>OU785241.1:2500-10002500 GCA_917051295.2 Erebia ligea
TAACTACCTAACCTAACTACCTAACCTAACTACCTAACCTAACTACCTAACCTAACTACCTAACCTAACTACCTAACCTAACTACCTAACCTAACTACCTAACCTAACTACCTAACCTAACTACCTAACCTAACTACCTAACCTAACTACCTAACCTAACTACCTAACCTAACTACCTAACCTAACTACCTAACCTAACTACCTAACCTAACTACCTAACCTAACTACCTAACCTAACTACCTAACCTAACTACCTAACCTAACTACCTAACCTAACTACCTAACCTAACTACCTAACCTAACTACCTAACCTAACTACCTAACCTAACTACCTAACCTAACTACCTAACCTAACTACCTAACCTAACTACCTAACCTAACTACCTAACCTAACTACCTAACCTAACTACCTAACCTAACTACCTAACCTAACTACCTAACCTAACTACCTAACCTAACTACCTAACCTAACTACCTAACCTAACTACCTAACCTAACTACCTAACCTAACTACCTAACCTAACTACCTAACCTAACTACCTAACCTAACTACCTAACCTAACTACCTAACCTAACTACCTAACCTAACTACCTAACCTAACTACCTAACCTAACTACCTAACCTAACTACCTAACCTAACTACCTAACCTAACTACCTAACCTAACTACCTAACCTAACTACCTAACCTAACTACCTAACCTAACTACCTAACCTAACTACCTAACCTAACTACCTAACCTAACTACCTAACCTAACTACCTAACCTAACTACCTAACCTAACTACCTAACCTAACTACCTAACCTAACTACCTAACCTAACTACCTAACCTAACTACCTAACCTAACTACCTAACCTAACTACCTAACCTAACTACCTAACCTAACTACCTAACCTAACTACCTAACCTAACTACCTAACCTAACTACCTAACCTAACTACCTAACCTAACTACCTAACCTAACTACCTAACCTAACTACCTAACCTAACTACCTAACCTAACTACCTAACCTAACTACCTAACCTAACTACCTAACCTAACTACCTAACCTAACTACCTAACCTAACTACCTAACCTAACTACCTAACCTAACTACCTAACCTAACTACCTAACCTAACTACCTAACCTAACTACCTAACCTAACTACCTAACCTAACTACCTAACCTAACTACCTAACCTAACTACCTAACCTAACTACCTAACCTAACTACCTAACCTAACTACCTAACCTAACTACCTAACCTAACTACCTAACCTAACTACCTAACCTAACTACCTAACCTAACTACCTAACCTAACTACCTAACCTAACTACCTAACCTAACTACCTAACCTAACTACCTAACCTAACTACCTAACCTAACTACCTAACCTAACTACCTAACCTAACTACCTAACCTAACTACCTAACCTAACTACCTAACCTAACTACCTAACCTAACTACCTAACCTAACTACCTAACCTAACTACCTAACCTAACTACCTAACCTAACTACCTAACCTAACTACCTAACCTAACTACCTAACCTAACTACCTAACCTAACTACCTAACCTAACTACCTAACCTAACTACCTAACCTAACTACCTAACCTAACTACCTAACCTAACTACCTAACCTAACTACCTAACCTAACTACCTAACCTAACTACCTAACCTAACTACCTAACCTAACTACCTAACCTAACTACCTAACCTAACTACCTAACCTAACTACCTAACCTAACTACCTAACCTAACTACCTAACCTAACTACCTAACCTAACTACCTAACCTAACTACCTAACCTAACTACCTAACCTAACTACCTAACCTAACTACCTAACCTAACTACCTAACCTAACTACCTAACCTAACTACCTAACCTAACTACCTAACCTAACTACCTAACCTAACTACCTAACCTAACTACCTAACCTAACTACCTAACCTAACTACCTAACCTAACTACCTAACCTAACTACCTAACCTAACTACCTAACCTAACTACCTAACCTAACTACCTAACCTAACTACCTAACCTAACTACCTAACCTAACTACCTAACCTAACTACCTAACCTAACTACCTAACCTAACTACCTAACCTAACTACCTAACCTAACTACCTAACCTAACTACCTAACCTAACTACCTAACCTAACTACCTAACCTAACTACCTAACCTAACTACCTAACCTAACTACCTAACCTAACTACCTAACCTAACTACCTAACCTAACTACCTAACCTAACTACCTAACCTAACTACCTAACCTAACTACCTAACCTAACTACCTAACCTAACTACCTAACCTAACTACCTAACCTAACTACCTAACCTAACTACCTAACCTAACTACCTAACCTAACTACCTAACCTAACTACCTAACCTAACTACCTAACCTAACTACCTAACCTAACTACCTAACCTAACTACCTAACCTAACTACCTAACCTAACTACCTAACCTAACTACCTAACCTAACTACCTAACCTAACTACCTAACCTAACTACCTAACCTAACTACCTAACCTAACTACCTAACCTAACTACCTAACCTAACTACCTAACCTAACTACCTAACCTAACTACCTAACCTAACTACCTAACCTAACTACCTAACCTAACTACCTAACCTAACTACCTAACCTAACTACCTAACCTAACTACCTAACCTAACTACCTAACCTAACTACCTAACCTAACTACCTAACCTAACTACCTAACCTAACTACCTAACCTAACTACCTAACCTAACTACCTAACCTAACTACCTAACCTAACTACCTAACCTAACTACCTAACCTAACTACCTAACCTAACTACCTAACCTAACTACCTAACCTAACTACCTAACCTAACTACCTAACCTAACTACCTAACCTAACTACCTAACCTAACTACCTAACCTAACTACCTAACCTAACTACCTAACCTAACTACCTAACCTAACTACCTAACCTAACTACCTAACCTAACTACCTAACCTAACTACCTAACCTAACTACCTAACCTAACTACCTAACCTAACTACCTAACCTAACTACCTAACCTAACTACCTAACCTAACTACCTAACCTAACTACCTAACCTAACTACCTAACCTAACTACCTAACCTAACTACCTAACCTAACTACCTAACCTAACTACCTAACCTAACTACCTAACCTAACTACCTAACCTAACTACCTAACCTAACTACCTAACCTAACTACCTAACCTAACTACCTAACCTAACTACCTAACCTAACTACCTAACCTAACTACCTAACCTAACTACCTAACCTAACTACCTAACCTAACTACCTAACCTAACTACCTAACCTAACTACCTAACCTAACTACCTAACCTAACTACCTAACCTAACTACCTAACCTAACTACCTAACCTAACTACCTAACCTAACTACCTAACCTAACTACCTAACCTAACTACCTAACCTAACTACCTAACCTAACTACCTAACCTAACTACCTAACCTAACTACCTAACCTAACTACCTAACCTAACTACCTAACCTAACTACCTAACCTAACTACCTAACCTAACTACCTAACCTAACTACCTAACCTAACTACCTAACCTAACTACCTAACCTAACTACCTAACCTAACTACCTAACCTAACTACCTAACCTAACTACCTAACCTAACTACCTAACCTAACTACCTAACCTAACTACCTAACCTAACTACCTAACCTAACTACCTAACCTAACTACCTAACCTAACTACCTAACCTAACTACCTAACCTAACTACCTAACCTAACTACCTAACCTAACTACCTAACCTAACTACCTAACCTAACTACCTAACCTAACTACCTAACCTAACTACCTAACCTAACTACCTAACCTAACTACCTAACCTAACTACCTAACCTAACTACCTAACCTAACTACCTAACCTAACTACCTAACCTAACTACCTAACCTAACTACCTAACCTAACTACCTAACCTAACTACCTAACCTAACTACCTAACCTAACTACCTAACCTAACTACCTAACCTAACTACCTAACCTAACTACCTAACCTAACTACCTAACCTAACTACCTAACCTAACTACCTAACCTAACTACCTAACCTAACTACCTAACCTAACTACCTAACCTAACTACCTAACCTAACTACCTAACCTAACTACCTAACCTAACTACCTAACCTAACTACCTAACCTAACTACCTAACCTAACTACCTAACCTAACTACCTAACCTAACTACCTAACCTAACTACCTAACCTAACTACCTAACCTAACTACCTAACCTAACTACCTAACCTAACTACCTAACCTAACTACCTAACCTAACTACCTAACCTAACTACCTAACCTAACTACCTAACCTAACTACCTAACCTAACTACCTAACCTAACTACCTAACCTAACTACCTAACCTAACTACCTAACCTAACTACCTAACCTAACTACCTAACCTAACTACCTAACCTAA
Source organism: Erebia ligea (assembly GCA_917051295.2). Taxonomy (NCBI): domain Eukaryota; kingdom Metazoa; phylum Arthropoda; class Insecta; order Lepidoptera; family Nymphalidae; genus Erebia; species Erebia ligea. Next base: position 6,950 of record OU785241.1, read on the forward strand.
CTACCTAACCTAACTACCTAACCTAACTACCTAACCTAACTACCTAACCTAACTACCTAACCTAACTACCTAACCTAACTACCTAACCTAACTACCTAACCTAACTACCTAACCTAACTACCTAACCTAACTACCTAACCTAACTACCTAACCTAACTACCTAACCTAACTACCTAACCTAACTACCTAACCTAACTACCTAACCTAACTACCTAACCTAACTACCTAACCTAACTACCTAACCTAACTACCTAACCTAACTACCTAACCTAACTACCTAACCTAACTACCTAACCTAACTACCTAACCTAACTACCTAACCTAACTACCTAACCTAACTACCTAACCTAACTACCTAACCTAACTACCTAACCTAACTACCTAACCTAACTACCTAACCTAACTACCTAACCTAACTACCTAACCTAACTACCTAACCTAACTACCTAACCTAACTACCTAACCTAACTACCTAACCTAACTACCTAACCTAACTACCTAACCTAACTACCTAACCTAACTACCTAACCTAACTACCTAACCTAACTACCTAACCTAACTACCTAACCTAACTACCTAACCTAACTACCTAACCTAACTACCTAACCTAACTACCTAACCTAACTACCTAACCTAACTACCTAACCTAACTACCTAACCTAACTACCTAACCTAACTACCTAACCTAACTACCTAACCTAACTACCTAACCTAACTACCTAACCTAACTACCTAACCTAACTACCTAACCTAACTACCTAACCTAACTACCTAACCTAACTACCTAACCTAACTACCTAACCTAACTACCTAACCTAACTACCTAACCTAACTACCTAACCTAACTACCTAACCTAACTACCTAACCTAACTACCTAACCTAACTACCTAACCTAACTACCTAACCTAACTACCTAACCTAACTACCTAACCTAACTACCTAACCTAACTACCTAACCTAACTACCTAACCTAACTACCTAACCTAACTACCTAACCTAACTACCTAACCTAACTACCTAACCTAACTACCTAACCTAACTACCTAACCTAACTACCTAACCTAACTACCTAACCTAACTACCTAACCTAACTACCTAACCTAACTACCTAACCTAACTACCTAACCTAACTACCTAACCTAACTACCTAACCTAACTACCTAACCTAACTACCTAACCTAACTACCTAACCTAACTACCTAACCTAACTACCTAACCTAACTACCTAACCTAACTACCTAACCTAACTACCTAACCTAACTACCTAACCTAACTACCTAACCTAACTACCTAACCTAACTACCTAACCTAACTACCTAACCTAACTACCTAACCTAACTACCTAACCTAACTACCTAACCTAACTACCTAACCTAACTACCTAACCTAACTACCTAACCTAACTACCTAACCTAACTACCTAACCTAACTACCTAACCTAACTACCTAACCTAACTACCTAACCTAACTACCTAACCTAACTACCTAACCTAACTACCTAACCTAACTACCTAACCTAACTACCTAACCTAACTACCTAACCTAACTACCTAACCTAACTACCTAACCTAACTACCTAACCTAACTACCTAACCTAACTACCTAACCTAACTACCTAACCTAACTACCTAACCTAACTACCTAACCTAACTACCTAACCTAACTACCTAACCTAACTACCTAACCTAACTACCTAACCTAACTACCTAACCTAACTACCTAACCTAACTACCTAACCTAACTACCTAACCTAACTACCTAACCTAACTACCTAACCTAACTACCTAACCTAACTACCTAACCTAACTACCTAACCTAACTACCTAACCTAACTACCTAACCTAACTACCTAACCTAACTACCTAACCTAACTACCTAACCTAACTACCTAACCTAACTACCTAACCTAACTACCTAACCTAACTACCTAACCTAACTACCTAACCTAACTACCTAACCTAACTACCTAACCTAACTACCTAACCTAACTACCTAACCTAACTACCTAACCTAACTACCTAACCTAACTACCTAACCTAACTACCTAACCTAACTACCTAACCTAACTACCTAACCTAACTACCTAACCTAACTACCTAACCTAACTACCTAACCTAACTACCTAACCTAACTACCTAACCTAACTACCTAACCTAACTACCTAACCTAACTACCTAACCTAACTACCTAACCTAACTACCTAACCTAACTACCTAACCTAACTACCTAACCTAACTACCTAACCTAACTACCTAACCTAACTACCTAACCTAACTACCTAACCTAACTACCTAACCTAACTACCTAACCTAACTACCTAACCTAACTACCTAACCTAACTACCTAACCTAACTACCTAACCTAACTACCTAACCTAACTACCTAACCTAACTACCTAACCTAACTACCTAACCTAACTACCTAACCTAACTACCTAACCTAACTACCTAACCTAACTACCTAACCTAACTACCTAACCTAACTACCTAACCTAACTACCTAACCTAACTACCTAACCTAACTACCTAACCTAACTACCTAACCTAACTACCTAACCTAACTACCTAACCTAACTACCTAACCTAACTACCTAACCTAACTACCTAACCTAACTACCTAACCTAACTACCTAACCTAACTACCTAACCTAACTACCTAACCTAACTACCTAACCTAACTACCTAACCTAACTACCTAACCTAACTACCTAACCTAACTACCTAACCTAACTACCTAACCTAACTACCTAACCTAACTACCTAACCTAACTACCTAACCTAACTACCTAACCTAACTACCTAACCTAACTACCTAACCTAACTACCTAACCTAACTACCTAACCTAACTACCTAACCTAACTACCTAACCTAACTACCTAACCTAACTACCTAACCTAACTACCTAACCTAACTACCTAACCTAACTACCTAACCTAACTACCTAACCTAACTACCTAACCTAACTACCTAACCTAACTACCTAACCTAACTACCTAACCTAACTACCTAACCTAACTACCTAACCTAACTACCTAACCTAACTACCTAACCTAACTACCTAACCTAACTACCTAACCTAACTACCTAACCTAACTACCTAACCTAACTACCTAACCTAACTACCTAACCTAACTACCTAACCTAACTACCTAACCTAACTACCTAACCTAACTACCTAACCTAACTACCTAACCTAACTACCTAACCTAACTACCTAACCTAACTACCTAACCTAACTACCTAACCTAACTACCTAACCTAACTACCTAACCTAACTACCTAACCTAACTACCTAACCTAACTACCTAACCTAACTACCTAACCTAACTACCTAACCTAACTACCTAACCTAACTACCTAACCTAACTACCTAACCTAACTACCTAACCTAACTACCTAACCTAACTACCTAACCTAACTACCTAACCTAACTACCTAACCTAACTACCTAACCTAACTACCTAACCTAACTACCTAACCTAACTACCTAACCTAACTACCTAACCTAACTACCTAACCTAACTACCTAACCTAACTACCTAACCTAACTACCTAACCTAACTACCTAACCTAACTACCTAACCTAACTACCTAACCTAACTACCTAACCTAACTACCTAACCTAACTACCTAACCTAACTACCTAACCTAACTACCTAACCTAACTACCTAACCTAACTACCTAACCTAACTACCTAACCTAACTACCTAACCTAACTACCTAACCTAACTACCTAACCTAACTACCTAACCTAACTACCTAACCTAACTACCTAACCTAACTACCTAACCTAACTACCTAACCTAACTACCTAACCTAACTACCTAACCTAACTACCTAACCTAACTACCTAACCTAACTACCTAACCTAACTACCTAACCTAACTACCTAACCTAACTACCTAACCTAACTACCTAACCTAACTACCTAACCTAACTACCTAACCTAACTACCTAACCTAACTACCTAACCTAACTACCTAACCTAACTACCTAACCTAACTACCTAACCTAACTACCTAACCTAACTACCTAACCTAACTACCTAACCTAACTACCTAACCTAACTACCTAACCTAACTACCTAACCTAACTACCTAACCTAACTACCTAACCTAACTACCTAACCTAACTACCTAACCTAACTACCTAACCTAACGGTTGTATTATGTGGCCACGTTTACAAACTTAACTTTGCCGTTTTCTTAGTACATTTTGCAGCCATTGAGTTACACGTTATATTGGTCAATGATATCTCATTAATTATTCGAGTTTTACAATTAGTTTATGTTTTGTTACATGCTTATCTTATCCATTTTATGTTTTTGATTTATTCAGGTTTTTCAATCTGGCAGTTTTGGAGGAAAACTCATTTACAATCGGGAGAAAAGTGACCACATTAAAACAATTGATCGTGTTCAAATATCGGTTCAATCGCTAGTAGGGACGGACGCTGTGTACAAAGGGCTTTTAATCGCAATAATCTTAGTATGTGCTGCTGGCACTAGACTTGACATCCATTTATTCCTCGTTAAAATATATTATAAAAAGTGTACTCAATCCGATTAAAGGGCCTCGTAAGAGTCCCGTATCGTTATTTTTCGCCACTACCTACCCGTGCTGGGGAGTCGGAAATTTGCGCGCTTGCTGCCTTCCTTGGATGTGGTAGCCGTTTCTCAGGCCCCCTCTCCGGAATCGAGCCCTGATTCCCCGTTACCCGTGACAATCATGGTAGTCGCAGAAACTACCATCGAAAGTTGATAAGGCAGGCATTGAAAGATGCGTCGCCGGTACTGGACCATGCGATCGGCAAAAGTTATCCAGATTCATCAAAAGTAACGACTTTGGACGCGAGGCCCTCCGTCGATTGGTTTTGATCTAATAAAAGCACTCGTCCCATCACTGGTCAGAGTTCTGATTGCATGTATTAGCTCTAGAACTACTACAGTTATCCAAGTAACTGAGTAAGATCTAAATAAAACAAAAGTGATATATTGAATGATATAGTGTCGCCTTAATACGGCTTGCTCTGAGATTATATGAATGATTAAATCTTTGGGACAAGCCTAATATCTGACTGGATAGACTGGCAGGATCATCCAGGGAACTACTTCGTTTAAACAAACGTCTATAGCCGGTGACGTGACGTCACGGAGGTCGAAGCGCCTCGCGTGTGCCTCCAGCGACGGGAGCGACGCGGTGCTCGAGAAAACCTATTATTGCACCCAGGTTCGGGTGGCGGCAGTCGTCGGCGAGTGGAGTTCTTTTAAAACTCCTCTCACAAGTCACACACACTAGGCCTCGACTTGCACGGACACAGGTGGTCCCAAGATTGAACGTTCACAAACGAGATGGCCTCATCATAGGCCCATATTACACTATACTATATATAGGATCCTATATATATGATACTAGAAATATGATAAATGTAATGGCTTAAATTTTCGATGATCATATATCTAGGATACTATATTTTGTCAAAATGTTGTTAGATAGGATACTATTTGAGAACACAGATAAGGACAACTATTTTCAATAATTGAGAATGATAAAAAAATTTAGTTATATGTAGATTCATCCATACGCAAATAGGTTCTATGTAACAGTTTTTATCCTCAATTCGAATTTCCTCGAGTAAGTTCGAATTAATTTTTTTTTTTGGTGGCCGCCGTGAGACCTACGGGCGGATCCAAATTCTTCTTTTACTCCGGTTTTGCTTCTTTTTCTTTTTCATAAGTAAAAAAGAGTAATAAAGAAGCAGTAGCAGTAGTAGCAGCAATAATTGCACTCGTATCAGCCTCCATTGTAATTTGTAGCAATCCATATACTTAATCTTGTTAATATTATAAATGCGAAAGTGTGTCTGTCTGTCTGTCTGCTACGCTTTCACGGCCTATCTGTTCAACCGATATTGATGAAATTTGGTATAGGCATAGTTTGTATCCCGGGGAAGGCTACAGGGAACGTAGGCTACTTTTTATCCCGAAAAATTAAGGAGTTCCCGCGGGAATACAATTTTTTTTTATAAACGCGGACGAAGGTCTTATGTAATAGTTGTTACTTGTTAAGCATGCCTACAATTTGACAATTGTGTTAAGTAGAATCCATCACCACACGCATGTAGGTCTATATCATCACAAGTGTTCAAGAAGCCCATAAGATGAAGACGCCCATAATTGGTTTGGTAATCAAAGGATAAACTGTAAGTTTTTGAACATAATATTTTCTTTACAAATTACAAATGTGGGTTAACGACTCTTAGCAGTAATTTATTCATTTTTTCTTTTAAAAGTAGTTTACGTATGACTTCTGTATAGATAACGCTCAATAATTAGTATGACCTTTGATAGAATTCGGTTATTTTTTTTTTATTACCTTCACTTTTCTTTTACATAATATTACGTATTTTACTAGAACCTTAAGGAAAGTATATGGTTTCTTAGTGTGTTAATTGTCAGAGATGCCGAGCGGTACCTATTCAAGCTAAAAGTTATCTTAAAAAAATTGCTTTTGATTTCAAAGTGACGTTAAAAACAAGCTCAAGTTTACATAGCGGCTTCCATGAATAAATATATTCTACTAGCTGATGCCCGCGACTTCGTCCGCGTGGACTAAGTTTTTTCGATTCCCGCGGGAACTCATTAATTTTCCGGGATAAAAAGTAGCCTATGTATGTATGTATGTATGTATATTCTTTATAGCTGATGCCCGCGACTTCGTCCGCTTGGAATAAGTTTTTCAGTTAATTTTCCAGGATAAAAAGTAGCGTATATTACTATCCCACGGTATAATCCTCCTATAATGGTGAAACACGTACTTCTTCATATTTTAACGAAAGCCCAAATGCTGTTTCATGGCTATAACTTGAGAAATTAAGGATTTCCATACAAACTCTCAATTCCTATTTCACCCCTTCGGGGGTGGAATTTTGAATAACTGTGAAACACATATGTTTTCATTTTCAACCCGCAGCTCATATATCAAGTTTCATGGCTATAACTTGAGAAATTAAGGACTTTCATACAAACTCTCAACCCCTATTTCACCCCTTCTGTTAATCTGATCTTCCTCGTTACAAAAGCTTTCGATCTCAATGATTTGTATATGATGGTACCTGTCGCCGATCTGTTCAGTAGTTTCGGAGATCTGTGTAAAAAAGACAAGCTTTGAAGCGATTTCTCTAACGCCTGATTTTCAGGAAAAATCGGATTTTTAAGTACATTTGAAGGTTTCTTGCTTATAGTTAAGAGTATAGTGACTGAGTTCATACCTGGTACCAGAATATATATTTATAGTTAAGAGTATAGTGACTGAGTTCATACCTGGTACCAGAATATATATTTATAGTTAAGAGTATAGTGACTGAGTTCATACCTGGTACCAGAATATATATTTATAGTTAAGAGTATAGTGACTGAGTTCATACCTGGTACCAGAATATATATTTATAGTTAAGAGTATAGTGACTGAGTTCATACCTGGTACCAGAATATATATTTACAGTCGGCAGAGCCTCAGAACTCAAAGGTAGTAAAAAAAAATTGACAGTCATAGGGACTGCCGATAGAAGTGAAAACGAATATTTAATTATTTTATTTTTTTTAATAAAAAAAATTAAAATATAAACCTTAACAATAAGGGATTAAAGTTTAATTTCAAATTTAGTATATTTATATTTAAGACCTCTTGTCTCCGTAACAACACGAGCATGTCGGCGACACGCATGTCAGACGCCGCGCATCCACAACTTTACCCCCCCCCCCTACCTACCAAAAAGTGCATTATCGCACTTTCGTTCACTCGGATAATGACGATGTTATTTTTTGGCGGTTCCCGACTCCTTCGGAATAGATCGAATCGTTCAACCGACGTGGCGGGGCTTGCAGGGCTCGTAACGAACAGACGGTGGTGTGTATTAAGTTAGTTTATTGTAACGTATAACATAGTAGGTATGTACAGAGCGGGCCGGCGCTAGTCCTCGTGCGGCGCGAGCAGCTTGGCCGCCTCCAGCAGGTCGTCGAACTCGCCGCGCGCCAGCACCTGCGACGGACACGGCGGCGTGAGTACCAAGCCACACCAACAGCACGATGCACCAGCGATACGGCACCGACGCGCTCACCTGTCTCGCGACGTGCATCCTGTTGAACAGGTTCCACAGCAGCACGCCCACCACGCGCCGCTCGCGCAGGTAGAACACCACGCCGCGCTCGAAGCGCGCCGGCGCCTCGCCCGCCGCCGCCGCCGCCTCGCGAGGCGCCGCCGCCGCGCCCGCCTCGGCCTCGCGAGGCGCCTCGCGGTCGGCGCCCACGGCGTCCGCCGAGAACACGCCCACGGTGGGCAGGCGCGAGTCGATGATGCCGATGGCCTGCAAGCGCAGCGACAGAGTTCAGCGCGAGCCGCCGCAGCGGAGCGGAGCAGCGAGCCTACCGAGTACCGAGTGCCGAGTACCGACCTCTCCAAATAGCGGCCACTCATAAAACCTGTATTGATCAATAGAAGACATTAATACGAGCGAATGTTATACGAGACAAAATGTTCTATGTGTCAGGCATCCGAGATATAAGCTATCAAAGCTATGCTCTACTTGTATCGGTTCCGCGTAGTGTCCCAAACATGATGGTACCAGTGCAGCTTTTTTATTTATTTAATGGTTTGCAAACAGATAATAGACAATCACAAAATAAAAAAATTACAAACAGAAAAAAACCTGGTGTAAACTGGCAAGCCGGCATGCATTTATTTGATCTCGCAAGTGCAGGGTTACCAGTTAGTTATCAAATAGCTTTAAACTTAAATGGGCAATATAATCTCTCAATAATAAAGACAAACAATATTACAAAAAAGGCAATAAGTCAGATATATCAGCCCATGATACTGCTGTAAAAAGAGCTACGAGAATCCGTGGTAATTTTAGCAGTTTTAAAGAGGTTATTGTACTCACGACATATTTTAAGCAACACATTTATCCATCCATTCATCAGCCTGCATTCATACATTGCTGCACACAGGCCACACACACACGCGCGCGCACACACACTCACACAAACACACACACACACACACACACACACACACACACACACACACACACACACACACACACACACACACACACACACACACACACACACACACACACACACACACACACACACACACGCACACACAGACTTCCACATTCACCCACTTCAACTACAGCACATTAATATTATCTCCTAATTTAGTTCTAGACCCCTTAATGTAAAATAATAATTTTAAAGTTTTGAACACTTATTTGTCGGAAACCTGACACTTGGAAGATTTTGTCTCACATAATACTCGATTGTATCGATGCCGGCTATCGGCACTATATACAGGTTTCGTGCGTGGTCGTTATTTCGAAAAAAAAATGAAACGGCGGTTTCCGCACGCCCGGCCGACCCCCCGCCTCACCTCGTAGCCGAACTGCGGGCCGAGATCGCTCCAGAACATGCTCTGGTGCGTGTAGGTCTGCGGCGGCTTGGCGGCCGCCATGTTGTCGCCCGCCAGCCGCCCCGACACCACCGCGTGGTCGTGGTGCTCCACGCGCCGCCGCCCCAGCGCCGCGTCCCACACGCTGGCGACGTCGCCCGCCGCCCACACGCCCGAGCGCGCCGCCAGCTCGCCGTTCACCGCCACGCCGCCGTCCGCCGCCAGCTCCAGCCCCGCGCGCGCCGCCAGCTCCGCGCGCGGCTCGCTGCCCACGCACTCCACCACCAGGTCCGCCAGCTCGCTGCCGCCGTCCGCCAGCCGCAGCCGCACGCGCCCCTCCTCCAGCGCGCAGCCCGCCACCTCCGCGCCCGCGCGCAGCGCCACGCCCGCCGCCGCCAGCCGCCGCGCCACGTCCGCCGCCAGGTACGGCGGCAGCGCGCGCGCCAGCGGCGCCTGCTCGCGGCACAGCAGCAGCACGCGCCGCCCCGCGCCCTCCGCCGCCAGCCGCGCCGCCAGCGCCGCGCTCAGCTCGGCCGCCAGGTAGCCGCCGCCCACCACGGCCACGCGCCGCACGCCCGGCGCGTCCAGCGCGCGCGCCAGGCGCGCCGCGTCGCGCACGTCGCGCAGCGCCAGCGCGCGCCCGGCGGCGGCGGCGGCGCGCAGTGCGGGCAGGCGGCGCGCGCGCACGCCCGTGGCCAGCAGCGCCGCGTCGTACGTGAGCGTGTGGCGCTGCTCGCCGGCCGCCAGCTCGGCGGTGCGCGCGGCGGGGTCGAGCGCCACGACGCGCCAGCCGCGCGCCAGCGCCGCGCCCGGCGGCGCGTCGCGCATGCGCTCCGGCGGCGTGTAGAAGGCCTCGGGCTCGTAGGCGAGGCTGCGGCGGCGGCCGTTCCACTGGCGGAAGGCGAGCGCGTCGGGGTCCGCGTCGACGAGCGCGGCGCACGGCTCGCGCCACAGCTCCTTGCTGAGCGGCGGGCGCATGTAGGGCAGCGCGCGCTCCTGCGCCACGAGCAGCACGTGCGCGTCGGGGCGCGCGCTGCGAATGGCGCGCATGGCCGCGAAGGCCGCCGTGCCGCCGCCCACCAGCAGGAACTGCGCGTGCGCCGGCAGCTGCGCCGCCAGCGCCGGCACGGGCGGCGGCTCCTGTTCCGCCGCCGCCGCCGCGCTCGCCGCCGCGTCTGGCGGGCGCGTTCGCAATATTTTAAAATAAAAACATAAACGTATTTTTTATCGATAGAAAGGTAATAATTTTTTTTTTTATTTTAAGTATTTATTTATTGCCATTAAAAAATCTAAAATTACACGACAATTTAGCAGACTAAAGCACTAGACTAAAACACAGGCCGGCGTTTTGTAATATGCAGCCCAAATAGACCGTAGTCTGCGTCAGGGCTGACAAAATGACGACTTACTTATTTTAAATATACCTGTTTGAGTAAAAGCGACGAATTCTATGAACATTGTTACAAAAGGCAATACGATATGAAAAGATATAATAATTATATTGTATCAAATACACCTTACATAATTTAGCTGCTACCTTTTGAAGCTTTAATTATTTTAAACACAGCGTGAATTTTTCATGGTTGTTCTCCTGCAGCAGAACAGTTCACCATCAGTAATACCACAGTTTTAGTGGTAAATTTTTTATTTTTCTAAAAAATGATATGAAATGTGCACATTTCATACCCTGTAAATGAGTTCGAAAGTTAACTTCCCGGCCTAGGCCAGTAAAGAATGTATGTATTTTCATTACATATCATAAGTTTGAATTTGGAATCTTTCTTCCTGAATATCTTGTAACTTGTTATAATGTTCTTTGGCCTAAATAGTTTAAATTTGGAACTCTACCGTATTACGCGTTCAGCACTCACAGCGCAAAAAATATATATATATATTTCTGAAGTAGGTTGCTTTTTTATTTACTTTCTAATAATTACATAAAATAATATATTAAAAAAAAAGTCACTTGTTTCATTTTTTAGAAAAGCACTATACACACCTCGACCGGGAGAGCATTTCTGGTCTCGTATATAGCCTCCACTCGACCACAAAACGCGTACTTCCCGGTCTCGCGATGTAATGTACTATTACTATCAAATTAAATTTAAAAAAAAAGGAAATAATCAGTAAAAACTTTTTCCAATTTCTTTTTAAATTTCCAAAAAAAAACTTTTTACTAAAAAGTGTTTTTTTGGAAATTTAAAAAAAAATTGCCATCAACGCAAAAGTATGAGAATTAACCATACTAATTCTAAAGTAGTAGTGTAGTGTGTAGTGTGTCAAATTAATGCACACACTACACACTACTAAAAGTGAAGTGATTCAAAAATGTTCAGAGTAAAATAAGGTCTCAAACATAGTGATATGGCATAAAGTAATGGCAAAAAGCCTGCAAGCACACCCACATAACCCCGCCGAGCACTCTGCAAGTGAACCGCCAAAGGGATTCCACCGCATATACATATAATGTATACGTGGAGCCGCAACATTTGGAGTTGCAAATGCCGGTTTTTGTTAGAGATTTCGGCCCCACTTGCGTCTGGATCGAATTAACGGTAAAACATAGGAAATATACTCAGGATTACATAATAAAAAAATCATTAAGATATTATGTGGGAGTTTGGAGTACCTAATCTCACTTTTAATTTGGAAGCTTGAGTACAAGTGGTGCCATCTAGGTAGCACAACGTAAACTAAATTAACTTGTACGCAAATAATTATTTTAATAAAAGCTAAGAATAAAATAATTATCTATATTATACTAGCGATCCGCCCCGGCTTCGCACGGGTAGCACTAATAATCCTAATCTATATAATATAAACTATCCTATCTCTCAAGTTAGATCGAACTGCACATGGTGTGCGAATTTTATTATAATCGGTTAAGTGGTTTAGAAGTCCATTGAGGACAAACATTGTGACACGAGATTTATATATATATAGATATATATTTATTTACGTATTTCGGAACCCTGCATGTCGATAAATATATTATATATTAAGTTAATTTAGTTTACTTGGTGCCAAATAGATGGCACCACTTGTACTCTAGCTCGCGAATGACTCGCGTAACGCGAGCCAGAGTACAACTGGTGCCATCTAGGTAACTAAATTAACTTATACGCAAACCATTATTATTGTGCTTACATCAAAAAATGTAGATAAAATGTTGCAAGATCAAGAACTGGCTATCCTAGCTAGATTTTTTAGATCTGTGTTAAGGATAACCAGCCCTCTCCCTCGTTACCCAAATGTGTGCACAAGCGCATGTTTATTCACTAGTTAAATGAATGAACGAGCAGTTTAATTCGCTATAATCCGCGACAGTAGACAAATCTATGTGGTACAGTGCGTGTCCTTCACCAATAGCATGCAACACCCACCAACCAATATCATGGACTTCCGCAAAGTAACGCCTGCTTCGATTCAATATTCACTAGTTATTTAAGCATTCTACTATAAACTATATTATATACCTACTAACAATAAATATTATTGTACGTTATTAGTTAACTTAGGCAATGGGAACTGGTGAGTGGTGAGTAGTGTGTATGTGTGTGTGTGTGTGTGTGCGTGCGTGATGTGTGTTTGTGTGTTTGTGTGTGTGTGTGTGTGTGTGTGTGCGCGTGCGTGTGTGTGTGTGTGTGCGTGTTTTTGTGTGTTTATATTTATGTACGTGCTAGTAAGTTCTTGTAAACGACAGCATGAAAGAGCAAATGGGACTATATTTATATGTATAGGTAAATAACATTATTGGTTTTGTATATAATAGTTCATATATCATATTGTAAGAAATCTTCTATTTCTTCATAAGATTTACCGTAAAAAAGATGTAACTAGTTTTTTACATTGAGATAGTGGCAGATTAAAAATGGGTAATTCTGCATTCAGCTTATTGTATAAGAATGGGCCGAGATAATAAAAGAAACGTTTTGTAAAGGCTAGTTTAGGCGCACGCAGAGTACAAATTTCGTCTTTGCGACGTTTTGCAATAGAGACGCAAGAAGGGCCCACTTTCCGGCATCATACTTTAAAAAAAATCATAAAACAATAATTATTTTGTATTTCTCTAGCTGTAAACTCACCCATCATCTGTGAATCTTGATCCTCTTTATCTTCATCATTCATCTTTCGATAAAAGTATATCTAAAAGGATAGAATAAATAATAAAATATAATGGTTGGATCTGACACAGTACTTCTCAGAATTCTATGAAATGAAAAACCTCAACAAAAGCGCCCGCCTCTACTACATTTGAACTGTCCGATTACAACACATAGAACAGAATTCGCAACGTACTCCTCCGAGCGAGGCGGTGAGTGCCAGCGCCGCGACGGCGGACCAGGCGCGAGTGCGCGGCGGCGGCGGCGGCTGCGGGGGCGGCGGCTGCGGCGGCGGCGGGGCGGCGGTTGGCGGCGCCGAGCTCTGCTGGCCACTGAGTACTGTCTGCAATATAAAAAAAAATAGTTTGGATATCAGCTGCTCTGCCCCACATGATGATGTCGTACGATATAACACTGTGGAAGAAGATGTAGGGCTTCTTTTAAATAGTTTTCGTCTGACTGTCGTTTGGCAGCACACTGAAACTACTGGATGGATTTGAATGCAACTAGAGAGAGAGATGCAACCTATTTCTATACCCAGTTTCATCAATATTGGTTGAAAAGATGGGTCGTTGAAGCGTAGCAGACAGACAGACATACTTTCGCATTTATAATATTAGTATGGATTTTATCAATATGTACAGACATTGATCAACATGAACTTAACATAAACTAAAAATAAACTACTTCAGTGCTTAGCATACTAAATCAGTTATTTAAACATCTATTTAAGTATATCATTAATATCATTTCAGTATAAAAAAAATTAATAATAAGTATAATATTATATAAGTACCGTTCTATACTTCTTCAGCTTCCTTGTACGCTTGCACAAAAAATTCGACATTTTTATTTTACACATACTTACTAATACTTACTAACACCATACTAACGCTTTATGTATACTTTGTGTTTCACTAACTTTTGCTTACTCACACAAGAGCCAAACAAACAATAATATTAAATAACAATAATATTATTAATTAAATGCAAATATTACCTTGTCATTGGCAGTTACACTGGAATAGTTGCAGATTCCTGAAAATTACTATTTATTCATAAAAAGAAAATAATAGTTACCTAACTATAAAAAGGTGAGGTTAGTTAGCATAACAGTATTTTAAAGTTTATAGGTTAAACTGCTGATATTTTAAATACTAGTCATAAAATAGGTACCTGAAGGATTTAAATAAATTAACTCAGAAGTTATCAATGAAGACTTATACTGCATACTCACGGAATATTTTATATCCATCTCTTCTCGTTATAGCCTGGCTTTCAACACATATGCCTGCGATGGCTCTGAGCATATTAAATGCCGGTTTGATATAACTTTAATAATTCTTAATTTAACAATATTTTAATATCATTTCTTTAGCACATTTTATTGTGAAATGTTTCAAAATCTAGAAAAATGCAAATTTACGAAAAGAATACTGCGCGACTCACGCTCGCCTTCGGTCGACTTTTTGACAACTGAAGTCCTGCCGAGCGATCGCGTAACTTCTGCATCAATCATTGTTACAGTATCAATTGTAGTAATTGGCTGAATTTATGGCATTCTTGATGCGTCAATGGATTATGTCCAATAGTGGAAGAGTTTTAACCAATCAGAGGTGATTGCGATGTATCAATGATTGATGCAGAAGTTACGCGATCGCTCGGCTGAAGTCTGAACTTGACAACAAGAGACATAGGGTGCGTTCCGAAATACACTGAGAGCACTGGAAGTCCCCAGTAAAGAGCACTGCCAGTGCTCGCAGTGCTTATAACGGAACACACACAAAGACAAGAGACAAGGGTGTGAACATACCTACATCGTGACACGAGATTTTTATATACTTATATAAGATCGGATATTATATTGTACCAATTTTTACCCGACTACGACAAAGCCCAAAGGAAGGGTTCTGGAGTATGATTTTAGCTGTCGATGGTATTTAGCTATTTACGAATGTTCCTCCGTTACACCTTCATGAAGCAATCATAATCAAATAATTACGAAAGTTGGTGGTATTCTCTAAAATTGATTTGGTGTAACGATCGCAATGGCTTCCACTCTCCCGCTAAAGGTTAAAATGCATTAATACACCAAGAACGCCGTAAGTGCAGCCAATCAGAGGGTCATCACGATTGTTACACTGATGCAATAATTTTTAGATAATACGAGTTTTTCTAATTAGAATTCTTTTTCTAATTTTTTTCTAAAACATTAGATATTTGCGGTATTATACTGTCATCATTTCATTTTGAAATGGGATATTTGGAAGACGATATTTTGGGCAAATTATATTCTTTGTACATGTAGTATGTAAATAAAATAAAATATATTGAAACTTACTAACTAAACTGCATTTTAATCAATAACCCCGTGCGTAATTAGTATAAGGAGTGTGGTGCCAACCACGTAAAGATTTTTTTTAGTTTTAATTAATTTAGTAACTAGTAATATAGTTAAAATTTTACCTTCTTTTATAAATTATTTAGTTGCTATTTGGGTTTAAATAAGGTTATTTATTATTATTTTTAGTATTAAATAAATAAATAACAAGAAATTTGTAATCAATAAATGTACTACTTTGATTTCAGTAAAGTAGTTAATTATTAAAACTAATCTGTCGTACTATGCGGGCTAGTTCGGGTTGCTAGATTCAAGAAAATTTTGCGACAGTGGCGCCCCTATTTATTTCACGACTTTTTTGCCAAGCTATAGTACCTATGGCTTGTATATTTTTATAATTATTGTTAAAATCTGTCATCACCTATCCCGAAGGAACCCTATAATTTTTGGGATAAAAATATTCTCTAAGTTAGGTATCCCAGGGCAGAAAAGTATGTCAAGTTGCAATCAATCCATATTGCAACTTGATAGTAAGTATTTACTGGTTTGAACGTGATCGGCTAACAGGCAGCCAAAAATAAAAAGTAACTGTATGGATACTGTTTTAGGCTCTTTATGGATACTAAAGCATTCTCTATTTTAAGATTGTTTTATACAAAAATCATCATTTATATTTCACAGATTACGTATGTTAGACAATAATATAAACGACTGCCACCCATCACTAGGAAAATCCTACCTAGTGACAAACTAAAAACCTGTGCTAAAAACACAATCTTACTTCTATAGTCTTCATTATTCTATGAGTTATAATAAGTAAGTAAGTGAGACAGTGGGTGTGTTCCGAAATACACTGCGAGCACTGTAAGTCCCCAGTAAGAGCACTGTACAGTGCTCGCAGTGCTTATTCAGCAGAGCGATCGCGTAACTTCTGCATCAATCATTGATACATCGCAATCACCTCTGATTGGTTAACACTCTTCCACTATTGGACATAATCCATTGACGCAGCAAGAATGCCATAAATTCAGCCAATTACAACAATTGATACTGTAACAATGATTGATGCAGAAGTTACGCGATCGCTCGGCTGACTTTGCATCAGACAACTGACAAGTAGACTTGGAATCTCCATTCTCCGTTTATACACTGTAGTCTGTGCTTGCAATTGACTTGTATTGACTGAAGAAGAATAATTGCTAATTGTCATTTTCCACATTAATTTATTTTGGTGTCTGATTTTCGTTGTGCAAAATCTGTAGGTAAATAAAATTAAATTGAAGTACCTAAGAACTTTCTCAGGCGAATTTTATGACATTCTATCAAAGCTAAACAGTTGTTATAATTTACAACAAAGAACTACGTCGTAACTCGTAGTCGTGTCTTTGCGGAGTTACACACCGAAACACTCAAAATTCCTCCAGCTGCAGTAAACGAAGTATCCTCTCTCCGAACTGCTAATTGGTAAGTTGTATTACTACACAGCATGAACAGACCCAAGAGTGATGGTGATGTAACAAGGCTGTTCCTCGAGCACTTCTCACCAAGTGATAGTGATTGAACGCGACGGATGCTCTTTGATGACATTGGGGCCTGTTACACTATCAATACCGTATCGCGATCCACGGATCGTGATATTTTTATCGCGACAGTATTGATGGTAGGGTCTCATACTATCACTCACTCATACTATACTCGAACACAGTACTGATGATGATAATATTGATAGTATCAATATTATCATCATCAGTACTGTGTTCGAGTTCGTAGAGAATAGTTGTGCTCTCAGAGTAAACATACTCTGTGGTTGTGCCATATACTTAAAAATCCTTAAAAAAGAGTCCACTTTGGTCTAAAAATTAACCTGTGTCAAAAATCTTCAACACAGACCATTAATAATTAAAAATGGATAACAGAACTAAGCAGCTGTCGCTATAATATTAGCGATGGCAATTAAAACTAATAAAAAACGAAGGCATTGGGTTAAACATTGTATTTTAAAACAAAACCAGTACAGTCATTTGAATCTAACTCAAGAAATGCTTTTAGGCGATGACTTGGATGATTACGATAGTTACTATAGGTACTTTAGATAACTAGCAGCCTATCCAGCTCCTAATCTCTCTTTTTTTTTATTCATATTATAATAATTAGAATCATTGGGATTCCAAAGCGCCTTGCACATTTCAAAGTTATATAAAAATCCTTTTAATTCTGCTCCAACATCTTGCGAGGTCTGCGAGACGTCGGAAGCAGTCGGAGATCCACATTCCCAAAATTCCTCGTCCTGCATGTTCCGTTCCCTTGAATTATACTATTAGAACTCTGTGACGTTCCGTCGTTGGCTGTCGAACACGTACTGATGCTGATGGTATGGTACAGCGCGTTCACACTGTCAGTATTATTGAAGCCACGCCCCCTGGATCGTGGATTTCAAGAACATCCGGTGATCCATCAATATTATCCCATGCTAGCCCTGCTGGTCACAAATTTTAACCGATTTTCAAATTTTTTTTGCTATTTTTTAGCTAAACTAATACCCTAGGACCGTTTTTTGAATTTTTCTTAAGTCGGTTTTTTCCCGAAATATTTACAATATAGTAAACTACTTACCACCCCCCAAAAAACCCTACTTTTTTACATTTTTCAAAATTCCAAAAAAAAGTTACCAGCCTAGTTTCAAAATTCAAATGCTCACACGTGTCTCGATAAATTCCTCAATTCTTGGTACTATTCACATCTCGATCCTCCCAAAATCCTCGGAGCTATGGCCAAAAATATACGTCTCAGGCGATTCGCATCTGATAACCATTTTCTATGGTAACAAATGAATATAACTCAAAGAATTAAAAAATACGACTGCCATAGTTAAATAAAAATAAAAATAAATAAAATAAAATAAAATTTGTTTATTTCAGACCCAGTCCATATTAATGTTAGTACAAAATTAACTTAAAAACTATGTTAGTACAATCAAAATAAAACCTAATCTAAAATAACTAATTTAAATACCTGCCGTTGTATACTGGATCACTAGGTACATAGACATGCGTATGTAACCAGTGCCTCAGCATAGGGCAGTCCGGCTTCTCACTTAACACCCTCAAGATGACGTTGGTGCTCCGCCTCACCCTGCGCATCAGCGATGCGACTCGTTTGCGCATGACGGCATAAAAGTCGTACGCGTACGCAAACATACCCAACGCACTACAGTGTCGGGGGAGCCCCAACATCACCCTGAAGGCGTTATTGTATTGCACTCGGATCGCATTGTAAGTCCTCTGCGTATAGTTGGTCCACAGGCCGCACGTGTATAACGTCTGGCAAAACGCTTTAAAAAGTGTTACTTTGACGTCTATCGTGCACCGCGCGAACCTGCGAGCCAACATATTACATCGGACCGGATTATTACAATGGCTCTCCTTTCCCTCTCCATGTCAAGGCATCCTTCAGATCCTCTGTTACCACATGGCCAAGGTATCTGAAATCTGACACTCTACGAAGATCGACCCCTCCTAGTGTCACTGGCGGTACATGTTCTGGGCCCCAATCATGTAAGAATGTCCGATCAAACGTTTAAGATTTTCGTCAAAGTAAAATAAACCATAACTGCATTGAATTAGAGCTCAATTTCGTCTGCCCATTCTTATACGTTAAGGTATGTACGATACCCTAAACGCACAGCCCTAAACGTATAAGAATGGGCAGGACGAAATTGAGTTGAGGAAATCTTCCCTATGAGCAAAGACTTTCAAAACTTGGGCTTTGTTCCCTCAAAAGTAGGCGAGAAAGAGGCGATCTCATTGAATGAAACATACAAAATACTGAATAACTACTATAATGTCCCAAAAATGGAGGAAATATTTGTAACAAAAAGTAACCCCGGTCTAAGAGGACACGATCAAAAGCTGCGTCATCAATTGGCATCATCAAATCCCTTTAAACACTTTTTGAGCAACAGAGTAGTGCTTATGTGGAACAAACTGCCCGAGGATAGGCAAGGGGGTAACCTCTGTAAATCAGTTACAGAGGTTACCCCCTTGCCGCTACGTCACTTTGTGCCAACGGCTGTTTCCGGGGGCCCATTTACCGAGTGTGCGAGTCACCCCCTGCCATTTTATCCATGTAAAATAACACTGGTCAGGCAGGGGCCATAGTAGTTCCATAGACCCATTTCACCAGTCCATTATAGCAAGCCAACCCCGTAGACCCATACCTATCATTTGTTTTCATGTTTTGCAATAGTCCTGCACTAACCGGGGATTGTCCTTGGGTGCACTCGCATAGTGCATATAGGGGTGTTCACCGGTTGGTGTCACATTTCCTTTAGAGTAAAATTGTCTAACGGGCCTCTGCGAGTTGGTTTCGGCCCCTCGTACGCCTTCCAAAGGTCCGGGACCCCATGGTCCCGAGATGGAAGAGACATACATAATAATAATTATTATTTAAATAACAATGTACTAAAAATTTTCACGATATCTTATGCTAAAAGAATTTTCATATTACAATGGAATGAGAAATAGAGTATAAAGTGTGAATCCATGAGACTAACAACACGTTCGATCGATCTAATACGACGCTTTCCCCCTCCCCCTCCCCCTCCCCCGCTGCGGCGGCAGGTGGTCGGAGATGCTGGCGGCGTGCGAGGCGGGCGAGGTGTTCGCGCTGCTGGAGGCGCGCGACGCGCACGAGCACTGCGCCGCGCTGTACGCCGCCGTGCGCGAGCCCTGGCTCGTGCGCGCGCTGCTGCTGTACCACGCGCGCACCGGCTCCGCGCGCGCGCTCGAGCTGCTGGCGCGCGCGCCTGACGCGCACGCGCGCCACCTGCTGGACGCGCTGCTCGACCAGCTGCGCGACCCGCCGCAGCGCCGCGCCGCCCTCGCCGCGCTCGCGCCGCTGCTGGCGCGCCGCCCCGCCTGGCTGCGCCGGCTGCCCGCGCACCCGCTGGCGCGCGAGCTGCTGCGCGCCGCGCCGCGCGAGCGCGAGCCGCTGCCGCTGCTGCACGCGCTGCTGGCGCTGGCCGCGCTGCTGCCCGCCGAGCCCAGCCTCGCCGCGCCGCACTGGCCCGAGCTGGTGGACGCGCTGCTGCGGCCCGGCGCGCTGGCGCCGCCACCGCCGCCGCCCGCCGCCGCGCACCTGCAGCTCGCGCAGTTGGCGCTGTTCGGCGCGCTGTACGACGCGCACCCCTGCTCGCTGCTGGAGGCGCTGCGCCACGAGGTGGCCGCGCCCGCCGCGCGCGACGCCTGGGAGCGCCTCGCGCCGCTGCTGCGCGCCGTGCGCCTGAACCCCGCGCTCGTCACCGGCTCGGCGCGCCGCGAGGCCGACGCCGCGCGCCGCCCGCCCGACGCGCCCGACGAGCCGCCCGCCGCGCCCGCCGCCGCGCCTGCGCCGCCGCCCGCCTCGCCCGCGCCGCCGCCCGCGCCGCCGCGCGTGGCGCCCGGCTGTGGCGCGCACGCGGCGCGCGCGGCCGCCGCGCTGCGCCCCGGCGCCGAGCCGTGGTTCGCGCTGGCGGAGCGCTGCGGCGCCGACTCCGCGCCCAACACGCCGCTGCCGGCCGAGCCCGCGGGCGAGCCGCCCGAGGCCGCCGTGGAGGCGACGCCGGAGAACACGCCCGCCAAGGAGCCGCCCGCCGCGTTTCGCTACCCGGCCGAGTCGGGCGCCGTGCGCGCGCTGGGCCGCCGGGACGCGTCGCCGCCCGCCGCCGCCGCCGCCGGGGACGCGCTGGGCGCGCGGCTGGCGCGCGTGGCGCTGGAGCGGCGCGCCGCCGAGTCGCCGGTGCCGTTCGGCGGCGCGCCGCCCACGGGCGCGCTGCTGCGGCCGCTGCCGCGCCGCTCGCCGCCCGCCGCCGTCGCCGACGAGGACCGCGAGGTGTTGGAGCTAACGGCGCTGGCGCGCGACGCCGCGTGGGCGGGCGCGGAGGAGGCGCCGCGCGTGCGCGACCCGCGCGCGCTGGAGCGCGGCCGCCCCGCCGCGCGCCGCGCGCTGCCCGTGCGCCGCGCCGCGTCGTGCTCGCCGCCGCGCACGGCGCGCGCAGACGCGGCGGCGCAGACGCTGGACGTGTGGCCCGCGCCCTACGAGTTCCTGGTGGCGGACTACTGCCGCAGCCTGCCCGCCGAGGACCAGCAGCAGGTCAGTCTGTTATTTTTTAATTTTTGTAAGTCCACTTTACTTCTAAATAAAAAGTTTTCTTGCAAGAAACACACAACGCCTGGTTCCTCTAGTGTCCCATTCACAACCGACTGGAAAGTTGACAACATGCACGATTATAACGCTGTTCTAGATAGTTTGACTCTTTCAGTCGAGGACGTAAAAAACAAACTTTTAAGGGACCGGCGACCGCCGCTCGCAACTTCTACTCGAACCGCAAATATAAATTTGCCGGTATATTGCTATCCCTATTTGGCTGAAGACACATGATCGCGTGCAAGCGCGATAGCAATATGAGCGTACAGAATTTGTTATACATTTAGTCTTGTTCCGTGAATACCAAAAATTATGAATGAAAAATTGTTGTGTTTTTAACTTCGTGTTGTTATTCTGTAACTTGACAATATAGGCTATGTTCCTGATCAATTAGTACGTGAGATATCGTTGGTTTTAATATGAAACAAATAAGTAGAAAACATGTCGTTTATGTCGCAAAAACATGCAAAACGCAATGTGCTTACATTTAATTTTGGGAAAGTATTTTGGAACAATAATTATCCAGGGACCTAGATAAATACAAGTTCAATCTTAATAATCGCATAATATGGAGGAAATATGCTCGAATTACTAATTATTTTGGTATTACGTTTGTATGAGCAATTAGCCCTCCGCTGGCGCCTTAAAAATCGACACACATAAAGGTGCCGGAGCTGATAAAGTTCCTGCTATCTTTATCAAGAACTGTGCTAAGACGCTCGCTGCTCCCCTCACTACCATATTTAATAGGTCTCTCTCTGAGGGGGTATTCCCTAAAACTTGGAAATTTGGACTTATAGTTCCTGTCTTCAAGGACGGGGATAGAAGGGATGTCACTAAGTACCGACCAATTTCAAAGCTGCCTATACTGTCCAAAATTTTTGCCCACAAAAGTCACTGGATTGCCCTCACATAAATTGGCATATGAAATCTATTTTATCAACTAAACAGCACGGTTTCTTCAAACTTAGGTCAACTCTGTCAAATTTGGTTACTTATGTAGACTACTTATCATCACATGTTGACAGAAATACGCAGGTAGATGGGCTTTATACAGATTTCTCGAAAGCTTTTGACTTAGTCGATCATAACCTACTAATTTGCAAGTTAAAATATTATGGTTTTGTTGGAAATATTCTGCACTGGCTTGCTTCGTACCTTGTTGGCAGACAAATGACAGTGGTCATGGGTGGATTTGAGTCCTCTATTACTTATATTGCTCACTCTGGAGTTCCTCAAGGATCTATACTTGGTCCAGTACTTTTTAATATATTTATTAATGATGTCGTGAGCTGTTTTATCTACTCGGAAGTTCTACTGTACGCAGACGATCTGAAGGCATTTAAAGCTATCAATTCTGTCAACGATGCTATTTTATTACAGGAAGATCTGAACCGTCTAACTCAGTGGAGCGCAGCTAACAAAATGGTACTGAATCATTCAAAATGTTATTTTATCTCGTTTCATAGAAAAGTTCATCCGATTCAATTCTCGTATAAAATAAATGGTAATATTGTTAAGAATTTAAATTGTATCAGGGACCTAGGAATCTATATCTATATAAATTATATATCTATTATAAATTAAGTTTTATTACACACATAGATAACATATGTAAAAAAGCTTCTAAGATTACTGGGTTTATTAAACGTAGCTGTAAAAACTTTCGTGACTCGAATACTAAAATCCTGCTGTTTAATGCGCTGACGAGGAGTATACTTGAATACGGATCAGTTGCCTGGAATCCTCACTATAATGTACACTCGATGAGGATAGAACGAATACAAAAGCGCTTCTTGCATTATGTTTGTTTCGGCGATAAGTCAAGTAATAAAAACTTCAGCTATTATTCCAGACTGCAACATTACAATCTTTTGACTCTGGCAGATCGTAGAAAGCTTCTAGATTTAGGTTTACTTTATAAATTACTTAACGAGGCCCTTGACGCGTCAAATCTATTATCTAAAATTTCGGTTAGGATACCCACGCCGTACAGTCGAGTCAGAAACTACTTACCTTTCAAATCTGGTTTTTAGGGTTCCGTACCCAAAGGGTAAAAACGGGACCCTATTACTAAGACTCCGCTGTCTGTCTGTCTGTCTGTCTGTCTCCAGGCTGTATCTCATAAACCGTTATAGCTAGAAAGCTGAAATTTTCACAAATGATGTATTTCCGTTGCCGCTATAACAACAAATACTAAAAATTAAAAAAATAATTAAGGGGGGTCCCCATACAATAAACGTGTTTTTTTCGTATTTTTTGTTCAATATTAAAAACGGTAACAGGTAGACGGTTAAAATTTTCACAGAATATTAACTTGTATATTACCTTTCAAAATTAATAATTAAATATCAATAAAGTAAATATTAAAGGGGGGCTCCCATACAACAAACGTAATTTTTTGATATTAACAATAAACCTCTACAAACAAAGTTAGTTTTGCGGTTCATTTCGTCTTGTTTTTAATACGTCATAAATCGTTAAACTTACTACAGGTTTGTACGGAACCCTCGGTGCGCGAGTCCGACTCGCACTTGGCCGGTTTTTCTAAAACTAATTTGGGGAACTCTGCGCCCATAAATAGGATGTTGACTTCTTACAATAGCATAAGTAAGGTTGAATGAATGAATGAATGAAAAATTCTTTATTGTACACCAAGAAACACATACTTATAAACAATAACAATAGAACTATAGTCGGATTTTTAATTGCGTGGAATTCTGACGTTTGTGACGTTCAGTTGTGACAAACATTTTTCTATGCCTTTTTTATTTCAAGACTCAGGTTTTTTAAGGTTAAAAATTACTGTATGAAGCAAATTGATCACATGCACCGATTACCTGAAATACATAGTTTATCATTTGTCACAAGCAAAATCCAAATAAGTAGGTACTTATTACTGACTAAAGACTGAATTAGTCCTTTATTAGAATTAATAACTTTGCTAAGAAAGGATAAAAGATAAAAGAAAGAAACAACAACCAATAATAATAAAGTTTATCCATACTTACTAATATTACAAACTAGATTCCGCGTGGATTAAGGATTTTTGATTCCCACTGGAACTTCTTAATTTTCCGGGATAGTGCCTATGCCCTTCCCCGGGATAGTGCCTATGCCCTTCCCCGGGATACAACCTACCTCTATACTAAATTTCGTCAAAATCGGTTGAAAAGATGAGCCGGGAAAGCGTAGCAAACAGATAGACAGACACACTTTCGCACTGATAAAATATTAGTATGGAAGTATGGATCCTTTTTTAAGGCAATGAACAAAACTTATTGCACGTGGATGAAGCCGCGAGCATCAGCTAGTTAATAATTAAGTATTGTAGTAGGGTAGAAGTAAAAGAAACGCCAATGACAGTAGCTCGTATGTATTGTACGGCTATCGATCTCCTAGCTTATAATAAGTAACGGAATCTAGCTAAATCCTAGGTTCCCTAGCTTTAGACGTGAGAATCGACTGCAGCGGCTTCTGATAGTATGGTCGCTAACTAGCAAATTGAGTTAATATCTTCGTCACGCTCGGGCTTATATAGGGCTCCGCCGCTTTGTTATTCGCAGAGACACGTTGGTCGAAGCGCTAAGAGCGAGAAGTTTAGTCGATTAAGCAGGAAAGTATTCGAGGCCGAGCCACGCGTGCAATGCTTGTTACAGTATTTAATAAAATCATCATGATCATCGTTGTCGTCGTCATCCTCATCGTCCACAGACACTGTCAATCAAATGGGTAATACGACATATTCTTTAATTACATGTTCTATGCACTCTAGCCATTTGTTTGAGGTGACGTTAGCTCCCTCAACCAAAAGCTCTTTCACTTCCACCATTTTGTTTTTGCAACATCCAAATTGCAATCCAAGTTTGAGCCCAAATCAACTCAATTGGATTGAGCTCACAATGGTAAGGGGGTGATTGGAGTACCAACAGTAATCCCTTGTTCTGCTGCCAACTCGTCCACGACATTTCTATTACATTATTTTATGCTTTTCTTTGCTATGCCCAATAAATTTATCCACTTTAATTTATTTATCCACCTTAGGCTGCATCACCACTTGCAAGCAAGTCTGATTGCAGCCAAGCGCTAGCCAATATATATTTTTAAAAAAAAATTACCTTCAACTACAAATTGACTTAAAACTTAATCAACATAAAAGTATCGAAAATAATAATTTCTAATTTTCAGTTAAAAAGGTTTGTTACTCATGCTGGTGTGACCAGTTGTTTTGATTTGTTCTCCTACATTAAGTCATAAGTCATAAAGTCATAAATATTTATTCAATTTAGGTGTTCAATAATAAGTGTTTCAATATTGATATTTAATAACATTTAACAGATCAGATCGGGCATCAGCTAGTAAAATATAAAAATTAGTAAAGGAGGGTAAATGAACGCAATTTGTATGTTACTGAAAGCATACTTGATACATTTATTTATATTAATTATATAATTTATATTCATCAAAATACATTACATAGTCATGGAAACATAAACAAGTGTTACCATGGAAGCATAAAGTCAATAACGTAACGGAGAAAGTTTGATTTTACCCCCCATTTTTCATACCCCGGGCTTATATATGAAAATCGATTCTAAAGGAGGTAAACTCAAAAAAAAGTTCTTTTTAAAAAAAAGTTTTTTTTAAGGCGTCTGTCGGCCGTCATCCTGATGATCATATCATTCGACTTTCAGCTTGAATGTTCAAATGTGCTGTTGTTGCTACTTGCTATTGTCACTACGAAAAGTTGAACGAATACCAACAACCGGCTGGAAAAAGATTGATATTCAGGCATGGTTAACGTCAAAGAATTTAAATTATGATGAAACTATGTTGGAGGTAAACTTATTGGACATAGTTAGCAAAGAAAAGCATAAATATAATAAGTATGTTGTGGACTAGATGACAGCGGAACGAGGGATCACTGTGCTCCGATTACCCCCTTACCATTGAGAGCTCAATCCGATTGAGTTGGCTTGGGCTCAAGCCAAGGGGCATGTGGCAAAAAACAATAAAACTTATAAAATGGTGAAAGTGAAAGAGCTTTTGGTCAAGGGAGTGAACAATGTCACCCCAAACAAATGGCTAGAGTGCACAGCACACGTTATTAAAAAAGAGTACAAACTATGCCGTTTTGACCATTTGATTGACAGTGTCTGTGACACTTTCATTATAAATGTCAGTGACGATGACGAGGATGATGATTATTTTAATAATTCATTATAAAGTACCTACTGTAAAATGTTTACTGTTATTAGTTGTTGGATTTTTCTTTATCCTTTCATAGCAAAATTGTTCTTTCTAATTACTTTAAGACTCTTTCAGTCGTCAGTCGGTAATAAGTGTTTAATTTCTGCTAATGCATGTAATTACATGTGTGCACATTAAGTATGCAAATATAAAATGTTTGTAACGTTTGTCACTTGAAATTAAAATAGTGCTCTATTAATTATGTAATTAACAATTTAATGTAAACTAACACTGTTATAAATTTAATCTTTAAAATCCATAGCATTACTTATATTTTATTAGAATTTGTTACCCTTTTTTTGGGGAAAATGTTTTAACCAAGAAATGTCATGAAACGTCAGAATTCCATGCAATTAAAAATCAGAGTTTAAGCTATGGTACAAGTGGCGGCCTTATCGCTTTAAAGCGATCTCTACCAGGCAACCATGCAAACAACGGATTAACCTAATGAGAAAGCTTCAAGGGTGTACGTTACTTCAAAAGGAAAAATTAATAATTAGTTCTAACCTAATGTAATCTAATTATTCAAATATTCTTAATTGTAAAATATTATACAATATAATACATGTATATCTACATACCTACCTAAATACACTATACGTAAATACATATATAAATAGATAATAATACATACATTTATCTATAAATAAATAGATATATACATATACCTACTTATAATATAAATATATAAATCTATATATATAAAATTCAAAGTCCTGACTGACTGACTGACTGACTGACTTATATATCAACGCACAGCCTAAACCGCTGGGGTTAGAAACTTGAAATTTTGACAGTAGGTTCCTTTTGTGACGTAGGCGCTCACTAAGGAAGGATTTTTCAAAATTCCCTCCCTAAGGGGGTGAAATAGGGGTTGAAAGTTTGTATGAAAGTCCGTCATTTCTCAAGTTATATCCATGAAACTTGGTATATGAGCTACCGGTACAAAATTAAGAAATACGTGTTTCACAGTTTTTGAAAATTCTACCCCCGAAGGGATGAAATAGGCGATGGAAGTTTGTATGAAAGTCCTTCATTTCTCAAGTTATAGCCATGAAACTTGGTATTTGGGCTTCCGTTTTAAAATTATGAAATACGTATTTCACAATAATTATTGTAATTTCTATCCCCAAGGACGTTAAATAGAGAGTTTGTCCTTCACTCACGCCGCAACAGAGCAACGGATTAACGTGATTTTTTGCACGGGTATAGATGAGGACCTGGAGAGTGACATAAGCCATTCTTTTCCCGGAAAATTAAGGAGTTTCTGTGGGAATTAAAAACTTATGCCACGCGAACGAAGTCGCGGGCGTCCGCTAGTATTATATAAAATAGAGTAAAATAGAATAGAAGCCAACAAGACGCAAAGTAGGAAAGAAGAATTATTATTATTATTTATTATTTATTTGATGTCTTTTAAAAAAAAAAAAAAACTAAAATTACACCACAATTTTACAGACCAAAGCACTAGACCAAAAACAGAGGCTGGCGTTTGTAATTTGCAGCCCAAATAGACCGAAGTCTGCGTTAGGGCTGACAAAATGATGGCTTACATTTAAATATACCTGTATGAGTAAGAATGACGAACAAAAAAAAAAAAAAAATTTTTAATAAATCCATATAAATATTATAAATGCGAAAGTTTGGATGGATGGATGTATGTATGTATGGATGTATGTTTGTTACTCAATCACGCTCCAACGGATGAACGGATCTGGATGAAATTTGGCACAGAGATAGATTATAGTCTGGAATAGCACATAGGCTACTTTTTATCCCGGAAAATTAAGAAGTTCCCGCGGGAATCAAAAAACCTCAACCACGCGGACGAAGTCGCGGGCATCAGCTAGTAGGTTTATATTTTAGATTTTTTAAATATAACTCATATAAGGTTTCTAGTTTTAATTATCTATTTTATTAAATACATTTAATATATTTTTTTTTTTTTTTAAATAAATACATAATATACCTACATAATATATTATAAATATAATACACAACTTGCAATGAGTTTAAGTTCAATATAAAGTTTTTTAAGAATAGTTAGAAAAGTTTGTGCAACAGTGTTAAGTCAGATACCTACTAAGTTTGAACTATAGGTAGTTCGATTGTTAAAACAAAAATTACAGGATAAGATGTTCTAGATAATACTATTATTATAACTTCTTTCAACAGATCTTGTCATAAAGGCTTTTAAATTCTTCAGATGAGCAATCTAGGAGAAATTTCTTTATATTAGATTTTAGTTTATTCTTTAAAGAAGGGTGCTGGGCACATAGAATTAAATTAGATGTCTCTGTAGGAAGATTGTTAAACAGTTTCGGGGCCGCAGCTGTAAAATGCCTACTTGTGAATCCAGACGTTCGTAGGGGAATTGCACATCTTTGTTTCCTTTCCCTAAGGTGACTGATAGTTCTCTCCAGAGGAAAATTGTCAATATATTTTGCCATGTACATCGCTAATTGCCATATATATATTTTTCGTGGGGTTAGTACTTTACTTAGCTAATAATTATTAGAATCGGATGATGATTTGAGGAATTCAAGGAGGAAGAAAGTGCGCTTTGACGAGGTTTTTAAATTCTCCAAGAGATTGCGCGCGCCCAATGTGAAGCGGTAAGGAGTTCCATGTGCCATAGCCTGACCGCTTCTACGGGCGCACGCCCAATGTGAAGCGGTAAGGAGTTCCATGTGCCATAGCCTGACCGCTTCTACGGGCGCACGCCTAATGTGAAGCGGTAAGGAGTTCCATGTGCCATAGCCTGACCGCTTCTACGGGCGCACGCCCAATGTGAAGCGGTAAGGAGTTCCATGTGCCATAGCCTGACCGCTTCTACGGGCGCACGCCTAATGTGAAGCGGTAAGGAGTTCCATGTGCCATAGCCTGACCGCTTCTACGGGCGCACGCCCAATGTGAAGCGGTAAGGAGTTCCATGTGCCATAGCCTGACCGCTTCTACGGGCGCACGCCCAATGTGAAGCGGTAAGGAGTTCCATGTGCCATAGCCTGACCGCTTCTACGGGCGCACGCCTAATGTGAAGCGGTAAGGAGTTCCATGTGCCATAGCCTGACCGCTTCTACGGGCGCACGCCCAATGTGAAGCGGTAAGGAGTTCCATGTGCCATAGCCTGACCGCTTCTACGGGCGCACGCCTAATGTGAAGCGGTAAGGAGTTCCATGTGCCATAGCCTGACCGCTTCTACGGGCGCACGCCCAATGTGAAGCGGTAAGGAGTTCCATGTGCCATAGCCTGACCGCTTCTACGGGCGCACGCCTAATGTGAAGCGGTAAGGAGTTCCATGTGCCATAGCCTGACCGCTTCTACGGGCGCACGCCTAATGTGAAGCGGTAAGGAGTTCCATGTGCCATAGCCTGACCGCTTCTACGGGCGCACGCCCAATGTGAAGCGGTAAGGAGTTCCATGTGCCATAGCCTGACCGCTTCTACGGGCGCACGCCTAATGTGAAGCGGTAAGGAGTTCCATGTGCCATAGCCTGACCGCTTCTACGGGCGCACGCCTAATGTGAAGCGGTAAGGAGTTCCATGTGCCATAGCCTGACCGCTTCTACGGGCGCACGCCCAATGTGAAGCGGTAAGGAGTTCCATGTGCCATAGCCTGACCGCTTCTACGGGCGCACGCCTAATGTGAAGCGGTAAGGAGTTCCATGTGCCATAGCCTAACCGCTTCTACGGGCGCACGCCTAATGTGAAGCGGTAAGGAGTTCCATGTGCCATAGCCTGACCGCTTCTACGGGCGCACGCCTAATGTGAAGCGGTAAGGAGTTCCATAGCCTAACCGCTTCTACGGAAAAGTGTTTAGAATAAAAGGAAGTGCTATGGGAAGGTATTCTTAGGTTGCTGACATTGATATCGTTAGTGATGGCTTTCCTAAGTTTCGTAACAAGTTGCTGGATCATTTCAAATCTCGATATAGTAATGAATTTGTTTGATTACTTAGGGTGTAACATAGATTTTTTATTTTTTTTGTATGTATGTCTTTGATCGTCAAGTCGCTTATCTTGTAAACGCACTAGATCCAGTCTTGCTGTTTGCCTCAGCTTGCTGGATCTCAACAGTCAACACAGTTAATTTTTGGTTTTGTGTTCGTTAATTATTATTATTTTTTCCTTTCTTCTTTGATTTCGATTTTCTCCGGTCTTTTAGTGTAACTTAACATTATATTGCAAGCTGTGGCAGCCTCTAAGTGGGTTTACAATCTAGCATATAACTCTGTTAATGTATTGTAACCTGTTGGATGTCCTTAAAATAAATAAATAAAAAAATAAAAAATAAAACAAACAGACAGATTGAATAGATGCGAAAGTATTGCATATAAGTACACAGTTTCACGCTAGTACACTACAATTATTATTAAAGGTCGACGAATTCGACTTTCTTTTATCTTTTTATTAATTTACAAATTCAAGCGTTTAATTATTCTTAATATGTAGTTAATTGTACCTAATCGGTAAATCGTAGAATTTATAAAACAACACATAAATCACATTTTCCAATGCCCGACTAAGTAAATGAAACAACTCGATCGACTGATCACGAAATACGCTAACAAGTTATAAATTAACGCGCAAGAAACATTAACAAGTGGCCTGCTAACTGCTAACTGCTAACTGCTAACTGCTAACTGCTAACTGCTAAGTGAACACAGATCATCGGTCTGCTATTTTTCACTTTGATGTTATTGATCAGTTTACGTATTACGCGTTATCGGGATATTGTATGCGTCGGACTTCAGCACTGCTAAAATTAGCAAATTACGAGACTTGTTTATGCTACGAGTAATTTCGGAACGATCGATTCGGCAATGTTCGGCACTTGTCGCGACGACGCGACGCCTCGTTACATGCATTCAATGAGTAAATAATTAAAGTACTTCCTTCGTCATTGCATCGGCCATTTGTGAATT
Organism: Erebia ligea; assembly: GCA_917051295.2. Classification (NCBI taxonomy): domain Eukaryota; kingdom Metazoa; phylum Arthropoda; class Insecta; order Lepidoptera; family Nymphalidae; genus Erebia; species Erebia ligea. Next base: position 39,202 of record OU785241.1, read on the forward strand.
GTGACGCAGGCGGCCGTTATTTATGCTTAATCAGTACCTATCCCTATGCCGAATGTTTGGACTTTGGCCACGCGCGGAGTTTTAATCGCGTTTTACTGCTAAATTGTATTATTAAATATTTGTTAATTAAATTTAAATCAGCTTATAAATGAATTATGCACCTCTACAGCTGATCGGCGAGGCGAGCGAGGCGGGCGAGGCGGGAGACGCGGGCGCCTCGCCGTGCGCGCGCCTCGACCGCTACCTCGCCGCGCTGTACGCCGCCTCGCCGCCCGCGCCCGCCGGCGAGCTGGCCGAGCAGCTGGCGCTGCTGCACGCGCAGCTGCTGTACGAGCGCTGGCGCCGCGACGCGCACGCCGAGCGCAACCGCCGCCTGCTGGGCCGCTGCCGCCAGGCGCGCGCGCTCGAGCTGCAGAACGCCGCGCTGCGCGACCGCCTGCGCGCCGCCGCCGCCGAGCGCGACGAGCTGCTGCGCCGCCGCGCGCGCGAGCCGCCGCCGCCCGCCGCGCCGCCCGCCCGCGAGCTCGCGCTGGAGGCGGCGCTGGACGAGGAGCGCGCCGCGCGACTCCGGGCCGAGGCGGCGCTGCGCGAGGCGGAGGCGGCGCGCGCGGCGGATGCGGCCGAGCTGCGGCGGCGGCGCGGCGAGGCGTGGGAGGCGGCGCGCCACGTGGAGGCGCTGGCGCGCGCTGCGCTGGCGGCCGAGCGGCGCGCCGAGCACGTGCGGCGGCTGCGGCGCGAGCTGCTGGTGCTCGCGGAGCGCGAGGCGCGGCTGGGCGGCGCGCTGCGCGGCGCGGGCTTGGCGGCGGGCGCGGACGCGGCGCGCGCGGCGGAGGAGCGCGCGCTGCGGGCGGCGCTGGCGCGCGCGGAGGCGGAGGCGGAGGCGGCGGGCGCGCGCGCGGAAGCGTCGGGCGCGCGCGCGCACGAGCTGGAGGCGGCGCTGGCAGCGCGCGAAACGGCGGCGGCCGAGCTGCGGCGCGGCGCGCGCGCGGCGCAGGAGGAGGCGGCGGCGCGGCAGCGCGCGCTGCGCGACAAGTGCGCGGCGCTGGCGAGGGCGCTGCGCGCGGGCGAGGCGCGGCGCCTGGAGCGGCTGGCGGGCGCGGCGCAGGGGCGCAGCTAATGGCGCAGGGGCGCAGCTAATGGCGCAGGCGCGCGTCGCACGCACTTCACTTTGCTCTTTACATGTTATTAATAGATGATTAATTTCTCTATCCGTACTAATATTATAAATTATCATCCTTCATTTGGGTTCGGCCCATAGTGAACTATGGCACTGGTGAACTTTAACATTACATTGCTATACTCTATCCACGGAGACAAGTTAATAGGGAAGACATGGACTCGTTTGTGATTGGTCAGCGATAACCGTTAGTGCAGTGTACAGACTACGTGTATATTTTAGTCTGATCGTGGTACCCGTACTGTGCAGACGCGCTCATATTTTACCTGCTTACCTATCGTTATTGTTCCGTGACCTGGCGTGTACCTTGGACTGTTGGTGCATTTAGAACTGTTAAACATAGTTAGCAACACAAACAGCGTTACGAAGCACGTGTTGTAGATGAAATGGCAAAAGCTAAAAATAAAACTGTTTTAAGACTTCCGCCGTATCACTGTGAATTAAATCCAATTGAATTGATTTGGGCCCAAGTTAATGGTAAAGTTGCAGCTGAAAACACAACTTACTAAATGGCGCAATTCAGAAACCTTTTGAATATTGCGATTCAAAATATTAATGCCCAAAAGTGGCAAAATTGTATCAAACAAGTACAAGAAATAGTAGAGCCAAAAATGAACGCAATGGATAGGAATGTGAAAATAATGACTGATAACTTCATAATAAATGTAGAAAACGATAGCAGTGATACGTCGTCGGATAGTGATTAATATATTTTGAATAATAATAACTACGTAAATTGTAAAAAAAAACAAGTGTAGTCGTGGGAAGAAAGCTAGTTTAATTTAATAGTAGCGCAGTGTGTACGTATATTCAGAATGGTTTACGCCCACTGACTTTTTTGTCTTTGTCATTTGTATGGGATTACGTGACGGAGAGAGCGCTATATTAACTAGTCTCCGTGGATAGAGTACGAGTATAGCAGTGGCAACCTCTAAGTGGGCTTACGATAATGCATATTACTCTATTATTATCTAGCTATATTTTTCCTGTTAATGTATTGTACCTGTTAGATGTCCTAAAATAAATATGAAAGTGTGTATGTCGATCTGTCTGTTTGTTACCCTTTCGTGTACTATCAGTAACTTGCATCGTGAAGACAGCGACTACGTTTTATCCCAACAATCAGAATTCCCGGAAATGTCCGTCATCACCTAGGACCTAGGTTCTAGTAAGAGAATGAGGCTAATACTATTCCACACAATCTTCAACTAAATTGACCTAAATAAACTATATCCTTGTTCACGGTGGAGTATTTGGATTACGTTTAGGCCAATCATTTTGTTTGGTAATTGTGTGATATAGAATTAGCCAAAAAAATAATGTTATTGTTATTAAAATTTATTAATTTTATCAGAAAACCTTGTATTCAAAATAATAATTGTACATGTATTCATTCTAGTTTAACATAGATTAAGGTCTGTATCGAAGGCAGTTGTGTAATAATCATTGTGTATACATTTATTGGACGTGATTTTTGTGTGATTTGTTGTTATACTTTGTTAAGATGAAAAAGATAGAGTGTGTGGAAGCACAGTGGATCAAAAGTTTTTAGTATTTGTATTTGATTGTACTCACCGAGCGATCTGGTGGGTGTTCCGATATAAGCACTGCGAGCACTGTTCAGTGCTCGTTCTGGGGACTTACAGTGCTCGCAGTGTATTTCGGAACACACCCCTAGTATATCATAATCACACGCACGCCATTGTTCCGTATCTTTGGCTGTGTTCCGAAATACACTGCGAGCACTGTAAGGTGTGACGTCACTTTAGTACACTGCGAAGCCGTTCCTTTATAGTTAGGTATACTGGGTACTGCTTAAAACGGAACGCTGTCAGCACTGAGACAAACACTGAGAGCACATTACCTCGAAAACGCCAGTGCTCACAGTACAAAGATGGCGTCGATTAATGACGTCATATATTTCCCTAGGATACTGCAGCAGTTTACTGTCAGTTAAAACGGAACGAATTTCTCCACAGTGAGATCACTGAACAGTGCTCTCAGTCTATAACGGAACACAGCCTTTGTAACATCGTTGTCGCTATCGGGAGCGGCCACAGCATTCGACGCTGGCAAACTGTTATAGACTTTGCTTGCTTTGAAATAAGATAGAAAATCAAATGACACAACTACTAGACCCCTGACAAAACTAGTAGTGAGTTGGGACTCTTAATTTTCGATATTAATTCAACGTTTGCAAAGTGAATAATGTTTTGGCTGTGAAAAGTGGTCTGCGCTGCGCTTCTCCAGACATGCGGCCGCCCTGAGCGCGATGCGTCTGCGCGCTAACACGCAGCCGGCGCGCTGTCGACCGCGTCCGCCGCGGTTCGCGCGTCGCGAGGAGCCCCACGTTGATGCAACACGAGGAGACCGGTCTGTGCCCTTACAGCAAGTTTTAAAATCATCGTATTCGAGCGTTTGAACACATCGCCATCAAACTAAAATGGACTTAAGAATACTTGATTTAAAGTCACAAATTCCGTACAACCGATTTTAATTTCTAAATTCTTCCGTTTGGAGCGCCGCGCGCCGGCTGGGAATGCATATTATACGAAATTGAAATGAAATCAATGCAGTGTACTGTGTGTGTACTGTGTAGGTGACCGCTCACATACACGTTCGAGTTTAAATGACGTTATTGACGCTTTCCATTCTGCATACTTCATCAAGGGTATGTTCCGATATACACTGCGAGCACTGATAAGTGCTCTTACTGGGGAAAAATTCATTCCGTTAGGGACTGACAGTACATTGCCGCAGTATCCTAGAGAAATATATGACGTCATTAATCGACGCCATTTTTGTACTGTGAGCACTGGCGTTTTCGAGGTAAGGTGCACTCAGTGCTTTGATCACATGATCAATTACAGCTGAACTGCGTTCCGTTTTGAACTAACCAGTGTAGCTTACTATAAAGGAACGGCTTCGCAGTATACCCCCAGCTGAGTTTGTTGTGGGCTCTTCTCAGACCTGGGCGCGTTTGGAACCCTCGTAGCTTTAGTTTTAAGATAGGACCGTAACAGATTATCACCATCATATTTTTATGTAACTGGACGTCAATAAGTGTAGTGCATCTACCTAAATTGAATAAATATTTATGACTTATGACTTTATGACTTATGACTTATACTAAAGTGACGTCACACCTTACAGTGCTCGCAGTGTATTTCGGAACACAGCCCATATGATTGCTTCAAGCAGACTTGTCCGACTGACGTCAGACGTCTGACAGCCGACAGCCGTACACCGTCAAGTTGACTGACCGCGGCTTCCCGCTTCAAGTCCGCTGCAAAATGCAAAGTTGACGGTGAACTTGTTGACTCGACCGTGTACTCGTATCATGTACGGCTAGAGTCATTTCACTTTGACGCCATTGTATTCTCACGCTCGAATAGCTATGAAGATTGGCATTCGGATTTTATTTTAGTTATTAATTATTATTGACATGATTGTATTGTATAAATTTAATTTACGTTTTCTCTGACACTGATTATAACATTCATTCTATGCTATTGATATGATCATGTTTTTAATAAGTAATTGCCTATTTTCATTGTATTGTAACATGTACCTACACTACCTATGTCCATGATTAAGTGATGGTTTTGTTGTAATAGTGTACTTAAATACCTAGGTACTCAATTGAATAATTAATTATGATTTTTGCATGCCCATTGAGGCGGATGTCTCCGTCATTCTGTTTACACCTTTTGTATAAAACATGTTTCTGCAAATATATTGAATTGAATTGTTTTCGATCAACGTAGGTGTGATTTAAAAACTTGCGGTAAGGGCACTGAGCTCGAAGCGACGACGCGCGCAGTCCGCAGTCTGCTTGCATACCGACCACTCGGCCACTCGACCACTCGACCACTGTGCACTTGGCTGCTTCACGTCGTTATTTTATTGAATAGTCGTCAGCGGACGAAGGGACGCGTAAATAATATTATGTACTAATATAATATGTTATTTGAGTAAGAATATAGATTTTTCGTGATAAATGCCTTTTTATTGTATTTTAGATACTTAATTATTATTTTATTGCACCGATAGTATTAACTTTTAGGTTTAATATTTTAGCGCTTGTAAGTTTTAAAGAAATGAATTATTACAATTAACTTGCATCCTGTCAAAATAACATCTAACGACGTTTTAGAGATGCTCACTTCCTATTCCTACAGGTACACCCCGACCGAGCTCCAACACCTGGGTTTATTTCAGTGTTTGAAATGAAGTGATTTATTTATTTCACGTAGGACAACTTGTGCCACTTTAAGTCGCAAGACTCTACCACCGGTTCGGAAAGTTGTATTGAGAAGAGCTGGTACGAAACTCGGCAGTTGCTCTTTTCATAAACAGATAAAAAAAATCAAAAAAAAATAAAAACCGACTTCAAAAACCACAAACACTAAAAAGTAAAAAATAATTTAATTTATTATGTATACAAGAGTTAATGTAGTAGTATAATATTAACATTTTTTGGAGTCGGTACCAATTAGCCGCATGAACCGTCTACCTACTCTTCATTACTTATTGTTGACGTGACTCCACATTGGCACCGACTCCAAAAAATGTTATTATAGAACTACATTAACTCTTGTATACATAATAAATTAAATTATTCTTTACTTTTTAGTGTTTGTGGTTTTTGAAGTCGGTTTTTTTTTTTTTTTTGAATTTTTTTTATTTCACAATTTTTAGTGGCCCCACTGTTTTAAAATACAGGGTGTAACCAGAACGCTAGTAAAAACTATGCGTTATTGTTAAACTACCTAAACACAATCACACTGATCGCGAGCAATTTACTCTTATCCATTGAGGAGTTCCGTTCTCCATCTCCGGAGATATTCATCAGATCTTCACCAAATTAAAATGGGACCACCTCTGAAGTATGACCTACCAAACAAAAAAAGAATTATCAAAATCGGTTCATAATTGGCGGAGAAATCGCGTAACAAACATCCAAAAAAAACAGTCGAATTGAGAACCTCCTTTTTTTGAAGTCGGTTAAAAATACAAAAGTGCGACTTCGTGAGTGGGATTCGAACCTGCAACGTCTCACTAAACCCGGTACTATTTCGTATGCGCCACGGAGATCTACTTAGAAGCGGCGAATATGTGAAACGGTATGATGTCGTATCAGCTTAAAGAAATCCATTCAAGGGTTCGGCTTGCCGAGCTTCAGTTTTAATAATTTTAGGTGATATGTTGATTGTTTGTCCATCTGATATCGAACGAGCTTGATACCAATCAAAAGCAGGAAGAAAAATGAGCAAGAAAATATGAGCTTGCCCGAAGAAATCCGTACAAGGGCTAGGCTTGCCGAGCATTAAAGTTTGAAAATACAAAGATATACCTAATAGTCTAAAATTGGGAACTTTGAAGTTTTAAGCCTTTACCCATGAACAGATTTCTTTAGGCAAGCCTATATTATTTTCTTCATCCTTGAGATCCCTGCTCTCGATTGGTAGATATGGATTGCGTTTGGTTATCAAACGAGTGCAGAAATCGAAAAAAATCTGTTAATCTGACTTATAGTAGCCTTGAACAGAATTTATTAGGCAGCTGGCATGTTGTCTGATGTAATGGGCCTGGCTATCAGGTGGGCGGAGCTCGTAGTACAGCGGGGCCTTAGACCATAAGGTTTTTGTCAATTATTCAAACTGGAACCTCGTCAAAGGGTAATTCAACCCAAAGGCATAGTATAACTCCGGAAAAATAAAACTTCATCAGATACAATTAGTATAGTTTTATAATCTATAATACAAATCCACATACACTAAAGTATATTTGGTACAAAATTCACAACATTAATATAATATAGTATAAATAGTTAAAATAATCAACAACTCTGTATTTACAATGTACAAGATATACAAATAGTCAACAAGTGGCAGTGCGGGCGGCTCGCCTCGCTCGCGCTGCGGCACGAGGCCGCTCTCGCCGTCGAGCGCCGCGCCGCCAGCCCGCGCTACGGCAGCGGCTCGACGTAGTTCTGCGGCACGAGGCCGCTCTCGCCGTCGAGCGCCGCGCCGCCAGCCCGCGCTACGGCAGCGGCTCGACGTAGTTCTGCGGCACGAGGCCGCTCTCGCCGTCGAGCGCCGCGCCGCCAGCCCGCGCTACGGCAGCGGCTCGACGTAGTTCTGCGGCACGAGGCCGCTCTCGCCGTCGAGCGCCGCGCCGCCAGCCCGCGCTACGGCACGAGGCCGCTCTCGCCGTCGAGCGCCGCGCCGCCAGCCCGCGCTGCGGCACGAGGCCGCTCTCGCCGTCGAGCGCCGCGCCGCCAGCCCGCGCTACGGCAGCGGCTCGACGTAGTTCTGCGGCACGAGGCCGCTCTCGCCGTCGAGCGCCGCGCCGCCAGCCCGCGCTACGGCAGCGGCTCGACGTAGTTCTGCGGCACGAGGCCGCTCTCGCCGTCGAGCGCCGCGCCGCCAGCCCGCGCTACGGCAGCGGCTCGACGTAGTTCTGCGGCACGAGGCCGCTCTCGCCGTCGAGCGCCGCGCCGCCAGCCCGCGCTACGGCAGCGGCTCGACGTAGTTCTGCGGCACGAGGCCGCTCTCGCCGTCGAGCGCCGCGCCGCCAGCCCGCGCTACGGCAGCGGCTCGACGTAGTTCTGCGGCACGAGGCCGCTCTCGCCGTCGAGCGCCGCGCCGCCAGCCCGCGCTACGGCACGAGGCCGCTCTCGCCGTCGAGCGCCGCGCCGCCAGCCCGCGCTACGGCAGCGGCTCGACGTAGTTCTGCGGCACGAGGCCGCTCTCGCCGTCGAGCGCCGCGCCGCCAGCCCGCGCTACGGCACGAGGCCGCTCTCGCCGTCGAGCGCCGCGCCGCCAGCCCGCGCTACGGCAGCGGCTCGACGTAGTTCTGCGGCACGAGGCCGCTCTTGCCGTTGAGCGAGCCGCGCAGCCAGCCCGCGCTGCGGCACGAGGCCGCTCTCGCCGTCGAGCGCCGCGCCGCCAGCCCGCGCTACGGCAGCGGCTCGACGTAGTTCTGCGGCACGAGGCCGCTCTCGCCGGCGCGCGCCGCGCCGCCAGCCCGCGCTACGGCACGAGGCCGCTCTCGCCGTCGAGCGCCGCGCCGCCAGCCCGCGCTACGGCAGCGGCTCGACGTAGTTCTGCGGCACGAGGCCGCTCTTGCCGTTGAGCGAGCCGCGCAGCCAGCCCGGCTCGGCGGACGCGCTCACGTTGGTGATGATCTGGTTGGGCTCGAACGACAGCTCGCCCTCGCTCTCGCCCACGCACGCGTACAGCGTGCGCACGCGCCTGCCGACAACAAGCGAGCACGGCCACGGTACAGCACCGACACGAGACAACAGAGGCTTACACGAAAATTATAATAATAGCAGGGAAGATCCGGTTCAAAGGACCATGTACAGGCCCTGGGTCCCCACAGCTTGTATGACCTATCTGTAATATTCGTGATCTATGGCAGTGGCCATGTATGCGAGAGAGGGACACAGACTCGTGAAAATCGACTCCTTCGAGACATTTATTGGCAATGCATTGCAATTTATCTGATATTAATTTGTATGTCTATCAGATAAATATACCTATAGTTTGTTTTCAGTTTATATTGAAACCATAGTAAGCAGTCCCAATATATTTAAATCCAAGGTTATCTATCCATCATAGTCGAAATACCACGGACGCGTACGAAGCGATTCGCTTCCCTGTTCCTCATTGGACCCGCTCGGACGTGGAGCGCCTTCCGGCCTCCCTACTCGTCTCCACTTTGAATACCGGTATCTTCAAATCAAGAGTGAATAGGCACCTTCTGGCGAGCGCGCTCCAGCTCAGGCTGCATCACCACTCGCTGGCAAGTGTGGTCGCAGCCGAGCGCCGAGCGTAGTATAGGCCGTCAAACTTATCTGAACCAGTGACCAAAATTGGGACTAATTTTTATGCCTGACAAGTTGTTTTTAAAGTTTATTTTTCATATCTACCGGTGGCGCTGTCAGCGGGTCAGGTAAGTTTGTGGAACTATATATAAGTTTAAAAGTATATGATGCGGTGCGTGTACTCACGTGACGCGGCTGGGGTGCGGCGCGTGCGGCAGCGCGGCGTGCGCGGCGCTGTGCGGGTGCGGCGGGTGCGGCGCGTGCGCGGCGTGCGGCGCGTGCGGCGGCGGGGACGCGCTGCGGCTCGACACCGACTCCGAGCTGCTGCTGCAGCGGCCGGCGCCTGCGCGCACACACACCACACGTCACTACACGTCAGCATTACGCTGCTAGTATTCCAGTTGCGAGTTTATATTGTGCCAACACCCACACCTACACATCGCGCCAACAGGTGGCGCCACTGGTGGCACACGAACGTCCCGAACCTCGATGACATATTTTTTGAATTGCACTGTATACCTATTCATTATTCAACTTCCAAAATTCTAAACTTCAACTTTAAATTCATAGCAGGTGAATACTGAACAGACAATGTGATAATATGTATAATACATATATGGCGCTACTCACGGTGGTGCTGGTGCTGGTGGGGCTGGTGGAGCTGGTGGGGCTGGTGGGGCGGCGCAAAGTGCTGCAGCAGCTGGTGGTGGTGCGGCGAGTACGCGCTCAGCGCCACGCCCGCGCCCTGCACGCACACACGCACACACACACATTACACGTCATGTTGTTCACACAGCACATCTGTTACTGCCCCACACTACAGTACACGAGCAGAACCGCACAACCAATTTGGCTGAACCTTGGTATGGAAATCTTATTCAATTTAAGAGTGCCCGCAGGGCAGCAGGGCAACAACAAACCCGCAAAACTAAAAATTTCAAAAAAAAAAATAAAAACCGACTTCAAAAACCACAAACACTAAAAAGTAAAAAATAATTTAATTTATTATGTATACAAGAGTTAATTTAGTTCTTTAATAACATTTTTTGGAGTCGGTACCAATTAGCCGCATGAACCGTCTACCTACTCTTCATTATTGTTGACGTGACTCCACATTGGCACCGACTCCAAAGAATGTTATTATAGAACTACATTAACTCTTGTATACATAATAAATTAAATTATTTTTTACTTTTTAGTGTTTGTGGTTTTTGAAGTCGGTTTTTATTTTTTTTTTGAAAATTTTTTATTTCACAATTTTTAGTGGCCCCACTGTTTTAAAATACAGGATGTAACCAGAACGAGATATGCTATGCATGGTTAAAACATACTGTTTACAAGACTATCACACTGATCGCGAGCAATTTACTTTTATCCATGAGGAGTTCCGTTCTCCAGCTCCGGAGATATTCATCAGATCTTCGCCAAATTGAATTGGGACGCATGGGACACGGGAAGCACCAGCTTTCAAATAAAAAAAGAATCATCCAAATCGGTCCACCCAGTCAAAAGTTCTGAGGTAACAAACATAAAAAAAAAAAAAAAAAATACAGTCGAATTGAGAACCTCCTCCTTTTTTTGAAGTCGGTTAAAAAGGCTTACAAGCGGTTCCTACATTTCATAATCTATGTCCTCATAACAACGAATATAGAAATAATAAATCCACTATTGGCAGTGGTAATTGGTAATTGGTAATTGGTATACTCACGATGTCGTTGCGCGAGCAGGCCGGCGCCGGCGGCGACGCCCTGCAACAAACAAACAAACACACTCGTCAGTGAAGTCCTCGGCCTCCGCCCTATTTTACCATTGAAAATGGTTATCAGATGCAAATCGCCTGAGACGTATTTTTGGCCATAGCTCCGAGGATTTTGGGACGATCGAGATGGGAATAGTACCAAGAGTTCAGAAATTTATCGAGACACGTTTGAGCTTTTGAATTTTGAAAATCGGCTGGTAACTTTTTTTGGAATTTTGAAAAATGTAAAAAAGTCTCGTTTTTCGGGGGTGTTTGTTTACTAAATTGCGAAAAAAATTTTAAGAAGAGATTTTAATCTTTTTAAGAATCAACAAAAGCTGGAGTGATTATTGACCGATCGTCACGGTAATGGTGTATTTCGACTTGTAGTAATGTAGTTGTGTAATTTTAGGGAAGTAAATATCAGTAAACATTTCTTATTATTCAACTTGTAATATGTTATTTTTTTTTACATAAAATAATTTTTTTTCGTAATTTTTTGTATTCATTTTCAATGCTCCGATTCTTGCGGGGACTGCGAAATCTGTGAATTTTTTTTCCTATACATGTACCTACTGTGAGAACTTGCTTCTTGCCAAATTTCATAATTCTAGGTCAACAGGAGATATCCTATAGGTTTTGATTTATTGGCACGTGTAAAAATATGCGGCATAAGGCTGTATCTTTTGATTGCGTTGACTCAGGAGTTTGATTTTTTTACAGCTCTAATGGACTGTAGACCTAAGTATTTGATATTAATTTCAACTAGATACCTCCACGCGATCCCGAGAAAAAGGTGGTCGACAGACAGACGGACAACGAAGTGATCCTTTAGGAGTTTCTTTTTCTCTTTTGAGGTACGGAACCCTTTAAAAAGAATGTTCCTAGTTAATCGAAACACCTGTCAGTCATAAAAATTAAAAAGATCTGAACACCAACCCCGCAATCACGAATCCAGAGAGGCAGATAATCATTTCGGATATAGTTCACTGTGAACACGTCTCTTCACTGATAATGGTTATCACACGTGCACGCGCGCACGGGACTCGCGGGAGGTGTGTTCGCGTGCAGTGTAGCGACGCGACTGCGCGGCGGCGGCGCGCGCGCGCTATATATGCGCGTGCGCACCTGCCAGGTGCCGCAGCGCCGCGAAACATGCGATTCACTTTAGATGCCAATCCCTTTTTATTATTCGCATCTTAGCAGAGTTCAATCGCCCTTCGTATTCGTGTTGCAGCGAAGGCTTCAACGGTGACGCAAATGGACTAATTACATGGACAATGGGCCAGCCTTTGTATGCTTCATAGTTCGATGTATTTTATCAGCTGAGAGTGAGCTGATCCATTTTTATTAATGAAAGACCCGGCTAATTTTGTTATAGTTTGTCGTAAGTAAATCGACAGGGTGACCAACTATTTCACCGAGTTAGTATGCTCAGTTCCTCTCGTTATTTAACTTTTTGTTTTCACAGTACTAACTTGGTAAATAAAGTTACCAAGTTTTATTAACAACAACTTGATAGCTAGTACTTAGGTATTACTATAGTTACCTACCGAGATTTTTATAAACAGCACAAAACAAAAAGGTTCACTTAAGTATTTCCGGGTCATTTTATTCTTATTACTTATTACGTGAAACATTGAAATAGGTATTAATTTTAAATAGTTGAATTAGTACTAGATATATTTGGTTTTTCATTATTTATTTTATAAGCCGCTAATTGATATAATTGGTCTATCTAATTATTCATTATGTAAATAAAATATTAATCGAACGCAATATTAAATGAGATTTGCGACGATTTTACCACCAATTGTGAATATTCTGATATACTACGGTCTGCACACCGGCGGGGGCCGCGCTCGGTGCTCCTATATAACAAGTCGACGGCTCGCCGCCTCGCTCGACACCGCGTCCACTCCTCGCCAGTCGCCGACAACCTCCCACATTAACTCGTAACTCGTAAGAGTGCACTTTACGACTAGGTACTTATTTAACGTCCCTCAGGCCGACTTGCCACCTGACCTAGGTCAATATTTACTCGAGCGAGATTAATAATATTAGTATGTAATCACTAATCACAATAGGTGACGCAATGGTCGGCGCGGCGCTCCCGAGGGGCTGCTCTCGTCTCGCGCGGCCAGCTGACGCGTCTTCAGGTGTGCGGCGGGGGGCGGGGGGCGGGGGGCAGGGGGCAGGCAGCATCTGCTATCTGCGCGAGATGGCGACAGGTGCGCATTCCGCGCGCGCAGCTGCCCCGCGCGACTCTATAGGTACGCGCGACGCGACGCACCTCAGCGATCCGCTCATATGCTGAGATCTACAGAGCGAACTTTGACTTTGCTCACAAGTCAGACTTAAGAGCGTACATACCCTGAGCCTCTTTTGAAGTTTAGGTATTTATCTCGGGTTTAGGTATATAAAATCCTTTGTCTCGGATAGTCCTTTGTTTGAGCGAGTGAACAGAAGGCGTCGGGTGCAAAGTAGTTTGACAAACCGTTTTGATCCTAATCCCATTTTAAAACGGGCAATTATTTTTTCAATATTAAAAAGAAATGTTTTTAATTCGCTTAACATACGTTTCATATAAAACTTTTTTAAATATAGGTGTATTCATATAAAGAGAAGGTTGCATGATTGTAAGTATAGATGTTTTTAAGTAGGTACATCCATACTAACATTATCTTTGTTTGCTTATTTTCTGTTAGTTACTTATAAGACACATTTTGTACAAAAATAAACAAAATAGTAAAATAAAATATTAGTATTATTTTGATTTTTACTTAACATTATTTACAATATAAAATTATTAGAATTTATATAGTAAATGCTACTATCCATACTAATATTTTAAATGCGAAAGTGTGTCTGTCTGTCTGTCTATCTGTCTGCCTGTCTGCTACGCTTTACCGGCCCTTCTTTTCAACCGATTTTGCTGAAATTTGGTATAGAGGTAGGTTATATCCCGGGGAAGGACATAGGACTTTTTATCCCGGAAAATTAAGGAGTTCCCGCGGGAGTCAAAAAACTCAAATCCACGCGGCCGAAGTCGCGGGAATCATCTAGTATTTATATACATATCACTACGCCAGGTCTTAGTTTTTACCATGCATCGATTGACCGTAAACGTTCGATCATATTAGCGTTAAAGTAAAATGAATCTTAATAGTATTGATTTAGAGCTCAAATTCGTGTTTGCATTCACACTGCTCCAAATGGAAACGTTTCGAAATTAAAATCGGTTGGAATTTGTGACTTCAAATCAAGCACCTTTGGGCACATTTTACCCTGACTCCAATGTGATGTGAACGCTCGATTACGATCAACCGAATTTTCAATGTAAAAACAAACTAAAAACGGGTGTCTCTTATTGGCACTGATCTCCATTTACGGGGATCTACTATTTCAGGCAAAATACATTTGTAATAAAAACTTATTAGTTTTTGTTCCATATTTTTTTTCCAAAATTGATCGTCCTTTATAATCTTTTCAATTTTCAAATTAAATTTTTTCCGGTTCAAACCGCAAGAAGACAAATTTTGATTTTGATTTTGATTTTGAACCTTTTTGATTCCTTGCCTTCGCTAATTGTTCACTACGTAAATATTTCTTTTTTTTTTAGAAAATCGGAGTTTTAGAACCCATTTCTGAAAAAAAATAACTTATTTTAATTCGCACGCAATGAATCCTAAAGACAAAACAGTGCAATAAAACTGATAAGCACGTGCAGATGCAGGTGTTTCACCAACAAAGGTTTTTGTTTATCATGGTAGGTACCTAACAATAGACTCGCGGATCAATAGCGATACAATAATAAAAAAGGTCCGGTTCGGAAAATATAAAACACAATCATCAAGTGCCGCTCTGTAAACGATAATCACTTGCAAAAGGCAATAAAACTATGTAATCCTGCAGGTGTTGCGGTAGTGTAGTCAGCTTACCAAAATAACAATAGAAATTTACTGCGTGGTAGTACTAAAATACAGCTTAGCTACCAATTTTTCAAATAACTTTTTGCCGTGCTAATGAGTGTATGGTTATTTGTAAGAAATTAATAATTTCCCCTCACAGTAAAATAAAAACGCGATGCCAAAAAGCGCATAAAAATACCATGAAAACCTAATTCAACTTTTTTCGTGATTGACTGACCGACAACGCACAGCCAAAATCGATGAACCTAAATATTTGATTCATTGAGTAGTCTAGGTGTGAACTGAGGAAGTAGGAAAAGGCTGATAGGCTTTATCAAATGTGCAACATAAATAAGTTATAGAAATACTGATTCACATCAGACAATGTCTTTTCAAATTCCAAACCAGGCAATAAAACTGATAAGCACGTGCAAATTGCAAGTATTGCACTAATGTAGGGTTTTGTTTATTATAATAACAATAGCGATCACGGGTCAATAGTGATACAATAACAAAAAGAAAAGTCTGGTCGACAACCATACTCGTAAAAAACAATAATCTAATGACGCTCTGTAAACGAAATACACTTGTAAAAGGCAAAAAATACATAATTACAGTTGCGCTAGTATGTATATTCGGTTTACCAAAATAACAATAGAATTTACTACGCGGGGTACAATAAAGTACAAGCTGCACTTTACATAACTTTTTGTTGACGTGATGAGTGCATTGTTTGGAATAAGTAACTTTGCCTGACAGTAAAATAAAACACGCAATGCCAATGCGAAATGAGGCCATTTGGCTGACCAACGCTCAGCCAAAATCGATGAACCTAAATATTTTATTCCTTGAGTAGTCTAGGTGTGCACTATTGAAGTATTTTGAGTTGACAAACAGACAAAAAAACATGGCTTTTTTGTCAGTGAAATATCCCATATTGGATTTGCCGTGACGTCATACTATGGTCTTATAATATCTCAGTGCTCAAAATATGTAGGTTTGCAATAAAGAGGGAACCAACAAAGAAAAACACATATACATACATGATTGCTAACGACCAAGCCTTCCCCAAGTCGGGCAAAGAAAGGTTCAGTTCAAAACATAAAACAAAACCTATTCATCAAAAAGGTCCGTAAGCGTGGTAAATAATAATAACTACCCAATTGTTTGCATAGCTACCTGCTTTTGCTATCGTGACGACTGTATTTTCATGGCCATAAATAATATCTATTCAAGTGTAAAAACAAGCAAACATGCGAGCCAAACAAATAAAATTCTAATTTCTAATTTATTGTAAGTGCACAGTAAATTTGACTATTCGAAAGCTCATTGCATAAGTTTACTAACGTCCAATCGTGTGTCTCGATACGAGTCGCTTCACTAGGTGACTCCCGCAACTTCATCTGCGTGATTCATGATTTTTAAATATCTCATGGGCATTCTTATTTTCCGGGATAAAATACCTATGTTTGTCTCCAAGAAAGTAGCTATCTCTGTACCGAATTTCGGGAAAAATTGGTAGATAAACCTTGCATGTAGACAGCTGACAGACCGACAAAGTAACACACTCGCATGTTTAATATTAGTAAGGATTACAAATTCAAAATTTATATAAACTTATTTATTTAATAAATATAACACAATATCTAATCGCGGGCAGTATCATTCAGAAGTAATTCAAGCCGGAGGTAAACGATCCAAAGGGATACAATAACCAAATCATAATGCAAATCACACCAATAAAATGCCAAGTCGTCATAAGGAAAGAGAATTTCACAACCAAACACAAGATACCGCGCTAATATGCAATGAAAGACAATAAACACGTAACTTTTTTTTTGAAGTGCTGGCTCATTTTTTGCGCAAAGGATCAGCCTGGCTGTCCAGCGCAGAAATGCAGCCAGCATTCTCGCCACCATTCCACGCGGGCATGGCATTATTAGGTTAGGCTAGCTAGGTTTATTGTTTCTATTGTATTGTTTTCAATAAATTTTACCAACGAGTGATTATCATTTCAGTACATGACATCGCATTAATATTTATAAGGGACGGAGTTGCCAGTCTAGGTAGAGATTGTTGGTCAGCCTTTAAATAATAGTTAATTTAACCACAAGCTTTATAAGGCAAGTTTAGTAAAGTAAATTATTTTATAACTGTATGAAACACACGACCTTGTCTGAATTGAATATTCAAATTCTTATTTACGAGTAAATAATTAAGTAATATAACTATAAATATCATACACGTTTAATATAAAGTATAATATACAAACCTTAAACTGTTTAAAACAAAATAATTTTCAACCATAAATAAGAAAAAGCAGCCAGTATTAAAAATGCCTACTATTGAGAAGTGACAATCACACTACAATCTCAGGTATATGCTACGTATATCATTTTGAGTTGCGGAGACAAAAGGCGTTACGTCCACCCTCTGAGAAGCCTCGGCTACGACTAGTTTTCCTAGCGCTTGATCACGCAGTTTTGTAGTGTGTTACAAACTTATTTTTGGATGTAAATTATTGTTAATTATATATTTTTTTTTGCTTAATATAATTGAAAATATGTCTTTCTTTTAGGAGTACTAATTTATTTTTACAAATTAAGCCAAATAACCTCCTAAAATGACGGTTATATGTGTCCTTAATTTCGTCAAATTAAATCTTCTTTGTTTTGAATTTTATAATACAAAGGATAGCAAATTAATAATTTTTATCTTCAACTATAGTAGTTCAGGACCTTATACTCAATAAAAGTATCTCTTTGTGTGACCACAACGAGTAAATTTGGATGTTCGCTAACGTCAAACTTTACACAAAAATCAAGATTAAATAACAGCTTCTTGGTATTTTCGTAATAAGGAACAATCTATTAATTAATTTCAAAATGTTGTCAGTCATTATAGTAGATCAGAGAATTCCCTACAATTTGGTATGAATAAATTTTGGTTTAATGCAGGGAGTAACAAAATATCAGGGGGCAAAAAAGCTAAATATAAGGGTCTACCCTTGCAGCTCAAGCTCAGCTCGAATGTATAGTCTTAAGACACGGTTAAAACGAGACGATTTATGTTACTCACATAGGTCTCGTTTCAACTCTAAGTAAAGTCCGAGCCAAGTCAAAGCACGCACTAGGTATAGATCTCAGCCAAAGAGCGAACTTGAACAACCACAAATTGCAAGTTTTGTAAAAATTCAAAGTAGTAAAAAACCGGCCAAGTGCGAGTCGGACTCGCGCACCGAGGGTTCCGTACAAACCTGTAGTAAGTTTTACGATTTATGACGTATTAAAAATAAAAATTACGTTTGTTGTATGGGAGCCCCCCTTTAATATTTACTTTATTGATATTTAATTATTTATTTTGAAAGGTAATATACAAGTTAATATTCTGTGAAAATTTGAACCGTCTACCTGTTACCGTTTTTAATATTGAGCAAAAAAATACGAAAAAAAACACGTTTATTGTATGGGGACCCCCCTTAATATATATATTTTTTTAATTTTTAGTATTTGTTGTTATAGCGGCAACGGAAATACATCATTTGTGAAAATTTCAGCTTTCTAGCTATCACGGTTTATGAGATACAGCCTGGAGACAGACAGACAGACATACAGCGGAGTCCTAGTAATAGGGTCCCGTTTTTACCCTTTGGGTACGGAACCCTAAAAAACTCGTGGCTGATTTCGAAATCTGTTTTATTAAAAAAAAAAAACAGAATTACAGCTAACTACGCAGAATTAATATTCATGTAGGTACACTCGTTCTAAGATCGCTCTATGTTTTAAAGAAAGCCTAGATAAAATTCATTGATCACTATTTCAAATATAATCTCCCTAAAAAGTAAAAGTAATACAATGGTCAACGAATGTTTCCCGAGACTTAGCCACCGAGAGCTAACAATAAGTACCGTAAATACTGCAACAAATGATTAGATAAGCTTACTTATCGTAACAAAAGCCGAGCCACCGTCCACCCCGCTCCCCGGCTGTATGTCTGTCTGTCTGTCTGCCTGCCTGTCTGTCTGTCTGTCCCGGAGCAAGATCCATGAAGATAACGGAGCATTGGAGATTGGCGGCACAATGCTGTGCTCGCCAGCTGTTTTTGCGCATTTGGGCCTCCTAATATATTTTCATCACTACGAATGTCTTTTTCTAACAACTCTATTTATGATCAATTTTAAATCTTTACGTTTTCAGAAAAAGGGTTTAGTCTACAGAACCTTCCAGTTTTGTTTGCAGGTAGAAAACGGAGTTTTTTAATTTCGTCAATTTTATGAATCTCAAAACGGCGAACAGCAGTTGGGTACTGTTTATAAAATCTCGGAGCTTTTAACTTTACATCGGCGAAGTTATCGTGAACTATTACCTATTTAGGATACATTAAAATATTTCAAGCATTGGCTTAAACTTGTCATTTTTTTTATTCCACTAAATACAAGTTAGCCCTTGACTTCAATCTCACCTGATGGTAAGTGACAATGCAATCTAAGATGGTAGCGGGCTAACCTGTATGGCAGTTATATTAAACCCATACCTTTAGTCGGTTTCTACACGGCATCGTACCGGAACGCTAAATCGCTTGGCGGTACGCCTTTGCCGGTAGGGTGGTAACTAGCCACGGCGGAAGCCTCCCACCGGACCAGGCCAGAGAAAATTCAGAAATAATAAATTCCCAAATTGACCCTGCCGGGAATCGAACCCGGGACCTCTCACTATAAGGCAACACTGCGCCATAGGGAGGTCGTCATCTTAGGAACGTCCCGTGTCAAAAAGAATAATATTTTTTTCAGGTAGCTGTACAGAAACGGTCGAAGTTATATACGTAGCGTAACATTAGCAAAGGAGAGAATAAAGCGAGATAAATCCGAGTGGTATTCTATTAATAGAAGATAGTAAAAAATAATAAAGGTTTCGTCAAAGGTGATTGTGCGCGCGCGCAGCTGCCGGCGCGCAGCCTCCGCGCCCTGCCGCCCGACCACGCCCGACCATGCCCGACCATGCCCGACTCCCGACCGGCTCCACATCTCACCCAGATATTTGCTCACGATGAAGTAACGGCATCATTTCATTAATGTCATTCGCTGTCATTCCGCTTTCGATTGATTCACAGTTTTAGGCACGAGCACTTACACGAGTAGGTACGGAACGAGTTGCTCGCTCTGATATTGATATTTTGTTTTCGATTTGTAAACGTGACCCTGAAATAATTGTGATTTCATTTTAAACTTCCGTAGGTATTATTTTACGTATATATTTTAAAAATAAACGATATTGGCTTAACAAACATAATATTACTTATCATTCATTAAACGACTTCGGGAAATTACTTAAAAGGAAACTAGGCCTGCAGAGAGCCGTCAGCGGTGCGGCATCCGAGCAGGGTAGATAAGGAATTATCCTAAGGTTCTGATTAAAAGGGCTTCAGGGGTCGCGGGGTGCAGACGGGAGCGGGAGGGGGGAGGAGGGCGGAGGCAGATGCGCGTAATTAGGCACACCTGATTGTGCAGCGCGCAGTGGCGCAGGCGGCCGGTGCGCGCCACTTGCGGGGCTGCCGGGACCCGCTGCACCCGCGCACTATGTACCATGTACAAACTACAAACTTTCCCCGGATGTAGTCTTGTATCACTACAATTAGGTACATCAATACGATTACAGATGAATAAAGGCTCCCGTCGATGAAAATACTTTTCTGTACGTTATGAATTACGATACGATATCTACATTGACACAAATCTGTTTTTGTTACAAATTGATATTTCCACTTAATCAAGAATAAACTCAATTGAACATTACCAATGTTCAATTAAGTTTATTTTAGACCGTTTGAATATACACTAATACTAGCGATCCGCCCCGGCTTCGCACGGGTAGCACTAATAATCCTAATAGTCTATACCAATATACCAATATAGCTATAAAAATGGTTATTGTGTGTCAACCATAAAAGATAGATGTATGCAATCGCGGACTTCTTTTAGAACTTTTTGAGAGGAACAATTCCACCATACATTGTTTTCGTGTAACTTTAACTATTTACGCAGCGCACGCCACGCAAGCTCTCAGAAGAGAGGATTTTTTCCGACTTAGTTCACATAATTGCAATTTTTGTAAGGATCTCTAATTTTTTGAAAATAAAATATAGCCTATGTTACTCGCTGATAATGTAGTTTTCTATAAGTGAAAGAATTTTTAAAATCGGTTGAGTAGTTTTTGAGTTTATCCATTACAAACAAACAAACAAATCTTTTCTCTTTATAATATTAGTTTAGATTATAAAGGTGGGAGTGTTTTGTTTGGTGCTTTGCCAGCAAAGCCGAACTCGAAAAGACAAAAAATTCTAAAAACGTACGTTAGTATAGGTACATTATACCGCAAAGCTTAAAACATTCGTAAAAGGCTCCTGTCCGGGACGCCGCGCCGCTGCAAACTGTGCAAAGAACAAAGTGTACGCTAAAAAAAGTACAACTCTATGTTATGCCAATCTCATCATCATCATCAGAGCTACGTCGAGCTCTAGATACGATGTCGGTGCCGCACAAACGCTCAGCGGTCAGCTCTACGATGTCGGTGCCGTACAAACGCTCAACGGTCAGCTCTACGATGTCGGTGCCGCACAAACGCTCAACGGTCAGCTCTACGATGTCGGTGCCGCACAAACGCTCAGCGGTCAGCTCTACGATGTCGGTGCCGCACAAACGCTCAGCGGTCAGCTCTACGATGTCGGTGCCGCACAAACGCTCAACGGTCAGCTCTACGATGTCGGTGCCGCACAAACGCTCAGCGGTCAGCTCTACGATGTCGGTGCCGCACAAACGCTCAACGGTCAGCTCTACGATGTCGGTGCCGCACAAACGCTCAGCGGTCAGCTCTACGATGTCGGTGCCGCACAAACGCTCAGCGGTCAGCTCTACGATGTCGGTGCCGCACAAACGCTCAGCGGTCAGCTCTACGATGTCGGTGCCGCACAAACGCTCAACGGTCAGCTCTACGATGTCGGTGCCGCACAAACGCTCAACGGTCAGCTCTACGATGTCGGTGCCGCACAAACGCTCAGCGGTCAGCTCTACGATGTCGGTGCCGCACAAACGCTCAACGGTCAGCTCTACGATGTCGGTGCCGCACAAACGCTCAGCGGTCAGCTCTACGATGTCGGTGCCGCACAAACGCTCAACGGTCAGCTCTACGATGTCGGTGCCGCACAAACGCTCAGCGGTCAGCTCTACGATGTCGGTGCCGCACAAACGCTCAGCGGTCAGCTCTACGATGTCGGTGCCGCACAAACGCTCGACGGTCAGCTCTACGATGTCGGTGCCGCACAAACGCTCAGCGGTCAGCTCTACGATGTCGGTGCCGCACAAACGCTCAACGGTCAGCTCTACGATGTCGGTGCCGCACAAACGCTCAGCGGTCAGCTCTACGATGTCGGTGCCGCACAAACGCTCAACGGTCAGCTCTACGATGTCGGTGCCGCACAAACGCTCAGCGGTCAGCTCTACGATGTCGGTGCCGCACAAACGCTCAGCGGTCAGCTCTACGATGTCGGTGCCGCACAAACGCTCAGCGGTCAGCTCTACGATGTCGGTGCCGCACAAACGCTCAGCGGTCAGCTCTACGATGTCGGTGCCGCACAAACGCTCAGCGGTCAGCTCTACGATGTCGGTGCCGCACAAACGCTCAGCGGTCAGCTCTACGATGTCGGTGCCGCCCAAACGCTCAGCGGTCAGCTCTACGATGTCGGTGCCGCACAAACGCTCAGCGGTCAGCTCTACGATGTCGGTGCCGCACAAACGCTCAGCGGTCAACAATAAAACACCCTATCCTTTTGAGTCGGGGTGAAAATTTCGTAGTTTGTGAAGGTAACGAATGCTCCAAATATTGGATAGAAGCAGGCGTTACTTTGCGGAAGTCCATGATAATGTAGGAACTATACTCGGATTTTTAATTGCGTGGAATTCTGACGTTTGTGACGTTCAGTTGTGACAAACATTTTTCTATGCCTTTTTTATTTCAAGACTCAGGGTTTTTAAGGTTAAAAATTACTGTATGAAGCAAATTGATCACATGCACCTATTACCTGAAATACATAGTTAATAGTTTATCATTTGTCACAAGCAAAATCCAAATAAGTAGGTACTTATTACTGACTAAAGACTGAATTAGTCCTTTATTAGAATTAATAACTTTGCTAAGAAAGGATAAAAGATAAAAGAAAGAAACAACAACCAATAATAATAAAGTTTATCCATACTTACTAATATTACAAACTAGATTCCGCGTGGATTAAGGATTTTTGATTGCCACTGGAACTTCTTAATTTTCCGGGATAGTGCCTATGCCCTTCCCCGGGATACAACCTACCTCTATACTAAATTTCGTCAAAATCGGTTGAAAAGATGAGCCGGGAAAGCGTAGCAGACAGATAGACAGACACACTTTCGCATTGATAAAATATTAGTATGGAAGTATGGATCCTTTTTTAAGGCAATTAACAAAACTTATTGCACGTGGATGAAGCCGCGAGCATCAGCTAGTTAATAATTAAGTATTGTAGTAGGGTAGAAGTAAAAGAAACGCCAATGACAGTAGCTCGTATGTATTGTACGGCTATCGATCTCCTAGCTTATAATAAGTAACGGAATCTAGCTAAATCCTAGATTCCCTAGCTTTAGACGTGAGAATCGACTGCAGCGGCTTCTGATAGTATGGTCGCTAACTAGCAAATTGAGTTAATATCTTCGTCACGCTCGGGCTTATATAGGGCTCCGCCGCTTTGTTATTCGCAGAGACACGTTGGTCGAAGCGCTAAGAGCGAGAAGTTTAGTCGATTAAGCAGGAAAGTATTCGAGGCCGAGCCACGCGTGCAATGCTTGTTACAGTATTTAATAAAATCATCATGATCATCGTTGTCGTCGTCATGCTCATCGTCCACAGACACTGTCAATCAAATGGGTAATACGACATATTCTTTAATTACATGTTCTATGCACTCAAGCCATTTGTTTGAGGTGACGTTAGCTCCCTCAACCAAAAGCTCTTTCACTTCCACCATTTTGTTTTTTGCAACATCCAAATTGCAATTCAAGTTTGAGCCCAAATCAACTCAATTGGATTGAGCTCACAATGGTAAGGGGGTGATTGGAGTACCAACAGTAATCCCTTGTTCTGCTGCCAACTCGTCCACGACATTTCTATTACATTATTTTATGCTTTTCTTTGATATGCCATATTTATCCACTTTAATTTATTTATCCACCTTAGGCTGCATCACCACTTGCAAGCAAGTCTGATTGCAGCCAAGCGCTAGCCAATATATATTTTTAAAAAAAAATTACCTTCAACTACAAATTGACTTAAAACTTAATCAACATAAAAGTATCGAAAATAATAATTTCTAATTTTCAGTTAAAAAGGTTTGTTACTCATGCTGGTGTGACCAGTTGTTTTGATTTGTTCTCCTACATTAAGTCATAAGTCATAAAGTCATAAATATTTATTCAATTTAGGTGTTCAATAATAAGTGTTTCAATATTGATATTTAATAACATTTAACAGATCAGATCGGGCATCAGCTAGTAAAATATAAAAATTAGTAAAGGAGGGTAAATGAACGCAATTTGTATGTTACTGAAAGCATACTTGATACATTTATTTATATTAATTATATAATTTATATTCATCAAAATACATTACATAGTCATGGAAACATAAACAAGTGTTACCATGGAAGCATAAAGTCAATAACGTAACGGAGAAAGTTTGATTTTACCCCCCATTTTTCATACCCCGGGCTTATATATGAAAATCGATTCTAAAGGAGGTAAACTCAAAAAAAAGTTCTTTTTAAAAAAAAGTTTTTTTTAAGGCGTCTGTCGGCCGTCATCCTGATGATCATATCATTCGACTTTCAGCTTGAATGTTCAAATGTGCTGTTGTTGCTACTTGCTATTGTCACTACGAAAAGTTGAACGAATACCAACAACCGGCTGGAAAAAGATTGATATTCAGGCATGGTTAACGTCAAAGAATTTAAATTATGATGAAACTATGTTGGAGGTAAACTTATTGGACATAGTTAGCAAAGAAAAGCATAAATATAATAAGTATGTTGTGGACTAGATGACAGCGGAACGAGGGATCACTGTGCTCCGATTACCCCCTTACCATTGAGAGCTCAATCCGATTGAGTTGGCTTGGGCTCAAGCCAAGGGGCATGTGGCAAAAAACAATAAAACTTATAAAATGGTGAAAGTGAAAGAGCTTTTGGTCGAGGGAGTGAACAATGTCACCCCAAACAAATGGCTAGAGTGCATAGCACATGTTATTAAAAAAGAGTACAAACTATGCCGTTTTGACCATTTGATTGACAGTGTCTGTGACACTTTCATTATAAATGTCAGTGACGATGACGAGGATGATGATTATTTTAATAATTCATTATAAAGTACCTACTGTAAAATGTTTACTGTTATTAGTTGTTGGATTTTTCTTTATCCTTTCATAGCAAAATTGTTCTTTCTAATTACTTTAAGACTCTTTCAGTCGTCAGTCGGTAATAAGTGTTTAATTTCTGCTAATGCATGTAATTACATGTGTGCACATTATGTATGCAAATATAAAATGTTTGTAACGTTTGTCACTCTATTAATAATATGTAATTAACAATTTAATGTAAACTAACACTGTTATAAATTTAATCTTTAGAATCCATAGCATTACTTATATTTTATTAGAATTTGTTACCC
The DNA here is from genome assembly GCA_917051295.2 of Erebia ligea. Taxonomy (NCBI): domain Eukaryota; kingdom Metazoa; phylum Arthropoda; class Insecta; order Lepidoptera; family Nymphalidae; genus Erebia; species Erebia ligea. Next base: position 64,603 of record OU785241.1, read on the forward strand.
TTTTTTTGGGGAAAATGTTTTAACCAAGAAATGTCATGAAACGTCAGAATTCCACGCAATTAAAAATCAGAGTTTACATAGTAATTTAATTCGCTATAATCCGCAACAGTAGGCAAATATATGTGGTACAGTGTATCTTGCTTGCAGCTTGCAATATTCACCACACGACATAAATCTTAAAATTATTCTCAACGTATTTTTCACTCCGACGAGATGTTGACTCGACAATGCATCAATTGGAAATGCAATGACAATCGTGCATTGTCGAGTCAACATCTCCTGAAGATGCTCCGGTGTCGGAGTGAAACGTACGTTGAGGGTATTTTGGAAGATTTATGTGGTGTGGAGAATATCGCAAGCTGCAAGTGCAAGATACACTGTACCACATAGATTTGCCTACTGTTGCGGATTATAGCGAATTAAATTTCTAGTTCCTTCATTAGAATGCTCCAAAACCATGTCCCGAACAGCACCGAATATCCGTCGCCGCAACGAAATGATAGTTAAGGTGGTAGACGGTACTGTGAGTATAACAGTATATAAGGTAATGATAATTGTGCACCATTCGGCTGTAGTTGCGGCACAGAGCTCTGAATCAAGGTTCACAATAATGACGTCGAGGGCCCGCCAGGTGTGCGCGCGGCACAAAAACGCGCCAGCGGCGGCCGGAAGACACGTGGCCCGGATTTTACTTGTACCAGCGTTGTATCATTACTTTTTTTAGTTCCTTACATTTCTTACAAACGGAGTATACCAGGCTACAGCATATAATATTTAACTCCAATGTTTTTTCATCCTCTATGAGTCTATACGTTTATAAAAGAAAACTAGTATGTCTAACAAAGCTGAGATTTTGCATGCAAGTTGTCACCTTCACTCAGTCAGCTGATTTTAGTTCTAGATTTTACGCTTTGCATTCGAGTTCTCAGATTCCAGCCGCGCCGCGGTGTGGCCTACGAGTATAATTTGATTGATTTGATAGCATTTTGCCGCTACTTCGACTGCGTGTAATTTTTAAGATCCGAAGGAGGTTTCCAAAAACCTTTTTTAATAGAAGAACTGTCTACGTTATGGAGAAAGTTTCTGGGGTCAGCGCGGCGGTTTGAGCTGTACGTTATGGCAGTCACTCGTTTAATTTATTCGTTAATATGTACAAATTAACATTTGTCGTCGTTTCGCGAGCGAGCCCGGCGGCGTGCGCCTGTACGGCTTCGTAATGAACAAAGCAAAACGCTTCGTAGTTCGTTCGGGCCAGCTCTTATCAGTTATCTCTCGGCAGCACAGCGAGGCGACACCGGCCGGCCGCACACACGCACACACAGTACACACACACACACAGTACACACCTGCGCCCGGCGTGTATCTCGGCCGAGTGCACCGAAGGTGTACTTTTTTTTGAATCCACTACAAGTTAGCCCTTGACTGCGATCTCACCTGATGGTAAGTAATGATACAGTCTAAGATGGTAGCGGGCTAACCTGTTAGGGGAATGGCAGTTATATTAAACCCATACCCCTATTCGGTTTCTACACGGCATCGTACCGGAGCAATGGATCGACGCGATTTTTGCCATGGCTATAGTTGAGGACTTGGAGAGTGACATAGGCTACTTTTTATACCGAAAAATTTAGGAGCTCCCGCCGGATGAAGTCGCGGACTTCAGATAGTGATGTATAATGTAGGTACTTAGGTAGGAATGCTAGTTAAAAATACAACACTAAGCCCAAAAAACAAAAATTGAAGTGAAATCGTTTTTTTTTCATTAATTAAATTTAATAATTTAATTAATTAAGTAATTAATTAAATTTAAGAATGGCTAAACTGTAACGGTGGCCGGGACTGCGATTTGTACGGGCGTTGGTCCACTGTAAGAATGGCTAAACTGTAACGGTGGCCGGGACTGCGATTTGTACGGGCGTTGGTCCACTGTAAGAATGGCTAAACTGTAACGGTGGCCGGGACTGCGATTTGTACGGGCGTTGGTCCACTGTAAGAATGGCTAAACTGTAACGGTGGCCGGGACTGCGATTTGTACGGGCGTTGGTCCACTGTAAGAATGGCTAAACTGTAACGGTGGCCGGGACTGCGATTTGTACGGGCGTTGGTCCACTGTAAGAATGGCTAAACTGTAACGGTGGCCGGGACTGCGATTTGTACGGGCGTTGGTCCACTGTAAGAATGGCTAAACTGTAACGGTGGCCGGGACTGCGATTTGTACGGGCGTTGGTCCACTGTAAGAACGGCCACGCGGTGGCGATGCTCTGTTGTGTTCAGCGCACAGCGCACAGCGCGCGCCCCCCAGCCCTCCTCAGCCCGCGGCCGGCGACGCTGCAGGTGCTGCAGGCGCACGTGTTCACAGCCGCCGAGCGAAGCCAGCTCTCCGAGTCTATTTGGGTGGATTGACACTTATCCGTTTGTTTGTAACTTCTGAATGAATGTTTATAATTACTTCTTTACATAATATCTATAGGTAATATGTGAATCGATGGCCTAAAGCCGAAAATTACATAGATACATTATAACAATCCTTAATATTTCGAGAAAGAGATCGAACGGAGAATACAGCTGGGCTGTGCAGCATACTCGTATATGGCAAACTCCGTCGTCGAACTCGCCAAACAACCAAAGTAATCGACATAGCTCTGAAGGCTGGCGCGCTGGTCGCGTGCGCCGCTGGACCGACGGCCGCTGGAGTCGAGCGGGGCGCCCCCGGCGACGTGGAGCGACGACATCCGGAGAGTGGCTGCCATCGGATGGATGCTAACGGCCAAGGATAGGCAACGAGGCCTATGTCCAACAGTGGATGCATATTGGCTGATGATGATGATGGTGATGAATAATCCTTATTCGGAGCTAATGTCACTCACCCGGGCGCGCCGTTGTGCGCGGTGTGCGCGGGCGGCTCGGGCGGCGCGTCGGGCGGCGCGGGCGGCGGCGGCGGCGGCGGCTCGGCGCTGAACACGGGCGCGAAGTGGTCGAGCAGCGCCTCCACCAGCACGTTGTAGAACTTGAGCTCGAGGATGGAGGCCACGGTCTCGCGCTCGGCGCGCAGCAGCGTGGGCCCCCAGCACACCGCCAGGTTGGACGCCGTCATCAGGTTGCGCGAGCTGCGCGCCGCCACCCTGTTGCACAGAGCCTGTTATACGAGCCCGCCCACTGTTCAATGTTCACCGAAAGAGCGCCACACATAGAGTTTGATACGAATCGAACCATTAGCAAAAGAGAACAAATGGCGGCTACTCTTCAAATTATGACATCAGTTTCTTCTTTTACGGTCACAGGGTACCCCAGATGTAAAATTTTGATAGATATCAGACCAACGACAAAAAATCAAAATAGCGACAACTTTTTATAGTATTAACATGTTTCTTATTTGAAAATCACAGGGAACCCCAGATATCCATTTTGATAGAAACCAACCTCCCAAATAGCACTAACTTTTTAAAATTTTAACATCAGTTTACTGAACTCTTTTATGATCACAGGGAACCCCAGATAACGATTTTGACAAAATCGGACCAAAAGAGAATAAACTAAATGGCGATAACTTGTTCAAATTTTGACACCAGTTTTATGATCATAGTCAAACCTACATAGCGATTTTGAAAGAGATCGGAGCAAATATAAAACTGACCTGGGGCGATAAATGATTATGTGTACGCCACAACGTACTGTTGTGGCGTAATTTTTATTATTTTTTAATCATTGCACCGATTTTTTCAAATCAATAACTCTGGGTTCTGTGTTATTAAAAACTGTAATTTTTTTATAGTGGCCACTATGTCAGTTTTTATGTTATTGGGCCATTTGTCAAAATCACTATCTGGGGTTCCCTGTGATCCTATATTTATTTTGAAAGGGACTGGTATAAAAAGCACATAATTTCAAAACGTTGTTATTAAACGGAGCGCCCCATATATCGATATTGAAACAAAACAGCTATTTATTGATTTATTTCAGGCAACAAGGCCCATAGTATAAAATACAAAATACCAAAAAAATAAAAACAATGTAAAATAAAATACAATCCAAAAAAAAATTCAAATGTTTTTTATTCAAATAAACTTTTACAAGTACTTTTGAATCGTTAAAGTTATCGTTATCGTTACATCTTAAAATACGATGCTGTGATCGAATCCGCGTCGCTAACGGCTGATCAGTGCGCGGCGGCGGTGTACCTGCACAGATGCGCGAGTAGCAGCCGCAGCATTTCCCGGTTGCGCGGCGGCAGCGCATGCACGAGGCGGTGCAGCGCGTGCGGGCGCGCGTCGCGCTCGCTCTTGGCGGCGGCGAGGAAGGCGTGGTGAAGCGCGCGCGTCAGTAGCGGCTCGGGCAGCGCGCGCAGGTACGCCTTCAGCGCCGACGTGAGCGTGCGGCTCTCCCACTCGGTTGGCTCCAGCGCGGGCAGGCGCCGCGCGCGCCCCAGCGCCACCAAACGCGCCACCTTCGACGACACGCCCGCCACCCTGAGCCACCACACAGTTACACGACGAGCCGGCTCGGACCCCGGCCGGAAAACGTAAGGGGCTTGCGCTTTTTAGGGTTCCGTACCCAAAGGGTAAAAACGGGACCCTATTACTAAGACTCCGCTGTCTGTCTGTCTGTCTGTCTGTCTGTCTGTCTGTCTGTCTGTCTGTCTCCAGGCTGTATCTCATAAACCGTGATAGCTAGAAAGCTGAAATTTTCACAAATGATGTATTTCCGTTGCCGCTATAACAACAAATACTAAAAATTAAAAAAATATATATATTAAGGGGGGTCCCCATACAATAAACGTATTTTTTTCGTATTTTTTTGCTCAATATTAAAAACGGTAACAGGTAGACGGTTCAAATTTTCACAGAATATTAACTTGTATATTACCTTTCAAAATAAATAATTAAATATCAATAAAGTAAATATTAAAGGGGGGCTCCCATACAACAAACGTAATTTTTAAGCAATTTTTTTTAATAAGTCATAAATCGTAAAACTTTACTACAGGTTTGTACGGAACCCTCGGTGCGCGAGTCCGACTCGCACTTGGCCGGTTTTATTTAATTACTAACTAGGCACGCGCGTCCCATCTTAGGCCGCATCATCACTTCCCATCAGATGGAATTGTGGTCAAGCGTAAGTCTATAATGAAATGAAAAAATATCAACTTCTTGCTTCAACGATTAAATTAACTTAAGATTTAATTAACTTAACTTCTAGCTTCAACGATGTAAATTTAGAAATCCAGATGACAATTTTGTTTAAAGTGACCGCCATTTTAGTTATTTTTCTATTATTGGACCGATTTATTTTAATTTTTGCAAGAAAATAATTCATTAATAAAAAAAACAGGACCCCAGATTTCGTTTTTGATAGAAATCGGACCAACATCCAAAAATAATAATCAAATGGTGAAATTAGCAAAGGAAAACAAATGCCGGCAGCTTTTCAAATTATGACATCAGTTTCCTCTTTTATGGTCACAGGGTACCCCAGATGCTTTGGATAGATATCAGACCAAGAACAAAAAATCAAAATGGCGACAACTTTTTAAAGTTTTAACATGTTTCTTATTTTAAAATCACAGAGAACCCCATAAATCCATTTTGATTGAAACCAACCTACCAAATAGCAACAGTTTACTCTTTTCCGACCACAGAAAACCCCAGACATCGATATTGAAAGAAATCGGTGCAAAAACAAAAAAAACGTGTGGTGTCGTGGGACACCAGATAGGAACGAAGTTCCTTATTACATAAATATTAATTTCAAGTTCTAGTCGAGGTAAAAAGAAAATAATTATTCAGGTAAGTATAAATTTTTTATTATGATTTTTTTTATCGATATAAATCAAAAACTACTACAAAATTATCTTAACTCTTTTATTTTATTCACAATGATTCATAAAAATATATAATAATAAAAGTAAACTGAAATAATAATAAGTCATCACGTAGACTATATACATTAGACACTGTATAGCGAACATACATAAACTATACGTAAAAATCTTACTCCACGCATTTTCGTTACGGACGTTTTTTGCCGGCTAGGGTAGCCCTCCGCATCGTCCCATAAGGAACTTCGTTCCAAAAAGAATATTATCAGAGAAATATTATAAATGCGAAAGTTTGGATGGATGTATGGATGTGTGGATGTATGGATGTATGGATGTATGGATGTTTGTTACTCAATCACGCTCCAACAACTGAACGGATCTGGATGAAATTTGGCACAGAGATAGATTATAGTCTGGAATAACACATAGGCTACTTTTTATCCCGGAAAATTAAAGAGTTCCCGCGGGAATCGAAAAACCTCAATCCACGCGGACGAAGTCGCGGGCATCAGCTAGTGATCACATAATATGGATCACAATATATCCCCCAGATATCCATTTCGTAATGAACCGATGTAGTAACAAAAACAAAATGGCATCTTCTTTTTACAATTTCTCCGTCAGCCCTTACGGGAAAGGAACACTTCCGAACTGCATACTTGAAGAAATTAAAATAGGGATGATGCCTATATCAAAAATAAATTATTTCTAACTGATCATTAAATAGAGGGTCTTCCAAAAGACCTAAAATTCACATCCTCGGTTAGTTTTAAGTTTGATAACCATTTTAAAATATAGATTAAAGAAAAAAAATGCGTTGAAATTTGATGACGTCACAACTATAAATTTCATACAATTTCCATACTAGCAGTGCGTTTTTGAGTTTGATAAAGAGTTGCTGATTTGATTGTGTTGTCATCATTCCTATTCAATAAAACACTATATTCACTAATACCTTTTCTTTGCTGAAAGGCATAACATTTAAATTTGGGCACATCAAGTGAGTTTAGAGTTTGTCTTGGTATACGGCTTCGCTCGGTGTACATGTTATACCTGTACAAGCCCTGCTCGTCCAGGCCGCGGCTCTCCAGCTCGGCGATGATGCGGCGCACGAACGTGAAGCCCGCGTCGTCGAGCGGCCACGCCTCCTCCTCCGCCGCGCCCGCTGCCGTGCTCACCGGCTGCACAACACACACACTTAGTTTATTCAATATGTACTATGAATAATCTTATTTCCTATCATGCAATCAAAATTTATTTATTAAAATGATGTGACCTGCGCGTGCGGCGCGAGCGCGTCGACGGCGCGCAGCCAGGCGGCGCGGTCGCGCTCGCCGAGCGCCTGCAGCGTGAGCGGCGCGCGCTCGCGCTCGGCGGGCACGGCCTCCCAGCAGAAGCGCCGCTCCGTGTCCGCCGCCGCGCGCGCGCCCGCCAGCGGCACGCTCTCCGCGGTGCCCGCCTGCGGGGACGCCCCGAGTGCAATGTCATCAGTGTACATCAAACAATATAGTGGGGTCCCGAGTGATCACAAACAAGGAAACTTCAAAAAGAAAAGTGTTCGAAGTTTTTGCTTTTTTGTTATTGGACCGACTCATTTCAAAATCGATATCTGGGGTTCCCAATGATCACAAGGGGAAACCGTTGTCAAAATTTAAGTGATTTTTTTTCTTTGTTTTTCCAAAATAAAATAAAAGTAAATGACATGAAAATATGTACTAGTAACTAGAGTACCTACCTATTTTTTAGGGTTCCGTACCCAAAGGGTAAAAACGGGACCCTATTACTAAGACTCCGCTGTCTGTCTGTCTGTCTGTCTGTCTGTCTGTCTGTCTGTCTGTCTGTCTGTCTGTCTCCAGGCTGTATCTCATAAACCGCGATAGCTAGAAAGCTGAAATTTTCACAAATGATGTATTTCCATTGCCTCTATAACAACAAATACTAAAAATTAAAAAAATATATATATTAAGGGGGGTCCCCATACAATAAACGTGTTTTTTTCGTATTTTTTTGCTCAATATTAAAAACGGTAACAGGTAGACGGTTCAAATTTTCACAGAATATTAACTTGTATATTACCTTTCAAAATAAATAATTAAATATCAATAAAGTAAATATTAAAGGGGGGCTCCCATACAACAAACGTAATTTTTATTTTTAATACGTCATAAATCGTAAAACTTACTACAGGTTTGTACGGAACCCTCGGTGCGCGAGTCCGACTCGCACTTGGCCGGTTTTTTTTATTATATTATATTTGAGACATTTTTATTATAAAACTACGATTTTGTAAATAACATTGTTTAAATTCTGTACTTGGACTTATCTTATTAACATACTAATCAATAATTAGTATTGTATCTATCTTACGACACATTTCGTACACTAATAGTAGTTTATGCAACTGTCATATAATACCCGTGTTATATGCAGTTGCATACACTACTTTATCTTCACTTATGGAATTTATCAAACAACAAGAGTAAAAGCTGACAATAGTTTATTTATAATAATTGTTCAAATTTTGGGCGAGCCTTATGTCAAAATCCTCATACAAGTTGTATAAAATTTTGATATTAGGCTGGCTTTTGAAAACAGTTGGGTTATACTTGAAAACTTCGTCGAAACTACTAAACTTACATACACAAAACTCTTTGGTAAGATCTTGTGCCAATTAAATAAAAAACGAACAGCGCGCGCTCGCTCCTGATTGGCCCTGCGCGCGCAGCTGCGCTCTCATTGGTTAGATTTTAATGGCGAGGATTTTGACATAAGGCTCGCCAGACGCCAGGTTAATTGGTCGCGTTTTATTGATGTTATAATGAGATTTTACGATATCGATGTGGATATTATACCATCATGTGAAATTGCTTAAATTGAGTGTTTTGTTATCTGCGCTATAACAGTAGTAATTATAAGTCAAGTATTGGAAACATAAGTAGAATGTTATAACATTAGTGTAGATAAAGTTTATTAATTGTTTTGTACTATACCGTCATATATGTCAGATGACTTTTGTAAGCGCTTTTATGTCTAAATCGAAGAATAAATATAAAAAAAATATAGGAACGATCACAAACGAGGAATCTGGTGTCAGACCTCTTGAGACCACAGGAAACCCCGGATATCTATTTTGAAAGGAATCGGTCCAATAACAAAAAAAAAAGACTTTTTTAGATTTTTACAAAAAATTCCTGTAGTGAACACAGGAAACCCCAGATATCGATTTTGAAATAAATTTAGATTTTCACAAAAAAATCCTCTAGTGATTGTTAGGAAACCCCAGATATCGATTTTGACATAAATTTAGATTTTCACAAAAATTTCCTCTAGTGATAACAGGAAATCCCAGATATCGATTTTGACATAAATTTAGATTTTCACAAAAATTTCCTCTAGTGATTCCTTCTTTTCGGGATAGTGATTCCTTCTTTTCGGGATAAATAGTAGCCTATATCATTCTCCAGGTCCTCAACTATACCCATGCCAAAAATCACATCGATTCGTTGCGGCGTGATTGAAGGACAAACCAACAAACAAACGAACCCACTTTCGCATGTCGCCCAGACTACTTCAGACTATTTCATTTTGAAAAATCAAGATTGTTTTGTATATATAGCGAGCAAACGAGCAGGCGGGTCACCTGATGTTAAGTGATTACCGCCGCCCATGAACATTTGCAGTACCAGAGGAAACGCCAATGCGTTGCCGGCTTTTAAGAAATTTGTTTATCCACAATTTGAAGAGCCCCATATTATAATCGCCTTAGGTTAACTTTGTTTTGGAACCTGAGTATCGTAGTCTCTATAATATGACGTCATGACAAATTTAATATGGCGGATATGATGCGCAAAGTACAGTCCGATTCAAACTTTATGACTTCTCGTCGTCTTCTACCAACATCAACGAACATCGTGCGTTTCGATTGCGTAGAATACAATATTAGGTACTAGCGGGACGGTTCAGTCGCCTGTACCTGCGCGCCAGGGGGGCGGGGGGCGGGGTGCGGGGGGCAGGGGGCAGGGGGCACGTACCACTTTGACGTTGATCTGGTTGTAGGGCAGCAGCGTGAGCACGCGCGCGCCCGCCGCGTACGTGGCGTACTGCTTGCTCCACGCCGTGCCGAACGCCTCTGCGCACACACCATTAGAGTTGTTCAAAACTGTTATAAATCCATAACACGCTACGGACTATAAACTATAAATTTTTAACATGCTTTTAAATACGCTGTTATAACGCGCTTGTTATAAGAAAACGTGTGGGCGGCCGGCAGGCGCGATATTATGTCTTGCAGCACGCTAAATTTCTTAGCGCGCTAAATTTCGTAACACGCAAAGATGACGTTTACTCACAACAGCGCGTTACGCGAGACTAACCATCGCCCACCGGCATTCGGCCGCGGCAGCGCGCTACCGGCAGGCGGGCTACAAATGCTACGAGGCGCCGCGCGCGATCGCATGATATTCATAACGCCGTAGCGTCATGGCGGCTCCTCACATAACACGTTATCCCGTTATAGAACAATAGCGCGCTATATCATATTGCACTACGTGTTATATTAACCACCTCTACACACAATACACATCGCCGCTCTATTACTACTACTACTATTACTTATGAAAACAGCAACTGCTGAGTTTCTTTCTCGGCTCTTCAGCTAGAATCACCTTTCCGAACCGGTGGTAGAGTGATTCTCATAAGTGACACAAGTTGTCCTACGTGATTAATTAAATCATTTCATTTCAATCATTTACGCCCTTGAAGGACTTTTCGATTCCTACTTTACCTACTTGCAATTTTAAAATTCACAACTCAAAACATATAAACAAAATAAATCATGTAACCTTACTTTTCTCCATTAGGAACAGGTACCCCGCCCGCGACACACCGCCGACGCCCTCCTCCGGGCTTTCCACTTCTTTATTCTGTAATATAATGAGTCGCATTATTTCACGAGCGCTCACAATGTCTCTATTATCTCACTAGTGCAGTAATGTCGGCTCACCATCTGTCTCACCTCCATCATCTTCTTCATGAGCGACTCGGTCTGTTTGCTGGTCTCCTCGAAGTTGCTCCGAGTCTGCAACACACCGGCTCATCAAAACCTACCTTCGCCTTTAACGAGTCGATCACACTAGCGGGTGTTATACAGTTTCACATATCATAGCCTGAGGAACCGCCGCACTCTCAACTCAGCATGCGTTCCATGTGTCACATATCACACTCAAGTCAACTCAGTGGTTCGTGTTAATGGTTGCAACAGCTGATGTTTAAACCAAAGTAGGCCGAATGCACTTTAATATATTTCAAAAGTTTGTAACTGAATGCTATTAAACTTTGCCACAAATGTTGTGAACCAAAAGAAATTAAAATCACAAAAAAATGCTCGGCTACTTTAGTTGAAACACATACATTCACGATTTTTGTAAAATCTACTAAATGATTTATTGGAAAATGACGAGAATTATAACACTTCGAAAATCTTAATATCACACTGGAAAGCAAAACGTTAATGAAAGCGAGCAGGATCAATTAGTACTTTAATATGTTATTATAACACTAGTGCGGAAAAGGGTAGCGGGTCGCCGCACCTACTGTCTTGGAGTCGCCACTGCGCCACCTGCCGGTGACAACGGACCCATTAAAACATGTATCAAACTGTTTTAAATGTCTAGCCTGTATTAACTTCTATGGTCGGATTGAAATCCAAATGAAAACCAAAAACGTATAACATTTTCTCGTAAAGTTGGAGGCTCCTACTTCACCGCTATTAAAACTATAAAAGTAGACTTTTCCCATCCTTGGACGATTAATAGTAGATTAGTAGCCAAGGGTTGTAAGGCATCAATTGCAGCCCGAGATATTTAGGCGCACGAGCGCAGGGAGGGCCTATAGTTCGAGGGTGCAATTGATGCTTACACCCGAGCTAACTACTCTGCTTTACATCTCGATTGTGAGGTGAAGTAGGTCCTTATGACCCCCAAATGGAGCTTGTAGGTGACCAATTAGCGCTCTAGGGTAATAATGTAGCTAGAAAAGCCCTAGGGCGGTAAGTAATTAAAAAAAAAACTCTTCACTCTTTCAAAAAGTTCGCGTACATCTAACCATCATACTTTTTTTAATTACTTACCGCCCTAGGGCTTTTCTAGCTACATTATTACCCCAGAGCGTTAATTGGTCACCTACAAGCTCCATTTGGGGGTAATAAGGACCTACTTACCGAATATGAGAGATGTAATAGTAGATTAGTAGCCAAGGGCTGTAAGGCATCAATTGCAGCCCGAGATATTTAGGCGCACGAGCGCAGGGAGGGCGCCTATAGTTCGAGGGTGCAATTGATGCTTACACCCGAGCTAACTACTCTGCTTTACATCTCGATTGTGAGGTAAAGTAGGTCCTTATTACCCCCAAATGGAGCTTGTAGGTGACCAATTAGCGCTCTAGGGTAATAATGTAGCTAGAAAAGCCCAAGGGCGGTAAGTGATTAAAAAAAAAAACTCTTCACTCTTTCAAAAAGTTCGCGTACATCTAACCATCATACTTTTTTTAATTACTTACCGCCCTAGGGCTTTTCTAGCTACATTATTACCCTAGAGCGCTAATTGGTCACCTACAAGCTCCATTTGGGGGTAATAAGGACCTACTTACCGAATATGAGAGATGTAATAGTAGATTAGTAGCCAAGGGTTGTAAGGCATCAATTGCAGCCCGAGATATTTAGGCGCACGAGCGCAGGGAGGGCCTATAGTTCGAGGGTGCAATTGATGCTTACACCCGAGCTAACTACTCTGCTTTACATCTCGATTGTGAGGTGAAGTAGGTCCTTATGACCCCCAAATGGAGCTTGTAGGTGACCAATTAGCGCTCTAGGGTAATAATGTAGCTAGAAAAGCCCTAGGGCGGTAAGTAATTAAAAAAAAACTCTTCACTCTTTCAAAAAGTTCGCGTACATCTAACCATCATACTTTTTTAATTACTTACCGCCCTAGGGCTTTTCTAGCTACATTATTACCCCAGAGCGTTAATTGGTCACCTACAAGCTCCATTTGGGGGTAATAAGGACCTACTTACCGAATATGAGAGATGTAATAGTAGATTAGTAGCCAAGGGCTGTAAGGCATCAATTGCAGCCCGAGATATTTAGGCGCACGAGCGCAGGGAGGGCGCCTATAGTTCGAGGGTGCAATTGATGCTTACACCCGAGCTAACTGCTCTGCTTTACATCTCGATTGTGAGGTAAAGTAGGTCCTTATTACCCCCAAATGGAGCTTGTAGGTGACCAATTAGCGCTCTAGGGTAATAATGTAGCTAGAAAAGCCCAAGGGCGGTAAGTAATTAAAAAAAAAAACTCTTCACTCTTTCAAAAAGTTCGCGTACATCTAACCATCATACTTTTTTTAATTACTTACCGCCCTAGGGATTTTCTAGCTACATTATTACCCTAGAGCGCTAATTGGTCACCTACAAGCTCCATTTGGGGGTAATAAGGACCTACTTACCGAATATGAGAGATGTAAAATAAATTACCGCACAGTTAATTGCCTACAAAATAATGCGGTAATAATCGTTTTCGCGGTAAAATAATGGCCGCCATATAAAATATAGCCGTTTCGATGCCCCAATCTTTGTCAGAACTAACACATTTATTAACTTAATGCCATAACTAAAGCTCGAACTTGTTGCGCTCCTGCACGGCCTGCAGCTGGAACACGTACTCCAGCGAGCCTGGCAGACACCGCACAGTATACATTACCCGCTGTATGCGCAGCTGCAGGTCCCTGACCAGCGGCTCGGCGTCCGCGTGCACGTCGTGCGCCGTGTGGTGGAAGGTCCACCAGCCGAACACGAAGCCCAGCAGCGTCTCCACCAGCTCGAACTTGTTGCGCTCCTGCACGGCCTGCAGCTGGAACACGTACTCCAGCGAGCCTGGCAGACACCGCACAGTATACATTACCCGCTGTATGCGCAGCTGCAGGTCCCTGACCAGCGGCTCGGCGTCCGCGTGCACGTCGTGCGCCGTGTGGTGGAAGGTCCACCAGCCGAACACGAAGCCCAGCAGCGTCTCCACCAGCTCGAACTTCTTGCGCTCCTGCACGGCCTGCAGCTGGAACACGTACTCCAGCGACGCTTGGCAGAAGTCGCGCTCCGCCATGTCCATTGCGGCGTCCGCCTGCCCCCGGAACAAACAAACGAACACACGCGTCACACAGTGATTTGCCGTCTCACTGTACTCTCTCTATCTACAGCTACTGACCCATTCCCGGGTCAAGCGACGGCTACAGAATTGAACTCTCAGTCACAAATGCTCAATCCTGATGCTGCAGGGTAAAGAACTCCTGAGCCACAGGCATTTAGGAAATGTTGATGGTGAATTGATATACTCGTAGTAGGTACCGAGCAACGTCTACGGGTTTGAACTGTTAGTGACAGCTCCTCAGTCCTGATGCTGCCGACTGCATCAATCTATGGATGATGACTATTGGATGGAGATTGAGAAAATTATCACTGTGAATGAAATAAAAAATTGTTTTTTTAAAACTTTGTAAACAATAATTTTGATTTGGAGCTGGTGTGTCGGTAGCCTTGTGCTGGCGGTCGGTAGTCGGTAGTGTCGGGGCGTGGGGGCTTGGGGGCTTGGGGCGCGATACCTGCCTCCTGAAACACCGCCTCGGGCTTCTTGGTGGACAGCGACAGCGTGCGCTCCTGGCTCTGGCAGAACTTGGCGGTCTTCTTGTCGAACTTCTTCTTGCCTTCCTGCAACCGAACATACGATGGATTTTTTAACTTTAAACAATAGACATAAACAATCAATGTACTTAAGTTTGCCTACTAAGATGAATCATTTCTATGGAAAAATATTTGATAACATATTGTAAAAAGTGTTTCTGCAAATGAAGAATTTTGAATTTTTGAATTTTGAACCGACCTGGACACCCAGCAAACGATAAACACTACCATACTTATAACAGTGACCGCTGCTTCCGCGCTCCAAAGGGGATCATTGCCTCTTACAAGACGACATTCAGGCTTGCGACATTTCGCGCCTGCTGAGCGCTCAGGTCTTTGTAATTAGTACGGTCGCTCTAACTCCTACTGAGGACAGCAGCCTTAAGAGATAATTTATTTTATTTCAGTCGTTCGAAGAATACGTCTAGTTAGAACAACAATGCAGGGTCTCAAGGACGTGGCAAGGGAACATATTTACAAGTTGGCAGAACTTTCAATAATAACCTCTGTCACCCTAATTAATGTCAATAAAGTGTACAGCTTTCTACCTATCTCAGGGATGATGCCTGAAACTAGTATCAAAATATTAAAAACTGGCTGCCATTTTAACCCATTTTTACTGATTTCCTTCACAATCGATATTAAGGGTTCCCCAGAATCCATAAAGGAGAAAACTGTTGCCAAATCTCAAAAAAGTATTACCTTAACAGCACCAATGTGGTCCTTGCGGAACTTCTCCAGCGGCTGGATGATCTGCTCGTGCGCTCGCCCCAGCTGCAACAACGCGTTATACACTGCTGTTACCGATACTGCACCATAACACACAACAAGGGTTTAGCTGTAGCCCAACACGCTGGTCAAGCGCGCATCGTGGAGAGCCCGCGGGCAAGCAGGCTCCGTCGCGACGTTTGCCTTCAGGGTTTCAGAAACTTGCAAGCATTCTAAAATGTTCAAAGAACTCGCTGTAACTAACGACCACCGCGTTACGACAAAGTTAAAAGTGGTTATATTCATACAAACAACATCCTGCACTGTGACCTGAAGAAATGATCCCTGAGAAATTAAAACCTAAATCATTTAGGTTCTAGCACCTCGGGCTCAAATCTAGAAAATATATACTTATTAACCAACTTTTTAAGACGACGGCGAGCGAACAAAGTAGCGGAAATTCTAGATTCTTCGACTTTGGTGCAGGAGCTTATAGCAGTAAGTTGACGAAATTCTGCGTCAACCGAGAAACATGCGTGCAAAAAAACGTGCACGGTGTAACGAAGCGTTACATATTTAAGTATTATTTATTTATATGTTATTATTTTTTATTTAAATTCATGTTTTTATTAATATTTTATCTAATATTATGTATATATTAACATAAATAAACTTATTATTACAACAAATTTCCGAACGCGAATTTGCGTGCGACCTTGCTAGCGGCCGGTTTTTTGCAATTCACGAGCCGCGGCCTGAAGTTGCATGATTGTGCGATTTCAGTCAGGCCCGGCGCGCTGCTAGCGTCGGGCGTGATGTTTTTTGTCGCGTTCCAGCGCACTAGTTGGGACGCGACGCCATTTAAAATGCGTTTTTTAAAATCTCTATACAATATGTAAAATTCCGTGCAACCTTTCTCCCGCATTAGGGTAAGTTTTTGAATGGTACCTAAAACACGTAATCGTAGTCATTTTCATTATTCGTTGTTTTTTATTCTTATTTTTGTTCATTTAATAGTGTAATTAGTAAAATCATTATCTCAATTGTCTATTTCAACCTTTGCTTGTAGTATTTCATAGTTCAACAAAATTCGTTCGTAAATTTTTCCATTAGATTGCATCATCTTTTTAATTTTCAATACACCCTCATTTTTGTTTCGTTTGTTAATTTTATCTTTGCTTTTCATATTTTTGGGCCTTCAGCCAAACCAATAATTCATACTTATTGTAAACTCCGTTCTGGATCCACCACACCGACAATTCTATCACGCCAAAGTACCTCCTGTGGTCTACACAGGCCAGGGCCGGATCCAGGATGGAATTCGATATACCAGACGATAACTAGTTTGGTTATCAATTCCAGGAGCAACGTTCGCACATATCATCGTGGCATACCACCCAGCCACGCCACACCAGCACCGTTCGGGATCCCAACGCGACCAACTGCTGCGCTCATCACCTCCGGGCCGCCTACTTCCATCGCGGCCAATCACCCAGGGGAGTGCCTAACCACCACCGAGGTCAAAGCAGATATCACGTTACACCACGACCCTACAAATTTGTGTGCCTACTCGCCTGAGCATAGTCGCGGTTCTCTGTGCCATTTTAGAGTTCCGTAAATAAAACGTATTTCACAGTTTACATTTGCATTTTAATTTAATTTCACTCTTTTTTTTTCTAAATTATTTATTTATTTTTTAACCCACCCCGGCACACTGGCGCCCAACGTGGTTGATTTCTGCTTTTACTTTTGTGGTATAGTGTTAGTTTTGTAAGGTGTGTGTTTGTGTTTGTAAAACGTTTTAATTTTTTTTTGGTTTGCAGCAACTGAGGTGAACGCAGCGATTTTACCTATGATTGCCACTGCTCGTTTTTGTTAGTTTTGTTAGTTATTTTGTGTTAGTACAGTTGGCAGAAAAATTATTATCATTTTGTTTTTTTTGTTTCATAATAATTTTAGAAGTTTTGTGCGCATCAGTACAAACTTCGATTTATTTTGTTATTAGTTAATACCTCATTTTAGAAATTGTTGCTGGAGTATTGTGCGCGCTAGCACATACTTCGCCATTTTATAGTTAGGTATATATATTTTTGTTTTTTAATTTTTTAATATTGTACGTTCTAGTACATACTACTCATTTATTAAGCTGCATTCACACCAGTTGCATACATTTCGAATGTTATTTTTGTGTTACTGTTCATTTTTAAATAATCAAACCAAAACGTTCTGTTTTAGTTATTTGTAACAGAACGGAGTATTTAATTTTTTTCTAGTTTTTCGTACCATTCACATCTTTCCCCTAATTTTTTTTGCGGTTATTATAGGGATATTTTATATAATTTACCTATTTTGTTTATTATATTAATATATTATACGTTTTATTACGTTATTTATTTTATTTCAATATTTTTTTTACGTAAATATTTTATAGTGCCTTCTGCAATTGTAATATTTGTTTGCTTATTACATTCACTCTCTCCCATAAGATTATTTTTACTTTTTGCAACCGAGTCATAGGCCGCACTAGGCATATGACTCCATTTTGTGTCAGGCCGCGTCTTGTAGCGTTTAGCTTTGACGCACTAGTCATTAGCGCCTAGTTACAAGACGCTCTTTTGAAAGGTGATGAATTTTAGGAATATGAATGGGTGAAAGATATGAGTGTATGAAAAGTAGTATGAAAGATGTGCTAGGAAATTGTATAAAAGTGAATTTAATTTGTAAGTACGGATTTTATTTTTAAAATAAAATCCTTACGAGGGAAGCGGGGTAATGTAACGAAGCGTTACATATTTAAGTATTATTTATTTATATGTTATTATTTTTTATTTAAATTCATGTTTTTATTAATATTTTATCTAATATTATGTATATATTAACATAAATAAACTTATTATTACAACAAATTTCCGAACGCGAATTTGCGTGCGACCTTGCTAGCGGCCGGTTTTTTGCAATTCACGAGCCGCGGCCTGAAGTTGCATGATTGTGCGATTTCAGTCAGGCCCGGCGCGCTGCTAGCGTCGGGCGTGATGTTTTTTGTCGCGTTCCAGCGCACTAGTTGGGACGCGACGCCATTTAAAATGCGTTTTTTAAAATCTCTATACAATATGTAAAATTCCGTGCAACCTTTCTCCCGCATTAGGGTAAGTTTTTGAATGGTACCTAAAACACGTAATCGTAGTCATTTTCATTATTCGTTGTTTTTTATTCTTATTTTTGTTCATTTAATAGTGTAATTAGTAAAATCATTATCTCAATTGTCTATTTCAACCTTTGCTTGTAGTATTTCATAGTTCAACAAAATTCGTTCGTAAATTTTTCCATTAGATTGCATCATCTTTTTAATTTTCAATACACCCTCATTTTTGTTTCGTTTGTTAATTTTATCTTTGCTTTTCATATTTTTGGGCCTTCAGCCAAACCAATAATTCATACTTATTGTAAACTCCGTTCTGGATCCACCACACCGACAATTCTATCACGCCAAAGTACCTCCTGTGGTCTACACAGGCCAGGGCCGGATCCAGGATGGAATTCGATATACCAGACGATAACTAGTTTGGTTATCAATTCCAGGAGCAACGTTCGCACATATCATCGTGGCATACCACCCAGCCACGCCACACCAGCACCGTTCGGGATCCCAACGCGACCAACTGCTGCGCTCATCACCTCCGGGCCGCCTACTTCCATCGCGGCCAATCACCCAGGGGAGTGCCTAACCACCACCGAGGTCAAAGCAGATATCACGTTACACCACGACCCTACAAATTTGTGTGCCTACTCGCCTGAGCATAGTCGCGGTTCTCTGTGCCATTTTAGAGTTCCGTAAATAAAACGTATTTCACAGTTTACATTTGCATTTTAATTTAATTTCCCTCTTTTTTTTTCTAAATTATTTATTTATTTTTTAACCCACCCCGGCACAACGGATGTAGTCTTATCAATGCATTATTTTGCATACGAGTGGTATTCCGCTCGCAATTTTCCGCCATAGTGATGTGTTGCTGGCTTCACTAACAAAAGACGTCAACCTACAATTACGTACCGATTTATAATACTTAGCCTACTACTAGTACTACTAGTCCTACTGGTGACATGTTACATTAAGATCATTATCAGCTGCTAGGCGTGACGCATACGTTATTCCTCCTTGTGACTCTACCGAAAGGAGTTAGGCTCCATTGAAGAACGTAAATATTCAACAGGCGTTAAATCGGATCGCACACAGTATCAATGACGTCTCATATCCGCCGCACGCGCACGTCACATAACCATTATCCATTTTTAGTGGTTCGAAAGAGCGCCGGCGGGGTTGTCTGTCTCGCCACGCTATAGGTTCGCAAGTTTGTTTTGTGTCAACGACGCGACCTCTCTATCTACTGTCGCCTTTAGAGAGCTCTATTTGACGTCAATGTGAACAGCGCAAATTATTTTTAGCTCCCGCGGGAATTCCTAAATTTTCCGGGATAATAGAATAATATGTCCTTCCCCGGGATATAACATATATCTTAGATACCAAATTTCATAAAAATCAGTTGAGCAGGTGGGCTGTGAAAGCGTAACAAACAAACAAAGGCATCCATACTAATATTATAAATGCGAAAGTGTGTCTGTCTGTCTGCTACGCTTTCACGGCCCACCTGCTCAACCAATTTTGATAAATAAATTTGGTAGAAAGTTGGGTAGATTGTATCCCGGGGAAGAACATAGGCTACTTTTTATCCTGGAAAATTAAAGAGTTCCCGCGGGAATCAAAAAATGTTAATCCACGCAGATGAAGTCGCGGGCATCATGTTTATAATATTACTTAGGATAGTAATGCATATCGTACGCGTGCGGTGCGTACGGCGTACACCGTTTGATATACAATCAGCATTAGTAGCGCAGTGATGAGGGCACTGAGGACACGCGCGCCCTCCCGCGCACCGCTCGCGGCTCGTACGCGCCCGTTACACGAATCGATGCCTCACGTGCGCGACACCGCTTACTTCGTTCAGTGGTGACACAATATAACAGCGGACGGCGAGCGTTATGTATTCACATGCCCTTATTAGCATACCAATACAAACTACGAACACGAATAGTTAGTTCCCGTATCGATTTCAAACGTTTAGCTATATGTCCTGTACTTGTAAATATTAACCGGATTCCAAAACAGTAACTGATGTCTGAGCGATACATGATCGATAAACTGTCTCACTGCAGACTGCAGCGCCGAACCTAAAGTCTACTGGATTTTAATATTTAAATGTAATAGTTTATATTCGATTGAAAGTGCTAGGAAAATTGAAAAATGTAAAGTATCTAAAGCTACACACGCACACACACAGGGTAGGTAGTAGGTACACGGTAGGCAGAGCTGATCGCAGCGAGGGCACAGTTCTAGCGCATCGGCACGCTAACTCTAATGGCAATTCACTGCAGCCTTCTACTACCTTGACTATCTTGGCCTTGGATTTTAATCGAATTCCAATACTTTCGTAAAAGCAATTGTCCTTTCGTTTATAAAGATTTTTTTGCGACATTGTTTAGTAGGGAAATAATTTGGCTATGTTGGCCATACGAGTATAAAGTTTCGCCGATACAAGTTTTCCACTCGGTGAATCTTTGTTCAATTAGTCATCCTTTTATCGTGCAGTTATAACGATTGCGGGCACACAGACACACACACGCCTCCCACTGCGCTGCGCAAATACATACTGCAATAACTTGCTCCTGTCTGACTTTCAATGTTAGGTTACTGCTATGCATTTCAAATGTGGAGACCGTCGGCAAGGTGCATCGTAATAAGTTTAGCAACATTTTTTTAGCTTGGTTTATTAAGTAGGAACTTACTTGAGTTAGGTATATTTTACTAGTTTCACATTTCTAAAGCCAATGGTTGT
This sequence comes from Erebia ligea, assembly GCA_917051295.2. NCBI lineage: Eukaryota > Metazoa > Arthropoda > Insecta > Lepidoptera > Nymphalidae > Erebia > Erebia ligea. The sequence continues at coordinate 85,741 of OU785241.1, forward strand.
CTCATTTGAGACACACAGTACCTCAGAGTTCCGACCTCTGCGGTAATGATGTAACTATGGTGGGCGTCGTTTGTATGCTTAATTAGATGCGGCGTTTCGAGGGACACATTACAGCTCTCTACTCTCTTAATTACAATACAATATATAAGTAATAGTCCCCGTCTCGGCACCAGGCAATGCGTGGAGCACCGCGGGGGTTCAGTTGGTGGGGTGGGAGTCCGACACAGCCCCGTGCCTCCCCGGGCGCGTCGGCACGCGGTATCCGTGAGGATTTGCCCACCAAAGATTCACCCCAAAAACTACTTCAGTGGAGTTTATGGCAAATTAGGATAGGTTTCATACAAACAAACAGCTTGTTACGTAACTTAGTATAAATATATGTAAGACAGTGTGCTTGTCCGTCTATCTATCTGTCCGTCTGTATGCTACTTTTCACGTCCCGTCCAATAAACCGATTTTGAGCGAGATAGTTTGCATTGTAAAGACTGTCATAGGCTGTGCTTTTTATCCGAGAAAATAATTTGCTCGGTTAATAACCTTTATACTTCTACCATACCTTTACTACTGTTTTAATCATACTTTTGCGGGTCTAAAGTCAGTCTTCATGCCCTAGGGCCGTAATCTAGTCGATCGATCGCCCAACTAGTTGACCAACCCCATCTATACTTATAATAAAACTGTAACAAGTCCAATTCTGTACATTGAAGATATTTTGAAAATTTTTTTTGGAGGGCACTCATTATTCGATACTGAAGCCAAATCTGTAATTTTTTTCATTTTTGTCTGTCTGTCTGTCTGTCTGTCTGTATCTTGGCCGCGCATCACGCCGAAACTACTGAATGAATTCAAACGAAACTTGGCACGATTTGAGCCTATAATACGAGGTAGGACATAGGATACTTTTTATCCCGAAATTCTACCCCCGAAGGGGTGAAATAGGGGTTGAAAGTTTGTATGAAAGTCCTTAATTTCTCAAGTTATAGCCATGAAACTTGACATATGAGCTGCGGGTTGAAAATGGAGACATACGTGTTTCACAGTTTTTGAAAATTTGACCCCCAAAAGGGTGAAATAGGGGATGAAAGTTGGTATGAAAGTCCTTCGTTTCTCAAGATGTTTTACAAGTTATATTAACGAAACTTTTTATTTTGGCTTACGGTAAAAAATAAAGAAGTACGTGTGTCACAGTTTTTCAAAATTCCACCCCTAAGGGGGTGAAATATGGGGTGAAAGTTTGTATGAAAGTCCGTCATTTCTCAAGTTATATCGATTAAACTTGGTAAACAAGCTACTGGTTGAAAATGAAGAAATAAGTGTTTCACAGTTTTTGTAACTTTTACCCCCGAAGGGGTGAAATAGGGGTTGAAAGTTTGTATGAAAGTCCTTCATTTCTCAAGTTATAGCCATGAAACTTGGTATATGAGCTGCGGGTTAAAAATGAAGACATAGGTGTTTCACAGTTTTTCAAAATTCCACCCCCAAAGGGGTGAAATAGAGGTTGAAAGTTTGTATAAAAGTCCGTCATTTCTCAAGTTATTTCGGTGAAACTTGGTATATCAACGCGGACGAAGTCGCGGGCATCAGCTAGTACTGTAAATATGCACAACAGAGTCTAGGCTCCAGACTGGTCGACCAAACAACCGTACCATTTGACATAAAAGTTATTAAACCAAGGAGTATGTATACCTGCATAAACACTGGCAGCATGAAAAGCAAAAAGTTTGAATATCAACATTCACTTTTAATTTGTCTTTTCTTTTTATTATTTACTAGACCTATGTATCCTACTTACTATGATTTGCAATAAATATCTAACCGTTACAGTTTGTTTTACTGTTATGGTAGAAGTATAAAGTAGAGTATACACCACCGGGATAAAGCAGTTTTTTTCTTGGGCGCTTGAATCCCTCACTGCACTCAGGACTCAATCTTAATTCCCTCCCTTTGGTCGGGAATTAACTTATAACACCCTCGCTGCGCTCGGGAGTTAAATTTGGAGTCCTTCGTTACGTTCAGGATTCAATGTAGCGCCCGTGACATAAAACAGTGCTTTATCCCCTTGGTGTATAATCTACTATTACATCTCTCATATTCGGTAAGTAGGTCATTATTACCCCCAAATGGAGCTTGTAGGTGACCAATTAGCGCTCTAGGGTAATAATGTAGCTAGAAAAGCCCTAGGGCGGTAAGTAATTAAAAAAAGTATGATGGTTAGATGTACGCGAACTTTTTGAAAGAGTGAAGAGTTTTTTTTTATTACTTACCGCCCTAGGGCTTTTCTAGTTACATTATTACCCTGGAGCGCTAATTGGTCACCTTCAAGCTCCATTTGGGGGTAATAAGGACCTACTTACCTCACAATCGAGATGTAAAGCAGAGTAGTTAGCTCGGGTGTAAGCATCAATTGCACCCTCGAACTATAGGCGCCCTCGCTGTGCTCGTGCGCCTAAATATCTCGGGCTGCAATTGATGCCTTACAGCCCTTGGCTACTAATCTACTATTATAGCTCACTCAATCAGACGAAGTCAACACAACTACAAAAAACTGGTCATGAAATAAAAGCGAAATGATATGAAAGCTGGACACGCGTAGGTGTAAGTGTCGCAACGGGATTAGCATATACTGATGGCTCTGTGACGAGGCGTGAGCCATCGAGCTACTGGGAGGCTAGGTCATGGAGGCGCGTGCTCCAAGGCATGCGCGGCGCAGTGCAACTTATTTCCGAGTTCTTTAATTTAAAACTAAAATTCCGTGGAAAACTTTAACTCTACAGCATGATAAAGGAGTAGGTACAACTATGACGACCTCCTTGGCGCAGTGTTGAGCGCTGTTGTCTTAACGTGCGGCCCGGGTTCGATCCCCGGCAGGGTCATTTTGGGAATTTATAATTTTTGAATTTTCCTGGTCTGGCCTGGTGGGAGGCTTCGGCTGTGGCTAATTACAACTCTACCGGCAAAGACGTGCCGTCAAGCGATTTAGCGTTCCGGTACGATGCCGTGTAGAAACCGAATAGGGGTGTGGGTTTAATATAACTGCCACGCCCCTAACAGGTTAGCCCGCTACCATCTTAGACTGCATCGTCACTTACCATCAGGTGAGATCGCAGTCAAGGGCTAACTTGTAGTAGATAAAAAGAACAATTAATGTTTCATTACTTCATTCGTGAACATTTCAAATGAATAAAATTGAAAGCTTCTTTAGAGAAAGAAGTCCTCAGAGGGAAATATCGGAGCATATCGTCGCGGCTTGGACTCCGGCATCAGTCATCAGGCGTGGCGTACGGCGTACGGCGTACGGCGTACCGGCCGGAGCGATAGTGACAGTGCACCGCGAGCGCGTCAGGTGGCTCAACGCCGCGCCGACAGCCAGTGCCTGCGGAGCCTGCAGCCAGCGCCGAGAGCCTCCACGGCACTTCACCTACGGCGCACTGTGGCAGCGTTCGTTACAACGACGCGACGCGACGTACAAATGGCTACATGACGTCTTATGACTATCACAGACATAGATATTGTGATATATGACAAAAACTACAACTGAGGCCCAATTGTCGTAATCATTTGATAGCTTAAAACGACTCGAACTGTTTAAGGCTTAAGGCGTTCATACATGCTTTTTACCGTGGACGGTGGAGGACAAAGATCTATGAACTCCTTAAACAGGTCGAATTATACGTTTGACAAACGATTACGATAACGATTTCCTTACACAATCGGCTGATTACAAAAATGTTAGTATTTACAATTAAACACAATAAATACAGTTTCTTTTATTTTCATTTCTATTAGTTGTAGCTAAAAATACATAAACATAGTAATTGTTAATGATCAATTATTATTGTTCATAGCATATCTACTTAATATACAACTGTACGGTTTATATCTCTGTGTGTGTGTGTACGACACACACACAGAGATATAAACTCAGTGTAACTGGGAAGCGTGCTCTACCAACAATTATATTTAAACGTTTACAAAGGCTTTTGATTCATCAATTTAGCACTGGTTCGGAATGCCATTTCAACCGAGATTGCAATTTAAAGTGTAGATAGTTAAGTAGTACATAGGAAATAAATAAATAAAAATTTATTTATTTATAATTGCAGTCCCAAGCATAGCCGGAAAACAGAATACTATAAACTAAGGCTGGAGCGGATGTTTGTATAAGTATATCTCTAGATATCGTCCATCAGTCATTCATCAGCTTTAATAAAGAAATGGACGGATGCCGATCCCGCTGAATGGATTCCAAACGCTCTTATTTCAAAAGCTTTTAACTATAATTAACTATTGGTCGCCTAAATTAAAGTAACAAACCGTTACACAATATCAGTCGCAAATTATGTACTTACATAATTACGAAATAGAACCCTAGACTGGTCGGTGTTTGGACATCGTAATCTACAGAGTGGCGATTCAGTTGATAACGTCGACGACGTATCGACTATCGAGCGGCGGCGGAGTATTAACATAACCGGGATCAGAGGCTGGTAAGTGGTACTCGCTGCGGGGCTTTCACTGCTCGCCGCTTGTTCGCATAAGCGTATACAGCCATCTAGATCTACTCCGACTGGACACCTGTTTCACTCGCTATATCGTTGTACTTAGTCGAAACAACAAACCCCTGTGGTACGAGTATGTTCGGCGGATGGCGACTGGCAAGCGACGTGATCGCATCTTCGGACACTATATAGTACTCGGTCATCGGTCAATTGGTTGGTCATTGGTTCATCACAAGATCAGAAGTACGAACACAGATGCTGCGGTTTTGTCGAAAAACGCAAGAGTAAGGACCTCGCCGGGTTAAATTACGCAGGACGTCATTAAAAACTTTCCTAAAGATGGCATCGCTTAAAGCTGTATCAGCAGCTGCAGCCGTCTCTATCCGCTGGCGCCTCATAACAATTAATTGTTTCCGAAGCTAAGCTACTGTAATTATCAGTTCGTGAGGTTGTTCGTCGAACTGGAGTCGCAAATGAAAAGTGAAACTTTCGCCGATATGATCATGATGCAATTGACGATTGCTCAATTAATTTTAATTATATTATCAATTAAGTAAACTTATTATGTAGTCGAAAAAATGGTTGTGTATGCATGTATGCAAATACAATAATTGTTAACTTTCTAAGCAAAAGAATTTAAATTTTATGCATTTTATTCGAGTTACAAACTTAAGACAACACGTCACAACATTGCAGCTGCAGACTCAGTCAGTTCGTCGGTAGTCTGCCAACACTGCCGTCTGCCACTGCATACGACTAATGAACCCACAACCAAGGCACGATTGAACAAACACCTTCTAGGCATGCACGCTCCAGCCTAGACTTTCGTCATTGCTTTCCTTATGGCATGATTGTCGTCAAGAGTTAAGAGTGAGCCCATCGCAGTTGACGACCTCCGTGGCGCAGTGTGTAGCGCTGTTGTCTTAACGTGCGGAGGTCCCGGGTTCGATCTACGGCAGGGTCAATTTGGGAATTTATAATTTCTGAATTTTCCCTGGTCTGACCTGGTGGGAGGCTTCGGCCGTGGCTAGTTACCACCCTACTGGCAAAGGCGTCCCGCCAAGCGATTTAGCGTTCCGGTACGATGCCGTGTAGAAACCGAATAGGGGTATGGGTTTAATATAACTGCTATGTCCCTAACAGGTTAGCCCGCTACCATCTTAGACTGCATCATCACTTACCATCAGGTGAGATCGCAGTCAAGGGCTAACTTGTAGTGGATAAAAAAACCATGTAAAGGGCAGTGTGAGGTGTACGGTGTAGTATCGGCTCACCATGCGGTCGCGCTCGTCCTCGATGGTGCGGATGAGCTGCGCGAAGTGGTGCAGCGAGCGGCCGATGACGCGCTCGTCCTCCGTCATGGAGGCGCCGATGCACGCGAACTCGAACTGCTCCATGCTGGTCGCCAGCGCCAGCTGCGCCGCGCCCAGACCTGCCGCAGAGCAGAGCGTTAGCACCAGGCGCCTGCCCATTACATACAGCATTGTATTGTAGCATTACTATTAATGTTAGTAATAATAATCATCCTACATGTTGTACGCCAGAAATAGCTGAATGCATGCTGATATTGTGTTCACAACGAATAAATAAATACCCACTAAGTAGCGTGAACTACTTCGGAGCCATAGGCATACACATACATTGTAAAGGAGCGGACGATAACTGCTCGACCGTATGACAACAGGAAGATCTTCCTCCGAACTAGTGCTACGAGTATGTCCGGGGAGAGCCGCTCCGACCGTCGCGTTGTACGTTGAACGTTCTATTACAGTTCTATTGTTCAGAGAGGACTTCCTTGTCACGATTCACACCGCAGTGTATTGTCGGTTGACTTACTCGTAGGATTCCTTCGTAATTTCGATTATTACGCCGTTTTAGTGGTATGCGGAGTCTGGAGACCGACCCATTAGTTACCGGCTGACTGTCTGTCTGTCTGTTTCCGCATGGAGCGTAAACTACTGAACGGATTTAAAATAATTCCCCCGTGCAAAGCCAAGGTCAGCTAGTAATCAAACTAAATCATATTTAAGTTTATCGGAATTTGCATTTCTGTGGTGACACCATGACAACCGCACCGTGTGTATTTGTTACAATTCACTACTCCGATTTCCGTTACGGGATTCAGAAATATATTATGTAGTGTAATCATTACTTGTATGGAGGACGTTAGGTACAATGCACGAAATCACGTTCCACGAAGGTACGCGATTACAAGTCGGCGAGATAAGCACGTATCAGATGATAAATAATATCACGATGTTAATCATTTGTTAGTCTACATTGCGTAAATATTGGACGAGCAGGTAAATCCGTAATGCTTTCAACATCGTCGCAGATCCAGCCCTCAAGCCGAGTGTATAGGTACTTCGACTACTACTATAGCCACCCCGGCTTCGCACGGGTGGTATTGATACTGACTGACTTATATATTATCAACGCACAGCCTAAACCGCTGGGGTTAGAAACTTGAAATTTTGACAGTAGGTTCCTTTTGTGACGTAGGCGCTCAATAAGGAAGGATTTTTCAAAATTCCACCCCTAAGGGGGTGAAATAGGGGTTGAAAGTTTGTATGAAAGTCCGTCATTTCTCAAGTTATATCCATGAAACTCGGTATTTGAGCTACGGGTTCAAAATGAAGAAATACGTGTTTCGGCATTTTTTTAAATTCTACCCCCATAGGTCTGAAACAGGGGTTGAAAATTTGTAGGAAAGTCCGTCACTTTTCAAGCTGTAGACATGAAACTTGGTGATTGGGATTTCGGTTTGAAATGAAAAAATACGTGATTCACAGTTTTTGAAAATTCTATCCCCAAGGATGTCAAATAGAGAGTTTGTCCTTCAATCACGCCGAAATAGAGCAACGGATCAACGTGATTTTTTGCATGGGACCTGGAGAGTGGAGAGTGACATAGGCTTCTTTTTATCCCGGAAAATTAAGCAGTGCCTGTGGGAATTAAAAACTTATGCCACGCGAACGAAGTCGCGGGCGTGCGCTAGTCTAACTATAGCCGGTAAACTTCTTGTGACGGTCATGACGAAGTATTACCAGATATCCGTAGGTAAGGTGGGCAGTGGGCAGTGGGCACTGCCGCACTGGCCAGCACATCATCATCAGGCTTTACATTAGCAATGCGATATTAACCTTTATTTCGTATGAGATAACTAACACTGCGCTACAGGTAACTTCGCGCTGCACGCGTGGACCAATGGACCCAACCCCTATTTTTTGCTGCGTAAAATAATATTTCCCAACATTTTCATCTAAATTAAGTAAGTACATAAATGGTATAAAAGTTTGGTCAAAATTAAATACATGAGACGACTAAAATATTTATTTAGATACCTATATACTTAATGATTGTCGGCAAAAACACCTCCGCAAATTATTTTAGACGAAATTTGAAAATAGTAAAAATGGTGATGCATTAGCCCAGATAGGTAACTATTTTCAAGATAAGTACCTACTATGCATACAAATTGTAACAAATTGTCACGGCATTCAAACGAAACCAGCTAATATCAGCAGCTAATCAGCGCTTATCAGCGTAATTTACTAAAACGGAGTTACGCACGCCCAATACAATCATTGTGTAGGCAAATACTAAATGACTACAATTATTCTCTTTTTCAGTTACATGAAAAACTTTCTAGCTATCTAAATAACTAATAATAATAAATAGGTATGTGTACAGAACACTATTTCTAATAATTTTGCAATTAAGTAAGCATGTAAGGTACTACTAGTTATGAAAAAGAAATTTAGCAAATTGCAAAATCTCTTGGCACTCGGTTTAAATACAAGTAACTGATGTCTTTCCTCTTTGTACAGTCCCCTGTTGAGAAGAGTGCTATGAGTTTTGGTCACAATTAATCTAAATTGCTGCAGTAAGTATACTACTCTCTGTGTACCTACACCCAGTCCTCAATGCTGAGACTTGTGAGCCCCGAGAGACAAGACAACACCGGTAACAATTATTTTCAGTTGTTAGTTAGTGATAATATCGGTAACAGATGGCTGAACATGCTCACTGAAGCATAGAGGAAACATAATATATATAGTAAGGTCAAATTCAGACCTCTAGGGTTGGTCACACATTCTGTTACCAGCTCGGGTCAATGTTGCTGAATCAGTGCAATCATCTAATATTCTTACATGGACATGGTCTATGACACAAAACTAAATAAGCATGAAACTTGTGTTAATACAAATACCAAATGGAACTAAAGACAATAGGAGTTCAATACAGTGTGCCTGTAGTTATAGGCAGCCCGCAGCTGATAAGGCGATGCCTGCAAAACGCAGACTATTGTTGTTGAGTTGTGGGAGGCGGGTACGGGCTGTTCTGATGACCCACACCTCTGACTCACACAGCCCAGTCAACACACACATTCACATAAATCAGACACACACTAACAAAGTCGAATAGTTAATTATTATTAGCTGTAACTGTATGGCCCTGAATACCAAACACCTCTGGCTAATTCTGAGATTTATGTTGTGACCTGGCCCTGCCTAAATACTAGCATAATACTTGAATGAACTAAAATAAAGCCAGCCTGCATAGGTAAATAAAAAAGTAAGTTTTTATTTTAATTTATTAACAAAACCTAAAATGAATGAGTTCTTACTAGCATACAAAACATCTCCTCACTTAAATAAGTTAGTAAACACCTAAGTACTTGTTGATATTATATCAGTTGATACTGATATGGTAACTGCCCGTATCGCCTACAACCTACTTACTATTCATGCCAAAAGTTTTATGTGTAAGAATAACCAATATATAGATTGTTAACCATCTCATTAACAATTCAATGGTGATATTCAAGTAACCTCCACAAATGACACACTAACTAGTTTAGTAATTCACTAGTAGTCGCCTGCAGATTTGTTTATTGACTTATTCATTTCAGATCACTAACTACTTACTCTGTGATTCCATGGGACAATACCTACTTTGAAAATGAAAAAAATTGCCACTGTATATCCATCCACAGGTGGAAGAGCTATTGCATTTTGATACTACTAGAATGATTTGATGACAACGTGATGACAACTAAGTAAGCTGTTAAAGTTAATATTATTATTTATTACTAGCTGATGTCTGCGACTTCATCAGCATGGATTGAGGTTTTATGGTTCCCGCGGGATCTCTTTAATTTTCTGGGATAAAAAGTAGCCTATGTGTTATTCCAGACATTAATCAATCTCTGTGCCAAATTTCATCCAGATCTGTTCAGCCATTCTGGTGTGATTGAGTAACAAACATCCATCCATCCATCCAAACTTTCGCATTTACAATATTAGTATTTAAGTAACTTATGCTGAGTTGCACAAAACAAATACAAAAATTTAAGTGGTACTTAGACTAATTTACTTAATGGCAAGAATCGTATGGAGTCTTGTGATTAAATTAGTTCAATCAACACTTAAATTTTTAAAATAGTTTCGTGTAACTCAGCATTAAGTACTTAGTTGTGCAAACTAAAGATAACTTTAACAGGTATCAAGTGAATTGTGAAACAACCATTAAACTCTGCATCTGAATGTCTTGTTCATAGTGTTTTGGTGCACAATAAAAGGACAACAATATAATGTGAGCAATACTTTCAATTACACTCAAGGTTGTGTGATGTTGAATGGATCAAGGGCGCGGGTTGTGTTGACACACAACCGTGCGCTGCAAGTGTCTTGTTCACTGCCATTACTGAGCTTTCCCATTATTACTCATCAGTATCAGTTGACTAGAACATAATTTGCACCAAAAATTTAATAATTTTAGAACCCAATACCTACTTAACTATAATAGATAATTATGTATCAACTCAATTAATTAATCATTCCTAATCATTAAGATAAAAGTATTAAATATTTCCTCCAATCTACTTAATCACTATCATAAATATAAAGAAAAGATAATAAATAACTAAAAATAACAATTTATGCTACAAATTGTTCATGAAAAACATGAACTGCTGTTTTGTAAGCACTGAAAAAACATAAAAACGGAAGCCTTTGGTGTTAACACACACTTCTTTTAAGATTTTGATTTTATCTGCTGTTCTGCAAGAGCCTAGAGTGTAATAAATCAGCTGAGTGCTGACGTTATACAGCTAGTAGCTACATGCAGTCAATAGGAACCGTCCCAGCCTGTCAGAATGGCAAAACTGAATCATTTCACTTATCAGTGCAGCTCCAGCAGTTAACTGGCTGTCAATAACAAAGACAACCTTTGCAATATTCCAAAGGCTTTTTATTTCAACAGTAATGTATTTGATGAGGCGAGCAGTAGATGCTTACGCTTGGCGGCCTGCACGACATCCTTGACCTCCTTGATGAGCCGCTTGATCTGCTGGCTCGTGCGCTCCAGCTCCTTCTCGTGGCGCTGCAGGTTCTCGCGGAAGTGCGGGCTGTCGGCCAGGCACTCCGTGAACTCCAGCGGCTGCAGGCCCACGCCCATGCTGCCTCACAGCCTCACTGCACTCCACACACACACCAGCCACTTTCACCGACCCTCCGACATCGCGCCCACCGAGGGAATCACTTCGATGACGTAATTCACGAGACACTCGCACGCTTAATATTAGTACACTATCAGTAAAACTACACTCTACACAAAATGAACACCAATATTTCGTTTTAGAATAGTAGAACAGCAAAAGATTGATAATATCAAAATGATATGTACAGTAGGTATGTACAATAGGTATGTACCAAGTGTTGTCAGACTCAGTTGTCACATTGAAACTGTATACAAAAAAAAAATAGTGCTATCACTTTGGTAGGGAATTAGGGATGGACATTGAAAGTTGAAACGAATATCGATATAGCTATTGAAGACTATATCGATACAGCAGTAATATTATGAACCTTTTGTTATTTTAATAGTATAATGAATATACTTTTATTGTACACCACAAAGGAAATTATACAATAGAAAACTTATTATAATTATACTTATTATTATAATTTGTTTCATAAAAAAGTATTTTTTTAACTTCAGTTTATATTACAGTTTCAAGAGATGTTGGGTGTGTTCCGAAATACACTGCGAGCACTGTTCAGTGCTCTTACTGTGGAGAAAATATTCGTTCCGTTATGGACTGACAGTGCACTGCCGCAGTATCCTAGGGAAATATATGTCATTAATCGACGCCATCTTTGTACTGTGAGCACTGGCGTTTTCGAGGTAAGGTGCTCTCAGTGCTGACTGCGTTCCGTTTTAAGCAGTAACCAGTATACCTAACTATAAAGGAACGGCTTCGCAGTGTACTAGATTGAGGTCACACCATGGACTTAATATATAATATACATTATTAGGACTGAGCTCTCCTTTCCAAAAAACGTGCCGAGAGAGATATGTTGAAGGGAGGATTTTATCTCGTTCTAATAGGGTGACCAAACATTTTTTAACACACAGGAAAGTTCATTTTGGCAAATACCTATCACTTGTCAGGTTGGCTGCGGAGTTTGAGTATTAAAAGAATCAATGGGAAATAAAACAAAGTGTCTGTCACGAACATTTATTTAACATTTAATATTTTAACACAAAAATATCAGAAGTCTGGCGAGTAACTATGATTATTTGCTTCGCTTTTTTAACATTTAATGAAAACTATACAATATAAATTATAGCTAGCTAGCTTAACCTAATTACTATATAAATCATGCCCGCGTGGAATGGTAGCGAGAATACTGGCTGCATTTCCGCGTTGGACAGCCAGGCTGATCCTTTGCGCAAAAAATGAGCCAGTCCTTCTGTCACCAGATGAGGCAATCAACCGCGGTGAAATATCTCGCAAAAAATTTTTGCCACTAGGACTCCACGGCCACGACAACATACATATATCCAAATTAGTCGGATTATCGCGTATTTAAATTTTAATATTTTGTTAAAGTAAAATTGCCACTATTGGTCAGTTTATGAGTGATTTGTGCTATTGGTCCCACCACCAGACGACGTTGACGTTGTAGGGGGTAATCTCTGGATCTACTGACCCGATTTCGAAAATTATGTTACCAATATGAAGCCACATTATAACTCGAATAATAAAAATACTTTTTCGTGGTAGTCTGATTTGCAAAGTAAGTCGGAGAAAAAACGTTTCTTACGGAGAGAACTGATATAATATTATGATTGAGTTCTGGAGAAAAGTTGTAGTTGTATTTGAGCATGGTCAAACTACTTTGACGCAAACGATAATAAACAAATTATCTTTGTTATTCCCCTTACCTGTGAAAAGAAATGCCGCAACCAGCATATGATTCGCTTTTACATTTCTTGATGCAACAATTTTTGACAATTTTTGCATATTGAGAATTGAAAATAACACTAGCTAAAAGCACAACTAATGCGTCTCCACAAAACAACAGCAGGTCCATGGACACCCTGGTGATGGCACATTTCAGTGCTACCAGGGTAATTCTATATAGCTACCAAACAATCATGTTATTTTGACTATTTACTTTAAAAAATGGTAAATATAAAAAAATAAATTGTAAACATAAAAAATAAATTATATAAAAGTATTCTAAAAGCTAAAAATATTTATAATTTCTTGTTTTATTTCTACTTGGAAAAATGTTTTCTGCCACTTTCAACATTTTTTTCTACTGGCAATTGAGTAAAAGGGACACAGTACCCACCTTCAGACTATCTCTCTCGGCTCGTTTTCCCTCTGTTGAGACAGCCTAACAAACCTAATCTGAATGTCCAAATGTTAAGGTTCATTTTCGTATGACACATTATCTAGAGTACTCAGTCCTATTATTGTATATTAAGTCCATGGGTCACACCCACAGACTACAGTGTATATAGGGAGACAGACCTTACAGTGCTCGCAGTGTATTTCGGAACATGCCCGTTGTTTTTAGCGATTAGCGAATAGCCAAAAGAAAATCAAACGAACTAACGGACCGCCTCATTTGCTGGCTATTGTATGATTGCCTACAAATTGCCTATATTTGAGTGAAGTGGAACAAGATCGCTCGTCTGGTTTAAAAGTAGCTTGTCTTTGGGATGCCAGCTTTAACATGCTTACTTAGTAGGTACCTATTCATTATCGTCAAAATCGGTAGGTAAATAGCCATAAAAAGTAGCAGATATAGGACAGACACATTTTTGCACTTAAAATATTTATCATCATCATTTCAACCCATTGTCAGCTCAATACTGAGCACGAGTCTGCACTCGGAATTAGAAAGGGTTTGGCCATAGTTCACCACGCTGGCAAAGTGTGCATTGGCAGACTTCACACAGCTTCGAAACCATTACGAAGAACTCGGAACTCAGGTCATGCAGGTTTCTTCACGACGTTTTCCTTCACCGTTTACAAGTAGGTAAGTAATATTTAATTTCTTAGAGCACACATAACTTCGAAAAGTTATTTATGCATGCCCGGGTATTTGACCCGCAGTAATCGGTTGGGTGCCTTAAACTCTAATTAACATATTAGGACGGATGAATTAAAAAATAACTAGTTTTGTTTATATGACGTATAAGAAGCTAATTCAAGATTCAGAAGATATTTAAGTCTTTCAAATTTCGACAAACATAATTATGGCCTATTTTCAAATTACACACCTGCTATGATAAGTCTAAACTCGCACGTTTAGACGACATGCCTTGTTGGAAAACATGTGCCCGTATCATTGAGGTATTATGTACTAACGCCCGTATATAAAAAGTACTCTGTGCATGTGGCACACCCTGTGGGCACACCACACGCAGAAACACTTTTCCAAACCAAAGCATACACAGAGAGGCAAAGCAGGGCTGCTTTGCCTCTGTGTACGTTACGTAGTACATATTTTAATCTGAGAATCTGAGCATTAACTCGATGGTTACAGCACTATTTTAAGATTAATGTTGCCTTACGGAGAAAAATCTAATTTCTACTATCCTGGAAGTTTTTAGTATCCTGTTATAGCGCAGACCTTGCACATACTTTCAATTATTATTTTGTGTTAAAGACTATAGAGTAGGTATTATATTAAATTACATTTTGATAATTTAGGCAAATATTTGGCGTATTTAAAAACAAATTATATTTGAAATAGTTTTATTGAATATATGTAATAAATAAAATATATCAGACATGATTCAGAAGTCATCATAACAATACTTCGTAAGAACAAGGTGTGATGTTTGATGTTCACTTGAAGAGAATTGCTTTAATATAATTTGCCACTGGCTGTGATTTTATGTCTTAGTCTTGGTTGTCGAAGTTGACTCTGGTTCTTCTTCAGATTCCTCATCCTCGGAGCTGTCATCGTCGTCGTCGTCGTCGTCCTCGTCGCCGTCCGACTCCGAGTACGAGTAGTCACCGCCTTCCATGCCACCATCGGCGTGGTATCCTGTTTTCATTGAAAAAATCATTATTTAAGAACCAATTGAAACCCATTATATTACTTTTAGATGATATTCGCGTTCAATAGTTACCCGCATGACTGTAATCGCCGCCGTCGTCGTCGTCGTCGTCGCCCGGCTGCGTTGCCCCCTGCCGCCCGTAGCGGTGCGAGCGCGCTACGAACAGTGTTGCCAGTTAAAATCAGTCAACCTCCATTAGTCTTCATAATTCCATTTTCTGGATCTTACAAAGTAGGCATCAAATTTGACTTGCTATAGCTTGTAGCTGTAACAAGTCGTATCTTGTATCCATACTAATTTTATAAATGCGAAAGTGTGTGTGTCTGTCTGTCTGTCTGCTACGCTTTCACGGCCTATCTGTTCATCCGATTTTGATGAAATTTGGTACAGGGATAGGTTGTATCCCGGTAAAGGATATCAGCTTTTTATCCCGGAAAATTAAGGAGTTCCTGCGGGAATTTCAAAAACTTAATCCACACGGACGAAGTCGCGGGCATCAGCCAGTATATTTTATTTTTATTTTGTTCAGTTAGGTATATAAACTTTATATCTGTATATACACTCTGTACCATACATTCAAAAGCTTTTCAGTATTACGTAGAGAAGTTGCTCGCAAGGGTTTAATAGTATTTTTAAATTAACCCTGTATAGAGGACGGTAGCTGGCCGTCCAACAGTCGGATTAATAAAAAGGCTATTATTTAGTTGACAGTCAACTCGTATGTCAGGCCGCTAGACAGCGGCGCGGCGGCAGCGGCGGTAGCGGCGGGCACTCACTCGACATGCTGAGGTCGGACGTGACGTGCGTGGCGTACCCGCAGCGCGGGCAGGGCGGAGCGCCGCGCGAGGCGCGCGCCCCCTTGCGCCGCACGTGCTCCTCGCAGAAGCACGTCTTGCAGCGCAGGCACGAGTACTGGCCCAGGCGGTTGCACGACTGGCCTGCACCCGACAAACAATACATACTAATTGGTGCCTCTGCCTACACACTACTGTACACTTTTTGAGCATCAGTAAAATAGTGACGGCCATTAGTGATTAATAATCACATTAGAAAATCAAACTGTATCCGAACACAGGCGAGTGTAAACATGACTCATACCCAAAACACATATAAAATTAAATTAGGTAAATTTCTATGCACAGCACAATGTGAGTCCTAAAACCTATAGTAAATTAAAGAAATATGAATTCAGTACATTTATGAAATTGATGTCTATTTTCGAATTAAAGAGCTGACATAAGTTTTTGGTTTAAGTTAATCTTTACTAATTCTATAAGTACTTAATATTATAAATGCGAAAGTTTGGATGGATGGATGGATGTTTGATACTCGATCACGCCGGAACAGCTAAACAGATCTGGATGAAATTTGGCACAGATATAGATTATAGTCTCGAATAGGCTCCTTTTTAACCTGGAAAATTAAAGAGTTCCCACGAGAACGAAAACTCTTAATCCACGCAGACGAAATCGCAGGCATCAGCTAATTATGCATATGTCACAGTGACGGTGGCAAGAAGACAGCTTAATCATGTAACGGAGAGGCATAAACATGCAACTCACACTTGTAAGTCTCGGACTCCAGCACCTGGCAGGAGGCCTGGTGCTCGAACTGGTCGTCCTCGCACAGGAAGCCCGCGCAGAAGCAGCAGCGGAACACGCGCCCGCCGTGCTCCCACACACCTGCCACACAAACAAAACAAATGTCGCGTCAGTACTAATAGCTTCCTCTTTTACGGTAAGTCTAATGAATGGACTCACAGCATCAGTTCAAATATCTCCATTTCAAGATGAACAGTGCCTGCTAGAGTTGGCACACTCATGATGCACACATTCTACACTCACATCAAATGACTTAAGGCTAGGTTATAGTGAGCACGGAATTTCCTCAGGTTGGCAATGCACCATGGCTCACAGATTTCACACTTATGATCAAATGTTGACTGTATATTGTGACTTGAATCAAACAATAATTAATTGTCAATTACGAGCTAAATATATTCAAAACTCAAAAAAAAACTCAAATCATCTTTAATCAAAATTGGTACACACAAAGTACACCTTCTGAACGTCATGTTTACAAAGAATAAGAGTTAATGGTGATAATTAACAACGGTATCTTAAGACTAAAGCTACGAGTGTTCCAAACGCGCCCTGGTCTGAGAAGAGCCCACAACAAACTCAGCCGGTACTATTACACTTGGTAGGGTATTTATAGAAACGAAGTTGCAGTCACAGATGAGGAGACCATAATATAAAGGTGAACAGAGTAATATACCTCTTTCACACTCTAGACAGACGGCATCGGCGAGGGGACACGTGCAGGCGTGCGACTGGAGGCACTTGCGGCCGTGGCACACCCACGCCTCGCAGAAGTCGCAGATCGCCCCCTGGAACAACAACATACAAAACTCTAACTCTAAAGGTCTTTATGGTACACTGTACCTACACTATGAACATCAATAAAATTAAAATATCAAATATCAGCAACATATCTATATACAGCCATAATTTTTGATAATCCCTAATTAAAAAGGATTTTCCAATATTTCCACTTGTGCTGACAATCACAAGCAGCATTACAGCAAACAAAAGGCCAGATAACTCCAAACTCCAGTATGAGCTACAATTATTGACAGCCATTGCTTATAGTGAGTAGTGACTATAAGTTTATGATTGAATGAACAATTGTGTAATTTCCTGGTTTTGATTTAAAAAACAAAAATATGCAGTAGCAAATCTGAATCCAAGCTGTTAAACAAATGGCATTCATAGCATTTAACTATGTTACAATACATACCACCATGCCGAGTCCAGTGGTGAAGACTCCCGGGTGGCGCACCACGCAGTCTCCAGACTTGAGCATGCACTTGATCTTGCCGCACTGCGCACACGCCGGCAGGCGTTGCACCGCCGAGCAGAAGTAGCAGAACGCACGACTCTTCTGCTTCCTGAACAAACAATATTACATCAGACCAACTTGATTCAGATAATAACTACTAACTACAAAGGATACATACATTATTTTCTTATACTTAATTAGGGTGCAGAGTTGCAGACAGTTTGATATTGGTTTGTTAAATACTTTAGGTCTGGAGACATACTACAGCCACAGCTGTTATCGGCACCCCAGCGTCCATATGCAATAGAAACCGATAGAGGTATGTACTACTTTACTTTCCCGATGTATTACAGGTTAGGTACCTTCATACTGTACCGTCACTATCCATTGAGAGATGTTACAGCCTACACTAACTTATCATCAAATATACAACTCTTGAAACGAAGCAGTATATTTACTTTAGGCACTTGTCGCACTCCATGGGCAGGTTACAGGGGTGCTGCGCTATATCGACGTGTTCTCTCGCATTGCGAATTTCTTTTTGACGCTGCTTTTGTTTTTCGGCTTTCTTACGTTGACCCGTTTTTTTCTTGGGCATGTTGCGTTAACTCAGTTTTCTATTAAATTTTTCTAATAAGTATGCAAAACTTTGAAATCCCAGCCGCAGCCAGCTGATTTTCTGGAATCACTAATCAGTGGTTGGAACTTGGGTCTTGGAAGTTGGAACAAGGACACAGAACACAACAAGGAATTGGAAATTGGGGAAATTGGAACCACAGACTGTCAATGTCACTGTCACGCTGTCACCGTGACTACTGACTGTAGGCTGTGTTCCGAAATACACTGCGAGCACTGCAAGGTGTGACGTCACTTTAGTACACTGCGAAGCCGTTCCTTTTTATTTAGGTATACTGGGTACTGCTTAAAACGGAACGCTGTCAGCACTGAGACAAACACTGAGAGCACCTTACCCAATGAAAAAGGAAACTAAAGGAACTGTCATAAACTTTATTCGCCCTATGATCGCCCTATACCTTGAGCCTGCCGATCCGCCATTTTTTATTCTATTTCTTGAGTACTTCAAGTGTCATCGCCTGGTAACGTGTAATTAAGTTTTGTTGAGTTTGGTGTGTTTTTATTTGTTACGGAGAATAAATTAGTGTTATTTATGTGTATGGCGTCAAAAACGATTCGCAACAATGCCTAGTTGTAATATTGTGGGATGTGGCGCAAGAAATAGGAAAAATGTGATACATTTATCATTTCACCGGTATGTAAACAATTTTTCTCTTACACTGATTCTTTAAAGTAGTTATTACACTACGAAGAAACATATTTTAGTTTAGTTTACTGTAAATATTTGATTTGAAGCTAGATTTTTACCTGTTGATAAGCGTTTGCTAAGTACCTACTAGAGATTACATACGAGGACATTTTCATCGATATCGATATTTGCATGAATAGTAATTTTAATATTTTATTATTTATTAGATTGCCTAGAAATGAAGTCAAAAAGAAGAAGTGGCTAGACATTATTGGAATTGAAAATATCAGGCCTAAAACGAAAGATATTTTTATTTGTTCTCTTCATTTTGAAGAAAATGCTTTTAAACAGAACTCTTGAATTATTTAGGTGGTTGGCTATTATGGAAAATAAAATACTTTATTTAATTGAGAACACGTTTATAATTATATTCAGACATCTTTTTACCAAGAGACCGGAAGCAATCTTATTTTAAAAATAGAGACAAAAACCACAGATACGTATTGCCTGTCAAAATTACCACAGATAATCTTTACATAATATCTACTTTAACACAGACAACTCTTATAAATGTTTGTTGCTTTCTTCACCCCCCCTCAACAAATATTTACCTATCAGCGCTTAACAATACAAATCAAAAAAAATTTACTATCGCTGATTACTAACTAAAACATTATTACACAACTTGACTATCTGTGACTGTACAGTTTACACTTAACTCTATCACTGTACCGATTTTCATTGTTAAATAATTTACAAATAACCATTACTCAAACAAAGTACAGAATAACTTATAACTTAATTACTCTAAAACAATATAGGTACCTAGTTAAAACAATATTCTTTTCTATATAAGTACTAACTAAAGCAGAAGCAGAGCAGTGTTATTATGTGCTAATTATTTAAATCAAAATATTATTTTTAAATTTTTCAAACATTGTTTTACCCAATGGTTTAGTTAGGAGATCTGCAATATTATCTGAAGTGCTTATATATTTCAATGAGATTAATCCCTTATTTACTTGTTCAACAATGTATTTATATTTTATATCAATATGTTTTAATCTTTTGATATTTTCAGAATTATATGCTAATTTAATTACTGACTGATTGTCCTCATAGATAGTTATACTATTACACTTAATATTAAACTCATTCAACAGATTCTTTAACCAGTTCGCTTCAGTAATACATAAACTCAATGCAATATACTCAGATTCTGTTGAAGAGAGACTTATACACAATTGTTTCTTGCTATTCCACAAAATTACACATCCAAATAGTTTAAATATATAACCTGATGTAGATTTCCTATCTTGTATGTCACCAGCCCAGTCTGCATCAACATAACCTTCTACTAATGTATTGTTACAGTTGTAAGTTAGAGAAAGTTGCAATGTACCTTTAATATACCTTAATATTCTTTTCAGACACTTATATAACAACTGACTGGCGCAATGTTGAAACCTACTCAAGAAACTCACTGCGACACATATGTCTGGTCTTGTACCGCAAGCTGCATATAATAAAGAACCTATTATTTGTCTACATTTTGTTTCAATTTCACTACTTTCAGACCGTTCTCTTTGCAATATTTGAAAATTAAAGTTTTGATCTATTGGGGTAGAAACAGGATTGCAATTTAACATTTGGTATCTTTTTAATATAGTGAGTAAATATTTTTCTTGATTAAGAGTAGTTATACCACCTTCCTGTTTAATATTTATACCTAAGTAATTAGATGCCAATCCTAAATCTTTCATCTTAAAGGTTTGGCATAATTGATCCTTAAAACTTTGTAATTCCTGCTGATCTGATCCAAAATATAGAATATCATCCACATACAGTAACACATACATAAATTTACCTTTTATCTTTCTAAAGTATAAACATGAATCATTTTTAGACCTTAAAAAACTCTGTTTTGTAATAAAGCTGTCAAACTTCTCATTCCAATATTTTGGAGCTTTCTTTAAGCCATACAGAGATTTGTTAAGTTTGCATATCTCTCCTGTATGTAATTTAATATACACTGTTTCCTTTATATCACCATGTAGAAACGCACCTACTACATCCATCTGATATACCGATTGTTTTAACTTGTTTGCGATGGCCATAAAAATCCTAAATGTTCCTAACTTGGCAACGGGTGAATACACATTTGAAATACCATCTTTTTGTTCAAATCCACGGGCAACTAACCTAGCTTTATACAATTTCCCTTCATCAGTATCCTTAATTTTGAAAACCCATTTGGTAGATATCACGTTTAGACCCTTAGGCATTTCACTCACCACTGTAAAAGTATTATTCACTTTTAATGTGTCCATTTCTCTCTGAATTGCTTCTTTCCATTTATCTTTATCATCCCTTGTCATAGCCTCTTCATATGTTGATGGTTCATTATATAATGACACAAGACCTGTTTCATATTCATCAAGCCACTGTGGCTTAACCTTCTTCCTTGATGGCCTACTAACTTCTTGTTCCTTCTGGATATTTTCTTCTATTTCTGGACCACTTGAACTCTGAGAACATCCTGATTCGTTCAAATACTCTTGATCATTTAGAGAACATTCTGCTTCCCTCTGTAATATATCATTTTGATTTTCTTGTTGTTCCATAGTTAAATCATGCATGGTCGTCGTATCCTCTTCATAAAAGCTGTGAAATTCGTCATCTTGCCTTGTTTCATTTTCTTCTTCTAGATACTCTACGGGCCATTCGTTTTCTTCTAACATACTATGTTCTTTTGACAAGTATTTTCCAGTTTGTTTAATAAATACAACCTCTCTTTTAATCAAAACATTATTTTTATTTGGAAAGTAAATCCTATAACCCTTGGTGTTTTCACCATAACCTACAAAATAACCAACTTCAGATTTTGAATCCCATTTGAGACGCTTTTGGTCTGGAACATGAACTGAAACCTTTGAACCGAATACTTTTAATTGGTTTATGTCAAAAATACCTTTATTTAACCATAATTCATATGGTGTTACTTCTTTGACCCTACTCTTACTAGTTCTATTCAAGACATAGACAGCTGTATTTACAGCCTCAGCCCACAAACTTTTGTCTAAATTTGAGCTTAGCAACATAGTTCTAGCAGCCTCTGTTACTGTCCTAATTTCTCTCTCCGCACATCCGTTTTGTTCTGGAGTATAGGCACAACTTGTTTGATGTATAATACCCATACTATCCAAAATGGATTGCATCTTTAAGTTGACAAATTCTTTACCATTGTCGGATCTAATTATTTTTATTTTATGACCTAAGTTATTTGTTGTATATTGTAGAAATTTTTGAACATAATTTACAGTTTCTGATTTATTAACTAAGAAATAAACTGTCCTAAAACGAGAGTAATCATCCTTAATCAACAGATAATAATGTGCACCACCTAATGAACTAACTTCCATGGGTCCGCACAAATCCATATGTAAAATTTCTCCAGATTGTTGACCTCTGACCTCACTCAAGGGAAATGGTTGTTTATGTAACTTACCTTTTAAGCAATCTTCACACGTAGACTCCTCACTACTAGGTGATACCTTAATATTGCATCTTTTTAGGATATTTTTAACCTGTTCAATGTCTTGGTGGCCCATTTTACCATGCCACTCTAACAAATTATTGCTCACTTTACCTACACATGCGATATCACTATTCTTATATCTAAATTCCATTATATATAACTTATCTTTCCTATAAGCTATTGCACTTGTTTTATGTTTATTATTTTTCCTGAAAATACAATTGTCTTTATTCATTTCTAACACATAACCCCTATCTGTAGCCGAGCTGACAGAGAATAAATTTAACTTCATATCTGGCACATATAAAGCATCATTTAAGCTTGTTTCTATCCATTCAGAACCGTTATATGCCTCTAAATATATATCTCCTTTACCTATTGCATGAATGACTGTACCGTCTCCTATTATTATTTGTTTAGGCAATGAGAAACTTTCATAATTCGTAAAACTTTTAATATTATGGCACATATGCTCTGAAGCGCCACTGTCCATGATCCACAAATCCCTACTTTGACATTGTGCATTCAAGGCTGGGGACATACTTACATGAAATGCATTATTACCTTTTTCGATATCATGAGATGCTACTTTTGAATATTTAGACTTATTTTTAAACCAACATTCACTTATATTATGATTTGACCGTTTACAATAATTACAGAACTTATTTTTCTTATATGTAGATTGACCTTTAACACACTCACTTTTATAATGACCTTCAACACCACACTTAAAACACTTTCTTCCTTTCTTTACTGCTTTAAAAGCTTCCGAGGACAAACTCGTACTATCCTTCATCCGCATCTCCTCTACCAACAGCCTAGAGGATAATTCTTCATACGTTTGTCTATCCACAGGAACGGACTCCCAGGCAGAGACAAAGTGCTTGTAAGGTGCTGGCAGTGATGATGTAATTTTCGTGACTGCCATGCTGGATGGGATCTTAACACCTAGTGACTCTAAGGTAGCTAAGGTCTCCTCGAAACGCCCCAAAAAGTTTGCTACTGTGTCTTTTTCAGTGAATTTTAAATTATAGAACTTTTCTTGGGCAATATGGACTGAAAGATTCCCTTTTTGTTCAAACACAGTGTGTAACCTGTCCCAAATTTGCTTTGCATTTGTACAACTAAGTACTTGAGATATTGTTTTTTCTGCTAACCTGCCAACAATAATGTTTTGCGCCTTTGCATCGCTGTCTGCCCACGCTGCAAACTCTTCTTTGGCCTCTTCCGGCCTCGGACTGGAACCGTCCACGATGCCTAAGACACCTGCCGCCCTAAGTAGAACCTTGACTCGGAACTTCCACGCCGCCCATTGTGCTGGGTCACGAAGTTTTATCTCGTTGATAGCGTTCATGTTGATTACTTCCATTTTGAGATGATTTTGAGCACGCTTGACCACGCGCCACGTGTCTCTTATTTGATGCTTTACCACACCGTATTTTCCGATAATAGGCAACTTTATTTTCAATAGGGGATGAGCGTACACTGGGCACCCATAACCTCTTGAATTATTTAGGTGGTTGGCTATTATGGAAAATAAAATACTTTATTTAATTGAGAACACGTTTATAATTATATTCAGACATCTTTTTACCAAGAGACCGGAAGCAATCTTATTTTAAAAATAGAGACAAAAACCACAGATACGTATTGCCTGTCAAAATTACCACAGATAATCTTTACATAATATCTACTTTAACACAGACAACTCTTATAAATGTTTGTTGCTTTCTTCAAGAACATTGGAAATTGTGAAGTTGCGTGACGATGCACTACCTTCTCGTCATTTGTTGGTAAGTATGTCATTTTGACACAAAATATGTTTATAAACTTTATAAACATATTTTAACAAAAGGTTGAAGTTTTGTATCAGGAGTTATTTTATCAATTATTTCATTCTTAACTAAAATAAAAATTACTTCCCAGTCGCTTCTCCGAGCGCCTCACATAAAGCTCTTATTACTATTTAAACACTTTTCAGCTTGAGACCATCGGCCTAAACATATTATGTTTAAAGAAGTAATTAGATAAGCTCACTCATTTAGAAATCATAAGGCTCCGTCGACTGTCAGTCTGGCAGGCGTACGTACAGGCTGACTGACGGACGCGTACGGTCAGACGAACAAGTGCAAATTTACTCAAGTAGACTCGGTGATCTCGCTTAGCTCAGTCAACTAATTTTTAAGTGTTATGTTTAGTTTTTGTACCTACATAAGATTTACTTTTTACAGCCATCTTACTGTCCTGAAAACCAATCTGTTTTAAAAGAAAGACAGCTGTCAGTAGATGATCAACGTGCATCTAGTTTGGTAAATATTTAAATTCATTATGTAATAATTTTCTTAACTGCACTTGCCCATTTTTTTATTTCAAACTTTGTATTCTAATAAATAATAAAAATTGACTTATTTTATGCCTAGGTTTTGGTTTTATACATAAGATTTACTTTTTACAGCCATCTTCCTATACAGAACACCAAGCTGTTTCAAAAGAGGAACAACAGCTGCCTATGTGCATCGAAGACCAATGTGCATCAAGTTCGGTAAATATTTAAATGCATAATATAATAATTTCTTGAGAGACGAGTGGCCTACTTGTGACAACGTCAATTTCGATTTTTAAGCAACTTTGACCCAAGTTGGTTATAAATTATAATCAATTTGATTCGGTTTAAAACCAAACTCACACTCTCGCACTCGCGTTGACGGCCTTGAAGACATAACGTTGTCTCTTTCATGCGCAAGAAAAACGGACGGCATTGTGTTAACGATGTCTTCTAACCTAGTGTGTGTAACTGTAAATGTAATATTTTTTTTATTTTTTTATCCACTACAAGTTAGCCATTGACTGCGATCTCACCTGATGGTAAGTGATGATGCAGTCTAAGATGGTAGCGAGCTAACCTGTTAGGGGCATGGCAGTTATATTAAACCCATACCCCTATTCGGTTTCTACACGGCATCGTACCGGAACGCTAAATCGCTTGGCAGCACGTCTTTTGCCGGTAGGGTGGTAACTAGCCACAGCCGAAGCCTCCCACCAGGCCAGACCAGGGAAAAAAATAAGTATAAATATAATAAATAAGTATAGGTACCTATACCTACAAACTTAAATTTTCGTAGTAGGTGGTGTGTAAAGTCCGTTCAGTTAAATAGTGTCGTTACACCGGCAGTAAAACCCGCAATAAACACAAGTTAGGTAGAAAAAAAGATGATAATATGGGAAATTCTCCTATATCTAACGGACTTTACTTTCTATTGATTTTCTATAAACTAATTAAAACGAAACATGACGTCAGGTGACCAAAAAATTGCCCAAAATAAAGTGTAAAACACAGAACTCTTTTATTTTTGTAGGCGAGTTTTCAACCGTTTAAAACGGTTTATGTGGGGTTTAAAACCGCAACATTTGGTTTTAAACCGGTTGGTTTACTTTTAAATCTATAGGTAGGCCTACCGTGCGAAGCAGGGGTGTGGGCCGGGTCAACTAGTGATTTAGTAATTAATGTTTAATTTTTAATTCTTCTACATACTTGTAAACATTGTTAAATAAATATCATAAAAATAAATGAGAGAAAAAATGTATTTTTTCAGTGATTTGTAAGTTTTATTTCATTGCTCCTTTATTCAACACAACATATTTGTTTCCAATAGATTTAGCCCTTGTTGAGTCCGTATTCCTATCGGTATGTCCTACTGGTGGGATCACGGAATACCACCATGTAGTTTGTACTCATAATATCACAGCACTAGACAGGTATGGGTCCCCAGAGCAGATTTTTTAGATTCAGATTCATTTATTTGCATTTAACAAGAACAATAATTGTACAATTATATTTGACATGTCACCCCTTAAGGCTGCAAGAATGGCAAAATATGATGAAACATAATCCATACTTAATATTATAAATACCAAAGTGTGTCTGTCTGTCTGCTACGCTTTCCCGGCCCATCTTTTCAGCCGATTTTGCTGAAATTTGGTATAGAAGTAGATTAGTTATATCCCGGGGAAGGACATAGGCTACTTTTTATCCCGGAAAATTAAGGAGTTCCCGCGGGAATCAAAAAACCTTAATCCTCGCGGACGAAGTTGCGGGAATTATCTAGTGCTAAAATAAAATAAACTAACTCATGCGCGCGACTTCGTCCGCGTGGTTTAAGTTTTTTTGATTCCCGCGGGAACTCCTTAATTTTCCGGGATAAAAAGTAGCCTATGTAAGCACCCAGGTCAACAGCTATACTTATGCCAAAAATCATGTTGATTTGTTGCTCCGTTGCGGCGTGATTGAAGGACAAACAAACACAATTTCGCATTTATTAAGTAAAGTAAGTACGATTAATACGATTAAAAATAAGAAGCCTGAACTTCATGGCCATCGGCTGGTAGCACTGTTGTGTCTAAGCATAATATGTTGAGATGCCCAACATAGTGCAGGATAGCTTCACTGAGCACTAATGTTGTTGTTGTTAATCTTTGATGTGTAGCTTTTGTTTGTGCCAGCACAGCAAAATTTACTTCGCCAATGTCGCGAGACACTGAGCACTAATTTAACTGCATGTTTCTGTCATTTTGACTGCGAATTCATCATTATATATTACATTGTTTATTCTGTCGGTTGGTGCTGTGTCGTAAAAGCGTGGTAGGGAAGCATTATCGTACAGAATCCGGACTTAATGCCAGCATCAAAACGCATCCCATAGCCTCAAAATACAGAACAAACAGTATTCTGAGTAGGTATAATGTATTTATTATACCACAACTTATTATCGATAAATATTATCGATAGTCATCAGGGCCCGCACTTTGGTAAGTCGCCATTTTAATTTCTAGCTATTGTTTAGGTATACAGCTTTTTTTCGTAGGTATGACAAGTCCTTAGTACTTCCTTCGTCATTGACCTTACCTCGAAAACGCCAGTGCTCACAGTACAAAGATGGCGTCGATTAATGACGTCATATATTTCCCTAGGGGCCTAGGATACTGCAGCAGTTTACTGTCAGTTAAAACGGAACGAATTTCTCCACAGTAAGAGCACTGAACAGTGCTCTCAAGAATGCATTTTTTAAGTAATATAATATTCGTTTAATATCTTTTAATTATCGTTTAATTTTAATGTTCTGTACCAAAATATTTCTAAACGAAATCTTCAAGTGACATTGTCATTATCATTACTAGTCTCTACGTCACAATGAAAAAGGAATTGATACATGGAGGTATTAAATACATACCTCCATGAATTGCTACGTCTACGTCTACACTCTACTCTCTGGTCATTATGTCAAGATCAATCACAGTTAAACAATACTTATCTATGATCAATCATCAAAGTCCGTGGTCACTTTGTTTTGATTTTATTTTGCGCTTTCTTGTTTATTAATTATTTCACCTTTGATTTGTTTTCTATTAGAATAGAATACGTTATGGTTGAACGCCTAAACTGTATGAAAAAGGTCTAGTTTTATAATGCAGTATCCACACCTGCAATAATTTAAATGTGATTTTTTTCAGTTAAATTACTTTACTTAAATTGAGGCGAGCAGTCGACGACGGTTGTAGAACTTCGTATAAACGCTTCGGCTTCTAATATGTTTTGTTATTTCATGTCGTAGTAAATCACAAGAAGATCGGATATGATATCGCCTGCGGAACTGGTCAGTATTTATTTAAGTGTTATGTATGAATTTTGTTCATTAGGTACTCACAGTTGGTACAGGAAAATTACTGTAAGAATAAGTACATTAGTATTTTAATGAAGCTTTTTTAAACTAAACTTCTCTATGCAATATATTTAATCGTTTGTATGTTACCGATGGTGTAAATTCTGCAGAGCTTGATGGCTAGGAGTCGTGTTCTCACAATCATTTGTAGGATCATTAGTGAACCTTTAGTGTATTGTTTATTGGATGATGCCGAGCGATTTTATCCTCAAGTATTCCTTGATTTTCCGACCTGGACCTTCTTGATTTTTGACTGATAGTAATAACCTGTAAATCCATTTAATATTCAATATATAATAGATAGATACTTCCATTTAGTGTTGTCTCATGGGTAAAATATAATGCTTGTAGAGTGTGCGTCCAAGTTGTAGGAAGATTAATTTGTTGGTAGCTAGGAGGGGTCTGTGTTCTATTTATATAACTAGTATGTGACTGAACAGGCACTACTTATAGCAAACTATACACAATCAATTGTAGTACTACTTGTGGCAGTTACTTGGCACAAACGTGCCTGTACTCCATGTTGTATACTGTATTTATTATGAATAGAAACTTTCTCTAATAGAATACGTCTCCTGTGTTCAAATACTCTGACTTTACTTTTGACTGTATATTCATAGATCTTTTTCATGATCCATTTTATGTGTAGGTACATGATTCACTATGCTAGTTTTCATCTTGCTAAATGATGAAAAAAGGTTGGTTGTTGTGAGCCGAGACGTCTTCTCAGACCGAGGTGCGGTTGGAGTCCTAGGAGCTTGAGTTTTAAGATACTGTACTCAATCGACGTGTGCACGAGGCGTAGTGACGCGTGCGGTGTGTGCAGCGGGCGTTGCTGCAGCGCGGCGGGTGGCTGGTGCCGTTCTACCAGGCGGCGGGCGCGTACTTCCTGGCGGGCGGCGGCGCGCCCTCGTGCGGCGGCGCCGCGCTCAAGTGCGCGCCCGTGCTCTGGCTGCTGCTGACCGTGCTGCTGGCCGGCCGCTGGGCGCACGGCCCACGGTGAGCGCACCGCCGGTAGGGCGCTAGGTCGAGCGGCGAGAGCGTCCCCCGTCTAACGCGTGTGTGCGCAGCGCGCGCTACGGGCGCCGGGTGAGCGCGGGGCTGGCGCTGTCGGCGCTGGGCGACGCGCTGCTGGTGTGGCCGGGCGCGCTGCTGTGGGGCATGGGCGCGTTCGCGGCGGCGCACGCGTGCTACGCGCGCGCGTTCGGGCTGCGGCCGCTGCGCGCGCGGCTGGCGGCGCCGCTGCTGGGCGGCGCGCTGCTGTACGCGCGCGCGCTGGCGGCGCCGGGCGCGCTGGCGGCGCTGGTGCCGGCGTACGCGCTGGTGCTGGGCGGCATGGCGTGGCGCGGCGTGGCGCGCGGCGGCGAGGCGCGGGCCGGCGCGCTGCTGTTCCTGCTGTCGGACGCGATCCTCGGGTACAGCCTGTTCGTCGGGCCCGTGCCCTGCGCGCAGGTGAGCAGCGAGCGGCGAGCGGCCCGCCTGCACCGAGCTCTCGCCGCACGTACAGTTGCGAGGGTAAACCCACAGATGAGTTATCTGTGGGTAAACCGTACACTTGCTTTTTGTTTTTATTAAATAGGATCGAATTTGCTCCCGCTACAGCCTCCTAAGTATAATTTAAAATCTAAAATCCCAGATTCACCGTGTGCTGTCGGAAATCGAATCGCAGGTATATCTGACTTACGAGTATAAGAACACAATTATTTACCAGTCAGTGCAAAAATTCATACTAATATTATGGTCTGTCGTGTCTGCTACGTATAGATACGCTTTCTGTTCAACCAGTTTTGATGTTTCGAAGAAGGATAAATGGCACAGAAGAACATGATATAGGCTAAATCTAACCTGGAAAATAAGAGTTTCCACAGGAATCGAAAAAGAACAAAGTTGCAGGCATCGTCTAGTTGAAAATAATTATATTAGAAATGTTTTTTTTTGTAAATACGTCTATAGTTTTGAATAGTTAAGTACTTACTTTGAGCCTGTATTATCATCCGATGCAAACTGATGAGCGCTATGAAAATGTACGTCTCAGGTGCTGGTGATGTCCACGTACTACCTGGGCCAGCTGGGCATCGCGCTCAGCGCGCTGCAGCCGCCCGCCCCCGCCGCCGCCGCCGCCGCCGCCGCCGGCTGACTGCCGCCAGGTGTTCCTTCGGCGAGGCGAGGAGTGTGGCAGCTGTGGCAGGCGGCGTTGGCGGGCAGTGCGGACGCTGGATGTGTTCTATGTTCGCGTGTTACACCGCGGGGGGATTAAGCCGCGGGACGTGCGGGCGCGGCGCCGCTTCTTTCATTTTTCATACAAAATGCATACAAGCGACGGGACGTCAGTTATACAGAGGCGGTTTCATACTGCCAAGGCCACGCCGCCGCCGCGCCTTAGAGGTCGTTATCTAAAAATGAACTCGCCTTCGCATGTTTTACAGTCAAATTATGCAAAAAATTAAAAACACAAATTGGACGACCTCTATACCCCTTCCATTAGTTGTAAGCGTTATTTGTAGATAGCCGGGGATCAGGGAGCGGTCGAGCACTGCGGTACGCGCGCGAGTTGAATGCAGAGCTTTTGAATGTGTCACCATACATTAGCTCTGCATTCAACTCGCGCGCGAACTATAGGTTCTGTGATGGCGTCTGTGATATTATGGTGTGAGCGGTTCAACTAAGTGATTCCATACAACCTTCCCGACAAGTCTTCCCCTGAGGACGATCCACGTGCGTCGCTGTGTTGGACACGATATACTTAACTAGCTGATACCCGCGACTTCGTCCGCGTGGTTTCAGTTTTTTTTTGACCTGCAGAGTGACATAGGCTACTTTTTATCTCGGAAAATTAAGGAGTTCCCGCGGGAATCAAAAAAACTTTACCACGCGGACGAAGTCGCGGGCATCCGCTAGTAAATCATATTAAAATAAATCCAGTGTAGCTTAATTTTAGTGAGAGTACAATTTTAACTACATAAAAATATTTATTTTAGAACATTGTACGACCATGATTGTAGTCTGTAGAGCTAAGGACGAACTAACTATGTGTAGATATTTTTGTTTGAACAGTATTTGCAGTGCCAATAGCATTTTATTGTGGTTTGAGAAAAGGTTTCAAATATGATTCTTATCTAGCGAATAGTTAACTCCTCAAAAACATTTCAATTTTTAGGGTGAAAGGTAATTGGGTATACAAATAGATGAAGTTAGATAAATTTTGTTTTTGATAACCTATAATAATTATTAGATAATGGAATATATACCAACCCCAACTTAGGTTGTTTATTTTTAATTCATTTATAGGGATGAAATTTTATATTTTTAGACATTTTAAGTAAGGCCCACTTGCACAAGGCCATCCTTTCCATGTCAACCTCGGAATAAACTTGTAAAAAAGTGACAGCATCAGAAAATTTAGCTAAATCAGTTGAGGCTGTGGTGTGCATTGTGCAAGTCTGCCTAAATATCCTCCATTAAGTACTGATGTAGGTAGTAGGTACTATTTCCAATAGGTATTAAATAAAACTTTATACTTATACAATTATATCTGCACATTATTGTATGAAGCACGTAAGAGTAAAATATTTTAATCTGATTCTAATGGATTAAAAAATGAATGAATGAATTAAATTACAATTTTGAAACATATCCAAAATGAAGACAGCTCGCTATGATTATATTTTGTAAACACTATACTTTCTAGGTAAGGTGAACCGTGAAGCGGCTCTGTAAGGGTCGGCGCGCATTGGTGCATGATTGCAAGGATGTGACATTTGTGTAGTAGTCGACCTTTTAGAACTTAAGATAGTAATTTTAGACACCCATATTGAATGTTATTTTGTGTAATATTTTGTTCAATATTGTAGTCAATTAAACCTACTTATTTTACCTATCAATAATAAAACATTCCAATATTAATACATTTTTTATTTAATATTAGATAATCATAGCCAGAAACGCAAGCCTAGTGGGAGATTTATTACCTATTCGCTTCCGTTAAAGTTAACTACCATTTGGGTATTTGACAACTAGTCAAATCAGCAACTTTTTTTCAAACGTCAAAACGCGTGCTTAGTATGGGATTTTGAATTGTGACGTCATCAAAGTTCCGACGCACTTTTTTACTTTAATCGATAGTTTAAAATGGTTATTCAACACAAAACTAGCAGAGGATGTGGTTATTACGACTTTTGGGAGATCCTATATTTAATAATGAATAAAAAATAATTTATTTCACTAGTAGTCGAATAACCATTTGGCCCCCAGAATATAATAGAACTACATACCAATTACCATCATTTATTCCCAGTAGTTCAGGTTCAGTACTAAATGCACTTGTTCTCTTGATAGGTATAAAAAAGAAAACAAAGATTATTATCAATTAAGTAATATATTATATGCAAATATTTACATTTTTGTATAGCAACAACAATTCAATACTCAACATTTGAAGCATTTTATGATAACTTTAGTTCCTTTATGTGTATGTACATAATTACATAAGCTCTTATTATTTATTATTCAGTAATTGTTTTACAAAATCAAAGTTTGAAATGATTACAGAATAACATTTTCCCATACGCTCCCACACAAGTTGTAGTAAACTTTCTCTGTTTAATGTTTCTTGAAACGTATTCGAGTTTCAGTTCTCATATCAACGTATTTCAAGTCAGTATGTTCTATACTTTTTCTATAATTATATACCTAGTAAAAAAATAAATTCTATACTTAACATAAATTTCCAGTTTAGCGTGGTTAGCGCATATCGACACTTATCATTTTCAAGTTACTGGGTAACATTTTGGGACGCTCAAGTCAGGGGGTCTACTCTCTTTCTCTAAAACGAAACTTCGCAAACAAACGAACGAAATTTCGTTAACTCCTCTCCTACATAATATTATCTCTATGCTCCACTCTATTTCGTTTTCGTACACGCAGACGAAGTACGGATCCATAGACAATTTTCGTGACCGATTGGATTGAACGATTTTGTGTGGGTCTATTAACCGACTAATTACGTTCGTTTGCGAAGTTTAAGAAGAGTAGACCCCCAGATTCGCAGACTCAAACTTTGTTACAATAAGGCGTTGCGCGGGAGATATACTCGTAGTTCGATAGACATTGGAACAGTCAGAGGGTGCACAGTACTCGGAGCCCGGGCGGGCGTTGGTTACGAAGATACTTACTTTCAGGCAGGGAATGATGAAAATTATGCATTGAGCTTTTTTTAACTAGGGTAAGCGGTACCTTATGCCTCTATGTCGTGCACGCCACTGGGGACAGTTCAATACAGACGCGTCGCTTCGCTTCGCCTCTGCGAAATAAAAAAGTTACTTTTTTTTTTTTTTTATCCACTACAAGTTAGCCCTTGACTGCGATCTCACCTGATAGTAAGTGATGATGCAGTCTAAGATGGTAGCGGGCTAACCTGTTAGGGGCATGGCAGTACTAATTATAATAGAAGATTTCTGGTGGGAGGCTTCGGCTGTGGCTAGTTACCACCCTACCGGCAAAGACGTGCCGCCAAGCGATTTAGCGTTCCGGTACGATACCGTGTAGAAACCGGATAGGGGTATGGGTAATTAACTGCCATGCCCCTAACAGGTTAGCCCGCTACCATCTTAGACTGCATCATCACTTACCATCAGGTGAGATCGTAGTCAAGGGCTAACTTGTAGTGGATAAAAAAAAAGAAGATGAAACCATAATTAATTTCTGCCACAGTTCCGGTGTGAACGGATGCCGAATTGAACATGGTGTGCGTGAAGTTTGAAGGGTGAGGGTGTCGGGGCGTGTTCGGGCAGTACGAGGGGTAGTCACCCCGGGGCCGGGGGGCGCGCCGGCCGCCGCGGGTCGTCAGCACCTGTGGGGCACATCGCCCAGGCAGGCGGAACTCGGCTCGCAATCGCTTTGGATTCGGAATCATGCCGACATAGATCGGCCGAGCTCGGACAGTCCAGTGGGCGACCGTCAGCTCGCCAGGAGACGATTTGGGCAACATTCTGACAGTGTGGGGTCTCGTACAAAATGGAGGAATATAAACAAAGTGTATGATATAATAGTGGCAGCATGCGGCGCTACTCTCTGCGCAGGTTGTCGAGGCGCGCCTGCAGGATCGCGTCCGCGTCGCTGACGCCGCCGCCGCCGCCGCCGCCCGCGCCGCCGCCGCCCGAGCCGCCCGCCGCGCCGCCGCCGCCGCCCGCCACCGCCGCCGCCGCCGCCGGCGTCTTGCCTGCGCACCGATACAGACGGTTCATCATTCATTTGTAATATAACATTTTACAAGTAAATAGGATGTTTTGGCACGATATAATATCGAGTATAATAATTACTTTATCTAATATATACTAACTAACGACAAATAAATAAGAATTTATATGGATAAAATATCTAATACGACTTCCCAGATGACATAAATGCTGATGCATCGTGAACGACTCGTTACTTGACTCGTAGTTGTACTGGATGTCGACGTTATGACATTTTTTTAAATAAAGAATAAACTCAAATCTTTTTTTTTTTTTTTTTTTTTATTTTTTTTTTTTATTTAATTTTATTTTTTTATTTTTTATTTTTATTCAAGTAAACTTTGACAAGTGCTTTTGAATCGTCGACTGAATCTACCACTGGTTTGGAATGGCACTCCTACTGAGAAGAGTCTGAAATGGGCCTCACCGGCGACGGAGAGCGAGCCGGTGGCCTGCGGCAGGCCCGACAGCTGGTCGTTGAGCTGCAGGCCCAGCTCGTCCAGGATCTGAGACACCACCGCGTCGCTGCAGGGGACACCAACGCATCTTACTCATATTGTAAATGGGAAACTTTGGATACTTGTTACTCCTTCAGTCCACAACGACTGAACAGATTTGGCATTAATTTGCAATATGGATAGCTTGCACCCTGAACTGATATAGGCTATACCTTATCACAGAAAATCAATGTTTCCGTGGGAAGCAAAAAACCTTAATGCATGTTGATGAAATCGTATATAAAAGTAATGAAATAATCGTATATAAAAGTAATGCAATAATCGTATATAAAAGTAATGTAGTCTAATATAAAAGTGCCGCATGAGTCGCCTCTAATGAATGCCAGTCACCCATGAACACTTGCATGATCAGCAGCAGAGGATTCGCTGATATGTTGTCAAGCTTTTCAGGAATTTGTTGATCCAGTATCGCATTACATTCTAAATGAATTATGTACGTGCTTTTAATTATTGAATAGAAGGGAAATATACAACTGTATTTGTGCTACACATTTGTGTACTATATTATTATAAGGACATGACTCTGAGTTCTCTGTGGGGGAACATTGCCGATGAGCAGACAGGGGATGCATTACCTCTCGTCCTCGTCGTCGTCGCCCTCCATGGCCTCGTCGATGGAGTCGTTCATCATCTCCTCCTTCATGTCCATGATCTCAGACTGCTTCTCAAACTCCTGCAACACACAAACAACACATCATCACCATCAATGCTTGGCTCTTCTAATTAGACGGACTGTAAATCTCATTTTAGTGATTTGCATCATTTACTCATTTAATTACTGATTCTGGTCAAATCTGTAACTAGCTGATTCCATTCAGAAAGTTCTTTGACAAGTTCTCTGTTGTAAAGAATCACTTGTACGTGTTAATATCCTCAGCGATATAAGCTGTATGTAGCCTGTCGGCTGTCACATTATGTTGCTCTTCAATCACATTGCAATTTGCAATACATAAAGTATACTAAAAATCGAAGAGTTCCCTGGCGATGTTAAAAACAAAATCGACAGTGGATATGCGGGCGTGGCGGCGGTCACCTGCAGTATGTGCTGTATCTGCGGCATGTTGAGCTGGCGGTTCATGGAGGCCATGGCGCGCGTGACGCCGCGCAGCGCCTGCGCCATGCTGCTCTGCGACTTGAGCGTCTGGATCTTGAGCGCCACGGCCTGGATGTTGGCCTTCATCAGCATGAACTTGCGCACGTAGCGCCGCGTGCGCACCAGGTCCTTGGCCATTATCTTCACCGCGTCCTGCAACATCCCCGCCGATACTCAACTGAGCTGCAGCAATCACCCCAATACTCATATAGGATGATATTGTGAGGCTTGAGAAGGATGGCCCATTGTAACACAAGCAACTGGTCTAAATGTTGTGGACTGATTTATAAGAGCAATGGTGTTCGGTGATGATACATACCAGCATCACTGTACTTACAATAGACACATACATAATGACATACAAGAACAGCACAAACTAGCCAGGTAGATACAATTTTTATTTGTAGTTTTATGAAACATTGACATTAATAACAACCAACAATCCATTATTAACAAGTAATATAAATGTGAAAGTATGTTTATCTGTCTGTCTGCTATGCTTTAACAGCCCATATTATGTTCAACTGATTTTGGTAAAATTTGGTATAGAGGTAGATTACATCCTGGGGAAGGCCAAAGGCTACTTTTTATCCTGGAAAATTAAGGAGTTCCACTGGGATTTAAAAAACTTAATCCACATGGACGAAGCTGCAGATGTCATCTTGTTATTCAAAAATAAATAAGGGTCACCACACAGCACAAAGCATTAATTTTCAGGAGAACACATAAAGTCGCCATAGATATTCTTTTGAAAAAGCTTTTTATATAGCTCAGAACAGCTATACCATAATGTAAGTAAACAAAGTGCCCCTATTACTAACAATGCATTAATATCCATTCCATTCCATTATTTCCATAGTGTGACTTTTCATACTGTAACACAATATATTCAGACAAATAAATTAATTCATTCATTCCTACAGCTGGCCATGGAACTGTAAGGTATCCAACACAACCCACCACATCAAACATTCTCTAATGCCATCGTAAGTTACCACCTCCCTTCAGAGCAAAACTCGCAGCAAACAGGACTCGTGACATATTCTTGTCAGAGGATAATTTGAGTGCAAAACATTAAAAAAAAATCAACCCACCATCTGTCCATCCTTGGCCAGCTTCTTGATGTCAGCGATGATCTTCTTCTCCTGCTGCTCCATCTTCATGCGCTCGCGGTCCAGGTCGCGCATGGCCTTGTTGAGCGCGCGCTGGTTCTTGCGCAGCATCTCCTCTGGCGTCAGCCGGTGCCCGAACAGCCACTCCATCTTGCAAGCCGCCCTCAAGCCTGCCCAACCAACCTATTGCTTAATAATAGATGTTACAGCTCGTCGTCATCATTGTTGCTGACAATATATCAACACACAGCTCAAAAATTTAGATTGAGAAACTGCAAAACTAGCATTTATTCCTCCTTTATCCCACGAAGAGATGAAAATCAGAAATTCTACTATTTTAGATGGATGCCAAGGGTGGTTCAACTAGTTATCAAATAAAAGTTTTTGTAATTCCGTTGGTACCTAAATCATAATATATTTCAAACTATTATCGTCGCAAGCGATTCAAAAACTTACCTCAGGGTAATCACAAGCATACGATGAACACTTGTTTTGGAATGATGATTCACCAGTGAATTAGGAAACTGGGTAAGTACACAAATGAATGTGTGTTAAATGTAGGTAGAACTTATAATTGCAATTAAATAAATATTACTATATTTATGTGTATTAGAGGTAAAACGACATAGTTAACATTAATTTTAGTTTCAATTATCATTAGAAAATATTCTCAATTTATTTTTGTTCACAAAATTCTGTGATTTGCAGTTGCATCAACAAACAACTGTCACTTGTCAGTGTCAACTGTCAACGGTGTCAAGTCATGTCGATACCTATGTACTCTGTGATTGCTAGCTAATCTATGCTATGATGGCTATGGTGCTTTCATAGAGTGAAAGACCATTGTGTCTCTAGAGACACTAGCGGGAAAACTTAGCTCGGCTCGTTGTCCATCCTCCATCAACGGCTCGGCTGCTTTTGCTGTCAGGAAAATTAGACAGTTTACCGATATTGAAACGGCTAGGCTTGGAGGAAGGAATTACGACTGCCGTCCGGCTAGGCTTGTCTACTTTGCCTACTTACTTCCACAGTGTCATGTCGTATGGCATTTTATTGTGGGGCAGAGCAGCTGATATCCAAACAGTTTTTATATTACAGAAAAGAGCCATCCGTTCTATTTATAAACTCGGAGCACGCGAATCACTTCGTGAAAAATTTAAAGAGATTGGTATACTTACGGTGCCTTCACAATACATTTACGATAATATAGTCTTTGTCAGGAAAAACATTAATCTTTATAAGCAAATAAGTGTGATACTCACAATCGATGTACTAGAAACCGCCATAAACTTGTAACAGCGTCATATCGTGTGCGCAAGGTGCAGAAATCTTTTGTGGGGTCGAGTTCGAGTATACGCTTTTATAACATGGTACCAAAAGAGTTTCTGGAGTTGCCATTACATAAATTTAAAGACTGTGTTAAACAGCATCTGCTAAGTCGAGCTTATTATAGTAGGTATATATGATTTTCTCGCTGACAAAGTTGCATGGAAGCAACCGGCTTCGCATCCAGCAACCCACAAGTCAGTGTAATACCTACTTGTTACGTAGCGTATGTATTTTATATTATATCATTGAGGTATTATGTACTAACGTACATATAATTCAATGTATTATATACAAATTGTTACATTTTTCTGTTTTGCAAAGAGCAACTGCTGAGTTTCTTGCCGGTTCTTCTCAGTAGAATCAGCTTTCCGAACCGGTGCAGGTGGTAGATTCTTACGACTTATCATAAGTAGCACAGGTTGTCCTACATAAAATAAATCATCATCATTTCATTTCATTTCATTTCATTCCATTTCATTTCATTTCATTTCATCATTTCATTTCATTTCATCATTTCATTTCATTTCATTATCTAGGATCCCATCATCTCATAGGTGCATCTCATTCGATCTCTTTGCATCTCTGTGTTGCATATATTCACTATGACCTGTGAAATGCATAGTGTGTTCCGTTATAAGCCACAAGCACTGCGAGCACTGGCAGTGCTCTTTACTGGGGACTTCCAGTGCTCTCAGTGTATTTCGGAACGCACCCCTAATTCCATGTCAAAACAACAAATGTCATTTTTGAATTGTCAACGCGCGCTTTTTTCTTAAATCTAAAATTCTAAACTAATTAACAACCTTCCTATGTTCAAAACTTCATTTCATTCAACTAATTTATAGCGCTAATGTTATAGCTGCTCAAAATGAGTGACGACGATATAACAGTCATGGAAGTGGATGAAGCGGAACCTAGGCCGAGTAAACCGGCGGCCGGGCCGAGCAAGTCTTCGACTCTGCCGTGGATAGAGAAGTACCGGCCGCAGAGTTTCGACGATATCGTCGGCAACGAAGACACCGTGTCTCGGCTGGCGGTGTTCGCTCGCACGGGCAACGCTCCGAACATCATAATCGCAGGCCCGCCCGGCGTCGGCAAGACCACCACCATACTGTGCCTGGCGCGCGCGCTGCTCGGAGCCGCCTTCAAGGACGCCGTGCTCGAGCTGAACGCCTCCAACGACCGCGGCATCGACATCGTGCGGAACAAGATCAAAATGTTTGCACAACAAAAGGTCAGTGATCATTCGTGTCGATCATATGGA
The DNA here is from genome assembly GCA_917051295.2 of Erebia ligea. Classification (NCBI taxonomy): domain Eukaryota; kingdom Metazoa; phylum Arthropoda; class Insecta; order Lepidoptera; family Nymphalidae; genus Erebia; species Erebia ligea. Next base: position 125,523 of record OU785241.1, read on the forward strand.
CCCCTAGATATTCTTCTAATGGGTATAATTAATGAAGTTCAAGTACGTGTTATTTTAGGCTTCACGGATTGTTACTTAACCGGTGACATTAACATAGTCCCTGTCACTGGACGCAGGTGACCCTGCCGGCGGGCCGCCACAAGCTGGTGATCCTGGACGAGGCGGACAGCATGACCGAGGGCGCGCAGCAGGCGCTGCGCCGCACCATGGAGTTGTACTCCGCCACCACGCGGTTCGCGCTCGCCGCCAACAACAGCGAGAAGATCATCGAGCCCATCCAGTCCCGCTGCGCCGTGCTGCGCTACACCAAGCTCACCGACGCACAGATACTGGCCAAGGTGAGGACCACATGACAAGATATTGGATAGAAGCAGGCGTTACTTTGCAGAAGTGCACAATAATCATGGAACAAGAGCTTCATTTGCTATAATCTGCCAAAGCAGACAAGTCTGTCAAGACATGATCGTCACTTTACAAACGTGCATTGTTCAGTCAACATTTACTGAGGATGCTCTGGTGTTGGAGTGAAATATACATTGAGAATATTTTGGAAATTTGTGTGGTGTGGTGTTGTGCAGGTTCGAATTGCTAGCTTAATGGGCGGTGAATTTCGCAAGCTACAAGCTGTACCACATAGATTTGTCCACTTTGGCAGATTATAGAGAATTAAGCTTCTTGTTCCTTGAATTAGACAAGAGGCTGGGTTATACAGGAACCTTGCCGGGCTACGAGTATTGCATGCTCTGAAAATGAATCTGCTTCAGAGTTTTTTTTACAGTATAGGTAGTATAGTTTTTTTGTAGTATTATTATTGATGATAAGTATGTAACAAACATACCTAAGTCTCTTTTTCTCCATTTAAATATTTTTAGTTTGATTTTCTTATGACTCAGAGGTATACCTAAAATTTTGTTCACTACAACAAGCTTAAATATAAGCTAATTAGTTCAGTAGTAGTGGTGGGGTGTAGCGCGGGTAATGTTTCAGGTGATAGAGGTGTGCGACAAGGAGGGTCTGACGTACACGGAGGAGGGTGTGAGCGCGGTGGTGTTCACGGCGCAGGGCGACCTGCGCGCGGCGCTCAACAACCTGCAGGCCACGGCGCAGGGCTTCGGCCACGTGAGCCCCGACCACGTGTTCAAGGTGTGCGACGAGCCGCATCCCATGCTGGTGCGCGCCGTGCTGGAGGCCTGCGCGCGCCGCGACATGCACGCCGCGTACAAGGTACTACTGTCCTGTAGCTCTAATACAACCATCTAGTTATTCTAACTCTTCCTGTATCTGTTGAATTGCTGTTCTCTAAACGAGTGCCACTTTTAGTGACTATATCACGTTTACACAATATCCTTATAAATTATTATATATTAGTATATTATTTTTACCGTGCTTCGGCTGTCAACTGTTGTCAGAAGCACCAGTGCTCTCCAATAATTTCGTGATTTGCTAAGAAAAACTATGATTTAAGTACTAAAAATACTACCAAAGTGCAGTTAAAGTGTCCATCTCATGGTGATAGTGTTATCCAGCTCTAAAACTCACTATTAAACCTAAAAAAAGCGATCAATTAACTTGAAATCGCTCAGTGAAAACAATTCTACCCCCACAAATTTTAATAAATCATCAACCGACAAAAAATTGTTACTTGACAATGACAACTGCTGTCAGTTTCACCACCATAAGATAGGGTTGCCAGAGCTCGGAAAAAGTTGCCACATAATAAATTTTTCTAACAAATAGTAGAAAATGGACAAACAGATGGAATTATTTCTACAGAAAATAGATGAGAAGATTGACACGAAGATGCATGAATTAAAAGAAGATTTCATGAAACACACCAGTACAATAACTTCAAGTATTACATCGACAATAGAAGAAAAGCTGAACCCACTGGTTGAAGAGAACCTGAAACTCAATAGTGAGGTTTCGACACTGAAAGTGAAAATCAGTAAGTTGGAAAGGGAAGTTAAGAAAAATAATATACTACTGCATGGACTAGAAGAAACCGAGAAAAATAACAACGAACTTATGAGTTTGGTTGTGGATTTCCTAAACAAAATAGTAACTGAGAGAGGAATACGGGAATTTGATATGTGGGAAATCAGTGAGATTAAAAGGTTGGGGAAAAAAGAAGACAATAAGAGGAGACCAATATTAGTGAAACTTACTTTGGCTTGGAGAAAATTTGAAATATTAAGAAATAACAAATATTTCCCAGCATCCACATATGCCACTGAAGATTTTCCTAAAGAGGTTTTGGAAATAAGGAAAGAGTTAAAACAACAACAACTACAAGAAAAGAAAAATGGAAACTTAGCAATCATCCGATATGATAAATTAATAATTAAAGGGAAAATAAATCAAGAAAAAGGAAATGAGAAGAGGAAACGAGCCCCGTCAAACACACCGCCTCAGTCTAACAGCGATAATAGCCCACAACCAAAGGCGCCAACTAAAATAAACAAAACAAATGCTTTCGAATACATGAACCGCTCCAGACACAACTCACAAAACGGAAACAACAAGCAATAGCAATCAATCAAAACCTACCCACAAAAGCCGAATAAAGGAAAAAACACAGAAACAAACAATAACAACAAATCACATTCCCCAAGCCGGCTGGTCCCCGTGGGGAATAATGACCACCACCCTCCATCTATTACAAGGAAGACAAAAAGTGAATCTTTACAAATATGCACATATAATGTGAGATCCCTCTCTACAACTGAAAAATATCTTGAACTTACATATGCTCTTGAAAATGTTACCAGGGAAAAGAAAGGTTGGGAGACCATACAAACGGTGGGCGGACGACGTAGCCCAGAATGCTGGCACAAACTGGCTGACCCTTGCCAAAGACCGGGAGCATTGGAAGCCGATGGAGGAGGCCTTTACCCGATATGGGACTATATCTACAACAAATACTACAACAAATAACAATACTAACTAGAATAAGACAAACACTAATACAACTAACACTTATTTCATCTAAAAAGTAGTATTATACAATTGTAAATACCATGGGATTAGAAATAAAAGGCTTATTATTATTATTATTATTATTATAAGTATATTATTTTTAACCGACTTCCAAAAAAGGAGGAGGTTCTCAATTCGGCGCGTATGTTTTTTTTTTTTTTTAATGTATGTCGGTGCATTTCTCCGTGGTTTCTTAACCGATTTGAAATTTTTTTTTTTGGTTTATGAGTTTCGTCAAAATAAGTAAGTATGATTCTGTAGGAACTCTTTCATTTTCTGGGATAAAACGTAGCCTTTGTCCTTTCCTGGGATTCGATCTATCTGTTCCAAATTTCACCAAATAATGTGTCACAAGTAGAAATGAATATTGTATTGTGTTTGCAGGTGATAGCCAAGCTGGTGAAGCTGGGCTACGCGGCCGAGGACATCGTGAGCAACGTGTTCCGCGTGTGCAAGACGCTGGACGCGACGGAGGACGTGAGGCTGGCCTTCGTCCGCGAGATAGGCGAGACGCACGTGCGCGTCGCGGACGGGCTCTCCTCGCCGCTGCAGCTGGCCGCGCTGCTGGCGCGCATGTGCCGCGCCGCGACTCTGTGAGCGCACGGACTGACGTGACGGAACAAGGAGAGGGGGACGCCGCGACTCGCGCGGCGGCGCGGGGTTGCGTCGAGCCACTGCACGCCATGTGGCCCGTTAACTTAACAAATGCTTTGTGAACTCTCCCCGCGAGACTAAAGCTGGGCACACACGGTAGCGACTCTGGCCGACGGCTACTTACAGTCCGCGCGCGAACTCTGAGGTAGCGGGCGGGTGCGCCCCGCGCCCGACCGTCGCTTCGTACCCCGCACGCTCCCATACTAGTGCCGACCGTGAAGCGAGAGTACGCTTAACGAGTTATGTTTTTAATTTTGCAATAGCAGTGTTATATTGAACTGTAATTAATAGTCCCACACTTAAAAGTTTCTTTGTGTGTGTACATACCAAAACTAAGTATGCACGTACGTACTATGTTACACACATTTTGTTACTCAGAAAATAAGTAGGGTCTGGCGGCTCTGGGATATTGGACGATTAGATTTTACGTTCATTTTGTACAGTTTATTATAATTAAATTTTATGATACAATTTGTTTTTCTTTATTGCACATACTGTCTTCATATAATTATTATTTCATATTTAATTCAATGCACGCGCAGATGTGTTATTATCGTTAACGTAATATCGACTAAATTGCAACTTTATCTCATTACGTCAACATTCCTTAAGATTCCTCGGAGCACGCGCGCTGTGTGAACGCGACATCGCTGACGAGGCAGTAATCGAATCGTTGTGAATCTGAAATGTCGCTATACTTCTTTATTTCATCACTGTCATATAAATGCAAGCAGTTGCAAGCACTAACACTTCAGACACTATTTATAACAGCAATAGGTCAGTTCTCGGATAAGTCGAGTGAACGAATTGAAAGAAAAACTAACTAATGGTTCCTGAAATTTTATGAGAAATCATGAGAACCAACGTGTTAACAAAAAACAAGAAAGCTTATTTTCTTTTCATTTTAATTTGGAAAAATATTTTTTAAAGATTCCTAATTTTTGAGCAACAAAGTATTGTAGTGATTAATTCTGACTGTCATCACATTCTCTAAAAACTCGGAGTCCAGAGCCGTAAAAGGCGAGAAAAACGAACGACGGAGTCGATTGCGAATGACAGCTGACAGTCAAGCGTCACTTTGGCTTTTACTTTTTGGACTTAACGACGGCAGTGAACCTCAAAATTCTAAATTAAATATAGATATTCTTATTTTCTATCCAAACAATCCATGTTTTATTGATTTTATCAAGAGGATCACAACTAGTAAATAGAACGAGTGAAATTCCCTGCAGAAACAGGTATTTTATAGTGCAAATATTTTCTTAGGTACTAGATCACATTGTTCTACTACATTGTTATAAAACAATAATCCATACGCATCTCGTGTAAATATGATTATTTTCCTAACTAATCTAGTTAATATACTAACAATTTGGCGATATTACATAGTAAAAATTGTATTTTTCTATAATCAGATTTTTAACCTACGTGTCAAGGGTACATTGAACTCATGTAAAGAACACTAGATAATAGGCTATTAAAGCCCATGCTAGAATAACAACAAAAGCTCTTCCAGCCAAGACTTAATCTAACTTTTTATATCTAAATTAAAGATTTTAGGAACCCTTAGTCTCGTCTACATATTTTTAGCTATAAGTTATTATGTGCGTCAGTCCACTAATTCTTGATCCACACTGGCTATCCGTGCTGCCCTGTTCTACCTATCGTTGCTGAAGCTACCAGCTGTGCGGATCAGTGCGGACTCAAGGTTATTGGACAGACGGAGTGATTTGGATACCGGCTCACACCTATAATTGGATGAATTCCAGGGCCCCTCCTACGGGACGTCTACACATACTTCAGAAATAGCTATTGGATAGCTCAGTCCACACTACAGAACCTGCTACGGGACACCACCTGACAGACTGCGCCTGCCTGCCCTGCATAGCTGCTGCGCCTGCCTGCTTCTGCTTCCCAGCTGCACTGCATACAGCCTGTAAAACCAGCGAGCCACTCCGGGAACGCGAGCGTGCAGAGCCGCGCGCGAACAAGGGCAGTGTGGTCAATTACAAGTGCGCACCAAATCAAGCTGTATACTTACCGAGCTATCTAAATTCTCCATCTAAACCTGGCGACGTACCTCCCCCAGCTCTCCGTCTGTCTAGTTGACTATAACTACCTCTTATATTCCCCACTATTGGACCTAAGCCTTCTGCTTAGGTCAACTGAAACATAACTGCTGTCGTCAACTTACCTCATAAATTCTACCTAACCTAATTTTAATTATTTTAAGAACTAAGGCCTTCTGCCACACACTAATTCTAGTTTAACAATATTTTATTTAGTAACTTCTTGTCAATAAAATTATAAATAATTAATCAGCTTATTCTTTGTCCTCCTGGTCAGTCAACCTACACCCTATCTAGCTACCTTGACCCCCTACCGTGTCAAGGCTACCCCTACCTCTTGTAAAAAAAAACTAAAAACTAAGTGTTACAATGGCGCCCACCGGTTTATAACTTTGCTACAGACTGACCGACTAACTACATACTACAGAACTCCCCTACAAAACTACCTAAGAAATTGACTGACCGCTGCCAACTCAGACAGTGAATCTTAATTTTATCTGAATTTTAAACTCTATATTATATTAATACTCGGTACGTGTCGGTTTGGTGAGGTGTGTGATTTTTGTTGTGCTTGTGTGGTGTCAATTAATAGTGGATACTATAGTTTTAAGACAATTATTAATTGTTAGCGTATAACATACCTGAGGCAGTCTACCATTTTTTATGAAATTGCTAATACTTTATTATTAAATTTAATTTAACTTAAATTCAACTAGTCACAATGTCGTTCAACATCAAATACCTTTCACTACAGAAAGCTGAGCTTGAGTATGAGGTTGCTGTTCGCGGTTGTACACCAGCTGAATCAGTCACTGAACTTAGAAAACAAATAGTGAAATTGTCCATAACTTTACCCCCAGAAGATATATTAGAGTCACACTTAGAAGCAATTGTAGATTTGAAAGCAGTAAAAGAATCATTACTTAAATCTCACAATAATATTCTAACATTAAAAGGAAAGGGGTTGTTTCAAATTTATATGGACCCTGGGCCAGGTATTTGTACGGTATTTCAAAATGTTCGGGGTCATAAAATAGTAACATTTTTTTCTTTATTTCTTACTAAAAAGTTCAATTTACGAGGTACAATGCGAAATTATTTTGCAAAATAAAAGCGCAACAACATGCGTCCATTTTGACATTAACGTATATTACACGTGTCATGATGACATTTGACATAAAATTACCTGGGAAATGTAAATTAACCTTAAAATATCCAACAGCAGTCTGATTGATGGATGGATGCGCTGCGAGAGTTGCTATTCTACAAATGTACCTAATTAAACATTTTATTTTTGTACCTCTAATCACTGTAAAACTGCCAAAAAGCATATTTTATTTTGTTTTCTATGATTTTATACTATTTTTTGGAATACTGTACAACTACCTGGCCCAAGATGAAACAACCCCTTTGAAAAGAGTCTGTTCGCTAGAACCGAAACCTTACTCCACCACATTCACCATAGACTAAACCGCATAACACCTACTACAGACTGTGCCGAACTATACAAAGTATGCCGTTCTAGTTACAAGTCACAATATAACGAGATACTTGCATTAAAACCACTACCTACTGAACCTCCTATAGCAAACACTGATACTACAGAAACCACTGCAACTAACAGCACGTGTGAACCTGAACGCATCGTTACGTGTGATAGAAATCTACTCAATGAAATAAACAAAATTAAATTCTCCGGCAAGACTAGCGTCCGGGCATTCATACAAAGAATGGATGAGTTCATGTTAACACGTAACATCACATCTACCAAACTAATGACATACGCTTACGAATTCTTTACTGAAGACGCACTGCACTGGTTTCGATACAAAAAATCAAAAGTAAATTCTTGGGGTGAACTAGTTGAATTATTAAAAAAAGATTTTGGCCACAGCGACTACGATTACAAACTACTTGACGAAATTAGAGCGCGTACCCAAGGTGAGAAGGAGAATATTACCATTTACATAGCTATAATGCATGGTATGTTCTCACGCTTAAATAAAACCTTAACAGAAGCTGAACAACTTGAGATCTTACTCCATAATATCAGACCCTGTTACGCTAGCACACTAGCTGCCTGTCCCGAAATCAATACTATAGACACTCTAACGAATCTCTGCCGCAACTATGAAATAATTCAAACTCGATTAAAACAGTTTCACGAACCACCAAAAGCTACTACAGAAACTCTTGCTCCAGAATTTGCCTACAGCAAAGCTAGCTCATCCAGCAGTAATTTTCCTAATAATAATTATAATAAAAAATTCAACTATTATAATAATTCTTATTCTAACAATAATAAACACTACACACACTACAAATCTAATTACACGAATTTACCCAACAAAAATAATCCTACAAATAACAACACAACTAATACACAACTACCAGGTACTAATTACAATAATAGGTCTGCACAGGTTGCTACTCTTTCTTATGAAACTAAAATTTATTGCCCTCGATGTAGAACTAACTCTCACTCTCTACGACAGTGCAGATTACCTCACTTTCCCATATGCTTCAACTGTGGAAAAAAAGAATTCCGCTACCCTGATTGCCCTGACTGTCAATCTAAAAACAAATCAAAAAACTAAACAAATTGGATTGTAGAGCTAATATTACAACGACTACTAATAATTATAATGCTCTAGACTGGAAACAATGGCTAGAAACCATTTCCAAATATTTTAACTGCTATACTATCTCTACAATCCGCAATTCTAACAATAACACAAGGCCCTACGCCTTAATCGATACTAATGGTCTACAACTATTAGGTCTTTTGGACTCAGGATCTACTGCAACAATACTAGGTAATAATTCCCATACTAAATTACTCAACGCTGGATTCGAAATCAATAGCTCTGAACAACTAAAGTTCGCAGCTGCTGACGGAACCAGAATACAATCTTTAGGCTTTATCAATTTGCCAATTAACTTTGCTGGTCAACATCATATAATAAAAACTCATGTTGTACCAGAAATAGTTAATGACTTAATACTAGGCATGGACTTCTGGATTGCATTTGACATCTTCCCTAAAAATATTAATAACATCATACTTAAAGAAAGAGACGTAGCTTTAGCAGAACTAAATACTCTAGAAACTAAACAAGTTTGTTCCTACGAGCATCTGACTCCAACACAAAAGATAACTGCGGACAATATTATATCTCAATTCCACAGTATATCCTATGAGGAAAAAGGACTAGGTCGCACTACACTAATAGAACATACTATTGATACTGGCGATTCCCCACCAATAAGACAAAGATATTACCGTATGTCTCCCGAAAAACAAAGACTTCTAACGGAACAACTAGATCAAATGGTGAAGGAAAACATCGTTGAGCCTTGTGACAGTCCATGGTCCTCACCTGTTCTTCTAACGCCAAAGAAAAATGGAGAACTCAGATTCTGTCTAGATAGCCGAAAGCTGAACGCTATTACAAAAAAAGATGCTTATAACTTGCCCTATATCTCAGAAATCTTAGACAACTTACGAGACGCAAAGTATTTATCTAGTATAGATCTATCTAAAAGTTTCTGGCAAATCTTAATTAGAGAAGAGGATAGATGCAAAACAAGTTTTTACATACCATCTAGAGGTACCTATCAATTTAAATGCATGCCGTTCGGACTAACTAATGCTCCCGCTACCCAGCAAAGATTAATTGACAGTTTATTCTATGGTCCAGAATTTGAACATATGGTTTTTGCTTTCGTCGATGATATTATTATTATCTCTCCCACTTTTGAAAAACATATTTCACTTTTACTACGCGTAATTGAAAAATTAAAACTAGCCAACCTAACTATAAATTTTTCTAAAAGCCAATTCTTCAGAAACCAACTTAAATACCTAGGATACGTGGTAGACGCTAATGGACTCCACGCTGATCCCGATAAGGTAAAAGCTATAGTCAATTATCCTACTCCTACCACTAAAAAGGAACTGCGACGTTTTCTAGGTACAGCTTCATGGTATCGCAGATTCATACCTAATTTCAGTTCACTAGCTAGCCCACTTAACACTTTAACTTCTCAAGGCAAGAATGCTCCACCCTTCGCATGGAACACTAGAGCCGACGTTGCCTTCAATAAACTCAAGGAATGTCTAATAAGTGCACCCGTACTAACCTGCCCTAATTATTCTGAACCCTTCCAAGTATCAACTGATGCTAGCGATTACGGCCTTGGTGCTGTTCTTACCCAAAATATCGACGGGGTAGAAAAAGTAATAGCTTATATGAGCAAGTCACTATCTACTAGAGAACGAAATTTTTCTGCTACTGAGCGCGAACTCCTAGCTGTTATCACTGCTATAGAACACTGGCGATGCTATCTAGAAAACGGGAAAAAATTCACTATATATACTGATCATGCTGCACTAAAATGGTTTTTAAACTTAAACAACCCCACTGGCAGACTAGCACGATGGAGTGTCAGATTATCAGCGTATAATTTTGAATTGAAACACCGTAAAGGCTCTGATAACATCGTACCTGACAGCCTATCTCGTTCTGTTGATATTGCAGCTATTGATAATATCCAAGCTAACAACGTACCTACTAATACTACTGACACTTGGTACCTGAATATCTACAATGGCATTCTAAATTCCCCTAATGCATTCTTAAACTATAGACTAACTAACAACAAACTCTATCGCTATGTTAAAACCTTAAATCCTCTAAACAGGAATTTTGAATGGAAAGAAGTCATACCTTACGAACTAAGAGAGGAACTGATATCTAAAAATCATTCCGAACCAATTTCTGGACACTTAGGTATTTATAAAACAATCAAGCGACTACAATTACATTACTTTTGGCCTAATATGCATAAAGATGTAACTAACTTTATTCTAAATTGTGATACCTGTAATTCTCACAAGCATGCTAACCATGCTACACTAGGTTTCATGGGTCAACCTAAGACCTGTACTAGACCATTTCAAATGATCAGCATGGATCTTGTAGGACCACTGCCCTCTACTAGAAACCAAAATACTTACTTATTTGTTGTGGTATGCTGTTTTACTAAGTACTGTCTGTTGTTTCCTATTAGAAATGCCAATTCTAGTACTATTGCCCGTCTTCTAGAAGAACGTGTATTCTTAACACACGGAATACCTTCCACTGTACTCATGGACAACGGAAGGCAATTTGTCAGTGATACCTTGCGCAGATTATATAATACATATAAAATACCTAACATACTATTTACCCCTAAATATGCTCCACAGGTAAACTCTGTAGAAAGATATAATAAAACTATTATGACAGCTGTATCAACTTTTATAGAGAACGATCATAGAACTTGGGACACTAACATTCCTAAAATCCAATTTGCAATTAATAGTTCTGTAAACGTAGTAACTAAATACACTCCATCATTCCTTGTTTTTGGTCGCGAGCTAATAACCTGCGGATCACAATATAGAGATACTAACATCACCTCAGTGGATGACATAGTCTACACACCACGAGATGATTATGCTGAAAATTTAGGTACACTTCAAAAGATATTCGACAAGGTACACATTTCGTTGCTACAAGCACACGCTAGGAATGTAACTAACTACAATCTAAGGCGAAGAAACATTGAGTTAAACGTAGGTGATATCGTCTGGAAAAGGACATATTACCAAAGTAACAAAGATAAGAAATTCGCTAAGAAACTTGCCCCTAAATACCTAAAATGTAAAATTGTTAATAAAAGATCACCATTAGTTTATGATCTAGAAGATACTTTTGGCAACAATTTAGGGACTTGGCACATTAAAGACCTAAAATTAAATCATACTAAAGCATAACACTACTCTAACCTTACTTAATTATTAATGACTAACCATAACTACTATTAAAAATATCTACATCTACATATCTACATACCTACTAAAATACTAAACCAAGTACTAAATTATATCTACATAATTAAATTACTACATAGCTATCTTACCACATAATTAATAACTAAATATCCCCTACACACTAAACATCTTTTACTACACAAAGATGAGCTTAGATAAACATAACTAATTAATTGGAATGAATTATAGTCTATATTCTAAGGATTTTCACTGACCTAAAAGGTGAAAAATCTACTAAATATACTAATATTCACCACCAACCTAAACGGTGGGGAATACTAACATATTGGTGACCTAAAAGCCAAGATGTTTATTGTTTACAGCACTCTCACCGACTAAAGGTGAAGAGGTGTCTACATTGTCTTCACTAACCTAAACAGTGGAGAACATACTACATACTAGTAATCTACAAGCTAGGATGTATTATCGCTATGCTATATACATAATTCATTCTCAATAATTAGAACCACTTTTAACACCTAACACAACTATATAGGGGTTTCTGTTCTAGTAAACAATTACCCAGCCTACTAGTTAACAGCGTCTCTCCAAGAAAGCGTTGCTGTTGTGTATATTAGTTGATGTATGTCTGGATTGAAAGGAAGTATGCTTGTTAGAAGAAAGAATGTGTGCTATATAGTTGAGTTGTAGCTTAGACAGTTGAGCAGGATTTTTCTAGTAAAAATCCTAACCTAAAAAGGGGGATATGTAGTGATTAATTCTGACTGTCATCACATTCTCTAAAAACTCGGAGTCCAGAGCCGTAAAAGGCGAGAAAAACGAACGACGGAGTCGATTGCGAATGACAGCTGACAGTCAAGCGTCACTTTGGCTTTTACTTTTTGGACTTAACGACGGCAGTGAACCTCAAAATTCTAAATTAAATATAGATATTCTTATTTTCTATCCAAACAATCCATGTTTTATTGATTTTATCAAGAGGATCACAACTAGTAAATAGAACGAGTGAAATTCCCTGCAGAAACAGGTATTTTATAGTGCAAATATTTTCTTAGGTACTAGATCACATTGTTCTACTACATTGTTATAAAACAATAATCCATACGCATCTCGTGTAAATATGATTATTTTCCTAACTAATCTAGTTAATATACTAACAATTTGGCGATATTACATAGTAAAAATTGTATTTTTCTATAATCAGATTTTTAACCTACGTGTCAAGGGTACATTGAACTCATGTAAAGAACACTAGATAATAGGCTATTAAAGCCCATGCTAGAATAACAACAAAAGCTCTTCCAGCCAAGACTTAATCTAACTTTTTATATCTAAATTAAAGATTTTAGGAACCCTTAGTCTCGTCTACATATTTTTAGCTATAAGTTATTATGTGCGTCAGTCCACTAATTCTTGATCCACACTGGCTATCCGTGCTGCCCTGTTCTACCTATCGTTGCTGAAGCTACCAGCTGTGCGGATCAGTGCGGACTCAAGGTTATTGGACAGACGGAGTGATTTGGATACCGGCTCACACCTATAATTGGATGAATTCCAGGGCCCCTCCTACGGGACGTCTACACATACTTCAGAAATAGCTATTGGATAGCTCAGTCCACACTACAGAACCTGCTACGGGACACCACCTGACAGACTGCGCCTGCCTGCCCTGCATAGCTGCTGCGCCTGCCTGCTTCTGCTTCCCAGCTGCACTGCATACAGCCTGTAAAACCAGCGAGCCACTCCGGGAACGCGAGCGTGCAGAGCCGCGCGCGAACAAGGGCAGTGTGGTCAATTACAAGTGCGCACCAAATCAAGCTGTATACTTACCGAGCTATCTAAATTCTCCATCTAAACCTGGCGACGTACCTCCCCCAGCTCTCCGTCTGTCTAGTTGACTATAACTACCTCTTATATTCCCCACTATTGGACCTAAGCCTTCTGCTTAGGTCAACTGAAACATAACTGCTGTCGTCAACTTACCTCATAAATTCTACCTAACCTAATTTTAATTATTTTAAGAACTAAGGCCTTCTGCCACACACTAATTCTAGTTTAACAATATTTTATTTAGTAACTTCTTGTCAATAAAATTATAAATAATTAATCAGCTTATTCTTTGTCCTCCCGGTCAGTCAACCTACACCCTATCTAGCTACCTTGACCCCCTACCGTGTCAAGGCTACCCCTACCTCTTGTAAAAAAAAACTAAAAACTAAGTGTTACAGTATTGTAAAACAAACTACATGTAAAAATATTATCTTAGATTTAATTTTGTTTTATAAAATATAACCTTACAAACTGGATAAATGAAACATACTATAAAAGTAAAAATAAACTTACAATATAAGAACATTATTATCTTAATAATATAAGGTTGTAAATATAACAAATGTGTTATTTATTTATTTATACATATAAAGCTATCTGCATCAGAATATTATTGTGTGGCCATGCGGCTGGGGCTTGGGGGTGGAATGTCGGTTTCCCTGGTGCCGGCGATCATCTTGTTGTGCTCGCCCATCAGGCTCTGCAACCGTCACACAAACTGCTGTTCATTTTATACTTCAGACATAGACCAGTAGGGCGCAGGCCTAGCATGAGCAGTACCAAATAATTTTAAAACATTTTCAGATTTTACTTTTTCAAGATCTTAATTATTATGCATTGTGGCCAATTCTGTTGAACACAATCTCTAAACTAAAATAAAATAAATGCAAAATAAAAACTCGGCATCGAATTGAAAACAGATCCTATCTTTGATGGTGGATTTTTACCCAAAATATTAGTTGAGGATTTTGTCTGCATTGAATGCTGCAGTTCAACATTCGTTCGATTCTATGATAGTTCTGTTAATTTATAAATGCCATTAGATTCAAACAAACACAGATAAACAAATATAGATAAAAACAGGTAAAAACAGATATGCCAAGATAGTGACTTCAATAAGTTAGAAATATGATCTCTACAAGTGTTGTCTAATGTGTGAGGAATTAGATTTCCCATTGTGCTGCATGACCGATCCTAAATTGGTGATTTAGTTTGACATTCGTACGTACGCGCGGCTCAGGGTACAGTCCGTCAAAGTTATCTGACCCGGTGGCCAAAACTGGAACTAATTTTTATACCTGTCAACTTTTCTTTTTTGACGTGATAACGTCTTATAAATCGATGAACACCGGTTGCACTCACGAAAAACGTCGTCAGAGCTAGCAGTTCGAATAGTTCTGCTACTGGAACGCCGCCACGCGAGCTTCTTCGAGAACTTCTAGTTATCACGTAAAACTATCGTCCGTAAACCGACTTTACAGACAACCAATTTTTTTCACATCTACTAGCGACGCTGTAGCTCTCACTGGGTCAGATAAGTGGGGTGTAAGTACAGTGTGACGGCAAGCTCGGGTCGCGGGTTACCTCGAGAGCGGCGCTAGTGCAGGAGTTGCTGCTGCTTCACGGGCGCGCCCTCGATCATCTTCTGGTGCTCGCCGCTCAGCGCCTGCCACACAACACGCTCAGCCCGACAACACAACAAACACGACACACTACCCCACACCACACCGCACCACGCCACACCACACCACACCCAAGCCGAATACTACATCTGTGTTAATTAAATGTTGAGAAAGTCTGCTGGACAGGTTATAGTAGGTAGGTACTTATCTACGTAAAATTAAAATAGGATCACACAAAAAAATTCAACGAACAATAAATCCTTAAATCTGACTTGGTCCCAACATCCCCGCTTGTATGTTTGTTTGTTAGTAATGGCGATTACAAATCGAGTAAAAACTATGTACCTAAGATATTAATTTAATTTTCACCGCACTAGCTTAAAAAGGGCGCCTTTGCTGCCTAAAACCAGTGAGCAAAAGTTTTTTTTGCTCACTCAGTGTAAAAAACACTGCCCCCTTTTTTGCCCTTTTTGAGCTAGTGAGGTGAAGAAATAATATTTTACAGCCGCTCCCATAGTATAAAGATAAGCGATATATACAAGAAGTTCAGAGTTGATAGCATCCTGACACCATTAATTCATCACAGTCAGAAAACATCTTGGCAATTGTCTAGGTTTAAACAGCGTAGTACTAGATAGTAAATACCTTAGGCGCATACCTACCAGCCCCTCCAGCAATAATTATTAATTGTTTGCAAAGAAAACTCAAAAAGAAAAAGTCTTCTGTATAAGTGGTCATGCTAGGCCTACTGAGTGATTCCTGCAAGAGCAAAAGTTTCATGCACAATGATAGTATCACGCGCTAAGTATATGTAATATGATCGCTGGTAAATCAGCGCTGATTGCATTCTTAAAAGTGTGTTAAAACTTGAAAATACGGGGCGTTTTCTCATGGTCCTACTAGTAGAATCTAACCTTATAATATCAATGATGATTAACTAGGTACCTAGTTGAATTGCTGTCGAATTGTGAGTCACAGACTACAGTGTATAAATGTTGTGAGTGGCGTGTGTAAGTACGAGTATAACTATACGGTATAGAGTTGGTGAGTATATCGCGATGTAAGTATGAAGTCTTAATAATGTTACAAGCGCGTAATAGATATATGGACAAAATATAATATTTAATCATCATAGCGCATCAAACAATCCGATAGCTCAATATCCAAAGAATAGTCTAAGATATTAAAGTATCTTCGCCGTGTGTGACGTGCTTCAGATCAAAGAAGGCTAAGGGCGCCTTCAAATTTGCCGCAAAGTGCCGCGCGGCAGCAGCGCGGCTGCAGCGCTGCGGTCGCGCTGCTTTGTAAATCCATATAAATAAAAAACACGACTGCAGCGCTGCACCCGCGCTGCGGCCGCGCATCAGTTCATCGATCGACTAGTGACGGGTTGAACGAAAATTAGGTAGAAGAATTTATCGATACGGTTGAGAGTCGTCCAGCAATAGATATGGGATTCGAAGTCCGACAAGTACAGCAATAAATTCGAAAAGAAAAAGGCTTGGGAAGAAATATGCATTAAATTTATTGACAACTAGATGATGCCCGCGACTTCGTCCGCGTGGATTAGGTTTTTTTTATTCCCGCGGGAACTCCTTTATTTTCCGGGATAAAAAGTAGCCTATGTCCTTCCCCGGGATACAAACTATTTCTATACCAAATTTCATCAAAATCGGTTGAACAGATGGGCCGTGAAAGCGTAGCAGACAGACAGACAGACAGACAGACAGACAGACAGACGGACAGACAGACAGACACACTTTCGCATTTATAATAGTAGTATGGATTTCACAAACAAGACTCCAATTGAAAAAAAATGAAGCATCTATACTTATAATAAAACTGTAACAGGTCCAATTCTGTACATTGAAGATATATTGAAAATTTTTTTTGGAGGGCACTCATTATTCGATACTGAAGCCAAATCTGTATTTTTTTTCATTTTTGTCTGTCTGTCTGTCTGTCTGTCTGTCTGTCTGTCTGTCTGTCTGTCTGTCTGTCTGTATCTTGGCCGCGCATCACGCCGAAACTACTGAATGAATTCAAACGAAACTTGGCACGATTTGAGCCCATACTACGAGGTAGGACATAGGATACTTTTTATCCCGAAATTCTACCCCCGAAGGGGTGAAATAGGGGTTGAAAGTTTGTATGAAAGTCCTTAATTTCTCAAGTTATAGCCATGAAACTTGATATATGAGCTGCGGGTTGAAAATGAAAACATATGTGTTTCACAGTTTTTCAAAATTCCACCCCCGAAGGGGTGAAATAGAGGTTGAGAGTTTATATGAAAATCCTTAATTTGTCAAGTTATAGCCATGAAACAGCATTTGGGCTTTCGTTAAAATATGAAGAAGTACGTGTTTCACCATTATATATTATAATACCGTGGGATAGTAATATAGGCTACTTTTTATCCTGGATAATTAACTGAAAAACTTATTCCACGCGGACGAAGTCGCGGGCATCAGCTATAAAGAATATACATAAATACATACATACATACATACATACATACATACATACATACATAGGCTACTTTTTATCCCGGAAAATTAATGAGTTCCCGCGGGAATCGAAAAACTTAGTCCACGCGGACGAAGTCGCGGGCATCAGCTAGTGTAAGTATAATATTATGTATTGTTAACACAACTACTTTATATTTTCGTTGTTTCGTATTAATAGTAACACAGAGCAGTGTTTCTTCGTCAGATTCCATCGTGAAAATAAATATAGGTACAACCCTAAGACGTTCGAACCTCGCGACAGGAGCGCGGCCGCAGCGCTGCAGCCGCGCTGCGGCCGCGCTACGCTTTGCGGCAAATTTGAAGGCGCCCTAAGATGTATAGTAAATGTACTGCGGAGAAAGTACGTCGTACAGCTGGTTTCAGTGTTACAGTCTCAATTGTTTTGATTTCTGCGTCAATGTATTGCGGAAGTGTCGGTTGTCACCTTGAAGTATTTGACGGTCTTGACGCGCAGCTCCTGCGTGGCGTCCTCGTCGCACACGAACAGCGTCTGCGCGTGCTGCTGGAACGCCGACACCGTCCACATGTGGTTCACGCCCTCCTCCACTGCCTGCCGTACTCAGAAACGTATTTAATTAGACGACTAGTTGAACAGCTGAGTACCTACCTGTACTCGTCAGGGGTCATCTATACGTACTAGTACGTCACACATTGTGGGGGGGGGGGGGGGGGGGGGGGGGGGGGGTCGACGAAGTGTGTCATTTGTGTGACAAGGGGTGGGAGGGGGTCCTAAGTTTCGTGACGTCATATTTCAAAATCTTATACATCAAGTGTTAAAATACCAACGAAAAACTTGACAATATTTCCAAGTTTTGTTAATTTTTTTCAAATGTTTGATTTGATGTTGATTATAATAAAAAATAATAAATGGAAATGAAATTAATTTCGGAAGTGCTGTTTTAATTTAATAATTTCTAGATGTAAAGGGAGTGTTCCGAAATACACTGCGAGCACTGTAGTCTGTAGGTAAGTCCCTAGTAAGAGCACTGAACAGTGCTCGCAGTGCTTATATCGGAACACCCACATAATTGCAAGATATGTCACACTAGGGAAGGGGGTCTCGCAAATGTGACCAACTGTGACAAGGACGGGGGAGGGGTCAAAAAATCGTCGGGGTTCGTAGCTTTAGTCTTAAGATACCGTTGTTAATTATCACCATCAATTCTTATTCTTTATAAACATGACGTTCAGAAGGTGTACTTTGTAGGTACCAATTTTGAATAAAGATGATTTGATTTGAATCACAAAATTAGTGTGACGTACTTTATGGATGACCCCTATTAAATAAGCAACAGCTAGGTGCACCCACCTTGGAGAGCGCGAGCGCCTTGTGCGCGCCCGTGATGAGTATCATGACCTCCCGCGCGTCCATGACGGTGCCCACGCCGACGGTGAGCGCCTGGCGCGGCACGGCTGCGACGTCGTTGCCGAAGAAGCGCTTGTTGGCCTCCAGCGTGTCGTAGGCGAGCGTCTTGACGCGCGTGCGCGACACCAGCGACGAGCCCGGCTCGTTGAACGCGATGTGCCCGTCCGGCCCGATGCCTGCCGAGTGCCCGGATTCGGGAAACACACAGGGAAAACAGTCATCACCAGCTCGCGCTCATATCGACACTCGACACTCGACTCGACATCTTCAATTTACAATTGACAGTTTCTGTGTTTGTAACTTAAGGCAGTCATTTGCAACTTCAGGAATTTTATGAATGAAGCCTGTACTTATTGCATTAATTCACCATCAATGATCTGATTCACTAGACTATCGGAGTACTAGCACCTACAGTAGGTAAGTAGTATCTAGGTAGGTACCCTGCAGCATTCGGATGAAGGACCCGACTTCTCAATGCAAATGTTGCAGGGATGCTGCCTAGAAATCATTATGGGACCATCTCGCAAAATTCTTCTATACTTATTGAGTAAAAGAAACAAGATTAGATTCTGTGCATCGTCTCTACTTACAACAAATGTGCGCCAAATTGAAATCATTCTTTTTTTTGAAAATCTTACAAGTTATGTAGGGCGGCTGTTCCGAAGCAGGTTTGCAATGATGAACTCCTTTTGGGGTGTATAACTATTTAATGAAGTGGTATAACAAGTGGTAGATATAAAGGTATAACAAAATGTAAAAGAATATAATAAGTAAAGATGTCTGTTCGCACCGAAGTTAGGTAAGCGAAAGCACTAATTGTCCAGTTTGACGGATTCACGTCGGAATCTGACACTCGTGGCACGTTTCGCTGACGAGGGAGACCGGCAGCGTAACATACATGAAAAGATTTACTTTGCAAACCAATAATAATATTTTGGTTTGCAAAGTAAGTAAGTAACTAAGTAGGTAAATCTTTTTGAAAATATTAATTTGAAGGACATGTTTTCATAACGGCTTAGGGCGAATGTCAGTAGGTATAAGATAAGGGCGGGCGCACCTCCGACGAAGAGGTTGACGCCGCCGGCCTCGCGGATGAGGTCCTCGAAGCGCTGGCACTCGGCGGCGAGGTCGCGCGCGTTGCCGTCCAGCACGTGCGCGCGCGCCGGCTCGATGTCGATGTGCTTGAAGAACTCGTTCCACATGTAGTAGTGGTACGACTCGGGGTGGTCGCGCGGCAGCCCTGCGACGAGGGGGTATCAGTGCGACCATGGGTGTACTTGTCCTTGCGTTCAGCAGCAGGCGTTCTTGGACTAAGTACATGAAATCCTAATCCCAACTAATATTGTTTAATAAAATGCCAATGTGAGTGTGATTGTACTTTGTAGGTACCTATATATTTGTTAGTTTGTTATACGCTCTCAAGACCCATATCTTTTCAACCAATTTTGATGTTTGGCGCCACCGAGTAGTAATTAGTTGTAGCTGTACGGTCTGTGTTTTGTACAGACGCGGGGAAAGCTATAGGTATATCTACTTTTTATCGGAAAATGAAAAAGTTTAATTACAAAAGCTTAAATTCTACGTGGACGTGGATTTAAGCTCGTCAACTATAGCTGACCGTGTCAGTGATCAATTTATCGCCAAAAGAAAATCAAGAATGACCAATAACTAGGTTTCCCCTTGAAACGCAATCAAAGCGGGTGACGCGGACGTACCGACATACTCGTCCATGTTGAAGGTGGTGACGTATTTGAAGGAGACGCGCCCCTCCTTGTGGAACTGGATGAGCTTGCGGTACATGCCCAGCGGCGTGCCCCCGGTGGGCAGCCCCAGCACGAAGCGGCGCTCCGGCCCCGGCGCGAACTCCGTGATGCGCTGCATCACGAAGCGCGCCGCCCAGTCCGCCACCACGGACGCGTCGTCCAGGATGATGAGGCGCATCGCTGCGGGACCGACTCCGTTACACTCTGGAATGTTCATTGTTCAGGGGATAGGTATACTTAGTTACCTATACGTTGCAAATCTCAGACTGTATAGGTAGCTATTTACTTTTCTTTACTTAGTTAAAAGCTTGGTTAGAAGTTACTGTCTGAGCAAAGAACTCAAAGTTTCCCTACGCTCTATAGTTAGATCTAACTTCTAAGATAGATCGATTGCAAGCTGTATGCTCGGGAATCTCACTTAGATGAACAAAGAGGTCCTTCTAAGTATCTACCCATTTTTTTTTGTGTAGGTAAACCAGCGCTTTCCGGATGCAATTATGTTTTTAAAACAGTCGGAAATTCTCAAAATATCCCTACGTCTACGTGAACCCCATCAATGGATATAGGTTCGTATAGCGTATAGGCATCGCCACTCTCTAAAGCCAAGACTATTCGTTTCGTAGGTACAAGTACTTACTACATTTTCTTACCCAATCTGCAATAAATAAATATGATGGTACCAGAGCAGATAAGATGTCGTTGCCCAGCTCTGCCTGCTCACAACAAATAGCAAATGTAATCATTAATCGGCTCTCACGCGAGTTCAATACGCCCGTTTACATCAATAGTAGGTATAATAAATAAAAATGTGATGAAGTTATCGACCGACTGGTGAGTGGTGAGTGGTGACTGACCGATCCAGATAATTGTAGGCTGCTGGCTGAGGGCTAACTCCTTTACAGCGAACTTTGACCATCATTATTGACAACTCATGGGATATATACGCGATATTACGAGATTAGGGTGCACAAGTGTGTGCGCAAACTCAGCTGCACTCTGTTCCCTTACTCTCATAACCCGATGGGACG
Organism: Erebia ligea; assembly: GCA_917051295.2. NCBI lineage: Eukaryota > Metazoa > Arthropoda > Insecta > Lepidoptera > Nymphalidae > Erebia > Erebia ligea. The sequence goes on from OU785241.1 coordinate 147,198, forward strand.
GAAAATCCGACACGACCGGAGAGATCAGGCGCAGGCGGCAGGACACAGGAGATACAGGGGTAACTTCTGACAGATCTTTGTCAGCAAAATTCTATAGATAGGTAGCTGTATACCAGTACCTACTTAATTATGGCCCGCGCGGGATGTGAACCCAGCCTCATTATAGTGGAGCTTGCATTTCAGTGGTGGAAATATAATATTATTACTAGCTGATGCCCGCGACTTCGTCCGCGTGATTTATGTCACTCTCCGTCCTCAACTAGGTAACTATATACCCATGTCAAAAATCACGTCGATCCGTTGCTCAATTGCGGCGTGATTGAAGGACAAACAAACACACTTTCGCATTTATAATATTATAGTAGGATGGACGTACCAGTCCCAAACCAGTAACCTGTAGTTGACCATTTGCGTCAAAAGGTCAATATTTTAAGAATTCGCGCCAATATCTGTAGGTTTTTTAAGTCTGTGTTACTGTATCATATCTTTGAGAATCTAATGCTGTGAAATTGTGGGTAAATGAATAAAAAATATAGCTTTCTTTTTCATTTTTGTCGCCACGTATCTCGTTCACTCGCCGTTCGGCCGCCATTGCTATTAGGAGTGTTCAATGAAAGGTAAAGTTAAATTGATTCAAATCGTAATATTTTTGAAGTAAATTGCAAATATTTTATGAAATTTAGCTAATATATTAATCAGTGTAATGATAGCAGATATAAATTTGAACAAAATTTTAGATTTTAATAGGTTTCTGAGACCGGTTAACTACTGGAACGCATGTTGTATAGGGTGCCAATAGTTGACCATGTGGTTAACTACTGGTTATTTCTTTAATTTAATAGGGTGCCTATCATTGACCACATGGTTTACTACTGGTTATTTCTTTAATTTTCTTTTTTGGTCATTATTATTCAACAATTCCTTTTGATTTTATTGATGCACAATACAAAATTAACGATTTTTATTAACATATTCCAGTAGTTGACCAGTGGTTTAGGATTGGTACATTTATTTAGTGTTCGTGGAGTTGACCAGACATTTGTATATTTTAGGTGTCCTACTAAAATTGACATTGCCAACATAGTCCAGTCATCTTAGTCAAAATTAGGTAAGAATCTCGGAATTTGAGATACCCAGCTGATTTTTTGTATAGACTTGTATTTTGGTGTTCTAAAAGTTGTCTCAAAACCTACATATGGTAGGGTGTCCGCGTCTATTAAAAATTGAGGTCAAAGGTCACAAAAATCGATTTTTTGCATATTTTTTGCAAATATCTCATTTCCTATGGGTTTTCCGCTATTTGTATTTATTATCAATATTGTAGAGAACTGAATTTTCTACAACTTTTGTATAAATTTTTTTTTTATACGTTGAATCGTTTTCGAGATAGAGGGCGGAGAGCGCGCGGTTCGAGCATAATGTAAGGTCAAACGGTATAGTCTTGTCAAAACACTCTAGATAAAGTTTATTAAGTAATTATTGATAAATAAATAATTAATAATAATTTTCATTTGTTATCAACTCATCATCATCATCATCAGCCAATATGCATCCACTGTTGGACATAGGCCTCTTTAAGATTGCGCCAACTTTTCCTATCCTTGGCTGTTAGCATCCATTTGATGCCAGCCACTCTCCGGATGTCGTCGCTCCACCTAGCCGGGGGGCGCCCCACACTCCGTTTGCCGAGACGCGGTCTCCACTCTAGGACCTTGCGACTCCAGCGGCCGTCAGTCCTACGGCAAACGTGACCAGCCCACTGCCACTTCAACGTGCTAGCCTTGAGAGCAACTCTAGCGCGTTGAGCGACTTGAAGTCTGTGGACTAGCCTCAATGTCAGTGTCCACGTTTCGGCACCGTAAGTCATAACCGGCAGGACGCACTGATTGAAGACTTTGGTCTTCAGGCATTGCGGTATAGGCGACGAAAAGACTCGACGGAGTTTGCCATATGCTGCCCAGCCCAGCTGTATTCTCCGTTCTATCTCTTTCTCGAAACTGTTACTTCCTACTTGCAAAATTTGCCCAAGGTATGTGTATTCTTGGACAGATTCGAGAGTAGATCCGTTGACAGTAATCGGCCCCGGAATGACCAATTCATTGAACATGACCTCGGTCTTGTCAAACTTCATCCGGAGACCGACACGTCGGGAGGCAGCGTGAAGGCTATCGAGCATCTTCTGCAGCTCTTGCAACGAACTTGCGATGATGACGATATCATCAGCGAAGCGGAGGTGTGAAGGTGCTCTCCGTTCACGTTGATGCCTTGTTCGTTCCAGTCAAGCGTTTTAAAGACATCTTCCAAAGCATTAGAAAACAGTTTCGGGGACAGAACATCCCCCTGTCTCACCCCGCGATGCAATTGGATAGGACTTGTAGACGCACCCTGTACTTGGACAGACATAAATGCCGAGCTATATAGGCGTTTCAAAACTTCGATGTATCGCCAATCAACTTGGGATCGCTGCAAGGATTCCAGAACAGCCCAGGTCTCGATGGAGTCAAAGGCCTTCTCATAGTCCACGAAAGCGAGACACAGAGGCTGTTTGTACTCATAGGACTTCTGCACAATCTGCCTCAATGTGTGTATGTGGTCTATGGTGTGGTCTCTACAATGCACGAATGTAAAGACTTTACAATCGTGCATTGTCGAGTCAACATCTCCTGAAGATGCTACTCCTGAAGATACTACTCCTGAAGATGCTACTCCAATCTGTACTTCATTATTGTCTACTTAAATTATAATTAGTGTAAATGAGAATATAATTATAATGTAATTAAAGTTTGTCCCTTAATATTTTTTTAATTTTAGGAATGGGTTGTAAGTATTATTGAATAGATAGATTCAATTGATGAAAAAAATGATTAAATATGTATAATGTAATAGTTGATAACAAATGAAAATTATTATTAATTATATATTTATCAATAATTACTTATTAAACTTTATATAGCGTGTTTTGACCAAGACTATACCGGTTGACCTTACATTATGCTCTAACCGCGCGCTCTCCGCCCTCTATCTCGAAAACGATTCAACGTATAAAAATTTTTTTTAAACAAAAGTTGTAGGGAATTTAATTCTCTACAATATTGATAATAAGTACAAATAGCGAAAACCCCATAGGAAATGAGATATTTGCACAAAATAAGCAAAAATCGATTTTTGTGACCTTTGACCTCAAATTTTAATAGACGCGGACACCCTACCATATGTAGGTTTTGAGACAACTTTTAGAATGCCAAAATACAAGTTTATACAAAAAATCAGCTGGGTATCTCAAATTCCGAGGTGAACTACTAAGATGACTGGACTAAACATACAGGTTGTCAAGTAAATAATGGATAAGCTTGAAATGGGTGTTAAGAGCTAATGACCGCTCCAAAAAAATTACAAGAAAAATCTATCCTTATTAAGTATGCAGTTTTCGAGTTATGAGGTTTTATAAAAAAATTACCTTAATTACCTTTACATCTCTCATATTCGGTAAGTAGGTCCTTATTACCCCCAAATGGAGCTTGTAGGTGACCAATTAGCGCTCTGGGGTAATAATGTAGCTAGAAAAGCCCTAGGGCGGTAAGTAATTAAAAAAGTATGATGGTTAGATGTACCTACGCGAACTTTTTGAAAGAGTGAAGAGTTTTTTTTTAATTACTTACCGCCCTAGGGCTTTTCTAGCTACATTATTACCCTAGAGCGCTAATTGGTCACCTACAAGCTCCATTTGTGGGTAATAAGGACCTACTTTACCTCACAATCGAGATGTAAAGCAGAGTAGTTAGCTCGGGTGTAAGCATCAATTGCACCCTCGAACTATAGGCGCCCTCCCTGCGCTCGTGCGCCTAAATATCTCGGGCTGCAATTGATGCCTTACAACCCTTGGCTACTAATCTACTATACCTTACCTTACCTTAATTACTTTGCTTTACATTTTTTACACAACGAGCACAAATTAATGCAATACCAAATAATTTTGCAATACATGTGCTAATAAATAGGCAACTAATAATAATACTTAAGTACGATAATCTGTTGCATGTTTCGTTAAAAAAAAAAATTGAATTTGTTTATCTGGGAAAAAAATGCTGTTTTATTTTATCCACCCTGTATGTGTTAATACGTTGGTCAATTACTGGCTCAATCTTGGTCAATAACTAGCTACTGTTGGTCTAACTAAGGAACAGTTCATCTTTTAGGATTTATGCCATAATTACAGAAATTCCTTAATACTTATGCTGCTATGATTTAACGTCCTCATTTTGTCTATAAACAAACTTACAAAATAACATAGAACTAAGGTCTTCCGTCAAAATCTGTTAAAATGACAGCTAATTAAAGTCAAAATATCTCCTTAAATGGTTTGGGAATGGTACGTTAACCCTACTTATGATGAATTTTAATATACCTACCTAGGTAACGTTCTTCAATATGATAGGTAGGTACATCCATTTGGCCGAAGTCGAGGGCATCATATTCCATACTTATATTTTAATGTGATAGTTTGGATTGATTGATATTTGTTACTCAATCACGCCAGAACGGCTGAACGGATCTGGATGAATTTTGGCACAGAGATAGATTATAGTCTGGAATAACACATATGCTACTTTTTATCCCGGGAAAATTAGAGACCTCGCGGCCCAAAAAGCCTCAATTCACGGGGACGAAGTCGCGGGCATCAGCTAGTCTAGTATATACCTGCCTGACCAGCTACCTACTGAAAAAATTTCCTAGTTTTCTACATTATGTACCGACATTGTAAGAGATTTTACTACTGTCTAAAGAGGTTCGCTAAAACTTCATTAACCGACTTCCAAAAAAGGAGGAGGTTCTCAATTCGGCGCGTAGCTTTTTTTTTATAACATTTACAACTTTTCCCACAAAATTACTTTGATCTCTCGTCTTCGGTCTTGAAGGTTGAAACCTTTGATTGAAACTTGAAGCTGTTTGTTGCAAACACTTAAATGGAATATGGATACAACACCTAACTATTTACTTATTATTCTTATTAGACCCATCTGATACATATCTTAACAGAAAATAAGGTACTTATCAGATTAAAACCAATAAACAAAACGAATAAAAATTCAATATTTTGAATTTTCGTAAGTCAATAACCTATTGAGGTCACTAACCTTTAAAATACCGCAGCGCCTCGCGAGTGTCGCGATACCGCAAGCTTACCGGTTCGCAACTTCAATATTATGATATTCCTTGCTATTTATGTTCTCTTCGTCTTATGTTTGACTTACGATGTTTCACTCTAAGTAACTGCTGCACACTGACTGACTCACAAAACGCAGCCGTTTGTAGCAATAATTGTTTCGTGCTAATTGATAAGCGTGTCGCTTTCAGCGTAACTTTATACCTATGAATGATGTTATCATGTTGCCTGACATTACTTGTGACCTTGTAAAACTTGTATCCAATAGGGAAAAAAAGTACTCAAGCTCGAAATGTTTAGCCAATGCGAGAGTGATGCGAGACGAAAATATATTCGCTCGATTGGTTACAATTATCGTTTGACAAGAACATGACAAGACGTGACATGAATGAATGTTGCCAAGCTACTTCTACAAAATACAAATAATACCCTCGGGCCTCGGCTTCGCGCGCGTTCATTTCAGATGATTTGATCAACAACTATGAATCCTGCTATATTGTAATGTACTCAACTTTACAACAATGTAAAGTTGAGTTTGAAGATGTCTCCTATATAGATTAACTACTAGCTATTGAGATACAACTTCTGTAGTTCAGACACGAAGTCATACACACATTCACAATTAGACGGCAGTCGTAATTCCTTCCTCCATGTTCACAATCACACGACCTGAAGTTTCAGACGTTTTGAGGGCAAAAAGGGAAAAAAAAAATAATACTCCAGAGTCCAATAAATGGCATTTATTTTCTAATTATTGTAATGCAATATTATTAAGAGATTATCTAAAATATCAAATGTGACATAAAACCTAGTGTAGCCACGCGCCGGCCATCAGCGACGCAGCGACGCTATCCTAAACGAGTCAAACTCTCTTCACATCCAAGGGCCAGCAACCCGGCAGCCTTACCTTACCACTAGTATTGAAAATATTTGCCATTACTATTATCTACCCATGATACATGAATGATAACATTAATCTTTACTTATTTACTTTTAAAATTGTGAAATATCAATAAATAATGAAATAAATCAAATAAACAGTTACATTATAAAATGTGCAGGTGTCCAAAGAAGTATACTAGTGGCAATCAACAGTACATAACACTTCCGTTTTCTGCAATGTGCAACGTTTCAACATTGTGCACGACACTATAATTATTAGATTCTCTTTTCTCATAACATTATTAAATCATCACATAAAAAAATTTAGAATTAGGAGCCTCAAAAACAAAATTATCACTTTGCATCAGTCACCACTCACCACACCGAGCCCGTGGACTGTCACAGTAAGACAGCGGCTCTCACCTAAAGCAGAGCAGGAACATGTTCAACAGACCAAACACATGGCATGATATTTACCACGTGAGGTTTGTAGTTGCGTACTGGAAATGTGTGTGGAACCCACCAGTAGGATCAGCCATTTGTGCCATATACAGCTCCTTGTGCTCAATACAACCCACACAAGATTTAGACCATGAAAAATAGCCATCTTATTTGTGGGTTTTATACACATCCCCAGTTCAGATCCCTGGTGTACACAGCTCAGTGTGAAATCAACTCAAGATTTCAATTAATAGTGTTATAGTAATGAATTTTTAACTCATTTTGGTCAATTTTTACGCTAGCAACATTAAAGTTACCGTCCCCGCGCACGGAAAACTATAGAAAAGTTGAGATAAATATAATTCAAGAAAATATTAAGGATATGTCTAAGCACAGTCCTGTGCGGTGGACGGAAACCTTCACCATAAAAAAATGATAATTTATAAACACAAAACCACCTGAACATTCTCTGCTTAAACCGATCGCACATTACGAGACGAACTGCAAGCAATACTTGTTCAGTCTTGGCTACACCCACATTTCTTTAAAATCCATCACGAATTTTTGATAAATAAGAAAAATATACAACGTGCGGCGCAGCTCGCTGTAATGTATGATCAGCATATATAATTAATAAGACCAGCTGCAGGTTTGGCCGGCGCCAATCAAATAGTCGCATCTGAAGTTGACCGCAAGACGGCTCGCAACAGCATATTTCCGCGCGTAGCATGCACGTCGACAGTTCGTGTGAGAGCTGCGCGAACGAGCACTCGCACCTCCTGCTCAGAGAAGACTATTTGTTTGGCGCTAACTATAAGTTATAACTCAGTGTTAGATGGCGCGAACTTACAACTTCGTACACATAATCGTCGCCTCGCGATAAATAGCACTAACAATATTGTGATGTGCAACCTTGCATGGTTGATGAGCTTTCATTTTTTATTCAACACTTTTAAGTTATTAAGGGCTGGAAAAATACCTAAAATACACTATATTATTATCAATAATTAAGATATATCGGTCCCTGCGTCGTCGTGATATTGTAGGTATACGTGTTATTAGTATCTTTCCAGCCTAAATAATTGCCTGAATCATCAAGTCTTTAAAAACATGTACTTACTTAAAAATAAACTTAAAATGTACGCATATGATTTGTGCATCTTTTATAACAACCTAGCTCTTATACAGTACAGTAGTTAAATGAAGCAAATTAAATCAATATTCATGAATCATGTCGTAGGGATAAAAAATAAATCAAGTGAAACATCTTTATCACAGTTGGAAAAAATTAGGTTCTGTATTATGCATAATGATAAATTAGGTAAGGTTTATAATTCTGCAACTATACATAGATAGAAAAGATATAGTTATTTGAGAATTAACTTCTTGTGATTTAAAAATAGCAAAATATAATATGGTATGATTAATACTACTAACTACTTAGTTATAAGTAGGTACTCTCCACAAGGTAATATAAACAATGTTGCTATGACAGAAGACAAAAATCAATAAAATAAGATTGTTGGACAAAAATAAACTAATTACACTAACACTCCTATACTAATAAATATCATATCTCTTCTATTTGTTACCTTATGTATCAATTCGAGTGTTTTTGGCATTTTGTCCATACAGCCAACAACCAAAACAGCCACTTTCGAATTTGTATTTAAAATGTTAAATTAAAATTTCAATTCAATTAGGACTTGTTGTAAAATAAATTTTTATTTTACTTAATTAAATTCAGTTTGGTCGTATGTTGGCCATATTTGAATATCTAGGGGTGACATCTTGGTCTGGATCACACAAACACATTGTTCATAATAACTGCAGAGTTCTCTCATTCATTCTTGGCTAATTATTTTGTCATTTTAGCCAAAATATAATTTAACGAAAACACATCTTACGTGCCAATATTAACGAAATGACTTACACGCTAAAATAGAAATGGACTCTAAACAATATATTACGCTGAGCGCACATTACATTATCCGTATATAAACATCTTTCTAGAAACACGAGTGACGTCATTCACATTGAACAGTCTGGAAACACGTCATTTACACTGTCAGTAGAGAATGTGCGTTGAGTTCGACGCGCGATGTGATGTGCGCTCAGCTGTATATTACAATAATTACTATAACAATCACAACAGGCATAGCATAAGCTACGTCTCCTAAAGGTCGTCGCTGACTCACACGGCAACTCTCCAGTGCCAAGATCGAATCCCTTTTCGAAAACAATCATGACATGACATCCATAAGATGGCATTTCATAATTTTTCAGAATAAAGCAGTCTGCAAAGTTAAACTCTGCTGTGTGCACTAACTAAAAGGCATAAGAAATAGAAAAACGAAACCAAGCAATTTGTTGCTTAAAACATCAGTTCCATACTTGTCAGACTTTGAGTTCCAGATTAATTTCTATCTGGTGGGACTTTCTCCAAGTTGTAACAGTGCAGCGTAAGTCAGCGACGACCTTTATTCATAACATTCGTAACATAAAAGGAACCTCTATCCTACCACATAACAGGAGATTTAAAAACATGTTCTAGTCTGCGTACTATATTGTGTACTATAAAAGTGTCCATTGTCACTAATAACTCTTTGAGTTCAGAGAGACCATGTGTAATCTAAATATAATGCTCTCTGCTTTTCATTTGCAATTCACTCCCGGCTTCAATGTTATACACTCCCAGCAGTCCAGGAACTGCAATGCTTGAGACCCATTATAATAAGTTCATTGCGTATGAAACAGTGTAACAGATACTCGATTCAGTCAGACAAAGAAGTTTAGACAGAGCAATCTAGGGCGAGATGAGGGAGGAATTGTGTGAAAAACGTTAATTGTTTTGCTTAGTAGCAAATTAGTAGAACTCAGATATCCAGTTGGTTTTTGTGTAATTCACTTTTCACTTTCACTGTTTTAACCACACTTAACCAGGGAGCCAGTTCATTTCCCATTAGAATGCCAGCATGTCACTAAGAGTTAAATCCGCTCGGTCTCACTGTATGGCTGATCTTGTTCTATCTTCAAGTGCAGAATGTGCTCTTTTTTATTGTGAGATAGGCTTGCGCTTGACGACAATCATGCTTAGTGCGAAGCAATGATGAGATTTAGTTTGGAATGCGCTTTTTTTATCCACTACAAGTTAGCCCTTGACTGCGATCTCACCTGATGGTAAGTGATGACGCAGTCTAAGATGGTAGCGGGCTAACCTGTCCAGGTGTTCAACCTGTGCTTGGCTAGAAGATGCATAATCACTGTTGGCTCGCTGGCTCTGTGCCGCTGTGCTCGTACTCTCCGCGCTGGTAGTGTTGCCATGTCCGCAGGATGTTCTCCCGTATGGCGCGGCAGTGGGGCGGCGTCCACGCGTGGGCGTGGGGCGCGGGTCAGACGGCGCGCGCGCGCTTGGCGGGCGGCTCGCCCTCGCCGCGCCAGTGCTGGTACTCGGGCAGCCACTTGGCGAGCTGCGCGTCGAAGAACTCCTCCAGCTTGCGCGCGTCCTTGTGGATCTGAGACTCGGCCTGCGGACACACGTGACGGGGTTTAACATCGACCTCAATTGACATAGACGGGCCCTGTCTAATAAAGAATGTGGACCTATTTTACTAACGCCATCTAGTCTGAAAAGCGGGACAGCGCTATGGCGGGGACAAGGACAGCCTTATACAGGTGAGGGGCACGCGCTACAAGTCGGACGCCCAACTTTTTTCTATGAAAGGGCCCATCTAGTACCTACATAATCGATGGTGTTTAAAAACAAGTTTATGCACAACACTACAGAAAACAACGCTTCTATGCATTATCGAGCAAAGGTAATTTTAACTGAAATCCGATTTTATTCCATCCAATACAGGCCAGTCTGATCCGATCCGATTTGATCAGATTCAGTCCAGCCAACTTGTCAGTAAACCAATACAAGCCAACCGAGCAAATTAAATTCAGTTTACAAATTGACAGTTCAGAGTTAGACCAATTAAATGATAAAAGATAAATGATTTATTTATTTCACATAGGACAACTTGTGTCACTTCTGATAAATCAAGACTCTACCACCGGTTCGGAAAGCTGATTCTACTGAGAAGAGTCGAACCGGTGGTAGAGTCAAAACATGACGTAACATAAGAGACACATGTTATAAATAAATTGAGTATGGAGGAAAGTTGTTAAGGGGCTCAATCCTACTGCAGCAACAGTTCCTGTGGGCTGGGAGGTGTGTGTGTGCGTGCGTGCGTGCGCGCGCGCGTGTCAGTTACCGGGTTGTATCGGTACGCGTTGCGGAACAGCAGCCGCACGTCGGCCACGAACTGCGACACGTGCGCGTAGCGGCCCTCCGCGCGCGGCTGCAGCCGCAGCCGGATCGCGTCCAGGCACATCGGCTGCGAGATCTGAGGAGTGAGGACAACACAGTGCTGGAGTTAGTTACACGCCGCCACCGTCACTGTATATAAAACTAGCACCGTTCGAGTCGCGCTGCTACGTGTACGTGTCGATATCCTATAAGCAACCGATACTGTATTGCTATGGGTGCGGGCGGTATGGTGCTTGTTGCTACCTTGGAGTGGTAGTGTCGGTTGTGCTGCGGCACGGGCTCGCGGAACGGCAGCGACAGCTCGTACTGGCAGTACAGCTCCAGCGTGAGGCGCTCCACCACCCGCCGCGTGCGCCCCTCCAGCTCGCCCGCAGCGCCGCCCTCCTCCGCCGTCTCCGCGAAGTTCACGCACAGCAGGCACTGCCACGACTCCGTCTCCCTGGGGGACCATACATCATGTACAATATGCCAAGCTAGAGGAAGCCGACACGGATATGACTCGACAAAAAACCTTCAAGATAAACATCAGAAGACCCAAAGCATCTCTCAAATACTCAGATGGTGGGGATGTGGCAGTACTGGTGGAACACCTTGGGGCACTTGTCGCAGCACATCAGCTCGCCGCCGTCCATGCACACGGCGCACCAGTCCTCGTCGTAGCGTGTCGGCTACTCACTCGGGCAGCTTCTCGATGGTGGGGATGTGGCAGTACTGGTGGAACACCTTGGGGCACTTGTCGCAGCACATCAGCTCGCCGCCGTCCATGCACACGGCGCACCAGTCCTCGTCGTAGCGTGTCGGCTACTCACTCGGGCAGCTTCTCGATGGTGGGGATGTGGCAGTACTGGTGGAACACCTTGGGGCACTTGTCGCAGCACATCAGCTCGCCGCCGTCCATGCACACGGCGCACCAGTCCTCGTCGTAGCGTGTCGGCTACTCACTCGGGCAGCTTCTCGATGGTGGGGATGTGGCAGTACTGGTGGAACACCTTGGGGCACTTGTCGCAGCACATCAGCTCGCCGCCGTCCATGCACACGGCGCACCAGTCCTCGTCGTAGCGTGTCGGCTACTCACTCGGGCAGCTTCTCGATGGTGGGGATGTGGCAGTACTGGTGGAACACCTTGGGGCACTTGTCGCAGCACATCAGCTCGCCGCCGTCCATGCACACGGCGCACCAGTCCTCGTCGTAGCGTGTCGGCTACTCACTCGGGCAGCTTCTCGATGGTGGGGATGTGGCAGTACTGGTGGAACACCTTGGGGCACTTGTCGCAGCACATCAGCTCGCCGCCGTCCATGCACACGGCGCACCAGTCCTCGTCGTAGCGTGTCGGCTACTCACTCGGGCAGCTTCTCGATGGTGGGGATGTGGCAGTACTGGTGGAACACCTTGGGGCACTTGTCGCAGCACATCAGCTCGCCGCCGTCCATGCACACGGCGCACCAGTCCTCGTCGTAGCGTGTCGGCTACTCACTCGGGCAGCTTCTCGATGGTGGGGATGTGGCAGTACTGGTGGAACACCTTGGGGCACTTGTCGCAGCACATCAGCTCGCCGCCGTCCATGCACACGGCGCACCAGTCCTCGTCGTAGCGTGTCGGCTACTCACTCGGGCAGCTTCTCGATGGTGGGGATGTGGCAGTACTGGTGGAACACCTTGGGGCACTTGTCGCAGCACATCAGCTCGCCGCCGTCCATGCACACGGCGCACCAGTCCTCGTCGTAGCGTGTCGGCTACTCACTCGGGCAGCTTCTCGATGGTGGGGATGTGGCAGTACTGGTGGAACACCTTGGGGCACTTGTCGCAGCACATCAGCTCGCCGCCGTCCATGCACACGGCGCACCAGTCCTCGTCGTAGCGTGTCGGCTACTCACTCGGGCAGCTTCTCGATGGTGGGGATGTGGCAGTACTGGTGGAACACCTTGGGGCACTTGTCGCAGCACATCAGCTCGCCGCCGTCCATGCACACGGCGCACCAGTCCTCGTCGTAGCGTGTCGGCTACTCACTCGGGCAGCTTCTCGATGGTGGGGATGTGGCAGTACTGGTGGAACACCTTGGGGCACTTGTCGCAGCACATCAGCTCGCCGCCGTCCATGCACACGGCGCACCAGTCCTCGTCGTAGCGTGTCGGCTACTCACTCGGGCAGCTTCTCGATGGTGGGGATGTGGCAGTACTGGTGGAACACCTTGGGGCACTTGTCGCAGCACATCAGCTCGCCGCCGTCCATGCACACGGCGCACCAGTCCTCGTCGTAGCGTGTCGGCTACTCACTCGGGCAGCTTCTCGATGGTGGGGATGTGGCAGTACTGGTGGAACACCTTGGGGCACTTGTCGCAGCACATCAGCTCGCCGCCGTCCATGCACACGGCGCACCAGTCCTCGTCGTAGCGTGTCGGCTACTCACTCGGGCAGCTTCTCGATGGTGGGGATGTGGCAGTACTGGTGGAACACCTTGGGGCACTTGTCGCAGCACATCAGCTCGCCGCCGTCCATGCACACGGCGCACCAGTCCTCGTCGTAGCGTGTCGGCTACTCACTCGGGCAGCTTCTCGATGGTGGGGATGTGGCAGTACTGGTGGAACACCTTGGGGCACTTGTCGCAGCACATCAGCTCGCCGCCGTCCATGCACACGGCGCACCAGTCCTCGTCGTAGCGTGTCGGCTACTCACTCGGGCAGCTTCTCGATGGTGGGGATGTGGCAGTACTGGTGGAACACCTTGGGGCACTTGTCGCAGCACATCAGCTCGCCGCCGTCCATGCACACGGCGCACCAGTCCTCGTCGTAGCGTGTCGGCTACTCACTCGGGCAGCTTCTCGATGGTGGGGATGTGGCAGTACTGGTGGAACACCTTGGGGCACTTGTCGCAGCACATCAGCTCGCCGCCGTCCATGCACACGGCGCACCAGTCCTCGTCGTAGCGTGTCGGCTACTCACTCGGGCAGCTTCTCGATGGTGGGGATGTGGCAGTACTGGTGGAACACCTTGGGGCACTTGTCGCAGCACATCAGCTCGCCGCCGTCCATGCACACGGCGCACCAGTCCTCGTCGTAGCGTGTCGGCTACTCACTCGGGCAGCTTCTCGATGGTGGGGATGTGGCAGTACTGGTGGAACACCTTGGGGCACTTGTCGCAGCACATCAGCTCGCCGCCGTCCATGCACACGGCGCACCAGTCCTCGTCGTAGCGTGTCGGCTACTCACTCGGGCAGCTTCTCGATGGTGGGGATGTGGCAGTACTGGTGGAACACCTTGGGGCACTTGTCGCAGCACATCAGCTCGCCGCCGTCCATGCACACGGCGCACCAGTCCTCGTCGTAGCGTGTCGGCTACTCACTCGGGCAGCTTCTCGATGGTGGGGATGTGGCAGTACTGGTGGAACACCTTGGGGCACTTGTCGCAGCACATCAGCTCGCCGCCGTCCATGCACACGGCGCACCAGTCCTCGTCGTAGCGTGTCGGCTACTCACTCGGGCAGCTTCTCGATGGTGGGGATGTGGCAGTACTGGTGGAACACCTTGGGGCACTTGTCGCAGCACATCAGCTCGCCGCCGTCCATGCACACGGCGCACCAGTCCTCGTCGTAGCGTGTCGGCTACTCACTCGGGCAGCTTCTCGATGGTGGGGATGTGGCAGTACTGGTGGAACACCTTGGGGCACTTGTCGCAGCACATCAGCTCGCCGCCGTCCATGCACACGGCGCACCAGTCCTCGTCGTAGCGTGTCGGCTACTCACTCGGGCAGCTTCTCGATGGTGGGGATGTGGCAGTACTGGTGGAACACCTTGGGGCACTTGTCGCAGCACATCAGCTCGCCGCCGTCCATGCACACGGCGCACCAGTCCTCGTCGTAGCGTGTCGGCTACTCACTCGGGCAGCTTCTCGATGGTGGGGATGTGGCAGTACTGGTGGAACACCTTGGGGCACTTGTCGCAGCACATCAGCTCGCCGCCGTCCATGCACACGGCGCACCAGTCCTCGTCGTAGCGTGTCGGCTACTCACTCGGGCAGCTTCTCGATGGTGGGGATGTGGCAGTACTGGTGGAACACCTTGGGGCACTTGTCGCAGCACATCAGCTCGCCGCCGTCCATGCACACGGCGCACCAGTCCTCGTCGTAGCGTGTCGGCTACTCACTCGGGCAGCTTCTCGATGGTGGGGATGTGGCAGTACTGGTGGAACACCTTGGGGCACTTGTCGCAGCACATCAGCTCGCCGCCGTCCATGCACACGGCGCACCAGTCCTCGTCGTAGCGTGTCGGCTACTCACTCGGGCAGCTTCTCGATGGTGGGGATGTGGCAGTACTGGTGGAACACCTTGGGGCACTTGTCGCAGCACATCAGCTCGCCGCCGTCCATGCACACGGCGCACCAGTCCTCGTCGTAGCGTGTCGGCTACTCACTCGGGCAGCTTCTCGATGGTGGGGATGTGGCAGTACTGGTGGAACACCTTGGGGCACTTGTCGCAGCACATCAGCTCGCCGCCGTCCATGCACACGGCGCACCAGTCCTCGTCGTAGCGTGTCGGCTACTCACTCGGGCAGCTTCTCGATGGTGGGGATGTGGCAGTACTGGTGGAACACCTTGGGGCACTTGTCGCAGCACATCAGCTCGCCGCCGTCCATGCACACGGCGCACCAGTCCTCGTCGTAGCGTGTCGGCTACTCACTCGGGCAGCTTCTCGATGGTGGGGATGTGGCAGTACTGGTGGAACACCTTGGGGCACTTGTCGCAGCACATCAGCTCGCCGCCGTCCATGCACACGGCGCACCAGTCCTCGTCGTAGCGTGTCGGCTACTCACTCGGGCAGCTTCTCGATGGTGGGGATGTGGCAGTACTGGTGGAACACCTTGGGGCACTTGTCGCAGCACATCAGCTCGCCGCCGTCCATGCACACGGCGCACCAGTCCTCGTCGTAGCGTGTCGGCTACTCACTCGGGCAGCTTCTCGATGGTGGGGATGTGGCAGTACTGGTGGTGTAGTGTAAGCCTCTAGTTACTATTTAAGTTCATGTATCCATTATTTAGTGTGCATTATTAAAGTATCATCCGAAACCTGTGGTCGTTTCTCATTCGCCTACCCAAAACCCTATATGGCGACCCTGCCAGCGCGTGCGCGGCCAGTGACCGACCGTGTAAGGAAACTATAACATAAACACTGAGTGGAATGCAGTGCTGAAGAAGATGATATAATCATGGCAATTGTAAATTATAATTCGTCAAACTGGCTACGTGTGAGATTTGTGCTTTGGCAAAAAACTTTTATAAAGTGGAAAAAATAATAATGGGCAAGCAACAATCAAAGGAGCAAGAAATTATAATTGCTCAGAATGGTGCTGGGAACTCTGCTTCCACGGAGCAGTTATTGTGGCACGCCAGTTCGACATCATATGCTCTTATTGCCATTTGTGGTCTTCTGTTTATTGGGACAGCGATACTGCTATTTCGACATTATCAAAGGTGTCATGGAAATTGGATCCAGCGGAGGATCGAAGCCTATGACCTGCAAAGGTCGATGAGTATGTATCGCCAACAGCAACGAGAAAACGCTGCCGCTTCAAAGGATTCGCCGGTGTGAGTGTGTGTCAGTGCGCGGCGAAAATTCGTTAAAAGTGTCAATGTGCGACAAATATTAGTTAGAGTTGGTTAAGCATGTGTAATCCTATACCCTTGCTATAATATTAATCATGTTATTAATTTTAAGGTATTGTAAAGGAATTTATTGATTTTTATTTAGGTATACCTTTGTGTTATGGCAGATGAAGCTAAAGAAATATTAAGCGAATTACAATATATTAAAGATTACCTTACAAAGTTAGGACCTAGTAGGCGATCACCCTCTATAAGAGAGAAAAAGGGAACTGAGGCAAAATGTTTGTATGATAGATTTTGTTTCTTAAAAAATTTAATTGTAACTCAAGTAGAACGTAAAGAAATAAAAATTTCAGAGAGTGAACAGATTTATAAAATATTTAATAACATTAATTCGCTGTATTCGAAAGTAGTTCAACTTTGTTCTGAGTGTACTGATAGTTATCCAAGTGCACCCATCATCATGGAGAAGTTTGAGCTAAAAACTGCAGTCTCTCTGCTACCAGTTATGACGGGTGAAGAGAACGTCACGAAACAATTAATTTCGAATATAGAGATGTACGAATCAATGATCGACGAAAATAGTAAAAAGCATCTGATACAGTTTGTTTTAAAATCAAGGTTGTCCGAAAGCGCTAAGCTGCGCATGTGTTCTAATTATTTGTCTATTACAGAATTACTCAAGGATATGCGAAGTATATTGTTACCTAAGAAATCTGACACGGCGATTCAGTCTCAACTACAATGCATCCGACAAGATAACAGGAGTATTCAAGAGTTTGGTAAGCAAGTCGAAAAATTATTTGTTGATTTGACGGTTTCTCAGGCCAACGGAAATTCTGCCTCGTATGAAATTTTGAAGCCAATAAACGAGCGGATTGCAATTAAAAGATTTTCCGACGGTTTGCGAAATAGTCGACTGAGTACTATCATTGCAGCTAGGAACTACAGTTCACTGAAGGACGCGATTCAAGGTGCATTAGACGAAAACCTTTCCAGCGGTAATGAAGACCGAGTGATGAATTTTCACCATAACAGAGGTAGGTCTAGTTTTAGTCGTAACCCACGAGGGCGTTTTCTAAATAATTCTTTTAGAGGATTTTCTAGGGGGATGCCCGCATCTCAGGATTCGAGTAATTATGGTCGTGGTCGTAGTAATCGTGGTAATTTTCATAATTTCGCTTCTCGCGGACAATTTAATTATCACGGCTCCAACGGTTTTCGTGGCCAAACATGGGTTCGTAACCAGGCGCGACGGAATCAAATAAACTTAGCCGAAATGAATCTTAGTGGTGATTCAAATCAAAAGCGTAGTGATGAGGTCCAAAACAACAAGGACACTGACAAGGATAATATGTGGTTTTTTCGAGCATGAACATTTCTATTGCGAAAATATAAATTCAGTTCATATGAATGTTTTTGATGAGGAATGTAGCTGGCTAATTGACACCGGTGCGTCGTTATCTGTAATACGACTAGAGTTATTAGACAAATGGAACATTCCTTTCCATATAGAGCCTATTCGAATAAACGGTATTGGAGGACATATATTTTGCGATGGATTTGTTTGTCTAAAATTAAATTATAAAGACTTTTATTTTGAACATAAATATTATGTTTTGAAAAACTTTTCTTGTAGAACAGATGGTATACTAGGACAGGATTTTTTGAGTAAATTTAATTGTTTACTAGACTTTGAAAGAAACATTTTGACCCTTCAGCAAGGATCACCCATTGAGATACCTTTACAGATGGGACAACTAGGTTATAATAGTTACATAACAATCCCGCCTAGGTGTGAATTTACGTATTTTATGCGGACGAACTTAAAAAATGAGTATGTGGTTATGCCTAAGCAATTGAGTGATGGAGTATTTTTGGCGTCGGTTTTGGTTAGTCCTGTTGGTGGTAAAATTCCACTAAAAATTTTAAATACTAGAGAGGAAGAAGTTAAATTAAGTTATTTTGTTCCTGATATAGTAAGCTTGAATGAATATTCCTTGTGTTCATTTGAAAAAAGTAACGTTAACGCGGAACGTGTGAAAAAATTATTCTCCTTTTTGAGTCTAAGCCATCTTACCAAAGAAGAGCAAATTTCTATCGAAAATATTTGTGCTAAATACTCTGATATATTTTTACTACCAGGAGATAAATTAGGTGTTACAAACATGTATAAACAATCAATACATTTAAGAGATAATGTTATTCCTACGTACACAAAGCCGTATAGACTACCAAAAACTCAAAAGAATGAAATTGATAGGCAAATTAAACAGATGTTAGATAACGATATTATAGAGAAGAGTAGGAGCGAATGGTCTAGTCCAGTCCTTCTCGTTCCGAAGAAAAGTGATAGTCATGGAAACAAAAAGTGGCGAATTGTAATTGATTATAGAAAATTGAATGATAGACTCCAAGATGACAAGTTTCCATTGCCTAACATAACAGACATACTCGACTCTTTGTCAGGAGCTATATATTTTACACATTTAGACCTTAGTCAAAGTTATTATCAATTAGAATTATGTCCGGAAAGTAGAAAATATACTGCATTTACTACCGATAGGCAGTATCAAATGAAACGACTGCCGATGGGTTTGAAAATCAGCCCAGGTGCTTTTAGTCGATTGATGACAGTAGCAATGTCTGGTTTACAATATGATAAGTGTCTTGTTTATCTCGATGACGTCATATGCTTTGGGAGAAATCTCGATTCTCATAACAATAATTTAATTGACATTTTTGAAAGATTTAGGAAAGTAAATTTAAAAATAAATCCCGAAAAGTGTAAATTTTTAACTAAACAATTGCTGTATTTAGGCCATGTAGTATCTTCTAAAGGTGTCTTACCTGATCCAGAAAAAACCCGAGTAATGCAATGTTATCCAAATCCAAAAAATGCAGATGAAGTTAGACGTTTTGTAGCTTTTGCGAATTACTATCGTAAATTTATTCCACGTTTTGCCGATATAACTATACCTTTGAATAAACTGTGTAGAAAAGGTGCTAGTTTTGTATGGAGTACAGAATGCGAAAATTCATTTACTAAACTTAAACAATCCTTGGTCAATCCACCCATTTTGCAGTATCCCAATTTTGATGAAGAGAATGAATTTATATTGCGCACAGATGCTTCTGGATTAGCTATAGGCTCAGTACTATGTAGCAAAAATGATTTACCAATAGCATATGCAAGTCGTACTTTAAATAAATCAGAGATAAACTATCCAACAATAGAAAAAGAGCTTTTAGCTATTGTATGGTCAGTCAAATATTTTCGACCATATCTATTTGGCAAAAAATTTACAATTAAAACGGATCACAAACCGTTAGTCTATTTATTCAGTATCAATAACCCTTCCAGTAGATTGTTAAAATTTCGGTTAACCCTAGACGAATATGATTACGTAATAGAATATGTTAAAGGTGTGAGTAATGTAGCTGCAGACGCATTATCTCGCATTATTTTAACGTCCGATGAATTAAAAAATATGAATAAAGAAGTTTTGAATGTTATGACTCGACGAATGGCGAATAAGCTATATGATAAAACACCTGACAATACTGACAGTGCAGACAATACTTTGCTTAACAAGAGTGACGAAGATAATCGGCCTGATCAACCGAAAGTCGTTGAAATTCTTGGGAAGCCAAAGAATTGTACTGAATTAAGGATTTCACATTATAAACTAGGAAAAAACATGAAATACGTACGTTTTAACGATTTCGTATACGTACCAAACAAGGATAAGATTTTTATAGACCCATTTTCTCGATCATGTTCGACGCGAGACGCTTTCGTGAGAGATTTGGATTCTATTTGTAAAAAGATATCGATCGATGAACTTTACATAATTAAAAATAATGAAAGTAAGAAGTATATAGAATGGTTAACCAAATATCGTAAAAATAATTGTAATCGAGAAAGTACTCGAATTTATATTATAAAAAATATAATAAGTATAGACAACGATGACGATAAAAAAGTTATTCTCAATGATTATCATTTACTACCTACAAGTGGGCACGCAGGTATACGGCGTATGCTCAATAATATTAAGAAATATTACTTCTGGCCAAAAATGGTGGAAGATATAACGGAATATGTAAAAAAGTGTAGCAAATGTCAAAAACAGAAACATTCGTTACACACCAAACAACCTATGGTTATAACTACTACTGCGCAGTCTGCCTTCGATAAAGTTTTCTTAGATATAGTTGGGCCCTTAGATAAGGATTATTATAATTACTCGTATATACTCACTCTTCAGTGTGAACTAAGTAAGTATGTTGAAGCATTTCCATTAGTAAATAAGGATAGTGTAAGTGTAGCGCGAGCTTTCGTGGATAACTTCATACTACGTTACGGGATACCACGTGAAATAGCAACAGATCGAGGATTGGAATTGGTCTCTAAGACAATGACTGAGGTATGTAAATTGCTAAATATAAAACATACTGTATCCTGTGCATATCATCATGAATCTATTGGTTCACTCGAAAACTCACATAAAAGTTTAAATGCATATTTGAGAATTCAAACCGACAACAATTCTAGAGATTGGAGTTATTGGCTACCATATTGGTGTTTTTCATATAATACTTCAGTGCATTCAGCAACTAAGTTTACACCATATGAACTTGTGTTCGGTAAACCATGTAATATACCTTCTAATTTAAAAAATCATGTAGTTGAACCATTATACAATTTTGATGACTATCCACTAGAGTTAAAATTTAGACTCCAAAAAGCACAAAATGATGCAAGACAAAATTTAATTTTATCTAAAGAGACTAGAAAATATAAATATGATCAATATTTAAAACCAGTAACGTATAGAAAAAATGATTTACTATTAGTTAAAAATGAAGTAGGAAATAAGTTTAGTGATGTATATTCTGGTCCATATAAAGTTTTAAAAGATATGGAACCAAATGTAAAAATAATACGTAATAATAAGGTAGAAATAATACATAAAAATAGAACTAAATTGTATGTAGAGTAAAAAAAAAAAAAAAGGTTATTTTCCTTTTCTTTTTTTTTTCATTTTGTTGGGGCGTGTAGTGTAAGCCTCTAGTTACTATTTAAGTTCATGTATCCATTATTTAGTGTGCATTATTAAAGTATCATCCGAAACCTGTGGTCGTTTCTCATTCGCCTACCCAAAACCCTATAACCTTGGGGCACTTGTCGCAGCACATCAGCTCGCCGCCGTCCATGCACACGGCGCACCAGTCCTCGTCGTAGCGTGTCGGCTACTCACTCGGGCAGCTTCTCGATGGTGGGGATGTGGCAGTACTGGTGGAACACCTTGGGGCACTTGTCGCAGCACATCAGCTCGCCGCCGTCCATGCACACGGCGCACCAGTCCTCGTCGTAGCGTGTCGGCTACTCACTCGGGCAGCTTCTCGATGGTGGGGATGTGGCAGTACTGGTGGAACACCTTGGGGCACTTGTCGCAGCACATCAGCTCGCCGCCGTCCATGCACACGGCGCACCAGTCCTCGTCGTAGCGTGTCGGCTACTCACTCGGGCAGCTTCTCGATGGTGGGGATGTGGCAGTACTGGTGGAACACCTTGGGGCACTTGTCGCAGCACATCAGCTCGCCGCCGTCCATGCACACGGCGCACCAGTCCTCGTCGTAGCGTGTCGGCTACTCACTCGGGCAGCTTCTCGATGGTGGGGATGTGGCAGTACTGGTGGAACACCTTGGGGCACTTGTCGCAGCACATCAGCTCGCCGCCGTCCATGCACACGGCGCACCAGTCCTCGTCGTAGCGTGTCGGCTACTCACTCGGGCAGCTTCTCGATGGTGGGGATGTGGCAGTACTGGTGGAACACCTTGGGGCACTTGTCGCAGCACATCAGCTCGCCGCCGTCCATGCACACGGCGCACCAGTCCTCGTCGTAGCGTGTCGGCTACTCACTCGGGCAGCTTCTCGATGGTGGGGATGTGGCAGTACTGGTGGAACACCTTGGGGCACTTGTCGCAGCACATCAGCTCGCCGCCGTCCATGCACACGGCGCACCAGTCCTCGTCGTAGCGTGTCGGCTACTCACTCGGGCAGCTTCTCGATGGTGGGGATGTGGCAGTACTGGTGGAACACCTTGGGGCACTTGTCGCAGCACATCAGCTCGCCGCCGTCCATGCACACGGCGCACCAGTCCTCGTCGTAGCGTGTCGGCTACTCACTCGGGCAGCTTCTCGATGGTGGGGATGTGGCAGTACTGGTGGAACACCTTGGGGCACTTGTCGCAGCACATCAGCTCGCCGCCGTCCATGCACACGGCGCACCAGTCCTCGTCGTAGCGTGTCGGCTACTCACTCGGGCAGCTTCTCGATGGTGGGGATGTGGCAGTACTGGTGGAACACCTTGGGGCACTTGTCGCAGCACATCAGCTCGCCGCCGTCCATGCACACGGCGCACCAGTCCTCGTCGTAGCGTGTCGGCTACTCACTCGGGCAGCTTCTCGATGGTGGGGATGTGGCAGTACTGGTGGAACACCTTGGGGCACTTGTCGCAGCACATCAGCTCGCCGCCGTCCATGCACACGGCGCACCAGTCCTCGTCGTAGCGTGTCGGCTACTCACTCGGGCAGCTTCTCGATGGTGGGGATGTGGCAGTACTGGTGGAACACCTTGGGGCACTTGTCGCAGCACATCAGCTCGCCGCCGTCCATGCACACGGCGCACCAGTCCTCGTCGTAGCGTGTCGGCTACTCACTCGGGCAGCTTCTCGATGGTGGGGATGTGGCAGTACTGGTGGAACACCTTGGGGCACTTGTCGCAGCACATCAGCTCGCCGCCGTCCATGCACACGGCGCACCAGTCCTCGTCGTAGCGTGTCGGCTACTCACTCGGGCAGCTTCTCGATGGTGGGGATGTGGCAGTACTGGTGGAACACCTTGGGGCACTTGTCGCAGCACATCAGCTCGCCGCCGTCCATGCACACGGCGCACCAGTCCTCGTCGTAGCGTGTCGGCTACTCACTCGGGCAGCTTCTCGATGGTGGGGATGTGGCAGTACTGGTGGAACACCTTGGGGCACTTGTCGCAGCACATCAGCTCGCCGCCGTCCATGCACACGGCGCACCAGTCCTCGTCGTAGCGTGTCGGCTACTCACTCGGGCAGCTTCTCGATGGTGGGGATGTGGCAGTACTGGTGGAACACCTTGGGGCACTTGTCGCAGCACATCAGCTCGCCGCCGTCCATGCACACGGCGCACCAGTCCTCGTCGTAGCGTGTCGGCTACTCACTCGGGCAGCTTCTCGATGGTGGGGATGTGGCAGTACTGGTGGAACACCTTGGGGCACTTGTCGCAGCACATCAGCTCGCCGCCGTCCATGCACACGGCGCACCAGTCCTCGTCGTAGCGTGTCGGCTACTCACTCGGGCAGCTTCTCGATGGTGGGGATGTGGCAGTACTGGTGGAACACCTTGGGGCACTTGTCGCAGCACATCAGCTCGCCGCCGTCCATGCACACGGCGCACCAGTCCTCGTCGTAGCGTGTCGGCTACTCACTCGGGCAGCTTCTCGATGGTGGGGATGTGGCAGTACTGGTGGAACACCTTGGGGCACTTGTCGCAGCACATCAGCTCGCCGCCGTCCATGCACACGGCGCACCAGTCCTCGTCGTAGCGTGTCGGCTACTCACTCGGGCAGCTTCTCGATGGTGGGGATGTGGCAGTACTGGTGGAACACCTTGGGGCACTTGTCGCAGCACATCAGCTCGCCGCCGTCCATGCACACGGCGCACCAGTCCTCGTCGTAGCGTGTCGGCTACTCACTCGGGCAGCTTCTCGATGGTGGGGATGTGGCAGTACTGGTGGAACACCTTGGGGCACTTGTCGCAGCACATCAGCTCGCCGCCGTCCATGCACACGGCGCACCAGTCCTCGTCGTAGCGTGTCGGCTACTCACTCGGGCAGCTTCTCGATGGTGGGGATGTGGCAGTACTGGTGGAACACCTTGGGGCACTTGTCGCAGCACATCAGCTCGCCGCCGTCCATGCACACGGCGCACCAGTCCTCGTCGTAGCGTGTCGGCTACTCACTCGGGCAGCTTCTCGATGGTGGGGATGTGGCAGTACTGGTGGAACACCTTGGGGCACTTGTCGCAGCACATCAGCTCGCCGCCGTCCATGCACACGGCGCACCAGTCCTCGTCGTAGCGTGTCGGCTACTCACTCGGGCAGCTTCTCGATGGTGGGGATGTGGCAGTACTGGTGGAACACCTTGGGGCACTTGTCGCAGCACATCAGCTCGCCGCCGTCCATGCACACGGCGCACCAGTCCTCGTCGTAGCGTGTCGGCTACTCACTCGGGCAGCTTCTCGATGGTGGGGATGTGGCAGTACTGGTGGAACACCTTGGGGCACTTGTCGCAGCACATCAGCTCGCCGCCGTCCATGCACACGGCGCACCAGTCCTCGTCGTAGCGTGTCGGCTACTCACTCGGGCAGCTTCTCGATGGTGGGGATGTGGCAGTACTGGTGGAACACCTTGGGGCACTTGTCGCAGCACATCAGCTCGCCGCCGTCCATGCACACGGCGCACCAGTCCTCGTCGTAGCGTGTCGGCTACTCACTCGGGCAGCTTCTCGATGGTGGGGATGTGGCAGTACTGGTGGAACACCTTGGGGCACTTGTCGCAGCACATCAGCTCGCCGCCGTCCATGCACACGGCGCACCAGTCCTCGTCGTAGCGTGTCGGCTACTCACTCGGGCAGCTTCTCGATGGTGGGGATGTGGCAGTACTGGTGGAACACCTTGGGGCACTTGTCGCAGCACATCAGCTCGCCGCCGTCCATGCACACGGCGCACCAGTCCTCGTCGTAGCGTGTCGGCTACTCACTCGGGCAGCTTCTCGATGGTGGGGATGTGGCAGTACTGGTGGAACACCTTGGGGCACTTGTCGCAGCACATCAGCTCGCCGCCGTCCATGCACACGGCGCACCAGTCCTCGTTGGGGTCCCCGCTCGCCGTGCCGCCCGCTTTACCTGCGGAAAACCAGAGGCACCAGTTAGCGGAGCAAACGACAATACATTGTGTATTCAAATAGATGGGTCACTGCAGTCAGAAGTCGGCGATGGTCGGCGGACGGTCTCACCGGGCCGGGGCTCCGCGTCGGTGGAGGAGTGCACGACGGCGGGCGAGGGCGCGTCCTGCGCGGGCGGCTGCTCGGCCACCACCTGCACGCCGTTGGAGTCCAGCTTGGCGATGGTGGCCATCAGGTCCTGCACCGACTCCGCGCACACCTTGTCCAGCTCCGACGCCGTGCCGCCGCCCAGGCCCTGCGGCGCAACAACCACACACCATCACATCACTCCTTCCACATACTATGACCATCGGAAGCGTAGCCGCTAGTGGCTATCGGTGCCGAAACCTCCAAACCTTCTGGACTAATTACAACCCTACCTTGAAAAGACGAACCGCAGAGCGATTAGATGTTTCAAAAAGATTCAAGATTCACGAAGAGTAAATAAGGGTTTAGCAAAAAGTGCCTTACTCCTTCTTGGTCAGCTGGACATCTACAGCTGCATCAACATCTCAGACTGCATTTAAAAAATACATGGTGCCGAAACCCAAAAATTCACTTCCAGGTTTTGCCACCATCTTTTTGTCGACCTTTACAACTAAATTTAGGCTCGACTCTTTAGTTAAATGTTATTCAGCTCTGGATCATGACGAGTCAAACTAAATAATTTAAAAGCTATTTCTTTCAGACTTGTATTGAAAGGTTTCGACCACACTGGGATGGTGCATAAAGTTATTGAGTTTTTCAGTCAAAGAAATCCTCAGCGGTAGTAGCATCGTAGAGTTGGGAATATGGCTTTGTAGGACACGTGCGGCCGTTAGTGATGCGCCTGACAAAACAGCGGAGGTGTTGAATTGCTGGCCCATTGGACTATGGCGCTATGTGTAGGCGGGGCAGCTGTATACTGGTGCTGTGGAAAATTACATTGAGATTACCATTGCCAAAGCTTAGATATAGTGAATGAATAGGCCAGCGCTTGGCTGGTACTCACGTTGAGGTTGAGGCTGAGGCTGGGGCTGGGCGTCTTGGGGTTGGTGGACGTGACGGCGGACGAGCGCGCGCGCCCCAGCGTGATCTTGTAGTCCGCGCCCGCGCCCGCGCCCCCGGCCGCCCCGCCCGCCGCCTCCGCGCCTGCCGGGTGCGATAACGAGCTCTCAATGTCGTGTGCGACAGCTAGTCACAGTTAAATGCTACATAAACAGCACTATTCTCTTTAGAGCATATATTGCTGGCTCCTCTCAGTGGGATCTTTCTGAACCGGTGGTAGATTCAAAACATCACGTAACATAAGAGACACCTGTATGTCCTACATGTTATAAATAAATTGAGTATTGAACTGGGTTAACTCGGCCAAAAAAGATTTTTAACCAGATAACTTATGAACTGAGTGGTGTATTGGTACATAGTGGAGAGTTAAATGAACTTTAACAGCTGTTTTAGAGCTCAAATCTATCAGCCACAGCCGGTACGCGAAGTGGGTACAAATGTGAAATAAAAGAAGAACGTTTGGGTCCATTTTACTGTGAGTTAAGGCTTGTGCTAAGGGTATAGACTACAGATGGCTGTAATGCGGTCACAGAGTAATAGCACAGTAAACAGATACAACCAGTACTGAAACTACCTAGAAACGTTCGAAACAGCTCACTTACACAAACATGCGCATCGACGAGACCCATAAGCGCTCGTCGCAGTGCCGTCAGTAGTGAGTGCCGCGTCATGACGTGTCGTGGATGCGCATGTGTGTGAGTGAGCTGTTTCATTTCATTTCATTTCATTTATTCATTGCATTCATGTACATACAATAAATTGAATTAATTATAATGACATGACACCCCGTCAGGGTATTGCAATTTTAGTATTATACATATATTATATTATATTACATATATTATAGTTAACAATTATACAATTATAAATTAACAATTTCAGTAAGTCTACTTTTATAATATACCTACGTGTACAATCCAATTACAATAAAAATAAAATAATGTCACATTGTCAATCTCACAAGCTTGAATTAAATATTAATTATAGTAATTTTAATAGATATGTCATGGGTCATGTCATGTCAGTTTAGGTAGTCAAATAAGTAATATAAGCAATATAATATTTGATTTGGTCAAATGAGATTATAATTTAATTATTTTTGTAAACACAGTAATTCTTAGTCTAAAGAAAAGCGCTGTCGTGCAATTGAGGTCGTATAACTGTTTCATGTGATAATATTTAAATACACCTATGATTAAATTTGGAACAATTCCTTTACTTCGTAAAAACATTGTTTTATTAACCAGTCTTTGAGTTTACGCTTGAAAGCTGTTTCTGTCTTTTCTTCTGTGATAACTTTTGGGATTTTATTATAAATCATGGTCGATCTAAAGAGCGGACCGCGGCTAGACATATTAAGTTTATAACGAGGATACTCCAGCCTGTGCTCATTGCGCGTGCTCATGCCGTGTGTCTTGTTATTTCGAACGTTTCTAGGTAGTTTCAGTACTGGTTGTATCTGTTTATTGTGGTAATAGTCACCGTTGGCGAGCGCGTGCTGCGGGATGTGCCACTTGGCGGCGGGCGGCTGCGGCGCGTGCGGGTGCGCGTGCGTGTAGGGCGGCGGGTGCGAGGGCGCGTGCGGCGCGTGCGGCGGCGCGGGCGACGGCGTGCGCGGCCCGCCGCTGCGCCGCCCGCTCGCCGCCGCGCTGTTCATGTACGCGTTGTTCGCGTACGCGCCCATCACTGTCGAGGACACATCATACAATAACTAGCGGTTCGCCACCAACTGAATGTAATAGTATAGCTTGAATAGTGTTTCCAGAAGGGATCGCGCACCCTCCGGCGCGGTCTACAGTGATCTATCTAATCTAATGAACTAGGATCAGAGTGTGGTATTGCGGCGTACGCTACAGCGACTCACTGTGGTGGTAGGCCTGCTGCATGGCGGGCAGCGCGTGCTGCGCGTGCTGCGGGTGCTGCGGGTGCTGCGGGGCGGGCGCGCGCCGCGCTCCGCTCGCGTTCAGCAGCCCGCGCAGGTTCATCTCGTTCATACCTACCATTACACGTTATTGGAGAACATTATAATTATACAACAGCAATAAAAGTGTGTTTGTGCAATTCACACACGGCAGAAGTGAAACTTATGAAAAGTAGCCTACGAGATAATGAGACAAATGTAACTTGTATTCTATCTCATTCTCTCGCAGGTTAAGTCCATACTTCCATACTAATGTTATAAATGCGAAAGTGTGTCTGGCCTGTATGCTACGCTTTCACGGCCCATCTGTTCAATCATAAATCATTTATTTTGCAAAATTCTGGGTAATAACTGCTGTATAATATAAGTAGAAACATCCCGTACATAATCTACTGTCAGAGACAGTGTGCAAAATGTTATATTACACTAAAACTTATATATCCATAATATAAAACTTATAATGTAAAATTGCTTATACAGGTTATTATTATTTAAAACTAATAACCAAAGTTTCTAAGTTCGAAAAGTTAAAACATGAAGGAAGGCCACCTTCAGTCAGTCAGTCAGTGAATAAGTTGTATTTCGTTTTTATATATATATATATATATATACAAAGATGAGCTGACGGTGCCGTGTTCACTCACCGTGCAGATGGTGCGGGTGCGTGGTGGAGGTGACGTGCGGGTGCCGCAGCGGCGTGTGCGCGCGCGCCCGCGGCAGCGCGTACGCCGCGGCCGCGCCCGCGCCCGACGCCGCCGCCACGTACGACTGCAACACGACACGCACCGGTTAATGTTAGCCTACACTACTGCGCAGCATATAACATTTGCAAAAAAATCCGAAAAAACATTTTTTTGGCAACTTGATTTTTTTATCTTTAAATTGTATACTTATAGAATTCGAAAAAATAAATCCCAGACGTTTTTGTCGGTTATAAAGTATTACTAGACCTCTTTCAAATTGTTCCCGAAGTTCGTCGCCAGCTCTCCGACTAATCGCATCGCCCCGCTACCGCCGTCGCCCCGCTACCGCTAGTTTCGTGCCCGTACACATAGTGTAGTATATTCACTTATTTTTTCTCTCGCCTAAAGCGTTAACGATTAAACGATAGAAAGAGAATAGACACGAAACGTATGTAACTTGGCTAAGGAGGCAGCTCAGCGAGTACGGCGGACGTCAATCGCGAGCTCGCACGCAATTCTCCGTTTATACACTGTAGTCTGTGCACGCAATACTGACGCACGCACGACAGAGTACGTGTCACGATAATTCGAAGGTAAATTATGTACTCTATAAAAATCCTATTTACTATACTACGTATAAATAAATGCTCTTCAAGTATTTGCAAGGGAAACATTGCATGTTTCAAAAACAAAATGTTAAAATAGAAAAAATGGATGCTCGCACTAAGGAAGAAAATTAAGCTCCAAGTGGTGTTAAATGGAATTGCCAAGTGATGGAAATGGTGGATGGAATGGAAAAGTGAAAATGGAAAATTAAATAAATATGAGAAGAAATGATTGTTCATTACATAAATATTATATGTTAACAAACCTGATATCGTGCCAATGTCTAAGACATGAAAAGTAATAAACTGAATTATGTATGTGCGCTGATATAGCTTATAATACATGTAGCATATTTACAGATTGTTCTTATGCAAGGAATGCTAGATGGACTCATCGGTCCTCTGTAAAATTTTGTATGGGAATTTCTTGCCAAACTTTCCATGCACGTAGAGGTCAAAATTTCTGTCAAGAAAATGTTGAAAATCATGTAGGGTACTCCAGTAGGCGTTCTTAAATGTTGGGTGAACCAGATAAAATGAGCCACCAAACAACAAAAATTTCTACGCAAACAAATTTTCTTTTTAATTTTTTTTACTTTTGTATAGATCCTCATAATCTTTCTAACAGGAAAAATACGTGACTAAATGAATGTGGAAAATTTCCCCAGCAGCCCTTAAAAATATAGGCATAGTCCTAAAAAAAGTCCCAAAAAATACCCTAAGTGCTTTGGTGAACCGGTGAAAAAAAAAATGGCCACAGAACAAAAACTTTCGTCCAAACAAAATGCCACTAGAACAATTATTGGTAATTTCACAATAGATGAAAAATATTCTTTTACTAGTGGGCCCGGCAGACGTTGTCCTGCCTTGAAGCTAGAACCCGATTGCAGCGCCCCCTAGCGGGTCCAATTGTGAATATAAACCATCCCGGGACCCACACAAACACACTCAAAAAATTCCATCTAAATCGGCCCAGCCATTCTCGAGTTTTAGCGAGAAAAACGAACAGCAATTGATTTTTATATATTATATTCTTATAATTATATTAATAATGCACACACACACACACATGCACACATGCACATGTGTGCACACATGCATTAGGTTTTGCTTCAGTGTGAAGTGTTGTCTATCAATGCAAAGTGCATACTCCATCTTGCTTTGCAGATTAGATAATGTGAATACTTGTAGCCACTTATAGCCGTCTAAGAATAACATAATATAATTGTGTGTTTGTTTTTGCTATCTGTACTGTTTTTTTCCTGTGGCTTCTTCGCTGGTTTTTTTTTATTCCACCACAAGTTAGCCCTTGACTGCGATCTTACCTGATGGTAAGTGACGATGCAGTCTAAGATGGTAGCGGGCTAACCTGCTAGGAGTATGGCAGTTATTTTAAACCCTAGGCGGTTTCTACACGGCATGGTGTATGTGTATTGTATGCTATTTTAAGTATTTTGTAAACTATTTGGGCCTCAATAAATAAAATGAACAAGCATAATATTAATATTATAAATGCGAAAGTTTGGACGGATGTGTGGATGTATGGATGTTTGTTACTCAATCACGCTCCAACGGCTGAACGGATCTGGTTGAAATTTGGCACAGAGATAAATTATAGTCTGGAATAGCACATAGGCTACTTTTTATCCCGGAAAATTAAAGAGTTCCCGCGGGAACCGAAAAACCTCAATCCACGCGGACGAAGTCGCGGGCATCAGCTAGTAATATTATAAACGTTTCCTAATATACACGGGATGGTAGGGGATGAGTGAGTTTTTGTGCAAATTCAACTTTTGCATAATGGAGTCCTCCTAAGTTTTTAAATTATGTAGGAAAATTAACAAGAACTGCTTTGTTAAAATTAATGAGTCTATAGAGATGAAAGGCGCTTTTCTGTCCGACGCTGTGTCTGAATCATACTAATATTATAAATGCGAAAGTGTGTTTGTTTGTTGGTTTGTCCTTCAATAACGCCGCAACGGAGCAACGGATTGACGTGATTTCTGGCATGGTTATAGTTGAGGACCTGGAGAGTGACATAGGCTATTTTTTATCCCGGAAAATTAAGGAGTTCCCGCCGGAATAAAAAAAACTTGACCACGCGGACGGAGTCGCGGGCATCAGCTAGTCTATATATAGTCCCACAAACTTATCTGACCCAAATTAAGAACTAATTTTTATGCTGGTTTAGTTTTTGTTTTTATTTAATTTTTCATATATATACTAGCAACTTTAACGTTTAAGCTATCACGAGTGATATTCATTTTAACTATACATAACTACTGGATAAACTCACGTGTTATGTCGGAAAATGCCCGACTAGTTTCGAACCCGTTCCATTTCATTCAGTTAATAGTTGGCATTTTAACACTTAGATGTATAAGATTTTGAAGTGTGACGTCACGAAACTTAGGACCCCTCCCACCCCTAGTCACACTTTGTCGACTTCCTTAAAGTGTAACGTACTTTATGGATGACCCCATATCAATATGGAAGGTTCACGTACGGATCCGCTTCAGTCATATATATTATAGCAGCATATTCACCTGATGCATGGCGACCTGCTGCAGCGCCACCACGGCGGAGTGCGGCGGCGCGCCGCCGTGGTAGGGGCTGAGCGCGTTGCTAGCGGCGTTGGCGGCGGCGTTGGCCGCAGCGTTGGCGGCGGCGTTGGCGGCGGCGTTGGGGCCGGGGCTGCCGGCCGCGCCGCCGCCGCCGCCGCCGCCGTCCACTTTCCCGTCCACCACGATCGCGCCGATGTTGGACAGTACTGGAGCAAGTTGACACATTCAAGTAGGCATTGTCACAGAGTAAGGACAGAGGGGAAGCTTCCGAACAACGTCCAAAATGTACCTATTCTGATAGGGTTGGCACCTGGTTGCATGTGAAAAAATTTAAGGAAAAAATAAAAATATTAGTGTAAACAATTAACAACATATTATTGTGTATTCATTGTAACTTAAATTAAAACTGCTGAAAATTTATTTTGATCTATTTTATAGTACAATCTCTAAACTTAACTGTAATCGTAAAGTAAGTACCTATTTTTGAAGTGAAAACTTCTTTAGCCGAGTTGAGCACTTTTTGGTAGGGGGTAAATTTGTGGATTCGCGTCACCGACATGCTCGCGAACACCGACATGCTCGCGAACAGCGACATGCTCGCGAACACCGAACTGCTCGCGTTGTTACGAAGACAAAAGGTCTTAAATATAAATATACCAAATTTGTAATTAAACTTTAATTCCATAGTTTTAAGGTTTATATTCAAATTATTTAATTTTTTTTTAAATTAGTTTTAATATTCGTTTTCACTTCTATAGACTGGCTAAGCTAACTCTGCAGCAGTAAGAAAATGGTAGAATTTGAAAATCTGTTGATGGAAACACAGACTGTAATGCGAAAAAACGCATTTGATACTTGTTTTTTGTTTTTAATCTGCTTTCCTGGGAGTGTGGTAATTGGTCGTTTTAGTACATTTCAAAGTGAAAATGTAAATATAGGGCACAGTTTTGACAGCGCAATAAGGTAGAGATCGATAATAAGATACGATCCCCGTATTTATATATTATATTTATATAAATTTTGTATAGTATTATATTCGCTGTGAATTCGTCTCCGTGGATTTCGGCTTTGAACTCACGCAGAAACCGTATGTTTTGTTCAGGGGATGAGTCAAAAAAGGTAACAGACAAACAGTTACTTTCAAATTTAATATTAGTGTTAATCTACCGGCCCCAAAATTAACAACAAATTATTACTTGATCAGTGGAGATCTTTTGAACTATCTATTTAAAGACAGTATAAATGAATTGAAACATAGTCAATAGTCAAAGCTGTTTTATTCAAAATATGTACCAACACTGTTCACTTTTTGAACGTCAGTAAAATATGAGACGTGATTGTGATAATTAACTGCAGTAAAGGGCGGAGAAAAGCACACAGTAAACTCAAGTCGGGTTATTTTTATATTATCTCATTATCTCATATTTTTGTATTTTATTCATCAAAATCTGAATCTAAATATTCATATTAATATGAGATGAGGCTTTATTACCGCTTATTCCACCTTGAATTTATACAATAATTAATAAAAAGTATTTTAACTTGATAGGATTTTGGTGGCAGTTTTTGTCGCTTATTATCCATCATATTATACGATATGAACAGGTGAATATAAACCGTTTAAACGTTTTATATAAACAATCTAGTATTTTATGCAAAGATCGAAAGGCAAAATATCAAAACCGTTTGGTCAACTTACTTGTCGACTCTTCGATTTCTTGTAAACAATGTTGTTTTTGGCTTAGGACAGCATCGTGTTCTTCCTTTACTTCTTAGAATTTAAGAATCACGTTATTAAATAACTCGCACACATTATTTTGAATAGGTTTATCCATTATTTCACTATTTCACTTTTATTTTCGAAATATTAAAACGAACATAAACAACCTGATAGCTGAATTGACAAATCAGTGACAAATGTAAGAACACAGATTAAACAAATGTTTTTGTTTTAAGTGTTGCCCTTTTATTCCGTGGCAGAGTTAGCGTGGCCAGACTCTATCGGCAGTCCCTATGACTGCCAATTTTTTATTTTTTTTTACAATGTGCACGATCAATAACTGTGAACCTGTCGGTGACAACACTGTGTCACGTGTGCGTGCGCGTGCCCGCAGCGAGCCGTTCTTATGGAGCGTCCTCTCTGTAGGGATGTGTACTCACCGCGCACCAGGTCGGGCAGCTTTTCGAGCGCGAGCGAGATGCGCACGGGGATCTCGGGGTTGGGGATGTCGGCGCGCCGGCTCTTGATGCGCTGCAGGTGCGCCGACACCGTGCGCTTGCTGTGCAGGATCGCCGTGTCGCTGCCCTGCGGCACAACACAACACGCGTCACCGTTACACTGACCTATCATATCAACAAGATCACTGGGGTCCAGGGAACTATGAATTATGGAAAAAAGTTCAGCTAAGTTTATCCCTTACAAGTTTGGCCTGATTTGGCATACTTTCCACTCGTCTATACTTAATATTATAAATGCGAAAGTGTGTCTGTCGGCTACGCTTTCACAGTTTCAACCGATTTTAATGAAATTTGGTACAGGGATAAGTCCTGAAGAAGGACATAAGCTACTTTTTATCTCGGAAAATTAAGAAGACGATCTCAAGCGTGTAGCTGGGAGCCGCTGGAGACAAGCGGCACAAGACCGTGCTCTGCAGCGTTCCATGCAGGTGAGCTTCGTCCAGCAGTGGACGTGTATAGGTTGAGACGACGACAGTTACAAGCGGCGCGTGTCACCTGTTCGAGCGCCGTGTTGACGAAGTCCACGCAGTGGTCGGTGATGGCGGCGAGTTGCTCGAGCGCGTCCTTCTTCTCGCTGAGCGTGCGCTGCTTGCCGTCGCACACCTCGTTGAGCCGCAGCACCAGCTGCTTGCCGCGCGTGTTGATCGCGTTCGTCAGTCTGCAACCGGTGCGTGTACAGCCTTAAGCCCTAAGATTCGGCACAAAGGGGCCACCGGGCACAGCCACCGGTGGCTGTCGCCCCACTAATACTACCTACTGTAAAGCGTGCCCGCCACCGAACACACTATGCGGCGAGTCTATTCAAGTATGAAAAATAATGTTAAGTGCTTGTCGCTAGCCACAGGTGGCTGTGGTCGGTGGCCCGTTTGCACCCAGCCTTAGCAGTGCGACAGTCGCCGGTGGCTCGTTTGCGCCGAGCTTAATATGAGCTGAGAGCAAATTTTAGAATGGGGTGATGGAGACACCATCGACGCTTTTTTCTTGGATTGCTGATTTGTTAAATGGGGGTCAGTTGCAAAAATAAACGTGAAAGTTTATTTCCGCAACTACCCCCCGTTTCCCTTGGTGCACTTACGGCTATCTTTGTGGTGTTTTTCATACGCGTAATCTACTATGCTTCTTATTAATTCGCACAGATGAGGCTTTTTTAGTTTACCGGCGTCTAAGTCAAATCCCCGGGGACTTTTATAACATAAATCTACAAAGTGTTGGGCATCGTCTATTAGTCTACATATTATGGTGGTTGTAGGGGTGGGCAGCGGTCACTCACTTGACGACGGTCTGCGTGATCTCGTGCACCAGCGCCTTCTTCTTCTCGGCGATGAGATGCTGGCGGTCGCGGATCACCTTCATGGCGGAGCCCAGCAGCACGCGCTTGTAGCTCACCTCCGACAGCAGCGCCGCCACGCTGCCGCGCGCCTGCAGCACCGCACATGGGAGGTTAATACGCATATGTCGCATGCTATACAACCTTCAGTGCGTGTACAGTTTAACATCTCTAGCTCAATTGTAAAGTTTAAGATTTAGTCCTTACGTAGAATCATTTTCCATACTAATATTATAAATGCGAAAGTGTGTCTGTCTGTCTGTCTGTCTATCTGTCTGTCTGTCTGTCTGTCTGCTACGCTTTCCCGGCCCATCTTTTCAACCGATTTTGCTGAAATTTGGTATAGAGGTAGGTTATATCCCGGGGAAGGACATAGGCTACTTTTTATCCCGGAAAATTAAGGAGTTCCCGCGGGAATCAAAAAACCTTAATCCACGTGGACGAAGTCGCGGGAATCATCTAGTTTACAATAAAGTAGTTAGCGCATGCGACATTAAGCACTGTTCCGTAAAACAAGCAAAAGCAAAAATGTTACCCCCATGGCTCGCTTCATTGGATTACGACACAACGGAAAAACTTTTCTTACACTTATCATAAGGCCATTCATCATTTTCAATCATCGTTATTTATTAGATATTATGTTATTTTAAAAATGCAACCAACATCACAATGTTAAAATACCGAGCGACAATTTCGTTTTGTAAATCTTTCTTTGTTTAATGCGACATAGGTGCCCACGATACAGGATTACCTAATGGGAGTTCCATAGGACATAAGGAAAAATTGTCACAGTTGTTTTTGGAAAATAAAAGAAAAAATCATTTTCAAAGAGAGATGGAAGTGCAAAATCAATAAGAGTTCAAAAAGAGTTGGAGAGATTAGTCAATAGTCATAAAACAAAAAAAGTTTCAAATCCTTGGGCCAGTAGGCGAACCAATGAAAAAAGATGGCCACAGCATGGCATTGGTTAGGGCAGATACCTATTTTCAGGCAGTACATGATGAAAAATAAGCATTGAGCTTTTTAACTAGGGTAAGCAATGCTTTTATGCCTATGTGTTGTGCAAGCCACTGAATGTGCGCGTGTTTGGGTGCCACTATACCTGCGCAGCCATCTCAGTGCTGAACTGGTACTTGTGGTCGCGGTGGTGCTGCAGCTGGCAGTCGCGACACGTCAGCCGGTCGCACGTCTCGCAGAACAGCGCCAGCCGCTCCTGACCAACACGATCAACATTATTACAACACAACTTGGTATTTGAATACTCTTCATCAGACGCCGAAACTTTATATGAGAGCTTGTATGAAATATTGAATTGAGAAGTCAATAACATTCGCCGCGCTTTTTCACTTTATTCGATAGTGAGCCGGTGAAAGAAAATTGCGCCGCGTCTGGCGGTCCAATTCTCAGCCGTCAATAAGTTAGTATCCTATGGCGTTTGACCTAAGGTCGATTTTCGGCCGAAACCGAAGTTTATCAATCGGCTGTCGCTGTAACCTTCGCCCGAAGCTGAAGATTTAATGACCCTATGAAATTGAGTTCAAGATTGGCTAAGTGTATAAAATAATAGTCTTTCACAGTTTACTAGCTGATGCCCATGACTATGTCCGCGTCGAATAAGTTTTTTCAATTGCCACGGGAACTCCTTAATTTTCCGGAATAAAAAGTAGCCTATGTCACTCTCCAGGTCCACAACTATACCCATGCCAAAAATCACTTCGATCCGTTGCTCCGTTGCAGCGTGATCGAAGGACAAACCAACAAACAAACACACTTTCGTATTTATAATATTATAGTATGATGATCACTCACAAATAATGTGGCCCTAGCATCTATTGGTACCAGAATTTTCAAAATCGGTTCAGTACATCCAGAGATTACCCGCCACAACCTCACAAACTTTACCTCTTTATAATATTAGTATAGATATAAGAGATAATAGCTGGTGTCCGCGACTTCGTCCACGTGGATTGAGGTTTTTTGGTTCCTGTGGGAACTCTTTAATTTTCCAGGATAAAAAGTAGCCTATGTGTTATTCCAGACTATAATCTATCTCTGTGCCAAATTTCATACAGATCCGTCCAGCCGTTTTGTCGTGATTGAGTAACAAACATCCATCCATCCATCATCCAAACATTCGCATCTATAATATTAGTAAGTACATATAGACTAGTATGAAGTATGCTGTTGACTATCGGCTGATGCTATAGCGATGCCGCAGCCGAAGCTTCGGCCGGACGGTATAGTACCTGCTGATGGTCGCGACAGAACATGTCGTGCGACGAGCCTGCGCCTCCCTGCGCCGCCTGCAGCTCCGCCACCGCGTCGTCCTTCGACTTGATGGTGTGGTCCTTCGTTATCTTGAGCCTGAACAAACAAACAGCATCGTATTGGATACACACAACGTTTAAAAGAAAATTAAAAGAATGGCTTATCCAAAAATGTTTTTATGGCGTTAAAGATTTCTTAAATGAATAGACAGTAACAATATAGAATAGAGAATAGTAGTTTATGCAACTGTCATATAATGAAGGGTATTAAAACACGAGTGTGAGTTTATGAAACGAGCGCAGCGAGTTTCATAATAGTAACGAGTGTTTTAATACCCGTGTTATATGCAGTTGCATACACTACTTTATCTTCACTAATGCAATTTATCAAACAACAAGAGTAAAGCTGACAATAGTTTATGTATATACGTGTATTGTCACAGTGAACTTGCCGCCATTAAAATCTAACCAATGAGAGCGCAGCTGCGCGCGCAGGGCCAATCAGGAGCGAGCGCGCGCTGTTCGTTTTTTATTTAATTGGCACAAGATCTTACCAAAGAGTTTTGTGTATGTAAGTTTAGTAGTTTCGACGAAGTTTTCACGTATAACCCAACTGTTTTCAAAAGCCAGCATATCAAAATTTTATACAACTTGTATGAGGATTTTGACATAAGGCTCGCCAGGTTAATTGGTCGCGTTTTATTGATGTTATAATGAGATTTTACGATATCGATGTGGATATTATACCATCATGTAAAATTGCTTAAATTGAGTGTTTTGTTATCTGCGCTATAACAGTAGTAATTATAAGTCAAGTATTGGAAACATAAGTAGAATGTTATAATATTAGTGTAGATAAACTCAATAACATGATCTAATAAATGAAATATAAAAATATGTAAATTATTATCACATGTTTTAATATATTCTTAATTAGGTATATTGTATATTACATCTAATAAATTGATAATAATTAGATTTAACTAATAATAATGTTTTCACACCACATGCTCGACAATGCCGAATTATATGTCATGTAAACCTTACCGAAAGCAAGACATTATATCTCTTGGCTTTAGCCGGGTTATAATGTTCTATTAAATTTCATTATAACCCGCTGGTCAATAATGTGATTTTCACTTTCATAATTCTTATTGCTATGTCCATAAAGTCTAATTTCGCTAAACAGAATGTGTTCTCAGCGGGCGCGGCCAACTCGATTTTCGAAAACCGAAGCCGTGGCCCACTAGATTCGCACTGAGACGAACTTCATTTGTTTGTCAAAAAAAATTCAAAATTCAAAAGTTTTTTATTCAAATAGACTTTTTACAAGTATAGTCGAATGAATCTACCAGTCAATTCGATGTCAAACTTGATGTCAAATCGAGTAGGCCACGCCAGCTGAAAGAAGTGGCTAGGTATATAGGCCGTGGCCCACTAGATTGGCACTGAGACGAACTTCGTTTGTTTGTCAAATTGAGTAGGCCACGCCAGCTGAAAGAAGTTACTATAGCCGTAGCTAGTAGTACCTTTAGAAGATTCTATAAATATTTCAAAAAAATATCAAAAATGTCGAGTGATGAAAGTATTTTGACTCCAGAAGCTATTAAATTAGATGCCATAGCCATTGTCAATAATCTACTCCCAGAAAAGTCAAAGGAAAAATACCTGAAAGCCTAAAAAGATTTTGACACATGGAAAACTGCAAAAGGCGCAAAGTCTGTGTCTGAATCAGTGCTTCTGGTCTATTGTCTCGCATAAAGTGAGAAAAGTAGAGTATACACCACCGGGATAAAACTGTTTTTTTCTTGGGCGCTTGAATCCCTCACTGCACCCTCGCTGCGCTCGGGAGTTAAATTTGGAGTCCTTCGTTACGTTCAGGATTCAATGTAGCCCCATGACATAAAACAATGCTTTATCCCCTTGGTGTATAATCTACTATAACATTTAGCAACGCCCTGACAGGACCTCATGTCCATGCATGCTAACTGCTAATTATATTAAGAATATTGTATGTAAGACATGAAAGCTATCAATAAATAAATGACTAAATGACTACAAGCAGGCGTTACTTTGCGCAACTCCATGATAATGAAGGAACTACAAGTTTAATTCTCTATAATCCGCCAAAACAGACAAATCTATCCGGTACAGCGTGTAGCTTGCGATATTCGATATAACGTTAATCTGTGAGTTCAGATATGCAGGTTTCCGTACTTTATGTTCCAAACATACATTGTGGCCAATTCTGTATAACACAATCTCTAAACTAAACTAAAATTGCAGCTTTAAATCTAGTTCTGTCCCTTTCCGTAGGGAGTATTATGAAAGGGTTAGCAATATTTGTAATGCTCTAATTTTAGTTTAGTTTAGAGATTGTGCACTACAGAATCAGCCCCAATGTCTTTGCTTAGTCGTTGAACTAATGGTTTCAGCTAGATACTGCTTTTTACACAATTCATTATTTTTCTTTATTTATTGTGTACTAGCTGATGCCCGCGATTTATCTGTGGTTTAAGATTTTTTATTCCCGCAGGAACTCTATTATTTTCCGGTATAAAAAGTAGTAGTCCTTCCCCGGGATATAACCTATCCATGTAACAAAATTCATCAAAATTGGTTGAAAAGATGGGCTGTTAAAGCGTAGACATACAGACTAACAGACACACTTTCGCATGTTTTATCATCGCACGCATCATATCGTTTGTCCTTCAATCACGCCGCAATGGAGCTACGGATCGACGTAATTTTTGGCATGGGTATAGTTGAGAACCTGGAGAGTGACATAGGCTACTTTTTATCCCGGAAAATTAAGGAGTTCCCGCGGGAATAAAAAAACTTAAACCACACGGACAAAGTCGCAGGCATCAGCTAGTTTATAATATTAGTATGATTGTGTGTGTGTGTGTGTGCGTGTGCGCGTGTACCTCTGGTGCGCGTGCACGCAGTTGTCGCAGATGAACTCCGCGCAGTCGACGCAGTAGCTGGTGGCGGGCTCCGTGTCCTCGCAGCTGTTGCACTGCTGCTCGCCCGCACCGCCTGAGTGTGTGTGTGCGTGTGTGTGTGCGCGTGTGCGTGTACCTCTGGTGCGCGTGCACGCAGTTGTCGCAGATGAACTCCGCGCAGTCGACGCAGTAGCTGGTGGCGGGCTCCGTGTCCTCGCAGCTGTTGCACTGCTGCTCGCCCGCACCGCCTGAGTGTGTGTGTGCGTGTGTGTGTGCGCGTGTGCGTGTACCTCTGGTGCGCGTGCACGCAGTTGTCGCAGATGAACTCCGCGCAGTCGACGCAGTAGCTGGTGGCGGGCTCCGTGTCCTCGCAGCTGTTGCACTGCTGCTCGCCCGCACCGCCTGAGTGTGTGTGTGCGTGTGTGTGTGCGCGTGTGCGTGTACCTCTGGTGCGCGTGCACGCAGTTGTCGCAGATGAACTCCGCGCAGTCGACGCAGTAGCTGGTGGCGGGCTCCGTGTCCTCGCAGCTGTTGCACTGCTGCTCGCCCGCACCGCCTGCCCAGTTTATTTATTTAAATATTATTGTCCAGTGGATGGAACTGTGCGTTGATAGATCACTCAGTCACCTTTTCTTTGAATATATTTAGATGGATATTTTTGACCTAGCGAAGCGAAGGTCTCTGAGTCTACTTGGGTGAATTGGCACTTGTCCGTCCGTCCGTCCGTCCGTCCGTCCGTCTGTCAGAGCCTTATAACTTCTGAATTGCTAAACGTAATTACTTCAAATTTAAATATAATATGTAAACCGATGGCCTCCCGCCGAATATGGCTTAAAAAGTTATAAAAAAGTTTATTTCAGGGGGACTCTCATAGAAGCGAATGCGAAGTAAAATATTTTTTATAGCGTTACATAGGGTTGCGGTATATCATTTTAAAGATAATTAGGAATAGAGTCCAAAAATATTTTTTTTAAAAATTTTCCCCTAAAATTGACGAAATGGGGGGCTTTCAAAGTGGCGATTTTCTAACGTCCAAAGTTGACCTCAGAACTCTCAATTGTCTGAACTCTCAAGCCTGAAACTTGATCAATTATTTGAATTATATCCTGTACTCGAACAACAAATACTAAAATTAGATAAATATTATAAGGAAACAAGATTATTTAATTTTTAATGATGATAATATTTTTAACAGTACTTTACAATGATGTCAATAGATGGCGCTCTGTGATACCGCGAGGTCTCAGTTCGGGGCGAACCACTAGTATAAATTTTGACAAAAATGTGGACGATTTGGGGGGCTATAAAAGTAGCTACTCGTTCAATCATGCCAGTTTACCTCCATTGCCAGCCTGCTCGAGGGCCATCTTCTCGAGCACGA
Source organism: Erebia ligea (assembly GCA_917051295.2). Taxonomy (NCBI): domain Eukaryota; kingdom Metazoa; phylum Arthropoda; class Insecta; order Lepidoptera; family Nymphalidae; genus Erebia; species Erebia ligea. The sequence continues at coordinate 189,604 of OU785241.1, forward strand.
AGCGCTGGTCGATCATGTTGCTGGGCTGGCACTGCAGCCGGCACGCCGCGCACGTTATCGTCACGCAGTTCGCTCCTGCCCGTCAGACAACATCACATATAGATTAAAACTCTTTATTGCACACACTTCAAACAGAAACAATAAATAAAAAGATAAAACAGAAGGGTGCTAAGATATCTTACCATCACAAACAACAACTGTGATTCTAATCAGGGATGTAACGGAGGTAAGTTTACCGGAACCGAATTCGGAATCGGAGTTTTAAAATTTGATTTATCGGAATCGGATCCGGAATCGGAGGCAGAGTCGGAGTCAGAGGCAGAGTCAGAAGTGGTCATAAGAGAGATTATTTTCATTTAAGTAAGAACACATAAAAACATCATTCAGTCAACCTTTTTTCATTTTAATTATAAAATAACCTTTTATCGTTAAATTTCTATTTGCTATGCTTCGACCTCTGATTAAAACCTCCGATTAAAAAGTTTCGGAACCGAAAGTGTAATAATAATCGGAAGTTCCGACTTAACGGAATCGGAATCGAAGCTCCGTAACATCCCTGATTCTAATTATTCAAGACTAGCACCAGTTAAACAAGCAGATCCTACTGACGGTATGAAACTCAGCTGTTCATTCTATATTAAGTAAGTACCGTGATCCTCCATATCATATTACTTGGATATTTTGGGAAGTTTTTAGTCTATTTTTTATTTCACTACATTCTCAAGAGAGAGCTTGAGAACCTGTTCTCATGTCGGTTTATTAATATGTCCAGTTAAACAAAATTGGCAGTCAAATACCTAAGAAGTCCCTGCTGGGCGCGAGCTTCTCCTCAATCTTGAGCTTGATGCAGGGCTCGCACGCGGAGTGCAGGCACTCCATGAGCTTGGGCGTGCCGTCGGCCTGCGCCAGCGCGCCGTGGCAGAACACGCAGCGCAGCGCCAGGAACGACGTGCGCGACGGCGAGCCCAGCGAGTCCGCGCCCTCCTCCGTCTTGCTGACCGGCCCTCCCGCGGGGCCCGCTGAGCCGCTCGGCCCGGCGCCATCGTTGGTGCCGCTCACCTGTACCTGTACCACCCAATATAATATATCAACAAATATCTACCACACAGCTAAAAAAGCACAATTATTTTGAAGTGAAACTTCTTTAGAATCGTTGTGATTTGAAAATTTGATGAAACGAAAAAGCAACACCAAAAAGAGACAAACATATTCATAATACATGTTATACTATAACATAAAACATATTCATAATATAATAATTTAGCCTGCGAGAGATAAAATACAAGTTATATTTATCTCATTCTCTTGTAGGCTTTCTTTCTGAAGTTTCACTCACACACACACTTTTTTTTCTTACGTTCTTTTTTTAAATTTCGCTTCACTATAAGTAAACCCTGCGATCTCGATCTAAGATAATAGCAGGCTTAGCTGATCCCCGTATGGTAATTATATTAAGACCATTTCCACACGGACACACTGGAACACTCAATCGCTTGGCGGCACGTCTTTGCCGGTATTTGCCGGTAGGGTGGTAGCTAGCCACTCCCAAAACCTCCCATCAGGGCAGACCAGAGAAAATTCAGAAATTATAAATTCCCAAACTGACCCTGCTGGGGATTGAATCTGGGACCTTCCACTTATAAGGCAACTATATTACTAACTAATATTACTATATTTGCTTACTTCAATTAATTAATTTGCTTCCATTAGAAGAATGATGAAATTGAAAACGTAAAACGATTTTTTTGAAATAAGTAAAGTAAGTAAGTATGTTATAAGGAAAAAGAGAATATTTTGATATACTTAGTGACCCCTATCAAAACTGCCTGTTATAATTATTTATTTAAAAGGTTAAACAAATAACTGAGAAAATGTTATCTAAGTGATTTAAAAAAGTAAACAAAGTTTTAGCAAACTAGAAAGAGTCCTTGATAAAATGCTTGATAGCATGCTTGATAAAAGGTTACTCCAAAAATAAGGAAAAAGTGTTCAAGATCATACTGTATAGTGTAACAAAATTATATGAATTAATCTTATACCTGTCAAAATAGTATTCCAATTACTTACTTACCACACCTACTTACTTACTTATTATGTAACCATAATATTTTTAAACTTTAAAATGGGTAAAGTAAGCTATCCTTAAATGATAGACATAATATGCCATTAAAGACTTTTAGAAGAGGAACAATTCCACCATACATTGTTTTTTTAATCTCAAAGGTATGAGGCAGCATTTTCGATGAAAGCTTGAATTTATCTGACATTTTTAACAATCATCCTCATATTTCAACCAATTTCCACAAAACATTAATTAATTACACACAAAAACCTTCCTCTTGAATGAAGTGTTCATTAGTGAAAACTATATAAAAATCGGTTTGGTAGTTTTTGAGTTTATCGTGTTCAGACACACAGACAGATGCGGCAGCAGGACTTTTTAATATACAGTAGTGATATGCAGCATAAACAGCCCTATCATTTGACTGTGTTGACATAGAAGCTAGATTTTTTTTACTGTAGAAGGGGCCTGTACTTCCACGAGTTCCCAAGAAAAAGGTTGTTGACATACAGACGGACAAAGATCCTGTAAGGCTTTTTCTCTTGAGGTACGGATCTCTAGAACCGATTGAGATAATAAGGTTCAGAGTGAGCTTATCTGCTCAAACTTTCGAACAGATAAGCCAGGAATGAACATAATGAGGAGTAATAATGTGATGGGGTAGAATAGTCTATCACACTAACAGATCATTTAACACCAGACCAAAAAATGTCATTAACTATCTGGGAATTTAATTGAAAATTCATTGTGTATTACTTAAGTAATAATTAATTAGTTTGCTATTAGAAATGAAACTTCATTTTAAACAATTATGTAACTATACTACCTAAAACGGATGGTAAAAATGGTGATGTTACACTTATTTACAATCAAAAGTGGAATCCCTCGCCCTCGGAGGTTCCTTATAATAACTTTCACAACATTGCACTTATGAGCCTGCATAATACACCGCAAGCAGAATTAATAATAAAATTAAATGAAATTGCTCCATTCAAAAATAAAAGCCAAACTTAATATGTCAATATTACAGAACAACTCATAGTTTTTGATCTTTTTTTAAAGTTTTTTTTTTTGCTTTTGTTTTTGTTACAAAAATGGCCATACGTTTCGCAAGGTGGAGACGTCGGCCAGCTCGTCGGGCGCCTCTTCCTTGATGGTTACACCGAGCAGCGGCCCGAGGTCCATCAGGGCTCGTTCGATCTCGTCTCCGCACCCACCTCCGGAAGGAAAACCTACGTTCTCCATTCACAATGTCGCACACTACACTTTCCAAATTATTTTACTCGCTTGAGTCTCATTTTCACCCAGGCAAAGTTTTCACCCAGAACTTTCACTCGCAGGCCTCGACGCTAGCGCACGTCAACATCACTAATTGAGCACTTTACTGAGGCTGAGAGATGAGGCTATTCGAAAGCGATTTCTAGTGCCCTTGCTCACGCTGAACGCGCAACCGAATTGATTTACTGGCGGAAAATATAATAGCACTGAGTCCTCCACACCATGGATATACAAGAAATTCCATTTGTTTTATTTAGAGATATTTTCACAAATCTAATGGAACGTGCGTCCTCTCAACATTTCTCTTGGCGACGAACTATAGACAAGATAGAGTTTTATGTCATTGTTAAAGATTTACCATCCAATAAAATATACAATAAACAATAGTCCAATACAAACAGGGGAACGGATTTGAGACTATTGAAATCCGTTGAGATGTGCGACCATACTTCGATGATTTCAAGCACAATCCTCATAATTTTACTTAAAGTATTTGAGCTTCTTTCATTTTTTTTTTTTTTATCGAGACCAAATAATTAAAATAGCATACAAAACACAGACACCAACGAAGAAGCCAAAGGAACGCCACCCATTCAGAAACCGACTTGGGTCAACGTTGGTTAACAATTACAATCAACTCGTCCCTCAAATAACACAGTATAAATAGCAAAAGCAAACGTCATTAATAAACGTCTAAAGAAAACCTAATAGGCCCTTACAATAATTATCATAATAACAATCTTAATTACTATGGATTCTATAGAAAAGTTCATTCGTTGGCCCTGTCAGGCACACGGGTCAGGCACGAATTGTGTCGGGTTCGTGTCGGGTCAAATCACTCTCCTCGTCTAGTAGGCCTTTAACAAAATATGACCAGCGACAGTATTTTTTCTAGGACTAGGAGTAAGTGTTCTGTGTTCTAGGACAGAAGTCTGAAAGGTGTCTGAAAGTGTCAACTGTCAAATGAGTTGGTGACATCGTGACAACACGAACACGTCAAAATTCTCGAAAATGGCTGACTCTGGGCCGAGTAAAAGCGATATTGAAGCGATATTTTTACGACTGCGCTCCATCCCCGCGAACAAAGTGTGTATTGTTTAATGGAATGGGTGAAAGGAATCGATGTTTATTGATTGTTTCACATAACTCGGTGTGTGCAGGTATGTTTCGACTGCAACGCGAAGAACCCTACGTGGTCGTCGGTGACGTACGGAGTGTTCATCTGCCTGGACTGCTCGGCCGTGCACCGCAGCCTCGGCGTACACCTCACGTTCGTGCGCTCCACGCAGCTCGACACCAACTGGACCTGGAAGCAGCTGCGCAATATGCAGCTCGGCGGCAATGTCAATGCGGTATGACTATATACTTGTGGCCATTTGGACCTCTATTCCTTTGAATTATCGCTATCCTCTTACTTTAGACCACATAGAATATACTGTTTGATGCCTGGAATACTAAATATCATGATAATCCTGGAAAGATACTGTTAAGAGTTGTATGTAAACTATCTAACTCAGGTTCAGGGGTAAAATTTAGTATCGTTTGGCAGGAGGAGGGGGGTGGGGGGGGGGTTTTGGGGGAGGAGGGGGTGCCCCCTACCCCCCGACACTACTCCCATTACAAGGTAATGCACCGTTTTTTTCTATGAATTTTTAAAAATCTCATTTTGAGGTTATGTTTTCGTATATTTTTTTGATATCATGAACCTCATTTATGGAGGAGGGGAGAGGGGTAGGGGGGGAGGGGTAGGAAGGGAGGGGGTGAACCCCCCCTCCAAAGGAAAAAGTACTTTAGAGGGGGAGTTAGACTTCACCCTCTCCCTCTCACCCCCTCCAAGGCCGGTCGACGGAGCCCCGCTTCGCGGGGCTCCTTATTCTGGGACGTAAACAAAGTAAATAACCACAGAAGAGGATGGCGGGGTCTTACAGACCCCGCCATCCTCTTCTTAACCTAACCTATCCGAGTCGGAGTGCCCCCAAGTCCCGAGCTCGCTTCGCTCGCTCTTGATAGTGGGAGCGGAGGAGGAAAAAGTACCACCGCTATGCTGTCAGCAAAGCAAGGAGCTTATTCTGGGACGTAAACAAAGTAAATAACCACAGAAGAGGATGGCGGGGTCTTACAGACCCCGCCATCCTCTTCTTAACCTAACCTATCCGAGTCGGAGTGCCCCCAAGTCCCGAGCTCGCTTCGCTCGCTCTTGATAGTGGGAGCAGAGGAGGTAAGAGTACCACCGCTATGCTGTCAGCAAGGCATAAAATGAGATTTTTAAAAATTCATAGAAAAAAAACGGTGCATTACCTTGTAATGGGAGTAGTGTCGGGGGGTAGGGGGCACCCCCCTCCTCCCCCAAAACCCCCCCCACCCCCCTCCTCCTGCCAAACGATACTAAATCCAACCCCTCAGGTTCACTATGACCTCATAAAATTTCTGAAAATCATTTCTTATTGGTGATCTTCTATATAGGGAGAACCTATCCACAAATATTGATTCCAAAAAACTGGAAAAAGTAAAATGACATTAAAAAAGATACAAATAAATTGTTTTCTAACTGTGTTAACCCATGACTTGCAAACTCTGGACACAAAAATCCATTCATTTGACGAACAATAAGATCCTGTATGGCAAATTTTAAGTTGTAATCAGCTGGTAAACCAGCTTGAGTGAGACATTGTTGTGAGTCAGGCAGTTACCCGTTTTATATCATAGACTCACACCTGGATATTGTTCTCTGTACCACAGACACAGTTCTTTCGCACACACGGGCTGGTGACGGAGGACGCGCGGCAGAAGTACAGCTCCCGTGTGGCGCAGATGTACAAAGACAAGCTCAGCGCACTGTCTGAACAGGCTATGAAGACATATGGGACTAAGGTTTGTTCTGAATGTGTTCATTTTTTAGTTGGTGTTCATTATTCTCCCATTTATTTGTACAGATTTTTTAAAAATGTGTACAAATAAATGGTTTAATATAATTAGTTGGTGTTCATTATCTATACCAATATTATAAATGCGAAAGTTTGAATGGATGGATGTTTGTGACTCAATCCCTCCCCAACGACTGAACGACGGATCTTAATGAAATTTGGCACAGAGATAGATTATAGTCTGGATAACACATCACATGTGAATAACACATAGGCTACTTTTATCCCAGAAAATTAAAGAGTTCCAAAAATCCTAAATCCACATGGACAAAGTCGCTGGCATTAGCTAGTTTAAAATGATTTTTTAACTAATTAATAGTTATTATCTTATTAATAAGTGTGTGGCAGGATTTTGTACTAATAATATAATAGGAGAAGTGCAGAAATTGTTCCAATACAAGATCAATGTGTATGATTTCCTAATATTAGATTAATTTACATTTCAGTTTGTTTGGATGACTGATGTAAAATTGTTAGAGATCTTCATAAAAATTCTAAAATATAGTTTATTGTCTACAGAATACTTTATATTCTTTAGTATATTACCTATGCTTAGTCAGATCTTTCTTAAAAACTAAAGCAGTGATGATTCTTAATGCAGATCTTAAAATAATCCCACGATAAACTCATTGGTAGGTTGTTTTATTCCTCTCAGCCTGGTTAGTTATATAGTCCTGGCTTCCTCGTAGCTTTAGTTTAAAGATACCGTAACTGATTATCACTATCATGTTTTATAAGCAACTAGCTGATGCCCGCGACTTCGTCCCTGCGGTTTAAGATTCTTTGATTCCCGTGGGGACTCCTTAATTTTTCCGTATAAAAACTAGCCTATGTCACTCTCCAGGACCTCAACTATACCCATGCCAAAAATCACGTCAATCCGTTGCTTCATTGCGGTGTGATTGAAGGACAAACCAACAAACAAATACACCTTCGCATTTATAATATTAAGTATGATTGGACATCAATAAGTGTAAAGTGTACCTAATTTGAATAAGTAAATACTGATTGATATACTGCACTTTGTAGTTGCACCTGGACCCTGCACCGGCAGAAGTCAAAGAGCCCAAGGAGCAGGAGGTAGACTGGTTTGCGGAGCACGGCAAGCCCACTAACACTAACACCACCTCACAGGTAACACCCACTGCCACTAACCACTGTGGCAGCCACCATTGTTCACATGATTCCAGCAAGGTAATATAATGTGAACATAATAACGTGAGACTTGGACTATACCCCTATACATGCTTGTCTTTGAACCTTCCTATATCATTATATGCACCATTGTTGACAGGATCAAAAGATTGTGATGGTTTTAAGATACCGTCATTAATCGTCACCATCTATACTTGATGTTCATAAAGTGTACTGTGTAGGTACCAATTTTGAATAAACATATTTTGAGTTTGACTTGGGTGTGCAAATTCGTATGAAATCTGGGTGTAAATACCATGAACCCAATACATGGAAGCTTATAACTAGTACTTAATCAGTGTTATGTTATAGTGAATCACATAGTTATAATCTCTACTTGGCTAATATGTATGACTCTGTACTAAAATTAACCATGTCTTATGTACACATGAATGCAAATAAAGAATTTGAATATGTCTGTCTGCTATGTTTTCGCAGCCACACCTGTTCAATTGAATTTGACGAGATTTAGTACAGAGAAGTTTCATATCAGGGAAGGACACAAACCACTTTTTCCCCAGATTAGACAGACAGAAACACTTTTACAATATCCTTTATGGATTATTGAATCTTAATTACTGTCCTAGATCTCAAGTTATTGTGTACACTTGTGTATAAAAACTTGCAATCACAGGTTAGCAAATATGAGTGTAAGTTGAACAATGGCATGCAATTTAGATAATGAAAATATAAGCGTGGCTTTACATTTTTATTTACTAATTTACTCATGTAACAGATTTCATTATAAGTTTTCTTTGTGTTTTGAGATTTTTGAGTGTATTTTTAAAATTTGTTTCTAAATCAAATATCAAATAAATATTATAAATGCGAAAGTTTGGATGGATATTTGTATGGATGTATGTTTGTTACTCAATCACGCTCCAACGGATGAACGGATCTGGATGAAATTTGGCACAGAGATAGATTATAGTCTGGAATAGCACATAGGCTATTTTTTATCCCGGAAAATTAAAGAGTTCCCGCGGGAACCGAAAAACCTCAATCCACGCGGACGAAGTCGCGGGCATCAGCTAGTGAAAATATAATTTTGGTTTTAAAATGGTTTAAAATAAAATCAAAAAGTCGTTTGAATTGACCTCCTAGTGTGTTTCCATGTCTGTGAATCATGTGATAGTCACATTAATTAACACACAGTTTTTACATTAAAACTTTTAAAGTGTGGTTTTGCATTCACTTTTTTTGTATATTTTATAAAGTTTGATTTAATCCTTTTGATGGTTAAGTTGAAAGAACCTAGTACCTTAAGTATTACTCGTGCCCTCCAGTTGTGAGAGCGGGTCCGCGTATACGAACGTACTCATGACGACAGGAAGTGGGTGGGTTTCCAGACATTCCCTCTGATATCTTTTTTTATCCACTACAAGTTAGCCTTTGACTGAAATCTCACTTGATGGTAAGTGATGATGCAGTCTAAGATGGTAGCGGTCTAACCTGTTAGGGGCATGACAGTTATATTCAACCCTATTCAGTTTCTACATCGTACCGCAACGCTAAATCGGTTGGCGGCACGTCGTCGCCGGTAGGGTGGTAACTGGTAACTAACTAACTAGCCGAAGGCCAGGCCAGACCAGGGAAAATTCAGAAATTATAAATTCTCAAATTGATCCTGCCGAGGATCGAACCCGGGACCTCCGCACGTTAAGACACCAGCGCTCAACACTGCGCCACGGAGGTCGTCAAAATCCAGCATATATTATGTGATTGTGACGATTTGTAAGCCACAAATTGGTTCTTCATTTGGGTTTAATTGGATCGGTTAAAACATAACGTAGCGTCAACCCGAAGGAGGGTTTTCCTAGGATGAGTACCTATGCTATAGCCGCTCCCAACTCGTTCGCCACTGTCACATATAATAGAATAAGGCCAAAAAGAAAACATGCCCAGAGTTCACAACGTTTATTCCACTGACAGATATTATTTTCTGACCGCCCTCTACACAAAGAGTATAACGCCTCTTACACCCTCTTGTATTACTGGTATAAGGCCTTCAATACACTACAAGTACTCTATGTCACTTGTCAGGCGTCGCCGGGCGCCGGCGGCGGCACACAGAGCCTGAGCTCGGAGGCGCGGCTGTGGGGCGAGCCCGCGCCCGCGCGCTCCGGGAGGCCCGCTGGCAGGCGGCCGGGGGTCAGTACTGCATATTATTACTATTTGTTTTTACTTATAGTTACACTAATACTTCATCTATCCTAATATCCATACTAATATTATAAATGCGAAAGTCTGTCTGTCTGTCTGTCCGTCTGTCTGTCTGTCTGTCTGTCTGTCTGTCTGTCTGTCTGTCTGCTACGATTTGACGGCCCATTTGTTCAACCGATTATGATAAAATTTGTATTCCGGGGAAGGACATAGGATACTTTTTATCCCGGAAAATTAAGGATTTCCCGCGGGAATCAAAAAACTTAATCCACGCAGACGATGTCGCGGGCATCAGCTAGTTATAAATACATCGCTCTCCATTGTGTTTTTTTATGTCTTATTTGAGTTAATTGTAATTATTTTATATGACATTCGTAAGAGCTTTAAACAAGCCAAAACCAAAATAAATAAATGAATATGAATATGAATTGCTCCGCCTCAAAAAAAGTCAAAAGGTTATTTGTGGGAATGAGCATTCTTTTCTACAACAAAATTCCACAACTTATTTTAAACTTACCTATGTAACACAAATTTAAGAAATCCATTACAAGTGTGCTCCTGAAAAAAAGCTTATTATACTGTTGAAGATTTGTAAATGATAGAGGAGGATGGATTTGACTCACTCCAGCAATGCTAAGGACAGTCAGCTAGTTTGACTTCTCTCTTTCTAAGTGTGTGTGTGTGTGTGTGCGGCAGACGGGCGCGCGGCGCGGCGGGCTGGGCGCCACCAAGGTGGCCGCCAACTTCGACGACATCGAGCGCGAGGCCATCATGGCAGAGAAACTTAAAATGGAGGTAAGCCTACAGGCATACAACATACAACATGCTACATGTTATATTTAGTCGATGTACTCGTAAGTTACTTATTTGTTAAGGGCTAAGTAAGTTATACCAGTTCCTTTTATTATTTGTGATTTTATGATTTCTTTTTGATTTGTTTTAAGCTGTAAAATTTAAAAATTTGCATTGTAAAGACTGACCTTCAATGTTTTGGAGCGCTATGTCGGTTAGTTCATTTGGCGGATAACTTCAGACTCACTCCCGAAAGCATTGAAATTCCGTAGGTTTCCGCACTTAAACCTCCAATTGGAAGTCTGTTGTACTTGTAAAAATACTATATTTGATTACGTGTTCAGACGAAAGAGGCGCCGAGCGTGGCGAGTATAGAGACGGTGGAACAGGAAGTGGCGTCCCTGCGGCTCGCGTACCGGCCGCAGTCCGACCGGCTGGGCATAGCGGCCGCCAACCGGTCCAACGCCGCGTGAGTACACTAGCACATACTGTACTGAGAGTGCTTCGTCGTCGTCTCAACCTATAGACGTCCACTGCTGGACTGCTGTCTCCTGCATGGCTCGCCACAGAGCACGGTCTTGTGCCGCTTGTTTCCGCACGGGCTCCTAGCTGCACGCTTGAGATCGTCCGTCCACCTAGTGTGGGGTCGATGTGCGATTACTATTGTTCAAATTGTAACTAAAAACATACTTTATTAGTCGAACATAAAGTTTATTTTGCATTACCAATACACTTAAGAAAAAGCGGCATCGAAAGAGCCACATTGAGTTGCCTCAAGTATATTATGTAGTCTTATCTGACCCAGTGACAGCATTGCCGAGTATATATGAAAAATAAAATAAAAACAAAAACTAAACAGGCATAAAAACTAGTTGCCATTTTGGCTACGAAGTCACATAAGTTTATTTTTATTCCACTACAAGTTAGCCCTTGACTGCGATCTCACCTGATGGTAAGCGATGATGCAGTCTAAGATGTTAGCGGGTTAACCTGTTAGGGGAACGTAGTAACGTAAGTCAGCGGGGCTGTAGCATTGTGTGTGTGTTGTGGCAGGGGCGTGTCACACTCGGCCGCGTCGGACATGACGGTGATAGAGCAGGAGGGCGCGCCGCCGCCGCGCCAGCAGCTGGACGAGCTGGACGACTTCAACAGCGTGCTCGTCATGATCAGGTACAACCTCATACGTCATATGTTCAACCTGAAGCTCCCAGACACGTGTGCAGGCTCTGCTGGGAGGCTGAGGAAACGCCGTTACACATTATCTGCTACTGCGCCGCCTTAACGCACACACGTAGCCTCCTCCTTGGGAAGCGCCTAGTGGAGCCCGAGGAGGCAGAGCACATCCCGGCCAAGAAGCTGCTGCTGTTCCTAGCAGCAAGTAGTAATGGCCAGGAGCAGATAGTGGCGACCACAATAGATCGGCAAGTGATACCGGGTCTCTTTGCAGAGCGTTGCCAAGCCACATGACCAAGAAGAAGAAGATGATCAGGTGAGCCGACAGCTCTTATTGTTGCCTATTATATCCGTCCAAACATTTATTTCATTCAAATTCAAACTCAAACCATCTTTATTCAAAATAGGTATCTACAAAGTACACCTTCTGAACGTCATGTTTACAAAGAATAAGAGTTGATGGTGATAATAAACAACGGTATCTTAAGACTAAAGCTATGAGGGTTCCAAACGCTACTCAGCTGGGTTTTTTTTTCATTATCACCATCTCACAAATCATCTTAACTAAGGAACTATCAGAGCCATTAGAGCAAATTATTGCCAAGCTTCCTTGTCATTTAAGTATTATTTCTTCATTAATTGATTGTCGTCGTGGTCAGGAACGAGCCGTACAGCAGTAGCAGCAGCCGCGCGCTGGACTCGCTGCCGGAGGAGTCTCCGCGCAAGCTGAACAGCTCGTGGGAGCACATCGAGCCGGAGCCCGCGCGGCCGGTGCGCGGCATGTTCGACGAACGGCCCGCGCCCAGGACCGGCGCCGGCACCAACAGCAGCAACAGCAGCAACAGCAGCTCGCGCAGCCGCCCCAAGAGGCGGGACGAGGAGGACGACAGCGCCGTCAAGAAGTTCGGCGCCGCCAAGTCCATCAGCTCCGCGCAGTTCTTCGGCGATCAGGCGAGTGGGCCTCATTCTTTTTTCTTTTTAATTGTGATTTGAAAATTCGATGAAACGAAAAAGCGACACTAAAAGGAGACAAACATATTCCATAATAGCATTTAGACTGAGAGAATGAGATAGAATACAAGTGATATTTATCTCATTCTCTCGTAGGCTACTTTTATGAAGTTTCACTTATGCTGTGTGAATTGCACACACACAATTTTTTTATTTAAAGACTAGCGCTTAGCTGAAATTTACGTCTGTAGGTATCAACTATATACAGATGCAGAAATCTTAGTTGCAATCTATGTTATAAAGAAAACTTTGAATATCTCAAGTTCATTGATTCGGGTTAAGATGATTGATACCACCCTATCCATACTAATATTATAAATGCGAAAGTAGCTCTGTCTGTCTGTGTGTTACGCAATCACGCCTAAACTACTGAACCGATTTAAATGAAATTTGGTACAGAGATAGCTTGTATCCCGAGAAAGGACATAGGCTACTTTTTATCCCGGAAAATTAAGGAGTTCCGCGGGAATTGAAAAAACTTAATCCACGCGGACATCATCTACTCTCATATATTTTCGGTGAGCTTTCTTCTTTCGCCCATGTATCTGTTGTATTCGGAGCGTGCAATGTCGACAAATTAGGAAGCGCCTTCGTCATAATGACTCGCTCTGGGCTAATAAAGTCGACGCCCCCTCAGGACGGCGGCTGGGAGCGCGGCGGCGGCGGCGCGGGCGCGGGCGGCGGCGGCGACATGTCGCGGTTCGCGGGCAGCAGCAGCATCTCGTCGGCGGAGATGTTCGGCGACGGGCGGGCGGCGGCGCGCCCCTCCTCCTTCAGCGTGGCGGCGCCCGACCTCGACGAGGTGAGCGCGGCGCCCGATACTGTGTCCAGGCTAAGTTTTAACATTCCAATTTCGATTTACATGTTCGAGCGTTTGAACGCAGCGTCAAAAGGGGCTCCATCACTCGAGTACCACCGCTACCACTAAAGCCCATTAACGTCCCACTGCTGGGCACAGGCCTCCACTCTCATAGGAAAGTGGGAATTAGAGCTTAGACCCACCACGCTGCTCCAATGCGGGTTGGCGGGCTTTAACAACTATTATCATGTTAGAATGAATTTATTTGTCTGAATATGTGTTACAATGATGGTTAATGATTCTTTGCAAATAAATGATTATTTATTATTTATTTATTTATCACATCATACTAATATTATAAATGCGAAAGTGTTTTTTTTTGTTGGTTTATTGGTTTGTCCTTCAATCACGCCGCAACGGAGCAAACGGATCGACGTGATTTTTTGGCATGGGTATAGCTGAGAACCTAGAGAGTGACATAGGCTACTTTTTATCCCGGAAAATTGAGTAGTTCCTGCGGGAATCAAAAAACTTTAACCACGCGGACGAAGTCGCGGGCATCAGCTAGTAATATAATAAGTGTACATACTACATACGCTACATGACGTCATTGTGGGTGTCAGGTGCGCGAGTCGGTGCGCGCGGGCGTGACGCGCGTGGCGGGGCGGCTGTCGTCGCTCGCCAACGGCGTCGTCTCCTCCATACAGGAGCGCTACGGGTACTGACCCCCCCACCCCCACTCTCACGCTGAGCCCGCCCCCTCCCCCGCAGCCGACTGACGCAACACCACGCAACAACGAGAACGACTAGCGACTAGTGACTCGACACAAGCCCCGCGGCCGATACTACACATGCATTTCACATACAATAGTTATTAGTTTCATAAACGTGCGCCCACTGGCGCCGCCTCTAGGGGACTGCTTTTGTGACATTACTATACATTTTACTTACTCGCCCTAATTCTTTTTAACTTGCTGCCATTTTTCACTCAGCCCCCCAATTGTGTAAGCAACTCGTGATCATTTGACAGCGTAGAACATAGTACTCGAACTGTTTAACTTCATACATTCTTTTTGACATGCGAACTTCTGTGCACTCCTTGACAGGTCGAATCCGTTTGACAAACTATTACGATTTCCTTACACGATAGGGGGCAGCTCTTACTAGGTCGATGAGCGACGGACAAATGTACTGTTTTATATTTAAAACATTAGATACGTTCCCCGCGCTTTATTTTGGCAAAAATTTAAGAAGGCACTTGCCCTCACTTGCGTACATTGCAGTTAACAACAGTGTAACTCAGAATCTATATTCATCTCTTTCTAACAACAGGTATAGCGTATGTTAACCTTTATGTTCTTTCCGTTTCTCCGCGTACGTAATATTTGCGCCGTTTTTTAGTGCAAAGATGTTCGCGTATGCCGCGTCTATTTGTAATAAGTCGTTGGTTCTAACAGCCTGATATAAACCTGGCCATGACGAGTGACGACATTCATATTGGACTTAGTCTTTAGTCACTTTGTCCAAAATGAATTGCAAAAGATAGAACACATTTAAGGCCAAAACACACAGGGAGCGGGCGCGGGTCGGGCGCGGGCCGGGTCGGGTGCGCGGCGGTTTGAATTCCTTGTATTTATATGGACGACATCACACAGAATGCGGGCGTGGGTCGGGCGCGTGGCGGGTGACGCTGTGTGATGTCGTCCATATAAATACAAGGAATTCAAACCGCCGCGCACCCGACCCGGCCCGCGCCCGACCCGCGCCCGCTCCCTGTGTGTTTTGGCCTTTAATAACAAAGCACGCCACTTTCGCCGTGTGATTTGCAGTTTTTCTATTCTGGCTACATACTAACTTGATACAATCTGTTGCTAACGATAAGTACTGTAATTGTGTAGATTGTCGAGATCCTATCGTCAGTATAATCATGTAAATAATATATCAACTGGAAGTTTGGCGCGGCTGGGGCCGGCCGTATATTATCAAAAATTGACGATATATACAATTCTGACGCGCTCAAAGACATTGTTCATACATTTTGTACTAGACACGTCTTACAGCAAACAATGTTCTGACAGAGAATTTCTGATAATGTGCGGGCGGCCTCCATCTACCATTAATATGCTTAGACAATAACTTACCTGTAATTAATTACCTTTAACCTTACCTATTCAATAAAGAGCTAATAATATTTCTCGTTGTCATTTCTCACGTCTTGTATAAAACTAGTTTTTTCACGCACACTCGAGTAACTTATCGCAAATATGATTGTTCTATTCACTCAGAAATGTGTGACCAAATGAAGATCGTATCCTATAGATATCTATTGTATAACTTCTGTAATCTGTAGACTTTGTATTGAAATGTTGCATACAAACAATATTCATGTAATGTTATCGCTAGCATACAATCAATTTAATGTAACAAAACATATTTAGATTATAACTATTTATAAATAGTAGATTAGTAGTCAAGGGTTGTAAGGCATCAATTGCAGCCCGAGATATTTAGGCGCACGAGCACAGCGAGGGCGCCTATAGTTCGAGGGTGCAATTGATGCTTACACCCGAGCTAACTACTCTGCTTTACATCTCGATTGTGAGGTAAGTAGGTCCTTATTAACCCCAAATGGAGCTTGAAGGTGACCAATTAGCGCTCTAGGGTAATAATGTAGCTAGAAAAGCCCTAGGGCGGTAAGTAATTTAAAAAAAAACTCTTCACTCTTTCAAAAAGTTCGCGTACATCTAACCATCATACTGTTTTTAATTACTTACCGCCCTAGGGCTTTTCTAGCTACATTATTACCCTAGAGCGCTAATTGGTCACCTACAAGCTCCATTTGGGGGTAATAAGGACCTACTTACCGAATATGAGAGATGTAAAAGTTATAACTGCCTAAATACATAATAGTAGATTATTAACCAAGGGGATAAAGCAGTGTCTTCTGTCGCGGGTGACGATTTAAATCGCGAGCGTAACGAAGGACTCGTGGATTACTCCCGAGCGTAGCGAGGGTGTTAAAAACTTAAATCACGAGCGAAGCGAGGGATTTAAGACGAGTCCTGAGTGTAGCGAGGGATTTAAGTTCACCCAAGACTAAGACAGCTTTATCACCGAGGAAAATACTCTACTTTTCGTACCATTTGCGAAAAAATTAACACAATAATAATATGAGATATAAGCATTTATTAAAAATAATGACAATTTTTTTTTATCCACTACAAGTTAGCCCTTGACTGCGATCTCACCTGATGGTAAGTGATGATGCAGTCTAAGATGGTAGCGGGCTAACCTGTTAGGGGCATGGCAGTTATATTAAACCCATCCCCCTATTCGGTTTCTACACGGCATCGTACCGGAACGCTAAATCGCTTGGCGGCACGTTTTTGCCGGTAGGGTGGTAACTAGCCACGGCCGAAGCCTCCCACCAGGCCAGACCAGGGAAAATTCAGAAATTATAAATTCCCAAATTGACCCTGCCGGGGATCGAACCCGGGACCTCCGCACGTTAAGACAACAGCGCTACACACTGCGCCACGGAGGTCGTCAAAAAGTAAAAAGTCAAAAGCAAATTAAAAGTAAAAGTTAACATTCGAAACATTGGTCCAATTATTGATAGAGAGAGTTACAATAGTAGATTGTATTATAAGGGAGCAAAATAATATTTTTACGGCTAGGGCGCTTTTTTGAATCCAGAACGAAGTGAGGGATTCTAGAGTAGAATCCTGAGCGTAGCGAGGGATTCTTTAGTAGAATCCTGAACGTAGCGAGGGATTCAAAGTACGTCGCCCGAGCCAAAAATATATTTGCGCCCGAATGATACACTGTACTTTTCATCACCCTGTATGAGAAAATTTGGTTCCCGCGGGAACTCTTTAATTTCCCGGGATAAAAAGCATAATATGTGCTATTTCCAGACTTTAATCTATCTCTGTGCCAAATTTTATCCAGATCCGTTCAGCCGTTCGGGCGTAATTGCGTAACAAACATCCATACATCCATACATCCACACATCCATCCAAACTTTCGCCTTTATAATAATATTTATTTAATTTTTTTTTTTTTTTTTTAATATATATATATCCACTACCTTTACTAGTAGCCCTTTCGTTAGTTAAAATTCAGAAATTATAAATTCCTAAATTGACCCTGCCGGGGATCGAACCCGGGACCTCCGCACGTTAAGACAGCAGCGCTCAACACTGCGCCACGGAGGTCGTCAATTTGCGTTGGCGCTGAACACTAAGATGTTCCAAATTCAATAAGTGCGCGGCAAAGATAATTGCGGCGCACTTACGAGTATAAAGAGGATTAAAAACTCATTACTGCCCGCTAAAAGTTTCTTATAGAAAACACCACCTTTGGGCGCACATAAAGGCGAACCAAGTCGTCCTTTTCGAATACATGGGATGAAAATAACGTTTATGTATTTGAAGAAAACAAAAACGCGGCAAATTCCTAGACTAATATTTTTTTGTCGGAAAAGCAATGGCATCAAGCTCATACGGCCTCGTCGGTTTTCGTCATTTTATTTAATAATCATAACTGCATAATAAATGCGTATTCCTTTTTCAAAAAGATGTTTAATGCTTTATATACAAACTCAATGGTGGTACTAAAGACAGATGTAGTTCACGGTATTCCAAATTTAAATCACATTCTCCCCCTAGAGGATGAATGAAATTCAGTACAATTTTCTTTCCCTGTTTTTAACAGATTAAAAATGACTATTGTTAAGTTCGCTTTTTGTGGCATAGAATGTCACTTTTTTGAGCAAGTGGTACGAAAAACTATATATAACAAGTTAACTGTATAGTGTCGAATATAAACAAGTTAGTTTAATGCAGTATATAATAATTAATGAAACACATCATTCAATAGGTCACCGCATTTAACATGATCATCTTTAATTATTTCATTTTGTTATTTATAAGTACTTACTTGATTATTTTATTTTTTAAATATTGAACTAAAATTTTACCTAAACTGTAATTTCATTCGACCTTCGAGTAGGTACACTGTATTTATCAAATATGTACTACATTACATTTGTAACAGATGTTCAAAGTTAATTATTGTCTCATGTTTACATAATCAGTACATTAGAAGATACCAACTGAATACTAGACCGGTATTGTACTGAGCATTATATTATACGGAACGGGAATAGTTAAAACGTAAGCTTGTTACGTCATTAACACTAGCTCGCTCCGAATATCGTGTAAATATTGTAATTGTATCATAATATAAATAGCATTTGTTAGCGTAAGGTTCGTTATAACACATCGTACGAGGGCTTGTAGTGAACTAATGCATTTAGATGAACGTTGCAGCCCCCTTGGCGCGAAAGTTATAATGCTAATCTATCTTACTCTTGCGATGGACAGAATTTATGTTATTCTTCTGCGACAATCAATTTTAGCCCGAAGAGAATCAGCGTTAGACAATCAGAGGCGGTAGGACGAGCGCCGCAGAGTGTCGTCGAAAAGTATTTGTTAATTGGCACATTTCTTGATCGCTAGCATTCCCAATTTTTTATTTAGTGAAGGAAATTTCATTAATATTACGGATAGTAATATCCATTAATAATACATAATTCATTAATAATACGGTAATTAATTTTTCTACTAATAAAGCAGTGTAAAAACTGACTGAAGAATTTTTTAAATTGTGTTCGGGTTTGTTCAACATTTTTTGAAAGTGTATTTTTATGTACGGCGTTTGTTGGTTTGTCCTTCAATCACGCCGCAACGGAGCAACGGATCGACGTGATTTTTGGCATGGGTATAGTTGAGGACCTGCAGAGTGACATAGGCTACTTTTTATCCCGGAAAATTAAGGAGTTCCCGCGGGAATTAAAAAACTTATATCACGCGGGCGAAGTCGCGGGCATCAGCTAGTGTACAATAAATTGTATTAATTTATAGAAACAATACATACCTCGGTGATAGCTCGTAGCTCGGGCCTGAGCTCTGCGGACGCCTGTCGAGCGCACCCGCACTGATCGCCGCTACACACTACACACTACACACTACACAGCCAGTGATCGTGCGCGCGACCGACATCAGCTTTGTATTATATGCAACAATTTTTATTTTTGATAATAATGTCCTCTTGACCGAATTTCAGCCACGGCGGCCAATCTCCAGAGAGATTAGCCATCTGCGCGGGAGATATAGTGCACAAGTGTGCGCGCAAACACAGGTGCACTCTCTGTTCCTTTACTCTCATAGCCCGATGGGGCGGAAAATCCGACACGACCGGAGAGAGATCAGGCGCAGGACCGACGGCTTAACGTGCTCTCCGAGGCACGGGGGTGAAACACCGCCAACTTCCTAACTCCGGGCTAGTACTGAGAATTTCTTGTCAGATAAACCCAGTACTTGTTGTGACCCGACCCGGGACTCGAACCCGGGACCTCGTCGGCCGCAGTCGAACATGCTAACCACTAGACCAACGAGGCAGTTTTTTGATAATAAGTAATTGGTATTGGTACGGTGTACGAGTAGCGGCGAGTTGGACAACTAGGCTTTATTGTAATCTTTATCGGCGCTTTAGAGTTAACTGTAAGTAGGTAGGAAATGTTAGAATCTATTTTGTTTTCATATTATATACTTTTCATTGTTATGTATTAGGGTGAGAACATACCTCTGACACGCGTGTTCACCTCGGTGAAACAAAATCGTAGGATTAAGCTACGACTAGTTGAATTGTGCGTTAGTAGTATGTTCATGCCTTTAGTTGTACTAATTATTTACCATTTGACTATCAGGGTGAATAAGTTTGTCATATTCCAATAATAATAATTAGTTTATATTTTTTCTTATTATAATTTATATTATTTATGTAATCATCAAAATGAATGATATAAAGGCTGGTTCATATTAAGACAGTCACTGACCACAGTGCCATTGGAATGATAGCATGGCATGTAGTGGTAGAAAATTGATTTAGTTCCATTTAAACGCTGCTCGCTTTAATAGAGCGCCTTAAAACAGCAGTTACTAGCGTCTGTGACTGTCAACTTTATCGACTACTGGCCTTATCTAAACCTGAAAAAACTGTAAAATGAAGCTTTCATATCATTTTTTATACTATGGGTCAACACTGTACAAGGTTTGCAACTCCTGAAGTGTTGGGTATTTTAGCTTGTTCTGTGTAAGATATTTATTTTTTTGGCATTTGTTTAGTTATCCAATTATTACGATTCAACAGTTTGTAAAGAAAAGTTATAGGTTTTTTAGATAATGATTATTGATAAAAATATACAAAAATATATTTGCTGTATTTGTTTTATTTCATAAAAATGTTTTTTTTTTTTAAAAACCTTAAAATTAATTAACATTAATTAGGGACTCCGTAGTAAGTCCGTATGTACCTAAATTGGTGTTAACACGGCTGTACACGATTCCTAAACTCAAGTAACAACTGTACAAAGTAAGTATTACTATATAGATAAACTATGGATGAAGTAACAGGATATAGACCTGTGGAAATTCATCAACTGAAAAGAGCTGATGATCTATAAACGGCTGAAACGATTTTCGTAGATCAGCTAAAAACACCCTGTCAAGTGACCTCTCAAACAAATAAAAACCAAGGGTGCGTTCCGAAATACACTGAGAGCACTGAAAGTCCCCAGTAAAGAGCACTGCCAGTGCTCGCAGTGCTTATAACGGAACACACACTAAATCAAAATCGGTTTTCCGTTTGGAAGCTACGATGCCACAGACAGATACACACGTTAAACTTAATGGACCCACCCACTAGTGGGGCCGAGCAGTTGGACCAATCCCAGTCCATAACTATATTTTTGCGTTGAGGGTTAAAAAGTAGGGAATGCTTTCCTTTCCAGTATCCACAGTGAACATTAAATAAATAAATAAATAAAATTTTATTTAGAAACATTAACCAAGGACTTAAACAAACATATATAATAATATACTAATATTATAAATGCGAAGTGTGTTTGTTTGTTTGTTTGTCCTTCAATCACGCCGCAACGGAGCAACGGATCGACGTGATTTTTGGCATGGGCATAGTTGAGGATCTGGAGAATGACATAAGCTACTTTTTATCCCGGAAAATTAAGGAGTTCCCGCGGGAATCAAAAAAACTTAAATAGCTTAATTAGCTAGTGAACTATGATCCTGCAAAAGTTAAAAACTGTGTTGCAGTAATAATCGCCCTCAAACCTTGTACATTGTTTCATCTAAAACAATGTGGTTACAACAAAAACTAAACTAAACATAAACATTGTGAAAAGGATAACACGAATTTAACACCAGTCCATTAGCTTATAGTGGGCCTAGGCAATGGGGCGGTTTGTTGTATGCAGACCCTCGCATTAAATCCTGTCAGTATGGTTTGAACCAAAACTTATACACAAATATCCAAAAAAAAAAACATACGGAAGTTAGGTATTTACAAGTGTAAAATCTCAAAAAACCAATATTACTCTTACATCACAATAAAATAGTAGCACCTACTTACTACTTAAACGTGTTTTGTAGCAACTATACAAACATTCTCCAAAGACACGCTGGTGGGCACGTAATGTACCAACCGGGCATCGAACCCGCGCTCCTTCAGGTGCAGAACCCTGCCCCAGTCCAGCAGCGCCTTCGCGCGTCGGCCGATCACCTCGCGTTGTTCTCGGCTGAGGTGCAAGCTTTTCGTTCCTAATTCTGTTTCGTTATTTTCATTTGAACAATGACTGACTATATTTTGACTATTAACTTCTTTAGGGATGAATTTGTCTTTATTTTGTATTGAGTCTGTGTTATTTATTTCTGTTTTGTTTTCATTAACATTTAACTCACGATTTGGTTCAAGATTTTCTTGATCACTAATTTGTATAGGGTTGTCACTTTTAGTATTCTGTGAAGGATTGTTATTATTTATTCCAGAATTGTCATCTTCATGTAATTCCAATTTGTGTTGGCCACGGCTTTCAATATCGCGTGTTTCCGTGTTGTTTTGATCAGGCTTGCAGGTATTTTGTGTATTTTTATCGCGATCGCGTCGGTCGCGGCTTCGGCCGTCGCCGCAGGTCGCCCAGGATACTATGCCAAGCAGAGTGCTGAAGTCGTCTGCGTCTATCCCGAGTTTCTGAAAACGTAAAATCACAACCGCTGTAATCATCAAAAAGTCCAAAAGCATTTGTTCAAAGTACTCACATAGCTTTTTAACCATCAATAAATGTCATCTTCTACTTAATTAAAACAGTTTTGATCGTTAAAATTATAAAGGACTAGATTATTTATTTAAAACAAGATGATGGCCAACTGAAATCTTGATTTTCCCGCATAAAAAGTAGCTTCGGGGATGCAAAATATTTGTGCCTATGTGTGCCGTAAATTTTATCAAAATCGATTAATCATGCACTTTTGCATTTAATTTGCATTTTTCATTTTGCATTGTAAATTATATAAGTAAAAACGCTGTTGATTACAGACAAATAAACAGAATAAAATAATATTAAAGTATGGATTCAATTTTAACGTTTAAACTATCGTGAGTGATTATAACTATTCATAATATTTTTTTATTTTTATTTTTATATCCGCTACAAGTTAGCCCTTGACTGCGATCTCACCTGATGGTAAGTGATGATGCAGTCTAAGATGGTAGCGGGCTAACCTGTTATTCATAATATCCGGATAAACTCACGTGTTCTGTCGAGTAGCGGCCGCGTCGCGCGAACAGGCTCATGAATAAGGGCCCCGAACGGGTTCGAAACGAGTCGGGCATTTTTCCGACAGAACACGTGAGTTTATCCGGGTATTATGTATAGTTATGGATTTAATGTTGTAAGTTTAGTAGGATCAGTATGTAACATACTTGCAAGATGGCATTAGCGGGGTAGGCGGCTCGCTCGCAGCGGTGGTGGCAGCACGCCGCCAGCACCACGCCGCGCACCTTCGCAGACACACCAGGCGCAGTTATGCTACGAAGCGCCAAATCTATAACAATATTATTTTTAAGTTCGTTTTTTTTTGACAACCCTAGTGAGTTTCGCCGATAAAGACCGGCCATACACGGACTGCTCGAACAGCTGCTGCTGCCAACCGCCCGAAGCAGTCGCAACTGCTCGAGCGGTTCCATGTATGTGTGTACGTAGAAGACTGTAGTTCACTATGCAGTCGCAGCTTGAAGTAGTCCATCCTGACCTATCCTGACTGCTTCAATCTGTCCATGTATCGCCGGCCGAATGTGGTGGAAAAATGTCTCCAATTACATAAAATGCCCTGTATTTTTTAAAGATATTTCAAAAAGTGGGCGACGTAAAAACGGTATCTCTACGTTTTCCAATAGCCGCTGTCGACCTTAGGCCAGGCGTTTAGAATGAATCAATGAAATATTCTTTATTGTACACCAAAACCAGGAGACATAACAACAACTTTACTTTGTAATGTTTTGGTCCAAGATCCCAGAGCCGCCAGACCTTACTTATTTTCTGAGAAACAAAATGTGTGTAATATAGTAGCTTTGGTACGTAGATTTAACGTACGCATACTCGCAAATTTGGGGCGACGGCCAATTTATAGTTATAAGGTGCTAAAGGTACGTAAAAACGTTGCTAACTTTACTTATTTTCTGAGTGCTGATTTTTATGTATGTTGTACAGAATATTGTTAATAATTAGTAATCAATACTCCCAGACTCATGCCGTGGGCCATTATTTCTGCCAGACACTTTAAAGGTCGCAAAAAAAAAACTTAACTTTACTTATTTTCTGAGTCTTCATTTTTATACACGATACTCAGCGAACTGTTTCAATACTATTTGCAAGCAGCCAGACTAATCTGATGGGCCAAACATCCGCCAGACTCAATTTGAAATTTCGTTGTGATAAAATGTTGGCCTTATTTACAAGGTTTTAGGGACCTTTTTCATTGTGTGGAGTAAAGAAAACCATCAATTATTATAATATCTAAGCCTGTGTACGAAAAGCTTACGAAAATCCACAATAAAGAGGGTGAAATGAGGGTATGAACCTTACATGAAGGTTCATACCCTCATTTCACCCTGAAAAATCTTATTACCATGTAAAGGATTACCTAAACGACAAGGAAGCTTGGCAATGATTTGCTCAAATGGCTCTGATAGTTCCTTAGTTATGATTTGTGAGATGGTGATAATAAAAAAATAAAAAAACCCGGCTGAGTTTGTTGTGGGCTCTTCTCAGACCAGGGCGCGTTTGGAACCCTCGTAGCTTTAGTTTTAAGATACCGTAACTGATTATCACCATTATGTTTTATATGTAAGTAATTTTTTACGTCAATAAGTGTACAGTGTACCTATATTGAATAAATGAATTGAATCTTGAATCTTGTTCTAAGTTTTTGAAGTTAGGGACTTGAAAATCGGCATTAAGGTTATTAGTTTTAAATAATAATAACCTGTATAAGCAATTTTCTGAAAATCCACCCCAAAAGGGGTGAAATGGGGGTTGGAAGTTTGTATGAAAATCCTTTGTTTTTGAAGCTAGAGACATGAAAATCGGCACTTAAGTTTTTTAACATTTAATTTCATTTTTTAACAGAAACTAGTCGGGCATTTTTCCGACAGAACACGTGAGTTTATCCGGATATTATGTATACTTAAGTTTTTAGTTTTAAATAATAAAAACCTGTATAAGCAGTTTTACGAAAATCCACAACAAAGGGGGTGAAATGCAAGTTGGAAGCTTACATGAAGGTTCTAAGTTTTTGAAGTCAAGGACTTTAAAATTGGCATTTAGTTTATTAATTTTAAATACTAATAACCTGTATAAGCAATTTTTCGAAAATTCAGCCTTAAGGGGGTGAAATGGGAGTTAGTAGTTTGCATGAAAGTGCTAAGTATGTTTTTGAAAACATGGAAATCGGCATTTAAGTTATTAAGTAATTTTCAATAATAAAAACCTTCTTAAGCTATATATTATAGCCGCGAGAATGTTAAGAACTTTGATAAGAGCAACGTACCACCGTGTAAAAGTGAGCTTCTGCAGCAGTTTCGGCAGCGAATTATATAAGTAGCTTTTGGAATAATGCTTATTTGACAGAACTTATAATTTTTAAACCTGAAAGTAACGGATGGATGTTGCAAAACAACAATTACCATTTTAACTGGTTCGATGGGGACCAATTACCGGGTTTTGTAAGAGAATCCCTTGAAGTAGAATCAGGTATTTTACTCTCACTTCAAATTGTTTTTGTAAATTTTGAAGCTATTCGAAACTTTATTATTTTATTTGTGTTTACAGATGAAGATTTTACCAATGATATTGACGACGATAAAGATTTGAATATTCAACACCACTGTGCTTAATATGCACACAACGAGATTATCTCGCGACGAGAGAGAGATAGAGATGTTGTCGTTGCCAGCAGTTTCGTTTATCCTGACATGCACAAAATGCAGTATATTACAAGAAAAAATTATTCGGCATGTAAAGATTCGTAGAGAAAAATACCACAGACAATAAATATTACTCTCATCTTTACTTTTGACGTAACGAGTTAGGTAGTAGTAACCATGTTAGGTTCGGTAGACAAATAGAGATAACGGGTAGACATAATATTACTCGTTGTGTGCATGCTAACCCTACAGGATAGGCTAGATGAGGAATTACCAAACTTCGACGATGACGATAGTGATGATTATTAAAAATAACATTTAATAAAATATTTTCTTAAAATTTTAATAATTAGATTTAATTTTCATCATTATTATCATTGAAATATACTTAAATATTAAGATAATAAAAGCGGATATTTATATGGATATTTTTCGGGATAGCCTTCCGCGTGGGTGATGTAAAGAAAAGTAACATTCTTGTGATTAAATTTTTCATTTACGTTGGAAACCGTTTAAGCCTTTATAAACACTTGAAGCCTGGCACAGCACATATACGTCCATTATTCAGGTCACGTTGTAGATTTCACAAATATATTTTTGTATTTAATTGAACACATTTTACTCTAGGACTTCACAGCTGATTAAGTCTAGCTCACTGAATCTCCTCATGTCATCAATCGTCAATCTCCTATGTTCTTCCCCGGGATATAACCTACCTCTATACCAAATTTCAGCAAAATCGGTTGAAAAGATGGTCCGACAAAGCGTAGCAGACAGACAGACACAGTTTCGCATTTATAATATTTCGGATTTAGATATGAGCATATAACCATATATATATTTAGCATATATATATTTAGATATAAACATATTTATCAGTACTACTGGTCGCCCGCGACTTCGATCGCGTACAATTTCTGAATTCCTATCTATATATATATAAATCTCGTGTCACAATGTTTGTCCTCAATGGACTTCTAAACCACTTAACCGATTATAATAAAATTCGCACACCATGTGCAGTTCGATCTAACTTGAGAGATAGGATAGTTTATATTATATAGATTAGGATTATTAGTGCTACCCGTGCGAAGCCGGGGCGGATCGCTAGTGAGATTATAAAATTTTCCCGCTGCAAAAGGCATATCTAAAGAGGCTATAATATATTATCTATAGCTTACGAAGGTTTTTATTATTTAAAACTACATAATAAGTTAAATGCCGATTTTCATGTCTCTAACTTCAAAAACATAGAACTTTCGTACAAACTACTAACTCCCATTTCACCCCCTTAGGGCTGAATTTTCGAAAAATTGCATAATTATACAGGTTATTATTATTTAAAATGAATAATCTAAATGCCGATTTTAAAGTCCTTGACTTCATACTAAAACTAAAAACTTAAGTGCCGATTTTCATGTCTCTAGCTTCAAAAACATAGGATTTTCATACAAACTTCCAACCCCCATTTCACCCCTTTTGGGGTGGATTTTCAGAAAATTGCTTATACAGGTTTTTATTATTTAAAACTAACAACCTTAATGCCGATTTTCAAGTCCCTAACTTCAAAAACTTAGAAACTTCATGTAAGGTTCCAACCCTCATTTCACCCTCTTTTTTGTGGATTTTCGTAAGCTTTTCGTACACAGGCTTAGATATTGCAATAATTGATGGTTTTCTTTACTCCACACAATGAAAATTGTCCCTAAACCTTGTAAATAAGGCCAACATTTTATCACAGCGAAACTTCAAATTGAGTCTGGCGGATGTTTGGCCCATCAGATTAGTCTGGCTGCTTGCAAATAGTATTGAAACAGTTTCCTGAGTATCGTGTATAAAAATGAAGACTCAGAAAATAAGTAAAGTTAAGTTTTTTTTTTGCGACCTTTAAAGTGTCTGGCAGAAATAACGGCCCACGACATGAGTCTGGGAGTATTGATTATTAATTATTAACAATATTCTGTACAACATACATAAAAATCAGCACTCAGAAAATAAGTAAAGTTAGCAACGTTTTTACGTACCTTTAGCACCTTATAACTATAAATTGGCCGTCGCCCCAAATTTGCGAGTATGCGTACGTTAAATCTACGTACCAAAGCTACTATATTACACACATTTTGTTTCTCAGAAAATAAGTAAGGTCTGGCGGCTCTGGGATCTCGCTCTATTTTAATATAAGCTTATATACTACTAGGTATATCAACTTACTAGAGAGATAATATTGGTAACTTCTGCTGAAGAAAACTAATTAGATATCTTTTAGGAAAGCACACTTCGCCTTCATCACTTACATGTAAGATTTTCTGGTGGGAGGCTTCGGTCGTGGCTAGTTACCACCCTACCGGCAAAGACGTACCACCAAGCGATTTAGCGTTAGCGTTAGGATAGGGGTTTAATATAACTGCCATACCCCTAACAGGTTAGCCCGCTACCATCTTATACTGCATCGTCACTTACCATCAGGTGAGATTGCAGTCAAGGGCTAACTTGTAGTGGAATAAAAAAAAAAGATTGCAGTCAAGCACAAGCCTATTTATGTATCAATAGAAAAGTACCTGTAGCAACTCCACACAGGTGCTTCGCGTAACCCACGACGCGGTCGCAAGCTTGCACGGCTGGCACAAGCTCCAACAACAAATGTGCGAGATCTGCTCTGATCCGATGCACATTGGAATCACATTTGCTGTCATTAGCATCCGTGTTATGTAAGTTCAATTCATTGGTATGAGGCTTTTTATTTGGATTCTGTTTTGAATGGGATATTTTGTTACTATCGTTGGAGTTGCTCTGTTGGGTAGTATGTGGGTTCCTGGTAAGTTTTAGTTTGTTATCTCTCTTGTGCCTGAGGGACGCACGGTCGATCAGTACCACTTGGCTGTTGGAGCCCTGGCACCATGCGTACCATGCATAGTAGGATAGATGACCTGGAAAGTAATATTATTTATATATTATAGTTTATGATTTATTTCCTCACTGTTTAGGGTGGATCAGAAAAAAAAAGTGTTTAAAAACCCTTCTGATATGATACCAAAAAATATTGCAGCAAATAAGCCATACTGCTAGACGGCCCATCTTATCAACCGATTTTGATGAAATTTGGTATAGAGATAGTTTGCATCCCGAGGATGGACATAGGCTTTTTATCCTGGAAAATTAAGTAGTTCCCACGGGAATACAAAAACTTAATCCACGCGGACGAAGTCGCAGGCATCATCTAGTATGATATGCATCAGGGCCACTCAACAGCTGTTGTGTGCCATAGCTTTCTAAATCATAAAGTGCAGTGGTGCTAGCAAATTAATTTTTAATTCATGACTAAAATTAATCTAAGAAGTAAATTCTATTCTTTATTCCATAAATAAAGATTACTTGTAGATTGAAATATTGACCACCTAGCAGTCTTAATAGCTTGTAAAAAAGCTATCATACCTTTCCCAGCTCCTAGCTCCACATAGGCGGTGTTGTCGGCCACTAGCTGCTCACTCTCCACAACATGCAGCAAGCTGGAGGCCTGCCGCAGATGCCTCAGGGAGCTCTCCGTGCGCCCCGCCTCACTGAACTCCGGTAGCACTGCACTGTGGATTGGTTGCTCAACCAGTGTGGTTATTTTTCCTTTTAAGTAGGCTGCAAATTATAAAATGTTACATTACACATTCAGAAACATTTATTGTTAATAAAATTCAGCACCATATTGTGATGATGACAACGATTGGTGTGATTTTTTGCATGCGTATAGTTGAGGACCTGGAGAGTGACATAAGGTACTTTTTATCTCGGATAATCAAATTTTTAAAACAATCTACACAGATGCCTGCTAGTTTTAAACAAAAAGAATTGATTGAAAAGAGCAACCACCAAGTTTCTTGCTGGCTTCTTCGGTAGGAATGGCATTCCAAACCAGTAGATTCACTTAACCATTCAGAAGCACTTGTAAAAGTTTAGTTGAATAAAAAATTGATGTTTGAAAGAGTACTTACTATCGTAAAGAGCATTGACTTTGCATATGACTTGTAGTATACTTTTCAGTGGTATTTGAGAAAGTGGCACCCGAGGACTATTTTCCTTCACTGCAGGAGAGTTAACATTGTGTACGATGTAGTTGGGTTGCTCCAGCTGCCGGGCGTTGCATATGCTGAGGTGCTTCTCTAACTTGCTTGCATAGCAGGTACTGGGGAAAAAAAAAGTACAAACAATACCAATGGCTCACTAATCCTACAAGAGCTTACAAGAAAGCATATTGTGATCAAACTGTGAATGGTAAATTTTTAGCTGACAATTACTTAAATTTTAGAATTTAGATTTTAATTTATTTTTGCAGAAGAACTCAGGTTATTAAAACTTTTGGTAAAAAATAAATGAAACTTACTGTTTTGGGTCATTAGGACATGGTATTCGAGTATCGTTCTGAAAGGTTAAAATAGATGTTTACTACTTAGCCAGGAATTTATGGTGCGAAAAATATGTTTCACTGATGATGTGGTACCTGTCCGTCGCCAGTTTTTGGTTGGGGTTCATGCTCACCACAGTAATGTTTCCCCGGTTTGACGGTCATGCGGCACAAACGCTTTTTTCTTATCACGAAATACAGGCATTGTGGACTAATGTAACTGTTTTCTACAATTTTAGCCGCGTTATTATTACTCATTTTGCTTTTTTTCACCTTTTTTTGTTTACAAAAGTACGTACAAAAATATGAAAATGTCACATTTTTTATCATTGTCAACGATTGTCAATGTCACTGTCAATTTTTGTAAATCTGGCTCTGGATTCTATTCATTTTGAGCTAACTAGCGTTCTTTGGAACTGTACACCAGCAAAAAAAGTATTAAACACCGCCAACACACGATCAGTCCGTCGTATCAACAGAGTATTATTTTTTGTTTGTATTTTCCATCAGTCGTAAATTCCTTCCTCCAAGGTATTTTCCTATTTTTACAACGTCTTTGAAATGCCAAATAAAAAAATATCTATTATCGTGGTAGGCAATTTTTTACAGAAACGTCAACAAAGTTTTGAGGTTAGGCGTCGCATCATTTTGATTTTCCAATTGTTTATTTGTAGATTATGTAGTGTTAGATAACTAAAATGAGTTCACCGACCAAAGAAACCGAGGAGCCTTCGTCTTCGAGCCCTGCAGCAGCTGGAAATGCTGCGGGCGACATCGGCGATGCGGACGCTGCAGAGCAACGGCCGCCCGCCAAGCGGCCAGTTTCTAATGCAGTTATTGAGATATCTGATACAGACAGTGATGATTCGGATGTGTGTGCTGTTAACTCGTACCAGGCGTCCGCGGACGAGGTGAAGAGGATCCGGAGAGGTCAGTATCGTGTTGTGTATCGAAGTCGGTTTGGGTTCGATGTTGATGTTTTGCGCGGGAACAAAACGCAAATTTAAATTATTTGCTAAACCAAAACTAAATTTAGACTTAAAACAGACATGGATATCCATGATTTATTAATGATATCCTAAGGGTAAAGCTGAAAAGTTAACTATTTAGCGTCGTGGTTCAACACTGTGTAAAACCGAGGGGTCCCTACTTCTTGGCTTCTAACACAGTATAGAACCATCTACCATAATAATAACTTGCCATAGCACTTCTCAGTCTATGCTACAACCAGACTGAATATTAAGTTACACATGGGTAGATTCCAGTCCAATACTAATATTTCAGTATCAAACTAGTAGTTAACATAAATCAGTGCTTTTAATTTTTGTTTTATAGACTACTCGTCTACATCTTCATCATCAGACTACAGTTCAGATTCAGAATCTCCATGGGAGGATGACTCTATAGTGATAGAAGACAAAATAACAGGAAAGGCAGTGAGAGAACAGCTTAACCCCAGGGCAAATAGAATGGATGATCCAAAGTTAAATACTAATCTTAAGGTACAGAGTTATTCAATTTTTATATGAAATATTCAGTTGTAATCAAAATTTAGATTTTAATTCCCCACTCAAAAAGGACCTATTCCAGATGGATCATTGTGACCACTTAAAATTCACTACTATTAAGTATTTTCTAGCTAATTGTGAATTGAGATTTTTACAAAGTATATTTTATGGTTTTCAATGTCTTCCTTACAGTCACAAGAAGTAATAGAAAGAGTAAAAAGCTACTGGGAAGAAGAGAACGACCACACGTGCGATGAGGTCACTCTGACGTGTAAGCCTTTCCGTCTGTGCCGACTGCACAACTTGCTGGAAAACTCAGAGATCATCAACAATATAGTTGATGACATGAATACCTTGGACTGGTCACGGAAGAAGATGGACCTCTATGAGTTCCATCAGACGACAGATTTAGCTAATTTGACATGGCAGCGTAGCATTAGGGGAATATATGAATTACTGAAGACTGAAGTTATGAGTTTGGTGAGTTGAAATATTTATTTGTTTCTCTTACTCTATAACAAAAATTGGGTTTGATTGTTTTATTTCATTTATTTTCTCCATATTATAAAATGGTTGGTATTTTGAAACCTATTATAGTGACTTTATACTGCATTTTGATTACAGTCAGGCAAAGTCATTTTTAAAAGAAAACTGCTAAGATTTTACTGCTAAGTTTTTAAGCTAAAGTTTTCCTTTACTTACTTACTTTTTTCATGTTAATAAAATGTGTTTTCTGGATTAGTGGTAGAGTTGACAAATACATATACTTGACATACATTTAAATGTATGTGTGAGTATGCAATGCATTGTATATGGGTGTCTGGAATGTGGAAGGCAAAAAGCAATTTAACAACAACAAAAAGCAGATTGATGATAAGATGTAAATGAAGTGCTGGATGCCCTCTGTTTGCAAACCCGCAGTTCTCTGCTCTCTGTGATTGTGTTTCTTTGTCTTCTATTTTGATTCTTATTTAATGGTGCCACATCTGCTGTTGTTGATCTGTTATTGAAACCATCCATCTTGTGTTACTCTTCAGTACTCTTCGCCGCCAGGTAAAGCTGTACTATAATATGAGTGCTTTCAAGATGAATGTTCCAATGCAGTTTGCATAAGAGTAAACAACATTGTCTTGTCGGTCTAGTGGTTAGCATGTTCGACTGCGGCGGACGAGGTTCCGGGTCCGAGTCCCGGGTCGGGCCATAATTAGGTATTGGGATATTCTGACTACAAATTCTCAGTAACTATAGTCTGGAGTTAGGAAATTGGCAGTGTTTCACCCGCGTGCCTCGGAGAGCACATTAAGCCGTCAGTCTTGGTTATTATCCCTCACATGATAATAGTCTTCAAAGCCCGCACACCTGAATTGGAGCAACGTGGTGGGCCTAAGCTCTGATTCCTGTGCCTGTGCCCAGCTCAGTAGGATGTTGTGGTTGTGGGCTGTAGGGATGATGAAACAACACGAGCAATGCGGCTGCTCTGACGACTGACACAGAGGTGATGACGGCAGGTGTCGCTCGTGACGGGGCTGGAGCTGACGTCGGTGTCGGCGTCGTGCTCGCTGTACGGGCCGGGCGACCACCTGCTGGTGCACGACGACCGGCTCGGCGACCGCCGCGTCGCCTTCATCCTGTACCTGGCGCCGTGGACGCCGCGCGCGCCGCCGCCGCCGCCGCGCACGCCGCCGCCGCCGCCGCTGCACAACGGCGCGCACCACCACGACGACGAGGTCTGTAGCGTTGTACAACAGCCCCCAGATTATGTAAGAATTGTCGATAGGTATGTACGATACCCTAAACGTATGAAATAGAAATAGAAATAGAAATAGAAATCTTTATTATTGAAATTATAAAATATACAGAACAATGTATTCCTGACCCCTAAACTAGGTGGACCCGTATCTTAGGGGCCAGTGCCTTCCCAAACGTTGATTAAAATATCATGGGTTTCATCTCTAGTAATTAGTGCACTATGACAAATAAACATTTTTCAAAAATGTGTTGCAATTTCCATTATATCTAACAAGGTTTTTTCTACTTTACTTTTTAAATTAAGTTAAACAGTGATATTTAAGTTAAATTAAAGTTACATTAAAAACAATTATGACAATTAGTTAATAGTGTGAAGTTACATACCTAAATAAGCATATATCATATTTGGGTGGGTGTGTGTGGACGTCTGTGTGGGAGTACGTGTGTGTGAGAGTACTTGTGTGTGTGTGAGAGTGTGTGTGTGTGTGTGTAAGTGCGTGTGTGTGTACATGCGTATGTGCTACCAAACGTATCATTGCAATTTTGCAACTTATGTAATGTTGTAAACTAAATCTGTATTTACAATTCTTTCTGTATCTTCATAGTTATAGTTAATTAAGAATTTTTTTAGACAGTTTTTTAGTCCATGTCTATTCATTTTATAGATTTTGGTCTTCCTGTTAATACTTCTATACAAAAATGGGCCTAGGTAATTGAATTGTCGTCTAGCAAATTTTGTCTTGGTGTAGGGTAGGGTAATAGGCTTTTTATAGGTATTACGTCTATCGTTCCTTTCTTGTAATATGGGACACGAATTATGATAGCGAAGTACAGCATGCAATATAAATAGTTGGCGTATGGTCAGAAGTTGAGAATCCATAAATAGCTGTTCAGTTGAGTACCTTCTTGGTTTACGCAGCATCACTTTAATATCGGCTCTTTGCGCTCTTTCCAGTTCTATCATATGTGTAGCTGCTGCTCCACCCCAGGCTGGAATACAGTAAATGAGCAGGGATTGGCATAATGCAGTATAAACGTTGCAAAGTACCTTTTTGTCGACAGAGTCCCGTAGATTTTTAAATATAGGAATTAATCTTCTCACTCTCTTTGCAGTTGTCGTAATTTGGGGATGCCAGTTTAGATTTTCATCTATGATGATACCTAGGTATTTCATTTGTGGTGACTGCTCAAGATTTTCACACAAACACGCGGTATTTTCTTTTTCAGTTATGTTACAAGGGTAGGTATGTAATCTTAGTTATATATTATATATATTCTATATATTTCTAGCTTACATAAATTATTCATGTAAGCCAGAAATAGGGTCGGGCCAAGTGTACTGCCTTGAGGAATCCCATGAGTGACATTGTTGCTCCCGCTGGTGACACCGGCAATGAAAATCGATACACGAAATTGAGCTCTAATTTAATGCTGTTATAGTTTATTTTACTTTGACGCCGAACTTTTACGATTTGATCGGCCATTCTTACATAATCGGGGGGCAGGTCTCTGGTGGGAGGCTTCGGCTTCGGCACTTGGGAACTCTTTGGTTTGTGTGATATAAAGTAGCCTATGTATAGCCTCCAGAATGTAAGCTAAGCCTGACCATTTATCCTATAATCTAAATCAGCTGAGTAGGCTGTGAAAACACAACAGACTGACTGACGTACACTGTTACATATTTTTATATATCAATCTATCAATTTTATAATTCAACGGTCTCAGGCTGAACAATGGGTATAAGTCAGTCTTTGATGCTGATTAAGGAAATAATATCTGATTAAAAATCATCGACATGTGGCTATCCAGGGCTCTAATTAGAAACCCGGTATAATTTCGACTTTTGCCGATCTATTGTGATCGATGTATCAGATACATACATATCAGGTGCAAATGTGTTTGAGTGAGGGTCCCTCGTCCACACTCCACAGGTCCCGGAGACGACGGGCAGCGGCTGGACGCCCAATATGGGTGGTGCGCTGGAGCTGTTCCAATGCGACGAGGACGGCTGCCCCACGCGAGTGGCGCTCCGGGCGTACCCTGCCAACAACTCGCTGGCCTTCTTCACCGTTGGACCCACATCCTTCCACCAGGTCAGTGCCTGTCGGGACCTTTTATCAATACGAAAATGATCATTGCCCCTTTTTTTTGTTTTTTTTTTACAGATAACCATACAAATCGGGTATTTAGCAACTAGCCAAATCAGATACTTTTTTTCAAACGATTTTTGTATGAAATACTGAATTATGTTCATTGTTTATGAAATGTGATAGTGCAATTCCAGCAGTGTGCGGCACAAATGTTTCACTTGTAGGACTCGCACAAGCAAACATGTCCGCAGTGTTTCTGCCCATCCACTCGAGATGAATATGGTCATGCACAAATGTGGTGCACTGTGCTGAATCCCATTACAGTGGTCGTAATGGGATTTGTTTGTACGTTTGTTGTTCCGCCAGGTGGGCGAAGTCCTATCGCTGGAGCTGCCGCGGCTGTCCATCAACGGCTGGTTCCACGGGCCGGCGCCGCAGCCCGCGCCGCACGAGGCCGCCCCGCCCGTCTCGCTGCCGCCGCACTCCCAAGTGGTAACTGATGGACTAATATTCTCTATTTTATAGGATTTTTGGACGTTAAACCCGTTTAAAATCTTTATTTTGCTGTTAGGATTGTAGGTTAAATTACAAAATCTAATTATTTATTTAAAATAAAGTAAACAATACAGGAAATCGTTTGATAGAGTTCTAAAGTCAACTTGCAATAGTGCCATATAAGTAGGTATATGCCAGCGACAATTCCATGCAATAATTAGAATCAAGTTTTATTAGCTATATTGTGAAGTAATTTTTCTGCACCTGGAGGGTACTTGAGTGTATTGAGTGTTGCGTGTGGCAGGTGCTGCTCAACCAGTGGGTGGAGGCGACGTACCTGAGCCCGCGCGTGCGCGCGCAGGTGCAGGCGCAGATGGAGCGCGCCAGCGAGGTGTGTCTGCGCGACGTGCTGCTGCCCGCCCGCACGCAGCAGCTGCTGCAGGCGCTGGAGGAGCCCGGTGAGCGACCTCGACAGTTCTCACACACACTCAAACTCACTCACTCATACTCACATTCACTCACACTCACTCACTCATACTCACACTCACTCACACATACTCACACTCACTCACTCATACTCACACTCACTCACACATACTCACACTCACTCACAGCGATCATGACAGTCAACTTGGTTACCAATTATTCGTTGTCTAACATCGCTTTCGCTTAACTTGGCTAGGGGGGCTGGTGGACGCTCCAATCATATCCTGCATCATGCGGGGTATGATGGGAGCAGCCTAAGCTGTCAGTAGTAGGGCGAGTAGCCACTGACGGTGCACGGTGTATGCCCCTCGCAGAGGTGGTGTGGGAGCAGTGCGGGCCGGCGCAGCAGCGGCGCTACGAGCGCGTGGCGGGCGCGTGGGTGTCGGGCGGCGGCGCGGCGGGCAGCGTGGCGGGCGAGGCGGGCGACGCGGAGCACCCGGTGCGCGGGCTGCTGCGCGTGTGCAGCAGCGCCGCCTTCCTGCGCCTGCTGGCCGACTGCACCGACCTGCCGCTCGCCGCCTACCGCCGCCTCGAGCTGCAGCGGTGGCGCGCCGGAGACTTCACCGTGAGTATCGTGTATACATCGATACTATGGACACGCCAGAACGGCTGAACGGATCTAAATTGAATTTGACACAGTGATAGATTATAGTCCAAGCTTCTTTTTATCCCACTAAATTAAGGAGTTCCAGCGGGAACTAAAATACCTAAATCCAAGCAGACGAAGTCCCGGTTATCAGCTAGTAAATTAATAA
Organism: Erebia ligea; assembly: GCA_917051295.2. Classification (NCBI taxonomy): domain Eukaryota; kingdom Metazoa; phylum Arthropoda; class Insecta; order Lepidoptera; family Nymphalidae; genus Erebia; species Erebia ligea. The sequence goes on from OU785241.1 coordinate 226,818, forward strand.
ATAAATCGTTTATTTGCTAGAAACATTGTACAATTTAGATAACAAACATCAAATTTGACCAAACATGTTTCGTCATTACTGAGATGCAAATTAGAAAGAAAGAAAGAAAGAAAGAAAATCTTTATTCGGCGATAATACAAGTACTTACAACAAATAACTTAAAATAAGAATTTATAAAGAAAAAGAAACGCGTAATGTGACTTGATCCCCAAAACGGTCTTCACTCAGCATGTGCTATATCTGTTAGGATATAGCGCTGATCTTCCGTGAAGCCAATATGCTTGGACGGCGCCAAAAACATAAATAGATAATAAAATAAAAAATAAAAAATAAAATAAATATATAATAAAATAAAATAAATATATAATAAATAAAATAAATATATAATAAAATAAAAAATCTGTTAGTAGATATAGCTTAGGATACAATACAATAATATATATATTATAACAATATGTAAATAATTTAAGATACAATATTTTCGTAAACCAAGGCGTACTATAACGGCAGTTAATAGAGTGCAAGGTGTAGACATAGAGTGCAAGGTGTATGGAAAGAAAATGAACATAAGACCCTTTTAAGTTTTTTGTTTTTTTAATAAATATTCTTTTAACTTTCTTTTAAAAGTTATTTTAGACTTCGAAATGTCCCGGTATGGTGGTGGCAAATCATTCCAACATTTGGTAGCCGCAAATTTAAAACTGCCCCGGAAGGCAGCCCGAGAATGTTGCGGCATTTTTAGGGTCCAAACTCTATTAGCCCTTGTGTCCGTTGTTCTTAACCACTCTAGTTTTTCGTACAAATAGGCAGGCTGCTGCGACTTTAATACCCCAAATAGAAGTGATGCCAGGTGAAGTTCCCGCCTTGTTTTCATATTCAGCAAGTTTGCTTCATTAATAAAATTGATAAATTGTCTAAGATAAATGTCTATAGTCTACGTCTGCTCCTCTTTACACCGACTTTGCTGAATCCTCGTCTGGTCGGAGGCGAACTTCCGAGGACTGCAGGAGTTTTACTATCCTCGTTTTCCCATGCACCTAATATCTGACCCTGTCCACAGCTTTTGCCCCCGCGGGAGCACTACCAACAGCCGCGGCTGGAAGCCGTGCTCTACCTCGGGGTGCCGGAGCACCCGATCTGCGGCGGACAGACCATGTACGTGGCGCCCGAGGAGACTGCGGCGCCGGAGGGCGGCGAGGCGGAGGGCGCGCTAGTGACGCTGCCGCCCGCACACAACGCGCTCAACCTCGTGTACTGCGACGCGGGCGCCGCCGGCTTCACCAAGTACCTCAGCAAGCTCACCATGGCGCCCCACGAGCACTTCTACATCCTTACGGCCACTTACACCGAGTGACCGGCGCCGTGACCGCGAAAGTAACAGTGACAGTAAAAGTGACAGTCACAGTGACAGTAACAGTGGCAGTCACAGTGACAATAACAGTGACAGTGAAATAACGCCCTGCCGACACTGGGTATCGATAGTTGGTTCTGTTGGTGTCACGTAAAGAGCACTCTGCGATTGAAGCTAAATGAGTAGTTTATCATAGTAAAAACAGTGCTGTATATGACAGTTGTCATGTCTTTCTATACTTTCTTGTGTTACCATAAGTTTAGATATCATTTTGCAGGGCACTTGGACTCATTTGTCAGAGTATTTCTTTTAAAATAATTTCTTAAATCGTCTGTATTGTTTACTTTATGTAACACTCTAAAAGCAGTACAGTCATGTATAGCCGTCTGCCGTAGACGTTTAAACGAAGAGCACATAGTGAAAAGCTTTTTAAAATGTGCATTTTAACAACTTTTAACTAAAATTAAAATGCTTAATTAATTGATCCTGTCATTTATTGCACTAAGGTACTAAGAGACGGTGTCGAAATGGTTTTAGTAACAACCTACAGATGCGCATGGCTTGATGCAGTGAATGATTGAGTTCCTTAACAGATCTTTATCTTTATTTCGGAGAAAACATTGCTGAGTGATTCGTGAATTCTCCTAAGCCTGCAAAATACGAAGGAAACTTCATTGAAGTAGTTCAAATAGTCAATAACTTAATAACCGTTAAATTATTAATTAAAGCAAACAACGAAAAGCATAAAAAAGCAAATAAGCAGTTATTGAAGGTGACTTAAATAAAGTTTAACGAGAGTTTTAGTTATCATTTAAGCCGGTATGCTAATCATATAAAGTTCGCGCGCGAGTTGAATGCAGAGCCCTCACAGTCACCTCAGCCCCGGACTGCATTCAACTCGCGCGCGTACTATACATCCCCATCCCCCACCACTGTCATGGAGACATCTTTTCTTGGTGACACTAACTGTACAAGTTAACACGCAGTGAGAGGTCGGTATAAACAACATTTATTTAGGAAAGGGCAGTGATAGTTTTCTATAAAAGTTACTATAGTTAATAAGATTTAGATTCGTAACAAATAAAATTAGAGAAAGGAACAGTGGAACAGCTGCCTCACTCTGCCAGTGTTTAAAATAAACATCACTTCTAATATTTATTTTAATATATTATTCGAAAATTTTGCGTTTACTGCGCTTACTGTGACCTTAATGACGTAGACGTGATCTTTCCTCCTTTCAATGGTCAATAGCACAGGCGCGAATCTTCGCGGTGTTGAATTCAGATAGCTGAACATAGTTTTAACCTTTATGCAGTCAGGGTCGTCTCCTTAAAAGAGCACTCCTCAGTGGAAAATAGCTCTGTAACGTATCTGAATGGACGCAGATAAGATTAACACGATTTTACTTAAGAAATAATCTTACAGTCAAGACTGTAGTGTGAGTTCACGTCTGGAAGCCTTAGAACCATCACCGGGAAACACGATGAAAACGAAAAGGAAATCAATGTGTTCCCACGGATTCAAAAAGAACCCAAACCAGTGCAGTCGAGTCTAGTAACTAAAAATTTGGGAAAAACCATAAATGCTATTACTCACTTAGAAATTTCCAAATAACAAACAAATTGATAATTTTAAATTAAATATTTCTAGTTTGTGGGCGCGTGACCGATATAGCGATTATAGCAGATAGCTATATTATATATTAAGTGAATGAGTTATTGTGAAAAAGTTTGATTACTTGGAAATTTGTAAGTGGGCAGAAAGTTTGGTATTGGCGTTCTATTAGATCGCTTACACGCTTTCACGAGTATATATTAAAATGACGCGGCTAATATTGTTAGGCAATACAAAGTATAGGTCTACCAGAATCTGATGGCAAAAAGTTACACCGTATACTGGTACTTTTAGGTGTATTTTTTGCCATCAGATTCTGGTAGACCTATAGTTAATTACTTTTTATTTATTTATTAATTTTGATTTAAAAATATACTAACTATAACTGTTTCAAAACATCAACTTATTAGTTTTATTTATTGCCCATTTTTGTATCATTACTTAACCAATGAAATATTAAAATAATAATAACACCTAGAAAGTTGACGCTTAGAAAACTGCACAAGTCAAAAAAAGTTTTACAATTTTTCAGGAAATTCTGTCTCATAAATAAGATTTACAATAATATGATCTACGCGTTTCTATGAGTCTGCCACGCAGATCTCACGGAGATTTGTCGTAATCAATAGTAATGTTACCTTTTTATTGCAACATGTTAAACTCACTTACAGTATATATCCTTTTTTTATTAAGACTTGTAATGTTATATAACATTTAACAAAGTAACAAAGTATTACTGTGAGAATTGAGCTAGATATTGTTATAAAAAGATATTATATAAAATCTGTGTGGCTACACTCTGACGTGTCTTTAAATATACAGTGCAATATAAATAAATAATAACAATAGTAATATTTTTTATACAATAGTGTGGTTATAGGTTTAAACAATGAATTATGAAATAGTAACTAAGGCAATGATGTAGAATAGCGTAGTTCGATAGTATAGAGCGCTAGGTCATTGAAAAAACTGAAATTAATAACTCTAAATTATTTTTACACACTGAATTTTTTCAACCAAAATGCTTCAAAATTCCAGGTACAATAATATTTAAATAAATAGGGCCTGCTGAAAACGTAATGTGCTCTATGATGCAATATTAAAATTTTGCGAAAACAAAACTGCCCTGCCAAAAACATTTTGTTTTTCAAAAGTTTATAGCGAGTGTCATTCCGGGTCCGGATGATGTAAGGATTCTACATACATGATACATCCGAATCTGTTCAGGCGTTTAGAAGTTGTGGTGGAAGAAACTGACAATACATACACGAACGCCGAAAACATTACACTAATTTTGTTTGGCGCAGTCGTGTAAGAAGTCGTGCAGGCACTCTGGCTTTGCAATAGTGTCTCAATCTGTTCACCAGAGGGTTGGTTTCGCTATATCACTAGATTCACTTGTGTTTTGTGTTCACTAACGATTTGCCACCAAACGGTGGCGAAGTGTTAAGTTTAAGTTTGTACATATTGTTGTAAATGAACGAATAAATAAAATAAGAAACTGAAATTTTATTTTATTTTTAACTTTAATCAGAACCTCTAAGGTCAATAGGGATGATGACAACTCAATCAAATCAGCAACTCTCTATCAAACTTCAAAACACACTTCTAGTGTGGAGGTTATATGAAATTCACAGTTGTGACGTCATCAAATTTCAACGTACTTTTTTTGTTTTCTTTTTTTCTTTTTTAAAATGGTTATCAAACTTAAAACTAACCGAGGATGTGAATTTTAGGTCTTTTGGAAGACCCTTTATTTAATAATCGGTTGGAAATAATTTATCTTTGATATTCATCATCCCCTAAAATTGTGCCTGTAGCCAAACGAAACCCAGTGTAACCCGCTGTTGAGTGTTGTAGCTGCCAAGCCTACACAGTATAGTTTGTCGTGGACATATTATTCAGGCATCAAATTGTACACCAAACGGTACCAAAAAAGTGGTCCTGCTCGAAATCGGTGACAGATTTTTCGTTTGTCGGATGTCACGTGGACAGGCCATTCAAAATGTTCGCGGAATTTTATCAAGTTACTGATAACATCCCGCAATTTATTGCTAGGTGTGGTTTCATAGTAGGGTTAAACTTGCCTTTACACAAGTTTAAAAAGTCCATAAAAAGTTTGCTTCTGAAAAAAGCTTATTATACCTACTGTTGAAGATTACCTACGTAAATGACAAAGGAATATCCAGGATTTGACTCGCTCCAGCAATGCTAATTGCTAGCGGTTACATAAGTAGGTAAAATTAATGAAAATGTAAATTATTTTTTTTCAAAACAGCAACCGCCGAGTTTCTTGCTGGTTCTTCTTGGTAGGGACGGCATTCCGAACCAGTGGATTCGACTGTTCATAAGCACTTGTAAAAAGTCTATTTGAATAAAAAACTTTTGAATTTTTTGAATTTCAACCAAGTCAGTTAGTTCTTTTCTAGGGCAGGTGAAAAACGACTGATTCTTTTTGCTCAATACTAGGTAGGTACGAGTACATATAGTTACATCCTAAGAAAATGTTGTACCTATATTTTAATCTACAACTTTTGTTATTATCATATCATAGATACTATATATATATATATATCATAGATACGAGTACGATATTATAAATGCGAAAGTGTGTTTGTTTGTTGGTTTATTGGTTTGTCCTTCAACCACGCCACAACGGAGCAACGGATCGACGTGATTTTTGTTGCGTGAGTTCCCGCGGGAACCAAAAAACCTCAATTCACGCGGACGAAGTCGCGGGCAGTAGCTAGTAATATCTATAATATTTTTAGAATGAAATAGAACATGAACGAATTTCCACCTGCCCTAGAAACAAGGAGCGGAACGGACTATAAAGTATAGGTAAGTAGGTAGGTACGTACCTATAATATTATACCTCTATGGTACGTACCCTTTCGGTAGGTATATTTCATCGATCCAGTAGAACAGTATGATATTATGTTCGATAATGTCGACACTTTATCCTAAGATCCTATTAGCGAGGATTAGCCGCTAAGGAGCACTTTAGCTCTCAAATATTCACTCCACGTCTAATACATAAATAATTTATTAATCTATGAAGCAAAACTAGATAATTTACTTGAAGTTGCCTATTTAACTACTTGCCTATTTAATTTGGTAAGTATTAGATCTTACAAGTAGGTACGATTACTTACTGTGAGTTGTTACTGGCGTCCAGGTGCAGAGGTCTACAGGTACTAGACTACATTTTGAGGATTATGTCAATACTAGCTGATGCCCGCGACTTCGTCCGCGTGGATTGAGGTTTTTCGGTTTCCGCGGGAACTCTTTAATTTTCCGGGATAAAAAGTAGCCTATGTGCTATTCCAGACTATAATCTATCTCTATGCCAAATTTCATCCAGATCCGTTCATCCGTTGGAGCGTGATTGAGTAACAAACATACATCCATACATCCAAACTTTCGCATTTATAATATTTATACCTATTTGATAGATTTCGATATCGACAATCGACATCGATATTGACAATCGACATCGATATTTACTTAAAATTAAAAAACAACAGCGCGTTAGAAATGGGTTTTCATACAGTTTTTATCCCCGCTTAACACGTTAGAAATGAAATTTCATACATCTTTTCCTCACGCATATTTGGTTTGTAGCAATGACGCTACGCGAATGTAGCTACCTCGTTTTGACAAAAGCAAGAAGGTACCTACTTTCCGAGCGGGTGTAGTAGTATAATTAATATAATTACCCGTGGATCCGTTTATGGGTCTTAAACACTCTACAGCGTAGACCGGATTCCCAAACTATTTTGGGCAAGATAACCCTTTTTCAAAATGAACTGATACCTACCTCAGACCCACATAGCCAAATTACTTTAAAAATCCTATCTCTAGTTTTTTAATTAATAGTTATTTGTGTTACATGGGGCCAAAGAAAATTTTTGTTCCCCGAGGGCGCTATTTTGAATTCAGAGCGAAGTGAAGGATTCTATAGTAGAATCCCGAGCGTAGCGAGGGGTTCTAAAGTAGAATCCTGAACGTAGCGAGGAATTCAATATACGCCGCCCGAGAACAAAAAATTTGGCCCCGAGTGACACACACTATTTTTCATCATTAGGTATGAGAAAAAGCTAGGAGTATCAACCTACTATGTATGGACATTACCTATACGTTTAAGCACCAATCAGAAGATACTCCTATCAACCTTCTATGTAATTGTATAGACATTATTTAGACGTAGTATATTTAAAGTTTAAATAAAATGTAAAGACGTATATATCCGATCAACAAAGTGATAACGTGACTTCGGACCAATCAGAACAGAGAAATGCAAAGTCGTATATTCGATCAACAAATTGATGACGTGACTTCGGACCAATCAGAAGAGAGAAATGAAAAGTCCCATGGGCCTACAAGTTACACTTTGCTCCCGCTATCCTCTAAAGGCAATATGCGTTTTTCGAATAGGTATGATGAAATAATTATTAATACAAATTACGTAAAAACACTTAACTAGGTATGTAGTTTTTTTTATCCACTACAAGTTAGCCCTTGACTGCGATCTCACCTACTTATGTAGGTAATTATTTTTTGAAAAAACATTAAAATAGGGTTCGATTATTAGACCTCGTCGACCCCCAAACTCAGTTTTCGTTTATGTCGACCCCTGGGAAACCCTGGTGATGTAATACTATGGGAATCCCTGGTGTAGACTCTACACGCCGAGTTTCACCGCGACGAATGCAACGCGCCCATTCCGTATGAAGGTCAGTTTAAGACTTCATTCTTCACTAATAGAATGGGACATCAGGTTCAGATTCAGACGCGTTTACGATTAAATTTTTTTATATAAGTAAGTATGTGGTCACCTGATGTTATGTGATTACCGCTGTCCATGAACATTTGCAGTACCAGAGGAACCGCCAATGCGCTGCTGGCTTTTGAGAAATTTGTTTAAATTCGAAGGAATACAGAAGACGGAAGCTTCAATAATTAATAGTTGCTTACGCGATTCCAAAAATTTTCTTTTGGATGGAAACCTAACTCGCAGAATATGAAACAAATTCATAAATGAAAACTCATCTCGTTGTTTCGGTAGCGCCAGATAAGGTTGATAACTAGCTGATGCCCGCGACTTCATCCGCGTGGTTTAAGTTTTATAATACTAGATGATGCCCGCGACTTCGGCTGCGTTGATTAAGTTAAGTTTTTTTAATTCCTGGGGGAACTCCTTAATTTTCCGGGATAAAAAGTTGCCTATGTCCTTCCCCGGGATGTAACCTACCCGGAGTAGGCTACCCCTATACCAAATTTCAAAATCGGTTGAAAAGGTGGACCGTTAAAGCGTAGCAGACAGACAGACAGACACACTTTCGCATTTATAATATTAGTAGATATAGAAGTATAGATAATATTAGTATGATAGGTAACTAGTTACTTAGTCAGATACAAGATTTACTTCTTTTCATTTCTTATTGCCGGCTGCTCTCAGTAGAATTAGCTGAATATGTGACAAAAGCTGTCCTATACCTATTATTTATAAAAATACAGTGCAATCGGGAATCCACAGACAATATGATACCCAACTACTTATCTGGTCTACTATGTAACCGGGTGTCCCGCGGAATACGCGCGTGTACGTGTAGGTACCTATTCAAGCCTTTACACTTTTTCATCCGAGCAAGATGTGGGGGCGAGCGGTGAGGGGGGGTTAATATCAGCGGATGATCCGCTCGCGATGTGTGGGCTCCATTATATCGGTTTTCGTTCCTCGTCGCAAGCTGGCGAGCTCTCGTACCTATACCTACTATTTCAGCGCACAGCTGCTGTTTCCTCACAGGAAATACTGGGAGCCGGGATGTTTCATTTTGCAATGTAAGCTGTGGAAAATTAAATATCTACTGCAGTCGTAGTATTTATGATATTTTATTAAATAAATAAAGTATTAGTAATTTAGGTAGCTGGTACCTAGGTGTCCCTAAATATTAAATAGTACCTATACTAACACACTAGACTAAAAAATTGCGTGCGGGACAAAAGGTCCGCGTCACTCACTTTTATACGGAGTGCGCAAACTAGCGCGATAGGGCAAAACGTCGTTCACCACCGACTAAGGCCGCAATCCTGTCCGGTTGCTCTTAAAAGTTAACTTTTTTTTCGATGATATTCACCCATCGAAATCTCATTTAAATGCGCTTTTGGTGAATATAATCGAAATCCTCAGACGAAGAGGTAATTCTTATTTGATTAAGTAGGTATTTCATTTCAACAGACACCGAGGTGGTTGTTTAGCAAAAAGATCAATGTTATCAAGTGAAATGCGCCTGCATCTACATATAGTTTCACAAAGGAAAGCTGAAACTTCTAGGTCGATGTCCGGAGCGATTGATACAGTCAGCTCCCAATTTATTCGCACGCTTCCTAAACTCTAGTCACTTTACTTACCTAGATAAAATCATCTTGGTCCTATTATATGTCACGTATGGAAGTTTAAGTTGTCGTTTAGTAGAATGCTAGGAAGTTTAGCGTGCTCGCGTCACGCCGAGCGCTGATTGTGTCCCGCGGGAACAGGCGAGGAGGCGGGACGTGATGCAATACGTCCCGCATTAGCTTTCATACATCCGAGTGCGATGAGCCGCCATTACCTACATTCAGGTTAGATTGCTAACCTCGATCTAATGACGTTGGAGCTTGAGCCCTGATCGAAGTTTTAACCAGGTTTGGTAAATGCGCTCCAGCTAGTTGCTGTCTTCGGTTCTAGAAGAGCCATTTTGATCTGAGCAGTATTTAAGCCTGAATTATAACGTAACTTGAAAGTTTCGTCACATTTTGTATGTTTAAGGGCTAATTTTTCAATCGTCAGATAAATTTTATAGGAGGAATAAATTTGACGTTTTGGCAGATTTTCAATACAAAACCTGTCAAAACGTCAAATTTATTCCTCCGATAAACTTTATCTGACGATTGAAAAATCAGCCCTAAGGTACTTATTTAATGAGTACTTAGAAAGTTATTGACGTTATTGTATTCAAATATTAAAAGAACAGCTGATTCCCGCATGATTCGTCCGTGTGCTAATATTTTTACGGATCTCGCTGGTACTTTTCATAATCGTTTATTAGTGCGGTACAGTTCGATTACTATACAGGGAACCTTATATGTAATAAGTGTGTAAATTTCTAGATCTATCGGTATAGGCTGCGTCGCCAAAACCAAGTATCCTGCAGTACCAGTAATATAGCCAAAACGGATGAAAATAAAATATATATGTAGGTGGGTATATTTACTTACTACGTAGTTTTGTCTGTGATAGCTACGAGTAAGTACACGTTAATGAAATTATAAATTATTTTTTTCAAATGAGCAACTGCCGAGTTTCTTGCTGGTTCTTCTCGGTAGGGATGTCATTCCAAACCAGTGGTAAGTAGATTCACTCGACGATTCAAAAGGACTTGTAAAAGTTTATTTGAATTTTGAATAGTTTGTAGGTATTTCGTGGTTCTGCTTTCTACGACTACAACCAAATTCTAACAAAAATAAGTACCTTCACACATAGCTATATCACTTCGTAAGTTTAATTCTATAGTAAGTAACTTACTTCTATACAAGTAGGTAAAATAATGGTCAGTGGCGACAGCCCACCTAATTAAAACTTTTGTGTTATACTCGTACCTACGACCTATTCAGACCGTTTAGACTTTAGTGACTTTAGACAATAAGCGTTGTGGTTTTCGTTGTAGATTACTTTACTGCCATTACTACTCGTATATATAATTTTAAAATATAATATTTTCTTTTATTGCTTACTCAGTAAAATCCATACTTAATATTATAAATGCGAAAGTGTGTCTGTCTGTCTGTCCGTCAGTCTGTCTGTACTACTCTTTCACGGCTCATCTGTTCAACCGATTTAGATGAAATTTGGTTCAGGGGTAGGTTGTGTCCCGGGGAAGGCCATAGACTTTTTATACCGGAAAATTGAAGAGTTTTCGCTGGAATCAAAAAATCTTAATCCACGCGGACGAAGTCGCGGGCATCATCTAGTATTTTTAACCGAATTCCAAAAAAGGAGGAGGTTCTCAATTCGACGTGTATCTTTTAATATATTTCATTAATATATTTCAGGTGTTCGTAACTCGTAGCGTCGTCGTAGCCCGTAGCAAGTAAGCTACGAGCCTATGATCATGGCAGTTTCGCCACCTTGGAATCGCCACAGAATACAGGAAACGAAAAAAATACTTATCTAATGTACTAAAATATTAAAGAAAATTAGCCATTTTTTAATATATTATCACTATAGTCATGTTCAGAAATAGATGTTGTTTTTAAATGTAGGTATTCTATGGCGCTACAGGGGCACATCGTATTCGTAGCCAACTTGCTACCACGTCGATGTCTATTCTATGCTTAAAACAAATTGTGAACATTACTTTTATCTGGAGCGCGCACACTAAGCGACAGGACATAACGTCGTCCTCCTCTGACACGGACGTTTACCCCGATGTTTTGTCGTGCCCGGTCCATATTGTGTTTTCGCTCCTACGAGTATAGCTTGATGAGAAGGTATGTTGTTTCGCTGGTCGCAATTAAGATTAAAGGTTTAATTTGGATCTTAAGTTCACCAGTTGACCGTTAGCTATTGGAACAAAAGCGCAAGTTAATTGAAGTAGGTACCCTGTGTAACTACTTACCAAGTTTTTAACTTAGAAACTTCATGACACTTCTCGATTTCCACTCATGAATTGACAACGAAGCCCAAAAGTTAGGATCAACTTCGCTAACATTACAGTTGTCAGCTACGAGTACCAACAAACAATTTATAACTTTCGAACACTTCTTAACCTCCGATACCATACTCAGGAAATTATACTGAATTTAATGTGAAACTTTAGAATCGTTGTGATTTGAAAATTCAATGAAACGAAAAATCGACACCAAAAAGAGACAAACATTTACAGGATTTAGCCTGCGAGAGAATGAGATAGAATCAAATATCAAATAAATATTATAAATGCGAAAGTTTGGATGGATGTATGGATGTATGGATGGATGTTTGTTACTCAATCACGCTCCAACGGCTGAACGGATCTGGATGAAATTTGGCACAGAGATAGATTATAGTCTGGAATAGCACATAGGCTACTTTTAATCCAGGAAAATTAAAGAGTTCCCGCGGGAATCGAAAAACCTCAATCCACGCGGACGAAGTCGCGGGCATCAGCTAGTACAAGTTATATTTATCTCATTAACTCGTAGGCTACTTTTCTGAAGTTTCAGTTCACACAGATTTTTTTAAATTTAAAACGTTATTTAAGTACGATAAAACTTATAGCTACGAGTAGCTAGCCTACTCTAATACGGGTGATGCCTATATATCAAAAATAAATTATTTCTAACTGATTATTTATTAAGTAAACAGAGGGTCTTCCAAAAGATCTAAAATTCACATCCTCGATTAGTTTTAAGTTTGATAACCATTTTAAAATATAGATTAAAGAAAAAAAGTGCGTTGAAACTTTATGACGTCACAACTGTGAGTTTCATACAACTTCCACACTAGAAGTGCGTTTTAAGTTTGATAAAGAGTTGCTGATTTGATTGAGTTGTCATCATCCCTATTCCTAGGTACACAAATCAAGCTCGTGCGGAGTGGTGGTGAGAAGGCTGGCTGCATTGTTACACTGAACAGCCAGGCCGATACTTTGCGCAAATAAATGAGCCAGACCTTCTGTCACCAGTTTTTTTTATCCACTACAAGTTCCACCACCAGATGAGATAATTAACTGCGGTGCTCGAGGAAAACTAAACAGACTTGTGTATACTGACAAATCAGGACTCTATAATCTACTGCCACTGGTTCCGAAAGCGGATTCTACTGAGAAGAGCCGGCGAGAAACTCAGCGGTTGCTATTAGAAAAAATTGGCAGTCATATGGACTGCCGATAGAAGTGAAAACGAATATCAATTAATTTTTTAAATTAAAAATATAAGCCTTAACAATAAGGCATTAAAGTTTAATTACGAATGTAGTATATTTATATTTAAGACCTTTTGTCTTCGTAACAACGCGAGCATGTCGGTGTTCGCGAGAATGTCGGTCACGCAATTCCACAAGTTTCCAACTTTTTACAAAAAAAAGCTCGAATTCAAAAACAAACAACAACTTCGTTCCTATTTTTGAAGTTTTCACTTAAAAAAAAGAAACGGAGTAGAAAAAAAGTTCTCCTTTGTAAAACAGGGTTTTAATTATTGTTTTGAGATTTTACCTTTTTTCGACGACAGAATGTTAAATATTTCGTGAACGTAAACAGGCTCTTCGGCATTTCGGCTATTTGAAGCTTTTGAAGGCACGCTCCTTGCAATAATACTCCACCTACCGAATCTGATATTTTTGGTTCTCCAGTCACGTAGCTATGGCATTATTCTTTTAATTTCATATCGGACCTACGTAATTTTGTTTACCCTCTCATCAAATGGGGAGCTTAAGTAATTGTGATTTATGTAAGCGGTATATTGTGTATCATTTAGTTATGGTACACTACGAACATTGTTATTCGTAGATGGTCCAGGTATTATTGTTATTGGTAGTTGGTAATAATAAGTTTGAAATGAAAAGAGACGGGGTATAACATCGAAATATAAACTAAAATTCTACATCAAAGGGGTATATCTAACTAGGATTTATACAAGTAGTTATTTTGCCGATACTGGACTCATCTAAACAGTCGTATACCTATTTATACATTCCGAACCAGTGGTAGATTCATTCGACGATTCAAAAACACTTTTAATAAGTTTATTTGAATAATAAATATGAGTTTGAGTTTATATTTTCACAATCTACCAACCTTAGTAGATATCAAAGAAAATAATTCATTCCGTACTTATTAGTTACTAGCTGATGCCCGCGACTTCGTCCGCGTGGATTGAGGTTTTTCGGTTCCCGCGGGAACTCCTTAATTTTCCGGGATAAAAAGTAGCCTATGTGCTATTCCAGACTATAATCTATCTCTGTGCCAAATTTCATCCAGATCCGTTCATCCGTTGGAGCGTGATTGAGTAACAAACATACATCCATACATACATCCATCCATCCAAACTTTCGCATTTATAATATTTATATGGACTAGATGATGCCATCGACTTCGTCCCACGGGAACTCCTTAATTTTCCGGGATAAAAAGTAGCCTATGTCCTTTCTCAGGATTCAAACTATCCCTATGCCAAATTTAATCAAAATCGGTTGAACAGATGGGCCGTGAAAGCGTAGCAGACAATTTATAATATTAGCATGGATAATTTATCAGCCTGGAAGCGCTCATAACCGAGAACGCCATACTATTGTTAGATTGAAAGCTAAATACAATTTATGTATGGTATCCCTGCAATGGTTTTGTAGAGTGGCAGCACTGCTCTGTGGAGTAATGACTATGGCGTAACGCTATTGACGTGTGTCTGTGTAAATAATTGCTAATTAAAGTATTAAAATGGATAAACCGTGTTTGGATTTAATATCTCAGAAGAGGGATAATGTATTTCACGTGCTAATTAATTGTTTATCCGGACCTATCCTGAAAATGGTACAAATTGTAATTCAAGATGTTATGACGCCATGACCGTGACGTACCTAATACGTGAAGCAAAAAAAAGAAAAGAATTATTAATTGTTGTCATGACGGAAGGTTGAACTATAAGGGCGCCTTCAAATTTGCCGCAAAGTGCCGCGCGGAAGCAGCGCGGCTGCAGCGCTGCGGTCGCGCTGCTTTGTAAATCCATATAAATAAAAAACACGCGACTGCAGCGCTGCACCCGCGCTGCGGCCGCGCATCAGTTCATCGATCGACTAGTGACGGGACTGCGCACGTATTTTTGTTCAAGTCTAAACATGAACGAAAATATGGTAGAAGAATTTATCGATGAGGTTGAGAGTCGTCCAGCAATATGGGATTCGAAGTCCGACAAGTACAGCAACAAAATCGAAAAGAAAAAGGCTTGGGAAGAAATATGCATTAAATTTATTGACAATTTCACAAACAAGACTCCAAGCTTAGAACCTATAGAAGGTATGTTTCCAAACAACGCCTTCTCAAAACGCAAGCTACAAATTCGCTGTGTGTGCTGTCTTTACTTGCCTCGTAAACGCAAACATAATGTTGCCAGTTTAAATGTTTTCCACCTAAAAGTTGGGTAAGTAATTGGTTAGTTTGTTTGTAGCATTGTAGCTTCTAAAACTAAGTTAACCAGCTTTTTTCGGACTGCACGAGCGTCGTACGATGCCATTTATGGCACCAATTGAACGGCTTACATTTCGCGAGTGTACTAGGTTTCTATAGGTACCTTGTTATTCTAAGACTCCAAGTGAAAAAAATGAAGCATGTAAGTATAATATTATGTATTGTTAACTTCTTTATATTTGTATTGTTAACTACTTTATATTTTCGTTGTTTCGTATTAATAGTAACACAGAGCAGTGTTTCTTCGTCAGAGTCCATCGTGAAAATAAATATAGGTACAACCCTATGATGTTCGAACCTCGTGACAGGAGCGCGTCCGCAGCGCTGCAGCCGCGCTGCAGCCGCGCTACGCTTTGCGGCAAATTTGAAGGCGCCCTAAAATACAAGAAGGATAAATGAGTGCTACAACTCGTATTGTGAAATGATCGTAAGTACATAAATACCTACGTGGGTTGGCAATCGGAATTGCATTGGAAAGTTGGCATGGAAAACTTAAAAATAGGTATCAATGGAATAGTTAGTACTTATCAAGTACTTGCATACAAATTACCAAAGGTCAATGAGGTATGAGGTTTTACTACTATATCAATTCCATTCAGCATGTAAAGTGCCTGGAGAGAGACCTACCTAGTGGTACTGTGTGTAGGGTACATGGAAACGGTGAGTTTATTAAAATATTTATTTGAAAGAAATGATTAAAGGTTATAAAGGTATCTACCATTATGACTACAGCCCATTAACGTCCCGCTGCTGGGCACAGGCCTCCACATTCATAGGAGAGAGGGAATTAGAGCTTAGACCCACCACTCTGATCCAATGCGGGTTGGCGGGCTAAAGGTCTAAAGATAACTAGTATAATAAATAGATAGATCATACCTACAGAGGGAGATAAGTAAGTACTTGCAGGTTGTACTTGCTTACATTAAGTACTTAAGTATCTAAGTTTTATGTGAAAGATCATAGTGAATTACACTGGTAGGTAGTTCATAACATGATCTACCTATGAGATATTTAAAGAGTTAAGTCAAAGCTATAATAGGTTGGTATGGTAGTTGGTCGACTACATAACATGGTATAAGTATTATGTAACTTATTGAAGAGGTATTTACTAATTTATTTAGTTGGAAATTAGTTTAATTGATAATCTTGTACCTAAATTGATAGTGAATATTCAATTTATTCTGAGAGTTATGTGAATCATATATACCTAATATTGTTTGAGTAAATGAACAGAGGTCAAAAGTAACTGTAATATTATACATTCCATTAAAGCAAGTATAACCCATTAAAGGTCCTTACAAGTGAAAATTGCATTTGTAGAGTGAACGGATACCCAGTTAAAATAATAAGTAAGTTACAGTTTAGCCGTTTAGTATAAATAATATCAGATCTATACATGTTTGAAGGGCTAAAGTATATAATTGAGTAAGTACATTATATATAAAGATTGGGTGGCATAGATAGGTACCTTTGTTCGGAAAATGTGAATTGAAATAATATCAAATCTGCCTGGATGAAGAATGGGTTAGCGGATTTGGGTGTGAATTATGATGGTGATATGACAGGTTTTGAGACCCGGTTCAACTGAAGTTGGTATTTAATAATAAGTGTGTTGTCTGTCTCAAGTATTGCACAGTGGCTGTTTGGAGCGGTGTGCTTTATTGCCTGATAGAGCATATGATTTCTCATTATGCGGAGAGACTGAAGGAAAAGAGAGATATCACATCAGTGATTGTACTCACACCTGGGGTACCATGGTTATGGTGCTGTGTACGGGCTAATGTCTGTTAAGATAGCCGAGGTTTTGCCAAGATAATAATATTTTTTAATTTTACAGGTGTAATTAATAAATTAATTCTTGAGTTTTAGTGTGGTCTTCGCAATGTTCTCTGGCCAAGACCAAAAGCTAGTGGCATATTATGTTATGGTGGTTGCATAACCTGCACCTTAATAACAATGGTATGGAATGATGTCTATATAACATATGGACCGAGTCCGGGTCGCATATCTTGCAGTCATGTTAGCAAATAAATGCAAAAAGAACTAAGTGGTAATTTTGGTAAATTCAAATTTAATTGTAATGGATGATGACTCTAAAGTCAAAAAGGATAAGTGGCAAAAAAATAAAGGAGGATGCCACATTTTTGAAAAAAAAAAAGGAAAATTATAATTTTTGTTTAGAGGGAAAATAAAGGAGATTGGCAAGTTTGTAAAAGGCAATGGCACCTTTTAGTGCAAGGAGATTTATATACAGTCATCTTATGTGGTGCAAGGAGTTACAAGAATGATGCAAAGTTTAAGATTTAACTTTTATAGTTAAAGAGTCAAAGTCAAAATATATTCATTCAAAGTTGGTACTTACACAGTACACTTAATGAACGTCAAGTATACAAAGTATAAGACGTGGTGGTGATAATTAACATAGGTATCTTAAAACTAATGTTACGAGGGTTCCAAACGCGCCCTGGTCTGAGAAGAGTAAAATTGTTTCTTATGAATTTGGGAGCTAAAGCCCGGCTGTTGAATAAAGATTTAAATGTTACTCTGGAGAAAAATAAAATAAAGAGGAATGGTACTGGTGGACCGGTAATGATAATATTGCAAATAATTCATATGGTTGAGATGAACAGGGTGTATAATATGAGAACATAACGGTATTTTGGGAGTGACTCATTTGTGATATTTTGGTTTGATTTTTGTTGAGGTAAAAACAAAATAGAAATAAATATGCCTGCGGGGCCATGGGTCAGCTTCAGGAAAATACCTAAAGGTGAAGTACACTTATTGTAAATGTCACATGCCTGAGGGGCTTCAGAACAAATTGATGCATGCGCCAGCAGGGCTGCACAGCAGATCAGTTTTAGCTAAATACCTAAAGTGGGGTACACTTACTGTACATGCCTAAGGGGCTTTCATACAAATTAACGCATATTGGCGCAGGGCTGCACGGCAGAACAGTGCAGAGTACAGAACAGTAAATGTAACATGCCTTAGGGGCTTCAGTACAAACTAATACATTGACTTGCAGGGTTGCAGATTAGTTTCAGGGAAATGCCTAACAGGGGCCTATGGCTCAGTGGTAAGACACGCCTAAGGGGTTTCAGTGCCAATTCATGCATATGCCTGCGGGGCTACTGGTAAGTTTCAAAACATGCCTAAAGGGGCTACAGCGCAGATAAGCCAACATGCCTAAGGGGCTACAGAACACATGTCTTAAGGGGCTCCAACGCAAATTATAGCACACGCCTCCGGGGCGACAGAGCGCATACCTTAAGGGGCTGCAGTACGTATAGCGTATGCCTACTGCGTACCGGATCAGCTTGCTGGGCACACAGCTGATAGAACATGCCTGAGGAGTTACATTATGTGTTATGTGTTACAGCACTTGCCTTCGGGGCCTACGCACTTGCCTTCGGGGCCTACGCACTTGCCTTCGGGGCCAACGCACTTGCCTTCGGGGCCTACGCACTTGCCTTCGGGGCCTACGCACTTGCCTTCGGGGCCTACGCACTTGCCTTCGGGGCCAACGCACTCGCCTTCGGGGCCAACGCAATTGCCTTTGGGGCCAAAGTACTTGCCTTCGGGGCCTACGTACTTGCCTTCGGGGCCTACGTACTTGCCTTCGGGGCCGACGTACTTGCCTTCGGGGCCTACGTACTTGCCTTCGGGGCCGACGTACTTGCCTTCGGGGCCTACGTATTTGCCTTCGGGGCCGACGTACTTGCCTTCGGGGCCGACGTACTTGCCTTCGGGGCCAATGGACTTGCCTTCGTGGCCTACGTACTTGCCTTCGGGGCCTACGCACTTGCCTTCGGGGCCTACGCATTTGCCTTCGGGGCCAACGCACTTGCCTTCGGGGCCAATGCACTTGCCTTCGGGGCTAACGAACCTTGCCTTCGGGGCCGACACACCTCGCCTTCGGGGCTTATATGATATACTTCAAGTGTGGACATTAGCGCCCTCGGGGCTGGGACTGTAAAGCCTATCGGATTCTGATGAGCAGATGGTGAATCACTAGTAAGTTACCAGTGGAGCTGTACGCTGACCGCATAACTCATGTGGTTGTTCCTTGCCCGTGGGGCTCACCGCTCATGTAAGTTAATTCCGTACGTCTTATATTTTACAACATTTTGAATATATCGCTGGTGTGGAAAATAGGGGCCATGATGCCAGTAGACTTCGAAAGTCTAGCCTGCGGGGCTGCTACGTTTCGATTTCCGGTAGAGAGAGTTGCAAAATAAAGCAAAGCTTAGGTAAATTGCCCGCGGGGCTAGCCAGATTAGTACAGGTAATCTATTACTCGCCGTTGGGGGCATGATAGTATGCAAGTAGCAAAACAGCTGTGTTTCAGGCGAAAGCGCAATGATGATGATGTTCAGTGAGTGTCACGGTTTGGTGACAAAGGCTTAATAGGTCTGTATAATACGCAGATGATATTCCAGATGATATTCACTGATTTCAACTATTGTTTTAAATGCGAGGCACTGAGTGGCAAACAAGTATTATAGCCGCCGCGTAAGTTGAACTATGCACAGAATCACATTTCGGGTGTCAAACGAAGTGCGGTATGAGGTGCGCCGCGAGGGGCCGCACGTTACCATACCCTTGCTTCCCGCGCATGCTCCGCGTAGTCCTGTAGTGCGATGTACCTGCGCAGACGACCGCCATTTTGGGTCAAGTTACGGGACGCGATTTATATCGGCGTTATGTTTTGATGCCATTTGGAGTTCACTAAGATTCATGTGAGAGCAACAATATTTCTATGCAGGTTGAGCGATGTAACAAAATATCGTGTAAAGAGATTTATGCCCGTTTGCACTAAACTCAAGTTAGGCTTGTCCTAGTTAAGATACACCTAGGCTTAAGAACGGCCTAGCAAAAAAATTCGTTTGCACTGACAGTCTTGTCCTTGCTGTGTCGTAACTTAAGCATTGCCTAGTTAGGCATCTCTAGGAACGAATGGAATGAATGATTGTTTATGGTTTTTTTAAAAAAATATATCTTGCAAAGTAATGTAAACACTAGACTATTTTTTTACCTTATCTTGTCATAACCTCAGGCATGAGTTGAATAGAGACAAAAGCTAAAACATTGGTGTATTTTATTTTATTGGTTTATATATTGCACAGGTGACATTATGTACGTGGAGTTGAAGGTTATTTATTTTACGGGATTTTATAAATCAGCAATTAAAATGGAAAGACAAATAAATAAACGAAAAAGAACTGCCAATTTTACGGCAGAGGAGAAGTTGCGGTTTGTACGGTTGTTGTGCGAAGAGGGGCAGTGCATTATTTCCAAAGTAACAGCACACGATACTGCATCAAATAAAGAGAAAGAACAGGCTTGGGCAAAAATCACCCAAATTCACAATTCCAGTGGTGACATAATGAGAAAGAAGGAGAAAGAATCTAATAAATCTTGTGCCATTTTGCTTGTGATCAGTGTAGTGTTCTACCTAAATAACAATCACAATAACAATGTAGGTACTCTGTGGTTGTGATACCTATCAACCACAGAGTAGGTACATATCAACCGTGAGACCAATCAAAATGGTCCACAGACTACAAAAAATTCAACTTAAGTATCGCCTAACGCTTGGGCGCTTACTAATCGGGCTCATAAAGTTAGGCATCTCCTAAGTGGATTTAGGAATGGCCTAAGGTTAGTGCAAGCTTTTTAAACGCTAGGATAAGCCTAAACAAGTTGGGCAGGAAATTAGGCGATTCCTAAGTTTAGTGCAAACGGGCATTACTTATCTTGTAAAGAGACTCGCTCTATGATGTTCCTTGGGATATTCATTCATAAAAGTGATATGAATACCATAATTAGATTGAGGAGGAACAGTGAAAAGTAAATTACCAAAATATTGAACAACCAAGTAGGTACACTACTACACATTTATATTTTGTTAACATTTTCTTATATTTATATTATGATATTATATTATACTATATTATATTAATATATATATAGCTGCTCGTGCTGACTCATTGATCACCTCTCCTGGACAATTTTGTATGAACTTTTTTTTTTTCACTAATCTTTTCGTATAGAAAACAAAAATTCATCCGGAGGAAAAATACGGAGAGAGCTGATGATTGAGGATTTCGAAGACGGATGAAGAGCACCAGCCAGGTTATCGAAGATAGGTGGGGGGTGCTCGACCAAATGTCACTCGAAACTTCATCCAATTGACAGTTAGCTGAAAAAAAATTCAAAATGGCGGATTTAAGATGGCCGCCATACAAATTTCGACGGTGTCTATCTCGGAGAGTATAAAAGATGGAAGAGTGGTTTCTTGGCAAAAGATGATCAGGACGTGAGGGTCTACTTGATGAACAGGAAAAAAATTCAAGATGGCGGAATTTATTTTTCCATAGAAAAGGGTATTGAAGATAGGTGGGGGGTGCTCGAACAAAATATGTCACTCGAAACTTCATCCAATTGACAGTGAGCTGAAAAAAATTCAAAATGGCGGATTTAAGATGGCCGCCATACAAATTTCGTCGATGTCTATCACGGAGAGTATAAAAGATGGAAGAGTGGTTTCTTGGCAAAAGATGATCAGAACATGAAGGTCTACTTGATGAACAGGAAAAAAATTCAAGATGGCGGAATTTATTTTTCCATAGAAAATGTATGGCGAATATTGAAGAGGCTACAAGTGTAGAACTATGCAAGACTACGGTTCCTTTTCAAGATTTGTTTTTATGAAAGAAATCTCATTTTGACGAATGGTTCGGAGAAAAAAATATGGAAAAAGATGATGATCGAAGGTTCGGATGATGGGTGAGGAGCACGGTCAGGGTATTAAAGATAGGTACCTACTTAGGGGTTGCTCGAACAAAAAGGGAGGGGCGGGGGGTTGGTGGTCTTTGTTTTATGTTTTTCCTTTATGAGAATTTTCTTTTACGTCAGACGCTTGGCGTGCTGGCGCTTCCACTGTGCTCACTAGCATAGCAGTGTGTTGTTCAGATCAGAACACGTAGACATTAAACCAGCTGCCCGATTATGTAAGAATTGTCGATCAAATCGTAAAAGTTCGGCGTCAAAGTAAAATAAACCATAACAGCATTGAATTAGAGCTCAATTTCGTGTTTGGAAATTAAGCTCTAATTTAATGCTGTTATGGTTTATTTTACTTTGACGCCGAATTTTGACGATTTGATCGGCCATTCTTACATAATCGGGGGGCAGGATAGTAGGACAGCGAGTAAGTAGACAGTGGACCACGCGGTCCACTACGCGGTCCGCTGCAGCGGGCCGCGCAACCACGCGCCATACTAGTTAATATATATATAGCTGCTCGTGCTGACTGACTGACTCATTGATCACCTCTCCTGTAAAATTT
Organism: Erebia ligea; assembly: GCA_917051295.2. NCBI lineage: Eukaryota > Metazoa > Arthropoda > Insecta > Lepidoptera > Nymphalidae > Erebia > Erebia ligea. The sequence goes on from OU785241.1 coordinate 249,340, forward strand.
TGTATGAAAAATTTTTTTTTCACTCATCGTTTCGTATATAAGACAAAAATTCATTCGGAGGAAAAATACGGAGAGAGCTGATGATTGAGGATTTCGAAGACGGATGAAGAGCACCAGCCAGGGTATTGAAGATAGGTGGGGGTCGCTCGACCAAATGTCACTCGAAACTTCATCCAATTGACAGTGAGCTGAAAAAAAATTCAAAATGGCGGATTTAAGATGGCCGCCATACAAATTTCGACGGTGTCTATCTCGGAGAGTATAAAAGATGGAAGAGTGGTTTCTTGGCAAAATATGACGTGAGGGTCTACTTGATGAACAGGAAAAAAATTCAAGATGGCGGAATTTATTTTCCATAGAAGAGGGTATTGAAGATAGGAGGGGGGTGCTCGAACAAATGTCACTCGAAACTTCATCCAATTGACAGTGAGCTGAAAAAAATTTCAAAATGGCAGATTTAAGATGGCCGCCATACAAATTTCGTCGGTGTCTATCTCGGAGAGTATAAAAGACGGAAGAGTGGTTTCTTGGCAAAAGATGATCGGGACATGAGGGTCTACTTGATGAACAGGAAAAAAATTCAAGATGGCGGAATTTATTTTTCCAAAGAAAATGTATGGCGAATATTGAAGAGGCTACAAGTGTAGAACTATGCAAGTCTGCGGTTCCTTTTCAAGATTTGTTTTTATGGAAGAAATCTCATTTTGACGAATGGTTCGGAGAAAAAAAAATGGAGAGAGATGATGATCGAAGGTTCGGATGATGGTTGAGGAGCACGGTCAGGGTATTAAAGACAGGTACCTACTTAGGGGCTGCTCAAACAAAAAGGGAGGGGCGGGGGGTTGGTGGTCTTTGTTTTATGTTTTTCCTTTATGAGAATTTTCTTTTACGTCGGACGCTTGGCGTTCTGGCGCTTCCACTGTGCTCACTAGCATAGCAGTGTGTTGTTCAGATCAGAACACGTAGACAGTAAACCAGCTGCCCGATTACGTAAGAATTGTCGATGAAATCGTAAAAGTTCGGCGTCAAAGTGAAATAAACCATAACAGCATTGAATTAGAGCTCAATTTCGTGTTTCGAAATTGAGCTCTAATTTAATGCTGTTGTGGTTTATTTTACTTTGACGCCGAACTTTTACGATTTGATCGGCCATTCTTACATAATCGGGGGGCAGGATAGTAGGACAGCGAGTAAGTAGACAGTGGTCCACGCGGTCCACTACGCGGTCCGCTGCAGCGGGCCGCGCAACCCCGCGCCATACTAGTTATATTATATACGTTTTCACCACACTATCACGACTGCACAAGTCAAAATGATATAAGTTACCAAGCAGATGCCAAGGTATGTTGTATTGAATAGTATCAACATTTGAGTTCGGTTTTACGAAACGTTGAAATTTGGCAAGAGCTGATGAAGGCAGTACCGGGCAATTGAGTTGCCTGTTGTGTTAACTTAAAACGAACAATACAATGCAGGGCCACGGTATAAGGTAAATCTATTCTTCCGGTGGGAATAAGGTGCTTTTGAAACTTCAACATTTCAAATGAAATTAGGAACGTAGAGATTTGCTCAAAAGATGGAGCATGTGCAAAATATACAAAATGGCTCATTATAGAGAACGTGGCTCAGGTCTTCGGGTTTTATTGAGTTTTGTAACCAATTGTAACCGATTGTCAGATAAAGTTCTGGGGGTGAATTGTAACATATGCTAGCCTGGCTAAGGCTTACAGAGAAGGTATATGTCATTTATGCCATGTGTAGAGAGGAAAGCATAACTAAGTGTAATGGATGAGTAATAATAACCATTCTGGAAAGTAACAAAGTGAACATGAGTATACTCATAGGGAAATTAATTATAGGTGTATAATAACACCAGTAGACTATAAGAATCTTATTTATTATTTAATCAAATGATTGTGTTCTCATTTCCATGAGAATGTCGAAATTGTTACGAATTACACTTATAGAATTGAAACTTTGGGTTTAGAGTTAGCAATGTTAAGATGTTATTGATCATACAAAGTTAAAGTTCGTTTCTCATTTATCACTACCTAAGGATTAATTATTGTCAGTGAATTGCATAGGGTTAACCAAAATGAGTAACGGGAAATGATTACTTATAATATTATGCGCTTAGGTAATTAACGGAAAACTCTGTGTAATGCTGGAAAGCTACTTCTGAATAAGTTTATGTTTACAAAATGAACATGTGTTTGAAGGAAGCTTTTGTTGTTTGTGAAATATGGCAATTCAGTTACTTCAGTATCTTGCTACACGTAAATTCACCAGAGTTAGAATAATATGATGAGATGTGTCATGGGTGATAAATCCATATTTACTTATTAGGTGATGTTTTGTAACGCGAAAAGACGATGGAGACTGATGCTCTTTTACCCTAAAACATAGTCTTGTTATCTGCAACTGTACTTGGCTAAGGGTTATAATGCCAGTGCTTTAACATTTGAGGTCTCAGGCGTTAAAGACCAGCGTTAATACTACAAATGGCAGAGTAGCATCAGCAATCATCGTGATTTTAATTAAGTGTTCAAATTATGTATACTTCGGGACGAAGTTTGGGTCAGGATGACCGAACTGTTAGATTGAAAGCTAAATACAATTTATGTATGGTATCCCTGCAATGGTTTTGTAGAGTGGCAGCACTGCTCTGTGGAGTAATGACTATGGCGTAACGCTATTGACGTGTGTCTGTGTAAATAATTGCTAATTAAAGTATTAAAATGGATAAACCGTGTTTGGATTTAATACTATATACTGTATAGTCTATATTCCCGCAAGTTTACCTAACTAAGAAAATAATCGCGTGTCCGACAGCAGTCCACTTAGAGACTTACACCACATAACTGAGGGTAGGACTCGGGTATAGAGCATTCGGTCTGCAGAGCGGCGGCCGTGGGCACGAGGGCGTCCCGAATGCCGCGCGCCGATAAACTTCCGACAGATAAGCAATGAAAATGTGGCTATTATCCACAGTTTCAAGGAATGCGTGCTGTTGTACCAGTCATCCAGGGTGACAGGGACAAGATGGGGTATATCCTAGTTTGAAGATCTTTCAGTACAAAATCCAGTCATTGCCAAAGCCAGTGTATTACGGTGGTGAGGTAAGGTGTAGAGGGTGAGATCTGCGGTTTCTAATGGTTGTAATCCACTGTAAGATTATAAGTATACCTGCTTATAGGTTCTGTGATACTGCTATACTCGAGTATAATGGTAACATTAAGTAGCTGTGATAATAGCCCGTGATAATGATGACTCTATAATAAATAATTTTTTTTACTTACTTTTAAGCTCTATAGGTGACTACGCGGAATCGTACCAAAACGCTGAATCTGGACCTTATACTCGTAAGATCTAAGGTATACGCCACTCAATTATAAGGACATCTAGTTTACAAGGACTGTCTCTGACAGTAGATTGTGTACGGGAAGATTCTACTTATATTATACAGCAGTTATTACCCACAATTTTGCAAAATAAATGATTTATGATTTATAAGGGAAATTGTAATGGCTAATGAATCTTCATTATTTGCATCATTATTTACATATTTCATATTGTGCATTGTCGAGTCAACATCTCCTGAGGACGCTCCAGTTTCGGAGTGAGAGTGTACGTTGAGAATAATTTGGAAGATTTGTGTTGTGTGGTGGTGGCGGTTCATATCGCAATTATATTACACGTTGTACCACATAGATTTGTCTGCTTTGTGATTATAGCGAATTAAGCTTCCTGTCCCTTGATTATCACGGAGTTCCGCAAAGTAAAGGCTGCTTCTATCCAAATAGGTTTGCGTTTAATATTAATCTCAACCTATAAGTGAACCTTTTTGTAAGTGTTTGAACAATTTACGTCCCGCGCGAGACGCGAGTGTCGACACTCGACGTGCCGTCGAGCAGAACGCCGCGCGCGCTCGAACTTTGAGCTTTGAAATTAATTAGGTAGCTGATTCTACGAGTTGACTCCTTTTTCATGGCGTCTCGAGATAGGACACCACCTCATCGAACTTTAGCTATTTAGTTGTAAACGCATACGTTTTGTGATTATCAAAAACAATACTATCACTGTTTTTGTAGTTAGGTAGGTAATTATTATCACTGATAAGGACACAAGGTTTTAATAAAGACTAAGTAGGCCATACGTACTAACTATCTATTTGTGTGCTGAATAAGTATATTCATACATCTACCAGCTAAATTAAAGTGCAACTCTGTTTTAGGAATTAGAACTCCCAATCGGGAGGTATTCGGTGATATTATACCGGAAATAACTTACTCCAAAATATTAATGAGGCAGCTACTTAAAAGTTCCTAATGTAAACGTTTTATACATCTCTCGCTGCCTCCCTCCCCCCTTATAGCACTATGAACAGAGACGTATAAAACCTTGTGTTACACTGAACCAACAGTTGAGCTTTCAAAAAGTAATCCTACCATTCAACTCGCAGACTGCGGGTACAGAAACGGTTGTTTGAAGAGCGCCTTGCGGAGGTGCAGCCTGCATACTCGAGGGAGGAGGGGGGAGGTGAGGTAGAGGAGATGATGTTCTTGTCTCTAGAGAGGAGGACCGAGAGCAATCTCTCCGCGGAGCAATCGTTTAGAGAGAGCCGAGTTTAACGGCGTGTCGTCGTCACCGCGCACTCACCGCGCACAGGGCTGGCAGACCCCAGAGAGGACGATGATTTAAATGATAAATTATTTATTTATTTCATGTAGGACAACTTGTGCCACTTATGATACGTTAAGACTTTACCACCAGTTCGGAAAACTGATTCTACTGAGAAGAGCCGGGAAGAAACTCAGCAGTTGCTCTTTTCTTTAAAAAAAATGTATGTAGACCGTAATTCAGATATTTTTCAGGAATTTTATAAGATCAGTTAATAAAAAAACCGGCAAAGTGCGAGTCGGACTCGCGCACCGAGGGTTCCGTACAAACCTGTAGCAAGTTTTACGATTAATGAATTTAATGAACCGCAAAACTAACTTTGTTTGTAGAGGTTTTCTGTTAATATCAAAAAAACTATGCTAGTTAGAGCATTGGCTATAGTTTTCCTGTAAAATATACATAAATTCCTATTGACCATAATTATTTCAGATTTTTCGATTGGTAAACTCCGGAGATAAGGGGGGGGGGAACGGTATTTTTTTTTACTTTTTCCCCGATAAATCAAAAACTATCATGACTAAAAATAATTAAAAATCTGTTTTAGAATGTACAAAGTAAACCCTTTCATATGATACCCCACACAGTACAGTTATCTCACTTTTAAATTTCAACCCTCCGATTTTCCCCCCTTTTTAAATAAGAACAAAAATAATTTCCAATTTTTTTTAATTCCAGTGTCTTTGGGCCACTAATATACACAACTATTCCAAATTTCATGTCGATAGCTTCGGTAGTTACTGAAATAATCGAGTGTGACGGACGGACAGACAGACAGACAGACAGACAGACGGAGAAAGTCGCACCATAAGGGTTCCATTTTTACCATTTTGGTACGGAACCCTAAAAACTGAACGAATGATAGGGAAAAGCATTGCTACATGTCTAAGAGCTATCATACTAATCATACGTCTTAATATTATTATAAATGCGAAAGTGTGTTCGTTTGTTGGTTTGTTGGTTTGTCCTTCAATCACGCCGCAACGGAGCAACGGATTGACATGATTTTTGGCATGGGTATACTTGAGGACCTGGAGAGTGATATAGGCTACTTTTTATCCCGGAAAGTTAAGGAGTTCCCGCGGGAATAACAAAAAACTTAAACCACGCGGACGAAGTCGCGGGCAAAAGTTATTTTTTTATTGGGATCATTTTATGAGACAACCCTACTGGCGTGGTTGCACTCGCCGCTGAAACGCGAGCGGCGCTGCATTTATTGTGAGGCTGGCGGCTTTACGAGAGGGCGCGCGATAAAAGCGTGATTTGTGTCACTGTTATTTGTATTAAGGAGCCGTTAATCGCTTGCTTTGCTGGCTTTTAATGAGGCGCGTTTATTGCTGTACCGCCCGTGCAGAGGGCCCGGTGACGATATCTGCGTGAAACTTATCAACTGCCAAAATTGTGCGACCTACTTATTAAATCCACGGGAGATATCAACTTGATGACGTTTCCTGTAAGTTAATCTTCAGTCGCGTTAGTAATCGCAAGTAGCTGGCGTAAGTAACTTACGACAAGTTTTACACTATGGAAAAGTCTTTTAACTATACATAACAACCGGATAAACTTACGTATGATTGTGTCCTTATAGGTCCGCCTGGCTGGTTCCAAAAGAGGTACATCAATTATTATGCTTTAAATTGAGTAAAATAAACGTATTGGCAATAAGTAGTAATAAAAAGCTTTTGAGGATACCAAATAGGTACAGTAATTCCTCAGTGCTAATTATTGAGATGAATTCACGCAGGAGGGCTGCGCGAGCTCGGGCGGAGTCGCGGTATTTAAATTGCTAAACAAAGCTCGTTGAGCGTTGGCATTAATGGACAAATAAATGTATTATTAACGACATTTACCGAAATTTATACATTTTCGCTAATATTAAGTGGCGTCGTTATCATTATTAAATACGTCCTTTTCTTTTCCTTTATTTTGTTGCCAAATTATGTTCTTTTTGAAGTAAGTAAGTAATTATGGCAAATAGTGCAACAGGGGGAGGAGCAGTGAACTTGTTTTTACCTACATATTTCGATTACAGCAACTCCGACCGCGTATGATCTTACTGTTTGATTGGTATTATAATTAATAGCCCATACTTATCCCTGAATGTATTTCTATTAGGATTTAGGTTACGTTTGCACTGCGAGACACATTCGTGCGTTTTTTTTTTGCAATTCTGTAACACTAGAAATCAAATGGAGATGTACGCTCTCTCTGCGTCGTATTCCTCATTACTGAGGGTCCTGACCCCTTTCCATTAATCAAATAATGCTAAGAGTTTTCTTGGGATAATAATGCAGTGGGTTCCCACATCCTTCCGCACACAACTCGACTAAGCGTTAACTTAAGTTTTTATAACGATTATTATCAGATGTTAGTGATAATAGCCGAGACCGACGGCTTAACGTGCTCTCCGAGGCACGGAGGAAACGAAAAGGCCAGATTTGAAACTCCAAATTCGGTCACCCATCCAGTTACCCGCTTGGGTCAACGTTGATTAATCGCAATCGACTGATATGCATTGTCACAACTACTGACTATACGAAAAAAAAATCACTTGTTTGATACAAATTAGAAATGAAATCTGTACGCGAAATATAAATCGCGAGAATAAGTTTTCGCAGTGCAAACGTAGCCTTACCGAACTAGCTACTTTTCAACAATCCATATTATATCTATAACAGCCGAAAATAATCTAAAGTGTGTCTCTACCTTTGTGTGTCTGTATCCTTTTCACTTTGGTTCAGCGATAGCATGCATCTCGGAGGCGGGCATTGGCTTTAGTTTACCCAAATAAAAGAAAATCCATGATATTTAAAAAAACCTCAATCCGCGGAAGAAGACAGGTTCATCATCTTGCATGTTACTTTGTGTTTTTTTATGGATGTCTTTATGGACTAACGAGTAACGCTTGGCTGCAATTAATGATGCAGCCTAAGGTGGAGCGCGCTTGCCTAGAAGATGCCTATCCACTCTCGATTCGAAGATACACTAATATCAAAGCGAAGGGGAAAACGTAAGCCTAAGTAAGGACTAAACGAAGGAAGTAAAGTAAGGACTTTGTATACAGCGGTTCGAATTAGAAATGAAGCATGTCGTTTCGTACGCGTCGGTGAATTTCCATAATTGAATGAATGTACGGGTATAACTCGTATCTTATGGCATAGTTAGCGCCAGAGAGGTCAACGAAATAGTGTGGCAATATCAATAATAAAACCGGCCAAGTGCGAGTCGGACTCGCGCACCGAGGGTTCCGTACAAACCTGTAGTACCTAAGTTTTACGATTTATGACGTATTAAAAATAAAAATTACGTTTGTTGTATGGGAGCCCCCTTTTAATATTTACTTTATTGATATTTAATTATTTATTTTGAAAGGTAATATACAAGTTAATATTCTGTGAAAATTTGAACCGTCTACCTGTTACCGTTTTTAATATTGAGCAAAAAAATACGAAAAAAACACGTTTATTGTATGGGGACCCCCCTTAATACATATATTTTTTTAATTTTTAGTATTTGTTGTTATAGCGGCAACGGAAATACATCATTTGTGAAAATTTCAGCTTTCTAGCTATCACGGTTTATGAGATACAGCCTGGAGACAGACAGACAGACAGACAGACAGACAGACAGACAGACAGACAGACAGACAGACAGACAGACAGACAGACAGACAGACAGCGGAGTCTTAGTAATAGGGTCCCGTTTTTACCCTTTGGGTACGGAACCCTAAAAAGCAACGATCGCGATCCGCGCGATATCGACTGTTTGCACTATTGGCCCGTTGTATAGTGTAGTGTAGTGTAGTGTAGTGTAGTGTAGCGACTTTGTGGGCGAACAAGAAAGCGCACTCAGCGATACGACTCCGCTGCCGTAATGTGCCAATACAATACAATCCTATTATAATACTATGCCATTGTTTACATTGTAGTGTTTGAAAGCGCGGGTTTCAGATTTATACTTACAAAGAAGTTAAGTTTTCCTCCATATAAAAGGAAAAGGTGACTGACTGATCTATAGGTACAGGGTACAGCTCACCACTGGATAGACCACATCTTGAGATATAACTATTATGACATAATATGTACGCATTTGCTCATTCTATAGGTAGTTATTCTAAGATTTTTCAACTTCAACCTCTCATTGCCTCAAATAGCACCAACTGCGAATAGACAACCTCCCTGGCGCAGTGTTGAGTGCTTTCGCCTTAACGTGGGAGGTCCCGGGTTCGATTCCCGGCAGGGTTAATTTTGCGAATTTATAATTTTAGATTTTTCTCTGGTCTGGTCTGGTCTGGGTGGTCTGGCTAGTTACCTAGGCCTAGTGGGAGGCTACGGCCGTGGCTAGTTACCACCCTACCGGCAAAGACATGCTGCCAAGCGATTTAGCGTTCCGGTACGATGCCGTGTAGAAACCGACTATAGGGGTATAGGTTTAATATAACTGCCATACCCCTAACAGGTTAGCCCGCTATCATCTTAGACTGTATCATCTCTTACCATCAGGTGAGATCGCAGTCAAGGGCATAACTTGTAGTGGAATAAAATTAATTTTGACAGAATTCGTAAACAACTAATTCTGTCAAAACAACAAAATTCCAAAGTTAAACCTTATTCGGGGTTGGTACAATCGGTATAAAAAACGGTTTGAAAGAAAAACCATTCAAAATCGCGAGCAAAAACCAGTCTTTCAATAAACGTAGAAGTAAGTAATTTATTAATATCACTTGCCTTTGTAGTGAAGAGGAACATTGTGAGGAAGCTGCGTAAAGTTATATTAATATACTGACAAAGTTAATATTACTTTTTTTAGGTTTTATAGGTTTATAGGATTTAGCACAAAAATATAACTTCCACCCTGGAGAGGAATTAGCATAGGTACATTTTGTTGTGGTAAAACCTCCGTAGTTAATATAGATTCCCTGAAAACTCCTATCCTAAGAAAATTATAGAATTTTTAAGACTTTAACCTACGCGGACGAAGTACCTACTACTTGAATAATAAAAAAATATATATTTAAAATATGTAATTAAAATATAAACCTTAAAACTAAGGAATTAAAGTTTAATTACGAATGTAGTACCTATATTTATATTTAAGACCTTTTGTCTTCGTAACAACGCGAGGATGTCGGTGTTCGCGAGCATGTCGGAGCGAGCATGTCGGTGTCGGTGACGCGGATCCACAAGCTTACCCCCTACCAAAAAGTGCTCAACGCGGCTAAAGATGTTTTCACTTCAAAAACATAATTCTCCATCTGGTGCAGTCGGGTAAATATAACTTTTAGGCGCGAAACAAAGATGTCGATTAAGATAGGCTGCGGGGCTGTGGCTTCTGATTTGAGATAAAAAGGATTGTTTCAATAAACGGAATTTGGAAATTTTGCTTGTCGTCTTTATCTGTTGTGGGAGGCGGGTTTACTTTGAATGGTATAAACACTGATATTACTTACTTAAATCTATTATTTTCAACGTTGAAAGGATGGAACAGAAAACCTACATATATATATAATATGCTGTTTTCTTTTATGTATTTTAAAGGTAAAATTTAAGCATTTCCTACGGACTAAAGTCGAGACGTTTTGATAAGATCGTAACTAACTAACGTTCTTCCACTTGATTTCACTCTGCAGGTGGGCATTGCGCCTTAAACATCAAGTAAGTAAGTTGTAAGGACGGGCGGCGGAAGTCATAAATTATACGTATATTTTTTGTCGTTTTCGCAGCAAACATACCCTCAGAAAAGCACAGAAGTAAATGATATAAGAAGACTTATTTCCTTACATAATATATTAAAACTTGCAAATATAATACGTAACTAAACCTCAAGGCCGAAACTCTATTTATTTTGTTAAACTGTATCCCATATTTTTTGCAGCTAGACAAATAAGAACGTATACGACGTACCTACTCGTATTATTATGAAAGTAATAAATTTACGTACTTAATAGAAAGCTATAGTACTCGTAGATCTAGTCTTAATAAAGACGCCAGACACGGAGCGACAGAGCGTTTAAAAATGGTCCAACTTTTCTCTCAAGTTTCAATAAGTTTTTCATTACAGCGAAATCCTCCTTTTACTCGTTTAATATGAACTGTCAGCAATTTGCAAATTCCCTTTCTTATTTTTATGCTCTTGCTTGCACGTGGACATCATAATAGGTAAGTATGTTACCGAAGTTCTTGCTGGTTCTTCTCGGTAGGAATGGCATTCCGAACCAGATGTAGATTCACTTGACAATTCAAAAGTACTTGTAAAAGTTTATTTGAATAAAAAACATTTGAATTAAAAAAAAGAAAACATTTGAATTTAATTGAATATGAATCGCACAATGTCGTAAGTTCGGCCATGGTGGCCAATCTTCACAGAGATTAGCCATCTGCGCGGGAGACATTGTGTTCATGTGAGTGCACCAAGACCAACACAGTTGCACTCTGTATTCCCTCACTCCCACTCATGACACGACGGCAATCGGACATGACCGGAGATAGATCAAGCACAGACGGCATAACGTGCTCACTGCTCTCCGAGGTTGATGCACCGCCAACTTGCCGAGAATTTCTTAACAGATAATTCCAGTAGGTGAATGATGATTCAGTCTAAGATGGCAACGGGCTAACCTGTTAGGCGTACGGCAGTTGTATTAAATCCATAGCCCTAATCGTTTCTACACGACATCGTACCAGAACCACAACATTACCGTGCCAGAACGCTATATCGTTTAGTAGCACATCTTTGTCGATAGGGAGGTTACCATCTACGGCTGAACCGATCCAAATTTATCTGAGTATTTTTGGGCGGATTGGCATGGCTAAAAATGCTATGTCCCAGCTGTCGAAGATCCGGAGTAGCTGGATAGACGATGCATGTAGGAGGATGGAGGACGATACGGGAATCAAACCCGGGGCCTCATCATCCACATTGAAGATGCTAACAACTTGACCAACGAGTCAGTTTGTATCAGGGTAGGTAGTAGGTACCTACATAATAACCCGCTAAACAGGTTCAGGTGAGCTTCAGTGACAAGGGTTAGGGCTGTTTCGTTTTGTAACGCAAAGAGCTTTACAACTTTTTATTGTTCCTACCCATGTTTTAGATTGGTCTTATTTATACACGGTCAGTCTGCAAATCGGGGTTTATCAGAAAGGTCATTGTACTCTATATTATAAGCGATTAGCTGATGCCCGCGACTTCTTCCGCGTTGGTTTACGCGATTGAAAGATACCATGGAAACTTTTTGATTTTCCGGGATAAAACATCTTTAAAAGTAGTTCGTCTTTTCCCGGGATGCAACCTAATCTGTTGAACAGATGAATCGCGTAAGCGTAACAGACAGACAAAGATAGTCAGACAGACAGATACACTTACTAGCTGATGCCCGTGACTTCGTCCGCGTGGAATATGTTTTTTTCGATTCCCACGGGAACTACTTAATTTTCCGGGATAAAAAGTAGCCTATCCTATGTCCATACAAAAAATCAAGTCGATCTATTGCTCCATTGCGGCGTGATTGAATGACAAACCAACAAACAAACACACTTTCGCATTTATTATATTAGTATTAAAGTATTAACTTGTATTATTAATACAGCCTTACAGGTAATTTGGATTAGGATGTCTGCGAATTTGTACGAATCGAAATTAGATCTTTGATTTCCCGGGATAAAAAGCAGCCTATTATGTCCGTCGCCAGGATACGAGCAATCCCTGTGTACCTTTCGATAAATGGGGTCGGCAGATGGACTGTGAAATATTACCTAACAGATAGATTTTTACTATGTTGAAAAAAGTTAGTGGTTTTGACAGTCGTAAAGAATTTTCACGACTCGGCTATTATCGCCCATAGTAAAAGGATTATAATTAGTAGGTAATATTAATATCCAAAGGTTAGGACCAGCTCTCTAAGCTAAGATTAAGAGATTCCTTTTTCTGAGCTCTCTCCGATTGACTTTGTATTTTTCTGCCTGGTTACTTACCTTGCTTATCTTATTCAAGTTACGCCGAGTACCTAAACCAATTTAATCGCAAGGCTACATACAATTTATGCGATTAAATTAGTATAACAACCACTTAAATTTTTGAATTTGTTCGAGCAACTAGTCTATCATACGAACAGCGTATTCTTTCAGCGTAGATATAGGTATAGGAGTAGGTATATAAAAGCTCTTGTACAAACACTACTCAGTGTACACAATCAGCGGAGTGGAGCGCGGGTTGTTTATTTCGTTACGCGGTCGTTGTTGCGTGTGTACTGTTGCGTAGGGCGACCATGCTGCCGACACCACACATCTCATCAACGTCCCACAGCTGGGCACAGGCCTCCACTCTCATAGGAGAGAGGGAATTAGAGTTTAGTCCCACCACGCTGCTCTAATGTGGGTTGGCGGGTTTTAACGACTATCATCATATTAGTGATAATAACCGGGACCGACAGCTGTGCTTTTAAACTTTTGCTTTGCTTTTAATTTAATTTAATTTAATAATGTATTTTTTTTTTCTTTTATGTTAAATACTGTGCCTGGTTGTAATTGCCTAAAAAAAATACAATTAAACCCATTCTAGTATTTTAAACTCTTTTTCATTGTCAGCAGCCTGTCGGCGTCCACTACGTAAGGTAAAGGTACCTACGTCTCTTATTTCGTGATTGAAAAACCGGCCAAGTGCGAGTCGGACTCGCGCACCGAGGGTTCCGTACAAACCTGTAGTAAGTTTTAAATTATTAAAAAAAAACTACTTACTAGATCTCGTTCAAACCAATTTTCGGTGGAAGTTTGCATGGTAATGTACATCATATATTTTTTTTAGTTTTATTATTCTCTTATTTTAGAAGTTACGGGGGGGGGGGGGGGACCAACATTTTACCACTTTGGAAGTGTCTCTCGCGCAAACTATTCAGTTTAGAAAAAAATGATATAAGAAACCTCAATATCATTTTTGAAGACCTATCCATAGATACCCCACACGTATGGGTTTGATGAAAAAAAAATTTTTGAGTTTCAGTTCTAAGTATGGGGACCCCCAAAATTTATTGTTTTTTTTCTATTTTTGTGTAAAAATCTTAATGCGGTTCACAGAATACATCTACTTACCAAGTTTCAACAGTATAGTTCTTATAGTTTCGGAAAAAAGTGGCTGTGACATACGGACGGACAGACAGACAGACAGACAGACAGACAGACAGACAGACAGACATGACGAATCTATAAGGGTTCCGTTTTTGCCAAATTTGGCTACGGAACCCTAAAAATCGACGTTACGAATTCGACGTTAGGAAGATTGAATGGAAGTTGGTCAAACAGCGGACTGTTTGCGAAGTTCGAGAACAATCGATAATATGTGTTTAGAAATTTACTTTTAATAATATTATATTCGGTGAATTGCTTCCAAATATAGTTCCAATAAGTATTAGGTAAGTACTATAGATGATGCCCGCGACTTCGTCGGCGTGGATAAAGGTTTTTGATTCCCACTGGAACTCTTGAATTTTACAGGATAAGAAGTAGCCTATGTCCTTCCCCGGGATACAACCTATCCTTGTACCAAATTTCATCAAAATTGGTTTAGCAGATGATCTGTGAAAGCGTAGCAGACAGACAGACGGACAGACAGACAGACACACTTTCGCATTTATAATATTTTATTAATAATTAATTTACATAGGAACCTTTCTAATGCCACTTGCTGCAGAACATATTTTGAACAAGAAAGCTGTCGAGTTTTAGAATGAAATATGTATTTTAACTTGACTTTTGCTGTTAACATTATACTATAACGTTTGACTGCATAGACATACTTAGGTATCAAAATCGTCTAAGATACGCTGTTGGTAGGTAAGGGTAGTTTCATCAAATCGGTATCTAAAAGGTACAATCCATAGGCATACGTACTGACTACAGATAATCTAAGGGACCTCACCTTTTCCTATACCTCAGAAAAATAAAAGAGAACCTCTCTTATATTACTCTGATTCTCAAATCTACGAAGGGTTTGTGGACTTATAGGATTGGACTTATGGATTTTGACTGAAGGCTGCCTTCAAATCTTGGAGCGTTGGAAGCGTGTCGTGCAATTATATTGAAACGAGCTTGAATTTAAATGAAGCCTCATAAGAAAAGTAAGTATAGGTTAGTAAAAAGTTATATTGAAATAAAACCAGTTTCGGCTTCGAATAAACTTTTATTGGACAAACGTCAACATCGAATGAAGCCCTTCCATCGTACATCAACTTTACTAATAAAATACAATTAGTCCGTACGTCCTAGTAATTAATTCAACTAACTAGCAGTACATACATATTACATAGTTACACCTCGCCCCTTATACCTACGTATACAGATATCGTATAAATAAACATCTTACTTAAAACGAATAGATCTTATTCTAAAATGTAGTCACCTAACGTTTCAGGAAGTAAATTGTTGTATTTTTTGGTATACTTTAAAACTTACCTAAACTACTTATTGATTTAAAAGAACAAAGCATAAGAGGGCAGCATATATTATAGGTATTTGATTTTAAAATATTTAACTCGAAACAATTCTTTAGTTTAAGACATACAGCTATGTCTTAAATTAAAGAATTGTTTCGAGTAGAGATTATTAAGATTACAATCAAACTAAAAAAAATTATAAGGTATTTCTGCCGATAAGACACTAAAGGTCTAGCCCCACTACTGATACACGGCGCGGCGCGGCACGTGGCGGCAAATATTCTTTGTATGAGTTTGAGGAGCTGGGCCGGCTTAAGTGACGCGGCACGGAAATGCAATGTGACATAATTGTACAAAAATTACTCGCCGCGCCGCGCCGCGCTTCTCTAGTGGAACTAGACCTTAAGAGTTAGGTATACATTACAATAATTTTACTAGCCAAAACTAAAATAACAACATTAAAACTGCCTCGTTATCTTGAACATATAAGCAACCCCAAACCCGTATCCTTATTACATTACTTTCACCGCCGCCCTTTTTATACGCTAAAACATTGAAAGGATACCGCATCAGGCCGAAAACTATTACTTAAACGGATATAATATACAATAGCACCGCTACCCTATTGTTAAACTAAAGGAATAAACCACAGAAAATAATTCCTGTACGTTAGAGAATACACGTTAGAATAACACCTAGAATAATCTACTCTAGAAGGTGACATAGTTACAGAAATATTTTTTTTGTACGATCGATTCTGAAACAACAACAAAGTAAATAATAAACTCTATATTTATATAAAATAATGTTGTATCTAGGAACTAACTCCGCCAATGTATCGCCAAATCTCTAGCGGAAACGAGAGTGGGCGATTAACAATATTTTAACTTAAACATAGGAAAATATAGTTAGACACGAATATAATATGTTGGATATGACTAGTGTTTCGTTCCTATATTACAATTGCCAGTAGTCTAGGGCTCGTCCCCTGCGGCGCCATCTGTAGAGCAAACAAATGTTTTTAGAAACTGGAACTATACAACTGTCTAGGTTCATGAGATACAGCCCACTGACAGACAGACAGACGGATGGGCGGACGAACGGATGGACAGCGGAGGTTTAGTAATAGGGTACCGCTGGTACCTTTTGAGTACAGAACCCTAAAACTACTAATACTTATGTGATTAATCTTTGACTTAGATGGTAGGTTACAAATAAATATATTATTTTGTTCATTGTTGGTAAAGTTTATAGAGGTATAAGTATTCGCATCCGTTGTCTGTGACGTCACCCGGGTCACGGCTGAAAATCAGCGTCCGGCATCATGCATGCATTTGTATGTATGATGGTGGGCACACGGCTGAGCTGTACACCCATTCCGGGTGATGTCACAGACAAACATATTTTTATGTACAACTATGTACTTTGCTGATGTTTGTCTGCAAAACCAAAAAATGTTCTTTCTTTCTATCTAAAAATGTACTCTTACTCTAGGTGAATTACCTCGGAGATTTTGGACTATAAACCTAATAGTCTAAACCATTTGACTGTAATAAATAATGCCTGTGGCACAGGTCCACACAATTCTTATTTCATTCTCCGGCAGCCTGCTCCCTTCTTGTAAACGATTATGGTCGGTGTACTCAGTCGTATATTTCAGAAGAATTGTAACAGCGAATGCCGTTCAGTGAATCGAGCCATTTTGCTCAGGCGATATTAATTCGTTTATATATTTTTAATCATCTTAATAATGGAGTTGATTTTTTTTTGCGGGAAATGAAAGGCTGTTTTTTAGTAGCGAACTTTTTGACCAGTGAGAATACTGAGAGATCGTTAGCTGTTGTGACCAGGCAAAAGATGACATGGGTAAGTTTATAATTCTATCAATATCATGTTTTTGCTTTGTCCACAAAGTAACATAATCTGACGGCAGCACGAATCGAACCCGAGACCAAAGCGCTCACCACTGCGCCCGAGAGGTCGTCAGAACACGGCCACGTTGAAGTCGGGTGCAAAATTGGAGCTCAGTAATTTCATAAGCCTCTTTTCGGCATCGACGCGGACGGGACGGCTCGAAACGCGACTCGAGGATTAATTTATTATGACGCCAGGGGGAGGAGGAGGGGGAGGGGGAGGGGGAGACGCATGATTAACTCGGCGACCAGCAGCTTGACGAGGTTTTTTTTGCGGTTTGTACACAGCCGAAAAGCTGACTTTTTTGGAAGCTTAAGCAACTGTAACCTCTTTTGATGCTTATTACTGACGAAGAACCTATACTCATAGCTTTTTAGACAATGCGCTCGTTGTGTTTTGCACTCTTTACCCCCCATAAGTAACCACGAAACTGGCCCATTGAGTAAGTATTACAAACTTAATAAACACCGAAAGAACAGTGGCAAACTAAGTAAGTAGTGATTATGTTTTGGGAAGTAACTAATAATTATTTAATCAGACTTATACTCAGTCCCTTGACCATATAACTAATACAATCTATTTTCACGCATTTTACAGGTCAAAAGCTCAGGGCGCACCCGCAAGAAAACTTCGGCTAGAAGTGTCCGATAGTCTGTCAGGCATTAAATAACTTGCAGGTGTAAGCTACGTGGCAACTAATAGCAAGACGTGTACTCGCGACAAGTGTTTCCTGCAAGTAGTTGCGAACTTGCGAGTGCTATAGATTGCAGCTTTCGGAAATAAAAGTCTGCCAGTCACTACTATTTTCCTCAAACTATTGGAACTTATTGTGTACATGATAAGTCTAAGTAGGTAACTTCTTTAGGTTCAGTTGTGGTGCTACCTGTAGAGGAAAATAATTAGAACAGTCAAAAGAAAGTCGCGCAAACAGGCCTATGAATAAGGGTCCCGGACGAGTTCGAAACTAGTCGGACACTTTCCGACAAAACATGTGAGTTATAACCGGGATATATGTTTTTATCAACATGACAAGTTTGTAACTCAGCGACAACTTTATTCTACCTAAGGATCTTCAGTCTTTTAAATATATCTACAGATCTACCATATTTATAAATGACCGCAACAACATGCCGTTTCATGAAGGCTTGAGAAAAATCCAAATGAGTATCGGAACAGAATCTAAATGAGGATAGCAACCAATTCCATTGTTTCAAGTACCTAAATTAATGATATGAACACAGATAGTTATTCAAAACAACTTTTGATGGTTTCAAAACACCGCAATTAATTTGGATTTAAAGTTATCTATTATTTTAGCAAAACTAACTTATTTAGAATCTCTAATCTAGAAGTAATAAGAAAATAATCTTGACATGGATATTTTTCTCCAGATAAGGTTGTAAATTTCAAAATTTATTAAAATTACTGTTGCAACATATTGTGAGCACGTCCCGCGGGCGAGATTTCGTCGCTCCTCGCCGAGGGATCTGGGAATTACGAATAATATCTATAAAACTGGATGTTTATCCCGCAGGTTCACCCTCTGCCGGCTTTCCGGCTCGCTGGCTGCACTTCGGAAGGACGGATATTTTGGACGGATATAATACTGTTTGTTTTTTAAAAGGTGTGAAAAGGATTCGGTTGAAATGCCTTATTTGTTTCACATTTCCACGTGGTATTTACTTAATACGAAAATTTCAATGGAATAATATAAATAATCTCTATATTATTGACTGATATGTACCTTGATATTATGTAATGTAACTAACCTATTAAAACGTTTACAACTAATCTAACATCAAACATTTCATACAAACTACAACTACGAAAGAGTTTCTACAAGAAGGTGCACAAAATACTGAGCGATACGGAAATTCCCTCAGTGAAGGAAGTGAAATAGCTAAAGCACAGAAGATTGGTGTCACAGTTCTCAATAATATTATTCCGTGTGTCTGAACTACAAGGACATCTAAAATTTAGACAAACGTAAAAGAAGAATTAGTTAGAAGTCTAGCTACTTAATAAAAAAGAACCAAGAACTACGAATTAAACATTCTACGTACTTACAGTAACTACACAAAATGGAAGAAATCAGATTTATGGACGATGAATTATGAATTTATTCGTAAGGGAAAAAGTAGAAGGTAACTGTCGGCTTGTATTTAGCCGCTCATGAGATAGTATATATTCTATTGATCAAGATTGTAAATTGTAAAATGTGTGATCTGAACTGATCGTTCGTCGTCGTTGAATCGTCAGTACGCGGTACCCAAAAGAGAAACAAAATATGTCTGAAACAATTGAAATGAAAATTAATCACTTTTAAAATATTATTATTTTAGATAAGTTTTACTATATTAGTAGGTACGAATTGTTTGTAGTGTGAAACTGTAATTTAGTAAGCAGAATATGTCAGGAAGAGATAGAGTGAGTCATTAGAGAAGAAGAAGACAGAGGTAGAGTGGACATTCAGTGCATTGGTAACACAGATCTAGGTTCTAGGTGCAGTGAAGCGCAGTCCGGGTTACCGTGTTCCTCGTCTAGGGGCAGGGGCAGGGGCACGTCGCGGGGCGATGACCTCTTGCCCCACATGCCCCTTAAATTCGTCCAGCCGGGCTGTCTCTTCCAGTAATACGCTCCTGTTGAGCAGGCTTTGGAGTTATTTTGGTATATTAATACTACCTACTTACTAGTTACTATAGAATAGGTAATAATGGTTTTTTTTATGGAAACATTGAGTGCTAAAATTCTTGGGTTTCTTTAATGACTGACTGCAAAACTCAAAGCATTTCTTTTTGTTACTTTCTAACAGATATCTAACCATTTTCTAGACCGATCTGACAGGCTAGAAGTTTTTTTTTGGTCATAGCCAGTCTTGTCGGTCTTAGCAGCAGATACTTGTTTCGTTTTTTTTAAAACGTTTTTAAACCCATTCCATTGAAGAATTATTGATAGTCAAACGAACTTACCTGTAAGTGAAGTTCGACTGTAATTATGCGAAGTTGTCGTTTTGTCCGAAGATGATATAAGAGATCACAAAATTGTAGTCCCGCCTTTAGTGCCACGAGCATCACACGACTTCAAAGCTGAAAGAAAAAACAGAAACGCGCCTCTCTGACAGCGCTGTCACTGTCATCACTATTTCTTATCTTCATTCAGTTTAAAGAGCTCTTTAATTTTACAACAAGGGGCATACTCTTCACAATCACAAAGTTGTGAGAAGAAAGGGTAGGGAGGGACCTATCATCTTCGGACAAAACGACAACTTCGCATAATTACAGTCGAACTTCACTTACAGGTAAGTTCGTTTGACTATCAATTATGCTCGTTTGTCGTTTTGTCCTTGATGATATAAGAGATCACAAAATTGTAGATGTTCAAAGATTTGTTGTAAAATTAATAGAACAAATAATTTGATCAGAAAACTCTATTTTGAACTTATTTTAAGTATAAAACTTAGCATGATTATTAAAAAATAATCATACAAGTGTATTAAGATTACCTACTTCGTAGCAAGTAGGTACCTAAACATATTCTAGCACATCCCTGGGATGATGCATATTGTATCAGAAGGCAAAGACAATCTGCAGTGGGAATCATATTATTTCACACGTCAAGTCTAATAGGTCTATTTTAAAATTAACTACCATTGCAGAATCCACCGGTCCCAACCAACCAACCTTCTGATGTCATCCATATTGACTAACCCCTTTTCTTTAGGTATGTTCATGTTCATGTTATGTCTCATGGCGAAAACGGCCATACATAATTATAGTAATATATCAATCTTACTATCTTCCTTTATCCAACGGCTAACGAGAAAACGGTAAACAGAAAACATCTGTTGAAAATATATCCCCATCAGATTTTCTTCAGATTTATGAACTTTTAAATTTCACACAATAGACATAAACAACTATTAAGTAATTATACATGCATGAATAATAAGGTGAAACATTCCTACTGGAAAACTTATAGAATAAAATGTCATTGTAAAAAATGTTTCTGGAAATAAAGAATCTTGAATATTCCCAATGCTCAAATGTTCTGTGTAAACCAGAATATTAACAATATTAATCCCATGATAGTAAGATTTAACTGAGTAAGTATAATTTAAGTAATGGTACCCACTCTATTTGTTCATGACAAAAAAAGAAGTGCAAGCACCTAACCATTAGCTGCTGAATTCCTATTAACTTACTCTAGTTATTTTAATAAATGTTATTTGTAATCAATCAATTAGTGAAACAGTTTAAGACCTGTACTCTTTGACCTGTAGCTAAGTGTAATAAGGTTAAGAACAATAATCGATAACTCTTCTTTCATTATTATAATATGAGTAGGTAAGTGTTATAGCACATTTTGCCAAAAAATGTCTTAAATCTTCAAACTACAGTGATTAGGTACCTACTCCAATCACTACATTTTTACCTACCTATATTTTAATTTAGGTATTTATGAACTATCATTTCGTATATATGGGAACCACTAGGTAGGTACAATAATCCTTCATGATATCCTTTGGTAGGTAGGTACATCATAATTATATTGTAGGTTCTATACCTATTCTTTGAGTGTTGAGAGATAATATAGAAGCTAACATAATGATTGTGTCTGCTTGATGGAAGCATGTCTGATACCTAAATAACTACCGACCATCAGTCGGAGATTAAAGCAAAAAGGATGTGGTTGCCCAGAATTGTCTAAAGTGCCCAAATCTTTAGATGGGTTTCGGCATTCTTTTACCAATATAGGTATACTATTAGGTACCTACCTATATTAATCAATATTATTTATTTATTTTCAAGTTCTTAAAGGAAACACAGTTGTGCACTCCTGTAGGGCACAATAACAACTACCTTAACTTTATCAAACATAACCATTTCCAAGGTGTTACTGTTATGAACCACAAAGAAAAAAGGAGGAAAAAACAGAAATATAAACTGCATTAATACCTACAAGGTCAATGCACCTGCCACCTACAGCAAATACTTCTGGATTCAGATATCAAGAAACATAACATAGCCATCTAACCATCACCAGTAGGCAACAGTTATTTTTGCTGTAAATAATTAATCAAGAGATAGTTCACCAAAGGTTCAAAATTAAATGTTGATAATAACTATCTTTCCCTCTCTCCTATGAGAGTTGAGGCCTGTGCCCCGCAGTGGGACATTAATGGTAACTGTAGTGGTGGTGGTGGTGGAATAACTATCTGCTATGTTCTTTATTCAAAAACAGCTAGATACTGCATAATACTATTAAGTATTCATAGAGATACTAATAGCAAAAAACTACTAGGTTGTCAGTTATGTTTGATGATATTAAAGTCAAATTCAACTCAAGCTCCTAATATTCCTTTTCAATTATATTATTTCCTTAGAAGTACTTACCTAAGTATATTAATTTACCCAAAAACTGAAAACTTACTTTCATTTTAATGGGTAGATAGGTAGGCACCTACCTACTCTATTTTATTAATATAGGTACTTAACTTCCAGTTATCTCAATTATTATTAGACCTAATGTACCTTATCAGAGTCATAATATTATTATAGAAAAGGATAGGTATATTATCCCTTGCATAAAAACTAGTTTTATTTTAATAGGTGATCTAGGGTTAACTTCAAAAGATTTTATTTATTAAACTTAATTTCTCAATTCAGAGATGCCAATTAAGAAGACAACAATAGGTATGTCTCTTGTTTGGTCATACAGTCAGTGTATTCTGTTTTAATTAAATAAATAAATAATATTTTATTTGCAGGAATATGGGTACAGATATAGATTATATTATTATGTCTTAAAATAGTCTTTTCCTTGCATATTCTTTTGTAAAAACCCATATTCTTTCATCCTTAATTGAACTATTGTAGGAACCTCGGTACCATGAACTACTTATAATATGTAGGTCATTTTCTGCCCCATAACTAGATAGGCACCTGCAAACACCTGTTTGCATACCATAATTTGACATCAAGAGTCAAGAGAATTGAGATATTAGTGTAATCACCCATATTCTTAAGCTGTAGGTACTTAGCTGTAGGTATTAAGTTCCATAATATTCTATGTGTTGGGGTGCAAGTGCACACACAACAACATTAATTTGGTAATAATTACCTTCAAACCGAGCTTCAGTTCATGTTGTGCTCCTTATCACGTAGCAAGCATCTTTTAGCTTCAAGAAACTAAGAAATGATTAAATTGTTTAATTTAGAAACTGTTGTAGCTTTTCCTTTGAATTATTCAAATTCCAAAAGTACCATAACACCGAATCACCTAATCCATGAGATTTGTTATACTTTTTGATATTATATTCTGGCTTTCTATAATTCCATAACTCCCATAATTAAGTAGTATCTTATTCGGTCTTGGTTATTCCAAATTTAACCATCTGATGGAATAGAGCCAACTGCTGATAAGGTTTAAAAACCCGTTGCTCTAACTAAATTTAAATAGTAACTGAATCTTAAGTTGTCTTCTTACTTCCCTTCATATTTCCTCCCCTGGCCCACACTGATGCTTGAGGGCCCCGCTAGTTTAAAGCTTACCTCTTTTGTTCTAAACTTTTGAACAACAACACAGTGCTGTAATAAGTAGTGCAAAAGCTATAGTAAACTTGATACTACTTATAGTGAATAATTGAAGATTGACCCTCTAAAAGAAAAGTACATCGAATAGTAGCCTTGAGGTTTCAAAATTATTCCCCAAGCTTAGTACTTAGTTCTTTACTGCTAGTAATATTCCTCTAAGGACTAGTCTTCATAGTGCCCGGGGAAAAATACTCTTCACAGAGACCCGAATAGTTACATACTAACAGAACCACATGTGTTCCCGCAGAACACCCCTAGGCTCATAACCACAGTGTTGCAAAGAACACCACCCGGTTATAGTATGAGTAGGTACAGCTTTTGTATATTCCCACAGAATATCCCTCAGCCTTTTCCGGATGCTGACTGTTTATTATAAAAGCAAATACATAAAAAATTTCCACTCATCTTGTATTAAAATCTTGTATTCAATGTGCAGTAGGTAAAACATTGATGACCCCACCTCGCAAGTTTTAGCAGTAATCATGGCATCATGATATTATTACACACTAAGCCTGTACATTTCGCCGAATGCTTCTCCTAGGTTTCAGTCCTTAATATCATAGATAGTTACTGTCTTGTAGAGATCCATGCAGGAGACCTTCGTCCAGCAGTGTACACTGCATGTCTATGGATGCAGGCGAATATTTACATACTAACGAAACCACGTGTGATCCCGCAGAACACCCCTAGGCTCATAACCACAGTGTCGCAAAGAACACCACCAGGTTATAGTATGAGTAGGTACGGCTTTTGTATATTCCCACAGAATATCCCTCAGCCTTTCTTGCCAAACTAACAAATGAAAATATACGTGTAAGCATTGCAAACAATCTTACCTTCGTCATTAGACTCAGGTAATTCGTATATTTGTAGTGTATAATTTTCTTAAGTTTTCGTCACAGAATATTATACTTCAGCCTTTTCTTTTTCCTCGTAAAACTGCGCTGTAAATATGCGTGACGCGTGTAAGCATTGCAAACACATTCTTACCATCGTCTTATTTGACTAGGGCCATTCGCATATTTTAATCTCCAATTTCCATAAATTGATCAGGGATGATATTCCTCATCTTTTCTGTACATTATTAGGACTTTTTAGCACTTTAATTATTAAAAAAAACGTAATTAATAAAATAAACGCGTGATGCTTTTATTGACACAAAAAAAACGAATGAAGATAAGAAATAGTGATGACAGTGACAGCGCTGTCAGAGAGGCGCGTTTCTGTTTTTTCTTTCAGCTTTGAAGTCGTGTGATGCTCGTGGCACTAAAGGCGGGACTACAATTTTGTGATCTCTTATATCATCAAGGACAAAACGACAAACGAGCATAATCAACTTGATCTTTATCTACAAAATAAATATATTTGAGGAAATATTACTTAAGGGGTTTAAGGATAAATTTGAATATCCTTGTGACTGGCTTTTGTCAAGCTTTTGCCAGTCTAGAGCGCACAGCTGTCCGTCGCTTCAGTGACAACCGAGTTTCACAATTTAAATTAATTCCAGATTAAAATCACAATAAAAGTCTGGGAGAATTTAAATTTAAATTTTATTTATTAGGTTTACTAACAAGCACTTAAGCAATACTAAAAATAAAAACTATAATAAGTGAAGTGGTTACTTATAAGTAATCACAGCATGGATTAAAACAAAAGCAAAAGATATAGATTAAAAAAAAAAATACGCGCCGAGTTGAGAACCTCGTCCTTTTTTGGAAGTCGGTTAAAAAGAAATTACAAGATAAAGAATTAATGTTACTATAAGAAACCGTGGCTATAATAAATAAATAATTAATTAATTAACGTTTTAAAGTTTCAGAATTTGTGAGGAGAATATTAATATAGAATTGAGTCCAAATTCCTGTTTCTTGTGGAAAGATTACCAAAAATAACCGGTAGCTCAATTTAATATAATTAACGAATGTTTCAAAATATATTTTTTTATTCAAACAATTTTTACAAAAGAGATTTTTTTATTTCATTTTAGATTTCCTACTGTGTTAAAATACGTACTAATATTATAAATGCGAAAGTGTCTCTGTCTGTCTGTCTGCCTGCTACGCTTTCACGGTCCACCTGTTCAACCGATTTTGATGAAATTTGGGTACAGGGATAGGTTGTATCCCGGGGAAGGACATAGGCTACTGTTTATCCCGCAAAATTAAAGAGTTCCACACAATAACCCTGTCCGTTTTTTAGTGACAAATTAACATTATTTCTTTGAATTTAGTTAGATATAATATGATGGCGGTGTAAGTCGACGCTAAGATACTCGTAGCTGCAACAAGTATCTAAATCGTTGAGCGCCGTAAATACTCGTAAATCACTTCACTAACGCGAACCGAAACCGGAAAGATTTATTTTGAAGCGCAGAATTTCATAATTTATCCGTGAACGAAATACCGGCCCGGGGACGCGTTTTTATGTAAATATTCAAATTAAACATGAAAATATTCTAAAATTATCCTGATTAAATACTTGACATGAATATTCATAAAAAATATTATCGCGAATACAAATTATTCTTACTTATTACTTTTGTTTTGAGAGATTTCACGCTCACTACTAAAAAGAACTTGATTTAAAATTCAAGTCAGAGATGAGTAAAGTTATATAAGCAGTTACGTAAGCCGTAATCCATATCCATACTAATATTATATACATATAAGCAAAAGTGCGTCTGTCTATCTGTCTGCTACGCTTTGACGGCTTATATTTTCAACCGATTTTGATGACATTTTGGTATAGAGTTAGGTTTTATACCTGGGAAGGACAACATGCAATAAAAAATTTAAAACAAACAGGGCTTTTTATCGCGGAAAATGAAGCAGTTCCCGTGGGATCCTAAAAACCTTAATCCACGCGGACGAAGTCACGGCTATTATCTAGTGTTTCATAAATAGTTATCGTGTCGGTTTAGGCCCGACCATTCACTGAAAATAGTCGGACATAGAAAGTAAAATAAGTCACACGACAAATAGACCAACTTGTTTCTGGCTCTACATTTTTGATGAGATCGATTTATTTACCCCTTGTACCCGCAACAAAGGGCGTTGTTGAGTTAAATGAGTCAAATGACGGCAGTAATCGAGTCGAGGAGCGATCGCGATCGGGGATCTATCACATTGACGTGACCGCATCGATCAGGGCTTAGTCGGGTTCAGATAGTTGTCTCGTTTGATTTGTTGAACAATCTCGATAGCGAATGCTTCTTAGAAGACGTATTTATTGTCTTGGTTAGATTAATAAATAAATTACTTTATTCATCTCGTTGGCAGAAAATACTCAATAGTAGGCTCCGTTTGACCTTTTAAACATATTCTAAGCGAACTGTTACTCCGGAGTTTAATATCATTTAACCAATAGTAAAAATCTTTTGATTTACGTTACTTTTGCAGCAGTAAGATTTTATTTTAATCCACTAGAAGTTAGCCCCTGACTGCGATCTCACCTGATGGTAAGTGACGATGCAGTCTACGATGGTAGCGGGCTAACCTGTTAGGGACATGGCAGTTATATTAAACCCATACCCCTATTCGGTTTCAACACGGCATCGTACCGGATCGCTAAATCGCTTGGCGGCACGTCTTTGCTAGTAGGGTGGTAACTAGCCACGGCCGAAGCCTCCTACCAGGAGTTTTTATCAGCTTTGCCGTCGATGACCGGCTCTGATGATCAATGCCGCAGTAGATAAGTATGTACCTATGCCAGTCTCAGGTTTCACGAATGTTGAAAAAGTAGATGAATCAACCTGGCTGGGTGAACAACTGTACAACGGGCGTCAGCTAGTCGTACTAATATTATAAATGCGAAAGTGTGTTTGTTTGTTGGTTTGTCCTTCAATCACGCCGCAACGGAGCAACGGATCGACGTGATTTTTGGCATGGATAGTGAAATAGGCTAATTTTTATCCCGGCAAATTAAGAAGTTCCTGCGGGAATAAAAAAAATTTAAACCACGAAGTCGCGGGCATCAGCTAGTAAGCAGTAAATTACCACTGTTGTAGAGCTGCGCCTGCTTGTTGGGCCGCTTGCCCCACGCGCCGTGCAGCGACGACCACGCTCTCTTCTCGGGGCTGTCTTGTGGTGTGTGATCGGCTTCGTCCTGTATAAGAGAGTACATCATTGGCACTTGCACATATCTGTAGGTACCTGTATATACTGCTGTGCTAATGACGTTATACCTAAATCCATACAATATTATATGTGTGGCTGTCCGTCTGTCCGTCATGGCACCTCCGTTAAACGATTTTGACGAAATTTGGCATAGAGTTGGGGAAGGAGGGATCTAGCGTAATATTTTTTTCTTGGAAAAAAATAGATATGTCAAGAAACCCGCCTGATTTCTAATATCTCTAATAACTTATTAGGAAAACTAGTCTATATTATTATAAAGTTTAGAGATTGTGTTATCTAAACTAAATTAAAATGACAGCTTTAAATCTAGTTCTGTCCCTTTCCGCAGGGAGTATTATGCAAGTGTTAGCAATATTTTTAATGCTGTCATTTTAGTTTAGTTTAGAGATTGTGCACTACAGAATCAGCCCCACTGACTGCCATTTAATTAGAGTTGAATGTACGTGGACATATGGAAATAACGATGTAAATAATATTAAGATATTTAGAACATTTCCAGTGATTAATCATAACCGGTCAGAATTATTGCTGCGGCTATTCAATATATCCGGTCCAATATATCACGCCCTCACCCGACGCGACGCCTTGCTTAGGCGATAGGTGCCGATAGCTTTTATGATACTATCTGTGATTTTTTACTCGCAACATAGTGCGAAAACATATTACGGACTGGACAGGATAAATACCTCAGTTAAAAGTCCGCGACGTTGGCGAACGACGTTTTGTCCGGTTACAAAAACTAGGAGTTCAATTCGCTATAATCCGCCACAGAAGCGAATTAAACTTTTAGCACCTTTTAGTTTATTTTTCACTGTCATGGACTTAGTAACGCTTGCTTCTATCCAATATTTAACCCGAAAAATTAGGTAGTTCCCGTGGGGATTTCAAAAACCTATTACACGCGGACGAAGTCGCGGGCATCTGCTAGTAACTAAGTAAAAAAAGTAAATAGTTCATCATACCTGTTGCACGGCTATCGGCAGTGCGTGTTCGTAGGCGAGTTCATAGTCCTCGTAGTCGGGCTCGGGCGCCGCGCGCTTGCCCCACGAGCCGTGGAAGTTGGCCCACTTCTCCTGACCAGTGGAAACTTCGTCTTAATAACATCCATACTTAATATTATTAATGCGAAAGCGTGTCTGTCTGCCTGTCTGTCTGCTACGCTTTCACGGCCCATCCGTTCCAAACGATTTTGATGAAATTTGGTACAGGGACAGTTTGTATCCCGGGGAAGGACATAGGCTACTTTTTATCCCGGAAAATTAAAGAGTTCCCGCGGGAATTAAAATAACCTTAATCCACGCGGACGAAGTCGCGGGAATCATTTAGTAATAAATAATGTCCTCCCGGCGGCCAATCTCCACAGAGATCAGCCATCTCCGCGGGAGATATTATTGTGTTCACGTGTGTGCGCAAACAGGTAGGTACACTCTATATTCCCACTTGATGGGACGGAAAATCCGACACGACGGGAGAGAGATCAGGCGCAGGACCGACCACTTTACGTGTTCTGCTAGGCACGAGGGTGAAACACCGCCAACTTCCTATGTCCGGGCTAGCACTAAGAATTTACTGTCAGAAAAACCTAATACTTAATTAAACCTGACCCGGGAATCGAACCCGGTACCTCACCATTCGTCGTAACATGCTAACCACTAGACTAACGAGGTAGGTATAATCTCATTATCATAACTAGCTGCCCCGCTTCGGTTTCGCTCAGGTATAATTTGCACGCCATGCATGGCTGCGAAATCCATGCACGTGCGAAATTACTTATTTCTACTAACTTTGGATTATGGTGGGCATGGAATTTGTGACTTGGTATCGCGCCCAGATGACACATGAGTGAAGAAAAACAACTTTTTTTATTTTTTTTTATTTTTTTTTTATCCACTACAAGTCAGCCCTTGAATGCGATCTCACCTGATGGTAAGTGATCTCACCTGATGGTACCTGGTGGTACTTGTAAAAAGTCGGAAAAATCGCTCAAGCATTTTACCGAGAAGTTTTCTGTAATTAGTTAGTTGTTAGTTTTTACAGCTGATTAACAGGAAATAAGATAACAAAGTAATGAAACTTACCGGTGCCCGTTTGCCCCAAGCAGAGCTCATGTCTTGCCAGCCTCGCTTGCCCCACGCTGAGCTCATATCCTGCCAGCCCCGCTTGCCCCAAGCCGAGTTCAAGTCCTGCCAGCCACGCTTGCCCCAAGGTGTCTGGTATAGATCCCTCCATGCTCGCTTCCCCCACGCTCCATTAAGGTCTTGCCAGCCTCTTTTCCCCCACGCGGAGTTTAAATCTTGCCATCCTCTTTTCCCCCATGCGGAATTCAAGTCTTGCCACCCCCGTTTGCCCCAAGCGGAATTCAGGTCTTGCCAGCCCCTCTTGCCCCAGGCGGAGTTCAAGTCCTGCCAGCCCCGTTTCCCCCAGGCTGAACTCATGTCCTGCCAGCCCCTTTTGCCCCATCCGCCCCCTCCGTGTAGACTTGACCATGCTCTCTTTTCTTCTTCTGTGAGTTCTACGTCAGTGTCCGCCTGAAAAGAACATATACATATCAAATACTGTATTGTAAAAATAAAGTATTGTAAAGTACTGTATTGTAACATATCATAAGTGGCACAAGTTTTCCTACATTAAATAAATCATTTCATTTCATTTAAAAATTAGGAACAGCGAGTGTACAACGCTTTTCGCATAAGCCAATTCATATGATGCAATGAAATGAATTGTTTTATGTTGGACAACTTGTCAGATATGCTCAGTTATGTGAAGCATATTCCTGGTGACTCAAGATTCCAAAATAGAGTTCCTAATTTCCGCATTTTTAGTAAAGGCGTCCTCAAAATACGACATTCAAGAAAAAATATAAGCTGGACTCAACTATACCTCAAACTATTGGTGAATTTGAAAGACCAATAAGTACCTACTCTGCCAATACTGTCGAGGAGTAGAGTAAGGACGATTTTATTATTTTTTTATTCGATTTTACCATATTGATTTTATTATATTTTTTACTTTTTTAATATCCTTAAGTTATTTAGGTACCTACACGTCATTGTTATATTGTCAATCAGAATATTAATTTGTTGTTTTGGTGAAAAGTTTGGAATTATTCAAGTGCGAAGCTCTGGCTATACCTACTGGAATGATTTTGTTCTGCTAATTGAATTTGAAAAACTTTTGTTTAAAATTAACGAATTGTCATAAAAACATTAATTTTATATTTACTTAAATATACATATCAAAAATTTCGGAACCGGCAGGATTTGAACCTGCGTCTCTCTGGGAATCGCGCCCTGAGCGCCTTGACCTCTCGGCCACGGTTCACTTACCTGCCAGTGACGAAACTTGAGATATGCATCTTTAATCCAGTCTTTTTACGCGACTGTTTATGCCATCCAGCAGGGCTAGCATGGGCGGAGATAAAAATTTTATCCCCCGATTTTATCCACTGACAAGAGATAAAATTAATTTATCCACTTCTCAGAGCACGGCAACAGGGGAGAGGAGAAG
Organism: Erebia ligea; assembly: GCA_917051295.2. NCBI lineage: Eukaryota > Metazoa > Arthropoda > Insecta > Lepidoptera > Nymphalidae > Erebia > Erebia ligea. Next base: position 280,593 of record OU785241.1, read on the forward strand.
TTTATCCCCGTTTGACATTTCACGGGGACTCGGGGGACTATTTATCCACCGTTATTTAGCGTTTTTATTTATTTATTTAGGAATAAAAATTTTATCCTTTCCTTGGGGAGAAAATTGTCTCGGCCCATGCTAGGGGGGCTGTAGCGATATATTAAAGTATCGAAACTACTTTCAAAGGCCCATATTCGATGGAACTCTTTGAACAAGGAATGACACATTTTGCGTTTTACTAGAATAGAATAGAATAGAATAGAATATAGAATAGAATATTTTTTATTTGCATGATTGTAAGTAAAGTAAGGTGTTAATAATATAATATGGTGAGCAAGTTACAATCAGCCATGCAATGGCGTGCAAAATACTTAAAATTATCAAATTAATAGCAAATTAAAGTTTAATATTGACACTTCTTAAGTTTTAAAATTTAAGAAGTCTTTTACATGGTAAAAATTACGAGCTACTAGCCATTTATATAACTTATTTTTAAATAATTTAATTGGTAATGCCTTAATATCTTTTGGCAGCTTATTGTAAATTTTTACACATAAGGCTGAGCAATTTTTCAAATAGAATTCCGTCCTCGGCCGACACTGCAACACAAGCCTGTCTGTGTTTCTAGTACACCGTGGGTAGATATCGCTAGCTTTAATAAATAAACTATGGTTTTCTCTCACGAACACAGATATTTCATAAATGTATAAACTAGGCAGTGTTAAAAGGTTTAATTTTATGAAGAGAGGTTTGCAAGATGTTATTGGCGAGACTCCGCAAATTGCTCGAACACATCTTTTTTGGGCTATAAAGGCTCTGTTAAATTCAGAACTATTTCCCCATAGAATTAAACCATATCTGAGGACTGATGCTAAGTAAGCATGGTATACTGTTAGGGCAGTTTGTTGATCAGTGACCGAAGTGAGTCTTTTCAGTGCAAAATTAAATCTATTTATTTTTTTACACACGTGGTCCACGTGAGTTAACCATTTTAGGCTTTTATCTAAGAAAACTCCTAGAAATTGTACATTAAGTGATTCGTCTATACTTTTATCGTTATATTTTATATTTAATTTAGTGTTAGATTTATTATGAAATTGCATATAAGTTGTTTTGGTAAGGTTTAGTTCTAAGTTATTTAATTGAAGCCAGTCTATTATTGATTTTATAGTAAGGTTGATTTGATTTTCATGATTTTTAATATTATCTTTCATATTTGACGTCACAACTATGGAAATGTCATCTGCAAACAATACACATTTATAACGAGTAACTTCACTTATATTATTAATATAGATGATAAAAAGAAGGGGCCCAAGAATACTGCCTTGAGGTACACCCATTGTAGAGCAGAGATAGTTAGAATGGAATGTTTCCTGTTCATTATTATTAATTTTGTTGATATCAACCCGCTGTTGTCTTTTTTCAAGATATGAAACAAACCAATTTAGTACAGGGCCTCTAATTCCTAGGGCTTCTAGCTTATTAATCAGAGTGTTATGATTAACAAAGTCAAAAGCTTTTGATAAATCAAAAAATACCCCAGTAGTCCAATTTTTTGTATCTACGTTTTTAAGAACTGTATCAACTAGTGAGAAAATAGCATGTTTCGTCGATTTTTTCTTTTGAAATCCATATTGGTCTTTATTTAATATGTTAAATTGGTTACAGTAGTGAATGAGTCTTATAAACATGCACTTCTCAAAAATTTTTGCGAACACCGGTATTAATGCTATTGGGCGATAGTTAGAAATATTTGTGGGATCACCTTTTTTCAAAAGAGGTTTAATTATTGCTTGCTTTAAGAGCTCCGGAAATTTTCCACTTTCGAATGAAAGATTTATGAGATAAGTTAGTATGGGGATAATAACATTCTTTGATGATTTGATTATTTTAGTGCAAACTTCATCAAAACCTTCGGACATTGTATTTTTAAGAGAAATGATTTGTTCATTAACTTCACGTTCTGAAACGGGTTTTAAAAACATAGAATGACTCATACTTTTTTGTTTTTGTGTATTTATTTTAGGTACTGTATTATTTGATCTATTTGTTGAGTCAATAAAGTGTTTGTTAAATTTAGTTGCTATTTCAATCGGTTCATCTATTACATTACTATCGATTTTAATACTTTGTATGAAATTATTATTTTTCTTATTAGTACCCGATTCATCTTTTATTATATGCCATGAAGTTTTGCATTTATTTTTGCTTGTAGCTATCATTTTTTTATTTTTAAATTTTTGGGCTGCTATCATACATCTTTTTAGAATCATAGAATAAGACTTAAAACGAATTTTATGATTAGTGTCTTTTTACTGCAATTTAAATATTATAAGAATAATCTTATAATATTTAAATTGCAGTTTTCTTTTATTACGGCTACTATTCTTTAGACCCCGAGTTATCCAATTATTCCAATTATTTGTATTAATTTTTATTCTAATTTTCGGAAAGCACAATTTATAAAACAGGCAAAAAAGCTCATGAAATTTATTGAAAGCCATGTTTAAATCCGATTCCTCATAGACGTCACTAAAAGAAAGGTTCTTTAAACAGTCAATGAATTTATCAATGTTTTCTTGACTATAATCTCTTTTAAACACATAATAAATAAAAGATTTTTCGCATTTAGTGACAGGGTAAGAAAGCGTTTGTGCTGTCTCGTGATCCGAGAGACCTAAAGGTAATATAGATGAGGATGCGTTACTAATGTTGCTAAGAATGTGGTCTATGCATGAAGTTCCTCTCGTGGGGTCAGTTATATGTATTTTCAGATTATGAGTTTGAGCTAAATCCTTAAGATGATTAACTGTTGTACAAGTTTTAAGTGTGTTTATATTAAAGTCTCCTGTTATAACAATTTTTTTAGTTTTTGTTTTATTCGTCCAACTATACAATAAACTATCTAACTTATTTAGAAAAAATGTGGGGTCTGATTTAGGGGTACGATATAAACAGATAACAATTAAGTTATAGTCATTTAATTCTATTCCACAGCACTCAAAATTATTTGGTATCGCATGTTGGGATAGGGACAGGTTGGTGCATCGTGTAGTATTTTTTACAAGGATACATACACCTCCCCTTTTTGTGTTTCTACTGAAATGTGCGCCTAGATTATAATTTGGTATTTTAAGTAGCGTTTCATAGCCTTCTTTTAGAAATGTTTCTGACAGACAAATAACATCTGGTTCTTCTTTTTTTTGTTTTAGTTCTTCTAAGACTACTTGCAATAAATCCTTTTTTGAGAGAATGCTGGCTATGTTCTGGTGCATGATTTTTAAATTACTTGGTTCTTTTTTAAGAACGAAAAAACTTTTTCTTAGCGGGTAAATCTGTTCCTTTATTTGTAGTTAAGTTATTGTGAGTGTCATTTTGGGTTAAGACTTTTGATTTATTTTTATTATTTTGACTTATGCGTGCGAAATAATATGGTATAGTGCCTTTTAAATATGCTTGAGAATTTTTAGAATCTTTACCATGTGGGGAAGAGTTTCTTGTCATAAGGGATTTCAAATTACTTGGATCTAAATATTTGTGTTCGTAATCGACAGTGTCAATAATCAAATTAATTTTTTGGCAAATGTTTAACAGACTGGAGAAACATGAAATATTTCGAATAAAATGACAGTTACCAAATTTATTAACGACATTACCAATTTTTTTATTAAGCATATGGATGTTCATAAATTTACTATTACAGACGTTTAGTACAATAATAGTGACACCATTTAGTCTTTTTAGTGCAGAATATAGGTTCGATAATACATGCAATGGATTGCAGTCGTTTTCACCAACACAAATAATAACTTTGTCCTGTTTTTGGAGAGATGCATTGAGACAATTTCTTAGAATTTCTTCTGCTTGTGCATTTGGCTTTATTATACCAAAAACGTCATAATCTTCATATTTACTGTTAATTCTTGAATTTAATAGAGTCGATGCTAGGTTAATACATGTTTGAGTACCATAAATATGTATTTTTTTCTTATTTATGTGATTTTCAATTTTCTGTTTCGCTTTATACGTAACACAATGTGTTATATCCGTTTTGGACTTTGAACTTTGTTCATCGTAAGATAATTTTTGACTGCTTTTATTAAGGTCCACTTGCTTATTTCGTGAATAATCGAAATTGTTAGACTGCTTGTCCAGGTTAGTTGATATTCTATTTTGAACTGAGCATACTTCTTTTAATACGGTTGTTTCAAGCGTTAGACTAGAAGATTGTGTTTGTTCTTTGAGTAGTAAATTATTTATCTTTGTTTCCTGTTCTAAATTTTTTCTTTCTAATCTATTCTTTGCTAGTTTAAGGTTCTCAATTTCCAAATTTGCATTTTCAAGTTGTCTTTCCAGTTCTTCATTCTTCCTCCTCAGTTCGCCAATATCATCAATGTGATGAGTTGATAAATCTGGCAAACTTCTTCTTCTATCAGATTCAATAGATAAAAAAGAGTTTCCGTCGTCATCAGAATCTGATTCTATAAATGTTTTACGTGTTTTATTTATAATAAAACATACTACTACAATACAAAACAATACTAATTTTATAATTTTTATTACAGTGCTTCACACACGAGGAAAGTTTCTAAACTTACTTAAATATACATATCAAAAATTTCGGAACCGGCAGGATTTGAACCTGCGTCTCTCTGGGAATCGCGCCCTGAGCGCCTTGACCTCTCGGCCACGGTTCACTTACCTGCCAGTGACGAAACTTGAGATATGCATCTTTAATCCAGTCTTTTTACGCGACTGTTTATGCCATCCAGTAGCGATATATTAAAGTATCGAAACTACTTTCAAAGGCCCATATTCGATGGAACTCTTTGAACAAGGAATGACACATTTTGCGTTTTACCAATTTTATAATTTTTATTACAGTGCTTCACACACGAGGAAAGTTTCTAAACTTACTTAAATATACATATCAAAAATTTCGGAACCGGCAGGATTTGAACCTGCGTCTCTCTGGGAATCGCGCCCTGAGCGCCTTGACCTCTCGGCCACGGTTCACTTACCTGCCAGTGACGAAACTTGAGATATGCATCTTTAATCCAGTCTTTTTACGCGACTGTTTATGCCATCCAGTAGCGATATATTAAAGTATCGAAACTACTTTCAAAGGCCCATATTCGATGGAACTCTTTGAACAAGGAATGACACATTTTGCGTTTTACTAATTTTATAATTTTTATTACAGTGCTTCACACACGAGGAAAGTTTCTAAACTTACTTAAATATACATATCAAAAATTTCGGAACCGGCAGGATTTGAACCTGCGTCTCTCTGGGAATCGCGCCCTGAGCACCTTGACCTCTCGGCCACGGTTCACTTACCTGCCAGTGACGAAACTTGAGATATGCATCTTTAATCCAGTCTTTTTACGCGACAGTTTATGCCATCCAGTAGCGATATATTAAAGTATCGAAACTGTCATCTCGAATGTCATGTCATATCGAAATGTGTCATTCCTTGTTCAAAGAGTTCCATCGAATATGGGCCTTTGAAAGTAGTTTCGATACTTTAATATATCGCTACTGGATGGCATAAACAGTCGCGTAAAAAGACTGGATTAAAGATGCATATCTCAAGTTTCGTCACTGGCAGGTAAGTGAACCGTGGCCGAGAGGTCAAGGCGCTCAGGGCGCGATTCCCAGAGAGACGCAGGTTCAAATCCTGCCGGTTCCGAAATTTTTGATATGTATATTTAAGTAAGTTTAGAAACTTTCCTCGTGTGTGAAGCACTGTAATAAAAATTATAAAATTAATTTTATATTATTAATGTAATCTACTACTACTACTAGTAGGTACCCACTAGACTTGTTATTTCATGTATTTATCACTAGCTGATGCCCGCGACTGCGTCCGCGTGGTTTAAGTTTCTTTTTATTCCTGCGGGAACTTCTAATAATTTTCCGGGATAAAGAGTAGCCTATGTTACTCTCCAGGTACTCAACTATACCCATGCCAAAAATCTCGTCGATCCGTTGCTCCGTTGCGGCATGATTGAAGGACAAAACAACAATTACAAGATCACAGCGCTCACTACTACGCCAGAGATTTTAATTTCATACCCCGTTCAAATTGTCAAGTAATCTATCCATCTGAATTTATCATCATCGAGTAACGTCGTAGCCAAACGACTCTACTCAAATAACTTGCTTAACTTTAAATAGACAAATGAATTGCTCGCGACCGATAATATAAATATTTTCTGAATGCTTTAATCAAATAAATATTATAAATGCGAAAGTTTAGATGGATGTATGGATGTATGGATGTATGGATGTTTGTAACTCAATCACGCTCCAACGGCTGAACGGATCTGGATGAAATTTGGCATAGAGATAGATTATAGTCTGGAATAGCACATAGGCTACTTTTTATCCCGGAAAATGAAAGAGTTCCTGCGGGAACCGAAAACCCTCAATCCACGAGGACGAAGTCGCGGGCATCAGCTAGTTATAAAAATAAAAGCCTAGTAGTAGCCTGTAAAAGTGCGGGACAACCCAACCAATACGGGACAACACACAGACAATTTTATATGGATATGGCAGAGTTGAACCAATATAATATACCCCTAATCGGTTTTTACACGGTTTTATCAAAACAGGCTCTTAACGTGTAGATTAGTGTGTAAGCGTCTAAAACAAGTGTTCGTCCATTGTTATGGACTGGGTCTGAAATAAACTATTTTTTTTTAATTTTTTATTTAAAGTCTTCAATGTTTAAGAAAGTGAGCCTCAAAACAAACATCTGGTTTTATTAGTACCACGCCACTGGGTTAAAGATAATTGCGTTAAAGTGTCGGAGAGAAAATAATTTTATTTAATTGTTTTTTTTATCCATTACAAGTTATCCCTTGACTGCGATCTCACCTGATGACGCTGTCTAAGATGGTAGCGGGCTAACCCGTTAGAGGCATGGCAGTTATATTAAACCCATACCCCAGTTTCTACACGGCATCGTACCGGACGCTAAATCGCTTGGCAGCACGTCTTTGCCGGTAGGGTGGTAACTAGCCACGGCCGAAGCCTCCCACTAGGCCAAAAATGGCGAAGGGTTTTTGTTTATGGCGAAGGGTCTACATAGTGTACTTAATTCGTACTTATTATTGTGTGTCTGTCCGTCACCTTGCCACGGTCCAACAACGAAAGCGAGACTGACATTAGAATACTTTTGATACTGCAATGTTCAGATTCTTTGAATTATAAACCCGCGGGAACGCAACGAATTTTAAAGAAAATTTTAGTCCACAAGATTCTTTTTAAAATATCCAACAAACAACCATGTTTAAGAATGCCCTCTATGCAGTTTTATTCTTTCACGTTGGCATTCGAGAAAGCATTTTTACGGCTTTTTAACTTGCTTTGAGTCCAAGGAAGCTATTTAAAATAAATAAAGGCAATCTAGTTACGAGTAGTTACAAAGTTATGAGTGAAGCATTCCGCTTGATTCTCTTATAAAAAAACGTGGATGTTTTGAAATAATTAATAAAAGAAGGCATGAATTGCTCATGACCTTGATGCATGGATGATGAATAATACTATGATCAAATATACTCCATATTTGATCATAGTATTCATCATCATCATCATCAACCGATAGACGTCCACTGCTGGACATAGGTCTCCTGCATGGACTTCCACACGCCGCGATCTTGCGCCGCCTGGATCCAGCGGCTCCCTGCGACTCGTCTGATGTCGTCCGTCCACCGAGTGGGGGGTCTGCCAACGCTGCGCTTTCCAGTGCGGGGTCGCCACTCTGATCATAGTTTTACCGTAGAAGAAGTGACTATTATTATACACGAAGTAACTATTATTTCGTCACTGGCATTGAATTGTATAAAGCTAACTCACTCATTTATTTTATTTTAAAAATATGGTATTGTGAGATGATTGACCGTGAGATGGTGACAACGAAGACATACCCGGCGGAGTTTATTGTGGGCTAATGCTCGTATAGCGTTCTTTACTTTACGTACTATTATAAAATAAAATATTACATTTAACAAACTTTATACTTCTTTTCGTTCCCCTACGAGTTAGCTCTTAACTTTTTCTTCCTTATATTTCACCTGGTGGTAAGTGACGATGAAGTCTGAGATAGTTACCTGTTGGAGGTATGGCAGTTGTACAATTTAAATCACACATTGTACACGACATAATACCGCAAAATCGCTTGGCGACACGTCTTTTCCGGTAGAGCTGTTGTAAATGGTGGTAAGTTTTTTAAAATGTTAATTAAATTTATCTATGTACAAATAAAATTAAAACTGGTATTATGGTTATTTTTATTTGTTGCAAGCGTTCTGTTTATTTTGGTTTATCATGCAAATTGCAGTGAGAGCGTCGGGAGAGGAAGTTCAAACAAGTTTAAAAAGATTTAATGTAGGAAATTTTATCTTCTCGTAGCATAATGGAACCACTTACGTACACTAAACAAACAAGTGCCTTCCTCTTCGCACCATTTATGAGAATAAACCGTGGAATAAAGCGATTATGAAGGTTTTTAATACATTTTTGTGTTATTATCTTAGCTTTTAACTTGTAACTAAATAAATACGATGTGCTTTTTTACCTCAGGTTATTATTATTAATATTTTTCAGCCTGAATATATTTATTATTATAAGATTATAATGAATTATTTATTGTAACATTTTGAATTTTGAAAGTAACTGCTTAATTTCAGTTAAGCTCTTTTAAGTAAATTCTGTTAAAACAAACCTGTGGCAGAGTCGGGACTCTACTTAAGCTTAGACAACATAAGCTTAGACTTTAGAACAAGTAAACATAATTTAAATAAAACCGGCCAAGTGCGAGTCGGACTCGCGCACCGAGGGTTCCGTACAAACCTGTAGATAGTAAGTTTTACGACAAATGCATTTAATGAACCGCAAAACTAATTTTTTTGTAAAGGTTTATTGTTAATATCAAAAAAACTATGCTAGATAAAGCGTTGGTTTAATTTTTCCTGTTAAATATAAGTAAGCTTCTATTGACCATAATTATTTCAGATTTTTCAATTGGTAAACTTCGGAGATTAGGGGGGGGAACGGTATTTTTTTCGACATTTTGCCCGTTAAATCAAAAACTATTATGCATAAAAATAAATAAAAATCTGTTTTAGAATGTACCGGCTGAGTTTGTTGTGGGCTCTTCTCAGACCAGGGCGCGTTTGGAACCCTCGTAGCTTTAGTTTTAAGATACCGTAACTGATTATCACCATCATGTTTTATAAGGAAGTAATTTTTAACGTCAATAAGTGTACAGTGTACCTATATTGAATAAATGAATTGAATCTTGAATCTTGTAGAAGTATAGCCCTTTCATATGATATCCCACTCAGTATAGTTATCATACTTTGAAATTTCAAACCCCCGATTTCCCCCTTTTTTAATTAAACTAAAAATAATTTTCGTTTTTTTTTTATTTTAATGATGTTAGGTATTATTCACAACTATTCCAAATTTCATGTCGATAGCTTTAATAGTTACTGAAATAATCGACTGTGACAGAAGGGTTCCATTTTTACCATTTTGGTACGGAACCCTAAAAATTAAAAACACAACTGCCCCGCCATATTGATTAAAAAAAAATTATAGCCTGTTTCGTTTGAGAGGATGTAACGATTCTAACTATACCCCATACACCCAAATCTGTTCAGACATTCAGGAGTTAGGGTGGAATAAAAAAACTCACATACATACATGAACCCTGAAAACATTATACTCTTTTTGGGCAGTCGTGTACAAAGGAAAGAAAGGTTTAGCTTATAAGTGGCTTCTTTATAAGAATTGTACTTTATAAAGATTTAAAGGGCGTCATACTCCTTCTAAATTCTATCTTTTAATGTCAGGAGCTTAACAACAAAATTGTACCTAACGTTCAACATAACCCAAATTTCATAAGGTCGTTAAATCAACAGTCCATGCAGTTTTATATAGCGAGTCGGGAGGCCGACGAGGCCGCGGGAGGCTGGGAGGAGAAAATTCTCCTAATTTCATAAGCGGTTGCTGCTTTAAACGATTCCAAATGGGCCGACATTGCCATATTTACTACAGACCGTGTTTCGTTTAGATTGTAAATCTTATTTTACTAAATCAAATTTAATTTATTTTGATTATTGTAATTAAGATGTTAAATTTTGCCAATTTAACTAAGGAGAGAGATCAGACGCAGGACCCGACGGCTTTACGTGCTCTCTTGGGCACAGGCATCCAGGGCACACCACCAATTTCCGATCACCGACACATTATTAAGAATTTCTCGATAAAATTCAAAATTTTTCAAAATTCAAATGTTTTTTATTCAAATAAACTTTTACAAGTGCTTTTGAATCGTTAAGTGAATCTACCACTGGTTTGGAATTCCCTTCCTACCGAGAAGAACCAGAAAGAAACTCGGTGGTTGTGAAAAAAAAAATGTGTTAATACCTATGTATTAACACAATTTTTTTGTAACCGCTGTCCTTGGCATTGCTGGAGCGAGTCAAATCCATGCCCTTCTAACATTTACGTATAATAAGCTTCAACTGTATTATAAGCTTTTTTCAGAAGCATACTTTTAATGGATTTCTTAAAACTTGTGTAAAGGCAAGTTTAAAGTAGGCTGTGGAATTTTGTTATAGAATCCAATGACTAAAATAACTTTTTTATTTTATTTTATGCACTACAAGTTAGCCCTTGACTGCGATCTCACCTGATGGTAAATGATGATATGCAGTCTAAGATGGTAGCGGGCTAACCTGTTAGGGGCAAGGCAGTTACATTAAACCCATACCCCTATTCGGTTTCTACACGGCATCATACCGGAACGCTAAATCGCTTGGCGGCACGTCTTTGCTGGTAGGGTGGTAACTAGCCACGGCCGAAGCCTCCCACCAGGCCAGACCAGGGAAAATTCAGAAATTATACATTTCCAAACCTTGCCGGGCACGTTAAGGCAACAGCGCTCAACACTGCGCCACGGAGATCGTCAAAACTAAAATCCAATAATCCAATAACTTTTACCAACACTTGAAACAGTGACTTCATGATCCGAAGCCTAAACACAAGCCACTAGAATTACTGGACTATACAGGAGAGATGAATAAGAAGCTGAGAGTACTCCGACAGAACTACCAGCAATCTCGATACAATCTAATTGTCCGTCTGTCTGCAGATCAAAGATACGCATCCATCTGTATTGTTCTGCTCTCAATGAACTGTGGATTTAACGAAGTGTTTTACAGTTTGATAAATTAAAAAGTGTCGCGACAGCCAAGTTACTTGGATAAATCTAAAAGTTTTGCATCAAGATTTGCATAATCGTTATTTTTATTTTTAAACTTGTGAACATATTTTTCATTTAAATCGCACAATTAATCATTCTTTAATCCATAGTGTACTTATTATTACAACGAAAGTGGGTATCTATTTCTATAGATTAATGTAAAATTTACCTTTCTATGATAATTGACCGAGCGAAGCGAAGGTCTCTGAGTCTACTTGAGTGAATTTGCACTTGTCCGTCCGTCCGTCCGTCCGTCTGTCAGAGCCTTATAACTTCTGAATTACTGAACGTAATTACTTCAAATTTAAATATAATATGTAAACCAATGGCCTCCAGCCGAATATGGCTTAAAAAGTTATAAAAATCTTTATTTCAGGGGGGCTCTCATAGAAGCGAATGCGAAGTAAAATATTTTTTAAAGCGTTACATAGGGTTGCGGTATATCATTTGAATAATTATTAGGAATAGAGTCCAAAAATATATTTTTTTTAATTTTTCCTCTAAAATTGACGAAATGGGGGGCTTTCAAAGTGAAGATTTTCTAACGTCCAAAGTTGACCTCAGAACTCTCAATTTTCTGAAAGGCTGATCCTGAAACTTGATCAAATATTGAATTATATCCTGTACTTGAACAACAAATACTAAAATTAGATAATTATTATAAGGACACGAAATTATTAAATTTTTAATTAGCTTCAGTATTTTTAACAGAACTTCACAATGATGTCAATAGATGGCGCTCTGTAAAAGCTCAAGTTTATTCGTTTGTAAGCGAGGTCTCAGTTCGGGGCGAACCACTAGTAGATGTGTGCCTGTTAACGTGCGTGTCTTGACTGTGGCGTGTTTAACTGCCTCGTTGGTCTAGTGGTTAGCATGTTCGACTGCGGCTGGCAAGGTCCCGGGTTCGAGTCATAATAAAGTATTGGGTTTTCCTGACAAGAAATTCTGAGTACTAGCTCGGAGTTAGGAAGTTGGCGGTGGTTCATCCCCGTGCCTCGGAGAGCACGTAAAACCGTCAGTCCTGCGTTTGATCTCTCTGCGGTTGTGTCGGATTTTCCGTCCCATCGCTACATATTAAAGAAACAGTGCATCTGTCTTTGCGCACACAATTGTGCACTATAATATCTCCCGCGTAGATGGCTATTCTCTGGAGAATGGCCGCCGTGGCCGAAATTCGGTCGGGAGGACATTATCTGTCTGTTAAATGTGTCATAGCCATCCATGACCGAATGAAACGGTTTGAAATGTGTGTGTGGTTATGCCATTCCTATCGAGAAACGCCAGCAAGAACTTCGGTGGTTGCTGCTTGAAAATTAATAAATTACAATAACAATAAAAGCATTGATAAACATCCAGATTCCTAGCTCCTAAGCATTGGTGGAGCGCGCCAAATCCACGCTCTTTTATACCATAATCTTCCACAGTATGATCCGATTTCAGGAGCATATTATTAATGGATTTCTTCTTCCACTTCTTTCCACAAAACCTATAAGACAGCGCTCATCCCTGCGCTACAATGAATACATTTATGTAAGAGCTGTTAATGACGTAGGTACAAAAGCACTAACCAGTAACCAGTCTCTCCCTGGCGACTGAACAGCTCGCTAGGTGGCTCTGACAGTTATTGTATTCAAAACCTGACGCTCTTCTATGGACATTGTTTTCTGAATAATATCATCTCATAATTGCTTGTTTTGTTAGAAATTATGCTCGTTTTATTTCAATAAAGCTTTGATATTCTTCGCTCATTCCATGTTCAACCGTTGAATAAGGAAACTTCTTTATTAATGCGAGTCCTTTTCAATACCTGAGGCCCAATTGTCTAAGCAAATCGTAATCATTTGACAGCTTCCCACCACCACCACCACTACAGCCCATTAACGTCCCACTGCTGGGCACAGGCCTCTACTCTCATAGGAGAGAGGGAATTATAGCTTAGACCCACCACGCTGCTCCAATGCGGGTTGGCGGGCTTTAACGACTATTATCATGTTAGTGATAATAACCGGGACCGACGGCTTAACGTGCTCTCCGAGGCACGGGGGTGACACACCGCCAACTTCCTAACTCCGGGATAAGTTTCTTGTCAGAAAAACCCAGTACTTGTTGTGACCCGACCCGGGACTCGAACCCGGGACCTCGTCGGCCGCATTCGAACATGCTAACCACTAGACCAACGAGGCAGTTATGAATAAAATATTTAGGTACGAGTACATGAAACAAACACACAAACTAACAAATAACATGACTAAGGTTGCTGTGTCTCATGTTTTCACGTTAAAAAATGACAACCTATTTTTAGGTAAGTTGTAGAACTATTTATAAACAATCGATGTAGGTTTGCAAAATTCAAATCACTTGGGTTGGGATAGGTTGAGAACTTGAGATGTAAAAGATGAAAGTTTCGGTTGATTCATAGTTACCTATGAAGTGGTGGCGTAGTGGATGTAGATGCTTACGAAGTGGTAGCACAGAATAGTACGTTAGTGGTAGCGTAGCAGATACCTACGAAGTGTTCGTAGTAAATGTCTACGAAGTGGTAGCTTACCTACGTTATCAAACTCAAACTCATATTTTTTTAATTCAAATAAACTTATTAAAAGTGCTTTTGAGTGTGTTATGGTAGCTATAGTATTAATTTTAATCCACGATGTATAGAGTGTAGACATCTGGCTTCCTATTCATTTGGCCTGGTGGGAGGCTTCGGCCGTGGCTAGTTAAACCACCCTTCCGGCAAAGACGTGCCGCCAAGCGATTTAGCGTTCCGGTTACGATACCGTGTAGAAACCGAATAGTGGTATGGGTTTAATATAACTGCCATGCCCCTAACAGGTTAGCCCGCTACTATCCGAGACTGCATCCATCAGGTGAGATCGCAGTCAAGGGCTAACTTGTATTGGATAAAAATAAAAATAAAATAAAATGTTCGATCCGGGCACGCACATCTAACTTTTTGGAATTATGTGGGTTTTACGAAATTAAATATCACTTGAAGGAATACATCAGGAAACCTGCACGCCCGAAACTGCTTCATAATGTTCTCAGAGATGTGTGGGTTATGCCAATCCGCGCTTGGCCAGCGTGGTGGATTAGTTAGTAACTTCGAGTAACTTCTAATAGAAGTTTCGTCGCATGCTCAACAGTGAGCTGGCGACGGGTTGAAGTGAGTGAGTGAGAGCTTATAGACGGCACATACCTGTTGTGGAGGGGCGTCGTGCGGAGCGTCGGCGGCCGCCGCCACCGCGAGCGTGGCGAGCGCGAACAGCGCGGCTACGCAGCATCGCATCTGTAACAAACAGCACGTAACAATAAACACCAACAGTAGTTAGCACAACTAACTAAATCTATACTTCTATACTAATATTAGGTATAAATACGAAAGTTTGGATGCATGGATGGAAGGATGGTTGTTACTCAATCACGCCATAACAGCTGAACGGTTTTGGATGTAATTTGGCACAGAGATAGAGTTAATAGATAGAGATAATTTGGCAGTCTGTAATAACACAGGCCGCGGGAACCAAAAACCCCTTATCCACACGGACGGACATCAGCTAGTAAAAATAAAGTGCGGTACCTATATAGAAATTGAGTTGAAGCAGACTCTCTCACTTTTCATGATAATAATAATAATCTCAGTAACGGAAGTGATGATGCGGCCTCAGATGGGGACGCGCTTGCCTAGACGATGCCTATTCACTCTTGATTTAAAGATACCCGGATTGTAATGGGGGCTATCGCGTATGAATTTGCCGCTAGGGGCGCTGGTGTCGCGTGAGGTCCAATATCATTCACTTTTCACTGGTTTTGGCGGGCTTTGTGACTTATATTATAATTTCTTTATTTTACCTGTTGAAAAGTGATCTCCTTCGTGAAATTATCGCAAATATGGATTATTTGGCGATGAATGTGAACGCTTTGAAAGCGGAATTAAGAAAAAGAAGCGCAAAAATAGGCGGCCTCAAAGAGCAGCTAATTCAGAGGTTAGTTTGTTTACGGTTTCCAAACTTATTTTTTGCCAAAAGTATGCTTGTTTGCCGAGGTACTTACTTAACAGCTATGTTTTTTCTTTTTACATATATTTACCTAATATAGGTATTATATATATTTACTTACTAAGACTTCTGCATGAAAGGTTAAGGGTTTCATGCACATCAAGGACACACTTTTACTACATGATATTGAAATATACCTATGTCTCTGGTTATGTATCCACAGTAGGTATCACTAACGAGAACACACCTATCTTGGGATCAGATTACTTTGTGTGAGATGACCAGAATTTAATAATAGTAGGTATTTCTCTTGATTAATATTAGATGTTTCATTTCAGGTTTCTCCAGAAGGATTAATTGGAGAACTAACTAACAGTATTGGAAGTGAAATGTACTTTCTCTTTATAAGATGAGTTTATCAGTGTGATAATTATTATAAGCACATAAAAATGATCAATAATGAATACTTATTGCTTGAAAGAAAGTAGCCCCTACTATCATACATACATGATACCTGCTATTGCTAGAAAATTTTCCAGCTTAATCTAGTATCTACCATTGTTTAGTAGTTTCAACTAACAACTCAACCATCTTTCAGTATCATATCCATTGTATGGATTTAAGTACAATGTTTAATATTTTTTTGTATAGCAGTGTGTTTTAAAGGGAAAGGGAAGGATAAATATAAGTTTAATAAGTAATTAATTTATTTTTATTTTATTTATTAAGTACCTATATAATTAATTCCTCAGAATCCTGCGAATTCCTGCGAAACGCCACTAGCCACTGTTTTAGAACAGTTTTATCTTTTGGAAACATGTGTTCTCCTTTTTTTCCGAACAAAACGGAACTGCACAACATTGCGGAACTAGCTACTCGATATGATGATAGTTATAAATTAATAAACATAATGAGATTCAAGATTTAAAACTTTGTTTCGGCGCCGATCTTATAAAGTCGCCTTTGACAGCTATACCTCTGGACCTTAGTCAACAGTGGCGCCAACTGGTGAGCAAAGAAACGATAGTCCCCATTGGTGGGGAACAGATTTTGGTAGAGTGTTCCAGACCTTAGCCATGCGAATAAAGAATGAAGACGCGAAGCGCTTTGTCAAGTACATGTGGATGGAACGTCGACGACATAGGGGTGGAGTCTCGCACGACGACTTGCGGTGCGATGGTAGAAATATACATATTACTTAAAAATCTGAATAATTAGCGTGCAAATTGGAAATTAATTAAGCTATTACGTAGTAGTAAGTTGTTTTTTTAGGGTTCCGTACCCAAAGGGTAAAAACGGGACCCTATTACTAAGACTCCGCTGTCTGTCTGTCTGTCTGTCTGTCTGTCTGTCTGTCTGTCTGTCTGTCTCCAGGCTGTATCTCATAAACCGTGATAGCTAGAAAGCTAAAATTTTCACAAATGATGTATTTCCGTTGCCGCTATAACAACAAATACTAAAAATTAAAAAATATATATATTAAGGGGGGTCCCCATACAATAAACGTGTTTTTTTCGTATTTTTTTGCTCAATATTAAAAACGGTAACAGGTAGACGGTTCAAATTTTTACAGAATATTAACTTGTATATTACCTTTCAAAATAAATAATTAAATATCAATAAAGTAAATATTAAAGGGGGGCTCCCATACAACAAACGTAATTTTTATTTTTAATACGTCATAAATCATAAAACTTACTACAGGTTTGTACGGAACCCTCGGTGCGCGAGTCCGACTCGCACTTGGCCGGTTTTTTTTGTTTATAATTAAGTTATTTCTAAGTTATGTCTGGCAATAAAGAATTTATCTATCTATCTATCTATCTAGTAAGACTCAGGAGCTTGTATATCGATTTTAGGTAACAACTCTCACAAAGTTTTTACTCAGTTAGGTTACTCTCTTTATAGCTTTGAAAATGATTCCTGTACCGTAGCATACTTAGGAAGGGGGAAGGTCAACCCACTGTAAAACGGTTTTTACTAGTACATTTTAGTACATAGGTATAACTTGAACGACAAACTAAATCTTTTATATGAGTGTTAGATTAGTCGTTCTATCCGAACCCTGGCTAATCCGGGCATCGCGTCGTCTCACTGTACGGCTTTACACTGTGTCTCAAACATACATAATTTATACCAGCCGATTGATTCCGAACTAATTTACTCATACAGGTCAAAGTCAAAGGGCTATTGTTCCTTTAACGGGCGAGCACGTTTAATTAACGTTGTTACTTCCGATGCTTCCGAGACGAGTGAGGATGATGTTTGAAGGCTTCTGTTTCAATGTAGTTGAAATACATCTTGCAAGTTTTCAGCATTGAATCGTACAAGCTTATGTTAAAACGAAAAAAATACAAATAAGTACCTTTTAGTCTCTGTAATTAAAACTAGAGCTGTAACCATTGATGTAGAATTTTAGTATTGTAACGGAAGCGTTCTTAGTGGAAGCGGATGCGGAGGTGAAGGGGCTTTGCCTCCGCAGATGCGGAGTTTAACGGAGGTGGAGGCGGAGGTGGATTCGTCCATTGTCTGTGCTTTAGGATGCGATAAATTCCACATTTGATTTTTTTTTGAGGATTCTTCTTAGGACAGTTGCCTTTTTTCTTGTAATGGTGTAACTAACGTCACATACTTCGATTTGTATCTCTCACATTGTAAGTCAACGTAAATAAACCTCGGGTACAACTCTGCAAAAAAACGGCGGAGGCGGATGCGGAAGCGGAGGTACGATTTCTTGCGAAAGTTCCGCACTTACGGAGGCGGAGGCGAGGTTCCGTTACAACCCTAATTAAAAATAGAACACTACTCAGATGGTGCCGAATCGTTTGCTATAGGCGCTAATATTTAACATTTTGACGGTTTATTATTTGTCGCCGTTTGTGCGAGAGTCCGACTCGCACTATACCGGTGTTTAAAGCGCATCGCTAACATGTGGTGTGATATGGCGTTGTATCGAGGGTCTTTTTAAACGCAATCAAGTGATCTAAATGCCAGCTGGGCCGCGTGGGTGGAACAAAGTCAGCCCGGCGCGCCCTGGAGCGACAACCTTAACCCTTAATATAATCCATTCATATGTTAACTGAATATGCTTCACACTATGTACCTTAGCTAACGAAAATAAGTCTATCGATTGACACAGGACATGGACCTTAGAATCTATAAATATCCATGTGAATGAGAATTTTTTTTTGAAGTAAACTTATTCTGGCACTACATTTGGGTACCTACCTAATCTAAAATTAGTTTTTCATACTTTATAGGTTCATAGGCCCATGTTAATTGTCATGTTGCTGATAAAGGCGTTATTACGTATATATGATAGGATAATATTAAAAAACAGGGGCCTAATAATTACACTATGATTCTGAAGTCTGATTGGTAAAAAATATATCGCTCTTGGCCAAAATCCGCTATTGCAGCTAGAATAAGTACGATAAAATCGGACAATCCCAAAAGCTATTTAAAATGTAATAAATAATAATGATTGGTGCAACTTTTACGAATAGGGCTGGGTATAATATACGTGCCAAACATATTACAAACAGACAGACAAATGAATATCTAGATTCTAGACGGAATAGAGGAAACTATATACTTTTAAAGGTTCCTCGGAACCCTAAAAATAATAATAAATTTTATTGTATTGAACAAAAGTTATGTCCAAATAGGCATATTTTGTCCAAAGTTACCTAGGTAGGTATATCTACTGTATTATAACTGTTATGTCAAAGGGCAGAATACAAAATTAACTAAGAGCTATAACCACATGAGGTTTATCTACCCTGTGCTATAACTATAGTCTAACTTAAAGGGTAGAAATATACTTGTGTTTATTGTTCCATGGTGAATTGAGTGTTCTAGCAAACTAGGTACTTATACTTAGTAAGGACTACTCACTACGGGGATCCCGGGCGAGCAGTACAGACTACAGAGCAGCGAGTGAAACTTATTGTGCGTGATTGAGACATTAACAACATGTTTCATTTCGCAACCTTTGTTGAAGGGAATTTATGAAAACCTCCAAATTATCCCTGTTGAAGGATTTTTTAAATTTATTTATTTTAGGACATCCGACAGGCTATCAGAAAAAATATAGGGATAATAAGTAATATGCATTACTAGCTGATGCCCGCGACTTCGTCCGCGTGAATTAAGGTTTTTTGGTTCCCGCGGGAATTTTTTAATTTTCCGGGATAAAAGTTACCTGTGTGTTATTCCAGACTATAAATAATCTATCTCTGTGCCAAATTTCATCCAGATCCATTCAGTCGTTGGGGCGTGATTGAGTAACAAACATCCATACATCCATACAAACTTTCGCATTTATAATATTTATTTGATATTTGATTAGTATAAATTGTAAATCCACTTAAGGGTTGCAAAAACTTGCAATTTATTGTTTAATTTCACTATGGATCGGAGAAAAAAGTAATAAAGGAGCGGCCGAAGCCCCCTTCAGGGCCAGACTGGAGAAAATGCAGAAATTATAAATTCCTGAATTGACCCTGCCGGGGATCGAAGCTGGGACCTCCCACTGCGCCAGGGATGTCTTCAGTGTGACGTAAGACGTGACGCGAGGACGTTGTGACGTGTCAGGTCAGGTCAGGCACAGCCTGTGACCTACACTCGTCTATTTCCAGACCACCTTTACCTATGACACGCTTACAAAGGAACTCCACTTCGGGTCAGCGGGTCATCGGGCACGAGATTGAACTTTATAATAAGCTATTGTTGAAGAACGGTCTATTTCTATCAAGTTTTTCATTAAATCAATACGTCCATACCTACTATATTATAAACTAGAGGCCGCCCGCGACTTCGTTCGCGTGTCATAAGTTTTTTTAATTCCCACAGGCACTCCTTCATTTCCGGGATAAAAAGAAGCCAATGTCACTCTCCAGATCCTCAACTATACCTACCCATGCAAAAAATCACATCGATCCGTTGCTCTGTTGCGGCGTGATTGAAGGAAAAACTCTCTATTTAACGTCCTTGGGGATAGAAATTTCAAGACTGTGGAATACGTATTTCATAAATTTAAATCGGAAGCCCAAATACCAAGTTTCAGGGCGATAACTTAAAAAACGACGGACTTTCATTCAAATTTTCAACCCCTATTTAACCCCTTTGGTGGTGAAATTTTTAATTATTTTGACACACGTAGGTACTACAAACTACCAAGGTTCGTTGATATGACTTGAGAAATATCTTGAGAAATGAAGGACTTTTTTACCAACTTTCATCCCCTATTCCATTCCTTTAGGGGTTGAAATTTCAAAAATGGTGAAGTACTTACTTCTTCATATCTAACTGAAAGCCCAAATGCTAAGTTTCATGGCTATAACTTGAGAAATTAAGGACTTTCATACAAACTTTCAACTCCAATTTACCCCTTTGGGGGTGGAATTTCGGAAAACTGTGAAATAGGTATTTCTTTATTTTTTACCGAAAGCTATAATACCAAGTTTCGTTGATATAACTTGAGAAATGACAGACTTTCATACAAACCCCTATTTCACCCCCTTAAGGGTGGAATTTTGAAATATCCTTCCTTAGTGAGCGCCTACGTCACAAAAGGAACCTACTGTCAAAATTTCAAGTTTCTAGCCACAGCGGTTTAGGCTGTGCGTTGATATATAAGTCAGTCAGTCAGGTAGATGTCTACTATACCTACTAATATTATATCTGTCCTTCAATCACGCCCAATAAAGCAACGGATCAACGTGATTTTTTGCATGGGTAATTGGGCATAGTTGAGGACCTGGAGGACATAGACATTGGGGCTGATTCTGTAGTGCACAATCTCTAAACTAAACTAAAGTTAGAGCATTACAAATATTGCTAACCCTTTCATAATACTCCCTACGGAAAGGGACAGAACTACATTTAAAGCTGCCATTTTAGTTTAGTTTAGAGATTGTGTTACACAGAATCAGCCCCAGTATCTTAATTAATTAAACAAACTTACTCGTATTCCACGCGAACAAAGCATCAGCTAGTAATCAATATGAAAGTGTTTCCGATCTATCTAAATACTAATCAACTGTAAAGACCGTAATAATACATAATTGATACACAAATAGTAATTATCTTAATATAAAATAGATTATTTAATTAACGCTCTACACGTACCTATTTAACAAGTACATACCTAATTAAAAAAATCTTGATTGTTCCGGATCTATTATAATAATTATTGGTAGAAAAATACCTACCATGGCGAAGGAGTCCATTACATTCATGAATAACTTAGGTAATTGCAATCGATTTATTGATTTTGAACCATTACATGAACACCTGTAGATTTCCTGACTATTCAGTAGGTACTTACTTGGGCTCGAAGTGCAATTACGTTATGAAATCTGATGACTGAATCTTAACGGTGAAGTAGGTATTTATCGATATTTTTGGTAGTAGCAATTATAATCGAAGTTAAATAGTCTGTTTTAATGTAACTCGAAGAAGGGTTATCAAGGAGCTTCACGCTGTTACGCGGAGTGAACCCATCAAAAACATAAATGCCGATTTCAATAATATAAATATTAGTAGTTCGCTGTCAAAAGTATTGATATCTTTATGGGTGCCAAGTTCTGGAGATAATCCTGAAATTTATTTATAAGAACATACAATATCCATACTAATATTATAAATGCGAAAGTGTGTCTGTCTGTCTGCTACGCTTTCACGGCCCAACCGTTCAACCGATTTTGAGGAAATTTGGTACAGGGATAGGTTGTATCCTAGGAAAGGACATAGCCTACTTTTCATCCCGGAAAATCAAGGAGTCCCCGCGGGAATCAAAAACTAAATCCACGCGGACAAAGTCGCGGGCGTCATCTCATAAAGTCATTTAAAAGTGCTTTTGAGTCGTCGAGTAAATCTACCACTGGTTCAGAATGCCATGCATATGAAAAGAATAGACGTATAGGATATCATACTAATATTATAAATGCGAAAGTGTGTTTGTTTGTTAGTTTGTCCTTCAATCACGCCTCAACAAAGCAACGGATCGACGTGATTTTTTGCAGGGGTATAGTTGAAACAAAAAAGTACTAAAATAACACTAAATACAGGCTTATATAAATAAATAAATAAATAAATAGTTGAGGACCTGGAGAGTGACATAGGCTACTTTTTATCCCGGAAAATTAAGGAGTTCCCGTGGGAATTTAAAAAAACTTATTCCACGCGGACGAAGTCGCGGGCGTCAGCTAGTAGATGTATAAAACTTAAACACATTTATCAGCCTCGTGCAAGTGGGCCCTAATCATTAGCAGTTCACGTGTCGCGTATTAGCTTGAATTGAGTGAATTAATTACAAGTTTGTTCCTAATTCAATAAATATTGTACTGAACGGTGATTTGGTGCTAAATCTATAGTGTTAACAATATCTAAACTAAGTTTAAAGTTCTGTTAACACCTATCCAGTGCTACTTATCCTTTTCGCAATCATTCCTGTGGGTAAGGAAAAATTAATTACTATTATTCATACTAATATTATAAATGCGAAAGTGTGTCTGCCTGTCTGTCTACTACGCTTTCACGGCCCAACTACTCAACAGTTTTTGATGAAATTTGGTACAGAAATAGGGCACATCCCGGGGAAGAACATAAGCTACTTTCTTTACCGGAAAATCAGATAATTTCCTATAGGAAAAGTAGATTCCCACGGGAATCCAAAAAACTCCTAATCCAAAGACGAAGTCCCGGGCATAATCTAATTTAAACATATTGGCCTTTAAACTTAATATTCTAAATGGTGAAACTTGAGAACTGTGACGTATGGAAGCTGCAAAGCTGTATACCGGATGCGGAAGCGAAGACAAAGTGACAGATCAAACAAAACGAGAACCCGCAAGACGTTTGATGAGCTTCTCTACTAGTACTAAATCGCGTTTACATATTCATGAACTAGATTATTTTTAACCCCCGATGCAAACAGAGGGCATAAGTTTAACGTGTGTATTTGTGTGTCTGTCTGTGGCACTGTAGCTCACGAACAGATGTACTGATTTTGTTTGGTTTTTTCTCTTTGAAAGTTGACTTGATCGAGAGTTTTCTCAGATAGATTCAAGAAAATTCGCTCAGCTTTTTACAGATAATTAGCTCTTTTCTAATATTGGATCGAAGCAGGCGTATTTAGCGAAAGAACATGATAATGAAGTTAAATGAATAATCAACATCTCCTGAAGACGCTCCAGTACCGGTGTGAAACGTACGTTGAGAATAATTTGGAAGATTTGTTTGGTGTAGTGAATATCGCAGGCTATATAAGTGCGGGATACACACTGTACCACATAGATTTACCTATTGTCGCGGATTATAGCGAATTAAACTTTTAGTTCCTTCTTAAGCTCTTTTCTAGTGGATGTGAGCAACTTCCACAGACCATGATCGAATCGAAATTTGGTATCTTATTACTTCAACATGTCGGGGGTTTTTCTGTTTTAATTACCGAGATAGAAAGTAGCTACTGATCTTTCCCGGGATACAACCTATTTCTGTACCAAAATTCATAAAATATAAAAAAATAGGCCGTTAAAGCGCAGTAGACAGAAAGACAGCTAGACATACTTTCGCATTTAGGTATGATATTAATATGGGTGAATTACTCTTGATTTGGATATCTTCTAGTTACGGACAAACCACGAGTTTATTTTTATCCTAGGAACTTTATTTTCCTTTACTTCTTCTTATCTGTAGGAAGGGCAGTGGTAGGTTCACTCGACTATTGAAAAGCATTTTGCGAGAATTCATTTCAATGGAGAACGTTTCTATTTCTATGAAAGAAATAAGTTATTTTCTTTACATTCACTCAGCACGTCCTTTCGCATTGAAGGAAAGATCACACGGAAATAATGTGCTTTTGCTGTAATGTATACTTTGTAAGTTTGTAGCTTTGTAGAAGTGAATAGGATAACTAAATTCAATTACTTTGTTCTGCCTTTATATAACTTACATTTCTGTGAGAAATGCGTCTAAGATGTATAGGTACTCGAGGAAAGAAAAAGAGTTGATGTCTGGAAAACAGGAAGATGAATCTCAACATGAGAATATATACTGCTAGGCGATGGTATCACATCTATATACAAGGCATCGTACCGAAACGTTAAATTGCTTGTCGGTACGTCTTTACCGGTAGGGTGGTAACTAGCCACGGCCGAAGCCGCCCACCAGCCCGAACAAGAGAAAATTCAGAAATTATAAATTCCCAAATTGACCCTGCCTGCCCTCATACTAATGTTATAAATGCGAAAGTGTGTTTGTTGGTTCATTTGTCCTTCAATCTCACCGCAACGGAGCAACGGATATACGTGATTTTTGGCATGGGTAAAGCTGTTGAGGACCTGGAGAGTGACATAGGCTACTTTTTATCCCGGAAAATTAAGGAGTTCCCTAAAAATCAGCTAGTTTTTATTAATATTAGCATGAAGTCAGTTTAAATGGGTATCCAATAAACATAACAAAGCTAAAGTATAGTGTTAAACGATTATATTCAGATAGTAATTTATGCTAACAGTTGATAAACGAACGTGTTAAAATTACCACACTATTATATAGCACCCTCCACATAAGCAAACACTGAAGCGCGCAGGCGAAATTAGTGTCAACTAAAACAACAGTTGTGTTTTGTTTCCAACACATCCAACACGTGTACTTGTGTATTGAGCCTGATATACATGCAGAGTGTAGCGGTGATAGCCCAGTGGTTGAGGCATTTGCGCACATCCGGTTGTTTCCAGGCAACTTTGCAACAACGCACGAAATAAATTTATCGATTGTACTTCTGCCACTACAGCCACTACAACAGTTGACGACCTCCGTGGCGCAGTGTTGAGCGCTGTTGCCTTAACGTGCGGAGGTCCCGGGTTCGATCCCCGGCAGAGTCAATTTGGGAATTTATAATTTCTGAATTTACTCTGGTCTGGCCTGGTAGGAGGCTTCGGCCGTGGCTAGTTACCACCCTACCGGCAAAGACGTGCCGCCAAGCGATTTAGCGTTCCGGTACGATGCCGTGTAGAAATCGAATAGGGGTAGGTATGGGTTTAATATAACTGCCATGCCCCTAACAGGTTAGCCCGCTGCCATCTTAGACTGCATCATCACTTACCATCACGTGAGATCGCAGTCAAGGGCTAACTTGTAGTGGATAAAAAAAAGCCCATTTACGTCTCACAGGCCTCATAAATTATAAAACAACAGAGTGTCTGACAGGGGGTTGCAATCGTACTACGTGTCTGACAATGGACAACGTGGTTTCTAATATTATTCCAAAGAAAAATATAAAAAAACGGAGCCCAATACTTCAACGAAGTTGAGGTCCCACCTTTTCTACCTGATACCTTCCAAAGCAACCGCGATCCAAACTTCATAGTCGGGGATCGTTTATACCTCTATTAGAAATATACATAGAAAAACTTTCAGCTTTAATAAAATAACGAAGGTCTGATCGTCGCGGGATCTTGGACCATATAATTTCACATTGGCCTTATTTTTAATTCTTTGTTATTAAGACTTTCACTTGAAAAAAGAACATAGAAGTCTCAGTATAATCCATTCTAAATGACAGATTTACGCCTTGGATGAAACAAACATTAAATTACTCACGCACAAAGTCGCTAGTATTCGCTAGTTCCAAAGTTCGGTCAGCTTAGAGAGATAGTTATGATTTAATTCACTTTACAAAAAGGTGTATTTTTTAATATTTTCAGCATAATGTAGCATTTCATTTCCTGGAGGGATCGGGCGTTAGAGAAAGATTTCATTTAGTTGAGTGTCGGACGCGAATGACGAAGAATTTTTGAAATATTTTTTTTTGACGTGATGGTTTCAATGAAATTGAGATGTAGATACTACGTCGTTAGTCTTGTGGCTAGCTCATTCGGTAAGATCATGAAGTCCTGGGTTCGAATTCAAGTAAGTTTCTAAATAGTTAGAGCTTAGATGTTTAATTAATAAACAATTAATCTAATTGCCAATTATAGTTCTATTAAATACACGATGTTTGTGAGATGGTGATAATTAAAAAAAACCGTCTGAGTTTGAGTTTGTTGTGGGCTCTTCGCAGACTAGGGCGCATTTGGAACCTTCATAGCTTTAATTTTAAGATACTGTAATTGATTAACACCATCACGTTTTTTTTAATGTTTCGGACCACAGATGTAGTTTTCGGACGTCAATAAGTGCACAGTGTACCTAAATTGAATAAATAAATAAACATTGAATAGATGCAGTGGTATTTTGCAGAACATAACAGATGGTTACAAACTCGCTACAACCGCAGCAAATAGCATCAAGTGGGCATATTTCCACGATATCGATTGTGGTCGCTTTGACATATTATTACCCACCAGTGCAATATTATGACGATATTATATTCCGAATGAAGTACATTTATGCTTTGACTTTGAAGTACCTAACCATTTCATTTTGGCTTAATTTGAAGGCAGCTTGATTGTCATTTAATACAACTATGCGATCACAGCTGGCCTCTATATAGGTCTTTTACTTCTTGGAGTTTTCTTGGACACAAATAGGCAATTATTAAATCATTGACAATAGCTATCGATGACGAATTTTCACATTGGTGCAATTGTTTAAGAACATCGTAATGAGTTAGGTTTGTCAAACGACTATGCAATTCAAACTGTTCGAGTTAACTCCTAATCTCCTTATGAGTTCGAGTAGATACATAACGTTTTCAGCGGTACTTATGGTAAGACGATCCGGCCTTGGTTCATTACAAAGTACAAACTAATATTCATCGCTTAACTCTATGAAATTCTGAAAGAACTGGAAGTTTAATTCGCTATAATCCGCCACAACAGGTAAATCTATATGGTACAGTGTGTATCTTGCGATATTCACCACACCACACAAATCTTGTAAATTATTCTCAACGTACGTTTCACTCCGACTCCGGAGTATCTTCAGGAGATTCGACGTGGTAGTTTCATTTGACTATTCATAAGCACTTGTAAAAAAAAAGTCTATTTCAATAAAAAACTTTTGAATTTTGTTTTTTTTTTTTTTAATTTCGAGATGTTGACTTCACAATGCACGATTGTAAAGATTGCAAGATAGTGAACTTTCGTGATAGTGGACTCCCGCAAAGTAACGCCTGCTTCTATCCAGTCTATGAAATTCGTTTAAAAACACGGACTTAAAAAAAGTTTAGCGAGCACATTTTTTTTTAATTTTTTTTATTAGGCTTGCGCTTGACGACAATCATGCTTAGTGCAAAGCAATGATGAGGTCTAGGTTGGAACGCGCTTGCCTGGAAGATGCCTATTCACTCTTGCCTTGAAGGTATTTAAGTTATAAGTGGCAGGAAACACGTGCGCTGGGAGGGTGTTCCACACCCTAGCGGTTCGTATCAGAAACGTCGAGCAAAAACGTTTCGTGCGAGCAAATTGGACGTCAACCACATAGGGGTGCCAACGCTGACGGTTTCTCGCTGTTCTGTGGTAGAACGGAGAAGGAGGAACAAGGTTGTGAAGTTCCAGAGCACAAATTCAATTTTGAATTCATTGCATACAATCAATGCGAGCTTTTCACACAACTTTTACGGAACCGCGGCGTCTCAGAACTTATATGATCCATTGTGAGATAATTTCCAAACTAAGTCCTGGTATCCTTCTGCTTTCTTATAAAGGACATATCGTAGTCTTGTATAACTGACCAAGAAGGTCCCCTCTATCTACCATTTACGCTACGCTACGCATTTACCCTAGACCCTCTATCTACCATTTACAGGTAAGCCCGCTACCATCTTTGACTAGAACTTTTTAATTGCACAACATTTTTTGACGTTTCCAGTTCTACCAGTAAGCAAGTAAGTACCAAGTATTTAGAACCTACGCGTAACTCTAGGCCGTCCCATTAGCAGTGATAACTTCAAATACTGGCTGGCGCGGGCGTTGCATATTCTACGTACGTACTGTTACCTATTCTGTGGTTGCATTCCTGATTCCAGTATTTAAATATTGGTGTTGCAACACCGTGCAGTAGTGTTGGCTTAGCTCTTAGCGAAGATGAGTTGTCGATACTCGATAGTCGATAGTCGATACGCAAACAGTTGCGCCGCAGTCTGTTTGAGATCGCGTCGCGTCGCCGGGATTGGAAGTTTCGTTTACGAACTACATTTGATTCTACTTTCGGTTAAGGATTAAATCAAACAATGGTTTTTCCAAACCTAGTTGGTAGGTATAATTAACTTTAAGGGATACAACTGAAAATTTTTAAGCTATTGCATAGCTTCTATCGCGGGCCTTGAGCCCACGCTCAACCGAACCACACCGACCCGATCCTTCGATCGACTCAGGGTCGATAGAAGGTGCATTTTAAAAGCTTTCTGTATACTTATCTCATTTTTGGTATGTGTGTGGATTGGTTCCTTTTTGCATAAGTAGGTCCAATTATAATTACATAAGTTGATAAAAAATGCTATGCAATAGCTTTACCGCGGCAGTCTCCGAGTGCCTTTGCGAGTGTTCTTTTTTTCATCTTGTATTTAAGTGAAAATCCTTTCTTAATTCTATATTATAGAATATATCTTATTCTACGTTAAAGAAGAAACTTTGTTTGATATATATACCAATCCTTCAGTATATCTAGTTATATGAAAAAAGAATATAAAAAAAATATTAAAACGAATAACGATATCAAGAGAAAACTTTAAAAATAATAACTTAAAAAACCCAACGAGCAAAAATAAATACTTTAAGAAAGTGTTCCAAAACATCTGAAATGAAGAGCTAGAATTAAAATACTTACACTAATTTGACGCAGGACAATTTATTAAGTTTTGAGAGAAGGAAAAATGGTAGGCATTCTCTTTATAACCTAATGACCTGTCAACTTTTAATTTGGATAATATTAATAATTTATCGAAATAGAAGTTAGAGGAATCTTTCAGTTAGCTACGGTAGAACAACTCTAACAGTACTCTATGCCCTTCCCCGATATACGAACTATTTCTATACCCATCAAAATCGGGTGAAAAGATGTGCCGTGAAAGCGTAGCAGACAGAGAGACACACTTATAATATTAGCAAGGACTTGTGGTCATCGTCCACAGACCACGTCCATCGCTTCCTTAAAGCTAATAATATGAGTGTGAAAGGGGTAGTGTTAGAGGGAAACTTTAAAACGATTTATACATGGTATCATTGCCTGATTAATGTAGGGTGGCAACACTGCTCTGGGGCAGGGATGACTATGGCGTAACGATATTGACGGGTGTCTGTGTTTGAATTGCTGAATTAAAGTATTAAATGGATAAACCGTGTTTGGATTTAATAGTAGATATCTAAATAAAGGAAAAAGGGACTGACTAACTGACTGATCTACCAACGCACAGCTCAAAACACTAGACGGATCTGGCTGAAATTTGGGCTGTGTCCCGAAATACACTGCGAGCACTGTTCAGTGCTCTTTACTGTGGAGAAATTCGTTCCGTTATGACTGACAGTAAACTGCCGCAGTATCCTAGGGAAATATATGACGTCATTAATCGACGCCATTTTCGCCATTTCACTCCCTAAGGGGGTAAAATCGGGGTTTGAAATTTGTTTGAAAATCGAACTTAGCGTGATCGAAGCCGCGGGCAAAAGCTAGTAGCATTATAAATAGAAAGTGAAGCGATGACCCCACCCGGAGGCTACTGTTTACTTCGACCCTACACTCAGTAGGCAATAGGCATGGCCATCCAAAGGCATGGGCACACTAGAGTGGTACTGGCGTCGATATTGCCTCTTTTCGAGTAAAAAGTTACTCGTTTAAAAGCTATTTTAAAATCGTTATTAGAATCGTAAAACATTGACCGATCAAACCAGCTATCCAGACTAATATTATCCTGGAAAATATTGGCTCCCACGGGAGTTTAAAAACTCTTAAATCCATGGTGATTAAATCGCGTGCTTTTGTAGTCCTTTATTCATCAATAAAATGATAACATTGTGAATTTTGTGAGAGGGATTCGAACCCGCAAATCTTTATCCGACTGAGTTTCTAAGAATAATGCTCAAAATAATTACATTCAGGTACTCCATCTGTCGCCATCTATACTGGACGGAGAGAGACAGAGCTTTAACGCTTTTTTTATCACTAACGACACAATTACATGCAAAACGTCCGTAATAAAATGACATTCCGAACCAGTGGGAGAATCACGCGACGATTCAAAAGCACTTGTCAGAATCTACTTGAATAAAATAAAAATTATTTCCAACGTTTTGATTTCTACACACTTGAAGTCGGTCGAGCCTGACGCGTCATCTACTCATGACTGACTGACTGACTGACTGACTGATCTATCAACGCACAGCTCTAACCACTGGTCGGATCGGGCTGAAATTTTGCACTCAGATAGCTATTATAACGTAGGCATCCGCTAAGAAAGGATTTTTGAAAATTCCACCCCTAAGAGGGTGAAATAGGGGTTGAAAGTTTGTATGAAACTTCGTCATTTCTCAAGTTATATCCATGAAACTTGGTTTACAAACTACGTTTAAAAAATGAAATGAAAGGGGTTGTTTCAAATTTATATGGAGCCTGGGCCAGGTATTTGTACGGTATTTCAAAATGTTCGGGGTCATAAAATAGTAACATTTTTTTCTTTATTTCTTACTAAAAAGTTCAATTTACGAGGTACAATGCGAAATTATTTTGCAAAATAAAAGCGCAACGACATGCGTCCATTTTGACATTGACGTATATTACACGTGTCATGATGACATTTGACATAAAATTAACTGGGAAATGTGAATTAACCTTATAATATCCAACAACAGTCAGATTGATGGATGGATGCGCTGCGAGAGTTGCTATTCTACAAATGTACCTAATTAAACATTTTATTTTTGTACCTCTTAATCACTGTAAAACTGCCAAAAAGCATATTTTATTTTGTTTTCTATGATTTTATACTATTTTTTGGAATACTGTACAAGTACCTGGCCCAAGATGAAACAACCCCTTTGAGTGACATAGGCTACTTTTTATCCCGGAAAATTGAGGAGTTCCCGTGGGAATTTAAAAAAAATTATTCCACGCGGATGAAGTCGCGGGCATCAGCTAGTCTTAGATATACTTTTAATTTTTTTTTCAGTGGTTAGAATACTGAAAAAAAAAATTTCAAATCTGCTTTGAAACCACGGAGATATGCACCGACATGCATAAAAAAAAAATACGCGCCGAATTGAGAACCTCCTCCTTTTTTGGAAGTCGGTTAAAAAGATTTTAGTTTGAGTCCTAGTGTTGCGTAGTCCTCGAGTCGGCGTTTGTCTCGCCTGTTCCGCACAAGATGGCCGGCGGACGTAAGATTTCCTGACACATCGCTGGTTTGCGAGAATAGCGACGGAACTAAGGGCGCCTTCAAATTTGCCGCAAAGTGCCGCGCGGAAGCAGCGCGGCTGCAGCGCGGCTGCAGCGCTGCGGTCGCGCTGCTTTGTAAATCCATATAAATAAAAAACACGCGACTGCAGCGCTGCACCCGCGCTGCGGCCGCGCATCAGTTCATCGATCGACTAGTGACGGGACTGCGCACGTATTTTTGTTCAAGTCTAAACATGAACGAAAATCAGGTAGAAGAATTTATCGATGAGGTTGAGAGTCGTCCAGCAATATGGGATTCGAAGTCCGACAAGTACAGCAATAAAATCGAAAAGAAAAAGGCTTGGGAAGAAATATGCATTATATTTATTGACAATTTCACAAACAAGACTCCAAGTGAAAAAAATGAAGCATGTAAGTATAATATTATGTAGGTACAACTACTTTATATTTTCGTTGTTTCGTATTAATAGTAACACAGAGCAGTGTTTCTTCGTCAGAGTCCATCGTGAAAATAAATATAGGTACAACCCTATGATGTTCGAACCTCGCGACAGGAGCGCGGCCGCAGCGCTGCAGCCGCGCTGCGGCCGCGCTACGCTTTGCGGCAAATTTGAAGGCGCCCTAAAAATGATTGATTTTAGAGAATGGCATTTTTAAATTTCTTTGTAAATATTTTAGTGCATACCGCAAAACGTAAATGATTTATTGAGGGATTGACTTTACTGATTAAATGAAAATTTATCGTAGTATTAAAAAACATAAAAATATTTTATAACTTTTATTAAAATTATTTAAAAAATCGTCATACAAAGGGGGGTTTCAGACATCAGTCTTTATTCATGAGACTTCAAATTATAAAAATCAACTTATGTCATTTATTTAGCTTTAAAGCCTCTTAAAAATACAAATTAAAACTTACAACAGTGTTTAAAACTTTTGTACTTAGCGATAAAACCGCCTTATTGTACCTACGTTTTAAGTTTTCATATTTGTTTTCTGTTTCGTTTATGTTTTTGTGGTGTACAATAAAGAATATACATACATACATACATACATACATACTTATAAGTATAACAAATAAAAATAGTTTTATAACATACAACAATAACTTTATATTTAGGTATTAAAAACCCTGTTTTTCAAAATAAATGAAATCAAAATAAACGTGAAATACATAATCTTTCCCTGCATTTCGTAGACGTTTTGCTACATTCGATTTCCAAAGTTCTGGCTGCATTTTCCTCTTACGTGTAATATTTTGGTTTGATTCACGTGAAATATTTTCTTCTTCAGTCTCTTCTACTGTTTCATCCGAATCTGACGATAAATCATTATTTTCAATGTGATAATTAGGATCTGCGATACTATCATCCGATGAAAAATCTCTTTCTTTCTTTCTTTCTTCACTTTCAGCATTCATATTGGTCAATACAATAGCTTTTGGTTCACTTTCTATTTGTGAATTACTTTCTACTGCAGTCTCATCTTTCATATTATCATTTACTGACTCTATACTTACGTTATTTTCTTTTAAATTTATCATGTTATTGGATTCTGTATTACATTCTTCTGTTTCTCTATTGCTGGAGGAAGATGAGCTAGAAGTCGAAGAAGATGAGCTAGAAGATGATGACTGTCGTGACAATAAAAGACGTAGTAGGATGACAACTAAATTTATTATTATAAAATACCCGCAACACCTCCCCCATAAATAAAAGAACAATACTTACAGGGATCATCTTCCCCAACAAAGAAAGAAAAAAAAAACAAGTAAGTATACTAATAACAAGCAAGTGAAAATGTAGAAAAAAAAAATTGTAAGTAGGTACAAGGTAATTAGTAAGTAGGTACATGCACAAATGAATGACAATGTTACAGTTCTCAATCAATCTCAAACTGTAACATTCTAGTTCTTTTTCTTGTCATAGGATGAGAGGGATGCTTATCAGCCACATCGCCAGCATCCTTCTCACCCTTTACATCGGTACTGTTTTCTGGACTACTGTTAGTACCCCTTGAACTCAGACCTGTTTGAGGTAGGGGCTCAGAGCAATCATGGTGTTCAGGTTCACATTTTTTTAAATGTCGGCGATTGCGGCGATACATTCTGCCTATGCTATTTTGCACTATATATGATCGCGGAGTAGACGCCTTCATGATAACCTGACCCTTCGTCTTCTTGTCCCCATCCTGTATGATTACTCGATCCCCCACACCCAACTCTGGTAAGTTTTTACAATGGCTGTCATAATACATTTTGCTCTTTACCTGTCTCTTAACTAAATAATCGTATTCATTTTCATGCACAATTTTAGGTTCTAATAGACTGGGATGCACTGGCAGTCTACAATTAAGTCTACGACCCATCAGCAGCTGTGCAGGAGAGCTTAAATCCTTATCACGTGGTGTATTTCTATAGCTAAGCAAATTGAGGTAGAAATCACTGTTACTGTTGATGGATTTGATCAGTAACTTCTTTACCGTTTGTACAGCTCGCTCACTTTTGCCGTTTGACTGTGGATAATTAGGCGATGATGTCACGTGATCAAATCCCCATTCACTAGCAAACTTTTTAAAATAATGGCTAGAAAATTGAGTCGCATTGTCACTTATGACCAGCTCTGGGATCCCATGTCTAGCAAAGTTCTCCTTCATTGCTGTAATAACAGTTTTTGAACATATGTTTTTTAAGTCACATACTTCAACAAAACCTGAATAGTAATCTACTAATATTAAATAATATTGTTTCCTATATTCAAATATATCAGCCCCAATTTTATTCCACGGTAGCCGAGGAATTTGCACTGGAATCATAGGTTCTTTACTATGTGAATTCGAGCTCTCCTGACAGGTTTTGCAACGCTTAACATAAAGCTCAATATCGCTTGTAATGCCGGGCCAAAATATAACTTCACGCGCACGCCTCTTGCATCGATCTATTCCAAGATGACCGTCGTGAATAATGTTTAACATTTCACTTCTCAAGGAACAAGGAATTAATATTAATTTATTTTTAAATATAATACCGTCCACTACTATTAATTCATCTCTTAACGACCAATAAGGCTTTAAAGTATCGGAAATATCAACTTTTCGCGTCGGCCATCCCTTGACAATATACTCACAGAGTTGATTAAGATCTTTGTCTTTTGAAGTTTCAGCTCGCACTAAGCTCAATTTATTTGTAGACATCTGAACATGCTCAAACAAGAAATTTACTTCATACAATAATTTTTCATCTAACTCACTTTCAAAAGACTCTGGAAGCGGCGCGCGTGACAAAGTGTCAGCAATATACATATATTTACCGGGCACATATTTTATAATCAAATCATAGCCCTGAATCCGAAGCAACATCCTCTGCAAACGTATTGGATTAGAGACTAACGCTTTTTTAAATATACTTTCTAGTGGTTTATGATCCGTCTCTATTACAACTGCTTTTTTACCAAATATATATTGATGGAACTTTTCACAAGCGAACACTATGGCGAGAAGCTCCTTCTCGATTTGGGCGTACCTTGTCTGTGTATCCGTTAGTGTTCGCGAGGCGTACTCGACCGGGCGGCCGTCCTGCATGAGCACTGCACCGAGCGCGACGCTGCTAGCGTCCACCGACAGGACCACGGGCCGCGTGACGTCATACAGAGCTAACACCGGGGCACTGCTAACCAAATCTTTTAATTTTGCGACCGCTTCATCATGAATACTATTCCAATACCAAATAGATTCCTTTTTAAGTAATCGATTAAGATGAACGGTGTAATTCGAATAGTTTGGAATAAATTTTGATAGATAATTAGTGGCTCCCAAAAATCTCTCTAACGATTTTTTGTTATTTGGAGTAGGCATATTTTTAATGGCCTTCACTTTCTCCTCATCCGGTTTCATCCCGTTTTTATTAAAAACATGCCCTAGGTAAACCACCTCTTGTACACATATTTTACATTTATCTTTGTTAAACTTAAGATTTATTTCTTGCGCCCTATTTAGCAATGCAGTAAGCCGCAGATCGTGCTCAGTTTTATTTTTTCCCCAACAGATAATGTCATCAATGAATAAGTCCACCCCCTCCAAATCTTCCAATAACTGCTTAAGTGTAGAGTGGAATACCTCCGATGCACAGTTTAGACCAAAAGGTAATCTTAAAAATTGATACCGACCGAATGGCGTGCTAAAAGTACATAAGTCTGCACTTTTATCATCTAATTTGACTGCCCAAAATCCAGAATTAGCGTCTAGTACAGAAAAATACTGCGCACCACTAAGTTTAGTTGCTAATTCATTAATAGTAGGCAGCTGAAAGTGGGCCCGTTGTATCGCGCAATTCAGCGGACGCGGATCAAGACATAGCCTTATACCACCATTCTTCTTAGCCGTGATCACTAATGAGTTTACCCATTGAGTGGGATGAGTAACTTTTCTGATTACGCCTGCCTCAATCATTCTATTTAACTCAGTATGTAACTTATCTCGAAGACTTAGAGGTACCTTACGCGGCGCGCTCACTACCGGACTCACAGACTTATCTATTACTATGCTATACGTACCGGGAAGGCACCCAATACCACGAAATAAATGATCATAATTCGATAGGTTTATATTGTGTACGCGCTTTACTAGACCTAACTCTGTACATGCCTGCCTTCCCAGAACACTTTGACAGCTAATACTCGCTACTGCAAACTTTAAGATATACAACTTATTTTTATACCACCATTTCAAATTACATAGCCCTTTTATAGGAATAATATCACCACTGTAGGATTGAAGCTTGACTTTACTCTTAACATTAATTAAGCTAACATCATATCCCATCAGCAAAAACCTATCTAATGATATGACATTTATATCTGCTCCTGTGTCTAGTTTAAATTTTTCTACGCCACACTCACCGGTTAACGTTTCATACCACTCCTCCTCATAGCTACGCTGCAATGTACTCGCTATCGTCGATATAAAGAATGACTCACTGTCAGCATCACTATAACAGCCCCCTACGGGTTTCTCATCACATAAATCGATATCATACACTTTTTTGGACCGATTCAAACACATCCGGGCAAAATGATTATAGCCCCCACATAAAAAGCACTTTACACCGAGCGCGTAACAGGAACTCGAGTTACAATATTTTCCACAATTTTTACACGGCGTCGGAGTACGGCCCTGGAGTCGGCTAGCGTTGCCGGTGCCTCGATACGAAGTCGCAGCGCGCGCGCTTCCTCGCGCGGGTCGGGCCCCACCGCCACTGCTCGCATTCCATTGCCGGCTGGGAGCGCCCCGATACCCGCCGCGCTCTTCCACCGCGTCGATGGATACTCGCCCTGAGCTAACTGTACGAGATTCTAACTGACGACTGCCATCCATTGAAACTTCATCAGCTTGGCATATTTTTATCGCTTTTTCTAATGTTAACTCGTCGTTCCGAAGTAAACGATCCCGAACTACAGTATTTTTGATTCCACAGACAATTCTATCTCTGATCAGCTCCTCTTCCAGCGACGCAAAAGCACAGGTTTTGCTTAAAAGTTTTAACGCGGTTACGTATTGATTTATTGACTCGCCTTCAACTTGATTTCTGGTAAAAAAATTGTATCTGGCTAACGTAATATTGGGTTTTACACCAAAGTAACTGTCAAACTTTTTTAACAAAACTGCTACGTCATCGCGTTCCTTCTCATCTTCAAATGTAAATGTTTGGTACACATCAAAACCATCCGGTCCAATTAGGTTAATCAGTAAGCTAGACTGTACTGCTGGATCTTCTTTATGCACACCTGCAGCTTTTATAAACAACTGAAACTGCGTTTTCCATTTTTTCCACGCGTCAGCCCGGCTGACGGGGCTGCCATCCACACTGAGCTCTGGCGGTGGCCTTGCATGCTCCATCACTGTTATTAAATGCAAACCACCGAAAGCAACTTATATTCAACAAATTTATTACGATTAGAGCACAAATTGCATATTAAAACAATTAATTTTACACCGCTGCCACCATGTCGTGACAATAAGGGCGCCTTCAAATTTGCCGCAAAGCGAAGCGCGGCTGCAGCGCGGCTGCAGCGCTGCGGCCGCGCTCCTGTCGCGAGGTTCGAACATCATAGGGTTGTACCTACTCGTTTATTTATTTTCACGATGGACTCTGACGAAGAAACACTGCTCTGTGTTACTATTAATACGAAACAACGAAAATATAAAGTAGTTGTGTTAACAATACATAATATTATACTAACATGCTTCATTTTTTAGGGTTCCGTACCCAAAGGGTAAAAACGGGACCCTATTACTAAGACTCCGCTGTCTGTCTGTCTGTCTGTCTGTCTGTCTGTCTGTCTGTCTGTCTGTCTGTCTGTCTGTCTGTCTGTCTCCAGGCTGTATCTCATAAACCGTGATAGCTAGAAAGCTGAAATTTTCACAAATGATGTATTTCCGTTGCCGCTATAACAACAAATACTAAAAATTAAAAAAATATATATATTAAGGGGGGTCCCCATACAATAAACGTGTTTTTTTCGTATTTTTTTGCTCAATATTAAAAACGGTAACAGGTAGACGGTTCAAATTTTCACAGAATATTAACTTGTATATTACCTTTCAAAATAAATAATTAAATATCAATAAAGTAAATATTAAAGGGGGGCTCCCATACAACAAACGTAATTTTTATTTTTAATACGTCATAAATCGTAAAACTTACTACAGGTTTGTACGGAACCCTCGGTGCGCGAGTCCGACTCGCACTTGGCCGGTTTTTTTCACTTGGAGTCTTGTTTGTGAAATTGTCAATAAATTTAATGCATATTTCTTCCCAAGCCTTTTTCTTTTCGATTTTATTGCTGTACTTGTCGGACTTCGAATCCCATATTGCTGGACGACTCTCAACCTCATCGATAAATTCTTCTACCTGATTTTCGTTCATGTTAAGACTTGAACAAAAATACGTGCGCAGTCCCGTCACTAGTCG
Source organism: Erebia ligea (assembly GCA_917051295.2). Taxonomy (NCBI): domain Eukaryota; kingdom Metazoa; phylum Arthropoda; class Insecta; order Lepidoptera; family Nymphalidae; genus Erebia; species Erebia ligea. Next base: position 319,165 of record OU785241.1, read on the forward strand.
ATCGATGAACTGATGCGCGGCCGCAGCACGGGTGCAGCGCTGCAGTCGCGTGTTTTTTATTTATATGGATTTACAAAGCAGCGCGACCGCAGCGCTGCAGCCGCGCTGCAGCCGCGCTGCTTCCGCGCGGCACTTTGCGGCAAATTTGAAGGCGCCCTTAAAGACGTAGTAGGATGACAACTAAATTTATTATTATAAAATACCATAAAATACCCGCAACAATGACGATATGGATGGTGATCTTTGTCGCAAAATCAATTTGTTTTCTTCTGAATTAGTACCTGAAATTCAATAAACATTTATTTATTTACAGAATAAATACCAAAAGCAACAGTTATCGTAATCGCATGCATTTCACGGGTTTCTTCCAGAGGAACAAGCCATTATGTAATAGAAACACTCACATTTTTGTAATTCCCGGGAATCGAACCCAGGAGGTAACGATCAGCCACTAGCGTGAGTGAAAACTATTTGCAACAGGACGAACTACACATCGCAATTAAAATAATACCTATCGAAAAATCTTTCGACTGCTTGAATACAAATATTTTATTTTGCTTACCTGATGTGTTATTATAATTTATATCATTTTCGATATTTTCATCGCAACCTGTTGCGTCGGCAAACTTCTTTTATGTTTATTGGAACCTAAAATATTTTAAATAGTTAAATAGTTGAAAGAATAAATAAAATTGAGATAAACTGCAAATATACGAAAGTTGTAGGCTAACCTTCTTGTTCACTATTCGTTAAATCATGTTTATCCTCGTTTCCATTATTTTTACTGGCCGCTTCTTTCAAATTTCTCAAGAATAGGTAACATTCTTTCTGCCATCTTGAATAACTCTGTTAAAGATAATTATCTTCTAATAATTATAATTATCTACAACAAATAATTTAACGTAAATAATTAATTAGAAAATATGAATACCATGTAAAAAATTTACTCAATATTTCTATCCCAAAATTCCTTGAACACAGACCCATTTCGTAATAAGAAGCAAAACCATGCCCATTTTTTTCAAAAATAACGACTCAAGTCACATAAAGTCGGTATAAAATACAATATCATAAGAAATCACCCATATTTATTCAAGAATACAGGCGTAAATAGAAATAAGACATAAAAAGATACTTAATTTTATCAGGAACAACGACGGATCACTAAATTTGTCACTATTCTTGAAAAAAAGTCAACAATTGTTGCAACCAAACTGTAAATACGTCGGTATTTTCGAGAATCGACCGTGCATTCACTCTGTTGTCATTGGCTCAACTGAGATGAGTCTTTATTTATGATTACGCTTCGAGTGTTTTGTCTCAAATGAATAATGACGCTGTCTCTTTCTAACGAAAGCTGGCGCGAAATTGGCGTTGCGTCTCTGTTCACGATAAAATATCAAAGATTTATGATTGTTTGGCATACAGAATTCAATTTGACAGAATTTTGAATTACGTCGATATTCTCGCAAACCAGCGACATGCTCGTAGTTGTTCTGTTAATCCGTTCGAGTCTCGACGAGCGAGTTAGCGACCCGTGGCAGCTAATACTCGGCCGAAAGCGATTACTGTCGGCCCTATTATGTTGTGGAGCATATACTGGGAATAGATTTTCCTATTAAGTGCTCAGACAATTGCTTGATTTTGCACTCCATTGCGTGAATTTTCGGGCAAACTTACGGTTCATGCGACTGATTTTCATCGAATATTGCGTTCTATATTAATTACTAGCCAATGCCCGCGACTTTGTCCGTGTGGATTGAGATTTTTTGGTTCGCGCGAGAACTCTTAAATTTTTCGGGATAATAAGTAGCCAGCCTATGTGTTATTCCAGACTAAATAATCTATCTCTGTGTGCAATTTCATCCAGATCCGTTCAGCCGTTCTGACGAGATTACAAACATCCATCCATCCATCCAAACTTTCGCATTTATAATATTAGAATAGATATCTAAGATGAGTTGACTTTATAAGGCTTTCAAATGGTGAACTAATATTTTTAATATACCATTTTAAGTTAAAAGCATGTTATATATAACCATAGAATGTCGGACAGAACCTCCTCCTTTTTTGTAAGTCGGTTAAAAAGGTTAACAGTTACCTATACTTACTATCTATATACACTCGACATGAAATATAGTGTAGAGATTATTTTCACGCAATATTACCCTACGGTTAGGTCTTATAGTTCAGCTTTTAATCATGCGTAGGTACACTGACGCTTTCTCGGAATAAAAATTTAGAACGATTTCTTTCCAATTAACTTTTTAGAGTGGCTTACCAGTAACTACTTTTGACTGATAGCAAGTTTCAATTCGTAGGTGGTTTTGGATCGTGTTTTTCTATACTTTTGTGATATTAAAATCGTTATTACAGAAGCAATTTTTTGTGCAAGTAGGTACTTACAACATCAGTAAAGACATTGTTCATTTCAGTACCCAATTAAACTCTTGTTCAAATCAGATTGCGTCTACTGATTGAATGTTTTGTACAGGAAATTACAAAGTAATAGAAAACCAAATATCATTCAAGTTATTTCGAATTGTCACAGCTTTCTAAGCAATCTTATGAAAACAGCTGCGAATTATATATAATATCTCAGGGTATAACTTTAAACAGCTTTCGCCAATCATTTCATTTCATTATGTTACATTTAATGAATGACTAGCTGTTCCGCCCGGCTTCGCACGGATACTAAGTTTTGTTGCGAGTCCTTTAAACTTTACTTTAAACTTAATGCCTTCTAGTATCGAGGCATGGGTTTAGTGTAACTGCCATTCTCCCAACAGGTTAGCATGCTACCATCTTAGGCTGCGTCATCACTAACCTTCAGGTGAGATCGCAGTAAATGTAATACATAGGTAGTAGCTATCATTAAAAATATCAAATTTAGTTTTTAATTACTCCGAATAATTGATTATCTTTTGACTGTTCAAATATTGGTTTCAACGGATTAATATTTACCATCGTTTATCGTTTCTCCGAACTTCTTCCAGTTTATACTTAGGTCACCAAGGTCATCGTCGAGATTTAATTACTTTTGAGTCCCGTATAAGACATATCTAAGTAATCGTCTAAGTATCTAAGTAATTTACTCCCTTTGCCTTGTATTTATATAAAAGAAATGTGCATATTCGTAAAAAAGAATCCTAATCTTTTCACCAAACATGGAGATGTACTTGGGAAAGTAACTAGACATAGGGACAGAATATTGTTATTGCCCAACATGAAATAACGCTTATTCCAGAATAATGCCTACTGCATGGCGATACGCATATTTAATCAGCTTCCTCCAAACTATGTCACTGCCAGCACTCAAATCATACTTAAACAAGTGGTTTTTAGAGACTTGTGCTTCTACTCGATTATTGAGTACTTAGATCCCTTCAGATGACTGAGATAATACCAATGTGACTTTTTATTACGTGTATGATTTTTTTTTTTTTGTTAATAATTAATAGAATGATGATTATAATTTATGTGATGTTTATCAATATAAATCAACATAAAGGAAATCGTGATATTGTTTTGACAATATCCCGTATTCAAGCTTTGTAGTTACGAAAATTTACGCCCTCTATCTGGTCAGATAATCATGTGATTAGAGCTGCAACTGTTTGAGAATCATTATCATTTTAACTAGAGTTCATACATGCTTTTTGATATTCATGCATCTGTAACGTTTTTAAACAGTTCGAATTATTGCATTGGTTTGAATTATCTTGGTTACAATATTCTTATAAAATCGGGGGTCCATCTAATTTGATCCTTCATATTGTTAGGTATGTAAGAAAGATGTGTACAGCCAATATTTTCTAGTAGGTATATGGAGACACAAATTCTGCTTAGCTAATGAATATTGAAGCGCACGCTTAACCTCTCCCCTCCTTCATCTTCACCCCTATCTCCCGCATATTTGCTTCAAATAATAACCTGTCATATCTCTAGTAAACAATAGTACAGGCAGCCATAAAATCTTCTGATTCCTAGTCCCTATAAAAACAATGTCCTTTATCAAGAAATGGGCGTGGATTTGACTTGTACCAATGCTATAAAACGCTGTGAGTATGCAGTTATTTATTACTTTAAAAATGAATTAATTTTATTAATTATATTTTCATGAATTTTAAAACACAAATTGCCGAGTTTCTAGCTGAGATGGAGATCGCATGCATTGCATTAATGCATGATGAATGTATTTGATAATGATTTTGATACGTTTTAAATATTGACTTGTTTCCTTCAGATAAACTAGTGGCCCGCCCCGTACTGAGACCTCGCTATTTTGTAAGAACAAACGAATAAACTTTTACAGAGCGCCATCTATTGACATCATTGTAAAGTTCTGTTAAAAATACTAAAGCTCATTAAAAATTGAATAATTTCGTTTCCTTATAATATTTATCTAATTTTAGTATTTTTTGTTCAAGTACAGGATATAATTCAAATAATTGATCAAGTTTCAGGCTCAGCCTTTCAGAAAATTGAGAGTTTTGAGGTCAACTTTGGACGTTAGAAAATCTCCACTTTGAAAGCCCCCCATTTCATCAATTTTAGAGGAAAAAAATAAAAAAATATATTTTTGGACTCTATTCCTAATTATCCTAATTATCTTTAAAATGATATACCGCAACCCTATGTAACATTATAAAAAATATTTTACTTCGCATTCGCTTCTATGAGAGCCCCCCTGAAATAAAGATTTTTATAACATTTTAAGCCATATTTGACTGGAGGCCATCGGTTTACATATTATATTTAAATTTGAAGTAGGTAATTAGGTACGTTCAGTAATTCAGAAGTTATAAGGCTCTGACAGACGGACGGACGGACGGACGGACGGACAAGTCCAAATTCACTCAAGTAGACTCAGAGACCTTCGCTTTGCTCGGTCAATTAATTGGGCAAGTAAATAACTTAGTAGGATGTATTTTGTTGAAGGTACATACAAATAATTGCAAAAGTTCTAAATATAATTTGCACACTGTCTGTGACAGCAAAACGAAATTCCTTGAATGATTTGTGTTTTAATAAATCGGTTATTTAACTTGATTACATAGTTTATCATGTAACGACTATGACAAACAGATAAAATAAGATGTTTGTGACACTGGGCCTCTGGAGTAGTAGTAGGCCTCAATTTGAGATGTTTCTTAAAATTTTGAGTACTAGAATAAAATATTTTTCATTATTTTAAAAATGTGATGTTGTTACGTCGGATATTATGTGACCGACTGTACCCGCATGGTCTGACATCTTTACATCCGCGTCGCTCTCCATTAATATTACCCGTTATTTATTTTAAAGGGCTTTTCGTAAATATTACAGGGAGCTTACTACCATCGCATAAAGCGCAGTATTATTTGAATATTATTTTTTATTGTTATTGTATATAAATGTAATTATATATTATTGTTTCAGAATTATAATCCTTAGTCTAACTCTAGGACGTCAAGGTACGTCACGTCACATACAACTACAATAAAGTAATACAGCATGCCTACACGTAGGTATGTTAGGTACATTCATAGTCCAGTCATATCAGGGGAATTAGAGACAATGAGCTGGAACATCGTATACCTACCAACACCTTCATTTTGACGTTCTAAAACTTGTCTCAAAAGTATCATAAAATATCGTGTTTGCGTCGTTATATTTTGTTCAAAGGTCACAAAAATCGGCTTTTCGCGAAATATCTAGGTTTCTATAACTCCAATGAGCGAAAGTGTGTTTGTTTGTTGGTTTGTCCTTCAATCACGCCGCAACGGAGCAACGGATCGACGTGATTTTCGGCATGGGCAATAGGCATAGTTGAGTAACATAGGCTACTTTTTATGCCGGAAAGTTGAATTCCCGCGGGAATAAAAAAACTTTAAACCACGCCTACGAAACTGCGGCCATCAGCTAGTTTATTATAAAAATTGTAGAACACAAAATTTGCGACACAATTTGTTCCACACATTTTTTCATGACCATTCGGTTCAATCGGCTAGTAATCCGAACTGAAAGACGATTCAGAGAAAATCAATTAATTAAACATTTGAATATTTGGATTTTAACGAGCAATATCGTTTAAAATACAAGTTAAGTAGAAACGTTCTTACTCAACGTTTCAATTTGTGATATAAACTTTAATGTCTTAGTTTATGGAGCATTATTAAAGCCTTAAGTAGGTAAAATAATTATATTTGAAAGCATATTAAATTAAGCAGTTACTATTCGAAAACCTGAGCAAGTACTCACACGTCAAGGTTCTTAATTAGCCGAATATTTTCATACCTTTTTCTTTGAAGTATTTTCTAATAAGCATCATACTAATAAATGTTTGTTGGTTTGTCCTTCAATCACGCCGCAACAGAGTAATGGATCGACGTGGTTTTTTGCACGGGTATCTTTGAGGTCCTAGAGAGTGACATAGGCTATATTTTTGTCCGAAAATGAATGAGTATAAAAAAAGGGAATAAAAAAAAGTCGCGGGCATCAGCTAGTGCTCTGTATAAAGATTCCGATATCTCTAAGAATAGCTTCAACTCATAAGAATATTATTTTGAAGACATCATGTACTTGTTGCACTTGATGTTATTTGAAGACTACCACTGATTCGGAAACCATATTTTACGGAAAAGAGCAGGTAAGAAAGAGCAAAGGCGCTGTATTCAAAAGACTTTCTGTAAACATCAAGATATCATCTGCATCTTTCAGATAAGATTAAATAGTAAATATAGCGCTTATTATGTTCCAGGGTTTCTTTAAGAGAGTGTATAATTATTAGTCCTCAGTAAAACAAGGGATTACTTATTTTACAGTCTATTGTTAACTTTATCACTGGAATCTCATAAAACATGGAAAATGCAGAGCGACTACGGGCCTCCCTGACGCAGTGTTGAGCGCTGGGAGGTCCCGGGTTCGATTCCCGGCAGGGTCAATTTGGGAATTTATAATTTTTCAATTTACCCTGGTCTTGTCTAGTGGGAGGCTTCGGCCGTGGCTAGTTACCACCCTACCGGCAAAGACGTACCGCCAAGCGATTTAAAGTTCCGGTACGATGCCGTGTAGAAACCGAGTAGGGGTATGGGTTTTAATGTAACTGCAATATACACCTGACATGTTAGCCCGCTACCATCTCGGACTGCGTTGTCACTTACCATCAGGTGAGATCGCAGTAAAGGGCTAACTTGTAGTGGAATAAAAAAAAAAGGCAGAGACCAACCGTGAAAAAAGCGTTATGTAATCGCCAATGCAATTAGTTCCAGAACGAGTGTGTACACATCTGTAGGTATATAGTATAGCTTCTTTTTTGCTAAATTGGTATACGTCTTTGTTATTTCGCTTAGTTCTGACACAAAAGAACAAAAATCCGTTACAAGTTTCCGAGGAAGTCTCAACTTGTTTATAAATTGAGAGTTTCCTAACAAAATAAAGGGTTTACGAAAATTTAATTAAAGGTTAAACGTTTAGGCATTCTTGATCTGGTACAGAACGCTTTGATTGTAACCTAACTACGATTTAGATTGGATAACTTAAATTAGTTACAGATTCTTCATTCCCGCAAGAGATTCGTACTTAAGCTATTTTTGACTTAGGTTTAAGCACAAACTGTACTTAATTATAATCCCAACCAGGATTAAAAAGTCAAGATGTATTGGTAAAACTAGATGAAGCCCGCGATTTATTCATGTTTTTTATCCACTACAATTAGCCCTTGACTTCAATCTCAACTGATGGTAAGTGATGATGCAGTCTATGATGGTAGCGGTCTAACCTGTTAGGGGCATGGCAGTTATATTAAACCCCATACCCTATTCGGTTTCTACACGGCATCGTACCGGAACGCTCTGCAGTCGCTTGCCGGCAGGGTGGTAACTAGCCACGGCCGAGGCCTCCCACCAGGCCAGACCAAGGAAAATTCAGAAATTATAAATTCCCAAATTGACCCTTCCGGAGATCGAACCCGGGACCTCCGCACGTTAAGACAACAACGCTCAACACTGCGCCACGGAGGTCGTCATGTATGTAGGTTTAAAAATCCTAAGAGAACTCTTTAATTTTCCGGGATAAAAAGTAACCTATGTCACTCTCCGGTCCTAGACTATACCTACTTATGAAAAAAACAACGTCAGTCTATTGCTCTGTTGCAACGTGATTAAAGGACATCAACAATTAACAAACAAGGTTAGAGAGTAATTTTCATTGCGATTTGAGAAAACAAAGTTTACTTTACACTGCTTGACGATTGTTGGCTGAAGGCTTACCTGGAACAGAAAGAAATAGTTATTAGTTAACATTTAAAGTATTACAGTAATGGGTATTTAGTTTAATTGATTTGATTTTGTTGAGGCACGGGGGTGATACACCGCCAACTTCCTAACTCCGGGCTAATACCATAATACTGAGAATTTCTAGTCGGAAAAACCCAATACTCAATTATGGCCCGACCCGGGTCTCGTACCCGGGAGCTCGTCGGCCGCAGTCAAACATGCTAACCACTAGACCAACGAGCCTTTCGCTCGCGCTCTCACTATCACAGAACAAATAATGAACTTAAGCATAATTCCCTGGTCTCTATCATAAATGAATATCATCTAGTAAGTTTCAACGCGGTGGTTTGTTTGTTCCACTTTTTGGTATCATTCCAAACATAAGTTTGCAACAAGTAAGTAACAAAAACAGCCCCCTAGTCAAGTTACATACGTTACGTGACTATTATCTTATATAATAATCCTTAACGCCATAACGGAGAGAAAAAAAGAATTGATTATTCTGTGGTTAGCGTATTATTTCGTTAAACCGTTAGCGACTATAGAAAGAGAATGTATGTAACTTGGCTAGGGGGTCTTTCCTCGTAATTGAAGTTTAAAGTGGGCTTGCAATTTCTATCATTAGTAACCATTGAAGTATAAAACATCATTGGTTAGTACAGAGTTACTTAAATACGTGTACACATTGTTAGCACGTAAGTATCGTTTTGCAAAGGAGAGCGATTTCTGCTCGCTGCATTATTGATGAGTTTCCTTGGAACACGACGTCGCCGTCGCCATGACTGTCCACAAGTTGCAAACCATACGTCATGCCAATCGATGCCCATCAGATGTTTATGTGCAGGAATTCAACTGCGTACAGTCTGCCTGACGACCTCCGTGGCGCAGTGTGTAGCGCTATTGTCTTAACGTGCGGAGGTCCTTGGTTCGATCCCCGGCAGGGTCAATTTGGGAATTTATAATTTCGGCCGATTCCTGACCGGAACGGTTTTTATTGACTTACTAGCTGATGCCCGCGACTTCGTCCGCGTGGATCGAGGTTTTTCGGTTCCCGCGGGAACTCTTTAATTTTCCGGGATAAAAAGTAGCCTATGTGTTATTCCAGACTATAATCTATCTCTGTGCCAAATTTCATCCAGATCCGTTCAGCCGTTGGGGCACAGGGTAGATAAACCTCCTAACGGAAAATACTCATTAGGTTGGGGCGTGATTGAGTAACAAACATCCATACATCCATACATCCACACATCCATACATCCATCCAAACTTTCGCATTTATAATATTTATATTTGATTGATAATAGCCTAGATTGCCCCTATCGTTAATCGAACCCGGGTCACTCCATCAAGCAGCCAGGTAATCGCCACAGCGCAAGGAAGATCCCAGCTAAAGGGCTCTCAAAGGGTTTACTATATTCGCCTGGGTATATGGGTCGCATTATGTATTCTTTTCTCAAAGGGAAAGTATCGTATATTTTCGGAAGTCACAATTTTCTCGAGATCAGTAAAATCTTGGGATATAATGTTTCGTGTTTGTTTCATCCAAGAATGTTTGATGACGTCGTTTCCTGTGCGCGGCGCGTGATGAATTCATAGTCGCAATAATTATGATAATTTAATATTAATTCGAAATAAAGAAATTTCTGATGCCTTACATTACATGTAGCTGTATACTTAGTTAGTCATTGATTTGTAGTTTGCCCAAATATTTTTATTCATTCATTCATAAACATTCTTATTTTCAGTAGAGTTTTTAAGATCTAGCCTAGAAAATGCCTATTATCGGGATTATGGTAGTAATGTACGAGTAGATGGAATAAGTAGTTTGGTAATTAATACTGACCGTTGAACCGAGAAACAACATTGGGCATTTTATAAGTACCTTATACCTAAAACTTAGATAATAAAATCTACCAAAAAAGAAGTATTGTAGTAGTCTAAGTAGAAGTATAAGCATATCAGCCATGATAATGAGGGTAGGGTACGCTTCTATATTAAGTCAAGTTTGCGTGTCAAGCGAGAATTACCCTTGCGGAGTATTTTCTTTAGAAGTTGAGAGAAAATAATGTATGTATCAGAAATTCTTTGAATATTTAATCATACTAATATTATAAATGCGAAAGTGTGTTTATTTGTTGGTTTGTCCTTCAATCACGCCGCAACAGAGCAACGGATCAACGTGATTTTTTGCATGGGTATAGTTGAGGACCTGGAGAGTGATATAGGATTATCCTGGAAAATTAAGGAATTTAAAAAAAACATGCCACGCGAACGAAGTCGCGAGCATCCTCTAGTGATCAATAAGTGTGATTTAGGTACCTACCTACACGTGCCAACACATATTTTTTAAATTTCATCACGGAATTTTTGAGCGACATTTATGATATAAACCGTTTGATAGCTTAGTAATAGTTCAATATAGTGATAGTGCAGGTTATTTGCAGGTTTTAACGCACGCGTGCCGAAAGCGACACTTTGCGACTCTGTTTGAACAACTGATACTCGTTTATCGCCCAAACTGATCATGTTGACCAAATAGCACGTGCGCTCATCGTATTGGGGTTCTGCAGTCGTACAGTTAAATTAGAACCTTATCATTTACTAGATGATGCCCTCGACTTCGTCTGCGTGGATTTTGATTCCCGGTGAAACTTTTTAATTTAAATTTTCCGACATAAAAAGTAGCATACGTGTTATTCCAGACTTTAATCTATCTCTGTGCCCCTATCAGCCGTTCTGGCGTGATTGAGTAACAAACATCCATCCATCCATCCAAACTTTCGCATATTTTATAATAAGTACTAGCTGACGCCCGCGACTTCGTCCGCGTGGTTTAAGATTTTCCCGCTTTTCTGTTGAAATTGTTCCTGAATTTTGTTTGCTATAAACCTCACGGAGCCCGAGACCTTTCCAACGAATGCAAAACCGTGGAAATCGGTTCGTGCGTTCTGGAGTTATAGCGTCAGGAAGGAAAACCCGACTTATTTTTATATATTAGATTAAGTATAGATTAGAGGTACGATCCTCCCTGCTGGATTGATTGACCTTCCTAGCGCAGTGGTGAGCCCTCTTGTCTTAGGTATAAGTTGGAGCTCCTGGGTCCTGGGTGTCATTCTCAGCGGGGTCAATTTGCGGATTAACATGTGCTGTAGAAATTACCATTTAATGGTGGGAGCCTTCGGCCGTGGCTAGCGGAACCCTACCGGAAAGACGTGTCGCTAGGCGATTTAGGGTTACGGTACTATGCGCTGTAGAAACCGATTAGAGCAACCGATTGGAGCAGCGTGGTGGGTCTAACCTCTAATTCCCTCTCTCCTATGAGTGTGGAGGCCTGTGCCCAGCAGTGGGACGTTAATGGGCTGTAGTGGTAGTGGTGGTTCACATGTAGTGGAATAAACAAAAGAGGAGAATTAATCGGGACCGCAAGTTTTACGCGCTCTCCGTGGACCATACAAATGAACCGCAATAGGAAACAATAATATTTTCATCGACCGTTATCGTTTATGTTAACGGTAAGTATGTTAACATTGTGAACAAATAAACGTAATTGAATTCATGAAAATATAATACCCATCTATATATAATGTATTATAATAGGGTTGTCAGTAAACAGAAAATAGTAAGGGTCCCTTCATATTGTAATTTTCCCCCATTCGTCTACGGATTACGATAGAGAGGTTCACACACTATTTTATTCCATATGATAGATGGGCTAAATAATATATCTAGGAATTATATTATGTTAAGTATGTTTTATTTAACTTTAAATAATTAGGTATTTGACTATATTAGTCAAATAAATTATTTTTCAATTAAAGTCGTAATATCCACGTGCCCTGTTATTTTTATGTTGAATAACTATTTTATGCTATCGATTTGAGTTAAAAAGTGCGTCGAACTTTGTTGACGTCACAACTCAGTATTTCATACTAAATCTCATACTAAGCGAACGTTTTGACGTTTGAGTGTCGAGTGTTGTCAACATCCGTTAAACCTCGGAAAGGACACACACTTTCGCATATATGCGAGACAACAGCGCTGTTGTCTTAACGTGCGGAGGCCCCGGGTTCGATCTCCGGCAGGGTCAATTTGGGAATTTATAATTTCTGAATTTACCCTGGTCTGGCCTGGTGGGAGGCTTCGGCCGTGGCTAGTTACCACCCTACCAATAAAGACGAGCCGCCAAGTGATTTAGCGTTCCGGTACGATGCCGTGTAGAAACCGATTAGGGGTATGGGTTTAATACATATAACTGCCATGCCCTTAACAGTTTAACCCGCTACCATTTTAGACTGCATAATCACTTACCATCAAGTGAGATCGCATTCAAGGGACTAACTTGTAGTGGATTAAAAAAAAAAAAGAACAAGTACAATGCACACACTTACTACGATGTAGTTATACGTAATCCTGTCGCAAGTTGAACGCGAAACAAGTCAGAAACGAGTCCAGCTTAATCCTCGGAAGCGCCGACGGCCGAGCGATTTGCGGACAGCTACGTATGTGGATCGTAGAGATTACCGAAAAGTTTGTAGCGTGGCGCATCGGCACAAAATGTTCCGTGGGGGCTTGCGCGTCGATGAACATATTAAACTCATGTGAGGATCACGGCGCAAAAGGCCCAGTACCCTTACTCTGAGATTGATCGAATTTAAAATACGGTCTCACTAAGTGAGGTGAATCACATTTGCGTCAAACTAAAATGGACCCAAAAACTCTTGATTTAAAGCCACAAATTCAGTGCAACCGATTCAAATTTCGAAACGTATCGTTTGGAGCGCTAGCTGTGAATGCATACACGAAATTGAGCTCTAAATTAATAACATTAAGATTCATTTTAGTTTGATGCATATGTAATTCACCTCACTTAGTGAGACCGTATTTTAAATTCGATCAATCTCAGAGTAAGGGTACTGAACATGCCTATTATTATTTACTAGCTGATGCGTGGATTAAGGGTTTTTGGTTCCCGCGGGAACTCTTTAGTTTTCCTTTAATTTAGCCTGTGTGCTTTTCCAGACTATAATCTCTATGCGAAATTTCATCCAGATCCGTTCAGCCGTTCCGGCGTGATTGAGTAACAAACATCCATCCATCCATCCATCCATCCAAACTTTCGCTTCTATAATATTAGTACAGATTAACATTGTCATGTTCTTATAATTCGGTCGATCATTTCGTCTAGATATTATATCATTATGTCTTAAAGGTATATTATACCGTCTCCATTTCGTATTGATACAAAATGATTACCTATACCAATTCTACACGTCTACGATCCTGAACCATTTCTATATATCTATATTATGATTAGGCTAAAATAGCTATAATTCAGGCATCCCCATCCCTCCCCATATATCCTGCACTAATTCGTGTCTGGCGGATTATAATTAATTGCCAGGCTTGATCCGCGTTACGCGTATAATACCAACCAGCCTACACTATAACACAACACAACAACGAGTGAATTTGAACACTGGAGCTTCATTTGCATGATAACTCAACGGTAGGGACATAAAATGATCGGTTTGTTTTTGTATAATATCAATTATTATTTATGTTTTTTTGATTCGCGTGACCGACATGCTCGTGAACACCGACATGCTCGCGAACAGCGACATGCTCGCGTTGTTACGAAGACAAAAGGTCTTAAATATTTTACATTCGTAATTAAACTTTAATGCCTTAGTGTTAAGGTTTATATTTTAATAATTAAAAAAAAAATGTTTTAAATATTCGTTTTCACTTCTATCGTCCCTATGACTGCCAATTTTTTTTTAATTACCTCATCATCATCATCATAATCATTTCAAACCATCACCGATGAGTCGCCTCTCAGAGTAAAGGTCTCACCAGACCTATCGACGCTGAACCGCCTTTTGCCGGTCTGAAAAGCTTTATGTATAAGTATATTGAGTGAAAAGTGAAAACGCGCAAATCACCGATTCCGCGTCGTCCGTAGCCGTCGCATCGCATTGTTTGGTGAGACCCTTAGAGGGTTAGGCCATAGTCCGCCTCGCTGGCAAAGTGCGGATTCGCAGACTTCACACTCAATCTATTTGAGAACATTATGTACAACTATCAGGCAAACCCGTACCCGTATCAGGGGTACCCGTTGATTGCTGTTAAACATTTTTAATAGCGATCAACGACGACAAAATTATTGCTAATATTTTTTTACAGGAACGCATAGTAAGTATAGTTTATAACGTCTTTGAAAGCTGATATCTAGAAAAAGTCCCATCCACATGCGTCAGTTTTTACGCTGTTTACATAGGTACTGCGCATACTTTAATAATGTACAAGAATCAGCTTTTCTAATTATCGTTCATTTTTGGTAACAATAAACCGTCTTTGAACGGCCATATTTAGCGAAAGGGCCATCCAAATGCAGGCAGACTGCAACTTTTGTGATCAGTGGAGAGCTCTACATCCACCTAACACTGAATCAGCTTTTCTGGCGATGGTTACCAAAAGTGCAGTTATCTCCTATAATAATAGTAATGTTAAAAAGTTTTTATTCCTTTAGTTTTTATTATTTGTACCAATACCCACTCAAACTTTAATAATACAATTTCAGTAGTATAATATAAAGCATGGGTACTATGGATGGATAGTCCTCTGGTGGGGAAACTCGTACAGAGGACTAAATCCCTTTTAGTTTTTAGATACTAACTAACATAGATTGTTAAAATTGTAACTAACTCCTTAGATTGTAAGTAGGTACTAACATATGTTATTAAGATTACTAGCTGATGCCCGCGACTTCGTCCGCGTGGATATACCAAGTTTCATCTAAATAACTTGAGAAATGAGGGACTTTTATGCAAACTTTCAACCTCTATTTCACCCCTTTGAGGGTGGAATTTTGAAAAACTGTGAAACACGTCTGTTTTCATTTCTAACCCGCTGCTCATATACCAAGTTTCATAGATATAACTTGAGAAATGAAGGACTTTCATACAAATTTTCAACCCCTATTTCACCCCTTCGGGGGTAAAATTTACAAAAACTGTGAAACACGTATTTCTTCATTTTTAACCGGTAGCTTGTATACCAAGTTTCATCGATATAACTTGGGAAATGACGGTTTTTCATACAAATTTTCACCCCCTATTTCACCCCCTTAGGGGTGGAATTTTGAAAAACTGTGACACACGTACTTCTTTATTTTATACCGTAAGCCAAAATAAAAAGTTTCGTTGTTATAACTTGTAAAACATCTTGAGAAACGTAAGACTTTCATACCAACTTTCATCCCCTATTTCACCCTTTTGGGGGTCGAATTTTCAAAAACTGTGAAACACGTATGTCTCCATTTTCAACCCGCAGCTCATATATCAAGTTTCATAGCTATAACTTGAGAAATTAAGGACTTTTATACAAACTTTCAACCCCTATTTCACCCCTTCGGGGGTAAAATTTCGGGGTAAAAAGTATCCTATGTCCTACCTCGTAGTATAGGCTCAAATCATGCCAAGTCTCGTTTGAATTCATTCAGTAGTTTCGGCGTGATGCGCGGCCAAGATACAGACAGACAGACAGACAGACAGACAGACAGACAGACAGACAGACAAAAATGAAAAAAATTGCAGATTTGGCTTCAGTATCGAACAATAAGTGCCCTCCAAAAAAAAATTTTAAAATATCTTCAATGTACAGAATTGGACCTGTTACAGTTTTATTATAAGTATAGATACCTTTTGTTACTAACACTAAAGTGGACCACAAAATATGTTGTCTGAAATAATAAATGAAATTGAAATTGAAATATGCAAATAAGTCGTTGTAGTATTCAAATTGGCTGATAACAGTTATTGTGGGCTGTGGCCATTTGTGGCGCGATTGACCCTCGCAGTTGTTACCTAATAATAATCCAAAGTGGATTACTTGCCAACCCTATGTAGTATGTACCGAGTAGGTGCCACAGAGTACATTGTTATGTAGGTGCCACTTGGTAATATATAATCCGACAAACTTATCTGACCCGGTGGCCAAAATTAGAACTAATTTTTAAATAAATAAATTAATCCTTTATTGCGTTACATTGTTGCATTTTACATTAGGCAGGTTTCTATTCCAAGTCATAGGGACTGCCAAAAAAAAATTAAAATATAAACCTTCAAACTTAGGCATTAAAGTTTAATTACGAATGTAGTATATTTATATATTTTAAGACCTTTTGTCTTCGTAACAACGCGGGCATGTCGGCGCGGAGCATGTCGCATGTCGGTGACGCGAATCCACAAGTTTACCCCCTACCAAAAAGTGCTCAACGCGGCTAAAGAAGTTTTCACTTCAAAAAACTACGAAAAGTACTAGCAACAACACAATTGGTCATAAACTCAGCCTAATGCTAGGCATTGGCTATCAAAACCCAGCGCTGATTATTAGTTGAACCTGACATGAAAGATTTAAAAAAAAATTATGTGCGCCGCCCGACACGCTATAAATCTTATATCGAACACTGCAAGTAGATTAAAAAATTACAACAAAAAAAAAAACAACTGGAAAATTAGTTAAACTAAAAAAAGAACAAACAAAAAAAAAGCTAGTGACATGACAATAAAAATGTTCCCTCCTGAATGGTGAAATATGCAAATATTTAATTACAAAACACAACCCTGATAAAGATATTAGACAAGTTTTTTTTTTAAACTATTTAAATGCCTGTTGAGTGCTTGTTTTATTTTATTTTTAGGTACTGAACTCTATAACGGTGAAACTTATTGAAAAAAAGATAATTAAGGATTTTTTCTGGGATAGACCCAGTCCTTTTGACACCTTTAGATAGTTAACTAATCTATTGGTAATTTCCTTCTCTTTCAATCTTTTTTGTGTTAAATAATCCGAAAATATAAAATATAGCGGTAAATGTGAAGGAGTGTTACGAAATCAATTATTGACAGGGCTGTCACTGGGGACACAGTACGAGCTGTCACCGCCTGTCATCGCCTGTCATCGCCTTGTCACCGCCCACCGGGTGCTTTTGTAATCTTTATGAAAGCTAATGGGCCAAACTCTTCAATGCCTCTCCCGGCTCGGGAATTTGTTTCTTCAATAACCAGTCAATCGATCTACGAAACACGAAATATTTCAATATAATTTATGCTACTTTTTAGGGTTCCGTACCCAAAGGGTAAAAACGGGACCCTATTACTAAGACTCCGCTGTCTGTCTGTCTGTCTGTCTGTCTGTCTGTCTCCAGGCTGTATCTCATAAACCGTGATAGCTAGAAAGCTGAAATTTTCACAAATGACGTATTTCCGTTGCCGCTATAACAACAAATACTAAAAATTAAAAAAATATATATATCCCATGGGGTCCCCATACAATAAACGTGTTTTTTTCGTATTTTTTTGCTCAATATTAATTTTAATATAATATAGGCTAGCGTTGGCCGCAATCAGACTTGCTTGCAAGTGGTGATGCAGCCTTAGGTGGAGCGCGCTTGCCTAGAAGATGCCTATTCACTCTTGATTTGAAGGTAAGCTATATTAAAAGAGGAGGGGAAAACTACTACTGCAAAAATATTTTATGTTACATGAATATTTAAAACTAGATGATGCCCGCGACTTCATCCGCGTGGTTTAAGTTTTTATCCCCGCGGGAACTCTTTAATTTTCCGGGATAAAATTGTCCAAATTATAGCCAAATCGGTTCCACGATTGTGTACAATCTTAAAAAAAAAACATACGCGCCGAATTGAGAACCTCCTCCTTTTTTGGAAGTCGGTTAAAAACAGATACTTCCAAATTCACATTTATTATATGCTAAGTTTTTTACACCGTTCTTGAATTGAACTGTTATAATTTCCTTTTCTAGTACAAATGGAATGTCGTTTTAATAGACACGACAATTATTAACTACTAGCTGATGCCCGCGACTTCGTCCGCGTGGATTGAGGTTTTTCGGTTCCCGCGGGAACTCTTTAATTTTCCGGGATAAAAAGTAGCCTATGTGCTATTCCAGACTATAATCTATCTCTGTGCCAAATTTCATCCAGATCCGTTCATCCGTTGGAGCGTGATTGAGTAACAAACATACATCCATACATCCAAACTTTCGCATTTATAATATTAGTATGGATTACTTATGCTCTATTTAATTCGAAAAATATTGATTGCACGATTAAAATGTTATGAAGACAAAAGTACGTGGTAGATAAATTTACAACAAATAACTGGCTAAATTCTCTGAGAACATTCCTTACAAAGTTTGTTGATAAGTTGAAAATAACCGAGCTATTCAGCAAATACAATAAAAGAAAAATTCAATTATATAATTATTAATTTATGTAATTATTATGATTATTTGATAACTTATGTTTTTTTTTGTTTGGTCTGTCTTTGCGTTTCCCGTTGTTGAACTTCTTATAAAATACTCACAAAGAAAATTTTGAATTATCTTGAAGAAAAAAAAGTCAATAAAAAATAATACTCATAGCCTCTTACAAACGATTTAGCTCGTGTAGTATTTAATCGCATATGAAAATGAAAGGGTTTATATATGAGGTATAAACTGAGTATAAACTCTAAACTAACTGGTGACAGTTTCCAATTTAAAGTTGTGATGCTGGGGTCGGAGTCAGTCATTAATCAAACAGCCGAGCGATCGCGTAACTTCTGCATCAATCATTGTTACAGTATCAATTGTTGTAATTGGCTGAATTTATGGCATTCTTGCTGCGTCAATGGATTATGTCCAATAGTGGAAGAGTGTTAACCAATCAGAGGTGATTGCGATGTATCAATGATTGATGCAGAAGTTACGCGATCGCTCGGCTGATCTCCCGATCGAGTGACGCGGCGGCTCTCGTGGATACAGATGCAAAGATTGTTGGTCAACTGCCATAATGCTATTTAGTAATAGGTACGAGTACCTAGACAGTCTCACTAACTTAATAACCCTGGTGGCCAAAATTGAAACTAATTTTTATGGCTGTTTAGCTTTTGTTTTATCATACTAAATATTATAAATGTGAAAGTGTGTTTGTTTGTTGGTTTATTGGTTTATTGGTTTACTAGAGGATGCTCGCGACTTCGTTCGCGTGGCATAAGTTTTTTTTAATTCCCACAGGCACTCCCTAATTTTCCGGGATAAATCCTATATATATCACTCTCCAGGTCCTCAACTATACCCATGCAAAAAATCACGTTGATCCGTTGCGGCGTGATTGAAGGACAAACTCTCTATTTAACGTCCTTGGGGATAAAATTTTCAAAAACTGTGAAACACGTATTTCTTTATTTTAAACCAGAAGCCCAAATACCAACTTTCATGGTTATAACTTGAAAAATGAAGGACTTTCATACAAACTTTCAACCCCTATTTAACGCCTTTGGGGGTAGAATTATCAAAAACTGTGAAACACGTATTTCTTTATTTTAAACCAGAAGCTCAAATACCAAGTTTCATGGATATAACTTGAGAAATGACGGACTTTCATACAAACTTTCATCCCCTATTTCACCCCCTTAGAGGTGGAATTTTGAAAAATCCTTCCTTAGTGAGCGCCTACGTCACAAAAGGAACCTACTGTCAAAATTTCAAGTTTCTAACCCCAGCGGTTTAGGCTGTGCGTTGATATATAAGTCAGTCAGTCAGTCAGTCAGTCAGGACTTTGAATTTTATATATATAGATTGGTTTATTGGTTTGTTGGTTTGTCCTTCAATTACGCCACAACGGAGCAATGGATCGACGTGATTTTTGACCTAAGTATAGTTGAGGACCTGGAGAGTGACAAAGACTACTTTTTATCCCGGAAAATTAAGGAGTTCCCGCGGAATCAATAAAACTTAAACCACGCGGACGAATTCGCGGGCATCAGCTAGTTTTCCTTATTATATACTAGCGACGCTGTCACAGGATCAGATTTTGTGGGACAATACTTCTTCGACACACCATGCCCGCGTGGAATGGTGCATTTAGCCAAAAATACTGGCTGCACTTGGTTGCGCAGAAAAAAAACCGACACTTCGGTCACTTAGGTAAGGCAATTTTTACAGTTTTTTTTAAAACTAAAATTCTATTACAAGATCGCCCTTGACTGCGATCTCAATTGCAGATATTGCATCCTAAGTTCGAGCTAATCTGATAGGGGTATAGCAGATAATAAAGCCCATATCCCTAATTGGTTAGTATGGCTCTGATAGTTCCTTAAGGTGATTTGTGAGATGGTGATAATGAAAAAAAAACCCGGTTGAGTTTGTTGTGGGATCTTCTCAGACCAGGGCGCGTTTGGAACCCTCGTAGCTTTAGTTTTAAGATACCGTTACTAATTATGACCATCATGTTTTATAAGTAAGTAATCGACGTCAATATATGTACCTACAGTGTACCTAAATTGAATAAATGAATATTTGATTTGATTTGAACAAAATAGTTCAGAAGCTCAACAAATGGTGCAAAACGATCAATTACAAGTTACAAGTTGCAGGTTTCAATAAAGCTGCAACATTCACGGCTCGAACGTTTAATGAGAAAAGTTGCTCCAGAGGATGACGTACCAACTGTTAACTCTTGCTATTCAGTCAGTTAGTTTGTTTGTTACCTCTCACTGTGAGGTCAGAGGGTTATTATCACACTGGAATAAATTTTGCGATGTTTCCGTTATTGCTATTAAAATGCGGTTACATAGGTATCTAGACTTTTTTTTTTTTAAAAGAGCAACCGCTGGACTTTTCAAAAACACTTGTTTAAAATATAATCATATCATGTGTGTTTGTTTGCTGGTTTGTCCTCCAATAACGGAGCAACGGATCAACGTGATTTTTGGCATGGGTATAGTTGATCTGGACCATTGACTTACCAATAGTACCTTAAATCGATGACCTGCCCCCCGATTACGTAAGAATTGTCGATCAAATGGTAAAGGTTCGGCGTCAAAGTAAAATAAACCATAACCTCATTGAATTAGAGCTCAATTTCGTCTGCCCATTCTTATACGTTTAGGGTATCGTACATACCTAAACGTATAAGAATGGGCAGACGAATTTGAGCTCTAATTCAATGAGGTTATGGTTTATTTTAGTTTGACGAAAATCTTTAACGTTTGATCGGCCATTCTTACATCATTGGGGGGCTGGAGCTGGTAAATCGATGATCTGGAGAGTCAATCAATCAATCAATCAATCAATCAATCGTTTATTTGCAAGAAACATTGTACAATAAAAGATGACAAACTAATATTAAAGAGCAAACATGTTTCGTCATTGCTGACGTGCAAATTTATAAAGTAGGTAGGTACTTAGTCTCTAGATATTATCATCTTATCATATAGAGTGACATAGGCTACTTTTTATTCCGGAAAATTAAGTAGGTATTCCTGCGAGAATTATAAAAAACTTATTCCACGCGGACAAAGTCACGGGCATCAGTAGTATGCATATAAATAATGAGCAGAAGATTTAGTAAAATTGAAAAAAAAAATTATTCAATTTCACAAATCTACTTTCCCCAATTCTCAACCCTACAAATGCCTAACAATAGAAACATCTGAGGAAACATCTAAAACATAAACCACGAAAATGAAAAATCATGTTGTTAACATTAAAAAAAACCGTCTATACGAAACAAACATTAAAGTTCTGAGAGAGAGCGGAGGGCAAAAGTTGTGTTTGCGGCCGGAGATACTCGTAGCTAGGCATCAGGCACTTATTTCTCGTCGACGTCGTAATGAGGCCCTAATGAGGCCGAGATGAGGTCCACTTATAACATTACCGCTAACTTGCCCGGGACACTTTGCTACCTGTTTTTTTTTTGCTAATGACCCGTGTTTAAATACGTGACGTAAATGTACTTAGAAAGTGGAAAAAAAATGTTTTGACGAATTTGAGATTTGCGTAGGAGCTTTACTTTTTATAATTTAGAGCGAACATAAATTATTAAATGTCTTTAAGTATTACTAGGCGACAGGACAAAACGCTTCTTTTGTACTTAAGAGCGAATAAAAAATAATGTCAAAAAAATTACTGGCATACTTTGCGAGCTTACTTGGGAGCGCGCATACAATGCGACACGACAAAACGTTATTATACCCATGACGCAGTCGTTTGGCGTGGACGTTTTTCCTATCCGGTCCCCGTGTTAAGTGTTTCCCCTCTAACATCATTTATTATTTTTTTCCTTTAGACAGAACTATCTGATGCCCACAACTTCGTCCGCGTGGTTTAAGTTTCTTTTATTCCCGCGGGAACTCATTAATTTTCCAGGATAAAAGTAGCCTATGCCACTCCACTCTCCAGGTCCTCAACTATACCCATGCCAAAAATCACGTCGATCCGTTGCTCCGTTGCGGCGTGATTGAAGGACAAACCAATAAACCAACAAACAAATACACTTTCGCATTTATAATATTAGTATGAAATTGATATCTGGGAGTCCAGCGATACTAACCTAACTTCTAGAGAAAAGTGGAAAACGTCACGACTCACGACCCTCCAGCAATGTAAATTTATGAAAGGTAGGTAATAGTTATTTGTTATACAAGAGTGAAAAGTTGTTTTTTAACCGCGTGCTCAATTTTGATGACCGAGCAAGCGTAGGATTCTAAAATTGAATCACGAGCGGAGCGAGTGATTCAAAAATTAGAACCCTGAGCGTCAGCGAGGGAATCAAAAGAGCACGAGGTGAAAAATCTTTTCACTCGAGTGCAACACGTAACTTTTCATCCCACCTCAGCGAGGAAATGACTAAATGCAAAAAAAATCACAAGGTAACTTTTCATCCCACCTCAGCGAGGAAATGACTAAATGCAAAAAAAAACACAAGATTAAATTCAATTCTATTAATTTCTTCGTCACTAGAATCACTCATTTTAGGTTTTTCACTTATTTTCAATTTTCTTGTTTTTAATCGGTTTTAATTTTAAACAATATGACGTGAAAGAAAATGGTGCGCGCAAAGCAAATTAAAAAAGTACACCAAGAAGGTTACGAGTGTGAGTTTTAACAAATTAAAAACGATTGTATGGAAATTCGGCACCATAGAGGTACAAGTAAATAGGTTTTAATGATGTTTTGAAATTTGAATTCACAAACTTCATAGACGAGTGATATTTACTAACGTGCACACGATGTTCTAAATTCAATTTACTTTATCCTCTAGAGGATAATAACGGCTTTTACCATCAGATATCGAAGAATAAAAATACTTTTTCCCAGATGGTGGGATGAAAAAAATATATTTAATCTGGTGCGAAATTTTTAAAGAGGGCCTCTCTGTCTATTGGATTACTTACTCAATAAAAGTCCCTGAGAAACCTCAAAAATGACCAATTCAATCAGGTACATATAATTTTTTTAATTTAAATATCAGCCTAGACTTTCCCACGACTGAGCCACGACTGAGCAAGGCAAGGATCTCTTCACGAATCTCTCGAGTCACGTCTTGCTAGTTTGTTAAACTAAATACTTTGTAATTTCCCCTCGTACCTACTTCATAATTAATCTGCGGAGCTGGCAAAAAATTATCTACAGTGCAGTTTGTCGGTTCGCAGCTGACACGGACCGCGACGTATCATTAGATCTTTCTCTTTGTCGCCGCCGAGCCGAAGGCAGCGAGTGAGCGAGTCAAAGCGCGACACTTCATTAGCGAAGATTAAAGCCCGAGGTACAAGTATAAATGACGCATGGAAAAGAACTAGACATTTTATGTTTCTAGCTGCTTGAGTACGCGAGGGTCTACGTACGAAGGGTAGGTACGAAGTATTTTTCTAATATTTAATATTATCGCTTGCGTTTGGTCACTTTAAATACGCAACTCGTTCTATTTTTTTTTATTTCAAGGTAGAGTCTGTTCTTCTTCTCTATATTTTAAATTAAAAAAAAATATTAAAGTTTAATTACGAATGTTGTATATTTATATTTAAGATCTTTTGTCTTCGTAACAACGCGAGCATGGGGCAGCGAGGTGTCGGTGTCGGTGACGCGAATCCACAAGTTTACCCCCTACCAAAAAGTGCTCAACGCGGCTAAAGAAGATTTCACTTCAAAAAAATGTCAACTTTACCTCTAAGGTCATGTGACATGTCGCGTTACCTAAACACACTATAACTTGAAAAGTTACACTTACTATAAAACAAGTAGGTACCCCGTTAAAGCGGCAGTAAAGCCGATGGCGCGGATAACCGATACGCGTCATAAAACCACCATCCGACGACAACTGGAGGATGTAGGTATGTCGCGTGTGTAGACGGCTTTATACGAGGCTCTATTTTAACGATTGAAGATATAGCTCGCAGATTTTATTTCACAAAGTTTATTTTACACTTAATATCAGTCTTTATGTATTTTTTTTTTCAACTACAAGTTAGCCCTTGACTGCGATCTCACCTGATGGTAAGTGATGATGCAGTCTAAGATGGTAGCGGGCTAACCATAAATAGTACCTAATAAAATATGTATGGCTATTTCATGTGTTTGTAGTAACAGCGGTAATTCCCTTATTTGAGGTGCAAGGCAAACAACGCGTGCCGACCAAACCAACATGTAGATTATATTCCACACTCTTTCACTGCACGTGTGCGGTCAGCTGAGGGTCAACTGCATCAACGAAACAATAATATTATGCATAACACTTGTAGTTGAATAAATAAATATTATTCAGATCCAAAAGCCATAATATTCAAAGTTTCACTGTACACTTTTTATAATGTGATTCTGAAATGGGGGTAATAATGAATAACGGGTTATTTTATGATTTGAGGAACTTACATTTTCAAATTAAAATATACATTATCACAAACAGCGCAGTTAAGAAGCCACAGGAATAAATTATATTATTATCTCTACTAATATCCATACTATCCATATTAATATCCATACTTCCATACTAATATTATAAATGCGAAAGTGTGTCTGTCTGTCTGTCTGCTACGCTTTCCCGGCCCAACTTTTCAACAGATTTTGATGAAATTTGGTATAGGGATAGTTTGTATCCCAGGGAAGGACATAGGATATTTTTGATCCCGGAAAATTTATGAGTTCCCGCGGGAATCGAAAAACCTTAATCCGGCGGACTAAGTCGCGGGCATCGTCTAGTTAGGTATAAATGCGAAAGTTTGGATGGATGGATATATGGATGGATGTTTGTTACTCAATCGCGCCAGAACAGCTGAACGGATCTGGATGAAATTTGGCACTGAGATAAATTATAGTCCGCTACTTTTTATCCCTGAAAATTAAAGAGTTCCCGCGGGAACCAAAAAACATCAATCCACGCGCACGAAGTCGCGGGCATCAGACAGTTTCTAATAAATTTTTTGCGATGGCCCTAAAATCGAGAAATGACAAAAATCGTAAAGAAAAAAAATCGGTCAGGTTTCGGAATCAAGATAAATGGGGTGGTCGCGAATGAGTCTGAAATTGAAATTTTTAATTTTCACCCGGCGCGTCTCGCCGCCCGGCTCGCTCGAACCTCTGTTGGACGGCAATCCGTCATTTTGTTGCTTTTCCTGCAATATTCATTTGTTCTTTACCTTGTCCCTTTTTAGATAATATTCGATGTGATTTTTGAAATGAAAACTTCTTTAGCCGCGTTGAGCACTTTTTGGTAGGGGGTAAACTTGTAGATTCGCGTCACCAACACCGACACCTCGCTGCCACATGCTCGCGTCGCGAAGACAAAAGATCTTAAATTTAAATATACTACATTCGTAATTAAACTTTAATGCCTTAGTTTTAAGGTTTATATTTTAATTTTATTTTTTAAAATATTTGTTTTCACTTCTGTCGGCAGTCCCTATGACTGCCAATTTTTTTTTCTGGACGTGAATGCTAACAGATGGCATATTGAGTCTTTTATCAGTACCATCGTGATCACTACCCATCACCGGCCCACTAGTCCCACTACTAACCACGGGTCTCCTCTCAGAATGAGAAGAGTCATCATCCAACACACTCATAATTTCAAACATCTTTTGGTAAGAACATTTTTTTAAATATATAGGCTTGGCTGCAATCAGAACTGCTTGCAAGTGGTGATACAGCCTAAGGTGGAGCGCGCTTGCTAAGAAGATGCCTATTCACTCTTGATTTGACTTAATGGAGAACTCATTTCTAGAGGTTTTCTGCGTTTTACGTGGCTGTGATCATTCGCACAAAACTTCGAAAAGTTATGAACGCAGGAAGACGTAGTCTGTCACTGCTTTCAATTTGTTTGCATATTGTATATGTGTACATGTAGTGTTACATGTTTTCGGCCATGTTTTAATGTAGAGCCTGTGGCAGAGACCCTCGCCGGGCCGCGTGGCACGTGCGCTTGTTTGATTTGCATTTACGAGCCGTTTTGCATGTCGCTAATTGAAACAACGTTAGATGCGAATAAAGGTCGGTGCTTGTCCGACTAGTTTTGGAAAATAGTAGGGCTTACATCGAGAAATCCTGACGACGATAACGACTACGCATTTCAGAACACGTAAAAGTAATATTCTATAAAAAAAGTATACCTGTAGGCCTACTCATTCAAATTCAAATTCAAAAGTTTTTTATTCAAATATTTTTTTTACAAGTGCGTAAGTACAACTGTGAACTGAGTCTACCACTGGTTCGGAATGGAGTTCCTACCGAGAAGAACCAGAAAGAAACTCGGCGGTTGCTCTTTTGAAAAGATGATTTGATACTAGATGATGTCTGTGACTTCGTCCATGTGGATTTATTATAATATAGAAATTCTTTGATATCCCGGAATAAAAATAGCCTATGTTGTTCCCCGGAATATTACCTGAGTATCTGTATCTCAAAATTTCAAGGAAATCATTTGAACTGGTGGGCCGTGAAAGCGTAGCCCGGAAAGACAGATAGACAGACACAGTATCGAATTTATTATACCAGTAAGGATCGTTATTAAAAATACCAATAGCAACCAGCAAAATATAAAAAATAATTAATATTCGACAAGAGAACTTTCCAAACAAGTTAAATGGGGTCCCTTTGTACTTTCGGGAATCACCTTGATTTCATTATAGATTATGAATTTTGATTCATTATTTTGTTTAGTATCCATCAGTATATTTCAGTCGTTGTGACATAACAAATTTTCGTCGGCAAATTGAACTATTGAAAGACTCAGTATAAAAATATATAAAACTAGATGATGCCCGCGACTTCGTCCGCGTGGATAAAGTTTTTTATTCCCGCAGGAACTCCTTAATTATCCGGTATAAAAAGTATGTCCTAATGTCCTATGCCTATGTCCTTCCCCGGGATACAATCTACCTCTATACCAAATTTCAACAAAATCGGATACAAAGATGGGCCGTGAAAGCGTAGCAAACAGACAGACAGACGGACAGACAGACACATTTTCACATTTATAATATTAGTATGGAAGTATGGACAAGCCTGCGTCGCGACTTCAACGGTAACAAACTTTTGAATCGTTGTGATTTGAAAATTCGATGAAACGAAAAAGCGACACTAAAAAGAGACAAACATATTCATAATATGATTAAGCCTGCAAGAGAATGAGATAGAACACAAGTTATATTTATTTCATTCTCTCGTAGGCTACTTTTCTGAAGTTTCACTTCTGCCTTGTGTGAATTGCACACACACACTTTTTTTTACTTTTTTTGGAAGAACATATATATTTATACATTTCCTTAAATAACGCTTTATGTACTTGAACTTGCTTTACAAGGCTTGCCAAATTGTACATCCTACCTATGTACGAAGAAACTATATAAGTAGCAGCTGATGTCAAGTATAAAACCCAAAAGCAAGAGTACCTATTCAATAAAATTATTGAGTAAGCCTATATTGTATGTATGCAAAATCAAACATTTACTTAGACGTTAATTGCCTAAATATTTTTTTCCCTGTTAAAACAATTATTCTCGTACGGGTTGCAGGTGTATTTTTACGGACATGAATAAACATACGCCTGCCTGCAGGACTGCCGCGCCGGGGGCCGAAAGCCGTAAATTACGATGAAGGACGTAACATATCGTTTTTAAAATAATTAAAAATTCGCCACCCTCTCAAAAATTACATTTTCGTACAATTGATAACTGCCCTTGAATAACTTATTCCAATTTTAATTAACGTTTGGTATTTGACTTGGCTGACTGACTAACTTTCCCCGGATTTAACGTACTGTCTCCATTGAACCCGATACGTCACGAAAAATCACGTCAATCCGAAACCAACAAACACACAAACTTTTGCTTTTTTAATACTATCTGTACAGTACTAGTACTAGTTTTAGTACAGATCTATTTAAATCAGATGTAACGACATAATCAACAAAATACTTTAATTTTATTTTATTAGTTTTTTTATTTATTTATTTATTTATTTTATTTATTTATTTATTTATTCTCCTTCCATTATCATTACAGAGTTTATCTAATGCGATAATGAAGTTACAATTATTCTACCTTAACTATAAAAAATTTAAACTAATTAAAATTAATCATGAATTCCAAAAAAACCTTAAATCCTATTAAAAATAACAAAATTCAGAAACAACATAACAAAAACAACAAAAATGCCATTAATCAGGTATAACTGACCGTCCAGATTGCTATCTTTGTGAATTCACTCAGAGAGCAACAAAATATATCTATCTCTCCTGCTATAAGATTAAGGGTGCAGAGTGCGCGCGTTAGCGGCGCCTTCCTGAGGAGGTTGGTGCGCCCGCACGGTATACCGCCAGCAGCGGCGGCCGGCGCGGCGTCTCCGCTCCACGTACCTATCCGGGACACACAGACTCACCTGCGCCAGTATGTCTGCATGGCATACCTTCCCCCTAATTATTTTAAAAATATACGTTACGAGCGTAAGTTCCCTCCTCACCCTCAGCTCGTTGTACCCAACCATCCCTAAAACGAATAATGTTGGGTACATCAATGGATAAAATGGATACACCCCATACATCCTCATATACAAATATCTAACAAACTTGTTCTGTACTCGTTCCAACATAAGACTATATTTAGTTTCATGTGGAGCCCAGATGACTGCATTACCTTCTAATTGACTCCTAACCAGTGCATTGTACAAGGCGACGATAGCTTTTATATTAGTAAAGCCGTGGACTGTACGAAGCATAAAACCTAAATTCCTATAAGCTTTTTACAGCATTTAATGATATGACCACGAAACGTTAGCTCAGTGTTCAGGCTAACCCCCAAGTCCCTTACCTCTGCAACTCTGGACATCGGTATCCCGTCTACCTTATAATTATAACTAATAGGAGCATGTGAACGAGAGAACGTTATCACTGCACACTTCGAGGTATTAAACTGCAAGAGGTTGTCCTCGCTCCATCTTACGACTCTGTCGATGTCTTTTTGCAGCCTCCTACAGTCAATCTCGTCATTTATTGCTAGAGAGAGCTTAAGGTCATCCGCAAACAACAAGCATTTAGCGTCCTTGACTATATTAGGTAAATCATTTATCATCAAAATAAACTGCAAGGGTCCCAAATTACTGCCCTGACTTACACCAGATCTCGTGAAATACGGCTCAGACTTATGCCCTCTGTATTCCACGTATTGCTGTCTATCTCTCATGTAACTTGCAAAAAAGTGTAGTAAATGTGGGGTGAACCCGACTGCTGCTAACTTTTTAAGCAATACATCGTTGTCCACTAAATCGAAAGCTTTTCGGAAGTCGAAGTATGCTGCATCAGTTTGGCCTCCCCTGTCAACTGCTGGCAGAACGCTAGTCATGTAGCTAAGGAGATTGCTGGTCGTGCTCCTAGCCGGGCGGAAACCGTGCTGAGCGTCTGAGATTTGCGCACTTACCTGACTGTAAATACTCTTGTGAATCGCAGACTCTAAAACTTTCGCAGGAGTCGACAGTACAGCAACGGGCCTGTATCCGTCCACCTGTGCACTCGATCCCCCCTTCGGCACTGGGACAACCCGAGTTGTTTTCCAGGTCTCGGGAAATACCGCTTGCTTCAGACATTGGTTATATATATACAGCAACGGCTCCGCTAGCACTGACCGGCAATCTTTAAAAATGTAAGGGGGTATGCCGTCTGGCCCCGCGGACTTTTTGGGCCTAAGCTTTTTGAGTGCCTGCCTTACTTCATTCAAAGTCAATCGGTCGAGATGAACACGCGCCGCACCGTTATTTCCTCCAGCTGCCGCTATCGCTTCGCAAACATTCAGATCAGCTCGTTTCGTACTATAGACTGAATGAAAATAGCTTGCGAATTCTATAGCGCATTGCTCAGCAGTTAACAAGACCCCGTTTTTTAATATTTTTTGCGGACCTCTAGAACCTCTTTTAGATTTTGTGTAATTCCAGAACGACAATGGATCCCCCAACAGTTCACTTTGGACTCGTTGTTCATACTTTTCGTGTGCAAGAGCTATCATCCTTTTTACATTTGCCCTACACTGAGCGAACGCTTCGTAGTCGTCAGGGGTTTTACCCGCCTTGTATCGCCGGTGAAGATCAGCTTTTAATTTTATGTTGCGAATAATTTCAACCGTATACCATTTAATTTGATCCCAATTTATTGATTAACTTTATTTACTTGATTAATTTATTAATGACTAGCTGATGCCCGCGACTTCGTCCGCGTGGATTGAGGTTTTTCGGTTCCCGCGGGAACTCTTTAGTTTTCCGGGATAAAAAGTAGCCTATGTGCTATTCCAGACTATAATCTATCTCTGTACCAAATTTCATCCAGATCCGTTCAGTAGTTACGGCGTGAAAGCGGAACAAACATACAAACAAACTCACTTTCCCATTTATAATATTAGTAAGGAAGTAAGGATAAGGATTTAGATTTAAAATATTGCAGGCCGGACGCTATATTACAATTTAAGTATAAGAACCACTCCACCCACTCTGTACCCAAAAGAGATGGTTCGAATTTGTATGGAGCGTGGGACTGATCTTGTACACGTAGTGAAATGTAAGAAAATAAAATATTAAACCAGCTTTGATCGAATAAAACCACGAATTCGGATTATTAATATTATTTAATATTTCCATGATTAGAACTTATTTCAATTCAATCCAATTCAATTCATTTATTTAAAACATGTAGGACATCCAGGCGTCTCTTATGTTACGCCATGTTTTGACTCTACCACCGGTTCGGAAAGAATTCTGGTGAGAAGAGCCGGCAAGAAACTCAGCAGCTGCTCTTTTTTTTTTTTAAACAATATTTATGTATATTACATTACGTAGGCTATTGTTATTTAGTTTGCTATTCTAATTTATTTAATTTTTAATAAAATCTATGTATTTTTTAACTCTATGCATAATAAAGTGTACAAGACTACACCCAAAATTAACCTCCTTTGCAACAAAATTGATTGAATTGATTATTATAATATTAGGATCATATTATTATTCACGTAAACTAGACGACATTTTTGCTAACGTTGTTAAAGGTATATATACGGCCAATATCGCGTAGAATTCTAATAAAAGTAAATAAATTTAATTAATATAAGTAAAACATAAATGAATACACCGCTCGAGTCGAAAAGAAATTTCCTTAATAATTACCGAAGCGGCGTTTAATTTGTATGGAAATTGCCGCTATTGTGTACTCGGCTCACATCTGCTCGTATTGTCAACTGATTCTAGCTGCGAGTTTAATTTGTGTGTCATTTGCTGACTTTACATTAATGACATTGGTGGCGGTGTTTGAAGAGGGGTTTGTTTTTTTTAATTCTTATAAGTAAGGCCTTGACTGCGGCTCTTGACTCTTGGCCATATTCAACCGCGCCGGTTATAGGCAGATTTGCAGACTTCCCACACCTTTGGGATTACGAAATTTTTGTTTTCGGAATTGGGAATTTATAATTTCTGATTTAGCGTTCCGGTACGATGCCGCATAGAAACCGAATAGGGGTATGGGTTTAATATAACTGCCATGCCCCTAACAGGTTAGCCCGCTGAAAAAAAAACGAAAAACTCTCGGGTATGGTAGGTATCCTCGCGATATTTTACATCACCGTTATAACAAGAGATATAATAGCGTAAAACGCATATATAACTCAGAAAAGTTGAAGAGTCGGACGTCTCAACCACTAGACTATATACCTAGCTTTTTTTTTTTTATCCACTACAAGTTAGCCCTTGATTGCGATCTCACCTGATGGTAAGTGATGATGCAGTGTAAGATGGTAGCGGGCTAACCTGTTAGGGGCATGCCAGTTAATTAAACCCATACCCCTATTCGGATTCTACACGGCATCGTACCGGAACGCTAAATCGCTTGGCGGCACGTCTTTGTCGGTAGGGTGGTAACTAGCCACAGCCGAAGCCCCCCACCAGGCCAGACCAGGGAAAATTCAGAAATTATAAATTCCCAAATTGACCCTGCCGGGAATCGAACCCGGGACCTCTGCACGTTAAGACAACAGCGCTACACACTGCGCCACGGAGGTCGTCAAATGATTACCGCTTTGTTACAGTGCTTATAGTTTGATAAGGACTCTATTTCCGGGATAAAAAGTAGCATATAATATGTGTTACTCCAAACTATAATCTTTCTCTGTGCAAAATTTCATCCAGATCCGTTAATTCGTTCTGGCGTGATTGAGTAACAAACGTCCATCCATCCAAACTTTCGCTTTTATAATATTAGTTAATACAATTAATTTTATACTAAAGTGTTTTGCAGCAACACGGGCGGTTAAATTAAATTTCATATTTGTTTGAGCATCTGCGCGTATAATTTGTATGGAAATCGCCGCCATTGTGTACCCAGCCTTACATTTACTCCGCTTTTAACTGATTGTGTGGACGTGGTCTTGTTTTAAATGCATATTTTTATGTCGCCCGTGTTCTCGTTTTGTATATCTCCCCTTTAGTTTGTTACTACCTTTTGTATGCGGTTTCCATCGCACATAGAAAATACATATTGCGATAATGACATACCTCATTATTTATATTGTTTCTGTGTGCTTTTAAACTATAGAATACTAGCTGATGCCCGCGGCTTCGTCCGCGTGGTTTGAGTTTCTTTTTATCCCCGCGGGAACTCCTTAACTTTTCAGGTTAAAAATTAGCCTATGTCACTCTCCAGGTCCTCAACTATACTCGTACCATATACAAACCAACAAACCAATAAACCAACAAACGAACACACTTTCGCACTTATAATATTAGTATTACTTATTATATAGTTATTGTTTGTCAAAAGTCAAAAGTTGAGTTTTTCGAAAAAATAAATGCGGCTAACAATTTAATTATAATTTTAATAATATAATTAAAAAACTCATGCAAATTGCAATTCTTCAAATCTTGCCAAAAGCTTTCTAATAGTCGTGAAGGAGTTTCCGTCCCATCGGGCTATGAGAGTGAAGGAATAGAGAGGGTAGTGCACCTGTGTATGCAAACATAATAATAGAAAATAATGTCCACCCAACCGAATTTCGACGGCGGCCAATCTCCAGAGAGAATAGCCATCAGCGAGGGAGATATTATAGTATACAAGCGTGTGCGCAAACACAGGTGCACTCTCTAGAGGTTCCTTTACTCTTATAACCCAATGGGACGGAAAATCCCACACGGCCGGAGAGAGATCAGGCGCATGATCGACGACTTATCGTGCTCTCCGAGGCAAGGGGTAAAACACCGCTAACTACCTAACTCCGGGCAGTACTGAGAATTTCTAGTCAGAAAAATCAGATGGTTCAATTCTGTGAAGATTTCTGTCAAGAGGGTTCACAACCAACTCGCATGCAAAACTTCAAGTTTAATGACCAAGATCTTTCTATAAATGAAAGACAGTATTCAACAAGTTACTACGCGTTTATTATTTCTTACATAATTAAGCGACAAACTACAAAGTCAAAGACAGTCTCTGTTATATTATTTTATTTATCCATTTTCTTTTCCCCGACGCGTTTGCTTTACGCCATTTCTTTTGCTTTCATTTCTCATTTGTAAGGCTTTCATTGTTTTCTCTGAGATGGCTGCTGCTTTTTATTATTAACCGTTTAGTTTGACGAGAAATAATACAACTGCTGTAAATTTGAATTATAACTTTGTAAAGCGTGTGAAAAATCCTAACGTTAGGTTTGAAAAATGATTCGTTCGCCAGTCCATAAGCCTAAAATGCGAAAATGTTGTATCTTACTGTCCAGTACAGTTTCAGAGCCTCTGTTCTACGAATTTTTACATTTTTGGTATAAATTATAGACATAGGCTACTTTAATCCCGGAAAATCAATGAATTCTCATGGAATTTCCAAAAACCAATTATCCACCGATCCACGGACCGAGTTCTGTAAATTATATTCTTGTGTTATCTCAACGACTCGACTGTTCGACTGATCGTGAATTGTATGCGGAAGGATTTCCGTACTAGGTGGACCATTATGTTTTTTTTTTTATTTCACTACAAGCCCTTGACTGCGATCTCACCTGATGGTAAGTGATGATGCAGTCTAAGATGGTAGCGAGCTAACCTGTTAGGGGCATGGCAGTTATGTTAAACCCATACCTACCCCTATGCGGTTTCTACTCGACATCGTACCGGAACGCTAAATCGCTTGGCGGTACGTCTTTGCCGGTAGGGTAGTAACTAGCCACAGCCGAAGCCTCCCACCAGACCAGATTAGAGATAATTCAGAAACTATAAATTCCCAAATGACCACGCCGGGAATTGAACCCGGGACCTCCCCAGCGCTCAACACTGCGCCAGGGAGGTCGTCAATGATGATCGGATGTGATGAATATAAGCATATGGATCTCGACCCTCAGTAATAACTACCCATATTATAAATGCGAAAGTGTGTTTGTTGGTTTGTCCTTCAATCACGCCGCAATGAAGCACCGAATCGACGTGATTTTTCGCCCGGATATAGTTAAAGACATAGAGAGTAACATAGGCATAGACAAATAGACCCACTTTTGCATTTAAGTACCTATATTATAGTATGGATAGGTACAAACTCAACATAGAGCTATCAACTCGCAAGCTATTGAAATGATCCCCCTATACGTGAGGCATCTATCATACGGTCCATTTGTCGATATTGGTCCTACGACTAACCCCCTAATTGTGTATGAAACCGTCAAATTGATCCCGTATCAATTCAGACAATAGGTATTGTATCAATATAGCAATTAGAAGGCCTGGTTAGCCGCATCTGTGCACTAAACCGATAAATTGTTGCATAAACCAGCAATTTACATTATTTTTGACATCAAATTTTTTTCCTACTTTTTCCATGATCAAACATAAATCTAAGACAAATCTATTAACCAACGTTACAGTTCCAACATCAAAAAGTATGCAATTTTTTCATCAATGTTTCTATGTAGATATCATATTAATTAAACCATATATCCATCCCCGGAACGCCACCAGCTATTTTCCTCTTATTATATTGGGCGGTATTTTTTTCGACATTTTGCCCGATAAATCAAAAACTATTATGCATAAAAATAAATAAAAATCTGTTTTAGAATGTAGAAGTATAGCCCTTTCATATGATATCCCACTCAGTATAGTTATCATACTTTGAAATTTTTAACCGCCGATTTTCCCCCTTTTTTAATTAAACTAAAAATAATTTTCGTTTTTTTTTATTTTAATGATGTTAGGCCACTATTATACACAACTATTCCAAATTTCATGTCGATAGCTTTAATAGTTACTGAAATAATCGACTGTAACAGACGGACGGAGAAAGTCGCACCATAATAGGGTTCCATTTTTACCATTTTGGTACGGAACCTTAATAATGTTGCTTTAAGCGATGATAATTTCTGGTTTCAATCGCAGAGAATTGTTGCATTTAATATTATGAAAATAAAGCTAAATTGCCTTGTAAGTAATTTACGTTTTATTTTGGTGTTATTTTAGATTCAAATTGTACATTTACAACGAAATGACGCCCTGTTAGTTAATCCTAATTATGAATGAGAATATATACCTAAGTTTTAATCAATTTTATCCGGTTATAGTAATGTAACTACTCATACAAATTTATAGTTTAGCTATTATGAAATGTCATCTATTTATGATAGAGGAGCTAGGAATGTATAATTAGATAAGCCAACTGCAAAATTATTTCGAATGTAATCCTAACTTGCCTAGAAGAAGAAACCTAGGAACATTTTGGAAAGATTACAATGACATAATGGCATGATTAGATGAGAAATTTCATCAAAGCGCCTTATTTGCATGCTGGATGTCGGATAATATCGACGTCATCGGATATTACGAGATGAGTCAAAGGCTTTTGACGGACGCCGCCCGGTTTCATCAAATATCGAAAAATCATCCCAAAGTCTCGAGAGCGCTACGGTAAGGGTAAGACTTGTACTGGAAAGGTCGCAGTATCAAATCTTTCCTGTTTAACTTTTCTCGTACCATTTTCTAGCACAAAACGATACAAAAATATATCTTCCCCACACTAGCTCAAAAAGGGTGCCTTTGCTGTTTAAAATCAGTGAGAAAAAGTATTTTGAATTTAAAACAGTGAGCAAAAATCGTTTTTGAAGTTCGTTTTTAAACTCGCTACACGCGCTTTTGCTGTTAACCAGTGTAAAACCAGTGAGAAAAACCTGTTTTTGCTCACTCAGTGAGAAAAGTATTTTGGATTAAAATCAGCGAGCAAAAGCTGTTTTCGAAGTTCGTTTTTTAACTCGCTACACTCGCGAGCTTCAAACTAGGCACTCGCAACAAAAACGAACTTTGCAAAACAAATTATATTATAGTAAAATATTATGTTAGTATATATTATAAATTATAGTAATTAGGTTAGGCTAGCTAAGTTTATTGTTTCTATTGTATTATTTTCAATAAATTTTACCAACGCTTGTACCAATTAAAAAAAAAAAACAAATTATAACTATTCTAAACGGAATCGTCAAAGAAACGCTAAATCGTTTGGCAGCACGTCTTTGCAGTAGGGTGGTATTATTATCCCCAGAAAACCCCTGCCATTATGTGATTAATGGAAAGGGATCAGGACCCTCAGCAATGAGGAATATACGATGCAGAGAGATCATCGCTTCAAGTGAACGATATGTTAGGAATTATATTGTAATAATATATTCCCATAATATCTTTTGAATAGTCGAGTGAATCTACCACTGGCATTCCGAACCAGTGGTAGATTCACTCGACTAAGTATTCAAAAACACTTGTCAAAGTCAACTTGAATAAAAAAGATTTGAATTTTAATTTTCAAATATGTTTGTAATTTAAGTATTTGAAATATAAATCTGTTAGTTTATTATTAATCACACTTCACTTATTAGAACACAATAGAGTGAAACTAATAAATGGCTCCAGCAATTTAACTAATGAACCCTGAGATTGAAACTTCTATACAAATGATATTTTATTAAATCTGGACTCTATTCCAATGTTAATAAAGTATAATTTTAATTGTTACAAGAACAATACTCCGTACAGGTCCTTTACAGATTTCAGATAAGTAGCTAATTTATTTTGAAACTTATGGTAAATACAAATAAGGTTGGTATTTCGTTGATAAATACGAGCTACTGAAGCCGGGACTTTTTAATAGCCGCCATTTGTTTCAGGCATAATGGTCTTCACCGTTATTTCGTTAACTTGTTAAGAAATTAATACTATACACGCCTATGCGCCCGGCTCTGCTTCTCCTAATCAAGAATATCACGCCGTCACCGGCCATATGTTTTTTGTGATTGTTTTTTATTTGTGTGATTGTTGAAAAGCTTTCAAAAAATTTGGAAAAATGAAAACTACTAACATTGATATTTCAATAGATATGTATTTTTACATTATGTACCTACCTAGTTTCAACTAAAATTCGAATATTTATAGTTAGGTGAGGCCCGCGACTTCGTCTGCGTGAATTTGGTTTTTTTATTCGAAAACGAATCACTATACCAAATTTAATCAAAATCGGTTGCAAATATGGGCCGCTTCACCAAAGCATCTTCAGGAGATGTTGACTCGACAATGTTTACAATCGTGCATTGTCGAGTCAGCTTCTCCTGAAGATGCTCCGGTGTCGGGATGAAACTGACGTTGAGAATAATTTGGAAGATTTGTGTGGTGTGGCGAATAGCGCAAGCTACAAGTGCAAGATACACTGTACCACATAGCCACCTACTGTGGCGGATTATAGCGAATTCTAGTTACTTCATTAACACCTGTATGTCCTACATGTTATAAATTAATTGAGTATTGAGATGAGAACTATGAATATTTAGATTATGAGATAGTTCGTAGAGGGTGCGTGTTTCGTAGCAAGTCACAAGTCCAGGCTACGCGGCTACGGACTAAGCGTCCAAACCCAAAAAAATAGTTATTTTATCTGCGCGCGCTCTTATTCACGCGGTCTCGTGGAACCAAGGTTGGCTTAAATCTTGGTTGGCACCTTGGTTCCAGGAGAGCTGTGGTACTCCATGTTCGTATGTTTCATTTTTGTAATTTGTTTTTTGGCTAAATAAAAGATTATATATTTATTTATTTATTTATTAGTAAATATTTTTTTAATAGGGATGATGACAACTAAATCAAATCAGCAACTCTTTATGAAACTGAAAAACGCACTTCTAGTATGGAAGTTGTATGAAATTCACAGTTGTGACGTCATAAAA
This sequence comes from Erebia ligea, assembly GCA_917051295.2. Taxonomy (NCBI): domain Eukaryota; kingdom Metazoa; phylum Arthropoda; class Insecta; order Lepidoptera; family Nymphalidae; genus Erebia; species Erebia ligea. The sequence goes on from OU785241.1 coordinate 357,959, forward strand.
TTTCAACGATTTTTTTTTCTCTAATCTATATTTTAAAATGGTTATCAAACTTAAAACTAACCGAGGATGTGAATTTTAGGTCTTTTGGAAGACCCTCTGTTTAATGATCAGTTAGAAATAATTTATTTTTGATATAGGCATCCCTATTCCACTAGCCCTTGACTGCGATCTCACCTGTACCCTTACTCTGAGATTGATCGAATTTAAAATACGGTCTCACTAAGTGAGGTGAATTACATATGCATCAAACTAAAATGAATCTTAATCTTATTAATTTAGAGCTCAATTTCGTGTATGCATTCACAGCTAGCGCTCCAAACGATACGTTTCGAAATTTGAATCGGTTGCACTGAATTTGTGGCTTTAAATCAAGAGTTTTTGGGTCCATTTTAGTTTGACTCAAATGTGATTCACCTCACTTAGTGAGACCGTATTTTAAATTCGATCAATCTCAGAGTAAGGGTACTGGTGGTAAATACTAAGTGACGATACAGTCTAAGATGGTAGCGGGCTAATCTGTTAGTAGTAATACAATTTTATTAAACCCTTAATATGTTCCTACGCGGCATCGTACCGGAACGCTAAATCGCTGCAGCACAACTTTGCAGGTATGGTTGTGAGTGTAACTAGCCACGGCTGAATCCTCCAAAGCAGAGAAAATCCAGAAATTACAAATTCCCAATTAAAACATGTCAGAGATCCCGGGACCTCCCACTTTTAGAGACCCGTTCACCACTGCGTTAAAGAGGTCGTCAAAATATAGAGAGAAGACAAAACATCATATTCCTATTTGTTCTTTGCTAATCGGGCAAAAATAAATTATAGATTAGAGAGAAGCTTCGTAGCTTGAGATTGCAAAAAGGGATAAACTTGGGATAAAGGAACATTCTTGATATTTCGTTGTTTGCAGGGAGAAATATTGCTTGTTACACGATAGTAACACAGGATTCGTAATAGTACACGTAATAAGATATTATTGTGAAAAAGCAATCCTCTATCCGAGGTATAAAGGTTTATGCAAAGCTCGTGTGATGGATTGCCGATGTGGCTAAGGAGACAACTTTTAAGATGGAGCTTTTGAGCGTTGCAGATAATGTGATTGGGATTCGGTAGAAAAATAATTAATACAGTTGCGTCATTCTAATGTCTCTATGTCCGTATGTATGTTTTTTTACGCCACTACAAGTTGACAGCAATCTCACTTGATGGTAAGTGATGATGCAGTCTAAGATGGTAGCGGGCTTACCTGTTGGGAGTATGGCAGTTATATTAAAACCATAAATTAAATCGGTTTCTACACGGTATCGTACTGAAATGCTAAATCGCTTGGCGGTAGGTACGTCTTTGCCGGTAGGGTGGTAACTAGCCACGGCCGTAGTCTCCCACCAGGGCTGACCAGAGAAAATTTAGAAATTATAAATTTCCCAATTGACCCTGCCGGGGATCGAACCCGGGACCTCCCGCTCATATGACCATACCGCTCTGCAATGCGCCAGGGGGGACGTCAAAATGTCACAGTTGTATTCAGAAACTAAAACTAAAGTTAATAATATCGTTAGTAAATTCTTCTTTAGGAGACTTTTACTTACGCCTATGTCCAACAATGGACGAATCCATTGTTGGACATAGGCGTAAGTAAATTAATGCTGCTAAAACCTATTTTAAAAATAATTTACCCGTCGAAATTTTTTTTATTACGAGGCGTTTTTGAGTGGCACCAAGAGTATGATAAATATAATTATACCTAAATAATAATTATTTAGACTGTATAATTATAATTAAGTTATATTTTAGAAGCTTATTCCGGATTTCCGTGCACATACGAGTAGATCGACTTCACTTAAGTTATATAAATTATTGGTAGTAGCTTTTAAAAATATCACATATATTTTAGAAGAGAGGGATTGCATTTATATTTTGATTTATCGATTTTAATATCAATAAGTTTAAAAATATCCTAATCCAAGAAAAGTCAATCATCGTATTTTTCAGTATTTTCCTAAATAAAAACCGTTTGATAATTTGATTTCCTTATTGAATAAATTTTCTTTTCCATCCGAAAATACGAGTACTTCATTTAAATTTCCTTTCCCATCCACAAAAACTACATTTAATAATTATTAATTTACTTACCGTGAATAGTATCGGCGTAAACTTTTGGCGGAACTCTCATAAACTCCCGCTCTGCTCCGGAACCACCACTGCTGCCCTCCGGCTTGTCGAAGCCTTATATAGCTTGAGGGTAGAGGGCGGGGCCAGCCGGCGCATGTCACCCTTAGCTCCTCCCCTTTTGACAGCAACGCCGCATGACGTCACACGTGACGTCACCAAAATGTTGGTAATGAACAGTGAAAGGGTACGAAGAGGTCATGAGTGGCAAAGGTTTTAGTTTCAAAAGAGTTTTACACCACTTTGTCTTTGCGGTAGTTTGAGCTAAGAATGGCATGTCAGCCGTTTGCTTAAAAAGATTATTTGATTCACTATTTTGGTCAACAAACCTAACCTAACCAATTTGCAGCTGCCCTTGTACTGTAGCCCTGTTATCTTCTTCTATCTTCTAAATATATAAAGGAAAAACTGACTGACTGACGGACTGATCTTTTAATGCACAGTTCAAACCACTGGACGGATCGGGCTGTAATTTGGCATAGGTACATATAGCTATTATGACGTAGACTAAGAAAGGGTTTTTGAAATTTCAAGCCCTGAGCCGACGAAGTGAGACGAAGTTGCGAAAGTAAGCTAGTTAATATTATTTTTGCAGACATTCTGAACAAAGATACATAATACGTGCACTATGTATTTCCTCTAACCAACCTATATGTGCAACTAGCCCGTGACTTCGTCCGCGTCTTTTAAGTTTTTTTAACTCTCGCGGAAACTCTCCGAAACTCATTTTTTTGTCAGTCAGAGAAACCAAAAAACAAACACACTTTCGCATTTATAATATTACTTAGTATGAAATGTGATAGTGTACCTAGTAAGTTTCATAGTAATTGATGAGATCACAGTCTATGGCTTACTTGTTCTATAATACTTACAAACGAACTAACATAACTACGGAACTCTATCTTTGCGTGAGCTGATACGCACTTGGCACAATTTATTTAGGTAGGTCAGCCTCATTTCAACCTATGATTGCCGGCTTACTACTGAGCACGACTCTCCTCTCGAACAAAGGGTTTGGCCATAGTCCATCACGCTGACGAAGTGCGGAGGAAACAACATTCGCGAACATTACCTATGAAGAACTCTCGTGCATGCTTTCTTCCCGATGTTTTCCTTAATAACTCCTGAACGATAGAGGTCCGTGCCCGGCGATCAAACTCGCGACCCCGTACAGGAGGTTGGGTGTCTTAACCACTAGGTTTTTGTTACAATAATTTATTGTCCCGCCGTCCTGATGAAGGTTGACGAGCTCCCACAACAGCTCGGGTTACGAGCGAGTCGTAAACACCAATTGTAACAAACTATTAACACGAATGAAGATCGTTAACCGTTAACTGTACAGCTAACGCTGACACCACACAGCTACCTATAACAATGCTTTTAATTACATCCATACTAATATTATAAATGCCAAAATGTGCCCGTCTGCTAATTTTTCACAGCCCATTTCTTAAACTGGTTTTGTCGAAAGTTAAGCACATAATTATGTTACGTTCCGGGAAAATAAATATGCTGCATTTATCCCGGAAAAAGATTTTTCAGGAGGATTCAAAAACACAGTTCACAGGATTTTTAAATATCTAAACCGCGCGAATATAGTCGCGGGCTAAGAAGAGAACGTGGTCGGTACATTCTCCTAATACATGTAGAGGCGAGATTTCCATCAGGTGAGATCGCAGTCAAGGGCTAACTTGTAGTGGATAAAAAAAAACGACCTCCTCGACGACCTACGTGCTGAGCGCTGTTGCCTACGTGCGGAGGTCCAGGGTTCGATCCCCGGCCGGGTTTGGAAATTAATATTTTCTGAATTTTCCCTTTTCTGGCCTGGTGGGAGGCTACGGCTACGACTGGCTAATTACCACCCTGCCGGCAAAGACGTGCCGCCAAGCGATTTAGCGTTCCGGTACGATGCCGTGTAGAACAGTGCCGGGTATGGGTTTAATATAACTAGGCCATGCCCCTAACAGGTTAGCACGCTACCATCTTAGACTGCACTTACCATGAGGTGCCAGGATTGTATATTTTGCTTATTTTCATAGCATTATGTCTAACGGAATCTTACTGTGGGGTAAAGCGGCAGATATTCAAAAAAAATTTGTACTACAAAAAAAGGCAATACGTGCAATTTATAATTTAAACCCGCGTGATTCCCTTAGAGAGAAATTCAAAGAAATTGGTATTCTAACAGTAGCCTCGTAATATATTTACAGTAATATAATTTTTGTAAAACAGCACGTCCATGATTACAAAAAAATATGCGATCTGCACGATAGGCAAACTAGACGCCGTAATAGGCTCGTGACTTCATCGCTCTGCCTCAAAAAAGTCAGAAAGACATTCGTGGGAATGAGCATTCTTTTCTATATCAAAATACCACAACCTATTTTAAACTTGCCTATACACAAGTTTAAGAAATCCATTAAAAGTATGCTCCTGAAAAAAGCTTAATATACTATTGAAGATTATGTAAATGATAGAGGAGCTTGGATTTGATCGCTCCAGCAATGCTAAGGACAGCGGTTACTTATGTACACATTGATTTAAGCAATAATAATTGTAAATTAATTATTTAAAAAGAGCAACCGCCGAGTTTCTTGCTGGTTCTTCTCGGTAGGAATGGCATTCCGAACCAGTGGTAGATTCACTTGACGATTCAAAAGTACTTGTAAAAGTTTATTTAAATAAAAAACATTTGAATTTGAATTTGAGATCGCAGTCAAGGGCTAACTTGTAGTGGAATAAAAAAAAAAAAAAAATAAAAAAAAAAAAACATTTATTTCGACCATAAAGATCATAACATTTTGTTAGTAACAACACACACAATAACCTAATGTTAGAAAATCTAAAACTACCTAATCCTAATGGCCAAATCCTTTTCATTTCGAGAAGAGACTCAGTCGTGAGCTGGCAATGGGTTAGACTTAGAGAGAGTGAGTAAAATGAATGATTTTCATTCAAATTACCCAAAAAGCCTTGCGTTTTAAAAAACTGTAGTTAAAAAGAACATTTTTATAGACGACTGGATGACTGGAGCCAATAAAAGTTGTCAGCAATCGAAATCAATTAGTGGTCCGTAGTAAAATTGTTTTTAGTGGCGTGTTCCGCGGTTTACACTCATTGTCTGGGTTACGAGCGGCGACGCGGACGCCATTGATGGATTTACGATGCCTGTATAATAAGAGCCAATTCATATTTATATTATGTCTTCAGACTTTTCTTTTGAAGTGAAAACTTCTTTAGCCGCGTTGAGCACTTTTTGGTAGGGGGTAAACTTGTGGATTCGCGTCATCGACATGCTCGCATTGTTACGAAGACAAAAGGTCTTAAATATAAATATACTACATTCGTAATTAAACTTTAATGTCTTAGTTTTAAGGTAAATATTTTTTTTTTCTAATTTAAAAAAATAAAATGAGTAATTAAAAAAAATATTTTAAATATTCGTTTTCACTTCTGTCGGCAGTCCCTATGACTGCCAATTTTCTTTTTGTCATCATGAAGTGATGGCGTCACGTGACTTTAATGCAATAAAGGAAACGCTGTTTGGAGCTTGTTCTTCTTTTTAAAATCGACTGCCCAATAAGACTCTTTTTAATGAGTGCCTCGTTGGTCTAGTGGTTGGCATGTTCTACTGCAGCCGACGAGGTCGCGGGTTCAATTCTCGGGTCGGGCCATAATTGAGTGTTGCGTTTTGTAGCCCACAAAAAGCTCAGAACAAAAATTTAACTCTTTTTTGTTTGTAGTCGGTAATAGCACACAAAAAGCTCAGATCTCAAACTGAATACTCTTTTTTTGTAGTCGGTAATATGCTTCAAATATAAATGCGGCCCAAAGTGAGGAATATTTTTTACAACCCCATTTTGTGCAGAACCAATCTGGCGAGTCAACACGCGCTGTTTGCGTACACGTCTGCGTCTACGATACGTTTTGTTTGATTACACTCATTTGTGGTGTATTAGGACTGCGAAATTAAAAAGTAAAGTTATTGAAGAAAAACTACATTAGGAGCAACTTATGGTTTACCCTTACTTTACTCACTGAAAAATAAAAACCTAGCTTACCACATAACCTACCTTAAAACCTTAAAACAACTTACCTTAAAACAACTTTGTCAATTTTTTCTACACTACACTACACTACGTGTACACTATGTACGCTATGTGTGTACACTATGTGTACACTATGTGTATTATGTGTAGGTACACTAGGTATCCTGTATTTTCGGTACCTATTTCACATTAAACATGATAGATTTACCGTAAATAATTTTCGCTCGGTAGCCTTAGGTATAAAGTTATAAACATTAAGACTTCTTGATTTTTTTTTCTTTTTAGGGTTCCGTACCCAAAGGGTAAAAACGGGACCCTATTACTAAGACTCCGCTGTCTGTCTGTCTGTCTGTCTGTCTGTCTGTCTGTCTGTCTGTCTGTCTGTCTCCAGGCTGTATCTCATAAACCGTGATAGCTAGAAAGCTGAAATTTTCACAAATGATGTATTTCCGTTGCCGCTATAACAACAAATACTAAAAATTAAAAAAATATATATATTAAGGGGGGTCCCCATACAATAAACGTGTTTTTTTCGTATTTTTTTGCTCAATATTAAAAACGGTAACAGGTAGACCGTTCAAATTTTCACAGAATATTAACTTGTATATTACCTTTCAAAATAAATAATTAAATATCAATAAAGTAAATATTAAAGGGGGGCTCCCATACAACAAACGTAATTTTTATTTTTAATCCGTCATAAATCGTAAAACTTACTACAGGTTTGTACGGAACCCTCGGTGCGCGAGTCCGACTCGCACTTGGCCGGTTTTTTGTTACATTTTTCACTTTACTTATTATTTTTCTTAAATGAAGAGTGAATATCTTCTAGGCAAGGAAGCGCGTCCCATCTTAGGCCGCATCATCACTTCCCATCAGGTGTGATTGTGGTCAAGCGTAAGCCTATTCTGAATTTTAAAAAATCATAGAATCACTCGCATCACTTTCGTCTGGCAGGAAGGATGAGAATGATTTCGCCATAGTTCACCACGTTGGCCAAGTACGGACTAGTGGACAGTGCAAAAGACTAAAAGCTATGTTTCTTACTTACTAGTCACTACGAGATGTGAAAATAAACCTTTTCCAACCCGTTTAAAAAATAAAAAAGGACTACTTCATAGGGACTGCCGATAGAAGTGATAAAATATTTATAATAATTTAAAATAATAAACCTTAAAACTAAGGCATTAAAGTTTAATTACGAATGTAGTATATTAATATTTAAGACCCTTTGTTTTCGCATGACATGAACTCATGTCTCAATTTTGAGCATGTCGTTGTTCTCGAGCATGTCTGTGACGGTAACGCGAATCCACAAGTTTACCCCTTACCAAAAAGTGCTCAATGCGGCTAAAGAAGTTTTCACTTCAAAAACGGCACCCACGCACGTTTTCTTTCTCAACAGCAAGTAAAGGTTAGGATCTACAGAAGTTTTTAGTAACTTTTAGGATCATAACATGAGTGTCCTATAAACTAGAAAATCGCCTTTCAAGAGATTAATTTTAAATCTAATAACATCTTTTTTCATTTTCTATGAAAATGTTTTCATATTTGCTTCAATAAGAGCCCAGAAGCGTAGAAGATAACGTAAAGTAAGTAGTAATTTTATTCTCATTGTTATGGTTTGGCATTTTTATACCGCACTCTTAGCCCGTGAAAATGTTGAGAAAATTAACAATTAGTATAAGGTAAGGTGAAACTCTAACCTAACTATTAATTTTCATAATTTCTTATGTAAGAGGGAAGTAGGTACTAATTAGGTAAACTATACCACACTATACTGACTGAAATTACCAGTTAGGACGTTTTTCAAAGGGTTTAATATGATTCCTTTTTTCTGTACCTACTTATCTAAATAACTTTGTATTTGTATTTGCGAGAATACACTATCGACCAACGTTGTATGAGAAACAAGTTCCCTGTTCCGTCCTGTCGCGGTAGAGTGTGCGGCTCTAGTTAAAAGAGACAAAAAGTCCCAGTGCCAAGTGGGGATGATTCTGTAGTGCACAATCTCTAAACTAAAATGAAATAATTTAATTAGTACAATAATAATGTAAAATGTTAGTTATATTAATAATTCTAAATGTTGTACGCCAGAAATGGCAGAATGCATGATAATATTGTGTTCACAACGAATATAAATCAATAAAAATATTGCTAACTCCACAGACTCTTTCATAATACTCCCTGCGGAATGGGACAGAACTAGATTTAAGAGCTTTCATTTTACCTAGTTTAGTTTAGAGATTGTGCATTACAGAATCAGCCCCAGTGATCGAGAGTTTAGTTTTTCGTAGTCTCAGCCAATACACGTCCACTGCTGGACAAAGGTCTCCTGCATGGATCCCCACAGGCCACTGTCTTGTGCCGCTTGCTCCCAGCGGCTCCCAGCGGCTCTCAGCGGCTCCCAGCGGCTCCCAGCGGCTCCCAGCGGTTACCAGCGGCTCCCAGCGGCTCCCAGCGGCTCCCAGCGGTTACCAGCGGCTCCCAGCGGCTCCCAGCGGCTCCCAGCGGCTCCCAGCGGCTCCCAGCGGCTCCCAGCGGTTCCCAGCGGCTCCCAGCGGCTCCCAGCGGCTCCCAGCGGCTCCCAGCGGCTCCCAGCGGCTCCCAGCGGCTCCCAGCGGCTCCCAGCGGCTCCCAGCGGCTCCCAGCGGCTCCCAGCGGTTCCCAGCGGCTCCCAGCGGCCCCCAGCGGCTACCAGCTACTGAGCTGCGGGCGATGTCACGGGCAACAGCTAGTCCATACTAATATTATAAATGCGAAAGTGTGGCTATCTGTCTGTCCGTCTGTCTGTCTGTCTGCTACGCTTTCATGGCTCATCTGTATAACCGATTTTGATGAAATTTTGAACAGACATAAGAAGTAACTTGTATCCCGGGGAAGGACATAGGCTACTTTTTATCCCGGGAAATTAAAGAGTTCCCACGGGAATGAAAAAAACTTAATACACGCGGACGAAGTCGCGGGCATCAAATAGTACGTTATAAATTGTAATTACTCTAATTTGCACACTAATATAAAACTTGTTGAATGTCAGTCAGCGAGACCTGATAGTGCCACATTCTTTCAAATAAATTATTCTATTCTACAGGGTTCTTATCTTGTAAGTTGTAGCTAATCTTTGTTAAGATGCTACAGAATCCGTCAGCGATTCCCTTTGTGCGGACGCTCCACTCCGACATCGCTTCCGCTCGCTAATCACAACAGAGATCCCTCATCCCGCGGGAGACACTGGACACTTTATTTTAATTAGGTCGTTGTGAACCAGCTAAGCTCCGTAGCACCGAATTCTGACAGATATCCATACCTATTTCGCATTGCCAAATACCAAGTCCACAGGAAACATGAATTTAACTGTAAATAATGATATTTTAAAAATAGAAGAGACCACTGTGTTCCTGGGGGTGACCTTAGATTCAAAGCTTCAATGGGGCACCCATATATCAACTCTGGCTGGCAAACTCAGCTCTGCTGCTTACGCTGTCAGAAAGATTCGACAATTTACTGACGTAGAAACTGCAAAAATTGTATATTTTGCTTACTTTCATAGTATTATGTCTTACGGAATCTTGCTATGGGGTAAAGCGACAGATAATCAAAAAATTTTTGTATTGCAAAAAAGGGCAATACGTGCAATTTATAATTTAAAACCGCGCGAATCCCTTAGAGAGAAATTCAAGGAAATAGGTATTCTTACAGTAGCCTCGCAACACATTTACAGTAATTTAATCTTTGTGAAACAGCACCTTCAGAATTACAAAAGAATTTGTGATCTGCACGATAGGCGAACTAGAAACTGCCATAAGCTCGTGACTCCATCGCTCCGCCTCAAAAAAGTCCGAAGGTCGTTCGTGGGAATGAGCATTCTATTTTATAACAAAATTCCACAATCTATTTTAAACTTGCCTTTACACAAGTTTAAGAAATCCATTAAAAATATGCTTTTGAAAAAAGCTTATTATACTGTTGAAGATTACGTAAATGACAAAAGAGCATTTGACTCGCTCCAGCAATGCTAAGGACAGCGGGTATTTATTTATGTATAGACACTAATTAAATTGTAAATGATATTTTTTTTCAAAAGAGCAACCGCCGAGTTTCTTGCTGGTTCTTCTCGGTAGGAATGGCATTCCGAACCAGTGGTAGATTCATTTGACGATTCGAAAGCACTTGTAAAAGTTTATTTGAATAAAAAACGTTTGAATTTTGAATTTTGAATTATAATAATCCATACTTCCATACTTCTATACTAATATTATAAATGCGAAAGTGTCGTCGCCACGGCCCATCTCTTCAACCAATTTTGACGAAATTTGGGGATAGAGTTTCTTAATCTGAGAATGGACGGCCATCAAAATAAAATAAATAAAAATAAAATAATGTAAATCTATCAAGTAAAATGATAAGCAAACATCTCTTTTTGTTTTATATAAATTAGAAGCCAATAGATATTTTTATCATTACAATTATATCACTATATCTACTTACTATATTTTTCAATGAGTTTTCGGTTATCGAGGTTCGATGTTGATATCACTATCAGTTGTGAACCGGCGGCTGATTGGGATATACGGAGGGAAGAGAGGAAAAGTGAGTTATTTTATGATATCTTAAATATCTATACTAATATAATATTAATTAGTGTAAATGCGTAAGTTTGGATGGATAGGTCTTTGTTACTCAATCACGAAACTGCAAAACGGATCTGGATGAGAGATGGATCACGGAGATAGATTATAGTTTCGGCTAATTTTTATCCCGGAAAATTAAACAATTCCCGCGGGAACCAAAAAACCCTCAATCCATGTCTTGATAAGTACTTGATATTATTTGTTACTAGTTGATGAGTAACCAACATCGGATCCATTCATCCATCTCTGTACAGAGATGACAGACAGACACATAGACGCATCAAAGTCTAACTCTATGTTTATTACAAATTGGTACCTACACAGTACACTTTATAAATACACATACACATATACATAAGCTTAGTTTTTTTGTATAGTTCTTTAGTTGATTAATAATACTTATTTCTCAAACATGCTTGGGAATCTGAGCATTATTTTGACAACCTTGAGACTGGCAGGACTGGATTCGCCAATTGACGAAATTATATTTTTTCACAATTTCAGCTTGCCAAAAGGACCTTCCCGAAATTTGTTGCCAGCTCTTGGACCATATTATACCTAGAATAATTAAAATGTTGATTTCTTGTCCTTAAGTTGTCATAGTCAAAGCTTTATAAAATGCTAGTAAGGAAATGGGGAATATTGGATTCATAAACATTGTGTTAGTGTTGAGAATAGTACCTACAGTTTAAATTCCTTAATTTCATGTAAAGTAGGATGTCCGCGGAGCAGAAGTTCACGCTAGCGGACGTCGCCAGGCGGAACGGCAAAGCGGGCGCGCCCGTCTGGATGGTGTACAAGGACTCCGTGTATGACGTCACCAGCTACATCCCACAGGTACCTAGTAGTTCTACATCCCTCTCCTCAGGGCGAGAACGCGCAACGGGCAGCAAAACGTCGGATGAGATACAGGACGTTTTGTCGTCGTGTCAGTCGAGTAAATACGTTTTAAGAGGGCTCAGTACGCGCGACCGAAGTTGCCGGCGCACGTGGGTAACCTGTTTGCTATTTCACCTAACATTGTGTTAGAAAGTGCGCGTCGGGTGCGAGGCACGATGATTTTCACCGAAATCAAGCGCGCGAAAAGGGCTGAACAGTCGTTCGGGAAACCCGTTTGTTTGTAAAAACTACTAAATGTAGGTTTACAAAGTACCTAAAGTTATTTCAAATAATGAATAAATAAACTATGTTTCTTGATAAATTGTTTTATAATTTTCATACTCCTAATCTTATTTATTTGCGCCCAAAGTTGTCATCAATTTAGTGTGAAAATAGGAATCTTTCGAGGCTCGTAACTTTAAAATTAATATTTTTTTCAATATTTTATGTATCAATAAACCTAGATAATGACGAGACAAATCGAAATAATACTTAGTTTTGAGCGTACAATCCATACTTCCATACTAATATTATAAATGCGAAAGTGTGTCTGTCTGTCTGTCTGTCTGCTACGCTTTCACGGTCCATCTGTTCAACCGATTTGGCTGAAATTTGGTATAGAGGTAGGTTATATCCCGGGGAAGGACATAGGCTACTTTTTATCCCGGAAAATTAAGGAGTTCCCGCGGGAATCAAAAATCATTAATCCACGCGGACGAAGTCGCGGGCATCATCTAGTATAAAATAATGTAGTAATTACGAGTTTACGTTTGTATGAAGAAGGTACCGGCTGGAGTCCCCTTAAGATGTCAAATGATTTTATTTATTTAATTACGATTTGCTTAGACAATTGGGCCTCTGAACTTGTGAGTTCAATGTTATCATTGGGCCGGCGATCGGCATCGATGCACGTAGAGCGTACACAGCTAAAGATAAGATTTACGTGCACTGATACCAATAGTTCAAGAGTTTTGTCTTACCCTCTTATCTGTCAAAGATCTCGCGGAATTTTCACACACTTAAGAGGCGTAACTTCTAGTGAAACTTCAAGACGGAATTTCTTAACGGAGACTAGTGGACTATCACACAGCTGAAATTGGCGAAACTTCAACGCTGCATAAATCGCTGTATCGCTGTAAACAGAGCGACGGATCGACGTGATATTTTGCACGGGTATGGGCATGATTTAAATGTATAGTAATCAGGTTAGCTAGCTTTACGTTTTATTGTATTGTTTTCAAGTCATAAAATGTAGTTGTTTTATCTTGTCAGCACCCGGCGGGAGACGTGATGCTGGAGGAGGCTGGCGGGGACTGCACAAAGGCTTTCGACGAGTCCGGACACACTACCGACGCGCACATCATAATGAGCAAGTATAAGATTGGGGAAATCGTAGACGTAAGTATACACACAACTGCTCGCTTAGGGTACGTTCGCACTGCGAAAAACATTCGACGAATTTTAGTACTTATGATATCGACCTACTTGCGTGTGGTGATGGATAGGGTTTTAAGATGCAAACTAACAATATGTAATACACAGACTCGACCATTTATTAAGGAAGAAACAATAACATATAAGATATAGTAAATTAATTGCAATGTAACAATATAACAACAACTAGATCCATAACCACTCGCGACCAAGGTATAAAGATAGGTCTACTTTCTGTAACACTTGCTACTCAAGGCAAATCTGAGTATCGAATGGTTAAAGACTTTGAAGTTGCTATAATGTAAATTCCAAAGCAGTATTGTGACGTCACGCCATTAATGGCGGAAAACCACGCGTATAGACAACTTTGCCGCGCCACAGGTTCAGCGCCATCTGTAGTCAGCAAGCGGCACTAACATCGAGCGGCGCTGTCGTCAAGTGGCGCTCACATTCGGCCATCTGACCACGCGTGCGTCCCGAACGCGTTCATGTCTGGTGTATTTGCTGAGAACAAAAAACGAAATGTTACAATTTCTGTTTACCATCCGTTCATCCCAAATGTGTACAATGAATTCGGGACAAACGGTTAACTTGTGACAACGCAAATGTAAGATTCACAATATGGATTAAACCACTTGAGATCTGAAGACCAGTAAAGGTCGTCAAACATGTTAACGATTGAAACCATATTGAAATCTTATGTTCGAAAGCAAATACATTAGACAAATGAAACAAAACAAGTTAAGGCGCAGATACTTTACTATGAAACTTAATATTTTTCGCTCACACTCGGCCTTTTGTTTTGCTCACCGTCCAACGCATGATAAAATTGTATTCATGATTCGATAACTAATGTCAATCCCTTTCGCTTCATTCTCGACTTGCATATGTGATTAATGCGCAATACGTGCAAGATGAATCGCCGGCATAATCCACTTACACGTTGTACTTGTGTATCATGGTTTCTATAACAAGTGATGTACACATACAGTATCACTAGTTTTGTACACCATGTACCCTGTATCGTTAACAAGCGGTTGTAATTTGTAAACTCTCATCTCCGCTTAGGGTAAGTACTACTCATCCCTCACATTGCAACCGATACTCAAAGCGAAAGTATCAACTCGTAAAGTAAATTTTAACAAATGTACCGTATATTGTGCAAAGTGGATTTCCTACATACCACGTGACCTTATGGTACATGCAAACATCATTAAACCATTTGATACAAATTGCTAAGTAACTTTGGTGTCTGCTCGTAAAGTAAATTTTATCAAATGTACCGTATATTGTGCAAAGTGGATTTCCTACATACCACGTGACCTTATGGTACATGCAAACATCATCAAACCATTTGATACAAATTACTAAGTAACTTTGTAGTGTAAATCTAGTAATGTACATAGCCACAGTTAATTGTCAAGTAAAGTGGGTTTACGACATACCACATGGTACGCGAAAAACTGTACACAGTTTACAGTTTGATTCCAAAAATGCTACGAACGTTTTAGCCACAATATTTTGTGTATATTTATCGTAATATTTCATTTCTCAAAAGTCCAGTATAATAATTTAGACAGTTAAAATTTCATGTGTAAATTCAATTGCCAAGTTTTAAATTAAAATGTTTCAAAATGCGTTAAGCGTTAATAACCGTAACGAGATATTATTGTAAAATGAATAATCGTAACGTTATATTACTGTAAAAACTGATTTTTCAATATTCAAATTGAAAATGTCTAAAAATTTTCGTAAAACGGAAGTAACATTCCAAATTGTATATTCAATTCGTTAAATGTAAAGAATCAAAATTGTTCGTGAACCGGAAGTAACGTTCCAAATTGTAAGTATATTCAATTCGTTAAATGTAAAGAATCAAAATTGTTCGTGAACCGGAAGTAACGTTCCAAATTGTAAGTATATTCAATTCGTTAAATGTAAAGAATCAAATTTGTTCATAAACCGGAAGTAACATTCCGAATGAAAATTCAATAAATGTAAACTAAATTAGAGTTAACTGATGACCTTTAATGTTAATGTAATTATTTGTTCAGTATTGATTCAGTTCGGATATGTTGAATCATTTCGTTAAGTGTAACTTTAATTTGTGAAAAATTTATTTCATTTCAAAAGTAATATTTTAACCCACAAGTAATACAATCCGTAAATTATGATGTACCTTCGTTACTCATATTTGCACGTGGATTGTTAATACAATGTAGAAGAATCGATTCAAGTATCAACACGATTCGTAATTAATGGAAACTCAGTTCGAAAAGCGATATTTTAAAGTTATAAAACTAAACATTGTAGGTATAATTTGAAATAAATTCGTTACTATTTATTGGTGGCGATTCTAGAATGCAACTCTCTAAACTAAACTAAAAATAAGAATCGCCAATATTAGCTTTTCTATATCTATTTGCTATTCTGTGTATGCCTCCATCTAAATTTAGGATGATTGTTACTTCTCGAAATAGAAAATAAAATATATTTATTCATGGAAGCCGCTATCTAAACTTGAGCTTGTTTTTAACGTCACTTTGAAATCAAAAGCAATTATTTTCAGGTAACTTTTAAGCACAGTAAACAGATAAAACTTAAGTACTAATACCGAATAAGTACCGCTCGGCATCTCTGACAATTAACACACTAAGAAACCATATACCTACTCTCCCTATGGTTCTAGTTAAATACGAAATAAGATGTAAAAGAAAAATGAAGGTAATAATAAAAAAAATAAATTAACCGAATTCTATTAAAGGAAATTATACTCATCGAGCGTTGACTATAAACAAGTACATACGTAAACTACCTACTTTCAAAAGAAAAATAAATAAATAAATTACTGCCAAGACGCAGTGCAACGCGTTTACTTCTGTTAACTATATTAATATCGTTAACCCACATTTGTAATTTGTAAAGAAATGTTCAAAAACTTACAGTTTATCCTTTGATTACCAAACCAATTATGGGCGTCTTCATTCTTCAACACTTCTGATGATATCGACCTACTTGCGTGTGGTGATGGATAGGGTTTTAAGATGCAAACTAACAATATGTAATACACAGACTCGACCATTTATTAAGGAAGAAACACAATAACATATAAGATATAGTAAATTAATTGCAATGTAACAATATAACAACAACTAGATCCATAACCACTCGCGACCAAGGTATAAAGATAGGTCTACTTTCTGTAACACTTGCTACTCAAGGCAAATCTGAGTATCGAATGGTTAAAGACTTTGAAGTTGCTATAATGTAAATTCCAAAGCAGTATTGTGACGTCACGCCATTAATGGCGGAAAACCACGCGTATAGACAACTTTGCCGCGCCACAGGTTCAGCGCCATCTGTAGTCAGCAAGCGGCACTAACATCGAGCGGCGCTGTCGTCAAGTGGCGCTCACACTTAGTTATATTTCGCGTACAGATTTCGCCTACTTTGTCGTTTTTGACGACCTCCCTGGCGCAGTGTTGAGCGCTGTTGTCTTAACGTGGGAGGACCCGGGTTCGATTCCCGGCAGGGTCAATTTGGGAATTTATAATTTCTGAATTTTCTCTGGTCTGGTCTGGTGGGAGGCTTCGGCCGTGGCTAGTTATCACCCTACCGGCAAAGACGTACCGCCAAGCGATTTAGCGTTCCGGTACGATGCCGTGTAGAAACCGAATAGGGGTACACGTACTTATATGCAATTCAATTCAATTCATTTATTTAAAACATGTAGGACATACAGGTGTCTCTTATGTTACGTCATGTTTTGACTCTACCACCGGTTCGGAAAGAAGATTCTGTTGAGAAGAGCCGGCAAGAAACTCAGCAGTTGCTCTTTTTTTTTTTTTGTAAACAATATAATATATTACATTACCTAGGGGTATGGGTTCAATATAACTGCCATACCCCTAACAGGTTACACTGCATCGTCCATCACCATCAGGTGCTAACTTGTAGTGTAATAAAAAAAAAACTTCGCACTGCGAATGCGGTGAGTACAGAATATTAGCGTGAATAGGTATAACCTCTTACCGCACCGCGTGAAATTATATCAAACCAGCGATTTTATTTTCGCGCGAATTTTATTCGGGGGACTATCGTTTCTTTGCTCACCAGTTGGCGCCACTGTTGACTAAGGTCAGAGGTATAGCTGTCAAAGGCGACTTTATAAGATCGGTGCCGAAACAAAGTTTTAAATCTTGATTCTCATTAAGTTTATTAGTTTATAACAGCTATCTTCATATCGAGTAGCAATGCCGCAATGTTGTGCAATTCCGTTTTGTTCGGAAAAAAGGAGGACACATGTTTCCAAAAGATAAAACTGTTCTAAAACAGTGGCTAGTTGCGATTCGCAGGAATTCGCAGGATTCTGAGGAATTATATAGTTAGGCACTAAATAAATAAAATAAAAAAGAAATTAATTACTTATTAAACTTTTATTTATCCTTCCTTTTCCCTTTAAAACACACTGCTATACAAATAAATACTTATTAAACATTGTAAATCCATACAATGGATATGATACTGAAAGATGGTTGATTTGTTAGTTGAAACTACTAAACAATGGTAACTAGATATTAGATTAAGTTATAAAACTTCTGAAATAAGCTTATCATTTCTATTTACATAAATTCTCTTTTCATCTTTATTTGTCCAAACAAAAAAATCACAATACTTTCTTTTAGTACCTAACAAGTTTTTGAATTTGAAAATAGTAGGGCTACTTTCTTTCAAGCAATATTCATTATTGATCATTTCTATGTGCTTATAATTATCCACACTGATAAACTCATCTTTTATAGAGAAAGGACATTTCTCTTCCAATACTGTTAGTTCTCCAATTAATCCTTCTGGAGAAACCTGAAATGAAACATCTAATATTAATAAAGAGAAATATTATTAAATTCTAGTCATCTCACACATAGTACCTAATCTGATCCCAAGATAGGTTGTGTTCTCGTTAGAGATACTGTGGGCACATAACCAGATACATAAATAGTACCAGAGGGCAGAGACCTAGAGCATGCCTAGAGCAAACATCGATGTTCATCAATATCATATAGTAAAAGTGTGTCCTTGATGAGCATGAAACCCATTTAACCTTTCATGCAGAAGTCATATTAGGTAAATATACATAATATATTAGGTAAATATATGTAAAAAGAAAAAAACATAGCTGTTACCTCGGCAAACAAGCATACTTCTGGAAAAAATAAGTTTGTAATAAGTACAGTAAACAAACTAACCTCTGAATTAGCAGCTCTTTGAGGCCGCTTATTTTTGCGCCTCTTTTTCTTTTTCTGCTTTCAAAGCGTTCACATTCATCGCCAAATAATCCATATTTGCGCTATTTTCACGAAGGAGATCACTTTTCAACAGGTAAAATATAGAAATTAAAATAATTTGTCACGAAGCCCGCCAAAACCAGTGAAAAGTGAATGTTAATGGACCTCACGCGACACTAGCGCCTCTAGTGGCAAATTCACACGCGATAGTCCCCATTCTAGTGTCATAGAATTTCGAAAAAAAAATTGGCAGTCATAGGAACTACCGATAGACGTGAAAACGAATATTTAATTTTTTTTTTAAATAAAAAAAAATTAAAATATAAACCATAACACGGCATTAAAATTTAATTACGAATGTAGTATATTTATATTTAAGACCTTTTATCTACGTAACAACGCGATCATGTCGGTGTTCGCGAGCATGTCGGTCACGCGAATCCACAAGTTTATCCCCTACCAAAAAGTGCTTAGTAAAGAAGTTTTCACTTCAAAAACTTTGAATTGTTATCGCAATTTCTTTGAATTCACTTGAAGCTAACGACTAGACCAACGAGGCAGGTTCTCTCTTTACTACCTACAGGATCAACGGACAATGTAGCGGGCATGTAAACTAACCTATTTGATTGAATGTTCACTAAAATGTGTCAATAGTCAATACTAAATACCTATTTCCTGGGAAAATATCGTGAAAATAGCAATGGCGGTGACGTAGTTCACTTAGCAGAAAGTGCCGGCTGGTGCGGTTATGCCGCGTCACACTGATATCGTTCGATAAGATTACACGCCGAATTTGCTAATTTTTTGTTAGAAACGATAAGATTTGAATTTGCGTATGTACCTACTTATTTATTGTTAATCGACTGCAAAAGATGATTATCAATTCAGGTAGAGACAATTTTATCTTGCAAGGCTGTGATCAATGCTACTAAATTTATTATAGCGGCAAATAGTCCAAGGTCCTAAAAACTAAGGTCAACTTATATAGACCGTTAATAAATTCTTAATAATCTGATATATTACAATGATGTAAGTTTCTTGTCTGGTGCCCATAATAATATTTTATTCGAGTAAATGACATAGTGAATTCGCTTCTTCGTCTTTGCATCAATCATTGTTACAGTCTCAATAGGGATGATGACAACTCAATCAAATCAGCAACTCTTTATCAAACTTAAAAACGCACTTCTAAGGAAGTTGTATGAAATTCACAGTTGTGATGTCATAAACTTTAATATTTTAAAATGGTTATTAAACTTAAAACTAACCGAGGATGTGAATTTTAGGTCTTTTGGAAGATCCTCTACCTACTTAATAATCAGTTAGAAATAATTTATTTTTGATATAGGCATCATCAATATTGCTGTGATTCACTGAATTTATGGTCTTCATTGCTTCCACACTTGATGTTGGTTACTAGCGAAAAAGTAGTAGGTAATCAGAGGTTATTGCGAGCGTTTACTGTCCCTAATTTGAATACTTATATGTTATCATACCTAGTATAATGTACTGCCCCTAATTTGAATACTTATAGGTAAGTATTCAAATTAGGGGCAGTAAACGCTCGCAATAACCTCTGAACGAATATATTAAAGTATCGTTACTCGTGTGATGGCGCTTCAAAGCGCAGCATCGAATGCCGTTTCCCATCTGAGCTTTTAGCGCCATCTGGCGTCGCGGCCGCGCAGGGATTCGTTGTTACACCGCACTAATAATATCTAGAGTATATTATATTGTGCTAATATAAAATAATGGATATGGGGCTATTTATATTACACGGGCTATGAAATTCCCTCATACAGCTAAAGTAGTCGGGTCACTTGGTAATTGGTATGGATTATGGGATGGGATGGCCTATAGGGCCATAGAATAATAACTACGTAGGTCTTAGATGAAGGAATCCGCGTATTTTAGTTAACATTCTTATTTAAGTAGGTCTCTACTCTTAAAATTTTTTAAAAAGCCACAATTTGACAATTTTACAAAATCTTAAACTTAAACTTTTAAATCCAAAACTTATATTTAGAATTATAATTAATATTAAAAAGTTTATTAGTTACTGTTAATATAAATAGCAAATTAGTAAAAATACACCGATGGTGATAATTTTAATTGTCTTGCTTCCTAGCAAAGGCCTCTTAAACTTAAACAAAGTCTATGTTTCCATACTCGTTAGTTATTTTAATAATCTCTCGGCTACAAGAATAATTATTGTCAGTTCCAGTTTAAATAAAAACCTGCCAAGTGCGTGTCGAGCGACGCGCAGTATAGGGTTCCGTAGACGCCCGTTACAATATGCGAACAATTTATAAGTTGCCTACTTAATTATCTGTGATTATATAGCTATCCTTTCCGTTTTCGTTAGGTATTTATATACTACTGCCATGAATCTTTTCATATATCCAGAAACAACCGTTTAGCTGGTAGGGGTACCTACCTACCCTGAAACGAAAAATCCTCATTGAAGGATGGTTAAGGGCAACATAATATGAACGAAACCATTTTTTTAAAAGTAAGTTATACTTAATATTAATTCCAATTATTTTTTTACAGGAAGAAAAACGCTACGACGCAAACGGCAAGAAGAAGAAGAAAGTGATTTCCGCGGTCCCTGAAACTAGCAACCGCGGCTGCTTGAGGATCATCACTTGCGGTCTAGTGGGCTGACCTTCTCATCATACCACATCTTACTTAGTATTATACACCGACGTTTTTAAGTCATTTCAAAGAATCCCTACTTAAAAGTCTATCTAACTATCTACTAGCTCTAACATAATATTATGATTATTATGAACTAGATGATGCCCGCGACTTCGTCCGCGTGGACAAAGGTTTTTTGATTCCCGCGGGAACTCCTTAATTTTCCGGGATAAAAAGTCCTTTCCTATGTCCTTCCCCGGGATCATCCCAATACCAAATTTCATCAAAATCGGTTGAACAGATGGGCCGTGAAAGCGTAGCAGACAGATAGACAGGCAGACGGACAGACAGACAGACACACTTTTGCTTTATAGGATTATATGGATATGGATATGGATGACTATAGCAATAGCAAGCGTTGCAATGCGACTCGCACGTCAGAAACCTTCCCACAAGTCCCAACTACAACTGTACAAAGTTTCAACTCAATCGGATGCGTTAATTCAATAGTTAAAGAACCAAACCCTCTGCCAGCTATAAAATAGCATTCACTATAGCAATGACTAGAATTTAGCAATTAGCAAGCGACTCGCACGCTACCTGTCGTACTTTGATGGTACTATATCAGAAACCTTCCCACAAGTCCCAACAACAGCTGTACAGAGTTTCAGCTCTATCGGATGAACGAATCATGAACGCGTTGCCCATCTATCTTATATATATATAAATCTCGTGTCACAATGTTTGTCCTCAATGGACTTCTAAACCACTTAACCGATTATAATAAAATTCGCACACCATGTGCAGTTCGATCTAACTTGAGAGATAGGATAGTTTATATTATATAGATTAGGATTATTAGTGCTACCCGTGCGAAGCCGGGGCGGATCGCTAGTAATTATATAGATCTAACATTGATTTTTGAAAAATATTGATTTGTCAAGTCTACACAGTTAGAATAATAACTACATATCTGTAAGTGTCAAATATAATTTATAGGATTACAATAACTAAGTATTTATATTCATATTTTTATAAGAAAATAAAACAGAAAATATAGTAAGTAAACAAATTGTTTTTATTTTAGAGATTTTGAGATAAAACTGCAGTCAGCTCAAGATCAAGTTAAGTATCGACACTGAAAGCGCGCGTGCGTGTTGCACTTAGGTAGGCGAACTGTTTCCACGCAAGCAGAGAGGTACTGCGCGTATTCAAAAAAAAAAATTCAAATTCAAATGTTTTTTATTCAACTAAACTTTTACAAGTACTTTTGAATCGTCAAGTAAATCTACCACTGGTTCGGAATGACATTCCTAAATCCTACCGAGAAGCACCAGCAAGAAACTCGGTGGTTGCTCTTTTTAGATAATTAATTTACAATTATTATTGCCTAAATCAATGTGTAGGTACATAAGTAACCGCTGTCCTTAGCATTGCTGGAGCGATCAAATCCAAGCTCCTCTATCATTTACATAATCTTCAATAGTATAATAAGCTTTTTCAGGAGCATACTTTTATTGGATTCCTTAAATTTGTGTAAAGGCAAGTTTAAAATAGGTTGTGGAATTTTGTTATAGAAAAGAATGCTCATTCCCACGAATGACCTTCTGAGTTCTGACATAGAGGTATAATATTATGTTATTATACCTACCTCTATGCCTTTTGACTTTTTATTTTGTACACGAAGTACCTACTTAATTTATAGTACAGGTTAACCGCAAAAACGTGGGTTTAGAATTAGTAGGCATGACGGCCTCTCTGGCGCAGTGTTGATCGCCGTTGCCTTAACGTAGGAGGTCCCGGGTTCGATTCCCTGCAGGGTCAATTTGGGATTTCGTAATTTTAGAATTTTCTCTGGTCTGGTGGGAGGCTTCGGCCGTGGCTAGTTACCAATCTACCGGCAAAGAAGTACCGTCAAGCGATTTAGCGTTCCGGTACGATGCCATGTAGAAACCGACTACCCCTAACAGGTTAACCCGCTACCATCTTAGACTGCATCATCACTTACCGTCAGGTGAGATCGCAAGGGCTAACTTGTAGTGAAATAAAAAAAAATTACCTACTTGTTACTAAATGATGCCCGCGACTTCACCGCATGGATTTGGGCTTTTTATCCCTCAGGAATTCTTTGATTTTCCGGGATTTATATGCCGAAAAGCTATTCTACTGGATTCTGTAGGCTAAGCATCTCATGGCTTGTTTAAATAATCCCTTAATGAACAATCTATTTAATTACCTACTATTTTACATTAAAACAGAAATAGAAGAATGACCAAACAGAAAACATCGATTTATACAGAAAACAATGTACTTAGAAAACCAATCATAATTATTATTAAAACGCTGAATTTCTTCTAAATGCATTTTCTTGTGCAACAGAACTGAATCGTGATTCAGCATATTGATGAACTAGAAAATGAGACCTTCAGATGAAAGATTTTCGTAACACGATAGTTTTAGGTACCTACCTAACCAACCTGTTTATACCTAGTACCTGCCTACACGTCTATTAGCTAAGTTTACGCATGGAAGGATAGCTGGTTCTACAAAGTTGAGATTTTACATACTAATAGGTTTTCTTTCTACCTGGTTCTTCTCAGTAGAATCTACATTCCATCCTACACCTACAGGTGGTAGAGTCAAAACAAGACGTATCTTAAGTAGCACTTTTTTATTTTTCTGCTGATCAATTTTATTTGCTGATCAAAATTGAAATTTTCTGCCTACCGAAATTTAGTTTTAAACCTTACTTCGTTAATTTCAGCTCATTTAGGTATTTTATTGGTTTTCCAAATAACTCTAAAGCAAACATTAAGACAATTTTATTGCCAACCAATTATGATATTTTTATGAAAAACATAAACAGCAAACCAATTTCAAATATTGGCTGACAGAAACATTTGTCTGCAAACCAAAACGTTAATAAGTATTTTAAATGATAGCCAATATTATTTGTTTGTGGGCAAGTTAATTATGTAATGTAGCACTTCATATCAAAAAGGTAAGTACTTAATAGTTACTTTCTCATGTCAGAATTAAGTATTACTTAGGCACTTAGTTATGTACTTAAGTAGTAAGATACCGCTCAAACTTATCAAAATCGATACAGACTAAGTAGGTATAGGTACACCACACCGTACAGGGCAGAGGTTGATCGAGCCCAATATCGTTATTAAATCTGAGAGCAGTAACATTTAGGGTAACTTTTAATAATACTTTGAGCCAAATAAAATTAATAGAATTTTAAAAAAACTTGGGAATGAATAGTCATTTTCAATAATCAATAATAATTATATTATAAATATTACACGGGAAAATAGTATTAATAATAGATTAGAGCGCCATCTAGCCGAATTCATCAAAACTAATGCGTCTTAGTATATTTTTTTAAACTATTTCGCAAATTTTATTAAAGTAGTTACTGCATATAACACTCGATGGCGCCACGCAAAGTATCTCTCTTAATTGCTTATTTCTTTTAGATACTGTGTAATCATGAGTAATTATCCTACGTGAAATAAATAAATCATAACATTTTATTTACGCCTACTGTGATGTAATTAAGACAGGTAGTCTAATCACTAAGCAATATTACTAGGTTCTTTGAACTATTAAATTCAGAAGTAGCGACATCTAGTTTATTTTAGGTAGGCATCTAAACAAAACAACTAACAACGTAGTTAGTACATAGCGAGCTAGATGGCGCTGTTATAAAATATTATTTCTAATTTGCTTAGTTTTATTAGACACCTCTGCGCTGTATCATAATATAATCAAAGGCCGTATCCCTCATTGCTGCGGGTCATGACCCCATTCCATTAATCACATATGGCAGGGGATTTCTTGGAATAATAATGAGGTGGGTTCCCAGGTCCTTCCGCATATGAATCAACTAATCGTAATATTTATTAAACTCATATGTTACGAAAAGGCCAAATTCGGACATCCACATTCGGTCACCCATCCGGTTACCGACTTGGGACAATCGAACCGACTGATTTGCGTTAGCGCAACTAGGTCACTCGACCCTCGTTAAAGGAAATAACGCCTGTCGCCTACTACAGTGACTTCTCTATCTCTACCTACATTACAAGAATCAATAAGGAAAAGAAAGGATAACTTGATTCATTATCATAATAATTCTAAATAACTATCAAAAAGATCAACAATGGTAAGAACTAAGAACAGTAGTTCTTACCTGCCTATAAATTAATATTTTGAATAGAAATCTAATCGATTGGCAAAACATTTCATAACGTTGCACATTTATAAAATGCGTTGCACATTTATAAAATGCTAACTTTTGCAAATTGTACATTAGGAAGCCGCTAAGCATATTAATATGTTGCAAACTTAGAATATTGCAAAATATTATGACATTTATCATCGAAATGAAAAGCGCGCTTTATCCAAATCGTTTATTCAAGCAATTGAACATAATATGAACAAACTATAACATTAAATTTATCTACTTATATTTACAGTTCGTACTCTTACTTAGTTACAGTAGATTACAGCTAAAAACTTATACCTACTATAATAAAAAATGAAATGCAGAACTTTTCATTAGCGAATTTATCTTGTTTTAACTTACACAACCTGTAACTAAAACTGTGGAATGAAAACATTCTGCATTCTTTATATTATGTCAATTATATTAATACCTATTAGAACAATAGTAACTATTATTAGAATTTACATCAAGGGTGTTCCCACACTTGTCAGCAATTTCGACGTTGCCCTATGAGTACAAAACAAAATAAAAAAAAGTTAATAATTTTACATATATAATAATTTATCTCAAAGATTATGCACAGTTTACGAAAATTAAATAATTTTGATAATAAGTTCTCTATGACCAACAAAGTCAATTTCACTTATCTGAGATCAAAGTGAAACTTTTAGTAGGCCAAATTGCTCGTACATATGGCGTACCACTACTAGCTCGCCACATGGCATGGTTAATACATAAAGCGACGTGGTGAGGTCACTGACGCTATAACTACATTCAATTCTATCAAATTGGCATACCCTCTCATGTTTTACATCCTTTTGAGTTTATACAAGTTGAGGATATAAGTTACTTGGCCTAGCAATTCGCCTTGCCAGATGTTAACTCATTATTATTATTATTATAGACACCTAAAAAATAAATTACATATAATATATATTTTTCATAATAATATATAAATTACCGTCGAATTGGTTGACAAATGTGTGGAGACTCTGAACTGCCTGGTTTATTTTTAACGGACTCTAAATTTTTTTATCGTTTTCACCCAAATACTATGTATATTAATAATTATAAGCCACATATTAACTGACTATGACAAAATCAAAAGATGTAAAAAAAATGTGTGATGTAAGTGTCACTAATAAAAAAATTGATACTATAATAATAATTATCAAAAATATATGATATATATTATACCACAACCACTAAACAAGCTTTTGAACCAATTTTGAAACATGTTTCATTTACTTATTAGATTGATACTTTTTTCCATTCTAAAATAGGATTGCCATATTTAAAAAATTAATACTTTCATATGACCAATAGATTTTTTAGATCTAAGCAAATAAGTAAGACTATGGATGAGTCTTAAGCATTTGAATAGTTTATTTGAATAAATAAAATTTAAAAAAAAAACAGATTTGAAAATTAAGCAATCCTATTGGTAGGTTTCACACATCTACACATTTTCGTACATGCTTGAGTTGGTTCCTATAAATTAATAATTAATCAAACTTAATTATTGGGTCAATGCATAATGAAAATTTGTCATGAGTTGATGATAGTTTTATCACAAATAAAACAAAGTACACCTTCGCATTAAGACCTACTCCAAGAGTAACGAAAATCGTATACAAAATTCCATAGTCTAAAAGCTAATGCAAATTCAAAGGAATACTTTGCTGAGTTTTTTAGACTAGATGATTTTATATTATTTTGTGTTTATCAAATGGTGCGGTCAAATTAAGAAATTTTTAATGTTATAGTTTATCTCTCTTATGGGAATGATCCTTGCTTGTAACTCTTTTTAGTCCACCATAGTCAGTTGTGAATGTCAACCTATCACTTAGGCAGGTATTTGGATCAGTGGAGCAAAAAAAGTACAAAAATAGCCTCGACACAGAAATAGTCTCATATAAAAACTGATGGAACAATCCCCCACTACAGATCCAACACTGAAAACACCACAAACAGCAACAACGGTTTGACATAAACAAAACTTAAATAGTGCATAATATAATATTATAATATTGTGATTTAACTAGTTCTAAGTCATGTTTCTAATGGCCGATACTGGGGCACTGAGCACTTGGTGCCCGGCCCGTGACAGGGTTCAGCCATTACAAGCAGGCATAAATATATTACTATCCATACAGGGTTGCTCAACCATCTGTCCAAAGATCAAGTGTAAACCTTCACAAAGAAAACACAGAACTCAAACTGATTCAAGGAAGACGGTGCATTGAATTGCAGACCAGTTACATACATAGTTATTTTGCACACACATTGCACAGTTCGAGTTCCCGGTGGCAGTATTTGGTCATGATTGTGGTTTATGCAATATATTATTTACTCCTTACAGTGTATCGTTACATATAAAAATATTCTAATTTAGAAATAAATCTATAAACACAAAATAATAAACTTCAAATTGAATCAACTTTTAAAATCTAATTATTAAGTGTACAAGTGATACTCTAATTCTCCCTTCGCCTCTTCCGGCCCTCGCAGGCGGGGAGGGCCGCTCGGCAGGCACTTTCGCATAGTCTAGTCTAGAGTCTAGTAGTAGACAGAGTAAAAAATATTCATTCCAACACTAAACGAATATTTTGAGCCGTACGAGTCAACAATAGGCAGATCATCGCGAGTCAGTGCGAACAGACAACTTTTAAAATTAAATTATAAGAGTAAATAAAATATTTTAGTATAACCTTTAGGAGAACATTCGCTACACGAACCCACCGACATACAAAAACTCAAATGATTTAAAATATTCTATAGTATATCATAGTATTCGTTCACCTCACTGCTAGCATTCTCGGAAAAATTTACAATGTAGAGATAGCAATGCGGCGGCGGCGGCGCGCTCACTGCGGCTGCGGCTGCTGCTGCTGCGCCGACTTGGTGATGACGATGGTCTGCTTGCCGCCCGCGCCCGCCTTGCCCAGCTGCAGCATGTTGGACGGCAGCGTGATGATTTTGTTGCCGCCCACCGAGTTGGCCGACACCAGCTTCACTATGGTGGCGCCGGGCGCGAGGCCCTGCGCGCCGCCCGCCGCGCCGCCGCGGTTCTGCATCATCGCCATCTTGGGCATCGTCGCGACCGTCATGCCAGTGGACGTCTTCACCAGCGTCACGTACTGCGGCGCCGCGCCCCCCGCCGCGCCCGGCCCCTTCTTGATTATGACCGGCAGGCCCGCACCGCCGCCCGCCGGCCGCAGCGCGCCCGCCGCCGACGTCGTCACCTGCTCGCCCGACTTGGCCGTCACGATCTTGTACACGGGCTGCTGGCCCGCCACGGCGCCGCTGATCTTGATGGTGCCGCCGCCGCCCAGCATGGGCACGCCGCCCGCGCCCAGCTTCACGGGCAGCTTGCCGCCCGCGCCCGCCTGCAGTGCCATGCCGCCCGCCGTCTTCACGAGCACGTTGCTCGTGCCGATCTTCACGTTGCCCGGCCCCAGCTTGAGCGGCGTGCCGACCTTCTGCACGGCGCCGGGCGCGAGCTTGCCGTGGATGTTGGCGGCGCCGATCTTGAGCGGCACGCCGCCGCCGGCCAGCTTGACGGGCGTGCCGCCGCCGAGCTTGACGGGCATGCCGCCCGAGCCGGTCTTCACCTGCACGAAGCGCGGCGAGCCGGCCGCGCCCAGCACGATCTGCTGCGACTGCGCCGTGGACACGCGCACGGAGCCCGGCGTGCCCGCGCCGCTCACGATGCGCGTCACGCCCGCCGGCGACACGGCCGCCACCTTCATCTGCTGCGACGGGCCCGGCGCCGGGGACTTCGCCGCCTTCTGGTACGTCTGCTTGATCGTCGGAGTGTTGGGGCTTATTTTGACGGTCGCCGGTTGGGAGGGTACCTTGATCGCGCCCGCCGCTACTACCTTCTGCGGCGTGGAAGTGATGGGAGCGGCGATCGGGGACGCGATCGCGGCGACCGGTCGCGCGGGCAGGTCGCTCGGGGTGGCGGGCAGGCCTGTCGAGACGGGCGAGGTCAATCCGAAGGCTTTGGCCGCGTCCGGCGGGGCGACGGGCGACGCGGGCGGAGGCGCCGCCACCGGCTCGGCGGCGGCCGGGAACCGCGCGGGAGTCACTTTTCCACATTTCTGAACTTGCAGCAGGTAGGTAGTGACCGTGTTCATGGCCGGCCAGCAGAGCTCCAGCGAAGTGGTGCCGGCTCTCACTAGAGCGACGCGTCCAGCCGGCGGTGGCACCCCGACTTCCAAGTACCACAGATCTTTGCAGCAAATCTGATTGTTCCATGTTTTCCTGTAGCCGTCCCGCCCCGACCAAATGTAGAGCCTGGTCTGAATAGCTACTGCGCTGTGACCCGCGCGAGCCCTCGGCACACACTCCTCAAACTTATCTAGTGCGATACTGTCCCATGTCATAGTTTCCAAGTTGAGCGATGCGAGTGTGTTGGTGCATTTCCACTCCTTCTCGTGTGTGGCAAGCTTGGACTCGTCGGGCACCAGCGGGACCCATCCTCCGTACACGTACATGTGGTGGCCGATGACGGTGGCGGTGTGCAGCGAGCGCGGCAGCGGCGCCGGCCCGCCCAGCTCCGGCTTGGACCAGGACATGCTGTCCACGTCCAGCACCCACAGGTCCCCGAGCCGCGAGCCGCTCATGCCTCCGTATATGATGAGCGAGGACTTGCCGGTGTTCTTGTCTGTGTAGGCGACTCCGCTATGCGACTCGCGCGGGGGAGGGGACTGGCCGTACGTGAGCGGTATGTCCCACACGGTCATCGATGAATTCGGGTACAGCTCCAGAGTATACAAATCGTTAAGGTATCTCGGTATGTTGTTCTTGGGGTCGTCGCTCTCGTTCGCCAGCCCACCGAAGAGATAGACCTTACCGTTCAGGAGTGTGAAGCTGTGTCCGAGGCGAGCACACGGCGGTAGCCCCTGCTTGGGTGGCAGAGGCTTTAGACGTTTCCACTCCCATCTGGAAGCCTGCAGTTCGTACAGATCGTTGGAATACTTGCCGTACTCTACCATGCCGCCAAAAACTAGAAGTCTGGTGCCGTCGACCACGAAGCCGTAGGCGGCGCATCCCGGAGGAACCTCTCCCTTCGTGACGGGAACGAACCACTGGTTAGTGGTGGTGTTGAAGACGTGAAGCTCATGAACGATTCCTTCATTTCCGCCGCCGAAAACTATCATCAGATCTTTTATAGCAACCGCGCGATGGCCATGCCGGGGTCGTGGTTGAGGGCCACTGGGATTGTACACTTTTTGCCACTTAAGTACAGCGTTTTCCTTCATTTTTACTATACATTTGTTACTAAACCTAACACCGTATTGTATCGCTCGGGATGCGTTTCTACAGCATAGACAATGAGAAACGTCGTAAATAAGCTTTGAAGAAAATATTCGGGTCAGTAGCAGCTTCGTAATACTATCTTAATCGACTTTCTCTTTCGCACTTATGTAAGTCGCCTATGAGTAAAAAAAAATCACCATATGCAGCTTCGAGTGTATAACAAAAATGGCGTTAGCAACAGCAATGGCAACTTAGCAAAAGGTGAAAGAGCGGCGTCGGACGTCAAGGATTGTCTATGGGTGATTATAGATTAAAAATGTTGAAACCATAAAGTGGGTGAACTCAACTGCGTTTAATAGGACGTTGACTATGATATTAAAACCAAAATATTAATCAACTATAACAATGAAATAATTGTGCAATATTTAGGTATCTACTTTCGCTTGATATCGGATAAAAAAATAATCTCTCTTGCTATGGTGCAAAATATGTACTAGGGTACAATTTTTAATACTGGCAATCCAAACCTATTATTTTTCTACAGTTGGCTCTACTGCCATAACAGATTCAAAAGATTTATTAATTCGCAGAAAGATTATCTTTCTGTCAAAGAGAATAATATAACCTTCGTGAATATAACCACTACGTTTTCTTTCTGTATTAACGTATATTTTAGAAAATAATTATAATGTTTTAAAGAAAAATAAATAAGAGCCTAATTTGGCAAACTGTGGGGCACTGAGGGGTTGAAATAGACACGGCAGTCGTAATTCCTTCTTCCATGAAATAGACTAAGTAATAGACTAATCTCTGGACTACTCAGAACAATACACAGAACAATATTATTGATCTGAGCTGGACTAGCTTGATTGTGATTACCACAGATGTGTGATTACAGCACAGAGTTATAAAGAGAAGCAGAGTCAAGATAACGTACAAAATAGCGTGGCAATTACAAACACACGAAAACATTACGCACACATACACAAAACTCAGGGCCGAACCTTGTTGCTGCATAAAACATTATATTAATATGTAGGGTTAGGTTGCGTGAAAAAAATTGACCTAAAGACACCTATCATTTGGAAGCTATAATTTGTAAGGATTTTAAAAATAATTATTATTGGTACTTTTATAATTTCCTCATCACAAGCGATCACAACTGCAATATAGTAACACTAGTAATGGTAATCATCACCACGTGCGGGACCCTAGTCAATGTGGTGAATATAGATGTGAGCTCCGCGCTGCGTGTGATATCGTCACCGTCGCGCGCGGAGTTATAGTTCCTGTTACAACTCAAATCCTGAGGACTCCGTCAGTATCATGGCTAGTGGTTCTCGCGTCGTTCTCGCTCTGCGTCGACGCGCAGATGATGGGGATATTATTTAGAAGAACAGTACCAACGGATATCGTGTAAATACCGCCAGATTTTAGCTCAAAGTTCCTATTGACAATAATTTCTTGGCAGTAAGCCAAATAAATGTTGTTAAACAATCGAATCGAATCGTTATTCCAAAAACAGGTTAAATAGAAAATTACAACAGGTGTTTTAAACTCACATGTTTTTTATTCAAATAAACTTTACAATTAGTGCTTTAGAATCTGTATTGAGGTTTTCAATAAAAATTAATGAAATTCATCCACCTAATGGAAGATAAGGTAAATTGGTACCTACTTAGTATAAGACCTCAACTAACTTTTCTTTGAAAATGGTCGGTATTGCACCAGGAGATAGAATTGTACGGAATATAATATTACGTTCTTAGATTATCTGTAAAATGCTTGGAGCATATAGCACTCCATGAGTTGGTCTGCCAGTCTTTTCTATTAATATTTTTATGCATAGGTCTCTCAGGTATTCATCCTTTGGAAACCTGAAATTAAAAGTCGAAGTTATATACTTAAAATAAAAGAGTCGTCGAGTCCGGCCCTGTAATTTGTTAAAGTTCTCAAATGTCAAAAAAGATTATTCAACAACTTAAAGCATGTATTTCTACAGAAAACCATAATATTATAGTTTTAATATATG
Source organism: Erebia ligea (assembly GCA_917051295.2). Classification (NCBI taxonomy): domain Eukaryota; kingdom Metazoa; phylum Arthropoda; class Insecta; order Lepidoptera; family Nymphalidae; genus Erebia; species Erebia ligea. The sequence continues at coordinate 390,577 of OU785241.1, forward strand.
CATGGCTACATATTTCGTCATAACAACTATAAAATATTAGATATCTTAGCCTTGATACGATGCGATACGAAAACATTCCAAAGCTACATGATAGCGTGAATTTTACTTACCGATGGAACGTTACTTCTGGGGTTTTCCTGTACGAAGCGTTGTAACACAGGGGGACACAACACTTCACCATTTTATTTCAGTACCTAAATATTCATATAAATCTCCAAATTTCACAAAAAACTTATGACACCCAAGACAACACAATGTAAACAAACGCCATAGGTCTCATAGATGTCTTATAATGACTGCCACGCATTGAATTTTTGTCAATGTGTGCGTTGGTGTAGCACAGTGTTGCAGCAAATTAATACATACACATTTTTGCTTGCAGGGACACGGTCACACTAAGTCACACTGATTCGCATACACTTGTCTATGTGGGTGTGAAATTTATGTTGTGTCTGCTTATATTTATATGTCTGTGGATTACAGTTAACCTCATTTTACTGGTCAGTGGTCTCTGCTTGGTCTCTGACCCACAGACATAATTACCTATTGTTTTTATTTTATCTTTGGTTTTTATTAATCTATGGTTTCATTATGGTTTTTAGTGGGTTTTTAACTTCTATGGTTTTTGTGGGTTTTATAAAAATATCTAATGAGTAATTAATATCATAGAAATAGTATGTATATTCATACAACTAGAAGGATCACTTATGTGTTTTTGTTAAACAAATTCACACCTTTTGACTTAAATAATAAAGTTCAATTTAGATTACCTTTCACTCATAAGGAATTTCGGTCTCGACAAGGACTCACTTTTTCTTCGCGCTGTCTCGTTCACTCTCGTGTTCACTATTGTGTCTCGTTCAATTAATAATAATTATGGTGTCATGCCAGTGCAGCGGTAAGAAAGAGACAATGCCCCTTAATATTAGCTCTCTTTCGGCTCGCGTTTCGTGCGTTAGTGATCCTTCTAGTTGTAATACATACTATTTCTATGGTAAACATCGTACTTCCTTCGTCATTGAAAATATCTCACAGGACTCAGATTAATAACCCGTGAAATATATGGTAGGCACGTCATTAATAGAACATGTTGACAAAAAGTATCCTAGATATATGATCATCGAGAATTTAAGCCATTACACTATCATATTTCTAGTAGTCATAGTTAATCCTATAAATAGTATAGTGTAATATGGGCCTTATATGGGCGTTCTCAAAGCCATAGCTTTGAGAACAAGGTGTATGAAATTAATAAATCTGATCTTAATCGCACTACAATATATAAAAAAATTACGTTTATGCTTAGAATAACTACCTATAGAAGGTATGTTTCCAAACAACGCCTTCTCAAAACGTAAGCTACAAATTCGCTATGTGTGCTGTGTCTTACATGCCTCGTAAACATAATGTTGCCAGTTTAAATGTTTTCCCCCTAATAGTTGGGTAAGTAATTTAGTTTGTTTGTAGCATTGTAGCTTCTAAAACTAAGTTAACCAGCTTTTTTCGGACTGCGCGAGCGTCGTACGATGCCATTTATGGCACCAATTAAACGGCTTACATTTCGCGAGTGTACTAGGTTTCTATAGGTAGTTATTCTAAACGTTTATGTAATTAAAAACATGAATGTTCCAATCGATTTTATTTTTTTTACTTTGTGATAATTTGTGATAATTTTTTTACATTTTGTGATTCTCAAACTTTGTTCTCATCATAAGATGAATTATCCAGATCCGTGGGAAAGATCGGATGAATAATTTTTTGCTAGTTATTAATAATAGCTAATTTTAACTTTGAAAACTATCATACTAATATTGTAAAATATGCGAAAGTGTGTTTGTTTGTTGGTTTGTCCTTCAATCACGCCTCAATAGAGCAACGAAAGACGTGATTGTTTGCATGGGTATAGATAGTTCAATCCACGACGACGCGCCCCACTATTTATCGCGAGGGGAAACAGCGGGGTGTGGGGAGTTCAGCCCGAACATTAGTCTCGAGTCGACCACGGCTCAGCAAAGAGTATAATAATATACAGCGGCTCAGTATACACGGTTAAGTTGGTTTGCTTTGCTGCGTATCGCGACCCAGCGGAAAGTTGCTCTACTTTAATTTTTTGTAAAATATTATTTTTATTAAGTATGTCCAAAAAAACGGAACGAATTGTCGTTAAAAGCCAGGTAGGTATTTTGAAATTTAATCACTGGGTGTTCTATAAACCAGTATAAACAGAATTTATTATAACAATTAAATTGATTTTTCTAGGCAAGAGCAATAATTTCGAAAGTATACGATTTTATGAAAAAGGAAGCAAGTAATAATTATGCAGAAAAAATAACCGATGCACGCTGAAGAACAGCACAGGCTGTTGGAGTGTCTGAAAGCACGGTCACTAGAATTTTACGCGAAAAGAAGGGGCATGGATTATAGCAAAATAAATGTAAATTTTTTCTTGCTACATTATTTCTTGTTATTAAAATATTATTATTAACCAATATCACAATTAATTCATTCTATGCAGGACCATCACGACTTATATTTTATTTTTTAAAGTAGGTGAAATGAAGTAGAGCATACTGCAAGTTAAATAAGACATTTCTCGCTATTTAACTTTGTGTGCGTGTGCCCACATTGCTACTCGCTGCGTAGTAATAGAACTCACATTCTTGTAGTTTACATTGCACACTTGCACTGTAAGCGATTGCGGAAAAGAGTGGGGCGCGTCCTCGTGGATTGAACTATCTATATAGTAGAGGACGTGGAGACGGAAAGTGATATTTATCCCGGAAAATTAAAGAGGTTCCGTGGGAATTTAAAAAAAACTTATTCTACGTGGATTAAGCCGCGGGCATCATCTAGTTTATAATAAATATAAATAGTTTATAATAAAAAAAAAATATAGATAATAATATCGATATTTTTTAAAATGATCGATCCTATACCTATAATTAATATAATATTACTAGATGATGCCCGCCAATTCCCGCGGGAACTCTTTAATTTTCCGGGATAAAAAGTAACCTATTTCCTTCTCCGGTATGTAACATGTCTCTGTACCAAATTTCATCAAATCGGTAAGTAAAAGTAGTTGGGTCGTAAAACCGTAACAGACAGACAGATAGATACACCTTCGTATTTATAATATTAGTATGGATTGATATATCCGAATTCCGATGTATATCGAACACATAAAATACGTATGAAAAGGTGCAAATCTGCGTTTTAATGTGAAATTATAAAATAAAAGTTTATGTTTGATTCTTTGACGCTTTAATTAAATAAAGGTAACAAAAAATCATGTTCACATGTTTACATGTTTTTATAGCACATTTAACCATTTCTTTCAGTATAATAACAGAATTTCGGCCAAGAGTTCGCAATGGGCGCTCTCAGCACCAGTGTTCGTTTGACTAAAACACTTGCTGACGGAACGATGCTATGATCCTACCCGTGCCTACTGTTCCTACTTAGAAACGCGCTCCAGTACATTCTTACTCAGTGATATCTCTTTCTTTGTCTACGTTCTTACTCTATGCCAAAAATAATAATCTTACTTGTCTCTGCCTACCTCTTTCTCTGTCTACGTGCCTCACAGACCTATGAGAACACAGTTATGGACAACTATTTTCAATAATTGAGAATGATAAAAAAATGTAGTTAATGTAGATTCATCCATACAGAGTAGTATATAATATATTCCTTGATCCATACGCAAATAGGTTAGGGCATAAGCAACAGTTTTTATCCTCAATTCGAATTTCCTCGAGTAAGTTCGAATGAACCCCCTCTGTGAGATCCAAATTATTTTTTTACTCCGGTTTTGCTTCTTTTTCTTTTTCATATGTAAAAAAAGAGTAATAAAGTAGCAGTAGTAGCACTCGTATCAGCCTCCATTGTAATTTGTAGCAATCCATACTAATATTATAAATGCGAAAGTGTGTCTATCTGTCTATCTGCTACGTTTTCACGCCCCATCTGTTCAACCGATATTAATGAAGTTGGTATAGGCATAGTTTGTAGCCCGGGGAAGGACATAGGCTACTTTTTATCCCGAAAAATTAAGGAGTTCCCGCGGAAATACAATTATTATTTTTTATCAACACGGACGAAGTCGCGGGCATCATCTAGTGAATAATAAATCACTTGAAGACAGGAGCACGTAAGTGGTTTATTATTATTATTTTTTTTTTTTTTTTAATGTATAGGCCAGCGCTTGGCTGCAATCAGACTTGCTTGCAAGTGGTGATGCAGCCTAAGGTGGAGCGCGCTTGCCTAGAAGATGCCTATTCACTCTTGATTTGAAGGTACCTATATTAAAAGAGGATTATTATTTTCTTTGCACACAGGTAAAAAATAGCGGGTAGAAGCAAAATATCAAATTAATATACTCTTCTTCTTCTTCTTCTTTTGGATTAATATACTCATCACACACAGCGGTTGACATTTGACAGCACAGTTTGACAGAATACAAAGGTCATTGCACTCAGTTATGACAGTAGCTAAGAGCAACTAGGGTCTAGGACCCTATAATGTAATACTAATACCTACAATCCAGTTTATCATATTTCTAGGATGATGATCTATGGTGCGAAATAGGATCCTTTATAAAGTATAATATTGTAATAAGGGCCTAAGGCTGATATTACATTATCATATATTTAAGATCATATATGAGTCATTTTTATATGAAGAAAATATGATAGTGTAATATGTACATTTGTCTATGATCATAGTTATGGGATCCTATTTAAAAGCTTGCGTACAAGTAGGATCTTATCTGTCATGCGTAGCAATCTCTACCATGGACTTAATATAATATAATATACATTATTTAAGTCCATGATCTCTACTTAGTCTGTGTATCCGTCTAACCAAAAAAGATGGCGTCTTCCAAATAAAACAAAGAATTTCGACTGGAATATCGAAACTACAAAAGACTAATTAGCCTCTACGAGGAAAATAAGTGTTTATATAATAATCTGATCGCCTTGCTACCCACGATCTAACCCAAATTCGTCTTTTATTTCTAGTTTTATTTTTCACCATTTTTTTTAAATGCAATTAATAAAATAATTGCAACGGACAACACGGCTATATCGTTAACCATCTTGATAGTATATGACGTTTATATGATCATAATATGTGGGTCAATAGTGTAATATGTAAAAATGCAGAACTGCATCATATAAATATGATCATAGAACTTGACAGTGACATCATAATATATTATCTAAGATGAATTTAAGATAGTGTAATATCAGCCTAAGTGTTCTGTGGTGATTACATAAATATTGTATTCTGTGTACCTATACAAATTAAAACAAAAAAAACTACCTATTGAAAACTAACAGCTTGCAACAAGATTCAAGAACGTATCTTCTGCTGCGCAACCAAGTGTTTTAAAATTATCCTCCGTAAGTAATTTACTTAGACTTGGGTACCATCTAATTTATTGAGAGGTACCTGCGTAACAAGCTTTTTTAATTTTGATTTTTGATCTACGTCCCACAAACATATTACTTCTGACACGGTGAGGTCAGAGGTGACAGCGTAGCTAAAAAATAAATTTAAAACAAAACAGGCAGGCATACCTAATAAGTTTGCTCCGATTCTGGCCACCGGGTCAGATAAGTTGATGGGACTATAATATAGGCCCTTGACTGATATAACGGTGGTAAGTGATCCAGTCTAATCGATGGTTGCGGGCTAACCTGATAAGGGTTACATTAAACCCATGACCCCCATACCCTAATTGGTTTCTACACGGTATCAGGTTTAAATATATAGGTATAAAAATAAAATAAAAATAAAAATTAAAATAGCCTTTATTCTCCGATCAATAGTTCCTAAAACTAAGTTCCTATGCTAATATTAATTAATTTTATGCTATTTAACTTAATTCTACATAATTAATTTAAATTAATAACACCAGCACTAATTTATATTTTGATCAGGTTGTCCTCCTTTGACATATGCCTCCTCTAGAATTCGCCAATTTTCTCTGTCGAGTGCTAATCTACGCCATCCCTAGGTATAACATATTTTAAATACTATGTTTTTAGGGCTTTTAAATTAATCTCTGTTTCAGATTGTAAGTGTGAAATCAGGAGTATGCAGTCTATTCCACTTATGAAGACCAGTGACTTGGATGAAAATGCTTGTAAAAGTTACAATAGTTTATTGAGATATTCAATATTTTTGTCTTGTGGATTGAAGTGAAACTGGCAACCAGCAACAATGGCATTGAGCTGTCAGACATACTATTGTTTTTCAGCATTCTGATATGATTCTGATACTCACCAACAAACTACATGTGTAAAAGGGGGTTATTTCATCTTGGGCCAGGTACTTGTACAGTATTCCAAAAATTTTTATAAAATCATAGACTACGAAGTAAAATATGAATTTTTGCAGTTTTACAGTGATTAAGAGGTACAAAAATAAAATTAATAATTGGGTACATTTGTAGAAGTGCAACACTCGAAGCGCATCCATCTGTTTTTGTTATCTATGTTTGTAATGACGTTACGTCATGTAATGCCATTTCTATTGTCAAATGTCAATTGTCATCTCACTCTTACAGAAAAGCTTACAGACACCGGGTGTGTTCTGAAATACACTGCGAGCACTGTAAGTCCCCAGTAAGAGCACTGAACAGTGCTCGCAGTGCTTATATCGGAACACCAACACCATTTGTCGTTACAAACAGCATAGGTAAAACCATAGACTTACTACTGTAAAACAATCCTGCGGTCTGAGGTCCCGAAAACAGTCTTTGCTTCAATTTGATTAATTGGTATTGCGATTGGACTACAAAGGGGATGACACCTTTTCCATTAGAGTGTTTTTTTTTTCAATTTCGTAATCCAACCTTTTGAGACCTACTTGTATCTCAATATCTCATTATTCCGTCAACTTTTTAGTAAGAAATAAACAAAAAAATGTTACTCTTAAAAGACCCAAAACATTTTAAAAGACTGTACAAATACCTGGCCCAGGCTTCATATATTATATGAAACAACCCCTTATGTATTTGTTTCTGCATAGGTATTATAAATAAATAAATTAAAAAAGAAATGAAACTGAAATATGAAATTTAATTAAATTAATAAATTGTAATTTACTGAATATTAAATAAAGTTTAAGATAAGTATTTAATTATTTTCATTACATTTGTTAGAAACTATACATAAAGACCTCCTGTAACTTCACTCCCATGACAATTTTGAAAAATCTAGCCTTCAATTCATCACTTATTTAGGCGAGGCGAGACGTGGATGTACCTTCTAGGCGAGAATTGAAATCTCGCAGGACAGGACCAGTTTTAGACCATACAAATTAGGTACATTGAATTGTATCTAAAGTATCTATTTACCACACAATGAGAGGAGTTTGAATCAGGGCTGCTGGTAGTTCTGTCATTCGCGCAAGTTGTGCTAACAGAACTACAGACTATCATACTAATATTATAAATGCGAAAGTGTGTTTGTTTGTTGGTTTGTCCTTCAATCTCGTCGCAACGGAGTCACGGATCCACGTGATTTTTGGCATGGGTATAGTTGAGGGGAGAGTGACACCTAGGCTACTTTTTATCCCGTTTAAGTTTTTTTATTCCCGCGGAAACTCCTTAATTTTCCGGGATAAAAAGTAGCCCTATGTCATTCTCCATGTTTTGAACTATACCTACCCATGCCAAAAATCACGTCCTCCAAAAATCCGTTGCTCCATTGCGGCGTGATTGAAGGACAAACCAACATACAAACACACTTTCGCATTTATAATATTAGTATGAAGTATGATGATTATGTTAGTTATCGGTACCAAGTAGGTTTTAAGTACTTACATCTAGTATCTAATTGCTCCATTCCTCGTCAATCTTTTGTTATTTCTAATAAATAAAAAACCTATCAGATTCGTTAGGCCGGGACAAACGCGATACCGCCCCAGGGCGGATTTAATGAACTCTAAAAATAGCAGCGGAACTCTATTATTAGAGAATTCGAATTTTGTTAAAGTGTAAGTGTAAGTAAATTGAGTGTCTATGATATTAAACTTAACATACTTAACTACTTACCACTACCTACGAAATTTGAAACGGCACAATTTGTGGCGTTCTTAGCAAATAGGTACCTAGTCGCCTAATATTATACCTACTTTTTGCAATTACCTATAGGTAACTACCTACGATTTAGGTACGAACACGAGCTCGCGTGAACTTATAATAAGCCTGAGGGGCTGTTTCACAATCTCCAAGTAAAAGTTCGTGTAATTAGCCGCGTTGAGCACTTTTTGGTAGCGGGTAAACTTGTGGATTCGTGTCATTGAGTACCGACATGCTCCGAGTCACCGACATTCTCGCGTTGTTACGAAGAAAAAAGGTCTTAAATATAAATATACTAAGTACATTCGTAATAAAACTTTAATGCCTTAGTGTTAAGGTTTATATTTTATTTTAAAAAAATATTTAAATATTCGTTTTCACTTAGATCACGCGAGCGGCAGCCCGCAGCCCCTATGATTGCCACTTTTTTTTTTAATTCATAGATTAGCGCTTGGCTGCAATGATACTTGCTGGTTGTAGTGATGCATCCTAAGGTGGAGCGCGCTTGCCTAGAAGATGCCTATTCGATCTTGATTTGAAGATACCAATAACGGAAGCCGGAAGGTAGTAGGTAGTTGATCGCCGATATTAACTGATGCAGCCTTGTTTACAACTGCGGGACTTCCGGCCCTCCCTAATCATGTCCCTCCGAAACCGTTTGAATTGTAAAATAGTAATTGCAGTCTGGCAAACTTGCCTTGCCCATCAAGGGCGTCGTGATCGGTTCAGTTGAACCGTGAAATAACTAATGTCGTCAATGAAACGAAATACAGAATGCGATTTTGCATTTATTACAAACTAGCTGTTGCCTGCGACTTCGTCCGCGTGGTTTAAGTTTTTTTTGATTCTCCCGGGAACTCCTTTTTCCGGGATAAAAGTAGCCTATGTCACTCTCCCCTCAACTATACCTAAGCCAAAAATCACGTTGATCCGTGACTCCGTTGCGGCGTGACTGAAGGACAAACCAACAAACAAACACTTTCGCATTTATAATATTAGTATGATCTATCCTCGATTTTCCGGAATAAAAAGAAGCGAATGGTGCCTGGGATGCATCATCCAACCTATGGATTTTCATTGGGCGTTAAAATCTGTTACATAGATGGGTCCCTGAAAGCGTAGCTGACAGACAGACGGATGCGGGATGGACACTTTCCCATTTATGTTATTAGTGTCGATATGAATATTAAAATAATTACTATAGATTGTTTGTGTAGTTAAAGCTATTTTGATACTAGGTACCTACTGTCTACACTGCGATAAAACGAAACGATCAACTTGTGCGTATGATTAATCCTTTAAATTCAGTGGTTTTTCCTTTAATTCACTCAGGAATATTCTTCTTAAATCTATCTTTTTGCACTATAGATAACTTTGCAAGATAGACCCTAGGTAATACAATTAATAAATAATATTTTTATAAATTTATTTATTTTAAAAAAATCATGTTACAAAATTGTTAGGTAGTGTACAATTTACATTTACATTTTATTACAACTATAGGTTAATAAATTACAAGCATCGATAACAAGTCTTTTTTATGTGATATTTTCCAGTTGCTATTTTTTTTTTAATCTGGGCTTCTAAAGCTTAACTAAGGTCTAAGGTGGACATGTGCTTCAGCGTCAGTGCTGACTCCCCTAGTTTTGTTTTGCATACTAGAAAAAAAAGAAAAACCCTAGGGCAGTCAAATTTGACGACCTCCGCGGCGCTGTGTGTGCGCTGTTGCCTTAACGTGCGGAGGTCCCGGGTTCGATCCCCGGTAGGGTCAGTTTGGGAATTTATAATTTCTGAATTTTCCCTGGTCTGGCCTGGGAGGCTTCGGCCGTGGCTAGTTACCACCCTACCGGAAAAGATGTGCCGCCAAGCGATTTAGCGTTCCGGTACGATGCCGTGTAGAAACCGAATAGGGGTATGGGTTTCATATTACTGCCATGCCCCTAACAGGTTAGCCCGCTACCATCTTAGACTGCATCATCACTTACCATCAGGTCTGATCGCAGTCAAGGGCTAACTTGTACATTAAAAAAAAAAAAAAAAAATAGTCACGAGTAAAAATAGTAGTGGTAGTTTTCAGTCATCCAAGTGGCTATAGATCCAGTCCCTGAACTTGTTCACATCGGTGAACACCATGTAACTCTGTCCGCACGTCGCCGTCGCGTCGTCGCTGCTGTAACCGGCGTACATTGACAGGATACCACGCACGTGCCACGAGCCAGACATCTTGCTTCCTTTCTGGCACCCTTCTGGCATGCGATCCGAAATGAAAACCTGCGAATATTACAAACTAGCTGATGCCCGCGACTACGTCCGCGTGGAATAAGTTTTTTCAATTCCCACGGGAACTTCTTAATTTTCCGGGATAAAAAGTAACCAGCTATTGTGTTGCTCCAGACTATACTTAATCTATCTCTGTGCCAAATTTCATCCAGATCCGCTTAGCCGTTCTGGCGTGATTGAGTAACAAAAATCCATTTGAAGTTTTTTGGTTACCGCGGGAACTCTTAATTTTTTTTTATACAAACTACTGTAGAACTTGTAGTACTTGTAGAACTTTTTTAACTAGGGTAAGCAGTGCTTTTATGCCTCTATGTCATGCACGCCACTGGTTATAAGCATAGATTGACCGAGGCTTGGGAACCTGTTCCTAGTTCATGTCGATTTATTAACACGGGCCTTAGCATTAGGGTCGGGAGCCTCTTCGGGGAAGACAACTTTGTGGCCTCTCTGACGCTTTGGTGAGCGCTGTTGTCTTAAAATTCAAAATTCAGACGTTTTTTATTCAAATAAACTTTTACAAGTGCTTTCGAATCGTCAAATGAATCTACCACTGGTTCGGAATGCCATTCCTACCGAGAAGAACCAGCAAGAAACTCGGCTCCAGCAATCTTATAAACGGGAGGTCCCGATTTCGATCCCCGGTCAATTCCTGATTTTTTTCTGGTCTGGTCGTAGGCATAGACCGTGACTTTTTTTTAGTTACCACCCTATCGGCAAAGACGTGCCGCCAATCGATCGGTTTGGTAAGATGCTGTGCAGAAACCGATTAGGGGTACGGGTTAAATATAATAGATAGGGGTAGGTACGGCACCTACCCCTATCAGGCGAACCCACTACTATCTTCGATTGCATCATCACTTACCATCAGGTGAGATCACAGGCAGGGGCCAACTTGTAGTGGATAAAATAATTGTTGAAACTGGTGAACGGTGCAATTATGCATCTCTCATAATAGTCCGTGTCCTACCAATTTGCTTTGTTCTTCCTTGAGAAAAAAAAAATCTCTTTAAACAAAAAAAAATCTAAAAGTCTTACCAAGAAAGCGATCCCACTGTCTCCATTGCATGCCGATGTTCCTGCAAATAAGTTAAAATTCAAATGAAATTTTTGCCAAATTAAGGTAAGGAAATCGAGGACGTCACAATATAGTTCCGTTCAATCCATTTTTCGTCTCGTAAAGAATGTTGCTTTACATAAGGACATTAAGTATTTGTATAAAGTTGTGTGTTTTTGGTCGCTATTGCGTACATACTTACTTCCAATATTTTTACATTCAAGACAGTTTTTCGACGACCTCCGTGGCGCAGTGTTGAGCGCTGTTGCCATAACGTGCGGAGGTCCCGGGTTCGATCCCCGGCAGGGTTTGGAAATATATAATTTCTGAATTTCCCTAGTCTGGCTTGGTGGGAGGCTTCGGCCGTGGCTAGTTACCACTCTACCGGCAAAGACGTGCCGCCAAGTGATTTAGCGTTCCGGTACGATGCCGTGTAGAAACCGAACAGGGGTATGGGTTTAATATAACTGCCATGCCCCTAACAGGTTAGCCCGCTACCATCTTAGACTGCATCATCACTTACCATCAGGTGAGATCGCAGTCAAGGGCTAACTTGTAGTGAATAAAAAAAAAAAGAGTACTGCTTGCTAAATATGGCGCAATCATCACAATAATTATAATATCTACTTAAATAAGATTGGCGCGCGTCTTCGTGGATTGAACGGACTGATGGTGCCGACTGCCAGCAGTATTTAGTTTTGATAGCATTATAGAGATGATGACAAGTCAATCAAATCAGCAACTCTTTATTCAAACTTAAAAACCGTCCAAGAGCGAGTTACCTACCTTTCAGGTACGCAACCCTAAGAAAATGGCGGGACGATCGGTAAGTCAGGTTCGATACTGAAAAATTGACAGTCATTGGAACTGCCGATAGAAGTGAAAACGAATATTTAAAATAATAAAAAAAACCATATATATTTAAAATAAAACTAAGACATTAAAGTTTAATTACGAATGTAAGTAGTATATTATTATATTTAAGACCTTTTGTCTTCGTAACAACGCGAGCATGTCGGTGACGCGAATCCACAAGTTTACCCCCTACCAAAAAGTGCTCAACGCGGCTAAAGAAGTTTTCACTTCAAAATATTCCAACCCCTTTGCCTGTGTAGGCACTAGGCATTACCGTTGTCATGGTAGCCCGCGCAGAAGGTGTTGTCGTTCAGAGCGGGCACGAGGCGAGGTTCTCTCTGCACGCAGGTGCTCTGCCCCACCAGCGGCAGGCTGGCTTGCTGGAGATTGGCTAGCAGCTCGTCTTTGTCGTCGTATCCCCAGCCCACTATCTGAAACAGCGAGAGAGACAAACTTAATGACATCCTGTGCCTTTTGCTCGACGTTTCTGATCCGAACCGCTAGGGTGTGGAACACTTAAGTCACCTTCACACCTTCAAGGCAAGAGTTAATAGGCATCTTCTAGGCAAGCGCGTTCCAGCCTATACCTTATCATTGCTTTGCACTAAGCATGATTGTCGTCAAGAACAAGCCTATCTCAAAATAAATAAAAAAAACATCCTTGGCGCAGCGGTGAGCCCTGTTGCCAGGTATTGAGCTCAACATACGGCAACAGTGCTGCAAATATTGGCGCGAATATTGCGAATTGTGCGAATGTATCCTTACCGTTCCATTAATATTATCCGGCAGTCCTCGTATCGCTCCGTTCCACAGGCAGGCGGGGTGAATGCCGTCAGTGAGGGGAACCTCCTCCTCCAGCTTCAAGAGAGCTATGTCTTGAGACAACCAGGTGACATTGGGAGCTCCATCATTCTCTGGAGTTAGTATTCTGGCTACCTGGAAACGGGGCACATTTTTAGGGTTCCGTAGTCAACAACGAAGCCTTTGTCCATTCGTCTGTCTGTCTGTTTGCCCGCGGCTTAGCTCAGAGACCCTTAGTAATATAAAGCTGATTTGGCATGAGTATACATATTAATCACACCGACAAAGTGGTAACAAATAAATTTTTAGCGTAAATTTTTAGGGTAATTATTTAGACAGGTAAGTGGGTACTTCTTAACTACACGTAAAGTCGAGATGTTTTTTTTTTCTCATCTCATTTCTCGCCATAGGATTATGGTGTGGGGTGTCGTTGGATAGGTCGTGCGAAAATATCGTGGGTGTGGGAAAACTATTATTACTCGTGAAAATATAGCATAAGGACAGACAAATATAGACTCAAAATTGCGCATTTGTGATATTAGTAATTAGTATGCATAAAATACTAGCTGACGCCCGCGACATCGTCAGCGTGGAATAATAAGTTCTTTTAATACCTACGGGAACTCCTTAATTTTCCGGAATAAAAGTAGCCATGTCACTCTCCAGGTTAAAACTCACGTCGATCCGTTGCTTTGTTGCGGCGTGATTAAAGAACAAACCAACAACTAAAAACACTTTTGCAGTTAAGTTAATATTAGCATGAAGTACCTACGATGTAGAAAGTATTTTGATTTAAGCGATACCTACTTTCCTTGCTATGTATCCTGCAGCCCAGTTTTTCAATGCATATTTTCCTACCAATACAATCAGATTCTCCGGCTTTGTTCTCGTAGTGCAGTGGCCGGCTGAGAAGGAAATTTTACTAGAAAATTAGTTTTCTTTTAACAGTCAATAGAAATTCGGAGAAATAAAACTTTCTTAACATGCACATTATGCACTCTTTAAAGACATTTAAAATCATAATCCCATGACACAATTAATCTGTGTCGTTTTAAGTCTATCTTGACGACCTCCGTGGCGCAGTGTTGAGCGCTGTTGCCTTAACGTGCGGAGGTCCCGGGTTCGATCCCCGGCAGGGTTTGGAAATTTATAATTTCCGAATTTCCCTGGTCTGGCCTGGTGGGAGGCTTCGGCCGTGGCTAGTTACCACCCTACCGGCAAAGACGTGCCGCTAAGCGATTTAGCGTTCCGGTACGATGCCGTGTAGAAACCGAATAGGGGTATGGGTTTAATATAACTGCCATGCCCCTAACAGGTTAGCCCGTTACCATCTTAGACTGCATCATCACTTACCATCAGGTGAGATCGCAGTCAAGGGCTAACTTGTAGTGGATAAAAAAAAAAAAAAAAGTAATAGGTAGGTACCTTTGAGAAATGCTCTAAGTCTAAACTAAGTAGGTACGCTCCATAAACGGTCTAAGAATTCCATCTTGTCTGAACAATATAAAATTCTCATGCTACAGGTGTCTGTATAATAATAATATAGTCCAACAAACTTATCTGACCCGGTGACAGTGTCGCTAAATAAATAAATAAATAAATAAATAAATAAATAAATAAATAAATAAATAAATAAATAAATAAATAAATAAATAAATAAATAAATAAATAAATAAATAAATAAATAAGTAAATAAATAAATAAATAAATAAATAAATAAATAAATAAATAAATAAATAAATAAATAAATAAATAAATAAATAAATAAATTAATAAATTAATAAATAAATAAATAAATAAATAAATAAATATATAAATAAATAAATAAATAAATAAAATCTTTATTTGGAATTACCAGACACAGTGAAGTTACAAACAATAATAGAAATAGTTAATAATAGAAAGAAAAAGACATAAGTAACATATGAAACTAGACTGTGACTTATAAATAATTCTAAAAAGGGCATCGGCTCAGCGTAATGCTGATTTTCAGCCGATCCCTACGAAGAGTATTCGCTACTTTCTAGTATCTATGAAAAACAAAATAAAACCAACAAAAAAACTGGAGAGTGAGGGTCTTCTCCGTTTTCCGGTTCCCTCACGGGCCAAGTGGTGATACGAGCTTCGAGGCCTGGCCTCCCTAACCGGGTGGGGTGCAGGGCAACATTTTGCCCCGGTGAGTGTCTTCAAGCCTTCTCGGCTTGGGCCTGCCTTGGAGGCTACGCGGGCCCTTAGGTTTGGTGTCGTGGCCGTTATTGGGTCCGCACTGCGGGTGACGTCATCACCACCGCGTGCAGGACCCGCGTCGATGTCGCTATGGGCTTTAGCAGGAAGAGCACCTCCATTCCCGCTGTGACGGCTTGACAAAAAACTAAACAGGCATAAAAATTAGTTTCAATTTTGGCCACCATGTCAGATGTAAGTTTGTGGAACAGAAGCGTTTTTTTACCTGTCAAGACAGTGTTCTTGGAGACGAGTGTGCCAGCACAGATGTACCTCAGGCCGTCGCCCCCGCGGCGGTAGATGGCTGCGAACCACGGCCAGGCACCCGGCTTCGCTTCACCGTCAGCCATCACCTCTGACTCCACGCTCCTTCTGCCGCAATTACGGAGCAGTTCCGATTTCTTTGACCTCCGGCTCTCCACTTGCTTTGTTGAAAGTAAAGTACTAGATGATACATACGATATAAAGTATAGTACGCGCGCGAGTTGAATGCAGTCGGGGCCTGAGGTGACAGATAGGTACATAAGCTCTGCATTCAACTCGCTCGCGAACTATAGCTTATTTACTAAAAATATCCTGCCGGAATGAACTCAGGAAACAATGTAGGTACTTACCTACTTTATAAGACCACAGCCAGCTTTAGAGTTATTAGGTACATATACATAGGTATCCAAATCAACTAAGTACTTAACTTTACTTCTATACTAATATTATAAATTCGAAAGTTTGGATGGATGGATGAATGGATGTCTGTTACTCAATCGCGCCAGAACGGCTGAACGGGTATGAGATTTGGCACAGACATAGATTATAGTCTGGAATAACACAGGCTACTTTAATTACTTTTTGCCCTGAAAAATCAAATATATGTTTTCCCGCGGGAACCAACAAAACCTCAATCCACGCGGACCAAGTCCCGGGCAACAGCTAGTACACTTAATAGTAAGAAGGCAGAGAAAGTTTGTCTATGCTTGGTCTAGAATTCAGGTAACGATAGTTTCCATTGTTTGTTAAAATCATTATTAGTTCCATGGTTAAAATTTACGTACCCATTGATATTCTCCTTCCTTTGGTGCATTTTCAGTTTCAGCGTATTTTCGAAGGAAATCCTGTAAAACCAAGTAGTTGAATTCATTAGATCATGCCTGCAACAACGCCACGCCACAAGTTAGCCCCTGAACGGAAATCTCACCTGATGCACTAAATGATGATGCAGTTTAAGATGGTAGCGGGCTAACCTGATATGGGGTTATATTAAACCCATACCCCCAACCGGTTTACGGCACCGTACTACTTACTACACGTCATCGTGCCGGAACGCTATATCTCTTGGCGGCACGTCTTTGCCGGTAGGTTGGTAGCCATAGAGATAATATTATAGCGTTCACCATTGCATCAGGGAGGTAGTCGGAATTAACGTTTATTGAAAATCCCGAGGGAACTCATCAGCTTTACTCTCAAAATAATATGTCTTTATTCAATTAAGTAATTTATGATCGAAGAATTCTTTAAGGTCATAGAAGTTATGCATGTTAAGCCATTAGAATACATTGTTAGAATATCAATAGTTGTCAAATACCTACCCAATTACGATAACAGTACCTTCAAGGCAAGAGTGAATAGGCATCTTCTAGGCAAGCGCGTTCCAAGTTCAAACCTAGACCTCATCATTGCTTTGCTCTAAGTATGATTGTTGACAAGCGCAAACTTATCTCGCAATAAAAAACCGGCCAAGTGCGAGTCGGACTCGCGCACCGAGGGTTCCGTACAAACCTGTAGTATGTTTTACGATTTATGACGTATTAAAAACAAGACGAAATGAACCGCAAAACTAACTTTGTTTGTAGAGGTTTACTGTTAATATCAAAAAAACTATGATAGTTAGAGCATTGGCTATAGTTTTCCTGTAAAATATACATAAATTCCTATTGACCATAATTATTTCAGATTTTTCGATTGGTAAACTCCGGAGATAAGGGGGGGGGAACGGTATTTTTTTCGACATTTTGCCCGATAAATCAAAAACTATCATGACTAATAAAAATAATTAAAAATCTGTTTTAGAATGTACAAAGTAAACCCTTTCATATGATACCCCACACAGTACAGTTATCTCACTTTTAAATTTCAACCCTCCGATTTTCCCCCCTTTTTAAATAAGAACAAAAATAATTTCCAATTTTTTTTAATTCCAGTGTCTTTGGGCCACTAATATACACTACTATTCCAAATTTCATGTCGATAGCTTCGGTAGTTACTGAAATAATCGAGTGTGACGGACGGACAGACAGACAGACAGACAGACAGACAGACGGAGAAAGTCGCACCATAAGGGTTCCATTTTACCATTTTGGTACGGAACCCTAAAAAAGAAGGGATCATAATATTCTACCACATCCGGTTGAGTGCAGTACTCCACATCATCGACGGTGAAGCCTATCAGGCTGGGGGTGATGCCTGGTGTGAGCCCCCTCACCGCAAGGCCGAGGCTTTCCTGCTGTGCGAAGAAACGAAGCGCGAAGATGTCGCCGTCGGACAGAGAAATCCTTGAAAAGTTCCCATCGTCCTAAAACAGTAACGAAATTTAGCCCAATATTAATAAACTAAAATCAGCTGTATTCTCTTTTTTTTTATCCACTACAAGTTAGCCCTTGACTGCGATCTCACCTGATGGTAAGTGATGATGCAGCCTGAGATGGTAGCGGGCTAACCTGTTAGAGGCATGGCAGTTATATTAAACCCATATCCCTATTCGGTTACTACACAGCATCGTACCGGAACGCTAAATGGCTTGGGGGCACGTCTTTGCCGGTAGGGTGGTAACTACCAACGCCCGAAGCCTCCCACCAGGCCAGACCAGGGAAAATTCAGAAATTATAAATTTCCTAAACCCTGCCGGGGATCGAACCCGGTACCTCCCGCACGTTAAGGCAACAGTGCTCAACACTGCGGCACGAAGGTCGCTCGGTCGTATGACGTATCTTCTAAATACCTATATAAAAATAAAAGGTGAGTGACTAGTTAGTTAACTGACTGATCTATCAGCTCAAAGCTCAAACCACTGATCGGAAAGGGCTGAAATTTGGCATAGGTACAGAGGCCATACTGCGACCGCTCTGGCCGAACCGTGGCCTAGCGGGCGAGGTGCTCAGGACACGATTACCAGAAAGATGAATTTGGAACCCTCGTAGCTTTAGTTTTAAGACCCTTAACTGTACTGTATCTTAAATATTAAGTGTACAGGTATCTTTAAATTGAATAAATAAATATTGATTGGTTGATGCTTCTGAATCGAAGTTCTAATCCTACTGGGTTCTCACTTTTTGAAATAAGGAGATTGGGATTTAAGAGAGTTGAAATAGTGGGCCCGTGATATGCAAGGATATTAAAAAGCGATAACATCAAGGCATGGGAAACATGGTGAACATAATAACGGAATATAAAGAGTTTCTTGCCATCTCTTCGCAGTAGAATCTGTTTTTCGGTGTTTTGATCTCCATAAAATAATTACCTACATTTCATTTTTTTCATCAAAATCCATACTAATATTATAATTGCGAAAGCGTGTCTGTCTGTCTGTCCGTCCGTCTGTCTGTCTGTCTGCTACGTTTTCACGGCCCATCTCCTCAGCCGATGTTGGTGAAATTTGGTGCAGGGGTAGATTGTATTCCGGGGAAGGACATAGGCTACTTTTTATCCCGGAAAATTAAAGAGTTCCCGCGGGAATCAAAAAATCTTAATGAATGAACGAGAAGTTTAATTCGCTATAATCCGCCACAGTAGACAGTACAGTGCGTGTCCTTCACCAATAGCATGCGAACACCCACAGCACCACACCCACCCACACCCACCCACGCAGCAATTCGCACCGGCACAGCACCACACCACACAAATCGTCCAAATCACTCTCAACGTACATTTCACTCCGAAACCGGAGCATCTTCAGGAGATGTTGACTCGACAATGCACGAATGTAAATATCTTTACAATCGTGCATTGTCGAGTCAACATCTCCTGAAGATAATCCTCCTCCTCCTCCTTAATCCACGCGGACGAAGTGGCGGGAATCATCTAGTATCTAAATAAATAATTAAATTACCAATTAGACTTACCGATCTGACTGTAAAAGTGATGTTAACTTCTGAATCAAAGGACACTTTTATAACACTGCGTGCGGGGAAAAATTTGTTTATGAACACATAGTACCGATTGTTATCCCGTAGGGGTAAGCCGGGCTCCAACCAGACAGCAATGTCGTGTGTATTCTTACAGGGACAGGTCCCAATTATCGGGCTCCCAACTGGCATCCATATGCGACTTCCACTCTCACTATCAGCTGTTGTAAGAAAGCTACACAGGAGCAACCCTAGAAGCACCATTATCACTTTCTATAGCAAATCAAGAAATCGCTTTTAACTACCGTGCTTGGCTATAGTTTAGTTTTTGTAACTCGACGTTACCTCTGTTCTAAACAATAGGTACTTACTACTTATATACAAAAAATGTAGTTACTCTGATGTAGATAATGTGCAAAAACCCAAACACTACCTATAATAAAACTAACTTGGATGTTTCACACTAAACGACTGCCTGCCGAGTTTTTTAACAGTCCAAAATGATAAAATTATTACTTAACAATCTTCTTTTGGTATAAGTACCTACTTATTTTAAAGTAAGAGTGAATCTTAGGCACTACAGTCTTGAAAGACATCGTCGAAGTAGTCATTTGCCGTGGCTTGCTTGACAATAATTATTGTCTCCACTCTTCCCCACGTGCGTGTAATGGGATCTCATTAACACGTTTGCTGCGACAGTAACTTTTCAATACTTTCCATTCCTTCGGTACAAGGCCTATACACCTGGTAATAAAACTTCCATTGTGGCGGCACAAGGCTTATAGACCCTGTAAAATTTAAGAAACTTAAATCCTTTTTTGGGCTTCATGTAAAAATATATATGTTTTTTTTGCTTTGAATATTAATAATAATGAATTAATTGACATACACCTGAAGGCGTTCGTTAACAACTTGTTTAGTTTAAAAATTATAACTATATTCAAAATACAGGGCTTAACCACCCTGTGCCGCACTGAATAAGGGAAGTCTGGTGCGTATTTTAAGGATGTGAAATAAAAATATCGATAGCTGTAATTAAGTTTTAATATAATGGAAAAAAACAAACATGAATATTAATGTTTTTCAATAAAACATGGGTAGCAAAAATTTTTTTTTGCACTGAACACATTTAGTTAATTTTTTTTTTACTTTTTTGTCAGCTTGGCGACTGGATAAAAAGGTTCGGAGTTTTGCGTAACATCCGACACAATTCCTCTTCTTATCACCTTTTACCAAAGTGTGTTTGTCAAGTTTTCGTGCGAGTTCTGAAAAGATAAATTTATTAATTTATTATTATTTATTTGTATGTGTGTGTGTGCACTCATTTACGTCTCCGTTGAAATTACCTGTATCATTGTCAAAGTCCTTTTTTGTAAAAAAAAAAACTTAAATACGCACTAAACGGGAAACGTAATTAGGTAAGTAAAATAAATAGTAATGATGACTCACCTGTCTCTGATAAATCAATCTATAATTGGATTTAACTTTCACTGCATCACTGTCCTCGCAAACATCATATTATAATATATTTTTTCGGCACCGTTTTGTTGGTCTTGACGCCATGTCGACACGTGCGTTTTTCACGATTTCAAGCCATCACTAGTCCCGCGAAGCTAACGCGGGGTGCGGTACCAGGTGAGCGGGGTACAAGGTGCTTCGACCTGGTTTCGCATTATGATGAAATTTTATTTCTTCCGTGCGGTGCCAGGTGTAAAAACCTGGTATTAAGGTAGGTAAGCCATTGGATTCTATTTTAATAATACATCTTAGATATATATTCATCTCTTTCCTACACCGAACCAAGTTAAAGTTAGGCCTTCCGCGCGACAAGGAAGTCTATACTTTTCTTAGCCGCACTGTAAGCGTAGACGTATACAAGGTGTTTAGACCTGGTTTCGCACTCAACGTGTTAATTGATCCATCCATCTCAATTCTCATGGGCGATCTACCTTGTGGTCTGGTGCCTTCGGCTTTCCCTTGCACCATTCGTCGTTCAAACATCGACGCGACAGTACCTATTGTTTATTGTTTATTCATTTATTGCATGATTGTAAGTTACATAAAAAGATGTTACATAAAGATGGTACAATGGTATGGCGGTGGTAATGGTAATGGTATGGTAATGGTAATGGTGATGGTAGTCCGTTCAATCGACGAAGACGCGCGCCAATCTTATGTAGAATTGTGATGGTTGCGTCATTAGCAAGCAGTAGGTACTCTCTTGAATGTAAAAATATTGGAAGTATGTGTACGCAATAGCGACCAAAAACACACAACTTTAAATAAATAATGTATGTGAAGCAACATTCTTTATGAGACGAAAAATAGTGGCGCGCGTCTTCGTGGATTGAACGAACTACCATCACCATTACCATTACCATACCATTACCATTACCACCACCATACCATTGTACCATCTTCCACCATACCCTTCGTCGTGTGGCGTCGCTTCTGTGACAACGGGTTAGTAGCCCCTGAGTGCGGGCTCTTAAAGTTGAGACCATGGTCGATGGTTGAGACTAAAGACGACGACAGCACGCGCGCATAAAACGTGCGTGTCGAACGCTCCACCTGAAAAAGACTAATCTGAGAACCGGTCCGACGATGTTAACGTGAACAGCTGGTGGCTCCACATTTTCCTTGTAGCAGATTCAGACTGATGATTCACTTCCTAAACATTCATGATTATTAAAGTGCATTCAAGTGGACACGAGCAAAGCTACTATTCAAAATTTTGTAAAACTGCTATTTTTTTACGCCACTACAAGTTAGCCCTTGACTGCAATCTCACCTGATGGTAAGTGATGATGCAGTCTAAGATGGTAGCGGGCTAACCTGTTAGGCGTATGGCAGTTACCTATATTAAACCCATACTCCTTATTCGGTTTCTATATTTACGGCATCATACCGGAACGCTCAGTCACTTGGCGGCACGTCTTTGCCGGTAGGGTGGTAACTAGCCACGGCCGAAGCCTCCCACCAGACCAGACCAGAGAAAATTCAGAAATTATAAATTCCCAAATTGACCCTGCCGGGGATCGACCCCGAAACCTCGGCACCTAAAGACAACAGCGCTCACCACTGCGCCAGAGAGGTCGTCGAAAGTCGAGAAGGTACTTAATAATAATAATAATAATAATGTCCTCCCGAAAGAATTTCGGCCACGGCGGCCAATCTCCAGAGAGATTAGCCATCTGCGCGGGAGATATTATAGTGCACAAGGTGTGTGCGCAAACACAGGTGCACTCTCTGTTCCTTTACTCTCATAGCCCGATGGGACGGAAAATCCGACACGACCGGAGAGAGATCAGGCGCAGGACCGACGGCTTAACGTGTAGTTAGTAGTAACGCACAATCCACTGAATTAGAGACAATATACCTACCTATCTACTTACTTTAATGCTTAGGTATATATCAATTGGGGCCAAATCAATTCTCATTTCAATAATTCAGCCGTGGCCTTTTGCTAATGGATGTCTCAATCTTGTATCTACATACCTACCTAAATAATAATAATAATATTATTGGGGCAAAAAAAAAAGCGATCCGATTCGACGACGCCGAAGATCTTCAAATTGGAGTGACAAAAAGAACCCTTGAATAAGTGAAATGCTTGTTTTTACGTCGAAATTTTTTTTTTATGCTGTAAAGTGTAAAGATTTGAATTCGTGTTATTTTGAGAGTTCTTCAATTTAATTACCTTACATTCAGAGGAGCAACTTGGATCCTCAAGGTTAATTTTATTAGTTTGAATTTAGAGGCAATTTAGTTTTATTCATCCAAGATTAAGTTTACGTACATTCTGTTGTAATTTAAAGTATTTTTCAATACAGTTGTCAAACATGGCGCACTTTCAGAGGCTGTAGTTATTATTCGAAAATTGAATCTTTCGCATAGGCATCTTACTTTTACACGGTCGTGACTTACTTTTACAAGCTCGACACTTACTTTTGCAGTTTATTTTTAAATTTTCCAAGTCAATTAAAAAAGTTTAGTAGCAAGGAGTTTTCATACATAGAATATAATCGGATAGGCTTTTTACGAGGAAAAATGAATGAATCCGTACGTTTTAGCATTGTATTTCCAAAATTCTTTTAAATGGTTGTTGATTATATTTAATTACCAGTTTTAATTTAATTATTTTCAACATTTGACAAAAATCGAATAGGCTGTATACGCGTAGGTACGAACCCGTAGCCTAGTTTCGTTGAAAAAAAAAATATGTCCAGGTGTAAATACGCGCCATTTGCTGAAATTTTTTATTTTTATGTGATAAATTGATTATATTTTTGTTAATATGAGTTCTAGTACTTATGATGAAATGGAATTAACTCCACCAGATATTTTATCTGAGGCGAAAACTGCGCAAGATGGAATTTTGCCCCCAAAATCTCGAGAAAGATATATGACGGCTTACAATAATTTTATTTCATGGAAAAAACTAAGTAAGTCATTCTCAGAAAATGTTTTGAAAGCCTATTTTCATGAATTAAGTGGAAAATATAAACCATCTACATTGTGGTCAAGTTATTCCATGTTAAAAACTATCTCAATTTTCAGAATTAATTACTATGTACGTATGTATGTTGAAATAAACTTGTAATTCTTTGATTTGTTTATTACTATTTCCCACAACTGTATTGAAAAACGTCGTGTGATACACGGGTGTGAAGGTTATTGCAAACTCGTGACATTAAAAACCCTCACCTTCGGTTCGGGCTTATTAATGACAGCTCGTTTGCAATAACCTACTTTCCACCCTTGTATCACAATATACTATTTTTCTTCACTTTAAGTCAAGAGTAAATAGATTCAATATATTAGGGTAGTACCTACTTACCTACGTTCTGTTCTAATTTTTTCAATACAGTTGTCAAACATGGCGCACTTTCAGAGGCTGTAGTTATGATTCGAAAATTGAATCTTTCGCATAGGCATCTTACTTTTACACGGTCGTGACTTACTTTTACAAGCTCGACACTTACTTTTGCAGTTTAGTTTTAAATTTTCCAAGTCAATTAAAAAAGTTTAGTAGCAAGGAGTTTTCATACATAGAATATAATCGGATAGGCTTTTTACGAGGAAAAATGAATGAATCCGTACGTTTTAGCATTGAATTTCAAAAATTCTTTTAAATGGTTGTTGATTATATTTAATTACCAGTTTTAATTTAATTATTTTCAACATTTGACAAAAATCGAATAGGATGTATACGCGTAGGTACGAACCCGTAGCCTAGTTTCGTTGAAAAAAAAAAAATATGTCCAGGTGTAAATACGCGCCATTTGCTGTTTTTTTTTATTTTTTATGTGTTAATTGATTATATTTTTGTTAATATGAGTTCTAGTACTAATGATGAAATGGAATTAACTCCACCAGATATTTTATCTGAGGCGAAAACTGCGCAAGATGGAATTTTGCGATCGATTTGGATTTGAGCGATCTTCAACCCGTGCACAGCAGCAAATTTCACTGAATTTTAGTAATTGCTCAAGCTTTTCTCAATTTTCAGAATTAATTACTATGTACGTATGTATGTTGAAATAAACTTGTAATTCTTTGATTTGTTTATTACTATTTCCCACAACTGTATTGAAAAACGTCGTGTGATACACGGGTGTGAAGGTTATTGCAAACTCGTGACATTAAAAACCCTCACCTTCGGCTCGGGCTTATTAATGACAGCTCGTTTGCAATAACCTACTTTCCACCCTTGTATCACAATGTACTATTCTTCACTTTAAAATAAGTCAAGAGTAAATAGATTCATTAAATAGTGTACCTACCTCTATGGAGTTTCAAAATATCGGCAGACGCAGGTTTCCGAATAATTTGACCGCTCAGTCCCCCTAGCATGGGCCGGAGATAAAAATTTTATCCCCCGATTTTATCTACTGACAAGAGATAAAATTTACTTATCCACCTCTCAGAGCACGGCAACACGGGAGAGGAGAAGTTTAACCCCGTTTGACATTTCACGGGGACTCGGGGGACTATTTACCCTTCGTTATTTAGCGTTTTTATTTATTTATTTATGAATAAAATTTTTATCCTTTCCTCGGGGAGTAAATTGTCTCGGCCCATGCTAGGGGGGCAGGCGTGAAATAACTGACGAAAAGTCCCCCTCTTAGGGGATGAGTATTTGAAATTCCTTTCTTAATACTTTCTCTGCGTCGTATTCCTCATTATTGAGGGTCGTAACCCCTTTCCATTAATCACATAATGGTAGGAGTTTTCTTGGGATAATACCGGCTCGACTAAGAGTAGGTATTTAAACTCTTAGGTTTTTGTAACGATTATTATCAGATGCAGATGTTAGTGACAATAGCCAAGACCGACGGATTAACGTCTTTCCGAAGCACGGAGGAAACAAAAAGGCCCACTCGTCCCTTAAAATACGTCCCTCTTAATACTCACTTATACGCTAAATAAGGAACTCCTGTGCAAAATTATATACCTTTAAACCTATCCGGTTTAATAGGTGCTTTAAATCCCTCCAGCTAGGTTCCACCACCACCACCACCATTACAGCCCATTTACGTCCCACTGCTGGGCACAGGCCTCCACTCTCATAGGAGAGAGGGATTTAGAGCTTAGACCCACCACGCTGCTCCAATGCGAGTTGGCGGGTAGTTAGGTTCATTAGTGGTTTATTCATATTTTGTTTTACACTTTAGAACACAGTGTCAAGAGTAGATAAAGGCACATCGTATTGTTTGTATAATATGGGACATATCCTCGGAGATATATCGACACTTGAGGGAGGCCCAACATAACAAGCTCCATTTTCCCAAGAAGTTTGTCGTGCGTAAGTCTCCTACACTAAGACCCAATTTGTTAAAGCAAATCCTAATGGACGCGTAGGAACTACCTATCTAATACCTACGGATTTTCCTTACAAACTCTTTTTACGAGGTTTCCGTAGCTTTAGAAAGAATCAAAAAAACCGGCCAAGTGCGAGTCGGACTCGCGCACCGAGGGTTCCGTACAAACCTGTAGTAAGTTTTACGATTTATGACTTATTAAAAAAAATTGCTTAAAAATTACGTTTGTTGTATGGGAGCCCCCCTTTAATATTTACTTTATTGATATTTAATTATTTATTTTGAAAGGTAATATACAAGTTAATATTCTGTGAAAATTTGAACCGTCTACCTGTTACCGTTTTTAATATTGAGCAAAAAAATACGAAAAAAACACGTTTATTGTATGGGGACCCCCCTTAATATATATATTTTTTTAATTTTTAGTATTTGTTGTTATAGCGGCAACGGAAATACATCATTTGTGAAAATTTCAGCTTTCTAGCTATCACGGTTTATGAGATACAGCCTGGAGACAGACAGACAGACAGACAGACAGACAGCGGAGTCTTAGTAATAGGGTCCCGTTTTTACCCTTTGGGTACGGAACCCTAAAAACATATTATTAGTTACGTAGCGTCGAAAGAAACTGATGCCCACAACTTCATCCGCGTGAATTAAGGTTTTTCCAAATATTTACTTTGACTTTGACTTTCTAAATTTTAATTTCAATTTAATATTTTCAATTTATTTATTTAAAACATGTATGACATACAGGTTTCTCTTATGTTATGTCATATTTTGACTATACCACCGGTTCGGAAAGCAGATTCTGCTGAGGAGAGCCGGCAAGAAACTCATGCCCGCAAGTAAATCATGCCCGCGTGGAATGGTGGCAAGAATACTGGCTGCATTCTCGCGCTGGACAGCCAGGCTGATCCTTTGCGCAGAAAATAAGCCAGCCCTTCTGTCACCAGATGATAAGATGCCTTTTTTTGCAGTCTAAGATGGTAGCGGGCTAACCTGTTAGGGGCATAGCAGTTATATTAAACCCATACCCCTATTCGGTTTCTACACGGCATCGTACCGGAACGCTTGGTGCCACGTCTTTGCCGGTAGGGTGGTAACTAGCCACGTCCGAAGCATCCCACCAGGCCAGACCAGGGAAATTCAGGGGATCGAACCCAGGACCTCCGCACGTTAAGGCAACAGCGCTCAACACTGCGCTACGGAGGTCGTCAAACTTGACTTATAACTAGCTTACCATTTTAGCGGAGGCAGACACAGCTTTGTATCCAAAATTCCCATTAGGGAACGTTGGCACACGGAGACATAACATCATAATAATAGGGGCTACGTATGCATTGTTCTAAGTAGGTCACACGGCAACTTGGTGAAAATCAAACATAATTAACTATTTAACTATTTATCATGCAAAAAAAATGTATTCGAGTAATTTTTAACCTCGGCAACCGGGACAGCTGTCGACCATATTTCATAAAATATAATATTATGACCTTACCTTGCCTATACATACTAGAAGTTTGTTTATTCGTGAGGAAACATCTAAACTTTTATACACAAAAAACATATAAATCGACTCGACATAAATCTAAACTGGCCTTATCGCAACACAGAACGAAACTATACTCTACTAGCCCACACTACGCATCAACAATAATATATAACAAAATTCCCGATAGCATTAAAAATATTGAATCTAATATTAAATTTAGGAAAGACCTACAGACCCTGTTAACCCAGAAGGGATTTTATGAGGTTGATGAATTTTTAGCCACCTAGTTTGTACCTAGTTTGACATAATTTAATAATTAATTGTACCTGACATTATTTTAACCTAATATTATTTTAATTTATATAATTTAATTAATCTGATTTTTTAATGCTGAATATTATGCTGCTTTGTAATTGCCTATGTTTTATGTTTTAATTTTAATATAAATGTAAAAATTAAGATTTGAGTTAATATAATGTAATTTTAATTATTGTAATTTTATATTCTACAATGTACATGTACTTGCTTTGCCCTAACGGGGCTGAAATGCAATTAAATAAATATGAAATATGAAATATAAATTCAGTACCTACTCGTGTCTGTGGCAGGTTTGTTAATAATTTGAAGATTGTATAATATACTGAGTAAAGCAGTTCGACTCGTAGACAATCCCAAAATTATTTGCACGCTGGAATCCCTAGAGCACCGAAGAGACGTTAGTTCTCTTTGTGTGTTCTATCGTCTCTACAATGGGGAGTGCTCTGAGGAGTTATTTAATCTGATAGCACCTTCCGTGTTCTCCAGTCGCACTCTTCGTCGCAGAAACAAATTTCATCCTCACCACCTGGACGCCTGGTCTTCTTCCACCTCCCTTTATTCCAGGTCATTTCTGCCACGTACCTGCAAATTGTGGAACCAGCTTCCATCTTCTGTGTTCCCTAATGATTATAATAGGTATGGGGCTCTTCAAAGGGCGTGGTTTTTCTCGGTAGGAACGTTATTCCGAACCAGTGGTAGATTCACTCGAATATTCAAAAGCACTTGTTAAAAGTCTACTTGAATAAAGAATATTTGATTTGTTTGAAAAAAAAACACTTTTAAGAACACGTAAAAGAACCCTTTTTGAGTCGGGGCTATTATACAATAATTGACGAATTTCTTAATGACAAAGTTGTATGGAATCAATTGAATTTAGGTCCAGCTCCCTGCTCCCCACAGGATAGTATCTATAATAACTTACACTATTGTATTTAATTTATAATATTTACCTAAGTAATGTAATATATTGTTTAAAAAGAGCAACTGCAGAGTTTCTTGCCGTCTCTTCTCAGCAGAACTGCTTTCCGAACCGGTGGTAGAGTCAAAACATGACGTAACATAAGAGACACATGTATGTCCTACATGTTTATAAATACATAAATTGAAATTGAAAAATCTTCCACGTGTTTGCCATTCCTACCGAGAAGAGCCAGCAAATAGCAATAAATTCGCTGGTTGCTCTTTTTGAAATCAAATAATATACGGGTATAGCTAAAATAAGTTAAATACAGACCCACGCTTCCAGTTTACCTACCTAAGTATCCCAAATGCGTCGAAGTATCTTCGGTGATACACGTATAAATCAAAGGTAACTCCATAACCAGCTGGACCCTTTCCAATCACGTTCGCAAATGGAATCAATAGGGAATCTCTGAATCTTTATTGAATTTAGGTACTTACCTGTGAGGGATCCCTCCATTTATCTACTGAACGATAAATATTGGACGAGGAAATTCTTCTTTCTTTCAGAAATGCTCTTTCCGCGGAAATATAGGTAAGCTTTAACCAAGAGGTTTTCTCAGAAAAAATCACAAAATCCCTTTCAATGGCTAACTGACTAAACTTTAATAAAAAAGATATTGCTATACCTTTCTTATTATGTACTTTCTGCGGAAAGGAACACGACTTGACTTAAAAAAAAAAAATCTAAATTCAAATATGAGTAGGTATTTATTTCATTCAAAGTAGGTAAGATAGCAACGCAAAAATAAATACTTAATAATGACTATTATGTATTTTATAGTTTCTATTGTATTGTTTTTAATAAATTTGATGATTCAATTTGAAAAAAAAAAATGACTATTAATAATTCACATACTTGATACTTAATATAATTCTATTGGAGTGTCCAAGCGTCTTTGTCCGATAAGTAGTCGTAGTTTAGTTTAGTGCTGTCAATTTAGTTAAGTTATTTCAGAGATTGTGTTAACCAGATTTCTCCACACAGTCTTGATATATTATTATCATCCATACTCCATACTAATCACTAGTCTGTTTCGCTTCAACGGTCCATTTTGACGAACTCCTTGGCGCAGTGTTGAGCGCTGTAATTGTCTTCAACGTAGGCGGTCCCGGGTTCGATCCCCATATCGCAGCAGGGTCTATTCGGGAAATAATAATTTCTGAATTTTCTCTGGTTTAGCCTGGCCTTAGCCCTCTAGCATCTTAGACTGCATTATCACTTAGGTACCACCAGGTGAGATCGCAGTCAAGGGCTAACTTGTAGAAGAATAAAAAAATACATGAAATAAAAACATTTCGCTTATAATTTCATTCCTCAAACGTTTCCTTCTATTCCGGAAACTGAGTTGTTAAACTATTAATGAAAAGTCACGGCGGCTGCGATAGGTCCTCGTATACAAACAAAAAGTAAGCGAATCCACGCTGCTCGCTTTTACAAACAATTACGAGTACGGTGAAGTTGGCCGGAACTCGGTACAGCGATTCCGCATCCGCAATCCGATGGGGCCATTACCTATTCTGTGGCCATACCACATACTGCCAACGCAATATTATGCTTTTTGACGATCGGCACCTATAAACTCGATCCAGTTCGATTTTAAATACCTACATTTGACAAACGATTACTATATCCTGGTGCACAATCGAGGTGCAGTATTAACATTGCAGTCTCGGATTGATCGTATTCGAGCGTTCGAACACATTGGCGTCAAAGTAAAATGAACCCAAATCGCTTGATTTAAAGTCTCAAGTTTAGTAAAATAATTTTAATTTCAAAACGTTTCCTATTGGAGCGTTGGCTGTGAATGCATAAACGATATTCAGCTTCTAAAAGTAGAGTTCATTTTACTATGACACAAATGTGTTCGACTTGAACGCTCGAATACGATCAACCGAAACGACAATGTTAAAACTGAGACTAGAGCACAGGCCCTCTAGTATTAAACTTCAGATCAAGCATAGCGAGGTGTATCATATTATTTACTAGCTGATGCCCGCGACTTCGTCCGCGTGGATTGAGGTTTTTGGGTTCCCGCGGGAACTCTTTAATTTTCCGGGATAAAAAGTAGCCTATGTGCTATTCCAGACTATAATCTATCTCTGTGCCAAATTTCATCAGCCGTTGGAGCGTGATTGAGTAACAAACATCCATACATCCATACATCCACACATCCATACATCCATACATCCATACATCCATCCAAACTTTCGCATTTATAATATTTATTTGATATTTGATACAGTGGTGTGAGGTGGTCACCCTATTTTGCCATGGGCGCCCTAACAAAACTTTTAAAATAAATATTACAACACTCATAAAATTTCGTCAGGATTTAAAGCGATGCTTTTAATTTTTTTACTAGAAATACGAGAGCTTAAGAAATTCGTAAAAGATAAGCTAAGGGTAAAATTCTTCGAAAGTAAGGCAATAAACTATAGAATTTCACGCAGCGGAACTCGTAAAGCTTTCTAAATTATTACGTTAAAACAAAGCTCTACAATCTGACAAGCACTTTGAAATGCGATCATAAAGTCGAGACCTTTTTCTACACCAAATCACCAAAGTGTCGAGAAACAATGATAGCAGATGTTAAAGTACCAAAACAAAAAAAAAAATCACGTCTTGAGAAAAATATTAAGATGCAACGCAAAACTGTGGGAAAGAGGTGTGGCAGTTTTATTTTGATGCCTGATTGGACAAACCCGAATAAGGTCTATTTTAGGGCCAATGAATTACGTCGAATGGTTTACTTGGGCGTGCAATTTAAATTTCAGAATTATGGCGGGGAGAGGGGGACCCGAGCGCAACGGAGCATGGAGACGGACAGTCAAGCACAAGCCTTCAAACGCGGAGGTCAATCGCGGATTAAATCGCGGACATCCAATCGCAGGGGTTTCAATCACGCGCAGTCTTCATTAAATATCCAATAATTCCTCGATTCGGGCTTTCGAGAAGTCGTTTAATATAAGTATTTTCCGGGTCTGTTACTAAAAATTGTACTAAAGAGTGAATGCGTATATGTAATTTGTAGAGTCAAATGACCTGTCTCCGATTAAATACCATTCTAAGAAATAAAGTGTACAGTGAGGAGAGTCTTCGATAAATTTGGTAACGTACTCTATTTGATTTAATTATATTTAGAACAATTTCACAGTCCTACATAATATCATACAGATAAATCTAGGATATAAATTGGCTAAAACGAGATAAGGTGTATCCAGACACAGCATTAGATACCTTTTATTATATGAATGGAGTTGAAAGGGGAGACCCCAGGACAAGTACGAAGTGGGTATACACGAGTCTCTTCATTATATCAATTACCATATGTCCGTTTCTCCAGACATATAGACTCATTTGTAAGTTCCGTAAATACTGGAATCGTAGTCACAACCCAGAGGCGACTAGAGCCACGAGTGCCAGATACAACCATACTTCGATCCTATCTCAAATAGAATTTGTTTAATGAAGTAATAGATATCGTATGACTGTGAAATCGGTTCGATCCACTCACTTGTATAACTTAACCTGATAACGAGTGTGTGTCTTTTCCTTATAACGTGTGTCTTATCCTATGTTTTTTGTATTTCATCACCGTTATAAATATGAAAATAATAATAACATAAAACATGTGTGTTAATCATTAAGAACTATCTAGAATAGACAGCCGACGGGTTTTTTAGCTTGGATATACCGTTTTTCCCGTCGTTAGCATGGCTTTAGGAACGGGATATCCAGCTGGGCTTCTAAATGTCATCCCATTAGAAGCTCAGTTTAATTAATCGAACAGTTTCTTTTTTTAATTTCACTCTATCTGTCGGAGTAATAGAATTAATGGTTTACTTGAATAAAAGAATTACTTTGAACCATAACTATACTCTTTCATTCCTATCATTAAATATATTTCCTAGAGCTTTTAATAATGGAGATACGAGTTAAATTGCACCTCATCAGTCTTAATACAACCTCACAATGTCTATTGTTTCAAGATAACTATTGTGTTATTTCAACTTGAAATCCTCCGCTATTAAACCCTCTCATATCACCTTATTTAGATCACGATTCTCTCATCAAAAGATAAAATAGGCAGGTTATTTATTACAGCATTAATTCATATTAATAGCACAAGTTTGATAGTAAATTTAGGTAATAATAGTTTTACTGGAGCACCTAGGTTCTTTCGATTAGAGCCTAGAATATAGAAAAGTCAAATGCATTGCAGTCTAAATAGAATTGACTTAAGGTTGATTAGTTAATGAACCGATTAGAGCCAGAATATAGAGAAGTCAAATGCACCGCAATCTAAATAGATTTGACTTAAGGTTGACTAGCTAATGAATTGATTAGAATAAAATTATATCAATACAGTTTTGAATTAAGTGAGTAAGATCACAAACTATCGCCATACTTCTATTGTATTGTTCGAGCCGACGGAGCCTAACAAAGGCCTTTGCAGAACGGGAGACCGCCGAGACGCAGGTAGGCAATTATGTGTCCTTTATTTTACGTAGGAAATAGATTTGAGTCTTAAGGAGCAATGAAGTATATTGTTGGAAAATGAGACAACAAAGGTTGATTGGGAATTAAGATTTTTTTAGAGCTCATAGCTTATAAGCTAGACTAAGCTCCTTGAATGGTACACGGTTGCCTGGTGGCGTATCGGCGGCAATGACTCAGCACACCTATACACGCCATGTCTTTGCAAATCAACCCCCGACCTTTGATTTGGCCAAATCAAATACCTAACAAATTTAAACAAATATAATTATAAATCCATGGTTACGGGGCGAGCTTCGGCTCAATTAAAGTACCAGCCATTTAATGCCATTTGGTGATCGGGAATAATATCGCTTCTCAGCGCAAAAGGGGGTTGAAAAGCAGCCCCAATAACAATGCTAAAAGGCTGGATACCAGCGTAGGGAGTCCCCGTGCTTAATGAGACATTGGTCGGTTACGATGACCTTAAAAGAGGTAAATACATGCATCAACTGACCTTTCACTCTAGCCAGAACGTTAAGTTTAATCCTTCATTCTATCTAGCTTTCCTCCTTGGAACCTTACCGCGAGAGTGAATAAGTAAATAACGTAACTTATTGATGTAAAACTCACAAGTAAAACCGCGGAAATCTGGTAGATTGATTGAGATGTCTGCATGTCCACCCAACGAAATGTACCAGCCATTTACTTGGCAACTCATATGATAACAGATGTCTCCGGATGCCTAAGTGTCTCTATTTCCGACAGAATTTTGGTGCCGTGACCAGGATTTAATCCTGGATCACTACGAGAAGCTTGTTTGGTACCATAGGACTAGGATATAATCCCGAAAAATTTAGAGAACCTGGGAATTTTGATGCCGGAGTGACCAGAGGTCTATGTACGTATTCGAAAATAACGATATGACTAGATCTATATTAACAAAAAAAAAAAAAAAAACAAATTATAACACAACGTAGGAATAGTAATTAAGTGTATGTGAAGGAATCGTGATTAGGTATATGAGACGGTGATCAACACAAAAAAAAAAAAAAAATTGTATATATATAATAATAATAAATAATAAAACAGGCGAAAGAAAGGTTAAGACACACACTGTGCATGTTAATATTATGTTGTACATTTATTTTATGTATAGGAGAAGCAGAGCAGAAATAAGCAGTATGTTTTATAAATGTACAATTTACAGGGATCCCAAGGAGGAGTTTTGCAGAGAACGAGATATCACTGTGCTTATTTCTTGAAAATATTTACCCTAAATCCTAAAATTTTATATAATCGGAGCGCATTTCCAAGTATAGATAACATCTGCTATCATTATTGCATTGTTTCATAAAATTTTCTCGACGTTTTACGAAGGTGTAATAAATAAGTAAATTAGCGTTTTAGCGTAATTTGGGCGGTGAATAGTTAAACGACGATAAGGAGATTTAGATAAGATGCCGACGGGTAAAAAGGGACGTAAGACAAAGCAGGTAGTAGCGGACCGGTCGGGCGTTAGCGTAGTAGAAGCGAGTGAGCAAACGGGAACCTTAAGTAACCCGGCGTTAGAGTTGATTTTACAAAAAATCAGCGAATTCGAGGGGAAGTTACAGCAATTGAGTTCGAAAGTGAACCCAGTACCGAATGAAAGCGCGAGTGTTACGTCACACGAGTCAGTTGGGTTAGTGAGTAATGAAAGTAACAGTGGTAGGCAGGAAGCTAGTCTTGTATCCACGAGTTCTAGTGTAGCATCTTCCGAGACTCGGAACATTTATGTGGTGCAGCCATCGGTTAGCAAACCAAATTTTGATGGAAAACCATTCACAAATCCAATTTCATTTTTAAAACGGTTAAAGAAGTATATTAGGGCAGTAAATGGGTTTGATCGCGAGATTGACATAGCACTAGGGTGCATTACGGGACATGCTCGTCAGGTTATGGAGTTGTATTCGAAAGATTGGACTACTTTCGCCGATTTTGAAGTCGATTTTAGGCGCACTTATTGGACTGAACAGATCCAGGAGTCTGTGCGATATAGATTGATTAATGCGGTATATACGAACAATTCGGGAATGACTATGTCTGAACATTTTGCCGAACAGGTAGAATCAATGCAGTCACTGACTATTGCGTTTAGCGAGCGAGATTTAGTAAATGCTATTATGCGACACTATGCGGTAGATATACAGCGTCTATGGTTTACTAGGACTGAGGAAGTTAGTATCATGAGCGGGGCGAGGTTCTTGAGAAGTATAGAGCAAAATATTGTTGAAAAACCGAAGGGAGTTGCGAGAGAGGTAGTAGGGGGTAATTTCAGAGGTAGACGGTATAACGGGTCACCGTTGGAACGACCTATGGTTGCAACGATTTTCAAAAATAGGTGGAGTACTAGAGGAAATACGACTAGAGGAAGAGGTTATCGTCAGAATAGGTCAGGTTATAAGGCTAGTTTTAACAGGTCTACATTATCTGAAACTGAACGAGTCAGACCGGCTATTACGTTTGTAAAGGAGGGCGAAAGCTCTAATTTGTCGAAAAATGTGGGGGAGGGACCATCAAAAAACTAGAGGTCCCCACACAAACGAGGTCAAATAAGTTAATTTTGTGTAGAACGGGGAATGTAGAGATCTCAGAGGGCGAACGGGCAGGCGTAGCTTATAACATCCTAGTTAGAAACGGATGGAAACCAGGACAAAGTCTAGGGGTCAACGGAAAGGGGCTAAAACGAACATTGAAAGGTAGCGTAGATAGTGACGATTATAGCTGTCAAGCAGAAATCAGTGGCATAGGAATCTTATTGGAAAACCAGTTTAGCAACGTAGTGGAATGTAATGAGATGGAAATTGAGTGTGAATCTTGTACGAAAAGAGGTTTAAGCGTATATACGATGGTCCATGAACTGGATGGGTCGATTGACGAAGGTATTGATTATTCTCTACCTAAGTTACCTGAAGTATGTGTATGGTTGTACGGGAGAAGTATGAATGCACTTATCGATACGGGAAGTCAGATTAGCGGGATAACTAAAGAATTGTACGATTCTATTCTAAGTGGAAACATATCTCTACCTGAAATCGCTATTCCAGCTATTCAAATACAGGGTGCATTCGGATCGCGAAGCGAAAGCACGAATCGGTTGGTGTTAATAGAGTTCCAATTAGGCAGTACGTTAATTGAAGCACCTGTATTAATTATGCGACGTTTACCTAGGTCATTAATATTAGGATATGATTGGTTAGAACGAGTAAAAGGAGTAGTAAATTGTGGAAGTGAACGGACATTAACAATCGAACATTTGGGAGTCAAGTCTTGCGTTAGACTCAATTCAGATTGTAATATCGAAAGGTTAGGAGGAGAGGCGAATGCTGCCACGATTAATTTGATATTAAATCAAAATACTAGGTCAGAAGGGCATAGCGTATCAATAGAAGAATCGAACGGGAAAAATTCTAAAGGATTTCACTTAGGCGATTCAAACTTAAGTAGTGAACAAAGGGAGCTGTTACTGCCTGTGTTAGAGAAGCATTGTAAGGTATTTACGGACGAGTTAGGTTTGACTAGCAGTTACGAGCACGTTATTGAATTAATAGACGAAGTTCCTTTTGTGAAGCATAGCTATCCAGTACCCTTAGCATATAGAGAACAGGTTAAGGAGGAATTAGAGGAGCTAGAGAGGTTAGGCGTAATAAAACAGGAGGCGACTCCGTATTGCAGCCCTCTCACGTTCACTAAGAAACGAGATGGATCAATAAGACTCTTATTAGACGCGCGCGAACTTAATAAGAAAATTGTAGGAGATGCAGGGTCACCACCACTCACGTCTGAAATTTTACAATCCTTTCATGGAGTGAATTATATCAGTTTAATTGATTTGAATAATGCATATTTTCAAATACCTTTGCATCGGGATTCTAGGAAGTGTACAGGGTTCTCTTTTATGGGAAGAACCTATACTTACCGCGTATTGCCTCAAGGTTTAAAGACATCTGTGGCAGGTTTCTCTAGAGCAATGGATTCAATATTAAAAGGAGTGTGTGAGTTTTGCGTGAACTATTTAGATGACATTGTCATATTTACCACAGGGGATATAAAGTTACATCTAGAACATTTAGATCGAGTACTTGACAGTCTGGAGACCGCAGGTTTAACAGGTAGAATAGGAAAGTGTCGGTTTTTATGCGTAGAGGTGAAATTGCTAGGACACATAGTAAATACAAGCGGGGTGCGTATGGATCCTGAGCGGGTAAAAGCCATATTAGATCTTCCCATACCTCGAACAATAAAACAATTACGAGGATTTCTGGGATTAATAAATTATTTCAGAAGGTTTGTTTCGAAGTATAGCGAAGAAGTTAGGCCACTCTGCGACCTATTAAAACAAAATACCAAATGGTCATGGACTCAGGTAGTAAACGATTGTTTTGAGAGGGTCAAGAAATTATTTCTAGACACAATACTGCTTATGCATCCTAACCCAAAGGAGACCTATTACTTACAAACCGATAGCAGTAATCTAGGAGTTTCTGGGTATGTTTATCAATTGGACGATGTAGGTGAAGAACAGATAATAGGATTTTGTAGTAAGGCGTTGACAGAAACGGAGCGTAAATGGACGGTCACAGAACAAGAATTGTGGGCTATCATTTTTAGTTTGTCGAAGTTTGAAACGTATTTGAGGGGAGCACGTTTAGTGATTAGGACCGATCATAAGAGTTTGATATTTTTACAAACATGTAAATTGTTGAGCGCACGAATGATACGTTGGGTGCATTACATAGGTCGGTTCGACTATACAGTCGAGCATGTAAAAGGGAAATTAAATACAGTAGCGGATGTATTATCCAGACATATAAAAGGTACAACTGATGTATTGACTAATAAGACTACGGGGCCTGAGATGAATTTATTCAAAGCATCGTTAGGACGGGTAGTACAGGCGAGATGGAAGGAGATAGGTAGCTACCAAGAGCGTGACAGGGTCGCTAGTGAGATAATTAGACGTATGAAAATAACAGGCACGTCTGAATCAAGATATTATATACTTAAGGAGGGTGTTCTTTACAAGACAGACGGGAGGAAGGATACTTTGAGATTATATGTCCCCGAGGACTTACAAAGAGATTTGATTGTTAGCATTCATGAGGAAATAGGTCATTTCGGACGTTACAAGGTATATGCTATGATGAAACGTCGGTACTATTTCTCGAATATGTCTCGCGTGATAAATCGTAGTGTAAGAGCTTGCGAAATATGTCAAAAATCAAAGCACGCGTTAGAAACACACACAGGGCCAATTAAAACCGTGATAACGAAAGAAATAGGAGAACGGGTTTTTTGTGATATTTATGGACCTTTACCTGCGGGACGATTTGGATACAGATATATATTTGTGATACAGGACGCTTACAGTAAGCTAATCAGGTTATATCCACTACGCGAAGCAAGTGGAAAAGCCTCGTTAACATGTATAAAAAAGTTTCATAGTCAAATTGTAGTTAAGACCTTATGTTCGGATAGAGGTGCGAACTTCACGTCAAAGATTTTCGAGTCGGGTGTACATCGATTAGGTATCGAGTTGACACACACATCTGTTAGGAATCCGCGACCAAATTCAACAGAGAGAGTTAATAAGGAATTAGGGAGGTTATTCAGAACATATTGCGACAAATCTCATCGATCTTGGGTGGATTTATTACCGGACATAGAGGATTGTTACAATCAGGTAGTACATACTACGACAGGCTATACTCCAAATGAGATAGTATGTGGAAAGCGGACCTTGCTATCGACTGATTTCGACAAGAGCGTAGTGAACGGAAACGGTTTACAACAGGAGACGTTAGATCAAATTAGACAGCGGGCACAGCAAAACATAATTAAGGCAGCGGAAAGTAGAGAGTCTTATTATAATAAGAATCATAAGTTAGTGCAGTTCGAGATAGGAAATTTAGTAAAGCTCAAGACTTTTTCGAAATCAGATGCCGACAAGAAGTTAACAAGGAAATTCATGCGTTTATATGAGGGACCTTACGTAATAGGAGCGGTTCCGTATAATAACGTATATACATTGATTGACGCTCGTACTAACAAAGCTAAGGGTAATTACAATGCGATCCATCTGTTTCGTTATTATGGAGATATTTAAGAGAGTAGGTTTCCACTAGGGATTAGTGTAAACAAAGGGAAATGAATGAAGTTACCGATATCTTCATGAACAATAGAGAGGTCAGTTTAAACGAGTAAAGAGGAATTTGAGTTAAATAGGTTATTACGATGTTTGGAATATAATAGATGAGCGGGAAGGACTTAGAGCTAGCGGTAAAGTACAGAGGGGAAATAGATTTTCAAACGACTAGTAAAAATATGTAGATATTTATGGGACTAGGTGTATTAAAAATCTATTTGGGGGAGTGTGAGGTGGTCACCCTATTTTGCCATGGGCGCCCTAACAAAACTTTTAAAATAAATATTACAACACTCATAAAATTTCGTCAGGATTTAAAGCGATGCTTTTAATTTTTTTACTAGAAATACGAGAGCTTAAGAAATTCGTAAAAGATAAGCTAAGGGTAAAATTCTTCGAAAGTAAGGCAATAAACTATAGAATTTCACGCAGCGGAACTCGTAAAGCTTTCTAAATTATTACGTTAAAACAAAGCTCTACAATCTGACAAGCACTTTGAAATGCGATCATAAAGTCGAGACCTTTTTCTACACCAAATCACCAAAGTGTCGAGAAACAATGATAGCAGATGTTAAAGTACCAAAACAAAAAAAAAAATCACGTCTTGAGAAAAATATTAAGATGCAACGCAAAACTGTGGGAAAGAGGTGTGGCAGTTTTATTTTGATGCCTGATTGGACAAACCCGAATAAGGTCTATTTTAGGGCCAATGAATTACGTCGAATGGTTTACTTGGGCGTGCAATTTAAATTTCAGAATTATGGCGGGGAGAGGGGGACCCGAGCGCAACGGAGCATGGAGACGGACAGTCAAGCACAAGCCTTCAAACGCGGAGGTCAATCGCGGATTAAATCGCGGACATCCAATCGCAGGGGTTTCAATCACGCGCAGTCTTCATTAAATATCCAATAATTCCTCGATTCGGGCTTTCGAGAAGTCGTTTAATATAAGTATTTTCCGGGTCTGTTACTAAAAATTGTACTAAAGAGTGAATGCGTATATGTAATTTGTAGAGTCAAATGACCTGTCTCCGATTAAATACCATTCTAAGAAATAAAGTGTACAGTGAGGAGAGTCTTCGATAAATTTGGTAACGTACTCTATTTGATTTAATTATATTTAGAACAATTTCACAGTCCTACATAATATCATACAGATAAATCTAGGATATAAATTGGCTAAAACGAGATAAGGTGTATCCAGACACAGCATTAGATACCTTTTATTATATGAATGGAGTTGAAAGGGGAGACCCCAGGACAAGTACGAAGTGGGTATACACGAGTCTCTTCATTATATCAATTACCATATGTCCGTTTCTCCAGACATATAGACTCATTTGTAAGTTCCGTAAATACTGGAATCGTAGTCACAACCCAGAGGCGACTAGAGCCACGAGTGCCAGATACAACCATACTTCGATCCTATCTCAAATAGAATTTGTTTAATGAAGTAATAGATATCGTATGACTGTGAAATCGGTTCGATCCACTCACTTGTATAACTTAACCTGATAACGAGTGTGTGTCTTTTCCTTATAACGTGTGTCTTATCCTATGTTTTTTGTATTTCATCACCGTTATAAATATGAAAATAATAATAACATAAAACATGTGTGTTAATCATTAAGAACTATCTAGAATAGACAGCCGACGGGTTTTTTAGCTTGGATATACCGTTTTTCCCGTCGTTAGCATGGCTTTAGGAACGGGATATCCAGCTGGGCTTCTAAATGTCATCCCATTAGAAGCTCAGTTTAATTAATCGAACAGTTTCTTTTTTTAATTTCACTCTATCTGTCGGAGTAATAGAATTAATGGTTTACTTGAATAAAAGAATTACTTTGAACCATAACTATACTCTTTCATTCCTATCATTAAATATATTTCCTAGAGCTTTTAATAATGGAGATACGAGTTAAATTGCACCTCATCAGTCTTAATACAACCTCACAATGTCTATTGTTTCAAGATAACTATTGTGTTATTTCAACTTGAAATCCTCCGCTATTAAACCCTCTCATATCACCTTATTTAGATCACGATTCTCTCATCAAAAGATAAAATAGGCAGGTTATTTATTACAGCATTAATTCATATTAATAGCACAAGTTTGATAGTAAATTTAGGTAATAATAGTTTTACTGGAGCACCTAGGTTCTTTCGATTAGAGCCTAGAATATAGAAAAGTCAAATGCATTGCAGTCTAAATAGAATTGACTTAAGGTTGATTAGTTAATGAACCGATTAGAGCCAGAATATAGAGAAGTCAAATGCACCGCAATCTAAATAGATTTGACTTAAGGTTGACTAGCTAATGAATTGATTAGAATAAAATTATATCAATACAGTTTTGAATTAAGTGAGTAAGATCACAAACTATCGCCATACTTCTATTGTATTGTTCGAGCCGACGGAGCCTAACAAAGGCCTTTGCAGAACGGGAGACCGCCGAGACGCAGGTAGGCAATTATGTGTCCTTTATTTTACGTAGGAAATAGATTTGAGTCTTAAGGAGCAATGAAGTATATTGTTGGAAAATGAGACAACAAAGGTTGATTGGGAATTAAGATTTTTTTAGAGCTCATAGCTTATAAGCTAGACTAAGCTCCTTGAATGGTACACGGTTGCCTGGTGGCGTATCGGCGGCAATGACTCAGCACACCTATACACGCCATGTCTTTGCAAATCAACCCCCGACCTTTGATTTGGCCAAATCAAATACCTAACAAATTTAAACAAATATAATTATAAATCCATGGTTACGGGGCGAGCTTCGGCTCAATTAAAGTACCAGCCATTTAATGCCATTTGGTGATCGGGAATAATATCGCTTCTCAGCGCAAAAGGGGGTTGAAAAGCAGCCCCAATAACAATGCTAAAAGGCTGGATACCAGCGTAGGGAGTCCCCGTGCTTAATGAGACATTGGTCGGTTACGATGACCTTAAAAGAGGTAAATACATGCATCAACTGACCTTTCACTCTAGCCAGAACGTTAAGTTTAATCCTTCATTCTATCTAGCTTTCCTCCTTGGAACCTTACCGCGAGAGTGAATAAGTAAATAACGTAACTTATTGATGTAAAACTCACAAGTAAAACCGCGGAAATCTGGTAGATTGATTGAGATGTCTGCATGTCCACCCAACGAAATGTACCAGCCATTTACTTGGCAACTCATATGATAACAGATGTCTCCGGATGCCTAAGTGTCTCTATTTCCGACTCTATATTTCCTAAAAATTCCTTCAGTATAATTAATTACAAATCACTAGCCAAGACGATCACGTACGGTGCCACCACAGTGGGTTGACGACCATACATGTGGCAGACGGCTACCATGAGAGCTAAACTACTACTGATACCTGCAACTTCGTCCGCGTGGATTAGGGCTTTTTGATTCCCGCGGGAACTCTTTGATTTTCCGGGCCGGCGATAGATTGAAACTTGAAAATTGAAATGATAGATGATGATGAATGATAGTAGGTATCTATAACAACATCATTTATGCTGTGATATTATGGTATGTATCCATTGGTATGTATCCATTCAGTATTTTTATTGTACTAGTTGAAAGGTCAAAAGTGCAATGTTTATCTATATTTTGCCACGGATTCTGAGATTTACCAACGTAAGTAGACCTACATATGTGAAACATAATATACCTACCAATCATACCTAACTATAATTTAAATTTAAAGTAATACCTAAATACCTAATCTGCTCAGTAATAATAATTAGACTAAGAGATAACTGCAATTTTGGTAACCATCGCCAGAAAGGCTGATTCAGTGTTAGGTGGATGTAGAGCTCTCCACTGATCTCAAAAGTTGCAGTCTGCCTGCATTTGGATGGCCCTTTCGCTAAATATGGCCTTTCAAAGTCGGTTTATTGTTACCAAAAATGAACGATAATTAGAAAAGCTGATTCTTGTACAGTATTAAAGTATGCGCTGTACCTATGTAAACAGCGTAAAAACTGACGCGTGTGGATGGGACTTTTTCTAGATATCAGCTTTCAAAGACGTTATAAGCTATACTTACTATGCGTTCCTGTAAAAAAATATTAGCAATTATTATGTCGTCCCGTTGATTGCTGTTAAACATTTATATATTAAGCCAAGGAACCGGCGGAGACAAATAAATATAATATAATATTATAAATGCGAAAGTTTGGATGGATGAATGAATGTTTGTTAATCAATAGACTAGGCGATGGTTGATTTTAATTTATTATTGTCGTGTTTAAGGTCATCAGCTAAATTCGCTCATGAGTCTCATGACCTGTACGACCGGTTCAGAGATAAGGCCTTTCACAAACGATGGGTTTTTTAAACGCTTGTTTTTTTAGCCTATTTCAAAATAATAGAGAGTTTATAACTTTATGATATCTCCATAACATAGCCAAACCTGCTAACCTAAATTTCACTTTTATAATTTTAGTAAGCTATTTTTAAGGGTTTTAAAAATTCAACCAAAGCTGTCCGTCCATCTGTCTGTCTGCCAGCAAGCTGTATCTCATGAACCGTAATAGCTAGACAGTAAATTTCACAGTGTGTATTTTTATCACCGCTATAAAAAAAATAAAGGGGGGGGGGTCTATTCAAAAAATGTCATTTTTTCGGCGCTTGATCCGTATTAGGTAGACACGAGGACAAAACGTGCAACGAAAATCCGCGTCGTTGCGCCGTCGGGGTCGGAGCGGACAGATATCTAGGCTGTGTTCCGTTATAGACTGCGAGCACTGTTCAGTGCTCTTTACTGTGGAGAAATTCGTTCCGTTATAACTGACAGTAAACTGCTGCAGTATCCTAGGGAAATATATGACGTCATTAATCGACGCCATCTTTGTACTGTGAGTACTGGCGTTTTCGAGGTAAGGCGCTCTCAGTGTTTGTCTCAGTGCTGACAGCGTTCCGTTTTAAGCAGTACCCAGTATACCTAACTATAAAGGAACGGCTTCGCAGTGTACTAAAGTGACGTCACACCTTACAGTGCTCGCAGTGTATTTCGGAACACAGCCCTAGTCCTGTCGCACTGTGTGCTCCCTATAAAAGTGAGTCAAGAAATTCTGGAGTCC
This sequence comes from Erebia ligea, assembly GCA_917051295.2. Taxonomy (NCBI): domain Eukaryota; kingdom Metazoa; phylum Arthropoda; class Insecta; order Lepidoptera; family Nymphalidae; genus Erebia; species Erebia ligea. The sequence continues at coordinate 435,341 of OU785241.1, forward strand.
TAGAGTTTGTATTGAGAGACGTGTTTAATAAACTCCATCCACTGATCAGCGTGCAGACTCCCTTATTTAAGTTACGCATCACGTTTCATACAAAAACTTAATCTTATGTAAATGGACGTACGTGTTTCGTTGCATCAAAACAATATTAAATTGTTTTCAATAAACAGTCTACCTAGCTTTTAGGTTATATGACCAAAAATATGTTTAAATTTTAGTGCTTTGAAAGTATAATTTAGTTTTTGAAGTGATATTGTAATAATGAAGCCAGTTGTGTTATTTGTTTGTTTAACTCTGATGGTAATAGATACTGACAGTAAAGTATGGATGCCAGTGGGTAGTCCTATCATAAGTGCGTATCCCTGTAAGAACACCCGGGACATCCTGGTCTGGTTCGAGCCCGGTCTACCCCCGAGGGATAACAACCGGTACTATGTTTACATAAACAAGAACTTCCCGGCGGACAGTGTCACTAAAGTTTACTTTGACGCTGAAGTTAATATCACCTTCACGGTCAGATCGGTAAGTTTAGAAAGATAGAATAGATCGTAATAATAATAATGACCTCCCGACCGAATCAGCCACATCTCCAGACATATTAGCCATCTGCGCGGGAGATATGGCGTACTCTCTGTTCCAGAAAACAACTAACAAGAAAAGAAATTCGAAACAACCAAGTCATTGCGCTTATTGGCAATGACCTAAGGATTAGGAAAACACTAGGAAAAATATCCGACAGGTGGTGTCTATTTGATTGAGGAAACCGTATCTTAGTCATGCTGTGCGACCCTCCAGGAGGTACCATGGAACATAAAATGTAGGGTTGTAATAAGATCAAAACGTACAGCTAATTAGTAAATTTTTATTTTATTACTAGATGATGCCCGCGACTTCGTCCGCGTGGATTGAGGTATTTTGGTTCCCGCGGGAACTCTTTAATTTTCCAGAATAAAAAGTAGCCTAATATGTGTTATTCAAGACTATAATCTTTATCTGTGCCAAATCTCATCCAGATCCGTTCATCGGTTCAAGCGTGATTGAGTAACAACATCCATCCATAAAAACTTTCCAATTTATAATATTAGTATTAAGAAGTTAGCCCTTGACTGCGATCACCTGGTGGTAAGTAATGGTGCAGTCTAAGATAGTCGAGGTCTAACTAGGGGTATGGCAGTTATATTTTAGCATCGTACCGGAACGCTTGGCTGCATGTCTATGCCGGTAAAGTGGTAACTAGCCATGGCAGAAGCCCCCAACCACCAGACCAGAGAAAATAAAGAAATTATAAATTCCCACTGGCGATCGTATCCAGGACCTCCTTCTAAACCACAACACTCAGTCATTTTTGACAAAAACAGTGTAACGGTTTAACCCCTCAAAGGCGCGGCACGGCGCGGCACGTAGCGGCAAGTATTCTTTGTACAATTATGTCGCAGTGTATCTCCGTGCCGCGACTCATACAAAAAAAAATGGCAGTCACAGGGACTGCCCATAGAAGTGAAAACGAATAGGTATTTAAAATATAAACCTTAAAACTTAGCTATTAAAGTTTCATTACGAATGTAGTATATTTATATTTTAAGACCTTTTGTCTTCGTAACAACGCGAGCATGTCGGTGTTCGCGAGCATGTCAGTGACTGTGTCGGTGACGCGAATCCACAAGTTTACTCCCTACCAAAAAGGGCTCAACGCGCCTAAAGAAGTTTTCACTTCAAAAATCCGCTACGTGCCGCGCCGCGCCGTTCATAGGGCTAGACCTGTAGTAATATATTTTGATTTTCAATGTAGGTACCTAATCTGTTTTAGGATGAAAAGAAATTTCAAAGATTTTCTTTGATCAATGGCGACAGTTTCACTCTCCGCTTCTTCGTGGAGCACCCGAGCCTCGGCTTCATCGTGAAGGGGACCGTACCAGGACTCACGCCCTACCTCACAGGCCTCACCATCAACGACGTGGAGTACTGCAACGATCCAGATGTGGTGAGATACACATAAATATGGATTTTTTCTCGGTAAACATCGTACCTATATCGTATCATTTCAACTCATGGCCGGGTCACTACTTATCACGAGTCTCCTCTCGGAATGAGAAGGGTATAGCGATGGTCCACCACGTTGGCCAAGTGAGGATGGGAAGACACATTCGAAAATTCTCGGCCATGCAGATTTTCTCACGATGTCTTTCTTCACCGTTTCGCGGGCGTCGTGTGCTTATGACACTTGAAGTACAAGACGGTAGAGGTTACGCTTGACCCGTGGCAGATAGGCAGCGATACAAGGTTACATACCGGTATTATCCATCCATCCATCCATCCATCCATCACCCTGTACCTATTCGTCCACTGCTGGATATAGGCCTTTTGGAGAGCGCGCCACCACACACGGTCCTCCGCCTTCCTCATCCACTCGCTTCCCGCTACCTTTTTAAAGTCGTCGGTCCAGCGGGCTGGAGGTCGTCCCACACTGCGTTTACCGGTCCGCGGTCTCCACTCCAGAACGGGTCTGCCCCAACGGCCATCGGTTCTGTGAAAGACATGGCCTGCCCACTGCCACTCCAGCTTACTAATTCTCTAACGGTATAATACGTCGTACCGGTATTATATCCGTTACGTATAACTCACAAAAGTTTGAGGAGGCAGGACGTATTTAAAACAACTGTGCTATCAGCACTCGCATAGTATAGAACCTTAGTTAAACATTGTTCCCAGGGTTTCCTCCACGAATACGCAGCGGAAATAAAAAACGCGCCACAGAACTGCGGCAGACGGAAAGTGGACCACACAGAGCTGATCGTCAACGGAGCGCCCACCAAGCCAGGAGACTGGCCGTGGCATGCCGCCTTATACACCATCAAAGACCAGACCTTGAAGTACATATGTGGAGGCACCCTCGTCTCTAAGTACTTTGTTTTGACGGGTAAAGGAGGAGGAGGAGGAGGATTATTCTACTTTCACGAGACACGGATTCCGATCCCGAAAAACTGCATGTTTATCCTAATTATTGCAATTGACTGAATTTATGGTATTCTTGCTGCGATAATGCCTAACACGGGTCTGATAATATAAAGGTTCAAAGTCACTCAGCGGGCGATTAAGAGAGCTATAAGAGAGCTGGGAGTATCCTTCGTCATCATTATTTCAGCCTGCGGACGTCCACGGCAGTGGACGACTATCAGTTGATGATACCGTTTAGACCTGTTTTAATTATTGTGTACCAGAGCAGATTTTCTTTTTTTTTTTATCCACTACAAGTTAGCCCTTGACTGCGATCTCACCTGATAATATGGCTCGACCGTAACAATGGGATGATCATTCTCCGAGCGGGTGTTATGCTGGCGGACCACTGGTACAACCATTGATCTTTGGAAGTCGTAGCATAATTCAAAGTAAACTTCGTTATCGCGATTCAGGCTCTTCGTATTCTTCGTGCGGTACCAGTAGTGCCATCTATTGGCTTTTACAGTGCGGACAGCGAAGACCGCCACGATAGGGATGATGGCAACTCAATCAAATCAGCAACTCTTTATCAAACTTAAAAACGCACTTCTAGTGTGGAAGTTGTATGAAATTCACAGTTGTGACGTCATAAAATTTCAACGCACTTTTTTTTCTTTAATCTACCTATATTTTAAAATGGTTATCAAACTTAAAACTAACCGAGGATGTGAAAGGTCTTTTGGAAGACCCACTATTTAATAATCAGTTAGAAATAATTTATTTTTGATATAGGCATCATCCCTATTGAGTTTAGGGATTGTATACAGCTGAATTAGCTCTGTTGTTTCTTGTTTGCCAGCCGCCCACTGCACCACGTCGAGGGGTACACCATTCTCGCCGGACGTGTTGAGCGTGGTGCTGGGCAAGTATAAACTGAAAGGGGACAACAAGGAATCCGAAGAGCGGCAAGTAGGTACACCTTCGTAAGCTAATCCTAGGTACCTAGCTGAGATATTATGAGTTTTTATAAGGTTTAGTGTTACAGTTTTAGAGCTAGAGTTCCGTGAATCCATTAGAGAGACATTCAAGGAAATAGGTATTCTTACAGTAGCCTCGCAATATATTAATCGTCGTAAAACACCACATGATTCATAATAACAAAAAAAATGCGATCTGCACGATAGGCAAACTAGAAACTGCCATAAGCTCGTGACTCCATCGCTCCGCCTCAAGAAATTCCGAAGGTCGTTCGTAAGAATGAGCATTCTATTCTAGAACAATTTTCCACAATCTATTTTAAACTTGCCTTTACACAAGTTTAAGAAATCCATTAAAAGTATGCTTCTGATAAGAGCTTATAATATACAGTTGAAGATTAAATAAATGATTAAAGAGCATGGATTGGACTCGCTCCAGCAATGCTTAGGAGTTAGGGCTGCGGTTACACATTAATGTAATTGTAAATTATTTTTTTAAAAGAGCAACCACCGAGTTTATTGCTGGTTCTTCTCGGTAGGAACGGCATTCCGAACCAGTGGTAGATTTACTCGACTATTCAAAAGCACTTGTTAAAAATTGATCATTAAATGTCAAGAGTGATCCAGCATTTTCAATAAAAGCCCGTTCCAATAGCTTGTTTTTAATTTTGTTTCAGGTTCACAGAATAATAGTACACGAGCACTATCAGTACCGGGACTTGTCCAACGACATAGCTCTGCTGAAGCTGAGGACGGAGGCGCCCTTCACTGACTACATCCAGCCCGCGTGTCTGTGGTTCCGGCGGGCAACTGATCTGCTGAAGGATAACAGCATCATTTTGGGCACTGTGAGTATCCACCACCACTACAGCCCATTAACGTCCTACTGCTGGGCACAGACCTCCACTCACATAGGAGAGAGGGATTTAGAGCTTAGACCTACCACACTGCTCCAATGCGGGTTGGCGGTTTTAATAACTATTATCATGTTAGTGATAATAACCGGGACCGACGGCTTTACGTACTCTCCGAAGCACGGGGGTGAAACATCGCCAAGTTCCTAACTCCGGGCTTGTACTGAGAATTTCTAGTCAGAAAAATCGAACACTCGATTACCGACCGACCCGGTACTCCAACCCGGGACCTCGTCGACCGCAGTCTAACATGCTAACTACTAGACCAACGAGGCTGTCAGTTGGAAAACAACATAAGTCTATCCAAATTACTCGGCTGGCTATGCTTTTTATTCCATCACAAGTGAGCTCTTGACTGCGATCTCACCTGGTGGTAAGCGATGATCCAGTATACGACGGTAGCGGGCTAACCTGTTAGGGGTATCGCATTAAACCCCTAACATGCCCCTAATCCTTAGTCGGTTTCTGAACGGTATCGTACCGGAATACTAAATCGCATGGCGGTACGTCTTTGCCGGTATAATGGTAACTAGCCAAGGCCAATTCCCAAATTGACTTTGCTGGAAATCGAACCTGGAACCTTCCACTGCATAAGACCACAGCGCTCACCACTGCGCCAAGGAAGTCGTCAAAATGTCTGTACAGATGATTAATTAGATTTTATATTTTGTCACCCGGGGTCACAGCTGAAAATCAGCGCCTTGCTTTGTATGCATTTTTAGCATATAACGCAAGGCAAAACGCTGAGCTGTACACCCTTTCTGGGTGGTGTCACAGACGAAAGTGTTGCATTTGTATCTAGTTTTGTCTGCGATACCACTGGCGAATAAAATGTTTTTCTTTCTTTCTCTCACTCTTTCCCAGGTAGTGGGCTGGGGGTTCAACATAAACGACACGCTGTCGGAGACTCTGCAGCAAGCCACCATGCCGCTGGTGTCAGAGAGCACCTGTATAAAGAGCAATCCGCTCTTCTATGGCAAGGCGCTCAACCGCGGGAAGAAGTTCTGTGCGGGCTATCATAACGGTAACTTATATCCACTACCGCCACCACCACAGCCCATAAACATCCCACAGCTGGGCACAGGCCTGCACTCTCATAGGAGAGAAGGAATTAGAGCTTAGACCCCCACCACGCTGCTCCAATGCGGGTTGGCGGGCTTTAATCACTATTAATCATGTTAGATAATAACCGGGACCGTCGGCATAACGTGCTCTCCGAGGCACGGGGGTGAAACACCGCCAACTTTAAGGTTATTTTAAGTAAAAAAAGTACATTTAAGGCTTTTTTATTTACCTATCAATTATCATCTGTTCCATTTAAATTCAAAGGTCCGATAAATATCTTGTTAAATATCAACATTGCAGGAGCGTTGTAAAGTTCCAAATTCAAAAAACGCTCTTGCAATGCATTGATGTAGAATTTTAGTACCTATTGCAATGGATTTGATTTTCTTTGTCCGAAAATTCGATACTATACGCGTGTTCTTTTTTCAAAATAATGACAATATTTCCATGCATGTTTGAGAAAAAATATTTACAGCGCAAATTTTATTTTTTTACAATTTTGTTTATAGTAACATTGTGTCTCAAGAACTTTATTTCGTATGTTTTAGGAACATCGGCATGCAATGGCGACAGCGGAGGTGCTTTCCAGGTAAGAGTGTTCCAGACTGCAGTGTTCCTATAATTGGCATATTCAGCAAATTTTAACCGTATTAACATGTAACGTACCTAATCGTATAGTCCGTGTTATAATAATTATCCGCGGCAATTTGTGGAACTAATACATTTTACATCTTGGTCAAAATTAAGCCTAAGTTTTATATAAATTAATTGTAAACACATGCAACAGCTAATGTACGTAAAAAGTACAGTGGACTCCTTTCGTGACACAGACTCTGGGTACTTTTGGTATCATATTATCATTTCAACCCATTGCCAGCACCTGGGCACGAGTTTCCTCTCGGAATGAGAGGCGTATTGGCCATAGTCCACGCCCCACGGTGGCCAAGTTGGTTTGGACCTTCGACTAAATTATAAAGAACTTGCTGATGCCCGCGACTTGTCCGCGTGGAATAAGTTTTTTATTTCCACGGGAACTCCTTAATTTTCCGGGATAAAAAGTAGCCTATGTCACACTCCAGGTCCTCAACTATACCCATGCAAAAAATCACGTCGATTCGTTGCTCTATTGCGCTGTAATTGGAGGATAACCAATAAACCAACAAACTCTGAAAACCAACAAACAAACACACTTTCGTATTTATCATATTAGTATGACTCTCAAGCATGCAGGTTTGAAAAGCACTTACTCCAAATAGATAGAGGCCCAGCGATCGAACCCTCGATCACCCAAGCAAACCAAGAGGCTAGGTGTTTGAGCCACTACTTACCCGCTACGATTACTGTCGGTATCGTGACTACCATTTGTTTTACAGGTATTCGTACCGGATAAGGAGCAACACCAGAGAGACAAGGTGTCAGGCAGCTGGCACGTGCGCGGCATCGTGTCCAACACGATCGCGCGCGCCGACGCGCCCATCTGCGATCCTACGCAATACACCGTGTTCACGGACGTCGAGAAATATCGCGACTGGATCGACAGCAACTTGGACAACTAATAAAATGAAAACTATTAGAGCTAGAAAAAAACTGTCAATAGCAAAAATGATCTTCATTAAATTATCTACATAAAAATGTTTATTTCATTGAGATAGGACTAATAGTTTCGGAAATAGGCCTACTTCTTTTGCATGAAAAAAAGGCAATGAATTTAGCCAGGTGCAAGTGCAGAATGACAAGGTGGGCAAGAATGACAAGGTGTTACGCGCGTGTTTAAAAAAAAACACCGTGTTCACGCAGTTCGAGAAGTAGGAACCGCGATTGGATCGGCCGCCACCGACTAAAACTGTGAAAACTTAGAAAAATAATCTGTATCAAACATTTAATTATTTTTTGGTGATTATTACATAGAGGATCCTCAAAAATGTTTATGTTTATACTTTATGAACGTCAAGTATACAAAGTATAAGGCATCTTAAAACGGAAGCTACAAGGGTTCCAAACGCGCTCTGTTCTGAGAAGACACGTCGACAGCCTGTGCGGCGTTCTTAGACACAGCTCGGCGTACATGTTCGCAGACGATCTGTGCGCGCTGCGCGCTGGCACCGACCTGGACGACACGTGTCGCTTGCTTCAGCAAGACATAGATGCAGTGGTTAAATGGTCTCATGACAATGGAATTGTCTTAAATGCTGCCAAAACCAGCTTTTTAATCATTAGCTCTCCTTATCATAAATTGCCTGAATTTCATCCACCTATATACACTCATAGTTTCACATGTATTCATAACAATTTTATCGATTGTGATTGTAAACCCATTGAAAGAAATAAGTCAGTCACGTACCTAGGTATGAGAATTGATGAGAGTTTCTCTTGGTCAGTTCACATAGATTATTTATGTAGTAAACTTAGAATGTTATTAGGCAAGTTTTACCATTTACAATTTAAAGTTCCTACTGGAACTCTTAAGTGTTTATATATATGTTTAGTGGACTCCATACTAAGTTATGCTCTTGACTGCTATGGTCTTACTTTTAAAACTTACATCGAAAAATTGGAAGCCATACAGATTAGATTTTTGAAGCTGCTTGTGAACAAGAAAACGAAAAATAAATGTAAAAATGACTACAGAAAATTATTTAAAATATGTAAAATCCTCCCAATCACCCTAAAACATAAATACCTAATACTAGTTAACAATCATGGCAGTCGCGAGCGCTATTCATTAGTCGCTCATAGTCACGGACACTGTACCAAGTCCGTTACAGCGAGTAAATATGTTGTGCCCAGGGTAAGCAACTACTACGGGGACCGAACCCTCCAAAAACGCATCCCATATTTGTTAAACAGCTTGCCAGCCTACTTAAGAACAGAGAAAAAAACGTCTAGATTTAAAATATTACTAAGAAAGTACCTATTAGAAACATTACCTGCATAAGTATTAATAAGTAAGTATTAAGTATAGTATACTTAGTATTAAGTAATAAGTATTAAGTAATTATTAAGTAATAAGTATTAAGTGATTATTATGATAAGTATTAAGTAATTATTATGATGTATAGTATTAAGTATTATATTATAATTATAGTAACTGAGACTGTATGCCTACAGTCAAACTGTGAAAACAGTTTTGTAGGATAAAACTTATTTTGTAAGCCTAATTGTAAACTTGTTTAAGAAAATAAATTAAAAAAAAAAAAAAAAAAAAAGAGCCCACAAAAACTCATTTGAGTTCCTTTTTTTAACACCATCTCACAAACATCGTAAAATTAGAACTACAACTATCAATTAGAATAATAAGCCGCTGAAACAATTCAATTTTTCAAATTCAATTCGCTTTTTTATCATTTATATACTACTAGCTGATGCCCGCGACTTCGTCCGCGTGGTTTAAGTTTTTTGATTCCTGAGGGTATAAAAAGTAGCCTATGTCACTCTCCAGGTCCTCAACTATACCTATGCCAAAAATCACGTTGATCCGTTGCTCAGTTGCAGCGTGATTGAAGGACAAACCAACAAACAAACACACTTTATCATTTATAATATTAGTATGATGAAAAAAACTCCCAACTGCCATCGGCCCCGATAACCTCGGCGTAGTCGTATGCCATTCCTCGTTCAAAGAGTTCCATCGAATATGGGCCTTTGAAAGTAGTTTCGATACTGCCGCTTGTTTTGTGTCGCTACTGGATGGTATTTAAACAGTCGCGTTAAAAGACTGGATTAAAGATGCATATCTCAAATTTCGTCACCGGCAGGTAAGTGAACCATGGCCGAGTGGTCCAGGCACTCAGGGCGCGATTCCCAGAGAGACGCAGGTTCAAATCCTGCCGGTTCCAAAAATATTAGATATGTATGTAAGTTTAGAAACTTTCCTCGTGTGTGAAGCACTGTAATAAAATTATAAAATTAGGCGTAGTCACTTCGGGGCAGATAAAACTTTTTCACACAGATCAAGTGTCATTTGCCCCGGTACGTTAACGGAAACTTACGAAATACTTGTTTTTGTTTTTTTAATTATAAATTCGACGACCTCCGTGGCGCAGTGTTGAGCGCTGTTGCCTTAACGTGCGGAGGTTCCGGGTTCGAATCCCGGCAGGATTTGGAGATTTATAATTTCTGAATTTCCCTGGTCTGGCCTGGTGGGAGGCTTCGACCATGGATAGTTACCACCCTACCGGCAAAGACGTGCCGCCAAGCGATTTAGCGTTCCGGTACGATGCCGTGTAGAAACCGAATAGGAGTATGGGTTTACTTTAACTGCCAGGCCCCTAACAGGTTAGCCCGCTACAATCTTAGACTGCATCATCACTTACCATCAGGTGAGATCGCAGTCAAGGGCTAACTTGTAGTGAATAAAATAAAAAAATTTAAAAAAATGTATATTATAAATCAGGGACCAAGTCATATTAATAATGGCTAATTGGGTACCTACTGCGGAATCCTATGTGCAGAAATCGGCGCGGTTGTATGTTAGAAGGTAACATCATATTATGTCATAACTCATAACGTATTGTGATTAGATGTCAGGCCGCTGAAATATCTGAGCGGAAAAGGCGCCAGAAAATTCCCGCGTATTTTTCTCGCTACGCGTAACCTTGCGGGTACAAGTAATATGGCGAGTGAGTACTTCGATTTCCAACCTGCCGCGCTTGCATGGAAAATATTAATTCCCGCGCGCTGTCACAAAAGTCCCTTATAATGGGAAACTTTTCATAATGTTCTGAAAGGTGAGTGACGTCTATCAAATCCGCACTTGGTCAGAGTGGTGGAAAAGGCCATTGTGATAGGAGATTTGTGCTTATTAATTAATGTCGGGAGCGTATGGTTTATGCACCCGAGGCAATAGGAGGATCTTCCTCCGAGCCGGTGTCATGCTCGTGGCTCCCAGCTGGGCCAACTGTTGTAGGTTGAAAGTTCTACGAGTTTAAATAGGTACAATTCCGAAAGAACTTCATAATCGTGATTCAGGCGGCGGCACGTGATTGGCTAACGTGACTGCCTCGTGTTTATGTCATGCATTTAGGTATGTGTGCCTCTACAGGATCATAATGACGATGTGCAAGTATATAAAAAAGGGGGTTTAAATTTAAAAATTTGCTTACGTAATACTATACGTATGATTGGCCTCTTAGGCTGAACATACACGATGATTTGTTTAGATAAGGCTCTCTGTGTTGGGGGACTGAAACCGACTTTATAAGAATATTATATTACTAACGACTTTGACTGAATACAAAGGTCACCAGTTTATTTCGCAGAAAATGTAGCCTTTGGTTCAATATACCTAATAAATAGTTTAAAGTTTCTGCTGATCAAGACGCAATAATTAATCTTAGTTCTAGAATTTCATACTCTGTACTTTTGCAGAAACTGATTCATCGTGAAAATTGAGTTACAATCATCTTACAATCTTATACTGTAAGGTTCTTTTTTTAACCAACTTCCAAAAAAGGAGGAGGTTCTCAATTCGGCGCGTATGTTATTTTTTTTTTTTTTAATGTATGTCGGTCCATGTATCCGTGGTTTCTTAACCGATTTGAATTTTTTTTTTTAATAATTGAAATAGAATAAATGATAAATGATTTCACGTAAGACAACTTGTGTTACTTATGAGAAGTCAAACTCTACCACCGGTTGGGAAAGATAATTCTACTGAAAATAAATAATGAATTGATCATAATCGGTGATGGCTATGATGATCAGTTGATGATGATAATGATCGGCTTAGGTGCCCATCTTCCTTATTCGGGTGTTGGCCAAACCGTTACTAAAATAGAAAATTAAAACTTTATTTCGTTTGTAAAGTTTTGTTTATTATTTATTTGAAACTACATAATGCTCGCGACTTCGTCTGCGTGTATAAGGATTTTTTGAATCCCGCGGAAACTCTTTATTTTTGCGGGATGAAAAGTAGCCTATGTCGTTCCCCGGGATACAACCTACCCCTGTACCAAATATCATCAAAATCAAATCAAACAGATGAGCCGTGAAAGCGTAGCAGACAAACGGAAAGACAGACAGATAGACAGACACACTTTCGCATTTATAATATTAGTATGGATACATTAAAAATTTAGTATCAAAAAAAATATAATTCATCTTTTGAATGTCACATGGTACGCAAGCTCCATAGACCTACATATTTTTGGAAAAAATATTATCTTGTAATAATGTATGGATAATACCTTTAACACTTTGGTATATTAAATTTGATATTCGTGTTATTATTTTAATACTCAATCATTTTCAAAGTCCACATAATCTATGTGGGCCTTAAAATTAATTGGTGGCGACATCTAAAAAGCCGTGTGATATTCGATACTTTTCTCGTAAGTATGTGAGTGTTACGTGTCATACTTAATATTTGTTACGTACGTATCGTACTTAGGGTGTACCTAACTCAACCACAGATTAACTAACAGAACTTACCGCTTAACTGGATTTTACTCGCTCCAGCAATTCTAAGGACTGCGGTCACTTATGTAATCGCAAATTAATTATTTTGATTATGATTGATGTAATTGTAAATTATTTTTTTCAAAAGAGCAATCACCGATGTTCTTGCTGGCTCTTCTCGATAGGAATGGCATTCCGAACCAGTGGTAGATTCACTCGGCGATTCAAAAGCACTTTTTAAAGTTTATTTGATTAAAAAAAAACCGGCCAAGTGCGAGTCGGACTCACGCACCGAGGGTTCCGTACAAACCTGTAGTAAGTTTTACGATTTATGACGTATTAAAAATAAAAATTACGTTTGTTGTATGGGATCCCCCCTTTAATATTTACTTTATTGATATTTAATTATTTATTTTGAAAGGTAATATACAAGTTAATATTCTGTGAAAATTTGAACCGTCTACCTGTTACCGTTTTTAATATTGAGCAAAAAAATACAAAAAAAACACGTTTATTGTATGGGGACCCCCCTGAATATATATATTTTTTTAATTTTTAGTATTTGTTGTTATAGCGGCAACGGAAATACATCATTTGTGAAAATTTCAGCTTTCTAGCTATCACGGTTTATGAGATACAGCCTGGAGACAGACAGACAGACAGACAGACAGACAGCGGAGTCTTAGTAATAGGGTCCCGTTTTTACCCTTTGGGTTCGGAACCCTAAAAACGGCTGAGCTTGGTACCTACGGGGTAAAATCCAAACCCATACTAATATTATAAATGCAATGTGCCATGTCTTTCAGGCTCTCCATGATATACCTACTTATTTTGTAGAGATTAGTATCTAGATAATACCTACTTCGCAGGACCGTACACTTTTTTTAAAATCCACTACAAGTTATACCTTGACATGCGATCTCACCTGATGGTAAGTGACGATGCAGTTTAAGATGGTAGCGGGCTATCCTGTTAGGGGTATGGCAGTTATATTAAACCCATACCCCATTCGGTTTCTACACGACATCGTACCGGAACGCTAAATCGCTTGGCGGCACGTCTTTGCCGGTAGGGTGGTAGAACTAGCCACGGCCGAAGCCTCCCACCAGGCCAGACCAGGGAAAATTCAGAAATTATAAATTCCTAAATTGACCCTGCCGGGGATCGAACCTGGGTCCTCCGCACGTTAAGACAACAGCGCTCAACACTGCGCCACAGAGGTCGTCAAAAAGGTTATCACGGAAAATTTAAGAGTTCCCGCATATTTTCAAAAAACGCGGGCAATGTCGCGAGCAAAAACGTTTGAATTTAAAATAAATAGAAACAGCTTACGAAGAAACTTCATACGTACATTTTGTATAGACGGAACTTCTTAGTTCAGAGACCCAAAACTAGTTTTCCAAAAGTTGAGATCCCCGGAGACAAAGAATACTAGAGTTTTCAACAATAAGACATTCAAAGAGTAAAATGTTTGCAGTGTTTTATTAAGAAAATACACTAGGGACCGGACAGGGCAAAACGTCCGCGCGTCGGATGATACCATTCTATCCTGTCGCGCTAGGGTGTGCAATTCAGTGCAGTGCAGTGCTAACTATTATTTTACTTTATTAAAATACCATGGCACATCCTCAATGGCGCCTTTACCTTTAAAATTAAAAAACCTACATATTATGTACTAGAGGACGCCCGCGACTTCGTTCGCGTGGCATAAGTTTTTTAATTCCCACAGGCACTCCTTCATTTCCGGGATAAAAAGAAGCCAATGTCACTCTCCAGATCCTCAACTATACCTATTACCTACCCATGCAAAAAATCACATCGATCCGTGGCTCTGTTGCGGCGTGATTGAAGGACTAACTCTCCGTCTACGTACTCTCACTATTTAACGTCCTTGGGGATAGAAATTTCAAAACTGTGGAATACGTATTTCGTAATTTTAAATCGGAAGCCCAAATACCAAGTTTCAGGTCTATAACTTGAAAAACGACGGACTTTCGTTCAAATTTTCAACCCCTATTTAACCCTTTTGGGGGTGAAATTTTTAAATATTTTGACACACGTGCTTCTTTATTTTTTACCGAAAGCCAAAATATCAAGTTTCGTAGATAGAACTTGAAAAATATCTTGTAAAATTAAGGACTTTTTTACAAACTTTACTCCCCTATTTCAGCCCTTTGGGGGTAGAATTTTCAAAAACTGTGAAACACGTATTTCTTAATTTTTAACCGGTAGCTCATATACCAAGTTTCATGGATATAACTTGAGAAATGACGGACTTTCATACAAACTTTCAACCCTTATTTTACTACCTTAGGGGTGGAATTTTGAAAAATCCTTCCTTAGTGAGCGCTTACGTCACAAAAGGAACCTACTGTCAAATATTCAAGTTTCTAACCCCAGCGGTTTAGGCTGTGCGTTGATATATAAGTCAGTCAGTCAGGACTTTGAATTTTATATATATAGATTATCCTTTACATTGTAACAATAGGATTTTTCAACTTCTCAACTTTAAATCCTTCGTTATAACAAGTAGTGTAGAGAGTTACTACTCGTAGTTCAGGGTCTCATAGTGGTGCTGGAAGGTGGTCATAGGAACTCCTCATGTAGTAATCATAGCTCCGTCGTGTTTGGCCTATTGGATTTGTCTTTTAAGCGTCCTGCCGCTCATACTAATACTAATTTTTTTTTTTTTTTTAATATGTATAGGCCAGCGCTTGGCTGCAATCAGACTTGGTTGCAAGTGGTTATGCAGCCTAAGGTGGAGCGCGCTTGCCTAGAAAATGCCTATTCACTCTTGATTTGAAGGTACCTATATTAAAAGAGGAGGATTAATATTATAAATGTGAAAGTGTGTCTGTCTGTCTGCCTGCCTACGCTTTTACAGCCCACCTATTCAACCGATTTTGATGAAATTTGGTACAGGGGTAGGTTTTAACCCGAGAAAGGACATAGGCTACTTTTTATCCCGGAAAATTAAAGAGTTCCCGCGGAAAAAAAAATCTTAATCCACGTGGACGGAAATCATCTAGTTATTATAATAAATGAATCCTTTAGCTGTCCCTACTCACATCAAGTTCTAGTAAAGTTTAACATTTTGCGAACGAAGCTTTTAGGCGATAGTTTCTTAAAAAAGAGAAACAAACCCTTTTATTGAATAAAACTAGCGCGCAGACAATAAAATAAAAAAGGCAAGGGCTTTTACCTATGTACTATATAATACAAAAGGGCCTCGGCATCGGCATTCACGCGAGCTTTCCAATATTTACTTTCTGTCCCTACGTACTGTCTGCTGGAAGTTGTTTAAATGTGTCAATGTATCGGCGTTTCGATTTCTCCATCTATATACTAAAACTAGCTGATGCCCGCGACTTCTTCCACGTGGAATAAGTTTTTTTAAATTCCGGGAACTCCTCAATTTAAAATATTATCCTCCAAATAAAGAGTAGCCTATGTCAGTCACGTCACGTAAAAATCACGTCGATCCGTTGCTTCGTTGCGGCGGCATTGAAGGACAAACCAATAAATCAACAAACCTAAAAACAAACACACTTTCGCATTTATAATAATATTATAGTATTATAGTATGATTCTAAATGCGAAAGTTTGGATGGATGGATGGATGGATGTTTGTTACTCAATCACACTAGAACGGCTGAACGGATCTGGATGAAATTTGGCACAGAGATAGATTATAGTCTGGAATAACACATAGGCTACTTTTTATCCCGGAAAATTAAGTTCCCGCGCGAACCAAAAAACCTTGTACCACGTAGACGAAGTCGCGGGCATCAGCTAGTAAAATATGATGGGATGTATCCAGGACTGAATATTATACTACTGACATCGACTACTGACAACCTACCTGGCGAATTTTCTCTGGTCTATTATCACAGTAAACTGATACAACCAGTATGGAAACTGCCTAGAGGCGTTCGAAGCGGCTCACTCACACAAACATGCGCATCTACGAGACCCATAAGCACGGGTCGCGGTGCCGTCAGTACTGAGTGCCGCGTCATGACGTGTCAGGGATGCGTGTTTGTGTGAGTGAGCTGTTTCGAGCGTTACTGGGTAGTTTCCATACTGGTTGTATCTGTTTACTGTGCTATTATGCTGGTAGTTACCACCCTACTGGCAAAGACGTACCGCCAAGCACTTTAGCGTTCCGGTGCGAATTCGATGCCGTGTACAAGCGATTTTAGCGTTCCGGTAGGTACTTACTATGCCGTGTAGAAACCGATTAAGGGTATGGGTTTAATATAACTGCCATACCCCTAACAGGTCAGCCCGCTACCATCTTAGACTGCATCGTCACTTACCATCAGGTGAGATCGCAGTCAAGGGCTAACTTGTAGTGGAATAAAAAAATACTAATACTACGACTACTATTAGGTGAGCGGCTCGCAGCTACAGGTCGCGCGCGAGTTGAATGCACAGTAAATGTATGTGTCACCATACATTTGCTCTGCATTCAACTCGTGCGCGAACTACTTATACACGCTTGAGATCGCTCAAGCGTGTAGCTGCGAGCCGCTGGAAGCAAGCGGCACAAGACCGTGCTCTGTGGAGATCCATGCAGAAAAATTTCAATTTCTATTTTATAAAATGTGGTCTTACTTTTACATTTTCCGCTTGAAGGCAATAATGACTGGTGAGCAGATGCCTCTTGCCTGACATAATTTATATTGCTCCAAACTAAATTATTCCAAATGGCTGTTTTTGATTGTTTTTTTATTAAAATTACTCAGGCTCAGGCTTCGCGGTGAAGTTGTTTTTGGACGTGGATCATCGTCTACCCATGTTTTTCTCAGAAATTATATTATTTAAAAAAAATGCCAGAAAAAATCTCTACTCTCTCTCTCTCTCTCTTAATGAAACCCTTAGAATACCTGTAAATCTATTTTGTTTAAACTAGTATACATACAGGATTACCTAGTGTGGGTACCATTAGATATAAGAAATACTGTCAAAGCTGTTCTATTGGTAAATAAACATTTTTTTCATATTTTAATACTATCTGATGCCCGCGACTTCGTCCGCGTGGTTTAAGTTTTTTGATTCCTGAGGGAACTCCTCAATTTTCCGGGATAAAAAGTAGCCTATGTCACTCTCCAGGTCCTCAACTATACCTATGCCAAAAATCACGTTGATCCGTTGCTCCGTTGCAGCGTGATTGAAGGACAAACCAACAAACCAACAAACAAACAAACACACTTTATCATTTATAATATTAGTATGATGAAAAAAACTCCTGCCATCGACCCCGATAGCCTAGGCGTAGTCGTATGTCACTCCTCGTTCAAAGAGTTCCATCGAATATGGGCCTTTGAAAGTAGTTTCGATACTGCAATGTGTCGCTACTGGATGACATAAACAGTCGCGTTAAAAGACTGGATTAAAGATGCATATCTCAAATTTCGTCACTGGCAGGTAAGTGAACCGTGGCCGAGTGGTCCAGGCACTCAGGGCGCGATTCCCAGAGAGACGCAGGTTCAAATCCTGCCGGTTCTGAAAATATTAGATATGTATGTAAGTTTAGAAACTTTCTTCGTAAACTTTCGTCGTAAATTAGGCGTAGTCGCTTAACGGGGCAGATAAAACTTTTTCACACAGATCAAGTGTCATTTGCCCCGCTACGTTAACGGAAACTTACGAAATAGGGGTACTTGTTTTTGTTTTTTTAATAATTATAAATTCGACGACCTCCGTGGCGCAGTGTTGAGCGCTGTTGCCTTAACGTGCGGAGGTCCCGGGTTCGATCCCCGGCAGAGTTTGGAAATTTATAATTTCTGAATTTCCCTGGTCTGGCCTGGTGGGAGGCTTCGGCCGTGGATAGTTACCACCCTACCGGCAAAGACGTGCCGCCAAGCGATTTAGCGTTCCGGTACGATGCCGTGTAGAAACCGAATAGGAGTATGGGTTTACTTTAACTGCCAGGCCCCTAACAGGTTAGCCCGCTACAATCTTAGACTGCATCATCACTTACCATCAGGTGAGATCGCAGTCAAGGGCTAACTTGTAGTGAATAAAATAAAAAAATTTAAAAAAATGTATATTATAAATCAGGGACCAAGTCATATTAATGGCTAATTGGGTACCTACTGCGGAATCCTACGTGCAGAAATCGGCGCGGTTGTATGTTAGAAGGTAACATCATGACGTATTGTGATTAGATGTCAGGACGCTGAAATATCTGAGCGGAAAAGGCGCCAGAAAATTCCCGCGTATTATTTTCGCTACGCGTAACCTTGCGGGTACAAGTAATATGGCGAGTGAGTACTTCGATTTCCAACCTGCCGCGCTTGCATGGAAAATATTAATTCCCGCGCGCCGTCACAAAAGTCCCTTATAATGGGAAAGTTTTCATAATGTTCTGAAAGTTGAGTGAAGTCTACCAAATCCGCTCTTGGCCAACGTGGTGGAAAAGGCCATTGTGAGAGGAGATTTGTGCTTATTAATTAATGTCGGGAGCGTATGGTTTATGCACCCGAGGCAATAGGAGGCTCTTCCTCCGAGCCGGTGTCATGCTCGTGGCTCCCAGCTGGGCCAACTGTTGTAGGTTGAAAGTTCTATATACAGTGGATTTCGGGTATAACGACGATGAAGGGACTACTCTATTTTCGTCGTTATATCCGGAAGTTGTTACAGGCAATGGTAAAGAGATACAGACACGTACACATGTATAGTTTATATTCATTTATTATTGAAAATATTTGCACACATTAACTGGTACATTTAAAAAAATGTGTAATAATAGTTTGTTTCAGGACTATGGCCAAACCGTTACTAAAATAGCAAATTAAAACTTTATTTAGTTAGTAAAGTTTTGTTTATTATTTATTTGAAACTACATAATGCTCGCGACTTCGTCTGCGTGTATAAGGATTTTTTGAATCCCGCGGAAACTCTTTATTTTTGCGGGATGAAAAGTAGCCTATGTCGTTCCCCGCGATACAACCTACCCCTGTACCAAATATCATCAAAATCGGTTAAACAGATGAGCCGTGAAAGCGTAGCAGACAAACGGAAAGACAGATAGATAGACAGACACACTTTCGCATTTATAATATTAGTATGGATAGTATGGATAACTACATTTAAAATTTAGTATCAAAAATATAATTCATCTTTTGAATGTCACATGGTACGCAAGCTCCATAGACCTACATATTTTTGGAAAAAATATTATCTTGTAATAATGTATGGATAATACCTTTAACACTTTGGTATATTAAATTTGATATTCGTGTTATTATTTTAATACTCAATCATTTTCAAAGTCCACATAATCTATGTGGGCCTTAAAATTAATTGGTGGCGACATCTAAAAAGCCGTGTGATATTCGATACTTTTCTCGTAAGTATGTGAGTGTTACGTGTCATACTTAATATTTGTTACGTACGTATCGTACTTAGGGTGTACCTAACTCAACCACAGATTATCTAACTAACAGAACTTACCGCTTAACTGGATTTTACTCGCTCCAGCAATGCTAAGGACTGCGGTCACTTATGTAATCGCAAATTAATTTTGATTATGATTGATGTAATTGTAAATTATTTTTTTCAAAAGAGCAACCACCGATGTTCTTGCTGGCTCTTCTCGATAGGAATGACATTCCGAACCAGTGGTAGATTCACTCGGCGATTCAAAAGCACTTTTTAAAGTTCATTTGATTAAAAAAACGGCTGATCTTGGTACGAGTACCTACGGGGTAAAATCCAACCCATACTAATAATAGAAATGCAATGTGCCATGTCTTTCAGGCTCTCCATGGTATACTTATTATGTAGAGATTAGTATTTAGATAATACCTACTTCGCAGGACCGTACACTTTTTTTTTTAATCCACTACAAGTTATACCTTGACATGCGATCTCACCTGATGGTAAGTGACGATGCAGTTTAAGATGGTAGCGGGCTATCCTGTTAGGGGTATGGCAGTTATATTAAACCCATACCCCTATTCGGCTTCTACACGACATCGTACCGGAACGCTAAATCGCTTGGCGGCACGTCTTTGCCGGTAGGGTGGCAGAACTAGCCACGGCCGAAGCCTCCCACCAGGCCAGACCAGGGAAAATTCAGAAATTATAAATTCCTAAATTGACCCTGCCGGGGATCGAACCTGGGACCTCCACACGTTAAGACAACAGCGCTCAACACTGCGCCACAGAGGTCGTCAAGAAGGTCATCACGGAAAATTTAAGAGTTCCCGCATATTTTCAAAAAACGCGGCCAATGTCGCGTGCAAAAACGTTTGAATTTAAAATAAATAGAAACAGCTTACGAAGAAACTTCATACGTACATTTTGTATAGACGGAACTTCTTAGTTCAGAGACCCAAAACTAGTTTTCCAAAAGTTGAGATCCCCGGAGACAAAGAATACTAGAGTTTTCAACAATAAGACATTAAAAGAGTAAAATGTTTGCAGTGTTTTATTAAGAAAATACACTAGGGACCGGACAGGGCAAAACGTCCGCGCGTCGGATGATACCATTCTATCCTGTCGCGCTAGGGTGTGCAATTCAGTGCAGTGCAGTGCTAACTATTATTTTACTTTATTAAAATACCATGGCACATCCTCAATGGCGCCTTTACCTTTAAAATTAAAAAACCTACATATTATGTATAACATAAATAATTAATCATACTAATATAAATGCGAAAGTGTGTTTGTTTGCTGGTTTATTGGTTTGTCCTTCAATCACGCCGCAACGGAGCAACGGATTGACGTGATTTTTGCATGGGTGTAGTCGAGGACCTGGAGAGTGACATAAGCTACTTTTCATCCTGGAAAATTGAGGAGTTCCCGTGGGAGTTCCACGCGGACGAAGTCGCGGGCATCAGCTAGTCTAATTATTAAAACAAAGATTATCAAAAAGAATGTCAAACCAATTTAAACTTAATTAAACCTAATTAAAATTTAATTCTCGTGCTCTCAGTCAATTTTGGCCATAAAGCCTAATCCAAAATGGCCGCTAACCGAGTAGTTTGTGCAGCAGTGATATGATTTGCGCGCCCACGAGCCGGATCACAGCGGCATGTCGCTGAGCGTTAATTTCCGCTATTGTGTCCCGATTTATTATTCACCGCTAAATTAGGCGTGCTCTATACATGAGTGGCGGGTTGCGGAGATTCTTCGACGATACCTACCATAACGTTAGGAGATGTAAAATCTCATAGAAACATACATATGAATCTCCGGTAGGTCGGTTTTCCATTCCATCAGAGTGTTCTGAGAGCAATGATTTATATATTATATTAATAATAAAAGCTTCTACTTACTCTGTTTATGCAATGAATAATTATTATGAATGCGAAAATATGACAATAGTAGATTGTATTATAAGGGAGCAAAATAATATTTTTACGGCGAGGGCGCTTTTTTGAATCCAGAACGAAGTGAGGGATTCTAGAGTAGAATCCCGAGCGTAGCGAGGGATTCTTTAGTAGAATCCTGAACGTAGCGAGGGATTCAAAGTACGTCGCCCGAGCCAAAAATATATTTGCGCCCGAATGATACACTCTACTTTTCATCACCCTGTATGAGAAAATTTGGTTCCCGCGGGAACTCTTTAATTTCCCGGGATAAAAAGCATATTATGTGCTATTTCCAGACTATAATCTTTTTTTTTTTAAATCTATCTCTGTGCCAAATTTTATCCAGATCCGTTCAGCCGTTCGGGCGTAATTGAGTAACACACATCCATACATCCATACATCCACACATCCATCCAAACTTTCGCCTTTATAATAATATTTATTTAATTATATTTTTTTTTTTTTCCTTTTTTTTTTTTTTTAAATATATATATCCATATAGCCCTTTCGTTAGTTAAAATTCAGAAATTATAAATTCCTAAATTGACCCTGCCGGGGATCGAACCCTGGACCTCCGCACGTTAAGGCAGCAGCGCTCAACACTGCGCCACGGAGGTCGTCAATTTGCGTTGGCGCTGAACACTAAGATGTTCCAAATTCAATAAGTGCGCGGCAAAGATAATTGCGGCGCACTTACGAGTATAAAGAGGATTAAAAACTCATTACTGCCCGCTAAAAGTTTCTTATAGAAAACACCACCTTTGGGCGCACATAAAGGCGAACCAAGTCGTCCTTTTCGAATACATGGGATGAAAAATTAAATATTCCATTTATATTTTTGTTTTTTCCTGTAAAACGTTAAACAGATTTATAAAGCTCCCTGAGGGTAAAAAAAATTATGGGTGCGTAAAATTAAAGTGGCCCTGCTTATAACATACATAACCGTCGACATGGAAATATTCAAAGGTTTTTATTATATAGTAAACAAAATAGGGCCATTTTGGTAATTGGGTAAAATTGTGGATTTCTTAAAGATAATAATTCTTTATTCGAAAACGTTAGCCCTTGAGTACCTACAATACTTTTATGATGCCTTAATGAGTCCAAGTTGGTAGCGGGCTGGGTAATTAAGAAGGTAATTAAGAAGGTAAAGGTTTAATGCAGTTTAATTTAATCCATACCCTTATTGGTTTTCGATTGTTGTGAATCTAATCGATTTCTCCACGGTAGCGTACCGGGACGTTTAACTTATCCCGGTATAGATCGGATTCTAATTTCGTCTGATTCAAAAAAAAAAAAAAAAAAATTCAAAAGTTTTTTTATTCAAATAGACTTTTTACAAGTGCATAAGTCGAATGAATCTACCACTTAATGGGGAAAGTATAGTAAGACATTGTTAAATTCAACGTCTGCGATAGGTGGGATTTGTAAAAAGGATGTCGCCAAGTAGAGGGGTAATAGCGATAACACGGTGGACACCTTAACAGAATAGACCCCAAGGAAAGCTCTTTTAGTGGAAAAGGGAGGCAAGGTCTATCCTTTCCTTTGCCGGTAGAAAAAAAAGAAAAATTGTAGAGGAGGCCAAGACTCACAAAGGGCTGTAGCGCCGAAGGAAGTAAGTAAGAAGTAAGTAATTCTCTGATATTTGACCCTGATGAGAATCGAACCTGGGACTTTCCGCATATATATAAGACCACAGTCACAGCCGATCACTCGGAATCAATACAATAGTTTAAAAAGAAGAGTCATAATATTCGAAATCAGACATTATAGACGAGACATCATTACTGGAAGATTCCCGATGTCTCATCCAGGTGATCCACTAGGGGGAGGAGGGAGGGGGAAATAAGGGTCCAGTAGTATTTAATAGCATATTGAACTTGGTTTTGTATTTTCAAACATTTTACTAGCTCACTCTACATGCGAAATCTCAAGGTTTTAGGCCCTGTGGTTTTATTTTACGTTAATGTCAGTCAGTCAGATTAACTTTAAACTACTTTATAGGAACACCATTGTATAATATTAAAAAAATAACTGTATTGTATTAAAACTTGCGGACCTTTTTGTCGGATGAAAGAAATAAAAGTTAATCCCATCCTCGGCGACTAATCGAGCTTCCTTCATCTTTCTCCAGTCTGAGCGATGCCGCGTGCCGCTACGGACGTAGCTTCGTAGACCCAAACGCGCCGCGTAGCGCTACGAAACGCTACGAAGTTTGCGAGTTGGTTTAATTTTTTTTAAAGCGTAGTAGTTTTATTAGTTCGGAATTTGAATCACATTTTTTTTTAAATCGTGTATTACTCATCTTATTAAAGCGGTAACTACTTTGTTAGTTTATGAATTCGAGTTTCAAAGCTTTATTAGTTTCTAAATAACATGGCTGACCGACAGACAGACATCGAGATGTGAGGTATAAGAATTATAGCAAGAAAACCTTTTGAAAATTATTTTTATGAAGCTCTAGCCAATGCCCGCGACTTCGTCCCCGTGGATTGAGGTTTTTTGGTTCCCGCGGGAACTCTTTAATTTTCTGAGATAAAAAGTAGCCTATGTGTTATTCCAGACTATAATCTATCTCTATGCCAAATTTAATCCAGATCCGTACTGCCGTTCGGGCGTGATTGAGTAACAAGCATCCATCCATCCAAACTTTCGCATTTAAAGGTATCAGTATAGATTTCATTATACAATAACATTCGTTATTAATAAATTCAAATTACACCACGCTCATTGAAATACACTTTGGTAAAAATAAGAGTTCAAATAATTATCTTAGAATCAAAATTACTGATATTATTATGTAAGTTTCTCTTTAAAATAAGAGCTTGCGATATACCTGTATATAGCTTTGTTTTTCGTATTTTAAACTTGACCTAAACTTCGATGCCCAAACATCTCTGTGAATTTTGGTTTTTAAAAGTCGCAGGAGCTCATTAATTTTCCGGGATTAACAGTGACCTATACCTATACCCTTCCTCGGAATGCATACCTGATTTTATAATCGGTTAAACAGATGGACAGTAAAGCGTAGCGACAGACAGACAGACATACTTTCACATCCTTACTTCCTTATTATCAAATAAATATTATAAATGCGAAAATTTGGATGGATGGATGTATGGATGTATGTTTGTTACTCAATCACGCTCCAACGGATGAACGGATCTGGATGAAATTTGGCACAGGGATAGATTATAGTCTGGAATAGCACATAGGCTACTTTTTATCCCGGAAAATTAAAGAGTTCCTGCGGGAACCAAAAAACCTCAATCCACGTGGACGAAGTCGCGGGCATCAGCTAGTTTATAATATTAGTATGAAATCCACCTAAGCAAGTTAATTACTGGAGTTATACCAACCACCAAATCTACTAAATTATTAAATACAATACCGGGCATCATCTGATATTAGTAGTGAATATAATTAACATACATACTACTATTACTACTATTACCTATTCTGTGCTACTATCATACTAGGAGTGATACAGTGATTTCTATTTAAATAAAAAAAAAACAATATAAAAAATGGAGGATTTCCTGCGTCCAAATGAGACTGCAGACCAGTTCTACGCGCGGTGTACAAACCTGAGCATATTCGACTGCAGTGAGGATGAAATGCTCTGGTGCATGATGGGTCCCCACCGGCTCCCTCTATCCCGTATTGTGCCTATAACTGCGTTCCTGCTACTGATCTTCCTGACGGGAGTGGTAGGCAACGTCGCAGTGTGCGTGGTGATAGTGAGGCACCCGGCTATGCACACTGACACCAACTACTATCTGTTCAGTTTGGCGCTCAGTGATTTGTTGCTGCTGCTTTTCGGTAAGTGTTTTTGTCTTTAGCTTATATGCTATAGAGTTTAAGATTAACAAATTGGAGACTATGTCGTGTCATTTTGCTGCTGTTTTAAAGGAAATATTGTAAAAAAATGCAGGCTTGTTATTTTTTAAAACTAGCTTAGGCCCGCGACTTCATCCGCGTGGACTACACAAACTTCAAACCCCTATTTTACCCCCATAGGAGTTGAGTTTTCAAAAATCCTTTCTTAAATAGCGGGCATAAGCTAGTATTAGTATGAAATGACACCAACTACTATCTGTTCAGTTTGGCGCTCAGTGATCTGTTGCTGCTACTTTTCGGTAAGTGTTTTGGTCTTTAGCTTCCATGCTATAGAGTTTAAAATTAACAAATTGGAGACTGCATGATGGGTCCCCGCCAGCTTCCTCTGTCCCGCATCGGGCCTATAACCGCGTTCCTGCTTCTGATCTTCCTGACGGGAGTGGTAGGCAACGTCGCAGTGTGTGTGGTGTGCGAGGCTCCCGGCTATGCACACTGACACCAAGTACTATCTGTTCAGTTTGGCGCTCAGTGATTTGTTGCTGTTGCTTTTCGGTATTAAGTTTGTCAAACTCAAACTCAAACTCAAATCATCTTTATTTAAAATTGGTACCAACAAAGTACACCTTCTGAAGTTGAACGTCATGTTTACAAAGAATAAGAGTTGATGGTGATTATTAACAACGGTATCTTAAGACTAAAGCTACGAGGGTTCCAAACGCGCCCTGGTCTGAGAAGAGCCCATAACAAACTCAGCCGGGTTTCTTTTTTAATTTTTTTATTATCACCATCTCACAAATATAGGAAACTAGAGGACGCCCGCGACTTCGTTCGCGTGGCATAAGTTTTTTAATTCCCACAGGCACTCCTTCATTTCCGGGATAAAAAGAAACCTATGTCACTCTCCAGATCCTCACCTATACCTACCCATGCAAAAAATCACATCGATCCGTTGCTCTGTTGCGGCGTGATTGAAGGACAAACTCTCTATTTAACGTCCTTGGGGATAGAAATTTCCAAACTGTGGAATACGTATTTCATAATTTTAAATCGGATACCAAGTTTCAGGGCTCTCTAACTTGTGAAATGAAAGACTTTTAAACCAATTTCATCCCCTATTTCACCCCTTTGGGGGTCGAATTTTCAAAAACTGTGAAACACGTATTTCTTCATTTTTAACCCGCAGCTCATATACCAAGTTTCATGGCTTTAGCTTGAGAAATGAAGGACTTTCATATAAACTTTAAACCCCTATTTTACCCCTTTGGGGGTGGAATTTTGAAAAACTGTGAAACACGTATTTCTTTATTTTTAACTGGTAGCCCATTTACCAAGTTTCATGGATATAACTTGAGAAATGACGGACTTTCATACAAACTTTCACCCCCTATTTCACCCCCTTAGGGGTGGAATTTTGAGAAATCCTTTCTTAGTGAGCGCCTACGTCACAAAAGGAACCTACTGTCAAAATTTCAAGTTTCTAACCCCAGCGGTTTAGGCTGTGCGTTGATATATAAGTCAGTCAGTCAGTCAGTCAGTCAGGACTTTGAATTTTATATATATAGATATAGATTACTTAATTTTTACATAAGAGGTAATGCCACGGCGGTTTCCCCATACAATCGTATTTATCTGTTTTCTCCGTGGATAATTCTTCTTTTCTTTTTCGTGGAAACAATACACAAAAATATTTTTGCACCATAAAATGCATATGTGTCCGTGCCATGTCCCTATGTTTTGTTTCTTTTTCAATAAATTAATTACTTTGAGAACAAGGAACCTTCAAAAATTGCAAAAATGGCTTAGTTTTCGCTCTATCATCCGACATACCGCAAACAAATTTGAAAAATATAATCAAAAACAGAAAACATATCGACAAAGCCTAAGTCCTTCTTAAATTACTCTTGAAAAAAAATTGAAATCAGCTCAGTTTTGGAGGAGGAAACAATAAAATACGAGAGTAAGACCGATCTGTTTATCATAAGATTTATCAGTTTTAATTACAATGAAGTATAAACCATAGCATTTGCTTAACTGCCTCGTTGGTCTAGTGGTTGGCATGTTCGACTGCGGCCGACGAGGTCCCGGGTTCTAGTCCCGGGTCGGACCATAATTAAGTACCTATTGGGTTTTTCTGACTAGAAATTCTCAGTACTAGCCCGGAGTTAGGAAGTTGGCGGTGTTTCACCCCCGTGCCTCGGAGAGCACGTTAAGCCGTCGGTCCCGGTTATTATCACTAACATGATAATAGTCGTTAAAGCCCGCCAACCCGCATTGGAGCAGCGTGGTGTGTCTAAGCTCTTATTCCCTCTCTCCTATGAGAGTGGAGGCCTGTGCCCAGCAGTGGGACGTTAATGGGCTGTAGTGGTGGTGGATAAACCATAGACAATTATGATGATTTAAGTTTACACTACCTAACAGAACCGAGCCTCCAAATTATGAAACCACATTACTACCTTCCCAGGCAGGGCATCTTTAAACAATTAATACCCGGCGTAGTTTATTGTGGGCTCAGACTAGGGCGCCCTTTGGAACCCTCGCTTTAGTTTTAAGATACCGTTATTTATTATCACCATCACATCTTTTACTTTATTGACGTTCAAAAAGTGTACAACGTACCCTAGTAGCTTAAGCTTTTATATCATAGACTAGCTGATGCCCGTGACTACGTCCGCGTGGTTGAAGTTTTTTTTATTCCCGCGGGAACTCCTTAATTTTCCGGGATAAAAAGTAGCCTATGTCACTCTCAAGGTCCTCAACTATACCTATGCCAAAAATCTCGTCGATCCGTTGCTCCGTTGCGGCGTGATTGAAGGACAAACCAACAAACGAACACACTTTCGCATTTATAATATTAGTATGATATGATGATGTCCGTGTTTTCGTCCACGTGGATTAAGCTCTTATTGAGTCCCGCGGGAACTCCTTAATTTTCCGACATAAAAGTATCCAATGTCCTTCCCCGGGATACAACCTATCTCTGTACCAAATTTCATTATAATTGGTCCAAAAGATAGGCCTTGAAAGCGACGGACATGAAACTCAGGGACAGGCAGACAGACACACTTTCGTATTTATAATATTAGTATTAGTAGGTATGGAAAAGGTGACTGATAGAGTGATCTTTCAATTCGCATTGCTCAAACCATAAAACTTAAAATTTAATATTTGATGCTTAAAAAGTGTACAGGGTAGTGTGCTATCACTTAAAGTAATACTTAAGCAATATTACTCAAAATGACAGTTTGATGTCGCGTACCTTGACTTTCCTAAAATAAGGATTATAATTCTAAAACACGAAAGTAAACAATAATATTGCTTAAAGCGATGGATCCAGTGTTTTCTACTTTGAACAAATGGCTTTTGGCTTTGTCTGCGTTGAAGTCGGATAAATTGAAGATCAATTAAGATTACAACCGTAATAAATTTAGTATTCAGCGTATTTCACAGTTTGGCACGACTGCGGGGTCGATTACCGTAAATCGGTTTCCAAGTACCTTAATGAATATTATAACTGCGTTTTATGTGATGAATTAGGTAACTGGATGGGTGACCGAATTTGGAGTTTCAAATTTGGTCTTTTCGTTTCCTCCGTGCCTCGGAGAGCTCGTCCCGGTTATTATTACTAATCCCGGTTATTATCACTAACATCTGATAATAATAGTCGTTAAAAAACCTAAGAGTTTAAATACTCAGTCGAGTCTTATGCGGAAGGACGTGGGAACTCACCACATTATTATCCCTAGAAAACTCCTACCATTATATGATGATTGGAAAGGGGTCACACCCCTCAACAATGAGGAATACAACGCAGAGAGACACACCGATAGCGGTCTAGCAGTGAAAGCGAAAATAAAGATAAATCCGTCGCATTTAATATAAAACGAATTGATTTGCTATTGGTTTATTCTGTTGCTCATATCCTTAAACCTTGAATGGCTGGAATTGCGATTGGTGACGATTTGCACAGATATTTTTTAAATGGGATTTCTACGATAAAAAAGAATTTGTACAATTTAGGAAAAAAGGAAAAAGGAAGAAAATTATGTTAAATTTACAGGCTTTGAGAGTCTTATTACCCGAATAATCGAGAAATTAAAATACGAATATATTAATACCCCGTCAACCCGCATTAGCCCGCCAACCCGCATCGGAGCAGCGTGGTGGGTCTAAGCTCTAATTCCCTCTCTCCTATGTGAGTGGAGGCTGTGCCCAGCAGTGGGATATTAATATGCTGTTGTGGTGTGGTGGTGGATATTAAAACCAATGGCGTA
Organism: Erebia ligea; assembly: GCA_917051295.2. Lineage (NCBI taxonomy): Eukaryota > Metazoa > Arthropoda > Insecta > Lepidoptera > Nymphalidae > Erebia > Erebia ligea. Next base: position 465,064 of record OU785241.1, read on the forward strand.
ATTTTTTTTCTTTCCGGTTAGGTACTTGAAAATGAACGGATTTTATACTTACCTATACGGAAGACTCCTACCATTATGTGATTAATGGGAAGGGGTCACGACCCTCAGCAATGAGGAATACAATTCAGAGAGACAGGCTTATTTTTGTATTTATAGGCTAGCGCTTAGCTGCGATCAGACCTGCTTGCATGCAATCTAAAGTCACATGAATTATATCTTACCAAGGTATTTTCAAGTTTCTAAGCACAGCGGTTTAGGCTGTGCGCTGATAGATCAGTCAGTCACTCAACAATTATAAATAAATAAATAATATTTTTTATTCCAATAATTAATATAAATAAACTTTTACAAGTGCTTTTGAATAGTCGAGTGAATCTACCACTGGTTTGGAATGCTGTTCCTATACCGAGAAGAACCAGCAGGAAACTCGGTGGTTGCTCTTTTGAAAATATTAATTTACAATGAGGAACTTTCCAGCCTACGTTCCTTAGGTGGTGCTTCTATGCACACTATATAAGTATAATACATAAATAGTGTGCATAAAAGCGCCACCTATGATGTTTTAAAGGAACGTAGGCTGGAAAGTTCCTCATTACATCAATGTGTAGATACAAAAAAAGTCTTGAAGTCGGTTAAAAAGTAACTGCTAGTAAAAAGTAACTAAGCATTGCTGGAGTGAGTCAAATCCATCTCTTTTATCATTTTCATAATCTTCAACAGTAAAATAAGCTTTTATCAGGAGCATACTTTTAATAGAGCTCTAAAATTTGTGTAAAGGCAACTTTAATAAAGGTTGTAGAATTTTGTTATAGAATAGAATTTCCCACGAACAACCTTTTGACTTTCATGAGGCGGAGCGATGGAGTCACAAGCCTATTGCAGCCTCTAATTTGCCTATCGTGCAGATCGCATAATTTTTTAAATTATATAAATATAAATTACTGTGTAAAGGCAACAAGCCAATTAATAATGAATTTCTGTTACCTTCTTTCGAACTCTGTGTGCTGACCGCAGTTTATAGTAATCAATGGAACCCTTTCAAATGAAGGGTAAGAAAATCCAATTTTGCGGTAAATTACGAAAACTTCGAAAATAAATTCGATTGGTATCAGAAACCCCCGTCTCTATTCATGTCGTTTGACTTTTGCTGAATGAAAATGAAACTTGCCGAAATCTCACGGCGAATGACATTTTATTGACATTTCCAATGCATATCTAATTCTAATCCATTTATGTATGGGCTTAGCTGATGACCGCGACTTCGTCCGCGTGGATTTATGGAAACTCCTTGATTTTCCGTAATAAAAAGTAACCTCCCCGGTGCAGTGATGAGCGCTGAGGTCGTATAAGTGGGATTCGATTCTCGGCAGGGTCAATTTGGGAATTTATAATTTCTGGTTCGGTTTAACGTTCCGGTACGATGTCGTATACAAACCAATCAGGGGAAAGAAGTTAACAGGGGCCATAATATATTACTCAAAATGACCTAGAATTACAAAACCAGATCTCAAAACTCCCTCGCATCTGCCGCGGCACCCTATCCAGCAGCTGTTTGATAATCTCCTCTCCCCAAAGGTTGTCTGGAAGAGATTGCTATAGCAATAAGAGCGCCTTTGCACCCTTCTGTTATCTGTATTACCATTTAACCTTTTGTTTATTGTTTTTGTTTTAAGTGGCTATGGCTTCCATTTATTTATTGTTTTTTTGGCAATAGCCAACTCACTCAGTAAAAAATTTAACCATCTACATATTACGGTTCATGAGATAGGTACCTACAGCCCGCTTACAGAGACGGACGGACAGCAGAGGCTTAGGAATAGGGTCCCGTTGGCACCCTTTGGGTAAGGACCCCTAAAAACTAACTAACCATTCGTCAGTCTATAGTCTCACCACCCGCTAATTGCTGGCGGTAAACTTTCCCTCTGACAAGTTTGAAAAGTTTCCAAAACCATAGCCTAAAGAGAGAGATAGATCATACAGTCAGTCGACGTCATCATCATTCGGTTTATACGATCAGAGACGTCACGAGTCTTTTTTTAATTGTTGCTTGCGCTTGACGACAATCATGTTTAGTGAAAAGCGATGATGAGGTCTAGGTTGGAACGCGCTTGCCTAGAAGATGCCTATTCACTCTTGCCTTGAAGGTACCTAAGTTATACGTGGCAGGTACACGTGTGCTGGGTCTACAGTCTAGACTCTAAACAGGCGGCCGAGGAGGTATTTTTTTGGTAACTGAGTTTCTTGCCAGCTCACCTTAGTAGAATCTGTTTTCCGAATCGGTCGTAGAGTCTGTGTGTCCTTCATGTATTAATTAAATTGAGTAGGTATTTTCTCTCTTTCTTTTTTCCTCCGTTATCGCGATCGCAGACTAGGTATTGTAGTTTGTAATGTGTAGGTAGGTACCTACTCTGAATGGTTTTTTTTTCTTGCCTTTTTTTTGCTCTAGGAGTAAATGAATTTGGGCTGCTACAATACACTATTTCAGAGAACAATAAGGGTTTCAGTTATCTTATGCTACAGTATCAATTAGGTAAGTATAATACATCGACCATACAATGGTATAATATTAGGTATTGCAATCTTTTTTTATGTTTCTATTTCAATTTTATTCCATTGTGTACTTTTTTATATCTGTTTTATTAGGAAACATTAATTATTTTGTTTGGGAGTGTATCAGTTGTTAGAGCAACTTCGACCACAGACCTGTCTCAGTCCTCTAATATACCTAAAGGACGTCGTCTCACTGTACGTAAATACGTACGTACTGCAACTAACTAATCTAATCACAAATAAGGATTCCTGTTGAAAACTTTGATAGCTGTGATTCAGTTGGCTTCTTCGATTTATAAATTACTTTTGAGATCAATGGCAACTTTACTAAGTATTTCGCGATTAAGCATTCTAGGATAATAAAAATAATTAGTAACTAAATAGATTTAGTAGTGGATAGAAAAGAAAGAAATAAATAAATAAATTTCTTTCAGGAATTATTGTCACCCATTAAAAATTTAAATTACAAGTACATAAGTACATTTAAAAAAAAATGTTAAAATAAATTATATTTAAAATATATAAAATGATAAATAATGACATAAAATACTGGAAATAAACGATATTGTCACTCTTATTATCTATGTTGGTGAAAAACAAAAATACGACAACAAATAAAATAAACTTGAGACAAATGGAGTTCAGATGTTTGGAATCAAGAGCCAATAAAATTAGTAGACTCCGAAAATAATATTATCCAGATTCTAAGCAGTGAATGAAAAGAGCTTTTGTTTAGGTACTGATCGTAAATATATAATAAAATCTAAAGAAAATATACTAGAACCGTCTGTGAAGTTGCGAAAGTGGTTTACAGTTAAGTTTTTTTTGTCTTGAAATCTCAAATGTCAAGTGATACTCGAAATAATGAAGGAACGATTCGGAATAACAAAAAGAAAATCTTATAATAGAAATTAAAATTCTCATTAGAATTATAAGAAAACTGAAAGCAAAATCTCAAAGACCTTAGGGTCAGTGCACACGAGTGAAGTTTTTGAAAACGGATTAAACTCAGCTAAAAAATAAAAATATTTTTTTTTACAAATTAATGCTTAAAGATTTATTAATATCCTTTATATCTTCAATATTAAAAAGCTTTTTAGGCATAATAATATACTTAATTATAAAATATAAATAAACAAACTCATTTCGTTACTGCGTAGCTGATGCCCGCGACACTATTACCTATTCTGTGCCGCGACTTCGTCATCGCAGGTTATCCTTGATTTTTCTTGCAGTATTTCAAAGCTATGACCTTTCCCCAGATACAACCTGTGTCCGTAATAAATTTCATCAAAATCGTATCGCAATTGCAAATCGGAAATTTTCGCATATCCATCCAAGTGAGTCTGTCCAATTTTTGATGTTTTCAGTGAGATTGGTACAGGGATCAGTTGTAGGTATCCCCAGGAAGGATCCCTACCCTAACGGCTATTTTTTATCCCGGAAAATTAAAGAGCTCCCGCGGGAATTAAAAAACCTTAACGCGGGCATCGTCTAATCATACTTCATACTAATATTATAAATGCGAAAGTGTGTTTGTTTGTTGGTTTATTGGTTTGTTGGTTTGTCCTTAAATCACGCCGCAACGGAGCAACGGATCGACGTGATTTTTGGCATGGGTATAGTTGAGGACCTGGAGAGTGACATAGGCTACTTTTTATCCCGGACAATTAAGGAGTTCCCGCGGGAATCATAAAAACTTAAATCACGCGGACGGAGTCGCGGGCATCAGCTAGTCTATAACATAAAGTTAGGATATCATACCGTTGAAATTGGTACACCTACTAACCATTACCATTGGTTGGTTACCATCAGGTGAGATAGCCGTCAAGGGCTAACTTGTAGTGGTAAAAAAAAAAACCGGCCAAGCGCGAGTCGGACTCCCGCACCGAGGGTTCCGTACAAACCTGTAGTAAGTTTTACGATTTATGACGTATTAAAAATAAAAATTACGTTTGTTGTATGGGAGCCCCCCTTTAATATTTACTTTATTGATATTTAATTATTTATTTTGAAAGGTAATATACAAGTTAATATTCTGTGAAAATTTGAACCGATTACCTGTTACCGTTTTTAATATTGAGCAAAAAAATACGAAAAAAACACGTTTATTGTATGGGGACCCCCCTTAATATATGTATATATTTTTTTAATTTTTAGTATTTGTTGTTATAGCGGCAACGGAAATACATCATTTGTGAAAATTTCAGCTTTCTAGCTATCACGGTTTATGAGATACAGCCTGGAGACAGACAGACAGCGGAGTCTTAGTAATAGGGTCCCGTTTTTACCCTTTGGGTACGGAACCCTAAAAACCTAACTTCAATGAGCTTTACAATTTCATCGGCTATTATGGACTCAATAACGTCATTATCGTGTTTTATGAACGCTATTGGATGCACCGACGCGCATTACGCCCCAGGGGCGGATATTGAAGCTTTATTAAAAAGGGTGTGATGAGGATAGGTTGTTTTTGATAGATCAGTCAGTCAGGATATGCCTTTTTATAATATTTACTTATGGATTTATTTATAGAACACACTTAAGGCCAGTTAAAAATGAAATGGGAAAATAAAACAACTTGGAAAGGATCTTATATCATTTACTAGCTTATGCCTCCGACTTCATCCGCGTGGATTGAGGTTTTTAGGGTTCCGTAGCCAAATGGCAAAAAACGGAACCCTTATAGATTCGTCATGTCTGTCTGTCTGTCTGTCTGTCTGCCTGTTACTATGTCACAGCCACTTTTTTCCGAAACTATAAGAACTATAGTGTTGAAACTTGGTAAGTAGATGTATTCTGTGAACCGCATTAAGATTTTCACACAAAAATAGAAATAAACAATAAATTTTGGGGTCCCCATACTTAAAACTGAAACTCAAAAAATTTTTTTTCATCAAACCCATACGTGTGGTGTATCTATGGATAGGTCTTCAAAAATGATATTGAGGTTTCTAATATCATTTTTTTCTAAACTGAATAGTTTGCGCGAGAGACACTTCCAAAGTGGTAAAATGTGTGTCCCCCCCCCTGTAACTTCGAAAATAAGAGAATGATAAAACTAAAAAAAAATATATGATGTACATTACCATGCAAACTTCCACCGAAAATTGGTTTGAACGAGATCTAAGTAGTTTTGTTTTTAATAATTTAAAACTTACTACAGGTTTGTACGGAACTCTCGGTGCGCGAGTCCGACTCGCACTTGGCCGGTTTTTTTTTTGCCTTATGTGCTATTCCAGAGTATAATAATATATCTCTGTGCCAAATTTCTTCCAGATCCGTTCAGCCGTTGTGGCGTGATTGAGTAACAAACATCCATCCATCCAAACTTTCGCATTTATAATATTACTAGCTGATGCCCGCGCCTTCGTCCGCGTGGAATAAGTTTTTTGAATTCCCACGGGAACTCCTTAATTTTTCGGGATAAAAAGTAGCCTATGTCACTCTCCAGGTCCTCAACTATACCCATGCAAAAAATCACGTTGATCCGTTGCTTTGTTGAGGCGTGATTGAAGGACAAACCAACAAACCAATAAACCAACAAACAAACACACTTTCGCATTTATAATATTAGTATGAAGTATGATTATAGATTTCCTTTAATTTTTGATATCGGTACCTTCAAATCAAGAGTAATTAGGCATCTCCTAGGCAAGCGCGCTCCACCTTAGGCTGCATCATCACTTACCATCAGGTGAGATCGCAGACAAAGACTACCTTGTAGTGTGAAAAGAAAAATTTACTATACCAAATTCCGCCAAAATCGATTGACAACGTGATAACAAAGATGTTAAAGATGTTATGTGATAAAATAAGAATTTTAGAAAATTTACAAAATAATTGGAGTAGATTCTGCGTTTCAGTGAGATAAGGAATTTATCAGATCTATCGTAATTCGCCGTTCAATGAGTGTCTTCGTGAGAAATTTCAAACAAAGCACTTTTGTATTGGATTCTGTAGGGCGAGAGACGTGGGTGCCAACTTTAATCATTCATTTATTTATTTAAGCTTTCAAGTTCATGCCTTACCTACTTGCTGTTACTTAAATAACCTTGAACTATCTACTATACGGTTTGAGCTCTCAACTGACTACGATTAGCACGCGAGTCAAGCTAACAAGTGTCTGGGGCCATATACTGCCAAGTCAATGCTTAAAGCCATAAAGGCATGAGTACATCATGACTTCATGCATGATCTATGCATGACTTATACAATAACTACCTATAGAAACCTAGTACACTCGCGAAATGTAAGCCGTTTAATTGGTGCCATGGACTAAGTGACTTGAGAAATGAATGACTTTCGTACAAACTTTAAACCCCTATTATACCCCTTTGGGGGTAGAATTTTGAAAAACTGTGACACACGTATTTCTTTATTTTTAACTGGTAGTCCATATACCAAGTTTCATGGATATAACTTGAGAAATGACGGACGTTCATACAAACTATAACCCCCTATTTCACCCCCTTAGGGGTGGAATTTTGCAAGATCCTTCCTTAGTGAGCGTCTACGTCACAAAAGGAACCTACTGTCAAAATTTCAAGTTTCTTACCCCAGCGGTTTAGGCTGTGCGTTGATATATAAGTCAGTCAGTCAGTCAGTCAGTCAGTCAGGACTCTGAATTTTATATACGAGTATATAGAAGATATAGAAAATCGAGTAAGGAATTGCATAAAATCTTAATTCCCCAGCAATTCCCACGTTTTGAAAAATGCCGTCATAGGATTAAGTTATCTAACCTTCAAGACGCTTCGAATGAAATATATTTCAAATGTGTCATGCAGGGTGGGACGTTTTCTCCCTTCCCCCTTTTGACTGATTATTTCATTAACATCCAGTGTACAGATGTACTCTCTTTGCCGGCAGGTCTGCCGAACGACTTGTCGGTCTACTGGCACCAGTACCCCTACAGCCTTGGAGTGGTGTTCTGCAAACTGCGAGCTCTCATCTCTGAAGCGTAAGTATCTATCTGTCTATGAATGATTGTATAACGCCATACATAACAGCCTGAAGACGTTCACTGCAGAACATACCTATTCGGTTTCTACACGGCATCGTACCGGAACGCGAAATCGCTTGGCGGCACGTCTTTGCCGGTAGGGTGGTAACTAGCCACGGCCGAAGCCTCCCCACCAGGCCAAACCAGAAAAAATTCAGAAATTATAAATTTCCAAACCCTGCCGGGTATCGAACCCGGGACCTCCGCACGTTAAGGCAACAGTGCTCAATACTGCGCCACGGAGGTCGTCATAATATTTTGCATAGGTATTTTGACACTCGCCAGTAAATCAAAAATGAAATTTGGCAAGAAGCAATACGAGTAATTAGTATCACAGAACAGTACCCTTACTCTGAGATTGATCGAATTAAAAAAAACGGTCTCACTAAGTGAGGTGAATCACATTTGAGTCAAACTAAAATGGACCCAAAAACTCTTGATTTAAAGCCACAAATTCAGTGCAACCGATTCAAATTTCGAAACGTATCGTTTGGAGCGCTAGCTGTGAATGCATACACGAAATTGAGCTCTAAATTAATAATATTAAGATTCATTTTAGTTTGATGCATATGTAATTCACCTCACTTAGTGAGACCGTATTTTAAATTCGATCAATCTCAGAGTAAGGGTACATGAGTATAGGAATAGGAAAATATCAGAAAATCGTTTATTAGGTTTCCCTTCTCAGAGGGCGTCCAATTGTTTGTCAAACGCTAATAGTTTAGTGCCTGACAACTCGCACTTGACCGGTTTTTTTCAGTCCTGTAACAAAGTCTTTATACCTCATGCCTCGCTACCTATTTATTGGATGCCATTTGGATACATATTTTACTTTATAATCATAATCATAATCATAATCATAATCATTTATTTGCTGATTGCAGGTGAGTATAGCAAGTTGTTACAATAGTAAAGGTCCGAACCACAATCTGCCAATCATATGGCGTGCAAATTATTACTTAATATACAATACAATTTTATTAAAACACCTACACATAATATTATGATAGGAATAATCCATTCATTCAACCACTAATTAATTATTATTATTATATTACAATCTTCCTCAATCTAAAAATCATTCTTATTAAGTATCATGCAATGTCAATTTACTAATATTATGTCCAATTAATATTTAAAAAAAAAAAAAAAATCGTCAAATTGTGGAAAAAATAATAATAATATAAACATTACTGATCCTAAAAATATGTAATATTATTATACTTATTATATTACTGCCTCAAGTAATCGTTAACAGAATAGAATTGGCGGGACAATAACCAATCAGTAATCTTCGTTTTGAATTTAGATCCTCATATAGAAAGTTGTATTGGTATGCATTCCTTACCTTATCAACTACTAGGTATTTGGTATGTATTTCTTAACGTATAAACTTTATCGCGAAAAACGCGTAGGTTTCATAAAGGAAACGGTCGGGCACGATTTACTTCGATAATGTAATATTATGTACTCCCTCTCCTACGCTAAGGAAAACGCAATCTCGTGAAAGCTCTAACGGAAAATTATTTTTTGGATAAATATTATTGTATGCGTAAATCTCGGTTTCTGTAATGCTTGAATTTTTGTGTACAGCTTTTACTCGTAGCTTCATTTTTTTGTTAGCAATTTTCTGATTCATTTGAGAACTTTTTATGTGTGTTTAATTACTGTTCAAATAAAAAGTATCTACATTGATAATTAGTACCTAATTTCGAACTCTTTAATTTTCCGAAATAAAATAATTAATTAAATAGCCTATAATACCTTACTATTACAGGTACTTTTAAATATTCTGTCTTGTATCTTCGGTCTTTAACTACATCCATATTATACAAAAATCACGTCGCGTCGATCCGATGCTAGTTAAGTCTAAGTTTTTACATTGCAAATTCGATTGATCGTAATCGAGCCATATATTATTAATTATAGAACATCTTTAAATATATAAAAGGAAAAGGTGACTGTCTGATTGACCTATCAACGCACAGCTCTAGACCCTAAAATTCTACATCAATGCACAGCTCAAACCGCCGGGCGGATCGTCCTGAAATTTGGCATACAGATAAGAAAGGTTTTTTGAAATTTCAACCCCTAAATACGTAAAATAGGGGCTTGAAATTTGTATGAAAATCGAACTTAAGTACGTAAGCGAATTGTGGGAAAATGCTAGTTAAATATATAACAGTACTAGCTGATGCCCGCGACTTCATCCGCGTGAATTGAGGTTTTTTGGTTCCCGCGGGAACTCTTTAACTTTCCGGGATAAAAAGTAGCCTATGTGTTATTCCAGACTATAATCTATCACTGTGACAAATTTCATCCAAATACGTTCACCCGATCATGCGTGATTGAGTAACAAACATCCATCCATACATTCATACATCCATCCAAACTTTCGCATTTATACTCGTAATATTGGTATAGATGATGCCCTGAGTTGGTCACCCTACCCTGCTATTTCTCCGATCATTCCTTCAGGCGATGCATGGAATGAACGGGTTTTATGCGACGCTGCTTTCTTGAAAACATTTTCTATTCTTTCTTAGGGTGAAAACAGACTATGGACACGATAGCACAATTATGTTATACTAGATGATTCCCGTGACTTCGTCAGCGTGGGTTAAGGTTTTTTTGATTTCCGCGGGTACTTTTTAATTTTCCGGAATAAAAAGTAGCCTATGTCCTTCCCCTGGATACAAACTACCCCTATACCAAATTTCATCAACCTCGGTTGAAGAGATAATTTTTTGATTCCCGCGGACACTCTTTAATTTTCCGGGATAAAAAGTAGCCTATGTCCTTCCCGGGGATACAACCTATCCCTGTACCAAATTTCATCAAAATTGGTTGAACAGATGGGCCGTGAAAGCGTAGCAGACAGACAGACAGACAGATAGACAGACAGACATACACACTTTCGCATTTATAATATCAGTATGGGTGTTATCTATCTATCTACATTCTACACTTTAATCATGATTGTGATTTATAACTTTTTTCAAAACAGTAACCGCCGAATTTTGTGCCGCACCTTCTCGGTAGGAATCACAGACTAAAAAATTAAGAAATAGTATTTCGATCCAGGGGCCATACTGCCAACGCATAAAGCCATATTGTTTTATTATTGTTGACTTTCGTGTTTAATATAATCCTTATTTTAGGAACGTCAAGGTACGTGACATCAAACTGATATTTTGAATAATATTGTTTTACAAGTAACCTGGGTGCGCTTGGAACCCTCGTAAATTTAGTTTTGAGATACCGTAACTGATTAACACCATCATGTTTTATAAGTAATTGGACATCAAGTGTTTAGTGTACCTAATTTGAATAAGTAAATATTGATTGACTAGATGATGTCCGCGACTTCGTCCGCGTGGATTAAGGTTTTTTGATTCCCGCGGGAACTTCTTAGTTTTCTGGGATAAAAAGTAGCTCATGTCCTTCCCCGGGATCCAATCTATCCCTGTACCAAATTTCAGCAAAATCGGTTGAACAGATTGGCCGTGAAAGCGTAGCAGACAGACAGACGGACAGACAGACAGACAGACAGACACACTTTCGCATTTATAATATTAGTATGGATAGTATGGATTGATTGATTGATTGCTTAAGTATTGCTTTAAGCGTTGGCAGTATGGCCTCAGTCACTGCAGTGGTAGATTCACTTGACAATTGGGTATATTTGACAACTAGTCAAATCAGCAACTTTTTTTCAAACGTCAAAACGTGTGCTTAGTATGAGATTTTGGGTGCGTTCCGAAATACACTGCGAGCACTGGAAGTCCCCAGTAAAGAGCACTGCCAGTGCTCGCAGTGCTTATAACGGAACACACACTTTGTGTGAAATATTGCATAGGGACGTCTGCAAAGTTCGACGCACTTTTTTACTTTAATCGATAGTTTAAAATAGTTATTTAACATAAAACTAGCAGGGGATATGAATATTACTACTTTTGGGAGATCCTCTACATAATAATAACAAAAAAATAATTTATTTGCAAGCACTGTAATTTTTTAAATAACAAACATTTGAATTTGAATTGGTTGCGGCAATCTGTGTTGCTCCATAGAAAAAAACGCGCGTGGACTTTTTGTCAAAATAAAATATATCATTGTTTTGTCCATCATGTGCTTTCGCCCTTATCTGTATAGGATATTCAATATATAAACGATCTCTGCATTCAATATTCAGTCTTCTTTATATAAATTATTAGATGATGCCCGCGACTTCATCCGCCTAATGCCCGCAATTATGTCGCTGATCTGTACTCATCTGTAGTCATCGAGCGGCGCTAACAGGAAGTTGTATGAAATTCACAGTTGTGACGTCATAAAATTTCAACGCACTTTTTCTTTAATCTATATTTTAAAATGGTTATCAAACTTAAAACTAACCGAGGATGTGAATTTTAGGTCTTTTAGAAGACCCTCTGTTTAATTATACGTTAGAAATAATTTATTTTTGATATAGGCATCATACTTATTGTACGGTTGGACTGTGGACCGTACAAAAGCCATGACCAGGGGGTTTACTCTCTTTCTCTAAAACGAAACTTCGCAAACGAACGTAATTAGTTGGTTATTAGACCTACACAAAATCGTTCAATCCAATCGGTCACGAAAATTTTCTATGGATCCGTACTTCGTCTGCGTGTACGAAAACGAAATAGAAAGGAGCATAGAGATAAAATTATGTAGGAGAGGAGTTAACGAAATTTCGTTCGTTTGTTTGCGAAGTTTCGTTTTAGAGAAAGAGAGTAGACCCCCAGGGACGCATGACATTCAAGAGCACTCAACTCACTGAGCTGTTCAGAGTTAAGGCACGCTGATCCATCTGATTACGGTTTCACAGATCAATGAGAATTGGTTAACTCACTCGAACTAATGTCTTATACATCGATGCTTACGTCACAATATACTATTCTAGGGTGTAGTTACTAGATAGATATTGTAGATACCACTGTCAACAACTTGTTAGGGTTCCGTAGTCAAACAAGATATCCCCGTTGTTTCGTTCTTTGTCCGTCTGTGAGTTAGGTAGTTTATAAATTATACTGTGAACAACAAATGTGTTTTTTGTTGGTTTGTCCTTCAATCACGCCGCAACGCACTAACGGATCGACGTAATTTTTGGCATAGGTGGACCTGTAGAGTGACAAAGGCTATTTTTATCCTGGAAAATTAAGGAGGAATAAAGTACTACATTCGAATAAATAAATAAAATTGTATTCAAGCATGAATACAATTTTATTTATTCCTATTCCCTTTTCCGATACCCTTTGAGATTTCTGCTCATCAAACGTCCTATGTCACTATTCCGCGACGTACAGTTTTCCAGATTGAAGTAGGGTAGATATCCACTATCTATCGTAGGATATTTGTAAGCTTTCTCTCATTAATTTTCAGCCAAAGCTCCAGTGTGCTTTCAGGCCGACTGAGCTTCAGTGATAGCGAATTGTTTGCGACTTTGACATATTGATGGCTGTTCTAGACCCAAAACTCAAGGGACCGTGATTGTATCGTAAGAAACTAGTTGATTTCTCCTTTATGGATCGGTTGTTTTTTTTATCCACTACAAGTAAGTCCTTGACTGAGACCGAGGGGTCGTCAAGGAAGGCTTATGATATCAGATCCACCGATGCTTCAAATTAAACTTCATACATCTAGCCTTTATGGCCCTTGTAATGAGAAAATTTCACAAATAATTTAAAAATTGTCTTAAATAAGGGTTTATCCGTAGTCACGCGAAGTAGGTACTTAGAATGTTAAAAATTTTGAAGGGCGCCATTTTTTTAACGGTAGTTTTTTTTAAAGAATAGGTTTCTTAGACATAACCCTATGATAATACAGCAGCAGTACTTGAAAATCCTTGGATACCTTAACGTCCCTAAAATAAGGATTATAATTCTGATACAAGAGTGTCAATAAACTATAGGTACTTATAATAAAACTGGAACAGGTCCATTTCTGTACATTGAAGATATTTTGGAGGGCACGCTATGATCAATACTGAACCCAAAACTGTATTTTTTTTTTCATTTTTGTCTGGTCGCGCATCACGCCAAAACTGCTAAATGAATTCCAATGAAACTTTTCATGATTTGAGTTCATACTACGAGGTAGGACCACAAAACAAGTAATAGTAGTAGTATGCCCCCCATTCTTTCTCTATCTACTCTGGTATTGGGGTTACATCATGGTGATGTGGCCAAGCCATAGACTCTTTCTTACTTTCTACTGGGCCGGATTCCGCACTTAAACCACAGAATAGGTAATAGTAGTAACTTAAACTTCCAGTTGGAAGTTACGTAATAGACTTTTAGACTCTTTGTGCGCGGAATTATTATTTTTTATTTTTTTTTGTGCCAAAAAGTTATACAATACTAGATGATGCCCGCGACTTCGTCTGCGTGGAATAAGGTTTTTTGGTTTCCGCAGGAACTCCTTAATTTTCCGGGATAAAAAGTAGCCTATGTCCTTCCCCGGGATACAAGCTACCTCTATACCAAATTTCAGCAAAATGGGTTGAAAAGATGGGCTGGGAAAGCGTAGCAGACAGACAGACAGACAGACACACTTTCGCATTTATAATATTAGTATGGATGTAGAAAATCAGAAACATAGTGGACAAAGAAACACTTATCTCTATAAGAGATCTCTACTAGTGACCCTCGGCAGTGAGAAAGGTTGTGAATATATATATAGGTTGTATTTTATGAAGCAAACGCCATATTTTTTACCCAGTCTTGGTACAAACGTTATCCTTAGCAACAATCTTAATTAAGTATGTACCATCCATACATCCATCCAAACTTTCGCATTTAGAATACTAGCTGATGCCCGCGACTTCGTCCGCGTGGATTGAGATTTTTGGATTTCCGCGGGAAATTTTTAATTTTCTGGGATAAAAAGTGGCCTATGTCCTTCCCCGGGATGTAACCTACCAACCTACAGCCTAAAAGGTGGGCCGGGAAAGCGTATCTAATAGACAGACCGATTCGCATTTTAAATACATATTAGTATTTAGTAGTATCAGGGCGTGTTTGGAACCCTCGTAGCTTTAGTGGTTAATTATTAGTGGTACCTAATATCTATCCATACATCTAAGTACACAAATATTATAAATGTGAATGTAAAGTTTGATCCATCTAATTTGGAGGGTAATTCCTTCCAGCGAGCCTTTCTAATCCTTTCTTTTTTGATGGAATAGTAATGTCACTTTATTTCCCACTAGTTAAGAGGGTAAATATCCTTCAATATCGGGAGGTTAGCTGCGTTTTCCTTCCGACAACTTTGGATTTCAATTCAGAAGGACATTAACATCTAATTTGGAAGAATAAATTTGGGAAGAATTATTATAATGCATCCTTATTTAGTAGGAATATTTAGCTGGAAGGAAATTCCTTCTTGGTTAATTCCTTCCAACAAATTTCCTTCCTTTATGTTCTTCCGTATTAGACGGATAAAATTCATTAACTTCTAAATATCGGTAGGAATTGGCAGTTGCCCGATTCAGAAGGTATTCGGTGGAAGGAAAATACCCAATTTTGGAAGGAATCTGTTTTAGAAGGTAAAAATCGGGAGGTAAACAAGGAAATTTTCCTCAGTGATACTTTGAGTTTGAGTTTTGGTGGATACATACGAGTACGTAGCCGCAAGGTACTCGTAGCTTACATTGTATTGTATTCCACAGGGCGTCCTACGTGTCGGTGCTAACGATAGTCGCGTTCACCCTGGAGCGTTACCTGGCCATCTGCCACCCCCTGCACATCTACGCCGTGGCGGGGCTGCGGCGGGCGCTGCGCATCGTGCTGGCTCTGTGGGCACTGTCCTTGCTCGCCGCTTCGCCGTTCGCGCACTACACCACCGTCAACTATCACGACTATCCACCCGGTGAGTATAGACCACTTGTTTCACATAGATGTCGCTGTACGTGAATGGGCGTTTCTTCATTGGACGGCCCGGCCCGGCACCGGCACCGACACCGACAGTATTCAACGACACGACACCGGCACCTACATTCTTCATTGACCGACACCGACACCGACAAGCTGCGAACCGCGTGAGCCAAGAGCGATGGCAGCGTATAACAAATTGACGACCTCCGTGGCGCAGTGTGTAGCGCTGTTGTCTCAACGTGCGGAGGTCCCGGGTTCGATCCCCGACAGGGTCAATTAGGGAATTTATAATTTCTGAATTTTCCCTGGTTTGGACTGGTGGGCAAAGACGTGCCGCCAAGCGATTTAGCGTTCCGGTACGATGCCGTGTAGAATCCGAATAGGGGTATGGGTTTTAATAATAACTGCCATGCCCTAACAGGTTAGCCCGCTACCATCTTAGACTGCATCGTCACTTACCATCAGGTGAGATCGCAGTCAAGGGCTAACTTGTAGTGAATAAAAAAAAAAAAATCTTGTATTTATTATATTTGAGACGCAAAAAAAAGAACTACCTATCAGTAAATGGTTTTGGGCGCATCCAATTATAAAAGTTAGATATTTAGACGGCGTGTATTACAATTTATTTGAAAAACTAACCAATAACCCGAATAAGTTTTTCAATTATTTCCGTATGAGTAAAGCAGCTTTGATTATGTACTAATGAACTTGATCGAAAAATGCAAATTAATTGTGTACTAGAGCGACGGGGGCGCGGGGCGGGGTCACTGATCACGCCACTCGCACGCCCACATGGACGTTTGTATGCGTACACAACACATGCGCAACGATGCCGGCCCGACACCAGTGGGAGACTTGCTGCCGACGACATGCCGGCGCCGGCGCCGACATGTCGGTGCCGGGCCGGCCCAGTGAGACAGCGTGCCATACAACTTCATACAATTATGCGTCCACTAATGTCGGTGTCGGTGCCGGGCCGGGGCCGGGCCGTGCAATGAAGAAGCGCCCATTCAATCACGATAATAATGTCCTCCCGATCGAATTTCGACCACGGCGGCCATCTCCTTGTGTATGTGCACAAGTGTGTGCACATACACAAGTGCACTCTCTGTTCCTTTGCTCTCATAGCCCGATTGGACGGAAGATTCGACACGACCGGAGAGAGATCAGGCGCAGGACCGACGGCATAACGTTCTCTCCAAGGCACGGGGGTGAAACACCGCCAACTTCCTAACTCCGGGCTAGTACTGAGAATTTATTGTCAGAAAAACCCAATACTTGTTATGGCCCGACCTGGGACTCGAACCCGGGACCTCGTTGGCCGCAGTCGTACATGCTAACCACTAGACCAACGAGGCAGTCAATCACGATAGCGAAGTATTTCTCGATGCTGTCTCTGGGCATTGTCCTTGCTCGCCGCTTCGCCCTTTGCGCACTACACCACTGTCAACTATCACGACTATCCACCCGGTAAGTATACATTGACAACTTGTTTCACATAGATGTCGCTGTACGCGATTCAGTCACGATAGCGAAGTATTTCTAGAAAGGTTTGATAGATAGACAACGGTTTATTCGGTACCTGTTGACTTCAAGAGCACGGGCGTCTTTTATTATTTAAAGACTCAGCTTTATGTTGGATTTTACACTAGACTTTTTTTTAAATTCCACTACAAGTTAACCCTTGACTGCGATCTCACCTGATGGTAAGTGACAATGTGACGATGCAGTCTAAGATGGTAGCGGGCTAACCTGTTAGGGGTATGGCAGTTAAGTATATTAAACCTATATACCCCTAGTCGGTTTCTACACGGCATCGTACCGAAACGCTAAATCGCTTGTGGCGAATAATATAATAATCTGACACACGATTAGGGCGGGCAGGAGTATATAGGTATATGTGTTCTATGGGGCGGGCTTACTCCTGCTCACGGACACAACAATTATTTTACTGCCATTATTTTTTCCATTATTTTATAGCACTTAATTCACATTAAATTGTAATAACTTTGCTGTACTTACTCCTCAAAATACTAATTACCAAAGCGATTCACCGCTGCGCCAAGTAGTTCAAAAATTCTCCCACATCCTTATCGAAAAGACAGCCTTACGCTAAATATTGGAGCTCGTTAGGTGTCGGTAGGATATTCAATATTAACAATAGGAACAGGCATATCACGAGCACACGGTAAGACAGATCTATCCAATTAGTGGATGAACAGCGAATAGCTGCAGCCGTGCGGCATGATACGATTGTGTATAGCTCATGTTTGTATCCTAATTGAAATCCTCCTTGAAGATGTCAGCCCGTCTGTCTAATTAATTATTGTGTGTGATTATACTGACTGCTTTGTGTTTCAAATTGAAGACCTTTAATCATAATTATATTATAAATGCGAAAGTGTGTTTGTTTGGTGGTTTATTGGTTTGTTGGTTTGTCCTTCAATCACGCCGCAACGGAGCAACGGATCGACGTGAGTTTTGGCATGGGTATATTTGAGGACCTGGAGAGTGACATAGTGACACGTCGATCCGTTGCTCCGTTGCGGCGTGATTGAAAGAAGAAAGAAAGAAAAATCTTTATATATGAGGCACATTTGACCAACAAACACACAAAATTTTTGTAGTGTCCTGGATTAACAATCAAGTTTGCACCACACAAAAGAAACAGTCCATTTCATTTCAAAGTAGTCTTGAGCTACTTCGACTAACTTGTGACATTCGACTCCAAGTGGTCTCCAACTGGCGCACGCTCAGGGCGCACCGCCCCCTTGACATACAAACATAAACATAAAGTTAAATCCATACTTATATACTCATACTACAAATGCAAAAATGTGTCTGTCTGTCTGCTACACTTTAACAGCCAAACTGGTCCACAGATTTTGCGCGCCCTTTATTTTTAACCCGGAAAATTGCAGAGTTCCCGCGGAAATCAAAAACCCACGCGAATGAAGTCGCGGGCATCCATCTAGTAAAGTAATTAATAAAAGCTTGTCAAGTGATATATTATTAGTGAGGTAGAGCTTTTGGCTTTCGTGTGTACAGTGCAATCAATTTACATGGATATACTTTGTGCCTTGGGTGTGTTCCGAAATACACTGCGAGCACTGTAAGGTATGACGTCAATTCAGTACACTGCGAAGCCGTTCCTTTATAGTTAGGTATACTGGGTACTGCTTAAAACGGAACGCTGTCAGCACTGAGACAAACACTGAGAGCACCTTACCTCGAAAACGCCAGTGCTCACAGTACAAAAATGGCGTCGATTAATGACGTCATATATTTCCCTAGGATACTGCGGCAGTTTACTGTCAGTCATAACGGAACGAATTTCTCCACAGTAAAGAGCACTGAACAGTGCTCTCAGTCTATAACGGAACGCACGGTTAGCAAGCACCTATCAATCTCCTAGCTTACTTAGCATAATGAATTCGATCGTATAGCGTGATTAGATTTCGGTAATATAACGTATTTGCTTAGCTAGCGATCAAGCTCTAGCATGGTTTTAGCGGATTAAAACAAATAGTATTTCATTCAATAATAATCTATTGCAATCTAATCGACTTACGTTCTAAGGATTGCAAATAATAACAGGATTTCGCCTGGTAGGAGGCTTCGGCCGTGGCTAGTTACTATCCTACCGGCAATGACGTACCGCCAAGCGATTTAGCGTTCCGGTAGGATGCCGTGTAGAAAATAGAAAGCGATTGGTGGTATGGGTTTAATACCCAAAATATAATAAAAAACCCAAAATCATAAAAACAACAAATATTAATTTTTTAATTATCATTAATTTTATTCTCAAAAAATTCTTTTACCGAGTAGGTAAAAGGGATGAATCAGAAGCCATTTTCTTAGTTTTGACAATTTAATTTAATTGAGGCATACCTAGTATTCGATCTAGTTCCTCCGTCACAGTTTTTTTTTTATTCACTACAAGTTAGCCCTTGACTGCGATCTCACCTGATGGTAAGTGATGATGCAGTCTAAGATGGTAGCGGGCTAACCTGTTAGGGGCATGTCAGTTATATTAAACCCATACCCCTATTCGGTTTCTACGCGGCATCGTACCGGAACGCTAAATCGCTTGGCGGCACGTCTTTGCCGGTAGGGTGGTAACTAGCCACGGCCGAAGCCTCCCACCAGGCCAGACCAGGGAAAATTCAGAAATTATAAATTCCCAAATTGACCCTGCCGGGGATCGAACCCGGGACCTCCGCACGATAAGGCAACAGCGCTACACACTGCGCCACGGAGGTCGTCACAGTTTTATCATCGAACCGCAAGGCATCGACAAGGTACGCAGTCGTAATTTCGCGGGCTCGTACGAAGCGATTTGCTTCCTCGTTTCTAATTCGAACCGCTAGGATATGGAATGCCCTTCCGCCTTCCGTTTTCCCCTCCTCTTTTAATATAGGTACCTTCAAATCAAGAGTGAATAGGCATCTTCTAGGCAAGCGCGCTCCACCTTAAGCTGCATCACCACTTGCAAGCAAGTCTGATTGCAGGCAAGCGTTAGCCTATATATTAAAAAAAAAGAAAAAGAAAACGCCATTTTGTTGGTTCCATCCATCCATCAGCCTGTATGTATCCACTGCTGGACATAGGCCTTTTCGAGAGCGCGCCACCAAACACGGTCCTCCGCCTTCCTCATCCACCCGCTTCCCGCCACCTTCTTTAGGTCGTCGGACCAGCGAGGTGGAGGTCGTCCTATTTTGTTGGCTGAGAAAAGATTAAACTATATTGTTTTGCCCCCAGCATCAGGCAACGCGTCGCTGCAGTCCGCGTTCTGCGCGATGCTGGAGCTACCTTCTTGGTACATCTGCGAGCTGAGCAGCTTCTTCTTCTTCATTCTGCCCGGGCTGGTCATCCTCTGCCTCTACGTCCGGATGGGGTTGCGCATCAGGTATGTGATGGGGTACGTATCTTCTTATATTCTGTTTTTTTTTTAGTTAGCCCCTGACTGCGATATCACCTGACGGTAAGTGATGATGCAGTCTAAGATGAAATCGAAACTAGAGAAAATTCAGAAATTATAAATTCCCAAATTGACCCTGCCGGGGATCGAAGTTCGAACCCGGGACCTCCCAAGTTAAGACAACAGCGCTCAACACTGCGCCAGGGAATTCGTCAAAATGTAAAAGTAATAAACGTGGGCTCCGGCTAGAAAGCGTCTCTGTATCAAACTGTTCAACTCTATAAAATTATTATTACAAATCTCGTCTCTACATCTACTCTCTCTCTCCATCTATACTAGAGGGAGAGAGAGAGAGTACCGATTTGTAATAATTAGACAACGTATTATATGCACTATCAAAATGCCAAAATATCCATGCAAATATGCACTAAAAAAAGGCGAAATATGCACAAAATATGCACAATCAAAATACTATTTATTATTTGAATTCACGTTTATTTTCACAATATTTATATATTATTATTTATTTATTATATTAATCAGTTGTAATTCTTGCGACAATGTAAACATTTTTCTAGATTTTCTAGAGTAAATGTGATTAGTGATCTGTCATTTAATTTATAATTTGTAGGCTGAAATAGTTATTTGTGTTACATGGGGCCAAAGAAAATTTTTGTTCCCCGAGGGCGCTATTTTGAATTCAGAGCGAAGTGAAGGATTCTATAGTAGAATCCCGAGCGTAGCGAGGGGTTCTAAAGTAGAATCCTGAACGTAGCGAGGAATTCAATATACGCCGCCCGAGAACAAAAAATTTGGCCCCGAGTGACACACACTATTTTTCATCATTACTTAAGAGAAAAAGCTAGGAGTATCAACCTGAACCTACTATGTATGGACATTACCTATACGTTTAAGCACCAATCAGAAGATACTCCTATCAACCTTCTATGTAATTGTATAGACATTATTTAGACGTATATTTAAAGTTTAAATAAAATGTAAAGACGTATATCCGATCAACAAATTGATCACGTGACTTCGGACCAATCAGAACAGAGAAATGCAAAGTCGTATATTCGATCAACAAATTGATGACGTGACTTCGGACCAATCAGAAGAGAGAAATGAAAAGTCCCATGGGCCTACAAGTTACACTTTGCTCCCGCTATCCTCTGAAGGCAATATGCGTTTTTCGAATAGGTATGATGAAAATGCATTTAATTTGCCACGGACCTTTTCCGATAGTGAACTAGGTAGTGTTTCTATTCAATAATTTTTCCAATATTTTCAAAGACTTGCTTAGAGGAAGATTTTTGGATTGTAATTTTTCTATGGTGTCGGGTATATTGCTGAAATGTGTTGCAATCCTTACTAATAAGTCTAAGTCGGGTATGTCACACTCTCTTTAACGTTTCTGTGGTGGTGTCGTGTGGTGCGGGTTGTTACGTTCCCTCAAATATGGTTGAGCGAAGCAGTGGCTGGATCATGCGTCATGCTCGTGAACGGGTGCCACCGTCGGAAATGGGGCTGCCTCTGTCTGCCAGTCTTGGCGTGTATTGAATATTGTATGCTCGTGAAAAAAGCTTACTATACAATCGAAGATTACGTAAATGATAAAAAAAAAACAGCGTGGATTTGATTCGCTCCAGCTATGCGTGGGACTGCAGTTACTTGTATCATTATGATGATTGTAAGTTTTGATGGAAAAGAGCAACCACCGAGTTTCTTGCTGGCTCTTCTCGGTAGGAATGGCATTCCGAACCAGCGGTAGATTCATATTATAACGATTCAAAAGCGCTTGTAAAAGCTTATTTGAATAAAAAACATTTTGAATTTTGAATTTTGAATTTTGAATATTATAAATGGGAAAGTGAGTTTGTTTGTATGTTTGTTCCGCTTTCACGCCGTAACTACTGAACGGATCTGGATGAAATTTGGCACAGAGATAGATTATAGTCTGGAATAGCACATAGGCTACTTTTTATCCCGGAAAATTAAAGAGTTCCCGCGGGAACCGAAAAACCTCAATCGACGCGGACGAAGTCGCGGGCATCAGCTAGTAGGAGCAATATTTTGTTTAATTGATAGATTATCGAATGCCAGCTGGCTTGATTCAATTATTCCCGCATAATACTCGTACAACACGCCTGACACATTTAACTACTGAAATAAGCAACAAATAAATATTATAAATGCGAAAGTTTGGATGGATGGATGTATGGATGTCTGTTACTCAGTCACGCTCTAACAGCTGAACGGATCTGGATGAAATTTGGCACAGAGATAGATTGTAGTCTGGAATAGCATATAGGCTACTTTTTATCCCGGAAAATTAAAGAGTTCCAGCGGGAACCGAAAAACCTCAATCCACGCGGACTAAGTCGCGGGCATCAGCTAGTTATTAATATAAATGTACTAAAATATGCAATAACGCTGTAAAAATAGCGTTTTATGCATATGCATATATGCAAAAATGCAAATGCATATAATCCGATGTCTAGTAATAATTATTATATAGAGTTAAACATTTATAAGTTTGAACTGTTACAATAAGGTTGAATGGCGCAGCGGTAAGGAAACCGTTTCGCAAGCAACAAATTACAGGTTCGAATCCCACCGGCAAAACTTGTGTCACCTTGATATATTACATATTTTGATCAGACGTCAACCAAGCGTAAAAATATGCATGAATTCGAGAGATAGTCGAAATAGATGAAAAAATGTACTTAATGACTTTTTCCAATAGGATAATCTAGCCTCAATATATTTTTATTTGGAATATATTGCTAAAATTGATCATGTATAAAATGTATGTGAGTGATATTCATATTTTCCATCTATATTCTATACTAATATTTTAGAGAGGCAAAGTTTGTGAGGTTGTAGGGGGTAGGTACCTAATCTCTGGATCTATACTGAACCGATTTTGAAAATTCTGATACCAATAGACAGCCACATTATTGATGATTAAACGAACTTACCTGTAAGTGAAGTTCTATCCCAATTATATGAGTACGTTTCATTCGAAGATATAATCCACAACGTAGTCCTTTTATTGAAGGTACTGCAACTCGCACTTATTTTAATGGTAGGGTAGATCCAAAACTCTCCAGTATCCGATGCTCCGGCCGCGTACAACGCATTCCTCATTCTTTAGAGTCGGTACTCTGTACCTATTACCAAATTTTCTGAAATGGGCTATGGGATGGGAGGGACCTTATAATATCTTCGAATGAAACGTACTCATATAATTGGGATAGAACTTCACTTACAGGTAAGTTCGTTTAATCATCAATTATATTTCGTACGTTTCATTCTTCAGATATAATCCACAACGTAGATGTTTAGAGATGAAAATTTGTAATTAGGGATATTAATTGAATAGTATTATAACAATTACTTAGTGTTCTAATATAAAAACTAGGAATCATTTCGTAACTTGGATTAATAAACATATTATTAATTATTTGTTAACCCTCATTGAAAACTACAATCATTTTGATAATTATTATTTATAATAATATATTATTATAATATGGATGTAATGAAAATCAAGTATAATTTGGATACTTTTCATTACACTCTGGTTATGCAAAACAATCGTTCCTCGTTCGCTTAGGAAGGTTATAAAATTTAGCCAGTGACCAACCAACGGTCTTCTTGATGACGTCAAGCGAGCGGCAAGACGCACAGCTCGTGTAGGTACCGTGTTGGTGGCGACGTGTCGGGTGCACGCGCCGAACTTAGACACATCCACGCCGCTATGTGGGCTGTGGCAGCACCTATCGGCTGATGGTTTGTGTGCAGGTTTATTAGATTTATACGCTATCAGGAGGTCTTAAACGAATTTGGCAGATCATGATGTTGCTATACATTTTACATTAGGTACTATTTACACTATCGTTGAACTGTATCATGTTGACTGGTACCTATCACTCTGCAGATGCTTTAATGATATCGAAGAATAAAATACTGTTTCCGTTTGTATATTAATATTTCGATAGGTATTAATATTTCTGTACATAAGACTAACAAAATAAAACTTTTCTGAAATTCTTTTGTAAAGATAATTAACTCTGTAATCCGAGCATTGAGCGATGTGTTGTATAACACAGCTGAGAATCCTGTGTAGATACTTTGGGATATTTGACCTTAATTTATATAACATTTCCTTTAACGACAACCTTTTAATCTGTTTATATGCTTACAAACTCATCACCAGGTAAACTTAAAAAACCGAACGATAACTACGTACGCTAAACTGCACCTATAACAAATTATTTCATTAGAAATTATAAGACTGAGTGTACAATATAAGATTGAGATTAATCTCTATCATTGTTTAGGCAGTAATGCCACCATTTAAGTTCCAAAGAGGTCATAAAGGTACAGGGTAGGTACTCCTCATTTTATGAACGCGTTCGATACGTTGCATCCAGGTTTACAAAATTCTTCAAATTATTTAAACCATTGTGAGTTCCTTGAGAAAAATCATAATATTATATTATTTTTGGAATGTATAACTATTAAATCTGAAGTAAGCATTTTTTGTTATAGAGGGAACCAAGGCTGTTAAGGCCACTATTATATTATTATCTTTTCTAAACATTCACATATTAGAAGATTAGTGGAACAGCACAAAATAAGATGCAATTTCATGAAATTGGGTTTGATCTTTATATTAATTACGTTTTAATTACGTTTGGCATTGGCGTGTTATGCTAATAGAACCATAACTGGCCTAACTTGTCTATAATCTTATTGACAGATAATTTAGTATAATTTATCAGACTATTTTATTTCTACATCTTTGTTAAATTTCTCATTCTTCATCAGCTTCTTAAATTTCTTTACTTTTAATATAAGAAGCAGTGAACCATAGTATTATATTTTACAACCATTTCCGAATTTCTGACGTCAAATCATTGGGTATTGAATGCCACTCATTCGATTTATCTATCTTACCTAAGCTTAATTCTTCTTAGTATTAATAATTATTACTTTAATAATAACCAGTTTTATTGAAATATTTTATATGTATATGTATAAAATACCACCATCAGGTCTAAGTTAGTATGAAATTAAAACTCAGTAATAGATTTAATTTTACAGTTATTCATTTATCACAAAATGTACCCGAGCCAGACCCAGTAGCGTCTGTAAAAAAGCTCTAGTTGAAACTTATTACTTAGTTTATTACTTAGTGACCAACCTTCAAGATCCGATAGAATTAAAAACGAAAGCCGAAATTTAGCTTCATATGATTTATACTTATATTATGTATCTTGAATGCTAGGTGGGTATTTCTGACCAACGAGATATTTGATTTTTGTAAAAACTCAACGGTACAAGTCCAACCTTCCAACTTCGTAACTATTTTTAAAATTGTAATAATATTATGTAGGTACTTCTCTTTTTTCCATGAATCAAGGATGAAGACATATTATTCACCGTAAGTTGCTCCGAGAAAAAGATGGTACCGCCGCGCCGTGTCGATATAGTTTTAATTTGCTTGACTTGGCGCCGGCACCCGCGCGGGATTCACGCTAATGCTTAATAATAATAACCTGAACTTGGGTTGTTGCAAAGATAGTAAAAAGTTATTTTCAAAATTTATTAGGTACAACACTGTAACAGTTTGACGTAAATATTCTCGGTTACGTTACGTAGGTAAACCTTCAGTACACAGTACAACCATTAAGAACAATATCGTTGTATGTACAACGATAAATATAAGATATATAATATATATGTATATGTATTATATATTAACATAAGTAGATACCTATGTTATAATTTTTGTGAAAATTCTCAGAGCTCATAATAAGCCGTAAAGGCATTGGTATAAATTCATTAAGTTAAATTTTCACCATAAGTAAGTATCTAATTACTATTTCGAAATTTTCTTTGAGATAGGTTGATCGGTATCAATAAATAAATTAGACTTCTTCAAATATAGCGTAGACATAAAGTATTGATTTGCAAGCTGTCATATAATTCTTAAAACTTATAATGATTTTGAGTAACGAATTTATTTAATGATTGCAAATGCAAATTTAAAATATCATTAGATTTTGAGTCTTATATTGATTAGAATATTCTAGAAATCAATAATTGATCTAGCTGTGGCTCAAACTCACAAATCGAGCTAAGTAAATGTAATATTAAATGGTCCACTACAGCCCATTAGCGCCCCACCGCTGGGCACAGGCCCCCACTCTCACAGCAGAGAGGGAATCAGAGCACAGACCCACCACGCTGCTCCAATGCGGGTTGGCGGGCTATTAAATGGTCGATGTTAATGAGAGATGCATTGACGGTAGGTACATAAAGTTGATAACTTTAAATAGTATCACCTCATGGTGATTAGGATTTATAAATCCAATCCGAGACTTCTTATCTAGCGGACACTCAGCCAAAATTTTTTGCTTTATTAAAATAATATTGTATACGACCAGCATTTAGATTGTAGGTACCTTAATCTCTCGCTGTGTGTATGCAAGATACTTGCTCTGGCTGGAGGTCACGTGGTCGTTGCCGCTGGCCGCCGATACGCCGTCGCTGCTCGCGGATGTCCTATTCGCCCCCCCCCCGCTGCTCCCCGAGGCGAGACGAGGAGGGCCTGTCTCCTTTCCCGAATATAATATAGTCCGCGTTGTCGATGTACCAGCTATGGGAAGGTCGCCCTAGGACGGGATTTCCGATTTGCAATCCGTGACGGTCAATAGTCTTTGAAGCTTTTACAGTATTTGAGAGTTTTTCTCCGAAAAACGTCTCGTCTCTTTCGAGATCTTTTAGCAGTAGCATAAATGATTCACTAAGACAGGGAGCTAGGAGTTTTATGCTCACATGATTTTCCGTGTAATGTAGGAGGCAGGGTTTTGTTGATGGTAGATAGTTATTCCAAGACCTAGTTCGTTTTGTTTTAACTGTATGTTTTTAACAAATTGATCCAACGTTGTCGTAAGGTGTGGCGAATATCTTCGCCGCCAACCGTCACCCAGCGCTGAAACTCCTGGACGTCATCACGAAATTTCACCGGAAGAGAAAATCGTATCATATTGGTATAACCCTGTGTGGTTTCGTCGTCTAAAATAGTAATTGTAACGTTTCTAATCCAACAAACTTTAACGTTTTGTTTTGAACCCTCGTGTTAACCCGCAGTCAACCTCCAGGCTATTTTGAACATCATGCTATACCTTCGTGATATCCTCAACGTGATACCCTCCAGGCTAGCTTAGAGATGCTATTGATTCTCATATTATGTATCCTTTTAAAAGTTGATTTAAGTATAAATAAGTACCCGCAGTCAACTTCCAGGCTTATTTCAAGCATCATGCTATACCTTCGTGATACTCTCAACGTGATACCCTCCAGGCTAGCTTAGAGATGCTATTGATTCACATATTTATCCTTTTTTAAAAGTTGATATATAAAAGAGGTGGTACCCGTTCAAGTCCATTTCTAGGTTATTTGATTGAATTCCGTACACAAATAAAGTATATTTATGTAAACTTACCCTAATTTTTTTCCAGATTCCTTCGAAGATGAATATGATTTCATCGTTTTAACTTTTATTTTTCTACTTTACCGAACTTTCCTACCGAACCAGTGGTAGATTCACTTAATGATTCAAAAACACTTGTAAAAGTTTATTTGAATAAAAAACATTTGAAATTACTTTAAGTGACACGCAAATATTACTTTAAGCGATACGTTTAGGTATGCTTAATAAGTTATTCCTATTGAATTTCTTTAAATATTGACAAGTGAGTGCTCGTTGCTGCGCACAATAAAAGAATGAGGAATGCGTTGTACGCGGCCGGAGCATCGGATACTGGAGAGTTTTGGATCTACCCTACCATTAAAATAAGTGCGAGTTGCAGTACCTTCAATAAAAGGACTACGTTGTGGATTATATCTTCGAATGAAACGTACGAAATATAATTAATTGTGAGTGTCATAGGCTATAATGTATTAACCCGAAAAATTAGGGATTCCTTTGGGAATTTAAAAAAATTATTTCACGCGGATGAAGTCGCGGGCATCTGCTAGTCCTAATATATAAAACACAAAAAATGATTCTACCTTTGTCCGCTATAGACTTTGAAACCATCGAATCGATGTGCCCCAAACCGATTTAATTAGAAAGGCAATAATGCGAAGATACGACCACTAAAATTGTTTTTAAATTTCCTTTTTAGTAGCACATGCCGGGTTTCCGATAGTACTTATTATTATAAATGCGAAAGCGTGTCTGTCTGTTGACGTCCTATCTCATAAAATGATTTTGATGAAACTTGATAAATATGTACTTAGTTCATGACAGACGGACGGACCGCCTGCTGACAGATGGCCGGACAGACGGATAGACAGCGCAGGCTTAGTAGAGTAAATAAACTCATTAAAAGTGCTTTTAAATGGTCGAGTGAATCTACCACGGGTTCGGAATACCATTCCTACCGAAAAGAACCAGCAAGAAACTAGGTGGTTGCCCTTTTAAAAAAAAAATTTACAATTACATCAATGTGTAGATACAGTAACCGACGACGATCTCCGTGGCGCAGTGTGTAGCGCTGTTGTCTTAACGTGCGGAGGTCCTGGGTTCGATCCCTGGCAGGGTCAATTTGGGAATTTATAATTTCTGAATTTTCCCTGGTCTGGCCTGGTTGGAGGCTTCGGCCGTGGCTAGTTACCACCCTACCGGCAAAGACGTGCCGCCAAGCGATTTGGCGTTCCGGTACGATGTCGTGTATAGAAACCGAATAGGGGTATGGGTTAATATAACTGCCATGCCCCTAACAGGTTAGCCCGCTACCATCTTAGACTGCATCTTCACTTACCATCACGTGAGATCGCAGTCAAGGGCTAACTTATAGTGGTAAAAAAAAAACAGTAACCGCAGTCTCAAACATTGCTGGGGCGAGTCAAATCCATGCCCTTTTATCATTTACACATTCTACAACAGTATAATGAGCTTTTTTCAGGAGCATAAGTACTTTTAATCTTCTTCTTCTTGCCCTCGTCCCACGCTATGTGGGGTCGGCACAACATGTTTTCTTCTTCCATTCACTTCTATTATCCGTCCTATTATTCACCCCTTTTATACGCATATCCTTTTAACACAATCCATTCATCTTTTCTTTGGTGTCCCTCTACTCTTTTTCCCTTCCACATGCATATCTATCATTCTTCTCGTAATGTGATACGCAGTACTTTTAATGGATTTCTTTAACTTGTGTAAAGGCAAGTTTAAAATAGGTTGTGGGATATTGTTATAGAATAGAATGCTCATTCCCATGAACGAACTTTCAACTTAAATTTCCCACTTACGAGTATATCCGTGCAGACAAAGTTGCCAGCATCAGATAGTGTAACATAAAACTCAGAAAACAGTCTAATTTCATTAAAAGCTCGCAAGCAAATCCCTCTTGTCCCGGTTAATTTAATTACCGCCGCCACAACGGAGTTTGTAAGCGGTGTTCTGTAAACAATAGTTCGTCTCGTGAACGGATTGCAATGTTGAGAGCACTTGTTTTGGTGATGGTTAGGTAGGGCTTTGTTTCAAACTATATAGTTGTTTGTTCGGTCACTTTTTAATGCCACGTGCATTGAATTAGGTAGTCCCATGAACTTATCTGACCCGGGTTACAGTGTCGCTAGAAATTTATTAAAAATTGTTTTCGTGTAACTTTAACTATTTACGCAGCGCACGCCACGGAAGCTCTCAGATGAGACGATTTTTTCCGACTTCATTCACATTATTGCAATTTTCGTAAGGATCTCTAATTTTTTGAAAATAAAATATAGCTTATGTTACTCACCGATAAAGTAGCTTTCCATAGGTGAAAGAATTTTTAAAATCGGTTGAGTAGTTTTTGAGTTTATCCATAACAAACAAACAATCAAATCTTTCCTCTTTATAATAAGAAGTTTAGATAAAATAAAAACAAAAACTAAACAGGCATAATAATTCGTTTCAATACGGTTCCAATTTTGGCCACCGTGAACAAACATCCATCCAAACTTTCGCATTTATAACATTAGTATAGTATACATGTAGTTACTTTTATAGGTACTTTCCCAAATGAATATTAATGTTATAATTGACCCGTATCTAATTGGTCCCAATATTACAACAATATACGCTTGTCGTCGTGGGATGGTCGTGGGTAGAGCTAATTAAAATATTACTATTAACTTCAATCATAATAATGTTTCTGAATTTAATATGTCTAGGCAGATAACATGAATACGGTATATTCACCCTTCCCAAAATACGTTATACCTAATACTTGGTACCTAAATAATGAGCTACCTATCTCACCTAGGGTTACCAGATGAAAAATTCAAAAGTCCTGTTTCCTAGACTAATGGTACAGACTAATGGTATAGTTAACCATTAGTCTAGGTCCTAGACTAATGGTCTCCATGGGTCTCCATACAACGAACCGCCCTGTTTCCTACACTCTAGGAAACAGGGCGATTCGTTGTATGGAGACCCCGCATTAAATCCTCATTGGGGTCGTCTAGCTTTATTGCCTAGACTTCATTGCCTAAATCCGTATTCTTTTATTATTGTTGAAGTTCGTGTTTTAGAATAATCCTTATTTTAGGGACGTCAAGGTTTTTCATAAAACTGTTTTTAGGGTTCCGTACCAAAATGGTAAAAATGGAACCCTTATGGTGCGACTTTCTCCGTCCGTCCGTCCGTCCGTCCGTCTGTCACAGTCGATTATTTCAGTAATTATTAAAGCTATCGACATGAAATTTGGAATAGTTGTGCATAATAGTGGCCTAACATCATTAAAATAAAAAAAAATCGAAAATTATTTTTAGTTTAATTAAAAAAGGGGGAAAATTGGGGGTTTGAAATTTCAAAGTATGATAACTATACTGAGTGGGATATCATATGAAAGGGCTATAAGTACTTCTACATTCTAAAACAGATTTTTATTTATTTTTATGCATAATAGTTTTTGATTTATCGGGCAAAATGTCGAAAAAAATACCGTCCCCCCCCTTATCTCCGAAGTTTACCAATTGAAAAATCTGAAATAATTATGGTCAATAGAAGCTTATGTATATTTTACAGGAAAAATAAAACCAACGCTCTAACTAGCATAGTTTTTTTTATATTAACAATAAACCTCTACAAACAAAGTTAGTTTTGCGGTTCTTTAAATTCATTAATCGTAAAGCTTACTACAGGTATGTACGGAACCCTCGGTGCGCGAGTCCGACTCGCACTTGGCCGGTTTTATTTTATATAATACAGCTTCAAGCGATGCTAGTTTGATTAACCCCTTATTTTCATAGAAAATTCCTGAGATTTAATCACGAGTTACGCCGACTCTTCATTCACGCCACGTGAAATGCGGTAAATTATATGTTATTAAATAATATTATGTTAATTAATTACGTTGATTTCGAAATTAACTAAATAAGATTACTGTTCCGTTTATGACGATTGTAACTTTTGACGTGAGAACGTCTTATAAATCGATGAACACCGGCTGCACGCACGAAAAAGTGTCACGTTCCGCCTGAGCCTGAGCGTGCAAGTGAGAGCGCAGAACAAGCGATAGAGAGGCACGATCAACCCTAGCGTTGGCATAATGACACATTTATCTCTCTTCTCGCGTGACGTCAGAGCTAGCAGTTCCGATAGTTCTGCTACTGGAACGCCGCCTCGCGAGCTTCTTCGAGAACTTCTAGTTATCATGTAAAACTATCGTCCGTAAACCGACCTATTCAAAAAATCGGAATAACCTATATTTTATTTCAAAACTGAAAAATCCTCAGATTTCCAAAAAGAGGTAAGAGACAAACAACCGTACGATATTCTGTCATAATTATTCAAGTATGGAAATTATTGGTGTGAACAAACAAATAAAACAGCCCCAAAATCCTGTAATCCCAGGACAAACCCTGGGACATGGTATCCCTGATCTCACCCAACTCTCGTCGTTTGTCAATTGCCAGGTTGAACATGGAGCTCGGGGAAATAATTAAACGGGCGTGCTCCAAATGGTAATGACGCGGCTGCCGATATCAGCGGTTACCGGTGTCACTGTCACACGCAGATAGTGACTAGCCCCCCGATTATGTAAGAATTGTCGATCAAACGTAATCGTTCGACGTCAAAGTAAAATGATCCATAACATCATTGAATTAGAGCTCAATTTCGTTTACCCATTCTTATACGTTTAGGTATTAAGTATTAACGTATAAGAATGGATACACGAAATTGAGCTCTAATTTAATGCTGTTATGGTTTATAAACTTTGACGACGAACTTTAACGTTTTGATCGGCCATTCTTACATGATTGGGGGGTAGGATAGTGCGCACTTTAGGCCTTTCCACCAGTGTTAGCGACACAGTCGCGGTATTAGATTAAGCGGCGAAATTAAGCAGGTCGCGCGGGCCGATCGGTTAGCTTAATACATGGTCACGTAAAGGAGGACCGCGGTATCTTTCTTTAAACTATTATTATAAATGCGAAGGTTTGGATGGATGGATTGATGGATGTTTGTTACTCATTAACGCCAGAACGGCTGATTAAATTTGAAAAAAAAGAATTTCCGCGAAACCAAAAAAAAATCCACGTCCTTTTAGAAGTTTTTTTATTTTATTTTTAAGTCTAATTTAAATTTTAAGGATCTATCTTCTCGTCTCACAGAGTCCACAGGTGACCGGAGGGCTGGCAGTTTCCTCAAAAAAAAAAAAAAGTTTATAAACATATAAGTTTGGCTATTCAGCGGGGTAACGCAGCCAGCGTTCTGGGCACATTGCCTCATTGCAGCGGCATAGATGATATTTATAATGTTTAGTTTTTAGTTTTTAATTTATATATAATTTAGATTTTAATGTATTTTGTTTAATATTATATTGATAGTACCTATTCCGCTACAATTTAAAATACAACAATGTTACACAATAAAAGTTTTATTTATTTACTAGCTGATGCCCGCGACTTCGTCCCCGTGGTTTAAGTTTTTTTTTATTCCCAAGGGAACTCCTTAATTTTCCGGGATAAAAAGTAGCCTATTTCACTTTCCAGGTCCTCAACTATACCCATGCCAAAAATCACGTCGATCCGTGACTCAGTTGCGGCGTGATTGAAGGACAAACCAACAAACCAAAAAACCAATAAACCAACAGACCAACAAACAAACACACTTTCGCATTTATAATATTATATTAGTATGATTCAATAAGAGCGCTTCATCTAGCGATCTAAGCTATAAACATCCTTAGCTTAGCAACGTATTTCTAGTGGAATCTCACCCTTAGCGGGGGTGACACGCCGGTGATATTAAGTAAAGATTTGGATGACAAGCAAAATATAATGTAACGATGCCGAGAGCGTGAGAAGGCGACCTTTCTGGCGTAGTGGTGGGCGCTCTGGGAGGTCCCGGGTTCGAACCCCGGCAGGGTCAATTCGGGAATAGGGATGATGACCACTCAATCAAATCAGCAACTCTTTATCCAACTTAAAAACGCACTTCTAGTATGGATATTGTATGAAATTCACAGTAGTGGCGTCATTAAATTTCAACGCACTTTTTTTCTTTAATCTATATTTTAAAATGGTTATCAAACTTAAAACTAACCGAGGATGTGAATTTTAGGTCTTTTGGAAGACCCTCTGTTTAATAATCAGTCAGAAAATAAATTATTATAATATAATATTTATGAATTTTCTCTGGTCTGGCCTGGTGGGAGGCTTTGGACGTTGCTAGTTATCACCCTACCGGCAAAAAGGTACCGCCAATTGATACCGCCAGTTAGCGTTCCGGTACGATGCCGTGTAGAAACTGATTAAGGAGTTTCCGTGGGAATCAAAGAAAAAATTATTCCAGGAGGACGAAGTCGCGGGCATCAGCTTGTAAATAAATACTTATTGCTCTTTTAATGAAAAACTAATTTTGCGTCGGCTGAAAAAATGAGGGAAAAGTTGATGAGACCACATTGATGCAAATATATTCAGGAATGTAATTGAAGGTTCATGAATTATGGAAGTTCGCGGGAACTGCGCGGGAATGGTTCTGAAAAAGAATATTAAACAATAATTAAGAAGATTGCAGATTACACTTATAATATTATTAGTATTATGTAATAAGGCTCCGTTATCTGAAGACTTATCCTTAACAGGCATTTGCCCGCGACTTCGTCCGCGTGGAATTAGGTTTTTAAAAAAAGAAATTTCAAAAAATGGTGAAAAAAAATCATCACTTTTCACCGAAAGCACAAATTCCAAGTTTCATAAATATATCGTGAACCGCCTATTCAGCCTCCTTGGGGGTGGAATTCCGAAAATTCCTTACTTAGTAGGTACACCTCAATTAGTGTTCAAGGCAATATTCTCAATGTTCGAAAATTCTTTCCTCAGTACACCTCAATTATTAATGCTCAAGGAATATTCTCTCAAAATGATAATGTCCTCCAGACCGAATTTGTGCCACGGAGACCTATCTTCAGAGAGATTGGCCATCTGCACGGGAGATAATATAGTGCACAAGTGTGTTCCTTCTACCCTTTTACTCTCATAGCCCGATGGGACGGAAAATCCGGCAGGACCGGAGAGAGATCAGGCTCAGGACCGACGGCTTTACGTACTCTCCGAGAACGGGGGTGAAACACCGCCAACTTCCTAGCTCCGGGCTAATACTGAGAATTTGACCGCTCTTGGATATAACGAGCTTCAAGATCCAACTCGATAATAAAATAAAACCTTTGCTAGATTAGTGATATGTAGTTTATTTTAGTGTTTTTAATGTTTTTTTTTTAAATTTTATTTGAGTTTTTTTATTATGTCTAAACTAGACATAATAAAAAAACTCAAATAAAAATTTAACTCAAATAAAAATAAAAATTTTATAATAATTTTTTAGTTTAGTTTGTTTTATTTTGTGTCTATTTTTATTTTTAATTTTAAGGTATTTGTAGCCTGGGCAGACGAATTGGGCAACTGTAATGTCTTCCCAGGCATGTTTCACAAATAAAGATTATAGAATCCATACTAATATTATAAATGCGAAAGTGTGTCTGTCTGTCTGCTACGCTTTCACACCCCATCTACTCAACCGATTTTGATGAAATTTGGTACAGAGGTAGATTGTATCCCGGGGCAGCACATAGGCTACTTTTTATCCCGGAAAATTAAAAAGTTCCCGCGGGAATCGACGCAGACGAAGTCGCGGGAATCATCTAGTAAAGAATAAAGATGTCACCCGTCTCTGTCCAGGTCGACGCACAGCCACACCCCGGGCAGCCCGGGCACGCTGAACGGCGTCAACGGCAGCGTGCACGGCGAAGCGCGCCAGGCGCACTCGAGGAAGAACATCATTAGGATGCTGGGTAACTATGTACTACATATTGTTTTTTTTTTATTGAAGTGAAAACTCTTTAGCCGCGTTGAGCACTTCTTGGTAGGGGTAAACTCGCGTACAGAAACATGCTCGGGAACACCGACATGCTCGCGAACAGCGACATTCTCGGGAACACCGACATGCTCGCGGTGTTACGAAGCCAAAAGGTCTTAAATATAAATATACTACATTCGTAACTAAACTTTAATGCCTAATATTAAGGTTTTGAATATTTTAATTAATTAAATTTGTTTTTTAATAAAAAAAACATATTTAAATATTCGTAACTGCAAACGCTGTACCAGACTGGCAGGACTGGATTCGTCAATTGACGAAATTATATTTTTTCACAATTTCAGCTTGCCAAAAGGACCTTCCCGAAATTCGTCGCCAGCTCTTGGACCATAGCGTCATAAGTGTGTGAGGGTTATTTAGTGCATATGCATTGAAATAGAATAAGTAATACTAAAATTCTACATCAATGTGCATATACAATTTGAGTGCGAGGTCATTTTGAAATTATTATGGTGGTGGTGCGTGATAGGCTTGCGCTTGACGACAATCATGCTTAGTGCAAAGCAATGATGAGGTCTAGGTTGGAGCGCGCTTGCCTAGAAGATGCCTATTCACTCT
Organism: Erebia ligea; assembly: GCA_917051295.2. NCBI lineage: Eukaryota > Metazoa > Arthropoda > Insecta > Lepidoptera > Nymphalidae > Erebia > Erebia ligea. Next base: position 501,450 of record OU785241.1, read on the forward strand.
TGCCTTGAAGGCACTTAAGTTATATGTGGCAGGAAACACGTGCGCTGGGAGGGTGTTCCACACCCTAGCGGTTCGTATCAGAAACGTCGAGCAAAAACGCTTCGTGCGAGCAGATCGGACGTCAACCACATAGGGGTGCCAATGCTGATGCTCAGGCTGATTTTGTTTTATTAATTAATATTTCACGGTAGGTCGAAGATATTAATAAAGTAGGTCGAAGAATAATGTCGAATAAATTAATCTTTAAATCTGTATTGTCTGCAGCTGCAGTGGTGATAGCCTTCTTCGTGTGCTGGGCGCCCTTCCACTTCCAGCGCCTGTTCTTCATCTACGGCACCGGCGTCGCACACTACCACTCCATCAACGAGTACCTCTTCCTCGCCGCTGGTGTCTTCTACTACATCTCTGCTACTGTCAACCCGATACTGTATAACATCATGAGCCATAGGTAAGTCTTTATAACTGAGCCGTTTTGTTTTTGTTTCGCATTCAGTTTAATTCCTTTTTTAAATAGGTATTATATATTGCGAGTAAACAAGTAGGTGGGTCACCCGATCACCTGATGTTCAGTAATTAGCGCTGCCTATTAACATTTGCAGCACCAGAGGAACCGCCAATGCGTTGCCGGCTTTTGAGAAATTTGTTTATCCGCCCTTTGAAGAGCCCCATATAATGAGGGAACACAGAAAATAGAAGATGTTATTCTGATTTTGTGTTCAATAGTAAAGGGGATCTTGGTCTCTAACTCTACATTCTTCTCATGTCTTTAAACTTCACGCCAATCAACGCTCACAAGGACTTGCATGTTAATAGGTAATATGCTAGACTTTAGAATATTCATGATTTCGTCACTTCCTACACTTTTCGTTTGTGTTTATTTAAATCAAATCAAATTAAATATTTTTTATTCAAGTAGACTTTTAACAAGTGCTTTTGAATAGTCAAGTGAATCTACCAATGGTTCGGAATGCCGTTCTTACCGAGAAGAAGAAACTCAGTGGTTGCTCTTTTGCAAAAAAAATATATTTACAATTACAGTAATGTGAACATATACATAAGTAACCGCAAAAGACACAGTTTATCCTTTTATATTCACAGACTAAGTTTTCCACAGGTACAGAATAGCCTTCAAAGAGACTTTATGTTGCAAGAGAGTCCGCCGTAAGAAGAGTCGTTACCGGGACCAGTCCAGCATCAGGGAAACCATGGTGAACCATACGTCTGATGGCTCCCATCTAGTGAGGGTCAGATCCCATAGCCACGAGCGCAGGAGTCGAAGCGAACACCGCGCCAGACGAAGCAGCTGCTGCGGCAGTGACAGCAGCAACATATACAGCGAGAGATGGAGGGAGTATAACAGGCGGGAGACTTGCGTGTGGAGGAAGAACAATATGGAAGCCAGTCAGCTAATGCTGAGGGATTGCAGCCGGAGGTACGACTGCGAGCTGTAAAGCGTCGACATGGCCCTCGCTCTTCGGTGGTTTATGGTTGTACTGGGGCCATACGCCAACGCTTTAAGCCATATTGTTTCATTATTGGTGACTTTCGTGTTTTAAATGTAAATGTAAATGATTTATTTATTTCATGTAGGACAACTTGTGTCACTTTTGATACGTTAAGACTCTACCACCGGTTCGTAAAGAACGGTTCTCATTCTACTGAGAAGAGCCGGCGAGAAACTCAGCAGTTGCTCTTTCCTTAAAAAAGAAAAAGGTTACAATTAGTAAACAATACAACACATACATTACGTTACAAGTATTACACTGACTTGTGGGTCACTGGATGCGAGGCCGGTTGCTTCCATGCAACTTTGTCATTCAGAAAAGCTTTTAGAATTATAATCTTTTTTTAGGAACGTCAAGGTACGTAACATCAACTGTCATTATGAGTAATATTGCTTAAGTATTGCTTTAAGCATTGGCAGTATGGCTCCTGTGGACATCAGCTATGATAACATGGCGCGCCCCTCCAAATTACTGTTTCAATATGTGTAGTCACGGCGCTAGTCGAGCAACAAATCCTTGGATTTATATCTGCAGAGCGATCGGCTATAAATTGTCGCAATATCACATCCAAAAATGTCCTAAAGGATATCCATTGTTACAGTCCATAAAGCCGGCTTCACGTAAGGTTTTTCAGGATTGTAGCAATGGGTCGCTAACCATAGATTACTAGTCACGAACTCTGAATATCGATATTTTGGTAGTGCAGACCTATTTATAATCCGACTAAATTTGAATGTCTATGGTAATCATGTGGTAATCTAGCAAAATAAGTAGACTTGACAGTCTTCCAAATTTAACTGCGTTACCTATTTCACTAAGTAATATTTTAGAGTCTGTGTTTTCTTGTGATTTTCTATTTATTAATTGGCTTTGTTTTATAATAAATATAATACAAAATACTTTAATATAAGAAGCGATGCGCTAGTAGATTTTCTTTTTACGATGCAATCAAAGATACCATAAGCTAGAGATATCTCGAGATACCGAAATTGTCTATGGATATTTTCATTTTAATCACAGAATAAAAGTTAATTAAAATTAATTGTGAGCGGGCATGTTTCTAGCTATATGTTCTATTGTATTGTTTTCAATAAAGATTTAAAAAAAAAGTAAGTACATAAAGTCTACTACCTACTTACTTAATTCTTTTTTAACTAGATGATTCCCGCGACTTCGTCCGCGTGGATTAAGATATTTTGATTTCCGCGGGAACTTTTTAATTTTCCGGGTAAAATAGCCTATGTCCTTCCCCGGGATATAACCTACTCCTGTACTAAATTTCACCAAAATCGATTGAACAGACAGACAGACACACTTTCGCATTTATAATATTAGTATGGATGTTATAATATTAATTATTATTAATGAATAGCATTGGTATGTATTTGGTCGTACAATTTTTTTTTTTTCATAGTGTGGGTTGGCAATACTGCCAATGAGAATATTTTATTAGCTATAGACTTAAGTAAGTACCACGGTATACCTAATAAAATATACCTCTATAGGTAAATTGTCAATAGAATATCTTATATTAAATAACATTTTGAAGCCATTTCAATATAGCATACCTACTTGCTTGAAATAATAGTATTTTCTATTTTTACCTAACAAACAATCTATTCGAGCTTTTTAATCCTTATATTATATTTATTTTAGATATTATAGAGTCGTAAAACGATTAATGGACACCTTATGTCACCGCTAAAAACACCTCCCACCATGTATCAATGAAAGCCTAGTTTGACGTGACGTTTGTCATGGTCCGTAAACGACATCTTACTTCAAAAGTCTTACGTGATACCAATTTTCAGCAATTAATTCTATCGATAGTTAACTGCATCAATGTCAAAACATTTTTTTGTCCTCAACGATCCTTTACGGACAGTCTCAGTGATACGTGAAGCCAAAACCATGTTTTGACATTGATGCAGTCCTTTATTGATTGCGACAATTTATAGCCGATCGCTCTGCTGTTTGACGGCCGTCTCAGGCCTCAGCACGCACACATGCGTTGCGAGTCTTTTTTTTTTTTTTTCTTTATTTGTTTAGGGGCTTTTAAAATTAATTACATGTCAGCCCCATTATAATCTAATACATAAAACTAAAAACAAAATGGGTACCTATTCAACAAAATAGTTGCGAGTCTTGGTGGCGCTTACGTTTTAACTTTTTGAATCTTATAGTCTAGTCAACAAGTGCTTTTTCGGTCAAACTTTTTTTCCGTCTCCGAAAAATATTATCATTCGATTCGGAATAGCGCGTAGATCATTTTCGAAAAAGTTTTAAGACCCGCTTTACATTTTTTCTGAAGATTTTTACATTAACTGAGAATTCAACATAGAGATTAGCGAATGCTAAGGTCTTTACTACTGCATCAGTCATCACGTATCTGTGAGATGACAAAATTTTATATTATAATAATATTAATATGAACTTTTAAGCACCAGGTTAGCGTTTGTTGGGGGTCAAATACCAAGTCTGATATTATGGGTATCATGCGCATCGATTGAATCTTGTATGAGTGGAAATTCTCGTAAGAAATTCCGCGACAAATCTTATCTGAAATTTCGCTTACTGGAGCGCAAAGAGTGAATGGAATATCAGAAACGCGCGGAGTTCTTTTCATACGAGTATAACATAACTTTTTGAACGGAATTTCTTGACGGCTATATGCACCGGGTTGCACCTTGCAACCTTTCTCTCAAATTACGTCTTTGGTCAAATAGACAGACATACTTTCGTATATTTTAGATACAATATTATCTACTTCGAACTATGTGCCCGCCCATTGCCACTTCAGCTTCGCAACACGTCGAGCAATGTCGTTTACTTTAGTTCTTCTGCGGATCTCCTCATTTCTGATTTGATATGAGGCCCATAATTAGCGACCAAGTCTCACATCCGTATGTCATCGCTGGCAACACGCACTGTTCGAAGACTTTAGTCTTTAGTTCGAAAAACCGATGGACGTTGGGGTCCCAAAGTGCTGGAGTGGCGACCCTGCACTGGGGAAAGCGCAGCGTTGGCAGACCCCCCCCCCCCCCCCCCCCCACTCGGTGGACGGACGACATCAGACGAGTCGCAGGGAGCCGCTGGATCCAGACGGCGCAAGATCGCGGCGTGTGGAAGTCCATGCAGGAGACCTATGTCCAGCAGTGGACGTCTATCGGTTGATGATGATGATGATGATTATCGACTCAAAATGTTAGTAAACTACACTGAATAGCTATTCAGTGGTAAACTATAAAAAATAATTATAATATTGTTTACTCTTGCTCCTTGAAATTCATAAAAAAATGTTCGAAAAAGATAATAATATATGATGTTCTTTTTCCAAATCACGATTAGGTAATTTAAAAATTAGGTTATATTGTAAATTGTAAGTACCTAGGAAAGTTAAAGTTTTACTTCCTATGAAGTGTAGGTTCTTCTCTATTTTATAATAAAGATGTACTTAACGTAAAACATAACAGTATAATTAGCTAAGTTAGAATTAATGAATAGATGTCTAATAGATTTTGTATATTGTGTAAAATACGAAACTCAATCGAAACTTAATTAAGACTTTCTTTGTAAAAGAATAATTACATTACAATTTAAATAAAGTTTCTATTAAAATTAAATATTTTTCTTCCTTCCATCCTTGGTCCAAGATAATGGTAAGTATTTTAATAAAGTTTTAATTATAGATAGTAACATAATCGACTTCAAAATGATTGATGCCAATGGTTAATGGTAAGTAAGTATTTTAATAGTTTGAATTATGTTATTAACATAATCGACAAAAAAATTGGAAAGTGATCGATACGGACAAACTGTGTGAATCGGAGCTAAGTAGGTATAGGCCATTACATGTACATGTTTAAATTTATAATACACTAGATGATGCCCGCGACTTCGTCCGCGTGGAATAAAGTTTTTTGATTCCCGCGGGAACTCCTTAATTTTCCGGGATAGAAAGTGGCGTCAGGCTATAATCTATCTCTGTGCCAAATTTCAGCCAGATCCGTTCAGCCGTTCTGGTGTCATTGAATAACAAACATCCATCCATACATCCATCCATCCAAACTTTATCCATCCATTAAAACTTATGTTCTTTTGACTCGAAGCATTCCGACCTAGTTCATCGAATCACAAGATACATACTGTACCTACGCTAATAAATAAAATACTTATGCTCTTTTGACTCAAATCAAAGCATACACTAGTTCATTGAATCACGTATACTTAACATAGTTTACGTATCGTACAATTTACTGTAATATTTACTTTAACACAAACATACAAGGACGCTTGTAAGAGCATGCACCTGAATGAAATAGGTACTTTCTAGTATGTACTTCTGTCGACCGTAAAATGGAATTTAAAACTAACGCAAAGTTCTTCAAAGGGATATTCCCTTTGAAGAATTTCAACTGTATCAACAAAACCCGATTATATTTACACGGTCAGCTTTATTGGTTTGCCTTAGAGAAACCAGATAGATAATATTTTACCTCTTTAAAATATACCTACAATATTAATCTCATAGTTTACTAAGTACATAAAGCCGGGAAACTTCGTGATTCCCGCCGGGTACTCTTTGATTTTCCGGTATAAAATGAGGCCGATGTCAGTCGGCCAATTCAGGGTATCAGCTATCTCCATTCCAAATTTCAGCCAATTCGTATATAAACTTACTTAAATACATATCAAAAATGTTTGGAACCGGCAGGATTTGAACCTGCGTCTCTCTGGGAATCGCCTTAACCACTCTGCTTTAAGGTCAAGGAGCTCAGGGCGCGATTCCCAGAGAGACGCAGGTTCAAATCCTGCTGGTTCCGAAATTTTTTGATATTTATGTTAATAAGTTTAGAAAGTTTCCTCGTGTGTGAAGCACTGTAATAAAATTATAAAATTCGTATATATTCGCTTTATAATCGGAACCTATCTACCTCTTTAACCTATTACCTAGGGCCCACTAGCCGTTAATTGTGTTTATGTTAAATGTTCTACACCTGTCCTTTTCATGTTAACCGCGGAATAAACTTATCAAAAGTGACAACATCAAAAATTTACTAAATCAGTTTAGGCAGTGTTGCGCAAGTGGGCCTAGAGTACACGTATCATTAATGATCGAGCAACAAAGGACGTAAGCCTAGCTTACACATTTACTTAGCTTATTTACGTCCCTATTCCTATATGTATAGAGACCTTTTACTCCCTTTAACCATGTTTGATTTATATGGATTATGGATTAGTTCTCGGCGCAAATAGAACTAGAAATAATGTCTTCTATCATTACCTAATGTTGGTACAATTTCCGTGAAAAGCTTGTGTGATATAAAATATTTTTAAATAGGTACTTTTAATAATCTACCAAAATAGTCCTTAAAACAACAATTTAACATTTAAATTGCTATCACACAACCCTGTCAGCTGAAATGAGAAAAGCTTTATGAAATTCGAAATTGATATAATCTTATTTTATATTTTAGAGCAAGTTTTGCTCAGTAACCATGATGTTAGTAAAGTTTTAAGGACGTAAGAACTAACTGATAGAAAGAAATAAGTCTGTTTGAAAGCGTATATCTCTAAAAGTGTAATCTGTACCTATTTTAGCCCTGAGGCGTCAGACACGAAACTATTTCACTACTGCGCACCATATAACATTTGCAAAAAAAATCTGAAAAAACATTTTTTTTTCAACTTGATTTTTTTCGCTTTAAATTGTATACTTATAGAATTCGAAAAAATACATCCCAGACATTTTTGTCGGTTATTATAAAGTATTACCAGACCTCTTTCAAATTGTTCCCGAAATTCGTCGCCAGCTTTCCGACTAATCGCATCGCCCCGCTACCGCCGTCGCCCCGCTACCGCTCATTTCGTGCCCGTACACTGAGAGCGAAAACATACTACCTACGCACCAGACAGAACCAAACATGCTGTGTGCAAAACTTTGGTTTCGGAAAGTTACCTAATAAAAGGAATCAGCCAAAAAAATGATCATATTTTATAATAACGGCAAAAATATGATTTGCCAAAGTAGTCAAATAAAATCTTCTTTGTCTCGCTTGAAATAAAAGACTTAAAAGGTACTGCTATATAAAGGTACTTTAGAGTCAAAGTTTGAGCAGCGTTTTCCAAGTAAAGGGCTAAAGGCCCAAAGACGTGTCACGTCGTGTAACGTGCTTTATGACAAATGTTTTGAGGAAAACAAATTCGTTATCAAATATTTAAGTGCCGCCTTAAGAGGATCGTCTAGTGACGAAACGCGGCGCGACTAGGTATTTTCAATAATGCTATCTGTTTCACAACGCTTCGCTGCCTTCTCCGTATCGTGCGATAGAGAGAGTTGCAAGTCCAGTAGGCATATGCCTACATTTTATTCTTGAAATATTGTTTCGGGTGATAACGTTTTTACCCCCCCAAACGTTTACGAAATTAGACAATTTTGGTCTCATTAGATTCAGTACACCTTAATCTAGGCTCGTACGTTTTGTTTTTTTATTATTTTAATTTAGTTAAATTTAAAAAAAAATTAAAATACTCGAGGATGTTTTTAGGTCAAAAATATGGATATTTGGACGCTAGTAACTTTTAACTTAAGTAATATTTCTTTAAAATTAAAACGTACGAAATAGTTCTTCATTGTATCTGAAACATTTCTAAAAATTATGAAAATTGGACAACATTTACGGGAAGAAAAACGTTATCGCTTTTTGTATGAAAATTTACAACTAGACGATCCTCTTAAAAACCAAGAGTCCACCAAAACGAAATACACATAGCAATTTCTACGGATTTATTTTTATAAGCTTTTATTTAACTTGCAATATTTGTGGGTTAGTTAAGGTCAAATCTAGTAACTCAATTTAAAACTGTTTTAAATTCAGTTACTAGATTTGACCTTAACTCGACCACCGACCCAATCGACTGAGCTGAATTTTTGCACACACGTTTAATTTAGATGACAATGCATGGTTAGCTAAATGACGTCATTCTCAATCCAATATGGTGGACTCCCAAAGATGGCGGACTAGTTATTTTTTATCCCCTTGATATGAATATCAATTAAAAGGATTTGTTAAGAAGAATACGAAAAATACTAAATTGGGTATTCGACCACTAGTCAAATCAGCAACTTTTTTCAAACGTCAAAACGCGTGCTTGGTATGGGATTTTGTATGAAATCTTGAATTGTGACGTCATTAAAGTTCAACGCACTTTTTTACTTTAATCGATAGTTTAAAATGGTTATTCAACATAAATGGGGGCGTGGATATAACGACTTTTGGGAGATCTTTATTTAATAATCACTAAAAAATAGTTTATTTGACTAGCAGTCAAATAACCAATTAGGTCTAGCTATCGTATCGCGGGCTCCTTGCCTATAAAGTTTACGTGTCTCGGAGGCCCCTTTATTTTCGTAAAGTAATGTTGACAAAACGTTCAAAGTAAAGATAATAAACAAAATATTTTGTGACTACCAGCTATAGATACATGTAACATTTTAGGCCTCTACCGTCTTAGACTGCATAATCACTTACCACCAGGTGAGATTACAGTCAAGGGTATAACTTGTGGTGGAATTAAAAAGAAATACCTACCACGACTTTTTTGCGAGGATTTAGTTTTTGAAAATCGCGTATGTAGTCCTTGATTTTCCGGGATACAAAGTAAGTAAATCTATAATATCCTAGCTAACATCACAGAAATGACGTCGATTCATTGCAGCGCGATCGAAGGAAAAGCTAAGAAATAAACATTCCCATTCATATAACAGTATGTACCAATACTAATAATATAAATTCGAAAGTGTGTCTGTCGTCTGTCTGTCTGTCTGCTACGCTTTCAAGGCCCATCTATTCAACCAATTTTTATGAAATTTCCCGGGGAAAGACATCATAGGCTACTTTTGACCCCGGAAAATTATGGAGTATCCCCGGGGATCATAAAAAACGTAATCCACGCGGACGACACTCGCAGGCATCATCTAGTATTAGTATACAGTAAAACCCTATCATACCCTTCTCATCTGTATCAGTATGAGTCATGACAAGGGTATGATAGGGCATAGTCTACCACACTAGCCGAGTGCGCATACTAAGTACACTTTTGAGAACATAACGGAGAGCCCTCAGGCATGAAGGTAGTACAATATAGTTCAATGAGGTATTCTCGTGAAGTTTTCCTTCAACGTTTAAAACAAGTGATATTAATTATTTTTGTTTCAAAACCCCGCTCTAATTTAACTACAAAATCCATACTAATATTTTGCGAAAGGTTGTCTGTCTGTCCGTCTGCTACGCTTTAACGGCCTATCTTTTCAACCGGTGCCGAGATTGGTTGCTAGCTTTTTATCCCGGAAAATTAAGTCGCGGACATCATCTCATTGGAAATATTACTTTTAACATATTAATTGGTTATATTATGTCCTCCCGACCGAATTTCGGCCACGGCGGCCTATCTCCTGCAGCCCTCCTAGCATGGGCCGGAGATAAAAATTTTATCCCCCGATTTTATCCACTAAAATTAACTTATCCACTTCTCAGAGCACGGCAACAGGGGAGCGGAGAAGTTTATCCCCGTTTGACATTTCACGGGGACTCGGGGGACTATTTATCCACCGTTATTTAGCGATTTAATTTATTTATTTAGGAATAAAAAAATTATCCTTTCCTCGGGGAGACAATTGTCTCGGCCCATGCTAGGGGGCTGAGAGATTAGCCATCTGCGCGGGAGATATTATAGTGAACAAGTGTGTGTGAAAACACAGGTGCACTCTCTATTCCTTAGCTCTCATAGCCCGATGGGACAGAAAATCCGACACGACCGGAGAGAGATCAGGTGCAGGACCGACGGTTACGTGCTCTCCGAGGCACGGGGATGAAACACCGCCTGCAACTTCCTAACTCCGGGCAAATGCTGAAAATTTATTGTCAGAAAAACCCAATCCTCGTTATGGCCCGACCTGGGACTCGAACCCGGGTCTTCTTCGGCCGCAGTCGAACATGCTTACCACTAAACCAACGAGGTAGTCTTTAAGTAAGTAATAAGTACCTAATTGAAGAAGAGTTATGAAAATATCGACACGGTTTGACGGACGCCGTAAACCTTATTTAATGGTTCAGTGATGCTCCTTCATCAATCATATTATATTGGAATACGAATACGATAAGTATCTAGGTAGATACTTGTAAGAATTAAATTTTTAATCAGACGGCCCAACTCACTGGACTTTTGAAGTTAAAATTTTGTAATTGAAAAAACTAGAAGTTTAATTCGCTATAATCCGCGACAGAAGGTAAATCTATGTGGTACAGTGCGTATCTTGAACTTGAAGCCCGCGATATTCTCCACACCACATAGATCTTCGAAAATACCCTCAACGTACGTTTCACTCCGACACCGGAGCATCTTCAGGAGATGTTGACTCTACAATGCACGATTGTGTTGTGCATTGTAGAGTCAACATCTCCTAAAGATCCTGAAGATGTTGAGGGTATTTTGGAAGATTTATGTGGTGTGGAGAATATCGCGGGCTGCAAGTTCAAGATACGCACTGTACCACATAGATTTACCTTCTGACGCGGATTATAGCGAATTTAACTTCTAGTTTTTCAATGTCATGGACTTCCGCAAAGTAACGCCTGCTTCTATCCAAAATTTTGTAACTTGTATATAGTAACATAAGTATTGTAGGTAGGTATACGTATTTAGCAAGATTTAACTTTAAAAAAAGAGCAATTGTTGTTTCTTGACGGCTCTTCTCAGTAGAGTCTACATTCCGAACCGGATAAGGTATCCTATGTGAAATAGTTGTAGTACTTATTCATTTCATTTAATGGATTTATTAAAGAAAAACTATTAACGTTGGCATGTTATATATTTATGCTTCATTTGTACGAAAAAATCCATACTTATTTAAAGAAATTAAACGAAATCAAAACTTCAACACTCGGAATAAGGATAAAATCCGTTTGGCGATACCGAAATGCAATATGACTAGGTATGTTTACTAAAAGCCCGCATTCAAGAGCAATAAGAATATTTAATAAACTACCAGATGGCATTAAAATTTTTTTAAAATGATTCTTCTTTGTACCGCAAGTTAAACGACTATTTAATAAAGAAATGCTATTATACCTACGTTAAATGAATATATTATTATAACAGAGTAATAAGCCGCTAAACCATCGCTATGCTATACCTACATCATATAATAATTTGATATTTACCTAATTATACATATATTTTTCGATTCTCGCGAGAACTCTTTAATATTATTTTCTTTACTTTCCGGGATAAAAAGCTGAAACAGCACTATCTATCTTCTCTATCATAATTATAAATTAATAATATGTATCTGTTAAATCATTAAGTAATAAATGTTGGTATGTATATTTATTGGTATGTATTATATATAGGTATATGTATGTTGGTATGTATTTATATATTTATGTATATATTTATGTCATTAGTAATGTATATTCGTGTAAGTTTATGATATAATATCTCGTTTCATTGCATCTCATATCTTGTTGTACCCATTCTTCCTGCACAACCTTTCTCACTGGCAAGGGTCACTGGTAGAGATCTCTTATAGAGATAAGTGTTTCCTTGTCCACTATGTTTCTGTTTTTCTACATATTGTATAACTTTCTGGTACAAAATAAACAAATAAAAATAAAAAAAGTCGATAGGTATGTCCTTCCCCGGGCAGATGGGCCGTGAAAGCGTAACAGACAGACAGACGGACAGATAGACAGACATATTTTCGTATTTATAATATTAGTATGGATTTACTACCGTGCCATTGGCTTTACGTATCTATTGTAATTATTAAATTGTAAAAGTGTATATAGTGTACCTAATTATCCAATTTTTGTAATAAGTAAATTTCCTCCTCCTTGCGTCGTGTTCCCCATTACTGAGGGTCGTGACCCCTTCCACCAATGATTCTTCTGTGGACGATGTCGCGCCATGTTGCTCTGTTTTTTGCGACATGCAGGGCTTCGTGGACCTTGCTATCGAGAGCGGTGCGGATTTGATCTGACCAACGCATCGGGCTACGTCCCCGAGGCCTCTTGCCGTCCACTTTGCCAGTAATGACAATCTTTTCAAGATTATGTCCCTCCCTTCTGGCAATGTGGCCGAAATAATCAAGGATCCTCTGGAGACAGGTGGTTGATAGCCTTTTCGTGATTTTTAGTTGTTTAAGGATCGATGCGTTGGTTCTGTGCGCTGTCCAAGGTATCCGAAGCATTCTCCTCCAGCACCACATCTCGAAAGCGTCAATGCGATGTCGGTCAGCAGCTTTTATTGTCCATGTCTCAGCTGCATACATAAATATCGGGAATACAAGTGTGCGGACAAGACGCATTTTGGTGTTAGTAGATATCTGTTTGTCCCTCCAAGTCTTATGCAGCTGTGACATGGCACTCTTGGCCATTCCAATCCGCCTCCTGATTTCCACCTCACATGACCCGGTGTTAGTTATGTTGGAACCCAGGTATATAAAGTTCTCCACAGTCTCGAGGTTCAGTGAGCCAGTGAGTTCCAACTGTTTGGCACGGTCTACCACCATTACCTTCGTTTTGGACCTGTTTACGGAGAGACCCATTTCTTCACTTACTTGTTCCATCCTGTTCAATAGAGATGTCATTTCGGTCTCAGATGCTGCTAGGAGTGTTGTGTCATCAGCGTACCGTAAGTTGGTAAGCTTTACTCCACCGACGCTGACGCCGCCTTCCCACTCTTCGAGTGTACGCCGCATGATATATTCACCGTAGATATTGAACAGAATGGGAGAAAGCACACAGCCCTGTCTAACTCCTTTGCGGAATTTGAAAGGCCCAGAGACAGTCTCGTCTATCCTTACAATTGCTTCGCTGCTATTGTAGAGATTCTTGAGCAGGATGATTAGATGTGGCGGTACTCCTAATTCAGTGAGCACTCTCCATAAACAGTTCCAGTTGACGCAATCGAAGGCCTTACTGTAATCGACAAAGCACATGATTATCGGCGTATTGAATTCGTAGGCCTTCTCAATTAATTGCCGTACATTTAAAATTTGTTCACGGGTGCCCTTGCCTTTAACGAAACCCGCCTGCTCTTGCGGGATCTGCCAGTCCAGGTAGTGTCGGATGCGATGGTTGATGATGTAGAGCAGTATTTTACTGGCGTGGGAGATAAGCGATAAGGTGCGATAATGATCACACTTTCTCGTTGATCCTTTCTTATGCAAAGGCACCACGACAGACAAGGCCCAGTCTCTTGGCCATTCACAGCTGCGCCAGATTAAGTTGCAAATCGTGTGCAACATGTCAATGCCAGCGTCCCCTAGAGCTGTCAGTGTTTCGGCTGTTATCTGATCTGGTCCTGGAGCTTTCCTAGTTTTCAGTGACTTTAGGGCAGCGAGAATTTCTGATCGAAGTATACTTGGCTCCAGTTCCACTCCGCTACATTTGGTGTGTAAGTATATAATAAGTAATAAGTAAATTTAATGATCCACAAAATTCTTATTTTTTATTTTAATAAAGAATAAGAATTTTGTGGATTATTAAATCAAATAAATTAAAACAAATTTTAAATAATTGACTTCAGTAATTAAGCAACAACGTTTCAATGGCGTTTTCTTAGATGACTTAAAGATTAATTTATTCGACATTTATTGTGCACCTAATAATATTAATCTGATAATACTAATCCTGAATCTGGTAAACATAGACTGCTATTATAGATAATATTCTTCATTAATTTGGAATCAAAGACATTAAATTTATATCATTATGTTTGGAATGCTATAATATCTATTTCTGTATGTAGGTAAGTATATCAGGTATAATGCTACGTGGTCGAAATTTACTTGATGGTTTTATTTTTTTTAGTAAAATACATACTTATTATGCTAAATATCGGGCAATCACGAGTACCCTTACTCAAATACAAAGTTTTAAGAAAAGAGGGGCGAATACCTAAAATGTATTTAATTCGAATGTTTTTACTTCTCTAGAACCATCTCGAACACAAAAGTTTTTGTCGAACAAAACAAGCTTCAGAAGGCCTAGGGCTGTCACCAAATAATAATAGGATGACATTGTTTTATACTCATTAAAGTTATGTAGAAAAATTGCAACGCATAAGGTCGTGACGTGACCACTGAGGTCTGGAAAGTGGGCGTTGATGATATTTGTTGAACTTTGAAAAATCTTACAATTATTGTAAGATTTAAGGACTCAAACTCAAACTCATATTTTTTTATTCAAATAAACTTTTCGAAAGTGCTTTTCAATCGTCAAGTGAATCTCGAATGAATCGATCTACCACTGGATCGGAATGCCATTCCTACCGAGAAGATCCAGCATCTGAAGGTGGTTGATCTTTTGAAAAAAAAAACATTTATACAATTTGTCAGGAAGTGATAAATAAAATCATGAGGACTTAGTTAGGATTGCCCACGTGAGTATATGTATACTAGTAAAGGTCCTTGATACTAGTTGACCCGATCCGACTATGCTCGAGTGGTATAACTGAATGTCTTTTCTTAGTCCCTATTACGAAAACACGTCTTTCAGTACACAGTACAGTCTCACTCCAATACAGCTAGACTTCCTCACTTCTTTTAAGAGAGAAAGAAAGTCTTGAGGGATATTTCATCTATTATTCTATTCGAAAGTAGATGGTAAAATTCTAAAATTACTTGAAAATTACTAACATTGGAAAGCTCACAACAACAATTAAAAGTAACTACATTGAAGGAATTGAACTTAGATTTGTTAATTTAGCTTTATTACTAAATTTTAATTGTAACAACCCTATCAAAGTCAAGAGTCATGAATTTTCAAACTTAATTAAAAGTTTTATAAGTCTGAATAGAAAAATAATGCCAAAAGCTTGTGCTTGTGCGACCAAACACCGAGTTGCTTGCTGGTTCTTCTTGGTAGGAATGGCATTCCGAACCAGTGGAAGAATCAGTCGACGCGACGATTCAAAAGCACTTTTGATAAGTTTCTTTGAATATTTTTTTTAAATAAAAAGTTTATTTGAATTTGAGTATCTATACTATACTAATGGGTAAGTGGATGGATGGATGTTTGGCACAGAGATAGAATATAGCCCGGAATAACACTTAAGCTACTTTTATCCAGGAAAATTAAAGTGTTCCCGCAGGAACCAAAAAACCTCAATCCCACGCGGACGAAGTCGCAGGCATCAGCTAGTTGGACATGAGAAAAATTGTCTAAGTTGTTTTTTGGTAAATAAACATTTTCCTTTTTTTTTTGTTAATTCCAGTAATAGCCATTAAGTATAGGTAACACTACTATCAATTTAACAATTTACCACTTTTGTCTCGTGGCTAGCTACTAGCTGGCCTGAAAGCACAACAGATAGCTTCCACGCGACTTTGTCATTAAGGAATTCATCAATTGTATCTAATAGCCTCGATTAATCAATCTACTGGCTTAATAGTAAATAATATCTATTATAGGCATTGTATTCATTAATCTGTAGCCTGTAGGTTACTCCAGCAGATACAATGGTAACCAAGGAACAATTAGATGCTGCGCTATAATCAGCTTACCACCACCATACCACTACAGCCCATTAACGTTTAATTTAGGTACCTTCAAATCAAGAGTGAATAGGCATCTTCAGGCAAGCGCGCTCCACCTAGGCTGCATCACCACTTGCAAGCAGGTCTGATTGCAGCCAAGCGCTAGCCTATATATTAAAAAAAAACCGGCCAACTGCGAGTCGGACTCGCGCACCGAGGGTTCCGTACAAACCTGTAGTAAGTTTTACGATTTATGACGTATTAAAAACAAGACGAAATTAACCGCAAAACTAACTTTGTTTGTAGATAAATAAAAATAAAATAAAAATAAAATAAAAATCATTTATTTCGACCTTATAGATCATAAAATTTTGTTAGTAACAACACACACATTAACCTAATGTTAGTACTTAAATCTAATCCTAAAACCTTATCTAAGACGGCCTTGATTTGTCAGCACGTGCACCATATGACAATGGTTCAGGTACTGACAATCAAACCTGTCAGCAAATGCCCTCAGGATGCCATTGGAGCTAGCCCGCACCCTGCGCACCAGGGATGTGTACCGTTTGCGCATGACAGTGTAGAAGCAATCCACACGCGCATCGGCAAACATCCCTGACGCACTGCAGTATCTAGGCAGACCCATTAGCATCCTGAATGCATTATTATACTGTACACGCAGGGCACTGTACTGTTTTTGCGTGTAGTCGATCCACAGGCTGCTCGTGTAGAATGAAGTGCAGTAAGCTCTGAAGAGCGTTACTTTAACAGAGGCGGAACAACGAGCAAACCTGCGTGCGATCATGTTCGCCCTAACAGACAATGCCCTGCGCTCTCTCTCTATATCAGCATCATCTTTCAGGTCAAAGGATACCACATGACCAAGATATTTAAACTGAAACACCCTTTTCAACGGAGTGCCGTATAGCCTAATGGGTGGTACAGTTGCGGGCAAGGATTTTCCTTTGGCCTGAAAGACCATGCATTCGCTTTTTCTGACGTTATAAGTCAGGCCGTGACTGCTAGCATAATTTTCACATATGCTTAACAGTTTTGCTAAGCCACACACAGATGCACTGAGCAACACCATGTCGTCTGCGTAACTAATGTTGTTGAGACATACTCCATCAATATGACAACCGACATGAGTGGTGCTGAGCGCCTCCAACAGCGCATTGACATAAAGGTTGAAGAGCTTAGGGGAAGTTAAACCCCCCTGTCGAACCCCGCATTCCAACCTGTATGGCTGCGAATAAGTTTCGGACCATCGCACGACATTGACCTGATTTCGATACCAATATTTGAAGATCCTGATAACTTCTTCGGGCAGTCCAGTATTTTTCAATTTCTGCCATAATATATCGTATCTTACCAGGTCAAAAGCCTTACTAAGGTCCAGAAAACAAGCATAAATAGGTGTTCGTCTAACCGAATAGTACTTCACAGTTTGCTTCAAACATAATATGGCTGACTCCGTTGACAAACCTGGCCTGAAGCCAAACTGATTGTCGTGTAAGTGTATATGTTTATCAAGCTGGACGTTAAGCAAACTGTCAAGCACTTTCGCAACGACCGTGGCAAGTGAGATGGGCCTGTAGTTGGATTTATCCGATACGTCCCCAGTTTTGTTCTTCACAATTGGCACCACCACAGTTCTCATCAGTGCCGCAGGCAAGTACGAATGCGCTATACATAAGTTATAAAACATGGCAAGTACTCTGGGTAAGTGAGGACCCGCATGCTTTAAATGTTCAATACTAAGCCCGTCGTGGCCAGGAGACTTGCCACGCGACATGGACGTTATAACATTATTAACATCCTTTGCTGTAAATCGGATTCCAATCTCCTCACCACGCGTACACTCTTCCCTTCCGGACTGTGGTGGCCCCAAAGGTGATGTCACTGTGAAATGGTCCTTAAATATGTCTGCTATAAGACCATGATCATTAATACCTTCAACACTCACTGGTAGGCCAGGTCTACCATTTGATTTACTAGTGGACTTCCAAAAATTACGAAAATCATTTTTCGAATGCTGTGCAGCCAAGATGTCCATTTTTATTTGTTCACTGTGGTTCTGACACCACCGTAAGCGTGATTTAAATAAGCTGCGGCTACGTTGCATGTCATCATAAACATTACCACTTTTTGGTTTACCCCACCAAACCCACATCAAAAACTTAGACCTGGCCTCCCTGTGAGCATCGCGTACATACCTGTTCCACCCAACCACAGGACGCTTCCCGCTGCGAGATCTTACTGAGTTGGATTCAGTGGCGGCCACAGATATAATATCTATAATTTCGCCATATAATTTGTCGATAAGCAATGTGTGCTCGATACACTCGCAAACATTATCACTACACGAACGAAACTCTTCGGGAAAATCAATAGCTCTTAATTTCTCATGACATAGTTTAGTAAATATTCCTATCTCCTCCGGCTTTCTATCTCCCCAAAGAATATCGTTAGCCACTTTAAACCCACTCGTAAACTTCGGTTTAACAGTATCCAAATTACATTAAATAACTAAAGGATAATGATCAGACCATAACACATCATATTTGACATACACATTCAAAATAGAAGAAGTAGCCGATTTAGTGGTCACACAGTGATCAAGCCACCTTCTCGACCCGTGGGCTTCACTAACAAAAGTGTATGTGCCCGACCTTACACCTAAGTGCTGTATATCTACACATGACCACTCCAGTTCGTCAGAAAAACACGTCAGCTCGTCATAAAACCGTTCGTTTGGATGTGCGTTAAAGTCGCCAAGGATATAAACACATTCTATATTCATATTGTTAACAATAGCACTCACCAAACTGAGGCAATCCGTAAAATCCGTAAGGTTTACCATTTTATCTGTAGGCATGTACACACTAAAAACTAAAATGGACCTATCGCCCAGCACTATTTTTATGGCACAAATTCGTGGATTATCACAACACACTACCGACACATTTTGGAAAACACTTTTATTCCACAGCAGCGCCACACCTCCATAAGGTCGGCCGCACACCATGCCCGCCGCCGTATCCATTGCAGAGGTGCCCGTGCTGCCGAAACGCTCGTCAATCCCGCTAAGGAACTGAATATCGTGTGGGAATAACCATGTTTCCTGTAGCGCTATTATGTCCGCCGACTGGCACAACTGCCTTACATTGTCGATTGAACGTTTTATACTTTTACAGTTGAAGCTGACTAAGTTACTAGTAGAGGTTTATTGTTAATATTAAAAAACTATGTTAGTTAGAGCGTTGGTTTTATTTTTTCTGTAAAATATACATAAGCTTCTGTTGACTATAATTATTTCAGATTTTTCAATTGGTAAACTTCGGAGATAAGGGTGGGGAACCGTATTTTTTTCGACATTTTGCCCGATAAATCAAAAACTATTATGCATAAAAATAAATAAAAATCTGCTTTAGAATGTAGAAGTATAGCCCTTTCATATGATATCCCACTCAGTATAGTTATTATACTTTGAAATTTCAAACCCCCGATTTTCCCCCTTTTTTAATTAAACTAAAAATAATTTTCGATTTGTTTTTATTTTAATGATGTTGGGCCACTATTATACACAACTATTCCAAATTTCATGTCGATAGCTTTAATAGTTACTGAAATAATCGACTGTGACGGACGGACGGACAGACGGACGGAGAAAGTCGCACCATAAGGGTTCCATTTTTACCATTTTGGTACTGAACCCTAAAAACGTCCCACTGCTGGGTACAGACCTCCACTCCTACCTCCTACAGGTACTAGGTACCTAAATATGATCCTAATCATATTATTTGGAGAGCAAATATATTGTGCTCGTTGGATGAGCATACTCGTATATTATACTATGAGTTTCCCCTGAAGGTTTAATATTAACAATCTAATATTAGTTCAAGTACCTATAAGATTAACATATTGCTATTGATAACCCCCGTTATTGTCGCGGTTCCAGAATCTTTCACGTCTCCTATTCTCCTGTTTCAACGACGCGACGCACCGAAAAGCGTTACGACTATTTAGAAAATGAAAAACTGACAAAACGGGAGTAATAAGCGTGTTCTCTAGTAGTATAATAAGTCTATGGAGTTCTGCCGTTTTGGCGTGATTCAGTAACAACCATCCATTCATCCAGTGAAAAAACTAGAAGTCTTAGAATAACTACGTATAGAAGTTGACTATAGTATGTTTCCAAACAACGCCTTCTCAAAACGTAAGCTACAAATTCGCTGTGTGCTGTGTTTACTTGCCTCGTAAACGCAAACATAATGTTGCCAGTTTAAATGTGTTCCCCCTAATAGTTGGGTAAGTAATTGGTTAGTTGGTTTGTAGCATTGTAGCTTCTAAAACTAAGTTAACCAGCTTTTTTCGGACTGCACGAGCGTCGTACGATGCCATTTAGTAGTTATTCTAAGCTAGAAGTTTAATTCGCTATAATCCGCCACAGAAGGTAAATCTATGTGGTACAGTGCGTATCTTGAACTTGCAGCCCGTGATATTCTCCACACCACATAGATCTTCCAAAATACCCTCAACGTACGTTTCACTCCGACAACGGAGCATCTTCAGGAGATGTTGACTCTACAATGCACGATTGTGCATTGTAACGCCTGCTTCTATCCAATATCCATTCATCCATCCATCCAAACTTTCACGCTTATAATATTAGTATATAGATGATGGTGATAATCAATTATGGTATCTTAAAACTAAATCGACGAGGGTTCCAAACGCGCCCTGGTCTGATAAGAACTGGTCTGTCATTTCGAGTAATGTTGCATAAGTATTGCTTTAAGGCTTAAGCGTTGGCAGTATGGCCTCAAAATCTTGAACAATCATACTAATATTATAAATGCGAAAGTGTTTGTTTGTTGGTTTGTCCTTCAATCACGCCGCAACGGAGCAACGGATCGCCGTGATTTTTGGCATAGGTATAGTTGAGGACCTGGAGAGTGGCATAGGCTACTTTTTATCCAGGAAAATTAAGGAGTTCCCGCGGAAATCAAAAAACTTAAACCAGGCGGACGAAGTCGCGGGCATCAGATAGTATTAAAATGATACTGCTTTATGCTCTGGGAGTACTCCCCCAGACAGCTAGCGGTTGACGGCCGCCTTTGAAGCCAAATTTCGGATAGGGAGCTTAGGATGAAGGTCGGATTTAGGATAAAACCCGTGCGCGGTCGAGCATGGGTAAACCACGGTCGACTGATATTGTTAGAAAATACCTAATGAGTAAGTATCTATAGGAAAAGCGATAAATGAAACCTTTCCACCACAACCGAGACGTGAAAATTTTAATTGGCAATTAGCAAATATGAGATGGATTATTTAAATTCTATTGGGAATATATTATTTTCCGGGATAAAAAGTATCCAATGTCCGTCCCTGGGATATAACCTATACCTATCTGTACTTGATTTCGTCAAAATCGGTTGAAAAGTACTACCTACTGTACGATATCTAATTTTAATATTAACTAAATATTAGATACTAGATGATTCCCGCGACTTCGTCCGCGTGGATTAAGGTTTTTTGATTCCCTCGGGAACTCCTTAATTTTCCGGGATAAAAAGTAGCCTATGTCCTTCCCCGGGATATAACCTGCCTCTATACCAAATTTCAGCAAAATCGGTTGAAAAGATGGGCCGGGAAAGCGTAGCAGACAGACAGACAGACAGACAGACAGACAGACAGACAGACAGACAGACAGACACACTTTCGCATTTATAATATTAGTATGGATAGTATGGAAGTATGGATAATATGAATGACAATTACCTAATATATCAACGCACTCAAATAATTACTGGATTATGAAAGTATCCATTTTGAAGTTAGAATCGTGAAATATGGGGAAAGTTAGTCATGATGGAAATCGCAACACATTTTTGAAAAATATTTATTTGTCATAAAGTATAACTTAGAGATTATGCCTATATGATATTTTAATCAACGTTTGTCAAGGCACTGTCCCCTAAGGTCCGCCTAGTTTAGGGGTCAGGATTTCATTGTTCTGTACATTAGTTGATTTTTTTATTTATTTTTTATTCCACTACAAGTTAGCCCTTGACTGCGATCTCACCTGATGGTAAGCGACGATGCAGTATAAGATGGTAGCGGGCTAACCTGTTAGGGGTATGGCAGTTGATTCCAATAATAAAGATTTCTTTTCTATTTCAGTCGTCCATGCAAATGAAATCGCTGGCAAAACATAAATTAGGTTTGTACTAGGTACATATAGTCGTCCAAAGATGGTAACACCCACATAACACATAATTAACACCAAGTTTAAATTACGTTGACACCCACATCTGCGTGTTATGCTGGAAGCACACTTCCTACACGACGGGGCTCACAGGGAGATAATTTGGAAGTTAGCGACTGGTTCAACCCCTTTGTCTGCGAATCTGCTTTTACCTACTTTTATTTATAACTAGCTGATGCCCGCGACTCCGTTCGCGTGGTTTAAGTTTTTTTGATTCCCGCGGGAACCCCTTAATGTACTACTACTATACTACTGTATACTAATATACTAATATTATAAATGCGAAAGTGTGTTTGTTTGTTGGTTTGTCCTTCAATCACGCTGCAACGGACCAATGGATCGACGTAATTTTTGACATAGGTGTACTTGAGGACCTGGAGAGTGACATAGGCTACTTTTTATCCCGGAAAATGAAGGAGTTCCCGCGGGAACCGAAAAACCTCGATCCACGCGGACGAAGTCGCGGGCATCAGCTAGTTTTGTATAAGTACTTACCTATTAGTCAATTTAAACGCCGGTAGAACACAACAAAATTAATTAGATGCCAGTGTCTTCAAGTTCGTAACTTTTAGCAACTTGCCAACTTCAGAATGTACCGGCTCTTACAGCCCGCTACAAATAGACGGAGAGCTGGAGACGAATTTCGGGAAGGTCCTTTTGGCAAGTTGAAATGGTGAAAATATAATTTCGTCAATTGGCGAACCCAGTGCTGCAAGTCTGGTAGAGCGTTTTTGGTTATTTCGCTACTGCACAGCATTTGTACTTATAGAATTCGAAAAAAAAATCCCAGACATTTTTGTCGGTTATAAAGTATTATCAAAAATATTTAATTAAAATTTCCAAAAAATATACTTTTGGCAATCTGAAATTTTAATCACGTATTTATTGAGTAATTTCAAAAATTCCTGCAAATCGCCACACAAAGGCGGTCTTAAACAATTTCCAGACGTGAATAAAGTTTTCAAATGAGTATAAACGACATACGAAATAACCGCAAACGCTCTACCAGACTGTCAGGACTGGATTCGCCAATTGACGAAATTATATTTTTTCTCAAATTCAGCTTGCCAAAAGGACCTTCCCGAAATTCTTCGCCAGCTCTTGGACCTAAACAAAATACAAATGAAAGCTTCCACAGAACTTGTAAGAGTTTCTTTTCAATAATATTATTATGTTTACTCGTAATTTAACAATACTAGAATTGTTTTGTTTTACTGTGTTTGGTAGGTGATAGATCTTTCTACTTTCACTTGGCTTTATTCTTATTTTCTATTTTGCAATATTTATCTTACAGTTATCTTTAACTGCCTCGTTGGTCTAGTGGTTAGCATGTTTGACTGCGGCCGACGAGGTCCCGGGTTCGAGTCCCGGGTCGGGCCATAATTAAGTATTGGGTTTTTCCGACTAGAAATTCTCAGTAGTAGCCCAGAGTTACGAAGTTGGCGGTGTTTCACCCCCGTGCCTCGGAGAGCACGTTAAGCCGTCGGTCCCGGTTATTATCACTAACATGATAATAGTCATTAAAGCCCGCCAACCCGCATCGGGGCAGCGTGGTGGGTCTAAGCTCTATTTCCCTCTCTCATAAGAGAGTGGAAGCCTGTGCCCAGCAGTGGGACGTTAATGGGCTGTAGTGGTAGTGGTGGTATCTTTTAGTTACAGATTCTCTAGTACGTTCTTAAGCATAAATTGGCCGATACTTGAGGACGTGTTCGCTGATGTCCGTTTATTAATAAAAAAAAAATTAAAAAAAAAGCCTTTATTTCTACTACCACTTATTTTATATACCTAAATTACATTACATTATATTTTTGTGCGTTATTGTGTGGCAGAAGTCGCCTCCTCGGCGTAGGCCTCCCCCGTTTGTCTCCACGCGTCCCTTACCATTGTCATCCAGTTTGTACCTACCGACTATTAGCTTGAAAATAATATCTCTCCATCGTTTTCTTTGTCGTCCCTCTTTCCTTTTTCTGTTTCTTGGGATCCATTCTCTGAGACATTTAGCCCATCTTGTATTGTCTAAATAATAATCCGCTTATTAATACGGCTCTTTAAAAGTTTCCAAACATGTATAAACAAATATCTCAAAAGCCGGCAACGCATTGGCGGTTCCTCTGGTGCTGCAAATGTTCATGGGCGGCGGCAATCACTTAACATCAGGTGACCCGCCTGCTCGTTTGCTCGCTATATCCATTCTTATATTATAACTGCGAATGTGTGTCTGTCTGCTACGCTTTCACGGCCCAACTACTCAACCGATTGAGATGAAATTTGATACAGAGATAGTTTACATCCCGGGGAAGGACATAGACTACTTTTTGTCTCGGAAAATGGAAGAGTTCCTGCGGGAATTGAAAAACATCAATCCACGCGGACGAAGTCGCGGGCATCATCTAGTACTATATTTAAAAAAAAACATGTCCAATACGCGAGTCCAACTGTGTATAATATTGTCTATCGATTGACAACGACGCGTATCATATGTATACAGTATACACCTATCCACACAGGAGACTAATATCACATTAACATACTAATTTGAAACTGTCTTTCCGTACATTAATGGCATTATGCATCAGACTGTAACACAATTTGCGGGCGGGAATTGATTTTATATTTCCACTAGCTGATGCCCGCGACTTCGTCCGCGTGGATCGTCGAGGTTTTTCGGTTCCCGCGGGAACTCCTTAATTTTCCAGGATAAAAAGTAGCCTGTATGTTATTCCAGACTATAATCTATCTCTGTGCCAAATTTCATCCAGATCCGTTCAGCGGTTGGGGCGTGATTGAGTAACAAACATCCATACATCCATACATCCACATATCCATACATCCATACATCCATACATCCATCCAAACTTTCACATTTATAATATTTATTTGATTAGTATAGCATTTTACGCAATAATGCGTCCAATCCGCGATTTTCGACAATCTCTAAGTATAATAAACAATTATTTTTCCCATGTTATGATTCCATAAGTTTAATTTTATATTAAAAACCTTTAATTAAGTTACTTAATAGTTAGTATTTATTGTCTAAGTACTAAATTATGCCCGCCACTTCGCCCGCGTTCCTTCATCCGAATGTGTT
This sequence comes from Erebia ligea, assembly GCA_917051295.2. Taxonomy (NCBI): domain Eukaryota; kingdom Metazoa; phylum Arthropoda; class Insecta; order Lepidoptera; family Nymphalidae; genus Erebia; species Erebia ligea. Next base: position 526,862 of record OU785241.1, read on the forward strand.
TGATTCTTGCGGGAAACTCTTTGAATTTCCGGGATGTATCTCCATTCTCCATTCCAAATGTCAGCGAAATTACTTCAGTATGAGGCTACATCAAAACTTTCTCCAAAATCCTAGCATCAATTTAGCCTCGACTCAACAAGTGTTCTTCTACGATTGTTTAAATTTGTATTTGTAGTCTTCGAGCCCTAGGCCTCGCCATTTTGAAAAACGGTCAGCCGTTATGTAATAAGTAACGCGTATTCTACAATTTGGTGACGACAGATACTTTGTAATTTGTACACTACAAAGTACAAACGGCACGTGTAACGAAGTTCTAAACTAGAGTTACAGTTTTACAGTGCACTAATTGAATTACTCACAATTAAAAACTAGGAAATCCGCTTTTCCGAGCTTTGACAAAGTTATATACGTTTGATTTGAACACTTTTTAGGATTTCGTACCCAAAGGGCGCCAACGTGAATCGGGACCCATTTCTAGCCTCAAGGGCCTAGTCCGTCTGTCTGTCTGTCTGTCAGCGGTCTGTATCTCATGAACTGAAACGCGTAGGTAAAATTTTCACAGAGATTGTATTTCTAATGCCCTTTACAAAAAACGACTGACTTGACTGCCTCGTTGTTCTAGTAGTTGGCATGTTCGACTGCAGCCGACGAGTTCCCGGGTTCGAGTCCCGGGTTGGGCCATAATTGGGTACCTGTTGGGTTTTTCTGACTAGAAATTTTCAGTACTAGCCCGGAGTTAGAAAGTTGGCGGTGTTCCACCCCCGTGATAACTTCAATGATCTTATTTATTTATTTATTTTGTACCAGAAACTTAAAAATAAAATACTAATATTATAAATGCAAAAGTGTGTTTGTTTGTTGGTTTGTCCTTCAATCACGCCGCAACGGAACAACGGATCTACGTGATTTCTGGCATGGGCATAGTTGAGGACCTGGAGAGTGACATAGGCTACTTTTTATCCCGGAAAATTAGCGAGTTCCCGCAGTAATCAATAAAACTTAAACCACGCGGGCGAAGTCGCGGCCATCAACTTAAAACATAAACATTGAAAGGACATGCACTAGGACAACTTATCTCTTAAAGAAATTTCTTCCAGATGCCCCAGAATGTGAGAATAGTGAAATATATAACTGAGTAATAGGTAACTACGGTACATTTATTAAACAAGAGAAACGAAAACGAAAACTATTTTATGTTAATTTGCAACTTTTACTTATTTAACTTAATCGCACTAAATTCGCTTTCATCAAGTATTACTCGGGACTTCTGGGTTCTAAATAACAAAAGTAATTTACTGAATTATGTCCCCAGGGTAAGAGCAATTCATCCTCTACGAGTGTTAATTTCACAATATGAAACAAACGGTCTGTAATATTTTAAGCAATGAGGAACTATTATTTATAGTACACTGTACAATACTCAATTTATTTATTTATTATCTACATGTAGGACATTTTTTTTCTCTGGGGATGAGGAAAATCCTCATTGGATACCTCAGGAGTATTGGAGGCATGCCCGAGTCCATTCAAGACCCAGCGGCCTACGGACAAAAAAATCTCCTCCCCCTTCTCCGCTCAATCTTTCAGGTACAGCCTTTGCATTCCGTTTGAAAGATGGCTGTCTTCAGGCGTTTTCTTATTTCTGCCTTTCCCACTCGTCCTTTATTCTATTTTTTATAACAGCACGCAACATTTCAGCGCACGCCCCCCATTGTTGTTCGCGTAGGGGTATAAGGCTCATAGGGGTTATTTGCTCGCCTTCTCCCTACTGCTTCTTGTACATGTAGGACATACAGATGTCTCTTATGTTACGCCATGTTTTGACTATACCACCTCGACTCTACGTTTTGAATAAAAACCGATCACAGGCTAGTGGTTAACCATTCGGCCTCCTATTCGAAGCCATCAGATTCAGCAGTTGAACATTCCAACCACTGGACCAACGAGGCTGTTACTCGTGTCATTCATCATCATCCTCCTCAACCGATGGACGTCCACTGCAGGACATAGGCCTGCCTGGATCCAGCGGCTCCCTGCAACACTCCTGATGTCGTCCGTCCAGCGAATAGGGGGTCTGCCAACGCTGCGCTTTCCAGTGCGTGGTCGCCACTCCAGCACTTTGAGACCCCAACGTCTATCAGTTTTCTAACTATGTGCCCCATGTGTATGTTACTCATGTATAGTCCCACAAACTTATCTGGCCCGGTAGCCAAACATGGAACTAATTTTATGCCTGTTTAGTTTTTGTTTTTATTTTATTTTTCACTAGATGATGCCCGCGCGAGTTTTTTGATTTATAAGGGAACTCCACTATTTTCCGGGATAAAAAGCCTATGTCCTTCTCAGGGATGTAACCAACCCATAAACCAAATATCATCAAAATTGGTTGAAAAGATAAGCCGTTAAAGCGTAGCAGACAGACAGACACACTTTCGCATTTATAATATTAGTATGGATAATATAGAATATGGATGGATGATACATAGGGACTATACCTACAACTAGGCAAACCTAATACGTAGCGAAGGGCGAAGTTTCCAACTGGAGCGAGTGTTTGGAACAAATCTAATTATTCGCAATTGAAAACTTATAACTGCGTTAACCCATGCTCTCCTTGTTGGTAGCCCAGCATATTCCGCGTTTAATTAAACTGCTCTATCAAATAGACATCTTCAAGGTCTATTAAATTGAATTGTCAAGACTTGCATCCATATTATATTAGTTAGAATTAAACGGGCAGGTTGGGCGATTTGCTTTCTCGTTTCTAATTTTAAAAGTAGGTAAAGTAAAGCACACACATTGGAAAGTTAAATTAGCTACTTACGTGTTCAATCAACGACCAAAATTTTTCATTTTTATAATCTTTTTCTTTCTTTGAATTTATAATTTCTGAATTTTCCCTGGTCTGGCCTGGTGGGAGGCTTCGGCCGTGGCTAGTTACCACTCTACCGGCAAAGACGTCCGCGGTAGGATGCCGTGTAGAAACCGCTTGGGGGTATGTGTTTAATATTACTGCCATGCCTTTAACAGGTTAGCCCGCTACCATCTTAGACTGCATCGTCACTTATCATCAGGTGAGATCGCTGTGGATGGCTAACTTGTAGTGGATAAAAAATAAAATAAAATAAAAAAGTTTAAAATTATTTAAACCAAAATTAATGACTTCAATTTTCTAAAACTTATAAGTGGTCTGTCATACAAATACCCACCTTTTCAGCATTTGACCGAGTGATCTTTACTTTAATTGGCTATTCATTACTTTTAATACTTTTCAAACTAACCAGACAGTGAAGATTTGATTTGATTTGATTTGATTGAGGAGAAAATTGCTTAATAAAAGCTTCGTGTTTTAAGTTAATATCAAGGTAGGTATATCTACTTATTCAAACTAATGAATATTTTTCGAAGAAACGTCGAAACACCACCTCTTGAGACGTGAATCAACGATTTATTTCTTTTCTTATTACAACTTAATCGAGCGAGCAAGCTTGATTTACGCAGAAGCTTTTATGCCGAGGTTCTGAATAATTGCAGTACCCTTACGTTTAGTTTTAATTCGATTGATCGAAACATAAGCTAATACAATAGCATTAATTTAGAGCTCAATTTTGTGTATATATATACGATACGTTTCCAAATTTAATTCGGTTGTACTGAATTGGGTCCATTTTATTTTGACGCTAATGTCATCGAATTCTTATACGATCAATCGAAATAAAACAGACAGCTTGAAGCAGTCAGGATGGACTGCTTCAAGCTGCGACTGCATAGTGAACTACAGTCTTCTACGTACACAACTGTTGCTGTACGTACGTTGCAACTGTTTCGGGCGGTTGGCAGCAGTTATCAATGGTAGCGTCAACCGATAGACGTCCACAGCTGGACATTGGTCTCTTGCCACTTCCACACGCCACGGTCTTGTGCGGTCTGGATCCAGCTTCCTGCGTCTCCCTTGATATCGTTCGTCCACCGAGTGGGGGGTCTGCCAACGATGCGCTTTCCAGCGAGAGATCGCCATTTCAACACTTTTATCTATCGCTTCGAACTATGTGCTGGGATGCAATCTATCTTTTCTCAAACATGCTTGGAAATTTGGGCATTATTTTGACAACCTTCTTCGAGATAAATTGAAATTGCTGTACTGGTCAAATACATGCGAGCAGCGGCCGACAAAAGTTGTATTAAAATCCATATCTGTCGTGGTTTAGCGGTCAAATAAATTACATAGTAAATTCATAACTGTCGTGTAATTTAAAAATGGAACGATCTTTTACTCCGAAACATGGCAACCAAGGAGGTAACTTATCAGAGGTTTTATTTAAATTTCGAACTAGCTTGCAAATAGAAAGCTGTTTATTGAAAAAAAAACAAATGAACACTTTACCGCGGGAAAAATTATTTTTGTTCGTTGTTCGTCATTGATTTTGAAATGTATTTGACAAAATGAGTTCAAGTGAAGACAATGAGTGTGATGAACTTACCATAGAGTAAAGTAATATACCTGGAACTTACTTTAACGCCACCTGAAATTCAAGAGGCGGCATGAGCCGTAATAGAAAGCTTGTTACCGCCAAAATCGAAAGAAAAATATTTGTCTAAACCAAAAGTTCTGTCTAGGTACTACTTAGTTTTAATTTCCGCGCATTATTTGAGAAAAGTACTAATACAAGCCTTGGCCACAACTAGGCATTGATGGACTTACGTACCTATGTGTTACACGTTTACACGATTTACACGTTCGTCCTTCAATGCCTGTTTTGCTGGCCGCTGCAGTAATGTATTATTGTACTTAACAAATTTCGTAAAAATCAATTGAAAGGTGAGCTGTGAAAGAAAACAGACAGACACAATTTCGCATATCTATTACCTATATTATGTTTATATTATTTTGTAATAAAATACGCCCTCATAAGCCTTTTTTTTACAAAAGATAAGCCAGATTGGTTTGCTCGTAAACAGGCCTTGAGTTAATTGAATCCCACAGAATGGAAATTTCGGTAAAGTTTTCGTGATTTTTCCGGGGAACTCATTCGAGAAAATGGGCAACCTTTTGTAATATTTAAAATCTAGCTGATGCCCGCGACTTCGTCGGCGTGGATAAAGTTTTTTTAATTCCCGCGGGAACTACCTAATTTTCCGGGATAAAAATAAGCCTATGTCACTCTCCAGGTCCTCAACTATACCCATGCCAAAAATCACGTCGATCCGTTGCTTCGTTGCAGCGTGATTGAAGGACAATCCAACAAACCAATAAACCAACAAACAAACACAATTTCGCATTTTTTTAAAAATGTAATGTAACATGTGATAAAAATCGTTAGTACTTTAAAAGAGTTGAAATAATACTCTTTAGTCGAGTCGTATGAGGCAGTGGGCACCCACCGCATTATTATCCCAAGAAAACCCCTGCCGTTATGTGATTAATGGAAAGGGGTCACGACCCTCCAGCAATGAGGAATACGACGCAGAGAGAGATAACGTGTTTTCAGTTCTATGATCATTTATGCAGAAGTTTTAGCCCGCGAATTCATTCGCGCTGATTTTGGATATTTTTTTTGGAAATTTCTAGAAAAGGTCTAACCTAACCCCACCATATTTTTTTTACAAACGAGCAGGCGGGTCACCTGATGTTAAGTGATTACCGCCGCCCATGAACATTTGCAGCACCAGAGGAACCGCCAATGCGTTGCCGGCTTTTGAGAGCCCTATTATTATTATAATCATCATTTGTTTATCCGCCCTTTGAAGAGTCCCGTATTATAGGCGTTACTTTGCGGAAGTCCATGATACTGAATGAACGAGAAATTTAATTCGCTATAATCCGCCAAATATTATTGGCGGATTATAGCGAATTAAATTTCTCAAATAAATATTATAAATGCGAAAGTTTGGATGGATGTATGGATGTTTGGATGTTTGTTACTCAATCACGCTCCAACGGCTGAACGGATCTGGATGAAATTTGGCACAGAGATAGATTATAGTCTGGAATAGCACATAGGCTACTTTTTATCCCGGAAAATTAAAGAGTTCCTGCGGGAACCGAAAAACCTCAATCCACGCGGACGAAGTCGCGGGCATCAGCTAGTAGCGAATTAAATTTCTCGTTCATTCATTCCCATTTTATAATCATGAGGGAATGTCACCGACATAGCGCGAGCGTTAGACACGGGGTTTCCTATTCGGGTGGTCGGGAGTTCGATTTCCGGGCACGCATTTCTAACTTTTCAGTTGTATGCGTTTTCAGAAATTAAATATCACATGCTTTAACAGTGAAGGAAAACATTGCGTTGTGAGAGTTCTTCATAATGTTCTCAAAGGTGGGTAAACTGTGAAGTCTGCCAATCCGCACTTAACGAGCTGGGTAGACGATGGCCAAACCCTTCTCTTTCTAGGAGGAGACTATGCTCAGAGATTCTACATTACGGGCAGATTTTTCTTAGCTTAAGTGCTAAGAAAAATCTGCCCGTAAAATGTTAGTCAAGATCTTTTCAGGCGCTTCGTAGAATTCAAAATTCAAAAAATTCAAAAGTTTTTTATTCAAATAGACTTTTTACAAGTGCTTATGAATAGTCGAATGAATCTACCACTGGTTCGGAATGACATTCCTTCCGAGAAGAACCAGCAAGAAACTCGGCAAGACTCGGAATATAATCTAATATCGGGCATAATTACATACATAATATAGTTAATATATTATTTAATAATTAGTAAGTGGGCGAAGTGAAAACAATACTGTTCATTAATATATCCAATTAGTTTTAGAAATTTAACACCATCTAGAAAACATGATATTATTATTTCATCTTCTAATAATATCATAATTAATCCAATCACGAAGGCTAAGTTGAAATCAAGGAAAAAGAGCCAACTGCTGTGTGGTTAAAACTTAATGAAGCGTAAGGTCCCATGATCGGAATCCGGTATTTAATTTAAGACGACCCTGATCTCCTGATATCTCTCCGGTCGTGTCGGATTTTCCGTCCCATCGGGCTATGAGAGTAAAGGAACAGAGTAGGTATGCTTCTGTGTTTGCGCACACACTTGTGCACTACAATATCTCCCGCGCTGATAGCTAATCTATCTGGAGATTGACCGCCGTGGCCGAAATTCGGTCGGGAGGACATTAATAATATAAATAGTGGGAGTTCCCGGGTTCGATTCCTAGCAGGGGCAATTTTGGGAACTCATAAGTTTTAAATGGACTTTGCTTTGGTCTGGTGAGTGGCTTCGACTCTCCCTACTGAAAAAATATCATCCACACTGAAAAAAATAGCACGAGACTTTTTACTGTTTTGGCACAGTAAAATTTAATTCGGTTAAAAAAACTGTTTTTTTGTTAAAGTAATTGATTACTGACAGTTCGTTGAAATGGGCAAAAAACAGTAAGAAGCTAATCAGTTGTTTCAATTGTTTGTACATTAATGTTAACTGAAGCAAACGGTTATTTTTAAGTATTGGCGTTTTCAGAGCTTTACTGATATTGTAGCAGTTATTTTTACTGCTTCAGAACAGTTTTTTTAGAATATAGTTAGGAGCTAAACAGCTATTTTAATTGTTTGAACTTTAAAGTTTACTGAAACAAACAGTTCATACTAAGTATTACTTTCTTACTTACTGTCTACAAACAGTAATGAATAGTCAACCGGTAAAATCTACTGTTATAACACAAATGGTTTTTTTTTGTTACTTGAACTTGTTTGGACAATAGGCTCCATTTTTACTGGCCTAAGCAATGTATATTACCGAAAAAGCAATAAGTTTTACTAATTATTTTTTTCAGTGCACTATCATGTACTCATCAAATCCATGCCAAATTGCATTAGAACCGTAAAATTGCATATTCTGTTTACTTGTTAATCTCTTGATTGTAATAGTCACAATGACACCATACCAGCTGTTCCTATTTACGAGTATAATACACTAGATGATGCCCGCGACTTCGTCCGCGTGGATTAAGGATTTTTGATTCCCGCGGGAACTACTTAATTTTCCGGGATAAAACGTAGCCTATATCCTTCCCCGGGATATAACCTACCTCTATACCAAATTTCAGCGAAATCGGTTGAAAAGATGGGCCGGGGAAGCGTAGCAGACAGACAGACAGACACACTTTCGCATTTATAATATTAGTATGGATTTACAGGTAAATAAATCTTGTTTTATTAATGTAGAGAATAAAAGCTCGGCAACTGCAGTAACTAAAAAAAAAGTCTAAGTCACTCTCGAAAAGGCATCTCTATGTCCAGCAATGGATGCATACAGGCTGATGGATGGATGGATGGATGACTGCAGTAACAAAACAACGCGGGACCATGTTTTTCACTCTTTTTAAGCATTCTCTCCACAAAAAAAAGGAATCTGCTTAAGATTCTCTCGGACAAAAATGTAAGTTTAAAAAGAACTCGATAATACTTAAGTAAAGCATAAATTTCCCTGCAACAGGGATTTTATAATTTCTGAATTTTCCCTACCTACTAATTTACCACCCTACGGGCAAAAACGTACCGCCAAGCGATTTACTTAGCGTGCGTTGCACTTAGAAACTATACTTATGGGGGTATGGGTTTAATATAACTGCCGTACCCCTAACAGGTTAGCCCGCTACCATCTGACTGTATCATCACTTACCATAGGTGAGATCACAGTCAAGGGTTAACTTGTAGTGAATAAATAAAAACTTACTCCACAGTCCACGCAGACAAAGTCGCGGACATCGGCTAGTTTTATAGACTTATAGCAATACTAGCTGATGCCTGCGGCTTCGTCCATATGGTTTAAGCTTTTTTGATTCCCGCGGGAACTACTACCTCGTTTTCCGGGATAAAAAGTAGCCTATGTCACTCTCCAGGGTCCTCAACTATACCCATGCCAAAAATCACGCCGCCCGTTGCTCCGTTGCAGCGTGATTGAAGGACAAACCAACAAACCAACAAACAAACACACTTTCGCATTTATAATATTAGTAGGATTTTATTAGGTAACGTCCCTAATAAATTGGCAAGTAGGCAATTTTGTTTCATGCATTCATTACCATAGATTGATGACAAGGATTCCAACTGGCCCGTATTACGAGGGTCGTAAGAGCCTGTTTTAGATGTGCAAAGGTTCTATTCAAATTCGTCCGATAGACCCCAATATTGGTCGAATACGATCAGGGAAATCAGCTTGGGGAATTAACGGCACAGATCTTATATTGTTCATTGTAGAGACGATAGCTTTTAGCTTACAATCTAGCATTATCAGATACTCAAACATTGTTGAAGTGGAAACTTCTTTAGCCGCGTTGAGCACTTTTTTGTGGGGGGTAAACTTGTGGATTCGCGTCACTGACATGCTTGCGAACATCGATAATAAATGCTCGCGTTGTTATGAAGACAAAAGGTCTTAAATATAAATATACTACATACGTAATTATACTTTAATGCCTTAGTTATTGCATCACTACTTACTACCCTTAAGTCTCGGATAGCACGTAGAGTTGTTGGTTCTGCGCACAGATCAGAGAATTTCTCTTATCTGTGGTTCTGCGCCTAATATCTCTCCAGTCGTGTCGGATTGCCGTACCTTCGGACTATGATAGTAAGACATAGGGCGAGTAACCCCGTGCACGCCACATAGGTACACGAGTAAAATACTATAATCTATCCACCACCTCCACTACAGCCCATTAACGTCCCACAGATGGGCACAGGCCTCCACTCTCATAGGAGAAAGGCAATTAGAGCTTAGACCCACCACGCTGCTCCAATGCGGGTTAGCTATAATCTATACTGCATATTAATTCGGTTACTCTCCGTAGAGATCGACCGCAATGGCCGAAATTCGGTCAAACATTAAAACATTATTATTTTGACCGTAAATGTTCCAGCCACAAGTTTAATTAACCGCAAATATAGGTAGCTAGATAATGCCCACGACTTCGTCCGCGTGGATTAAGGTTTTTGATTCCCGCGGGAACTCTTGAATTCCTATGCCCTTCCCCGGGATACAATCTATCCCTGTACCAAATTTCAAAATTCAATTGAACAGATGGGCCGTGAAAGCGTAGCAGACAGACAGACAGACACTTTCGCATTGTTGTTTGTTTGTTGTTTGTTTGAAAAGATCCTTAGTAAGAACTAAGAACCCATTATCCTAGGTGAGCGACGAAAGCGACGCGACGCGAAAGCAACGCCACGCGAATCGAGTGCAGCGATACGACTTGTGATCAGGCACAATGTTCAGCGTAATGTTCAGCGCTTTTGTCTTATAAAGCGGAAGGTCCCGGGTTCGATCCCCGACAGGGTCCATATAAGAGTTTTTGAATTTTCTCTGGTCTGGCCTAGCGGGAGGCTTCGGCTGTCCGTTGCTACAGTTACCACCCTACTGGCAAAGAGGCAGTAGGAACTGCCGTATCCCTAATCGGTTAGCGCGCTACCATCTTAGACTGCATCACCTCTTACCACCAGATCGCAGTCAAACGATAACTTGGAGTGGAATAAAAAAATCACCGCCTTTTAGAGCCCGTGCAGACAAAAATAGCTGTCTGCTGTCTGAACGGAAGTTACAAACGTTACAAAGAACGCGGAACGCAGAACTCAGAACGGCTGAACTCTTTCTGTCTGCGTGAGTTCTACATTCACCCGCTGCCCTCCCTTCCTAGCAAGCAAAAGGTTGACAAGCTATGATAAATACCCACCAAATTAAGAACCCCCTCCTTTTTGGAAGTCGGTTGGCAAGCAGTACGGTATAGAAGGAGATAACTTTATTAAAATGTTAAGAAAGACTTATTTCTCGGTGATCTTTTGCAGAACCTGTTTGATAGGTTCAAGGTAGCCAGTCTCTTTGCCAATAGCCACCAGGTCCCTTATGATCCTTCTTGTGCGACGATCGGTTTCCGTCTCACCCTCATGATCTGTAAAATGAGATTGGCTATAATGCCCTTTTGATCAAATTTCGGCCTACTTACGTATCTCTAACTTTTCAGAGTTAGGTATACCAACTGCGGTTTAAGAAATTATAGGTATCACTTGCTTTAAACGGTGAAGGAAAACATAGTGAGGAGACCTCCCAACTAACAAAATACCTAAGTATATAGGCTGAGGTGCGATTGTGTAAGAATTGCCGATCAAATCGTCAAAGTTCGGCGTCAAAGTAAAATAAACCATAAAAGTAAAATTGAAATAGAGCTCAATTTCGTGTATCCATTCCCATACTTTTAGGTATGTACGATACATGAGAATGGATAGGTACACGAAATTGTATGTTCGTTATGTAAAGTTGTGTGAAGTCTGAGATTGTCAAGCGTACCACAGCACTGAACTGACGACCACGACCGCTCCGACATGAGCTTTACGACAAAGAAGAAGAAGAAGAAGATGTCACCTTCCTCGTCCGTCCCACCATGTCTGCGCGAGTTGTGTTCCAGTTCCTTCTGGAACTGGATGGAAGCGCGCCGCCATATCTTCTTCACCTGGTCCACCACGGGCGACGCGGCCAACTGCTGTGCCAACGCGTGGACGTCTTCCATGTTGGCGGTCAGCAGGATATAGGACTCGCAGGTATGCAGGATCAGCAACGTCGCTTGGAAAATCGAAAACTATCAGCTTTAAATAAAAAACTAGCTGCTTTTTTTCAGAAGATAAAGAAAGATAAATTTAAGAAATTGTTTAGACTTACTTACGAAAAATTGCGAGCTATTTCACCGTGGTCATTTATGCCTCATCGTGAAAGAAGGGCTGGCTTATTTTTGCGCTAAGGTGTCTGGCTGTTCAGCGTGGAAATGCAGCCAGCATTCTTGTCACCATTATACGCAGATATATTTTGTAGGTACAGTAGACCACAGCAGTAGACCTATCTAATAATTAGATTATGTTTGCAAAAAAAGTTGGAATAAAATAAGCTTGATTCTCACCTAATATCGGCAATAAAGCCTTCATTTCCTATGGATTCGTGAAAACTATTATTTGATACGAAATACTTTCAGCTGGAGTGTGTGTAGGTACCTACATTACACACACATGAGATAATACATAAGACTTTCTTATGGAGCAGGTAGGTGGGTATGGTAGGTATACTTAAATTATTGGATTTTATTGTGTGTAAAATTAGTACTTTTGTACTATTAAGTAATGATAATTGTTTTGATGATTAATTACAACGTAGGTAGGTAGGTACTCTAGGATTGTACATACTTAGTAGCTGTTAATGGGTTGTACTTAAATGACCAACTTTGAATTAATTATTTAAGAAGGCCCCACAGATAACGGAAGTTGGCCCCATTAGAAAATAACTGAATTCGTGGTTCTATACTTCTTAAACACGCTCTGACATCGGTATTATTAATCAAAGCTTTGATTAAAATATATTTTATTCAAAGAATCAAAGGGCCTACGATTAAATACCTATCAACCTCTCGAAATCTCAACCGACAAAAAGTTTTAGCTTTACAATCTATGCCGAAAAAAACGCAATGACACTGACAAGTGATTAGTGACATTGACATTTTGACACTTCAAAACTCAAGTGTCAACGTCAGTGCCAGCTGAGATTGTTTTGTTTTGCTAATTTTAGCTCAAAAATCAAATATTCTGCATATCATTTCCTTGTTTCATCGTGTGGTCAAAACACCATGGAGGCAGGTCTCGAACATGAAGACCTGTTAATAAAATTGCGAGCGAAACTCAACGAAGAAAAGATCAAGTTGTGGGTGGCCCCATATTTTGTCAGCAACGCTGATGGAATATCACAAAGCCTGAAGGTTTGTTTATTTACGTGTTAAGTACCTATTTATAGTATTTTGTATAAAAATAATTGATTGACATTATTTGTATTAAACCTATGTTTTATTCACTGAGTGAAATTATTTAATCATGGAGACCCATCCTTTCGAAAGATAAGACAAAGACGTTGAGGTAAAGATAACCTATTTTTTGTTTCCTTATGGGTATCTAAGTTACCATTCATAAGCCTACTAAAGGACTACAACTTACAAGGCTTTCTTTCCATTAACTGTTGCATAAGATTGTTTGATTTATGGTTCAGGGTTGTAATAAAATATAGATTCTCAACAAGTTAAGTATTGTCAAAATTCCTTTAAGTACCTAAAGTAATGTAATAACTCATTCTATTATTTAAAATATAAATGTATGTTTTAAGGTAGCTTATACTTATTTGTGAATTTGTTAAAAAAGTAACAGACATCTCTTTATCTTTGTTCTCACTCATGATTTGCAGGACTTAGCAGCAAAATATGCTGCATCACTGAACATAAATCAAGAGCTAGTGGCCCAAGGTCTCCATGAATTGCAACTGTACTCGCTAGACCGCTTGAAGGCCAATGAGGAGTTTGCAGAGTCAGGGCTGGCCACCTTGAGGGTGAGGGCGACTGTGCCGGGGCAGAAGCCTGGCGTGCTGAAGATATTAAAGCAGCTAAGCGTCAAAGGTGAAGAGCTGGTTGCAGCCCTGGCTGATATGCTCAGTGTTGATAAAAACAGGTATGTCTATCATTTCAACTCATTACCTAACACGAGTTACATTAAAATAAAGACTTTTTTTTTGTTTGTCATTATTACTCAAACAGGTACTTACTTATATTTAAAATAAGTAAGTTATCATTTTGTTAGCCCTAACACAGACTACGGTCTATTTGTGCAGCTAATTACAAACGTCAGCCTGTGTTTTAGTCTAGTGCTTTGGTCTGCAAAATTGTGGTGTAATTTTACATTTTTTAAAGGCATTAATAAATAAAATAATAAAATGACCTGCTCACTACTGAGCACAAGTCTCCTCTCAGAATGAGAAGGATTTGGCCGCAGTCAATGGTGCTGGCCAAGTGCAGATTGGCATTCACGTGTTTTGAGAACATTGTGGAGAACTCGCGGGCGTGCAGGTTTCTCATTGGTTTCCTTCTCCTTTTAAAGCAAGTGGTATATAATTTTAAAAGCTCAACTCCAAAAAGAGGTCAAGTGTCCAGGGATAGAACCTCCTTCCACCCAAATAAGAAGCTGGATGACTAAGCCACTGCTATCACCGTTTTTTTTTAATACTTTAATTTAAAAATAATAACCTATGTATTGAGGATAACTTTGCTCTACAACTTTGCAAAAATTTTAACTTTCCCATGGGATTTCCAGTTTAAAAGTTAGATTTTTCAGCACAGTCAAAGATAATGTCATGTTTATTAAAATATCTATAATGTTTGCCATCCAGGGTAAAGTTGATACATAATGGAAAACTAATTAAACCAGATGCAACCTTAGAGGAGCAGGGGATCAAGAATGGAGCTCAACTTATGGCACTTGTGATGGCTGGTAAGTGTATGGTGGATGGCGTTTAATTGAAGGATAACTAGGCAAAAAGGAAAACTATTTTAAATAAGAAACATTATATTTTATACTAATATTATAAATGCGAAAATTTGGATGGATGGATGTTTGTTACACAATCACGCCAAACCAGCTGAACTGATCTGGACGAAATTTGGCACAGAGATAGATTATAGTCTGGAATAACACATTAACTACTTTTTATCCTGAAAAATTAAAGAGTACCCATGGGAACCAAAAAACTTCAATCCACACTGACGAAGTCATGGGCATCAGCTAGCAATAAATATATTTTTGTATTTTCATTGCTGGTTTTCCAAAATTTTGATCGTTCTTTCGTGTTTGAATATTGCAAATCTGAACTTTTTTGTTTTATAAATATTATAAATGCAAACATCTATTTGTTGGTTTGTCCAGTTTTTTTAATGCTAAAGTGTAATTTTGTCCGTCAATCATGACACAACAGAGAGAACAACAACTACGGTTCAAAATGTTTTTTCTATACAGAAACGCCCGAGCAGGCGACAAAGAAAGACAAGATTTACATGGAAATGAAGTCCACGCTAGATGACGCCACCCTTCTCTCCGAGAATGTTGACGGCTATGACGATGAATATATGAAGGTACATAGTCTTTTGCTAACAAAGTATAATATTATAATGGTACATAACATACGTCGGTATCAAATTTCTTAACTAGTTTCATTTTTGAGACTTTTTTGAGACCCATAACCAAAATGGTAACTGAAAATTTTAATGTCTTCTCATGTCTTTGATTTTGGAGATAAACAAAATAATATTAGTAATGGAGAACACAAAAGGGTCAAAATATTATTATCAAATATACCTAAAATCGGAGCGTAGATCATGTATATTACATTAGTTTTTATTTCACTTCAATACATGCAGTATTTCCGAAGTTATAACGACGAGAAGTTTCAGCCCTTTTTTGAATTTCCGAGATTACGCGCGCTCAGGCTATGACGTCACACCCACGGTTATGACTCATTTTTGGGTCCTCGGGCACATAAAAAAGAGTTTATCAGGTATTATATCTGTTGAATTGAAGCACCAAGGCACAATACAGTATTTTTTTTCCATTTTTACCACAGAAAACTTTATAATTTTGATTTTTACTGCGCAGCGACTAGGATTCTGACGTCATCGGCTTTTTAAAAAACCTTCGGCCGGAAATACGCAGTTTACGCACTTTGATCGTAAATATCTCAGCCATTTTTTAAGATATGAAAAAAACACTGTTTTTCTCGTAATTTTTTGTAGATTTATTTGGCATGTAAAGTAAAAAAACGTTTGTCAGACCCATTGTTGTATAGCTGTTGTACTCAATGAGCTCTAAACAACGGTTACTCCATATCCATCTATCCATCAGCCTGCATTCGTCCACTGCTGGACGTAGGCCTTTTGGAGAGCGCGCCACCACACACGGTCCTCCGCCTTTCTCATCCACTCCATATGCATGCTCAGTATTTTTACTTTCCTCTAGCATTTCATTTAACATTGATTCCGCAACCGCAAATCACAAAAAACCGTCATCTGCAAATCTCAAATTACTCCTTTCAATTAAATTTTCTAAAAACGATTTCCAGCACTGCATTGAATATCTGTGGCGATAAAGGGTCTCCTTGTTTGACTTTTAATAGTTTAAACCACTTTCCTTTGCTTTGTAATCCTACCTAATTTATACCTTTATAAATTTGCACGTCAGCAATGACGAAACATGTTTGCTCTTTAATATTAGTTTGTCATCTTTTATTGTACAATGTTTCTTGCAAATAAACGATCGATTGATTGATTGATTGATTGATTGATTGTAATATAATCTTGGCTTGGCTATTTATATATAATTTATATTCTGTAGATATTCCTTGTTTTAATAGTGCCTTCCAGATTTGATTATGTTTCAGTGTATCAAATGCTTTAGAGTAGTTAATAAATTTATAGATATTGTTTTCATTACATTTTTCAAGTTTTTGGTTAAGCGTATGTAAGATTCTCCTACAGATCCCCTCATTATTGATTTGATTGTCCTCTGAAGCCTAGTTTATGAATATTTAATTTATCATAACAGCTTGAAGACCAGTCCGGTAAAACAGTGGAGCTGCCTCCAGCAGAGAGGCGGGCTCTACTGGTGGGGCTCGCGTTACACGAGCGCGGGCGGGCGGCCGCTAACAAGAAGGACTACTCGCTGGCTCTTGTGCTGTTGCTGGAGGCGGATCGACAGCTGAAGTGAGTTAGTGATTCTTCTTCTTCTTTGTATCCTGGGATTACTTCCCGCACTTGGACGCAGGCGTCCGCTGTACGTGAAATCACTGGTGTGACTCCCCGCCGGATCGTTCCAGCCAGCCGAGCTCACTTCAGAACCCAAGCAGGCCACCCAGGTCGGCGAGGGCTTCCGGTAGTGTTGCTGGGGAGCCAATGTAGGCTTCTCGTTGGGTGGAAACACCGCTGCACTCGAGCAGCACGTGTTTCGGTGTCTCGTCGCTCTCCATGCAGGCTCTGCATAGAGGGCTGTCGGTGGAGTTAGGCGCCATCCTATTGTCATCGCTCGTGCGATGATGCGTGCGTCCGACGAAAATGATCGCGCGCCCGTGCGTTCAAACATACTGTGTTCTACTGAATGCCCTATTGAAGATCGCGCGATCATGCGATGCGATCAAATTGTCTAGTTTTCGTCGCGCGACCATCGACGCATGGACGATCGCCGATCAAACATACTGATCAGTACTGAATGTGTGGTGCTCCGCTAGCTGGCCTCTTTGCTTCGCACCGGCCAGTGCATACGTCTGCGAGCTATGTACTGAAGTTCGAATATCGAATCGCTCATTGGCAGAAAGCAACGTCGTGTGGCCGGTGACACATTCACGCGAGATACGCGAACAAGCGTGGACCTCTGGCAGCGCTGCCAGACCACCTTTCTTTTACCGTATACCTTTTTTTTTTTTTTTTTGTTAACGGGGGGGAAATCTTCCTTAGATACCCGACCGCATAGGATCGGGTTATGTGGGATTTTTACCCACTAAAACCCCCTCGGACCGTCCTCAGCTCATAATGAGGGGCCCCGGGAACTCTTAAGAACTTACGCCGGTGCCCCTCTCTTGTGCGCGCCTATTATGCTCGTTCCAGGAGAGGGGATCTCTCCAATTGTCTGATATGTCGTGATAAGGGGCTGCCGTCCTCCCGGGATCGTCTCCTACTAGAGGGAGCATGGGGGCTCCCACTGCAGTCGCTTGACCCCGTAGTCCCAGCGGCCGGGGCTATTGAGGGGATGGGTCAGGGCGTTGGTCACTTCCACCCTGACGTCTCCGTCTCCGAGCAGGATCACTTCGCTCGCCCGTTCCGCGGCTTCTTTTTTGAGCATCACACTTTCGCAAAAGGAGACCACTGCCCGCCATGCTTCTTCTTCCACCAGCATTGCCGCTATAACCGCAGGTGGTGAGAGGTCTCTGCCTATGTGATTGACTAAGACACTACGCTCGTTCTCCCAGGCAGGGCACTCTTCGAGCGTGTGCTGTGCAGTATCCCGGTCCTCTTCACAGTGGTGACACCGCGGTGTGACCTCCCGACCGATCCGACACAGGTACTCCCCGAAACAACCGTGTCCGGTGAGCACCTGCGTCAGCCTAAAGGTGACGTTACCACTTTTCCTCCCCAGCCACGCTTCAAAGTTTGGCAGTATGGCCCCCACAGCGCGTTGCCGCGCGCACCCGTCCCCCTCTAGACGCGCACGCCAGTCATCCAGTGCCTGGCGGTACGCACGCCGTCTCAGCGTCCCGGGCTCCACTCTGTCTCCGCTCTCCGCCTGAGACTGAACTTTACCGTATACCTAACAGTGTTATTATACAATATGTCGTTATTATTATAATATATTATCGTGTTAGTCATCATCGAGTGTATCATTTCAACGCCTACACTTAGGAAGTGAATCCTAACTAGGTAGTTGTTTGTAGCAGGCGAGGAAGTCCATAACGCCCTACAAATGTCCTAATAGCGCCCGCGCGACCACGTAGGGAAGAGGAGCGGCTCTTTTTCTCTCTTCTTTTTTCCATACGTCAAAATACTGATTTTGAAATTCACCTCGCTTGTTTCTGTTTTTATAGAGTAGGTATATTATGTGGTCCACGTTTTCTTTTTTTAATGCTGTTTACGATTAAAGAAATATTGCCCGACAGCAAAAACTGTGCATCTCTGTTATGAGCCATTTTGAGTGTGATCGCATCGCTCCAAAATAGGATACACGATTTCTTATCGCGCGACCAGTTTCATCGCACGATGAAATCGCATCGCATCATCGCGCGAGCGATGACAATAGGACGGCGCCTAGTGTTTGCTGAGACTTGATTTTAGCTGTCAATCAATCAATTCAACCCAAGTATTAAAATATTATGAACAGTTGACAGGTATAATAATAAAACTTAATGTCTTAGGTATCGTCTTATGTCCACTTTTCAAACCTGGTTCACAGCGAGTGCAGGTCCTCAATCTTGAGCTCGGTGGACAATGTGGCAGTTCTGCAGCTGGACATAGCGTGGTGCTACCTTTGTCTGCGGAACCTGGCCTCTGCAGGCGACGCGGCGCTCCGGCTGCAGAGGGCTGAGAAGTCATTCATCGCCACATATGGGGAGGACCATCAGAGGTTGATCGCGCTTAAAGGGACCAATGGTGAGTGAATCGCGTCTTGTTGTTCTTAACACAACTATTGTTGTTAGCAGAGTGCTGCGGAAGCGTGCTGGGCCCATAACCCAATGAAGTATAACGCGGATTTGCTTGACTCTTTTAATTTATTAAATTATTATTTGAAAAACTTTTACAATTTAATTTTTATCAAACGTGGCGGAGGTCGGAGACAAAGAGAAAAGGAATAAAGAACATAGATGATAGATTGTCAAAAGTCTATGATGTCTATGGATGCGTTCCATTTATCCAACAACACTAGTCGTAGGCTACGATTACACTTGTAAGTTTTACTCAAGTCGCGTATATGAGTAACTTACGAAATGTAAACAGTCTTGTAGGTCGCATATCGCTTGCAAATGTTAGTTACGTAAGTTACTTACGTGCTCTACTTACGTATAAACTTACCAGTGTAAACGAGGCCTTAGGCTGAGTCGCATCACCATATTTTAACGGACACGTAAACCAAACGGGAACGGACGCTAAAGCGCTATAATTAAGGGTAGGTATAACTCGCAAATAAATTTGAAAGACAGAATTCCTATACAACATCTGTCAAAACATATTGATTCATCAGATAAGGTTTACTTGACGATTGTGAAACAGGGCCCCAATCATGTAAGAATGTCCGATCAAACGTTTAAGATTTTCGTCAAAGTAAAATAAACCATAACTGCATTGAATTAGAGCTCAATTTCGCGTATCCATTCTTATACGTTTGAGTATCGTACATACCTAAACGTATAAGAATGGGTACACGAAATTGAGCTCTAATTTAATGCTGTTATGGTTTATTTGCCGCAGATTTTTAACGATTTCATCGGTCACTTACATGATGGGGGGCTGGCCCTATATGTAAAAGGATTAGTTGGGAATTTTGGATTTAGAATTTTTTGAAACTTGTGGTACGAGAGTCATGGTTTTTTTGTTTATACGTAAATATAATGTGTTATTGCAGCGAACGAGCGCGTATTGTTCATGCGTCTGTATTTGCTGCAAGGCATCGTGGCGTACCATCAGAACAAGCGCGCGCAAGCGAGGGCCTTGCTCGACAGAGCCGAGGCCGAACTCAAATACCTCAAGGTTTGTTCTGTTCTATTGCTTGTCTTTTGTGTATACGTCGTGTCGCTCTTTGCTTTAGGCTGTGGCTGTGGCGGATCTGGAAATGCGAAATCGCAAAATGGTAGGAGTTTCCTTGGAATAACCATGTGGTGGATTCCCAAATCCTTCTGCATGCGATTCTACTGAGTCTCAGTAGTTCGCTTATACCTAAATTAGAACCGGTTCCGAAGGCGCTGTAGCAATGGGCATAGTTCGAAGACGTTACCGATATACCCTAGGGTCCTACTCTACCGCTTGTGGATCAAAAGTGTGCCTCAATGTGCGGCCACTAGAGGCCATGCTTGCATTCTATTTTTATAATTTTAGAAAGATTATATAAATTCACGTTCCAAATACCATACCATACCAAACTTCTTCTCTACAAAACACTCATACGACCAGTGGTTACCTATGCTTGTGAAACCTGGACACTGACTGTGAAAGAATAAATAAAGATAGCAATCTTTGAAAGAAAAGTACTACGCAAAATCTTCGGTACAGTCAGAGAAGATGGTGGAACATATCGCCATAGAATGAACTTTGAATTAGGACGTCTGATTGATGGGGAAACAATAGTAAGATATTGTAAATCTCAGCGTCTGCGATGGGCAGGACATGTAGAGAGGATGTTACCAAGCAGAGGAGTTAAAGTGATGACACAATGGATACCCCAACAGAAACGACCCAAAGGAAGACCTCGAAAAAGATGGATCCATTGTGTAGAGGAAGACCTGCAGAAGCTTGGAAAGCTCCCTTCATGGAAGAAGGAGGCCAAGGACTGAGCCAGGTGGAGAGAAATTGTGGAGGAGGCCAAGATCCACAAAGGGTTGTAGCGCCGGAGGAAGTAAGAAGTAATATAAATTCACGTTAGTGTTTCCCCGCCCACAGCAATAAGAAAGAAAATAAAGAAGGAATTTCCCAAAGACGCAACGCATTGGCGGTTCCTCTGGTGCTGCAAAGGTTCATGGGCGTTTAATACTGGTATGGGTATTTAATACTAAACACTTTCAGGTGGATGAAACTTCAATACAAGCTCTTATGGAGCTGGGCTGGTCCCGGGGACAGGCCATGACGGGCCTCAGGGCCACCGGGGGGGACCTGGACAGAGCGCATCACTACCTGGAGGACAGGCGGAGGGGGCGCGAGGAGGCCCGGGAGAAGCATAGGCAAGAGACGTGAGTGTTCTATAACTCTTCTCCAAAATGCTGTTTGCAATCAAACAAAATGGGATCCCGTGCGAGTTTAACTTTTCTTCAACCGCGTGGAAGGTCCCCAATTTTTTTTAAAACCAGCATAATTTGTATTTCAGTTTTTTAATTTCGGAAAATATACTGATTATAGTTGGATTTGATTTCGTAACTCTGCGCAAGTCTATGATAACGGAAGAATTTGATGTTTATTTCGCTATAATCCGCTAAAACTGACAAACCTACCTTTTACACAGTAGTTATAAACTTGAAAGTACAGGGCACTTGGCGCCAACACATACTTATAAATAGATAAATTTACCTAAACCAAATTTTTGAAAGGAACACTTCCTTAGCCGCGTTGAGCACTTTTTGGTAGGAAGTAAACTTTTGGATTCGCGTCACCGACACCTTCATCGTCACCGACACCTCGCGTTGTTACGAAGACAAAAGGTCTTAAATATAAATGTATTCGTAATTAAACTTTAATGGCTTAGTTTTAAGGTTTATATTTTAAATCCTTTTTTTTTAAATGTTATTTTTGAATGTTTTTTTTTTTAATTTTGTACGCTTTATAGTTTCTGATATATCGTGATTAGTCAGTGAGTGAATGAGTGGTATTTCGCTTTTATATATCTGTAAATAGATTATTCGGCAAATCAATTATTTTCCTTAGGGAACGGCGCAAGCTGGGTATATGCGAGGACGGTTCCGCAGTGAAGCCTCAGCTCGTGGAAGCGCTTCAGAGTATGGGGTTCGCGCGCCGGCTCGCCGTAGCCGCGCTGCGGAACTCCAACAATGTGGTGGCGGACGCCGTGAGGCTCATACAGGAACAACCAGAGCTGGTGAGATTTATTTTTAAAATTAGGTCCCGGCTGAGTTTGTTGTGTGCTCTTCTCAGATCAGGGCGCGTTTAGAACCCTCGTAGCTTTAGTCTTAAGATACCGTAGTTAATTATCACGATAAAGTCTTATTCTTTGTGAACATGACGTTCAGAAGGTGTACTTTGTAAGTACCTATTTTGAATAAAGATGGTTTGAGTTTGAGTTTATAGACTAAGCGCTTACCTCTTCGAAATCAGAAAAGTGCTAAGCGAGAACTGCTACTTTTATGGAGAGGAAGACACCCCGAGACACGCAATCTTCGAGTGTCCTGGCCGTGCGGACTTGAGAGCAGAAGCGCAGGGAACAAGCGACGCGGTGAATGCCCGAAACCTTGTAAAGCGTAATGCTGTCGAGCGAAGACATGCGGAGTCGGTACAGACAAATGCTCAGGGCTATAATGATGAGGAGAGAAGATAGAGAACTCGATCAAATCAGCAACTCTTTATCAAACTTAAAAACGCACTTCTAGTGTGGAAGTTATATGAAATTCACAGTGACATCAAATTTCAAAGCACTTTTTTTCTTTAACCTATATTTTAAAATGGTTATCAAACTTAAAACTAACCGAGGATGTGAATTTTAGGTCTTTTGGAAGACCTTCTATTTAATAATCAGTTAGAAATAATTTATTTTTGATATAGGCATTGACTGCCTCGTTGGTCTAGTCGTTGGCATGTTCGACTGCGGCCGACGAGGCCCCGGGTTCGAGTCCCGGGTCGGGCCATAATTGAGTATTGGGGTTTTCTGACTAGAAATTCTCAGTACTAGCCCGGAGTTAGGAAGTTGGTGGTGTTTCATTCACCCCCGTGCATCGGAGAGCACGTTAAGCCGTCGGTCCCGGTTATTATCACCAACATGATAATAGTCGTTAAAGCCCGCCAACCCGCATTGGAGCAGCGTGGTGGGTCTAAGCTCTATATCCCTCTCTCCTATTAGAGTGGAGGCCTGTGCCCAGCAATGGGACGTTAATGGGCTGTAGTTTTTTTTTTTTTTTTTTTTTTTTTTTTTTTTTTTTTTTTTTTTTTTTTTTTTTTTTTTTATTGGTGATAGGCTTGCGCTTGACGACAATCATGCTTAGTGCAAAGCAATGATGAGGATAGGCATCATCCCTATTATGTTAGATTTTAAGTACTTTCTGTGTATAATGTTTACCGGGTCAGCTAGTAAAATAAACTATTGTATCGTATGGCAATTGGCAGCTGGTGGACACTGACAGCGAAGGTTCAGACGCACAGACGCCGAGCTCGGACGATTCGCTCGTGGAGCCCGACAACAAACTTGTTGCTGAGGTGAGCTTTTGTTTTTTTGTTTGAAGCTATTTGCAGTGACTTTTTTTTAAAAAAAAAGCTATTTATGTAAAAACTGACAAATAAATACAAACACTTTGATATTTCATAATTATGTGACAAAAGAACGATTGGTTGAAACTTTTTCGTTACAAATATTTTCTGAAGAATGCTCCGATTTATTCGGGAGTAGATAAATACTTCCGAATAAAGTTTAGCACTTAGTGCGAAAATCTATACTAATATTATAAATGCGAAAGTTTGGATGGATGTTTGTTACTCAATCACTCCAGAACGGATGAACGCATCTGAATGAAATTTGGCACAGAGATAGAATCTGGAATAACACATAGGCTACTTTTTACTCCGGAAAATTAAAAAGTTCCTGCGGCTAAAACCAAAAAACCTAAATCCACGCGGACGAAGTCGTGGGCATCAGCTAGTAAAAAATATACAGAAGTAAGTACATTTTTTACTTTGGCTGTAAGGGTTCGTTCTCATGTGTCCGAAACGTGTGGCATGTGTCATATGTGTTCTCATATGTAAGGTTTGTCGTTGGCAGTTGGAGTCTATGGGCTACCCGGTGGGCGAGGCCCGCAGCGCGCTTCGGCTGACGCACAACCACATCAGCAAAGCCGTAGACCTTCTAGTGGACTGGTGCACGCAACCCTGTGAGTACATTCACCCGCACTACAGTTTATTATATAGTGTTAAGGGCAGGTGGAAAGACGGGTGGTTGTTGTTGCTCGTTAACTCAGGTATTTTCAATTTTCATCATCAAATCAAAAGTCATTTATTGCATTATACATTGCCTTTTCGGGCGTGCAACAATGGTAATAAAATTTATGAATATAATCTGATAATGTTAGCATATAAGGAAAATAAATAACTTATCAAAATCTAAAACAACACGTAATATTTAAATTCACCATGAATCAATTCCCTGTATCAAGTTTTACTCATTAGATTCATAATAACAGGAAATTTTGGCACTCAGGATTAAAACCGTTGACTAGTAGCCATAGTAGTAGTATAGTAGTAGTATAGTAGTAGATAGTTGGAATCCTGCCTGTTCGGCAGATCCGTTCAGCCGTTTCGCCGTGATTGAGTAACAAACATCCATTTACCCAAACTTTCGTATTTATAATATTAGTATAGATAGATAATAAACATGTACATAACGTTGTTGCTCCCGCGCAGGCGATCCCAGCAACCCGTCCACGAGCGCCGCGGGTGCTTCGCGAAAGAAGCAAATGAAAGAGATGAGAGAGAAAAGGTAACTATATTTATTTGTTCAACAAGACAAGTGCTTTTGAATTGTCGAGTGAATCTACCACTGGTTCGGAATGACATTCCTACCGAGAAGAACCAGCAAGAAACTCGGTGGTTGCTCTTTTGAAAAGACTATTTTACAATTTCATTAATGTGTAGATACATAAGTAACCGCTGTCCTTAGCATTGCTGGAGCGAATCAAATACATGCTCTTTTTTCAGGAGCATATTTTTAATGGATTTCTTATACTTGTGTAAAGGCAAGTTTATAAGGTTGTGGAATTTTGTTAATAGAATAGAATGCTCATTCCCACGAACGATCTTCGGACTTTCTTGAGGTTACAATTCTGAGTTCTGAGGGATTTATTTTATTTAGGCACGAGAAACAAAAACTTTGCTATCGTGTTTGAATATTGTACCTACAACTTTTTACCTCACTAGCGAGAAAATACAAGATGTAAGAAAAATGTTGTTACATATCTTAATTGAACAATATTACATTACATTTCATTCTAATGGTGTTAAATCTCCCTCAACGGATTCACTCATTTTTGAAAAAAAAATATACAAAACAACTTGTTGAGCTAGGCGAAAAATACTATTTCCGCGTTGCTTTATAAATAGTTTATTACTAGCTGCCACCCTGCTTCGCTCGGATGGAAACACGCGGTTTTTAATTTTAACTTAAAGCTCAAATTAAAAACAAATTTTCATTGATATGCAGCTGAAGCTTGAATAATAACAGACTTTCATACAATTTATCTTCCCGTATTTAAGTTAAGCTATCAAAGCTCTACTGGTGAGTCCATAATCGAGTAGATAATTACTTTGATACATTATAATTATTATCTCTGAAACCTGACGCTTTAGAAGATTTTGTCTCATTATACTTGCTTGTGTTAATACCAGCTGTTGATTAATACAGGTTTTATGAGTAGCGTTTATTTCGAGAAAAAATAAAATGGCGGAACGGAACTCCGTACAGAAATATTCTAACCTCTTTGTGTCCTTTTATAGGAAAAAGCAGCGCGAGTTGGCCTTGCGTAGGCTAAAAACAACGATACGCGCCGACGAGGACGACTATCTTAACACCTCGCTCGTTGAAGAAGAGCAATTCCTGACGCAGTACAAGTCTCTGCTGTAAGGTATATCAGCTTTTATACCGCAGCCTAGAAAAAACGCCATACAGTCGCTCAACTGAGACATCTTGACAGTAATCTTGAAGGGTCACAAGGTTGGCGAAACTCTACAGAACAAATTTTAATTATTTTGCTGAGTAAGAAATCTTTCGTTCGGGTGATCAAGGGTGTCGTCTCACTGTATTATTATACTTAAGCTGTGTTTCAACTTCGCATTTCGCACATCTCGCGAACGTTCATAATTTAATGTGTTTCCTGCCACATATAACTTAAGTACCTTCAAGGCAAGAGTGAATAGGCATTTTCTAGAATCTAGGCAAGCGCGTTCCAACCTAGACCTCATCATTGCTTTGCACTAAGCATGATTGTCGTCAAGCGCAAGCCTATCACGTAAAAAAAATAAAAATTTAAGATAGAAAATTGTAACACTATTAACAAAGCCCTGGTAAAAAATATACCTAAAATATAAAAGATTTAAATCCGTTTATTTCGAGTACCAATCATGTGTAAACATATACTTCGATCGGGTGAAACTGAAAACCTTTTGAAGTTACAGAGAAAACCTCTATCTGTCTCTCTGTCCGTAGTGCGTTTCATATAATGTAATAATGTAAGGATGTACTCGTACATCGTCCTTAATATATCCTGTATCAATATTATGTATCTAATGGTAATAAATAAATAAATCTTTACTATTAAATATATTTTTATTTCTAACAATCCTTAATTTTATTAATACATCCATATATTATCCATATTTATTAACTAACAGAGAGAAAGATTTAGTTCATTCGGAAAGCTATCTAACTAAACATAACAATGATCATGACTTGTTTATTCATGTAAAATTGATACACTTTGTCATGATTTTAGTTAGGAATATTGTCATTTAGAGAAGTCTTAAAAATAGGCATTAAAATAAGAAAACGCCAGAAAAATTGTAGTACTTAAGAACCATTTGTGTGATACCTACTAATATTATAAATGCGAAAGTTTTGATGGATGGATGGATTGATGTTTGTTACTCAATCACGCCAGAACGACTGAACGGATCTGGATGAGAGATAGATTATAGTCTGGAATAACACATAAGCTACTTTTTATCCCGGAAAATTAAAGAGTTCCTGCAGGAACGGAAAAATCTCAATCCACGTGGCCAAGTCGCGGGCATCAGCTAGTATAAAATAGATATCATTGATTAACAAGAAACTCCAGGAACATGACGTCGTTCTTGATGTATTCAAACTTGTCGAGGCTGGTGTGAGGAATGAAGATGTACTGCCTCTTCATCTGGGTGACGCTCAGGTCGAGGGTCTCCGTGGACTTCGTCTTCTCGTCGCCCGCTTCCTCGTAGTCGAGTCGCTTCGATGTCGATTTACGACGGATGTCGAGGGATTTTACTATGTCCATTGCCTGTGGAATGCAGATTATTTAGATCAATTTAAAAATATATCTTCAAATACCGTATTATGTAAAACCTGCATCAATCATTGTTACAGTATCAATTGTTGTGATTGGCTGAATTTATAGTATTCTTGCTGCGACAATGGATTTTGGCCAATAGTGGAAGAGCGTTAACCAATCAGAGCTGATTATGATCGTAACATTGTAGCAATATTTTTTACCTAATACGGCAGCAGCTTGTCGACTACTGTTGCACTGCACTGTAGCAAAATTTTTTTACGTAAAAGGGTGGGCCTTATAAACTTCTTCTTCTTGCCCTTTTCCCACGCTATGTGGGGTCGGCACAACATGTTTTCTTATTCCACTCACTTCTGTTATCCGTCAATCTCTCATTCACCCTTTTAGCCTGGTGGGCCTTATTACTTATGTGAATATTATAACGTAATCCATCTAAAGTCAACGTGTAATAATATTATCTATCTTTTTGGATGTGGCTAAAGCCTTTGACTGTACCTATCTACTCGTACTTCAGAAAGTATTGGTACCAGAGGCTTTCAGCTGAAATTGTTTATGGATTACCTAGAGTTCATACATATTCTACTGGGTTGGAATGTAAAATCTTAACACTAATAAAATTCGCTGTTTACCCACAGGGTGCATCCAGGCAGCATTTTTGGACCTTCTTTATTTCATATATACATTAACGCTCGTTTGTAAATGAAAGTTAAATAAATAATTCCACTATCCAACCTGCTTGTTATTAGCGGGCTGGTCCCTCAGTATGATGCTAACACTGAGGTCGCAGGGCCACTCCAGCAACGGGTCGTAGGGGCCGGTGACGAGGCGCACGGTGCTGGTGATGTGACGGCCCTTCCACTTGCCTATGCCGTTCAGGTGGACTTCAGCCTGAGAATATGATTAAAACTATTGTACCTACTTACCATTTTTTTAAATTTTTAACCGAGTTTTAGGAGGTTATCAATTCGACACGTAAATAAATAAATAAAAAATAAATATTATATTTATTTACAGTCCGTCAAACTTATATAGCCCGGTGGCCAAAATTGGATCTCGAGATCCAATTTTGGCCTTCGTTTTGGTTTTCGTTTTTATTTTATTTGTATCTAGCTAATTATGCCCGCGACTTCATCAGCGTGGATTACTGCGTATCAAATTTCAGCCCGAATTGTACAGAGATCTGAGCTGTGCGTTGATAGATCAGTCAGTCACCTTTTCCTTTAATATATTTAGATAAATACATATACCTACCTACTAGCAATTTTGTCAAGTTTCACGGACTATACAGATTTGTGTTCACGTTGCACCATCGTAAGCTCACCTTTAACGTGTAGCCATATTTGCTGGTACGGAAGAGTGGGCTGGTCAGCACTGCGTCGTTGTCTTTGGCGTCTTTCATGCGCGCCGCGAACTTGTCTATCCTCCATATTAAGTGACCTGGAGAGTGAAATTATTGTTTGTAGTTCAAGCTTCGTTCATAGAGGATGATAATGAATATGATGTCAAAAATAAATTATTTCTTCCTGATAGGTAGCTTCTTCAAAAGACCTAAAATTCACATATTAGTTTTCTGTTAGTTTTAAGTTTGATAATCATTTTAAACTATCGATTAAAGAAAAATGTGCGAGATTTGATGACGTCAAAACTATGTATTTCATACAAACTTCCATAATAGAAGCTCGTTTTAAAGTTTGATATAGAGTTGCTGATTTGATTGAGTTGTCATCATCCGTATTGGATGCTTTCAAATCTGAAATCTGGTTGGTTCGATCCTAGTTAACTAATTTTTAAGTTTTCTATCGAGAAGTTTTAAGTTATCGACATAGAGCTAAGACAGATACTTTTTGTATTTGAATATCCATAGGAGATTTCCTCCTACACCCCCAGCATGGAACGGCAGTCTAACACAACTGGAGAGAGATCAGAAGCCATACTGCCAACGCTTATCCATATTGTTTTATTGCTTCGTGTTTTAGAATTAAATTCGTTTTTTTTAGGAACGCCAAGGAACGTGACGTCAAACTGTCAATTTGAGTAATATTGCCATAGAAATAGGAAGACTATAATTCCTAATTCCATGAATATTGCTTAGGTACATATTATGTCTTGCTTTAAGCGTTGGCAATATGGCCCCTGAGAAGAAGAACACGTCATGAGAAGTCATACATTAACTTAAGTCATAAAGTATAGCTTTAAGAATTGGCAGTATTGCCCTGGCCCTTATTGGGGCATGACATGACATAACTTTTCCAAAAGATTATGAAGCAATAAGCAGATAATCTTATACATTGTTACGTTTTCAGTTATTATAGCAAATAAAAACGTGGGCGAGAGGCATAACGTACAAAGACGTTAACCTAGGCTTTGTATGCAAATGGGTTTTTATCACAAAAGAATAATCAAAACAAAAACTGTAGGTAGGTAATAATTATTACCTACCTACTTTACGTATCCGGCCATTTATTTACCATATTATTTCAAGTAGATATTGTTCGTCTTTTTGATTTACCTTTTTCTTGGTCTTTGGTCTTTTTGGTTTTGATTTCTTTAATCCTGACCTGTTAGGGGTATGGCAGTTATAGTATAATCCCCTTATCTTGAGGGACAAGTGGCCTAGTTGTGATAACGCATATCAGTCGATTGCGAATGTTAAGCAACGTTGACCCACGTTGGTAACTGGATGGGTGACCGAATTTGGAGGTTCAAATTTGGCCTTTTCGTTTTCTACGTGCCTCGGAGAGCACGTTAAGCCGTCCGTCCCGATTATTATCACCAACATCTGATAATAATCCTTAAAAACCTAAGAGATTAAATACTCTTAGTCGAGTCGTATGCGGAAGGACGTTACTTGGAACTTGGAACCCTCCGCATTATAATCCCAAGAAAACTCCTACGAATATTAATGGAAAGGGGTCACGACTCACGACCCTCAGTAATGAGGAATACGACTCCGAGAGAGAGAGAATCAGTTTCTACACGGTGTCGTACCGAAACGCTAAATCTCTCGGCAGCACATCTTTGCCGGTAGGGTGTAACTATAGTCACGGCCGAAGCCTCCCACCAGACCAGACCAGAGAAAGTTCAGAAATAATAAATTTCCATATTGACCCTGCTGGGGATCGAACCTGGGGACCTCTCACATATAATATCACTGCGCCAGAGAGGTCGTTAAGGTCGTTGGCCAGCGTGGTGGACTATGGCCGAACCATACTCATTCTGAGAGAAGAATCGCGTGCTCTGTTGGCCGCGGGTTTAAAAAATAAAGTCTTAGGCCACGATTACACTCGATAGACACACTTTCGTATTTAAGTAAGTATAATATTAGTATGGATGCGAAAGTGTGTTTGTTTGTCCTTCAATCACGTCGCAACGTGTCAACGGATTGACGTGATTTTTGGCATGGGCATTGTTGAGGACCTGGAGAATGACATAGGCTATACTTACATACTATACTTTTTATCCCGGAAAATTAAGGAGTTCCCCCGGGAATCAAAAAAACTTAAACAACGCGGACGAAGTCGCCGGCATCATCTAGTTTATAATATTAGTAGGATTTCAGGAACGTCAAGGTACGTGACATCAAACTGACATTTTGAGTAATATTGCCATAGAAATAGGAAGACTATAATTCCTAATTCCATGAATATTGCTTACATATTATGTCTTGCTTTAAGCGTTGGCAATATGGCCCCTGAGAAGAAGAACACGTCATGAGAAGTCATACATTAACATAAGTCATAAAGTATAGTCATTGGCCCTATAGTCAAACTTACCGTTATCACCGGCAAGATCAGGGTTGTCCAAAACAACCCTAGTCTGAAAGTCGGCCAGTTCGCTGCGCATCTTGTGGTAGGACTTGGTGAGAGCCCTGAGGTCGCGCGACACCTTGTCCATCCTGCTAGCTTGCTCCGCCGTCTCCGCTCGCGCGTCCGCTGTGACCACCTCGAGGACTGCTAGGCGATCTATTGCCTGGAAAATACATACTATATATTATTACAAGGTCGATAGTGTCTGTCTGTCTGCTATGATTTCACAGTCATCTGTTCAACCGATATTTACGAAAGGATAGAGAATAGGCTAGGAACTGATAATATAAGGCCGAAAGTATATCGGTCTGTCTGTCCGGCTGTCTGTCGTTTTCTATGGCGTCGTACCGCGTCGTTTTTGTTAGGACAACGGTTGACCTTCAAGTGACCTACGTTTTCGCGATCGTCGATTTCTATATGGAGTCATTTCTTTTCATTTACTATCACATCGCGTTGTGTCGCGTCGCATTCGTCGCTCAGAGGACAACCGTGGGCTCGCTTATTTGCTTGGCGGCACGTCTTCGCCATTAGTGCGGTAACTAGCAACGGCCAAAGCCACCCAGACTAACCCGATCAGACCAGAGAATATTCAGAAAATATTATAAATTCCTGAACTGACCACTGCGGGGAAGTACCTACTAAAATTTTTTTTTTTTGGTGTTCGCCAAAATTAGTGGTGCCAGCTTCGGCTAGGTACTATCAAATATCGTTGTCCCGTGTATCCTTCCCCAGATTAGTACCAGTCACTTCACTTCAGGCAATGTATTTATGTTTACAATAGGTAACTGTAGGTATTGACACAAAGGACAATAGGCTGGCAAGTTCCCATGCTGTGTTCACAAGGTATTTACTATTGGGGCGACATACTATACGAGCGGAAAAAATATCTGGTGGACTGTAAGTAACTACTTAGTTATGTCAATGAAGGAACTTGAAATTTAATTTGCTATAATCCGCAACAATAGGCAAATATATGTGACAAGAAAATGCTCCGGGTGTCGGAGTGAAACGTACGTTGAGAATAATTTGGAAGATTTATGTGGTGTGGTGAATATTGCAAGCTGCAAGTGCAAGATAAGCTGCAAGTGCAAGATACACTGTACCACATATATTTGCCTACTGTTGCGGATTATAGCAAATTAAATTTCAAGTTCCTTCATAATCATGGACTTCCGCAAAGTAACGCCTGCTTCTATCCAATAGTTATGTCAAGTTATATTAGACATGTGCACATTTAAATATAGAGCTGAGCTGAAGGGAGAAACATTTTGCCATACGACGTGACGTGGGCGTTTCCTCGGAGGTTTTGTCCTGTCTTGTCCGTAGGTAGTGTCTTTTTTCCGGTTGTATCGTTTCATTTTCAGGAGGTAGCTACCCGGAAAATGAATTTAATACCTGACCATACCTACTCCCTGTAGAGGAAGGCAACCGGTCGATTTTTAAAATGGTCGCGAAACACACGAACTGACAAACTACATTTAACTAACTGGACGAACATGATTTTTTTTCCAATAAATGAAAAAAAAGTAATTAGGTACAGATAACAATAGTTAGGCAATGATAACTGCTTTAGTGCTCGTAAAACTATTAGGTACGCCGCAGATATCAGTCCTTCCTAAAGATGGGAACCAAAACTTATTTTAAATGACTTAATTAAAGATTAATAGGTACCTAAAATATATATAAAAAGTGTCAGGTTCTTGTTTTATAGTCCCACAAACTGATGACCCGGTGACAGCGTCGCTAGTAGATATGAAAATTAAAATAAAAACAAAAACTAAACAGGCATAAAAATTAGTTCCAATTTTGGCCACCGCGGGGATATGTTTTTTTTATCCACTACAAGTTAGCCCATGACTGCGATCTCACCTGATGGTAAGTGATGATGCAGTCTAAGCGGGCTAACCTGTTAGGGGCATGGCAGTTATATTAAACCCTATTCTGTTTCATACACGGCATCGTACCGGAACGCTAAATCGCTTGGCGGCACGTCTTTACCGGTATAGGGTGGTAACTAGCCACAGCCGAAGCCTTCCACCAGGCAAAGTTTGACGGACTACACTAGCTAAAAAGTGATTTTTGAGGTAGAACCTTACAGGTCTCTCAGCAGTAGTGCTCTGGATCTGCATCCTCAGCGCGGAGAGCTGAGCCAGCTGCTCTGAGGATCGACGCGACTCGTTCAGCTCGGTCTCCAGCATCGCGCGACTCTCTGAGTTCCGCTCTCTCTCCTCTTCCACTGTCCGCTTTATGTATTCTATCACTTCCTCTGGAAATAAAAAATAATGATTTAAGCAACTGACCCGTCTTGTCCTACTTCACTCGATTGGACTTTCTGAATATCCATTTTTCTCAGGCTTTACGTTATGTACCTAGAACCCGAAAACTCAAATTTCAAATCTTTTTTAATCAAGTTGACTTTGGCAAGTGTTTTTGAATCATCGAATGAATCTACTATACCACAGCCCCCCTAGCATGGGCCGAGACAATTTTCTCCCCGAGGAAAGGATAAAAAATTTATTCCTAAATAAATAAATAAAAACGCTAAATAACGGTGGATAAATAGTCCCCCGAGTCCCCGTAAAATGTCAAACGGGGATAAACTTCTCCTCTCCCCTGTTGTCGTGCTCTGAGAAGTGGATAAGTTAATTTTATCTCTTGTCAGTGGATAAAATCGGGGGATAAATTTTTTATCTCCGGCCCATGCTAGCCCTGCTGAATGCCATTCTTACCGAGAAGAAACAGCAAGAAACTCGGTGGTTGCTGTTTTGAAAAAAATAATTTACAATAATTAGTTAGGTAATTACCTACATCAATGTGTATAAGTAGATACATATTATGTAATCGCTGTCCTTAGCATTGCTGGAGCGAGTCAAATCCATTCTCTTTTATCATTAACATAATCTTCAACAGTATATTAAGCTTTTTTCAGGAGCATACTTTTAATGGAAACAAACCATAAAACTACGAACCTTAGGAAAACTAAATACTTTAGTTGTCTAAGTAACTAATCGCGTGCTTCCACACAGCAAAAAAAAAAGGAATCCCCTCAGTTCATCCACAGAATGATACTGTTTCAGTTATCTATGAGGTCACTAAAGGCAATTCCACTCTTACTCGCCATCTAACAGCTCTTAACTCTACAACTCCTAGAAAGAATATCATTGTAAGAAAGAAAGAAAGAAGAAGAAAGAAAAATCATTTATTCGTCTTGTGCCTCGTACATAAAATCCTTTTGCACCCACATCACACATGGCACAAGATGAAAAGGCCCCGACTCAGCATTAATGCTGCAGGTTTTGAAAGCAAAACCTGAGCGCTGATATTCTGCCGGAGCCCAAACGAGTGACACGCACGAGCTCGACAGTCTTCGCAGCCGTCCGCAGCAACGGGATGAGTGAGATAAAATGGAGTAAAATAAATGGAGTAGTGTGTAAAACTAAATATTACAGATAGCGATATCAAATAAATATTATAAATGCGAAAGTTTGGATGTATGGATGTATGTTTGTTACTCAATCACGCTCCAACGGCTGAACGGATCTGGATGAAATTTGGCACAGAGATAGATTATAGTCTGGAATAGCACATAGGCTACTTTTTATCCCGGGAAATTAAAGAGTTCCCGCGGGAACCGAAAAACCTCAATCCACGCGGACGAAGTCGCGGGCATCAGCTAGTAAAAGATAATAATAGAAAGAATAGATTAATATGTATAATCTATATATATAAAATTCAAAGTCCTGACTGACTGACTTATATATCAACGCACAGCCTAAGCCGCTGGGGTTAGAAACTTGAAATTTTTACAGTAGGTTTCTTTTGTGACGTAGGCGCTCAATAAGGAAGGATTTTTCAAAATTCCACCCCTAAGGGGGTGAAATAGGGGGTGAAAGTTTGTATGAAACTCTGTCATTTCTCAAGTTATATCCATGGATCTTGGTATTTGAGCTTCTGGTTTAAAATAAATAAATAGGTGTTTCACAGTTTTTGAAAATTCTACCCCCAAAGGCGTTAAATAGGGGTTGAAAGTTTGCATGAAAGTCCTTCATTTTTCAAGTTATAACCATGAAAGTTGGTATTTGGGCTTCTGGTATAAAATAAAGAAATACGTGATTCACAGTTTTTGAAAATTTTATCCCCAAGGACGTTAAATAGAGAGTTTGTCCTTCAATCACGCCGCAACAGAGCAACGGATCAACGTGATTTTTTGCATGTGTATAGTTGAGGACCTGGAGAGTGATATAGGTTATCCCAGAAAATTAAGGAGTGCCTGTGGGAATTAAAAAAACTTACACCACGCGAACGAAGTCGCGAGCATCCTCTAGTAAAATATAATAGGCATATTAAGTGAGTACATCAGCTTCAAACCACCAAGCTAAATAACCTGGAACTAGTTGAAGTTTGTTGTTTTTGATCGTTTAAAAGTTTCTTTTTTGATGTGCTCTTACCCACCCAGGCTTTTAATAGTCCGGATCCTGTTGTCATGCTGCGTCAGAGCCTGTTCCAGCAGCTCTCTCTCGTGCTGCTCGTGCACCAAGCTGCTGACAGCGCTCTCCAGCCGCATCACTGTGGTCAGCTGTTGACTTTGCAGCTCCTGGAATACGAGACATACCAACAAGGAATTCCATTATTCTACTGAAATGGTGTAAAACTGTTATTGTAGCCACATTTTGTTCATACTTAAGTTATAAAAGTGTATCTGTCTGTCTGATATGCTTTCCACGGCCCATCTTTCCAATCGATTTAGGTACAGAGATAATTGATCCTCCCCAGGACCGTCTTTAACCTATAGGAGGCCCTGGGCACATGACTTTGACAGAGGACTATTTTGTTAAAA
This sequence comes from Erebia ligea, assembly GCA_917051295.2. Lineage (NCBI taxonomy): Eukaryota > Metazoa > Arthropoda > Insecta > Lepidoptera > Nymphalidae > Erebia > Erebia ligea. The sequence goes on from OU785241.1 coordinate 562,796, forward strand.
CAGGCTTAAAGGAGTAGATAAGCAATATTCTAGATTTGTTCAACTGTCATATTAAACAGTTACCGTTATCTATAAGTAGGTGATCTGGCAGGAACTAGGGGGCCCCATCGATCGCTAGGCCCTGGGCACTTGCCCAGAGTGACCAATGGGAAAGAGGGGCCTGATCCTCCTTGACATACATCCGTCCGACGGGCCTGGCTAGTGCCGGTTATGTGAGCTCAGATGTCTGGCGAAACCAAATTTTGTTTCAAAAGTGAGAGCAATTGCGATCCATGTAATTCATTATGACTTGTGATTTTAATAACTAGCTGATGCCCGCGATGTGTGACTCGTGAAATGTTCCATGCCTAGTTTCAATTCCCTATTGTTACCTGCAAAGCCAGCTGCACATTGCACAGGTCGTGTTTGAACTGCGCCGCCCAGTTGGCAGCGCGCTCGGCCTCGTCGTCCACCGCCGCCCTCAGGGAGATGAGGGTCGAGAGGAAGTGCTGCGCTCGCTCCTCCACCAGCACCAGCTTCGAACGGAGGTTCTCTAGCTCCGTGGACTGGAGGTCGCGGTGGCTGGACTCTTCGGCGAGGAGGTGCCTGGAAAATAGATAGATTGTACTTCTGAACGAATGTCTCTTCAGTACCTAAATATGATTAAATCCCGTAGATATTTGCCGAGTTTAGCAAATCAAAATTATAGATCCCCTTCCGCGCTGCAGAAAGCGCTGCGTTAACAGACCCTCTACAATACTTCAAACTTCAATGTTTTTTTATTCTAATAAACTTTTGAAAAGCTTCCGCTTCCGCTTTTTACCGACAAGAGGCAGCAAGAAAATTGATGGTTGCTCTTTTCAATCAAAAATTACAGTCATTATTAGGATACAAGTAACTAACTGCAGTCCAAAGTATAGATGGAGTAAGTCAAATCTCCCCCTCTCTCACACACTCTTTTACTTATCGTTTATATAATCTTCAACAGTGTATTTTTAAGGAGCATACTTTTAATGGACATTTTATTAAACTTGTGTAAAGGCAAGTTTAAAATAGATTGTGGAATTTTAAGATAGAAGGCCCATAGGTCGAGCAATGTCTATAGACATCAAGCGTTACCTGCTCTCAGAACTACTGCCACCAACTTCTCAACTCGGTCCTGGGAATTTATTAATAGACACAAAGGTAGATACTATTAAATATAATTCTGTGACAGAAACCCTTAAAACTTATATTATAGCCCAACCAAATAAGCTAGACACTAGATCAAAAGGACTTCTCATAGACTGAATAGAGATGCAGAGTCTTAGGCCCTAATTGCAGAAACGGGTTATCCATTTAACCCAGAGTAAGCTGCTACTTACACAGAATTCGTATAAAACTTTTATTAAAATTTCTAATTTATTCCTGGGTTTTAAACGTAACCCAGCATGTCTGCAAGCACGCCTTGGGGACTACCTTAATACTTACTTGATGGAAGTGACTTCCTTTTCGAGATAGCTGACGCATTCCTCCAGAGGGACGGACTTGGGGTTCCACGTGTGGTTCGGGATGGCCGGTGGAGCCGGGTCGGACAGCCTCACGTGGCTTGGAGACGCTACGTCTCTGGTCTGAAACACCCGAGAATATCCATTGTCAGACGTTAATTAACTCTCTTACCCAAGGAACATACTTAGCTTTATTTCGGTTGGCTCATTTCGAGAATTTACTTAGTAAGCTAAAATAACAGCTGCCGCATTGCTTTAGGTGGTTCTAGAAAATCATATGAAACGTATATACTTACTAATAGTATTACTATGATTGCGAAAGTGTGTCTGTAATTCTATGCCTGTCTGCTACGCTTCTTCAGCCCATATTGCCAAACGATTTGGGTGAAATTCGGTATAGAGAAAGGTTGCAACCAGGGGAAGGACATAGGCTTTTTAACCCGGAAAATGATTTCCCGCGGGAATCAAAAAAACTTAATCCAAGCGGACGAGGTCGCAGGCATCATATATAAATCCACTACCTTCTCCATCAGCGGGCACTCCTTCACATGGGCCTCCCTGTGTTTCCTCTGTATCCAGGCTCCGCATCGCAACGGACACTGTTCCAGGATACTACCGCACTGCTTCAGGTGGTGCTGGACAAGCAAAACAAATAATAATATTGAATGAACGAGAAGTTTAATTCGCTATAATCCGCCACAGCAGACAAATCTATGTGGTACAGTGCGCGTGTCCTTCACCAATAGCATGCGAACACCCACCACCCAGCAATTCGCACCGGCACCGCACCACACCACACAAATCTTCCAAATAACTCTCAACGTACGTTTCACTCCGAAACCGGAGCATCTTCAGGAGATATTGACTCGACAATGCACGATTGTAAAGACAACAATATCACAATAATACACAATAATAACACAATAATAACACAATAATAACAGATTGCAAAGATTGTGTCTTTACAATCGTGGATTGTCGAGTCAACATCTCCTGAAGATGCTCCGGTTTTGGAGTGAAACGTACGTTGAGAGTTATTTGGAGGGTTTGTGTGGTGTGGTGCGGTGCCGGTGCGAATTGCTGGGTGGTGGGTGTTCGCATGCTATTGGTGAAGGACACGCACTGTACCACATAGATTTGTCTGCTGTAGCGGATTATAGGCAAAGTAACGCCTGCTTCGATTCAAAATAATAATATCTTACAATTTAAAGCCGACAGTCCTAATATTATTATTAAGTTTACTAACATTGACTTATATTATTAGTATACATTTATGTCAATGCTTACTAATAATATTATGTTATTAGACAAAGGTTATCCATATTATTAAGGCATCCGGACACTTAATTGCTGTTAATCAAGGTAAGTACCTACCGCATTAAGTTTATATTTTTATGCATAGTTAAATAATGATCCTACGATCAAATGTACACTTTTTGAACGTCAGTTTAAGGCCCCTGATGTCTTCGAGCCCTAGGGCTCCTCCACGACAACTAGTGTAATGGCCTACGCACCATACCTAAGTAGGACTCAATGCGAAAAAATATATAAACTTACTTAAAACTTTATCTAAGACGATGTCCTATCCTACCAATTACGAAATCCATCTCAATCTCATCGAATCTCATATCTTGTTGTACCCATTCTTCCTGCACAACCTTTCTCACTGCCAAGGGTCACTGGTCTAAAGATCTCTTATAGAGATAAGTGTTTCCTTGTCCACTATGTTTCTGTTTTTCTACGTATTGTATAACTTTTTGGTACAAAAAAAAAAAAAAAAAAAAAAAGAAATTATTAGTACGAGAGCCAGGATAATAACATTATGGATAACAACATACGGAATTGTAAGGATGTCTGTCTGTCATAATCTAAGACTAGTCGAGTCAAAATTCGAAACTTCGTTTTCGTTTCGTAGCTTTAGTTTTAAGATACCGTAATTGATCACGTTTGAATTTAAATAAACATTGAATGATGAATCTTTCTGCTACCATCGCAGCTAGGTACATTTCATTAACTACCAAGTTCGAATGCCATCGACTTGAACTTGAGTTTAAATTCTGATAATAATTAATAATGTAAAAACTAAGCGGCCGGCCTTAATCCTTGACCATGAGATGAGCTCAAAGTTTGGTGCGCTGACGCAACCCGTTCGAAAACTATTAATTATTATTATAATTATTACGAAGACTTCATTCTATTCATTATACTCACGAGCTGATACCCGCGACTTCGTCCGTGTGCAATAAGGTGTTTGGTTCCCGCGGGAACTTTTTAATTTTCCGGAATAAAATGTAGCGTCCAGTGGTGGTAATTGTTTTTTTTAAGAGCGGGCTAACCTGTTGGGGTCATGGTAGTTATATTAAACCCAATACCCCTATTCGGGTTCTACACGGCATCGTACCGGAACGCTCGATCGCTTGGCGGCACGTCTTTGCCGGTAGGGTGGTAACTAGCCACGGCCGAAGCCTCCCGCCAGGAAAGCGGATAACAACAACTGTGGTAACAACTTGGAGTGGATAAATAAAACCGGCCAAGTGCGAGTCAGACTCGCGCACAAAGGGTTCGCGCATAAAGGGCACCACATAATGTAGATCATTTGAGTAAATACTTAGCAGGAAAGTAATCGGCTGTGAAATAACTGGCTTACATTTAAACTGGTAGCGCCTGGCAAACTATTCGACACCCTGAGTAGGTACGGAACCCTAATTACTTAACGATTTAAAGATTTTTTCCTATACTTGTGCTGTGGCCTGTGAGACCTTGCTTCTTGACAAATTTTATGATTCTAGGTCAACGGGAAGTATAGGTTTGATTTATTGACGAATTTATCAAAATATGCGGCAAACGGCGGTATCTTTTGATTGCGTTGACATAAGAAGCTTGATTTTTTTACAGCTCCAAGGGACTGTAGACCTGATTTAAAAATTAACAAGGAAGCTTGGCAATAATTTGCTCTAATGGCTCTGATAGTTATGATGATGATGATTTGTGAGATGGTGATAAGTAAAAAAACCCGGCTGAGTTTGTTGTTGGCTCTTCTCTGACCAGGACACGTTCGGAACCCTCGCAGCATTAGTTTTAAGATTTCAACTTGATAACTCCACGCGTTCCTAAGAAAAAGGTGGTTGACAGACAGACAACGAAGTGATCCTCTATGGGTTCCTTTTTTTCCTTTATAGAGGTACGGAACTTTAAAAAGTCAGTGAGTTCCTCTTGAGGTACGGGACCAGTTTATTGACCGAGCGAAGCGAAGGTCTCTGAAGTCTACTTGAGTGAATCTGCACTTGTACGTCCGTCCGTCCGTCTGTCAGGGCCTTAGGTATAACTTCTGAATTACTGAACGTAATTACCTACTTCAAATTTAAATATATTATGTAAACCGATGGCATCCAGCCGAATATGGCTTAAAAAGTTATAAAAATCTTTATTTCAGGGGCGCTCTCATTTAAGCGAATGCGAAGTAATAGTTATTTGTGTTACATGGGGCCAAAGAAAATTTTTGTTCCCCGAGGGCGCTATTTTGAATTCAGAGCGAAGTGAAGGATTCTATAGTAGAATCCTGAGCGTAGCGAGGGGTTCTAAAGTAGAATCCTGAGCGTAGCGAGGAATTCAATATACGCCGCCCGAGAACAAAAAATTTGGCCCCGAGTGACACACACTATTTTTCATCATTACGTATGAGAAAAAGCTAGGAGTATCAACCTACTATGTATGGACATTACCTATACGTTTAAGCACCAATCAGAAGATACTCCTATCAACCTTCTATGTAATTGTATAGACATTATTTAGACGTATATTTAAAGTTTAAATAAAATGTAAAGACGTATATCCGATCAACAAATTGATCACGTGACTTCGGACCAATCAGAACAGAGAAATGCAAAGTCGTATATTCGATCAACAAATTGATGACGTGACTTCGGACCAATCAGAAGAGAGAAATGAAAAGTCCCATGGGCCTACAAGTTACACTTTGCTCCCGCTATCCTCTGAAGGCAATATGCGTTTTTCGAATAGGTATGATGAAAAATATTTTTTATAGCGTATAATATAAGGGGCTTTCAAAGTGGGGATTTTCTAACGTCCAAAGTTGACCTCAGAATTCTCAATTTTCTGAAAGGCTGAGCCTGAAACTTGATCAATTATTTGAATTATATCCTGTACTTGAACAACAAATACTAAAATTAGATAAATATTATAAGGAAACGAAATTACCTATTTAATTTTTAATGAGCTTCAGTATTTTTAACAGAACTTCACAATGATGTCAATAGATGGCGCTCTGTAAAAGTTTATGGATACCGCGAGCTCTCAGTTCGGGTCGAACCACTAGTATTAGAATAGAATAGAATAGAATAGAATAGAATAGAATAGAATAGAATAGAATAGAATAGAATAGAATAGAATAGAATAGAAATGATTTATTTCATGTAGGACAACTTGTGCCACTTATGATAAGTCGTAAGAATCTACCACTAATCTATTTATAAGTCAGTCAGTATTTAGTTACTGACCTGTAGCTTCCCCATCTCGAAGGCTTCATTACAGAAGTAGCACGGGCTCTCCTTGGCCCGCAGCCCCTCGGCCTCCGCGTCCGCCTCCACTCGCTTTATGCTCATTTTAGCGCCAATTTTCACAACGCAACACCACGCATTTGGAACAATTTTGAAAACGGTTCTTTTTCTGAACACTTTTTAATCTTAAATACCTATATTATTTAATAATTTATTGACATTTTTATTACCTTTCGGCTTTAAAATCTTAGAAATAGCCACTGTATAAGATTTGCGGTTGATTTATTGATATTTTTATCTTTTCATAGGTACAGTGATCAATCTTTTACCTGAGAACGATAAGTAAGTGGGTATCTACTTAATCTCATTTTACAAGAATCGGGCAAATAACTTAGGTATACCTATAAGCGGCTTTAGGTATTTTTTGAACCCCTAAAGATCACCGCCTTAGCACCGTTTTAGTCCACGAATTGCACAGTCAATCACATACAAGTCTTACGAAATTGAAAAGAAATAAGAGATGAGCAACCCATGGATATTTACTGTGACACATCACTAATTTACAAAAATTCGTAGAAAATGTTATCGATAACCGATTCTGGAGAGTTCTGAAATATTTTATTTCTCTTTTGTGCGTTATTTTGTAAAAGACACGAGTATTGTCCACAATTTATCAGGCAATGTGGAGCTACGCCCATCGCTGGCTATGAATCAGTGGGCTTAGTATAAGATTGATATTTCACGAACGTTGATAAAAATAGAGCGTCGAAACACTATTTGATCTTTTAAAGTTCAAGTTTGCCCATACATCTTTAACTAGCTGCAGCGGCGTTTCAAGCTGATACCAATAATCCAAATCAGGATTTTGACTTTAAATCCATATCCATACTAATATTATGAATGCGAAAGTGTGTCTGTCTGTCTGTCTGTCTGCTACGATTTCCCGGCCCATCTTTTCAACCGATTTTGCTGAAATTTGTTATAAAGGTAGGTTTTATTCCGGGGAAGGACATAGACTTTTTATCACGGAAACACGAAGAGTTCCCGCGCAGAAAAACCTTAATCCACGCGGACGAAGTCGCAGGCATCATTTAGTACCTATCTTAAAAAGTTATGTGTACATGGGATGTGTATTTCATGTGATTGAAATCTCAGCTCTAATCAAAAGTGATGACGAAGTCGCGGGCATCATCTAGTAAGTAAATAAATCAATTTATTGTCCAGAAAAAAATCCAATGACAAATTGCATAAATCATTTAAACTTGACCTACTTTAAAATAAAAATGTCTATTACATTTTACTCTGACATTACGAATTCGACGCTCGAATTCCATCAACGTTGGTGAAATATAAAATCTCGCATTAGCCTTATCATAGTATAGTTATCAGCCGCCATGACACCTGATATGATAGCAATGATAAGAATGATAACACAAGTCTAGGCTACAGGCAACACTGCTGGTTTGTACTATTGTTGTTTTATTGGGTCAAGGTAGGATATGACAAGGAAGCTTGGCAATATTTTGCTCTAGTGGCTCTGATGATTTGTGAGATAGTGATAATTAAAAAACCGGCCAAGTGCGAGTCGGACTCGCGCACCGAGGGTTCCGTACAAACCTGTAGTAAGTTTTACGATTTATGACGTATTAAAAATAAAAATTACGTTTGTTGTATGGGAGCCCCCCTTTAATATTTACTTTATTGATATTTAACTATTTATTTTGAAAGGTAATATACAAGTTAATATTCTGTGAAAATTTGAACCGTCTACCTGGTACCGTTTTTAATATTGAGCAAAAAAATACGAAAAAAACACGTTTATTGTATGGGGACCCCCCTTAATATATATATTTTTTTAATTTTTAGTATTTGTTGTTATAGCGGCAACGGAAATACATCATTTGTGAAAATTTCAGCTTTCTAGCTATCACGGTTTATGAGATACAGCCTGGAGACAGACAGACAGACAGACAGACAGACAGACAGACAGACAGACAGACAGACAGACAGACAGACAGACAGACAGACAGACAGACAGACAGCGGAGTCTTAGTAATAGGGTCCCGTTTTTACCCTTTGAAAAGAACCCAGCTGAGTGTGTTGTGGGCTCTCCTTAGACCAGGGCGCGTTTGGAACCCACGTAGCTTTAGTTTTAAGATATCGTAACTGATTATCACCATCATGTTTATAAGTAATTGGACGTCAATAAGTGTACAGTGTACCTAATTTGAATAAATGAATATTGATTGATTGATTGAACTGGTTTCAGTTCCTTAATGCTTTCTGAAGCTAACTCAAGCAGGAATCGAATCCATGAATTTTTGCCTTTACCCTTTGTAGGGCCAGCTTAGATTTTTAAAAATACTTAATAACTTAGATCATTCAAATTCCGATTTAAAATAAACGTATTTCTGTAAAGTTTTAAATTCAATTTTAATTGAAAATCTTGCAGGCCAAATGAAAAGTATTAGAAAAAAACTTTTATTCTAGTTTTCTTTCAAATAACTAATAAGTAGGTATAATATTAAGTACTAACTATTGAATATGTAAGTATTGACTTTGTTATTTTCTTATAATAATGAGGAAAGTCAAAATTAATTAAATCAAGGAAGAGCCTTACAAAACTATGACTATAACCTGAGTGTATTATTTAACAATTACGATTTTATCAGATAACTGCCAAAAAACACTGGCTTGTGAAAAAAAAAACTTAATTACTTTAAATATATAAATAATTATACTGTATAAATTTGAACAGTAGTTATTAATTTACGTGGTTTTGTTATTTTGCAGGTGTTTTAAAGTTTCTTAATTATGGCTTTTACAAGCTTATTGACTTGTTTGAGACTTGATGCTGATTATTTCTATGTGCGTATTTTTTTAAATATTTCGTCGTCTTCGTCCGGGTGGATTGAGGTTTTCAGGTACCCATGGGAACTCCTTAATTAGCCTATGTGTTATTCTAGACTATAATCTATCTCTGTGCCAAATTTCATGCAGATCCATTCTAACGTTTCGGCGTGATTGAGTAACAAATATCCATCCATCCATCCAAACTTTTGCATTTATAATAATAATATTATACCAGATGATTCCCGCGACTTCTTCCGCGTGGATTAAGATTCTTTGATTCCCGCGGGAACTCTTTAATTTTCCGGGATAAAAAGTCGATGTCCTTCCCCGGGATACAATCTACCCCTGTACCAAATTTCATCAAAATCGGTTGAGCAGATGGGTTGTGAAAGCGTAGCAGACAGACAGACGGACAGACAGACACACTCGCATTTATAATATTAGTATGGATTACTATACTGCTAAATTGTAGATAGTAGATACTAGATATCCTAATAAGTAATATACTTCCGAGTTCCGATACTGTTTTTTTTTAATTTTTGCACATTTATTTTTATTAAAGCTTCTTGTACCCAGGAAATCCTTGTTTAAATTATTGTTAAGAATTGGAATGGTTTTATTCAACGGTTTTGTTTTATTGTACCTAATACCTATGAATACCTACATTATGTAAGTTTGTTCTAACACATCCACTACCTACTTAGTTAAGTAAAGATTTATCTTAACAGCAGATCTATCAAAACAACCGACTTCAATGAAAATTCCAATCGGAATGCAAGATCTCCCGTCCAAGGTTTCGATTTGATGTTTGTTTCGGTATTTTTTTGGGGTATTTATTTCCTAAAATGATTTGATCTTATTAACAGTTCAAAAATTGCCCAATGAAGTGATAACGTCGTTGAAACATAATTTGGGGTTCCCCACATGATATTTATTCCCGTTATTCTAAAAATTTGCCCTAGTGTGTGTCGGGCTAAACGCTATGTAGGGTTCCGTACACAGACCTAGGTTTACTACTGGGCGGTTCACAAAATCACTGACATTTTATTGGTCGACTATTCCTGTACTACTAGTTACTAGTTACTAGGTACCTATTCTGTGCTATCTTAACAGCTGATCTATCAAAACAAGCGACTTCAATGAAAATTCCAATCGGAATGCAAGATCTCCCGTCCAAGGTTTCGATTTGATGTTTGTTTTGGTATTTTTTTGGGTATTAAACGGTACTTATTTCCTAAAAAGATTTGATTTGAAAAAGATTATTAACAGTTCAAAATTGCCTAATGAAGTGATGACGTCGTTGAAACATAATTTGGGGTTCCCCACGTGTTTAATCCCGTTATTTAAAAAAAATTGGCAGTCATAGGGACTGCCGATAGAAGTGAAAACGACTTAGAATTTTAGTATGTATGTATTTATGTATGTATGTAGTGTGTAATTTTTTTTTTTAAATAATCAAATAAATATTATAAATGCGAAAGTTTGGATGGATGGATGTATGGATGTATGTTTGTTACTCAATCACGCTCCAACGGATGAACGGATCTGGATGAAATTTGGCACAGAGATAGATTATAGTCTGGAATAGCACATAGGCTACTTTTTATCCCGGAAAATTAAAGAGTTCCCGCGCTAACCGAAAAACCTCAATCCACGCGGACGAAGTCGCGGGCATCAGCTAGTTAAAAATATAAACCTTCAAACGAAGGTATTAAAGTTTATTTACGAATGTAGTATATTTATATTTAAGACCTTTTGTCTTCGTAACAACGCGAGCATGGGGCAGCGAGGTGTCGGTGACGCGAATCCACAAGACGTTTACCCCCTACCAAAAAGTGCTCAACGCGGCTAAAGAAGTTTTCACTTCAAAAATCGTCCAAGTTTGTGTCGGGCTATGCGCTATGTAGGGTTCCGTAATCCGTAGTAGCCCGTCAAAATACACCGACATTTTATTGGTCGACTATATTACCGTACTAGTACATTGACTTATGGTAAATCGATGTAGGTACTAGTACCTAAACCTATTCTGTGCTATTACTCGTTAACTTCTAAATTCTACTTATCTGTGATAGTTTTAATATTAACTTCGGTATATAGTACTAGAGCTGATGCCCGCGACTTCGTCCGCGTGGAATAAGAGTTATTCAATTCCCACGGGAACTTCTTAATTTTCCAGGATATAAAGTAGATCGTCTATGTCACTCTCCAAGTCCTCAACTATACTCAATACTCAGGAAAAAAATCCACGTCGATCCGTTGCTATGTTGCGGCGTGATTGAAGGACAAACCAACAAACAAACACTCCAAGTATGAAGTATGATATACTTACCCATATGATTGGTTTTTAGTAAACCTTACGCCTCCGAAACGCAAATGGTAAGGTCAACGACCAAATTGGGATAAAAATAAAATGAAATGTCTTCTTCGTCTTTATAACCGTTGAAATTATAATGTTAGGTTGGATTAAGTTTTCTGAAAATTCCCTTGAATCTCTTTGATTTTCCCGCATTCCGATGCAACCTATCCGTCTGTCTATCAGACATACACAGTTTCGCATCTATACTTAAGTAATGGATTACCGATCGGCAATAGCAGTGATAGCCCAGTGGTATAGACATCGGCTCGCTATTCAGGTGGTCTGGGACTCGATTCTCGTGCAAGCACTTCTAACTTTTCGGAGCTATATAATGTGCGTTTTAGCACTGAAAATACACGTTGATGGAAAACATCGAGAAGAAAGCGGCATGCCCTGAGAGTTCTCCTAAGGTGTGTGAAGCAGTGGCGTGCACGGCATAGAGGCATAAAGGTACGGCTTACCCTAGTTAAAAAACGCTCAATGCATAATTTTCATCATTCCCTGCCTGAAAGTACCTAGGTATCTAGTATCTACGTAACCAATGCCTACCCGGGCTCCGAATACTGTACACGCCACTTCACTATGAAGCGTACCAAATCCTCAATTGGCCAGTTTGGTGGTTTATGGCCTAAATATTCTGATTAGGAGACTCATGCTCAGTAATGGGCCGGCATTGGGATGATGATGATAATGATCAGGAATGTGGATTTCATTAACCTCCATCATATACCTTGTGCCTGGAGAGCGAGGAAAAATTTGGTAACCGTAATGAATTAATTGAATGAAAAAATAAGAATCTGCGCAAACGCATCCCTGCCGGCTTGTTAAGGTAGCTTCATACGGCACGTGTTTTCACGCGCGGTTTTTCCAGTCTGGCTAGCAGGCTAAAGGTCTAACAAAGACAGATTAAAAAACACCAGATTTAAAAAAAAATTGAGAAGTGTTACAGCTTCAATTCTGTTATCAATTCATACTGTAACACATATAATTCTGTAACCTTTACGAAACTGTTTTTCAGTCCCGGGTCTATCTTTAGCCCCACTTGAGATGCACGGCGCGGCGCAGCACGTAGCGGCAAATATTCTTTGCCTTTGATAAAAAGTAGCAGAGAAGGTGGTATCCTTCCACAGGATACCACCTATTCCTGTGGCAAATTTCATCAAAATCGGTTGAACAATTGTGCCGTGAAAATGTAACAGACAGGCAGACACACTTTCGCATTTTTAATATTAGTATGGATAAATCAAATCAAACGGCTGAACGGATCTGGATGAACGGTCTGTCTGCTACGCTTTCACGGCCCACCTTTTCAACCAATTTTGATGAAATTTGGTATGGAGATAGTTTGCAACCCGGGGAAGGACATACAGGCTACCCCGGCTTTTATCTCGGAAAATTAAGGAGATCCCCGGGAATCTGAAAAACTTAATCCACGCGGACGAAGTCGCGGGCATCATCTAGTTTATAATAAAAGTGAAATGCTGTTCGTTGGTTAGCGCATCACAAGAGAACAGCTGGATTTTGGCTATTGTTTCTTATCTGTTCGTGATAGTACGAATAAGGTTTACAGGAAAATGTTGAATAAAACTGAAAGTTTTATTGAACAGGACGTGTGCCGGGTCTGCTAGTATCTACTATCTACGTAATAAATCCCGGGTACAGACGGGTAAAAAACCGCGTACCGTGTGAAGCGACGTTAAACTCGCGAAGTTATGACATGACATGGCATACATTGCCCCCTCGAAGCCTTTTATCTTGTTCAGACGTCAGTGTCGGTCCAACGTTCGAGGTGAAAGGCGTTATTATATTGTGTCGCTGCTAGATACAGTTCGCGAGTTTTATTAACACTTGTTTTGTTTAAGTTAAATTAACTTTATAATAAATATTAATATACAAAGTGAAGTGAAGTGTTCAAAAGCGAGAGTTAATTCCAAGGGACCTTATTGATGTAAGTATTATTTATTACGGAGTTTTGTTTACTTTAGTAACTACCTACTTAAAGTAATGACTTTTACTTACTTTTTTTTTAGACATAAAATATTTTTTACTATGTATTTTAATAATGAATAAGTTATTAATTATGAAACTTGACCTTTTAAGTCACAGTAAAACATTATTACTAAAGTTTATTAGGTCACGTTATTCATAATAAACCCAAGAAGAAGAGGGGAGATTAAATTCTGAAACAAAAGCGTCAACAATATTATACCTATTAACTTTAAATGATTTAGCCCAAGAAAATTATTTCATAATTACTATGCTGGAACACCGAGTGTGTTGGACGCACACTGACCTATTATAGCCTCGTTGGTCTATAGTGGTTAGCATCTTCGACTGCGGCCGACGAGGGTTCGAATCCCGGGTCGGGCCATATTGGGTTTTTCTAACAAGAAATTCTCAGTACTAGCCAGGAGTTCGGCCTCAGAGACCACGTAAACCCGTCCTGCGCTCCAAGCCCGCGAGCCCGTGGCGCAGTGTTGAGCGCTGTTGTCTTAACGTGCGGAGGTCCCGGGTTCGATCCCCGGCAGGGTCAATTTGGGAATTTATAATTTCTGAATTTTCCCTGGTCTGGCCTGGTGGGAGGCTTCGGCCGTGGCTAGTTACCGTCCTACCAGCAAAAACGTGCCGCCAAGCGATTAAGCGTTCCGGTACGATGCCGTGTAGAAACCGAATAGGGGTATGGGTTAAATATAACTGCCATGCCCCTAACAGGTTAGCCCGCTACCATCTTAGACTGCATCATCATAGTGGATAAAAAAAATGTACAGACAGAAATGTTATTAGACCAACGGATCGATGTGTCATTTTTTGGCAGGCATACCTAGTTAACAACCTGGCGAGCGACATTTAGGCCACTTTTTATCCCGGTTATTTAATGAGTTCCTCTGGGAATAAAAAAAAACTTAAACCACGCGGATGTAGTCGCGGGCATCAGCTAGTATTTTATGAAGATGAAGATGATTATTATATGACCTCAGGTTTCAATGAATCTTATCGTTATTTCGCTTCGACTTATTAATTGAAAAAAAAGGTCAACTACATTATTACCAGTATTTTAGAGGCCATTTTTCTGCTCCTTATAATTTCAAAGATGTAATCAAATAAAATATTATAAATGCGAAAGTTTGGATGGATGTATGGATGTATGGATGTGTGGATGTATGGATGTTTGTTTACTCAATCATGCTCCAACGCGTGAACGGATCTGGATGAAATTTGGCACAGAGATAGATTATAGTCTGGAATAGCACTTATGCTTCTTTTTATCCCGGATAATTAAAGAGTTCCCGCGGGAACCGAAAAACCTCAGTCCACGCGGACGAAGTCGCGGGCGTCAGCTAGTAGAGGTATAAACGATCCCCGACTATGAATTTTGGATCGCGGTTGCTATGGAAGGTATCAGGTAGAAAAGGTGGCACATCAAATTCGTTATAGTATTAAGCTCCGTTTTTTATATTTTTCTTTAGAATAATATTAGAAACCACGTTGTCCATTGTCAGACACGTAGTACGATTGCAACCCCCTGTCAGACACTCATAAATTATAAAACAACAGGGTCCAACAACAAGCAAGCGCGCATCAGCAGCAGCTAGTATGTTATATGGATACTGCACCTACCTTATTTGGGTTTTCTAAACCATTATAAAAACCCAGGGAATGTTCTAGTTCATAATATTATTATCATACCTAGTTGTGGAATCTTATAAGTCGTAAATAGCCAATCATAGGTACAAACATTATGCAAAAACGTTAAGAAATACGCCGCGGCAGACAATCGCCATATTGTGAGTATTACACACACGGCTTACTTCCCAGGTTCCCAGATGAATTATTTGTTAATTATAGCTGATGCTCGCGACTTCGTCCGCGTGGTTTAAGTTATTTTTTATTCCCGCGGGAACTAATAAAAACATTGGCAGTCATAGGGACTGCCGATAGAAGTGAAAACGAATATTTAAAATAATTTTTAATAAAAAAAAAAGGAATTTAAAATAATTAAAATATAAACCTTACAACTAAGGTATTAAAGTTTAATTACGAATGTAGTATATTTATATTTAAGACCTTTTGTCTTCGTAACAAAGCGAGCATGTCGACGCGGAGCATGTCGCATGTCGGTGACGCGCATCCACAAGTTTACCCCTACCAAAAAGTGCTCAACGCGGCTAAAGAAGTTTTCACTTCAAAAGTACCCTATGTCACTCTCCAGATCCTCAACTATGCCAAATATCACGTCGATCCGTTGCTCCGTTAGGATAGTTTGCTCCATAGGTATAGTTAAGGACATGGGGAGTGAGTGACATGGGGACCTGTGGAAACCAAAAACCTCAATCCACGCGGACGAAGTCGCAGGCATAAGCTAGTAAATATTAATACATATATGTGACCTTGCGTATTCTAGTGCTCACTTACCTGTTCTTGCATGCTTTCCTATATAATTACAACACTCGCTAGAAGTTAGTAACGATAGGTAGGTAGGTACGTATCTGCTTACGTAAGATCACGATCGAAGAATCATCTAAGTGATTTAATAATACCCTTCTGTTAACGTGTACTGGCTTAAACCTTCCATATTGCACGCCTTGGTACGTACACCATGGACACGTATTTTTATGGAATACTAGCTGATTCCCGGGACTTTGTATGCGTGGAATAAGTTTATAAAAATGGTTATATGGTTATCCAAGTTAATGAAACTTGAACCTAAAAAAGAAAGTCTTTTGGGCGACTATCTTTTTAGTACGGGATGACTCTTGTTCCGAAGAACCGAAGGTCGCTTGTTTGGGATGCCACATATTGTGTGGATACGCCTGCGTTGTCCCACTAGCAGGCGACCTCCATGACGGCGGGGGCGGCAGCGACTAATGTAGAAAGAGCCAAGAGGCGCAAGTATGAAATTATAGAAAAGAATTTCATTTTTGTGCCTTTTGGTGTTGAATTGGATTTATCTTCTCGTCTCACAGAGTCCACAGGCTGGCAGTTATCTCGGCCAACATATTATAAGTTTGGCTATTCAGCGGGGTAACGCAGCCAGCGTTCTGGGCACATTGCCTCATTGCAGCGGCATAGACGATATTTTTTATGTTTAGTTTTTAGTTTTTAATTTAGATTTTAATGTATTTTGTTTAATTTTATATTGATACTAAAATATAAGGGGTGAAATAGGGGATGAAAGTTTAGTAAATAATAATCACTAAAAATAATTTATTGTTGACATGGATAACTTCCCGTACATATTATCCACCGGCTTTGAGTTTATCCTCAGTCAGTCAATTAAATGAAACCATTAATTACTTAATTCACGTAGCACAATTACTTGTGTCACCTAGGCTATGTGCTAATAACAATACCTATGTAGGTACAAAAAAACATTGTATGAATATGTAGATTAACAACCATTTTCAGGTAAGCGACGATGTGTTATTAATATTAGCACTAATTAGCTTAGTGCTTTAGTGCAATAATATTATTCTCTAGATATAATAGACACTAAGTACATACATAGATCCTGTGAAAATTAGCAATAAGACACTAGGATTTTTATATTTTTGTTTCAAAAATATCGAATTTTCGACTTGGAATTCATTTGCAGGGAAGTTAGTAGTTAGGTAAGAAAATAAATACCTAATTCCTAGATCCCTCAAACTTTTCATCGTGTCTATGTTTATATGTCGTGCCATGTAACCTACCATATGTACCTACACAAGTTATCACAGTGTAACATTATTCGACCCATAAATGTATTATTGTAGGGTACGTTTTATAACCCAAATTTAGTTCTTTCATATAAGAATTAGACATAACTACTGTCTATTAACGATACGTCTTGTTTTGACTCTACCACTGATTCGGAATGAGATTCTAATGAGAAGAGCTAGCAAAAACTCTTATCTAATGTTAAAGAAAACTGCTCTTTTCAATAAGCATTGTGTCACAAAAAATATGTATTTTATTCTGCTAATTATTATTTTTATGAGTAAGCCAGATGAATTTGCAACACGTTTGTCATTCGCGATATGTAGGTCAAGCATACATAGCAGTTCGTTGATCTGATGTAATATCTCCGAAACCTGTTTGACATTTGTTTAAGTAACATATTTATCATTGTAATATATAAAAATACTTTCTTTATAAGTTTATTATATTGATACACATTTTAAATTAGGTACTATATGGTTTGTTAAATTAATTTTATATCTGAAAATTACTTAAAAATGCGTGTAATAGAAATATTTGGTTACAATAATTAACTGACTGAAGTAATTTCATTACATTAAATATATTAATTAATAAAATCTCTAAGAAATTACCAATTTAATCAATGACAAATACCTACTAATGTTAAAATGCCAGTACGTAAACCACACTACTTTGTTTAATTAAGTTTTACGAATATTTATGATTTATCTTCGCGAACCTATTATTTTCTATTTATATTCCGTCAATTTACAATTAATGATTAATTGGTTTATCAGAATTAATATACTTATTAAGAAAAAAGTTAAGTACCTAATACCTATATTAAAATTTTAAAAGGCAATAGCGTTTTTTAAATAATTAAACGAAAGTAGGTATTGTTTCTGACTAAATATAGACAAACATAGAATTAGTATTTATGAAATTCTGACCGAGGTCAGGGCAAAAGTAAAATTCAATTAATGCCAATTATTTTATAATTTAGGTATGTTACACAAAAAAATCAGAAATCGTAATCACCTACATAAAATAATATATTTTTTACAAGAGTTTCTTAATATTTAGGTAGGTATAGGAACGCAATATTTCAGTTAAGTATGTATCAATCGAGCGAGAGTTAGCGGTATTTGTGGTTTGTTCCTAACGAAAGAAAGTAAAAGCGATGTCTTAATATTGAATAACGATGATCGTCTGCAATCGTAGGTATTAAATTACTGCCATTGTTTATTACCTACCTACTCAGACATTGGTTTTGTATTTTTATAACATCTACATGAAGCTACTTATTTGTAATTTTATGGATGTGTAACCTGTATCTACTTATCAACTTTTGAAATGAAAACACTGTTTAACCATTTAGTAAAACTTATATTTAGCAACTAGGTAGCTGATGCCCGCGACTTCGTCCGCGTGAATTAAGATTTTTGATTCACGCGGGTACTTACTCTTGAATTTTCCGGGATAAAAAGTAGTCTATGACCTTCCCCGGGATACAACCTATCCCTGTACCTAATTTCATCAAAATCGGTTCAACAGGGGAGCCGTGAAAGCGTAGCAGACAGACACATGCAGACACTTTCGCATTTATCAAAAACTGATTGTTATGTATAAATGGGGGAATATAATATATTCGCCAGGGTGCCAATCATAGCCGCTAAAAGTGAAAAGTGGCCGCTAGTAGGTATTTTAAATTAAAATAATTGTTTGCGTCTATTAGTTTACGCGTTAAACGCGAGCTAGAGTACAAGTGATGCCATCTAGGTGGCACAAAGAAAAAAATCCGTACTGATATTATATTTAAAAAAAAAACAATATCATAAGTGGCACTTTTTTAACATGAACTAATCATTCCATTTGAATCGCTAAGTGAATCTACCAGTGGTATGAATTGCACTACATATTTTGAAAAAAATAAATGTAAATTACAATCATCTTCTTCTTCTTTAAATATAAAAATCAATTGCTGTTCGTTTGTCTCGCTAAAACTCGAGAACGGCAGGGCCGATTTAGATGGAATTTTTTGAGACTGTTTGTCTGGGTCCCGGGATGGTTTATATTTTCAATTGGACACAATAGGGGGCGCTGCAATCGGGTTCTAGCTTCAAGGCAGGACAACGCATGCCGGGTCAGCTAGTACTTAATATATTTCAATGATATGGACCTATGTGTATGGCTCAGATCTATATTGCTCAACAATAAAGTACCTAGGGTCTAAGCAGCTATTTAGAATTCCACGAGTGCTAGGAAATGATATTAATACTAATAATGCGGGTTCCAAATGCTAAATATCGCACCCGCATGATGCTGCATTTCAGATATTTTCTAAGTTCAGTGGACTTACTTGCATCGCTTATCGCGCAGTATCATTTTAAAATTGCAGTTTTAAATGACGTACTTTGACGTGCCTAAAATCACACCCTTAGAATGAAAGTGACGTAACTCAAAATTCCTATAGATTCTGTTTTATAAACTGACCTTAAAAAGCCTACTCTGAAACCCTGTGGTAAAAAA
Organism: Erebia ligea; assembly: GCA_917051295.2. Classification (NCBI taxonomy): domain Eukaryota; kingdom Metazoa; phylum Arthropoda; class Insecta; order Lepidoptera; family Nymphalidae; genus Erebia; species Erebia ligea. Next base: position 582,196 of record OU785241.1, read on the forward strand.
GAGCCCGAATTATGAGTTAAAAAACATCGGTCACTTTAGTTGATCGCGTTTTTTCACCTATATTATGCTTTTTATGTAAAAGAGACCGAATAAGTATTGCGTCAAAGGTGCTCGCAGGTGGCAACGTATCTTGAATTGCGCCAGTTTATTGCAAATAATTTATATAAAAAATTTAATTTGCACCCTTAAATCTATATTAGATGATAATTAAGTTAAGTTAGATTTTAAGAACTTTTTGTGTTTTATCTTTACTATATGTTGGATCAGCAAATAAACTATATTCTATACTATTCTATATAACTTTATAGCAAAATAGTGACTGATTCCATAATATGCCATCAGTATTTGTTGTATCTTGTGTCTTAAACCGGCTTAACTCATAAAAGGTCTAGAAATTCAGAAATATTTTTGCAATAAAAGGACTATGTTATATTTTAATGTCAAAATACATAATATTTAAAATATATTTAAATTTAATATAATAGTACCAATCCATACATAGAAGATCAATAGGTATATAAATCCGCACAATATCAATCATTTCCAATGAAACACGGGAGAGATACATTTAAATATATTCAATACTAAGTATACCTTTTTGAAATCTTTTTACTCATTTCCCACAAATTGCAATTTTTGAGTTAGGTCACTTTCATTCTAGGGGTGCGAAATAAGGATTAGGTACTAAAATCGTATCCGCCTCACGAATTTAAAACTTGAACTAGAACTCTGGCTTTATTTTGTAACCAAATAAAGTTTACCGCTGGCGCTTTTAACGTTAATTAGGTACCTATAGCATTTACCGTATGTTGATTATAACACGTTTCGAGTACCTACTAATTAATTATATTGTGAACAATAATATTATCATCATCACATGTTGATAAACGTCGCCATTGTTCAGTCCTCGAGGGTGTTGGGTTCAATGCATTGTTGGACTTACTGCCAGAAATTATGAGAAATACATAATATTATTATGTACCTATATACTCAGTTCACAGCGTGTGGCATAATATGGCGAATACAGTATAAGGCTACAATGGGATGAGTAAGGTATCGGTTGAGTTGAGAAATAAAAATTAGTGGAATGAGATTACCCCCTAATTTTCATAAAGAGGGAGATCCTGGATTAGACTCCTAGTAGAGTCAATTAGGGAATTTATAATAATTTCTGAATTATCTCTGGTCTGGTCTGGTGGGAGGCTTTGGCCGTGGCTAGCTAGTTACCTAGGCAGACGTACCGCCAAGCGATTTAGTGTAACGATGCCGCGTGTAAATTGAATGGAATGCCCTTCCGTCTTCCGTTTTTCCCTCATCTTTTAATATAGGTACCTTCAAATCAAGAGTGAATAGGCATCTTCTAGGCAAGCGCGCTCCACCTTAGGCTGCATCACCACTTGCAAGCAAGTTTGATTGCAGGCAAGCACTAGCCTAATGTATGGCCTAATGTATGTATGGTATGAAAGGGTTGCCATCCTCAAGCCGTGAGAACGAAGTATAGACTAGAATAACTAGACCACTCTCAAGCCTTAAGGCTGCAAGGCCTCGAGCACCGCGAGGAATCTGGTGTTCAATAGAGAGCAGATCTGGTGATCTAGAGATAGCTTCGTAGGTAAATGTGAGAATTCGCTCCTGCATTATGCAAAATTCTCAATATTACGATAGATATTCAAGATTTATCAAATCATAACCATATTGTAAAGCTTTTAAAAACATATTTAAAACTAATAATAATCTAGCAAAAAGAAGCAAATTGGAATATGAGTCCGAACAAATCGATACGGTCGATATAATCGGACGTCAATGAGTGTACATTGTAATTTGAATAAATAAATATTGATATTGATTAAATCCATACTGATATTATAATTAATATGAAAGTGTGTCTGTCGGTCTGTCTGCTACGTCTTCACCGTCCATCTGAAAACCTATTATGATAAATTTTATACAGATAGAGGTTGCATCATGTATGTGTAAGAAAGGCTACTTTCATGCCGGAAAATCAAAGAGTTAGGTAGTTAGTTAGAGATTGCGGCTCGCCCCACTACAGAGGCGCGGCACGGCATTAAGGCGCTATACACCGATGTCATCCTTTTCCAGACCCCCAAGCATGGGCCGAGACAATTTTCTCCCCGAGGAATGGATAAAATTTTTATTCCTAAATAAATAAATAAAAACGCTAAATAACGGTGGATAAATAGTCCCCCGAGTCCCCGTGAATGTCAAACGGGGATAAACTTCTCCTCTCCCCTGTTGCCGTGCTCTGAGAAGTGGATAAGTTAATTTTATCTCTTGTCAGTGGATAAAATCGGGGGATAAATTTTTTATCTCCGGCCCATGCTAGCCCTGCAGGTACACTTTAAAGAAACGGCAAGACTTCTTTTGTATAGAGCTGCGGCCCCGTACAATCACTCAAATAATAATATTCCTCAACCTTTAATCCACGCGCACAGTCGCGGGTATCGACTAGTCTATACTAATATAAAATATAAAATATGCGAAAGTTTGGATGAATGGATGTTTGTTACTCAATCACGCCAGAACGGCTGAACGGATCTGGGTGGGCACAGAGATAGTAATAATCTGGAATAACACATTTTTACCCCGGAAAATTAAAGAGTGCCCGCGGGAACCAAAATTCCACGCGAAGTCGCGGGCATCAGCTAGTAAATAATATAATTTTGGTAAGTAAGTACATAAACAAAAATAATTAGGTAAATAATCTCAAATGTGCCGACGCTATAATTTAGTTCAAATAAATTAAGGCTCAACACGATAAAAAAACGGTTGTAAAATTAAACTAAATCACCTTGTGTCGAAATAATTAGCAAACTAAAGAAACTACATACGTACGGTCTATCTAATCAGCATAACTAAAACAGCCAATGGTCATCGGTTTAGAAATTACCATGTTTGACTTCGAATAAAATATAATGTTATACATTGTATCTTTTACATTAATATACCTACCTCAGTACCTACCTACCTGCTGTTTTTTTTATCCGCTAAGTACAAGTTAGCCCATGACTGCGATCTGCCCCCCGATTGTCTAAAAGTTGCCGATCAAATGGTCAAAGTTCGGCGTCAATGTAAAATAAACCATTTATGGTTTATTTTACATTGACGCCGAACTTTGACGATTTGATCGGTAATTCTTACACAATCGCACCTCTGATCTGTTGGTAAGTGATGATATAGGTCTCAAGATGGTAACGGGCTAACCTGTTAGAGGATTTTTGAGAGGAAATTTTGAGAGAATATTATTCCTTGAGCACCTTAGAGGTGTACTAAAGAAGGATTTTTTGAAATTCCATTTATATGAAAGTCCGTAATTTTTCAAGTTATATCCATGAAACTTTGTATTTGGACTTTTGAATAAAAATGAATACCTGTACCTACGTGTTTCACAGTTTTTGAAAATTCTACCGCCGAAAGGGATAGGGGATGAAAAGTATAGGATTTTTAAGAAACTAATTCCAGGAGGACGAAGTCACGGTTTAAAGCTAGTTTTGTACTGTCAGCTTGGAGGTTGGAAAGCTTGGAGTTGCTCTGTCTAACAGTAGATCTCTAGAATGTGATAGAACCTTGAGATTTGCGGCTCTCTGATAGTCTAAAAAAGACGTTGATCAACTGAGAAAGAATTAAAAAACTACCTACAAGTTCTTTTACAAAACCTTTTAATCCAGGCGGATGATGTCGCTAGGCGCTACAATAAACAAAAAAAACGATTAAAAAAACCTATGGAATTTGCGTGGCATGATTTTGCACCGCTGCGCCTTAAGGTCACCATGAGTCATGTTTGTAAACTATTTATCCAAAACTTGTACCGATTATTCGTCAAAGTTTAATTAAAATCGGGTCAGGGTCTCGCCGTGACCGATTTAACGCGAAGCACCTTGATATTGATATTCAGATATAAATTAATAGATTCGTCTATATTTTGCATTAATGTTAGGAGCTATTCAAGTTTATTAAATCTCTTACGCAATCTAGTATCCTATTCCTTCACCGAAAATCGTTTTGTCGGTCTGGCTGGCCTAGTTTTGGACATCCATCATACTAATATTTTAAATGCGAAAGTGTGTTTGTTTATTGGTTTGTCCTTCAATCACGCCGCAACGGAGCAACGGAGCGACATGATTTTTGGCATGGGTACAGTTGAGGACCGAGAGTGACATAGGCTACTTTTTATCCCGGAAAATTAAAGAGTTCCCGCGGGAACCAAAAAACATCAATCCAGCTCAGTCGCGGGCATCAGCTAGTAATATAAATAAATCCATAGCGATAAGCTTGTTAAAAGAAGTAAGTAAGTATTGTTAAAAGAAAAACATCTGAACATGTAAAGGTACGTAGCTTATAGTAAGTAGCTACAAAAACCTGTTTAAAGCCTGCCTCGTGGATCCTAAGTATTTATATTTTTTGTTTTGCGATCAGCCTCAGTTCTTGAAACTGAGGTAACGTCAGATCACTTCGTTGTTTTTTAAGCTTTTTAGGATAAACGCACACCAGTATCCCGTAGCCCTATTATGTAAAACCTGCATCAATCATTTTTACAGTTTCAATGGTTGTGATTGGTTGGATTTTTGGTATTCTTGTTGTAATAATGTATTTCAGCCTATATAGGGGAAGATTGTTAACCAATTGTAATTATTACCGATCAGGTGCAGTCGTTACAAAAGCTAAAGCGGTTAGAATTGAATGTATTTTAATAACCGCCTTCCAAAAAAGGAGGAGGTCCTCAATTCGGCGCGTATCTTTTTTTTTTTTTTATCAACTACAAGTTAGCCCTTGACTGCGATCACACGTGATTATCTTTTTTTTTAATGAAAATAATTTATAAAAGCGAATCGTGTAATGAACCTTTGGTTTGGAACTCGCTTCCTACAGAGAAGAACCAATAAGAAAATTGGTGGTTACCATGACAGATCGATTAAGGCCTTTTAGGTAGGTAGGCCTTTTGCATGAATAATTAAAATTTTAGATTGTACAAAAAAAGTAGAATAATTGAAATTCAAATGTTTTTTATTCAAATAAACTTTTAAAAGCTTTTTTGAGTAGTCAAATGAATCTATCAATTGCCATTCCTACCGAGAATATAAAAGTAATAAGTAGGTATTCAGTATTCACTTTGACTTCGGTAAGTACCTATACAAATAAAATAAGTAAGTAGGTAGAGGTATGGCTCCCTCTACATATTTTATTCATAAGAACGTCTACCTACATCGACTTATTATTTTATACTAGCTGATGCTCTCGACTTCGTCCGCGTGAAATAAGTTTTTTTAATTCTACGGGAACTCCTTAATTTTCCGGGGTAAAAAGTAGCCTATGTCACTCTCAAGGTCCTGAGCTAGGTACCTATCCGTTGCTCTGATGTGGCGGTGATTGAAGGACAAACCAATAAACCAACAAACAAACACACTTTCGCATTTATAATATTAGTATGATGATATTAAGTAGGTACGAGTAGATACATCTACCAGAGGTAGAGTACAAAAAGCACATTACCATAATGCTCTTCAAACGAATAAGTTACCTGCAGTTTTTCTAAAGTAATCTTTTTAATATTTAATGAGTATATGAACGTTACAAAAAATAACTGAAAAAACACAAGGTAATTACAATACCAACTGCCTAAAGAAGGTTAAAAAGTAAGTCGCAATTAATAATTTTGCTCGTGTTTTAAAACAATATATTGGTAGGTACCTAATGTTCAATTGCGCTCTAGACATTGTTGAGAAACACTCGACATCGTTTGGTTGTTCGGGGTTCGATCCCTGGGCACCTTTGGTTGTCCAATTTCAAACAAAAATTTTAAATTTTAGACTCTTTAGCAATGGTTGTAATTACCAGAAATTATTTCTAATGCTATCTGTATGGCTTAATTCAGTCAGATCCGTCCATCACCTTTTTAGGGTTCCGTACCTCAAAAGGAAAAAACGGAACCCATAGGATCACTTTGTTGTCCGTCTGTCTGTCTGTCAAGACCTTTCTTCTCAGGAACGCATGGAGGTATCAAGCTGAAATTCATATCAAATACTCAGGTCTACTGTCCCTTGGAGCTGTGAAAAAATCAAACTTCTAAGCCAACGCAATCAAAAGATACAGCCGTTTATGCTGCAAATTTTCGACACTCTCAAGGGAATGAAAACCTACAGGATACTTCCCGTGAACTCAGAATCTTAAAATTTGGTACGAAGCAACGTCTTATAGCACATATAAAGGAAAAATTGCGAAAAGCATAAATTTTTAGTTACATCATATAATAAAAATATTTTTTAGCAATAAAAATACCATAACTTTTACTAATACCTACAGGTTGGTACGGAACCCTCGGTGCGCGAGTCCGACTCGCACTTGGCCGGTTTTTTTATTAGGTAATTATTTAGATAAATAATTACATAGGTTTTAAATTTTGGTTAGAAAAGAAAGATGGTTCGAATATTTATTTAGATACTTAGATGACAGAAATGTAGATAACAAATAATTAGTTAAGTAGGTACCCACTGAAAATATCCTACCCTATGCTATTATATACCTACCTAATAATGTGTCCGTGTAGGATTTTCCGTCCCACCGGGCTATGCCTATGAGAGTAAAGAAACAGAGTGCACCTGTGTTTGCGCACACACTTGTGCACAATTATCTCCCGCGCAGATGGCTAATCTATCTCGCGATTGGCCATTCGGTCGGGAGGACATTATTATTCAACTAATATTGAAGTGTTTTCCATATTATTATATATTCCACTTTTTTGTGACCACAAAACATGGGTTACGTGCGTCATCTGATACCTATAATATTATCTAATGTCCTGAGAAGGCGTAAAATTTCCATGTAGCAAATACTTAGTACCTAGTTATACTTATAATATTAGGGCGATCATATTTTTTTTTTAATTTATTTTATAAAATGCACAACCAAAATACAAAATTTTGTTTCTCGCTAACTACACACGTACCTACCTACCTAGTTTGTTGGCGAGTTCGCGTTCAACTAAAACTACGCCGTTATCCTTAGACACTACTGTCGTAAATTAAACTTAAAAAAAAAAACATACGCGCCGAATTGAGAACCTCCTCCTTTTTTGGAAGTCGGTTAATTAGTTCGTAACTCTAAATATATTTTATTTATTTACATAAAGTATGTTATAGTTATGGACAAAACAGTTTTATCTGGCGGACACAAAGTCCGTTTTATTTTTACATGGAGCACGCATACAAGGTGGCAGGACAAAACGTCTTCTTTCGACGCAGACTTTTAGCTTGGTCCGGTCCGTAGTGTGTTACAGGCCTTATATCAGTGCTTTTGGGGTTGTATGGTCTGTGTTTTGTGGTATCTTGCCAAGACTCGAGCAAACAAACAATACACAGCCATGGTTACTATTACTCTAGAGATCTAGATCCTGGAGTTTTGCAAATTAAGTTTGTTGATCAGCCCGGACCGGTCCGAGACGCCGAGGATTTTATAGGGGTCAACTGAAAATCAGCGCTGATATGGTGCATCTACACCATATCAGCATACGCTGAGTTTGATACCCTTTTAGGATTTTCTACAACACAGATTGTTAGTCTATAAGTTTTATTTTCTTTTTGTCACTATTTTGTAATTTGTTTTTTGTGTTACTTGAAATCCTAAATAAAGATTTATTTATTTATTTATTTATTTATTTACAGTTTTTAAGCAATCTGTGCTGAATGTTGATAGGTATCTGAGTTAGTCAGTTTTTAAGCACTTATAATACCTATACAATACAATAAAAAATAATTCATTTATTTGCAAGAAACTTGTTTTTACAAAAGGTGGAAGACTATCTATCGTACTATCGTAGGTATAAGTATTATTTTATTAGATGCCTAGCCTTTACTAAATAATTTATTACTCTACAATTTTTTGTTTACAATTTTCCTTAAAATCAGGCAAATAGGCATGTCCATCTGCACGTCTGTCAGTCGTGAGTCGTGAGCAAAAAATCGTGGAAAATATCATACCTATCTATACTAATATTATAAAGAGGTAAGTAAAGTTTGTGAGTTTCTGACGTTGTAGGGGGGTAATCTCTGGATCTACCGAACCGATTTTGAAAATTCTGGTACCAATAAAAAGCCACATTATTTGTGAGTGTTATAGGCTATATATTAACCCGAAAACTTAAAATACTTTTTCGTGGTAGTCGGATTTGCAAAGTAAGTCGGAGAAAAAACGGTCGAACGAAAACATTTCTTACGAACGCTGCCCTAACGATGAGAGAATATAATATGATTGAGTTCTACAGAAAAATTGTAGAGCTTGATAATGCCTACAAAAAAGTCCATGTGTCTATCTTTCATATTTAAGTCACAAAAAGATGAAAAGACTTTTTCGTGGTAGTCGGAAACAAAAAACCTCGATCCACGCGAACGAAGTCGCGGGCATCAGCTAGTTAGATAATATAACCTCAGTCTGCCATCATTAGGCGCGAGGCGACCTTGCCTCTTGCGCGCTACAAAACAAAACAGGGTAATACCGAATATTCATGTATGCATCTTATTAATAACTTAGGTGTCTTATTGATATTATAAATGTGAAAGTTTGTATGTATGATTGGACGTGAGTCATTGTCGCCACGACGACGATTTAAAGGTATGAAAATTTCAACCGTTTTGGTTGAAATTTACATATTTAAGTACATATCATATAAAATATACACATTTTATCCCGGAAAATTAAAGAGTTCCCAGTTCCCACGGTATTTTCCAAATACTTAAATCCATCTAGAGTCTGATAATATCAAATGCAATAGTAAGAAATATACGCTAGCTTTTTTTTTATTCCACTACAAGTTAACCCTTGACTGCGATCTCACATATTGGTAAGTGACGATGCAGTCTAAGATGGTAGCGGGCTAACCTGTTACCAACCTGGGCATACCCCTAGTCGGTTTCTACACGGCATCGTACAGGAACGCTAAATCGCTTGGCGGTACATCTTTGCCGGTAGGGTGGTAACTAGCCACAGCCGAAGCCTCCCACCAGACCAGACCAGAGAAAATTCAGAAATTATAAATTTCCAAATTGACCCTACCGGGAATCGAACCCGGGACCACCCACGACAACAGCGCTCAACACTGCGCCAGCGAGGTCGTAAAGATAATATCCACCAACAAAACAATATTGCAACCATTAAGTACCTACTGTTTTTATGCGTTTCGTTGGCTGCAATAATTAATCTTCCACCTTTACTAAGTAGCTTAAATATGCTCATTTGAGTCAGCTTAAGCGAGTAAGCTGACTCAAATGATAAATAATAAATACCACCAAAAACAATCCATGTAAAGGTTGCCAAGTCTCACAAGTTCAAATCATAATGCTTTCACTGTTAAAAAGTTATGAGTTAACTAGTAGAGCCAAGCCCTTAGTTGAGATGTGTGCTGCGCATCATAGCCCATGGGGCCAGGCCCAAGTCTAAAGTGTACAGCTTTAAGTACTCTTGAATATCAAATGCGTTATTATGAAATAAGTACCTACGCTAGCTTCATAATATCCACCAAGAAAACAATATTGCAACTATTAAGTGCTGTTTTTATGCGTTTCGTTGGCTGCAATATAATTAATCTTCCACCTTCATTATGTAACTTAATGATGATCATTTGAGCCAGCTTAGCGAGTATGATATGAAGGTAATATTATTATACAAGAAATGTAATATAAAGGCTTGGAACATGGAAACTGCACGCAGGCCGCTGAACGCCACGGCTACTATAGTTCCCGCGGGAATCAAAAAACCTTAATCCACGCGGACGAAGTCGCGGACATCACCTAATAGTCAATAGACTATACCCGACTGGTTAGTTGAATGGTAGGTATCTGCTAATCGGTAAGCACTAGTTACAATCGCGAGCTATCTCAGAAAATACAGTTTTTTCCTCGTTGGGTAGATACTCGGTAATCATCTTCATAATCGAATTGTGTCAATTCATAGTATTCTTCATATTCTGACGGCCACTGCGGCACGCAAACTCTGCCATGGTTGAAAAACTGATTTAATTTGTCATGAACGACAAGAAACTCGAGAAAATGACGGAAAATTCACTAAAAGATTCCAGTCCATACTGATATTATAAATGCGAAACCGTTTCTTTTTACGACCCGTCTAATGTTGAACGGAGGCCCAATTGTCTAAGCAAATCTGGATAGGTAATTTGACAGCTTAAAACGTATTACCTATACTCATCGTTATAATTTGACAGCCGAACCACCGAACTGTTCATTGATGATTTTTGACGTGCAGGCATCTTCGCATTATCCTTTTGACAAACGATTACGATTTCCTTACACAATCGGAAAAACTGTGATATAACGCGGAACACCTATTCTGTATAGTAGTAATAGTGGGTTATTTTATTTATTATTTACTAGCTGATGCCCGCGACTTCGTCCGCGTGGTTTAAGTTTTTTTTATTCCCGCGGGAACTCCTTAATTTTACGGGATAAAAAGTAGCCTATGTGCTATTCCAAACTATAATCTATTTCATCCAAATCCGTTCAGCCGTTGTGGCGTGATTGAGTAACAAACATCCATCTTTCCATCCATCCAAACTTTCGCATATATAATATTAAATAGTATAGATGGATAATATTAGTAGGTAGGTATGGATGTAGCATTGATAACTCACGACAAACTAACTAACTGATGACAAAACGCAACAAAACGCCAACAATCACCAAATTAGTGAACTAAACGCAGCGACCCGAGACGACTGTAGCATACTTATACATGAGACACCCAGAGTTTGCGGATTTGGCACCTGTCAGTTGAGCATGACTAATGATGGGCAAAAAATATCGGTATTAAGTAATAGTTATTGGATGCGTCTCCGACGTTATATTTTCGATATTTTACGTAGGACCTTATAATTGATTTTTGTTAAGTATAGTTAACTGATTGTGAAGTCTAACAAGCGTAAAGAAAACAAAATCGATATAGCATTTTTTCTCTCATTTATTTCTATACTCATTTCTATGAAATTATTCCTAAACATGTTATAAATTATAATGTTATAAATATATTAAAAAAAATACTACACAAAAGATCTTTAAAAATTATTTGATGCGGTGAAGGACCCAAGCAGCCGGTGGTCAGGGTTCCAGAGAGAGGGACTGCCTCACAAGCCGTCCCAAAACCTTCCACCACCTTCGAACCTTAATTAATCCAACAACCGAGCGAAAGCTTCATTTTTATTATTTTTGTGCAAAATATTGTTCATCGGTACAACAATTATTGAGTCAACATGGCGGTAATTTTCGTAAGCATGGTCCGAGTATCTCGACACTTTTTCATTTTCTGCTTTCACCAGGTTATCATCCTGTGGTATAGTGACATCAACAATTATTGCTCGGCGCGCTCAATTATCACTATGTCAGGTCTATGGGCAGCAATATACCTGTGAGTGATAACCGGCCGATCCCAGTAGAGCAGGACACTACTTTTTCGAGAACTTACACTTACTGATTTATTTTAATCAGACTCTGATTCGCTCAAAGATGTTGTGTCGTCAGTCGCTTTCATGTATAATTACGTTGTTATCAATTAGTATGGTATCAATTCGAACATCTAGTTCGAAAATGTTTTCTTCAGTGCCAGATGGGCCGAACTTTTCTCTACGAATATTAGTTATTGTTCGTTTGCGCCTGAGCGACACGCTCTAATTGTACTTGGGTATCAATGGTCGACCATTTTGGCTATGAAGCTCAAAATAATTTTGCAGCTTTATGATAAGCTCACGGGTCTCACTTTTCAACGTTTGTCTACGCTTCGGCATTATTATACACCAAAACTAGCATCCACAACACGAAAATATTATCAAAGTCAAATTTAGCGCCAAGGTCAGTATTTCAAGCAGTAACAGTCCAGTAAAAAGAAAGCCAGGTCACAAATAAATTTCACACAACGAGAGATACGGGAGCGAGAGAACGTAGGCGTAGGAGAACCAACAACAGCAAGAGCTGAAAAGTGGTTGACAATAAAGACTGACATTTTACGCTTATCTATTTTTTTACTACAAATCATCGTAGTTTTTGCTTCAAAGTTGTTTCAAATCAGTAAGACGGCTACTATCAGTAATTCAATTTTAAAGTTTTTTAGCAACGTTATAATTACAGCATAACGTTATTATCGACCAATAACGTTACATTTGCCTAATATTTTGTAGCCAGTCACTACGAAAATTCTCAGTTGGGTTAACCTTGTAATAGCGTAATACAGTTTAAAGTAAAATATGTTTTCTTATCTTGAAATATTGTATGATATTGCGTCGTTTTTCAAGTTATGGACATGAAACTTGCTATTTGGGCTTTAGGATTGACTAGCTGATGCCCGCGACTTCGTCCGCGTGGATATTGGTACCAAGTTTCATCGAAATAACTTGAGAAATGACGGACTTTTATACAAATTTTCAACCCCTATTACACCCCTTTGGGGGTGGAATTTTGAAAAACTGTGAAACACGTATGTTTTCATTTTCAACCCGCAGCTCATATACCAAGTTTCATGGATATAACTTGAGAAATGAAGGACTTTCATACAAACTTTCAACCCCTATTTCACCCCTTCGGGGGTAAAATTTACGAAAACTGTGAAACACTTATTTCTTCATTTTCAACCGATAGCTTGTATACCAAGTTTCATTGATATAACTTGAGAAATGAAGGACTTTCATACAAACTTTAAACCCCTATTTCACCCCTTTGAGGGTGAAATTTTGAAAAACTGTGAAACACGTATGTCTTCATTTTTAACCCGCAGCTCATATACCAAGTTTCATGGCTATAACTTGAGAAATGAAGGACTTTCATACAAACTTTCAACCCCTATTTCACCCCTTCGGGGGTAAAATTTACAAAAACTGTGAAACACTTATTTCTTTATTTTCAACCGGTAGCTTGTATACCAAGTTTAATCGACATAACTTGAGAAATGACGGACTTTCATACAAACTTTCACCCCCTATTTCACCCCCTTAGGGGTGGAATTTTGAAAAACTGTGACACACGTACTTCTTTATTTTTTACCGTTAGCCAAAATAAAAAGTTTCGTTGATATAACTTGTAAAACATCTTGAGAAACGAAGAACTTTCATACCAACTTTCATCCCCTATTTCACCCTTTTGGGGTCGAATTTTCAAAAACTGTGAAACACGTATGTCTCCATTTTTAACCCGCAGCTCATATATCAAGTTTCATGGCTATAACTTGAGAAATTAAGGACTTTCATACAAACTTTCAACCCCTATTTCACCCCTTCAGGGGTAGAATTTCGGGATAAAAAGTATCCTATGTCCTACCTCGTAGTATGGGCTCAAATCGTGCCAAGTTTCGTTTGAATTCATTCAGCAGTTTCGGCGTGATGCGCGGCCAAGATACAGACAGACAGACAGACAGACAGACAAAAATGAAACAAATTACACACTCATTAGTCGATACTGAAGCCAAATCTTGGCTTCAGTATCGACTAATGAGTGCCTTCCAAAAAAAATTTTCAAAATATCTTCAATGTACAGAATTGGACCTGTTACAGTTTTATTATAAGTATAGATATAGATATAATGAAATACGTATTTCACAGTTTTTGAAATTTCTATTCCTAAAGGTGTGGGGTTAGGGATGAAAATTTGTATGAAAGTCCTTCATTATTCAAATTATTTTTATCAACGAAGCTTGGTGTTTTGGCTTTCGAATAAAAATAAAGAAGCACGTGTTTCATTTTTTTTAATTCCACCCCCAAAGGAGTTAATTAGGGATTGAAAGTTTGTATAAAAGTCTGTCATTTTTCAGGTTCTAGCCATGAAACTTGGTGTTTGGGATTTCAGTTTGAAATGAAGAAATACGTGATTCAGTTTTTGAAAATTATATCTCCAAGGACGTTAAATAGAGAGTTTGTCCTTTAATCACGCCGAAACAGAGCAACGGGTTGATGTGATTTTTTGCTGGAGAATAACATACGCTACTTTTTATCCCGGAAAATTAAGGAGTGCCTGTGGGAATTTAAACAAAATTATGCCACGAGAACGAAGTCGCGGGCATCCGCTATGTTTATTATGCATTGAATTTTGCAATAAATTTAAACGCGACGACATGATTATTACTTATATTATAATTTTTGATTGAATTAATGTCAGTAGTGCATATTTACGAAAATAAATATTTGCCGTGTATTGTTCGTCACTTCAATGTTACCTGGATCACTTGACAACCAACTGTCAAAAACGCATTCTTATAATGTCCCTGGTATAGTTAAATACGTACCTAGCAGAACATCACAATGAACGCGTCACGTTCAAATTCAACATTCTTTATTTGCAGAAACATTTTTTTAAATGAGATGTTATTTAATAATTTTCCAGAAGAAATGTTTCACCTTATACATGGTAAAGAAAAAAATTAGATTCCTCGTACCTATAGACCTATCAGAAAAAACCCCATGTATGTTCAGCGATTTTTGGTAGTTTTCGAGTTATAATTTTTTTTCTTTTTATTTAGTGTATTTTTCCGTTTTTTTTTTTTGTGAACATACTTGCCATGAAGTGAATACTTAATACTACATTGCATAAAATTACATATTACCATCTTAACACTAACACAAGTCGGAAAATTTTTGGCCGGAAGTAAAAAGTTTACGTTCATACGTACGAGGAATAGTTAAGGAAATAATAAGATTTATGTAATACGAATAGGTAAAGAATCTCCCACTAGGCCCGAAGATGAACAGATTTAGATTTATCGATTGCCGACTCGGTGAATTGTCGCTCGTTGTGTGTCCAAGCCCTCACCCAATTACCGCTCCACCTGCTAATGTTGAACAGATTACAGAACGCAGATAATCTGTCGCTTCCGGGATACGCCGTGACGTCACGTCTTTGTTGTGCATATTTACAGGGCCGGTCCTAGGGCGGTGCGAGCGGTGCGACCGCACCGGGCGCCTTCAAGGGGGGGGGCGCTAAAATGAACCAAAATTTACCAAAACGTGAAACAAAAGACGCTCGACCGAAGTCGCGCACACGCACGAACAAAATTGCGGGGGAGCGGGCCGCGGGGTGAACTTATTAATTTATTTATTTGAACTTATTTATTATTTATTCATAGTATTAAAACTTAATACAATATTAAAATGCTAAAAACTAAATATTAAACTAACTAAAAAATAAATTTAAAACAAATCCTTATATAATTAATACCTACTAACAATAAAATTAAAATAAAAATAAACCCCTAATCAAAAAGACCACCCCTGGTTGCCCCTGGGCCAAAGGTACCCATCAAGCTTGCAGCATTGCCACGCTGAATGGCGATGGATAACCTTTGAACCAGGTAGGAACCAGAACGTGGGTCGCAGCCCCTCTCCCTCAGACGACGCCCGATCTCTTTTATAAAATTTTTTGCTTCCCCACCCCAGCATCCCATCGTCTCCACCGCCAGTGGGACAAATAAATATTGGCCCAAGAGTGGCGCATACTTGGCCTTCTTCCTCGCGGCAGCGGATTCTGCAGCGGCACCAGCTAACCGTGACGTACGGCTAAGATGGCTTGGTGCCAAAGTACAGGCGCAAGTCGCGTCCCACAACAGGCATTTCCCTTTTTGCCAAGGGACAAGAGTTAAACCATCTGGACGTTTACCGTCCGTGCGGCACAAGCCAGGTGGTTCGATCGTGCAGGGCACGTTAGCCGAAATGAGTGCTCTACGGACGATATCGTTCAGGGCGTGATGACGTGGGAACCTACCTGAGCAACGACAGCAACTCAAAGCATGATGACCGTTGGCTTCCACCAAGGAACCGCAGATGCATCGATGGGGTTCGCAAACATTGCAGCCCAATCGGAAAGCCACTGCCACACGAAGAGAATCGCTATCGAGGAGAGTGCCCAGGTTCGGAGATGGTAAAGCATATAACCACGCACCAGACTCCGACTTCGACACGGCCCTTAGCCTTGCCAGATCAGCACCCGCTGCATGGTCTACAAGATGTTTTAATGTGGCCTCTGAGGAAATGTTGTCCCACTGGTGCTGGACCTGTGAAGCCTGAGGCGTGGGCACGTCCGGGTTGAGGGCCGACCAGGCCTCCAATGCATCGGAAACAAAGGGGATACGAACTGGAACACCATTAACAGGTAGTATACTAGCGACCAGGCTCGCAGCTCCATGCGACGACGCAAGGAAGGACGGAAGGCTCAAATCCCGCACGCGCCTCACTCCCAGGCCTCCCAAACGGATAGGGAGGGTGGCCTGACTCCACTGGTAATCGTCTAAAGACACGTTGAGGATGGACTCCAATGTGTCTTTGAGAACACCGTCAAATGACGAAATACTCTCCGGATGCAGCCAAGTAGGGGAGGTTCTCAGTAGGTAAGTTATCTTAGGGACGGCAAAGCAAGTTCGTAAGAGGATCAAAGCAACATGGGCCGAAAGTTCACTCAGACGCTCTCGAGCAGCGAAAAGAAGCTGCTCCCTTTTCTCGATAGCTTCCGGGACACCCGATGAAAATATAGGGGAGCCTAAAAGAAAAAACTTTTTGGCATCCAACTCCTTGAGTCCAGTTATTAGACCCTCAAAGTGGGTGAACAGATGGTGGGAATCTGGACAACAGGGGAAGAACTCGCACTTGGACGTGTTAACCTCCAACCCCAGCTCTTTCAAACGTGGTAATAGAAGGGATAGATCCCGTTCAACAACATCGGGTTTTCCACCTATGGTACCGTCATCGAGGTACCATACGTTCAGGGGAGATTCTAGATCGGTAAGAACTTTTTGAATGCTGAGGCTGAAGATGAGCGGTCCAAGCGGGTCTCCTTGTTGGACGCCAACCTGGGAAAGGATAGAGTTTTGGTTGTAGAATAAATTGGAAGGAGAATAATAGGTTTGGTATAAAAAAGGATAAAGGGACGGAATTTTGTCCTTGACTTCGCTCAGCAGGGTGTCTCTTTCAAGTGTATTGAAAGCATTACGAATGTCAAGCTTCATTATAACGCAATCCTTGTTGCTTGGATCCATAGCAAACAAGCGCGTAGCGTGTATAGCCGCTTCGCAACCTAACCGAGTACCGAACCCCAGCTGGTGCGGCCGTAGGTAAGTAGCCGCCTCCTCCCTTACGGCCCCGCATCCTAGTTTGGCGGTTAGTCGACGGAACACACTGCCTATCGCGATGGGCCTAATACCCCCATCCTTTTTCGCCAGCGCACAGAGAGAAGCTCCATAGAGATAGGGACATACGATAGGATTCAGTTGACCGCTAAGTAAAAAGTTGCACAACCTAGTAATACTCGATAAGAGCCGTGTTCCATTTTCCCCCACCGAAGTAGAACAAAGCTCTTTTAAGTGCCCGGGTCTGATTCCATCCAGACCAGCGGCTGAGCTGTTATAAAAGGTACTGAGTGCATGGGCAACCTTTTCGACACTGACCGTCAGTGGCGAAGCCGAGCTATCTGGCGCTGGTGGAAAAGAGAGAGGACGGGATGGAGATGGATGTTTAGATTGCAGCGAGGCCAAGGTTTCTGGGCTGAAGTGCGCAAACGAGTCGTCAGACAATAAGAGTCGTGTCGCACCTCTTAGGTCACCACTAAAAACCTTGGACTCGATCCCTTTTATGACAGATGGAGATGACTGAAAAGCTACAGAGTCGTCGGGAAAACAATAGCATGCCGACACAATGTTCTTTTTCACCTTTGCCGTCAATGAATCTGAGCCTCCTACCTCAGGAACTCGAAAGGAGGTAAAAGCGAATGACAGAAGAGCGTACCAATCGGCAGTACTATTTGTCTCCACGCATTTGTTGATAAGCTCATATAAGCGACCTGCAGCAATATTCCTAGCGCCCTTAGGGATGTGACGAAGTATGCGAATGGAACTGTATAAAGAAGCTAATTTTTCAAAATTCACTACTTGAACCATTTGTGTGCTAGCGGAAACCTGTGATGAAGTCACATCCGTAAGGGAATTTACTGGATGCAGTGTTGGCGCGACAGAGTACGTAGCATCTTTGTGCATACGCCCTATGTGCACGCGTAATCCACGAGGACCAAAAGATGCTGGACAGTGGGGGCAGGTCTGTTTATGGGGAGAGGCCATGTAGTACAGACTTATAAATAACAAATAAATAATAATAAATAAAAAACTAATATCTAATAAAAAGCTTAATATATAACACGTCTGACTCATAGATTATTGTTCATAACGACGATACACTTGAACGAATAAATTATTACTTATTTATTTGTATACATTGTGGTAAACTGCTAATAATAGTACGTACTTAGATTATTATAATATAGTGATGCATTCGAAATAAAACCAGAGGTGAGTATTGTTTATAGAAGTTCCTTTCTAATGTATTTCGTTCGCGTTCGAGCAAACTATCGTTGATGCCCGATTCCGGCTTGAATGCGCCATTTTTACACGACTGCCCAAAAAAGAGTGTGATGTTTTTAGGGTTCATGTACCTATGTATTATTTTCGATTTTCATAAGTTCAATCACTCGGAATATATCTTCTCACTACCACCTGTATGCTGATGATCTCCAAGTGTATGCTCAGTCTAAATTACAAGATTTACCCAGGACTATTGATTTAGTTAATAAAGATTTAGATTCCATTGTTCAATGGAGCAAGTCTTACGGACTAAAAGTAAATCCTTCCAAGACACAAGTCATTATAATAGGTAGTCAAAATCTAATATCACGCATAGACTGGGCTACTCTTCCCCATGTTGTTTTTGATGGGGTCCAATTACAGTATAGTGATACAGTTAAACCTTGGCGTTGTATTTGACAAGTTTCTGTCTTGGGTTCCCCAGGTTAGTGAAGTAAGTAGAAAGGTGTTTGCTGCTGTCGGCTCTCTCCGGAGGTTGACTAACTTTCTACCCATACCTACTAAAATTGCGCTTGCACAATCTCTCCTCTTACCAATTCTTGATTATGCTGATGCTTGTTATTTAGACTTAAGTGTGGAGCAACTAAATAAACTCGAGCGCATTCAAAATCTTTGTATACGGTTCATATTTGGGCTTCGTAAATATGACCACGTTTCTGAATTTCGCAATAAACTCGAGTGGCTCCCAATTCATTTTCGCAGGAATACTCATCTTTTATCTCTCTTGTACTGTGTTCTTTTCAATCCAGCCACTCCTCCTTATCTGAAAGAACGGTTTGAGTTTCTCAGTGATTCTCACTCGGGTCGATCTCTCCGCTCTGAAGATAATCTAATTCTTAGAATTCCTTCTCATAGCACTGCTTTCTACTCCAAATCCTTTTCCGTTAAAGCTGTTCGTCTTTGGAACTCTCTCCCTCTTAATATTAGGCAGGCAAAATCTTTGCCTATTTTTAAGAATCTCTTAAAAAAGCACTTTTTGCCTCCTTAGTATCCAATTCCTTAGATAGATAGCTTATATCCAAATATGTATATATACCTATTATTTGTTATATATTTAAGTTGTGTGTATAATATATTGTATGTATGTATATATGTATGTATGTATAATATTTATGTATTATATGTATTTTATATGTACAGATTTGTGTATTATATTATATTATAATAGTCTTTAGATTTGCTACCTTTGTGTAAGTGTTTTATCCGTTAATTGTATTACCTACTTTGTGTGCACCCTCCTTCAAATTTTCTGTTATTATTTCCTTCACTAGGTTGCCTGGAAGAGATCGCTTCTCAGCGATAAGGCCGCCTATTGTACAGTTTTTCATAATTTCTTGTTTTGTTTAAATGTGTTTTTTTATTTTTTATTTATGGTGTACAATAAAGTATATTTTCATTTCATTTCATTTCATTTCATTTCATTTCATTTCATTTTCAATGAAAATGATCATTTCATTTATGTATGTAACTTTCTTTATTCCACCATAACTTTTGAACTGCTGAATAGATTTGGGCATATGGGGTATCGTTGGAATCCTTACATCATTTCGATTGGCTATATTTTTTTTGGAAAAAGTCGTTTTACCACAGGGCGGTCGTGTTAAAGGTCGATAAGATAAAGACTAAGGGAATCGTTAAATATTGAGTCATTGAAGTTTTTACTTACTAAAGGGTTTAATTTAAGGCTATATGCTACCTAAAATTTAAGTAATTTAAAAATGGAACGATGTTTTTTTCCAAAATTTGACAACCAAGAACAAAAGTTTTTTTTTAAATTTCGAATTGCATGCTCTACACGTTAGGCCAACATGTTGGCCAACAGCTGGGCCAGCGTACAGAGGGCATATTGGTGACGGATGGCGGAAGGGGCGCGGGTTGGCGATGGTTGGTTGCGGTGTTGGTGCACAACGTGGTCAGAGCCAGCATAAGCTGTTTATTGAAATAAAAACAAATGAACACTATGATGGAAAATTATTTATTACTTTGTTCGTTATTGATTTTAAAAACTATTTGTGTTTGCTAAAATGAGTTCAAGTAAATACAATTAAGTGTGATGAATTCTTGCAATTAGGGAGCTATTTATTGAAACAAATGAACTCGGGAAAAAATATAGTTGTTCGTTGTTCGCGATTGATTTTGGACATTTCTGCCTATAGGTAAGTACTACTTAGTTTAAATTTCCGCGCATTGTTTGAGAAAAGTACTATACAAGCCTTGGCCACAACTAGGCATTGATGGACTCACGTATGTGTGCCTCGGCTGCGCCTCGGCCCACATTTACACGTTCTTCCGTCAATGCCTCTTTTGCTGGCCGCTGCAATAATGTACTATTTCAGTTGTTCACCACTTCACATACCTATAGGTAGGTATTCGCACAAACTCGTTAAACGAACTTTTGACAGCAGAATAATCAGAAGCCACTGTTTTTTCTGGTGGAAGATAAAGCAACAGCTTAAACATTTTTTTTATTTAGAGGGGCGCCATTTTTAGTCCTCGCACCAGGTTAAAATGTTAATAGGACCGGCACTGCATATTTACACCGGCCCGGCCGATCGTAATGTGTAACAAGGTATATAATGGAGTAAACAAGGTATATAATGGAGTGGTAGAGTCTTTACTAGGGTTGTGATGGAGGCGTTCTTAGCGGAAGCAGGGGCGGATGCGGAGGCGAAGGGGCTTTGCCACCGCGGATGCGGAGGTTAACGGAGGCGGAGGCGGAGGTGGATTTCTCTGATCACATTGTCAATTTTCTGTGCTTTAGGATGCGATGAATCCCGCCTTTGTTTTTTTTTTGAGGATTCTTCTAAAGACAGTTGCTTTTTTGCTCGTTGTAATGGTGTAACTGACGTCACCTGCTTCGATTTGTACCTGTCGCATTGAAAGTCAACGTAAATAAACCTCCTTTACAACTCCGCAAAAAAGCGGCGGAGGCGGATGCGGAAGTGGAGGCACGATTTCTTGCGAAAATTCCGCACTTACGGAGGTGGAGGCGAGGTTCCGTTACAACCCTAGTCTTAACGTATTATAAGTGACACAAGTTGTCCTACGTGAAATAAATAAATCATTTTTCTCAAACATGCTTGGAAATTTGAGCATTATTTTGACAACCTTCTTCGAGATAAATCGAAATTGCTGTACTGGCCAAATACATGCGAGCAGCGGCCTTCTAAAGTTGTATGAAAATCCATATCTGTCGTGGTTTAGCGGCCAAATAAATTACATACTAAATTCATATCTGTCGTGTAGTTTAAAAGTGGAACGATCTTTTACTCCGAAACATGGCAACCAAGGAGGTAACTTATTTAAGGTTTTATTTAAATTTCGGACTAGCTTGCAAATAGAAAGCTGTTTATTGAAAAAAAAAACAAATGAACACTTTGACGCGGGAAAAATTATTGTTGTTCGTTGTTCGTCATTGATTTTGAAATGTTTTTGACAAAATGAGTTCAAGTGAAGACAATGAGTGTGATGAACACGTTTTAATTTCCGCGCATTATTTGAGAAAAGCACTATACAAGCCTTGGCCACAACTAGGCATTGATGGACTTACACGTTCGTCCTTCAATGCCTGTTTTGATGGCCGCTGCAGTAATGTACTATATCATTAAAAACGGAATATAAGGGATTAAGATTGATCCGGCGGCAATTCACTCAACAAAAAATTTAAATAATGTTGTTCGCAATGAAATCCTTTGATGTAAGTCTGCAACCATCAGATCTGCAACCCTGGCAGGCCCAGGTGAGAGCGGGGCAGTCGGCGTTAAAAGCAAACCCTTGAAAAGAGGCGCTCGCGACATCGGCCGTTTTAACCGACTTAAAAAAAGAAAGAGGATCTCAATTCGACTGTACTATGTTTTTGAAGTGAAATCTTCTTTAGCCGCGTTGAGCACTTTTTGGTAGGGGGTAAGCTTGTGGATTCGCGTCACCGTCACCGATATGCTCCCTGCCGACATGCTCGCTTTGTTACGAAGACTACATTCGTAATTAAACTTTAATGCCTTAGTTTTAAGGTTTATATTTTTATTATTTTTATTTTTTTTAGTATTCGTTTTCACTTCTATCGGCAGTCCCTATGACTGCCATTTTTTTTGTATGTAGGTATGTTACGCGATCATTCCGCCAATTATGAATCAATTTTGATGATTCTTTTTTTGTTTGATAGATCATACTTCAGAGGTGGTCCCATCAGATCAAATTATTTATTTATTTTATTTATTTAAAAACAAGTACATAGTGTATAGCAGTTTACAATATTTGTTACGGTGTAACTAAAACCCTCGGGTTTATCCGTACAATAATCAAAGTAGAAGTATTGATGGAAGCGCAATTTTGGTACTATATTTTAAATGGTATTTTATTTAACGATAAAACACTATTTGTGATTTTATATCAGTTAGGCAGATAATTTAAACGTGACTGTATATTTTTATACTTCCACAAATACGTGATGTTTTTGCAAGTAGTGGCGATAAGCGTCGAAACGCGTTATTATGCGCAGATAGGCAAACTAGCTGCGGGCTGCGGCTCCGTGCGCGTTGAAATCTTTATAATGTTTATAGTAAGTGTTAAACTAGGCTAAAAAGGAAATAGTGGTGATGACACCAATGCTTAGATCGGGACACATTCTATTTTTATTTTATTTTTATACTAGCTGACGCCCGCGACTTCGTCCGCGCGGTTTAAGATTTTTCCCGCTTTTCTGTTGAAATTTTTCCTGAATTTTCTTTGCTATAAACCTCACGGAGCCCCAACGAATGCAAAACCGTGGAAATCGGTTCGTGCGTTCTGGAGTTATAGCGTCAGGAAGGAAAACCCGACCTATTTTTATATATTAGATAATGGGGATGATTAACAATTACATATTAAACCTAATTATCACAACAAATATAAAATAATAACAAATGTGTAATCCACCACATCATCCACGGGTTAACAATTTAAAATTTAAAAAATGAAGGCGACACAATGTACATAAATTAAATTAATCTGAGTTATTTAAATATAATTATGTATTTATAAATAAGTAAAAGAGATGAGGTAAGTAAGTACGTCTTGGTCCAACGTACACTAATTAACCTTATAAAAACCTTATACAAACTTATAAAAATTGCCTTTTCATATTTGCCCTCAGACATGGCAAAGATATCGACATTGTCAAAGCTTCTGCTCGTAGTTGTAAGTAATACTGCTTTATTAATTAGTGAGTATTTTTTTTTGTAAGTGTTATAATAATTGGTAATTAGGGCACGATAAGGCTCACGCCTGAAATACAGAAATGTAAAAGCCTTCAAATAAAAGAAAAAAAAATACTTCATATAACTACGTGCTACCCTAATGCCCTTAATTATCTATATAATCATGTATAATGAGACCTCGAGGTTTGAGAGACTAATTAGGTACATTACTAGCGCCTCCGACTTCCTTGTTAACACGTATTTTGAATCACAAGGGCAGAAATGTAATCTGTAGGGTTGTCACAAATAATAGATACTAATCTATACTGATATTATAAATGGGAAAGTTTGGATGGATGTATGGATGAATGGATGGATGTTTGTTATTCACTCACGCCAGAACGGCTGAACGGATCTGGATGATACAGATATAGATTATATTCAGGAATAACACATATAATTAGGGAGTTCCCGTGGGAATCAAAAAAACGTATTCCACGCGGACGAAGTCGCGGGCATCCGCTAGTCCATACTAAACTTATAAATGTGAAAGTGTGTCTGTCTGTCTGCTACGCTTTCACGGCCCATCTTTACAACTCATTTTGATGAATTTTGGTACTTAAATAACAAACAGGTGGTATCCCGGGGCAGGACGTAGGCTACTTTTTATCCCGGAAAATTAGGAAGTTCGTGCGGGAATAAAAAACTTAATCCACGTAGACGAAGTCGCGGGAATCATCTAGTATTTTATACTTTTGACGAGCTGATGCCTACGACTAAGCACACCATACAGTTACACCTACGGACACTCAACTCTCAATACTATTATACTTAGTAGGTATACAGTATACAGTATACTAAATTTTGCTTTCGGCTTCGTCTGTATGTAATTCTGGGCTAAATGAACCGATTTTGATTCAATTAAAAAAAGTCAAATTAAAACTATGAAAAACATCAAAATCTAAATTAAAACTAAATATTATATGTTTTTTGTTAAAATATAAGGATCTAAAAATATAAATAAATGAAAGAAAAATTAGGTACAAATCATCGTATTATTTTAAAAATAATTAAATTAAGTTTTTAACGTTGCATCAGCAAAATATCGGTCAGATACAAAGAAACAGATAAATTGACTGACTCTTTTAGCGGCAATTTGCTGAAGGCTGTGACCATTCAGCACATAATTAGGAGGGCGTTTCTCGGGATAATAATACCATAGAGTTCTAGATTATTCTGCTAACTGGGAAAATAGGTATTGATTAAAATTTTATTTCATGGTTTCATTCAGACAATCGACAGCCCTAGTTGTAATTTAAGTTTTATTCAAGTATTGTACTACCTACTAAGTCAAGTAATAATAATTATAATGTTCGGAAATTCCTAAAAGTTTGCTTACCATAATTATTGTTTGAATGCGTTCTCCGTCTGGATATTTACATAATTATAAATACTTAAAATACAGTAAGTACTTAACTAAGTGGGTACCTATACCTATATACATAACTAGTATGGCGCGTGGCTGCGCGGCCCGCTAAAGCGGACCGCGTAGTGGAGCGCGTGGTCCACTGTCTACTTACTCGCTGTCCTACTATCCTGCCCCCCGATTATGTAAGAATGGCCGATCAAATCGTCAAAGTTCGGCGTCAAAGTAAAATAAACCATAACAGCATTAAATAAGAGCTCAATTTCGAAAAACGAAATTGATCTCTAATTCAATGCTGTTATGGTTTATTTTACTTTGACGCCGAACTTTGACGATTTGATCGACAATTCTTACATAATCGGGCAGCTGGTTTACTGTCTACGTGTTCTGATCTGAACAACACACTGCTATGCTAGTGAGCACAGTGGAAGCGCCAGCACGCCAAGCGTCCGACGTAAAAGAAAATTCTCATAAAGGAAAAACATAAAACAAAGACCACCAACCCACCGCCCCTCCCTTTTTGTTTGAGCAGCCCCTAAGTAGGTACCTATCTTGAATACCCTGACCGTGCTCCTCACCCATCATCCGAACCTTCGATCATCATCTCTCTCCATATTTTTTTCTCCGAACCATTCGTCAAAATGAGATTTCTTCCATAAAAACAAATCTTGAAAAGGAACCGGTCTTGCATAGTTCTACACTTGTAGCCTCTTCAATATTCGCCATACATTTTCTATGGAAAAATAAATTCCACCATCTTGAATTTTTTTCCTGTTCATCAAGTAGACCTTCATGTCCCGATCATCTTTTGCCAAGAAACCACTCTTCCATCTTTTATACTCTCCGTGATAGACACCGACGAAATTTGTATGGCGGCCATCTTAAATCCGCCATTTTGAAAATTTTTTCAGCTCACTTTCAATTGGATGAAGTTTCGAGTGACATTTGGTCGAGCACCCCCCACCTATCTTCAATACCCTTTTCTTTGGAAAAATAAATTCCGCCATCTTGAATTTTTTTCCTGTTCATCAAGTAGACCCTCATGTCCTGATCATCTTTTGCCGAGAAACCACTCTTCCATCTCTTATACTCTCCGAGATAGACACCGTCGAAATTTGTATGGCGGCCATCTTAAATCCGCCATTTTGAAATTTTTTTCAGTTAACTGTCAATTGGATGAAGTTTCGAGTGACATTTGGTCGAGCACCCCCCACCTATCTTCGATACCCTGGCTGGTGCTCTTCATCCGTCTTCGAAATCCTCAATCATCAGCTCTCTCCGTATTTTGCCTCTGAATGAATTTTTGTCTTCTATACGAAACGATGAGTGAAAAAAAATATTTTCATACAAAATTTTACAGGAGAGGTGATCAATGAGTGAATCAGCACGAGCAGCTATATATACTAGTATGGCGCGTGGTTGCGCGGCCCGCTACAGCGGACCGCGTAGTGGACCGCGTGGTCCACTGTCTACTTACTCGCTGTCCTACTATCCTGCCCCCCGATTATGTAAGAATGGCCGATCTAATCGTCAAAGTTCGGCGTCAAAGTAAAATAAACCATAACAGCATTGAATTAGAGCTCAATTTCGTGTTTCGAAATTGAGCTCTAATTTAATGCTGTTATGGTTTATTTTACTTTGACGCCGAACTTTTACGATTTGATCGACAATTCTTACATAGTCGGGCAGCTGGTTTACTGTCTACGTATTCTGATCTGAACAACACACTGCTATGCTAGTGAGCACAGTGGAAGCGCCAGCACGCCAAGCGTCCGACGTAAAAGAAAATTCTCATAAAGGAAAAACATAAAACACAGACCACCAACCCCCCGCCCCTCCCTTTTTGTTTGAGCAGTCCCTAAGTAGGTACCTATCTTTAATACCCTGACCGTGCTCCTCACCCATCATCCGAACCTTCGATCATCATCTCTCTCCATATTTTTTTCTCCGAACCATTCGTCAAAATGAGATTTCTTCCATAAAAACAAATTTTGAAAAGGAACCGCATCAAAGTCTTGCATAGCAATATTCGCCAATACATTTTCTATGGAAAAATAAATTCCGCCATCTTGAATTTTTTTCCTGTTCATCAAGTAGATCTTCATGTCCTGATCATCTTTTGCCAAGAAACCACTCTTCCATCTTTTATACTCTCCGAGATAGACACCGACGGAATTTGTATGGCGGCCATCTTAAATCCGCCATTTTGAAATTTTTTTTCAGCTCACTGTCAATTGGATGAAGTTTCGAGTGACGTTTGGTCGAGCACCCCCCACCTATCTTCAATACCCTTTTCTATGGAAAAATAAATTCCGCCATCTTGAATTTTTTTCCTAGTCATCAAGTAGACCCTCATGTCCTGATCATCTTTTGCCAAGAAACCGCTCTTCCATCTTTTATACTCTCCGAGATAGACACCGAAGAAATTTGTATGGCGGCCATCTTAAATCCGCCATTTTGAATTTTTTTTCAGCTCACTGTCAATTGGATGAAGTTTCGAGTGACATTTGGTCGAGCACCCCCCACCTATCTTCGATACCCTGGCTGGTGCTCTTCATCCGTCTTCGAAATCCTCAATCATCAGCTCTCTCCGTATTTTTCCTCCGAATGAATTTTTGTCTTTTATACGAAACGATGAGTAAAAAAAAAATTTTTCATACAAAATTTTACAGGAGAGGTGATCAATCAGTCAATCAGCACGAGCAGCTATATATATATTAATATTAACATCATACCAATATTATATAAAAATGTGAAAGTGTGGTGGTTTGTTGGTTTTTCCTTCAATCACGCCGCAACGGAGCAACGGATAAACGTGATTTTTGGCACAGGTATAGTTGAGGACCTGGGAGAGTCACATAGGCTACTTTTAAAAATATTATATATTTTTTTATATTGTTTATATATTATGCCCGGACGAAGTCACGGGCAGTAGCTAGTCGCAAGGCTTTAATATAATATTGTTTTATTTAGGCATGTTAAAAAGTTATTACCTTATTTTTTTCGTTATAATATTATGCATTATGTAAGTAATTAAAAAATTATTATATAACCCTGAATTTTTTATAATAAAACTACGAGTAGCTGATGCCCACGACTTCGTCCGCGTGAATTGAGGTTATTTGGTTCCCGCGGGAACTCTTTAGTTTTCCGGGATAAAAAGTAGCCTATGTGTTATTCCAGACTACAATCTATCTCGGTGCCAAATTTCATCCAGATCCGTTCAGCCGTTCGGGCGTGATTGAGTAACAAACATCCATACATCCAGACATCCATACATCTGGGACATCCATACATCCATACATCCATCCAAACTTTCGCATTTATAATATTTATTTGATGCATTGAACCTCAATGTTTTCAAATACTTCTATGCGGATATAATATAAACTAAAACAATATAACAAGCTGATTCTTTTATTTTATTAACCAAAACAGAATTTATGCACCTGTAATATAGTAAGATGCCCAAGACTTCATCCGCTTTTTTTTCTATAATATATATAGCGAGCAAACGAGCAGGCGGGTCACCTGATGGTAAGTGAACATTTGCAGCACCAGAGGAACCGCCAATGCGTTGCTGGCTTTTGAGAAATTTGTTTATCCGCCCTTTGAAGAGCCCCATATTATAATCATTAGGGAACATAGAAGATGGAAGCTGGTTCCACAATTTGCAAGTACGTGGCAGAAATGACCTGGAATAACGGGAGGTGGAAGAAGACCAGGCATCCAGGAAAATTTGAAATTAGGCGCTTGGAATTAGAAAGAAAGAAAGAAAGAAAGAATAATCGGAGTCGGTTTTTAGGGATCGCCTGAAAATCATCACGCTGAGGCGATGCCCTTTTGGTGTTTTTTTTTGTCACAGTGTAGTTCCTAAGTTTTGTCCTAGTAATTTTGTGCTTTGTATTGTATTTACTGTAACTGTGTAACTGAACAAAATATATATTTTTTTAATATTTCCCCTAAAATTGACGAAATGGGGGGCTTTCAAAGTGGAGATTTTCTAACGTCCAAAGTTGACCTCAGAACTCTCAATTTTCTGAAAGGCTGATCCTGAAACTTGATCAATTATTTGAATTATATCCTGCACTTGAACAACAAATACTAAAAGTAATTTTTAATGAGCTTCAGTAGTTTTAACAGAACTTCACAATGATGTCAATAGATGGCGCTCTGTAAAAGTTTATGGATACCGCGAGGTCTCAGTTCGGGGCGAACCACTAGTATTAGGTAGGTATAATAATATCCTGTAGAAAAAAAAACAGGCATTATTAAAACATCACATACCTAAGTACCTACAAACTTTAAAACATTGCCTATTCTGTGTTTAAACATTAGTTTACTAATCGTTGCCTATGAGCAGATATAGCACTTACGATAAGTAAGTATAATATTATAGTATCTTCTTGCCATATCCGGGAATCGAACGCGTGACCGTGGGCTGCCATTTGCTAATTACAATGTCGCGGTTATCCAAGTGTGAAACTATTAAACAATTTTCATTTTGAAATTACATGTTATTATTTTTCTCGTATGAATGTGCAGAATGAGGTACTTAAGTTGTTAGGTACCTTAGGGGTCACCTGATGGTGGGGACCCCTAAGGTACCTAAGGGGACCTCGAGGTCACGAGCGACTGGGGTGGGGGCTTCAGTCGTTCCATCGTCCATGAACTAAAGGCCTCGGGAAGATGGCAGCTTGCTGTGGCACAAGCAGCCATATGTCATAGCGAGTGTTGTTTGGGGCGTGAGCACCGGGATGAGCCCAAATCGTCACACAGCGGGTGTGATCGTAGTATCATAAATAAACAATTCGTGTCGTATGACGTAAATGTACCTTATACGTGGCGTCTTGACTCTTTAGCCGTTCCTATCATAAACATTGCCGATGTCACCATAAAAAAGTTGTCGATCTGCTCATTAAACGTTTTATTTTATAGACCTTTTGATAGATGGGCGTTTTGCTACATGGACATTTCGCTACTTAGACTTATTGCTCACTAGATGGTGCCCGCGACTTCGTCCGCATGGATCCGCATACAAGTAGCATACGAGTATGTGTTATTCCAGACTATGATCTGTCCCTGTGCCAAATTTCATCCAGATCCGTTCAGCCGTTCTGGCGTGTTGAGTAAAGCTGATGCCCGTAACTTCGTCCGCATGGATTGAGTTGTTTTGGTTCCGCGGGAACTCTTTAACTTTCCGGGATAGAAAGTAGCCTATGTGTTATTTCAGACTATAATATATCCCTGTGCCAAATTTCATCCAGATCCCAGTACCTAGTTCTGGCGTGATTGAGTAACAAACGTACATCCATCCATCCATCCAAACTTTCGCATTTATAATATTAGTATAGATATTAGATAGTATAGATTATACTTTGCTGCTTAGACCTTTTGCTCGTGAGGTATAAAATGAAGCTATACAGGTTTATGATTTGAGATGATACTAAGCTCTTTTTGAGCCACCACCACTACAGCCGGATTAACGTCCAACTGGTCACAGGCCTCCACTCTCATAGGAAAGAGGGAATTAGAGCTTAGACCCATCACGCTGCTAAAATGCGGGTTGGCGGGCTTTAATGACTATTATCATGTTAGTGATAATAACCGCTACCGACGGCTTAACGTGCTCTCCGAGGCACGGCAGTGAGACACCGCCAACCTCCTAGTTCCTAACTCCGGGAAATTTCTAGTCAGAAAAACCCAATAATTAATTATGGCCCGACCCAGGACTCGAACCCGAGACCTCGTTGGTCGCAGTCGAACATGCCAACACTAAATCACGAGGCAGTTCTTTTTGAGTACAAATGACACGTTCTAGGACTCGACCTTGCTGCTTATGAGATGTTGACATCTCGATTCTCGAAGTGCGCGTTGGCATCTCGTTTTGCAGTGTGACATTTGCTTCACAGAGTAGGTATTGCAGTTCACACACGCATACGCGCGCGCTCTGTGTAGCGCCTGGTCGTTCGGCTGTAGCACTAGCAGTCGACCGACGACGCCGACTTTTATTTTATTTAAGCTTTTTATTTTTTTGTTACTTATTAAGTTTTGAATGAATGAATCTTTTATTAATCAAAGCAATAATTCATCTTTGAAAGCGCTGTCCTGTCTGTCAGCTAATGGTAATGGAAAATCTAAAAATCTGCCATTACTAAGGAAGTACTTTTATGCGGCACTTGCTTTTAAGACTCTGGGCCCATGGTCATCGGACACGAAGAATTTTATAAATGTCGTGTCCCAAAAACTAATCCATGCCTCTGGTGACCAAAGAGCTGGCGCATAAGTAGCCCAACGGCTTAGCCTTGCTTAGTAGTAGTTTTTAATTTTATCTTTCTGTAATTCTTTGTTTATATCAGTTGAATAATAATTAAAAACATTCAAAAAGTACTTACTATCTGTCTTACCTTCCGTCTGTATCTGTCTGTTACCTTTTCACGGTCCATAGGTATGGAAAATTGGTACAGATACCTATACCGGATTTATCTCGGACACTCGGGTTTTCTAAGAACCTATATCATAAAGTTCACACAAAACAGTTCCACAGCAACTTTGACAAAAAAAAAACTGTTATAAACGGGTTTGACCTTTGACATCCAATGAGAAATACCTACGTTAAACGACTGAGAGAAAGAGGCTCACGAAGCAATATTTTCATAGAGCTATCATAATTGTTGTTGAGCGTGTAAGTACCTAACTATTTAGGTAACTACGTATTAGCATACGTAGCAAATAATTAAATATTTGAACACCTGAATAAACAGGTTTGTCTCGCAAATTGATTTACTGTGTCTACCTATTATTGACAATTCCATGGCGTAGGTGTAAAGTAATTCATTTTATTAATTATTTATCGTTCACCATTTATTTTTACACAAAGTTTTAGTCTTTGTTTATTTCCTACTAAGTACTTAAGTATTGTGTATGCATGTTTTTATATCGATTCATCCACATGTTTTATTTTTTCAACTTTATTGAAAACAATACAATTTATAGAACTTAAAGCTAGCTAGCCTAACCTAATTAATATATAAATCATGTCCGCGTAGAATGGTGTCAAGAACGCTGGCTGCATCTCCACGTTGGACAGCCAGGCTGATCCTTTGCGCAAAAAAATGAGCCATCCCTTCTGTCACCTAGATGAGGCAATTTTTTTTATTTTATTTTTATGAAAAAAGTACTTACTTACACAAAACAGATTGCCACCAATACATCGACAAAATACAACAAATTCAAAACAGGATCCAGGTTACAACCCTAATTATGTATACACAACATTATCTATAGAAAAAGACTATATAAATTTAAATCACAATAATAATATTACGTAAAAACTAAAAATTAAAAATTAAAGTGCAGTTCTAAAATACCTATACTTATCGGTCTAAATACAATTGTCAAAATTTAAGTCAAAATTTTACAGTAGTCAAGGATAATAATAATAAAAACATGCTTGATTATAGAGTCAGAAAAAGTGTATACATTTATATTTATTTATATCAATTAACCGCGATGATATATCTCGCAAAACTTTTGCCACATGTCCACATTTGTGAAGAGTCCACAAATGTGGACATGTGGCCACATATTGTGCACGGACAGTTGAAGTGATCCATCCCATGATCCATCAAAGTGAATGCGTTGTCCTCTAGAACCCTTTAGTATTTAGTGTTAGGTCGCTAACTCTGTCGGCACCGAATTCTAGCTGTTTGAGTATTGATATTGGACCATAGATTCAGCCAATCAAAACAATTGTGACTGTAATAATGATTGATGCAGGTTTTACATAATACGGCTACTGGATTCTGTTAGACGTCGTTTCACCCCAGCGCCCCGGAGAACACGTAAATCCGTTGGCCTAATCTCTCTCCGGTTGTGTCAGATTGCCTTCCCAAATAAATGTTCGAAACTGCTATTAATTATTGTGTTCTGTCGCAGTGATGCCGTGTGGTGACGCGGCGGCAGCATGGCGGCAGGCCGACAGCTTCGGCTGCTGCTGTGGAAGGACTACCTCATACGGAAGAGAAAGCCTGTAAGTATTTTTTTAAATCTTTGTTTACGGAGTTTGTTCCTTGAGGAATACGTCACTCCGTAGGGCATCAAAGAATTCTACTCAAAATCATAATAATGAAATATTAAGTATTGTCTTATTGTCTTACTAGATGATTCTCCTCAGTAGAATCTGCTTTCTTCTTAAACTTGTGTAAAAGCACAGCCCTCTCTACTGCACTAGGGAGGTTTTTACATCTATGTGAATATGGTAGGGTTTGCCTACCACCACCACCACTACAGCCCATTAACGTTCCACTGCTGGGCACAGGCCTCCACTCTCACAGAACACATAATATATATGTTCTGTGTCCACTCTCATAGGACAGAGGGAGTGAGATCTTAGACCCACCACGCTGTTCCAATGCGGGTTGGCGGGCTAGGGTTTGCCTAACTGTGGAACATTTATATTAAAACCTTATTTATTGTTCCAGATAACACTGATCGGCGTGCTGTGGGCTGCGATAGTCTTGTCCAGTCTCTACTTAGTTAGGATTAATGTAAATAATACAGATTACCCAACGTGTAAGTACGAGTATTTACTTCCTTTTCCCATATACAAATTAAACGCCAATGATACTTTGGAAAAATCGGGACCATTAATTTCCGCAATTTTCAATTTTAAGGGTAGATTCTTATCAGTAAAGACCTTTTGTCTGGTAGGATGCTTCTGCCGCGGCTAGTTACCACCTTATCGGCAAAGACGTACCGCCAGTTTGCTCAGTACAGGATTACTGAAAAGTGTTGAATAATTTGCAGTGAGATAAGGATAAATTTGATTAGAAGTTTTTTAGAATTCGTCAACTCCGAACTAAATCCATGATAATTTTTAACTCGCTTCGGCTAAGATTCATCTTTGATTTCACCTGCTCCACTTACCTGCTAAATTTTGAGGACCTGCTGAGGGACCTGCTAATCGGGCCCTCACAGAGTACCTACATTATATATTGGGCCTCATAGATGAATATGTATAACGGGCCCTCAAGTATCTATTCCAAAAGCGCCCTGGTCTTAGATGAGCCCACAGCAAACTCAGCCGGGTTTAAATTTATTTTTCATTATTTATCACCATCTCACAAATCACAGGTTTGCGTTTTAAAAAACTTTTAAGAGACTTTTCCAAAATGTCTTCGACTCTTCTTCTTCGAGTTAACATCTAGAACTGCTGTGCCTAACCAAATTGATGAGTATAATGACCAGAATTGAAAATATCTCTATCTAAGTATAAATAAATCAATTGCTGTTCGTTTGTCTCGCTAAAACTCGAGAACGGCTGGGCCGATTTAGATGGATTTTTTTGAGTGTGTTTGTGTGGGTCCCGGGATGGTTTATATTCACAATTGGACCCCATAGGGGGCGCTGCAATCGGGTTCTAGCTTCAAGGCAGGACAACGTCTGCCGGGCCCACTAGTTCTATGATAATGAGAATGCTTTTATTTATTGCAGGTCAATTTGCTGCCCGCGCATTGCCCAGTGCCGGAGTGCTAAATTTCCTTCAATCTTTCGTGTGCAATGTAAATAATGAGTGCTCGCCATTGGAGGAATTCGATGAGATACCTGCCTATGAGAAAGCCAAGTAAGATAAATCTATGATAACGCTATACAGCTCAACCTTGTTTTTTCCCCAATTAATAAACCAGCTGGCTTAACTAACATATCTTTTTTTTATTCACTACAAGTTAGCCCTTGACTGCGATCTCACCTGATGCCCCTGATAGTAAGTGATGATGCAGTCTTAGATGGTAACGGGCTAACCTGTTAGGGGCATGGCAGTTATAGTAAACCCATACTCCTAATCGGGTTGCTCACGGCATCGTACCGGAACGTTAAATCGCTTGGCAGCACGTCTTTGCCAGTATGGCGGTAACTAGCCACGGCCGAGGCCTCCCACCAGACTAGACCAGGGAAAATTCAGAAATTATAAATGCCCACATTGACCCTGCCGTGAATCGAACCCGGGACCTCCGCACGTTAAGACAACAACGATCAAAACTGCGCCAGGGAGGTCGTCAAGCTGATCAGATTCTGCACAATATCAAATTGCATTTAATAGTAGGTACCTATTGTCATACCAAATTATGATTATTATATACTGTAAAGCAAACAAAACATCTGAAAGGTCACAAATAATTAATGATCCATGACAAAATTTTAAAGGTTCACACAGCTGCAGCGTCAGATCTCATCAATCATCACCAACGAGACGGTGATCGACACAGCAGCCAATGTGCCAGATGCTCTCAAACTGATCGCTACTCTGTCAGACATCGCAGACAATCCTCTATTCTTGAATATCACTAGTGAGTATCAACACCATTTGCGCAAGAAACAAGAAGCTAAATTCGCTGTAACCTTGTTTGTTTTGTCGGACAATAGTGAATTGAGTTTCATATTGGATATCATGGAAAGGCGAAGTAATCCCTAGCTGCTATCCAACAAAAACCCCTTTCTAATAAAAGCTATTTAAAACTTTCTTTTCTTCTCTTTTCAATACCGATCTTGCAAGCCAAGTCAGGGTTTTCTTGGATTGATTTCATTTCACAAATGATGTTTTTGGATCTGACTAATTGCTTGATAGACTAAAACTTCACAAGTCACACCAGGACTTGTGAAGTTTTAGTCTATTTAGGTTATTCCATAAGACCAGATTTTGGTAATTGTCCGGTGAAATCATATCAACAATATAGTAAAATTCTCATAAGAATTAACGACAGTTTTTGGTTTCAGAAAATGGATTGCTCGTAAGTGATTTATTCAAGAATCCCAAAAGGGTAAAGTGGTATTTGACAAAACAACTTGAACTGCCTGAAGTGATTTCAAACAGTATTCTCACAGCTGAAGTTGGTTTTGAAGGCGTAAGTACTATTTACGATGCATTAATTAAATTCATTTATTTCGTTCAACCCAAAGAGGGTCTTCGCTTCTAGTATTAAAAGCTCGTGACTGAGTTTTTCTTCTGATGGCTTGAAAGTCTTAACTTTAATACCTACAGCTGAGATATAAATCGGCATCAAACTTTTGATTCTGCTGTAAGAAGAGCATACTTATGCTCTTCTTAGAGCAGATTTTTTTTAAGTACCGTTGCCAATAGAGAGACTCTACTGGCATAGTTACACCATTTACGTTTGGTGTATCAGTTACTATATTTCTTGGTTCTGCCTCTCTATCTAAGTAATTGATTGTAGGGTCTTTCGAGTATTTTTATTAATGTTTATGCTTAAAAACCCTGAACTATAATATATTAAACTTTTCAGGTCATGCAAGGGAACTTGAACAGATGTAACGCAGATTCTATAAGAAAAACGATTAAAATTAAAAATGTAGAACACTTAAAGGTATTTGTAGATAAATTGTGTGCACTTCCAAAGAAAACAGTTCAAAATCTAATCATGGGCCTCGTACCAGAAGTGGATATCGGAAAATTCCTTACAATGGTATGATTTTTTTTCTTGTATCTTTATTATAATCGTTTGATTCCAAAATAATTGCCTCGATTCAGATAAACCGGAAAGTTTAACTATAAATGTTTTGAAAAAAAAATTGTAAAGGCCAATTGCCGGCTTTTGCCAATTTTTATATTAAATTTTTGAAGAAGAATATAAAAGCAGTTGAGTTAAATAGTAATAATCTTCAGTAAAGCTTTCCATAGATAGGCGATATGTATTACAAATTATCTGGTGACGTGAGATTGACGAGGCTTGGTGACATGATGGTAGCAGTGCTGAGAATGATGTCGATGGACAGTTTCATGCCTCCTGAGCTAACAGCTATAATCCAGAATCGAGAAGTCGACTTTAGTTACGTCAATTTGACTATGTAAGTATATACTTATTTATTACTAGATGATGCCCGCGAATTCATCCGCGTTGATTTCGATTTTCGTCGGGTTTTTTGATTCCCGCGGGAACTTCTTAATTTTCTTTTTATTTATTTTTTTCTTAAAAATTAACCTATGTCCTTCCCCGGGATATAACCTACCTCTATATCAAATTTTAACCAAATCGGTTGAAAAGATGGGCCGGGAAAGCGTAGCAGACAGACAGACAGACAGACACACTTTCGCATTTATAATATTAGTATGGATTTACCATCATACAAATGCACTTTGTGTTTCAAATTTTGTCAATTGCAGTAAACTGAATATGATACATAATCTATATATATATATATATATATTTTTATATATATATATATATATAAAACAATTGCTGTTCGTTTGTCTCGCTAAAACTCGAGAACAGCTGGGCCGATTTAGATGGAATTTAAAAACATACGCGCTGAATTGAGAACCTCCTCCTTGTTTGGAAGTCGGTTAAAAAAAAGAAGTACAAATTTTGTGTTACCCCCTTAAATGATGAGTAATCAGGATCAGAATGATAATAAATCTTAATATTATACAAATATAGCGTAGGTACCTACTTTATAAAAATGTAACTAAACGTGATAAATAATGTTTTTTTATTGCAGGATAAAAAACGTCATCAATTTGTTCCAATCAACGTTTGGAGATACAGAATCATTTAAAATGATAAAGGAGGTTGTAGATACAGCAGTTCTAGGCGTAGAGTACTTACAAAAGTTCCTAACAAAACAAGATTTTGATACTGTAGAAGAAGTGACTGATTTAGCATTGTCGAAAGTCGGCGATAAGTTTGGAATACGCGCTGGATTTCATAAAGCTTCCCAACTTATGAACAGTATTAAAAACTCGCTTTCAGAAATAAGTTCGAACGTTACAACGCTAAGCATATTCAATGCGTAAGTGTTCTTATTTTTTTTTTGTCATCTGAAAAATAAAACATATTGTTTTGTACAGTTCCTAATTTTAATTTATTCATTCATTTTTTCAGTTTCTCTGGGGTAACAAATTTCTTTTTAAAATTTATGCCAAAGAATCAAAAACACGAAGTCCTATTCTACTCTACGCTACTGGCAAAACTTATCGAAGGCGCTCGTAAGGTCATCAATATTAACATGCATTTAGACCAGTTGGCCTATGATGTCTCCCTGCGCAACCCTCAGGGTGTTAAAGTATTATTAGCGTTGCCACCTGATGTAATTACCAAAGGCTTAGAAGCCTTGGCAAATGCGGAAAGAATACAGGTACTTATTTTTAGGGTTCCGTAGCCAAATTTGGCAAAAACGGAACCCTTATAGATTCGTCATGTCTGTCTGTCTGTCTGTCTGTCTGTCTGTCTGTCCGTCCGTATGTCACAGCCACTTTTTTCCGAAACTATAAGAACTATACTGTTGAAACTTGGTAAAGTAGATGTATTCTGTGAACCGCATTAAGATTTTCACACAAAAATAGAAAAAAAAACAATAAATTTTGGGGGTCCCCATACTTAGAACTGAAACTCAAAAATTTTTTTTTCATCAAACCCATACGTGTGGGGTATCTATGGATAGGTCTTCAAAAATGATATTGAGGTTTCTAATATCATTTTTTTCTAAACTGAATAGTTTGCGCGAGAAACACTTCCAAAGTGGTAAAATGTTGGTCCCCCCCCCCCCGTAACTTCTAAAATAAGAGAATGATAAAACTAAAAAAAATATTTGATGTACATTACCATGCAAACTTCCACCGAAAATTGGTTTGAACGAGATCTAGTAAGTAGTTTTTTTTTAATAATTTAAAACTTACTACAAGTTTGTACGGAACCCTCGGTGCGCGAGTCCGACTCGCACTTGGCCGGTTTTTTATAATAGAGATTGGAGCATATTTTTAAAAGAGACACAACTCAATAAAAGTTAATTATAAATTATGCTCACATAGTGCATTGCGTCTCATTTCAGAAGTATGTTTTTTTTCGCCTTAACTACATGTTCATTACTGGACATAGACCATCCAGTGCGTGCCACCATACAAGATACTCGCCTTACTCGTCCAGCGACGTGCAGGTTTAGCATGCGCACAGCGAGATATCTCACGTCGAGAGAGAGAGATGTTGCTGATGCCGGCTAATTTCTCGTTTACCCTAACATGCACAATCCGGTATATTAAAAAAAAATAGTCAGCATGTAAGGGTTTGTAAAAAAAAATAGATAAGAAATATTACTTTTATCTCTACTTTTGATATGCCGAGTCATATACCGAAGAATAGAGATAACGGGTAGACATAATTTTACTCGTTGTGCGCATGCTACGTACGGTCTGCACTACAGATCACGTCAGCTCTCCCAGAGCCCTTTGGTTCTGCCAAGGACCTGGCACCTCATACTCGCACCCGCACAATATTGACTAGTTCACTAGTGACTTGGTTTTAATTAACTACTTTGTTTCTTTCCTAGATAATGACGTCCAAACTAAACGATGTGAATCAGATGTTCTGTGATACAAACCGAATAAAGAATTTCTTTATGGTATCGCAACAAGAAGCATCTAGTTTGAAATCACAACTGTGTACGGAAGCGTGGAGCAGTTACGTCTACGATTTCGTATCCAGTTTTGGTATTTACGACGTTAAAGAGAATGTAAGCTAAACAAAAAGAGTTTTTGCGATGCAAACTTTGGAATTCTGTTATAAATATTCTTACTTGTTAATGATCTATGATACAATAATATTTATTTTCAGATAAATAGCATGGCATCACTATTTGTGCTTGAGACTCTAGGAAGAGATATCAGCAGTCAACTTTACACCATCAACAAGGATTTTGAAATTCTCAGCAACTTAACTGAAGACATAAAAAGATTTATGTTACAAGAAAAACCAGCTATGGATTGGAAAAAAGCATTTAATGTTTCTGAAGATGCAGAGGTTTTTAAAGCTTTTAAAACTAAAGCGCACTTGGGTAAACATATACTGTGAGTTTTTTAACACTTAACTTTTAAGGACGGAACAATTACAAAGTAGTCTAATATAAATACAATTTCATATATTACAAAAAGTTATATTTGGCTATGAAAAAATTCAGACGCATAATATATAATAAATTACTTAAAGATCGTAATTATAATATGCTCTCTTTTTGCAGGATAACAGTACACGGTGCTTTAGCCAAAGAGGTAGTCAGGCAAAACCCATTACTGGAGTACAAAATATCGCCATTTTTAAAAGACACGCTTACAATAGTGAATGCAATTAATGAACAGCTCGATGTTGCTCCTAAAAATTTACAAAAGAAAGCCAAAGAAATGTATCCTGATATTATAAAAATGGTATTAGGTACAGCTTTAGATGAAGAAAAGGTGAATAAAACTTTTAATAACTTACTTAATTTATTTTACGAAACTAATCATTAGTTTGAAACCTTTTTATAAATAAATAAGCTTTTATAATATTCTAGATGTACAAATTACTATCAACACCATGTCAAGATATTGTGTGCCATGGCCCTGAAATAGCATCTATCTATTTAAATTATCCCCCAAAAGATGATGAAAAAGGCTTATTTACTACGTTATGTAATATAACTATTGCTATTGAAAAAGGACTGGAAAAAGAATCGATCATCGGAAAAGCTGTAAGTGAACAAACCAATTTTAGATAAATCGTAAGAAGAAAAGCTTTGAATTAAAAAATAAAAACAAACGTGATATACAAGTTAAGTAAGTTACTTAATTAATTTAGTGCCAAATGCACCAACTCCGAATAACATTTAACCTAGGAATAAATAAGAGATTTTCACAGTTTTCGCCAACACATCAAATTTATTCCTGGGTATTATTATTATAAATTTAACCCATTGAAGTTGTTTCATGTATGGAACTAGGTATGTGTTCTTTTATAGGTCCACTAGCTGATATCCGCGACTTCATCAGCGTGGGTTAAGTTTATTTCATGTCCACGGGAATGCCTTAATTTTCCGGGATAAAAAGTAGTCTATATCACTCTCCATGCCCTCAACTATACCCATGCAAAAAATCACGGTTATACGTTGCTTTGTTGCGGCGTGATTGAAGGACAAACTAACTAAGTAACACACTTTCGCAATTATAATATTAGTATGATTCTGGGTTTAATATTACTCCAAGTTGGTGCAATGTGCAAGTTGTGTTCATAAAGGATTAATTTAATCTTAATCTTAGTCCAAAGTATACATAAATATTGAAAATTTGGTTGATCGATAGACTCACAATTTAACAAAGATTAACTTAAGTAATGAAAACGCTTGACTCTTTTAGATAAAAAATGTAAAAGATTCTGAACACAGTGTCTTAGAAGAAATCAATTGGACAGGTATAATAACTGGCCTAAACGATCTCTACGAAAAATTGTACAGCGACTACACATATCTGTTCGAGTACAAAACTTTTAACATGAATGAAATGGAACAGAAGGAAGTAGCTGAAATGATGAATGAAGTTAAAATGTTCTG
The DNA here is from genome assembly GCA_917051295.2 of Erebia ligea. Classification (NCBI taxonomy): domain Eukaryota; kingdom Metazoa; phylum Arthropoda; class Insecta; order Lepidoptera; family Nymphalidae; genus Erebia; species Erebia ligea. Next base: position 623,563 of record OU785241.1, read on the forward strand.
GTTTAATTTGAAGAATCTAAATAGGCTGTTGCACATAAGGTTTGTATTCTGAATAATATGACTTTTCGCTGTATTCATTCGTCATGTTCGCAAAGAAAAAGTATTCATAAAGTTTTTAACGGCTAAATTTTATAGACGTTAACTTTAACATATTTTACAAATTGTTGATTAGTATATATTTATACACCTTACATATTTAATCTTAATACGATTATCTGTAATGATCAATTCAGGTTTTTCTCCTTCTAGCATCAAATTTGGCCTTCGTTTCTTGGATATATTGGACCACGGCATCTTCGACTTAAACAGTGAGGGATGGATTAAACTTAAATATAGCCTCTACTTGGCTAACGGACCTTTGAGCGTCGTAGATGATATGATTCAACTAATTGGAGGTAAGAGATTCCTTTTTTTTTCTTTCAGTTCGGGTTTCCCTTTCGTTTTATTGCCTACTATAAGTATAATAAATGCAAAAGTGTATAATCTGTTAATCCAGTTTTGACAAAACTTGGTAGAGATACAGGTTGCATCTCGGGGAGGGATACAAGGAAGGACGGCAAGGTACTTTTTCTAGTGTAAAATATTCTGATTTTAGGTATTACAAGAAATGAAACAACTCTATCGTCAGTTCCTCCAACTACTGCAACTGCATTAAGGAATATGCTTCCTAATATACCGTATTTCCTAAAGGACTCAGTGGATCTGATAGTTGCTGATAAGACCGACGTAAGTATTAAGACTCAGCCCATCTCGCACAACACTGCCTAACACTGTTTGTGATGCTGTCACTTTTTGACAAAATTTATTCCGAGTTTGACATAAAAAGGATAGGTATAGAAAATTTTACTGAAACACATTTAACGGTCATGTGTAAGTGGTCCTTATAGTTAAACTCTCACAAATTCATCACTGTTGGTTTCTTTTACTCTTTTACCATTTTCTCTAAAATTTTTAGGATTTTGTAGACGAGGATTGTTTTCTGTTTAAAAATCACTTAATCACTATTTGTATATTCAACTTTTTTAAATTTCTCTACTTTTAGTTTCTTTTTAATCATCTATGTCTCAATTAATTCTTACTTCATTAATTTTCTTCCTTTACTCTTAATTCCAGATTGTCCCGATAATTTCTTTATTGAATGCCGTTCCATCTTGGCCTTGTTCTGGTAGTCTTGCTCAGTTCTTACAGATAAGTGGAAAGTCACAAATTGCTCTTAAATCACTTGAAACCATCATGTGCCTGAATTCAGATTTACAACAAGAATGGATTGAATATTTAGCCATGAGAAATGCTACGGTTTATGTAAGTAAATTTTGTTCTTCTGATATTTTTAAATTTTATTTAATTTCAGGAGTTACGTTATTCATAATATTTCCACCTATCTGTTTAATAATTACTTTATATTTTGACGTCATGGTCGATGAAAATTTCGTGGCTTCTATGCAACTTGGTTATCAGGGTGGGAAAAATGCACTTGCAGAATTACCTAAAATCAACCTGCATGATGTGAAAATAAAGATTAAAATTATTTTCACTTTAATACTCACAGAAAGTCTTTGATTTCAGAAAATTCAAACCTGGAATACTACTCAGTATCCGGACAGTATATTCCTCAAATTCTCTGCAACTTTTGACTCTCTGATAAGGGACTTTGATACTTTGAAAGAGATTCTCCACTTCGCTTTCGAGGATGGAACTGACGGACGCGTAACACTTTTATCAGCGATACAATACTCTGCAAATGCTTTCGATAATCCTGAAAAGGAAATAATTTTAAAGTAAGTTCGTCACAATCGTGACTAAAAAGCTTCCTTTTAACTTCTTTGAATAATCAATGAAGTAGAAAAATATGCACGATTTAAAAACACTTTCCGAATCTATCGTCGATATTGCTTGGTATTAATTTGAAACAAAATGATTGTAAATTAAATGAGGCTAGACCGATATGCTTATCATAAACTACGAAGAATTACTTTAACCATTTCTTGATGGTAGGTAAATTATTATTGTCAGCCGAATAGTCAATAGGCAAAGTCTAAGTCAAAATATTTGGCTTAGACTTTGTCTTTAAAAATTGGGTGGAATTTCGAAACTTGAGATGCTGAAAGTTGCACACCTAAAGAAATAGAAGTGACAAAAGCACCAATTACCAAGCACGCCTTTAGATTTCGCCTGGAAAAGAAGTAGAACCCGAAGTTTCACATCTTTAGAGCACGTACAATAATCATGAAAAATTTACATTCATTTTTTCCAGAAAATTCTTGTTAAAAGTGGATACAGTCCTCAACGCAGTCAACACGTCATCAATCCCAGACAATGTCCCTTTGAATACGCTCTGGAAGGACTACCTCAACTGTACTGCTGGTTACATCGACGATTCCTGCAGGATCCTCAGTAGAGCTACGTGGAAACATACCTTGACGTTTATGTCTACCGCTTTCGGGAATATTACCGAAGATCTGTATACCTACTTCAAAGAGAGTAATGGTAAGAAAGATCCGATTGTTAGTTTGTTACAATTATTGTGAATACTAAAGTTATTTATTTATATGTGATTAACTATTTCAACTACCTCCCTGGCGCAGTGGCAAACTTTGCGTTCGATTTCGGGCAAAGGAAATTTGGGTATTACTTTTAAAATTTATCTGGTCTGGTTGGAGCTTAGAAGACCGTCTCTGATCTTAATAATCGTGCATTGTCGAGTAAACATCTTCTGAAGATGCTCCAATGTCGGAGTGAAACGCAGGATACACATTGTACCACATCGATTTCTATTGTCGTGTATTAAAGCGAATTAAACTTCAGGTTCCTTCATGTTCCTTGGTTACCAACTTATTGGCAAAAACGTACCGTAAAACGTTTTGAATCATACTGTTTTAAAGTTAGCCCGTTTCCATCATAAACTGTATCGCCTCTAACCACCAAGTGGGCTCGCAGTCAAGAGTTAACAAGTCATTGGATAAAAAAGTTTCCGTGCTAAAAACTGATTGTCTTTGCATGAAATAAATAGAACTAAAAGGACAAGTCTTTACTACGATGCATGAGAAAAAAACACATCACATGAATCGCGTAACTTTATTCGTTGATGAACATTTTGGAGAAATCGATTTATTGTTTAGTTTTTATTCACAATTTTAATAACTCGACATAATTATTGATATTACAGAACCAAATTCTACAGTTTTGGAAGCGCTAGGTTTCACGAGAGACACCGGGCTATACATGCTATATGACAAGATGCCAGAATTTATGGCCGTCCTGGTTAACTCTTACATGGATCTAGGATTTATGAAACAGGTAAGGTCTAAAACCTTTGCAGAATTATTCTCTAGTGAGATTATTTTTTGTGTGAAAAACTCTAGGGGAATTTCAAAGGCTTACCTTTTAAACGCATTTCTTTTTTAACCGCACGTTTCATGTGAAAATTAAAAAAAAACAATTTCGGTTGCAAGCCTCATATTACCATCTTTATTATTACGCTTTACGCTTACGTGCAACTTGATTTGAAGCCTCTCAGAGGACGTGCTTACTAAAGTTTCTAATATTATAATTTGTTTCACAAAATCGTTTTTGCTCACCCCTATGAGAAAACATGTTTGAATTTAGAATGGTTTGGATTGGGCATTTATTTTCATTTACTCGCAAATCGTTCAGAAACTCCGTCACATCAGCAATATTTATATGTAAAGTTTAAGATGTAAGAAGCTGATTTTCTGTGACGATCTTCAAACGAACATCAGTTCTGTCATGTTTGCTAGCTAAGCTAATTACCTCATTTCTACATGTTTTTGCAGGTTCGACGCGCATCTCAAGCCCATTTCTGGGATTGCGACGAAGTGTTCCTGGCATTGAAACCTGGTCCCGGTAGCCCAATCGACGCTTCTATGCTCGCTCATGTACAGACATTCGTTTGCCCCTCTTTCTTACATTGGATTTCCATGCCTAGAGGGGACAACAAACTTATAGATGTTTTTACTAAACCTGTAAGTAAAATTTAATTTTACTTTAAGATACTTTGTAAAAAGCATTTCTCTATTTAAAAGTACATTTACGACTGACGTCGTTACACAAAATCTCCACAACGATATAAGGACGGCAATTCTAAATTATAATAATTTTTATAAAATCTTACTGATTATATTATCTTTGTGAACTTATTACCTTCATTATTACATTTTATTGAACAAGTTTATTTTAAAAATTAACTCTTATTATTTTTCAGCAATATTTCTTTTTCACCATAGAAGTATCCAATTTAACCAGTACCAATGAAAAGTTCTATACAACAGGAAATAACCTAGCGACTCTTTTAGATAGTTTACCTAATAAAAGTATAGAAAATCAGACCAAATTAGATACATTGAAAGAAAAGCTGAAGCGAGCTGTAGATATCATCGTAAAGTATGAAATTAAAGACACAGAACCTACTTATAGAGCTTTCAATGAACTTAATAAGAAAAAGTTTGTAATTTCCATTTATTTAACCCGAGTTGTGACAATTATTAATAAACTAGTTACAGCTCTTGATAGTTTAAAAATTACTGATTTTGTTAATAATGTATCTGAGGAAGAAGTAGAAAGTTTGGAGGCAGAACTAGCAATAATACAGAAAATATTCCTTAGAAGGCCGCCAGAAGCGATTGCTTTACATTTCGATTTAATAACAGATGTATTGTGGACTAACAATCAAGAATACAAAATTAGTAATGCTTTATCAGATTTTTGTGATCGCTTAAAAAATAAAGATAATTCTAAGAATATTCTTGTTGAATTAGATAGAATTAAGGCACAGATATGTGCTAAGAAATACGGGGTAATATACGGTGCTGTGCAGAATGTTTTGAATGATGATTTCGAAAACGTAAGGGGGACCTTAATTAATGTGGTTAATACACTTGGAGACGATTCAGAAAATACTACTGATATATTTGCGTTTCTTAACAAAAGGTAAATGCTCCATATTTTTACTTACAGTTAAACTGTTGCAATAATAATAGTGAGTGATGTGATTCCAAAACAATAAATTACAAACAATTTGAGCTTGAAATATCGTCAGCCTCTCCATTAAGAAACTTGTAATCAATGCAAAGCAATTTAATCATGTCATAAAATGTCCTAGTCAATAAGAGATTGCTTGAATCGTACAATATTATGATAGTTAGTGCAGATAATATTATAAATTATCTTAATATTTCCTTGAACGTGTAATTACTTTTTTAGGAATCAACTCGTGGACGACCTTAAAACATCAATCAAATACGCCTACGATCTCGGAATCCCAATTTACCTGAAATATCTACAAAGTAACTTGCAACACTACAACATAGTGATCAGTTTCCTTTCGAATGGCGATTGGTGGAAGGAGCTGAGGGATTTGTATAGTGGTCCTAATGCCAACAATTTCTTCAACACTGTGGAGAAGGGATTTGATATAACAGAAGATTTACTTACTCATTTAGACAGAATACATGTAAGTTCATCTATATTGAGTAGTGGCATCAATGTATCGTTTGTTCTTTACTCTTATTCTTCAGACTCATAGTGATAGGAGTTTGAAGATCATATCTCTAATATTTACATAGTAGATAGTTACTGTTAACTGCCTCGTTGGTCTAGTGGTAAGCATGTTCGACCGCGGCCGACGAGGTCCTGGGTTCGAGTCCCGGGTTGGGCCATATTATTAAGTATTGGGGTTTTCTGACTGGAAATTCTCTGTACTAGGCCGGAGTTAGGAAGTTGTCGGTGTTTCACCCCCGTGCCTCGGAGAGCACGTTAAGTCGTCGGTCCCAGTTATTATCACTAACATGATAATAGTCGTTAAAGCCCGCGAGCCCGCATTGGAGCAGCTTGGTGGGTCTTTTTTTTTTTTTTTATCCACTACAAGTTAGCCCTTGACTGCGATCTCACCTGATGGTAAGTGTTAGGGGTACCTGTTAGGGGCATGGCAGTTATAGGTAGTAAACCCATACCCCTATTCGGTTTCTACACGGCATCGTACCGGAACGCTAAATCGCTTGGCGGCACGTCTTTGCCGGTAGGGTGGTAACTAGCCACGGCCGAAGCCTCCCACCAGGCCAGACCAGGGAAAATTCAGAAATTATAAATTTCCAAGCCCTGCCGGGGATCGAACCCGGGACCTCCGCACGTTAAGGCAACAGCGCTCAACACTGCGCCACGGAGGTCGTCTAAACTCTAATTCCCTCTACCCTATGAGAGTGGAGGCCTGTGCCCAGCAGTGGAACGTTAATGGGATATAGTGGTAGTGGTAGATAGTTACGTTTTATTATTAATAATCTTCGTCTTCTTGATTTCTCAGCTAGCGCGGTTGATCCGAGACATAAACACCAACAGTACAGAGACACTGTGCCTGCCAAACATCACCATATCGGACTATGTGCCCGATAGCACCGGAATGCTGACCACGATGCATCGACAGATATGCGACACTGAACCAGCTATGCTTTATCGAGAGCTGCCCCCGCTACTCTTCGCTTCTCAGGTAAGCAGCAAACTATCAGCAATAATACTAATAATATCTTCCGTAGATAATATTATGTATCTTGGGTAAATATTTAACCCTTTTTGACTGTATGATCCAGCATGGAATCGATTCTTATACATTTTTTCATATAACTTCTGATTTAGATGCCGCAAAGGAAATATGGGTATGAATGCAAATAATTTTGGGCTTCTTCTAGCTTAGATTTGATCTTGCATCATCATCAGACCCCACTCAGATAGCTAAGTATGCCGATCCAAAATATGAAATCATTACAAGAGCCACTACGCTAACAATTGTTTACTATAATCAAGAAAGATCCCGATCACTGTACGATATTGTCGACAATCAGCCTTCTTATTTATTAGATAACATTGAATTTTAAAATTAGGAAACTTTTTTAATAGGAAAAGTCATAAAAAATCACAAAACCTTACAACACCAGCTCTGCTCATAGTCAGAAGACTGATCGCATGATATTGCACAGAGGCGAAAAAAAAACATCTGAACCGATATGACCGTGAAAAGGGAGATGGTAATATTGATAATGATGATTATTTTAGTAATGCAGAAACTTTTTCAGGGCTATGATAACGCATTGAAGATGTCCAAGGAAATTGACTACAACGCTTTATACAAGGATCTCGATAATACAGAATCTAGACTTAAAGACATTAAAAATGGTCCTAAAACACCACGCAAACCATCGTGGGTGACTAAAGAGATACTAGAACAGTTTAGGGAAGTTGCTTTAGATTTACTGTCAAAGGAATCACTGATAAAGATATCGTTTGGTCTTCTTAGCAATGTTGTAGATGCTGGCACCTTATATCTTAACAACAGGTAAGATAAATTGAAACCTATAGATTTTCAAACTTCACGTAAACAATTTTCATTTGAAGTCCATGATAATGAAAGAACTTGAAGTTTCACTACCTATAATTCGCCAAAATAGACAAATATTTGTGGTACAGTGTGTAGCTTGCGATATTCACCGACAATGCACAATTGTAAAGTTCAACATCTCCTGAAGATGCTCCAGTGCAGTACGTACGTTGAGAATAATTTGGACTATTTGTGTGGTGTGGTGTTGTGCCGGTGCAAATTGATGGCTTACTGGGCGGTGAATGTCGCAAGCTACATGCTGTCTACCACATAGATTTGTCTATTAAGGGGGATTATTGAAAATTAAACTTTAAGTTATTTTATTAATTTCCATTTGCACCGCCTGAGCATTGGGTACTCCACCTCCTATTATACCAGCTCTTTTTGTCATTTTTGCAAATTGTGGAACTGACTTTTACGTGCTATATATTTCCTTCAAAGCTATAATAATATGGTAATGCGGATAAACACCCAATTTCGGCTCCTGAGGCAGGTGTTCATGGCCTGTGTTAGCCAATACCATCAGGTGACCCACCCCGCTTCCGCCTTTCATTCCTTTCCTTCCATTATTATTGGCAAAATTGCGATTACCTGCAACATTATGATAATCAACATAGATTTTATATCGGTTCTTTGAAACACCAGATTATTATTTTCTTTTAGCCAATGCAGCCTCTGTTCTCAATTCACGAGTTGGGTCAAGCAGATAAACCTTCAATTGTACAAGAAGCAAGAATACGACAATCTCTTGTGCAGCATTGACCGCATGTCGTTAGAAGAAACTTATAGCACTCTTAAGAATGACTTCCATTGGGACATGGCTATAACTGAGGTATGGACGCGTATTGAGCATATTTAGAACTGATACCAACTTATGCTCGTGGCTAGTCTAGCAGCACCAAGACTGGAAATCTGTAAGAGAAATCTTTTACAGAGTTCCAGTTGCTATATTGAAATATTGATAGATTTTACGTGGACAGGAATCACGATTCCGCACAAAAACTCTGCATACGTTTTTCCATATGCTTGAGGAATGTCACTAGATCTTTCATTTGTCCCTGACTTTATAGCGCAATGTGCAACACTGGACCTAACCTTAAATTTTAGTGTCTTCATTTATTTTGTTATGCTGAAATGTCTAGTATAGCTATAGTTTATAATCTGGAACTTTCCAAATCTTTTCTCTTTCAGTTAATATCGACACGCAATTATACAAAGTATGAACTGAACAAATCCCTTAACGAGCTTTTAGAACAGATCAAACTTCATCTGCTAGAAGACGTCAATGCTGGCACCACGAAGCTATCAGACTGTCTAGTGAATAACGTCACTCTGAACGCTTTTGGAAATGCTACCCTGTGAGTACCCATATTTTATCCTATTAAAAATATTGCACTTAAAGTTAGTTGATATCCACCGTGTCTGAGTGTCGCAAAGATTAAAATACAGCATAATTTAAGCTCAATCGTAATTAGGTTTAGTCTATTTTACGTCAAAGATTTAAAGATTTTATTAGTGAAAGTAAATAGTATTGCTCCTACCGAAGTCCATACTGATTATATTGTGATGGTAGCAGCAAGTTCTTGAATCACAGGTAATTTTGATAACACTTTTCGAGAGTTCTGGAGTTCAGACAGGATTTGAGTCTATCCGGTCTCGTGCTAGAGGTTATCAATTATTTTATCTTATTCGCATTTCATTTCTTTAAGATTTGCTAAGGTCCTTTCAAGAACTGTGAAACTCCTCAAATCAGAGCTACCTCACCTGCAAGAAGTTGACGGAATTACTGAATGGCCATATTTAAAACAATTAAATGCTGATATCGCTCACAACTTACATGTTAAAGATGTTTTGGTGACTTATCTGACTAAACCAGAGGAGTTTTCAAAGGAACTTAAAGAAATTATCGATGATAAAAAGTTGGTGCATAACATTGAGAATGCAGAAATTGACTTGCTGTTGGTAAGTAATAACTAACAGTACTAAAATGCAAAAGGTCTATAATTATTTTTAGGAATATTAAATTCTCGATCTTGATTGTCTATTTGTACATCATTCTGATTTGACAGAAAAGAAATCAGCAACAATTCATTAGTTTTTCAATTTTTTTAGATTAAAGAACCTCAAACTACAGAGGAATACTTACGTATCAAACATTACAGCTGGGAAGAGATTTGCCAAAGATACGACTGCAATGAAATTATTGCAGTGATCGCTAAACATGTTAATATCACAAGAGTTGAAGCTAATGTAAGTTATGTTGCTTGGTTTCACGTAGTGGCTAACATTATTCAAACTATACATACAAGTATTATTATTAACAAGATATTTCAAATTTGTATGTCCATGCAAACATTTTATAAACGTTCGTGTACCTACTGATATAGTAAATGTATAATTTATGATGATTACAATTTTCTAGCTTCCAAAGCTGCAGGACAAAGAGTTTTGGCGTTTCAACTTCATGTCTAAAATTCTAAATACTATAGAAGTTCTAGTCGAGCATGTATCAAGAATTGTTGGTGTGGCCAGTAGAATAGATATAAATGGTGTGGTAGAAGGGAAATTAACGCCATTGCTTGATGCCGGGATGCAGTTACTTATGGACGATACAGTGGAAACTATATTGTACAGGTAAACCTAAGTGGAAGATTCACATTTTTCAAAAGGTTAATATAGCGAGTAAGCAAGCAACCATACAAAAGCAAAATAGCGAAATTCTTCAAAAGGTACCTAACTTTTAAAGAATTTTGCTATTTGCCCCTTGAAAAATCTGATAATAATTATTGGATTTTACTACTCACATAATTTTTTAAATCTAGAAACATACCTACTAACTAAACAACGTAATTGATAAAATTTGTTGATTCTTTATGATCATCATTAGTTTGAGACAAGTTTTAATAAAGAGGATAATAATTTAGAATACATCGAAAAATATAGTAAATTTGTATATTGCTTTCAGTATTATTGGAGTTTTAGAAGAAGTGCAACCACTGTTGCGTGGTACTCCTTTAGCATTCGATCTCAACGCTGTAGCCAGTGGTCTAGACATACTGCATCAGTTCAAAAATTATCTCATTGAAGAAGACATTAAAGGTATACATAATTTATCACTTTTTGCATTTGCTGATATCGATATCTTACGTGACCCGGACGTGGATTCAACCCACGGCCTCGGGGGCGTACGGACTAGTCTTGTCCAACCGACCTACCATTCGTCCTAACGTCATCCTAAGCCGACGTCCGACTCCGAGCCTTACAGGAAGCGCCCTTAGGGAGACGTTGCCTCCCCGATGTCTTCGAGCCCTAGTGCTCATTTTTCCTAACCCCCCGGTGACGCTGTAGCGGCCAGTAGCGCCTATGCAGCATATTTAATCCGGAATAAAAGCATTTACTGATCAATCCAAAGTTATATAATTAATTGTTTTTTACTTTCAGTTAACGTATCTGAGATATTTTCAAAGCCTGAGCAGATTGAATCGGCTCTGAGCAGCATGGGAGTGAACAACACTAACTTTTGGTCGATAGCAGCGCCGAGAATTCACGCTGGACACATATACATAAAACCGGTAACATTTTACTGCTCTACATCGATAAAAATCATTGGAACAACAATAAACGTTTTCGCAATATAAATTTTGCATAAAATAGATCGTTGTACTAAGAAGAGCCGGCAAGAATCTCAGCAGTTGCTCTTTTTAAAAAACAAGATATTATATTAAGTACGTAAATATTATATACAGTAATAAGTACAGTAATAAGTATTATATACAGTATTAAGTTATTTTACTATCCTGTGGGGCGCTGCAGGACTCAAAGTCGATTGCTTCCATGCAACTTTGCCTGCATTCGACAAGAGTTCCTTTAAAAATAATGGAGTTAAGTAAATAAGAAGTGAGTCACATTATAGTATGTTAAATGTAGTTTAGTGCTAAGTAAATGATTTATTTCAGATGCTCTCCCAAAAGCAAGGCACCTATCAAATAAGCAACTTCGTGTGCCAAGTTGAGAACATGTCCAAAGTCCTCATACCTGCCAACGTAGATGTGGTGACACTTGATGATATCTACGGCGCTGTGATCGAACAGTTTTGCGGTATGGACGATGACATGGCTAAGGAAGTAGTTTCTGTGCTTATGGAAAATATTAATTTCGACTACATTCTTACTAAGGTAAGTTGTATTTTCTGTTTAGTAAAATTCCTCAGTATTTAGTTGGTAAGATTAATATTATTGATTGATATCAAGCTTTTGACAGAGTCAACTAGATATCTAATTAGTACCTACTAAGAATTATGTATTAGCTACTCCAATTCCTTGACATAAAATTCGCACACACATTTTTAGAATAGGCTTTTGGTAAAATCAATTTGATCCTAAAATACGTTTAATTTGAAATCAACAGTGAATAGATAGATGTCTTCTTGCAAGCGCATTCCACCTAGTTAGGCTGCACTTGCAAGCAGATATTGCAGACATACGCTAGCCTTTAAAACCATACTAATATTATAAATGCGAAAGTGTGTTTGTTTGTTGGTTTGTCTTCTTCAATCTCGCCACAAGGGAGCAACGGATCGACGGGATTTTTGGCATGAATATCCCGGAAAATTAAGGAGTTTCCGCGGGAATCAAAAAAAAACTTACACGCGATCAGCTAGTTAAAAAAATATGTTAAACTATATGCTCTTTACAGATAAAATCTATCCTCTTGACCAAGCTGTTCAAGGCTTCGAACTTAACCCAAGAAGCAGGGGACACGGTACTTTCGGAGTTTGGTCAAATGGCTGCCCTCCTGCCGTCGCTCCAGGACAAGCTTAGCAATGTATCTGAGAGCTTGGCCAACGAGCCGCTCCTGTTGAATCTGAGGAAGAGCTCTTCCTTCGGCGATATGTTGACTAGTAAGTATTTTTAACTAGACATTTTTATCAGAAACAAACTTATTCATAACTATTTTTAAATACATGATATCAAAAATAGCGGAACCGGCAGGATTTGAACCTGCGTCTCTCTGGGGAACTCCGGAAGGCGTTCCGGGCGCGATTCCCAGAGAGACTCAGGTTCAAGTCCTGTCGGTTATCAGAAACAAACTCATTCTTAACTATTTTTAAATACATATCAAAAATAGCGGAAACGCCCGGAACACCTTCCGGAGTTCCCCAGAGAGACGCAGTTTTCACGGGATTTTTAATAAACCCAAGCAAGCTACAAGTGCAAGATACACACTGTACCACATAGGTTTACCTACTGTGGCGGATTATAGCGAATTAAACTTCTAGCTCTTTCATTATCATGGACTTCCGCAAAGTAACGCCTGCTTCTATCAAATATTTTTGATTTTATTTCCTGTTCCTTTTCTATGGTATAAAATTAAGGATTTCTTTAGTCACCAATTTTTTTATAAAATAAAATTCATCACCTTGTTGCAGCATCAAGTTTCATGACTGACGCTGGTAACATGGTCTGTGGCAAGCCGTTCTATTCGAACTTGAACCGTATCTACAAGACTATCGTCAAACAGCAGGATTTGTCTTCTGGACCTGATCAAGCGCAGTTGGATGCTTTACCGAGTATGTATTCATTATTTTTTGTTATTTCTCATCTTCACTTCGCTTCGTAGGTACTAATTAAAATCCCGTAACCAATTTATTGAATACTAGATGATGCCTGCCACTTCGTCCTCCTGGATTAAGGTTTTCTGATTCCCGCGGGAACTCTTTAGTATTCCGGGAGAAAAAGTAGTCTATGTCCTTTCCCGTGATATTAACTACCTCTATACCAAATTTCAGCAAAATCGGTTGAAAAAATGGGCCGCGAAAGCGTAGCAGACAGACAGACAGAAAGACTCTTTCGCATTTATAATAATATAAGTATGGATTTTCATAGATTCTTAATTACTTTTTTAGAAAAATTACTCAATGCTTGATTGCTTTATTGTTTCTTACCTTAACTTAAGCGTTCACATAATATAATTCATCAGATAACGTTTAAATCTGGAACTACAAATTGATCATTACTTAAACTAAAAATATTCTCAAAAAGCTTTTGATCATCAATTTTATTTTAGCCCTTATCCATTGACCCTTAGCGGAAAACTTAATCGAGTTAGAAAATATGGAATCATCTGCTGATAATGAATGAATGAATGAATGAATACACTTTTATTGTACACCACAAAGGAAATTATAAAATAGAAAACTTAACTGGACGGCCAACGAATTCTTCTCCTTTAAATAAGGTGGAGATGAAGGATTAAATAACACACAGTACAGAATAGAAAGGTGTAATAATCACTAGTAAGCTTTGCCTTTTTTATAGAACTCTCCCGTTTTATTTGCAGCTGATTTCTGTCGTTCGTTGTACAAAGACATCATCAGCATAGAGGGCGGGAAAATAGTATGGAGCTTTGTCAAACCACTGATTGTCGGCAAGATCCTGTATACACCGCCCAATGTGGCAGTACAGAAGATTATTGAAAAGGTAAGCCTTTTATATTTTAAACATCAAAGTGTCTAAGTTATATGCCTCATCAAAAACTTGAGGAATAAACTTACATACATATCAAAAATTTTCGGAACCGGCAGGATTTGAACCTGCGTCTCTCTGGGAATCGCGCCCTGAGCGTTAAAAGACTGGATTAAAGATGCATATATCAAATTTCGTCACTGGCAGGTAAGTGCACCGTGGCCGAGTGGTCCAGGCGCTCAGGGCGCGATTCCCAGAGAGACGCAGGTTCAAATCCTGCCGGTTCCGAAAATTTTTGATATGTATGTAAGTTTAGAAACTTTCCTCGTGTGTGAAGCACTGTAATAAAATTATAAAAAACTAGCTGATGCCCGCGACTTCGTCCGCGTGGATTGAGGTTTTTCGGTTCCCGCGGGAACTCTTTAATTTTCCGGGATAAAAAGTAGCCTATGTGCTATTCCAGACTATAATCTATCTCTGTGCCAAATTTCATCCAGATCCGTTCATCCGTTGGAGCGTGATTGAGTAACAAACATACATCCATACTTCCAAACTTTCGCATTTATAATATTTATTTGATTTGAGAAATAAAGTTTCAAAGCAATAAAAGTTTAAAAAAAAGAGTACAAAAGTAAAAATATATTAATTCAATGTTGGTACTTACACAGTACACATACTTAATGAACGTCAAATAAAGGTACAAAGCATAAGACGTGATGGTGATACTTAACGACGGTATCTTTAAACCAAAGCTATGAGGGTTCCAAACGCACCCTGGTTATTCACATATCCTCGCATTCTTAATTATTGAGAATCTGAAACCAGCAAGTTCAGAGTTTTGTACAAATATACCTATTCAAACTGAAGTTTAAAGGTTCAGATTTCTGAGTTCGATTTAACAGAAATCAGAATTCCGGGTATCTTTAATTTACTACTGGTATCTGTCTTTGTAATGTATCTCATATTTGCGTTAGTTATCTTTTTATATGATATACTTCGTCCGCGTGGATTGAGGTTTTTGGTTCCCGCAAGAACTCTTTAATTTTCCGGGATAAATTATCATAAGTGTTATTCCACAACATAATCTATCTCTATCCAAATTTCATCCAGATCCGTTCAGCCGTTCTGGCCTGACTGCGTAAAAAATATCCATCCATCCAAACTTTCCCATTTATAATATTAGTATGGATGGATACTTGGATAGATTATTTGCTGCTCCATTATTTGAGTTCGAGCCTATGCCTTTAAGGGTATGTAGTATGTACAATCAGTTGGGTATTTGACAACTAGTCAAATCAGCAACTTTTTTCTAACGTCAAAACGCGTACTTAATATGGGATTTTGTATGAAATATTGAATAGTGACGTCATCGAAGTTCGACGCACTTTTTTACTTTAATCGATAGTTTATAATAGTTATTTAACACATAACTAACAGGGGATGTGGATATTACGACTTTTGGGAGATCCTCTATTTAATAATCACAAAAAATAATTTATTTGAATAGTTTTCAACTACCCAATTAATTGGTTCTTTTGTATTCTTGCAGGCAAATTCCACGTTCGCGCCCATGGTGAAACTCACAAACCTGATCCACTCTTTCGCCGCTTCGTTTTCATCGGTGGACAAACTGAGCGAGCATCGGGAAGGTCTATCCGCACTGCAGAATCTGATCGCAGCACCGCAGTATAGTGCGATACGGAAAGCTCTGTTAGGGGACGTGGAAGTTCCGAGCGTTGACATCAATGGAGTTTTCGATGAATTTGGAGACACTGAGGTAAGCTCATTAAGATAATAATAATTATTCAACCCCAAACGATTTTTTGATAATACCTAATCAACAACACAAAAAACACGTAAGGATAAAATCGTACCATTGCGTACCTACCTAATACAGAGTACCAACCTAATAAATTGCATGCTGTTTCAATACGACTCGAATTCAACAATTTCCGTAGAATATTTTTGATAAATTTTTGTATGCCTATCAAATTCGATAGGTACGTTGAAAAGGATTACAAGAAAATTAGTGAAATTGGTTTTTTATAGATACTTAACGTTAAAATTTTTATATTTCCGAGTTCAACATGCTGGTACAATACTTCAGTAGGATATTTTCGATTTTTTATCAAGCCTATCAAATTCGTTTCCTTGAAAAGCTTTACGAGAAAAAAAAAAAAAAACGCGCCGAATTGAGAACCTCCTCCTTTTTTGGAAGTCGGTTAAAAAATGGGTAAATTAATTGTATATATAACGTTACAAAATCAAGTTCAATTCAAAACGGCACTATTTTTTACACTTTTACACCTGTACCAACAGGAAATCGGCAGGCTGCTAAAGAAGGCATCGGATCTCCTGTACTGCATCAACCTGAACCGCTTCAAACCCATGCCCAATGAGAAGCAACTGACGCTGGAGGCTGCGCGGTTGACCATGATTAATGAGTTCTCCGCTGGTAATACTTTATTACTTTCATTTAGATTTGATTTAGTTTAGATTTATTTGATTTAGATTTATTTGTTACTAGCTATTGCCCGCGACGTCATACGCGTGGTTTTAGTTTTTTGAAGTTTCTTGGTTCCCGCGGGAACTCTTTCATATTCACTCCGGGATAAAAAGTAGCCTATGTGTTATTCCAGACTATAATCTATCTCTGTGCAAAATTTCATCCAAATGGATGAAATTTTGCACAGAGATAGATTACGGATCTCCGTTCAGCCGTTCTGGCGTGAAGTAACAAACATCCATCCAAACTTTCGCATTTATAATATTAGTATAGAAGTATAGATATAGATTTGTTTGATTTAGATTTATTATTATTGATTGATTTATCTAAACTAATATTATAAAGAAGCAAGATTTGTTTGTTTGTTTGTTTGTAATGGATAAACTCAAAAACTACTCAACCGATTTTAAAAATTCTTTCACTTATAGAAAGCTACTTTAGCAGCGAGTAACATAGGCAGCTTTTTATCCCGGAAAATTAAGGAGTTCCCGTGGGAGTAAAAAAAAACTTAAACCACGCCGACGAAGTCGCGGGCACCAGCTAGTATATTATTAAAATGAGTATTATTATACATTTAATATTAGCCCCGTGTGTATTGCACACACACTTTTTTTTATTAGTAAGGAGTAAAATCAAGAGTTGAACTAACAGAGCTGCCCCCCGATTACGTAAGAATTGTCGATCAAATGGTAACAGTTCGGCGTCAAAGTAAAATAAACCATTACAGCATTGAATTAGAGCTCAATTTCGTCTGCCCATTCTTATACGTTTAGGGTATCGTACATACCTAAACGTATAAGAATGGGCAGACGAAATTGAGCTCTAATTCAATGCAGTTATGGTTTATTTTACTTTGACGAAAATCTTTAACGTTTGATCGGCCATTCTTACATGATTGGGGCCCTGATTTGTTTTCTTTGTTCACAGGTCTGGTTTTCTTGAATATGACCGAAACGCAGGCCGACCTTCCAGCTAACATTGAATACAAAATACGAATGGATATAGAAAGCGCTCCGACTACAAAGAGACTACGTCACTAGTGAGTAATATAGTTAAAAACCGGCCAAGTGCGAGTAGGACTCGCGAACCGTAAGTTCCGTACCTTAAAAGGATATTTTGGTTTAATAAATATTCAACCTCTAAATAAAGAAGACGGTGCTAAAAGTAGATTTAAAACAATATTATGTGGAATTATTGTGCAATCCACATTATTGTTCTATATCTACTCATGTATGACATGTCAGTAGGAAATAACAAGTAAGAGTAAGTCGAGGAAATTCAGGAAAGGAGGAATAGTGTGAAAAATAAAAAAAAAATTTGGTATCTATCTAAAATTCTCTGATTTTTTTAGTCTAAAAGTTAGCCTGTGTCCTGTCCCAGGATGCAAACTATCTGTATATCAAAATCAAAATCGTCAGAATCAAATAAAAAGATGGGCCGTGAAAAGATTTACCTAATTATGAACACTTGCTGACAAACTCAGCTCTGCTGCTTACGCTGTCAGAAAGATTCGACAGTTTTGCTTAACTTTATAGTATTGTCTTACGGAATCTTAGAACTGAAAAAAAGTTTGTCAATAAGTGTAGCGTACCTACCTAAATTGAATAAATATTTATGACTTATATTTAAAAATTTTAAATTACAAAAAAGGGCAGTAAGAAAGTAATTTTTTCAAACGAGCAACCACCGAGTTTCTTGCTGGTTCCTTTCGGTAGAAATGGTATTCCGAACCAGTGGTAAATTCACTGGACGATCCAAAAGCACTTGTTTAAGACTATGTGAATAAAATTTTTACTTTTAATTTTAATTGTTTATTATGCGTAAAGAGTCATGTAATTTTAAAGTCACATAAATGTTTTTTTTTCATTGCATTGAACAGTCTTTGGACCCCAGGCCCGGAATCTAGCTTCTTGGAAGACATGCGCTACTTCCGTGGCTTCCTGGAAATCCAGGACATCATCGACAAAGCGATCATACAGGTTTCCGTGGAAGACTCTAGAAAGGTCCAGAAGAGAGATGTTGCTGAGATGAAGCCAAAAGATTGGGCCATCTACACTCAGCAAATACCTTACCCTTGTTATACTAAAGATTTGTAAGTAATATATTTTATGGTCTACTGTCTACAAATCACATAATGTGCTGAAGAAAGCACCTAAAGTGAAGTTCTGTTGGGGTAACTTTCCAGACATCGAACAACACTTCATAGGAGTTTTTGTTTTTTTTCACACTATGAGATAGACGAGAAAAAAAATCATCTCCACTTTACATGTAAGGGAGGTACCCAAAATATTTTTTTTTTCAAAATTTTATTTTACCACTGCGTCATGCCAAATTACAGCTTTCTATATTAACTAATAGTCTCTGAGCTAAGCCGCGGACGGACGGACGTACTTTAAGGGTTCCTTGTTGACTACGGAACCCTAAAAAGGCTTGCTGAAAAGGCCTCAAACAATGGGATCCTGTAGTCTGTGTAATTATTTCAGGTTTTCCCTTTCAGCTTCCAAACCTCGCTGTACGAGTCTCAGGCCCTGATAGTGGCGTTCTACTTCTCGCTTCTATTCACGGTCTCATCTGCAGTGCGCTTCATCGTGTCTGACAAGGAGACTGGTAACACTATGGTGAGTTCGAAATCCAAATGGTATACTTCTTGCTTTTATTAGATAGAACAAGGCGTTACTTTGCGGAAGTCCATGATAATGAAAGAACTGGAAGATTAATTCGCTATAATCCGCCACAATAGGTAATCTATGTGATGGTACAGACTTTGGCGTGCAGTTCACAGAGGCATTAAAGCACTGCTTACCCAAATAAAAACACTACACTATATATTTATCTACTGCGGATTATAGCGAATTAAACTTCCAGTTCTTTCATTTCTTGCTTTTGCAACATCGACTTACTAGAAATTGGCATAAACTAGTAATGCCGCTATGTCTTCTGCGCAAGGTGCAGAAATCCTAGGGTTTATTAGCTTTTATAATATGGTTCCAAAAGAATTTTTGGATTTGCCGTCACAAATTTAAAAAAGCCATAAAGGAACACTTGTTGAGTCGAGGCTATTTTACAATTGACGAATTTCTTAATGAAGGTTGTATGGAAGCAATCGACTTTGGGTCCAGCGCCCCACAGGATAATATAATAACTTACACTTATTACGTACGTATATAATACGTACTTTACGTATTACGTATTTTATATAATATACCTACTTACATAATATTATGATATCTTTTTTTAAAAAAGAGCAACTGCTGAGTTTCTTGCCGGCTCTTCTCAGTAGAAAAAAAATTAAACGAAGACCGTAGGCTTAGATGATGTGTTAATATCCAATCCATTATTGTTGTAGCTAATGTCAGTGATGGGTGTGGAGCTCAACTACCACACGCTCTCGTGGTTCGTCTGCTCGTTCATCGAGATGGTGGTAACGGTGGCAGGTATGACGGCAGTGCTCTTGCTGGGCCGGATCCTACCCAAGACCGATCCCAGCTTGGTATTCACGCTCATGTTCATTTATGGATTCTCCGTGCTCTGTTTTTGGTAAGTCGTTTACACATAATGATAACTTCATTTAAAAACATGGGGTTTTAATCTTTATTTTAGAGACTCTATAACGCACGTTTTTTCAAATAGGGATGATGGCAACTCAATCAAATCAGCAACTCTTTATCAAACTTAAAAACGCATTTCTAGTATGGAAGTTGTATGAAATTCGCAGTTGTGACGTCACAAAATTTCAACGCACTTTTTTTTTATAATCTATATTTTAAAATGGTTATCAGACTTAAAATTAACCGAGGATTTGAATGTTAGGTATTTTGGAAGGCCCTCTATTTAATAATCAGATAGAAATAATTTATTTTTGATAGCATCGTCCCTATTCCAATCCAAGTTAGCCCTTGACTGCGATCTCCACCACCACTACCACTACAGCATATTAACGTCCCACAGCTGGGCACAGGCCTCTACTCTTATAGGAGAGAGGGAATTAGAGCTTAGACCCACAACGCTGCTCCAATGCGGGATGTGTCAATTATCATGTTAGTGATAATAACCGGTACCGACGGCTTAACGTGCTCTACGAGGCACGGGGGTGAGGCACCACCAACTTCCTAACTCCGGGCTAGTACTGAGAATTTCAAGTCAGAAAAAAACCAATACTTAGTCATGGCCGGGACTCGAACCCGGGACACGTCGGCCGCAGTCGAACATGTTAACCACTAGACCAACGAGGCAGGCATTGTACACTCTCATAATATATCATTGGGGGATGCCCCGTCGCTCACGTCCGCAGGAATTAGCTTTTACCTCCACGTGTCCCCCGGCCCCGGGTGGTGCTAAGCGAGCGACGAACCAGGCGGCGTATCAATAAGCGTGTTTACGTTAATACGCTTATTATGAATCAAATGCCATAGGTACGATTAAATAAATAATATATAATTGTTTGTTCAGCTACATGATGTCCAAGCTGTTCCGCTCGGCGAGCGCGGCCGCCGTGTGTACGGGGCTCGCTTATCTCATCTCCTTCATGCCATTCGTGCTCATCTTATCGCTGGAGGCTGTGCTCGAGAGCTCCCTGAAGTTGTTTGTCGTGAGTATCTTTTTAGCTATACTTTTTGAAGTGAAAACTTCTTTAGCCGCGTTGAGCACTTTTTGGTAGGGGGTAAACTTGTGGATTCGCGTCACCGACATGCTCGCGAATTTCGAATGTAGTATATTATTTATATTTAAGACCTTTGTCTTCGTAACAACGCGAGCATGTCGGCGACATGCATGTCGATGACGCCGTGAATTCACAATGTTACCCCCTACCGAAAAGTGCTCAACGCGGCTAAAGAAGTTCAAAAAACTTAAGAAGTAGACTGTGACATAAAAATAATTCCAAAAAGGGCATCGGCTCAGCGTGATCTGATTTTCAGCCGATCCCTAAAAAAAGCAGACCAAAAGGAAATCACAGTACTCCTTTAAATAGTCAACTTTGAAAGTCAAGCCAAACCGTAAAACGGGAAAATAACTAACAGACCTGTATTTTGTTCCTTTCCCCAGAGCCTCTCAATGTCCTCTGCATTCTGCTACGCGTTCCTATTCCTCACGCGCTATGAGGCCATGGGCACTGGCGCGGGCTGGGCGCAGATATGGGACGCTCCAGACAACACCAGCGATATGAACATCGCCATTGCTGCTGCCATGGTCATTGTGGACAGTGTCCTGTATCTCATCATTGGTCTACTGTTGGACAGATTCTTTGGTGAGCATTTGCCAAAGCTTTCGGTAATAACATGGTGTTTGACGACCTCCCTGACGCAGTGGGAAGCGCTGTTGTCTTAACGTGGGAGATCCCGGGTTCGATCCTCGGCAGAGTTAATTTGGGGATTGATAATTTCTGAATTTCCTCTGGTCTGGTCTGATTCGGCTGTAGCCGGTTACCCCCGGCAAAGACGCCGCCAAGCGATTTAGCATTCCGATACGATGCCGTGTAGACACCGATTAAGGGTATAGGTTAATTATAACTGCCATACCCCTATAACTGCCATACATCAGGTTAGCCCACTACTATCTTAGACCAGCACCAGGAGAGATTGAACAGGTGAAAGGCTCCCTGAGGTTTAAAAAAAAAGATCAGTCAAATTAATCATCCATGCATTAAAAAGGATGTTTTGCGTAAACACAATTCTGTTCACTCATCGCCACCAAGACATTGTCATTGTCATGCCTCAATCCGCTGACAAATTCTATCCTTAAAGATGAAGACCTCAGACCCGTATAAAAAAAATTACGCCCTGTTCAACAAAATGTAAGAACCAATTTGAAGGAGATAAATAAAACCATCGGTAAAAGTAAATAACAAATAAAATTGGTGTTTGTTTGCAGGTATCAAAGCTCAGAGCAACATAACGAACTGCAAAGCAAACGGCGAGAAGGCTGGAGTCAGCATCGTGAATGTGACTAAGATTTACGACGAAGGCTCTCGGAGGGCGAAACTGGCTTTGGACAACGTGTCTATGGAACTTCATAAAGGACAGATTACTACGCTTTTGGGGCACAACGGAGCTGGGAAGACTACACTCATGTAAGTTCAGAACTCTATCAGCAATCCAACGTTAAAACATTGGTTTTCATAATTCCGTTTTCGAAGTTACTTGCGATTTAAACATTTAAAATCCCCTTGCTAATAACAATGGAGGAAAAAAAATTGTGGTGAAACTCCTTATCTTTCTGAAAAATGCGTCAAATCTGCCAATAACTAATATCTGCTTATAACTCTCGCAGCTGATCGCATTATAGAGGAAATAAAATTCTCTCTTCAAAAATTTGCTCAAGATTTCCAAGCATCAACTATTTATTGTTTATACTCAACTAGCTGATGCCCGCGACTTCGTCCGCGTGGATGGAGGTTTTTTGGTTCCTGTAGGAACTAATTAATTTTCCGGGATAAAAAGTAGCCCATGTGTTATTCCAGACTATAATGAAATGATCTGACATGAATGATGATGTAAAATAAAATAAATAAATAAATGAAATTTATTTATTTCACGTAGGACAACTTGTGCCACTTATGAAATGTCATGATTCTACCACCGGTTCGGAATAATCTATCTCTGTGCCGAACATGCAGATCCGTTCAGCCGTTCTGGCGTGATAGAGTAACAAAAATCCATCCATCCAAACAATCGCATTTATAATATTATCATTTTTTACATTTGGAGCATCTGCTGCAACATTAACATTGCCTGGATTTCCTTTGCTACCCAGAAATATCCTAACGGGTATGCTGAAGCTAACTAAAGGGCACGTCATAGTGCGGTCAGACGACGAGACGGGCGCGCGGCTGGGCGTGTGCCCGCAGAGGAACGTGCTCTTCGAATACATGACGGCGAGGGAGCACGTTGCGTTGTACGCGCAACTGAAGAGCGGACAGCCCGCTGACGAGGTTCAGGAGGAGGTTAAGAGGTAACATGTCCTGGAATCCTGGAATACATTTTACCTATCTTCAGATTTTTTCCTACCTAAACATTTTTTTTTATTCATAAGGTTCGCTAGCGATTTTTACATAGGATAATCATAAATTACATAAATTTATAGATACATGCCAATGTATGTAAGATCATATGAAAGCAAACACTACGTCCATTTATGTATCTCATAAATAACATGGTTAAACATAAATAAATATATATGTATAACAACTAACCTAACCTGACAATTGTTTGCAAAGAGCAAAATATACTTCCTTATTGGTTCCGCTTGCCGTGGAGACCCTGGAGACTTAGCCTGCGAGATATTTCACCGCGGTTAATTGCCTCATCTGATGACAGAAAGACTGGTTCATTTTATGCGCAAAGGATCAGCCTGGCTGCCCAGCGTGCCACCAGGTTAGGCTAGGTTTTTTCACTTCTATGACATAAGACTTTATCTTGCCCGTATACTTATTCCAGATCGGCATAGAAATACCTACCTATACATAATTTTCAATTTTCTTATTCCCTTTGCCCTGGCTTACTGGGCGGTGAATATAGCAAGCCGCAAGTGCAAGATACAGACTGTACCACATAGATTTGTCTACTGCGGATTATAGCGAGTTAAACTTCTAGTTCTTTAGTATAGTGATTTGCTGTTCGCAGCATGCTCCACGTGCTCAACCTGGGCGGCGTGTGCGACGTGCCGGTCGCGCAGCTGTCGGGCGGCACGCGCCGGCGACTTTGTGTCGCGCTCGCGTTTGTCGCGCGACCGTCGCTCGTGTCGCTCGACGAGCCCACCGCCGGTGTCGACCCTGCTGCTAGAAGGTCTACATCCTTTTTTTTATATATAGGCCAGCGCTTGGCTGCAATCAGACTTGCTTGCAAGTGGTGATGCAGCCTAAGGTGGAGCGCGCTTGCCTAGAAGATGCCTATTCACTCTTGATTTGAAGGTATCTATATTAAAAGAGGAAGGGAAAACGGAAGCAAAATGAAAAGCTCCTGCCCTATCATACAACAACTCACTTAACAGTTCGCGCGCGAGTTGAATGCATACATTTGCTCTGCATTCAACTCGTGCGCGAATTATACCTGTCTGAGCCATTGTATATTAACTATTTCTTGATCCTAAAGCCATACATCTTCGTACAAGATCGTTTATAGCGCTCAATGTTTGAGTAAAAAATGGGTGCAATTATCCAGAACCATTCATCTTTGTTTCTTGTTTTTGAGTCGCGTTGTGATCAAAATGTTTATGTTCCTTTACATTTCATATTATGCCATATTTTTATAAGTGATTGTCTTAATGACACAATGATTACGCAGGGATATCTGGTCCATGATAATGAGGCTGCGCGAGAACAGAACGATCCTGCTCACAACACATCACCTGGACGAAGCGGAGCTGCTTAGCGATCAAATTATTATCATGCACAAAGTATGTATTGCCCATTTAATACTTTTTTAGGTTCAAATAAAGCTCTTTAAGCACATAGAGGCTGGCTCACTCACGCCTGCTCCGCTCAGGTGTAATTTCTTTCCGACAACAACAATAAATAATTGCATAAATAAATTTTAAAAGAAAAAACATTAATAATATACCAATTTTCATGTATATTTCTCGAAAATTACGAAATTAAATTTCTCCTATTTAACCCTCTTATAGAGCCTAATTCGGCTAAATAGGTCAAATTTTGTTGCTTGCCAAAGTTTCAAGCAGCTCAACCCAGCAACTTAGCAGTGAATTGATAGATCAGTCAGTCGGTCAGAACATATTGTCAATTTATATCTAATAGAAGAGTATATCAGATAGAAGATAAAAAAAACGAAAAATAATCTTCCTTCTTTAATTCTAGGGGCAAATCCACACAACAGGGTCGCCAATAGACATCAAACGTACGTTAGGAAGCGGTTACAAGCTGACAGTTATGTATCCCGACAAAAAGCTACATCTTCTAGAAGATGACGCTGAAAACGACGAGGTGATGATAGAAGAGAAGACGAAGACTCTTCTAGCAGTTGCGCGGAGTGTCGTGAAGAATGCTAATCTGGTTGATATTAATGGATTGGAGGTTGAGATCAACCTGCCCTTCTATGATGCAGATGGAGTTAGCAATAAGTGAGTTAATTTTGAAATTAACAGAACTTCCGATGTTTTTATAAGCAATTGGGTATTTTTCAATAATATATGGGATATGGGATGTTACATGAAATACTGAACAGTGACGTCATTAAAATTAGCCTCAATCGATAATTTAAAATGGTTTTCGAACATAAAAATAACAGGGGACGTGGATATCCCGACTTTTGGGAGATCCTCCATTTATTAATCACTAAAGAATAATTTATTTGAATATGAGTAGTTTTGGGACCGCAACGTTTCACCCCAACCTGTTTCTCTACTTGTTTTTTTTAATATATAGTTTAGCGCTTGGCTGCAATCAGACCTGCTTGCAAGTGGTGATTAGCGGGTGGTGCGCGCTTCCCTAGAAGATGCCTTTTCACTCTTGATTTGAACTCTTTGCAGTTTCCTGGAGATATGCAGCGTGCTGGAGAGCAAGGAGAGCGAGCTGAGGTACCGCAGCTACAGCCTCGACTGCAGCAGCCTGGAGCAGGTGTTCTTTAACATCTGCCAGCAGGCCGATGTGGCGCAGCAAGGAATAGAATATGGTAACACTCGCGGATAGTGCTCTTAATACGACTGACTGCGAATCACGAGGTTCTGGGTTCAATTCCCGGTCGGGCATAAAAATTGTTAGGCATTGGGGTTTTCAATTAAGAAATTCTCAGTGCCAGCCCAGAGCTGGAAGTTGGCGGTGAGTCATCCCCGTGCCTCGGGGCACGTTAAGCCGTCGGTCCCGGTTATTATTACTAACATGATAATAGTCGTTAAAGCCCGCCAACCCGTATTGGAACAGTGTGGTGACTGGTGGGTCTAAGCTGTGGTCTAAGCTTTAATTCCTTCTCTCCTACGAGAGTGGACAGCAGTGGGACGTTTATGGGCTGTAGTGGTTCACCTAATGTACTCGTAGGTATTGTATGGAGGGACGAGTGGCCTAGTTGCGACAACGCATATCAGTCGATTGCGATTGTTAAGCAACGTTGAACCCAAGTCGAAATCTGGATGGGTGACCGAACTTGGAAGTCCGAATTTGGCCCTTTGCACCGCGCCTCGGAGGGCATGTTAAGTTGTCAGTCCCGGTCATTATCACTAAAAACTGATAATAATCTTAGAAACCCTAGAGTTGAATTATAACTCTTAGTTATGTATACGGAAGAACATGGGAAACCACCGCATTATTATCCCAAGAAAACCTCTGCCATTATGTGATTAATGGAGAGGGGTTAAGACCCTCAGCAATGAGGAATACAACGCAGAGAGAGTTATTTTATACTCTATGAAACCCAAACTACAGTATACAGTTAACTGTTTAGTATGCAGTTGTACACCCCAGAGCACAGATTTCAGAGGTGAAGCGATATTTTACAAAGTAACACTTGATTGATGGTCATCTTCTTCCATGTTAGATATAGCATCAGTCCCGGAGTCATCCTCCAAAAGCGCATCTACCTCCAGCATAAAGAACGACCACGCTCCTCTCGTATCGCCCGATGGTCCGCTGAAAGGATCCACGTGGCAACAATTCGCGGCCTTGATGTATGCGCGGTATTTACACTACTCGAGGAACAGGTTAGTGTAAATAAATTGAGATAAGATTATTTTATAATCCCACAATATGCTTAACTTATTTAACATTTAAAGCCATCTAGGATATAATAGTAGAATGACACTTAGGTACACTTAATTTCTAGGCTGCTCTTCTCGAAGGTATTGCTTTCCAATATATTTGATTTCATTAAACGAATTAATTATTGGTCCTGAACAACTGCTACAATGAATGATTTTAGGCACTATAATCTTAATCTTAAATTAAATAAAAAGGCCATCCAAAAATCCTTCCTTCCTTATTTATTTTTTTTGCAGGGTTCTTACTTCTTATTATATTTTAGTTTAGTAGTGGAACCCTAAAGAAGATCATAGAACCTGACATAACGTTAATTAAGTACGTCACCCCCCTACAATGGCTTTAATACATAAATCCATAGCTTATAATAGTATCAAGGAATAATGCCGTATTTTATTCGTCACAATGTACCGGAAGTTAAATTATAAGTTGTATTTATTCTTCCACAGATGGCTTCTCTTTCTCCTGGTAGTGTTACCGTCTCTCTTCATAGCGGTAGCTATGGCCTTCTCCAGCATCCGTCCACCCGCAGACTCAGAAGTGTCTTTGAAATTATACCTCGATATGTACGAAGAGTCTACGCAGTTTATGATGTGAGTTTCGCTTATTTCTATCGTAATGGGCTTTGTTTGTTACATATCTTAATAGGTAATTATTGCTTTTTTCAAAGGCATGTAGTCTGACATGTCTGCATTGTTGATTTTTAATAGTAATTCAAATAGGGCAAGTCGTTGACGTATACTAGAAACAGTATCGGACTAAGTTTACTCCCCTGGGGTACTCCATAAATTTATCTTTTTTATTTCAAACCTTTTAAAGTGCTTTGTTATTTAACTTTTTATTTGAACATTATACCTATTAAGTTATGATATTTTTTCAGACCGAAACCATCGATATATTCTTCGAACATCGATCCATCGTTTGCCCAACAAGTTATGAACAATTTAAAACGTGACAATTCGCGAAATTGGACTCACAAAGTAAGTTTATTTTTAAAATCTTATCTTTAACTAATATGTACTTATATTTTATTTTTTTTTAACCACAAGTTAGCCCTTGACTGCTATCTCACCTGATGGTAAGTGCTGATGCAGTCTAAGATGGTAGCGGGCTAACCTGTTAGGGGCATGGCAGTTATATTAAACCCATACCCCTATCCGGTTTCTACACGGCATCGTACCGGAACGCTATATCACTTGGCGGCGCGTCTTTGCCGGTAGGGTGGTAACTAGCCACGGACGAAGCCTCCCGCCAGGTCAGACCAGGGAAAATTCAGAAATTATAAATTCCCAAATTGACCCTGCCGGGGATCGAGCCCGATACCTCCGCACATTAAGACAACAGCGCTACACACTGCGCCACGGAGGTCGTCAAAATGCCTGACAAATCATTTTTTAACGTACATGTTAAAGAATCGTGTGATTTCCAGGATTCACCAACATGTAAATGCGTGGACAACGGTCACCAATGTGACATAGATACGAACCAAGAGTGGAACAGACCGGACATGATGTTACTATACGATGTGGACACTCTCAACAACTGGCTAATCGACTCGCAGCAAGTGTATATTGAGAAACGGTACCTAATTTTGATAGATCTTTAAAAATTCAAGGTCGCTAAAAGCCATCAGCCAAAAAAGTATTGAACTCAACAATTTAAAGTTATTACTTTTTTATGGAGTCGGTTATTGGAAAGTATCTACGTACTTAACTTATAATGGCCATGAAATACGACTGTATAGAAAAATAATGTATGAAGAGCAAAAATAGTGCGGCACATCTTTGTGGGATTGAGTCACCCTTACTTTTGAGAAATTGTTTGACCTTTTTCTAAATCTATGTTCTAAGTTATTAGTTCTTATAATCTTACAAGCTTTGTTCCGCGGCTTCGCTCAGGTTAGGTTCGATTTTCATACAAATTTCAAGGTCCTATTATATTATTTCCCTTTAGGAGTGGAATTTTCAAAAATCCTACTTAACGGATGCCTACGTCATATTAGCTATCTATATGCCAAATTTCAGCCCGATCCGTCTTGTGGTTTGAGCTGTGCATTGATAGATCAGTCAGTCAGTCACTTTTTCTTTTTATATATTTAGATTTAGTTAAGTTTTATATATTTTCGTCTCTAACTAAAAATTCTTAAACGCCAAAAGTTAAAGAATCTTTTAAAGACACAAGCTTAAATAGGAGTCTATAGGTTATCCTCCTTCCCCAGTTACGCGGGCTTCAGTTCAGTGATCAAGAACAACCAGACCCACCTAGTGGCGTGGTACAACAACAAAGGCCATCACGTGCTACCGGCCGCCGTCAACGCGCTCAACTCCGCCATCCTGAGAACTGTGAGCAGCGGACAAGCTGGTATCACCGTGTACACACATCCCATGAAGATATCCAAGGAACAGCTCAACAAGGATACAGTGTAAGTTACCACGTTAACTTGTCAAACAAGACGAACGCCGTCAACTTTCAACTCCGCCATCCTGAAAACTGTGAGCAGCAGACAAGCTGGCATTACGGTGTACACACATCCCATGAAGATATCCAAGGAACAGCTCAACAAGGATACAGTGTAAGTTACCATGTCAAACAAGGCGAACGCCGTCAATGTTCAATTTCGCTATCTTGCGCGACTTAAGCGAGCGAGGCATCACGGTGTACAATGTACATCAAGCTAAGATATGTATCCAAGGAACAGCTCAACAAGGACACAGTGTAGGTTCCCACCACATTTAATATTCAAATTCACCGTTTAAAGCTCGCCAATCATATCTAAATCATTTGACTGAAATTCATTGACTAATAGTCACTTTTGGCTTAAGTTAAAGACGACAAAATTATTCGCACATTCACGGGCATAGGTCATGACATTCGAATTTCGAATTCTCGATTGTCTGGGCCCCTACTACTACGCATGGCTTGATGCCACTCGGCACTCACGGATTAAACGTCATGAAGCTAGATGACTGTGGCTTGGAATGGAATTGGAATGAAATTTTTTGCCGTGGATTAAGTTAGCAAAGCGCCACAGTTTGACTTACAAATTTCACAGTTACAATTAGGTTTTATAACGCAATAGTTAAATGACTTATCCTAATGGCGAGTATTACCTATTCTCCGTTTTATTTTTTATGATAAAAACGAAGGTGGCGACACTTTTCCATATTTCTTGGACAAGGAGTTTAAAAGCCCTCTTTCCGAATGACTTCAATATGTATAAAACCTTCATACATCTATTTTATTCTTTAGCTTTCTTCCTATGTATAAACTTTTATAGGAGCGATGGCCGCTGGAGCCAGAAAGTTTTAGAGTGGACACCGCGTACAAGTAAGCGTAGGGAGGGGCGCCCTCCAGCACGATGGACCGATGATATTAGCATAAATTCCGAGACGTCCAAGGCTGATATTATACGGTACATTCTGGACACGTATAAAACTCGCCATGGAGCAGCTGCAGAAGGTTCACGAGGATCAGATGACAGAAGTGCAGCTGACCCTGGACAAACTGAAGTCCAGTAGGACAACCTACTTCAGCTCGTATGTCCTTACTGTTCCGGCTTCGTGCAAAGACGTGTTCCTCAGTTCAGACTTTTGGCCTGAGGGCATAGTTTACCGTCGCTTCAGGGAAGCCAGATCCAGAATCCCTACAGTTTTATAATTATATTTTCATATTTATGTATTTAGTTTATTTTAAGAATTTTTTATTTTGTATGTTATATATTTCTATGGGCCTAGTTGCCTGATCTAAACAAATAAATAAAATAAATATTAACAGGGAGGCGGGAAGTGGCTGGATGAGGAAGGCTGAGGACCGGGTGTGGTGGCGTTCTTTGGGAAAGGCCTATGTTCAGCAGTGGACATCTGCAGGCTGAGATGATGATGATGATGATGATAAACTTTTCTTTTTCTCTTTATGCATAAAACGTATCTCTTCCCAGCTACCAGCACATAGCGGACGCGGGCATATCGGCTATGCTGCTGATCGGGTACAGCTTGGTGAGCGCGGGCGCGGCCGTGTACCTCGTGACGTCGCGCCTGAGCCAGGAGAAGCATCTGCAGATGCTGTGCGGCGTGTCTCCCGGACTGTACCGGGGCTCTGCTCTGCTGTGGGACATGGCTGTAAGTAGCACTTATATACAGTATGATTTTTGTAACTGGGGAGTTCTAAACCATAGGAAATACAGGGAAACTAACTGTCTTTTCATTCATTTTTAGGGACAATTCACACTTCACAGAAAAATTCAAATTCAAACAAACTCAACTTCAAATTTTACAGAAAAAGCCTCATGGCTCCTAATGTATCCCTGTATATCCTATGGTTTCAGATTTCCCCATGATGTTCCAGTTAAACAACAATATTGTTTAATGTATATAATGGCGTTCCCCTGACCGAGCCTGGTCAGGCTATAAGGAAATCTCATGAATCTCAACGGAAACTAGATAACTACGCTGGAGAAAGAGGTGCACATGTGTTTGCCCTCTCAGAGTCGAATGGCACAAGATCAATGGACGGGGCACGGGGGTGAAACACCACTAACTTCCTAACTCTGGGCTACTACTGAAAATTTATTGACAAAAATCTTCAGGAGATCCTCTATTTATTAATCACTAAAAAATAATTTATTTGAATAGTTAATTGTCAAATTCCCAATTGAGGCCCGACCCGGGAATCGAAACCACTAGATCAGTTCGCTTTTATAATATTAGTACCTATGGGTTTCCAGATAATAGTGGTGAATATGGTTATAACGGCGGTGATCCTGGAAGCGTTCCAGTTCTCCGTGTTCGTCGCCAGGAACAACCTGCCCGCCATTTGCATACTCATCCTGCTCTACGGGTAAGTCTTTATACCCTGCCCCAGTAGCCAAGCTACCCTACGTTTCGTGTCTATTCTCTTTCGATAATCGTTAACGCTAAATAGCGAAAACTATTTTAGAAAACGAATAATTGGCAGTCAAGACACAACTGTCTTGATCACTCAATCCCAATGACGAAGGAAGTACTACTTTACTCATTGCTCAATCCACACTGCGGATAGAAAAAAATAAGGAAATGGTCTATGCTTAGCGTTTTTAAACGACAGTCACGGCTGTCTATCTCGCCATTCGCTCAGTGAAGTTTCTGTGGTGAACTATAAAAAAACCGTAATGCCCATATATTCCCTTAGTTTTCTAAAGATATAACGAAACACTACAAACAAGGGGTCGTCCATTAATCATACGATGTTTTAGTAACTTTTTAAACCCTCCCCCCCCCTGGTGAACTTTTTAAAAGTGTCAAGTGGACTCTCATCTCACTACACCCCCCCCCCCCTCCCCCTTGTATGTATATATCGTGATTTTTCCGAACTCCCTCCCCCCCTTTCGAACCTCTAGTGATTAATGGAGGATACCCAAGCTATTAGCTACATAGTAACTAGTGTCTCATGCGCACGTGTTGTGTGTGTAGGTACGCGTGCGCGGGCGTGGTGCACACGCTGGAGAAGCTGTTCGCGGAGGCGAGCCTGGCCACCATGCTGCTGTTCTGCGGCAACGCCTTCGTCGGCCTCGTGGGCATCGCCGGCCTGCTCATACTGGACATCATCTCCGAGTCCGATGTGAGTATTCGTTCTTCTTCGTTACACTCTTGACAGAGCGGTTGTGCTCATCACGAAGTGACGGCTTCACTCGACGACCACCGGACGACGACCGGCGCTGTCCGACTGATGGGAGTATATTATGGTATGCTCAACCGATGCAATAGGAAGATCTTCCTTCGGGCCGGTGTCATGCTCGGGGATCCCAGCTGGGCTAACTGTTGTAGGTTGAAAGTTCTACATATAGTACAATCCTGAAAGAACTTCATAATCGTGATTCAGGCGGCGGCACGTGATTGGCTAACGTGGCTGAGTCGTGTTTACGTCATATTATCATGTAGGTACATGTGTACAGCGCAGTGAAGAGCTCAGAGAGATCAAGTCCTTACAAGTGGTGCAAGGTCTTGATCGCTCTGAAGATCTTGATTACACCCGTACATAATGTCGTACCTGTGCGTCGGTCGGGCGTCACGTAGAGTTATGCCAGTTCAGAGCGGGCAATTTAATTAATTTTAGTATTGTAGGATTTTTTTTATTCAGTAAGTAGGTATTTTTAAAAGTTGTAGAACAAAATATGTTTTATAGTTTCATAAAGAGATTGTTAATATTTTCTGATGAACCCTGTATAAGTACATGATATTATGACAAGTGTTAAAGTATACCTTTTCGGGCTTTTCCTTGCCTTTTCATACTGTTTTCTCTTCGCAGGCAACAGACAACGCTCGCTGGGTGTTACATAAAATTCTACTGCTGTCTCCACAATTCACGCTAGGCGATGGGCTGCTGGAAATTGCCAAGAACACCATACAGGCTGAGGCAAGTACCTACATCTTGCTTTTGACTCACAACCCATATTAATTCCATACTAATGTTATAAATGCGAAAGTTGTCTGTTTGTCCGTCTGTCTGTCTGTTTGCTACGCTTTCACGGCCCGTCAGTTCAACCGATTTTGATAAAATTTGGTACAGGGATAGGTGCTATCCCGGTGCTATACTTTTTATCACGGGAAATTAAAGAGTTCCCGCTTTAAAAACCCTGACGAAGTCACGGGCATCATTTGGTATGCATGTTTTACATAAAGCGCAAAGTTTCCCAAGTTTAGGTAGCAGTTGTTGCAAAGTTTTTGTTTGTAAAGTTTAGGTTATAAAGCATAAAGTACTTATAGCTTAAACTAGTATGGCGCGTGGTTGCGCGGCCCGCTACAGCGGACCGCGTAGTGGACCGCGTGGTCCACTGTCTACTTACTCGCTGTCCTACTATCCTGCCCCCCGATTATGTAAGAATGGCCGATCAAATCGTAAAAGTTCGGCGTCAAAGTAAAATAAACCATAACAGCATTAAATTAGAGCTCAATTTCGAAACACGAAATTGAGCTCTATTTCAATGCTGTTATGGTTTATTTTACTTTGACGCCGAACTTTTACGATTTGATCGACAATTCTTACATAATCGGGCAGCTGGTTTACTGTCTACGTGTTCTGATCTGATCAACACACTGCTATGCTAGTGAGCACAGTGGAAGCGCCAGCACGCCAAGCGTCCGATGTAAAAGAAAATTCTCATAAAGGAAAAAAAAACAAAGACCATCAACCCCCCGCCCCTCCCTTTTTGTTTGAGCAGCCCCTAAGTAGGTACCTATCTTTAATACCCTAACCGTGCTCCTCACCCATCATCCGAACCTTCGATCATCATCTCTCTCCATATTTTTTTCTCCGAACCATTCGTCAAAATGAGATTTCTTCCATAAAAACAAATCTTGAAAAGGAACCGTAGTCTTGCATAGTTCTGCACTTGTAGCCTCTTCAATATTCGCGATACCTAAATTTTCTATGGAAAAATAAATTCCGCCATCTTGAATTTTTTCCTGTTCATCAAGTAGACCTTCATGTTCTGATCATCTTTTGCCAAGAAACCACTCTTCCATCTTTTATACTCTCCGAGATAGACACCGACGAAATTTGTATGACGGCCATCTTAAATCCGCCATTTTGAATTTTTTTTTCAGCTCACTGTCAATTGGATGAAGTTTAGAGTGACATTTGGTCGAGCACCTTTCTTCAATACCCTTTTCTATGGAAAAATAAATTCCGCCATCTTGAATTTTTTTCCTGTTCATCAAGTAGACCCTCATGTCCTGATCATCTTTTGCCAAGAAACCACTCTTCCATCTTTTATACTCTCCGAGATAGACACCGTCGAAATTTGTATGGCGGCCATCTTAAATCCGCCATTTTGAATTTTTTTTCAGCTCACTGTCAATCGGATGAAGTTTCGAGTGACATTTGGTCGAGCACCCCCCACCTATCTTCGATACCCTGGCTGGTGCTCTTCATCCGTCTTCGAAATCCTCAATCATCAGCTCTCTCTGTATTTTTCCTCTTAATGAATTTTTGTCTTCTATACGAAACGATGAGTGAAAAAAAAAATGTTCATACAAAATTTTACAGGAGAGGTGATCAATGAGTCAGTCAG
Organism: Erebia ligea; assembly: GCA_917051295.2. Taxonomy (NCBI): domain Eukaryota; kingdom Metazoa; phylum Arthropoda; class Insecta; order Lepidoptera; family Nymphalidae; genus Erebia; species Erebia ligea. The sequence goes on from OU785241.1 coordinate 658,663, forward strand.
CACGAGCAGCTATATATATATTAACTAGTATGGCGCGTGGCTGCGCGGCCCGCTAAAGCGGACCGCGTAGTGGAGCGCGTGGTCCACTGTCTACTTACTCGCTGTCCTACTATCCTGCCCCCCGATTATGTAAGAATGGCCGATCAAATCGTCAAAGTTCGGCGTCAAAGTAAAATAAACCATAACAGCATTAAATTAGAGCTCAATTTCGAAAAACGAAATTGAGCTCTAATTCAATGCTGTTATGGTTTATTTTACTTTGACGCCGAACTTTGACGATTTGATCGACAATTCTTACATAATCGGGCAGCTGGTTTACTGTCTACGTGTTCTGATCTGAACAACACACTGCTATGCTAGTGAGCACAGTGGAAGCGCCAGCACGCCAAGCGTCCGACGTAAAAGAAAATTCTCATAAAGGAAAAACATAAAACAAAGACCTCCAACCCCCCGCCCCTCCCTTTTTGTTTGAGCAGCACCTAAGTAGGTACCTATTTTTAATACCCTGACCGTGCTCCTCACCCATCATCCGAACCTTCGATCATCATCTCTCTCCATATTTTTTTCTCCGAACCATTCGTCAAAATGAGATTTCTTCCATAAAAACAAATCTTGAAAAGGAACCGTAGTCTTGCCTATTTCTACACTTGTAGCCTCTTCAATATTCGCCACACATTTTCTATGGAAAATAAATTCCGCCATCTTGAATTTTTTTCCTGTTCATCAAGTAGACCTTCATGTTCTGATCATCTTTTGCCAAGAAACCACTCTTCCATCTTTTATACTCTCCGAGATAGACACCGACGAAATTTGTATGGCGGCCATCTTAAATCCGCCATTTTGAAATTTTTTTCAGCTCACTGTCAATTGGATGAAGTTTCGAGTGACATTTGGTCGAGCACCCCCCTCCTATCTTCAATACCCTCTTCTATGGAAAAATAAATTCCGCCATCTTGAATTTTTTTCCTGTTCATCAAGTAGACCCTCATGTCCTGATCATCTTTTGCCAAGAAACCACTCTTCCATCTTTTATACTCTCCGAGATAGACACCGTCGAAATTTGTATGGCGGCCATCTTAAATCCGCCATTTTGAAATTTTTTTCAGCTCACTGTCAATTGGATGAAGTTTCGAGTGACATTTGGTCGAGCACCCCCCACCTATCTTCGATACCCTGGCTGGTGCTCTTCATCCGTCTTCGAAATCCTCAATCATCAGCTCTCTCTGTATTTTTCCTCTTAATGAATTTTTGTTTTCTATACGAAACGATGAGTGAAAAAAAAAATGTTCATACAAAATTTTACAGGAGAGGTGATCAATGAGTCAGCACGAGCAGCTATATATATATTAACTAGTATGGCGCGTGGGTGCGCGGCCCGCTAGCGGACCGCGTAGTGGACCGCGTGGCCCACTGTGATCCACTGTCTACTTACTCGCTGTCCTACTATCCTGGTTTACTGTCTATGTGTTTGACGACCTCCGTGGCGCAGTGTTGAGCGCGGTTGTCTTAACGTGCGGAGGTCCCGGGTTCGATTCCCGGCAGGGTCAATTTGGGAATTTATAATTTCTGAATTTTCCCAGGTCAGGCCTGGTGGAAGGTTTCGGCCGTGGCTAGTTACCACCCTACCGGCAAAGACGTGCCGCCAAGCGATTAAGCGTTCCGGTACGATGCCGTGTAGAAACGATTAGGGGTATGGGTTAATATAACTGTCATGCCCCTAACAGGTTAGCCCGCTACCATGTTAGACTGCATCATCACTTACCATCCGGTGAGACCGCAGTCAAGGGCTAACTTGTAGTGGATAAAAAAAAACTGAACAACACTGCTATGCTAGTGAGCACAGTGGAAGCATAAGCACGCCAAGCGTCCGACGTAAAAGAAAATTCTCATAAAGGAAAAAACATAAAACAAAGACCACCAACCCCCCGCCCCCCACAATCTCCCCCCCCCCCTCCCCCACATCCCCCCCCCCTCCCCCTCACCCCCATGTATCAATACCTTAGGGTGTCATCGAACTTCGGCAACTTGGCTTTCCTAATGGCAAACCGACAATAATTCTTCCATAAAGAACAAATCTTGTAAAAAACCATAACAAAATCATGCATTTCTGCTCATCAAGTAGACTTTCAGGCCCTGATAATTTTCTACCCAAAAACCACTCTTCCATCTTTTAAATAATGTCTGAGATAGCCGCCATCTTGAATCCGCCATTTTGGATTTTTTTTTCAGCTCACTGCCAATTGTATTAAGTTTCGAGTATTTTTTGTTTGAGCAGCCCCTACCTATCTTTAATACCCTGACCGTGCTCCTCACACATCATCCGAACCTTCGATCATCATCACTCTCCATTTTTCTCCGAAACATTCGTCAAAATGAGAATTCTTCCATAAAAACAAATTTTGAAAAGGATATTATATCCGCCATACATTTTCTATGGAAAAATAAATTCCGCCATCTTGAATTTTTTTCCTGTTCATCAAGTAGACCCTCATGTCCTGATCATCTTTTGCCAAGAAACCACTCTTCCATCTTTTATACTCTCCGAGATAGACACCGGCGAAATTTGTATGGCGGCCATCTTAAATCCGCCATTTTGAATTTTTTTTTAGCTCACTGTCAATTGGATGAAGTTTCGAGTGACATTTGGTCGAGCACCCCCCACCTATCTTCGATACCCTGGCTGGTGCTCTTCATCCGTCTTCGAAATCCTCAATCATCAGCTCTCTCCGTATTTTTCCTCTTAATGAATTTTTGTCTTCTATACGAAACGATGAGTAAAAAAAAATTTTTTCATATAAAATTTTACAGGAGAGGTGATCAATGAGTCAGCACGAGCAGCTATATATATATTAAAGATAAATATGGATGGAACATGGGATGTGTATTTTTAATTTATTAGAAATCTCTGCTTCAATCCAAAGTATGTTGGGCGTAAATAGCAACTATTTACGCCCAAACCTCCCACCCCTTTCGTGCCTCACATGATTCATGGACGACCCCTTACCGGTATTAATGTTTCTGTTGCAGGTCCTAAGCCAGTTCAATATGGACACGTACCGCGACCCCCTCACCACCAACGTGGTGGGGCAGCACTACCTGGCGCTCGCGCTGGTGGGGACAGTGCTGCTGCTCTTCAACCTCGCTATTGAATATGACTGCTTCGATTGGATCCGCGTCAGGTGAGAGAATTTATTGAACTTAGAAGAATTACGGCAAGTTCCCATACAAAATTATATCTGACATCGATTCGAAGCGACTAAATACGACGAAATGTTGAAGCCATTGGACTTAACAGGTTAGCCCACTACCATCTTAGACTGTATCGTCACTTACCATCGGGTGAGATCGCAGTTAAGGGCTAACTTGTAGTGGAATAAAAAAATAAAAAAACTTAAACATAATCATCAAGATTTTTTACAAAAAAAAATACTAGATCGTACCCGCGACTTCGTCCGCGTGGATTAGGGTTTTTTAATCCCGAGGGAAGCTTTAATTCTCCGGGATAAAAAGTAGCCTATGTCCTTTCCCGGGTATCAAACTATCCCTATACCAAATTTCATCATTATCGGTTGAACAGATGAGCCATTAAATCGTAGCAGACAGAAAGACACACTTTCGCATTTATAATATTAGTATGGATAAATTTAAATTTTTTTATTTAAATAATACATTTATTTGTTCTTTATAATTCTCATCCGATAAGATCTCTCTCAATAGACGTCCGCTGCTGGACGAAGGTCTCCTGCATGGATCTCCACAGGACACGGTCTTGTGCCGCTTGCTCCTTGGGACTCCCAACGAATATGTGTCTCAACTATGTGCATTCAATCCAAAAAGTATATTTCTTCAGATTGCGTCCAAAAGACAAGTTCTCCGATGAAAAATTAAACAGAGAAGAACAAGAAGTGGAGGAAATAATGGCGGAAGAGGCGCGCGTGCGAGGCGGCCTGCAACCGCTGCGCCTGCGCACCATTGGAAACATTAATGCCGGTAAATCTTCAGGGTCTAGAGCCAGACACCTAAACATTGGTATAGGAATAACACATTTAAACTGTTTTCACGTTTCAAGGACCAGGATGGATAGGACTAGGAAGATCCTAGCTTAATCACTTTCAAGGAAGGCTGGATGAGATTTAGACGAGCTGTACCTTTATCCACTTGTGTTGTTAGTTATAACTTATTTTGCACAAAATTAATAAAAACAAGTTCACGTGTCTTGAGACAATATTTTAGCTATGATCAGTAATTCTAATAAAACTAGACTCTCACTCTTGACCAACAACAGTCTGCTAACGCCTCCTCTACTTCACGCACCCCAGTGCTGGAGTGTCTGCGAGGGCCTGACACCTTCGCAGGTATATCCACACAGGACCTACTAGTAGAGAGGGGGCGTTACACCTTATCCTCATAGCTTTGACCAAGATCTTAAGATTTCGCTTGACTGTTGGATCGAGGGTAGGTCACAGAAAGCGGAATAGATGCTTAGGCACTCCTTGAGGCAGGCAGGCAGGCATTGTAAGGTTTTTCAGTCGGGAGCCCTAACCATCAGTTTGGTGCCCTGAAACCAGTGGAACTCGTTCGCAACTTCGTCCGCGTGGATTGAGGTTTTTTGGTTCCTGCGGGAACTCCTTTAATTTTTCGGGATACAAAGTGACATACGTGATATTCCAGACTATAATCTATCTCTGTGCCAAATTTCATCCAGATCCGTTCAGTTGTTCTGACGTGATGAGGTAACAAACATCCATTCTGCCAAACGTTTACACTTATAATATTAGGTTTATTTTCCCAAAAACTACCAAAAGGTCACTTACATCAGAAAACTTATAATAAACTATGCTTAAACATTAAGTACTGTATAGGTGACATTAAAAAAACTAGAAACTACCAACTTAATAAACCAAGCATAATACTAAAGTTTATCTGGAAAATGCTTGATCAATTTTTTCTTTGATCAATATTAGTATAGAGGACTTAACTTCTGTGACGCAGGGTTCGTGGACACGGAAGAGGTGGTGAAGAACGGCTCAATAAAGCGGTCGACGAGCGCGCTGGCGCAGGACGTGGCGGCGTGCGTGCGCCTGCGCAAGAAGTACGGAAACCGCGTCGCCGTGCGCGCGCTCACGCTCGGCATCCCGCCCTCACAGGTACTGACCTAATCTCTCTTTTTCAAACTTCAACCGGCTGCGGGAGTTAGCGCACGCGTGGCATAGGCAAAGAAACTCATAGAGCGAATATGTGCCAGGCAGGGAGCCATGAGAGAGCGGCGGGGATCTCTACTGTTGCTGTACTGTCTAGCCGCCAAGCACATAAGGAACAAAAAGTGGATAAATAATTTGTAGGGAGTCAAGAATGCGCCCCGGGAACACGCCAAGAGCGGTACCTACCGGAGCAAGTACCGAACGGGCGCTCTCCCGCGATTCGGCCCGTATAACCGCGAGGTTGGAGGGGCCATGGGAGGTTGGAGGGTTGACCTAATATCTCTGCGTCATTGCTCCTCATTGTTGAGGGTTATGACTCCTTTTCATTAATTACATAATCGCAGGGGTTTTCTTGGGATAACTAGATTCTCAGATTCTTCCTCGCAAGAAAGCTTTCTGAAGTCATTTAACAATGATTATTTTTCAGTGCACAGCATTGCTCGGAGAGAACGGCGCGGGCAAGTCGACCACGTTTTCGATGTTAACGGGTCAGCTGCGACCCACCAGTGGGCAGGTGTATCTGGACACACGGAAGGTGATGTCGAGGGACCTCTGCCAGGGTTTGATCAGTGAGTTTTTTTTATCCACTACAAGTTAGCCCCTGCAGGGCTAGCATGGGCCGGAGCCCGATTTTATACACTGACAAGTGATAAAATTTACTTATTCACTTCACATAGCACGGCAACAGGGGAGAAGAGAAGTTTATCCCCGTTTGACATTTCACGGGGACTCGGGGGACTATTTATCCACCGTTATTTAGCGTTTTTATTTATTCATTTAGGAATAAAAATTTTATCCTTTTCTCGGGGAGAAAATTGTCTCGGCCCATGCTAGGGGGGCTGACCGCGATCTCACCTAATGGTAAGTGATGATGCAGTCTAAGATGGTAGCGCGCGATGGTAACTTGTTAGGGGCATTGTAGTTATATTATTAAAACCCCTATTCGGTTTCTACACGGCATCGTACCAAAACGCTTAATCGCTTGGCAGCACGTCTTTGCCGGTAGGGTGGTAACTAGCCACCCCTGAAGCCTCCCACCAAGCCAGAACAAGAAAATTCAGAAATTATAAATTCCTAAATTGACCCTGCCGGGTATCGAACCCGGGGCCGCACGTTATGACAACAGCGCTTAACACAACGCCACGGAGGTCGTCAAAGCAAAGGAGTTAACTGCCCCCTAGCCAAGTTAAGTAAATACGCTTCTTGTCTACCTATTCTCTTTCTATAATTGTGAACGCTTTAGCGAAAGCGATTAAACACGCTAACCATAGACTATTCACTTAAATTCTTTCTCTCCGCGGTATAGACGTAAAGATTATATTAGAAAGAGAAAAGACACGATATTTATGTAACTTGGCTAGGGGAGTTGTCGTTTATCTCTTTCTTCAAGCGGTAGTAGCCTAGTGGTTTAGACATCCGACCTACTATATATATGCTATATATGGGGTCGTGGGTTCGATTCCCGTGCACGTCCCTCTTACTTTTCGGAGATAAGCGCGTTTCAAGAAATTAACTAAGTATCCATTTGCTTCAAAAGATGAAGGAAACATCAAGAGAAAATCTGCATGCCCAAGAGACTGCATGCAATGTTTTTGAATGTGTGTGAACGTGATTTGGAAAGTTAAGAAAAGTTAAAAGTGCGCGCCCGAGAATCGAAACCCCGACCACTGGAACAGGAATCCTAACGTCTAAACCACTAGGTTGTCACCGCTAGACTCTGAGAGTCGGAGTATCCTTACCATTTATATACATAACATAATATAATGGCAAGGATTTTACTGGGATATTGAGAATTGTATGTATCTTCTTTCCTACAGGTTACTGTCCACAAAGCGATGCAATAGACCCCCTCCTAACGGTGAAAGAAACGTTAAAGTTTTACTGCAACTTAAGGGGAATCACCGACCAGAAAGAAGTAAGTAATCCAATTAGAGCAAAAGGAAGGATTCAAAGCCAATTAGTACCGATCTAGAATATAATATACTTATACTTATAATAGTCTCTGTTATAGGAAATATATACAAAAAAAGCAAGTTGGCTAGCTTTCTTAGTAATCCGTTTGAGTATTTGCTAAGAAGTAAAATTTTGCGTTTTAACTATCGTGATGTTCTTTTTAAAAATAAATTGTATGGACACATGCACTGTGCAACCGAAGTGACGACCCCTGATGCTGATGATAGGAAAATTGTATGTTCAAGTTGCGAGCGGGTTGAGGTGAACCAGGTGACAATTGAATGCATTTCACGATATTATCCATATCCTCAGGTGATACGCCGCACGGTTGAGCTCTTCGAGCTGCGCAAGTACTCGTCGGTCCGCAGCGGTTCGCTGAGTGGAGGCAACAAGCGGAAACTGTGCGCCGCGCTCGCGTTTATGGGCCGCGCGCCGCTGGTGCTGCTCGATGAGCCCACCAGGTATAAAGGAACGATAGCTGATGATGATAACATTGTCGAGTTCGGCAACAGCGACTGTATCTCTGTTAGGTATTTGAATAAGGGCTTCGCTCATGTGCGTTTAAAGTGTGTGTTTAAAGACTGTGTTAAACAGCATTTGTTAAGTCGAGGGTATTACACTATCGATGATTTTATTAATGACAAAGTTGCATGGAAGCAACCGGCCTCGCATCCAGTGACCCACAAGTCAGTGTAATATTTGTAACTTATGTGTTGTATTGTCTACTTATTGTAACCTTTTCTTTTTTGAGAAAAGAGCAACTGCTGAGTTTCTTGCCGGCTCTTCTCAGTAGAGTTTTCCGAACCGGTGGTAGAGTCTTAACGTTTCATAAGTGACACAAGTTGTCCTACGTGAAATAAATAAATCATTTCATAGCTAACAATGAATGTTACTCCCTTCCAGCGGCATGGACCCCAGTTCGCGCGCGTGCGTGTCGCGCGGCGTGCGCGGCGCGTGCGCGTCGTCGCGCGCCGTGCTGCTGTCCACGCACGCGTTGGATGACGCACGCCGGCTTGCCGCAAGAGTCGCGCTGCTGAAGGCGGGCCGGCTGTGCGCGTTGGCGCCGTTGGACGAGTGTCTGCGACGGTGAGTGCCTGTAGTGCTGTCCATGCGCGCGCTGTATTGCTTCAGTCTTCTCAAACCAGGGCGCGTTTGGAACCGTCGTAGATTTAGTTTTAAGATATCACCATCATGTTTTATAAATTACTCTTCTTCTTCATGTGCCTCTTCATAACTGAAGTTCAGCAGTCAGTTTTCTAAACTTCTCATTGTCCATAGCTAGGCGGAACAGTTCTCAGACTGTTTTTATACCAGCATCCCTTATGTTACGTAGCCATTACTTTTCTGCTTCCCCCCCTTTCAACAGCAATTTTACACTCGTTTATCTACTCTGTGAACAATTTCTTGGAGATCTTGCTGGGTGGAGGCTATTAGAACCGTATCATCAGCGTAGTGTAGATTAACAATCACTTGCCCATTAACGATGACTTCTAATACTATAGCTTCCAGAGCATCTTTGATAACATGTTCCGAGTAGGTACAAGTTGAACAGCAAGGGCGACAAAATGCATCCTTGTCGTACACCTCTCTTCATGTTAATGGCGTCTGTTTCTTCACGATCTTCCCTGATTGTTGTGGTTTGCCCCAACAGAGGTTTATGATGATACGAATGTCCTTGGTGTCTATGTCTATATCTGTAAGGAGTTTCATAAGTATTTCATGACTCATGTTGAACACGGTCAAATGCTTTTTCATAGTCGATAAAGCATAGAAACACTTCTGATGCACATCTCGACATTTTATTATTTGCTGATGTCCGCAACTTCGTCTGCGTGGTTTGAGGTTTTTAGTTCCCGCTGGAACTCTTTAATTTTCCGGAATAAAAAGTAGTCTATGTGCTATTCCACACTATAATCTATCTCTGTGCCAAATTTCATCCAGATCAATTCAGCCGTTCTGGCGTGATTGAGTAACAAACATCCACCCATCCATACATCCATCCATCCAAACTTTCGCATTTATAATATTTTTTAAATATTGGACGTCAATAAGAGCACAGAGTATCTAATTTGAATAAATAAATATTGAATTGATTTTTTTTATTCAGTTTCGGCGGCGGCTACGTGGTGGCGGCGCGCGTGCGGCGCGGCGGCGCGCGGTACGTGTGGAGCCGCGTTGTGGCGCTCGCGCCGCACGCCGAGCTGCGAGTGTTGCACCATGCGGCGCTGCACTTCCTGTTACCCACTCACGCCACTGGTACGTACCTACGTATGATGATGATGACCTCCCGACCGAATTTCGGCCACGGCGGCCAATCTCCAGAGAGATTTTACCTCGTAGCTTTAGTCTTTTAGATACCGTTGTTAATTATTAACACCATTAACTCTATATTCGTAATTAAACTTTAACGCCTTAGGTTTATATATTTTTTTTATTACAAAAATAAATTTAAAGTATTCGTTTTCACTTCTTTCGGCAGTCCCGACTGCCAATTTTTTTTTTATCATCCTTATTTTAGGAACGTCAAAGTACGTGACATCGAACTGTTATTTTGAGTAATACCTATTGCTCGCGTTGGTTGTATGGCCATTGGCCCCAGGCCTGGTGCACTTGTCACGTGACCCAAGATAGATACCTACGGCGCGGCGTCGCAATCCGCCGACGGCACCCGTATCAGTCGAGAGTTGCGCGCGCAATATGAACTACGTTGGACTTTACACGTTCTGACTTCTAAACGGCTAAAGTAGCATTGGGCCGCATGTCTGGTTAGAACCGATGATTGGGGTGGATAATATGTGTAATACCTCGAAGAGCACGTTAAGCCGTCGGTCCCGGTTATTATAACTAACATGTTAATAGTCGTTAAATGGTTAAAGCCCGCCAACCCGCATAGGAGCAGCGTGGTGGGTAGCTCTAATTCCCTCTCTCCTACGAGAGCGGAAGCCTGTGCCCAGCTGTGGAACGTTAATGGGTAGTGGGTATACTAATGTTATGCAATACTGTATACCTATTTGCAGTGAACGGCAAGCAGCTAGTAACAAAGCTGAGCGACATCTTCAAGCTGATGCTGCAGCTACAGATGAGCTGCGACATCGACGACTATACCGTCAACCAGAGCTCGCTCGATCAGGTGAGCGCTTCACTATATATTAGTTCTTTTTATAAACTACTAGCTGATGCACGCGCCTTCGTCCGCGTGGATCGAGGTGTTTTGGTTCCCGCGAGAACTCTTTAATTTTCCGGGATAGAAAGAAGCCTATATTGTGTTATTCCAGCCTATAATCTGTATCTGTGTCTTCATCCAGCCCCCCGATTATGTAAGAATTGTCGATCAAATGGTAAAGGTTCAGCGTCAAAGTATTATAAACCATAATTGCATTGAATTAGAGCTCAATTTCGTGTATCTATTCTTATAAAATTCAAAATTCAAACGTTTTTTATTCAAATAAACTTTTACAAGTGCTTTCGAATCGTCAAATGAATCTACCACTGGTTCGGAATGCCATTCCTACAGAGAAGAACCATCAAGAAACTCGGCGGTTGCTTTTTTGAAAAAAAATATCATTTACAATTTAATTAATGTGTACTAATACATAAATACCCGTGTCCTTAGCATTGCTGGAGCGAGTCAAATGCTCTTTTGTCATTTACGTAATATACGTTAGAGTATCGTACATACCTAAACGTATAAGAATGGGTACCCGAAATTGAGCTCTAATTTAATGCTGTTATGGTTTATTTACTTTGCCGCAGAACTTTAACGATTTCATCGGCCATTCTTACATGATTGGGGGGCTGATCCGTTCAGCCGTTCTGGCGTGAGTAACACGTATAATTTCTGCAACTTATAATTAAAAAATCCGGACGGAAGTTACTATCAACCATCTCCATCACCACAAGTTTGATTGCAGCCAAGCGATTGTCTATAATTAGGAATAGAATAACTTTTTTTGAGACTGCATCGACTCGTAGCTAGATATAGATAGATAAATTTATTGCCACACAAAACAAAGACTCAGAAATAACAAAGTTGCGCAAAGGCGTTGCAAGTGCGCAAAGGCGGTCTTATCACTAAAAGTGATCTCCTCCAGACAACCCTTAAGAAGAACCCAGAAGAAGAAGAACCCTAATTATAGAAGCTAATAAAATGAGGCGGGACAGTAGTTGTATCTGTGGTAGATACCTACAATAGCCGGTTGAATTTTTTGGGACGAATTTGATGTTTTTACAGTACAGCATAGGTTGTGTGGTAATTCCGATAAAATTTCAAATAGCATTCCTAGGCCATTAAACTTTATTCGGAGTTGCAGAAATCGGGCCTTTAAAAAAGTCCGACATACCTACCTACTCGTATGTAATTCATTGGCTTTAAATATCTTTTTAGTTATCTTTAAGTTATGTAAAGTTATTGTCTTGTTTCCCAGATGTTCCTAAACTTCACTGAAAGAACCAGCATTCTGGACCCCGCAGACGACGTTCAGATGACACCACGGCTCAGGAGACGACCCAGCGAAGAGCTCGACAGCATCACCTCACTGTGATAGCCTCACCACTATTAGCTTAGCCAAATGTTATGTCAATTCTTAATGTAGTGATTGTAAGTTGTAAAGCCAAAGTATGTTTGAACAAAAGAGGAAAAATCTCAGGAGCAGGTTCTCAATTCAATTTTTAAGATAATAAAAAAACGACGAAGCCGATTTTTGGGGCCTATAAAATTTCGATAATGCCTAGAAATACAATATAATAATAATAATATAATATGATAATGCCGGTAAGAAGATTAAAGTAATAAAAATGTATTGTAGGTACTCACTAAATTATGGCTCTGAGACGCACAGAGGGGTCTGGTCGTAACATACATATTATGTAGGCATAGAAATATTATTTAATGAAATGAAATGAAATGATTTCATGTAGGACAACTTGTGCCACTTATCGTCGTAAGAATCTACCACTACTTATATCCATACTGATATTATTAATGCGAAAGTGTGTCTGTCTGTCTGGTACGCTTTCACGGCTTATCTTTTGAACCGAACCGAACCGATGAAATTTGGTATGGGGATAGTTTGTATCCTGGGGAAGGGCATAGACTTTATCCCGGAAAATTAAAGAGTTCTCGCGGGAATCAAAAACCTTAATCCACGCAGACGAACTCGCGGGAATCATCTAGTTTACAATATGCATGTTACGGTCCTGCAAGGAGGATTTGCTCAGACTTATAACGCAGAACAAACGAGACAGATTTTATCTTGCTCCACTTCAATCTTATCAATTCTATTAGGGGCTTCCAATTTCCTACCTTCGAGACATAAAATGACAAATACTATATTTTTATGTACTTAATAATTATTAAGCTCAAAATAAAATATTGTTACGATTTTATAGGTTACTTTTATGATATTTTTGTGATTTATGTAGAATTATATTAATGTAACATACGAACTCTGTGATATAAATGTATTTAACGTATGTTCTATAATGTTAGCGCTGAATAAAACAAATGGTTTATGGTAAAACATTGTTTTTATTTTCATATTCAATTAATTTCGATTAATATAAAGTATTACATCTTTGGTTAGAAACTAAGTAAGAAAATAACAATAATTAAAGCTATTTAGAGATCAAAAAAATGATACGTGAAAGTACTTTTCCGGATGCCGCGCATTCCAAGTATCCTTCAGCATGTTTAAGAATCCCATGGCATGCCGAAGGTTGCTGTGGGATTACTGTACATATGGCCGGTCCTCAATCATTCTTATCTACCCATTTAGTTTGTGCGCTACGCAAGAGTTGGTTGTTTATTAAAAATGATTGCCGGGGATTAAGTGATAATAGCAGTTCTCGCTCGCGTCTGCACGTATCGAAGCCTATTGTGGCATGACAAAGCATACCGTGGCATGCTGAAGCCTCCCACGGCATGCTAAAATATCCTTATGGCGTTATCATCGAAATGTAGGTGCTAAGAAGAGTGTTAAAAAAGACTCAAAATAATATCTGCGTACAGAAATCCAAACGTTCACAATACAAACGATAATTTTAAGTAGGTACTATTAGTCAATTTCAAGAAAATCATTTTCTTAGTTGACGAGTATTCTTGGTTCATCCCGGGTTGGGCCTTAAAATATCAAGCATTAGGTTTTCTGACAAGAAATCCTCAGGACATGTCCGCAGTTGGAAGTTGGCGGTGTTTCACCCCCGTGCCTTCCGAGCACGTAAAGCCGTCGGTCCATCGCCTGATCGGATTTTCCATCGGGCTATGAGAGTAAGGGAATAGAGAGTGCACCTGTGTTTGCGCACACAGTCATGGGCTAACTTGTAGGGAATAAAAAAAAAAAAAAGAAAGAAAAAAAAAACACTTGCACTGTAATATCTCCCGCGCATATGCCTAATCTTAGTGGAGATTGGGGGCCGTGGCCGAAATTCGGTCGGAAAGATATATTTTTTGTTCTTAGTTACTATCGAAGGAAGGGTTCCGCATACCAGCGGACTTCTTGAAGTGGACAACGAAGATGTCCAGCGTTCGGAATATCACGTCTCTGTTGACTTGTTCGTGGCTGAAGCTCGATACTACCAGCTTTATAGCTTCTGAGAGCGTGCTCTCGCTGAACAAGTACGTTTCTGGAAACAAAACATTTAAAAAAATAATCTCTTATCTTTATACTAGATGATGCCCGCGACTTCGTCCGCGTGGAATAAGGTTTTATAAATCCCGCGGGAACTCCTTAATTTTCCGGGATAAAAAGTAGCCTATATGTCCTTCCCCGGGATATAACCTGCCTCTATACTAAATTTCAGCAAAATCGGTTGAAAAGATGGGCCGGGAAAGCGTAGCAGATAGACAGACAGACACACTTCCGCATTTATAATATTAGTATGGATAACCACTAGCTGATGCCCCCGATTTCGTCCGCATGGATTGAAGTTTTTTGATTCCTGCGGGAATTTTTTATTTTTCCGGGATAAGAAGTAGTCTAAGTTTTATTTATTCCTGACTATAATCTATCACTGTGCCAAACATCCAGATCCGTTCAGCTTTTCTGGTGAGATTGAGTAACAAACATCCATCCAAACTTTCGCATTTATAATATTAGTATAAGTAGATATACTCTAAGTGACGCTGTCTGAGCCCCGAACAAGAAAAAAATACATATTTACTAACATTTTTAAAACAAGAGTTACTAAAAGTACCATAAAAACAAAAAGGAAAAAGTGCCACAAAAGAAAAATTACCGCAAAAAAAAATGCAAAATCCAAAAAAAAAAACTTTAGAGGTAGGTTTAAATAATGATAATAGTGACGCTGTCACCATGTCAGAAGAGTTTGTTGGGCCACAAGTCTCACCTGGCATTTTGTCCAGAACCACTCGGCACGTGTCCTCAATGCGGAATGCCCTCAGTGTCCTGTCAGTATCGGCGCCGGGAGCGGACAACTGCTCGAAGTATGCGAACACCTGCTTCCTGAGCCAAGCCGTCAGCTCGTCCAGCCACGCGCATATCAGGGACTCCGCTATGTCTGCGAGGGGTTACGATAAATACTCATACTAAAATCCATACTTCCATACCATATCTATGTATGTATATAATATATACGTATGTATGTATATTTGTTATGTTTTAAGTGCTTAGACGTTGCACTATCCCGCGCTTTTATTTGTTAATCTCCTCTCCCCAATGGTTGTCTGGAAGCGATTGCTTTAGCATTTAGACCGCCTTTGCACCCTTCTGTTGTATCTCTTAATCTATTTGCTTATTGTACTTATTCTAAGTGTATGCAATAAAGAGTTAATCTATCTATCTATCTATCTATCGCTATTACTATATATTACTATATTAATATTATAAATGCCGTCTGTCTGTCTATCTGCCTGCTACGCTTTCACGGCCCATGTGCTTTGAGAGATCACCTTTTCCTTTTATATATTTAGATAGATGTACTCCCGACCGAATTTCGGCCATGGCAGCCAATCTCCACTGAGATTAGCTGCGCGGATGATATTATAGTGCACAAGTGTGTGTGCAAACACAGGCGCACTCTATGTTCCCTTAACTCTCATAGCCCGTTGAGAAGGATAATCCGACAGGATCGGAGAGATCACTCGCCGGACCGATGGCTTTACGTGCTCTCTGAGGCACGGGGGGGAAACACCGCCAACTACCAAAACCGAGCTAGTACTGAGAATATCTTGTCAGAAAAACCCAAAGACAATCGAACCCAGGACCTTGTCAGCCGCAGTCAAACATCCTAACCACTAAACTAATGAGGCAGTTAATGAAAAAACTAAAATTATTAAGTGTCTGTCTGCTCGTTACCTTTTAGCCATATATTTTATCCCTGACGCGCATATTAAAAGTATACCCCTACAAAAAGTATACCTCATCAAAATCGATTGAAAGTCTGAGCCGTCAAAGCGTAGCAGACAGACAAACACAATTTCGCATTTAGAATATTAGTATGGGTGGGTGTGTGCGCTCATTTGGACGAACTACCTTTGGCGTTTGGACTTTCGTGAGGCGGAGCGAAGATGTGCAAAAGGTTTTTTTAATATATATATAGCGAGCAAACGAGCAGGCGGGTCACCTGATGGTAAGTGATTACCGCCGCCCATGAACATTTGCAGCACCAGATGAACCGCCAATGCGTTGCTGGCTTTTGAGATGTTTGTTTATCCGCCTTTTGAAGAGCCCTATATTACAATCAAGAGGGAACAGAGGAGATGGAAGCTGGTTCCATAATTTGCAGGTACGTGGCAGAAATTTGCGTGGCAGTTTGAAGTGGTAAATTACCTGCAGTGAGTATGGTCGCGAGGCGGAAGGCGAGGTGCGAGGCAGCGAGGCCGGCCGCGCACGCCACTTCGCACGCGCCGCACCAGCGGGCGCCTTCGCACAAGCACCACTCCTCTGACAAACAACAGAGTACAGACATATTATGGTCAACATCAGAAGTGGGATAACCTTATGCAAATCATTACTACACCCTGAGCAATACCAAAGGTAACTGATGCGGGCGCAAATTTTTTTTTTATTTTTTTTATTTTTTTTATTTTTTTACTACTGCAAGTTAACCCTTGACTGCGATCACACCTGATGGTAAGTGATGATGCAGTCTAAGATGGTAGCGGGCTAACCTGTTAGGGGCATGGCAGTTATATTAAACCCATACCTACCCCTATTCGGTTTCTACACGGCATCGAACGCTCAATCGCTTGGCGGCACGTCTTTGCCGGTAGGGTGGTAACTAGCCACGGCCGAAGCCGTTTTGAAGTTTGAAAACTATCAAAGCAATATACAATCAACTGCCGAGTTTCTTGCCGGCTCTTCTCAGTGGCACATGTTTCTGAACGGATGTTTCTGAACCGGTCTTGATTTGTCATAAGTGACATACGACACTTTTTTCCTGTTATTTTAAAGACTTAAAAAAAACAAGTTGTTTTACGTGAAATAAAAAAACATTGTATCGATGCTTGGGAGCAATCACAGAATGCTGGTGGTGGTGCACTGGTGTTTTCGAGCAAGTAGGAGAAAAGTATGTTTTAGTAACTATTTAAATCATAGAAAGCACAAATATATAATCGTTATGGTACAGAGTACGGACCTAGGTCCAGCGGCACGAGGGGCGGCGGCGGCGGCGCGGGCAGGTGCCGGAGAGAGTCCAGAGCCGCGTCCACTTGCCACAGCGCCCGCCGCGCGCCCACCAGCCGACCCACGGCCGCGCCCAGCTGTGGACCAACGGGCATTGCCCATGTACAGAGTGGTCCGAATAGTGACGTCCAAAGAAAATAATTGAATTCCTCTGATAGATACTTAGACCTATCAGAAAATACCCCATATATGTTCAGCGATTTTTGGTTGTTTTCGAGTTTTTAGGAGATTTCTGAGGGAGTTAGTGTTAAATTTTTTTCTTTTTATTCTTTTTATTTAGTGCTTTTTTCTGAACTTATTTTTGTGAACATGCTTGCTATGGAGTGTACTACTTTGCATAAAATAATTACCATCTTACATAAGTCTAACAACATAAGTCGGAAAATTTTTGGTCGTAAGTGAAAAGTTTACGTTCGACAGCGGTAGAGTAAAATTTTCAACTTTAGCTTAAAAATACTTAAACCTGTCTACGTCACTTCCGACTAATTTAAAAAACTTTTGGGGTTCCTAAGCTTCCTTTAGGGGGCACATTTGGTACTTTAGGGGGCATTATTGTGAGAAATCGGACATCAAAGGCGGTAAGGCGGAAAATTCTGAATTTACAAATTTATTCTTAAAATAGATTTTTGCGAATTTTTAAATATTTCATAGCTTATTGCTGTAGGAAATTTCTGAATTTAAGTATTCAGCACAAAAATAATCGACATTTATTGATTAAGTGACATCAAAGTTACGTGAAAGTTATTTGGCGTTTTTTAATTTTCAACAGTCATTAGGCAAAAAAATAACAGAATTGCACTTGGTTACTAAAATTAGCTTTATCTTATTATTCTACTGATAATAAATCAAAAAATATCTCAAATATCAAAAAAGTTAGGCGTAGTAGTATATCTCAAATATCAAAAAAGGTAGGCGTGTAGTGCATGCCCCATGCACCACAAGTCGGACGCCCAACTTTTTTCTACGAAAGGGCCCACCTAGTACCTACATATATATCGTCTGCGATGTACACTCACGCTCAGTTCAGGGGAGGTGCAGACATACGTCCAGTCGCGCGTCTGTCGCGGCGTCGCGTCGTCGCCCTCCAACCCCTCCGCGCCCACAGCTGTCCGTATGGAGTTGAACACTCCGGTCACCGTACGAGTGAATAGTCTGTACCCACGAATAGTATTCATGTTTAGTTACTAGACGATGCCCGCGTGGATCGAGGTTTTTTGGTTCCCGCGGGAACTCCTTAATTTTCCGGGAAAAAAAGTAGTGTTAATCCAGGGTATAATCTAGCTCTGTTCCTAATTTCAGCCAAATCAGTCTAATAGTTTTTGCGTGAAAGAGTTGTTAACAAACATGCCCACATACAAACTTTCGCTTTTATAATATTAGTGGGATGATCCATTAAACACTAAGTACATATAAATACAATTTTTTATTGACAAATATCTTTCTAACCATTAAAAATACCGCATTTTGAAGTGGTGCCACCTATCGGCGGCGAGTGGCGTAACCTAGACAAGCTCCGCCACTTGCTACGCCACTAGCCACCGACAGGTGGCACTATTTCGAATACTGGTCCAGAAATGGTTTGTTATGCCACTTGCCACCACTAGGTGGCGCCACTTCAGTGGTCCAGAACCGGTAATAAAATACTCGCAATTGATTTAAAATATAACATGGTAAATTTAATTATCTTTAGTAACGTAATCATCATTATTTTTAAATTTATAAAAACTTATTAATTAAAATTCAAAGATTCATTGATTGAATTAATAACTTCTCAGCTCCGATGCATTTTAGAAAGAAACTTTTAGAAAAAAAAATGTAGAAGAAAATTGATTACAAGTTTAAATTAAAATAAAAAAATCATGTCACGTTGACACAATCCCCTTTGCATTAAAATGGTAGTTTTTTATAAAGGGCTCGTAATTCTTACTTGTCAAGTCTCTGCATATTGTTCGACGTCTGTCCCGGTGAAGTGTTTCTATCCAAACTCATGTCGTATTCATCTGAAAACAAATGGATTTGTTTCTTGTAATATACCGCATTTTGTGCATGTTAGGGTAAATGAGAAATCAGCCGGCAACGACAACATCGGTCTCTCTTGTCGCGAGCTATCTCTTTGTGCGCATGCTAAGCTTGCTGGTCTGAGAAGACCCTACGACAAACTCAGGGTTACGTTTTTTCATTATCACCATCTCGCAAATCATCTTAAACAAATTTTTATATTTTTATTACAGTGCTTCACACACTAGGAAAGTTTCTAAAACTTACTTAAATAGCGGAACCGTCAGGATTTTTGGTATGTATTTAAGTAAGTTTAGACATCTTAAACTAATCATACTAATATTATAAATGCGAAAGTGTGTTTGTTTGTTTGTTTATTGGTTTGTCCTTCAATCACGCCGCAACGGAGCAACGGATCGACGTGATTTTTGGCACGGGTATAGTTGAAGACCTGGAGAGTGACATAGGCTACTTTTTATCCCGGAAAATTAAGGAGTTCCCGCGGGAGTCAAAAAACTTAAGCCACGCGGACGAAGTCGCGGGCATCAGCTAGTAAATCATATTTTATATTGTACATGAACTTTTGCATTTATAATATTAGTATAGATGAAGCTTCCTTACCAGCGAGCGCGGCGCTGTCCACGGGTTTGGAAGAGGGTCTTTGCTGTGCGCGCCCGCGCGTCTCCTCTGCGCCTTCCCACCAAACCTCCTCCGCCCTGATAAATGTCACCACTTTTACTATAGGGTATTTGACTATTAGTCAAATAAATTGTTTTTTAGTGATTATTAAATGAAACCGAAACTAAGTTGAACCCCGTTTTTTTTTCCGACAACAATAGACCTGCTGAGTCACCTGGGTCTCTCCACATGCTGCAACAAGGAGCGCAGTTTGGCGATGCTGGCCGAGAGGTCAGCCGCCTCCTCGTACTGCGGCTCGGGAGACTCCGGCAGAGCGTCTGCGGCCGGCGACCACTCCACAAGAGGTTTTATGTGCTGGAAATTAAAAAAATCAAATGTTTTATCCAAATAATGTCAATGAATGGGTCAAATAAATTAAATGGATCTGAGTCGCGCATTTGATCTTGTTAATTATAATATATTATTATGGAGAAAAATTCGTGACTCAAACACTGTTGTCGAGCTAATGAGATAATGGGGCTGATTCTGTAGTGCACAATCTCTAAACTAAACTAAAATTAGAGCATTACAAATATTGCTAACCCTTTCATAATACTCCCTACGGAAAGGGACAGAACTAGATTTAAAGCTGCCATTTTAGTTTAGTTTAGAGATTGCGTTATACAGAATCAGCCCCACTGGTAGGAGAACCAAACGAACACTGTGCGTTCGGGCGACATAGCATCTAGTGTATTTAGACTAGAGGGCGGTGTACGTCAGGGAGGGTTAACCTCTCCGGACCTGTTCAATCTTTATATAAATGACCTCATTGGGGAGCTAAGTGGCACAGGCATCGGGTGCCATATTGACGGAGTTTCTTTTAATAACTTAAGCTACGCCGATGATATGGGGCTAACCCCTCAATAAACGGTCTTCGTAAATTAGTAGCGATTATCGAAAATTTTGTATTAAAATACAATGTGCGCAAATCTGAAACGTTAATCTTTAGAACTGGTATACGGTTCATAGAGGAGACTCGTGCTCAGTATAATGTGCCGGCAATTGAAAAAGGTGGTTAACATACCATACTGTCCTGCGAAGTCACTCTATGCTGTTTGACGAGTGGATGGATCGGGGTGTCATTTTCCTCTGAAATTGTATAACTTCCATTCAAGATATTTCAGAATTTACTATTGAATTACGAAAATGACAGAAGCAAGTGAAAGAAAGAAAGAAAGAAAAACAGTTTATTCGACGATGGTGTCACAGACAAAACACAAATTACAGATGTAACAATTTAATCTGTGACACCACCCAGAAAGGGTGTACAGCTCAGCCTTAGCCCTGCATTGTATGCCAATAAATTGCATACAAAGCAGGGCGCTGGTTTTCGGCTGTGACCCGGGTGACGTCACAGTAACAAAAATTTAACAAAACAAGAGTAGTTTATAAGCAGTAACAAGTAAGCAGCAAGTACACATATTATATGCCATTAAGTAATAATATTATCACATTTGCTAAAAAAAAAAAAATCTAAAACTAAATCTAAAAATCTAGTGATCTAAGTGTTACGGCAGGCAGCCCGCAGTCATCGTTCAGCTGCCGCGTGGCGCGAACAGGCTCATGAATGAGGGCCCCAGACGGGTTCGAAACCAGTCGGGCATTTTCCGACAAAACTAGTGAGTTACAACCGGTGATATATTTATAGTTATATTGAAAGAAGGAAGGACCTTTCTGTAAGTTGGTGGAAATGTACGCTTCTTTCGCTTCCATATCGACCTCCGGTTTGGGTTTGCTTCGGTACAGTTCTGACGGCGATATCTTCTCTCCCCCTTTATCTCTGATGGTTGATAGCTTTTCCTATTAGAATAAATAATATGTAACAAGTGTTCAATATAAAATAAACAGAGTCAGACGAGGCGAAAACTTGAAAACCTATCCGAGTCGCAGGCGAGGCTTTTAAATATCACCAGCTTCCAAGGACTCCCATTAGTTGTAAGTATTCAAAATTAAAAGTTAAATTGAGTTTAATGTCCATAGAGATTAGCCATCTTCGCGGGAGATATTACTATAAGTGCACAAGTGTGTGCGCATACACAGGTGCACTCTCTGTTCTTTTACTCTCATAGCCCGATGGGACGGAAAATCCGACACGACCGGAGAGACATCAGGCGCAGGACCGACGGCTTTACGTGCTCTCTGAGGCACGGGGGTAAAACACCGCCGACTTCCTTACTCCGGGCTAGTACTGAGAATTTCTAAAAAAATATTTAAAAAATTGAGTTTAGCTGTAATATTACATAATAATATTCTGAGTCTGTCTATCTATCTGTCTGTCGGTCTATTACCTTTTTATTAAGGCTCAACAGCAGCTAAACTGATCTTGACGAAAATTTTGCACAGAGTATACTAGTTTTCTGGAAAATGATAAAGGACAGGATAAAGGATAAAAAAACCCAGCGTTTGTTGTGACCAGGGCGCGTTTGGAACCCTCGTAGCATTAGTTTTAAGATACCGTGACTGATTATCACCATCATATTTTTATGTAACTGGACGTCAATAAGTGTAGTGTATCTACCTAAATTGAATAAATATTTATGACTTATGACACTATTATATTTAAAAGTCTTCTTCGCACACAAGTTACCGAACCAAATTAAGTTAATCAGAGTGTGTATTTTATGCTGAAAAAAAGTAAATGGATCGAAAATTGAAACTTACTTGCGAATCATCACTGAGGCCGGTAAACCGCAGGCCCTTCTTGAGTCCCGCGATGCCTTTGTCCAGCAGACCTTCCATCATGCCCGCCGCCTCGTCCTGAATACAATGCCTATTTTCACTTCTACAGAGATTTCAATAGTTATTATTAACTAGCTGATACCGGCGACTTCGTCCGCGTTGATTGGGGTTTTTGGGTTCCCGCGGGAACTCTTTATTTTTCCGTGACAAAAAGTAGCAAATTTCATCCAGATCCGTTCAGTTCAGATGGATTAACAAACATCCATCCATCCAAACTTTCGCATTTATAATATTAGTATAGATTCAATGGGGCGAATTTACCTATATTACATACAGATAGTTGGGCCAGAATAATGGGATGTCATGAAGGTCGTGAAGGCACACAGATTTTAATGTGGTTTAACATGTCGGGTAAAGCCCGAAAGAAAGACGGAAATTTAGCCGTGGTGTAGACCGAAAGGCAGGTACATGGACAACAGGTAGACAGTAGGGGTTTTAGTCGGTAAAAGTTCGGCACTACCCATGTAGTCCACGAGGATCTCCCCTGCTGTATAAATAAATAAATAAATGTTATTATAGAACTACATTAACTCTTGTATACATAATAAATTAAATTATTTTTTACTTTTTAGTGTTTGTGGTTTTTGAAGTCGGTTTTTTTTTTTTTTGAAAATTTTTATTTCACAATTTTTAGTGGCCCCACTGTTTTAAAATACAGGGTGTAACCAGAACGAGATATGCTATGCATGGTTAAAACATACTGTTTACAAAACTATCACACTGATCGCGAGCAATTTACTCTTATCCATTGAGGAGTTCCGTTCTCCATCTCCGGAGATATTCATAAGATCTTCACCAAATTAAAATGGGACCACGTCTGAAGTATGACCTACCAAACAAAAAAAGAATTATTAAAATCGGTTCATAGTTGGCGGAAAAATCGCGTAACAAACATACAAAAAAAAAAACATACAGTCGAATTCAGAACCTCCTCCTTTTTTTGAAGTTGGTTAAAAAATCGGGTGAAGTCAGTGTTGTGGACAAATTTGTACAAAGTTACAAGGTCAGTGACGAGCCTACGTTTTTCTAGGGATTGAATTCTACTGATATGCATTGTCACAACTGGGCCATGCGTCCGTCATTACCCATGCTTTATCATCCATTAAAAATCAACCTACGAATCGTAAAAGAAAATGCTATTTCTTATTTTGGATCAGTTTTAAGTTCCGTTTAAGAATTGAAAATCTACTGTGATGGGAACTACCATTATTTCCTAAAAATTCTATAGTGTGTTATGTACAGTTCGCGCGCGAGTTGAATGCAGAGTAAACGTATGTGTCACCATACATTTGCTCTGCATTCAACTCGTGCGCGAACTATACCTACCTAATATATAACCTACGTGATTGTTTCACAAGAATTTACAAAAACATTAAATAGATAATTCGGTTTAAAATTTTTAAAACTTAGCTGACTGCTTTTTTTGAGCATAAAGACTGATTTAGTCTGAAACACATTCTACATAAAATATATTGCACCTCGTAAAAAATAAAAAATAAAACGCACAACTGGCTATACCCGTTCAGCTCGCATCAAAGCGTGACAGATTTTCGTAATATACAACCACCACGCATGAATGCAGTGAAAGTTGGCGCAATACTACACATAATGTTGGCCAAACAAACCGCAAATAATTACTTACACATCGGGAGATGGTGTCAAACGTTGCAATCATAGACGTAAAATATGTCTTGAACAATGTCCTTCTGGCCGAATTTCGGTCAAGGCGGCCTATCTCAGCAGAGCATATTATATTATAATACTACACTCACAAAAGATAACCACTATATTTTTTCTTTTTTAGAAGGATTTTTTTTTAAATCTACAAAAAAAAAGATGTTTCTGTGCACTATACGTATAAACTTCACGAAATTCGTTCAAACCTGGTACCTTTGTTTTTTTATTGCCTGACTTGCTGAAACAAAAATTGCCTGAATGTTTTACAGATAAAATGTAAACGATAACGCCATGCAAAGCGGGTTGCTATAGACGTACAAAAGACGAAGAAAAGTGAAGTCTGAGGGGTCACATCTATCTTACCTGCATAATGTGAGGTGTGGTGTATTGAAGGCTAATTCCCCCAACTTGTCTGGGGGCTATGCTCCTCACTGTATGAAAAGACTGCAAAGCTGATAGTTATGTAAGAGACATTACACTGGATCTCAGTGTGGTTTACTATAGACTGATTAACCCTACTCGTCTGGGGGCTATGCTTCTCACTGTATGGAAATACCATGCAAAAACGAATAGTCATGTAAGAGACATTACACTGGATCTTAGGGTGGTGTACTGTAGACTGATTAACCCCACTTGTCTGGGGGCTATGCTCCTAACTGTGGGAAAAGGCCATGCATAGCGGATAGTCATGTAAGAGACATCCAATGGATCTTGAATGGTGCGGTGTATTGGAGAATAACTCCCCCAGCTCGCCTGGAGTCCTAATTAACGGAAAAGAACATGCAAAAATTAGTTGTGCAAGAGACATACACAGGATCTTGTGATGTGTACTGTAGACTGATTCCCCCAACGCGTCTGGGGGCTATGCTCCTAACTGTGGGAAAAGGCCATGCAAAGCGGATAGTCGTGCAAGAGACATACACTGGTCGGCGGGGGCACATCTATGTGTAACACCTGCAGGTCTCCAATCTTGGCTTTTGCCTGGTGTACTGTGGACTGGAGGTCTTTGAGAAGAGCGTCCCCTGGCTTGCTTGGGGGACTGTGCTCTTTGCTGTGATCCCGGTAGGTTTGCTCCTTCCTAGGCTCCTTTGGGAGATCGCTGTCTAAGTCGATTGCGTCTTCTTCACCTATTAGGGTCAGAAATGGAAAATTGTGAAAAGCAATGGCGATGAAGGATCTTCTCAAATGATTATATGTATTCTATACGAATTTTACATCCTGATATGTAGTAACTTAACGTAACTTACGTATCTTGAATTTGATTCAGTTAAGTCAGTACTTAATTATAATATTATTATGAGATCCTTAAAAGAAAAGAAAGATATAAATATAGAAATAAAGAAAGATAAAATTCGTGTATTTAAAACATGTAGGACATACAGGTGTCTCTTATGTTACGTCATGTTTTGACTCTACCAACTTAACCTTCCAAGTAAGCCTTATCACCAGGTCATATCCCAGACTAAAAATGTCAAATAATTATTTTTTAAATCACCACGTCATATCGTAATCTGAACATCTTATTTTTTTTAATGCAATGCTTTAAAGCCTTACCAAACCACAGCGGCTGCGCCTCAGCCCCGCGCAGACTAGGGCTGTGCTCCGCGTCCTCGTGCCCCCACAGCCGGCTCAGGCTCATCTCGTCCAGGCTGGCGAGCAAATCGTGACCAACGCTGATGCATTGGAGGTCTACATCTGTCTCCCAGGTTTTGACACTACCTGTTGTTTATAAAGTTAGGTTAAATTGTTTGTTTATTGCTCCAAAGAAACATAAGTTACAAATACATTAATCATGTTTCCTGTGTCCCTGTGAGAAACTTATATCTAATCCATACTAATATTATAAATGCGAAAGTGCGTCCGTCTGTCTGCTACGCTTTCACGGCCCATCTGTTCAACCGATTTTGATGAAATTTGGACGATGGACGGAGTCAAATCATCTAGTTATTTATACCTACATTACTTCTGCAACTTATCTTAATTTAAAATCAAAAAGTCTTCTGGCTGCCGTTGAAGCAGCGTCAGCTAGTATGCTTTGCATCCTCACATCATTCGTATTTAAATGAGACTTATCAAATATTTTGCACCTCTTTACCTAGCAGTAAGTATTATGTGTAGTGTTAGTTTTGAGTTATATTGCCACTGACTATTGCAAATCTGTTCTAATCTATTTGCTATTTTTACATCAGGTTCAATGAAAGTAGACTAGAAAGACTGTGTTAAACAGCATCTGTTAAGTCGAGGTTATTATAGTATAGATGATTTTCTCAATGACAAAGATGCATGGAAGCAACCGGCTTCGCATCCAGCAACCCACAAGTCAGTGTAATACCTACTTGTTACGTAGCATATGCATTTTATATTATATACAAATTGTTACATTTCTGTATTTGAAAAGAGCAACTGCTGAGTTTCTTGCCGGTTCTTCTCAGTAGAACAGCTTTCCGAACCGGTGGTAGATTCTTACGACTTATCATAAGTGGCACAAGTTGTCCTACATGAAATAAATAATTTCATTTCATTTTAATTCATAGATTAGTAAGAGCAAATACTGAATTTCTTTCTGGCTCTTCTCAGTAGAATTTTCTTTCCAATCATGTGATAGTTTCGACACATCATAGTAGGCACTAGATTTCCTACATTTCATTAATAAAAAACAATACAACACAAGTGTAACAAGCAACAAAAATTTTTCTTTACTTCCTAAGTGCTATTCCAAAGAAATTGTCTTTACCTTCAATAATACGATCATATATCTTCACTTCATTCCTGCCCTGTCGTCCCCTATTTTTCCTCATAACGGGTTTGATTTCAACAGGTTCACTTCCCTGTGAGGAAACTTCTGCATCCTGCTTCTTATATTCTAGTTCTTCAACTATTTTCTGTACATTTATAGGATTTTTATTAGTTTTGTTGACATTTGTTGGTGATTTTACCTGTTTTATTATTGGTTCTACATCTTTTCTTTCTATATTTTGTGAAAAAATACCTTCTTTTTCTTGCTCAGATGAAGTTTTACCAGTTTCATGCTTCTTTTTATCACTAGCATCTTGTACCTTTGTGCCAATTTTTTCTTGCAGTTCTTTGTTTTCTGTTTTATTTGTAGCACTTTTTTCTATTTTTGTTTCATCATCAACTTTTTCTTGCACATTTAAAATAGTCAACAGTCTATCATTAAGCCATATAGGGTTTGATATTGTATTCTCAATGAATATATTAAGTTTCTTAGCTAATATTCGGACAAGTAATTCAGAATATGGTGTATCCCACAGCTCCCAAGGAACTAACTCTTTTAGTACTATACGAAGTAAATTAATACAATGATCCGTGGATAGGTTTTTTTTATTATTATTATCATATATAGGGTGGATCTTTTTATATAGTGATTCTACAGTAGAATCTGGTGCTGTTTCATGCCTTTTCAGTGCTTTCTTGTATTCCTTTAAGTGACTGACCAGTATAGCACAAATATCTACATAAACATCTTTGGTCTCAATTTTGTCGCATATCTGTAACAAAGATATGATATTAGACTGTTAGTACCAACTCAAATATAAATTGGTTATACACAACTATATATGTTCCAATTGAACCCTGCTAATATTATAAACGTGAAACCTTTGTATGTTTGTTACTCCTTCACACCACAACTACTGAACCAATTTGGCTGAAATTTGGAATGGAGGTAGTTTATACTTTAAATTAACACATAGGCTACATTTTATCTCGGAAAATTGAAGAGTTCCAGCAGATATCAAAAACCTTAATCCTTGCGGATGAAGTCGTGGACATCACTTATTAGTTTTCTTATATATTCTAAATAAAAAATGGAATAAAAAGGAAGCAAAGGAGAATATCAGTAGTACTCATATTCAACATTTATTAAATTCATTCAATAATATTTGAATGTCCAATACATTTAGTACCTATTACTACCTTATACTCTACCTTATAATATTGTAAGTAAACTTACTTCAAAAGCTTTAGCAATCATTTGATCTAACATTTGCTTGCACGCAAATGGAAAACCAATCTCTTCAGAGATGTACGAAACGTACCATGATGACACCAGCCTTTTCTCCAGAACAGTTGTAATAATACTAAGCTCATTCGTATCATACTCTTTACTTTGCTCCTTTTTCAGCTTTTTAGTAACTTGAGGTAGAACCCCGGCCAAGAAAGGATATTTATTTAGAATCTTCTCTACATCATACTTTATAGGCTTGTTCAAATGCAGTAACCACTGTATAAACTTAAAGCTGCAGACAACTGAAATATTAAACAGTAGTAAAATATAACATATGAACCATATTCCTGTTATAGGCGATATGTTGGTCGCGTAGTTCAAGAATACACATATGATAGTGCCAAAGCATGATATAATTGTTACAGTTTCAAGCAGATTCCTTTTATGCAACATTTTCTAGTTTTTTTACGAATTTTCTAACATATTTTTTGATTCACAATTCACAACAAATCAATAACAAACGTCACAGACGAATAATCAAAAAGTTTTTTATGTCATTTTGAAGATTTTGACATGCTAAGGGGTATGTTCCGATATACACTGCGAGCGTTTTCGAGGTAAGGTGCTCTCAGTGCTGACTGGGTTGGAAGCATAGAAGAAGGAACCTCTAGGATCAGGGTCAGCCTGTAACCGAAAGGAATAATATGTACCTAATACTATGTGGGTGTTCCGATATAAGCACTGCGAGCACTGTCAGTGCTCTTTACTGGGGACTTACAGTGCTCGCAGTGTATTTCGGAACACACCCTATGAAACACCTCCCAACAAACGCATCGATTTACCACATTACCTAGTACCTACAAATTAATACTCAAAAAGCGTCCACAGTCGCATAAACAAACACAGCTATAGATAATATAGACTGAGACACCAAACGGTTCACAAAAACCAACCATATCTACTTATATTTAGGGTTAAATTTTGTAATAAAAATTCGACACATATGACATTTTGCAATGAATCAGCGGAAGACTTTCTGTGTTCCGATTTAAAGTGGTATTGGAGTCGCCAATTTTGTATTTGATATTTTTATTTTTTATTAATACTTTAATGGTGATAATGATTTTACGAAAACTATCTTATGTTATTATGTATTAAATATTTTATTTTCGTATTTTAAATAGAACACAGTTTCTTCTTGGCAGGATAAAAATTTCATTATGTAGAAAGATGTCGCAGGCTCGAATCCCTCTCACGAAATTCGCGAATTGAAATCCATACTATATTATAAATGCGAAAGTGTGTTTGTCTGTCTGTCTGTTTGTCTGCTACGCTTTAACGGCCCATCTTTTCAAACAATTTTAATGAAATATGGTATAGGGATAGATTACATTCCGGAGAAGGATATAGGCTACTTTTTTAACCGACTTTGAACAAGGAGGAGGTTCTCAATTCGGCGGGTATTTATTTTAAATATATTATGTACACCAATTTCTTTTCTTAACCGATTTGAAAAAAAAATTCTGTCTGTCTGCTACGCTTTCCCGGCTTATCGTTTTAACGGATTTTGCTGAAATTTGGTATGGAGGTAGGTTATATCCCGGGTAAAGGATAGGCTAATCCTTTTTATCCCGGAAAATTAAGGAGTTAGTCAAGAGTCTAGACTTAGAATCTACCTATTTCTTAATAAATACAAAAACTAGTGACAAAAATGAAAAAAAGTGAAGTAAAAAATTAAAAAGTGTAATAAGTACCTTGAAATAAATTTAACTTATTATAAACCTGTCTTTTAGAAGTATGCTTTTTTTCAATGTTTTCTGTCTTGCACATGTAGTGTAGACGTACGTCTATTTATTTTTCATCATACCTATTCGAAAAACGCATATTGGCTTCAGAGGATAGCGGGAGCAAAGTGTAACTTGTAGGCCCATAGGACTTTTCATTTCTCTCTTCTGATTGGTCCGAAGTCACGTCATCAATTTGTTGATCGAATATACGACTTTGCATTTCTCTTTTCTGATTGGTCCGAAGTCACGTGATCAATTTGTTGATCGGATATTAAACTTCTTTACATTTTATTTAAACTTTAAATATACGTCTAAATAATGTCTATACAATTACATAGAAGGTTGATAGGAGTATCTTCTGATTGGTGCTTAAACGTATAGGTAATGTCCATACATAGTAGGTTGATACTCCTAGCTTTTTCTCATACGTAATGATGAAAAATAGTGTGTGTCACTCGGGGCCAAATTTTTTGTTCTCGGGCGGCGTATATTGAATTCCTCGCTACGCTCAGGCTTCTACTTTAGAACCCCTCGCTACGCCCGGGATTCTACTATAGAATCCTTCACTTCGCTCTGAATTCAAAATAGCGCCCTCGGGGAACAAAAATTTTCTTTGGCCCCATGTAACACAAATAACTATTTCAATAATGGCCTTGGTCAAATCATATACATGGTGAAATTGTGTTTTTGTGTGGGCATCTGTTTTTGTAAATAAATTAATATTTACAAGAAACTGCAATATTTTCAAAGTCATGTATGATTTGTCATATTTTTTTAAAAGGACTTTACCGTTGACCAAGGATCTTAAAGTTGTTTCTGTCTTATAACAAATTAAATAAACATCTGCTGAAGAATGACAGTTTATTTTACTATGATGATTACAATAACTCTTAGATATCGATTTTGAAGAATTATTTCCTAAGAAATTCGAAACGGTTTTTTACACTACTTACCGATTTTAAACATACCCATATTAATTTATCTAAAAAAATTGGCACTTTAATAATTATACCAGTTTACAACTTTAATATACGAAAAATAAAAATAAACTACTCCATATTTTTTGTATCCATTTCGTTACGTCACGCCTCTATCGCGTTCTCTATTGGCGCGTAAACCTGGGTAAGCGTGTGTGTGGTGCTCCGCTAGCTGGCCTCTTTGCTTCGCACCGGCCAGTGCATACGTCTGCGAGCTATGTACTGAAGTTCGAATATCGAATCGCTGATTGGCAGAAAGCAACGTCGAACGGCCGGTGGATTATTCACTCGAGAGACGCGAACAAGCGTGGCCGTCTAGCAGCGCTGCTAGGCCCACCTTTCTTTTACCATATATCTATACAGTGTTATTATACAATATGTCGTTATTATAATATACTATCGTGTTAGTCATTACCGAGTGTATCATTTCAACGCCTACACTTAGGAAGTGAATCCTAACTAGGTAGTTGGTTGTAGCAGGCGAGGAAGTCCATAACGCCCTACAAATGGTGACCCCGACGTGATCTGAACACGCAACCTTCTGATATCTTAATCTTAAAAACAAATGAGAGTTAAATTGAGACCCTTGGTTGGTAATAATGACCTCAGGACACCCTAGCCTTGCTAACCAGCCGGAAACGAATGTAGCTGTGCACGTTTCGGCGGTAATGTCTGGCATTGGAAATACCTCATGCCATCGTGTAAAACGATCGATGACGGTGAGACAGTACTTGAAGCCAGACGAGTAAGGTAATGGGCCTACTATATCCATATGAATCACGGAAAAACGATTAGATGGTTCTGAAAATTTAGACAAAGGTGAACTTGTATGGCGGGTAACTTTTGATAGTTGACACCCCTGACAAGCACGTGTCCACATGCGACAATCCTTTCTCATAGACGGCCATACAAAACGTTCTGCTATCAAGCGTGAAGTACCTCGTACGCCAGGATGACTAAGATTATGAAAGCTGTCAAAAATATTTCTTCGGAACTTCTTTTTCACTCTGCAGGGGGGTGATGTGGTGCTCCGCTAGCTGGCCTCTTTGCTTCGCACCGGCCAGTGCATACGTCTGCGAGCTATGTACTGAAGTTCGAATATCGAATCGCTGATTGGCAGAAAGCAACGTCGAATGGCCGGTGGATTATTCACTCGAGAGACGCGAACAAGCGTGGCCGTCTAGCAGCGCTGCTAGGCCCACCTTTCTTTTACCATATATCTATACAGTGTTATTATACAATATGTCGTTATTATAATATACTATCGTGTTAGTCATTATCGAGTGTATCATTTCAACGCCTACACTTAGGAAGTGAATCCTAACTAGGTAGTTGGTTGTAGCAGGCGAGGAAGTCCATAACGCCCTACATGTGAACGTGTTAGCTGCGCGTTTAAAATATTGTAATTATGATGACAAAATAATTTATTTAGATATGATTGTGTGATTATTTCGCTACTATACCGTAAAGTAAATGTATATTAAGTGTTTTCTTACCTAAAACATGATACTCCATCTTTTTTTTCGCATATTTCGGATTGTTTTTGCACTTTTTTACGGAACAAAACGGCATGTTGTCGCCTAGTGTACTCATGCGCGACTGAGGCGAAACTTGTTCACAATATCTATTTGTGCACAATTTGACCGTGCCATTTTTAGCGTTTTGATGGTGCGTCTAATGGTATGTAATAAGGTATTGGTAAGTCAATGCCCAAACGTCATACAAACGTTATAATTTGTCTGGCGCAATAGTATGCAATAGGCACAAAACCCGTGACACGCAGAAAGGGAGAGAAAAACACATATTTTTTTCTCATTCTATCTTGTGTAACATCCCAACACTGCATCTGTTTCATGTGGAAGTGAAAAGGAGATATGGCGGCGTCTATATATCTTACTCAGTCTACGGTTGGAAGGGAACATAGTGGGTGTGTTCCGAATAATTACACTGCGAGCACTGTTCAGTGCTCTTACTGTGGAGAAATTCGTTCCGTTATGGACTGACAGTAAACTGCCGCAGTATCCTAGGGAAATATATGACGTCATAAATCATGTCGCCATTTTTGTACTGTGAGCACTGGCGTTTTAGAGGTAAGGTGCTCTCAGTGCTGACTGCGTTCTGTTTTAAGCAGTACCCAGTATACCTAACTATAAAGGAACGGCTTCGCAGTGTACTAAATTGACGTCACACCTTACAGTGCTCGCAGTATATTTCGGAACATACCCCCAGTAACATACCCCAGCAGGGCTAGCATGGGCCGGAGATAAAAAATTTATCCCCCGATTTTATCCACTGACAAGAGATAAAATTAACTTATTCCACTTCTCAGAGCACGGCAAAAGGGAGAGGAGAAGTTTATCCCCGTTTGACATTTCACGGGGACTCGGGGGACTATTTATCCACCGTTATTTAGCGTTTTTATTTATTTATTTAGGAATAAAAATTTTATCCTTTCCTCGGGGAGAAAATTGTCTCGGCCCATGCTAGGGGGGCTGCAGGGCTAGCATGGGCCGGAGATATAAATTTTATCCCCCGATTTTATCCACTGACAAGAGATAAAATTAACTTATCCACTTCTCAGAGCACGACAACAGGCGAGAGGAGAAGTTTATCCCCGTTTGACATTTCACGGGGACTCGGGGGACTATTTATCCACCGTTATTTAGCGTTTTTATTTATTTATTTAGGAATAATTTTTTTATCCTTTCCTCGGGGAGAAAATTGTCTCGGCCCATGCTAGGGGGGCTGTGGTTTGTCCCTATATACACTGGCTGTGTTCCGAAATACACTGCGAGCACTGTAAGGTGTGACGTCACTTCAGTACACTGCGAAGCCGTTCCTTTATAGTTAGGTATACTGGGTACTGCTTATAACGGAACGCTGTCAGCACTGAGACAAACACTGAGAGCACCTTACCTCGAAAACGCCAGTGCTCACAGTACAAAGATGGCGTCGATTAATGACGTCATATATTTCCCTAGGATACTGCAGCAGTTTACTGTCAGTTATAACGGAACGAATTTCTCCACAGTAAAAGCACGGAACAGTGCTCGCAGTCTATAACGGAACACAGCCACTGTAGTCTGTGGTTTGTCACACACGTCACAACATTTTTGTAGGTTTCTTGTCAATGTCTATCGTAAAAAGTAATCGAATGACGAATCACAGAAATCTTTTATCTTTTTAAATATAAATACATCGTGGTGCTGTTTATTTCAATATGTAAGTGAAAAAGCAAAAGGCTTATTCGTGACTAGCATTACTCCAATTCAATCTCTAAACTAGAACTTTTGTTTCAGGTCTAAAGTTACCTTCAAGATCACTTTGACTTCAGATCCAAAACTCCCATTTAAAGTGTAAGTTTTCTTAATTTCTCAACAGCTAGTACGTTCTTATCAAGCGTAACTTCAACGTAGAAAACCGTGACTGGGTTTCATTCATAAAACTGCAGAAAATTTACGAAATTATGGCTTTAAAAGTATATTTTTTATTCGCCAGATGCTGATGATTCACGGGTTCCACGTTGAAGTTACGCCGTTCCGCAATGGAATCGGTGTTACTGGAACAGTTCCTCGACTTTTTCCAAAGGTTTATTGCATTGTGCCAGCTGGACAACTGGCCAAACGAGGACACCACACATGAACAGATGAAAAATGCATTTTTGACTTCACAACACATAGAAAAATGTAGGGATAAATTAATAAAAAAGAACATTATAAATGAGTTTACATCTGCATTGAATAAAAAAATGAATGTATCAAGTTTACTCTTGAAAAACTGTTTGTCGAACCCACCAAGATACATTTTGAAGAAAATCATAATATCCTCGGCTAGTCTTGACCAAATGGATGCAGGTTTTACTATATTTCTTGACCTATTCTCTGAAGAGAAACTTGAAGAGTATTTATCAGATATTATGCTAGAGGTTGCTTCGAAGGATACTTTGTTTAAGAATGTGTCAACAGAACTAAGTAAGAGTAGTCAAGTGGAATTTAAAAGCCAGTTCTTTCTCTCTAAGCTTGAAAGCGATGATGAATCTGTTAAAATTATCAATGAAATATTACAGGTTTGTAAGCAAGATGTCGTAGATATGTTTGTTGTATGTCTATGCAATAAAAATCCTAAATACAACAATGCAGTTAATGTAGTCGCTGAAGGGTTTAAAAATGTGATGTCAAGCCATAAAGTTGTGTACAAAAAATTTTGGAAACTCCTCTTCCGTACAGAAGAAGAAAAATTTATTCAAATGTGTTTAAATCACAATGAAATTTTTGTGTTAATATGCAAAGCTTTACTTGACTTTGGTAAATTGATTGAAGAATGTAATATGTCACTAGAAAATTTTTATATTGACCTTACGTATTCTGAACTGTCTTCAAATGTACAAAAGATTTGTAAGAATGGTAATCTAAAGTTAAAGCTGTTAGAATTGATTTTTAAAAGTAATGATAATTTTAGTTTTTGGAAAAGGGAGATTGCAGAGGCTTAGAAATCATAATGATAATTTTTTGTATCTAGGTTAAGTTAAGTAAATGGTTTCTACTTATGTACATAAAAATTTATACCAAAATAACTAGGACATTGCTGATGTATGATATTATGATATGTGTGATATTAAGTTTGACATTATACAACAAAATATTATGAAATTTATATAAATTATGCAGATCTGTACAAAATGTTGAGTTGAAATTACTTTGAAGTAGGAATAGGTAAAGTGGTTTATAAGATTTTATTTTGTAGTATAAAATTGACCAATAATAATATATTTTTATATTCTGCTAATAATTGATTTTTTATTTATATATTTTTTAAAGAAATGAAGTTATTCTTCATTAATTTTCTGTTAGTTGTTAATGCATTTGTATAGTCCTGTGGACCGGGTGGAGGGTCTCCAAGCTTAACAAAACTGGGCTGTGATGCCCTGCTTGAAAGTGCCTATACCTAGTTATCATACTGGGGGAATTTCCAAAAAAAAAAGATTCTAATGAGTGTGTACGTCATAAGTTCATAACAGTCAAATTCAGCCTTATAGTGTCAAAATTATAAGTTTTTGACCCCAGCCAATTTAGCTGATAGATACCTAATTCTGTAAAAGTTATTTTATGAAGACAGTATATCACACGGGTCTGTTGTACTCCTTGACACAGCTCACTTGACACAGGTGCATGTGGCGAAATTTGGAACTAACAGTAAACATAATCAACTTGGTTGATCCAAAAATAGACAGTGGTGCCTCCGCCATACGCAAAAATAAGCGTGTCAGAGTATAGCATCGAACTGTTGATAGAGAAATTTAATTTGTGAGATGGTGTTATCGAAAACACAAACTTGGCTGATTTTGTTGTGGGCTCTTCCACACCAGGGCACATTTGGAACCCTCGGAGCTTTAGTTTTAAGAAACCGTTATCACCATCGCTGATCACTTATTTATAATTTAATTGACATTCAAAAAGTGTACAGTGAACCAATTTTGAATACAAAACTGAGCTTCAATAACTAGATAATATGCCCTCGAATCTGTCCATCCGCATGGATAGTTTTTGAAAAATCCTGAGGGACGTTCATTTTATAGGATAAAAAGACTATATGTCCTTCTCCGGAATGCAATCTGTTTATGTACTTACCAAATTTCGTCAAAATCGGCTGAACAGACGGATCAGGAAGGAGTAGCAGACATACAGACACACTGCCATTATTATTTATAATAGAACAGGCAGCTTTCGCTGATGCGCCTATATCAAATCATGTGCTTTGTCTTATCCAGTATGTTCTTGAACTGATTTACAGAGTTCAAAACCTTGTCATATTAATTACAACCTATATAGGACGAATTAAACACTTCATCCAAGATTACATTTGATTACATAGTAGGGCGTCTGCCTACCGGCAGATTAATAGGCAGATCTCTAGATCGCAAACGCGAGACTTGCGAAACTTTAATACCAAGTACATCAAGGATACAATCGAGCGGAACAAGGGCTCCAAAGTATTCGCAAGAGATCTGTCTATCGGACAGAGCCAGCTGGCGCGTCTTAAAACAGCTGACGATGGTAGTCTCATTTCATCCAAACCTGAGATCTTGGGAGAGGTGGAGAAGTTCTATGGACAGTTATACACCACAACACAAAGGCCTGTTGAAGATTTGGCTAGAGATCCCAGAGCCAAATTAACCCGACACTATACCGAAGATATCCCGGACGTCAGCCTGTACGAGATTAGTATGGCTCTCAAGCAACTTAAGAACAACAAGGCGCCAGGTGATGACGGAATCACAGCAGAACTCCTGAAAGCGGGTGGAAAACCGATACTTAAGGTCCTTCAGCGATTGTTCAATTCCGTCATTCACGAGGGCATAACGCCACAGGCATGGCACAGGAGCGTGGTGGTTCTGTTCTTCAAAAAGGGCGATAATACCTTGCTGAAGAATTATAGACCCATCTCGCTTCTCAGCCATGTTTATAAGTTGTTCTCGATAGTTATATCGAATCGTCTCGCTCGTAGGTTTGACGACTTCCTGCCTCCCGAACAAGCCGGATTCCGAAAAGGCTTTAGTACCATAGACCACATCCACACGCTGCGGCAGATTATACAGAAGTCTGAAGAGTATAACCGGCCACTATGCTTAGCGTTTGTGGACTATGAGAAAGCCTTCGATTCGGTGGAAACTTGGGCTGTATTGAGGTCGCTGCAGAGATGCCGGATAGACTATCGGTATATCCAAGTGTTGAAGTGTTTGTACGAAAACGCCACAATGTCAGTCCGTATACAGGACCAGACTACGAGGCCAATCCATCTGCAGCGGGGAGTGCGACAGGGAGATGTTATCTCCCCAAAGCTCTTCACCGCTGCGTTGGAAGACGTCTTTAAGCTTCTGGATTGGAACGGACTTGGCATCAACGTCAACGGCGAGTACATCACTCACCTTCGGTTTGCCGATGATATAGTCATCATGGCAGAGACTCTGGGAGACCTTAATGCAATGCTCAATGACCTCAGCAGAGTTTCACAACAGGTGGGCCTAAAAATGAACATGAGTAAGACGAAAATCATGTCTAATGCTCATGTTCCGCTCCACCCAGTTATTGTTGAGAGCTCTGCACTCGAAATTGTAGACGAGTATATATACCTGGGTCATACGGTTCAGCTAGGTAGGTCCAACTTCGAGAAAGAGGTGAGCCGCCGAATCCAACTCGGCTGGGCAGCGTTCGGGAAGCTTCGAGATGTCTTCTCGTCCAAGATTCCTCAGTGCCTGAAGTCTAAAGTCTTCGAACAGTGCGTGTTGCCAGTGATGACATACGGATGTGAGACTTGGTCGCTAACTATGGGCCTCATAAGAACGCTCAGGGTCACTCAGCGGGCGATGGAGAGAGCAATGCTCGGAGTTTCTCTGCGCGATCAAATCAGAAATGAGGAGATCCGCAGAAGAACTAAAGTAACCGACATTGCTCGACGTGTTGCGAAGCTGAAGTGGCAATGGGCGGGGCACATAGTTCGAAAAACCGATGGACGTTGGGGTCCCAAAGTGCTGGAGTGGCGACCCCGCACTGGAAAGCGCCGCGTTGGCAGGCCCCCCACTCGGTGGACGGACGACATCAGACGAGTCGCAGGGAGCCGCTGGATCCAGGCGGCGCAAGATCGCGGCGTGTGGAAGTCCATGCAGGAGACCTATGTCCAGCAGTGGACGTCTATCGGTTGATGATGATGATGATGACATAGTAGGGATTTATCTTTTGACCAAATGGCAGTGTGTTCCAACACTCTATTATGCATTAATTGTTGTTGTATGTTCTCGTTGGTCTAGTGGTTAGCATGTTCGACTGCGGCCGAAGAGGTCCCGGGTTCGAGTCCCGGGTCGGGTCACAACAAGTACTGGGTTTTTCTGACAAGAAATTCTCAGTACTAGCCCGGAGTTAGGAAGTTGGCGGTGTTCCACCCCCGTGCCTCGGATAGCACGTTAAGCCGTCGGTCCTGCGCCTGAT
This sequence comes from Erebia ligea, assembly GCA_917051295.2. NCBI lineage: Eukaryota > Metazoa > Arthropoda > Insecta > Lepidoptera > Nymphalidae > Erebia > Erebia ligea. The sequence continues at coordinate 697,263 of OU785241.1, forward strand.
CTCTCTCCGGTCGTGTCGGATTTTCCGTTCCATCGGGCTATGAGAGTAAAGGAACAGAGAGTGCACCTGTGTTTGCGCACACACTTGTGCACTATAATATCTCCCGCGCAGATGGCTAATCTCTCTGGAGATTGGCCGCCGTGGTCTAAATTCGGTCGGGAGTAGGGTTACCATATGTAAATAGAGGGATGCCTGTTTTTGGTACCTAAAATGCCTGAATTTTCAGAAAAATGCCTGTCTAAAGCAAAACGCTGTAGGTACCTAATAAGTAAAAGCCAACAGATAATAATGAAGAAGGATATTTATTACTGATATTTGTCAGAGGATATTTTTTTTTTAATAGTTCTTTCTTTTCTAATATATAAACGTAAAAATCTTCACAGGATACAGTTTTGTAATTTTCCTGTGTAATCAATATTGCTTTTACTGATTCAATTGTCAGATGATTTCTTTCTTTACTCCACTGGGCGTTGACGAGAGAAAACGTACGTTCTACGTTCGCATTGTGTGCCACAATAGAGAACACAAACTGGCAGATTTTCATGAATTCTGTAATGCCAAATTTAAAAATGCCTGTCTCAGACCAATGCCGGCCGCACGCCTGTCTAAAGCTTAAAATGCCTGTCAAATGCGGCAAACGCCTGTCATATGGTAACCCTAGTCGGGAGGAGGACATTACGCATTACTTGTTAGAACACCACCAATGTCGTTTCAGTCTCAGCGTACCCGAAGCGACTCCATTCACGGCGGTGCTGAAGTTCGCGGCGGAGGAGTTCCGAGTGGACCCCGCCACTAGCGCCATCATCACCGACGACGGCATTGGCATCAACCCACAGCAGACTGCAGGTGGGTTATATAACCCGACCTAGGGGCCCGTAGCCTTCAAGGCAGGCCCTAGCCGGTTTACTCGGCTTCGAGAACATTCACCGGGGCACAGTGTTGCCCCGCGCCCCGCCCGGGTAAGGAGGCCCGTACCCCCGCTTGACCCTCGCGGGCCAAACGGAGAAGACCCGCACATCGGGTTATATGGGTTATGGGGGTTGATAAGATGATGAGCTATAGCCCCACCAACTTACCTACCTATCTGACCCAGTGACAGCGTCGCTAGTATCTATCTTTACTAATATTATAAACGCGAAAGTATGTATGGATGTTTGTTACTCTTTCACGCCAGAACGGCTGAACGTATTTAAAAAGTTTTGTAGGAAAGTACGATGGTACGGAACCCTTCGATTGTGAGGCCGACTCGCACTTTGCCGGTTTATTAATAATAAGGCCCCAGGCTATAACTGGATAATAAACTGACTTAAAGGCCTGTTCTAAAGGCCTCTAATTTCTCGTATATATAATAAGTTTAAATTATTTTTCTCAGAGTGACTAGTGCTCTTCTCAGACCAGGGCGCGTTTGAAACCCATGGTAGCTTTAGTTTTAAGATACCATCGTTAATTATTACCATCACGTCTTATACTTTGTATAGGTACTTGACGTTCATAAAGTGTAGGCACTGTGTAGGTTTGACTCAAATATCAAATATATATATTATAAATGCGAAAGTTTGGATGGATGTATGGATGTATGGATGTGTGGATGTATGGATGTTTGTTACTCAATCACGCCCCAACGGCTGAACGGATCTGGATAAAATTTAACACAGAGATAGATTATAGTCTGGAATAACACATAGGCTACTTTTTATACCGGAAAATTAAGGAGTTCCCGCGGGAAGCGAAAAACCTCGATCCACGCGGACAAAGTCGCGGGCATCAGCTAGTTTTTTTATAAACAATATTACCAATTTTGAATAAACATAATATGTATTTTGACTTTTATTATGATTTTTGTACCTACTTGTATTATGATTTTTTAATTTCCAGGCAATGTCTTCCTGAAGCATGGATCTGAACTCCGTTTGATACCGCGGGATCGTGTGGGCAGGGTGCCTACATAGATTTAGATACTGTTTGCGTACCAATCTGACATTCCTCTTAAATAAATGTAAAAAATATATCAAATTATGTGGAACTGAATGCAATCTGAAACTACAAGTCGCGGATTTAATAATGTTTGCCACAAGTATCTACTGTATATTACAAATGCGAAAGTCTGTTTGTCTGTCTGGTACCTTTTCATGGCCCACCAACTTAACCGATTTTGATAAAATTTGGTACAAAACAATCAGAGATAAGGTTACTTATCTTACGTCATACAGTATCAAGTTCAACTGATTTCAAATATTATGGATGTCAATTGCATTCAGTCCCATAATATATTATAATGCTTGTTAATATTTGTATTGTTCTTGGGGTATATAATATATTAAAAGAAATGATAGTGCAAACTAACATTAAATACGGAAAGAGTTTAATTAAAATATTAATTTATTGAGACTCGACAGGACATAGACCAAGTACAATAATGACAGTGACATTAATAGACACTGACGTTTGATATAACAATTGCCACAGACTGTATACTCATAACATCTCCCTTTTTATTTTTAAAGACTTATTATTAATATGTATTTATGTTATAGACAATTATTATTTAGTTTGAAGATATTAAAAGCAACAGACCGAGACACTTATTATTTAACATATGACACTACATAGTTATTTTACATATTACAACTTACATGACAAATTTGAAAATACATACGACACACCTATTGAAATCTAACTGGGGCTTTGACCTGTCTACCACTCATTGTTCTTTTTATTCCCTCATCTTTATTATCTTCCATTCTCACCTCCTTCTTTGGACTAAAATTTTTATTATATACTGGACTTTCTTGTTTTTCTAGAGTTTCTTTCTTAGTTGGAGTTGAACCATGTGAAGATAATATATGCTGTCGATTTCTTCGGTATGTTGACCCATCTGGAGCTTCAACTATAAATGATCTTGGTTGTTCACATTCCTTCACAATCTCTCCAGATTGCCATTTAGACTGCGGTGATTTTTTAAACATAATTTTATCTCCTTTCTTTACATTAGGCAGGCTTTTAGCTTTTTTATCATAATAAAACTTTTGTTTATCATTATTTTGTTGTTTTATTTTCCTATAGATTTTATGACTCATTAATTTAGGTTGAAGATGTTTTACAACTGTAGGTATAAGTGTTCTGAGACGACGGGACATCAGTAACTCAGCAGGAGATGGTAAGTTATTTCTAGGTGTAGTCCTGTACTGCAGTAAAGCAAGATATGGATCATCACCTGACTCTGCACATTTTGTAAGTATATGTTTTACTATTTTCACTCCGGACTCGACTAATCCATTAGAACGAGACAGGTATGGACTAGATGTTGTATGTGATATACTCCAGGTTTCAAAGAACTGCTTTATTTCTTGGGAGTTATACGGAGGCCCATTATCTGAATTCACTTCCACAGGAATTCCATGACGACTGAATATAGGTTTCAGGGCATTTATAAGTGCTTTAGCTCCTGTTGAATTGACATTAGCAATTTCAATATAATTTGAATAATAATCTTCAACAACAAGTATGGTTTGATTTTTGAATTGTAAATAATCTATTCCAACTTTTTCCCAAGGAAAAGAACTTATTTTATGCGACATTAATGGTTCTGGTGGATTAGCACTCCTGTGTGACAAACATGTTTCACAATTTTCCACGCACTCCTGTATATCATGAGACATCAATGGCCAATACACAACTCCTCTTGCAAAATTCTTGGATTTTTCAATGCCTTGATGACCACTGTGTATAATTTTCAAAATTTCTGACCTTAATTTTGTAGGTATAATAAGACTGTTACCTTTCAATAATAAATTTCCGACAGAATGAATTTCATGACGACAGTTCCAATAAGGTAAGACTAATTTATTGACTTCTGATTTTCTATCTGGCCAACCATCTTGATAATATTTCTTAAGTAGCTGCAGACATTCATCATTTTCCGTAGCCTCTGTAAGCCAATGAAGACGTTCTTTTGAAACAGGTAAGTTTTTAACTAGCATGTTGACATGTATCATGACATCTTCATCCAACTCATCTTCACTAGACTCAGGTAAAGCTGCACGTGATAATGAATCTGCTATGAACATTTTAGTACCAGGTTTGTATTCAACTTTTAAGTCATAGGACTGTATTCTCAACATTAATCTCTGCAGACGTGTTGGGACTTCAGCTAAAGGCTTTTTAAATAAAGTAATTAATGGACGATGATCTGTTTCAACTGTAACTATTTTTCCATAAATATATTGATGAAAGCGAATACATCCAAAGACAATGGCATACAGTTCTTTTTCAATCTGTGCCATGCGTTTCTGACTTGACGTTAATGTTTTAGATGCATAACAAATTGGATGTTTATCTTGAAGCAAGACTGCACCGACTGCTGACTGACTTGAATCAACTGACAAAACTACTGACTTTTTGACATTGTAGTGTGACAAGACTGGTGCTTGACAAATAATATTTTTTAGACGTGTAAATGTAGCTTCATGACTCTCATTCCATGACCATTCGCTTGACTTTTTTAATAACAGACGTAGAGGTTCAGTTTCCTCTGCCAAATTCTTTATAAATCCTCCCAGATAATTTAAAATTCCCAGAAATCTTTGTAGATCTTTGAGACAGACAGGAGACGGCATATCTTTGATAGCCCGGACTTTATCTGGATCAGGTGACACTCCATTTTGTGAAAATATGTGTCCTAAATATTTGACTTGTGTGTGACCAAATTTACACTTACTTTTGTTAAATTTCAGGTTGACTTCTTGAGCTTTCTTGAACACTCTTTGTAGGTTTAGGTCATGTTCTTGACGGTCCTTCCCATAAACTAGGATATCATCAGCATACACCATGACTCCAGGTAGTACGCCAAATGTTTCTGTCATAATTCTATGGAATATTTCGGGGGCACAATTAATACCAAAAGGTAGCCTTTTGAATCGATAGCGGCCAAATGGGGTATTGAATGTACACAACATTGAACTTTCGAGGTCAAGACGGATAACCCAGAATCCACTGCTGGCATCCAGAGTAGAAAAATATGAGGCACCATGGAGCTTAGATCGCACAATATCTATGGTAGGTATTGGATAATGAGACCTGCATATTGCTTCATTCAAATTTCTTGGGTCAAGACAGACTCTAAGTTGACCATTTTTCTTTTCTACTAATAAAAGTGAACTCACCCATGACGTTGGCTCAGTAACATTGGTGATGACATCCAGACTTTCCATTTGGTCCAGTTCCTTCTTCAGTCTATCGTGTAATGAGAATGGAATTTTCCGAGGTGGATCAATTTTTGGACGGACATCACTATTGACAGTAATGTGACACTCACCAGGTAGACAGCCCAATCCATCGAATACAGATTTATACTTAGACAAAAGACTCTGTAAATTATTATTTTTATTAATATAATATGACTGTGTATGTGACTGAACATGACAATTATTTTCATTTGACTCTGACTGACAATATTTATTTTCATAAGACTGTGACTGAAAATTATTTTTATAACAAGACTGTGACTGACAATTATTGCAATTATTATTATTGACAAGACAATTATTAAACTCTGACCTTTGACTGTGACTTTGACTAGTGACTAAGTTTGACTCATTTATCTGACAATCATTTGAACTTTCTATATTATAGACTCTTTTAATGAGACCTAGCTCTGAACATGTATTTTTGCCTATGACAGTCGGAGAAGACACATTTGCTATAATGAAATTAATAGTTTTTGACTGAGGTTGACTATTTATATAATAAGTACAATGAAGCTTCTGCTGCCCTAATATTGGTATACTATTTCCACAGTAAGAAGTGACTTTAGCATGACAAGGTGAAAATTTTTCAATGACATTTAAGGACTGAAATGAACTATATGACATGACATTAGCATCACTTCCTGTATCTAAAATACACTGCACATCAATGTTATTAATTGTAAAATTAACACTCCAATCAGAATTTGTAGATAATGCTGAATTTAAATGTCCGACGAACAAATAGTTTGAATCATTACCTTTATCTGTGTAGTTATCCTCTACTTGTACAAATTTCACTTTTTTAGACTTACAAAAAGCTTCATAGTGACCTATAATATTGCACTTTCTGCACCTTGCATTACGAGCTGGACATTGAAACCGATGAATTTGACCACATCGAGTACAGTTATTCCTGTTTTTCTTATTTTGAGGCTGAGTTGCCCACGACTGTGATCTCGATCTTGACTGGGACGTTGACTGACGCTGATAAAAGACACTAGTAGACTCTTTGAACTCAGCTGCATGAGATTTCGCAGACACAATGCTTTTGGACATATTTCTCGCTTTTTCTAGAGTCAGATCCTCTTCAAGCAAAAGTTTTTCCCTGACATGTTGATAATTTTCATGCATGTTTGTTATATAGATATCTTTTATTATTCTGTCCTCTAAATTTCCAAATTCGCACGACTTACTTTTGTTGATCAATCTGGTTAAAAAATCTTCCAAAGTTTCATCAAGTTTTTGCTTGGTTGTGAAAAATTTGTAACACTCGTATGTTACGTTGTGCTTAGGCACAAAATGCTCTTCAAATCTCTTTATGAGTTGACTGTATGTAATTTGATCTATCTCGATGTTAAATGTATTGAATATTTCTAGACATTCACTCCCTATGAAGTGCAATAATACAGCAACCTTTCTATCATCCGGCTCTTCGGAGATGGCACTTGCTTTGAGAAAAATTATAAATTGTTGGTACCATTTTTTCCAATTCGTTGATAGATTCCCTTCCAGACATAACGGTTTTAAATTGCCGACAATATTAAGCCTTTTTGTTGATGACATAACCTCTTCTTCGCCACGCGGTATCTTTTTTGACTCCGACATATTTTTTGACTTTCACTTCTGACACCATGTATTGTTCTTGGGGTATATAATATATTAAAAGAAATGATAGTGCAAACTAACATTAAATACGGAAAGAGTTTAATTAAAATATTAATTTATTGAGACTCGACAGGACATAGACCAAGTACAATAATGACAGTGACATTAATAGACACTGACGTTTGATATAACAATTGCCACAGACTGTATACTCATAACAATATTATTTAAGAATTATTTTGTACGAAAAAAATAATAGAACTTAGATTTTATATCTATCTAGATTCCTAGATACATACTTCTTTTAGAATCATGTCTTAGATGCTATGGGCATCATCTAGTGACAAAAAGTACGTATATAAAATCTAAAGATATTTCAAATTAAAATAAATGTACATTTTATTTATACGTTGTGGGTTGTAAAAAGTATTTTTCTCAATGTAAAATAAAACGAATAAGTAAATAACGTTGGTAAAATTTATTTCGACTTATATACACTGAACTTAAACATTAATGTTAAAATATTAATACTAATGGAATTTATTACAATGCAACAACAGACTAATATAAAATATAGACTGGACGCCATTAAATGAAACCGCTTTGGAGAGAGAAATGAGTTTATAGGGGCACACGTATACCTACATGGATGACGTAACATGAAGCAGCCACGTTAAGCCAATCATGTGCCGCCGCCTGAATCACGATTACGAAGTTCTTTCGGAATTGTACTATATAATAATATAGAACTTTCAACCTACAACAGTTGGGAGCCACGAGCATGACACCGGCTCGGAGGAAGATCTTCCTATTGCCTCGGGAGCATACACAATTCGCTATCGACAAGTTCAAAGAAATATGAATTACTAGCTGATGCCCGCGACTTCGTCCGCGTGGATTGAGGTTTTTCGGTTCCCGCGGGAACTCTTTAATTTTCCGGGATAAAAAGTAGCCTATGTGCTATTCCAGACTATAATCTATCTCTGTGCCAAATTTCATCCAGATCCGTTCATCCGTTGGAGCGCGATTGAGTAACAAACATACATCCATACATCCAAACTTTCGCATTTATAATATTTATTTGAAGTAATGTTGCACGAAAGTTTATTAACTATTATCACATTGCTACGCTTGCTATTTGTTGTGATTAGTTAAATTTATTGCATTTCACTTCAACCGTGCATTAGTGAGAGTGTCAGCCAATCAGAAGTGATTGCGAGTGTCAATAAAGCTTTAAAATTACGGCATACACCAGGCTGTGGTCTAACTGTTGTAACACTAATCTATTTATTCCTTAGCTGACTACGTTAATAAGACGCAGAGAACTTCGTGAAGTTTTTTTTTTATCAACTACAAGTTAGCCCTTGACTGCGATCACACCTGATGGTAAGTGATGATGCAGTCTAAGATGGTAGCGGGCTAACCTGTTAGAGGTATGGCAGTTATATTAAACCCATACCCCTTATCCGCTTATCGGTTTCTACGCGGCATCGTACCGGAATGCTAAAGCTAAAGAAACGCTTAACTAAGTAACACACTTGGCTTGGTGCTTAAATAGTTTTCACTTTTATCACAGTTTACTGTTAAGTGTTAATTTGCGACAATGATGTCCTATGCGATGTGCATAGCGCGTCGCCAACACAAACACTGTTAAATAGGAACGTTCGTAAGAACTGCGTCTATATTATTCTTCTTTAGTCTGTGAACACAACTTTAATATCAATCTATCCGTATCAATGGTTCCACTGCTCTGAGGAATGCCTTCTCGAATTCTTTCTCAGAGAAACGATCAACTGACGCCCTGAAACAAAAGAAAATATACATAAAGTATATGACAAAGTGGGGGAAAAAACAACGGCAATAATAATGAATGAATATCTTTTTCGTAATCAACACTGCAAACATCAGAAACATCAACAATGCAACCTGTAAATTTTTTAAATGCCGGAGACCTTACCAGGGTTGGGTGGTGTAACATTCAGATTCAGAGTCTTTATGTGCCTAATATGCATATCGCATATTGCGTATCTATACTAATATGTATTATAAAGAGGTAAAGTTTGTGACGTTGTAGGGGTTACCTGGATCTCCTGAACCGATTTTAAAAATTCTGGACCAATAGAAAGCCACATTATTTGTGAGTGTCATAGGCATAAAGATTAGGGAGTTCCCGTGGGAATTTAAAAAACTTATTTCATGCGGACGAAGTCGCGGTCATCTGCTAGTAGGCAAATAAAGATGGTATGAGATGGTTAAGCCGAGCTGGCGCACAAAATATATTATTTGGATGTGCTGAGATTTTTTACTATTTCTTTCATGAGTATGTTCTCGTAACACGACGGCGACACGCTGACTGCGGACAGCCAGACGTTGTGCCTGTTTCAAGAGAGGGGGGGGCACTATTTCTTCACAGTCTCTTGCTGGTTCTCACCTGGCAGCCTCCACAATCCTCTTGTCGTCAGTAGGCAGCGCGATGACCTCGAGGCACGGCTCGCGCGTACTCGTCGGGTTCGGCGGCGAGGTAGCCGGTGCGCGAGCCCGAGACGGCTAGACAATGTCTGCTATGTTACGAGGGCTGTTTCACTACAAATGAAGGCTTCAGGTGACCTTACCAGCGGCTGCGAAACGCGGACTGCGCGCAGCCAGTCGTTGTGCCCGTTACGATTGGAGGAGTGAGGGGGCACTCTTTCTTCTATCATGAGCTCGTTTATGCGAAACGGCGGTTTAACGCTGACTGCGGGCCGCCAGGCGTTGCGCCTGTTGCGATCGGAGGGAGGGAAGCACTATTTCTCTCAACAATAATATGTTCTCGTAACACGAGGGCGACACGCTGACTGCGGGCAGCCAGACGTTGTGCACTATTTCTCCCGTCGTCTGCTAGTTCTCACCTGGCAGCATCAACGATCCTCCTCTTGTCGTCAGTAGGCAGCGCGATGACCTCGAGCACGGCTCGCGCGTACTCGTCGGGCTCGGCGGCGAGGAAGCCGGTGCGCGAGCCCGGCGCTGTCTCTATAATGTCGGCCAGCGGGCCGCCGGAGCGGTGCGCTATGGTTATGAGGCCGGCCGCCATGCACTCCACTACACCTGAACCAAACGTTAAACCTTCATATTTTGACATTTAAGGCAATAAAATTGTTGTTTATGCTACAAGTGTTTGTGCTTAGGAACTTCACAACCTTGTCCCTCCTTCTCCGTTCTACCACAGAACAGCGAGAAACCGTCAGCATTGCCATCTTATGTCCAATGCTCGCACGAAACGTTTTTGCTCGACGTTTCTGATACGAACCGCCAAGGTGTGAAACACCCTTTTAGCGTACATGTTTCCTACTACGTATAACTTAGGTACCTTCAAGGCCAGAGTAAACAAGCATCTTCTACGCAACCTAGACCTCATCATTGATTTGCACTAAGCATGATTGTCGTCAAGCGCAAGCCACGCAATTAAAAAAAACCGGCCAAGTGCGAGTCGGACTCGCGCACCGAGGGTTCCGTACAAACCTGTAGTAAGTTTTACGATTTATGACGTATTAAAAATAAAAATTACGTTTGTTGTATGGGAGCCCCCCTTTAATATTTACTTTATTGATATTTAATTATTTATTTTGAAAGGTAATATACAAGTTAATATTCTGTGAAAATTTGAACCGTCTACCTGTTACCGTTTTTAATGTTGAGCATAAAAATACGAAAAAAACACGTTTATTGTATGGGGACCCCCCTTAATATATATATTTTTTAAATTTTTAGTATTTGGTGTTATAGCGGCAACGGAAATACATCATTTGTGAAAATTTCAGCTTTCTAGCTATCACGGTTTATGAGATACAGCCTGGAGATAGACAGACAGACAGACAGACAGACAGACAGCGGAGTCTTAGTAATAGGGTCCCGTTTTTACCCTTTGGGTACGGAACCCTAAAAAAGATAGCCGTACTTTTGTAACTATCGCTAGGAAGGTTGATTCAGTATTTGGTGCGTGTAGGGCTCTCGTGACTACTCATCGCGCTTAAAAAGGTATTTTTGTAAGGCGGTTTTAAATACTACTATAAAAGTACTATAATTAGTACTATAAAATATCTCGAAAAATAAAGCGGCATCGAAATGTTATGCTATTGTTAGCGGCATGTTTTTTAGGGTTCCGTACCCAAAGGGTAAAAACGGGACCCTATTACTAAGACTCCGCTGTCTCTGTCTGTCTGTCTGTCTCCAGGCTGTATCTCATAAACCGTGATAGCTAGAAAGCTGAAATTTTCACAAATGATGTATTTCCGTTGCCGCTATAACAACAAATACTAAAAATTAAAAAAATATATATATTAAGGGGGGTCCCCATACAATAAACGTGTTTTTTTCGTATTTTTTTGCTCAATATTGAAAACGGTAACAGATAGACGGTTCAAATTTTCACAGAATATTAACTTGTATATTACCTTTCAAAATAAATAATTAAATATCAATAAAGTAAATATTAAAGGGGGGCTCCCATACAACAAACGTAATTTTTATTTTTAATACGTCATAAATCGTAAAACTTACTACAGGTTTGTACGGAACCCTCGGTGCGCGAGTCCGACTCGCACTTGGCCGGTTTTTTTAATATTTATTTTGTTATTTTTATTTGAATAGGGCCATTCATTACTGCAGCAGTGCAAAATATACTCACTGATGCCAAAGTGCTCGTTCCACATGGCGTGTATGGCCAATGAGCTAGTCTGATACAACTGCAGTAGCTGGGAGTAGGACGCGTTCACAACGAACTGCACATTCTCCTCTATGGACAGATGCTTGGCCAGGTCTCGCAGGTTCCTGACTCGTTCCTCGTCTTCTGCGTTACGGCACGACCCCACCAGAACTAGCCTTATCTAGAATAGAATAGGATTAGTTTTTATTTGCTATATCTACCAAAAAACTCAAAAAGACGTCGAGGCAGGCCGAGGCGCCGCTGGAGCGACGTACTCGATGCCTTTATGGAGGATTGACCCCCAAACATCTATGGACCGAGATAAATGGAAGAAGGAAAGAGAGGCCTTTGCCCAACATTGGGGCTCTACAGGCTGCCAATAATAACAATAATAATATCTACCACATAGAAAAACACACAGAAAGTACTTAAAAGCCATGCTAATATTATAAATTCGAAAGTGCGTCTGTCTTTCTGTTTTAATTCTTTGAAAACAATACAATAGAAATTAGAGGTAGCTAGCCTAACCTAATTACTATATAAATCATACCACTACAGCCCATTATCGTCCCACTGCTGGGCACAGGCCTCCACTCTCATAGGAGAGTGGGAATTAGAGCTTAGACCCACCACGCTGCTCCAATGCGGGTTGGCGGCTTTTACGACTATTATCATGTTAGTGATAATAACCTAACATGCCACTAGCGAAACAAATATGTAACTCTCTATGAGAGAGGCATACTTCCGCCGTTTGCCGGTTTCAGCCTTTTCTGCTGCGGCTCCCGGCACAAAAAGTTCTGTTACACTTTAATACCTACAATTAAAAACGACTTTGGAATCTTTTCAAACGATTTTGGCCTACCTTGCAAAGTACTTATAAATAAAAAATGATTGCCGAAATGTATGTTCTCCGCATCACTTCAGAAACGGCTTAACCGATTTAGATGGAATTTTTGTGTGTGTTTCAACATCATGAAGGGGAACTTTGATTCAAAAAAGTGTGTGAGTGCAATTCACACACGGCAGAAGTGAAACTTCAAAAAGTAGCCTACGAGAGAAAGAGATAAATAAAAATTGTATTCTATCTTATTCTCTCGCAGGCTAAATCCTAATTATGAATATGTTTGTCTCTTTTTGGAGTTGCTCTTTCGTTTTATCGAATTTTCAAATAACAACAATTCTAAAGAATCCTCGCCACGTCGAATCGCAATGGCGAGACACAAACTAGGTGCCAATGTGGAGACCCAAAACAATATGAAGAATAAACGATTCGTGCGGCTAATAATTGGCACCGGCTCCAAAAAATATTAATAAAGTACTACATTAACTTTTATAAATATAATATATTCGGTAATAAATTAAGTTTTTGCGGTTATTGAAGTCGGTTTTTATTTATTTTAGAATTTTTTTTATTTTTATCTTTAGTTTAAAGTTTTATTTATTTATTATTTATTAAAGAAGTTTCACATGAAAAAGTTTAATTAACGCGGACGAAGTCGCGGGCATCATCTAGTTACACAGTAAATACCTTGTTCCACATCATCTCGTTCTTGATGAGTAGGTTTCTGAGTTCGTATATTGCACACACTAGCTGATGCCCGCGACTTCGTCCGCGTGGTTTAAGTTTTTTTGATTCCCGCGGGAACTCCTTAATTTTCCGGGATAAAAATTAGCCGATGTCACTCTCCAGGTCCTCAACTATACCCATGCCAAAAATCACGTCGATCCGTTGCTCCGTTGCGGCGTGATTGAAGGACAAACCAACAAACAAACACTTTCGCATTTATAATATTAGCATGATATAAAAAGCGAGCCGAGCAGGCGGGTCACCTGTTATGTTAAGTGATTACCGCCGCCCATGGACATATGCAGCACCAGGGGAACCGCCAATGCGTTGCCGGCTTTTGAGAAGTTTCCTACATATTTTCACAGTAAATACCTTGTTCCACAGCATCTCGTTCTTGATGAGCAGGTTCCGGAGCTCGTACATGGCCTGCAGCATCAGAGGATGGTCCTTCTCCGGCCGGAACTGCGCCACGGACAAAATGCGGATCGGATCCGAATCCCGCACCAGAGAGCGCAGCTTTTTCAGCTCTGACACCTAACAATACATTTTTTTAAAATAACAAAATAGGTTCTAAACTTACATACATATCAAAAAATTTCGAAAATTTCCGGAAATTTTTTGATATGTATGTAAGTTTAGAAACTTTCCTCGTGTGTGAAGCACTGTAATAAAATTATAAAACAAAATAGGTTCGCGCTTGACGACAATAACTTTTTTTTATTGCACTACAAGTTAGCCCTTGACTGCGATCTCACCTGATGGTAAGTGACGATGCAGTCTAAGACGGTAGCGGGCTAACCTGTTAGGGGTATCGTATCAAGCAAGTTTAATTTCTTATACCGCACATAACTCCAAAAAACCCGGGTATCGAACCCGCGACGTATAGCAGGTTGGGTGACTAAACCACTAGGCTATCACCACTTCTCTCTTTGCGTCGTATTCCTCATTACTGAGGATCGTGACCCCTTTCCATTAATCAAATATAGGTAGGAGTGTTCTTGGGATAATCCATACTTTCATACTAATATTATAAATGCGAAAGTGTGTCTGTCTGTCTGTCTGCTAGCTTTCACGGCCCATCTGCTCAACCGATTTTGATGAATTTTTTTACAGGGGGGTAGATTGTATCCCGGGGAAGGACATAGGCTATGTTTTTTTACGGTTCCCGCGGGAATCAAAAAACTTAATCCACGCGGACGAAGTCGCGGTACTCATCTAGTATGTAATTAATAATGCATTGGGTTCCCACATCCTTCCGCATACAACTTGTTTATAGTGCGTACTTTGACTTGGCTCAGACTTTACTTAGAGTTAAAACGAGATGGACTTATATGAGTAACATAAATCTGTCTCGTTTTAACCATGTCTTAAGTCTAAGCAAAGTCCAAATTCGTTCAATAGATCTCAGCATAAAAGTATTTAAACTTATCACCACTTCACCTAGCATATAAATCCTGACAAATACTATAAACCCTTACCTCGCACGGCGGGTAAACGCGATGGGTGTTGAGGGGTCGTTTCCATAAGTCGTGTATATGTTCTTCCGTCCATGTACCGTTGACCATCACTATGTCTGCACACCGGCCTACCACACCATACAGCTGTAAACAAATATAAGCCTATATAACAAATGATCACGATTTTAACAAAAATCCAAAAATCTCTTTCATATCTCTCTAAGATTGATCCTGCACCAAATACACGACACATTCTAGACCTTATCGTCTAGATCTAGAATGTGTCGTGTATTTGGTGCAGGATTAATTAAGTTAAGTTAGATTTTAAGTACAGTTGGAGTTTATGTTTACAATGTGTTGGATCAGCAAATAAAACATATTCTATTCTAATTATTTTTGAATCGCAAGAATCTACCAGTGGTTCGGAATGCCATTCCTACTGAGAAGAATCAGCAAGAAACTCGTTGGTTGCTCTTTTAAAAAAAATGAATTTGCAATTACATCAATGTGTACATAAATAAGTAACTGATGTCCTTAGCATTGCTGGAGCGAGTGAAATCCATGCTCTTTTATCATTAACATAATCTTCAACAGTATAATTATTAAGCTATGTTCAGGAGCATACTTTTAATGGACTTCTTAAACTGATGTACACATATGTAAGTTTAAAATAGGTTGTGGAATTTTGTTATAAAATAGCTTCGAAATCTCTTACCCAACCAAATATTTTATAGTAGAGCAGTTTGCACCACGTGAGCAGCGGGTTCCTTGCGATGACGCTGCTGTTGTTGTAACTGACGAGGCGGTGTTTGACGCGCCGCATCATGGCCGCGGTTATCGTGGGGTAGTGCGTGTAGCACCCCACTGGGCATTGCGCCAGGTAGCGGAATATCGGGTACGTGAACGCGCAACCCGTTGTGTCTATGTACACATCTGGGAAAAGCATAGAATAATATTAACCTCTAGAATCAAGGTCAGCCTGTAACCGAAAGGGATATGTACCGTGCCTTCCGTTATAGACTGAGAGCACTGTTCAGTGCTCTTTACTGTGGAGAAATTCGTTCCGTTATGACTGACAGTAAACTGCCGCAGTATCCTAGGGAAATATCGTCATTAATCGACGCCATTTTTGTACTGTGAGCACTGGCGTTTTCGAGGTAAGGTGCTCTCAGTGTTTGTCTCAGTGCTGACTGCGTTCCGTTTTAAGCAGTACCCAGTATACCTAACTATAAAGGAACGGCTTTGCAGTGTACTGAATTGACGTCACACCTTACAGTGCTCGCAGTGTATTTCGGAACACACCCGTAATAACTTGAAACACCTCCCAAATGTCATACAAACGTCATAATTTGTCTGGCACAATAGTATGCAATAAGCACAAAACCAGTGACACGCAGAAAGGGATAGAAAAAACATATTTTTCTCTTATTCTATCTTGTGTAACATCCCTGCACAACCTAACACTGCATCTCTTTCATGTGGGAGTCAAAAGGAGATATGGATTGGTCTATATACGTCTCTGTCTACGGGGAAAAGTTGTAGAATATGTTTTTTTTTCCTGTGTAGGATCTGCGATAGTCGATAGACTATAAGGAGATTTGGTTTGTAAACTGATTTTTCCAGAGAAGAGGACTGGCGTCCTCATATCTGTACGCTGTCGAGCACATTGGTCTGCTTCAAATGCTTTATTTTTTGCACTGTTAATAGGTTATTTGCCAGTGGGTTGGGGTGTAACAGTAAGTGTTCCCAATGCTTTGTGGTATGTTTATTGATTTCCTCAATTACAGTTGGGATTTCCAGGTACTGATGTATTTTGGTATTGCATGTAAACCAAGGAGCATTAGCAATTGTTCTAAGGATACTATTTTGAGCTCTTTGTATCGCTAGTATGTTTGACTTGCTGGCATATTTTTATACCATAGCGAAAGTGTGTTTGTTTGTTGGTTTGTCCTTCAATCACGCCGCAACGGAGCAACGGGTCGACGTGAATCTTGGCATGGGTTATAGTTGGCAGTTCATGTCAAAAGTTAACAGACAGACATAGCCACACTTTCGCATATTTTATAGTGTAAAAGTATATCATTTGTACACACCTGGATTAAACTTCATAAAAGCCTCCATCCCCAGCACCATAGTGCCCAAACTCTGCAGCATTAACGTAAAGTATGGATAGGTTTTAGCCTCTATCACTCTCCCAAGACTCAGTCTCACAAAGTTGATTCTCTCCGGCTCAACTTTCACATTGAAGTGGTTTTGAGCTTTGTTCAGTATAGCTATGGGGTCTGCTGTATCCACTGTGTAAATGTAGATGTGAGAATCTGGGTATCTATGGAAGGAAGGTGGTTCAGTCATTCCAAATGTGATGAGTCAAGTCGAATAATAATAATTTAATAACTTTTTACTGCCAAATTGCTCAGAAAGTCAGGCTGTTAACAACCAGTGATATACTTTCATCCGCTATTCAAAAGCACTTGATCACATATGTAGTAATAGAATATTTTGTTTTTGAAAAATTCAGCCTTCAGACATTTTCAGGAATAATACATAGCCTTTCCTTTTGATACTATTTTTGGATCAAATTTTATCAAAATCGGTGTAACAGGTGGGCTGTGAAAGTGTAGCAGACTAACAGATACATTTTCAGATTAATAATTAATGGATCTTAAGTAGGAAGTAAAATGATCAATTATTATTACTGATTATTCTTTTAAGAAGGGGCATTCTCAAACAGTTGCAGATTCATTTTACTAACTCAACAAACATACTTATAATATGACCTAACAATACTAATCTTACCTAGTTAGTATTGCCTTTATTGCAACCCAAAGTACCCTCTCCCCACCACCTCCAGCATTGCAATACGGGTGGAAGAAGGCTATGTTAGCTCCATCTCTTTTTCTCCTTTGCAGCTTCCTCTCTCTAATCCTCATGTACCAAGATGCGAAGATAAATGCACAGGGTACTATCACAAATGCACCAAATAGTAGAACTCCAATCAACATCATTGGTAGTATTACTATTAAACTGTAAATTAAAAACAAAACCTGTCAAGTGCAAGTCAGACACCACAAAATGTTAATTCTTTTAGTAAATAACAAGAAAGATGTGATAACAACACATAATCAGCTACGAAATAACTGGCTTACGTATGGCACTAAATGTGTAGTGCCTGATAAACAATTCGGCAGCCAATGAATACCGAACCCTAATGAACGATTTTCGGATTTTTTTCTATACTTGTGCTGTTTCTTGCCAAATTTCATGATTCTAGGTCAACGGGAAGCACTTACTCCATAGGTTTTGATTTATTGGCAATTGTCAAAAATAGGTGGCCCTATCTTTTAATTGTGTTGACTTAGAAGCTGATTTTTTACAGTTCCAAGGGACCGTAGACCAAGTATTTGATTTTAATTTCAACTTGATACCTCCATGCTTCCCAGAGAAGTTATCATATTTATTGGACAGTTGGCTACGTTGTAGATCAATGTCAATCAATGTTTACCTTGAACCAATGCAGTTTTATTCATAAACTAGCTGATGCCCGCGACTTCGTCTGCGTGCTTTAAGTTTTTTATTCCCGCGGGAACTTACCGGGATAAAAAGTAGCCTATGTCACTCTCCAAGTCGTCAACTATACCCATGCCAAAAATCACATCCATCCCGATTCGTTCATTGATGTTCGTGTATCACCAACTTTTATACAAACTTTCAACCTCCATTTTACCCTTTTGGGATTGGAATTTTCAAAAATCCTAGTGGATGCCTACGTTTTAATAGCTATTTGAGTGCAAAATTTCAGCCCGATCCGACCAGTGGTTAGAGCTGTGCGTTGATAGATCAATCAGTCAGTCAGTCAGTCAGTCAGTCAGTCACCTTTGCCTTTTATATATTTAGATAAAATAGTACCTAATTAAGTATGTACTATTTGGTATTTCTAGATCAACAGTTTTTATCTAATCCTAAAACATTATTGTACAATGATAATGTTTTACGTGTGCAAGCCGATTAAATATTTACTTATACAACAGATAGAGAAAGGAAAAAGTTTAGGTATTATGATTTATGTGTACAAAGCGAACAAAATTATCATCAATGTTTTGCTGTCCCAATATTGGGAATTTCATTACAAAATTAAGGACAAATGTAGTTCGAGAAACGTTTAATGGCTTTTGATAACAATTTGATGAAAACTGAAATCAAACCTTATGTTCTAATATGTAGTGAAAATTTAAAGAGTACCTGCTTATTATTAAAATACTTACGTTAGAAGTTCGAAAATCATCTTGATTAAATTACAGTAACACGCCACTTTGACTGAATACTAAACAAAGAGGGAAAAAAATAATTATTGCAATTTAATTGTTAACGTTTAACATCATTATATCTTAGTATTATAATAAAGAAGTTGAAAATCCAGTCCACAAAAACCCACGGATGACGGACCATAACATAACCTATAAATCTATTGACAATGACTGTGACATTTGGCCGATTACAGGCTGACACATGGAAGAAGGAATTACGACTATGGGCTGACAGCTGGCACGTGTCAGTACCGACCTATCTACTTTTTTCAAGTCATTGACTTTTTTAGACCTTACGTCACGGGTCTGAGGTCAAGGGTTTTTGAGAAAGTACTAATTTCCTACCTCCATGGGTCTTTGGTTTATGGTATGGTATGGTAATTTACATAGAAGAAGGAATCTTGCTCTGTCTACGGTAATTTATGATAATCTATGATAATGCCCACTAAGATAAGATCGCTTGGTGCCTGGCGGCACGTCTTCGCCGATAAGGTAATAACTAGCCACGGTCGAAGATCTCCACCAGACCCAGACCAGAGAAAATTCAGAAATTATAAATTTCCAAATTGACCCTGCCGAGAATCGAGCCCGGAGGTAGGCCGCATTTTTTATAATTATTTTGAAGAATAAAAGACTCCACCCCACCCACGTCAGACCTTTGCGTCAGACTTTTTCTCTGTGGACTTTTTGTAAGTTCGTTTTTGGTTGATAACTCTGTGGGCTGACGTTATCACCGACTTAGTGACCGACTCAACCTCCCATAGAATTAGGAATTACGACTTACCAACCTCCTATAGATAAAATCAAAGGACTCAACACGTATGACGTAAGTCGTAATTCCCACGGAGTTGTAACTCCTAATTCCATGGACTCAACGTCCGAACCACTCTGTGGTCCGCAGTCCGCACCTATCATTTCCCACTAATACGAATCGGCCGATTTTCTGTAGGACGAGAGTTTCAATACTTTCAATCTATTTGTTTTACCGATAAAAATCGGTCACCGATTGTGTGACGTTGGCAGAGCTCCTAAACATTTTATAACAATTATCATAACTTTTATGAACCGGTGATGAAGGTATAAAATTAAAACAAGAGTTACCAAATTTTTTATTTATTGTTCATAAATATTTTTTATACTTAATAACTACGCGTAATAACCTATTGGTTGGTAGTTTAGATAATACAGTATATTATAATTATTAAGCTTCATTGAATGATACAAGTGTCATGTGTTCACGTAAGGTCATCAGAGAGGTCAGGCTCGTCAGTGACCTCGGCCGCGAGGTCAGCGAACTTGGCCACGTAGTCCACACTCGACTCAGCCATCAGCGATTGCAGTTGGGAATCAACCTGACACAGACAAACACCAATCTATACTAGTGGTTCGCCCCGAACTGAAACCTCGCGGTATCACAGAGCGCCATCTATTGACATCATTGTGAAGTTCTGTTAAAAGTACTGCAAAGCTCATTAAAAATTAAATAATTTCGTTTCCTTATTATATACTAGCTGATGCCCGCGACGCGATTGAGGTTTTTCGGTTCCCGCGGGAACTCTTTAATTTTCCGGGATAAAAAGTAGCATATGTGCTATTCCAGAATACAATCTATCTCTGTGCCGAATTTCATCCAGATCCGTTCAGCTGTTAGAGCGTGATTGAGTAACAAACATCCATACATCCATCCATCCAAACTTTCGCATTTTAATATTTACTTATTTGATATTTGATATCTAATTTTAGTATTTGTTGTTCAAGTACAGGATATAATTCAAATAATTGATCAAGTTTCAGGCTCAGCCTTTCAGAAAATTGAGAGTTCTGAGTTCAACTTTGGACGTTAGAAAATCTCCACTTTGAAAGCTCCCCATTTCGTCAATTTTAGGGGGAAAATAAAAAAAAATATTTTTGGACTATTCCTAATTATCTTTAAAATAATATACCGCAACCCTATAAAAAAAAGAAAAAAAAATTCCGCTTTAAAAAATATTCAAAATATTAAAACGCTTCTATGAGAGCCCCCCTGAAATAAAGATTTTTATAACTTTTTAAGCCATATTCGGCGGGAGGCCATCGGTTTACATATTATATTTAAATTTGAAGTTACGTTTACGTTCAGTAATTCAGAAGTTATAAGGCTCTGACAGACGGACGGACAGACGGACGGATGGACGGACGGACGGACAAGTGCCAATTCACTCAAGTAGACTCAGAGACCTTCGCTTAGCTCGGTCAATAAATAACAATCAATTGCCGAATGTATGTAAGCGCATCACTCCAGAACGGCTGGACCGATTTTGATGGAATTTTTGGAGTTTACCTCCTTTAGAATCGATTTGCATATAAGCACAGCCCGGAGTATAAAAAAATTATGGGGAGTAAAGTCAAAACCGTTACGTTATTGTCTTTATGTTTCCATGGCAATAATTGTTTATGTTTCCATGACTATGTAATGGTAGCCTACGAGAGTATGAGATAAATATAACTTGTATTCTATCTCATTCTCTCGCAGGCTAAATCCTATTTAATGAATATGTTTGTCTCTTTTTGGTGTCGCTTTTTCGTTTCGTTGAATTTTCCAATCACTTCTGCACCCGGCTGATTTTAGAAGTTTCACTTCTAAAATCAGCCGGCAACAAGAACATCACTCTCTCTCTCGTCGCGAGATATCTCGTTGTGCGCATGCTAACCCTGCTGGGAACTGAAGAGAGAGAGAGAGCTCGGCTTACCGCTAGTTCGGGCGGAGGGCGCCCCTCCAAGTGGCCTAGGAAGGAGCTAAGGGAGAAGTCCTGAACTGAGCCCTCTAGCCAGCCCTCCGCGTCGCGCAGCAGGCGAGAGGGAGAGAGTGACATCGACTCTGACGGCAGGAAGCCTGGAGAGAGAAAAAGATAATTATGTACAGAGATTAACACAAAATGGTTGTTCCACAAAACTTATTCCATGCGGACGAAGTCGCGGGCATCAGCTTATCTAATCTAATTTAGCCTGTACTGTCCCACGACTGGGCAAAGGCCTCCCTCCGATTTTTCCACATCTTATTCTACTATCTTATCATAGGGGGATGCCCCGTCGCCCACGTCCGCAGGAACTACCTTCTACCTCCCTGCACGTGTCCCCTGGGTGGTGCTAAACGAGCGACGAACTTTCAGGCGAAATAAGCGTTCTTTATTTAATTAGCTTGTTAATATTATAAAAACGCTTATTTTAATATACTAAACGCCATACGTTAAAATAAATAAATAAATCTTATCATATTTTGTGCCTCTATGGGCCCCTCAACTTTGAATTTGTCTAATTCATCACGCCATCGTAGCCTCGGCCTACCACGCTGGCGTTAATGATTTTGAGTGGTCCAGAAAGAAACAAATCATCAGCTAGTTGTGAAAAATAAAACTTGAAATACACATTGGGGCTGATTCTGTAGTGCACAATCTCTAAACTAAAATTAGAGCATTACAAATATTACTAACCCTTACTTAATATTCCCTACTGAAAGGGACAGAACTAGATTTAAAGTTGCCAATTTAGTTTAGTTTAGATATTGTGTTATACAGAAACAGCCCCATTGACATACTAGTAAGATCGGTCTGCTTGGTTTTCGTGGAGTTTTGTGTCTTGTCTTGCTTGAGTTCCGCGTTCGACTCCAGTTTCACGATTTGCGGGTCCTTTGTGTCCTCATCCTCATCCGGCTTCACATCATCTGCCAAAGAAACATACTACGGATATTGGTCAAGATTAAACAAACATTTAAAAGATCACTGAATCCACAGCGACGAAATCCATACTAATGTTATGAATGCGAAAATGTGTCTGTCTGTCTGCTATGCTTTCACGGCCCACCTGTTCACCTGATTTTGATGGATTTTTGGTACAGGGATAGGTAGTATTGCGGGAACCCATCGCAACATGTTAGTAATGACTAACCCAAAGAAAATCCTCTAAAAAAAAAAGAAGAAAGATATGCTCCGTGGCGCAGTGTGTAGCGCTGTTGTCTTAACGTGCGGAGGTCCCGGGTTCAATTACCGGCAGGGTCAATTTTACCACCCTACTTTAATATAACTGCCATGCCCCTAACAGGTTAGCCCGCTACCATCTTAGACTGCATCATTACTTACCATCAGGTGAGATCGCAGTCAAGGCAGTACTCGTAGTGGATAAAAAAACTGTGATTAATGTCTTATACATCTAAGTGTTAAAATGCCAAATTAAACTATTAACAAAAAAATTAAAAATATATCCAAGTTTTTTTTCAAATGTTTGATTTGATGTTGATTATATTAAAAATAATTTAAATGGAAATTAAACTAATTTCGGAAGAGCTGTTTTAATTTAATAATTTCTAGATGTAAAATTGCAAGATATGTCAAAAACAAATCACGAAATTAGTGTGACGTACTTTATGGATGTCTCCAAAGGGGTCCCGACTCACGACCCCTAGCAATACGACGCATAGCTCTACATGCGTCGTATTCCTCGTTCCTAGTTGCTAGACATGATAAGCTGCAATGATTACCCGCGTCCGTATGGTTCCCGTTGTCAGTGTGCGGCGCGCTTATAGGAATGCGCTGGTCGCCGTCGTGCAGGTAGTATTGCCCGTTCAACTCGCTGATCACGTAGTAGCACGACAAACTGCAAACAAAACCATACCTCCCAGCGTACGTGTTTCCTGTCACTTATAACTTAAGTACCTTCAAGGCAAGAGTGAATAGGCATCTTCTAGGCAAGCGCGTTCCAACATAGACCTCATCATTGCTTTGCACTAAGCACGATTGTCGTCAAGCGCAAGCCTATCACCAATTAAAAAAAAAATACATTTACAAAAAAGAGATTGTGTTATAGAGAATCAGCTTCTCTATAACACAATCTCTAAACTAAACTAAAATGGCAGCTTTAATTAATCTAGTTCTGTCCCTTTCCGTAGGGGGCCGTCCATTAATTACGTGATGTTTTTTGAGCATTTTTTAACTTAACTAAACTTCTTTAATTGTAAAAATTTGTAAGTAAAGAAGGAAGAAAAACCAAACTACGAAGAGTGATGTTCTTTGTGCCGTGCATCTTTGATCCGATTGAGTGTAAACTTTGTACAATTGTTGTTGGGACTTGCGTGAGTAAGAGTGAAAAATAGTACTTACTCAGTGACAGGAGCGGGCGGTGGTTTCGGCAACAGTCGAGGCTGCACTGGAGGCGTATTCGATGACAACTTGACGGGAATCAAATCTGTTTATCAAATAAATATTATAAATGCGAAAGTTTGGATGGATGGATGTATGGATGTATGTTTGTTACTCAATCACGCTCCAACGGCTGAACGGATCTGGATGAAATTTGGCACAGAGATAGATTATGGTCTGGAATAGCACATAGGCTACTTTTTATCCCGGAAAATTAAAGAGTTCCCGCGGGAACCGAAAAACCTAAATCCACGCGGACGAAGTCGCGAGCATCAGCTAGTAAGAAATAATTCAGTATAGCGATTGAGGGTAGTTAGTAATTATTAATTTGACGACCTCATTGACGCAGTGGTAAATGGTGTTGTCTTGAATAAATCTTCAAGATCTTAATGAAACATGGTAACCTGTTAAGGGCATGGCAGTTAATAATAAACCCATAACCTTAATCGGTTTCTACACGTGGCATTATACCGATACGCTAAATCGCTTGGTAACACATCTTTATTGGTACGAAGCCTCCAACCAGGCCAGACCAGGGAAAATTCAGAAATTATAAATTCCCAAATCTAGGGATCGAACCTCCCGCTTATAAAACAAAAGTGCTCAACACTGCGCTAGGGTCGTCCTTATAGTAGTTGGTAGTTTAGGTTTAGGATTAAAGATATTTTATTTTTCAAAGAAGAACAAAGGTTCCCATATATGAGAACTTACAATAATCTATGCTTAAACTATGCTTAGAGAGTAAAAGGTGACCTTATACAGCTAACTAAGAACAGCTCCCTGCTGACATACGTCAGGCAAAATACATATCTTCAAACGTTGTCTGAAAAACTATCTATCTATGTAATGGAGTAGAATGTAGTAAGTATATTATATACTATGTATAAATAATTATTTATGGTAGATATCTATATGTGTATTATCAGTATGTAGTGTTTATGTAGTCTATCTTATTCTATAAAAACTAAATTGATTGCCACACACACAACCCCTGTTTTCGCCTTTCCGATCACCAAAGGTTGTCTGGGAGAGATCGCTTTAGCGATAAGACCGCCTTTGCACGCTTCACTAAGATTAAGCTTCTTTTTTTTGTTTTTATGTTTCTATGTCTCTTGTGTGCAATAAAGAATACAATATTATTAATAATAAGACCTAATCTTATTATTAAACTTCACTTTGAAAATGCTTGAGTATTTTTTTTTAAATTTAACAAAAGATTTTTCATTAAAAACTTCATTTGGTAAACCATTGGTACAGTAGCGCTCCCTCAAACTGTAGTTTAAAAATACTAAAGCAAAAGTGCCGAGATTTTAGGCAAAAAAAAAAAAATGGTGTGTGGCTGTGTTATGGACACGGCCGATTGCTGTACGTGACGTTTCGTAACGGGTAATAGTTTATATATAGTGTTTTATTGGTACCATTCGATTGTTTTTGAGATGCCCTTTTCAACCGTATACGATCTCTGTATTTCGATTTGGCTTTTCGACGCATAAAGGCCGACATTATATATTTATTTTTTATTTTAACACCTTATTTATTCACAGTCACAATTTAACACTAATGTTCTATATATGATCGATAGATTTTGACGAGAGCTGACGATTGAAACTTGAATAACCGTCGTAGCTTCACCGAGTCGAAAGTTATACTAATTAATGGAAATCTCGATACACAGCAGAATGATCTTCAAAATGGCGGGGCTTCGCCCTCCGCCGCGCGCGATTTGTTACAGTCCTTACTTAGCGTAATAAATTCTTTGATTCTTTAGTTATCCAGCGGTGTACTTGAAATTTGGATGGGGATGATAGATATGTAGCTGCAACACTAAACTGTATCCCCCGATTTTGTTATCAATCGTTTTTTTGAATTGCGTCCCTATGGAAGCAATTTTAAAGAAGTATCCAGTATCCACGGCAAAAACAAAGAACCACTCGAGGGTCAAAGTTAAAAGTGTACTCACTGCTGGGTGGTGGCAGTTTGGGCAGCAGTGGCAGCAGCCTTTGCACAACGACCCGCCGGTCCGACACGCGCGGCCGCCCGCGCCGCCACTTGGGCAGCCCGTCCAGACACATTGGCCGGTGCGCCTGCGCAACAGTAACACCGATTACAAGTTTTGCGAGGCGGAGCGATGATAGCCTAGTGCTCTTTGGGCACGCACTTCTTACATTTTTATTGTTAATTTAATTTACTTTTTAAAGATTTGTAAAGCTGATGCCCGCGACTTTATCCGCGTGGATTGAGGTTTTTTGGTTCCCACTGGAACTTTTTAATTTTCCGGGATAAAAAGTAGCCTATGTGTTATTCCAGACTATAATCTATATCTGTGCCTTTCATCGAGATCCGTTCTGCCGTTCTGGTGTGATTGAGTAACAAACACCCATCCATCCATCCATACTTCCGCATTTATAATATTAGTATAGAATATTTTGTACTTAACATAGTTAGATAACGTTACCTCGGCATCACTTTTCGGCGCGATGGGTGTGGGATGCCTAAAGATGGCAGCAGCACTCTCAGAAAGCTTTGGCGGAAAGTTCACAGTGCCTTGAGCAGGGCTTGGTTGGGGTTTCTGAAAAGAATATATCTAATTTATATAAGTATGTATACTAGCTGTGCCTGGATGGATTCCAATCCCGTAGAAATATCGAGAATTTTTCCAAAAATGCTCTACAGCTGTTGAGAAAAAATAGTAAGAATATTTATAATTTATTAATATGACGTATTAGCAAGTAAGGCACATCTTTGAATAAAAAAATGACTAGAGCAAGAGAAAAGGATTTTACTAGTCACAGGTGTTTGACCACAGCTGAAGGAGATAATACGTTGTTTTTTTTCTCTAAGGAGGTAAGAAAGGACTTGTCCAAGATTGGGCCTTGAACATGAACCAAGATGATTTTAATACACGTGAATAGGGATCCTAAAATATGGCTTTTAGAATTATTTACACATTTTTAAAGGACCCCAATTTGGAGAAAAATATATTTTTATTTTGTGGCTTTTTTAGATCTTTGTCTGAATTTTATCAATAGTAAAAAAAAAACTTGATTTTTTTTGTCACGTATGTCATTGGGTGATTGTCAAATGTCACTGTCAGTTTTGTTTATCATAGTTTAGTGGTGATTTATTGTTGTCTAATAATTATTTTACGAATGTCTCAAATACTCAATTATTATTTATTAATCTTATAATGTTGTATGTACTACCTATGTAGTGGAAAATGGGTAGTTTATCGAAATGGAATATTAATAATCACAATTATTGCGAATTACCCAAGTTTTAGTGTTGCCATCCATCGAAAAATATTTTCTACAAACGATATTTTTCATAATTAATTTTTAAAAAAACGGGGTTTTCTAAAATTATTATTTAAATGGCTTTTATTGTTATATTTTTTTCTCTTTCACGTGATGGCAGTTTGGTTCTGGTTCATTGACACTCAGAATAAAAAACCACCCTCCATACTGAACTGGGACATGTCCTTTGGTACGCAAATTGTATATAACAATAGCACAGTGTAAGGAGATAGATTATTTTCTACAAGCCTTTTTGGTTCTTGAACTCTTCAATTTTTCGGGATAAGTGTTATTCCAGATTATAATCTACTCTGTGCCATGTAGTTAATCCAGATCCGTCCACCCGTTCTGGCGTAATTGAGTAACAAACATCCATCCATCCAAACTTTCGCATTTATAATACTAGATGTGTCCGCGATTTCCATCCGCGCGGATTAAGTTTTTTATTCTCGGGGTACGCCAAAAAATGTAGCCTATGTGACCTATGTCCTTCCTCAGGTGATCTCAGTGCTGACTGCGTTCCGTTTTAAGCAGTGTTCGGGACACTGCGTGTAACCGAACACCGCGTAATCAGCAGTTTACGCAACTGCCTCACGTTAAGGAGGACAGTGCGGTAAAATCAGTACGGTTCGATCGTCCGCGCGGATAGTACTCCAAATCAATCAATCAATTATCATTTAATATCAATTATCATTATCATTTATCATCATATCATTTATCAGCGAAATACAGTCCATATAAATATCATAATATTTATCATTTTATATCAACCACAAAGAACAACACCCCACAAGCAGTAACCTGTATACCTAACTATAAAGGAACGGCTTCGCAGTGTACTAAAATGACGTCACACCTTACAGTGCTCGCAGTGTATTTCGGAACACATCCTTTATGTGGTTGGCCCTACGTTGGGACTTAGTTGGCAAACCTACTACCGTCTCCTTTCGTACTACCAACTGTTGGCTACAACACCCCAACGGAAATTGCTACTAGGGAAGGAACGACCGAAGAGAGTGTTATAGAGTATAGTGTAATGCTAGCACTTCACGCTCGGACGAGGAGCTCGGGCGCGGCACTCGGCGAGTGCTGCCGAGGCGAGAAGTACCTCTCCACACGCTCGGGTACCTTAGTTGCCGGCAAACCGTCGAAGATGCAGGTTGACACTGAAAAAGTCGCTGCTGCAACAGCTTTGTGCGCGCTTACTCATTATAAATTATAATTATGTGCGTACCTATTGCACAAAAAAAAATTGAAATACATATACTTCTTCATATCTAACTGAAAGCCCAAATGCTAAGTTTCCTGGCTATAACTTGAGAAATGAATGACTTTCGTACAAAATTTCAACCCCTATTTTACCCCTTTGGGGGTAGAATTTTGAAAAACTGTGACACACGTATTTCTTTATTTTTTACTTTAAGCCAAAATACCAAGTTTCGTTGATATAATATCTTGAGAAATTATGGACTTTCATACAATCTTTCATCCCCTATTACACCCCTTCGGGAGTAGAATTTTCAAAAACTGTGAAACACGTATTTCTTTATTTTTAACTGGTAGCTCGTATACCAAGTTTCATGGATATAACTTGAGAAATGACTGACTTTTATACAAACTTGAACCCCCTATTTCACCCCCTTAGGGGTGGAATCTTGCAAAATCCTTCCTTATTGAGCGCCTACGTCACAAAAGGAACCTACTGTCATAATTTCAAGTTTCTAACCCCAGCGGTTTAGCCTGTGCGTTGATATATAAGTCAGTCAGTCAGTCAGGACTTTGAATTTTGTCCGTGCACACTCAATTGGTTTGCTCTGAACACTGACGACACGAGCGTATGGAAGGGCCGCTCGCGCTGGCCACTCGTCACTTTGATCTTTCGTCGAAAAACCGCCCATCAAAGCGAGCGGCGGCGAGGCGAGGCGAGAGCGCACGAGACGACCCGAGCGGGCCTTCTTCACACTGGCGCTCGCCGCCGCTCGCCTACATTCGCCCAACGTGAAGAGCCGGCATAAAACCGACCTGTTTGTTTTTCTGCGCCGCCGGACACACGTGGCCGCAGTCGCAACGCGCGATGGCGGGCGTTGCACTCGCACTAACGTGCGGGTTGCCCGCTAGAGCCAGCAGACGCTTTAACCTGATCAATATAAGATAAATCTAAATATATAAAAGTATATTCTATTAATAATTATTATTTATTTAGTTTATTTATTTAATGCTTTAAAAAAAATTAAAATTACACCACAATTATTTTGCAGACCAACTACTTGCATTAGCGATAAGACCGCCTTATTGTACCTACGTTTTAAGTTTTCATGTTTGTTGTATGTTTCTTTTGTGTTTTTGTGGTGTTCAATAAATATACATACATTAAATTCAAAAATTCAAAATTCAAAAGTTTTTTATTCAAATAGACTTTTTACAAGTGCTTAATAATAGTCGAATGAATCTACCACTGGTTCGGAATGGTATTCCTACCGAGAAGAACCAGCAAGAAATTCGGCGGTTGCTCTTTTGAAAAAAAAATTATTTACAATTTCATTAATTTGTAATTACATAAGTAACCGCTGTCCTTAGCATTGCTGGAGCGATTCAAATCCATGCTCCTTTGTCATTTACGTAATCTTCAACAGTATAATAAGCTTTTTCCAGAAGCATACTTTTAATGGACTTTTTAAACTTGTGTAAAGGCAAGTTTAAAATAGGTTGTGGAATTTTGTTATAGAATAGAATGCTCATTCCCACGAACGACCTTTTTTGAGGCGGAGCGATGGAGTCACGAGCCTACGGCGGTTTCTAGTTGGCCTATCGTGCAAATCGCATATTCTTTTGTAATTCTTTTGTAATTTTGTTTAAAATCACGCTTCTAGTTACTATACATAGTTGTGACGTCATCAAATTTAAATTTTTTTTTTCTTTAACCGATGCTTAAAAATTTCTGTTTTTGAACATAAGTAAACTAAGTGTTACCTATCGCTGACAAGTGAAAATCCGCTAGGCATCGGTTCGGTTGTCGGTTTGTTGATGAGTTTGTTCACCAGTTTCATGGTCCCTGATGATTTGTGATCAGGAGACAAGAGCTGTTCACCTGAATACAAACAAAAGAGATATAAAAAAAATTCCTGATTGATAAGGTGTATTACAAACTAAATGATTTCCTTGAAGAAAAATAAGGCAGCCGTCTCTCTACTACCACTGATTTTTGCTGTGCCCCACCGGGGTTCCAATATTGTATATAAGAACTTTCTATTGACACTAGCTGATGCCCGCGACTTCGTCCGCGTGGATCGAGGTTTTTCGGTTCCCGCGGGAACTCCTTAATTTTCCGGGATAAAAAGTAGCCTATGTGCTATTCCAGACTATAATCTATCTCTGTGCCAAATTTCATCCAGATCCGTTCAGCCGTTCGGGCGTGATTGAGTAACAAACATCCATCCATACATCCATCCAAACTTTCGCATTTATAATATTTATTTGATTATGTAAATTACCTACTATAAAAATTGTATTGGAATGCAAAATAAATGAATATGAATATGAGAAGGTAAATCTTAAAGGTTGCATAAATCTCTCCAGGCAATGGAGAGATTTATTCACGGTGTATGTATGTCATCAAATCAGTAATGAGGAGATCCATAGAAGAACCAGCCCCCCTATTCTCTAACTCGGTGGCTATCTAGAAATGAAGGCCACTGACATATATTTTTTATCCATTGAAGGTTTGCAATGGAATATTATTTTTATATCATATAGCAAACCTTCAATGGATACAAAATATATGTCAGTGGCTTTCATTTTTTGATAGGCACTGAGTTAGAGAATAGGGCTGCAGTTACCCACATATGGCTTGACGAGTCACTAGGTTGCACTGATACTGGACGGGCCAGATAGTTTGAAGAACGTTGGCAGACCCCGCACTAGGTGGACCAATGAGATCAGGCGAGTCCTATGGCCAATAGGACAACTATGTCCAACAGAGGACGTCTATCGGTTGACGACGACGACAAAATATAAGAAAAAAAAATTATTCAACTTGCTTCTTGAACAAACGTTTCTCGTTTCATCTTCTATAGAAATGAACTAACTAACCTTTTTATTCCCTGCCTAGATAAGATAGATAGATGTGATACTCACTAATTTTCCTCTCATCCCCCGACATCCCATCATTGCTGTCCTGGCTGAAAGTGTTTTTGGGGGAGAAGACATCCATCTCACTCTCCCGCCTCTCCCTCTCATCCTCCACGGAACTGTCTCCTTTATCCGGCGTCTTGTTGCCCTTTTCTCTCTTGTCTAAATGTTTGTCCTTGTCCAACGTTTCAGGTCTAAGGGGCTTTGCGGGTTGCGGCAAAGGCGGGGTTGGTATCGCCCACCAATAGTCAAGCTCCAATTTTGATCGGTTGCCAAACTACAAATAAAATAAAAAAACCGGCCAAGTGCGAGTCGGACTCGCGCACCGAGGGTTCCGTACAAACCTGTATAGTAAGTTTTACGATTTATGACGTATTAAAAATAAAAATTACGTTTGTTGTATGGGAGCCCCCTTTAATATTTACTTTATTGATATTTAATTATTTATTTTGAAAGGTAATATACAAGTTAATATTCTGTGAAAATTTGAACCGTCTACCTGTTACCGTTTTTAATATTGAGCAAAAAAATACGAAAAAAACACGTTTATTGTATGGGGACCCCCCTTAATATAGATATTTTTTTAATTTTTAGTATTTGTTGTTATAGCGGCAACGGAAATACATCATTTGTGAAAATTTCAGCTTTCTAGCTATCACGGTTTATGAGATACAGCCTGGAGACAGACAGACAGACAGACAGCGGAGTCTTAGTAGTAGTACTTAGTAATAGGGTCCCGTTTTTACCCTTTGGGTACGGAACCCTAAAAAGACATACAAAATACTTATAAATTTGAATATTATGAAAGGAATAGTTGACTAACTGATCTATCAACGCACAGCTCAAACCGCGGGACGGATCGGGCTGAAACTTGGCATGCCGATGGGTATTATGACGTAGACATCCGCTAAGAAAGGATTTTTGAAATATTTTACAAAAAGGGACAGCATTAAAATATTTAACTAAATCAATTTAAGAGTCCTTGCGCAAGTGGGCCTTAATAATGTAAGATGATTGTGATGAGAGATTATGTATGTAAGTCTGTATATTAATTGTCCACCTCCTGAAGAGCAAAATAAAAATGTATAGTTAAACTCACCATCAAATAAAGATCACCAATGGTCAAATCACCAGCGTCAAGCACACTCCACCCCTTCCTGATCTGCTGAATCGCCAACTCCATATCAAAATCAGGTTTGGCCTCCTCCTCTTTTTCCTCAGAAGCTTTGGGTTCTTCGGGAATCTCCTCAATTTTGGAGTCGTCGACTTTGACTTCGACGGTTTTTGTTTCATCTGAGTCCTTTTCTAAGACAACTTTGAATTTGCCCGCACCGCGTTGAGGTGGTCGGACTATACGGAATTTAACCTGTTAAATTATATCGCTGGTTACTTAGGTTACCAATGTGCAAACTAGATTTAAGTAGTTATTTGATATTTTATATGCTGTATGAATTCCAAAAAAGAGAAAAACAAAAAAAATAGTTCATGACAAAAATCCCTGATACTTTTAAGCTGGTTAGGCATATATTAACCAACAAACATTAGTATATTTGTCAAAAAATTTATAAGAAGTTTCAAAAAGATGGGAAACCCATTTATTTATTAGTAGTAATTAGTTGTAAATTCTGTCATGATTAGTTTTACCTCTGTTTTGTTATTTGTTTGTGTGTAATAAAGTGATTTTACTTACTCTATTAATTAAGAAACACAATGTCAGCTAAAAAGTATAACCGTCAACATTTTGTTACTGACCTTTAAATTCTTGAACTCCCTCTCTTTGTGACTCTTTTCACCTTTCCCATCACTTTCATTATCTGTATCACTCTTAGTGTATTTCTCATCGTCCTCCATTTCGGAAAAGCTATCTTTCTCCTTCTCTGACATATCCTTATCCTGTATATCTTTGTCTCTTTCCGGCACATCTCTGTCGGTCTCCTCTTCGGCAGTTTCCTCAGACTTGACTTCTTTTTCGTCTTCCGTACTCGGTTTTTCCTCGTCTTCGTGGTTGGTTTTGTAATGGGCCATGAGTTCGATTCCGTCTATGGCTGTTTCGTCTATGTGCATCAGTTTTGTGGAGTCTAGGTCTTCTATTTTGATCTTTTTATCGGATTCCTTGTCTTTGTCCGTTATGCTGTCTTTCCTTTGGCGTTTTGGTGTTCGTATCTTTACTGTTGAAATAAAAATTTGGCTTTTAGTTCTGATTTATTAAAAATACTTATATAATATTATAAATGCGAAAGTGTGACTGTCTGTCTATCTGTCTGCTACGCTTTCACGGCCCATCCGTTCAACCGATTTGAATGAAATTCGGTATAGTGGTAGGTTACATTCCGGAGAAGGACATAGGCTGCATTTTATCCCGGAAAATTAAAGAGTTCCATAATAAATAAGACCACAGCGCTCAACACTGCGCCAGGGAGATCGTTCTATGCTTCTTCTTCGTATCCTGGGATTATTTTCCGCACTTGGACGCAGGCGTCCGTTGTACGTGAAGTCGATCTATGCTTGGACACACATAAAGACTAAGAAGTAAGGGCAAATTTCTTCAACTCCGAATAACAACCCACGAACTTTTTAAAGTTTTGACAGATTTTGTAGGCATTCTGTAAAAATTTGACATTTATTCGTAGGTTAAACGTTATTAGGAGTTGGAACAATCGACCCTAAGTACCATATCTTACCCCCAATATCCTTGTCCCGTCGCTGTGAGCCCATCCTCTCGAGATAAGAGGAGAAGCATATCTTCTGGCTGGACAGCGGTTCACTGGGACTCAATACTGGCAGGTGGATCTTTGTGCCGGGGCGGGGACCTAAGTGTAGAGCTGGTTTCGTCGGGAGACGGTTCTCTGAAAGTTATAACTATGATTTAAGCCTTATTTAATGTCCATAACATAAAGGGGTACATGGGACCACGATCCATGTAACTGGGTCGAAATATCGACAATTTAAATCATTATATTTATTGTTATATGTTAACCTGACTGATATGCAATTATTTTGGATTATCCGTTAGTTTCGGATAGTTTCGGTTTATCCGTAATATTAGATTGTTTTGAATAATCTCGCGGTAAGTATGTCGGCTCGACCGGGCAAAAACAAAAACCTGTCATTACATGACGTCTCATTTAGACTCCGCCCCTATCCGAAATTTTTGCATCGGATTCGGTTACGCAAATCGCAACTGCACACATGCAGCAATCCGTGTGATAGAGGCCTTAGTATAGAACGTATAAAAACAAACTAATATATATATATATATATATATATATATATAAGGTATATTTAAAATAAGCAAGTCATCATTTTGTCCCAGCCCGTTAAACCCGGCTGAGTTTGTTGTGGGCTCTTCTCAGACCAGGGCGCGTTTGGAACCCTCGTAGCTTTAGTCTTAAGATACCGTTGTTAATTATCGCCATCAACTCTTATTCTTTATAAACATGACGTTCAAAAGGTGTACATTGGTACTTTGTAGGTACCAATTTTTAAGATGATTTGAGTTTGAGTTTGAATTTGTCAGCCCTAACGCAGACTACGGTCTACTCGTATTTGGGCTGCATATTACAAAACGCCAGCCTGTGTTTTTAGTATAGTGCTTTGGTCTGCATAATTGTGGTGTAATTTTAGATTTTTTAATGGCAATAAATCCATATAAATATTATAAATGCGAAAGTTTGGATGGATGGATGTATGTATGTATGGATGTATGTTTGTTACTCAATCACGCTCCAACGGATGAACGGATCTGGATGAAATTTGGCACAGAGATAGATTATAGTCTGGAATAGCACATAGGCTACTTTTTATCCCGGAAAATTAAGAAGTTCCCGCGGGAATCAAAAAAACCTCAACCACGCGGACGAAGTCGCGGGCATCAGCTAGTAAATAAATAAAAGTAAAAATAAAATAAAACACTATGAATTACGTGTTTTAAGCTCAAAACTTACCCTGCACAATAATCCTATCGGTCTGCAGCCTCAGATGTGACTCTAAATCATCGCTGTTGTCGCATTGCGGCGCTAAGTCGAGGCATCTATCTGGCTCCTTCAGAAGTTCTTCCATCGGCTTCACCCGTATGCTTTCCTCTAGCCTGTAGTTCTTGTAATTTGACTTTACTGTATGTTAAGGATTTTAAATAAATTGGAGCAATTGTTGCGGTCTCTACAGTAGATATGACGTATACTCGAAGTATACGAAGGAATCTCTTCCGAGTTTCTTGTTGGTTCTTCCCGGTAGAAATCT
Source organism: Erebia ligea (assembly GCA_917051295.2). NCBI lineage: Eukaryota > Metazoa > Arthropoda > Insecta > Lepidoptera > Nymphalidae > Erebia > Erebia ligea. The sequence continues at coordinate 732,954 of OU785241.1, forward strand.
TATTCCGAACCAGTGGTAGATTCACTCGAAGATTCAAAGGCACTTATAATAAATTTATTTGAATAAAAAATATGAGTTTGAGTTTTTGAGTTTGAGTTTGAATCTCGACTAAGTAAGCAACTTAACCGTAACAAACAGAGACAGAATATTCTTTAGCCAAGGGCTGAAGACTTTCTTCAGCCTTTAGGAAGACACTGCCCCCTAATGCCTTCGAGCCCTAGGGCTCACACCCAACTTCTCGGTGATGCCTAGCGCTGCGCCCACCGATCTGGTGACGCTGTAGCGGCCTGTAGCATACCCACTCAATCCGATAAAACCGGTCAAGTGCGAGTCAGACTCGAGCACAAATAAATATTTTTCAATTTGAATTTTAGTAAATAACAAGAAAGATGTTATAACAACACAATCAGCTGTGAAATAACTGGCTGACATATAGCGCTAAACTGGTAACGCCTGACAAACAAGTCGACACTTCGAGAACGGAACTCTAATGATTGATTTTCGTTTTTTTTCCTATATTTGTGCTGTGAGATCTTGCTTCATGCCAAATTTTATGATTCTAGCTCAACGGGGAGTACGCGTTCCCGAGAAAAAGGTGATTGTCAGACAAGTTGTATCAAGCATGCTTTCAGTAATATAAAAATGCGTTCATTTACCCTCATTTACTAATCTATATATTTTATAATCGGTCGAGCGTCGGAGCTGACACACACAATTTTTTTAATAAGATAATATTACTTTTGAATGTATTAGTTAGTGTAAGTGAGCGTAAATGAACCTTTTTTTTATTGCGAGATATACTTGACGACAATCATGCTTAGTGCAAAGCAATGATGAGGTCTAGGTTGGAGCGCGCTTGCCTAGAAGATGCCTATTCACTCTTGCCTTGAAGGTACCTAAGTTATACGTGGCAGGAAACACGTGCGCTGGGAGGGTGTTCCACACCCCAGCGGTTTTTTTTTAATCCACTACAAGTTAGCCCTTGACTGCGATCTCACCTGATGGTAAGTGATGATGCAGTCTAAGATGGTAGCGGGCTAACCTGTTAGGGGCATGGCAGTTGTATTCGGTTTCTACACGGCATCGTAACGGAACGCTAAATCGCTTGGCGGCACGCCTTTGCCGGTAGGGTGGTAACTAGCCATGGCCGAAGCCCAGGGAAAATTCAGAAATTATAAATTCCTAAACTGACCCTGCCGGGGATCGAACCCGGGACCTCCGTACGTTAAGGCAACATCGCTCAACACTGCGCCACGGAGGTCGTCGTGGTTCCTTTTTTCTCCTCGAAGTACGGAACACTAAAAACCTTCCTACTATATTCGAAACATAAATCGGTCTTGGGATGTCTCGTCGGCAAGGATACAGTCTTCCAGCGCTTCTCGAGCGCGCGCAGCAAGGCGGCGAGGCTGGTGCGCAGCGGCAGCGCGGCGGCGGCGCGCGGGTTGTGCGCGGCCGCCTGCACGCGCGTCCACGCGTGCGCCGTGCGCGCGCGCAACAGCACCGCCGCGCGCGAGCACACGCGAGCGCCGCCCGCGCGCTCTGCGCACCACACAATGTCCACTAATTAATTCATTCCTTAAAAATCTTAGTTACGAAAATACTGAAGAACTCTTAAAAATACCTCAATAATTCCCGATATTACACGTATAAGTACTTATCATATTTTAACAATGGGTCTGACAAACGTTTTTTACTTTGCATGCCAAATAAATCTACAAAAAATTACGAGAATTACTGTGTTTTTACTTTTTTCATATTTAAAAAAATGGCTGAGATATTTACGATCAAAGTGCGTATTTCGGCCGAAGGTTATTAAAAAGCCGATGACGTCAGAGCCCTAGTCGCTGCGCAGTAAAAATCAAAATTATAAAGTTCTCTGTGGTAAAAATGGAAAAAAAATACTGTATTGTGCCTTGGTGCTTCAATTCAACAGTTACAACACCTGATAAACTTTTTTTTATGTGCCCGAGGACCCAAAAATGAGTCATAACCGTGGGTGTGACGTCATAGCCTGAGCGCGCGTAATCTCGGAAATTCAAAAAAGGGCTGAAACTTCTCGTCGTTATAACTTCGGAAATACTGCATCTATTGAAGTGAAATAAAAACTAATGTAATATACATGATCTACGCTCCGATTTTAGGTATATTTGATAATAATATTTTGACTCTTTTGTGTTCTCCATTACGCTAGCATACTCATTCACACACACACTCACCCACATATACCACCACACACACACACACACACGTCACAATAATACCAATTTTTTTTTTGTTTTTTTTTATCCACAACAATTGTAGTGGATAAAAAATCAATTTTTTGATTCCCGCGGGAACTCCTTGATTTAAAAGAAAATCCCGGGATAAAAAGTAGCCTATGTCCTTCTCCGGGACACGACGTATCCCTGTACCAAATTTCATCAAAATCGGTTGAACAGTTGGGCCGTGAAGCGTAGCAGACAGACAGACACACTTTCGCATTTATAATATTAGCATGGATTAGTAGGAAAGAAGTAGGATAGATTAATTTTGTATTAGGTACATTTGGATGTCATTAGCACAGTAAACAGATACAACCAGTATGGAAACTACCTAGAAACGTTCGAAACAGCTCACTCACACAAACATGCGCATCGACGAGACCCATAAGCGCTCGTCGCAGTGCCGTCAGTAGTGAGTGCCGCGTCATGACGTGTCGTGGAAGCGTGTTTGTGTGAGTGAGCTGTTTCGAACGTTTCTAGGTAGTTTCCATACTGGTTGTATCTGTTTACTGTGTCATTAGCTATGGTCATTAGTGATAGAATCTGACCTGAATCCGATATTCCGTCATTGATTAACTAATTGTACTCTTAAATTATAACGATTAAACATTACTAAGAAAACTGTAATAGTTATTAAATGGGGCCAATTCCGTTTAGCACAATCTCTAAACTAAACTAAAATGACACCTTTAAACCTAGTGCTGCCTTTTTCCGTAGGGAAAGGGATAGCAATATAAATAAAGTAGTCATTTTAGTTTAGAGTTTGTGTTTAACAGAATTGGCACCAATTAACAGCTATTACAGTTATCTCTCTCTCTAAGAGTTCCTTTTAAAGTTTTTACCATTTTGGTGCGAAGCCCTATAAATTAAGAAATTTACAACAAAATTAGGCCTAAAAATGGTACAACAAATAGAACTATTTAAGCTGAGTTGCCGAGCGAAGCAAGCGCAAACTCGAAACTTCTCGCTTCACTTGCCTGCAATCTGGTTGAGCCTCTTCAGAGCGCGGCACATGGGCGTGCGCACTTTGATCGTCTTGCCTCTCGCTCGCACCGCCATGCTGCCCAATCGCACCATCTCGCCCAGTCTGGCGCAGGTCTTCTCGTTCACGGACGCTAGTTTACGACGCAGCTCTCCATAGTTTATTAGAGCGTACAGCTCTTGGGCTACCTTTTTTACATCTGAAAAAAAAAACACAATTTTTTTTAACGATCCTTATAAACCAGACGAGGTTTATAAGAATCTCATTTATAATAGTCTCACAAACTTATCTGACCTGGTGACAGCGTCGCTACTATTAAAAATAATATTTTAAAAAAAAAACTAAACAGGCATAAAAATGTGTTCCAATTTCGGCCACCGGGTCAGATAAGTTTGACGGACTGTAACTAAATCATACTAAAATCATAAATGCAAAAATGTGTTTGTTTGTTGAATTGCCCCTCAATCACGCTGCAACAGAGCAACGGATCGACGCGAGTTCTTTATTAAGAACTGTAGAGTGACATAGGCTATTTTTTATCCCTGAAAATTAGTTATCGTGGGTCTTAAAAAAATGTATTCCACGCGGACGAAGTCGCGGGCATGAGCTAGTAAATACAAAATTAATCAAACAGGTACTCACTTTCATCGAAATCAACATGTTTAGACAGCTTATGCCACGTCCTGTAATAGAAATGGCTGACTTGCATCTTAGTCTTCAGATTGGCGTCAGGCATTCCCTTCTTCTTCATCTTAGCGCAGATGTACGCGGTGATCGCGTCGAAGTCCTTGCCGTACTCGTTGAGAGCTTCGAAGAACAGGCTCTTCTCGTCCGCCGACCAGAGGGCTTTGGGCATACGCTGTTTGACGGTTGGGAATTTGAGTTCTTTGTCATCTATTTTGTTGGGGGTTTCGCATTCTATGACATCTGGAAAGAGAAAGTTTTTTGAAGTGAAAACTTCTTTAGCCGCGTTGAGCACTTTTTGGTAGGGGGTAAACTTGTGGATTCGCGTGTTCGCGAGCATGCGAACATCGACATGCTCGCGTACGAAGACAAAAGGTCTCAAATATAAATATACTACATTCGTAATCAAACTTTAATGCCTCAGTTTTAAGGTATATTTTAAATATTCGAAATATTGTTTTATTTTGTCACGAATTTGCTTAAAAGGGCGCCGTTCCAGTCCTTCGCCTAGGGCGCCAGGATGCTCAGCCGGCGCTGAAAAGGCTTTGAAGGGTTCTACGGTTATACGGCGAATATTCTGGTCGTAGTTACGCTATTTTTTTTATCCACTACAAGTTAGCCCTTGACTGCGATCTCACCTGATGGGAAGTGATGATGCAGTCTAAGATGATAGCGGGCTAACTTGTTAGGAGTATGGTAGTTAATAATTATATTAAGCCCATACGCCAATTCGGTTTATACACGGAATCGTTCTGGAACGCTAAATCGCTTGGCGGGCACGTCTTCGCCGGAGGGTGGTAACTAGCCATAGCCGAAGCCTTCCACCAGGCCAGACCAGAGAAAATTATAAATTCCCAAATTAGCTCTGCCGGGGATCGAGCCCGGGACCTCCCACGTTAAGACAACAGCGCTCAACACTGCTCTAAGGAGGTCGCCAAAATGTATGTCGTGTAACTGCATATTATACCTAATGTAGGTATGTGCAATAAAGATATCTAAATAAATTAACTTCTTACCCCTTTTATCTGCTTGCGGTTCAAGCCTCAACTTCTTGATCACTCTAGCACTAGTCCTCTGTTGCTGCAGCGTTGTCAACGAGCCCAGCAGTTCTGTTCTCTCTTCATCAGCTATTGGTTGTCCGGGGGACATTGCTGCCTCTTTTACACCTACCTGGAATGAAAGAGATGCTACACTAGTGATTCGCCCCGAACTGAGACCTCGCGGACAGACACCATCAGACAGACATCAAATGAGACAGAGCGCCATCTATTGACATCATTGTGAAGTTCTGTTAAAAGTACTGAGGCTCATTAAAAATTAAATAATTTCGTTTCCTTATTAGGTATATTTATCTAATTTTAGTATTTGTTGTTCAAGTTCAGGATATAATTCAAATAATTGATCAAGTTTCAGGCTCAGTCTTTCAGAAAATTGAGAGTTTTGAGGTCAACTTTGGACGTTAGAAAATCTCCAATTTGAAAGCCCCCCATTTCGTCAATTTTAGGGGAAAAATTAAAAAATATATATTTTTGGACTCTATTTCTAATTATCTTTAAAATGATATACCGCACCCCTATGTAACATTTGCATTTTGAAACTAGTTTTGAAAGAGGGGGTTGATTGAGTCTATATATGTGCCAAAAGCTCTGAACACTAAATACTTTTTTTTTTATCCACTACAAGTTAGCCCTGGACTGCGATCTCACCTGATGGTAAGTGATGATGCAGTCTAAGATGGTAGCGGGCTAACCTGTTAGGGGCATGGCAGTTATATTAAACCCTGCATAGGTACCCCTATTCGGTTTCTACACGGCATCGTACCGGAACGCTACATCGCTTGGCGGCACGTCTTTGCCGGTAGGGTGGTAACTAGCCACGGCCGAAGCCTCCCACCAGAAAAGTCACCCGCTATACACAACTTTTACGCATTAATATCTATTAATCTCTCTTTCTTGTGTAAAAGAAATAAGCTACACGTTTCTCAACGCGCTGTAGGTACATAAAAATTACATAACAATACATTCGTCATAATAAACCGTATAAATTATAGTAACAATCGGACCGTAATAACTAATCAGGTACTGAAATGAAAACTTAGTTACATGCAATCTAGGGAATAATATGACATAAAATGCGCCATGTCTGACGAAGGCCACTAGGATTTCAGATTGTAATTTTAATTTGATACGTGACGAGTTCTTATGGAATATGATTTTACTTTGTTCAACTACTAATAATAATAATAATGGTCTACCGATCGAATTTCGACCACGGCGGCCAATCTCCACAGAGATTAGCCATCTGCGCGGGAGATATGATAGTGCACACGTGTGTGCGCATACACAAGTGCACTCTCTGTTCCTTCGATCTCATAGCCCGATGGGACGGAAGATCCGACACGACCGGAGAGAGATCAGGCGCAGGACCGACGACTTAACGTGCTCTCCGAGGCACGGGGGTGAAACACCGCCAACTTCCTAACTCCGGGCTAGTACTGAGAATTTCTTGTCAGAAAAACCCGAATACTTAACCGAATACATGTTATGGCCCGACCTGGGACTCGAACCCGGGACCTCGTTGGCCGCAGTCAACTACTACTAATTAGCCCTTGACTGCCATCTCAGTTGGTGTTAACGGGTAAGTGATGATGCAGTCTAAGATGGTAGCGGGCTAACCTGTTAGGGGCATGACAGTTATATTAAACCCATACCCCTATTCGGTTTCATTGACCCGGGGATCGAACCCGGGACCTCAGCACGTTAAGACAACAGCGTTCAACACTACGCCACGAAGGTCGTCAAAATTTAGAAAATATATATTCCCAAATTGACCCTATCTGGATCGAACCCGCGAACTCCCTCATGAGACAACAGAATTCACCACTGCGCTAGGGAGGAAATCGGCTAGGAAGCAATTGAGACTAGTCAATCTAGTCGCAGACTAGGTTCAATTGCTTCCTATAACCTTTTTCAAGGAATGCTACGTATTTAGTAGGTAACTAGGTACCTACTAGCTGCCCGCTACTTCGTCCGCGTGGATCGAGGTTTTTGGTTCCGACTACCACAAAAAAGTCTTTTCTGACTTAAATATGAAAGTTAGACATATGCTGTCGCTGACTTTTTTGTAGGAATTATCAAGCTCTACAACTTTTCTCTAGAACTCAATCATATATCTCTCATCGTTAAGGCAGCGTTCGTATAAAACGTTTTCTACTACGTTAACTACTTAACTACTTACCACGAAAAAGTCTTTTCATTTTTCGGGTTAATATATATAGCCTATGATACTCACAAATAATGTGGCTTTCTATTGGTAGCAAAATTTTTAAAATCTGTTCAGTAGATCCAGAGATTACCCCCTACAACGTCACAAACTTTACCTCTTTATAATATTAGTATCTATAGATTTACGATCTATAAGTATTTATTAAGTAAGCAGTTTATTTATTCGTTCTCAATAAGAAAAAATCAGACACAACATAGACATCTACAGTGGTTTCCGGCTCCTAATTGACTCATAAGGAGTTTTTATTAAAATTCCTCACTAGTGAGTTAAAGGCCTGGACCGACACGAAGCGGGACGGCTATCCGGATGGAAACTGCATGGCATGATGTCTATAGTCTTTACTGACGAATTAAAAAATTGACAGCGTGAATAAGTAATCTTAAAAATTCAAAATTCAAATGATTTTTATACAAAAAAGTGCTTTCGAATCGTCGAATGGATCTACCTCTGGTTCGGAATGGCATTCCTACCGAAAAGAACCAGCAAGAAACTCGGCGGTTGCTCTTTTGAAAAAAAATTATTTACAATTTCATTAATGTATATTATACATAAGTAACCGCTGCCCTTAGCATTGCTGGAGCGAGTCAAATGCTATTTTGTCATTTACGTAATCTTCAACAGTAAGACGTATAATAAGCTTAATAAGCTTATGGAGTTACGTTAACCCTACACTATTTTGGGTAACCAATATTCCTACGGTTACAATAATAATTGGGCGTGGAGTGCTCCAGCACTTCAAAACAAACGTCTAAACAGTAATTCTGTCCCCGCATGATAGAGAAAAAGTACAATGATATTTATTTAGATTTAGATAAAGAAAAAGGATGAAAACAAGTAGTATTTTTCCTTTCCACAGATCTGTAGCAAAATTGGATAACCAATTGGAAATAGTGCAGGGTGTAAGTGTTGATACGATCACCTACTTCACTTGCGGTTCAAAATGTTCGTGGGCAGCTCTGTATGTACTATATGATCATATATAATATCTGTGTACAGTGTTACGATGTCGCAGCCGTGACTCGTCGTGTCTGCCCGAGCCCTTAATAGCTAGAATGCATAATTTGTACGAGCAAGGCCGGATAATATTATCACATATGATATTATGATAAGTGAATGATTATACTTGATATATCAACGGAGCGGAAGGAAATCCTAATGAGTGAAAATCCTCATGGGTGAGGGAAAATTTAACGGGTAATCCTGCTGGGTCGGAAATGGGTCATTACTCATTAAATGGGCGGTCAAGGGTGATCACTCATCACTAGCTGATGACTAAGTTTCTTTAATTCCAGCGAGAACTCCTTAATTTTCCGGGATACGTCTGTATTAAATTTCATGAAAATCGGTTGAAAACATGGGCCGTTAACGCGTAGCAGACAGACAGACAGATAGATAGATAGATAGACAGCGAATTAATTATAATACTACTAGTATGGATTATCTGCGATGACCGATGAGGCATGTGTTCTGAATGATCTTGTAGTTTGGAAATAAAACGTTTTGCTGGCAGGATTCGTTTAGGATATTAAACGGTCGGAGTAATGAGATGCGGAAAACGTCGCGAAACGTCACAAAATGTGCGCGTAATGACTTGGAATTGAATAAATGTGGTGGCAGGCGGCAGGACGCGTAACGTCTCCTTCGCGCCGGTCGTTGCTAGTGTGATATTCAAATATTTAAAAAAAATTATAAATATCCGCACTGATAAACTAAATTCGGATGCGAAACTTACTCATAAAAATTAATAGAAAGTTTTAGCTTTGACTTTTATGCGTTTTAGTGAATGAAAACATTGATAAAAGGATCTTTAAATATTGAAATAGACTTTTGATACGATATTTAAAGTAATATTTAACTATATAATTTTTTTTAAAATAAACAGTTTGGGTGCAACATTTCCATGTTTTCAAAATAACATTTATATGATTTAAAACAGCACTGGTATAGCAATTAATAAATTAAAAAAAAACAAATACTATAAAATGTGGCGCTTTTATGCTAAATAATTACTTTTAAAGTGACTTTAATTAGCTTTAAATAAATTATACTTAGGAAATGATCAAACATTTTAAAGTTTTATTATAAAATGAAGTATTTAGTTATGCGTTTTTTTTTGGTTTTGTGCTTCGGTATGGTGACATGTCAAAATACACGTTTTTTGAAAAAAGAAGCGTACTACACAGTGGTGAGTTTATTTATCTATACTTACTATATACTACAATATTATGAATGCGAAAGTTTGGACGGATGGGTGGATGTATGGATGGATTGATGGTTGTTACTCAATCACGGCAGAAAGGACCTGGATGAAATTTGGCACAGAGATAGATTATAGTCTGGAATAACATACTTTTTATCTCGGAAAATTAAAGAGTTCCCGCAGAAACCAAAAACCTCAATCCACGCGGACGAAGTCGCGGGCATCAGCTAATTTTACTCATAAAATAAATTTTTAAAATATAGCACATAGAACATTGTTCTTTTGGAACGATAAAACTTAGGGACCGACTGGAAGAATCGTACGTAACAAAAAAGCGATAGCGTATGTTATTATTTTTGAACACTTATACATATATATCTTTTAATTTTTTCGAATTTGATTATAAATGCTCTACTAGCGATTTTATATAAACTAAGTAGGTACAGATGTAACATTAAAAATTTATAATAATCGCAATGTCAAATCATTAACAAAACATGCATAAAATTCCTTAGAAATAGGTACCTACAAAAATTTGAATTATTAGAGACACTTAGAAAATAATTCCATGAGTATTTGTAGGTATGGCCGAACAAAATATGGAATATTCATTTGCTTATTAAAATATGCTCTATTGGTCTACCGACTCAACGTAAAGCTCGGTATACTAGTGGAGCTTTAATAGACTAAGAGATAACTGCAATTTTGGTAACCATCGCCAGAAAGGCTGATTCAGTGTTAGATGGATGTAGAGCTCTCCCCTGATCACAAAAGTTGCAGTCTGCCTGCATTTGGATGGCCCTTTCGCTAAATATGGCCGTTCAAAGACGGATTATTGTTACCAAAAATGAACGATAATTAGAAAAGCTGATTCTTGTACAGTATTAAAGTATGCGCAGTACCTATGTAAACAGCGTAAAAACTGACGCATTTGGATGGGACTTTTTCTAGATATCAGCTTTCAAAGACGTTATCAAATAAATATTATAAATGCGAAAGTTTGGATGGATGGATGTATGTATGTATGGATGTATGTTTGTTACTCAATCACGCTCAAACGGATGAACGGATCTGGATGAAATTTGGCACAGGGATAGATTATAGTCTGGAATAGCACATAGGCTACTTTTTATCCCGGAAAATTAAAGAGTTCCCGCGGGAACCGAAAAACCTAAATCCACGCGGACGAAGTCGCGGGCATCAGCTAGTAACCTATACTTCTATGCGTTCCTGTAAAAAAATATTAGCAATAACTTTGTCGCCGTTGATCGCTATTAAAAATTATTAACAGCAATCAACGGGAGGACATAATAATTGCTAATATTTTTTTACAGGAACGCATAGTAAGTATAGGTTATAACGTCTTTGAAAGCTGATATCTAGAAAAAGTCCCATCCAAATGCGTCAGTTTTTACGCTGTTTACATAGGTACTGCGCATACTTTAATACTGTACAAGAATCAGCTTTTCTAATTATCGTTCATTTTTGGTAACAATAAACCGTCTTTGAACGGCCATATTTAGCGAAAGGGCCATCCAAATGCAGGCAGACTGCAACTTTTGTGATCAGTGGAGAGCTCTACATCCACCTAACACTGAATCAGCTTTTCTGGCGATGGGTACCAAAAGTGCAGTTATCTCCTATAATATAAGAGGATATGGCATGAACGGGAAACTTTGAGAATAGGTATTGAACAATTATATTATTGCCGTCGCGCTACTTCTCGAATAGAATTCCATAACACCGGTAGGGACAACTGCAGCTTGGACCGATAATACCTCTGCAAAACAGTCGAATTCTTACTCTCGTATTTTTCTGTTTCCTCCTCCAAAACAGAACCGATTTTAATTTTTTTTCAAGAATAATTTAATAAGGACTCAGCCTATGTCGGTATGTTTTTCTTTTTTTGATTATATTCGTCAAATTTATTTGCGGAATATCTGATGATGACGCGTAAACTGGGCCATTTTTTGCAATTTTTGAAGGTTCCATATTCTTAAAATTATTAATTTATCGAAGAAAGCAACACAACATACGGACGTGGCACGGACACATATAGATTTTATGGTGCAAAAATATTTTCTCTATTATAATAATTATGCACGGAGAAAACAGACTAATACGATTGTATGGGGAAACCGCCCTCCCGTATCGTCTTAAAGAAGTTGCAATTACAATAATTTATCTATTAACATAGAATTTAACATAGAACATTTTTTAAATTTATATATGGTTTCTTAAGCCTCTAAAAAAATTGGCGGATGAGAACTTGACGAATAAAATGTGATTATATGTAAAAAAAAAGTAGTTTAGCTGTTCCATTTTTTCACTTTTTCTTTCTTTGGTCAAACACTATATTTAATCACCACCGGAGCATCTTCAGGAGATGTTGACTCTTCAATGCACGATTGTCAACATCTCCTGAAGATGCTCCGGTGTCGGAGTAAGACGTGCGTTGAGAATAATTTGCAAGATTTGTGTGGTGTGGTGAATATCGCAAGATACACACTGTATTACATAGATTTACCCATTGTGGCGGATTATAGCGAAGCGATTCCAGTTCTTTCAGTATCATGGACTACCGCAAAGTAACGCCTGCTCCTATCCAGTACCTAATTTGAATAAATGTTGATAAGTATACTTTTCAAAGGGGGATGCGACCCTCCCAAATAGAATTACGAATAATTGTACGCGCTACATTAGTAACTTTTAGCTCACACTTAAGCTCGTACATATCAACATTCTTACACAAAAACCATACGGGATTGAATAATTTATCAACATTTTTATGCAAAAAGACCAGGCGTCCGGGGTATGTAATAAAAAATTACATAAGTTCATAAAAAAAGTTTTATTTAAACAGACCAGCATTTCCCCACGGCTACGTTCGCGTGAAATAAGGGTTTGAATATCCCGTTGGAATTTGTCGAAATCCTTCCTGCATTAGAATTAGCTAAAGAGAACAGTAAAGGCGAATCGTTAAGGTTTTAAACCCAGAGACCTGGCGCCATACTGGGGGGTTGCTACCATCGCTAAAGCAGTATTACTTTTAAATGACAGTTTACTGTTTAATGTCACGTACCTTGACGTTTCTAAAATAAGGATTATTACTTACCTACTAGCTGATGCCCACGACTTCGTCAGCGTGGAATAAGTTTTTTTAATTCCCACGGGAACTCCTTGTATTTCCCGGACCAAAAGTAGCCTATGTTACTCTTCATGTCAACTATATCCATGATCACGATCCGTTGCTCTGTTGCGGCGTGATTGAAGAACAAACAAACACACTTTCGCATTTATATATATTAGTATGATTCCACTTTGCAAAACGCAAAAAATTGTAAAATATAAGTAAACACTGCGGTTATATTAGATCCTTTTTGCCAGTCCTTGACCTTAGTCTTTTTGGGAGCTTTGAAAAAGAAATACAAAAATTATTGTCTTAAAATAGTTGTCAGATCTATTCAACGTTATTTTCATTTTTAGCTTACAATAATATGTTCCTAAGTTAAAAATGGATATTATTACGAAATCTACATAGACAATTATTGACCGAGCGAAGCGAAGGTCTCTGAGTCTACTTGAGTGAATTGGCACTTGTCCGTCCGTCCGTCCTTCCTTCCGTCCGTCCGTCCGTCCGTCCGTCCGTCAGAGCCTTATAATTTCTGAATTGCTGAACGTAATTACTTCAAAGGACATTGCCCTGCCCCCATACAAAGTTCGCCTAAAAACCAACCGTCAAACCACATTGAATACTGGTTTCAAAATAATAACCTTCTAATGCTTGAGAGCAGATTGAAACAACGGACACTTCTGAGAATTTATTTATTACCAAATATATTTTCAATTTTGAGGTTATTTCGATCCAATCTGCTTGAAAAATAAATATCATCTTTATCCAATTGTAATAGAGCTGTAAACAGTATGTAGAAAAGACAAGTTTCGTCGTAGTTCACCTAAAACGTTACAGATGGCGTTACAAATATTAATTTATTGTACTTTCAATAGATGGCATTGCGATATTCAGACTGCTAGCGCACTCAGCGCTTCAAGCTGCTTTTATCTTATTTCTTTAGTTACGGAACCAGCGCTCAAGCGGTGGTAATGTTTATTATTTTAACATGTAAGTTATTGATCTGTGGCTAATAATCGAGAGGCGGAAAAGCATGGTAGTCAATTTAATACCCATTTATTTATTTTTAATTAATTTGAAGTGTCCGTTGAATTCTAATACATATTTGGAATAAAGGTTAAAAAATATGCTAAGAATTACTGTATATTTCAAACGTGTATGTTGATTCTTAGGCGAATTTGGACAATGTCCTTTAAATATAATATGTAAACCGATGGCCTCCCGCCGAATATGGCTTACAAGTTATAAAAATCTTTATTTAAGGGGGGCTCTCATAGAAGCAAATGCGAAGTAAAATATTTTTTATAGCGGTATATCATTTTAAAGATAATTAGGAATAAAGTCCAAAAATATTTTTTTTTAATTTTTTCCCTAAAATTGACGAAATGGGGGGCTTTCAAAGTGGACATTTTCTAACGTCCAAAGTTGACCTCAGAACTCTCAATTTTCTGAACTCTCAAGCCTGAAACTTGATCAATTATTTGAAGTATATCCTGCACTTGAACAACAAATACTTACTAAAATTAGATAAATATTATAAGGAAACGAAATTATTTAATTTTTAATGATGATGATATTTTTAACAGAACTTCACAATGATGTCAATAGATGGCGCTCTGAGATACCGCGAGGTCTGTTCGGGGCGAACCACTAGTTGTATTTGCAATGCGGCTAGCCGTAATATTATTGGGCGGATTCTACAATAACAATTGGGTATTTGACTACTATTCAAATAAATTATTTTTTAGTGATTATTATAATCTAGAGGATCTCCCAAAAGTCGTAATATCCACGTACCCTGTTAGTTGTATGTTGAATAACCATTTTAGACTGTAAAAAAGTGCGTCGAAATTTTTAATGACGTCACATTTCAGAATTTCATATAAAACCTAGGTATGCTTCGGACGCGTTTTGACGTTTGAAAAAGTTGCTGATTTGACTATTAATTGTCAAATGCCCAATTGGATTTTACAATCCGTCTGCATCATATGCAATAGGTACAACAAGATGCACGCGACTTTATCCGCGTGGATGAAGTTTTTTTAATTCCCAGGGGAAATCCTTAATTTTCCGGGATAAAAAGTAGCCTATGTCCTCCCCTGACCTGTCCTGCTATGTAACCTACCTCTATACTGAATTTCACTAAAATCGGTTGAAAAGATGGGTCATTAAAGCGTATAGCACACAGACACAATCACATTTATATTAACATTGCAAAACGCAAAACAATTGCAAAACAGAATTAAACGCTACATTTAATTTGTTCTTTTTTGCCAGTCCATGACCTATAGTCCTTTTAAAAGAAAAACTTGAATGATTGTCTTAAGATAACAAAAAAATATGTTAACACAGAAGCGTGTTGTCAGATTTATTCAACTTTATTTTTAACTTACACGTCTACAAATGCTTACAGCATACACAGTACGGTTTACATATTATATTTAAATTTGAAGCAATTACGTTCAGTAATTCAGAAGTTATATGGGTCTGACAGACAGACGGACGGACGGACGGACGGACGGACGGACGGACGGACGGACAAGTGCAAAAATCACTCAAGTAGACTCAGAGACCTTCGCTTCGCTCGGTCAATTAGTATGGATACTACAAATTATTATAACGTGGTGGTGTAAAAATGGAGGATAGAGCCGGGTGCAGAAAAATTGTAGAAGAGGCCAAGAACCACAAAGGGTTGTAACTTGTAGCACCGAAGGAAGAAAGTAAGTAAGGTGTAAAAAATTAAAAATGTTAAGTATTCAGATTTCAGGGTTAATATTTGCAAATCTGCATTGAGCTATACCTTTACGCTAAATCGCTTGGCGGCACGTCTTTGCCCGTAGGGTGGTAACTAGCCACGGCCGTAGCCTCCCACCAGGCCAGACTAGGGAAAATTCAGAAATCATAAATTCCCAAATTGACCCTGCCGGGGATCGAACCCGGGACCTCCGCACGTTAAGACAAAAGCGCTGCACACTGCGCCACGGAGGTCGTCAAAATACGAAACCACGAATAATAAAATGCGAATAGGTATATGACATCAGTGCTTTTCGGGTCTTATTAAATGCTATAAATAACTCATCATGAAAAATAAACACGAAATAATACGATTTATATGATAGAAAAATTAAACCTGCTCGAAATATCTAGATTTTTTTGTCTTAAACTTTTAAATTAAGTTCTTAATTAATTTGTTACTGGCTCCCGTCCCAATAGAACTTTACTGCCATCATACTATAATATAAATGCGAAAGTGTGTTTGTTAGTTTTTCCTTCAATCACGCCACAAGACACAACAGAGCAACGGATCTGTCAATGATCGCTATAGTTGAGGACCTGGAGAGTAACAAAGGCTACTTTTTATCCCGGAAAATCTAGAAGTTCCCGTGGGAATTAAGAGGATCGTCTAGTTGTAAATTTTCATACAAAAAGCGATAACGTTTTTCTTCCGGTAAATGTTGTTCAATTTTCATAATTTTTAGAAATGTTGCAGATACAATGAAGAACTATGCTGGTACGTTTTAATTTTAAAGAAATATTGCTTATGTTAAAAGTAATTAGCGTCTAAATATCCATATTTATGACCTAAAAATTTCCTCGAGTATTGTTTTTTTTTTTAATTTAACTAAACTAAAATACTAAAAAAATAAAACGTACGAGCCTAGATTAAGGTGTACTGAATCTAATGAGACCAAAATTGTCTAATTTCGTAAACGTTTGGGGGGGTAAAAACGTTATCACCCGAAACAATATTTCAAGAATAAAATGTAGGCAAATGCCTACTGGACTTGCAACTCTCTCTATCGCACGATACGGAGAAGGCAGCGAAGCGTTGTGAAACAGATAGCATTATTGAAAATACCTACTCGCGTCGCGTTTTTGTCACTAGACGATCCTCTTAAAATAACTTATCCCACGCGGACGAAGTCGCGGGCATCAACTAGTAAAGGGTATATATTCCTCGGTACATAGCAGTGATTAATATTTTATTATGGTCTCTAAAATATTATTTTATTTTTATAGCATATAAGAAATAATCATATATATTAAAATGGCATGTAAATCAGGCACGTGTAGTCAGTGACTTAGTTTTTTTTTATTTATTCCGCAGGTAATTGTTATTGTTTGCCCGGTTCACCATTGTCTCGTATGCCCACATTATGCCTCCTGAATGAAGATGATATAGGAAATTAAATACCCGAGCCGTTCTGCATGCGAAACCACGTCTGAAATGTCGTGACGTCAATTTAAATTCGGATTCGCACGTTCTTTGTACGAGACGAGAGCAGGGGGCATATTACCATCGCATAAAGCCGTATTGATTTAGTAGTAATAGTGTAAAGTGGACTTACAAAAATTAAAAAAAAAGCACGAGGGCAGTAAATTTAACTTACAAGCCCTGTTTACTGCTTCTGTAAGTAAATTTTTCGAGCAAGTGTATTGAAAAAATATTGTTGACGTTCGTGTTTTAGTATAATTATTATAGTCCCTATTTTAGGAACGTAAAGGTACGTGACACCAAACTGTCATTTTAAGTAATATTGCTTAGTTATTGCTTTAAGCGTCGTCGGCAGTATGGCCACAGGATGCCAAATTCGATTCGATCAGACCTGTGCAAGTTGCTCAAATCCCTTAATTAACTAGAAAGAGCTGAAGTCGTTTATCAAATGGCTGAACTGATTTTCTTGAATCATAGCTAAGAACACTCTTGATCAAGTCACCTTTCAAACAAAAAAAATTAAATCAAAATAGGTTCATCCATTTGGGAGTTACGATGCCACAGACATTCACAAATTTCATAGCAAACCTTTTATGGACATGAAATATGAGTCAGTGGCTTTCATTTTTTTATAGTTAGGGAATAAGGGGGCTGAGCGGTGAATTGCGGGGGCAAACATAGGCTACCTTTTGTTCCAGAAATACTTAATAGTTCCGGGATTTTAAAATCCCAAAACCCACATGGACGAAGTGGCGGGCACCATCTAGTCCACCACAAAGATTTTTTTACTTTGTTAAATGGCACCAATAGATAAATCTACTTTATGAACTTATATTTTGAATAAAAATTGTTGGATGGATAAAACAATTTTTTAAAACTAAACTTACCTATAACAAAAATATTGTTCTAGCAACAAAAACTAATAAAACTTAATATTTTTTTTTGTTCCTGAAGTCTTAAGTTTAACCCATCAGCAACGTTGTTTTCACCGTCGAGTTCACCGCTGACATAGAGTTTAAAGAATAACAGCTCTACGAGAGGGAATTTGCGAAGTATGATGCGCGCACGCATCTGAGAATTTAAAACGTAGTTCTACACGTCGCGTCGTAGTACCTAATAGTCTTATTAATGTTACGTGCCCCTTGTATTTTTTATTAGTTAAAAATATGTAAATGAATAACGAACAAGTACCTACTACACCAAAAAGTTATTTCCATTTTTTGCTCCTCATAATTAATCAAACGTTAAACCCTAAACTTAAAGTGACCTATTAGGTATATGAAACTCGATTATTTTAAATTTTATCCTTTGGGTTGTTGGCATATTTATGTATTACTAGCTCATGCCCGCCGACTTGGACTGCGTGAATGGTGAATGGTTGGACCGCGCGTTTTTTTGGTTCCCGCGAGGACTCTTTAATTTTCCGAGATAAAAATTAGCCTATATGTGTTATTCCAGACTATAATCTACCTCTGTGCCTTTCATCCAGATCCGTTCAGCCGTTCTGGCGTGATTGACCATCTAAACTTTCGCATTTATAATACCTATTAGTATAGATTTTTCTTCTTTTAATTGCGAATCTTATTCTGATTTGGTAATGATTGTAATGATTTGGATTGATGTCAGCGAGTAAAAATATATAATCTATATATATAAAATTCAAAGTCCTGACTGACTGACTTATATATCAACGCACAGCCTAAACCGCTGGGGTTAGAAACTTGAAATTTTGACAGTAGGTTCCTTTTGTGACGTAGGCGCTCACTAAGGAAGGATTTTTCAAAATTTCACCCCTAAGGGGGTGAAATAGGGGGTGAAAGTTTGTATGAAAGTCCGTCATTTCTCAAGTTATATCTATGAAACTTGGTATTTGAGGTTCTGGTTTAAAATAAAGAAATAGGTGCTTCACAGTTTTTGAAAATTCCACCCCCAAAGGCGTTAAATAGGGGTTGAAAGTTTGTATGAAAGTCCTTCATTTTTCAAGTTATAACCATGAAAGTTAGTATTTGGGCTTCTGGTTTAAAATAAAGAAATAAGTGTTTTACAGTTTTTGAAAATTTTATCCCCAAGGACGTTAAATAGAGAGTTTGTCCTTCAATCACGCCGCAACAGAGCAACGGATCAACGTGATTTTTTGCATGGGTATAGTTGAGAACCTGGAGAGTTCCTCCTTAATTTTCCAGGATAGGATTTATCCTGGAAAATTAAGGAGTGCCTGTGGGAATTAAAAAAACTTATGCCACGCGAACGAAGTCGCGGGCGTCCTCTAGTACATTATATAAGTAGATCAGATGTAATTAATCGTTTTTAGGGTTCCGTACCAGAATGTTAAAAATATGGAACCCTTATGGTGCGACTTTCTCCGTCCGTCAGTCCGTCCGTCTGTCACAGTCGATTATTTCAGTAACTATTAAAGCTATCGACATGCAATTTGGAATGGTTGTGTATAATAGTGGCCTCATATCATTAAAATAAAAAAAATCGAAAATTATTTTTAGTTTAATTAAAAAAGGGGGAAAATCTATACCTATATATCCCTATCTGTAGGGCTATACTTCTACATTCCCCCCCCCCCCCCCTTATCGCCGAAGTTTACCAATTGAAAAATCTGAAATAATTATGGTCAATAGAAGCATAGAAGCTTATGTATATTTTACAGGAAAAATAAAACCAACGCTCTAACTAGCATAGTTTTTTTGATATTAACAATAAACCTCTACAAACAAAAGTTAGTTTTGCGGTTCATTAAATTCATTAATCGTAAAATTTACTACAGGTTTATACGGAACCCTCGGTGCGCGAGTCCGACTCGCACTTGGCCGGTTTTATTTAAAACTAATTAGCCTGATTGGTGCAACAGTCATCATAATATTATCATGAAAGAACGCGACGCTTCAGCTCGCCTTTGTTTAAGCGATTAGCGACAATTGTGCAATCCGCAATTATCTTGATATTAACTTATCCAGGTACACTGTAAAAAGATAATGAGCGATCATCGATTAACTTAGCAGTTGACGAGTGAGGGATTAAACCTCTATGTCATTACAAAATAAAAAAAAAACAAAATTCAAAAGTTTTAATAGTCGACTGAATCTACCACAGCCCCCCATGCATAAATTGTCTCGGCCCATAGCATGGGCCGAGACAATTTTCTCCCCGAGGAAAGGATACAAATTTTATTCCTAAATAAATAAATAAAAACGCTAAATAACGGTGGATAAATAGTCCCCCAAGTCCCCGTGAAATGTCAAACGGGGATAAACTTCTCCTCTCCCCTGTTGCCGTGCTCTGAGAAGTGGAAAATGTAAGGTTTATTATTTCGATGGTTGTCAGTTTGACTTATTTCATGACTCTTTATCCAATTTGACCTGGGTGTACATTGAAAATATTATTAAGTTAATACTGTTTGTCAATATATCTCATGAGACAAGGAGTGTAACTACGTCGATATACTTAATTTAATTAACTAATGTTAAAGATTAGTCAATATCCGTTTGTTGACGTATATTGACATACTGAGGTGGGAGTGATAACAACTTTTATAAAACGAGAACGTTTTGGATCTCATGATTCATTCGATGGACGACAGTAGACGTATTCAGAGATTAAGACGTAATGTTGCCAATTGCTGTATTATTCAATGAAGTGTTAAATTTGTGATAAGGAAGTGATGAATATATTGATTTCGCGCAAGATTCGAGTAATATTTCACGGAAATCTCCCTCCGAGCCTTTAGCTCAGAAGTGGGATACCGGGAAGATAGTACAGTTATCATCCCGTTGAAGGACTACGCCCAAAGGAAAAAAAGGTGATGTACAATTTTTTTTTTATTTATGATTTTCTTATTTCTCGGCATTAATGTTTTCTTTTGTTTAAATTTATTTATTTTTGGGTATAAGTGAAGCCAGTGATGTGTTTATAAAATATGTTTTTTTTTTCTCTCTTCCGAGTTGAATACGCAGGTGATAAAGTTCTAGTAATGACAAGATACTTATTTACGTTTGCGGTTTCATGCCCGTAAATTGTTTAATTAAAGGAAACCTGAATCGTGAGGTATAAGCACTACCTCGATAAAGCCTAGAGTAAACGTTAATTATTTATTTTATTCAAATTTATTCATTGTTTTTAAAGAAAGTTAAAAGTACCCTTAAAACCTTGTAAACTTGTCTGGGGGCCGCACATTTCTCTAAAAACTAGTACATGTATACAAGTATTTTAAGGACGTAATTCAGGTATAAAGTACCAGTAACACAGCAACGAAAAAATAAGTAGAAGTGGGCGAAACAAGTGAACAAAAGTAATTCAGAGATGAACGAGCAATTTCATAATAGCATCATACATAATAAATTGAAATTGTGGGGTAGTTTGCGGAGTCCTGGCGCCATGCGTTTAAACTTTGGGGGTTCGAGATACGGGATAGTTGGATTTGGATATTAAGGAACGTGTACTTTTGTATTATATTTATTTTTCAGCTGGGTATCGAGGCAGCCCCCAGGTCGAGCAGAAGTGAATCCACTGAGGAGCCGCGTGAGAGGCTGAAATGGAGGTTAACGAGGTGCTGAAGGGTCTGCTAATGCAGGTTGGGTTCCAAGTGGTACAGCCTTGTGAGT
Organism: Erebia ligea; assembly: GCA_917051295.2. Taxonomy (NCBI): domain Eukaryota; kingdom Metazoa; phylum Arthropoda; class Insecta; order Lepidoptera; family Nymphalidae; genus Erebia; species Erebia ligea. The sequence continues at coordinate 754,325 of OU785241.1, forward strand.
TCAAAAAAAATGGTTGAATGGTTGATTGGTCTACAGGGGCTAATACTTGCCGTAAGTACTTTTTGTTTCCTTTTTATTATTATACGAAGATTTTGCTTTGGTTAGATTTTAGTTAGACTCTCAAGCCGCGTGAGGCCCGGTCGACCAGTGGAGGTGGTCTGAGCTGTGGTGTCGTGCTGTATTGGTGGGAAGGCTTGACGCTGAACAATGTAATGGCGGAATTTATTCATTAATTTTTGAGAGCGCGTTCAAAAGGATTGCTATTTACAGGAAGTGACGACCTCCGTGGCGCAGTGTTGAGCGCTGTTGCCTTAACGTGCGGAGGTCCCGGGTTCGATCCCCGGCAGGGTTTGGAAATTTATAATTTCTGAATTTTCCCTGGTCTGGCCTGGTGGGAGGCTTCGGCCGTGGCTAGTTACCACCCTACCGGCAAAGACGTGCCGCCAAGCGATTTAGCGTTCCGGTACGATGCCGTGTAGAAACCGAATAGGGGTATGGGTTTACTATAACTGCCATGCCCCTAACAGGTTAGCCCGCTACCATCTTAGACTGCATCATCACTTACCATCAGGTGAGATCGCAGTCAAGGGCTAACTTGTAGTGGATAAAAAAAAAAAAAAAAAAAAAAAAAGAAGTCGGAAGTAAAGATATTCCAGTTCAAAGTTTTTGAGGTCGATATTTTTGACACCAAGACGGTCGGGCAGTGGTCAGTATTTGGAATATTTGGCGGGTTTGCCTGACAAATAAATGTCTTGTGCATAGATGTGAGAAACCTTGTGGATTATTCTCTACTGAGTTTACGTTATTATGAATTACCGGTTGTACGTTGGAGGGACGTATGTGACGCCTGATCTCTGAAATTATTGTTTGGCACAAAACATAAGAAGTCAAGGTGAAGTGAAAAAAAGGGGTACTTAAGACATTATCGATCGATTCACTATCTATGGGTCGGGATTCAGGAAGATAGATAATCTTTCAATTGATCAATTGAGTTTTCAATAAATAGTGGTTTTGTCTCCAGACTTAAGTAAGAGGTCCATACGTGTCAGGTTTATGGTTAAATAATTGGTGTTTGGATCGTAATGTGATTTGGTGGTCGCGACAGCGATTGGGCCCGGGAATTAATGTATTGGATCAAGGTCTTCGCGTTGCAGCATACCTATTACTCCCGTGGTTTAGATGAGAGTATAAAAATATTGAGGGGGGGATTAACAGAAAATTATCTTATCTAAATCTGTAGTTGTTGTCGTTGTGGTCCGCGCCGATATTCTTGACTGGAACGAACGGAGCGAGGACAGGTCTCATTAGGACTGTGGCTAACAAACAGGATTTAAAGGCAATCATTTGAACTTGTGTATATTTTAATTTTATTTGTTGTTACGATTTCTTAGCATCATTTTAATTGGGATACTTATTTTCGATGGGAAAGGAACTTTGTTTCTACTGGATTAAAACCTAACGGAAATATAATAAATAGGAATAATCCAATTTTTTAATATAAACGCAATTCGAAAAAAATTCAAAAGCGAAAAAAAAAAATTAAGCATTATGTGATGGGTTAATACAGGTACAAATGACTTGAACATTGGTAATGAGTTGTGTGGTATCATATAATAAGCAGTACTGGAAAGTTTCAGAGAAAGAAGCAACGGAAGACGATGAGTTGACCCCAGGTGAGAAAGAGGCTGACTTAGGGAGAGAGGATCTGACTAGAGGAGGCAAACTCGAGGTAATAGAAGGTTTGAGTTAAGGAAGGTTACCCTAAGTGTAGAGGGTCTAATGGAAGATTAAATCCTAGGTGGAAAGGATCTAATCTAAGGAAGGTTACCCTAAGTGTAGAGGGTCTAATGGAAGATTAAATCCTAGGTGGAAAGGATCTAATCTAAGGAAGGTTACCCTAAGTGTAGAGGGTCTAATGGAAGATTAAATCCTAGGTGTAAAGGGTCTAATCTAAGGAAGGTAAAATCCTAGGTGGAAAGGAATGGAGGGTTAATAAGGAAGGTTGAAGCGCTGGATAAACGGTCTAAACGAACGAAGGGAATCCAAAGGTGGAGGAGGTGTGTGGCAGAGAATCAGAGATGCGTGCGTGGTAAGTTTTTCCTTTGTTCTCGTTTCTTCTTACGCTTGGATCCGGAATAATAGCAGTGAAATATGGTGTTGTGAGTATTGTAACTAAATGCAAAGCGCTTTACTGGAAGAATCATGTGTCGCAGTCGGAGTTCAGGTTGTTAACTTAAATTTAGTCTTGAAGCAATATGGATTAATTTATATCTTTTATGTTTTAGGGTTATTGATATATGTATTATGATTTTGGGTTATTGATATAATATATATTATATTTTTGGGTTATTGATTATGGGAAGCAGATAACACCGTGACAGATGACTATGAAAATTGAAGGTGAATGGTGTTGCGTCCAGGAAACTCTACGTAAAGGGCCTTATGGAAAGAAAGTCCGAAGTAAAGGAGTGATTTTCAATGCTAGCACGCTACGTGGGCAATTGATTTGAACCCGCAATTATAGAATAAAGAGAGGTTATACTAATGGGTTCAGTAGGGCGGTGTGTCCAATCCAAGGTAGAAATGACGCATACAACAGGACTAAGATTATTAATAGTATCGTATATGCGCACTCGTATAGCTTCCTTCTGGGAGCGATTGCGACAAACAAAAATAGGTCATTCTTGGGGTGATCGGTGAGGACATGTCTAATGATATAATCAAGCATTGGCGCTCTGTCCGCCGAGACGCGGGTAAGAAATGGGGAGTAGTTTTGGGAAATGGGTTGGGCTATTTATTTGATTTGCTATTTTTATTTTTATGTTTATTCTTATTTGTTTTTTTATTTTATTATTTATACTATTGTAACATTGGATTTTTATCTGAAATAAAGAGCTTATAAATATTGTTATTAAGTGAGATTAGGTCAAGCTTCAAAACGCGAGGGGACTCGCTTAAGATAGGATGGCCGAGCTGTAAGGTTTATTATTTCGATGGTTGTCAGTTTGACTTATTTCATGACTCTTTATCCAATTTGACCTGGGTGTACATTGAAAATATTATTAAGTTAATACTGTTTGTCAATATATCTCATGAGACAAGGAGTGTAACTACGTCGATATGCTTAATTTAATTAACTAATGTTAAAGATTAGTCAATATCCGTTTGTTGACGTATATTGACATACTGAGGTGGGAGTGATAACAACTTTTATAAAACGAGAACGTTTTGGATCTCATGATTCATTCGATGGACGACAGTAGACGTATTCAGAGATTAAGACGTAATGTTGCCAATTGCTGTATTATTCAATGAAGTGTTAAATTTGTGATAAGGAAGTGATGAATATATTGATTTCGCGCAAGATTCGAGTAATATTTCACGGAAATCTCCCTCCGAGCCTTTAATAAGTTAATTTTATCCCTTGTCAGTGGATAAAAATTTTTTCATGCTAGCCCTGCTGGTATGGCCGTCCTACCGAGAAGTCGAACCAGCAAGTGGTACTTAGGTACGCACTTTGTATACTGCCCGACTGTCATTAAAGAATTAATGTTTCGGAACAAATCCAATGTTTGTTTTACAATATAATTTGAAGTATTATGGCCAATTAAATTTTTATGAAAAGCGGAAACGGCTTTGGTGCCTATTTGACTGATGGCATCAAAAAATTGGTAATGATGGCTATTACGTAATGCGTAATACTTAATTTAGTTATTAGGCGTAAAGTTAATCATCATCATGTCAGCCTGTGGACTGTTTGAATGGCCTAATGAGCGGCCTAAAAAAAGGATGCCAGGATGTAGAAGTGCTCTTCTAGTAAGAAACTGAAACTGAAGAAGAAATATCACCTTTACGCCGATGATGTGCAGTTATACTTCTCCTTTAAGCCTCAGGATGCTGCAGATGCTGAAATAAAAATTAATGATGACTTGAATAGAATAGCTAACTGGTCAGAAAAGAATTCACTGTTATTGAATCCTTTGAAATCTAAATGCATGATTTTAGGAACTTCTAAAATGACAAAAGCTATTGAAAGTTTGGACCCACAAGTCAGAATAGGGAGCAATATAGTAGAGAGAGTTTCTGAGGCAAGGAATTTGGGGGTAATCTTTGAGTCAAATTTACTTTGAGGCACACATCAAAAATATTGTTAGGAACTGCTTCTACAGGTTGAAAGTTTTATATAAGATAAGAGCTTACCTGAGTGTAGAAGTTCGTATACGTCTATGTGATTCACTTATTTTATCTAAGCTGAACTATGCAGACACAGCATATGGGCCATGTTTGTTAGAAAGAACCAAAAAGTTAATACAGAGGGTACAAAATGCTTGCGCTCGGTTCTGTTTTCCTGTTCCTCCTCGGTCACATATCAGCCCTTATCTTAATCAGGCAAACTTACTAAACATGTCAGCCCGTAGAAACTTGCATCTGGCAACATTGTTATTTGGTGTTATCTCTACTGGAAAACCGGAATATCTCTTCACGAAGATTAAGTGGGCAAGGCAGCACAGTAAATATGCACCGAGAAGGTTGGCGTGTCAAATGGCTGTGCCAAGACATAGGACCGCCGCATTTCGAGGCAGTTTCAGGCTTGCCTTCTCCAGGATTTGGAATGTCATCCCGCCGCCAGTGCAAAACCTACAATCAGTGTTTACTTTTAGATTTAAACTCAAAAAGATATTGTTAGATAAACAAAAACAGGGATAAGCGTAAATGCACTAACATATTATATTTAATTTGCATCGCGCTTCATCCAAATTCCTGGAGAGGCATTATAGATAGGTATGGCTCCATAAATGTCTGCATTATTTAACGAATATAGCTCTTACGAGTATGTAATAAGATATTTTAAATATGAAGCGAACTAGGTTGACAGGCAGTCTGGGCCGGTCCGGGACGTCGGAAACTTAGGATTCCCCGGAAGAACAGCGTTGGAGTGGTTCTTAAACACCACTTCAGCATTACGCTGAGGCGATGCCCTTTTTGGGATTATGTGTGGCACAGATTTAGTTCTAATTTTTAAATTTTAATCTTTTCTAACTTTTGTCTGTTCTGTGTCTTGTGTTATCCCAAATAAAGATTTTATTTATTTATTTATTATTTATTTATAAACTGCGCAGTAAAATCTATTATACTTTATAGTATAAACAATAAAATTAAAAGTGAATTTTATAGTAGGTATACAATAATAGTAGATTAGTAGCCAAGGGCTGTAAGGCATCAATTGCAGCCCGAGATATTTAGGCGCACGAGCGCAGGGAGGGCGCCTATAGTTCGAGGGTGCAATTGATGCTTACACCCGAGCTAACTACTCTGCTTTACATCTCGATTGTGAGGTAAAGTAGGTCCTTATTACCCCCAAATGGAGCTTGTAGGTGACCAATTAGCGCTCTAGGGTAATAATGTAGCTAGAAAAGCCCTAGGGCGGTAAGTAATTAAAAAAAAAACTCTTCACTCTTACTCTACTTACCGAATATGAGAGATGTAAAATCCATTTAGCTGTTCTGGCGTTATTGGGTAACAAACATCCATATCCATCCAAACTTTCGCATTTAAATATTAGTATTGATTTTTCTTCTTTTAATTGCGAATCTTATTCTGATTTGTTAATGATTAAGAAAGATGACAGCGACTTTGTTTCTCCTACGGGATCATTTAAGTACTTACTTATATTTTAATACGAGATGCGAGCTTTCGACGAGAGATTCGTGCGCGTGGATTAAGTTTTTTTTGATTCCCGGGGGAACTCCTTAATTTTCCGGGATAAAATTATGTCCTTCCCCGGGATGTAACCTACCGCTATACCAAATTTCATCTAAATCGGTTGAATAGATGGGCCGTAAAAGCGTAGCAGACAGACAGACAGACACATTTTCGCATTTATAATATTAGTATGGATTCATTTCGGAGGTTTAAATTCTAAAGTTTACCTCAGGCTCTTCATAACCGACCGTCTTTGGGCTATCATTTTCACTAATCAGGCCCAATTGTCTAAGCAAATCGTAATCATTTGACAGCTTAAAACGTATTACTCGAACTGTTTAAGAAGTTCATGCATGCTTTTTGACGTGCAGGCATCTATGAAGTCCTTAGACAGGTCGTCATCCGTTTCACAAACGATTACGATAATGATTCCCTTACACAATCGGGGGGCAGGCCCAATTGTTTAAGAAAATCGTAATCATTTGACAGCTAAAACGTATTACGTGCACGAAATTAGCGGTAGCGGGGCGACGGCGGTAGCGGGGCGATGCGATTAGTCGGAGAGCTTTTGACGACCTCCGTGGCGCAGTTTGTAGCGCTGTTGTCTTAACGTGCGGAGGTCCTGGGTTCGATCCCCGGCAGGGTCAATTTGGGAATTTATAATTTCTGAATTTTCCCTGGTCTGGCCTGGTGGGAGGCTTCGGCCGTAGCTAGTTACCACCCTACCGGCAAAGACGTGCCGCCAAGCGATTTAGCGTTCCAGTACGATGCCGTGTAGAAACCGAATATGGGTATGGGTTTAATACAACTGCCATTCCCCTAACAGGTTAGCCCGCTACCATCTTAGACTACATCATCACTTACCATCAGGTGAGATCGCAGTCAAGGGCTAACTTGTAGTGGATTAAAAAAAAAAAGAGCTGGCGACGAATTTCGGGAACAATTTGAAAGAGGTCTGGTAATACCTACCTCTGATCTGTTTTTTTTGCAAATGTTATATGCTGCAGACTAGCAGAACTGGATGCGCCAATGAACGAAATTATTCCACAATTTCAGATTGCCTAAAAACACCTTCCCGAAATTCCAGCCAAATGCCAGCTCTCGAATTCCATCGCCCCGTCGCTGTCGCCGTCGCTCGGCCGTCGCTAGTTTCGTGCGCGCCCCAAACTCGAACTGTGGATTTCATGTAGGTACATGATTTTTGCACGTGCAGGCATATATGCACTTAATCAGTCGGGGGGGCTGGCTACTATTCACGTGTCAACGTTAAAATAAATCCGTTTTCGTTATTGACGTAACCGGATCAGCGCATAAAGTTGGTTTGATGCGGATTTTTCCAGCACTTTCACGCGCGTGTAACTCCGATAGCTCCATTAGGCACATTACGATACTTTAGTTTCGGTTGCCGAGTTTACATTAAAACAATGTGTTATTGATTGATTTGTATGGATCTAATTGGGTCAATCGTGCCTTATCCAACCGCTATTGGCACTGTGTGCCTATGTTCAAAATGTCATTTTTTTAAATGTTGTGGGAAATAGTAATAAACAAATCAAAGAATTACAAGTTTATTTCAACATACATACGTACATAGTAATTAATTCTGAAAATTGAGAGTAAAGCTTGAGCAATTACTAAAATTCAGTGAAATTTGCTGCTGTGCACGGGTTGAAGATCGCTCAAATCCAAATTGATCGCAAAATTCCATCTTGCGCAGTTCTCGCCTCAGATAAAATATCTGGTGGAGTTAATTCCATTTCATCATTAGTACTAGAACTCATATTAACAAAAATATAATCAATTTATCACATAAAAAATAAAAAAAATTAGCAAATGGCGCGTATTTACACCTGGTCATTTTTTTTTTTCAACGAAACTAGGCTACGGGTTCGTACCTACGCGTATACAGCCTATTCGATTTTTGTCAAATGTTGAAAATAATTAAATTAAAACTGGTAATTAAATATAATCAACAACCATTTAAAAGAATTTTGGAAATTCAATGCTAAAACGTACGGATTCATTCATTTTTCCTCGTAAAAAGCCTATCCGATTATATTCTATGTATGAAAACTCCTTGCTACTAAACTTTTTTAATTGACTTGGAAAAGGACTTGTCCAAGATTGGGCCTTGAACATGAACCAAGATGATTTTAATACACGTGAATAGAGATCCTAAAATATGGCTTTTAGAATAATTATTTACACATTTTTAAAGGACCCCAATTTGGAGAAAAAAATATTTTTATTTTGTGGCTTTTTTTAGATCTTTGTCTGAATTTTATCAACAGTAAAAAAAAACTTGTTTTTTTTTGTCACGTATGTCATTGGGTGATTGTCAAATGTCACTGTCAGTTTTGTTTATCATAGTTTATTGGTGATTTATTGTTGTCTAATAATTATTTTACGAATGTCTCAAATACTCAATTATTATTTATTAATCTTATAATGTTGTATATACTACCTATGTAGTGGAAAATGGGTAGTTTATCGAAAAGAATATTAATAATCACAATTATTGCGCATTACCCAAGTTTTAGTGTTGCCATCCATCGAAAAATATTTTCTACAAACGATATTTTTCATAATTAATTTTTAAAAAAACGGGGTTTTCTAAAATTATTATTTAAATGGCGTTTAATGTTATATTTTTTTCTCTTTCACGTGATGGCAGTTTGGTTCTGGTTCATTGACACTCAGAATAAAAAACCACCCTCCATACTGAACTGGGACATGTCCTTTAAAACTAAACTGCAAAAGTAAGTGTCGAGCTTGTAAAAGTAAGTCACGACCGTGTAAAAGTAAGATGCCTATGCGAAAGATTCAATTTTTGAATCATAACTACAGCCTCTGAAAGTGCGCCATGTTTGACAACTGTATTGAAATAGTAGATTGTTCACCGAGGGGAGAAAGTGACCGATTACTATCGAGGGTGTAGTTTGAGGCCCGAGGCGTAGCCGAAGGGCCGCAATACACGCGAGGTAGGAATCGTACTTTCTACCGAGTGATACATAGTGCTTTATACTACACCTGCGAGGAAAATAAGCGATAATTAGTGATTAAACGAACTTACAAAGGTTTAAAATAATAAATAAAATAAATGTTTTTTATTTCAGGCAATTTTACAAACCCATATTCAAAATACAGAATCATAAAAAAAAAAAAAAAAAAAAAACAAAAAAAAAAAATAAAAAAAAAACAAAAAAAAAAAAAAAAAAAAAAAAAAAAAAAGAAAAAAAAAAAAGAAAAAAAAAAAAAAAAAAAAAAAAAAAAAAGAAAAAAAAAAGGTTTAGGTTAATAGTTAATAGTCCTTAATTAGGTTAGGCTAGCTAGCTTTAATTACTAATGTATTGTTTTCAAAAAATTTTAAAAAAAAAATGACGTTCTATCATAACTATATGAGTCGCTTCATTCGAAGCTTCACTATCACAACTAGACTACATTTTGAGGATTATTTCAATATAGATTTCGATATCGACAATCGACATCGATATCGACAATCGACATCGATACCGACAATCGACATCGATACCGACAATCGACATCGATATCGATATCGACCATCAATATCGGATATCGATATCGACTATCGATATCGATAATCGACGTCGATGTCGACAATCGACATTCACCATATTATTTGACTTTTCTATGTCAAATATGGTGAAGCTGCTTCTAATATTATATTTCCTTAAGGTAAGACATCCAAATTCTCAACGTCCGGATACCATATTTACTCAAAATTTAAAAAAAAACTGCGCGTTAGAAATGGATTCTCATACACTTTTTCTCCTCGCTTAGCACGTTAGAAATGAAATTTCATACATTTTTTCCTCCCGCATATTTGGTCTGTAGCAATGACGTACTTTCTATCTCGTTTTGACAAAAGCAAGAGGGTACTTTCCGAGCGGGTGTAGTATAAAATATTTTATACTACACCCGCTATAAATTAGAAAAGTCAAATATGGTAAATGTCGATTGTCGACATCGATGTCGACTGTCGATATCAATATCGATGCCGATTTTGATGGTCGATATTGATGTCGATTGTCGATGTCGTTTGTCGATATCGATGTCGATTTTCGATGTCGTTTGTCGATATCGATGTCGACTGTCGATGTCGTTTGTCGATGTCGATGTCGATTGTTGATTTCGATGTTGATACTCATATCGATTGACGATATCGATATCGATGGTCGTTATCTTTGTTGATTGTCGATATAGATTGTCGAAATCGATGTCGATTGTCGATATCGAAATCTATATTGCAATAATCCTAAAAATGTAGCCTAGTTGTGATAGTGAAGCTTCAAATGAAGCGACTCATATAATTATGATTTATATGATAGAACTTCACTTTGCAAGTTCGTTTAATTACTAATTATCGCTTATTTTCCTCGCAGGGGTAGTATAAAGCACTATGTATCACTCGGTAGAAAGTACGATTCCTACCTCGCGTGTATTGCGGCCCTTCGGCTACGCCTCGGGCCTCAAACTACACCCTCGATAGTAATCGGTCACTTTCTCCCCTCGGTGAACAATGTACTAATAATATTCATACTCATTCATAGATTTCCTTATATTATAAATGATGAAATAAGATATCCTTATTTAAATTATTCTATATGTTTAAGAATAAACACAAAGAATTGTGTAACTATTATAATATTATATTAATTGTCGATGCCTGAATTAAATACCTATAAGCGTCTAGTCTAGACTCTAGGCGTATGCGGAATTCTTGCTCAGACGCATAAATAAATATAAATTTTGAATTAGCTTTATTCATCAATTTTGATTTGAAAGTACAGGAAATATCTGCGCTCAGTAATGTTTTTTAGGGTTCCGTACCCAAAGGGTAAAAACGGGACCCTATTACTAAGACTCCGCTGTCTGTCTGTCTGTCTGTCTGTCTGTCTCCAGGCTGTATCTCATAAACCGTGATAGCTAGAAAGCTGAAATTTTCACAAATGATGTATTTCCGTTGCCGCTATAACAACAAATACTAAAAATTAAAAAAATATATATATTAAGGGGGGTCCCCATACAATAAACGTGTTTTTTTCGTATTTTTTTGCTCAATATTAAAAACGGTAACAGGTAGACGGTTCAAATTTTCACAGAATATTAACTTTTATATTACCTTTCAAAATAAATAATTAAATATCAATAAAGTAAATATTAAAGGGGGGCTCCCATACAACAAACGTAATTTTTTGATATTAACAATAAACCTCTACAAACAAAGTTAGTTTTGCGGTTCATTTCGTCTTGTTTTTAATACGTCATAAATCGTAAAACTTACTACAGGTTTGTACGGAACCCTCGGTGCGCGAGTCCGACTCGCACTTGGCCGGTTTTTTTAAAAATTGTTATTTATAGACCATAGTGGGAACCCACCGCATTATTATCCCAAGAAAATTCCTACCATTATGTGATTAATGGAAAAGGGTCACGACCCTCAGTAATGAGGAGGTGATTACCGCCGCCCATGAACATTCGCAGCACCAGAGGAACCGCCAATGCGTTGCCGGCTTTTGAGATATTTGTTTATCCGCCCGTTGTTTGGCAGGCGATGAAATGATGACGAATTTTGAAAAATTTTAAACAAGAATCGAACCTCGAATCTCTAGGAGCCAAACATTTGAACCGTTGCTAGGGAGATCTTAAAGCACAAATATTCCACAACGCTAAACTTCGTGATCATCTTAAGATCCATATCTAAGTAGATATCTAAGGGAGATTCAAGTCACGTTAAACACATGATAATATAGGGTTTAAAACGATTATATTTTATAGTACACATATAAACAACACCATTTGATTATAAAATACCTATTTAACGAGGTACTAGCAAGGGGGCACTTTTAATGCAAGCGAGTTCATCACTCCAATCCACTACCGACTTACAATAGGGATAAATGCCTTAGATATCAAAAATAAATTATTTCTAACTGATTATTAAATAGACCCTCTATTTAATAATAATCAGTTAGAAATAATTTATTTATAATTTATTTTACTTTCAAAAGACCTAAAATTCACATCCTCGGTTAGTTTTAAGTTTGATAGCCATTTTAAAATACAGATTACAGAAAAAAAGTGAGTTTTTTTTTTTTTTTTTTTTAAATTTATAGGCTAGCGCTTGGCTGCAATCAGACTTGCTAGCAAGTGGTGATGCAGCCTAAGGTGGAGCGCGCTTGCCTAGAAGATGCCTATTCACTTTTGATTTGAAGGTACCTATATTAAAAGAGGAGGGAAAAACGGAAGCCGGAAGGGCATTCCATATCCTAGCGGTTCGAATTAGAAACGAGGAAGCAAAACGCTTCGTACGAGCCCGCGGAATTTCGACTGCGTAAGGGTGCAGACCTTGTCGATGCCTTGCGGTTCGATGATAAAAAGGTGACGGAGGAACCAGATCGAATAGTTCCTGGGCACACTCGCCGAAATATATCCTGTAGAATACCGACAGACAGGCAACTTTGCGCCGATGTTCCAAGCTTTGCAGCTTCGAACTGACCAGCGCTTTGTTACCAATAAGTCTCCTGGCGCGACGATCCACCGAATCCAATGCATCAAGCTGGTACTTGGCAGAGCCATCCCACAAATGGCTGCAGTACTCCATGCACGACCGAACTTGTGCTTGGTACAGTATAAGAAGCTGTTCCGGCGTGAAGTACCGCTTGACTTTGTTAAAAATTGTTGAAATTTTATGACGTCACAACTGTGAATTTCATACAACTTCCATACTAGCAGTGCGTTTTTAAGTTTGATAATGAGTTGCTGATTAGATTGAGTTGTCATCATCCCTATTCTGCGCATGAGTATGGCCAAACCCTTCTCATAATGAGAAGGGTTTGGCCATAGCCCACCACGCTGGCGAAGTGCTGATTCGCAGACTTCGCACAGCTATATGAGAACATTATGAAGAACCCTCGGGTATGCAGGTTTCCTCATGATACAGGTTTCCTTCACCATTAGAACAAGTGATAATATGCTCGTTATGATATACCTCGTAGATAATGCCCGCGACTTCGTCCGCGTGATTTAAGTTTTTTTTCATTCGCCCGGGAACTCTTTAATTTTCCGGGATTAAAGTACCGTATGTCCTTCTTGGGATGACGACCCAGCCCGCTGGACCGACGACCTTAAAAAGGTAGCGGGAAGCGGGTGGATGAGGAAAGCGGAGGACCGTGTGTGGTGGCACTCTCTCCAAAAGGCCTATGTCCAGCAGTGGACGAATGCAGGCTGATGGAGATGGAAATGTCCTTTTTCGGGATACAACCTATCCCTGTACCAAATTTCATCAAAATCGGTTAAACAGACGAGCCGTGAAAGCGTAGAAGACAGACAGATACACTTTCGAATTTATAATATTAGTATGGACTAGTAATCAAGAGTGAATAAGCATATTCTAGGCACGCGCGCTCCACGTCAGGCTGCATCACTTGCCAGCAAGTCTGATTGGAGCCAAGCGCTAGTCTATAATTTAAAAAAATAATAATAGATGACGCCAAGATAATGTCCTCGATTTTGCCCTTTTTTGAAAATCCTATGGATACCTACTCGATTTACCTGGATTAAAGGTAGCCTATTTTCAGGATACAAAACCTATTACACATACCTGATTGTCAAAATCTTTTAACCAAATGGGCCGCGAAAACGTAGCAGACATATAAAGACGCACTTAATTTTTAACTTTCGTAATTAGTATGGATTTTTTTAAATAGAGGAAATATTTTCATAGCCTAATTTTCTTTCCTTTCCAGCCTGAACTCATATCCTCATCCGGCTACCCGGTGGAAAAACATCGCGTCACGACAGAAGATGGCTACATCCTACAGATGCACAGGATACCAGCAGGGAGGCGGATAGCCAGGAAAGCAGCCTTCAGCGCTAAGGGGAAGAAGGCTGTATTGATTGTACATGGATTGCTGGGCAGCAGTGGTGACTTTGTTATCATGGGTCCGGAGAGAAGCTTGGGTAGGGATTGATTCTTCAGTAAATATTATTAAAAAAAACTAGATGATGTCCGCGACTTCGTCCGCGTGGATTGATGTTTTTTGATTCCCGCGGGAACTCTTCAATTTTCCGGGATAAAAAGTAGCCTATGTCCTTCCCCGGGATACAACCTATCCCTGTACCAAATTTCATCAAAATCGGTTGAGTAGTTGGGCCGTGAAAGCGTAGCAGACAGACAGACAGACACACTTTCCGTATGGAAGTCCCCCTGCCGCGTTTGTCGGAACGCGATAAACTCAAAACTCCTTGAAATTTGTATGAAAATCGAACCTAACGCGAGCAAAACTGCGGTCAAAAGCTCTCTTATAAATTAAAGATTCTCTATGGGCGAGTGGCCAAGTTTTGACAACGATGGATGGGTTTGGCCCAAATTCGGAGATCCAAATTTGGGCATTTCGTTTCCTACGTGCCTCAGAAAGCACGTGTTTCTTGTGGAAAAGGAAAATATTTTGTGAAGCCTTGCATGTTTTCTCAGCGCACTGCGGTGTTACTTACATAAAACTATTAATCTTTATAGAACTATACGTTTTATATAGTTAAGATAATATATATGGCAAGAATAGCTGAAAATCAGAATAAAAGAGAGTTTTTGCAAACATGAATTCTATATACACAGATCTTCATTGTATGGCATTTGTGACAAACGATACACAATTTGCTAGACCTTAGGTTTTCAGGGATGCAGATCATCCCTGAAAATCCCAGGCCATCCCAGGGCGATCAGATATAAATTGTCGCAATCTTACATCAAAAAATATGGATCCTAACAATTCATAAGTATAGCTGGCATCACGTAAGCTTTTTCGGTGTATGCAGCACAGATTTCCTTCGGTATGGTGATTTGAATGAACGATAAAAATGCAGTATAATTAATAACTATAGCAATTTGTTTCAGCATATCTCCTAGCTGACGAAGGGTATGACGTGTGGCTTGGGAACCTGCGAGGCAATGTATACTCCACTCACGTCAATTTAACAAAGAACAGCCCAAAGTTTTGGAAATTCAGGTAAATTTGAATATTTTATCATCACTCTTTAGGGTGTTATAGTAAATTGGGAGGGGAGTCTGTATGGAGAATATAATATCTCGAATATACTGACTATGGGGCAGTCCGACCGGCATGGTAATTCCTGCAACGTATGTTATGACTTGACTCTTGAGAACTTTTAAGGCAAGAATGAATCTTATAGGCAAGTGCTCTGAAATCTAGACCTCATCATTGCTTGCCTCAATTCTATTAAGCACGATTTCAACAAGTACAAACCCATTGTATAAAGTTGCCATTATATATTGTAATAGAACTTAATGGTAAGGAAAAAGAACCAATTGTGTAATGAGAAAAAATATGTAGGTATCCTTCTAGATCACCTTTAATTTTAATAAAAATGGCAACCGTCATGTTAATCTCTGGTTTTTCTTAACAGGAAGGGCATTCCGTAACAAAAATGGTAGATAGTAGATACGCTTGAAGATTCGAAAGCACTAATGTAAAAGTTTATTTGGTTAAAAACCTTTCTTCTTCATTCTAGTTTCCACGAGCACGGTAAATACGATGTGCCAGCGATGATCGACAAAGTCCTGAACGTGACTAGTCTAGACAAAGTGATGTACGTGGGTTATTCCATGGGAACGACCAGCTTCTTCGTGATGGCGTCCGAGAGACCCGAGTACAACGACAAGGTTATAAGCTTCGTGGCTCTGGCACCAGCTGTGTATCTGTCCAATATCAAACCATTTGCTATGACTACGTTGAAGACTTTGGAATTACCAGTAAGTAAGCTACTTGAGCTATTTACCGGTAAGCGTAGCGTTAAATAAATAAATCTAAATTTCAAGCGAGTATCTGGGAGCCTCTGGAAGCAAGCGGCACAAGACCGTGTATACTGTGGAGATCTATGCGGGGGACCTTTGTCCAGCAGTGGAAGTCTATCGGTTGAGACGAGGACCTTAAGATTAAGATTTATTGGCATGCAATGCAGGGCTTAACGCTGAGCTGCACACCCATTATGGGTGGGGTCACAGACAAAATTGTTACATCTTTATCTATGTTTTGTCTGTGACACCATTGGCGAATAATTTTTCTTTCTTTCTTTCTTACTGCTGCTCATGACCATTTGCACCACTCTCTACCTCTAATGCGATTAGACGAACTAGAGGAACCTCTAATGCGTTTCCAGGTTTTCAAAAATTAGAAGTCCGCCTCTAGTGGAGAAAAAAAATAGAAGTAGAGAACAGAGAAGATTTAACAGGTATATTTTGGTTTATTTCAGGAAAGAATGCGCTCTCAAGGCATGATCTCAGTGACGCTACGCCGTGATCTCTTAGACTTGTTGATCAACACCATATGCTTCCGAAGCAAGCCGGAAGACGATATATGCATGAGGCTCGTGTATATGGTCGTTGGTGAAGACCACGAACAGTATGACAAGGTAGGTTTTACTACTACGGTATTAAGGTAGGTTTTAGGTAGGCTACTTTTGAAATGATTTTGTTCCCCTGTGCTTCTGATTTTTTGGGAACGACGTCAACGACGTTTACTTTGCATTCCTTTACATCAGGCCTAACTATATTCCCTTTCTCTTCAATTTATAATAAATTTTAATATAATTTTACTCAATTCCAGGATTTGCTAGCAGTGGTATTGGCCAGGGTCCAACCAGCGTCGTGGCGTCATTTGGAACACTTTGGGAAAATTGCTATTACTGGTAAGCATTTTTAAAATCAAAATCTTCTTCAACTTCTCACTTAGAATAACTTTAGTTACGCGTGGTTTATGCTCCATATTACGAGTATGTGCAAAACGGCACGGATGGCTCTATAGTGCGGCAAACTTGACTCTAACAAAATTAGCTCTAATGAAATTCTTCTCAGTAGAATCAGTTTTCCGAACCGTTGGTAGATTCTTACGACTTATCATAAGTGGCACAAGTTGTCCTACGTAAAAAAAAAAAAAAATTTTTTTAGCACTTTAAAGCTAAATATTTCGGAAACGGATCCCTGAATCGAAAAACGTGTTCTTACACCCACAATACTTTACTACCTATCCAATGACATCCCACACAATGGGATATACGTGAAAATCATCCCCAATTTATGTGTTGGAGTTACCCTAGAAAAATTATGTTTCAAAATTTTATTTTATCACTTTGTCGGCGTGATTAATATGTATAACTATGCCAAATTACAGCTTTCTAGTACTAACATCCATGGCGAAACTATACGCGTTCCTTGTTGAATACACAATCCTAAAACCAACTCTCAATTTTCACTAGACAGGCTCTAATAATGTACAACTTTTATACCTAAATTTCAGATGTCTTCACATCCTGGGAGGATGGGTTGTGGGGAAGAGTGAAACCATATAATCTCACTAATGTGAGGGTACCAGTTTCATTGCTATACGGGGGCAATGATCAACTTACTGAGAAAAATGTAAGTACCTATGTATAGTATGAGAATGAAGTTACAATTTAGCCCACATTAGTAGGTTTGTATTAATAAGTAGTTTAATTTACGTTGCTATTGGTGTCAGGAATATTGTGGAAGTAGGTTTAAAAAAACAATCTTTGTTTTCACAGAATTAAGTCTGTCTCCTGTCTCGAGCTAGGTATTTCTGTATAAGCGCGCTCCACCTTAGGCTGCATCACCACTTGCAAGCAAGTCTGATTGCAGCCAAGCGCTGGCCTATACATTTAAAAAAAAAAAAAAAATCGTTATTTTCGTCAAAATCGGTTAAGCGGATAGGCCGTGACATGGCAACGGACACACACGACCTCCGTGGCGCAGTTTTGAGCACTGTTGTCTTAATGTGCGCAGGTCCCGGGTTCGATCCCCGGCAGGGTCAATTTGGGAATTTATACTTTCTGAATTTTCCCTGGTCTGGCCTGGTGGGAAGCTTCGGCCGTGGCTAGTTACCACCCTACCGGCAAAGACGTGCCGACAAGCGATTTAGCGTTCCGGTACGATGCCGTGTAGAAACTGAATAGGGCTATGGGTTTAATATAAACTGCCTTGCCCCTAACAGGTTAGCCCGGTACCATCTTAGACTGCATCGTCACTCATCGTCGCCATCAGGTGAGATCGCAGTCAAGGGCTAACTTGAGGTGGATTAAAAAAGAAAAAAAAGATTTTCATACTAAGTATATTAGTAGGGATTTACCCGGCCCAATCTATAACTTGCTTCAATAAGACTCTCCTCTTAGTAATGAATAGGAAAACCACAAAACAGTTTCATTAAAATACTTTTTATGTATTTCCAGCAAATAATGCGTCTAGCAGAGGAGCTGTCGGGCACAGGCATGCTGAAAGAGGTGCGACCCGCGTGCTCATGGCCCAAGTTCAACCACCTCGACTTCGTGTTTGCCAAAGACGTCGGCCCGCTGCTCAACAAGCCGCTCGTGCGATACATCACCACTCTCTACACTAAATACACACCCACATGAACCCTGTGTTTTATTTCTTTCAAAAAACTAGTTTTCAGATTATTATTTTTTAGACTAGCTAATGCCCGCGTATACTCCGCGTAAAACCCCGTAATTTTCTGGGATAAAAAGTAGCCTATGGTACTCTCCAGGTCCTCCACTATACCCATGTAAAAAATCACGTCGATTCATTGCTCTGTTGCTGTGTGATTGATGGACAAACCAACAAAAAATTTCACTTTCGCATTTATAAGTATGATACATTTAAAGAACTTTGTATTGAGCTTTTAATAAATTAAAAATCTAACTTTTTAGTTAGTGCAATCTCTAGGAGGATCTTAGGTTCCTGACATTCTGTCTTCATTGGTCTAGAGCAGGGATGGGCAAACTATGGCCTGCAGGCTAAATCTGGCCCATTGGCTTGTCTACATTCAAAAACGTAGATAGTGACCCGTTTTGGTCACTTCAATATTGGCCTACAGCTAAATCAAAATTTCAAGTGGTTTAGGTTATGATTTGAAAGTCAGACAGTTAGGAAAAGTAATTTAATGTGTTCAAATATAATAAAAAAGTAAAACACTGACTGATAGATACAGCTCAACCCACTAGGTTATGACACTTGAAATTTTGAGTGTAATTTCTCTCTATTAGATAATGCTTTAAAGTTGTAAATACAGTCTGTTCCAATGAGCATGACATGAGCATTTATTTCCAACTTGTAACATCTCATCATGTCATCTTATCTACCACTTCAAAATAAAAATTACCATTATCATTATCATTCACTAATAGTGAATGGAGTATTGAAAGACAACAAGTTTCTAGATATTCCCATCATTATTGGTCGAATTGTAGATGAGAATATGTGACCAGACATTAATGAAGTTGAAAAAAAAGCTCATCTATATTGAAACATACTAGAAGCACGATTCAGTGCTCTTACTGTGGAGAAATTCGTTCCGTTATGGACTGACAGTAAACTGCTGCAGTATCCTAGGCCTAGGGAAATATATGACGTCATAAATCGTCGCCATTTGGTACTGGCGTTTTCAAGGTAAGGTACCTCAGTGCTGAACTGCTGACTGCGCTCCGTTTTAAGCAGTAACCAGTATACCTAACTATAAAGGAACGGCTTCGCAGTATACTAAATTGACATCACACCTTACTGTGCTTGCAGTGTATTTCGGAACATACCCTAAGTGTAACAATTGCAATCACAATATCGCAATGGTATTCTTGCTGTGTAAATAGGGATGATGACAACTCAAGTTGATGCAGGTTTTACATAGTTAGGCCACCTAGGGGTAAGCAGGAGCGTAACTAATTTGTTGTGGGGTAAATGGCTTCATATTCATTGTGCCTAACAAATAAGAACTTCAGAAAATTTTAAAAAAATATGAAGAACCCAACGAAGCCAAGATTGGACAGCTCCTGGGTAGTAAATATAAGTTCTAGGCTTAC
Organism: Erebia ligea; assembly: GCA_917051295.2. Classification (NCBI taxonomy): domain Eukaryota; kingdom Metazoa; phylum Arthropoda; class Insecta; order Lepidoptera; family Nymphalidae; genus Erebia; species Erebia ligea. The sequence goes on from OU785241.1 coordinate 773,933, forward strand.
CTTGGTTACACCTGGCTTGGCAGTTGCGACCGTAAGTTTCGCGCTGCCAGCAGCCTGTGACGAGGTTGCCATCACTGCAAACTACTGGCGCTGCTGTACGAACATCTAAAATACGAACAAAATAATGGTCAAGTATTGTTTGTATGAGTGAAAATGAGTTTATTTATGTTAATAAGGTGTGCGTTTCTAAACTTAGGTACGCATTAAATTTCCTAAGCGTATTAGTAAATTAAATTAGCTTTACCATTTCATTTTACACAATAAATCAGTATGTATTCACAACAAACCGAAGTATTATTTTATTTAATTATTGTTATTTATTTTCAATTTTCGGACATGACAGACATGACATTTATTCTTTGACTTTGATTTATTTTCTTTGGCATTTGACCTATTCTCTGTGCCTATTCTGCATACTCTATGTAGGTACGGTAGTCTGTGCAATAATAATTAATAGGTCCTAAAATCTCGTAGACAGAGAAAAATCTATTGGGACTTTTGTTTTGCTGTGCTTGAATACAACAATGGAAAATTTTACTGTCAAATCGTGCCAAATTCATGCTGATTCTAATTATTGCTCGTATTTTTAATGGCTTTTTTTGAGCCCCAATGAACCTGTTCTGAAGGGCTTAAAATCAATTAGCTGGAATCCAACTTTTAAAAATGTTTTTCTGACATTGACATTGATAGATTGTCTTATCTTTGTCTATGATTTTGACAAAACATGGCAACGGTAATTTTGCCAGTTTGCTTTTATCAGTGAAATTTTCCTAAAATTAAGTGACAAAGCTTTATTGAAATGATATTTTGTTAAAATTAAGATATTAGCACCTTTTTTTGACCGTTTGTTACAAGTTTATCTGGTGGTACTTATTGTAAAAAGTTACGAAAAATGGATCTGCACCGGCCCGTCGAGGGCAATAAGGTATATAATTATTTAAATGCCCTGTGTAAACAGCGTTTATTGATTTTAAAGGATTATAGTAGTAGGTACGCTACGTCATTAGGAAAACATATGAAGTTTCTTTAAAAATAGGTGTATTATTACTTTATTGGTTACTTGTAGCTAACAGTACATATGCTATGTTCGCTTAGTTACTCAATTAGGCTACGCAAAGTGGCTACGTATATATACGTAGTATATACGGTGATAGGTTTCCAATTCAGGAGTCCCAGGCAGGCTTGCACCTAACTTTCCTGAGCTATGTGCATTTTAAGTAATTAAATATCACTTGCTTTAACAGTGAAGGAAAATATCGTGAGGTTACCTGCACGCCTGCAAGTCCTCCATAATGTTTGCACAGGTGTGTGAAGTCTGCTAATTCACACACAACCTGCAACGTGGACTATGGCTATGGCCAATTCTGTTTAACACAATCTCTTAATTAAACTAAAATGACAGCTCTAAACCTAGTCTTGTCCCTTTCCGCAGGGAGTATTATGAAAGGAATAGCAATATATTTAAAGCTGTTTTAGGTAAGAGATTGTTTACAGCTGAATCAGCTCCTGAGAGAGACTTCTTACGTTCAGCAGTGGGCCTCCAGTGATGGGTTGAAATGATTATATTGTTTGGCTAAAAGCCATACTGGTCACAATTGGTTGCAGAACTTAGTTCTTTGCCAAGAGGTTGTGGGTTTCAAAATTGTGATGCACTTTAGCTTTTCTATAAGAATATGCAAACGTTAATATCTAACATTTATCACACATTTCTCAGTGAAGGTCTAAAGTTCTAACTCCAGAAACTAACAGTTCTAGCTTTGCATCCTTTTCTACCCAGAAATTGTTAAATTGATAAGTATGTCTGTAGTTAATGATGCTACCATCACATCAGAATCCATATCCATACTAACATTAAAAATGCAAGTCTGTCTGTCTGTCTGCAATGTTTTAGTCTCTATGCTGTAGTTAAGGTACATCCCGGGGAAGGGCATAGGAAAATTAAGAAGTTCCCCTGGGAATAAAAAAACTTAATCCATGCGGATGAAGTTACAGACATCATCTAGTGAAATACTTCAAATGAAACATTTGAAATTCATGCATGTTTTATAAATGAGAAAAAAAGTGACTGTTACTTTTTGACAGCGTAGCTATTGAACCAACTTTGAAGAGTTTTTGCACAAAGAAAGCTGACATAGAGGTTTAGGTGCTAGATATCACTACAAGTTACATTTTGTCCCAACAAATGACGGAGTTCTCAAAGCATCTTCAAAACCATCATACTAATATTATAAATGCGAGGTGAAGTGTGTTTGTTTGTTGGTTTGTTGGTTTGTCCTTCAATCACGACGTAACGGAGTAACGGATCGATGTGATTTTTGGCATGGGTATAGTTGAGAACCTGGAGAGTGACATAGGCTACTTTTTATCCCAGAAAATTAAGGAGTTCCCGCGGGAATAAAAAAAAACTTAAACCACGCGGACAAAGTCGCGGGCATCAGCTAGTTAACTATACATATTATAATCAGGCAAAGGCTTGTTACTGACTTATTTAGTAAAATAACTTGTAGCATTAGTATTGTTGTGAGTGATAGTAGTTACTAAATAAAATAAAAAATCTTACTTAAGGCCTTCCTCTGTTTTTAATTTCAGTCCTATGACATGATGACACCAGAAGAAAAACTCAGGTATGATTTTATACTCTACCTATTATTTAAAAGCTTATTTTCATATCTACAGCATATTGTTCCTTGATTATCAAAATTCAAACGTTTTTTTATTCAAATAAACTTTTACAAGTGCTTTCGAATCGTCGAATGAATCTACCACTGGTTTAGAAAGCCATTCCTACCGATATGGACTTATGCAAAGTAACGCCTGCTTCTATCCAATATATCCTATCTATATATCATCCTAGCACATCCACACATTTACCGGATGTAAATTCTATTCATGTAGCTTATATGATCTCATTCCAGTTCAGATAAGTTGAAATTTGGAGCACTCGTTAATTTCAATTTCATTTATAATTAATTCAGACAACATTTGTGATTCACTTTTGTGTTAGTAACAATATAATCTTAATAACTATGTTAGTACTTACAATCTAATCTAAGGTGTTAGTAACAATTTTAACTTTATCTATGTTAGTACCTAAAAACTAAAAGGGATTTCTCTGTATGAGTTTCCCCATCAAAGGATCATCATTAAGCCTGACTGCTATTATCTTGTGGAAAGCACTGTCAGTCAGTCAGTTTATCCTTTTAAAACATCTTAATATTAAAATATTCCAGATATGACCATCAGAAGATGCATGAATTGCATCGAGGGCATGACTCCATGCATATGAAGATGGTGTTGATCCTCATCGGCACACTGGTGGTTGCTCAGATCATTGTGGTGGAGTGGAAGAAGTTTCATTACAGATCTTATGCTGTGAGTGACTCAACAAACAATATAAACATGTATTAATTAAACACAACAAAGGCTTAAAGCTAGCTTAAAATTGGGTATTTGACTACTAGTGAAATAATTTTTTTTTTTTCATTATTATATCAAGGATCTCCCAAAAGTCGTAATATCCACGTCCCCAGCTAGTTTTATTTTTAATAACCATTTTAAACTATCAAATAAAGTGAAAAAAGTGCGTCGAACTTTAATGACGTCACAAGTTAAAATTTCATACTTATTCCATACTATGCACGCGTTTCGTTGTTTGAAAAAAAAGTTACTGATTTGACTAGTTGTCAAATAGCCAATTACTTATATCAGTGAGAAATATTAGGCGTCGTGTCTCTTTCATCGGTAATGAATGAACTAGAAGTTTAATTCGCTATAATCCACCACAGCAGACAAATCTATGTGGTACAGTGTGTGTCTTTCACCAACAGCATGCGAACACCCACCACCCAGCATTTCACACCGGCACAGCACCACACCACACAAATCCTCCAAATCACTCTTAATGTACGTTTCACTCCGAAACCGGAGCATCCTCAGGAGATGTGGTGTGGTGTGTGTGAGACGCCTGCTTTGATTCAATATCTTTCATCGCTCTCCTAGGACAACAAGTTGGAATTAGAATTTTTCAATTTCTTCAATACTAATATTATGGAAAAATTTGGATGGATTGGGTAACTCAATCACGCCAGAACGGCTGAACGGGTCTAGATGAAATTTAGTGCAGAGATAGATTATAGTCTGGAATAACACACATGCTACTTTTTATCAAATTATTTATTTATATATTTTGCAAACTTAAAAATATATAATTATTATTATTATTTATATAAAATTATTTTATATAGTTAACTCTATTCACGCGAACGAAGTTGCTGGCATCAGCTAGTGACACTATTATTCACTACTACAACCTATCTAATTCTAAACAAGTTTAAAAAGAAATATAATTTGTTAACTATTAAGAGGGTTAGAAAGGCTAGAACCTAAGGTCAATTCAAGAAAAATACCTTTATTTTTTCAGTTCTTCACAATGGTGTCAATGTGGTCCATACCGCTGCTCATAAGTACATACAACCACTCATACAGATTCATCATTGTATGGTCAATCTTCACCCTACTCACTTCTCTGGTCATGTGGAAGTCTTCACAGAAGCCTATGTCTAACTCAACACCAAGGTTTGTACTTTGTATGGTTGTGTTGAAAGACATATTGAAATTTTAATCATATTTTTATAACAGAGTAATAAATATGGCATTAAGTTTGATAGTAATAATAACTGCTTTTATTCTATTTTTGTTGCAATTTTTTTCATTAATTTTCATTCTCATATTTTTGTGAAATATTATAATTTTGCTAAATTGCATAGCGTTTGGTAATGATTGGAACATCTATTGTATATTTATATGAATTAATGGCAAATGCGAAAGTGTGTGTAGTAGTATTAAGTATGTTTAAACATAAAATTACATTATTATAACACTTATTTAATACTGCATATAAAATAAAATGTATAATTAACTGTATGCATTCTGGCTATGTTATTATTGCTATTTATAATAGGCTAGGTTATCTATTTTATTCTTGAATTGAATTAGTGAGCTTGGCATAACCACATCCACATTGGCATCCACTATGACAGAAGGTTCCCATGGGATTCTTAAAAACCTAAATTAGCAGGGCATTAAACTATATTTTTTATTAGGCTATTTTACTATAATTGATGAATTTCTTAGTGACGTATGGAACGCCCCACAGGATAGTATTATAACTTACACTACTGAATATTATATATACCTAGTTATTGTAATGTCTTGCTTTTTAAGAAGAGCATCTGCTGAGTTTCTTGCCAGTTGTAGAGTCAAGACATGACGTATCATAAGAGACACCTGTATGTCCTACATGTTATAAATAAATTGAGTATTGAGCATAAATTAATAATAATAAATAAACCGGCCAAGTGCGAGTCGGACTCGCGCACCGAGGGTTCCGTACAAACCTGTAGTAAGTTTTACGATTTATGACGTATTAAAAACAAGACGAAATGAACCGCAAAACTAACTTTGTTTGTAGAGGTTTATTGTTAATATCAAAAAAACTATGCTAGTTAGAGTGTTGGTTTTATTTTTCCTGTAAAATATACATAAGCTTCTATTGACCATAATTATTTCAGATTTTTCAATTGGTAAACTTCGGAGATAAAGGGGGAGGGGGACGGTATTTTTTTTGACATTTTGCCCGATAAATCAAAAACTATTATGCATAAAAATAAATAAAAATCTGTTTTAGAATGTAGAAGCATAGCCCTTTCATATGATATCCCACTCAGTATAGTTATCATACTTTGAAATTTCAAACCCCCGATTTTCCCCCTTTTTTAATTAAACTAACGATGTTAGGCCACTATTATGCACAACTATTCCAAATTTCATGTCGATAGCTTAAATAGTTACTGAAATAATCGACTGTGACAGACGGACGGACGGAGAAAGTCGCACCATAAGGGTTCCATTTTTACCATTTTGGTACGGAACCCTAAAAATTATGACTTATTCAAAATTCAAACGATTTTTATTCAAATAAACTTTTACAAGTGCTTTCGAATCGTCAAATGAATCTACCACTGGTTCGGAATGCCATTCCTACCGAGAAGAACCAGCAAGAAACTCGGCGGTTGCTCTTTTGAAAAAAAATGTCATTTACAATTTGATTAATGTGTTCTATACATAAATACCCGCTGACCTTAGCATTGCTGGAGCGAGTCAAATGCTCTTTTGTCATTTACGTAATCTTCCACAGTATAATAAGCTTTTTTCAAAAGCATACTTTTGATGGATTTCTTAAACTTGTGTAAAGGCAAGTTTAAAATAGATTGTGGAATTTTGGATTTTTTTTTCGTTTATTTTATAGTTAGTTTTATATTAAGATTTTAGTTTTTTTTATGTATTGCATAGTTTTAATGTTATATTTTCTTGTTCATTGTAAACTAGCTGATGTCCGCGACTCCGTCCGCGTGGTTTAAGTTTTATTATTCCCGCAGGAACTCCTTAATTTTCCAGGATAAAAAGTAGCCTATGTCACTCTCCAGTTCCTCAACTATACCCATGCCAAAAATCACGTCAATCCGTTGCTCCATTGCAGCGTGATTGAAGGACACACCAATAAACCAACAAACAAACACACTTTCGCATTTACAATATTATATAGTATGATTTTCTTATGTAACACAATAAATAAATTGAGTAAGTATTGAATATATTTTTTCCTTTTTTTTCAGAATGGTGTACAAATGGTTCTACCTAATATACAAAATGAGCTGTTTCTTCATGCTATTCGGCTATGTGGTTATGGTGCTAACATTCCTGAGTGTGAACGCGATCTTCAACCACCGGCCTCAGTCGTGGATGGATGTGGGGCTAATGTGCATGTTCTACGGGGTTTACTTCGGCGTGCTGGGCAGAGACGTGGCGGAGTATTGCACGGACAAAATGGCGGCTACTATAGGGGTGAGTGAAGTCTAGACACAATGTCCATGAAGATTTTCCCCTCTTACCGAAAAAAAAAAAATGATCCACACATTGGCAAAATTGGCTCCATTGCCACTTATATCCTGCCCCTCTAGCCATCGTTTTGTGTCTATTATTTTTCTACCTGCCTCGTTGGTCTAGTGGTTAGCATGTTCGACTGCGGCCAACGAGGTCCCGGGTTCGAGTCCCAGGTCGGGCCATAACAAGTTTTGGGTTTTTCTGACAAGAAGTTCTCAGTACTAGCCCGGAGTTAGGAAGTTGGCGGTGTTTCACCCCCGTGCCTCGGGGAGCACGTTAAGCCGTCGGTCCTGCGCGCCTGATCTCTCTCCGGTCGTGTCGGATCTTCCGTCCCATCGGGCTATGAGAGCAAAGGAACAGAGAGTGCACTTGTGTGCACACACTTGTGCACTATAATATCTTACGCGCAGATGACTAGTCTCTGTGGAGATTGGCCGCCATGGTCGAAATTCGATCGGGAGGACCTTATTCTTTTTCTATATTATATATCTTTCTATATCTATTTGTATTTCTACATACAATTATTGACGAATTTCTTAATCACAAAGTTAGGTCACTACAAGTTAGCCCTTGACTGCGATCTCACCTGATAGTAAGTGAAGATGCAGTTTAAGATGGTAGTGGGCTAACCTGTTAGGGACATGGCAGTAATATTTATCCCAAACCCCTATTTGGTTCGCATTGCTGGAGCGAGTAAAATCCATACTCTTTTATCATATATCCTACTGCTCTTGTATCATAAGTAATAACTTTTTTTTCAGTATTACACAAAAGAGGGTATGCCGACGAGGTATCTAGAGAGCAATGTCTGCGCCGTGTGCGGAAACAAACTACTAGTCGACGTCAATGAAGAAGGTGTCTTAGGTAATTGACTTTACAATACATTTTGTAGTAAAGTGGCTCTTATCTTACGCCTATTAGAACTACAAAGCTCAAAGTAGACTTTTAACACACTTGGGTGGTACACACAAAAAAAATACAGCACAGCTATTAGTCTGCAGACTGCAACACAGTGTGGTAATGAATATTATATAATATATAACAACTAACTAGGTATAATCTAAATAATAAGTGTACGGCATAGTATAAGTTGAGCGCGAACTCGCCAACAAAATACGTGTGTAGTTTGGCGAGAAACAAAATGTTGTACCTATTTGTTTGTGCATATCATAAAAAAAAAAAAATTAACATGGCTGCCAAACAGTATAGTTGTTTCAATGCCGCCATCTTATGTAGAGGTATTTAAAGTACCGAGTATAAATAAATAAATAAATAATATCTTTATTTGGGAAAACACAAGACACAGAATGAACTAAACTAACTAATCTGTGCCACACATAATCCCAAATAGGGTATCGCCTCAGCGTAATGCTGAAGTGATGTTTAATCACCACTCCAACACTGTTCTTATTCTTATAGTTATACAATATAGTATAGTTAATACAATAGGAATAGAGTCTCGGAAATTCCATCCATTTCCAAGCCCTTTGGCTCGAGCACTTGAGTAGGTGAACAATCATGCTTAGTGCAAAGCAATGATGAGGTCTAGGTTGGAGCACGCTTGCCTGGAAGATGTCTATTCACTCTTGCCTTAAAGGTACTTAAGTTGTATGTGGCAGTAAACACGTGCGCTGGGAGGGTGTTCCACACCCTAGCGGTTCGTATCAGAAACGTCGAGCTAAAACATTTCGTGTGAGTGAGTGTACGTTTCGCGCTATCCTCTTCTTTCTTGTTGATGCGGCTGTGCAGGGCTCTGTAACGAGGCCCGGTATCACTTTGACCGTTGCCGATCTATTGTGATCGCCACTATCTAAAGTTCCTGACCAATACTACTTGCTGCTAGGAACAGCAACAACTTCTTGGCAGGGATATTCTTTGCCTCCTCCGGTTCCACTAGGTGCTTCCCAAGGAAGGAGGCTACGTTTATGCATTAAAGCGGGGCAGTTGCAGATAATGTGTAAAGGCGTTTCCACAGCCTCACAGCAGAGCCTGCACACATCTGTGTCGCGAAACTTAAGGTTGAACATAAGTCTGTTCAGCCCGCAGTGCCCCGTCAGTGCCCGCGCTAATATGCATAAGTTTTTCCTGCTAAGCGCTAGTGCCGCTGAGGCGGCCTTCTTGTTGAAGGATTTGACTAGCGCTTTGGAGTGTTTCATTCCTGGTAGTGCTCGCCAGCGAATCAGTGTATCGCGCTATCCTCGCTCCGCCTCACTAAACTGTGTGGTTCTGCAGAGAACACGTACAAGCTGCCATGCGGCCACGTGTTCCATGAGTTCTGCATCCGCGGCTGGTGCATCGTGGGCAAGCGTCAGACCTGCCCATACTGCAAGGAGAAGGTGGACCTCAAACAGATGTTCACCAACCCGTATCCTTTGATATTACACTATTATCTATACTTTTATACTAATCTATACTAATATTATAAATGCGAAAGTTTCGATGGATGGATGTTTGTTACCCAATCACCCCAGAACGGATGAACGGATCTGGATGAAATTTGGCACAGAGATAGATTATAGTCTTGAATAACACATAGGCTACTTTTTATCCCGGAAAATTAAAGAGTTCCCGCGGGAACCAAAAAAATGTAAGAAGTCGCGGGCATCATCTAGATGACACTAGATGGCGCTACTCGTACCATACAATGAATAGTCTGAATCACGCTAACAAGTTTTTACATTTTTTTAAGACTACCCATACCGTTACACATTAACAATATTAGTCTGGATTTAACTTGGCGAACGTGTTAAAATTACAAAATTGTATTCCTTAACCCACGGTTCAGCTGGGACCGACCCCACATACTGTACGGCCAACTCCTGGACTGGGTGAGATGGCTGGTTGCCTGGCAACCGCTGGTGTTGTTCATGGCGCAAGGCATCAACTGGGTATTCGGACTTGAATAAAGAACTTGGCTTGCAATAATTATTCTAAGTCGTGGAAGGAACAAAGGTGTGACAACTGCATAGAATAAAGACCTTTAAACGTATTTAATCGAAGCAGGCGTTACTTTGCGGAAGTCCATGATAATGAATGAACGAGAAGTTTAATTCGCTATAATCCGCCACAGTAGACAAATCTATGTGGTATAGTGCGTGTCTTTCACCAATAGACAATCACCTACAATGCACGATTGTAAGACTTTAACAAGACTTTACAATCGTGCATTGTCGAGTCAACATCTCCTGAGGATGCTCCGGTTTCGGAGTGAAACGTACGTTGAGAGTGATTTGGAAGATTTGTGTGGTGTGGTGCGGTGCCGGTGCGAATTGCTGGGTGGTGGGTGTTCGCATGCTATTGGTGAAGGACACGCACTGTACCACATAGATTTGTCTACTGTGGCGGATTATAGCGAATTAAACTTCTCGTTCATTCAAGACCTTTTAACGTTTAAACTATCGTGAGTGATATTCATTATAACTATACATAATATCAGGATAAACTCACCGTCAAGTCGAGTAACGGCCGCGTCGTGCGAGCAGGCTCATGAATAAGGGCCCCGAACGGGTTCGAAACTAGTCGGGCTTTTTTCCGACACGTGAGTTTATCCGGATATTATGTATAGTTATAAGGACCTTGTAAGAATTACCACTGGACATGTTTGCCCCATTTAAACTAATATCATAAAGAGGAAAGATTTAGAGGGGTTGATGAAAAAAAATTTTGAGTTTCAGTTCTAAGTATGGGGAATCCCCAAAATTTATTGTTTTTTTTTTTTCTATTTTTGTGTAAGACGGTTCACAAAATACATCTACTTACCAAGTTTCAACAGTATAGTTCTTATAGTTTCGGAAAAAAGTCAATCAATCAATCAATCGTTTATTTGCAAGAAACATTGTACAATAAAAGATGACAAACTAATATTAAAGAACAAACAAAGTGGCTGTGACATACGGACGGACAGACAGACAGACAGACATGACGAATCCTTATGGGTTCCGTTTTTTGCCATTTGGCTACGGAGCCCTAAAAACGAAATTCTTTCACCTATTGATGATAGCGACATTATCAGCGAGTAACATAGGCAATATTTTATTTAAAAATAATTAAAGATCCTTACAAAAATTGCAATAATATGAATTAAGTCGAAAAAAACGCCCCCTTTTTGGCCAGCGTGGTGGTCTAAGGCTAAACCGTTTTCATTCCGTGCTTGAATGAGCATGCAATGGAATTAAATGATGAGTAAAAATAAAATAATGAATGCAACGTGACCTTGTTGGCCAGCGTGGTGGACTATGGCCAAACCGTTTTCACTTCGAGAGGAGACTCGTGCTTAATATTGAGCTAGCAACGGGTTGGAATGATAAGACAAAATAAAATCGTGAATGCAATGCCTCCTTGTATAATGTATTGTATGAAATGACGTGGCGTGGAAGATAATAAGGTGTAGAATATTAGCCATTTGAGTATAGAGCGTTGACTATAGGACTTTGTCCCGTGTGTTTAGCATGCGCACAACGAGATTATCTCGCGACGAGAGAGAGAGATGTTGTCGTTGCCGGTAAATTTTTCATTTACCCTAACATGCACAAAATGCGGTATATTACAAGAAAAAATGTAAAGGTTCGTAGAAAAAAATACCACAGATAAGAAATATTACTTTTATCTCTACTTTTGACGTACCGAGACAAGTAACCCATGTTAGCTTCGGTAGACAGAGAGATATAACGGGTAAACATAACTAATTTACTCATAGTGCGCATGCTAGCCATAAGGCTTTACTTAGAACTAAAACGGGATGGAGTTACTATGCGCTGTTCGCAGCCGTTATTGCATTGAACCATACTTATCATGGCTTGGGTTTAATGGCAAGAGGGATAAATACCAAAATGGCAGAGCAACGCGTCCGGTGGTTAATTCATTCTAGCTTTGGGTTCTAGCTAATGTCATGAACTTGCGGGCTGATAATAATATAAAATTTCCAAAATGTTTTTGTAAATACGAATAGGAAATAAATAGCTCCATGTAAATATTTAATTGAAATATTAATTATAAAGAAAATGTCGAACTTTTCTATTTTTATTAATTTTTTTCTTGTTATTATTTTTTTGAATTTTATATGACATTGCAAAGCTAATTTTTTTTACACTACAGTCATTATATTCTAGCCAATTTTAGTCTCGGCCTAACCTAAGCTTTTGTCAAAAGCTGTATTTATCTCGCTATAAGATGGAAAAGATATTCGTTCTCTAGGATTTTTGTGCCGAATTTCGTGAAAATCGGTTTACCGGTTGAGCCGTGTAAATACAATAGACAGACAGTCATAGAGGCATAAAACACTGCTTACTCCAATAGCTACATATTGATTACCCTTTCCAGTTCATAAGAACCTAATCTACCCTGGTTTTAGTATGCATGCCACTGCAGACAGACACACTTTCGCATTTATTTCGTATGTGAGTTGTCTGTTAGTATTTACATAATATGCCATGGATCTTGAGTTTGACAGTATTCTTTATTAATGAAATCCACACTTTATTTTGGCATATTAAAGCTCGGTTTGACTTTGGCCACTTTCTGTTCTATTGACCACTACAGTGGTCCAGTCATAATATTATCATGATTAGTAATAAATGTTTAAGTACAATTTGCTTTTTCACGAAAGTTGACAATGCGCAGAGTAACTGAATTTTCAATTTTATTGTCATATTTAAGTTATATTTTATTTCGTCGCAACTGACCCGTTTGACCCTAGGTGAGAAGAATTTTCATCTATTTTAGAAATGGCGATAATATAGCGGCGTTCCTACTTCAACTGTCTACTCTAAGAAAGGGGGTTAAAGTTTTTAATCACGTATCATAAGTGAATACATGATACTTTCTGTAAAACTAACATCTATGTTCAACTGTATTCACAAATAAATGAATCTGAATCTGACACAAGTTGTCCTACGTGAAATAAATAAATCATTTATCATCGCACTTCCTCGGAGTTCCTTGCGTTTCAATAAATAAAATATCACTTGCTGTGAAGGTGAAAGAAAACATCTTGAGGAGATCTTCTTCTTATTTTGTTTTGTTATCTGCAAGCCTGAAAGTTCCAAAATACTCTCAAAGGTATGTGCAATGTTCCAATCTACACTTGCTAGCCAGCGTGGAGGACTACGGCTTAAATCCTTTTCGTTCTGACACTCTGTTAGTGTTAGAGAATAACTTAGTGGGCTGGCGATAGGATGAGATGATGACGATACCTATTCTGAAATATGGTTCCAGGGGCCATACTACCATCGCTTAAAGCCGTATTATTGGAACGAAGTTCCTTATGGGTACCCTAGCCGGCAAAAAACATCCGTAACGAAAATGCGTGGAGTAAGATTTTTATGTATAGTTTATGTACGAGTATGTTCGCTATACAGTGTGTAATGTATAGTCTACGTGATGACTGTTATTGTTATTATTTAAGGTTGCTATAATTATATATTTTTATGAATAATTGTGAATAAAATAAAAGGGTTAAGATAATTTTGTAAAGTAGTTTTTATTTTTTATCGATAAAAAAATCATAATTTATACCTCAATAATTATTTTCTTTTTACCTCGACTAGAACTTGAAATTAATATTTATGTAATAAGGAACTTCGTTCCTAACTGGTGTCCCACGACACTACACGTTTTATTAACTACATATTTTATTATTTAATTAGCTTAGTATTTTAGGGACGTCAAGGTACGAGACATAAATCTGTCATTTTGAAGTAATACTGCTATAGCGATGGTAGTAAACCCCCTGAAGTTTCTGCTCTACCCGCATTTTCTACTTTCGTGACGAATGATGTTATATCTTAGTTACATTAAGTATTAAGTATTGTATAAATAAAATAATAATCATATGTGTAAGCGTCGTGTGTGTACCGTTTGAATCGATTTGTATGTTATGTATTTTGTACAGACTTGAATAAAGTTGATTCAATATTTTCGTTACATTTGCGAGTTTTATTTATTTTATCTACGATTATTCCGTACTAACTGATGCCCGCGACTTCGTCCGAGAGGTTTATGTTTTTTGATTCCTGCGGGAACTTCTTAATTTTCCGGGATAAAAAGTAGTCTATGTCACTCTCCAGGTCCTCAACTATACCCATGCCAAAAATCACGTCGATCCGTTGCTTCGTTGCGGCGTGATTGAAGGACAAATCAACAAACAAACACACTTTCGCAATTATAATATTAGTAACTAGGTATGATCTACTCGTACATGTCAATGAAAAAGTTGTACAATATCGAAGCGACATCCCTTTGTGGGCCAGAGCCCATTGGCGGAACGGCAGGGCAGGGGATTTTTCCCGCGACGAATAGAATTATTATATATATGTTACTGTAAAAGCCCGTTTGTTGGTTAATCTTAGGCTTTACCGGTAAATCTTAGGATTTACCGACATGAGTTGGTAAATGTAAGGATTTACAAAAAAGAGACAATTTTTTCGGGCTTTTACCATGAGAGGTTAGTACATGCTAGGATTTACCAGTGCGGCTGGTAGTTAAATGTTGGTTTTCTCATGCAAGAGCGAGCGAAGCGAGCTCGGGACTGGGTGCACTCCGACTCGGATAATTTAGGTGAGAAGAGATTTTAATTTCTTTCCGGAACGAATATTTTCTCAATTAAGTACTTATGGTCTGGTGGAAGGTTCAGGTGTGGCCTACCGGCAAAGACGTGCCGCGAAGAAACCATAGAGCGTTGAAACCATAAAGCTTGAATATGTCTTCAAGTAGACCTACTTACTTGTAGATTAGGGTTTAATATAACAATTGCCATACCTCTAACAGGTTAGCCCGCTACAATCTTAGACTGCATCATCACTTACCACCAGTTGAGATTGCAGTCAAGGGCTAATTTGTAGTGAAAAACGCTTTATCACGCCATAAAGCATAAAGGCACAAAGTTTGTCACATAGAAATAGTAAGGGTTCCTATACAAACTTTTTAAGAAATACCCTGACATTTGAAGCCATAACTAATTCTAGCATTCGAATTTTCAATCGACGCCAAGAAAACTTCAAAATCAAATCAGAATGAACAAATTTTTCTCATCATCCAAAATAATGTAAATCCGTTTTATTTTTATACAGAACTTTAAATTTTAGTTATCCAGTTATAGAAAACTACAAAATGTTAAATGGAACATTTCGGTACTGCAGCCACTTAAGATGTTTCAACCCTGTGATAGCTGTAACTAGCAACGGTCTTGTGGAAGCAGCGACTGCATTTGGTATGACATATTTTACTTCCGGTAGCCCTATTATGTGAAACCTAGGGTATGATTCGGTATAGGTACCTACACTGCGTGCACTGTAAGGTGTGACGTCAATTTAGTATACTGAGAAGCCGTTCCTTTATAGTTAGCTATACTGGTTACTGTTTACAACGGAACGCAGTCGGCACTGAGAGCACCTTACCTCGAAAACGCCAGTGCTCACACTACAAAAATGGCGACGATTTATGACGTCATTTATATAGGATATTGCGGCAGTATGCTGTCAGTCCATAACGGAACAAATTTCTCCCCAATAAGAGCACTGAACAGTGCTCGCAGTGTATATCGGAACATACCCCTAACCTGCATCCATCATATCGGTTGTTGTGATTGGTTGAATTCATTTCAACCAGGGGTCATACTGCCGACGCTTAATGCCATATTGTTTCATTAATGTTGACTTTCGTGTTTTAGAATTATAATCCTTATTTTAGGAACGTCACGTACGTGAAATCAAACTGTCATTTTGAATAATATTGGTTAGGTATTGCTTTAATCGTAGGCATTATGGCCCCTGAACATGATAAAATCTCTTGGTAAATACTCTTCATGCCAAGAAAACTCCTACCATTATGTGATTTATGATCGACCCTCAGCATTGAGGAATACGACGCATAGATTGTACGAGGCTGTCGTTTAATTTCGTACACCACTGACTGACCAAACCTTTTAGATACCTACCTAGTTGAATCTTTACGGCAGGATAAAACGCGGGACCCTGGGCTGGAAAATATGACAGAAAAGCATACGTACTTATCTCTCCTTCTGAAGATAGAGAGGGACAGAGTAATTTTGAATAGCCTAGACAGGAATCACGGTGGATGAGTGGATCAGTCAGATAGGAGCTTTACAAGCTTTTATTTAACTCACAATGTTTGTGTGTTTGTTTAGGTCAAATCTTACAACTGAATTATTAAACAGTTATCCTCAAACGATTGAGCTGTGCATACACGTTTAGTTTAGATAACAATGCATGGTTAGCTTAGTGACGTCATTATAAATCCAATATGGCGGACTCCCAAAGATGAAGGACTATAGTTATTTTTATGCCCGCATGATGTCAATTAAAAGGGTTTGTTGTGAAGAATACGGAAAATAAAATGACGTCACACTAAATTCAATATGAGGCGGGCGATAAAAAATATTGTTTTTAAAATATTATCTTGTTCATCTTTATATTTGTCTTGTTCCTAGCAAGTTTAAGGAACTATTCCAACAAGGGTAGCTGCTGCAAAGACATAGCCCAGACTCAGGGTAAGAGGGTGGAACCGTGGCCCAAATCAGACCCCCCGCCCCCCGCATGGCGCCCGGAATGCCCTGGCGAGCCTCAGCCGCCGAACTATGACCCCTACAGGATCAAAGTGCCAGATGTCGTGTGTCCACCGCTTCCTCCTAGCAATGCGAAGGTAAGATTGCTATAGTTTGTGCAGTGAAAGGAGTGAATTTTTAGGCATTGTCCTACGGGAGAACGACAACGCGACTCGATAAGAAGTGACGCGACAGTATCAAACATATTCTGGTGCGTCGTGTCGCTTATCTCGCTCATCTAGGACAACGGATAGGTAGGACTTGCACTTTACAACTCAAGGCTTAGAAAAAAATGTATTAGATCTTTTTAAATTTTGCCGCTAAGTATTTTGTACTCTCACTAGACAGACTTACACCGTAACCGCTGAATCCCGTCTTACCTTGTCTTGAATTTATTGCTGAACACGCTATTATAATCGTTGGTTATAACTTATCAGAGAAATCTTGCGTTTAATAAATGTGGTTACATTGTAACCCAAAGCTTGAGAGCATTCTCTAGTGACATCTTTAAAGTATGATCGTAAAATAAGTGCGTTAGACGAAATCAGAGCCCGTAAAATTTAATATCTAATGAAATCCAGCTTGTGCTTTCTTCATCAGTGGACGGGAGTGCTGTGGCAGACTTCCCAGTCGGGTCAGCCGGGAGACCAGTCCCAACAAGGTTACGGACCTTACCACAATTACCCGAACCAGAACCCACACGCCACGGAAGAGCAAAGTGAAGAAGAAGCTCCTCCCAGCACGGGATTCTTCGGATTCTTAAAGGGTCTCTTCAGAGGTAAAGGGAAGTCGAAAGGGGAAGGAGAGGTTTCCATGGTCGCTGAAAGGAATAACCATTCCCAACATGTATGTTACGTGGCACATTGGTAAGAAGACTTTCTTAATTATAAGTTCCAGTGAGACCTGAAAAGCACAAAAGTATTGATCAACAAAATCAAAGGGAGATTTCGTCAAACGCACTTAGAATTTCTACCACATTGTCAATCCTGAAACTAAACAATTCTTTGGCAGGAAACATCGAGCAATCCAAACGACTTTAATACATCCGCTGTCTTTGGGAACGCCATGAATCCAATGCTGGATCTGTTCCACAATTCCCCCGTTATACACCCAGACTACTGGAGAGAGAATAAAAAACTCCCATCTGCACCGAACGATATGAGCGATCCGTTGCCAAGGCTTGGCTATCACGGAAAAAACAAGTACAAATACGCTTTCCACGAACCCTGGAAGCCATTAGATAGATTGACATTGCTCTCCCAAGCAGAAAAGGAAGAACTTGAAGGTCAATCAGAAGAGCTTGGCCAAATAGACGCAGCTCCTGGAACTGAAAAGTGTTGATGATATGATAAAATTACGGGCTCTGATTGTAATAAAAAAATCGAAATTGTTAAGTATATTTTTGATATATAAAGATGTCGCTTGAATGAATAAATGAAATGTTAAGTTTTTGAATTTTTCCTTACTGAGTACGGAGCTCTAAAGAGTACCTAACACAAAGACCAAATTCTTGTAAGCTTCAAGGCAAGAGTGAATAGGCATCTTCTAGGCAAGCGCGCTCCAACCTAGACCTCATCATTGCTTTGCACTAAGCATGATTGTCGTCAAGCGCAAGCCTATCTCACAATAAAAAAAAAAGCTCTAGTTCTATATGACATGAATTCTACTGTCGATAGGAAGTGTATGAGCAGCCTAATTTCATTTCGCATTTATAAATATTAATTTTATCAAATCGGTATTTTGAGCAGATTCAACCATCGGTCCAAATTGTACCACAGCTTTCTGGAATAATCAACAAGAAGTTACTTAAAGTATCTCTTCGATAGTGTCGATTGCGATTGTTAAGCAACGTTGTCCCAAGTCGGTAACTGGATGGGTGACCGAATTTGGAAGTCCGAATTTGGTCTTTTCGTTTCCTTCGTGCCTCGGAGAGCACGTAAAGCCGTCGGTCCCAGCTATTATCACTAACATCTGATAATAATCGTTAGAAACCTGAGAGTATTCTTAGTTGAATCGTATGCGGAAGGGCCTGGGAACTCACCGCATTTTTATCCCAAGAAAACCCCAGCCATTATGTGATTAATGAAAAGGGGTCACGACCAGCAATAGGTAATTCGATGCAAAGAGAGAGTAGATCTAGTATCTACCCAGCAAGAGACTTGATAGTTTATCTCCAAAAAACGTTGCCTTTGCAAACTTCAGCCGATGCTGGAGTGCACGCGCACCAAAGGGCCGTGCTCCCTCAGGCCGGTGCCAGACCCCCCGCCGTGCCCCCCGCCGCCGCCGCCCCCCTTCCCCTGGATATACGTCTGGGCTGTGCTGTCTTTCTTCGGACTAATGGGATTCGTAAGTTGATGCAACAATCATCTTCAGTTTCGCCTGGTATACCATCCAGGTTTTCTTATACACTACCAGTAAGCCCTTGACTGCGATCTCATCTGATGGTAAGTGATGATGAAGATTGAAGTTTAAGATGGTAGCGGGCTTACCTGTATGGTTATATTAAACCTAATCTAATCGGTTTATACACGGCATCGTACTAAATCGCTTGGCTGCGCGTCTTTGCCGGTAGGGTGGCAACTACCCAAGGCCGAAGCCCTCCACCAGGAAATTATAAATTCCCAAATTGGCCCTGCCGGGGATCGAACCCGGGGCTTCCCAAGTAAAGACAACAGCGCTCAACACTGCGCCAGGGAGGTCTGTCAAAAGTTATCAAGGTATCTCTACTGGTAGACATAAGTCTGGGATCCACTGCTGGATAAAGGTCTCCTGCATGAATCTCCACAGGACACGGACTTGTGCCGCTCGCTTCAATTTATTTATTACATGAAGGACATACAGTTGTCTCTTATGTTACGTCATGTTTTGACTCTACCACCGGTTCGGAAAATAAATTCTACTGAGAAGAGCCGGCATGAAACTCAGCAGTTGCTCTTTTTAAAAAGCAAAACATTTCATACAGGTATATTATAATAGTTATACAGTACCTAGTGTAAGTTATTATACTATCCTGTGTGGCGCTCGACCTAAAGTCGTTTGCTTCCATACAATTTTGTCACTTTTATTAGTGGTCCATCCGCTTGACGTGCAAACATCGGCCATCGCCCATCGCATAATGGCAGTGAATGGAAACAAACTAAGCAAAATATGTGGTTTAATGAACCACTAAGATATAGACTGTCTAAGCTAAGTCTGCAGCAGTAAGAAAATGGTAGAATTTGAAAATCTGTTGATGACAACACAGAGTGTAATGCGAAAAAACGCACTTGATACTTGTGTTTTTTGTTTTCAATCTGCTTTCCTGGGAGTGTGGTCATTGTTCGTTTTAGTACATTTCAAAGAGTAAAATGTAAATAGAGGGCACAATTTTGACAGCGTATTATGGTAGAGCATACATGATCCCCGTATTTATATAAATTTTATATAATATAATATTTGCCGTGAATTCGTCTGGGTGGATTTCGGCTATAAACTCACGCAGAAACCATATATTTTTGTTCAGGGGATGAGTCAAAAAAGGTAACAGACAAACGGTTACTTTCGCTAACTACTCTTCGCTACTACTAATATTAGTATGAATCTACTGACGCTAAAGATTCACAACAAATTATTACTTGATCAGGGGAGATCTTTTGAATTACGGAGAGCATAAATGAATTAAAACATAAAATGAAATGAATGAAATATTCTTTATTGTACACCAAAGACATAACATTAATAATCAGAATCAATAAAACAAAAAATAAAATAAAACAATAAAAATTATCAATATTGACTTTTGTTTCCCGTGCTGCACGCTTTTTGCCGGGAGTCCTCCAGATTCCCTGATTAGTTTGGCCCTCATTTTTAATAACTCTTATGGTTCGTTCGCTTACACCTGGAAATAAATGAAAATAATTTATTTTTTTCGCATTTTCGGCAAAAAATAATTATGTTGGGGGTTCCGTCTAGACTCTCTTGACCCCTCCTTAGACGCGACAGCTTCTGATCAAGGCAGCACGTTTCTAAATCTAAAATCCCACCCCAAAAAAAACAAAATTTCAATTTGAGATGGAAGATGACTTATTCCAAGTTTCTGAAGGACATCCTGGAGATGAGGCTTTAACTCTTCGCTTATTCCACCTTGAATTTATACAATAATTAATAAAAAGTATAAAAACTTGATAGGATTTTGCTGTCAGTTTTTTTCGCATATTAACCATCATAATTCTACGATATGAACAGGCGAATATAAACCGTTTAAACGTTTTATATAAATAATCTAGAATTGTATTCAAAGATCGAAAGGCAAAATATCAAAACCGTTTGGTCAACTTACTTGTCGACTCTTCAATTTCTTGTAAACATTGTTGTTTTTGGCTTAGGACAGCATCGTGATCTTCCTTTACTTCTTAGAATTTAAGAATCATGTTATAAAATAACTCGCACACATTATTTTGAATAGGTTTATCCATTATTTCACTATTTTCACTTTTATTTTCGAAATATTAAAACGAACTTAAACAACCTGATAGCTGAATTGACAAATCAGTGACAAATGTAAGAACACAGATTAAACGCATGTTTTTACTTTGTTTTAAGTGTTGCCCTTTTATTCCGTGGCAGAGTTAGCGTGGCCAGACTTTAGAAGAAAAATCGGGTAGGATTGGTATTGAACGGTCACTGTGGGTTATCGTCCATTGAATGCCGATTATAGTGCACAATGCTCGATCCTAAACAAATTAAAAATAAAGATGCGGCTATCCAACATCTGTCTACGGAGGATGCTCGACTACTTCGGTCACATTGCCAGGAGAAATTCAAGCAGCATTGAAAAGCTCATCATCACTGGCAAGATCGAAGGAAAGACACCCCGCGGACGAAGCCCGAGACATTGGTCTGACCAAATAAAAGAAGCGGTCGACACTCCAACCTGCAGTGCCTTTTGCACGGCCTCCAATCAATGCCTCCAATAGGGAGAGATGGCGTAACACCTTGAAGGCTGTAATATCTCGAAGGAGCCGCGATCCTAAAGTTGAGGAAACGACGCGAGAAGAGATAGTGCACAATGAGATTAATAATAGCAGCTTTAGATTGAGACTATGAGCACCTACGTAGGATTGCAACCCTGTGATATATCTTGGCCCACCAGGATATTAGGAGATATCGCAGGTTTTCAAGTTAATCAATAAACGCAAAAACTTATACTTTTTTGCAGATGTACCAGTTATTCTTGTGGAAGGATGAGCACGATAGGTTTAATGCACGCGTTGTGACTTGTAAGTATACCTACCTACTTTTATTTTATAAAGTAGGTATTTTTTTTATTTGTGGCATGTCATTAACATCTAGTTTGTGTAAAGGGCGACCCCGTCGAAAAGTGAAGCGTCCGTACCACAGCGACGATTTGCCCGCGTGTGTTCAGTACCTCATCATAGGCACCGGCGCCGCGGGCTGGGCGGCCTATCGCGCCATCATGGAACACGACCGCACTGCTAAGGTATCAGATGAATATCCTATTTGTATGAAGGGCGCCATCGCCGGAAAGTGAAGCGTCCGTACCACAGCGACGATTTGCCCGCGTGTGTTCAGTACCTCATCATAGGCAACGGCGCCGCAGACTGGGCGGCCTATCGCGCCATCATGGAACACGACCGCACTGCTAAGGTATCAGATGAATATCCTATTTGTATGAAGGGCGCCATCGCCGGAAAGTGAAGCGTCCGTACCACAGCGACGATTTGCCCGCGTGTGTTCAGTACCTCATCATAGGCACCGGCGCCGCGGGCTGGGCGGCCTATCGCGCCATCATGGAACACGACCGCACTGCTAAGGTATCAGATGAATATCCTATTTGTATGAAGGGCGCCATCGCCGGAAAGTGAAGCGTCCGTACCATAGCGACGATTTGCCCGCGTGTGTTCAGTACCTCATCATAGGCACCGGCGCCGCGGGCTGGGCGGCCTATCGCGCCATCATGGAACACGACCGCACTGCTAAGGTATCAGGTGTTCTATTTGTTTAAAAATTGAATACATATTCTTATTTTCAAAAATAAAAGAATGTTTCCTTTGAGCTAAATTTGATATCTTCAACATTTAATGTACTTTCCCTCCAAGTCCCATTCATTTTTCCATCCTGTATAATAGAGAAGTTTAAAAAAGAAAAATTGCATAATATAGAATCCCCAAAATGGTCTTCCCTTAGGGTTCATGTAAGCATGTGCTGAATTTCTGCTATGACACAACGCTGGATTTGTCGTGATGGTGGCGCAAAAAAAATGTAACTCAAAATACAGGAAGAAACTAAATATACATAGTTTGGTTCGTCAATTTGTATTGAACTAAGAATATTTTTAGGTATTTTTCATCACGAAAGAGGACTGCATCCCTTACAACCGGATGCCGATGTCGAAACATATGTGGTGGAACCCTGACCCTCCCGATATGAAGAAGTTGAACTACATCGAACAGTTGAGGAGGAAAACGTGAGTCCAACCTTCAGTTAAGGTATTTTGTCTACAGGGCTGATGATGAAATTATGGTTTAACGACCTCCCTGGCACAGGAGAGCGATGTATGGGAGGTTCGATTCCCGGCAGGGGTAGTTTGGCAATTTTTTATTTCTAAGTGTAATTGTCTCTGGTTTGGTCTGGTGGGAGGCTTAGCTTAGGCTAGTTACTACCCAGGCAAAAACGTACTGCCAAGTTTTATTCGCAAATGCGAACGTAGTTTTGCGTTAGCGTTGCGGTGCAATGCTGGGTTTGATGTAGCTGGCATACCCCTTCCAGGTTAGCCCGCTAGACTGCATCTTCACATACCATTCAGGTGAGATTGCAACTTAGATGGATTCTGAAGATAAAAAGAGGAAGTTTTCCAGGATGTACTACGCTGAATGCAAGACCTTCATGGATCCAGTGAAGTTCTACCGCAAGAAGACCGGCCCAGCGGTGTCCATAGCCACCGGATGGTGTGTGCTGAGGGTGGACGCAGACGACCACGTGGCCTGGGTCAAGACCATGTGCGGGGAACAGCCCATTTACTACGAGAGGTGTCTCATGGCTGTCGGTAAGATTCTTGAGAGCGTACCAACGTTCCTCTACTAGCTGTTGGTAATTTTTTTTTGTGGGGTATACTGAACAGCCCGCTGATAGTCTGGGAGAGGTATCACATGGCTGTTGGTAAGACGCTTGAAGCTGGCAACACCGGCCCAGCGGTGTCCATAGCTACCGGATGGTGTGTGCTGAGGGTGGACGCGGATGACCACGTGGCCTGGGTCAAGACCATGTGCGGGGAACAGCCCATTTACTACGAGTGGTGTCTCATGGCTGTTGGTAAGATTCTTGAGAGCGTACCAACGTTCTGCTACTGGCTGTTGGTAACCCGTTTTCCCAGGCGACCCGTAGTCCTAGGTGAGCGGCAGAAGCGACGACGCCACAGAAAACAGACGTACCTACGCGACAACGTCTGTCATTTTCTATGGCGTCGTAACGCGACACGTCGCGTGGCGTCGCTTCTGTGGCTCACCTTGGACAACAGGTCAGATTATTGTGGGGAACATCTCGCATATAGTCTACGAGAGGTATCATACTATGGCTGTTGGTAAGATTTTTAATAGCCTAGGTCAATGTTCTCCTACTGGCTGTTCGTAAGTGTCTTGCGGGGAACAGCCCATTTACTACGAGAAGTGTCTCATGGCTTGATAAGATTCTTGAAAGCGTAACACGTGAAACGTACTTTTATTCATCTGTTCTGGTTTAATTCTAGCACAGATCCATACTAATATTATAAATGCGAAAGTGTCTGTCTGCTACGCTTTCCTGGCGCATATTTTTAACCGATTTTGACGAAATTTTATCAATGCTGTAACTATGTTGCTCAATATAATTACAATCTAGCCAGACTATTTGGCTGTTATGTAACTTTAACCTAAGCTTATATCTTATATCCTAAAATATTGCCCAATGGCGTATTGTCCTTAGTCTAAAATAGACACTAATCTTATTTTTACTTGACACAGGAGCCAAACCCAAGACCCTGGAGATATTCAAGTCAGCTCCAAAGTTCGTGAGAGAGCGTGTCACCACGCTGCGCACTATCCGCGACCTCGAGATGGCGTACCGGAAGGTGAAGGCGGCTAAACACGTGGTCATACTGGGCGGTGGCTTCCTGGGCAGCGAGCTGGCCTGGTATCTGGGCAGAATGAGTGAGTTAACTTACACATTTATAGTAGGCAATACTAGATGATGCCCGCGACTTCGTCCGCGTGGATTAAGTTTTTTGATTCCCGCGGGAACTCCTTAACTTGCCGAGATAAAAAGTAGCCTATGTCACTCTCGTCTTCAACTATACCTATGCCAAAAATCACGTCGATCCGTTGCTCCGTTGCGGCGTGATTGAAGGACAAACCAATAAACCAACAAACAAACACACTTTCGCATTTATAATATTAGTATGATGTATCATATATGTTTCATGTTTCTGTTTTTCTACGTATTTTATAACTTTTAAGTACAAAATAAATAAATAAATAAATAAAAAGTGTGGGTGTGCAATTCACACACGCCTTGAGATGGCGTACCGCAAGGTGAAGGCCGCTAAACGCGTGGTCATACTGGGCGGCGGCTTCTTGGGCTGTGAGCTGGCCTGGTATCTGGGCAGGATGAGTGAGTACACTAATGTTTTTTTTAAATTTTGTTGACGACCTCCGTGGCGCAGTGTTGAGCGCTGTTGCCTTAACGTGCGGAGGTCCGATTCCCGGCAGGGTTTGGAAATTTATAATTTCTGAATTTTCCCTGGTCTGGCCTGGTGGGAGGCTTCGGCCGTGGCTAGTTACCACCCTACCGGCAAAGACGTGCCGCCAAGCGATTTAGTGTTCCGGTGCGATGCCGTGTAGAAACCGACTAGTATAACTGCCATGCCCCTAATAGGTTAGCCCGCTACCATCTTAGACTGCATCATCACTTACCATCAGGTGAGATCGCAGTCAAGGGCTAACTTGTAGTGAATTAAAAAAAAAACAAAGAATAGGCGTGCGCTTGACGACAATCATGCTTAATACAAAGCAATGATGAGGTCTAGATTGGAACACGCTTGCCTAGGGGATGCCTATTCACTCTTGCCTTGAAGGTACTTAAGTTACGCTGCAGGGAATGCTGTGCATGTCCACATCCTGGCGGTTCGAATTAGAAACGTAGAGCAGAACCGTTTCGTTCAAGCAGATTGGACGTCAACCACTTAAGGATGCCAACGCTGACGGTTGGTTATGTTCCTGTAACTAACTCTTGACTGATAACATCGTGATTGAAATTGACTTGAAAAATCATTACATGATTACAGAGGTCTTTCTGTAATCAGAGGTAAGTATTTACTATCCTCCTACCTCGGTATTGCCTCTACATTTTTTTTTTTAATATAAGGGCCAGCGCTTGGCTGCAATGAGTTTTGCTTGCAAGTGATGATGCAGTCTAAGGTGGAACGCGCTTGCCTAGAAGATGCCTATTCAATCTTGATTTGAAGGTATCTATATTAAAAGAGGAAGGGAAAACGGAAGCCGGAAGGGCGTTCCATATCCTAGCGGTTCGAATTAGAAACGAGGAAGCAAATTGCTTCGTACGAGTCCGCGAAATTTCGACTGCGTAAGGGTGCAGACCTTGTCGATGTGCGGTTCGATAATTTTTAATCTATCATTAATTTTATGTGTATAAAGAGATATAACCTTCACAGGTAAGGAGGTGGAGCGTCACGACGGCCAGGAGGAGGAGCCGATCGAGTTTGTGCAGATGGTCAAGGATAAGGGCATCCTGGCGGGGATCCTGCCTGAATACCTGGCTGAGTGGGCGGCCGAGAAGATCAAGTGTGAAGGCGTTACCATCATGCCCAAGAGTGAGATATACTTTAGATAGATGGATAGATAGACAGATAGATACATAGATATATAGATAGATAGATAGATGAATGGATGGATGTTTGTTATTCAATCACGCCAGAACGGCTGAACGGATCTGGATGAAAGGCACAGAGATAGATTATAGTCTGGAATAACCCATCGGCTGTTATCCCGGAAAGTTAGAGTTCCCGAAGTAATCCACGCGTCAGCTCACATTAGCTCGTGTACAGTAAAACTTAAACACCCCACGAATGAGAATTAATTTAATAGATTTCTTTTAAAAATGCAGACTGCAGATAATTAGGTATAATGTTAACTGTTTGCAGCTCAAGTGTATGACGCGTTCGAGTCAGAGGACGGGCGGCTGGAGTTGACCTTGTCCAATGGATCTTCGCTGGTCACTGATTATGTAAGTGGGTTACGTTAATCTTTTTTTAATCATAGAATAGGCTTGCGCAGTGCGCTTGACGACAATAATGCTTAAATACAAAGCAATGATGAGGTCTAGGCTGGACTGCGCTTGCCTAGAAGATGCCTATTCACTCTTGCCTTGGTATTCAAGGTAATGTAATAAAACTTGGATCCTGTGCCTTTCTTCTGCGCCATATTCTATTGCTCAGGATCTTTATTGTTTCCGCCACGTATCCCGCATCGGGGGTGTATATTTCGGAGTCCTAGCATGTCGTGTTTTTTGAAAAATTTATCAAGAATCATATTGCCACAGTATGACGGAGCATCGTTTGAGAACGACTCTACCAATTTGGCTGATTTATTTTTCGTTGTGTTCGTAATTTCGTGTATGTATAGTCAGTACAAGGTAAAACTGACAAATTGTATTGCGTTGTACAACGTGCAGTGTAAAAATTATGTTTACTCACAAATGTAATTTTACGCGACACCTCAAGGCTTATCATTATGTAAAACGGGTAAATTGATTGCCTTTGCTATTACTGCAGTAGCTTCCCGTGTTACTCCATTTTATTCTCGGTTCTCCGATCAGGTGCTGGTGGCAATAGGTGCGGAGCCGCGCGACGAGCTGGCGGAGCCGTCGTTCCTGGAGCTGGACCGCGTCAACGGCGGCTTCCTCGTCAACACGGAGCTGGAGGCTAGAACACATCTGTATGTGGTGAGTCAGAAAGCTATAGGAGATTTAGGAAACTAGGAAACTGCATACTAATTTAACATATGAATGACAAGCTTTTGTATTGAAAACTCTGCCAGTTTCCTACGTTTCATCCTTGTCAGCCATCATTCAGACGGAATGCAAAGGCTTTACCTGAAAGATTGAGCGGAGAACGGGGAGGATATTTTTAGTCCGTAGGCCGCTGGGTTTCATCCCCAATGGAGTCGGGCATGCCTCCAAAACTCCTGAGGTATCAAATGAGGATTTTCCTTCTCCCCAAAAAAAAAATCCTTGTCGCCCCGCAGCGTGACTCTGTTTAGATCCCTCCGACGACCGACTGATAGGAAAGAACATATCTCTTTAGGCTGTATACTTATAGCTGTGTGTAGGTCTGTCTGCTGCGCTTTCACGGCCTATCTGTTCCACAGATTTTGACGAATTTTGGTACAGGGGACATACTGCCAACGCTTAGCCATATTGTTTCATTAATGTTGACTTTCGTGTTTTAGAATTATAATCCTTATTTTAGGAACGTCAAGGTACGTGACATCGAACTGTCATTTTGAGTTATATTGCTTGAAGCGTTGGCAGTATGGCCTTAGAGATAGGTTTTATCCCGGGGATAGGCACATTAGCCTGTGTAGCCTTCTTCTATTATTATGGAATGAGCCTAGAAACTTGTTTTGTATTCAGTCCTCGTTAGTTTAGTGGTCAGAATATTCGACTGCGGCTGACGAGGTTCCGGGTTCGGGCCATAATTAAATATTGGGTTTTAATGAATAGAAATTCGTAGTATGTACTAGCCCGGAGTTAGGAAGTTGGCGGTGTTTCACCCCCGTGCCTCGGAGAGCACGTAAAGCCGTCGTTCCTGCGACTGATCTCTTTCCGGTCGTGTCGGATTTTCCGTCCCATCGGGCTATGATAGTAAAGGAACAGAGAGTGCACCTGTGTATGCGCACACACTTGTGCACTACAATATCTCCCGCGCAGATGGCTTTCTCTCTGAAGATTGACCGCCGTGGCCGAAATTCGATCGGGAGGATATTATTATTTTATTTATTTATTTATTCTGTACAAAATACAAATTAAAACTAAACTTAAATATAGAAAGGACGTGTACAAGGACATCTTATCGCTACAAATGTGGATTTCTTCCAGATGCCCTAGGTGTGAGAACAATTGATGTCTAGAGATGCATAGCAGATACAGAAACGACAAGAGACTATATACAAAACTAAAAAAATTGGTTGCCTGTAAAGTCGATATACGGGCGAAAGTTTTACGTGACAACGACTTACGCGTGCCTTTCACTTTTTATGTCTGTCTCTCTCGCTCTTAGGCGGGCTAACCATGCCCGAGTGGAAGGGACGCGTGCCTCTCACTCGCTCTCATTGTAAGCGCATAACGCGCGGAGCGTAACGCAGTTTCTTGAAGTGTCTCCCGGCAAACCAATTTATAAGACGTTGTCACGTCAAAATATACATAATTTAGAAGCATACACTTAAATAATCATATAAATATGTATAAATATATAAATACATTAATATAATTTAAAAAATAATATATATACTCAATATTACATACAAATATAACATATATATGAATATATACTTATAATATAGGTACATTTACAATATACAAATAAATAGAAATGAAGAACTAAATTTATCTGAAGAAGAAAGATTTGATATTTAAGATATTTTACATCTCTCATATTCGGTAAGTAGGTCCTTATTACCCCCAAATGGAGCTTGTAGGTGACCAATTAGCGCTCTAGGGTAATAATGTAGCTAGAAAAGCCCTAGGGCGGTAAGTAATTAAAAAAAGTATGATGGTTAGATGTACGCGAACTTTTTGAAAGAGTGAAGAGTTTTTTTTTTTTAATTACTTACCGCCCTTGGGCTTTTCTAGTTACATTATTACCCTAGAGCGCTAATTGGTCACTTACAAGCTCCATTTGGGGGTAATAAGGACCTACTTTACCTCACAATCGAGATGTAAAGCAGAGTAGTTAGCTCGGGTGTAAGCATCAATTGCACCCTCGAACTATAGGCGCCCTCCCTGCGCTCGTGCGCCTAAATATCTCGGGCTGCAATTGATGCCTTACAGCCCTTGGCTACTAATCTACTATTATTTGTTTTCAGGCTGGAGATGCAGCGAGCCTCTACTCCCAGTGGAAGGACACCCGTCTCCGTATGGAGCACTACGGCAACGCGCAGGAGCAGGGGTACATCGCTGGAGCCAACATGACTGGCTACTGGATCCCCTGCAACATGGAGCCGCACTTTATATTCCGTCTCGGCGATTCTTTAGACGTAGAGGTTTGTTGCACATTGGGTATTCGGATTAAACATCAAACTATCTTGGTGCCAAAGAATTGGGCATGTTAACGCTATGATGATGAAAGCCCTCCCGATCAGCCCCCCTAGCATGGGCCGGAGATAAAAATGTTATCCCCCGATTTTATCCACTGACAAGAGATAAAATTAACTTATCCACCTCTCAGAGCACGGCAACAGGGGAGAGGAGAAGTTTATCCCCGTTTGACATTTCACGGGGACTCGGGGGACTATTTACCCACCGTTATTTAGCGTTTTTATTTATTTATTTAGGAATAAAAATGTTATCCTTTCCTCGGGGAGAAAATTCTCTCGGCCCATGCTAGGGGGGCAGAAGGCCTTAGTAGCATTTTCCTGAGTGAACAATTCGCTACTTAGACATTAATAATTGGTCATTAGACTTTTCAATTAGACGTTACTTAGACTTTTAGATAGGGAAGCAATGAAAGCCGTAAGTAGGCGACTAGATCTAGATAAACAGAAGTATCTAGGCAGCCGATAGGTAGTAGTAGGTAAGAGCTAGTAAGCTTCAGTTGTTCAGGAGCAAGTCTACATAGTTGATGCCAACATGGCCGGCAATGGACATGGCGCTTTTTTGTCGCTGCGATTTCTTGGATGTGGAAGTGATAAAGACATATTTATATTGATTCCCAGATATGATAAGTTTGGAGAATAATTATTGAAGTGAAAACTTCTTTACCCGTTTTGAACACTTTTTGGTAGGGGGTAAACTTGTGGATTCGCGTCACCGACATGCTCGCGTTGTTACGAAGACAAAAGGTCTTAAATATAAATATACTACATTCGTAATTAAACTTTAATGTCTTAGTTTTAAGGTTTTTTTTTTTTAATTATTTTAAATATTCGTTTTCACTTCTATCGGCAGTTCCTATGACTGCCAATTTTTTATTTAACTAGATGATGCCAGCGAGTTCGTCCGCGTGGATGATGTTTCTTTGATTCCCGCGGGAACTCCTCAATTTTCCGATAGCCTATGTCCTTCCCCGGGATGCAACCTGCCTCTATAACAAATTTCATCAAATCAATTGAAAAGATGGGCCGTGAAAGCGTAGCAGACACACAGACACACTTTCGCATTTGTAATATTAATATGAATTGACTTAGTTTAATCGGTTCTATGCTTTGACGTCTTGTTCCTTTGATTACGAAGCTGGAATTACTTGACCTCTCGGTCGATAACTAATTCATCGATTATTGGCGAGGTGATATTTTATTATCTTTTGGAAATTCTTTAAATACTCGATATCTAGCTATTCTTTATCGGCTCATATTTTGGAAAGTCCTAAAACTTGTAATGATTCAACTCAAAATGTTATAGATAAGGGTCCTTCTCCTTCGCGATTTCCATCTCGAGAAATTGATGGGAAAATTGACTAGTAAATAAAGGTCTTGAATAGCTGTTGCTCTAACAAATGGGAAGGTCAATTCCAAAGGGGTTTGAATATTTTGGCCTACCAACCGTTATTTATTTTTATTTCAAAATAAGTTATAGTCCATCCATTCGATCTCTCACCAGCTCGATCCATTTATATACTCCTACATCCATGACAAATACGGTGACAAATAATATGATATAAGTAAAGTCGGGGGACCAACATGGAAAAGGATAGCAAGGGTAAGAAAAAAATGGAAGACGCTGGAAGAGGCCTATGTGTGGGGAGGACACGCTGATAGCTGGACAAACCGATAATATAATATTTATAATAATTTAGTTAGATTTAGATGATAAGGAAAAATGTTGTAGTTATAATATAAATATTAATTATGATAGATTTAGAATTTAGATGATAAGGAAAAATATTGTACAAACTGTCAGCAATAAAGGCTATTATTATTATTATACATCCATGACAAATACGGACATCATCTTGTAATGTCTAAAATAATAATGATGTGTGTTGCAGGGCGTGGGCGAGGTGGGCGCCTGTATGCCCACGGTTGGGCTGTTCAAGCCGTGCAACGAGGAGAGCAAGCCGCAAGCGCCCAACGCCGGCGAGGGGGACAGGCCGTGCTTCAAAAAGTAAGCATTGCTTGTGCATGTCCTTTCAATGTTTATGTTTTATTTTTAAGTTACTTGTACCTACAGTTTTTTTTTTTTTAATCCACTACAAGTTAGCCCTTGACTGCGATCTCACCTGATGGTAAGTGACGATGCAGTCTAAGATGGTAGCGGGCTAACCTGTTAGGGGTATGGCAGTTATATTAAACCCATACCCCTAGTCGGTTTCTACACGGCATCGTACCGGAACGCTAAATCGCTTGGCGGCACGTCTTTGCCGGTAGAGTGGTAACTAGCCACGGCCGAAGCCTCCCACCAAATAAATAAGCCCCTAACTAACGCTGCAGTTTGCATTTCCGACACTAGACTGTAATACTTGCATCCCCGGTACTCTAGACTACGTAATACTAAGTGTAGTTCTTGGAATTCACGAGTGCGCGTGGCTCATGGTTGTGTAAAGTTACATCTGTACTAGCTGATGCCCGCGACTTCGTCCGCGTGGACTAAGTTTTTTCAATTCCCACGGGAACTCCTCAATTTTCCGGGATAAAAAGTAGCATAGGTCTCTCTCCAGGTCCTCGACTATACCCATGCAAAAAATCACGTCGATCCGTTGCTCCGTTGTGCTTGATTGAAGGACAAACCAACAAACCAACAAACAAACACACTTTCGCATTTATAATATTACTAGCGATCCGCCCCGGCTTCGCACGGGTAGTACAAATAATCCGAATAGTCTATACCCAATATAGCCAGTGGGCAGGTTTTGCATTTTAATATTACAGAAAACTCATAAAAATGGTTATTGTGAGTCAACCTTAAAAGATAGATATATGCTATTGCGGACTTCTTTTTAGAACTTTTTGAGACGAACAATTCCACCATACATTGTTTTAGTGTAACTTTAACTATTTAAGCAGCGCACGCCACGTAAGCTCTTGAAAGAGACGATTTTTTCCGACTTAGTTCACATTATTGCAATTTTCGTAAGGATCTCTAATTTTTTTGAAAATAAAATATAGCCTATGTTACTCGCTGATAATGTAGCTTTCTATTGGTGAAAGAATTTTTAAAATCGGTTGAGTAGTTTTTGAGTTTATCCATTAACAAACAAACAAACAAATCTTTCCTCTTTATAATATTAGTTTATATAATCATAATAATGGTTTCCCCGCAGGGCCGACGAGTACAAGAACAGATACAAGCGAGGCATGCTGTTCTACTTGCGCGACGAGACCATCGTCGGCTTCGTGTTCTGGAACCTGCCGCCTGTGGACGACCGATACGAAGTGGCCACTGAGGTTCAAACAATCTATATTTATATAATGAAAGAACTGGAAGTTAATTTTTTTTTATCAACCACAAGTAAGTCCTTGACTGCGATCTCACCTGATGGTTAGTGATGATGCAGTCTAGGATGTGTTTTTTTTAATGTTTCGCACTCAGTTATCCTCTGACATGATGTCAGTGACCTTTTTAATGCACGTTTTGCTCTGGTCTAGGATGGTAGCGGGCTAACCTGTTAGGGGTATGGCCGATATATTAAACCCATCCCCTAATAGGTATCTACACGGCATCGTACCGGAACGCTAAACCGCTTGGTGGTACGTCTTTGCCGGTAGGGTTGTAACTAGTCACGGCCGAAGCCTCCCGATGAAAATTCAGAAATTATAAATTCCCAAATTGACCCTGCCGGGAATCGAACCCGTGACCTCCCACGTTAATACAACAGCGCTAAACACTGCGCCACGCAGGTCGTCGAATTCGCTAGAATCCGCCACAATAGGTAAATCTATGTGTTACAGTGTGTATCTTGCGATATTCACCACACCACACAAATCTTGCAACTTATTCTCTACGCATGTTTCACTCGCTTGTTGCAGTACCCAGACAAGCCGACGAGGCTTAAGGGTACGAAGTTATCATATTGTATTTGCATAGTTTATAAAATGATGAATAAAATTAAAAAAAAAAAAAACAAAACTCCGACACCGGAGCATTTTCAGGTGTTGACTCGACAATGTACCTACGATTGTAAAGTAAGAGCACCGCATTATTAAAGTAAGAGCACCGCATTATTATCCCAAGAGAACCCCTGGTATTACGTGACTAGCTGATGCCCGCGACTACGTCCGCGTGGATTGAGGTTGATCGGTTCCCGCGGGAACTCTTTAATTTTCCGGGATAAAAAGTAGCCTATGTGCTATTCCAGACTATAATCTATCTCTGTGCCAAATTTCATCCAGATCCGTTCAGCCGTTGGAGCGTGATTGAGTAACAAACATCCATACATCCATCCAGACTTTCGCATTTATAATATTTATTTGATTTGATTAATTTAAAGGGGTCACAACCTTCAGCAATGAGGAATACGACGCAAACATATTCTATTTCCAGATCCTCCGAGCTCGGCCGTCTTACAAGGACATCAACCTGATCGCGGAACTGTTTGGTTTCCCGGAGACCAAGTGCGAATACGTCAACGAGGCCGAGCTGGTGGAGCCTGGCCCTTGCATCAAGAAGTGAGATACCTTTCACATAGTATATTGAAATTCCACGGCCGCGTACGAAGCGATTCGCTTTCTCTCAAATCATCTTTATTCAAAATTGGTACCTACAAAGTACAATAAATATCATGTCATATATATACTACTGTTATTAATGCGAAAGTGTGTTTGTTTGTTGGTTTGTTGGTTTGTCCTTCAATCACGACGCAACGGAGCAACGGATCGACGTGATTTTTGGCATGGGTATAGTTGAGGACCTGGAGAGTGACATAGGCTACTTTTTATCCCGGAAAATTAAGGAGTTCCCGGGGGAATTTAAAAAAACTTAAACCACGTGGACGAAGTCGCGGGCATCAGCTAGTATTCAAATAACACTGCTTCAAGCGACGGTAGTAAGCTCAGTGTCCTTTGATTCATTAAACCGGATGCGGAAACGGTACAGGAAGAAATGTCCGACAAATAGGTTAATGAACGTCATGTTTATAAAGAATAAGAGTTGATGGTGATAATTAACAACGGTATCTTAAGACTAAATCTACGAGGGTTCCAAACGCGCCCTGGTCTGAGAAGAGCCCACAACAAACTCAGCCGGTTTTTTTTATTATTATCATCATGTTTGCGTTTCTAATTCGAACGCCCTTCCGGCTTCCGTTTTCCCCTCCTCTTATAATATTGGTATCTTCAAATCAAGAGTGAATAAGCATCTAGGCAAGCGCGCTCCACCTTAAGCTGCATCACTTCTTCCAGCGAGTCAAATTGCAGCTAAGCGCTAGTCTATAAATTAAAAAAAATATCTATCCATCCATCCATCCATCCATCCAAACTTTCGCATTTATAATATTGGTATAGATTAGTATAGATTACAATAAATAGCTTACGTTTTTTGTTGCAGTTGGCGTTTTGCGTGAACCGCTGTCGAGTATAGCTGAAGTCAAATAGTGCAATGAAAAGTTCAGTGATCAAAGTTACAAATTAAATTATTGTGTGAAATCATTAATTTGTTATTATTTTAAAAGTATTTTAGTTCCAAAGACTTGGTAGTAGCATCGTGGGGCGACGGTTGACACGGAACCGAATATCCATTTTATTTTTCTGAGGGCTAAGTACCATCGCTGAAAGCAGTATTATTTTAATATTGCAGTTTTATATGACGTCCCATTATGTCCCTACAATAAGGATTATCATTCTGAAACAAAAACTTTAACAATATTAAAATAATACTTCTTAGCAGTGTCCGATTGAACTTTCGGTTTCGGTACTTTATTTTCCCACGAAAATATGACCTTACCTTAGGAAACTTATTCGGTTTCGGCTGTAAAAACTATAGAGCAAGCAAGTGGCGTCACCTGGAGGAGGACTCCAGCTGAAAATCAGCTCTGAATGCTCTTGTAACTTATTGCAAGGCATTCTGCATTATGCTGATCTGGATGTCTTTTTCAAGTTGTGCCACACACGACAAGCGTTATCATAGTGCTTCTATGACTTGATCATAAGTTTACCTTAAGGTACCTATTGTTCTGTGTGGCACACCGCACAATGCTGTGAATGGATGCTTCTTCGCAATGTGGTAAAAAGCATGTCCCAAGCTGGAGAACGTAGGTTAAAACTAACTCTGGCTTATGTAATTTTTTTTGTAGACACTAGACAGTGTCCTCTACACCCTCCATCAAGAAAAAGAACATAAAAGAGGTGAGATCCATCTAAAAAAAAATTTTAAACCTCCAATTTCTAACCTCCATGACTGTCCCACTGCTCATGTCGCAGATAACAAACCTATTTATTTAAAGTATATACTGGATTAAAAATTCTCAAAAAAATATATTTCAATAATGAATAATTAATGTTTTAAATAACAACAGCAGCGTGAGACAACGTCTTTGAATTATTTTTTTACTAGTGACTAAAGTCTGTCCCACGACTTTTTAATCATTCATGTGAATTTATACAAACACTAACGTAACTACCCACATATCCATAAAATCCGCATCGTCGTCGCGTTGTACGAACAAATTCAGTAGCCTTGAGCAATTCGTGTAGAACGGAGGTGTCTTCGTCGTTGGGTTACGAAAATATTTCGCATTCTCCAACGGAAATTTCATTTTGTCAACTTTAAACCCTCATTCATAGAACTCTCACTATACCGTAAGTAGTTATCACCTTTACATATTTGTATTTTTTTAATATTTTAAGAATGTTTTACTTTCTAACAAAGCACATTTTAAAAAAATACTATGCTTACTTATCAAGTAAAAATTTAAAAACTAACCAATTCTAATTACCATGATTCTAATTACCATTATTACCATGACCATTTTACGTACATGGTAATTAGGCATTGGCTAGGTAATTAGATTAGTGCTTGAATGTATGGGAACTTCTAGGTTTTGACGACCTCCCTGGCGCTCCTATGGTGAGTGCTTCGGTCTCAAAAACAGGAGTTCCTGGGTTCGATTCCCGACAGGGGCAATTTTGGCATTTTATAATCTTTAAAATGGTCTCCGGTCTAATCTGGCGGTAAGCATTGGCCGAGGCTGGTTACCACCCACCACTGTACCGACGAAGACGTACCGTGCCATGTGATTTAGCGTTCCGGTACGATGTAGCGTAGAAACTGATGAAAGATTTAAGTTTAATACTACCTTACTACTCTGTAAGAGTATGGGGCGCATCTTAATTACGAAGCTCTTGGCGTACCTAGAGTCTAATGATCTACTTTCAGACCGCCAATACGGGTTTCGTAAAAAACGGTCTGGCGGTGATCTACTCGTGTACGCCACCCATATTTGGGGTGAAGCCATAGAGAAACATGGAGAGGCGCTTGCTATATCTCTCGATATCTCAAAGGCTTTCGACCGGGTTCACCCTTCTTTGCAAGCTTCCAGCATTCGGTCTCCCGCCGAGCTTGTGTGACTGGATATCTGAGTTCTTGAGTGAAATATCCTTCAGAGTAGTCATTGATGGCTGCGTGTCAGATCTTATGGCTATTATTGCCGGTGTTCCTCAAGGGTCTGTTCTTTCTACTACACTATTTCTGTTGCACATCAATGATCTGTTGCAACCCGGTATCCTTGGGTACATAGACGACATCACTATAATGGAGAGATACATATCCAGTTCACGCGCAAGTAGTTCAGGTACCAATAAACTCAGACAGGCGATGGTTCAACCAAAACGCAGGCATGTTTGCTCACAGCAAAACGGAGTCCATTCATCTTGACTCCCACTTTTCGAGATATATCCTTGCCGTCTGCCGATTGCCAATATCCTAGGCCTCGACATCATAACTAAGATCAACTTCGGGAGCGAAAGCCAAGACAGCCACCAAAAAACTTGGTATACTTAACAAGGTCAAGCAGTACTTCACGCCACGCCAACTGGTTACCCTATATCAAGCCCAAGTTCGGTCGTGCATGGAGTACTGCAGTCACCTTTATGATGGCTCTGCTAAGTATCAGCTGGCGGCTCTTGATGCCGTAGATCGTCGAGCTAGGAGGTTGATTGGCGAAGATTCACCTCTTCTGGCGAAACTTCAAACTCTGGATCACCGCCGTAATGTAGCCGGCGTACCGGTATTTTATGGGATATATTTAGGAGAGTGTGCTCACTTGACCTTTCTACCACCGTGCCGCAAGGCGCCATGCGAGTTTCCACCCCAATGTCGTAGACGTTCCATCCACACGTCCGAAGCGCTTTGTGTCTTTATTCCTTCACTGAAATCTGTTATTTTTTTTAATTAGTTCAGTCATTTTGGTGCTAGTCAACACTGAGATACTAGTTTACTTAATTTTTCAAAAACTTTGTTGTTCTATCTTTTAAGTGGTCAAGAAGACTAGCGTTTGTTTTTAAATTTTTATATGATTATTTCACTAAAGCATGTTATTTTAAGTTGTGTGTGTAAGAGAGTTTCAGTTCAGAGTATTATTTTAATACTATTTATTATACTTATACCTACTATAAACAACTATTAATTTTATGAGAACTTTGCTGAATCGGTTGATTTCGTCAACGAGATCGACTTTTTTTTTTGCCACTACAAGTTAGCCCTTGACTGCGATCTCACCTGATGGTAAGTGATGATGCAGTCTAAGATGGTAACGGGCTAACCTGTTAGGGGCATGGCAGTTTATATTAAACCCATACCCCTATTCGGTTTCTACACGGCATCGTGCCGGAACGCTAAATCGCTTGGCGGCACGTCTTTGTCGGTAGGGTGGTAACTAGCCACAGCCGAAGCCTCCCACCAGGAGGTGGGAGGCTTAGGCTATTTTTAGTCTTATTTTTATTGCTGAAGCGATCTAGTTTAAAATGATTTTTCAATGAGACTGACTTTTGCTTATATTTTTTTTTAACATTATGTTGGTAACTAAAGCATGTTTTTTTTTAAATAACTTTGAGCGCAGTGAGCTTCTTTTGATACTATGCATTTATAGTATACTTAGACGCTTACGACGATGATTACGCGGTAAATCTAAGTAGGTAAGTTAAGAAGATTACTTAATATAATATTGATCACGTTAACGAGACTGATTTATTTTTGTCAAATTTTGTATGAGTATGTTTGACATGCCGTTTTAAAAAGATTTTGTGTACAAAGAGTTATTTTGATAATATTCTAATAGATGCTTACTTTAAGCTTACTATCTATTTGATAAGAAATCTACTGAATTTATTGATCTCGTGGACAAGACTGACTTTTGCTTATTAAATTTCGTACAAGTAATTAAATTTCTTTCAAAATTTTAAAAAGATTTTGTGAATATAGAGTTATTTTGATAATATTCATAATATACTTAGACGTTTACTCTAGCTAACTTTATATTTGATAAGAAGATTACTGAATCTATTTATGTTGTCCTCGTGACTGACTTTTGAATTTTGCGAATCGCGATTGACTCATTTATACTTTTTTTAGATATTAAGATAATATAATTGTTGAATCGAAGCAGGCGTTACTTTGCGGAAGTCCATGTCCACGGAGCATCCTCAGGAGATGTTGACTCGACAATGCACGATTGTGAAGCACAATCTTCACAATCGTGCATTGTCGAGTCAACATCTCCTGAGGATGCTCCGGTTTCGGAGTGAAACGTACGTAGAGAGTGATTTGGAGGATTTGTGTAGTGTAGTGCTGTGCCGGTGCGAATTGCTGGGTGGTGGGTGTTCGCATGTTGTCGGTGGAAGACACGTACTACACCACATAGATTTATCTACTGTGGCGGATTATAGCGAATTAAGCTTCTGGTTCATTCATTAATATAATTGTTCTTTCAGTTTTATTTCTGTATTTTTCCACATTTTCTTATAGATTTTTATAACACAAACACTTATGTTTTATTCATATTACTCATCACCATTATCATTACCAAATTACCATATTATGCATATTCTAATCACCATATCCCGGACCTCATTACCATGTCACAATTTTTCATTACCATGACCACAATAATTACCAAACACCTTATATCTCCAAGAGAATCAGATCCTGGTGAGAGGCCTTCCTCATCACTGTGACAAATGAAGGTACCCCTTTGTCAAGGTCAACTTAAAAAAAACAATAACTCAAAAAAAAAAAAATTTTTTTACACCGGTCGATAATGACATGAAATCGAAGAAGTGCCCGAATATGGCTGTGAATAAATGTTTTTTCTTTCTTTCCGTCTTTCTAGATCCCAGAGCCTTCAGACCTTACTTATTTTCTGAGTAATAAAATGTGTGTGTTATAGTAGCTTTTGTACGTACATTTAACGTACGCATACTCGGTAGGCTTACTCAGAAAATA
Source organism: Erebia ligea (assembly GCA_917051295.2). NCBI lineage: Eukaryota > Metazoa > Arthropoda > Insecta > Lepidoptera > Nymphalidae > Erebia > Erebia ligea. Next base: position 814,071 of record OU785241.1, read on the forward strand.
AGTAAGGTCTGGCTGGCGGCTCTAGGATCTTGGACCATAGTTTCGGTCGGGGAGGGATGGTACTTAACAATAAACCGGCCAAGTGCGAGTCGGACTCGCGCACCGAGGGTTCCGTACAAACCTGTAGTAAGTTTTTTACGTATTATAAACAAGACGAAATGAACCGCAAAACTAACTTTGTTTGTAGAGGTTTATTGTTAATATCAAAAAAACTATGCTAGTTAGAGCGTTGGTTTTATTTTTCCTGTAAAATATACATAAGCTTCTATTGACCATAATTATCTCAGATTTTTCAATTGGTAAACTTCGGAGATAAGGGGGGGGGAACGGTATTTTTTTCGACATTTTGCCCGATAAATCAAAAACTATTATGCATAAAAATAAATAAAAATCTGTTTTAGAATTTAGAAGTATAGCCCTTTCATATGATATCCCACTCAGTATAGTTATTATACTTTGAAATTTCAAACCCCCGATTTTCCCCCTTTTTTAATTAAACTAAAAATAATTTTCGATTTTTTTTTATTTTAATGATGTTAGGCCACTATTATACACAACTATTCCAAATTTCATGTCGATAGCTTTAATAGTTACTGAAATAATCGACTGTGACAGACGGACGGACGGACGGACGGACGGACGGAGAAAGTCGCACCATAAGGGTTCCATTTTTACCATTTTGGTACGGAACCCTAAAAATGATGGGGCCATCCCCATGAATCGTGATGGCCCCCAGAAGTCAGTAAGATGTTTTCCACTCCCTTTATTACCGACTTCCTTTTTGGAAATAAAAACGTAAGTAGGTTCCACAACTCTTAAGTAATATTTCTATGGCTTTGGTTATATTATGACTTTTTGCAAAATTCATTACTGAAAATGGAAATTAATCAAGTGAGGCCGTATAAACAAACAGCAATCACCTACATTTCTCATTTTCCTCTCGCGTACTTATGGGAAAATTAAAATATTGTCTGCAATCACTTTAGCTTGTGACTGATATAGGTACATATTGTCCTTTTCTGGATGTTTTTTTATTCGACTACAAGTACACTGCGATCTCACCTGGGTGGTAAGTGATGATGCAGTCTAAGATGGTAGCGGGCTAACCTGTTAGGGGTATAATAGCCGCCGCGTAAGTTGAACTCTGCGCAGAAACACATTTCGGGTGTCAAACGAAGTGCGCCGCGAGCCCATACCCCTCGCTTCCCGCGTATGCTCCGCTCGGCCCTGTAGTATACAATACCTACCTGACCTACGACGACCATTACCTGTACCTGCGCAGACGACCGCCATTTTGGGTCAACTTACATACAGTCGATTGTACGGCAGTTATATTTAACCCATAAATACGCCTTATCGGTTTCTACACGGCATCGTACCGGAAAGCTTAATCGCTGGGCGGCACGGCTGCGCCGGTAGGGTGGTAACTAGCCACGGCCAACCCTCCCTACGACCAGACCAGACCAGAGAAAATTCAGAAATTATTAATTCCCAAATTGACACTGCCGGGAAGCAAACCCGGGACCTCCCATGATAAGACCGCAGCGCTCACCACTGCGCCAGGGAGGTCATCAAAAAGACGTATCGTAACTCTAGTGATTGCCACAGAAATAATGCATAAAAAATAGTAGGTACTACTAGGTAGGTACTAACGTAGTATTAAAGCTTTATTTAGTTGTCTTTAATCCAAAAGTTTCACATAAACGAATTATAATTTTCGAGCAAGGGTCATTAAGCTAATTTTCTTAATGCGCTTTAACTTTTCAGACTGAGTTTTACAAGTTTTCTCGTGATTTTTTAAAGCCTGGTCAGAGAAGACACGTGACGGGATTGGAGCCGCTTCGGTGTCGTAATACTGGGAATTGCATAAAATCGGTGATATATATGCGGTATGCCTACTGTTAAAACTTCGTTTGGCCTCATACAATCAGGGCACAGTAATATAATAGAAAATAAATACTATAATAGTACATTACTATAAGAATTATTGTATTGGAATGCAAAATAAATGAATATGAATATGAATATAGAAATATAATATGTACTTAGAATACTGATTATAATAAACTCAAACTCAAATCTTTTGTATTCAAGTAGACTTTGATAAGCGCTTTTAAATCGTCGAGTGAATTTACCACTGGTTCGCAATGCCATTCCTATCGAGACGAGAACCACGCGGGATCTCCTTAATTTTCCGGGATAAAACGCAGCCTATGTCCTTTCCCGGGATGCACCCTATCTCTGTACCAAATTCCATTAAATAACTAATAAAATTTAAATTGGTCACTGCGCTTAAAAAAAATCATTGTTCTGATGTTTTTACCGTCACGCGACAAACCGTCATGCTTTGTGTCTGCCCCAGGGCTTAAAATACCTACCTATTGTTTAGCTTTCACGAACTCACATAATCTTGTTTATCGTAACTCTGGCAGGCACGGCCGAATTACCTTTCAATAAAGGCTCAGTTTCAGAGGTCGATGGAGCACGCATTTGAAGTGCGGGATATTTCTAAACAGACCTTTTTTCATGAAATTACCCTTAGCAGATCTTTCAGATCTATTTTGATGGAATTGACCTTCAAGGCAAAAGGGAATAGGCATCTTCTAGGCAAGCCGGTTCTAACCTAGACTAGCATCATTGCTTTGCACTACCTAAGCATGATTGTCGTCGAGCTTATCTTATCTCGAAAAAAAATGCAGAATAAGGGCCTTATCTCCAACGCAATATTGTTTCATTAACGTTGAATTTCGTGTTTTAGAATTTTAATCCTTACCAGATGATGCCCGCGACATCGTCCTATGTATTTTGATTCCCGCGAGAACTCTTTAATTTTCCGGGATAAAGTGTAGCCTATGTCTTTCCCCGAGATGTAAGTAAGTCTATCTCTATACCAAATTTTATAAAAATCGGTTCAACAGTTGGGCCGTGAAAGCGTAGCAGACAGACAGACACTTTCGCATTTATAATATTAGTATGGATTTTAGGAACGTCAAGTTACCTGACATCAAAGTGTCATTTGGAGTTTTATCCATATACTAATACTAGCGATCCGCCCCGGCTTCGCACGGGCAGCACTAATAATCCTAATAGTCTATACCTATTATAGCCAGTGGGCAGTGGGCAGGTTTTACATTTCAATATTACATTGTAAGAGTGTACGCCCCTTCCTCACCACAGCCGCCAGCCCTCCTAGATTATTATATTCCATTTTCCCTTGCACGTTACATTATTTCTATGATATCTCCTAAGATATTCATCTAAATTAAATGATGTACAGGACAATTTTTATCTTAATTAGATACTTGAGATGAATAACATATTTATTTTGATAAGGATTCATACCTACTATGTCGGTAAAAACACCTTCGCAAGTAAAGCATTGGTAAAGACCAAATTTGAAAATCACAGAAATGGTTATTGTGAGTCAACCTTAAAAGATAGATAGACATGCTGTCGCGGACTTTTTTTTAGAACTTTTTGAGAGGAACAATTTCCCCATACATTGTTTTCGTGTAACTTTAACTATTTACGCAGCGCACGCCACGTAAGCTCTCAAAAGAGACGATTCTTTCCGACTTGGTTCACAATATTGCAATTTTCGGAAGGATCTCTAATTTTTTTGAAAATAAAATATAGCCTGTGTTACTCAGTGATAATGTAGCTTTCTAATGAAAAAATAATTATTAAAATCGGTCCAGTACTGTTTTGAGTTAATTCGTTACATACAAAAATACAAAAATAAAAATCTTTCCTCTTTATATAGTGTAGATTATAAATGCGAAAGTGTATCTGTCTGCTACGCTTTCACTGCCCAACTACTTTGTACCGGAAAATTGAAGAATTCCCGCGGAAATAAAGAAAAACCAATCCACGCGGACGAAGTCGCGGGCATCATCTAGTTAAGTATTTGCTCTAAGCGTTGGCTTTTGGCAGAATGACCCCAGACTGCCCCAGACTGCCCCAGACTGCCCCAGACTGGTGTCACCGTGTCGTTCAACAATAAAATTGTAGGTACCTATGATATAATTTCGCAATAAATAAATAAAATAAATAAATCAATTTATTTTCCAGAGATATTCCAATAATTTACACATAATAATTAACCGCAATGAATTCAAGTAATTGCGGTTCATTGTACGTCTTCCGTAGGCCGCATTGTTTGCCGAGACTCAATTAACTTTTAAACTACGAAGTATATTCAAAAAAAATCAAAAGGGACTTTTCCCTTTTGATTGCCTCGGAACGGAGAGCAAACCTTTCTAGAAATTCTATAAAAATTGATGATACCCGCGACTTTGTCCGATTTAGACTTTTGTGGGAACTCTGAAAAAACTTTTATTCCGTGATAATAAGTAGAATAGGTCCATCCCCGGGATGTCGTCTCTCCACGAGTCTATTTCGATATTAAATCGACTGAATTTCGTTGATAAAAAGTTCAATCTAAAATTTACTTTTTTTTTAAATAATGTACAAATAAAATGGGAAAAATTACTTAAACATTCGTGATACATCCATACTATCCATACTATTATAAATGCGAAAGTGTGTCTGTCTGTCTGCTACGCTTTCACGGCCCATCTGTTCAACCGATTTTGATGAAATTTGGTACCTACAGGGATAGGTTGTATCCCGGGGAAGGACATAGGCTACTTTTATCTAGGAAAATTAAGGAGTTCCCGCGGGAATTGAAATAACTTTATCCACGCGGACGAAGTCGCGGGCATCATCTAGTACATAAAATATTTTATCAATTTGTAATAAACTGAAAAATTAGCAAAATGTTCGTGATATATAAGTATCGGAGAATGCTTGGAAACTATTTCCATAACAGATTATAGAAAATCTTTTAGCACAAACATAGTTCATAAAGCTTGGCGGTGTTTAATAAGCTAACGCGGGCTTGGCAGTGTTTTAATTAGTTTATTTTCTTATCAAACAAGTTAAGGCCGTATGAAGAACATTTTTCCTGCTTTAAAGCACATTTGAGTTAGTTTTTATTCTTGTACTAGAGGAATTTAAAATCTTACTTAGAAAAATGTTAATAGGAGTTTAATCTTGTTTTTTAAAACGAGATTTTTAATCTTATAAGAAAATCCGAGGATAAATACTTAGTTAAAACCAAGTAGGTCTTTATTAAAAACGATATTACTGCCCAGAGCTGCTTACATATTTTATTAAGTAAAACCTTGTAATACCTATTACAAAGTTTTACAGGCAATAAATACCTAAATAAACTCATAATAAAATTGTAAATATGCCTTTTTTGTTTATCATGCAAAAATACTACTTATTATTATGAATGCGTGTGTTTGTATTTATGTTGGTTTGTCCATTAATCACGCAGCAACAGAGCAACTGATCGACGTGATTTTTTACATATTATAAGTAGGTATAGTTGAGGACCTGGACAGTGACATAAGTTACTTTTATACCGGAAAATTAATGAGTTTCCGTGGAAATTGAAAAAAATATTCCACGCGGACAAATTCGCGGGCTTGTTTAATAAGAACATATTCATCGGAGGAAGCTTTATCATGTTTTTGTTTGTTGGTTTGTTGGTTTGTCCTTCAATCACGCCGCAACGGAGTAACGGATCGACGTGATTTTTGGCATGGGTATAGTTGAGGACAGAGTGACAAAGGCTACTTTTTATCCCGGAAAATTAAGGAGTTTCCGCGGGAATCAAAAAAACTTAAACCAAGCGGACGAAGTCGCATCAGTTAGTAAGGATTATAATTCTAACGACGGATTCGGACGACATCAGACGTGTCGCAGGGAGCCGCTGGGATCCAAGCGGCGCAAGATCGCGGCGTGTGGAAGTCCATGCAGGAGACCTATGTCCAGCAGTGGACGTCTAACGGTTGATGATGATGATGATGATGATAATTCTAAAACACGATCGTCAACAATTTTAAAACAATACCGATTTAAGCCATGGTAGTATACCTCCAGGTCTTCTTTGTACGTGACACCAGCGTTCAAAAGCACAAGACTCTGTCGTGCCCTTTGACCTGAAATGATATTATAATCAGGGCTGGGCAAAATACATGCTTTGCTTTAATTGAAATACAAATTACAAAATACTTTATCGCAAGTAATTAAAATACGAAATACAAAATATCTTTAAGTAAGGTAAGTATTTGAAATATAAAAAACAAAATACAGTAATTTTGCTATTTTTAATTGAAATACGAAATACAAATTATAAAATACAAAATAAGACGTAATCGTAAAACGTATTTCATGTAATAAGTCGTTGATTTCATGTTTTTTGTAACTTGTCTCTGAGGCATGAATGGCAAGATTTTGACGTACAGTCATAGCGAAAAACTACAGTATTATACATAACAGGTGCAGTGTTGCTTTACCATCATTATACAGTATACTCTCGGCTCGCACTCACACTCACGAAGGTAAAATGTATTTTATTCAAATGTATTTTTAAGCCTCAAGTATTTGAAATACTAATTACAAAATACCTCGGCGTCAGGTAATTTGAAATATCAATTACAAATTACATTTTAGGTAAGTAATTGAAACACAAATACCAAATACGTATTTGTATTTCAATTACGTATTTTAATTACAAGTAATTCAAGTACTGCCCAACCCTGATTATAATAATGATTGGGTCAGCGCCTTTGAAGTCCCAACTTCCTCGACTCCCGACCTTTAGCAACTTTAAAGGATTTCTTAAATTACATAGAACGTGTTCCTGTTCCAGGGGCAGCGGCACAAGGACTTTAAACTGATTTATATTAGGTATAGTTTATTTGTATATTTGTTGTATATTTATATTTATTCTTCGCTGGGCCTGTTTCACAATCGCCAAGTAAACCTTAACTGACAAATAAATTTGAAATTGAATATTATATTTATCTATTGTCAAAACATCAAAGGACATGTCCCAGTTCAGTATGGAGGGTGGTTTTTTATTCTGAGTGTCAATGCACCAGAACCAAACTGCCATCAGGTGAAAGAGAAAAAAATATAACATTAAACGCCATTTAAATAATAATTTTAGAAAACCCCGTTTTTTTAAAAATTAATTATGAAAAATATCGTTTGTAGAAAATATTTTTCGATGGATGGCAACACTAAAACTTGGGTAATGCGCATTAATTGTGATTTTAGTACATAATACCTCAATGGATTATTAATATTCCATTTCGATAAACTACCCATTTTCCACTACATAGGTAGTACATACAACAATATAAGATTAATAAATAATAATTGAGTATTTGAGACATTCGTAAAATAATTTTATTAGACAACAATAAATCACCATTAAACTAAGATAAACAAAACTGACAGTGACATTTGACAATCACCCAATGACATACGTGATAAAAAAAAATCAAGTTTTTTTTACTGTTGATAAAATTCAGACAAAGATCTAAAAAAGCCACAAAATAAAAATATATTTTTCTCCAAATTGGGGTCCTTTAAAAATGTGTTTAATAGTTCTAAAAGCCATATTTTAGGATCTCTATTCACGTGTATTAAAATCATCTTGGTTCATGTTCAAGGCCCAATCTTGGACAAGTCCTTTAACCGTCAGTTAAGGTTTACTTGGCGATTGTGGAACAGGCCCACATAAAAAAAGCGCTTACGAGAGTCAAATCGATAAAGTACAATACAACATTGATAAAAATTTACATTGATATGTCATAAAAATTAATAAGTTACCCAAGTACCTAGTCTATTTTATGTAAATGTTATGTTATTTACAAATTAAAATGTCGCAGCTTCGTAATAAAATGTGATAGGTAATTATTATATTGAAATTAAAAAAAAAAGATACTCAAGTAGATACATAATTTTCATGTCTTTGAGAGAATGTAAGCAGTGCTAGCTTAAAGGTTACAGGTTAAAGGCTTATAGGTTATAGGTAGGTTAGGCTTATAGGTTATAGGTTAGGCTCATAGGGTTAGCTGATGTACCTCCGTATTTGGTCGCATGCTCTCGAAAAGGCCTATGTCCAGCAGTGGATGCATACAGGCTGATAGATGGATGCATGGATGATGGATGATAGCTAAATACCTTAAGAACGACATAGGTTACTTTCAGATCAGAGTTTCCCCGGTAAATCTGAATCCAAGCGGCCGAGGTCGCGGGTATCATCTAGTCTTTTATAAGCAGTATAGCTGTATATACGTCATATATACCTTTTTTTTTATAGTGAGATAGGCTTGCGCTTGACGACAATCATGCTTAGTGCAAAGCAATAATGAGGTATAGGTTGAAACGCGCTTGCCTAGAAGATGCCTATTCACTCTTGCCTCGAAGGTACCTAAGTTATACGTGGCAGGAAACACGTGCGCTGGGAGGGTGTTCCACACTCTAGCGGTTCGGATCAGAAACGTCGAGCAAAAAAGTTTCTTATGGGCAGATTGGACATCAACAACATAAGGATGCCAACGCTGACGGTTTCTCGCTGTTCTGTGGTAGAACGGAGAAGGAGGAACAAGGTTGTGAAGTACCTGTGATAAAGTATCACCCACATATAAAATCCAAAAGTTTTCTACGTAAAGTAAGTGTAACACCTACATGAAAAATAAAGAATTTCTAAACATAACACGCGTAAACTTTTCCATTAGATCATACAAACAGACAGCAGTACAACTAGCGAGTCGCGGAGTGTCGCGAAGAGGTCGCATTACTCATGTCGACGGTCCTCTGGGAGGTACGTGTTGCTCTAGAGGTCTAGCCCCACTACAGATGCACGGCGAGCGCGGCACGTAGCGGCAAATATTCTTTGTATGAGTTAGTATGGAACTGGGCCCACTTAAGCGACGCGGCACGGAGATTCACTTCGACATAATATTACAAAGAATACTTGCCGCTACGTGCCGCACCGAGCCGCGCCTCTATAGTGGGGCTAGACCTTGACTCGCGAGTGAGTGGAGTAAGTGCTGTCTTACATTTGCTCTGTGTCGCTGTGATTTACACGCATTTTTGTGACAAACTACTTATAGTCGAGGGACGAGTGGCCTAGTTGCGACAACACATAATATCAATACGCTTACCTACTCCCAGTTTTAACATTGCAGATACGATTGATCGACGTGAGCTTTCGATCACATTTGCGTCAAACTAAAATGAACCTTAATAGCATTGATTTAGAGCCACAAATTCAGTGCAACCGATTAAAATTTCGAAACGTATCGTTTGGAGCGCTGGCTGTGAATGCATACACGAAATTGAGCTCCAAATCAATGTCATTAAGATTCATTTTAGTTTGACGCAAATGCAATCGAACGCTCACGTCGATCAATCGTATTTGCAATGTTAAAACTGGGAGTAAGCGTACAGTCGATTGCGCTTGTTAAGGTAGTAGGTAATTTGGTGGTCCTAACTTTCATATTTTGGCCTTTTCGGTTCCTCCGTTCCTCGGAGAGCACTTTAGGCTCTCGGTCCCGGTTATTATCGCTAACATTTCTGATAGTAATCGTTAGAAACCTAAGAGTTTAAATAGTACTCTTAGTCGAACCGTATACGACCTGGGAAGACCAAGAAAACCCCTGCCGTTATGTGATTAATAGAAAGGGGTCACGACCTTCAGCAATGGGGAGACTTATAGTCCCACAAACTTATCTGATCCGGTGACAGCGTCGCTGCTAGATAGACAGAGAGACACACACTTTCATATTATAGCTATGCATGTCCTATCCTAACCTATCTCTGTTTTATCTGCCTACGAGGTAAATTTCGTTGCAATCAGTTAAACTGATGTGCTGACAAAATATTGCCAGACAGCCAACTTTCGCATTTATAATATTAGTGTCTACGTTAATTTTGAGATTAATTAAACCTCGAATAAAGTGAAGGATCTTTTCAACAAGTCTCTTATACAAAAGAAGCCTGTATTGTAGGTAATTCAGTAGCTCGTTTGTTTTAATTAGGCTACAAGTTTGGTTTTTAATTATTGTATTATATCTGCATATTTAAAAATGAAGTTATATTATATTCTATCATAAGTAGGTACCTTTCTATACCAATCTACCTATTTCATTTGTTCCTTTGTTTGTTAAATTAATTTTTTCTATAATAATTAATTCAAGGAACACCTAAAAATTAAAAAAAGTATTTTATTGAGCCTTGTTAACAAAAAGTCAAAATGGACACCTTGATTTCTTGAATTTTAGGGAGAAAACTACTATAGGTCAGGAAAACATGGAGTTGAACAGACGCAACGATACGTGTTTTGTCGTGTCGCGCAGTGTGTGAAGTCTACTAAGCCACTCCTGGTCACTGGTCAGCTGGTTATGGCCTAAGCCCTTTGCAGTCTAAGGGAGACTTGTGCTGAGCAGTAGGCCGGTGATGAGTTAAAATAATATTCTCTCTCTCTCTCTGCGTCGTATTCCTCATTGCTGAGGGTCGTGACCCCTTGCCATTAATCACATTATGGCAGGGGGTTTCTTGGGATAATAATGCGGTGGGTTCCCAGGTCCTTCCGCATATGATATTGTTATTGATGAAATGTAAATCCATGACATAAAATTGTAAACCAACAAGCTGCGATTTTTTTTTAAATCTTCGTATATACCTTCCATCGAAATAATCTGAAGCAGAGAGATGTCGTGTTACACTAGAGGTTCTATGAACATGAATACCTCTGAGAAATACTTTCCATAAACTATTGTTACCCACCTCCTGGTTCCATCATCAGATCAGCTCGATGAATCAAATTACTGTTGTCATATACATTTGGAAAGTTTCATATCAATACGACAGTTAAGTTTTTTTTTAATTTATAGGCTAGCGCTTGGTTTTTTTTGGTCCTTGTCTACACTACAACAAGGAATACAATAAATGCTTAACAGAATGAAAAAAAAAATCACACTTGAAAAGCATTATTGTTTGAAGATACAGGTCTCCGAAAAATAAGTGGTTCACTGTTCGACATGGTACCTACCCTATTTTAAAAAAAACCTAAATCCACGCGGACGCAGTCGCTGGCATATAATAACTCATAACTCATATTTTTTTATTACTACATAAACTTATTACAAGTACTTTTGAATCGTCGAATGAATCTACCACTGGTTCGGAATACCATTCCTACCAAGAAGAACCAGCAAGAAACTCGGTGGGTGCTCTTTTTAAATAATTCATTCACAATTAGTATATCAATGTGTACATATTAAGTAACCGCTGTCCTTAGCAATCTATTTGTTTGCTACTCTAGTAACACCCCATCTCAGCGGACTAAGCCCTACCATTTCTTAGCGGTGTTTTTTCCATTGCTCTAATCTTTTAGGTACACGCAGCCTCTCTGCCATTTGTTTACAGATGCGCTTAACTGGATCGAAATCTTATCTAATCTTTACGCTGAAGTAAAGCCGAGAACAACTTTTTTTACATCGTCTTTTGCTTAACCCTCTCACGCACAACATACTTCAAACGAGAAGTTTAAGGCTGGGTTGCATCAACACATTTTGACGGACATGTAACCTTTAAATATGGTGTTAGCGAACGTAAGTCAAAGAAGGCGTTGATTCAACATTTTTACTTTACCATGAAGCGATACTAGAAAGGACTTGTCCAAGATTGGGCCTTGAACATGAACCAAGATGATTTTAATACACGTGAATAGAGATCCTAAAATATGGCTTTTAGAATTATTTACACATTTTTAAAGGACCCCAATTTGGAGAAAAATATATTTTTATTTTGTGGCTTTTTTAGATCTTTGTCTGAATTTTATCAACAGTAAAAAAAAAACTTGATTTTTTTTGTCACGTATGTCAATTGGGTGATTGTCAAATGGCACTGTCAGTTTTGTTTACTTAGTTTATTGGTGATTTATTGTTGTCTAATAATTATTTTACTAATGTCTCAAATACTGAATTATTATTTATTAATCTTATATTGTTGTATGTACTACCTATTTAGTGGAAAATGGGTAGTTTATCGAAACGGAATATTAATAATCACAATTAATACGCATTACCCAAGTTTTAGTGTTGCCATCCATCGAAAAATATTTTCTACAAACGATATTTTTCATAATTAATTTTTAAAAAAACGGGGTTTTCTAAAATTATTATTTAAATGGCGTTTAATGTTATATTTTTTTCTCTTTCACGTGATGGCAGTTTGGTTCTGGTTCATTGACACTCAGAATAAAAAACCACCCTCCATACTGAACTGGGACATGTCCTTTAACAGACGTTAAAGTTCTTACGTGTGGTAAATTTTAACGAACGTAAGTTACGATAATTAACCAATGGTTTGAATCAACCGGCTCTTAGTGCGGAAACCTGCCCAGTAGGAAGAAAGAAGCATAGCCGAATAGCTGATGGACTATTAGGATGTCTAATCGATTAATTTCGACCACAACAGCCAATCTCAATCGAGACTATACTATGTTATCTGTGCCGAAGATGATAATATGATATATGAACACCCCTCGCAGAGAGTTCTACGGCAGGCATCCCGCAGTCTTTCAGCTGCCGCGTCGCGCGAACAGGTTCATGAATAAGGGCCCCTGGACGGGTTCGAAACTAGTCGGGCACTTTTCCGACAAAACACGTGAGTTTAACCGGTAGTTACTTATAGTAAAAATGAATATCACTCACGATAGCTTAAACGTTAAAATATGACGCGATTATGTGCGAGAATATAGGTGCACTCTCTATTCCTTCATCATCATGTTATTAAAAGCCATTTGGACGGCAATCCAGCACTACCGGAAAGAGATTAAACGCAGGATTGACGATTTTACGTGCTTAAGAAAGGTCTCACAAAAACAGTTCCCATGAAAAATGGAAAGTAGCCTGTACCGTGGTAAACTTTCTTGATCCGATTTTCTACGTAGAGTGGGTAGAGTAATGAAAAATATTATTTTTGACCTTTGAAAGTATCAAAGGACCTTTGTTAAGTTCTTTATTTTGGGGTATGTACCATGACTAAAAAGCGATGCTAAAAAGCTTTTATGAAGCATAACTTGACTCAATTGGGTAATCGTTATCGTATATAATTCGTGCTTGGATCAAAAAGTTAAGTTCTTATATGCAAGCTTTTATCTTTGAATATAACTTCAGCTCGTTGTATATCTTCACATTTGATTACTCCTCGAGGCAACGTAAAGATATCTTATATTATTGTGACAAGATTTACTTTGAAGTTGATGCTCTTATCTAATCTCTCTTCCAGTAGTTAAGATGATGCTCCTGAAATGACAAAATAGCTGAAAATCTCTTGCCTAATTTTGGAATATGAGAAACACCAAAGTTTGTATGTTCGTGACTTTGTTAGAAACATTTTAGAATTATAAAATTAAAAGTTGTTAAAAACACTAATTCTTCCTTGTTAGTATTGAATTTAAAACAAAATTTTAAATGTTAAATGTTAACAGGTAGTAAATAATAATGTCCTCCCGACCGAATTTCGGCAACGGCGGCCTATCTCCAGAGAGATTAGCCATCTGCGCGGGAGATATTATAGTGCACAAATGTGTGCGCATACACAGGTGCACTCTCTGTTCCTTTACTCTCATAGTCCGATGGGACGGAAAATCCGACACGACCGGAGAGAGATCAGACGCAGGACCGACGGCTTTCCGTGCTTTCCGAGGCACGCGGGTGGAACACCGCCAACTTCCTAACTCCGGCCTAGTACTGAGAATTTCTTGTCAGAAAAACCCAATAGGTACTTGTTATGGCTCAATTCGGGACTCGAACCTGGGACCTCGTTGGCCGCAGTCAAACATGCTAACCACTAGTGACTAGACCAACGAGGCAGTCAGATGTAGTAAAAAATAGTAATGCATCAAAGATTTGATAATTACGTCAGTGTTCATAACCATCGATGGGGCAATTGACCCTTAAAGTCCCATCAGTTAAGATAAGGCAAACAGCGGCGAATAAAAATCTTAAAATAGGTACCTACTTTGTGCTCTTTATTTTTCGTTATAATAATAATTTCAGAAACCTATGAATCGGCCTCAGTCTTAACAATACAAATCCAGCGACCGAGAAAAGGCGGTTTAGCGAAATTATTTTATTATTCATAGGAAAGTTCGTAGTCATAACGTCTACTCGATAAAACTCTACTTTATTTGATTCGGAATAATTTGGATGGGCTTTTAGCCCAATGGTTAAAACACCCTACCGACCTTACGGAGTCGCGAGTTCAATCCCTGGGCGGTAAACATCTAACAGTGGAATTCATAATCGTTGGGTGAATAGTCCCCCTAAATCTGCCTGAATTTTGAACAATCGTTCACCTCTTATCAAGTGTTTGAAAATTCCATACAAATCGTATATCTTTAACACGATTTAATAGATAAAAAATTCTCCATTATGCCCTTGTTTCTTTACGTCAACGATGGTGAAAGATATATTTTGAAAGCCGAAAAGTGAAAATAGTGCGTCTTTATTGTTGTGGGATGAAAATAGTACTTTGGACAGCCCATAAAGTCGAATAATGGAATTATGAATTGCCACTATAGTCTGTAGGCAGAGAGGTATCATAAACTAGAGGATGTATTGTATCGGAATAACTACTTCAACTTTGAGTTTCCAACAAGGTATTTTTGGTAGAAATTGATTTCCGAACCGGTGCTAGAGACCTTGTGGTTGTGGTCATGACAAACAGACTGACAAATTTTTGCATTTATAGTACTACTAGCTGATGCCCGCGACTTCGTCCGCGTGGATTGAGGTTTTTCGGTTCCCGCGGGAACTCTTTAATTTTCCGGGATAAAAAGTAGCCTATGTGCTATTCCAGACTATAATCTATGTCTGTGCCAAATTTCGTCCAGATCCGTTTAGCCGTTGGAGCGTGATTGAGTAACAAACATCCATACATCCATACATCCATACATCCATACATCCATACATCCACACATCCATACATCCATCCAAACTTTCGCATTTATAATATTTATTTGATTAGTATGGACTATTATGAGTCTACATGAAATCCATACGTGTGCTTGTCTGTTTGCTATGCTTTCAAGGCCAATCTGTGAAACCGATTTTGTCAAAATTTAGTAACGAGATAGAAAGACATAGGCCACTATTTAATTGAAGCAGGCGTTACTTTGCGGAAGTCCATGATAATCAAGGAACAAGAAACTTAATTCGCTATACTCCGCTAAAACTAATCTATAAATCGCTTAGGTATAGGTACGTTTTACCGGATTTAACGAATTAAACTTCTTGTTCCTCGATTAACACTGGCTCTGTTTTATCCCAGGAAATGAAAGAGTTCCCACGAGAATTTAAAAACCTAAATCATGTTGCAACATTATGTAACTATTAAACTTTTAAATTGCTGTGAAGCCAAGCTATCTTTGTACCAGATTTCACCGAAGTTGGTCCGTAAAAGGTAACAGATGGACACACTTCTACATTATGTAACAGAATGAATCGTTCTTATAATTAGGAAGTGGAGTATTTTGATGCTTTATTATCTACTAGCTGATGCCCGCGACTTCGTCCGCGTGGATCGAGGTTTTTCGGTTCCCGCGGGAACTCCTTAATTTTCCGGGATAAAAAGTAGCCTATGTGTTATTAGAGAGAGAGATAGATTATAGTATGGACTATAATCTATCTCTGTGCCAAATTTCATCCAGATCCGTTCAGCCGTTGGGGCGTGATTGAGTAACAAACATCCATACATCCATACATACGAGTACATCCAAACTTTCGAATTTATAATATTTATTTGACTAGCTGATGCCCGCGACTTCGTTCGCGTGGTAAAAGTTTTTTGATTCCCGCGGACACTTTAACAGCCGATCACGTACTGTGTACGGGCAGTGTCGATCAACTCGGTACGCCGATCACGTACTCCGTACGGCTTTGACTTTCCTATCGTCTGTTTAAATACCACGTGCCCGGTGCGTGAATGGCGTGTAACCCCGGTGTAGAATGACTCTTTATCTACGCACACATGTATGATTCACCGACGGGAGGTGCGGGGTGGAGACAGGACAAGCGATCTTTCACGGCGCGTCGCCAGTGCGCCCACGCCACTAACGTGAGAGTACGTCCTTGCATTTTGGCGCGAAATGGCTTCCGCTCGGCGCAGTTACCGGCTCGATTCTAAAGAAATTCTTGATGCTTTGGTAAATGATGTTGACTCAGACATTGAGGAAGACCCGGAAATTCAAATTGAAGGTAAATTATTGTATTTTATTATTGTATTTTTATTCAAATATACCCTTTTTGCGACGTATAGATTTTTATTAGTGTTTTCTCTCTCCAGAGGTAATTCAAGACTTACAAGAGGTGGTATCGGTCCAAGATGAAGTAAATGATGATGCTGACATGTCAGAAAACGTATCTGAACCAGACCAGGGACGGAGCCGGGGTCGCTCGAGACCTACACTTCGTGGCAGAACGAGATCGCGCGGCGGACGCGTTCGGTCAGGAGCGCGCTCGACCACCCGCTGTCGCGGCGGCAGACATGCAACAACTTCTATCAGGGAAATGGATGAAGGTAATGGATGGTCATACCAAGCAGCGGAGCAGCCGCCAGAAAATCCAGTATTTCAAGAAATATCTCGCGTATTAGCTCCGATTGATGAAAATTCGTCACTGTTCGATTGTTTCTCAATTTTTTTTCCTGATTCTTTTTGGAACTTGCTCAAGACTGAAACAAATCGTTATGCAGCTCAAATGAAGGCTAAACAAACGCGACAAGGTATCCTGAAACCTGGCACTATGCTTTATATATGGAAACCTGTCACGAAACAGGAACTAAAAACTTTTTTTTCCATAGTGATTCATATGACACTCGTTCAAAAAGAAAGTTTCGATTCTTACTGGTCAACTCGTGAAATAATAGAAACTTCATTTGCCAGAAAGCACATGAATAGGAACCGATTCAGAGCTATTTACAGCTGTCTTCATTTGAACGACAACTCAAATTATAAACCACGTAATGATCCCGAATACGATGCTTTTTTCAAACTCCGACCGTATTTCAATGAACTGTGTTTTCTGTGTGAGAACAGTTTTTATCCCAACGAAAACTTGACGATCGATGAGGGCACTTGTGGATTTAGGGGTCGAGTGCACTTCAGAGTTTACAATAAAGATAAGCCCGATAAATACGGTATGAAAGTGTACATGCTTTGTGACGCGGAAACGGGCTACATACTACGCATGGTTCCCTATGTCGGCGACTCGAAATCTGTCGAGACTATTATCACGGAATTGAGTGAACCATATTTTGGTAAATGGCACACCATTTATATGGATCGTTTTTTTACGAGTCCGACAATTGCAGACTTACTTTGGCTGAAGAAAACTCGCACTGTCGGCACAGTGATGGCAAATCGTCGTGGTCTGCCACAGGATTGGCGACAACAATCTTTGGAAAAAGATGAAATGGCTTTTTGTCACCGCGGAAATCTAACTGCCTGTAAATGGAGAGATAAGCGTGATGTACTTATACTCACGACGAAACATGGAGCTAGCTGGACAGAGGTGGATGCAAAAGTCAAAGGTGTGGGCGTAACCAAAAAGGTGAAACCAGACTGCATCCTCGACTATAACCATTATAAAATTGGCGTAGATCTCAATGACCAATATGTGTCCTATTATTCGTTAAATAGAAAAAGTATGAAATGGTGGAAAAAAATGTTTTTCAATTTAGTAGCGCGTTCTCTGGTAAACGCTTACATTTTATACAATAAATCCAGAGAACAACGACGCCGCCTGCGATTTTCGCAGTTTCTGATGGACTGTGGTGAACAGCTGGTGGAAACTGCATCAGATGCTGAAGCAGGACCCTCCCGTGGTCCACATGCTGTCGGGACTAGCACGAGGCTCGTCGGCAGGCACTTCATGGAGAGGATTCCAAGCTCGGAAAAGAAAGATAAAGTCGCACGAGTTTGCAAAGTGTGTGCCGACATTTTAAAAAAAGAAACCGGAAAAAGGGGGCGCAAAGAGACCATTTATTACTGCCCAGACTGCAATGTTCCCCTGTGCTACTATCCCTGCTTCAAAATATTCCACACAAAAAAAAATTACGTTACATAATTAGCTCAAGTATGTAAGATTGTTTATGTTGGAGTTTTTTTTTTTTCGATTTTAGACCTCTTTTCTTAATTTTTTTTCATAAATATTATTTTTTATTACAAATGTTTTTTATTTCATCCCTAAAAATATAAAGAACAATAGTACATATAAAAAAAGAATAATAGACATATCACAGATAGTTTTTATTTTATGAGTCATAGAATATCGGCAAAAAACGCCGGCGTACCAGGGAAAGCCGCCTTTATAACGGTCGGCTGTTAAAGTGTTAATTTTTCTAGATAAAAAGTAGCCTATGTCGCTCTCCATGTCCTCAACTATACCCATGCCAAAAATCACGTCGATCCGTTGCTCCGTTGTGGCACGATTGAAGGACAAACCAACAAACCAATAAACCAACATACAACACACACTTTCGCGTTTATAATATTAGTCAAATAAATATTATAAATGCGAAAGTTTGGATGGATGTATGGATGTATGGATGTATGGATGTGTGGATGTATGGATGTTTGTTACTCAATCACGCTCCAACGGCTGAATGGATCTGGATGAAATTTGGCACAGAGATAGATTATAGTCTGGAATAGCACATATGCTACTTTGTATCCCGGAAAATTAAAGAGTTCCCGCGGGAACCGGAAAACCTAAATCCACGCGGACGAAGTCGCGGGCATCAGCTAGTATGATATTATAAGTATGATAGTATGGTGAGAATTGTTTCTCTATGCTCTAAACTAAATGTCCGCGTTTAATTTCCTGATAGCTATTTGTTAATTAGGTGTAGTGAATAAACTGTGTCGGGTTCGTGTCCATTTCTAAAGTGCTATTAAATTCTCGCGAAATGTTTGTGCGGAATTATTTTAAAATTGATATTGCTTGTGTTTGCTTAAAAGCGGGTTTTCTACTGAAAAGCGGTAATACCTAAGCGTCTTTTCATCTTTTTTTATGTAATTTGGTAGAGATATATGTTGCATCTCGGGGAAGAACATCATACTTCATACTAATATTATAAATGCGAAAGTGTGTTTGTTTGTTGGTTTGTCCGTCAATCACGCTGTAACGGAGCAACGGAGCGGATTTTTGGCATGGGTATAGTTGAGGACCTGGAGAGTGGCATAGGCTACTTTTTATCCCGGAAAATTAAGGAATCACAAAAAACTTAAACCACGCGGACGAAGTCGCGGGCATCAGATTGTAGGCTTATAAAAAAAATTAATCCACGCGGGCAGTATTTATACCCCGAAACTGTAACTTAAGTTATTACCTAAAACATTTTACTCTTTGATCTATTTTAAGCCCTATTAATATTGGATTCGGACGTTTATATATCTCTCTACTTGATCATTGCGGACAGTGAAAACGATAGTTTACACAACTTTGATAACAATTTGTCGAGACCTTGTGCCCCAGGGGTCACTATGGCTACAGTAACGATCAGAACCGGTTGTCACCTGTGTGGGAGGTCTAATCGCCGAGTTAATGAGGATCCTTCCGAACTTCAATCTTATATTTTAATAGAGGGATAGTTTTCAGTTTGTTACGAGTACGTTGACTTCAAAGAGATTAAAATATATATTAATTGTGGTTTTGGTTGACTTATGTTTAATCAGCGAAAGATATTAACTCTTGATCCAAACCTCCATCCTTGGCGCAGTGGTGAGCGCAGTAGGAGATCACGGATTCGATTCCTGGCAGGGGCAATTTGGGAATTTATAATATCTGGATTTTCTATGGTCTGGTTAGGTTAATTAGTAAAGCGGCAAAGAAGTACCGCCATGCGATTTAGCGTTCCGGTACGATGTTATGTAGAAACCGATTAGGGGTAAGTACCTACGGATTTAATATAAGCCGTATTAGGCCGTAGCCCTAACCGGTTAGTCCGCTACCATTTTGGCCTGTGTCGTCACTTACCATCAGGTGAGATTGCAGTCAAGGGCTAACTTATAGTGAAATAAAAAAAAACCTTGCGATAAAATAATAAAATCTATACTTTAGTATAAATCTACTAAGTATACAGGATAACTAAAAATAATCAAATTGGCTGCTCTAAAATAACTTTACTCGACGCGTCGCGCGGCCGTTGGACAAGGTCGTTTTTCCACTAGAGCCTACTAAAACACAGACCTAAATAGTGTCTACGCTCTAGCCTCTAGACTCTAGAGTGTACATCAAAAACTTTGTAATTTATTTTTGGACACTAATATTAAAGTGTTTTGGAAAAGTTGTAAATCAAAAGCTTTTTTAGTATTTTGTAGAGAAGTTACCCATAGTTATTACTTATTAAATTATTACTATACTTAGAATAACTACCTATAGAAACCTAGTAGGTACACTCGCGAAATGTAAGCCGTTCAATTGGTGCCATAAATGGCATCGTACGACGCCCGCGCAGTCCGAAAAAAGCTGGTTAGCTTAGTTTTAGAAGCTACAATGCTACAAACAAACTAACCAATTACTTACCCAACTTTTAGGTGGAAAACATATTTTAAACTGGCAACATTATGTTTGCGTTTACGAGGCAAGTAAACACAGCACACATAGCGAATTTGTAGCTTGCGTTTTGAGAAGGTGTTGTTTGGAAACATACCTTCTATAGGTATGTAGTTATTCTAAGTTACTATACTTATTTCATCAAGAATCAAAACTTCCAGTTCAGCGTCTTTCCACCTTAGACAGCATTGTATTGACTGTAATCTACGTACTTCCATAATCCAAACTAATATAATGTCTGTCTGTCTGCTACGCTTTAATGGCCCATCTTTTCAACCGATTTTGATGAAATTTGGTTAAGGGGAGGTATATCATCAAGGAACTTGAAATTTAATTTGCTATAATCCGCAACAATAGGCAAATATATGTGGTACAGTGTACGATTGTAAAGTCCGACTTTACAATCGTGCATTGTCGAGTCAACATCTCCTGAAGATGCTCCGGTGTCGGAGTGAAACGTACGTTGAGAATAATTTGGAAGATTTATGTGGTGTGGTGAATATTGCAAGCTGCAAGTGCAAGATACACTGTTCCACGTATATTTGCCTACTGTTGCGGATTATAGCAAATTAAATTTCAAGTTCCTTCATAATCATGGACTTCCGCAAAGTAACGCCTGCTTCTATCCAATTTTTGGGAGGTATATCCTTATTCCTTAGATAGTCTACTTTTTATCCCGGAAAATTAAAGAGCCCCGTGGCAAAAAAAAAGTACATGTAGACGAAGTCGCAAGCATTGTTAGGTAGGTTAGTATTAAAGAAGAAACTGTATGACTGTATGACTGTATGACCGAAATTTCATACAGATCGTATTGAAATTCATACATTTAAAAAATTCACATACTTACCTACCTATGCAAATAAAATAAATAAAATAAATATGTAAGCGGCATTCCTATATTAGGAAGTTGGCGTGTTTCACCCTCGTGCCACGGAGAACACGTAAAGCTGTCGGTCCCGGTTATTATCACTAACATGATAATAGTCGCTAAAGCTCGCCAACCTGCATTGGCGCAGCGTGGTGAGTTTAAGCTCTAATTTTCACTTATAATCAAGGTTTCCACTGAAAACCAGCGCTGCAGTCTGCTGCAGCATGATGCTGAGATGGAAACCTTTAGTTGGTCACATATTATTATATCTACTTAATATTAATTATAAATTAGTCTAAAACCACATGTAGTGATCAAATAAAAACACATTTTCTTTCTTTCTTTCTTTCTTTAATTTCCTCTCTCCTATGAGAGTGGAGGCCTGTGCCCAGCTGTGGACGTTCATGGGCTGTAGTGGTGGTGGTGGACAACAAATGCAGAAAATGCAAAACCGACCATGCATACATATTATGCATGGTCGGTTTTTGTTCTGCAGCCTTATCATGTGGCGATAATCGACCCATATAAATCCCGCTTTAGCAAGGTGGTACAGTTCATACCGCTTGATACTTGAGATTCTCAATAAACTCGTACCCAAGTTTTAAATATTCCGTCTCTAGACTTTTGGGAATATGAATTAAAAACAAAAAGATGATGCAATCTTCTATGATTTGTATAATTTTCTCTTTATTTGTATATTTATTTGGTTATATTCAAAACAACACGTCAAGTCTTCAAGAAACTTAGGGTAAAACCGGGATAGATGCCGCGGCAGGATAGATGCCTCATATTCGAAAACCCTAACTTCCCGAACTCGCGACTAAGAATTAATTGTATAAGTAGGAGCCGTAGTCACCCTGTACCTAAGTTACCCACAGACAGTCGTGCGGTAAGGATGCGTTTCGCTCGTGCGTGAAATTATCTCCGCGGCGAAGTTCCCGAACACGTCAAAGATTTAAAGGTTAGTATTTTGCGTTGTATAACTTTATAATTAGTAATAAATTCCGTTATATTTTTTATTACGTCAATATACTGGTTCATTGAGTCTGCATCTAGGTGTTAACAGATGCTATTTTGTTTATAATTTATTTAAAAAATACTTGGGCATCTATCCCTATCAAAAAGGATAGTTGCCCTGATTTTTCGAGGTATAGGTGCCCTTAGGGGCACCTATCCCTGCATACACTGCCATTTATGATTACCTACAGCAGAACTATGCCACAAAAATATAAAATAAAGGAAGGAGTGCGAGCTCGAGTATGTTCTTGGACTACAGAAAACCTACAGTCAGCTTTCGATTGAAATGGACAAAAAAACCATTGGGATAAACGAAATATCCCGACATAATAGCGCTTATTATAAAAGGTGTGAATAAAAAACCTGAATTTGAGGATGGACTTCAATATGGTTATGCATGTAGAAACTTAAGAATTTATATTTTAGTTAAACAAACGCTTTAAAAATTTAATTACCTATGTAATTTGTGTGATATTAGAATTATCTTCTAATGATAACAATTAAAAGATTTAAAAAAATACAAAATGTTTTTATTATTATGACCCATGTTTCTTGGCCTTCTATTTAACGTTTGATATGGGCTTTTCGTTTATTCATTATAAAGGGCATCTATCCTCCTCAGTTTTTTCATGGTGGGGCAACTATCCATACAGGTAGGCATCTATCCTCAAAAAAAATGTTCCATGAAAAGCTAATTTCTGCAAAATCTGTATTTGATAAGTTAAAAAATAATAATAATAATTCAACATAAAGGATTGAGCTAGTTACATTAATAGATTTTATTCGTATAAAATTAATATTTTTAAAGTTAGGTGGCTATTTCAAAAAGTGGGGCATCTATCCCGGTTTTACCCTACATAGAAGGCTCATAGAACTACGAAAAGTATGGAGTAACCTTTGGTTTAATTGACTAGAACAATTTTAATTTAGAATTACCTTTTTTCAGATATCATCTTTAAAATATTTGTTTACTTATATAAAAATGATATTTTAAGACGTTTATAATTTCTGATAACATATTTAATTTGGCACAATTTAATTAATTCAGACACATAAAAAATTAAATCATTTTACACACAGTTTCATAGCTCTATGATTTAATATTAATAATAAACATTTATTAACTTACAATGTTCACTAACTATACAACTACATTAACAATAATTTACAAAATTAAATTAAAGATGCACGTTAATCTTACTAAATATATTTTTCATTTAATTTTCAGTTAATATAATAAATTTAAAAAATTATAGCGTTCATTTGTTAAGGACATTGCGGTAAAAACATTTAAATTATTAGTACTTTTGATACTAATATTATGAATTTATTTATTTTTAGACTTGAAAAACTGACAATATTATTAAAATAATACCACAAAATACAGACTAGAAACAGTGACTAGAATGAAAACTTACGTGGAATAACTTCCTCGCCGAAACACACGTTAATTATTAATTATCTATTATTAATGATATTAAAATGTACATCAATCGTTCTTTATATATAATTGAAAAAAAAAATGGCATAATTATCACATTTTTATTCTAGGAACAAATTTAACTAATAATAATTAAAAATATAATTTTAATGTTTTATCAATGAACTTGTTTATATATAAACAAAAAGATAATATAGAGAAATTGAATACAGAATCGGAAAATATCGATTGCACATTTTTAACTTGATCATCGAATTCCACACAAGTTCCCATTAAAAATCCGTAATTGATTTAAACATCGATATAGTTGTCATTTTCATCATACGTCATATCTACAGACCGTTTGCCTAGGCCGAAACTAAACCTATGAAGATCCCTTTGACGTTTTCCTAGACCGAAATTGAATTTGCTCGCAAGACGTTTTCCGAGGCCGAAATTGTAGTTTCTAGCGCGTTTGCCGAGGCCGAAATTATACAGGTGTGGTCGTTTGCCGAGGCCGAAATCGTAGGTCCTTGCGCGTTTTTCTTCGGGATCCTCGTCCGGTGATAATCTCTTGCCTAGGCCGAAACTGTAGGGGCGGGCTCGTTTCACTTCGTATGCTGTAAAAAAATTACAGTGAAATACACTGAAATGATTTATTAAATAAATGTGATAATGACATCGATTTGAAATTTTTACAGTTCAAATAAAGGTAGCACACAAGGCAGCGGTGTAGTTTTTCGCAACGAATTCGCAATTTTGTTTATTACCTATCGACTAAATGATGCCCGTGACATCGCCTGCGTGTCAGAAGGTTTTTTTTACGGTCCCGCAAATATCTTTTATTTTATGGGATAAGAAGTAGTCCCTTCCGAGGCCCGAGCTGCAATCTAATTCTGAATTTGACAGATGGGCCGTGAAAACGAAACTTAAGTCCTGCTGCTATCAACGGACACCGGAACATTTTCAGGAGATGTTGACTCGACAATGCACGATTGTAAAGGACGGTGTCGGAGTGAAATGTACGATGAGAATAATTTGGAAGATTTGTGTGGTGTGGTGTTGTACCGGTGTGAATTTCTGGCTTGCTGGGCGGTGAATATCGTAATTCGTAAGCTACACGTGTAAGATACACGCTGAACCACATAGATTTGTCTACTGCAGTGGCGGATTATATGAATATGGCTCCAGCAATGCTAAGGACTGCGTTTATTTATGTATCTACAAATTTATTTAGCGTTCCGGAACGATGCCGTGTAGAAACCGAATAGGGGTATGGGTTTAATATAACTGCCATGCCCCTAACGGGTTAGCCCGCTGCCATCTTAGACTGAATCATCACTTACCATCAGGCGAGATCGCAGTCAAGGGCTAAATTGTAATGGATAAAAAAAGATTTAATTGTAAAAGATTTTTTTTAAAAGAGCAACCACCGAGTTTCTTTCTGGTTCTTTCTTATCCGTAGGAATGTCATTCCGAACCAGTTGTAGATTCACTCGAGAATTCAAAAGCACTTGTAACAAGTTTATTTGAATAAAAAAATATGAGTTTGAGTTTATAGCGAATTAAACTTCTAGTTCCTTCATTATCATGGACTTCCGCAAAGTAACGCCTGCTTCTATCCAATGGTTTTAATAATGCTTGCCCTTCGCTAATTTACCTCGCGTGTCGTCGTACTGGTCGAGAACGTCATAAGTCCCCTGGTCCACGTCGTCGGGAATCTCGTCCGTCTGCCCCTCATCTGTGGACCGCTTGCCCAGTCCGAACGAGTACGGACGTGACCTGCGGAAGAATGGAACTTTAATGAGTTTGGTCAAGAGCACGAGTCTCTTGTGTATGTACTATGTACCTATATTTGAAAAATAAACCGGGCAAGTGCGAGCCAGACTCGTACACAAAGAGTGCCGTACCACCACAAAATATAAACTATCTTAGTAAATATAATATTTATATTTTTTGTAAAACAACACATCCATAATTACAAAAAAATAGGCGATCTGCACGATAGGCAAACTAGAGGCCGTAATAGGCTCGTGACTCCATCGCTCCGCCTCAAAAAAGTCAGAAAGTCATTGGTAGGAATGAGCATTCTTTTCTATAACAAAATACCACAACCTATTTTAAACTTGCCTATACACAAGTTTAAGAAATCCACTAAAAGTGTGCTCCTGAAAAAAGCTTATTATACTATTGAAGATTATGTAAATGATAGAGGAGCTTGGATTTGATCGCTCCAGCAATGCTAAGGGCAGCGGTTACTTATGTACACATTGATATAAGTAATAATGATAAATTGTAAATGAATTATATCTAAAAAGAGCAACCACCGAGTTTCTTGCTGGTTCTTCTCGGTAGGAATGGCATTCCAAACCAGTGGTAGATTCACTTGACGATTCAAAAGTACTTGTAAAAGTTTATTTGAATAAAAAACATTTGAATTTTGAATAACAAGAAAGATGTCATGTCAACATGTTATCAGCTGTGAAATAACTGGCTTAGGTACATATTATGACGCTAAACTGGTAGCGCCTGACAAACAATTTGACACTCTAAATGAGCACGGAACCTTAATTAACGATTTCCGGATTTTTTCCGAAACTTATGCGGTGAGATCTTTGATTCTAGGTCAACGGGAAGTACCCTATAGGCTTTGATTTAGTGGCGAGTGACAAAATATGAATGAATGAACTAAACTTTATTGTACCTACACTAAAAAAACAAATAAACACAAACAACAAAAAAGTCTTGTCTCCAAGCTAAGCAATACGGGGAAGTGTTTTTTTTTTAATTTATAGACTAGCGCTTGGCTGCAATTAGACTTGCTGGCAAGTGATGATGCAGCCTTCAATCTTGATTTTAAGATACCAATATTACAAGCGGAGGTGAAAACGGAAGCTGGAAGGGCATTCCAATTACTTCGTACGCTTCCGCGGAATTTGGACTATGTACGGAAGCATGAAGACCCTGACGATGATGGCTTATGGTACGATCGTAGAAAGGTCTTCGACGACCTCCGTGGCGCAGTGTTGAGCGCTGTTGCCTTAACGTGCGGAGGTCCCGGGTTCTATTCTATCCCCGGCAGGGTTTGGAAATTTATAATTTCTGAATTTTCCCTGGTCTGGCCTGGTGGGAGGCTTCGGCCGTGGCTAGTTACCACCCTACCGGCAAAGACGTGCCGCCAAGCGATTTAGCGTTCCGGTACGATGCCGTGTAGAAACCAAATAGGGGTATGGGTTTAATATAACTGCCATGCCCCTAACAGGTTAGCCCGCTACCATCTTAGACTGCATCATCACTTACCATCAGCCCCCCTAGCATGGGCCGAGACAATTTTCTCCCCGAGGAAAGGATAAAAAATTAATTCCTAAATAAATAAATAAAAACGCTAATTAACGGTGGATAAATAGTCCCCCGAGTCCCCGTGAAATGTCAAACGGGGATAAACTTCTCCTCTCCCCTGTTGCCGTGCTCTGAGAAGTGGATAAGTTAATTTTATCTCTTGTCAGTGGATAAAATCGGGGGATAAAATTTTTATCTCCGGCCCATGCTAGCCCTGCAGGTGAGATCGCAGTCAAGGGCTAACTTGTAGTAGATAAAAAAAAAGGTGACTGTATTTTAGGTAGGTCTCTTACCTTTTCCCTAACCCAAAGTTATACACCGGCAGCCTCTTGTATTCTGACACGTAGGTGTATGCGCGTTTGCCCAACCCGAAGTCATAGTGTGGGGACCTCTTCTCCATCTGGACCACATGGTCCGGTACCGGGTCCTGGATGATCTCTTGCTGTGAATGTTCGTGCGTGTCCTGCTCATTCTGGGTGGTTTCCGGATCGCCTACAGCCGCGCCGATGACTAGGATGATGACTAGGTATGTGTAGAGCATTCTGGAACAACATGAAATCGGTCAAGTTCGAATCGGACTCAACCGCCGAAGGTTCCGTAGCTTGGAAAGAGACATCATAATATTTTATTGATTTTTTCACATAGTCCGCTTTCCAAACCGGTGGTTGTGTGCTTCCCAAAGAAGGTTTCTTACGTTAGTAAGTATCGTATCCTGCCTCTATGGTATGGAAGGTGTTACATCCTAAAATTTTCCGAAATGATATTACCATAGATCGGGTCGGTAAGTAAAATAATATTAAAGAAATAAAGAAAGAAAGAAAGAAAAATCTTTATTTGAGCACTCCTGCATGTTACACTAGTTTAAAAATAAACTTAAACTAAAACCTTTAGGTATACATGCGATAACAACACTGTATTGTACAGCAGTGCAACAAATAGGTAAGCCACTCAGCTTGTGTTGGGACTCCGGGCCTCTCAGATATGAAGCCACTGAGATAATGGCGCACATCTGAGGTACCAGGTGCCCCAACGCTGATTCAGTGGCCGCCTTTTTGCGAACGTCACTGGCATAGAAGTATCCATACTAATATTATAAATGCGAAAGTGTGTCTGTCTGTCTGTCTGTCTGTCTGTCTGTCTGTCTGTCTGTCTGTCTGTCTGCTACGCTTTCCCGGCCCATCTTTTCAACCGATTTTGCTGAAATTTGGTATAGAGGTAGGTTATATCCCGGGGAAGGACATAGGCTACTTTTTATCCCGGAAAATTAAGGAGTTCCCGCGGGAATCAAAAAACCTTAATCCACGCGGACGAAGTCGCGGGCATCATCCATACTAATATTATAAATGCGAAAGTGTGTCTGTCTGTCTGTCTGTCTGTCTGTCTGTCTGTCTGTCTGTCTGTCTGCTACGCTTTCCCGGCCCATCTTTTCAACCGATTTTGCTGAAATTTGGTATAGAGGTAGGTTATATCCCGGGGAAGGACATAGGCTACTTTTTATCCCGGAAAATTAAGGAGTTCCCGCGGGAATCAAAAAACCTTAATCCACGCGGACGAAGTCGCGGGCATCATCTAGTATAAAATAAACTAATAACAGGCCGAATAATAAAGGTGGAAAAAGAAAGTAGTAAATATTGTTATATTATTATTAATAATTTTTTATTACTGATTTAAAGTGTAAGACATATTAAAAGTGGTAGGTATAGATTAATAAATTAGGCACGCATTCCCTAAAAGATAGAAATATAAATTACTTTTAAAGCAAAGCAAAATTTTCGTTATATATAATGGAATTTAACATAAATAATAAATAAATATACTGTATAAATTGAAAGCTCAAAAAGTGAGCGTTTAAAATTAATAACTATTGCTGTAGTTTTTGTAAGTTATGTAAGTGTTTTTGTAATTTCGATTTAAAAGCGCTGGTCGTCTCATCTTTAATGAATAAGTTATGACAAGATGATAAATCAGGGTGTAGACAGAAAATATATCCGTTTAATGAATAAAAGCTAGAAATTACTGGCCCTCGGACCCTGAGCCGTATCAAATAATAATATATAATTCAACATGAACACTAATAATCTTACCCCGGCTTTGCCTCCCCGCGGTATAACAATATGCACCCGGCGGGCGGCCCGGCGGATGGGCTTATGATTTTCGGATGGGTTTATTAAGTCTGAGGCCTACGCGTTAAATATTTTGAACGTTATTACATCATGTATCAAAGTAATGAAACGTCGATCTCTGTATCGCGACGTCCACAGGCCTAGTGGCCTGGCGCTCAGACGTGGTTTCTCGGTTTTTATCAACTAACTCAACAAGATCATTTTAAATTTTTCAATTTCAATTTATTTATTTGTTGAAGTGAAAACTTCTTTAGCCGCGTTGAGCCTCGGAGAGCACGTGAAGCCGTCGGTCCTGGTTATTATAACCAACAATTCTGATAATAATCGTTACAAAAAATACTCAGTCGATTCGTATGCAGAACGACGTGGGAACCCACCGCTTTATTATCCCAAGAAAACTCCTACCATTATTTGATTAATGGAAAGGGCTCACGACCCTCAGTAATGAGGAATACGACGCAGAGAGAGCGTGAGAGATTTGGATTAGATGACCTCCAGTAAATAGGGTATCTCGTTCTATATATTATCTAAATGTATGTTAGTATAATATAGGTATGTTCTTTTAAATCTAGCAGGTACATAAATTACCTAAAACATAAAACGTATTTCACACAAATTCACGCGATACTTACCATACATACACCTTTCGATATAACTTCTAAACTCAGACGGCACGGTTTGTATGGATGAAAGTGTCAGGCGCGAAACGCTTTCATGGAACTAGGTACCTAACACTCAATTTATTGAAATAATCTATGCTTATAACTATTATAATATTACTAGCTGATGCCCGCGACTTCGCCCACGTGGATTGAGGTTTTTGGTTCCCGTGAGAACTCTTTAATTTTTCGGGATAAAAAGTAGCCTATGTGCTATTCCAGACTATAATCTATCTCTGTGCCAAACAGATCCATTCAGCCGTTCTGGCGTGATTGAGTAACAAACATCCATCCATCCATCCATCTATCCATCTATGCCAATACTAGCTGATGCCCGCGACTTCGTCTGTGTGGATTGAGGTTTATGGTTCACGCGGGAACTCTTTAATTTTCCGGGGTAAAAAGTAAAAAGTAGTAGGTATGTGTTATAGACTTTAATCTATCTCTGTGCCAAATTTCATCTATCGGTTCAGCCGTTCTGGCGTGATTGAGTAAAAACATCCATCCATCCAAACTTTCGCATTTATAATATTATAGTAAGTATAGGATAAGTATAGATAAATCAAGACAAGCGAACGAACGACAAGGGCGGACATCAAAATCAAACGAATTCTAACTTAATATTGAAATGGGACATTATTGCTTAATCTCTCTGATCTAATTACTTACGACAAAGGTAAATCTTAGTCAAATTATATTAAAGACAGGGACAAGAAAGGGGTTTTCGCTAAATGTCTAAATAAACTCTTTTAAATGGAATTTGCAGGTCTTCATAAATTAATACTTACCTAGCTCACATTTAGTCTTGGACGCTTTTAGTTCGATTTTGATTGGTAAAGATTAGCTGCAATGATTTTTACTTCAAAAATCTAGATAGAGAAATAGGCATTTTCTATAGGCAAGCGCGCTCCAACCCAGACCTCATCATTGCTTTTCATAAGCATGATTGTCGTCAAGCGCAAGCCTATCTTGCAAAAAAAAGAAAAAAGAAACTCGTAGTGGATACAAGATCTCCGAAATGTTACAGGTGCGTGCGTGGGATACATCATACAAGCCCTGAAGCCCCAAAAGCACCCCGAAGGCTTCTTTTTTTAAAAACGTGAATCAAACTTTTTTAATTTTGACTTCCATATTCAACACTGTCTGTAACAGTTTTGCAACACTGAAAAAATAAAGCTATCCGCCCACAGCTGTCTTTAGAATTTTGAAAAAACTTTTCGTCGTTAAAACACTGTTTTAAGTGATATTTTCGTTTTTACTCATACTCAAACTCGAAGTCTTATTTTTTTATTCAAATAAACTTATTACAAGTGCTTTTTTGAATCGTCGAGTGATTCTACCACTGGTTCGGAAATTCCGAGGAATTTCATTCCGAATCGGAATGCCATTCCTATCGAGAAGAACCAGCAAGAAACTCGGAGGTTGCTCTTTTTAAATAATTCATTTATAATATTATTAAATCAATGTGTACCTACTGTAACCGCTGTCCTTAGCATTGCTGAAGCGATCAAATTCATGCTCCTCTATCATTTACATATCTTCAACAGTATATTAAGCTTTTTTCAGGAGCATACTTTTGATGGATTTCTTATATTTGTGTACTAGCGATCCGCTTCGACTTCGCACGGGTAGCACTAATAATCCTAATAGTCTATACCCAATAAAGCTATAAAAATGGTTATTGTGAGTCAACCTTAAAAGATAGATGTATGCTATCAGGAACTTTTTTTTAGAACTTTTTGAGAGGAACAATTCTACCATACATTGTTTTCGTGTAACTTTAACTATTTACGCAGCGCACGCCATGTAAGCTCTCAGAAGAGAGGATTTTTCCGACTTAGTTCACATAATTGCAATTTTCGTAAGGATCTCTAATTTTTTGAAAATAAAATATAGCCTATGTTACTCGCTGATAATGTACCTTTCTATAGGTCAAAGAATTTTTAAAATCGGTTGAGTAGTTTTTGAGTTTATCCATTACAAACAAACAAACAAACAAACAAACAAACAAACAAACAAACAAACAAACAAACAAACAAACAAACAAACAAACAAACAAACAAACAAACAAACAAACAAACAAACAAACAAACAAACAAACAAACAAACAAACAAACAAACAAACAAACAAACAAACAAACAAACAAACAAACAAACAAACAAACAAACAAACAAACAAACAAACAAACAAACAAACAAATCTTTCCTCTTTATAATATTAGTTTAGATAGGCAAATCAAAAATTTTACAAACTAGATCCTATTTTTAACGATTTAAAGGCGAAATTCCTTCGGACGTTGTCTCTGAAAAGAATGCAAGGCTGATTTAAAATTCAATCGTATGTTTTTCTAAGAAACTTGAGATATAAAGGAATTCTCAACAGAAAGGTATCTTGCTTGTTGTACGGTTATTGCGATCACATGTAATGTAACCGGATATCTATTTGCCGTTTATCGTTTAAAAAACGATTAATATTGTACTTGTATATCTATGCCAAATTACGAAAAAAATATATATATTTCACGTAGGAAAACATTTGCCACTTATGATTACAGCTTTCTAGTACTTAAAGCCCCCGGGCTAAGTTGCGGACAGACAGACAGACGGACAGACTAGGCGAAACTATCGTAATCGTATCGATGCGTAATCCAGTGGACTTAGTAACATCGCTAATTGACGCTCCTGTTTCAGAATTATAATCTTTATTTTAGGGACGTCAAGGTACGGTATACAAAACTGACATTTTAATATAATACTGCTTTACGGCTTTAAGGTTTTAGTTTCATAACTTTATATTGTTGTCCAAAATGAGATAACAATGAGATTGTTGTTCGGGTAGCTTCGCAAAACATCTTCGTCCGCGCTGGAAGCTCTCAGGCGGGATATCACCCGGGAAGTCGGCGGCAGAGCTTTTATAATGTCATCTAAAAATTTAAACCTTTTTGATAAACCTTTTTTTTTAGTTATCAACGTACTTTAATTAAGCAATTCACACAAAACACGGCCGCAATCATAGAGTCCACAGACCAGAAAAATAGGCAGTCATAGGTACTGCCGATAAAAGTGAAAACGAATATTTAAAATAATAAAAAAAAAAAAAACCTTAAAACTAAGGGATTAAAGTTTAATTAAGACCTTTGGTCTTGGTAACAACGCGATCATGTCGGTGTTCGCGAGCATGTCGGAGGGAGGTGTCGGTGACGCGAATCCACAAGTTTACACACCCCCTACCAAAAAAGTGCTCAACGCTGCTAAAGAAGTTTTCACTTCAATAATGCCTCTTTTCATAATGTTATTTAATTAAATTAAATTCACCCTTAAATATGAAGAGGGTTTTATCGCTTTATATTCACACAGTAGTGTCAAATATTTGCGATGGGCTTAGGGCTTTGCCAGGCGCGACACCGTTTGATGTGGTCACGAGTCAGGGCGCGGCGCGCGGGACCGGTTGCCTTTATGAGTACCCGGTACCATGGACTTTACTTTGCCGGGGGCTATTGTACAGTTTTAGCGTGCCTTGTTTGCAAAATAAAAGCCTACGCTCCTCTGATCATGTGGAGTCTAACTTTATATGAGAACTAGCTGATGCCGGCAACTTCTTCCGCGTGGAGTTAGGTTTATGGTTACCGCCAGGCACTCTAAAAATTCTCCCGTATCGAACGTATAAAACTCACGCATGGAAGCTTAACTATGAATAGAGTCGGAGTGGAGTCGTTGTCGAGTCGGTATAATGTGCGAAGACCCTTATCCTTTCGATAGCTCTTCTACACCTATCACCTCGATACTAGATAGCTAATCTGTATAGCTACATCGAGTAGTACACGTAAGGGCTTTTAAGTTTACATGTTTTTTATACGTATTTTTTATACGATACGTCGAATACTCTACTACTCAGTGTACTAGTCATACTATTCAGTTAAATATTCCAAATTGGAATATATCAGCGAATAGTACGTCTAGTACTTACGTTACGTGATAGTCTACTGCTATCGACACCCAACCTCCCATACCGGGTCGTGGGTTCGATCTCCGGGCACGCACCTGTTACTTTTCAGTCCAACAGCCGCCAGGGCAAATGGATCAACTATTTTATTAGATATTTATTTTTGAGAGTGGTAAGTACCTAGTTAGTGGTACAATAAAAAAATAAAATAAATATTTAATTTAGTTGAGTAGTAAATAGTTTGCATTATTTAATTTATTAATATGTAATTTATTTATAGTTTATTAAAAAAACAAAGCTTACAAAGGTGCTTCATAATAAATAGTAGCAGATGAAACGATTAAAAAAATCTTTTCAGAGTTACGTGCGTTCTATGAAATTAAATATCACTTTCTTCAAACGGTGAAAGATAACATCGTGAGAAAACCTCCACGCCCGAGAATTCTCACGACGAGAAAGGCTACAGTTCACTCACGATTTTAATTTAATTTGTTAAAACGTAAATAAATTTGCAAAGTTGCATGTCTATAAAACGTCACTGTATCTACATGTCTATTATTATATTTGTACACCACACTGTGGTAGAATACTAGAATCTATATTTTTCGCAATCATTATGTAAAACAGTACATTAAATGTACATGAATATCTGTCAGGTTATAGAAACCATCCATATGGTGCTTATAGGACTATCAAGAAAGCTAGTGTTGCAGCTCCGTGACTATTTTGAAAAGGAAAGTCGTACTTGTAATTACTAGATGAGTATACGAGTAACGAAATATCGGATAAAAGTATATTGTATAAAACGATATGCGTCATAGGAGTATTGCATTTTTTGTTGATGGTAGCCTGTCAATAATTATTAAACTTCATACACGTGCTTATGGCAAAAGTAAAATAAGTGGTTGGACAAAATATAGGCTATTACAGCTTACCTACCTACAACAAAACCATGCAAATATGAAAACTTTTATTCTTTCTTCCTAATATATTTTAGGAAGAAAATTAAAAATTATCTCAAAGCTTGAGCACAAAAGAATGTTCTAGGTTGCTTTGAACGGATGAGGTTGAGAATAATGAATAAAACAAGCACAAGAGCGGTAAAAATGGAGGGAACAAGGGCGCTCGCGTGATGAAGTTGTCTGGAAGAGCGATAAAAAGAAAATGTTGTGTTACAAGTTTGCAGAGACAGGAGATTGCATGGATTTTGAAAAGTTTTAAATTTAACACGATCTACCGGGAACTACAGCAAACTTATGGAGCAAATCCATGCTCTGCATTTATCATTTACATATACTCGCATTTGACCGGTATTTTCGTGACGCCAAATTAATAAGCTGTCGTCGATTTTTTTTTATCCACTATGTAAGTTAAGCCCTTGACTGCGATCCTGATAGTAAGTGATGATGCAATCTAAGATGGTAGCGGGCTAACCTGTTAAGGGGCATTACAGTTATATTAAACTGATACCCCTATTCGGTTTCTACACGGGATCGTACCGAAATCACTTAGCGGGACGTCTTTGCCTGTCCACCAGGCCAGACCAGGGATAATTCAGAAATTATAAATTCCAGAATTGACCCTGCCGGGGATTGAACCCGGGACCTCCGCACGTTAAGACAACAGCGCTCAACACTGCACCACGGAGGTCGACAAAACTTAAAAATTAAATTCAAAGCAAATCACCGAATTTATTATAATTAGAGTGCCTGGGCCTCCTCTATACTCTTTAGTAATCTTGCCCTGGTCCTGCCCTATCGCAGATCTCGCATCTCCATTGACCTGACTTCGTGAATCGCTTATGTTTTTGCGAACACTTCTGTTTTCACGTAGAAATTGCCTTTATTAATAAGCCAAATGTCAACACTGATTGATTAATTTTGATCTTGTTTTACAATGGCTCGCATAAAATTATCCTTCCCGAGTATAGTTCGCGCACGAGTTGAATGCAGAGCAAATGTATGGTGACACATACATTTAGTCTGCATTCAACTCGCGCGCGAACTGTAACAATATTACGTTGTATAGTCCCACAAACTTAACTGACCCGGTTAAAGCGTCGGTTTTAGGTATGGCTGCAAACAGACTTGCTTGCAAGTGGTGATGCAGCCTAAGGTGGAGCGCGCTTGCCTAGAAGATGCCTATCACTCTTGATTTGAAGGTAGGTAAGGTATATTAAAAGAGGAGGGGAAAACGAAAAAATATACTAAAAATAAAATGAAAATAAAAACTAAACAGTATAAAACAGTAGGCATAAAAATCAGTTCCAATTTTTCTATACTTTTGACGATTTTGTGAGCTTTCCACGTCAATTTTCATATTGTTAAAATATTCCCTTATGAGATTTTTCCTCAAAAATAACGAGACAGCCATGTTATTGTCATCATTATACATTTGGTATCTAACGATTGCAAACTACAGCATGTCGTGTATTCACATACAATGAAAAAAAGTAAGACGTAAATTTTTTTTTTTTTTTTTATCCACTACAAGTTAGCCCTTGACTGCGACCTCACCTGCAAGTGATGATGCAGTCTAAGATGGTAGCGGGCTAACCTGTTAGGGGCATGGCAGTTATATTAAACCATACCCCTATACGGTTTCTACACGGTATCGTACCGGAACGCTAATCGCTTGGCGGCACGTCTTTACCGGTAAATATGCGGCTTAAACGGCCATATCTTTTGACTGGGTTGACTTAGAAGCTTGACTTTTTTTACAGCTTCAACGGAACGTAGACCTAAGTAATTGATATCAATTTCAACTTAATTCATCCACGCGTTCCCGAGAAAAAGGTGGTTGACAGACAGACAGACGGACAACGAAGTGATCCTGCAAGGGATCCTTTTTCCTCTTAAGGTACGGGACCCTAAAAACGATGAACGATTTTTGACGATCTCCCTGGCGCAGTGGTCTTATAAGTGGGAGGTCTCGGGTTCGATCCCCGGCAAGGTCAATTCGGGAATTTATAATTCCCGCTTCGGCCGTGGCTAGTTACCACCCTACCAGCAAAGATGTACCGCCAAGCGATTTAGCGTTCACAGTAACTCCTTGAGTTCTTTCTCGTTGAAAGTTGCGACCGTTTTGAAAAGCTTTGTTATGTAAACATAGCTATAGTGGGGTCAGTAAACTCTACAATTTTAATCAAAATCGACCTTCACCCAAACCTGGCATATAAGTGATGTAAAACCTATGAGTCAGCGTATTTAACTCCGAAATTTAATATTTGGCGGTAATTTGAGTATGGTAGGTACCTATATGTTGAGCGTTTTGTATTTTAGGACGTGGCAAAGTTGTTGACCCTTTTTTTTTTTTTTTTGTTGACGGGGGGAAAATCTTCTTAAGATACCCGATCTCCTAGGGGGAGACCGGGTTATGTGGTTACCATCCTCAGCGCATGATGAAAGACTCCGGGAACTCTTAAGAACTTACGCCGGAGCCTTCCTTGCACGTCGCCCATGCTGGGCTCATCCCCCTGGGCCAACTGAACCCGTCCTCATACTTTTATCAACAGCTAGAGCCACGGCCAGCTGCCGTCTTCCAGGGGTCGCATGGTATTAGGAGGAGCCGAAAGAGCTCCAACTCTGGCCACTCGTGACCCCGGAGTTCCAGTCGACAGGAGTTACTAACGCGATGGAACAGGGCGATGATCACTGCCACCCTGATGTGTCCGTCTCCGAGCAGGGTCGGTGCGCTCGCGAACTCGCTCGGCGGTCTCCTTTTGGATCATTACTTTTCTTGTCTAAAGTTGTTGACCCTAGGTTTTCTTTTCCTAATTTTGCACTATGATAATAAAGTATAGATATACAGTAGGTATGATAGTTTGAGATATTTAATTAAAGCGAAAATTTTTATTCAATTACAATTAAAAATTATCTAGAAATCATGACGTCAAGATTTCAAAAAATGAAATTTTCTTTTCTCTGCCTTATACCTATATAACTCTACGTACATACATTAGTACATTTTCTTTAAATCGTTGAGTTGTTAAAAGAACAAGGCAATTGGATCTCTCTATGTGCTTGAATGGCGGTCACGCAGAAAGTGCAGCGTTGGAAGACATGGAAAAACAGACTTTGACGATGATCTCAAGAAAATAACTAGGAGCCGATGGAAGCAAGAGGCACAAGACCGTATTCTTTGGCGATTCTTTCAAAAGACTTACGAACGTCGAGATGATAGCAAATACACTTACAAGAACTTCACTTTTTACCCATCTATTAGTAACTATTTGTACCATTTAGTACCTATCCGGTGGCCGTAAAATTTCCGATTAATCTAATATCTAATCTAATCCGATTTTTCCACGTCTCCCTATGTTGTGCTTCGATGGGCCATTCAACTAGGAATTTATCTAATTTATCTAATTCATCACTCTATCGTAGCCTCGGCCTACCACGTTGATGATTTTGGGGGGTCCAGAAGGAAGCAGATTTAGCCCACAAGTTATCTGACATACGGCTCACATGACCGGCCCAGTCCCACTTGAGAGAAGCTTATAACAATTTAAAATATTATAAATTGCCGTTTATTAAATTTAAACCAATTCCCTGAAGCCCGCATTAAATTTTAAACAAGGTAAATAGGGTAAACACCAATTAATTCATTGAAACTTAATGATAAGCCAATATTACTTAAAAGCAGCACAAAAACCAACAATCAGTTTCTAATATCCAATTAATTTTAACTAGTATCGAAGGGTGTAAACTGTGAAGCTGGAATCCTTGCCAATGATGGTAGCAGGCGTGCCTTATCTATGTCCCGGATTAAGAGATCGCTTACTCACGCATCTGTATACTTAGCTACTTAGCTACTTACTACGCCCCACTAGGTTTGAACGGGCTTTAAGATCTACTAGAGGATTCCCCCGACTTCGTCAGCGTCGATTAAAGTTTTTCGATTTCCGCGGGAATTCTTTTATTTTCCGGGATAAAATGTAGCATACGGTGGTATAAAATTTATCGTGGCAATGCTGCAAGCTTGATGGGTACCTTAACCTTTGGCCCAGGGGCAACCAGGGGTGGGTCCTATTGATAAGGGTTTTGAAGTGAAAACTTCTTTAGCCGCGTTGAGCACTTTTTGGTAGGGGGATTCGCGTCACCGACACCGTCACCGACACCTCGCTGCCTCATGCTCGCGTTGTTACGAAGACAAAAGGTCTTAAATATAACTATACTACATTCGTAATTAAACTTTAATCCCTTAGTTTTAAGGATTACATATTAATTATTTTAAATATGCGTTTTCACTTCTATCGGCAATTTTTTTTTGTTAGTCTACATAGTATACATGTACATATATAGGTACATGAATTTATACGGTATAGGTACATGAATTTATTTTATATTTAGTTTAATATTTAGATTTTAGCATATTCAATATTCATGTATAATATTTGTTTATTTTAGTAGGTATGTCTTAGTAATTAGAAAATCTAAAGCAAGAATCAAGTTATTGCGAACGCAAAAAAATCTATCTCAATTGCAAATGTCAGCCAAACTTTCTCATTTTATAATATTAGTAAGATCAAATTGGACAGGTTCACTGGGAGAACTTTACTAAGTTAAACAAATTGCTTCAGGTATTTGTATGAAAAAACTGAAATAATATTAATGAACGTTAGTATCCAATTAAGTAAGTATTTTGATTAGGTACTATTGAATATTCAAAAATTACATATAAATATTGATTTATTAGGAAAATTAAAGAGTTCCCGCGAGAATAAAAAATCTACATAATATATGCGTCGCAGCAGAATATTAAAATCAGACGAAACGGCGCCGTTCTGTACATAAAAAAATCAATTCAAATTAAATTATTAAAAACAATTAATTAAATCAAATAATCAAATAAATATTATAAATGCGAAAGTTTGGATGGATGTATGGATGTTTGTTACTCAATCACGCCGGAACGGCTGAACGGATCTGGATGAAATTTGGCACAGAGATAGATAATCTCTGTGCCAAATTCTGTCTGTCTGTGTGATGTCTGGAATAGCATATAGGCTACTTTTTATCCCGGAAAATTGAAGAGTTCCCGCGGGAACCGAAAAACCTCAATCCACGCGGACGAAGTCGCGGGCATTAGCTAGTTGTTTATAAATATGTAAAATCAATTCTTATAAAAGTAACTATCAAATCCAAAGTTCTAGTTGTCTTAATCTAGTTGGAAGCTTGTAGGGTAAACTGAACATGGCAATGCTGTTACAAATATCACTTTACACTCTGAGGATTAGAGGCTTTATGGTCATTGTTGAGGCCTATGGAGTATATGGACCATTAAAGGGAGACATCTCAAGTTTCTATACTATATAGGGTTGATTTTTGTTTAGAGTAACCTTTTTGAATTTGTTTAATAATTGTTTTATTATCCACTAGATGATGCCCGCGACTTCGTCCGCGTGGATTAAGGTTTTTTGATTCCCGCGGGAACCCTTTAATTTTCCGGGATAAAAAGTAGCCTATGTCCTTCCCCGGGATACAAACGATTCCTATACCAAATTTCAGTAAAATCAGTTGAAGGCCGTGAAAGCGTAGGAGACAGACAGACAGACAGACGGACAGACAGACAGACAGACAGCCACACTTTTGAAAGAAAGACGACCTCCGTGACGCAGTCTTGAGCGCTGTTGCCTTAACGTGCGGAGGTCCCGGGTTCGATCCCCGGCAGGGTTTGGAAATTTATAATTTCTGAATTTCCCTGGTCTAGCCTGGTGGGAGGCTTCGGCCATGGCTAGTTACCACCCTACCGGCAAAGACGTGCCGCTAAGCGATTTAGCGTTCCGGTACGATGCCGTGTAGAAACCGAATAGGGGTATGGGTTTAATATAACTGCCATGCCCCTAACAGGTTAGCCCGTTACCATCTTAGACTGCATCATCACTTACCATCAGGTGAGATCGCAATCAAGGGCTAACTTGTAGTGGATAAAAAATAAAAAAAAATAAAGAAAGAAAGAAAGAAATTTATTTGCTGAATACATTGAATTATATGTACAAGTACATAATACCTCAATGGCTGAATATGAGTAATGTACAGATGTTTACAAAATTAAGACGTCCTTCACATTCTACTACTTAGGATGCAAATATTTAATGTAATTAGGAATACTATTATATTTAAAAATTATTCCAATAAAATGATGAGATCTGAACATAATAAAAAAGGTCAAGATTAAAATAAAATTCAAATATAAAATCACATATTATGTGATTTTATATTTGAATTTTATTTGACTTATTAAGTCAATTTAAATAAATAATATGTCAATTATCCAATCCACTTTGGTTGAACAGATACCCCGTGAACGCGTAGCTGACGGACAAACTGACTTATAGAGCGATTTTTCAAAAACCTTAATCCACCCGTGCGAAGTCGCGGGCATCATCTAAGTAACAGGACAATAAAAAATTTTATAACAGGAGTAAATATATCAGGTGAGATCGCAGTCAAGGGCTAACTTGTAGTGGATTTTAAAAAAAACAGTATTTCATACAAAATCGAGCCTGTTACGAAACTCCGTATTTATATCGTCCTAATCAAATGTAACGTATAACAGACAGGTCAAAGACGCACGCATTTGCATACTAATGGAAAGCCCCGACGTCGCCTGACACGGCCTGACGCTTTCACTATACGCCTGATGTAATCATTGTCGTCTTGACTAGATATTATACTGAGATATATATTTATTCGTTGGTCTAGTGGTTGGCATGCTCGACTGCGGCCGACGAGGTCCCGGGTTCGGGTCCCGGGTCGGGCCATAACTGAGTATTGGGTTTTTCTGACAAGAAATTCTCAGTACTAGCTACTATTACCTATTCTATGGTACTAGCCCAGAGTTAGGATGTTGGCAGTGTTTCACCCCCGTGCCTCGGTAGAGCACGTTAAGCCGTCGTTCCTGCGCCTGATCTCTCTCCGGCCGTGTCGGATTTTCCATCCCATTGGGCTATGTGGCACACACTTGTGCACTGTAATATCTCCCGCGCAAATTGTTAATCTTTTTTTTTATTGCGTGATAGGCTTGCGCATGATGACAATCATGCTTAGTACAAAGCAATGATGAGGTCTAGGTTGGAACGCGCTTGCCTAGAAGAATCTCTCACGAGATAGGCCGCCGTGGCCGTGGCCGAAATTCGGTCGGGAGGACATTATTTTTGTCTTTATAACTAAAAAGTAACATAAACGTTGTTGTATAAAC
The DNA here is from genome assembly GCA_917051295.2 of Erebia ligea. NCBI lineage: Eukaryota > Metazoa > Arthropoda > Insecta > Lepidoptera > Nymphalidae > Erebia > Erebia ligea. The sequence continues at coordinate 856,137 of OU785241.1, forward strand.
TGAAAATTTACACAAAACAGCCGGAGTTTTATACAATTACTGAGGAGAAATCAACAGAGCACTTAACAACTTAACGAAATTAATTAACAACTAGCAAGTCCAACACGCGAGGGGAATCTTTCGGACGACTTCGGACTTTTAAACTTGTAAGTTGTTGGCAGAAATCAGTGATACTTAAATTTAGGGAAAAGTGTAAAGAAAAATAAACAATTATTGCCCTTTTCACCAGAAGACCTGAATTTTAGGGTTAAGATCTAAGCCCATTTGGTGACAGTAGCCATATAATAATTCTAGGATAGGTGTGTCAAGAGTCATACTAATATTATAAATGCGAAAGTGTGTTTGTTTGTCCTTTAATTACGCCGCAACAGAGCAACAGATCGACGTAATTTTTAGCATGTGTAATGTGTATAGTTGAGGACTGGAGAGTGACAAAGGCTACTCTTTATCGCGGAAAATTAAGGAGTTCCCGTGGGAATTAAAAAACTTATTCTACGCGGACGACGCTGGCATCAACTAGTAATATATTATATGCAAATGGGCATTAGACACTCAGCCAAAATTATAATAGACTAGCAGATACCCGAGACTTCGTTCGCGTGAAATAAGTTTTTGAATTCCCCCGGGAATGCCCTCATTTTTCTGGTTAATATATAGCCTATGACACTCACAAATAATGTGGCTTTCTATTGGTACCAGAATTTTCAAAATCCTCCTCCTCACAACCTCACAAACTCACAAACTTTACCTCTTTATAATATTAGTATAGATATGTACTCGTATGTACAAATCATAGAGGTATAATATATTATACCTCTATGGTACAAATACACTCGATTTCGCGAACCAATTGTACACTCTAATAGAAGTGAATGAAACGGACTATTTTGTCAACCACATGGAACTAGGAGTCTGTGGTCAACCAGACAATATTTTAATGAATGAACGAGAAGTTTAATTCGCTATAATCCGCCACAGCAGACCAATCTATTTGGTACAGTGCGTGTCCTTCACCAATAGCATGCGAACACCCACCACCCAGCAATTCGCACCGGCACCGCATTTGTGTGGTGTGGTGCGGTTGGCGGTTACGAGTAGATTGGTCTGCTGTGGCGGATTATAGCGAATTAAACTTCTCGTTCATTCATTATCATGGACTTCCGCAAAGTAACGCCTGCTTCGATTCAATAGACAATATTTTATTCCGTAGTGCTCTCTTTTCCAACTAGTAATATATATCTGGTTTGACATAGATAATTTTGTCCGTTGTTAATTAATCGCACCATTCGTATTACAAAAAAGGTATGTATTTTTAAAAATACGTAAAAATTTATTTGCATAGGTAAACTTTTATAAGGTACGATGCAGGACGTTCTTTCGTTAGGGTGAAAACATACGAAGCGACGGACAAATTTTTATTATCTGGCGGAAAAAATTCCTCACGCGCACTTTATATCGCGCTGCACAGACTACCGCGACAGGACTAAAAGCATTTCCCATACGACGAGGGCATAATATCACGCGCGGACATTTTGTGATGTCAGTAGTGTGTCAATGGAGGCCTAGTAATTGGACGTTAATCATAGCAAATCAAATGTTTATTTTATTTGAATTAACTTTTACAAGTGTGTTTGAATCGTCGAGTGAATCTACCGCTGGTTCGGAATGCCATTCCTACGGAGACGAGTCATAATAGACTGTTACTTTGCTTTACTGTACATGTTCTAGTTTTATGATGATACTTAAAAAAGGACTAAAGACACTTAAGAAAACATGTTAGAACCGTCTCAGTGCCATGAAGTACGGTCGTAGAATAGTTACGTAGTTAAAAGATTACGTAGCTCTCGCTACAATTATGTGCTACGGTCCACGACTTCTTGGCCTACGGGCTACGGAGAATAGAATTGAAGTTATTTTAATTTAGAAAACCTAGCAGATTGAAAGCCTATTTTGAAATAAATTTGATGTACATATATATTTAATAATCTTGAAAATGTTGAAATAAATGTAGTCAAAATGGAACAGAATTTCGGTTTGGATGCAAAAATCTCAATATATATTTTTTTCTTTGAGTTTTTATAATGTTCTCAAAGGTGTTCGAAGTTTGGGACTCTGCACTATTCCAACGTGGTGGACTTTGTCCAAACCCTTCTCATTCTGAGACAATACACGTGTTCAGTAATGAGTCGTTAATGGGTTGAAGCGATGAATATGAATAGTAGAAGATAACGTAAGATGTTAATTTAATTTAAAGCTAAAGCATCAATAATAAAAAAATTAAAATATAAACCTTAAAACTAAGGATTTAAAGTTTAATTACGAATGTATTATTTTTATATTTAAGACCTTTTGCCTTCGTAACAACGCTAGCATGTTGGTGTTCGCGAGCATGTCGGAGCGAGGTGTCGGTGACGCGAATCCACAAGTTTACCAACAAGTGATCAACGCGGCTAAAGAAGTTTTCACTTCCAAAAAAGCGAAGTCAAAGTCAAAATATGTTTATTCAAAATTGGTACTTACCTACACAGCACACTTTGTGAACGTCAAGTATACAAAGTATAAATAAGACGTGATGGCGATAATTAACGACGGTATAAACTAAAGCTACCCCAGGGTTCCAAACGCACCCTGGTCTGAGAAGAGCCCACAACAAATTCACCCGGGTTTTTTTTCAAACGAAAATGTAGTCCAAAATCAGGTCGTTTGATTCCTTAACACAAAACCATTTATGAGGTTCATTAATTAAAACTAATTTCGTTACTTCAAAGCGGTCAAATTAAATGGTGGATTACGTGAAAAGTTTAATTTTATTTCATTAAAACTTTTTAATTAATAGGCTATTTTTGAGTAATGCAATTAGGATGGGATGGCCACTGGGAGGTAAGGATTACTCTACGGTGGGCGGAACCCGTAAAATCTGCCTTCAGGATTGGTCCCTAGGCACCTTATGGAATATTGAATAGACTTAATCTAGGTTTCGAACTAAATTATAATACTTGAGTATTAATAAATAGTACGTTTAGAATAATTGTAACTAAAATTAAATTAAGGTGTTTTATTTAATTAAATATCTATACGTATCGAAGTTCTTGTGTGTAATGTATTTTATTTCTTAAACTCATTTCCAGATAATAAAGGCTATTTTATTTTATTTATTTAATTATTAACTAGCTGATGCCCGCGACTTCGTCCACGTGATTTGAAGTTTTTGGTTCCCGCGGGAACTCCTTAATTTTCCGGGATAAAAAGAGCCTATATATTATTCCAGACTATAATCTATCTGTGTGGCAAATTTCATCCAGATCCGTTCAGCCGTTCAAGCGTGATTGAGTAACAAACATCTATCCATCCATCCATCCATCCAAACTTTCACATTTATGATGTTAAGTAACTTACTCAAGAATCTATACTTCTAGTACAGATATGTACTTGAGTAAGTTATTAGTGTCCTGTGTATGCGCCCACACTTGTGCACTATAATATCTCCCGCGCAGATGGCTAATCTCTCTGGAGATTGGCCGCCGTGGCCGAAATTCGGTCGGGAGGACATTATTAAGTTATTAGTGACTTCAGGAGGAGTGAGGAGGAGGTCCCACGTTCGACTCCAGGGTGGTACCTATACCTAGTTCTAAAGTGCTCAGAGCTGATCTATTTGGAGGTGACACTCGTAGGTACTCTACCAGCAAAGCGATTTTGCGTTCCATTACGACTTGAAAATACTGGTTAAGTATACGCTACTCAGCATAACCTTAAATTTTTTGCTATATTGAGTGTTTTTACGGTCTGTTTAACCGATTTTAACTGTTTGTGGACATAGGCTAATTTTTATCTTTTTTTAACCACTACAAGTTAGCCCTTGACTGCGATCTTACCTGATGGTAAGTGATGATGCAGTCTAAGATGGTAGCGAGCTAACCTGTTAGGGGGCATGGCAGTAGCCCATACCCCTATTCGGTTTCTACACGGCATCGTACCGGAACGCTAAATCGCCTGGCGGCACGTCTTTACCGGTAGGATGGTAACTAGCCACGGCCGAAGCCTCCAGGCCTGAGACCAGGGAAAATTCAGAAATGCCGGGGATCGAACCCGGGACCTCCGCACGTTAAGACAACAGCGCTACACACTGCGCCACGGAGGTCGTCAAAAGTTAGATATATACTCGTACATATTGCAAACAGAAAACATTGTCTTTGAACAATATGTATTGAATGTATTTATTCATAACCGTATATAATATTCAGGTAAAAGAAATAGCCGGGCAGTTGTCTTTGAAGCAAAGAACTTTGTCTTTGAAGCAAAGAACTTTGTCTTTGAAGCAAAGAACCTTGTCCTGAACCAACCGATGCGAGACATCCTACGCAAACAATGCCTGAACTGGTTTCAAACAATAACTTCTTTGAACTTAGCTAGTACTCTAAACTCATGAATATATTAGACTAGACGATGCCCGCGACTTCGTCCGCGTGGATTAAGGTTTTTTGATTCCCGCAGGAACTCCTTAATTTCCCGGGATAAAAAGTAGCCTATGTCCTTCCCCGGGATATAACCTACTTCTATACCAAATTTCAGCAAAATCGGTTTAAAAGATGGGCCGGGAAAGCGTAGCAGAAGTTTTTAGGTCAAAAATATGGATATTTAGACGCTGATAACTTTTAACATAAGCAATATCTCTTTAAAATTAAAACGTACGAGCATAGTTCTTCATTGTATCTGCAACATATCTAAAAATTATGAAAATTGTACAACATTTACTGGAAGAAAAACGTTATCGCTTTTTGTATGAAAATTTACAACTAGACGATCCTCTTAAATCGCTTTGTATCACGACTAAGCCTTCCTCAGCTTCCAAGCTCAGATTAAAAAAAAATCAGATATTGTAAATTACCAAATTGACTCTGCCAGGGATCGAAGCCTGGACCTTTCACTTGTAAGTCTACCGCGCTTTCCACTGCCTGTGTCACTGCGTCAGGGAGGTTGTTAAAACTTAACAGCCCATTCTGACATATTGTACCCCCACGCCAAAATCCATACTATCCATATTAATATTATAAATGAGAAAATGTCTGTCTGTCTGTCTGTTACGCTTTCACGGCCCATCTGTTCAACCGATATTGATGAAATTTGGTATAGGGATAGTTTCTATCCCGGGGAAGGACATAGGCAGTCTATGTTACAGTCTAGTTTCTTGCCGGCTCTTCTCAGCAGAATCTGTTTTCCGAACCGGTGGTAGAGTCAAAACAGTACGTAACATAAGAGACATCTCTTTATGTCCTACATGTTTTAAATAAAAAAATTGAAATTGAAATATATACTTCCTAAGATAGTAGGAACCTACGATAGTAGGGAACCTACGATAGGCTACTTTTTATCCCGGAAAATTAAAAAACTCCCGCGGGTATCAAAAACACATATTCCACGCAGACGAAGTCGCGGGCATCATTTAGTAATGAAATATGTCCCCAGCATCGAATGACGCAAGATACTTAAATCGAAATAATAATATGATGACACCAAATCTAAGGTTTCGCAGATAATTTATTAAGTGTCCCGCGATGAAAAGATTTTACTGGCGCGGTTTATGTCCCGATTTTACGAGGCGTGCTATCGGGACGCCGCGGCGACGACGGACGAACGTTATGGATGTTTAAAAATGTTTATCTACACTAATGTTATAACATTCTACTTATGTTTCCAATACTTGACTTATAATTACTACTGTTATAGCGCAGATAACAAAACACTCAATTTAAGCAATTTCACATGATGGTATAATATCCACATCGATATCGTAAAATCTCATTATAACATCAATAAAACGCGACCAATTAACCTGGCGTCTGGCGAGCCTTATGTCAAAATCCTCGCCATTAAAATCTAACCAATGAGAGCGCAGCTGCGCGCGCAGGGCCAATCAGGAGCGAGCGCGCGCTGTTCGTTTTTTATTTAATTGGCACAAGATCTTACCAAAGAGTTTTGTGTATGTAAGTTTAGTAGTTTCGACGAAGTTTTCACGTATAACCCAACTGTTTTCAAAAGCCAGCCTAATATCAAAATTTTATACAACTTGTATGAGGATTTTGACATAAGGCTCGCCCAAAATTTGAACAATTATTTTATAAATAAACTATTGTCAGCTTTTACTCTTGTTGTTTGATAAATTGCATTAGTGAAGATAAAGTAGTGTATGCAACTGCATATAACACGGGTATTAAAACACTCGTTACTATTATGAAACTCGCTGCGCTCGTTTCATAAACCCACACTCGTGTTTTAATACCCTTCATTATATGACAGTTGCATAAACTACTATTACTTCATATATACTATCAAATAAATAATATTATAAATGCGAAAGTCTGGATGGATGGATGTATGGATGGATGTTTGTTACTCAATCACGCCGCAACGGCTTAACGGATCTAGATGAAATTTGGCACAGAGATAGATTATAGTCTGGAATAGCACATAGGCTACTTTTTATCCCGGAAAATTAAAGAGTTCCCGCGGGAACCGAAAAACCTCAATCCACGCGGACGAAGTCGCGGGCATCAGCTAGTAATATTATAAATGCGAAAGTTTGGATGGATGGATGTATGGATGGATGTTTGTTACTCAATCACGCCCCAACGGCTGAACGGATCTGGATGAAATTTGGCACAGAGATAGATTATAGACTGGAATAGATTATAGACTGGAATAGCACATAGGCTACTTTTATCTCGGAAAATTAAAGAGTTCCCGCGGAAACCGAAAAACCTAAATCCACGCGGACGAAGTCGCGGGCATTAGCTAGTGTTTTATAATAGACTAACTTTTGCCCGCAGCCATGCTTCCGTTAAGTTCTATTTTCATACAAATTTCAAACCCCTATTATACCATCTTAGGGGTCGAATTATCAAAAAAAAATTGGCAGTCATAGGGACCGATAGAAGTGAAAGCGAATATTTAAAAAAAAAGTAAAATTAAAATATAACCCTTAAAACTAAGCCATTAAAGTTTAATTACGAATGTAGTATATTTATATTTAAGACCTTTTGCCTTTTGTCTTCGTAACAACGCGAGCATGTCGGTGACGAGTATGTCGGTGACGCAAATCCACAAATTTACCCCATACCAAAAAGTGCTCAACGCGGCTAAAGAAGTTTTCACTTCAAACTAGCTAATGCCCGCAACTTCGTCCGCGTGGAATAAGGTTTTTTAATTCCCGCGGGAACTCCTTAATTTTCCGAGGAAAAAGATAGCCTATGTCACTCTTCAGGTCCTCAACTATGCCCTTGCAAATCTGCAATTGAAGGACAAACCAACAAACAAACACACTTTCGCATTTATAATATTAGCATGATCATTTGTTAGCGTATGCATACGTCACAAAAGCTATCTGTATGCCGAAATTTAGGCCGATCCGTCCAGCAGTTTTCAGCGGTTTAAGAGGATCGTCTAGTGACGAAACGCGACGCGAGTAGGTATTTTTAGTAATGCTATCTGTTTCACAACGCTTCGCTGCCTTCTTCGTATCGTGCGATAGAGAGAGTTGCAAGTCCAGTAGGCATATGCCTACATTTTATTCTTGAACTATTGTTTCGGGTGATAACGTTTTTATCCCCCCAAACGTTTACGAAATTAGACAATTTTGGTCTCATTCGATCCAGTGCACCTTAATCTAGGCTCGTACGTTTTATTTTTTAGTATTTTAGTTTAGTTAAATTTTAAAAAATTTAAATACTCGAGGAAGTTTTTAGGTCAATAATATGGATATTCAGACGCTAATAATTTTTAACATAAGCAATAATATTTCTTTAAAATGAAAACGTACAAGCATAGTTTTTCATTGTATCTGCAACAATTTTAAAAATTATGAAAATTGGACAACATTTACGGGAAGAAAAACGTTATCGCTTTTTGTATGCAAATTTACAACTAGACGATCCTCTTAAGTTCTATACTAATAAAAGAACCCGAGCACGCTTCGCTTGCGCTTTCTACTGCATTATTACTTTTAAAAACGCTGTCGATCCACAGTTTTGGGTTTTATTTTCCCAATATTCGAATCTCAATGGGTGTCATTTTTCGCTCAGAGCGTCAAGATAGCTCGGTTCAGCGCTGCGTGGGGGATAGGTCTCTAGACCAATCTAGTTAGTGACTTACGATCAAAAATCTGGATCTACCCAGCCCCCCTAGCATGGGCCGAGACAATTTTCTCCCCGAGGAAAGGATAAAATTTTTATTCCTAAATAAATAAATAAAACCGCTAAATAACGGTGGATGAATAGTCCCCCGAGTCCCCGTGAAATGTCAAACGGGGATAAACTTCTCCTCTCCCCTGTTGCCGTGCTCTGAGAAGTGGATAAGTTAATTTTATCTCTTGTCAGTGGATAAAATCGGGGGATAAAATTTTTATCTCCGGCCCATGCTAGCCCTACAGGTAGCTTACCCAGTACAATCGATTTAAATTCGCTGATATACCTAGCGACTGCAGCCGACGAGGTCCCAGGTTCGAGTCCCGGGTCGGGCCATAATTAAGTGTTGGGTTTTTGTGACTAGAAATTCTCAATACTAACCCAGAGTTAGGAAGTTGGCGGTGTTTCACCCCCGCGCCTCGGAGAGCACGTTAAGCCGTCGGTCCCGGTTATTATCACTAACATGATAATAGTCGTATAAAAGCCCGCCAAACCGCATTGGAGCAGCGTGGTGGGTGTAACCTCTTATTCCCTCTCTCCTATGAGAGTGGAGGCCTGTGCCCAGCAGTGGGACGTTAATGGGCTGTGGTGGTGGTGGTGGATAAACTTAGCTGGCACCACCCTTTGTGGGAGTATATTAGTGGGCTGTAGGTTTGAAGAGGCAAAATACGTGATTCGTGGCACAGCTATTTAATTAAAGGTATACAAATTACAATGAGCACGACCTATCTCTGTGGCAGATATTGTAGAAGAGAAAGATATAGTTCACATATCATACATTCATAACTTGACAGGGTGAATGAACTATGAATGATCTTATGTTTCCAACACCCTTTACTGTAGAATGTAGATGCAGTATAAAACGTAACTTATCACTTAAAAAGGTTCCCTAAAATTACAGGACCGCAGAGCAGAACTCAGTTAAGGATATCAGAAGTTATAGGGTACACCGGATAACCGGTTTATTGATATTTACGGCGCCGCTTCCCACCACAATAGCACGGATTTTAACCAGATACCTTATCTTTACATTTGGTGAACTTGGAATTACTTTTTTGGTTAGATTATTGCAGATTTGATTATTTGCACTACAAAAATTATGATATTGGATAAAATGTACAAAAAAAAAAAAAATATGACATGTTATAATATATATGGTTTTAGAGGTATAGGCTAAAATAATAAAATAAAAAAAGTATATTTTTTTTAAGGCAGTCTAGAGTTCAGACCACTAGACAAACAACGGGGCTGTTAGATCAATCAATCAATCAATATTGATTTATTCAAATTAGGTACACTTTACACTTATTGACGTCCAATAACTTAAAAAACATTATGGTGATTATCAGTTACGGTATTAAAACTAAAACTACGAGGGTTCTAAACGCGCCCTGCTCTGTGAAGAGCCCACAACAAACTCAGCCGGGTTTTATTATTATCACCATCTCACAAAAAGACGTTATAACAAATTATTGCCAAGCTTCCTTGTCAGTTAAGTAATTCTTTATTTTAGTAAGAATTACAATGATATTACAATAACGTTAAGCTTTAGTCAAAACATAACTGAGTTTACTGTAGGCTTCTTCCCAGTTCAAGACGCGTTTGGAACCCTCTCAGCTCTAGTCTTAAGTCACGTAATTATCATCACAATTAAAAGTCACTAAGTACTACTTAGATATTAAACTCAACAATTTAAATTCAATAAGTGTACGCTTACAATGTTACCCAGAGTACCTACTTTGAATAAATGAGTTTGACTTTGAGTATCACCTTCACCAAATATTATTAACAGCATACTTAGTACAAAATTTCACATTTCCATTAAAAGCAATGATGAGAAATTAAGCCAAATGGAGTCGAAATATACAGTGGATATTTTAGACTCTGATGCGGTTATGAAAGAAAACACCAATCAGCTGCAAGAATACTGACGAATATTTGAATTTTCAATTACCAATGATGTTAATTATTCCTTTTATTGGGAGAGTCGTCTTAAATCCACAATTCGAAGTAATTAACTTGGTTAAATAATAATTTAAATCTAAAACAACTCCTTGCGAAGCCGGTTTCACTAACGTGGAGTTTTTGAAAGTATTAATTGCGTTGTGTTCCCCATTATTGAGGGACCCCTTCCACCAAAAATCTTATTATGAACTAGCTGCCCGCGAATTCGTCCGCGTGGTTTAAGTTTTTTTCATCTCCTTAATTTTCCAGGACAAAAAGTTGCCTATGTCACTCTCCAGGTCCTCAACTATACCCATGCTAAAAACCACGTCGATCCGTTGCTCTGTTGCGGTGTGATTGAAGGACAAACCAACAAACAAACTCACTTTCACATTTATAATATTATTAGTATGATTAGTATGAATTTTCTGGTGGGAGGCGTCAGCCGTGGTTAGTTACCACCCTACTGGCAAAGACGTGCCAGTAGGGTGTAGAAATTTAATAGGGGTATGAGTTTAATATAACTGCCATGTCCCTAACAAGTAAGTGCGGGTGGGGATAAGACTTACCATCAGGTGAGATCGCAGTCAAGGCCTTGTAGTGGAATACAAAAAAAATGGGTTATACCCCGAATTCTCCTCACCCTAATCATAAGTGTTGAAACACAATATTTATTACGTAACTAATACTTAAATTACACCCACACAATTTCACCACTACCCTCATAAATCGTACTCCCAAGAGAAGTAAAGGGTACTAAATTAACACTCTTGCAACTAAAATCTCTACATTACTAATTTCTTAACTTTTTTTTTATTCCACTACAAGCATTTAATTGCGATCTTACCTAGGTAGGTTAGTAAGTAGTTTTTTTTTTATTTTTTTTTATTTTATTGTTCAAAACAAACATTACAATTAACAAATCTTAATATCTGAGTAAGTAATGATGATGCAGTCTAAGACGGCTATCAGTAGTAATAGGAGATGTACATATTATTATGTTATTTGTGCTTTTGCAATCCAAACTGTAGGCATTTCATCATACTAATATTATAAACTAGCTGATGCCCGCGACTTCGTCCGCGTGGATCAAGGTTTTTCAGTTCCCGCAGGATCTCTTTAATTTTTCGGGATAAAAAGTACCCTATTATTTAATCCGGACTTCTAACTTTACGTCTGCAAAATTTCAAAGCAATCGGTTCAGTAGTTACGGCGTGAAAGCGGAACAAACATACAAACAAACTCACTTTCTCATTTATAATATAAGTAAGGATGCGAAAGCTTTTGTTTGTTGGTTTGTCCATCAATCACGCCGCAACAGAGCAACGGATCGACGTGATTTTTTGCATGGGCATAGTTAAAGACCTGGAGTGGGACAAAGGGTACTTTGTATCCCGGAACATTAAGAAGTTCCCGCGGGAATTTAAAAAAACTTAAACCACGTGAACGAAGTCGCGGGCATCAGCTAGTCATCTTCATACTTAATATTATAAATGCGAAAGTGTTTGTTTGTTATTTTATTGGTTTGTCCTTCAATCACGCCGGAACGGAGCAACGGATAGACGTGATTTTTGGCATGGGTATAGTTGAGGGCGGAGAGTGACCGGAAAATTGTTTTAACCACTTGGACGAAGTCGCGGGCATCAGCTAGTGCATGATATGTCTCATTTTAATAATGGTCAAAAGAATGCAATCACTTAGGCAGAGTAGAGTGGAGATGTTGTAAATTACGTATTACGCGTCCACGCCTCTATATGTGGAAAGGACTTGTCCAAGATTGGGCCTTGAACATGAACCAAGATGATTTTAATACACGTGAATAGAGATCCTAAAATATGGCTTTTAGAATTATTTACACATTTTTAAAGGACCCCAATTTTGAGAAAAATATATTTTTATTTTGTGGCTTTTTTAGATCTTTGTCTGAATTTTATCAACAGTAAAAAAAAAACTTGTTTTTTTTTTGTCACGTATGTCATTGGATGATTGTCAAATGTCACTGTCAGTTTTGTTTATCTTAGTATAATGGTGATTTGTTGTTGTCTAATAATTATTTTACGAATGTCTCAAATACTCAATTATTATTTATTAATCTTAAAATGTTGTATGTACTACCTATGTAGTGGAAAATGGGTAGTTTATTGAAATGGAATATTAATAATCACAACAAATGCGCATAACCCAAGTTTTAGTGTTGCCATCCATCGAAAAATATTTACTACAAACGATATTTTTCAAAATTAATTTAAAAAAAAATGGGGTTTTCTAAAATTATTATTTAAATGGCGTTTAATGTTATATTTTTTTCTCTTTCACGTGATGGCAGTTTGGTTCTGGTTCATTGACACTCAGAATAAAAAACCACCCTCCATACTGAACTGGGACATGTCCTTTTACGAGGGAATTTTCACCTGCACTCCGAATTTATGATGTCCAAAATAATGATAAAAGGTTTGTTTTATTTTAACTAGATACCTCTGTGGTACCTGGAAGTTGAAAATTCAAAAAAAAACAAAATTCAAACGTTTATTATTCAAATAAACTTTTACAAGTGCTTTCGAATCGTCGAATGAATCTACCACTGGTTCGGAATGCCATTCCTACCGAGCAATTCCTAAAATAAACATGCCTAATGCCTATCTTATATATAAAACTAGGTGATGCCCATGACTTCGTCAGCGTGGATTGAGGTTTTTTGATTCCCGCGGGAACTCCTTAGTTTTCCGGAATTAAAGTAGCCTATGTCCTTCCCTGGGATATAAACTACCTCTTTAACAAATTTCACCAAAATCGGTTGAAAAGATGGACCGGGAAAGCGTAGCAGACAGACAGACAGACACACTTTCGCATTTATAATATTAGTATGGATAGTATGGATTCTTTGACTGCGTAACTGATAGAACCTATGACTTGTAATAGTCATACTAATATTATAAATGCGAAAGTGTGTTTGTTTGATGGTTTGTCGGTTTGTTGGTTTGTCCTTCAATCACGCTGCAACGGAGCAACGGATCGACGTGATTTTTGGCATGGGTATAGTTGAGGACAGTGACATAGGCTACTTTTTATCCCGGTAAATTAAGGAGTTCCCGCGGGACTAAAAAAAACTTAAACCACGTGGACGAAGACGCGAGCATCAGCTAGTAGATATTAAATATCAGAGTGGTCTTGATTTTGGCATACAAAAGAAGTTATTTAATATTGTGGTATTATCATCCATCATCTCTATAGCTTTTGTTGTCGAAATTCAAAATAGACTCAATACATTAAATCATTTTGAGATGGTATTGTTCGATTGGCTGAATGTTCCTCTAAAAGCTTTGTTATAGTCAATTATTATTGTTGAAGGACTTGAATTGACTGCCCTTTTGACGTAGGAAGGTAACTTTACTCTCCGACTGAAGGGCTATTATGTAAACAAAAACTCCGAGGTTCGAACTATTTAAAATCATACTAATATTTATTTATAGACTATTATAAATATTTATTATTTCGCATTTATAAATGCGAAAGTGCTTTTGTTTGTTGGTTTGTCTTTTAATCACGCCGCAATGGAGCAACAGATCGACGTAAACCCCTAATAGATTATCATTTTTTTAAATTAAGTAATTTAATTAATTAATTAAAAGAAGAAAATTGATTTAAAAGAGCAACCGCCGAGTTTCTTGCTGGCTCTTCAATGGTATATCTATATCTGAGGCAAATTTCATGGAGATCAGTTCAGCCGTTCGGGCGTGATTGAGTCACAAACATCCATCCATGCATCCAAACTTTCGTAGTTATAATATTAGCATAGTTTCACATCACAAATTTTACTTGCATAAAACACAGTTGGAATCGAATTTGAAGTACCGCTGCCCATGAACATTTTTAGTACCTACCAGAGGAACGAACCGCCAATGCGTTTCCGGCTTTTAAGGAATCTGTTTATCCGCCGCGCCGTTTGAATTTTTGTATTGTACTGAATACATATTGTATTTTTGAGAGAAGCACATCAAGTGGAAGCTATTTCCATAATTTGTACGTGACAGAAAAGCCAAAGTAAAATCTTTATTTGCAAAATTACAAGGTTCAAAATAATAATTTGGCCTCTAACTCCCAAAAAAGTAAAGACTGTGTTATGGGAGTTAGTGCCTTCCCAAGTACATATTATGTGCTATTTTTGCAATTATTGGCTAAGGTTAACAATAATTATTAATTAAGATTATTATTGCTTAACATTACAAATTGTAACTGGCTAAGGCATGCAAAATAAAAAAGTATTATTGTGACGTGTGTGTGTGTGTGTGTGTGTGTGTGTGTATATGACGACCTCCGTGGCGCAGTGTGTAGCGCTGTTGTCTCCCGGGTTCGATCCCCGGCAGGGTCAATTTGGGAATTTATAATTTCTGAATTTTCCCTGGTCTGGCCTGATGGGAGGCTTCGGCCGTGGCTAGTTACCACCCTACCGGCAAAGACGTGCCGCCAAGTGATTTAACGTTCCAGTACGATGCCGTGTAGAAACCGAATAGGAGTATGGGTTTAATGTAACTGCCATGCCCCTAACAGGTTAGCCCGCTACCATCTTAGACTGCATCATCACTTATCATCAGGTGAGATCGCAGTCAAGGGCTACCTTGTAGTGGTTAAAAAAAAAAAAATGAGGGTGAGTGTGTGTGTGAGTGAGTATGCTAGCGTAATTGTTAAATGATTGAAGTATTTTTAAGAGTTCTTCAGTATTTTAAAGTATAACGAGTAGTGGAAGAGAACCATGAGGATGAAATATTTTATTTATTGTTTATCTTCAAGTTAGCCTTTGACTGCGATCTCTTAAGTGTGAAAACTAGCCACGGCCGAAACCTTCCATTAGACCAGACCAGACAGAATTCAGAAATTATGAATCCATACTAGGTAATATTATAAATGCGAAAGTGTGTCTGTCTGTCTGCTACGCTTTTACAGCCCATCTGTTCCACCGATTTTGATGAAATTTGGTATAGGGATAGTTTGTATCCCGGGGAAGGACATAGGCTTTTTATCCCGGAAAATTAAACATTAAATCAAAAAACATTAATCCACGCAGACGAAGTCGCGGGCATCACCTAGTTCCCAAATAATTGTCCCTGCCGAGGATTGAAACCGGGTTCTTCCGCTTAAAAGACAGCCGCGCTCACCACTGTGCCTGGGCCCTGGGGGGGTCGTCGTTGTTTTACGACGTACGACTTTTTGTCTTAGGTACGTACGATTTGGACGTACGATGTCTTTTCCGGTCCGTAGTGTGATTTCGGCCTGAGTAATGTTGATGTTTGTTTGTTTTATAGCGTCACGTTCGCAACTAATGACTGGTGGCCGCATTTTGACATCCATTGTGCGTCGCGGAGGTCATAAGACGGCCATTACTGAAGAAGCTTTCGCCCTAAAACCTTTGGCAGACATTAACGAATGACTTAAGTACCTTCATGGCAAAAGTAGGCATTCTCTAGGCAAGCGCGCTCCAACCTAGATCTCAACATAGCTTTAAAAAGCATGGTTGTCGTCAAACGCAAGCCTATCTATACTATTATAATATTATATGTATAGAGGTAAAGTTTGTGAGTTTGTGAGGGTGTAGGGTGTAGATATATAAACCCAAAAAATTAGGGAGTTCCCGTGGGAATTTAAAAATACTTATTTCACGCGGACGAAGTCACGGGCATCTACTAGTCTTTTAATAAACAAGTTCTAACAATAATATATCTTATAACCAGAAAATTAAATATATAATTGTGGTTTTCCAATGTCCGGTTGTAATGTTTTATAACAAACAATTATATTAGCTACTGCCCGCTGCTTTGCTTACGTTAGGTTAAATTTTCATACCCAGTTCAAAGCCCTATTTTATCCCCTAGCGGTTGGATTTTCAGAAAACCTTTCTTAGTAGATGCCTACGTCATAATAGCTACCTGTATGCCAAATTTCAGCCCGATCCGTCCAGTGGTTTGAGCTGTGCGTTGATAGATCAGTCAGTCAGTCACCTTTTCCTTTTATATAAATCACTAGCTGATGCTCGCGACATCGTCCGCGTGGATTGAGGTTTTTTGGTTCCCGCGGGAACTCTTTAATTTTCCGGGATAAAAAGTAGCCTATGTGTTATTCCAGACTATAACCTCTGCGCCAAATTTCATCCAGATCCGTTCAGCTGTTCTGGCGTGATTGAGTAACAAACATCCATCCATCCATTTATCCATCCATCTATTCATCCATCCATGCATCCAAACTTTCGCATTTATAATATTAGTATAGTTAAATAATAAAAAGATTGACTCATTAATATAGTAAGCAATTCAGGTGGTAAAAACTAAGTTACAATACAAATGTACAATGTATGTAATGCCTCAT
This sequence comes from Erebia ligea, assembly GCA_917051295.2. Lineage (NCBI taxonomy): Eukaryota > Metazoa > Arthropoda > Insecta > Lepidoptera > Nymphalidae > Erebia > Erebia ligea. The sequence continues at coordinate 872,615 of OU785241.1, forward strand.
TTTATTAATGGTCAAAAGAATGCAATCACTTATGTAGAGTAGAGTGGAGATGTTGTAAATTACGTATTACGCGTCCACACCTCTATGTGGAAATTTTACGAGGGAATTTTCACCTGCACTCCGAATTTATGATGTCCAAAATAACGCTAAAACGTTTGATTTATTTTGACAACCTTTCTGGAGAGTGCAGTGGTGGCTGGCTGAACGGATCTGAATGAAATTTTGCACAGAGATAGATTATAGCCTAGAATAACAAATATGCTACTTTAATTCCCGGAAAACGAAACAGTTCTCGCGGGAAGACAAACCACTCAGTCCAGCCGGACAAAGTCAGGGGCATCATCTTGTATTTAATGAAATGTAGAATATATTTTTATTTCTTCTTATCGGGCGTCAAATACAATATTTAATTTTTTATTAAGAAAAATTGTTGTAGTAAACGTATTCTATATTATACTAGTATGGCGCGTGGTTGCGCGGCCCGCTGCAGCGGACCGCGTAGTGGACCGCGTGGTCCACTGTCTACTTACTCGCTGTCCTACTATCCTGCCCCACGATTATGTAAGAATGGCCGATCAAATCGTCAAAGTTCGGCGTCAAAGTAAAATAAACCACAACAGCATTAAATTAGAGCTCAATTTCGAAACACGAAATTGAGCTCTAATTCAATGCTGTTATGGTTTATTTTAATTTGACGCCGAACTTTTACGATTTCATCGACAATTCTTACATAATCGGGCAGCTGGTTTACTGTCTACGTGTTCTGATCTGAACAACACACTGCTATGCTAGTGAGCACAGTGGAAGCGCCAGCACTCCAAGCGTCCGACGTAAAAGAAAATTCTCATAAAGGAAAAACATAAAAGAAAGACCACTGACCCCCCGCCCCTCCCTTTTTGTTTGAGCAGCCCCTAAGTAGGTACCTATCTTTAATACCCTGACCGTGCTCCTCACCCATCATCCGAACCTTCGATCATCATCTCTCCATATTTTTTTCTCCGAACCATTCGTCAAAATGAGATTTCTTCCACAAAAACAAATCTTGAAAAGGAACCGTAGTCTTGCATAGTTCTACACTTGTAGCCTCTTCAATATTCGCCATACATTTTCTATGGAAAATAAATTCCGCCATCATAAATTTTTTTCCTGTTCATCAAGTAGACCTTCATGTTTTGATCATCTTTTGCCAAGAAACCACTCTTCCATCTTTTATACTCTCCGAGATAGACACCGACGGAATTTGTATGGCAGCCATCTTAAATCCGCCATTTTGAAATTTTTTTTCAGCTCACTGTCAATTGGATGAAGTTTCGAGTGACATTTGGTCGAGCACCCCCCACCTATCTTCAATACCCTTTTCTATGGAAAAATAAATTCCGCCATCTTGAATTTTTTTCCTGTTCATCAAGTAGACCCTCATGTCCTGATCATCTTTTGCCAAGAAACCACTCTTCCATCTTTTATACTCTCCGAGATAGACACCGTCGAAATTTGTATGGCGGCCATCTTAAATCCGCCATTTTGAAATTTTTTTCAGCTCACTGTCAATTGGATGAAGTTTCGAGTGACATTTGGTCGAGCACCCCCCACCTATCTTCGATACCCTGGCTGGTGCTCTTCATCCGTCTTCGAAATCCTCAATCATCAGCTCTCTCCGTATTTTGCCTCTGAATGAATTTTTGGCTTCTATACGAAACGATGAGTGAAAAAAAATATTTTCATACAAAATTTTACAGGAGAGGTGATCAATGAGTGAATCAGCACGAGCAGCTATATATATATTAACTAGTATGGCGCGTGGGTGCGCGGCCCGCTAGCGGACCGCGTGGTGGACCGCGTGGCCCACTGTGATCCACTGTCTACTTACTCGCTGTCCTAATATCCTGATTTACTGTCTACGTGTTTGACGACCTCCGTGGCGCAGTGTTGAGCGCTGTTGAATTAACGTGCGGAGGTCCCGGGTTCGATCCCCGGCAGGGTTTGGAAAATTTATAATTTCCCTGGTCTGGCCTGGTGGGAGGCTTCGGCCATGGCTAGTTACCACCCTGCCCGCAAAGACGTGCCGCCAAGCGATTTAGCGTTCCGGTACGATGCCGTGTAGAAATCGAATAGGGGTATGGGTTTAATAAAACTGCCATGCCCCTAACAGGTTAGCCCGCTACCATCTTAGACTGCATAATCACTTACCATCAGGTGAGATCGCAGTCAAGGGCTAACTTGTAGCGGATAAAAAAAAACTGAACAACACTGCTATGCTAGTGAGCACAGTGGAAGCGTCAGCACGCCAAGCGTCCAACGTAAAAGAAAATTCTCATAAAAAAAAAACAAAGCTGGCTTTCCTAATGGCAAACCGACAATAATTCTTCCATAAAGAGCAAATCTTGTAAAAAACCATATCAAAATCATTCATATTTCCTAACTTCTTCTACTCTCTTCAATGTTCGTAGATTCTGCCATCTTAATTTTTTCTGCTCATCAAGTAGACTTTCAGGCCCTGATAATTTTCTACCCAAAAACTACTCTTCCATCTTTAATTATACTGTCTGAGAAAGCCGCCATCTTGAATTCGCCATTTTGCATTTTTTTCAGCACACTGCCAATTGTATGAAGTTTCGAGTATTTTTTGTTTGAGCAGCCCCTACCTATCTTTAATACCCTGAGTGTGCTCCTCACCCATCATTCGAACCTTCGATCATCATCTCTCTCCATATTTTTTCTCCGAACCATTCGTCAAAATGAGAATTCTTCCATAAAAACAAATCTTGAAATGAAACCGTAATCTTGCATAGTTTTCTATGAAAAAATAAATTCCGCCATCTTGAATTTTTTTCCTGTTCATCAAGTAGACCTTCATGTCCTGATCATCTTTTGCCAAGAAACCACTCTTCCATCTCTGATACTCTCCGTGATAGACACCGACGAAATTTGTATGGAGGCCATCTTAAATCCGCCATTTTGAATTTTTTTTTCACTCACTGTCAATTGGATGAAGTTTCGAGTGACATTTGGTCGAGCACTCCCCACCTATCTTCAATATCCTTTTCTATGGAAAAAGTAAATTCCGCCATCTTGAATTTTTTTCCTGTTCATCAAGTAGACACTCGTGTCCTGATCATCTTTTGCCAAGAAACCACTCTTCCATCTTTTATACTCTCCGAGATAGACACCGTCGAAATTTGTATGGCGGCCATCTTAAATCCGCCATTTTGAATTTTTTTTTAGCTCATTGTCAATTGGATGAAGTTTCGAGTGACATTTGGTCGAGCACCCCCCACCTATCTTCGATACCCTGGCCGGTGCTCTTCATTCGTCTTCGAAATCCTCAATCATCAGCTCTCTCTGTATTTTTCCTCTTAATGAATTTTTGTCTTCTATACGAAACGATAAGTGAAAAAAAAAAAGTTCATACAAAATTGTCCAGGAGAGGTGATCAATCAGTCAATCAGCACGAGCAGCTATATATATATTAACTAGTATGGCGCGTGGTTGCGCGGCCCGCTACAGCGGACCGCGTAGTGGACCGCGTGGTCCACTGTATACTTACTCGCTGTCCTACTATCCTGCCCCCCGATTATGTCAGAATGGCCGATCAAATCGTCAAAGTTCGGCGTCAAAGTAAAATAAACCATAACAGCATTAAATTAGAGCTCAATTTCGAAACACGAAATTGAGCTCTAATTCAATGCTGTTATGGTTTATTTTACTTTGACGCCGAACTTTGACGATTTGATCGACAATTCTTACATAATCGGGCAGCTGATTTACTGTCTACGTGTTCTGATCTGAACAACACACTGCTATGCTAGTGAGCACAGTGGAAGCGCCAGCACGCCAAGCGTCCGACGTATAAAAGAAAATTCTCATAAAGGAAAAACATAAAACAAAGACCACCAACCCCCCGCCCCTCCCTTTTTGTTTGAGCAGCCCCTAAGTAGGTACCTATCTTTAATACCCTGACCGTGCTCCTCACCCATCATCTGAACCTTCGATCATCATCTCTCTCCATATTTTTTCTCCGAACCACTCGTCAAAATGAGAATTCTTCCATAAAAACAAATCTTGAAAAGGAACCGTAGTCTTGCAACTCTACACTTGTAGCCTCTTCAATATTCGCCATATTATATTTTCTATGGAAAAATAAATTCCGCCATCTTGAATTTTTTTCCTGTTCATCAAGTAGACCTTCATGTTCTGATCATCTTTTGCCTTGCTTGGTTTCTTGAAACCACTCTTCCATCTTTTATACTCTCCGAGATAGACACCGACGGAATTTGTATGGCGGCCATCTTAAATCCGCCATTTTGAAATTTTTTTTCAGCTCACTGTCAATTGGATGAAGTTTCGAGTGACATTTGGTCGAGCACCCCCCACCTATCTTCAATACCCTTTTCTATGGAAAAATAAATTCCGCCATCTTGGATTTTTTTCCTGTTCATCAAGTAGACCCTCATGTCCTGATCATCTTTTGCCAAGAAACCACTCTTCCATCTTTTATACTCTCCGAGATAGACACCGAAGAAATTTGTATGGCGGCCATCTCAAAACCGCCATTTTGAATTTTTTTTCAGCTCACTGTCAATTGGATGAAGTTTCGAGTGACATTTGGTCGAGCACCCCCCACCTATCTTCGATACCCTGGCTGGTGCTCTTCATCCGTCTTCGAAATCCTCAATCATAAGCTCTCTTCGTATTTTTCCTCCCCATGAATTTTTGTCTTCTATACGAAACGATGAGTGAAAAAAAAAGTTTTCATACAAAATTTTACAGGAGAGGTGATCAATATGTCAGTCAGCACGAGCAGCTATATATATATTAACTAGTATGGCGCGTGGCTGCGCGGCCCGCTAAAGCGGACCGCGTATAGGGGCGCGTGGTCCACTGTCTACTTACTCGCTGTCCTACTATCCTGCCCCCCGATTATGTAAGAATGGCCGATCAAATCGTCAAAGTTCGGCGTCAAAGTAAAATAAACCATAACAGCATTAAATTAGAGCTCAATTTCGAAACACGAAATTGAGCTCTAATTCAATGCTGTTATGGTTTATTTTACTTTGACGCCGAACTTTTACGATTTGATCGACAATTCTTACATAATCGGGCAGCTGGTTTACTGTCTACGTGTTCTGATCTGAACAACACACTGCTATGCTAGTGAGCACAGTGGAAGCGCCAGCACGCCAAGCGTCCGACGTAAAAGAAAATTCTCATAAAGGAAAAACATAAAACAAAGACCACCAACCCCCCGCCCCTCCCTTTTTGTTTGAGCAGCCCCTAAGTAGGTACTGTTAGATTGGAAGTTAAATACAATTTATGTATGGTATCCCAGCTATGGTTTTGTAGAGTGGCAACACTTATCTGGGAACTCTATGATCATCATGTAAGATGGCGTAACGCTATTGACGTGTGTCGGTGTAAATAATTGCTAATTAAAGTATTAAAATGGATAAACCGTGTTTGGATTTAATAGTACCTATCTTTTATACCCTGACCGTGCTCCTCACCCATCATCCGAACCTTCGATCATCATCTCTCTCCATATTTTTTTCTCCGAACCATTCGTCAAAATGAGATTTCTTGCATAAAAACAAATCTTGAAAAGGAACCGTAGCCTCTTCAATATTCGCCATACCTAAATTTTCTATGGAAAAATAAATTCCGCCATCTTGATTTTTTTCCTGTTCATCAAGTAGATCTTCATGTCCTGATCATCTTTTGCCAAGAAACCACTCTTCCATCTTTTATACTCTCCGAGATAGACTTCGACGAAATTTGTATGGCGGCCATCTTAAATCCGCCATTTTGAATTTTTTTTCAGCTCACTGTCAATTGGATGAAGTTTCGAGTGACATTTGGTCGAGCACCCCCCACCTATCTTCAATACCCTTTTCTATGGAAAAATAAATTCCGCCATCTTGAATTTTTTTCCTGTTCATCAAGTAGACCCTCATGTCCTGATCATCTTTTGCCAAGAAACCACTCTTCCATCTTTTATACTCTCCGAGATAGACACCGTCGAAATTTGTATGGCGGCCATCTTAAATCCGCCATTTTGAATTTTTTTTCTGCTCACTGTCAATTGGATGAAGTTTCGAGTGACATTTGGTCGAGCACCCCCCACCTATCTTCGATACCCTGGCTGGTGCTCTTCATCCGTCTTCGAAATCCTCAATCATCAGCTCTCTCTGTATTTTTCCTCTTAATGAATTTTTGTCTTCTATACGAAACGATGAGTGAAAAAAAAAATGTTCATACAAAATTTTACAGGAGAGGTGATCAATGAGTCAGTCAGCACGAGCAGCTATATATATATTAAAGATTGATGTTTTAAATATATTCAAAAAAGCTGCAATAAATAGATATTTTATGCAAATAAAATGTTGTTTATAATAAAATCACTTTTCATCCCACCATCTCGGAAAGAGTATTTTTACTCTTCGATATCTGAAGGTAAAAGCCGTTATTATCCTCTAGAGGATAAAGTAAATTGAATTTAGAACATCGTGTGCACGTTATTAAATATCACTCGTCTATGAAGTTTGTGAATTCAAAACATCATTAAAACCTATTTACTTGTACCTCTATGGTGCCGAATTTCCATACAATCGTTTTTAATTTGTTAAAAACTCACACTCGTAACCTTCTTGGTGTACTTTTTTAATTTGCTTTGCGCGCACCATTTTCTTTCACGTCATATTGTTTAAAATTAAAACCGATTAAAAACAAGAAAATTGAAATTATGTGAAAAACCTAAAATGAGTGATTCTAGTGACGAAGAAATTAACAGAATTGAATTTAATCTTGTGATTTTTTTTGCATTTAGTCATTTCCTCGCTGAGGTGGGATGAAAAGTTACGTGTTGCACTCGAGTGAAAAGATTTTTCACCTCGTGCACTTTTGATTCCCTCGCTGACGCTCAGGATTCTAATTTTTGAATCACGAGCGGAGCGAGTTTAGAGCGATTTTAGAATCCTTCGCTTGCTCGGTCATCAAAATTGAGCACGCGGTTAAAAAACAACTTTTCACTCACAAACAACAAATAACTATTGTTACTCGTGTTTTTTTCTGTTAAAAGGAAATATTGATGAAGTATAAAACCAATGATCATGACCCACAGCGTCGCAATCCGCAGCGGATATTATAACTTCTGCGGCGACATTTCCGCGCTCCGGTATCCGCTACCTCCGATTTCCTTTATAACACAACTAGCTAATGCCCGCGTCTTCATCCGCGTGGTATGAGGTTTTTTTGATTCCCGCGGGAACTCTTTAATTTTCCAGGATAAAAGTAGTTTATGTCCTTCCCCGGGATACAAACTATCCCTATACAAAATTTCATCAAAATCGGTTGAATAGATGGGCCGTGAAAGCGTAGCAGACAGACACACTTTCGCATTCATAATATTAGTATGGAATTAGTATGGATTACGTGGGCGCTAAGATAAGGGATAATAAAGGTGGCATCGTTTAAACTCCGATATTCTCTTAACCTTTGCCTCCGCCGGCCATAGATTAGATTACCGTTTGGCATAAAGCTCTTTTAATTTTATTTTAGCTATTTTAGGCTACGTTTGAAATAAAGCTATTTAGCTTTATTTCAAATCTTCAACCATCAGGTGAGATTAAAGTCTGGCTAAATTCTAGTGGCGTAAAAAAAATTAGATGAGTGGGCTGGATTGAATTACTTAATATGTACTAAATTTTTTTTACGCCACTATAATTTAGCCTTAGACTTCAATCTCCTGATGGTTGATGATTTGAAAATAAATGTTTTTTCTTTCTTTCTTTCTTTTTTCTTGATGGTAAGTGGGAATGCAGTCTAACTTAAACTATACATTACAAATTAAGTAACTTGAGGTAACGGGCTAACCTGCCCCCCGATTATGTAAGAATTAGGGTATCGTACATACCTAAACGTATGAGAATGGGTACACGAAATTGAGCTCTAATTTAATGCTGTTATGGTTTATTTTACTTTGACGCCGAACTTTGACGATTTGATCGGCCATTCTTACATAATCGGGGGGCAGTTAGGGGTATGGCAGTTATAATAATATGAAATGCAATGAAATAAAATGATTTATTTATTTAACGTAGGACAACTTGTGTAATTTATGATAAGTCAAGACTCAAGACTCTACCACCGCGGAAATAATTCTACTGAGAAGAGCCGGCAAGAAATTCAGCAGATGCTCTTTTCATAAAAAGAAAAAAATGTTACAATATATATTCCACTCCAATCGGTTTCTACACGGTTTCGTACCGGAACGCTAAATCGCTTGGCAGTACATCTTTACTGCCACTACTGCCTTTACTTTTTTTTTATCCACTACATGTTAGCCCTTGACTGCGATCTCACCTGATGGAAAGTGATGATGCTGTCTAAGATGGTAGCGGGCTAACCTGTTAGGGGCATGGCATGTGATCCTATAAAGATTCCTTTTTTCCTTTTAAGGAACGGAACCCTAAAAAGAAGAAGTATCTACTTAATACTTACCTAAAAAAAATCAGAACACAATACATTTATTTTCTAATAGGCTTTTGTACACACGCAAGATATATAATAATATTATTTAACAAATATTGTTCGCGTAAGTTTAGAAATGAGATAACTCTGTACTTAGCTATATTTTTTATAGTATTTGTCTTGGACGAATCAAACACGTATTAATTGTATAAAAATTCGTACGAAACGGTCAGAGAATATTGTTTTTCTTATTTACTTTCATATTGCTTATACAGATTTTTTTTTCAACTAAACAACATATTATTTTTGCATCAAGCGGACATCAGCTAGTTTATAATATTAGTAAGTAAGATGAAGTACTTAACGTAGACCTCCACTAAAAAAGTTTTCTGAGAATTTCATTTGCGAGATCTAAATCATGGCGCGCGGGGGCGAAGTCGAGCAAGCGCATGTCGCAAAAAATACAAGAAATCATTTGTAAAAAAATAAATATATACTGTACAATACAAATTAATCCGACAATGTGTTTGATTTAGAAATATAAATAAAATCTTATATTTCTAGAGCAAATTATTAGTATCGACAAGGAGATAAATTGCTTTGAAAACCTGTCAAAACGTCAAATTTATTCCTCCGATAAACTTTATCTGACGATTGAAAAATCAAGTATGTTAACTTTAAAAGAAATTTCAATGCAGTTTTTTTTTTAAATTGTGTTTTGAAATGCGTCAATGGCTGCTTAAAGGTCTTGAAAACAGCAAATTATTTTTACAAGCATACATTATGTCACCGTTTGATGGATACACTGCTTTAAAAAACTCCGTTTTGCCGATTTTACGCTATGACAGAGCCTTAACGTAGACCTCCACTAAAAAAGTTGTCTGAGAATTTCATTTACCCAACGGGTATTATTAAAATGTTTTGAATAAGAGTATAACCACATAATAGGTAGGTACAGTTATATTTACTAAGTTTAAGTAAGTAGGTAAGTAATAAGAAAGTGTAGACTGTAGACAATAGTCTTCTTGCATAACGATGACGAAGTAGTGCAATAAGCCTTAGTAAGCCTACCTAAGAGCTATCCTAGCTAGATATAGTTATTTAAGAAGCCTAGCTAAGCTTTAGATCAATGAACAGAACTTTTTATGGCTTCAAACTTGTATCCTAGAGTTTTAAAACTTAATTTTATAGTGCTTGTCTTTTTTACTTGACTATAAGGGCCGTTTCAGATTTTTAACGTTTTTTAGGCGTAGGTATATAAGCTCGTTTTTCTGTACCCTTACTCTGAGATTGATCGAATTTAAAATACGGTCTCACTAAGTGAGGTGAATCACATTTGAGTCAAACTAAAATGGACCCAAAAACTCTTGATTTAAAGCCACAAATTCAGTGCAACCGATTCAAATTTCGAAACGTATCGTTTGGAGCGCTAGCTGTGAATGCATACACGAAATTGAGCTCTAAATTAATAAGATTAAGATTCATTTTAGTTTGATGCATATGTAATTCACCTCACTTAGTGAGACCGTATTTTAAATTCGATCAATCTCAGAGTAAGGGTACTGAGCGCATATAGGCCCGTATAGGGCGCGCCCTTCTCTACAACCGCAACTCTTACGAGCATTGCATTGACGCGCCTAGCTCGTTAATCTATATATATAAAATTCAAAGTCCTGACTGACTGACTGACTGACTGACTTATATATCAACGCACAGCCTAAACCACTGGGGCTAGAAACTTGAAATTTTGAGAGCAGGTTCCTTTTGTGACGTACGCGCACACTAAGGAAGGATTTTTCAAAATTCCGCCCCTAAGGGGGTGAAATAGGGGGTGAAAGTTTATATGAAAGTCCGTCATTTCTCAAGTTATATCCATGAAACTTGGTATTTTGACTTTAAGTAAAAAATAAAAAAGTACGTGTGTCACGATTTTTCAAAATTCTACCCCCAAAGGCGTAAATTGGGGTTGAAAGTTTGTAAAAAGTCCTTCATTTCTCAAGATATTTCGCAAGTTATATCAACGAAAATGAAGAAACATGTTTATACATTTTTGCAAATTCGACCCCCAAAGGGGTGAAATAGGGGTTGAAAGTTTGTATGACAGTCCTTCATTTCTCAAGTTATATCAACGAAACTTGGTATTTTGAATTTCGGTAAAAAAAAATATGTACGTGTGTCACAATTTTTTAAAATCCACCCCCAATGGGGTGAAATAGGGGTTGAAACTTTGTATGAAAGTCCGTCATTTCTCAAGTTATATCCATAAAACTTGGTATATGAGCTATCAGTTAAAAATGAAGAAGCACGTGTTTCACAGTTTTTGAAAATTCTACCCCCGATGGGGTGAAATAGGGGATGAAAGTTTGTATGCAAGTCCTTCATTTCTCAAGATATTTCTCAAGTTATATCTACGAAACTTGTTATTTTGGCTTTAAGTAAAAAATAAAAAAGTACGTGTGTCACGATTTTTCAAAATTCTACCCCCAAAGGGGTAAATTGGGGTTGAAAGTTTGTAAAAAGTCCTTCATTTCTCAAGTTATTTCGCAAGTTATGTCAACGAAAATGAAGAAACATGTTTATACATTTTTGCAAATTCGACCCCCAAAGGGGTGAAATAGGGGTTGAAAGTTTGTATGACAGTCCTTCATTTCTCAAGTTATATCAACGTAACTTGGTATTTTGAATTACGGTAAAAAAAAATATGTACGTGTGTTACAATTTTTTAAAATCCACCCCCAATGGGGTGAAATAGGGGTTGAAACTTTGTATGAAAGTCCTTTATTTCTCCAGTTATAGCTATGAAACTTAGCATTTGGGCTTTTGGTTAAATATGAAGAAGTACGTGTTTCAACATTTTAGAAATTTCCCAAAGGGGTGAAATAGGGGATGAAAGGCTGTATGAACGATTTTCAAATTATATCAACGAAACTTGGTATTTTGGCTTTAGGTAAAAAATAAAGAAGATCATGTGTCACAGTTTTTCAAAATTCCACCCCCAAAGGGTTAAAATAAGGGTTGAAAGTTTATATGAAAGTTCTTCATTTTTCAAGTTATAGCCATGAAACTTAGCACTTGGACTTCCTGTTAAACATGAAGAAGTACCATTTTTAAAAATTCGGTGCCAAAAGGGTGGAATTAAGAGATGAAAGTTTGTATGAAAGTCCTGCATTTCTCACGATATTTTTCAAGTAATATTAACGACACTTTGTATTTTGGCTTTCGGTAAAAATAAAGAAGTACGTCTATCACAGTTTTTCAAAATATCACCCCCAAAAGGGTAAAATAGGGATTGACACTTAGTATGAAAGTCATTCATTTTTCAAAATTAAAGTCATGAAACTTGATATTTGAGCTTTCGGGTAAATATGAAGAAGTACGTTTTCACCATTTCTGAAATTTCGATCCCCAAGGCCGTTAAATACAGTTTGTCCTTCAATCACACCGCAGCAACGGATCAACGTGATTTTTTGCACGGGTATAGTTGAGGTAACCTACCTTGAGAGTGACATAGGCTACTTTTTATCCCGGAAAATTAAGAAGTGCCTGTGGGGAAAAAAACTTAAACCACGCGGACGAAGTCGCGGGCATAAGCTAGTACTGACTATAATCCGCGCGCGATGAGAATGGAATGGAACCTTGTCAAAGTAAATCGAAAATGAGTAAAATAATATACCTAAACATTATTATTAAAAGGATTACAACAACGAAACATTTTTGTGTATTTTCATAACCCTATGATAGATCGGAGAAATAACTAATTTATAATTAATATTCCGAACTTATTTGCTAACACTACTTGAGAACTGTTATTTTCGATTTACTTTGACAAGGTTCCATCCCATTCTCATCGCGCGCGGATTATACTACCATAATATTACCTATTCTGTGCTACTACTACCTATATCAGCTATTCTGTGATACTACTACTAACTGACCCACGGGTTAAGAGCGAACCGTGCGAAACGTACGCGTCAGAAAGGAACGCCGGTTAGTCCTGTCGTCAAGTGTGCGCACTCCATATAGAAATGAATGACGCGGTAATTTTGGTCGCAGTCAGCTCTTATTATTAATTATTACTATTTTATTGATCCTGGCTTAGCGGCGACGCGACGTGTGGAAATCCTTGCAAGAGGTCTATGTCCAGTCCGTGGACGTCTTTTGGTTGAGGATGATGGATGATGATGAGGATTATTCCTAGTGTAGATGAGGAGTAGTCCTGAATGATATTGTATTTCATCGCGTGATATTTAAATCGGGGCCCCAGGAGGATCGCTTCACCTTATCCTCATTTCAAAGCAATTAAGCCCATTTCAAAAAATTAAGGGGGAGGGGGGGGGGGGCTCCCCCTTTTTACCACAGTAATAAGCAGATTAATTGTTATGTGGTTTATAGTCCAATTTTTTTTCCGAAAAATTAAAGTTCCCGCGTCAAAGAAGTTGCGGGTATCAGCTAGTTTATAATATCCAGGATAATCCAGGATAGGGATAAAACTTCTTGTTTATTAGTTACCGCTTTTCAAGTTACCTTAGTTAATGTAACCCGCGCGATAGATTAATAGGTATTATGCGCTGAAAAACAAGAATTAATTACGTTGTAGCATTATGTTTAGCTGAGATTATGTTATAATTAAATTTCCCTAAAATACTTGTGGAAAACGCAGAGCCCACACCCAAAGTGAGCTAACCACAGAATCTCATATTACGCGCAGTACAACTTTAGTAAGTATAATAATTAAGTGAATAAAAAGCTCACCTCACCTCACGTCACCTCAGATTCCAACGCTGTCGCAATTAGCAAACAATTTATAATATGAGGACACAATATTTGCTGATGTGGGTGGGTGAACCGAATAGGTATGGGAGCCGTCTTAAATCCACAATTGGAGGTAATTAACTTGGAATATAATTAAATAATAATTTAAATCTTAAACAACTCCGTGCGAAGCCGGTTTCTCTAACGTGAACTTTTTGAAAATATTTACGTCATGTTTACCATTACTGAGGGTAATGGTAAACGCGACCCCTTCCACCAAAAATCTTATTATGAATTAGAATGAATTTTCTGGTGGTTTTAAACTGCCATGCCCCTAACAGGTTAGCCCGCTACCACCGACTGCATCATCACTTACCACAGATCCACAGGTGAGATCGCAGTCAAGGGCTAACTTGTAGTGGATAAAAAAAAAGAATTAAAATGGGGATGTAAATAAGTATTAACGATCACTATCTAACTTATATGAATAGTGGTTAGCACGTTCAACTGCAGCCGACGAGGTCCCGGGTTCGAGTCCCGGGTCGGGCCTTATATAATTAAGTATTGGGTTTTTATGACTAGAAATTTTCAGTACTAGCCCGGAGTTAGGAAGTTGGCGGTGTTTCACCCCCGTGCCTCAGAGAGCACGTTAAGCCGTCGGTCCCGGTCATTATCACTAACATGATAATTTATGTCGTTAGTGGTCGCCAACCAGCATTGGAGCAGCGTGGTGGGTCTAAACTTTAATTCCCTCTCTCCTATGAAAGAGGCCTGTGCCCAGCAGTGGGACGTAATGGGCTGTAGTGGTGGAAGGTTTGCTATGAAATAAATAAAAACATTTCATTTCAAGCGATTTAGCGTTCCGGTACGATGCCGTGTAGAAACCTAATAGGGGCATGGGTTTAATATAACTGACATGCCCCTAACAGGTTAGCCCGCTACCATCTTGGACTGCATCATCATTTACCATCAGGTGAGATCGCAGTCAAGGGCTAAACTGTAGTGGATAAAAAAAAACCAAACCAATGGATAAAAAATATTTATGTCAGTGGCTTTAATTTTTTGATAGTCACTGAGTCAGAGAATATGGGAGCTGGGCACATTGCCTCATTGGCTTGATTTGAATTGGTTGGATCACAGTTGGATGATATCTATAGTGTTTAGTTTTTAATTTCGATTTTAATGTATTTCACAGTTTTAATTTGATATTTCTGAAGCAAATATATCAGAATATCTAAGATTCCAAGCAAAACTTAATATGATTAGGTTCATGATGTTATTATTCTTGCATATTTATACTTTTGTCGGTTCGTCCGCTTTGCCGATTTCGATCAAAAGTATAAAAATAACTTGCATCCCGGGAGTACCCTACGCGTTTTATCCTGGGAATACGAGAGTTCTTACGCAATTTTTAAAAACATACAAACCACGTATACGGATATAAATCCACGCGAACCATCTAGTCTAGTATAATTATTAATGCTAAGTTTTCTTTCATAACCGCTAAACAAATTTTAACTAAAATAGGCACATAGAAATCATCTCAGGGTACAATTATTGTACTTTTTATTCCCGAAATTGTAAAAAATATTCTTGAAAATATAACATACTGACAGACGTTTGCATTTACAATGCAAAAGAGACACACCCCAAACCCAAGAAGACACACCGCTACTTGTACAAAATTAAATTATTTTGAAGCCAATCATATAATTATACCAAAAATCCGCTACTCTTGTTGTACAAAATTAAATTATTTTAAAGCCAATCGTGTAATATTATGCCAAAAATTTAAATCAGTCCGTGTTAGCATAAAGCTTCACTCAAAGTAAGGTAACCGCGAAATTCCGAATTCCATGCGGTTGACGAAAGCTAACAAACGCCTTGACTCCTCTCATTGAACATTATGGCTGGAATTATTTATAATCGTACATTACGTACATGTACGTAGTTAACGTCAAAAGTCCATACATAGCTTTTTAATGATAAACTTTGTGCAATCTATGAATCACTTATTCACCCACAAAAACTATCTATATAATATTACCCTAAAATTCACAACATCAGGTTAAAACTCTGGGTTAATTTAATATTCAATATATTATACTACTAGCTGATGCCCGCGACTTCGTCCGCGTGGATTGAGGTTTTTCGGTTCCCGCGGGAACTCTTTAATTTTCCGGGATAAAAAGTAGCTTAAGTGCTATTCCAGACTATAATCTATCTCTGTGCCAAATTTCATCCAGATCCGTTCATCCGTTGGAGCGTGATTGAGTAACAAACATACATCCATACATCCAAACTTTCGCATTTATATTATTTATTTGATATTTGATGATATTTGATTAGTTAGAATATCAACCTAAAAGATGAACATTATTTCTCTAAGTTGGTGTGGTCTCTAAGGGTGACTTTTTAATCGACAAAAAACAAGTCGTCTTATTTGCTAAGAATAATATGGATTTTTGACGTCGCCTGTACCTATAACCACTGTACGACTGGTCGGGACAGGTGAACTATTTATGTCCAGCTGTGGACGTCGGATTTGTCAGCAAAACACCCAAAAAGGACGCCAAACTATTACGTGAGAAAAGCAACATACCCCAAAAAACAGTGCACTGTTTTGTGGGATTAAAATACGTGCATTTGTTGTCCGAAAGTGCCTGACAATGAATATTCAGGAGCTATAACAACGTATCGTTAATGTTACAGAAATGACGCATAAGCAGGTTTCACAGTGAACGTGGCTTCACTTGCGCTTTTAAAAACGAGCTTTTATCGTCCGCCATATTGCATTTAGAATGACGTCACTAAGCTAACCAAGCATTGTCATCAAAACTAAACGTGCAATGCAAAATTTCAGCTCAGTCGGTTGGGAATAACTGTTTTAAACGATTGCAAGATTTGACCTAAACAAACACAGTAAACATTTTTAAGTTTATAAGCTTGTAAAAAACTTCATGCAAAATTTCTAGTTTCTAGAAATTTATAATTTTACACTTTTTAAAAAGAAGTAAAATTCAAGGAACCGAATTAATATGGATTATATCTGCATATTTAAAATTATAAACTTCAATTTTTACAGTACTTCTTAATAAAAGGAAGAAAGACTTCAATAAAAATCAAAGGTTTTTTTTCTCAGAGGAAAATGAAGAAAATTTTGGTACTTATTTAAGCTTATTTCCCATAAATTAATCCTTTTTCCTGAAAATCACGGTTTAGGTCTGATGCAAACTGACGATTTTTATCGATCTAAAGAAAAACGTGAGTGAATATCTAAATACTCGTATTTTAATAAGTAGATAGGATCATAGGAGAAATAGAGCCATGTCACAGACTCTTTTAAACCTGTAAGTATCACTCACTAAACTGCTACAAGTCTTCATCCTACCAGCAAAGACGTGTCTGAAATGACCGGAGAGAGATCAGGCGCAGGACCGACGGCACTTTACGTGCTCTCCAAGGCACGGGGGTGTAACACCGTCAACTTCCTTGCTCCGGGCTAGTACTGATAATTAATTGTCAGAAAAACACAATACTTTCAAAGATTAAATAATGAATTGGACAAGATCTGCGTATGGAGTAAATCTCACGGTCTCAGCATTAACGCTAATAAATCCCAGGTAGCTATAATAGGTAGTACCAGTCAACTAGCTAAACTGAACTTCAACGCTTTGCCTCCCATCCGAGTAGATGCAACCAACATACCTTTTAGTTCTACCTTCAAAAACCTTGGTATTCTTATTGATAGCTCACTCTCATGGGTCCCCCAGTTAGCTGAGGTGAGCCGTAAAATATTTGCCACAATTGGGTCGTTAAAGCGTTGGAAAAACCTACTACCTATCAAAACTAAGACTGCATTAGCTAATTCCCTTCTTCTTCCCTTACTCGACTATGCTGACTGTTGTTACCCTGACTTAACAGAAGAACAGCTCAATAAGCTGGAGCGGCTACAAAACCTCTGCATCAGGTTCATTTTTGGCCTACGCAAGTTCGACCATATTTCCAGCTATCGCGCCCAGCTTAAGTGGCTCCCGATTAGGCAGCGGCGTAACATACATGTCCTGACTCTTCTTTACTCAATCCTTTATAATCCCTCTACTCCCTCTTACCTCAAGGAACGCTTCATTTTCCTCGGTGTTGATAATCCGTCGGGTCACTATCTTAGGTCTCGCTTTGATAATCGCCTTAAATTTCCTACACACTTTACTAAATTCTATGGTAATTCTTTTACCTTCAAGGCTGTCGTATTGTGGAACTCCCTTCCATTTGAGATTCGCCATTCTAAATCGCTCCCTATATTTAAAGATCGTCTGAATAAGCATTACCTTTCTATACAATCCTAGTTAACATTAGTTTATTTCAACTATTTATGCATATATTTTTTTATTACTATTCGTGTACCATATTTATGTTTATTTAAAATATATTATAAGTATTTATGGATAGATATATATATATATATATATATATGTATATATATGTATGTATGAGTGTATATATACATATTGAGCATAGTATTGAGTATATTTATGTATAGTATCTTAGTAGGTATATATTTTATTGACTAATAATTATTATTATATCTATGTGTTTAAGTTTTACTTGCACTATCCTGTTATCTTTATTTTTCCTCTCTAGCCAAGGGTTGCCTGGTAGAGATTGCTTGCAGCAATAAGGCCGCCTTTGCATACTACCATGTTAGTTTTAGATATTATATATTTTGTTATTTGGTCATGTAACTATTTGGTGTGCAATAAAGTTTTTTCATTCATTCATTCATTCAATACTTGTTATGGCCCGACCCGGGACTCGAACCCGGGACTTTGTCGGTCTCAATCAAACATGCTAACCACTAGACCAACGAGGCAGTCAGGTAGAGCTATTAAAGTCGACGCACGATATAGTGTTTCATTTGCACTAGACCTTACAAGGAGGCGACAGATCTCGTGATCTCGACATATTAATTTCAAAGTCATTCAGATATATCACGTAGGTGCGAGTACATTCCAATTTCGCGTAGCATGTTATTAAGTCATTCAAACCTTTCTATATATTCTGTCGTGGGGTTTATATTATTATATCTTTGATTAAATGTTGAGAATCTGAAGTAGGCGAGTACCTGGCCATAGAACCTGACTGATTATCACTGAATATAACAGTTACATTAATTATTTGTTACGAAAGTATGTTTGTTAGTTGGCTCGTTGGTTAGTCCTTTAATCACGCCGCAACGCAGCAACGGATCGAAGTGATTTGTTGAGTCGATTATGCTTATTGTTAAAGACCTGGAAAGTGGCTAGTGTTACCAGTTCGTTATATAATATGCGTTCGCGTATATCTTTCATCCAATTAAATAAAGAAAAAAGTATCTATAGTTGTTCTTGGCACTTGCTTGTAGTACTTAACTTATGCTGTGCTTGCAAGAAATTCTTTGGCATACTTAAATCAACATACATTGTGGTTGTCATAAAATTATAGAAACTCGAAATATGTAGGTATTTTGTAGAAATTTTGTGTGATGGGAATCAAAGGATGGGAACTGCAGCCTAGCCTATGTCCTTTCACGGGATTTAACCTACCTCTATACCAAATTTCATCAAAATCGGTTGAAAATATGGGCTGTTAAAGGATAGCAGACAGACAGACACACTGTCGCATTAATATAATATGTATTAGTATGGATACTTAAATTACCACTTACTTACTATATTACTAACACTATACACTTAATTACTTAAAGTCATATAAATACTAGCTAACTGGAAAACAATTTTATTTTCCTTTCAAAGGAAGACTAAGCATCATAATCTTTAGTCTAGCGGATTATCCTAAACGGATCAAGACGCACTAGCGCATTTAAAATAAATATTTTATAGAAAGCAAGAAATTTAACACCTATTTTTTTAGGGTTCCGTACCCAAAGGGTAAAAACGGGACCCTATTACTAAGACTCCGCTGTCTGTCTGTCTGTCTGTCTGTCTGTCTGTCTGTCTGTCTGTCTGTCTGTCTGTCTGTCTCCAGGCTGTATCTCATAAACCGTGATAGCTAGAAAGCTGAAATTTTCACAAATGATGTATTTCCGTTGCCGCTATAACAACAAATACTAAAAATTAAAAAAATATATATATTAAGGGGGGTCCCCATACAATAAACGTGTTTTTTTCGTATTTTTTTGCTCAATATTAAAAACGGTAACAGGTAGACGGTTCAAATTTTCACAGAATATTAACTTGTATATTACCTTTCAAAATAAATAATTAAATATCAATAAAGTAAATATTAAAGGGGGGCTCCCATACAACAAACGTAATTTTTAAGCAATTTTTTTTAATAAGTCATAAATCGTAAAACTTACTACAGGTTTGTACGGAACCCTCGGTGCGCGAGTCCGACTCGCACTTGGCCGGTTTTTTTATTTCAGTCTGATCAGTCAGTCTGAATGCAGCCAAGCGCTAGTCTATAAATTAAAACAAAATATATTTATATAGGTTTCAAACTGCGACACCACTTCATATGAAATATACACGCTATACTTGCTTCGACGATGAAGGGAAACATCGTGAGGAAATCTGCACGCCCGAGAGTAATGTTCTCTAAGGGGTGTGAAGTCTACCAATCCGCACGTGGCCAGCGTGGTGGACTATGGCCAAACACTTCTCATTCCAAGAAGCGACTCTTACGCAGTATTAAGCCGGAAATGGGTTGCAAAGATAAAAAGTTGTAGTGGGGTAAAAATGGAGACGGATAGATTTCCCTCCATTTATTTAATTTCCATCAATTTTATCGTTCCTATTAGGAATGAGCACGCAATTCGTATAATATGGCCGTTAAATATTAACGTCGTATGAGCAGACCCTACGAATAACTATGCTACGCGGTTACAATATCGAGTTTGAATCTAGTTATGGAATTTCGGCACCCGAAATAACTACTTGTAAACTTTATCTGGAAACCTATCACGCAATTCGAAACGAACAATTGATACCCATATCTATACTAATATTACAAATGCGATAGTTTGGATGGATGGATGGATGGATGTTTGTTTTCGGTCTTTTGTAAGACTCCCTATATAATAATCCACTACCACTACATCCCATTAACGTCCGACTGCTGGGCACAGCCCTCACTCTCATAGGAGAGAGGGAGTTAGAGCTTAGATCCACCACGCTGCTCCAATGCGGGTTGGCAGGCTTATTAAACGACTATTATCATGTCAGTGAACGGGACCGCCGGCTTAACCTGCTCTCCGAGGCACGGAGATGAAACACCGCCAATTTCCTAACTTCGGGCTAGTACTGAGAATTTATAGTCAGAAAACTCCAATACCTATCTATGGCTCGACCCAGGACTCGAACCCGGTACCTCGTCGGCCGCAGTCGAACATGTGAACCATTAGACCAACGAGGCAGTTTTATAATCAATAAGAAATAATTTATTTTTGACAAAGCATCATCCCAATTAAGTATTTTTTTGTTGTGACATTCAGTAACAAATTGGCGTAACAGAAGTTATTGTAACGTTAATTTTTTTTATTGAAATCGTCGGCCTTTTAAAATTGGTTGCTACACTGCTACGAGCGTGGTATCCTTATTCCATGCTAATATTATAAATGCAAAAGTGTGTCTGTCTGTCTGTCTGCTACGCTTTCACGTCCCATCTCTTCAACCGATTTTGATGAAATTTGGCATAGGGATAGTTTGTATCCCGGGGAAGGACAAGAGAAAGAGTTCCCGCGGGAACAAAAAAACCTTAATCCACGCAGACGAAGTCGCGGGCATCATCCAGTAATATTATAATGGCGATAGTCTCTCTGCCTGTTTCCTACACTTTAACGGTCCATCTGTTCAACTGATTTTGACGAAATTTTGTATAAAAATAGGTAACATCCTAGGCTCCATCTTTTATTCCGGAAAATTCAGCAGTTCCTGCTGTAATTAAAAATTCGGACCACGCGGACGAAGCCGCGAAGGGCATCATCTTGTAAAAGTTGCACTAAATATAAAAATGGAATTATTTTTTTGTTTGCTTCAGTCGGCGAAAAATTGGCGTAACAGAAGTTATTGTAACGTTAAAAAATAATTTCATTGAAATCAAATCGGCTGCTACGGCGCTACGAGCGTTGGGGCACGGAAGTCGTTAGTATACGGACGGATGAACGGATTTTGTTATTGAAACTTATATCAACTCGTTCGAAATTATATGTGCACTAAATTGAACGATAAATTATCAGGCCTGTAAATTTTTTTATTTTTTTTATCCACTACAAGTTAGCCCTTGACTGCGATCTCACCTGATGGTAAGTGATGATGCAGTCTAAGATGGTAGCGGGCTAACCTATTAGGGGCATGGCAGTTATATTAAACCCATACCCCTAGTTGGCTTCTACACTGCATCGTACCGGAACGCTAAAACGCTTGGCGGTACGTCTTTGCCGGTAGGGTGGTAACTAGCCACGGCCGAAGCCTCCCACCAGACAAACTTTCTTATAAAATAGCGAGTAGAAATCCGAAAAATAAGGTATTAATTTTATTTACGATTTTTTTGGTCCGTTTATCACTCTAAAGAATATTTTTTTCACCTTTAAAATCTTTGATGCAATTTTTTCCGCATTTATAATTCGTAACAGTTTGTTTTAAAACACAAGTAAGTCTGAAAAGTTGAGCTTTCTAGAGCCCGAACTAAATTTTTCTGCGTTTTAACAACTAAAAGATTGCATTTGTCTTTTTAAAAAGTAAGTTTCAAAAGTGCGACATAAGTTAAACTTACATAAGTATTATTTTGGATAACACTTTAGTCGTCCACGACCAATTAATTTTCCGTCTTTTAAACAATAAAAGGATCTATTTACCTATCTTTTTTTTATTTATTTATAGCAAGTTTCAAAAGCGTGACAAAAATTCAATTTATGTAATGCTACTTTAGTGATTTATTTATTCATTTATTCATCTGGTGACAGAAGGGCTGGCTCATTTTTTGCGCAAAGGATCAGCCTGGCTGTCCAGCGCGGAAATGCAGCCAACATTCTCGCCACCATTCCACGCGGGCATGATTTATATTTTAATTAGGTAATTAGGTTAGGCTATCTAGCTTTAATTTCTATTGTATTGTTTTCAATTAAAAAAAAACTTTAAAGTTCAAATGTTCAAAATCAAATGTCTGTGCGACAAAAGTCAACTTACGTGTTTTTTTTTGGTCTCCTTTTTAGACCCGAAACCAATTAATGAATAAAAAATGTATTATTCGTTAAAATAGTTATATAAGTAACTATAACTTTATGGAAACTCACTCTCACTAATTGCAATTTGTCTTTTTGAGAAAATCTGTAATTGGCCATATTAATCCTGTTTTTTAGTGTTTAAATTATTGTTCATAAGAATCGCTGTTGATTTTCCTATGATGATAAAAAATAAAAATCAAGTTTTTATATAGAAATAAGTTTCGAAAGTTCGACTTACGTGTTAGCGAAGCGCTGTAACGGTCCGTTAGTGAAGCATACGACACAAACGCGCGCGCGGCACTAACTGACTCTGGAAGGTTATCCCGCGTTTATATAGGCCGCCCTGTGGGAGGGGCTGATCACTTGTTGAACTATGGGTTCCCTTCCCTATGACTATCCTGCTTGCTAAGTTTTTTTTATTCTACTACTTGAAGTTAGCCCTTGACTGCGATCTCAACTGATGCTAAGTGATGATGCAGTCTGAGATGGTAGCGGGCTAACCTGTTGAGGGCATGGCAGTTATAATTAACCCATATCCCTAATCGGTTTTTACACGGTATCGTACCGGAACGCTAAATCGCTTGGCGGCACGTCTTAAAAGATGCCGATTCAAAAACCGATTAATGATAATTTTGATTTTTTGGTTCAGAGGAGGATTTTGGGGGCTGGTTTTTCAGGCCTGATCTGATAAGAAGCCCCCCACAAACTTTTTTTTTAAATCAGGCTTTTAGGAATTGTACCATGTTTATGTACATGATATGGATGATGACAACTCAATCAAATCAGCAACTCTTGCAAACCTATAAACGCACAGAAGTATGAAACTTGTATGAAATTCACAGTTGTGACGTCATAAAAATTTAACGCATTTTTTTTTCTTTAATCTACCCATATTTTAAAATGGTTATCAAACTTAAACTAACCGAGGATGTGAATTTTAGGTCGTTTTGGAAGACCCTCTATTTAATTTAATCAGTTAAAATTTTTTTTTTTTTTTATATAGGCACCATCCCTATTTTGATTCAATATTGAAACATAAGTCGATAATAGATGGTAGTTTATCGAGCGCCATAAATTAGGATAACATTAATTTATGGGGCGAGCCTAAATTAATTTTGTATTGTTATATGATTGTCGTATGTTTACGCGGTTTTATAGTACCTACGCAACTACGTCACACGCATTTTTATTGGTTTATTATTACTGGAAACTTTTGAGGATCAAAATAGTTCTACCTACTATATTGACCCACTTTCTAACTAATTAATAAGGCTTGTCGTTTCATCCTTTGTAAAGAATCACTATGTTTTCAACCTATCGCCACCCCACACAAAGCGCCCTCTCATATTGAGAAAGATTTAAGCCATAGTCTACAACGCTGACCGAGTGCGGATTGACCTCACACACCTTTTAGAACATTATGGAAAACTAGATGATATCCGCGACTTCGTCCGCGTGGATTAAATTTTAAGTTTTTTAAATTCCCGGGGGAACTCCATAATTTTCCGGAATAAAAAGTAGCAGATGTCCTTCCCTAGGACGTAATCTACCTTCACCAAATTTCATCAAAATCGGTTTCACGACTTTAAATTTTTCAACCGATTTTGACGAAAGCTACAGACATGGGTTGAATCTCGGGGAAGGATATATTATACGGTTTTTATCCCGCAAAATGGAGGGGTTGCAACGTTCACGCGGACGAAGTGGCGGGCATCAGCTAGTTATGTAATAAATAAAATGTTATGTAATTGTAACCTTTTCTTATTGACTTAAACCTTCGTGTAGCACGTGGTAGGATGACGAAGGCGTCCCTAGGCCTTCGCGTTAGTGCTGCGGGGAACACAAATGAAAAAAACAAACTTTACTTAACTTACTGTCGTATACTTAGAGACACTAGCGCGAAAACTTAGCTCGGCTGCTTTTGCTGTCAGGAAAATTAGACAGTTTACCGATATTGAAACGGCTAGGCTTGTCTACTTTGCTTACTTCCACAGTGTTATGTCGTACGGCATTTTATTGTGGGGCAGAGCAGCTGATATCCAATCAATTTTTGTATTGCAGAAAAGAGCCATCCGTTCTATTTATAAACTCGGATCACGCGTATCAAATCGTGGAAAATTCAAAGAGATTGGTGTTCTTACGGTGCCTTCACAATACATATACAATAATATAATCTTTGTTAGGCAGAACATTAATCTTTATAAGCAAATAAGTGATACTCACAATCGATGTACTAGAAACCGCCATAAGCTTGTAACAGCGTCATATCGCGTGCGCAAGGTGCAGAAATCCTTTGTGGGGTCGAGTATACGCTTTTATAACATGGTACCAAAAGAGTTTCTGGAGTTGCCATTACATAAATTTAAAGACTGTGTTAAACAGCATCTGTTAAGTCGAGGGTATTATAGTATAGATGATTTTCTCGATGACAAAGTTGCATGGAAGCAACCGGCTTCGCATCCAGCAACCCACAAGTCAGTGTAATACCTACTTGTAACGTAGCGTATGCATTTTATATTAAGTATGTATATACAAATTGTTACATTTTTCTGATTTTGAAAAGAGCAACTGCTGAGTTTCTTGCCGGTTCTTCTCAGTAGAATCAGCTTTCCGAACCGGTGGTAGATTCTTACGACTTATCATAAGTGACACTAGTGGTCCTACATGAAATAAATCATTTTCATTTTCATTTTCATTTTCATTTTCATTTTCATATATTTTATTATTTGATCTTTGATCTTTGATATTGTGAGATTTCATATTCCCACGTTTGGGATGGGTAGGTGTGTTGGGCTAAGAATTGTTTAATGATGAGAAAACTTTTTTTTTTCTCTCTTTATTGGAATACATACAGCATTAGGTATATAATAAATAACTACTTAGATCTAGTTTGCACATTCGCCATTTAAGTATTCACTATTAAGCTAAATGTAGTGGTTAGTGTAACTTATCATACTAATAATATAAATGCGAAAGTGTGTTTGTTTGTTGGTTTGTTCTTCAATCACGACGCAACGGAGTAACAGATTGACGTGATTTTTGCCATGGATAAGTTAAGGAACTGGAGAGTGACATAGGCTACTTTTTATTCCGGGAAATTAAGGAGTTAAACCACGCGGACGAAGTCGCGGGCACCAGCTAGTATAATATACATAGTGATACTGGGCGAGTGACGTCACCAAAAAATCTACTCGGTCGCTAGCCAATGAAAACCAATATTTTTTGGGTTACTTATCTTTTTCCCTTGAAACTTGAAATATAACCCACTGTAACTGAAAAAAACTAAAATATGTTGCGTTAGACCTATCTATACTTATAATAAAACTGTAACAGGTCCAATTTTGTACATTGAAGATATTTTGAAAATTTTTTTTAGAGGGCACTCATCGATACTGAAGCCAAATCTGTAATTTTTTTCATTTTTGTCTGTCTGTCTGTCTGTCTGTCTGTCTGTCTGTCTGTATCTTGGCCGCGCATCACGCCGAAACTACTGAATGAATTCAAACGAAACTTGGCACGATTTGAGCCCATACTACGAGGTAGGACATAGGATACTTTTAACCCCGAAATTCTACCCCCGAAGGGGTGAAATAGGGGTTGAAAGTTTGTATGAAAGTCCTTAATTTCTCAAGTTATAGCCATGAAACTTGATATATGAGCTGCGGGTTAAAATGAAAACATATGCGTTTCACAGTTTTCAAAATTCCACCCCCGAAGGGGTGAAATAGGGGTTGAGAGTTTGTATGAAAATCCTTAATTTCTCAAGTTATAGCCATGAAACTTGATATAGGTATGAGCTGCGGGTTGAAAATGAAAGTTTCTTTAAGTGTCTAACAAACTATACTTAGTAGGCAGAAGGCTGTTTTTTCGATTCCCGCGGGAACTCCTTAATTTTCCGGGATAAAAAGCCTATCCTATGTCCTTCCCTGGGATACAACCTATCCCTGTACCGAATTGCATCAAAATCGGTTGAACAGGTGGGCCGTGAAAGCGTAGCAGACAGACAGACAGACAGACAGACACACTTTCGCATTTATAATATTAGTATGGACCCACTACAAGTTAGCCCTTGACTGCAATCTCACCTGATGGTAAGTGATGATGCAGTCTAAGATGGTAGCGGGCTAACCTGTTAGGGGCATGGCAGTTACATTAAACCCATACCCCTTTCGGTTTCTACACGTCATCGTATCCGGAACGCTAAATCGCTTGGCGGCACGTCTTTGCCGGTAGGATGGTAACTAGTCTCGGCCGAAGCCTCCCACCAGGTCAGACCAGGGAAAATTCAGAAGTTATAAATTCCCAAATTGACATTGCCGGGGATCGAACCCGGGACCTCCGCGCGTTAAGGTAACAGCGCTCAACAATGCGCCACGGAGGTCATCAAATTAATCCAAGATGGCCCGCGTGGGATGCCGTAGGCGTGTAGGATCAAGGATGGGACCACTCTTATACACGACAGACAAACAGAGTACAGATATAGTAAGGCCCTAAAATAGACACCTCTGCGTCTTTTGTCGAGAAGGTACTTCTATTCTTTTGTCATGTCTATTTTTATGCCCTTGGAAACTGTGACCCCATTTCAAATATAATTTCCATACTTTCCTAATTTAATCCATCCATAAGCACAGAATAGGTAATAGTAGTAACCATAAGGCAGCTTTCTCGCGCAACGAATTTCTATAGCTATTCAGCGCGGGAATTGTACCTGCGTGATGGGCACACTACCTAGGGCAAAAAATTTAGATTTATTTTAATTCTTAGTTTTAGTTAGTAACAACATATTATATTTTTATATCCATCCATACTAATATTATAAATGCGAAAGTGTCTGCCATTTAACCGATTTTAATGGATGGTACGGGGATAGGTAGCATCCCGGAAACATAGGCCATGTCATTCCACATTTCTATAAGATTTGTACAATTAATTTACTTTTTCAAATGAAATCAATATTTTCTTAAATACATAGACATAGTACATGGGGTTAGATCTACAATACTGATATACATAATTTAGATGCAAATTAACCATTTGCTAAAATTTTACATCAATGAAATTAAAAGTATTAGCACGAGTAACGAGACACTTGCACAGTCGAAATTCCGCTGACTCGTACGAAGCGATTTGCTTCCTCGTTCCTAATTCGAACCGCTAGGATATGGAATTCCCTTCCGGCTTCCGTTTTCCCCTCCTCTTTTATATAGGTACCTTCAAATCAAGAGTGAATAGGCATCTTCTAGGCAAGCGCGCTCTACGTTAGGCTGCATCATCACTTGCAAGCAGGTTTGATTGCAGCCAAACGCTGGCCTATAAATTATAAAAAAAAAACAATTGGCAGTCATAACGACTGCCGATAGAAGTGAAAACGAATATTTAAATATTTTTTTAACTATAAACAAATAATCAAATAAATATTATAAATGCGAAAGTTTGGATGTATGGATGTATGTTTGTTACTCAATCACGCTCCAACGGATGAACGGATCTGGATGAAATTTAGCACAGAGATAGATTATAGTCTGAAATAGCACATAGGATACTTTTTATCCCGGAAAATTAAAGAGTTCCCGCGGGAACCGAAAAACCTCAATCCACGCGGACGAAGTCGCGGGCATCAGCTAGTTAAAATATAAACCTTAAAACTAAGGCATTAAAGTTTAATTACGAATGTACTATATTTATATTTAAGACCTTTTGTCTTCGTAACAACGCGAGCATGTCGGTGTTCGCGAGCGTGTCGGTCACGCGAATCCACAAGTTTACCCCCTACCAAAAAGTACTCAACGCGGCTAAAGAAGTTTTCACTTCAACAATTGCTAGATTGCTAGAATTTTAACGATCTGTGTTATTTACACTGTAGGAAAACTTAAGTATAGTATCTATTCGTAGCAATAGAATGTTAGAGTCGTGTATGGCAGAGCGCAATAGTGCAATAACCATAAAAGTTGATTCCACTTTGTTTTACACTCCATGGGGCGTCTTCTCGTAGCACCATGACTACACGAGGGTATAGTGTGAGATTTGCGCTAATCAAGCTCAAGCTTTGTTTTATTGCTACTGGGCTGTAAAGTTGTGGAACAGACGTTATCTTACTTTTAAAAGTAACGTAGAATGTGCACTTATAAGTTCCTTATTTTTCATTTTTTAATTATTTTATTTATTTAGATATCTTTTGCACACACAATATATACAGTTAAAAAGAAGTAGGAAAACTACATAGAAACGTGCAAAGGAGGTCATATTGCTAAAGCAATACAAAGCAATACACGCCACAGATAATATGATAAAATATTTCTTCTTCTTCTTGCCCTTTTCCCACGCTATGTGGGGTCGGCACAACATGTTTTCTTCTTCCACTCACTTCTGTTATCCGTCAATCTCTCATTCACCCCTTTTATACGCATATCTTCTTTTACACAATCTATCCATCTTTTCTTTGGTCTCCCTCTACTCTAAATATGATAATATATATATATATATATCATACCTAGATATGATAAAATACATAGATAAGTTTATTATTTTTGGATAGATTTAAGTCTGACGATAATTATACTTTTCAGCAAATGTTTCGGGAGATTTTATGAACGGCTAAAGTCTGGGTATTCCACGAGTGTAGTACCTAGTGTTACCTTAATATTTTTATTTTGTAAGTTACAAAGAGACTTATACTCTCTTTAGCAAAGTTTTCTAGATTATTTTGTTTGACCACTAAAATACTACTTAGTATCAGAATCTATTGTGATTTTTGAGGCTTTGTCGACTTACATAGGTTTATTTGAATATTTACACTAGTTAAAATATTACTACTTTAGTACTTTTAGAAATAGATTATATCTAATTTTAAAAATAGTTTAAGACCTAGTTTCAAAGTTTAAGCGATAGACAAAGAACACGTCCTAACAAGCAATAACGCAAGTTATAGCTACACGTAATTTAAAAAGTTGCCAAGTTCATAAAACAAGTTTCCACTGGAATTCAATAAAACAATAAATTGTTTGTACCTAACCAGTAACCGTGAACAATATTTCCAGTTGCCGCGAATTGAAACTGTACTCGTACGTTAGAGGTGCGACGTCGAGTAAGTGGGGTTACCTTTATAAATATGTTTTCAACTTCTGTGATTTCTATTTGTATTGTTTCACATTTTGCTATTATTTTTTTTTTTTAATCCACTACAAGTTAGCCCTTGACTGCGATCTCACCTGATGGTAAGTGATGATGCAGACTAAGGTGGTAGCGGGCTAACCTGTTAGGGGCATGGCAGTTATAATATTAAACCCATACCCCTATTCGGTTTCTACACGGCATCGTACCGGAACGCTAAATCGCTTGGCGGCACGTCTTTGCCGGTAGGGTGGTATGGCCGCAATTACACTTTTAAGTTTTAATAGCGTAAGTCGCTTTTTGTCTAAACGTCAATATTTACTTTTGTACGTACACTCTAGGCGACAGGACAAACCGTCGTTCCTCTCCAACGTGGACGTTTCGCCAGGATTTTTTGTCCTGGAGGCGACTGATTATTAATTTTCAAAAACTTAAAACACACGCGGACGAAGTCGCGAGCAATAACTAGTACCTTGTAACTATTCATTCGTACATAGAGCTTCGATATTAGAGAAGGTATGTACCTAGAGGAGATAGTTGTGAACCAATACCACATACTTTGCCAATCAAAGTTTTCACTCATAAATATGCATTGAAAATGCTAGGTGCTCCAGGCTTGTTTAAAAGTCACCAGTCTTACCTGTTTTTCTTATTTTTCATAATATTCTGCTACCTTTGTAGGACCTACGCTGAAACTAGGGTTGCCAGATCGGAAGATCAAAATATCTTGAGACTTTGAAAATGTCGGGATTTTGGGGTTGTTGCCGGGAGAAATAAATATGAAAAGTAAAAAGTTTAATTTTTAAATTAATAGGCATTGTTGGGACAATTATTCAAGTACCTACACTTAATTTTTAGGCTGCCACATGTGTTCGGCAATGGACTTTGCCGACTCCATTAATTTGAATCCGTAGTAGTAGTATTCAGATACTGCCCCCCGATCATGTAAGAATTTCCGATCAAAACGTTAAGTTTGTCGTCAAAGTAAAATAAACCATAACTGCATTAAATTAGAGCTCAATTTCGTGTGCCCATTCTTATACGTTTAGGTATGTACGATACTCTAACGTATAAGAATGGATAAACGAAATTGAGCTCTAATTCAATGCAGTTATGGTTTATTTTACTTTGACGACGAACTTAACGTTTTGATCGGCCATTCTTACATGATTGGGGGGCAGATTTATCCACAATTGAGTAACGCGAAAACGCGCGGCAATTTAAAATTATTATTTTGTATCGAACTTTCCGAGCTTCCGAGAAGTTGTTTGTCTGGAGATTTTGTGTTTTGTCGGAAGTCTGGAGATTATCTAAAATGTCAAGAGAATCCAGACGAATCCCGACCATCTGGCAACCTTAGCTGAAACGGTGGTCGAGTCAAAACAAGACGTAGGTAACTTTAAAAAACACTTGTATGTCTTATCATACTTAATAATTTTGTGAGTTTTGTTTACCTTTCCACTGGTTTTGATGAAATTTGTTACAGACATGGGTTGTGTCCCGGGGAAGTAGTTACATAGGCTACTTTTTGTCCCGGAAAATTAAGAAGTTTCCGTGGGAATTAAAAAAAACAAACTACGCGGACGATGCTGATGCCCGCCGATTTCTACTGTGCTGTGCCAGCTGTTGTATGAAATCAACACATTGAGGTTTTTTTTTTTGACATGGCTAGAAATCATACTTATAAATGCGAAAGTGTGTTTGTTTGTTGATTTGTTGGTTTGTCCTTCAACCACGCCGCAACAGAGCAACGGATCGGCCTGATTTTTAGCATGGGTATAGTTGAGAACCTGGAGAGTGACATAGGCTAATTTTTATCCCGGAAAATTGAAGAGTTCCCGCGGGAATCAAAAAAGTTAATCCACGCGGACGAAGTCACGGGCATCATCTAGTAGTTAATAATATTGAAATATTACAATCTGTCCAGTTCTATTACAATAGTCAATTAAAGGCATATCCAGCATTATAATGCTTCTCCGGTAAATTTTATTAAAAAAACAAAGAATGATAATACCTACCTAATGTGATTGATAACATCTGTAAATTAAATTAACCCGCCAACCCGCATAGCCCGCCAACCCACATTGGAGCAGCGTGGTGGGTCTCTCCTATGAGAGTGGAGGCCTGTGCCCAGCAGTGGGACGTTAATGGGCTGCAGTAGTGGTGGTGGTGGTGGTGGTGGAATAAATTAAATTAACAATTAAATAAAGGAATATAATATATTAAACAACTAACTTACATACTATACAATACAATCTACCTAATTTAAGATCGAGTCAAATTAAAAAAAATGTATAGGTACCTAGAGATAGAAATTTCCTTAACTTTCGAAAATTTCCTTTCCATATTTCAGCAGGATATTGTTGATTTCCGATTCGGCAGATAATATTGGGAATGGAATCGATTCAATCTCTGATAGGAAGCGCTTTCGGAAGAAAAAATCATAAGAAACGTCAGGAAATTTCACTCAGTGGAAATTCGTACTGATATTATAAATGCGAAAGTTTGGATGGATGGATGTATGGATGGATGTTTGTTACTTAATCACGCCACAACGGCTGGCACCGATATAGATTATAGTCTGGAATAGCACATAGGCCACTTTTTATTCCGGAAAATTAAAGGGTTCCTGCGAGAACCAAAAACCTCAATCCATGCGGACGAAGTCGGGGGCATCAGCTAGTTTATAATAATACCAGACTGCAAACTATTAATACACTACAAACACATTCTATGTCAATCCTATTTAAAACTCAACAAGTAGAATAGAAGTGGAGTCAGCAAAAAAGTTTAGTTGGCGAACAACTCCCGTCCACAGCTTTTGTTTCTGGTGCGTGGATTCGTTCGACATTAAACAATAATGAACCACTCTAGCAGCTTTGTGATGATACACATCGCTGTCATGGATGGCCAGTAATTTAAGCAGGCAGCCTTTATATTTTTAAAAAAACGTGTGGTGTCGTGGGACACCAGATAGGAACGAACTTCCTTATAACATAAATATTAATTTCAAGTTTGAAAAGAAAATAATTATTCAGGTATAAGTTTTTTTAAAACTACTTTACAAAATTATCTTAACACTTTTATTCTATTCACAATGATTCATAAAAATATATAATAATAATGAGACACTGTACCTATAGCGAACATACAATATAAGCCATACATAAAAAAAATTGGCAGCCATAGAGACTGCCGATAAAAATGAAAACGAATATTTATTATTATTATATATATATTTTTTAATTACTAAAATATAAACCTTAACACTAAGAAATTAAAATTTAATTTCGAATGTAGTATATATTTTATATTTAAGACCTTTTGTCTTCGTAAAAACGCGAGCATGTCGGCGACATGCATGTCGATGACGCGGCGAATCCACAATTTAACCCCCTACCAAAAAGTGCTCAACGCGGCTAAAGATGTTTTCACTTCAAAATCTTACGCATTTTCGTTACGGACGTTTTTGCCGGCTAGGGTACCCCTCCGAATCGTCCCTTATGGAAATTCGTTCCAATAATAATAGCAAGCTGAAATAATAAAAATTTTACTCCACGCATTTTTGTTACGGACGTTTTTGCCGGCTAGAGTACCCCTCCGCATCATCCCATAAGAAACTTCGTTCCAAATTAAAGTAAAGGTTTAAGTGCGATAATACAGCTGTTCGCATCACTTAAGTTTCTGCTTCTAAGCTAAAATTTAAAATACATAACAGCTGCCAAAAAACTGGGTATCTTGAACAAGGTGAGGCTATTCTTTACGCCGGAACAGCACCTCGTTCTTTTCAGAAGTCTGTTCAGACTTCAGAGTACTGCTGGCACCTTTGGGATAGATCCGCCAAGTACCAACTGCATTAGACTCGATTGTTCGCCGACCGAAAAATCATTGGCGATTTTTTTTTATCCACTACAAGTCAGCCCTTGACTGCAATCTCACCTGATGGTAGGCTTAGGCCCTGGCTAGTTACCACCCTACTGGCAAAGACGTACCGCCAGGCGATTTAGCGTTCCGGTACGATGCCGTGTAGAAACCGACTAGGGGTATGGGTTTAATATAACTGCCATACCCCTAACAGGTTAGCCCGCTACCATCTTAGACTGCATCGTCATTTACCATCAGGTGAGATCGCAGTCTAGGGCTAACTTGTAGTGGCATAAAAAAATAAAATTAAAAAAAGTTACAAGTTTGTCTAATTCTCTCGCAGGCTAAATCCTGAATATGTTTGTCTCTTTTTAGTGTAACTTTTTCGTTTCATTGGATTTTCAAATCACAACGATTCTAAAGAAGGTTCACTTCAAAGAGCTTCCGAAAATCATAAGTCATAAGTCATAAATATTTATTTAATTTAGGTAGACACGCTACACTTATTGACGTCCAGTTACACAAAAATGTGATGGTGATAATCTGTTACGGTATCTTAAAACTAAAGCTACGAGGGTTCCAAACGCGCCCAGGTCTGAGAAGAGCCCACAACAAACTCAGCTGGGGTTTTTTATTTTTTTCATTATCACCATCTCACAAATCATCTTAACTAAGGAACTATCAGAGCCAAAATCAGTTCGCCAGTAGCTTTGTCCGTATATCACTCAAGTATCGCAATAATATTATGTTTGTTCGCGCGCACACTGGGACGAGTCGCGGTATTGTCAGAGGGCAAATTACGCTCCGTATAAAACTTTCATAAGTTCCCAATTTATTCGACTACGAGTAGTTTGCATAAGCTCGCTGCAAATATGTCGTGAGGAGATTGGAAGATCCTGATAAAATACTAGGCAAGTGAACGTTGATATACAAGCATGACCAACGATTTACTTAATCAATCAATCTGTTACGCTGGACGACTGCGCTTCGTCAGCACGTATGCCGCGCGTCTCAACTTCCATAGAAGATACAATTCTGACCATACTCGCTGCCTTCGTAATTCGTATACCTCATCGGAACGAACGGACGTACCTATCTTACATTTTTGTACAATATTCGTATGTCAACCAATTTATTATATTCATATACACCAAAAAGGACTTCATTATTCCTGAACCTGCTTCGGGACAGCCGCCCTTCTTATCTAATCTATAAATATTTACAATATTTACACAACAACTATTATAGGTACCTAGTTATAATATAATTAGTATGTGATTAAAATTAAGTTACTAACGCTAAATTATTTAATTACTTAACTATAGTATTTTATTGTTAGTCAGTGAAGGAGTCGTTATGAAAACTTTCTTTAGTTTTTCTCAAGGACCCCTTCACTGACTTTTTTTACTGACTTTTACTCAACTTTTACTAGAATCAAGGTCCAGTTACCATTAATATAATTGACAAGCAATAATGTGTGTGAGTGTTATTTTTCAAACTTAGCCCAAACGTTTATGTAGATACGTAGTTTTTTTTTTTAATTTCATCAAGTATTATTCAAAATTAAAAAGTCATCTTTTGGATCATCTTAAAATATTTATTTTAAGATGATTAAGTATTTACTTAATCAAATAAATATTATAAATGCGAAAGTTTAGATGGATGTAATGGATTTTTGTTACTCAATCGCCTTCCCGCGGGAACCGGAAAACCTCAATCGACCAAATTACCTAGTTTAATAATAAACATATTCAAATATAAATAAAAAAATCCATTGTTAAGAGTTATTATTCGATCAAAATTATTAACTTGTTATCTTAAATACAGCTTCATGACTTGATAACAATTGTTTTTAGGTTTATTTTTTTACAACATTTGGGAACTCTTATTCTTGTTATATGTTTATCAATGTTCCTAGTTTAAATTCTTGAAGAGGTTCCTACAAGTTAAGTTATTCTTAACTTCTTTCAATTTCAATCCTTTGAATATTTTTATGAAAAATTGCTTCCTTCTTTAAGTGCTTAACGTTTCGGCCTCGGAGAGCATGTTAAGCTGTCGGTCCTACGCCTGATATACCTCCGGTCGTGTTGTATATTCCGTCCCATCGGCCTGTAAAAGAACAGAGAGTGCACCTGTGTCCCGCACACGCCCTGTGCAAGTGCACTATAATATTATCTCCCACGCAGATGGCTTATCTCTATGGAGATTGGCCGCCATGGCCGAAATTGAGTCGGAAGGATCCTATATAATATTATGTTTATAATTAACCAGCTTTTGACTATACAAATTTCAAACCCCTATTTTACCCCTTTAAGGGTTGAATTTTCGAAAATCCTTACATAGCGGATGTCTACGTCATAAAAGTTATCATACAGATAAACCGATCTGTCCAATAGTTAGAGCTGTGCGTCGATAGATCAGTCAGTCAGTCAGTCACCTTTTCCTTTTATATATTAAGATTATATAATATAATAGATTAAACGCTTAAGGTAATCAACATAATATAGTACCTATGTTGGTTACTGTTATCTGCGCCACACATCAAAGCTCCTAATTAAGTAATGCTCAATAGCGCGCGCTAATACCTACTAAATAAGAGTCTAATTGGCTAACTGGATTACTCAGCCGGAGATTTGCGAAGGAGTAAGGAATAAAGGAGTATTAATTCGGGTTCTTTTATTGGCTCGTTGGAGCCTTAACACGTACACGCATTTACCCTATATCCAGGGAAAATGGCGAGAAAAATATATATTTATCTACCAATTTGGAGCATATTTATGTAACAGTTTAATCATTGAAAACACAGGCTGTTTTTTTCGGAGCGGTTTTTTTAAATAGTCCACAAAACTGACTGCAATTATTATAGAAGCAACCTTAAGAATTGGACAAAATTTACAGAGATATTTATAATTAAGTCTTCTATAAGTGGACATGGCATGAATATTATTAGGATAGGAAGTAATTAAAAACTTAATAACGTAACTTAGGTTAAAAAAAATAGATTAAATTAATCATTAAGGTGTCGGAAATATCTTTCGGTTAGTGAGACAATACTACGGAATAGGGATGATGACAACTCAATCAAATCAGCAACTCTTTATCAAAATTAAAAACGCACTTCTAGTATGGAAGATGTATGAAATTCACAGTTTCATCGCACGATTTTTCTTTAATCTATATTTTAAAATGGTTATCTAACTTAAAACTAACCAAGGATGTGAATTTTAGATCTTTTGGGAGACCCTCTATATAATAATCAGTCAGTTTTTTTATTTTTTTTTGGTATAAACATCATCCCTATTACAAATAGAATGCAGGGAAAAACGTCTCTCTCAAGTCTCTCTTACTTTAGTCCCAGTTATAACATTGCAAAGTCGATTGAACGTAATCGAGCATTCGATAACATTAGCGTCAAAGTAAAATGAACCTTAAAGTCATTATGTTTTAGTGTTTAAGGCCTTAAAGTCCTTAAAGACTTTTTGTTCGTGTAGGTATGCTTTCACAGCCAGCGCTCCAAACGGTAAATTGTTGTATACTGAATTTGTGACTTTACTTTTACTTTCACTTTACTTTGAAGCTAATGTAATCGAACTTGAAATTTACCCTGCCGGGGATCGAACCTCACACTTATACAATCACAGCACTCACCACTGCGCCAATTGCGCCTTATTGACGACTTCCCGTCAATTAAGAAATTTCGGTGCGGATTTTTATTCCTCAAAGAACACCCAAAATAGCTCGTTCCTGGATATGTATTACTTAAATAAATATGCAAATTGATACCTAGTGAAAACGTCTGTCGAGCTGTCCGTCTGTCTCTCAGGTTATGACGAAGATAAACAAATATTTCATTAGAGGCGATCAAGAAAAATGCTCCATGGTAAAAAATATTAAGAAATCACAAAGTGATATTTTTACTTTACGACACGACAATCTAAGGATATTTACTTGTGCCTTTATAATATAAAAAAATATTGTGTCAAAGGGAGTGTGGTCTTGTTCTGATATTACGTATCAATGAATTATGCTGATTGCAATAAAAATAATACACTGTAGTGATCATTAGCATTCGTGATTTTTACGTTATAATGACACTTGGTCTAGCAACGTTTTCGGACTTCAGAAGTACTTAACTGGATCGGTGCTCCGTTGAGGCGTGATTGAAGGACAAACTAACAAACCAACAAACCAATAAACCAACAAACAAACACACTTTCGCGTTTATAATATTAGTATGATGATATAAAAACACGTCAATTCGTTGCCCCATTGCGGGGTTATTGAAGGAAAAACCAACAAAAAACTTTCGAGTTTATAATTTTGGTTGGATAGCAAAAACCCCACTAGCGAGTTTTGTTCAGACTTGAAGCTCCTTTATATGATACGACATTTTTATCGTAGCATATAAAAGAACAAAAACACGTCCTATCCATAATTGTAATCTATTGTTGGTCAAATTGTTTGGCTGTTTTTGTGAAGGTTTTTCGGAATTATTGATTTTTGTCACGGTTTTACGGAGTTTTTATCACTTTGATCTTTATTTAGTGATGAAACCCGACTGTAAATGTTATAGGGATTGTTTATCAGCATGGTTCCTTTTTTAGAGTTCCGAAAATCCGTAGTCAACAACCCTTATAGTTACGCCTTGTCCGTCCGTCTGTACGTCCGGCTTATCTCAGAGGCTGTAAGTACTAGAAAGCTGTAATTTGGCATGGGTATACATATTAATCACGCCAACAACATTGGTAAAATTAAATCTATATTAATATTATAAATGCGCAAGTTTGGATGGATTGATGTATGGATGGATGGATGTTTGTTACTCAATTACGCCAGAACGGCTGAACGGATCTGGCTGAAATTTGGCACAGAGATATATTATAGTCTGGAATAGCACATAGGCTACTTAATATCCCCGAAAATTGAAGAGTTCCCGCGGGAATCAAAAAACCTCAAACCACGCAGACGAAGACGCGGGCTAGTTAAGAAAAAGCTAGTTTCCGCTAGTTATATAGAAATCAGGTAGTTTAGAATTCAAAAAATATGGTAAGTAGTAAGTTCCTCCAACACGTAAAGTGGAAATTTAAACCCCCCGCCCCTCTGCCAGGCGCCAGCTAAACAGTTGTTTTTGGTGTGTGATATATGTGATAAAATTCATGGAAGTAGTTAAATTATCAAAGTTAAAAGGAAAACTATCACAGTACTCACTAAGATACATCATTGCACAATTGCTTAGTACATAAGATAATTATTATAACCATTGATGTAGAACTTTAGTACCTATTATAACCTAAGAATAAACAAAAGTTACTTAGGTATTAGTCAAATAGTCTGGCTAGATTGTAATTATGTTGAGCACCCTTCATTGGTACCTACTCAATAATAGAAAAAAAACAGCTTACAGTTTACGAGTATAATAGTCGACCAACGTATAAAACGTCCAAATATTGCGACGGACATCTACGGAATCCTACTCTGCGCGTGGCCCGACACGGACTTGGCCGGTTTTTTAAATATTGAGTTCTTGATATAATTAGGTGCAATTGGCGGCAAATTATATTCGGGACAGTTAGATTATGCCGTCACCGTTAATTGATCACCTGAACTTCTAAAACCAACTATATTAAAACTAAGTACAAACTAAGTATTTGAAAATTGATAAAGATTGTTATTTTGTTCGTAGGCAATAGGGGTCATCCATAAAGTACGTCACACTTATTTCGTGATTTTTTGACCCCTCCCCCGTTCTTGTCACAGTTGGTCACATTTTGTGTGACGTCACATACATATCTTGCAATTTTACATCAAGAAATTATTGAATTAACGAAATCTGCGTTGCGGTATGTCAGGTGGGTACATACCTACCTTTCGTGCTGTGGCACGGGCTGAGGAGGTGGCCCATTGACCACATTTACTTTTTAAGTATGTACACAGTACATATGTACTGCATTTAATTAATTTGTTGTACTACTGATTAATTTGTAAACTGTTGGTCAATAAAAATTTATTTATTTATTTAATTAAAACAGCACTTGCGAAATTACTTTTATTTCCATTTAAATTATTTTTTAATATAATCAATATCAAATCAAACATTTGATAAAATTAACAGAACTTGGAATAATTTTTAAGTTATTCGTTAATAGTTCAAATTTTGCATTTTAACACCTACAGTTCGAGGGCGAGTTGAATGCAGAGTAAATGTATGTGTCACCATACATTTACTCTGCATTCAACTCGCGCGCGAACTATAGATGTATAAGATTTGAATGATATAAGATTAAGTGAAATGTGACGTCACGAAACTTAGGACCCCTCCCACGTCGACCCCCTACCCCCCCCCTTAACGTGTGACGTACTTTATGGATGATTCCTTACGGAAACTCCAGTTTCACATAGTAAAGAACAGTAAAGTGGTGCACAGTTTAAATGCACATAAGTAGGCAGAGGCGTCTCTAGCCCTTGTGGCGCCCGTGTGCAACCTGCAGTACCCTGGCGCCCTCTAGTCTAGTAGGAGCAGGGTCAAAATAGAATGCTAACAGTTATATTTTCAAACGGAAATTCGGATGCAAATGGTGCAATTTTAAATGATGTCGGGAAGCAAAAAGTTTTTTTAGGAAGGAAGGGGTTATGAGAATAAAAAAATCACATCTTTGTAGTTCTTTCAAAAATATTTAATTTAAAAACTATTATAGTTACTAACAAACAGGACGCGCGTACACACAAATATCTATTATTAATTAATATATATATAGCTGCTCGTGCTGATTCACTGATTGATCACCTCTCCTGTACAATTTTGTATGAACATTTTTTTTTTCACTCATCGTTTCGTATAAAAGACAAAAATTCATTAAGAGGAAAAATACAGAGAGAGCTGATGATTGAGGATTTCGAAGACGGATGAAGAGCACCAGCCAGGGTATCGAAGATAGGTGGGGGGTGCTCGACCAAATGTCACTCGAAACTTCATCCAATTGACAGTGAGCTGAAAAAAAATTCAAAATGGAGGATTTAAGATGGCCGCCATACAAATTTCGACGGTGTCTATCTCGGAGAGTATAAAAGATGGAAGAGTGGTTTCTTGGCAAAAGATGATCAGGATATGAGGGTCTACTTGATGAACAGGAAAAAAATTCAAGATGGCGGAATTTATTTTTCCATAGAAAAGGGTATTGAGGATAGGTGGGGGGTGCTCGACCAAATGTCATTCGAAACTTCATCCAATTGACAGTGAGCTGAAAAAAAATTTCAAAATGGCGGATTTAAGATGGCCGCCATACAAATTCCGTCGGTGTCTATCTCGGAGAGTATAAAAGATGGAAGAGTGGTTTCAAGAAACCAAGCAAGGCAAAAGATGATCAGAACATGAAGGTCTACTTGATGAACAGGAAAAAAATTCAAGATCGCGGAATTTATTTTTCCATAGAAAATATATAGCGAATATTGAAGAGGCTACAAGTGTAGAACTATGGAAGACTACGGTTCCTTTTCAAGATTTGTTTTTGTGGAAGAAATCTCATTTTGACGAATGGTTCGGAGAAAAAAATATGGAGAGAGATGATGATCGAAGGTTCGGATGATCGGTGAGGAGCACGGTCAGGGTATTAAAGATAGGTACCTACTTAGGGGCTGCTCAAACAAAAAGGGAGGGGCGGGGGGTTGATGGTCTTTGTTTTATGTTTTTCCTTTATGAGAATTTTCTTTTACGTCGGACGCTTGGCGTGCTGGCGCTTCCACTGTGCTCACTAGCATAGCAGTGTGTTGTTAAGATCAGAACACGTAGACAGTAAACCAGCTGCCCGATTATGTAAGAATTGTCGATCAAATCGTCAAAGTTCGGCGTCAAAGTAAAATAAACCATAACAGCATTAAATTAGAGCTCAATTTCGTGTTTCGAAATTGAGCTCTAATTTAATGCTGTTATGGTTTATTTTACTTTGACGCCGAACTTTGACGATTTGATCGGCCATTCTTACATAATCGGGGGGCAGGATAGTAGGACAGCGAGTAAGTAGACAGTGGACCACGCGCTCCAGTACGCGGTCCGCTTTAGCGGGCCGCGCAGCCACGCGCCATACTAGTTAATATATATATAGCTGCTCGTGCTGATTGACTGATTGATCACCTCTCCTGTAAAATTTTGTATGAACTTTTTTTTTTCACTTATCGTTTCGTATAAAAGACAAAAATTCATCCGGAGGAAAAATACGGAGAGAGCTGATGATTGAGGATTTCGAAGACGGATGAAGAGCACCAGCCAGGGTATCGAAGATAGGTGGGGGGTGCTCGACCAAATGTCACTCGAAACTTCATCCAATTGACAGTAAGCTGAAAAAAAATTCAAAATGGCGGATTTAAGATGGCCGCCATACAAATTTCGTCGGTGTCTATCTCGGAGAGTATAAAAGATGGAAGAGTGGTTTCTTGGCAAAAGATGATCAGGACATGAAGGTCTACTTGATGAATAGGAAAAAAATTCAAGATGGCGGAATTTATTTTTCCATAGAAAAGGGTATTGAAGATAGGTGGGGGGTGCTCGAACAAATGTCACTCGAAACTTCATCCAATTGACAGTGAGCTGAAAATAAATTTCAAAATGGCGGATTTAAGATGGCCGCCATACAAATTTCGTCGGTGTCTATCTCGGAGAGTATAAAAGATGGAAGAGTGGTTTCTTGGCAAAAGATGATCAGAACATGAAGGTCTACTTGATGAACAGGAAAAAAATTCAAGATGGCGGAATTTATTTTCCATAGAAAATGTATGGCGAATATTGAAGAGGCTACAAGTGTAGAACTATGCAAGACTACGGTTCCATTTCAAGATTTGTTTTTATGGAAGAAATCTCATTTTGACGAATGGTTCGGAGAAAAAAATATGGAGAGAGATGATGATCGAAGGTTCGGATGATGGGTGAGGAGCACGGTTAGGGTATTAAAGATAGGTACCTACTTAGGGGCTGCTCAAACAAAAAGGGAGGGGCGGGGGGTTGGTGGTCTTTGTTTTTTTTTCCTTTATGAGAATTTTCTTTTACATCGGACGCTTGGCGTGCTGGCGCTTCCACTGTGCTCACTAGCATAGCAGTGTGTTGATCAGATCAGAACACGTAGACAGTAAACCAGCTGCCCGATTATGTAAGAATTGTCGATCAAATCGTAAAAGTTCGGCGTCAAAGTAAAATAAACCATAACAGCATTGAAATAGAGCTCAATTTCGTGTTTCGAAATTGAGCTCTAATTTAATGCTGTTATGGTTTATTTTACTTTGACGCCGAACTTTTACGATTTGATCGGCCATTCTTACATAATCGGGGGGCAGGATAGTAGGACAGCGTAGACAGTGGACCACGCGGTCCACTACGCGGTCCGCTGTAGCGGGCCGCGCAACCACGCGCCATACTAGTATATATATAAAATCGTTACGGGATCAACGCACAGCCTAAACCGCGAGGGTTAGAAACTTGAAATTTTGTCAGTAGGTTCCTTTTGTGACGTAGGCGCACACTAAGGAAGGATACATATACGAGCTACAAATTGAAAATGAAGGAATACGTGTTTCACAGTTTTTGAAAATTCTACCCCCGAAGGAGTGAAATAGGGGATGAAAGATTTTATGAAAGTCCTTCATTGCTCAAGATATTCTCAAGTAATATCAACGAAACTTGGTATTTTGGCTTTTGGTAAGAAATAAAGAAGTACGTGTTCTTCACTTACTTCTTTAAGTGTCTTCTTTAAGGTGCAGTTTTTCAAAATTCCACCCCCAAAGGAATAAAATAGGGGTTGAAAATTTGTATGACAGTCCTTAATTTGAAACTTAGCATTTGGGCTTTCAGTTAAATATGAAGAAGTACGTATTTCACCATTTTTGAAAATTCGACCCCCAAAGGGGTGAAATAGGGGACGAAAGTTGGTATGAAAGTCTTTCATTTCTCAAGATGTTTTACAAGTTATATCAACGAAACTTGGTATTTTGGCTTACGGTAAAAAATAAAGAAGTATGTGTGTCACGGTTTTTTCAAAATTCTACCCCTAAGGGGGTGAGATAGGGGGTGAAGTTTGTATGAAAGTCCGTCATTTCCCAAGTTATATCCATGAAACTTGGTATACAAGCTACCGGTTAAAAATGAAGAAATACGTGTTTCACAGTTTTCGTAATTTTACCCCCGAAGGGGTGAATTAGGGGATGAAAATTTTTATGAAAGTCCTTCATTTCTCAAGATGTTTTACAAGTTATATCAACGAAACTTAATATTTTGGCTGAAGGTAAAAAATAAAGAAGTACGTGTGTCACAGTTTTTCAAAATTCCACCCCTAAGGGGGTGAAATAGGGGGTGAAAGTTTGTATGAAAGTCCGTCATTTCTCAAGTTATAGCCATGAAACTTGGTATATGAGTTGCGGGTTAAAAATGAAAACATACGTATTTCACAGTTTGTCAAAATTGTACCCTCAAAGGGGTGAAGAAATAGGGGTTGAAAGTTTGTATGAAAGTCCGTCATTACTCAAGTTATATCGATGAAACTTATTATACAAGCTATCTGTTGAAAATGAAGAAATACGTGTTTCACAGTTTTTCAAAATTCTACCCCCAAAGGGGTAAAATAGGGGTTGAAAGTTTGTATGATAATTCTTAATTTGAAACTTAGCATTTGGGCTTTCAGTTAAATATGACGAAGTACATATTTCACCATTTTTGAAAATTCGACCCCCAAAGGGGTGAAATAGGGGATGAAAGTTGGTATGAAAGTATAGTACAAGTTATAGCCATGAAACTTGGTATGTGAGCTGCGGGTTAAAAATGCAGACATACATGTTTCACAGTTTTTCAAAATTCCACCCCCAAAGGGGTGAAATAGGGGGCGAAAAGTTGTATCAAAGTCCGTCATTTCTCAAGTTATATTGATGAAACTTGGTATACAAGCTACCGGTCAAAAATGAAGAAATACGGGTTTCACCGTTTTTGTAAATCATACCCCTAAGGGGGTGAAATAGGGGGTGAAAGTTTGTATGAAAGTCCGTCATTTCTCAAGTTATATCCGTGAAACTTGATATACAAGCTACCAATTGAAAATGAAGC
Source organism: Erebia ligea (assembly GCA_917051295.2). Lineage (NCBI taxonomy): Eukaryota > Metazoa > Arthropoda > Insecta > Lepidoptera > Nymphalidae > Erebia > Erebia ligea. The sequence continues at coordinate 917,104 of OU785241.1, forward strand.
AATACGTTTTTCACAGTTTTTGAAAATTCTACCCCCGAAGGAGTGAAATAGGGAATGAAAATTTTTATGAAAGTCCTTCATTGCTCAAGATATTCTCAAGTTATATCAACGAAACTTGGTATTTTGGCTTTCGGTGAGGTGGTAAAATAGGGGTTGAAAATTGGTATGACAGTCCTTAATTTGAAACTTAGCATTTGGGCTTTCAGTTAAATATGAAGAAGTACATATTTCACCATTTTTGAAAATTCGACCCCCAAAGGGGTGAAATAGGGGATGAAAGTTGGTATGAAAGTCTTTCATTTCTCAAGATGTTTTACAAGTTATATCAACGAAACTTGGTATATGAGCTGCGGGTTGAAAATGGAGACATACGTGTTTCACAGTTTTTCAAAATTCTACCCCCAAAAGGGTGAAATAGGGGTTGAAAGTTAAGTCCGTCATTCCTCAAGTTATATCGATGAAACTTGGTTTACAAGCTACCGGCTGAAAATGAAAAAAATACGTGTTTCACAGTTTTTCATAGTTCTACCCCCAAAGGGGTGAAATAGTGGTTGAAAGTTTGTATGAAAGTCCTTCATTTCTCAAGTTATAACCATGAAACTTGGTATATGAGCTGTGGGTTGAAAATGGAGACATACGTGTTTCACAGTTTCTGAAAATTCGACCCCCCAAAAGGCTCAAATAGGGGATGCTATAAAAACGAAACTTGGTGTTTTGGCTTTCGATAAAAATAAAGAAGTCCGTGTTTCACAATTGTTCAGATCTCCACCCCCAAAGTGGTAAAATAGGGGTTGAAAATTTGTATGATAGTCCTTAATTTGAAATTTAGCATTTGGGCTTTCAGTTAAATATAAAGAAGTATGTATTTCACCATTTTCGAAAATTCTACCCCCAAAGGGGTAAAACAGGGGTTAAAAGTTTGTATGGAAGTCCTTCATTTGAAACTTAGCATTTGAGCTTTCAGTGAAATATGAAGAAGTACGTATTTTACCATTTTTGAAAATTCGACCCCCAAGGGGGTGTAATGGGAGATGAAAGTTTGTATGAAAGTCCTTCATTTCTCAAGTTATTTTACAAGTTATATCAACGAAACTTGGTATTTAGGCTTTTAGTAAAAAATAAAGAAGTCCGTGTTTCACAGTATTTCAAAATCCCACCCCCAAAGCGGTAAAATAGGGTTTGAAAGTTTGTATGAAAGTCCTTCATTTCTCAAGTTATATCCATGAAAAACTTGGTACATGAGCTACCGGTTGAAAATGAAAAATACGTGTTTACCAGTATTTGAAAATTCGACCCCCAAACGGGTAAAATAGGTTCTTTATTTTAGTAAAAAATAAAGAAGTCCGTGTTTCACAGTTTTTGAAAATTCCTCCCCTAAAGCGGTAAAATAGGGTTTGAAAATTTGTATGAAAGTCCTTCATTTCTCAAGATAAATTTAGTACCTACTTAGGCTTTCGGTAAAAAATAAAGAAGTATGTGTGTCACAGTTTTTCAAAATTTCACCCCCAAAGGGATAAAATAGGGGTTGAAAATTTGTATGAAAATCCTTCATTTCTAAAGTTATAGCCATGAAACTTAGCATTTGGGCTTTCGGTAAAGTATGGAGAAGTAGGTAGGTACGTGTTTCACCATTATAGGGGGATTATACCGTGGGATAGTAATATAGGCTACTTTTTATCCCGGAAAATAAAGGAGTGCCTGTGTTAATTGAAAAAAACTTATGCCACGCGAATGAATGACGCTCTATCACACCAGAACGGTTGAACGGATTTTGATGAACTTTGGCAAAGAGTATAGACATTATAGTCTGGAATAATACATAGGCCCGGAAATATTATCCCGGAAAATTAAATAGATCCCGCGGGAACCAAAAAACCTCAAATGAATGTTCGATACTCAATCACGCCAGAACGGCTGAACGGATCTGGATGAAATTTGGTACAGAGATAGATTATAGTCTGGATTAACACATAGGCTTTTTTATTCAGGAAAAAACCATAAAACCTTAATCCACGCGGACGAAGTCGCGGGCATCAGCCATGAAACTTGGTATACAAGCTACCGGTTAAAAATGAAGAAATACGTGTTTCACAGTTTTTGTAATTTTCCCCCCGAAGGGGTGAATTAGGGGATGAAAATTTTTATGAAAGTCCTTCATTGCTCAAGATATTCTCAAGTAATATCAACGAAACTTGGTATTTTGGCGTTCGGTAAGAAATAAAGAAGTACGTTTCACAGTTTTTCAAAATTCCACCCCCAAAGGGGTAAAATAGGGGTTGAAAATTTGTATGACAGTCCTTAATTTGAAACTTAGCATTTGGGCTTTCAGTTAAATATGAAGGAGTACATATTTCACCATTTTTGAAAATTCGACCCCCAAAGGGTTGAAATAGGGGATGAAAGTTGGTATGAAAGTCCTTCATTTCTCAAGATGTTTTACAAGTTATATCAACGAAACTTGATATTTTGGCTTAAGGTAAAAAATAAAGAAGTACGTGTGTCACAGTTTTTCAAAATTCCACCCCTAAGGGGGTGAAATAGGGGGTGAAAGTTTGTATGAAAGTCCGTCATTTCTCAAGTTATATCGATGAAACTTAGTATACAAGCTACCGGTTAAAAATTAAGAAATACGCATTTTACAGTTTTTCAAATTTCTACCCCCAAAGGGGTTAAATGGGGGTTGAAAGTTTGTATGAAAGTCCGTCATTTCTCAAGTTATATCGATGAAACTTGGTATACAATCTACCGGTTAAAAATGAAGAAATACGTGTTTCACAGTTTTTGTAAATTTTACCCCCGAAGGGGTGAAATAGGGGTTGAAAGTTTGTATAAAAAGTCCTTCATTTCTCAAATTATAGCCATGAAACTTGGTATATGAGTTGCGGGTTAAAAATGAAAACATACGTATTTCACAGTTTGTCAAAATTGTACCCTCAAAGGGGTGAAGAAATAGGGGTTGAAAGTTTGTATGAAAGTCCGTCATTACTCAAGTTATATCGATGAAACTTGGTATACAAGCTATCTGTTAAAAATGAAGAAATACGTGTTTCACAGTTTTTCAAAATTCTACCCCCAAAGGGGTAAAATAGGGGTTGAAAGTTTGTATGATAATTCTTAATTTGAAACTTAGCATTTGGGCTTTCAGTTAAATATGACGAAGTTCATATTTCACCATTTTTGAAAATTCGACCCCCAAAGGGGTGAAATAGGGGATGAAAGTTGGTATGAAAGTACTTCATTTCTCAAGTTATAGCCATGAAACTTGGTATGTGAGCTGCGGGTTAAAAATGCAGACATGTTTCACAGTTTTTCAAAATTCCACCCCCAAAGGGGTGAAATAGGGGGCGAAAAGTTGTATCAAAGTCCGTCATTTCTCAAGTTATATTGATGAAACTTGGTATACAAGCTACCGGTCAAAAATGAAGAAATACGGGTTTCAACTTGAAGCATTGGGATCTTCTATGATTTTTCTTCTTCCAAAAATCACAAAATAAAGAAGCTGCTTTCTTCGTTACATAAGCAGTTGTGTCTTCCAATGAAGTCTTTCTTGAGTATTCCTGAAGCAGTCGAGCCTTGACAAGTTCACTTGTTATTTGATTTGTCACTGTTGCCGTTGATAGTCCTGATACAAGAGTGTCATATTGTGATGGTAATCCACTAAGAAGAATTTCAGCAATCTCTGCATCATCTATTGTTCTCCCGATGTCATGAAGTTGCTGAACCAATGTGGTGACATCTTGAATATATGCATTCATTGAACTTTAAGCAGTAAACTCAACACGATGCAACTTCCTCAATAGCAAAACACGTCTATATAAGCTCCTGTCTTCAAATATCTCGATTAGATTGTGCCAAGCTGCAGCCGCCGATGTTGCGTCTCGTACATATTGATATAATTCCTTTTTCACAGACAAACATATACGCGCAAGCGCGCGCTGTTGGCGTCCAACGTCGTTGTCGCGCCCCGGCCCTTCGATAACATCCCACAATCCTTCAAATATTAAAATATTCTTGATGGAGAATTTCCAAGTGTGAAAGTTGGATGATCCTTCCAGCTTTTCAAAGTTCGCCGCGTACGAAGTCGCGTGACTCGCAATCGATGGCGATGAATCCATTTTATTAAGAGTGATGCACTTAGGTTATTAACCCCTCCGGAGAAAAAACGTTTTGTAGTGATGTGATCTTGATTTTCTTGGATGTATTTTATAATTCCGTTCCTTATTTTAAAGCTCAGATATTTTTAATTTAATACGCTCAATATGGCTTCTTGATATGGTGGGACACATAACCTATTGGAGGTTTTATCTAGCAGTGAGTTTCGATATATTATTTCTCAAGAGTATAGTGAGCAGTAAATTGAGCTGACGGTCTAGAGAAATGGAATAAAACACTTTCACTACATTATCAAATAAATATTATAAATGCGAAAGTTTGGATGGATGTATGGATGGATGTTTGTTACTCAATCACGCCCCAACGGCTGAATGGATCTGGATGAAATTTGGCACAGACGTAGATTATAGTCTGGAATAACACATAGGCTACTTTTTATCCCGGAAAATTATAGAGTTCCCGCGGGAACCGAAAAACCTCAAACCACGCGGACGAAGTCGCGGGCATCAGCTAGTATATATATATACACACACAAATGTATTTAAAAAAAGGTACTTTTCGAGCTTTTGCATTAGCGAAATCTTTAACAATGTCACTAACTTCAATTTTGATTTCATGTTCAATACTTATTAACGATAAATTTGTCAATCTACTTTGCGACAATGTTGATCTAAGGTAGTTTTTAATTATTTTTAATTTAGAAAATGACCTTTCGCTATGTGCGACCGTGACTGGAAGTGTCAGGTATATCCTCAGTGCTGTGGACAGATTTGGGAACACTGAAATTAATTTATTCGTAAACAAGTAATTTAAAATATCCAACGGCGTAGTGGAATCATCAATAAACATCGGTAATAATTCGATTTCATTATAGAGCTCGAACTGTTCCACATCTGAAGAGCCAGCATGGCAAAGTTTATTTTCTAAATTAGAGCAATGTGTTTTTTTTTTGTATCAGAGTCCAAATCATTTCAGTGCTTCAATTTTTGAAGAAATGAAAAAATTACATTATTTTAGTTCGTTGTTCAAAGGTTAGGTACAAGTAAGACCTAAATAAATACCTAAGTATACTAGTAGGTAGGTACATATTAAAGCACTTTAACTTACCTTGTTTGTTCCGCACTGCAGTAGGATAAACAAATGAAAAATCCTAGGTCGTATAGGCACAGGGTAGATAAACCTCCTAAGTGGTATAGGCACAGGGTAGATAAACCTCCTGAGGGTCTACTCTCTTTCTCTAAAACGAAACTTCGCAAACAAACGAACGAAATTTCGTTAACTCCTCTCCTACATACAGTTTGAACTTTATACCATTCTAATACAGCCGAGTTAGCAATGATTGTCGGCGTGTTGTCAAACGAATCAAAACAAACAGGTGCCGATGCCGGCACGCGCCTTTGGTAGCGATGCGACATTACGCCAATTTAATCTTTATTTATCTGTTTTAAGGCTGATTTCACGTTGAAACAAAAGTTATTGTGTAAATTTAAATAGAGTAGGAAAAGGAGTAGCCTTGCTTTGCTACTGCGCACCCGGAGTCGGCCACGAGCGCAGGGTCTTTGAGAATTGAGAGCGCCGGCATCGACGCATCTTTGGAGGTGTCGCATTAGAGGGCGCTCGGCGCCCCCTTAGACCCGGCGCCCGTGTGCACCGCACACCCTGCACCATAGGTAAAGACGCCTCTGTAAGTAGGTACGAGTACCTTATAGTATAATAATATAATATATCATGTAGATGTACTTCAATAATATCTTTACGATCCTTTAGTAATATTATTAAGTATATATGAAGGAGATACTTTTTAGAGATTATTTTCTAGTCTAGACTAAGTAATGCTGCGGGGCGAGACGGGCATCTCTAAGTTGGCAGAATTTTCTAGCAAAAAAAATTGTAGGTAGGTATTAGAGGTATATATACTCAAACTCAAAGTCAAATCTTTTTTTTTATTCAAGTAAACCTTGACGAGTGCTTTTTAATCGTCGTTTATTACGATAAGGTGTACCTAAGTATGGAGCCAGTGTACTGCAATAGGGACGATGCATATATCAAAAATAAATTATTTCTAACTGATTATTAAATAGAGGGTCTTCCAAAAGACCTAAAATTCACATCCTCGGTTAGTTTTAAGTTTGATAACCATTTTAAAACAAAGATTAAAAAAGAAAACGCGTTGAAATTTGATGACGTCACAACTGTGAATTTCATACAAATTCCATACTAGAAGTGCGTTTTTAAGTTTGATAAAGAGTTGCTGATTTGATTGAGTTGTCATCATCCCTATTTATATGGGCAGGGGTATGCAAGCTATCCCTCTACCACAGAAAAGGTCAAAATTCATCAAAATTAGTCACACGAATTGGTAATGCAAAGATGGAAAGTCAACATACAAACAAGATGGTGACAAAATAAGAAAAGGTAGTCTAAGTTTAAAAGAATTTCAGACCTTGATTTCACTTGAAGCCAAGTTTAGGTTGTTTGAAAAAACTAGCTAGACTTATAGTTCCAAATGAGATCAAGGTTCATCAACAGTGTAATAAAAACTTATTTACTTAATTGGGTTCGTGCAAATCAAATGTAACTTTAGAAATAAGTTTATTTAAGTTACCCAATAATAATTCCTTAAAAACCTTTATTTATATTATAGGTATGCTAAACAGAACCAGAAGAATTTTTGATAACAACTTAAAATAAACTTAATTTAATTTGAAATACGGTTGAGAATAGTAGGTATACTGAAAAAACAAGGCGGAGACTCGAATGTTTCGCGCTGTCCATAAGTAAAGCCATACTAGGTATAATATTGTAAATCCAAAAGTGTGTCTGTCTATGTGCTACGGTTTCACGGCCCATCTTTTCAACCGATTTGGATGAAATTCAGTATATATTCAGTATAATAAGGACATAGGCTAATTTTTATCTTTTTTTTAACCACTACAAGTTAGCCCTTGACTGCGATCTCACCTGATGGTAAGTGATGATGCAGTCTAAGATGGTAGCGGGCTAACCTGTTAGGGGCATGGCAGTTACATTAAACCTATACCTACCCCTATTCGGTTTCTACACGGCATAGTACCGGAACGCTAAATCGCTTGGTGGCACGTCTTTGCCGGTAGGGTGGTAACTAGCCACGGCCGAAGCCTCCCACCAGGCCAGACCAGAGAAAATTCAGAAATTATAAATTCCCAAATTGACCCTGCCGGGGATCGAATGTTCATGATCGTTAAGACAACAGCGCTACACACTGCGCCACGGAGGTCGTCAAAAAAATCGCGTAAAATCTAAGAATTCCCAGAAGTTTTTCAATAAACTGAAATCCACGCGTATACGAAGTCCTCATAACATCACGTCACAGAATAGTAATAAGTACATTTGCAAAAGATGGCCGCTTTTTAATATTATCACTTCAATAATAATTATTCTCAACCTTTTAAAGCACTTTACAAAAAAACCTATCTGTGAGGTGAGTCATTTCGCTGAAATTCAGGCCACGGACGTTTTCACTGTCTGAAAATGGAAAATACTGGTTTCAGTCGATAAACATTGGCATTATGTAATTTACTTATTTTATCAAAGTACTTTATAGGCAAAGTACGGCGGATTCTAATGTCTAAATTCCACAACCTATTATAAACTGGCCACCTATAAACTGGCCTTTACACAAGTTTATAAGAAAGCCAATTACAAAAATGTTCCTGAAAAAAGCATATTATAAATTCAAAATTCAATTGTTTTTTATTCAAATATACTTTTACAAGTGGTTTTGAATCGTCGAAAGACTGGTTATACTGTCGAAGATTACATAAATGATATAAAAGCGCCTGTATTTGACTCGCTCCAGCAATGCTCTGGACTGCGGTTACATAAGTATTTAATCCATATTCATACTAATATTATAAATGCGAAAGTGTGTATGTCTGTCTGTCTGCTACGCTTTCCCGGCCCATCTTTTCCGCCGATTTTGCTGAAATTTGGTATAGAGGTAGGTTATATCCCGGGGAAGGACATAGGCAAGACTTTTTATCCCGGAAAATTAAGGGGTAGGTTATAAGGAAGGGGTAAAAGGGAAGGATATAGGCAACTTTTTATCCCGGAAAATTAAGGAGTTCCCGCGGGAATCAAAAACCTTAGTCCACGCGGACGAAGTCGCGGGCATCATCTAGTTGTAAATATATTTTATTTTTTTCCAAAGAGCAACCACCGTGTTTCTTGCTGGTTCTTCTCGGTAGGACGGCATTCCGAAGTAGATTCATTCGACTATTCATAAACACTTGTAAAAAGTATATTTGAATAAAAATCTTTTGAATTTGAATTTAAAGGTAAAGCATTTTACTCTTTGCGTACCCTTTAGAATCGAACCCGGGATTAACTGCTCATAAGACCTTTGCCCCAGTGCGATTAATCAAAGCAGGGCAATTGTTTAACTCATTATTTCCCTGAAAAACCTTGTCAATTATGGAAAATTCATTTTTCATTTAATTTCATTATTAAATGCAATTCACTCATTATTACCTAACATATTAGATACTACGAGTAGATGATTCCCGTGACTTCGTCCGCGTGGACTAAGTTTTTTAGATTCCTGCGGGAACTCCTTAATTTTCCGGGATAAAAAGTAGCCTATGTCCTTCCCCGGGATATAAACTATCTCTGTACCAAATTTCATCAAAATCGGTTGAATAGGTGGGCCGTGACAGCGTAGCAGACAGACAGAAACACTTTCACATTTATAATATTAGTATAGATAGTATGGATATATATATATGCCTAAGTATTTTATTACGTTAAGTATATGGCGATTAACCAATAAATGCAGCAGATACACTAAAATGTCTAAAGTAGGACATTTTATACTTATAACTAGCGCACGCCCGCGACTTCGTTCGCGTGGCATAAGTTTTTGATTCCCACAGGCACTGGCAGGTTAATTTTCCGGGATAAAGGGAAGCCTATGTCACTCTCCAAGTCCTCAACTATACCCATGTAAAAAATCACGTTGATCCGTTGCTCTATTTCGGCGTGATTGAAGGATAAACTCTCTATTTGACGTCCTTGGGGATAGAATTTTCAAAACTGTGAATCACGTATTTTTTCATTTCAAACCGAAATCCCAAACGCCAAGTTTCATGGCTACAGCTTGAAAAATGACGGACTTTCCTACAAATTTTCAACCCCTGTTTCAGCCCTATGGGGGTAGAATTTTCGAAAATGGCGAAACACGTATTTCTTCATTTTGAACCGGTAGCTCAAATACCAAGTTTCATGGATATAACTTCAAAAATTACGGACTTTCATACAAACTTTCAACCCCTATTTTACCCCTTTGGGGGTCGAATTTCGAAAAATTCTTTCTTAGTGGATACCTGCTCTTCACAAAGAACACACCTTCCAAATTGCATATCTCTAGGACCAGCGGTTTAGGCTGTGGGTTGATATATAAGTCAGTCAGTCAGTCAGTCAGTCAGGACTTTGAATTTTATATATATATAGAAGATATATAGATAAGGCTTTTTTTATTAAAACACAGATACACAGATAGATACTCACGTTTTTACGTTTTCACTACAACCCAATAACGTCCCACTGCTGGGCACAGGCCTCCACTCACATAGGAGAGAGGGAATTAGAGCTTAGACCCACCACGCTGCTCCAATGCGGGTTGGCGGGCTTTAACGACTTTTATCATGTTAGTGATAATAACCGGGACCGACGGCTTAATGTACTCTCCGAGGTACGGGGGTGACACACCGCCAACTTCCTAACTCCGGGCTAGTACTGAGAATTTCTAGTCAGAAAACCCTACTTTATTATGGCCCGACCCGGGACTCAAACCCGGGACCTCGTAGGCCGCAGTCGAACATGCCAACCACTAGACCAACGAGGCCTCTTTATGCCTCGGGGGTTAAAAATAAAATGGAACAAAACCACAACAAACAGTTAATATTTAATTAAATAGATTTGTTCAGCCAGCCCACCATGACGAGATGGCGGCGGTCAGGTAGACCCGCGGCAAATATCCTATCACTTTGATTATGGCTATGCTTGGCCGGTTCAACGCTCGGGTTAAGCGTTTTTTACTTTTTCTGAATAAACCTTTTAGGCGCGGTAGAATTTTTTATCGGCGAAACGGATATAAACCTAATAGAAGCGGAAGTGTCACCCAGAAAAGTTGGGCCGGAGGGCCGAGTGGGAGCTTTTTTACGTACTCGATCGCGTGAAAGTTAATTGTAGTCCGTCAAACTTCTGTATAATTTGGAACCCCCTGAACAAATATCACGAAGAGGCCTTAAGTCCCACAAAGTTAAAAAAAAACTAAAAAACTTCTGCAACTCAACCGAGCCAAAACTAGGATAGTTGTAGGTATGTTAACAGGACACTACCCTCTAAACAAACACCTATTACTGTAGGTATCACCGACAACCCTCTATGCAGAGCCTGCATGGAGAGCGACGAGACACCAAAACACGTGCTGCTCGAGTGCAGCGGTGTTTCCACCCAACGAGAAGCCTACATTGGCTACCGGAAGTCCTCGCCGACCTGGGTGGCCTGCTTGGATTCTGGAGTGAGCTCGGATGGCTGGAGTGATCCAGCGGGGAGTCGCACTAGCGGTTTCACGCACAGCGGACGCCTGCGCCCAAGTGCGGAAAAATAATCCCAGGACTCGAAGAAAGAGAGAAAGAGAACGTCGCTAGTAGATATGAAAAATAAAATTAAAAAACTGAACAAGCATAAAAATCTGTTCCAATTTCGGTCACCGGGTCAAATAAGTTTGACGGACTGTACAAAATCGGCACATTGTTTGTTAAACCTCTTTACTGTTGTTTACAAAACGTATTGGCGTGTTGCGCAGAGTTGCTGCAACGGCGATGGCATTAATATTGAAATCTTTTTTTTAATTTATTAACTAGCGCTTGGCCTGCAATCAAACCTGCTGGCAGGAAGCTTATCAGTAGAGCGCGCTTGCCTAGAAGATGCCTAATGCCATTCAAACTCAAGCTCATATTTTTTTCAAATAAACTTATTAAAAGTGCTTTCGAATCGTCGAGTGAATCTACCACTGGTTCGGAATGCCGTTCCTACTGAGAAGAACCAGCAAGAAACTGTGGTTATGGTTTTTTTTTAAAAATAATTTACAATAGGGATGATGACAACTCAATCAAATCAGCAACTCTTTATCAAACTTAAAAACGCACTTCTAGTATGGAAGTTGTATGAAATTCACAGTTGTGACGTCATAAATATTCAACGCACTTTTTTCTTTTAAAATGGTTAACAAAGTTAAAACTAACCGAGCATGTTGAAAGTTACAGTTGTGACTCACGAACTATTTCAGTTAATTACTGGAACCACTTCATAATGTCCTCAAATGTATGTAAAATTTGTTAGTCAACAATTGGCCAGCGTGGTGGTGTCCAAACCGTTCTCATTCCGCGAGGAGTATCGTGCTCTGTAGTGAACCGGCAATGAGTTGAAATCATAATAATCTTTTAATGATATTTTTTTGTGAATCACTGGATATTGAAATATAGTCTTATATATTTTTGGAATCTACTCATCATTTTCTTGATGATGACAATATAGTTAATCTTCAACTTTAGTCTTTGATGCGGGACCATGGTCACCCTATCAATTTTTTTTTAAATTTTAATAGCCTATGTCACCCGGAATAAGCTAAGGATTCTAACGATACCTCATTCATCAAAATCCGTTCAGGCGTATAGAAGTTATGGTGGAATATACAAACTCACATACATACATACATACATAAATACATATACATGAACCCTGAAAACAATATACTCCTTTTTTCAGGCAGTCGTATAATTAATACGTTTTGAGCTGTCAAATGATTAGTCTATACGATTTGCTTAGACGATTGGGCTTTAGATGAGATCACACTGGGAGTGTAGTTTTCACACAAAATACGTGTTAAAACTAACTGCCTAAAGCAACTGACTGATTACTGAAGTGAGAAAAAAAAAATCAAACTCAAAAAAATTACTCATCAAACTGAAATTCGAAATTCGATGTTAATTAAAATTAATTTAGTTTTTCTACCATTACACCATATTGGATGGGATCAAAATGCTGGTGATGCTACAAGGTGAAAAATTGCACAATGTGTTTTTGTTAACCGCTCCGCGCTTGACCGCGATCTCATTTGATGGTGAGTGAGCGTCGGATTAATATTATTATCACTAACATTATTATCACTTTCAAATTCAATTCACACACAAAATACTTTCAAAACTAAATCACATAAACATTGTACAAGAAACAAACATAAATTACAATATTACCTATTAAAAGCTAGGACTCAAACTTATGGTTCAAAAACCATACAATTTGAGGGGGTACAATGATTTACCAAACGAAGTTTTTAATGAAAAATCTTTCGTATGATAGCAATGTGTTTTTGTTAACCGCTCTACGCTTGACCGCGATCTCATTTGATGGTGAGTGAGCGTTGGATTAATATTATTATCACTTTCAAATTCAATTCACACACAAATTAATTTTTAAACTAAATCACATAAACATTGTACAACAAACAAACATAAATTACAAGCAAACATAAGCGATACGGCTCGGGCGCGTGAAAGGATAACAAAAGCTAGGACTAAAACTTATGGTTCAAAAACCATAATATAGTTTGAGACGCTACTGTACAATGATTTACCAAACGGAGTTTTTAATGAAAAATCCTTCGTAAGATTTAAGGCCCTTTAAACATTTACCCCGCGACCAACTATAGGTAAAAAACTCAACTATAGGTATAAAACTCGTCACACTACAGCATATATATGCACGCTTTACGAGAGCGTAGAGCTATAGAGCGTAGAGACGCTCGATTTTATAGCCAACTAACCAATTTTGTTACTTGAAAATATTAGACGATTATTTATTTACTAGGTACTTGTTTACGCTGTTGGCCGCGGTAAATATTATGTACCTATTTATGCGCCGAAACAATACTCGCGGCTACAATAATACTCAGTTTTTGAGATTGTAAAATAATGTATAAAAGATTATCTTACCGATTTCGTTCAAAATCGACATCTGGGGTTTCGTAGGATCACAAAATAGGAAACTTACCAAAATTTTAAAAAAGTCAGCGCCATTTTGAAATTCTTTGTTATCGTACCGATTTTGTTCAAAATCGATATCTGGGGTTCCCTGGGATCACAAAACAGGAAACTGTTACCAAAATTTTAAAAAAGTCAGCGCCATTTTGAAATTTTTTGTTATCGTCCCGATTTCGTTCAAAATCGATATCTGGGGTTCCCTGGGATCACAAAACAGGAAACTGTTACCAAAATTTTAAAAAAGTCAGCGCCATTTTGTTTTTTTTTTGTTATCGTACCGATTTCGTTCAAAATCGATATCCGGGGTTCCCTGGGATCACAAAACAGGAAACTGTTACCAAAATTTTAAAAAAGTCAGCGCCATTTTGAAATTTTTTGTTATCGTACCGATTTCGTTCAAAATCGATATCTGGGGTTCCCTGGGATCACAAAACAGGAAACTGTTACCAAAATTTTAAAAAAGTCAGCGCCATTTTGAAATTTTTTGTTATCGTCCCGATTTCGTTCAAAATCGATATCTGGGGTTCCCTGGGATCACAAAACAGGAAACTGTTACCAAGATTTTAAAAAAGTCAGCGCCATTTTGAATTTTTTTGTTATCGTACCGATTTCGTTCAAAATCGATATCCGGGGTTCCCTGGGATCACAAAACAGGAAACTGTTACCAAAATTTTAAAAAAGTCAGCGCCATTTTGATTTTTTTTGTTATCGTACCGATTTCGTTCAAAATCGATATCTGGGGTTCCCTGGGATCACAAAACAGGAAACTGTTACCAAAATTTTAAAAAAGTCAGCGCCATTTTGAAATTTTTTGTTATCGTCCCGATTTCGTTCAAAATCGATATCTGGGGTTCCCTGGGATCACAAAACAGGAAACTGTTACCAAAATTTTAAAAAAGTCAGCGCCATTTTGAATTTTTTTGTTATCGTACCGATTTCGTTCAAAATCGATATCTGGGGTTCCCTGGGATCACAAAACAGGAAACTGTTACCAAAATTTTAAAAAAGTCAGCGCCATTTTGAAATTTTTTGTTATCGTCCCGATTTCGTTCAAAATCGATATCTGGGGTTCCCTGGGATCACAAAACAGGAAACTGTTACCAAAATTTTAAAAAAGTCAGCGCCATTTTGAAATTTTTTGTTATCGTCCCGATTTCGTTCAAAATCGATATCTGGGGTTCCCTGGGATCACAAAACAGGAAACTGTTACCAAAATTTTAAAAAAGTCAGCGCCATTTTGAATTTTTTTGTTATCGTACCGATTTCGTTCAAAATCGATATCCGGGGTTCCCTGGGATCACAAAACAGGAAACTGTTACCAAAATTTTAAAAAAGTCAGCGCCATTTTGATTTTTTTTGTTATCGTACCGATTTCGTTCAAAATCGATATCTGGGGTTCCCTGGGATCACAAAACAGGAAACTGTTACCAAAATTTTAAAAAAGTCAGCGCCATTTTGAAATTTTTTGTTATCGTCCCGATTTCGTTCAAAATCGATATCTGGGGTTCCCTGGGATCACAAAACAGGAAACAGTTACCAAAATTTTAAAAAAGTCAGCGCCATTTTGAAATTTTTTCTTATCGTCCCGATTTCGTTCAAAATCGATATCTAGGGTTCCCTGGGATCACAAAACAGGAAACTGTTACCAAAATTTTAAAAAAGTCAGCGCCATTTTGAAATTTTTTGTTATCGTACCGATTTCGTTCAAAATCGATATCTGGGGTTCCCTGGGATCACAAAACAGGAAACTGTTACCAAAATTTTAAAAAAGTCAGCGCCATTTTGAATTTTTTTGTTATCGTACCGATTTCGTTCAAAATCGATATCCGGGGTTCCCTGGGATCACAAAACAGGAAACTGTTACCAAAATTTTAAAAAAGTCAGCGCCATTTTGATTTTTTTTGTTATCGTACCGATTTCGTTCAAAATCGATATCTGGGGTTCCCTGGGATCACAAAACAGGAAACTGTTACCAAAATTTTAAAAAAGTCAGAGCCATTTTGAAATTTTTTGTTATCGTCCCGATTTCGTTCAAAATCGATATCTGGGGTTCCCTGGGATCACAAAACAGGAAAAGGTTACCAAAATTTTAAAAAAGTCAGCGCCATTTTGAAATACTTTGTTATCGTACCGATTTCGTTCAAAATCGATATCTGGGGTTCCCTGGGATCACAAAACAGGAAACTGTTACCAAAGTTTTAAAAAAGTCAGCGCCATTTTGTAATTTTTTGTTATCGTACCGATTTTGTTCAAAATCGATATCTGGGGTTCCCTGGGATCACAAAACAGCAGTCAATCAAAAAAAAAGTCAGAAGTGAACTTTTTAAAATTTTGGTAACAGTTTCCTGTTTTGTGATCCCAGAGAACCCCAGATATCGATTTTGAACGAAATCGGTATGATAACAAAGAATTTCAAAATGGCGCTGCCGTTTTTTAAATTTTGGTAACAGTTTCCTGTTTTGTGATCCCAGGGAACCCCCGATATCGATTTTGAACGAAATCGGGACGATAACAAAGAATTTCAAAATGGCGCTGACTTTTTTAAAATTTTGGTAACAGTTTCCTGTTTTGTGATCCCAGGGAACCTCAGATATCGATTTTGAACGAAATTGGTACGATACCAAAAAATTTCAAAATGGCGCTGACTTTTTTAAAATTTTGGTAACAGTTTCCTGTTTTGTGATCCCAGGGAACCCCGGATATCGATTTTGAACGAAATCGGTACGACACCAAAAAAAATCAAAATGGCGCTGACTTTTTTAAAATTTTGGTAACAGTTTCCTGTTTTGTGATCCCAGGGAACCCCAGATATCGATTTTGAACGAAATCGGGACGATAACAAAAAATTTCAAAATGGCGCTGACTTTTTTAAAATTTTGGTAACAGTTTCCTGTTTTGTGATCCCAGGGAACCCCAGATATCGATTTTGAACGAAATCGGGAAGATAACAAAAAATTTCAAAATGGCGCTGACTTTTTTTAAATTTTGGTAACAGTTTCCTGTTTTGTGATCCCAGGGAACCCCAGATATCGATTTTGAACGAAATCGGTACGATAACAAAAAATTTCAAAATGGCGCTGACTTTTTTAAAATTTTGGTAACGGTTTCCTGTTTTGTGATCCCAGGGAACCCCAGATATCGATTTTGAACGAAATCGGGACGATAACAAAAAATTTCAAAATGGCGCTGACTTTTTTAAAATTTTGGTAACAGTTTCCTGTTTTGTGATCCCAGGGAACCCCAGATATCGATTTTGAACGAAATCGGTACGATAACAAAAAAATTCAAAATGGCGCTGACTTTTTTTAAATTTTGGTAACAGTTTCCTGTTTTGTGATCCCAGGGAACCTCAGATATCGATTTTGAACGAAATCGGGACGATACCAAAAAATTTCAAATTGGCGCTGACTTTTTTAAAATTTTGGTAACAGTTTCCTGTTTTGTGATCCCAGGGAACCCCGGATATCGATTTTGAACGAAATCGGTACGATAACAAAAAAATTCAAAATGGCGCTGACTTTTTTAAAATTTTGGTAACAGTTTCCTGTTTTGTGATCCCAGGGAACCCCAGATATCGATTTTGAACGAAATCGGGACGATAACAAAAAATTTCAAAATGGCGCTGACTTTTTTAAAATTTTGGTAACAGTTTCCTGTTTTGTGATCCCAGGGAACCCCAGATATCGATTTTGAACGAAATCGGTACCATAACAAAAAATTTCAAAATGGCGCTGACTTTTTTTAAATTTTGGTAACAGTTTCCTGTTTTGTGATCCCAGGGAACCTCAGATATCGATTTTGAACGAAATCGGTACGATACCAAAAAATTTCAAAATGGCGCTGACTTTTTTAAAATTTTGGTAACAGTTTCCTGTTTTGTGATCCCAGGGAACCCCGGATATCGATTTTGAACGAAATCGGTACGATAACAAAAAAATTCAAAATGGCGCTGACTTTTTTAAAATTTTGGTAACAGTTTCCTGTTTTGTGATCCCAGGGAACCCCAGATATCGATTTTGAACGAAATCGGGACGATAACAAAAAATTTCAAAATGGCGCTGACTTTTTTAAAATTTTGGTAACAGTTTCCTGTTTTGTGATCCCAGGGAACCCCAGATATCGATTTTGAACGAAATCGGTACCATAACAAAAAATTTCAAAATGGCGCTGACTTTTTTTAAATTTTGGTAACAGTTTCCTGTTTTGTGATCCCAGGGAACCCCGGATATCGATTTTGAACGAAATCGGTACGATAACAAAAAAAATCAAAATGGCGCTGACTTTTGTAAAATTTTGGTAACAGTTTCCTGTTTTGTGATCCCAGGGAACCCCAGATATCGATTTTGAACGAAATCGGGACGATAACAAAAAATTTCAAAATGGCGCTGACTTTTTTAAAATTGTGGTAACAGTTTCCTGTTTTGTGATCCCAGGGAACCCCAGATATCGATTTTGAACGAAATCGGGACGATAACAAAAAATTTCAAAATGGCGCTGACTTTTTTAAAATTTTGGTAACAGTTTCCTGTTTTGTGATCCCAGGGAACCCCAGATATCGATTTTGAACGAAATCGGTACGATAACAAAAAAAATCAAAATGGCGCTGACTTTTTTAAAATTTTGGTAACAGTTTCCTGTTTTGTGATCCCAGGGAACCCCGGATATCGATTTTGAACGAAATCTGTACGATAACAAAAAAAATCAAAATGGCGCTGACTTTTTTAAAATTTTGGTAACAGTTTCCTGTTTTGTGATCCCAGGGAACCCCAGATATCGATTTTGAACGAAATCGGGACGATAACAAAAAAAATCAAAATGGCGCTCACATTTTGTTTTATTACATACATACATACATGCATACATACATATATATTCCTTACATACCCTTTCCTTGTGGCTTTGCCGTAATCGGGTAAAAAAAATACGCCTACACTTGAGAACTTCCTTCTTTGTGGATGTCGGTATCAAGTTTTTCTAAGCGTTTCTTACACATAGAGAATATTATATCTCTATGGCAGTACACAACACGGTGTTCATTTTGTCGTAATAAATTTCGTGCAAAAAAGCGATACACCCACCCGTCCACGAGCGCGTCTCAGCGCGTACTGAGCGCCAAACGCCTAGCGCTCGGCTTCTTTTCATAGAAAAATGTATGAAACATTTTTTTTTTGCCACATAAACTATAAACATATTTATTTGTATGCTTAATGCTTTGCACCATGGATAGAGGACTATATAAGCCCCACTTTATTGTTAATATTCAAGTTAAAATATGCAGCGGATCTAGCTTTATGGGTACCTATCCGGACCCCATTTTTCGTCATTTTCAGCAGATCTTGCGTTCGGAGAAACGTATTTATGCAGAAAATTTGTATTGGAGTGTGCATTTTTATAAGGTCAAACGAGAGATGAAGAAATGACCTTTAATTTGATACCATGACATCCCCACAGCTGTGACTCCCGATTCTTTAAAGTGTACCTGGAAAAGGATGACACATCATGAAATCCGTATAAGGCACCTTAAGAAAAAATTACTTACTTTTAAAGTATTTTCAAAGTGTAGTATAATAATAAGATTAGTTTGTAGGTCACCTTTTTACTCTAAGCATTAATGTTTAGATTATTTTTGTAAGTTTCTCATGTAAGTGAACCTTCAAGTACTTTTTTGAGAAAAATAAACGTGTTAAGTTTAAACCTCACATTATAATAGACGTTAAAGCCCGCCAACTCGCATTGGAGCAGCGTGGTGGGTCTAAGCTCTAATTCCATCTCTCCTATGAGAGTGGTGGCCTGTGCCCAGCCACTTGTGGGCCACTGGACGTTAATGGGCTGTAGTGCAGGTGGTGGTGGTGGTGGATTTGATAATAATGTGGCCAATTCTGTACAACACAATCTCTAAACTAAAATGACACCTCTAAACCCAGTTCTGTCCCTTTCTGCAGAGCGTATTATGAAAGGGTTAGCAATATTTTTAATACTGTCATTTTAGTTTAGTGTAGAGATTGTGTACAACAGAATCAGCCCAAATATCTAGAATATAATACTTCCCGAATTTCACGGATCAAAGCACTCCTTAGGTTAACACTTTAAGTTGAAACTAAGTTAGTATAGGTATGAATCTTCAGCATTAATTGAAATGTACCTGATCAAACTGAACTTTGCCTTACTTCAGCCAAAGCTGTTGTGACAGCGAAATTCGCACAGAATGGGCGAAAATCTATATACTTACCTAGATTTGGCCGAAATATCCCTCTTTTTGCTCTTGAATATTTAAGGGATGATGCCTTTATCAAAAGTAAATTATTTCTAACTGATTATTAAATAGAGGTCTTCCAAAACACCTAAAATTCACATCCTCAGTTAGTTTTAAACTTCATAACCATTTTGGAATATATAGATTTATAGAAAAAAAGTGCGTTGAAATTTGATGACGTCACAACTGTGAATTTCATACAACTTCCATACTAGAAGTGCGTTTTTAAGTTTGATAAAGAGTTGCTGATTTGATTGAGTTGTCATCATTTACCCTATTATTCACAATGTCATTAATTATTATTTAAAATTACAATGTCAATTTTTCATTTTATAAGCCAGTGTGTACAAGTTTGACTTTAAAAGTTCGTAGAGGCATGGCTTGTATTGTCTGTTTTTGGAGATAGGCTTAAATAAATAAATAATAACAATATTTACTTGAGTAGGAATATGTAAAGTTGAACTCCGACAAATCTCAACCGACTTTAACAATTATTTTTCCTTACAAAGATTAAATCCAGTCACGCACACCCATATAGTAATACAGACAAACCGACAATCCAACAGACCGAGAGACTTTTAAAAGAAAATGTTTTGGGCTGTGTATTGATACGAAAACATCGTTGAATCTTTCTAAATTTTTATGTACAGTTAGTTAATCCAGTTTCAGTTTTTTTATAAGTAACTTTACATTTAACTAGTGACTACTAAGTAGGTTTTATTTGACCAATTATAATTGCTAACACTGGACACAATAGTTCAACCTTACCCGGAACCTCGGGCGGTCTTTTGTACCATAATACAATAAAGAGTAATTTCACCGGTTAAGTAACGTAAGTCGAAATCCGTAATAGGGTTCAATTGACCTGAGATTATATTATTTATGCCTACTTTTTTTATTTCAACATTGCAATTTTAATTAACGATGCGTTAATAATTGTAATTTTTAACTTTAATTAACATTGTAATTTTAATTTACGATTGCGTATGGCTTTGCATTACATTACAACTTTCTTTTAAGTTTCCTCTGCCCTAAGGTTGCCTGGAAGAGATCGCTATTTATGCGATAAGACCGCCTGTTGTGCCGTATCCATTTATGTTTGTTTTTTTGTCTTTTTATTTCTTTGTGTACGATAAAGTACCTATATTTTACTTTACTTTTTTACAACCTTTTAAAATCAAACACAAAGTGTGTTTAATTTTAACACAAAGTGTGTTAATCAACTAAAAATTAAATAATTAAGTATACTCAGTTCTTTTAATACTTAAATAAAAGCGTTTTTGTTTGCTGATTTGAATTGTTTTTTTTTGTTAGTAGGTACATATATTTGTTTTAAATTTATTTTTAGTTTAATACTTAGATTGTAGCATTTTAATGTATTGCATAGTTTTAATTTTAATTGAATAAATAAATGTAAGCTATTATCAATTAAAGAAAAAAGTGCGTTAAAATTTGACAACTTCACAACTTCCATACAAGGAGTGCGTTTTTAAGTTTGATAAAGAGATGCTGATTTGATTGAGTTGTCATCATCCCGATTATGACGGACAAAGTTGAAATTTGGTTCCAAAACTCATGTTCTACCGCTCCTGCTTTTAGTCTAAGAGCTAAACGTCGAAAGCGCCATACGTCGATGCAAACGAAAACTTTACATAATAATGTCGCAGTATGAAGCATGATTGCTTGAATTCTCTTCTGTAACAACTAGAGCGGAACAGGCGAATATGTACTTAGACAAATCCAAGTCTGCGTGAGGTCGTTGACCGAGTTTTTCAACCTATTGCTAAGATGAGGATGATTGCGTTTACTATTTGTCGAATGGTAGTATATTTTATTAATACAGTATGCTTACTTGGACAGTGCGATTCACTTTCGATGCTTCAGCCTTGAGTAAGCTTAGACGGGCGTTTAAATTAGTCGTTTGTTAATCATCATTACGATTGATTCACCTGTATGGCTAGCATGCGCACTACGAGTAATATTATGTCGTTATCTCTATCTGTCTACCGAAGCTTACATGGTTACTTGTCTCGTTACGTTAAAGTAGAGATAAAAGTAATATTTCTTATCTGTGGTATTTTTCTCTACGAACCTTTACATGTCAACTATTTTTTTCTTGTAATATACCGCATTTTGTGCATGTTAGGGTAAATGAAAAATTTGCTGCCAACGACAACATCTCTCTCTCTCGTCGCGAGATAATCTCGTTGTGCGCATGCTAAGCACACTGGTGGGAGGCTTCAGCCGTGGCTAGTTACCACCCCACTGGCAAAGACTTGCCGCCAAGCGATTTAGGGTTCCGGTACGATGTCGTGTAGAAACCGATTAGGGGTATGGGTTTAATATAGTACAATGGAGTGAAGGGATAATTTGTAGTGGATAAAAGAAGCCTAAAGACCAACCAAAGGTTATTTTTAGTCCAAACATCACTTATCAGTGACATCTTTGTGCTTTGTGAGGACCCTTATTTTGTTCACGAACGATTTGAATAGGCAATAGATTTACTTACTTGTGTAAGCAAATATTTTACATTGTTTTCGTGGGTAAATAAATCATTTATCCATCTATTAATCTAGTTAAAAGCCTGTATTAAAAAAACAAGGTAAGAATAAACACACTTACTAATAAGTGCATACTAGGTGTTCTATAACTTGTGCAGTATTGAATTGAGCTTTACATTTAGTGTGAATTTTCATTATTACGCGAGCTAAACAAACAAGGACACTTACTTGCATTTAAATACAACAATGGAATAGAGAGTTTCGTATTTTGGAATTCCCATACAAATTTGGAAATTAACTTAATGAGACCCGACTTTTTAAAATGTAATCTCACACTCAGAGCACGTATGAATATTCAGCCATTAGTGACTTAATAAAATATCGGACGTATAAAACGCCCGTTTGTGCTGCTCTGCCTATTGAAAATAGACTAGCTTCTTTCAGATCATTACTGTTAAGAATTGTATGGATACAACATTGAATTGAACTTTACGAATTTGTTTGATTCAATTTAAATATTACGTACTACTTTTATCATAAATGTTTTATGCTAAATAATTTGGCAAAACTATTTGAATTCGGTCTATAGATCTATCTTTTCCTGATCTTCAGTCCACTTTTTGAGTGTAGTGTTTTATAGTTTTGTTTTGTTTGATGGTCAATCATCAAAATATATTTTTGCATAATTGAAGTAAATTAAATTTACAGTTACTTTGGTCAGACAAGTAATATTTGAAATGGGCGATTAGGTTGATTGATGATTAGGTTAGGTCCATCAGCATCTATTATATTTTATTTAAATTTATTTATTCGCCTTGTTAGAATAATTAACTTTAGATGCATCTATACTTACCGGTCTAATTAAGAATTCATTTGTAAATACTAATTGCATGCCATGAAATTAAATTAAATAGCTACGCAAATCTTCCAATTTCATCGTTTTCATTAATATGATCTCTTTTTAGGTGTCAATTTGGTAACGAATGTCGATTACTTTTTAAATTAGTGATTACATTCAGTCCACTTTATTCTATCGGCGGTCGAGACCGAAGAGAATTGTTTTATAAACAGTATAAATAATAGTAGTTTAAGCAACGCAAACAGTTGGTCCCGCGCTGCCGAGTCGAGTTCACCTCCACCCGTGGCCGTGTTTACTAATAATATATATAGTTATGATACTATGAACATTTTCCCATACCAAAATGACGCCGTTTTTCTGGGCTCTCGTTTTTGTTGTATCCTCGTGTGAATCGTTGAGCATAGGAGCTACTAAACAAAATGTGACAAAACGTGAAACTAACCCTAAAAACTTTTTTCCGGATTGGGTGCCGTTCAAAAGTGGCACGGGCGAGTTGATAGAAGAGTTGGTAAACGTTGCCAAATCAAAGCCGAAGAAGAGACTTGCGCACCCAAAGAACTTCGTGCTCAAAGCTGTTGCTGAACCACAAGGCAACGATTATTATGACAAAGGTCAAGGTGATAGTGACAATGAGGATTATTATGAAAAGAAAGAATGGACAGATGAGCATAGAGAATCTAAGCCAGTAAATCCTAACAAACTGATAAATCCCGCTAACATTTCAGATATAGAAGGCATCGTTAACATTATTACACAACCTAGGGATGATCCCGTATTAAGAGCTTTGAAAGCTCGGAACAAGAAAGCTAAAGAGGAAGCAAAACCTAAAGAAAAAGTAAAGAAAGGCAAAAATAAACGACAAAACGAAGAAGAATTCTTAGAGGAAACTACTTCTAAAGAAGAAAGAGATGAAGAATCTAAGGAAAGTAAAGAAGAAAATCAAAGCAAGAAAGAATCTAAGAATAGCGAGGATGAAGGTGATTATGAAGAAGAAAGCGCGGAGAAGAAGAAAACTGATAAAGAATTAGCAAAAGAAGAAGAACAAAAAGAAAGTGAAGCCAAAAAGAAAAAGCTTCTTGAAAGTGTAGATGCTTTAAAAGAACGACATGCCGTGGAACAACGAACCATATCTGAAAAATTAAAAGAAGAAGAGATCTACAAAGAAGAGCTGGAAAGAGATCGAGACAGAGTCAAACCACGAGAAAATAACGATAAATACGCACAAGATGGTACGAGGTGGAAGAAATTATCGCACGAATATGAAGAATACGAAGACCAAGATCCCGTTATCAAGGACAAATATAAAATTAATCCTTTAAAACCGAGCAGTGTAGAAATTGCTGAAACAACGACGAAACCACCTAAAGCAACACCTAAAACACAAGATAAACGTAAACAAAAGAAAACAAGTAAAACTGTAGCAAGCGGTAAGCTATCTGTGTTCAGGAATCCTCAATTGTACATTATAAGCGATGACGATGACACGTCTAGTACATCTACAACAACTGTAAAATCTGCAGCCACAAGAACTCGTAAGCCACAAAAATTTTCTTCTCGATATTCTGAATCATCCACACCAGATGAAGATAATGTAAGAATATCTTTGGTGCCTGAAGGCGGTGAATCTAAAGAAGGAGAACCGACGCTATTTTTCCCGAAAGTAAAGAAGAACAAGCGTAAGTTTAAAAACAAATCGACGACTCCTGTCCCAGATTCCACGGCTAGTGAGGATAAGGAAAAACTAGCTGAAGTGACTGGGCCGGACGCACCTGCTGCGAATATTACTGGTGGAGCAGATATTACTGGTCCAGCAGATGTTACTGGTGCAGCAGATATTACTGGTGCAGCTGATATTACTGGGGCAGCAGACATTACGGCTCCGTCAGCATCAGACGCCGACTCATCAGCATCGAACACTGCCCTGACAGCTTCCCAGACAGCACCCACTGCAGTTGCTGCGCCTGTAGCGGTGGACTCGGTACAATCTGAAACTCACAAGACAGAAGAGAAAAAATCTGAAGATTTCGATCGAGAGACAGGTTAGTCTAAAATATATTTTATTAATAAATTTTTTTTTGATGCAAAAATGTGTATCCTAATCTCGTAGAATAATATAACGCAGACTGCATTTATATTGAAAATTGAAATACAATGTATTTCAATCAGCTTTCTTTCAAAGAGCTTTCGGAAAACGGTTAATTAATCAGTATTTATTCAGAATTTGCGTATTATTATAAACTTCATGCGCATGATTTTGCCTAAAGAATCTATACACAAATTCAATTCAGCAATCAAGAATAGATCAAATAAAATTTGAATAATCCATGACATAATATTTTGATTAAAATAATATAAATATATTAATAATAACATCGTCGGACCTTGGACGTTTAGCTTAATGTGAAACAAAAATTTTTTCTATTAGACATCCAGTAATCTCCTCACCTATTTTAATTTTAAAAAAACTATTCAAAGTTTTTTTTTAAATCTCATACGAGTACATAGATTTCATACTTGAACCAATCTCAAAATTATTTTTCTCAAAAATAAAATAAAAAAATCATTAGCTAGAGATTGTCCCGAGGAATTAATTGTGAGAAATAAATATTGCAAAGAAACTTACTTAGTCTTCAAAATAAAAGAAAATATTGCTTGTGTTTATTTCAAAGCAGAAATCACTCATTCTCCTATCTATTTTAATCAAATAAATATTATAAATGCGAAAGTTTGGATGGATGTATGGATGTATGGATGTATGGTTGTATGGATGTTTGTTACTCAATCACGCACCAACGGCTGAACGGATCTGGATGAAATTTGGCACAGAGATAGATTATAGTCTGGAATAACACATAGGCTACTTTTTATCCTGGAAAATTAAGGAGTTCCCGCGGGAACCGAAAACATCGATCCACGCGGACTAAGTCGCGGGCATCAGCTAGTAATATTATATTTTGTCTAAAAGTACACCTATTATAATAATGTACGAGTACCTATCACATCAAGTGATCAGATACTTTCGGAACTATCCCAATTTGCATTGACCCTTCACATACTATTTACGATATGAAATATTTGAACCCTTGCCATCTCCATCCCTATTTCACCAACCGATATTAGCAGCTGATCAATAAAATACATTGGGATTGTCAACCTTATATTTAAAGTCTTAGGTTGGTATGATAAAAATTATGTATGAAAACATAACTTGGCGTTACCAAAAAGACCTAATAATAAAAACGCGTCTTGCCCAAAAATATTGCTTAATTGACCAGTATATTTATAGTATTCTTCATAAGAACACTTTGTTTGATGTATCCAAGTTTAGCCTAAAATTTAACTGATTTGATCGGGAGGCTTCGGCCTTAACTTCCAGGCATTCAGGTTTTCTCAGTATGTTTTTCTTGACCTTCATAGCAAGTGATATTAGTAATTAATCATAGTAAGTGGTTTTGACGAACTCCCTGGCGCAGGGTATAGCGCTGTTGTCTTAACGTGCGGAGGTCCCGGGTTCGATCCCCGGCAGGGTCAATTTGGAAATTAATAATTTCAGAACTTTCCCTGGTCTGGCCTGGTGGGAGGCTTCGGCCGTGGCTAGTTACCACCCTACCGGCAAAGACGTGCCGCCAAGCGATTTAGCGTTCCGGTACTATGCCGTGTAGAAACCGAATAACGGTATGGGTTTAATATTACTGCCATGCCCCTAACAGGTTAGCCCGCTGCCATCTTAGACTACATCATCACTTACCATCAGGTGAGATCGCAGTCAAGGGGTAACTTTAGTGGATAAAAAAAAAATCTTAAAACACAGATACAGTCCCACAAACCTTATCTGACCAGACAGCGTCGCTAGTAGTTATGAAAAATGATATAAAAACCAAAACTAATAAAATTAGTTCCTATTTTGGCCACCGGGTCAGATAGTTTTGACGGCGTAGACTGAGTAAGATATATAGACGCCGCCATATCTCCTTTTCACTCCCACATGAAAGAGATGCAGTGTTGGGATGTTACACAAGATAGAATGAGAAAAAAATATGTGTTTTTCTCTCCCTTTCTGCGTGTCACGGGGTGTGTGCCTATTGCATACTATTGTGCCAGACAAATTATGAGGTTTGTATGACGTTTGGGAGGTGTTTCATAGTATTACCTATCCCTTTCGGTTACAGGCTGACCCTGATTCTAGAGGTTCCTTCTTCTATGTTCGACGGACTATGGCTGTGTTCCGAAATACACTGCGAGCACTGTAAGGTGTGACGTCACTTCAGTACACTGCGAAGCCGTTCCTTTATAGTTGGGTATACTGGGTACTGCTTAAAACGGAACGCTGTCAGCACTGAGACAAACACTGAAAGCACCTTACCTCGAAAACGCCAGTGCTCACAGTACAAAGATGGGCGTCGTTTAATGACGTCATATATTTCCCTAGGATACTGCAGCAGTTTACTGTCAGCTATAACGGAACGAATTTCTCCACAGTAAGAGCACTGAACAGTGCTCGCAGTCTATAACGGAACACAGCCTATAACTCCGACAAGTTATAGGTACATGCCCACCAATAGGGATGATGACAACTCAATCAAATCAGCAACTCTTTATCAAACTTAAAAACGCACTTCTAGTATGGAAGTTGTATGAAATTCACAGTTTCATTCATCAAACAACGCACTTTTTTTCTTTAATCTATATTTTAAAATAGTTATGAAACTTAAAACTAACCGAGGATGTGAATTTTAGGTCTTTTGGAAGACCCTCTATTTAATAATCAGTTAGAAATAATTTATTTCTGATATAGGCATAGTCCCCGACTAGCGAAGTCTTTAGTCTATCACCGGTGCTATCTCTACAAGATTTGTACCTACCAAACTATTTCCGAACATGGAACAATATGTATTGAATGGTCTGTGAAGACAGCAATACAAAGTTAGGTAACTTACAATTACGTGATCCGAGAACAGAAAATTGTTACTGAAAGTCGACCGCACATTAGGATAGTAACTTTGACGTCGTCGTTGGGAAATCAGTCGAATCTAAACTAATATCACAGTTTTACGCTAATACTATAAATGCGAAAGTTTGGATGGATGTTTGTTCCTCAATCACGCCAGAACGCTGAAGTTATCTGGATGAAATTTCGCACAGAGATAGATTAGTATTCTGGAATAACACATAGGCTACTTTTAATCTCGGAAAATTAAAGAGTTCCCGTGGGAACCAAAAACCCTCAATCCAGGCGGACGAAGTTGCGTGCATCAGCTTAAGCATATTAAAATAATTACTAGAAAATGCCAGTCCATGTGTGTGTATTAGGTTTCTCTATATGTAGTACTAGATGATGCCCGCGACTTCGTCCGCGTGGATTAAGTATTTTCAATTCCCGCGGGAACTCCTTAATTTTCCGGGATAAAAAGTAGCCTATGTCCTTCCCCGGGATGTAATCTACCTGCATACCAAATTTCATCTACTAGGACGGCAGATGGAGCATTTATAATATTAGTATGGATTTAGGTTTTTCAAAGGTCCCGTGAGTAATAAAGAGCGAGTTTGCACGCCAGCAGGGCTAGCATGGGCCGGAGATAAAAAAATTATTCCCCGATTTTATCCACTGACAAGGGATAAAAGTAACTTATCCACTTCTCAGAGCACAGCAACAGGGGAGAGGAGAAGTTTATCCCCGTTTGAAATTTCACGGGGACTCGGGGGACTATTTATCCACCGTTATAGCGTTTTTATTTATTTATTTAGGAATAAAGTTTTTATCCTTTCCTCGGGGAGAAGATTGTCTCGGCCCATGCTAGGGGGGCTGGGAAGTCTACTTAAAGGCTTAGTACTTTTTTTTTATCCTGGAAAGCATTTCAAAGAGGCTTTTCAGCCGCAATCCACGTTAACAATGTAGCGGACATTATCTAGCTGTAGTACTTAAGTAAATGCAATCAACATAGCTGCAAATCCACCCTTTTTTATCATTTACATAATCTTCGATTGTATAATACGCTTTTTTTCAATACTCGCACAATTTGACCTTTCGCGCGTCTCTTATAGCACAATTCCTAGAAACATTAATTGTACGCAGCAAACGAATGCCTCATTCAATACCTTGGAACAAGCAATTTAATAAATGTATTCTAGGCAAGTCCAACCTACGAGTAGACCTCCTCATTGCTTTGCACTATATAAGCATGATGGTCGTCTTAAGCGCAAGCCTATATATCTCACAATAAAAATAAATATAAATAAAACAGTACTTAATGGAAGCCGTCACAAACGACCATAGATTGCCATGGAATCGCTACATACTACGAGTATGTCTTAGAACGCTTTGTAGAGAGCTTACAAGCCTATTTTTATAGAAATGTTACTGAGAAGTTCTCATGGACCTAGAAAATAACTCTTTTCTAAGTTTATCGTGTCAGCTTTGCGTTTAAAATTGAATTGAATTTTTAGAAAAGATAAAAGCTTGTGTATTTGTTTATTGATATGTCTTTCTGTCTGTCTGCCTGTTTGTTCCCATAATATCACGCTGAAACTACGAGACGTAGGTACTCGTATTTGAATGAAACTCATAGCTAAATACTCATAGCGAATACATTAGGTAAACATACTATAGGATATTTTCTGTACCGAAAAACATAAGGATCCCTTCGGAGTACATCAAGAGTGATGTCAAAGTAGGTCACCTTCGCCTACGAATCACCATTTTCCAATGATATTCTCCGAAATATCGAAATATCGGTTCCGCTTAGATTAGACCCCAAGGTTATAAATTAATTTCATCTCCCAGAGCATCTTTTTTGTGTGTTGTGAAGAAATTCCGTTAGTATTTCTGCTCTGAGACGAATCAGCTTTGTGTAGCCAAGATGCTGTGTGGTTTTTGTGCACCTTTACTAATTGATTCTGGATAAAATTGGAGCATGAAAGTATATTATTAGTAACTACAGTTTGTCTTTAGGATGATAATTTTGACAGATGAGAGGTGTATATAGGTAGTATCTAGTCCCACAGACTTTTCTGGCCCGGTAGCCAAAATTGGAACTACTTTTTATGCCTGTTTAGTTTTGAAATATTGGATAGAAGCAGGCGTTACTTTGCGGAAGTCCATGACAATGAAAAAACTAGAAGTTTAATTCGCTATAATCCGCCACAGAAGGTAAATCTATACATACATTGCGTATCTTGAACTTGCAGCCCGCGATATTCTCCACACCACATAAATCTTCTAAAATACCCTCAACGTACGTTTCCTGTGTACGTTTCACTCCGATACCGGAGCATCGTCAGGAGATGTTGACTCTACAATGCACGATTGTGAACATCACCGTATAC
Organism: Erebia ligea; assembly: GCA_917051295.2. NCBI lineage: Eukaryota > Metazoa > Arthropoda > Insecta > Lepidoptera > Nymphalidae > Erebia > Erebia ligea. The sequence continues at coordinate 947,236 of OU785241.1, forward strand.
CTAGGTATACGTTCGCGGTGCGGTGAGCTAAAACTGACCAACCACGTTAGGTCCTAAAACTGTTAAAATAACATTTACGTAACTTAAATCAAAGCTTTTATAATTTTATCATTACAAGGCTACACGACGAAAATATGAAATTATTCCGTAACATTGCATAAATCGCGTAATTCGTAACTTTACGCGTAACAAGCGATTATCTTTGTAATTTGTTTATCTGTGGCATTAGAAGAAAGCGTAAAAGAAAGTTTGGAAGTCAATAATTAGGAATGTTAAGGGTACCTACATACGAAATTAAATAGTTTCTACTACGTTTTCAATTCTGATATTTCGTTTCAAAGGTTTTTTTTTTTTTTTTTTTTTTTTTTTTTTTTTTTTTTTTTTTTTTTTTTTTAGTTTAAGGACATCCAACAGGTTACAATACATTAACAATAAAAATAAAGTAGAAAACAGAGTTATATGCTAGATTGTAAACCCACTTAGAGGCTGCCACAGCTTGCAATGTAATGTTAACAACTTAACTGTCCAATGAGTCACTTAAGACTCACGGAGAACTTTTGAAATAAGTTCAAGAGTCACTGGTGACTCATTTTTTTATACAACTTGTGCACATAATTTTGTTATGAGCGTGGAGTAATATTATAATTAAAATTACGTGAACGTATAGCAAAAAACCTAACCTATAAGAAAAAAAAAAAAAATTCGCAATGTAAATGTTAATATCCTATCAAAAAAGAAATCCCGAGGGACTTGGGGTAGTTGTAAATTGTATTGTATAGGGACAGTTAAGTTGTTAAGTTACACTAAAAGACCGGAGAAAATCGAAATCAAAGAAGAAAGGAAAAAATAATAATAATTAACGAACATATAGGTTTAATAGGTTTGTCTGTTACAACCAGTAAGTAAGGTAGTAAATAATTCTATATGTTGATATTGTAAATATTTCTTGCAAGTATCTATACCTGCTGTAAATTGGCAGAAATTTGGCAGATTGTGATAATAATTATTATAGTATGTACCGTAGGTAGTTAGGTACCTTCTTTAGGTAACATCTCAAATAATATTATTACTTACAATCATGGCAAATGTAAGAATAACGTAATGATACATGTACCTATATTTTTGCACACTGCTACTAGCAGTAAATTGTGAACGGCACTATTTATAAGATTACAACTGTTTTACCCACAATTTGGCAAAATAAAAATTATGAATTATGAATTATGAACTACGTCACAGATCAATCTCATTTTTGCAAGCTTACATTTTAACTTCACGTGTATCTTTCTACTTATGAAAGTTCAAATCTGACAAAGTTGAATTTTGGTTTTCCCACAACCAGTTGAGAAGAAATTTGGTATTTCAAATATAATAATATATACTAATTCTTTGACCAAGGTAGCTGCCAGCTCTCGGGTCCCCGGTTGACTCGATAACCCTTTTAGAAATTTCCTCAAAAAGAGCTCGAGCCCCCGGGCCCCACGGCCCCAAGGTCTCCAAAGTTTAGTTTGGCCATCCAAAGGGGTAATGCTGCCAGCATCTTGGGTACAATGCCTCGCTGCGGTGGTCTCGATGAGGTTTTAGATTTAATTTAATTTATTTTACTTAGTTTTAATTTCATAGTGTTTGTAATATTAGTTTTAATTTAGATTTCATTTATAGTTTGTTTATTTCCTAGTTGTAATTAAATAAAATGATTATTTTTATAATATATACTTAGCTTTTGATGTAACTTCGATGACAATAATATAGTACCATGGAGAGGTGCTCATAGTTTAAGAACTCCTTATGTACCTACTCAGTTCTCCGCTGTTTTTCGATGCATTTCGAGGATTTCACAAATACTTAGTATTGATGGTGTTCAGAGTCTGGTTTTAGACTGGAAAAAGACTTGTTAAAAAAAGTTTTTTATAGGTTTTTTAGTTTTTTATACCTTAGACATTGAACTTATATTTACGATTCAGATTAATATCTTTTTATTTTATTTTTGTCAGTTTTTAATCAATTGAGTATGCCCTCGAGCTCATTAAGTATTGAAACTTGAGAGATGGAACTTAAAAGCCACCCACTCTAAACTTTATATTGCTCGAGTTTATAACACCTTTGCCATAATTATATCCCATTAATAGACTCGTATAGGTACTTGACCCATAAAACAGAGAAATGTCACTAGTTCTCAATAAACATTATTCAATTCATTCATTAAATTGCATTCAATCAATTATTTGAATAATTTATTTATCTGAATATGACGTGTCTACTTCTAGCGTCTTTTTTCCAACATACTTCTCCACTGTAGGCAATAATAGCATCTTAACCCTTAAACTCGAATATAACAATTAATTCAACTCGAATCCTAATAAATTGTAGTCAAATAATTGAATAATTTATTAATCTCAATATTACGCCGCATTATTGTGCCGCTGCATGTTCCTACAACGCAATAATACAAATGTGATACAAAAAGGCCTTCACCTATCTTTGGAGTAACAATAGCCTCGCCTTCACATATAAAACTTTAAAATGACAGACGTATCTCGCTTGCATTTCAATAAATATTCAGGGAGTAATATCATCGGAAGAGTAAATTGATTAAATGGAATAAATCAATCGAGATTGGCTGGACCGACGGCATTTTTATGTTCCTAGAATCTCAATTTTCTTGATGGATTAATGTTGTCTATAAGGCCTCGTTTAGTTCATACCGGGAACGGAACATTTTTTAACCTTACTACAATTATGGATTGAGGTTTTTTGATCCTGCTGGAACTCATACATTTTCCGGGATAAAAAGTAGCTTGTGTTATTCCAGACTCTATCTCTGTGCCAAATTTCATCCAGATCCGTTCAGCCGTTCTAGCGAGATTAAGTAACAAACATCCATTCACCCATCCATCCAAACTTTCGCATTTGTAATTATTTATGTATAGAAGATTGTTGACGCTCTTTTTTCAAAATTATAATCCTTATTTTAGGGATTTCAACTTTCGTTATTTATTAAAACGTAAATCTATACTTCTATACTAATATTATAAAGAGGTAAAGTTTGTGAGGTTGTACGGGGTAATCTATAGATCTACTGAACCGATTTTGAAAATTCTGGTACCAATAGAAAGCCACATTATTTGTGAGTGTCATAGGCTATATATTATCCCGAAAATTAGGAAGTTCCCGTTGGAATTTAAAAACTTATTTCACGCGGACAAAGTCGCAGGGATCTGCTAGGTTTAAAATAAAACTGTATGCCCACAGATAGAGCATGGAAGCGACACGGTTAACATGATTTTCTTTCCATTCTTCCACTAAAATTCTTAATTTAAATAGATGGCAGGTCATGACTCGCTGCATCTCCTGGTGGGAGGCTTCGGTCGTGGCTAGTTACCACCCTACCGGTAAAGACGTGCCGCCAAGCGATTTAGCGTTCCGGTACGATGCCGTGTAGAAACCGAATAGGGGTATGGGTTTAATATAACTGCCATGCCCCTAACAGGTTAGCCCGCTACGATCTTAGACTGCATCATCACTTACCATTGCGTTGTCATTTGAATAATATAAGTACGTATCTCAATTCAATAGTGCATTTCTTAAAGGTGCATTTTGAACTAAATTACACAACTACTTTCCGACTAGTATGCCAGATATATTTACTGTCCATGACATCTAATATTTTAAATGCGAAAGTGTATCTGTCAGTCTGTCTGTCAGCTACGCTTTCACGCCCCGTCTGTTGAACCGATTTTGATGTTTGGAAAATTGAAGAGTACTTAAATCTATGATCAACGCGGACTTAAGTCGCGGACATTATATTATAGTGAAATATAAATGGACAAAAGGTTAAATAATTTTAAAATATTTTATGTTTTTAATTTTCGAGAATCCACCTATTTAAGACTATCGTCTAGTGACGAAACGCGACACGAGTAGGTATTTTCAATAATGCTATCTGTTTCACAACGCTTCGCTGCCGTCTCCGTATCGTGCGATAGAGAGAGTTGCAAGTCCAGTAGGCATATGCCTACATTTTATTCTTGAAATATTGTTTCGGTTTATAACGTTTTTACCCCCCCAAACGTTTACGAAATTAGACAATTTTGGTTTCATTAGATTCAGTACACTTTAATCTAGGCTCGTACGTTTTATTTTTATAGTATTTATGTTTAGTTAAATTAAAAAAAATTAAAATACTCGAGGAAGTCAAAAATATGGATATTTAGACGCTAATAACTTTTAACATAAGCTATTTCTTTAAAATTAAAACGTACGAGCATAGTTCTTCATTGTATCTGCAAGATTTCTAAAAATTATGAAAATTGGACAACATTTACGGGAAGAAAAACGTTATCGCTTTTTGTATGAAAATTTACAACTAGACGATCCCTCTTAACATACTCATGTAACAGGCTACAAGTTTTTACATAAGAACGTAGAACTACATAATATTTCTAATCAGATAATATCTCCAATGATATGTAAGGGGTACTGACCTGGGATTTCTGATTATAGTGCTGTTCAAGGAAAATAATTCAAACGCAGTCTAGTAGGAATCATCAACAAATGGACATTAGCATAATGGCATCGTAGCGAACACAGCTGACATAGTTTTTCGTGTCAGAGCATAATATTTTCTTGAATTTAAATTTTAAACCTTAAAATTTACCTCCTATAGTCCCACAAATTTATCTGATCCGGCGCGGTGGCCAAAATTGGAACTATTTTTTATGCCTGTTTAGTTTTTGTTTTTATTTTATTTTTCATACAAACTAGCGCCGCTGTCACCGGGTCAGATATGTTTCTGGGACCGTACGTTTGGTTTCTGAATATTCCCTGGGTTGGTCTGGTGGGAGGCTTCGGCCGTGGCTAGTTACCACCCTACCGGCAAAGACGTGCCGCCAAGCGATTTAGCGTTCCGGTACGATGCCGCGTAGAAACCGAATAGGGGTATGGGTTTAATATTACTGTCATGCCCCTAACAGGATAGCCCACTGTCATCTTAGACTGCTTCATCACTTACCATCAGGTGAGATCGCAGTCTAGGGCTAACTTGTAGTGAATAAAAAAAAATAAACCTGTTAATAAAATGTCAGTGTGATTTCAGGGGGTGGCAAAACTCACAAATCCGAGCACGATGAAATTCGCGACGAGCACGGGAAAAAGGCGTATGAGGTAAGTTTGACAATTTGATATTTATATTTCTTTTTAATTTTATAATAATAATCAATCAATAAATTACAACTAAAAAAATAAATCATAACTCTAAATTTATACACAGAAAACTACCTAAAATGTTAATAAAATAGGTAAAATTAATTAAATTTAATGTAAAACTTCTTCGATTCCATCACGATGAATCATAGTTTTTAAACAAAATGCTCGTGTGATGATAATGTCCCTTTCCCCGGTAGACTCGATAACCCTTTTTGAGGGTTCCTTTAAAGGTCTAGAGTCTAGACCCATTACAGAGGCACGGCGTGGCACGGCACGTAGTGGCAAGTATTCCTTGTATGAGGTTGTATGGAGCTGGGATCACTTAAGCGGCATGGAGATACATCCAATCAATCAATATTTATTTATTCAAATTAGGTACACTGTACACTTATCAACGATGGTGATATAATCAGTTACGGTATCTTAAAAGTTAAAAACTAAATCTACGAGGGTTCCAATCGCGCCGGTCTGAGAAGAGCCCACAACAAACTCAGCCGGGCTCACTGCGTGACGCGGTCCCGTGACCCGTCCAAACTCATAAGTCATACAAATAATATTCGCCGCTACGTGCCGCGCCGCTCCATGCATCTCAAGTGGGGCTAGATCTTAAAGAGGCATACAACCTCTAATACTCTACAAGTCAATGACTGGCGTATAAAATGTGATAGCGTTGATGCGGTAATAGTAATAAAATAGGTAGGTACCTACAACAAGTGTCAACAGTTGGTCTAAATTGTCGCACAAGTTTGTGTCACAACTTTCCGATACGCCAAACGAGCAAGTAATGAATACCCTTGCGGGGAATGAACCCATTATACGAGTAATAATGATGATATTATTATAACACCCAGTACAAAATGAATTGCGTTAAACTAAATTACGCCGTTGAGAATTATGAAAAATTGTAATAGGTACGTAATTTGCGTAACCTTTTTGTTCCGCAAACAATAAATTAAATTGATTGGGCAATGTATATTAGCAATAGCGGGGCTTTTGGAACACAAAAATCGTTTGAGAAGACGGGTCACCTGATATTAAATAATGAAATTACCAGTTTTTGCAGAAACGGAGAAAACGATAAGACACTCAGGCAACAGACATCAGTTATGAAACAGGAACTGTCAAGTCTGGGTCAATCTATGCTGAAGACCGGTCATAAGTATAGATTGACTCAGACTAGCACTAGTATAGTAGTAGTAGTAGTGAGGACGTGTTCTTAACTGATGTCGGTTTATTAATACGGGCTTTAAGGCTTTAGGATTTATAGACCCACTAGCTGATGCCCGCGACTTCGTCCGCGTGGAATAAGTTTCTTCAATTCCCACGGGAACTCCCTAATTTTCCGGGATAAAAAGTAGCCTATGTCCTTCCCCGGGATGTAATCTACCTGTGAACAAACATTCATTAAAATCGGTTGGGCCGTGAAAGTGTAGCAGACAGGCAGACAGACAGAAAGACACTTTCGCATTCATAATATTAGTATGGATTTTAACTATTTAATACTTACATAAGATTCTATCGAAAAATCCTCTGTTTTATTCTGCACAGCTCATAGTTTTATATCATATATTTATTTTATCAGCTGAATCAAATCAAATCAAATCAAATTGATTAATACATCAATTAAATGAATAATTGGTTAATCGATTAATTGAATTAATAATAGACGAATTTATTGGATTTATGATTTCAGTTTTAAGTTCTAGAGATCAAAACCACATAATTTATCGATAATATAATTATAGCCTACGGCATTCTGATACTGGAAATTTCTTTAAACCAATTCACGTCAATAGTCGGATTTAACAGAATCATAAAACTCAACGTTAAATGGCATGTCTAAATCGTCACGCGCGAGTTTGATGTGACATAAAACGTGTTTATCGACGCCCTAACAATCTGAGCCCTGCGGTGGCTTAGTTTTATGTCCTAAAATGTCATATGTAACATGAATCCAAACCAACGATGGTTTTATAAAATATTTTTATAGTTTTTTTATTTTTAACCGACTTCAAAAAAAGGAGGAGGTTCTCAATTCGTCGGAATCTTTTTTTATTTTTATTTTTTATGTATGTTCCCCGATTACTCGAAGACGCCTGGACCGATTTTGAAAATTCTTTTTTTGTTTGAAAGGGTATACTTTCGAAGTGGTCCCATATAAATTTGGTGAAGATCTGATGAATATCTTCGAAGATAGATAATGGAACTCCTCAACGGATAAGAGTAAATTGCTCGCGATCAGTGTGATAGTTTTGTAAACAGTATGTTTTAACCATGCATAGCATATCTCGTTCTGGTTACATCCTGTATTTTAAAACAGTGGGGCCACTAAAAATTGTGAAATAAAAAATTTTCAAAAAAAAATAAAAACCGACTTCAAAAATCACAAACACTAAAAAGTAAAAAAATAATTTAATTTATTATGTATACAAGAGTTAATTTAGTTCTATATAATAACATTCTTTGGAGTCGGTGCCAATGTGGAGTCACGTCAACAATAATGAAGTTAAGGTAGACGGTTCATGCGGCTAATTGGTACCGACTCCAAAAAATGTTATTATAGAACTAAATTAACTCTTGTATACATAATAAATTAAATTATTTTTTTACTTTTTAGTGTTTGTGATTTTTGAAGTCGGTTTTTATTTTTTTTTGAAAATTTTTTATTTTCTAGCTGATGCCCGCGACTTCGTCCGCGTGGTTTAAGTTTTTTTAATTCCCGCGGGAACTCCTTAATTTTCCGGGATAAAAAGTAGCCTATGTCACTCTCCAGGTCCTCAACTATAATAATAATAATAATGTCCTCCCGACCGAATTTCGGCCACGGCGGCCAATCTCCAGAGAGATTAGCCATCTGCGCGGGAGATATTATAGTGCACAAGTGTGCGCGCAAACACAGGTGCACTCTCTGTTCCTTTACTCTCATAGCCCGATGGGACGGAAAATCCGACACGACCGGAGAGAGATCAGGCGCAGGACCGACGGCTTAACGTGCTCTCCGAGGCACGGGGGTGAAACACCGCCAACTTCCTAACTCCGGGCTAGTACTGAGAATTTCTTGTCAGAAAAAACCCAGTACTTGTTGTGACCCGACCCGGGACTCGAACCCGGGACCTCGTCGGCCGCAGTCGAACATGCTAACCACTAGACCAACGAGGCAGCCTCAACTATACTCATGCCAAAAATCACGTCAATCCGTTGCTCCGTTGCGGCGTGATTGAAGGATAAACCAACAAACCAATAAACCAACAAACCAACAAACAAACACAATATCGCATTTATATGATAGTATGAAAAATGTCATACGTAACATGAATCCAAACCAACGATGATTTTTTAAAATATTTTTATAGTTTTTGTATTTTTATTTTCTAGCTGATGCCCGCGACTTCGTCCGCGTGGTTTAAGTTTTTTTAATTCCCGCGGGAACTCCTTAATTTTCCGGGATAAAAAGTAGCCTATGTCACTCTCCAGGTCCTCAACTATACCCATGCCAAAAATCACGTCAATCCATTGCTCAGTTGCGGCGTGATTGAAGGATAAACCAACAAACCAATAATCCAACAAACAAACACAATTTCGCATTTATATGATAGTATGAAAAATGTCATACGTAACATGAATCCAAACCAACGATGGTTTTTTAAAATATTTTTATAGTTTTTTTATTTTTATTTTCTAGCTGATGCCCGCGACTTCGTCTGCGTGGTTTAAAATTTTTTTAATTCCCGCGGGAACTCCTTAATTTTCAGGGATAAAAAGTAGCCTATGTCACTCTCCAGGTCCTCAACTATACTCATGCCAAAAATCACGTCAATCCGTTGCTCCGTTGCGGCGTGATTGAAGGACAAACCAACAAACCAATAAACCAACAAACACAGATTCGCATTTATAATAATAGTATGATACGACGAAGATTTATTATTTTAACAAAAATATAACACCTAAAGCCTTGTTTGAGTATTATTTAAGTATTTATAAATATATTACACTCTCTCTCCTTGGTAGAATTATTACTTAACAATTATTAACAATTTTTTATAATTCTAAACAATGAAATACATTAAAATCTGAATTGAAGTAAAATTATATTATACGTTTTATTATCTTTTACTAATTGTTTGAATGAGCAAGTATTCGTATTATTCCGAAGCGCATTCAGGGTAAATTTTAACGCATAAATTTCAATTTTAACTGACCATTTTTGACTTTATGCTTAACTAGCTGATGCCCGCGACTTCGTCCGCGTGGATTGAGGTTTTTCGGTTCCCGCGGGAACTCTTTAATTTTCCGGGATAAAAAGTAGCCTATGTGCTATTCCAGACTATAATCTATCTCTGTGCCAAATTTCATCCAGATCCGTTCATCCGTTGGAGCGTGATTGAGTAACAAACATACATCCATACATCCATCCATCCAAACTTTCGCATTTATAATATTTATTTGATGAACTTAGTCTGAAGTTACCAAGTGAACTATAATTCTTTATTTTACTCCTTTTATCCATTTATTAGCCTGCTCAGCCGTTTTCGAGCAGAGATGAAAATAACTGAAACTCAAACCACAGAATTTGTAATATGCCTGAACCTACTATCATAAACTAAATTTCACCGGCTAAAACAAGACCCATTTATACCGATATAGGCATAGGTAACTTTATCCCGATTTTCACTGAAGGTGAGCGTTATTAACATGATATTACAAACACATACCTATTTGTATCGCTGGTATTGTAATTTGCATAATATTTGGTTACATAATACGTTGATATAGAAAATTGATATAATATCTCTCGTTATCCATTCTAATAATATGTGACTATTATGTACTTCTGCTACTTGGTTAGAACAAATCATGTACCTAGGAACTACGAAAGCGGCATCCACTTCCGGGCAATCCTTTCGCATTCAATAGTAAATAGATATTGCAAATGCGAAACATTGTCTGTCTGTAGACTGTTTCCAATAGAATTTTGATCCTAAAAAATAGAAAATTCACACGAAAATTCCAAATCCTAAATCCACGTGGGCGAAGTCGCGGGTGACATACTATTTTACTTAATTATTCGAACATGGCTTCATATGATCACGTCGAGGGTTAATAATGGAACAAAAACTGCATATGAAGGCATTGAATATTGGCGTGGAGGCAAACAAATAGTGTTTTGAATGGCAGCCTTGATTGCGTATATGAATGCACTTTGATTTGCCCGTGGTTTATATTGGTACTATCGAAGTTCGAAAAACAATGCATAGAAATATTATGCATGCGAGAGTGTGTCGGTCTGACTGTTCTTTTTTTAGCCCATCCACTTTACTGATTTAGACAATATTCGGTACAAAGATTGCTTGAATCCCGGAAACAGAATTTTAGAAAGGCTAATTTTTATCTTATAAATTCCACGGCATCATACTAATATCTATTATAAATGCGAAAGTGCTCGTTGTTTTGTTAGTATTTGTTGGTTTATTGGTTTGTTGGTTTGTCCTTCAATCACGCCGCAACGGAGCAGCGGATTGACGTGATTTTTGGCCTTTTTATATCATACTAATATTATTTATATTTTATATACGAAAGTGTGTTTGTTTGTTGGTTTATTGGTTTGTTGGTTTGTCCTTCTATCACGCTGCACCGGATTGACGTGATTTATGGCATGCGTATAGTTGAGGGCCTGGAGAGTGACATAGGCTACTTTTAATCCCGGAAAATTAAGGAGTTCCCGCGGGAATAAAAAAACTTAAACCACGTGGACGTTTAAAATACCTAGGAAATCGTCGCAAAGGAAGTCGCTGTTAAGAGACCCTCGTACAGCTGAGAACGTTTATCTGTGGCGATAACGCTATTCAAACACTTCTTTGAAAATCATCGTCGAACAATAAGAGTCACTTTATTCATTGACTCGTCAACGTCCAGCCCCAACCCTTGGACCTAGATAGCTGAAAACTTAAATAGAGTATCCTCTATTTAAAGGTATCCTTTATGATGCAGACGTAGAATAAGGCGTGGCAGTACGATCCCGTGTCGACACCGACAAGGGGTATGGATCTAATTATAACTGCCATACCCTTAACAGGTTAGCCCGCTAGACAGATCTTAGACAGCAACAGAATTAACCGCCAGATAAGATCAATGAATTTCCTAGGGAAGCGAAGCCTAAATATATTATTCTTTTATTACAAATGCCCTACGTTTTAGTATTGTAACGCTATTATTGTTTTTATAATGACAAGGAGGATACAGTAAAGAAGAAAAAGATCATTGCGTGGCGATATCAAGGTTCGAACTCAAGATTGTTTGTGCCCTGGTACTATCATTATGCTATCGACGTAAGTTTTGTGTCGATGTCACATGTTTAACCAATTAATTCAATAACAGCTATATTTTTATTAAATATTAATTTAATTTAATTTAATTAACTATAAAACTGGATTAATGATTAATTAAGTAATCGTATTTATTTCTTCGTTTAACCTAATCTGTCAAAATAATTGACTTCAATTAATAATAAATAATAATAATTACTAAAATGACTTTATTAAATAGGTTATTAACAATTAAATCTTCGTCAAATTAAGACTATTTAACAACCAATTAATTGAATAATTGTGAAATTTACTAATCATAAAATACGGTACTCCTTAAAAGTCGTATAATATTATACTCATTTATTCCAAAATCTATAAGTTCTAAATATTTATAGGTACTTATCCGTTTTTATTTTCCCTTTTCTTTGATTTTCCAGCATATTTAAATACCTAAAGTACCTATGCAATGACCGTCTCAAGGATGCAATGAAGCTATAGTGTTTATACTAGCGGCTGCTCGCGACTTCGTTCGCGTGGCATAAGTTTTCTTAATTCCCACAGGCACTACTTAATTTTCCGGTATAAAAAGTAACCTATATCACTCTCCAACTATACCCATGCAAAAAATCACGTTGTACCCTTGCACTGTCGCGGCGTGATTGAAGGAGAAACTCTCTATATAACGTCCTTGGGGATAAAATTTTAAAAAACTGCGAAACACGTATTTCTTTATTTTAAACCAGAAGCCCAAATACCAACTTTCATGGCTATAACTTGAAAAATGGAGGACTTTCATACAAACTTTCAACCCCTATTTACCACTTTGGTGGTGGAATTCTGAAAAACTGTGACATACGTACTTCTTTATTTTTTAACGAAAGCCAAAATACCAAGTTTCGTTGATATAACTTGAGAATATCTTGAGAAATGAAGGACTTTCATACAAACTTTCATCCTCTATTTCACCCCTTCGGGGGTGGAATTTTCAGAAACTGTGAAACACGTATTTCTTCATTTTCAACCGGTAGCTCGTAGGTATACTAAGTTTCATGGATATAACTTGAGAAATGACGGACTTTCATACAAACTTTCACCCCCTATTTCATCCCCTTAGTGGTGGAATTTTGTTTTTTTTTTTTTAATATTTAAATAGATAGATAGACTGATGCCCGCGACTTCGTCCGCGTGGATTGAGGTGTTTTAGACCTACCGAAGGTTTTTAGACCTACCGAATATGTACACAAAAAGTTTCATAAGAATCGGTCAAGCCGTTTCGGAGGACTTTTGTTACAAACACTGCGACACGAGAATTTGATACATTAGATTAAACATTTTGGCCACCGGGCTCGATATGTTGGATATTTATTGTTATAAATAAATAAATAAATAAATAGACGTTTATTTCAGACGTATTTCATCCATAATTTGTTGGTATGTTAGTAACAATTTTTCCTTAATTACTAAGTTAGTATTGTTAGTTTATTAATTTAAATAGGTACAAATTATTTCAATCGCCCAAATAGCCTATACCTCCACACAGTGGCGTAGTACTTATGGGGCAGTCGGGCCTGGCAGCAAATACCATAAGACTTATTAGAACATTGTTTTAGTAAACACAAAACGTGTGATCACCTATTGATTGTCTTATTGTTTTAGAATCAAACTAAAACACTGGTTAGGGATGATTCAAAGTAGCTACAATAGAACATCGAAACAATGGCCACTGTTTTATCAAACACCTTTTCGAATTTGAATAGTGGAATTTTAATTGATCGTAGAGATGCGTGCCTATGTAATTACTAGAATTATTTTGACTATCTCGTTGGTCTAGTGGTTAGAATCAAGATTTAGAGCACTCTTTGGAAAACACTGTATTACCTTCCTTATTCAGTGTTGGAAAATATGTCAATACTTACTAGCTGATGCCCGCGACTACGTTCCTCCTGGTTTAAGTTTTTTCCAGGTCAAGGCGAAAACTCTTTTAATAGTCAGAAGTACTTTTAAAAGAAAGTACCTACTGTGGTCAAAACTAGAGATGAAAAATATCCGGTAACTATCCGGTATCCGGCCTATACGGCGTAAATTTATTATCCGGCCGGATACCGGATAGTAACTCAATATCCGGCCGGATACCGGATAATAAAAAACTACGACAATTTCCTAAAATCAACTTTAAAACATCAAATTTTTTGTGAGGTAAAAAATTAGAAAACGGGTTATAATTATGATGTCTTTTATTTATAACTGTAAAGTTAGAAAAACTCACAAGGAAGTTCGTTCTCTTCCAAAAAACCTGTTTTTTTTTTGATTTTGTATTATATTACACTCAAATCACGCACTATAATCAGTAAGATAACAACAAATTTTCGCTATGCGATGCCGCCGGCCACGATCACTCACGAATCACGGTGACACCCTAAACCGCCCGAATAGATCCGATCGCTTTTACCTGTGCGGCGCTAAATTTGTTACAACCTGCTACGAGACCACGGGCCGGATATTCCGCCATCCGGCTTCGTAGCTTCGTAGCCGGATATCCGGTATCCGGTATCCGGCCAGTCCACTATCCGTTTCAACTCTAGTCAAACCACTTATATTTTCACAGTCAAAAGTGGTTTTGACCGCCGTCTTTTATCAAAACTACTTTTGACTGATTTTCGCAGTTAAAAGTGGTTAATTAACGGTTATGAGTTTTGACGCTAATATAATATACCTGTTATAATAAAAGCCCTAAACGACATTTTTATACGAAAATGCTGGAAATTCTATTTCCTATAGATACGTCTTTCCAGGCGCTAAAATTGCCAAAGAAGGGAATTAATTTAGAGACGGGCATAAGAAACTTTTATCCCGGGAAACCAAAGGCTTCCTGAGTGATTATTAAAAAGCCTTTAAGGGCGACGCATTTTTTCATGCTTTTTTACAGAAATATATAACATAATAGTATGACAATGAAATTGAAATTTCAATAACGATCATCGTAGGCGCAAAAATATTTTAGGCAGTAGTGGTATGCTTTATATATACAGAACTGGATATTATAGACTGAAACAATGCAAACTTATAAAAATAAACTAGGTATTACAATTAACCGCTTTCTTGCTGGTTCTTCCCGGTAGGAATGGCATTCCGAACCAGTGGTAGATTCATTCGACTATTCATAAGCACTTGTAAAAAGTCTATTTGAATAAAAAACTTTTGAATTTTGAATTTTGAATTTTTAACAGAAGACAAGAGTTTATAATCTAAGCTGTAGAGCTGCCTTGTTTAATGCCTTGCTTCATTTCAATTTATACGAATTAATTTTATAACTTTGCGGGATGGTCGGCTTAACCCTTACTGTTTGTTATCCTTCAGAACTCACTCTTAACTCGATAAGCATGTGTTTTCTCAGTAAAAAGCTTGGGGAATTGCTATTTATTGCTTGTAATGATATCTTTTGTTACTATTTATACGCCTTTAAGATAGCGTATTATCTTAATTGTAACATTAAAATTATGTTTAATATGAATTTATTGTGAGAGTTGTTTTATTGAAAAGAGCTATTGCTACTGAGTTTCCTGGACCTGGTTTTCTCAGTAGAATCTAGTTTCCGGCTGATAGTGTCAAAACTAGACATATCATTAGTGAGTCGTAGCTTTAGTTTTATGATACCCTGGTTATTATCTACCTACCTGGTTATATTATCACCATCATGTCTTATACTTTGTAAACGTGACGTTCAGAAGTTGTACTGTGTACGAATTTTGAATAAATATACTTTGAGTTTGAATTTGAAAATATGCTATCTGACATTAACAAAGAGTTTGAGTTCCCATAAAGGAATTTATGAAGTTCTCTTAAAATTAACATAGATAATCTAACTGCTGAAATAGTTAAGAATTAATGTAGATTAAGAGAACATTAATTTGTCATTTTTTGTGAGTTTGTAAGGTTGAGTGTGTACGTTTGATGAGTCTGAGCGATAAAAAGGGTACCCCAATTTGTTACACAAATGTGAGTACGTTTTATACGATATGTGGATGAATGTATGCAAGTCTGTTTGTCAGCCTGTCTGCTTCCTTTTCACAGCCTATACGTTAGATATAGAGACAGTTTGCCAGACGCGACATAGGCTAACAAAATCAAAATACCCTTAAATGAATCTTAAGAACCTTAGTTCATAGGCATGAAGTCGCAGGCCTGATCTAGAAGGTTATAATTTAAATTTGTACTGTTAGACTCCCAGTTCCTACAAAAAAATAAAAAAAAAACGTTTATTTTCTATAATTTAGGGGTACATGGTAATTGATCTTAAAATAATAAGTAGCTAACAATTATTGTGTTTATTATTAAATAAATTACATAAACTTTTTTTTTATCCACTACAAGTTAGCCCTTGACTGCTATCTCACCTGATGGTAAGCGATGATGCAGTCTAAGATGGTAGCGGGCTAACCTGTTAGGGGCATGGCAGTTATATTAAACTCATACCCCTATTCGGAAGATTGAAACTGTTGTAAGAATTTACATAAACTGTTGTTAGATCAAGAACTGGCTATCCCAGCTAGATTTTTTAGACCTGTTTTAAGGATAACCAGCCCATTCGTATACAAAGTTCCTACAAAAAAAAGAAAAAAAAAGACAAATCTTAAACAGATGGTAGAGGAAGTCGTCAAAGTTTACAAGTCGATTATTGTAGTCGGCAGTCCGCCTGCCAGACTCCAAGAATTAATTAACAGGGCTCCAACAATGCGTGTTCTCGAATCTCAACTCCAATCCGATTTCCACCTTTCAACTTTAAATCTTGGAATCAATGGAAATCTACCCTTTAATAGTACTGATACAACAAACTTATTTCGCTTAAAGCTATCATCCATACTAATATTCCATACTGGTGAATAAACTGTTTTTCTTTCTTTTTTATCCTTCTCACAATCTCTGCATCGTTGGCTCATATATTTTAATTTCAATTGATCCATTTGAAAGGTATCACAGTTGTTTTCGCAGCCGGTAAAGGTATCGTTTAGCAATTTTTTTTTATCTAATGTCCTGAATGTACCTAAATGAAAAATAATATTTATTGATGATGCCATGCGGTTTACGCTGTCAAACGATAACCAAATTTTAATTAAGATTAATTTTATCATTCGATGTATGTAAAGATTGATATTAATTTAATATCAACGTAGAGTGTAGACTATAAACAGTTTTCACAAAACCTGACTGCGGCGGTTTGCATCAGCCATCGGCCCTGATTAAATCAAATACAAACATCAAGAAATTATGTAGAGCCTAAGTACCTACATAACTTTCTCACATATGAAAAACAAACACTAGATTCTGACAGAAATTTGTACACTTCCGTAATTTTAAGCGACCTATCTAATAACATTTCACACTATACAAAAAACATCACACCTTTACGTATAGGGAGGTACTGTACCTACTGTATAACAATTCGAAACTATAAGGGTTCCTTTTTGACTACGGAACCCTATAAAATTGGATACTCATTATAGCTGTTTCCTTCACAGGGCGTCCACAAAGACACCAAGTCCAACAAGGGTCACCACGACAAAGAGAACCATCTGGACAAGTACCACGACCACGGCGGCATCGACAAGAGCCACCACGACGAGGACGACCACTACGGCTCGCACCACCATGAGGAGCATGGCAAGAAACACGCCAAGGTATGACAACTTACTGAAGGTAATTTCTACACGAGAGAACCACACTGCGGCATACAAAAGCCACCACGACGAGGTTACGACGAGACTACGGCTCGCACCACCATGAGGCAAGAAACACGCCAAGGTATGATACCTTACAATAATGAATTTAGTGTCGCCGGAAAAAGTAGCGCTAAAAAGAAGCCCTGACTCCTGACTCACTCACTCACTGACTGACTCAACACCTAGCCTGAACCCTTGGATATAGTAAGCTGAATTTTTGCACAGAGGTTTCTTTTTCTTTTATAATATAATCAAGGAATACGAATGATTTTTTTGAAATTCCTACTAGCGAAACCGATAGTCAGATTATATTTTCAGTTTTTTTTAAAGTAAGTATTTGTTTATTTCGCCAATAAAATACATAGGAATGTATTATTTGGTTTCTTCGTGCTCGTGAGTGCTTGTCTGAGCACAGCACATATCTCCATGCCTTATAAAAATATGTATGTATGTAATATGATTCAAAAGGAAAAATAAATAATAACATTAGCTAATCAGTAAAATCAAAAAGAATAAATTAAATCTAATAACAAAATGTTCTTACTTGTTAATTTTTAACTTTTATAATGTACTCGTAGTTAGATAGTTTTAAAATAAAAGTACTTAATTTAAATGACGCAAGATATGATAATTTTCTTTTTCTCACAGTACGAAGAATCAGGAAAGCACTCGAAAGGCCACAGCACAAAGGGCAGTCACGACATCCACAAGAAAGAAGAATACGAGAAGAAAGTGGAGTTCTTTGAAGAAGAAGGAGACTCCGACGATGAAGAGTTCGACGGAGGACACAGCAGCAAGAAGGAACACTCCTCGGTAAGTGCTTATACGTGAAGGTAAGTGAACTAGAGAAGGAAAATGAACAAAGAAGACTTCTTTGCAGAAGAATTTGCCCATGGACCAATAAGTAAATTTGTAAGAGGTAAGTTTTCCACATTCTGTTTTCGGTAGAGTTTGACGACGACTGAAGCAAATAGAACTTTGGAATGGCTCTGTTAACCTTGGATTTAGAGCTTAAATATTATCAGATAGTTGGGCCAGAGGTATAGTCAGCATTTCTATCAGGAAAAATCTAAGAAAGGAGTATCTACCTGTTCGGAGAAGACTAAAGTCTTAGTCGAAAGACTGAAGACTGAAAACAACTACCAACTATTAATTAGAAAGGTACGAAAATTACGATTTACTTAATATGAGCTACAGTTAAATACATACATGAAGAATATTATGGTAAACCAATTTTAGATAACGTGTGCAAATAAGTGAAGTAAAGGAAGATTCGCAATGAAGTTGATAAAGGAGCAGTAGATAAAAGATAATAAATGGGAAATTAAAAAAACTAAAAACTTACTGAAGGAACTAGAATAAATAAATAATAAATCATTTATTTTGCAAAATTGTGGGTAATAACAGCTGTATAATATAAGTAGAATCTTCCCGTACACAATCTACTGTCAGAGACAGTGTGCAAAAATTATATCACATTAAATTCAAAATATGTCTGGTATATAAAAAAAAATTAAATTAAACATTGGTCCAAGTTAAAATTATCAGTTGTACATTTTATAAAGTTATTAATTCAAATTACTATAATGTCAAACAATTTTAATATTAGTCAATATTGGCATGTTAGATTAGTATTGACTTATTTAATTTTACAATAATTATGGATAAATTTATTATATAACAGCATTAAATTATAACTTTTCTCTTTAAAAACAAAACATGCATTTACACACACAGATTACATCTATCATCAGAAGTATACTATAATCCGCGACAATAGGTAAATCTATGTGGTACAGTGTGTATCCCGCCCTTAAGGCTCGCGATATTCACCACAACACAGAAATCTTCCAGAATACTCTCAACGTCACGGATTATAGCGAACTAGCTGATGCCCGCGACTTCGTCCGCGTGCTTTAAGTTTTAACGATTCCCGCGGGAACTCCTTAATTTTTCGGGATAAAAAGTAGCCTGTCACTCTCCCAGGTCGTCAACTATACCCATGCCAAAAATCACGTCCATCCCGATTCGTTCGTTGACGTTCGTGTATCACGAACTTTTATGCAAACTTTCAACCCCCATTTAACCCTTTTGGGGTTGGAATTTTCAAAAATCCTTTCTTAGCGGATGCCTACGTTATAATAGCTATCTGAATGCAAAATTTCAGCCCGATCCGACCAGTGGTTAGAGCTGTGCGTTGATAGATCAGTCAGTCAGTCAGTCAGTCAGTCAGTCAGTCAGTCACCTTTGCCTTTTATATATTTAGATTAAACTTCTAGGCACAGAATAGGTAATAGTAGCTTCTAGTTCCTTCATTATCATGGACTTCCGCAAAGTATCGCCTGCTTCTATCCAATATTTAAAAACTTACTATCTAGTTTCATAAATATTTAAAAAAAACTACCTCCACCTTGTGCTGTGCATTCTTACAATACCTAGCACTGATTTTCAATTTCTTATTCCGACACCAAAACAGTAAAGTGCGAAAAAACTTCATGCAGACGAAGCCACGGTACAATAGCGTTTATCGTTTTACCCATACGATAAAAATTTAAGGTAAAAGCTCAGGTACAGAAAGTGTATATTACCCGCAAAAGGGTTTGTATAGTGACCGTAAATTTTCTAAAAGCTTAGTCCCTAGGGAAAATGTAGCGATTTTGTTAAGTATACGATACTGTGGGTTTACTTTCGGTATTTACCTTTGACCCAATGGCCTAACGCTCGGTCGAGAATATGCCTGAAAAATAATGAGATAAATCTTTGCTAATCTTAAAAGAATCTTTGCTTCTTACGTATTATAACAAAAATCTGGCATAAATTCTCCGAGGAAAATACAACTCGTGCGGTAAAGTCACCTTTTCAAATGTGTAGCTTGTTTGTGTGTTTGTTTTCATTGCGCTATCAACTATAACCATAAATTAAGAAAATTAGTATCTACTTAAAAGTTAAAAAAATACAAATGAAAGTCTATATTAATAAACACAGGTTCTCCTAGTACGGGTGCTAAAGCACTCCCTCTGACCTCGATACCCTTTTTGGTTTTCTGTATGTACTGTAGTTATAGTAATTTAAGAATATTATGTACCTAAGATTGTAAAATTTCAGAGGATATCTGTTTGTATATTACTTTTGATCAATAAACATTTTTATTATTATTATTATTATTATTATTAAAAACTAGCTGATGCCCGCGACTTCGTCCGCGTGGATTGAGGTTTATTGGTTTACGCGGGAACTCTTAAATTTTCCGGGATATGAAGTATGTGTTATTACAGAGTACAGACTATAATCTATCTCTGCCTTTCATCCAGATCCGTTCTGCCGTTCTTTCGTGATTGAGTAACAAACATCCATCCAAATTTTCGCATTTATAATATTACTAGCTGATGCCCGCGACTTCGTCCGCGTGGATCGAGGTTTTTCGTTTCCCGCGGGAACTCCTTAATTTTCCGGGATAAAAAGTAGCCTATGTGTTATTCCAGACTATAATCTATCTCTGTGCCAAATTTCATCCAGATCCGTTCAGCCGTTGGGGCGTGATTGAGTGACAAACATCCATCCATACATCCATCCAAACTTTCGCATTTATAATATGTGGGATCGACGATCGAGTTTTCGACGTTCTGTTGAAAATGCGCGAATAAAAATTGACCACAATGATAGTTTGTATCCCGAAATGTTTTAAATAAATAAAGAAAATGTTGACAACCTCTGTGGCGCCTGTTGTCTTAACGTGCGGAAGGCCCGGGTTCGATCCCCGGCAGGATCAATTTTGGAATTTATTATTTCTGAATTTTCCCTGGTCTGGTCTGGTGGGAGGCTGTGACCGTGGCTAGTTACAACACTACCGGCAAAGACGTGCCTCCAAGCGATTTAGTGTTCCGGTACGATGTCGTGTAGAAACCCGTGTGTACAGGTTAGCCCGCTACCATTTTATACTACATCATCACTTACCATCAGGTGAGATCGCAGTCAAAGGCTAACGGTCAAGGGCTAAAGAGGTATTTAATTTTGATTTTAACTGTTAGTTAATTATCTTCACATCACCACCACCACTTAGGTTAGGCTGCATCACCACTTGCAAGCAAGTCTGATTGCAGCCAAGCGCTAGCCTATATATTATTATTAAAAAAATATATATATCTTCGGATGACCATCGTCACGCATGGCCAATCTGTGTTCATAGAAAGTTTGTGAATGTCTGTTTCATTTGTTTGCGAATCTATCAAGTGTGAAATCTTGAAACCGCGGAATGGAATGGAATTTCTTTAATAAATTCGATGCTAAAATCTTGCACACTTATAATTATAGTTACATAATCTGTGGCGAAAAAATTACTTGAATGCAAAATGTCCATGATAACTAATGCGCGCGTTTAGTATTAATAAAATTATAGTTAATCATTTTAGTGGAAAATAGCAATTTTGTTTATACTCTTATAAGTATTGTAAAACGTTGCATGATACACTTGTGCATTAAAAATTAAAATCTCGACGCTTTTTAATATCTCCGCCTGCGGCTCAGGTAAACGAATGTCCTCTCGATCGAATTTCGGTCACGGCGGCCTATCTCCACAGAGATTAGCCATCTGCGCGGAAGATAATAGTGCACAAGTGTGTCCGCATACACAGGTGCACTCTCCGTTCCTTTACGTGCTCTTCCGGGCGGGGGTAAAACACCTCCAACTTCCTAACTCCGAGCTAGTACTGAGAATTTCTTGTTAGAAAAACCCAATAAGTACTTGTTATGGCCTGACCCGGGACTCGAACCCGGGGCATCGTCCCGGAGCTCAGGTATTATAGTTTGCACCTCGTGTGTAATTTTCATCATGCTGCACCTTAGATAAGATAAATTAGTCGCTCTTATAAAAATATTTACTTAAGAGTATCTAAAAAGTTAAGCAAACAGTTAAATAAGAGCTAAATTACGATTTACGTTATTATGAAACCAAATCATTTTCCAGTTGCAAACTAATTGAAGGCTAGGATTTATTTAAAAAGAACATTTATAGTAGTTGTTTACTTTAGTAACGCCTGCTGAGAAAAAAGGGTCAAAATTGTTTACTTACTATTAATTTGGCAACAGAATTCAATTAACTATGTGATGGTATTTGCATCATTGTCATTACTTTTGGAGCTGTGGGTAATTTGATTTAAAATTAATGAGTTTTAAGCATGTTGCAATTTTGGAGAACTAATTCGTAAAAATTTCAACATTTTTGTTTGGTTTTCAAAGCATTGACTATGACAATAACAAACGATGGTTTTCGAAAGGTACAAATCATACCTAATATTTTATTTTTGAAGTGAAATTTCTTTAGAATTGTTGTGATTTGAAAATTCAACGAAACCAAAAAGAGACAAACATTTATATAGAATTTAGCCTGCGAGAGAATGAGATAGAATGCAAGTTATATTTATCTCATTCTCTCGTAGGCTACTTTTCTAAAGTTTCACTTCTGCCCATGTGACATTTGCTTGCACACACTTAGACGGCAGTCGTAATTCCTTCTGCCATGGCACACACACACTTTTTTTTCTTAAGCAAGACCTATAAGTAAGACCTATACTTAGTTAAATTCGCAGAGATTCCAGATACAGAAACTACGTTTGATTTTAAGTCAGTTTTTGCATTTTAATATTATGTATGAATTAAAAAACGCATAATGCAAGTCAAGTTATTAATTTATACTTTACTCGTTACCGTAGTTTCTTTTACATGAATATATTATTGAAGTTTCATCATAGTTTTAATGAGTTTTTATATCTATGCTTAATGGAAATAGCAAAAGCCACTAATCTTTTGAACAGCCAGGATTTTTACACTGAAATACATCTAAACTATAATAGAATCCATACTATTATTATAAAATATGCGAAAGTGTGTTTGTTTGTCCGTCTGTAAATGTATATTTGAGTTTTTAAAAAAAAAAAAAATTTTTATGAATTTGATACAGTATATTATTAGTACAGAAATAGGCTGCATCCCTGGACATGGCGTAGGCTACATTTATCCCGGAAAATCAAAGAGTTCCACGGGATTTTAAAACAAATTTTAATCAGAAAAATAGGATAATTATGAACATTCTTGAAATATCGCCAATACCTACATACAATCATGTCAAAAATTTTTATAAAAGAGATCGGGCGTCGTCTGAGGGAAAGGGGCTGCGGCCTGCGACCCACGTTCTGGTTCCTACCTGGTTCAAAGGTTATCCATCGCCATTCAGCGTGGCAATGCTGCAAGCTTGATGGGTACCTTTGGCCCTGCAGGGGCAACCAGGGGTGGTCTTTTTGATTAGGGGTTTATTTTTATTTTTATTTTATTGTTAGTAGGTATTATATAAGTATTTGTTTTAAATTTATTTTATAGTTAGTTTAATATTTAGTTTTTAGCATTTTAATATTGTATTAAGTATTAATCTGAAATATCATATCGACTGAACCAATAAAATATATAAATTAAAAAGTCGCGATCGAATAGGTAAAAAACCTCCCAGTCGGCCTACAGAGATGATTGCGATCGTTACACTGTAGCAATCCGTTTTACGTAATGGGGCCCCTAGTGGCGAATCTATATCTATACTATATACCTATAAAATCTCAATCCACGCGGACGAAATCACAGGCATCAGCTACGAGTAGTAAAGGATAATTTTTATCCTGGAAAATTTCAGCGTCTTCGCAGGTTTTTATATCCACTTAAAAATAATTAGTATCATAATAAAATAGTTGTTTACGTGTGGTGTTTTGCTAACAGGGAGGACACTTCAAGAAAGGTCAGCATCACTCCAGTCACGGAGGGCACTCCAAAGGAGAGAAGGGAGAGTTCGCGAAGGGCGGGCACGGACACCACGCTAAGGTATTATTAAAATTATAGCAACAAGTGAATATACCTAACTCAAAGAATTAAAAAATACGACTGATATTTTTTTGTGAATCACTGGATATTGAAATATAGTCTTATATATTTTTGGAATCTACTCATCATTTTCTTGATGATGACAATATAGTTAATCTCATATTGGAAAAAAAAACAACTTTAGTCTTTGATGCGGGACCATAGTCACCCTATCAATTTTTTTAAAAATTTTACTATCCGGCTGATTTTTACTATCACCCGGAATAATCTAAGGATTCTAACAATACCTCATTCATCAAAATCCGTTCAGGCATATAGAAGTTATGGTGGAATATACAAACTCACATACATACATACATGAACCCAACAATACACATACTCCTTTTGTTCAGGCAGTCGTATAATAAAAATTATAGCCTGGCGCAGTGTTGAGCGCTGTTGCCATAATGTGTGAGGCGCCGAAATCGATTCCCGGCAGGGTCAATTTGGGAATTTATAATTTCTGAATTTTCTCTGTTCTGGTCTTGTGGGAGGATACTGTCGTACTGGCGTTACCACCCTACTGGCAAAGACGTACCGCCAAGCGATTTATTGTTCCGGTACGATGCCGTGTAGAAACCGACCAGGGGTACGGGTTTAGTATAACTGCCATACCCCTAATGGGCTAAAAAAAATTAGCAGTCATAGGGACTGCCGATAAAAGTGAAAACGAATATTTAAAAGATTTTTTTTTTTAATTATTTTAAATATATATTTTTTTAATTAATAAAAAATTTAATAAAAAAAATATTAAAATATAAACCTTTAAACTAAGGCATTAAAGTTTAATTACGAATGTAGTATATTTAAGACCTTTTGTCTTCGTAATAACGCGAGCATTTCGGTGTTCGCGAGCATGTCGGAGAGAATGTCGGTGACGGTGACGCGAATCCACAAGTTTACCCCTTATCAAAAAGTGCTCAACGCGGCTAAAGAAGTTTTCACTTCAAAAATTGCGATGTTTTTCCAGGGTCACAAATCCGCCGCCGGCCACGATTCCCACGGAGAACACGGGAACAACCATCACGAGCACGCAGGCAAGAAGGGCGGCAGGAAGTGGGTCTACCACCACGGCACACCAGCCAAGACCGCCCACCTGGTACCAGTGGACAGGCGGACGTACGGTTACCTGCACGGACCCACGTATTACGGGTAGATTTGTGGAGTAGATAGAAAATTTTATGAGCACGTTTTGGTAATTAGATAGCCTCGCCTAGCTATGTGTAGAGTTGTACTTAACTGAATATCGATGTCTGTAAGATTAAATGATGATATTCAAACTATAGTAAGTAAAGTCCCAAGAACATAACTAACCCGGTGACAGCGTCACTAGTATATAATATGAAAATAGAATGAAAACAAAAACTAAACAGGAATAAAAATTAGTTCCAGTTTTGGCCACGCGGCCAGCTATGTTGGTGGGACTATACTATAAGTACTTTTTGGTAAAAAACTTTGGTTTTTGCCCAACAAAGCTCAGCTATAAGCTCAGTAAGTTGTAGTGAAATTTATTATCCACTACTTTTGTCTTCAAATTTTCACCGTGCTATTTATATTTTTCAAACTAAGATGGAACATACTGCTTTTATGTCCATAATAATTATATGAACGAATTTTCTTCCTTTAAATCCATTGACTTATATGATATAAGTCAATGTTTAAATCAATAGAATTTACGAAAACTGCAAAGTGAATTCTAACCTTACTTGATCATCATTGAGTAGAAGTACCATAAGATGATATTGCATTGAAGTACGTAAGTAAGTAAGTACTTAAGTATTGAAGTATTATTCTACTTAAACCTTAAAAAAACATTCATTTGTTAATTTTTATTTACCTCTGAGGTGTTAAAATGCAGTCGTGCGTTAATTAATTGATTAATTTCATTCATGAATTGATTGATTGATTCATTCATTCATTCATTTGCTAAAGAAATATTTCACAACACTACAAGTGTCTTCTGTAATATCTCCATTGCTCTATATTGCTAGGCTGGCTATTTTCTGCGACTGAAAATTTTTGTTAATCAAAAATTGTGTTTGCCAATGGATGTAGGAATATTATTTGCCACATTAAGAGCCTGTAGAGTTGCTATAAGTAATATTAAAAAATAACTAAAAATGAAAACGCTCGATTGATGGTTAAAAATTCACATATTAAGATCTACGATGTACGATTAAGATTCCTTGAATAAATAGAAAAATAATAAAACTAATGTATAATGTTGAAATAATTCAACTAATCTTATTGGTTAAGTTTTCAGTTTCCGAACTCAATTCTGTCTAGCCAGATACAGAAAAATGATACCCATATAATTTAAATTAATTACATAAAGATAGTATAATAATTTACCTGTAGTTATTTTAAATCACTATCTTCATTACCCATATAGTAATTTTTAGGGCGCTTTTAAAGATAAAATTATTTTTCTACATACAAGACCTTTTTGTGTGTGGCCATTTTGCAAAAAAAGTAATAAAACGAATTAACTTTGCGACTAATGATATTTATGCCAAACCAAAGTGTTATATCGAATCATTGAGAATAATATAAAGTATGTAGTAGTTCTCAAATCCATTCGAATGGGTGATATTAAAGTTATAAATATACTAGACTAAAATTTATTAATCTTGTTACAATGAATTTGTTCCTCTAAATGTATAATTATTTTAAGTTTTATTATAATATTATTATGGAACATCGCGGGTCGTATTTATTATTATTTTTTGTGTATTACAGAGTTGTGGCAAAACTTAAACTTAGTATCTTAAACTTAGAAGTATAGATAGTCCTAGATTTTTTATTTTTTTATAAAGACTTTTAATATATTCATTTATATTAAAATATATGACTTCACGCCATTATAATTCACGCCCATATTATTTATTTAAATATTTACAAAAATGTATTCTTCAAATATGTGTACTCATTTTGTTTAAGATATGTAATATAAAAGGTAGACTAATAATGCTTTTTATTTTTTTAAAGTTGCCATCAATAGCGAATCCATAGGTATTATTATTAAGTATTTATCTAGAATATATATAACATTTTCTATACTTCCTATGTCTATATACTTTCTATATCCTGATTTCATTAACCGAAAATAATTATTTATGTTTATACGAGGTTTATGTTTATCTTGAGGTATTATTTATATTCTAATATTCTATCTTTCTATCATTTATTATTCATAAACCTATTAAAAAGTATTGAATTTTCCTCAATTCATCCACACTAATCAGGATTGTGTCTTCGCCATGAACCAAAAAATTAAGGAGAACTTTTAAATTAACAACACCAAAACTGATTGAAATCTTCAAGTTGAAATACGCTTTTTTCCTGTCATGAAGCCTTTCAAATGGAAGTTTTCATGACTCGAGTACCACTAATCGTTTCGATTTCATACATCTTCCCCGTTCTTTCTAAGAATATTACTTTCGGCTCTTGTCCTTTTTATGGGTTGGGTGAAATCATGGAAACCAAGCTTGCTAGTCTAAGAGCCTAAAATTAAAAGGACAGAAGGTTTCTTACTTAAAATAAAGTATAATTTCTACTAACCCTGGCCCAGCAGAATAAAAAATATTTCTGTGTCTAAACTATAGCCATTGTACCTTTACTTATTGGTATTCTTAAGCTGTAAGCTTGAACCTTAAAAATATTTGTTTTTTCGCCTGTCTGTCTCTCGGTTACTTATAAATTCGCTCATCATCCATCATTCCATCGTCATACATCAATCATTCGCCCATCATTAATTTTCGATTGAGGTGAAACTTTGTACAATTGTTATCAACTCTTGCGAGAACCTCATTCACCATGTAGTTTGACTGATGGTTTTAGTGATTTCATTCCTAGCCCAAATTACTTCGTGGACTCTTATTCTATGTGGTTCACCACAAAATCTGATAGATGGCCGATAAGGGAAGCCCGATTTGGTTTTCGTGGAAAGGGGTGGCGTAAGTCGAGCTTTGGGGAAGATAAACCTTTTGTTTCGGCGTCCAACATAAAAATGTTATGAAACGTAGAAATATGTGAGATCTGCTGATAAATGATTTACACAAATATTTCGATCCCTTTACATTTTCAAAATAACCTATATACGCATTCATTTATATTATAACATACTTTCTCTTTTAGTTTATCTATTTTAAAATAACTTTGATGTATTCATATAAATCATGTCATAAGTATTTATTCATCATGCCATATTATAATTCATATCATGACGATCATTCTTTTTCATATTGCTTTCTGTATTATCTTTTACAAAACCGTATCTATTTTCTATCACATTTGTTTTTATATTTATGATTTATGATCATGGGCACATCTTATACGAATTAAAATTCTATTTTATATTATTTTTTATGCATTTAAGTATATTCATCATCACTCATTTATTCATAGTCATCTTCATCATTCTATCGAACTATAAATATTCACGATCATCTTATTTTAACACTATAATTATTATCATGGATCATGTCTACATCTCACTTTCTATCGCTATTATAATAATATACATTAATAATATTTATTTTTGAATGTCCATTTAGTTAATACATATTTATTTTAAGTTATTATGATGTTTAATTTATGTTTATATGTATACTTACTTATTTATCCATATATATCTTATTTATCCATATTTTATGTTTATATGTATACTTACTTATTAATTATTTTGTACAGTTCATAGAAACTTGTTCTTTCTTTCCTTTCAACTTTATAATTAATATCTTCATCATTTCTTTGTATATGAATGTATGTATAATTCATACTAACCATACTATATTTTACTTATTTGTATCTATTTAATTGCTTATGACGTATTTATTAAGGGTTATCCAATAATTATAATATTGTGTATGTTGTTAAAAGTCGAGTTGTGATTTTGTTTTCTATAATATAGAAGAATACTTACATATTATGTAAGTGTTCTTTTATAATCCTATCGCACTTTGATGCTATTGATGTGTTATTAATATTGTAAATACTGATTGTATATAAACGGATTTATAGTTACTATTGTTAAGTAATTAATAAAATTTAAAACTGACGTGTAGTCGTTTTTCTCACCAATTTCTCAATTTACAAAACCATTTTATTAAATTACTTTTTTATTTAATTTTAAAATAAGATTAAATAAAAAAGTATTTTAAAATAACAAAAAACCCGACTGCTTGGATTCCAAAAAGTTAAAACAAGACATTTTATGATTATCAATTTACATATTATCATGAAATCATAATAATAAAAAAACAGCAATAAACACCTAATTTAGCATTATTAGCATATAATTTAGCACCTTACTGATATCATATCTACGGTTTATATTTCCCCCCCTCATAAATAATAAAATGATTATTTATGGGGTAATCAGCCTCTTTAAATTTGAACTGGTGGTTTACTAAAACCTACCCAAATATTTTGCCAGGACCTTATTAAATATTCTTAGTAGGTATCACAATATTAAATTAACAACCGAAACCTAAATTCATAGGACCCATAAGCAATTTCAAGCATAATATTTTGAAATGAAACCTCTTAAATAGCTAGTTGTGATTTGAAAGTTCAACGAAACGAAAAATCGACACCAAAAAGAGACAAACATACTCGTATATACTACGACTAGCTAGCTAGCTGATACCCGCGACTTCGTCTGCGTGGAATAAGTTTTCTTGATTCCCACGGGAACTGCTTAATTTTCCGGGATAAAAAGTAGCATAAGTCACTCTCGTACTCAACTATACCCATGAAAAAAATCACGTCAATCCGTTGCTCTGTTGCAGAGTGATTGAAGGACAAATCAACAAACCAACAAACCAACAATCAAACGACACTTTCGCATTTATAATAATATTAGTATGATTTAGCCTGCGAGAGAATGAGATATAACTTGTATTCTATCTCATTCTCTAGTCGTAAGAATCTACCACCGGTTCGGAAAGCTGATTCTAATGAGAAGAACCAGCAAGAAACTCAGCAGTTGCTCTTTTCGAAAACAGAAAAATGAAACAATTTGTATACAATATAAAAATGCATATGCTACGTAACAAGTAGGTATTACGCTGGCTTGTGGGTTGCTGGATGCGAAGCCGGTTGCTTCCATGCAACTTTGTCATTGAGAAAAAATATTGTTATGTTATTATAAAGAAATGTGAAGTGTAAAAATTACCCTGGATCTGTATTTTGTTACTGAAGTGTAGGGAACCCGATGCTGGACCGATAAACGAGATCGCATTTTACTGGACAGCTTGAAGCAACAGCGATACAAAAGGTCAAGATCCATAAATCCATGAATATTGTAAACTAGCAGATGCCCGCGACATCGTCCGCGTGGAATAAGTTTTTTTCCTAAGTAGCGTATGTCACTCTCCAGATCCTCAACCATACCGATGCAAAATCACGTTGATCCGTTGCTCTGTTGCGGCGTGATTGAAGCACAAACCAATAAACCAACACACACACCCTTTCGCATTTATCATATCACTATGAAGTATGATTAATGCAGAAGTGTGTCTTCAGTCTTCACCTATAAATGAGCAAGTCCGTCTATTTTGACGAAGTCAGGTAGGTCAGGTAGGACGCCAATTCAAATTGAAGATCACAGACTTGTTCACCTACACCTTCGTCTATAAATCTCCAAGCTGCAAGACTGCATAGTAATTTTGTGCTAGAATGACTGAATTTTGTACTAAAAATTCTGCCACAACCAAAATCAAGAGCCACAGTTATATCTCATTATTCGATACTGAAGCCAAATCTGTAATTTTTTTCATTTTTGTCTGTCTGTCTGTCTGTCTGTCTGTATCTTGGCCGCGCATCACGCCGAAACTACTGAATGAATTCAAACGAAACTTGGCACGATTTGAGCCCATACTACGAGGTAGGACATAGGATACTTTTTATCCCGAAATTCTACCCCCGAAGGAGTGAAATAGGGGTTGAAAGTTTGTATGAAAGTCCTTAATTTCTCAAGTTATAGCAATGAAACTTGATATATGAGCTGCGGGTTGAAAATGAAAACATATGTGTTTCACAGTTTTTCAAAATTCCACCCCCGAAGGGGTGAAATAGGGGTTGAGAATTTGTATGAAAATCCTTAATTTCTCAAGTTATAGCCATGAAACTTGATATATGAGCTGCGGGTTGAAAATGAAAACATATGTGTTTCACAGTTATTCGGTCGGTTACTGAATGGGTGACCGAATTTGGACGTTTTAAAATTTGGCCTTTTTGTTTCCTCCGTGCCTCGGAGAGCCGTAAATCCCGGTTATTAACACTAAAATCTGAAAATAATTGTTACAAAACCCTGTGTTTAAATATTATTAGTAGAGTCGTATGCGGAAGGACGTGGGAACCCACCGCATTATTATCCCAAGAAAACTCCTACCATTATGTGTATGTGATTAATGGAAAGGGGTCACCCACCACCCTCAATAATGAGGAATACGACGCAGAGAGAGAAGGAACGTCAAGGTACGTGACATTAAACTGTCATTTTGAGTAAGTATTGCTTTATTCGTTGGCAGTATCGCCCCTCGTGGCAAACGAATTTTCCGATGCAATTTTTGTGGTAAAGTAGTGTAGTCGTTGCATAAAACCATCCAGAAGACAATGGCACATAAGAAATAATGGCGTGCCATGAAACAGGAGTTTTATTCTCGACACCAAAGCCTTTACACTCGAGAAAATACTGCCTAACACTTGTCGCTTACTTTTAATATAAATAAATGCATAAAGATCAAGTAAGTAAGTATAAATACTTTTTTTTGCGATGTATCTACCTTACCATAAGTCCACGATAGGGGTTAAAGAATAGGGATAAAAATAATAAGGATAATAAGGATAGGGATAAGAATAGGGTTATAAATGATAATAATGCAAGATGATGCCCACGACAAATCTCTATAATTCTCCGAAATAAAAAGTAAATAATACCATAGAGGTAGGAAAAGTAAATAATACCATAGAGGTAGGATAGTACGTCTTACTTAGGTAGGTATATAATACCTACCTAGCCTATAACTACGTACATATTAAGTTTTCCTTAAATCAGTTTGCCAGAAGGACCGTGAACACGTCCTATTAATAAAAACTAGATTATGCCCGCGACTTCAAATCAAATCAAATCAAATCTTTTTTATTCAAATAAACTAGTTCTATTGAATTGTCAAATGAATCTACGACTAGTTCGGAATGGCATTCTGAACTAGTGGTAGATTCATTTCAGAACTAGTGGTAGATTCATCATTCATTTCAGAACTAGTGGTAGATTCATGGAGAACAACTAGCAAGACATTTGGCAGTTGCTCTTCGATTAAGTTTTTTCTTATTCTCGCGGGAACTCCTTATTTTTGCGGGATAAAATAAAAAGTAGCCTGTCCTTCCCCAGGATACAAAATATCGATAACAACCATCAAAATTGGTTGAAAAGATGGACTGTTAAAGCGTAGCAGACGAACAGACAGACAGACACACTTTCGCATTTTTAATATTGCTTAGTATGGATGCGAAAGTCAGAATCAAAATAAGTACCTACCTATAGGTATTTTAAGGTACACCGTAGTCTGTAGGTTTTGTACGTCAATAATACAAATTATAAGAAGTGATGGTGAATTAATTAAATTACGGTATCATAAAAATAAAGCTACGAGGGTTCCAAACGCTCCCGGTCTGAGAAGAGTGTGTGTTTTTATAAGTTTGTTTAGGACACAACCCACATAAGTAGGTAGTAAAACCAGTGTAAGAAATTGTAATATTGTCAAAGATTTGCAATTTTTCAAAACTAGTTCCGAAGTATCTCAGCAAGTCTTGTAAACGCCAGACCGGAAGCAGCTAAGGCAGCTATCAACCTGTCATTTCCGGCGTTGTGCCCTACGCCTTGAAATTACCTCTATTTAGTACCACTGGATATGACATGAAAAATTTTTTTTATCGCTAAGTATATGAATGGGCTCTAGGTTTTTGAAGTGAAAACTTCTTTAGCCGCGTTGAGCACTTTTTGGTAGGGGAAATCTTATGGGTTCGCGTCACCGACATGCTGTGGCCTGTGACGTACTGTGCAACATTATTTATAATATCTATATATATATATAAATCTCGTGTCACAATGTTTGTCCTCAATGGACTTCTAAACCACTTACCGATTATAATAAAATTCGCACACCATGTGCAGTTCGATCTAACTTGAGAGATAGGATAGTTTATATTATATAGATTAGGATTATTAGTGCTACCCGTGCGAAGCCGGGGCGGATCGCTAGTGATTATATATTAATTGTTATTTCAATTAAGTAAATTGTATTTATATTTTGTCATGATCTTGTACAGCCCTTAGTATATATCATACTAATATTATAAATACAATGGGAGAGTGACATAGGCTACTTTTTATCCCGGAAAATTAAGGAGTTCCCGCGGGAATCAAAAAACTTAAACCACGCGGACGAAGTCGCGGCCTCAGCTAGTTTGAATAATAAATAAACCATATAAACATGTATATAATTGTTGCTCGGAGTGTCAATAGAGGTGAAAACCAGATTGATGTTGATAATTTTAATTTAAACATTATGAAATTTAAAATTTTTAATACTAAAATAATAAGTTATAAGTTTTCACTTCTATCGGCATTCATTATGACTGCCAATTTTTTTTAAGCCACTAGGTAGGTCCAGTATAGCCCTTGACTGCAATCTCACCTGGTGCTAATGATGATGATGCAGCAGTCTAAGATGGTAGCGGGCTAACCAGTAATGATAGTTTTAGTAACCTAACCTATACATTAGTTTCTATACGGCATCGTACCGGAACGCTTAATCGCTTGGCGGTACGTCTTTCTCGGTAGGGTGGTAACTAGCCACGGCTGAAGCCTCCCACCAGGCCAGAACAGAGAAAATTCAGAAATTACAAATTCCCAAACTGAACCTTTCAGGGATCGAACCCGGGACCTCCCACACTCCCTCCCACAAGTGCACACTTGCACTAACTTTTCCGAACCGGCGCGGTGGTAGAGTTTTGACTTCTCATTAAAGTGACACAAGTTGTCCTACGTGAAATAAATAATTAAATCATTTCATTCCCTTTCATGAGCATAATAATTGTCGTCAAGCGCAAGCCTAGCTTGCAATAAAAAAAAATTGGCAGTCATAGGGACTGCCGATTGAAGTGAAAACGAATATTTAAAAATATTAAAATATAAACCTTAAAACTAAGGGATTAAAGTTTAATTACGAATGCAGTATATTTTGTCTTCGTTACAACGCGAGCATGTCGGTGTTCGCGAGCATGTCGGAGCGAGGTGTCGGTGACGCGAATTTTACACAAGTTTACCCCCTACCAAAAAGTGCTCAACGCGGCTCAAGAAGTTTTCACTTTAAAAAAAATGACAAATGTCGATGGAAGCCCCTCCAAAAGACCAATGCCCAACTGTGAACGTCTCTTTGATGTATGTCACATCCAGCAGCTCTAGACCCCCGTAGACAATACCATTTAAACTCTATAGCTCATTAAGTATAAGATGCGAATTTCATTTTGCGCGGGAAATTGTGCCGCCCTACGGAACAAGGCTATGACGTATTGACCTTAACCTTTAGGTAATAACGCAGAGGCGGACTAAGGACCGACCCACATATTACTTAATAATTAACGACTGTTATTGTTGAGGAACGAGTGGCCTTGTTGTGACAACGCATTGGTACTTAACAGTCGATTTTTTTATTTCCACTACAAGTTAGCCCTTGACTGCGATCTCACCTGAAGGCGCTGTGAGTTCACGAGATCAAGAGATCAAGCATGAGCAATAATTTGTAAAAAAATAATTTGTATAAAATGCAGAATGGAAGAAATAATTAGTAAAAAAAAAACATATTTACTGTTTAGTTCAATACAAATTAATCCGACAATGTGTTTGATTTAGAAATATAAATTGTATCTTATATTTCTAGAGCAAATTCAATAAGGAGAAAAATCAAGAGGTACTTATATAATATGTTTAAAAGAAATTTCAATGCAGATTTTTTTTTTACCATTGAAAATGGTTATCAGCACAGATGTAGTACGTTATCAGATGCAAATCGCCTGAGACGTATTTTTGGCCATAGCTCCGAGGATTTTGGGAGGATCGTGATGGGAATGGTACATACCAAGAGTTGAGAAATTTTATCGAGACACGTTTGAATTTTGAAAATCGGCTGGTAACTTTTTTTTTGGAATTTTGAAAAACGTAAAAAAGTAGGGCTTTTGGGGGGTGTTTGGTGAGACCGTCGAATGGTCCCCGACGGCTAAATACCTGGGGGTGACCATCGACAAGAAACTCACGATGCAACCCCACGTGAAGAATGTGGTCGCGCAAACGCGCGCCGCACGAAGCCTCCTCCGCCCCGTGCTGGCATCCCACCTGCCGCTCCGTGCGAAGCTGTGCGTCTATAAGGCGTACATCCGCACGCGACTCACCTACGCAGCCCCAGCCTGGTTCGCACTGGTCAGCGAGTCGGGCCGCAAGTCGCTGCGGGCGCAGCAGTCGCTGGCGCTACGCACATCTCCGGAGCACCACGATTCGCCCGGAACCAGGTCATCTCCAGGGACCTGCGAATGGAGAGCCTCGACGACCACATTCGCCGCCTGAGCACCGCTATGTTCGCGCGCGCCGACGGAGCGCGATCCCAACATCTGCGAGGTATCGCGCCATACCATCGGCGACCGCCGGATGTAAGAGGACTGCCACGAGACCTGGTCTCACAACGGATGTGATCGCTTCCTCGCCGCTGGCTGATGGGCGCCCGCTAGGATCTCACTGGCGGGCTCGACCTCGCTGAGCGGCGGGCGCAAGCCCACCACGGACTTACCATTCCGCCACAGTCCGCTGATCGCTCGCGATAATCACCGCGGGCTCGATCGCACTGTGGCGTGACACACTGATATGACTCCACGGACCAGTGGTCCTACCCAGTGTCCCGCCTGTAGTTGCAGGCGGCGTCGCAACCACTGGACCACGGGCATGGCAGTTATATTAAACCCATACCCCAATTCGGTTTCTACACGGCATCGTACCGAAACGCTAAATCGCTTGGCGGCACGTCTTTGCCGGTAGGGTGGTAACTAGCCACGGCCGAAGCCTCCGACCAGGCCGGACCAGGGAAAATTCAGAAATTATAAATTCCCAAATTGACCCTGCCGGGGATCGAACCCGGGACCTCAGCGCACAACACTGCGCCACGGAGGTCGTCAATAGGTAATAATTATGGCTTTGGGCGGTATGCGAAAAGACCTGGGAACCCATCTGCATACCAAGAAAACTCCTAGGTAGGTACTACGGTGATTAATTGGAAGGAGTCACGACCCTCAGCAATGAGGAATACGACTCAGAGAGAGAGAGGGAGATATCGTAGAAATAGACAAAGCAGTGGCATTTACACCAATAAGTAATGGTGCTTTTTGTCAAATGCGAAGCTCACGAGGTCTTGAATGTTTAGCGAATATTTTTCAAGCTTACCAGGCAAATTGAGTAAAAAACTATGGCTTTCAAATTTAAGTCAGGAATCGAACCCTGGACCTTTGTTCGCAAAACTAGCATTCGTACATTGAGCGAATTAGGTACGGTTGATTGAAACTAACAAAATGGGGGTGTCTGTCTGTCTACCACCCTTCGACGGACTATCCTTTCAACCGATTTCGACGAAATTTGGTCGAGAAATAGGTTGCTTCGGGGAACGTCAGGCTTGTCCCGGAAAATCTTATACGAGTTCCCACGGAACTTTTCAAAAACTTTAATCCACGCAGACATAGTCGCGGGCATCATCTAGTTCTTCATAATAATTTACAGTCTGTCAAACCCGGTGGCCAAAATTATTTTTTATGCCTGTTAAGTTTTATTTTATTTTATTTTGCATCTTTACTAGGGACGCTGCTGGTCAGACATTTGTGGGACTTTAACAAAGGCTTAAAGGTTTAGGTAGGAATGGTAATAAAATTACGGTTCAATCAAATTTAAATAATTTTATTCCCTTATTGCTTAAGTAATATAACATGCATTCACGTATCCTCTAAACGTATAACACGTAAAATAAGCGTCTTTTTGCTACAAAACAACCTCACTACCTCAGAGTAAACATACTATATAGAGCAACTAATATTATTACCAGTACGTAATCACGGGTTTTAAATTATTATGGGGATCAATGGTAATCACGGGTATCAACGGTAATCAAACGTATTAACGGTAATCCTAGAAATAAGCTATAAAACGGTAAACATCTTCAGTATCCATAGTACAACTGGTAGGTAATTCTAGGGACAAACGGGAATCACAGCTACTATAATAAATTAGTATGAGTTTGAGCGGTAATTCATAGCTTAACTAGTATTTTTTTTTTTGTCAATAATACTCTGAAGTCTGAACACACTTTTACATTAGAAACCACCAGACCACCACCACCACCAGACCAGACGTTACGTGGGTCTAATGATTTAATAGACATACAGAATACTAAGAAAAAAATCGTCTCAAGAAACGTCGGGCGGCGTGTTTCAAGTATGTTTCCACCACATAAATTGTTATGAATGTGGAAAATTACATTGGAAAAAGGAATGTGCTCTATAGATTATTCTTTACTCTGAGTTTACTACGATTCAAGTAGATAGTCAATAAATTAAAAAAAAAACGTGATATCAAAATTCTTTAAGGCGTTTGTTTCTTGCTTCATTATAGAGTAATTATTGTTTAAACCAGTTTTATTAGATAATTAACATACTATTAATATTAAAAATACATAATTATTATAATGAATAAAATATTGTATAAAGTTGGTTATACACTAAGGACGCGAGGTATTACAATTTTACTTAACAATTGCAATATTTTTATTCAATTTGTCAAATTATTTGATTTGTATTTTTCTTATGTTACCTCAAACCCTTGGTGTATAAAATCCGTATACAAATGAATAGCTATGTTGTATGCTTTACTATATTAACTATTTCATAAAATACAATTTTAAGTAATACATGAAGCAAGAAACAGAACAAATCTAGGAGGCCCGCTAGGATAATATTTAGTTTATCAAAAACGTCAACTAAAAGTCGCTCAGCGCAACTGTTGCGCAACAAAACGGCCTCTAGACCTCGATTATGGCACAATACACATAAAAATAACCCTTAACATTTAACCGTGAGAAAAAAACAACTTCCCGAAAAACGATCAACACTTTTTTATTTTTATAAAAGCTTATTGTTTGTGTACAAATTACTTATTAACCATTATTTACTACGCACTCGTGCTACAATTATGACCTTTATGACATTGTGAATAAGGATTTTTACAGGTGCCGATGAGGAATTTACAACTAACGTGTGTGCGACACAAACTACAAGTGACTTTATAATATGCACAACAATAAAATACAAAATAGTGTTGTGTCCTAAATTTATAACCTTTTTAAGAAAACGCTTCACTAGTATATGATTCTATCATTTGATAATTTGACAGTGGGGCTGATTTTGTAGTGCACAATCTCTAAACTAAAATGACAGAATCAAAACTATTGCTAACCCTTTCATAACACTCCCTTCGGAATGGGACAGAACTAGATTTAATATTTTTAGTTTATTTTAACTATACATAAATACCGGATAAATTCATTTTAGTTTAGTTTAGAGATTGTGTTATAATTGACAGAATTGGCCACATTTTCAAACTAAATCTAGTGATGTTTGTTTACTTGACAATTTCAAAGTCGGTCTGGTCGCCTTCAGTTGCGAAGCCAAGAGCTCCATAGACCGTGAACCACTCGTTTTCTGTTAAAACTATTTTGACAGACTTATCAAAATATACCTATTAATTTCTTAGTGTATAGACCGTGAACCACGGTTTTCTGTTAAAACTATTTTGACAGATTTATCAAAATATACCTGTTAATTTCTTAGTGTATCCCCAGCTTTTGTGCCGCACATACTCGCAGATAGTAACAATACCTATAATACCTACTCTACAATGAAAGTTATTTCTCGTTACATATGTTTTTTAATGTGCATTCTTGTGCCATCGTTCGAGTGAAGATAAAATGTAAAAAAAAAATAGTAAAGTCAAGTCAAAATATTGCACGTCCAAAGATCCTAGTACACACTGGCCCGACGCACTCGGCCAACGCACTTGGCCAACGTATTCAGATGCCCAATTGTCTAAGCAAATCGTAATCATTTGACAGCTTAAAACGTATTACTCGAACTGTTTAAGGAGTTCATACGTGCTTTTTGACGTGCAGACATTTAAGAACTCTTTAAATAGGTCGAATTATACGTTTGACAAACGATTACAATTACGATTTCCTTACACAATCGGAGGGCAGAGGTAGGTACTTAACATTCATGGGCTGCTCACTTTTGTGAGTTTTCATACAAACATCATGCAAATTACGCAATGATGCCTAATTCGAAATCTGCGTTTACATGTTGGCCGGCAATTTCCGAACGCATTGGGCCAAAGGTGCACTGAAATCATATTATAAAATCTAGGCCAGATAAAATTAACCTCTGCACTAAATCTTTAATTAAAACCGCTATTGTATTAAAGTTAAAACTATTTGAAACCGGTTCTAGAGTTGCATTTAACTGCTCAAGGTATATAAAACGCAGTGTAAGTTATTTTCTATAATGTTTTAATGTAAACTGAAGTTAAACTTAAAAATACCTAATTATGTAGATTACGTAACGTAATGTACCTACCAATATAATTATTTATGTGGAAAAAAGTTAATATGCCTCATTGCGCGCATTTATAATACATATAGGTATTTAGATTTCACAATAGGGCGCCTAGAACAATACAACTCTGATATTCACAAAACAAATTTAAAGTAATAAAATTAATTAATCTTCGTAATAAATAAAAATATCATAGCATTAGAAAATTAATAAAAGTAATGGCAAGTACTTTGTATCACTAAAATAATGTATAAAAATACAATTTTAACAATCAATCCATAAAAATAATGAGTATTTATTGGAATGGATCGCAGATATCCATAAATTGCATTGACATAGAAAATGTCTTTGATTATTATATGAATTTTATTTTAGGTGTAGAATTTTTAAACCACACAATGATCTTACACAAAAAAATATAATCTCCCTTTTTTTAAAAAGATGAATGCTAGTAACTGAAATAAAAAGCATTTCCTCGATTATTATCCATTATATAATACAACATTATATTCGTTATATTAATTTACTAAATTTCAAGTATATTAAAATTAGTTAAAAATGAATCTCAAAATATTATTCGAGGACTTTTCAATGATTACTATACACGTCAGATATTTCATTTGAAGAAAAATAAAACTTCTTACTGCTTTCAGCGGATTCTATCAAAGACTTATAAAAATCATATTATCACAAAATAAAATAATTTCCAACGTTAATAAATTATGCATGTCAATTTTATATACTAAAAAAGTACAAAAAAAATGCGAAAATTTCATTATTGGTTTGATATTTTTATTCATTTCAGACCGAACGTATAAAATAAATAAATGAATGTTCAAGAAAACAAACTCATTTGAAATGAACAAAAAAAATTGATCATTGTAAAAGTTATGTGCGCGAAAGTTATGCCACAGACACACTTTTATGTTGTGATGTTATCACATGACGATGTTGTGTTTATAAATAAATAATTAATTTTTACGTAACTCCGTTTTTTCCCATTATTAACTTTATCGTATCCATGTCTTTGGAGGTCACCGACCTGTGACCGACCGCACGCGCTGTCAGCTGATGACTGATATTATAATGTTCTTTATTTAAAAAATCCCTCGGGAAATCTTTGATTTTTTGAGACAAAGGTAGCCTAATAGTAGTAGGTACCGTTCGTCAAAATCAGTTCAGTTGGTTGACTGTAGAGTAATAAACAGCCAGCTATGAGCAGCTGACGCACTTTTGAATTTATATTATTACTAGACAACGACCTCAATTTACATAGACGGGCCCTGTCAAACAAAGAATGTGGACCTATTTTACTAACGCCATCTAGTCTGAAAAGCGGGACAGCGCTATGGCGGAGACAAGGACAGGATCATACATGTGAGGAGCGCGCTCTACATGTCGCACGCCCAATTTTTTCTATGAAAGGGCCCATCTACCTACTTATATAACGATGTCACTAGATGATGCCCGCGACTTCGATCGCGTGGATTAAGTTCTTTTTATTTCTAGGGGAACTCTTTAATTTCCGGGATAAAGCGTATGTCCTTCCCCGGAATACAACCTATCTCTATAGGGAATTTCATCAAAATCGGTTGAAAAAATGGGCCGTGAACACGAAGCAGACAGACAGACTTTCGCATTTATAATATTAGTATGGATAATGGACCCCGATCGCCTAGTATGACGTCACAACACACCACAACCCAATAATGTATCTCAGTATCTGCTTTAGAATAAAGCCTTTGTCAATGTCATGTCTTGCTCTAAAGGCGCGATTCCATTAGGCAAGTTAACTTGTATGCAAGTTGCAAATTGCATGCAACTTGAACATACCTGCATACAAGCTACAACTTGCATGAGGTATAGTTTGAAATTCTTATAAAACCGTGTAAAAGCAAGTAAAACCGGCATGCAACTTGCACACTCTCAAAAATATGTTTCCAATGCAAGCAAACTTATACGCAAATG
Source organism: Erebia ligea (assembly GCA_917051295.2). NCBI lineage: Eukaryota > Metazoa > Arthropoda > Insecta > Lepidoptera > Nymphalidae > Erebia > Erebia ligea. The sequence goes on from OU785241.1 coordinate 989,033, forward strand.
TGACGTCATACTTGCATGCAAAACAATAATTAACTCGTGTATTTAAATAAAACCAAGTTATTCGAGACTCATAAGTTCCGTTGTATACATATCTCTAAACTATGTACTAATAAGACAGGTCTAAATATAATGTTATCCTTTTTTTGCAGATAACATGAAAGGTTCGACAAGGTCACGACACTTAGAACTGTCATTAAAGTTATTTTTTAATTCATAGACTAGCGCTTTGCTGCAATTAGACTTGCTGGCAAGTGGTAGTGCAGCCTAAACCGTAATCCTACGTGAGCGACAAACGCGATTCGACTCGACAGTATCAAACAGTATAGTTGAACCTTCACGTTGTCGCGTAGACAAGTTTGTCATTTTCTATTGCGTCGTATCGCGTCGCGTCGCTTCTGTCACCTAGGACAACGGGTAAGGTGGAGAGGTACGTGCTTGCCTAGAAAATGCCTTTTCACTCTTTTTTTTTATCCGACTTATTTGGGGGCTTTCCTTTACAAAACAAAAAACGTCAGGCCTAACTTTTCACTCTTAAGTATAGTTATTCAGTTTAGTTTAGAGAGTGTTCACATAAATACAGTTTACAGACGATAACGATGCGATCCTATAGCATACATAAATTAAAGTACAAAATGATTCGAATCACTCCCAGCCAAATTCCACAGTAGCGTTACTTCAGACACGTTTCCATCACCTTTACGCTTTCAAAACACCTGCGGGCTGCTTTCATTTAAAAAGAAAAAAAAATATTTTGATATGGATTTTTGTTATCTGAAATAAATAAATTGAATTGAAAAGAACACAATTCGTCGATAGGTAAGTCGGTTGTTTACTTAAGGCTCTGTCAACTCGTAAAAACACCAGATATGCCTGTATTGCTTCCAGGCATGTCTGGAGTGAGGCGTAGGAAGAACTAAACTTTTGATTTCGTGATCTGACAGCGCCTTAACATCTGACCTAGGGAAGCGAGTAAATTTTATTTATTGTCCATGTTAGGTATATTTGAATGAATCTAATCACTACCCTAAGGTCTTAAAATCTCTTCCATCAAAAAGAATCTAGTTTTATACGGAAACAGCAAAACAGGCGTATATCTAGCGTATTTTTTAAAACAAACCCATCATGAACGCGCTACGTATTAAAGATCTATCTTTTTTTTCATTACACAGTAAAAATGATGATATTATCACCTATAAATATTTATACATTAAATTAATTAATTATCAATGATGTCTTAAAAAACTAGAAGTGGGCTTATGACTAGCTCTCCTCGAAAAATAGCCCACGGTGAATTCTATATGCATCGCCTTATTTATTTATAGTTCAAAAATACAATTACAGTCTATCAAATGCAAGTTCTGAACCTTGCATAAACCATTTCAAGCTCAGAAACTGGTTACTTTATGGTGATAATCTGTTAAAGGATTTGAATATTTTGGCCTACCTTCCGTCCCCCATTTTTTTTTTTTTTTTGTATGAATTTTGTATTAATCCATATCTGGCATCAATACAAGCAAGTATTATACGAGTCAAAAGCTTTTAAAGATCGGATTTCGACACACTAGTTGATGAGTTATAAGTGGTGAGTTCTAAGTCCTTTCAGGTTATGGGGTCCAAGAGTCCTATATGATGAATCTGGGGGCGTGTAAGCCACTGAAAATGGGAGTTATAATAGGCGATAAAACTTTTTGTAGAGTTCTAAACTAAACCTTCAGTTCATATCCGTCTGAAATAACATCGGATTTCCACACACTAGTTGATAAGCCATAAGTGGTGAGTTCCAAGTCCTTTCAGATTATATTATAGATTATGGGTCCAGAAGTCCTATTTAATAAGTCTGGGCGCATGGAGGCTGATGCGCGAGCGGTGGGCGTTCATACTTTTAATCGAGTCCTAAAACCTCACTTCACAGCATTCTGAAATAACACCGGACCGGTCACGAGTTTCGACACAATAATTGATGAGTCCTCGGTGGTGAGTTCTAAGTCCTTTCAGCTTATGGTGTCCAGTAGCCCTATGTGATGAGACTGGGGGCGTGTAGGCCACTAAACCTGCCCGCTAACGGCGGGCGATGTCGCGGCGCGTGATCAGGCTTGGGCGCCCAGTCCTGCAGACGCGCTCCGGGCGCCAGCCGGTGCGTCAGTCTGTGCGCTATGGAGAGCCCTTGTATGTAATGTATATGTCCAATGTAATAAGTCTGGGAGCATGTAGACTGATGAATCGATGAGCGAGCGGTGGCCGTTGATATTTTTATTGAGTCCTAAAATCTCAGTTCATAGCCGTCTGAAATAACATCGGCTATCGACACACTACTTGATGAGTCCTAGGCGGTGAGTCCTCAGTCCTTTCAGCTTATAGGGCCTATGTGATGAGTCTAGGGGCGTGTAAGCCGCTAAGTATACGCACTATAGGCGATAAAACTTTTTATTGGGTTTCGACACACTAGTTGATAAGTCCTATGTGGTGAGTTCTAAGTCCTTTCAGCTTATGAGTCCAGTAGTCCTATGTGATGAGCCTGGGAGCGTGTAGGCCGCTGAGCCTGCGCGCTAGGGGCGGGCGATGTCGCGGCGCGTCGTCAGGCCTGGGCGCCCAGTCCTGCAGACGCGCTCCGGGCGCCAGCCGGTGCGTCAGTCTGTGCGCTATGGAGAAACCCCCGCTGCCTTCCAGTTGCGTTAGCACTATTATCACTTGTCTGTAACCAAAATATATTGGTATTAAGTCATGTTTTATGTAAAAATTGAATTAAATTTAAATATAGATTTAAAAAAGTAACAATATATTATTATGAATGTTTTAAGTTTTCAAACGCAGCACTTGGCTATGTAGTATTAATCCGTCATTTTTCACTCATTATCGCTATTGTCCCACAAACCTATAGTTCGCGCGCGAGTTGAATGCAGAGCTTATGTATGATGACACATACATAAGCTCTGCTCTCAACTCGCGCGCGAACTATATCTGAACCGGTGACAGCGTCGCTAGTATCAAACTATTAAAAATAAAATAAAAACAAATACTAAACAGGCAAACCAATTTTGGCAACCGAGCCAGATAAGTTTGTAGGAGTAATACATCAGTTTCACTATGGGTGAGGTACTGACTCTGTTCTCTCTGAATAGCAAATGTCATATTGTCACTAAATATTATCCTAAAAGTAAGAGGCGGTCCTTTACAGTTCGTGTGCATTTAACCGAAAAAAAAATATCACTCAAAGTGTAAAATAAAACCATTTTAAAAGGTCCAAAGAAAATCTCGATACATTGAAATGGGGGTAGTTTACCTACAAAAAGAAGTGGATACTTGCCTATGTAGCGGGGGTACAGAATCAATGGTTTTGAGCTCTCCCCGGGTGGAGACGACGTTATAACTCTCCTGGCAGTCGCATTTCACGTGGATCCACTTGTCTGTGTGCCTGTTCTCCACCATTACCACCAGACCTGCCCAGCCCTGCGGAAGAAATAAAATGTTTAATTTCGAGACCTTCTACAGAAAAAGTGTTATAGATCGTAGGCCAACCAACCTCCCACTTGTCCCAACGTCGTCTTAAGCTGAGGTCCGAGCCTCACAGGAGGCCCCTTAGGAAGACACTGCCCCCAGATGTCTTTTGAGCCCTAGGGCTCACACAAAACACCTCTGCGATTCTTAGCGCTCGCTTAGGCCAGTAGGACCTAAGCAGAATACTCAATCCAAAAAAGAAATAGCGAAGATCAGGCCGATAATGGCCAATAAGGCTTTGACCAGTCTGGATATAAGAAAAATACGCTGCTGACCTGAACAAATTTTCAGCCAAGTCCAGGCTGATTTTACATGTTGTGTTTGCAAAAAAACCAAAGTCTGGCCAATGCTGGCATCCACCAGGATATGCGTATAGAGTGAGAGTATCTCCTCAGAAATGGTTTCAGACGGTGTGTTGCCAACAAGTGGCGTGACGTGATTTAGCTGCTAAGAAACATATAGCCAACCGTCTAGCCAAGGTCAGAGCAATCCTGGAATATCCTCACCTTGGTCCAGTAGTAAGCCGTCATCCCCTGTCTTCCCTAATGCCTCTGCCCCCTCGCCAAGGTCAGGCCAATGATGACATCCGCCAGGATGTACGGATGGAGTGAGGCTCTCTCCACGGCGAGAGATTTAGATAAATGTGCGGCCAAGATATATGTATACTAGTTCAGTTCACCAGTGGATGACAGATTTAGCTACTAAGAGATATATGTATAGCCATCCCTTTAGCCAAGCCTTTAGCCAATGCCAGAGAAATCCTGGAATATCCTCACCTTGGTCAAGTAGTATGCAGTCATCCCCTGTCTTCCCTCATGCCTCTGCCCCCTCGCCAAGGTCAGGCCAATGATGGCATCAGCCAGGATGTGCGGATGGAGTGAGGGTCTCTCCACAGCGAGGGGTTTGGAGGAATGCGCGGCCAACACGTGTCTTGGCCAGGCGGAACTGTCGGCCAGTTCCAGGCCAGTGTGCCAGTGGTTGAAGGCCAGACAAACAACCAGGTAGAAGCCTTTTTCTAGCATTTTGTGGCAGCCGACGAATCCTCGCACCTGTAATTAACAAAATAAAACAAAGTGTTTTTAAGATTAATAATTAAAATGATTGTGGTCTTTAAATGTTCAGTTGAAACCCTGAAAAGTTGAATGCTGAAAACTTTGGCTGTTTCAAACGACATAAAACACAAAATTGTTTCTACCTGTGTACGTTATAGACTTGAAACCATCCAACCGATGTGCCCCATACCGGTTTCATTAGAAAGGCAATAATGTGAAGATGTTTTATTTTTAGCTTAGTAGCACATAACTGGCAACGACAACAATAAAGCTTGTAAAAATTATGCTCACCTGTCTTTTGCTGTGTGCAACCAGTTTTCCAACTTGAGCGCTCGGTCCAGACTTAGTCCTGAACACGACCACACAGAGGTCCAGTTGAGATCTCTGACTTTTCGCCGAATTCCTGAAAAGACATCTTGCATTGGTATTATGGATACGGTACTAGGAGCATGAAGGAAATACATAATATATTGGGAGTGCTTAGTATGGTTTAAATACAAACGAAAGTTCCTTTTGCAATGCACGACAAAACGGCCTAGGAAAAACAAGCTTCTACGAATTGGAGGAGAAGCAGGTCTACGCAGGTTACAAAGAAAAGGAGCAACGACCTCAATTTACATAGACGGGCCCTGTCAAACAAAGAATGTGGACTTATTTCACTAACGCCATATAGTCTGAAAAGCGGGACAGCGCTATGGAACAAGGACAGGCTTATACAGGCGAGGGGCATGCACCACAAGTCGGATGCCCAACTTTTTTCTAAGAAAGGCCCCATCTAGTACCTACATATATATCGATGGTGGGGAGTCCCCTCGGAGTCTAGGGTATGCTCACCTTTGCCCCTCCTGGAACAGAGTGAAGTCCACCTCAGTGGGCTGCGTGGCAGTGAGCAGGAGGCACGTGAGGTGGCGCGTTGAGGACATTGGTGGCAGGATCCCCGCCAGGCGAACCTCGTGCCAGCCCACGCGCACCTTGCATATATCTATGCAATCGAAGTATCTGGAAACATTCCAGCGAAATTAATCTTTTTTTATATATATGTATATAGCGAGCAGACGAGCAGGCGGGTCACCTGATAGTAAGTGATTACTGCCGCCCATGAACATTTGCAGCACCAGAGGAACCGCCAATGCGTTGCTGGCTTTTGTGATGTTTTTTATCCGCCCTTTGAAGAGCCCCATATTATAATCAAGAGGGAACACAGAAGATGGAAGCTGGTTCCATAATTTGCCACGTACCTACGTGGCACAAATGACCAGGAATAACGGGAGGTGGAAGAAGACCAGGCATCCAGGTGGTGAGGATGAAATTTGTTTCTGCGACGAAGGGTGCTGCTGAAAAATTCTAATGAACCGTTGGTAAATCAGATAATCTGGCATTTGGAGAGGTTTAAGTTGTTAAGGGAACTCACTGACCCCTTTCCTCGAGCCTTGTTTATCGCAAAATGTTTTCAAGACGATAAGTGCTCCTCTTTACACAAGATTTGAAATTTTAAACTGACCTAAATTCCAGGGTTTTTGATTGAGCTGAAATTCACCTAAATTGTAGATTTTACTGTCTGGTTAAAGCCCCAGAGCAAACCAGTAGTGGCCAACGAGGTCACTTCCTCCACATCCAGCTATACTCACTTGAGCACATCCTCGAAGCTGATCCAGAAAACCCCCTGGTCCCTGTCCGCGCTGGTGGCCGGGAGGGACCTCCTCAGAGCGTCCGTCCAGCGCGGGCAGTTGGCGGCCCAGGCGCCGCGCCACGTGTAGTGGCCCCAGGGGTTGCGCAGGCGCAGCAAACGAAGGGGTGGGCTGTAACCCGCCACCTCTACCACGTCTAGCACGGAGTAGGCGTGCCGGGGCCGCAGCCCTAGACGCTGGTACTCCTCTTCGTCAACCTGATACCCAAAACAATCAATTCAGAACTGATCTATGTGTGTCCTTGTCGTTCAAAAATTGTCGTCAAAAGTTTTGCATTGTTATCAATTCATTTTATTTATTGGGGGTGGTGTGGTATTGATTTATGCATATTTTTATTTATGTTTGTTCGCATATTATTATAATATTTAGTAGGTAAACATTAAAATCTTTAGTATGCATTTTTGTCCATGTAGATTATTTTGTATAAATAGTCATAATAATATCACCTTCATATTGCCGCCTCCACAGCTGGCCCCCATCAGAAAGCACGCCTGCCTCGAAGACAGGAGTTGTGCCCACACCAGGTCACGGTCTAACTGCTCTAAGGGTGCTCCGCCCCCTGTGCCGCCCCCAGCACCCCCGGCCTGGAGAGATACTGATTCGCAGGGAGCCCCCGTTAAAGTGCAAAGACCTGGAAGTAGAAACGCTAGTAAGGGCTAATTTTTCAATCGTCAGATAAATTTTATCGGAGGAATAAATCTGACGTTTTGGCAGATTTTCAATACAAAACCTGTCAAAACGTCAAATTTATTCCTCCGATAAACTTTAACTGACGATTGAAAAATCAGCCCTAAGTCTTATTAATCACTGGTTATGCACTCAATTATTATTATTTTCTTATTCAATCACACAGCCACTGTAGCCATTTTGACATTACACACCGATCTCCCGCCAAGCGCCTCTATTCGCGCTGTCACTGTCGAGAGCCATAGAGACAGTGAGACCATGGATTTAATCTGTCAATGTCAGTCTAAAACAGCTAGGAGATTAATGGACTTGGGGTGCGTTCCGAAATACACTGAGAGCACTGAAAGTCCTCAGTAAAGAGCACTGCCAGTGCTCGCAGTGCTTATAACGGAACACACACTTGATAACTGAAGATCTTGGAAAATAGGGATGATGACACCTCAATCAAATCTGCAACTCTCTATCGAACTTAAAAACTCGCTTCTTGTATGGAAGTTTGTATGAAATATGTACATAGTTGTGACGTCATCAAACTTCAATTGGATTGGTTATCGAACTCAAAACTAACCGAGGATGGGAATTTTAGGTCTTTTGGAAGATCCTCTATTAATTAATCAGTAAGAAATAATTTATTTGTGACATAGGCATAATTCCAATTGAGATTTGGTCTAATAGATATTTCAGGCGCAGCTAGTTTTATTACGTACATAAGAGACTACAAGCCACGTCAGTTGAAACCACACTTTTATTCGCTCATTTATTTAATGACAGGAAGATTTATTAATTGATTGTGTTTTACCTTCAATAGCTCGTCCAGAAACCAATGCTTCGTAACATCCGTGAAGTTTTGCAACCGCCTTTTCTATCAAGGGCACCCATAACTGTTTCCTTTTAGCCTTAAAACAAAATTCAACTAATATATCCAACCCAGTCCAGTTTTTAAGAGACGCTTGCCCAAGGACATTTCAATAGATTTAGCTAATTTTTGTAATGCTGTCTCTTTTTAGCACATCTTGGAACATCTTGCATTTGCCAAAGACAGCGTTAAAAAAATTAAACTAAATTTTAAAGTAAAGTAAAGTAAAAGTAAAATATACTTTATTGTACACCATTAAAAGAAATACAAACACAAAAACAATCTTATTGGATATGGCACAACAGGCGGCCTTATCGCTTAAATAGCGATCTCTTCCAGGCAACCTTAGGGCAGAGGAAACTTAAAAGAAAGCGGGAGGGGTGTACAGACATAAAATAAGTAAATATGATAAATACATAAAAACACAGAAGAATGTATAATGTAATAATATATAGGATAAATACACAGTATAAAAAAGTAATAGTAATAGGTAATAGACGACAGATGAATAAAAAGATTATAATGATAGATAATGTTGTTTCAATTTAGTTTTGAAGATTGGAAGAGATTGAGATAGCTTAATATCCAAGGGGAGAACGTTCCAAAGCCGTATAGCAGTTACTGTAAAAGAATTTTTATAAAAGGAAGTTGAGTGTTTAATAATTTAAATCAATCAATCAATCGTATCCTTAAACTAGTTTCTCTCTCTCTGCGTCGTATTCCTCTTTGCTGAGGGTCGTGACCCCATTCCATTAATCACGTAATGACAGGGGTTTTCTTGGGATAATAATGCGGTGGGTTCCTATTCCCAGGTCCTTCCGCATACGTCTCAAGTAAGAGTATTATTTCAAATCTTATGTTAGTAACGATTATTATCAGATGTTAGATATAATAACCGGGACCTTCTGCTTAACGTGCTCTCCGAGGCACGGAGGAAACGAAAAGGCCAAATTCGAACTTTCAAATTCGGTCACCCATCCAGTCACCGACTTGGGTCAACGTTGCTTAACAACCGCAATCGACTGGTACGTTGTTTGACACAGCTAGTCCACTCGTCCCTCACAAAATATCAGTGAGCTATTAAACCCAGATGCCTATGGAATTTTCAAAATGTACCCTTAAATTCAAATTCAAATGTTTTTTATTCAAATAAACTTTTACAAGTACTTTTGAATCGTCAAGTGAATCCACCACTGGTTCGGAATGCCATTCCTACCGAGAAGAACCAGCAGGAAACTCGGTCGGTCAGCAAGAAACTAAACCATTATCTATCTCAGTTTCATTCCAAAAACTACGTTACTATAAAAAACATTTGTATGCATTTATGACAAAAAGAACTATTGAATACATTTATAACTAAAAAGCTTGATTGAAAACTTCCCAAAACAAAATATCAGTCGATTGAAGTTAGCGGTTTGAGCTCTGTGTTGATAGATCAATCAGTCAGTCAGTGACCTTCTCCTTTTATATAAAAGGAAAAGGTCACTGACTGTATATTTGGAAGATGAAATGTATGTACCAAAATTTTAAAACCCTCACCTGGGAATAGACCAGATGCCCTTTCCTATTGCAGGGCAGCAGATCGTCCAGGGTCACGGTGAGCCAGCGGCCATCTTTGCACAAGCGCAGCTGGTAGGCGCCCCGAGCTGGTTCAGCCCTCACCACCACACTCCTGACGAGGGCTGAACGCTCCGCCAGAACAGCCAGGGCTGATAGCAACCAGCAGTTGCCCAGGACACCTGGACAAGCCAATTTTTCCTAAATTTTTGGTCAGCCAGTATTGTTTCGGTCATTTTCGACTATATACCCAGCTGAGTTTATTGTGGGCTCGTCTCAGACCAGGGCGCATTTGGAACCCTCGTAGCTTTAGCTTTAGAATCCGTAATTGATTATCACAGTTTCGGAGATCAATAAGTGTACAGTGTACCTAAATTGAATAAATAAATATTGATTAATTGATTGAATTAAGTTTAAGCTCATGGAACGAGTGAGTGATGTGTACTCGTCTGCACCAATCGAAACAGATTTCTCCGGGCTGGTGGTGTGCCCGGGGACCTGTCTGGTCCGACCGTTGTAAGTTGAACAGTTTCTATATAGCGCTATTCTCAGAAAACTTCAATATCGCGATTGAGGCTTGCATGTGTCTTACAAGTTTTCAGTGGATTATCTATCCCGTGACGTAGATACAGTAGCGCCATCTAGTTTACACTGTGGTAACCGCTACAACTTTGTGGGACTTTAGGCTTCACAACCGCATATGACACGATCACTGCCATAAATCCATAGAACTGACACATGAATTTAATACAACCCCAAGGGTGAAACAATTAGTCCAGGTAGCCCAAGCTGGCTGTAAGGACACACCCGGGCAGAGGCTCGGCTTCGAGGCCCGTACCTCGGGGTACGGGCCTCGAAGCCGAGCCTCTTTTCAGGCTTCTTTCAGGCTTTTGCCTGATGAGAAGACACCACAACAAAAAAACTTTAGGCTCAATGTGTCATCGATGAAATGGATATTTGACAAATAGTCAAATCAGCAACTTTTTTTCAAACTTCAAAACGCGTCCTTAGTGTGGGATTTATACACGAAGAAATTTTTGTGGTTTTAAAGCCGCGGCGAGTTTAATCGCCTTTAGCAGTACTATCGACTCAATTTTTTTAAATTTTTTTTTAAGTACTTACTTTTTTGAGTTAGATTTTTTTTTTCGAAATAAACTCGAAACTGTGAGAAACATTAGTAGTGGTACGCGGCGAAGTTCAAAGAAGCTAGCCGGCGCGAGCGGCGTCTGACGTCAATCATCGAACCGATTCGGGGTTTAAAAGCCCCGCCCCTCAATCCTTTGAAACGGCCCGCGCGCCGCTGACCGCTCGCGGCTACGCAAAACACGTCACACGTGCCGTAAGTGGCGCTAATTCGTTTCAAATACGCGCAAAAATGGATCGCCATTACGAATACTCCAATTTGGAATACCTAAGTAGGTATGGTGCAAATGTACGCCATTGCAAATTACAATGCGACAGAAGCTCGACGGCTCTACGCACAACCGGATCACTTAAATTCCCTTCGTCTGCGAGGAATCCGAAACCAACAAGTTCCGTCGAGTATCACTATCTTAGGCGCAACGCAGCGTTTAGTCGACCATGGGCAATTCCGAACACCAGAGCATGTTCAAGGTCGAGGTCGTCCCCGCATGTACTCGCCGGAAGTCGACGAGGAAATCTGGAATACCTACTTCGAACGCGATCCTCGGCGAAGCACCCGAATGGCTGCAATTAGGTTTAACGTGAGCCAGTATTACGTGTGGAAGTTGTTAAACTCAGAAGTTATATCCATACCATTTTAGGCGTGTACATGCACTTCACGAGAACGATGGGCCAGCTAGGATTGAGTTTTGTCAGTGGTTATTAAACAATCGTGAATTAAGCATTCTGTGGACTGTCTAGTCAACTTTTACTCGTATTGGAATTTTTAACCAGCACAATAAACATTTTTGGGCCTTTAACAACCCCCACGTGATCCGCGAAAGTGCTCGAATCAAAGAAAGTGCGTAAATACGTGATTGTAAAATTTAATACCTAAAATAAGTGTACCCACCTACCTCGTGAGCTGTAAAAAACCTGCAATGATTATGTAAGTACTGCCGCCTTAAAACTTTCATCGAATCTTTACCTAATGTTAAACAGCTGATAGCCGTGGGTACGTAGGTGAACGACCAGTCGTGCGCCGCTCGGTTCAAGCGTCACGTGACTCGCTCAGTCAGCTGGCGCTACTAATTGAACGCAACATTTTCGAAATAAGAATTTCTCGATTTTTTATTTTTTATTTTAATACTTGGGTCAGGATAAATGGTAGAAGTAAATTGTACTGTTAATTTCGAATCACCTCTCAGGGGCCTTAAAACCACTAAAAATTCAGCTTGTATGAAACTAGCTGATGCCCGCGACTTCGTCCGCGTGGATTGAGATTTTTTGGTTCCCGCGGGAACTCCTTAGTTTTCCGGTATAAAAAGTAGCCTATGTGTTATTCCAGACTATAATCTATCTCTGTGCCAAATTTCATCCAGATCCGTTCAGCCGTTCGGGCGTGATTGAGTAACAAACATCCATACATCCATCCAAACTTTCGCATTTATAATATTTATTTGATTCTGAAATGTAACGTCATTAAAGTTCGACGCACTTTTTTACTTTAATCAATTGTTTAAAATGGTTATTCAACATAAAACTATCAGGGGATGTGGATATTACGACTTTTGGAAGATAGTCTATTTTTTAATTTTTTTTTTATTTATTCAAAACAGATTACAATAAATACTGATCTAACCTAAAGTCATAACTAATAACATTTAAACCTTATTGTAATCCTACAGGGTCGCACTAATAATTAAATACTATTGAATAATCACTACAAAATAATTTGTTTGAATAGCAGTCAAATACCCAATTAACCCCACCTTGCGATATGTCTGAAGGGCGCGGGTCCCGGAACACGACCCAGGGCATCCGCGGGTCGGCATCCACGTGTATGTGGTGCGGCCGCAACCAGCGCGCCGCCGCGCCCGCGCCCCCTGCACCCCCGGCCTCGCCCGCGCCGCTGTAGTACAGCGAGCGCGGCGCAGCCGGGAACGACTCGTCCACGTACATCTCACCTGACTGGAACCACATACAATACAATACAATACGATATAATACAGTACGATTTCTTTATTTTCCAGACACATACATTTACATTAGGTGTTAGGTTCCCGGCTGAGTTTGTTGTGGGCACTTCTCAGACCAGAGCCCTCGTAGCTAAGATACCGTATTCCGTAATTAATTATCATCATCGCGTCTTACATTTTATTGACGTACAAAAAAGTGTACAGTGTACCAAAAATAAAGATCTTTTGACCCCAATCAACCAAAAATGACAAAAATTTTGCTGTTGCGATAATCAAATTTCGGCTCAAAAATCAAGTAAAAATAACAATGAACTCACCGCTGCACATTGTGCCAAAACTTCTTGCCACTGCGTCCAGGCATGACTCTCTTCTCTGAGCCGCAGGATTTCCATTGGAGTACTTTCTTGCCTCTCCCCATCCGATCCCTCAGCTGTTGAAGAAGAAAGTTGAGCATTGGATCTTTTTTTAGGCAGAAACTACAGTAAAATGAAATGTCAAGGAAGAAAGTGTTGACCGATAGATTGATTTTTCTATGGAAAGCCAACACTAAACTTCAAAGTAAACAAAATGTTTTAGAGCAAAATGTGAGTCTTACTTTATCTGAATTCTTCCAGATATATGCTCATTTTTGACGGATGTTTTTTCTTTAACGAGCTTATCCAAATTTACAGGAATAGTGGTTCCTTTTTCGTAGGGGACATTTTATAGCAATCGAATTGCACAAAAAACCTTGCACATTCCACAATGGATGCAATTTTTTGGCATTGTGTGACATGGGTGGGATGAGGTTTCTTTTTGTGGGGCGGGCTGATAATATTATCATACCAAATCATTTGGTGTGGGTGGTGTGCTGTAGGGTGAGATGGCGTGAGTGAGTATTTTGCTGTTAAGTGTGCTGGGGTGGTGTGGCATATTTTAGTGTTGTGTACCTTGGGGGAGGGAGGGAGTATTTAGTTATTGTGTGTCGTATATTATGGTAAGAGTGAGATGGAGTATTTTGGTGTGGAGCTGGATGAGGTGTTGTGGTGCCACGGTCACGGTCATGAATCGCCGCCATCGAGGTTAGGCTGGTCAGGCGCTTCGGGTAACGGTTTTGGGCGACTGGCACATGTCACATACTAGGTGTCGTGAGACTATCGACCTCAATTTACATAAACGGGCCCTGTCAAACAAAGAATGTGAGCGTATTTTACTAACGCCATCTAGTCTGAAAAGCGGGACAGCGCTATGGCGGGGACAAGGACAGGCTTATACAGGTGTGGAGCGCGCTCCACAGGTCGGACGCCCAATTTTTTTCTATGAAAGGGCCCATCTAGTACATATCGATGTGTGAGATGGAGTATTTTGCTGTGGATTGGGATGGGAGTATGCTTATGGTGTTGAGTGGATAGGTCGAGATGGAGTATTTCGTGTGGTGTGTCGTATATTGCGGTGTCGTATGGTGTGGGGCTAGATGGAGAATTTTGTTATGGCATGGAGTCAACTCACGTGAATCATCGTCGTCCAAGCTAGGCTGGTCGGGCGCGGCGGGCAGCAGCCTAGTTTTGGGCGACTGGCACATGTCACACGCCAGCGCCGCGCCCGCATTAACAAACGTGCATTCCGAGCACGGCCATTCTGACGTGTCTGATCTGTGGAATCGAGAATACAATATAATTCAATGTCAATAGATATAGTTTGTACCGCAACTGCAGACGTCATACGCCTTAGGCGTAGAGTTCTGCATCGATCGCCAGCCCACGCGTGTGTTCGCTTTCTCCAAACCTCCGACGAACCGCTTAGCAGTCGCTGACGTCCACACATTGTTGGACTCGCCGCTGCCCTCAATCATCGCTGGAGATTTTAACGCGAAACACGCGGCGTGGAACTCCAACATCGAGAACCCGGACGGGAGGCGCCTCGTGGACGATGCAGACCGCCATGGCTACGAGGTGCTAGGACCAGAGGTCCCGAAGCATTACCCGTACTGTGCAGCCCATACGCCAGATGGGCAAAGACGTGCCGCCAAGCGATTTAGCGTTCCGGTACAATGCCGTGTAGAAACCGAATAGGGGTATGGGTTTCATATAACTGCCATGCTCCTAACAGGTTAGCCCGCTATCATCTTAGACTGCATCATCACTTACCATCAGGTGAGATCGCAGTCAAGGGCTAACTTGTAATGGTAAAAAAAAAAGATGTCATTGACATAGCTGTCACCCGCGGCCTGACCGCCGCACCGACGTTAGACGTCCTGGATGACCACCTCATCTCCGGCCACCAACCAGTCCTCTTGACGCTGAAAACCGCGCCAATGATGACATCACTGCCTTCCCCGAAGCATCACCATCTTTGCCAAGCACATGGCTGAGCGTTCGCCGTCCTTCAGAGTGGAGAGCCCTGCAGACGTCGACGGACCTCAGCGCCACTATGTCCACCGCGCTTCGAGAATCCAGACTCGACACAACATCCACGCATGGTTTATGTTCCCAGTTCCCGGCCTACATACAAACGATGATAGAGAAGAAGAGGAAGCTGCGCAGAACTTAGACTGCATCATCACTTACCACCAGGTAAGATCGCAGTCAAGGGCTAACTTGTGGTTTAAAAAAAAAAAAAAAAAAGAACATGGCAAAACCTGCCATCGAGCGAGCCGGCGACACTTTTTAAAGTAAAAACTTCTTTAGGCGCGTTGAGCACTTTTTGGTAGGGGGTAAAAATGTGGAACGAAACCGTTCTTCTTAAGACAAAAGGTCTTAAGTATAGTAGGTACATTCGTAATTAAACTTTAATGCCTTAGCTTTAAGCTTTATATTAATAAGTGCTGTGTAACCGTGACCGAAACCTCGCGTTGTTACGAAGACAAAAGGTCTTAAATATAAATATAGTACATTCGTAATTCAACTTTAATACCTTAATTTTAAGGTTTATATTTTAATGATTTTAAATATTCGTTTTCACTTCTATTGGCAGTCCCTATGACTGCCAATTTTTTTAAATACAAAATAATTTCCTTACTTGTGTTCGGGCGGCGGCGTCTTGTGTTTCGAGGCCGCGCGTCTGGGCGCAGGAGTGTGCCGGGACGGGCTTCTACCGACTGAAAAAAAAAGCATTTGTAATATTACAAACTTTGTAGCCAGATTACGGAGCACTAAAAAAAAGAGTGTGTGTGCAAATAGGGATCATGCCTATATCAAAAATAATTTTTTCTCAAACATGCTTGGAAATTTGAGCATTATTTTGACAACCTTCTTCGAGATAAATAGAAATTACTGTACTGGCCCAATACATGCGAGCAGCGTCCGGCAAAAGTTGTATGAAAATCCATATCTGTCGTGATTTAGCGGCCAAATAAATTACATAGTAAATTCATATCTGTCGTGTAATTATTTAAAAATGGAACGATCTTTTACTCCGAAACATGGCAACCAAGGAGGTAACTTTTCAAAGGTTTTATTTAAATTTCGAACTATTTGCAAATAGAAACCTGTTTATTGAAAAAAAATCAAATGAACACTTTAACGCGGTAAAAATTATTGTTGTTCGTTGTTCGTCATTGATTTTGAAATGTATTTGACAAAATGAGTTCAAGTGAAGACAATGAGTGTGATGAACTTACTTTTTAAATAAAAAGTTCTGTCTAGGTAGGTACTACTTAGTTTTAATTTCCGTGCATTATTTGAGAAAAGTACTATACAAGCCTTGGCCACAACTAGGCATTTATGGACTTACTTAACGTTGATTAACAATCGCAATGAACTGATATGCGTTATCACAACTAGGCCACTCGTCCCACAAAATTGTTTGTTAAAAAATAATTTGAACAAATCAAAGTACTCATATTATATTATGCATATTTATCATAATGCTAGCTGATGCCCGCGACTACGTCCGCGTAGATTGAGGTTGTTTGGTTTCCGCGAGAACTTCTTAATTTTCCGGGATACAAAATAGCCTTTTTTTTATCCACTAAAAGTTAGCCCTTGACTGCGATCTCACCTGATGGTAAGTGATGATGTAGTCTAAGATGGCAGCGGGCTAACCTGTTAGGGGAATGGCAGTTATCGTATTAAACCCATACCCCTAGTCGGTTTCTACACGGCATCGTACCGGAGCGCTAAATCGCTTGGCGGTACGTCTTTGCCGGTGGTAACTAGCCACGGCCGAACCCTCCCACCAGGCCAGACCTGGGAGAATTCAGAAATTAAATTTCCAAACCCTGCCGAGGATCGAACTCGGGACCTCCGCACGTTAAGACAACAACGCTCAACACTGGGCCACGGAGGTCGTCAAAACTATGTATACCAAACTATAATCTATCTCTGTGCCAAATTTGATCCAGATCCGTTCAGCCGGTCGGACGTGATTTAGTAACAAACATCAATCCATCCATACATCCATCCATCCAAACTTTCGCATTTATAATACAAATTAGTATAGAAGTATAGATTATTCCCTCTCTCCTATGAGAGTGGAGGCCTGTGCCCAGCAGTGGGACGTTAATGGGCTGTAGTGATGATAGATTATCATAGTCGGCAAATATATACCTGCGGCGGAATGGTTGGGTTCAGCGGAAGATCCGGGCACGCCGTGTTTGGGCACGGGCGGGGTTTTGCACGCGAGGCACAGGCTGGCTGATAACGGGTTCCGGAGGGTACACGAACTGCATGACCTGAACACGGATACAAAGCTTGACAGTTGCTATTATTGTCCATTGCCATAAATTATAGTAATTAAATTAAAATAAAAACCGGCCAAGTGCGAGTCGGACTCGCGCACCGAGGGTTCCGTACAAACCTGTAGTAAGTTTTACGATTTATGACGTATTAAAAACAAGACGAAATGAACCGCAAAACTAACTTTGTTTGTAGAGGTTTATTGTTAATATCAAAAAATTACGTTTGTTGTATGGGAGCCCCCCTTTAATATTTACTTTATTGATATTTAATTATTTATTTTGAAAGGTAATATACAAGTTAATATTCTGTGAAAATTTGAACCGTCTACCTGTTACCGTTTTTAATATTGAGCAAAAAAATACGAAAAAAACACGTTTATTGTATGGGGACCCCCCTTAATATATATATATATTTTTAATTTTTAGTATTTGTTGTCATAGCGGCAACGGAAATACATCATTTGTGAAAATTTCAGCTTTCTAGCTATCACGGTTTATGAGATACAGCCTGGAGACAGACAGACAGACAGACAGACAGCGGAGTCTTAGTAATAGGGTCCCGTTTTTACCCTTTGGGTACGGAACCCTAAAAATATTATTAAATTATAGTAATATTTTTTTTTTTTTAATATTTTTGTATAAGTTTTGGTTCATACCATTACCATACTACAACCCTGCCAACTTTCAACAACTGACCATTTAATGCAGGGGTCTCCATAACGACCGAACGAACGAACCGCCGTTTCCTAAACTATTGGGCTCATTGACCAACTTACAGCGGGTACACGTCCAAGTTATTGCGTCCGCGTTAGGCCCAACAGAGAGCTCAGACAACTCACCAATGCGTGTGCGGCGAGGGTCTGGAGCCAGTTTTAGAGCGCGTTGGGCTCGTTGACCAACGTGCAGCGGGCGCACGTCCAAGTTATTGCGTCGGCGTTGGGTCCGACAGAGAGCTAAGACAACTCACCAATGCGTATGCGGCGAGGGTTTGGAGCCAGCGCAGGCCGCGCACGCGCTCGCGTTGGGCTCGTTGACCAACGTGCAGCGGGCGCACGTCCAAGTTATTGCGTCCGCGTTGGCTCCAACAGAGAGCTAAGACAACTCACCAATGCGTATGCGGCGAGGGTTTGGAGCCAGCGCAGGCCGCGCACGCGCTCGCGTTGGGCTCGTTGACCAACGTGCAGCGGGCGCACGTCCAAGTTATTGCGTCGGCGTTGGCTCCAACAGAGAGCTAAGACAACTCACCAATGCGTATGCGGCGAGGGTTTGGAGCCAGCGCAGGCCGCGCACGCGCTCGCGTTGGGCTCGTTGACCAACGTGCAGCGGGCGCACGTCCAAGTTATTGCGTCCGCGTTGGCTCCAACAGAGAGCTAAGACAACTCACCAATGCGTATGCGGCGAGGGTTTGGAGCCAGCGCAGGCCGCGCACGCGCTCGCGTTGGGCTCGTTGACCAACGTGCAGCGGGCGCACGTCCAAGTTATTGCGTCCGCGTTGGCTCCAACAGAGAGCTAAGACAACTCACCAATGCGTATGCGGCGAGGGTTTGGAGCCAGCGCAGGCCGCGCACGCGCTCGCGTTGGGCTCGTTGACCAACGTGCAGCGGGCGCACGTCCAAGTTATTGCGTCCGCGTTGGCTCCAACAGAGAGCTAAGACAACTCACCAATGCGTATGCGGCGAGGGTTTGGAGCCAGCGCAGGCCGCGCACGCGCTCGCGTTGGGCTCGTTGACCAACGTGCAGCGGGCGCACGTCCAAGTTATTGCGTCCGCGTTGGCTCCAACAGAGAGCTAAGACAACTCACCAATGCGTATGCGGCGAGGGTTTGGAGCCAGCGCAGGCCGCGCACGCGCTCGCGTTGGGCTCGTTGACCAACGTGCAGCGGGCGCACGTCCAAGTTATTGCGTCCGCGTTGGGCGTCGGCGTCGGGTCTGTACAAAGAGCGAGATTTACTTTTATTTTTCTAGAAATACTTTCTCTATCAGAGATCATGACATAATCTACTTGAGGAAGATTACAATACAGATTATCGACAGTCACAGAAGCAAAACTTTTACCCAGTTTTCGGTAAAATTAATTTTGACCAATAGATCAAAATTACTTGAGTAATAAGTGATTTAGTCTGATCATAATTATAAGAAAGCACTTGTTAATTTTATTGTTCTCAATGAGATGTCATATTATATTACTATATCAAAATATCAAAAACTAGTTAGTACCCACGACTTCGCCCGCATGGATTAAGATTTTGATAAATAGTGTAGAAAGTCTTAGCTTTTCGGTCATCTCCCCGGGATGTTTATCTCTCTCCAACAGATGTGCAGCATACATTTGCATAAACAATATCAATATGGATGCATTTAATTCAAGGGAATCTAGCATGGGAAGAGCTGAAAAGTTATTTCCTGGTGAACTAAAAAGAAAAGCCTTGAGTATTCCTTAGTTTGAGCTTATACGGGGATAGATTACATGCAAAAAAAAAGGATATAAAATAAAAGAGTGAAGAGACACATAAAAATTTATCTATGGTTTATTGTCTGTGCCAGCCATTTTGTACTGTCACTTTAATTGTCAGCTGTCACCGACTAAATAAACCCTCTTTTTGCGTAGACTGAGTAAGATATATAGACGCCGCCATATCTCCTTTTCACTCCCACATGAAAGAGATGCAGTGTTGGGATGTTACACAAGATAGAATGAGAAAAAAATATGTGTTTTTCTCTCCCTTTCTGCGTGTCACGGATTTTATGCCTATTGCATACAAACAAACCATATATTGTGCCGACGTTTGTATGACGTTTGGGAGGTGTTTCATAGTATTACCTATCCCTTTCGGTTACACGCTGACCCTTATTCTAGAGATTCCTTCTTCTATGTCTTTTTGGTTCAACCTGTCAAAATTAACATGTCCTCTTCCGTGCTCTTTAAATAAATAACTAATTCAATTGTAATTATTTACCCTAACTTCAACAAAGAGTATACAAATTATTAAAAACAAAAGCTTAAAACTTAACTACTTGATGTAATACAATAGTTTTTTTATTAAATAATATTAATTTTTTACCGTTGTTTTTTTTAAAACGTGACGTTTTAAATCAGTAAACTTACCAACAGCGAACAAAAGCTCGTCGCTGTTGAGGTCGTGGTCCAGCGAAGCGATGGGCACAGTTAGCTTCTTCGCAGGCTCATTGCGATTCAGCTCCGGCTTGGGGCCGCTCGCTTCAGACGTTGAGTTGTTCCTGCAAAAGAGCATTGTTGCAAACTGATTTAGGGATTGACTTACTTCCATTTGGGTAAGCAGTGCTTTTATGCCTCAATGAACGGCACGCCACTAACTTGTCAAAGTCAATAGTATATTGTGCTTAGGGGTGAATTAAGACGATTTCAGACGAGGGTGAAGTTGTGGGTGGCAACACTGAAGTCTGAAATCGTGTTTCATCCCGCGGCACACACTATATTTTTCATATCATCTGCATTAAATGGGCGAGTTTTATTAAAATTGTATTTCTTATTTATTTTAGTTGCTAGGTTGTTGTTTACAATTATGATATCTGTCAATTTTGTTGATGGGTAAAATGACAATTATAAAGGTTTGAAATAAGCAAAAGATACTCTGACAGGATTGAAGGAGGGCTGCTACGTCATTCAGCGGGTAGTAAACCATCACTTTCGTGGTATTGCCTTTTTTTGTCGATGGTTGCCTGTCAATAATTATGAAACTTCATAGGCATGCTTATGTCAAAAGTAAAATAAATGGTTGGACAGAATATAAAAAAGTGTGTGTGCAATTCAGCAATTCACACACGGCAGTGGTGAACCTTCTGACAAGTAGCCTACTAGAGAATTGAGATAAATATAACTTGTATTCTATCTCATTCTCTCGCAGGCTAAATTTCCAATTTCCAATTTATTTACTAACATAGAAATTTTTACATTTACATGGTTTCTTAGCCTTGTACACTTGTCTGGGGATAAATTCTCTATATGTTTGTCTCTTTTTGGAGTCGCTTTTTCGTTTCATTTCTTCGTTTCGTCGACTTTCAAATCACAACGATTCTAAAGAAGTTATATTTCAAAAAGAATACCTGCTCCTGGGCTGTTCCCTCTCGGGCGGCGGGGCCAGCGTGACCGCATGCGGAGGCCTAGCGCTGCGGCACACGTCACAGCGCGCGCCCCACGCGTTGTACGCGAACCAACACTCGCTGCATTGCCACATGCGCGCGGCGCCGCTCGACTCGCGCCTGTCAATCAATCAATCAATCAATCAATCATTTATTCAATATAAGATTTTTTTGTGTACTCAAGTTCAAAACTATTTACAGATCTAGGCGCACTTCTACAAGGCCGTTAAATATGTTTAAGTTTAATTTTCTATGCATGTCAACAATGGAATAAACTTATCAAAAAGTGACAGCATCGAAATGTTTAACTAAATAAGTTTAGGCAGTGATGTGCAAGTCGACCTTATTTTGAAAACTAAGGGTAGCTTTAATGCAAAACATTACTTACGAGGACAGCTGCTGAATAGAAGGCAATTTAGACGGTTCACGAGGTCCCGACACCTTGCCCATAGACGGCAAGTAGAACACTTTGCCCGATTCCTTTGACGCACCGATGTGCGACGTCCTTATATTACTCTCACCAACCGGCGATATACAGTTCTCCGTACCTAACAACTCATCAATCCTGGCGTAATCTCCTTCCCCTATATCATTAGAATACAGCACTTCATTCTGTGAATTGCTCATAACAGTTTTAGTATCCTGGACAGAAACGTAGGAGTATCTTGTCCCATTGTTATTAACTTGCAACTGAAGGTTCAAATCCTTGTATTTCCCTTTGTTGGGCAATGCGTAGATAACGCCTTCAGCGTTGGTATCCCAACTGCATTCTTTGTCAATCAATTCTGTCTCCTCCTTTTTATCAGCACCTCTTTCTTCAGGCTTGGTCAAAGTACTACAGTAACTCGCTAACGATCGTTGGTAGTCGTTCAGACTCCGTCTACTAGATATAACTTTACCAACGGGTCGGTTCTCGTTATTCTGTTCAGAAAACGACCGGCGATACGTCGGTCGCGTTTCAGGGGAATTTTGGGCGCTGATTGACCTTTGGAAGGAATCTCCCGAGTTTGTGGACTGTGGCCAATCAGGGACGGTGATCATGATACCACCAGACGACGGTAAAGAGGTCGCTCCATCTCTACCGCTCAATGTCTCGTGTCTACCCAAGGTAGTGACACTGAGACCTCTTGTATTTGATACACGCGCTAACGGAGAAACTCTTGGAGATAAACAGGCTTCGCAATGCGTCCTTATCCCCGAATTCTCTAGAGTGCATTTACTGCACGCCCATTTCTTCAAATGTAACGCCCTGCTCTGCTCCCTTTGATACTCCTTAACGTAAGTTAGCTCCCAATTCGATTTGCTTTCGTTACATTTCTTGGGGCGCCTCGTAACTGTGTGGAGACTTCTTAAAAACGATTCTCTTGGAGTGCCGGACGAGGTGCCATATCTTTCTGACACCAGCAAACTTGTGGGCCTATTTATAGTCCCTCTGGTTTCGTCCACATTCCACCATTTGTGCTGGGAGTTTATCACTGAGCCATGGGATAGAGATCTGGTGACACCGTGCGCATGATCAGTTATCTGCGTGGGGGATAAGCGTAGGGACTGAACGTCCAGGTTCAGAGGACGACCGGAATAACTTGACGAGGGCTTATATGATGGGACCGCTAGTGTGTTGGATCTTATCATACTGTGGACTGGAAGGAACAATATTTGCACAATTATACAGTAGCAAAACAATTAGTATTCTAAAGATGGAAACATTTTGTGTAACCTACCTCGGTCAGACTTATCCTTGTCAGTCATCCCTGAAGATTGCTCCTCGTCATCGGACAATCTGGTAAAAAACAGATAAGGTACTTAAGTATGTAGTATTTATAGTTTTCTAGTAAGTAATTTTTGATAGTGATTGGTAATATTTAAATTTTTTTCAGCAAAGCACCCAAACTGCTCATGATGACATGATACAAGATGACAGTTTTAAAAACTATACAGCCAAGAGGTGTACCACGTACCCTGCCTCACATCCCTGTACTGTCATAATCGCAACCAATTTAGACTACCTCACTGGCTGTACATCGGACTTCTTCGAATTTCATGATGAGAATAAGAGTAGCTTCCTCAGGATGTACTATATATATTATTATTATGTCACCTTAGGGTCTCGACACATCTATCAACGCGAAACGCGGCGGCTTGAGCAGGTCAGAAAAAGCTTTATGTGAGCTCTATGTGTACGGCATTAAGAGTGAACACGCGGCAAAACGCCGTTTCCGCTACGGTAGCCATCCCGTGAGCGTCTCGTCGACCGGGGCGGGCGGCGGCGCGGCGGCGCTTTCTACGTGGATAGGTTTGGTGATACCCTTTGACGGAACGGACAGAGATGAAAGACAAAAGTACGCCGAGAATTATTGTCCTTCGCCTACGCAGGCCCTAACACGTTCTCCAGCTCTTTAAATCTTTAGTTACCTGTAGACGGGCGCATGAGGCGCGATCTTATCGCAGGCGGCGCAACGCCAAGACGCGGACACGTTGCGCAGGCCGCAGCCGCAGCGCCACGCGCGGCTCGCCAGCGGCGCCGACCCCACGCACGACCATCCGCTGCAAGTGTGCATACACCCTTATATTAGTTATTTTTTACTAGATGCCTGCGATTTCGAAATCCTTAATTTTGCTGGGATAAAATTTAGCCTATGTCCTTCCCAGGAATGTAACCTACCAAATTTCATCAAAATTATATTTCATAGCAGACAGACAGACACACTTTCGCACTTATAATATGAGTATGGATGTGCTTTGTTAAGCTACCTACATGTTGCACATCAACCAATACTCTCTTGCAAAGCATGGTTGACCAAATTTGGCCAATCTCCATAAAGATTAGCCATCTGTGCGGAAGATATTCTACTGCACAAGTGTGTACACATACAGTGGCCAAAATTATTTTTTATCTGTCAGTCTGATAGGGCATAATGCTAAAACTACAGGATGGATCTAAGTACTTATATGAAACTTGATAGAAACTTTCAATAGATATTTTTTTATCCCGAAAAACCATTGGCTCCCATCCTATGGGAAAAGTTTTAGTTAACAGAAATTTTACTCAACAACTAAGTACTTAAGTAATTGCATCAAATCACCAATAAACAATGTTAACAATTCTTTTTGCAAATTACTTAATGCCATCTATCATTCAAATATATTGCTAAACTAGTTACCATTTTTTATAATAAAGCTTTAGCTTAGTTAATGAGTCATATTCTGGTAAACCAATATTTATATAACTTGGAGCAGAATATCAACCCACTTTGAAATGAAATGAAATGGTTGATTCTTCACGTAGGATAACTTGTGCCACTTAAAATAAGTGGACAAGACTCTTACCACTTCTATTACCTTTGTTTTTAAACAGAGAATGTATTATCCCAACCATTTCAGTGGTTTATTTTATATTCCACCAATTAGGAATACAATTTCATGATAGAAATTAAGTTTTTGAATTGAGTACGTAATAATTCATACTCATATTCTGTCTAAAGCCACTAAGGATTAACATACTACTTTGTAGTCGCATAACAGCTGTTTTTAATGTACACTCCAGTATTCAGAGTATAACTTGACCTAAAACACTGAAAACAAGTACTGGCTATATTAATTACTTAGGTACATAGGAAATATAGTAAACTCACCTACTTTAGGAAAAAACAGTCTCAAGAAATGGAATTTTTTTATTGAAAATAAGCAAAACTGTTCACATTATCGAATTTCGATGAGAAATAAATACAATAGAGTCAATAACTATACGAAGTAACATACCACGAATCATAGTGCAGGTAAATGCCTCATTTCTATAATAACAATGACTAAGCCCCAATACAAAAAGGGCACCAGACTACAATCCCGTTATTGAACTTCTATTAAACACACGCAACGACTAAATACAATGAGAAAATAACCTAAATATGGACTGAGAAAAATCGATACTCACTGACACAAGCAACAATGGAATTAGGTGTCAATGAAATGCGAGAAATATTACCTATTGAAATTGTTTGTTGCCGGTATGACGATTGCCTCAGATCCAGGGGTTGTTCCGCCGCTCTTTTCGGTCCGCGATGCGTATTCAGAAGAGGAATCGGTGCAATAACGTTTTGAAATCTCACTGTCATGACCAGATACTCTCTTTATACCACATTTCAAACATTTCACACTCTCCGTAGGATTGATTTGACCGCACGCCTGACAATGCCATTGCAGCACCGATGCGATTGAGCCCATTTTAATTCATACATGGCTATGTGACCATAACAGTACGTCTTTTTAAAAAAACAATTTTGAGCTCACGAAAAATGAAAACAGCTGATCCACCATGTTGTTTGTGTATAACTTTTTTTTTCAGAGTCGGTCTCAGTGTTGCCAGCTCTTACTTTATTTTAGGGTCCAAAAAAAGTTAATCAACATTAGAAAGTCACTTTAAATTAATATTTGTAAGCTAAATAATTTCTTTAATTTTTATTCAATTGACAGAGAATTCAAAATTCATGAAAATTTTGGTCGTTATTTGTTAAATTGCAAAGAGTTACTGCGCCATCTATGTACCGACACATAAAACATCAATAAATACTGCGCCATCTATGAACAGACAATGACAAGTGGATATAGTTCAGTAACTTTTTCATAGATGTCGCTAAACGGAAAAGTTTCATTTTCAAAATAACGTCTGAACTTGTTATAGTTAGAGCTGATGCATTACCTTTACAACTAGGGCAAATCGTAAACTAACTTTATCTACTATAAGAAAATTTGTAATTATGTAAGTAGGTACCTACTTAAATGAAAGCTTTTAGGCTACTGAATATATTATGTAGGTATAGCCGTATAGGTAGGTACTTACTATAATAATATTTTATAGTAGGCCCCAACACATTTAATAGTTCGATCACTTCGATGATCAATAGAGTTTAAAGATATTTGGTTCAATGAATATTAAATTAAGTACTCGAACACAAATTATCTTACTTGAGTAAGTAGGTACCTACGTATAAAGTTTATTATTTAACGGGACGCTAACCAAATGAAAAAAAAATTCAAGCGCGTTTGATTAAGTAAATAAAAAAATATAGAATATCTATCAATTTTTTTATTAGAATTGACACAAAATGGATATTCATGACTGGCAGGCAATTATTTTGCGGAAAAAATCGTTTTAGAAATTGTGGAAAATAAAATCAGCTTTTTAGCATCATCCATCCAGCAAATAGGTAGAAGAAACTTTTCCAGAAAAGGAAGATAGTGTCCCATTCCTTTGGCTCGTCTTGGCGACCATTTTAGTGTAGGATGTTTACGCAATCCCTTAAACACCGTAGGGTGGTTTGACGACACCACCCTACGGGGGATTTAGCGTTCCGGTACATTCCGATTAGGGTATAGAAAAGGCATGTGTTTAATTCTCTGTTCATAGGTATTTCGTAATCATACATTTATTTGATAGATATTATTATTTCATACTAGAAATTCTCAGTACTAGACCGGAGTTAGGAAGTTGGCGGCGTTTCACCCCCGTGCCTCGGAGAGCACGTTATGCCGTCGGTCCCGGTTATTATCACTAACATGATAATAGTCGTTAAAGCCCGCCAACCCGCATTGGAGCAGCGTGGGGGGTCTAAGCTCTAAATCCCTCTCTCCTATGAGAGTGGAGGCCTGTGCCCAGCAGTGGGACGTTAATGGGCTGTAGTGGTGGTGATGGGGACATTTATTTGATTTATCTTCCAAGAAAGTGCGCTTCCATTTTAGACTGCATAATTAATATTGAAGACTAGCTGATGCCCGCGACTTCGTCCGCGTGGTTTAAGTTTTTTTAATTCCCTCGGGAACTTCTTAATTTTCCGGGATAAAAAGTAGCCTATGTCACTCTCCAGGTCCTCAACTCCCATGCCAAAAATCATGTCGATCCGTTGCTCCGTTGCGGCGTGATTGAAGGACAAACCAACAAACCAACAAACAAATACACTTTCATACAGGTATTTTATAATATTAGTATTTAGTACCTACCTATGATGTACGGACGACATCAAGAGAGTCACAGGGAGTCGCTGGATCCAAGCGCCGCAAGACCGTGGTTTGTGGAGGACCCTACAGGAGACCTATGTCCAGCAGTGGACGTCTATTTGTTGACAGCAATGAATTAATATTATTATCTTCACTTATTACCAGGTGACGTGAAAAAAATAGTCAGTTAATCATACAACACGAACAAAGTATCAAAAAAAAAATCAAAAGTTTTTTTTTATTCAAATAGACTTTTTACAAGTGCTTATGAATACCTAGTCGAATGAATCTACAACTGAAGACTGTTCCTACCGAGAAGAACCAGCAAGAAACTTTATCAAACTGAATAATTCCATCAATCTCACACGTCTATTACACACTGTTGTGTTGACCGATCAATCTTGATCCTTGTAGACACCTGCAGATAAAATCCTGATTCGTATTCCATAATATTACCTTATACCTCTAATGTTAAATGCTTATAACGATAAAGGAAAACATCATGAGAAAACCTGCATTCCCGACAGTACAAAAAATTAAATGAAAATCGGTTCATCCGTTTCGAAGCTACGATGTCACAGACAGACATACATCTAGATACACACGTTAAACTTATAACACCCCTCTTTTCGCGTCGGGGGTTAAAAGTAAGATTGGGCAACCTCCTTGGCGCAGTGTTGAGCGCTGTTTGTCTTAACGTGCGGAGGTCCCGGGTTCGATCCCCGGCGGGGTTCCCTGGTCTGGCCTGGTGGGAGGCTTAAGCCGTGGCTAGTTACCACCCTACCGGCAAAAGACGTGAAAGAAGCGATTTAGTGTTCCGGTACGATGCCGTGTAGAAACCGATTAGGAGTATGGGGGAGTTACCCATGACAGCAAATCGTAAGTATCGTAATCGTTTGTCAAACGTATAATTCGACCTGTTTAAAGATTTCATAGATGTCTGCACGCCAAAAAGCATAATATATGAACTTGAACTCCTTAAACAGTTCGAGTAATACCTACGTTTAAAGATGTCAAATGTTTACTATTTGCTTAGACCAAGACAATTATTGGGCCTCTGGTTCACGCCCGCTACGTAGATAGGTAGGTATAATTTGAAAGTTTCCACTTTTCCTATTACCAGTCTCCGTTGTTGCTAACGACAACTTCTTTCCGCCACGTCGCCATTCCCGGACATTCCGCGCTCAAATATAATAACTTTCCCGAACTCAAAATTGGCTTGTTTATGGATAAAATTGAAAAGTTTACCCAGGTAATTAGTTTAAAAGCTTAGGTAGGTAAGTACTTTGAAAACCTTTCTGGCTTTAGGGCTTCGTTATCGCTTTGATGTACTTAACAAGTAATGACAGGTTAATTATTTTTTTGAAAATGCCTCATGTCGCTCATGTTGTGTAGGAACTCAATCCCTACAATACGTTGCCCCATCTGAGTTTGTTGTGGGCTCAGACCTGGGCGCGTTTGGAACCCTCGTAGCTTTAGTTTTAAGATACCGTAACAGATTATCACCATCATATTTTTATGTAACTGGACTTCAATAAGTGTAGTGTACCTAAATTGAATAAAATATTTATGACTTACTAGCTGATGCCCGCGACTCAGTCCGCGTGGTTTAAGTTTTTTTGATTCCCTCGGGAACTCCCTAATTTTCCGGGATAGCCTATGTCACTCTCCAGGTCCTCAACTATACCCATGTTAAACATCACGTCGATCCGTTGCTCCGTTGCGGCGTGATTGAAGGACAAACCAACAAACCAACAAACAAACACACTTTCGCATTTATAATATTAGTATGATGACTTATGACTTATGACTTATACTTAACCTAGAACCTAGAGTACGTAGAGCGACAAAGTCGAGAACGCGACTCGGTACGACGCGAGTCGCGACGCGACAGTGTCAAACAGCAGCTGACCTGCTGACCCTTACGTGACCAACGTCGTCACGTATAGTCCTTTTTTAGTATAGTATTTTTATGCCTGATTAGTTTTTGTTTTTATTTTATCATGAGTAGGTACTAATATTATAAATGCGAAAGTGTGTTTGTTTGTTGGTTAATTGGTTTGTTAGTTTGTCCTTCAATCACGCCGCAACGGAGCAACGGATTGACGTGATTTTTAGCATGGGTGTAGTTGAGGACCTGGAGAGTGACATAGGCTACTTTTTATCCCGGAAAATTAAGGAGTTCCCGCGGGAATCAAAAAAATTTAAACCACGCGGACGAAGTCGCGGGCATCAGCTAGTTTTTCATATAATAGGTATACTAGTGACGCTGTCACCAAGTCAGATAAGTTTGTGGGACAATAGATAAGTTTGTCACGTTTCTATGGAGGCGTATCGCGTCGCATTGCGTCGCGTCGCTAGCCTGTTTCAATAGAGATGAGCTATTTTTCAATTTCTATATCGTCTGATCACGTGAGATTACGTGCTGCCATTCGACCAATAATGATGGGAAATATATCTACAAATTTGTCGGCAATCAATACTCCCATTACCATTGGTCAAATGGCAGATAAGATGACGTGATCAGCCCCCCGATCATGTAAGAATGGCCGATCAAAACGTTAAAGTTCGTCGTCAAAGTTTGTAAACCATAACTTCATTAAATTAGAGCTCAATTTCGTGTACCCATTCTTATACGTTTAGGTATGTACGATACTCTAACTCTCTCATAGATACTCATTTTAGAATTTTTTATAAAATTTTTAATTAATTTTAATACATTCAAAAATACCGCGCGTTCAGACTTCAGAGTGGGGTTTTAACGTTCACAGGTGTTTTGTACAAGTCTAGAAAATCTAAAAATGTCATCGCGAACGTGTAAATATAATGCTAATAAATTACAAAATCTTCTAAATACAAAAGAAAATTTTTTCATGTGATATTTTGTTTCGTCTAATTACGACCTAAAATACCGAAATAGGTATTATATAAAGTCCAAGTCAAATTTTGTGTTTGTTATATAGAAAGATAGGTATAGGTCTACCAGGAGGCAAAAAATACCTTTGATTTTATATATATAAAATCAATGAAAAATACACCTAAAAGCAATGCCTAAAAGTACCAGTATACGGTGTATACTTTTTGCCATCAGATTCTGGTAGACCTATATAAGGTACTTAGTTTTCCATGAAAGTACATTTTTATTTGACCAAATATTTATGATCATGTAGAGTTTATGGTTTTGTAGAGAAATGCAGTTTTGATGACAATTTTGCGCCCAACGTTTGGCCGCCATTAGAGGCAGCTGCGGCAAAGATTTATATCGCAAGGTTTATGTTCATGTACGATACACCACAATTTACCAATAGGTACCCACAAAAGTTTTTCATATTATGCCCTTAAAGAGTTTTAACACCCTATTAAATTTTGTGAATGAATTTTCAATATACTTTTATTGTACACCACTTATATAATGAGTTCAACGAAAAGCAAATATAATAGGGCAATAGGCATAACAAAAACAGTATAATTAGCCCTTGTATAATTACAATAATTACAAGTTAGCCCTTGATTGCGATCTCGCCCGATGGTAAGTGATGATGCAGTCTAAAATGGTAGTGGACTAACCTGTTAGGGGCATGGCAGTTATATTAAACCCATCCTCCTAGTCAGTTTCTACACGGCATCGTACGGTAGGGTGGTAAGTAGCCGCGGCCGAAACCTCCCACCAGGCCAGACCAGAGCGAAAATTCAGAAATTATAAATTCCCAAATTGACCCTGCCGGGAATCGAACCCGGTCCCTCCCACGTTAAGGCAACAGCGCTCAACACTGCGCCAGGGAGATCTAGCAACCTAGCCCTCACTTCCAGGCAACCATATGGTGCTAAAACACTTGTCTACAGATACTAGCGGTAACTAGGTGGTGCGAATGTAAATACTAAATACCTATAATACAAGGACTAATTTAAAATAAGCTATAATTAAGTAAAAAAATTAAAAACACGACTGTCTCGCCAAAAAGTTATTTTTTATTTTTTTAATGTATATATAGCGAGCAAACGAGCAGGCGGGTCACCTGATGGTAAGTGATTACCGCTGCCCATGAACATTTGCAGCACCAGAGGAACCGCCAATGCATTGCTGGCTTTTGAGAAATTTATTTATCCGCCCTTTGAAGAGCCCCATATTACGAGTATAATCATTAGATTAGGGAACACAGAAGATGGAAGCTGGTGCCTGGTTCCACAATTTAATTTAGATTTTAATTTTTCAAAAAATTTATAGTATTCCTAGGGTTCCTTTCTAGTATTTTGGTACGACTACGGAGCCCTAAAAACACGAAATAATATAAATTATTCGAGCGTGCAATCGACAAAAGAAATTACAAACTTACGCAAACAACGTCTTTCTTGGAATATGAAATATTCGTGAGTATATTTTTCCCGACCTTGTAAAATATTCCTTTGAAACGGTTTGCGTCTGAACGTTTTGAACAACGTCTTTGAAGCGTCTCCTCTCGTTGGATTATGGCTTGTGTTCACATTTTTACCTGCCAATATCTAGGTATAGCAATAGGTAGGTAATATAGGTAGTAGGTAAATATTATAACTCTATGATTTATTCCAATCTATACTGTAGACCTACGTAATCATACTAATATTATAAATGCGAAAGTGTGTTTGTTTATTGGTTTGTTGGTCTGTCTTTCAATCACGCCGCAACGAAGCAACGGATCGATGTGATTTTTGGCATCAGGCATGAGTGTAGTTGAGGATCTGGAGAGTGACATAGGATTTTTTATTACGGATAATTATGGAGCTACCGAGGGAATCAAAAAAACTTAAAGTACGCGGATACCTATTTGGTTTTTCTAGGTAATCGCGCTCCACCTTAGGCTGCATCACTACTGCAAGTCTGATTGCAGCCAAGCGCTAGTCTATGAATTAAAAAAAATGACTTCTAGTTAAATAAATACTTTTTTAGTGATCATTAACGACTTTTTATTTTCGTTCCCGGTTGTGACCCAGAATCGAACCCCCGACCATCTGAAAAGGAGGCCGCTGGCCGAGGTCTTATTTCTCAAAGCTTCAAAATTATCTGTTAAATCTATAAAAAGGGTAACGATAGAAGCAGGTACTTGGCCTACTGTTACCTACTTTAAATACGGTATAGGTACCTTACGTTACATTGACGGCCTCCCTGTGAAGGTTCCGGGTTCGATCCCCGGCAGGGTCAATTTTGGTAAACTCAAACTCAAAGTATAAATTTATTAAAATTAGGTACACTGTACACTTATTGACGTCCAATTACTTATAAAACATGATGGTGATAACTGATAATCAATTACGGTATCTTAAAACTAAAGCTACGAGGGTTCCGAACGTGCCCTGGTCTGAGAAGAGCCCACAACAAACTCAGCCGGTTTTTTAAATTATTATCACCATCTCACATAGCCTACTGTTACAACTTACAATTATTATTTTGTAATGAGGTAATAGGTATATGCTTTTTCCTATAGCCTCGTCCAATAAAAGTAGTCTATAATATACTCTATATAATCTGGCCCATCTGTCATACAGTCTCACCTTCAGAACAAAGAGCTCATAAATATTCCATTTCGGAGAACTTACGCTATATTTCACCATCGCTAAGTAGGGAAGATCAAAAAAGTGCCAACCGACCAACCTATAGGTAGATACATATTTCAAATCACAAACTTTTGTACCATAAATGATTTGCGTGAAAATTTCATTTCATTATCTTTTTTTCATATATTTAAGTAATAAAAGAATTGCTGTTCGTCTCGCTAAAACTCAGAAACGGCTTGACCGATTTTGATGGACTTTTTACCATTGAAAATGGTTATCAGATGCAAATCGCCTGAGACGTATTTTTGGTCATAGCTCCGAGGATTTTTGGAGGATCGAGATGGGAATAGTACCAAGAGTTGAGGAATTTATCGAGACACGTGTGAGCATTTGAATTTTGAAAATCGGCTGGTAACTTTTGGAATTTTGAAAAATGTAAAAAAGTCGGGTTTTTTTGGGGGATATGTTTTTACTAAATTGTAAATATTTCGGAAAAAGACCGACTTAAGAAGAAATTTAAGAAAAAAGTCCTAGGATAAAATGGTGTTAAAATTTTGAAAATCGGTTAATAATTGTGACCTGTACCGGTGGTCCCTTTGATTTGGAATTGTAGAAAAACGGGTACTTCCGTATATAAAAAAAAAACATACGCGCCGAATTGAGAACCTCCTCCTTTTTTGGAAGTCGGTTAAAAAGTGATGTAGCTTCTATGATTATTGACCGACCGTCATGGTCGTCAATGGTGTTAAAAGATGCGAATGCAGGCGAGAAGTGCATTCGAGTTGGAATTTTGAAAATCGGTTAGTAAAATTTTGAAGAAGAGATTTTTATTTTTTTAAGAATCAACAAAAGTGTTATACATTCGTATGTTATAATTCGACTTGTAAGTTAACTTACTCGTAGTTGTGTAATTTAAGGGAAGTAAATCTCAATAAAAAATCTTATTCTACTTGTAATGTGTTATTCAAAATAAAATAAATAGGGGTATGGGTTTAATATAACTGCCATGCCCCTAACAGGTTAGCCCGCTACCATCTTAGACTGCATCATCACTTACCATCAGGTGAGATCGCAGTCAAGGGCTAACTTGTAGTGGATAAAAAAAAAAAAAAAAAAAAAAAAAAAAAAAAAAAAAAAAAAAAAAAAAAAAATTTTTTTTTCGTAAATTTTTGTATTCATTTTCAATGCTCCGATTCTTGCGGGGGCCTGCGAAATCTGTGAATTTTCTTTAATCTATAAGTAGTTTAAATGGTTATCAAACTTAAAACTAACCGAGGATGTGAATTTTAGGTCTTTTGGAATTTTTAAAAAAAAAATATTCACTAAGAAATAATTTATTTTTGACATAGGCATCATCCCTATTGCTAGGCTAAGCAGCTGGGCTAAATAAGCGCCAGCTCTTGGGTCAATAAATAGAAATATTAGTTACAGTATTTCCTGCATATGCTAGCATAGGTCGACGAGACAGCCAAAAGGCTCGAGTCTAGCCTTCGCCCTGCACCGAGCGACAGGGATTAGTGCTCGAGGCAGCTCGAGTAATATCGAGGCACGTTGCTCTCCCGCCACTTGTAGAGACCGGCTTAAATCGCTCTTGAGACGAAACTGCACGTTCATACCAACTAGGTAATCCTACCGGTTACTACTAAATTGTACATGACAAAATCTCAATTGCCTCGTTGGTCTAATAATTAGCATGTTCGACTGCGGCTGACGAGGTCCCGTGTTCGAATCCCGGGTCAGGCCATAATTAAGTAATCCGAATTTGTGACAGGAAATTCTCAATACTAGCTCGGAGTTAGGAAGTTCCCGCATGTTAACAAGTGAATGTAACTCAAAGAATTAAAAAATACGACTGCCATAGTTAAATGATATTTTTTTGTGAATCACTGGATATTGAGATATAGTCTTATATATTTATGGAATCTACGCATCATTTTCTTGATGATGACAATATAGTTAATCTCATTTTTTGAAAAAAATATTCAACTTTAGTCTTTGATGCGGGACCATGGTCACCCTATCAATTTTTTTTTAAATTTTGCTAGCGTATGTCACCCGGAATAAGCTAAGGATTCTAACGATACCTCATTCATCAAAATCCGTTCAGGCGTATAGAAGTTATGGCGGAATATACAAACTCACATACATACATAAACCCTGAAAACAATATACTCCTTTTTTCAGGCAGTCGTATAAAAAGATCTGCTTTGTGGTGATGCAGCCTAAGGTGGAGCCCGCTTTATTTGCCAATTCACTCCTGATTTGAAGGTTCCGCAAAGAAACGTCTGCATAAAACTAACATACTTAGTTTCATTTAATTTAGCTCAGATTTCAAGTTTATTAGCTTTTTTTTTTATCCACTACAAGTTAGCCCTCGACTGCGATCTCACCTGATGGTAAGTGATGATGCAGTCGGAGATGGTAACGGGCTAACCTGTTAGGGGCATGGCAGTTATATTAAACCCATACCCCTATTCGGTTTCTACACGGCATCGTACCGGAACGCTAAATCGCTTGGCGGCACGTCTTTGCCGGTAGGGTGGTAACTAGCCACGGCCGAAGCCTCCCACCAGGCCAGACCAGGTAAAGTTCAGAAATATGCTGGGCGACATAATATGCGATCCAAATCGAGCAAAATCTCAGAAACTATTGGTCACATGCAAGCAGGTGTCAACTGCGGGTTCTATAGGCAGGCAATTGTTGGTTGGAATTCTGGAAGGTTGCCAGCCCGGTATTCTGTTAATTGCGCTATGTAATTAACCTTATGGGGGTCCTGGAAATTATGGGTTCGAATCAGCTTGCTGTAATGTGCATAGGCTTGGCGATGTAATTATACGCTACATATAAAACGTAAAATAACGGGAATCGCCGCCCTTAAAACAATTTTTAATAATTGGTAAAAAAAAAGGTAGGTAATCAAATATCAAATCAAATAAATATTATAAATGCGAAAGTTTGGATGGATGTATGGATGTATGGATGTATGGATGTGTGGATGTTTGTTACTCAATCACGCCCCAACGGCTGAACGGATCTGGATGTTTGGCACAGAGATAGATTATAGTCTAGAATGACACATAGGCTACTTTTTATCCCGGAAAATTAAGGAGTTCCCGCGGGAACCGAAAAACCTCGATCCATATTAAGTAATATATTATTATGTATGAAGCTTCGTAACTTGACACCTAAGTATATATTATTGTATGAAGCTTCGTAACTTGACACCTTAATATGTAAGCTGGTAGTGGTTAGCATGTTCGACTGCGGCCGACGAGGTCCCGGGTTTGAGTTCTGGGTCGTGTCAAAACAACCTATTGGGTTTTTCTGACAGACGAGGGCTGAAAGGCATATACATAGAGCCTATTACTAATGACGTAGGCATCAGCTATGAAAAGATTTTGAAAATTTAACCCCTAAAAGAATAAAATAGGGGGTTGAAAGTATGAAAATCGAACACATAGCAAGAGTGATTAGCCGCAGCCTCCCGGGCATTCAAATAGCATCAAACTATCGTTAGCACGTGTCACTGGCACATTACTGTCACTGACAGCGTGACGCTAATGTGTATTGGCACCATGACAGCACTCGCGACCTCTACATCGCCATTTGATATTAATTTAATTACCTATTAAATTAATTTAATAACATTAAAATACTACCTTCTCTTCGCTGCATTCTAGGTGTCCACTGGCCTGAGAAGATCAGTAACATCGATCTCTAACTACGATGCAAGGACGCTCCAATATACGAACAGATTAACCGACGCAAATGGAACTGGATCGGCCACACTATACGCAGAGAGCCAGGCAATATCGCGAGGCAAGCTCTTGACTGGGATCCTCAGGGAAAAAGAAAGCGTGACCTGTAGGGGCACACATACCTACATGGATGACGTAACATGACGCGGCCACGTTAGCCAATCACGTGCCGCCGCCTGAATCACGATTACGAAGTTATTTCAGAATTGTACTATATATAGAACTTTTAACCTACAACAGTCGGCCCAGCTGGCAGCCCCGAGCATGACACCGGCTCGGAGGAAGATCTTCCTATTGCATCGGTCGAGCACAACATACGCTCCCGACAGACCGACCCCGAAAGCGTTGACAGGGACGTGACGAAAGTGGCAGAATTTTCATTACAAAGTTCGGTCACTCTTATTTCATATTAATTATGCAAGTTTGTACTTCGTACCTCTCTCCACCATCTCTAGATCTATGATCTAGAGGTACGGTAAGTCTAAACTCTAAGTACATGACATTGCCTAGCTTTCATAGCCGGGCCTGTGATTTGTATTGTCAACCCACTGTATCAAATAAATATTATAAATGCGAAAGTTTGGATGGATGTATGGATGTATGGATGTATGGATGTATGGATGTTTGTTACTCAATTGCACGCTCCAACGGCTGAACGGATCTGGATGAAATTTAGCACAGAGATAGAGTATAGTCTGAAATAGCACATAGGCTACTTTTTATCCCGGAAAATTAAAGAGTTCCCGCGGGAACCGAAAAACCTCAATCCACGCGGACGAAGTCGCGGGCATCAGCTAGTGATTTTATACTTACGCTGTGTGGTGGTTACCTTAGAGTGGTGATGGCTTAGAATACTTCGGTATCCTATTTGGAGTATTTAGAGTTTGGATACCGTCAGGCCTTTAAATTTTGGAAATTATGTGAGATTTAAGCAAAATAAATTTAAATGTCGCTTTAACGATGAAAGAAAACATCGTGAGGAAACATGTATCATCATCATCATCACTACATCCCATTAACGTCCCACTGCTGGGCACAGGCCTCCACTCTCATAGGAGAGTGGGAATTAGAGCTTAGACCCACCACGCTGCTCCAATGCGGGTTGGCAAGCAACATGTATGCCCAAGAGTAATTCTTCATAATGTACTCAAAGGTGTGTGAACCGTGAAGCCTATATTATAGGAGATAACTGCACTTTTGGTAACCATCGCCAGAAAAGCTGATTCAGTGTTAGGTGGATGTAGAGCTCTCCACTGATCTCAAAAGTGGCAGTCTGGCTGCATTTGGATGGCCCTTTAGCTAAATATGGGCGTTCAAAGACGGTTTATTGTTAACAAAAATGAACGATAATTAGAAAAGCTGATTCTTGTACAGTATTAAAGTATGCGCAGTACCTATGTAAACAGCGTAAAAACTGACGCATTTGGATGGGACTTTTTCTAGATATCAGCTTTCAAAGACGTTATAACCTACACTTACTATGCGTTCCTGTAAAAAAATATTAGCAATTATTATGTCGTCCCGTTGATTGCTGTTAATAATTTTTAATAGCGATCAACGGCGACAAAGTTATTGCTAATATTTTTTTACAGGAACGCATAGTAAGTATAGGTTATAACGTCTTTGAAAGCTGATATCTAGAAAAAGTCCCATCCAAATGCGTCAGTTTTTACGCTGTTTACATAGGTACAGCGCATACTTTAATACTGTACAAGAATCAGCTTTTCTAATTATCGTTCATTTTTGGTAACAATAAACCGTCTTTGAACGCCCATATTTAGCTAAAGGGCCATCCAAATGCAGGCAGACTGCCACTTTTGAGATCAGTGGAGAGCTCTACATCCATCTAACACTGAATGAGCCTTTCTGGCGATGGTTACCAAAATTGCAGTTATCTCTTAGTCTACTAGTACCTGTTAAACCATTTTACCAGTGTGGTGGTCTATTTCCTAAACCCTTCTCAGTTCTCAGTCTAAGCTAAGAGGAGGCACAGAGAGGTGTTGATAATGGAGGTTCAGACAATGATGGATGATGACTTCTATTGGTTGAAATGAATCCTCTAGGACCTAGGTAC
This sequence comes from Erebia ligea, assembly GCA_917051295.2. Taxonomy (NCBI): domain Eukaryota; kingdom Metazoa; phylum Arthropoda; class Insecta; order Lepidoptera; family Nymphalidae; genus Erebia; species Erebia ligea. The sequence goes on from OU785241.1 coordinate 1,027,596, forward strand.
TGAGTTTACTTACTATAATATAAGAGCCACAAGTTATTTATGAAGTCAATATTTTTTTAATGTGAATTTGGGTATTTGTACTGCGTTCACTAAACATCAACCGTACTAAAGAGTGAAGTATGTCAATCAAAATGTTGTTTGTTACAAATAAACTCACCTGAGCCATTCACGTCAACTGCAAGGATCAAGATGGATCGGTCGAAGCACAGTGAAACACCGGCATTTGTATGAACACGATCAAGATTGATCGTCCGTTAAGGTTTGCTATACACGCAATCGGTTTAGCACATTATATACTTACGAAAAAATTTTTGAACAGCAAAACCGACTTGAAATTTCAAATCAAACGTCTTTATCAATATTATTAATCCAAAAAACGTGTGTTTACTACGCTTTAACGGCGCATCTGTTCAACCTGATTACAGATGTTGGTTGGATCCCGGGGTAAACATAGGCTACTTTTTATCACCAAGAATCAAAATGTTCTCATATGGTATATTTAAAAAAAGAACAAGCTATCGAAGTCGCGAGTTTCAACTAGAAACTATATAAAATGGTTTCATCATCATCGTCGGCGCCACAGCCTCTTATGGGTCCGGGCCTGCCCCCCAATCATGTAAGAATGACCGATGAAATCGTTAAAAATCTGCGGCAAAGTAAATAAACCATAACAGCATTAAATTAGAGCTCAATTTCGTGTACCCATTCTTATACATTTAGGTATGTACGATACTCAAACGTATAAGAATGGATACGCGAAATTGAGCTCTAATTCAATGCAGTTATGGTTTATATTACTTTGACGCTGCACTTTTACCATTAATTGATGGACAATTCTTACATAATCGGTGGGCTGGTCCAGAAGATATCTCCATCTGTCTCTGTCCTTTGCGCTCGTTTTACAAATTTTTATTCCAAGCCGCTTGGCGTCTTGGTTCGAAGTCCTTTTTTATTTTGCCTTGTCGTCGTTCTTTACCGATCCCAAAGTCTTCCTTTGCATTCACGATAAAAGGATCGACTGAAAATCAACGCTGAGCCGATGCCTTTTTTTGGAATTATTTTTGTGTCACAGTTCCTAAGTGTTTTACTAGTAATTTTGTTTTTGTATCTTCACTCTGTCTTTGGTAATTCCAAATACAGTTTTTTTTTTTTTATTTATAAAGATGGAAGTTTAGGGTTAAATGTATATTAGCCGCCCGGATCGAAAAAACGGTTCACCGCTAGTTAATATTCTACAAAGATGCTCAGAAAAGGGCTAAGTGGAAACCGTTAAGTGGTTCGTGAGTCGTGACGAACGAACTGAAAGTAATTAACGATCTAAATATACAAAACAGAAAAATGTCCTCTTAAAATTGCGGTCGCCAAGTCGAGCCAATCTATACGAATACTAGCTGAAGCCCGCGACTTCGTCCGCAGGTTTAGTTTTTATTTATTTCCGTTGTCACTCTCCAGGTCCTCAACTATGCCCATGCCAAAAATCACGTCGATCCGTTGCTCCGTTACGGCGTGATCGAAGGACAAACAAACAAACACACTTTCGCATTTAAAATATCAGTATTATTTCCTTATGTCCAGTAAAATTATGATGCTACACGTTCACACATTGTCAGGCTTATCCGATTCCCTGCTGATCAGACAATACAATAAATTAATATTTGCTCAATGTATTAGTTCGATGCGCTGCAAATTAATTTAGAATCGCTTCCACTTATCCTGTTTAATCCGCAACTGATCGGGATTGAATCACATGCTTGTTTTGTGTAATTCTGTATGGACTATTATTTATTTATTAGATGATGTCGCGTAGATAGAAATCCGCGTGGATTAAGTTTTTTTATTCCCGCAGGAACTCCTTAGAAAATAAAAAGTAGCCTATGTCTTTCCCCGGGATACAATGGGGCTGATTCGTAGTACACAATCTCTAAACTAAACTAAAATTAGAGCATTACAAATATTGCTAACCCTTTCATAATACTCCCTACGGAAAGGGACAGAACTAGATTTAAAGCTGCCATTTTAGTTTAGTTTAGTGTATATGGTAATAAGGATCACTATTGTCTGCGGTGAATGAAACGCGTCTTGGTCTTTCCACTGTTTATTTGCGACTAATTTAGTAACTTATAATGTGTTGGTACAAAATGCATTTTTTTATGAATGCCACTGATATGCTTAACTTAAGATATTACACTTCGAAAACATTGATATAGGAAATGTAGATATTGGACTAAACATGCCGCCCGCCAAAGGACCCTCAGCGTCCTTTATAAATATAAGTACATACATTGATTTTTGACAAACTTAAAATATTATACTAAATCACAATAGGCGAGAGCAGTAGTAGAATACATTCAAAAAACTTAACATTATAATTGATCTTAACTTCTAGTGTTACATGACATCAATGAACATTCACTTGCAATATATAGAAAATACAATAACTTAAACAATCATACAATAAATTAGTAAAGATCTTAACCTTTTCTTATTTCTTAAACAAACAGAATACAACTTAGCAGGCAAATTTGATTACAATAAACATTTACTCATGCAAAAGACCTATAGAATCTTACATACTTAGTTGCTTAGTCGATGTCTATCGGTAAGGGACATAGTTTCGATACAGATCTTTGCACTATACGGTCGCCACTTTTGACACTATAAACTCGAGTAACACCATCACCACCAGAATGTTTGTCAGTGATGCGACCCAGCATCCATTTTCCAGGTGGAAGATTATCATTTTTGATGAGTACTATGTGTCCGATATCGAATTCTTTTTCTTTCTTGGTCCACTTGTACCTCTGTTGCAATCTAGACAAATATTCTGATTGCCATCTGCGCCAAAAGTCTGATAACATTTTTTGCAGGTGCTGCCACCTCGATAAGTAGCTCATAGGTACATCTTGAAGATTGGGATTTGGAATGGTAATTGGAGCTTCTCCAATCAAAAAGTGTCCTGGAGTTAACGGCATCTTATTATCTATATCCGAATCATCTATGGGGCTAGAGGTCTGGAATTCAGACGCTTCTATTTGACATAGGACTGTGGACATTTCTTCATAAGTGAGGTTTGACGTTAATACCCTTTTCAGGTGAAACTTCATTGACTTCATTAGGTAAGTCCTCCATAAATTGCAATTTTACTGTTGCCTTTTGCCTTGCGCATATCAAACATTTTTTAAATTTTAATTTTGCTAAATTTTTTGCTTTCAGGATCCAGTATTTTTGCCGTAAGTATCCCAACATCAGTTGCGGTCCACCATGCAACGTCTTCAAGTGAGCGTCGGTGACAACGAGCTTCGACAGGTAAGTGTCATGATCTAGTATTATTGGGTGTCTACCATCTTCATTTAAATCTGCATGGCGCAACCTACCGCCCACCCTGACGATTCCTTCATCATCAAGGTAAGGTTGTAACGTTTTTAATTTGCTTTTTGCTTGTACTTTACCATTAGCTTTTAAATTATTTATATCTTCTTTAAAACTTACTTGCTGTGTTAGCTTTATGCATGTTTTTAACGCTTCATCTAATTCTTTTGTTGTGATAGCTGTGTCTTTATCTTGCAATTTCTTTCCTTTTAAAAATCTTTTGCTGTAAGTTATCATTTTTAGTAGTTCTGTTAAGTTATCACACATTTCAAATTTTGCAGTTATACTTGTGTTTTCATTTTCTATTTTCAGGTTTACTTCTATAACTTCTTTTCTTTCCAGGGTTGTAGTTATGTTCTGGGGTCTGCAGTATTCGATTTCATCATTATTTAACCACTCAGGTCCTTTCCACCACATTTTGTATTCTTTCAGGTCTACTAATGGCATTCCTCTTGAGGCGATATCAGCAGGATTGTCTTGCGATTGGACATGATACCAATTGTGATTGCCGATGTCTTCGAGGATCTCAACCACGCGATTTCGCACGTAAGTATTCCATCTTGCAGGGTCTCCGAAGAGCCAGGACAAAACTATAGTGGAGTCCGTCCACGCGTATATCTGACCGATAGGTATTCTCATAGATTCTTTTATTTGTTTCAGAAGACCAGCAAGTAGCACTGCACCGTTGAGTTCCAGACGAGGTAAGGATTTAGATTTAGTCGAGGCCACGCGTGTTTTAGCTGCGATGATTGTAGTCTTCACCTCTCCATCGGAGGTTTTTACTCTCATATAGGCGACAGCGCCGTAGGCCTTATTCGAAGCATCGCAGAATCCGTGAACTGTAACATCCGTCATCAGTTTTTCAGTTGTTTGGAGCCATCGATCTATCTCAATACCAGGTAAGTTTTGGAAACTATTTCTTAGATCCAGCCATTCTTCAGCAATCGTTTCATTTACTTCTTCATCCCACGTTATGCCTTGTAGCCACAATTTCTGAATTAGCAACTTTGCAGGTAGAATTGAAGGCGCTAACCAGCCGAGCGGGTCAAACAAACGTTGTATATCAGAGAGGATCGTTCTCTTCGTGATTGGATCAGCTACGGCAGGTAAGTTTAGATTATATTGGAATTTATCTGTTCCCATGTTCCATTGTAATCCAAGTGCTCGAATACTACCATCGATCGTTATGTCTAGGTTTACTTTGGAACTTCTTTGATTAGGTTCAAATTGTTTCAGGAATTCAGCATTGTTGGAGCACCATTTTTGCAGAACAAAGCCTCCTCTTTGCAATATTGAATCTATATCCTTTGCAACCTTGATCGCTTCTTCCAGATTATCCTTTCCCGACATAAGATCATCCATGTAAAAATCTTGTTTAATTACTACAGCTGCATCAGGATTATTCTGGCCTTCATCTTCGGCAACTTGGTGTAACGTTCGGACTGCTAAGTAAGGAGCTGATGCTGTCCCGAACGTCACTCGTTTGCGTCGATAATCCTTAACAGGTTCGTTCTTGTCGCTGCGCCAGAGAATTCTCTGCAAATCAGCATCTTCCTTGCTTACCATGATCTGGCGGTACATTTTTGCTATATCTGCGACGAAGCACACTTTCTTCGTTCGCCATCTTAAAATTAGAGCTCTCATATCATCTTGTAGTTGAGGGCCTACTAGTAACTCATCATTAAGAGAGATTTGATTGTAACCCTTTTGCGATGCGTTAAAAACGGTTCTAACTTTACTTGTTTCTTTTTCAGCTTTAATTACAGCATGATGTGGTAGATACACTGATGGATTGTTTATTTCTTCTTTTGGAACTTCTTCCATATGATCCATGTCTTTGTATTCTTCCATAACCTTAACGTATTCTTTCTTCAAACTTGTATCTCTCTCAAATCTTCTTTCTAATTGATGTAATCTTTTTAGCGCAATTTCTTTTGTATTTCCTTCAATACATTGTAAATGTTCTGTTTTCCTTGGTAGTTTTACAATGTATCGTCCTTCATCTGTTCTGGTGGTTGTACTTTTGTATATTTCTTCACATTTTCTTTCTTCTGGTGTGGGTCTTCGTATTTCAGTTATATCTTGTTCCCACATATTCTTGAGCATATTATCCAGATCCAGATTCAGGTGCATGCTTATAATATCATCTCCTTGTGTCTTTTGTGCAGTGCCAAATAGGATCCAACCCAGGCTTGTGTTCTGCGCGCATGGAGTTCCTGGAGGACCTTTTATAATTTCACCTTTCATAATTTTGGCACATACATCTACACCGAGCAACATGTCTACTCGTCCTGGTTGGTTAAAACTTGGATCTGCCAGAACGAGACCTTCTAAGTGCGGCCAGGTGTTGTTGGAAATGGTTGTTGTTGGTACTTGTGAGGTGAGTCGCGTTGGCATGATATACGTCTTGATCTTAAATTCTTCTTCTTGTCTTGGTAAGACGTATAACTCCGTTGCTTGCTTTACAGTGGTTCTTGTTGATCCAATACCCGTGATCGTACCATTTATTCTTGTTCTCTTTAGTCGTAATGCTTGTACTGCCCTTTCGCTTACGAAGCTTGCTTGTGATCCCGTGTCCACTAGAGCCTTTACTACAGTAGTGTGCCCATAGTCATCCCTTATCTTCACTAGAGCCGTTGCCAGTAGTGCTACGCTTGTTGTTTCAGCGTTAATAGGTTCGATTCTTGTATTAACTTGTACTATATCTTCGTTACCTTCGTTAGATACAGTTGGTTGAGTAGTTTCTTGTTTATCCAACGTACCTGTTGTCCTTTTTTGGTGTAGTAGACTGCTATGGCGCTTGTGACAGATTTTGCAAGAATAGGGTACTTGGCACCTGGATGACCTGTGACCTTGAAAAAGACAGTTGAAACAAATGTTATTCTCCTTTACATAAAGGCCCCTGTCCACTGGAGTCATTTTTAAAAAATCCTCACAATGACTCAAAGTGTGGTCACCCTTGCATCGGACGCATGACTTAGTTGGCTTGGCCACGTGAAATACCTTTTCCTTAGTAGACTTCTCTTTACTTGTTGTGGGGGTTACTAATTCTAATGTTCTAAATTTAGTTTCAAGGAACTTTTTTAAGTCCTCCCACGTGGGTAATTCCTCAATGTTTTCCTTGTAGGCAAAATCTTCCCATTGTTTGTGCGACTCTTGGTCCAGTTTCTGAACCGTCAGAAATATTAAAATAGGATCCCAAGAGTCCGTTTCGATTCTTTGATTACGCAGACTGTTTACAATTTCGCTGGTGGTATCTAATATTAATTTTAAGTGTTGAGCAGACTGTATAGTACTTTTGCGTATTGAAAAAAGTCTCTTTAAAAGGGAATTGATAATTAAGCGCCTATTACCGTATCTATTTTTTAATATATCCCAGGCGAGGGAGTAGTTATCTTCGGTTACTTGAATATTTTTTAGCAATGCTGCTGCCTCACCTGTGATACTAGTTTTAAGGTAATGTAACTTTTGCACATTGGTTAGAGAAGTATCTGTATGAACTAAAGATAAAAACAAATCATTAAACGTAGGCCAATCTTCATACTTGCCGTCGAACGTAGGTAACTGTATTTTAGGTAGCCGGGCTAGCACGTGAGATGGTGTATCGGCAGCACTCGAACTTCGATTACCGGCACTTGTCTTTAACGCCAACAAATCCTTGAAGTAGCCTTGTAGATACAGGTACAGGTCTTCTTGCACAAAAAACTCTTCGTTCACGAAATACGGTAGGTTACCACGTTGTTCTCGCGTCGTACACTTTACTAGGTCTTGGTGGGCTTGTTTGAATGTTACCCAGTAGTCATCGATCGATTTTATCCTTGATTCAAGGTATCCTTTAGTTAAACGCTCCTTAGGGCATTTTTTTAAGTTAATTTTCGCCTTCTGGAATAATTGAGCCGTGTCCTCCAAAAGACTAATAACTTGATCCGCAGAAGTAGTCATTATTACCAAGCAATAAGTTCTATTTTTCGTTCTATTGTGAGCCCGTCGAGTTTCTTATCTTATCGCATTCCAGCGGCTCGAGCGGCGATCGTTATCTTGCTTAAATCCGGCGACGATTTTCGACCATATGTATATGAAAATGAAAATGAAAATGAAAATGATTTATTTCATGTAGGACCACTAGTGTCACTTATGATAAGTCGTAAGAATCTACCACCGGTTCGGAAAGCTGATTCTACTGAGAAGAACCGGCAAGAAACTCAGCAGTTGCTCTTTTCAAAATCAGAAAAATGTAACAATTTGTATAATATAACTACATACTTAATATAAAATGCATACGCTACGTTACAAGTAGGTATTACACTAACTTGTGGGTTGCTGGATGCGAAGCCGGTTGCTTCCATGCAACTTTGTCATCGAGAAAATCATCTATACTATAATACCCTCGACTTATCAGATGCTGTTTAACACAGTCTTTAAATTTATGTAATGGCAACTCCAGAAACTCTTTTGGTACCATGTTATAAAAGCGTATACTCGACCCCACAAAGGATTTCTGCACCTTGCGCACGCGATATGACGCTGTTACAAGCTTATGGCGGTTTCTAGTACATCGATTGTGAGTATCACTTATTTGCTTATAAAGATTAATGTTCTGCCTAACAAAGATTATATTATTGTATATGTATTGTGAAGGCACCGTAAGAACACCAATCTCTTTAAATTTTTCACGAAGTGATACGCGTGATCCGAGTTTATAAATAGAACGGATGGCTCTTTTCTGCAATACAAAAATTGATTGGATATCAGCTGCTCTGCCCCACAATAAGATGCCGTACGACATAACACTGTGGAAGTAAGCAAAGTAGACAAGCCTAGCCGTTTCAATATCGGTAAACTGTCTAATTTTCCTGACAGCAAAAGCAGCCGAGCTAAGTTTTCGCGCTAGTGTCTCTATATGAGCGCCCCATTGAAGCTTATTATCCAAGGTCACCCCCAAAAAAACTGTGGAGTTCTCCATCTTTAGTGTTTCTCCATTTATCATTATAGTTTTATCAATATTCTTTACATTAGGTAGAACAAACTCTAAGCACTTGGTTTTCTTAGCATTCAATAACAAATTATTGACAGTAAACCAGTGTGATACGTGTGATATTGCATTGTTTACATCGTCAAAATTGTCCTTGCTTCTATCCACTTTAAAAATCAGTGATGTGTCGTCAGCAAACAATACAATGTCACAGACATTGTTGGCATGGTATGGTAAATCATTTATATACACCAAAAATAGAAAAGGACCCAAGATCGAGCCTTGTGGGACACCCATTAATGCAGTTGAGCCCTCTGACTTCACGTGGTTTACGCATACCCTCTGAGTTCTATCGTTTAGGTAAGAAGCAATGAGATCGAGTGCAACATTTCTGATGCCATAGTGGCTTAATTTCAACAATAAAGTTTTGTGATCAACACAATCAAATGCCTTGGACAGATCACAGAAGACACCAATAGCATTCTGTGAATGCTCCCAGGCATCGTATATATGTTTTAAAAGTTTTGCGCCCGCATCGGTTGTATTACGACCTTTAGTGAAGCCGTACTGCTCGGGATGCAGTAAGTTATTTGTGTTAAAATGATTTATTAGTTGGCTTAAAATAATTTTTTCAAAAACCTTACTGAGAGTTGGTAAAATTGAAATAGGTCTGTAATTATTAAGGTCGTTTTTATTTCCTGATTTAAATAAAGGAATGAGTTTACCATGTTTCATTAAACTCGGGAAGGTGCCTAAGTCTACACAATCGTTAAAAATTACAGCTAAGTAAGGGGCAATGTCGCTTATTATGTTAGATATGACTTTCACAGACATACCCCATAGGTCACCGGTATTTTTTAATTTTAATAACTTAAAGTTTTTCAAAATATCTATAGCAGTGATGTGTCTAAATTCAAATGAAACATTGCACTCTTTTACATTGTCTTTTAATATACTCTGAGCGGCGGTGGGTGAGGAGTTTAGTGAGTCGGTCAACAAAATAGGAACATCGTGGAAAAACTTTTCGAAAGTTTTGGCAACCTCTTTATCAGATGTTATTTTATTATTATCAATAACAATCTCGTAGTTGACATCACGAGATTTAGTTCTACCAGATTCGTCATTTACTATGTTCCAAGTGGTTTTTATTTTGTTATCCGACTTCACAATTCTCTCTTTAATATGTAGTGCCTTAGCATGAATACAAACATTTTTGAAAATCTTTGAGTAGGTTTTCACGCGTTCAACAAAACTGGGGGACCGGTTGTATTGTTTTTCATCGTATAACTCGTACAACTTGTCCCTACTTTTGTAAATACCTACAGTAGCCCAATCACTGAACTTTAATTTGCCACTTATTTCTATTTGCTTAAAATTGAATACTTTATTAAATTCATTGTCTATTGTCTTGAAGAGACTAGTATAGATGCTGTCTGGGTGACCCTTTTTATAGGTGAGTGCAGGAAGTTTGGCGGAAATTTGAGCTTTAAAACGCGTCACTTTATGTTTAGTTATTGGTCTGCACTTGATGATTTGTTTACTTTTATTGGCACTACTTAAAACAGTTATCTGTTGCCCGCAATGATCCGACCTTAGCTTGTTTATAACAGCTTTTTCCAAAATTATATCGCCACTGTAAAAAATATTGTCTAAGCAAGTGGCTGAAGTTTCTGTTATCCGAGTAGGTTCACTAAATGCATGTTTCAAGTTAAAACATTTAAATAAGTTTAGCAACCTACCAGTAAAAGCGTTTTCTAATAAAATATTTACATTAAAATCGCCGCATACTATAATCTTCTTAGTGGACACACACAATCGTTTTAACACATCTTCCATTATATCCTCAAAATTGGTGAAATCACCTGAGGGGGGCCGGTAAACACAGACTATAATAAAACGCTCCAGCTCCACACAAGACAGTTCAGCAATGCGCTCAACAGAAAGACCCACTATGTCTTTTCGCTCTTTACTATTAATTTCTTTATGGACCAGGATTAATGATCCACCATGAATAGCAGATTTTCTGGAGAACGCACTTGACAATGCAAAGTTATGTATTTTAGTTATTGGCAATTGTTCACTGTTAAGCCAGTGCTCAGTGAAACACAGAATATGTATGTTGCATTTTTCTACAAACAATTCTATCTCTAATTCTTTGCCGGAGAGACTCTGTATGTTTTGATGTACAATGTTTATTTTACAGAGCTTCTCCGTTGTCTTGCTGCCTAGTTTAAACAAGCAACAGGGTTCCTGGTAGTACTACCACTGTAGCTTGTGTTATTAACTGACTTGGCAGTACCACCAGCATTGCCTGAGTCAAAGTTAACACAAAAATTAGTACAATTTGTACAATATTTATCCAATTCCAAAATACTGGGATTGGTACTAGTGTTCCTAGTTATATCAATATTATGGGTACAACATGTACCTTTCTCAGTTACATCCAAGCTAAAAATAGCTGGGTCTTGTATATTACAAGCTACTAATGTAGCTATTTGTTTCTTATATCTATGTGGCAGATACATAGTATCTTTTGTCAGAGTAAAACTCTTAACAAACTTATTTGTATCTAGTACATGGAAATGGTCTCTATGACCATAGCTTAAATTATGTAAAAGCCTGTTAAGTTTATAAACATACCTATTTTGTGCTGGGGTCAAAGAGGATGAGTATGGAAACGCACAAAGCACAAATTTACATTCAGAATCTTTTTGTACACTTTGTAGGTATGCAAAACTTCTCAGTATTTCTTTTTTGGTTATTTGTCGACTGTCGCCTACTAACAAAACTACTGTGCTGTATTTATCTAAACAACAGTCTTTAATATTTTCAATTATGTACTCATAGGGGGCCCCCGGGTTACATATGTTAAGGACCTGTTGGTGTAGTTCACTTTTTAGCAAATAACCAAAGTCTTTTCCCAACCCATCTGAGATTACAAATGTTTTCCGCTGTGGGGAGGGACACATTAATTCATTATTTCTATTACAACAATTTTTGAAATCAGTGCAGTGATTTTCCGCTGAGACAACTAAAGGAACCTGATTTGAACACTGGCATTTATTCACTAGAGAGTCTAATCGTTCAATATTATAATTACCTATGGTTAACAGCTCATCGGCAGCCAGAATGTGTTCACCGATCTGTTTCTGTGACAGTTCATACTGGGAAGTAATAGTTCTTAATGAACTTTCCAACTTTAATATCTCATTGTTTAGGCTATGAATGTTAGAATCATATTGCTCTCTCATTTCTTGCAATGAGGAACAAGTTATATTCAGTTTATTTAATAAGTCTGACCGCTCCTTTCTCAGTACAATGTTTTGAGCACTTGCCTTTTGTGATTTAATTAATTTTTTTGTTTTTGTAATAAACATCAACATATGGTAATAAGGATCACTATTGTCTGCGGTGAATGAAACGCGTCTTGGTCTTTCCACTGTTTATTTGCGACTAATTTAGTAACTTATAATGTGTTGGTACAAAATGCATTTTTTTATGAATGCCACTGATATGCTTAACTTAAGATATTACACTTCGAAAACATTGATATAGGAAATGTAGATATTGGACTAAACATTTAGAGATTGTATTATACAGAATCGGCACCAATCTACCTCTATACCCAATTTCATCAAAACCGAAGCTACCTCTATATATATATATAGTTATAGCCTATCAAAAAGATGGGCCGTGAAAGCGTAGCGGACAGACAGATAGACAGACACACTTTCGCATTTATAATAAGTATGGATTTCACTACTAGTTAAGACTGCAATGATTCAGCCTAAAATGGTAGCGGGCTAACCTGCTAGGGGTATGGCAGTTACATTAAAACCATCCCCCTAATCGGTTTCTACACGGCATCGTAACGGAACGCTAAATCGTTTCGCGGTATGTCTTTGCCGGTAGGGTGGTAACTAGCCACGGCCGAAGCCTCCCACAAGGCATTTAACCAGACGAAATTTAACTAGAGGTGTAATAACAGCATCCTGAAGTTGATGGGACTGCAGACGAGAGTAATTTTATGTGGCATACTAACTACTTACCATCGCTTAAAACAGGATTATTTTTATATGACGTACCTTGACGTCCCTAAAATAAGGGCTATAATTCTGAAACAACCTGACTCTCTAGTCAACAATATTAAAATAATACCTACTTTTAGCGATGGACGGACATGGCGAAACAACAAGGGTTCCTTGTTGACTACGGAATTTTAAAAATGGAACTGCGTCTATCTGAATCCTGGAAGTACGCCGAGTCGAGTCTACAGTTTGAACAAAATGCTGCTCGATTAAATGCGATGCGGCGGTAGTCGACTCCGGCCTTTAAGGTGAATGCAATTTATACACCTAGATCTATCAGCCATAGCTAATAGTTAGAACAGGGAATGCACAATTTATTGCATCGTAAATGTCTTCTCTAATCCTCTTAAGTGCTGTCGAAGGAAACCGTAGCGAATTCCCGTGAAAAAGTACCCCCTACCCCCAACCCCTAGGGGCTACAATTACTGAGGGGCCTTATCAAATTCTTTTGTTGAGGAATTCAATACGGGATAATATTATTACAGTTTAACTATTTTACAGTTGGGTGAGCGGAGTGCGTAAATATATACGCGTACCAGAATCACTTCAAAATCGAAGTACTGTCGTACTGTCATGCATCTTCGGTTTAAAATCTACAAGCTGACAATTTTCGTAACGTTTCCAAAGCAAATGCTTTTGAAGGCAATAAATATTACTTTCTAAAATGCAATCAGTAAGTACCAGAACTTTAAACTTTAAAGGAATAAAATAAGTAAAGATGTATTTAGTAAGTATTACGACTATCGTCATTGATGATAGCAACTTAAGAGGCCGGCGAACACGGCTCGCAACTTCTACTCGAACCGCAAGTATAAATTTGCCGGTATATTGCTATCCCTATTAATTGGCTGATGACACATGATCGCGTGCAAACGCGATAGCAATATGAGCGTACAGAATTTGTTATACATTTAGTCTTGTTCCGTGAATACCAAAAATGATGAATGAAAAATAGTTGTGTTTTTAACTTCGTGTTGTTATTCTGTAACTTGACAATATAGGCTATGTTCCTGATCAATTAGTACGTGAAATATCGTTGGTTTTAATATAAAACAAATAAGGAGAAAACATGTCGTTTATGTCGTAAAAACATGCAAAACGCAATGTGCTTACATTTAATTTTGGGAAAGTATTTTGAAAAAATAATTATCCAGGGACCTAGATAAATACAAGTTCAGTTTTTTTAAGGTACTTTAGCACCTGTTGTTGTCACTTGTTATTGTCACTTATTGACTTGGCCACCACCGAGAAAATAGCGTGCACATGAAGAAGTCTATGTCCAACAATGGATCAACTTAAAAGGCTTATAAATAAATAAGAATACTAATATCTGCAAGGATACGGTCCTGGCTCAAAAACTGATGTCAGTCATGCATTAAGCAAACACAAGGTCATGCAAATAAACAAAATAATTTGCATGCGATCCAGGGCTTCGCCCTACTGTATGTTTGCTTAACTGTGACAATGTGTTCTGGAAATGATAACCGACACATGGAATGCGGTGTGCAACGGACCTGAAAATAGCTTTTGGGAAAACTATTCTTGTGAGAACAAAATGGCTCCGGTGAAAAGACTTTATTTAACACTATTTTCAGTCAAAGTGCTCGCAGATGGGGAAATTCAGACTTTTTATCAGAATGAGTAAATACAGGTTTTTGATCTCGGTTATTTTTTTGAAGTGAAATTCTTTAGAATCTTTGTGATTTGAAAATTTGATGAAACGAAGAAACGACACCAAAAACAGACAAACATATTTATAACTAGCTGATGCCCGCGACTTCGTCCGCGTGGACTAAGTTTTATCGATTCCCGCGGGAACTCCCCCTATAATGGTGAAACACGTACTTCTTCATATTTTAATGAAAGCCCAAATGCTGTTTCATGGCTATAACTTGAGAAATTAAGGATTTTCATACAAACTCTCAACCCCTATTACACCCCTTCGGGGGTGGAATTTTGAAAAACTGTGAAACACATATGTTTTCATTTACAACCCGCAGCTCATATATCAAGTTTCATGGCTATAACTTGAGAAATTAAGGACTTTCATACAAACTCTCAACCCCTATTTCACCCCTTCGGGGGTGGAATTTTGAAAGACTGTATAACACATATGTTTTCATTTTCAACCCGCAGCTCATATATCAAGTTTCATGGCGATAACTTGAGAAATTAAGGATTTTCATACAAACTCTCAACCCCTATTTCACCCCTTCGGGGGTGGAATTTTGAACAACTGTGAAACACATATGTTTTCATTTTCAACCCGCAGCTCATATATCAAGTTTCATGGCTATAACTTGAGAAATTAAGGACTTTCATACAAACTTTCAACCCCTATTTCACCCCTTCGGGGGTAGAATTTCGGGATAAAAAGTATCCTATGTCCTACCTCGTAGTATGGGCTCAAATCGTGCCAAGTTTCGTTAGAATTCATTCAGTAGTTTCGGCGTGATGCGCGGCCAAGATACAGACAGACAGACAGACAGACAGACAGACAGACAGACAAAAATGAAAAAAATTACAGATTTGGCTTCAGTATCGAATAATAAGTGCTCTCCAAAAAAAATTTTCAAAATATCTTCAATGTACAGAATTGGACCTGTTACAGTTTTATTATAAGTATAGATATAGATAGGATTTAGCCTGCGAGAGAATGTGATAGAATGAATACAAGTTATATTTATCTCATTCGCTTGTAGGCTACTTTTTTTTTCTTTTTTTTATTGCGAGATAGGCTTGCGCTTGACGACAATCATGCTTCATACTTACAAAGCAATGATGAGGTCTAGGTTGAAGCGCGCTGGCCTAGAAGATGCCTATTCACTCTTGCCTTGAAGGTACTTAAAGTTGTACTTTTCTGAAGTTTCACTTAACGTACTATTAATAACCTATACTGTGGTTTCACTTATGATGTGTGTGAATTGCACATACACACTTTTTTTTATTCTACTACAAGTACCCTTGAAGGTGTACTGTGTAGGTGCCTTTCCATATCCATACTAATATTATAAATGCGAAAGTGTATCTGTCTGTCTGTCCGTCTGTCTGTATGTCTACTACGCTTTCACTGCCCATCTGTTCAACCGATTTTGATGAAATTTGGTATGGGAATAGTTGGTATCCCGGGGAAGGATACTTTTTATCCCGGAAAATTAAAGAGTTCCCGCGGGAATCAAAAAAATCTTAATCCACGCGGACGAAGTCGCGGGCATCATCTAGTTTTGAATAAATATACTTTGAGTTTGAGTTTTTGAGTTAAATTACACGGGTTTTTTGCCGCCATAACCAAAAACACTTCATCCGCAGTGTGATTTCGCTCTTAGGCTTTCAAAAGATACTTTAAGAGATATTTTTTCCAATACATTGGCGACAATAATGACAGCGTCTCCCTTGAAAAGGGCGGAATTTACGAACGCCCAAAGCAATAACCGTGACGCTAAGTATCGGAACCCCGAGGAACTCCGTGCAGCAATACATGTATGTATTAAATAATGTCTTATAAATTGTACCCACTCGATATTATCTACTTTTTTTCATTATTTAAGCGGCATATAAAATCTACGCACACGTTTTTTGGGGTTTCGTACCTCAAACGGAAATGGAAGGAACCCTTCTAGGTTCACTTTCGTCTGTCTGTTTGTCTGTCAGTCTGTCAAGAACCTTTTTCTCAGGAACGCATAGAGGTATCAAGTTGAAAATAATACCAAATACTGAGGTTTACGGACCCTTTGAACTTGAAAATCCTAATCTGCGATTTTTAAGTAAGCTTCATCATTACAACCCATTGCCGGCTCAGGATTCACTTAACAATTTTTCACCTTACTCACTTTCAAGGAAGGCTGGAAGAGATTTCTTTTTAGAGATAAGCTTTACCTTTGTCCACTTTTTTTCTATTAGTTTTAAGACAATATTTTGTACAAAAATAAAATAATAATAAAATTGTCCTCTCGGAACGAGAAAGGTTTGGCCTAAGTCCACCACGCTGGGCTAGCGCGAATCAGCAGACTGCACACTTAGAGAACATTATGAAGAACTTTCAGGTTATGCAGGTTTCCTCAGGATGTTTTCCTTCACCGTTTAATTTCTTTATACGCACATTTACGTCCGAAAAGTTAAAGGCCCGGGGATCGAACCCCCGACCCCGTATAGGGCAGGTGTCTAGACCACTAGGCTATCATCTCTTTATGGTTCAAGTCAGCTTAGTAAAGTTGAGCGGTTCAATATTTAAAAAAAAAATTAACCGATATTGAACCGCAATGCATCGATAAGGTCTGCACCCTTAGGTACTTCTTTCTACTCTTCTTTCTTTCTCAGGTATTTGTTTTTTTCTTTTCTTTCTTTCTAGGATATGAAGTGCCCTTCCGGCTTCCCTTTTCCCCTCCTCATCTAATATTGGTATCTTCAAATCAAGAGTGAATAGGCATCTTCTATAGGCAAGCGCGCTCCACCTTAGACTGCATCACCACTTGCAAGCAGGTCTGATTGCAGCCATGCGCTAGCCTACTAATAAAATAAAAAAATTAGGCAAATAATTAAGCAGATTCGGGTAAAAAAGATATAGGGCTCGTCAATTTGAACGTAAAACGTAATTCGACCGTATCTCGCACGTCAGACCGCCGGCCACGTTTTAAAAACGCATGCATTATACATTTTTCACCGGAAACTAAACAAGCATTATTTACTTTCCATTTGACGTGTGAATATTTAATTCGCGCGGAACAAAATACATGAAAAATACTGCAAAAACCACATAGCGACGTATTGAAATGAAATGAAATGTTTATTTCATGTAGGACAACTTGTGCCACTTAAGAGGATCGTCTAGTGACGAAACGCGACGCGAGTAGGTATTTTCAATAATGCTATCTGTTTCACAACGCTTCGCTGCCTTCTCCGTATCGTGCGATAGAGAGAGTTGCAAGTCCAGTAGGCATAGCCTACATTTTATTCTTGAAATATTGTTTCGGGTGATAACGTTTTTACCCCCCCCAAACATTTGCGAAATTAGACAATTTTGGTCTCATTAGATTCAGTACACCTTAATCTAGGCTCGTACGTTTTATTTTTTTAGTATTTTAGTTTAGTTAAATTAACAAAAATTAAAATACTCGAGGAAGTTTTTAGGTCAAAAATATGGATATTTAGACGCTAATAACTTTTAACATATTATGCAATATTTCTTTAAAATTAAGTATAACGTACGCGCATAGTTCTTCATTGTATCTGCAACATTTCTAAAAATTATGAAAATTGGACAACATTTACGGGAAGAAAAACGTTATCGCATTTTGTATGAAAATTTACAACTAGACGATCCTCTTAATCCATATCCATATCCATATCCATAGTTACTAATGTTATAAATGCGAAAGCGTGTCTGTCTGTCTTTCCGTCTGTCTGCTACGCTTTCACGGCCCACATGTTCAACGATTTTGATGAAATCTTATGTGAGTTAATTGTAATTTTATATATCACTAGATGATGCCCGCGACTTCGTCCGCGTGGTTTAAGTTTTTTTTATTCCCGCGGGAACTTCCTAATTTTTCGGGATAAAAATTAGCCTATGTCCAGGTCCTTAACTACACCCATGTCAAAAATAACGTCGATCCGTTGCTCCGTTGCGGCGTGATTGAAGGGCAAACCAACAAACAAACACACTTTTGCATTTATAATATTAGTATGATTCGTAAGAGCTTAAACAAGCCAAAATCGAAATAAATAAATGAAGTATGAAAAATATCTTTTTTTCTTTCTGTTTATTGTTTC
Organism: Erebia ligea; assembly: GCA_917051295.2. Taxonomy (NCBI): domain Eukaryota; kingdom Metazoa; phylum Arthropoda; class Insecta; order Lepidoptera; family Nymphalidae; genus Erebia; species Erebia ligea. The sequence continues at coordinate 1,045,794 of OU785241.1, forward strand.
TGTTTCAAGTGCGTGCAATACAGAGTTTAATCTATCTATCTATCTTCTTGTGGGTTGAATGGCGCGTTTGGAACCCTCGACCCCTGAGTGAGAGCACAGTCAATCACTGACTTTTATTAGAAAAAAAAGCGAGTACAGATAAAATAAACCTTTCCGTAGCTAGTAAAAAGATGTCTGCATAAAATATTGTCGATCGGAAGGCCATGGACAATTTGACGAAGTGCTCTTGGTCCCCATTTTTCTACGGAAGCTGAAATATCGTGCTAGTTGTTGAAAATGAATAATTTATGAACCCCTTTTGCTTGAAGAGACTGCGCTTGACAGATGGATATCGATTTTACTTATTTTTAACTAGCTGATGCCCGCGACTTCGTCAGCCTGGATTGAGGTTCTTTGGTTCCCGCGGGAACTGTATAATTTTTCGGGATAAAAAGTAGCCAATTTGTTATTCCAGACTATAATCTATATCTATGCCAAATTTAATCCATATCCGTTCAGCCGTTCTGGCGTGATTGAGTAACAAACATCCATCCATCCATCCAAACTTTCGCATATAGTATTAGTATAGACTAGATGGTGCCCGCAACTTCGTCGGCGTGGATTTCGGTATTTAGGGTTCCGCAGTCAACAAGGAATACTTAATAGTTTCACCATGTATGTCCGTCTGTCTTTTTGTCTTTCCACGGCCTAACTCAGAGGTACTAGAGAGTTGTTTGTCATGAGTATACATAATTATTAATAATTACGCCGACAAAGTGGTAAGTAAAATTTTTTTTTTTGAAAAAAGGGTTTTTCAGGGATCCGTTTGCGAAATTTTAAGCTTTAAAGTCCTCTTTTTTGGTAGAGTCAAGAATCGCCCCTCCCCCGGACTGCAGGGCGAAACTATTCTAACTATTCCGTTTCCGTAGTCAACAAGGAACCCACAAAACTTCTTATAACTAGTACTGTATATGTAGTAGGTAGGTAAGGTATAAACGCGCATCGTCTCAAGAACAGCTTAGGCCCGAGTTCCCCAAGTGATGTGAGTGCACCGGGATAATCCCACTCTGTTTTACATGCACCTATCCGTAGAGTGCCTACAGGCATTTTGCGTCTTGAAGATCTAGGCACACAACAAAGGCGCGGCGCGATGCGGCACGTAACGGCAAGTATTCTGAGGTTGTATGGAGCTGGGCCTACATAAGCGGCACGGATACTTATATTATATATAACATCATTGGGCACGGAGATGCACTGCGCGACGCGGCCAGACAAATAATATTTGCCGCTAATGCCGCGCCGCTTGCATCTCGAGTGGACCTACAACTATACTAGCTGACCCCGACCCGTCATGCATCGCTCGGAAAAAATTCTGAAAATCCCTTCGTTTTAAAAATCCATACTAAGTTATAAATGCAAAAGTGTATCTATATGTCTGCTTCGCTTTCCCGGCTCTTTTCAACGGATTTGGATGGAATTTGATACAGAGGTGGGTTGCATCATGGTGAAGGCTAATTTCCATCCAGGAAAGTTAAAGAGTTCCTGCGGGAATCAAAACCTTAAAACACACGAAGTCAGGGGCATGTATTCTGTAATCTAAGTAGTAATCTGGTAATAATAAAATTTTACTTTGAAGGAAATGATTCCTATAGTATACGCAAGAACAATATTGAAAATTTCCAGTGCAAAATATTTTTCTTCTGGAAATAAAGTTCCACACTGACGCAACGAATACCCAGGCAACCTGGAAATACAATCTAGACATCACAATAGCTCTTTTGACCTATTTGTTACTTGCTATTTCAAGTCGCGTTCGCGTACAATCAGTGTAGTGCGGGTTCACGTAATGTACTTCGTTGTTGGACTTTAGGGAATGCCATGTTTGATCTAAATAAAAAAAAATGAGTTTATTTTAACAATAATTACACATAATCACCATCATCTAGGTATACTAATATTATAAAGAGGTAAAGTTTGTGACGTTGTAGGGGGTAATGTCTGGATCTACTGAACCGATTTTGAAAATTCTGGTACCAATAGAAAGGCACATTATTTGTGAGTGTAATAGGCTATATATTAACCCGAAAAATAAGGCAGTTCCCGTGGAAATTTAAAAAAATTTCTTCGCGGATGAAGTCGCTGGCGTCTGCTAGTGCTTTATAAATTTCGGACGTTAGTTTACAGTGTAAGTACCTAAAATGAATAAATAAATATTGATTGATTGATTGAAATAATAGACTGATAAAAATGATTTTTTATTCTAAAATCTCTGTCAAATCTTAATACGAATTGGCCCGCTAAAAACAACTTAATGTGAAAGTTTTCATGTTTAGATGATTGTTTCCTTCACGCCTTGGAAAGGAGATATTTTAGGTATAACCTTAGAATAACTACCTATAGAAACCAATTACACTCGCGAAATGTAAGCCGTTAAATTGGTGCCATAAAATAAATGGCATCGTCAAGTCTACATATGATATCCCACTAAGTACAACTATACTGAGTGGGATATCATATGAAAGGGCTATACTTCTACATTCTAAAACAGATTATTATTTATTTTTGTGCATAATAGTTTTTGATTTATCGGGCAAAATGTCGAAAAAAATACCGTTCCCCCCCCTTATCTCCGAAGTTTACCAATTGAAAAAACTGAAATAAATATGGTCAATAGAAGCTTATGTATATTTTACAGGAAAAATAAAACCAACGCAATAACTAGCATAGTTTTTTTGATATTAACAATAAACCTCTACAAACAAAGTTAGTTTTGCGGTTCATTAAATTCATTAATCGTAAAACTTAGGTACTACAGGTTTGTACGGAACCCTCGGTGCGCGAGTCCGACTCGCACTTGGCCGGTTTTGTTTATTTTATACTTGCTTCGTTCTATATTATTTTTACAGGTAGAGGACCTCATTAGGTGCATGCAAGGTTGCAGACATGACTAATGACGGTGAGGTCAAGTGGTGCTAAGAACAGGCGTAGCTTACGGGAAAATCCGCATACTTAAACATGTGTAGGTATTCTATACAGAACTGGATGATGCCCTTCGCGTGGATTAAGGTTATTTGATTCCCGGGGGAACTCCTAAATTTTCCGGGATAAAAAATCCTATGTCCTTCCCTGGGATGTAACCTACCGCTATACCAAATTTCATCAAAATCGGTTGAATAGATGGGCCGTGAAAGCGTAGCAGACAGACAGACAGACAGACACACTTTCGAATTTATAATACTATAGTATGGATATACTTATATTAAAACTAGGTTTTGCCCGCGGCTTTGCTCACATTAGCTACGATTTTCATAAACATTTCTAAAGCCTATTTTACTTGAATTTGAATTTTCTAAAATCCTTTCTTAGCGGATGCTAGGTACGTCATCTAGCTATGTCTTTCAGCCGGAATCGTGCAGTGGTTTGAGCTGTGCCTTGATAGATCAGTCAGTGACGACCTCCCTGGCGCAGTGTTGAGCGCTGTTGTCTTAACGTGGGAGGACCTGGGTTCGGTTCCCGGCAGGGTCAATTTGAGAATTTATAATTGCTGAATTTTCTCTGGTCTGGTCTGGTGGGAGGCTTCGGCCGTGGCTACCACCCTACCGGTAAAGACGTACCACCAAGCGATTTAGCGTTCCTGTACGATGCCGCGTAGAAACCAGGTATGGGTTTAATATAACTGCCATACCCGGTTAGTCCGCTACCATCTTAGACTGCATCATCACTTACCATCAGGTGTGATCGCAGTCAAGGGCTAACTTGTAATGGATAAAAAAAACACTTTTTCCTTTTATGTATTTAAGAAGATGAGAGCAATCGACGCTATCGCAACATTGCGGTTGCCATGGCGGCACAGCTTTCCTAGGAAACCCTACTTATCTTTAAAACGTCACCCCAAAAACAGCTGTTTTGGGGAAACTTCGGAAAATGTCCGTCAGCAGTTACAAAATTAGGGCATCTAGAGTGGTAGTACAGAGATAAATTCAGGGAGGAGGCATTAAGATTGCAAAGGCGTAATTATAACCGGTGGGTAATTCTGTAGAGCCCTGAGCTATTAATTTAGAGTCAAGAATAATTCTCTACTAAGGGTAAAGTGTGTAAATTATCAAATACCTAATGTGCTTGTTTTTTAGTGCAAATTATTTTAGTTTGTTGTTGAGGTTTTGCCGATAGTCTACCATGCTGCCCAAGTGCGTATTAGCCAACTTCATACACCATTAAGAACATTTGAAACTTTAACCGCCGACGTACGGTCTAACAGACCGCTTCACTTTTCACAAATACAGCATTGTTTTTCTATGTTCTACAACAAAAGACTATTTTTTATATAATTAGGATCATCATCATCCTCAACCGATAGACGTCCACTGCTGGACATAGGCCTCTTGCAAGGATTTCCACACGCCGCGGTCTTGCGCCGCCTGGATCCATCGGCTCCCTGCAAGTCGATAGGATAATTAGGATACAATCAATTAATTTCATAGAATAGATAAATTTAAAAAGAACTATTACTTATTATATAAATTACAAATAAAAATAAGTTAGAAATACAAAGGTAAACCAAATCGTTCATTTAATCTGTCATTTATTTGTATACTGATTTCTATAAAAATGTTTTAGATAAATATATCAATATTAATTTAAATATAATGCAAAACACATCTTTAAAAATAATTCTATAAAATAATACGTCCTACTTGTTGCGGGGTGGCCCCAAGCAGCTGGTGGTCAGGGCTCCAAATCGTTTCTAGGGTTCCGTACCAAAAAGGTAAAAATGGAACCCTTATGGTGCGACTTTCTCCGTCCGTCCGTCCGTCTGTCACAGTCGATTAACATGAAATTTGGAATAGTTGTGTATAATAGTGGCCTAACATCATTAAAATAAAAATAATCGCAAATTATTTTTAGTTTAATTAAAAAAGGGGGAAAATCGGGGGTTTGAAATTTCAAAGTATGATAACTATACTGAGTGGGATATCATATGAAAGGGCTATACTTCTACATTCTAAAACAGATTTTTATTTATTTTTGTGCATAATAGTTTTCGATTTAACGGGCAAAATGTCGAAAAAAAGTACAGTTCCCCCCCCCCCTTATCTCCGAAGTTTACCAATTGAAAAATCAGAAATAATTATGGTCAATAGAAGCTTATGTATATTTTACAGGAAAAATAAAACCAACGCTCTAACTAGTTTCAGTCTCATAGTTTTTTTGATATTAACAATAAACCTCTACAAACAAAGTTAGTTTTGCGGTTCATTAAATTCATTAATCGTAAAACTTACTACAGGTTTGTACGGAACCCTCGGTGCGCGAGTCCGACTCGCACTTGGCCGGTTTTTATTTATTATGACGCAAAGATCATAGCCGTCTCTATCCCCTGGGATAGAGACGGCTATGCAAAGATTCATATATAGCGGCCTCTGAGACCGCACGTCGGCTATCGCGTGACAAAAATGTATGTCCGCAGATAAAGGTTAAAAGCATTTAACTGCAAAGAGAATGTAGCTAATTCCCGTCGAGGATGACTTTAAAAGACTAATTGGGCAGATCCTTTCGCAAAGTCGGTTAAGACGCTATTAGCCTATTTCGCTCTGTATGCCGCATGCAGTTACTGGTACATAGTGTCCTAATTTTATTGTAAAGGTTTAAATAAGGCGACATTGGGGCTGATTCTGTAGTGCACAATCTCTAAACTAAACTAAGATTAGAGCATTACAAATATTGCTAACCCTTTCATAATACTCCCTACGGAAAGGGAAAGAACTAGATTTAAAGCTGCCATTTTAGTTTAGTTTAGAGATTGTGTTATACAGAATCGGCCACATTATGTTATTTTATCCTTCATCGTTTTTTATAGTCTCCGCTGCGCTCCAACAGCGGAGATTATACTAATATTATAAATGCGAAAGTGTGTTTGTTTGTTGGTTTGATCTTCAATCACGCCGCAACGGAGCAACGGATCGACGTGATTTTTGGCATGGGTATAGTCGAGGACCTGGAGAGTGACATAGGCTACCTTTTATCCCGGAAAATTAAGGAGTTCCTGTGGGAATCAAAAATACTTAAACCACGCGGACAAAGTCGCGAGCATCAGCTAGTCCATACTAATATTATAAATGCGAAAGTGTGTCTGTCTGTCTGTCTGTCTGTCTGTCTGTCTGTCTGTCTGTCTGCTACGCTTTCCCGGCCCATCTTTTCAACCGATTTTGCTGAAATTTGGTATAAAGGTAGGTTATATCCCGGGGAAGGACATAGGCTACTTTTTATCCCGGAAAATTAAGGAGTTCCCGCGGGAATCAAAAAACCTTAATCCACGCGGACGAAGTCGCGGGCATCATCTAGTTAATCATAAATCTATGATTTTATCTCGAAAAATTTAAGAGTTTCGAAGGGATTTTTCAAAAACATAAATCCATGCTAAGTCGCGAGCGTTAACTAGTAAAATTAATATACTTTTAAAACAACTTTTAAAAACTTTTGACTTTAATCAGAAATCACTGAAAATATTGAAAGGAAAGATAATTCAGAAATTTTGAGTACCTAGATATAAATCTAAAGTCACTAGTCAACTTTAAATGACGTTTAAATACGCCTTCCCGAATCCTGGAGGAGAACTCCCGAAAATGGAATAGAACGTAAAGCCCGGACGATAAATCATATTGAAGTACAACTAATAAAAAAACTATTTGTATGAAGAATAACGCAGCTCTGTAACCATTTAACTTTACACCCATAAATTAATATGGGGATGACATAAACGACTTTCTATGATGTACTGGTGGCGCCCTGCGGTTATGTATGCTTTTTTTAATGATGATAAACTGTTTTAGAGGGCTTATACTTTAATTATGAGTGGTAATTATTTTTGCTTCTAATAATTTAGATGGTTCTTGTCCACTATCTCGTCTTGTCTTATTTCTTATCTTACTAATATTATAAATGTGAAAGTTTCGACGTTTGTAAGTTTGTATGTTTGGATGTTAGTTCCTCCTTCTCGTCATAATGACTGAACGGATTTGGTTGAAATTTGGAATGGAGACAATGTTTACCACCTACTATATACTTACTTAATACCTAGTTCCGACTCGGAACTATTCCAATCAAACATAACATAATATTTATCTAGAAACAAATAATTATAAATTTAATGTGTGTGTGTGTAATTAGTTTAAATGTAATTTAAAACAAAATTCCAGACCACATCAAATCTTTGGAGAGCAATACAACGTTTGTCAATTCTTTAAAAAAATCCTAATTGATAAAGTGTATTACAAACTAAATGATTTTCTTGAAGAAAAATAAGGCAGCCGTCTCTGTACTACTCGTACCACTGATTTTTGCTGTGCCCCACCGGGGTTCCAATATTGTATTAAGAACTATTCTATTGACATGATGTAAATTACTATAAGAATTGTATTGGAATGCAAAATAGATGATTCATAATATGAAAATACTTCTTGATTTTTTTCGAAAAAGCTAAGTACGTATATGACTAAGTATCATGACTAAGTAACAAAACTTACAAAATTTACTTTATTTAAAAACTTTAATGAACTCTCATAAAAATAAAATAAAATAAAATATATTATATTTATTGGCAATAAGGTTTACAGTCATTTTCATCTTCTGAACTACGATCGAAATAGCTTACCTACTTTTCACACAAAGCCTAATTATACTGTACTTCCTTAGATTTTGAGTTTGCGTTTAAACTTAATCATGAAAAGCACTAATTAAGCAAGTTTTAATTTGAGTATAAACTTTAATGGAGTTTTCGAAATGAGAGCGTTGACATAGCGCTTAGTTCAACAGTTCAGTTAATTAAGTATTCGGGAACAAACAAACAAACACACATCCATACAAACTGTTTACGCTATTAATGGGCGCCGCTGATTGCATCGGACGTGAGATACACAGACACGAAGAACGTTCAACCGTAGTTTTAAATGTGTTTTTTTTTGATATTTTGATTTATTATTGATAACAACTTAACAGCTAGATTTATTTTTTCATGCAAACTTAATATTGGGTCTTACATAGAACAGCGAGAAACCGTGCGTTGGCATCGCCATGTACTCGATATCCAATCTTGAGAAGACTTGACTTGACTCAATTGCCAAATAAAAATTCAACAGCCACAAGGTTTATTTATTTATTAAATTTTAATTAAATATTTTTTTTAAACGTGGTGACTATTTTAGTTTAATTTTATCTATACAACACTTGCAATATAAAGAAGTCAGATTAAAAACGGATTTGCAGAGTGTCTAGAGTGTATAAAATATAACATTGTTTAGTGAAATTATTCAGTCTATTTAGAAGTTTTTGAATAGAAGTTTTACAGTATTATCACAGAATAGGTAATAGTACAGCTCTATTATGCAAAATAGTTGCCCATACCAGGAGTTTATTACTATTTTTAAATTAACTGATATAGGTACACTAAAACAAATAGAGATAAAACAATACTATTTGAAAAACCTTACAGCGCTTTCAAACAATTTAACAAAGTTACAACTCATACTGATAAACATTGTGCGAACGAATTTGAAACGAACAGACAGACAAACATCACTATATATTTTTCGCTTTGTTCGGAAAAATTACAGCTACAACATACAAAAAAGTGGACAGAAAAATTTATAAGAAGAAAAATAACGCCAAGATAGAAAAAGCTCGCATGGGTGAAAAAAGTAAATAGAAGTATATTAATAGAAGATTATTAGCTAGAACTAAGATACGTCATTGGACAATTTCTTAGCACATAAGATAATTATTATAAGCTTAGGTTAAAGAAAATTTACTTATTAGTCAAATAGTTTGGCTAGATTGTAATTATATTGAGTACTCTTCATTGGTACTCAATAATATAAAAAAAAGAAGATTATTAGCATATTAGAAGATTTTCGTTCCTTACGTCCGTATGTCATATAGGAAAGAGCATTGAATTATTATGTAGGAAAGAGGGAGTTTTAATAACTTGCTCTAAATCATTTGAGGGCATAATTAAATGTCATTTTTATTCAGCATTCACACGGGGCTGGGTTCGGTCCTTTTAGTTTTTGATAAATGGGCCGCGGCGAGAAAGGGCTGTTCGGTTCGGGGCCGCGAATAAATCCACCGCGACCCTATTGTGGGACTTGAGGAAACTTTATTTGGGTGAAAGCTATTATTTACCTACAGATTTATAAAGAACGTATTGCTATGTACCTGGTAATTAGTTATTATAGTACTTGCGATTTACGAGCGCGCGTGAACTTTACTTGTGATTAAGCATACATACGTCGCTACGTGCTAGATACATCGACGATAGATTGACCATAAGAACAGTTAAATGGCCAGCAAGAGGCACTAGAGCGAGAGGCAGGCCATATGCCATATGGTCAGACGAAATAATGGCGATAGCGGGTCGAAGATGGCTAGCTTCAGCTAGGGACAGTGCAAAGTAGAAATCCTTGGAGGAGGCTTTTACCCGAAGGGGGTCCATACAAAATACAAACAATATATCCAATTAACGTTATATGACATGTAATAATAATTTTTTATCTGATATAACTTTTACTAATAATCATAATCATAATTATTATTAAAAATTCTAAATTAATTATTAATTATATGTAATCTTATACTATTAACTTTGTATGGAATTAAATAAAGCTTTATTCATTCATTCATGCATAGGTAGGTACTGTGACGATTCGTACCTTTCAGTCAAAATATATATATTTAAAACAATATTAGAGAATAAAATATAGATATATAGTGGAGGAGCGATCTCGGTCCATGCTAGAAGGATTTCCGACAAACGGACTGGTCGCCGAACAAGCGACGGCGATGCGATAGTATGCTGTGGTAGCTTGTGTATGTGATGGTGCACAGCGGTGCTGTGGTGTATGCTTGATGCGTGCAGTATGTGTCACGATGTCCACCGTCGTTCTCGGGCTGATGCAAAGCAAAGGGATTCGCTGTTCGTGTAATGGTGCGTGCAGTATGTGTCACGATGTCCGTCGCTCGTTCGAACGCATAATGTCGTTGGAGGCTTCCAACGATATTTGATCCGCCTATGGTGGATTTATATACATATTTTAATACAATATATTTACACGTATATTACCTATATATAATCATCGCTGGTTGAGTTTGGGGCTGCGGAATGTAAGTTATATCGCTTCGGCGATGCCTCAGCACGGCTGGTTCTGTCCTGATGTCTACCTAGTTGGACGTGTGAATGGGATTGGTTTGTTGTTGAACCAGAAGAGGGCTTGCTCTCTGTGCGCAATGTACTTCGTGTGCATTACTATGTTCTGCAGTACACCTGACTCTGCCATGCGATTACATAAGCTTACGTTATGTAAACCCGTAACTATCGTTACATTCGAACGACAAATAACCATGGTTGATAGGACGCTGTTTATTATTACCGAAGGTTGGATCACACGTGAGATACCGAATATCTAGCTATGTTTTGCACTACGCCTGACTCAGCCTCGACACTTATTCATAGTTGCATGGATTCACAACCTGTGCTACTATACTATTTACGGTTCCATAGATTCACAACCTATGTTACTTGTAAATGCATAGATTCACGACCTATGCTGCGTCACATTGGCTCACCTATCTTATCTTAAGATATGGATATGGCGATCTTAAACCTAATATCTGAAAAGAGAAGGAAAAGAAAAAGATGGCATCAGACTAGATCTCCATTAGATAAAAGAAATTTGAATAACCTTACTAAAAAAATCAAACGTGAAATCAAAAAGTATGAGAAAATAACTATTGACAATTACCTTCAAAAGTTGACGAATGACCGGAGTACAGACTATTCACTCTGGAAAGCGACAAAGAATTTGGACAAAACACTGATTCATATTCCGCCAATTAAAAAAGAAAATGGAGAGTGGGCAATAAGCAATGATCAAAAAGCCAAACGATTTGCTCACCACTTAGAAAACATATTTCAGCCACCCGTGGGACAAATAATTGATTTCGAAACCATTAGAGAAATACAAGAAGATTTAGATATCAGGCTTGTGACACCCAAAGAATTGCTCAGAGAAATTAAATTTAAGTTAGGTCCTAAGAAAGCTCCAGGATACGATTTGATCACGAGAGAAATTTTATTAAACCTTCCAAGAAAAGCCATAGTTAAGCTCACCACATTAATAAATGCTGCTTTTAGACTTAAGTATGTGCCTAATCTGTGGAAAATAGCTGAGGTCATAATGATAGCAAAGCCAGGAAAACCTCCACACGAAGCGACATCATATAGGCCTATTTCTTTGTTGCCTATTATGTCGAAATTATTTGAAAAGCTCTTACTCAAGAGGATGAAACCAATATTAGAAAGCGAAGATCTCATACCAGACCATCAGTTTGGATTCAGAGAGAAACATTCAACTATTGATCAAGTACATAGAATCGTCACTACCATAGAAAAAACAATTGAAGAAAAGAAAGTGTGCTCTACAGTGTTCCTAGACATTGAAAAAGCTTTTGATAAAGTCTGGCATGAAGGTCTCATCTACAAAATTAGAAAGCTGCTACCCAAAGCATACGCAGATATCCTGGTATCATATATTACTAATAGAGCATTTAGAGTAAGACAAGAAGATGCTTACTCAGAGCTGAAATGTATAAAAGCTGGAGTTCCGCAAGGGAGTGTTTTAGGTCCGGTCCTGTACCTATTATATACCTGCGACATTCCAGAACTCGAAAGTAACACCATTGCCACTTTTGCTGATGATACAGCCATTATGGCTGTAGGAGAAACACACGAAGAGGCAGTGGGTAAAGTACAAACAGCGCTAAATAAAGTGTATGACTGGACTAAAAAATGGAGAATCAAGCTAAATGAAACAAAGTCGGTTCATATTGACTTTACAAATAAAGCAAAGAAGTACCACGCTGTTTTCATCAATGGTCAAAAAATTCCCTACGTGGATACAGCCAAATATCTTGGGATGACCCTTGACGTGAAGCTACGCTGGAGAGCTCATGTCAAGAAAAAAAGAAAAGAGCTTGACATAAAGTATAAACAGATGTATTGGCTTCTTGGTAGACATTCCTCGCTGTCAATACACAACAAGATCCTGTTATACAGACAAGTCCTGATGCCTATTTGGACCTACGGTGTACAGCTATGGGGCTGTACCAAAAAGAGTAACATCCAAATTATACAACAGTTCCAAAATAAAGTACTCAGGAGTATAGTAAATGCGCCCTGGTACATCAGAAATGACGATATTCATCGGGACCTCAATATTGAATACGTCGAACAAATTATAACAAAATTTGCCAAAGCCCACGACCATCGGCTTCATCACCACGTTAACGTTGAGGCAATCCAGCTGCTTGACGTAACGAAACTAGTGAGAAGACTAAAAAGGACTAAACCTTTGAGTTAGTGCATAGTGATAAGTGACAGTGTAGTGTGTAGTGCTAAAAGAACACGTGAACAAAGTGTCTAAGTTATCAAGAAAGACTAAGATGAGTCAATGGACAATTTCTTAGTACATAAGATAAATTATAAGTTTAGGTTAAAGTAGAACTACTCATTAGCCAATTTGTTAGGCTAGATCGTAGTTAAATGAGTACCTCGCTGGTACTCAATAATAGGAAAAAAAAAAAAAAAAAAAAAAAAACATTGGCTCACAACCTATGTAACGTACAAATGACGTCCTACTACCCATGGTGGTTTCCGCGTTGTACTTAACTAAATTAAAGTATGCTTTCATACGTCGCGCTATTTCCCCAAATGGTGACCTAGTGGTTTAAGGAGGGGAGGCTGCTGCCTTTTGGTATACTTATGAGACCCATTAGTCGATGACTAGTGCCTCTTGGGATACCAAGAGAGGGACGAAGCCTATCATTGGTGAGCGGGGTGGAGCTACCAATCACCATTTACTTTACATTAAATCAATACTTGAAAGCGTTTATAAATTATTTAAAACTTGAACACGTCACTATAGATCGGTATATAAGCAAGTCGTTGGGATGGTTGAACTCGGGGCTTCCGAAACTCTGAAAGATCTTGGTTTATTATGGACGCAACATTATGAGGGTCTTACTGCTAGATGATTCACGTGCCATTTAAAAGAGATTGAATTTTATAGGTAGAGTAAGGTATAGATTCTTAGGGACCACGTCAGGCTAGTTACAGTACATACGTGCCTCTCGGAGCGGTCGCGAATTGCATGAACTATACTTATGTACCACTAGAATAAATAACTTTAAAATGCGGTGATAACGAAAATCTAGACTTTCGTTAGACTAGACTTTGATAACATAATAAGTGGTGGACAGTGGCCTAATACTACTCATTTTTAAAGGAAACCGTGACGACTTTTCTAGTTTCCGCCCGTTTTCACAAGTAAGATCGACATCTTTCTCTTGTAGATTAAGAATCTTGTATAATCCACATACTAATATTATAAACTAGCTGATGCCCGCGACTTCGTCCGCGTGGTTTAAGTTTTTTTGATTCCCGCGGAAACTCCTTAATTTTTCGGGATAAAAAGTAGCCCATGTCACTCTCCAGGTCCTCAACTATACCCATGCGAAAAATCACGTCGATCCGTTGCTCCGTTACGGCGTGATTGAAGGACAAACCAACAAACAAACACACTTTCGCATTTATAATATTAGTATGATACGACTGTGTCTGTCTACCTGCACGCTTTAACGGCCTAAATTTGGTATAGGTTGCTCCGAAAAATTAAGGAGTTCCCGCGAGAATAAGATAAAAGCCTAATCAACGCGAACTAAGGAAATCTCTAACTAGAAATCCCAGTTCCAGGTATATAATCTGGTAGATACGGCACTTCGCATACAGAGTCTCCATAATTCGGGCGCCATTCTGTTAATCAGTAGTGGGCAGCAGACAACAGGCCTGTTTGCTGAGCCCCGCAGTTTATGGCGCAGTTTGATTTGCGGCGCGGTTACATTGCTGCAATAGTGCGAATGTGTGTTTGTTTGTTGGTTTATTGGTTTGTTGGTTTGTCTTTCAATCACGCCGCAACGGCGCAACGGATCGACGTGATTTTTTGCATGGGTGTAGTTAAGGACCTGGAGAGTGACATAGGCTACTTTTTATCCCGGAAAATTAAGAAGTTCCTGCGGGAATGCAAAAACTTAAACCAAGCGGACGAAGTCGAGGGCATCAGCTAGTCTTGCAATAAAAAAAATTGTAAGCAAAAGGTAAAAGGTTACACAACTGGAAATCAGTTCCTCGAGCCGGCTATATATAGCCAGGTAGATACGGCACTTCGCATACAGAGTCGCTATAATTCGGGCGCCATTCTGTTAATCAGTAGTGGGCAGCAGACAACATGCCTGTTTGCTGTGGGCCGCAGTTTATGGCGCAGTTTGATTAGCGGCGCGGTTACATTGCTGCAATAGAAATTTTTGCTGCTGTCCAGCGCGGAAATGCAGCCAACATTCTCGCCACCATTCCACGCGGGCATGATTTATATATGTTACGCTCAAAGATCAAAAACGCTCATTGAGCGGAAAAATAGCTCACAACGCGATGTGGTCACATTAAAACATCCACATAGCGAAATTCATGTTATGGCTCTAATGAAAACGCGCACGACGCGTTGTGGCAATCAAAGAAAGACCAAATAGCGAAATTCGTGTCGTGGCTTACATGCTATTCGATCTCAACGCGTTGTGGCAATGAAGAAAAGCCATGACGCGTTCGGAGCATTCATTGTGTTAACCATATCACGATATAACTTGTCGGTAGCGGCTCGGGTGCAAAGACGCATTGAAACATCAGTTTTATTCATTTCTTTTCTGTTTATGAGAGTGAATTTTAATGTCAGCGCTAATTATGACGAATAAAAAAGAATTGTTTTACGATAAATTACGTGAGTTTGTGGAAACAAGCACTGATCGCAGTTTTATTATGACCAGGTACAGAAAAATATGAAATATTACTTAATGAAACAAAACAGTCTCAACTTCTTAAAAAGAAAAAGGAGTCTCTGTCGTCGAAGCAGTATCGACGTCTTAAACGATATGATGTCTTAAAGATTGGTGATACTGAAAAGTTGGTTGAAGCTGGAATAGAAAGCTCAACTTCAAAAATTCGATATTTCTGCAAAACAGATGAATTGTTTGATATTTTGGAAAAAGCACATACTAACGTCGGTAAGTATGTGCTTTTTCCAAACTAATATTTCTTAAGGACATCTACCAAAACGTTTCCAGCCTAGGCCTAGTAGGATCTATATCGGAAAGTAGTGTGCGTTGTAATCAAATAGTATTCCATACGCGTCATGGCTTTTCTTCATTGCCACAACGCGTTGAGATCGAATAGCATGTAAGCCACGACACGAATTTCGCTATTTGGTCTTTCTTTGATTGCCACAACGCGTCGTGCGCGTTTTCATTAGAGCCATAACACGAATTTCGCTATGTGGATGTTTTACTGTGACCACATCGCGTTGTGTGCTATTTTTCCGCTCAATGAGCGTTTTCGATCTTTGAGCGTAACATATACACAGATAACGGAAACAAGGGAGATGTGCTAAGGGGGCGTGGCGCGTGCGAACTCATCTGGCACAAAATAGCCCTGATGACCGTTTTTGTCTTTAGTCGGACGTCATTCAAAGATTGCTTCACTTCTCTCGGTTTTTAACAAAATGCCGCGTTGTAAAAATTCAAGCTGCAAAGTGAATTACATGAAAGATGGCATCTCATTTCACACGTAAGTACAAGTAGGTATATTGGTGTAATTTTCCTTAAAAACCAATAACACATTATTTAGCGGTATCAAAATGTAATAAAGTGACAAGTCTATATCTCGTTAGGAACAAAAACCATTGCTTGCTTAGTAGGAATCTATCAATGAATCTGCCGGTCTTACGACGCAATGGTTAATCTGTGTTTATATAGTAATTAGGTTAGGCTAGCTAGCTTTAATTTCTATTGTAGTGTTTCCAATAAAAGATGAAAAAAATAGAATTTTTTCTTAACTACTTGGCTGATTCGCTGATATAGGTATTGTTGCTAGTGGTATACACGTTCGGCCTCGTATTCAGGTTTGGCCCCGGTACGTTCCTCGAGCGTGTAAACTAACATTCTGAGCTACGTGAGTTTTAAGCAATTAAATATCATTTGCTATATAGCGGTGGACACATCATCAGGGACACTGCAATGCCTCAGAGTTCTTCGTATAATGTTATCAAAGGTGTATTAAATCTCTTCCAATTCGCACTTGGCCAGCGTGGTGGACCTTTTCATTCTGAGCGGAGACCCAATGATAGTGGCTCAGTAAATCTTGCAATAAAAAAATTGGAAAACAGAATTAATTTCATATTTTCATTATTTAGTTTCTAGACAAAACGGTTTGGTATATGCCATTTATTTTATAGATTGCTATAATATGTTTACCTCCGCCGCCGTCCGCGTTCGTCCCCGTAGATAAAATATCGCGGGAACTTCTTGATATTCCAGGGATAAAAGTAGCCTATGCCCGTCTCCGGGTAGCAAATGGGTCCTTACTATCACAAATAGCTTAGGGTATTGAAAAGGTAACAGGCGGATACAACACCTTCGCATTTTTAATATTATTGATCTACATTTATTAGTGACGCCATGTAAGCCCCCCTTCATAAAGTTATCAAACAGGGCTGGAAGTTTACGGTCTCCGTTGATAAGAGTATTAATACACGGATTACTAATCGCGTCTTATTAGTTACTAATAAGACCCTATATTGGGTATGTATATCTATAATTTTCATGCCCAAATAAATCTTGTAGGTACTTAGCTGTTTTATAAAATACTAGCTGATGTCCGCGATTTTGTCCGGACATCAGCTAGTATTTAAGTGGTTTAAGTTTATTTTTTATTCCCGCGGGAACTCCTTAATTTCCCGGAATAATAGCCTATGTCACTCTCCAGATCCTCAACTATACTCATGCCAAAAATCACGTCGAACCGTTGCTCCGTTGCGGCGTGATTGAAGGACAAACCAACTAACCATGACCTAACTAACCATCTTGTTTGTTAATCTCCTCTCCCCAAAGGTTGTCTGGAAGAGATTGCTTTAGCAATAAGACCGCCTTTGCACCCTCCTATTGTATCTTTTTATAATCTTTCTGTTTATTGTCCGTGTTCTAAGTGTGTGCAATAAAGAGTCTATCTATCTATCTAATCATTAAACCAACAAACAAACACACTTTCGCATTTATAATATAAGTATAATGATATGCATGCCAACGCTGTTCAATATTAAGTAAGTCTATATATATTTTATTTTATTTTTTTTATTTTTATTTAACATATTTATCCATACTAATATTATAAATGCGAAAGTGTGTCTGTCTGTCTGTCTGTCTGTCTGTCTGTCTGTCTGTCTGTCTGTCTGCTACGCTTTCCCGGCCCATCTTTTAGACCGATTTTGCTGAAATTTGGTATAGAAGTGGGTTATATCCCGGGGAAGGACATAGGCTACTTTTTATCCCGGAAAATTAAGGAGTTCCCGCGGGAATCAAAAAAACTTAAACCACGCGGACGAAGTCGCGGGCATCATCTAGTATAAAAATAGAGGTGTGTGTCCTTATATTCCACTTTGCAGCTAGAACTGCACGTCGTGTCGCAGACGCATAGTGTTTGTATGTCGCAATAGGTGCAAGGCTCCCATCGTGCACTATGGTGGTTGCAAGTTGATACCTTAAGTTACCTTACCTTACCTACCAAAATTGGATGTCGACTACACAGGGACGCTAACGCAGGGTTACTCTTTGTCGTGTGGTAAAATGGGGAACGAGCTTCCTGGGGGCATTTTTTTTATCCACTACAAGTTAGCCCTTGACTGCGATCTCACCAGATGTGATGATGCAGTCTAAGATGGTAGCGGGCTAACCTGTTAGGGGCATGGCAGTTATATTAAACCCATACCCCTATTCGGTTTCTACACGGCATCGTACCGGAACGCTAAATTGCTTGGCGGCACGTCTTTGCCGGTAGGGTGGTAACTAGCCACGGCCGAAGCCTGCCACCAGGCCAGATCAGGGAAAATTCAGAAATTATAAATTCCCAAATTAACCCTGCCGGGAATCGAACCCGGGACCTCCAACAGCGCTACACACTGCGCCACGGAGGTCGTCAAAACTACCATCATACTACCATCGCTTAAATCCGTATTGTTTTAATATTGTTGACGTTCGTGTTTTAGAATTATAATCCTTATTTTAGGGACTTCAAGGTACGTGACATAAACGTTGGGGCCTTTTTTTGTCACGGTCTCTAGGTATGTGCCGATATGTAGGCGACATTGCTTCAGGTTGTGTTTTCCATTTTCCATTATCCAAATGAAAATGGCGTAAAATTTCCAGGTAATTCCAGCGCTCTATTATTTCGGGAATAAACAAGAAAACAAGCTATTAACTCTTTCGTTCGTAAACTTCCAGGCACGAAGCACTGCGGTAACTAAAATAGTGATGTACTTATATAAAATTCAAAATAATATATCGACATCGATAACGCTTCGTCCTTACAAATTGCAAAGACCGGCATAACTTTGAGAGCGAACTCACAGAAACACTTTTATGGCCCATTTAGATACACGAAAACGTATAGTTGCCCGTTGCTTGCAGAAAATTTAAAGCAATACTTTCACTGTCTAAACGCTACGTCATATTCTTTTTTTTATAGGTAAGTACCCATTCAAAACCTTAACTTCAATTTCGTCTTTTCGAACACTGAAGAAAAGTTTAAAAGCTGATATCCGAAAAAAAACAGATATCACAAAAAAGCTATAAAACTATCGATAACGTAGCGGTATCATTCATCACATGCATTATATATATTCTAAATCCTTATGATAGATTCCATTGTAAATAAAGCTTCTGCAAATAAAGTAATTGATCACAAAAGAAAACTTCAAATTTATCGACAACTTAACGGTATTATTCGTTACATCACTATGAATCTATTCCAAATCCTTGTTCGATACCAATGCACCCGCCTCGAGGGACAGCCGACCGGAAAATTTGCAGCCAGGCCTCCTTCGGGCCTCGATCTGTACCTACTTGTAGTGTAGTGAGCGAACTCGAAAACTCGGCGGATGAAGTTGCGTTACCGAAATCTTTTCCCCTTTGCCTTGGGTATTATCAAATAAATATTATAAATGCGAAAGTTTGGATGGATGTATGGATGGATGTTTGTTACTCAATCACGCTCCAACGGATGAACGGATCTGGATGAAATTTGGCACAGAGATAGATTATAGTCTGGAATAACACATAGGCTACTTTTTATCCCGGAAAATTAAGGAGTTCCCGCGGGAAACGAAAAACCTCGATCCACGCGGACGAAGTCGCGGGCATCAGCTAGTTAATTAATATAATAAATGTGAAAGTGTGTCTATGACGCTTTAACGGCCCATCTCAACAACCAATTTTGATGAAATTTCGTACAGAGGTAGGTTTAAATATCCCAAGGAAGGACTACTTTTTATCCCGGAAAATAAAAGAGAATTTAGAAACTTAATCCATTATTTTTTTTTCATATGGGCATACGTGGGCACGGTTGAACCTGTTTTTTCTGTTTTTTTTCCGTCGATGAAAATGGGGTGTAACGGGTGTTTTAGTAGGTAAGTTCTCAAGTTTTTTTCTGATAGGTTCATATTCACACGAGTTCTAGAAGCCTGCAGCAATGAACCTAACATCGGCGTCGAGCGCAGACAAGCCCTAGGTATCCTATTTCACGCCGCACTGAGCTCTATAATAATTAATCCGTTTAGTGAAACTTGTACATAAACGAACTTTTTAGGGTTCCGTAGACAACAAGGAACCCTTATAGTATCGCCATGTCTGTCCGTCTGTCCATCCGCGGCTTAGATCAATGCTCAGATCATACTTAATATTATAAAATTGCGAAAGTATGTTTGTTTGTTATTTTGTTTGGAGCTATATATCGACGTGATTTTTGGCATGGGTATAGTTGAGGACCTGGAGAATGACATAGGCTAAGTACTTTTTATCCCGAAGAATTAGGGAGTTCCCGCGGGAATTAAAAAACTGAAACCACGCGGACGAAGTCGCGGGCATGAGCTAGTACTATTATAACTAGGAAACTGTAATTCTACGCCGACAAAGTGGTCAAAAAATTTTTGTTTAGGATAGATACTTCGCCTACAGGTAAAAAGAAAAAAATCATGGTAACGAAGTTAAAAGTAGACCTATAGCTGAGTAGACTTTACAAGTTTACGAGTAATGGTCGACCAACGGGATAGTATGATAACTTGCACTACGGTATATTATATAACTAGCTGATGCCCGCGACTTCGTCCGCGTGGATTGATGTTTTTAGGTTCCCGCGGGAACTCTAATTTTCCGGGATAAAAAGTAGCCTATGTGCTATTCCAGACTATAATCTATCTCTGTGCCAAATTTCATCCAGATCCGTTCAGCCGTTGGAGCGTGATTGAGTAACAAACATCCATACATCCATACATCCATCCAAACTTTCGCATTTATAATATTAGTATAGATATACCTACTTACTACATATGCTACTTACTTGTTATGTCTTTTTAAAATGAGCAACTGTTGAGTTTCTTGCCGGCTCTTCTCAGTAGAACTTCTTTTCGAACCGGTGGTAGAGTCAAAGCATGATGTAACATACTTAAGAGACACCTTAAGTAATCCTTCATGTAATAATGTGCCTGGTGGGAGGCTTCGGCCGTGGTTAGTTACCACCCTACCGGTAAAGACGTGCCGCCAAGCGATTTAGCGTTCCTGTACGATGCCGTGTAGAAACCGAATAGGGGTGTGGGTTTAATATAACTGCCATGCCCCTTACAGGTTAGCCCGCTACCATTTTAGACTGCATCATCACTTACCATCAGGTGAGATCGCAGTCAAGGGCTAACTTGTAGTGGATAAAAAAAAAAAAAAATTTAGCATTTATAAAATGTCAGGCAATGACAGGCAACTCCGGAAGTCGGAACCCTACACTGCGCGTAGCCGACACGCACTTGGCCGGTTTATTACACTTATTTCTTTCTTCGGCTTCAAAGCTCTATATAACTTTATCGAAAAAGTTATTTATTACGAACCGTTCTTGGCAGTTTTTATTACACTTTTATACACAGATACTAAAATACATTGTTTTTGACAAAAAACTAAAAAAACCCTACCCTACTAATACCACAGTCTAACGAGATACCTACGTTTTTTTTTATTCTGTAAAACTTAGCCCTTGACTGCGATCTCACCTGATGGTAAGTGATGATGCAGTCTAAGATGGTAGCCGGCTAACCTGTTCTGTCTTATGGGTATGGCAGTTATATTAAACCCATACCCCTAATCGGTTTCTACTTTTTTTGGGGCCGCGGGAACTCTTCAATTTGCCGTTACAAAAGATGCTTGAGTCGATGCTAGCGGATTAACCTGGTAGGGGTATCATAGTTATATTACCTACAACCATGCCCCTAAGGGCAGCTTAGGTGCGATTGCGATGGTCTCCATCAATCGCCATAAAATTACCAGACTAGACAGACACTTTTGCAAATGTTACATTTGCGGCGATCATAAAAGCCGTTCATGTTCTGTAATACAAGCCATTAAGTGTTGCTGCGGGCGAACCACACGAGACGTCTGACAACTAGAGCTAGAGTGACCGCACGCCACACTATGCTGGGACAGTCCTGATCTATACTAATATTACAAATGCAAAAGTGTGTCTATCTGTCTGTCTGCTACGCTTTTACGGTCCATTTTGTTCAACGGATTTGGATGAAATTTTAGAGGTGGTTTACATCCCGGGGAAGGGGGGCTAGGCAGGCTTTTAATCCCGGAAAATTAAAGAGATTCCGCGGCAATCCAAAAAAATATTCATCCACGCTGACGAAGTCGCGGGCTTCACGTTTACTTGCATAATAAGGGCTTATGTTTAAAATCATGATATAACCCGTTCACATCTCGGACAATATGACGAAAATATCAACCTTTTTTCCAACGCCCAAATAAATACCATTCACAAACAATTTCACATCAAAATATACAATAGAAATACCAAAACAAATAGACTGTAATTTTCTTTTGAGGTAGGTATTTACCCGGAGAAATACGTCAGTGAAATAATAATTCTCTGGAATTAGACGTGCCTAAAGGTGGACACTGATTGTACGATACCGAGTTTCTTGCTGGTTCTTCTCGGTAGGAATGGCATTCCGAACCAGCGGTAGATTCACTTGACGATTCAAAAGTACTTGTAAAAGTTTATTTGAATAAAAAAACATTTGAATTTGAATTTGAATACACAGTTTTGGCAAAAGTATCTACCTAGTAAGAATAATGAAATGAATTATTTTGTCTAATGGGAGGCTTCGGCCGTGGCTAGTTACCACCCTACCGGGAAAGACGTACCGCCAAGCGATTTCATGTTCCGGTACGACGCCGTCTAGAGATCGATTAGGGGCATGGGTTTAATATAGGTGTCGTACCACTAACCGGTTAGTCCACTACCATCTCAGACTGGTGTCACTTACCATCAGGTGACATCGCAATCAAAAGCTAACTTGTAGTGGTATATAAAATGCCAGTCATAAACTGCGTTGATAGCAGGCTTATGAAGTTGACACTTTCACGAGGATTTAGGTTCTGAAAGTCCCGTAAGAAGTGTTTCTAGAATAAAAGGTAATCTATATTCAAACGTCAAATGCGAGCTATCTCTGTACCAAATTTCATCAAAATAGGTACCTAGCACCAACGACTTTGTTTTAAATATCATAGCCTAGCACAATATATTTTGTAATACGATAATTTGTTTTATCACCATCGCGGTCAGTGATGCCATCTCTTTCTCGGTACGGTACATTGAACAAATCTATCGTTCTTTTCGTTCTGGTTTCTTATACTACGGCAGAAACAAGAAATATTATGTCATGTCACAGAACCCTTTTCATAAAAGGAATGTCACAAATTACACGTCACATAATCCTGTTACGATTTAAATGTCGTAATGAGATTGGTTTGGAAGAAATACATTTTTCTCTGCTGTATAATAATAAATTATACACAGGATTACGAATTAGGTATGTAATTGGAAATGGCATACCGGGGTATTGAGAGTAGAGACGCTGAAGAGTTGAGCAATCACAAGATTTGACAAGAACACTCTTTTATCCCTTCTATACGAAATTTGAATTCTGTGTAATGTGTATGGAAATGACATAGAGAGGTTTGCACTTTGCACTTGGACTACTCGTAGTTTCATACATTTTATTCCACTACGAGTTAGCCTTTGACTGCGATCTCACCACATCCATACTATGTAATATTATAAATGCGAAAGTGTGTATGTCTGTCTGTCTGCTACACTTTGACGGCCCATCTTTTCAACCGATTTTGATGAAATTTGGTATACCTAGAGATACTTTTTATCGCGGAAAATTAAAGAGTTCCCGCGGGAACAAAATAAACTTAATTAACGCGGACGAAGTAGCAGGCATCATCTATAGTATCACATAATATGTAAGTATGGATAGCATATCACATATCATCACATAATTATCACATAAATCATCATCACTGATGCAGACGCAGTCAATGAACGGGCTAATCTAGTAGGGACGAATCCAGACTCGGTATCCAGTCTCTACGTAACATCGTACCGGAACGCTAAATCGCTTGACGGTCGAAGTCAAAGTCATCCCAACAAAAAAAAAATGAGCCTTAAAAATAATAATTTTATCAACAAAATCTGATCTGTCCTTACCTTTATATCACTGAAATAAACTGCCCGTTTCAACTAGAAAATGTAGAATAGAGAAAATGTTTGAAACGTCCCAAATTCCCTCCCTTTTGTACAGAGACTAGCTAAGTCCCATTTCAAACATCTAAATAGCTGTATAGTAACTTTATAGTAGTTCTATAGAAGTAGTTCTATTTATGAGCGAGTATATGCTATTCTGGATTTTATTTTATGGCGTATAAGGCCTACGAAAATAAGTATAATAAGTAGGTACTAATAGGACTCGAGTCCGACCCATTTCCCAAAATTAGTCTGCGCTTGTTGCCAAGTACATATTTCATTTCGTGAATTATGTCCATACATAATATTATATGGGTCCGTGTTGATCAAACTTTTTGGAAAACAAAACCTAAAATATTTACTGAATACAATGTAGTAAACGAATACGTGCGGTTTTTCGATGGCGCTTAATCATAGATTGAATCTGTTTTATAGTTAACTAGCTGATGCCCGCGACTTTGTCCGCGTGGAGGTTTTTTGGTTCCCGCGGGATCTCTTCAATTTTCCGGGATAAAAATCCAGGAATAGCCTATGTGTTATTCCAGACTATAATCTATATCTCTATGCCAAATTTCATCCAGATCCGTTCAGCCGTGCTGGCGTGAAAGAGTAACAAACATCCATGCATCCATACATCCATACATACAAACTTTCGCGTAGTAAGGTTCTATGTTATGTTATGAATGAATGAAATATGAATATACTTTTACTGTACACCATAAAGGAAATTATACAACAGTAAACTTAGCTATTAGCAAAGTAAGTATATAATTTGGCGGCCTTATCGCTACATAGCGAACTTAATAATATTATGATAATACTTAATCTAACCCGGTGGCCAAAATTGAAACTAATTTTTATGCCTGATTCGTTTTTGTTTTAATGTACTTTTAATATACTTACCTAAGTATCTGTCACCGGGTCAGATATGTTTTTGGGACACTATTATATACACAATTCATAGATTTAGGATTGGTCCCCGCTGCGCTACGTAGCGGCGACCAATCCAATCCTACATCTATGACACAATCTCTAAACGAAACTAAAATGACAGCTCTAATAATTATATTGCTATCCCTTTATCATATAACTCCCTGCGGAAAGGGGTAGCCCGTTACGTTGTAACGGACTAGCTGATGCCCGCGTCTTCGTCCGCGTGGAATAAGTTTTTTAAATTCCCACGGGAACTCTTCAATTTTCAGCCTATGTCACTCTCCAGGTTTTCAACTATATCCATGCAAAAAATCACGTCGATCCGTTGCTCCGTTGCGGCGTGATTGAAGGACAAACCAATAAACCAACAAACAAACACACTTTCGCATTTATAATATTAGTATGATAAAAAAAATATCTGTCAGCGCGGAACGTATAGCGGCCAAAACCGCTCTGGGCGCAATTTTCAAAGAGTACCGCCGTTTCCGCAGTTTTTAGGGTTCCGTAACTCAAGAGGAAATAAGGCACCCTTATAGGATAATTTCGTTGTCCGTCCGTCTGTCTGTCAGCCATCTTTTTCTCGGGAACGCGTGGAGGTATCAAGTTGAAATTAGTATCAAATACTTAGGTCCACGGCCCTTTGGAGCTATAAAAAAATCAAGCTTCTAAGTCAATGCAATCAAAAGATACGGCCGTTTATGCCGCATATTTTGCATAATTATTTTGACACTCGCCAATAAATCAAAACTTATAGGTAACTTCCCGGTGACCAAGAATCATGAAATTTGGCAAGAAGCAAGGTCTCACAGCACAAATATAGGGAAAATTCCGAAAATCATTAATTAGGCTTCCGCACTCATAGGGTGTCGAATTGTTTATTAGGCGCTACCAGTTTAGCGCCATATGTAAGCCAGTTGTTTCACAGCTGATTACGTGTTGTTATGACATCTTTATGTGTTGTTATACTAAAATAATTTATATTGTGTGGTGGTACTGGTACGGAACAATTCGTGAGCGAGTCTGACTCGCACTTGACCGGTTTTTGATATGAATTAATATTTTATTTGGAATATTCCTCAAAGAGTAGGTAACATTAAACATTATTAATATTTTTAAATTAATCCTGTATACGACTGTATGGTTGCCCCTGGGCTGAGCCACCCAAAACAATTTGGTTTATGTTTAATTAGACAAATATTTTTCCTTTTCTTTTTTCCAATTTGTGGAAAAAACCTTGTATATTATTTCCGACGGCTCATAGCGAAAATGCGATAAGGGCGGTTTACATTGATCCAGTGTTTGGATACAGCGCAGCTATCCAGTGACACTGTAAAAGTAAAAAGTAAAACTAAAAAGAGCAACTGCTGAGTTTCTTGCCGGCTCTTCTCAGTAGAATCCACTTTCCGAACCGGTGGTAGAGTCAAAACACGACAGAACATAAGATAAATAAATAAATGATTTATTTATTTCTCTTGTCACTTATGATAGTTTAAGACTCTACCACCGGTTCAGAAAGCTGATTCTACTGAGAACTTGTGTCCTACATGTTATAAATAAATTCATTATTGAGAGTATTGAGTAATGAGTAATTAGGCAGGCGAAATTTCTCAGTTTACAACACCGACGCAGTGTCGCCTGCTTATCGGTTTTTTATCGGATATACCATGGGGAGTGTGCTCAGGAACTTTACAACCTTGTTCCTCCTTCTCCGTTCTACCACAGAACAGCGAGAAACCGTCAGCGCTGGCATCCTTAATCCTTGTGATTGATGTCCAATCTGCTCGCACGGCAAGCGCGTTCCAACCTATACCTCATCAATGCTTTGCACAAAGCATGATTGTCGTCAAGCGCAAGCCTGTCTCGCATTTTTTTTAAATATACAGGCTAGCGCTTGACTGCAATCAGTCCGATTACAATTTTCTTACACAATCCCGATTGTAATCGTAACTAAATCGTAAACGTTTCTCGAATTGGATGCCTGCGTGTCAAAAAGTATGTATTACCTTTTTATACAGTTTGAGTAATACGAATGATAACGACTGCCTCGTTGGTCTAGTGGTTGGCATGTTCGACTGCGTCCGACGAGGTCCCGGGTTCGAATCTCGGGTCGGGCCATAATTGAGTACATATTGGGTTTTTCTGATTAGAAATTCTCAGTACTAGCCCGGAGTTAGGAAGTTGGCGGTGTTTCACCCCCGTGCCTCGGAGAGCACGTTAAGCCGTCGGTCCCGGTTATTATCACTAACATGATAATAGTCGTTAAAGCCCGCCAACCCGCATTGGAGCAGCGTGGTGGGTCTAAGCTCTAATTCCCTCTCTGTAGAGTGGAGGCCTGTGCCCAGCAGTTGGACGTTAATGGGCTGTAGTGGTAGGTACTTATGTATTGGTAGGTACACAATTTTCTTTTCCTTGGAGCTCCTTTTTCGGGTCCCGTAGTCAACCCTTCCAAACCCAATAGTGGTGAAATGATAACGAATTTCAGACAATTAGGCCTCAGACCTGCTAGCAAGTGGTGATGCAGCCTAAGGTGCTCCGCGCTTGTCTAGAAGATGCCTATTCACTCTTGATTTGAAGGTACCTATACTAAAAGAGGAGGGGAAAACGGGAGCCGGAGTGGCATTGCATATCCTAGCGGTTCGAATGAGGAACGAGAAAGCAAATCGCCTCGTACGAGTCCGCGGAATATTTGACCAATATAAACATTTCTCAATCCAGTCTAGCATCCAGCATCCAGCATCCAGCATCCAGCATCCAGCATCCAGCGCTGGATAAGAATATTTTTTCAATCCAGGGACCGCTCCCCGCTCCCCGCCCCCTCCTGTGCCAGATGCCGTTATGGCGGCGTATGATTGCATCTATTAGCTTGTCTCCGGCTCGCCTCGCCGGCTGCCGTCTCGCCTTGGCTTTTGGCTTCCCACCACGAAAGTCTTGTGATGTTTGATATACACAGAATTATAAATAATTAGAATAGAAATGGGAGATTATGTCGCCGATTTTGAGCCACCACACAACAATGTTATGTCATAAAAAAAAATATAAAAAGGATAAGTAGGTCAATTCCATACAAATCCGTCCCAAGTGAAATAATGTATTTCTTTTTTGTTTTTCCAAAGGTTTTTTGAGAGATCAAACTACGCATGACTATACAGACATCTGTCTATATTTCTTTCTGTCTGGTACGCTATAAAGGCTCATCTCTTCAACCGATTTTGATGAAATTTCGTATAGGGGTAGGGGAAGGGCATAGGCTTTTTTATTGATAATTTTTATCCCAGAAAATTAAAGAGTTTCCCAGGAATTAAAAGAAATATCATCTACGCGGACTGAGTCGCGGGCATCATCTAATTTGTAATAATTTATCCACTTCTATCTATCTATTTCAAATCACGTGAATTCAGTGTTGCATTGTGTGTTTGTAACGAAATATTGTGCCAACTTTGATACAATATTTTTCTTTTACGACGTGGCATGGCATTCATTCCCATGTTTATCTTTGAGAGCTGAAATACACTCTGCACCCTACTTCTTAATGTAAATGCGAATTTTGTATGTTAGTTACGTAATTACGTCTAACTGATTCAACAGATTTGGATGAAAGGAAAATATGTATGATAAAATAGTGCATACTTAAAATGCGCCACTTTTGAATGTTTTTTGGTACCATGTATTTGTAAATTGTAATGGTAGCTTTATTTCTCACTATCGTCTAGGCTATGTACTTTAAATTGCTAAATAAGCTAATAGGCCCGGAACCGGATAGGTACCGGAACTATAAATCGCGTGGCGATACGTCTTTACCGGTAGGGTGGTAACTTGCCACGACCACTCTATAATTCAGAAATTATAAATTCCCAAATTGACCCTGCCGGAAATCGAACCCCGGACCTCCCACTGTAAGACCACAGCGCTCACCACTGCGCCAGGGAGGTTCGCCGAAAGTATCTTACGTGATTTAGCGAGAAGCTACATGTTTACTTTTTTCTAGTTAAGGAAACACAGACTGATGAAACTACCCTGCGAGCGAAAAGCAATGTTAACCACTTGAAGTCCAGCAACTCTGCAAGCAAAACATGCAAAAGCATGCTTTAGGCTAACTTTTATTCCTGTGGGAGCATATTTTTAAACAAACTGAAAGTTTACTTTATTTTTAGTCGCTGAAAGTTTAGCTATAATTATTAAAGTTTGGTAACATTTTCCGATTCAATCGCGGTCTATAAGTAAGTAAGCTTACACGATATAGCTTTTAAAGATTTGAAAAGTTCAGGGGGCTTCAAGCAGTAATATTTCAAAACGTCAGTTTTATATCACGTACCTTGACGTCCCTTAAATAAGGACTGGATTTCTCAAACACGAACGTCAACAATATTAAAACAATGCCCCCTGGTTCATGCTTTTTAAAGTAAAACTTCTATACGCACGCTTGACTTGGGGAGTAAGCTGGTGAATGCGTGACGAGAGCGTTACGAAATGTGCGAACGGAAGTTGAGAGGGAGATATAAGTTAGTGAAGATAGAAGGAGAGAGAGTTACGTTTCGTATATTACTGTAGGGGCAAGAGAGAGGTGCGAGCACACATTTTCTTTCTCTTTTTCTCTCATCACAGCCAGTTACTAAGTTTTACTTCAGTCGCGTGGTCTAAAGCACACTCGTTTTTTTGTTTCATTCAATACTTACTGAAATAGGCCTGATGGAAATTGATGATGCGTTTTTGATCTCGAAAGGAATTTACAGCGCGGGCCTATGCTAATAGAATCCTATAGCAAGGTTCGATTGTAAAAGGGTAATGAGCGGGAAATGGCTAAGCGGAACGGACTCTGTGTAGACAAAATAGGTTTACACTTATAGGTACTAACAAAGAGCTTTGACTGGGACTCAATGAGCGAGCTCATTTTGACTCCTTTTGAACTCTTTTTGCTCGCTCAGTCCTTCCCGCTTGCTCTTTGTTGGTGAAAATGCTTGCATGCAGTTTCCCTTTGCGAGTTAAACGTACGGAGCTCGCTCCGCTTGCGGTGAAACCCCTTTTCTGTTTTCCGAAATACCTACTTCTTCCGCTAAGCTATAGAGGACTCTCACAAAATAATATTTTAAGCTTCACATTATATTCCATGCGGTCGCCCATCATACTGGGAATCAATTTGCGAATCGTTATTATGAACCGCAATATTAAAGCAAATATTATTATTTTCAGCATAAATGTAAAATATATATAATGTGCGGTGGACTACCTTATTTGGGTTATGAAGGAACTTGAAATTTAATTTGCTATAATCCGCAACAATAGGCAAATAGGTATATGTGGTACAGTGTATCTTGCACTTGCAGCTTGCAATATTCACCACACCACATAAATCTTCCAAATTATTCTCAACGTACGTTTCACTCCGACACCGGAGCATCTTCAGGAGATGTTGACTCGACAATGCACGATTGTAAAGACTTACAATCGACAATTGACTTTACAATCGTGCATTGTCGAGTCAACATCTCCTGAAGATGCTCCGGTGTCGGAGTGAAACGTACGTTGAGAATAATTTGGAAGATTTATGTGGTGTGGTGAATATTGCAAGCTGCAAGTGCACGATACACTGTACCACATATATTTGCCTACTGTTGCGGATTATAGCAAATTAAATTTCAAGTTCCTTCATAATCATGGACTTCCGCAAAGTAACGCCTGCTTTTATCCAATACTTATTTGGGTTGTATTTATATAAGTAAGTAGAGCATAAACATAAAAGCTTTTTTTCCACTTCAAACTGGCTTGGCGGCGCGTGTTTTCTACATCCAAAGCCTCCCACGGCCAACTAGACTTAGGAGAAATTCAGAAATTATAAATTTCCGAATCGATGATACCAGGAATCGAACCCGGGACAGGATCATATTTTGACATTAGGTACATCGCTCAGTACTGCGCTAGCAAGTACGTGGGATTTTCTTCTTCTTTGGTTTATGGCTTTCAATAGTGCCACGTGGGACTTTGATGTCTTAATTACAATGCCACAGAGCACGGTCTTGTGCCGCTTGCTTCCAGCGGCTCCCAGCTGCATACTTGAGATCATCTGTCCACCTAGTAGGGGGTCGTCCAACGCTGCGCTTCCCGGTGCGAGGCCGCCATTCGAGCACTTTGGGACCCCAACGCCTATCGGTTCTACGAACTATGTGCCCCGCCCATTGCCACTTTAGCTTGGTTATTAAACTCTACCGGTTACCAGAAATTTAGTTTGTTGTGTGTTTTACATAATTGGTGTCATTACGTGTAACTAATTAACCACCACCAAACTCAAACAATTATTTAATTACAAACAATATTGTTAACACAAATAGCTCAATACACATACAAAGTGTCAACTAATTTGTCCCATTTATCAATTGTTGTGTTTGTTTAATTTGCGATAAACAAAATTAATTAAACAGTATCGTATTGGAAACTGGCAAACAGATATTATGGTTGCGGTCTAAATGATATGTAATTTATTAGTAACTAGCTGATGCCCGCGACTTCTCCGCGTTTAAGTTTTTTCTGATTCCCGTGGGAACTCCTTAATTTTCCGGGATAAAAAGTAGCCTATATTACTCTCCAGGTCCTCAACTATACCCATACCAAAAATCACGTCGATCCATTGCTCCGTTGCGGCGTGATTGCAAGACAAACCAACAAACAAAAACACTTTCGCATTTATAATATTAGTTTGAAGTATGACTAGCTCTTGCCCGCGGCTTGGCTCTTGTTACGTTCAATTTTCATAGCAATAAAGAACTATTTTACCCGAATTTTTATATAGGTTGAATTTTCAATAATCCTTTCTTTTCAGCCCGATCCGTCCAGTGGTTTGAGATGTGCGTTAATAGGTCAGTCAGTTAGTCAGTCACCTTTTCCTCTTATATATTGAGATTGAAGGTAAAATGTAGATCAAAGTATATTATAATTATTTTATTCGTATTTTATTTAGTTTTTTTAACTCATACTCGTATCTACATATTTAATACAAGTAGGTAAGCCTTTTGCAATATCACCCAGTGTTAATGCAATCTAAGATGGTAGCATAAACGTAGTGGTTATATTCTCTTTGATGGTAGCGGGGTAACCTGTAAGGTTATATTAAACCCACACTCCTAAATCCTAGTCGGTTCCTACACGGCAGTCGCTTGGCAGTGCATCATTTACGACAGGTGGTAACTTAAACTAGCCAGGGCCGAAGCCTCCCACCAGAACAAACACGAGAAAATTCAGGAATCATAAATTCCCAAATTGACCCTGCCGACGACGATCGAATCTTCCTTCCAAATGGGTACTTAGTTACTTACCTCCAAACAAAAAATCAGTGAAAAAAATACAGTTAGAATAACAAAAATACTATATATAATGAACTAGATGATGCCCGCGACTTCGTCTGCGTGGATTGATGTTTTTTTTATCTCAATTTTCCGGGATAAAAAGTAGTCTATGTCCAAATTTCACCAAAATCGGTTTAGTAGTTGGGCCGTGAAAGCGTAGCAGACAGACAGACAGACAGAAAGACAGACAGACAGACACACTTTCGCATTTATAATATTAATAGTAAAATAATAGTATGGATGAAATTAAAACTATACATACCGCGGTTGATTGCCTCATCTGGTGACAGAAGGGCTGGCTCATTTTTTGCGCAAAGGATCAGCCTGGCTGTCCAGCGCGGAAATGCAGCCAGCATTCTCGCCACCATTCCACGTGGGCATGATTTATATAGTAGTTAGGTTAGGCTAGCTAGCTTTAACTTCTATTGTATTAAACTATACATATTCTCTAAAAATATCTCTTTTGTCAGCTGGATCAGCGGGGTGCGGAAAATGTCTATAGTAGGGATTTTATAAGAACCAAATCATTGAGCAAGCGTAGTGCACGAGTCAATGGAAATACTTAGGTAGCTGTATGTAGCGCAAATAAAGTAGGTACATAATATAATATAGCGTTATTATTATTTATTACATAGCTGTTATAGTTGTTAAACTGAGGCATCTATAATACATAATCCCATTATACCCCATATAAGGTAGAGGCCAAAATAACTATTATTATTCAGTGCCCAATATAACATTAAGTAGATAGAAACGCTCCAGCTGTCATGGGCGACATAAAACGGGGCCATTCCGTCCTATTGACGGGGCAATTATGTCTCTCCGTAATTAATACGAATTCCCCGGGCATGATGGGACGAAATGTGCCCAAAGCTAGGGGCAATAAGGACTCGCTCATAATTAATTCAGCGAACATTCGCGAGACGTATGTCGGCGTTTTGCCGCGAGCGAGGAAAGAGATAGTTAAAGCTGATCGTAGATTACAGCGCCGCACGCGACTAAATAGTCAACTAAATTTTATTAACAGAATAGAGCCTATTCAACCCAACGAACGAACGGAGAGTTCGCACATGTAGTCTAGTAATGGAAATGAGTAACAATCGATTAATTATTATAACGTTAAAACTATCGTGGGTGACATTCATTATAAACATAATATTATAATTATTAGGTCACTGCCTGCAGCCAGACGTTGTGCCCATTTCAGAGAGGAATAAATTGATTACACTTTGAAAGTTTAAATTGCAACTTTAGGTTTGCTAAATACATCGGAGAGTCAAAATCTTACGTTTAGCCGTGTCTTATGCAGAAGGATCTGAGAGTCCAACGCATTACTCTTAACCCCTTCCTTTATGTGTATAACGGGAGGAAGGCCCACGAATTTCAGTAATAAGGTATGCGATACGATGCGAGAGTGATATATTTAGAAGGTACTGAAAAATGTATTGCGTTGGAGCGTGCGGTTCTTGCGGCATGGCCTCTAATGTGCGATAGGTTCAGGATCGCAATGATGCTTGTCCGGTGGTTGGATCTGCGTGTGATGTGTTTTGGATGCTGGGATAATCGTTTTGTTAGGCTAATGGATTCTGTTTTACGCCTGTATGGTAGTATAAATAAACCTTTTTGAAGTCCTATCAGCTATTCAAAGGGGTTTGATAGCTATCGTATTATCTACAATGTTTTCAAATTTCGTCGTCGCTGCTATCGTTTGGTATATTTTATCTATACTATCAAATAAATATTATAAATGCGAAAGTTTGGATGGATGTATGGATGTATGGATGGATGTTTGTTACTCAATCACGCCCCAACGGCTGAACGGATCTGGATGAAATTTGGCACAGAGATAGATTATAGACTGGAATAACACATAGGCTACTTTTTATCCCGGAAAATTAAGGAGTTCCCGCGGGAAACGAAAAACCTCGATCCACGCGGACGAAGTCGCGGGCATCAGCTAGTAATATTATAAAAAGGTAAAGTTTGTGAGTTTGTGAGGTTGTAGGGGGGTAATCTCTGGATCTACTGAACCGATTTTGAAAATTCTGGTACCAATAGAAAGCCACATTATTTGTGAGTGGCATTAACCCGAAAAATTAGGGAGTTCCCGTAGGAATTTAAAAAACTTATTTCACGCGTTCGAAGTCGCGGGATTCTGGTAGTATTTAATTACTACAATGATCTCCCTGGCGCAGTGGTAGATTGCGATCTCACCAGGTGTTTAAAATATGAGGCAGTCGAAGATGGTAGCAGGATAAAGGTGTCTGGTTGTTAGGTATATTAACCCATGTCCTCAATCGGTTTCAACAACGCTAAATCGCTTGACGGTCTTTGCCGGTAGGGTGGTAACTAGCCACGGCCAAAGCCTCAGACAAAAGTTATTAGATTAGGTGTATTTTTGCTACGCTTTCCCGGCGCATCTGTTCAGCCGATTTTGATGAAACTTGGTACCGTGGTACAAGGCTACTTTTTACTTTACTTAATCCCGGAAAATAAAGAGTTCCCGTGGGTCTTATGTACTAGGTAGCTCGGTGTAGGTACAATAAATCATTCATTGCCAGAATCTATCTCATACTGCCTTTGAATACCATAAATCAATATGGCAGTCCCTTGAAAACCCTCGCAAGTCTCAGAGCATACAGATCAATGTTAGGTCTCCTAGGACATCAGCGTCTAGTGCTATTTGAATACGTCCATCTCATTACTCAATGACATTCCTGAGAACAGTGTCCATTACTGGTGAAACATTAAACAATACAGAATACTGCAGTTCAGTTATATGACCGAGTAATGTGAAGCGATTTGGTTTATCGATTATGGGGTAGGATTGAATAATCCTAGGATGCCTTTGTTACCTTGAAAGAGAAAATCATGAAGATGAAAATCCGTTTGGAAGAGCCTTCGGCCGTGGCTATTTACCATCCAACCCGCGAAGATTACCTAAGCGTTCCGATACGACGCCGTGTAGAAACCAATTACTAATATGGTCCAAGATCCCGCGACGATCAGACCTACGTTATTTTATTAAAGCTGAAATTTTTTGTATGTATGTCTCTAATAGACTCGTATAAACGATCCCCGACTATGAAGTTTGGATCGCGGTTGCTTTGGAAGGTATCAGGTAAAAAAGGTGGCACCTCAAATTCGTTAAAGTATAGGTATATCCGTTTTTTTATATTTTGCTTTGGAATAATATTAGAAAGTAGAAACCACGTTGTCCATTGTCAGACACCTAGTATGATTGCAACCCCCTGTCAGACACCCTGTTGTTTTATAATTTAAGAGTGTCTGACAGGGGGTTGCAATCATACAAAAAATTTCAGCTTTAATAAAATAACGTAGGTCTGATCGTCGCGGGATCTTGCTCTAATATGGAGTATGGGTGGTATGGGCTTAATAGGTTTGAAAAATGTGAAACTTTGATTTTTCGGATTCGGACTCATACATGTAGGACTAAATCCCTTTTAGTTTTTAGGTTCTAAAATACTTATTAAGATTATATTGTTACTGTTAACATGTTAACGTAGCTATTAAGATGATATTGTTGTTACTAAACACTAAAGTGTATAAATAAATTAATTGAATATTACTAAGCCGTATTAGTAGAGGAAGGATGCTAATTTGGAATACTGCTGGTAATTTGGAATACTGCATTATAAAAATATAGAAAAGCGCCATCTATTAACGAATATCAGTATTACGTAATCTGTGTATTAAGAAACAAATTGGAGGTGGCTTAGAAACAGCCATATTGACAGTTCCGTGACAAACTGCATCGTAGTGAAAGTGATATCGAGAAAGGTTTCCAAGTAAGTAATAAATCGGCTTGCATCTTGATTGTGACTTATATTTATATGTTTTATTTGTACAAATCTACAGTTTAGTGTATCAGCTGTAGAAATCAGCGCTTATTTTAGAAATTATTATTCTAAACACAAATTCATAAAAATATTTTAGGTTAGAAATGCTTATGTTTCTAACTTGGAATACGATAAGTGAAGTTAATTTGGAATATAACAAATTATGTGCACATTATTATGCCCTCCTATTTCTATTTCTAATTGAAAGGATTCTGAACCGTAATTTCTTTTGGTAGTCTTTTTAATCAATATATTTTAATTTTGTTTTAGAAATGTCTACAACTGCTTCCAACTCTGCCCGTAAATATAAAAAGCGTAAGAAGTGGAATCAAGATGATATGGCTGCTGCGGTATTAGCTGTAGATATAAGCTTAAACTAGATTTTTAAATTTTATAATTGAGATATTTAAGTTTAAAGCTAAATAAATAGTTAATTTAAGTTAATTATTAAGGTGATTGTAATTTGGAATACCCTATTCCAAATTAGATTTACTTTGGTTAAACTATGCCAATCTGCGAGTTCATGATTAAACCAAAAATTATCCTACTTATATAATAAGCCAAAGTTGTTAATTATTTTTATTTGAATAAAAGATAAGTTCCTCTGTCATTAAATGCAGTGTTACTCTTTTATCTCTTAACCCATGATTAATAAGATTTTTTTAAAAAGTGGTATTCCAAATTTGCATCCTTTCCTTTTCACAGTAGGTACACAGTAATCTCAATACAGAAAGTCCGGCACCCCGTCTCGTCCCCGTCCGCTTTACGAGCCAAATATTGGCCTCTAAAAATCACAATGGGTGAGCTTTTACGACTCTTGTATTGAGGTCATCGGTTCATTCGCGCCTGCTCCTTCGCGCACAGAATTCGGATTAATCGTAGAACTGGTAAATCCTACGTTAAAACAACCAGGGGTCACACTGCCAACGCTTAAAGCAATAGGTACATACCTATAAAACGTGGTTGCCTGGAAGAGATCGCTTAAGCGATAAGGCCGCCATTTGTACCGGTTTTTTTTCTTATTTTTATTGTTATTGTTTAAATGTATTTCTCCCGTATTTTGGTGTACAATAAAGAATATTTCATTCATTCATACATAAGCCATATTACTCAAAATTACAGTTTGATATCACGTACCTTGACGTTCCTAAAATAAGGATTATAATAATTCTAAACACGAAAGTCAACAATAATGAAATAATATGGCATTAAGCGATGGCATAAGTATTAATTAAAAAACTGTAACCTGACTATGGATAATGTTCAAAGGCGCCGACTATTTTGGATGTAAAATCCGTCGTATCGATTTTATTCGTGTAAAATGTAGTCTAAGTCACCCGGACCATAATAACGAATCGATTGACACCTTCATCAAAATCCGCTCAGTAGTTTAAGCACATATGTACGGTGGAACATACATAAATACCAACATATTACATAGGCTGCTAAAATCAAAAACCTTTGGTTTTTCCGTAGTCGAGTGAAAACCTGGCAGAAACAAAAAACTATCACATCGGAAAGCGCTAGGTGGAGAGTTAATCTCGAGCAACTGGGAGCCTCCGGAAGTAAAACATTTATCTAAAAGTGGATAAGTATCTATTATCTATCGGTTGAGAATACGACGACACTGCATTGAATATCAGTGAATTCGTTGCTAAAAGTTCAGCGTTACGTGGGCCGCTTTAAAGCATTCTTATTATACACCATTTCTATAAACTCGTTTTAAATTCTGTGATCATACCCGTTCCCCTTGAAGACGAGGTTTTATGAGCTGAAGAAAGAGAGTCATTTTAATGAACAAAGGGTCCACTTTATGGGGAATTTCGTCATGGTTTGCCCCTTTGGGCTTATGATTATTAGTTTTCGAATATTTTGGTAACGGTGATTAATAATAAACACTAGCTAATGCCCGCGACTTCGTCCGCGTGGTTTGAGGTTTTTAATTCCCGCGGAAACCCTTTAATTTTCCGGGATAAAAAGTAGCCTATGTGTTATTCCAGACTATAATCTATCTCTGTGCCAAATTTCATCCAGATCCGTTCAGCCGTCCTGGCGTGATTGAGTTACAGACATCCAACCATACTTTCGCATTAAGTAATAATATTAAGTATAGGAGTATAGGATTAATTATTGATAATGAAATAAAAACTATAAAGATTTACTGAAATATAGCTTTAATCAGTTTTTTAATAATAATGTTTCATTTTATGTACATGTAGCGCTTATACCTATATAAAAATGAATGTCTACAGTAAAAACATTGTAAAAACCGTCCGTACGTACCTACATCCCATTAAATAAACATAAGCCAGCGACTGACTTGAATCGTTTGAACGTTATGTTACAATGTAACATTACTTTTTCATGTGACATAATAAGTAACATAAGTTTCAAACGTAATGTTACACACCGAGGCGCCGCTTTCATATGAAACGTTACGGGACGCTTTACGTATAAAAACATAATGTTCCAACTAATATATGTAAATTGTCTTTGCAGTAAGTAAATCATAGGTTTTTACCTTAGATAACGTAACGCATTGTACAGATATTTGTCTTAAAATAGTGATAGCGAAAACAAACTACATAGGGACAGGAAAAAATGTCGGCACGAAATGTCTGGGAATGACGCTTCGACCTGTCGCGCTAGTGCGTGCAGCTCCATTCAAAAGTGAGTAATGCGAATTTTTTAGTCTGTCAGACAATTTTATTTTGTCCGTAGTGTGCTTTCGCCCCAAGATTCTCAAAATTTAAAATCATAGATCAAAGGTGTTTCATATGGTTTCATCATTTTACGTAGAAATATCTTAACTATTAACTGAAAACTTTGTAAGTGATATTGCAAGTAGGTTTAAAGTAAAAAAAAACTATCCATACTAATATTCCACATAATACACAATTTTTGTGTGTCTGTCTGAAGGTATCTTACATTTTTACGGTCCATCCGTTTAACTATTTTAGCGATATTTGGCTCTGGGATAGCTCACATCCCGGAAACGGGAATGGTTACTTTTATCTGATTAAAAAAAAAAACCAGGGGATTAAAATTCCTTAATTCACGTGAAAGTAGCAGCCATCGTCCGGTTGACAATAATGTAAGACACTTTCAATTATTTTATTGAATCTACTAGACGATGCCCGCGACGTCGTCCGCTTAGATTTAAATTTTTGAAAAAACTAGAAGTTTAATTCGCTACAATCCGCCACAGAAGGTAAATCTATATGTGGTACAGTGCGTATCTTGAACTTTCAGCCTTACCACATACTCGTAGATTTACCTTCTGTGGCGGATTATAGCGAATTAAACTTCTAGTTTTTTCACTGTCATAGACTTCCGCAAAGTAACGCATGCTTCTATCCAATATTTAAAGTTTTTGATTCAGGCGGGAACATTTGTAATTTTCCGGGATAAAATGTAGCCTATTATGTTAACTCAGGATAAAAGCTATCTCCATTCCAAATTTCAGCCAAATCGGTTCGGTCATTGTGGCCTGAAAGAGTAACAAACACAAACTTTCTCATTACAAAATTACTAGGATTTATATAAGAGATCTTAAAAGCAGAATGGTTCTACAATTAATTGTAATTTTACGCGAGAAAATTTGACAAATATGGAAAGTTTTGGAATAATTTAAATGTCTCTATGTTTAGTTTCTAAACTTTTGCTATTACTCAACGATATTATATCTTGAGGCATCAAACATCACTTACAAGGTTTTAGTTCAGGCAGCCGTAATTACTTTATAACAAAGCTAAGAATCCATTAGTTTATCGTTTGTATTAAAGTTACCCGATCACTAGGTTCAACGCCCGATGTCTTTCTTAGTATCACCACAGTTAAGCAATCAGACAGTTGGATGAAATGCACTGATGC
This sequence comes from Erebia ligea, assembly GCA_917051295.2. NCBI lineage: Eukaryota > Metazoa > Arthropoda > Insecta > Lepidoptera > Nymphalidae > Erebia > Erebia ligea. The sequence goes on from OU785241.1 coordinate 1,085,549, forward strand.
AAATCAACTTCTGGAATCTTAACACCACAACATTTAGCTTTGCGGCTATTCATTTCTATTGATTTGCTTACCCATTCACCTATCATCAAATAATATCTCTAACGGTGAAATGTAGATAGCACCCTAATAGGTATAGAGTACCACAAAGTCAAAGTTTATAAACGACAGCAAGTTTTGAAAAGGGCTTTGAATATTTTTGTATGGAGCCTGGCCATATTTTTCGAAATAACGACCACTCTTAAATCCTGTATCAATCAACAGTTGGCATCAATACAAGCCAGTATTTTATGAGACAAAATCTTCCAAAGCGTCAGATTTCTGCGATATAAGCTATCAAAATAGTAATCTACTCGATGGTGATGGTCTACAGCACAGCTTTGATGGCTGTTATTTTGAAAAAAAAAGTTTTTTTTTTTCTTTGTACGGGCGTACAACTTTAGGTCCTTTTCTTTTTCATGTAATATTTTCGTAGGCCAAAATATTCAAACTACTTTTAAACGCCTAAACAGACAGCAGAATCGCTTTGGTCATGCAACTGTATAATTGCTAAACAATGTTCTTATCTTAATTCAATATTGGCATACAATTGACGAGTCGTTCTTTCCTTTAACTTAAACGACAACAGATAAGAGGCCCGATAGTGTAAGAAGAGGCCCAATTGTCCAAGCAAATCGCAATCATTTGAGTCTTGACAGCTCAAAACGTATTACTCGAACTGTTTAAGGAGTTCATACATGCTTTTTGACGTGCAGGCATCTATGAACTCCTTAAACAGGTCGAATTATACGTTTGACAAACGATTGCGATTACGATTTCTTTACACAATCGGGGGGCTGATCACTTTTTTTACATTTTCAATGATTGTAAAAGTCTAACTGGCGGACTAAGGTCTCAGAGTCGCTTAATCATTACTAAAGGAACTCCTTAATATAGGTTTCGATAGCAAATGTATGCTAAAGGAGTTCCTAAAGCTAAGCCTAAAGAGCTAAAGTGGCTAATCCATAGGTCCAATAACTGTCTAAGCAAATCGTAATCATTTGACAGCTTAAAACGTATAACTCGAACTGTTCAAGGAGTTCATACGTGCTTTTTGACGTGTAGTTATCTGTACACTCCTTAAATAGGTCGAATTATACGTTTGACAAACGATTACGAATACGATTTCCTCACACAATCGGGAAGCAGGTCTTGAAAATTGTTTTGATAGAGAAGAATGGCGAGGAAAATACTCTAGTATTGTTTACAAAAAAAAAAAAAGAGCAACTGCTGAGTTTCTTGTCGGCTCTTCTCAGCAGAAGCTCCTTTCCGAACCGGTGCACGGTGGTAGAGTCAAAACATGACGTACCTAACATAAGAGGCACCTGTATGTCCTAAATGTTTTAAATAAATGAATTTCAATTTGAATTTGAATTAGTGGTTTTTGACATTTTTCTCTATAAAACTACAGTAAAAATACAAACTTAACCATAGATACGTTTTAAACGCAAATGATTACGATTTTGTCGGCTATCGGGCCTCAGCCCCCCGATTATGTAAGAATGTTCGATCAAATGGTAAAGGTTCAGCGTCAAAGTAATATAAACCATAACTGCATTAATTTAGAGCTCAATTTCGTCTATCCATTCTTATACGTTTGAGTATCGTACATACCTAAACGTATAAGAAAGGGTACACGAAATTGAGCTCTAATTTAATGCGGTTATGGTTTATTTACTTTGTCGCAGAACTTTAACGATTTCATCGGCCATTCTTACATGATTGGGGGGCTGATCTGTATGTATACGCCTTTATGCTTTGTTCCGAAACAAGGAATATTAAAACAGCAACGGCTTAGAAAAAAAAGGTAAAGCGGTTACTGCGTTTATTAAAGCTTTCAATATTTTTATAATCTTTTTTCATCTAAAAGTTTATTTTTACCACACTGTAACATTTTGCGTGTTATTTTGAAAGTAAAAAAAAATCCATTTAAATATTCAAAGAACATTTTTCAGATAAAAGGTAATATTTTTCGTTATTCCTTTTTTTCCAGTGGAAAAGTTTTACAGAACCGACAGTTGTACAAACTAAGTAACAAATCAAAAAGTGTACCCAAGTAATAGAAAGAAAGACCAATTTTTGTATCATGTTTTTTAAAATTCTACTACAACTTCGATCTCGACCTGATGGTAAGTGATGATGCAGTCTAAGATGGTAGCGGGCTGACCTGTTAAGGGTATGACAGTTATATTAAACCCATACCCCTATTCTGTTTCTGCACGACATCGCACCAAAACGGTAGATCGCTTGGCGGCACGTCTTTACCGGCAGGGTGGTAACTAGCCACAACCGAAGCCTTCTAGACGAGACCAGAGACAATTTAGAAATGCCGATCCCCCTGCCGATGATCAAATCCCGGGACCTCCCGCTTATAAGACCACCCGCCCACCACTGCGCCAAAGGAGGTCGTGGTGAAATTTATATCATACTAATATTATAAATCATATCATACTAATATTATAAATGCGAAAGTGTGTTTGTTTGTTGGTTTGTTGGTTTATTGGTTTGTCCTTCAATCACGCCGCAACGGAGCAACGGATCGACGTGATTTTTGGCATTGGCAAAGTTGAGGACCTGCAGAGTGACATAGGCTACTTTTTATCCCGGAAAATTAAGGAGTTCGCGCGGGAATCAAAAAAACTTAAACCACGCGGACGAAGTCGCGGGCATCAGCTAGTTAGCATATAAATAGAACTGAATAAACGAAGATGCGCTTTACCTTATTTAGAAATCATCAAGTACCAATTAACTCATTAAGTAAAACTTTTTATGAAAATGGGAAAATCACTCCGTATAATGTCAAAGTCAAAATTGTGCAAAACAAAACGCACCTTATCCACTGTACTTAAGGACTAAAATAGCTAGCACTATCACAAAAGTAAAATATAATAATATACGACGTGATTCTTTTCGTACACTAAAGTACATTGGTATAGTAAAAAAAGTAATAAATAACTTTAAAAAGTAATTATAAAAATAAGCACCAGTAACTCAAATGTTAAAAACATACAAATAATGTCACTAGTGAAAGTCGATGTGCACCAAATATTTAAAAAAAAAACTAAGGGTCCTTTCAGGCGTGCCACAACCACGTTTTTGTCGGTGTGGTTCTAGTGTGGTTCATCTGTAATCTGAATAGACTCTCAATATGAAAAACCATAGCTTTTGGGACTATGTTTTGCATTACTTCTATTTTTATATTTATTTAGTATTAATAAAGTAAATTACATAATCATATGTACATTTTAATGGTTTTTTAGCTACTATAATATTATTTTAAAGTATTAACAATGATTAATTGGTGCAAATCGACTAAAATTTACAATTAAATACCACTTTAGGAACTATATTTCCTTATTCAAAAATGGAAAATATACAATTCATACGATTTGTTACTAGTAAATAATCTCTTAATTTAAATACAACAGAATACAGTTCTGTATGATATTGTGTGTCTGAAATCTGAATAAGTGCATTATGTAAATAAAGCGTTGGCTTGAAACCTGCAGCCCTATTCTCTAACTCAGTGGCTATAAAAAATGAAAGCCACTGACATATTTTTTATCCATTGAAGGTTGGCTATGTAAATAAAAATAATACTTCATAGCAAACCTTCAATGGATAAAAAACATATGTCAATGGCCTTCATTTTTTGATAGCCGCTGAGTTAGAGAAAGGGGGGCTGAGTGCGTTTCCAGCAGACACGGATATGTGTCAACCCCACCAATAGGGATGATGCCTATATCAAAAATAAATTATTTCTAACTGATTATTAAATAGAGGGTCTTCCAACAGACCTAAAATTCACATCCTCGGTTAGTTTTAAGTTTGATAACCATTTTAAAATATAGATTAAAGAAATAAAGTGCATTGAAATTTTATGACGTCACAACTGTGAATTTCATACGATTTCCACACTAGAAGTGCGTTTTTAAGTTTGATAAAGAGTTGCTGATTTGATTGAGTTGTCATCATCCCTAATAAAGGAGCCCGTGATTTTCATAGCTTAGGGTCTAGACCAGGGATTCCCAAACTGGGGTCGATATCGGTTTCCCAGGGGTCGACATAAACGAAAACTGATTTTGGGGGTCGACGAGGTCTAAAAATCGACCCCTATTGTTTTTTAACCGGCTTCATTTCAAAAAATAATAACCTACTTAAGTATTTTTACGTAATTTGTATTAATAAAATTATTACTTACACTTGATAGGTATTTACTGAATTTTATGTCTATTTATTTTGTTAAATTTTGATGAGAAAATGATGTCAAGTTTACTCACTTAACCAATCGCAAAGTTTTTAAATTGGTGGGTATTTTGTATCAATAGGAAAAAAACTAGAGATAGGATTTTTGAAGTAATTTGACTATGGGGGTCTGAGGTATCGATTTTAGAAAAGGGGTCTCTTGCCCAAAATAGTTTGGGAATCCCTGGTCTAGACAGTCGGACTGCATTAAGACTGCACGCCGACTGCAAAATTGCAGTTTTAAAGCGGTTTTTCTGCAGTTGGCATAACTGCAATTGAACTGCACAGCAGTTTGTTTATTTCTATTAGAACTGCACACCGACTTCAAGCGGACTGCGCATTCGGTTTGCAGTTTCGATTCAGTTATGCCAACTGCACAATAACTGCTTCAAAACTGCAGTTTTACATTCGGCGTGCAGTTCTAATGCAGGCTATATGTCTAGAGTTAAACCCATTAGATCGCTAGATGGTAGATCAAGCACTCCTATTGCTAGGTTTGACACAAACCCGTAGCTTAGCAAAGTAGCACATCATATAAAGCTTGAATTTCTCCTACGCTGATATCGGTGGCGCAGGAAGTCGCGCGTATGGACAGAAATTGTAGACTGTCATCGCTGACAGCGTCACAGTATGTGTCAGTCAGTAGTACTTAAGTAATTAGTGGCAAAAGTAAGCAGGACCTATTTGCACCCAGGTCATTATAAAAAATGAGTACCTAGGAGTTGAGCTATTTTTAAGTAAGGGCAAGCAGAGCTTTTAGGCCTCTATAAACTGCACGCCACTAACGTTCAGCGTCCAAGAAATTCATGCCTAAAGCTCTTCGCATATTAAACTTGAACGCAACATAATTATCAGAACTGAAAACACGCCAAAGAAATGACAACACGTGTTTTCAGTAATGTCAAATACGTGACAAGCTGGATGTAATGTGCGATTAGCTTTATAATTTTTTTTATTTCAAACCATTAATCATGTTCGGGTGTATAATATAAACAGTCTTAAAACAAACTAACAACTAAAATGATGTTAACTTAGTGAAGAGAAGTTAAATATTTTAGTAGTGCGAGTTGGATGAAGCTGGGTTCACGCATATTGCAATTTCCAGTTCAATTTGAAATTCTGATTTAGGGGCAATGCACACGCGATACTATTAACTTAAGCGACCGGCAGTGATTATGGAAGCTTGAAGCTATTATAACTCTGATTTAGTTAGCTAAATGCAGTGATTGCAAGTTTGATTGCTCAATTTGCTAATGTTTCATTTTCCTCCCCATGCCAATGTAGTCTCGCATTGCAAGAAATCGGTAATAAGTAATAATCATTGAAAAATTCCAACATAATCGAGAGTTTATGCGTTCGAACTTGGTATCAAAATGACAGATACCGGGAGCCATACTGCCAATGCTTAAAGCAATACATATGCAATATTACCTACTCAAAATGACAGTTTGATATCACGTACCGTACGTTCCTAAAATAAGGATTATAATTCTAAAACACACAACACGAAATTATGGCTTTAAACGTTGGCGTTGGCCCAGAGCCATATCAGGTTGGTGTTTTTGACCTTGATATAGAGCTGCGAAAAGAATTCAAATCACCGATCGTTCATATTAAAAGTATCGTGTGTACGGAAGCCCTTACAGTTTCCACGTTGATAGCTTCAGTTAAATAGATACACCATGGTATACCGCACGTTACGTTTCAAAATGTACCGAATGGCTTCGAAATCACGTTTAATTTTGAAAATGCAATATGCGTGAATTATTGATTGTACATGAAAGAGCCGATCCCAATAAACGCTTTAATATAAACTATTGACGAAATCAATAGTCGAAAAGCTAACCCTTCCATTAAGCCCTCTCGTTAGATTCAATAAAATCAGTTTATTGGATATGTGTCTCCAAAATATAATGTGAGACGGGGAATTTATGCGTAAGGAATGTCGAACACGAGAACAAATTTAGAATAATCAGTCTTGAAAATCGATGAACAAGATGCCTCATTGGCAAGCGAATAGAGAAGTCTACCGTTTCACTGTACTAAAACATTAAAATTAAACCACAAGGAATAAATACTTACAATAGTTATGTAACGCATTGTGTACAGTTTGCAAACGTTTAAACTTAATCATGGCTTTTTATTCTAACAGTATACTTAAACTAAGATTGCGAAATGGTCCATAATGTACTTGTTTTATAGTAAAAAATCTAGCACAAGTTATTTACACGAGCACCGCAATATAATGATCCGATTGCACTTTACATCGTTCACTTATAATAACACTTCACTGTGACGTAGTTCCTACAAGCTCGTTGGCACTTTGTTCATGTTCATTGGGATCACTGACCTCATTGGGATATTGCTACACTTCCGTCCCGTCCTCACCTTCGTCTTCAAACAATGGTTCGGTGGCACTCACTTCCGCACTAGGCTTTTTCTTAGGTTTAGGGGGTGGTCTTGGAGGAATTTTACCACTTCTTCCCATTGTACCTGATTGATTCAACGACGCATTGCTTTCGTTTTTCCTTGGATCATCTTTGGATGGAGAACTAACCTCATTATTTTCACTTCTAGGATTCCTTCTCAGTGAACCGGTTTCTGGTTTTCCTCTACGACTTAACGTACTATTGTCAGAATTCTGTGACTGCGCGTCTCCATTCCTATTGTCCATGGTTTGCGCCATTTGTTTTCTCGGTTCTGGTTGTGGAGTCGAAGTACTTTTTGCTGTCCAACTCATTCTGGGATTTACTGGTTCTTGTGGGCCCGGGGTTGATAGCTGATTAGACATTTGGGAGCTAATGCTGTTTCTTGTTGGCGTGAACGGCGGTGGGACGGGAGACGGTGCTGGTTCTTGTTCTTCAATGGGAGCGTAGTACACTGGATGAGGTGGATAAGCTACCGTAGGTGTTGCTGGTAATGGCCTGTTTCTCATTGGAGAAAACTGCTGTTCCAATCCTGCCTTGTTAAGTGAAAGTACTGAGCTGCCGTCAGCTGTTGTCCTCAATCCCAAGTTGTCGTATAAAGGTTCCTGTGCTTCAGCACTTGGAAGTATCGCAGTGCTAGCTGTGCTGGACCAGGATGGTACTCTGGGCCTTCTAGGTATGGTTACATATCCTTGTCTTGGAGTTACTACGGGTGGTGTGATTGGTGCCGTGAAAGGCGATTGAGAGCGAGAGTAAGGTAGAGTTCTAAAGAGGTTCTGATTGGTGGTCATGCCGTAAATAGGCGAATGGATGGGACTGACTGGATTGATTTGCAGTCTGCTGGTATCTGGAACTGTGGACGCATTGCTCGCTGCCGGTGAGATCTGGGCTGCTCTCGCTGGGAATGATAGCAAATCTGGTGGATATGCTCGGCCATCTGTTCGACCGTATTCTACATTGAGGGCGTCCTGCGACCGCTGCGATTGCATATCGAAACCAATCTGCCTTTTCTCGTCGTCATTGTGGGCTGTAAGAAAATAAAATATTTATCACATATTTTTAAGATATTGCTAAAGAGATTTTTAAATGTTGATTTATAAATTTAATTACAAAATTGTGTTCGAATTCAAAACTTACAGGATACGAAGGGAAGATGAGATTTATATATATTTAGTTCAGTTTTAAGTTATTCAAGACAAAGTGTATATCGGGTCCTAAAGGGCCGATTTTTTGATAAAGCATGAAGCTGCAATGGCCTAGCGATTGTAGAAATGATACCACAAACGAATGTTACGATTTTATGAAGGTACAAGGTAATATGAAATCTTACCGAAGACTGAATCATTATCGAGCAGTGTTTTATTCAGCTCTGACATCTCAGTTGCTCCACTCATGATGGACGGAGGGGCATCGTACCGACGCGGTGGTTTAGTTACTGGGTTAACAGCAGTTATCAAACTCTTCTCCATTTCTGGTATAACCGACCCCTCGATTAAAGCCTCTCCATTTGAATTATCAGCTTTCTTCTTCTGTGCTCCTCGTCTTCTACAGTAGCAGCAACACCAACAAAGGATCACCAAGATTATCAGTAGTATAGCGGCTGCACATGATACTCCTATAAGAACTGGTAGCGCACTATTGTCCATCCCAGGCGGAACTACAATACCAGGCGGGGCGTGAGCAATAGCTAACGTTAAACTTCTTTCTTCTACTCCACCAGCGTTCTTCGCCACGCATAGGTACTCTCCATTATCGTCGCTATCAGCATCAAAAATAGTCAAATTTACCCATTTACTGTTTTCCGAATTAGCTTGTGTCACATAATATTTGATTTCACCCTGGTATCTATGTGTTCCGTCAATTATTTGAGCATTCAACACCCAATTTACTTCTGGTAACGGGTTCCCGTTAACTTGACAGGATAATGTGACATTTGCATCAGATGATCGCATCGTGGTTCTGGTGGAAGGGTAGACGATGCTTGGCCTGCAAGCAAAGTCACTGGAATCTAACTCCTTCCATAGTTTCCCATGAACTTTAGCCGGTTCGCTACAAGCTATTGGTGATGTGTAGAGATTTTTACTGATCACCCAGTTTCTAAAAGGCTGCAAATAGCAATCACATCTCCAGGGATTATCGTGCACGTCTAGATTAGACAAAGATGTCAAAGCGCTCAGTGTGTCTATTTTGAGGTGCTCTAATTTATTACCGTCGAGTCTTAATATATTAAGCTTTGGCACATTCATAAAGGTTTTCAACCCGAGTTGTACTATGCGGTTGTTGCTCAAATCAACTTTTTGTAGGAAAGGCAAATTGTTGAATAAGCCGTCCTCAAGTTTCTCGATTTGATTATCGTTGAGCAAAATCCATCTTATTTTGGCTGTTTCCCTAAAAGTGTCGGCGTGCAACACTTTAAGGTCGTTTTTCGATAAATCTAGTTCGATCATGATCATAAGGCCGCTCAGTCCGTTTTTGTGTATCGTTATCAACTTGCATTCTCTCAATATGAGTTTCTTTAGATTGATTAATCGGACATCTTCGAAGGCGTGCATCGTGATTTCGTAGAGTTCGTTGCCGGTGAGATCTAGTATTTGTATTTCTGCGCTTAGTGTTTTGGGTATGTCATGGAGTTCTGAGTGTGAGCAGTCCGCTTGTTTGTTGCCGCTGGCCCAGACACATTTGCATTCCGTTGGACAGTTGGCCGTGAAATCTGCAGCCACTAGCAAAAGCCTTATGCTCAAGGCTATTATACAGACGCGTAGTGTTCGATCGGCCATGTTGCTCGTCTTTGGATTCTGTAACAAAGGAAAAAAAATATCGGTCATTATTTTGTACGATCAATTATTAAAGCTTTAATTATTTGTTATATCGGTTTAATAAATCAATGTCAATAACATTAATTATGAGTTCAACAATAATAACAGTCGTGATATTTTAAGCGCAAAAGTCATTCCGGTTCCTGTTTTAATAATTATGAATTAAATTTCAATTACGCTGTAATATAGCATGAGAAATTTCATTTGAAAAATGTATCTCCATTTATCAAATGAAAAACACATATTGTTTTGGAAATTTTTAACTCCCTAGTTACACACCAGGCATACTTATTTTGAAAGAAATGGCAGCTGTAAAACCAAAGGGTTAATTTCGTATATTTAGGTCCTGTAAAGATTTGACTTTTAAGTTTGCTAAATATTATTAAAAATTTAATTTAATTATAATATAAGTATGATCGTATTATAATACAAAGCATCAAGGACGATCTGACGATTCAAATGATGAGGATTTTGACAAATGCTACTCACGAGTCACGATCGAGTAACATTAACTGCACAAAATGTAGAAATTACATAATAATACTGTCATCACCATAATAACAGGATACTTTGTGTATGGAAAGGTAGAAACAATCAAAACTCATACCTCCATAACTTTGAAGTCACAATAGAAAACGTTATACGTGAAAGCGTAAGGCCCATAAAAAACGTTAAGACACTTAAGTGAAATGTGTTTTTGGAAGCGTTATAACAGCGATAAAACGCGAGCTGAAAATAGAAGATGCAATAACACACGGTAGTTTTAATGGCCACATTAAGTGCCAAGGGAATGCCGAGTACAGTTTACTTTGAGAGCTGTAAATGTTAATACAAATGTAAGGCACTAACAGACATATCTGGCAACATGGTAGTTAAAATGGTGGATGCTTTGGTCTATGCGGACAGAGATTTAACATTAACATTTATTAACTAACATCATGCTAAAATCAAGTTATAAGCGTCGATCAATAAAGCCAAGCAGTTTTGATAGGATAAATATTACGAGTAAAGTAAACATACAAGATACAAGTGAGCATTTCATTTTCAAGAAAGCTTATTAAGAAGAAAAAAGCCAAAGCAAAAGAGATTCGAAAAACTTTGCTTTGATACGGTAGGTTTATACGAGAAGTATAAACAAACACAATAATAGTGAGCTTTCAACAAAGCTAATAAAAGAAGAAGAAAAATAAATGATCAGCATTCATACTAATATTATAAATGCGAAAGGGTGTCTGTCTGTCTGTTTATTGTATTTTATTCAGGTACAGAGATAGGTTCCATATCGGTGAAGGGATTTTTTTATCCCGGAAGATTCCCGCGGAAATGAAAAACTTAATCCTCGCGGACGAAGTTCTTTAATTAGGCCTCTACTGATGTCGGTTGCGCGTAGCAATACATCATACACTTGTATCTAAGAGCTATGAAGAACCAAATTGCCACTTCTGACAACGCTGGCAGTTGGCACACCTGACAACCCTCAAGTTATCAGTAGCGTGCACAGGGTAGGCATTAGTTACTCAGAATACTTATTTACTATTTGTTTTGATGAAAAATGAGCATTGACGTATTTTCATTTGGGTAAGCTGTGCTTTTATGCCTCTATGAACTGCACGCCACTGCAAGTTATGAAGATTACCTACACGCTACTGACATCAGTGTGAGAGGAGTTCAAATAGAAATCTATGGATGATTTAATTGCGATGGATGCAACGACACAACGCATTACTCACAAAGGCAAAACATCGAAACAGGTGCTCTTTTATCTTTATTGATTTAACATGATCAGGAAGACATTGCAGTAATTTGCTTTTGATGGCCTTCTTTTTGGTAATAAGCGAAGACCGCGTATTTCCTTGTTAATTATATTATTAAATGATAAATGTGAGAACAATTTGATGATTTAAGGACCTTAGTTTTAAAGAAGGAAGTCGCACCGCGTACCGTTTACTTTAAGAGTTGTAAATGTTAATACAAATGTAAGGAACTAACAGATGAAATGGTATACTACGATAAACATATCCAGTAACATGCTCGTAAAAATGTTGAATGTGTTTGAACTACGGATAGGGATGGCTGATGAAAATATCGATATTAGTATTGGCTAAACGTCGTCTATACCTATAATAAGACTGATTGTCATTTTTCCCATAAGTTTCTCTTTGACATAGAGTAGTTTACCTGAACAAAGCCAGGGCGGATCAGCTAAGTGTTCGATAAAAGTTTTGTCAGGTAAAAGGTTTGATAGATGTTTTAAAAAACTTGTTAAAAATATTTCATTCTGCAACCGATAAAGCACTTGAAGTTTAAAATGATTAACGACAACAGCTGTGGCATCGATAATAATTTAACGATTATGAATTCGCAATCCGCAATGACAGGTGATCAAGGGTTATGTACTTTTAAAACATTCGTGATTTTCGAAATAAGATCGACATATTGCCGAAGTAAACTGTTTATTCATCTGTGATATAATTACGAAGACTATGAAATGTTTTGATAAAATTATGGGGCTTATTGATATTGCAGAGCCCACGACAAGGATAGCCACAATAACCAGGTTGCTGCTCAGATGCTGTATCGGTTTGGATGAAGTTCCTCAGATCTTCAGACCTATAGGTACTGCCTAGGTCGGAACGATATTAAAGACCTTTTTGTTGCGCTATTGTCGTATCTTAGACCTTAGCTATTGTCGTATTTTAAAAGACGTTTGATTGAATTAAAGATTTATGCGTAAACATCGATATTATGGTGACGAATATGGAACAACCCTAGTTTGAACGACTTGATAACTTATGGGGTGTTTTAGTGCGCATGGTAAAAGTTCGTTTTGCGATAAATTACAACTTTTTTGTTTGAAAGGGAATATATCTCAATCAATTCACAGTTTTCTTTACTTTCTCCGTTTGGTTCCGGGGTTATATAAAACATCTGCCCTTTTCCACATATACTGAAGTTACTCCTAATCAAATCAACCCAAAAGCTTTGCAACCCAGTAGGATAACCTATCGCTAGTTTTACCTACCTCTTATCTCAGTCTATGGTTACTTATACATTTTGTTGTTTTTAATTTAAAAAATTAAAACAACCAATTAGGTTTATTTATCCTTTCACCAAAGGTTGTCTGTAAGAGATTGCTTTAGCAATAAGACCGCCTTTGCTCATTTCTATGTAGTCTAACTACTGCTTTTTAACTGTATACTTAATGTACATTGTATATTTTATGTGTGCAATAAAGATATCTAATTAAATAAATAATAGGTATTTAACTGCTAGTCAAATAAATTATGTAGAGGATCTCCCAAAAGTCGTAATATCCGCGTCCCCTGTTAGTTTTATGATGATCTAGCTGATGCCCGCGACTTCGTCCGCGTGGAATAAGTTTTTTTAAATTCCCACGGGAACTCCTCAATTTTCCGGGGATAAAAAGTAGCCTATGTCACTCTCCAGGTCCTCAACTATACCTATGCAAATAATCATTTATATCCGTTGCTCCGTTGCAGCGTGATTGAAGGACAAACCAACAAAACAACAAACCAATAAACCAACAAACAAACACACATTCGCATTTATAATATTAGTATGATTACTATTTTAAACGTCTAACGTATCGTTTAGAGTAAAAAAGTGCGTAGAAGTTTGATGACGTCACAATTCAGAATTCAATTTTAGCCACAGGGTCAGATGTTTGACGGACTAATAAATAATAATTATTGTTAAAATCAATACGAATTACACGCATACAATGCATTCAAATGTCATGAAGGTTCCTTTACGACGAAATCTGAGCGTAATTAAAAACGTAGTAACTGCCAACATTTTGGCGACACCGTACCTACTTATTGTGGTGTCCGAATTTTCGGCAGTAACCTCCATGGCATTCGCAGGGACAATTCCTGTTTTAATTAAATCGGACAATTTCCAGGGGAAATAACGCGCAAATGTTGCATAATTTTTCTACATTTTACATCGCACGGAGGATAATTCCGCTCGCCGAGGCCATAAAATGCGGGGCTCGCACTGCCCGAATATATAATTCATCGTGAGGAACTGTTGAATACGCTAGAGTTAACGTATTTTGTAAACCTGCGCATATATTTGAATGCTTCACGACAAGGTACACATAGATTCAGGTTTTCCGAAAGTCCTGTGGGAAATTTTTAATTTTCCGGGATAAAAAGTGGGTGTCCTTTCCTGTGATGAAACATTTCACTGTTCCAAATTTCTTCAAGATAGTATTTTCTTTAAGCATAGCACCCAGAGCATAAAACTTTTGAGCAATCATTTTTGTAGTTGAAAAGAAAAATAGAGAAATAAGAAAATCACCGTCTTTATCCTAACTTATAAGATTATAAATGTGCATGTGGGATAGTTCGTTTGTTTGTTACGCTTTCATGGCTAATCTTTTCAACCGATTTTGATGAAGTTTGGTACAGACATAGGCTATGTCCCGGGAAGGGACATAGGCTTTTTATCCCGGAAAACTAAGGATTTCCCGCGGGAATTAAACCAAAATTTAAACAATGCGAACGAAGTCACGGGCATCAGTTAGTACTTTATAAAGAAGCCATACTATTATGTTAATTATCAGGAACCAACAATAGACAATGCGAATACAACATAATGATAACGTTACTTCGCAATTGAGATGACACCAAATTTAATTGGGTCAAGAGTGTGTTGGCTCGACATGACACGGACGTGTAGTGGAACCATAACATGCATTTTATGTAAGGTCGGAGGGGGAGAATGAGCTTCAATATCCTCATGCTATTGTATTTTTTAATAGCGGTGATTCTTGGGCATGCACGGAGTTATGTGCGTTTTAAGAAATTAAATATCACTTTTATTTTATTTTATTTTTATTTCTCTTGTTTCGAACGGTGAAGTAAAACATCATGAGGAAACCTGCTTGCTCGAGAGTCATTCATAATGTGCTTATATGTGAGATCTGCCAATCCGCACTTGGCTAGCGTTTTGGACTACGGCTAAGGCCTTCTTATTCTAAGAAGAGACTCGTGCTCAGTGGCAGTTACACAAAAGTAGGGTTGAAGTGGAAAAAAAATGTTTGTCATCCCTGAAAAAGTATGAAGGTCCATTTTCACGGGGACTTTTTTTGCCCGTTTCTGCAACAAAATTGAAGCAATAAATAACTTGCATTGTTTAAACATGTACGAGTACACCCATCCTTACATAATAGATGGGTCATTTAAGGCCCCTTTATCTCTAGAAACTAAGTAAGAAGACGTTTAAGGAGTTGGTTTATGATAATGACTATCTCTAACGCGATAGCGACGCGTGAGCAGAGCAATTGGAACCTGAGTGCGTTCCGCTGTGGATCGCCCCTTACGATTGTGTTGGGGTGGGGTGCAAGTTATAACATTTTAGCGATTTAATTCGCTTAAATTTTTAGAGACGTGCGTTTTTATCCGAATAAAATAGATAAGACCGCTTTTACAACCATTAAAGTGGGCGCCTATTAATTACTAGCTGATGCCCGCGACTTCGTCCGCGTGGTTTAAGTTTTTTGATTCCCACGGGAACTCCCTAATTTTCCGGGATAAAAAGTAGCCTATGTCACTCTCCATGTCCTCAACTATACCCATGCCAAAAATCACGTCGATCCGTTGCTCCGTTGCGGCGTGATTGAAGGACAAACCTACAAACCAATAAACCAACAAACTTTATTTTACGGAAATTAGTATGATTTCCGTTATAGTCTGGTTACAGTATTTTATTAATACTTACTGCTTGTAAGCAGCGGAAACCTGTATGGCTGCGAGTTCTGCATTTTTTCCAAGACAGGATTGCGCTTGATGACAATTGACAATCATGCCTGTGGAAAGCAATGAGGCCTAGGTTGGAGCGTGATTGCCTAGGAAGAAGTCTATTTACTCTTATCTCGATGGTTATTAAGTTTTACGTGGCAAGAAACACATGCGCCGGGAGGGCGTTTCATTCCTTAGCCGTTCGTATCTTAAACGCCATAACGTTATAATGTAGAAGAGTTAAAACGACGTAGCAAAAGAGACCTGTATGTCCTATATGGAATAAACAATATTGAGTTTTGAGTGTAACGTTTACAAGGGTGTGTGAAGTCTGCCAATGCGACAATGTGTCTGTCTGTACCTTTTCACTGCCCATACATTAATCGATTTTTACGAGAGATATACGGACAACGGCTACTTTATATCCCGGATAAATAGTGTTCCTATAGAATAAACTAAAGACTAAATTCACACATGGGCATCAGTCGACCATAAACCCGCTTAAGCTCATGACATGTAAGGCTACAATAACACGCAAACTGGGAAACTGGTCTCTTTCTACGCACGTAATGTCGCAATTCCGCTCGCTATATCGCGATTTTATACGACAATACCTACCTACACCTACCCCCATCCCTATTTAATGCGTTACATATTGTATGACACGCAATAGCTTGAGAGATGGCCGTAAAATATACCGTAGAACAACTACATACTACTCGATCTTACTTATCTTACCCTTACTAATAGCATAAATGCGAAAGTTTTGATGTTTTGGATGTTTGTTACTCCTTTACTCCTCCACAATGACTGAACCGATTTGACTCTTTGCAATGGAGATTTATTGTGACTAATTGATGCACAATAGCCGTTCGGGTGAAATTCCTTTATTTTTTTAACCAATTTTTTTTTAATCCATTACAAGTTAGCCCTAGACTCTAGATGGTCTAAGAAAAAAAAAACTTATTGCTTACAGTTTACATTAGTCGGTGACCGTAAAACGGTTACGGCCAAACCTAACGGAGTAAACGCGTCTAATAATTCAAAGGGTCTCAGCTATAGGTATATGCTATATTATAGACAAAGTCAGGCATTCGTATGCAAACAGGAATAATAATATGAATACTTTTTACTAATAACTTTAGTTTAACTTGAGTTACAAGCCCATATTTTATCATAACTTTTACTGTGGTCTCTAGGTCTACAGTCGTATGTAGAGTTAATAACAGACAGATACGCCTATAACGAGTGATAATGAGATTGTTACGGCTTAAACAGCTGTGCTCCGTAGATTATTGCGAGCGTGGTTGATGCGAATTATAATACAACGGGAACGTAACGTAAGGTTTACCCACGTTTACCTGAGACTAACATGTTTAAATTATCTCTTAAACAAACCGTTAGAACTCGAATTTCTCAAAATTCTATTGGAAGTTTTTTCTGATAAACGTTCCACGCCATATCCTTATCCATCCGTACTAATGTTATAAATGCAAAAGTGTGTATGTCTGTATGTTTGTCTGTCTACCTGATTTCTGTCTGCTACGCTTTCACGGCCTATCTGTTTAACCGATTTTGATGAAATTTGGTATGGAGATAGTTTGTATCCCGGGACCCGGGCAAGGATATAAGCTACTTTTTATCCCGGAAAATTAAAGAGATCTCGCGAGAATCAAAAAATCTTAATCCACGCGGACGAAGTCGCGGATTGGATTAAGTTTTTTTGATTTCCACGGGAACTCCTTAATTTTCCGGGATAACAAGTAGCCTATGCCACTCTCCAGGTCTTCAACTATACCCATGCCAAAAATCACGTCGATCCGTTGCTCCGTTGCGGCGTGATTGAAAGACAAAGCAACAAACAAACACACTTTCGCATAATATAATACTAGTATAATACTAGCGACGCTGTCACCGGGTAAGATAAATTTGACGGACATACACGGATTTCTCTGAGATTGCTAGACCGATTTACGTGATGTTTTGGTACACATTTTAGATGGATGAAATCTCTTACAATTTTCCGTGTGGAAAGGATAGCATTACGTAGGCCTGTCAATTTAATTAAGTTAAGCGATTGCGTAAAACCGAATAAGCATTATCTTCACCGAATATCTTAACTTTCGGCTATAAAACGTGGAAATGTATTTAGTTTCTAGTCGAATCGAGAGACGCTGAAAGCAATAAAGTTTGGTTTAAACGACAATGACTTTCCCGACTCTGGCCTAGTGATTTTATGAAGCATTAACAAAGTTTCCCTTTATTATTATTAGCGTAACAATTTCGGTGAAGGTTCTGTCTGTCTTCGCTTATCACGAAGAATGTGATAATGGTGTGAGAAAGTTTTTTATGAGCAGACATTTTTAAATTACGATTTTAGGTTATATTTATTCAACTACTAGCTGATGTGATTTTTTTTGATTCCCGCGGGAACTCCTTAATTTTCCGGGATAAAAAGTAGCCTATGTCACTCTCCAGGTCCTCAACTATACCCGTGCCAAAAATCACGTCGATCCGTTGCTCCGCGTTGCGACGTGATTGAAGGACAAACCAACAAACCAACAAACAAACACACTTTCGCATTTATAATATTAGTATGATAGTCTATGGTCTACCACCTATCAAATACTGTGATCAAATCTTGGAGGAAGGAATTACGACTGCGATCAAATACCAATTTTTTATTTTCCATCTGTCACAGACCACAGACATTGTGTCACAGACAACTTTCCCAAATTAAAGCATTGTCAAAAAGTTCTTTCTTATATTCAACAATTTATGTGCATCCTGCAAGAAGATACACGGGCATTCGATATTGAGCGTAGTTGGTACTAGGTAGTAAAACTTAAAATAGTAAACTTATGGTACTAAAACTGTACAGTTTGAAGGAGCACTACTGTAAGTACTGAGCACTACTGTACTGAGCCTTACCAAATGAAGTTTTTAACGAAAAATGTTTTATTAAATTCCAAAAAAAATTACTTAAACATTTCCAAAATGAAGTTTAAATAATAAGATTAGTTTGTAGATAGAAAATTATAAGCATAGTTTAAGTGTTATTATTGTTCTCATATAAGTGAACTTTGTTCTTGCTTGAAAAATAAATATCTTTAAACCTAAAATAAAAGTATTTTTTTTCAAATAACATAGTGGATGACTTGGATATTATTTTAATAATCATCATTATAGTAAGCTTGGATATGTATAATTAAAGTTAATTAGGTACTTTATTTTGTGCTTAATTTTTGTGATTTATTTTATTAGTGTGGTATAGTAGTATGTTAGTTAAGTATAATTAAATTTAAATAAGTAATAGTTTATTTTGTAGTTTATATATTATGCTTTATTTTATAAGTATCCTTTATAGGTTTAGGAACGTAAAATTTAATTTTGGATGCTCAATCACGCCAGAACGGCTGAACGGATCTGGACGAAATTTGGCACAGAGATAAATTTTAGTCTGGAATAGCGCATAGGTTACTTATAATCCCGGATGATTAAGGAGTTCCACCGGGAACCAAAAACCTCAATCCACGCGGACTTAGTAGCGGCCATAACTCAGCGCTTTTAATTATTTGCAAAATGAAAATATGTAAAACATCATGAAAAATGAAAATCTAGTAGGTGCATAATGTATGATTTGAGGCATAAATTCTAATTATTTCCATTTAGAAAACGCGAGGTAAATGTACATATTATTATCGTACATTAGAATTTATGTGTTTGTACCTTAATTCAGGGAAAAGCACAGCGTTAATAAATGAAAATATTTCCAGAATTCTAGGAATTCTATTGCAGTCAATAATGGTACCATATAATTATTTACATGCATCCCCACTAATATTATAAACTAGCTGATGCCCGCAACTTCGTCCGCGTGAAATAAGTTTTTTAAATTCCCACGGGAACTACTTAATTTTCCGGGATAAAAAGCCTATGTCACTCTCCCTAGGTCCTCAACTATACCCATGCAATACCTTATAATTCATGTCGGATCGACGACGATCGACGCGACGGATTTATTGCTTTGTTGATGCGTGATTGAAGGACAAACCAACAAACAAACATTATACTAATATTATAAATGCGAAAGTGTGTTTGTTTGTTGGTTTATTTGTTTGTTGGTTTGTCCTTCAATCACGCCGCAACGGAGCAACGGATTGACGGGATTTTTTGGTATGGGTATATAGTTGAGGTCCTGGAAAGTGACATTATGCTTTTTATCCCGGAAAATTAAGCAGTTCCCGCGGAAATCGAAAAAAAGTAAACCACGCGGACGAAGTCGCGGGCATCAGCTAGTTTATAATATCAGTATGATGATGTTTTCAATTCCATGTTTATGAAAGCGAGAGACGTCGCGTGTATCATGTAGTGAAGGAATTTAATTGGGAAGAGCATTGCACAGCGGGTCCTAATAGGAATAATTGGTGAAACGCAGCATCAATGAGTGCTGATTCATTTAGCTCGCCCAGAGCGGTGGTATGGGGAAATCAAAGTGGTCGAACACTAAAGGTGATCATGGATATACCCGGTGAATTAATTTGTTTACAAAATAATCATTTGATCTCAGCGGGCGATAGAGCTCAATAATCAAAAGTAATCAAATAAAAATTAAGAAAATTGCAGAGAGCAGAGAAGAGCTTGACGACCTCCCTGTCGCAGTGTTGATCGCTGGTCTCGGGTTCAATTCCCGGCAGGGTCAATTTGGGAATTTATAATTTCTGAATTTCCTCTGGTCTGATCTGGTGAGAGGCTTCGGCCGTGGCTAGTTACCACCTTGCCGGCAAAGACGTACCGCAAAGAGATTTAGCGTTCCG
The DNA here is from genome assembly GCA_917051295.2 of Erebia ligea. Lineage (NCBI taxonomy): Eukaryota > Metazoa > Arthropoda > Insecta > Lepidoptera > Nymphalidae > Erebia > Erebia ligea. Next base: position 1,105,654 of record OU785241.1, read on the forward strand.
GTACGATGCCGTATAGAAACCGAATAGGGGTATGGGTTTAATATAACTGCCATGCCCCTAAGGTTAGCAGGTTAGCCCGCTACCATCTTATACTGCATCATCACTTACCATCAAGGTGAGATCGCAGTCAAGGGCTAACTTGTAGTGGATAAAAAAAACTTTACGAAATAATCTTTGGACCTCAGTGGGCGACGGAGAGAGCTACGAGTATGCTCGGCGTTTCTCAACGTAATCAAATCAAAATGAAGAAAATCGCAGATCTTTAGTAACTTTTAACAAGTTAAAAAAAAAAATATTTGAAAGTTATAACAAGGTTTTGCGAAGCGAAGAGTCAATTTCAAGTCTCTGATTTTTCTAGACTTCGACTTTTTGAAGCTTCGGCCGTGGCTAGTTACCACCTTAGCGGCAAAAATATGTCGCCAAGCGATTTAGCGGTCCGGTACGATGCCGTGTACAAACCGATTTATTTTATTTATTGCCTTTTAAAAAAATAATAAAACTACACCACAATTTTTTATAGATATAAAATTGTGCACTAGAATAAAACACAGACTGTGTGTGTGTGGAGATTAGCATGGGTTTATTTTAACGTTTAAACTATCGTGAGTGATATTCATTATAACTATACATAATATCCGGATAAACTCACGTGTTCTGTCGGAAAAATTAGTCGGGCATTTTTCCGACAGAACACGTGAGTTTATCCGGATATTATGTATAGCATGGGTTTAATATAACTGTCATACCCCTAGCAGGTTAGCCCGCTCAGACAAAGATGCAGTCTAAGATGATAAGTGGAATAAAGAAAAAAAAGTGTGTGTGTGTGCAATTCACACACGGCAGAAGTGAAACTTCAGAAAACTAGCCTACGAGAGAATGAAATAAATGTAACTTATATTCTATATTAATTCATTATACTTCTATCTCGTATTCTATCTCATTCTCTCGCAGACTAAATCCTATTATGAATATTATGTTTGTCTCTTTTTAGTGTCGCTTTTTCGTTTCATCGAATTTTCAAATGACAACGATTCTAAAGAAGTATCACTTCAAAAACGGCGTATCCTCACAAATATAGCGAGCGCCGCCTAACCCTTAAGTCTTAACTGAGGGTCAATCAAGGCACAACCTCAAGTAAAGAGTCCCATTGAAGCCCGACCATTGTGACAAATAAAAATACATTGTTGTCTTGAACAAAAGGGAACCAAACTTGATAAATCATACTTCATACTAATATTATAAATGCGAAAGTGTGATTGTTGGTTTGTCCTTCAATCACGCTGCAACAGAACAACTAATCAACGTGATTTTTTGCACGGGTTGAGGACCTGGAAAGTGACATAGGCTACTTTTTGTCCTGGACAATTAAGGAGTTCCCGTAGGAATTTGAAAAACTTTTTCTACGCGGACGAAGTCGAGGGCATTCGCTAGTAACGTATGTACCATAACGTATCATAATCATAGCCATTTAAACATATTGTATTGTATGTTGGCTACATATTCTAACATTTTTTTTTTTTTAAAATGATACAATGAAAATATGTTTCTTGCTGATTCTTCTCAAGAGAATACCTTCCGAACCGGTGGTAGAGTAACTCCTGACACATCATAAGTGACACTAGCCCTACATGAAATAATTATTTAGTTTCATTTCAATAAAGCAAATTAATTTGCTTCTTTACTGATAGTAAAGTAAATATTAGTATTTCAAACAGAAGCTTCGACGAACAGTGCAGCAGCAGTTTACATTGCATGCGGTGATCATTAGCCGTCTAATAGACTGTATAACTTGCGCTGGAATACCAGCACAAAAGCGTGCCACGTTACTTCTAATGTAATTAGAATTTCTATTATAGGCCATGCCTATTTACACAAGTCGATCAGATATCGTATCCACATTATGAATTGCTAGCTGATGCCCGGGACTTCACCCGCGTGGATGCGGTTTTTTGGTTGACGCGGGAACTCTTTAATTTTCCAGGATAAAAAGTAGCCTATGTGTTATTCCAGAATCCAGACTACAGTCACATCTCTGTGCCAAATTTCATACAGATCCGCTCAGCCGGTCTGGCGTGATTTAGTAACAAACGTCCATCCATCCAAACTTTTGCATTTATAATATCAGTACAGATTTATGTATCTTTTATCGTCGGGTTTACCTAAACTTATCTGTATAGATATATGTTATAAAGTAAATATTAGTATTTCAAACAGAAGCTTCGACGAACAGTGCAGCAGCAGTTTACATTGCATGCGGTGATCATTAGCCGTCTAATAGACTGTATAACTTGCGCTGGAATACCAGCACAAAAGCGTGCCACGTTACTTCTAATGTAATTAGAATTTCTATTATAGGCCATGCCTATTTACACAAGTCGATCAGATATCGTATCCACATTATGAATTGCTAGCTGATGCCCGGGACTTCACCCGCGTGGATGCGGTTTTTTGGTTGACGCGGGAACTCTTTAATTTTCCAGGATAAAAAGTAGCCTATGTGTTATTCCAGAATCCAGACTACAGTCACATCTCTGTGCCAAATTTCATACAGATCCGCTCAGCCGGTCTGGCGTGATTTAGTAACAAACGTCCATCCATCCAAACTTTTGCATTTATAATATCAGTACAGATTTATGTATCTTTTATCGTCGGGTTTACCTAAACTTATCTGTATAGATATATGTTATATCTTAACTAATTACCTCAAATAAAACTAAAATAATTACAATTTTGGAATATTCTTCAGAAAATATCTGTATCGAGAAAATTGTAGATTAAAAATCGTGAGGAAACCTGCATGCCCAAGAGTTCTTCATAATGTTCTAGAAGGTGTGTGAAGTCTGCCAATCCGTACTTGGTCAGCGTGGGGGACTATGGTCAAACCCTGCTCATTCCGAGAGGAGACTCGTGCTTAGTAGTGAGCCGGCAATGCGTTGATAAGAGACAGAGTGAAACATCCTATTGGAACTCTTTTATTTTCCGAGATAAACGGTCTTAATAAACAATATCCATGCAAAAATTCACATACACACTTTTGCAGTAACAATGTTGGTACGATACCATTTTCTCAGTGTATTATTTTTATAATGCAAAAGGGATTTTCAGAATAATACTTAAGTAAATAGTAGTTAAAAGACGAAATTACACTATTCGGCTTTTCCAGAAAACACCGATATCGGTTCAAGACATATCAGTATCGTGTTACCTTTCCATACGATACGAAATCGTTTAGTGTGAAGAGGCTTTATTTAAGGTGTGCTTTGTAGATTTAATTAGACAAGTATTACTCGATGTAACTGACTTAAATTATTTTGATGGCTTCGGAAAATGTTTATGGAAAACTAGCGTGGAAACCTGAGAGCTTCTACCTGCATTGAGGTGAACAGAAATAATTAAAACACGTCAATTCTACGGTCGGACTTAAAGGTTCTACTACGGTACTACCAAAGAATCCCATAAACTCAGCCAATCACTATAACTGTTTATGGAGTTCATAGTTATGCTTTTTGACGTGCACACATTTATGAACTTAAACAGCCGAGCGATCGCGTAACTTCTGCATCAATCATTGATACATCGCAATCACCTCTGATTGGTTAACACTCTTCCACTATTGGACATAATCCATTGACGCAGCAAGAATGCCATAAATTCAGCCAATTACAACAATTGATACTGTAACAATGATTGATGCAGAAGTTACGCGATCGCTCGGCAGGTCGAATTATCCGTTTGACAATCAGGGGGCTGGAATGGAAGTAACGGAACACAGGACTTTTCCGTGCGAGTCAAGTCTACATCAAATATTTAGCAAATTCAGTAGCAATGCAATGTTTTTTTTATAATGTAGATAATGTATTGCAGTAAACATATTTTGCTACACGCTCGCTGCCGCGTTTGTCGCTACGCTAATTTTCGTGGGTAGGCGCCGGAGGTAACAGCCAACTCTTAAGAGGATCGTCTAGTTGTAAATCTCCATACAAAAAACGATAACGTTTTTCTTCCCGTAAATGTTGTCCAATTTTCATAATTTTCAGAAATGTTGCAGATACTGTAGGTGCACACATACCTACATGGATGACGTAACATGACGCGGCCACGTTAGCCAATCGCGTGCCGCCGCCTGAATCACAATAACGAAGTTCTTTCGGAATTGGACTATATATAGAACTATCAACCTACAACAGTTGGCCCAGCTGGCAGCGGAGGAAGATCTTCCTATTGCATCGGTCGAGCAGAACATATTACGCTCCCGACAATACAATGAAGAATATGCTCGTACGTTTTAATTTTAAAGAAATATTGCTTATGTTAAAGTTATTAGTGTCTAAATATCCATATTTTTGACCTAAAAACTTCCTCGAGTATTTTAATTTTTTAAAATTTAACTAAACTAAAATACTAAAAAAATAAAACGTACGAGCCTAGATTAAGGTGTACTGAATGTAATGAGACCAAAATTGTCTAATTTCGTAAACGTTTGGGGGGATAAAAACGTTATCACCCGAAACAATATTTCAAGAATAAAATGTAGGCATATGCCTACTGGACTTGCAACTCTCTCTATCGCACGATACGGAGAAGGCAGCTAAGCGTTGTGAAACAGATAGCATTATTGAAAATACCTACTCGAGTCGCGTTTCGTCTCTAGACGATCCTCTTAAAGCAATACTTTAGCAATATTACTCATAAAAACAGTTTGATGTCACGTACCTTGACGTTCCTGAAATAAGGAATATAATTCTAAAACACGAAAGTCAACAATAATGAAACAACAACGCTTTAAGCGTTGGCAGTCCGGCGCCTGGTACCCTACGGGTTACCTACACGTTAATTTGCTTCAACGTAGCTGCCCTATTTTAGCTAATTACCTCCATTGCGTTAATTGGCACTAATGATTATATTGTTTACAACCATTATAGGTCAAATGATAGGAAACTTCCAATTTACATGGTTGTTCGTCGGTTAGGTGTCGATTTTTCGTTTAAACTGTTAATTACATACATTATACACTCTTATGTAGTAGACTATAATTTGGGCTTTCTTTTTAGACTTCTTCAAGATCTTCAGATTTACCTTGAAGTTTAGTTGCAAAGTACTGAACACTATAAAAGTTAGGACCGGACTCCTTTCTATACTTTCGGAAACTTCATAGTCGGGGATCGTTTATACCTCTACTAGCTGATGCCCGCGACTTCGTCCGCGTGGATTGAGGTTTTTCGGTTCCCGCGGGAACTCTTTAGTTTTCCGGGATAAAACGTAGCCTATGTGCTATTCCAGACTATAATCTATCTCTGTGCAAAATTTCATCCAGATCCGTTCAGCCGTTGAGGCGTGATTGAGTAACAAACATCCACACATCCATACATCCATACATCCATACATCCATACATCCATACATCCATACATCCATGCATCCATCCAAACTTTCGCATTTATATTATTTATTTGATTAGAGATTAGAGACATAGGTACATAGATTTCAGCTTTAATAAAATTTAATAAAATTAAATTTATAGCTTTAATAAAATAACGAAGGTCTGATCGTTGCGGGATCTTGGACCAATATGAAAGCATATTTAGACATTGCTTCCAAGCGAAGTCTAGGTCAAGAAGACAAATATTTTTATTAAAAAATAATGAAATAAAGAATCCATACCTACTACCCATACTAATATTATAAATGCGATAGTGTGTCTGTCTGTTTGCTACGCTTTCACGGCCCATCTATTCAACCGATTCTGATAAAATTTGGTATAGCGGTAGGCTACTTTTTATCCCGGAAAATTAAGGAGTTCCCCCGGGAATCAAAAAAAAATAATCCACGCGGACGAAGTCGCGGGCATCATCTAGATTCTAGACAGATGGAATCATATCCTACGTCTTACTAAAATTATACGCGCAAAAGTTTCTGACGATATAATATGAATGGATGTTTGTTAGGTACACTTTCACACAAAAACTTCTTAACGGATTTTGATATTTGGTATGGACATACATTGTAGTAACTATACCCAAGTAGCAAAAAAGTCCAAAAAAGTCGTATAAATCTAGAGTTATACGACGTCATGTTGTGTAGTAGTCTTATAATGGTAATAAGACAACAATAACGTCCTATAGATGTCATCGATTCGGCCTTTTAGTCGTGCGACTATTAAGTTATAATAAATAGTCGAGTAAACGTCATAAAACGAAATTATATGACGTTATGTAATGGTAACAGCCACAACGCTTATACGACATTCGTATGATTGTATAAACGTCGGTGTATGATATTTATATAACTGACAGTCATGTAGACGTTAATTCATAACATTTATATAACTAACATTACTTTGTTTTTTAGTCGTCGTGGTTAAGCCTTTTATACAACCTAGTAGTTTTCTTGTGACTGCAATATAACTATTACAAGACATTAAGTCATATAAGTGTCAAACTCCAACTTTAATAAGACTTAAAGTTGAGTAGGAGTCTAGACCCAACTTTAATACAACTTATCCTACACATAATAATATTGAGGAACCCTATAATGTCTAAAACATGGCGTTTTCAATGGTCGTCACAAAAACATTTACACGACATCTAGTTATTTTAACGTCGTTTAAAGGTTGGACACTAACTAAAACATCATGGCCGGAAGTTTTGAATGAAGAGATAATTTGAAATTATTTAAATATAATGCATAAAACACAAAATCACGGGGGGGCATTAAAATATTCATATATCATCATCGTAAAAATTAAGTTTCCAGTCGAAATCAACGCTACGCAATATAATACTAACATAGAATAATTAATTTTTAATAGAATTAGTTTTACTTAATTGCCTTCTAACCATACATTTTTAGTTAATTATTTTTTTTTAGTCATTTCACAACAATAATATGACTATGTAAGAGTTATCTCGTAACGTCTATATAATCAAAACGTTCTATTCTGCAACGTCTACAGGACGTCTAAACGACGTAAATGGTCATCGCCGCGACCTTTATGTGACGATTAAACGACAAATGGTCTTATAACTGGGGCCATTTTCGCGTTTTGTAAACGTTATAATAACGTTTATACAACCTTTCTTTAGGACTAAAAGGTAAACAAAAAACGTTGTCACGACTTTTATACGACATCGAATTGTTACTTGGGTAGGCTAAAAGTTTTATATACCTCCGGGATTAGAATCTACGCGGGTGACACCGCGGGGCACAGCAAGTGAACTTATGAATCGCTGATACATTACCGTAACTTTCCAAATAATTTACCACACACATCTCCCGTCATCGGCGAGACGAGAGAAACGTGGAAAAATTAAATATGAAATCGCAATTGAATTAATTTCGATCCAATAAACAGGCGCCGATGGATTGCCATACGTCGGCGACGGCGAGTGACCTGATTCTTGATTGAATGAATTTTAATTCGATACCACGTTGCATTGTAGGTTTAACGGGCCATATTATTATTTTTGTGCAATTTTTGGAAGCTGTTTTACGCAGTGGGCGCTGTGATCTTATAAGTTGAACGCCCTGAGATCGAATCCCAGCAGGGTTGATTTGGGAATTTATAATTTCTATGGTCTGGTTAGGCTTCGGCCATGGCTAGGTACCAGCTAGTTGGCAAAGACCGACCGACACCGACACACACCGATAGAAAGCGTTCGGTATGATTCCGTGTAAAACCGCTTAGGTGTATGGATTTAATACAACTGACATAGGTACTCGTACTTACCCTTAACATGTTTGGAAAATAGATACCGGGATTTTCAAAACCTAAATTCACGCGGACGGAGTCGCGGGCACCATCTATATTTAACAATAAATTATTATTATGACGTTAAAAAAGTCGCTCAAATAAATATTATTTTAATACTAGTTGATGCCCGAGACTTCGTCCGCGGGGTTTAAGTTTTATGGTATTCTCGCGGGAACTCCTTAACTTTCCGGGATAAAAAGTAGCCGATGTCACTCTCCAGGTTCTCAACTATACCCATACCAAAAATCACGTCGATCCGTTGCTCCGTTGCGGCGTGATTGAAGGACCAACCAACAAACAAACACACTTTCGCATTTATAATATTAGTATGATTGATATGAGGTAAGTAGGTACCATGACGTCCCTAAAATAAGGATTAGGTACCTATATAATTCTGAAAAGAGCTTCAACAAAATCAAATAATATTGCTTTAATCGATGGTAGTTTGTTGAGTTACGTAAAATCACACGCACCCTGAAAGTGATAGGGTAGATTTCACAGCCGTTCCGGGGCAGATTTCTGCGGCCGCGGCGCCCCCGGGATTCACAAAACCGATTGACCGCGGTTACCCTGGCTGATTGATTGCTCAAATTGTGCTTATATACGCCTAACCGGTGTTAGGTGGAGGTTTATGTTACGATTTTAGGGCGCAAATTATCCAAATAATTTTATCCATTGAAGGTTTGTTATCGAAATGTTACTTTTTAAATCTATACTACCTACTTATATAAATAAGAATCAGCAATCTAAAATATAGTTTATATTATAAAAATAACTTAAATATAATTATTATTCGGCCTTTACAAGTTTCTGCTAAACAGTTTATTATATACTAGCTGATGCCCGCGACTTCGTCCGCGTGGTTTAAGTTTTTTTATTCCCGCGGGAACTCTTTAATTTTCCGGGATAAAAAGCCTATGTCACTCTCCAGATCCTCAACTATACCCATGCCAAAAATCACGTCAATCCGTTGCTCTTTTGCGGCGTGATTGAAGGACAAACCAACAAACCAACAAACCAATAAACCAACAAACAAACACACTTTCGCATTTATAATATTAGTATGATTCTACTATGCCAGTGACGTTCGCAAAAAGGCGGCCACTGAAAATCAGCGTTAGGGCACCTGGTACCTCAGATGTGCGCCATCATAGTGGTTTCGTGTCTGAGGGGTCCGGAGTCCCAACACGAGCTGAGTGGCTTACCGGTTTGTTGCACTGCTGTACCTACAATACAGTTGATTTTGTATGTAAGTGTTTAGTTAAAGTTTATTTCTGTGCAGTGCCTCAAATAAAGATTTTTCTTTCTTTCTTTCTTTAAATCTAAATTCAATGCACACGGAATATTATAGGAGATAACTGCACTTTTGGTAACCATCGCCTGAAAGGCTGATTCAGTGTTAGGTGGATGTAGAGCTCTCCACTGATCACAAAAGTTGCAGTCTGCCTGCATGTAGATGGGTCTCATGTAGATGGAAAAAATGTTAGCAATTATTATGTCGTTGCTAATATTTTTTTACAGGAACGCATAGTAAGTATAGCTTATAACTTCTTTGAGAAGTGATATTTAGTAAAAGACCCATCCCCATGCGTCAGTTTTTATTCTGTTTACATAGGTACTGCGCATACTTTAATACTGTACAAGAATCAGCTTTTCTAATTATCGTTCATTTTTGGTAACAATAAACCGTCTTTGAACGGCCATATCTAGCGAAAGACCCATCCACATGCAGGCAGACTGCAACTTTTGTGATCAGTGGAGAGCTCTACATCTACCTAACACTGAATCAGCCTTTCAGGCGATGGTTACCAAAAGTGCAGTTATCTCTTAGTCTAGAAGGTGTTATCAGATTGAATAACACTTCAGAATACTCCCCGTTGTCGGTCCCCGTCGGTTTTGTAGGAACTCCAGCGTGCAAGTCATTTTGGGATTGTCCACGAGTCGAACTGCCCGCTGTCAAATGGAAGAATCGAAATACCTACTGGCGTACAAAAATTGAACCCAGTTACACGCTACATTCGGTAAAAATGTTTATTGTATTTCGATCTTGGACGAATCAATGTTTCATCCAAGATAATAATTATGTATTAGATTACTAGAAGCATTATATTATTCCCGTAATCAATTATGATGTTTGGTCTTGTTCACAACAAAAAATCTCGATGCTAGCTTTATTAGTCCACCTTGTGTATCTCTTAATTAACATTTAATGATCCAATTTTTATCTGGGTATTTAAAAATACATTTCTTATCTTATAAATAAACGTTGATCTTACGAAATCCCATCAGAGTGTTTGCTCCTATCCTAGCACAATTAAATACGTAAGTTTATTTTCTTTCGTATACGACGTCAAATGTTAAAGCGGGGCTCCCATCGCGAGCGGATCGAGCTCCGTACGGACTTCGTTTCGCTCGCAGAGCAAAGCTGCATACAAGCACTTTCACCAACAAAGAGCCAGCGGAATGGACTGAGCGAGCAAAAAGAGTTTAAAAAGAGCATCGAAATATATGTAGGTAGGTACTAGCTAGATGGGCCCTTTCATAGAAAAAAGTTAGGCGTCCGACTTGTGGTACGTGCCCCTCACCTGTATAAGCCTGTCCTTGTCCCCGCCATAGCGCTGTCCCGCTTTTCAGACTAGATGGCGTTAGTAAAATAAATAAAGATAAAGATAATAAAGATAAATTTATTTCAATTATACAGCGTGGGACAACTAAATAACATTTACATCTCTCATATTCGGTAAGTAGGTCCTTATTACCCCCAAATGGAGCTTGTAGGTGACCAATTAGCGCTCTAGGGTAATAATGTAGCTAGAAAAGCCCTCGGGCGGTAAGTAATTAAAAAAAGTATGATGGTTAGATGTACGCGAACTTTTTGAAAGAGTGAAGAGTTTTTTTTTAAATTACTTACCGCCCTAGGGCTTTTCTAGCTACATTATTACCCTGGAGCGCTAATTGGTCACCTTCAAGCTCCATTTGGGGGTAATAAGGACCTACTGACCTCACAATCGAGATGTAAAGCAGAGTAGTTAGCTCGGGTGTAAGCATCAATTGCACCCTCGAACTATAGGCGCCCTCGCTGTGCTCGTGCGCCTAAATATCTCGGGCTGCAATTGATGCCTTACAGCCCTTGGCTACTAATCTACTATTATAGCCTTACAACTAGGTTAAAACTAATACAGTTGACATACAATTATTTAAATATTATTGTGCACCTGTTTTCCGAACTAGTTAGAACTGTGTCTCGGAAAACAGGGCTTCCAACTCAGAGACACAAGAAAAATGACAACAATGCAAGTGCGTGTAGGCTTGAGTTTGCATGAGTATGGGTGTGTGTTGTGTGTGAATGAGTATTGTGTGTGTGTGCGTGTGTGTGTGTGTGTGTGTGTGTGTGTTGAGTCCTAATCCTCATTCTTTGTTTGACAGGGTTCTATCTAAATTGAGGTCGTTGAAAAAGAGTCGAAATTAGCTCGCTCGTTAAGGCAACTGTCACTACTCATTATGAGTGGGAGAGTTATCCTGTTTTGCTAGACCTCATCATTGCTTTGCACTAAGCATGTTTGTCGTCAAGCGCAAGCCTATCTCACAATATAAAAAAATACTTGGCTATGACCAAATAGTTATTGTTATTGCTTGCAGTTATTCGTCTTCGCGCTGATCGCTTGCGTGTGCGCATCGTTCGCGACAGCCTCCCTCGTCGCGCCAAAGCGCAATGGAGGAAAACCAAGGAGTCCTCTTCCAGAAGCTGTTGACGATATCGAGCGTCGTTGGCTGAAAGATATTTTAATTTAATGTAATAACTAGCAATAAAACCGCCTTTTCACTCTTCGTTGTAGTTGATACTAAGTACTTAAATAAATAAATAAATAAATAAATAAATAAATCTTTATTGACCACCACACAATAACTGACTAAAATTTAACAAAAATAACTTAAATAGTACATATTATGTATTCTACTTGCTTGCTCGCTTGCTCGCTTGCTAAGCTTGTAACAGCGTCATATCGCGTGCGCAAGGTGCAGAAATCCTTTGTGGGGTCGAGTATACGCTTTTATAACATGGTACCAAAAGAGTTTCTGGAGTTGCCATTACATAAATTTAAAGACTGTGTTAAACAGCATCTGTTAAGTCGAGGGTATTATAGTATAGATGATTTTCTCGATGACAAAGTTGCATGGAAGCAACCGGCTTCGCATCCAGCAACCCACAAGTCAGTGTAATACCTACTTGTAACGTAGCGTATGCATTTTATATTAAGTATGTATATACAAATTGTTACATTTTTCTGATTTTGAAAAGAGCAACTGCTGAGTTTCTTGCCGGTTCTTCTCAGTAGAATCAGCTTTCCGAACCGGTGGTAGATTCTTACGACTTATCATAAGTGACACTAGTGGTCCTACATGAAATAAATCATTTTCATTTTCATTTCACTTAATTTAAAACTGTTATTTTTCTTCTTGTGTAACTTCTATTAAATAATTATTATCATTGTGTTCTTGTATATTATGTTTGTGCAATAAAGATATCTAAATAAATAATCGGCAAAGAAAATTATAATTGGAGTCATTTGCCTGCTAGCCTATTCCTTTTTTTTACCCATGTAATTTAGTTACAAAACCTGTTCCTGAACCTGTTTTTAAAAAAATCTGATTTAAGACAGCCTTGACTGCAATCAATGTTTTCGTCTATCTTTACACCTACCTATCTCTCTCTGCGTGGTATTCCTCATTACTGAATGTCGTGACCCCTTTCCATTAATCACATAATGGTAGGAGTTTTCTTGGGATAATAACGCGTTGGGTCCCCACGTCCTTCCGCGTACGTAATAGAATAGAGTTATAGCATACCTAGGGCCATACTGCCAACGCATAAAGCCATATTGTTTCATTATTGTTGACTTTCGTGTGTTGGAATTATGATCCTTATTTCAAGAACATCAAGGTATGTGTCACGGATCTGTCATTTTGAGTAATATTGTTTAAGTATGGCTTTAAGCGTTGACATTATGGCCCCTGGGACAGACAAACGGTAATACCGACAATCGAATTCCACACGGCCTAATAACGGTGGTCACGAGCCTCCCAATATAATTACTTCGGCTCATTAGTCCACGGGCAATAACTACTTAATTAATTAGTAGTTGCCTATATACTATCGTAGTCGCATATAAAAGAAATATGTTAAATTTAAAAAAAAACGAATTTCAATTTTTCAATACAAATCAGCAATTTCATACTTTAACCCCTAATATTATGAATCCCCAAATTGACCCTGCTGGGAATCGATCCCGGTACCTCCCATTATAAAGCGCCCATTATTGCGCCAGGGAGGTTGTCAAAACCTCCTATTTCAAGAATTAAGGTGCTAGCCTTTATAATCCCACTAGATGATGCCTGCGACTTCGTCCACGCGGGTTAAGTTTTTTGATTCGCGGAAGAACTCCTTATTTTCCAGGATAAAAAAGCCTCTGTCCTTCCCCGGGATACAACCTACCTCTAATTCAAATGTTTTTTATTCAACTAAACTTTTACAAGTACTTTTGAATCGTTAAGTGAATCTACCACTGGTTCGGAATGCCATTCCTACCGAAAAGAACCAGCAAGAAACTCGGTGGTTGCTCTTTTTAAATAATTCATTTACAACATATTATTATATCAATGTGTACATAAGTAACCGCTGTCCTTAGCATTGCTGGAGCGATCAAATCCAAGCTTCTCTATCATTTACATAATCTTCAACAGTATAATCTATACCAAATTTCGTCAAAATCGGTTGAAAAGATGAGCCGTTATAACGTAGCAGACAGACACACTTTCGCATTTATATTATTAAATTAATAAATAAACATTTACTGACCACTTTACAAATTAATTACTTATCGTACCTATGTACCTACTAGTATGCAACTTAAATGTGGTCAATGGACCACTTCCTCAGCCAGTGCCACAGTATTATTTATTATTATTAGTATGAAGTATGGATAAGTAATTTGTTTTAAGGCGTCTTCGTTCCAATTTCTTTTTTTTTTGGTCGTTATAAGCTAGGAAGATAAATCATACATCAAATAAACATGATAGAAGCTCTATCTATTTTTAAGCACAGGGCAAAAGAAAGGGCGTTGTGCTCGGTAACGGAAAAAATTCGATCTCGTAGAACATAACCTTAAACATAAACGTAAAATTTCACAGCCTTCGTATACATACGAATGGTGATATTGAAATCTTTGTGCGCCTCAGACTATCGACTGGTTACTTTGATCTCGAAAGATCTAAAAGTGCCAACGTGATTTTTTAAACACCTGAATCCACGCGGTCGAAGATTTAGGCATCATCTAGTATATTATTTTATTAGTAGATAATGCCAGCGACTTCGACAAAATTGGTAGAACAGATGAGCCCTGAAAGCTTGATGACCTCCTTGGCGCAGTGTGTGTAAGGCTTCGGCCGTGGCTAGTTACCACCCTATCGGCAAACAAAAACGTGCCGCTAAGCAAACCGATGAGGGGTATAGGTTCACTCATGCCCCTCAGGTTAGCCCGCTACCACTGCGACTGCATCATCACTTACAATCAGGTGAGATTACAGTCAATAGCTAACTTGTACTGGATAAAAAAATTAAAAAAGCGTAGCAGACAGACACACTTCCACATATAAATATTAGTATTGAATACTAGTTTTATTGTAAAGTGGTTAAATATAAGAAATAAGTTAAGTTTACAAAGAACATAATATGATTATATAAAAAAGAAAATGTAACTGTGAGGATAAGAAAAATAAAAGGCTTATTTATTTTATTTTATTTATTTATTTATTGAATACGGATACAACCTTATCTAGGCATAACGTAAGAGCGTCCACTAGTGAAATACATATATATATATATATCCATCCATCCGCCTGTATGAGTCGACAGCTGGCCATAACCCTTTTGAGAACTGTCTTCCTCATCCATACATTTCCCACCAACATTAAAGGTCGTCATTTAAAAATAATAAAATTTACTCCTGCATAGAACAATAATTAGGATTGTCTTAAGATTAAAGTCTAATGTCTGCGCCGATCTCATATGGAGATAGGGATATTTGTAGGCTAACATATCAAAGCTAAGCTGGAAGGTTGGAAAATTACATCACGAAAGAATCTTTTGCCTACGAGAGTCGAGATGCTGATATCTGATTTCTTATTTAAAATGGAAAAGATATTATAATGCCATATGTGCAAAATGCATATATTATCTTCGACCTGCTAAAGGTAGGTCTGGAGGATCCAGAGTTCTAATCCCGGACACGTATCTCTAACTTTTAGGGAATTATACGAGTGAACAATTGATGGGTATTTGACTACTATTCAAAAAAATAATTTGTTAGTTATTATTAAATAGAGGTTCTCCCAAAAGACGTGGATATTCCACGTTCCCTGATAGTTTTATGTTGAATAACCATTTTAAACAATAGATTAAAGTAAAAAAGGGCGTCGAACATTTTAGAATTTCATATTTAAATCCCATACTGAGGACGCGTTTTGACGTTTGAAAAAAAAGTTGCTGATTTGCTATTTGTCAAATACTTACCCAATTGACTTACTTCAACAATATAAGGAAAAAATTGCGAAGAAACCTGAGTACTCCATAGCGGTCTCAAAGGTAATATGACTGCGTCAAATGCGCATTTGGATGGCCAGCATGGTGGATTTGGTGGATGCTCAGTAGGGCCGGCGATGGGTAGACAGAATTTGACGCAGACAAAGTATAAAGCCAAAATTCTATTTTTTTTTAAATCTATTACGACTGCATTACTGACATAAATTAAGGTCATACGCCTTAGTTTCTACACGGCACCGTACCGGAACGCTAAATCGCCACGGCCAAACTCTCCACCAGGCCGTGGATTGAACCTAATCCCACTTGTAATACTACAGCGCTCATCACGGGTATGTCGGGGTATGGGTAGTCGGGTATGTCACACTCTCTTTAACGTTTCTGTGGTGGTGTCGTGTGGTGCGGGTTGTTACGTTCCCTCAAATATGGTTGAGCGAAGCAATGGCTGGATCATGCGTCATGTTCGTGAACGGGTGCCACCGTCGGAAATGGGGCTGCCTCTGTCTGCCAGTCTTGGCGTGTATTGAGTATTGTATGTTCGTGAAAAAAGCTTACTATACAATCGAAGATTACGTAAATAATAAAAAACAGCGTGGATTTGATTCGCTCCAGCTATGCGTGGGACTGCAGTTACTTGTATCATTATGATGATTGTAAGTTTTGATGGAAAAGAGCAACAACCGAGTTTCTTGCTGGCTCTTCTCGGTAGGAATGGCATTCCGAACCAGCGGTAGATTCATATTATAACGATTCAAAAGCGCTTGTAAAAGCTTATTTGAATAAAAAACATTTGAATTTTGAATTTCACTGCGCAAGTGAGGTCGAAAATTTAGATGGAGTGAAAAATTTATTTGGTTAGGCCAATCACCTAGACCACAAATTCTGAACGGCAGAGTGAAAGAGTCTAATAAATAACCATATACAGTCCCTGACGCAGTGTTTAGCGCTCTTGCCTTAACGTGGGAGGCCCTGGGCTCGATTCGGGGATTCGGGAATTTATAATTTCTGAATTTTCTCTGGTCTGGTCTGGATTCGGCCATGGCTAGTTACCAAAGACGTACCGCCATGCGATTTAGCGTTCCGGTGCGATGCCGTGTAGAAACAGATTAGGGGCATGGGTTTAATATAACTGCCATACCCCTAACAACTAACAAGTTAGCCCGCTACCATCTTAGACTGCATCCTCACTTATACACTTAGGTGATATTGCACTCAAGGGCTAACTTGTAGTGGATAAAAAAAAACAAATTCTGAAAGGTAGATTGAAAGTCTAATAAATAACCACATACAGCAGAAACTAATCCTGGTAACTTGTTACCTGGTGCTTCGTTAGATAATGCAGTAAGACTTGGGATTAAATCGGTCGCTCGGGATAAGCAATGAATACCTTATTGGCCTATTATCTTGATTAATTTCCAGAGAACCGATGTTTATAAACCTCTGTAAACTTTATTGGGGCTATACACATAGTCGGGTCAGGTAATTGAAAGTTAAACCGACTTCACCACACACCAAACAGTTCCGTGTCTTGAAAACTACTGAAGCGATTTTGATGAAACTTCAGTGCAAGTTTCATCAAAATCGCTTTTTGAATTCGTTTCGTTTCGTTTCGTTTGAACACAGAATAGGTAATAGTGTTTGAATCGCAATTCCCTGAATTGAAGTAAATGTAAAAAAAGAATGGTCACACACTGATAAATAGTTTCGCATAAATCCGCGGACAAACACACATAGGTACATACACCTATGAAATTTTGTATATTTATTTGAAAGCCCTTAGAGATTAAAAATGTGAATATTTTGCAGGCAAAATCAATTAAGATGGTGCGTCTTGTCGACAACAAAAATTATCGATGCTAGTCTATTATTGCTTACTTCATTAGTCCACCTTGTTAATCTCTTAATTAACATTTAATGATCATTTGTATCTGGGTATTTAAAAATACATTTCTAATCGTATAAATAACCGTTGATCTCACGGAAGACCATCAGTGTGTTTGCTCCTAGCCTAGCACAATGAAATACGTAAGTTACTTTTCTTTCGCATACGACTACACATGTAAAAGCAGAGTTCCCAACGTGAGCGGAGCGAGCTCCGTACAAACTTCGTTTAACTCGCAGAGGAAACCTCCATACAAGCACTTTCACCAACAAAGAGCTAGCGGAAATTACCGAGCAAAATAGCTAAGCTAAGCTTTGATTGAAAACTAGCTGATGCCCACGACTTCGTCCGCGTGGTTTAAGTTTTTTTTTCCGCGGGAACTCTCTAATTTCCGGAATAAAAAGTAGCAAATGTCACTCTCCAGGTCCTGAACTACATCCATGCGGCGGTCCGTTGCTCCGTTGCGGCGTGATTGAAGGACAAACCAACAAACCAACATACTTTCGCATTTATAATTAGTAAATGTAATAAGTATGATGTTTTCAACACACATAACTCCGAAAAGTTAGAGGTGTGTTTCCAGGAAGGCGGAAGTCTTACTCACATGTCAATATGCATATTATATTAAAAAGCCGTGTAAAAACAAATAATAAAAATTAAAAAAAAATTAAATGACAATCGCCGCTAATATGTATTACTGTTGTTGCTTGCAGTTATTCGTCCTCGCCCTGATCGCTTGCGCGTGCGCATCGTTCGCATCAGCCTCCCTCGCCACTCCACAGTGGTACGACCCATACATAAGGAGTGCTCTTCCAGGTGCTATTGACGGTTACGAGCGCGACGCGGACCCTCACCACCACCATCACCACCACCACCACCACTACCCTTACCATGGTTAAGAATAACCAATAAATTTAATTAAACAAAATTATTGTTCAAAAATTTGTTGTTTATATTATGATATAAAATTAAGTCATCTTCTAGGAAAGCGCGTCCCATCTTAGGCCACATAATCACTTCCCATCAGGTGTGATTGATTATGTTCAATCAAGCGTAAGCCTATAATTGAATAAAAAAAAGTATGTAAATTATTAAAATCTGCACCAACCCGTGCTCCAGTTTTCCAAACCTTTCATCAAAGTTTGTCTGTAAGATATAGCAAAAAGACCGCCTTTGCACTCTTCGTTCTAGTTAATACTATTTACTTCTTTATCATTGTGTTCTTGTATATTATGTGTAAGCAATAAACATATCTAAATAAATTAACAGCAAAGAAAATTATAATTGGAATCATTTTCCTGCAAGCCTATTCTTTTTCCAATGGCCATTTTAGTAATTTAGTTACGAGTCCTGATCTTCAACCTGTTTTAAATAAAACCGATTTAAGAAAGCCTGCAATCGATTTGTTCGTCTGTCTATCTTTACCTATTTAATCTTCGTTGACATAGGAGGAGGCTTTATCGATACACATACACCAATACATATTTTATACTAGATGACTTGGCCTGGATTGCACGGGTGGGCTCACCTTAATGTACCTTCAAGGCAAGAGTGAATAGGCATCTTCTAGGCAAGCGCGTTCCAACCTAGACCTCATCGTTGCTTTGCGAAGCATGATTGTCGTCGAGCGCAAGCCTATCTCACAAAAACAAAAACAATAAAATGTACCATACAAACCTGAGTGGCTGCAACCCGGTGAGGAATTCTGCCCGCCATCTCCGAACTATTCATCAGATCTTCATGAAATTAACATTATCTTTGTAAAATTGAAAGTTTTCTCAAAATCGGTTGACGGCTTTTGTAACGGAGTTATGGAGTAAAACTGACACAAACTCTTATCCCCTATCCTGAAGGAACCCTTATGTTTTCGGGACGAAAAATATCATATATCTTATAATTTTATTACAGTGCTTCACACACGAGGAAAGTTTCTAAACTTACTTAAATACATATCCAAAATATTCGGAACCGGCAGGATCTTCGGCAGTGGTCGAAGGCGCTCAGGGCGCGATTCCCAGACAGACGCATGTTCAAATCCTGCCGGATCCGAAAATTTTGGATATGTATTTAAAGAAAGACGAAATGCATGCGAACAAGAATGCATCACGAAAGAATCTTTTGCCTACGAGAGTCGAGATGCTGATATCTGATTTCTTATTTAAAATGGAAAAGATATTATAATGCCATATGTGCAAAATGCATATATTATATTAACTTCGACCTGCTAAAGGTAGGTCTGGAGGATCCAGAGTTCTAATCCCGGACACGTATCTCTAACTTTTAGGGAATTATGTGAGTGAAAAATTGACGGGTATTTGACTACTATTCAAAAAAATAATTTGTTAGTTATTATTAAATAGAGGTTCTCCCAAAAGACGTGGATATTCCACGTTCCCTGATAGTTTTATGTTGAATAACCATTTTAAACAATAGATTAAAGTAAAAAAGGGCGTCGAACATTTTAGAATTTCATATTTAAATCCCATACTGAGGACGCGTTTTGACGTTTGAAAAAAAAGTTGCTGATTTGCTATTTGTCAAATACTTACCCAATTGACTTACTTCAACAATATAAGGAAAAAATTGCGAAGAAACCTGAGTACTCCATAGCGGTCTCAAAGGTAATATGACTGCGTCAAATGCGCATTTGGATGGCCAGCATGGTGGATTTGGTGGATGCTCAGTAGGGCCGGCGATGGGTAGACAGAATTTGACGCAGACAAAGTATAAAGCCAAAATTCTATTTTTTTTTAAATCTATTACGACTGCATTACTGACATAAATTAAGGTCATACGCCTTAGTTTCTACACGGCACCGTACCGGAACGCTAAATCGCCACGGCCAAACTCTCCACCAGACCAGAACCGAGTGATTGTGTTAAAATTTCCAAACCCCTGCAGGGCTAGCATGGGCAGGAGATAAAAATGTTATCCCCCGATTTTATCCACTGACAAGAGATACAATTAACTTATCCACTTCTCAGAGCACGGCAACAGGGGAGAGGATAAGTTTATCCCCGTTTGACATTTCACGGGGACTCGGGGGACTATTTATCCACCTTTATTTAGCGTTTTTTTATTTATTTAGGAATAAAATTTTCATCCTTTCCTCGGGGAGAAAATTGTCTCGGCCCATGCTATGGGGGCTGCCGTGGATTGAACCTAATCCCTCTTGTAATACTACAGCGCTCATCACTGCGTCAGGGAGGTCGAAAATTTAGATAGAGTGAAAGATTTACTTGGTTAGGCTAATCACCTAGACTACAAATTCTGAACGGCATTTTGAGTCTAATAAATAGCCATATATAAAATAAACTAGCTGATGCCCGCGACTTCGTCCGCGTGGATTGAGGTTTTTTGGTTCCCGCGGGAACTCTTTAATTTTCCGGGATAAAAAGTAGCCTATGTGCTATTCCAGACTATAATCTATCTCTGTGCCAAATTTCATCCAGATCCGTTCATCCGTTGGAGCGTGATTGAGTAACAAACATACATCCATACATCCATCCATCCAAACTTTCGCATTTATAATATTTATTTGATAACCATATACAGTAGAAACTCCCTGACGCAGTGTTTAGCGCTGTTGCCTTAACGTGGGAGGTCCTGGGTTCGATTCCCGGCAGGGTCAATTCGGAAATTCATAATTTCTGAATTTTCTCTGGTCTGGTCTAGTAGGAGGCTTCGGCCGTGGCTAGTTACTAAAGACGTACCGCCATGCGATTTAGCGTTCCGGTGCGATGCCGTGTAGAAACCGATTAGGGGCATGGGTATAATATAACTGCCATACCCCTAACAAGTTAGCCCGCTACCATCTTAGACTGCATCCTCACTCTCCTACTCAATCACGCACCAACGGCTGAACGGATCTGGATGAAATTTGGCACAGAGATACATTATAGTCTGGAATAGCACATAGGCTCGGATCTGGATGAAATTTGGCACAGAGATACATTATAGTCTGGAATAGCACATAGGCTACTTTTTATCCCAGAAAATTAAAGAGTTCCCGCGGGAACCGAAAAACGTCAATCCACGCGGACGAAGTCGCGGGCATCAGCTAGTTTTGTATATTAATTTGAAAGCCATTAGAGATTAAATATGTGAATATTTTGCAGGCAAAATTAATTAAGATGGTGCGTCTTGTCGACAGCAAAAATTCTCGATGCTAGTCTATTATTGCTTACTTCATTAGTAAACAAGGCGGGTTTATCTCAATTAAAATTTAATGATAAAAAAAATTATCTGGGTATTTAAAAATACATTTCTAATCGTATAAATAACCGTTGATCTCACGGAAGACCATCAGTGTGTTTGCTCCTAGCCTAGCACAATGAAATACGTAAGTTACTTTTCTTTCGCATACGACTACACATGTAAAAGCAGGGTTACCAACGCGAGCGGAGCGAGCCCCGTACGGAGTTCGTTTAACTCGCAGAGGAAACCTACAACAAGCACTTTCACCAACAAAGAGCTAGCGGAAATTACCGAGCAAAATAGCTAAGCTAAGCTTTGATTGAAAACTAGCTGATGCCCACGATTTCGTCCGCGTGGTTTAAGTTTTTTCTTCCCGCGGGAAATTTCTAATTTTCCGGAATAAAAAGTAGCAAATGTCACTCTCCAGGTCCTGAACTACACCCATGCGTCGGTCCGTTGCTCCGTTGCGACGTGATTGAAGGACAAACCAACAAACCAACATACTTTCGCATTTATAATTAGTAAATGTAATAAGTATGATGTTTTCAACACACATAACTCCGAAAAGTTAGAGGTGTGTTTCCAGGAAGGCGGAAGTCTTATTCACATGTCAATATGCATATATTAAAAAGCCGTGTAAAAACAAATAAGTAATAAAAATTAAAAAAAAATTAAATGACAATCGCCGCTAATATGTATTACTGTTGTTGCTTGCAGTTATTCGTCCTCGCCCTGATCGCTTGCGCGTGCGCATCGTTCGCTACAGCCTCCCTCGCCACTCCACAGTGGTACGCATACATAAGGAGTGCTCTTCCAGGTGCTATTGACGGCTACGAGCGCGACGCGGACCCTCACCACCACCATCACCACCACCACCACTACCCTTACCATGGTTAAGAATAACCAATAAATTTAATTAAACAAAATTATTGTTAAAAAATTTGTTGTTTATATTATGATATAAAATTAAGTCATCTTCTAGGAAAGCGCGTCCCATCTTAGGCCACATAATCACTTCCCATCAGGTGTGATTGATTATGTTCAATCAAGCGTAAGCCTATAATTGAATAAAAAAAAAGTATGTAAATTATTAAAATCTGCACCAACCCGTGCTCCAGTTTTCCAAACCTTTCATCAAAGTTTGTCTGTAAGATATAGCAAAAAGACCGCCTTTGCACTCTTCGTTCTAGTTAATACTATTTACTTCTTTATCATTGTGTTCTTGTATATTATGTGTGTGCAATAAATATATCAAAATAAATTACCAGCAAAGAAAATTATAATTGGAGTCAGTTTCCTGCTAGCCTATTCTTTTTTCAATGATCATTTAAGTAATTTAGTTACGAGTCCTGATCTTCAACCTGTTTTTAAAAAATCCGATTTAAGAAAGCCTGCAATAGATTTGTTCGTCTGTCTATATATCTTTACCTATTTAATCAGGTTGACGATCTCCGTGGCTCAGTGTGTAGCGCTGTTGTCTTAACGTGCGGAGGTCCCGGGTTCGATCCCCGGCAGGGTCAATTTGGGAATTTATAATTTCTGAATTTTCCTTGGTCTGGACTGGTGGGAGGCTTCGGCCGTGGCTAGTTACCACTCTACCGACAAAGACGTGCCGCCAAGGGATTACGCGTTCCGGTACGATGCCGTGTAGAAACCAATAGGGGTAGGTATGGGTTTAATATAACTGCCATGCCCCTAACAGGTTAGCCCGCTACTATCTTAGACTGCATCATCACTTACCATCAGGTGAGATTGCAGTCAAGGGCTAACTTGTAGTAGATAAAAAAAATCTTCGTTGACATAGGAGCTAAGCTTTATCGTTACACAGACATCAATACATATTTTATACTAAATGACTTAGCCCGGATCGCACAGGTGGGCTCACCTTAAGGTAGGGTAGGGCAGGCTAGTTGAGCATAGGGGCAAGTTGGGCAATCGACATATCTCGCAAACTATTCACCGTACGCATAGGCATCTTATGGCGGAAAGAAGGGGTCGCGGAAGGGGTAATCACCGCGCTATCGCTAGTGGTGGTTCGACGAGCGAGTTAAGCGCCCGAGCGTTTTGTTTATTTTGTAACCAAAAAGTAAAAACGTCGTTTATCGCAAGTTTTCGTCTGTATTAGTCAAATGTTATCTGTTTTCAATCAGGTAAGTGTTGATCTTCTAGAAAATTATTGTACTTTTGATATGTGGAGAGCTCCTGGGTATAATTCTTACGATTTTTTTATAACCTCACTTTTGTTTTAAAATTCCGGGTTGGGGTTAGTTGAGCTATAGTTGCTCAACTTACCCCACGACTCAAACAACTAAAGTAATGAATGTTTTATTTTTTGTTAGGATGCGGACTTACAAGAGGAAGACTACAAGATTTTCTTACATTACTGAAGACTTAAATAATGCTGTAAAGGCTGTCAACGATGAGGGAAAAAGTGTGATTTTTGTCAACTGCAACAGTGACAATGACCATCAAGTTCCAAAGATCTTATATTTTCTTTTAAGATATAAGCTATATATTTTTTTTTTTTAATATATATAGCGAGCAAACGAGCAGGCGGGTCACCACCTGATGGTAAGTGATTACCGCCGCCCATGAACATTTGCAGCACCAGAGGAACCGCCAATGCGTTGCTGGCTTTTGAGAAATTTGTTTATCCGCCCTTTGAAGAGCCCCATATTATAATCATTAGGGAACACAGAAGATGGAAGCTGGTTCCACAATTTGCAGGTGCGTGGCAGAAATGACCTGGAATAGCGAGTGGTGGAAGAGGACCAGGCATCCAGGTGGTGAGGATGAAATTTGTTTCTGCGACGAAGAGTGCGACTGGAGAACACGGAAGGGGAAGCTATATGGGTAATAATATAAATATTTAGGTCTGATTTTAATCAGAAAGACTAAATCTAATTCTGAAGTTAATCTTGAGATACGTTAATGTTTTGTTGATTCTAGTTTCGGTTAATTATTCAAAGAAAGTTACTTTAAGTTTGTTGTTCTGTCACTAAAAGACTATAAATAAAGAGCTGATTGTCAAACACATATTTTACTTTATCTCTAGTCAACATTGAACCCATGGTTTGTCTAGACATTCTTAGTGCTCAACTTGCCCCATACCCTTGCTCAACTTACCTCACCTATGGGGTACATTGAGCATACTTGACTTTCTGCACTTAAACAGCTGTAGCTCTTAAATTCGACGTGTTACAAAAAAAATACTATGGACACTTTTGTTAAGGGATAAATTACTAATCCATCAGGCCGCATAACAACTCATTGAGACTTATCATTGAGGAGCTATATCCGCTTAAGTGAAAAATTGCTCAACTAGCCCCGCCCTACCCTACCTTCAAGGCAAGAGTGAATAGGCATCTTCTAGGCAAGCGCGTTCCAATCTAGACCTCATCATTGCATTGCACTTGATTGTCGCAAGCCTATCTCACAATAAAAAAAAACTTATTTACTAACTTTTCTTTTCCAAGTTTTGGTTTTGTTATTGTTGCAACTGTGACGTCACCCGGGGTCACAGCTGAAAATCAGCGCCTTGCTTCGTATGCATTTTAGCATATGACGCAAGGAAAAACGCTGAGCTGTACACCCTTTCTGGGTGGTGTCACCATTGACTTACCGATACATTAGACGCACCATCGAAACGCAAAAAACGGCACGGTCAAATTGTGCACAAATAGGTATTCTGAACAATTTTCGCCTCAGTCGCGCATGTGTACACTAGGCGACAAAATGTCGTATGTGTCGAATTATTATTACAAAATTGAACCCTAAATATAAAGCTATATGGTGTACTATACTGTACTCTGGATTTACCTACTGTGGCGGATTATAGCAAATTAAACTTCTAATTTTTTTATTTATTCGGTAAAAATGTTTATTGGATTTAGATTATGAATGAGAAAAATTATATTTAAAAAAAAAAATCATAATTAAAATGTTTTTCATTCAAATAAACTTTTACAAGTACTTTTGAATCGTCAAGTGAATCTACCACTGGTTCGGAATGCCATTTCTAGCGAGAAGAATCAGCAAGAAACTCGGTGGTTGCTCTTTTTAAATAATTCCCGCAATCAATTATGATTATCGACTACAAAAATTCTCGATGCTACTTTCATTATTCCACCTTGTTTATCTCTTAATTAACATTTAATGATCGAATTTTTATCTGGGTATTTAAAAATACATTTCAATAGTATAAATAACCGTTGATCTCACGGAAGACCATCAGCGTGTTTGATCCTATCCTCGCACAATGAAATACGTAAGTTTCTTTTTCTTTCGCATAACACATGTTAAAGCGGGGTTCCCACCGCGAGCG
Organism: Erebia ligea; assembly: GCA_917051295.2. NCBI lineage: Eukaryota > Metazoa > Arthropoda > Insecta > Lepidoptera > Nymphalidae > Erebia > Erebia ligea. The sequence goes on from OU785241.1 coordinate 1,131,402, forward strand.
GAGCGAGCTCCGTACGGACTTCGTTTCAATCGCAGGGGAAACCTACATAAAACACTTTCACCAACAAAGAGCTAGCGGAAAGGCTGAGCAATTAAATAGAGTTCAAAAAGGGCTACTGTCAAAATTGTTAGTGGAATTAATTTAAACCTATTTTGTCTACACGGAGTCCGTTCCGCTAAGCCATTTCCCGCTCATTACCTTTTAGCAGTGCAAATCTAGCTTAGTGAGTAAATTAAACTTCCATCCATCCATCAGACTGTATGTGTCCAATGCTGAGGTTTTTCAAAATTCAAATGTTTTTTATTCAAATAAACTTTTACAAGTACTTTTGAATCGTCGAGTGAATCTACCACTCGTTCGGAATTCCATTCCTACCGAGAAGAACCAGCAAGAAACTCGGTGGTTGCTCTATTGAAAGAATTAATTTACAATTTCGTAATGTATACCTACTATACATAAGTAACCGCTGTCCTTAACATTGCTGGAGCGAGTCAAATTTTCAAGAGCGCGCTACCAAACACGGACCTCCGCCTTCCTCATCCACCCGCTTCCAGCAACTTTAAATGTCATCGGTCTAGCAAGCTAGAAATTTAACTCAGGGTCTCACCAAATCTATCGACGCAGAACAGGCATAAGGCGAGCGGAAAAGCTTCGTGTTTTTCAAGAGCATACTTTTAATCGATTTATTAATGTCACGGAATATTTAGTACTTACTAACGTGTAAGGTCAAGTGTTAAGTTCTGTGCGGCATTAAGTGTTTTATTGAAAACTAGCTGATGCCCGCGACTTCGTACGCGTTGTTTAAGTTTTTTGATTCCCGCCGGAACTTCAAAGTAGCCTATGTCACTCTCTAGGTCCTGAACTATACCCATGCCAAAAATCACGTCGATCCGTTGCTCCGTTGCGGCGTGATTGAAGGACAAACCAACAAACAAACAAACAAACACACTTTCGCATTTATAATATTAGTATTATGTTTAAAACGCACATAACTCAGAAAAGTTAAGGGTTGTTGCCAGAAAGGAAGTTTTAACCACATGACAATATACATACCTATACATATTGTATGTGTAAAAGCCCTGTAAAAACAAATAAAGATAATAAAAATAAAACCATATGACAATTGCCGCTTATAATATTACTAGCTGATGCCCGCGACTTCGTCTGCGTGGATCGACGTTTTTCGTTTCCCGCGGGAACTCCTTAATTTTCCGGGATAAAAAGTAGCCTATGTGTTATTCCAGACTATAATCTATCTCTGTGCCAAATTACATCCAGATCCGTTCATCCGTTGGAGCGTGATTGAGTAACAAACATACATCCATACATACATCCATCCATCCAAACTTTCGCATTTATAATATTTATTTGACTAGCTGATGCCCGCGACTTCGTCCGCGTGGATTGAGGTTTTTCGGTTCCCGCGGGAACTCTTTAATTTTCCGGGATAAAAAGTAGCCTATGTGCTATTCCAGACTATAATCTATCTCTGTGCCAAATTTCATCCAGATCCGTTCATCCGTTGGAGCGTGATTGAGTAACAAACATACATCCATACATCCAAACTTTCGCATTTATAATATTTATTTGATATTTATTTGATTGTTCTTGCTTGCAGTTATTCGTCCTCGTCCTGATCGCTTGCGTGTGCGCATCTTTCGCAACAGCCTACCTCGTCACTCCAATAGGGTATGAATCATACAGGAGTGCTCTTCCAGGTGATATTGAAGGTTACGAGCGCGAAGCGGACCCTCACCACCATCACCACCACCACCACCACCACCACCACCACGATTCATTGTTTGGATGGCATGGTTAAGAAATAAGAATAACCAATAAATGTAATTGAGCAAAATTCTTGTTCAAAAATTTTTTGTTTATTAGTATGATATGAGTTTTTTTTTAATCCACTACAAGTTAGATCTTGACTGCGATCTCATCTGATGGTAAGTGATGATGCAGTCTAAGATGGTAGCGGGCTAACCTGTTAGGGGCATGGCAGTTATATTAAACCCATACTTCTATTCGGTTTCTACACGGCATCGTACCGGAACGCTAAATCACTTGGCGGCACGTCTTTACTAACTAGCCACGGCCGAAGCCTCCCACCAGGCCAGCCCAGGGAAAATTCAGAAATTATAAATTTCCAAATTGACCCTGCCGGGGATCGAACCCGGGACCTCCGCACGTTAAGACAACAGCGCTTTACACTGCGCCACGGAGGTCGTCGAGTATTTCTCAAATTCCATTAGGTTTATTTTAGGCTATTAATTTTTATTAAACTAATCTATTTTAACAATAATTATTAAAATATTTACAAATAACCTACTACAAAAAATCTATACAATACAATACAATACAATACAATACAATACAATTTCTTTATTTTGCAGAAACATACATTTACTTAAGGTGTTACAAAGTTAAATAGTCCTATCTTTAGAAGGCATGCAAAATTTGTTAAATTACAATAAATAAATTCCGAATTTACAATTTTATATTACAATAATTAATTATATAAGCATTCAGTTAAATTAAGTACCTACAGTCAACTAAGTCTAAAACTAGTGTCTAGATAATTTTCAGTTTAATCAGTTTATTATTTATCGTCAAAGTACTCATTTATGGAATAATAGCATTTTTGTACAAGAAATTCCTTAAGTTTAGGTTTCAATATATGTATATTAAGAGATCTGTCTGCAAGCTCTCCAGGTAACTTATTATAAATTCTAGGTGCCATATTTATAATACTTTTTCCGAATTTCGCGGATGAGTGCTGAGTGAAGCAAAGTTTGTTTTTTCGTCTTGCATTCTCAGAAAATTTAAACAGATTTTCATTCGTCCTAATGAATACAACAACCTCATAGATGTAAAGACATGGACAAGGAAGTATTTTTAATTTTTGGAAATACGGCTTACATGAATCAGTGGGTTGAAGGTGACAAATAGACCTAATACACCTTTTTTGGGACTTGAATGCTCTATCTCTGTTAGCAGAATTTCCCCAGAAAATAATACCATATCGTAATGTTGCGGTTACGTAGGCGTCATATGCTACCATAACTGCATTTTGATTAACCACTTTAGAAAGCATGTATAGCGCATAAGAAAAACGATTCAGTTTAAGACACACATTATCTATTTGGGTTTCCCACGATAAGCAATCATCAATGTGAAGACCTAAGAACTTAGTGTTACTTATTTCTTTTATTTGAGTTCCTGAATATTTTATGTCAAGTGGTGGTAGATTTCTCTTTCTATTTTTAAAAGTCATTATATTGGTCTTGTCTAGATTTATTAATAAATTGTTTGATGTCAGCCAACTTATAATATTCGTCATAGCATTGTTGATGTCATTTTCGAGTGCCATTTTATTCTTTCCAGTAAAAATTACAGTACTATCGTCCGCAAATAAGACCATTTGATGATCAGTGCTCGTAGGAAAATCATTAATATACGTTATAAATAGCAAAGGACCCAATACACTCCCCTGCGGTACACCGGTATCAATTTTTTTAGCATCAGATAAATACCTCTCTGCTGTTTTATTGACCATATTTATACGCGTTATTTCTGTTATTTGATATCTTTCACTAAGATACGATTTAACCAATGCTAAAGAATTACCGCGCACTCCATAAGCATATAGCTTGTTTTCTAGAATGTTATGATCAACATAATCAAAAGCCTTTGTTAAGTCCATGAATAATGCACACACCAGTTCTTTTTTGTCCAAATCTACCATTACTTTTTTAATAAAATTATATATAGCCAAATTAATTGTTTTATTCTTTCTAAACCCTATTTGCTCGTCAGTTATAATCCCGTTCACTTCCATGTAGTCATTTAGGTTTTTGTAGATATATTTTTCTAATATTTTGGAAAAAATCGGTATTAGTGAAACTGGTCGATAGCAGTCTAAATCAAGCGTATCCCCTTTTTTAAATAGAGGTTTAACAACCGATGTTTTTAATTTATCAGGAAATATTCCAGATTCAGCACATAAATTGATAATATAACTTAGGATAGGTGATATAATTAAGTTTACGCTTTTAATGACTTTTGTACTAATCTCGTCATATCCAGTACTTGTAGTGTTTTTTAGGGTTTTAATTATTGTTATGATATCTTGAGGGATTGATGGTCCTATAAACATCGATTTCAAGTGACTCCACTGTATTTTATGTTCGTAATTTTCATTTAACTTTCGTTTAACAAAGTGATCATTAAATGCTTGTGCAATATCACCTGGGGACGTTACTATGTTACCGTCTTTTTTTATTTGAGAAATTGAATTAATTAGCATGTTATTTTTAAACTTATTGTTAATAACATCCCATGTAGCTTTAGATTTATTGAGAGATGTTTTTATTCTATAGTCATTTTGAGCTTTTTGTGTTAGGTTGATAATTTTCCTGAGTCTTTTTGAGTAGTCTTAAAAGAGTGTAATAGGGAATTAGCACCAGTTCTAGCTTACCTTATTAATCTATCTTTTTCAGAAGGTAAATTTCCATCTAATTTAAAACAATCAATAGTAATGCCATTGTATAAATCCGGCGATAAAGAAGATATTAATAATTATCGCCCTATTACGCTTATTCCTATAATCGCGAAAATCTTTGAAAAGGCAATGCATAAGCGACTAACATCTTTTATGTTGAAACATAATACAATCTTGAAACAGCAAAATGGTTTCCAAAAAGGAAAATCAACCACTCTGGCGTGTTTTTCATTGGTCAAAGAAATTGCTGAATGCATAGATAGGAAACTACCTGTAACAGCTGTGTTTTTTGACATGAGCAAGGCTTTTGACCATGTCTGTCATGAAAAACTGCTTAACAAATGCGATCAATATGGTATCAGAGGTCAAGCAAATGAGTGGCTTAAAAGTTACCTTTGTGACCGTACACAATACGTACAAATTGAGTTTTTAAATGATACCAAAGAAGTGGTGTCTCATCGATCGGAACTCAAACTAAATCCAAAGGGCGTGCCGCAAGGAAGTGTGCTAGGTCCGCTTTTATTTATTATTTACATTAATGATTTACCCAATATTACTTCGCATAATTGCACACTTTTTGCTGATGACATATCTATCGTAATTAAATCTGATAATAACTTGACATACAATTCTGAAATTAATAATACTGTAAGGGACATTATTGAATGGCTTGGTGCTAATAATTTATCTGTAAATATAAAGAAGACTATGTATATGCAATATTACAATAAAAATGGTAGAAAGAGTAACATCGACATATATTATAATGACGAACACATTAAAGAAGCACAATCCATTAAATTTTTGGGAATCACATTAGATAATACACTATCATGGAAGATACACGTGGATAAAGTTAGCAAAAAAATACATCAGTATGTGTATGTTCTTAGGCGTTTGTCTCAAACAGTAAGCGCGAAAACGGCGCTAATGGCATACCACGCGTTTGTCGTTTCATCGTTGAGATATGGACTTGTCATTTGGGGAAATTCGGTGGACATTAAGCGTCTGTTTATTGCACAAAAAAAATGTATCCGAGCTGTATGCGGAGTGGGTCCCCTGGCCTCCTGTAGGCCTCTGTTTACAAAATTAAAAGTTCTTGCATTACCGTGCTTATATATCTACGAGGTTAGCCTTTTTGTCAAGAAAAATATTTCTGATTTATTTGTGAAAAAAAGAGATAGATATTTAAACTTTAATACGAGATATCCCGATAGACTTCTGTTATCTTCATCCAGAACTGCGCTTTTTAACCGAAACTGTTATGGTATGTCTGTTCAAATATATAACAGATTGCCTGAAAACTTAAAAGAATTACCATTCAGTGTATTTAAAAGAAAGCTGCATGAATGGCTCATAGACAAGTGTTTTTACTCGCTCAAAGAATTTTTAGAATGAATTAGCAAATCTAGTAATTTCGTTTTTGGGAATTGTTAATCTATATTTATGACGACATTTGAGTTTATAGACATCTTAGACATTTCTTATTAATTATTAAGTATTCATGTAAAAATTATGTTGTGGATGAACTGATTAATAGTTTTATGAATTACTTTTGATAATAATTTCAACTCATGTTTAAATTTGCATGTCAGTGTTATATAGATGTAGTTAAATGCGCGGTGCGAGCTGCGACTCGCCTATCGTTTTTGCATTAAAGTTTAAACCAGTGTGCAACCGGCTGGCTTGTTTGACTGACGTGTACGCACGCCTTCCCTATCACGCGAGATACGTAACAGTGGCGACGAGGAGGGTATTTGAAATTGGTGGAAATGTCTACGGGAGCGACTTATGGGGTCCTTTCGACTTTTGACCATCTCTCACAAGAATGGGACAGCTACAAGTCGCGGTTAAATCAGTGGTTTATTGCCAACGACATAAACTCAATAACGGACAAGGCAACAACTAAGAGGAGGGCCATTTTGTTAACATCGTTATGTGAGTCATCATTCAAGTTAGCGAGTGACCTGGCGTTACCCAAGAAGGTGGAAGAATTAGGATATGAAGAGTTAGTGAAGCTATTCGACGATCACTTCACACCAAAAAGACTCGGGTTTGCGGAAAAGTCGACATTTTACGCCGCAATACAGCGACCAGGAGAAAGTCACACTCAATGGGCAGCCAGGATAAGAGGATTAGCAGCTCACTGTGAATTCAAGAACTTGGAGGAAGCCTTGTTGGATAAATTTATCATGGGCATGGTAGCAGGACGTGAACGGGACAAGTTGTTTGCGCAAAACCAGCGGGAGCTGACCCTCGCTAAGGCCATCGATCTGGCCGAGAGCGTGCGGTGTGCGCGACAGGCCTCGTCACAGGAAGCGCCGGGCGCGAGCAGCGTCGGCGCAGCGAGTCCTGACACCGTGTTTAACGTTACCAAGAAGGAAAAGTGCAGTGTGTGTGGGTTCACCAACCATAAGTCTAATCAGTGTCGATTCAAAACCTACAGATGTAAAAAGTGTAATAATAGGGGCCACTTACGTAAAATGTGCCCTAACGAGGGGAAAGTAAAATACGTGGAGGAAGGTACTGTGAACGACGGAGACGACGGTGAGTCTTTTTATAATATTCGATGCGTAAAAGGAAAACCGATGACGGAGCGCGTCATGATCAGTGGTCTGGCTTTGGAATTCGAAATCGATAGTGGTTCTGCGGTAAGCGTCATTTCAGAAAATACCTACAAGTCTCATTTTAAACAACTACCATTGACAGTCACCACAAAAAAGTTATTTAGTTATACGGGTGAAAATATTAAAATAATCGGGGTTGTATTATTGCCTATATCATATAATGGTCGTACGCAAGTATTGAATGTTTATGTAGCGTGCGCAAGTGGACCGCCATTGCTAGGCCGGGATTTTATTCGCGAGTTTGACCTTGAACTAGCACCCGCCAGGGGCGCGGCCGTACATGCGTTATGCACGGAAGTGCAGGCCGGGTTTTTTTTTTTTTTTTTTTATTCCGGGGGGGGGGGGGGAGGAAAAAATCCCTCCGGACTTCTGCCTGTCGGCAGGGCGTGTCCGACTTGCACGGACTAAAACAACCTCCCCCCGCGTCTTCCGGGTCAGCACGGAACCACTTAGCATTACTTCGTGCTGAACCTCTATTTCCTACTCAGTCTTCTTTTTTTCTTCTCTTTCCTTCTCCTCTCGTCGCATCATAATTGCCCTAAGCATTTGCCCATAGCGTTGCCATGCGTCCTCGCTCGACAGCATCCGTGTTATGAGGTTTTGAGCGTTAACAGCGTCGCTCGTTCCCTGCGCCTCTGTTCGCAGGTCGGCACAGCCAGAGCAATCAAAGATTGCATGTCTCGGGGTGTCTTCCTCTCCGCAGAAATAACAGTTCTCTGTTGGTGATTTTCCTATTGCGAAGAGATATGTGTTAAACACCCCGTGACCGCTCAGCGCCTGCGTCAGCCACCTGTCTATCTCCCCATGTTTTCTTTTATGCCACGTCTTCAGGTCCTTGATTAGTTCTCTCGTCCAGGTACCTTTTCCGACTCCCGACCACTCATTTTCCCATTCCGTGAGCATTCTCTCACGCACTTCAATTGCCGTTTGTTCCTTACTCTTGAAGAGCGTGGCGCGTTCTTTTACCATCTTGTGAATGGGGATGAGTCCTGCGATCACTAGCACCGCATCGGTGGAGATAGTACGGTACGCTCCACTGATGCCTATCGCCATTCGCCTTTGTACAGCTTCTAACTTTTTTCGATAAAGTGCCACCGTCATAGCGCTCTCGAATATCGGTGCCCCATACAAGATAACAGAATGGGCCACAGCTGACAACACCCTTCTCCTGCTTGCTCTGGGGCCTCCCCTGGTCGGCATTAATCTCTTCAGCGCCTCAGTTAGGTTCTGTGCCTTTTTTGCTACTTCCTCCACGTGTTTTTTGTAGTTTAGGCTTTTATCTAACCATACCCCCAGGTATTTGATATGTTCCTTTGGAGTAACTGGTGCGCCTTCAACTACAAATTTAACGGGATCCAACTTACGCTTTCCGCTAAAGACAATCGCCTCCGTCTTCTCTGGCGCTAGTGCGAGTTTTTTTCCTTTCATCCACCCGTTAATTAGGTCAAGTGCCTTATTTGCCTTCCTCATGAGGCTCCTCTCTGTTTTGGCTACAATAACCAGTGCTAGGTCATCGGCAAAACCCACTAACTCAACCCCCTCCTCTTGTTTTAGCTGGAATACCCCATCATATAGAATATTCCAGAGTGTTGGGCCAAGAATTGAGCCTTGCGGCACTCCGCTGGTGACTTCTATCATTTCTTCCTGTCCTTTATTGTCCTTCACCTTGATGAATCTGTCCTCCAGATAGCTACTAACCAAATTGCAGGCGATCGCGCAGGCCGGGTGCGAGTCTAATATTGTCAAGCAACTCACTAATCAGTTTCCTAATGTGTTCTCTGACAATCTTGGATCGTTTAACAAGTATAAAATAAGCTTACACCTAAAACCGGATGCTAAGCCGATTTTTATTAAAGCAAGATCAGTACCTTACGCGTTAAAGGATAAAATAGACAGGGAACTGGATCGGTTATTATCTTTAGGCATTTTGAAACCTGTCGAACACTCTGAGTATGCATCGCCGGTGGTACCGGTTTTGAAGAAAAACGGCAGCATTCGATTATGTGCCGACTATTCAGTTACAATAAATAAACAGTTGGTTATAGACCAATACCCGTTGCCGACAGTAAAGGACTTGTTAGCTAAATTACATGGGGGCGTACAATTTAGTAAAATAGATTTATCTATGGCATACAATCAATTTATTTTAGATGAAGATTCGCAAAGTCTAACATGCATCAACACTCATCGCGGTCTCTTCAATTTTACCCGTTTAGTTTTTGGGTTGTCGAGCGCGCCGGCCGTTTTCCAGCGGGCGATGGAATGCCTGCTCTCGGGTATAGATGGAATCATATTTCTATTGGACGACATTCTCATCACGGGAGCGAATAAAGACCAGCATAAACATAGGCTGTATACGGTGTTACAACGCTTAGATGACGCGGGCTTAACGGTACAGATGAGTAAATGTGAATTTTTTAGAGATGAGATTTCATACTTAGGCCACGTCATAGACAGATACGGAATTAGGAAGTCGCTCGATAAGGTAAAGGCTATATTACAAGCCCCTAAGCCTACAAACGTGTCACAACTACAGTCGTTTCTGGGTCTTACTAATTATTATAGGAACTTTGTACCCGATGCGTCATCCGTATTAAGTCCATTATATAATCTGTTAAATAAAGATACCAAGTGGGAGTGGACTGCCATTCATGATGACGCATTTATTCGGATAAAAAAAATTTTAGCGTCTGATAAGACACTAGCACATTTTAACCCTAGTGCCAAGCTAATATTGACTGTAGATGCGTCGCCGACCGGGTTAGGTGCCGTACTGTCACAAGTCGGCAGTGACGGGTTAGAAAGACCGATATCGTACGCTTCTCGCACGTTGAACTCGGCGGAAAAAAATTACGCTCAAATTCAAAAAGAAGCTACGGCTATCATTTTCGGCATAAGGCGGTTCCATCAGTACTTGTATGGTCGGTCCGAGCCCTTTACATTACGAACGGATCATAAACCCTTGCTGGCAATATTCGGGCCACACAAAGGCGTCCCTGAAGTGTCCGCAAACCGCCTGCAAAGGTACGCCATATTCCTAACCGCGTACAATTATACTATAGAATATATAGATAGCAAGCGAAACAGCGCGGATTATTTATCTAGGGCAAGCAAGGAGGGGGGGCTCGCGGAAACTCGCGAAGAACTCGCGGAGTGCGTAGATCGCGCGACCTATGTCAACTTCGTAGTGGACGGCGACCTGCCGGTGACACTAAATGACCTACGGCGCGAAACGGCGCGCGACCCTCACCTAGCTACAGTTATGGGCCTATTACACTACGCGGTATTAAGACAGTCTTACTAAGATTTAGCATAGTGTAATAAGAGTTAGCAAGTTAGTCTGTCTAATTAGACCGACCGAGTGGATTCGGCCGCTCTAACTTGCTTGCTTGCTGAATATCGCATGGTGTAATAACGTTTAGCAAGACAACCGTTCAGTCAGCGCGCAGCAGCCGCAGCGTGAAGACGTCCGTGTTTTATGCTGTGCCTGTGCTCCGTGGCTGTGCCGTGCACAATGGCTTGTTCAAAAGAAAAGGAAGTTCTTTTGTAGATAGCCCGGCATGTTTCTGGTATAATTGACGATAAAAGAGGTTGAGATATCAAAGAGCTAAACCTAAAGTCTTGGTAGGAGTTTCCCGTTGCCAGGAATCTTAACGTAACTACCAATCTTTTTTTTGCACTGACACTTTGTCTAAGAAGCGTATCTTGCTTTTGAATTTATGGAGTAACTAATTTCAACAGATGTTCAAAGTCAGCAACTCCTACTCTAAGGTAGTTTCTTAAGTCAGATGGTTCCAAAACACTCAGTATTTGCATATTTGATAATTTTACCCGTAGAAGTAAATACTCCTTCACCCATATTCTTCTTTTCTTTTTTTCAAATGTATTCAAACTAATACTCGGTTATATGAGCTACGGCGATTTTCTGGTGCTTCGATAGTTTTCCCATGACTCTCACGACAACAGTCCCCGACGAGGTACGCCTTGCAAATGAGTTAGCATGCGATATTTAGCACAATGTAATAGCGAGCTTGTCTAATTAGACTTTAAGACAGTCTTAGTAAGACTGTCTTAATATCGCGTAGTGTAATAGGCCTTTTATACAGTACGTAATGAACGGCTGGCCTAGGAAAATAACTGACGTAAATTTAAAATCCTTCTTTAATTGTCGGTCACAGTTGTCGTACGAAAATGGTATTCTAATGCGTGGACACAAAGTCGTTATTCCCCCAAACCTACAAAACACTATTTGTAAAGAACTACATAGTTCACATTTCGGGGTAGTGAAAATGAAGGCGGAGGCTCGCAAGCGGCTGTGGTTCCCGGGCGTGGACGCGGCGCTGGAGGCGCTGGCGGCGACGTGCGGCGTCTGCTGCGCGCTGCGCCCCGCGCCGCCGCACGCCCCGCTCGCGCCTTGGCCGCTGCCGCCGCACCCATTTCACCGAATTCATATGGATTTCTTGGGCCCGTTTCATAATCATATGTTTTTAATCATTGTAGATGCATATAGTAAATGGGTAGAATGTTACGACATGTCTTCGTCGTACAATTCGAAGGCGGTTATAAATAAATTGTACGATACTATGTCACGTTTTGGGGTTCCGCATACGTTGGTGAGTGACAACTTTTCTTCTTTCACTTCGATAGAATTTAAGGATTTTTGTAAACGTAACGGTATTGAACATGTTTTATCCCCAGTATATCACCCAGCCAGCAATGGCCAAGCCGAGAGCTTTGTAAAAATTGTAAAAAAGGGGCTAAAGGGTATTATTTTAGACGGATTTAATAAAAAGTCTCTTCACGAAAGGATTACTAAATTTTTATTCGATTACCGGAATTCAAAACATAGCACCACTGATCAGTCGCCTGCGGAATTGGTATACGGGCGCGCGTTACGCTCGAGGCTGGATTTATTAAACCCCGTCACGCCTTCACCCTCGTCCACGGACCTCACTCATACTGTCGAACGTAAACAGTACTCACAGGCTAAACATTACAAAGGAGTGCAACGTACGAAGTTTAAGGAAAATGATAACGTATGGGTAACTAAAAACAGGGATACTAAAAAATTCTATTGGATAGAAGGAATTATTAAAAAGAAAATCGGACATGTCATGTATGTGGTATATGTGCCAAGTTTGGACAGCGAAATCAACAGACATATAGATCAGATTAGACCACGAAAATCTTCGGCGGCAAGCGACGACCAAACCTGGGACCCGGACGTGATACCAGACGTATCACCACCTGCTACAGTCCACTGCGATACTATCCCACAATCAGAAAGGGAAGGAGAATCGGCACGGGAGCCCGGGCAAGAGACGCCCGCGCCGGTAGATCGCCGAGCGTCACCGCCGCGCGCTGGCAACGTCGCGCACAGGCGGCGGGCAATAAGTCCGACTTTCTCGACACCGTTATCGGATCCGCATCACGACAGTGATACTTCGATATAGTTAGATAATAAGATGTAGGTTTAATCGTGTTTCTTAGCCTAAGGGGAAGGGATGTTATATAGATGTAGTTAAATGCGCGGTGCGAGCTGCGACTCGCCTATCGTTTTTGCATTAAAGTTTAAACCAGTGTGCAACCGGCTGGCTTGTTTGACTGACGTGTACGCACGCCTTCCCTATCACGCGAGATACGTAACAGTCAGTAATGACGAAACATGTTTGGTCAAATTTTGTATGTGTTATCTTTTAATTGTACCATGTTTCAAGCAAATAAACGATTTATTTATTTATTTATTTATTTACTACATGCCAATATAGACGCCCCCACTTTGCTATCTCAGATTAAGTGAACACCAGGCGATTATGCCGTAGATCAAAAACATTTACACTCGAAGTTTGTAGAAATAATACTTCATATTGTAATCTTCTATCTAAATATATAAAAGGCAAAGGTGACGTGACTGACTGACTGACTGACTGATCTATCAACGCACAGCTCTAACCACTGGTCGGATCGGGCTGAAATTTTGCACACAGATAGCTATTATAACGTAGGCATCCGCTAAGAAAGGATTTTTGAAAATTCCAACCCCAAAAGGGTTAAATGGGGGTTGAAAGTTTGTATACACGAACGTCAACGAACGAATCGGGATGGACGTGATTTTTGGCATGGGTATAGTTGACAACTTGGAGAGTGACATAGGCAACTTTTTATCCTGGAAAATTAAGGAGTTCCCGCGGGAATAATTAATTTAATAATTTATTTGTTTCTCAAATTACATTGGAGCCTTAAAAACTATAGAACGATAACAACTGCGTTAGTTAAAAACTGTGTTGCAGTTGCTAACGCCCACCTCCAGGTATAAAGTTTCATGAGAATTATAATTCTACATAATTAAATAATGAAGTAAATTACATAATGAATTTAGTAATAATACTTATTGAAGTAAAGGTAAAGTGAACTGTGTGTGTGTGTGTGTGAGAGTGTGTGTGTGTGTATGTGCGTGTGTGTGTGTAAGTGTGTGCATGTGTGTGTGTACGTGTGTGTGTGTGCGAGAGAGAGTTCTTATTCGTGTATGTGTTAAGCGGATTATTTCAAAGTTACGATATCTTCTGTGTCACTATAAGACAGTTTTTTAAGCCATTTAGAAGTAAGTATTTTACATGAGCGTAAGTTTTCAGGGTATATATTTAAGTGATAATTAACTTTATTGTAAATGATTGAGCTAGCATTACAGAAGTGTTTTCTTGCTGAATCAGTTCTGCAAGGTTTGATCTGGCAAACCTTATCAGACCTTCTCTTCTGATTTTGTAGGGTGGGGTCAAAGTGTAGCTGTTTGTGCTTACGTAGTATTACATGGAGTATGTAATTCTGTCTCACAGTGAGCACATCGCACAAACCATACAACTCATAAGTTGGAAAGAGAATAGGCTTCCCTAGCATCACTTTTAGGATAGCTCTTTGAGCTCGCTCTAGTCGTAAAAGTAGGGTTTTTCCGCAACTAGCTTGTGATGCAATATGATAGGATCGACTGTACCAAAGCTAAATAAACAATTTTCAAGGTTTTTGTGTCAAGTATAGGTTTGAGATTTTTAAATACATATATCATTTTCCTAGCTTGACCAACAAGTTTGTCAATTTGCGGAGCCCAGGTTAGTAATAAAAAAAACTTAAAGCACGCGGACGAAGTCGCGGGCATCTGCTAGTCCTATCATAAGAATGTGTCCATTGTATAATGACGTTGAAAAATTTGATATTGATATTTTAAACTCTAGGTTGTCTTTATTCATAAATAAATTGTGTAAAATAGTTAAGTAGGTATAAAATAGTTATGTTCGCTTAACTTATATCAGGTATTCTTAATTTCTTTGTTATTTTGTGGTTTTACTTTGTACGCATAAAGAACCTTATTCATGTTCTGCGACCCTGTAGGATTACAATAAGATTAAAATGTAATTAGTTAAGACTTTAGGTTAGATCAGTATTTACTATTGTTATCTGTTTTGGTTGCCAAATAAATAAAAATAAATAAACCCTATGTAACGCTATAATAGTAGATTATTAACCAAGGGGATAAAGCAGTGTCTTCTGTCGCGGGTGACGATTTAAATCGCGAGCGTAACGAAGGACTCGAGGGTTACTCCCGAGCGTAGCGAGGGTGTTAAAAACTTAAATCACGAGCGAAGCGAGGGATTTAAGCCGAGTCCTGAGTGTAGCGAGGGATTTAAGTTCACCCAAGACTAAGACAGCTTTATCACCGAGGAAAATACTCTACTTTTCGTACCATTTGCGAAAAAATTAACACAATAATAATATGAGATAAGCATTTATTAAAAATAATGACAATTTTTTTTTATCCACTACAAGTTAGCCCTTGACTGCGATCTCACCTGATGGTAAGTGATGATGCAGTCTAAGATGGTAGCGGGCTAACCTGTTAGGGGCATGGCAGTTATATTAAACCCATCCCCCTATTCGGTTTCTACACGGCATCGTACCGGAACGCTAAATCGCTTGGCGGCACGTTTTTGCCGGTAGGGTGGTAACTAGCCACGGCCGAATCCTCCCACCAGGCCAGACCAGGGAAAATTCAGAAATTATAAATTCCCAAATTGACCCTGCCGGGGATCGAACCCGGGACCTCCGCACGTTAAGACAACAGCGCTACACACTGCGCCACGGAGGTCGTCAAAAAGTAAAAAGTCAAAAGCAAATTAAAAGTAAAAGTTAACATTCGAAACATTGGTCCAATTATTGATAGAGAGAGTTATAAATAACGTTTATGTATTTGAAGAAAACAAAAACGCGGCAAATTCCTAGACTAATATTTTTTTTTGTCGGAAAAGCAAAGGCATCAAGCTCATACGGCCTCGTCGGTTTTCGTCATTTTATTTAATAATCATAATAAATGCGTATTCCTTTTTCAAAAAGATGTATAATACAAACTCAATGGTGTAAACACAGATGTAGTTCAGTATAAATTTCGGTAAGTATTCCAAATTTAAATCACATTCTCCCCCTAGAGGATGAATGAAATTCAGTACAATTTTCTTTCCCTGTTTTTAACAGATTAAAAATGACTATTGTTAAGTTCGCTTTTTGTGGCATAGAATGTCACTTTTTTGAGCAAGTGGTACGAAAAAAATATTTTACTTCGCATTCGCTTCTATGAAAGCCCCCCTGAAATAAAGATTTTTTAAGCCATTTTCGGCTGAAGGCCATCAGTTTACATACTTATTAGATTTAAATTTGAAGTAATTATGTTCAGTAATTCAGAAGTTATAAGGCTCTGACAGACGGACGGACGGACGGATGGACGGACAAGTGCAAATTCACTCAAGTAGACTCAGAGACCTTCGCTTCGCTCGGTCACGAGACGAATAATAAGTACACGAAGCTGTGGGTAGGAGATTTGTATGGTCGTCGATGAACTAAAGATTACAACTTAACTGACAGTCACTTACTAAGTAGTATTGGTTTGTATCATTTACATAAATTAAAACAAAATTTCAATATATATTTTTATTGCTTTTCATAATACATAACAATAAGTGCAGCTGGCACTTAAAAAATTGTTTAACTACATAAATAGTTAGGTACTTTTGTTTACGAAATCCATACTAATGTTATAAATCCGAAAGTGTGTATGTCTGTCTGCTACGCTTTCACGGCCCACCTGTTCAACCGATTTTGATGAAATTTGGTACAGGGATAGGTCGTTTCCCGGGGAAGGACATAGGCTACTTTGTATCCCGGAAAATTGAGGAGTTCCCGCGGGAATCGAAAAAACTTAGTCCACGCGAACGAAGTCGCGGGCATCATCTAGTAAACAATAAATGATAAGCCAGAATGCTGAGACGAGATCCGAAAACCATTAGTAAGTCTTTATCTCAGTCAGTGGTTTCAGTATTGGTATGGTTTTCCGTTCGTTGGTTACCACATCCATCCGAAATTCCCAGGGAATTGGCGCGCGGAACGTTGGATATATCTGACTCCGGTATTGCCGACACCCCTCGCGCTGCGTGGGACACTGTGAGCTCCAGGCATTGCGTCGCGAGCGTACTCATAACCAATAGATCCTGGAAGAGCTGCACTCTTATCCAACAGTGGAGTGGCGAGGTGGGCCGTAGCGAACGATGCGCACGCGCAAGCGATCACCGCGAGGACGAATAACTGTAAGCAACAATAACAATATACTATAAGTCCATCTTCTGTGTTCCTTTATGATTATAATATGGGGCTCTTTAAATGGCAGATAAACAAATATCTCAAAAGACGGTTCCTCAGGTGCTGCAAATGTTCAACTTTGCAGCCCGCTGGGATAAAAAATATCCTACCTATAAAGTTTTATCTTATGTACAGATTTAAAAAAAAATTTCAAAAATAAAATAAAAACCGACTTCAAAAACCACAAACACTAAAAAGTAAAAATAATTTAATTTATTATGTATACAAGAGTTAATTTAGTTCTATAATAACATTTTTTGGAGTCGGTACCAATTAGCAGCATGAACCGTCTACCTACTCTTCATTATTGTTGACGTGACTCCACATTGGCACCGACTCCAAAGAATGTTATTATAGAACTAAATTAACTCTTGTATACATAATAAATTAAATTATTTTTTACTTTTTAGTGTTTGTGGTTTTTGAAGTCGGTTTTTTTTTTTTTTGAAATTTTTTTATTTCACAATTTTTAGTGGCCCCACTGTTTTAAAATACAGGATGTAACCAGAACGAGATATGCTATGCATGGTTAAAACATACTGTTTACAAGACTATCACACTGATCGCGAGCAATTTACTCTTATCCATGAGGAGTTCCGTTCTCCGTCTCCGGAGATATTCATCAGATCTTCACCAAATTGAATTGGGACCACACGGGAAGCACCAGCTTTCAAATAAAAAAAGAATCATCCAAATCGGTCCACCCAGTCAAAAGTTCTGAGGTAACAAACATTAAAAAAAAAAAAATACAGTCGAATTGAGAACCTCCTCCTTTTTTTGAAGTCGGTTAAAAAGAAGAAGATTATAATTAACAATTAAGAGGATCGTCTAGTTGTAAATTTTCATACAAAAAGCGATAACGTTTTTCTTCCCGTAAATGTTGTCCAATTTTCATAATTTTTAGAAATGTTGCAGATACAATGAAGAACTATAATGCTCGTACGTTTTAATTTTAAAGAAATATTGCTTATGTTAAAAGTTATTAGCGTCTAAATATTCGTATTTTTGACCTAAAAACTTCCTCGAGTATTTTAATTTTTAAAATGTAACTAAAGTAAAATTGTAACTAAAGTAAACGGAGAGTACACTTCGCGGCATAATAAAACAAGAATTGTCTATTGCGATTAGAGAACTGGTTACAGCTCAACTAAAAACAATTAACGAACAAATAACGAGTTTCCATGAGTGTATGACTTTTATTAACACGCAGTTTGAAGAAATGAAGGCGGCAGTGGCAGAAAAATCGACTATTATCAATAATCTAAAAAAAGAAAACGAATTACTGAATGTATCGGTTAAGGACCTTGTTACCAGGCTAAATATCGTCGAATCCCACTTGAGAGAATGTAACGTTGAAGTTAACGGTATACCTGAGCACAGGACAGAAAATTTGGTAAATACTATGGTGCAGTTGGGACATATCGTTAAAAATCCGCTATCCTCAGACGATATTCAGCATGTTACTCGTGTGGCGAAGTTGAACAAAAACACCGATAAGCCACGATCTGTCATTGTAAAACTCCGTACTACTAAACACCGTGATACTCTTTTGGCAGCTGTAGCGCAATTTAATAAGAAAAATCCTACAGATAAATTAAGTTCCCATCACCTAGGAATCGGCGGATCACGTGCGCCCATATATGTCTCGGAACATCTAACTCCAAGAAGCAAATCTTTGCACGCCGCCGCGCGCATAAAAGCCAAAGAAATGAAATATCGCTTTACTTGGATAAGAAATGGAAAAATTTATGTACGAAAGGACGAATTCAGTCAGGCAATATTAATAAAAAGTGAAGATAGTCTTAAGCTTATTATTTAATCAGTAATTATTTTATTAAGTAAGTGTTGTGGCTCTTAAACTTTACAGTGTTAGATATCTATTATCAGAACGTGCGTGGATTGAGAACTAAAACCAACAATGTGCTTAAGAATATCTTGACTTCTGACTATAAAATTATTGCATTTACCGAGACTTGGCTGAATTCTAGTGTCTTCGATAATGAACTATTTGATCCGCGTTACATGGTATATCGAAGAGATCGTATATGTTCGAGCCAATCTAAACGTGATGGAGGAGGCGTTCTTATTGCTGTCTCACGAGAGATTCCTTCTTTTCGGGTTATTAATTGGGAGCAAAACGATAGTGAGAGCATATGGATAGTGCTGGAAACTAACAATAAACAAATTAAAAAAAGGATTGCACTTTGTGTGGTTTATATGCCTCCTCCAGTCAAACCGGAGTATCTCAGCAAGTTCTTAGAAAACGTGGACGATGTAACTAACCATGTTGACGATTTAGTAATATTAGGTGATTTTAATATGGGTTTCATTAAATGGTGTACTAACGAAAATTGTTCCTATATGACTCCGCGTGATTACAACAATGCTCTCGGGTGCTCATTAATTGATTTTATGGCTATTAACAGGCTGTATCAATTTAATTGTAAAGGTAACTGCGACGATAGACATTTAGACTTGGTATTAAGTAATCTAACAAACATTACAGTTACTAAACCTCCTGACCTACTCAGTAAATTAGATTCATACCATCCAAACCTGCTTATAACAATTGACTTCACACACGTATCCTCCCTGAGCTCTAAAAGTCATATCGAGTACAGTTACTATAAGGCAGATTATGATGCTATTGTAAAAGAGATTAAGAATATAGATTGGTTGCAAAAATTCTCTGATTGTGAAAATGTCGATGCCATGGTTGATTTATTTTACAACTGTCTCCGCACTATAATTGAAAAATTTGTTCCCAAACGTAAGTCAAAGTCAGCAAAATACCCTGCTTGGTTCAATTCAAAATTAATTAAATTACTATCAGAAAAAGATAAGCTTCATAGAAAGTTCGGTAAATACAATAATCCCCGGGATTATTTGGAATTTCAAATTATTAGGAACCGCTGCCATAAGCTCTACGATATTTGTCACAACAATTATGAACATAATGCTGAGTCAAATATTTACAAAAATCCAAGATGCTTCTGGAATTATTTTAAACAAAAAAAGAAAAGTGAGTCATCATTGCCCGCATCAATGAAACTAGACAACACAGTTGCTAATTCCGGTACAGACATCGCTAATCTTTTTGCCAAACACTTTTCCTCAATTTACACTCAAATAGTTAGTCAAAATCAAAATACTAACCTACACCAAAATTGCAACATACCGCAGCTATCCAAGTTAAAGTTTCTTGAAGTTGATGTATTAAAGAAAATCAAAACATTAGATGTACATAAGGGGGCAGGTCCTGATGGTCTTCCGCCCGTTTTTGTAAAACGTTGCGGTCCAGTAATTGCTTTCCCTCTGACACTGATCTTTAATCGATCCCTTGATGAAGGTGTCTTCCCGGACGAGTGGAAAAAGGCTCGTATCGTACCAGTCTTCAAAAAAGGTGATCGAATGGAAATTAAGAACTACCGTCCTATATCAATTCTCTCATGTTTTTCAAAACTGTTTGAAAGTCTTGTGCAACCCATACTTGCCAAACACTTGGACAATTTCCTAAAAAGTACTCAACATGGTTTCAGAAGCGGGTTATCAGTGCAGACTAATTTGTCAAATTTTACTTCAGATCTTCTGGTGGAGGTAGATAAAGGGCAGCAGATCGATGCTATTTATACCGACTTTAGTAGCGCATTTGATAAAGTCGACCATCAAATCCTGACAAATAAGCTCTCTCAATACGGTATCGTTGCCTCCCTAAATAAATGGTTTCATTCTTATCTAAGCCAGAGACCTCAGATAGTTTCCATTAATGGATACGAATCTGAGAGATACATTGCTCGTTCTGGAGTGCCACAGGGATCCCACTTAGGGCCTTTATTGTTTCTTGCTTTCATAAATGATATTACCGCTGAGATAAAGCATTGCAAGTGCTCACTTTTTGCCGATGACTTAAAAATATACAAAATTATCAAATCTAATGAAGACGCTAAATTATTACAAAACGACCTTGATAGAATCATTAACTGGTGCGACGTCAATAGTATGACTCTTAATGCTAGCAAATGTTTTCATGTAAAATTTACTAGAAAGAAAAAACCACTTGTCACTAGGTACTTGATTGGTAATGTGGTATTGCAAGAGTTGCCTGAAATCAGGGACTTAGGAGTTACTATTGACACAAAGTTAACTTTTACTTCGCATATAAATAATATTGTTAAAAAAGCTGCACAGTTCGTCGGATTCATCAGACGCAACACAAAAGGATTTACTCATAAGACTAAAGTTATTTTGTATAACGTCTTTGTGAGAAGTTGCCTCGAGTTTGCCAGTGCCATCTGGAACCCAACATATTATGTACACTCCCAACGCATTGAAAGTATACAACGCACTTTTACTAGGCATCTTGCATTTCATGCCACTGGTATCTCTCATAGGCAACCCTACAATCAAAGATTGGCAAAATTTAAAATGATGTCTCTTCGAAGCAGACGAGAATTACTTGACCTGTGTTTTTTGCATAAAATCATCCACTATAAAGTTAGGTGCAGTGAACTATTGGGTCGGATATCTTTATCAGTGCCACGTAAATATCCCCGCTTTCGTAGATCTCATAAAACATTCCAAATACCTTTCGCTAGAACACGTCTTGGAAACCAAGCACCGATTGCTCGTATATGTGCAAAGTATAATGAAATATCTAAAGTTATACCTGGCATTGACATTTTCCATAATTCTTATGGAGCATTTAAAAAAAAACTCACCGATCATCTATCGGTGAGTCCTATAAATTAGTAATAATTTTATATACATTAACAATAATTTTATATAACTTACACTTAAATTAAATATTTCCTTGATAGTTTGCATGCGCTAATTTTGTAAACGTTGTGTACACTTTTAACCGATGTACATATCAGTGAATGTGTCACTTTCTTAATGTTATAATTTGTGTGTTAAATATGTATATTGTAAGTGAACCTAAAAAATAAAAATAAAATAAATAAAATACTAAAAAAATAAAACGTACGAGCCTAGATTAAGGTGTACTGAATCTAATGAGACCAAAATTGTCTAATTTCGTAAACGTTTGGGGGGGTAAAAACGTTATCACCCGAAACAATATTTCAGGAATAAAATGTAGGCATATGCCTACTGGACTTGCAACTCTCTCTATCGCACGACACGGAGAAGGCAGCGAAGCGTTGTGAAACAGATAGCCTTATTGAAACTACCTACTCGCGTCGCGTTTCGTCACTAGACGATCCTCTTAATTGGAGGTGTAGGTATACGAAAGGAAACCTAAACAAACTTACGGATTTCATGTTGCTTCGATAGAAGTAAACACAATGACGGCCATCTCTAAGCTCAACGTTTATTTATACGAACTGTCATTAAATAATTAATGTATTGTTTATTACTCGGATAAAATTTTGATCGTTAAACGGTAATCTATATATATAAAATTCAAAGTCCTGACTGACTGACTGACTGACTGACTGACTTATATATCAACGCACAGCCTAAACCGCTGGGGTTAGAATCTTGAAATTTTGACAGTAGGTTCCTTTTGTGACGTAGGCGCACACTAAGGAAGGATTTTTCAAAATTCCACCCCTAAGGGGGTGAAATAGAGGGTTAAAGTTTGTATGAAAGTCCGTCATTTCTCAAGTTATATCCATGAAACTTGGTATTTTGGCTTAAAGTAAAAAATAAAGAAGTACGTGTGTCACAGTGTTTCAAAATTCTACCCCCAAAGGGGTAAAATAGGGGTTGAAAGTTTGTACGAAAGTCATTCATTTCTCAAGTTATAGCCATGAAACTTAACATTTGGGCTTTCAGTTAGAAATGAAGAAGTATGTATTTCACCATTTTTGAAAATTCTACACCCAAAGGGGTGGAATAGTGGATGAAGGTTTGTAAAAAAATCCTTCATTTCTCAAAACATTTTTCAAGTTATATCAACGAACCTTGGTATTTTGGCTTTCAGTAAAAAATAAAGAAGTACGTGTGTCACAATTTTTCAAAATTCCACCCCCAAAGGGGTAAAATAGGGGTTGAAACTTTGTATGAAAGTCCTTCATTTCTCAAGTTATAGCCATGAAACTTAGCATTTGGGCTTTTGGTAAAATAATTATAAGTGTGCGTCAACATTTTTCAAAATTCCACCCCCAATGGGGTAAAAAGTTTGTATGAGTCCTTTATTTCTCAAGTTATTTATTTCTCAAGTTATAGCCGTGAAACTCAGCATTTGGGCTAGCGTACGTGTTTCAACATTTTTGAAAATTCCCAAAGGGGTGAAATAGGGGTTGAAAGTTTTTATGAGTCCTTTATTTCTCAAGTTATAGCCGTGAAACTTAGCATTTGGGCTAGCGTACGTGTGTCAACATTTTTGAAAATTCCCAAAGGGGTGAAATAGGGGTTGAAAGTTTTTATGAGTCCTTTATTTCTCAAGTTATAGCCGTGAAACTTAGCATTTGGGCTAGCGTACGTGTTTCAACATTTTTGAAAATTCCCAAAGGGGTGAAATAGGGGATGAAAGTTTGTATGAACGTTTTTCAAATTATATCAACGAAACTTGGTATTTTGGCTTTCATTAAAAAATAAAGAAGATCATGTGTCACAGTTTTTCAAAATTCTACCCCGAAAGGGTTCAAATAAGGGTCGAAAGTTTGTATGAAAGTTCTTAATTTTTCAAGTTATAGCCGTGAAACCTAGCGCTTGGTTTTGCAGTTAAATATGAAGAAGTATGTAATTCACCATTTTTAAAAATTCGATCCCCAAAGGGGTGAATTAAGGGATGAAAGTTTGTATGAAAGTCCCGCATTTCTCACGATATTTTTCAAGTTATATATATAACGAAACTTTGTATTTTGGCTTTCCGTAATACGTGTGTCCCAGTTTTTCAAAATTTCACCCCCGAAGGAGTAAAATAGGGGTTGAAACTTTGCATGAAAGTCATTCATTTTTCAAGTAAAAGCCATTAAACTTGATATTTGAGCTGACGGTTAAATATGAAGAAGTACCTAGTACCTACGTGTTTCACCATTTTTGAAAATTCGATCGCCAAGGCCGTTCAATAGAGTTTTTCCTTCAATCACACTGCAGCAACGGATCAACGTGATTTTTTGCATGGGTATAGTTGAGGTACCTGGAGAGTGACAAAGGCTCCTTTTTATCCCGGAAAATTAAGGAGTGGAGGAGGTGGAGGAGTCCTGACTGGCTGACTTATATATCAACGCACAGCCTAAACCGCCTTTTGTGACGTAGGCGCTCACTAAGGAAGGATTTTTCAAAATTCCACCCCTAAGGGGGTGAAACAGGGGGTGAACGTTTGTATGAAAGTCCGTCATTTCTCAAGTTATATCCATAAAACTTGGTATATGAGCTACGGGTAAAAAATTAAGAAATACGTATTTCACAGTTTTTGAAAATTCTATCCCCAAGGACGTCAAATAGAGAATTTGTCTTTCAATCACGCCGCAACAGAGCAACGGATCGACGCGACGCGATTTTTTGCATGGGTATAGTTGAGTAGGCTGGAGAGTGATGTAGGCTTCTTTTTATCCCGGAAAACTAAGGAGTGCCTGTGGGAATTAAAAAAATTATGCCACGCGAACGAAGTCGCGGGCGTCCGCTAGTTAATTGATAAAATAGTGGCCCGATTGTCTAGCAAACCGTTATCATTTGACAGCTTAAAACGTATTACCCAAACTGTTTTAGAGGTTCATACATGCTTTTAGACGTCGAGGCATTTATTAAATCCTTAAACAGGTCGAATTATCCGTTTGACCAACGATCACGATTACGATTTCCTTACACAATCGGGGGCAGGTCTGTATACAAAGATTCATGCAAAAGTAAGAATACGGCTTCTATCTGGAAATAACGATTCTGACGACCTCCCTGACGCAGTTTTGAGCGCTGTTGCCTTAACGTGGGAGGGCCCGGGTTCGATTCCCGGCAGGGTCCATTTGGGAATTTATAGTTTTTCTAGTCTGGTCTGGTGGGAGGCTTTGGCCGTGGCTAGTTACCGTCCGACCGTCAAAGACGTACCGCCAAGCGATTCAGCGTTCCGATACGATGCCGTGTAGGAAACGACTAGGGGTTATGGGTTTAATAAAACTGCCATACCCCTGACAAACTTGTCAGATAACGAATGAACGAGAAGTTTAATTCGCTATAATCCGCCACAGTTAGTAGAGTAGTCTACTGTGGCGGATTATAGCGAATTAAACTTCTCGTTCATTCATTATCATGGATTTCCGCAAAGTAACGCCTGCTTCGATTCAAAACTTGTCAGATGTTCCAGAAATTCCAGAAACCAGAATCTTCGACTGCATCATCACTTACCATCAGGTGAGATCGCAGTCAAGGGCTTACTTGTTGTGGATAAAAATAAAAAAAACACCTCCTTCCGCAAAGTAACGCCTGCTTCCTACTAGTACTCTTACCATATATGCACTCATCCCACCTCATGTCCACCGTCCAAAAGATGTTTAGCGTTTTGTTTAACTTTTGAAAAAACTGTGAAATACATATGTTTTTATTTTTAACCCGCAGCTCATATATCAAGTTTCATGGCTATAACTTGAGAAATTAAGGATTTTCATAGAAACTCTCAACCCCTATTTCACCTCTTCGGGGGGGAGGGAATTTTGAAAAACTGTGAAACACATATGTTTTCATTTTCAACCCGCAGCTCATATATCAAGTTTCATGGCTATAACTTGAGAAATTAAGGACTTTCATACAAACTTTCAACCCCTATTTCACCCCTTCGGGGGTAGAATTTCGGGATAAAAAGTATCCTATGTCCTACCTCGTAGTATGGGCTCAAATCGTGCCAAGTTTCGTTTGAATTCATTCAGTAGTTTCGGCGTGATGCGCGGCCAAGATACAGACAGACAGACAGACAGACAGACAGACAAAAATGAAAAAAATTACAGATTTGGCTTCAGTATCGAATAATGAGTGCCCTCCAAAAAAAATTTTCAAAATATCTTCAATGTACACAATTGGACCTGTTACAGTTTTATTATAAGTATAGATTAAATAAATATTCCATTCATACAGAATTACTTCTTTTGTTGATTTGTTGATGGATAATAATATTGATAATAACCTACCTGTATAAAACTTACCTATAAAATTAATAAAATAAATAAAATAACCTTTATTTAACTGAAAAATAGTACTTATCTACTCACAAAGATACCTACATGATATTATTTTTCTTGCTAATGTGTAATCACAACACACTTCAACACTTAGTAATGTGAGTTAATGTTATTTACATTGAAAAAGAGGTTTTAACTCCACAATAACTTTATATAAATAAATTCAAAATTCCTTACTTACTAATTTACCTAAACTGGAGTTTTATTAACACGACAAATTGATCTAATAGCTTGTATTACTTACTTATGTAGGTGTAATTGTTTGGCTACTCATGTACATCTAATTAAGAAATTAAAAAATTAACTGGGTAAGCATTACAATGGTATTAATTTCGTGGTATGCTCAATAAATTATATTTCATAATAGCAGACTTTTTACAAATATAACTTGGTGTTTCGCCGGCATTTTTAATAACTATATACTTACTTAAATACTCGTAGGTTTAGATAAGGCTAGGGGTTAAAAATTGCAAATCATTTCTTATATTATATAACTTAACCTCTAAAACTATTTTCTTATATATACCTATTTTTAAATAGCAAATATTTATTTGAACTATTATTTATGTTTCTTATAGAATAATTTACGTTTAAATGAAAATGGAAATCTAAGATATATTATGCAAATATTTAAGAATAATAGGATAGTTTTCACAATATTTCTATTCACTATTTATATTATTGCGATACATAAGAAATTAGTAATTTTACTGTTGCCATTTTGTGAAAACTATGATAAATAATTTAAATAAATTTTAATTTTCAGTCCGCCAGAGGGCGAAGGCCTCCACTAGTTTCTCAAAGTTTATCAATAGAACTTTATCTGGAATATTTTAGATTCTAGAAAATTAATAAAAATCAGCAATCCAATATCCAATATTATATCCAATATTATATATTTTGTTATTTCTTCATGTAACTATTTGGTGTGCAATAAAGTTTTTTCATTCATATTTTCATTCATTCAATCCATCACATATATCGAAAAATATATTAAAAGAAGAAATCTCATATTTTTTGGAGTGGAAGAGAATGAAAATAACTATCTTGAATTGGAAAGAATGATACTGGAAATCCATATCCATACTAATAAGTATTATAAATGCGAAAGTGTGTCTGTCTGTCTGCTACGCTTTCCCGGCCCATCTTTTCAACCGATTTTGCTGAAATTTGGTATAGAGGTAGGTTATATCCCGGAAAATTAAGGAGTTCCCGCGGGAATCAAAAAAACATTAGTTCACGCGGACGAAGTCGCGGGCATCATCTAGTTATTAATAAAAATATGAAAGTAAATCTCGAAAGAAATTGTATAGAATACGTCGGAAGATTGGAAAAAAATAACATCAACAACAAATTGAGACCAGTTTTAGTAACTTTATCGACAGTGGGCAACAAAATTTAATTATTAAAAAAGAAAAGAAGCTTAAAAGATACAAATTATTACATTCAAGTAGATTTTACAAAAGAAATTGTCCAAAAAAGAAGAGAACTGACTACTCAAAAATATAATCAAAGAGAAAAAATGGAATAAATTGTATTCTTAAATGTGATAAAATAATATATTTAGAAAAAAACAATTCAGATAGTAATCATAGGAAAAATAAATACAACGTCTAAAAGAAATTTGTCGATCTCTCCGGAAATAAGTAAAACTAAAGAAGATATAAAATCTACAAAGAAAAGCAAATACAGTATTAAAAATTATACGACACAAATTTCACAGCTATCCACATCCCATGGAAATTATAATATAATCAGACCAAAAATCAGGAGTAAAAAAGAATGATGTCTCCCCTCTTTCAATGCCTCCCAATCCGGTTGGTCACCGTGGGAGGGCTAGACCAAAACCCACCAATAAAACTTACCTACTTACAACTAAATACATTCACAGTACGTCATGCAGCGCCGGCAGAAAATAAACACCTCTCACAAGTGGGTCAAGCGCAGCTCAGTCACCCAAATAACACCCAAGAAAACGAGTATTTGGGTTCTAGCGTAGCTTGACGCACTCATATTTAGCCTTGCCGGCTGTGAGAGAGTACTGAGGTCTGAGGAGCGAAGCCATCGCCCGGCGCAGCTTGCGCACGCGCTTGGGGAGGGCGTGCGGAGGGGGAGGGGGGAATACACGGGTAGGGATTCAGTGTTGCCACACCAAAAATCCAAGAGGTAATCTCACAAGTGGGTCAAGCTACGATAGAACTCAAATACTCGTTTTCTTCCCCTTGGGGAGAAAACGGTGTTATTTTAGTCTTTGTATAATATTAATGCTATCTTTGAAGTTTTGGAGGCCAATCAGAGATATACAGGTTAATAAAAATCTACACGTACTATATAGTCGAAGTAAATTGAGATTATTTTGAAAGATTTTTGCAATGTGGTGGGGTGGCGATGCATATTACTTCACTGGTTTCTTGCTTTCCAAACATGTTTAGAAGTGGGAGGATGGGAGGTTAATATCGCATGCTGCACATTGTACCACATAAAGCCTGTTTTAGAGGACTAAAGCGAATTAAGGCTTCTTGTTCCATGGCTATTATGTACCTACCTACTTACGCTAAGTAACGCCTGCGTCTATGAAACATTATCATAGAGCTTGTTCTTTTCTAGTACTCTGTTTCTTAAAAATAATAATTGGTGATGCAGCCGAAGGTGCTAGAAGATGCCTATACACTCTTGATATACTCTTACCATATGCATAAATTAAAACAACTTTTTAATAGATATATAATATTTTATTGCTTTTGACACATAATATATACGTACTGCAGACCTCTTCTGTATGTCAAAAATATGTATTTTAACTGCACAACGCTTTACATAATGCCACTAGTCGTTCCCTTATGTTGATAACTTGGCGGGGGTGTTGAATGCCGCTTGTTTACGTAGTATCAGTGAGTCTTTATAGGATACTGAAATTTTATCTGCCTGCTATACTTACACGGCCCATCAACGAATCTAAGTAGATGAATTTTGTAATAGAGGTAGGTTGTATCCCGGGGAAGGACATAGGCTACTTTTAATCCTGGCCATGGAGAACCAAGATGGTTAAGCGTGGGTGGAGTTTAGGGAAATTGTCAGGCATGCAGGATTCCTCGCGATGTTAAAATTATTGATATTTCAGTGCTTATACTCCACATAGCTCGGAAACGTTAAAGGATTCGAATTTCGAACCCTAGACCTTCCGAACGGGAGGCCGAAGTCTTAATCACATTGGCTATCACGGCGCTTATAAAACAGAAAAAATTTAGGTGGTACAATGCGCAAGCATGCGATATGGACCTTCGACCCTCCAGCTTCGAATATGCTTGAAAAGCAACCAATAAAGTAATATGCATCGCTCCTACACCACGGCACATCACTAAAATCTTCCAAAATTATCTTAACGTACGTCTTACTCCGACACCGTTTACGTGTAGGTATTTTTTTCATCCTGAAAATTCAGATTGGCCTGCGAAGCATTTATATTATACAAGACTCTAAAATATGAATATAATATCTTAGGTTAGAATATTTAAGTCAGCTAGTACATCTAAATCAAAGTTTTTACCGTACATGCGTAATGTGTTCAACGACCTCAATTCACATAGACGGGCCCTAGAATGTGGGCCTAGAATGTGGACTTACTTTAGCAACGCCATGTAGTCTGAAAACAGGTTAGCTCGCTACCATCTTAGACTACATCATCACTTACCATCAGGTGAGATCGCAGTCAAGGGCTAACTTGTAGTGGATAAAAATAAAAAAACACCTCCTACCGCAAAGTAACGCCTGCTTCCTACTAGTACTCTTACCATATGCATAAATTAAAACAACTTTTTAATAGATATATATTATTTTATTCCTTTGACACATAATATATATATATATATATATATATATATATATATATATATATATATATATATATATATATATATATACACGTCCTGCAGACCTCTTCTGTATCTGAGAAATATGTATTTTAGCTGCACAAAACGCTCTACAAATTGCCGCGCCCCCCTTATGTTGATAACATGGCGGGGGGGTATTGAATGCCGCTTGATCAGTGAGTATTTGTAGGCTACTGCCACAGTAAACAGATACAACCAGTATGGAAACTACCTAGAAACGTTTGAAACAGCTCACTCACACACATGCGCATCCCCGACACGTCATGACGCGGCACTCACTACTGACGGCACTGCGACCCGTGCTTAGGGGTCTCGTAGATGCGCATGTTTGTGTGAGTGAGCTGTTTCGAACGTTTCTAGGTAGTTTCCATACTGGTTGTATCTGTTTACTGTGCTACTGCGAAGAGTACAGCTAAATTGCATGGATATTAAGATTAAGAATAGGCCTGCTGGGAATTACTTTCTAAAATATCCGTTTCTTGTTTATTTTCCCCATCCGATTCCTCCAATTGCACCACCGCCAAATTGGTCAGGCATCGCGTCGCGCTGGACCTCTACCGGTTCTGGAAGAGCACTCCTATATGGTACATAGGCGTACCCCTGCATTGGGGTGGCGAGAGAGGCTGTTGCGAACACGCAAGCGATCAGGGCGAGGACGAATAACTGCTAGCAACAATCAAATATCAAATATAAATATTATAAATGCGAAAGTTTGGATGGATGTATGGATGTCTGGATGTATGGATGTTTGTTACTCAATCACGCTCCAACGGCTGAACGGATCTGGATGAAATTTGGCACAGAGATAGATTATAGTCTGGAATAGCACATAGGCTACTTTTTATCCCGGAAAATTAAAAAGATTGAACCGAAAAACATCAATCCACGCGGACGAAGTCGCGGGCATCAGCTATAACATAGCTATAACACAGCATAAGCGGCGAATGGCGACAGCCTAGTGGTTGGGACTTTGGTCTCCCGATGCGGAGTAATGAGCGTTTTAAGCACTCAAGGTTAAAAAAAAAATATTCAAAATTGGTGCACTGTACATCTTTTCAACGTCGATTAAATATAAATAAGTTATCGCGACAGTTAAAGTGTCTTAAAAATTAAACTACGAGGGTTCGAAACGCGCCCTTGAGGAAGAGCCCACAACAAACTCTGCAGAGTTTGTTTTTCAAGGTATAACTATTCTCAAATCCCAGCTGCACACCTCTTACGTTTCGGAGGTACGTGCGTTTTAAGCACTTAAATGCTTGAATTATGAACGCACTAGCTGATGCCCGCGACTTCGTCCGCGTGGATTGAGGTTTTTCGGTTCCCGCGGGAAATCTTTAATTTTCCGGGATAAAAAGTAGCCTATGTGCTATTCCAGACTATAATCTATCTCTGTGCCAAATTTCATCCAGATCCGTTCAGCCGTTGTGGCGTGATTGAGTAACAAACATCCATCCATCCATCCAATCTTTCGCATTTAAATTATTGGTATAGCATTATAGATTCAAATAAACCTCTAACTAGGGCTTTTGGTTTTGAATCGTCAAGTGAATCAACCACAGGTTCGGAATGCCATTCCTACCGAGAAGAGCCGGCAAGAAGCACGGCGGTTGCTTTTTTGACAAACCTCGTCCTTCGCGAGGAAGCCCATGCCTGAGAGTGCTCCAGAATGTTCTCAAAAGTCTGATAGTTGGAGTTATTAATATATAGACAACTAGATGATTCCCGCGACTTCGTCCGCGTGGATTAAGGTTTTTTGATTCCTGCGGGAACTCCTTAATTTTCCGGGATAAAAAGTAGCCTATGTCCTTCCCCGGGATATAACCTACCTAAATACCAAATTTCAGCAAAATCGGTTGAAAAGATGGGCCGGGAAAGCGTAGCAGACAGACAGACAGACAGACAGACAGACAGACACACTTTCGCATTTATAATATTAAGTATGGAAGTATGGATTGATTGATTAATATTTACAATTGGGTATTTGACTAAGTACTATTCAAATAAATTATTTTTTAGTGATTAATAAATAGATGATCACCCATATAGTTTTATGTAGAATAACCATTTTAAACAATCGATTAAAGATTAAAGTTCGTCGAACTTTAATGACGTCACGTTTTAAAATTTCATATAAATTTTATACTTATGACGCGTTTTGACATTTCAAAAAAAGTTGCTGATTTGACCTGGATTTGACTATTTGTCAAATACCCAAATATAGCAAATTAGAGTTGTACCTACGCCAGAGGATTTTTTTTTTTTGTTTTTTTTTTATCCACTACAAGTCAGCCCTTGACTGCGATCTCACCTGATGGTAAGTGATGATGCAGTCTAAGATGGTAGCGGGCTAACCTGTTAGAGGCATGGCAGTTATATTAAACCCATACCCCTATTCGGTTTCTACACGGCATCGTACCGGAACGCTAAATACGCGATTTAATATGAAAAAAAAAACTTAAAACTTACGTATTTCATTGTGCTTCGATAGTTGTAATCACACTGATTGGTGGTCTTGTTTTAGATCAACGTGTATTTTAAATACTAACATAATTGCTCAATTAATGTATTTTTAATTACTGATATAAAATTGTGATTATTTGACGTTAACTAATTTTCGAACAAGTCTAATGATTCCAATGACTAATATACAAATAACTACATTTTCTATTAACAAAACCGCAATGGAATTTGAACAATAACTACTCGTAGCATAATCAGACGCCTTATGATACTATAGTTATCATTGGGTTTTTTTTATTCCACGACATATCCCTAGACTGCGATCGCACCACGTTTTTTTACAAATTATGTAAACTTTTATTGAACACTAGCTGATTCCCGCGACTTCGTCCGCGTGGTTTAGGTTTTTTTTGATTCCCGCGGGAACTCATTATAATTTTATGGGATAAAAAGTAGCCTATGTCACTCTCACCCTCCTCAACAGCTATACCCATGCCCGTCGATCCGTTGCTCCGTTGCAGCGTGATTGAAGGAAAAACCAACAAACAAACACAATTTCACATCATACTAATATAATAAATGCGAAAGTGTGTTTGTTTGTTGGTTTGTTGGTTTATTGGTTTGTTGGTTTGTTGGTTTGTTCTTCAATCACGCCGCAACGGAGCAACGGATCGACGTGATTTTTGGCATGGGTATAGTTGACGATCTGGAGAGTGACATAGGCTACTTTTTATCCCGGAAAATTAGGGAGTTCCCGAGGGAATCCAAAAAAACTTAAACCACGCGGACGAAGTCGCGGGCATCAGCTAGTTTATAATATTAGTATAGATTAAAGTTTAATGATCAAAATTTTATCTGGGTAATTAAGAATACCTACATTCAAGTAATAATAGTTGTGTTCGTATAAATAAACGTCGATCTCAAAGAAGAACATCAGTGTGTTTTCTCCTCTCCGAGCACAATGAAATACGTAAGTTTTTGATACTGTTTCGCATACGACCCCAATCTGTAATCAGCCCCCCGATTTTTAAGGAAATCGTAATCGGCTGTCAAAAGTATAACTCGACCTGTTTAAGGAGAATCATAGATGCCTGCACGTCAAAAAGCATGTATAAGAACTCCTTAAACAGTTCGAGTAATCAAATATAAATATTATTATAAATGCGAAAGTTTGGATGGATGTATGGATGTGTGGATGTATGGATGTATATGGATGTATATGGATGTATGGATGTTTGTTACTCAATCACGCTCCAACGGCTGAACGGATCTGGATGAAATTTGGCACAGAGATAGATTATAGTCTTGAATAACACATAGGCTACTTTTTATCCCGGAAAATTAAAGAGTTCTTGCGGGAATCAAAAAACCTCAATTCACGCGGACGAAGTCGCGGGCATCAGCTAGTACATTATAAAAATTCAAAAAAATTCAAAAGTTTTTTATTCAAATTGACTTATGAATCTACCACTGGTTCGGAATGCCATTCCTACCGAGAAGAACCAGCAAGAAACTCGGCGGTTGCTCTTTTGAAAAAAAAATATTTACAATTTCATTAATTTGAAAATTACATAAGTAACCGCTGTCCTTAGCATTGCTGGGGCGATTCATAAACTATCAAATGATTTGCATATAGACAATGAGGAACTTTCCAGCCTACGTTCCTTAGAAACATCATAGGTGGCGCTCTCTAACACACCAAGGATATAAGATTGCAATAAGGTGATACTTGTGTCTTGTACCATAGTCTCTATGGCCTAATGCCTGAAAAAGTTTTTACGAAGAAAACTAAGGCTAGTCACTCACTATTTCGTTTTGCGATACGGTTGCGTAATTTGGTTGAATCCATTTAATTTTTTCGTCTGCATCGAATTTGGACTCCGACTACCACTGTATATGAAGACCTGCCTACGATATTTGGATACCGATTCTCCTGCATATTGAAGACCAAAGAAGTTTCCAATTTTTTATTTAACTTTAAAACATAAAGCTAAGCTTGCAATGAAACCAGTGTGCTTAGCATGCGCACCACGAGATTATCTCGCGACGAGAGAGAGAGATGTTGTCGTTGCCGGCTAATTTTTCGTTTACCCTGACATGCACAAAACGCGGTATATTACAAGAAAAAAATGTAAAGGTTTGTAGAGAACAACAGATAAGAAATATTACTTTTGGCTCTACTTTTGACATAACGAGACAAGTAACCATGTTAGCGTCGGTAGACAAATAGAGATAATGGGTAGACATAATTTTACTCGTTATGCGCATGCTACCCATACTGGGGTGGGTTTTTAAATTTTCTTCACAAATGACGAAGTTATGAATCATAACTTCGATATATTTTCCCTTGCGTTTCCAAATTTTCCGGCACGTGGCCGGTCGTCACAGCCGTGACGTCTCCCAGTCGATTCTACTAGCCGACGCGGGTAATATCGGTCAGTTTATATGGGTATAGTAAGCTATCCTTAAAAGTTAGTCATATGTCATCGCCTACTTTTATGTCGACCTGTAAAAGAGGAACAATTCCACGACACATTGGCAGCGATTTCGATGAAAGCGGAAAATCGGCTTGATTTTTTCCGACATCTTCAACAATTATCCTCATAATTCAACCAATTTATACAAATCATTAATGAATTATACTTATAAACCTTTCCTTTGAATAACTCCGTCGATTGGTGAAAACCGTATGAAAATTGGTTCGGTAGTTTTTGAGTTTATTGCGTTCAGACAGACAGACGCGGCAGGGGGACTTTGTTTTATAATGTAATAATAATATCACCCTGGTAAGCAAAATGAGTAGGTATATATACGCTAGTGCCGAGGAGTGACAGAGCGAGAAAATATTCTCTTGTCTTGATCAGCGTATCACTTTTTTTTTTTTGTTATTCGCCGATATTCGTATGAAATCGGAATTGGACGAAGTGGTAACTGTGCTCGTAGCTTACGAAAAAAGTGGTTTAACTTAAAGACGATGGTGTATTGCTTGTAAGGCTGCAAAAGCCAAACTGAACGTAAATACGAAAACATAACCTAATACGTAAATTTGGAAACTTCCTTGGTCTTCAATATGCAGGAGAATCGGTATCCAAATGTCGTATTCGGGTCGTCAATACGCAGGAGAATCGGTATCCAAATTTCGTAGGCAGGTCTTCATATACAGTGGTACTTAATCAGAGTCCAAATTCGATACAAAGACGAACAAATTAAATGAATTCAACTAAATTACGCAACCGTATCGCAAAACGAAATAGTGTGAGTGACTAGCCTTAGTTTTCTTCGTAAAAACTTTTTCAGGCATTAGGCCATAGAGATTACTATTACGACTATGGTACAAGACACAAGTATCACCTCATTGCAATCTTATATCCTTGGTGTGTTAGAGAGCGCCACCTATGATGTTTCTAAGGAACGTAGGCTGGAAAGTTCCTCATTTGGCTTCTATTACTAATATTATAAATACGAAATTGTATCTGCCTGCTACACTTACGCGGCCCATCAACCGATTTAGATGAAATTTGTAACAGAGGTAGGTTGCATCCCGGGGAAGGACATAGGCTACTTTTTAGCCTGGCTATGGAGAACCAAGCTGGTCAAGTGTGGATGGACTTTAAACGCCATTGGGAACATTATGGAGAACTCTCAGGCATGCAGGATTCCTCGCGAAGTTAAAGTTATTGATATTTGAGTGCTTATACCCCACATAGCTTGGAAACGTTAAAGGATTCGAACCCTAGACCTTCCGAACGGGAGGCCGAAGTCTTAATCACTTGGCTATCACGGCGCTTATATTATTACTAGCTGATGCCCGCGACTTCGTCCGCGTGGTTGAGGTTTTTTTGATTCCCGCGGGAACTTCTTCATTTTCCGGGATAAAAAGTAGCCTATGTGCTATTCCAGACTATAATCTATCTCTGTGCCAAATTTCATCCAGATCCGTTCATCCGTTGGAGCGTGATTGAGTAACAAACATACATCCATACATACATCCATCCATCCAAACTTTCGCATTTATAATATTTATATGGATTGTTGCTTGCAGTTATTCGTCCTCGCGCTGATCGCTTGCGTGTGCGCATCGTTCGCAACAGCCTACCTCGCCACTCCAATGCGACAAGCATTGTTCTTCAGGAGTGCTCTTCCTGGAGGAATAGCTCCAAGCCGGAGCGTGAATGAGCGCGACGCGATGCCTGACCAAGATTTTTTTGGATGGGGGAATGAATAACCACCACCACCACCAAACCAAACAACAACAATTAACATGTTTTGAATCATTTTCCAGCAGATCTATTCTTTATTAATACCTATGTTTTTTTAGTAGTAGTGTCCAGCAAAAAATAATTGAAACTAAGTACTAAACAAGCGACGCTCACTATCCCGGCTGAGTTTGTTGTGGGCTCTTCTCAGACCAGAGCGCGTTTGGAACCCTCGTAGCTTTAGTTTTAAGATACCGTAACTAATTATCACTATCATGTTTTTTATGTAAATAATCGACGTCAATATGTTTACCTACATTGTACCTAAATTGAATAAATGAATATTTGATTTGATTTGATTGATTTTGATTGGTTAAAACTTAAATTGCTTGGCAGCACGTCTTTGCTGGTTGACTGGTAACTAGTCACGGCTAAAGTCTTCTCACAGGCCATATCGGGAACAATTTAGAAATTTTAACGTTTAAACTATCGTGAGTGATATTCATTATAACTATACATAATATCCGGATAAACTCACGTGTTCTGTCGGAAAAATGCCCGACTAGTTTCGAACCCGTTCGGGGCCCTTATTCATGAGCCTGTTCGCGCGACGCGGCCGCTACTCGACTGAGTCAGTCGAGTAGCGGCCGCGTCAGAACACGTGAGTTTATCCGGATATTATGTATAGTTATAATTATTTAGAAATTATAAATTCCCGTATAGACGCGGAGGTCGTCGAATTCCAGTTAAATGAAGCCATAATATCACTGCTCTCGTTCATAACGAATATCGGAAAAGTGATCATAAGCTAACGAAGGAGATCTAGCGTGAACAGCCCATTACGACGATATCGCGGACCCGCAGGTCAGGGAAGGTCTTTAGCGTTCTACGTAGATTTTAACAACCCCCTTGGCGCAGTGGTGACTGGTGAGAACCGAGAGTTGTGCTCTTATAAGGAGAACGTCCCGGGTTCGATCCTCGATAAAGCTTATCTGGGCCGGGAATTTTGAAAAAGTTTTGTTTCTATTTTATTTTTATTCCACTATAAGTTAGCCCATGACTGCAATCTCACCCTGCCCCCCTAGCATGGGCCGAGACAATTTTCTCCCCGAGGAAAGGATAAAATCTTTATTCCTAAATAAATAAATAAAAACGCTTAATAACGGTGGATAAATAGTCCCCCGAGTCCCCGTGAAATGTCAAACGGGGATAAACTTCTCCTCTCCCCTGTTGCCGTGCTCTGGGGGGTCGATAAGTTAATTTTATCTCTTGTCAGTGGATAAAATCGGGGGTCGGCCTGCTGCAGGGCTAGCATGGGCCGGAGACAAAAATACTTGTAACGTATGTGTTGTTCTACATATTGTGACCTTTCCTTTTTTAAGAAAAGAGCAACTGCAGAGTTTCTTGCCGGCTCTTCTCAGTAGAACAGCTTTCCGAACCGGTGGTAGAGTCTTATCGTTTCATAAGTGACACAAGTTGTCCTACGTGAAATAAATAAATCATTTATCATTTAATAAATCATTTATCATTAAACTTACAGTTCTTTCATTATCATGGACTTCCGCAAAGTAACGCCTGCTTCTATCCAATATATGTATAAACTTTATATCCTAGATTAGATTAGAATTTAGACATGACTAGCCCGAGCTTGAGCTGGCCTAGAGCCCTGGCTAGTAGGATACATTAATTGACACTCTCCCGGGACTCTGCGAGATTGCAAACAAATTGCGTCGAGACCGGGGGATTCTTGAAGTACGAAAAGATAAAGTGTAGTAGTAACATTAAGTTATATGCTCGTAAATCATATAGTTAGCAGTGACAGCCTAGTGGTTAAGACATCCGACCTCCTGTAAGGGGTCGCGGGTTCGATCCCCGGCAGGGTCAATTTACAATTTCTGAATTTTCTCATGTCTGGTTTGTTGAGAGGCTTCGGCCGTAGCTAGTTACCACCCTACTAGGCAAGGACGTTCCGCCAGGCGATTAAAAGCGATCCTGTTTAATGCCGACTAGATAACGATTAAGGGACCGGTTTAATAATAACTGCTTTACCCATGCTTTACCCCTGACAGGCTAGCTACAATCTCAAATTGTATCATCACTTAACACCAGGTGATATCGCATTCAAGGGCTAAAATATAAAAAAAACAGCTGTTTTTGAATTTGTATCGATAATAAAGTTTTGATTGACTTATCTGGTGACAGAAGGGCTGGCTCATTTTTTGCGCAAAGGATCAGCCTGGCTGTCCAGCGCGGAAATGCAGCCAGCATTCTTGCCACCATTCCACGCGGGCATGATTTATATAGTAATTATGTTAGGCTAGCTAGCTTTAATTTCTATTGAAAATGAAAATGAAAATGAAAATGAAAATGATTTATTTCATGTAGGACCACTATAGTGTCACTTATGATAAGTCGTAAGAATCTACCACCGTAAGAATTGTATAGTTATGTTATAAATGTTTGAAAAAATTAAATAGATATTTAATTAATTATACAATTAAGTTACCATCATAGACCTACAAAATCGTATTTAACAATAGATTTTTTATAAGTACGTCTAAATATTTGTCGTCGATGACGTCACTGTTTCGAGTGGAAGTAACGTGTCACAGAGCATACTTCAGGAGCAATTTTAAATTTTAATTAAACATCTATCTGCCCGGCGGCAGGGCTTAAAGGTGAATGTTATAATGAAACGAGATCAAATTACAAATAACTCTCGTTACGTTGTGCAGGCCGAGTGGGAGTTTTTTTTACGCATTCGATCGCGAGAACATTAACTACCATTTATATGGAACTAGCTGATGCCCGCGACTTCGTCCGCGTGGAATAAGTTTGTTTTAAATTCCCACGGGAACTCCTCAATTTTCCGGTATAAAAAGTAGCCTATGTCACTCTCCAGGGTCTTCAACTATACCCATGCCAAAATTCACGTCGATGCAGTGCTCCGTTGCGGCGTGATTGAAGGACAAACCAACAAACAAACACACTTTCGCATTTATAATATTAGTATGATTATTCGACCACCAGCTGTCTAACGCTATACAAATAATTAAATAAAATAGATAACGTTGCCGCGATCGAATGGGGAGAGAATTCTCCCACTAGGCACTAGCCCACTAGCACTAGTTCAAGCTCCGTACTATTAAAAAAAAATTATATTGAAGATTAAATTATTATTATTGAAGATTGAATTATTATTGAAGATGCTCCGGTGTCGGAGTGAAACGCACGTTGAGGGTATTTTGGAAGATTTATGTGGTGTGGAGAATATCGCGGGCTGCCAGTTCAAGATACGCACTGTACCACATAGATTTACCTTCTGTGGCGGATTATAGCGAATTAAACTTCTAGTTTTTTCAATATCATGGACTTCCGCAAAGTAACGCCTGCTTCTATCCAATATCTCCGTACTATTAAATCCAAACACTGGTTATGCACTCTATTCTTATTTATTGGATAATTTTATAATTACCTTATTGTAACTCGTTTTAAAATAAAATCGAACTCGTTCTCCTCGTATCAACGCTTAAAGCATTATTATTTAAATTTTGTTGACACGATTGTTTTTGGAATATAATCCTTATTTCATTGACGTCAAGGTACGTCATATAAACTTGAAATTTCAAAATAATACTGCTATAAGAGATAGTAGTATGCCACCAGTGGGGGTATCCATGCGAAGCCAAATATTCACAATACAAACTTTTCCAAATCCACAAAATTGAACCGTGTAAAATTCTAAACCGGGTTAAAGCACAAAAAGTGGCCAAGTTTTGTTTATGAGCCACACATCCTGTGGTCTGCACGCTCACTCCACAGATCGCAAGTTATTTTTGCACGAGTTGTTTTTGCTCGTTTTACTCATTTTGCTCGTTTTGCACGTTCTCACAGTCCGGTCTTCAAGTGTCTGGCGGGTTTAACTATAAATCTGGGATGTGAATCATTTGCATATTATTTTACCTTAAAGCAATTTTACCGGTGCACTTCATAGAGACAAAAAGGCACAGCTTACCCACCGGGTTTGACAGACGAAATAACATAAATGATACTTGTATTTTTTTTTGTATTTTTGTATTTAAGTATTAGGGTATCATAATATAATATATTATTTGCATTAAGTATTGTTGCAAACGCCTGATTTCAAGCATTATCATGAATTCCAACTTACATTTATTGTACCTATTATTCGTTTGCAGCCTCTCCCACTGCCAAAGGTCACTGGTAGAGATAAGTGCTTCCTTGTCCAATATTTTTCTTTTTTTCTACGATTTCTTATTTAATTTTTTGGTGCAAAACAAACAAAAAAGAAATCCCCGTCGAGTTGTGCTTGTAAATGCTATCAGAACAGCGTATTTAGCACACAACACACAACACAATCGACAATTAGTGTAGGGCTAACCTTTTCAGCAAACAAAATAAATAGTTATTTGTTATACAAGAGTGAAAAGTTGTTTTTTAACCGCGTGCTCAATTTTGATGACCGAGCAAGCGAAGGATTCTAAAATTGAATCACGAGCGGAGCGAGTGATTCAAAAATTAGAATCCTGAGCGTCAGCGAGGGAATCAAAAGAGCACGAGGTGAAAAATCTTTTCACTCGAGTGCAACACGTAACTTTTCATCCCACCTCAGCGAGGAATGACTAAATGCAAAAAAAATCATAAGGTAACTTTTCATCCCACCTCAGCGAGGAAATGACTAAATGCAAAAAAAATCACAAGATTAAATTCAATTCTGTTAATTTCTTTGTCACTAGAATCACTCATTTTAGGTTTTTCACTTATTTTCAATTTTCTTGTTTTTAATCGGTTTTAATTTTAAACAATATGACGTGAAAGAAAATGGTGCGCGCAAAGCAAATTAAAAAAGTACACCAAGAAGGTTACGAGTGTGAGTTTTTAACAAATTAAAAACGATTGTATGGAAATTCGGCACCATAGAGGTACAAGTAAATAGGTTTTAATGATGTTTTGAATTCACAAACTTCATAGACGAGTGATATTTTACTAACGTGCACACGATGTTCTAAATTCAATTTACTTTATCCTCTAGAGGATAATAACGGCTTTTACCATCAGATATTGAAGAATAAAAATACTCTTTCCGAGATGGTGGGATGAAAAATATATTATTTCTGTATTTCAATACCTACCTACTCAATCAATTCAGTTTAGTTAAAAAAAATTGTGTACCTACTACCGATTTATCTTTTCAAAATGAAAAAAAAGCGCTTCGTTACTTTTTTCACTTTCATTTTGTTTTAATGTAATAGTAATAATAAATTATATAACATTGTTTTTTCTAGAACTTACCTTATTTTTTACGGAACATCTACAGCAGCACTAGGTGATCTGTAACAGAAAGAAACATAAGTTAAAAATAACATCTTGTACTTTTTAAAAAAATACACTCCGAATTGGAACCTCCTCCTTTTTCGAAGTCGGTTAAAATACGAAATGTAGTATCCAGAAATGCTGCCATAAAACCTTTTTTGCAATATCGTCTATTCAGTATTTCTGTAGGACAAAAAAAACCGTTGCCAAAGCAAGATGGCGGGACAAACAATTTATCAGAGTTGCAGATTAAAATCAGATCGTGACTAAGTGATATTTGTACAAAACATCGGGACGCGGGACGCGGGGCGGGACAGCGGGACAAATTGCGGGACTATCGGGGCATCTCTGTTATAGTTATGGGACCAGGAACGTAAAGATGAATCATAAGATCTGTGTTGAGATGAAACTTGTAAGGCCCCTAGGTA
Organism: Erebia ligea; assembly: GCA_917051295.2. Taxonomy (NCBI): domain Eukaryota; kingdom Metazoa; phylum Arthropoda; class Insecta; order Lepidoptera; family Nymphalidae; genus Erebia; species Erebia ligea. The sequence goes on from OU785241.1 coordinate 1,173,650, forward strand.
GCCTAAGTTTCTCGCATTCAAATATATTCAATAAAGCCGAGAAAAATTTCGAAAATGTATTGTATTTAAAAAAAAATTGTATCAAAAACAAGGTATGTATTTTTTTTAATTTTTTTTAAAAAAAAAAAAGGTATGTATATAAGTATATTACAGTAAAAATGTGTCTTAGTAAAATTTGTCATAATAACTTGTCATGATTTGTCAAAATATGTATACAATAAGAATTCTAAAATTATCCATACTAATATTATAAATGCAAGTGTGACTGTCTGTCTACCTGTCTGTCTGTCTGCTGAGTTTTAACGGCCCATCTATTTAACAAATTTTGATGAAATTTGGTACAGAAATAGGTTGTTTTCCGGGGAAGGATATAGGCTACCAGGCTTTTCCCCAGAAAATAAAGAAGTTCCCGCGAGAGTTAAAAAGCTTAATTCACGCAAACGAAGTCGTGGGTATTACCTATCTAATAAAGTAGGAGGGAGAGGGATACTTTTTCAGTAGGATTCGCATTCCGTTTTTGTCCGTAGTGTGTTATCGCCCTCATACGCGATCCAGTACATCTATGTCTATTAACCCGAGTTGACCGTGCATGCCGAGACATAGAGCTATTTCTGTCCGTCTGTCCGCCGAGATGTTTGATGTACGGAAATATACCACTGTCGCTGACTGGAGGAAAACCAGAGGAATAAACACGTGAAGTCCATTAAAGTTTATTTTTATCGGGAAATAAACACCAACCTTTTTCAGGCTATTTTGTATTAGACCGTTCCGTAAGGGCATTTTCACATGGTTAGAATTTTTTCCTAAGTTCGAGGTAATACCTAATATGTACTTAGAATTTCTTGACAGAAAAATTCAATCAATACCATTTGTTTTCGGCCCGACCCGAGAATCGAACTCAGAATCTCGTCATCTGCAGACGATTAAGGGGCAGTGTTTTTATTCCGTACCTCAGAGAGCACGTAGGTCCTGTGTTCCCTCCGGTCATATCGGATTGCCGTCCCAACGGGACAATTTTTTTATGTTTTCCATCGGTGGAAATGAGCCTAGTTGGTATATTTATATGATACATTTATGATGTGATGCCGAGTTTTGTGCTAGTTCTTCTCGGTTTTTTTTTTCCCACTACAAGTTAGCCCTAGGAATATCGGTAGGAATGGCATTCCGAACTAGTGGTATACCTAGATTTATTAGACGATTAAAAAGCACTTGTAAAAGTTTATTTCATAGTTTACTTTCATAGTATAGGCCGGTGTAGTGGGCCGAGGGCTTTAAACATTGAAATCCACGACTGTACATTTCCTACAAACACCGCAACCGGAAATAAACCCCGGGTAGAGTAATCCCGGACATTTTTCTCGCGCTAGCTCGTTTCCCCCAACGTCAGGTCGCAGATAGGAAACCCGTGAACTTTATACTAAAACGTATTTCACGATATAGCTGTAACATAAATACAAGATAATATACTAAAACGTAGTTCACGATATAGCTGTAACATAAATACAAGATACCCTGATGCAATAGTGGACGCTGTGAGTCTAGTCGCGGGTTAGATTCCCGATAGGGGGCGGTTAGGGAATTCATTATTTCGAAAGTAGATGATACCCGCTAATTCGTTCTTCCCGGGAAGGTAAACAACCTCTACACCAAATTTCATCAAAATCGGTTGGAAAGTATGGATTTGAAAAAATAAAGCTCGTATACCTTATGTACTCGTATGGCGTTAACCTTCTAATGCCATATAGCTTTATAGCAACTTAGGAGTCAGCGATTTAGGCTGTTCGAGACACTCCAATCACCAATACTTTATATTTATATATTTTTTACGTAGAAGAAAAACTAATTTAAAATTCAATATGAAACCGTCTCGTATATTGTGGTTGAAAACATACTTTTTTTTAAATTTATATTGTAGAAAACGTTATAAAATTCGTAGAAAAATAGAAAACTAGTGGATAAGGAAGCACTTATCTCTACAAGAGATCTCTACTAGTTTTTACCTTTTTCTGATCTTAACTAAGTTACAAATAAAAAGCTTTCTAAGTTTCTCTGTCTTAAGTCGTTTCTGTCGTATTAGTTACTGTGAGTTTCTTCCTTAGGGTGGAAGCACACTAGGGCCAAGCAAAATTGTGTATGAGACCAGAAATACGCATTTCACGAATATTAGAGCAGCAAAATGCTCGAGCAATCTCCATCTATCTATAATAATCTATACTCAAATAAATATTATAAATGCGAAAGTTTGGATGTATGTTTGTTACTCAATCACGCTCCAACGGATGAACGGATCTGGATGAAATTTGGCACAGAGATAGATTATAGTCTGGAATAGCACATAGGCTACTTTTTATCCCGGAAAATTAAAGAGTTCCCGCGGGAACCGAAAAACCTCAATCCACGCGGACGAAGTCGCGGGCATCAGCTAGTAATATTATAAAATGCGAAAGTTTGGATGGATAGATGGATGTTTGTTACTCAATCACGCCAGAACGGCTGATCAGATCTAGATGAAATTTGGCACCTAGATAGATTGTAGTCTGGAAAAACACATAGGCTACTTTTTATCCCGGAAAATGAAAGAATTCGCCCTAGAACCACAAAAACCTCAATCCTCGCGGACAAAATTACAGGCATCAGCTAGTTGATAATAAGTTATTGAACTCTAGTATATCTAGTTTACTATATTTTCGTGTATTTTCAAAAACAGTATTTTATTCCCATACATGAGAATACCAAAATTATTAGTAAGGTGCAGCGGGGCAATCTCGACAGCGGGAAATTTCAACTAATCTTAATAACTTCTACATTTTACTTTATTTGAATAAGTGCCATCTATGACCGGATAGCTCAAAAGCAATTTCATAATTTCTACATAGATGGCACTGCTAGACCCAATACTGTTTGATCGACACGGCCATTTTGTTTTCTTCTCTTTTTCTTGTTTGCACGTGCTAATTAGTGTCTCATATTTTTGCGAAAAAAAGTGGTAATTAATGTGTTTTTCGAAGATTTTCAAAGGTAAGACATTTAATTAAAGCCTATTTCATGTTTTTAGCTATTTTTTTCTGTTGTAACTTGCGTTTTAACAGCATTTTGGTGTGAGTTTGAATAACACCACCTGGATTGTAATTGCGGCTAATTTCAACTATTTTGCAGTTGAAATTGCCCCACCAGATTTTATATGGAAATGAACAAACACTAGTGATGTGCATGCTTCGATATGTTTTGTCGATGTTAATACGTTACAAATATTTAACTTGTAGCTATATTATTGTAATCTTTCTATTCGCAGGATCGCAACACGATTCAAATCAATGAATTTCGAGGGATTTTTCAATTTCTTACTACTTTATTAATTTATTGCAGATGGTTCGCCACTATAGAAAAAAAACGGACAAGTCATACACAATGGCAGTGCTCTGGTTCTATTTTAAATACATATTCCTTTCTTAAAATAAAGTTTTGATTTATGATTAGTGAGTAGATATAGTACCTTTAGTAGATAGCAGACCAAAATTATTTATTGGTGTATCTATCGACTTATTTTTTATTACGTTCCCATCACTATTAACTATGGCGAGCAGTCGAAATTACCCCGCCTAAACCTTCAACGTGTTTTTATTCAAAAATGAGCCTAGCTGCATAAATGACAAGATTCAATTTAGATTACCATCCCTATAAAAAACTCTGCAACTGACTAACATCAAGCTAAGAGCTCTAGAAGAGAAATTATAATTAATAGTTGAAATTGCCCCACGGAGGGGGAATTACAACTATTTTCGCCTTTTTTGACAAAAACACATTTTTAAGCCTATCTATTGAATATTTTTCAATATGAGTTTGTAAAAATAATACACAGATAATGACTCTGGAGCGTCAATACATTACATTTTTAATAAAACTATATCATCTAATATTTTTATACCTTCAAAGTTGTGGTTTAGGTTTTACCAGTCGAGATTGCCCCGCTGCACCTTAGTAGATTTCCAGCTCTCAAAACCGAATTTTTGTTTCTCAAAAAATCAAATTATCCAGCGAAATCGTGATAATTTGGTAATGTAATCTCATAATACCATCTCATACGTGATGTGATTTGCAGTCGCATTAGCACGTAGTTATCTCAGTGCTGGAATGAGATAGTTCATAGCGCGGTCACGGCAATGCAGCAAGCAGTTCATTTGCAGTTTATGTTAACTATTTAAGGGTTAATATTCCCTACGATTTCACTAGCATTTCATGATTATACTACTAATAAAAAAAAAAGCTACTTGATCTTTTTCCTAACCGGTTAGGTATATTAGATAGATGCATCTGCCCTGATAGCATACTATACCATCTGTTAAAGGCGTATTGCTTTAATATTATTGACGTTCGGGTTTTAGAATTATAATCCTTATTTTAAGGACGCCAAGGTACGTGACATAAAACTGGCATTTTTAAGCAATACTGCTTTAAGCAATTGTAGTAACATCTGAATTCTGAACCCATAATATACAGGCTTCAGGCTATTTATTTTATGTATAATACTAAAATTATAAAATCCAAACTTAATAATAAATATGCGAAAGTATATGATTACTACACTATGACATAGGCGACTTTTTTTCCCGGAAAATTAAAAAGTCCAGTGGCTTTCATTTTTAGGGTTCCGTAGCCAAATTTGGCAAAAACGGAACCCTTATAGATTCGTCATGTCTGTCTGTCTGTGTGTCCGTCCGTATGTCACAGATGTATTCTGTGAACCGCATTAAGATTTTCACACAAAACTAGAAAAAAAAACAATAAATTATTTTAAAACTTCCACCGAAAATTGGTTTGAACGAGATCTAGTAAGTAGTTTTTTTTTTTAATAATTTAAAACTTACTACAGGTTTACGGTAGGTAGGTACGGTACGGAACCCTCGGTGCGCGAGTCCGACTCGCACTTGGCCGGTTTTTTGATTGTCACTTAGTTGGCTGGACGTTCAGGAAATTGATCCGTCTGGACTGAAGATAAATAATTTTCCTGCATTAAATTAGAAAATATTGACTCAGCTAAGAAAAATTACCAATTAATAAGATACATAAGATGGGATATCCCTAAAGCGGCTTCCAAGTAATTTCCAGCGTCTTATCTTAATTGAATCTTAATTATATTCAAACCAAACAATATTACAAGAGATGAGATATTGTAATTTTTTCGCTTTGAGTTTCTCTTCATCAAAGCATTTTCCGGTATCTCACTACCAAAATTGAAATGTTTTTTTTATTCAAATGATAATCTTTAACAAGTGCTTTTTAGGGTTCCGTAGCCAAATTTGGCAAAAACGGAACCCTTATAGATTCGTCATGTCTGTCTGTCTGTCTGTCTGTCTGTCTGTGTGTCCGTCCGTATGTCACAGCCAGTTTTTTCCGAAACTATAAAAACTATACTGTTGAAGCTTGGTAAGTAGATGTATTCTGTGAACCGCATTAAGATTTTCACACAAAAATAGAAAAAAAACAATAAATTTTGGGGGTCCCCATACTTAGAACTGAAACTCAAAAATTTTTTTTTCATCAAACTCATACGTGTGGGGTATCTATGTATAGGTCTTCAAAAATGATATTGAGGTTTCTAATATCATTTTTTTCTAAACTGAATAGTTTGCGCGAGACACTTCCAAAGTGGTAAAATGTGTGTGTGTCCCCCCCCTGTAACTTTTAAAATAAGAGAATGATAAAACTAGAAAAAATATATGATGTACATTATCATGCAAACTTCCACCGAAAATTAGTTTGAAGGAGATCTAGTAAGTAGTTTTTTTTTAATAATTTAAAACATACTACAGGTTTGTACGGAACCCTCGGTGCGCGAGTCCGACTCGCACTTGGCCGGTTTTGTTACCATTTTTAATCGTCAAGTGAATCTACCACAAGTTCGGAACTGGCAATACTAGAAAAAACTCGGTAATAAATCACTTCATTTTCATTTTCAATAATCACTAAAAATTATTTATTCTACTAGTTCTATTAGACTAGTTGTCAAATACCCAATTGCATAAATTAAAGTGAAGATACATAAATGTAACTGCATAACTTGTGGCTGAAGCGAGTCAAACCTACTCTTTTATAGTTTAAAATGAATCTTCAACAGTATAATAAGCTATTATCAAGAGCATGCTTTTAATGGATATTTTTTTACTTGTCAAAAGGTCCAAATAAAGAGCGATCGCACACTGCGCGTGATTGAAATATGCAAACACTCCACGGCTTTGCATCTAGCAATATCTATGTGATATGTATGTGATATCGGCGTCAAACGGAATAGAATACAGCGTGTCGGGCCGGGCTTATGCAGGGTAGTTTTAGTAGTAGGATTTAGTTCACTGGCAGATTTACATACAGACCTTTAAACAACTATTTGAATACACGTTCGAACTTCGAAACTATCTTTATGAATAGTTACAGATGTACACTCGTACTATTTAAGCTCGTATCTGTCAAAACTACTTTAAACTAAAAATCAGTCAAAAGTGTACTAATGACTATAGCTTCGTCAAAAGTAATTTCGACTAAAATTGCTATAAAAACATCAACATTAAGTTCATAAATAATGCAAATTTAAGTAAGCCTTGGTCGAATGTGGACCAGAGTGATGATTTTCTTCCCTTTCGATCGCGACAACGTTGACTACGATTTGTATGGAATTGTCAAGCAGTTGACAGCTGGCGCTTGATTAATTCCATTTAGATTAATCGCTAACGTTCTCACAATCGAATACGTAAAAAAACTCCCACTCGGCCTGATGAACGAAATCCGGACATATAGAGTCTCGGGACTCTACAGTCTTGTCTGCTCTAGTCCTAGAGTGTTTTTACTAGTGTAAACTGCGAAGCCAGAAGCTCGCGAAGGAGGTCTTGAATGAAGCAAGCCTACGAGGCTGAGTGGAGCGAAGGAAGGAAAAGGCGAGCGTAGCGAGCCGGTGACCTCCGTCCGTAGCGTTCGTATCGATTAGGTAAAGCGTTTGGAACCCTCGTAGCTTTAGTTTTAAGATACCGTGGTTAATTATCCCACCATCACGTCTTATATTTTTTAAACGTGACGTTCAGAAGGTGCACTTTGTCGGTACCAATTTTGAATAAATATACTTTGAGTTTGAGTTTGAATGAATGAGCGATGAAGTGGCTTTCCATTATCACACTTTTGCATTGAGCATAGCGTAATATAATGTTCATAACGCCCCGAGAAATAGATACCCTGAGTTTCGTACAGATTTTAAAATCTCATTGAGTTTCACACTACATTAACTTCTTCGCCGAACAAGGTATCATGTCAAAGAAAAAGGGTACATTATCAAGGAGGCAATAAATTCTGCCGGCTTCCCAATTCCAATTCTATATACAAACCATATGCGTCCAGGCTTTAAAGGATTCCACGCCTAGGGATCAAATAAGAGTAACGACCTGGAAATGAGCTAGACTTTTTTATTTGGATTTCTTTCAAAATCGGACTATCGCTGTGTATATTTTTTCTGTCTCGGACTTCAGTATGTAGTAAAATAGTGTTTTTTTTAATTCTTTACAATATCCTTTACAAGATTGGTCCCATGTGAATTTCATGAAGAGCTGATGAATATTACGGAGATGGACGGCGGAACTCCTAACCAATAACAGTAAATCAATCGCGATCAGTTTAACCTAATAGCCTAATAGAAACTAGGTTTTAAATATTTTATGTTGATGGACAAGAAAAGCCCATGAGATTTTTTGTATGGGTCTAGTTGAGAATCTGGAGAGTGACGTAAGCTACTTTTTATACCGGGAAATTAAGGATTTCCCGTGGGAATCAAAAAAATTATCGGGCATTAGCTATAGAAAAGAAATAAATTTAAAAAAAACATAACCATAACATACTTAACATATTAATAATATTTAACATATAAAATTCTACAATTTTATATTTTCAATAAAATAATTATTTTTGTACCTATACCAATCACCTTACTCACTTTCAAGGCAGGCTGGAAGAGATTTCTTTTTAGAGATAAGCTTCACCTTTGTCCATTTTTTTTCTATTAGTTTTAAGACAATAAGTATTATGTACAAAAATAAAAATAAATAAATAAAATAACCCGTGCGAAACCAGCAGGGCGATTATGTAAAACCTGCATCAATCATTGTTACAGTATCAATTGTTGTGATTGGCTGAATTTATGGTATTCTTGCTGCGTCAAGTCATTTTTAGCCGATCGCCCTGCTTGTCGGCTCAAGTACCTAGTGGTAATAATAAAATCGGATCCGCTAATAACTGTAGAATGGTAAGCCGTGTCCGTTATAAATACGGATCGAAATATTCGTTATTTCGGACGTCGATTGTCGTGTAATATTTTTACGATCGGCACGCTCCAAATATTTTAATTAATCGTTTGACGAATTTGCACGAGGGTAATATTTATTCGTGTTCGGTATTTCAAATACCAGTACTTAATAATAAAGTCTAGATGATAGCCGGAGTTCGTCCGCGTGGATTAGGTTTTTTTTATTCCTGTGGGAACTCCTTAGTTTTCCGGGATAAAAATATCCTACCCTCCTGCCCCGGGACTCTACCTATCTCTATTACTTAATACCGCTCTATACCAAATTTCATTAAAATCGAACATCATTTACAAACAGGTGAATCCGCAATCAAGTTCTAACTAGAGTTAAATCGAGCACTAAAATATAGGTAACTAGATGATTCCCGCGACTTCGTCTGCGTGGATTAAGTTCTTTTTGATTCCCGCGGGAACTCCTTAATTTTCCGGGATAAAAAGTAGTCTATGTCCTTCCCCGGGATATAACCTACCTCTATACCAAATTTCAGCAAAATCGGTTGAAAAGATGGGCCGGGAAAGCGTAGCAGACAGACAGACAGACAGACACACTTTCGCATTTATAATATTAGTATGGATATGGATTAATTATTATGTATTCAAGTTCTACATTTTAAATAGATAAAACGTTTGCACAATTTTCTGCGTCGGAGGGGAACGATGGTAACTTTGTCCTGTCGCTCTAATGTGTGCGCTACTAATCTAAATATATAAAAGGAAAAGGTGACTGACTGACTGATCTATCAATGGACGGAAACTCTCTGAAACCACTGGACGGATTGGGCTGAAATTTTGCATGCAAATAGCTATTGTGACGTAGATATCCGCTAAGAAAGGATATTTGAAAATTCTACTCCTAAGGGGGTAAAATAGGTGTTCGAAATTTGTGTAGTCCACGCGGACGAAAATCGCGGGCATAAGCTAGTACATACATAATATACATAGTGAGCCAGACAAATTTATTTTTTTTGTCCCTTAGAATATTTCCGTTCCCATAAAACTAGAAGATCGACGAATAAGAAAACAAAAGACACAAGTCCATATTAATATCTGAGTTGGCATTTTACTTGGAAGAATTTATGAGTCCAGTGTTATATCTCGCCGTAAATAAAAGATAGGGCAGGGCTCGGCGTATCACACTGTACTACTTTGTTCGTTATCGGACGTCGAAGTGGTCTGGAGATAGCGAATTGTGCAAACTAAGTTTTGTTGAGACTACAAGTTTGTTAAGCTCAAGCCCCTATTCAATGTCAATAAAAATATTTAACAATCTGCCAGACTACATTAGGAACATTGGAAAAGAAAAAGAGTTTAACAACACACTAAAAACTGCATGATTGAAAAATGTTACTACCGTAATAATGAATTCTTAAATGATCTAACAAACACTAATAAAATCGGTCTCCCTACCACCATACACTATTCTGTTGCCACACCCAAACTGGGTATCCATATCATGCCTTATTTACGAACGACTATATATATGCTAACTTTTAGCACTCTATATATTATATTATAATAGCTGATGCCTGCGATTTCGTCCTGAGCTTTTTTTATTCCTCTTTAATTCTGGAACTGTTTAACTTTCCAGGATTTCAGTCCGGTACACCTACAGCAATCAGGATTGAGGATTTGGAGTCAGAATTTTTTATGGGACCACCTCGCGAGCTTCCTATAACCACTGAAAAAAAATTTTTCAAATCGGTTTAGAAACCACGGAGATATGCACCATCATACATTAAAAAAAAAGATACGCGCCGAATTGAGAACCTCCTCCTTTTTTGGAAGTCGGTTAAAAATGAATATCACTCACGATAGTTTAAACGTTAAAAACATTGCAACTTCTTTATCAACTTGTTACTCTCCCAGACAGGGCCGACCATCCTAAAAAGGCTTAAAGTTAAGTCGCGCAATGTAGTTAAACCTGTTAAGCAAAATAGGGAGTTTTCCACCATTTTCCAGTATCGCTGCGGCTTAGCGCAGATAAATACCTATGTATTATTCAGGCGGGTTCTCACGCTTTTTGGATCGTCAAAACGTTTGCCATCCGCACGGAATGCTAATTCCTCAGGGAACATACTCGTACTGGGACTTGCGTCTTATTACACAACTGCTCAAAAAAAGAAAAAGAAGTATAGGTAATGGATGTGTAGGTGTAGAAATGTTTTTTATATATAAAATTTAAATATGTCTCTTTTTGGTGTCGGTTATAAGTTTTTTTTTTTTTTGTTTCGTTGAATTTTCAAATCACAACGATTCTAATATAAAGAAGTTGTTTCACTTCAAAAACACGACTGCCCTTCCATATTGATTTTTTTCAAATAATTTATAGCCATTTATTGTCACTCGGGAGGAAGTCACGGGCATCAGCTAGTTCTGTGATATTTCCTAAGAAAAAAAAACCATCTAAATTATATGGAGTTGAACTTTAATTTTTGTCTAATTATAATATTATTTTTATATATTTATTAAAAGCTTTGGATAATTATTTACAAAGGAATAAACAAATATGTATACACTCCATAACATAGAACAATTCTTGACATACCAAAGTAACAGTTGAAGGAAAAACAGTTCAAGCGATTTTACATGGAATTTGGAAAGATTGATTTGTCCGTTCCATATGAATCAACTTTCAATTAACATTTCAATCTCTCGTATTTCACGGTTTTTAGGGTGAAAACATCTCGTTGACTGACATCCATTTAGAATGGAAACAAAATGAAACCACCTCAATTCCTAGTAGTGCCAATGAAGAAAGCGGAGAGTTAACAATAATAAACGAATTAACAGAAGTGAAAGAGTGCAATTCAATTAATTTATTTCAAACATGTAGGACATAGAATATAATAGAATAGAATAGAAAAATCTTTATTGGCAGCAATAAACACAGATGCACAAAATTTCAAAAAATAAAATAAACTGAGTTACATACATATTATTATAAGATGTAAGTTTGTACAGCAGTGCAACGCTACCAACAGGTGAGTCACTCAGCTTGTGTTGGGGCTCCTGGCCTCTCAGACTTAAAACTGGTGATGCCGCCAGGACTCGCGTCTGAGGTGCCAGGTGTCCCAACGCTGATTTTCAGTGACCGCCTTTCGATGCGAACGTCAATGGCCTTTATATTTTTGGCAGATCATGATAATAATTTATGTTGGTAGATATAAAAGGAAAATCTTTAGAGAAAACTGAATCATAGATAGGTTTTGTAAATACAAGTAAATTGTGAATAATAAATTAAACTTATGACTTAATGATGTAAGAGTATAACTAAACTAGAATAAAATATTAATAATGATTATGTTACACAGCTTAAAAAATTCTTAAAATAATTTATTTAAAATCATAATAACAATTCAACAAACAAAAAATTCTGCTGAGAAGAGCCGGCAAGAAACTCAGCAGTTGCTCTTTTTTTTCTTTTTAAACAATAATATGTATGTAAATTAAATACAATAGTGTAAGTTAGTGTCCTGTGGGGAGCTTGACCCAGAGTCGGTAGCTTCTATGCTATATGCTATTATATTATAGCGTAGTCTGAAAAGAGCTAACTTCATAGGATCATTTCTATAGTAAGCTCTTCGCGAGACATAGGTACCTTTTACTAAGCCTACTTCGAAAATAAACTAAATCGAACAATCATCGATACATTGTATTGTAACTCGAGAAATAAATCTCTGATACCCGTGTGAATGATATACTGTACTCTCACTAAATTAAAACCAGCATCAAAAACAACTTCCCAAACCATTCAACTTCAAACTTTAACGCATACAACATAAGAACTAAAATAGCTTTACGTTGTAAACCAAAAACTACACACAAAAACGCATTGAAATTTAAACCTTAACAATTACAATATTAGACAACAAATAGCTTAATTTAATGATAGGCTTAAAATATCCATATCTAATTTATTTTACTTTTGATGAGTGTAAAATAAATTAGTAGGGAGCAAAAAATGTGAATGAGTAGTGACGTCATAGGAAACATGATTCGTTTTAATGCTTATCCGTTTCAGGGTTGGCTACAAAGATCTGTAGAATATGCTGGATGTGACCAAATAAATTTTCTCGAAATTCGAAAGTGTATTTTTTTTTAAATATATGTATTTGTTTAGGCTAGCGCTTGTCTGCAATCAGACCTGCTTGCAAGTGGTGATGCAGCCTAAGGTGGAGCGCGCTTGCCTAGAAGATGCCTATTTACTTTCGATTTGACGGTACCTTGTATTGAAAGAGAACGGGAAAACGGCAGCCGGAAGGGTGTGTCTGTCTGTTACACTTTCACGGCCCATCTTGATGGCCACGGCCCCACCGATTTTGATGAAATTTTGTGCAGAGATAGGATTTAAACCAGGGAAAGATATCCCGGAAAATTAAGGAGTTCTTCGTCGTCCTCAACCGATGGACGTCCACTGCTGGACATAGGTCTCCTGTAGGGTCCTCCACAAGCCACGGTCGTGCGCCGCCTGGATCCAGCGACGAGGAGTTCTTGCAGTGATTAAAAAAAAACTTAATCCACGCGGTCGAAGTCGTGGGCTTCATCTAGTAATAAATAATACACATACAAGTAAGCGTAGTGTGGGATACCTACCCTCCAGTGCGATGGACCGACGATATAAAGAGGGGAGACTGGAGAGATAAAATTACTGCCATACCTCTAAACGGTTAGCTCGCTACCATCTTCGACTGCATCATATCTATCCCAGGCAAGAGCTAACTTATAGTGAAATAAAAAAAACATTGCACAAAAAAAAGAATTTCTCTAGATAAATATATGACAAAACTAATATCCATCCAAACTATAACTAACATCCAAGATGTTAGTTACGCAACTCCAGAATGGCTGAACGGGTCTGGATGAAATTTGGCACAGAGATAGAGTCTAGAATAACACATAGGCTACTTTTTATCCCGGAAAGAGTTCCCGCGGGAACCAAAAACCTTCAACCCACGCGGGCGAAATGGCGGGCATTAGCTAGTTGTTACTATTTTAAGGCATACGCTTCCAGTAACGGTAAGCCCGTGTGATATTATTCCTGTACCGCAGTTCATTGGCTTTACATTACGCTAGTGCATAACAGTGTTTTATTACTGGCTTATTTTAGATCGCTACGGCTTAATCCAATTGGACGGTAACATTAATACCTCAGTTAATACCGCGGCGTTTACTGTTGCTCTGAGTGACTCTATATCATACCTACTAATTTTATTATACCGAGCACATATTACCACTTTAACTTTAATATGAAACTATTTAATAATTAACAAGCGTTACTACACTATTAATGATTTTTAGGGTTCCGGACCAAAATGGTAAAAATGGAACCCTTATGGTGCGACTTTCTCCGTCCGTCCGTCCGTCCGTCCGTCTGTCACAGTCGATTATTTCAGTAACTATTAAAGCTATCGACATGAAATTTGGAATAGTTGTGTATAATAGTGGCCTAACATCATTAAAATAAAAAAAAATCGAAAATTATTTGTAGTTTAATTAAAAAAGGGGGAAAATCAGGGGTTTGAAATTTCAAAGTATGATAACTATACTGAGTGGGAAATCATATGAAAGGGCTATACTTCTAAATTCTAAAACAGATTTTTATTTATTTTTACGCATAATAGTTTTTGATTTATCGGGCAAAATGTCGAAAAAAATACCGTCCCCCCCCCCCCTTATCTCCGAAGTTTACAAATTGAAAAATCTGAAATAATTATGGTCAATAGAAGCTTATGTATATTTTACAGGAAAAATAAAACCAACGCTCTAACTAGCATAGTTTTTTTGATATTAACAATAAACCTCTACAAACAAAGTTAGTTTTGCGGTTCATTAAATTCATTAATCGTAAAGGTTGCTACAGGTTTGTACGGAACCCTCGGTGCGCGAGTCCGACTCGCACTTGGCCGGTTTTATTTTTAATGATAAGGACAAACACAAATTAAATCGGTCTCCCTACTACTATAATCCACTGTTGTTGCTACACCCAACCTGAGTATCCATAGCCTGCCTTACTTATCCATACTTATCTAATATATAAAATTTCCATGTCACAATGTTTGTTACCGTACTCCTCCGAAACGGCTAGACCGATTTTTACCAAATTTTTTATGCATATTCAGTAAGTATGAGAATCGGCTACTATCTATATTTCAAACCCCCACGCGGACGGAGTCGCGGGCATCAGCTAGTAATATTATAAATGCGAAAGTTTGGATGGATGTATGGATGTTTGTTACTCAATCACGCCAGAACGGCTGAACGGATCTGGCTGAAATTTGACACAGAGATAGATTATAGTCTGGAATAACATATAGGCTACTTTTTATCCCGGAAAATCAACGAGCTCCCGCGGGAACAAAGAAACCTCAGTCCACGCGGACGAAGTTGTGGGCATCAGCTAGTTATTGACTAATGCCCAGTTGCAGCGACATCCCCTAAACAATCACATAGTTAGAAGACCGCTAAGCTAAAAGGTCCCATAAACCAACCCGTAACTTAAATTTGTTTTCACGTACGCAACAGACCCATAACTAGGAGACTCCTCCATATGGGACAGATTTTTTACAACGATAGTGCATCCATTCAAAAGAAACCGTTGGGTAAGCAATAAATTAACCTTTTTCCTTTGTTTCGTAGCTGTAATAGGTTGGTAAGTCAGTAGGTAGTAGGTAGGGATCTGCCTATTAGGTTAAATATTTAAATACCTACACTTTATAATAATACGGTACTGAGGTATCCTACATTAAAATTGATTTTATGTAAGTAGGTATTGTCTGGAAGTTTATAAGTCTTACATTTTTTCCAACAAAAGTAACACTTAATTTCGTTTAAATAGGTAACACTTTTAAATAGGTAATAATTGTTGAAGTACTTAATTCGGGCGTTATCAATTTATTTTAGGTCTTCGACTACGATTTATATCAAATACTAGACAATGTCCGCAACTATGTTCGCTTAGTTTTTTGATTGATTCCCACATTCCAAATGCACCCTATGTGCAAACATACAGAATTTCACATTTCACATACTTATATACCTAATAATACTGAAATTATCAAGTAAATCAAACAAATCACTGTCCATCTCGTCCTTTTGAAGTCTATTTTACTTATGTGAAGGTTTATGGGACCAATAATCCATCTCCTAAATTTAGGGGACCCATAAGTCACTAAGGGACCCTTTAAAACTGGTGAAACGGAAACGATCCCCTAACTGGCCCCTAAATATGCTAAGGGGTCCCTTAAAACTTATGGGTCGTCGGTGAAAGCGGGCATAAATGTTATATTTTAAGGAATACCTATGGAATTGCAATTAATAAAGAAATTGAGAAATGAACCCTTTGCCGGCTTTTTTTTTTATTCACTACAAGTTAGCCCTTGACTGCGATCTCACCTGATGGTAAGTGATGATGCAGTTTAAGATGGTAGCGGTCTAACCTGTTAGGGACATGGCAGTTATATTAAATCCATACCTCTTTTCGGTTTCTACACGGCATCGTACCGGAACACTAAATCACTTGGCGGCACGTCTTTGCCGGTAGGGTGGTAACTAGCCACGGCCGAAGCCTCCCACTAGGCCAGACCAGGGAAATTCAGAAATTATATATTTCCAAACCCTGCATGGATCAGGACCAACAGCGCTCAACAATGCGCCACGGAGGCTTTAATATATATAATATCATTGCACGGAGGTCGTCATAGCACTTCCGAGCACGAGTCATCTATCAGAATGAGAAGGGTTGGGCCATAGTCCACTACGCTGGCCAAATGCTGATGGGCAGACTTCACACACCTTTCAGATTATTACGAGTATGTAGAACCCTCGGGCATTCAGGTTTACTCACTATGTTTATCTTCAGCGTTAAAGCAAGTTATATTTAATTCTGGCTCGTTCGGTCCAGTGGTTAGCATGTTTGACTGCGGCCGACGAGGTCCCGGGTTCGACTCCCGGGAGTCATAATTAAGTATTTTTCTGACTAGAAATTGTCAGTACTAGCCCGGAGTTAGGAAGTTGGCGGTGTGCCACCCCCGTGCCTCGGAGAGCACGTTAAGCTGTCGGTCCCGGTTATTATCACTAACATGATAATAGTCGTTAAAGCCCGCCAACCCGCATTGGAGCAGCGTGATGGGTATAAGCTCTAATTCTCTCTCTCCTATGAGAGTGGAGGCCTATGCCCAGCTGTGGGACGTTAATGGGATGTAGTGGTGGTGGTGGTGGATATTTAATTCCTCTTCTTAAGCTTGAACTCAGCTTTATTTATATTACTGGTTATAAAATTACAATACCTCTTGCTATTTTCGGCAATAAACTTTCACAAATAACTTTATTTCTATCCGTTGATTTCAATTGTTGTTTGGTAGTTAATCTGTTTTTATTTACTATTTGTTATTTGTTCACGTAACGCTCGGTAACTTTTACGGGAACGGGCTTTTTATGTTGCTTATTTAATTGAAACAATAAAGCTTTTATTTATTTGCTGATTGAAATTTATGCGCGATTAAATTTGTAAAATATATCGGTAGAGATTATACTAATATTATAAATGTGTTTGTTTGTTGGTATTTGTTGGTTTGTCCAATCACGTCTTTTTTTTTTAAATGTATAGGCCAGCGCTTGGCTGCAATCAGACTTGCTAGCAAGTGGTGATGAAGCCTAAGGTGGAGCGCGCTTGCCTAGAAGATGCCTATTCACTCTTGATTTGAAGGTACCTATATTAAAAGAGGAGGGGAAAACGGAAGCCGGAAGGGCATTCCATATCCTAGCGGTTCGAATTAGAAACGAGGAAGCAAATCGCTTCGTACGAGCCCGCGGAATTTCGACTGTGTAAGGGTGCAGACCTTGCCGATGCCTTGCGGTTCGATAATAAAATGTTGACGGAGGAACCAGATCGAATAGTTCTTGGGCACACTCTCCGAAATATATCCTGTAGAACACCGACAGACAGGCAACTTTGCGCCGATGTTCCAAGCTTTGCAACGTCGCAACAGAGCAACGGATCGAAGTCGTGTTTTTATACGACTGCCTGAAAAAAGGAGTATATTGTCTTCACGGTTCATGTATGTATGTATATGTAGTATGTATGTGAGATTGTATATTCCACCATAACTTCTGTACGCCTGAACGGATTTTGATGAATGAGGTATCGTTAGAATTCTTAGCTTATTCCGGGTGACATAGGCTAGTAAAATAAAAATAAAATTGTTAGGGTGACTATGGTCCCGCATCAAAGACTAAAGTTGATTTTTTTTCCAAAATGAGATTAACTATATTGTAATCTTCAAGAAAATGATGAGTAGATTCCAAAAATATAAAATACTATATTTCAATAATAATCAGTGATTTAAAAAAAATATCATTTAACTATGGCAGTCGTTAAATGATATTTTATCGATATATATATTTATATTTATATATATATATATATATATATATATATATATATATATATATTTTATACAGTCTATCGACGCGCAGGGGCAGCACCCGGCGCCTGTGAGAAATGGACAAGGGTTGTTGAATAAGAGGTTGACGGATAACAGAAGTGAGTGGAAGGATTTTGTCAGTATGTTGATACCTAGATCTTGGATTAGACTAGAGACAAACTTAGATATTATAATTAACTAGCTGATGCCCGCGACTCCGTCCGCGTGGATTAGGTTTTTTTGATTCCCGCGGGAACTCCTTAATTTTCCGGGATAAAAAGTAGCCTTTGTCACTCTCCAGGTCCTCATCTATACCCATACCAAAAATCACGTCGATCCGTTGCTCCGTTGGGGCGTGATTAAAGGACAAACCAACAAACTAATAAACTAACAAACCTACAAAACAACAAACAAACACACTTTCACATTTATAATATTAGTATGATTAGCTGATGTCCGCGAATTAGAGCGCGTGGTATTTAGATTCCCGCGGGAACGCTTTAATTTTCCCGGATAAAAGTAGCAGTGCTATTCCAGACTATCTCTATGCCAAATTTCATCCAGATCCGTCAGCCGTTCTGGCGTGATTGAGTAACAAACATCCATCACACCATCCAAACTTTCTAATATTACTTAAGTATGGATTCCGAAAATGTCATACTTATTAAGTCCACAGCGTTCACCATTGTGCTAGGATGGGCATCTGTTGTTAAAGTTAAAAAATAACCTATTTTTAATAACCAGATGAACTAACAAGTTCAAAATAAATAAATTTGAACAGAAATTTTACCAATCAAACGGGAAAGTACACGCTAAATTTCCCTAGTTATTTTAACAGCGAGAACTTTTGTGCGCCAATTAACGTAATCCGGAAATGTACCTAAGGTTTGATTTTCAAAATTTAACCAATTAATATACCAATTAATATATAAGGGTAAGTTTTTGTTAATATTATCGTGATTTTTTTTAACCAATCGTGTTTGTAAAACACGTTTTTTTTTAATTTTTTTTATCCCCTACAAGTTAGCCCTTGACTGCGATCTCACCTGATGGTAAGTGATGATGCAGTCTAAGATGGTAGCGGGCTAACCTGTTAGGGGCATGGCAGTTATATTAAACCCATACCTCTATTCGGTTTCTCCACGGCATCGTACCGGAACGCTAAATCGCTTGGCGGCACGTCTTTGCCGGTAGGGTGGTAACTAGCCACGGCCGAAGCCTCCCACCAGGCCAGACCAGGGAAAATTCAGAAATTATAAATTCCCAAATTGACCCTGCCGGGGATCGAACCCGGGACCTCCGCACGTTAAGACAACAGCGCTTTACACTGCGCCACGGAGGTCAAAATCTGAGATAAAAGTCCGAAGTATCATTTCCCCAAAGATTAAGGTGGTGGTAACTCTTAAAAATTAACGATTTCTAACTGTAAAGTTGCTACACACTCTTAAAAAACCTTATTCCACTTGGACGACGCGACGTCGCGGGCATCAGCTAGTTATTAATATTCCTTCCGCAAACACACGGCGCTTCGGACCGTTCAATACGAAATTGGAGGGAATCAGGAAGCTGTAAATTAACGGCCTATACAAACGGAGCGATTAGCGGCGTTTGTCTGTCCCATTAAATGGTTATTTCCGCTCTACCAGGTTATAGTATCTACATACCAGTGGCGTGCAGTTATAGAGGCATAAAAGCACTGCTTACCCTAATGGAAATAGGTCAATACTCATTTTCCATTATAACAGTCACTTAAAAGGTATTTTGACTAACTAATGCCTACCCTAGCTTCGTGCCCTGTGCACGCCACTGCCACAGGGTAGATAAACCTCCTAACGGAACAGAGACAAAGCTTCTAAGGAGCGAGCAAAATGTATACCTATTTTGGTAGGGTTGGCACATGAGGATACAATTTAATAAACAATAATTATTTGTGTAAGAGAAATATTTATTGAAACATTAAGTTAAATTTAGAGGTTTTATATGCCTACACTATATTAATAAATACCATGACATATGATGATACATGAGCCTACGTATTTTAATTTATAAACATTATTAATCAATGATAAACATAACAATTCAATCACTAGGTAAGTAGGTATTACCTACAAATTTCAAATCAAACACCAATCATTTGGCATTAAGTAGTAAAAAAAATTGTGTATGTGCAATTCACAGTACACACGGCAGAAGTAAAATATTCTTTCTATTATTGGTCATACACACTGTACAGTAAACCATATTTACACTTTTATATTAAAACACTATTATAAAATTACATTAAAACATTATTTAATTATTATCATTAACATTAAATTAAATGAAAACACGACGCGCGACGTGTACTGCAGCCCCTGAGCTTGAGCACAGGCCGAGCCGGTATAAGCCGATTTATCTCCGTACGCGACGTAGCGCCAGTGCTCACGCACACACGCGCCTCAAGCTTGTAGTAGTGTACCTATCGTAGCGCGCTTGTATGAAGCTTTGTCTCTGTTCCTTTTCTACTCATGTGCCACTGCTACATACAGGTTCATTTTGGGTCAGTTGTCTTATTTTTAAGTTTTACTAGCTGATGCCCGCGACTTTATCCGTGTGGATTGAGGTTTTTTGATCCCGCGGGAACTCTTTAATTGTCCGGTATAAAAAGTAGCCTGTGTTATTCCAGACTATACTTAAATTATTTCTGAGCCAAATTTCATCCAGATCCGTTCAGCCGTTCTGGCATGCTTGAGAAACAATCATCCACCCATCCATTCAACCTTCCATCTAAACTTACGCATGAATTATACTGTAGGTATATACTCGTATAGATGATTCCCGCAACTTCGTACGCGTGGATTAAGATTTTTGGATTCCCATGGATACTCTTCAATTTTCCGGGATAAAAAGTAGCCTATGTCCTTCCCTGGGATACAATTTACTACTGTACCAAATTTCATCAAAAACGGTTGAGCAGAGGGGCCGTGAAAGCGTAGCAGACAAACAGACACACCGTCGCATTTATAATATTGGTATGGATTAAAGTTCCTATATAATATCTACGTCAGTTAATTTCAACTTTACAGCTTTGAAAGTTAGATACTACTTAAATCAATAAAAAAAAATAGATGAAATAAAGTTTCCATGTTTTACTGTGAGCCCTGAAAGTTGAATGCGGACGTCCAATGTCCGGACGCGGCGGACGCGTCAATTCGGAGCACAAATGCGCGGACATCGCTCAATCGGACACGGCCGGTTCCAGTAATCAGTTTAGCTGTTCAGTGTATGTGTATAGAGTAGACTGTAGAGCATTGAGTATCTGCTCTATTGACTCTCACTACCTATATACTCGTTCGTACCTATAGTAGATTATCACTATCTACACTTACCATAAACATTTAATACTAAACGAAAATCGGTTCATCCGTGTGGGAGATACGATACCACAGACAGATACACAGACATCTTCAAACGGCTGAACAGATTTTCATGAAACATGGCTAAGAACACTCGGGATAAAATTATCTATGACACAAAAAAAACTAAACGAAAATCGGTTCATCCGTTTGGGTGCTACGATACCACAGACAGATACACAGACAGACACGTTAAAATCCCCTCTCTTTTTGCGTCGGGGGTTAAAAAGATCGTTGATCTTATAGTTCGACGAGAAGATCAAAGAGAGACCGAGTTTAAAGAAATGTGCGCGTACTACCAAGTTGCGGAGTTCATCTACTATTGAAAAATCTCCTAGACAGGTGCAATAGTTTTCTAAATCAGATTATGATTCCTTTATACGACAAGGGAAGACTACAGTCTCAAAATGGAATAAGTGAAATATGTCATAACAACATTTCCACGACATTAAATACATGGCGTGCACGGGGAAACGGTTTTAAGAGTTATGACACTGAACAAGGGACTCTAGCAGACTCTAGCTTCTGAGGTGCTTGGTCCAAGAAAGCAAGAAAGAAAACCTTCATATTTCACTTTTTAATGCACAATAATTGGATATTTGATCACTAGTCAAATAAATGATTTTTTTGTGATTAATAAATAGAGGACCTGCCAAAAGACGTTAAATCCACGTCTCCTTTTATTTTATGTTTGATAAATGACAACCAATATAAATAATCAATAAAAGTATAAAAGTTGACTTTTGATGACGTCACAATTCAGTATTTTATATGCTTCTATCCAAGATCCTTGCTTTTCCTGCATTTTTAGAAGCGAGCGGGCGGGCGGTGTGTTGTACCACATGGATTTGTCTGTTTCAGAGCATTCATCTTCTTGTTCCTTGGCAAGGGAGAATACGGCCTCAAAATGGAAGAAGTGAAATATGTTTAAATCAAAGAAATGGAATGAAATCGCTGCCGCTTGTGCCTTGTGCGGCATCTCAAGAATGATGTATTGTTCAAATATAAACATAAGCGGGGACAAATCGAGGGACGCAATGTTAGCTCACCAAATAGAATAACTATTGCTTGGGAACTTATTTTAAATATCTGTTACAGTTCATATTGCTTTGCGCTGAATATTTGCTTTCTACCCGACTGCGGAAGGCTAGGTGTTATTTGTTCATCTATACTAATATTATAAATGCGACAGTTTGGATGGATGGATGTATGGATGGATGAATGTTTGTTACTCAATCACGCCAGAACGGCTGAACGAATCTTAATGAAATTTGACACAGAGATAGATTATAGTCTGGAATAACACATAGGCAATATGGAAAATTAAAGAGTTCCCGCGGGAACCAAAAACCTAAATCCATGCGGACGAAGTCGCGGGCATCAGCTAGTCTATCTATATTTTGATTGTTTGTCCCTTAACGGCATCCTAGAGCCTAAAGTCGTTGACCGATTTTGATAATTCTTTTAGCGAAGCGTTTACAAGCGAGTTGAATGCAGAGCAAATGTATGGTGACAAATACATTTACTCTGCATTCAACTCGCGCGCGAACTGTATGTAGTATGACTAGATTTGAGATGAGTGACATGATCATCACTTCAACCCATGACCGGTTCACACTCGGAGCACTAGTCTACTCTCAGAATGAGAAGGGTTAGGCTTAGGCCAGAGTCTACCACGCTGGCCAAGTGCAGATTGGCAGCTTCAAGCGCCTTGAAAACATTACGGAGTACTTACTCTCAGGCATACACGTTTTTTACGACGTTTTCCTTTACCGTTCAAGTGATGTTATTTGATTTATTAGAACGCACATAACTCTAATTATTACTAACTGATTATCACCATCATATTTTATAAGTACCTAACTGGACGTCAATAAGTGTACATTGTACTTGAATTGAATAAATATATTTTGACTTTGAGTTTGGCTCAAAAAAGTTAAAGCTGCGTGCACGATCGAACCTGCGCCTCTCCACTAGGAGTCCGAAGTCTTAATCACTAGGCTATTACTACCTTTACAAGTGTCACTAGCAGAAATCTAATTAAAGCAAAATCTTATCTAGTGGCGCCCACTAGACCCTATCATAGGAACTTCAAAGTTTGCCCTAAGAAACTCGGCGCTAGATATGTTTCCACTCTGAAAGAACTAGTAATTCAGGCCTACAAAAACAGCACCTAATTTTCGCCACAAACAAAGCGGCAAAAGAACGCGTACAGGTGGAATAATTAATATTCCAGTTTCTACTCTTAACACAAAGAAAATTGCTTCTTCAGCGTAATTATACAGCAAAGGGGAAAAGTAAAAAAGATGCTTTTAAAAAGGCACTAAAAGCCTTCTTTGATACACCGGGGCGAGATGAAAAATTACCTATTAATCTTCCTGCGGTGCAATAAAATCGGATTAAGCTGTCGGTTTCGGGTGTTAGTTTTAAAAGGTTGTTTGGAAACCAAGAGCCTTTGCACTGGACGAAATTTTAAATGGTGACCCTACATTTGTTATATTACCTATAGATCGCGCGCGAGTTGAATGCAGAGTAAATGTATGGTGACACATTTCGTCCGCGTGGTTTAAGTTTTTTTGATTCCCGCGGGAACTCCTTAATTTTCCAGGATAAAAAGTAGCCTATGTCACTCTCCAGGTCCTCAACGTTACCTATGCCAAAAATCACGTCGATCCATTGCTACGTTGCGGCGTGATTGAAGGACAAACCAACAAACCAATAAACCAACAAACAAACACTTTCGCATTTATAATATTAGTATGATTCTTTTTTCTTTTTAAAAAGAGTTCTTCTCAATAGAAGAATTCTTCTTCTTTCCGAACCGGTGGTAGACTCATAACATTTCATAAGTGGTTCCGTAAGTTGATGTTGTTAGTTGTGGGCTACGTGAAATAAATAATTTCATTTTATTTTGAACCGCGTCATACGCAGATTGTCGTCGTGTGCAAAGGCTCTTTAAGGTCTTAAATCTTTATTTCCCACTTAACTGCACATGAAAAACGGTCCGGAAAAATTGACTGAAGATGTTCATTTTACGTTTGATGTTAGATTGATTGCTTACCGGATTATACCATTTTTAGGGTTCCGTACCCAAAGGGTAAAAACGGGACCCTAAAACGACGACGATGGGACGGGACGTGGCGCTGAGTGGTGGTTGAGCGCTGCTGTCTTAACGTGCGGAGGTCCCGGGTTCGATTCCCGGTAGGGTCTATTTGGGAATTTATAATTTCTGAATTTTCCCTGGTCTGGCCTGGTGGGAGGCTTCAGCCGTGGCTAGTTACCACCCTACCGGCAAAGACGTGCCGCCAAGCGATTTAGCGTTCCGGTACGTTGCCGTGTAGAAACCGAATAATGTTATGGGTTTAATTAACTGCCATGCTCCTAACAGGGTAGCCCGCTACCATCTTGGACTGCATCATCACTTACCATCAGGTGAGATCGCAGTCAAGGCCTAACTTGTAGTGGATAAAAAAAAAACTTCAGTAAGGATAAATGTATTTTGTGGAACCAACTCCCTCCTACGGTGATTCCGTTAAGCCTTAATATGGAGTTATTTATGTGGAGGATAAACAAATTCCTGTTTTACGACTCCTCTGGTGCTGCGAATGTTCACGGGCGGCGGTTATCACTTTACATCAGCTGACACGCCTGTTTGTTTAGGAAAATCACAAGGGTTAGCCAAACATGGACACTCGCTATAGTTCTATACAAAATTATACTAATGACCTTTTGAGGGTAGCTTCTGTACGTATTACTGAAGAACTTTTGATCGATGGTTTTAAAAAAAAATCAATTTATCTTTTTTCATATATAAAATTCAAAGTCCTGACTGACTGACTGACTGACTTATATATCAACGCACAGCCTAAACCGCTGGGGTTAGAAACTTGAAATTTTGACAGTAGGTTCCTTTTGTGACGTAAGCGCTCACTAAGGAAGGATTTTTCAAAATTCCACCCCTAAGGGGGTGAAATAGGGGGTGAAAGTTTGTATGAAAGTCCGTCATTTCTCAAGTTATATCCATGAAACTTGGTATTTGAGCGTCTGGTTTAAAATAAAGAAATACGTGTTTCACAGTTTTTGAAAATTCTACCCCCAAAGGCGTTAAATAGGGGTAGAAAGTTTGTATTAAAGTCCTTCATTTTTCAAGTTATAACCATGAAAGTTGGTATTTGGGCTTCTAGTTTAAAATAAAGAAATACGTGCTTCACAGTTTTTGAAAATTTTATCCCAAAGGACGTTAAATAGAGAGTTTGTCCTTCAATCACGCCGCAACAGAGCAACGGATCAACGTGATTTTTTGCATGGGTATAGTTGAGGACCTGGAGAGTGATATATAATATAGGATTTATCCCGGAAAATTAAGGAGTGCCTGTGGGAATAAAAAAAAACTTATGCCACGCGAACGAAGTCGCGAGCATCCTCTAGTATATTTATACTAGCTCACTCTCCGCGACACGCAGTCAGCGCGCGGCGAACCAATTAATTATCGCTACTAATCGACTCACTTCTTATAGGTACACATGGAGTTAAAGAGTGCTTAGAATCAATACTCTAGCTGACTCTAGCTCTAGACTCTAGAGTGTACAGTGAATAGTTTTTTTAGTGAATTTATTAAGTTTTTTAAAGTTTTTACTTTAGCTAGTAACATTGTTTTACTACTCATCCTAAAAACCGAAATCACTCCGAAGTATATAAGGATTCTATTGATACCTTATACATCCAAATCTATTCAGGCATTTAGAACTTATGGTGGAATAAAGAACATAAGTACTTATGCTCTTTATTTTGTTGGGCAGTCGTTTGAGTACCCGTGGGCTTTTTAAAAACATGAATCTATGCGGACGATGCCGCAGGCATCATCTAATGAAAAAAATAAGCAAAGAGAAAAGTTGGTATGTACTGAGGCAAATACAGCATTTGTATGAAAGATAGACTAGTACGCCCGAGCTAGTGGAATGAGAAATGCCACTTTAGTAAATTGCAGAAGATGAAATGTAGCTGACGTTCGTATTGAGTAGAAAAATTACTACAGTAGCTAGAAGTGCTCTTTCGCTATACTCGTACCAATGAAAGATCAAAGAGCGAAGATTATTTCTACTTTGAACTACTCGTAGCTGGAGGGCATTTCTATGTGAGCGATTCTACGATATTGTATTATTTGTATTTTTAGGGACCAGAAGTGGAGTAAAATAAAAAGTAAAAGCAAATAACAAACCAGGATGTATTCCACTAAAGAATTTCAACATATCAGACATGAAATAACTAAAAAGGATCACACATTAATCTAAACATCAATTTAGACACAAAAACACAAGTATGACTCATTGAGACTATCAACTGACACAATAACGATGTTTACAGCTCAAAAGGCGATAAAAGAATGACTCCTCGATATTAGAGCTAGCGCGTTTTATAGACGTATGCCCGGTGGCGCCACTGCCTACATGATGTTGGGCTAATTCTCCTATCAGTATATTTATTCTTCGATGTAAGACTTGTAAAAGCGCTTACGAAATCCAGTTAGTATAAATTTATAAAATAAGTCTACAAAATATATCGTAAAAATCGATAAGTTACACAATTGGGTATTTGAGTACTTGTCATACAGGAATTAAATAATGATATATTTACAATGCGTAATTTCTAGGTTATCAAAACCAAGGCTATATTTAAGGCTTACATTTTAAGAATTAAGGTGCCTCGAATTAGGAACCAATCCAAAAAATAAATACCAACCAAACACCTTTTCTTATAACGACGGTTAGTAAAACTCAAATTCAAAAGTTTAAAATCCAATGAAGATCATCCAACGTTTAGAAATTCGTTTAAAATATCATACTAAGTACATAGTAACCGGAACGAAGTTCTCAATTTCTTAAAGCCCCGCATTAAATCCTTCGACGTAAGCAAATTTTATACTGCTAACACAAAGTAACAAGCTTTGAAGACGCCTTCCTAGCTATTTGCATATCGCTATAAAAGAGTTCGGTTTTTTTCCACTACAAGATGCCGTGTAGAAACCGAATAGGGCTATGGGTTTAATATAACTGCCATGCCCCTAACAGTTAGCCCGCTACCATCTTAGACTGCATCATCACTTACCATCAGGTGAGATCGCAGTCAAGGGCTAACTTGTAGTGGATAAAAAAAAAGCCTTTGACAGCGATCTCACCTGATTGCAAGTGATGATGCCGTGTCCCGTTGTCTTACGTGAGCAACGACCTCAATTTACATAGACGGGCCCTGTCGAACAAAGAATGTGGACGTATTTCACTAACGCCATCTAGTCTGAAAAGCGGGAACTTGCTTGCAACTTGCAAACATTGTGAATTAAAACAATAAAAATTATACAGTGCCAAACTAATTAGACTTTAGATGTTAACTTAATAATAACAAATTATCTACACGACGAGCGATCGTGACAGCGCTACGACGGGGACAAAGACAGGCTTATGACAGGTGAGGAACGTGCTCTGCAAGTCGGACGCCCGACTTTTTTCTATGAAAGGGCCCATCTAGTACCTACCTACATATTATATATATATCGACGTACGTGAGCGACAAACGCGACAGTATCAAACATTAGCTGACTTCAAGTGACCTACGTTGTCGCGTAGACAAGTTTATCATTTTCTATGGCGTCGTATCGTGTCGCGTCGCTTCTGTCGCTTACCTAGGACAACGGGTAAGATGGGAACGGGCTAACCTGTATGGGAGTCGGTTTCTATACGGCATCATATCAGATCGCTAAATCGGTTGGCGGCACGTCTTTGCCATTAGGGTGGTAACTAGGCACGGCGGAAGTCTCCCACCAGACCACACCAACGGAAATTATTATTATTATTGTATTCTTTATTACACACAAGAGACACAGAAACATACAAATACAAAAAAAAGAAACTTAATCTTAGTGAAGCGTGCAAAGGCGGTCTTATCGCTGAAAAAATTCTGAAATTCCCAAATTGACCCTGCCGGGAATCGAACCCCGGACCTCCCGCTATAAGACCACAGCGCTAATCCCTGCGCTACGGAGGTCGTCAACTTCCATACTCTCAGCGAACAGAAAGTAATAAAAAGCTCTGAGGATGCTCTCTAGTACAAAGCTATTTGCATATCGCCGTACTAGAGTCACTCTAGTGCACGTACTAGATCTAGATCTAGATTTTCAATAGAGCCTTAAGCCAAGTGTTAAGGTTCAAGTTAACAAGATAAAGTTCAAAAGCTTTAGGCTGCAAAATTACACTTTTAAGTTTTTACGTAAATAAGTTACAAAAAATTAATAAAAAAAATGTAAAAGCCGACTTCCAAAGCTACTGCAAAGTAAAAAATAATCTTGATTTCATTTTCTACTCAGTAGTTCACACTATGCCCCTGACAGGTTAGCCCGCTACCATCTTAGACTGCATCATCACTTACCATCAGGTGAGATCGCAGTCAAAGGAGGAGGAGAAGGTTTTTTTCGTATTTTTTTGCTCAATATTAAAAACGGTAACAGGTAGACGGTTCCAATTTTCACAGAATATTAACTTGTAACCTTTCAAAATAAATAATTAAATATCAATAAAGTAAATATTAAAGGGGGGCTCCCATACAACAAACGTAATTTTTTGATATTAACAATAAACCTCTACAAACAAAGTTAGTTTTGCGGTTCATTTCGTCTTACGTCATAAATCGTAAATCTTACTACAGGTTTGTACGGAACCCTCGGTGCGCGAGTCCGACTCGCACTTGGCCGGTTTTTAATATTGAGCAAAAAAATACGAAAAAAACACGTTTATTGTATGGGGACCCCCCTTAATATATATATTTTTTTAATTTTTAGTATTTGTTGTTATAGCGGCAACGGAAATACATCATTTGTGAAAATTTCAGCTTTCTAGCTATCACGGTTTATGAGATACAGCCTGGAGACAGACAGACAGCGGAGTCTTAGTAATAGGGTCCCGTTTTTACCCTTTGGGTACGGAACCCTAAAAAGACGTCGCGTTGGGCGAGCGTGACGCGTCAACTTTGCGTATCTTTTCTATTAAGTATGCATTTGCATTTTGAATAAAAACCTGGATAATAATTATCTTCCCCTAGTCAACATAAGAGAGTGACCTAGGGAGTATTCTACTAGTTTTGTTTAGCTTAAGACAAAGAGTTTCTGCGAGCTTTATAAAAACCAAATATGCGTAAAACATGCAGAGAATAAAATAATATACTCTCTTCAAAAAAAGAAAACCCATTAATCAACATAAAAAACTAGGCATATTTCTCTTCGCGCTATGGTTGGATAAACCTAGCAACATCGATTATTTAAAAATTAATCTCCACAGACCTTGTCTATCTCAGTTTCAGCTAGAATACGCGATGTAATTTATTTTTCCACCGCAATGGACGGTTTTACACACGTACGATACGACAGTACGACCTTTGCTTAGAGTATTTAGACAATATTTATTTGAGAGAATTAAATGAACCACTTTTTCATTGCAAAATAGGCTTGCGCTTGACGACAATCATGCTTAGTGCAAAGCTATGTCTATCTAGGTAGGTTGTGTGTATTTAAAAAAACGCACTTGTGTAGAAGACGCCTCTTACCTTGAAGGTAGGTACTTAACTTAAGGACTACAAAGCCTTTTAACTTTAAAAGTGTGAAAGGGCCTACCTTTACTCAAAAAATTTAAAATGAAACTATGCAAACTGCAATCTTATAATATGTATTTCATAAGTTTAAATGGTACCAACATTTCGTTATTTTTAATGGACCAATAATGGTCAAGATTTTCGATCGCTTTCGTACGACTATTTTCTCCATATAAATTGCAAAACTCAGACAATAAATACCTTTAATAAATAATATTAGTGTCGTATAAACTGTTTTATTTATTGGATAGTTCAGCAGGCGTTACTTTGCGGAAGTCCATGTTAATGAAGGAACTTAATTCGCTATAATCCGCTAGGTAGGTACGCACACTAGGTAAATCTATGTGGTACAGCGTGTATCTTGCAATACTCACCACACCACATAAATCTTCCAAATTATTCTCAACGTACGTACGTTTGTATGTACGTGTTTTTATTTTATTTGGGCAATTTGGGACCAAGATAAACGGTATCGCATTTCGAGCTTGTATTAGCCCCAAAAATCTCACTAGCGGCTTTCGCAATGCTTATCAGTGAAAAAGTCACGAGAAATCGTTGTCGTACTGATCGTGTTTAGGCTATAGGACCTAAGGCCCTGTACTACGCAACAGGGTCTCCGATACGACGCGGCGCGACAGTATCACACCCGTCACGTGGCCTATGTTAGCGCGTAGTTTAGTTTGTCATTCTCTATGTATGGAGTCGTATTGCATCGCGTCGCTTTCGTTGCTCGAATAAAGGGTTAGGTCATGTTATCGTCTCGTTGAGTGTAGGTAAAAGCACCCATTGAATTATTGTTTACATAATTTTCGCGTCGCTGGTCGGAAGAGCGTTTTCGGGAAATTATCGCTTCAATCGTTCGCGGCGACAACCGCTACGCAAAACCCATTTTGTAAGGCTCCAACAGAGCTTTGGGCGAAAACTCTCTTTGGGGTGCGAAAGTTTTTGCGCTTCAGGTGTTTTATCCAAATAACGCGTTAATTGTAGGTAACTGTCGTGCTATCGCGGTTTGTTTGTCCGAACCTTTATTTCGAAACGTCCTACATAAACAAAGGTTTTAATAAAATGTATCTTGGAATATGTTTCAACACGCTTCATAAGGCCTTAGTGTTGTTCATACACAATAAATATGCTGAAATGTAGAATTATAAAAACGTATTCAAAATAATTTAATAAAACAAAAAACCCGACTGCTTGGATACCAAAAAGTATAAAACAAGACATGTATTGAAGTATTTCATTATTATCAATTTACATCGTATAATAATATTAATAAAATTTATCAAGGCGCAGTCGCACGTTAAGGTAAATGTTAGCTATTGGACGTGCGACTGCGCCGTGATAAATTTTATTAATATTATTATACGATGTAAATTGATAATAATGAAATACTTCAATACATGTCTTGTTTTATACTTTTTGGTATCCAAGCAGTCGGGTTTTTTGTTTTATTAAATTACTTTTTTATTTCAAACTTTTTAGTTCAGTATTTATTGTAAACAGGCGACGTTTTTTCTGCCCGAAGTTGTACCAAAGGTACTATTATAGATTTTGTGGTAGCATTTTAGAGCATGTGAATAAGCAGCGGATTCATTTATTCGTAATGACTACCATGGTGATCACCATAACCATCATCAAATTTGCATAATATGTTATAATGCTAATATAAATTTGGTTTGGTAAAGTTCGTGAATCTGCTATTTTTTCGACAGAGAGAGTGAATTAATTTTCGAGAGTCCTATCGCAGCGACGCGACGTCACGAGACCTCGGCATTTACCGCGTCCAATCGCTTTCGTAAGCCAATGAACGTCGGCCACTTACGAAAATGCCCGTGAACAATGCAAAAAAAGTATTTTCAAAAACACAATTTGTACGTATTTAGTACGTAGCAAAGTCGGAACCAATATTTTAATAGACATTAAAAAATTTAGTCGTAAGTTATGTAAGTCGAATATGCGCTGCATGTGACATTGATGAATTTATTGATTTTTTGACTGATCGATTGAAGGAGTACACGACCTCCGTGGCGCAGTGTTGAGCGCTGTTGCCTTAACGTGCGGAGGTCCCGGGTTCGATCCCCGGCAGGGTTTGGAAATTTATAATTTCCGAATTTCCCTGGTCTGGCCTGGTGGGAGGCTTCGGCCGTGGCTAGTTACCACCCTACCGGCAAAGACGTGCCGCTAAGCGATTTAGCGTTCCGGTACGATGCCGTGTAGAAACCGAATAGGGGTATGGGTTTAATATAACTGCCATGCCCCTAACAGGTTAGCCCGCTACCATCTTAGACTGCATCATCACTTACCATCAGGTGAGATCGCAGTCAAGGGCTAACTTGTAGTGGATAAAAAAAAAAAAAAAAAAAGTACAAATCATCAAGTTTTTTGAGACTGGTTATGTCGTCACATTAAGCTTTTACAATGATATTAAGTTACTACCGTAATATTATATTGTGAGAGTAGGTACGCGCCCCACCTTCACCCTTTTCTATCCGCTGCCGGCCGCGTCATTTTCTGTTGAACGTTACTGTATTTCTATGATATCTCATAAAATATTCATCTAAATTAAATGGTGTACAGAGCAATTTTTATCTTAATTAAATACTGAAGATGACGAACATATTTATTTTGATAAGGATTAATACTATGTCGGTAAAAACACCTTCACAAGTAAAGCATAGTTTTAAACCAAGTTTGAAAATCATAAAAATGTTTATTGTTAGTCAGCCTTAAAAGTTAGATATATGCTATCGCGGACTTTTTTATAGAACTTTT
The DNA here is from genome assembly GCA_917051295.2 of Erebia ligea. Lineage (NCBI taxonomy): Eukaryota > Metazoa > Arthropoda > Insecta > Lepidoptera > Nymphalidae > Erebia > Erebia ligea. The sequence continues at coordinate 1,206,208 of OU785241.1, forward strand.
TAAGAGAAACTATTCCACCATACATTATTTTCGTGTAACTTTAACTATTTACTCAGCGCACGCAACGAAGCTCTCAGATGAGACGATTCTTTCCGACTGAATTCACATTATTGCAATTTTCGTAGGGATCTCTTATTTTTAAAAAAATGAAATATGACCTATTTTACATGTTAATAATGTAGCTTTCTATAAGTGATATAATTTTTAAAATCGGTTGAGTAGTTTTTGAGATAATCCAAATCTTTTCTCTTTATAATAGGTATCATACCTAGTTTGATAGATAGATGATTTATGTAGGAACTTTAAACATTTCCTTTGAAACCTCGTAAATCCTAAATTATCATTTAAACGGAAAAATGGTTTAAGGAACCTAGGTGTGATTTTAAAAGACCTATCTAACGATACCCCACTTGCCTATAGCCTATCGACTTTCATTTATTAATTGGCTTCTAGTGGACGCCATTTTGTTTTTCTCAAATTCGGCCTCCATAGTGACACTCGGAAGATTAAAACAAATCTAGTGGTGCAAGTACTATCAAAATCGGTTCAGCCGTTTTTTCTGTAGTGCGACACAAAGGATTACAACCTTTGAAACCTCGTAAATCCTGAATGATCATTAAAATGAAAAAATGTTCATAGAAACCTAACTCTGATTTTACAAGACCTATTCATCGATACCCCACTTGCCATAGTTTATTGACTTTCATTTTTAAATTTGTTACAATATGGCTTCTAGTGGGCGCCATTTTGTTTTTTCTCAAATTCGGCTTCCGTTATGACACTCGGAAAATTAAGACAAATCTAGTGGTGCAAGTATCATCAAAATCGGTTCAGCCGTTTTGTCTGTAGTGCGACACAAAGGAATACACTAAAAATGAACCTTTGAAACCTCGTAAATCCTAAATGATCGTTAAAATGAAAAAATGGTCTAGGGAACCTAACTCTGATTTTACAAGACCTATTCATCGATACCCCACTTGCCATAGTTTATTGACTTTCATTTTTAAATTTGTTACAATATGGCTTCTAGTGGGCGCCATTTTGTTTTTTCTCAAATTCGGCTTCCGTTATGACACTCGGAAAATTAAGACAAATCTAGTGGTGCAAGTATCATCAAAATCGGTTCAGCCGTTTTGTCTGTAGTGCGACACAAAGGAATACACTAAAAATGAACCTTTGAAACCTCGTAAATCCTAAATGATCGTTAAAATGAAAAAATGGTCTAGGGAACCTAACTCTGATTTTACAAGACCTATTCATCGATACCCCACTTGCCATAGTTTATTGACTTTCATTTTTAAATTTGTTACAATATGGCTTCTAGTGGGCGCCATTTTGTTTTTTCTCAAATTCGGCTTCCGTTATGACACTCGGAAAATTAAGACAAATCTAGTGGTGCAAGTATCATCAAAATCGGTTCAGCCGTTTTGTCTGTAGTGCGACACAAAGGAAATATACATATATAGACTGATGAACACATAACCCTGTGCGTTCCGCAGTCGGGTAATTACATGTTTTTATCATTCCTCGTTCGTCCATAGTAGGTATACCTAGACTTCCAGTACACAATTAACAAAGTCATATTAAAAAAACATTTTTTTCTCGTCCGCCATATTGAATTTAGTATGACGTCAATTTATTTTTCGTATTCTTCATAAGTTTATTTCCATTCCACTCTCTCCATCGGTCATTCACTTTTGAGTTAGTATTATTAGTGAGTTTTGTCTGGTTTCCACTTTTCTTGGAAAGTGGAAATTTCAAAAAAAATTTTTAGTTACCTATATTTTAAGTACTTACTTACATTTTAAATCACTAGGTAGTTTTTATTATTTATTATAAGTCATGATTGACGAAACTGACTGATGCAAAACCTATCGTCCGTCTCCAACGGATCCTTAACAGAGCGAAGATTTGACAATATTCAAAAATACGAAATATCATAACAAAGATCCATATCCAAGGCTGAATTTCTACTCTTTTATTGTCGCGAGCACAAAAGTATTAAAACTCCTTTGTGTCTCGGATTGCAAGCGTATCGGAAGGTCACAAACGAAACGGGGAAAATGTTTTCCGGAAATATTTCTAATGGTGGAAATATTTACACGGAATCAAAGGCGTCAGTCGATCATTTTGTCTTTTCCTCTCCGAATAGGTACTGAGAAGTTTTGGTAATTTGACTTTGGAATCTTTTAGGCTCTGTTAGCCTAGTAGTGAAGACGTCCGGCTTCCTATCGGGGTTCGATTCCCGGGCGTGACCTTTAACGTAACTTTAAGAAATTCAGTGCCTATTACGTACGTTTTTTTCTATGGGCAACTAGGCATAGAAAAACGTAATATCTATACTAATATTATAAATTCGAAAGTTTGGATGGATGTATGGATGGATGGATGGATGTTTGTTACTCAATGACGCCAGAACGGCTGAACGGATCGGGATAAAATTTGGCACAGAGTCTGGATTAACACATAGGCTACTTTTTATCCCGGAAAATTAAAGAGTTCCCGCGGGGACTACAAAACCTCAATCCACGCGGACGAAGTCGCGGGCATCAGCTAGTAACATATAAATAACACAGTAAAAAAATTCTTAAACTAAAATAAATACATATGAAAAATGTATGTCTTAACTAGCTGATGCCCGCGACTTCGTCCGCGTGGATTGAGGTTTTTTCGGTTCCCGCGAGAACTCTTTAATTTTCCGGGATAAACAGTAGCCTATGTGCTATTCCAGACTATAATCTATCTCTGTGCCAAATTTCATCCAGATCCGTTCAGCCGTTGGAGCGTGATTGAGTAACAAACATCCATCCATACATCCATCCAAACTTTCGCATTTATAATATTTATTTGATGATGTGTGAAGTCTGCCAACCATAGCCAGCGTGGTGGACTATGGCCTAACTCTTCTAATCCGGCAATGAGTCGTAGTCATGAAGGCTCTAGAGTCTAGCAAATCCATATCCATACTAATATTATAAATAATGCGAAAGTGTGTCTGTCTGTCTGCTACGCTTTCCCGCCCCATCTTTTCAACCGATTTTGCCGAGAGGTAGATTATATCCCAGGGAAGGACACACACATTTTATCCCGGAAAATTAAAGTGTTCCTGCGGGAATCAAAAAATCTTAATCCACGCGGACGAAGTCGCGGGCATTAGCTAGTGTCAAAATAAAACCAAGCTAACCCTTTACTGCGATCTCACCTGGTGATAAGTGATAGTCAATGAAAACGTGTTAAACTGGAAGGGCTTTTTAAGGTAAGTATTCTTTGTATGAGGTTGTATGAAGCTGGGGGCCCACTTATGCGACGCGGCACGGGGATGCACTGCGCGACGCGGCCCCGTACAAACTCATACAAATAATATTGGCCCCTACGTGCCGCGCCCCTTTGTGCATCTCAAGTGAGGCTATACCTTTACACCGCAGAGACAGACTATCATACTACCATCACTTAAAGCCCTAGTGTTTTAATATTGTAGACGTTCGTGCTTTACAATTATAATCCTTATTTCAGGGACATCAAGGCACGTGACATTAAACTGTTATTTTGAATTAATACTACTTTAAGCGAAGGTGGTAACTTCCCTGGACGTCGCCGCACGCGTACGAAATTGAAAAGTAATCTCATATTAAATTTATACATCCATACAGTAAAGTAAACACGGGCAGAAATTGCGGCGCGCTTTAATCCACGCCGCGAAATCGTGAATTACACTCTCGTTTTATAATACTCTTTATGCCGCTATAATAAGGATCGTTTCCGAGAACGGCGGAATCGAAAATTATAATTGAAGGAAGCTTTATTATAGACCAGACGATGCCCGTGACTTTTTCCGCGTGGGTAAGTTTTTTGATTCCCACGGGAACTCCTTAATTTTCCGGGATAAAAAGAAGCCTATGTCCTTCCCGGGACAGAACCTATATCTGTACTATGCTCTGATATGTATCTGAATTTCATCAAAATCGGTTGAAAATATGCGTCGGGAAATCGCAAGAAACAAACACACATTCGAGTTTTGCAAAAATAAATAGGATACTGGTAGTTAGTAGCTTTAATTTAAATCTATTTATTTTTGTTCGTAAGTACTTACTTGTTGAATTCGTAGGTTGTGTATTAAATAAAATAGCTACAGCTATTATATATCAATAGTAGAGGTACAGCCACACCCAGAATCGTTTAGAGAGACATCAGCGAAGTAATATTATCTCCGTGTAAAATATTGGCCAATAAAAGTACGTCCCGCCGGTCGCAATCAGTCGGGACGAGGGAAAAACTATCATATTTCACGTGTCACCCGCGAATACACGCGAGAGCTAAGCTCATAAAAGTTACCGACGGCGACTTATAATAATCAATAATCCATATAAGTTTTTTTTTACTTAAGTAATTTTTTTTAAATTATTTTTTTGGCCTGGTGCGAGGCTTCGGCCGTGGCTAGTTACCACCCTGCCGGCAAAGACGTCACGATGCCGTGTAGAAACCGATTGGGGGTATGGGTTTAATATAACTGCCATACCCCTAACAGGTTAGCCCGCTACCTTCTTAGACTGAGATTGCAGTCAAGGGCTAACTTGTAGTGGCGTAGGAAAAAAAATACTGACTGACTGATCTATCAACGCACAGCTCAAACCACTGCACTGAACGGATCAGGCTGAAATTTGTCATACAGATAGCTATTAATATGACGTAGGCATCCGCTAAGAAAGGATTTTTGAAAATTCAACCCCTAAGGGGGTTTGAAATTTGTATGGAAATCGACCTAACGTGAGCAAAGCCGTGGGCAAAAGCTAGTCTTTTTATAGAACTGAGGCCCGCGACTTTGCCCGCGTGGTTTAAGTTTTTTTTAATTCCCACGGGAACTCCTTAATTTTCTGATATAAAGCCTATATCACTCTCCAGGTCCTCGACTATACATGCGGAAAATCACATCGATCCGTTGGTCTGTTACGGCGTGATTGAAGGACAAACCAACAAACAAACACACTAATCGCATTTTCGATGTGAAATGAGCTTAAGTAATTTTATAATGAACCACACTGAAAGCTGTAAGGTTCAAAGGTCCCTTTTGTTCATTGAACTAATTCCAAAGCTTATAAATTAGAAGGCGAACTATGACCTGAATTTCTAATGGTTGTTACGTCTTTTATGTTATTTTGACCGACTTAAAAAAAAGAGGCTTTTGTTTCGGGATCTATTTAAAAAGAACAAAAAGCTTATTTTGCATTTCATCTCAGAGAAACTTGGAAGACTTGGGAAAAGATACTTTAAAAGTTTTCTTACATTCGTGAAGTGATAGTTTATTTTGGTAGTCTTAACTACTATACTTATATAATATTATACTTATATAATAAGTTTGAATCAGTAACAAAATAATGTCAATAATTATTTTGTTAACGATTCAGACTTATAAAGTTATAATAACTACGATAATTACTTAAACTTAAAACGACTTATTATAACTATGTGAATAATTATTGACATTGTTTTGTTACCGAAGCTAGAATAGAATACGTTAGAATAGAAATGATTAATTCCTCTTCTTTCTTTCAATCCATGTATTTAATAACCAGGCGGCTAGATAACTAATCTATGATACAAATATACCTACCTAAGACCGACATTTCTAGTTTTATCACATATATCCGTGGTATGTCGATGAGGTGTTAGAATATAATGGAATTGTAGTCAAAGCAATACGTACCAGAGACATCTATGTCCCATACTAATATTATAAATGCGAAAGTGTGTCTGTCTGCTATGCTTTTCCAGCCCATCTTTTCAACCAATTTTGGCGAGATTTGGTACAGAAAGTTGCATCCCGAACGTTTACTACTTACTACAGTACTACTTATCCCGGAAAATTAAGGAAATCCCGCGGGAATCGAAAAATCTTAGCCCTCGAGGACGAAGTCGTGGGCATCATCCAGTATTCTAGTATATTAAATAAACGGATAGAGTATTAAGATTTTAAAAAATGCTAGAACTCGACTCATAACTAGATTTCAGGCTCCCAAAAATGTTCCACTTTCATAATTCGTATTTTTTTCAACCATCTTGAGTTTAGACTTACAAACCAATTTTAAAGACAAATCCCTTGTCATAATATTCTCGTGATAAAAAATATACCCTGTTCATCTGCCAAGGATTAAAGTATAGCACAAGAGGCTGGCGTGAAAATATTCTATCATTCTATCATGTTGTCAAGTCCCTCAGGCTCTTAAGTGCGCCTCTTAAACGCGTTTTTTCGCCTTTCTATCTATTATCACCATGAGGATGCGCAGACGACCGACAGATCAATACTTCAAATGATTTTTAACCACCACTACAGCCCATTAACGTCCCACTGCTGGGCACAGGCCTCCACTCTCATAGGAGAGTGGGAATTAGAGCTTAGACCCACCACGCTGCTCCAATGCGGGTTGGCGGGCTTTAACGACTATTATTATGTTAGTGATAATAACCGGGACCGACGGCTTAACGTGCTCTCCCAGGCACGGGGGTGAAACACCGCCAACTTCCTAACTCCGGGCTAGTACTGAGAATTTACAGTCATTTTTAACCAACTCCTTTTAATTTTTTGACGACCTCCCTGGCGCAGTGTTGAGCGCTGTTGTCTTAACGTGCGGAGGTCCCGGGTTCGATCCCCGGCAGGGTCAACTTGGAAATTTATAATTACTGAATTTTCCCTGGTCTGGCCTGGTGGGAGACTTCGGCCGTGGATAGTTACCACCATACCGGCAAAGACGTGCCGCCAAGCGATATAGCGTTCCGGTGCGATGCCGTGTAGAAACCGTTTAGGGGTATGGGTTTAATATAACTGCCCCTAACAGGTTAGCCCGCTACCTTCTTAGACTGCATCATCACTTACCATCAGGTGAGATCGAAGTCAAGGGCTAATTTGTATTGGATAAATTAAAAAAAATCTTCAAAAAAGAAGGTTATCAATTCGACACGTATACGTACGTAATATTGAACTGCAAAATATTCACATAATATGATAATCTCTAAGGGCTTCCAAACAAATATTATATACAAAATTTCATATGTATGTATGTTTGCGCGCGGATTTCTCCGAAACTATTTATCGGATTGTGACCATTCATTTTTATTGACTTACATTTATTACTTCAATTTAGGGAACAGTGCAAGTTTCATCAAAATCGGTTCAGTAGTATTTAAGATATGGACTGTTTATGTGCGTGGTTAAGTCTTAGATTATCACTTGTTTATACGCAGAGATGTTCCTAAACAATTTGCCCTATTTAAGTTTACTTAGCGAAGCGAAGTTTTGAAGCGGTGATGGTCTAGTGGTTTAGACACTCGACCTCCTGTACGGGGTCGTGGGTTCAATCTACGGGCGATCTGTAACTTTTCGAAGTTTTGTGCGTTTTAAGAAATTAAATATCACTTAGGTACCTACTTTACTTCAAAGGTAAAGAAAATCATCGTGAGGAAACTTGCATGGCTGAGAGTTCTTCATAATGTGCTAGAAGGGAGTTGGCCAGCTTGGTGAAATATGGCCAAACCCTCATGTGATAAAAAAAATTAACCAGTTTAACCGGCATAGCTCGAACATTTTATTTCATATTTCATATTTATTTATTTGCATTTCAGCCCTGTTAGGGCAAAGCAAGTACATGTACATTAAATAAATTACAATAATTAAAATGCACTACATTAAGTTACCTTATCTTAATTATTACATATATCATATTACAATTAAAACATAAGACAATTAGGTACATAGCAGCATATTCATTAAAATTAGAGCATTAAAATATCAGATTTCATACAAAATTAAATTATAAAATATTATTGAATCGAAGCAGGCGTTACTTTGCGGAAGTCCATGATAATGAATGAACGAGAAGTTTAATTCGCTATAATCCGCCACAGTTGACAAAAAATTCTGGGTGGTGGGTGTTCCCATGCTATTGGTGAAGGACACGCACTGTACCACATAGATTTGTCTACTGTGGCGGATTATAGCGAATTAAACTTCTCGTTCATTATAAAATATTAAATAAATAAAATTATTAAGTAAAATTATGTATGTTTTATCCTAGATTGTGTACAATATAAGAAAATAATTTTCTAAAAGCTTTCGTTTTGAGTACGGATGGTTACCTGCTTCAAGCATCAAGAATAAGCAGAAAATGCAAAATCACTTTCAAAGATTTAAAACGCTTGAAAAAAAGTCTTTCGCTTGGAATAGCGATTTGTAAGTCATTTGGAAAACTCAGATTTTATCTAGTAAATGGCAAAGTGACAAGAAATGGCAGTTTGTAGTTTCAATGTATTTGTCGTGTTTTCAAAGCTCCACATCATAATATCATACAAATCCATAGGTACTAATATTATAAATGCGAAAGTGTGTCTGTCGGTCTGCTACGCTTTCACGGCTCATCTGTTCTTTGATGAAATTTGGTACAGGGATAGTTTATATTCCCGGGGAAGGACCTCATAGAAACAGTCCACGCGTACGAAGTTCGCATCATCGGCATCAATGATACTATATTATAGTACACTAGCTGATGCCCGCGACTTCGTCCGCGTGGATTGAGGTTTTTCGGTTCCCGCGGGAACACTTTAATTTTCCGGGATAAAAAGTAGCCTATGTGCTATTCCAGACTATAATCTATCTCTGTGCCAAATTTCATCCAGATCCGTTCATCCGTTGGAGCGTGATTGAGTTACAAACATACATCCATACATACATCCATCCATCCAAACTTTCGCATTTATAATATTTATTTGATTAATTATTATAAATGCGAATTACTCATACACGCGACTTACGTGAGTACAGTCTAAGAAAATATTTTCTTTTTTACCAGTCATCCTATGGAGACATCTAGACAGAGCAACGCTGTGGGGTGACAGAGCAAAATTTTCAATACAAAATTCAGTCATTCTAGCACAAAATCAGTATGCACCATAGAGGTACATAACGAAGGTATAGGTAGGGTAGTATTAATATCAACCTATAGTCAATCTGGTGCAGTCGGTATGGGCAACGATCCACTGTAAGGATAATATCTACTCTGTGTAATAAGTTCATATTTTAGATTTTTTACTTCAACGAAAAAAAAAATTAGAGCCCAAGAGAGATAGCGGTAGTAATTCCTCAAAATAATGAAGACCTCTTAAGGGTGAATAAATAAAATAAGCAGAGGCAGCTACTTAAGGCGATGCCGGCGAGTTAATCACTTCGCTTATAATTAGTCGCTGCCTTGAGCTGTTAACGCTACGGTTAATGGGGTTACAGTGGGGTTTAAGTGACAAGCTTTAGGCTGAATTTACGATTGTTTTCGATAAACAAGGATGGAAGGATTTAGTCAATCACGCCAGCCACCCGATTACGTAAGAATTGTCGATCAAACGTTAAAGATTTTCGTCAAAGTAAAATAAACCAATAAATAAAAATAATAATAGTAATAATAATAGGGTATCGTACATACCTAAACGTATAAGAATGGGCAGACGAAATTGAGCTCTAATATAATGCAGTTATGGTTTATTTTACTTTGACGAAAATCTTTAACGTTTGATCGGCCATTCTTACATGATTGGGGCCCTGAACGGCTGAACGGATCTGGATGACTCTTGGCACAGAGATCATACTAATATTATAAATGCGAAAGTGTGTTTGTTTGGTGGTTTATTGGTTTGTTGGTTTGTCCTTCAATCACGCCGCAACGGAGCAACGGATTGACGTGATTTTTTGCATGGGTATAAATGGTGCAAAAAATCACATGAAAAAACTTATTTCACGCGGACGATATTTATTTGGCATGGGTATAGTTGAGGACCTGGAGAGTGTCATAGGCTACTTTTTATCCCGGAAAATTTAGAAGTTCCCGCGGGAATCAATAAAAACTTAAACCACGCGGACGAAGTCGCGGGCATCAGCTAGTATATTATAGTCTGAAATAACACATAGACTAGGTACGTTTTATCCTAGCCTTATGAAAGCTATGGCTTTGCAGTAGTTGCACGCAAAATAGAACATAAACTCTTCTTAGTAAACGTCAAATATGGTTATACGCAATCTCTTATGGTTTGTGGACGTCACCGTGCTTAAAAACAACTCAGTTCAGCTTTTGATGAATGGACGTAGACACCTAAAGCGAATATGAAATCCATTGATATTTTTATTAAACGTCTTCAGAAAGGATGTTTTGTATTCGACCCATATGTATGTGTGTCTGTTAAGAATTTTCTCGGAAAATAATGGACCTATTTTAATGTTTTTTTTTTCACTATCACATTCTACGTACGTTCAGAAAGGTTTTACTATATAATAAACCAAGGTAACTTTCTTATGTACGATGTTATAATACATAAATGTACAGTCATGTCACAAATATTTTTCATATCACTAAGTAGTAAGTACTCAATATGTAATTTCCTTGGAAGAATTAAAATTTCCTAATAATTTCAAACCTCACCTCAATTGTTGTGTTGAAACTTCAAAACAGCAGGCGCTTTCTCATCTGAAAATAACAAAAAGTGAACGTTAGTTTTGGAAAATTAATGACCTGTGAATAAAGTAGGTAAGTTAGTTATACGATAATTTGTAGCCTAAGATAATTACATCTATAGATGAAGCCAGCACTTTGTCTGCGTGGATAATGGTATTTTTTTTTTGGTACTCGGCATTTTTACATCTCTTTGCGGCACGTATTTGTAGGTAGGGTGGCAACTAGCCACGGCCAAAGCCTACCACCAGGCCAGACAAAATTCAGAAAATATATACCCCCTTTTCGGTGTCAGTAGAACGTTCAATCATTCTTCGATTCGTACATCAAACAACTCATTGAAATCGAAGTCTTTTGTGGGTCTCCGACACGCCAACTCAGTATAATGAAAGGGGCACGGTCCCATAATGGCATGGGGGCACGCATGCCGTGGCATTAATTATTTAGCCGTCAATGGCGTAGCCCGCGCCATCTTATTTATTGCCATTAACACGTTCGCATTCTCACGGTGGATGGTAAATGGTACCAATCATAGCTCTTCATTCTTGTCGAGGCAAGAGAGAGAGTGTAGTTCGGTCTTTTTATATTCCACTAATTACTGATGTACTTACGGATGCCAAGCATGGGTGTTGACACAGAAAACCCTTACAAAAATGAGAACTTGCCACAGAGGTATGGAACGAGATATATGAAAAGATGCCAAGATCTAAGACTTATCACTTAGCTCGAAGATGTAGTCATCCAAACTAAAAAATTGAAATGGAGTTGGACAGGACACATGCTACGAGATAAAAACAAGAAGTGGACCAGAGCATTGACTGAATGGGAAGTTAGGGATGGCTCAAAGCGAAAAAGGGGTAGACAAAGGAAACGTTGGGTTGGCGACATAAAGCAGACGGCTGGAGAACTATGGACAAGAGAACCTCAAAACCGAATGAACTGGAAACACCTGGAGGAGGCCTATGCGCCAGGGGGCGCGCTGATCGCAACAGACGCTCAAGTGCAAAGTTTTTAGACTAATCTTAATAGGTATTGTAAACATTAATCAGCAATAAAGGAAGAATTAAATAAATAAATAATATTTTTTTTTAGTTACCGAGGGAACATTTGACTAGGAAGGTTTCCATGTTTGTTTCCATGTTTGAGTGTTGTATGCTCGTAAAAAAAAGCTTACTATACAATCGAAGATTACGTAAATGATAAAAAAAAAAGCGTGGATTTGATTCGCTCCAGCTATGCGTGGGACTGCAGTTACTTGTATCATTATGATGATTGTAAGTTTTGATGGAAAAGAGCAACCACCGAGTTTCTTGCTGGCTCTTCTCGGTAGGAATGGCATTCCGAACCAGCGGTAGATTCATATTATAACGATTCAAAAGCGCTTGTAAAAGCTTATTTCAATAAAAAACATTTGAATTTTGAATTTTTGAATTTTTTTCCTTTTCTATACTTAAAGAAAAACTAGACTATTCGCTAATGTAAAGTAGAGAGAGATATTGATGATCCTATACCTCAGATACTTACTAGTTGATGCTCGCGACTTCAACTGCATTTTATAACCTTTTTTTGACAAACGCTTCAGAAATCAAGTTCATTTTCGTGCTCGGTGTTTTCGTGAAGGTATATTGTCTCTCTAGGGCTTATGGAGTTATTGGTAACACAATCGATGAGAGAAATCGGCTTAAAGGTAACGGTTTCAAGCGTTAAGTTTCCGTCTGCGAAGCTCGCGTGGCCTGATATCAATACCTGCTGTGTTTTGCGAGGGGATTCCTAACAGGAATCATAGATTTGCATTTTATTTTTAAAACTAAAGTGAGGCTAAGTAAGGCAAATCAAACAATTTTATAATTTTATTACAGTGCTTCCACACACGAGGAAAGTTTCTTAAATTACTTAAATACATATCAAAAATCTGCGGAGCCGGCAGGATTTGAACCTGCGTCTCTCTGGGAATCGCGCCCTGAGCGCCTTCGACCACTCGGCCACGGTTCACTTACCTAGTGCCGAAATTTGAGATATGCATCTCATGCAAGTCAAATACTTGCCGTTTTTTACAAATTATTTACTAATTAATATCACACTTAACGAGTTAGAACTTAGAATGAGTTGCCCAGTTTACAGAGAAATGCCCAAGTGCGAATGTGTGGGGTCTTTTGTTTATGTTTCTGATTTCAAGATCTTGTAAATCTTTGGTTTTCCGGGATAGAAAATGGCGTAGCAATCCGTATTGCAAGTTATCTTTGTAGCGAATTATGCTAAAATCAGTAAAAACATGGTAAAACGTATGGTAACGTTTACAAAATTACGTTTTTAAAGGGTAACAGCCAGACACAGTTCCGCATTTAGGTATAATATTAGTATGCCAAAATCGGTAACACGGATATGCCGTGAGAGCACAGTGAGAGGATAACAGACAAATAGGCAGACAGACGCCCTATCGCATATTTACTTTATACTAGAGGACGCCCGCGACTTCGTTCGCGTGGCATAAGTTTTTTTAATTCCCACAGGCACTCCTTCATTTCCGGGATAAAAAGAAGCCTATGTCACTCTCCAGATCCTCAACTATACCTACCCATGCAAAAAATCACATCGATCCGTTGCTCTGTTGCGGCGTGATTGAAGGACAAACTCTCTATTTAACGTCCTTGGGGATAGAAATTTCAAGACTGTGGCATACGTATTTCATAAATTTAAATCGGAAGCCCAAATACCAAGTTTCAGGGCGATAACTTGAAAAACGACGGACTTTCATTCAAATTTTCAACCCCTATTTAACCCCTTTGGTGGTGAAATTTTTAAATATTTTGAAACACGTACTTCTTTATTTTTTACCGATAGCCAAAATACCAAGGTTCGTTCATATAACTTGAGAAATATCTTGAGAAATGAAGGACTTTTTTACAAACTTTCATCCCCTATTCCATTCCTTTAGGGGTTTAAATTTCAAAAATGGTGAAGTACTTACTTCTTCATATCTAACTGAAAGCCCAAATGCTAAGTTTCATGGCTATAACTTGAGAAATGAAGGACTTTCATACAAACTTTCAACCCCAATTTACCCCTTTGGGGGTGGAATTTCGAAAAACTGTGAAATACATATTTCTTTATTTTTCACCGAATGCCAAAATACCAAGTTTCGTTGATAAAACTTGAGAAATGACGGACTTTCATACAAACTTTAAACCCCTATTTCACCCCCTTAAGGGTGGAATTTTGAAAAATCCTTCCCTAGTGAGCGCCTACGTCACAAAAGAAACCTACTGTCAAAATTTCAAGTTTCTAGCCACAGCGGTTTAGGCTGTGCGTTGATATATAAGTCAGTCAGTCAGGACTTTGAATTTTATATATGTAGATTATTAGTATGTATCAGGTAGGTACTTGAATTACCAATTAAATACTCTTTCTTTGTTTCTTCGTTAAAAAGGAAGCGACTGTTTTAACAAAAGCAGTCAGTATGCGTACAGTCTTACAAAAATCTTCCCCAAAAATGTTAAAATTACCTGCTAATATAAAAAAATACTTTTTTAACAAGATTAGAGGATACAAGTACAAAATTATCCCAAAACCTAACGATCTCCCCCGATCCTTATATCCTGAGCAAACATCTTTTATCGAACCGCAAAAAAAACTTGTACCGGAACGTGATATTCATTAGACGACTTCTAAACAGAGCAAAATAAATCCTATGGTTCAATGAACAAGGTAAAAAATCCTTTGTATTTCCGAAATACGTTCTTTCGCTGCCTTAGATTTATTAATGGGATCATGTTCGCCCGTCATATAAGATCGTGTTGCTTGTATAACACCTCCTTATCTAGCTATAGGTGTTTAGTTAAAGTGGGAAAGGGATGGAAAATAGATTATGCGGTCACATTAGTGTCGGATTACGGCGCTGATATAAAGTTTATGTATGTCAAAGCAATAAGAATGCCATCGCGAAGAAAATGGGAAAGGTATGATGAGTTATACCACAATTCACTGTGGTACTTTGGTTTGTTGTGCGAACCAATAGGCTTGGAACAGATCGACTTGATTTTTCATAGATAGCGCCTTGACAAAACATGTCTTCAAAAAATTACTTTAAAAGCCCCCCATGTTTTAAAGCAAAAATTTTAAAAAAATTTACTCTGTTCGTAGTTCTACATGTGCTGTAAGGTGATGCCCCCCCCCACACAAGTTAAGGTAAAGCCATAAAAAATTTTACTTCCGCATCTCTTCTGTGAGAGGCCGCCCGCCCCCCTCAAATAAAGTTTTTAAACTTTTTTTAGCAATTTTCGGCTTGAGGCCGGACCGATCTGTTTCATGATAACATTATTTTTTAATTTGAAGTAGTTAAGTAATTCATTTATTTAATCGTATTGCGATTAGTACATTTAAGCGTTTTTATAATTTAAAAAAAACGCTTATTTCGCCTGCAAGTTAAGTAATTATGTACGTTGTCTCATATTGAATTTATAAGGCTCTGACGGACGGACAGACGGACAAGTGCAAATTCACTCAAGTAGACTCATAAATCTTACTTATGACTAATAATATTCCAGCTGTCCGGAAGAGATCGCCTCAGGCGATAAGACCGCCTTTGCATACTGTATTGATATTCGAAGTTTTATTGTTTTTTTTATTTCCGTATACCTACTTGTGTGCAATAAAGATCGAAATAATAATAATAATATTATAAATGTGACAGTAGAGGTTTGTAAGTTTGTATGTTTGGATGTTTGTTACTCCCTCACGCCACAACACGGAACAGATAGTACCTATGGAGAATGGAGATAGCTCATGCCCTTGATACTTAATTTATTCCGGAAAATTAAAAATAAAGAATATCCCGCGGACAAAGTCGCGGACATCATCTAGTCGATTTATAAATTGTTTCCGCCAGCGAGCGACGATCTTCCGGGGATTATTATCATTTTATCAGCCCCCGCTTAATGAAAGTGGCTTTAACACTAAAGGCCCGATTACATTGAGCGAGTTTGCAAAAAAAGTATCACTTGCTTTAAAGGAAAACGTCGTGTTCCACCTGCCTGCCCGAGAGTTTACTAGCAGATTGAGAATACGCCAACTAGTAGGTAACTGTAGTAGAATTTTTAACTATACACACATTTTTTTGATGATTCCAGTGCTACCAGATTTTTATGAAAAATAAATAGTGCTAGGGACAAAAAGATTGTTAATATTAATCACCTAGCTCACTAGGTACAGTAGTCACGGGTAACTATAGAAACAACTTTGAGTTTGCTTAGACTTAAGACATGGATGAAACGAGACAGATTTGTTTTTTTTTTTTTTTTTTATTGTGATATAGGCTTGCGCTTGACGACAATCATGCTTAGTGCAAAGCAATGATGAAGTCTAGGTTGGAGCGCGCTTGCCTAGAAGATGCCTATTCACTCTTGCCTTGAAGGTACCTAAGTTATACGTGGCAGGAAACACGTGCGCTGGGAGGGTGTTCCACACTCTAGCGGCTCGGATCAGTTACTCACAATCCATCTCGTTTTAACTCTAAGTAAAGTCTGAGCCGAATCAAAGTACGCTCTATAGATCTCAGCATGAGAGTCGATGGCTCAATCTAAAAAATAGAGAAGCAGGAACTGGTTTATTGGCTCATTCGCATGACACAACTGGACTACATCACATCACTATTACCTTAAATATGGCATCATTATTTTACATTATCACATTAAGAGCTTATTACACCTTCCTAAATTTAGTCGTCCTAATTAGGATTCAGGAAAGGAAAGCAAATTCATATTTCTGATCACACCTTCCTAAATTTAGTCACTGAATCAGTTTACAGATAAAGTTCGACGGCGTCGGACGTGGTCGGACGTGTCGTGCTAGTGTCGAGTGCAACCACAGATTACATTATACAACAGTACTGGACAGTACTGGAGCCATTGTTGCACAACACTGTACTGTCCAGACACCAAAAAATTGGCCTTGCCGTAGCTCTGGCTATTAAAATGGCTCAATTAAAATTAATAGATGCCTTTATTTTTTCTTACCAAAAATTTAAAAAAAAATCATTATTTCCCCATTGCCTTCAATCAACAGTCTCATCGGTTTGGTATTGATTAGGGCATGCTCCCGGGAAATATCAGTATCAAAAGTATCGGGATTTCCCGAGACTTTTGAATATATTCAGTCCCGGTTCTCCACGAGAGAGGTCCGGTACTTTCGATACTTTCGAGACTATTCGAAAATCCTGAGTAAATTAAAAGATTCGCATCGTGTTTGCTTACTGCATTAACTTTTTGTAATATAATACGTACCGAAACGTTTGTTTACGCTACATATATCGAGTTCAAGTGATCTGAAATAAACGTTTGAATGTTGGACTTGGTCAAATCCCTTGTTTTGTTTGAATATATTGGTCTCGTCTCTCGTTACTTGATATTGAACTGTGAAGTGACTGAATATCACGTCATTAATGAGCACAAGCGGCGACTTTGAGCGACGGTTTCGAAAAATCATTGCGAGATCGGTAAGTTCATATTTTTTAAATGACCAATACTTTTTAAAATACTTTGGAAAACAATATTTAAGTGAACCCTTATTACAATAACAAATAATTATTGAAAGAGAAAAACTAAATACCCTATTTGCAATATAGTTAGATTACTTAGGTACTTAATTAAATTCTCGTTATTAATAGCGACAGGATAATAAGCACATCATATTAATAAATATCTTTTGCAGGAAAATTGAAAATCCTTCCGCTATGAGTTTTGAAGATGTCTGTTTGGCATTACTTCCTGCGAGGTCAAAATGAAGCAAAAAGCAAGCTATGTCAAAAAAAAATAAAAAGTGCTAGGGGAAGTACTACATGTGGTACTACTGGCCTCCGCAAATAAAAATAAAAATTGTCACGATGTTTTGTTTTTGGTAGGCTAGTATTGTTATTAATTGTTACGCTGTATTGTTATTAATAATTTACACAACAAAAAGAGTGATGGAAGGACACTAGCAGATTGGTGAGGCTAAAGTCAATAATACTTTAAGAGGTTATACAATAAGCACGAGAATGAAGGCTTACTTTCGATTTAGATTAGTAATTGGTTGACTTTTTGTATAAAGACTAACTTTGACTTTTGATTTGTCTTTGAGGTTCATATTTTATTAGTTTTGCGGCCTACCTACTTACTGTGATTTATTTATGTTAGAAATTAAAAACTAGTTTAGAGTAGTAGTAAGGTTTTTATTTCACATTTTATGCTCTTTCCTATTCCTGTTTCCTTAATTTTATATGGCAGTATCGAAAGTATCGAAAGTCTCGGGAATTCCCGGTTCCGTGCCAGTATCGGACAAAAAATTCCCGGTACTTGGAATGGTATCGATACTGCAAGCCCTAGACTATTGATCGGACGTTGATGACTGTGAAGAGGGGATATGAATGATATGATACAATGTGGATGGTGAAGGATGTGGGGATTGTATTCGGTGTTGGGATGGTAAGGTAGTTATGAAGGGGAGAATCCGAAGATTTGATGTGTTGCTGTATAGATGGTGTAAGATGCGTGGATTTTGTTTGGTATTGGGATATTAAGTTATGAAGGGGAGAATCCGAAGATTTGATACTGGAATACCGTACTGGAATCTACAAAGTTTTATCAAAAATTAATAAATGGTTATTTGAATTTGCCGCCATCTTCTCCTCCTATCAGGCAGGCGCGGTGATCAGTATTACTTACTCTATGGCGGTGACTGAACCAATTAGGCGACTAAATGCTATTACACCTTCCTAAATTTAGGATACTGAATGATTTAGTAAGTTAGCAACCATACTTTTTCCTAAATTTAGGATCCTAACTTGCTAAATGCGATTACACTTTTCTGAATTTAGTAACTGAATCATTTAGACGACTAAATTTAGGAAGGTGTAATAAGCTCTATAGCTAATGTCAAAACGTGTTGCCTGATTAAAAATTCGAATAAAGTAAACTCGCTCAATGTCATCGAGCCTGTAGCAATTGAGTCGCGGCTACAAATTGCGTAGTCGCCTTCGTCCGTTGTTTGAACAACGGATATCGGCGGACCGTTTTGTTGCTTTTCCAAATTGTCTTTGAAATTAATCTCTGGCTACTGGGGAGCTCCTATAGGAGTTGAGTGGAGCCAAGTCGCGCTGCGTCTTTGAAAATTTTTGCGACTTTTGCGAAGCTGTTTATTTGCTTTTTAACTATCACCATCACAAAATATGTGTATTTTATTAACGTTCAAAAAGTTTAGGTTGTATTTCTAAAAAAAGGCCTCTGACTTCGAAAACATACGATAACAGAAACAACATTCGAGGTATTCAATTTCCTTGTTTTTTTTGTGAGGGTTTCTGTATTTTTTTATTGAAAGAGCAAAAATATACACATATTTTTTTGTAACAATACCTATCTAAGTACTTAGTTCATTTTTAGCGCTATAATTTGGTCTTTCTCCCTACAACGCGGTCAATGACTTTATTGCCATCTCTTTCCCGATGTGCCAGATATCAGAATTACAAATGGGCAGAATCAGCGGAGCTTCCGTCGTCCCGGGAGGTTCCGGCATGATTCCAGTTATCATCATTAATCATAATCGGTGGGGCTTTTGATATAAGCCGGCGGTCCACTGCCCGGGGAAAATGATAACTAGGTAGGGGTAGGTATGTATATTTTTTTCCTCAGCTTACTTATACAAGGAAAATGAGAGACCGCTGCATTAACGGATAAGACCCGTCCATACAATTAATAATACAAATCCATGCTGATAAAATTATGAATGCTAAAGTTTCTGTCTGGAAAACTTTTTATGCCCGTCCTATAAACCGATTTTGATGAAATAGGGATAACTTGCATTCCGGTGGCGGGCATAGGCTTATTAAATAACTTTTTATATCTTTATTTCCTTTACACATTTTGCTGTCAACTACTGAGTTTCTTGCCGGTTCTTCTCAATAGAATCTTTTTAGGGTTCCGTCTGTGTCCGTCCGTATGTCACAGCCACTTTTTTCCGAAACTATAAGAACTATACTGTTGAAACTTGGTAAGTAGATGTATTCTGTGAACCGCATTAAGATTTTCACACAAAAATAGAAAAAAAACAATAAATTTTGGGGGTCCCCATACTTAGAACTGAAACTTAAACATTTTTTTTCATCAAACCCATACGCGTGGGGTATCTATGGATAGGTCTTCAAAAATGATATTGAGGTTTCTAATATCATTTTTTTCTAAACTGAATAGTTTGCGCGAGACACACTTCTAAAGTGGTAAAATGTGTGTCCCCCCCCTGTAACTTCTAAAATAAGAGAATGATAAAACTAAAAAAAATATATGATGTACATTACCATGCAAACTTCCACCGAAAATTGGTTTGAACGAGATCTAGTAAGTAGTTTTTTTTTAATAATTTAAAACTTACTACAGGTTTGTACGGAACCCTCGGTGCGCGAGTCCGACTCGCACTTGGCCGGTTTTTTCCGAACCGGCGCGGTGGTAGAGTCGAAACATGACGGTACATAAGAGACACTACATGGAATAAATAAATTGATTATTGAGTGTCCCGGAAAATCAAGCAGTTCCCACGGGATTACAAAACTCCTTTATAAATCCACGCAGCCGCGGGCATCTTGCTGTATGAATAAAATCAGGCCAAATAGCGACAAAATAAATGAATTTGCAGATCTTTATTGTCTCAAAGACAAACTTATTCTCATCTCGGCTGAAGGCGTAATTTCGTAGGCGTAACTTGGTACAAAGTCATCACAATTTGAGCATTGCGAAGTTTGTCAGCTTAACGTAAAGCTGCGCGTTCACCGAATGATACTTTAATTTTAATTTAATTTAATTTATTCACTTACACTTTATACTTTTATTTTAATTCAATTTAATAAATCCAAAGGGTTCAAAATAACATACTGAGGACAATCACAAACGCGCCCTGGTTTACACGCAACTATGAAATCCATCAATATCTGGATCTGCCAACAGTCAGTGATGAAATCAGCAAGTATTGCAAAAAACACCAAGACCGCCTTGCCAAACATCCAAATCACCTTGCTAGCTCGTTGCTACGCGCCCCACGGGCGAAACGCCTGAAACGAGCTGATGTGCTCGATTATTGACGGACGGGCGAGCGATGGCTCCCTCGTCTGCAAATGCCATAATGTAACTCAGGCCATCTGATTATAGTCGCAAGACTGATTGCAGATACAAAGGGGAAAAAAAATGTTTTGTTTGTAAGAAAGAAAACGAAATTCAATTACTTACGTTTTTATTAATTAATCAGTGCTTTTGAATCGTCCAGTGAATCGAAAACTGTACTGTTTCGGAATGCCATTCCCACCAAGAAATACTCGTACCACCAAGTATTTTGGTGACTGGTCATTAAAAATAGATACTTAAAGTAACGTGATTCGTGATTGGTAAAGTTAAATTCTTATTCCATACCGAATAAACCAAATCAGAAAGTTTACCTATATCTAATTTCAGTTACTAAATTTTATCGCCCCATCTAGGTACCAAACCGATTTCAAAGGCGGATACCTTTTTTCCCGGGAAAATAAAGGGTTCCCTCGCATTTTTTGAAACGTAAATTCACAGACAAAGTCGCATTCAAGAGCTAGCAGAAATAACTTTATTCTATTCTACGATAACACAAAAGTAAATCACGCTCCGCCTGAAAAGCGAAATCCTCGCAAACAATTTCGGAACAAGTTTTCCAAAAAAGGGTTTATTCCACACGGATCGGAGCGGCCGTTCCGGATTCACATTTCGGGGATTTAAAATCAATTTCGCTCTTTGTACAACTGAGCATATTATTTTATCAAGCACCATTATTTCGTAGCGTTGGATTTGAACTTTTATTGAATACTAGCTGATGTCCGCGACTTCTTTTGCGTGGTTTGTTTCTTTTGGTTCCCGCGCGAACTCCTTAATTTTCCGGGATAAAAAGGAGCCTATGTCACTCTCCAGATAACAACTTTACCCATGCCAAAAGTCACGTTGATCTGTTGCTCCGTTGCGGCGTGATTGAAGGACAAACCAACAAACAAACACACTTTCGCATTTATAATATTTGTATAACTAGCCTTTGCCCGCGACTTCGTCCGCGTAGACTACGCAAATATGAGGCCCAATTGTCTAAGCATATCGTAATCATTTGTCAGCTTAAAACGTATTACTCGAACTGTTTTAGGAGTTCATACATGCTTTTTGACGTGAAGGCATCTATGAACTCCTTAAACAGGTCGAACTATACGTTTGACAAACGATAACGATTACGATTTACTTACACAGTCGGGGGGCTGACCCCCTATTTGACCCCCTTAGAGGTTGAGTTTTTAGAAATCTTTTCTTATCGGATTTCTACGTCATAATAGCTTATGACAAAATTCAACCGGATGCGTCTAGTGGTTTGAACTGTGCGTTGATTGATCAGTCAGTCAGTCACCTTTTCCATTTATACAGGTAGGTTCAAACAGTGACGTCCAAAGAAAGAAATTTGATTCCTCGTATCTAGACCTATCAGAAAATACCCCATGTGTGTTCAGCGGTTATTGGTAGTTTTCGAGTTATAATTTTTTTTAGTTTTATTATTTAGATTTACAGAAGTTTGTAAAAAAATATAAAGCTAAGCGCACATTGGTTTAGGTACTATCGCCTCAGTGTCATTAAGCCGATCTTCCATCATAATAACATTGACATTCAACCTCATTGGTTCACCACTATCACTCCACGCAGTGGAGAACGCTGTGTTCTGATAATTGGGAGGTCCCGGGTTCGATTCCTATCCAATTTAAAAAAAACTAAATAGGCTCTGGTCTGGTCTTACTTTGACGTTTCGGTACGATGCTGCCTAGCAACTGATTTAGAAATTGAAAAATCTCAAATTACCTCTACTGGGGATCGAACTCCACCTACTTTTAAGGCGCACAAATTCGACAGCATAAAGCTTGCAGAATAAAAAGTTAAATAACCAATTTTATCCAAACTGCGAATCAGTTATGCAAATCCCGTAATCTTAAAACGATAAGCCGTCTTATAAAAGTCAGCAAATCCAGATTAAATCATTTCAATGTAAATATAACAATCTAGACTAAGCCCCTAGTTAGTTAGACTTGGAAAGTGGCAAGTCCACAGAAAAGTTTATAATGGTTACAGTGACAGCCTTCGTCGGAGGCCGCGACGACTAAAAGTCAGGGGTAAACGATGAAAGCAATACTTAAGCAATATTAATCACAATGAAAGTTTGATGTCATGTACCTTGACGTTCCTAAAATAAGGATTATAATTCTAAAACACGAAAGTCAATAATGAAACAATATGGCGCTGGCAGTATGTCCCAGACTGTTTTATGATGTTTTTTTTTTTTTTTTATTGTGAGATAGGCTTGCGCTTGACGACAATCATGCTTAGTGCAAAGCAATGATGAGGTCTAGGTTGGAGCGCGCTTGCCTAGAAGATGCCTATTCACTCTTGCCTTGAAGGTACCTAAGTTATACGTGGCAGGAAACACGTGCGCTGGGAGGGTGTTCCACACTCTAGCGGTTCGGATCAGAAAAGTCGAGCTAAAACGTTTCGTGCGGGCAGATTGGACCTCAACCACATAAGGATGCCAACGCTGACGGTTTCTCGCTGTTCTGTGGTAGAACGGGGAAGGAGGAACAAGGTTGTGAAGTTCCTGAGCACACTCTCCATGGTATATCCGGTAAAAAACCCATAAGCAGGCGACACTGCGTCGGTGTTGTAGACAGAGCAATTTCGCCTGCGTAAGTGATTACCCTCATTTTGAAACATTGGGTTGTTAAATCTGTCATCACACACACACATACACTTTTAGCTGATGCCCGCGACTTCGTCCGCGTGGATTGAGGTTTTTTGGTTCCCGCGGGAACAATTTAATTTTCTTCAGAATAAAAAGTAGCAGTTTTGGAACTACTGCCGTTAATTTTTAAGACACGATATCCTCGTTCGATCCGGCCTTCTCCTGTCTTCCACGTTTAGCCGGACTAATTTCCTGGTGTTGTGCATTACGTGCCCTATTATAAATATGCTAATTTAGGATTATTTTTCAACTTTCGGTAATTTTCGAACCATATCGTTTACTATGGTGTTTTTCTATCAATCAATCATAATCATAATCATAATCATAAATCATTTATTTTGCAACGGAAAAGAATCCTCAATAGAAAAGAATGAAACGGAGCGAATAGAGGTAAGTATTCTGATTTCATAATATTCTGATGACATTACTAATATTATAAATGCGAAAGTGTGTTTGTTTATTGGTTTGTTAGTTTGTTGGTTTGTCCTTCAATCACGCCGCAACGGAGCTTTTGGCATGGGTATAGTTGAGGACCTGGAGAGTGACATAGGCTACTTTTTATCCCGGAAAATTAAAGAGTTTCCGCGGGAATAAAAAAAACTTAAACCACGCGGACGAAGTCGCCGGCATCAGCTAGTTGTAGAATAATTCTGAGCTTAGTGCTCTACAACGCCCACTGAGTGACTCAGCGCTGAGCTTTCTTTTCTAGCGCAAAGTTAGTGAGTGACCTTTGACTCCGTAATACTTTTGAAAGATTGAATTTTGAGCGTATTGCTCTTAAATCTCCCGCTGAGGAACACAGCGCTGAACTTTAAATAAATAAAAAAATAAAAGCTTTAATTAGCTTTAAATGTTTCCTTATTACTAGCTGTACACAAAACACTTATATTACGACTAAATTAAAAACTAGCAATAAACGATGGGAAGCAAACTCAGCATTACTGAGCATTGATAACAATGCTCAGCGCTGGTTTTCAGTTTGCTCCGGTTCCATTAGATCCTGCAAAATTGCGCTGCGCCTTATATTTTGACTGTAAATATTAGTACATATCTAACTTCCCTTCCCAGCAAAAATAAAAGTATAATATACTCGTAATTCCTAAGATCAAAAATACAACCAAAGAAATTTAAAAAAACGCGAATTACAAAAATGAGACAAAATTAAAAAATATAATAACTTATACAGGTTTTCTTTCCACAGGTTAGCTTTCTTTTCTAGCCCAATAATAGTGACCAAATTTAACTACGTAATATTTTTGAAAGATTGTATGGGAAACCAGAAACATTTTGGCAGCAATTCAGGGAAGCGCTAAGTCCCCAAAATCCTTACCTCAATTCAAAAGGATTTGTTGATTCAGTTTAGATCCTTTGGAAGCCCTTGCAACGCATTAACAAGGTAGTACGACTTTATGTTACGTTTAAGCCAAAGTGGTATAGGTTTCTAAAGCGGACGCTAAAATGTCACGAAGCTCTCGGCAATTCCCTCTCGCTCCAAGTTCCAAATAATAAATGGGACCTTTAAAAGCGTTAACAAGCTATAACTACATTATGCGTAAGTGCCAAGAAACTTGGTGATATTTGGAAGGGAAGGGCAAAAGAAATGGGTGACATTTTAGCTAACATTTACGAAACGTCTATTGATGCAATTTTGCATTTTAGCTAAAAACTAGCTGCTGCCCGCAACTTCGTACGCGTGGCAAAAGTTTTTTTTAATTACCATTTAATTAATTTTCCGGGATATAAATAAGCCTATGTCACTCTCCATGTCCTCACCTATATACCCATGCAAAAATACACGTCGATCCGATCCGATAGACGCTAGAACGGCTGAACGGATCTAGATGAAATTTGGCACAGAGACATTATATTATAGTCTGGAATAACACACAGGGTACTTTTTATCCCAGTAAATTAAAGAGTTCCCGCGGGAAACAAAAAACCTCAATCCACGCGGACGAAGTCGCCGGCATAAGCTAGTAAGGAGTGATATTTCTCCTGAAAACCAGCGCTGCAGCTTGCTGCGGCTTTGTGTTGAGCGAGGAGGCTTATTTGTTCCCGAACGATAACGTAATAGGCAATAGACTATAGTTACTTCTAAGCAAATATTGTAAATTGTTGTTTTCGTGGGCAAATAAATCAATTATCTATGTACTAGACAATGCCCGCGACTTCGTCCGCGGGGTTTAAGTTTTTTTAATTCCCGCGGGAACTCTTCAATTTTCCGAGATAAAAAGTAGCCTATGTCCTTCCCCGGGATGTAAACTATTTCCGTACCAAATTTCATCAAAATCGGTTGAGTAGTTGGGCCGTGAAAGCGTAGCAGACAGACAGACAGACAGACGGCCACACTTTCGCATTTATAATATTAGTATATGGATCCTTTCGAGGAAAGGGATTCTAAAAACGCCAGAAAGCTGCAACATTTCCACAAATTTTCCGCATGGCAAAAACATTCCGTGTCCTAATTCCAAGGATTTGGGACAAAATCTTACCGACGCTGTTCCACATTAACAAGCTATTACCTACCACTTTATGCTGCGCTCAAGCTAAAGTGATATCGTTTTCCAAAATGGCCGCAAAATTATAGAGCACTCGGTATCTAATGGTACGAAAGCACCTTATACTAGTAGTTATGTGTATACTGTATCGGTCGTTGTCTTTACAAACACTTAGTTGAGTGGAAAGTGCTATCTTTTGAATCTATTCAATGGGTGCCTGGAATTTAATTCCAAAATAGTCGTTGCATTTCTAAAATTAAACGTAGGATTGTTATTCTGCTTTAAAGTTATGGATACAATTGGAATTCATGATCAATCTGCTTGTGGACGTCCACTATTAGCATAGGCCTTCCATAGTAAGTTAGAAAGGTATTCATTGCAATAAATTTGAAAAAATAAGTTTGAATTGTCAAATGAATCTAGCATTGGTTCGGAACAACTTTAATATCGAAGAAATCGTAGAGTTTCTGCGGGAATCGAACCCGGCAGGTTTTTGATAAGTAATTATAATTAGGCAGGATAAATTGGAAATTTATAATTTCCGAATTTTTTCAGGTCTGGTCTGAGTCAAGTGGTCAAGACGTACCGCCAAGCGATTTAGCGTATTCGCATAGTGCATATATTCGCCGGTTGGTGTCACATTTCCTTTAGAGTAAAATTGTCTAACGGGTCTCTGCGAGTTGGTTTCGGCCCCTCGTACGCCTTCCAAAGGTCCGAGACCCCATGGTCCCGAGATGGAAGAGACATTATTACATCTAAAATGTCCCTAATTTTATTTTCAATGACTTGGTTTGAGATTTGGCCACATTTGGGTAAAGTGCATTGACCTCTAATTGAAAATGAAAACGTTAGAATTTGTAAGAGACAGGTAAACTTAGGTTAGCTCGCCACCTTAAGCAATAAAAGTTGCTGGCATTTATCAACATGATTAGGGAGATAATTTTGGCCTGTTAGGAGGCTTCGGCCGTGGCTAAATACCACCCTACCGGCAAAGACGTGCCGCAAAGCGATTTAGCGTTCCGATAAGCCGTACGATGCCGTGTAGAAACCGACTAGGGTTATTGGTTTAATATAAC
The DNA here is from genome assembly GCA_917051295.2 of Erebia ligea. NCBI lineage: Eukaryota > Metazoa > Arthropoda > Insecta > Lepidoptera > Nymphalidae > Erebia > Erebia ligea. The sequence continues at coordinate 1,233,064 of OU785241.1, forward strand.
TGACGTACCTAACAGGTTAGCCCTTTACCATCTTAGACTGCATCATCACTTACCATCAGGTGAGATCGCAATCAAGGGCTAACTTGTAACGGCATAAAAAAAACCTTAATCCAAGCGAACCAAGTCGCAGGCATCATCTAATAAAATTTAATGTAAATAGCCCATGAATTGCAAAAATAATAACAGCATTTTGACTCCAGCCCAGCGTTGAAATTAGTCCTTCCTGTAAACAGCATCTGGAATAAATACAGGTCGGCCATATTTAATTAAAGTCCCCATAGTCCAACGCTAGAAATGGAAATAACTTCAAAAGTTAGACGCGGTCTCTAAGAAAGTGTTCTGTATGTGCATTCCTTTAAGTTGGGAGTAATTAAACTCCCTAGGTACACGCTTGCTAAGTAATAAACTGCTTAAGCTAAGCTCCTTGAACCTGTTACTTAATTAGAATAGCGAACTATTCCAGCTAGATTTGTTAGATATTAGTTAGGGATTTTAGGCTGAGAATTGAATCGATTATTTCTTTGAACCGTGCTTCAAAAATCCTTAAAATATCATGTTCTAAAATGTAATCAAAGGACAAAAACACATATTTTAACACAGCAACCTTTGTACACGTCTACAACATAACCTTTTTACATTGACTTATATGTATACACTAGCTGATGCCCGCGACTTCGTCCGCGTGGTTTAAGTTTTTTTCCCCACAGGCACTCCCTAATTTTCCGGGATAAAAAGTAGCCTATGTCACTCTCCAGGTACCTCAACTATACCCATGCAAAAAATCACGTTGATCCGTTTCTCCGTTGCAGCGTGATTGAAGGACAAACTCTATTTAACGAATTTTCAAAAATGGTGAAACATGTACTTCATCATATTTAACCGAAAGCTCAAATATAAACTTGCTAATTGAGCTTTCGGTTAAATATGAAGAAGTGGCTTGGCTTTTACTTGAAAAATGAATGATTTTCATGCAAACTTTCAACCCCTATTTTACCCCTTTGCGGGTGACATTTTGTACACACGTACTTCTTTATTTTTACCGAAAGCCAAAATACCAAGTTTCGTTAATATAACTTGAAAAATATCGTGAGAAAACCAGGACTGTCATTCAAATTTTCATCCCTTAATTCACCCCTTTTAAAAATGGTGAATTACCGTACATCTTCATATTTAACTGCAGGAAGTCCAAGTGCTAAGTCGTCGTTGATTGCTATTAAAAAAATTGAACAGCAATCAACGGGACGACATAATAATTGCTAATATTTATTTACAGGAACGCATAGTAAGTATAGCTTATAACGTCTTTAAGAGGTGATATCTAGTAAAAGTCCCATTCACATGCGTCAGTTTTTACACTGTTTAAAAAGGTACTGCGCATACTTTAATACTGTACAAGAATCAGCTTTTCTAGTTATCGTTCATTTTTGGTAACAATAAACCGTCTTTGAGCGGCCATATCTAGCGAAAGGCCCATCCACATGCGGGCAGACCGTAACTTTCGTGATCAGTGGAGAGCCCTAAATCCACCTAACACTGAATCAGCCTTTCTGGCGATAGTTACCAAAAGTGCAGTTATCTCCTATAATAATATGTAAGCTAGTTATTTCTCAGCTGATAACGGTGTGTTGGTACGGAACCTTTTATGAGCGAGTCTGACTCGCACTTGGCCGGTTTTTTCAAACGTTAAGGCTTTCGTTGCTGCTAACCGATATTAATGAGGTTCGTGCTATCGAATACAGTGAGGAGCTTCTTTAAGATTTTATCGAAAAATCCATGGATTAGGGATGCAACACGATAAAACATACTGTAAAAATCCGTCTATAGTGTTGTGGACGAAATTTTGTTTAAAAAAAGAGCAATAATTTCTGCCGGCTTTTCACAAGGAGATTGCTTTTCAGCGCGTTTTTTTTAAAATAAACATAGGTACCTACCTACATTTAATAAAACTAATTCTACTCTAAAATCAATTGATTAATTCTTCAAGGCTAACCAATATTACCTAATGAGGTTCGTGCTATGGAATACAGTGAGCAACTTCTTTAAGATTTTATCGAAAAGTTCATGGATTAGGGTTGAAACACGATAAAACATACTGTAAGAATCTGTCTATAGTGTTGTGGACGAAATTTTGTTTAAAAAAAGAGCAATAAGTTCTACCGGCTCTTCACAAAAAGGAGCTTTCTTTTCAGCGCGTTTGTTTTAAAAATAGACAGCTACCTACATTTAATAAAACTAATTCAACTCTAAAATCAATTGATTAATTCTTCGATTTGGGCACCGATTTTCCAGAGATTTCTGATCATGTAGTTTACGATGAACTAAGATTTAATGGGTATGTATCACGACTCACGAGAAATATATACATTGTGAAAGTGTCGATATTTCGACCCAGTTACATGGATCGTGGTCACGACAGGACGCGACGGGGCTGCGGTGTAGAGACGTCAAGTCTAGTCCCACTACAGAGGCGAGGCGTGTTGCGGCACGTAACGGCAAGTATTCTTTGTATGAGGTTGTATGGAGCTGGGCCCACTTAAGCGACGCGGCACGGAGATGCATTGCGCGACGCGGCCTCGGTCCCGTGCAAATGCCGCTACGTGCCACTCGCCGCTCCGTGCATCTCAAGTGGGGCTAGACCTTGAAGCTGTCACAGGCAGAATCTATGTAACCGTCTCTCCGCCTGCTTGTCATTTTTGAAGAAATTTCATGGAACTAACATTCAATTAGTTTATCAACTACAAGGATTATTATAGGGGATTTTTGTATGAAAATCGAACTTAACGTGAGCGAAGCGGCCAAAAGCTAGTAGAGTTTATAAAAAGGAATTACTCTCTTTCATCCATACAAAAGTTCCAAATACCTATAGAATAAGTTAAGTAATTCCACGCATTAATTTCCCAGCATCCATTTCAGCCATTTTATTTGGCCTATTTGGATAGTTGTGAATGGCGCTCCGTACAGCTTCCATCTTTATATCCTTTGAGCCCGAGTTACCGCAGAGTGCTGGACAATTGCCAAAATTACCAGCGTCACTCACCGATTGATTTCGTTATGAATTTCCAGATCGGATTATCTTTTTTTTTAAATCCAGTTTGTAGTGGATTTAGTCTTTGATTACCATCTCACAAGATGGTAAGTGATGATGCGGTCTAAGATGGTAGCGGGCCTTCCCCTAACCTGTTAGGGGCATGGCAGTTATATTAATTAACCCATACCCCTAATCGATTTCTACACGGCATCGTACGGCTTATCGGAACGCTAAATCGCTTTGCGGCACGTCTTTGCCGGTAGGGTGGTATTTAGCCACGGCCGAAGCCTCCTAACAGGCCAAAATTATCTCCCTAATCATGTTGATAAATGCCAGCAACTTTTATTGCTTAAGGTGGCGAGCTAACCTAAGTTTCCCTGTCTCTTACAAATTCTAACGTTTTCATTTTCAATTAGAGGTCAATGCACTTTACCCAAATGTGGCCAAATCTCAAACAAAGTCATTGAAAATAAAATTAGGGACATTTTAGATGTAATAATGTCTCTTTCATCTCGGGACCATGGGGTCCCGGACCTTTGGAAGGCGTACGAGGGGCCGAAACCAACTCGCAGAAGCCCGTTAGACAATAATTTTACTCTAAAGGAAATGAGACACAAACCGGCGAATATATGCACTATGCGAGTGCACCCAAGGACAATCCCCGGTTAGTGTAGGACTATTGCAAAACATGGAAACAAATGATAGGTACCTATCATTGTTTCCATAATACTTATTATTATGGGTCACATAATAATTATTACATATTTGTATTGTAATACTTGTTTCATTTTTGATAGAGGAAAATGCTGAATAAAAATACTAGATGTTTTCACTATTTGTCTCTCTAGAATGTGCGAGATAGAAGAAAAATTAGGTTAGGTCGCCGCCTTAATCAGTAATACTTGTTAAAGAAAAGCAAAACTTGTTAGAGAGACCTCAAAGTCTCAGGGGGAGATGGCTGGGCTGGGATAAATGGCGTACAGTTTCAAAGCTAATTTATTTAAAGCATGTTTAACTTTGAACTTCCAGAAAATAAGACGTACCTAATGGAAATAATTAAAACACCAAACGCGCTCTGGTCTGGGAAGAGCCCACAATTCAGCTAAGTTATACCTATTTGATAGAATATGTTATAAATAGTATAGTATTGTAGTATATTAGATAGAATTTTATAAATAGTATAGCAGTAGTAAATAATAAATAGTAAATAGTAGTTAAGGATGTTTATTCATTACTTACTAAAAATTAAAATTATGTAGAGCGTATTGTAATGAGCGAATACGAGGAATACCGGTGCACGGATAAACCCGATCAGGGTTTTTGTTACACCGTAACAAATATTGTTAACTGTTATATATGTTTACTTGTTTTTAAATAAATAATAATAAAGTAAATAATAATGTAACAAAAAGAAGTATTGGGCAACAAGCCACCGCATATGACGAATAACCAAAAGTCCCCGAGCATTCAAGACACATTAATATGTTCGGTCCATTCGCCAGGTAAAGTTTAGCTCCCACCTGCGTCCAATATTGGGCCAAACATCTCACGTGCAGCCAATAAAACTACGTTACGGGCGTTTAAGCCAATAATAACTTTGATGCGAGCGCACTACTACCGATACTCGAATGTAAAACTGGACGTCTATCCTACTAATATTATAAACTCGCTGACGCTCGCTACTTCGTCCCCGTGAAGTAAGATTTTTTTAATTCCCACGGGAACTTAATTTTCCGGGATAAAAAGTAGCCTATCTCACTCTCTCGGTCCTTAACTATACCTACACATGTAAAAAATTAACGTCGAACCGATGCTTTGTTGCCGCGTGATTGGAGGACAAACTAACAAACCAATAAACCAACAAACAAACACACTTTCGCATTTATAATATTAGTATGATATGATATGATGGGCAATTTTATATGTCAGTAAATTTGGATGTTTTTAACTCCTTCACGGCACAATGACTGAACCTAGGAGATGGCTTATAACAGTTATAACCCAAATTAACATTACTTCATTATTTTTATCCCGGAAAAATAAGGAGTTCCCGCGAAATAACTAGCCTTTGTCCTTCCCGGTGTAACAACCTATCTCTTTATATATCTTGTTATTTCTTTTTGCTTGTTTACTTTATTATATCTTTTTGATGTTTTGTGTGGCAATAAAGCATTAATCTATCTCTGTACCAAATTTCATAAATATTGGTTATAAATATGGGCCGTTAAAGCGTAGCAGACAGACGGACAGACACTATTTCGCATTTATAATATTAGTATGGATAACGATAGTCGCTACTAATAATGTTATATTACTTAACTCTTTGTTTGAAAGTGCTTTTATTAATTTTTGTTTATAAAAATGATTTTACATTAAATCAAATCATTTATTATTATAATTAGGGAAGTTTTATTAATATTTATTACACGTTTATTATTAAAGAAAAAATATCTTCATCGGTAGCCTTACACAGGATGGTATTATGATACTTAGTGATAATAGAAGACGTTCGGGCAAGTGACTAATGTGCGCACAACTTTAGCTGTTAAAATTTTAGCACTGCCATATCCGCAAATGTTTTGATATCAACTCAGAGCCAGATGGTCTACTCTCTTTCTCTAAAACGAAACTTCGCAAACAAACGTACGAAATTTCGTTAACTCCTAGGTACATAATATTATCTCTATGCTCCTCTCTATTTCGTTTTCGTACACGCAGACGAAGTACGGATCCATAGAAAATTTTCGTGACCGATTGGATTGAACGACTTTGTGTGGGTCTAATAACAGACTAATTACGTTCGTTTGCGAAGTTTCGTTTGAGAGAAAGAGAGTAGACCCCCAGACGTCGATGTATTGGAATGCATAATCGCTTAAAAATATGAGCCCTAAAATAGAGATTCACTCTTCACGTCGAAATATGAACTCTTGAATATTGAAACGAATGTCTATTGGTATCGAATCTCGCATTTAAAGATATATTCTTTCTTCGTTATGTCTATAAAGATAAAATTGTTTGATCACGATTCACGATAGAGATATGTAAGACAACGACTTACAGATTCCAGATTTGACTTTAAGTTAGGTAAATTGAAGGATTTTTAGTTTTATCTTGGACTGTACCGTTACTAACGATCCAGTTAAATAGCATGTCAGAGCTTACTGTTGTCGAATAAAGAAATATAATAATATTAGATGATGCCCGCGACTTCGTCCGCGTGTCCTATGTACTTCCCCGGGATGCAACTAAAACTCTGTATACCTTTCATCAAAATCGGTTGAGATTCAAAAGGTGAGCTATGAAAGCGTAGCAGACAGACAGACAGACACAATCAGGGGGCATACTACCATCGCTTAAAGCCGTATTGTTTTAATGTTGCAGACGTTCGTATTTTGGAATTATAATCCTAATTTTAGGGTCGTTAAGGTCCTGTTTAAATTATCATTCTACTAGCTGATGCCCGCGACTTCGTCCGCGTGGATCGAGGTTTTTCGGTTCCCGCGGGAACTCCTTAATTTTCCGGGATAAAAAGTAGCCTATGTGTTATTCCAGACTATAATCTATCTCTGTGCCAAATTTCATCCAGATCCGTTCATCCGTTGGGGCGTGATTGAGTAACAAACATACATCCATACATCCAAACTTTCGCATTTATAATATTTATTTGATGTGCACTGACTCGCTGCATCAGCACTTTCGCACTTTAAAAAACTCGCGGTTGACGATGCAGTCAGTCAATCATTAGCTAGAACTCCGTGTGGTAAACCCAGTCTCCTGTTGCTGGAGCGCGTAGATATTAAGATCCGTGTTGTTTTTTTTTTTTTAATCCACTACAAATTAGCCCTTGACTGCGATCTCACCTGATGGTAAGTGAAGATGCAGTCTAAGATGGTAGCGGGCTAACCTGTTAGGGGCATGGCAGTTATATAAACACTACATATGTTATATTATTATTATGTTATAGCTATATACGGTTTCTACACGGTATCGCTTAGCGGCACGTCTTTACCGGTAGGGTGGTAACTAACCACGGCCGAAGCCTCCCACCAGGCAATTAAATTCAGTGGAAAGTTTCCGTGTTTTTTTTTAAAAAAAGACTGTCGACCCGGCCCTCGTAACAGTACGTTACATAAATCTGTCATTGTAAAGTAATAGTGATTTAAGCGATGTAACACCCCAGTGTGACAATACTTTCTTACGTTTTCATCAATGAATTCTCGATAATTCTTACGACGACGCTCCAATAGTAGTATCTCGAGTCGTCCATTAATTAGTGGCTGGAACAAGTAGCGATGCCGACCTGCAAGACACTTCAACGACGTCGCTAATAGCCCGGCGTTTGCAGAATATAATAAGCTGATCTTCTTCTTTTAGTGCCATCTCCTATCGGAGGTTGGCAACCATTAGGGCTATCTGCACCTTGGACGCTGCTGCCCGGAATAGCGATCGGGTACTCTTCCCGTACCATTGGCGTAAATTCTTAAGCCAAGACGTTCTTCTACGGCCAGGTGGTCTTTTGCCGGCTATTTTTCCCTGAATTATGAGCTGGAGGAGGTCGTATTTGTTATTCCTCATAATGTGGCCAAAATACTCCAGCTTCCGTACTTTTATAGTTTTTAGGATTTCCAGATCTTTGCTCAGCCGTTGCAAAACAGTGGTGTTTCTCACACGCTGTACCCAAGATATTCTCAACATTCTCCTATATACCCACATTTCGAACTATAAGCTGATATCGAGTTACAACTTCGAGAGAAAAGAGCTATAGGTGAAAGTTACAGTTAGGGCGCATCATCTCATCATAGCGCAACGAAGACCAATCTTAAATCTATGGTAACACCCCAGTCCCCAGTGTGACAATGCTTTCTCACGTTTTCATCAATGAATTGGGTATTTGACAAATTGTGAAATCAGCAACTTTTTTTTTAAACGTCACAACGCGTCCTAAATATGGGATTTATATGAAATTCTGAAATGTGACATCATTAAAGTTCGAAGCACTTTTTTACTTTAATCGATTGTTTAACATGGTTATTCAACATAAAACTATCAGGGGCCGTGGATATTACGACTTTTGAGAGATCCTCTATTAAATAATCACTAAAAAATATTTTTTTTGAGTAGTCAAATACCCAAATCTCGACATTTCTTACGACGCTCCAATAGTAGTATCTCGAGTCGTCCATTAATTAGTGGCTGGAACAAGTAGCGATGCCGACCTGCAAGACACTTCAACGACGTCGCTAATAGCCCGGCGTTTGCAGAATATAATAAGCTGATATCGAGTTACAACTTCGAGAGAAAAGAGCTATGGGTGAAAGTTACAGTTAGGGCGCATCATCTCATCATAGCGCAACGAAGACCAATCTTTAATCTATGGTAACACCCCAGTCCCCAGTGTGACAATGCTTTCTCACGTTTTCATCAATGAATTGGGTATTTGACAAATTGTGAAATCAGCAACTTTTTTTTTAAACGTCACAACGCGTCCTAAATATGGGATTTATATGAAATTCTGAAATGTGACATCATTAAAGTTCGAAGCACTTTTTTACTTTAGTCGATTGTTTAACATGGTTATTCAACATAAAACTATCAGGGGCCGTGGATATTACGACTTTTGAGAGATCCTCTATTAAATAATCACTAAAAAATATTTTTTTTGAGTAGTCAAATACCCAAATCTCGACATTTCTTACGACGCTCCAATAGTAGTATCTCGAGTCGTCCATTAATTAGTGGCTGGAACAAGTAGCGATGCCGACCTGCAAGACACTTCAACGACGTCGCTAATAGCCCGGCGTTTGCAGAATATAATAAGCTGATATCGAGTTACAACTTCGAGAGAAAAGAGCTATGGGTGAAAGTTACAGTTAGGGCGCATCATCTCATCATAGCGCAACGAAGACCAATCTTTAATCTATGGTAACACCCCAGTCCCCAGTGTGACAATGCTTTCTCACGTTTTCATCAATGAATTGGGTATTTGACAAATTGTGAAATCAGCAACTTTTTTTTAAACGTCACAACGCGTCCTAAATATGGGATTTATATGAAATTCTGAAATGTGACATCATTAAAGTTCGAAGCACTTTTTTACTTTAATCGATTGTTTAACATGGTTATTCAACATAAAACTATCAGGGGCCGTGGATATTACGACTTTTGAGAGATCCTCTATTAAATAATCACTAAAAAATATTTTTTTTGAGTAGTCAAATACCCAAATCTCGACATTTCTTACGACGCTCCAATAGTAGTATCTCGAGTCGTCCATTAATTAGTGGCTGGAACAAGTAGCGATGCCGACCTGCAAGACACTTCAACGACGTCGCTAATAGCCCGGCGTTTGCAGAATATAATAAGCTGATATCGAGTTACAACTTCGAGAGAAAAGAGCTATGGGTGAAAGTTACAGTTAGGGCGCATCATCTCATCATAGCGCAACGAAGACCAATCTTTAATCTATGGTAACACCCCAGTCCCCAGTGTGACAATGCTTTCTCACGTTTTCATCAATGAATTGGGTATTTGACAAATTGTGAAATCAGCAACTTTTTTTTTAAACGTCACAACGCGTCCTAAATATGGGATTTATATGAAATTCTGAAATGTGACATCATTAAAGTTCGAAGCACTTTTTTACTTTAGTCGATTGTTTAACATGGTTATTCAACATAAAACTATCAGGGGCCGTGGATATTACGACTTTTGAGAGATCCTCTATTAAATAATCACTAAAAAATATTTTTTTTGAGTAGTCAAATACCCAAATCTCGACATTTCTTACGACGCTCCAATAGTAGTATCTCGAGTCGTCCATTAATTAGTGGCTGGAACAAGTAGCGATGCCGACCTGCAAGACACTTCAACGACGTCGCTAATAGCCCGGCGTTTGCAGAATATAATAAGCTGATATCGAGTTACAACTTCGAGAGAAAAGAGCTATGGGTGAAAGTTACAGTTAGGGCGCATCATCTCATCATAGCGCAACGAAGACCAATCTTTAATCTATGGTAACACCCCAGTCCCCAGTGTGACAATGCTTTCTCACGTTTTCATCAATGAATTGGGTATTTGACAAATTGTGAAATCAGCAACTTTTTTTTAAACGTCACAACGCGTCCTAAATATGGGATTTATATGAAATTCTGAAATGTGACATCATTAAAGTTCGAAGCACTTTTTTACTTTAATCGATTGTTTAACATGGTTATTCAACATAAAACTATCAGGGGCCGTGGATATTACGACTTTTGAGAGATCCTCTATTAAATAATCACTAAAAAATATTTTTTTTGAGTAGTCAAATACCCAAATCTCGACATTTCTTACGACGCTCCAATAGTAGTATCTCGAGTCGTCCATTAATTAGTGGCTGGAACAAGTAGCGATGCCGACCTGCAAGACACTTCAACGACGTCGCTAATAGCCCGGCGCGCGTTTGCAGAATATAATAAGCTGATATCGAGTTACAACTTCGAGAGAAAAGAGCTATAGGTGAAAGTTACAGTTAGGGTTACAGCATCATCAACCCCGCAATGCTCCTCGCAATTTTGACGACCTCCGTGGCGCAGTGTGTAGCGCTGTTGCTTTAACGTGCGGAGGTCCCGGGTTTGATCCCCGGCAGGGTCAATTTGGGAATTTATAATTTCTGAATTTTCCCTGGTCTGGCCTGGGCCATGGCTAGTTACCACCCTACCGGCAAAGACGTGCCGCCAAGCGATTTAGCGTTCCGGTACGATGCCGTGTAGAAACCGAATAGGGGTATGGGTTAAATATAACTGCCATGCCCCTAACAGGTTAGCCCGCTACCATCTTAGACTGCATCATCACTTACCATCAGGTGAGATCGCAGTCAAGGGCTAACTTGTAGTGGTTAAAAAAAAATGCGTCGATTATTCGGGATAAAAAGTTGCCTATGTGTACTATCCATCCTCTGAATACATCCTCTGGATATGACTAAGTGTGATTTTGTCAACATCGGTTGAACAGAAAAGCCATGGTATGGTTCCATAACAAATCCATAAGTATGGATATTTACTTCAAACTCAAAATTCAAAGTATATTTATTAAATTTAGGTACACTGTTCATTTAATGACGTCCAATCTTAATATATATAAATCTCGTGTCACAATGTTTGTCCTCAATGGACTTCTAAACCACTTAACCGATTATAATAAAATTCGCACACCATGTGCAGTTCGATCTAACTTGAGAGATAGGATAGTTTAATATTATATAGATTAGGATTATTAGTGCTACCCGTGCGAAGCCGGGGCGGATCGCTAGTCTTAATATATATAAATCTCGTGTCACAATGTTTGTCCTCAATGGACTTCTAAACCACTTAACCGATTATAATAAAATTCGCACACCATGTGCAGTTCGATCTAACTTGAGAGATAGGATAGTTTAATATTATATAGATTAGGATTATTAGTGCTACCCGTGCGAAGCCGGGGCGGATCGCTAGTTACTTATAAAACATAATGGTGATAATCAGTTACGGTATCTTAAAACTAAAGCTACGAGGGTTCCAAACGCGCCCTGGTCTGAGAAGAGCCCACAACAAACTCAGCCGGGTTTTTTTAGTATCACCATCTCACAAATTTCGTAAATTACTTAATTAGATTTACAATTATAACAATTCTATACATACTTAGCCGCTGGAACAATTCATACCCATGCCTTCCTATCATTCAAATAACCCTTTGATAAGATAATTAAAAATATGAGTCTAGTGGATTGAGGGAACTCAATTCCATCAATCCACTAGGATCCACTTTTTGGATCCACCAGTGGATCGAATAGGACTGGTGTCCACTATGATCCAATAGTCTGGGTGGATCCTATAACACTTCAACTTCATTAGGATCCACCGTCTGGCTCCACCAGTGGATCACTGGGAGTTCACTGTGATCCACCAATGTTCTTAGTGGAGCCTTTTGGGTTTACTCTGTAATAGGACTTTCTATTTCGGACACATTATTCGTGAAGCCAGAGCGACTCAGCTACCAAAAAAAAAAACATTTTTCAAACACTTGAATAGCCTTTCTATTTTATTCAATTCCAACCTTTGCCCACAAGAGCCTATCAAAATCATTAATCCTCATAACAATCGAAAAGGAGAACCTTATTATTTCTGTAATTGTGATACCTAAGTCAATGTCAGGCAAGGGTCAGCCTTTGCAGTTCAAACAAACCGAATGTAAATACCTAGACTTGATTAAGGTACTTAAATTGTTTAAAATAAAAGCTTTTATTTGAACAAATTCCAAAATAGATTTGGCATTTCTCTTGGAATATAGAATTTAATGAAAAAAAATGTTTACTTAATAATGTTGAATTTGAGTTTAGTCACAAAAAATTTATAAAAGATTTTATAATCCTATGAAAACGTAAAGTATAATTACTAGCACCGCCAAATCTATACTTACTAAAAATTTTATAAATGATAAATTGTGTCTGTCTGTCTACCTATCTGCCTGCTACGTTTTCATGGCCCATCTGTTCAACAAATTTCAACAAAATTTGGTACAAAGATTTATGACGGGAAATTATCGAGTTCCCGCGGGAATCAAAAAACCTTAACCCTAGTTACGAAGTCGCGGGCATCGTCTTAGTACATAATAACTACATGCACGCAACATCGCCTGCCAATTGGTCTTCTATCTTCACCGTTTTGCCACAGAATAGTGAAAAACCCTATAGGATTCTTTTGTGGTAGGCATTAAATCTACTCGCACGAAATAGTTACGATGTATAAATCACCACCTTCCGTGTTCTCCAGTCGCACTCTTCGTCGCAGAAACAAATTTCATCCTCACCACCTGGACGCCTGGTCTTCTTCCACCACCCGCTATTCCAGGTAATTTCTGCCACGTACCTGCAAACTGTGGAACCAGCTTCCATCTTCTGTGTTCCCTAATGATTATAATATGGGGCTCTTCAAAGGGCGGATAAACTAAAAAAATTCTCAAAAGCCAGCAACGTATTGGCGGTTCCTCTGGTGCTGCAAATGTTCATGGGCGGCGGTAATCACTTACCATCAGGTGACCCGCCTGCTCGTTTGCTCGCTATATATATATATATATATATCTAATAAATATTATAAATGCGAAAGGCTGGATGGATGGATGTATGGATGTATGTTTGTTACTCAATCACGCTCCAACGGATGAACGGATCTGGATGAAATTTGGCACAGAGATAGATTATAGTCTGGAATAGCACATAGGCTACTTTTTATCCCGGAAAATTAAAGAGTTCGCGCGGGAACCGAAAAACCTCAATCCACGCGGACGAAGTCGCGGGCATCAGCTAGTTATATATAAATCATACCCACTACAAATAAATCCCATACTATAGGTAAGTCACTTTACTAGCGCAAGGTCATCAACGCATCGCCAATCCGCTACTGAACAAGAGTCTCGTCTCAGATGATGGTTTTTGCCATAGTCCACCACTTTGGCCAAATGCGGATTGGCAGACTTCGCACATCATTGCGAACATTATGAAAAATTCTAAGACATGCCAGTCTCCTCACGAAGTTTTTCTTAGCTATTAGATCAAGTGATATTTATTTGCTTAAAACGCACACAACTCCGAAAAGTTATAATTACGTGCCCAGGATCGAACCCACGACCACTTGTGGCTGAAGTCTACCACCACCACTAGGCTGTCACTGTTTTATTCGAAATTATTATCTCGATTTTCATTCTCCAGTCTCAATTATCTTATTTTTCTTTTTAAAAATATACTAATTTGCGAGTATAAATTTCCATCAACTCTTTGTAATAAATAATTATTTGTTGACAGTTATTATATTAGCAATTTTATAATTTTATTACAGTGCTTCACATACGAGGAAAGTTTCTAAACTTACTTAAGGTGCCTTATACGGCTTTCATGATGTGTCATCCTTTTCCAGGTACACTTTAAAGAATCGGGAGTCACAGCTGTGGGGATGTCATGGTATCAAATTAAAGGTCATTTCTTCATCTCTCGTTTGACCTTATAAAAATGCACACTCCAATACAAATTTTCTGCATAAATACGTTTCTCCGAACGCAAGATCTGCTGAAAATGACGAAAAATGGGGTCCGGATAGGTACCCATAAAGCTAGATCCGCTGCATATTTTAACTTGAATATTAACAATAAAGTGGGGCTTATATAGTCCTCTATCCATGGTGCAAAGCATTAAGCATACAAATAAATATGTTTATAGTTTATGTGGCAAAAAAAAAATGTTTCATACATTTTTCTATGAAAAGAAGCCGAGCGCTAGGCGTTTGGCGCTCAGTACGCGCTGAGACGCGCTCGTGGACGGGTGGGTGTATCGCTTTTTTGCACGAAATTTATTACGACAAAATGAACACCGTGTTGTGTACTGCCATAGAGATATAATATTCTCTATGTGTACTGCGCTTAGAAAAACTTGATACCGACATCCACAAAGAAGGAAGTTCTCAAGTGTAGGCGTATTTTTTTTACCCGATTACGGCAAAGCCACAAGGAAAGGGTATGTTAGGAATATATATTATGTATGTATGCATGTATGTATGTATGTATTAAAAAAAAGTGAGCGCCATTTTGAAATTCTTTGATAACGTACCGATTTCGTTCAAAATCGATATCTGGGGTTCCCTGGGATCACAAAACAGGAAACTGTTACCAAAATTTTAAAAAAGTCAGCGCCATTTTGAATTTTTTTGTTATCGTACCGATTTCGTTCAAAATCGATATCCGGGGTTCCCTGGGATCACAAAACAGGAAACTGTTACCAAAATTTTAAAAAAGTCAGCGCCATTTTGAAATTTTTTGTTATCGTACCGATTTCGTTCAAAATCGATATCCGGGGTTCCCTGGGATCACAAAACAGGAAACTGTTACCAAAATTTTAAAAAAGTCAGCGCCATTTTGAAATTTTTTGTTATCGTCCCGATTTCGTTCAAAATCGATATCTGGGGTTCCCTGGGATCACAAAACAGGAAACGGTTACCAAAATTTTAAAAAAGTCAGCGCCATTTTGAAATTCTTTGTTATCGTACCGATTTCGTTCAAAATCGATATCTGGGGTTCCCTGGGATCACAAAACAGGAAACTGTTACCAAAATTTAAAAAACGGCAGCGCCATTTTGAAATTCTTTGTTATCATACCGATTTCGTTCAAAATCGATATCTGGGGTTCTCTGGGATCACAAAACAGGAAACTGTTACCAAAATTTTAAAAAGTTCACTGCTGACTTTTTTTTGATTGACTGCTGTTTTGTGATCCCAGGGAACCCCAGATATCGATTTTGAACGAAATCGGTATGATAACAAAGAATTTCAAAATGGCGCTGCCGTTTTTAAAATTTTGGTAACAGTTTCCTGTTTTGTGATCCCAGGGAACCCCAGATATCGATTTTGAACGAAATTTGTACGATAACAAAGAATTTCAAAATGGCGCTGACTTTTTTAAAATTTTGTTCATAGTTTCCTGTTTTGTGATCCCAGGGAACCCCAGATATCGATTTTGAACGAAATCGGAACGATAACAAAGAATTTCAAAATGGCGCTGACTTTTTTAAAATATTGGTAACAGTTTCCTATTTTGTGATCCTACGGAACCCCAGATATCGATTTTGAACGAAATCGGTAAGATAATCTTTTATACATTATTTTACAATCTCAAAAACTGAGTATTATTGTAGCCGCGAGTATTGTTTCGGCGCATTAATAGGTACATAATATTTACCGCGGCCAACAGCGTAAACAAGTACCTAGTAAATAAATAATCGTCTAATATTTTCAAGTAACAAAATTGGTTAGTTGGCAATAAAATCGAGCGTCTCTACGCTCTATAGCTCTACGCTCTCGTAAAGCGTGCATATAATATATGCTGTGTGACGAGTTTTATACCTATAGTTGAGTTTTTTACCTATAGTTGGTCGCGGGGTAAATGTTTAAAGGGCCTTAAGTAAATACTGTACTTATATCAAAAATTTCCGGAACCGGCAGGATTTGAACCTGCGTCTCTCTGTACTTACACTTATTATATTAGCACTTACGAACATACTCTATCTCTACAAATGAAAAAGAAAAATCTTTAACGCAAACAGGAACAAAACCAGGTTTCTCGTTTATTCTAAGAAGTAAGAACCCAATAAAAAATATCTATAAGTAGACGTCATCAAATAATACAAAAAAAAATCTGATAGCGAAATGTAAATGCAATTTATCTCAAGGCCAGAATCCAGTGAACCCAATTTAAAGTCCTGGTCAGACATAACGCGCGGCGGAAGCAACACGGCAGGATGGCTGGAGCCTTGAACACATTATCCCAAGATAGCGAAATATTAGAACTACATAGTTTATGTATTGTATACCCATATTGTAACATGTTTTCGTTTTTAAATAAAACAAGTGCTGAGTTTCTTGCCGGTTGTGCGCAGTAGAATCTGCTGGTAAAGTCCTGATATAGTATCATAAGTGTGCCAAGTTGTCCTACATAAAATAAACACTTAATTTCATTAGTAGATACAATACAATCAGCGAACCATCAAATATTTGTAGCGCAGTTCATTAACTCACATTGGCCAAAGTTTACTAGCGCCAATAATATAGACTGCCTTCACAAATCAAATCGTTTTCTAAAGATGTCAGTGTAGGTACAACACTGTTTGAACGTCGATAAAATATAACTATTCAATGTAATAACT
Source organism: Erebia ligea (assembly GCA_917051295.2). Lineage (NCBI taxonomy): Eukaryota > Metazoa > Arthropoda > Insecta > Lepidoptera > Nymphalidae > Erebia > Erebia ligea. The sequence continues at coordinate 1,249,798 of OU785241.1, forward strand.
AGTTGAATTAACGCGAAAGCTAGGTACAAGGGTTCCTTGTAGTTTATATATTAAACTACAATAGTTAGTCAACTTAAAATTTTTATGTCTTTACATAGATCTTCAGATTACAACAGCTTCTAAATTCCGCTTTGATAACACTGCTTTCACGTCTTGTATGTGTCCAGAGCTTTAACCATTTAAGTGTTGCTCACACAATCTTAGATTATATATAAAAGAGTGAAGGTTCAAGTTACAGTGGGCAGTAAGCACGTGTCTAAGTACACGTATCTCTAGTACTTAAATACATTTAAGTGTATAGGAAGCTATCGAAATATACTTGTTGCTTTTTTTCGTGGAGCCTTTTGAATGAAAGTTTAAAAGGTCTGACTCAATGATCTAGATTTTTGAGCTTTGGATTGATTTACGCTTGGCTTGGTTTACTTACAGAATGGAAAGTGTTGTATTGCTGATGCAGCCTGAATTGAGCTCAAACAAGAGTATCTCACCTGATGGTAAGTGATGATGCAGTCTATGATGGTATCAGGCTAACCTGTAAGAGGTACAGCAGTTATATTACACCCAAACCCCTAATCGGTTTCTACAAGGCATCGTACCGGAATGTAAAATCTCTTAGCGGTACGTCTTTGCTGGTAGGGTGGTACTCGTAACTAGCCACGGCCAAAACCAGACAAATCACAAAACTTTAACAGACGTGTTTAATTATTCTTGGTATGGACTTACACCATAGAGGTATAATACTCGTATACGAGTACCTCTATGACTTACACCTATTTCATCTCGTGCGGAATCTACAATGTCGCCTAAGATTAAGAGTTAACAGTTCGACAGATTTAATTGGACTTTGAAATGTTGTAAAATGCTAGAGTGTCTTGTCCTTAAAGCTAATCCTAACGCAGCTTAGCAAGTTTAAACATATAATGCAGACGACCGTCAACAATCCCGACTTAAACTTAAGCTTGCTTGCTTTATTGCAAGCAATTCCATTTAAGTTTAACATCTTGAGGGACTTCGTTGGATTTTCTCGATGTTTTTAAACTGCACATTAATTTTACACGAGGTCTTATTTTTATTGAGCAAAGCTTAAGAGGCCATAGCGAAGGAAAAAATGTGCAGTGAATCGAGAAAAAGATGGCAATAAAAGAATGATAAAATCTGTAAATATCAAATCAGTAACTCTTTATTGGAAACGCGTGCTTAGTATATAACAATAAAACCTTCTATTATTGTAATAATAACAAAAAAATTGACCATTATCATGACCTTTTTAAGACTAAAAGAGCAACCACCCAAGTTTCTTGCTGATTCCTCTCTGTATAAAAGGCATTGCTAACAAGTGGTAGATTCACTTATGACTATACTTCAAAGTTAATATTCACGTTTCATAGAGCACATTTCATCGAATTATGTTTGCAGTCGGTCCTTCATCCTAGAATCTAGAGTCACACAACTAGAGTATGTTATGGCTCGGCTAGACGACACATCAATCCACTCGGGTAGTTTATACCCCAGGGATGGTGCGGAATGAAGATTAGTTGCTACCACATTGCAGCGTTACCTCCGAGAGTGCTTTAAGATCAATACTGACTATGCAGTTACGTCTTTATACGTACATCTGTATTTATTACCAGACTAGCTGATGCCCGCGAGTTCGTCCGCGTGGTTTACGTTTTTTTGATTCCCGCGGGAACTCCTCAATTTTCCGGGATAAAAAGTAGTCTATGTCACGCTCCGGGTCCTCAACTATACCCATACCAAAAATCACGTTGATCCGTTGCTCCGTTGCGGCGTGATTGAAGGACAAACCAACAAACCAACAAACCAATAAACCAACAATCCAACAAACAAACACACTTTCGCATTTATAATATTAATATGAAATATGATGTGCATTATATTGAACGTTGAAACAGTTTCAATTTTAGAATTTCGCCGCATGTTTATATAAATTTTTCGTGGAACTTTCTCCATGGGAAAACGTAGCCTATATTTAATTTGACGAGCTCGCTAGAGCGTAGGGGTGAACGCTGTCTTACAAGTGGGAGGTCCCGGGTTCGACCGCCGGCAGGGACAATTTCCCCTCCGGCAATTTTCCGAATTCCGTTTTCCCCTCCTCCCCTCCTCTTTTAATATAGGTACCTTCAAATCAAGAGTGAATAGGCATCTTCTAGGCAAGCGCGCTCCACCTTAGGCTGCATCACCACTTGCTAGCAAGTCTGATTGCAACCAAGCGCTAGCCTATATATTTAAAAAAAAAAATATATATAATTTCTAAATTTTCTTACGTCTGGTCTAGTCAGGCTTCGGCCGTGGCTAGTTACTAGCCTACCGACAAAGACATACCGCCAAGCGATTAAGCGTGCTGGTACGGTGCTGTGAAGAAATCGATTAAGGCTAGAGGTATGGGTTTAATATAACTTTCTGGATACGGAAGTTATATTATATTTTCTTGTTAGGTACCTGATGGTGGGTGGTAGTGCTTGGCTAGCATGCGCACAACGATTAAAATTATGTTTACCCGTTATCTCTATTTGTCTACTGACGCTAACATAGTTACTTTTCTCGTTACGTCATAAGTAGAGATAAAAGTAATATTTCTTATCTGTGGTATTTTTCTCTACTAACCTTTACATGCCGACTATTTTTTTCTTGTAATATACCACATTTTGTGCATGATAGGGTAAACCAAAAATTTGCCAGCAACGACAACATCTCTCTCTCTCGTCGCGAGATAATCTAGTTGTGCGCATGCTAAGCACACTCCCAACAGATATAGCACATGCTGAGTGAAGACCATTTTGGGGATCAAGTCTCATTTCGCATTTCTTTTTCTTTATAAAGTCTTATTATTAGTTACTAGCTGATGCCCGCGACTTCGTCCGCGTGGGTATACTAAGTTTCATCGAAATAACTTGAGAAATGACGGACTTTTATACAAACTTTCAATCTCTATTTCACCCCTTTGGGGGTGGAGTTTTGAAAAACTGTGAAACACGTATGTCTTCATTTTTAACCCGCAGCTCATATACCAAGTTTCATGGCTATAACTTGAGAAATGAAGGACTTTCATACAAACTTTCAACCCCTATTTCACCCCTTCGGGGGTAAAATTTACAAAAACTGTGAAACACTTGTTTCTTCATTTTCAACCAGTAGCTTGTATACCAAGTTTAATCGATATAACTTGAGAAATGACGGACTTTCATACAAACTTTCACCCCCTATTTCACCCCCTTAGGGGTGGAATTTTGAAAAACTGTGACACACGTACTTCTTTATTTTTTACCGTAAGCCAAAATAAAAAGTTTCGTTGATATAACTTGTAAAACATCTTGAGAAACGAAGGACTTTCATACCAACTTTCATCCCCTATTTCACCCTTTTGGGGGTAAAATTTTCAAAAACTGTGAAACATGTATATCTCCATTTTCAACCCACAGCTCATATATCAAGTTTCATGGCTATAACTTGAGAAATTAAGGACTTTCATACAAACTTTCAACCCCTATTTCACCCCTTCGGGGGTAGAATTTCGGGATAAAAAGTATCCTATGTCCTACCTCGTAGTATAGGCTCAAATCGTGCCAAGTTTCGTTTGAATTCATTCAGTAGTTTCGGCGTGATGCGCGGCCAAGATACAGACAGACAGACAGACAGACAGACAGACAGACAGACAGACAGACAGACAAAAATGAAAAAAATTACAGATTTGGCTTCAGTATCGAATAATGAGTGCCCTCCAAAAAAAATTTTCAAAATATCTTCAATGTACAGAATTGGACCTGTTACAGTTTTATTATAAGTATAGATTTCTTGTACTTGTATTATCCCTGAATAAAGATTTCTTACTTTCTTAAATGATGATGCAGTCTAAGATGCGTAGCGAGCTAACCTGCTAGGAGCACTGTAGTTATATTAAACCGATACGCCTATATCGGATTCTAGAAGACATCACCGGAACGCTAAATAGCTTGGCGGCTACCAGACCAGACCAGAGAAAAATCAGAAATTATAAATTGAGACTGCCGGGGATCGAACCCGGAACTTCTCACTTATAAAACCACAGCGCTCACCACTGCGCCATCCTGGCCGTCTTTGTTAAATACCGGAAAATGAAGCGAACAAAGGGAAATTGAAATACAACATTAAAACATCTTATGCTTATTTAACATGACTCAAAGCAGCATAAGTATAGCATAAGTAAGTTTGTGTGGAACTTAAGTATAACGTAAGTGAGTTTGTGTGGAAGTTGCCGTAACAAGCTCGGAGTTTCCGACTTTTGCAACAAATGTTTGCCGGTAAAGTTGGGTATGTTATTGTTATGGAGAATGAGGCAACACGTTGGCCCAATACTCGTGATGATTGAATGTTATTTGCATGTACCTACATCTAAGTACTTAAATACTTACACATTTTTTTTAACTTTTTAATCGCATGAAAACTTTAATTTTCCGGAATGAAAAGTAGGCTATGTCCTTTCTCGGGATGCAGTGGCGTGCACAGGGTTTTGGGTTAGGGTAAGCACTAGGCACGCAGTGCTCGTATACCTACGCCATACATAGGTAAATTGATATGTTTCGGCGGTTATATACCTAAAACAGCTGCGTTATGAAGTTATTAAATATCCCTTATCATTCCATACCGAACGGCTATTACAAAATAAGACGCACGGAAAACAAAACAAACTATGTACCTATTAGAAAGAAACACACACACTTAAAAGAATCGTAATAATTAACGTAAAATACTCACTCGAGTTACCTTTTCACTTTTTTTTGTGATAATAGTACCTTTCGTAAACACAGCGCCTGTACAGATTTCACACGAATAATCTTCCATTTTCCAAATAATAATTTAGTACGTTCTATGAATAAACCTTTACACAAATTTTGTAAGTCACAAATACGATTGCTTTTTACTTAGGTACTTTACTTACTTATTTCCGCAAAACTTTATAATTCACAAATTAAATCAAAACACTGTACACCGATACGACAGGAAACAATTACTAGAATACAAAGGCGTAAATTTGAGTCAAAAATCACTTTTAATTAAATGTAAACAAAGAATCTTTAATTTTCTTTACGAGTTTTACTAATTAAATTAACAAATATTATCCTTATTTTCTATGTATAGCCTAGGGCTATAAAATGTTTATTTTTTGTAATCGGACTAGTCTTTGTTTATTTTATTGAATTCAGTTACGAAAACATTACTTGTTTTTTTCGATCTTAATATTTTTTAAAGATATTAAACCGTTCTTAAATTTAGGGAGACAATGTGAATAAATTAAATTGAATTTAAATGAGTTTATTGTTATAAGAAATCAAGCTACTTATTTGGATTATAGAAAATAAAACCTTCCTTTGTTTTTACTTTCGAGCGCGCGCGCTTTTTAAAATACAATCTAGGGTATGCTCCGATATGCACTATGAGCACTGTAAGGTGTGACGTCAATTTAATATACTCCGAAGCCGTTCCTTTATAGAATATTGTTAGTTATACTGATTACTATGGTTGGTTGGTATTAAACAGAACGCAGTACAGTATACTGTCATCTATGTTTTTTTGGCGCTGTTTTGACGTGAAAATAAGAAAGAAAGATTGTTTTAGAAGAAAATATCGTTTTTCAATAATTAACCTAATGCATAATAACTTTATAACCGAATTAATAATGACGTTATGTACGGTAAACTAAATACTGTCAGTCCATAACGGAACGAATTTCTCCCCAGTACGAGCACTGGAGCAGTGCTCGCAGTGTATATCGGAACATACTCCTAGAGCCTAGAGCACATGAGTAGAAAAGGAACAGAGACAAAGCTTGATACAAGCGCGCTACGATAGGTACACTACTACAAGCTTGAGGCGCGTGTGTGCGTGAGCACAGGCGCTACGTCGCGTACGGAGATAAATCGGTTTATACCGGCTCGGCCTGTGCTCATGCTCAGGGGCTGCAGTACACGTCGCGCGTCGTGTTTTCATTTAATTTAATGTTAATGATAATAATTAAATAATTTAAATAATGTTTTAATGTAATTTTATAATAGTGTTTTAATATAAAAGTGTAAATATGGTTTACTGTACAGTGTGTATGACCAATAATAGAAAGAATAAAAACACATCATTTTTAGCTATCCCAAAGACTCTACTAGGTAGATAGTACTAACTTGATTATAATTTATTATTTTTAATGTGTAGGGTAGATAGATAGTAGATACCTCATACATATTAGATGTTATTGTGATATTCTGTAACCGCATCCATCTCATTGGCTATTGGACGCAATGTTCCGTTTGTGTCCAACGTATGTCCAAGCCCGATCTACACATTGGTGTATTGGATCCAAGACTATAACTTGTAGCCAATCTATCCAATGTGTGGCGCCGGCATAAACTCGCGTCGAAGCTAGCTATTTAGTTTGTGTTTTCTGTGCGCGTGGATTATATTAAAATCAATCTTTCTCCGTTACGGTTCGTGCGCAACTTATCTTGCCCAGCTGCCAGATACTTGTCAAAATTTTATTGTAGAAAATAATTAGGTATTTTTTATGTTTCCATGACTTTGTAATGTATGTTGATGAATATAAATTATGTATTATTAATATAAAAAAATTATATTTAGGGCTCCCTAGGATCTCAAAACTGGAAACTGTTACCAATATTTGTAAAAAGTCGGCGCCATTTTGAAATTATTTGTTATTGTACCGATTTCGTTCAAAATCAATATCGGAGGATCCCTGGGATCGCAAAACAGGGAACTTTTACCAAAATTTAAAAGTTGGCGCTATTTTGAAATTTTATTTTTTTCATAAATTTCCTTACTTTATTTTTTGAGCTTGGCACAAATATTATAAATTATCAAACATTATAATTCTTTATATTCCTGATACTCTATAGTTATCTAATTCTCTCATAGGTTACTTTTCTGAAGTTTTACTTCTGCCGTGTGTACTGTGAATTGCACATACACAATTTTTTTTACTACTTAATGCCAAATGCAATGTGTTTGATTTGAAATTTGTACGTAATACCTACTTACCTAGTGATTGAATTGTTATGTTTATCATTGAATAATAATGTTTATAAATTAAAATACGTAGGCTCATGTATCATCATATGTCATGGTATTTATTAATATAGTGTAGGCATATAAAACCTCTAAATTTAACTTGATGTTTCAATAAATATTTCTCTTACACAAATAACTATTGTTTATTAAATTGTATCCTCCTGTGCCAACCCTACCAAAATAGGTATACATTTTGCTCGCTCCTTAGAAGCTTTGTCTCTGTTCCGTTAGGAGGTTTATCTACCCTGTGCCTAGAGGGCAGACGCACGGCGGCTTGTGATTGGTCAACAAGCTCTGCCTTATATGCGCGTCATTCATTGATGATTTAGAGTAGAATCTTGAACGAATGACGTGAATATAGTAAAGATATCTACCTACGATGACGCGCAAAAAAGGCAGATAGTTCGTGAGCTTTTCGGCTTCGCGCGTTCTCGTCTAGCGATAGATGGCGTTCATCGGTTACACCTGCTGTCGCTTACCTGACGCGAGTTACGCGGGAACTATATTGTAATTATTTCATGGAGTGTGCTTAGAATGAATTTTATTTTCAATATTTTGAAAGGGCTATAATTTACTAAGGTAAGCAGTGCTTTTTTGCCTCTATGAGCTGCACGCCACTGTCGGGATGCAACCTATATCTGTATCAAATTTTGTCAAAATCGGTTTAAAAGATGGTCCGGTAAAGTTTTACGAACGTCAAGGTACGTGACATCAAACTGTTATTTTGAGTAATATGGCTTAAGTATTGCTCTAAGCGCCTGACGTCTTATCGACAAGTCTATCACTGTCTGAAATTTGGTTTAGGTCTCACGAGAACATAATTAAATTATTTTAGGTCCAAGACCGTTCAAAGCCCATATTTAATCGGATTATTAGTGTATGAGAAATGAATTATTAATTTGGTTGCCATGAAGTCCGGCCCAAGGCCTTAACTTATTATACGGCTCTACATTTAAACTGAATTAAGTTTAGCAAGTCATTGGAATAACAGCTTATTAAAATTTCATATGACTGGACTGAATACATAGGATGATAAACGCGAATGTTTGTCTGTCTGTCTACTACTTACGCTTTCACAACCCATCTGTTGAACCGATTTAGTATAGAGATGGACAAAAGTTTGTGGCGGTCTCGCAGTCCGCTCATAAGCCAATAGATGGCACTACTAGGAGCTCACGAAGAACACGAAGACCCTGCATCGCGATAACGAAGTTTTCTCTGAATAACGCTATCTAAACGACTTCCAAAGATGAATAAAATTCCAAGTGGTCACCGAGCACAACACACACTAGGAACATGATCACTCTTATCGCCAGAGCCATGTCACCTGCTCCCTTACAGGTTTTTTGGTTTCCGCGGGAACTCTTTAATTTTTCGGGGTAAAATGTGTCTGTCCTAAATAAGGTTATAAGCTGTCTCCATTCCCGTAGCCAAATCGGTTCAGTCATTGTGGCGTGAAGGTGTAACAAACATACAAACTTTCACATTTATGCCGACTTGCACAACACAGTAGTTAAATGTGATGTTGTCACTTTTTGATAAGTTTATTCCGGGGTTGACATGAGAAAGACAGGTATAGACTATAGCCCCACAAACTTATCTGACACGGTGACAGCGTCGTTAGTATCTATTAAAAATAAAATAAAAACAAAACTTAGCAGGCATAAAAATTAGTTCCAATTTTGGCCATGGTCGGATAAGTTTGTTGGAATCGATGGTTAGATTATAAACACATTTAACGGCCTTGCGCAAGGGGGCCTTACAATAAATATCAAAGTAGGATTAGAACAGGCTAAGGTTCAAAGCCGAAACTTCTAATACAGTTACAGCGCTTGAGACAGCTACTAAACGTTAGTTAATTTAATTTTAAACCAACTAAGGAACAAGTGACTCAGAATGTGGGGACACAGAGATACTTACTTGCTTAAAGCGCACACAAAAAAAGGTAAAGCTCCTGTAGGGCTAGCATGGGCCGGAGATAAAAATTGTATCCCCCGATTTTATCCACTGACAAGAGATAAAATTAACTTATCCACTTATCAGAACACGGCAACAGGGGAGAGGAGAAGTTTATCCCCGTTTGACATTTCACGGGGACTTGTGGGACTATTTATCCACCGTTATTTAGCGTTTTTATTTATTTATTTAGGAATAAATTTTTTGTTACAACCGAGACAATTTTCCTCGGGGAGAAAATTGTCTCGGCCCATGCTAGGAGGGCTGTTGTGTATACTACTCGTAGAATGTAGATCCACTTTAATGATGAGCAAGGCGCACTCGTGAATTGCAAGAACTATGACTAATTTTCTCTTAACGTGAGAATTACGAAGAAACAGAAGACAAAAAAAACAATACTTATATTTTTTAATGTTAAGTATTTTGTATTGATTTATCCATACTAATATTAGGCATATATGTTAAAGTGTGTCTGCCTGTCTAACAGACAGACGTTAAAAGCGTAGCAGACATGCTAAGCTTTCCCGGCCCATCTTTGCAACCGATTTCGACGAAATTTGGTACAGAGGTAGGTTGTATCCCGGGCTTTTTATCCCGGAAAATTAAGGAGTTCCCACGGGAATTGAAAACCTTTAATCCACGCGGACGAAGTCGCGGGCATCATCTAGTGTTAAATATTAATACGTAATTTTGGGGTTGTAGTATGTAAAATTGTACTGTATTACGTTTAGCTAACTGTGATAGCATTTTTATGATTAAGTAAATAAACTAAACATAATATCTAGGCATTGGGTCAGGCATCGCGTTGCGCTTGTATGTGTAAGATTCATATACCAAATTCAGGGGGGTCTACACCATAGAAGGAACCTACCTTCTAAACTTCAAGTCTGCATGCTTTATAGTTCCTGAGATATCGTGATTAGTCAGTCAGTCAGTGAGTGAATGAGTGGTATTTCGCTTTTATATGTAAAATAATAATATACATAAGATTGAGTACCTACATATTTTAAACTGAAAGCCAAAATCCTAAGTTTCATAAATATAACTTTATAACTTTAGAAACTAAGGATTTTCCTACAAATTTCATACCCTAATTAAACCCTTTGTTGGTGGAATTTTTAAGTATTTTTTTATTTTAAACTGACAGCCGAAATACCAAATTTCATCGATATCACTTGAAAAGAAAAGTGGCCCGAAGATCAAACCTCCGACCACCCGAACATGAGTCCGACGTCTCAACCATTAGGCTATCGCCGCTGGCCTCACTCAAAGACATCTTATTTCATTTACATTAGTTACCTGAAAAGAGTCTCCAGTAGTACATTCATTTCTTTTTCTGTCCCCACTTCAAAGATTTCTTATCTTGATTGGAATACCTGAGAAGAGAAAAATAATACTGAGTATAATATTACCTATTACATATTTTTATGTGTAAGTACAAATGATGCCTGCGACTTCGTCCGCGTGGATTTTGAGTTTCTTTATTAATTCCCGTGACTTCAACCGTGACCATCTCCAGCGAGTAGCTGGGAGCCGCTGGAGACCTGCGTCCAGAAGTGGACCTCCATCGGTTTAAATGACGAAGCAAGTAAATAGGTAATACAATGGGGATGATGCCTATGTAAAAATAAATTATTTCTAACTGATAATTAAATAGAGGGTCTTCCATAATACCTAAAATTCACATCCTCGGTTAGTTTTAAGTTTTATAATCATTTTTTTCTTCAATCGATAGATTAAAACTATCCATTAAAGAAAAAAAGTGCGTTCAAATTAGATCACGTCACATCTATCTATTTCATTCAAAATCCCATAGGTAGCACGTGTTTTCATGTTTGAAACAAAGTTGTCATATTCCCTATGAAAAAAATTGAATGGTACCAATACTTTCCACCCTGTTCATGTAAATTTATTCAATTGATATCGGTATTACTTATAGTTGTAATGCTAATAATGCTAACAAGGTGCCCTAAGATTCGATAAGGCCCGACGTCCACTGGCCATATTTACATTTAAAGTCCACGTTTGAATTATTTGCCAACGATAAGTTTTATCGGTCGTGGGTTCAGTTTTGTTTGGTTAACTTCCTTTGTTGAAATAGAAAACATAAGGCCGCATGTGGCGAAGACTTGAAGCTACTAAGTACAGAGATTTTGATTCGGTTTTCACCTAATTTTGTGAGCAGTTAGGGGTTTTTTAAGGTTTAAAGGAAAAATCCATTGCGGTTTTATTAATAGAAAATGTAGTTACTTTATTTGTGTATTAATCATTGGAATTAGACTGGTTGATAACTTAGTTACAGTTAAATAATCAAAATTTTATAACAGTAATTAAAAATACATTAATAAAACAGCTGTTATATTATATATATGTTAGTATAAATACACGTTGATCTCAAACAAGACCACCAATCAGTGTGATTACTCCTATCGAAGCACAATGAAATACGTAAGTTTTAAGTATTTTTTCCATATCCTTAACTCTAATCTGCTATAATCATACTTCATACTAATATTATAAATGTGAAAGTGTGTTTGTTTGTTGGTTTATTGGTTTCTTGGTTTGTCCTTCGATCACGCTGCAACGGAGCAACGGATCGACGTGATTTTTGGTATGGGTATAGTTAAGGACCCGGAGCGGATGTGTACCAATTTTGAGTAGAGAACTTTGCCTTATAGTGCATAAAACGCACTTAACTCGGAAACTATTATTGACGACCTCCGTGGCGTTGTTGTCTTAACGTGCGGAGGTACCGGGTTCGATCCCCGGCAGGGTCAATTTGGAAATTTATAAATTTCTGAATTTTCCCTGGTCTGGCCTGGTTGGAGGCTTCGGCCGTGGCTAGTTACGCCCCTACCGGCAAAGACGTGCCGCCAAGCGATTAAGCGATCCGGTACCATGCCGTGTAGAAACCGAATAGGGGTATGGGTTTCATATAACTGCCATGCCCCTAACAGGTTAGCCCGCTACCATCTTAGACTACATCATCACTTACCATCAGGTGAGATCGAAGTCAAGTGCTAACTTGTAGTGGATGAAAAAAAACGAGAGTCCGAAGTCTTAATCGCTTGGCTTGTTGGTTGCAGTTATTCGTCCTCGCCCTGATCGTTTGCGTGTGCGCATCGTTCGCAACAGCCGCCCTCGCCGCTCCAAGGTGGCATGGACGACCCAAGAGAGCTCTTCCAGAACCGGTAGAGGTCCAGCGCGATGCGATGTCTGACCAGTTTTATGGATTCCCTTCATATGGTGGCATTAACAGAAAATGGCGTGATGCGCAGCCTGACCAAGGCTTTGGGTATGGATATGGATACCCTGGATACGGTGGATACGGATGGGGAAAATAAACAAGAAACGGATATTTTAGAAAGTAATTTTTCAGCAGGCCTATTCTTTATCTTAGCTAATACCTATGCAATTTAGCTGTAGCTAATGTTCGCAGTATCAAACTCAACCTCAAACTATATTCAAAATAGGTACCTACAAACTACACCTTCTGGACGTCACGTTTACAAAGTATATCCTACAAATACTGACTGACACTACATAAACAAGCGGCATTCAACACCCCCGCCATGTTATCAACATAAGGGAACGACTAGCGGCATTTTGTAGAGCGTTGGGCAGCTAAAATACATATTTCTCAGATACAGAAGAGGTCTGCAGGACGTATATTATATGTCGAAAGCAATTAAATGTTATATATTTTAAAAAGGTTGTTTTAATTTATGCATATATGGTAAGAGACAAGAATTAAGTGGTACTAGCAGGTAAAAGGGCATTTATACAAGTTCTATGAGAATGTTTGACAGAAGCAGGCGTTACTTTGACGATCTCCGTGGCGCAGTGTATAGCGATGTTGTCTTAACGTGCGGAGGTCCCGGGTTCGATCCCCGGCAGGGTAAATTTCGGAATTTATAACTTCTGAATTTTCCCTGGTCAGGCCTGGTGGGAGGCTTCGGCCATGACTAGTTACCACCCTATCCGCAAAGACGTGCCGCCTTGCGATTTAGCGTTCCGGTACGATGCCGTGTACAAACCGAATAGGGGTATGGGTTTCATATAACTGCCATGCCCCTAACAGGTTAGCCCGCTAACATCTTAGATTGCATCATCACTTACCATCAGGTAAGTTGTAGTGGATAAAAAAAAAGTACATGATGATGAGAAGCCTTAATTCACTGTAGAATCTTTCATCACTAAATTCAATATGGCGGACGATAAAGGTTCCTTTTAAAAATATTCTTTTTAATGATTTAAGACTTCATTACCTTAGTGAAGCTTACAGTGAAACTAGTTAATGAACTCTCTCTACAACCGCCCTACCACTTATAGATGACTAGCCGATGCCCGTAACTTCGTTCGCGTGGAATGAGGAATTTCGGTTCCCGCGGGAATTCTTTAATTTTCCGCAATAAAAAGTAGCCTATTTGTTATTCCATACTTCTGATCCGTTCAGCCTGTACTACGTAACGACGTAATTGAGTAACAATTGGCATTCTTAACGCAAAATTGACAATTATATGAAAGGTGAATTATAGTGCACAAGTGTGTCCGCCACATAAGAGTATGACAGTAATAAATTAAACTTGTATAAACTACGGCCGTTCAGAGAATGCGTTCCTGACACGTCGCGATTGAACTGACGACGTAACTTTGTAATGGCGTTGCAGTTACGATAAAAATATTATTGCTGGTTGTTTACCGTTTTAACAATTGATGAGCATTAAAACAACATTATTATATCAATAATCAATTAATGTTATAATTTTGTGCCAAACTGAGTGTCAAATAGCTTGGTAAACAATATTTTCTAAATCTAAACTGAGCCATTACAAGGTTATGTCAGCGCTTTATATTGAAACTGATAGGTGTCAGGAACGCATTCTCTGAACGGCCGAATTATAACACTCTGTATCCCCTTACTCTCATAGACCGATGGAGTAGCAATCGGACACGACGGAGAGTGATAAGATTGTCAACCAACCAAACCTATTTGTTACAAATAATATATTATACATAAATGACATAGAAGATTCTTTGAATAGTAGTAATTATCTTTTATATGCGGATGACACAAAAATTTACAGTGTATCTCTACTACAAATGGATCTTGATAATTTATTTCACTACTGTGCTCGCAATCAGCTCTTTTTAAATTCAGATAAATGTAGTGTTATATCTTTCACCAGGAAAAAATCTCCTATAAAATTTAATTATAATCTCTGTAATAATACTCTTAAACGTGTCAGCCAGGTATAACTTTGGACGATCATCTAACTTTCAACTTACACATAGATAAAATTGTCCTACGCGCGTTTAGAAATTTGGGCTTTATAAATCGCGTAACCAAACCGTTCAGTAAGACCATTACACTAAAAATTCTATATTTTGCTTTCGTTCGTTCAATATTAGATTTTGGCTGTGTCATCTGGATCCCCTCTTATAAACATCATATTAATAGAATCGAAAAAGTCCAACGTAAATTCATTAGAATCCTAAACTTTCGTTGTAATCACCATAGTAACTCCTATGACAATTCTTTAGCATATCATCGCATATTAAGCCTTCATAATCGTCGGAAACTGTTCGATATAGCATTCCTACATAAGATAATTAATGTTTAAATCGATTGCTCTGTATTACTATCCAAACTCAACTTTTTATGCGGAATTAAACTCCCCGTTCGTCCCAATCGTAATAGTTATTTGTGTTACATGGGGCCAAAGAAAATTTTTGTTCCCCGAGGGCGCTATTTTAAATTCAGAGCGTAGCGAGGAATTCAATATACGCCGCCCGAGAACAAAAAATTTGGCCCCGAGTGACACACTATTTTTCATCATTACGTATGAGAAAAAGCTAGGAGTATCAACCTACTATACAGGGTGGCCCAAATAGTGACGTCCAAAGAAAAAATTTAGATTCCTCGTACCTAGACCTATCAGAAAATACCCCATGTATGTTCAGCGATTTTTGGTAGTTTAGGAGTTATAATTTTTTTAAGTTTTTTCTTGAGATTTCTGAGGCAGTGAGTGTTAAATTTTTTTCCTTTTTATTTAGTGCTTTTATCCGAACTTTTTTTTGTTAACATACTTGCTATGAAGTGTGCTACTATGCATAAAATAATTACCATCATAACATTAACCCAAGTTGGAAAATTTTTGGTCGAAAGTGAAAAGTTTACGTACGACAAAAGTAGAGACGAATTTTCAACTTAAGATTAAAAATACTTAAACCTGCCTACGTCACTTCCGGCTAATTTCAAAAACTTTTGGAGTGCCTAAGCTTCCCTTATTAGTTAAAAAATTTGGTACTTTATGGGGCATTATTGTGAAAAATCGGACTTCAAATGTGGTAAGGCGGTAATTTCTGAACTTAAAATTTGATTCTTAAATTTAAGTTTTGCCTATTTTTGACAATTTTATGGCTAATTGCAGTAGGAAATTTTTGCATTTAAGTATTTTCTACAAAAATAATCGATATTTTTAAGATAGACCTGAAGATATGACCTACCTAAAAGTAAATATAACCTAAAAATTATTCATCAAAAACGATCTACCTACGTAAGGGCTATTGTTACTCGTGTTACTATCAAAAGCCGATAATAACGTGAATACCATTCATTTAGTCATTTGAGTAGGTATCGATGTGGTATCGATCATTCGATGGTGTCGGACATAGAAATAGGAAGCATCATCATCCATCAAACCATCAAACATCCATGGAATTAGGAATTACGACTATAGTCTTCCTATTTCTATGGGAAAATCCCTATAAAAATAATGACAAGTGCTGTCATGTCAACAAAATGTCTATGGTGGTATATGTGAATTGCGCATAACGTTCCGTTAGTGCAAGATGATTTATTTTTTTAATAATTATAATAATTTCTTTCTTTTGACTCATATGTCTGAGAGCCTTAATATTTTTTACATCTCTCATATTCGGTAAGTAGGTCCTTATTACCCCCAAATGGAGCTTGTAGGTGACCAATTAGCGCTCTAGGGTAATAATGTAGCTAGAAAAGCCCTAGGGCGGTAAGTAATTAAAAAAAGTATGATGGTTAGATGTACGCGAACTTTTTGAAAGAGTGAAGAGTTTTTTTTTTAATTACTTACCGCCCTAGGGCTTTTCTAGCTCTACATTATTACCCTCGAGCGCTAATTGGTCACCTACAAGCTCCATTTGGGGGTAATAAGGACCTACTTTACCTCACAATCGAGATGTAAAGCAGAGTAGTTAGCTCGGGTGTAAGCATCAATTGCACCCTCGAACTATACTCGGGCTGCAATTGATGCCTTACAACCCTTGGCTACTAATCTACTATTATACTTCTACCATACCTTTACTACTGTTTTAATCATACTTTTGCGGGTCTAAAGTCAGTCTTCATGCCCTAGGGCCATAATCTAGTCGATCGATCGCCCAACTAGTTGACCAACCCCATACTGTAAATATGCACAACAGAGTCTAGGCTCCAGACTGGTCGACCAAACGACCGTACCATTTGACATAATACCATTTGACATTAAAGTTTTTAAACCAAGGAGTATGTATACCTGCATCTTTTCTTTTTATTATTTACTAGACCTATGTATCCTACTTACTATGATTTGCAATAAATATCTAACCGTTACAGTTTGTTTTACTGTTATGGTAGAAGTATAAAGTAGAGTATACACCACCGGGATAAAGCAGTTTTTTTCTTGGGCGCTTGAATCCCTCACTGCACTCAGGACTGAATCTTAATTCCCTCCCTTTGGTCGGGAATTAACTTATAACACCCTCGCTGCGCTCGGGAGTTAATTTTGCAGTCCTTCGTTACGTTCAGGATTCAATGTAGCGCCCGTGACATAAAACAGTGCTTTATCCCCTTGGTGTATAAACTACTATTATATAAACATCGTATGAACTTGTGATTATAATTAATATAAACTCGTACTTGAACGATGCTTCCATAATTTTTAAAGTATGTGGGTCCAATTTCACCGTTCTCCTTTAAATATAATATATAACCGATGGCCTCCAGCCATCTTAAAATGGCTTAAAAAGTTATAAAAACCTTTATTTCAGGGAGGCTCTCATAGAAGCGAATGCGAAGTAAAATATTTTTAATAGCGATACATAGGGTTGCGGTATATCATTTTAAAGATAATTAATTAGGAATAGAGTCCAAAAATATTTTTTTTAATTTTTCCTCTAAAATTGACGAAATAAGCCATAAATAAATCATTAAACTAACATTAAAACCGGCCAAGTGCGAGTCGGACTCGCGCACCGAGGGTTCCGTACAAACCTGTAGTAAGTTTTACGATTTATGACGTATTAAAAATAAAAATTACGTTTGTTGTATGGGAGCCCCCCTTTAATATTTACTTTATTGATATTTAATTATTTATTTTGAAAGGTAATATACAAGTTAATATTCTGTGAAAATTTGAACCGTCTACCTGTTACCGTTTTTAATATTGAGCAATGGTCGATATCGATGTCCATTTAAATGCCAAAATCCGTACGGTGTACCCCAGGGAAGTGTACTGGGACCGTTACTCTTTTTATTGTATATCAACGATTTACCGGACCAAATAGACCACAAATGCACTCTCTACGCTGATGACACTACAATCACGGTAAAATGTCAAGATAAAAACATGCTGGAAGACGAAATCAATAAAACGTTAAAGAAAACTGGGGAATGGTTGGACGCTAACAATTTGTCAGTAAATATTAATAAAACTAAGTTAGTCCAATTCCTCACTTATAATAGTACTGGTTCTAATCTACTTATTCAACTTAATTCCTCGCCCATAGAAGAAGTCGATACTGTATCTTTCCTTGGCCTCTTGTTGGACAAACATTGTAACTGGAAAGACCATGTAGAAAAATTGTGTGGAAGGCTTGATCGATTTGCGTATGTCCTAAGACGACTGAGCCGAACATCGAACATGAAGACCGCTTTACTTGCATATCATGGGTATGTATCGTCTTTATTGCAATATGGCCTAATCTTGTGGGGTAATTCTGTCAATGCCAATAAAGTATTCATTAGGCAGAAAGCTTGTATTCGATCTTTAACTGGAGCGCACTTCTTAGATAGCTGCAAACCACTATTCAAGAAATATAAAATTTTACCATTACCAAGTTTATACATTTACCAAACACTTTTATTTGTTAAAAAACACAGTTACATATTTCCCATCCATAACAATAACGAAAACTTAAGAACTTGCCGAAAAAACAAAATTTGCATACCCTCCCAAAAACTTACGCTATTTTCAAAAAGCGCGTATTGCATGGCCGTTATATTATTTAACAAACTACCCGACAATCTAAGAGAGAAGCCTTTGACAGTATTTAAAAATAAAATTTATAATATTTTAATGAATAAAAATTACTATGACATCAAGGATTACCTAGCTGATAAGGATATATCAAATTATTAAATTGTATTTTATTACGGTGAAATTTAACATTTAGCTGATGTGTATGTATCTTAATGTTTTTAATAATTTTAAATAAGTATTTTGCTATTTTTATCAAATGTAATGTAGTTTAATCGCAAATTTTATTTTTATTTCAATGATTTTATGAACTAATTTAATTTAAATACTTTAAAAACAAACAATTTGCACACCATCATATTATGGTAGAATATGTTAAGGGAATTACCACTTTAAGACCTATTTTGTACCCATATTCCGGCAAATAAATATTATTTATTTATTATTTAAAAAAATACGAAAAAAAACACGTTTATTGTATGGGGACCCCCCTTAATATATATATTTTTTTAATTTTTAGTATTTGTTGTAATAGCGGCAACGGAAATACATCATTTGTGAAAATTTCAGCTTTCTAGCTATCACGGTTTATGAGATACAGCCTGGAGACAGACAGACAGACAGACAGACAGACAGACAGACAGACAGACAGACAGACAGACAGACAGACAGACAGACAGCGGAGTCTTAGTAATAGGGTCCCGTTTTTACCCTTTGGGTACGGAACCCTAAAAAAAGAAGCCTGTCACTCTCCAGATCCTCAACTATACCTACCCAAACCCTACCTACCATGCGAAAAATCACATCGATCCGTTGCTCTGTTGCGGCGTGAACAAACTCTCTATTTAACGTTTTGGGGATAGAAATTTCAAAATTGTGGAATACGTATTTCATAATTTTAAATCGGAAGCCCAAATAACAAGTTTCAGGGCTATAACTTCAAAAACGACGGACTTTCATTCAAATTTTCAACCCCTATTTAACCCCTTCGGGGGTGAATTAGATATTTTGACACACGTGCTTCTTTATTTTTTACCGAAAGCCAAAATATCGAGTTTCGTAGATATAACTTGAAAAATATCTTGTAAAATTAAGTTTGATTAGTGATTAAGTATGCTAGTTAATATAAAAATTCCATTGCGGTTTTGTTAGTAAAAACGTAGTTATTTGTGTATTAATCATTGGAATTAGACTGGTTGATGATTTAGTTAACGGTTAAATAATCTAAATTGTATACCAGTGATTAAAAATACATTAATAATAACAGGTACCTACGCTAGTATAAATACACGTTGATCTAAAACAAGTCCACCAATCAGTGTGATTACTCCTATCGAAGCACAATGAAATACGTAAGCTTTAAGTTTTTTTTTTCATATCCTACAAATCCTTTCGCATACAACTCTAATCTGATATAATTGTTAATATTAATCTATCAATTGTTAATAATAATAATAACTCCGATTATCAGACTTTGCACACCTTTGAGAACATTATAATATTTATTTGATTAAGTACTAACCTAACCTAATCTTCTTTTTATATATATAATTAGTATTCTTTGTTTTTTAATTACCTACACGTAAAATGTTAGTTTATATACCTGCTTAGACATAATATATATTTTAATCATAACTGCTATGTGAACTCGCCATCCTCGCATAAACGTTAAAGTTTTTAGAGGATGGCTAGTGTTTATATAATTAGATTGTACGTTTATCTTATTCAATAAATTAAAAAAAAAAAATGAAAGCCCTCTCAGTCATGGGTTTCCTCGCGAAGGGCGAGGTTTGTCAAAAGAGCAACCGCCGAGTTTCCTGCCGGCCCGTCTCGGTAGGAATGGCATTCCGAACCAGTGGTTGATTCACTCGACGATTCAAAAGCCCTTATAGACATTTGTTTTACGAAAAATAAATTTGAATTTGAAATTTCCGTTCATAATTAAAGCAGTGTAATTTAAGTGCTTAAAACGCACGTAGCTCCGAAACCGAAGAGGTGTGCAGCTGGGATTTGAAAACAGCACCACCCGAACGGGAGGCCATAGCCTAAACTCTTAGGTACGCAGGAGTTCTTACGATATTTCCATCCACTTATATATTCGAGCCCACAACAAACTCAGCAGAGTTTGTTATGGGCTCTTCTCAGACAAGGGCGCGTTTGGTCTAAAATTTTCCTCCCTCGAAAAACCGTCGAACTTTAGTTTTAAGATACTTCAACTATCACCATCACATATTTATAATATTATAGTGACGTGAAAAAGTGTACGGTGTACCAATCATACTAATATTATAAATGCGAAAGTGTGTTTGTTTGTTGGTTTGTGGGTTTGTCCTTCAATCACGCCGCAACGGAGCAACGGATCGACGTGATTTTTGGTATGGGTATAGTTGAGGACCTGGAGAGTGACATAGGCTACTTTTTATCCCAGAAAATTAGGGAGTTCCCGAGGGAATCAAAAAAAACTTAAACCACGCGGACGGAGTCGCGGGCATCAGCTAGTTTAGAATAAAGATTTTTGAACCTTGAGTGCATAAAACGCACATACCTCCGCATCGGGAGACCGAAGTCCCAACCACTAGGCTGTCGCCATTCGCCGCTTATATTGTTATTGTTCCTTGCAGTTATTCGTCCTCGCCCTGATCGCTTGCGTGTGCGCAACAGCCTCTCTCGCCACTCCAATGGGGTTTGCGTCTGTACCATCTAGGAGTGCTCTTCCAGAATCGGTAGAGGTCCAGCGCGATGCGATGCCTGACCAAGGTCTCCCTGGATATGATGGATTCCAATGGGGAAAATAAACAAGAAACGGATATTTTAGAAAGTAATTTCCAGCAGGCCTATTCCTTATCTTAATATCCATGCAATTTAGCTGTACTCTTCGCAGTATCCTACAAATACTGACTGATACTACGTAAACAAGCGGCATTCAATACCCCCCCCGCCATGTTATCAACATAAGGGAACGACTAGCGGCATTTTGTAGAGCGTTGTGCAGCTAAAATACATATTTCTCAGATACAGAAGAGGTCTGCAGGACGTATATTATATGTCGAAAGCAATTAAATGTTATATATTTTAAAAAGGTTGTTTTAATTTATGCATATATGGTAAGAGTACTAGTGGTACTATGTTTGACAGAAGCATGCGTTACTTTGCGGACGTACATGATAAACAAAAAGCCTTAATTCGCTGTAGAATCTTTCATCACTAAATTCAATATGGCGGACGATAAAGGTTCCTTTTAAAAATATTCTTTTTAATGATTTAAGACTTCATTACCTTAGTGAAGCTTACAGTGAAACAAGTTAATGAACTCTCTCTACAACCGCCCTACCACTTATAGATGACTAGCCGATGCCCGTAACTTCGTTCGCGTGGAATGAGGAATTTCGGTTCCCGCGGGAATTCTTTAATTTTCCGCAATAAAAAGTAGCCTATTTGTTATTCCATACTTCTGATCCGTTCAGCCTGTACTACGTAACGACGTAATTGAGTAACAATTGGCATTCTCAACGCAAAATTGGCAATTATATGAAAGATGAATTATAGTGCACAAGTGTGTCCGCCACATAAGAGTATGACAGTAATAAATTAAACTTGTATAAACTACGGCCGTTCAGAGAATGCGTTCCTGACACGTCGCGATTGAACTGACGACGTAACTTTGTAATGGCGTTGCAGTTACGATAAAAATATTATTGCTGGTTGTTTACCGTTTTTACAATTGATGAGCATTAAAACAACATTATTATATCAATAATCAATTAATGTTATAATTTTGTGCCAAACTGAGTGTCAAATAACTTGGTAAACAATATTTTTCTAAATCTAAACTGCGCCATTACAAGGTTATGTCAGCGCTTTATATTGAAACTGATAGGTGTCAGGAACGCATTCTCTGAACGGCCGAATTATAACACTCTGTATCCCCTTACTCTCATAGACCGATGGAGTAGCAATCGGACACGACGGAGAGTGATAAGATTGTCAACCAACCAAACCTATTTGTTACAAATAATATATTATACATAAATGACATAGAAGATTCTTTGAATAGTAGTAATTATCTTTTATATGCGGATGACACAAAAATTTACAGTGGATCTCTACTACAAATGGATCTTGATAATTTATTTCACTACTGTGCTCGCAATCAGCTCTTTTTAAATTCAGATAAATGTAGTGTTATATCTTTCACCAGGAAAAAATCTCCTATAAAATTTAATTATAATCTCTGTAATAATACTCTTAAACGTGTCAGCCAGGTATAACTTTGGACGATCATCTAACTTTCAACTTACACATAGATAAAATTGTCCTACGCGCGTTTAGAAATTTGGGCTTTATTAATCGCGTAACCAAACCGTTCAGTAAGACCATTACACTAAAAATTCTATATTTTGCTTTCGTTCGTTCAATATTAGATTTTGGCTGTGTCATCTGGATCCCCTCTTATAAACATCATATTAATAGAATCGAAAAAGTCCAACGTAAATTCATTAGAATCCTAAACTTTCGTTGTAATCACCATAGTAACTCCTATGACAATTCTTTAGCATATCATCGCATATTAAGCCTTCATAATCGTCGGAAACTGTTCGATATAGCATTCCTACATAAGATAATTAATGTTTAAATCGATTGCTCTGTATTACTATCCAAACTCAACTTTTTATGCGGAATTAAACTCCCCGTTCGTCCCAATCGTAATAGTTATTTGTGTTACATGGGGCCAAAGAAAATTTTTGTTCCCCGAGGGCGCTATTTTGAATTCAGAGCGTAGCGAGGAATTCAATATACGCCGCCCGAGAACAAAAAATTTGGCCCCGAGTGACACACTATTTTTCATCATTACGTATGAGAAAAAGCTAGGAGTATCAACCTACTATACAGGGTGGCGCAAATAGTGACGTCCAAAGAAAAAATTTAGATTCCTCGTACCTAGACCTATCAGAAAATACCCCATGTATGTTCAGCGATTTTTGGTAGTTTAGGAGTTATAATTTTTTTAAGTTTTTTCTTGAGATTTCTGAGGCAGTGAGTGTTAAATTTTTTTCCTTTTTATTTAGTGCTTTTATCCGAACTTTTTTTTGTGAACATACTTGCTATGAAGTGTGCTACTATGCATAAAATAATTACCATCATAACATTAACCCAAGTTGGAAAATTTTTGGTCGAAAGTGAAAAGTTTACGTACGACAAAAGTAGAGACGAATTTTCAACTTAAGATTAAAAATACTTAAACCTGCCTACGTCACTTCCGGCTAATTTCAAAAACTTTTGGAGTGCCTAAGCTTCCGTTATTAGTTAAAAAATTTGGTACTTTATGGGGCATTATTGTGAAAAATCGGACTTCAAATGTGGTAAGGCGGTAATTTCTGAACTTAAAATTTGATTCTTAAATTTAAGTTTTGCCTATTTTTGACAATTTTATGGCTAATTGCAGTAGGAAATTTTTGCATTTAAGTATTTTCTACAAAAATAATTAATCGATATTTTTAAGATAGACCTGAAGATATGACCTACCTAAAAGTAAATATAACCTAAAAATTATTAATCAAAAACGATCTACCTACGTAAGGGCTATTGTTACTCGTGTTACTATCAAAAGCCGATAATAACGTGAATACCATTCATTTAGTCATTTGAGTAGGTATCGATGTGGTATCGATCATTCGATGGTGTCGGACATAGAAATAGGAAGCATCATCATCCATCAAACCATCAAACATCCATGGAATTAGGAATTACGACTATAGTCTTCCTATTTCTATGGGAAAATCCCTATAAAAATAATGACAAGTGCTGTCATGTCAACAAAATGTCTATGGTGGTATATGTGAATTGCGCATAACGTTCCGTTAGTGCAAGATGATTTATTTTTTTAATAATTATAATAATTTCTTTCTTTTGACTCCTATGTCTGAGAGCCTTAATATTTTTTATATAAACATCGTATGAACTTGTGATTATAATTAATATAAACTCGTACTTGAACGATGCTTCCATAATTTTTAAAGTATGTGGGTCCAATTTCACCGTTCTCCTTTAAATATAATATATAACCGATGGCCTCCAGCCATCTTAAAATGGCTTAAAAAGTTATAAAAACCTTTATTTCAGGGAGGCTCTCATAGAAGCGAATGCGAAGTAAAATATTTTTTATAGCGATACATAGGGTTGCGGTATATCATTTTAAAGATAATTAGGAATAGAGTCCAAAAATATTTTTTTTAATTTTTCCTCTAAAATTGACGAAATAAGCCATAAAAAAAGAAGCCTATGTCACTCTCCAGATCCTCAACTATACCTACCCAAAGCCTACCTACCATGCGAAAAATCACATCGATCCGTTGCTCTGTTGCGGCGTGATTGAAGAACAAACTCTCTATTTAACGTTTTGGGGATAGAAATTTCAAAATTGTGGAATACGTATTTCATAATTTTAAATCGGAAGCCCAAATACCAAGTTTCAGGGCTATAACTTCAAAAACGACGGACTTTCATTCAAATTTTCAACCCCTATTTAACCCCTTCGGGGGTGAATTAAATATTTTGACACACGTGCTTCTTTATTTTTTACCGAAAGCCAAAATATCGAGTTTCGTAGATATAACTTGAAAAATATCTTGTAAAATTAAGTTTGATTAGTGATTATGCTAGTTACTATAAAAATTCCATTGCGGTTTTGTTAGTAAAAACCTGTGGTAAAAACGTAGTTATTTGTGTATTAATCATTGGAATTAGACTGGTTGATGATTTAGTTAACGGTTAAATAATCTTAATTGTATACCAGTAATTAAAAATACATTAATAATAACAGCTGTACCTACGCTCGTATAAATACACGTTGATCTAAAACAAGACCACCAATCAGTGTGATTACTCCTATCGAAGCACAATGAAATACGTAAGCTTTAAGTTTTTTTTTTCATATCCTACAAATCCTTTCGCATACAACTCTAATCTATATATATAAAATTCAAAGTCCTGACTGACTGACTGACTGACTTATATATCAACGCACAGCCTAAACCGCTGGGGTTAGAAACTTGAAATTTTGACAGTAGGTTCCTTTTGTGACGTAGGCGCTCACTAAGAAAGGATTTCTCAAAATTCCACCCCTACGGGGGTGAAATAAGGGGTTAAAGTTTGTATGAAAGTCCGTCATTTCTCAAGTTATATCCATGAAAGTTGGTAAATGGGCTACCAGTTAAAAATAAAGAAATACGTGTTTCACAGTTTTTCAAAATTCCACCCCCAAAGGGGTAAAATAGGGGTTTAAAGTTTATATGAAAGTCCTTCATTTCTCAAGCTAAAGCCATGAAACTTGGTATATGCGCTGCGGGTTAAAAAAGAAGAAATACCTGTTTCACAGTTTTTGAAAATTCGACCCCCAAAGGGGTGAAATAGGGGATGAAAATTGGTATTAAAGTCTTTCATTTCACAAGTTATAGCCCTGAAACTTGGTATTTGGGCTTCCGATTTAAAATTATGAAATACGTATTCCACAGTTTGGAAATTTCAATCCCCAAGGATGTTAAATAGAGAGTTTGTCCTTCAATCACGCCGCAACAGAGCAACGGATCGATGTGATTTTTTGCATGGGTAGGTATAGGTGAGGATCTGGAGAGTGACATAGGCTTCTTTTTTATCCGGGAAATGAAGGAGTGCCTGTGGGAATTAAAAAACTTATGCCACGCGAACGAAGTCGCGGGCGTCCTCTAGTCTGATATAATTGTTAATATTAATCTATCAATTGTTAATAATAATAATAACTCCGATTATCAGACTTTGCACACCTTTGAGAACATTATGAAAGCCCTCTCAGTCATGGGTTTCCTCGCGAAGGGCGAGGTTTGTCAAAAGAGCAACCGCCGAGTTTCCTGCCGGCCCGTCTCGGTAGGAATGGCATTCCGAACCAGTGGTTGATTCACTTGACGATTCAAAAGCCCTTATAGACATTTGTTTTTAACGAAAAATAAATTTGAATTTGAAATTTCCGTTCATAATTAAAGCAGTGTAATTTAAGTGCTTAAAACGCACGTAGCTCCGAAACCGAAGAGGTGTGCAGCTGGGATTTGAAAACAGCACCACCCGAACGGGAGGCCATAGCCTAAACTCTTAGGTACGCAGGAGTTCTTACGATATTTCCATCCACTTATATATTCGAGCCCACAACAAACTCAGCAGAGTTTGTTATGGGCTCTTCTCAGACAAGGGCGCGTTTGGTCTAAAATTTTCCTCCCTCGAAAAACCGTCGAACTTTAGTTTTAAGATACTTCAACTATCACCATCACATATTTATAATATTATAGTGACGTGAAAAAGTGTACGGTGTACCAATCATACTAATATTATAAATGCGAAAGTGTGTTTGTTTGTTGGTTTGTGGGTTTGTCCTTCAATCACGCCGCAACGGAGCAACGGATCGACGTGATTTTTGGTATGGGTATAGTTGAGGACCTGGAGAGTGACATAGGCTACTTTTTATCCCAGAAAATTAGGGAGTTCCCGAGGGAATCAAAAAAAACTTAAACCACGCGGACGGAGTCGCGGGCATCAGCTAGTTTAGAATAAAGATTTTTGAACCTTGAGTGCATAAAACGCACATACCTCCGCATCGGGAGACCGAAGTCCCAACCACTAGGCTGTCGCCATTCGCCGCTTATATTGTTATTGTTCCTTGCAGTTATTCGTCCTCGCCCTGATCGCTTGCGTGTGCGCAACAGCCTCTCTCGCCACTCCAATGGGGTTTGCGTCTGTACCATCTAGGAGTGCTCTTCCAGAATCGGTAGAGGTCCAGCGCGATGCGATGCCTGACCAAGGTCTCCCTGGATATGATGGATTCCAATGGGGAAAATAAACAAGAAACGGATATTTTAGAAAGTAATTTCCAGCAGGCCTATTCCTTATCTTAATATCCATGCAATTTAGCTGTACTCTTCGCAGTATCCTACAAATACTGACTGATACTACGTAAACAAGCGGCATTCAATACCCCCCCCGCCATGTTATCAACATAAGGGAACGACTAGCGGCATTTTGTAGAGCGTTGTGCAGCTAAAATACATATTTCTCAGATACAGAAGAGGTCTGCAGGACGTATATTATATGTCGAAAGCAATTAAATGTTATATATTTTAAAAAGGTTGTTTTAATTTATGCATATATGGTAAGAGTACTAGTGGTACTATGTTTGACAGAAGCATGCGTTACTTTGCGGACGTACATGATAAACAAAAAGCCTTAATTCGCTGTAGAATCTTTCATCACTAAATTCAATATGGCGGACGATAAAGGTTCCTTTTAAAAATATTCTTTTTAATGATTTAAGACTTCATTACCTTAGTGAAGCTTACAGTGAAACTAGTTAATGAACTCTCTCTACAACCGCCCTACCACTTATAGATGACTAGCCGATGCCCGTAACTTCGTTCGCGTGGAATGAGGAATTTCGGTTCCCGCGGGAATTCTTTAATTTTCCGCAATAAAAAGTAGCCTATTTGTTATTCCATACTTCTGATCCGTTCAGCCTGTACTACGTAACGACGTAATTGAGTAACAATTGGCATTCTCAACGCAAAATTGGCAATTATATGAAAGATGAATTATAGTGCACAAGTGTGTCCGCCACATAAGAGTATGACAGTAATAAATTAAACTTGTATAAACTACGGCCGTTCAGAGAATGCGTTCCTGACACGTCGCGATTGAACTGACGACGTAACTTTGTAATGGCGTTGCAGTTACGATAAAAATATTATTGCTGGTTGTTTACCGTTTTTACAATTGATGAGCATTAAAACAACATTATTATATCAATAATCAATTAATGTTATAATTTTGTGCCAAACTGAGTGTCAAATAACTTGGTAAACAATATTTTTCTAAATCTAAACTGCGCCATTACAAGGTTATGTCAGCGCTTTATATTGAAACTGATAGGTGTCAGGAACGCATTCTCTGAACGGCCGAATTATAACACTCTGTATCCCCTTACTCTCATAGACCGATGGAGTAGCAATCGGACACGACGGAGAGTGATAAGATTGTCAACCAACCAAACCTATTTGTTACAAATAATATATTATACATAAATGACATAGAAGATTCTTTGAATAGTAGTAATTATCTTTTATATGCGGATGACACAAAAATTTACAGTGGATCTCTACTACAAATGGATCTTGATAATTTATTTCACTACTGTGCTCGCAATCAGCTCTTTTTAAATTCAGATAAATGTAGTGTTATATCTTTCACCAGGAAAAAATCTCCTATAAAATTTAATTATAATCTCTGTAATAATACTCTTAAACGTGTCAGCCAGGTATAACTTTGGACGATCATCTAACTTTCAACTTACACATCGATAAAATTGTCCTACGCGCGTTTAGAAATTTGGGCTTTATTAATCGCGTAACCAAACCGTTCAGTAAGACCATTACACTAAAAATTCTATATTTTGCTTTCGTTCGTTCAATATTAGATTTTGGCTGTGTCATCTGGATCCCCTCTTATAAACATCATATTAATAGAATCGAAAAAGTCCAACGTAAATTCATTAGAATCCTAAACTTTCGTTGTAATCACCATAGTAACTCCTATGACAATTCTTTAGCATATCATCGCATATTAAGCCTTCATAATCGTCGGAAACTGTTCGATATAGCATTCCTACATAAGATAATTAATGTTTAAATCGATTGCTCTGTATTACTATCCAAACTCAACTTTTTATGCGGAATTAAACTCCCCGTTCGTCCCAATCGTAATAGTTATTTGTGTTACATGGGGCCAAAGAAAATTTTTGTTCCCCGAGGGCGCTATTTTGAATTCAGAGCGTAGCGAGGAATTCAATATACGCCGCCCGAGAACAAAAAATTTGGCCCCGAGTGACACACTATTTTTCATCATTACGTATGAGAAAAAGCTAGGAGTATCAACCTACTATACAGGGTGGCGCAAATAGTGACGTCCAAAGAAAAAATTTAGATTCCTCGTACCTAGACCTATCAGAAAATACCCCATGTATGTTCAGCGATTTTTGGTAGTTTAGGAGTTATAATTTTTTTAAGTTTTTTCTTGAGATTTCTGAGGCAGTGAGTGTTAAATTTTTTTCCTTTTTATTTAGTGCTTTTATCCGAACTTTTTTTTGTGAACATACTTGCTATGAAGTGTGCTACTATGCATAAAATAATTACCATCATAACATTAACCCAAGTTGGAAAATTTTTGGTCGAAAGTGAAAAGTTTACGTACGACAAAAGTAGAGACGAATTTTCAACTTAAGATTAAAAATACTTAAACCTGCCTACGTCACTTCCGGCTAATTTCAAAAACTTTTGGAGTGCCTAAGCTTCCCTTATTAGTTAAAAAATTTGGTACTTTATGGGGCATTATTGTGAAAAATCGGACTTCAAATGTGGTAAGGCGGTAATTTCTGAACTTAAAATTTGATTCTTAAATTTAAGTTTTGCCTATTTTTGACAATTTTATGGCTAATTGCAGTAGGAAATTTTTGCATTTAAGTATTTTCTACAAAAATAATTAATCGATATTTTTAAGATAGACCTGAAGATATGACCTACCTAAAAGTAAATATAACCTAAAAATTATTAATCAAAAACGATCTACCTACGTAAGGGCTATTGTTACTCGTGTTACTATCAAAAGCCGATAATAACGTGAATACCATTCATTTAGTCATTTGAGTAGGTATCGATGTGGTATCGATCATTCGATGGTGTCGGACATAGAAATAGGAAGCATCATCATCCATCAAACCATCAAACATCCATGGAATTAGGAATTACGACTATAGTCTTCCTATTTCTATAGGAAAATCCCTATAAAAATAATGACAAGTGCTGTCATGTCAACAAAATGTCTATGGTGGTATATGTGAATTGCGCATAACGTTCCGTTAGTGCAAGATGATTTATTTTTTTAATAATTATAATAATTTCTTTCTTTTGACTCCTATGTCTGAGAGCCTTAATATTTTTTATATAAACATCGTATGAACTTGTGATTATAATTAATATAAACTCGTACTTGAACGATGCTTCCATAATTTTTAAAGTATGTGGGTCCAATTTCACCGTTCTCCTTTAAATATAATATATAACCGATGGCCTCCAGCCATCTTAAAATGGCTTAAAAAGTTATAAAAACCTTTATTTCAGGGAGGCTCTCATAGAAGCGAATGCGAAGTAAAATATTTTTTATAGCGATACATAGGGTTGCGGTATATCATTTTAAAGATAATTAGGAATAGAGTCCAAAAATATTTTTTTTAATTTTTCCTCTAAATTGACGAAATAAGCCATAAAAAAAAGAAGCCTATGTCACTCTCCAGATCCTCAACTATACCTACCCAAAGCCTACCTACCATGCGAAAAATCACATCGATCCGTTGCTCTGTTGCGGCGTGATTGAAGAACAAACTCTCTATTTAACGTTTTGGGGATAGAAATTTCAAAATTGTGGAATACGTATTTCATAATTTTAAATCGGAAGCCCAAATACCAAGTTTCAGGGCTATAACTTCAAAAACGACGGACTTTCATTCAAATTTTTAACCCCTATTTAACCCCTTCGGGGGTGAATTAAATATTTTGACACACGTGCTTCTTTATTTTTTACCGAAAGCCAAAATATCGAGTTTCGTAGATATAACTTGAAAAATATCTTGTAAAATTAAGTTTGATTAGTGATTATGCCAGTTACTATAAAAATTCCATTGCGGTTTTGTTAGTAAAAACCTGTGGTAAAAACGTAGTTATTTGTGTATTAATCATTGGAATTAGACTGGTTGATGATTTAGTTAACGGTTAAATAATCTTAATTGTATACCAGTAATTAAAAATACATTAATAATAACAGCTGTACCTACGCTCGTATAAATACACGTTGATCTAAAACAAGACCACCAATCAGTGTGATTACTCCTATCGAAGCACAATGAAATACGTAAGCTTTAAGTTATTTTTTTCATATCCTACAAATCCTTTCGCATACAACTCTAATTTGATATAATTGTTAATATTAATCTATCAATTGTTAATAATAATAATAACTCCGATTATCAGACTTTGCACACCTTTGAGAACATTATAATATTTATTTGATTAAGTAATAACCTAACCTAATCTTCTTTTTATATATATAATTAGTATTCTTTGTTTTTTAATTACCTACACGTAAAATGTTAGTTTATATACCTGCTTAGACATAATATATATTTTAATCATAACTGCTATGTGAACTCGCCATCCTCGCATAAACGTTAAAGTTTTTAGAGGATGGCTAGTGTTTATATAATTAGATTGTACGTTTATCTTATTCAATAAATTAAAAAAAAAAAAAAATGAAAGCCCTCTCAGTCATGGGTTTCCTCGCGAAGGGCGAGGTTTGTCAAAAGAGCAACCGCCGAGTTTCCTGCCGGCCCGTCTCGGTAGGAATGGCATTCCGAACCAGTGGTTGATTCACTCGACGATTCAAAAGCCCTTATAGACATTTGTTTTACGAAAAATAAATTTGAATTTGAAATTTCCGTTCATAATTAAAGCAGTGTAATATAAGTGCTTAAAACGCACGTAGCTCCGAAACCGAAGAGGTGTGCAGCTGGGATTTGAAAACAGCACCACCCGAACGGAAGGCCTTAGCCTAAACTCTTAGGTACGCAGGAGTTCTTACGATATTTCCATCCACTTATATATTCGAGCCCACAACAAACTCAGCAGAGTTTGTTGTGGGCTCTTCTCAGACAAGGGCGCGTTTGGTCTAAAATTTTCCTCCCTCGAAAAACCGTCGAACTTTAGTTTTAAGATACTTCAACTATCACCATCACTTATTTATAATATTTTATTGACGTGAAAAAGTGTACGGTGTATTATAATATTATACTCGTAAATGCGAAATTGTGTTTGTTTGTTGGTTTGTGGGTTTGTCCTTCAATCACGCCGCAACGGAGCAACGGATCGACGTGATTTTTGGTATGGGTATAGTTGAGGACCTGAAGAGTGACATAGGCTACTTTTTATCCCGGAAAATTATGGAGTTCCCGAGGGAATCAAAAAAAACTTAAACCACGCGGACGGAGTCGCGGGCATCAGCTAGTTTAGAATAAAGATTTTTGAACCTTGAGTGCATAAAACGCACATACCTCCGAAACGGGAGACCGAAGTCCCAACCACTAGGCTGTCGCCATTCGCCGCTTATATTGTTATTGTTGCTTGCAGTTATTCGTCCTCGCCCTGATCGCGTGCGTGTGCGCAACAGCCTCTCTCGCCCCTCAAGTGGAATGGTACTTGGTACACAGGAGTGCTCCTCCTGGAGGAATAGCTCCAAGCCGCAGCGTGAATGAGCGCGACGCGATGCCTGCACAAATCCCTGACCCACCGTATGGATTGGGAAAATAAACAAGAAACTAATATTTTAGAAAGTAATTTCCAGCAGGCCTATTCCTTATCTTAATATCCATGCAATTTAGCTGTACTCTTCGCAGTATCCTACAAATACTGACTGATACTACGTAAACAAGCGGCATTCAATACCCCCCCGCCATGTTATCAACTTAAGGGAACGACTAGCGGCATTTTGTAGAGCGTTGTGCAGCTAAAATACATATTTCTCAGATACAGAAGAGGTCTGCAGGACATATACCTATATATATATATTAACTGTCGAAAGCAATAAAATATTATATATTTATTAAAAAGTTGTTTTAATTTATGTATGGTAAGAGTAGGTACTAATAGGTAAAAGGACATCTTACAAGTTCTATGAGAATGTTTGACGACCTTCGTGGCGCAGTGTTGTTGTCTTAACGTGCGGAGGTCCCGGGTTCGATCCCCGGCAGGGTCAATTTGGGAATTTATAATTTCTGAATTTTCCCTGGTCTGGCCTGGTGGGAGGCTTCGGCTGTGGCTAGTTACCACCCTACAAGCAAAGACGTGCCGGCAAGCTATTTAGCGTTCGGGTACGATGCCGTGTAGAAACCGAAAAGGGGTATGGGTTTAATATAACTGCCATGCCCCTAACAGGTTAGCCCGCTACCATCTTAGACTGCATCATCACTTACCATCAGGTGAGATCACAGTCAAGGGCTAACTTGTAACGGATATAATAAAAAAAAAAGTATGATAGAAGCAGGCGTTACTTTGCGAAAGTTGGAACATGATAACCATGGAGCAAGAAGCCTTAATTTGGCATAGAATATTTCATCACTAAATTCAATATAGCGGACCGTAAAAGTACGTTATTAAATTATTATTTTGTAATGATTTAAGACTTACTAGGGCTTGACACCAGTAAAGTAACTCTCTCTACTTCTACTCTCCACTGCCACACACTTATAGATGAAAAACCTAACAACCAGGCATTCTTAACGAAGAATAGGCAATTATTATATCATACTAATATTATAAATGTGAAAGTGTGTTTGTTTGTTGATTTGTTGGTTTATTGGTTTGTTGGTTTGTCCTTCAATCACGCCGCAACGGAGCAACGGATCAACGTGAATTTTGACATGGATATAGTTGAGGACCTGGAGAGTGACATAGGCTACTTTTTATCCCGGAAAATTAAGGAGTTCCCGAGGGAATTGAAAAAACTTATTCCACGCGGATGAAGTCGCGGGCATCAGCTAGTATGAAAGATAAATTATAGTGCACAAGTGTGTCCGCCACATAAGAGTATGATAGTAATAAATTAACCCTGTATAACACTCTTTATTCCCTTACTCCCATAGACCGATGGAGTAGCAATCCGACACGACTGGAGAGTGATAAGATTGTCAATCCACCAAACCTATTTGTTACAAATAATACACGACTCTGTAAGAACTTGTACCGTAAAACCACAGTGTAAATAGATACAGTGAGATGAAACACGTGATTTTGGAGACTGAATCTGGATTTACTGTCTAAACATAAACACGATCGACTAATCTACTACTAAGAAAAATAATTAAGTTTGTTCTGCCGGTCGGCGTAATGTAATCCCTTCCTCATCTAGACAGGATTACTCTATCTAAACGTCTCCATCGATCGACTGTATGAAGTATCTGTTTAGGCTGTGGTAAAACTAAGTTATATCCACCGGATCAACGAAGTAAAACAAGTTACATTAAATATACCTAATTAGCTGTTTTGAACAACTTTTCAAATCCAAGAGTTCTTCCGGAAAACTTTCGCAAGTTGTTCCAAGTAAACGTAAACTCCACATAAAAATGTACCTACCCGTTATTTCCACTTTTTTTTTATCTTCTAGGCAGGATGAAATCCTCATGGATGTCAACTTCACCCGGTTACTTCCACTTGTGGTAACATATAACTAGTACATACAATAGGTATGATGACAATTCTCAATCAAATCAAAGCAACCGCCGAGTTTCTTGTTGGTTCTTCTCGGTAGGGACGGCATTCCGAACCAGTGGTGGATTCATTCGACTATTCATAAGCACTTGTAAAAAGTCTATTTGAATAAAAACTTTTTAATTTTTAATTTTGAAATCAGCAACTCTCAAAAAACGCGCTTCTTGTATGGAAGTTTGTATGAAATACATAGTTCTGACGTCATCATATTTGAACACGCTTTTTTTATTTAAACTAGTTTAAAATGGTTATCAAACTGAAAACTAACCGAGTGAGAAAGAAAGACTACTGTATTAGAGTTGTTCAAAACTGTTATAAATCCATAACACGCTACGGACTATAAACTATAAATTTTTAACATGCTTTTAAATACGCTATGTTATAACGCGCTTGTTATAAGAAAATGTGTGGGCGGCCAGCAGGTGCGATATGTCTTGCAACACGCTAAATTTCGTAACACGCAACGATGACGTTCACTCACAACAGCGCGTTACGCGCAAAGAATATACTACTCTCTACCGAGAGGTTACGCAAGACTAACCAATACAACCATCGGCCAGCGGTAGCGCGCTACCTGCATGCGGGCGCCGTTACAAGCGCGATCGCGTGATTCGTGATTCAAAACGCCGTAGCGTCATGGCGGCTCCTCACATAACACGTTATCCCGTTATGGAACAATAACGCGCTATCATATTGCGTTACGTGACCACCTCTATATTGTAATACTAACGCGTCAAGTCGTATCAAGTCGCGTTGTCGCGTTTGTCGCTCACGTAGACCAGGGCCATAGCTGAAACTCAACCTTAGCCCTAAGCTTTCGTTATGGGTCAGGAATTAGGGCTAATTTATACCTTGGCGATTGCGCTGTAAAACGGAAAAGTGGACTCATTTGACGTACATTAATGAGCACACAATGGGTTTTTTCGAAATTATATAATACTAGCAGATGCCCGCGACTTCGTCCGCGTGGTTTTAGTTTTTTGTTATTCCTTATTTTTCCGGGATAAAAAGTAGCCTATGTCACTCTCCAACTATACCCATGGCAAAAATCTCGTCGATCCGTTGCTCCGTTGCGGCGTGATTGAAGGACAAATCAATAAACCAACAAACATACACACTTTCGCATTTATATAGTTAGATCCGTTTAGCCGTTCGGGCGTGATTGAGTAACAAACATCCATACAAACTTTCGCATTTATAATATTTACTAGCTGATGCCCGCGACTCCGTCCACGTGGATTGAGGTTTTTTGAACTCCTTAGTTTTCCGGGATAAAAAGTAGCCTTTGTGTTATTCCAGACTATACAATCTATCTCTGTGATAAATTTCATCCTGATCCGTTCAGCCGTTCGAGCGTGATTGAGTAACAAACATCCATACATCCATACATCCATATTAATTATATATTATATTTGATTGATGTTAACTAGATACCTAAGGAGTCTGATTGTACTAGTTACTATGCAATTACCATTGCGGTTTTATTAATAGAATATGTAAGTAGTTATTTCTATAATAATTATTGGAATTAGACTTGTTCGTAAATTAGATAACATTAAATTATCACAATTTTAATTCCGTAATTTAAAATACATTAACAACAGTTAAGCTAGTATAAATACACGTTGATCTAAAACAAGACCATCAATCAGTGTGATTACTCCAATCTAAGCACAATGAAATACGTAAGTTTTATTTTTCATATCCTTTAAATCCTTTCGCATACAACTTAATTGTTAATTTTAATCTATCAATGAAAAAGCTAGAAGTTTAATTCGCTATAATCCGCCACAGAAGGTAAATCTATGTGGTACAGATCTTGAATTCTTGATTGAGGTTTTTCGGTTCCCGCGGGAACTCTTTAATTTTCCGGGATAAAAAGTAGCCCATGTGCTATTCCAGACTATAATCTATCTTTGTGCCAAATTTCATCCAGATCCGTTCAGCCGTTGGAGCGTGCTTGAGTAACAAACATCCATACATCCATACATCCATTCAAACTTTCGCATTTATAATATTTATTATAAAATAAACATTGACTTACCAATACCTTAGACGCACCATCAAAACGCAAAAAACGGCACGGTCAAATTGTGCATTGTGAACAATTTTCGCCTCAGTCGCGCATGAGTACACTTGGCGACAAAATGTCGTATGTGTCGAATTGTTATTACAAAATTTAACCCTAAATATATAAAGTTATATGGTTGGTTTTTGTGAACCGTTTGGTGTCTCATTCTATATTATCTATAGCTGTGTTTGTATAAGCGATTGTGGACGCTTTTTGAGTATTAATTTGTAGGCAATGTTGTATCCTTAATTGGTAAATAGATGAAAATAAATAATAAAATAATTTTTATTATTTATTATGAGAGTATTATAAAAGTCTTGTGTGGTGGTGGCATTGCTTGCTTGGGAACTTGGCTTTCTTGCTTGGTTGGGAAGGTAAGCGGTGCTTCGCTTGTAACTGCACTCTTGACCATACAGATTTTTCCTGTTGGCGGATTATAGCAAAAATAATTGTTATCTTTTCTTGCTAAATATTTATTTGATATTGTAAATGCGAAAGTTTGGATGGATGTATGGATGTTTGTTACTCAATCACGCCCGAACAGCTGAATGGATCTGGATGAAATTTGGCACAGAGATAGACTATAGTCTGGAATAACACATAGGCTACTTTTTATCCCGGAAAACTAAGGAGTTCCCGCGGGAACCAAAAACTCAATCCAGGCGGACGAAGTCGCGGGCATCAGCTAGTATATATAATATAAAGTACGAGCATATGAGCATATATATCTCTACTCTACTACTTACTCTTCTCTACTCTACTACTCTACTGTTTACTCTTTAACTATCTCTTATCTCACAATAAAAAAATTTATGATTTTCAAATTTTGTCTAAATCAATGCTTAACTTGCGAAGGTGATTTTACCGTCATAGTATTAATCCTTATCAAAATAAATATGTTCGTCATCTCAAGTATTTAATTAAGATAAAAATTACTAAAATTACACCATTTAATTTAGATGAATATATTATGAGATATCATAGAAATAATGTAACGCCATTTTCTGTTGCACGTTGCAACAGAAAATGGCGCGCATGCAGTCGGCAGTGGCAGGTGGGGTGAGGGCGGGCGTACTCTTACATCTAAACTAAACTAAAATGAGATCTTTAATTCTAGTTCTGTCCCTTTCCGCTGGTGTATTATAAAAGGGTAAGCAATATTTTTAATGCAGTCATTTTAGTTTAGTTTAGAGATTGTGCACTACAGAATCAGCCCCAATATAATAATAAATTAAAACCTGATTTGCTGCCCACTGTCTATAATCTCCAAACTCCAGACAAAACTCAAAATGTCCAGACAAACAACTTCTCGGAAAGTTCGATACAAAATAATAATTTTAAACTCTGACGACCTCCGTGGCGCAGTGTGTAGCGCTGTTGTCCTAACGTGAGGAGGTCCCGGGTTCGATCCCCGGCAGGGTCAATTTGGGAATTTATAATTTCTGAATTTTCCCTGGTCTGGCCTGGTGGGAGGCTTCGGCCGTGGCTAGTTACCACCTTACCGGAAAAGACGTGCCGCCAAGCGATTAAGCGTTCCGGTACGATGCTGTGTAGAAACCGAATAGGGGTATGGGTTTAATATAACTGCCATGCCCCTAACAGGTTAGCCCGCTACCATCTTAGACTGCATCAACACTTACCATCAGGTGAGATCGCAGTCAAGGGCTAACTTGTAGTGGATTAAAAAAAAAAAATTGCCGCGCGTTTTCGCGTCTACTCAGAAAAGATTTACTTAACGACAATTGAGTGACCAATGACCATTGTCGTTAAATCTTTTCTAAATAGGTACTAAAGTAATTAATTTGGATACTAAAGTATCCAAATCAGCAGTCTAATTACAAACACACGTGTCAACCTAAAAACTGTGTCTCAACATATTCATTTAAAAATAAACTTTTTA
This sequence comes from Erebia ligea, assembly GCA_917051295.2. Lineage (NCBI taxonomy): Eukaryota > Metazoa > Arthropoda > Insecta > Lepidoptera > Nymphalidae > Erebia > Erebia ligea. The sequence continues at coordinate 1,288,456 of OU785241.1, forward strand.
TTTCTCTTATTTATTTCTACTGGCAAGAACCCCAAAATCCCGACATTTTCAAATTGTGTCCAGCAATTTTGATCTTCCGATCTGGCAACCTTACACTGGCTATATTGCCTATGGATTATTATGATTAATTATTAGTGCAACCCGTGCGAAGCCGGGGCGGGTCGCTAGTCAAATAAATATTTTAAATGCGAAAGTTTGGTTGGATGGATGTATGGATGTATGGATGTATGGATGTTTGTTACTCAATCACGCCCCAATGGCTGAACGGATCTGGATGAAATTTGGTTCAGAGATAGATTATAGTCTGGAATAACACATACTTTTTATCCCGGAAAATTAAGGAGTTCCCGCGGGAACCGTAAAACCTCGATCCACGCGGACGAAGTCGCGGGCATCAGCTAGTTTTCAATAAAGAACTTTGAACCTTGAGTGCATATTCCTCATCGGGAGACCGAAGTTCCAACCACTAGCGTGACCTAGTACTAGGCTATCGCCATTCGCCGCTTATATTGTTATTGTTGGTTGCAGTTATTCGTCCTCGCCCTGATCGTTTGCGTGTGCGCATCGTTCGCGACAGCCGCCCTCGCCGCTCCAAGGTGGCATGGACGACCCAAGAGAGCTCTTCCAGAACCTGTGGGTGCCCCGCGCGATGCGATGTCTGACCAATACGGATACCCGTACTGGCGCGATGCGATGCCTGACCAATTTGGTTCATTCCTTTTTCTTAATTAGTCTTCGGCTAACCGTGGTTAAGTCGCTTGCGTTGTGTCGGGCCGTGTATAAAATATGCGTAGCGCGCAATGCGATAATTTAAGAGTTAAAAATGTGTAAAGACAAAATTATCATAAATGAACTATTGACTTTTATGCAAAATAAAATTAATAATAATGATAATAAATAAATAAATAATACATTTATTCCCAAAAAAAAATTTCAAAAGAGTTACATAAAAGTGAACTTAGAATATTTGCTTAGATTAGAAACAAATAATATCCCTTAGAACCTTAAAGAAGCCATGTTCCCATGACAAGCGCTTAACGCGCGTTTTGGTAACGCGCGCTTACAACTACAAGCATTAACGCCCGTCAGCATGTGGACGGTAACGCGTGTTAGCATACAAAATGCTAGTAGTTGTAAGCGCGCGTTACCAAAACGCGCGTTAAGCGCTTGTCATGGGAACATGGCCTTATTATACAATGCAATGCAGTATGATGGATAAGGTGAACAATAAAGTTTTTGAGGTCAGCGGGAGTGCTTTAGCACCCGTACTAGGAAAACCTGTGTTACGGGCACCGTAGCCATCCGTCGGATCCTTAACACCAACTTTTAGACCTGATACAGAATATTGGATTGTTTTAATCTAATTGGACTCACGCTGAGTTGCACGAAACTATTTTAAAAATTTAAGTGTTGATTAAACTAATTTAATCACAAGACTCCATACGATTCTTGCGATTAAATTAGTCTAAGTACCACTTAAATTTTTGTATTTGTTTCGTGCAACTCAGCGTGAATCAAGTTAATATTAATGTGCGTGTGTGTGTGTGTGTGTGTGAATGTGTGTGTGTAGCAAATGTGTCTGTATAATGAAGGTAATGTGTGGGTGGTTGTTAAGTGTAAGATGAACGCTTGAGCAAGTTAAGAAATAATTCACTTATGCTTTTACGTCAGTAACGAGATCTTCAATTTCATCGTAACTAAGTTTCTTTAGCCATGCGTTAACCCTTTTTTAACCGACTTCAAAAAAAGGAGGAGGTTCTCAATTCGACTGTTTTTTTTTTTTTATGTTTGTTACCTCAGAACTTTTGACTGGGTGGACCGATTTGGATGATTCTTTTTTTATTTGAAAGCTGGTGCTTCCCGTGTGGTCCCAATTCAATTTGGTGAAGATCTGATGAATATCTCCGGAGATGGAGAACGGAACTCCTCATGGATAAGAGTAAATTGCTCGTGATCAGTGTGATAGTCTTGTAAACAGTATGTTTTAACCATGCATAGCATATCTCGTTCTGGTGACATCCTGTATTTTAAAACAGTGGGGCCACTAAAAATTGTGAAATAAAAAAATTTCAAAAATAAAATAAAAACCGACTTCAAAAACCACAAACACTAAAAAGTAAAAAATAATTTAATTTATTATGTATACAAGAGTTAATTTAGTTCTATAATAACATTCTTTGGAGTCGGTGCCAATGTGGAGTCACGTCAACAATAATGAAGAGTAGGTAGACGGTTCATGCGGCTAATTGGTACCGACTCCAAAAAATGTTATTATAGAACTAAATTAACTCTTGTATACATAATAAATTAAATTATTTCTTATTTACAGTTAGATTTGTTGAGTTTCACAATGTCGATCGTGTCATGGATTTTGTTATAAAGTCTGGGACTAAGAAAGTGATAATGTCGTTTGGCAAGTGCAGTTCTTCCTGGCAAGATTTCAAAAACCTTTGGTTTACGTCTTTTCTGAGCCTTATCTACGACTGGTTGAACTTTTGTTTCCAAGTGTTTACATAAAGTCAACTGAGAAATAAAGAGTTGCCGGACATTCAACAAATCCCACTCTTGGTATAGTGTCGAAGTAGGATATCTGAGAGGTGCTTGATGCGCTTAGCATTATTCAAATATGTGCTAGTAACTTCTCGGAGAGTGAAATCGGATCAAGAAAGCAGCTCGTGTATACTACCTTCGTTGACGGAGTACGATGCCCTATGAGAAAGGGGGAGGATAAAAATAAGAAGAACCTGAAGGATATTATCAAGGTGCTTAAGGAAAGTGACCCCGACAATCATCTGGTGTTTGTAGCCAGAGACCTCAACCGACTGCCTCCTGCATCGTTTGATCATGTAGACGTATCAAGTCGTATCACAATTTTCAGTTCTTGCCACCATTCCTCCACACTTGATTTTTGTCGTAATGGGCATGATTTGAATCGTAATTAGGTTATGCTAGCAAGCTATTAGTTTTATTGTTATGTGTTCAATAGAGACGGTGCTACAGATAAAAATAAGTAGGTAAGTAATAACAACAGAAAAGGTCACTTGCCATCTGCAGCCAACTCTGAAGACAATTTTTGTCCAGAAAGCTGGAATGGATGCCTAAAGTTGATAAAAATTATATTATTTATTACGTTTTGTGAGAATAACAGTACACTTGGGCGTTTTTAGACCGTAATGTAATACCCATTTGTTTTGAAGTTCGGCAATTATGTTAAAATATTGTTATGATTTGAGTTGAGCATTTTATTTATAAAACTTTATAGGGAAATGTCCATTGGAAATTTGGAATTTATTATTATGGGAAGACACATTAAAACAAAGCGTCAAACGCCAAAAAAGAAATTTAGAAGGTATCAAGTTTATTTATTTATTAAGTACCTTATTAAGTTATTGCACAGAAATACAGGCGATATTTTACAAAGTAAGAATGAACACAGTACAAAGTTTTGCATGCAAGGGCGGTCTCATCGTTTAAGTTTAAATCGATTTCTCGCAGACAACCTTTGGTGAGAGGAGTTTAGTTCTTAAAATAACTGTTTTTATTTTATTAAACTGATTGATTATTAATTTTCGTAGTGGTTCATGCACGTGGTTGTCCTTTGTTGTTGTGTTGTCTCGTTTGCCTCCGACGCGGGACGTCTTATCTCTAGTTTGGTTTCTCTCTAAAACAAAATGTATGCTTCATGTTAGACTTTAGAGTATGCACCCTGATTTTGGGTCACACGAGTAAACTTGGAGTAAACTAACAGAAATAAGTAACTTAAAAAAAAAACTTAGTAAACAAAGTTGTTATTAACTACCAGATGTGTGCCCGCGTCCCTGTTTCGTCGTCGTGGCGTGTAACGAAGCCATCATCGCGGCCCGCGTATTGTTTACTGCGGATATGCAAGGGCGCGCTCTTTATTCTTATGAAATTCTTGGGCGCAATCTTGCGGCCGCCACTCACACCGAGCCGTATCATCATAGAAATACTAGCGAACGCCCGCGGCTTCGCTCCCGAGCGAGACGAAAAGATAGATCCTCTTTATTCCACATCCCGTGGGAATTAGAAAAATCCTGAAAATAGATATTAGTGGTTATAAGTACATAACTACTTAAGCACTTGCTAGATAAATAATTATAGTAAGCAAATAGATAATTCCCCAGTGTATCACGATCTCTATCAGTCTATCTATCGATGATCTATGATCAGTGCGCGGAAAATAAGCACGCGCGAATGAAGTCGCGTATCCAACTAGTCGACCAAATAGCGGGATGATTTTCAGAATTTATTCAGCAAGCTTAATTGTAAAGTGTTGCTGAATGATATGCTCGTTTATATGTACATTCGTAAACAGATGCAGATGTGGTCCGCTAATAAATCGCAGCATACCGAACGGAACGGGCAGTGAAACTATTTGATCGCCATTTTATTTACATTATTTAATAGAAAACTAAGTACTATTCGCACAGGCGAACCCTGACTATAACTATTCGGTGTTATTGATGTTAAAACGTACCCTATTTACATAAAACAAACTTTTCTTGACTGAGGTGTCTGTCTAAACGCAATATATACGTTGATATGCTATGGTTTAAATACACACTGACTGCCATATCACGTATCAACGTACCTACAGCTAACTTAGATTAAGTTTACCACTTAAGATTTTTCATATAGGTTTCACTAAAAACTTCCACCTTGCAAAGCTGGGATGGTTATTTAGTATAGCATAATATGTCGCTTAATCCAAAATGAAAGAATGACCACGGAATTAATAAAAAATCTAAATCGGTACCAAGCCTCTAATATTATAAATGCGATGGATGGATGGATGGATGGATGGATGTTTGTACTTAACTCATTCACGCCAGAACGGCTGAACGGATTTGGATGAAATTCGGCACAGAGATTTGCCTGGTGGGAGACTTCGGCCGTGGCTAGTTACCACCCTACCGGTAAAGACGTGCCGCCAAGCGATTTAGCGTTCCGGTACGATGCCGTGTAGAAACCGAATAGGGGTATGGGTTTAATATAACTGCCATGCCCTTAACAGGTTAGCCCGCTACCATCGACTGCGTCATCACTTACCATCAGGTGAGGTCGCAGTCAAGGGCTAACTTGTAGTGGTTATTAAAAAAAAAATAGTCTGGAATAACAAATAGGCTACTTTTTATTCCCCAAAAGTAAAGAGTTCCCGCGGGAACCAAAAAACTAAATCCACGCGGACGAGTTTGCGGGCATCAGCTATATATAGTCCATACTTCCATACTAATATATAAATGCGAAAGTGTGTTTGTTTGTCTGTCTGTCTGCTACGCTTTTACGGCCCATTTTTTCAACCGATTTTGATGAAATTTGGTATAAAGATAGTTTGTATCCCGGGGAAGGACATAGGCCATTTTATGCTGAAAAATTAATTAGTTCCAGCGGGAATAAAGACCTCAAGACTGGCGGGCATCAGCTTGTTACTTTATAAATATTAAAAACTCTTTACAAATAGTAACACGATAAAGTAACATTCATTATGCATAAACAAAAGCAACAAAGAGGCTCTCCAGTGAAAGGGGTGAGTGAGGTCGCGGACCGCGGTACACGGTGGAGCTCCGATGCGGGCGATTTCTTCACAATAAAATGTTAACGCGGGTTTTTAACCTTTTATTGTGTTGCTTCTCTTTTTTATAATGAAATTGCAAAGAAAAAGGTTGTAAAATTGTATGGTTAATTATGTAAATGAACTCGGTCTGTCTTAGATTTAGAACCGGAATAGGTACATAAAATTGAAAGACTTTCATAATGAGTACATAGGTAACCTACTTTTCAAAAAAAACAAATGGTTGTTTTTAATTCAAATAAACTTTTTCAAGTGCTTCTGAATCGTAGAATGAATCTACCACTGGTTCGGAATAACATTCCTACCGAGAAGAACCAGCAAGAAACGGCGGTTGCTCTTTTGAAAAAATTAATTAACAATTTCATTAATGTATACTATACATAAGTAACCGCTGTCCCTAGCATTGCTGGAGCGAGTCAAATGCTCTTTTGTCATTTACGTAATCTTCAACAGTATAAGAAGCTTTTTTCAGAAACATACAGTTTTAATGGATTTCTTGAACTTGTGTAAAGGCAAGTTTAAAATGGATTGTAGAATTTTGTTATAAAACAGAATGCTCATTCCCACGACCGGCCATCGGACTTTCTTGAGGTGGAGCGATGGAGTCACAAGCTAAAGGCTAATATTATGAATGAGTAAGTTCATCTATTTGTCTAATGTTGACGTAATTTAGCATAGAAATAGTTTGAATCTTGGAGGTGGAAACATGATTACCTAGTACTTCTTATCCTAAATATCAACAAGTTTCACTTAGATTTAGAAAAATACCACTTAGGAATGTGACGCAGACAATGGCTAGTTAGTAAGTAATATTTTAAAAAATGGATATTAAAGTATTTTTCGCTTATTTACTCACTTGGTATTTAAAACAATTAGAACTACAATTAAGTAATTAAATAAGTAAAATCGACATTTCAATATCCTACCAATAAATACAAAACTGCCTCAAACATTTATCCACTTCATATTTTAAATATAGAACAATCTATTAAACTATTTCGGTACGTAACGTAAGTGTCATTAATAACATCTGTAATTAAGTTACCCAAATACATCCTCACGCATTAATCTATGCAGTTAAACACGTTAGGTACACGTACAAAATAATACATCGAGACATTAACGAACTAAAATGTCTCCGAATGACAAATGCTCGCTACGGTGTGATAGATGCCCAACGACAGCTGACGAATAATGCACCGTAAGTCACTCTCAGGTAACGTAACATCTTCATACGATCATCACACTTGTTAGTATAGAGATAGAGACTATTTTTGTGTGTTACTGAATAAGTTTTATATGGGGTATATCACAGGGGTTTAAGCTAGGGGATCGTGTCTAAAATAGAGGGGATTAGGGGTAAATTGCGTTGCTATGGCAACGGCGTACCCTAGGACGCTGTTGAATAAAAATATTATTACCGACGGGTCACAGACTCTTCGCTTAAGCGACAAGAACTAGCGTGCATAGCACACACACACACACACACGTGTGTTAATCTGCTTTAGTGGATTATAGCGGATTACATAATATATAAGTAATTTGTAACAAATTAAATAAGCACCCATTTATGTATTACTAGCTGACTAGCTGATGCCCGCGACTTCATCCGCGTGGAATAAGTTTTTTTAAATTCCCATGGAAACTCCTTTATTTTCCGGGATAAAAAGTAGCCTATGTCACTCTTTATGTTCTCAAGGATGCCCATCCACGCCGCTCCGTTGCGGCGTGATTGAAGGACCAACTAACAAACCAATAACTAACAAACAAACACAATTTCGGATTTATAATATTAGTATGCACTATGAAGTATGATCCGTTTCAAACACATACGGTCTAAGCGCTATTCTTGCCGCTAGTAGGCCAAAACCATGGCCTCACAAAAAAATAAAAACTATTACGCAGCTTTTTCGGGCGTTAAGGATATTTCCGTATTATAATAATAAATGTCTGATATTTCCGTACCTCTTATAAGTGTGGAAGATTTTATTAAATTTTCAAATTATTGTCGTCCGGGGGTGCATAATTTTCCAATGTTTTATGCTGTTTTTATTATCCCTACTTGCTATGATAATATAAATGGGTACAGAAAGCGTTTATTTACCTATCTATAATGCGAAGAATTTTATTGCAATCGAAAAGTCTATGATCATAACTGTACATAATATCCGGATAAACTCAGTCGAGTAGCGGCCGCGTCGCGCGAACTACGAGCTCATGAATAAGGGCCCCGAACGGGTTCGAAACTAGTCGGGCATTTTTCTGACGGAACACGTGAGTTTATCCGGATATTATGTACAGTTATAATGAATATCACTCACGATAGTGTAAAACGTTAAAAAAGTCTATGATCTTCGAAGATGTCTTTTTGCATCAATTCAGATAAGGTTAATTTTACTTTGACGCTAATGTGACGAACGCTCAATACGATCAATCGAACTTGCAATGTCAAAACTTAGACAAGCTTACAGATGACTATCGCTAGAGACATCAACGACGACGACGAAGTATCCTTCTTTAAACAGGTATATTTTTATGGAACATTAATAATGCAGGTCATTTAAATATATCAAAGGAAAAAGTGACGGGCTGATTGACTGATCTATCAACGCACAGCTCAAACCGCTGGACCAATCAGCCTGAAATTTGGCATACAAAGATAGCTTTTATGACGTAGGCATCCGCTAAGAAAGGATTTTGGAAAATTCAACCCCTATAGGGGTAAAATAGGGGTTTAAAATTTGTATGACAATCGAACTTAACGTGCGCGAAGCTACGATCAAACGTAATCGACATCGTAACCAAATAACTAGTGAATGAACGAGAACTTTAATTCGCTATAATCCGCCACAGCAGACCAATCTATGTGGTACAGTGCGTGTCCTTCACCAATAGCATGCGAACACCCACCACCCAGCAATTCGCACCGGCACCGCACCACACCACACAAATCCTCCAAATCACTCTCAACGTACGCTTCACTCCGAAACCGGAGCATCCTCAGGAGATGTTGACTCGACAATGCACGATTGTAAATACACGATTGCACGATTATAGCGAATTAAACTTCTCGTTCATTCATTGTCATGGACTTCCGCAAAGTGACGCCTGCTTCGATTCAGTATTTCAAATAACTAGTATTTGGCTACGATGTCGATTACGCACTATTAAACACCTAAGATAACAATTCTCAGCGTCTTGTTCATAATTCAATTAAAGATTAACAATTAAATTAAGTCAAAGACGCAGTCATGTCTAGAAACCAAGCAATCGGCCTCTTTTATAATCCAATTAATTTCTGAACGATAATCTGTCTCCCTAATTGGATGATACATCGTTCGGGAGCTGTACGCCTTGGCCTTACGATAACGTGTTTATCTAGGCACGTTTGTGGCTAAATAAGGCTAAATCCAATCTTTTGATGACGAGTATAAGAGTATTAAAGCTTAGTATTTCGTTAGTAGTTAATACTACTTATGTACTAATAACTCAACAGATAAACCGATCTTATTAAAGCGCGGTATATCCAGACTTTGCCTCTCTCGCAGATACATATACACGGACATTTCAGATATAGACCTATATTTTTATAGTTTTGGATAGAAAAAAATGGCGAAAACAACTACATTCTTTCCTAGCCATTTTTCTATCAAAAAATAGATACAATAAAAATATGTTTAAATTCTCCGTAAGTAATTTTATTTGCCTTGAATTGGCCACATTTATCAAAAGTATACTGAGACTTTTAAAGTAATTAAAAATGAATGTGCGGGAGAGAGGGAAGTCTGGATACCCCGCCGCCTTTATTTATTTATTTTTTATTTTTATTATTTTTGAACTTTATATTGTCTAAAAACTAATTAAAAAAAAAAGTGGACAAAGGTAAAGCTTATCTCTAAAAAGAAATCTCTTCCAGCCTTCCTTGAAAGTGAGTAAGGTGAAATATGGATCTAAAACAATTGATTCTATTAACCTGTATGCGTCCATTATTGTACATCACGATCGTATGACTGGAGAAAGATGAACCAAATAATATCGATGGTTGTTCAACCCCACTAAAGGTCTAGACCTACTTGAGATGCGCGGAGCGGCGCGGCACATTGCGGCAAGTTGGTATTATTTTATGAATTTGCACGGGCCGAGTCGCTAAGTAGGTCCAGCTCCATACAATCTCATACAAAAAATAGTTGCAGCTACGTGCCGCGCAGCGCCGCGCCTCTGTAGTGGGGCTAGACCTTCAGAAAGGATATTTAGAAATTCCACCCGATCGATGCCGGAGTGTCGAATACAGCAAAGGAAAAAGAAATTAAATAAATCAGCAGTCAAAGAAATAATAACAACACAGCAACAAAAACAGGAAATCAGAGTTGTTTTTTTTCTTCCAATTGTAAAAGTGTCTTGGAAATTGAAAAGTCTCTAATTAGAAAAAATAAGACGTTATCTCTACCGGCTGATGAATTCGTCCTAACTTTCTTCGTGCAAGAACTGACGATGAAATAATTTCAGTGCAATCAGGAAAACTTTGTAAGTTATTAACATAATAATAAGAGTTATGCATTCCTGATTTAGGACTTACTGAAAAAGTATTTTACGTTTTTATGTAGAATATTGTAAAACCTGATTTTTAACTATGTTCTGTTTTTGGGGCACGTAGAATTTCGTTCATAGACACCAAAATAATATTATGTTCCATTAACTTACTTAATTCGAAAAACAAATTGAAAACAAAAGTTGTAGATAATATAATAAATTTAAATATAATAATTAATTAAATACATGTAAATGCTGAATACTTGAAAATAATCGAGTTTTTACATTTTCTAACAATGGGCTTCTTTATTTATACTTTTGAATATAAAAATAGTCAACAATATGCAAGACACAAGTTCTCGCAAAAAGGATAAAAAAGAGAAAAATAAACAAAAGTAAGTCTTATTACCAGTAAAAAAACAAGAATATAGTTGGTACAATGAGAGCTAAAGAAATCCAAAAGTAAACAAAAATACCTAGATAATAATAAATTAGTTAGTAAACAAGAACTGAGGAAAAAGGGGAGATGTCAAGAAAATATTCAGAACAACAAAATAGTAGATTATACACCAAGGGGATAAAGCACTGTTTTATGTCACGGGCGCTACATTGAATCCTGAACGTAACGAAGGACTCCAAATTTAACTCCCGAGCGCAGCGAGGGTGTTATAAGTTAATTCCCGACCAAAGGGAGGGAATTAAGATTGAGTCCTGAGTGCAGTGAGGGATTCAAGCGCCCAAGAAAAAAACTGCTTTATCCCGGTGGTGTATACTCTACTTTATACTTCTACCATAAAAATACGTAGATAGATTGTAGATGTGGAATAATTTGTCATTTTTTTTTATTTCGCGCTTTGGCGCCGCTGCTTTGATATTCAAACTTTTTGCTTTTCATGCTGCCAGTGTTTATGCAGGTATACATACTCCTTGGTTTAAAAACTTTTATGTCAAATGGTACGGTCGTTTGGTCGACCAGTCTGGAGCCTAGACTCTGTTGTGCATATTTACAGTATGGGGTTGGTCAACTAGTTGGGCGATCGATCGACTAGATTACGGCCCTAGGGCATGAAGACTGACTTTAGACCCGCAAAAGTATGATTAAAACAGTAGTAAAGGTATGGTAGAAGTATAAACAAACTTACGAAGTAGTTGAGATAATTTAAAGTTCAAAAGAAAAAGTTTCAATTTCAACAACTCGATGAATTTTGCAGTAATAAATAGGTATACTAATATTATAAATGCGAAAGTTTGGATGGATGGATGTATGGATGGATGGATGGACGTTTGTTACTCAATCACGCCCCAACGGTTGAACGGATCTGAATGAAATTTGGCACAGAGATAGATTATAGTCTGGATTAACACATAGGTTATCCCGGAAAATTAAGGAGTTTTCGCGGGAACCAAAAAACATCAATCCACGCGGACAAAGTCGCGGGCATTATAAAATTAAATGTGGACCTAACTAGACATCAGTACAGTTGAAAGTTGCTTCTGACTAGGGTATGACTTCATCATAAGACGTTACAAAATAAATCTTAAAACTATGCCGAGATGGATTCAAGTTTTGGACTAAACCGTATATTTAACTTTAGGACTGAAAACTATCACCAAAATACTTAATTATAATGTTGACATCATAGACATTTTATTTTTGTTTTCTTTAATGTGAGATACGACTATCATGCTTAGTGTAAAGGAATGACGAGGTCTAGGTTGGAACGCGCTTGCCTAGAAGATGCCTATTCACTCTTGCCTTGAAGGTACCTAAGTTAACCGTGGCAGGAAACACGTGCGCTTTGAGGGTGTTCCACACCCTAGCGGTTCGTATCAGAAACGTCGAGCAAAAACGTTTCCTGCGAGCAGATTGGACGTCAACCACATAAGACTGCCAACGCTGACGGTTTCTCGCTGTTCTGTGGTAGAACGAAGAAGGAGGAACAAGGTTGTGAAGTTCCTGAGCACACTCTCCATGGTATATCCGATAAAAAACCGATAAGCAGGCGACATTACGTCGCCTACTTCGCAAAAAAAATATAATCAGTTTTCCGAACCGGTGGTAGAGTGTTGAGTCTTAACGTATCAGAAGTGATACAAGTTGTCCTACGTGAAATAAATAAATATAGAAAAAAAAACTTGCCAAATTGAGAAACTCCTTCCTTTTGTAAGTGGGTTAAAAAGGAAAGTAAACATCACACTTATTAACAGGAGACAAGTAAAATGTCCGAAACAAAACAACTGTGACAAATGAAAGTTTCAAAACAAAAATAAATTAATTATAAACACTGATCTCGCAGAATCTCGTTAATTAGAAAGAACATGGGGCATACTATCATCGCTTAAAGCAGTATTATTATAGAATAACAAATTTATATTGGATAGAAGCAGGCGTTACTTAGCGGAAGTCCATGACATTGAAAAAAACTAGAAGTTTAATTCGCTATAATCCGCCACAGAAGGTAAATCTATGTGGTACAGTGCTGATCTTGAACTTGCAGCCCGCGATATTCTCCACACCACATAAATCTTCCAAAATACCCTCAACGTACGTTTCACTCCGACACCGGAGCATCTTCAGGAGATGTTGACTCTACAATGAACGATTGTGAAATTTATATGACGTACTTTTTTTTTTTAAAATATATATAGGCTAGCGCTTGGCTGCAAGCAATTGGTATCTTAACTTACCTACAATAGGGATTATATTTCTGAAACAAGAGCGTCAACAATAGTAAAATAATACTGTTTTTAGCGATGGTAGAGACCCCGGAGACGTTACTACCAGCTCGATAAATTCATGTAACTTTGCCCTCAAGCTCAAATTAAGTTGCAGGAAAACTCAGTTGGAGGGAGATTAAAACAATCCTGGTCCGATCCGGGCAAAGTTCCAATCCGCTAACAAGTTCGCTCATTACACTACACAGCGGTGTGTTTTTATTATATCCAATCTTTATTCATAGTTCTATAAGAAATCTCTTGCAAGTTTCTTCGTGGATCTTCTCATCCATTCTTAAGTGCTTTCAAGTGGAGCCGGTTTGTTACTTTTTCTAAAAATTTATCCATACTAATATTATATTCATATAGTAATCCTATATTATAAATGCAAAAGTGTGTCTGTCTGTCTGTCTGCTACGCTGTCACGGCCCATCTGTTCAACCGATTATGATGAAATTTGGTACAGGGATAGTTCGTATCCCGGGTATACTTTTTATACCGGAAAATTCAGTTCCCGGAGTTCCCGCGGGAATTAAAAAAACTTAATCCACGCGGACGAAGTCGCGCGCATCACCTAGTACTTAAATAATAATTAATTTATATTTTATTTACTGTTGATTTTTAAATTGTACAACTAGAGCATGACGTTTCATGTGACACTAGTAAAACAACTATGTATGTTTATTTTAATCATCGCTTTAGTAATTTTCGTGTTCAAAGGATAAGGATTAATTTTAGGCCTGAAATCAGTGAACGAACACTCCGTTTTAGGATGGACTTTCAAACGGCGAATAAATTGAACGTTGTGACAGATTTCTGTTCTAGATTTCTGATTGAAAAGCTGTCCCAAAGTTTCATTAGCACAAATTCGACACTTTCAAAACCCAATATCCGTTGTATCGATCAATATTTAAATAAACCTGCCTTGCCTTTTTTTATCCACTACAAGCTAGCCCTTGAATGCGATCTCACTTGGTACGTGATAATGTAGTCTAAGATGATAGCGGGCTAACCTGTTAGGGGTATAGCAGTTATATTATAGGCATACCCCTAATTGGTTTCTACACGGCATCGTACCTGAACGCAAATCGCTTGGCGGCACGTTTTTGTTGGTAGGGTGGTAGCTGGCCATAAAAATTGACCCTGTCGGGAAAACCGACCCACCGAAAATCCTGTCAAAACCGGGACTTGCCGCTTATAAACTACCCTTGCATATAGTCGGGTAGTTTACTATATAAGTCTGTGATATATAACGCTGTCTCAAAGTTTCATTATAAGCAGAAATTCGATACTTTCAAAACCCAATATCCGTTGTATCGATCAATATTTAAAAAAACTACCCTAGCATTATAGTCGGGTAGTTTACTAAATAAATCTGTGATACATAATGCTGTTCCAAAGTTTCATTACAAGCATAAACTCGATACTTTCAAAACCCAATATCCGTTGTATCGATCGAATATTTTAACAAACTACCCTCGCTTAATATAGTCGGGTAGTTCACTAAAACAGGGGCATCGCATATTCAGCCGGCGACGCCGTTAGCCGTGCGCCCAAAACGAGCTAATATGAGCGAACTTGGCACGAACATCGCCTGATTTGTCCCGCATTATTTTATCCTGGGAGCTTAATTTTAACTTGTATAGTTCATGTGGCGCCTTTTTGTCGCATATAACTAACTAGACTAGATGATGCCCGCGACTTCGTCCAGGTTTATTGATTCTGAAGAGATATATGAGAACTTGGCACCAACGTTATCTGATTAATTGTTCCGCATTATTTTATTCTGGGAGCTTAACTGTAACTTGTATAGTACATGTGGCGCCATTTTGTCGTATATATATAACTAACTAGACTAGATGATGCCCGCGACTACGTCCAGGTTTTTTGATTCTGAAGAGATATATGAGAACTTGGCACCAACGTTATCTGATTAATTGTTCCGCATTATTTTATCCTGGGAGCTTAATTTTAACTTGTATAGTTCATGTGGCGCCGTTTTGTCGTATATATATAACTAACTAGACTAGATGATGCCCGCGACTACGTCCAGGTTTTTTGATTCTGAAGAGATATGAGAAATTGGCATGAACTTTTCCTGATTTGTCCCGCATTATATTATCCTGGGAGTTAAATTTTAACTTGTTATGTTCATGTGGCGCGCATGTTCGCTATTACACTTCGTATTCGTCCTCCGAGATTAGCATGATATACTTGTAGTACCGTGTACGTACGGCCACTTTCACACGTTAGTTGAGGTAGCTGGAAATAAAAACAAACGCTCCCTCTTACCGGCCGATAGCAGGCCGCTATATATAGGCCCCACTCCTGCACAACTAGTCATTCGTGTTTTCGTACTCAGCCACTTCGCACGTCCGCAAATTCGGTGAGTTTTTAAATTATTAAATTATAAATTAATATTTTTATTATTTATTTTTGTGATAAAAACGTAAAAGTGATTTCGGAAATTTGAAATTAAACCGATCACGTAAACGTTATCACCGAATAAGTTTGTCATCGAGTTTTTTGGAGTCTTCTACACTGTTTTGTCATCGAGCTTTTGTTTTTGAAGTCTTCTACACTGCTTGTCATCGAGTTCTTTGGAGTCACTGCAATCGCCAACACTGCCACCGTCGAGTCGCAACATTGCTCGTCAGCCAACTTTCTAATAATGTGTGTTTGCGCATAGGATTTTTTTTTTTAGATATATACCTAAACTCAAACCGAAATTCAATTAATGTTTCTTACTCAAATAGACTTTTATAAGTCCTTTTTGAGTCGTCGAGTGGAATCTTTCACTGGTTCGGAATAACATTCCTACAGAAAAGAATCAGCAAGAAAGTCTGTTAAAATCTACCTGTCTAGACGTGGATATTATGAAATCTTAGCAAATCGGATTGCCTATGGCTACCTATTGAAGTGTGTTTTCGCATGCAATCTCTTGCCTACAAAATAATAGACTTACAATAAGTCGTAGGCGAGGCCCCCCAGGCATTGCTCAAATTTGAAGTACGTTTTCGCGTGCAATTTAATGCCTACAAAATAATAGACTTACAATAAGTCGTGGGCGAAAGCCCTCAGGCATTGCTCAATTTGAAGTACGTTTTCGCGTGCAATCTCATGCCTACAAAATGATAGACTTACAATGAGTCGTGGGCGAAAGCCCTCAGGCATTGCTCAATTTGAAGTACGTTTTCGCGTGCAATCTCATGCCTAATAGACTTACAATAAGTCGGAGTACGTTTTCGCGTGCAAACTCATGCCTACAAAATGATAGACTTACAATGAGTCGTAGGCGGGGGCCCTCAGGCATTGCTCAATTTGAAGTTCGTTTCAATTTGGAGTACGTTTTCGCGTGCAATCTCATGCCTTCAAAGTAATAGACTTGCAATGAGTCGTGGGCGAAAGCCCTCAGGCATTTCTCAAATTTGAAGTACGTTTCAATTTGGAGTACGTTTTCGCGTGCAATCACATGCCTACAAAGTAATAGACTTGCAATGAGTCGTGGGCGAAAGCCCTCAGGCATTGCTCAATTTTCCTACAAAGTAATGGACTGGCAATGGGTCATGAGCGGGGGCTCTCAGGCGTTGTTCAATTTTGAAGTGTTTTTTTTTTCATACACGATTTCATGCCTATGAAATTATGCCTGTATTGCGTTGATTGTTTGAACTAACTATTGCAAAATCTATTTTTGAGAAGTGCGTCCTTTTACGCACTTTATTGGCACACCTTTTTTCGTACGACGAAAGTGCGCGCGCACGTGCTTGAATCTCAAAGCATCTTCGATCAGGTGCGAAAACTTATCCAAGCATTCATGTTGCCATAATATGCTTCACTATTGGGACTGCGTTCTAATGAACAATAATGAATGACTAATGTCATGAAGACCAACGATCTTACCTGCCCTGGGAGTAGTCATGATGACGCAGGCGCAAGTCCCGCCTTCACTCCCGAATCCCGACAGCAAGACGCCTTCGAGTTTTTTGTTATGATGTTTTGAGCATAGCTACTACAGCAGAGCTTTATAAAACGATACGGATCGTCGGATACAGCATCTATTAATGGACGCACGACGCTTTAATTACGACATACAGCGATTCTTTAACAAGACGTTTAATTGTCCTCAGGATTAGTTATTGCATATTAAAACTAATTCTTATTATTTAGCAAGAATCTTTCAGAAACTTACAAAGATGCTAAGGCGATAATTAAATAGAGCGCAGAGTCGAAACAGCCTCAAGCCCAAACCGCAAAGGAAGTTTTAAATCAACAGACCTGTTATGCGAGCATTTCGGCTAAGGACTTCTCATCGCAGCCATCGTTGTCCGAGATTAGGAACACTGGTAATTTTTTTTAAAAAATTGGCAAATTTTTTAAAAAAGCAGTGGTCATCCATAACCGATGACCCTACAGTGGTTAGTTGTTTTTTCCTATAGTATTCCTATTTTAAGTGTTTCTTGTTTTGCCTCGAAATTCATTCAAAAGGCAGTCGATGGTCCCTTAGCTATAGGAGCTATATCACAAAGTGAACCTGCAGTACATTAATTTTTGACTGCAGTACTCTTTTTCCGAGTCATACGGAAAGAACATATTTACTTTAATATAAAACAATGAAAAACATTTCAATATTTTTTCTTTATTTGAAGAATTTAGAACAATAATTGTATTAGTGAGAACTGCTATATGACCACAACCAATCAAAAAGATGCTTAGTTTTCGGTCCTAATACATGCAGACCAGAAAGGCAACTAAATTAATTGCGTTTTTGTTTGAATATAGTTTTCCAAATATACGTTCCACAGTTATTTGGTTTATTTAAACCAAACTGCAATATTTTTGTATTTTTTCGCTCGTGGAACCTATCTAAAAATTTCCTCGACTCTAAGAAATTAATGTTACTCCTTTTAATCATAATAATTCTTTAATAATCTTTACAGTTTGGCAACTTAACAGTTTTATTTTATAATTTATTTTAAAACAAGTGAATAACTTCCGTATAAGGAGTTCCGACACTACCTATAGTTATTGTTCGATGATGATTGATTCTCTTTTTAAAAAAGAAATCACAAAACGAACGTCTCTATAACATAATATTTCAATGAAAAGAAACAATAAGTTGCCACCGAGCTCCTGCAACTTTATTTTTTGGAATACGTAATTTATTCTTATATACATAATAATATTTTTTTTTTGAACTTTGCTAAGTGCATTAGTTGGCCTTATTACTTCATCGTGGCCGGCTAAAACAACCAAGTTTTAGAAGGTGTAAATGTTTTAAATTTAAAAAATGGTAACTAAGAAACAACGCATCTATATCCTGTTGTCCTTCAGATTTTGAGCGGCTTAATTCTGTAAACAAAATTGAAATGATGTAGAAATTGTCATAGGATTCTCAACTGCGGGGTTGGGGGCCGCTTGTGGTGAGGAAACTGCTAGCACCCAACGAAATGAGGCATTTCACATTAACCAGTTGGAAATTCTGCCAGCTTACTTCGGTTTCAAGTATTTTTTGAATACTTACACATTTTTTCAAAATCTTTTCAAGATCGCCAATACCATTGCAGTTGGTTTCATAACCTGCATGGCTGGTAGGTATTTCCCCTCTTGAGATGAGCCCACGAGATATATATTGAATAGATGCGATTACAAAGATGTTTGTATTACATATAAACGCTCTAGTCACGATACTAAAGCTATTAGGGAATCAAGACGAATCCGTTCAAAGGTATTTAGTGGGAACTGTCCAAATAATTCGAAAATTCTCCTTTTTGCGTCCCAATGTTATACCAATTATAAAAATTAAGATATTTCGTGTAAGAATGACTCAGATGCGTACGCCATTAATGCGTTCATGGGTTTCAATATCTTGGGTTTCCACTCTTCGGTATTATCAAGAAAACACAAGTAAAGTTCATAATGTTTGTTCCTTTATAGCCTACCATCATATCGCATATTTAATGGTTTACTTGCTGTAATTTGTCTTCGGACCCACTGGTCCACTGGTCTTTGAACCATCTGACGTGGTTATATATATACATAAGTATATATATATTTTTATTTTTATTTTTTTATTTTTTTCTTTCTCTCTCGTTCCTGCAGCCGCAAATTACACCTCACATACCCTGGTTGGAACTACTGCTGGCTGCTCGCCGGTAGTCCTTATTGATAAGAGATTTCCCACTCTCATCTATAGAAATGATGAATACCTTTCAGTCAGTTTTATTTCTGTCCTTCTATAAATTCATTTAAACAACACGATAGTTGATCAATTAAGTTGTTTCAATTCGGCAATCAATACTATACATCTCTTCCATGGATGTCTTCAGCAAGCATTAATTCAATTGAATTTGAGTTGTTGAAATTTATCACAACTTTACCAATAGTTGTAGATCTCGTAATATTAGAGATAAGTGATCTCTAAGTATAATATGCAGTTTCATTGAAAAAATTGAACATAGGTACTATAAATAGATTTTCTAAATTTTTTTTTTCAAATTCATACTGACTTTCTATGCTAAAATGTAACATCACTTGAGATCCTTGAAATGCATTAATTTTTTTTTTTTTGTGTTTTGTTTTTCTCAATCAATGATCTGATGAAATTTCAACTATAAAAGAACTTTTGAAGCATTAAATAATTTTATGAGCTTCAAGAAAATTACATAGAATGCAAAAGTTTTTCAAAATTGTAATAACAATAATATATAACATAGAACTTTCCTTCGAAATTTCTCGTCAATCAAAATTTTTAATTTTTAATTAAAACTTTCTGAACAGGTTTTTTCCGTATATAATACAATTTTTACATTATCGTAAGTGTAACCCTCAATAGTTATCTTGACAAAATTAAACACCTTCGACACAATATCGGACTTATCTGTTCCTCAATACAGCGCGGCCTCAAGAGCCCGCCATATCCACAAGAATATTTTAGTTGCAGTCACTTGGCATATCCACAGACTGGTCCTTGTTTTTGCCCAAAGTACACGACACTAAGTAGTTGCTCGAATACTTTTGAAATTATAATTTTCCTTATCGAAAATTCAGATTGTTGAGTTGACTCATTTCTTACAAATACTATGATCCTGTAATAATAAAATCGAGCAGTATAAAAAACAAGTTATACAGTACCTCGTAAATATCTATCAAAATAAATAAAATTGTTCATTAAATAAGAACATAATCATTATTATGTATTAAATATGATATACCTGATGGTTAAAGTGCGTTTTTCGCATAATAACTACGAGTAAGACCTGTTTTCATGACAAGTCTCTCAATATCTACAAGTATATCATGCTAATCTCGGAGGACGAATACGAAGTGTAATTAATGATTAAACGAACTTACCTGTAAGTGAAGTTCGATCATAATTATACGAGTATTCGTCCGAAGAGATTAGCATCCCACCCTCCCACGGGTTACCCCAGTGTCATGAAAAGGTCAAATTTCAAATTCAAGGTTAAATTTGTAATATATATGTGTTTATGAAAGTGTAAAAAAAAAAAAAAAAAGGTCAAGCTCCGAACTAAATGACTAGTTGTGCAGGAGTGGGGCCTATATATAGCGGCCTGCTATCGGCCGGTAAGAGGGAGCGTTTGTTTTTATTTCCAGCTACCTCAACTAACGTGTGAAAGTGGCCGTACGTACACGGTACTACAAGTATATCATGCTAATCTCTTCGGACGAATACTCGTATAATTATGATCGAACTTCACTTACAGGTAAGTTCGTTTAATCATTAAATATACTTTAATATGCGGTGAGTTCCATCAAGTTCCATGGTTCGATTTTCGGTCACCAATCCAGTAACTGACTTGAATCAACGTCGATTACCCTGACATGCACTGACAGTCGCTGACATTGACAGACTGACATGCAAGTTGCCCTAACCAGCCAAACAATACAAACTTTACCTGATTTTACCCCTATAATTTTAATCTTAGATGGAGAACTCGAGCAATTCAAACACAGTCTAACGTGCGTTCCTACCAGTCGTTCGACGGATGCGTCTAGACAGAGCAACGCTGCGCAGTGAAAGGGTCATGACGGAGGAAACTGGCAGAATTTTCAATACAAAATTCTGTCACTCTTATGTCAAAGTATACAGTTTCCAACCTTTCATTGGTGATAGTAGCATATTACCTCAAGATGAGCACGTATAGCCGTCGGTCCTGTACCTGATCTCTCTCCGCTTGTGTCGGATGTTCCATCCCACACATGAGAGGCTATGAGATTAAAGGAAAAGAGAGTACACCCGTGTTTGCGCATACACTTGTGCACTATAATATCTACCGCGCAGATGGCAAATTTCTCTTGAGATTGGCCGTCATGGCCGAAATTCGGTCGGGAGGACATTATTATTACATCAAGGTGCTACGTGCTGTCATGGTAGGCGATCTTATTTCTATAGGCGTCGACCTTGGACGAATTAACCATGGGACGCGTGATATTCGCTTTACCCCTCTAGCCGCGAACTGGGCAGTTTCGTCGTTAATTATGAGATTGTGTCGTCATAGTGATCGACTTTTTCATGCACTAGTGAGTCAATAATTGGGCAGAAAAATGACAAGGCACTCTCCCCTCGCCCCGCAAAACTTAGTCGAACGTGATTTCATACATTTTTCTTACGTTTCCTATCCCGTGTTTGTATCATCCAAGGCGTCGACCCACTGTATAGTATAATATGAATACGTGTACTTTCGCCGTGGTTCAAGTAAAGAGACTTTATCGATTTCTAACTTCATGTGAGAGTACAATTCAGTTCCTTTGTTGGAGATCTACGTTATCTCTATTCAATTAGCTGCCGACTCGCGGTTAGTGGGTTTGATAGTAATCCTTTATAACTAACTATCTAATAATAACCAGAGATTGAGTTGAATTCAAATAGATTCGGTAACTATAGCAGCGTTAATTAGATAACATATTTGCATGATTCTAATTCCCGGGGTATCGTTAGGTATTTCGTTGTGAAGACCTGTCTTCTTATTTTCTAAATCAGTGGGACTTTTTCTGTAGTGCCACCACCACCACCACCACTACAGCCTCCACTCTCGTAGGAGAGAGGGAATTAGAGCTTAGACCCACCACGCTGCTCCAATGCGGGTTCGCGAGCTTTAACGACTATTAGCATGTTAGTGATAATAACCGGGACCGACGGCTTAACGTGCTCTCCGAGGCACGGGGGTGAAACACCGCCAACTTCCTATTTCCGGGCTAGTACTGAGAATTTCTAGTCAGAAAAACCCAATACTTGTTATGGCCCGACCCGGGACTCGAACCCGGGACCTCGTCGGCCGCAGTCGAACATGCCAACCACTAGACCAACGAGACAGTCGTTGACAGTCGTTTTTATGACAGCATAAAAAATATTGCTAACCCTTTCATAATACTCCCTGCGGAAAGGGACAGAACTGCGGAAAGGGACAGAAATAGATTTAAAGGTGTCATTTTAGTTTATAGATTGTGACACACAGAATTGTCATACACAGTGGCTATCAAACAATGAATGCCACTTACATATATATTTTTTATCCATTGAATCCACTGATAGAGAATAGGGGCGCTGAAGCGACTTGCATCATGAGGTTTAGATGGTCAAATACAAATATTTTGTATGCAAATAAAAACTTTTACAAGTGCTTTTGAGTTTTGAATCGTCGAGCGAATCTACCACTTGTTCGGAATACCATTCCTACCGAGAAGAGCCAGCAAGAAACTTTGGCGGTTGCTCTTTTAAAAAAAAAAATTAAGTAGAATCATACTCGTAATTTCGTGGTTTCGTTAAGATAGGTTTTTAGGACCCCACCGAAACAAGGCAGTCAAATGTTGGATTTGTTAGAAGATAGATATATACCACTAGCTGATGCCCGCGACTTCGTCCGTGTGGAATAAGTTTTTTGATTCCCGCGGGAACTCCTTAATTTTCCGGGATAAAAAGTAGCCTATGTGCTATTCCAGACTATAAGCTATCTCTGTGCTAAATTTCATCCAGATCCGTTCAGCCGTTCCGGCGTGATTGAGTAACAAACATCCATCCATACATCCATCCAAACTTTCGCATCAAATAAATATTATAAATGCGAAAGTTTGGATGGATGGATGTATGTATGGATGTATGTTTGTTACTCAATCACGCTCCAACGGATGAACGGATCTGGATGAAATTTGGCACAGAGATAGATTATAGTCTGGAATAGCACATAGGCTACTTTTTATCCCGGAAAATTAAAGAGTTCCCGCGGGAACCGAAAAACCTCAATCCACGCGGACAAAGTCGCGGGCATCAGCTAGTTTATAATATTTATTAGATTATTAGATTATACCTGTATACTTAGACCGCATTCATGGAATTGTTGGATCTGTCACTATCATACTAATATTATAAACTAGCTGATGCCCGCGACGTGGTCCGCGTGGAATAAGTTTTTTTAAATCCCAGGGAAAATCCTTAATTTTCCGAGATAAAAAGTAGCTTATGTCACTCTCTATGGTCCTCAAAAATACCCATGCCTTGGTTTGTCATTCACCCATGGTTTGTCCTTCAATCACGCCGCAACGGAGCAACGGATCGACGTGACTTTTGGCATGGGTAGCTATAGTTGAGGACCTGGAGAGTGACATAGGCTATTTTTATCCTGGAAAATTAAGAAGTTCCCGTGGGAGTTAAAAAAACTTATTCAACGCGGACGAAGTCGCGGGCATCAGCTAGTCAAATAAATATTATAAATGCGAAAGTTTGGATGGATGGATGTATGTATGGATGTATGTTTGTTACTCAATCACGCTCCAACGGATGAACGGATCTGGATGAAATTTGGCACAGAGATAGATTATAGTCTGGAATAGCACATAGGCTACTTTTTATCCCGGAAAATTAAAGAGTTCCCGCGGGAACCGAAAAACCTCAATCCACGCGGACGAAGTCGCGGGCATCAGCTAGTGTACTATAAAGGAAGCCGTACAAAGTTACGAGTGTAGTTATAAGTTTTAATTACATCTCTTCAATTAATTGCAACTGTGTCAAGTAATTGGATAAACTTGTTCTAGGCCACCTAGGTAGGTTGATTTTGAAGACCTCCCAGGCGCAGTGGTCTTCTTTTAAAGTAGGAGGTCCCAAGTTTGATTCCCGGCAGGGTCAATTTGAAAATTTATAATTTCTGAACTTTCGCTGGTCTAGTTTGCGGAAGGACGTGGGAACCCACCGCATTATTATCCGAAGAAAACTCCTACCATTATTTGATTAATGGAAAGGGGTCACGATCCTCAGTAATGAGGAATAGGTCGCAGAGACAGAGAGGGTCTAGTAGAAGCCTTAGGCCGTGGCTAGTTACCACCCTAACGGCATAGAAGTACCGCCAAGCGATTTAGTTGTATGTGCACTAAATCGCTATAGCATTAAATTATTTACCAGGAAAAAAACTAATTCAGCGGAACCCAGGTAACTTTTCCATCGAACCCACTTTAGGAATCGCTGCCTTAGAAGACGTCCAGTGAAGCCAACAGTAACTTAGTTACAAGGAGTAGCTTAGTTAGAGTTAAGTTTTAATTACAACTCTCCAATTAATAGAAACTGTAGCGCGGGTAACAGCTAACAGGATTAACCTGTTGTAACTACTCGTAGTTACTAGAACTAAGTTTAAGGTCATGGTTGGGTTTCGCATATTACATAAACTACGATTATAGGTTAAGGACAGGTGTTTTAGCTTTAGAGTTTAGTCCATATACTTTCTTACTAATCTATACTACTATTTTATGATAGCGAACTATCTCATTTCCGGGATAAAAAATATGATAGTATCTTATGTCCTTCCTCGGGATACAACTTATCTCTGTACTTAATTTCGTCAAAATCTGGTTAACAGATGGGCCATGAAAGCGTAGCAGACAGACAGACACACACACTTTCGCATCCAAACTAATATTATAAATAAGCACACGGCTGAGCTGTACACCCATTCCGGGTGGTGTCACAGACAAACATATTTGTGTGTACAGCTATGTATGACAGATGTTTGTCTGTAACACCATTTTTGTAACAAATGTGTTTTCTTTCTTTCTTTCGAAAGTGTGCCTGTCTGTCTGCCTGTCTCCTACGTTTTCCCGGCCAATTTTTTCAACCGATTTTGATGAAATTTGGTACAGAGGTAGGTTGCATACCGGGGAAAGACATAGGCTACTTACTATTGATCCCCGAAAATTAAGGAGTTCCCCCGGGAATCAAAAAACTTAAACCACGCGGACGAAGTCGCGGGCATCATCGAAGTAAGTATTTTATAATATAAGTATAGATAATAAACCAAGCTATATCATTAAAGGCTTATCAAAATCATATTTTCCGTGCATTTTCGGAGATTCCGAAGGCAATTATACCAGAATATTGGAAGAACCCTTATCAACTCTTGTAACGCCTCCCACAAGTGAAGAGCCCACATGAATTATGTACAGTCAGCTGCATAAATGCATACATAGCTCTAAGGCTAAAACTGCGTGCAAGCAATGCTGTGAATCACTCACGTGGTCACTCACACTGATAAACATAAACTGTCAATAATATTATCAACCTTAAATCAACAGTATAAGGTTCAAACGATTTTACTATAAACTGTCAACAATATCAACCTTATGGCATTAGCATTAGGTTCAAAACATTCCTATTCAATAGCCTTGTCTATTCTGATTGTTTATTTCATCGCTTTACAGTAACCACTCCCAGTGTCGTGATAATATAGTTGGAATACGATGCATCATAATATGACCTAGGTTCGAATCTCTTACAGCAGTTTTTATTTTGTTTTGGATACAAACATTTATGTTTTGTTTATGTGTTTTGTGTCTGTTTGTTATTCTTTATAATAATGTATCTTTATTTACAGACATAAAATCTATTTATAAACGCAAACATTAATTATTACACGATAATACTTAAGGACAAAGTCAGCTATGTTAGTGGTGTTATGAGTCAATAAGTAATAAAACAACCAAAATAAATTGGAAGAAACACTTTTTATTAGATAATCGACTTTATTTTAATTTATTTTCATTGTTATCATGTTACATTTTCTCAAAAGTAATTAATAACTTCAGCTACTTTTTCTATCATTTTTTAAGGTTTATAGCTTAAGTAATCGTTTTCATAAAGAAAAGAAAATTGAAGCTTAACCTTAAAAATCTAGTAACCAAAGGGCGGCGCTGCTTTTTTGTCTGTTATTTTTGATAAGATATACTAATAATAATTAATACAAGTTAGGAAAAGAATATACGTTATGTTTCATATTTAAAGCCTTAAAAATTAAATTTTATATAGCTTTAAAAGTATTACTATTCAATAAAACCTCCACTTTTTTCAATAACAGCAAGCAAGCGGCGCCGGGTGAATCCGTTTGTAATATTGGGACAGTTATCCGTTCCTCTAAATATATTCTCCCATACTTCCATACAGTGAGCCTCCGTTTCCTCTGCAGTCCTTTCATTTCGCATATCCCACTTTTGCACCATCAAACCTCATAATATTCTATAGGATTTAAGTTTGGTGATCTTACTGGCCAGGGAATAACTGTTGTCTGGGTTTTGATTAAACCAATTACGCACTATATGTGATCGATGCACAGGACAACAAATAACATGCACAAATGATAGTTGTGGCCTGGTTGTGGCACATCAACAGCTGGACTCATATTGTTCAACTATAATATTATGTCTTCGTTGTGAAGCATTACTCTCTTCGTCAGGATGCGACATCCAACGCTTGGTTGTCCACTAAAAACCAAACAGCGAGATTAAAATAAACACTTTTGAAACTACTAAGTATCTTGTCTAAATTTTATAGATATTTACTAATAAAACGATATGTAACTAATCCTAAGTTTATGAACACACATTTTTTAACAATAAAAACAATACTCACGGTGAAACCAGTTCCATTGCAAATTTGAGCTATATTGTATCCGATATTATTTAGCTCATTAATAATATGCATCCTCTTCTGCATATTAATATTAGCTTGCATTATTGTTGAAGATAAGAAACAGCAAAACTTAGTAAATTATAATAATTGTGTAGTATTTGCTAATAACGACTAACGATTGTCAAATCTTCCGTCTCCGTCAGTACTCAGTGACCATATCTGTTCAGTGATTTTTTAAACTACCCGCATATGCTATTGCTGGTATAAAAATATCACTCATCAAATAAAAACAGTAAAAAATGCTTACACGGGTCGAGATTTGAACCGGCAACAGTTGCGTTGCGCAATCTGAGCAGTTCCACGCCTCGCCATTGAGCTCACTTACTTGGAGTGTGAAATTATCGATATTACTCGGCTATTACAATACCTACAAGCTGAACGACTTATATTATACTACTGCAAGTGTGTGGGTGTCCGACCGCATGCAAAGCAACATTTTTGCTTATTCTATATGCACTTTTGACGTCGACTGTACATCGTAGGCGTTGAAATAAAGCCCTTGAGGTATTGTTATTTTCTACAGTTTTACGTAGAAAGAGCGTTTATTTATCGCCACCCACCGCTGGCCCTTCCTCGTCGTCATCATCCATTAATGTATCACCATCTCAACCCATGGCCGGCCCATTTAATCGTCGTCATAGTCAACCGTCATAGTCAAAACATGGAGGAGGCTTGCCCAACATCGGGAAGATCCCCCTCAACAAGGGGATCATCCCCCTCGATGGAAACCAGTAACCAAACTGATCTGAGTTGGCAATTCATTTAGATGAGACTTACAGTCTAAATCGATAAGCAATGATGACAGTAACAGTTCAGTTTCTAATGAGTGAACTCAATTACATCGAGGAGTGGGAACTAAGGCTCTTAATTGGGGCAACTTGATACCTTTAAAAAAAACAATGGATGAAAAAAGGCTCATAAAGAAGAGAAAGTCAACCGATAAACGTCCACTGTTGGACATAGGTAGGTCTCTTGCAAGGACTTGCACAGGCCGCGGTCTTGTGCCGCCTGGATCCAGCGCCTCCATGCGACTCGTTTGATGTCGCCCGTCCACCGAGTAGGGGTCTGCCAACGCTGCGCTTAGCTTTCTAACGCGGGGTCACCATTCCAGCACCTTGGGACCCAAACGTGTATCGGTTTTTCGAACTATGTGCCCTTTGCCGTCGACCTACGTTACCGGTCCATTACCATACCTAGATCAAAAACACTTTTCGACGATTCAAAAGCACTTTTAATAAAATTTGAATAAAAACATGAGTTTTGAGTTTTAAATCAAATAAGTAATAGTAACTTCGTAAGCCGTTACTGTAAAACTTATAAAGCAAGCGTCTCCTTTAATATAGGGTTTAGGTTTAGGCCATAGTCCAACACGGTGCCAAAGTGTGGATTGATAAAGACACCTTTTTAAGGGACCGGCGACCGCCGCTCGCAACTTCTACTCGAACCGCAAATATAAATTTGCCGGTATATTGCTATCCCTATTTGGCTGAAGACACATGATCGCGTGCAAGCGCGATAGCAATATGAGCGTACAGAATTTGTTATACATTTAGTCTTGTTCCGTGAATACCAAAAATGATGAATGAAAAATTGTTGTGTTTTTAACTTCGTGTTGTTATTCTGTAACTTGACAATATAGG
The DNA here is from genome assembly GCA_917051295.2 of Erebia ligea. Taxonomy (NCBI): domain Eukaryota; kingdom Metazoa; phylum Arthropoda; class Insecta; order Lepidoptera; family Nymphalidae; genus Erebia; species Erebia ligea. The sequence goes on from OU785241.1 coordinate 1,316,900, forward strand.
CTATGTTCCTGATCAATTAGTACGTGAGATATCGCTGGTTTTAATATAAAACAAATAAGGAGAAAACATGTCCTTTATGTCGCAAAAACATGCAAAACGCAATGTGCTTACATTTAATTTTGGGAAACTATTTTGGAAAAATAATTATCCAGGGACCTAGATAAATACAAGTTCAATCTTAATAATCGCATAATATGGAGGAAATAATATGCTCGAATTACTAATTATTTTGGTATTACGTTTGTATGAGCAATTAGCCATCCGCTGGCGCCTTAAGAACATTATGGAGACATTAGTCTTGCAGGTTTCCTCACAATATTACCTTCACCGTTGAAGCAAGTAATATTGAAAAACGCACATAATTCCGAAATATTATAGAGATTATAAACCAGACCACACAGACAGAGGTCGAAGTCTTAAGAGGATCGTCTAGTGACGAAACGCGACGCGAGTAGGTATTTTCAATAATGCTATCTGTTTCACAACGCTTCGCTGCCTTCTCCGTATCGTGCGATAGAGAGAGTTGCAAGTCCAGTAGGCTTTTGCCTACATTTTATTCTTGAAATATTGTTTCGGGTGATAACGTTTTTACCCCCCCCCCCCCCCCCCCCAACCGTTTACGAAATTAGACAATTTTGGTCTCATTAGATTCAGTACACCTTAATCTAGGCTCGTACGTTTTATTTTTTAGTATTTTAGTGTAGTTAAATTTAAAAAAATTAAAATACTCGAGGAAGTTTTAAGGCTCGTACGTTTTATTTTTTTAGTATTTTAGTTTAGTTAAATTATAAAAAATTAAAATACTCGAGGAAGTTTTTAGGTCAAAAATATGGATATTTAGACGCTAATAACTTTTGACATAAGCAATATTTCTTTAAAATTAAAACGTACGAGCATAGTTCTTCATTGTATCTGCAACATTTCTAAAAATTATGAAAATTGGACAATATTTACGGGAAGAAAAACGTTATCGCTTTTTGTATGAAAATTTACAACTAGACGATCCTCTTAACCACTAGGCTATCGACGCTATTTTCACACACATTAATTACGAAGATACAAATTAGGTCCTCGTAAATAATAATTAACTAATTTGTATCTTCGGTTTCGATGTCAACTATCGTGTTCCCCGCCCTCCATTTAACCGCGACATTCAACCCGCGACCTTCGGAGTCCAACAGCGAGGTGGTACGCACATACTTACAGTATAATTATTTCATAGTGGATTACCATTGTCACGCGATCGACGCTTGACGCGATAGCAGCATTAGTAAGAGTTTGGCACCTCGACAACGTCGCTTTCGATCTTCGAAACACTATAATGCCAAGTAGGACCTAAAATGCCTAGCAGGCTCAGAACTACAGTCTATGAGATACAGCTGCTGCTGGACATAAAAGTACGGCCCAGGTGAGAGCGGGTGCAGTTGTCTATTCCCACTTCAAAGTAGTCAAAGACTCAACCTTCGGCCGAGATGACTGGCCTTAGCAAACTCAAATGTTTTTCATTCTATTTAGTTAACTTTTACAAGTGCTTTTGAACCGTCAAATGAATCTACCATTAAATATTGGATAGAAGCAGGCGTTACTTTGCGGAAGTCCATGATTATGAAGGAACTTGAAATTTAATTTGCTATAATCCACAACAATAGGCAAATATATGTGGTACAGTGTATCTTGTACAGTGTTCTTTACAATCGTGCATTGTCGAGTCAACATCTCCTGAAGATGCTCCGGTGTCGGAGTGAAACGTACGTTGAGAATAATTTGGAAGATTTATGTGGTGTGGTGAATATTGCAAGCTGCAAGTGCAAGATACACTGTACCACATATATTTGCCTATTGTTGCGGATTATAGCAAATTAAATTTCAAGTTCCTTCAGAATCTACCATTGGTTCGGAATAGAAGACGACGAATTAATACCAACAGAAAGGCTTCGAGATCCAAAACACCGTCTTGGCTAGACCAAAAAGAATAAAGAAGAAGAAAAAAGAAAGAAAAACACGCCGTAGAATTTACGATATTAAAACAAATGATTTTAGGTCGATTTTACGCTGACGTTACAGAGACGACACATCTATTGAATCGAAACAAATTGTCGTTCTCGGAATGTGCAAGCACGCGCTAACCCCACAAGCGTCCTTGCTTTTGATTGCCTGTTAAAATTCCATTTGCCACTGTCGTGCAATCAAAACCATGTACTTCGAAATGTCCACTCTTTAAAGAATTATAGCTTTTAATCCTATTCCAATAAGGGCGATAAATTACTCTTTGGAAGCTTTTGGTACTCTAACATTAAAAATCCAAATCCACATTCTGTGTTTTTGTATATATTGTTGTAGTTGTATTCCGTAACATATATTTTAACTCTAACTACCTACACATAAAATAAAGATAATATTCTATTAAAATTCACGATGGATGTTGAAAGTAATTTATTTCAAAGATTTTGAGTTGGCCCATCACTTTTATGTCTCAAAAATTATTAAGAAGAGAAAAAGCCCACGAGAAATAATCTCGTGGGCTTGTTGCAAGGCACGAAGTTTTGTCTGTAGACTGTACTAGCTGGTACAAAAAGAAGATCGTTGTGAAAATTGGCCGATTGAGTTTATAATAACTATACCTTTACGTAGAAATTACTTAAGAAGAAATAATCAATTATATTTTCACCTCCTAGCTCCTTTGCGCGCCTTTGCTGCTAAAAACCAGTGAGCAAAAACGTGTTTTAAGCAGTGAGAAAAAGTATTTTGAACTTAGAACGCTGAATTGGACATTTCTTTACATATAGTCCACGAAACGTTCAGAATTAGCTACAGTTCTCGCTATTGAGGTGAAAAGTTGTATGTAAAGCAGCAGAAGGATAACATTATAGCGTCCAAAAACGAACAAACAAACTAACCGGTATTACGTAACACAATTTCAAAACCAAATGAAACATCTGTTATCATTCTGTTCCAGTAATACATAGTATATAGGTAGTTATGCAAAGGAAATTGTCTTTTGGACATATCCGTTTTCTCACGAACTATAACACAATATGACGAAACACATTTAAATGCTAATACTTGAACAAGTCGCCGCCAAACGATTTAGCGTTCCGGTAGGATGCCGCGTGGAAACCATTAATGGGGTATGGATTTAATAAACTGCCATACCGCTACTAGATTAGCCTGATATCATCCTCCTAATGTCCTACTTCCTAGAAATATTATGAACGCGAAAGTGTGTGTCGTTTGTTGACTTGTTGGTTTGCCTTTCAATCACGCCGCTACTGAGCAACGGATCAATGTGATTTTTACTTGGACATAATTTAAAATCTGCCCCCCGATTGTGTAAGGAAATCGTTATCGTTTGTCAAATGGGTAATTTGACCTGTATAAGGAGTTAATAGAGGCTAGGCCTCTGAAATCTATTCAGATTTCAGAGGCACGTCAAAAGCATGTATGAACTCCTTAAACAGTTCATCAACATTTGCTTGAAAAATTGGGCCTCTGGATTCTAAAGATTGACTCTACTTTTGATCCAAAAAAATCAAAGACTTCAGAATCAGATAAGGAATTTCCGGTCGAAGTCGCAGGAGCAACGACTGATGAGTTATTGAGAATTTAAACATCAGATACCTATACTATTATATCCTACTACTATTACATCAGATACCTATTATACTCGTATACTTGCCGAAGATACAGGTTGCATTCACAAAATCCATACTCCATACTAATATTGTAAATGCGAAAGTGTGCCTGTCTGTCTGTCTGTCTGCTACGCTTTAACGGCCCATCTTTTCAACCGATGTTGATGAAATTCGGTATAGAGGTAGTTTACATCCCCCGGGAAATACATAAGCTAAGGCTTTTTATCCTGGACTTAAGGCTTTTTTTTATCGAATCTGGGAGACCAGGCAATCAAGCCCTTGCAAAAAAAAATTATGGCCCAGGACCAGTATAATATTCTGTGGCCTGGGTTAGATAATAAATTGTCAGGTCAAGTGGGTCCTCGTAAGCCTTTCCAGAGCTTGTAGAGTCGTTACTGTTACATACAATTTGCATACGCCCCCGTCAGCGAGTGGTTGTGATAAATCGCGGGGACGCATTACATGACTCGTCCTAAGTGAGCGATGGCAGCGATGCGACACAACGCGACGAGATAGGGCTCTATAAAAAACTTTACTTATATAAAATGCCGCCACCGTTGAAATCGACTAATTTGAATAATCAACCTAAAAAATATACGACCGATTATACGTGTTTGTTTTCTTAGCTATAAATTATTATTTTACTAGCTTTAATAAGTTTTTTGATTCCCACGGGAATTCCTTAATTTTCCGGGATAAAAAGTAGCCTATGTCAGTCTCCAGGTCCTCAACTATACCCATGCCAAAAATCACGTCGATCCGTTGCTCCGTTGCGGCGTGATTGAAGGACAACCCAACAAACAAACACACTTTCACATTTATAATATGTATTAGTATGATGTCTTACCTATATTAACAACGCGCACAGTTAAACCGACTGTGGTTTTTGTGGCTCCGTTTGTAACACAATTTTATAAGATTTATAATAAAATAAATTACCTGCATAATAAATAAAATTAATAAAATGAACGATACACCAACAATTTATAACATAAAATAACCGATCCACTAAAGTTTAGAGCTAAATTTTAAAGTTTCGACCAACGAAACAAAAATAACAAGGCGATAATAACCGTAGATCTCCCGCCTAAACGGACGTCTAACTATTTAAAATAAATACCATGCTTGGAAGTCATTAACAATGTACAATTTGCATTCGACCCCCGTCAGGGAGCCACGAGTAATATATCGCAGCGACGCCCCTCCCGTCGTCTCGCTTCCGGTTCGTCTGCGGAATGCGAGTTCCGGCAGTTCCGGACTCGCTGAGACATGCTTATTTCTGTCTGGGCCCTTATCTACTTAGATATATATATTAAAAAACTTTGCGACAGAGTGGACTAAACTACATAATTATTATGTATTCAAGAAAAAAATGGCCAATTAACTACTGTATTCTGTTAACTATAATGCATAAAATATAAAAAACGTAATCAAATAGCATCGGTGTATTCAATTTGTTACTTATTTATATCAAAAAAACAAGAAGTTAAATTTACATAACAATACAATTGATTTATTGATGCTCTGAAGCGCTTGTCGGCTTATAGTATGTGTATTGCAATATTCTTCGATATAACTATTAAACTTAAATCTACCCTACTTAAGTACAAAATCACAATGTTACATAATCACTAGCTGTTAATGGCTGAATTTAAAGTATTGCCACTGTTAACGTTACCCAATAAGGCTCGCTTGCAGATACTAAGTTTAACCCAGGAATAAATTTGAAATTTTTACAGAAGTTATTACGAATTCTGACAAAGTAGCAGTTAACTCTGGGTTAAAAGAACAACCCGGCGCGGCGTGTCTGCAAGCGGGCCTAAGCAAGAAAGTGTCGCGATTCAGGTGATTGCGATAGTCTCGCTTCAGTTCCAGCGGTTTAGAACCTATAAATTTATTAATACCTAGAACCTATAGAATAATAAAATAATAATTATAAAGCATAATTAATGCAAGAACAGTGTCATGTTAGTTACTAATCTAATTTAACGCAGAACTCTACCTTTTCTTGCTAGGAATCAAAATTAAAAAATTAAACGTTCTCCCAATAGTTACTCTACCCTTAAAGTTTATTTCTATGGTCTGTAAAATTCCGGACTCGGAAACATGGTGATTTTGGTCTGTTCCCTTATCTTCCTAATTCCAACGTTGAAAAGCGCTTACCTAATTTGTTTATATCCAGAAAATTTTATGTTTTAAGGAACTTTTAAATTCAAAATGCTGGGACGATTTGCCGCCAACGCTGAGATAATCGTAATCTATTGAAGCATTAAAAACTAGATAAGATAAAATAAATAAATAAATAAGCCATTTATTTCATTTATAAAGGAGATCATTGTTGTTACAAGTAATAATAGGTTCTATGAGGAGTCTTTTATAATTTAGGCCGGGCAATAACACACTGCGGACAGGACAGGACAAGAAGTCCTCGCGAAACGCCTGCGTCGTATCGAAAACACGTTTCTTCCTGCCGCAGTAGTTGGTGCAGCTACATATAAAAATGCCCGCGCGATCTTTTTGCACGTAGTATAATTATAAAGCCAACTAGCTGATGCCCGCGACATTGTCCGCGTGGTTTAAGTTTTTTTCGATTCCCGCGGGAACTCCTTAATTTTCCGGGATAAAAAGTAGCCTATGTCACTCTCCAGGTCCTCAACTATACCCATGCCAAAAATCACGTCGATCCGTTGCTCCGTTGCGTCGTGATTGAAGGACAAACCAATAAACCAACAAACCAACAAACAAACATACTTTCGCATTTATAATATTACTATGAAGATTGAAGTATGATTTTAAAAACGCTCTGTACGCTATCGAGAAGACCTACGAAGAAGGCGCAAGTCAGCCAATTTCCGAAAATGTAAGTTGTAACACGGGTCAGTTAATAAGGGTTGAGTTCGACATGTGGCCGTCTGGGGTAGAAAGCACCCCAACAGATCGAGTGTCCATTTGTCTTCCGCAGCTGTTGTGTAGGGTTACATGGGTTGGTTGATTGTTATGCAGGTTTGGACATTTGGGAGCGTATCAAATGGCTATTCATTCCCTCACGACCTGTTCAGTCTCGTTTTTTAGGCTAATTGGAATAAAATGGCGAATAACTGTTAAAAACGTTACAATAATAATAATAATAAAGTAAGTATTTATTAAAAGGCAACAAAACCCAGTATAAAATAAGTCACTAAACACAATAATACACAGTTTATAAAACATTCAAACTTACGGCTAACTGAAATGGTTAAAAAACTCCTTTCAGATGTCACACGTCAAAAGACACGATATATATAAAAACATTAAAACTTACGGCTGAAACGGTTAAAAAACTCATTTCAGATGTCGCAGGCCACAGGTAGGTACTTACTAGGTACTTTCTGTTTTTGTCACGGTGCACAGACAGCCAATAGTCAAAAATAGGGCTAGGACCCTCACAGACGACCTTGAGGATTCGATTGTTAGAGCTCCGAAGCCTGTCCCAGAAAGACGCCACACGAGCTCTAACAATTATTACTTATTATTCCAACAATATAACAAATATTATTCCAACTTGACTATCGCTTCCCGACTAAAGAACTTTATAAAAAAAACTAATAGGTACATTATCTATAAATCAACTATACAAATACAAAACATGCATGTAATGGTGAGAAAAAATCATCCAAATTCAATGCACACACAAATTACTTTTAAAACTAAATCACATAAACTTGGTACACGTAACAAACGTAAATTACAATTATCAAAAGCTAGGACTAAAACTTATGGTACTAAAACTATACTGTTTGAGGGAGCACTACTGTACAATGGCTTACCAAATGAAATTGTTAGTGAAAAATGTTTTATTAAATTAAAAAAAAATTACTCAAACATTTCCAAAGTGAAGTTTAATAATAAGATTAGTTTGTAGATAGAAATTAGTTTAAGGTCACCTTTTTACTGTCTTTTTTTTTTTTTTTTTATTACAAAATAGGCTTGCGCTTGACGACAATCACGCTTAATACAAAGCAATGATGAGGTCTAGGTTGAAGCTTGCCCGCCTAGAAGATGCCTATTCACTCTTGCCTTGAAGGTACTTAAGTTATGTCTAAGCATAGTTTAAGTATTATTATTGTTCTCATATAAGTGAAATTTTGTTCTTCCTTGAGAAATAAATATCTTTAAAACCTAAACCTAATTACACCTGCAATACAGAATCCAGTTTTCTTATAGTACTAGAGCAAGGATTTGACTCGTTCCAGCTATGCGCGGCACTGCAGTTACTTGTATCCTTATAATGACTGTAATATTTGATTGAAAAGAGCAACCACCGAGTTTCTTGCTGGCTCTTCTCGGTAGGAATGGCATTCCGAACCAGCTGTAGATTCACTCGACGATTCAAAAGCACTTGTAAAATGTTATTTGAATAAAGAAGAGTGAAGTTTGAAATTTTATTAGATTATGACCGTGCTATTTATACGCTTATACTTGCACTCTTTATCCCGGAAAATTAAGCAGTTCCCCGGGAATCAAACAACTTAATCCACGCGGACGAAGTCGCGGGCATCATCTATTAGTTATATATAACGTTACAAGTCACAACTACACCTACCGCAAGTTTTCCCGAGCAGAATTTGGTTTCCCGTGAGACTTTGCCGGCCTGTACCCTTACTCTGAGATTGATCGAATTTAAAATACGGTCTCACTAAGTGAGGTGAATTACATATGCATCAAACTAAAATGAATCTTAACTTTATTAATTTAGAGCTCAATTTCGTGTATGCATTCACAGCTAGCGCTCCAAACGATACGTTTCGAAATTTGAATCGGTTGCACTGAATTTGTGGGTTAAAATCAAGAGTTTTTGGGTCCATTTTAGTTTGACTCAAATGTGATTCACCTCACTTAGTGAGACCGTATTTTAAATTCGATCAATCTCAGAGTAAGGGTACAGGTATAAATTGTAGGCTGTGTCCGTCAATTTAACAAATTATAATTGCTATTTTGTTCTTTTAAAATAAAAATTCTATACTGAACTAATTTCAAAAATAAGTACCTAGAACATAAGTGACTATATATTAAAGTGACCTATAGGTATATTTAAGTGAGTATAGAAACTTTATAAGTTTATTCGATTCCCGGCTGTCTAGTCCTCCTTTGTCGAACATTTTTATTGAAAACACTATTCCGACTATAGAAGCAGAAAAACCAATATAAACCCTATTCCGTTTCAAATAGAGTTTGCTTTAGCGTGTATAGCATCCAGGTTGTTTTTCACTGTTGACCGATTTTCTTCGGAAAGAATTCGGTGTGTTTGTAGCGCTTCCATTTAACAGTGCATTGGAGGTAATGGGAGGAGTGCACTGGAGTATAAATGGGAGGGTTCATCGAGTAAATTAGATTCGAACGAGGCGACTACAGCAGTAACTGCGTAAAGGTCTAGCCCCACTACAGAGGCACGGCGCATTGTATTTGACAACTATTCAAATAATCACTAAATGATTACTAAATAGAGGATCTCCCAAAAGTCGTCATATCCACGTTACCCTGTTAGTTTTATGTTGAATAACCATTTTAAACTATCGAAAAAGTGCGTCGAACTTTGATGACGTCACAATTTAAGATTTCATACAAATCCTATACTAAGCACGCGTTTTGACGTATGAAAAAAAGTTGCTGATTTGACTAGTTGTCATGTCGCACTGCATCTCCGTGCCGCGTCGCTGAAGTGGGCCCAAGTCCATACAAACTCATACAAATCATATTTATACTCATACAATAAAACTGTGCTATAGCTGTCAAACTACAGCGGTAGGCATCCAGATCCTAGCCGACTACGATTGGCATAATTTTAAAATGAACTCTACAAACATGCTGTTATTACGTTGTAGTAGGAACTTCAACGAAATCACTTTTGAAAAAAGTGTGTGTGTGCAATTCACACACGGCAGAAGTGAAACTTCAGAAAAGTAGCCTACGAGAGAATGAAATAAATATAACTTTTATTCTATCCTAATCTAAATCCTATATTTATGAATATGTTTGTTTCTTTTTGGTGTCGCTTTTTCGTTTCGTTGAATTTTTTTCAAATCACAAAGATTCTAAAGAAGTTTCACTTCAATAAAGTCCTTCAAAACTTCGTCTACCCAGTACCCACCTACTCTTACCTGTTTGGTAGTAAGCACACAAACTTATGACGCAAAAGTATAAAAGTCTTTGCTAAGTATAATAATATGTACGACATTCGCAGTCGTTACCGTCGACTTTTCACATTATAGTTCCACGTTACCAAAAGTTCCTCAAACACCATCATATCATATTAAGGTAAGTAGATATCTTTGTTTCATACTTGCGTAACATGTACCTACTCCAGGAAGTTGACGCTAATGTGGCAAATAAAAACAAGTAATAAAAGTTGAAAAATGAAAATATTCTTAGATAACTATTTTTAAATCCATAAACAACATACATACTAATATTATAAATGTGAAAATGTGTCTGTCTGTCTGCTACGCTATAATGGCCCATCCTTTCTACCGATTTTAATGAAATTTGGTATAAAGGTAGGTAACATCCAGGGGATAGGCTATTTTTATCCAGGAAAATTAAGGACTTTTGTTGTGAGTGTTTTCTTTCAATATCTAACGTTCCCAGTGACAAATAAGGATACCCGCCCTAGAGAAATTTGCGATTTCCGGCGACTTCACATCTCCTAATTCCATCATATTGGAAACTAAACGTCTATCGTTTCTTCGAATTATACCCGCCCATGGCCACTCGACTCTCGATATCTCCGCATATGGAACCGATATTCAATATTTGATGCACGAGCTAAAAGGGTATTATGAAACCCGATCCTTTGACACGGCATGAACGGACGCATTCGAATGTGGAGGAAGCGTGTGTCGTAAGAGCCGAGTCAGACAATAGCATTGTATTCTAAGTGACCGGGTTAGGTTGAAAACAGGAGTGCGTCCGTAACGGTGGTACAATCGGTGGCATAATAAATAAATAAATGTTTATTTAGTTATAATACACGGAAAAGTAACACAAAAATGAGAAATTAACTTCAGACTAAAATACTTACTAAAAATGTACTTTACAAAATAATTACAAAAAAATTAATTACTCCGTGCAATCGCTAAAAAGGCTGCTACCTCAGCATGTTGCTGCAGTATATGAAAACTGCAGCGCTGATTTTCAGGCAGAGCCTTATGTGACGTCACGACTAGACTCACGACCGAAAGCGACCAGCGCACACTTTCCTCAAACACGGTAGGTACTTAAGTTAGGCAACAAAACTAGGACCAAAATTAGGTAGTAACAGAAAATATAGCATGTAAAGTAAGACACGATTATAGATACTAAATATAGATAATGTAAAAGAATATATAAGAGATACTAGATTCATACACAAATAGGTACAATATTGATAACACAACACGCGATACATATTAACTATATAACGCCTGTAAGACCTGAAACTATTTTCTACGGCCGTGCTTTTTGGTGTTCTAAAAGATGTTTTTTATGTGGGTTTTAAAAGTAATTATAGATTTTAGCATTCGAGCTGGGGGAGGGAGGTCATTCCAAATCTTACAGGCGTAATGTTTAATGACCTTATTCAACCGTATGTGCCATGCTTTTCATGTGCAATGCAATTTCAATATTGTGTCGTACCTATAGTTTAGGGTATAGACTGTAGTGACTTTTAAATCTTTAATTCAAAGACTTTCACATTTCTGCAAAAAAAAAAATTTATTTACCAACTAGCAGATGCCCGCGGCTTCCACCGCGTCGAATAAGTTTTTTTATTTCCCATGGGAACTCCTTATTTTTTCGGGATAAAAAGTAGACTGTGTCACTTTCCAGGTCCTCAACTATATCCATGCAAAAAAATCACCTAGATCCATTACTCAGTTGCGACGTGATTGAAGGACAAACCAACAAACAAACACACGTTCGCATTTATAATATTATGTAAGCTTCACTATTGACATGAACGGATTGCAAGCTGCTTCAGAATTTTGGTTAGGTTATTATCCACACTTCCATTTACAGTTCAACTTCAAGGGTTGATTTTCTACAATATTGATATTAATTACATTAAGTAACTTACTTACTCAAATACATCGGAGAATAATTATTAGTTAATTACATTTAAAAAATCATACAAAATACTTACTTAACGACTAAATCCTCAAAGATATCAAGCAATCGAGTGATTTTACCTGTAACAAAAAAAAACATTGATTGAATAACAATTCACGTGTTTATCCCTCCTAGATCGTAATTGCAATAGGTTGCTTTTCCTCGAAAATACAGACAAGCGGAGCGGAAATGAAGGGTAGACTACCAATAAGATAGAAAGTCAGTAATCGGATTGGTTCAGTCAGTCTTTTACGTCTCCGATTCACTTCACTCCGACGCCGGGAACTCTTTAATTTTCCGGGAGAAAAAAAATCTATGTGTTATTCCAGACTATAATCTATCTATCCTATGTCGTATTATTATTTAGTTTTAATATACCGTGTTTAGTCTAACCTATGTCCTTCCCCGGTGTGCCCGGGATGCAACCTACCTCTATACCAAATTTCATCAAAATCGGTTAAACAGATGAGCCGTGAAAGCGTAGCAGACAGACAGACTGAACTTAATCCACGCGGACGAAGTCACATCAGCTAGTAATTACTATAAGTTAAACTACCATTTTCCAATTCAAGGCAATACAAATGCAGGCTGATGCCCGCTTTCACCGACGATCCATAAGATCCCTTAGCATATTTAGGGGCCAGTTAGGGGATCGTTTCCGTTTCACCAGTTTTAAAGGGTCCCTTAGTGACTTATGGGTCCCCTAAATTTAGGAGATGGATTATTGGTCCCATAAACCTTCACATAAGTAAAATAGACTTCAAAAGGACGAGATGGACAGTGGTTTGTTTGATTTACTTGATAATTTCGGTATTATTAGGTATATAAGTATGTGAAATGTGAAATTCTGTATGTTTGCACATAGGGTGCATTTGGAATGTGGGAATCAATCAAAAAACTAAGCGAACGAAGTTGTGGACATTGTCTAGTATTTGATATAAATCGTAGTCGAAGACCTAAAATAAATTGATAACGCCCGAATTATGTACTTCAACGATTATTACCTATTTAAAAGTGTTACCTATTTAAACGAAATTAAAAGTGTTACTTTTGTGGGAAAAAATGTAACACTTATAAACTTCCAGACAATACCTACTTACATAAAATCAATTTTAATGTAGGTAGTACAGTATTATTATAAAGTGTAGGTATTTAAATATTTAACCTAATAGGCAGATCCCTACCTACTTCCTACTGACTTACCAAACTATTACAGCTACGAAACAAAGGAAAAAGGTTAATTTATTGCTTACCCAACGGTTTCTTTTGAATGGATGCACTATCGTTGTAAAAAATCTGTCCCATAGGGAGGAGTCTCCTAGTTATGGGTCTGTTGCGTACGTGAAAACAAATTTAAGTTACGGGTTGGTTTATGGGACCTTTTAGCTTAGCGGTCTTCTAACTATGTGATTGTTTATAGACCGGGAGATGGTCGTAGGTGATAGTCTCCCATTTTCTACTGCATGCCTTTTTAAGAGTTGATAACTAACCCTAAAGTATGAAAGATAGAGGGGTTACTAGCCCTTGCGCGCTTGCACGTCATAAACAAAATGGCTTCTCTTTGTGACAGAATTTTAGTTTTTGCCGTGACATTCTACTGCATGCCTTTGTAATATAACGTAGTTGGAACAAATTTAAGCTATAATAATTGATGGCATGCAATTCGCAACGGCCGACGGGGCTCAAACGGTTACGTAGAAATGTAAAAAAAAATAGAACATTTCCGTGTTTACAAATTGCATGCCGTTGTAAAAAATTACTTTTATTATCTCAAATATACTCTACGAAAATTGGCATGCACCCCTCGTATGACCAAGGGTGGAAAATATTAGGAAAATGTTGTGAAAATTCAATACAGCTTTTCCGTGATTTCAAACTACTTCTAATAAAGATAAACATTAATTTAATGACCAAATAATTCTGAAATACAAATGGCATGCATGTTGCTCATGTTCATTATATTATAAATAATAACAAAAGTTGCAAAAATTTAATAAACATTTCCGTGTTTTTTATTTGCATGCCGTTTTGTATTTCATAAAAACGTATTATTTTAAGTATATACCGAAAATGGCATGCGTATTAAATAATACCATCATATTTTAAATAATAATGAAAGTTGCAAAAAATTTAATAAATATTCCGTGTTTTTAATTTGCATGCCGTTTTGTATTTCATAAAAACATATTATTTTAAGTATATACCGAAAATGGCATGCGTATTAAATAACACCGTCATATTTTAAATAATAACAAAAGTTGCAAAAATTTAATAAAAATTTCCGTGTTTTTAATTTGCATGCCGTTTTGCATTTCATAAAAACATATTATCAAATAAATATTATAAATGCGAAAGTTTGGATGTATGGATGTATGTTTGTTACTCAATCACGCTCCAACGGATGAACGGATCTGGATGAAATTTGGCATAGATATAGATTATAGTCTGGAATAACACATAGGCTACTTTTTATCCCGGAAAATTAAGGAGTTCTTTCAACCCCTATTTCACCCCTTTGGGGGTGGAATTTTGAAAAACTGTGAAACACGTATGTTTTCATTTTTAACCCGCAGCTCATATACCAAGTTTCATGGGTATAACTTGAGAAATGAAGGACTTTCATATAAACTTTCAACCCCTATTTCACCCCTTCGGGGGTAAAATTTGCGAGAACTGTAAAACACGTATTTCTTCATTTTTAACCGGTAGCTTGTATACCAAGTTTCATCGATATACCTTGAGAAATGAAGGACTTTCATACAAACTTTCAACCCCTATTTCACCCCTTTGAGGGTAAAATTTTGAAAAACTGTGAAACATTTATTTCTTTATTTTTAACCGGTAGCTTGTATAGCAAGTTTAATCGATATCACTTGAGAAATGACGGACTTCCATACAAACTTTCACCCCCTATTTCACCCCCTTAGGGGTGGAATTTTGAAAAACTGTGACACACGTACTTCTTTATTTTTTACTGTAAGCCAAAATAAAAAGTTTCGTTGATATAACTTGGTAAACATCTTGAGAAACGAAGGACTTTCACACCAACTTTCATCCCCTATTTCACCCTTTTGGGGGTCGAATTTTCAAAAACTGTGAAACACATATGTCTCCATTTTCAACTCGCAGCTCATATATCAAGTTTCATGGCTATAACTTGAGAAATTAAGGACTTTCATACAAACTTTCAACCCCTATTTCACCCCTTTGGGGGTAGAATTTCGGAATAAAAAGTATCCTATGTCCTACCTCGTAGTATGGGCTCAAATGGGCGCAAAAAAAAACAGGGAAATGTTCTTTATTTTTAATTTTCGTTAAAAAACCTTTTTTTAATTTTATTTTTGCACATTTTTTATGTCAGGCTTGTGTAATATGCATGCCATTTTTTTTATCAACTTAAAATAATGTTTTTTAATGAAATATTGAATGGCATGCAAAATAAAGTCACGGAAATTATATCAGCGTTTTTTGCAATTTTCGTCATGCATGCCACTAATTTACAACTTTCTGTTGTGCATGCCAAATTTGCTAACGTCAAGTAATTATAAAAACTAAGTATTGTTCAAATGGCATGCAGTTTGAAATCACGGAAAAGCTGTATTGAATTTTCACAACATTTTCCTAATATTTTCCACCCTTGGTCATACGAGGGGTGCATGCCAATTTTCGTAGAGTATATTTGAGATAATAAAAGTAATTTTTTACAACGGCATGCAATTTGTAAACACGGAAATGTTCTATTTTTTTTTACATTTCTACGTAACCGTTTGAGCCCCGTCGGCCGTTGCGAATTGCATGCCATCAATTATTATAGCTTAAATTTGTTCCAACTACGTTATATTACAAAGGCATGCAGTAGAATGTCACGGCAAAAACTAAAATTCTGTCACAAAGAGAAGCCATTTTGTTTATGACGTGCAAGCGCGCAAGGGCTAGTAACCCCTCTATCTTTCATACTTTAGGGTTAGTTATCAACTCTTAAAAAGGCATGCAGTAGAAAATGGGAGACTATCACCTACGACCATCTCCCGGTCTATTAGGGGATGTCGGTGCAACTGGGCATCAGACTCTTAAATATCATAGGGACCTATTTCAAAGAAGCTACGGTACTTATAAGGATCGAGGAAATAGCGCAATAACGGTCTCTGAGTTTAAGATAATACAATGACCTATGTAATTGACTGTACCAAAGAGCAGCCTATCTTGCACCGATCTGGAACTCGTTATGGTGATGTTAGATCATCACAATATGCAGGAAGCGGCGTGTAGAAGCGTCTTAATACATATTTATACAGGCTACTTAATTTATACAGAGTGAGATCAAAAGAGCAGCCAAAATTTTTTTTTTTTAACAGTTATGGTTTATTCATCACTGAATTAATTTAAATTTTGATCTCGAAGTAAAATAAACACCATTATAAGTAGGTAAGTAAAACTACCAATTTCAAATTCAAATGCATGCTTATTCAGACTTTAAAATGTCACAGGGACTTATTTCAAAGAAGCTAAGATCCTTATAAGTATCGAGGAAATAAGATAATACATTGACCTATGTATGACTGTATCCTCCTATATACAAAATCAAAGACTGTATCTTTGATTGTATCTATGTTAAAATTATAAAAGTGAGATTCTTTGTCAGTTTTTTGGAAAATGACTTCCGGTTATTAAGGAAAGTCTGGTACAGTTTTTGGTAAATACGAGTAGCATGACTAAGTTTTATTACATTGCCACTGACCAATCCCTAACACTGATCATGTAACAATACATACTCCAATAATTAATCGTATATAATCCATTCTACTTAATACTATAAATCCATACTAATAGTATAAATGCGAAAGTGTGTCCGTCTGTCTGCCTGCTTTGCTTCCACGGCTATAATTTTTGACGAAATTTGGTACATAATACAGATTGGTGGCGTCCCGAACATACGCTACTTTTAACCCGGAAAGTCGAAGAGTTTGAACGAGATTTATTAAAACTCCATACTTATATTTCATCCACGCGTGTGAAGTCGCGGGAATCAGCTAGTATTTCACAAGATTATCGTCCGCCATTTGCATGCCACGTAATGAGTATTCTATAACAATAACAATATTCAGACAGCGCCATATGCAAGGAAGTGTTATTGCGATCTGGCGCCTCGATGTTTCTATCAGCATCACGAATTGTAACCCGTTATAGACCGGTTTGCCTGGATGCTATCTCACCTGCCTAGATATCAATCAATCAATATTTATTTATTTTATTAAGGTACACTGTACACTTATTGACGTCCGAAACTTATAAAACACTAGCTGATGCCTGCGACTTCGACTGCGTGGTTTAAGTTTTTTTTTGGTTCCCACGAGAACTCTTTAATTTTCCGGGATAAAGCCTCATAGCCTATGTGCTATTCCAGACTATAATCTGTCTCTGTGCCAAATTTCAGCCAGATCAGTCAGTCGGCGTGACGTGTTCAGTCGTTCTGGCGTGATTGACTAAAGCTACGAGGATTCTAAACGCGCCCTGGTCTGAGAAGAGCCCACACAACAAACTCAGCTGGGATTTTTTATTATTATCATCTCACAAACATCGTATATTTAATAGAACGAATAAAAAATTTGATTAATTAGCCGCTGGAACAATTCGTTCCCATGATTTTTTTATCATTTAATTAATCCTTTACATTGTAATAGGACTTTTCAATTAGTCCTTTTTTTACAACTATATTTATTGCCTGTTGCTGTTTATATTGCAACATCCTTTAAATATCTAGTACCAGCTGATGCCCGTGACGTCGTTCGCGTGAAATAAGTTTTTTCAATTCCCACGGGAACTTCTTGTTCTCCTCGACTATACCCATGCAAAAAATAACGTCGATCAGTTGCTCCGTTACAGTGAGATTGAAGGACAAACCAACAAAGAAACACACTTTCGCATTTATAATATTCATCATCATCATCATCAGCCAATATGCATCCACTGTTGGACATAGGCCTCTTTAAGATTGCGTCAACTTTGCCTATCCTTGGCTGTTAGCATCCATTTGATGCCAGCCACTTTATAATATTATTATGATGTTTAATCCAATATAAGATAATAATCTTGTTTTTGTAATTTAATCTAATCTTGTCTAGACTCTAGACAATCAGTAGACCCAAGTGGATTGAGGAGATTGACGTTCTAGGATCATTACAATCTTTTCTTGGTATTCTATCGGACGATGAGAGTGAGGGAATGGAGATTGCACTTAATGTGTTCGCGCACACTCACAATAATTAAAAACAAATTGATGTATGTCAAGCACTATGACATACATCAATTTGTTTTTATGCGAAAGTGTCTGTCTGCTACGCTCTCAGCGCCTACCTTTTCAACCGACTTTATTGAAATTTGGTATTGATTGATATCAACACGAGTAAGACATGGGCTGCTTTTTATCCCAAATGATAAGAAAGGTACGGCTGGAATAAAAACAAACCAAGCGGACGAAGTCGCGGTCGTCATTGAGTTGATAATAAGGACGTTTTTTTTAAGATTTAAAAGGGTGAAACAGTTTAGGCAGGCAGAGGACAGAGATTCGTAGCACTATTTGAAGTATGATTTTAGATGTAGCGATGTTCGAAGTATGATTTGGATAGGTACATTTCTTTTAAAGTAAAATGTGAAGACCATAAAGAAAAAAAAACTTCAAGCAAAAAATAAGAAACCCAAAACTAGCAATAACTTCAGGGATATCTGTTAACAAAATAAGCCGCATTACGGCAAACGGCAAAAGCAAATGACACTTGAATATATATGGAACACATGCTACCAAATGTTACATAGTGCTTACCCCCCTTTTATAGGAGATTCCCGTTTCTAAACAAACAAGAAAGCTTAATAACCAACTCACGTACGAGCTCAAGACGTCTTTGGAGACAATTTAAAAATATCTCCAGAGCAAAACCCTGAAATCAACAGTATGAAGTACCTCC
This sequence comes from Erebia ligea, assembly GCA_917051295.2. NCBI lineage: Eukaryota > Metazoa > Arthropoda > Insecta > Lepidoptera > Nymphalidae > Erebia > Erebia ligea. Next base: position 1,335,615 of record OU785241.1, read on the forward strand.
ACTCTTATTGCTTTAACAATAACGGTTATAGTTGCATGAAAGTGCTGGCTTGATCCATACAATAGGGTTGGTATGGATTTAGAACCCTTGTAGTCTCGTACATAATTAAGTAGGATAACTGCACCATAGCATCGCGTCTAAACACCTAGGGGATGCCAGCCCTTGCTTGGCTTTTACACGGGTATTTCTATTGGAATAAAGGAATGAAACTTCGTTAACTTGGATCGATTTTGAGTTATTTGTCGTCGTCTCGACCGTAGACGTTCAAAGAGTGATATCTCTTTCTCTATGATAACTCTATCCAATAATAAAGAAAAGTAATATAACTCCTATTAGGTATAAGGAACAGAATATAACTCCTATTAGGTATAAAATAGGAATAATATAGGTATTAGGAAGAATATTTGCGGTCGCCGAGTATCCATAACAGTGTATTTTTAAAATTGTGATAATTCTTATCAATATTGCTATTAACGCATCAATAGCAATATTATAAATGCAAAAGTGTGTTTGTTTGTTGGTTTATTGGTTTGTTGGTTTGTCCTTCAATCGCGTCGCAACGGAGCAAAGGATCGACGTGATTTTTGGCATGGGTATGGTTGGACCTGGAGAGTGACATATAAGCTACTTTTTATCCCGGAAAATTAAGGAGTTCTCGCGGGGATAACAAAAAACTTAAACCACGCGGACAAAGTCGCAGGCATCAGCTAGTTTATGGGTGGATAAACCATAAACGTTTTATTTCATAGTTAAGTACTTCCTATTTTTATCATAAAGATAGGTAGTATAGGTAGTAGGTGAGAATAGAATGAATAGATGAGAATAGAATGAATAGAATATATTGAATTTATTAGTCTGAATATGTGTTACAATGATGGTTACAGTATGAAAAGTCTCAGCATATCCAGTCAGGCAACCCTGACGTACAAAGGACTTGTCCAAGATTGGGCCTTGAACATGAACCAAAATGATTTTAATACACGTGAATAGAGATCCTAAAATATGGCTTTTAGAATTATTTACACATTTTTAAAGGACCCCAATTTGGAGAAAAATATATTTTTATTTTGTGGCGTTTTTAGATCTTTGTCTGAATTTTATCAACAGTAAAAAAAAAACTTGATTTTTTTTGTCACGTATGTCATTGGGTGATTGTCAAATGTCACTGTCAGTTTTGTTTATCTTAGTTTATTGGTGATTTATTGTTGTATAATAATTATTTTACGAATGTCTCAGATATTCAATTATTATTTATTAATCTTATAATGTTGTATGTACTACCTATGTAGTGGAAAATGGGTAGTTTATCGAAATGGAATATCAATAATCACAATTAATGCGCATTACCCAAGTTTTAGTGTTGCCATCCATCGAAAAATATTTTCTACAAACGATATTTTTCATAGTTAATTTTTAAAAAAAACGGGGTTTTCTAAAATTATTATTGAAATGGCGTTTAATGTTATATTTTTTTCTCTTTCACGTGATGGCAGTTTGGTTCTGGTTCATTGACACTCAGAAAAAAAAACCACCCTCCATACTAAACTGGGACAGGTCCTTTTCAAGTATTTAAATAAGGTGGTAGTAATATATATATATATATATATATATATATATATTCAGAGTTATTTGCTTTTTAAGAAATTAAAAATCACTTAATCAGAGAAGGAAAACTTAAACAGCGGGGTCTAGCGTGTAGGTTTCCATATTGTAGAAAAAGGCTAGTTATTATAGTAAAAATCTTGTTTAAAAAGAGCCTAAAACCCTACGTTTATAGCAGTTATTTTAAAAGCAATCGTTAATTTTATTATATCCTATTACAATACCTACAGATAAAAGCATTTTAAGTCACCCTCAATAATAACGAGCGTTGTTATTTTCAAAGAAAAAAGACAAAATTAATCCAAAGTGAAAGCTCAATGCCGGCGACGATTGTCTTAATGTCGGTGAAAAAATTATAAAAAAAAGTAAAAACCAAACCAAACTCCCTGAGGAAAAGATAATAAAATATTTCTTACTCGGCAATTTTCTGCGAATTAAAGCTATGGCCACACACTGAGCGGGACGATAGTGATGCGCAACAACACAGCATAATATCACAGCAAACTTCGGAATTTTAACACATTTCATTTCACATTAAAAAAAACCATATTAATATAAGTAATATTGGGTTCACAAGTCCACCAGTGGTCTTTTTTACGTGAAATTAAGTGAACAAGGATCAGAAAAAAAGACATTCTATTTGCAAAGTTCTAAAGATTAAAAAACCCCACGCAAAACCGTTCACACTAATTATTGGGCGGCGCGGCGCAAATCAGTGACGTGTTGTAGTCCCTACAAGAGTCCTATGTCCAGCAATGGAAGTCTATCGGTTGGCGACTGAGTAAGGCGCGACGGCGAAAGTGTGATGTTAGAAGTATATTACAACTAGATGATGCCCGCAACTTCATCCGTGGACTACCTTATCTTTTAACTCTTTAATTTTCTAGCCTATGTCCTTCCCCGGGATACAAACTATCCCTATACCAAATTTCATCAAAATCGGTTGGGCCGTGAAAGCGCGTAGCAGACAGACAGGCAGAAACACTTTCGCATTTTTAATATTAGTAAGTATGGAAGAATTTCTAGCCGCGTCACTGACGCGCGTCACTGCCATTGCGCGTTTTATACATCCAAGCCTCAAGGATAAACACAAAAATGTGAATAATTACCCTCAAAATGTTTACCGAGTATTCATCCCTATTTAAGGTAAGCCTCAAGATTTTTTATCCTTTCTCTTTCAAAATAGAAGTACTTGCAAATTTAATGAGGCACCAGACGGGGTACGCTTTTGTTCCTAACCGAAAATTAGCCTTAATTTCTTTTAAGATCTAATTAAAGCATTGTCCGAACTCCGAAGGGTGGTGTTTTAGAATTTAGATTTTAGATACTGGGGCTGATTCTGTATAACACAATCTCTAAACTAAACTAAAATCTAGTTCTGTCCCTTTCCGTAGGGAGTATTATGAAAGGGTTAGCATTATTTGTAATGCTCTAATTTTAGTTTAGTTTAGAGATTGTGCACTACAGAATCAGCCCCATTGTTCTCCAATGATTAGCGAAGTATAAATAATATTAAAAATGCGAAAGTGTGTATGTCTCTATGCCTGTCTAGTTACTACGCTTTCAATATCTTTTCAAACGATTCGGACGGCTACATAGATAGGTTGCATCCCAGGGAAGGACATAGACTACTTGTGTCCCGGAAAAATTGAAGAGTTTCCGCGTGAATAAAAAAAACAAGTCGGCGAAGTAGCCGCAAGATCAAGTAGACAATAAAATCTAGTTCTTTTTTACAGCCACTCTAGCACTGGACTCCTCTATCAAACGCTTCTAGGAATAGCTTATATACCACACATCTACGTCGTTTTAGGCCTGCCATTAATTTCCCCCTGGCCAGATTGGTCCACTGTCTGAATTATCCTGCCCTGGGCGGTGCTGGGCGGTGACAGCGTGCTGTTTCGCTTGGTCGCTGTGTGGAAAATGTGCTCCACATAGTCTAGGAATCTGGGTATTTTTAGGGGGTCTGCCATTATGGAGTGGATTTCAGACCTGACAATGTTTGTGTCGATTTTGTGTTCCAGCTCCGTGCGCGATACTATGAAACGAGGGCAGTCTATTATTATGTGTTCGGAGGTCTCACTGGTGGTCTGATCGCATTCACACTCCGGGCTGTCCTTTAATTTGAACCTAAACAGGTATTCCGAGAGTCCTCCGTGACCGGTGAAGGCGTGACACAGCAATGGGGTCATTTTAATTTTCCTCCCTGTGCTGTAGGGCTTGCCTACCTCAGGGAAGAAAAACTTTGTGACACGCCCGGTTGTTGAGGTGCTGTATCTGCCTTATTCTTAGCCGCCATTCGAAAGCTTATTTTGACCTCACCGACACATTTTCTGCCCCTAATCTCAACCTAATCTAAATATATAAAAGGCAACTGACTGACTGATCTATCAACGCACAGCTCTAACCACTGCACTGGTCGGATCGGGCTGATATTTTGCACTCAGATAGCTATTATTACGTATAGGCATCCGCTAAGAAAGGATTTTTGAAAATTCCAACCCCAAAAGGGTTAAATGGTTGAAAGTTTGTATAAAAGTCAACGAACAAATCGGAATGGACGTGATTTTTGGCATGGGTATAGTTGACGACCTGGAGAGTGACATAGCCTACTATTTATCCCGGAAAATTAAGGAGTTCCCGCGGGAATAAAAAAACCTTAAAGCACGCGGACGAAGTCGTGGGCATCAGCTAGTCTATATTAATACTAGGGTCAGCCAGTTCTCGTTATATTCCAACTAACCCAGATTTTGAAGGAAACTTTTAGAACACTGATTAGCAGGTGCCACACAAAGCCCCGCGTCACCTCTGCAACTCATTATGGGTGACCTCGGTAGGTACCCTTAGCAGAAGTTTATAAATCCAAACGATGAGCGTATACGAGCGTCGAAACACTTTGGCGTTAAAGTAAAATGAATCCTAAGAGTTTTGTTTTAGAGCTCAAGTTCGTTCAAACAGCCACAATCGTCACGCCACGGATACGTTTTTGAGTCATCACTTTTACCCATTGCCGAGCATGAGTTTCCTCTAATACTGAGATCTATAGAGCGAACATTGACTTTGCTTAGACTTTAAGACATGGTTAAAACGAGACAGATTCATGTTACTCACATAAGTCCATCTCGTTTTAACTCTGAGTAAAGTCTAAGCCAAGTCAAAGTACGCCTAAGATTGAGAAGGGTTTAGGCATTGTCCACCACGCTCGCAGCCAGATTGGCAGATTTCACACACCTTTGAGAGCATTATGAAGAATTCTCGGGCGTTTCGGTTTCCACATTCCTCACGATGTAAATGCTTATCTAATTTGACATCCGTGCAGTTAGGACTTCACGGTATAATGTAGAAATTAAGTGGTAATGAATTTACGACTTTAGATCAAGTAACTTAGGGTCCATTTTACTCTGACACCAACGTTTTTCGACATTCGAAAACGCTTAACGTTTGGTTTAAAAACTTGTGGTAAGGGTACATAACGGGTTAGATTAATTACCCCTCGACCTCTAAAGCCTCCACTATAATGCTGCTTCATCAATTTTTAATATCACAAACTGTAGAGCTATGATTAAATTTATGTGGCCACCTTAATTAACTGAAAATTTAACAACTACCAAAAGGTGGCCTGATTTTAATCCTCCATTTAATTTATAAACATGACTTTACAATTTAATTTAGAAACAAGTACATTTTTTTTTATTAACTACATGTTAGCCCTTGACTGCAATCTCACGTGATGGTAAGTGACGATGCAGTCTAAGATGGTAGCTGGCTAACCTGTTAAGGGTATGGCAGTTATATTAAACCCATACCCCTATTCGGTTTCTACACGGCATCGTACCGGAACGCTAAATTGCCAACCAATTTAGCAATTCGGCACGTCTTTGCCGGTAGGGTGGTAACTAGCCACGGTCGAAGCCTCCCACCAGGCAAATGGTCTGGTGCGAGGCACACGGCATCGCAACCATGTGAATGGTAACACTCACATGGTTATACCACCATTACATTTTTCAGATTATTGTGTTGCAAAATTTTACAGAAAAGAGATAGCCCGAAGATATAAAGAGAAAAGAGATAATTGGTTGGATGAATAAAGCTTGATGTTGTGCGATTAGTGGTTACAGCCTATAGATGAAGCATGTAGCTTCGTTTGCGTGAATTATGGTTTTACTGGCTGATGCCCGCGACTTCGTCCGCGTGGATTTAGGTTTTTGTTCCCGCAGGAACTTCCGCGATAAAAAGTACCTTATGTGATATTCTAGACCAAAAAGCCTAGGTATCTCTGTGCCAAATTTCAGCCAAATCCGTTCGGCCGTTCTGGCGTGATTAAGTAGCGAAAATCCATTCATTCATCCATCCATCCAAATAGACTAAGAGATAACTGCATTTTTGGTAACTATCGCTAGAAAGGCTGATTCAGTATTAGGTGGATGCTACGCTCTTCACTGATGACGATAGTGAAGGTCTGCCCGTATGCCGATGGACCTTTCACTAGATATGGCCACTCAAAGACGTTTTATAGTTACCAAAAATGAACAATAACTAGAAAGGCTGATTCTTGTATAGTATTAAAGTATGCGCAGTACCTATATGAACAGCATAAAAACTGACGCTATTCATTGGCCCTTTCGCTAGATATGGCCGCTCAAAGACGTGTTATGGTTACCAAAAATGAACAATAATTAGAAAGGCTGATTCTTGTATAGTATTAAAGTATGCGCAGTACCTATGTGAACAGTATAAAAACTGACGCTATTCATTGGGCCTTTCACTAGATATGGCCGCTCAAAGACGTGTTATGGTTACCAAAAATGAACGATCACAAGAAATGATTCTTGTTTAGTATTAAAGTATGCGTAGTACCTATGTGAACAGTATAAAAAGTAACGATATTCGACGGCTGGTTCGGGAGTTATAGTCAATTTAACATGTAAAAATACTAAGAAATAAATGATACATTTTGTGATTTACTTCCATCGTAATACTTTTCCATCATTCTTATCATGTCTGGTACCGACATAAGGTATATTATATATTATGACATTACATTAGGTACGTATATATTATGGGAACATTAAAACTGAGATATACATATCTACTGTGTTGGCTTTTAATGGACATAATATAAGAAAACACCACTAGTTTTATTTATCATTTAATCATTAATCATCATAAATCATTTAATCATTTTATTAATTGCGTGGCATAATGCAACATAGGAACTTCTGTATTGCCTTTGGTACAAAGATAGACAAAGATATTATAATCAAAGATCTATGGTAATAATATTAATCTACGGGTAATGGTAACGTTTCTTATTAGGAATTATTATAGAGTTAGAATACGTCTAACTGACGATTGAAATACACGAAATATATAATTATTAATAAATCTAATATAAAATCAACAATATATAAAATAATTGGAAACATGAATGCACTTATAAACATTCAAAATAACATATTATATGGCCTTTTAGATTGCCTGCGATAATTCTTAAATTTTCTTAATTTTTTTCTTTGAGCGGCCATATCTAGTGAAAGGCCCAATGAATAGCGTCAGTTTTTATACTGTTCACATAGGTACTGCGCATACTTTAATACTATACAAGAATCAACCTTTCTAATTATTGTTCATTTTTGGTAACCATAACACGTCTTTGAGCGGCCATATCTAGTGAAAGGGCCAATAAATAGCGTCAGTTTTTATGCTGTTCATATAGGTACTGCGCATACTTTAATACTATACAAGAATCAGCCTTTCTAGTTATTGTTCATTTTTGGTAACTATAAAACGTCTTTGAGTGGCCATATCTAGTGAAAGGTCCATCGGCATGCGGGCAGACCTTCACTATCGTCATCAGTGAAGAGCGTAGCATCCACCTAATACTGAATCAGCCTTTCTAGCGATAGTTACCAAAAATGCAGCCATCTCCTATAATAAAACTTTCGCATTTATAATCATAGTATAATACCTATTATAAATGCGAAAGTGTGTTTGTTTGTTGGTTTGTTGGTTTGTCATTCAATCACGCCGCAGCGGAGCAACGGATCGACGTGATTTTTGGCATGGGAATAGTTGAAGACCTGGAGAGTGACATTAGCTATTTTTCCCGGAAAATTAAGTTCCCGCGGGAATAACAAAAAACTTAAACTACGCGGACGAAGTCGCGGGCATCAGCTAGTATTAAATATAGATCAAAATCCCGGGAGAACCGTCTGATTTTTCGGCAGAAAAGTATCCTATGACACTTTCCAGGTCCTCAATGACAGCCATGCATAAAAACACGTTGATACGTTGCGCTGCTCTTTGTTGCGATTTAAGGGCCAAACCAACAATTATACACGTTCGAATTTATTTAAGGAAGTTTTTACCGCAAGATTAGATTAACACAATCGGAATAACGAGGTACAAGGAACAGCCCTAAATATAAATTCCCTGAATAATGTCAAAGCCCCTTTCAAATTGTTACTAAACGGCGTTCAACACTTCAGGAGCCATAAAGATAACCCCTCCTGTATAGAGTACTAGCTGATGCCCGCGACTTCGTCCGCGTGGATTGAGGTTTTTCGGTTCCCGCGGGAACTCTTTAATTTTCCGGGATAAAAAGTGGCCTATGTGCTATTCCAGACTATAATCTAACTCTGTGCCAAATTTCATCCAGATCCGTTCATCCGTTGGAGCGTGATTGAGTAACAAACATACATCCATACATACATCCATCCATCCAAACTTTCGCATTTATAATATTTATATGGATATGGATTTAGCACCCGTTTTCCCCCTTAAGGCCCCATTTTGAAAATTTCCCTCAGGCTCTAATCTGGGTACCTTCATGTTCTTGGTATATATAAACAACTAAATGATGCCCGCGACTTCGTCCACCACCACACGCGACTCAATCCACGTGGATTAACTTTTTTGATTCCCGCAGGAAATCTTTAATTTTCCGGGATACAATTATATTTTTGTACCAAATTCGGTTGAACAGATGGACTGTGAAAGCGTAGCAGACGGACAAACAGAAACACTTTTACATTTATAATGTTACTATGTACCTAAGTATGGATTTATTATTTTACTTGGTTTGATATTTCGTCCAAAAGTCCAGCAAAACTGCTTCAAATGATTTTTAGTTTTATTCGAAAACGGTAGTAGGTACCTATGCTAGTAGGTAGGCTTAATGGCTATTTAAAAAAAACCAAAAACTTCGTGGTTTTTTCTTTATTAAGTAACATGACATACCTAAGTACTTAGCATAATTACCTAACTAGTTTATTTTAAAACGATATCCTAATTAAATTTTACCCCCGTCGCGTCGCGGCCATTGCTATATTGCTATTAATTTCACGGTATGGCACAGTGTAAACATGTCCCTTCACATTCCTGTTTCGCTATGGCCCCTTAAGAGATGGGGTGAGAAATGAAATTCCTCAGACGTCGAGCTGCAACTTGCGTCTTGCAGTGAGCTAAGGCGACATCTGATGAGATTACCGGCTAAGACAGAGCAGACTAGCGGCTTTAATAGACATAAACTTTGTGGATTATTGCCGGAGGACGTAAACTTGCGAAAATAATTGCAAATATAATATTTCTTACAGAATTGCAGCCTGTAACTATCGACACGTAATCGTACCTATAATAAATTATCAATGTGAAAGTTTGGATGATTGTAATTTTGTATGTTTGAAAGTTTATTTGTTTGTAACATGTACTTACGTTATTCCTTGAAGCAACAATGCCTGAAGCGATTATGCTGAAATTTGGAGTAGACACAGCTTGTAACCTGAATTAATACTAAGGCTACATTTTTCCCGAAAAATTGAAGACAATCCGTGGGAATCATAAAACCTCAATCCACCTAGAAATACTAATATAAAAAAATCGTGTTTGTTTGATGGTTTGTCCTTCAATCACGCCGCAACGGAGCAACGGATCGACGTGATTTTTGGCATGGGTATAGTTGACGACCTGGAGAGTGACATAGGAAAATTATCCCGGAAAATTCAGGAGTTCTCGCATGCATAAAAAATAACTTAAACCACGCGGACGAAGTCACGGGCATCAAACATGGACTGAGCGAAAGTATAAGGGTTCCTTGTAGTATAACTGAACCCTGACAATCAGTTACGTCTCATATATTCATAAGTACTTTCGACTCGAGGAAAACATTGGATTCGATGTCGCGTGAAAAAGAATGGTCGACACAGATTCCTTCGCCTTTTGCGGCGATCGTGAAAAGCAAATGGGAAAGTTAAAATGCCATTCAGAATAACAATGTCGTTAATTAAATAATGACAAAAGGAGAGAACAATTTAGTATACTTATAAATTATACAAATAAGTAGGTACTTAGTGTTTTTTTTCTGATTGAGAAGAGAAAACACATATGACATACTTACGAGTATTATTATGGGCAAGCAAAAGACAGGGTGATCCATTGTTCCGTCGTTTCAAAATTTAAAATTTTAATGATTTTTTTATTCAAGTACTAGCTGATGCCCGCGACGTCGTCTGCGTGGATTGAGGTTTTTTTTGCTTCATTTTTGGTTTGTCAAGTTTGGTTTAATTTTCCGAGATAAAAAGCAGCCTATTCTATTTTCCAGCTGTTTAACTAAATTCATGCAAAAAATCACGTCATCTTCTGCAGCAGCAGCGCTAGTATGCCAGCTAGCAACCTAGAGCGTGACACCTTCGCTCCGCCTCGAGAATTTAACGACACTGTTATACTGAATCCGAGATAAAAAGCAGCCTATTCTATTTTCCAGCTGTTTAACTAAATTCATGCAAAAAATCACGTCATCTTCTGCAGCAGCAGCGCTAGTATGCCAGCTAGCAACCTAGAGCGTGACACCTTCGCTCCGCCTCGAGAATTTAACGACACTGTTATCTGGGGTCACGGGAGTGACCCCGCCAAAGCGAGCCAAAGGAAACGGGGCACTACCTACCTTTTCTCGAAGCGTTTCGTCGGATTTTCGAACCGTCATAGCTTAGGTCCAGATGATGCTAGAAAGCTGAAATTTTCAGGATAAGGTGTTGTTGGCAAACTTACCAAATATACCAAGTATAAATTTTCTAGCATATATAGTTTCAGATTTATTGATACCTGAAATACGTCGATTTCGTGACTGACTCACTGACCGTCATCAACATGAAAAAGGTACTTCCTGAAGTGCTAGAAAGCTGAAATTTGGTATGTAGGCTAGAATTTGCATATAAACAACAGGAAAATTAAGAAATCTGAAACTTTTCCCCTCCAACCCCTCCTATAGGGGGTGCAAATCTGACAGCATTTCCTCGTATTTTAGAACAGTCATAACTTCGGTACGGATGATGGTAGAAAGCTTTAATTTTCAGGATAACATGTCGTTGGCACATTTATTAAACATACTAAGTTTCAATTATCTAGCATTTATGGTTTCAGATTTATTGATACCTGAAATACGTACTTTTGGGGGTTTTTTACTTTTACTAAATCACATGAAACACGAAACCTCTAGGGTACTTCCTAAAGTCCTAGAAAGCTGAAATTTGGTATGTAGACTAGGAATTGCACATAAACAATGGAATAATTAAGAAATCTGAAACTTTCTTTTTCCAACCCCTCTTATTGGGGGTGCATATTTGACAGCGTTTCCACGTATTTGCTAACCGTCATAGCTTCAGTCCGGATGATGCTGGAAAGCTGAAATTTTCAGGATAAGATGCTGTTGGCCAACTTATTAAACATACCAAGTATCAATTCTCACTCATACTCATCTTACTAAAACACACACTCATCTTAATCGTAAACTCATCTTAATAAAATACACAACATTCAAAAAAGAACTTTAAAAATGATTCTTCTGCCAAAAACTAAGGATAAATTTAGGCAAAACGACGAAGGAGTATTGCAGGATTTTTTACTACCAAGACTAATCAATGAATTACCACCAGAACTCAAATCCAAATTAACCAAAACAAATATTAAGTATAAAGTCAAAAATTATTTATTAAAATGTTAAAAGTAAAAAAAAAAAAAAAAAATTATATATTAACTTATCTATTATTACTACAAAAATTACCTATTAAGTAATACTAAAAGTAATTAATAATATATAATATAACAGCTATAACGAGAAAACACATTATTGTTAAAAGATTAAAACAGAACAGCCTGTATCTCGGATATCCAAAGTCCAAACGCTCCGGTGCTCTGTACTCGTACGTCGTGCATTGTTTTACTGAAATACCCTACAATTTTATTTTATTATGTATGATGCCGTTTGTTTACTTTATATCACTTTTTGTTCAATTGTTTCGTGTACTTTTACCTAATTGTTTAATGTTAAGTTAATGTTATTTTATTTGTCCACATAATACGTGTATTTATGTAATAAGTAGATCTAAGAGGAATGTGCAGCCCCCAGACAAGACGACAAGGCTTAAGGGGTGCTAAGAAACCATGAAAATGTAAAAAATTATTTCATAATAATAAATAAATTGGAAAATTGGAAATTGTCTAGCATTTATAGTTTCAGATTTATCGATAACTGAAATACATCGGTTTCGTAATTTAGCCTTATAAATCGCTGATGAAAATCAAAACCTCTAGGGTAGGTACTTCCCAAAGCCCTAGAAAGCTGAAATTTGGTATGTGGGCTAGGAATTTCATATAAATAATGGGAAAATTAAGAAATCAGGAACTTTTCCCTTCCAACCCCTCCTATAGGGGGTGCATAATAGCTGCACAGTCGGTACTAAAAGAAATATGTGCAAAATGCCGTATACATACATAAAACCGTACATAAATAATATATATATAAAATTCATGACTCAGGTACAAATGTTCTGAATACAAACATTATGCCCCTAGCAGAATTCGAACCCGCGACCTCTCCCTCAACAGTCATGGTCTGTAACCAATCGGCCAAACAGGTCGCACATAATAATCACGTAATCTTGTCATTTTTATTCTCATTATTTTCATTTTATTACTGAAAAATTATAAAATACCTATAAGTACTTACAACATAAAATATTTTTCAGAGGTAAATATACCTATAGTAATCATTGGCGAAGAGTCCACGTATGACCCGGCATCCCTTTAGGAATTGTTCAATAAGTAATCAACGATATTTTCGTCTAACCCTGTTCTTCGAACTAAACACTGTTCATTGGTTTGAATTAAATTAACGCGTGACAATTTATAGAAAAGTAGATGATGCCCGCGACTTCGTCTGCGTGGATTAAGGTTTTTGATTCCAGCGGGAACTGTTTAATTTTCCGGGATAAAAAGTAGCCAATGTCCTTCCCCGGGATACAAACTATCCCTGTAAATTTCATCAAAATCGGTTAAAAAGATGGGCCGTGAAAGCGCAGCAGACAGACAGACACACTTTCGTATTTATAATATTATATGGATCTAAACTAATATTAAAAAGAGGAAAGATTTAACCGTCAAGTTTGCTGTGGATAAAATAAAAAAAAACTCAACCGATTTTAAAAATTCTTCCGGCACTTCACGTAGGTTCATTCCAGTGCTAATGTAAAATCTTATGTGCTGCTCAGTGCCCACTGGCTTTAGTGGGTAAAAAATAATGGACTATTATCATGATTAGTGCTAGCCTTGCGAAGCGGGGCGGGTCGCTAATCAACAATAAGCAGATATAAACCGGCTGGCCCATACAACCAAATATCTTTAATACTGAGCACCAGACTCGAAAATAAGAACTAACTTAAGTATGTATGGATTTGCCGCTCATTACATACATATACAGCAAACCCACAAAGAAAAGAGGCAACGATAGAGAGTGGGCAATGAAAAAAGGAATAACTGTAGTGCGAGAAATAGAGTCCAAAAAATTAAAAAATCTAGTGCGCCTGCCAAAAAGAAATGAAATCCCACCAAAACCATTTCATGGATAGGCTGCCAAAACTCGCATACAAGTCCAAATCATAATGCTTTCACTTTTAAAAAGTTATGAGATCTCTAGTAGAGCCAAGCCCCTAGTTGAGCTCCGATTTGTGCTGCGCATCATCATAGCCCATGGGGCCAGTTCCAAGTCCAAAGTGTACAGGTTTAAGTACTTTTGGCTGTACCACATTTACTACATAGAAGTCCTGACTCTATAAACTCTACATCTTGATAAAAAGATGTGGCTTGGCTGTTTCGTGATCCAATCAATCATTTAATGTTCGTGGAATAGGTATAGTTTGTGCGAGAATCACGAAACGGCCAAGCCACATCTTTTTATCAAGATGTAGAGTTTATAGAGTCAGGACTTCTATGTAGTAAATGTGGTACAGCCAAAAGTACTTAAACCTGTACACTTTGGACTTGGAACTGGCCCCATGGGCTATGATGATGCGCAGCACAAATCGGAGCTCAACTAGGGGCTTGGCTCTACTAGAGATCTCATAACTTTTTAAAAGTGAAAGCATTATGATTTGGACTTGTATGCGAGTTTTGGCAGCCTATCCATGAAATGGTTTTGGTGGGATACTGAATTCTTAACAATGTTGACAATGCTTACAGACTTAATACAAATAGTCTAACAAAAAAACATAACATTTATAGACTATTGTCCCTGTAGACCTGAGAGACAACTTTATTTATATTCCAGTTCGTTAAACAATATTTTTTGGCCGTAACGTAACAATAGTTTGTAACTTTGCGAGAACCGACGGCATAATAGACTAAAAATATAACTTTGCTGTCACAGCGAAATATTATAAGTTAAAATGCAATTATGTTCTTTTATGTTCACCGACGCAATGTTCCTATCGGAATTTAAATCATACTTAATATTATAAATGCGAAAGTGTGTTTGGTTTTGGGTTTGTAGGTTTGTCCTTCAATCACGCCGCAATGGAGCAACCGATCGATGTGGCTTTTGGCATGGGCATAGTTGAGGGCCTGGAGAGTGACATAGGCTTCTTTTTATCCCGTAAAATTAAGGAATTCCCGTGGGAATAAAAAAAAACTTAAACCACGCGGGCGAACTCGCAGGCATCAGCTAGTAATATTATTAATGCGATAGTGTGGTTGTTTGTTGGTTTGTCCTTCAATCACGCTGTAACGGAGCAACGGATCGATGTGATTTTTTGCATGGGTATAGTTGAGGATATGGAGAGTGACATAGGCTTCTTTTTATCCCGGAAAATTAAGGAGTACCCTTCGGAAAATTAAAAACTTAAACCACGCGGACGAAGTCGCGGGCATCAGCTAGTCGGATATACTTTGGTGAGTGTGCTCAGGGACTTTAAAACTCGTTCCTCCTTCACCATTCTACCACAGAACAGCGAGAAACCGACAGTGTTGGCGTCCAATCTACTCGCACGAAACGGTTTTGCTCTACTATCTATAATCACTTGCCACCAGGTGTGATCGCAGTCAAGGGCTAACTTGTAGAGGAAAAAAATATTAACAGAAATTAAAATTACATTAAATTCAGTTTTTTGAATAGTTATCACTTTAAGCCATGATATTTTTTGTAATTTTTTGTAAATATAATTAGTAGTACAAAGTAGTATAGTTTTTAATTTTATCTTTCTGTAATTCGAGACTTATTTCTTGGTTTGAAAACATATTATTATGTATTAAAACGGGTACATACCACGATGTAAAACAATGATTTTATTTGTCGATATTTTGACCCAGTTACATGGATCGTGGTCACGACGGGACTGCGGTGCTGCGAGGTGTGTAGCTGGAGCTGTCACGGGCAGTAGCGAACTACCCTCCTTCTCGTTCTTTTTACAGGAACTTCTCGAAAATTTCGGCAAAATACACTCACAACGTCGTCGTCGTCGTCGTCGTGTTGTTGTTGTGTGGGTAAAGTGAAAGGTGACGTTGTGAGTGTATTTTGCCGAAATTTTCGAGAAGTTCCTGTAAAAAGAACGAGAAGGAGGGTAGTTCGCTACTGCCCGTGACAGCTCCAGCTACACACCTCGCAGCACCGCAGTCCCGTCGTGACCACGATCCATGTAACTGGGTCGAAATATCGACAAATAAAATCATTGTTTTACATCGTGGTATGTACCCGTTTTAATACATAATAATATGTTTCTGTAATTCTTTGTTTAAATGATGTAAAATAATTAGTTTAGACAAGGTATTAATTATATAGTCGCAAGTTGCTGCTACCCGAAAATCGCTCAGCAAGTGATATTATGCAAACGGGCTAAGTGCCGTTGATTGGCTGAAGACATTTGGCGAATATCTACCTAATAGTTACTATGCGCGGCGTTCCTTTGAAATTGCATCGTGTACAAGATATAGCAGCTAATATAGTGTTAATCCATACTTCGCTAGTGTATGAAAATGAATGAAAAATTCTTTATTGTACACCAAGAAACACATACTTATAAACAATAACAATAAAACTAAGCTATGGTACAAGTGGCGGCCTTATCGCTTTACTACCCATACTATAAAATCAAAAGTGCTTGTTGGATTCTCGTTCAATCACGCCGCAACATAGCAGCACAGTAAACAGATACAACAGCGTATCGACTTCACTTTTTGGATGGATGTAGTTAAAGACCTGGAGAGTGACAAATGCTTGTCATAATCCCGGAATATCAAAAAAAGAAGTTGCTGTCTTTAGAATTAAAAATACCTCGGGTACTAAGGTATTTTTATCTGTAAAATTATACATATTTAGGTAGAGTCATGACGTTTCATAAGTTGTCCCACGTGAAATATACAAATCATTTGGCATCATACTAATATTATAAATGCAAAAGTGTTTGTTTGTTGGTTTATTGGTTTGTCCTTCAATCACGCCGCAACGGAGCAACGGATAGACGTGATTTTTGGCATGGGTATAATTGAGGACCTGAAGAGTGACATAGGCTACTTTTTATCCCGGAAAATTAAGTTCCCGTGGGAATCAAAAAAAACTTAAACCACGCGGACGAAGTCGCGGGCATCAGCTAGTTATAGTATAAAAGGAAAAGGTGACTGACTGATCTATCAACGCATAGCTCAAACCACTGTGACTGTACGGATCGGGCTGAAATTTACCTACCTGCATAATATTATCAAGTAGATTTTTGCAAATTCAATCTTTTAGGCTTACGCCTAAATAGAGGTTTGAAATTGGTATGAAAATCGAACTTAATGTGGACCAAGCCGCGGACAAAAGCTAGTATTTTATAAAACGTAATCTTCTTAAAGCTTACAATCTGAAAATAACAGCTAACAGTGTTATGGTTAAGTAAGGAGCTGTACTAAATTTTATGCTTTTTCATTAGCCGGCGAAATAAAATACAGATTCAAGTAAAACTCGGCACTAACAAAAGCATAAACAAAATCTGGTTTAATGTATTTTTATGAGGCGCCATTCCTTATTCAGCCCCTAAGCCTTTATCCCTGTTTGGACAACGAGTAACACGGCTAAGAGAGGACATCAAGCATGATTTCTGGTTTATTTGCCCTCAGTGGTTACTTAGTCAAATAAATATTATAAATGCGAAAGTTTGGATGGATGAATGGATGTTTGTTACTCAATCAGGCTCGAACGGCTGAACGGATCTGGATGAAATTTGGCACAGAGATAGATTATAGTCTGGAATCACACATAGGCACTTTTTATCCCGGAAAACTAAGGAGTTCTCGCGGGAACCAAAAAACCTTAATCCACGCGGACGAAGTCGCGGGCATCAGCTAGTTGTAATACAAAAATAATAAATCGGACGCGACGCGGCATGATCTATAATGATTATAACATCATCTAGTATGTCTGTTTGCCTACAGACTTTTAGGATGGATGGATACAGGGAAGTTTGAATGGCTCCGACGGAAATTTGTGGACTTTTATCCGCACCAGGAGACGAAATGATAGTCACGGGAAATCCAAGGGGATTCTGAAACGTACTTTTCGTGTCGTGGACAACAGCTAGAGCAATACGCTAACAGACTCGCTTTGAAAGTTCAATGACACCACAAGTTCACGACCCAGTGGTCCGGTAATGTTACAAATAGCAATGATACGTAAATCGCTTCTCTCTCAAGGGTTAGGGGTGCCGTTTTTAGTAGTTTGGGTTACATTTTTAATGCTCTTTGTCCGTTTTTCGGACGGAGCTGAGAGTTTTGTAAGAGATTCTTGGGTAGATTTTTATAAAATATCGATTTTATCGAAGCTGCGAATAATAGGAAAGTTCCATAACAAGTTGATCATTTCCAGAATTTCGTTTGTTAAATTCACACAGGCAAAGAGATCTTCACCATCACATACACTACATTATCAATCTCTGCTGAACACGAGTATCTCTCAGAATTAGAAGAATTTAGGTCAAAGTCCACCATACTGGCCAAGAGCAGATAGGCGACTTCCAACCCCTCTGAGATTATTTCAAGAACTGGTATGCAGATTTCACGATGACGCAATCCTTTTAAATTTAAAAACTAAACCCTATTTCTAGAATCTTTCTTCCCTTTTCTTTCCTTTCTTTAGAAAAGTGCGCGGCGCTTTACTACACAGCGTTTGAAAGAGATTGCTTCAACAACTGTAGAAGTGTAGAATTGAACCGAAATTGAACTGGGAATTGGCTTGATCAAATAGAAATATCTGTATTGGTCTAGTCTAGTGACTAGATTATTTAGCTGCTTATCAGGGGCCATATTGAAAAGAAACTTTTGCAAATCGATTAAAACTTCTTCACCTTTAACCTTTTTCTTTTTAAGAAAAGAGCAAATGCTGTGTTTCTTGCCGGCTCTTCGGAATAGAATCATTTTTCCGAACCGGTGGTAGAGTCTTAACGTATCATAAGCGACACAAGTTGTACTATGTGAAATAAATAAATCATTTATCATCATATCATACTAATATTATAAATGCGAAAGTGTGTTTGTTTGTTGGTTTGTCCTTCAATCACGCCGCAACGGAGCAACGGATCGACGTGATTTTTGGCATGAGTATAGTTGAGGACCTGGAGAGTGACAAAGGCTACTTTTTATCCCGGAAAATTAAGGAGTTCCCGCGGGAATCAAAAAAAACTAAAAACACGCGGACGAAGTCGCGGGCATCAGCCAGTTTATCATAAAGACAGTCGATTGTTATAAAAAATCGAGTAACGTCATTTACTCGAGCAGTAAAATAAAGAAAAGTACACTAAAATAAATGATTGGACAAAGTATAGTTACTTGTCTCAGTCTTCGAGTTCGGACAAACATTAAACGCTTCCTTTAAATCGATAACTGTCGAAATCACCGTAATTATAAGTACCACCATGTGTCCAATAGGCAATCAGCGTCAATCTAGGTTTACCAGCCAACAAAGTGGTCTGGACTAGGTTCCATATAAGGCTTGCGTACAGGCGGCTTTATTTGGCGATATTTATCGCTGAGGCAATAGGCATTGCATACCTTGGTACAGTGATCGATTGCTTATTGATTACTTTAAAGGGGGCCAGCCCCCCGATTATGTAAGAATTGTCGATCAAACGTAATCGTTCGGCGTCAAAGTAAAATAATCCATAACAGCATTGAATTAGAGCTCAATTTCGTGTACCCTTTCTTAAACGTTTAGGTATGAACGATACTCTAACGTTTAAGAATGGATACACGAAATTGAGCTCTAATTTAATGCTGTTATGGTTTATAAACTTTGACGACGAACTTTAACGTTTTGATCGGCCATTCTTACATGATTGTGGGGCAGTTTTCGTATTACTCATAAAAAAACACGCTCGTAGTCATACTATACTAATCCACACTAATATTATAAATGCGAAAATGTGTCTGTCTGCTACGCTTTCACGGCGCATCTGTTCAACCGATTTTGATGAAATTTGGTATAGGGATAGTTTGTATACCGGGGAGGGACATGGCTACTTTTTATCCCGGAAAATTGAGGAGTTTCCGTGGGAATTAAAAGACTTATTCCACGCAGACGAAATCGCGGGCAATATTATAAAGTTTGTTTCTGAGTATTTTTCACGTTACGATACTTGGAGCTTTTGACTGATGAATCGTCCCATTGACCCATTTCAAAGTTAAGAAGCACGGCACCACAGAATACAAACTATTACTAACAGCACACCGTGTTGTGTGCAGTCCTCTTCAGCGGCACACATGGTCGATGGCGGCACACGACAGCTGGACATATTTGCGGTCGACTCCAGCACGCCACTCGTGATGAACTCGCACTTTATGATAGCGAGACATAATATTTTAGTCTAGATTAAAATTGATTATATTAGTTTAGAACTAATTATTAATTTTCCTTTTCAAATAACGTACACCCTTAATATAAAGCTTTCTCATTAGGTTAATCCGTTGTGTGCATGGTTGCCTGGTAGAGATCGCTTTAAAGCGATAAGGCCGCCACTTGTACCATAGCTTAGTTTTATTTTTATTGTTTATAAGTATGTGTTTCTTGGTGTACAATAAAGAATTTTTCATTCATTCGTTCAATATCAGACACTAGCTGACCGCGTGGATTTATTTTTGATTCTTCTTAATTTTCCGGCATAAAAAGTAGCCTGTAAAAAAGCACGTCGATCTGTTGCTCTGTTGCGGCGTGATTGCAGGACAAATCAACAAACAAACACACTTTCGCAATACTATTTGTATTCCACCTCATTTGGACTCTATTCACAAATAAAGAAATTGATTTGATTTGATTTTGATTTGATGATGCGAAAGTGTTAAACACACTTTAGCTACTTTTTATGTTACCGCGGGAAATAAAATAACCTAAAACCAAGCGGACGAAATCGCGGGCATCAGCTAGTCCATACTATTATTATAAATGCGAAAGTGTGAATGGGTGTCTGTCTGTCTGCTACGCATTCACGGCCCGTCTGTTCAACCGATTTTCATGAAATTTGGATAGGGAGAGTTTGTATCCCAGAGAAGGACATAGGTTACTTTTTATCCCGGAAAATTAAAGAGTTCCTGCGGGGTCCATACTACTATTATAAAAGCGAAAGTGTGACTGTATGTCTGTCTGTCTGCTACGCTTTCACGGCCCATCTGTTCAACCGATTTTGATGAAATTTGGTATAGGGATAGTTTGTATCCCGTGGAAGGACATAGGATACTTTTTATCCCGGAAAATTAAAGAGTTCCCACGGGAAATAAAAATCCTCAAACCAAGCGGACGAAATCACAGGCATCCCGCATCAGCTGGTACTTTAAATTTCGCTGGAAACGAAAGGGTGAGCGTGGCGCCTGAGTACAATCACAGCGGTCGACGAGTCAACAGAATACCACGCGTGCGGAGCTGCCAACAATTTGCAAGTGCGAACATAAAATCAACATACCTGATCGTCGCTTGCGCCCAGTGAATACCAAATCCGAGATCTGCAGTAGTCCAGCAGGCTTAATACAAGTTTGCACTCGACAACGTTGATAGATTTCGAGTTACACAACAATACAGTATCACAGATGAAGTACCTCTATTAAGTTTTTACAATGGATCGACGCCCCCTCGTTGCTGCCCCCTTGTTGTTGTTTGTTGTGTGTTGCTTCGTTGGTCTAGTGTTTGTCATGTTCGACTGCGGCCGATAAGGTCCTGGGTTCAAGTCCCGGGTAGGGCCATAATTAAGTATTGGGTTTTTCTGACTGGAAATACTCAGTACTAGCCCGGAGTTAGGAAGTTGGCGGTGTTTCACCCCCGTGCCTCGGAGAGCACGTTAAGCCGTCGGTCCCGGTTATTATCACTAACATGATAATAGTCGTTAAAGCCCGCCAACCCGCATTGGAGCAGCGCGGTGGGTCTACTCTAAGCTCTAATTCCCTCTCTCCTATGAGAGTGGAGGCCTGTGCCAGCAGTGGGACGTTAATGGACTGTAGTGGTGGGTGGTGGTGGACGTCCCCAAGCTGGCAGAATTTTCATAACAAATCTCCCCCTTCTCGTCCCTGTCACATCGCAGCATTGCTCTGTATAGACGCTTCTGTCGAATGACTGGTAGTTCTTAAATAATGGAGTTATCGGTTCCAATGGTAATCGCCAAATAGCAAGGGCTACCTAGGAAATCCGTGCAGTCGCAATGTAGCGTCGAATTCTGTCACTAAGACCATGTCTATAGCAGTTTCTATAGGCGTGGTTTCTCGAGAGTGGGGGCACAGTAACGTCTACACTCTATACTCCGCTCCGCTCTCCTAGGAAACAGTAACTTTACAATGTAGGTAATAGTTAATTAAGGTTGGTTAATAAGATAATTATAAAGATAATAAGCATAATATTCTAGATCATATTTACCTAGTTTCATAACGCTGTGACATAACAGTTCGTGACTCGAACTCGATCAAAGTTATAGATGAACAACCCGTGTTAAGGGTAGAGTATTGGTGCGAAACGGTATACGCAATTACTAGCGTGCCGGCTAGCATAACCAATTGGTCACCTACTCGCCTCACGTGGCCACTTATTCCCACCGGGGCCACTCTATAAACACCTCCATGTTCTTTTTTTTTTAAGTGAACCTGGGACACTCAGTCTACGACGCTTCAGGTAATTTATTAGAACTTAATCAATGTATCAATCAAAGTTTCATTTATTAAATTTAGGTACACTCACTGTAGGCACACATATTGACGTCGATTACTTACTTATAAAACATGGTGATAATTAGTTACGGTATCTTAAAATTAAAGCTACAAGGGTTCCAAACGCGGCCTGGTCTGAGAAGAGCCCACAACAAACTCAGCCGGGGGTTTTATTTTTATTTTAAAAAAACGGTGAAGGAACCTGCACTCCCCAGAGTTCTTCAAAATGTTCTCGAAGGTGTGTGAAGTCGGCCAATCCAGCCTTGGCTAGCGTGGTGGACTATCGCATTCCCATTTCGAGAGATTCTTTTAGCCTTAATAGTTGTTTTTTTTAATATTTCTTTTAGCTTGTATTTATATTATGGTTTTTATTTTTATTAATATATTGTGTTTTATTTGTGACTAGCTGAGCCCGCGACTTCGCCCGCGTGGATTAAGGTTTTTTGGTTCCCGCGGGAACTCCTTTATTTTCCGGGATAAAAAGTAGCCTATATGTTATTCCAGAATATAATCTATCTCTGTGCTAAATTTTATCTAGATCCGTTCAGTAGTTCTGGCGTGATTGAATAACAAACGTCACTTCTGCTGGTCTGGTACATTATTCCACAGTTTATGCTTTTAACTAGCAGGGCATTAGAAGTTAATAAGAGTAATGTAGGACCTGACTGTCTTGCACCTTTCTACAAAATACCTCTTCGCAGCTTCTGCTGGCCTGGTACATTGGTGGCGATTCTAGAATGCAACTCTCTAAACTAAACTAAAATTAAGAATCGCCAAATTTAGCTTTTCTATTTCCATTTGCTATTCTGTATATGCCTCCATCTAAATTTAGGATGTGTAAAATCCTCGCTAGGCTAAAGTCTAAATTGAATTGCGAGTGTTACCATATACAGAAACAAAAATTGCACAATTTGTCTTTGTTTTTTGCACAATAATCGTAAAAATACTTTTTGCGACTAAAATCGAATTAAATGGCATTTCATAAGAAAAAAAATTATTTTATTTTAATAAAATTGATGTTCCTTGCTCCAACTACTTAATAAACTGCCAAAAAGAGACATTTTGTCAATGCTACTTAGGCAGATTCCTAGTTCCATGATGCTACCACATACTACCTCTATGTTTATTCGTCTGTGGCGGTCAATTGTCACTTGCTATTCCCTTAAAGGACTTGTATCCAGGGCCGTAAAATAAATTTAAAAAAACTTGCTATTCCGTTGTCTTTGGTACATAACTTGTTTGTTTTCACTTTTCATTTCGATTTTCGAGTTTTCACAAAAATCTGTGAATGAAGCGAGTAAAAGAGCAAATTAAAAGCAAATGTATCTTCTAGTAGAGAAATTCCATCCTAAAAATTAAGTTATAACCTATGCACCAAGAGCGTAGAACGTCAAGTCTCCATGGACATCCTCGGTCACCCTGGTGAATAACTTGGTGGCAAGCCTATGAAAGTAAAAGGCTACAAAAGGAAGCAATTGGTACTGCATCGGAAATTATCGCTGCTGCAACGACAGACATGTAGGGAGTTCGATCACCGGCGTTCGCCTATCTTCCGTTCCGATTCCGAAATAAAACGAAGTCCAGTGTTTGTGAACCACGTACCGTATAATATCCTAACTGATGCCTGAATCTCTTCAAGTCTAGGCCAGTCGGATTAATTGTCGCGAACATAAAAGTAGATTTCCTTACCGAAAGGAACCTAACCTACAATCTGCGCGAATCTGTCTTGTTTAGCATCTAGCGTCTCAAATACAGTTTAAGAACCTTTTATCAGTGTAAGACTTATTATTAACAATAAACCACCTGTGTGGCTTAGACTAATATTAGTTTTATTTGAAACCCCCCCTGCATAGACTAGGACCCGTGAAATAGGTAAATCCTGTGTGATCAGGTTGCACAGGGAATGTACAACAAGATGCTTGAAGTCTAGTCTACCTAGACCCAGGCACTCTGTTACAATAATTATAAATAAGTTGATTTTACATGTAATAGTTATTTATAGTTGATGTTGAGGTTATAGGGGATGTGTTTGTATGATTGGACCATCGAATTAACCAATTTTGATAAATTTTAGTACATAGCTAGGTACTTAGGCTTACATCCTGGAAATGTACTATTTCTACTTTTTATCTTGGAGAATCAGTTTCCAAGGGTTCACAAGCATCATCTTAGTATACCAATATGTTGACTTTAAATGAAAGAAACATGTATACATAACATTGTTATGTATCTAATGTTAATTATATATTGATATTTATTCAATTTTATTTAGGTACCTAGTAGATTGTTATAAAAGAATAACACAAAAAGCAAAGGATTTAATTAATTTTCTTTTTATTAATTAAAGTACCCATATTAATAAATCCTTGTCTAATTATTCTTGCTTATGCAAGGAAATCCACATCTTATTCTCTTCCTCTTGGAGAGACACCTATGCAAGGCCTTTGATCCACAACCACTTGCAGCCAAGAATAGTATCAGCGTCTTTGCTGGGATATCCTTAATTATTATTAGCCTTATCGGGGTAGACTAGGTGAAGGCTATGTTTGTGCATTAGCGCAGGGCAGTAGTAACAGATGATGTGTAAATGTGTTTCTGTCGCCTCAGCAGAGCCTCTGCAGCTGTGTTCTGGAGCTTGAGATTGGATACATGATGTCGGTTCAACCAATATTTGCCCGGTTAGTCTTGGATCAATTTGTTCCGTGAATAATTGGTTTTCATCAGCACAGCTGCAAAATACACAGAATTTTTGTATTTGGTATTTTATGGAAGGTTACTTGAAAAAGCTTGAACTTGTATATTTTGTCAGTTCAGTGATAAGATGCATATTACTGAACGATGCTAAGTCTCCAAGTCTACTTGAGTTAATTTGCACTTGTTCTTTAGATATAACTGAAATTCTATGTGTTGCCTACCTGACTGCATACTTAATTAACATTTTTTACAATATTCTAAGTAATTTATAGTTTATACATAATATGATGATGCAGTGGATGTGGTCTTGATTTAGGCAATCTAAATAATTTTTAAAATTACTCTTCTGCCTAACCCATACTACAGTGGTAGATGTTCCTAAACTTAAATTAAAAATTTCAAATTTCAAATGTTTTTATTCAACTAAACTTTTACAAGTACTTTTGAATCGTCAAGTGAATCTACCACTGGTTCGGAATGCCATTTCTACCGGGAAGAACCAGCAAGAAACTTGGTGGTTGCTCTTTTTAAATAATTCATTAGGTTATTTTAAACTAGTTAGGTTCATTACAAACTAGTTAGGTACACTTAGGTATAGGTTTGGGTAGATATAAGTATGTATAGCTAAGTACCTAATACAAAACAGAATCAGTTTATGATTGAATTCTTTTATTGTATGGGTACCAACTACTACTAGGTACTAGATATACCACAGAAGAAGCAAACAGCATGAGCTGATTCCCTGTATGGTGTATTCCCTAGTTATTACTACGTAGCTACTGACCATTGGGTTTGTGTACCTAAACAGTAGGAAAGCAACCCTTATAGTATAACTGTCTGTCTGGTCACAATTTGCATTATGTTATTTGCCTCAGATTATGAATATTACAAAATTACCTTTCTTTTGGAACAACCAGAGCTGCAACAACATATAAGCATGCATTAGCACGGCACAGTAGTAACAGGTGATGTGTAATTGTGTTCCTGCAGTCTCAGCAGAGCCTTTGCAGCGGTGTTGTGGAGCTTGAGATTGAATACATGTCTGGTCAACTGTTAATCACCTTGAATTAATTAGTTTTCATCAGCAATCTGCAAAATGCACTGAATTTTTGTATAATTTAATATTTTATGGAAGGTAAAGGTTAGTTGAAAAAACTTCAACTTCTATATTTTGTCAGATCAGGGAGAACATGCATATTTCACAGAGCGAAGCAGTCTCCAAGTCTACTTGAGTGAATTTGCACTTGTTCTTTAGATAAAACTGAAATACTTTGTGCTACCTACTTTACTACTACTAATATTATAAAGAGGTAGGTAAGGTAAAGTTTGTGAGGTTGTAGGGGGTAATCTCTGGATCTACTGACCCGTTTTTGAAAACTCTGGTACCAATAGAAAGCCACAATTATTTGTGAGTGTCATCCATACTAATATAATAAATGCGAAAGTGTGTCTGTCTGTCTGTCTGCTACGCGTTCCCGGCCCATCTTTTCAACCGATTTTGCTGAAATTTGGTATAGAGGTAGGTTATATCCCGGAGAAGGACATAGGCTACTTTTTATCCCGGAAAATTGAGGAGTTCCCGCGGGAATTGAAAAAGCTTAATCCACGCGGACAAAGTCGTGGGCATTTGCTAGTTTTACAATATTCTGAGTAATTTATACTACATAATATTATGTTGCAGTGGGTGGGGTCCTGATTTATAGGTTCTTGATAGGTTTGGGTAGATATAGGTATAGCTAAGTACCTAATACAAAAGGAATTAGCTTGTGAATATTATTCTTTTCTATTCTATGAGTTCCAACTACCTACTACCTACCATAGAAGAGGCAAACAGCATGAGGTGATTCCCTGTATGGCGTCTTCCCTAGTTTATTTTGGTTTTCTTAGGAAACTCCCAGACTACAGACCATTGGGTGTGCGTACCTAAATGGTACGAAAGCAACCCTTGAAGTGCAACTAAGTATGTCCGTCCAGTCACAATTTGCATATGTTATTTGCCCTATGAATATTAACTAAGATTTGACCCTAAAATTACCTTTCTCTCGAAACAACCAGAGCTGCAACAACGTTTTCTTCCACCGACCAGAAAAAGAAGCTTTTCTTCCATTTTAACTGTTAGTTTTAGCTGTTATCATTTTAAACACTAAGTTCAATCCCAAATGCACCTAATAATGCATAGAAATTACACTTGAACTATTTAACTTTTTGGTGAAAATTCGTGTTTATTTTGCTTAAATCCGCTTCTCTAGACTTAGCGGCCACCTTCCGAGGTCCTGTCTAAAATTGGAGAAAAATATCCAATTATAGTTTGACGTTTCTTAATTTTGGCGTTTAAAACGTCGACTAGAATAGCATTTCGTTAAATCATCGCTAAATTGAGTAGTTAGAGCTGTCAGATTTAATTTTAGGTTAGACCTGTCAATTAAGTGTGTTTTCAGAATAGCAGACGTCGCTAAGTCTAATATAAGCGATTCTAATTTAGAGAAACTAACAGAGAATTGGCACCAATATTCCTCAGTTTATGCTTTTAACTACCAGGGCATTAGAAGTTAATAAGAGATCACTTCCCTTAGCTTGTATTTATATGATGGTTTTTAGGGTTCCGTACCAAAATGGTAAAAATGGAACCCTTATGGTGTGACTTTCTCCGTCCGTCTGTCCGTCCGTCACAGTCGATTATTCCAGTAACTATTTAAAGCGATCGACATGAAATTTGGAATAGTTGTGTATAGTAGTGGCCCAACATCATTAAAATAAAAAAAAAATCGAAAATTATTTTTAGTTTAATTAAAACAAAGTATCAAAGTATGATAACTATGCTGAGTGGGATATCATATGAAAGGGCTATACTTCTACATTCTAAAGCAGATTTTTATTTATTTTTATGCATAATAGTTTTTGATTTATCGGGCAAAATATCGGGGTCTAAAAAAATACCGTTCCCCCCCCCCCCCCCCCCCCTTATCTCCGAAGTTTACCAATTGAAAAATCTGAAATAATTATGGTCAATAGAAGTTTATGTATATTTTTCATTACTCATACACGGAAAGTAGGTTTGAAGTTGCCTGAGAAGCGGGTTGAAAGTAATACTTTTCAGCCCTAGGGAGAATCGTTTTCAACTGAATTTTTATTGGAGTTCAAATGAAACACGACTTTTTTTTTTTTTTTTTTATACCCGAGTGCATCCATAGACAAGAAGAAAGATAGACTTTATTCATAAAGTAAAGACAACTGATTCATAGACTTTTTATTTTGACTTTCCTTATATTCGTAATGAAAAGCACAGTGTTTACCTCGGGATGAAAGACTTATTTAGTCCCTCGAACTATAGGCCCCCTCGCTACGCTCGGGCGCCAAACCCCGTCTCGGGACTAAATATGTTACTTTCATCCCTAGGGTAACAATGTACTATTACAGGAAAAATAAAACCAACGCTGTAACTAGCATAGTTTTTTTGATATTAACAATAAACCTCTACAAACAAAGTTAGTTTTGCGGTTCATTTCGTCTTGTTTTTAATACTTCATAAATCGTAAAACTTACTACAGGTTTGTACGGAACCCTCGGTGCGCGAGTCCGACTCGCACTTGGCCGGTTTTTTATTTAAATATTACTTAATATGTGTTTTATTTGTGAGTTATTTTATGTACTTTTAAGAGCAAACCTAATAAATAAAATAAAATAAAGTACGCAATGTTAGGTAATTCTAGGGAAGTTATTGATTAAGAACGTATAACTTAGTTAACAAGTTCTCAAATGGTAGAGCTTAGAAGCTGGAACTCCGAAGTTGTACGGAGTTGTCTTTACAGAGTGAACAGGTGCGCCCAACTTTGAAAACGTTTTGACAAGTCTCATTTGAATATGAAAACCTGCCGTTTACACGGAAACTTGTCTTATCGGTTAATCTTAACAATTCTATGCAAAAGGATTAAGTTCTATTGGACTTTTTAAAAATCTAAATCCACGTACAAAGTCGTGAGCATCAGCTAGTAGTAAAAATAACTAAAGATTTTCTCAATAGGCTAAAAGGAGTTCTCATTTCCACATGAAACATCGTGTATGAAAACATAAGATGCGCCATTTTAATTTAGAAAATTTCTACATCAACCATTCCTTTATATTCAGTGCAATATCTACAATCTCTTAGAGATCACAAAGCTGGCGTATTGTGCGGACTCCCTTTATTCTACTCGTGAATACAATGAAGTGTTGAATCAAAACATATTTCAAAGGGAAATTCAAAGAAATCACAAAAATATTGAAGCGAAAGAATATTTAAGTAAAATTTCAAACTTATAATTGTTGAAAAAGTCTTTTAAAAGCTCTTAGGGATTGACAAAGTTGTTTCCATTGCTAATGAATTCCACGATTGGTTCGAAGATTACAAATAACAAGCAAGAAGTTCAACCGACTAGCCAAACTGCATAATTGGGAATTTGACAAATAGTCAAATCAGCAACTTTTTTTCAAATGTCAAAACGCGTCCTAAGTATGGGATTTGTATGAAATTATGAATTGTGACGTCGTCACTTTTTTTACTTTAATCGATTGTTTAAAATGGTTATTCAACATAAAACTATCAGGGGATGTGGATATATTACGACTTTTGCGAGATCCTCTATTTAATAATCACTAAAAAATTATTTAAGTATATGAATATTAAGTACTATAATCAAATATAGTCAAATCACTATAGTCAAATACCCAATTGAAATAGGTATCCTAGAAGTCGCCGATCACTTGATTGATGATTTAATAGAGGTTGTACACAATAGGAATTCTGTCAACATTTCAAATTTATTCGTCGCTTCATTACCCGGTGATGGAGAAATCGGTCCTTAATGGTATTTAAAACTATTGCAATCCGTGTTTATTTGTTGGTTTGTACAACAA
This sequence comes from Erebia ligea, assembly GCA_917051295.2. NCBI lineage: Eukaryota > Metazoa > Arthropoda > Insecta > Lepidoptera > Nymphalidae > Erebia > Erebia ligea. Next base: position 1,365,276 of record OU785241.1, read on the forward strand.
ATAAACACACTTCCTTCAATCACACCGTAAAAGAGAGGTATTTAAGGGTATAGTTAGGTCATAGTCCAACATACTGGCCAAGAACGGATTGCCAGGCTCCATACACCTTTGGAAAACTCTTAACCATGCAGGTTTTCTTGTTTCAGAAATTCAATGCGCAGTTTTTATTTTGAAAATTCCTATTACAACCCCTTTATATCCATTGCAATATCAACGCAATCTCAAAGATTCAAAAGCCCGCGTATTGTTCACAGATTCCACCCATGTACATATACATGGAATCAAAAACACGTTTCAAAAGGGAATTCGTGATATTTCGAACAAATCAGAAAATTTTAATTGAAGTGCTGTTAAGACGGAATGAAAACACGTTGATTGAAACTAGTCCCCTACTAGCTTTTGCCCTAACGCATTCAACAAAAAGAATAAAGACACATAGACGACATTTTGTTTTACGTGTTTTTGCACACTGATCCTTACAATGAATCGGCGCCCTTACAAATTGCAGACTACAGGCTCACCTAATACACAGACCTACACCTTTGTATATACACCTCCATGCTGCACCTGCACCTGCTCCAATTTTGTGCTTGAAAACTGTGCCAGCTTTGAGATCTATCCCCGTCACCCTCTCTTTAGACGCCTCTGTCTAGACGTCTCCTACGGATGACTGGTAGGAAATGACATGGATGTAAGACTGCTATTAAGGATTATCATGAAATCAAATGATTTATTTCACGTAACACAACATGTGCCACTTATGATATGTCAAGACTCTACCACCGGTTAGTGAAGCAAATTCTACTGAGAAGAACCGGCAAGAAATGCGCAGGAAATTATTAGCCTGGGTTTCCTGCACACTAATATGTTTGCAATACAATTATGACTATGAACTATTTTAATGATCTCATACAAAAGTATAAAGATAAATTTCATTTCAATTTTTAATAGAATTTTGTCGCAAGACTTGTCGCAGGTGCGTCGCATTGATTCAACAGATCCATCAATAAAGGCGCGGCCCCTACTGTTGGAATTTTATCGGACAATGCACCATAAAATCCCCCTTGATTCGAATCTATGGGGGCGTCCTATGCAGTAGGTAGGTACGATTACTTTGAATGAGTGAGATTATTTCGGACGCTTCTATGTAAGGTCGTAACTGACGCGCGCCTAAACGGGGAGTATTGAAAATACAAAACAACAAGCCGTGTGGTTGGATACCCTGTAAGAACAAAGCTACTTTCGCTATTATATTTAAAATAATAATAATACGGTTAAATGCGAATTTTTTCGTGAGTGGTATTCGAACCTGCGACATCTCACTTATACGACGCGGTTCTTTTAGGCTCGGAAGTGTTCAAAATATTCTACAAAAATATAAATTTAAAAGAGCCTTTATCCAATCATGAATTCTAGCTAATGCTCTAAAAAAAGTAGAGTAGGTACCAAAAATTATAAATCCCAAATTTCAAAAAAACATACGCCGAATTGAGAACCTCCTCCTTCTTTGGAAGTAGGTTAAATAAAGAATCCCAAATAGTGACGCAAGAAATCGACGATTTACCTAATAGAAACAGAATCCATACAAATATTATAAATGCAAATGTGTGTCCGTCTGTCTGTCTATGTATGTTTCTGTCTGTCTGCAACGCTTTCGCGGCCCATCTTTTCAACCGATTTTGATGGGTACAGAGGTAGATTGCATACTTTTTATCCCGGAAAAATGAGGAGTTCCTGTGGGAATCAAAAAACCTTACCAAATCCACATGGGCGAAGTCGCAGGCATCATCTAGTAGAATAATATTGTCGTCTTAAGACGACAAAGACTAGAAGCAAGTTTGTACTCCATCTTGTAAAACATGCAGGGTATTAATTACAGAGGCGTAGCTCATTTCACTGCATTTTACGAGATAAAAGCTTACTACAGATGCTCCAACGCGTCAGTGGGTAACACAGACCCAACTTGCCCATAAAGTCAAAAGATTTTATTCAAACCAACTTTAACAAGTTTTCGAATAGTAGACTCAAAGTCCTTATTTAAGTCCTTACATTTTTACTCCTTTTTAAAGTTGGTTGTCTGGAGGAGATCACTTTTAGTGATAAGACCGCCCTAGCACACGCGTTGTTTACTGTATTTTGTTGTAGGTAATTGTGATTGAAGTGTGATTGCAGTCTAAGACGGTAGCGCTAGTGGGCTAACCTGTTAGGGGTTTGGTTTATATTAAACCAATAGGTACCCCTAATTAGTTTCTACACGGCATCGTACCGGAATGCTAACAGCACTGTGCGCTTGGCGGCACGTTTTGGCGGTCACTAACTGGCAATTTAATTTGATGCCTATGCCAAAAATAAATTGTCTTACTGATTATTAAGTAGAGGGTCTTTCAAAAGACCTAAAAGTCACATCCTCGGTTAGTCCTAAGTTTGATAACCATTTTAAACAATATTTTAAAGAAAAAAAGCGCGTTGAAATTTGATGACGCCACAACTAAGTATTTCATACAAACTTCCATACTAGAAGCGCGTTTTTAGGTTTGATGAATAGTTACTGATTTGATTGAGTTGTCATCATCCCTATTGGCGAGTGTCCGCACATCTATAGATGCTTTATAAAAGTACCTAAACAGCTAGTCGTCGTAGTTTCAGAATGCAGGAACGGCAGCTGAATTACTGTACCCATTAAAAGCTGGATTAATAATACATTAGATGTTGCATGCACTCACAGCGATTATTTGAATGTGATAACAGTTTATTCACCTTTTTGGCGACCTCATGAATTGAAACCTTAATTTATAATATGGAAATTGTTCTAAGTAGATGTTGTATATAGTGTAGGTACTAGGTACTTTGAATAAAGTTAAAAGAACAATTTTTATGCTAGACATTAATAACTAGTGGTTCGCCCCGAACTGAGACCTCGCGGTATCCATAAACTTGTACAGAGCGCCATCTATTGACATCATTGTGAAGTTGTCCCCGGGTCACGGGGGCCCCCGACGTGCGTAAGCAAAAATTAATAAAAACTTCCTTTTTTTTTTTTTTTCAGAAATGGCAAAAGTCAAAAAGCAAATTCTTTTTTTCCCGCGTAAAGTTTGCGTTCAAAAGTTGGCAACACCCTACATTGCATCGGTTATCGTGGCTGCGGGATTTCCCCGTTTAAGAGGGCTCAGTACGCGCGACTGAAGTTGCCAGCGCACGTGGGTTTGTTTGCTATTTCACCTAACATTGTGTGAGAAAGTGCGTGTCGGGTGCGAGGCACGATGATTTTCACCGCAATCAACCGCGCGAAAAGGGTTGAACAGTCGTTTGGGAAACCCGTTTGTTTGTAAAAACTACTAAATGTATGTTTACAAAGTAAAGTTATTTCAACTAATGAATATTTATAAACTATGTTTCTTGATAAATTGTTTTATAATTTTCATAATCCTAATCTCATTTATTTGCGCCCAAAGTTGTCATCAATTTAGTATGAAAACAGGAATTAATTTGAATTGTTTGTAAAATTTTTGGAAAAAGTGACAGTTAGATAATTATGATGAATAAATATTTATTTTAATTTTATGCAAACATTTTTTTTCTTTTGTGAGAAATCTTTACCCTTCATAAGGGCCCCCAAACAAATTTTTATACGGGGCCCCGCCAAGGCACGCTACGCCACTGGGTACGATACCTAGTGGTAACTAGCCACAGCCGAAGCCTCCCACCAGACCAGACCAAAGAAAATTCAGAAATTATAAATTCCCAAATTGACCCTGAAGGGAATCGAACCCGTTGGGGCAACGGCGCTCAACACTGCGCCAGGAAGGTCATCGTCAAATATAGCTACGGTGGCTGTAAAACAACATAATCACTAACTCTTGATCTCATTGCGTCTTCGCAACGATCTCACGCGCTTAAGTGCTTCATAAATACGCACGCATGGCCGATAAATTCGAGCCAGCCCTCACGTTCCCTCTCGAAGCAGCCCTCCTCACAATAAGTCAAGCCCTAAACAAAGATGAAGGGAGTGTGGTCCCCTTCGGTTGATTATCCTAGCACTCCCACCTTCATGTAATATACATAGTATTATAAAATATCGCGTATTTAGTTAATCCCTTGATATTAATATTTTTTGATGCATATCTTATGCAAGGAAAACTACCCTCAATCTCTATCTCGTCCTCTGAATCTATCTATACTAAATATTATAAATGCGAAAGTTTGGATGGATGAATATCCATGTTTGGATGAAAGGCACAGAGATAGATTATAGTCCGGAATAACACATAGGCTACTTTTTATCCCCGAAAATTAAATTTTTAACTAACTAAGAAACCTCAATACACGCGGATGAAGTCGCGGGTATCAGCTAGTTTATAAAATATCGCGTACTTAGTTGATCCCTAGATATTAATATTTTTTGATGCATAATATCTTATGAAAGGAAAACCTACCCTCATTCTCTCATCTCATCTTCTGAATAATCCATATCCATATTATAAATGCGAAAGTGTGTCTATCTGCTACACTTTAACGACCCATTCAACGGATTTTGATGAAAGGTGTTAAAGATAGGCTGCGCCCCGGGGAAAGACATTGGCTACTTTTTATCCCGGAAAATTTAACAGTTCACGGGGGAACCAAACAACTTCAAAACAATGTTTTGGACTTTGTAACGATTAATAGCTTCTTCCTCCAGTTAAAATTTTCAAAGAAATATTCCTTGTACAGAAATCCTCCATTTAGAGTTTAATTATTTAAAGATAGTATGGGATTTACTGATTTGTATGGGATTTTTTTTTAATTTTTTTATCCACTACAAGTTAGCCCTTAACTGCGATCTCACTTGATGGTAAGTGATGATGCAGTCTAAGGTAGGGGCATGGCAGTTATATTAAATCCATACCTCTATTCGGTTTCTACACGGCATCGTACCGGAACACTAAATCGCTTGGCGGCACCAGGCCTGGCTCACTTGTCACGTGACCTGAGATATTTAACTACTGCTGCGTGGACGCTCGACGGCACTCGTATCAGTCGAGTGTTGCGCGCGGACCGTAGTTATACGTTTGACTTTTACTCAAGTTCTCGTTATGGATAAACAAAGAAAGATCAGTAAACGATATCGTATCACATTAGGTCGTTTAAACTCTAATTATTAAGAACTCTATGCACTTGCTAAGGATCCTGAAAGGTAAGTTTGTATTATTTGCCTATCTAGGTACATAGTACATACGTACCTACTTAGAGTTCTAAACAAAACTAATATTAATACATAATGTGGGTAGTTTTATTTTTATATCCACACAAGATACAGTTTTAAACAAAAGTAAATATAAACCATTGGTAGTATCCAATATTATAGTGATAGCCTAATGGGTAGACTTCAGCCTCCAAGTCTGGGGTTCGATCCTGGGAACGCACCTCCAACTTAATTAATTAAAATATATCATTTACGGTGAACAAAAATCGTGTGTAAAGCTGAAAACATGCCTGAAGTTCTATAATCATTATAAAAAACTCTAATATGTCTGCCAACAAGAAATTGGCCAGTGTGGAGGAATATATGGCTTAAACCCTTCTCATTCTGAGAAGAGCCTCGTGAGTCGTGCTTAGTAGTGGGACTAGTGGGCCGCCGATGAGTCGATGATGATTAATCCATAATGTGGGTATATTATTTTGTCTCGTAAACTGTGGCATGGGCCCCCTTCCACCCCATATAAGTGTAAAATATTCATTGATATTTCACTACTTGTGGAATATATAACGACTTTTTTTTATCCACTACAAGTTAGCCCTTGACTGCAATCTCACCTGATGGTAAGTGATGATGCAGTGTAAGATGGTAGCGGGCTAACCAGTTAGGGGCATGGCAGCATGTTAAACCCATATCCCTATTTGGTTTCTACAAAATCTATGAATAATAATAATATATCTTTTATCTATTTTTAAAGTAATTGTCGTCATCATTGCAACCGATTACCGACCCATAGTAATGATACCGATAGTAAGAATTTAGAAGTAGTCAACCCTAAGGCTACACGCGCCGCGTCTGAAGGGATAAGAGTTACGCGAAAGAAGGAGATATATAGAGGTAGGTATTTAATTATTTTCACTCGCAGCGCTGTGCGAGCTGAATTGCACTTTATTACGACGTAACCTGAGTCGCTGATGGTTAAAAGGTCTTCGCGGAGTAACTCTTCTGTTACTACTATTACCTATTCTGTGGCGGCACGTCTTTGCCGGTAGGGTGGTAACTAGCCAGGCCAGACCAAGGAAAATTTAGAAATTATAAATTCCCAAATTGACCCTGCCGGGGATCGAACCCGGGACCTCCGCATGTTAAGACAACAGCGCTGCACACTGCGCCACGGAGGTCGTCAAGAATCAGGATTAATTCATCAAGAATTAGGAAGGATTTAGAGTTTAGACAGTCTAATACTTGTGACTATTCTCGCCTAATCCAATAGTCGAAGAAAGGTCCATATTCACCAATGCATGCAAATTGCCTATTTGTCGCCTACGATAAGTACATACTAAGAAGCAAATTGTAAGTACCGATCATGTCACAGGCTGAGTAGGGTTGTATACAGTATCGATCCCTTCACAGACCCCTGTCCCTTCAAAGGAATAGGGTCGGTTCTATTACGACCAGAATTATTTTTTGAATACCGCCTACTTGCCTTTGCATTATGACTATGAAGTATGAGGGTGGAAGAAACCTCCTATAAGTACTTGCAATCTATTTATGTTAACAATAGATGATGCACGCGACTTCGTCCGCGTGGATTCAGGTCTTTGGTTCCCGGGAATTTTTTGATTTTCCGAGATAAAAACTAGAGTTTATGTTATTTCCAAAATTAAGTGAACTGATGGGCCGTGAAAGCATAGCAAACAGACAGATAAACATACGGAAATACCAATAGACACCCTTTCACATTTCAATATTAATAATATCAAAATAATTAAATAATATCATGGATAGTAAATATCGCATAGCGATAAAAATCGCCACGACTGGATAACTAACAAAGGTAGAAAGTGAACAATCACAACATCAAATAAATATTATAAATGCAACAGTTTGGATGGATGTATGGATGTATGGATGTATGGATGTTTGTTACTCAATCACGCTTGAACGGCTGAACGGATCTGGATGAAATTTGGCACAGAGATAGATTATAGTCTGGAATAACACATATGCTACTTTTTATCCCGGAAAACTAAGGAGTTCCCGCGGGAACCAAAAAACCTTAGTCCACGTGGACGAAGTCGCGGGCATCAGCTAGTTAAAAATAATAACAACAACAATATCAATAAAATTATAATTTTTAAACAGCCGTCCACGTTTGACGGTCACGACCCACTTTAATGAATACTAAAAGGGTTTAAAACTTGCCGGGCTATCACGAAAAAGCTGCCTCAATCATTGCTACTATCTCAATCGGTGTAATTGACTACAGCTTTCTAGGTCCAAATATTTTTGATCTGTCTGTGAATAAGTGACTCAAGGCTAATATTATAAGTGCGAAAGTTTGAATGGATGAATAGATGTTGGCCAGTTACTCAATCACGCCAGAACGACTGAACGGATCTGGATAAAAGTCTGCATAGAGATAGATTATAGATAACACATAGGCTACTTTTATCCTGGAAAATTAAAGAGTTCCCGCGGGAACCAAATACCTCAACCCAAGCTGACGAAGTCGCGAGCATCAGCCAGTTATTGAATAAAGATAGCTAGAGATCTACTAAGAGCTAAGCAAACCTCGCATCGTATCCAGTTATAATTACATAATTATTTAATCAAAAACTAAGTATTTGTTAAGTAACTATTAACTGCATGCAATAGGTCTACCTAGTTGTATTGTTACAACGACCAAGCGTCACGTTTAGTTACCGTGTTTATTCAACAGTTTCATTAAAAGAAAACTAGGAAAAACCCATGCGGGTCAAGGTATTTACTATTTATGGTCTTTACTCTTTTGATGGTGGTTTAATCATTAATGTTTTCACGATTGTATTGTAAATACACGAGACCCAAGCCACTTTAATTAATTACTAGATGATGCCAGCGACTTCGTCCGCGTAGATTGAGGTTTTTTTGGTAAAAAGTTTTTTTGATAAAAAGTAACCTATGTCCTTCCCAGGGATACAACCTACCGCTGTACCAAATTTCATCAAAACCTGTTGAATAGATGGGCCGTGAAAGCGTAGCAGACAGATAGAAATACACTTTCGCATATAAAATATTAGTATGGATTAGTATGGATTATATCGTAGTTACATAAGTGGCTACAGTCCCAACCATTGGTGGAAAAAATTATTTCCAAAAAACCGACTTCCAAAGCCACTGTAAAGTAAAAAATAATTTTGATTTCTACACACTATGTTGAAGTCGGGCGAACCTGACGCGTCAACTTTGCCTATCTTTGTTATACTCGCCCGACTTCAACATAGTGTGTAGAAATCAAAATTATTTTTTACTTTACAGTGGCTTTGGAAGTCGGTTTTTTGGAAAGAATTTTTATTTTTAACTTTTTAGTGTACTCTAAATCCCCACGGCTTAGGAGTGCAGTAGGTACCCTGCAGCATCAGAGTTGAGGAGTTGGGACTTGGGTTTAAGTATGAAGTCGTTGCTTGACACCTACAATATGAATTCAACATAAAAAATCCTAAATCGCTATTTTTCAGGAGTTCTGTACCCTGCAGCATAAGGGTTGAGGAGTTGGGACTCAGAATTGAATCGTATACACGTGACTTGATACCTACTACATGAATTCACCATCAAAATTTCCTAACTCCCTAGTTTTGATGATTTCATGTAGTATGGTACACCTACAGCATCAGGATTGAGGATTTGGAGTCAGAATTTTTTATGGGACCACCTCGGGAGCTTCCTAAAAATAAAGAAAAAAAAAAATTTTCAAATCGGTTAAGAAACCACGGAGATATGCATTGACAAAAATTAAAAAATAAAAAACATACGCGCCGAATTGAGAACCTCCTCCTTTTTTGGAAGTCTGTTAAAAAAGCTAACACTATAAAGCACACAAAGCCATACGAGAGTTCTCAACGCGCCCTGGCTTGAGAAGAAGCGCACAAAAGACTCAGCCAGGTTTTTTATCACCATCACATTTTAACAGCACTTTAACGACAAGGTTTAATTGGGTATATTTTGTGGACTGAATCTACTTCAAAGCTATAAGTTGTCACACATAACGGCGCAATCACTTCACTATTTACTTATTTTGAAGACCTCCGTGGTACAGTCGCCGCAGTGTGTAGCGCGGTTGGCTTCGATCCCCGGCAGGGTCAATATGGGAATTTATAATTTCTGAATTTTCCCTGGTCTGGCCTGGTGGGAGACTTCGGCCGTGGCTAGTTACCACCCTACCGGAAAAGACGTGCCGCCAAGCAATTTAGCGTTCCGGTACGATGCCGTGTAGAAACCGAATAGGGGTATGGGTTTAATATAACTGCCATGCCTCTAACAGGTTAGCCCGCTACCATCTTAGACTGCATCATCACTTACCATCAGGTGAGATAGCAGTCAAGGGCTAACTTGTAGTGGTTATAAAAAAAATATAAAAAAAAGTTTCTTATTGATTCTTCGCGATAGTAAAATAGTCCATTCATTTTAGATTTTTTCGCGGCAAAATTTATAACTCTTTGAAACTACTGTGTTTTTAGTTTATTTTGATAGAACTAATAGTTTTGGAAATATTGCTGTCTAACTTGCATAAAAAGCGAAACCCTTGTAAAAACCGTGAATGTTTTTTGAAATTTCAAACAAAAGTATTAGAGCTAGAAAAAAAGCTGTCAGAACTTAGAACAAAGTTTATTTATTTACCTATAAAATAGTGTTTAGTTTATTTTGATAGGACAAATAGTTTTCGAAATATACCTTACTGTTTTGTAAGAACCGGTGGTAGTCATCTTGACTTACATAATAGTATGGAATAAATAGAAATTAACCCCTATATTTTTTTAAGGCATCATAGCTTGTAAACTATAACTTCTATCACAATAAATATTCTGAACTTATTTGTAGATAATTTATTAAGGAACAATGTTCTCTTTCACAGTTTTGTCCTAGCTTGTATAGTTTTCTTGAAAATCTAGAAAATCTGCAAAATGGCATACTTTTCAAGGCGTTGAGGGGGGAAGCCACCACCGGAGGGGGGGGGGAGAGTTGTTTTTTTAATGTACTCACTCATAGGTATAAAACCACAGTGGTTTCAAAGTGTTATAAATTTTGCCGTTTTGCCCATACATTGAAATCTAGAATGAATGGACTAAAAGCGTTCTAAAACAATTAGGTGATCCACTTGAAGATTCGAAAGCACTTGTTAAAGTTTCCTCTAGTAAAATATTTCTATTCTAATGTTCTACGAAAACAACGACGCAGCCTAAAGTTAGTCAGGTATTTAAACCAGTTTCAGTTTCTTCGCAGACCATAGAGAAATAGTATTTGTAGAGCGGCTATAATTTGTATTTATTTTAATAGCGAGAATACGAGCTTTTATTTTAAAGCATGTTTGATTACGAAATCTAAGCATCTTGAAAGAATTAGGAATACATCGCAAGGAAACCTCCAAGCCTGGGAGTTATCCATACTGTTCTCTTATGTGTGTGAAGTCTGTTATTGTGATATAGACTTGCGCTGGCTGACAATCATGCTTAGTGCAAAGCAATGATGAGGTCTAGGTTGGAGCGCGCTTGCCTATAAGATGCCTATTTACTCTTGCCTTGAAGGTACCTAAGTTATACGTGGCAGGAAACACGTGCGCTGCGAGGGTGGGCCAAATATTTTCTGATACTCTAAGCCCCGAGGTCAACTGGCATTTATCTCTCGCCTTTTTAATAACTACTTTGTCCTATCTGTTACAAATATAAGTATATCTTTTAAATATCTTTGTTGTAACCGGACTCCTCGGCAAGTTGCATCTTGATAAAGTTTATTGTTCCTATATTGTTCGTGTTGCTTTTGAAGTTGTTACATTATGAGCTATGGCGGCTTTGATGGTGCAACTTTACGAGGAATCTGTTCTCATTTCTGAAATAAAAACAGCTAAGTAACTACAGGTTTTACTACCTAGTATAATAATATTTTGTTTGAAAGTCTGACAGGTTTAAAAAATTTGTTGAATTGTTTTTCCTAACTCGCACGCGAAACAAGATCTCGCGGTAGCAAAAGGGTTTAGATAATGCGACCACCGAAAATACTTTGGGACCCCTATATAGGTAAGCTTTTATAACAAAACATTTTGAGATCCCTAAGCTTTGATAACAAAATACTTTGAGACCTCTAAGCCTGCAAAACAAAATACTCCTTCCTTCCTGGCGCAGTGGTGAGCGCAGTTGCCTTAACGCGGAAGGGCCCGGGTTAGATTCCCGGCAGGGTCAATTTGGGAATTTACAATTTCTGAATTTTCTCTAGTCTGGTCTAGTGGGAGGTTTTGGCCGTAGCTAGTTGCCACCCTACCGGCAAAGACGTACCGCCAAGCGATTTAGCGTTCCGGTACGATGCCGTGTAGAAACCGATTAGGGGTATGAGTTTAATATAACTGCCATGCCTCAACTATACCCATGCCAAAAATCACGTCGATCCGTTGCTCCGTTGCGGCGTGATTGAAAGACAAACCAACAAACCAACAAACAAACACACTTTCGCATTTATAATATTAGTATGATTGTATTGTTTGCAACTTATTCTTAGCTAAACATGGTCTAAAATAACAATGTTGCAACAACGCTATGAGTTTAACAGTAAGTACAAACAGCTTACTAACGTCTTGTCGCGAGTATCTCGGATCCAGTTCGCTAATTAATTTAGCTGTACCTATTTGCATACCTACCCCACTAGTTGCTAAGAACGCTATCTCTAAAATAACAATATTGTAACAGCGCTATGAGCACTATGAGTTAACAGTAAGTACAAATAGCTCACTAGCGTCTTGTCGCGAGTATCTAGCATCCAGTTCGCTAATTAATTTAGCTGTACCTATTTGCATACCTACCCCACTGGTTGCTAAGAACGCTATCTCTATAATAACAATATTGTAACAGCGCTATGAGCACTATGCGTTAACAGTAAGTACAAATAGCTCACTGGCGTCTTGTCGCGAGTATCTAGCATCCAGTTCGCTAATTAATTTAGCTGTACCTATTTGTATACCTACCCCACTGGTTGCTAAGAACGCTATCTCTAAAATAACAATATTGTAACAGCGCTACGAGCACTATGAGTTAACAGTAAGTACAAATAGCTCACTAGCGTCTTGTCGCGAGTATCTAGCATCCAGTTCGCTAATTAATTTAGCTGTACCTATTTGCATACCTACCCCACTGGTTGCTAAGAACGCTATCTCTATAATAACAATATTGTAACAGCGCTATGAGCACTATGCGTTAACAGTAAGTACAAATAGCTCACTGGCGTCTTGTCGCGAGTATCTAGCATCCAGTTCGCTAATTAATTTAGCTGTACCTATTTGTATACCTACCCCACTGGTTGCTAAGAACGCTATCTCTAAAATAACAATATTGTAACAGCGCTACGAGCACTATGAGTTAACAGTAAGTACAAATAGCTCACTAGCGTCTTGTCGCGAGTATCTAGCATCCAGTTCGCTAATTAATTTAGCTGTACCTATTTGCATACCTACCCCACTAGTTGCTAAGAACGCTATCTCTAAAATAACAATATTGTAACAGCGCTATGAGCACTATGAGTTAACAGTAAGTACAAATAGCTCACTAGCGTCTTGTCGCGAGTATCTAGCATCCAGTTCGCTAATTAATTTAGCTGTACCTATTTGCATACCTACCCCACTGGTTGCTAAGAACGCTATCTCTATAATAACAATATTGTAACAGCGCTATGAGCACTATGCGTTAACAGTAAGTACAAATAGCTCACTGGCGTCTTGTCGCGAGTATCTAGCATCCAGTTCGCTAATTAATTTAGCTGTACCTATTTGTATACCTACCCCACTGGTTGCTAAGAACGCTATCTCTAAAATAACAATATTGTAACAGCGCTACGAGCACTATGAGTTAACAGTAAGTACAAATAGCTCACTAGCGTCTTGTCGCGAGTATCTAGCATCCAGTTCGCTAATTAATTTAGCTGTACCTATTTGCATACCTACCCCACTGGTTGCTAAGAACGCTATCTCTATAATAACAATATTGTAACAGCGCTACGAGCACTATGAGTTAACAGTAAGTACAAATAGCTCACTAGCGTCTTGTCGCGAGTATCTAGCATCCAGTTCGCTAATTAATTTAACTGTACCTATTTGCATACCTACCCCACTGGTTCTAGACCCTCTGCCCCCCTAGCATGGGCCGAGACAATTTTCTCCCCGAGGAAAGGATAAAAAATTTATTCCTAAATAAATCAATAAAAACGCTAAATAACGGTGGGTAAATAGTCCCCCGAGTCCCCGTGAAATGTCTAAAGGGGATAAACTTCTCCTCTCCCCTGTTGCCGTGCTCTGAGAGGTGGATAAGTTAATTTTATCCCTTGTCAGTGGATAAAATCGGGGGATAAAATTTTTATCTCCGGCCCATGCTAGGGGGGCTGGTGTGAGCATGTCGTCTAAGCACATTGATGCAGCTTGATAATAATTAATTAACTGCTGTACGCAATTAGGTACATACCACTCCGGCGATAGAATGCTGTAATGAACCAACACGGCTTCTGCTTATTATTGGACCAAGCCAGAATCCGGAATTAATATTTACATAATTACTGAAACCGCATAATTATTAATTATAAGCCTCAAAAGAGCAATAATTATGTAGTAATAATCTAATACGCGTAAAGAAGCAGCTAGGTATCATACTTAATAGTATAAATGCGAAAGTATGTTTGTTTGTTGGGTTGTCCTTCATTCACGCCTCAACAAAGCAACGGATCGACGTGATTTTTGCATGGGTATAGTTGAAGACCTGGAGAGTGACATAGGCTACTTTTTATGCCGGAAAATTAAGGAGTTCCCGCAGTAATAAATAAACCACGCGGAAGAAATAGCGGGCATCAGCTAGTATTTGATAATTTCTAAAACCTCAGACATCAGAAATTGATAATTGGCGATAAATACAAAAAAAGTTATATTTATATTCAAAATATACACGCAAGTTTAAAACTTGATATGCTCACTCTCATCGTAGGCAACTAAGGTAATTTTTGTATATAATCTATTTATTTAACTTACTTATTTCGTCAGCATATAATTTGAAGCATTCTTTACCTGTAACAAATGAATTTTATTACTTAATTGACCGAGCGAAGCGAAGGTCTCTGAGTCTACTTGGGTGAATTGGCACTTGTCCGTCCGTCCGTCCGTCCGTCCGTCCGTCCGTCCGTCTGTCAGAGCCTTATAACTTCTGAATTGCTGAACGTAATTACTTCAAATTTAAATATAATATGTAAACCTATGGCCTCCCGCCGAATATGGCTTAAAAAGTTATAAAAATCTTTATTTCAGGGGGGCTCTCATAGAAGCGAATGCGAAGTAAAATATTTTTTATAGCGTTACATAGGGTTGCGGTATATCATTTTAAAGATAATTAGGAATAGAGTCCAAAAATATTTTTTTTTAAATTTTTCCCCTAAAATTGACGAAATGGGGGGCTTTCAAAGTGGCGATTTTCTAACGTCCAAAGTTGACCTCAGAACTCTCAATTTTCTGAACTCTCAAGCCTGAAACTTGATCAATTATTCGAATTATATCCTGTACATGAACAACAAATACTAAAATTAGATAAATATTATAAGGAAACGAAATTATTTAATTTTTAATGTGCTTCAGTATTATTAACAGAACTTCACAATTATGTCAATAGATGGCGCTCTGTACGAGTTTATGGATACCGCGAGGTCTAAGTTCGGGGCGAACCACTAGTTTAAAATAGTCATAAATATGTAATTTAGGTCGTTGATTATAAGCTTTGATTAATTAATCTAAGAAACACAAACTATCACGTAAAAATCTATGGTGTTTGACAGGTGAACAACACCAGCGATGATGCGACATATAATCAAAGGCGACACCTAGCGGAATAGGTAAATAATTTGGTAGTGTCCTTTTTTCTTTTTTTTTTAAATTTTTTTTATCCTCTACAAGTTAGCCCTTGACTGCGATCTCACCTGATGGTACTTAAGTGATGATGCAGTCTAAGATGGTAGCGGGCCAACCTGTTAGGGGCATGGCAGTTGTATTAAACCCATACCCCTATTCGGTTTCTACACGGCATCGTACCGGAACGCGAAATCGCTTGGCGGCACGTCTTTGCCGGTAGGGTGGTAACTAGCCACGGCCGAAGCCTCCCACCAGGCCAGACCAGGGAAAATTCAGAAATTATAAATTCCCAAATTGACCCTGCCGGGGATCGAACCCGGGACCTCCGCACGTTAAAAGTGTTCTGTGAGCGCTACACACTGCGCCACGGAGGTCGTCCTTCCCCATTGGGACAGGCGATAGAACTCATTTTTAACCGACTTCAAAAAAAGGAGGAGGTTCTCAATTCGACTGTATTTTTTTTTTATTTTTTTATCAATAGTAATTAACTAATCATTATTCTTGGTCCAATATTCCAAGTCTTACGGTGAATCATTGTATTTGTTGCCATATTTATCCCATGGGGTCCGTGGGACGGGGTCGGATGCGAGTAGAATATTAATGTATTCAGTATCTTATTAATGCGATATTATATTCCATTCCACAACTTGACAACTATACACATAATTTTACAACAAATTGTACGAGACAAAATGACGGTGTAGTTATATACACAAAAGAATACATTTGTTACAATACATACGAGCCTCTTTTTCTAGAGGCAGATTGTCTCGTCACTACGCTAAATAATCAAATTACACTGATTTCCATGTATAGATCTCCCTCAAATAGAGATATCAGTATATTTTTACAATCGCTAACCTCACTTTTAAACTCAATTAAAACAAAACATATAATTATCGTTGGAGACATAAATATAGATATTAAAGGAGACACCTCAGACTCACGTGCCTCCAACTACCTTGATTTATTGTCATCTTTTGGTTTACTTCCAGTACACACACTAGCTACTAGGCTCGAGAACTGTTTAGATCACGTATTTGCAAAGACTACCTATCCATCTACCGCCTTAATTATTGAAAATTCGTTAACAGACCACGATACGGTACTACTCTCACTAGAACTTAAAAAAACGCCCTCGTTATCGGGTCCTACCTACAAAACAAAATACAATTTCATAAACATCCGTAACGAAATAAATGGTCATGACTTTGGAAGTATTTTTAACACTAAAAATGCAGATGAGGCGGCAGGAAGTTTTATAAACGAACTTAAAACCATAATAAATAACAACTGCACACAAATAAAGCTTTCTCGCCGTAAAACCCCTCTTAAACCCTGGATAACCCCGGGCCTCCTGCGCTGCCTAAGACACAGGGATAAGCTTCACGCAAAAGTAAAAAAGAACCCAGAAAATTTAACTTTAAATATAATATACAAAAGGTATCGAAATTACTGTTCTAAAATTCTCAAAAAATTGAAAAATCAACATTTTAAAGACGAATTAAAAAATGCTAATAGTATAAAAAAAACTTGGGACGTTATAAATTCAGTTACAAATTTTAAAAATAAAAAGGTAAATTCACACAATCTTCTAAGCATATCAAATTCTCCAATTGAAGCAGTAAATCAGTTAAACGACTGTTTTGTAAATACCGGCCAAATGTTAGCGAATAAAATTGGTGTCAATATGGAAAGTAATACTCAAATAAACTGCAACTACAACTCATCACACTCCCCTCAAAATTCATTTGTATTACTAAACACTGATTTAAAGGAAGTCATATCAATTATCAACTCTCTTAAAAATACAAATTCAGTTGGGTGGGATGGGATATGTAGCAAAATTCTAAAACAAAATAAGGAATCTCTCGCAGGTATCCTAGTTCATATTTGCAACTTATCCTTTGAGTCTGGAATTTTTCCTGAAGTTTTTAAAAAATCAGTCATAACACCAGTTTTTAAACAAGGCGACAAGAATTTAATGTCAAACTACCGTCCAATATCAATACTTCCCACCATCTCAAAAATATTGGAGCGGATCATAAACAAGCAACTGATTAAATATCTCGAAGCAAATGATTTCCTTGCAAAAAACCAATACGGTTTTCGAAAACAAAAATCAGCGACAGATGCTGTTTATGATCTGGTCGATTGTGTTGTTCGACATGTTGACGACGGTGATAAATGCCTGGCAATCTTCTTAGACCTCGCCAAGGCTTTTGATACCGTGTCGACACATCTTCTTCTACTTAAACTTGAATATATTGGAATAAGAGGCAAGCAGCTTCAATTGCTGAAGAGCTACTTGACAGAAAGACATCAGTCAGTCAGGATAGGAAATGTCATAAGTGAGGCTCTCCCCGTCACTCACGGCGTTCCGCAAGGAAGCATTCTGGCCCCAACTCTCTTTCTCATATACATGAACCAGCTATGTAATTTAAAAATCACAAACGGAAAAATTATGAGCTTCGCTGACGATACAGCCTTAATAATTTGGGGAAAAACGTGGGAGGACGTATTTTCTCAAACCCAAAAAAATTTTGACAATGTATCACACTGGTTAAGACAAAACCAATTAAGTCTTAATGCAGACAAAACAAAGTATATAACATTCTCTCTAACAAAAAAGGGCCAACCGCTATCAGATACTCATCTTTACGCACATTCTGTAATATGTGACATCCAAACATGCCAATGTCCGAAATTGGAAAGAGCACCTCACGTTAGATATTTAGGTATAATTATAGATAAGCATTTAAACTTCGAAGAACACATTAAAACACTTACAACTAGAATTCGAAAACTAATGGCCATTTTTAGAAACATAAGAGAAGTAGCAGATCCTAAACTAATTAAAACTATGTACATTTCCCTATGTCAATCGTTATTAACGTATGGTATTGATATTTGGGGTGGGGCAGCTATGACACACATGATGCAGCTCGAAAGAGCACAACGTCTATTATTAAAAGTAAGCCGATTTCTACCGTACCACTATCCTACAGTACAATTGTATCGAGAGACTAAGGTTCTGTCAGTGCGCAAATTATTTATACAACAACTTCTAATGAGATTTCATCTTCAACAAAAAGAAAAGACTAATAATACAGATAGGAGACTCAATTACAAAGTATTTTCCATAAGCAAATTTAAGAAATCATTTGCACACCACTTTCCATGTTTCCTTGGCAGCTATTTATATAATAAAGCTAATAAAAACCTAAACATAAATAACTTAAATAGACGCGACTGCAAAAGCCGAATATTTGACTGGTTATTAGACCTTGATTATGAAGAAACGGAGAATATTTTAAGAGTACTAAAATAACAATTAAAATTATTTAAAATATTAAAATTAAATAAAATTGAACATCAACACACACATACATAGCTACATAGACATACACACACACACACACACACACACACACACACACATACAGACCTTAACAACTGACACAACAGACTTTGAATAATAAATTAAAGCTTATTAAATTGTTTAATAAAGTACAGTAATGGAAAATAGTATTATTTGCATGCTAATACTATAATACATACTAAGTCTAATCTTATTAATTCCCAATTTTGTAAGCTACATACATAAGATGTAAACATTAGTAAACATTGTTCAGGGGAAAGGGCCTGGTGTCTTGAAACACAGGTTCATGCCTAGCTCAAGCACCAGTCCCAACACAAAAACTGTTTTAGTATAAGAATACCTATTTTTGTGATTGGGAAAATAAATAAATAAATTGATTGATTGATTGATTGATATTCCTTCACAGTGGTTTACGGGTCAGGGATTATTATAATTACTTAATTTTCTCAAACATGCTTGGAAATTTGAGCATTATTTTGACAACCTTCTTCGAGATAAATCGAAATTGCTGTACTGGCCAAATACATGCGAGCAGCGGCCTTCTAAAGTTGTATGAAAATCCATATCTGTCGTGGTTTAGCGGCCAAATAAATTACATACTAAATTCATATCTGTCGTGTAGTTTAAAAGTGGAACGATCTTTTACTCCGAAACATGGCAACCAAGGAGGTAACTTATCAAAGGTTTTATTTAAATTTCGAACTAGCTTGCAAATAGAAAGCTGTTTATTGAAAAAAAAAACAAATGAACACTTTGACGCGGGAAAAATTATTGTTGTTCGTTGTTCGTCATTGATTTTGAAATATTTTTGACAAAATGAGTTCAAGTGAAGACAATGAGTGTGATGAACACTTAGTTTTGATTTCCGCGCATTATTTGAGAAAAGCACTATACAAGCCTTGGCCACAACTAGGCATTGATGGACTTACGTATGTGTGCCTCGGCTTCGCCTCGGCCCACATTTACACGTTCGTCCTTCAATGCCTCTTTTGATGGCCGCTGCAGTAATGTACTAATAACATACTCGTATACCTACATAATATGGGTATTACATATCCATAGTTACCTATATGAATAAGGCAAATAACCATCCGCTTAAACCACTGGGGTGAGAATTTGGAAATTTTGCATATTTATAAGTAACCAGCTGATGCCTGCGACTCCGTCCGCGTGGTTTAAGTTTTTTGATTCCCGCGGGAACTCCTTAATTTTCCGGGATAAAAAGTAGCATCTGTCACTCTCCAGGTCCTCAACTAAACCCATGCCAAAAATCACGTCGATCCGTTGCTCCGTTGCGGCGTGATTGAAGGACAAACCAACAAACCAACAAATAAACACACTTTCGCATTTATACCTAATATTAGTTTGATTATTATTATTAACTAGATGATGCCCGCGAATTCGTCCGCGCGGATTTACGTTTCTTTTATTCCTGCGGGAACTCCTTAAATTTCTAGGATAAAACGCTTATGTCCTTCCCTGGGGTGTAACCTATCACTCTACTAAATGTCATCAAAATCGATAGAAAACATGTGCCGTTAAAGCGTAGCAGACAGACAGACAGATAGATATAATGATAATGATGGAACTAGAAGTTTAATTCGCCATAAATTATTCCGCCAAAACAGACAAATCTATGTTCATATAAAGAAAGATAGACAGACATGCTTTCGCATATTTTATAGTCTAGAAAATAAAAGTGTTCCAACGGGAATTTTCAAAAACCTAAAAAAAAATATTTGAATCTACGCGAACGAAGTCGCGGGTACTAACTGTAACTATCCATCTATCTAGTATTTAATAAAGACATCGATCCAATAAATACAATTCATATTTTAATGATGGACAGGGCGGCCTATCAAATGTAATATTATGTCTGTGATTATGTCCAATTTGTAGCTGTTTCATTGTGTAATCCACTATTACAAGCGATTACAGCGGCGCTAATTATTATACGACTAAATTACAGCTAATTACATGACTAACGGCATTTACATTTCCCTGTAATCACACTAAATATGTTGGTAATATGGAATAATATGAGTTTGTTAGTGACTTAGTTGCGATGCCAAATAAGATACTGTTAGCAAATATTATAATAGTATAAATGCGAAAGTTTGGATGGATGGATGGATGGATGGATGGATGGATGGATGGATGGATGGATGGATGGATGGATGGATGGATGGATGGATGGATGGATGGATGCATGCATGTTTGTTACTCAATCACGCTAGAACGGCTGAACGGATCTGGATGAAATTTTGCACAGAGGTGGATTATATATAGTCTAGATTCTAGAATAACACATAGGCTACTTTTTATTCCGGAAAATAAAAGAACCGAAAAACTTCAATCCACGCGGACGAAGTCGCGGCCATCAGCTAGTTTAAAATATTATTACTGGTTGTTATTATATATCATGAAACAAGAAGTGATTATTTCGTTATATTTCTCAATTTCAAGACCCGTTTCATGTTTTTCATTCAATATGCGGTCTGGGGACGAGTGGCCTAATAGATGTGGCAACGTATATAAGTCGATTGCGATTGTCAAGCAACGTTGACCCAAGTCGGTAACTGTCCAGGCATACGACTCGACTAAGAGCACTATTTGAACTCTTAGGTCACTAAAGATTATTGTAATATATTGTCAGATGTAAGTGATAAAAACAGGGACCAATGGCTTAACGTGCACTCCGATTTATTACATATAGTATTATTTATTGATTTTTTTTTTTTTCTTTATTATCTAAGTATTTATTTAAAACATGTCGGACATACAGGTGTCTCTTATGTGCATTTATAATATGAAACTAATATAAATACAATGATTTATTTATATATGCATAATCGCAAGTATAGGCCACTCGTCCGTCTAAATTAAATACAAGCTTGTAAAAAGAACGATACTAAAACAATTTAGTCGTCTGCTTTGTGTCAACGCAAGGGGGCAGGTTGGCGCACTACGGCGCTTCCTAACTCAGTTTTATCTTGCTTTGTGTCTGTTAGCCATTTCATCCTCGCACCGAGTCCTCCTCAGCCTTTGTTCGATCCTGTCTCGCCACTCGCAGTCGCTTTTGACTCACTTTGAAGATCAACTATTCTTTGCACACAGTTAAACCAATTCTGACCTCTCTGAATGAATGATGAATGAAATATAGTAAGTAATTGAGGTGGAATCTCATTTGCTTGCATCGATTTACATTTTGTCTTTTAAAAATGCATACTTACCTGGAAAAAAAATTCTGAGTCCTTCCTAACTCTTTACTACTCATCAACGTCCATTTCTAATCCATGGACTTTTATTTTTATATTTTACTAGCTGATGCCCGCGACTTTGTCCGCGAGTTTTAAGCTTTTTTAGATTCCCGCGGGAACTTCTCAATTATCTGGGATAAACAAACACACTTCAGCATTCATAATATTAGAATGATCCTCACCGATTTCAGACAGCAGATAAATAATAGCGATAGACTCTTAACAAAAAAGTAAGTATAAAAACAGAAATAGTATGAAGATAGAAGAGTCGTCTACTTTAACGAACAACCCCGTAAAGGCTTCCACGAAAGTATTTTATGAATAGTTAAAATCCATTTTGCCTTGCTGCTTAAACACTTATCTAAGTAGTTAATTCTGGGGTTAGTTGGCCGGAGTCTGCTATCAGAATGAGAAGGATTAAGGCCATAGTCCACCACGCTGGCGCTGTGCAGATTGGCTCGACTTCACACACTTGAGAACATGGAGAACTTTCAGGCATGCATAAGGATGATTTCTTTCAGCGTTGAAGCATGTGCTGTTTTAATTACTTACATAGTTAATACCTTATTAACTCCGAAAAGTTAGAAGTGCGTGCCCTGTGATCGAACCCCGGACCCCCTAGATGGGAGGTCGAAGTCTTAACCACTAGACTATCATAATGGATGGATTGTCTGGAGGAGATCACTTTTAGTGATAAGGCCGAAGAAGAAGACTTTTTCTGTACTTGTTAAGTGTTTACTTTATATGTTTGTTTGTGTGGCAATAAATAATTTATCTATCTAAGTATCTGTCTACTTTATACTTAGGTATTTACTTACCAGCTTTCAATATGTAGGTTAGACATATCCCAAGATTTATTGACTAATACGTAGTATTGGATCTACAATATATTCGGCTTGTCACGTAATTTATGTTCGACGACTGAACAATTTACTAGTAGCGTTGTGACCTAGTAGTTACGTACAATTCGTAATAGCAAGTCACAGGTTTGAACCTTCGCTAAGCAATTACTAAAAATACTTTTGTGATAAAAATAGTAATATGCACCATATTTATAATATGTCCACAAAGAATGTGGACTTATTTTACTAACGCAATCTAGTCTAAAAAGCTGGGTAGCGCTATGGCGGGGACAAGGACAGGCTTATATAGGTGAGGAGCATACACCACAAGTCGGACGCCCAATTTTTTTTAGTAAAGGGCCTATCTAGTAGACTAGTAGGTACCTATATATATATATATATATATATGGATGAGTTCAATACCTACATGTTTTTTGGCATGCATGCTAAACAGTTCGAATTGTCTGTTAGACAAACGATTACAATTACCTACGGTTTTCTACACAATCGGGGGAAATCCTATTCTGGCAGAGAAGCGGCTGGTGCAAATAATTCGAGCCAACACGACAATGCGCCGCGAAGCCAATTTTCATATTATACAGTTCAGATACAATTTTGCATTTTACTTACATACCATTGTTATCAAAAAGTTATGAATTTACAATTTGAATTGCAAAACTGGCATCATATCAGCATGGTTACTATATCAGCACCTATTTATGTAAATACGCTCACTATCTCACCACTGAGAAAGAGTCGCCTCACCGAATGAGATGGGTTCGGCCGTAGTCCACCACGCTGGCTACAGCTGATTGGCAGACATCACACACCTTTGAGAACATTATAAAAAACTCTCGGACCTGCATAATATTTCCTCATGATATTTTTGAAGTAAAAACTTCTTTAGCCGCGTTGAGCACTTTTTGGTACGGGGTAAACTTGTGGATTTGCGTCACCGACACCGACACCGTCACCGACATGCTCCGCGTTGTTACGAAGACAAAAGGTCTTAAATATAAATATACTACATTCGTGATTAAACTTTTTAGTTTTAAGGTTTATATTTTAATTTTTTTTTAATTGTTTTAAATATTCGTTTTCACTTCTATCGGCAGTGCCTATGATTACCAATTTTTTTTTCACATCTTCATAGCAAGGGACATTAATTTGCTTTAAAACAAGTGCCTGTCTGAGGAACGAACTTTTTCCCACCTGCCCCCCGATTATGTAAGAATTGTCGATCAAATCGTAAAAGTTCGGCGTCAAAGTAAAATAAGCCATAACAGCATTGAATTAGAGCTCAATTTCGTGTACCCATTCTCATACGTTTAGGTATGTACAAAACCCTAAACGAATGAGAATGGATACACGAAATTGAGCTCTAATTTAATGCTGTTATGGTTTATTTTACTTTGACGCCGAACTTTGACGATTTGATCGGCAATTCTTACATAATCGCACCTCTGTATAGGAGGCCAGACGTCTACACGACCAGCCCCCCGATTACGTAAGAATTGTTCATCAAACGTTAAAGATTTTTGTCAAAGTAAAATAAACCATAAATACATTAAATTAGAGCTCAATTTCGTCTGCCCATTCTTATACGTTTAGGTATGAACGATACTCGAACGTATAAGAATGGATACACGAAATTGAGCTCTAAATTAATGCTGTTATGGTTTATAAACTTTGACGACGAACTTTAACGTTTTGATCGGACATTCTTACATGATAAGGGGGCAGAATATCACAGTGCGATAGACCCTGCTAAGAGAGGATTTTGAGAAATTCAACTAGATACTCTGCTTCAATATACAACAATGAAATATGTACATAATATATCATACCCAAAATGGCCTGTGTCCGATCCGAAGTAGAAATTTAAATTTCATTGAAATAGCTTTCATTAAAATAGTGACGCAGGCTGTTACATTTCCGTTGGCTCCAGTATTCAGTCGGCGCGCTATGAAAGATGAACGACATGATTTGCACGAGCCAGCGATCATCAATAACGCGACTGGAGTCTACGGGATCTGCTGAACTGATTTTGACAACCCTAGAGACATATGATTAACTGTTGAAATTACGGGGAAATACACAATGTGTTTTATACCCAAACCCGATGGTAAACCACACTAATATCACAGCCTAAGTATATTTATTCATACAGTGGGTCGACGCGTGTTTGTTTCATCCAAGGTCGACGCCCATACAAATGACAGACCCGGGTACCGTGACAGTTGTTTGACCCAGAGGTGCGGTATAATACAGTCCGTCAATCATATCTGACGCGGTGACCAAAATTGGAACTAATTTTTATGCCTGTTTAGTTTTTGTTTTTATTTTATTTTTCATATATACCTACTAGCGACGCTGTCACCGGGTCGGATAAGTTTGTGGGACTATTTATTATGGGTGCGTTCCGAAATACACTGAGAGCACTGGAAGTCCTCAGTAAAGAGCACTGCCAGTGCTCGCAGTGCTTATAACGGAACACACACTATATCTCTAGGATGACAGTGATGTAGAGCTAAGAATCCGCATACGAATTTGTCATTAGAGTGACAGAATTTTGCATCATACTAATATTATAATAATGCGAAAGTGTGTTTGTTTGTTGGTTTGTCCTTCAATCACGCCGCAACGGAGCAACGGATTGACGTGATTTTTGGCATGGGTATAGTTGAGGACCTGGAGAGTGACATAGGCTACTTTATATCCCGGAAAATTAAGGAGTTCCCGCGGGAATAAAAAAACATAAACCACGCCGACGAAGTCGCGGGCATCAGCTAGTTAAATATAAACTAAGTACTGACTATGCCCAAAATGGCCTTTGTCCGATCCGGAGTAGAAATTTAAATTTCAATGAAATAGTGACGCAGGCTGTTACATTTCCGTTGGCTCCAGTATTCAGTCGGCGCGCTATGAAAGATGAACGACATGATTTACACGAGCCAGCGATCATCAATAACGCGACTGGAGTCTACGGGATCGTATGCTGAACTGATTTTGACAACCCTAGAGAAATATGAATAACTGTTGAAATTACGGGGAAATATTCCAAATAAATATTATAAATGCGAAAGTTTGGATGGATGTATGGATGTATGGATGTTTGTTCCTACTCAATCACACCCGAACGGCTAAACGGATCTGGATGACATTTGGCACAGAGATAGATTATAGTCTGGAATAACACATAGACTACTTTTTATCCCGGAAAACTAGAGTTCCCGCGGGAACCAAAAAAAAACTCAATCCACGCGGACGAAGTCGCGGGCATCAGCTATTGTGTTAAAACCCAAACATACCATATCATACCTACTAATATCACTGTTGAAATTACGGAGACAGAAGTATTATAAGTGCGAAAGTGTGTCTGTCTGTCCACTACGCTTTTACGGCCCTTCTTTTTAAGGACGTATTTCCGCAAATCCGTTAAAATATATTAGAATGATGATTAGAACTGTCGGTACATTTTGTGACTAAGTCGGACAAAATAAAATGGAACTAAAAATTACTACACATAGATTGATCCTTTATCTTCAATTTTTGGAGATGACATTGTTAAAAATCTTTACTTAAACCTACTATAAAAATGATTTTCCGACAATATTAAAAATACTTCAAGACTTGGTGGAGTGACGTCACACCACCAAGTCTTGAAGTTTTTTTAATATTTTTCTTTCCAAAAATTGGAGGTGAACATATCTCTTAACAGATGGCATTTTTTAAAGACAAAAAATCGGTATACATACAGCAAAAAATGTACCGAAAGTCGCGATGTTATGTGCGAAGAGGTGTCGGAAAATCATTTTTATAGTAGGTTTAAGTAAAGATTTTTAACAATGTCATCTCCAAAAATTGAAGATAAAGGATCAATCTATGTGTAGTAATTTTTAGTTCCATTTTATTTTGTCCGACTTAGTCACAAAATGTACCGACAGTTCTAATCATCATTCTAATATATTTTAACGGATTTGCGGAAATACACCCTTAACCGATTTTGACAAAACTTTACAAATAGTTGCATCCCAGGGAAGGGAGGAAAGGCTACTTTTTTTCTCGTTTAATTAAAAATGACCCGCGGGAATCAAAAATACTTAAACCACGCGGGCGAAATCGCGGGTATCATCTTGTCAAGTATTATAAACTAGCTGATGACCGCGACTTCGTCCGCTTGGAACAAGTTTTTTTTTATTTCCAAGGGAACTCCTTAATTTTCCGGGATAAAAAGTAGGTAATGTCACTCTCCAGGTCCTCAACTACACCCTTGCAAAAATCACATCGATCCATTGTTTTGTTGCAGCGTTATTGAAGGACAAACCAACAAACCAATAAACCAACAAACAAACACACTTTCGCATTTATAATATTAGTTTCTATATATATATAAGTATAGTGTATATAATATATCGCGGGTATCATCTAGTCAAGTATTATAAACTAGCTGATGCCCGCGACTTCGTCCGCGTGGACTAAGTTTTTTCGATTCCCGCGGGAACTCCTTAAATTTCCAACAGAACACACTTTCGCATTTATAATATTATATTAGTAAGTAACTGCCTCGTTGGTCTAGTGGTTAGTATGTTCGACTGCGGCCGACGAGGTCCCGGGTTCTTATATAAGTATTGGGTTTTTCTGACAAGAAATTCTCAGTTCTAGCCCGGAGTTAGGAAGTTGGCGGTGTTTCACCCCCG
This sequence comes from Erebia ligea, assembly GCA_917051295.2. NCBI lineage: Eukaryota > Metazoa > Arthropoda > Insecta > Lepidoptera > Nymphalidae > Erebia > Erebia ligea. The sequence goes on from OU785241.1 coordinate 1,392,537, forward strand.
TGCCTCGGAGAGCACGTTAAGCCGTCGGTCCTGCGCCTGATCTCTCTCCGGTTGTGTCGGATTTTCCGTCCCATCGGGCTATGAGAGTAAAGGAACAGAGAGTGCACCTGTGTATGCGCGCACACTTGGGCACTATAATATGTCCCGCGCAGATGGCTAATCTCTCTGGAGATTGGCCGCCGTGGCCGAAATTCGGTCGGGAGGACATTATTATTATCATTATATTAGTAAGTATGGATTCGTTGGAACTCCGTAGACAGAGGTAATCTCTTCATCGTGTAAGCTAGCGAGCGTGAAGGGCCGGCTTTACGAAAAACCGCGGGCCGTAAGATCCTTCGGGGAAATTCCTCGAATAGTTGCGTCATTTAATCCGTTTTTCCCCACCAATAGTTTCCACCTATGTATAGCTATTCCATTATTCCCTCGTGGTTACGTTACCTTCATGATGAAAACTGTTGAAGTGAAGGTTCTTTAGAATCGTTGTGATTTGAAAATTCGATGAAACGAAATAGCGACACTAAAAAGAGAAACATATTCATACTTAATAGAATTTAGCCAGCCTGCGAGAGAATGAGATAGAATACAAGTTATATTTATCTCATTCTCTCGTAGGCTACTTTTCTAGTTTCACTTCTGCCGTGTGTGAATTGCACACAAACACTTTTTTTTTAATAGCTTTTGACCGCGGATTCGCTTACGTTATCTTCGATTGTCATACAAATTTAAAAAGCCTATTTTACCCCCTTAGTGGTTAAATTTTCAAAAATTCTTTCTTATCGGATGCCTACGTCATAATAGCTAAGTTCTGTATGCCAAATTTCAGCTCGACAAGCTGACGCTCCTTTACCACTTCTATACCTCTTCTGAATTCAGTGGTCGGGTTCGTCTTCATTCTTCATTATTTGTTTTTGTCTCATTCAAAGGGGTCCCTTCCCACTCAAGTGATCCGGCTTTTCCACCCGTAGTGACTTTTTCTGTTTACTCTATAAAAAGTTTTCAAGCGCTCTCATTCTGTAGAACTTTGGGTGACTTTTATTAAAAAAACGAATAAGTGCAAGTTACTTTTACGCTGTCAGTGTTCCGTAGTAAAAGAAATAGGTACTACTCGCAAACCAAAGTCTAGTATTTGTCCTTTAATCACGCCGCAACAGCGCAACGAATCGACGTGATATTTTGCATGGGCATAGTTGATGACCTGGAGAGTGACATAGACTATTAGTATAGTAGTAGTATACTACTATATAGTGACTACTATTTATCCCGGAAAATTAAGGAGTTTCCGTGAGAAATTAAAAAACCTTATTCTTCGACCTTCGTGGATGAAGTCGCGCGACCAGCTATTCGTAAAACAAAGGATACGAAATTTTCCTTTTAATGATTTTTTAATGTAACAGAATGTAAATACTTCCTTACCTAAATAGTTTTCTAATACAGTACACGCTGTTAAAGCAGAAACTTAATTAATATTATTAAGTATAAATTATTGATTAATTATAGTGGAAGCTCGCGCAAAGACCTATTTAACTATAGTTTATTTTTGAAACGCTACTATAGGTTTTAAGTATAAGGTTAAACGCCTTGGATTTTTCCTCCCATTGCAGCCAATATTTTTTTATTGCCATCTCTTTCCCGGTACACTACAGTTAATAAATAGCTATTAGATTATTTATTATATAAAGACTCTCCCAAAAGTCGTAATATCCACGGCTCCTGCTAGTTTTATGTTGAATAGATTAAGGTAAAAAAGTGCGTCGAATTTTGATGATGTCACAATTCAAAATTTCATACAAACTACAATAAGCACGCGTTTTGACGTTTGAAAAAAAGTTGCTGATTTGACTAGTTGTCAAATACCCAATTACTTAAACCCGTTGGCCTACGTGAGTGACAAACGCGACACCGCGACTCGATACGATGCGACAGTATCAAACAGTATCTGATTATTTACGTGGCCTACGTAGTCGCCTATATTATATTAAGTACTAGTGGGCCCGGCAGACGTTGTCCTGCCTTGAAGCTAGAACTCGATTGCAGCGCCCCCTATCGGGTCCAATTGTGAATATAAACCATCCCGGGACCCACACAAACATACTCAAAAAATTCCATCTAAATCGGCCCAGCCGTTCTCGAGTTTTAGCCAGACAAACGAACAGCAATTCATTTTTATATATAAGAAGATATAGAGATTTTAAACTTGCCTTTACACGAGTTTAAGAAATCCATTAAAAGTAGATATGCTCCTGAAAAATGCTTATTATACTGTTGAAGATTATGTAAATTTGATAAAAGAGCATGAATTTTACTCGCTCCAGCAATGCATAAGACAGCGGTTACTGATGTATAGCTACACATTGATAGAAAAGAAAAGAAAGAAAAACAGTTTATTCGACGATGGTGTCACAGACAAAACACAAATTCAGATGTAACAATTTAATCTGTGACACCACCCAGAATGGGTGTACAGCCCTGAATTGTATGCCAATAAATTGCATACAAAGCAGGGCGCTGGTTTTCAGCTGTGACCCTGGTGACGTCACAGTAACAAAAATTATTAATTTAACACAACAAGAGTAGTTTATAAGCAGTCACAATTAATTAATTAGTGATGTAATTATTGTAAATTATTTTTTTTCAAAAGAGCAACCACCGAGTATATTGCTGGTTCTTCTCGGTAGGAGTGACATTCCGAACCAGTGGTAGAGTCACTCGACTATTCAAAAGCACTCGTCAAAGTCTACTTAAATAAAAAAGTTTTCTATTGTTATTTTCCATGGCGTAGCGTCGCTTCTGTCAATCACCTAATACAACTGGTAAGGTGGTCCGTTTTATACTTTCGAGCAAAATGAAAATGAATGAAATGAAAATACACTTTATTGTACACCAAACAAGATACAAAACAGAAGAACATAGACACATACACAAAGGGAAGAAGCTGTACAATAGGCGGCCTTTGCTAAGAAGCGATCTCTTCCAGGCAACCTAAATAGGAAAATATAATAATAGAAATACTGGATGAGGTTGTACACTAAAAAAGAATAAACCATATAGAATAGTACGGAACACCAGAAAGTCTTCTCGCCACGCTCCAAGAAACAAATTACATTGAAAAGTTTAAGCCGCTGAAAGGCTTACGTTCAATAGAGGGAGAGCTGAACACGAGGCAATGCTCGATTCAATTCGATCCGACAATGTTTCGAATTTGGCACGAGCCTCAATTATCTTATTTTCGGAGGCGTAATGTAATAAACGGGTATTACACGTGTTTTGACTGTTAAATGTGATTTAGGGTTCCGAAGTTAAATATATTTGTGGCTTCAGCGAGTCCGTCAGTCTGTGTCAGTCATTTTAAAATCAACATAATGTAGTTGAGTAAATGACAGTATACAAAACTGTTACTTTAACCGCTTAACAGCGGCATATCATATTCATACTAATATTATAAATGCGAAAGTGTGTCTGTTTGTTGGTTTGTCCTTCAATCACGCCGCAACAGAGCAAAGGATCAATGTGATTTTTGGCATGGGTATAGTTGAGGACCTGGAGAGTGACATAGGCTACTTTTTATACCGGAAAATTAAGGAGTTCCCGCGGTAATAAATAAACCACGCGGAAGAAATAGCGGGCATCAGCTAGTATTTGATAATTTCTAAAACCTCAGACAGCAAAATTAAGGAGTTCCCGCGGAAATCAAAAAAACTTAATCTACGCGGACAAAGTCGCGGGCATCATCTAGAGTCTAGACCTCTATAACGCTCTCAAAGTGTGAAATTTGCCAAGCCAATCAAATAAAATTGGGTCATTATGATTAGGTAATGACTCAATAGCTTTTCACCCCTGCCTCCTTATATTATTAGGAAGCGGGGGCTTTTTACAACATTAATCACCTTGCGTCTTCCATTTTCTCCATGACTAAAGCCTTGGACACACAACGCGCGGCGGCGGCACTGAAATCAGGAGTGCAGATTCATACCTAACCCTTACCCAACCAGATGTTCCACGCAACCTCGTCCGCGTGGATTTAGGTTTTTCATTGGGAACACTGATATTCCTGGTTGAAAAGTATTAGTAAAGATTTTTGAGCTGTTAAAATGTGATCGTAATACAACTAATTTCCCCGCAGAAACCATGATTTTTGAGGGTTCCGGTAGCAGAACAAAGAAACTTAATAGTTTCATCCGATCGATTTGGTCGTCTGTGTCACGGCCGTTTTGTGAATCAAGATAACAGTAAGTACTTTTCTAGAAACATATCAATTACATAGGGGGTTTTTTAAAAAGTCGCCGCAAAGTCGCCGCCGCCGCGATTAATGTGACGAGGGCTTTATATCCAGCTTCCATTTCCTTGGTAGCGAAGATCAGGGGGCTATTGTAATCTAGCCTCAGCATTAAGGATTATGGAGTGGCAATGGACGCCCATTGTTCTGGCGGGGAGGAAATCAGTTAAACATCGAGGGGAGGTTTGCTAATGATGCTTGATGGGATGATGCGAAGAGCTTAGTGGGGTCTCGCTTCTATAGAATTGAAGTGAAAATGATCGGCTTTATTAAGTAAAACCCAAACAACTTACTACCTACTTTCCACTTATACCATTTTTATCGTATTCCTACTTTTTGGAAAGCTAAATATTTACTTAAGTACACAGCTGCACAAACCCACTAGCTGCAACTAGATGGATCAGGCTGGTTTTTGGATGCAGGATAGCTATCGTGACGAAGGCATCCGCTAAGAAAGGATTTTTATAAATTAATTTGTATGTATAATATTACTTAGTAAGAAGGATATCTGAATATATAAAAGGAAAAGGTGGCTGACTGACTGACTGATCTATCAACGCACAGCTCAAACCACTGGACGAATCGGGCTGAAAGTTAGCATGCAGATAGCTATTATGACGTAGATATCCTCTAGGAAAGGATTTTTGAAAATTCAACCCCTAAGGGGGTAAAAAAGGGGTTTGAATTTTGAGTAGTCTGCGCGGACGAAGTCGTGGGCATAAGCTCGTGTATCATATTATACACAGTACAACTCATACTTTTTTACATGTTTTTTGTTGCAATGTTTGACTACCCACCGAGTAGTGACTAGTGGTTGTATGGTCTGTGACTCTACCACTTTACTTATTTAGAACTTTTTAATACAATAAATACATCACTAACTTTTATAATAACTAGATGATGCCCGCGACTTCGATGTTCTTCCCCGGGATGTAACCTACCCCTTTACTAAATTTCATCAAAATCCGTTGAAAAGATGGGCCGTTAAAGCGTAGCAGACAGGCAGACAGGCAGACAGACACCCTATCGCATTTATAACATTAGTGTAGATCGTTTCACAGCCTTCTAGTACGCGCGATTGACGACCTCCGTGGCGCAGTGTGTAGCGCTGTTGTCTTAATGTGCGGAGGTTCCGGGTTCGATCCCCGGCAGGGTCAATTTGGGAATTTATAATTTCTGAATTATCCCTGGTCTGGCCTGGTGGGAAGCTTTGGCCGTGGCTAGTTAACACCCTACCGGTAAAGACGTGCCGCCAAGCGATTTAGCGTTCCAGTACGATGCCGTGTAGAAACCGAATAGGGGTATGGGTTTAATATAACTGTCATGCCCCTAACAGGTTAGCCCGCTACCATCTTAGACTGCATCGTCACTTACCATCAGAAAGAAAGAAAGAAAGAAAATCTTTATTCGGGGATAATACAAGTACTTACAACAAATAACTAATAATAATCAGGTGAGATCGCAGTCAAGGGCTAACTTGTAGTGGATAAAAAAAAAGGCATTAGGTCTAGACAAAGTAGCTAAACTAATAACTAGGCAATATTTAAAACCAGCATGATTGATTAGTTGTAGTGAAGGCCGAAGTCTTAATTAAGTATGTTATCAAAAAGTGCTCTATCCCACACTTTTTCAAAACTGAGCTAAAATATGAGTGTTACATGTACACTTATATTTTAGGGCACCCGCACAAAACTGCGAATTCGCATCGCATGACAAAAATCTGCGACAACCCGAATTGTTTTCGATTGTTTACACATGATATTGACTCCTATTTCTTTCGAACAAGTTCGGGTGTTTCCGGGAATACGACAATTAGCGAAGATCTGCATGTGCATTATTAATTTGGGAATACTGTACCTACTTAATTAAAATATAAAAAGCTTATAAATAGGAAGATGGGATAATACAAGAGAAGAACTAGAGTAAACTAATATTTGGGTGATTTTAGATTACTAGCCAGCAAACCATTTCACCTCAGGCAGTGGGAGTCAAAAAATTCACTGGCTAGAATCCTACGCATGGAGGTGGCCGTGGTGCAAAAGAGATCTAGCTTGGTATTCTTGTTTACCAATTTATTAAATGATAAAGAAGATCTTGGCAAATAGGAGTTCTGACGAAATCTGGTACGAGCAGATGGTGGGCGGAGAATAGAGTGGGCACGGGGATGGGTATTGGTAGGCACTTTGAGGGATAATTTTTCAAGAAGTGGCGGACAATCGAATTTTTTTTTTATTTTTAATGGATAACAGCGACGATGTCACCGGGTCAGATAAGCCCCCCAATCATGTAAGAACGGCCGATGAAATCGTTTAAGTTCTGCGGCAAAGTAAATAAACCATAACAGCATTAAATTAGAGCTCAATTTCGTATACCCATTCTTATACGTTTAGGTATGAACGATACTCTAACGTATAAGAATGGATACATCAAATTGAGCTCTAATTCAATGCAGTTATGGTTTATATTACTTTGAAGCTGAACCATTACGTTTGATCGACAATTCTTACATAATCGGGGGGAAGTTTGTGGGACTATACTAGCAGCAGTATAAACTTGAAAGTGAAAAAGCTTATTTTTTTTCTTAGACCATTTTTTTGATAGTCTCTAATAACGGCTAGTGGACCTACCCCAATGAGTTAGCAGTTTGTAAGGTTTCCCCGCAACTAGTAGTTTCCAGAGAACGGTGTTAATTACTTTTTGCTTGAACAAGACAATTAACTCGGTTTAGTTTTAGTATTTACTGTGTACTAATAACCTATTCAGACTAATAGTGACATTATTATAGTAGTATTAGTAGATAAGTAGTTTGAATCGAATCACAAAAACCTTTTATTCGTGAGCGCATACGTCATAAAAGTAACCTACTGTCAAAAATCCAATAAGTACTTTTCTGAAATTTTTTTTTTTCAATGTACAGGTCAAAACATATTTATTCAAAGTTGGTACTTACACAGTACATTTTATAAACGTCACGTATGTACAAAGTATAATGGTGTTAATTAACAACGGTATCTTAAAACTAAAGCTGCGCTATTTTCCTTTAACCAATACCAACCTATAAACCTTATTTTCTAGTAAGATCTAGCCTTATTGGCTTTTAAGTAACATTACGTTAACTTAAACTTCTACTTAAAACTATTTCCAACTTCATCTATTTTAAGTACGAGTACCTATATAAGAAAGAAAAATACAACTTTTTTTCCAAACAAAATCGAACTAAACGTGAGCGAATCCGTCGGCAAATGCTAACTAGTCTTTTTATTTGTATGGAATATAGACGAATAGGTAAGTCTAGGCAGAAATGGCTACAACAGTAATTAGTGTTAATTGTTGGAAAATGCTGAAAATTGTGTATCGCACGTACCCTGCAGCACAGCCTATAGTGAGGGTAATGATAGAGAAACGAACTGTCATTAAAAAAAAAGTCACGTGAAGCTATAGTTTCTGCAGGCAGTCATTAGGTTTTTAGCTTAGGGCTGTCAACCGTTCGAGAGCAATTTACGTACACCATTTTTAATTAGTAAACCATTTGTCATTGGGGCTAATAATTGTAGGCAAAACGTTAAGAGGGTGGCCTCAAATTGGAAGATGAATTGCAGTTTGTTGTACAATACTTAGTAGAAAGCATCGGCAAAGCGATGGTGAGAACTTAAATCTTAACATCTTCAAACAAGTGCGAGTCGGACTCGCGCACCGAGGGTTCCGTACAAACCTGTAGTAAGTTTTACGATATAAGACGTATTAAAAACAAGACGAAATGAACCGCAAAACTAACTTTGTTTGTAGAGGTTTATTGTTAATATCAAAAAATTACGTTTGTTGTATGGGAGCCCCCCTTTAATATTTACTTTATTGATATTTAATTATTTATTTTGAAAGGTAATATACAAGTTAATATTCTGTGAAAATTTAAACCGTCTACCTGTTACCGTTTTTAATATTGAGCAAAAAAATACGAAAAAAACACGTTTATTGTATGGGGACCCCCCTTAATATATATATTTTTTTACTTTTTAGTATTTGTTGTTATAGCGGCAACGGAAATACATCATCTGTGAAAATTTCAGCTTTCTAGCTATCACGGTTTATGAGATACAGCCTGGAGACAGACAGACAGACAGACAGACAGACAGACAGACAGACAGACAGATAGACAGACAGACAGACAGACAGCGGAGTCTTAGTAATAGGGTCCCGTTTTTACCCTTTGGGTACGGAACCCTAAAAATATACAGGAAAATGTTACTGACGGATCTATCTACGCATAGCCCAAACCACTGAACTGAGGCCCAATTGTCTAAGGAAATCGTAATCATTACTCGAACTGTTTAAGAGGATCGTCTAGTTGTAAATTTTCATACAAAAAGCGATAACGTTTTTCTTCCCGTAAATGTTGTCCAATTATCATAATTTTTAGAAATGTTGCAGATACAATGAAGAACTATGCTAGTACGTTTTAATTTTAAAGAAATATTGCTTATGTTAAAAGTTATTAGCGTCTAACCATCCATATTTTTGACCTAAAAACTTCCTCGAGTACCTATTTTAATTTTTTTTTAATTTGACTAAACTAAAATACTAAAAAAATAATACGTACGAGCCTAGATTAAGGTGTACTGAATCTAATGAGACCAAAATTGTCTAATTTCGTAAACGTTTGGGGGGGTAAAAACGTTATCACCCGAAACAATATTTCAAGAATAAAATGTAGGCACATGCCTACTGGACTTGCAACTCTCTCTATCGCACGATACGGAGAAGGCAGCGAAGCGTTGTGAAACAGATAGCATTATTGAAAATACCTACTCGCGTCGCGTTTCGTCACTAGACGATCCTCTTAAGGAGTTCATACATGCTTTTTGACTTGCAGTCATCTATGAACTCCTTAAACAGGTTGAATTATACGTTTGACAAACGATTATGATTTCCCTACGTAATCGGGGGGCAGAACGGGTTAAAATTTTGTATACCGATAGCTATATTTTATAGCATCCGCTAAGAAATATTTTTGAATATTCAACCCGTGAAGTGTTAAAATAGGGGTTTGAAATTTGTTTAAAAATCGACCCTAACAAGCAAAGCTGCGAGCAAAAGCTAGCTAACTAATAAAATTGGATATTAAGTTTCAAAATAACTTTAGTTTGTTACTTAAGCAAGTATCTATATATGTTCTTACTAATAAAACTAAAAGATACTTAACGATTTCAACGAAACGAAAATGGATATATTATGTTTCAAGATAATAGATAAATCGAAACGACGATCGGGCCCTATCTTATTACTAAAGAATCTATACTAATATTATATTTATGCGAAAGTGTCTCAGTCTATCTATCTATCTGCTACGCTTTCACAGGCCAGCTGTTCAACCGATTTTGATGAAATTTGGTACAGGGATAGTTTGTATCCTGGGGAAGGATATAGGCTTTTTATCCCTGAAAATTAAAGAGTTCCCGCGGGAATCCAAAATCTTAATCCACGCGGACGAAGTCGCGGGCATCATCTAGTAACGATAGAAATAAGGTAGGATGTAAGAACTCTAGCATTATAGCAACTGTTAAACTTGTCCTTGCTTTAAAAAAGATCTCTGTTAAAAAGTTGTCGTCAACCCTAATGCCAGCTCTATTCAACAATGCAGGAGCGTTAAATTAACATCAATTAAAAACATCTGCCTGTCGGTATTGCATAGTGCGGTACCAGAACTGACTCAATGCCGTCTGATTGCTTTCATTGAAGCTTCCCGTTTTTTTTTTATTTGCATGCGCGTGTGATGTTAGCTTAACGGTATCCGAGGTTGGCCTAAAACCTGTATGATCGTGGAATTTGTTACATACGAAATGTTTTTTTTAAATCATAAAGTACCAATACTACGGTTACGATGAGAGCAACCACGATTTTCTTGCTGGTTCTTCTCGGTAGAAATGTCATTCCGAACCAGTGGTAGATTCACTTAATGATTCAAAAGCACTTGTAATAAGTTTATTTGAATAAAAAAATATGAGTTATGAGTTACTAGCTAATGCCTGCGACATCCCTAACTTCCGCGTGGTTTTTTTTTTGATATTTTTGTGTATAATTTTTGTTTAATACCATACTACAAGTTACAACCCTGCCAAGTTCTAATAGACTGAGATAATTGCAATTTTGGTAACCATCGCCAGAAAGGCTGATTCAGTGTTAGATGGATGTAGAGCTCTCCACTGATCTCAAAAGTGCAGTCTGCCTGCATTTGGATGGCCCTTTCGCTAAATATGGCCGTTCAAAGACGGTTTATTGTTACCAAAAATGAACGATAATTAGAAAAGCTGATTCTTGTACAGTATTAAAGTATGCGCAGTACCTATGTAAACAGCGTAAAAACTGACGCATTTGGATGGGACTTTTTCTAGATATCAGCTTTCAAAGACGTTATAACCTATACTTACTATGCGTTCCTGTAAAAAAATATTAGTCGTAGTAGTCGTAGTAGTCGTCGTAGTTAGGCCGTCTTTGAACGGCCATATTTAGCGAAAGGGCCATCCAAATGCAGGCAGACTGCAACTTTTGTGATCAGTGGAGAGCTCTACATCCACGTAACACTGAATCAGCTTTTCTGGCGATGGTTACCAAAAGTGCAGTTGTCTCCTATAATATAACGACTGAGGATTTAATGCTAGGGTCTCCATACAACGAACCGCCCCGTTGCCTAGCCCTAGACTATTGTGATCGTCTTCAAATGTCTCTATCCAAACATGTTTCAAATAGTCGTGTACTCGCAAACGAGGACGGTAAACACGGCGCCAGGTGCGAGCCGGGACGAGCCGGGACATCTGTCCCGAGTGAGGGAGACGACATGATCCCCGGTGTCACAATGCCACTTGAAATTCACGGTTTTGGGTGTAGGAAATTTCGATCTATGCGTTAATCTAGACGTACCGCCAAGCGATTTAGCGTACCTGTACGATGCCTTGTAGAAACCGACTAGGGGTGTGGGTTTAATGTACCTAACTGCCATACCCGAATCAGGTTAGCCCGTTACCATCTTAGACTGCATCATCACTTACCATCAGATAAGATCGTAGTCAAGGGCTAACATGTAGTGGAATAAAAAAAAATCAAAATTACTCGGGAATCGAATCCGGGACCTCCCACAATAATTTCTGGGCCATCCCCAAAACGAAGCAAATTGATTGGCATTGGTTCTCAAACTTATCATCTTGAACTATTAACCCATTAACATTTTTACTGTTATCGCAGTAAATAATATCAGAAGTTTATTTCTTTATTTACTACAGATGACATAATAAACATCAACAGAACGCGGTTTAATTGGCCACCAATTAACCTGCTTTTGTTTGCGCGCATATAAATTGCTCATCAAAGATTGAAGGCCGATTGGTTGTAATTTCTTAATTACTTAATAACTTGTTTTTCATTGGTAGAATAGAGAACTAGAAGTGTGGAGTAATTAGTTACGTAATGTCCATACTAATATTATAAAAATGCGAAACTGTGTCTATAGTATTTTTTTCTGAGATTTCTCTGATTTCTCGCCTGATCTCTCTGCGGTTTTGTCAGATTTTCCGTACCATCAGGCTACGAGTATGAGAGTAAGAGAACAGAGAGTGCACCTATGCGCACACACACTTTTGCACTATAATATCTAACGCGCAGATGGCCAATCTCTCTGGAGGTCGGGAGGACATTATTATATTATTTACTAGCTGATGCCCGCGACTTCATTCGCATGCATTAAGGTTTTTTGGTTCTCGCGGGAACTCTTCAATTTTCCGGGATAAAAAGTAGCCTGTGTTATTCCAGACTATAATCTATCTCTGTGCCAAATTTCATCAAGCTCGCCGTTCAACCATTGTGGCGTGATTCAGTTACTAACATCCATCCATCCATCCAAACTTTCGCATTAGTAGTATAGATTAGTATACATAGAACCACCGGTCTTCCCTCTAAGAATGAGAAGGGTTTAGACTTTAGAGTTTAGACCATTTGACGTCACGACTAATCCAAAATGGCGGAAAGATAAAATAACCCAAATTAATAAAGGCCTCTTTGCACAGCTTAAAGATACGCGGCACGTAAATTAATAAAAAAAAAACCGCGCCGCTTACAAAAGTTATGAATAATAAGTGGTAAAAATCCATTTTTCCCCGGCCCGAAGAACACTTCCCGGCCATTATGCTCTAGTGGCAACTGGTAATGGATGCCATAAACTTTTTAATAAGCGAACGCTGGAACTATTAATGCCGCGGTTCCAGCAGCTTTTTACAGCTTGCTAACGTTTCAGAATGGTCGCCGTTTTTTTTTTAATATTTTAAGTTTACCTGCGCTTCGTTCTTGTAACTAGGTACTGCAATTATTTTTATAAATGAAATGTTTTTTTTTAAATATCATTTGGGTTTCATTAGAGAGGAAATAATGCGAAGATGGTTTTAGACCACTAAAACAATGCACAGGAATTTAAGCATGTTATGCATTTTAGCCTAGTAGCACACGCCGGGTATCCGCTAGTATTTAATAAACTTTCCCTCCATATCCGTTGGTTTATTCCACCCTGTATATTGTAATCGAAGACAATATAGCTTTTATCCGCATAAGTTACGACAGCGGCTTCCTCGCGGCACTCAGGCATAATGAAACAAATCTGGCGACACAATATACCGATATTAAATTATGATATTCCGCTCGCATCCTAAATTAGCCAACAACGCCCCCAACGGGCTTACGAGTTACGACTTAAGCAAGAAATATATGCTTTTTATATATACGATACATAGACTATGGTATTTCTTTATGAATCAATGAAGATATATACAAATATATCCAATATATGTTATTCCAAACTAAGTATAATCTATCTCTGTGCCAAATTTCATCCAAATACGTTTAGCCGTTCTGGCGTGATTTAGTAACAAACCATCCATCCAAACTTTCACATTTATAATACTATTAGTATCTATAGATGCAGATTGCAATACATATTTTGTTGAAATTAAAAATAACTTAAAGCATATAAAATAACTCCTTTGTGAAAATTCTTCAAGGGAATAAAATATTAGGATACTTTATTATACAAGTACTTTATACATTAAAATATATTTCGTAAAAAATGAATTGAGTAGCAATCGCAAGCAGAAAAGTCAAAGTTCATTGATGTAAAATAAATTATGTCACCTTGTTTTAAACGTAGGTAGTTAAGTCATAAGTTTTCACCACCACTACAGCCCATTACGTCACACTGCTGGGCACAGGCCTCCACACTCATAGGAGAGAGGGAAATTAGAACTTAGACCCACCACGCTGCTCCAATGCTGGTTGGCGAACATTAACGACTATTATCATGTTAGTAATAAAAACCGGGACCGACGGCTCAACGTGCTCTCCGAGGCACGGGGATGAAACACTTCCCAACTCCGGACCTACTGAGAATTTCTAGTCAGAAAACCCCAATACTTACCTAATTATGGCCCGACCCGGGACTCGAAGCCGGGACCTCGTCGGCCGCAGTTGAACGTGCTAACCATTAGACCAACGAAGCAATTAAGTACCTAATAATTTTGATAACTTTTTTTTATTTTTATTTATAACGCATAAATAATTAATTTAAAAAATATGTTGCAGGGATACTTTCTTTGTCGGCAATTTTATTTACACTTGTATAATCTGCTCTCCCGTGCCCGTTTGTTAACTTTATCAAAGCTTTACCAGTTAACTTTTAAGCCTAACAGTGTTACGCGACTTACGCTGTACCGGCTCAGAGAAACACCGCCAAAGAAAAAAAAAATTTTTCAAAAAAAAAATAAAAACCGACTTCAAAAACCACAAACACTAAAAAGTAAAAAATAATTTAATTTATTATGTATATAAGAGTTAATTTAGTTCTATAATAACATTTTTTGGAGTCGGTACCAATTAGCCGCATGAACCGTCTACCTACTCTTCATTATTGTTGACGTGACTCCACATTGGCACCGACTCCAAAGAATGTTATTATAGAACTAAATTAGCTCTTGTATACATAATAAATTAAATTATTTTTTACTTTTTAGTGTTTGTGGTTTTTGAAGTCGGTTTTTATTTTTTTTTTGAAATTTTTTTATTTCACAATTTTTAGTGGCCCCACTGTTTTAAAATACAGGATGTAACCAGAACGAGATATGCTATGCATGGTTAAAACATACTGTTTACAAGACTATCACACTGATCGCGAGCAATTTACTCTTATCCATGAGGAGTTCCGTTCTCCATCTCCGGAGATATTCATCAGATCTTCACCAAATTGAATTGGGACCACACGGGAAGCACCAGCTTTCAAATAAAAAAAGAATCATCCAATCGGTCCACCCAGTCAAAAGCTCTGAGGTAACAAACATAAAAAAAAAAAAAAAAAACCTTTTTTTGAAGTCGGTTAAAAAGCTCTTCGTTTCTATGTTTGTAACTTGTAGCATTGATCATTAGAGCAATGGGGATGATGCCTGCGTCAAAAATAAGGTATTTCTTACTGATTATTAAATAGAGGGTCTTCCAAATAACCTAAAATTCACACCTTCTGTTAGTTTTAAGTTTGATAATTATTTTAAGTAAGTACAAGAAAAAAATATGCATGCTGAATGTATTGACCACTTAAAATAAACACAAATTTTCCAATTATTCATTACAATAGATAAAACACAAAAAATAACAACATAACATGGGAATAAAACTAAAAATAGGAGATAAAACTAAACTACAATAATTATGATTCTTAATCCTAGATAGGATCTAGGCAGGATCTAGCAGGTAAGGTTCATATTTTTCAAGATAATATGATTTTATCACGAAGCTTAAAAGAGTTAGAGTTCAGGTTAGTGATGTTGTGGTTTAGGGCAATATACATAATACATATGTTTGAAAACACTCGTACCGAATATAGCTGTGGGGATGTCTCATTATTCATGTAGCTGAAGCTTTTGATTCCTTCAGTTTTCAATACATAAATACCTACTTATGAGTAGAGTAGTAATAAATCCGCAACAATCCAATGCAATTTACCTGTGGACAAAAAGAAAATCCATTATAACCAGCTAATAAATTTATGAATATATGACTATTTTTAACTAGTTATGTTACACTACATAAATCAGTAAAGAGCTTAATAAATCTATAAAGTTTTTGACGAGCCAGGGGGCTAAGTGGTGAGCGTTCGATTCCCGGCAGGGTCAATTTGGGAATTTATAATTTCTGTACTTTCTCTATTCAGGTCTGGTGTGAGGCTTCGGTTGTAGCTAATAACCACCTTACGGGCAAAGACGTTCCGGTACGATGCCGGCGTTAATATAACTGCCGTACGTCTAACAGGTTAGCCCACTACCATCTTAGACTGCACCATCAGTTACCTACCATCGGGTGAGATCGCAGTTGCAGTGGATAAAAAAAAATTGGCAGTCATAGGGACTGCCGATAGAAGTGAAAACTTATAACTTAGAATTTTAGTATTAAAATTAGAAAAAAAAAATTCAAATATAAACCTTAAAACTAAGGGATTAAAGTTTAATTACTAATGTAGTATATATTTTATATTTAAGACCTTTTGTCTTCGTAACAACGCGAGCATGTCGGTGACAGTGTCGGTGTCGGTGACGCGAATCCACAAGTTTACCCCCTACCAAAAAATGCTCAACGCGGCTAAAGAAATTTTCACTTCAAAAAACATTTAAGTAATTGAGCAATTTCTGCACGAGCTTATATTATATTAGTTAATAGTTGGAGTAAAATAATGACACAACTTTGGAATCTGCATTAATCACACAAGTTTATTCACATTTACAGATAAGGTATCATAAAGCAATAAAATACTAAACAAAACGAAATGGACAAAGGCACGTTAAGCCGTCGCGTCGGTTCGCTTTAATTCTAGTTGTACTCGCAATAGTATAAGATACCCTGAATAGCCCGCAGGCAGCAATCAGCTTTGCACGGTGACCACTTTGTAGGAAAATCTACCTTAAACCACCTGCATTAAAAACCAAATCGCTACTAACATAAACGACAATCCATATTCCAAAAAAATTCAACCTTATTTCCCTTGTCAATAAAGTCAGTTTTGTATTGTTGCTAAATTCGAGTTGTGATCTTTTAGATGGGTGTATTCAGAACCGGTACAACCAGTGTCTGGCCAGAGGCAACTCAGCGTAGCAAAAAATAGCCACGGAACGATTTTGAACTTATCACGGGAATAAGGTTCCGACTTTTGAATTACGGACCGCTTATTCACAATTTCACATGCTGCGAGGCCACAATATGGAAGTTAGCTTTGATATTTTGACTTTGCTGCAGAACCCGAGATGATACCGTTTTGAATCAAAATGTGTCCGTAAGAATTGCTGGACTTTGATATACAAAACAAGAGGAAGTTAAATACATAAGTACCTTCTAATGCTGTTTTGTTTCAAGATTCAATTCATTTATTCAATATACACTGAAGACCTACACTTATTGACGTTATCAATTACTTACTTATAAAAAATGATGGTGATAATCAGTTACGGTATCTTAAAACTAAAGCTACGAGGGTTCCAAACGCGCCCTGGTCTGAGAAGAGCCCACAACAAACTCAGCCGAGTTTTTTTTTTATTATCACGGATCACCATCTCACAAATCATCTTAACTAAGGAACTATCAGAGCCATTAGAGCAAATTATTGCCAAGTTTCCTTGTCGTTTAAGTAATCCTTTACATGCTAATAAGATTTTTCAATGAGTTTACGTTTTACATTAACTTTGAACTTATTCAGAGACATCTTCAACATATTGTCTTCGGCGAGCTTATTGTAGAAGTTTTGTATGTTACATTGACTGTAAAGTGTCAAAATGATATGGTTACCAAATACCAGTAAGAAGTTAATCCCACCACCGCCACTACTACAGTCCATTAACGTCCCACGGCTGGGCACAGGCCACTCTCATAGGAGGGAATTAGAGCTTAGACCCACCACGCTGCTCCAATGCGGGTTGGCGGGCTTTTACGACTATTATCATGTTAGTGACGATAGCCGGGACCGACGGCTTAACGTGCTCTCCGAGGCACGGGGGTGAAACACCGCCAACTTCCTAACTCCGGGCTAGTACTAGTCCGGGGTAATTTCTAGTCAGAAATACCCAATACTCAATTATGGCCCGACCGGGAACTCGAACCCGGGACCTCGTCGGCCGCAGTCGAACATGCCAACCACTGGACCAACGAGGCAGTCCGAAGAAGTTAATAGCACCTTCTTATTTGGAAAAATATGATGTAGGTACTTCCGACTGAATTTATAAGTAAGTAATTACAGTTCTAATCTAATTACTACTTCAAATTAAAGAAAACCAACCAAAGACAACAAATCATAACATTTTAAAGCAAATTCGTGGCTTAAAGTGTTTATCTTTAATTATTCTTTATCTCAACGGCAGTGCATCCACAACTCCACAATATGAAAGCGCTTTGATATTTCAAATGCATGCTCGTGATTTAAATATTTATGGTGATGGAGAGCACGTTTTGAAACACTGGTTAGAAAGTATGATGGCTGATAAAATGTTTTCTGTTCTCTGAAGTAGGATATTACGTAGGTACAAGGTACTTAGACTTACCTAGAAATTAGATGATATAGTTCTGTATTGAATTGTGGTCAATTCTGTTTCAATATAAATAAAATAAAATAAAAGCGAGTAAGCCTTATATTTTTATTTTCAAAAAATTGGAGCTTCTTTCGAAAATTGCAAGTCTGAAAAAATCGTCTCGATATAGGTAAATAAAGTTGGAATTAGCAATTGAAATTCGTTTAAGGTCGTGAAAAATATATTTCATTAGAAAAATAGGGATCCTCGTTAAAAGCTCCCGAAGCTGGAAACACCAGATAACTTCTGAAGTTCTCCGGATAAATTGCTGAATGCATTTGCATTCATTGAATAAGAATTGAAGGATCTACGTGACTTAGAAATAATTATCACCCTCCGAGCGGGACCTCACTTGTAGTTGTATAATTCTCGCTAATTAAAATGCTCAAAGTGTACGGGCACGAAACTAGCGGTAACGGGGCGACGGCGGTAGCGGGGCGATGCGATTAGTCGGAGAGCTGGCGACGAATATCGGGAACAATGTGAAAGAAGTCTGGTAATACTTTATAACCGATAAAAACGTCTGGGATTTATTTTTCCGAATTCTATTAGTATAAAATTTAAAGATAAAAAAATCAAGTTGCCAAAAAAATGATTTTTTGGTTTTTTTTTTGCAAATGTTATATGCTATTTGTGACATGGTGATAATGAAAAAAAACCCAGCTGAGTTTGTTGTGGGTTCTTCTCAGACCAGGGCGCGTTTGGAACCCTCGTAGCTTTAGTTTTAAGATACCGTAACAGATTATCACCATCATATTTTTATGTAACTGGACGTCAATAAGTGTAGTGTATCTACCTAAATTGAATAAATATTTATGAATATGACTATGAATACGCAGTAGCCAAATAACCGCAAACGCTCTACCAGACTGGCAGGACTGGATTCGCCAATGAACGAAATTATATTTTTCCACAATTTCAGCTTGCCTAAAGGACCTTCCCGAAATTCGTTGCCAGCTCTCGGATTCCATCGCCCCGCGCTGTCGCCGTCGCTCGGCCGTCGCTAGTTTCGTGTCTGACGCCAAAGTCTTGTGCAGGGAAGTTCTAAGCCGAATTTAGTGGAGGACTTTGGAATTGAATTTTCACTATGAAGTTATGTAAATTACATCCGCGGTAGCTTGCGAAAGAATAACTTTGATCTCATAATGTCAAAAGTCATTTAACTATTTAACAGTTGTTAACACTGTAACAACACTATTTGAACGTCAATTATTGTATTGTGTGATTTAACAACTAGAGTATTATATTGTATTGTGTGATTTAATAACTAGTATCTTGTGTATACTCTATTACAAATATATCTATTATAAATGCGAAAGTTTGGATGGATGTATGGATGGAGGGATGGGGTTTGTAACTCAATCACGCCAGATCGGCTAAACGGATCTGAATGAAAATGGCACAGAGATAAATAATAGGCCGGAATAACAAATAGGTTACTTTTTATCCCGGAAAATTAAAGAGTTCCCGCGGGAAACAAAAAACCTGAATCCACGCCGACGAAGTCGCGAGCATCTGCTAGTTTAATAATAATTCTCTTTTAGCATTATCAAAGTCGGGTAAAGTTTGTTCATATAAAAGTAAGGCTCATATATTTTTCTCGCTTGTAAAAACGCTGCCCGTCACGACATACATGCATCATTGGTCTCACCACATCCATGCAATAATACAAAAA
This sequence comes from Erebia ligea, assembly GCA_917051295.2. Classification (NCBI taxonomy): domain Eukaryota; kingdom Metazoa; phylum Arthropoda; class Insecta; order Lepidoptera; family Nymphalidae; genus Erebia; species Erebia ligea. The sequence continues at coordinate 1,412,116 of OU785241.1, forward strand.
ATACATACAAATAAAAGGCCAACTTCCATCCAAATTCTCAAACATATCGTATTTCTCAAACATCTTTATGGGGTAGAAACAATGGGTATTCGGGAGTAGCTTTGTGAACGGATTTATGGGCACCATAAAGAAGGATCCAACGCGTTGGAGTTGGCAACCAGTCGCGCGGACGACGCCAAGAAAGTTAGACATGTGAGCAATTAACTTGTCAAAAGTTAACCACATCTGTATCTCGGTCAAATCAAAGAAAAACGAAATCTACACTAACAATTCATACTATAATATTATAAATGCGAAAGTGTGTCTGTCTGTTTGTCTGTCTGCTACGCTTTTTTTTATCCACTACAAGTTAGCCCTTGATCTTACCTGATGGTAAGTGATGATGCAGTCTAAGATGACAGCGGGCTAACCTGTAAGGGGCATGTCAGATATATTAAACCCATACCCCTATTCGGTTTTTTGACGGCATCTAAATCGCTTGGCGGCACGTCTTTGCCGGTAGGGTGGTAACTAGCCACGGCCGATGCTTTCTACCAGGCTAGACCAGAGAAAATTCAGAAATTATAAATTCCCAAATTTACTCTGCCGGGGATCGAACCCGGAACCTCCCACGTTAGGACAACAGCGCTCAACGCTGCGCCAGGAAGATCGTCTAAAAAGTTAGAGGTGTGTGCCCGGGATCGAACTCCCAATTACTCGAATAGACAGCCGGACGTCTACACCACAAGGCTATCACGGCCTTATAAAATAGGTAGATAAAATATAATTTCCTAAACTAACTGCCGAGTCATCCAGACAGTGCGAAAAAACGTCAGACGCATAAAAATCCGAAGCATTTCATGTCAAAAACGTGATTTTCCCCCAATTTTTCCATCCGAGCAGATCAAATCTCGTTAGTCGGGAAAAATGTGGAATGGAAGGTCCTCGGCGACATCACTGTTTAGCAAGCGTACAGACTGGCAGCAATTTTTCCCGCATTCCAAAGAAGACGAGCAAACGAGCAGGCGGGTCACCTGATGTTAAGTGATTACCGCCGCCCATGAACATTTGCAGCACCAGAGGAACCGCCAATGCGTTGCTGGTTTTTGAGAAATTTGTCTATCCGCCCTTTGAAGAGCCAGCACAGCCGCATAGAAGATGGAAGTTGGTTCCATAATTTGCAGGTATGTTGCAGATATGACCTGGAATAACGAGAGGTGGAAGAAGACCAGGCATCCAGGTGGTGAGGCTGAAAGTTTCTGCGACGAAAGGTGCGACTGGAGAACACGGAAGGTGGTATTAGTATTTCGCGGGTCAAGTTAATGTTATTCAAAGTAGTTAATTAGCCATATTGATATTTTATAGCAAATGCTACTTATAGTCCTTATAAACAGCTGAACCAATCTTGACGAAGTTTAGCACAGCGAGCTTGCATACACGCGTTATTTTTTTTTAAAAGAAAATAATCTAAAGCCCAAAGGCAAATACTTCATAAAAAAAATACCAGCAAGTCAATATCACAAATACCAGGTTTCATGGATGTAACTTGAACCGCCTATTTAACTTTCTTGGGGGTGGAGATTGGAATTTCGAAAATTCCTTCCATAGTACACCTCTAAAGTGTTCAAGGAGTTAAAAATTTCAAATTTCTACGTTCAGCCGTTTGGGCTGCAGGTTGTGTGTCAGACACTCAAGACAAAGCCTTTTACAGTCATTGATAACTATTCTGATACAAAAGCGAGGCATTTTCTTACTGTGGATTGCTAAACTGCGATAACGTTGTCATAGGGCGTAGGACGAAAGAATTGGGGGTCGCAATGTCATGCTAACATTTTTTTAGATCCGTTGTAATGATACGGCACTATTCCTCCCTGACACCTGTTTGGGTAAGTAGTGCTAATAAGTGTCACTTTAAATTCTAAGGGAACCCACGTCCCTAACTTATGATAAACTAGCTGATTCCCGTGACTTGGACCGCGTGGGTTAAGGGTTTTTGGTTCCCGCGGGAACTCTTTAATTTTCCGGGATAAAAAGTAGCATAATTATGTGTTTAAATTCCAAATCTATATAGTATCTATGTCTATCTCTATGCCAAATTTCATCCAGATCCGTTCAGCCGTTCTGGCGTGATTGAGTAACAAACATCCATCCATCCATCCACCCAAACTTTCAAAATGTTTGAATGCTATCTGCATTCATATTTAAATATTTATTTAAATAAAAGTATGTTGTATCTTCAATTGATCATATTGTATCGTTCCATAAACTTATCTAGCCCGGTGGTCAAAATTGGTACTAATTTTTATGCCTGTTTAGTTTTTTTTTTTTTTTTTTCATAGCTAGGTATACTAGCGACGCTGTCATCATGTGAGATAAGTTTGTGAGACTACATTCCCGTAGGTTTTTACCCCCTTTTACATACATAAATAGACTGCTAAAATCATAACCCTTCCTTTTCTTTGCGGCTTTGCCGCAGTCGGGTAAAAACTTATTAAAATATAATTGAAGTACCTAATATAGGACTCAATATAAATAAAATAAATATTACTATCGACATACTATCGAAATATTCATGAGTTGGTGAATATCGAATGTGTTCTTATTCTAATAAGAACATCTTGAAATATTCGACAAATAAATTGACATAGGAATTTTCTGTTCCTAGCGCACCTGCTTTACAGTTTTCTTGCTGACGGTGTTCTAGAGTTAAGGGTAGTTCACACTAAGGAGGGATCTATACTGATATTATTATCTAAAGTCTATACTAAAATTATAAATACTCTATACTAATATTTAACTACGTCCCTGGCGCGGTGTTGAGCGCTGTTGTCTTAACTCTTTAGCGTAGGAGGTCCCGGAGGTTTATAATTTCTGAATTTTCTCTGATCTGGTCTGGTGGGAGGTTTCGGTCGTGGCTAGTTACCACCCTACCGGCGAAGACGTACCGCCAAGCGATTTAGCGTTCCGGTACGATTGCCGCGTAGAAACCGACTATAATGGGTTCAATATAACTGCCACACCCCTAACAGGTTAGCTCGCTACCATCTTAGACTGCACCGTCGCTTACAATCAGGTGAGCTCGCAGTCAAGGGCTAACTTGTAGTGGAATAAAAAAATGCGAATGTCTGTCTGTCAGTCTGCTAAGCTTTAATGGCCCATCTTTTCAACCGATTTTGATGAAATTTGTTATAGAGCTATCTGTATGTTGTATCCCGGGGAAGGACATAGGCAACTTTTTATCCCGGAAAATGAAGGCGTTCCCGCGGGAATTAAAAAAACTAATCCACGCGGACTAAGTGCCGATTTTACCAACTCCGAGCAATTTTACTTTGATGACCCTTTTGCAATAGCTTCCGTATGAAAACAGCGGCTGTTCAAAACGCATTGTCTGAACAAGCCTTTATTCTCCGTCTTCCACGTAGAGCCAATCTCAATAATTTTCCGTTTGAACTCATGATCACATTATTTTCAGAACCTGCCCCGATGAAACGAAGAAACGAATATAAACTAATTAAGTAAAGTCAATTTAAATAGATACCGATATTTAATTAACTTATCCAGAAGCTTAATATTACTTAAAATTAAAATAGCTATACCTACTCTGTCTTTATTATTGGGCTGTGATTAATTTTCGAAAAGCCGTCATAGCTAAGAAGTATTATATATTGGGTAAAGTATGAAATATCTAACTTCCACCCTGTTTTTTTTTTTTTGATATTTATAAAATACGTTTTAGACATGACTTTATCATACTGTACAGTTGTATCGCCTGAGGAACTATGGTTGGAGTCTACTAGCAGGCCTGGCTCACTTGTCACGTGACCTGAGATATTTAACTACTGCTGCGTGGACGCTCGACGGCACTCGTATCAGTCGAGTGTTGCGCGCGGACCGTAGTTATACGTTTGACTTTTACTCAAGTTCTCGTTATGGATAAACAAAGAAAGATCAGTAAACGATATCGTATCACATTAGGTCGTTTAAACTCTAATTATTAAGACCTAACTTATCGCTCTTTGCACTTCCTAAGGACCCTGAAAGGTAAGTTTGTATTATTTGCCTATCTAGGTACATAGTACATACGTACCTACTTAGAGTTCTAAACAAAACTAATATTAATACATAATGTGGGTAGTTTTATTTTTATATCCACACAAGATACAGTTTTAAACAAAAGTAAATATAAACCATAGGTAGTATCCAATATTATAGTGATAGCCTAATGGGTAGACTTCAGCCTCCAAGTCTGGGGTTCGATCCTGGGAACGCACCTCCAACTTAATTAATTAAAATATATCATTTACGGTGAACAAAAATCGTGTGTAAAGCTGAAAACATGCCTGAAGTTCTATAATCATTATAAAAAACCCTAATATGTCTGCCAACAAGAAATTGGCCAGTGTGGAGGAATATATGGCTTAAACCCTTCTCATTCTGAGAAGAGCCTCGTGAGTCGTGCTTAGTAGTGGGACTGGTGGGCCGCCGATGAGTCGATGATGATTAATCCATAATGTGGGTATATTATTTTGTCTCGTAAACTCTGGCATGGGCCCCCTTCCACCCCATATAAGTGTAAAATATTCATTGATATTTCACTACTTGTGGAATATATAACGACTTTTTTTTATCCACTACAAGTTAGCCCTTGACTGCAATCTCACCTGATGGTAAGTGATGATGCAGTGTAAGATGGTAGCGGGCTAACCAGTTAGGGGCATGGCAGCATGTTAAACCCATATCCCTATTTGGTTTCTACAAAATCTATGAATAATAATAATATATCTTTTATCTATTTTTAAAGTAATTGTCGTCATCATTGCAACCGATTACCGACCCATAGTAATGATACCGATAGTAAGAATTTAGAAGTAGTCAACCCTAAGGCTACACGCACCGCGTCTGAAGGGATAAGAGTTACGCGATAGAAAGAGATATATAGAGGTAGGTATTTAATTATTTTCACTCGCAGCGCTTTGCGAGCTGAATTGCACTTTATTACGACGTAACCTGAGTCGCTGATGGTTAAAAGGTCTTCGCGGAGTAACTCTTCTGTTACTACTATTACCTATTCTGTGCTACTAGTTTATTTTCCTAGACTAATACTGGTCTTCTGAATTTCTTATCTCGATCTCGATATCTTTATTACGATCTCAAGCGTGCAGCTGGGAGCCGCTGGAAGCAAGTGGCACTAGACCGTGCTCTGTGGCGATCCATGCAGGAGACCTTCGTCCAGCAGTGGACGTCTATAGGTTGAGACGACGACGACGACGACGAATTTCTTATGAAAATCATAGAAAAATAATTAAGTATAAATGCGGAAGTATGTCTGTCTGGCTGCTACGCTCTGGTTCAAAGTTACCTGCATAGGATCCCGGGGTCATCATGGCCTACTTTTTATCCCGAAAAATAAAAGAATTCCCACGAGGTTTTATAAACCTAAATAAAAGCGGACGAAGTCGGGAGTTAATCTGTGAGCTTTTGTCCATTTCCTAGACGCCAGCATCTCTGGGGTCATACTGCCAACGCTTAAAGCAATACTTATGCAATATTACTCAAAATGACAGTTTGATGTCACGTACATTGACGTTCCTAAAATAAGGATTATAATTCTAAAACACGAAATTCAACAATAATGAAACAGTATGGCCTTAAGCATTGGCAGTATGGCCCCTGGTGCTACATTATAAATAAATAAATAAATTAATAAACTTTATTTGAAGTAACATTGACTCATAAATAAGTGTTTTTACTGTCTCAACGAATTTTTCAATGCAAATTAATTTATCATTACAAATTTTATTTTCTAATTTATTTGACATTTTACTTTATTTTAATGACATGATAGTGATACCATACCTACTATTTACGACATTATCATAATTTTTAAGACATTTAAAAAGAAAAAAAAGTATGTAAATTTTAATAAGTAGGTAAAAATCATAAATAAATTTTATTTGGTATTATGAGATCTGACAGAATATTTTCTAATTTATGTTTTATACGATTTTATCATAGGTATTATAGGTACTTTTTGGACTAATTCAATGTGGCCTTAGAATTATATCTGTGGTTATTAGATAAGAATGATAGTTGTGGATTATGTATTTTATGATTGAACTAGAGGACGCCCGCGACCGTTCGCGTGGCATAAGTTTTTTAATTCCCACAGGCACTCCTTCATTTCCGGGATAAAAAGAAGCCTATGTCACTCTCCAGATCCTCACCTATACCTACCCATCCAAAAAATCACATCGATCCGTTGCTCTGTTGCGGCGAGATTGAAGGACAAACTCTCTATTTAACGTCCTTGGGGATAGAAATTTCCAAACTGTGGAATACGTATTTCATAATTTTAAATCGGAAGCCCAAATACCAAGTTTCAGGGCTATAACTTGTGAAATGAAAGACTTTAATACCAATTTTCATCCCCTATTTCACCCCTTTGGGGGTCGAATTTTCAAAAACTGTGAAACACGTATTTCTTTATTTTTAATCCGCAGCTCATATACCAAGTTTCATGGCTTTAGCTTGACAAATGAAGGATTTTCATATAAACTTTAAACCCCTATTTTACCCCTTTGGGGGTGGAATTTTGAAAAACTGTGAAACACGTATTTCTTTATTTTTAACTGGTAGCCCATTTACCAAGTTTCATGGATATAACTTGAGAAATGACGGACTTTCATACAAACTTTAACCCCTTATTTCACCCCCGTAGGGGTGGAATTTTGAGAAATCCTTTCTTAGTGAGCGCCTACGTCACAAAAGGAACCTACTGTCAAAATTTCAAGTTTCTAGCCACAGCGGTTTAGGCTGTGCGTTGATATATAAGTCAGTCAGTCAGGACTTTGAATTTTATATATATTATAGATGATTAAGGTTTCATAAATTGTACTGTTTACCTACTTTATAAATTTGCACGTCGGCAAAGACGAAACATGTTTGTTCTATATATAATTGGTTTGTCATCTTAACTGTACAATGTTTCTTGCAAATAAACGATTGATTGATTGATTGATTGATTCATATTTGTTAGTAACCCAAACTAATAACCTATGTTAGTACTTAACCTAAAACTTATCATTAACTTATACAGTAGGTAAACCCACCAGTAAAAAGCCGGGTCGGGTTATTATACTAAATATGCGAAAGTGTGTTTGTTTGTTTGCCCATCAATCAAGCGGCAACAGAGCATTATAATATTATTATGATGCGTTACATAATCCATATCCATACCTACTAATATTATAAATGCGAAAGTGTGTCTGTCTGTCTGTCTATCTGTCTGTCTGTCTATCTGTATGCTACGCTTTCCTGGCCCATCTTTTTAACCGATTTTGCTGAAATTTGGTATAGAAGTAGGTTATATCCCGGGGAAGGACATAGGCTACTTTTTATCCCGGAAAATTAAGGAGTTCCCGCGGGAATCAAAAAACCTTAATCCACGCGGACGAAGTCGCGGGCATCATCTAGTATAATAATATATGCTTGTACTTATGACTGTCTCGTTGATCTAGTAGTTGGCATGTTCGACTGCGGCCGACGAGGTCCCGGGTTCGAGTCCCGGGTCGGGCCATAATAGAGTATTGAGTTTTTCTGACTAGAAATTCTTAGTAGGTACTAGCCCGGAGTTAGGAAGTTGGCGGTGGTTCACTCCCGTGCCTCGGAGAGCACGTTAAGCCGTCGGTCCCGGTTATTATCACTAACATGATAATAGTCGTTAAAGCCCGCCAACCCGCATTGGAGCAGCGTAAGCTCTAATTCCCTCTCTCCTATGAGAGTGGAGGCCTGTGCCCAGCAGTGGGACGTTAATGGGCTGTAGTGGTGGGTGGTGGTGGCTTGTACTTTAAATAATGTTTTCAATAGTTACACCAGTTATACATTAGGGCCAATTCTATTCAATTAAATCTCGATACTAAACTGAAATGACAGCTCTAAATAGCGCTGCTCCTTTCCGCAGGGAGTATTAAGATAGGGATAGCAATATAAATAGAGCTCTCATTTTAGTTTATTTTAGAGATGGTGCACTACAGAATTGGCCTCATTCTCAAAGTTCTCTCGACTATTTTATTTTTTCTACTGACGGCTGGCCATTTATTATCCATTGTATAGGAAGGCATTACATCACGATCATTGTGTCCAAACTTTTGTTGTACAGGCTACAGATATTGGGCTAATAACTTATTCAGCTGTATGTATGTTTGTTTTTTGAGCCAAACATGATTTGTGACGTTTATTATAGGTAAGTAGATTTTCAAGACTTTTTTATATGCAAGCAAAAGGGACAGTTTTGTTTTAGTGAAAATTTTAATATTTTTTTAATAATGTGGTTAATATACGTTTTTTTCAGTCCAAATACTTACTTAAACTTAATAATTAAAAAAACAATGTCAAGTAAAAACTAAAAATTAAACTGAATAATGACATCCTTTTTCACAAGAAACATTATGAGAGGGCAAGGCATTTAGTCCTATTAATTTACTTCCCATCTGACCACAGATTGGTGAGAAGCACCTTAACACTGGAGAAAAAGAAAAAGAGTCGAAAAAATTATGGCAATAAAATATCAGCTCTACAATCGGTAGAGGAAAAGAAATTGTTCCTAGAAACTCTATCGTCACAATTAGAAAACACTATTATTTCATCATCTGTACAAGAATACTACAACTCTATAGAGTCAGTAATCACAAAAACTTTAAGTAAGGTCCGGAGCGAGGACAAAAATACTAAAAATAAATTCCAAATGTCACACGAATTAAAAAGCTTAATACTGGAGAGACATGAGTTGCAGAACAATAAACCTCTACAAGATTTTGAAAAAAACAGACTAAGCTACCTCTATAAAAAAATCAATAAACAACTATATAAAGAGTACCACACCTATAAAGTAAAAACTTACGAAGAATGGATCGATAAAACAGGCGGAGCGAAAAAAGCTAATAAAATATTAACATCTAAACGAGATTGGATACCAAAGTTAAGCATTAATGGAAACTGCACAGAAAATAGAGACACAATTATACAAATTGCAACCAACTTCTACCAAGATCTATACCAGAAAAAATCTAATATCAATGCTCACTGGGAGTACGATTACCGAATTATGATAGAGTCACAATGTTGTAATTTCACTAGGACAGAAATAATTCATGGAATAAAACACCTACAAAAAGAAAAAAGCCCGGGTCCAGATAAAATTGTAAATGAGGCTCTTAAAGCAGGTGAAAAATATCTCACAGAACATCTATGTACGCTTTTTAACCTAATTCTAGAAAAAAAAGAAATACCACATCAATGGACAGAGTCGGAAATTATTCTTTTATATAAGAAAGGTGACCCTACAAACATTAGCAACTACAGACCTATAAGTTTGATGTCTTCGATATATAAACTTTTTTCATTCTGCCTACTTAAAAAGATTAGTAGCACAATAGACAAGAAACAACCTGTAGAGCAAGCTGGTTTTCGCCCAGGATACAGCACAATTGACCATCTTCAAGTAATAACTCAAGTAGTAGAGAAATTCGAAGAGTATAATACCCCGCTCTACATTGCATTTATCGATTATCAAAAAGCATTTGATACAATTTCACATGACTCTATCTGGCATGCTTTAAAATACCACCAAGTTGACGACAACTATATAGACGTTATAAAAAGTATCTATAAACATAGTAAAAGCAAAGTTAAGTTAGATAAGACAGGATCAGGCTTTAATATTGATAGAGGCGTAAAACAGGGGGACCCTATGTCGCCAAAGCTTTTTATAGCCGTGCTAGAGCTGATTATTAGCCAGCTGAAATGGAAAAATGGCGGCATTACCCTTAATAACGCAAAATTAACCCATTTAAGGTTTGCAGACGACATAGTCATGTTTGCCAATTCGGCTGAAAAACTGCAAGCCATGATGGAGGAACTAAAAGCACAAAGCTTAAAAGCAGGACTCGAAATGAATCTCGAAAAAACGAAATTAATGACTAACTCCGCAAAAAATCCCATACAAGTAGGTGATCATAAAATATCTTATGTAGAAGAGTATATCTACTTAGGGAAAATGCTGTCCTTCCGGGATGTTCACAGCGAAGAGATTGATCGTAGAATTGCAACTTCTTGGAAAAAATATTGGTCCATGAAGGAAATATTCAAAAGCAATATGCCGCTTCGGATAAAAAAGAAAGTGATGGACTCTACTATCCTACCCACTCTGACATATGGGTGCCAAACATGGACTTTGACGGTCAAAAACCTACAAAAATTGTCTCGCTGTCAAAAATCAATGGAAAGAAGCATGCTAGGTATAAAACTCCTTGATAAAATAAAAAGCGATGACATAAGAAAGAGAACAAAAATTATAGACGTACTAGTACATGTAAGAAGAATGAAATGGCGATGGGCAGGTCATTGTATGCGTATGACAGACGAACGGTGGAGCAAGATCGCTACTACGTGGAGAGGACCGCACTTCGGGCAACGCACGACAGGCCGACCGCTCAAGCGCTGGGCTGACGACATCGTGGCGACAGCGGGTCCACAGTGGGCCAAGAAGGCATTAGACCGAAAGCTTTGGGAGAGCTTGGAGGAGGCCTATACCCTCTCGGGGCGCTAATAGTGTTTGAAACTTATTTTCTTATAATATTTTTTTAATTATGTTTATATTTATTAGCAAATAAAGGCTTTATAATAATAATAATAATAATTTACTTACGCGTACTTACTTAATTTACTTTGTGAGATAGGAGATTGCTTATAACATAATCGTCCATATTAACTATAGTTATTATTTGGATGGTGTACAACATAATTGTTCACATTAACTATAGTTAACTATTATTTTATAGTTATTTTTGTGTATCTCTGTTTGTAGTAAAGCCAATGAGACGAGAATATTAAAGAGACCGCGAAAGAATAACAAAAAAAAAGGTTCTCCAGTAAATATTTGGGGACCATAAGTCGAGTATGTTATCAGTATTCTATCCGCATGGTTATACCACAGTGTAAGTATAATATATTACAGTGGGTCGACGCCCATCGAAATGACCGGTTACCGCGACCGCTGTAGTTAGAGGTGAGTCACCCATAGTTGAGAGAGGTATTAAATATGTAAATAAAAATATAATAAATAAATCAATTTATTTTTCAGAAATATTCCAATAATTTACTAATTAAAAAATAATAATTAGACAATCGTTACAAAAAGAACAACTGCTGAGTTTCTTGCCGGTACTTCTCAGTAGAATCTTATTTCCGAACCGGTGGTAGAATCATGACATTTCATAAGTGGCACAAGTTGTCCTACGTGAAATAAATAAATCATTTCATACCATATAGGAAACTGCATACTAATTTGATATTAAAGTGACAGAATTTTATATTAAAAATTCTGCCAGTATTCTCTGTCACGTCCCTGTCACCCCGCAGCGTTGCTCTGTATAGTCCCACAAACTTATCTGACCCGGTGGCCAAAATTGGAACTATTTTTTATGCCTGTATATTTTTTGTTTTTATTTTAGTTTACTCATATATACTACTAGCTGATGCCCGCGACTTCGTCCGCGTGGATTGAGGTTTTTCGGTTCCCGCGGGAACTCTTTAATTTTCCGGGATAAAAAGTAGCCTATGTGCTATTCCAGACTATAATCTATCTCTATGCCAAATTTCATCCAGATCCGTTCAGCCCTTGGAGCGTGATTGAGTAACAAACATCCATACATCCACACATCCATACATCCATCCAAACTTTCGCATTTATAATATTTATTTGACTAGTAATACGACTATATAATACTACTAATACGACGCTGTCACCGGGTTAGATAAGTTTGTCGGACTATATTGTAGACGCCTCCGTCGAACGACTGGTAGGAAAGAAGTATCTTCTTAGACTGCGGTAATGCGAAGGACAGACAGTATAAACTGTGGATGTATATTAACATAATATTCGCTATGTTTCGCCGTTTTTCTCTTCTGCTAAATTTGTCGTAACTTATGACTTCGACGACCTCTTTGGCGCGTTGCGGATTTCTCATTTTGGGAAGTCCTCAATTCCTTTGTCGGATAGTTCCTGTTTTATGTTTCCTATTCTCATGTTAATATAGCTGCCGCATTGGTCTAGTGGTTACTGGTAAGCATGTTCGATTCCCGGGTCGAGTCATTGGGTTTTTCTGACAAGAAATTATCTGTTCTATTAGCCTCTACGGTTGTGCCGGATTTTCCATCGCATCAGGCTAGGAAAGTAAGGGAAGTGACAAGTAACAAGTGAGGAAAGTAAGGCACTGCACACACTTGTGCACTAAAGGTCTTTTTAGGGTTCCGTACCCAAAGGGTAAAAACGGGACCCTATTATTAAGACTCCGCTGTCTGTCTGTCTCCAGGCTGTATTTCATAAACCGTGATAGCTAGAAAGCTGAAATTTTCACAAATGATGTATTTCCGTTGCCGCTATAACAACAAATACTAAAAATTAAAAAAATATATATATTAAGGGGGGTCCCCATACAATAAACGTGTTTTTTTCGTATTTTTTTGCTCAATATTAAAAACGGTAACAGGTAGACGGTTCAAATTTTCACAGAATATTAACTTGTATATTACCTTTCAAAATAAATAATTAAATATCAATAAAGTAAATATTAAAGGGGGGCTCCCATACAACAAACGTAATTTTTATTTTTAATACGTCATAAATCGTAAAACTTACTACAGGTTTGTACGGAACCCTCGGTGCGCGAGTCCGACTTGCACTTGGCCGGTTTTTCTAAACTGAATAGTTTGCGCGAGAGACACTTCCAAAGTAGTAAAATTTTTTTTTTGCTGTAATATGTTGTTGCTTACTGCACACGTGCGTACAGTTCCTCTAGGACACTTAACTAGACCTACATTACATGAATATCTAGGCTGTATACACTTGAGATGTACGGAGCGGCGCAGTGCATCTGACAAATTAATTAATTCCTATACTGACTAATTAATTAATTGATTAATTACTTACTGTTTTTTTTTTTTTAATTTTTCTCTTCTCTTTTATTTATATTGTTTATTTGCTTTTTTATTTGAATCGTTTATTTGTATTTTCTTTTGTTTTTGTTACGATGGTTTTTAAAACTGTATGTTTGTTAGTTTTAGGTTATTAGGTACCTATACTAGTGCTAATTTTTAGATGCAACTTAAATATTATGTTTAGAGCGCCAACTCGCCAACAAACTGGCCCACCAGTTTGGCGAGACTTATATTTTGTAAAAAATGGTTGTATCGAAATGAAATAAATAAATTTAAAAAAAAAAAAAAAACTCCGTGCCGCGTCGCTTAACCGGGTCCAGCTCCATACAACCTCATAGAAAGAATACTGTGCGGGATGAGTAGCCTAGTTGCGACAACGCAAATCAGTTGATTGCAATTGTTAAGCAACGTTGACCCAAGTCGGTAACTGGATGGGTGACCGATGTCTAACTGCCCACATCATCAGTGAAGTCCGAATTAGGCCTTTTCGTTTCCTCAGTGCCTCGGAGAGCACATTAGCCGTCGGTCCCGGTTATTATCACTAACATCTGATAATAATCGTTAGAAACCTAAGAGTTGAAATAATACTCTTAGCCGAGTCGTATGCGGAAGGACCCGGGAACCCACCGCATTACTACCCCAAGAAAATACCTGTCATTTAGTGATTAACGGAATGGGGACACGACCCTCAGCAATGAGGAATACGACGCAGAGAGATATACGGGGCCGCGTCGCGCAGTGCATCTCCGTGCCGCGTCGCCTAAGCGGGCCCAGCTCCATACAAACTCATACAAAGAATACCCATTTGCCGCTCCGCACCGTGCATCTCAAGTGGAGCTAGACCTTTCAATATCTGCCGCGTATATAGCTTAATCTCTGTGGAGATGACTCTCTCTCTCGTCGTCGTCGTCGTCTCTCTTTTGACGACGTCCGTGGCGCAGTGTTGAGCGCTGTTGCCTTAACGTGCGGAGGTCCCGGGTTCGATCCCCGGCAGGGTTTGGAAATTTATAATTTCTGAATTTTCCCTGGTCTGGCCTGGTGGGAGGCTTCGGCCGTGGCTAGTTACCACCCTACCGGTAAAGAAGTGCCGCCAAGCGATTTAGCGTTCCGGTACGATGCCGTGTAGAAACCGAATAGGGGTATGGGTTTAATATAACTGCCATGTCCCCTAACAGGTTAGCCCGCTACCATCTTAGACTGTCTCATCACTTAAGTACCATCAGGTGAGATCGCAGTCAAGGGCTAACTTGTATTGGATAAAAAAAAAAAAAAAAAGATTGTCCGCAATGGCCGAATTACTGTCGGGAGGACATTATTATTACTTTCGCAACGAATGTGGGTTGTGGCATAATTTCCTCAATTCGAAGTCGTCGGCAGTAGGTACCTACAAGTGATTCATCTAACGCTGTAATTTATGATTGTGAGGCCGTCAGCGGAAGTGGCTATTCCCCGAAAAACTTGACGAGAGAAAATGGACAGTGGTTGTAATGTGAAATAGAAATTATATTTCTGATTTCTTTTATAAAAAAAGAAATCAGAAATACAATTTCTATTTCTTTCTTTAATTTGTTTCTTCTTTCCCCAATTTTTCACTCTAAATTATTATACGCACTGTTCTCAACCCTGTCCCCACTACCAAAGGTTAACTGGAAGAGAATACCTCTAGGTATTAAGTTCGCCTTTGTACATTTCAATATAATTTCCCCTTTAGATTTAACAACAAAAGAAATTGAAAGAAGGATTGCAAATGGGTGGAGGAAATATTGGGCTTTAAAAGAGATAATGAAAAGTAGAGAACTCGGATTGCGTTTAAAAAGTAGAGTATTCAACGCTTGTGTGTTACCATGCTTAACCTACGGTTGTGAAACCTGGGCTCTTAATGCAAACCACAGAATAAAATTGGTGAAATGCCAGAGAGCTATGGAAAGAAGCATGTTGGGAGTAAAGATCAAAGACCGACACAGTAGCCAAAGCATAAGAAAGCTCACAAAAGTTACCGACATTCTGAGTAAAATAGACGCACAAAAATGGAGATGGGCGGGACATTCGCAAAGGGACAAACAAGACAAGTGGAGTAAAATTATAACAAACTGGTATCCACGAGATGGAAAACGAAATAGAGGCAGACCGCACCGTAGATGGGAAGACGAAATTAAACAGACCGCAGGACCGAACTGGCGAAGAGTAGCGCACGACCGAAAACAGTGGCGGGAGCTAGAGGAGGCCTTTGCCAACAGGCAATCCGAAACTCGTGACATTCTATAAAACCTAATTTATGTACTTGACATTTATAATATTTCATTAATTTTAATTCAATTTTCCAAAATAATATTATAATAACTAAATGACATCATACCTAAATATCTAAAACTATCCTGTATGACGTAAAAATATATTAATGTAATGTTTATTTAATCGCATGATTTCGGAAATAAAGGCTATTTTTATTTTTATTTATTTATTTTTATTTATTGTACATTTCAATAATATGTGCAATAAAGTATTTAAAACAAAAACAAACAAAAAACTAGCTGATGCCCGCGACTTCGTCCGCGTGGAATAAATATTGGATAGAAGCAGGTGTTACTTTGCGGAAGTCCATAAAGGTAGGTAAGGCATAAGAATCTTTTAAGTTATAATATTAGTAGGTACCAAATAAATATTATAAATGCGAAAGTTTGGATGGATGTATGGATGTATGGATGTATGGATGTTTGTTACTCAATCACGCTCCAACGGCTGAACGGATCTGGATGAAATTTGGCACAGAGATAGATTATAGTCTGGAATAGCACATAGGCTAGGTACTTTATATCCCGGAAAATTAAAGAGTTCCCGCGGGAACCGAAAAACCTCAATCCACGCGGACGAAGTCGCGGGCATCAGCTAGTAAGTTATAATATTAGTATGATTACATACATGCGAAAGTGTGTTTGTTTGTTAGTTTGTCCTTCAATCACGCTGCAATGGAGCAACGGATTGACGTGATTTTTGGCATGGGTATAGTTGAGGACCTGGAAAGTGGCATAGGCTACTTTTTATCCCGGTAAATTAAGGAGTTCCTGCGGGAATCAAAAAACTTAAACCACGCAGTCGCGGGCTCAGCTAGTTCTCTATAATCCGCCAAAGCAGACAAATCTATGTGGTACAGCGTGTAGCTTGCAATATTCTCCGCCAATGAGCCAGCAATTCGCACCGGCACAAGTCGCACAAAACCACACCACACAAATCTTCCAAATTGTTCTTATTATTAGTCCGGTGTCGGAGTGAAACGTACGTTGAGTACGAAGTTTTTTTAATTCCTATGTCACTCTCCTCTAACTATATACCCCAGAACAGCCCATTAACGTCCCACTGCTGGGCACAGGCCTCCACTCTCATAGGAGAGAGGGAATTAGAGGTTAGACCCACCACTAACGACTATTATCATGTTAGTGATAATAACCGGGTCCGACGGCTTAACGTGCTCTCCGAGGCACAGGGGTGAAACACCGCCAACTTCCTAACTCCGGGCTAGTACTGAGAATTTGTAGTGAGAAAACCCCAATATGGCCCGACCCGGGACTCGAACCCGGGACCTCGTCGGCCGCAGTCGAACATGCCAACCACTAGACCAACGAGGCAGTTGAACGAGGAACTATATACCAATGCAAAAAAATTACGTCGATCCGTTGCTTTACTAGAAATAGTTACGCACCCTAAGACCGCCGTATATTTCCTTATTTGAGCAACGTAATTGAAATTGTAACCACAGCACAAGGTCAAGGCATGTTCAAATAAGCAATAAATCTGTTGTGCCCCACAGATTGGTACCGCAAGTCTTCGGGGAGAGTAGGTTTGCGCGATTCGGGCGAAATCGACAACGAATTGGTAGGCCACTCTAGTCTGATCCCCAAGTAATTAAACATGGGTAGTAGTAGAACGAAACTCGAGATTTTATTTTATTTTATTTATTATATCTTCCAACTTATATCTATCCTTACAGATATAACCTAATGCGATAGATTATAGATTAAACTCAATAATCAATTTATTTATAACACTAGCTGATGCCCGCGACTTCGTCCGCGTGGATCGAGGTTTTTCGGTTCCCGCGGGACATCCTTAATTTTCCGGGATAAAAAGAAGCCTATGTGTTATTCCAGACTATAATCTATCTCTGTGCCAAATTTCATCCAGATCCGTTCAGCCGTTGGGTCGTGATTGAGTAACAAACATCCATACATCCATACATCCACACATTCATACATCCATCCAAACTTTCGCATTTATAATGTTTATTTGAAACATGTAGGACATACAGGTGTCTCTTATGTTACGTCATGTCTTGACTCTACCACCGGTTCGGTAAAGAAGGTTCTATTGAGAAGAGCCGGCAAGAAACTCAGCAGTTGCTCTTTTTTAAAAAACTAAATATTCTAATAAGTTTAAGCGGGTTAACTTGTTAGCGGTATGACAGTTATATTAAACCCACCCCCCTAATAGGTTTCTACACGGCATCGTACCGAAACGCTTAATCGATTGGCGGCGTCTTTGTCAGTAGAGTAGTAACTAGCCACGGCCGAAGCCAGGCCAGATCAGAGCAAATTCAGAAATTAGTTTGCAAATTGACTCTGCCGGGGATCGAACCCGGAATTGCGCCAAGGAAGTCGTCAAATACCGGTATCGGACCGGTGATAATTTTGGTAAGTGAAATCGGTCACTTAGAATTTTAGTTCCAAAAACTTTTGGGCATTGTTGGTGAAAATATGCATCTTTAACTTACAATTCATTGTCAATCAGTCTGTCGATATAATGGCTAAAGCTGGGGTATAAGTATTGTTGGTGCCTCGCAGAGCACGTTAAGCCGTCGGTCCTACTGATCTCTCTCAGGTCGTGTCGGATTTTCCATCCCATCGAGCTATGAGAGTAAAGGAACAGAGAGTGCACCTGTGTATGCGCACACACTTGTGTACTATATCTCCCGCACAGATGGCTAATCTCTCTGGAGGTAGGCCGCCGTGGCCGAAATTCGGTCGGGAGGATTATTTTATAAATCTTGTAGGGTTCAACAGCACACTAATTAATAATTTCTAAACTCATTGCCCGTCTTCAGTATGCCTCAGGGTCTATTACGTAAACGTTAGGTACCGCTTCAGGCGTAATGTAGTAGTACTTATCATTTAAATACATTACGGTCACTAATCTTGTTCCGGGACCTTAATAAGGGCCTTTCCAAGGCTCTGGGGAGAATAGCCTCAGATTACGTTGTACCGCAGTAGAGCTTTCATCTTGTAAAACATGTTGTACATAAAAATGCTTACATTTACCTACCCTAGTGGCAGGCTTCGGTACTCGGCCAACTCGCATGTGATTTATCGTAACGGTATACCGGCAAAGTTTCACTATTATTCGCAAAGCTCTGTCACGAAATATTAAACAATGCAATGAAATTAAAAAATCGAAGAGGATAAAAAGTACGCCTTGAACCTGCTCAAAACCCGCTCACAAACTTGCTAGACGCATACCAATTGAAGTGATTTGTCCATCAATAGACTAGTGAGCTAGTCGACCAAATAATTCTCACTGTAAATTACAGTTTTCTAAAAGTCTAGCTATAAATTAATATTTAGATTTGTTTCGAAACAATTTGGGAAGCATACTCAATGTCAACGGTAGGGTGCAACATAGACTTAATAAATAGGTAGCTGCTTATTATTGCATGCGATTTTGTTTTCCACTCTTACAGTTTAAAAGCACAATTAGTAAAATTTACATGTTTTAAACTATACAGTAGACTGGGAGGGTAACAAAAGGCACACGCTCGCGGTTCTCAGTAACGAGAGGGTATTAATAAAACTCGCTCAAAGCGCCGCTCAACGGTACTCGGCCAACTTGCACGTGATTTATCGTAACGGTAACTATACCGGCAAAGTTTCGATACCACTTGCAAAGCTCTGTATGTTATAGCTTATGAAGTGTAAGTTTTTTTTAGTTAGATTAATCCTATTGAGCGTTCGATCACATTAGCGTACAAGCTCAACATGAAGTCGAAGTCTTTTGCCACCCCACTTTTCACACCTTTTGAGAAAATTATGAAGAATGTGTCTTGGTTTATCATTATATATGGACGACGACATTTCCCACGACTTGGTCCAAGCACTATCATATAAAAGATAAACTTATCTATAAACTAAATGATGCCCGTTTGATTGCCCGAAGTTTTTTCGGGCATAAGAAGTAGCCTTTGTCCTTCCCCGGGATACAACCTATCCCTGTACCAAATTTCATCAAAATCGGTCGAAGAGGTGGGCTGTGAAAGCGTAGCAGACAGACAGACAGACACACTTTTGCATTTATAATATAAGTACTTATGGAATATATATAGAAAGTAGAAACTATGTATATCAAACTTCTTAATCTTAATATTTAAGTATATATTTAGGTAACTAAGTATGCCGTACATACTTAATATAAAAACCCAGTAGGTATAGCTTAAGTATAAGTTATTTGGGAACAGGTTGCTATAGTAGGTACTTAAGTAAGTAAATTAAATATTTTTCTGAATAGATAAATACTAAGTAACATTCTTAAATTTGATAAATCCATATCCATACTAATATTATAAATGCGAAAGTGTGTCTGTCTGTCTGTCCGTCTGTCTGTCTGTCTGTCTGTGTGTCTGTCTGCTACGCTTTCACGGCCCATCTGTTCCACCGATTTTGATGAGATTTGGTACAGGTATAGGTTGTATCCCGGGGAAGGACATAGGCTACTTTTTATCCCGGAAAATTAAGGAATTCCTGCGGGAACCGAAAAAACTTAGTCCACGCGGACGAAGTCGTGGGTATCATCTAGTTGGTCATAAAACCCACCCTGTGTGTTCCTGTTGCAAAATTACCTAAGCATGTTATATTCACATCGCAATTCCTAAGAAATACCTAATCTCGGATTTTCTAAAAGGCTTCAAAATCTTCCGAAATTTAAGTATCAATTACCCTACTATCTGTTAGTCAGTCAGTATCGCAACGGTTTCATTCGTTTAGATAACAAGATCGCAATAACAATAGAGGAGTTAATGGGTCAATAGTTCGCCTTGTTAAGAACGAGAAACTGATAGGAAATCTACATTTACGAGTAGTGGGTTATAACTTAATAATATACCTACTCTAATGGATGTTAAAAAATAATTAACTTAAATGTTTCTTATTTACTTAACTAGTTCTATTATATTACTTATTTACTTAACTAGTTCATAATTTATCTTATCTAGAAGACGCCTAGACTTCGCATGTGTGGCCTAATTAATTACTTAATTAAAAAAAAAAAATTGGCAGTCATAGGGACTGCCGATAGAAGTGAAAACGAATATTTAAAAAAAATAAAATTTTAAAATAAGTAATTAAAATATAAACCTTAAACTAAGGCATTGAAGTTTAATTACGAATGTAGTATATTTATATTTAAGACCTTTTGTCTTCGTACCAACGCGAGCTTGTCGGTGACAGTGTCGGTGACGCGAATCCACAAGTTTACCCCCTACCAAAAAGTGCTCAACGCGGCTAAAGAAGTTTTCACTTCAAAAAAACAGCTAAGTTCCCTTTTCAGGCAAGGAACCTTCTAAAAACGAAAACATCCTAGACACCGAACAGGACAACACGTCCGCACGAAGCTTCCAGGGGCTAACGCCGTTTTCTCTTGTCGCGCTAGTGTATGCAGCTCTGTAAAAAATTAGAATCGAAATATATCCACGGAAAGGTCAATGTGGGAATTTATAATTTCTGAATTTTCTCTGGTGTTTTCAGCCGTGACTAGTTACCAAAGACGTGCCGTCAAGCGGTTTGGCGTTCCGGTACGATGCTGTGTAGAAACCGATTAAGGGTATGGGTTTAATATAACAGTCATACCCCTAACAGGTTAGCCCGCTACCATCTTAGACTACATTCATTACTTATTTATTTATTTTTAAAATACAACACCATCCATCCATCTCTTTGTCTGTAAGAGATTGCTTTAGCAATAAGACCGCCTTTGCACATTTCTATGTAGTCTTACTACTGCTTTTTAACTGTATAGTGTATACTGTATATTTTGTGTGTGCAATAAAGATATCTAAATAAATTTAAAAAAAAAACTTGTGTGGTACTGGTGGATTAAGAAAAAAAACCCTCGGTGCACGAGTTATAAATTATTAAGTTGTAAATTATTAAAAAAAACTACTTACTAGATCTCGTTCAAACCAATTTTCGGTGGAAGTTTGCATGGTACATCATATATTTTTTTTAGTTTTATCATTCTCTTATTTTAGAAGTTACAGGGGGGGGGACACACATTTTACCACTTTGGAAGTGTCTCTCGTGCAAACTATTCAGTTTAGAAAAAGATGATATTAGAAACCTCAATATCATTTTTGAAGACCTATCCATAGACCCCACACGTATGGGTTTGATGAAAAAAAATTTTTTGAGTTTCAGTTCTAAGTATGGGGAGTGGGGACCCCCAAAATTTATCATTTTTTTTCTATTTTTGTGTGAAAATCTTAATGCGGTTCACAGAATACATCTACTTACCAAGTTTCAATAGTATAGTTCTTATAGTTTCGGAAAAAAGTGGCTGTGACATACGGACGGACGGACAGACAGACAGACAGACATGACGAATCTATAAGGGTTCCGTTTTTGCCAAATTTGGCTACGGAACCCTGAAAAGTTGAGAAGTCTCGATTTACGTAATCAACAAGATGTAACGGAATCCCTTGGACAGTTCCTCGGATTAGATTACGCGAATCCAGTAAATCCTATTCGATTCCTTTTGTGTAAATCGGGTTTGAAATCGGATTAACTAAGTAACTTGTATCTAATAATGCAAATTAGATTTCCATTTTCATCATTTGTGTAGCGAAATAAAATTTTCAATGTAAGTACTTACCTACTTACTTACTTCATCATGTGTTGCATGTACTTACTTACCATATTCTTACAAAATAAAAATGATTATGATTACGATGATTATGATTATGATCATTTTTAAGTTCCAACACATTGCTGGATCACTCACTACAACTGAGCGCGAATCTCAGAATAAGAAGGGTGAAGGGTTTGACCATTTGTGTCCTTTCCCATTCTGATAGGAGACCCGGGCCTTATTACGTAAAAATGATTGCTTCAGTGTAACAATCGCAATCACATTCGATTGGACCGCTATTGGATAAAATTCATTGTCGCAGCAAAAATCCATGACTAATAGTTATTTTAAACGCGAAAGTGTCAGTCCGTCTATCTGCCTGTCTGTGTAGCTGTCTGTCGGTTTGTGTATCTACTACGCTTTAACGGGCCATTTTTTCAACCGATTTTGATGAAATTTGATACAGAGATGATACTCGTACATTGTGTCCCAGGGAAGGACATATTTTATGCTAGGACATAGGCTAGGTTCTACAGGACGAAGTCGCGGGCATCAGCTGGTAATACATACTTTCGTGTATTGTTAACGAAATTCCATATTATATCCAAGAAACGGATTAAATTCATTATTAACTAGGTATGTACTTACTTAATGGATAGATAAAACTAACCACATATAATATACGTTACACGTTGTACGATTTAAATAATAGATACTAGCTGATGCCCGCGACTTCGTCCGCGTGGTTTAAGTTTTTTTTTATTCCCGTGGAAACTTATTATTTATTTATTCTTAATTTTCCGGGATAAAAAGTAGCCTAAGTTGTCACTCTCCAGGTCCTCAACTATACCCATTGCCAAAAATCACGTCGATCCGTTACTCGGTTGCGGCGTGAATGAAGGACAAACCAACAAACAAACAAACAAACTCACTTTCGCATATTTATAATATTAGTATGATAATATTATGTTCAATAGCAGTTGTAACCTTGAATTGAATTACTTTATAATAACTTTGACCCCCTAAAGCAACTATTTAGAAACAGCCGTTTGATGGCCTCAGAGTTTATTGTACTTAAGTACCGAGTTACCTACTTATTGAGTTTTGACGACCTTTCAGCACAGCGGTAGTTTTCGCTTAACACAGTTCAAGGTTCGATATCTGATTTCATTAGTCTACAAAATCCGTACTAAGTAGGTAGGTACGTACTTAATACAAATATTAAAAGTGCGTAATTGTGTCTGTCTGTCTGCTACACTTTTAAGGCCGATCTGTTCAACCGATATTTTTACATGCATCCCGGGGACGGACATAATGATAATAATAATAATAAAGTTTTTACTAGAGGCATTGCATAAGCTATTTAGTACTTATTTTTCTGAAAATCAAAGCTTTAATGGGGTTTTAAAAACCTAAATTCTCGCGGGCGAAGTCGCGGGCATCGTTAAGTTTACAAAGTTAATCTTCTGGGAAGCCATCTTTACATTTCATAAAAAAAAACTTAATGGTTCAATTTTATACGCTCGTCACACGAATAGATTTCATATCGAAACGTCGATATCGATGCGCTGATAAAGTGACGATAAGCCCTTCCCGACCTCAAGGCAAACGTTCACGATAATATTATATGTAATCAAAACCGTTCACGATAATATAGCATTTACACTGAAAAGGATACAGATGAAAGTTGCCTGCAGGTTTTTTGTACTTTTACGTCTCAATACACACCTATTGGATTATTTGTTCAGTTTTGATAGGCGGTGCAGGGGGAGTGCTTATCAAGTTTATTGCAAAGTCTATTGCGGGGCTAACGAAATACATACTAATCAAATAAATATTATAAATGCGAAAGTTTGGATGGATGTATGGTCACTATGGATGTTTGTTACTCAATCACGCCCGAACGGCTGAACGGATCTGGATGAAATTTGGCACAGAAATAGATTAATAGAGAAATAGATACTTAGTCTGGAATAACACATGGCTATAAGGAGTTCCGCGGGAATCAAAAAACCTCAATTTACGCGGACGAAGTCGCGGGCATCAGCTAGTATTATAAATGCGAAAGTTTGCCTGTCCATCTGTCTGCTACGCTTTAACGGGAAATCTTTTCAACCGATTTTGATGGGTATAGAGGTATGTAACATCCCGGGGGAGGACATAGGTTACTTTTTTATCCCGGAAAATAAATAGTTGACTAATATCAATAAACCTTAATCCACACAGTCACGGGCATACCTAATCTAGTTTTTATTATAGGAGAAAACATGCAAAATTCATACTATTATTCTAAATTTGCGAAATTATGTCTATCTGTCTGCTACGCTTTCACGGCCTGTCTGTTTAACCGATTTTAACGGAAATTAGGAGTCTAGACTCTAGTGTCATCCCGTGGAAGGACATGGCTACTTTTTATCGGAAAATCATAAGAGTCCCACGGGAACCTTAATCCTCGTAGACTAAATCGTTGGCATTATGTAACTACTTATCTAGTTTGCAATATTTTAACTCAGTAAGCTAAATACTAATAATTTGCATGGTGGGAGGTTTCGGTAGTGGTTAGTTGCCACCCTACCGGCAAAGATGTGCCGCCAAGCGATTTAGTGTTCCGGTATGATGCCGTCAAGAAATCGACTAGTATTGGATAGAAGCAGGCGTTACTTTGCGGAAGTCCATGATATTGAAAAAAACTACAAGTTTAATTCGCTATAATCCGCCACAGAAGGTAAATCTATGTGGTACAGTGCGTATCTTGAACTGGCAGCCCGCGATATTCTCCACACCACATAAATCTTCAAAATAACCTCAACGTACGTTTCACTCCGACACCGGACCATCTTCAGGAGATGTTGACTCTACAATATGTACGATTGTGTGAAGACACAATCGTACATTGTAGAGTCAACATTGAGTCAACATCTCCTGAAGATGCTCCGGTGTCGGAGTGAAACGTACGTTGAGGTTATTTTGAAGATTTATGTGGTGTGGAGAATATCGCGGGCTGCCAGTTCAAGATACGCACTGTACCACATAGATTTACCTTCTGTGGCGGATTATAGCGAATTAAACTTGTAGTTTTTTCAAAATCGACTAGTGGTAAATGGGTTTACTTAATACCTACATATAACTGCCAAACCCCTAACAGTCAAGGGCTAAATTGTAGTCGAATAAAAAAAGAAAAAGGATTTTTTTTATCCGCCTTATGAATTGCCCCAAATCATTTTAAATGAAATGTTCTTCTTTTATAACAAAAACAGCGTCCATCTCCGTAAAATAAGAAGCTTGTAAGGAGATGAAACGACATCACCTTAATACCCCGTTTGCATAGTTTCATTATAATCGAGGGGAAATTGAATTTTTCTGAGCGCGCCTTCTTAACTTAATAGCTTCCTTTGACTTCCAGTGCTTTCTATATAAATACTTCTTACCTTCGATGTTTTAAAAACGACACGTTTGTATAGTACTCTTATCGATCTTATCTTAGTCGAGTCGTATGCGGAAGGACCTGGGAACCCACCACCACTACCATACAGCCCATCAACGTCTCACTGCTGGGCACAGGCCTTCACTCTCATAGGAGAGAGGGAATTAGAGCTTTAACCCACCACGCTGCTCCAATGCGGGTTGTCGGGCATAACGACTATTAACCCACCGCATTATTATCCCAAGAAAATCCCTGCCATTATATGATTAATGGAATGGGGTATCGACCCTCAGCAATGGGGAATACGACGCAGAGATAGTTCAATAAGTTACTATTTAGTAGCTCCATGGGCGCGGCGTTGGGAATTTCTAATTTTTTTCTTAATATAGTTCCGTGTGGTGTAAAGACATTTTTAAGAAAGCGGGGGGACCGCTTCCCAAACTGCTTATATTTACTTTTTAGTGCACTTCTTGGGTTCATCGATGAAACATTCCATAGCCATTTAAGTACCTGTGGACAAAAATAATACATTGTAATAAGTTCATAGTTAAGTAAGTAAATACCTAAGTAATTAATCTAATATGGTTTTAATATACATCTTCATGTATTATAGTAAAGAATAGTTGGTGGCACGTCGTCGTAGCCGATAGCATGGTAACTAGCCACGAACGAAACCCCCCAAGTCCCACTAGACCAGAAAAATTCAATTCAAATTTGACCCTGCTGGGGATCTAACCCGCTACCTACCCCTTATAAGACATTAATAGCCTTCAACATTACGCGATGGGAGGGCGTCAAAAACAGGACCTTTGGTAAAAAATCAAACCCCCGCGGACGAAGACGAGAGAAAAAATTAATCTAAATTATAAGTAGGTAAGTAGGTACTTATGTAATATGCGGGAGTAGCGAAAAAAAACAACGCCTACTTAATAAAAAAGAAAATACACTGAGAAATATTACGGAAGTAACGGAATAAGTACCTACATAGATCCTAATATTAAAAACAACGGAGCCATAGACGAAAAAAAAGGAAAATACAAATATTTCGTGATTGCTCTTGGTATGAATGCCGGGCTGGATGTTACGAAAATATTTGTAACTAATACACAGCGGTTTGATGTACCTAGTTTTACATATACATAGATATGTAAAACTACATACATCAGACCGTTGTTACGTATGCGTAGAGATAATTAATACATACTAATATTATAAATGCGAAAGTGTGTCTGTCGGCTAGGCTTGAGCTAACAGCTCATCTTTTCTATAGATTTTGATGAAATTTGGTATAGAGATATGTTGCATCCCGCGGAGATGAAAAAACTAAACAACGCGGACGAAGTCGCGGGCATCATCTAGTTAACATGTTCAAATGTCTTCTTCTTCTTATTTTCTTTTATGGCGTGTGATTTGAGACACTGAAGACACAACGAATCAATGTAGGCAAATTTTATTCCACCCTTAGCGTAAAAAATTCTACGAGACATATTTTCACCTTTCATTCAATATTTCACTTAGTTATTACTAAGAAGTACCTACCTACTTTCTTTTTATCACAAGGTAAATAAGTAAATCACGAAAAATCAAGTTATGATTATGTATTAAATTAGTAGGTTCCATTACAGAATATTCTATGAAATCCATTTATTCATCTCTAGTTGTGCTCTGGAATAACTAGAGTAGGTATACATAAATCAGAATAATATAAATTGTTTTGGCACCGAAACTAATGCGACTCGGGGGATGTGATAAAACTTTGCTGTAGGCTTCGATATTCTGATATTATCTAATCGAGATTGCAAATAAATTGTATCTTGATAGAGCGCCGATATTTACTATCCATTATGAAAGTAGCAGCAATTTTTTTTCCACCAGAATGGTCACGAGCAGTAACCCAAACTAAGGCAATCTGTAAGAAAAAAAAACTCAATATGTATTTAAGCGCACCTAGGAAAATAAATCAGTGCATCTGTTAAAAGAAGAATTTAAAATTGTTTTTTTTTAATCCACTACAAGTTAGCCTTTGATTGCGATCTCACCTGATGGTAAGTGATGATGCAGTCTAATATGGTAGCGGGCTAACCTGTTAGGGGCATGGCAGTTATAATTAAACCCATACCTCTATTCGGTTTCTACACGGCATCGTACCGGTACGCTAAATCGCTTGGCGGTACGTCTTTGCCGGTAAGGTGGTAACTAGCCACGGCCGAGGCCTCCCACCAGGCCAGACCAGGGAAATTCAGAAATTATAAATTTCCAAACCCTGCCGGTTATCGAACCCGGGACCTCTGAACGTT
This sequence comes from Erebia ligea, assembly GCA_917051295.2. Lineage (NCBI taxonomy): Eukaryota > Metazoa > Arthropoda > Insecta > Lepidoptera > Nymphalidae > Erebia > Erebia ligea. The sequence goes on from OU785241.1 coordinate 1,439,695, forward strand.
AAGGCAACAGCGCTCAACACTACGTCACGGAGGTCGTCGTACTTAGTTGTCTACTCAGTAACTAAGTTATTATTTTTATTACCTACTATTTAATTAAGTACTAAAGTTTTAGTATCAAGGCATTATTTACTTAGTTTTTAAAGTGATATTTGGGTACGTATTTGCTTTAACCGCTCACAATTTATTTATACTTCCACAAATTTATCTGACCCGAAGACAGCGTCGCTAGTTTATATGAAAAATAAAATAACTAAACAATAGATTTATCATCCGCTGCGCGAGACCAAATTAAATCTATGGTGGGACTGTAACTAGTGTTATGGTATGTCAAAGTTAGCTTCTATACCCATATAGACCACTGCGCAATCATTAATACAAGGTGGATCAAACGGCCCCATTCCAATCCGAATCCAGAATCCAAAATCAAGGATTCCTTTGGTAAACTTTGGTTAGGCCAGTATAGGAGCAGACGGCTATCACAGACGGCTTTATTTCTGTTTATTTTTTTAGTTTGTAACAAGTCGTGATCGATTTTACACAAACAAACATAAAAAAAAAAAAAAAAAATATTCAGTCAATATATCAAGCAGACATCATGAGAATATTAAACATGGCGTGACAAATTTAAATACACAATAAACCACTTAAAATTATAATTTAATCAAGCTATTACACGGTTTTATAAACAATGGAGTCAGCAAATTCCGGCCCACGACCGGCAAACTTCCTGTAGGTCCATTTCGCCAAACAATGGAAATTTATTTCAAACTATGAACCGAGGTTTTGCACGCCTGCTGTTTTTGCATCAAAGCACACTGTTGTTGTGAGCATAGCCTTAATAAACCAAGCGGTAGCAAAAAATAAAATGTAGGCACAAATTATTAAGGTAAGTACCTACCTATTTGATACAAACCTTCAAAGTAGAAAGTCAATCAATATAATTGAGTAAGTAAACAGTACAAACAAGTAGTTAAATGCTTATTTGCAGATAGTCATTTAAAAAAATAACAATTGACTCCCCGAATTTGCTCAGTAGACGGGACGACCTCCAGCCTGCTGGACAGATGACGATGAGATAACGTGTAGAGTTGAGTCTTAAAGTAAGTAAGTAAGCACCTAAGTATGTTACAAATTGTTAAGTATCAGTCTCAAGTCTCAACTCTTATAACCAACTAGAGGACGCCCGCGACTTCGTTCGCGTGGCATAAGTTATTTAATTCCCACAGGCACTCCTTCATTTCCGGGATAAAAAGAAGCCTATGTCACTCTCCAGATCGTCAACTATACCTACCCATGCAAAAAATCACATCGATCCGTTGCTCTGTTGCGGCGTGATTGAAGGACAAACTCTCTATTTAACGTCCTTGGGGATAGAAATTTCCAAACTGTGGAATACGTATTTCATAATTTTAAATCGGAAGCCCAAATACCAAGTTTCAGGGGTGTAACTTGAGAAATGACGGACTTTCATACAAACTTTAAACCGCTATTTCACCCCCTTAAGGGTGGAATTTTGAAAAATTATTCCTTAGTGAGCGCCTACGTTACAAAAGGAACCTACTGTCAAAATTTCAAGTTTCTAGCCACAGCGGTTTAGGCTGTGCGTTGATATATAAGTCAGTCAGTCAGTCAGTCAGGACTTTGAATTTTATATACATATATAGATAACTAGTTAATAAACCCTTTTATAAAACAAGCTATCTCCAGCTACTGACTCTGAGCACCATCTTAGTACTTTTCAAGACAAATCCTATAACTTAGCCCAAACACAACAGAGCTATCATGAGTATTAGGGAGTTCTTATGACCACACCCTAGCTCCATTTGGAGACCTCTGGCCACCCTATTATTGTTGCATTGTCATCGAAGTTACATAATATAATGAGTTCCAAATCAATTCAATTTACCACATCTTCTTCAATTCAGATTCTTTAAATCAAGAGTGAATAGGCGAAGATGCCTATTCACTATTCACAAACAAGCGCGTCCAATCTTAGGCTGCAGCATCACTTCCCATCAGGTGTGATTGTAGTTAAGCGTAAGCCTATCATACTAATATTATAAATGCAAAAGTGTGTTTGTTTGTTGGTTTGTCCTTCAATCACGCCACAACAGAGCAACAGATTGACGTGATTAGGTATTTGCATGGGTATACTTGAGGACCCGGAGAGTGACATAAGTATCAAACTAATTTATTTATGTCTTTACAGAACTTTAATTATACAACTGCATCCAATATGCTTCACTTTATTTTTTACTTTATAATTCTTTTTCCCTCCAAACATCATAATAATATTCCATCCTTCAAATCAGTCACCGATCCACCTGTCATCGTCCCTTTTTTTTTTTAAAAGTCCATGTGAGACAGCACGGCACTGGATTCCGAGTTATTGACATTAGCAGATCACAACACTCGGCCATCCAACGGCGTGCTATCTCCGGAGCACGCATAAATCACAACACTCGGCTACAACTGAATCTTAAAATATTCTTTTTACTATATTACTTTTTTTTTTTATTATTATTATTTTTATTGTAATTATACTTATTTATTTATACATACTTATTTATTAATGACACAAAATATAACTGTTAACTTTCCTTTTAAATAACTAAAAAAAATTTTTTTTTTTTTTTTTAAAATACCGAAGCGCAATCTAAATTTTACTGCAATTTTTAATGACAATAATATGATGTAATAATTAATTTATTTAATAATTTGTTTTTCAGAATCTGTAATAGTGTCTGAATCGGAAGATGATTCTGAACCAGAAGATTTGTCTAACTCTAGTGATTGGATGTGGATCCAAGGTCGCATCCTATCTGCCGCTATGACTGCCTCGTATTTTCTTGTATTAAATCCTGGCACATTAACAACTTGATAACGATCATTGCCCAAACACTTCGCTACTTTATAGGGCCCAATGAATTTGGGTAGTAATTTCTTACTTTTCCCATCGTTGTAAAAGTTTGTTTTAGTTATTTTTACGAGATCTCCAACAGTATATGTGATAGCAGGAGATCTCATAGAATCGTAAGCCTTTTTCTGTCGCTCTTGACTCTTCTTAATGTTAGTAGAGGCCTCCTGCCTGATGCTATCTATGCTTGAGGATTGAGAATGGAGACTTTCAGAAGTTCCATCCCGTGGAGCATTGGGCGATGCCAGCATATTGTCTGTAGGACCGTTTAACTTTACCCCAAATAGTAGTTCTGCTGCAGATTTCTTTGTTGTTGAATTTATGGTATTATTTATTCCCCATTGTATTTTCCCTAGCTGTTGATCCCAAACACGTTCGTCCTTATTAAAATTCTGTGTACTCAGTGATGTGAGTATTGTCTGGTTAAATCTTTCTGCCTGGCCGTTGGCCCTAGGACAAGCAACTGCATTGAGTATGTGTTTTATCCCGTTACTATTACAAAACGATTTGAATTGTGACGATGTAAAAGCCGTTCCTCTGTCTGAAATTATTCTATTAGGTACTCCAAAATCGTTGAATAAAGATTCAAGAACTCTGATAACATTTTTAGTTTTTGTGTCTTTCACCGGCTTTGCAAAGAGGTATTTGGTAAACGCATCTACTATTGTTAAAATATAACAATTATTTGCTTTACTTTTCACAAACGGTCCCAGGTGATCTAGGTGTAAGGTATGGAATGGTCTATTGACTTTCTCAATTGGAAATAAAAACCCAGTTCGCGCTCTAGACGCACTATCTTTGTTATACGCGCATTCAATACACGAAGTCACATATTTCTTTACAAATTTTCTCATTTTGGAAAACCAATACTGACTTTGTATTCTCTCAGTGGTTTTTCCAACTCCAAAATGACCGATATCGTCATGGTTTGCTTTGCAGATCTGCCATCTAGCATTCTTGGGAACCACTAGTTTTCGGTCATCGCCAATTTTCCTATATAAAGCATGATTTTGAATCACATAATTTTTCTTTATCTCTTTACTTTCTTCGTCATTGTTAGGCTTCAAAGTTTTAATTATGCGTTGTAATTCTGAATCAGCATTCTGTAAAGTGAGTATCCAGTTTTCAGTAGTGATATTTAAAACTTTCATACCATCGTTTGTCTGAGTAGTAGAGGTCGGATTCCTGCTAAGGGCATCGACGTGACACATACGGGTACCCGGACGGTATTCAATTTGGAAATTGAATTCACTGATTTGGAGCCACCAACGGGCAATGCGTGGGATTAAATCTCTTTTGGTTAATGTTGTCCTCAAAGCATTACAGTCTGTGTAAACCGTAAACTCTAACCCCAAGAGATAAGGGCGAAATTTCTTTAGGGAACAAACCACTGCCAGTGTCTCTAGTTCATAAGAATGAAAATATCTTTCTTCTGGAGTGGTCTGCCTACTAAAGTATGCTACCGGCTTAAGCGCCCCAGTGTCTCCCTGTCTCTGCATCAGGATACCACCTAACCCTAATGAGCTAGCATCGGTGTGCAGCTCGGTTTTTAAATTAGGATCAAATAAGGCTAATATCGGACGGCTTATCAGCAGACTTTTCAACGTTGCGAAAGCCGTCCTCTGGTCTTCTGCCCAACCCCATTCAGCATCCTTCTTCAGAAGCTTCGTAAGAGGTCTGGCAATTTCACCGAAACCCTTCACAAATCTCCTGAAGTAGCTTGCTAAACCAAGAAACTGACGCAGTTCATGAACATTGGTAGGCATAGGGAATTCCTTAACGGCTATGATTTTTCTCTCACCAGGCTTGATGCCATCCGAAGAAACCTCATATCCTAGATATTCTATCTTTTTATCAAAAAACCTGCACTTCTCCAGTTTTAGGGTAAGGCCAGCATCCTGTAGCAATCTCAAAATGTCCTCTAATTTCTCAAATCCTTCATCTATCGTAGCCGACGGGATAAGAAGATCGTCCATGTAAGCGTGTGCAGAGTCGAATCTTCTAGAACCAAGTAGTCTATTCATAATCCGTTGAAATACGGCTGGGGCATTCGCTAAACCAAATGGCATTCGTTTGAATTCGTAATGGCCATCTGGCGTTATGAACGCAGTAAGATGACGACTTTCTTCTCCCATCGGTACCTGGTAGTATCCGGAGGCTAGATCCAATGTAATGAAGAACTGTTTTCCACTTAAGTTTGAAATTTGATCCTCTATTAATGGTAGCGGATACTTGTCTTTAATTGTTTTGTTATTCAATGCGCGGTAATCTACGCACAACCGGCGTTCTCCATTTTTTTTCTTTACAATTATTATTGGACTTGCATAGTTTGACTGCGATTCTTGCACAATGTCATTCTTTACCAAGTCATCTACCATATCTCGTACTATTAGTCTCTCGTGGTGTGATAACCGATATGGTCTGTATACGACAGGGCTTTTGTCATGTAACTCTATATTCATTTCAGCATTTTTAACACATCCAAGTTCGCTAAGATTTTGTGCGAAGCATCGTCTATATTTTGTTAACAAATTATGTAATCGTGTCAAAGTGGTCTCATCCACACCATCTCCAGTTTTAATTTCAGATTTCTTCATAGGTAGATACTTCTTTGGGTTTTCTTCAGCGTTAATTATAAAAGTTCTAGTCTCTGCTATGGGATTGGCTCGAGCTATCAACATTCCTGCTTTTAATTGTAGAGGTTTTGAAGTTAACGAGGTTGCAAATATGACTGCTCTTTTATCATTCACATTGTAACAACCTTGGTGTAAATGGTATTCTTGATTAGGGCTCGACCTAGTGCTCCCATCAAAATACACATCTCCTGAGTATGGTTCTTTAGTAAATACATTCACTAACCCCCCTTTGTTTATCGTAGCATCTTTCTCAACGTAAAGATTAATTTTAGAGGTTTCATCGGAAATACTTTCTGTTGGTGTATTATAAAAAAATAATCTCTCATTATCCTTCATTACTGTTACAGCCGGTAACTCAGTAAAGTTTTGTCCTACTAGAAGTGATGCCGGTAAAAACGTATCGTCTACAGCTAGTACAGCAATTTCGGCTTCTACTTCATCGATCTTAACCACAATTGTGGTCTGGAAAATGGGTTGTATTGAAGAGTTCCCAAACCCCTTTATTACTGGTAACTTGTTATAATTTTCTTTAAGACCAAGCAACTTAGCTTTTGACAGCTTAATGAGGGTACAATCGCTGCCAAAATCTACAAACGCATTCAAGGTAGCGCCATTGACACATATATTTTTGAAATATTTATCATTTGTTGGCACCAGTGTAGATATAGGAGTAGATATAGTACCCAATCCTACACCCCTATTTATTTTGAGCACTTTTTTATCATTAATCACATTTTTGTCACTGCCATGGGACTGTAGGGGTCTTTTAATGCAGTTATCTTGACTGTGTCCTATTCTCCCACATTTCGGACATTTAATAATGGGTTTTGAGCATTCACTATAACCATGCCCACGTTCTGAACAGTTGAAACATGTCAACTCATTAGCTCTATTTGTCATAGTCTTCCCTCGATTTGGTACATACCGCTTCCTAATCGAATTGTTACTGCTGACCTGATAAGTAGCATTAGAATTAAAGGCGTGTGGTGTTTTAAGATGATTAAACTGTTGCGAGGCTAAATAGTTTAACAAATCTTCCGGTTCATCACATTTCATTGCTTGAGCTCCATTTCTAATACCACTATCGGTAATTCCGTATACCAGACAATCTACTGCCTTACGTCCACTTATTTCACATCTACTTAACAACGACAACTTATCATAAAAATAATCTCTAAGAGTCTCGTCTGCACGAGACTTGCGACCTAACATTTCTTCTAATAGCTTCCCATAATTTTCATCACTTGGAAATGCCCGTTGTATTTTACACTGCCATTCTTGCCACGTAAAGTTAAGAGTTGGGAGCGACTCGTACCATTTCTTAGCCAATCCACTCAATTTTTGTAGGGCGAAGTGGATAATTTGCTTCTCCTCCCACTCGTACATCACGGCACACTCATTCACTTTCTTCAACCAGCGTTCCGCATCTTGGCCTCTATTGTCAGGGTCAAATTCGGGCACTACATTTTTTGTGCTGTCCACGCTCCTACCTTTTTGGAGTGTCGATATAACCTTCATAAGATCTTCAGCAGTCAATCCTCTTCCCCTTGAATGCCGTTTTCCCCTCTCATCTCCTTCGTCACTCGACGACCTTCGACGGCGCCGCTTCGAACGTTCCGGAGTACGGGATGAGCGACTACCTTCTCTCTCGTCTGGAATACGATTTGAAAGTACTTCTTAGTATATTAAAACAATTGCGCTATAGAGTCGATTAATTGGTGTCACCTTAATTTATTTTCGTTTGGGTTCGGGTCATCTACATTTTCAAAAACTCTTACTCTTTATTGCAGGCACCTACATGTCTGTCTCACTACATGACTGTATCAACCACCTACGTCTATGTACATGACTGAATCTCTATTACCTATGTGTTTGTTGCCCGGTCACCTACATGATCATGTCCCACATTGAAGTCACCTATGGGACTGAATCTCTATTACCTAAGTAATCATTGCATAGTCACCTACATGACTATGTCCCTCATTGCAATTACCTACATAACTGCTGCATGGTCACCTACATGACTAAGTCACACATTGCAATCACCTACATGACTGTTGCACAGTCAACTACATGACTATGTCCCACGTTACAGTCACCTACATGACTGTTGCACGGTCACCTACATGATCATGCCTCATGTTGCAGTCATCTACATGACCGTCACACGGTCACCTACATGGCCGTGTCCCACGTTGCAGTCACCTACATGACTGTTGCACGGTCACCTACATGGCCGTGTCCCACGTTGCAGTCACCTACATGACTGTTGCACGGTCACCTACATGACCATGCCTCATGTTGCAGTCACCTACATGACCGTCACACGGTCACCTACATGGCCGTGTCCCACGTTGCAGTCACCTACATGACTGTTGAACGGTCACCGACATGACCATGTCTCACATTGAAGTCACCTACATGACTATCGCATGGTTACCTACTTGTCCGTGGCTCACATTGTAGCCACCTACATGACTAAATATCTATCACCTTCCACTATAATAGTTATAATCTTCATCACAAACCATTGCAAGTGCACCTCTGAGCATTGGTCTCATTCCAGAGAAATGATTCAGTGCATTAATGCTGCACTATGATACTGGATATTCAGTAAAAGCAAATAATAATAAATAATAATAACAGCGTGGTGATGCCCTCAAAATAATGCTTCTATTAGAGATACTGTTATAAGCATTGTTGTACAATTTTCTATACCTGTTATTTTATTTTTGTTTATAATTATAAAAGTAGATATTTAAAATATTCAGATAAGTAATTAAGGTGTGATACATAGTTATTGGCATGTTCTACCTTCTAAGTAATTTTTATCAAGAGCTTTAATTGTTTTAACCAAAAGATGAATTTTCAATAACAAAACATTCATGTTGTAGTTTGAATTCAGAACGCCAAATGTGACTTTTTCTTAAAAGCCAAATCTGTGTTCTGCCCAAACATTACTATGTTTATTATTTATTATTTGATTCTTACTCTTACGCATTACCTATTACCTTGAAAATATTAAAATTGTATTACATACAGTAAATCAACGCTATCTTTAGTTACTTAATAATATTAGAGGCCCATGCCTAAAGGTAATATAGTGAAATCTATACTAAGTTTGTAATCAACTAAGCTCAAAACTATCTCTTTGTTAACTCCTCACACCTAACTCTAACCTACCAACCAGTTTTCATTTTAAAACTTGATTACTTTAAACTTGATTAGCTTCAAACTTGATTATTCATAACAATAACTTAGGCCTGTTTCAAACTGAGACTTTATTAGAGTGCTATACTAAATAAAACCCTATAGGAATTATATAGGATCACAAATTCATGCTGAGTAATATTGCAACCGTTTGCTTTCCAACTTCTGTTTATAATGACCGATTTTCACTGCTTTGATTGGGGCCATTTGAGATACCTAGATAAGTTACAGACAGAAATTCAAGTAACAAACTTTCTGTAACTTGTTTAAATCCTGGAGTTGGCATTAAAATACTTATATCAATTATTATTATTGAAATATCATCTACTTATTTTAGATAGAGAACACCCCTACACTAGCGTAAATACTTAATTTTGGGCTGTATTTCTTACTGAATGTCCTCGAATAAGCGTCGATAGCTAAATTCCAGACTTATCCTTACTCAATTGTGCTAAATAAGCATATCAATTACTTAGACCAATTCAAATACTTCTTGAAAAGTTTGTTGTAGAAATTACTCACAGTTTCTTTCCGACATGGCTCGTGGGTGTTGTCACTTCTGAATTATCAAACTAATTTATTTATGTCTTTACAGAACTTTAATTATACAACTGCATCCAATATGCTTCACTTTATTTTTTACTTTATAATTCTTTTTCCCTCCAAACATCATAATAATATTCCATCCTTCAAATCAGTCACCGATCCACCTGTCATCGTCCCTTTTTTTTTTTAAAAGTCCATGTGAGACAGCACGGCACTGGATTCCGAGTTATTGACATTAGCAGATCACAACATAAGCTACTTTTTATCCCGGAAAATTGAGGAGTTCCCGTGGAAATTTAAAAAAAACTTATTCCACGCAGACGAAATCGTGGGCATCAGCTAGTAATGAATAAAAAAAAACATTCTAACACGGCAAGGCAAAAGCTTGTTACAACAAATGCATACCTACGAGTAAAATGTACTCTGTAGTCATCAAATCCATAAAAGTGTTTTCCGTATTTTATTGCAAATTTAAAATTTCATCCTATAAGTGCATGTCCCCTAAACGCAACTTGTCCCTGTCTGAATATAATGTCCCCTGGGTATTCGCACGACACTTGGACATAAACTTGAATGCAAGAATTAACTTAGGTACTCGTACATTTCGAATGCAACATTACTGTTTTAGAACGCACAGAGTTTAGATTCTTTTATTATAAGTTATGTGTAAAATGACAGTTGTTATAGCTTTATCTAGTTTACACTAACAAACAAGTAGTTTTGTTGCTGGTTTTCGACAAAACTTGTATTAGTATTCTTGTCAACGACATTTCAAACATCAAACTCTTGGTTATCCCAGAAAACTATTTGCATTGTCATTACATAAGTACTTAGTTATCTCAGATTTATTTTGTACCTCAGTACTTAGTTCAAAGATTAATGGCTAAATGGCATTCTGAACCACTATGGTAAGAAAAATCACTTGAAGATTCGAAAGAACTGGTAAAAGTTTTTCTTTGACTTAGGACTTGAATTGTTGGACTTTGACTTTTGATTTGAATTGAATCTTTCGAAATCGAAATCTTGAGCAAATATAGCCCTTATGACATAAGAAAAAGGACCATGGAACATGGAACGCGTGGATGTCTCTATTTGGAGACCTATGTCCAGCAGTGGACTACTTAATCATTTGTGCATACTAAGATAAATCATTAGATATAAAAGTAAGTAATAATAATTATTTTATAATTTTATAACAGTGCTTCACACACGAGGAAAGTTTCTAACTTAAGTACTTAAAGACATATCAAAAATTTTTGGAACCGGCAGGATTTTTTTTGATATTTAAGTAAGTAAGTAAGTTTTATAATAATTATGTTAGCATTGAGCAACGCCCTGACAGGGCCTCATGTCCATACATGCTAATAGCCATTGTATTATGTAATATACCTAATGTATTAAGTAGTATTTACTATTTAGTACGTCTTATTTAAGTAAGACATGAATAGCTATCAATAAATACATGATTAAATGACTATCGGTCGACGGCGAAATACAAAATTGTTGCAAAGTGCAAAAATTTCAAAATAGAATGCAATCTATAAAACGAAAGACAAATTACGAATTTCATAAAGTTTACTCCCAGACTGTTCCACAAATAAATTTCATCCCCCAGCAAGTGCAATCCCCGGTGTCCCCTAGACGACCCTTTACTGTCTCAATATGCAGGTCCCTTGCTATTCGGACGTAAACTTGGGGCAAGATTTACCTTCCGATACTAACTTTACCGTTTTACAGCTTTAGAGCGCATGAAATTCTTTAAGGAAATTTAGAAATTTGGAATTTTTCCGAGCAAAACTTTTATATTCAATGTGCTAACGTTAACCATAAAGTCGTCAGCGAAAACAGTAGATATTGTTGCAAAATCTGCATATTTGCATGATTTTTGTTATCTCGTGGTAAAATTCATCGTAAATACTTAGAGCAATACTTAATATTACGTACGTCCCAAGAATTCAAGCTTTTAGATCGGAATGGTTTTGCTACTGAGAAGGACCAGCAAAAAACGAAACAATGAAAAGGATCAAAAACGTAATCCTTAATACAATGTTAATCTCAACACTGTTCCAAATATTCAATCTTTCTTTTTCTTTTGCAAAGTGCTTTCGAATTGTCAGTCTATACTCTATATACTTAATATTATAAATAAATACGAAAGTTTGGATGGATGGATGTTTGTTACTCAATCACACCAGAACGACTGAACGGATCTAGATGAATTTTGGCACAGAGATAGATTATAGTATGGAATAACACAGGATACTTTTTATCCCGGAAAATCAAAAAGTTCCCGCGGAAACCAAAAAAACCTCAATCAACGCGGACGAAGTCGCGAGCATCAGCTAATAAATTACATAAAACATTCACGTTTAATATCAAAAATGTTTCAACCTTAAGGCTGTGCTTAAGGGTATTAGGTAAAGGCCACCCGGTCGGCAGTTTCTTATCGCCGAATCCTCAAGGGCCACTTTGGGGGAGACGTGCTTGAGGGCCGATATCACGGTGTCACTTTCCTACCCTCTTATAGGCACTCCAATCTTCATGTACTTGACTTAATTTTGTATAGCAAAACCCTTGTACGACAAAAGTAGGAGGGAGCTAAGACAGCGATCTGCAACGTGCGTGATTCAGTCGAAGAAGAGGTTATTATTGATTTGGTGCTCTCGTTTTTTAATTGAATCTAAATTCCACATTCCAAATTCTAAATTCCAGAGCACGTGTTTCCTGCCAGTATATAACTTAAGTACCTTCAAGGCAAGAGTGAATAGGCATCTTCTAGGCAAGCGCGTTCCAACCTATACCTCATCATTGCTTTGCACTAAGCATGATTGTCGTCAAGCGCAAGCCTATCACGCAATTAAAAAAAAACCCCATATTTTAAATGCGAAAGTGTATATTTTTTCGTTCTCCTCAATCTGCTATAGAGATTTAACTACATAACTGTATATTGTATAGAGAAAATGGTAAAATATCAAAGGTCTTATTTACTTAAGTATGAGAAAAAATCAATTTTAAACTATGAAATACATTAAAATTTAAATTAAAAATAAATTATAATCCTAACCACTGTAAAGAGGCAATGTGCCTAGAGAAAATTGCTTTCCAGATCTTATCAAAAAAGAGACTAGGTTACTTTTAAGTACTTTTTTATTAAGTATACTAGTTTTTTTACTACTTACTTACTAGTATTTTATTATTACTTAAGTAAACTTACTTAAGTAAATACATGATATCAAAAATTTTCGGAACTGGCAGGATAATTTTTTAAGGAAAGGAAAATTTTTGATTAAGTAAGTATGTATTTAAGTAAGTTTAGAAACTTTCCTCGTGTGTGAAGCACTGTAATAAAATAAAAAAAATACTTGAGTATTTTATTTTAATAGTTACTTCTTACTTAAGTATGACAAAATAACTATAACCAAGTAAATTTAAATTTCTACTAGGATATTGGGAGGTTACAGCTGCAAAATGTTGTAAGGACAGTGTTTGCAGTCCGAACAAAATGGCTGCGATGGCACTAAGTGCATAATACGAGCGCGCGACCTTTTTCAAAGTTTTAATGGCTTTTGTAGCTCTGCATAGAACATTACAGCTGGGAGTTTAGAGCTTAGCCCCTTAATTGAATTAATTCGTAAACATTATCATACAAGATTTTTTTTAAATTCCACCAACTAGTAGTTACTTAGTGCAATTTAAAAAAAAGCTTCACATTCAAGGGCTAACCTTTTTAACGTTTAAACTATCGTGAGTGATATTCATTATAACTATACATAATATCCGGATAAACTCACGTGTTCTGTCGGAAAAATGCCCGACTAATTTCGAACCCGTTCGGGGCCCTTATTCATGAGCCTCTTCGCTCACTGTTCGCTGTTCGCTGTTGTGTCGAGTAGCGGCCGCGTAGCGCGAACAGGCTCATGAATAAGGGCCCCGAACGGGTTCGAAACTAGTCGGGCATTTTTCCGACAGAACACGTGAGTTTATCCGGATATTATGTATAGTTAGTTATAAGGGCTAACTTGTAGTTAGTACTTTAACTAAGTACAAGTTAGCCCTTATTTGCGATCTCACCTGATGTGATGATGCAGTGTAAGATTTCAAAATTCAAAAGAGCAACCACCGAGTTTCTTGCTGGTTCTTCTCGGTAGGAATGGCATTCCGAACCAGTGGTAGATTCACTCGACGATTCAAAAGCACTTGTCGAAATCTACTTGAATAAAAAATATTTGAGTTTGAGTTTGAGATGGTAGCGGGCTAACCTGTTTAGAGGTACGGTAGCCACTAATCGTTTTCTCACGGCATCGTACCGGAACGCTAAATCACTTGGCGGTACGTCTATGCTGTAGGGTGGTAACTAGCCACAGCCGAGGCCAAGCCAGACCAGACCAGAGAAAATTCTGAAATCGTAAATTCCCAAATTGACTCTGCCGGGAAACAAACTCGGGACCTCCCACTATAAGACCATATCACTCACCATTGCGCCAGGAAGGTAGTCAAAAAAGGCGTCAAAAAAAAAAAAGTTAATTAGTCTAGCTTCTCGCAACTGCAAAGCTTTAATTTCAACTAAGAACCACACGGGCGGTTGGGGCCAAATATGGCTGCCCCATAAATGCAGTTACACCTGTTTATAGAGCCGATTATAGCGCAAGCAGTCGGGAACTTGGCGGCTGTGCGAGCTATAACAATAAAAACCTACTCTACTTGCGAATTCACATGCAAAACTAACTGGAGAACACCATCTATGTTAAAAAAAGGTGTCTCCTCTATACTAACATTATAAATGTGCCTGGTGGGAGGCTTCGGCCGTGGCTAGTTACCACCCTTATACAACACTATACTAACATTATAAATGTGCCGGTGGGAGGCTTCGGCTGTGGCTAGTTACCACCCTACTGGCAAAAACGTGCCGCCAAGCGATTTAGCGTTCCGGTACGATGCCGTGTAGAATAGGGGTGTGGGTTTAATATAACTGCCATACTCCTAACAGGTTAGCCCGCTACCATCTTAGACTGCATCATCACTTACCATCAGGTGAGATCGCAGTCAAGGGCTAACTTGTAGTGGATAAAAAAATGTTTTCTATTAAGTATTCCCCTAATAGTAATTCGGCGGAAGGTTTAAGGTATAATTCTATCTAACTATTCATGGTTGACTGATGCAAAAAAAAATAGATGCCATCAACTTTGATACATTATGCGCACAAACCAAACAAATACATTGTAAGTAAATAGATGAATTATTAAAACTTAACTACTAACCAATAGTGAATATTAATACTTGTATTGACTGTCAATTTGTAAGTTTGCCTGTTTTTGTAAAGATACCAACGTTGGATGTCAGAATTTACTCAATCAGTCCTGAAGTACTACCCGCCCAACAAAACCAATCATTGTCTCTAATTCCGTCTTTGTTTAGTAAATCCCACTGAATGCTAAGAAGGATAATAGAAATACGTAGTATATATTATTTATCTATAAATTCATCTGAAGCATATTAAGTAAGCATACGAACGGGATTTTTTTGCCTTAGAACTAAGTACTTAGTTCTAAGGCAAAAACATCCCGGTCGTCTGCGTCGAACAGACTTTATATTTTAGCTAACTATTTATGTTTTTATTTGTTTCGCACTCAAATTATCCTCTGACAAGGCGTCAGAGACTTTTGCTGCGAGTTTTGCTCTGAAGGAGTCACTATGGTCGTGAAGTAGCTGTGTGTGTGTGTATTTTTTTTTCGTGTGATATATGTGTATGATTGTGAGTGACCCATTACAGTACTTAATTAGGTTGGGCTAGCTAGCTTTAAGTTCTTTTGTATTGTGAAAGTTTCTCACATCCATTCATCTACTAGAAAAGAGCTAATGATCTTCAAATGGCTGAACCGATTTTCTTGAATCCTAGCTAGGAACATTCCCGATTAAGTGCCGATTGCACCAACGCCGGGTCACGTTTAACCCAGGAATAAATTTGATAAATTGACAGATGTTTTATAAGAATCTGTCAACGTTACGCTTTTATTCCTAGGTTAAACGTTATTCGGAGTAGGCGCAATCGGCCCTTAGTCACGTTTTAAACAAAAAAAAAAGCTAAATCAAAAAAAGTTCATCCGTTTTGGGGGCTACGATGTGCCACAGAGAGACACAGATACAGAGACAGATACACACGTTAAACTTATAACACCCCTCTTTTTGCATCGGGGGTTTGAGAGCAAAGAGTAAAGTCTGATTTCTAAATAATAAATTACTTTAACCTGAAACATCGGCTAGGCGTGTTGTACTCTCTTCTTGACCATTTCTATGTTCGAATTCTGTGGTAGGAAGATCCGCAAACTTAACCGCAGACCATTAATTAACGGAAGACCAGGGCCCGGGGTAACAAAGCCTTCGATTGTTTCACTGGACCAAAGAAAATACGTTTAAAGACTCGGGCAAACGGTGAGCGACGATTACGTCTCAAAGCGATAAATTCTCAATAACCCTGGCGTAGTAACCATTTGTTAACAGAAGACCAGGACCCGGGCTTACAAAGTCTTCGACTGTTTCACTGGACCAAAGCAAATAGGTTTTACTTTAGAGACTTGGGCACACGATGCGCGTCGATTACCTACGTCTCAAGTCTCAACGCGATGAAGTTTAATGAACCTCCTCGGCGTAACTATGTGACTGTTACTTAACAGAAGACCCAGAAGTCGTGTGCCCAGTTTAAAGACTTGGGCACACGATGCGCGTGTATTTGATTTTAGCTGATGATGAGTTCTTCCTAACCTGTTAGGGGCATGGCAACCATCCATCCATACCAGTAATCGGTTTCTACGCGGTATCGTACCGGAACACTAAATCGCTTGGCGATACGTCTTCGCCGGTAGGTCACGGCCGAAGCCTCCCACCAGGCCAGACCAAGGAAAATTCAGAAGTTATAAATTCCCAAATTGACCCTACCGGGGTCCTCCGCACGCGAAGACAGCAGCGCCAGGGAGGTCGTCAAACTGGTAGAAAATAATCTTAGACTGTGCTAACCCTAGCTATACCTAAACAGGTAATTTTACAATGTACGGCACTAAAGAGCAATTTAATTTATGCATTAAGTAAGTATTAATTTTTTTTGCAGACCTTACGTTCACGCTGTATTCCCGCGAAAAGGGGTAAGTTATACGAATTGGAAAAGGGAATTACTGGGGTGGAAAATTAATATGAAGAAATATATACTTCGTAAAAAAAAACATAGTCAAGTAGCTGCACAGGTAGATAAGTCTAGATTTCATGGTTTTCCTTTCATTTAATTTATCAAGTTTCTTAGAGGGATTTGATCCTTATAATTGATACTAACGATCGATGCAATAAAAGTACAGGTTGTAATTTTTACAGATTTTAGTCGGTTCGATTCCCGGGTGTGGCAAGCGAATTTTCGAAAATCTATGAATGCAGTTTTCTTTCTATTCAAAAATAAAGGAATGTTTTCTTTGAGTAAAATTTTCTATCTACAGTAGGTACCTATTAAGAGTACTTTCCCTTCAGGTGGCATTACAAAATTCCAGCCTGTATAACTATAAGGTCGGATAAACTTATCTAACCCGGTGACAGGGTCGCTATAGTATTTACGAAAAATCATACTGCGAAAGTGTGTTTGTTTGTTGGTTTATTGGTTTGTTGGTTTGTCCTTCAATCACGCTGCAACGGAGCAACGGATCGACAAGATTTTTTGCATGGGTATAGTTGAGGACCTGGAGAGTGACATGGGCTACTTTTTATCCCGGAAAATTGAGGAGTTCCCGTGGGAATTTAAAAAACTTATTCCACGCGGACGAAGTCGCGGGCATCAGCTAGTTAATTTTATATAAACAGGCATAAAAATTAGTTCCAGATGAGTTTGACGGACTATACTAGATGATGCCGGCTAATTCAGAGTATAACTAATCTATCTCCAATCCAAATTTCAGCCAAATCGGTTCTGTCATTGTAGCTTGAAGAGTAAAAAACATACAAACTTACAAACAACCTTTCACGTTTAAGTTTACTTACTTAATAGTTAGTAGGTACTCTACTTATAGCTTAGTGCCCAATAGTATAAAAGTAAGTTATGTGTGATAATAAGTACTTAGTTATTGAGATTTATTTACTTTATGTTACTTAATAACTAGAGCAAAAAAGTGTTTTTATCGGTGACGCCAAATAATGATTTATTTATTTATTTACAGACTAAAAGATTTGATATTTTGATCACGTTTCATATGTACTTAATATGTACTCCAAGCTCTCTCTAATCTTCCAAGGGAACATATAACTAAGTTTTAATAATTAAACTAACTGCTTACTCCCAATTTTAATCAGGATTAATTAACTACCCCACTTGCTTAACTTTATTAATTAAAAGTATTTAATTATACGACTAATTACATAAAATATAAGTTTTAGACGGTTTCAACTTTCAATCCACGACAAACGAAGTTTGTAATATCTAGGTTTGTAACAGATTAATAATTGTGTGTGGGACACATAAATCGATCTCTTTGTTGGAAGGACAAAGTTACCTACTCGTTACGGCGGCCCCATAAAGGTCTAGCGCCACTACAGATGCATGGCGCGGCGCGGCACATAGCAGCAAATATTCTTTGTACGAGTTAGTATGGAGCTGGGCCCACTTGCGACGCGGCACGGAGCCCGGAGGTGCACTGTAACATTATTGTACAAAGAATACTTGCCGCTACGTACCGCGCCGCGCCGCGCCTATGCAGTGGGGCCAGACCTTTAATGTATAGATTGTTGTATGTGTGAAACAGAGTAGGTTTACCCTGGAGAATCATTTGGGATTGTTGAAGAAATCCTCTACCCTTATCACAAACTCAAATCCATACTTTATAACTCAATAATTACTACTTACTTACTAACATTGCAAATGCGAAAGTGTGTCTGCTACGCTTTCACCTCAGAATAGGCTTTCACGGCCCATCTTTTCAACTGATTTTAATGATTATGAAGGAACTAGAAATTTAATCTATATAATATATAAAATTCAAAGTCCTGACTGACTGACTGATAATCCGCAACAGTAGGCAAATATACTCGTATGTGGTACAGTGTGGCCGATTCTGTATAACACAATCTCCAAACTAAACTAAAATGGCAGCTTTAAATCTAGTTCTGTCCCTTTCCGTTGGGAGTATTATGAAAGGGTTAGCAATATTTGTAATGCTCTAATTTTAGTTTAGTTTAGAGATTGTGCACTACAGAATCAGCCCCAGTGTATCTTGCACTTGCAGCTTATCTTAGTGCAAGATACACTGTACCACATATATTTGCCTATTGTTGCGGATTATAGCAAATTAAATTTCTAGTTCCTTCATAATCATGGACTTCCGCAAAGTAACGCCTGCTTCTATCCAATATTTGATATGAAATTTAAAGATGTAACTAGTTTTTAGAGATAGGTTACATCTTGGGGAAGGAGTAAGGACATTTGCTACTTTTTATCCCGTATAATTATAGAGTTCCGGGATAGAGAGAGAGATGGTAGGTAAGGTGATAACGAAGTGCAGGATGGTAGTGGGTTATCTTGTTTAAGGGGCAACTATGCCAGTTATGTTAAACCCATACGCCTAATGGGTTTCATATAAGAGCAGATATGATATTCAGAACAATAATATATTACTTATATATATATTTTTTAAGCAATTTATTTTGTACCAACAAGTTTATACAATATGTAGAAAAACAGAAACATAGTGGACAAGGAAACACTAATCTCTATAAGAGATCTCTAATATTATTTCCTATTCTATAAAATTCTCTAAATTATTCTCTATTCTGTTGTGAAATATTATACAATAACAAGGTACACATAACACAACTAGGTACAAATTATTGTGTACCTTGTATAATATTTCACAACAGAGTTATAATATATAATCAGTAATCACCATTTCGTGGAGGCGGGAGGTTCCGCAGAGCAAAGAAAAACATTGTTAAGCGTACCTACCTAACAACTACCTACTTGAAGTAACGAGCGCGCATTTGTTACGGGGATTATGATTCATGACGAATAGACGAACGAACTAACGCAAGTTACGTAGCTATAAGTACATTATGTGGAAGCGGTGATCTTTTGTATTCCTCATTATTATCATATTATCATTTATTATTTTCTTTCGTTTTTAACTGTAATTTTGTATGACCGATTAATTTAATTTACTAGGACTTTTCTTTCTTAACTTTGACGATTTATACCAAATATTCATACACCATTAATTGGTAGAATGTATAAGGCTCACAAACTGAAATCTTGTCTACTTTATATCACCTACATTCTCATGAATAAATTATTATTTATTATTCATTACTGAGGGTCGTGAGCGTGACCCCTACCCATTAATCACATAATGGTAGGAGTTTTCTTGGGATAATAATGCGGTGGCTTCCCACGTCCTTCCGCATTGCGAAGCGGTGATAGCCAAGTGGTTTAGACACACGACCTCCTTATACGCGGGGTCGCGGGTAAATATAGCTCGTTTCAAATCTTGGTTTCTAGGTATATCTTAGTCAAAACCTTGTCGAGTAAAGTCACGGTAGACATATAACGAGTAGTAAGCTAATCTTAGATACTAATACTAGCTGATGCCCGCGACTTAGTCCGCGTGGTTTAAGTAAGTTCTTTTTTATTCCCGCGGGAACTCTTTAACTTTCCGGGATAAAAAGTAGTCAACTATACCAAAAAACACGTCGATCCGTTGCTCCATTGCGGCGTGATTGAAGGACAAACAAACACACTTTCGCATCTATAATATTATTATGATTATAAATGCGAAAGTTTGGATGGATGGATGTTTGAAACCTCAATTCACGCGGACGAAGTTGCGGGCATCAGCTAGTAAGGTTTTAACCAACGCGGAATAATGAGATTGTTGTGGTGAAAGTGCTCCCAGTGCCTGTTGAAAGGGCGTTGAACCACTGATCTGCAGTTTTCAGCCTCTTTGTTATGGCCACGCCGATTGTACCGACGAATACCATTCGAATTACAATGGAATTTTTTGGACGTTGAACTTTCTATAACTTAGACTTTTGGCTACCTCCCTGGCGCGACGGTGAGCACTATGGTCTAACAGCGGGAGATCTGGAGTTCAATTCCCGGTAGGGTCAATTTGGGAACTTATAATTTCTAAATTTTCTTTGGTCAGCTCTCCGATTGTGTTAAGGAAATCGTATAATTCGACCTGTTTAAGGAGTTCATAGATGCCTGCACGTCTACAAGCATGTAATGCACTCCTTAAACAGTTCAAGTAATACGTTTTAAGCTGTCAAATGATTATACGATTTGCTTAGAGCCTTAGACAATTGGGCCTCTGGTCTGGTGGTAGGCTTCGGTCGTGGCAACTTACCACCCTACCGACAAAGACGTACAGAGTACAGACTGCATCAAAGCTTGCCACCAGTTGAGATTGCAGTGACTGCAATATAAGTTATATAATATATAAGTTTTAATATAAGTTATAACTTATATAATATAATATAACTTTATCAATATAAGTTAGACTAAACTTACTTAAATATACATATCAAAAATTTCGGAACCGGCAGGATTTGAACCTGCGTCTCTCTGGGAATCGCGTCCTGATCGAATATGGGCCTTTGAAAGTAGTTTCGATACTTTAATATATCGCTACTGGATGGCATAGACAGTCGCGTAAAAAGACTGGATTAAAGATGCATATCTCAAATTTCGTCACTGGCAGGTAAGTGAACCGTGGCCGAGTGGTCAAGGCGCTCAGGGCGCGATTCCCAGAGAGACGCAGGTTCAAATCCTGCCGGTTCCGAAATCTTCGATATGTATATTTAAGTAAGTTTAGAAACTTTCCTCGTGTGTGAAGCACTGTAATAAAAAAAATTATAAAATAAGTTGACTGTTTAGTGTGAGATCGATAGAGCGAACTTTGGCTTTGCTTAGACTTAAGACATGGTTAAAACGAGACAGATTTATGTTAATCACATAAGTCCATCTCGTTTTAACTCTAAGTAAAGTCTGAGCCAAGTCAAAGTAGGCTCTATAGATCTCAGCATGTGTACTAGCTTTTTGCCGCGGCTGCGCTCACGTTAGGTTCGATCTGCATGTAACAAATTTCAAAGCCCTATTTTACCCCATTATGGGTTGACCTTTAAAAATTATTTCTTAGCGGATGCCTAAGTTACAAAAATCTGTAGGTATGCCAAATTTCAGCCCGAACCGTCCAGTGGTTTGAGCTGTGCGTTGATAGATCAGTCTGTCAGTCACCTTTTCCTTTTTTATATAGATCTATTTAAGTACTTAAGTTTAGATTAAAAAAGAAAAATCGTGGATCGACGATTCGGTGTCCAGGAAGGTCGTCAATTCTATTTCATGGTAGTCTAGAGTTAGGGCTCAGAATACTCTGTTTGCTGCGTGTTCATACAAAACTCGCGACAGACAATGTCGCGTGTAGTGAATAGTTTCCTAATAAATAAACGGCCCCTACCGTGACTCAGATTTATGATGGATATTTACAAGGATGAATGAAAAACCACAAATACCTATCAGCCTAAAGGAAATGCCTACAAGTAACTATTATTTAATACTAGCTGATGCCCGCGACTTCTTCTGCGTGGCTTAAGTTTTTTTTGATTCCCGCGGGAACTCCTTAATTTTCCGGGATAAAAAGTAGCCTATGTCACTCTCCAGGTCCTCAACTATGCCCATGCCAAAAATCACGTCGATCCGTTGCTCCGTTGCGGCGTGATTGAAGGACAAACCAACAAACCAATAAACAAACACTTTCTCATTTATAATGTTAGTATGATCTGCTGTTAGGTACGTTCTTAAGTTAAATCCATAACTAGTAACTAGTAACTACTATAATTATTTCGTACCAACTACTTAATATCATACTTAGGTATAATATGTCAACCTAAGAGTGGCTAAGATTTTGATATATATATCCTTATCCATACTAATATTTTAAATGCGAAAGTGTGTCTGTCTGTCTGCTACGATTTCACGGCCCATCTGTTCAACCGACTATGATGAATTTGGTATAAGGATAGTTTGTATCCCGGAGAAGGACCTAGGACTTTTTATCCCGGAAAACTTAAGAGTTCCCTTGGGAATCGGACGAAATCAAGTGCATCATCTAGTAGAAATATCATAGGTCTACTAAGTAATTATGTAAATGCAAAAGTGTTTGTTTGTTGGTTTGTCCTTCAATCACGCCACAACGGAGCAACGGATCGAAGTGATTCTTGGCATCGGTATAGTTGAGGACCTGGAGACTGGAGAGTGACATAGTTTACTTTCTTTTATTTATATATATATATATATATATTATATAGTTTACTTTTTCCTCGGCAATCATAACAAAACTTAAACCACGCGGACTAAGTCGCGGGCATCAGCTAGTAAAATAATAAAACGCATTTAACGGCCATGTGCAACTGGACCTGAATGACTTTGTTTTTAAGAAACGTGAGATTCTTATAGACATAAGTTATATGTATTATAATGATGTACTTGTACGAGATTCTGTATGTCTATTGTCTTAGCTCGGTTACACAAAAGATTAGGTATGAATGAATGGCTCGTTTGTTATTTACTGATAACTGTTGTGATAAGAATTCTACGTAGCATAGAAGGTATGTACTCAGGGGCCGTCCATTAATCACGCGAGGCTTGAAAGGGGGGGAGGGGGGTTTAACAAAAATCACGAAATATCACAAGGGGGAGGGGGGGTGTAGTAAGATATCACGTGTATTTATTTTTTCGTCAAACGCGCGATTTCTAAACCGAAAAGCGGCGTGTACTGTGTAGTGTGACCTTGACTCGCCGTTGCCAGGCAACGAACGAAATCCCCGCTCCGGTTAAAAAATGCTCAAAAAACATCACGTGATTAATGGACGGCCCCTTACCTAACTTACAAATATTAATACTCCGCGCGCGAGCTCTGAGGAATCCTATGGAATGTTAAAGTAATGACCTAGAGTTGTTTAAAGTGCAAAAAAATACTGCTATCGCAAAATTACACGCGTCAAGCTCGAAACTGCAACTCGAAACAAGCATAATATTGGCTTCATGGAAGATCAGCGCTGTATCCCAAAAGATATAGCACATGCTGAGTGAAGACCATTTTGGGGATCAAGTTACATTTCGCGTTTCTTTTTCTATATACCTAGTCTTATTTTGTTATTAGTTATTTCTTGTACTTGTATTATCCCTAAATAAAGATTTCTTTCTTTCTTTCAAACTAGTGCTGGGAGCGAGCTGGATATGGAGCGACGATCGGGTGTGGCGACTACAGCCGTCGTTTTTTCAGACCCCGATTCCTCGGAGCTCGTGCGCGGACTGTACTTAGGCTTAAGTCGCCCACCTACACTAGTGCAACTATAAATTCAAAATTCAAATGGTTTTTATTCAAATAAACTGTTACAAGTGCTTTCGAATCGTCGAATGAATCTACCACTGGCCTGCACCACCATGGAGCGTACCACATATGGAGCGACGATCGGGTGTGGCGACTACAGCCGTCGTTTTTTCAGACCCCGATTCCTCGGACCTCGTGCGCGGACTGTACTTAGGCTTAAGTCGCCCACCTACACTAGTGCAACTATACTATATAATAGGTGCAGTATGCACAATAATTGTGCGTACTGCATACCAACCAACCCACTTCTATGTTATTGTTTTACTTTTATGGGTTAGACTTAGAGCTAATGTAGGCAAGTGGGTTGATACTTGATACTTATCTCATAGGTACATAGTACATACATGCATATACTTAAATTATAAAAGGAGAAACTGACTGACTGAATATGTATCACTGTAAACGTACAGAACGTCAATCATACTAATATTATAAATGCGATATTGTGTTTGTTTGTTCGTTTGTCCTTCAATCACGTCGCTACGGAGAAATGGATCGACGTGATTTTTGGCATTGGTATGGCTGTGGACCTACGAAAGTGACATCCTAGGAGTTCCCGCGGGAATACAAGAAACTTAATCGACGCGGACGAAGTCGCTGGCATTATCTAGTCAATTTTGTTTCTAGGTAAAAAATCGCAGAAGCCTCCATGGCGCAGTGGTGAGCGCTGTGGTAGTGTGTGGGCGCTTTCACGGCCCACCGGTTCAACCGATTTTGATGAAATTTGGTACAGGGATAGGTTGCATTCCGGGGAAGGACATAGGCTACTTTTTATCCCGGAAAATTGAGGGATTCCTGCGGGAATCGAAAAAACTTAGTTCACGCGGACGAAGTCGCGGGCATCATCGACATCTAGTAAGGATTAAGTAAGTATATTATTTCTAAAACACGAACTTCAACAATAAAATAAAATTGGGTTAGCGATGGTAAGTAGTATGCCCCCAGATCTCCCTCTCTATTGTAATTTCTAGGTTAAACAAACATGGCGGCGAAAAATTTCCTTAATTTCTCAAATTAAAAATCACAGACAAAGAAATGGCACAGGTGCTCCGAAGTACCGCAGTCCTATTCCCCAGATATTGTTTAAAATAACCGGTTATACTGGTCCCTTTAGGATTCTACAGACCAGCCAACTTATGAAATCCAACTTCTGTCGGCTAGTAGTAGTAGGCCACCTGCCTATCTATCCACTCCAAAAATTAGCTGATGTCCGCGACTTTTTTCTCGTCGATTAAAGTTTTTTTAAATCTCGTGTGAACTGTGTGCTTTACCGGGATACCTACAAAGTAGCCTTCTCTCCAGATCCTGAACTATAAGTTACCAATGCAAAAACTATAAGTAGGTAAGTAATATGCAATGATAATTACCTGTGTTACTAAGTACTTGTACATTTCCATAAATTGTACATAATACTAGATATTATGATTTTAAAATTAAGTCATACTTGGTTCATAATTTATTCGTTTTCAACAACCTAAGTAAGTACTTAGGTTGTTGAAAACGAATAAATACGTAAAGTAGTCCACGAATAGATTTCTCTTTGACGTAAGATACTGCAATTGTCGTTATCCAGGAGAACCTACACACTTATGCCAATGGTGTAGGGCGGACTATTTTTAACCACCTAGGTACTTAACTACTTAGGTACTTATGTAATAATATTGGTTCTAGGTACAGAATATGTATTTCCATTCGCCGCCTGCCGAATTTGGCACCGTATGGACTCTGGAGGTATTTTAGACCTTTCTTTCCTTCTACTGGGCAGGTTTCCGCACTTAAACCTCCAGTTAAGTGTGGTCTATTGTGCGTGTATTTTAGACCTATTTTGTGAAGTATTTGTTATGAACCTAGATTGGAACGTGTCGGACTTTGACATTCGACTCGTTGGCTCATCCGTAGGCGGCTTTATGCCGATCCCTTTAGAAGGTAAAACGAGTAGAAATGGCGCCTCATTAATTCCTTGAGATTTAAATCATTTATTTACTTACATTTTAAACAAAATACTTACCTTTAAATAGAGTACCTAAGTATTTTGTTAAGGAATCCGTTTATTCGACGCTTTTTTGTAAATGAATAGGTAGCTTAGTTACTTAAATTCCAAAAATCCGAGATTTTACCTACCTATTTAGAACAAGAGCTGAACCGATTCCGACCATTGCCTTCTAAGAAAAAAAACAATAAGATTAGTAGCGCACACCTAGGTCTAGTTTTTGCGTTAAGTAAATCTTTGTTAGGTTGCTAAGGGCCGATTTCTCCATCTCCGAGTAAAGTTTCGCTACATTAGGAATAGGATTTCTATCAAAATTAAAAATAATTCGTTGGTTATAGGTAGGTACCTTAACTCGGAGTTTCGACACCGAGAAATCGGCTCTTAATTCATAAGTATTATAAACGCGAAAGTGTGTGTCTGTCTGTCGCTTTAACGGCCTATCATTTTAACCGATTTTGATGAAATTTTATAGAGATTAGTTGCATCCCGGGAAGGACATCTAGGCTACTTTATCCCGGAAAGATAAGTTTCCGGGGAGATTTAAAAAACAATCCACGCGGGATTAGTACCTACTTATTAAGTAGAAGCGATCCATTTAATAAGTCAATTGGAAATAATATGAAAATTGAACAACAAACCTTATTTATACAGCAAAAAGGGCGACGTGAAGTCACAAAACCACCACAAAACACATTCCTTGCAAGGTACACAAACTTAGGGCCAATACATGTATATCTATGACACAAACAGCATTTTCTTGTTCACAGATGAATCACCGAAGAATGCACTGTGATACACTTCGAAACACACACAAAACCCTACATGGCACACACAAAAACACTCCTCGCCACTAATCGTTCGACTTTCAAGTCGTTTTAACTATGTTTTTATACTATTTTCGATAAGACAAAAGTTTTATGGTAGCGGACAAACAACACGGTAACCCCACACCACGTCCAGCGTACGACTGTCGACTACTCGATCCAGGGTTGCCAGATGAAATTTTATTATTTCCCCCAAATCTATTTTAATTTTTCCCCAATATGATACGTTTTAAACCAAAAATCCCCCAATTTTGTCACCAATAAAAATAAATATAAAATTAAAACTGCTTTTATTTTACTGAGGAAAAAAATTTAATGAAATACTTGACTAAGCATTGAATTTTTTATTCTTCATTAAAAATAGCAAATACTTCATTTACTTTGTCTTCATCTTCTGTTTGATAGACAATTTCAGACCTATATAAACTTAACATTCTAGAGCTTGGCTCAAATTTTGTGCACCCGCCGTGGTGTTGTATCATTGTATGGCACTTCTCACTCTCATAATATGATTAGAGGTGGGCGTTATAACGAATAGCTGAAAATATAACACGTTTTTTAAAACTAACACTCTAACACGTTAAGTAAAAAAGGTCAATTATTTTTTGACTGCTATATTTTTAATCATATTGATTGCTGGTTTTTCAACTTTTAATTTGTAATACGTCTACATGATTGCAATCAGAGCCATCTCGAGCAATTCTTTGATATTATTCAGAACTAAGAAGTAAGAGCCTTAAGACAAGTCAATAGTCAAGAGACTGTATCTAAATGGTTTTAGTAGCGGCCTACAGATGTCGCATGGCATGATGCAGTTTTTATCGTCAACATAAACAAATAGAGTCTCTACAATAGAATTTAATTATGCGCCTAAATCGTGTTTAGTTGAAAAACAGTTCTAACTATGAAGAAAGACTATTTCAGTTTAGTATTTTGATATCAGAGGCCAGAGCCATCTAGTCTTAACCAATACTTTGGCAGTTTTGAGTCAAAATGTTTTACCACTTCACCAACAGATGTCGCATAAAATAACGTGATGCAACATTTCGGCCAATAATAACATCATAAACGCAAAAGGACTGAGTTCCTAAACAGATCTTTATTCCAGAACAATAAGGTTGAATTTGTTTTGCGTCTTATTGAGATTATTAACGAAACTAACTAACTGCTTAGTTGCTACTTGCCATTTCGTTTAATTTAATAATTTTATAAATTAAAATTATTCATTTCAGTTACGTTTTTTCCGCGTTGGCGAAAACATTGCCGATTGTCGTTACTTGACTGTTCGCGAATTCCAGAAATTATCAATTATTTTGACATGCGCCGTTGAAAATTAATGAACCTTTAAGTATGCCTGAATATTAACATTATTCATTAAAATAATTTGAATATATATTACGAATAACTAACTGATGTCCGCGATTTCGTTCGTTCGTTTTAAGTTTTTTTTTTTAATTACTGTCGTAACTTCTTAATTTTCCGGGATATAGTTCTAACCTGCCAGTCCTTCCCCGGGACAAAATCTACATCTGTATCTACCAAATTTCTTCAAAATCGGTTGGAAGATGGGCCAGCATAACAAACCAACGAACTCACATTCGCATATAATAATCAAATAAATATTATAAATGCGAAAGTTCGGATGGATGTATGGATGTGTGGATGTGTGGATGTGTGGATGTGTGGATGTATGGATGTTTGTTACTCATTCACGCTCCAACGGCTGAACGGATCTAGATGAAATTTGGCACAGAGATAGATTATAGTCTGGAATAGCACATAGGCTACTTTTTATCCCGGAAAATTAAAGAGTTCCCGCGGGAACCGAAAAACCTAAATCCACGCGGACGAAGTCGCGGGCATCAGCTAGTATAATATAATAATTAATATTATTATGTAGGTACTAGTTAGGACTTAGGATTTAGAATTACAAACAAGATTCGGAAATTCAGTTGAAAATGTTAGTATTCAGACAGTCAAGCCTTAAAAGTACGAAGGAAAGTTCATTGAAATAGTCGAAATAGTCAATATCTCAATAACTGTTATGCATAGAAATAGTATGTATATTCATACAACCTGTTATGTTATTAATTTGAGCAAACAACGAAAAACGAAAATAGCAAATAAGCAATTAAGCAGTTATTGAAAGTGACTATTGAAAAAAAGTATAACGAAAAAGTCTGCTTATCGTTTTAAGCCGTTATGCCCACCTCTAAATATGATCAACAGTTTTCGTATGCATTCAGCCGAGCGATCGCGTAACTTCTGCATCAATCATTGTTACAGTATCAATTGTTGTAATTGGCTGAATTTATGGCATTCTTGCTGCGTCAATGGATTATGTCCAATAGTGGAAGAGTGTTAACCAATCAGAGGTGATTGCGATCGTTACAATATAGCAGTCATTTTTAGCCTGCTGTTTCGCAATTTATTTTTGACGATGTTCATCATCGAAAACGCCCGTTCTACTGCAGCCTTAGAAAATGGTAAAACAACAAGAAATATTTTATTTCAAGAAACTCTGACAAAACGCCCCAAGTCGCACGCAACGCAACACCCATACCACAGACCCATACACCTAACAACACCCATACACACAATACAACATCGCAAAACCACAGACTAGACAGACGGCAGACCATACACAGACAGAGAGATTTTTTATATGGCTCTGGATTCTTGTATTTTAACCATGATATATTAGCTGAACGAAAAGTACGTTCGTTTTATTGCGCTTTCTATTTTTTAACATTTTTAAAAGGTTTAGCCCCAAAGTTCCCCATTATTTTTTTTATTTTCCCCAAAATTTTCCCCAAAGATTCTGTTTCCCCAGTTTTTCCCCAAGAGTTATTTTTTCCCCCAAAATTGCGAAAAAAACCCCCAATCTGACAACAGTGACTCGATCTGCTGCTGTCAAAAGTATAACCCTAACAAATTGTGAGAGCCCACGCGACCGGTAGATTATCAAGAATAACTTGAACTTTTAATTTAGCCGGGTTTTCGTGCGAGAAACTATAAACAAAACTTGAGAAAACTTTTGTTTTGAGTTGTATAAACGTTCCATTTACAGTTAAAACACTTCTCTGAATATAAGAACTTGTAAATAATGGACCGTGCGTGTTTCTTAAGCGTTTAATATCGGGTTAAATCTCATTTTGTTTATGGTTGAAGCACGATCATGAGTGAAGTTGGAACAAAACATCGGCTTGCTAAAGTGGACCTACCTATCGTACCGCTTACTTCATGTTAAAATTAAAAGAGATGGGCGATTACCTGCACGCTTTTTGTTTAACTTTTTTTTGTTTAAATAGTAACTGTACAATAATAATAGTCTTTTGTGCAATGAAGATTATGAGACGTTCCAACTTCCAGCTTGCAACCTACCTACTAGGTACTTACTACTTACCTACTTTAATTGCTGATTGTAATAATTTTAGAGATTTATGTGTGGCTGTACTTCCTATTACTTCTATTATCTAGTGGTATTTCCTTTAAGTAGGTATGAGGTATCAGGTAAGTATATCCAAAACCTACCCATATACCTAGTAGTAGGTAGATAATAATAGTAACCACCACCACCACTACAGCCCATATTAACGTCCCACTGCTGGGCACAGGTGCTGGGCACTGCTGGGCGCTAATTCACTCTCATAGGAGAGAGGGAATTAGAGCTTAGACCTACCACGCTGCTCTAATGCGAGTTGGCGGGCTTTAACGACTATTACCTATCATGTTAGTAATAATAACCGGGACCGACGGCTTAACGTGCTCTCCGAGGCACGGGGGTGAAACACCGCCCCTTACTAGTACCCCTAGTAGTAATATCACTACCTACCAGGGACGACCTCCTTGGCGCAGTGGTAAGCGCTGTGGCCTTATAGTGGGACGACCCAGGGTCGATTCGGGTTTTTTAAATATTTTTGAATTTTTACTGGTCATAAGGAGGAAGGCATTGACCGTGGCTAGTTAGTAGTTAGTAGTTACCACACTACCGGCAAAGGCGTGCCGCCAAGCGATTTAGCGTTAAAGTACGACGCCGTGATGTAAATTGTAAACCTAATAGGTTAAATGGTATTAATATAACTGCCATACTCCTAACAGGTTTGCTCGCTACCATCCGATTCCGCAGTCAAAGGGCTAATATAGGTAACTTATAGTAGAATAGATGATGCCCGCGACTTCGCATGGATTAAGTTTTTTTTATTCCCGCGGGAACTCCTTAATTTTCTGGGACAAAAAGTAGGTATATGTCCTTTTCTGGGATACCAGTTACCACCTAGTACCTACCTCTACTAAATTTCATCAAAATCGGTTGAAAAGATGGCCCGTTGAAGTGTAGCAGACAGACAAACACTTTCGCATTCATAATAGGTATTAATAAGGATCAAATTAAACGTGATTGAATGAAATCGCGTTCAACAATCATGAATAAATATGAAAACAAACTTGCATCGATCTCTGTAACAGTTATGACCGAAAAACACATAAAACACCTGCCATTACCGTATCCCCCCTCAACTTACCTCCCCCCCATTAAAACGGGTTTCAAAAGGCACACAAAACGGTATCCGTGATCTGTAACGATAAATCACGTGACTCGTTCATTTATCCGCAAAATGGCGGTGAGGTGCGAAAATGAGAATATTCATTCCGGGGGCACCCAAAACCGTGTGCGCGCCGCGGACGTTTAACTTGGGACTAAGCACACTTGTGCGCAACTTTTCGGGTCAATATAGATCGTAGACGGTGCGTTAAGTTTATCATCACAATATGATTACTGATAAGTTGTTAATTGTTATCCAAAAAGTGTATAGGTCTAACCATTATTCAATGTGTGATTACGTATACTTGACTTACATTTCACTTTGATTATGTTTACTTTATTATGTTAGTGAATACTTAGTCCCTATAAAGCCAGACACGGATGAAAATAGTAGTGCGATTACCTATGCAGTAAATCGTACTCAGTTACGTTTGTCAAACTATAAATTTCAACTATTTAAGAAGTTCAAATCGAAAAGTGTGAACTTAGAAGTAAGACTTCGACTTTCTTACGTTTTAATCTCTTAAATGGTTTTCTTAAAAAATCCTCTGGTGAATACCAAATAATATTTGTATCCAAAAAGTTGATTTATCCGGACAAAGTTGCTTAATAAATATAGATTTATGAGAAAAGAGAGCGAGGCGAAATATGAACACGGATCTATTGACAGCGTTTTGTAACATAATAATATAAATGATAAACACGTATGCATCTCTAGCTCAGTACTATGTTTTAATAATAATATATTACTAGTGGTTCACCCCAAACTGAGACCTCGCGGTATCCATTTACGATAGTTTTAACTATATATTGTAATATTATTTGTAAGTGCAAATGAATAAACTTTTACAGAACGCCATCTATTGACATCATTGTGAAGTTCTGTTAAAAATACTGAAGCTCATTAAAAATTAAATAATTTCGTTTCCTTATAATATTTATCTAATTTTAGTATTTGTTGTTCAAGTACAGGATATAATTCAAATAATTGATCAAGTTTCAGGTTCAGCCTTTTATTTTTATGCACAAACGAATAAACTTTTACAGAACGCCATCTATTGACATCATTGTGAAGTTCTGTTAAAAATACTGAAGCTCATTAAAAATTAAATAATTTCGTTTTCTTATTATTTATCTAATTTTAGTATTTGTTGTTCAAGTACAGGATATAATTCAAATAAATAATCAAGTTTCACGCTCAGCCTTTCAGAAAATTGAGAGTTCTGAGGTCAACTTTGGACGTTAGAAAATCTCCATTTTGAAAGCCCCCCATTTCGTCAATTTTGGGGGAAAATTTAAGGAAAAATATTTTTGGACTCTATTCCTAATTAGCTTTAAAATGATATACCGCAAGCCTGTAACGCTATAAAAAATATTTTACTTCGCATTCGCTTCAATGAGAGCCCCCCTGAAATAAAGATTTTTATAACTTTTTAAGCCATATTCGGCTGTAGGCCATCGGTTTACATATTATATTTAAATATGAAGCAATTATGTTCAGTAATTCAAAAGTTATAAGGCTCTGACAGACAATTCACCGACGGACGGACAAGTGCAAATTCACTCAAGTAGACTCAGAGACCTTCGCTTCGCTCGGTTAATTATCTTCACTCACTTAAATTAGATACTAACGTCAACAAGGCAATAGTTTTAGGGATAGACTTTTTCCTATTCTGCGATCTCACATAGTTGTAAGTTATGATGCAGTTTAAGATGGTAGCAGGCTAATCTAAATGGCAACCACTCGCTCGAACGTATGAACATCGCATTGTTCGGAGCATTTAGACGACACGACAAGTTCGGTATGAAGACTTATTCAATTGAATTTATTGCACGAGCATTTTAATCGCACGCATCGAGATTGCAAATTTTATAATTCATCAGCGTCTACGAATAAATAAATTTTACAATACGTTAGATAGAGTTTACTGTTGCATATCATAATACTTATACTCGTTGGTCTAGTGGTTAGTATGTTTGGCTGCGACTGACGAAGTCTCGGGTTCGAACTTTGATCCCGGGTCGGGCTATAATAATTAAGCTTTGGGTTTTCTGACAAGAAATTCTCAGCACTAGCCCGGAGTGTGCCTCGTAGAGCACGTAAAGCCGTCGGTCCTGCGCCTGATCTCTCTTCGGTCATGTCGGATTTTCCGTCCCATCAGGTTATTAGAGTAAAGGAGCAGAGAGTGCGCCTGTGTTTGCGCACACACTTGTGCACTATAATTTCTCCCGCGCAGATAGCTAATCTCTCTGGAGATTGGCCGCTGTGGCCGAAATTCGCTCGGGAGGCCGGAGGACAAATTATTATTATCATTACTAGGTACTTATAAGTTATAGACAGTCGCCTAGAGAATATTTCATCCGAGTTCGTTCGCATCACAAAGGTCAATGCCTGATACCTACCAGTATCATAATAAGCCTTAGCAATTTCGCTAATTAATTCCATTAATTACAAAACGAAGGCTGACAGTAGGTATCATTCATTCCTTTGTCATCGAAAAGCGGTGTTAATATATTGCCCGTATTAAATTCATTCAATTTCAACCCTGCCTCTCGGCATTTCGCATCACTTGACGTATGAGTGTGTTTAATCCCTCGGGTACGTACTAGGTACGTATCACTCGGCCTAATTATGTATTATGACTGTGTTTAAACGTTAAAAACTTTTACTAATTAAACCGAGCGCGCACGGGTTTGTTGAAAACTGAAATTTTTATGAATAAAACAGTGTTCAAAATGAATATTTGAATATATTATTGAAGCAATCTCAGACTGTGGCTTTGGATATTTTGATTTAGGGTAGGTAGGTAGTACTTACCATTTGCAGCTCAAAGAAATCTTGTATTTCGAAGTTAATAATTATTGCCGATTTTTCATATTAAAATTGGCCGGTTCTTCTCAGTAGAATCTTCTTTCCGAACCTTTGGTATAGTCAAAACATGACTTATATAAAGACACTTTAGTTGTATGTGATATGTCCTACAATCTACATGGAATAAATAAGTTGCCTGTCAAATTTAATATAGCAATCATTTTGTAATACTGCATTGCTGATCGCTAACGTAGGTACCTATGGCGTTCTTTAAAAATATTACATGATAACTGTCTATTATTATTTTAAATATGTTTCTGTGTTGTATTCCTTATTGCTCAGGGTCCTGACGCCTACCATCAATCTCATATGGATGATGACAACTTAATTAAACCTGGAGACTGGAGAGTGACACAGGCTACGTTTTATCCGGAAAATTAGGGTTACTGTGGAAATTAAAAGAAGTTATTCCACGCGGATGAAGTCGCGGGCATCGGCTAGTTAACCGTAATAACTCTATAACGTACCTATATTTTTATTTTAGTCAATGTAGGTTCCCTTTTATAACGGCCAAAATATAGCTGTGGTATTTCATTATTTATTCAATTCGAAATTTCATGCGTAGGCCGCAAATTATCATGGTTTTATTGGTTTTACCAAATTGCTTCGTGCCCTGATATTATAGCATTTTATCAGATTTTATAGAAATAATTCGAATCAAAATATTTTATTAAGTACCTATTTCTGTTACCTATACCTATTATTAGGTACCTACCTACTTCAGCAGCTCTATCAATTTCCAGTATCATACTAATAATATTATAAATGCGAAAGTGTGTTTGTTTGTCCGTCAATCATGTCGCAACAGAGCAACGGATAGACGTGATTTCTTGCATGGATATAGTTGAGGACCTGGAAAGTGACAGGCTTCTTTAAGTCCCGGAAAATTAAAGAGTTCCCGTGGGAATAAAAAAAACTTATTCCACGCAGACGAAGTCGCTGGCATCAGCTAGTTATGTAATAAATTATAGAAGTAAATTGTGAGCATATAAGTCTTGCATTTTATAGGTTACATTTAGGCAATGCAGGTTGGTCCGGAATCCGGATCCATAAAACAAAAAAAAATTAACCATTTATTAATCGCCTTAAAATTTGATATTTTAGTACTGATAAGTTAATCCAACAAATGGCCGCGTTAAATTTTCTTGAATACCTAAACAGATTTGGATGAGGGTACACGGGCTTGGACAAACGCAACCCTTGACGGAAATGTTTCATGCGAATATTTTAACCGATTATCATCATCATCTTTAATCATAGTCAAAGGCTAAATTGTAGTAGAATAAAAAACAAACAAAGTAAACTAGTGGTTCGCCCCGAACTGAGACCTCGCGGTTTCACAGAGCGCCATCTATTGACATCAGTGTGAAGTTCTGTTAAAAATATCATCATCATTAAAAATTAAATAATTTCGTTTCCTTATAATATTTATCTAATTTTAGTATTTGTTGTTCAAGTACAGGATATAATTCAAATAATTGATCAAGTTTCAGGATTGAGAGTTCAGAAAATTGAGAGTTCTGAGGTCAACTTTGGACGTTAGAAAATCGCCACTTTGAAAGCCCCCTTTTCGTCAATTTTAGGGGAAAAATTCAAAAAAAAAAATTTTTGGACTCTATTCCTAATTTTAAAGATTAAAATGATATACTGCAACCCTATGTAACGCTATAAAAAATATTTTACTTCGCATTCGCTTCTATGAGTGCCCCCCTGATATAAAGATTTTTATAACTTTTTAAGCCATATTCGGTGGGAGGCCATCGGTTTACATATTATATTTAAATTTGAAGTAATTACGTTCGGAAATTCAGAAGTTATAAGGCTCTGACAGACGGACAGACGGACGGACGGACGGACAAGTGCCAATTCACCCAAGTAGACTCAGAGACCTTCGCTTCGCTCGGTCAAATATGTTAAAATAATAAAATATCTGTAAATGTTGAATGTTGTTGTTATCCATACCATCGTACAATATAATACCTTCATATTATGTACTTTTAAAATACTTTGGTAAAATTAATGAGATTCAAAAACCACATTTCTTGTAGCGGGGGCCCTCTTTATTTTTTTTTTATTATTTGTTTGTATAGCGGCAATAGAAATACACACCCTGTGAAAATTTTAATTGTCTGCCTATTACGGTTCATGAGATACAGCCCGCTGACAGACAGACGGACAAACGGATAGCGGAGGCTTAGTAATAGGGTCCCGTTTGCACGCTTTGGATACGGAACCCTAAAAACGTAGGTCGTCGACAAAGTCGCGACGCGACGTTGAGTTGAGCGTGTTGTCATTCCAAACAGTTGATCATATTTCATTATAGTAGGTACTAGGTAGTCATTAGGTATCCATAATAAGTATTGTATTTTTCTGGCAAGAAATTCTCAGTACTAGCCCGGAGTTAGGAAGCTGGCGGTGTTGCACCCTCGCGCCTTGGTAAGAACGTTAAGCCATCGGTCGTGCGCCTGACCTCTCACAGGTCGTGTCGAATTATCCGTCCATCGGGCTCTGAGGTAAAGGAACAGAGAGTGCACCTATGTATGCGCACACACTTGTGCACTATAATATCCACCGCGCAGATGGCTCATCTCTTTGGATATAGGCCGCCGTGGTAGAAATTCGGTCGGGAGGACATTATTCATTACAGTAGGTAGTTAATCTATGGTTGACATCACCCGTCGCTGCGCGTTCCATCTGTCCAAGTCCTTTGATGAGGGTACTCTTATTGCGTTGTCAAATGGTGGACAGTGTCCCTTATCACGTTGGTTGGACGCTAATTGTGAATTCCAAAGGATAATTTGTTTAAGCAACAATTATTATTGTATTTATTTAGATAATAGCTTTATCCTTTTGACTAGCTTTGCCAATTGAAATAATCTACCACTTAAAATAATCTAGAAATTCCAGAAGTTCCAGCTAAGCGCACGTGTTTCCTGCCAGATATAATAGTAAGTACCTTCAAGGCAAGAGTGAATAGGCATCTTCTAGGCAAGCGCGCTCCAACCTAGACCTCATCATTGCTTTGCATTAAGCATGATTGTCGCCAAGCGCAAGCCTATCACGCAATTAAAAAAAAGTTATGTCTACTATACTGATTAACAGAATAGGTGTGTCACAAAATACCTAGGTGTCTACTAATATTCCACAATATAGGTGTAATATTTGGACAAAAAATAGAGCAGGTAGGTTTCCATAGTTATTTGAAAATAAAACCCAAAATTGTAAGCGCCATATTTTATTAAAGTACCAAACATAATTTGTTCTTTTAGTTTCTAATTAAGTCATAATTAAGTACAATCAAAAAGAACTATTTTCTAGTTGCTTTTGATTTTTCTTTTCACAAGTTAACTTCACAGAAAACTTAAAACTTTAAGTAGTTATATCAATTTGAGCAATTAGATAAGTTTGTCTTACAAACTTAGCGTAGGTATTAGGTATGTCACAACGTGATGTTTTCCAAAAATTCGATGCGGCATTGACGTGGGTTCGGTATATGAGGTTACCGAAAGCTTACCGAACGCTTCGAGTGCTACCAGAGGCCCAATTGTCTAAGGAGCATCGTAATCATTTGACAGCTTAAAACGTATTACTCGAACTGTTTATGGAGGTCACACATGCTTTTTGACGAGCAGGAATCTATGAACTCCTTAAACAGGTCGTATTATCCGTTTGACAAACGATTACGATTACGATTTAATTACACAATCGAGGGGCTGATTGGAACGGTACATGCGGTAATTGGACGGAATCGTTTAGGCATTTCGCGTGGCGTCGTATCGAGTCGCGTTTGTCGCTAGGACAATGCGTCAGAGTTCAGAAGAAAGGTTCTGCCGAGCCAATGCACCGACCAATCAGGAAACCGTTGAACAAATAAATTGGTAATAGATCGTCCAATCTAAAAATGAACGCGTCTCACTTAACGCTTGCGTCATTTGTGGACTTGTCGGCCAAAAGAACCAACATTAGCTGGAGACTAAATAACCAATGACAGCGACTAATTTATTTGTATCGCTAACCCATTGTCCTAGGTGAGCGACAGAAACGACGCGACGATATACGACGCTATAGAGAGTGATAAACTTGTCTAGGCGAAAACGTAGGCTACTGATACTGTCGCGTCGTGTCGAATTTAGTCGCGTTTGTCGATCACGTAAGACAAAGGGTTATATAGACACTTAGATTTTGCATTTAATATGATCATTTAATTTGTCGATATTAGTATGACGATGAAGCTGGAGCTGTCAAGGGCAGTATCGAACTACCCTCATTCTCTTCAAACTAAAAACCATCATATTATTTATCGGGGTATGTGCCCGTTCGATACACCATACTATGTCGTTATGTATAAATCATTCGTTCATTTTTAGTTTAGACGACCCTCTTCTTAAAACTACATCATAGCTACGTTCTGGATTTACAGTTCGGTCCTAATGTTGCATATTTTATAGAACTCCTTCTCTGGAAGCAGGTACTCTCGAGTGAAGGCCTTGAACTTGTTGTAATCGCAATAGCTGTTCTTCCCGCAGCCTGTGATGTGGAGGTGCTGGACCTCAGAGTTACCAGCTTTGGGCAAGAAGATCGGCTGCAAAAGAAAAAAACAACTGATAATGATAATACACCACAGGGGGCAGTGGCGTGTACAGTATTCCGAGCCAGGGTAGGCATTGATTAGATATATTCAACAACCTCAATTTACATAGACGGGCCCTGTCAAACAAAGAATTTGGACTTATTTTACTAAAGCCATCTAGTCTGAAAAGCGGGACAGCGCTATGGCGAGGACAAAGACAGGCCTATGACGGCTTATGTAGAGCGCGCTCCACACGCCCAACGCCGGACGCTTATTTTTTTTTTTCTACGAAAGGGCCCATCTAGTACCTACATATATATCGATGGGTATATTCCTATTTGCAGGCAGACATGATGAAAAATAAGCATTGAGCTTTGTTTAACTACGGTAAGCAACGCTTTTATGCCTCTACTAGCTAATGCCCGCGACTTCGTCTGCGTGGATCGAGGTATTTTGGTTCCCGCGGGAACTCCTTCATTTTCCGGGATAAAAAGTAGCCTATATGCTATTCCAGACTATAATCTATCTCTGTGCCAAATTTCATGCAGATCCGTTCAGCCGTTCTGGCGTGATTGAGTAACAAACATCCATCCATCCATGTACATCCATCCATTCAAACTTTCGCATTCATTAGTATAGATTTCTAAAACGCGCATGACTTTGAAAAGTTAGAAATGCATGGCTTTAACCTACCTATACATTATCAAAAAAAAAAGAAAAAGTTTATTTCATTTTAAAACTTAAAACGATTTAAAATTTAAATAATTTTAGTTATAGACATATGCGTACTCTCAAACTCAAATGTTTAACTTTTACAAGTACTTTTGAATCGTCGCGTCAAGTGAATCTACCACTGGTTCGGAATAACATTTACTTACCATAACAGTCAATTCTCCCGTTCTCTTCAATCTATACAGCTCCAGACCGAATAGGGATCCGTATTCAGGCAGACTCTGCTCATCCCTGACCACTTTAGCGACTTCCATGAGGGCCCCGATGTTGAAGTCGTGAGAAGAGTACATACGGAACCTCTTCTCCACTTTCTTGCCTGACGCTATCTCATTGGCAGCGTTGATGAAGTCGTTCAGTATAACACCTGCAAGAAAGAAATGTTCCTGATGTAATAATTAATTTTTACGACCTCCGTGGCGTAGTGGGTCCCGGGTTCGGAAAATTTCTGATTTTTCTTTCCTCTGATCTAGAGGGAGGCTTCGGCCGGGGCTAGTTACCACCCTACCGGTAAAGACGTGCCGCCAAGTGATTTAGCGTCCCGGTACGATGCCGTGTAGAAATTCAAAATTCAAATGTTTTTAATCAAATAAACTTTTACAAGTGCTTTTGAATCGTCGAGTGAATCTACCTCTGGTTCGGAATGCCATTCCTACCGAGAAGAACCAGTGAGAAAATCGGTGGTAGCTCTTTTAAAAAAAAATTACAATTTCATTAATGTGTAACATAAGTAACCGCTGTCCTTAGCACTGCTGGAGCGAGTCAAATCCACGCTCTAGCACCCGATAAGGGGTATGGTTTTGATGCCCCACCCCTAACAGTAGCGCCCGCTACCATCTTAGACTGCATCACCGCTTACCATCAGGTGAGATCGCAGTAAAATGCTTGTAAAAAATAATAAATAAAGTGAAAATAAAACCTGAACTTGAAGATTATTTTCTTTAAAACGCGTGCACTTAAATAAATCTAATAGGTGAAATTAATATTGCTTTTTTTTTAACTATGAAACTTGAGATAAATTATCTTTATAACAAATAATGAAACTCATAATTAACGGGTTTCAGAACAACCTTTAGAAAGGGTTTCGGGACGGGCTGATGAACTGCTTCATGCTTCATTATAAACATAAGGCTG
Source organism: Erebia ligea (assembly GCA_917051295.2). Classification (NCBI taxonomy): domain Eukaryota; kingdom Metazoa; phylum Arthropoda; class Insecta; order Lepidoptera; family Nymphalidae; genus Erebia; species Erebia ligea. The sequence goes on from OU785241.1 coordinate 1,480,074, forward strand.
GCCGTACATTGGTTTTCCACTTTTTTTTTTATCCACTACAAGTTAGCCCTTGACTGCGATCTCACCTGATGGTAAGTGATGAAGCAGTCTAAGATGGTAGCGGGCTAACCTGTTAGAGGCATGGCAGTTAATTAAACCAATACCCCTATTCGATTTCTACACGGCGTCGTACCGGAACGCTAAATCGCTTGGCGGCACGTCTTTGCCGGTAGGGTGGTTACTAGCCACGGCCGAAGCTGCCCACCTGGTAATCAGCGAAGTAGAAAATACTTCTATTGCTCTATTGAACGCTAGTACAGTGAGAGATTTTCTTTGCTATTTATGCAGCAATATAAAAACTAAATGATACCTGCGACTTAATCGCGTGAATTTAGTTATTTAAATTACCGTAGAAACTTTATGATTTTCCGGGAAAAAAGTCTATATCCTTCCCCGAGACGAAGCTTATCTATATAGCTTAGCTACAGCTGTTTGTGTGGTAATAAAGAATTTATCTATCTATCTATCTTATTTTGGCTGTACCAAATTTCTTCAGAATCGGTTGAATTGTGAAATCGTAGCAGTCGGACGGACTTTCACATTTATAATTTACATTTTGGCTATACAAAACTAATATGTCAAAAATGTCATTTAATCAAATAGTGCAATCAAGCGGCCGTAGTGAGCGCAATTTTTCAACAGACTTATTAAGTCACTTATATTATTGATCCTAGTCTACTCAGGAAAGTTTCCTTTTCGCTTATATATAAACATTTTCATGGGGGAGAGCATGAGTAACATTGTATCCGGCCAGCCTCAGAGTCAGAATAATTGCAATATTATGAAATTCGAATGCCGTACAAAGTTTCAAGAGAGTTTCAAGATCGCTAATAACGAGAAATTGGATTCCTTTCATTAAAATTGAACATAAACTAATAATAAACCAATTGAATATAGCAAGATACCTATCAAGCTATCTTTGAAATCTTTAATCGAATTGACTACCAACTGAAGGATTATGAAGGTCTAGTGAAGTAATGACTCTTGAGTTAACTTATGATACTTATAATCCATACTAATATTACAAATGCCAAAATGTGTCTGTCTGTCTGTCTGCTATGCTTTCACGGCAGATTACAACCGATTTTGATGAAGTTTTGTATAGAGGTAAAATCTACCTCTATACAAATTACCTATTTAATTTTCCGGGATAAAAAGTAGCTTATATGTTACTAGCTGATGCCCGCGACTTCATCCGCGTGGTTAAAGTTTTTTTTGATTCCCGCGGGAAAGCCTTAATTTTCCGGGATAAAAAGTAGCCTATGTCATTCTCCAGGTCTTCAACTATACCCATGCCAAAAATCACGTCGATCCGTTGCTCCGTTGCGGCGTGATTGAAGGACAAACCACCATACCAACAAACCAACAAACAAACACACTTTCGCATTTATAATATTAGTATGATTCAATTATTCCAGACTATATTATTATTATTATTATAATATATCTCTGTGCCAAATTTCATCCAGATTCGTTCAGCCGTTCTGGCGTGATTGAGTAACAAATATCTATAAATCCATCCATTCATCGAAACTTTCGCATTTAATAATAATAGCATAGGTCGTGATACCAACCTCCACCGATCTTCTTCATCTCGTCGTAACGGAAGTACAGCCTGTACGCGAGCCTGGCAGCTTCTCCTAGTTTAGGCAGCAGTGGTTGTGCCCATTCAGGGATATCTAAGCCAAGGCTAGCCTGGAATGAGAATAGAAATTATATTAATTTTCTTTCTTGTAACAACCACTACAAAGACTATGAGACCCTTCTTTCTTACCAAAAAACTATAGTCGAATAAAAATATAAATATTTGAAGACCGAAATATGTAGCAAATGATCACCAATTTTTTTTTTGATAAGACGTATTTAGTTATATTTGTCAAAATCTAAAGTTAAGTTAGATTGGATTAGGTTAGTACAGCAACATACGTGGCCGGACACTTAGGTTCTATTCGGTAGGTAATATAACTACTTATTTTTAATGTATTTTCTTTGCCTGTTCCATCTTCGGCTAAAAACCAAAAAGCTTAAAACAAATAAGTAGACTTCAATCGTTTTCAAAATCGAAGAAATAAGAAAAATCAATTTCAACCCCGCCCATTTTCCTTTTTTCCATTATTTTTTAACCAACCCGAAGGCAAGGCCTTCGAGTTAAACAAAAGTTGGGTTAACTAGGAAATACCTAGGTACCTACGAGTACATAATTATTATTATGTCAACCAGAGTTATAAAACAATTGCCCTGGAGATAGGCGAGCTGTTTTAAATGCTAATTGGTTTCGAGTTCCAGTTTGCTGACAATTTGGATTAGGTTTAACGGCTATTTACATCAACTTTATCTGACTTGTAGGTCAACCTTCTTTTTTACACGACTACGGCCAAAAGAAGGGTTATGATTTTAGCAGTCTATGTATGTTTGTATTTATGTATGTTCCATCGTAGCAGCTAATGTACTAAGCCGATTTTGATGAACGAGATGGCAATCGATTCGTTATTATGCTCCGGGTGACACACTACATTTTACATGAAAAATATCTTTGAGTAATAATATTATGACAGATTTTACCTCGATTTTACCAATTACCTATTCTGTGATTTACATCCAAAAAGTGGGCCTTTGAAGCTTTTTCCGCTGTCGGATTATCATACTTCATACTAATACTATAAATGCGAAAGTGTGTTTGTTTGTTGGTTTGTTGGTTTGTCCTTCAATCACGCCGCAACGGAGCAACGGATCGACATGGTTTTTGGCATGGGTATAGATGAGGATCTTAAACCACGTGGACGAAGTCGCGGGCATCAGCTAGTAAAATAATAAAAACTATTACGCTATTATAGTCCTACAAACTTTTCTGACCCAGTGGCCAAAATTGGAACTAATTTTAGTGCCTGTTTAGTTATTATTTTTATTTTATATTTTATGGATACTAACGACGCTTTCACCGGGTTAGATAAAGTTTATCGGACTATACAATACATGCGAAAGCCATTTTTCATACAACCTGCATTGAAAATGCGAGTTTCAATGCCTGTTGAGCCACCCGAAACTAGTCAATTTCAGACGAATACGTCATTCAGCCGGGAGAAACCATCACTTTCTGCCCTAGGGTTTTCTAGTTGCTAAATGACGTCGCAGCCCTTCTATCAATCCTGTCAGAGTATCTTTTGTTTATTTCAAACCTTTATAATTGTCATTTTAACCATCAACTAAACTGACAGATATTATATTTGTAAACAACAACCTAGCAACTTAAATAAATAAGAAATACTCGAAAATAAAAAAGAATAAATAACTCGCACTTTCAATGCAGGTTAAATGAAAAATATAGTGTGTGCCGCGGGATGAAACACGATTTCAGACTTCGGGTGATGCCAGCCCTCGCTTCGCTCAGGCAGTCTGCAGAAGGCAGAAATCGTCTTGTTTCACCCCTAGGTACACAATATACTATTGTGCTCACCTCGCTCCGGAACAAGTCGAACAGCACTTGGAACAGAAGTGGGTTTTCTGCGAAGTCCCTTCCAGTTTCCTTCTTCAGGATGGTCACCAGGTCTTTGAACTGGGCAAACTCTTGCTGAGCACCTTCTTGCTTGGACTTCTGTAGCAGTTCTTTGAAATGCTTGCAGTTGGAGTGGAAGCGCAGCTGGAAACAATTTTTCATTACTCATACACGGAAAGTAGGTTTGAAGTTGCCTGAGAAGCGGGTTGAAAGTAATACTTTTCAGCCCTAGGGAGAATCGTTTTCAACTGAATTTTTATTGGAGTTCAAATGAAACACGACTTTTTAAAGACAACTGATTCATAGACTTTTTATTTTGACTTTCCTTATATTCGTAATGAAAAGCACAGTGTTTACCTCGGGATGAAAGACTTATTTAGTCCCTCGAACTATAGGCCCCCTCGCTACGCTCGGGCGCCAAACCCCGTCTCGGGACTAAATAAGTTACTTTCATCCCTAGGGTAACAATGTACTATTTTTCATGTATTGTGCCATCGTAATTTTTAGCATTTTTGATGACCTCCCTGGACCCTGGCCCAATGGTCAGCGTCGTGGACTTACAGGTCTGAGGTTCTGGGGTCGAACCCCGGCTGAGTCAATTTGAAAATTTATAATTTCTGAATGCTAGGATTATGCCTATGTCAAAACTAAATTATTTCTTACTGATTATTAAACAGATAGTCTTCCAAAAGACCTAAAATTCACAAACTCGGTTAGTTTTAAGTTTGATAACTATTTTAAACTATAGATTATAGAAAAAAAGGCGTTAAATTTGATGACGTCACTATGTATGTCATACAAACTTCCATACTGGAAGCGCGTTCTTAAGTTTCATATAGTTTCTGATTTGATTAAGTTGTCTTCATGAATCCCTATCTGGTCTGGTCTGGTGGGAGGCTTCGTCCGCCAAGCGAGGGTTCCGGTAGAATGCTGCGTGGAAACCGATTCGAGGTATGGGTTTAATATAACTGCCAAACCCCTATCAAGTTATCCCGCTACCATCTTAGACTGTATCATCGCATACCAAGTGAGTATAAAAATTTAGCGAGATGAGTTTATGAGATATCATCTAATCTAAATGCATGACTTAATAGCCGTGCAAATTGCATATAAGTAAATCTTAGGCTGAGATCTATGGAGCGTACTTTGACTTCGCTCAGACCTTACTCAGAGTTAAAACGAGATCGACTTATGTCAGTAACATAAATATGTCTCGTTTTAGCCATGTCTTAAGTCTAAGAAAAGTCTAATAAAAAAAAAAACCCCCCGGCTGAGTTTGTTGTGGGCTCTTCTCAGACCAGGGCGCGTTTGGAACCCTCGTAGCTTTAGTTTTAAGATCTCAAAGTAAAGTAAAGTAAATATTTATATGGTAAAATATGGTACAGACAAGATGTTTTAAGTAAGGTTATTATGTACAAGCATATTTTATCGTTACCGACGTCCAAATATTGAATTAATTATCACAAATAATTATATCAAATATTGAATCACACTTATATAGAACTAGCTGATGCCCGCGACTTCGTCCGCGTGGTTTGGCGGGACCCTCGAACCCGATTGCAGCGCCCCCTACCGGGTCCAATTGTGAATATAAACCATCCCGGGGTCCAGACAAACCCAACAAAAAAAGAATTAGCGAAATTGGTCCAGCCGTGTCCCGCTCTGAACCTCGAACCCGATTGCAGCGCCCCCTACCGGGTCCAATTGTAAATATAAACCATCCCGGCGTCCAGACAAACCCAACAAAAAAAGAATTACCGAAATTGGTCCAGCCGTTCTCGCGTGATGCCGTGACCAAGGAAAATAGGGATTCATTTTTATATTATACCCCTATTCCACCCCATCGGGGGTGGAATTTTGAAAAACTGTGAGACACATATGTTTTCATTTTCTACCGGCAGCTCATATATCAAGTTTCATGGCTATAACTTGAGAAATTAAGGACTTTCATACAAACTTTCAACCCCTATTTCACCCGAAGGGGGGTAGAATTTCGGGATAAAAAGTATCCCATGTCCTACCTCGTAGTATGGGCTCAAATCGTGCCAAGTTTCGTTTGAATTCATTCAGTAGTTTCGGCGTGATGCGCGGCCAAGATACAGACAGACAGACAGACAGACAGACAGACAGACAGACAGACAGACAAAAATAAAAAAAATTACAGATTTGGCTTCAGTATCGAATAATGAGTGCCCTCCAAAGAAAATTTTCAAAATATCTTCAATGTACAGAATTGGACATGTTACAGTTTTATTATAAGTATAGATAAGGCAAGGCAAAGGCTAAGTCAAAGAAGAAAAATACGTATACTTACATAGTCTTCAGACAATGGAACAGCGGTATAAGGCACGGGCTGCCAGACTTTGCCCAAACCCTCGCCCCACTGCTGTGGAACTTCTGGGGGGTACAGCGCCGCCATGGCCACCTGAGCAGTCATCTTTGTCCTCTCCTTGTCGGTACTTCTCACTAGAATCTCGTCTTGAAGATAGAGGTCGGAAACAAACTTCAAGCCTTTGGATCCATATCGCTGTTTGAAGAATTTACCGATTTCGTAGGCAGTGAGTTTGCCAACCTGGAAAGAAATTATAGGTGCTGTTACAAAAGACATTGGAGCAGTGTGGTGGGTCTAAGCTCTAATTCCCACTCTCCTATGAGAGTGGAGGCCTGTGCCCAGCAGTGGGACATTAATGGGCTGTAGTCGTGGTGGTGGTGGTATATTATTTACATGAAAAGAGCAACTGCTGAGTTTCTTGCCGGCTCTTCTCAGTAGAATCAGTTTTCCGAAACCGGTGGTAGAGTCTTGATTTATCATAAAAGGCACAAGTTTTCCTACGTGAAATAAAATAATTTCATTTCATATCCGTAAGATGGTTTTCATCCCGAAACTCTATAAGTTTGCTCGACAACGCAATTTTTGTTGCATAATATTTGAACAGGCGGTCCTGCGTTTGGGCTTATTTAAACGGACTGATGAAAAATATTGTTCTTTTAGGAATTTAAATTTTCTTGTTTTCCTTATTGAAATTGTTTTTCATTTAATTTATTTATCATGTAAGGTGAAAAGTATTTCTTTTTCTTTTCTGGATAGATGTTTGTCACTTAATCACGCTAGTATGGCTGAACGGATCTGGATGTTTGGCACAGAGATAGATTATAGTCTGGAATACCACATAGACTACTTTTTATCCCGGAAAATTAAAGAGTTGCGGACGAAGTCGCGGGCATCAGCTAGTATATTATATTATTATTTATATTTATAACTCTATGGAGCTAATGAACTGAACTGGAACATTAATTAAGATAAATAATAACATTTCTTCATCCAAAATAAAACATCTTAAATATAAATACACAGGTTTTTAAGTCATTGTTTTGTCTTCGAACTTGTTGTCCTAATGTCCTAATGGATTTGGGATTGACATTTAATATTTTATAGCTCTCATAATAGGCAGGTCGCAATGACCTTTTATTATTATGACCTTAAAGATCTTGTGTGACATTTCGGTTCTTTTTTCTACGAAAATAGTAGGTATTATCTAAATATATATAGCGAATGCCCGCGAATTTGTCCGCATGGAGTACAAGTTTTTTGATTCCCACGAGAACTCCTTAATTTTCCGGGATAAAAAGTAGCATATGTCACTCTCGTCCTTAATTGTACCCATGCAAAAAATCGCGTCGATCCGTTGTTCGGTTGCGACGTGATTGAAGGACAAACCAACAAATAAACACTCTTTCGCATTCATAATATTAGTATGATAGCTCTCATAATAGGTATGGGTTGTAATGACCTTTTATTATTATGACCTCAATGTTTTAGTGTGACATTTCGAGTTTTTTACGAAAAGATTTATCTATATATATTATACGATAATATATAATAATATTATATTGACTGATAGATATATTATGTTTTATTACACCTATTAATATAATGTCGTGAGAACACAACGACTGAACGTCGATGAAAATATAGGGCGTCATTATTGGTACTTAAGTGGTTTTTTTTTGTCATTTTAAAATAGTTTTTGCATAGGTATATGGAAACTTGATTAACTTTTATAATACTAGATTATGCCTGCGACTTCGACTATAATATAGTGCGAACTGTTTAATATTCTGGTTTAAAATGTAGCAAGATTCAAGATTCAATCCAGATCCATGACGATGTTATTGTACTCACATTTGTAAGACCTTCGAACCCCTCGACGGCTGTAAGGTTCTTTAATTTCTCTTGCTGGTCAGAGAAAGACGTCTCGTCTACGTCTGGGGTCCTCTCACCATGCCTGTTCACCTGGAAAAAATCAAAATATAAGGTTCCTTAGTGCCTAACATATCTGTAGTAATTAAGATAAGATTTAAGATCCAAATTGTGTGAATCAACTATCAATAGTTGTTTTAGTTATAAAAATGGTCCCGTTCACAATTAACTTAGATAAGGCGCAATCAAAAAATTTATTTTAATGGTAACTTTTTTAATAATGATACTTATTATAATTAATACAGAAAAACCGGTCAGTTGCATTATATTTTTTTCCATGAAATGTAGTATCATGGTGGTCGGTTTAGAACTTTAGAAGATATTGAGTTTAATTTTAATTATATATTATACTATAAGGTATAATAATTGTAATTGTTGTGTCTAAATAATAAGTGCACAATTTTAGCTGAGCGCGAACTCGCCAACTAACGATAAACAAAATTTTTGTATTTGTTTGTGCTAATTGTAAAATAAATAAATTTAAAAAAGAAACTTACGACGTAAGCAAGCACTAGCTCCCGTTCAGCAGGGAACCGTTCGTTGGTGATGACGTGGCCACTCATCAGGTGGCACTGCACAGCCACCAGCAACACGAACCAGCGCATGGTTTACTGCCGACAAAAACATGGATAAATAAATAAATAAATCGTTTATTTGCTTGAAACATGGTACAATTAAAAGATAACACATACAAAATTTGACCAAACATGTTTCGTCATTACTGACATGCAAATTTAAACATGAGTTGAAATTATTATCAAAAGTAATTCATAAAACTATTAATCAGTTCATCCACAACATAATTTTTACATGAATACTTAATAATTAATAAGAAATGTCTAAGATGTCTATAAACTCAAATGTCGTCATAAAATATAGGATATTCACCTCACTAGCTCAAAAAACTAAATGAAAATCGGTTCATCCGTTTGGATGCTACGATACCACAGACAGATACGGTCCGTTCAGTTAGATAGTGTCGTTACACCGGCACCGATTAATCCAGCAGTCGCATATTATCATCTTTTTTCTACCTAACTTGTGTTTATTGCGGGTTTTACTGCCGGTGTAACGACACTATCTAACTGAACGGACTTTACACAGACATCTTCAAACGGCTGAACAGATTTACATAAAACATGGTTAAGAACACTCAAGATAAAATTACCTATGACACAAAAAAACTAAACGAAAATCGGTTCATCCGTTTGGGTGCTACGATGCCACAGACAGATACACAGACAGACACGTTAAACTTTTAACACCCATCTCTTTTTGCGATGGGGGTTATAAATGGCCCACCTCGACCAAATCGACCTCCAGTTCGCTGGTCCGATGACCTGAAGAAGGTGGCGGGAAGCGGGTGGATGAGGAAGGCGGAGGACCGTGTTTGGTGGCGCGCTCTCGAAAAGGCCTATGTCCAGCAGTGGATGCATACAGGCTGATGGATGGATCGATGGATGAGATCAAATGGACGCCTTTGCTGCTTAAAACCATGGAGCGAACGTCGTTTCTGTTCAGTGAGAAAAAACGGCTTTTGCTCACTGGTTTTAATTGAACACATTAGAATAAAATGTATTCATAAATCGTTGTATTCTGAGAATATTTTGGCCGGAAGTTATTTCTAACATAGACCTATGGAAGCTAAGTATACCATGAACAACCCGTTGATCTTCAAATCCGACTCCGAAAATGGAACTGGATCGGACATACACTGCGTCGAGCACCTGATCATATACCCAAGCAGGGGTTGGACTGGAACCCGCAAGGTCAAAGAAAGCGCGGGCGGCCAAAACAAAACAAAATCCTTCATAACACATATACCCACCCGCACGCACGCACGCACGCACGCACACACACACACACACACACACACACACACACACACACACACACACACACACACACACACACACACACACATTGACCCGTACGCACTTGCACTTGTTTAACTTTAAGTACCTAAGTATTTATTTAAAAAAAAAAGTATAACTTTGTAATCTTTTTGGCCTTATTTTAGTTTTAAGAGATAACTGTAAATTATCTAAGTAAAAAGGCTGTAAGACAGACGACAAAAACAAAATTAAAAAAAAAAACTTGACGAGGAGAAAAACGTCGGCCTACGTGGGGCGAGCTGAAGCATAAGGTGTCCTACAGAGTGTGTCTGTATGTGTGTCTGTCTCCTACGCTTTCTCAACCCATCTTTTCAACCAATTTTGATGAAATTGGTCTGGTCAAGGTTGCATCCCGGAAAAGGAAATAGGCTACATTTTATCTCGGAAAATTAAATAGTTCCCGCGGGTTCATAACTGCCCCTACCAGGTAAGCCCGCTACCATCTTGGACTGCGCCATCACTTATATTATAGGAGATAACTGCACTTTTGGTAACCATCGCCAGAAAAGCTGATTCAGTGTTAGGTGGATGTAGAGCTCTCCACTGATCTCAAAAGTGGCAGTCTGCCTGCATTTGGATGGCCCTTTAGCTAAATTGCAGTTATCTCTTAGTCTATTAGCTAAATATGGGCGTTCAAAGACGGTGTAATGTTACCAAAAATGAACGATAAAAAAAATTATTAACAGCAATCAACGGGACGACAAAGTTATTGCTAATATTTTTTTACAGGAACGCATAGTAAGTATAGGTTATAACGTCTTTGAAAGCTGATATCTAGAAAAAGTCCCATCCACATGCGTCAGTTTTTACGCTGTTTACATAGGTACTGCGCATACTTTAATACTGTACAAGAATCAGCTTTTCTAATTATCGTTCATTTTTGGTAACAATAAACCGTCTTTGAACGGCCATATTTAGCGAAAGGGCCATCCAAATGCAGGCAGACTGCAACTTTTGTGATCAGTGGAGAGCTCTACATCCACCTAACACTGAATCAGCTTTTCTGGCGATGGTTACCACAAGTGCAGTTATCTCCTATAATATAAAGGGCCATCCAAATGCAGGCAGACTGCCACTTTTGAGATCAGTGGAGAGCTCTACATCCATCTAACACTGAATCAGCCTTTCTGGCGATGGTTACCAAAATTGCAGTTATCTCTTAGTCTATTACCATTAGGTGAGATTACAGAGTAACTAACTTGTAGTGGCGTAAAAAAACAGCTGTTGTCCATATACAAACATCATTGAGCGAGTCGATTAGATGACTTATTACTATGAATGCCAACAAATTAAAAAAAGAAAACTATTTTGACTGTTTTTGATTCTTTTTAAAGCTATTGCTAATATCAGAATCCCGTTCTTCGCACGTGCTTCTAATTTATCATTGACCCGGATGGATCGTTACTGATTGAACTTTGCATGCCTTTATCTCCAATATTGTTATCTTTCTTGCTAAAATTATAGCTAGGCGTTATAATAATATAGCCGACACGCTGGCGACCGCATTATCTATGATATGAACCATGTATAGAATAACATTTGCAACTAGGAGTAGATCTATACGAGATTTGCGCTAAGATTGCTATCATACTATGGAGACTTTATGAAATTCTAGCTGATGCGCACGACTTCGTCCACGTGGTTTAAGTTTTAATTCCCGCGGGAACTCCTTAATTCTCCGGGATAAAAAGTAGCCTATGTCCTTCCCCGGGATACAACCTATTCCTGTACCAAATTTGATCAAAATCGGTTGAACAGATGGGCCGTTGAAAGCTTAGCAGACAGACAGACAGATAGACAGACACAATTTCGCGTTTAAAATATTAGTATAGAATTGGTATGGATTTATACAAGCACTAATGTCTAATACACGTTCTATTAACAATAGTTATTTGTGTTACATGGGGCCAAAGAAATTTTTTGTTCCCCGAGGGCGTTATTTTGAATCCCGAGCGTAGCGAGGGGTTCTAAAGTAGAATCCTGAACGTAGCGAGGAATTCAATATACGCCGCCCGAGAACAAAAAATTTGGCCCCGAGTGACACACACTATTTTTCATCATTATATACGTATGAGAAAAAGCTAGGAGTATCAACCTACTATGTATATTACCTATACGTTTAAGCACCAATCAGAAGATACTCCTATCAACCTTCTATGTAATGGGGGCTATCGCGCGTGAATTTGCCGCTAGAGGCGCTGGTGTCGCGTGAGGTCCAATAACAGGCGGGTTTTCGTGACATAAAATATAATTTCTTCATTTTATCTGTTGAAAAGTGATCTCCTTCGTGAAATTATCGCAAATATGGATTATTTGGCGATGAATGTGAACGCTTTTAAAGCGGAATTAAGAAAAAGAGGCGCAAAAATAAGTGGCCTCAAAGAGTAGCTAATTCAGAGTTAGTTTGTTTAATGTTTACAAACTTATTTTTTGCCAAAAGTATGCTTGTTTGCCTCGTTGGTCTAGTGGTTATCATGTTCAACTGCGGCCGACGAGGTCCCGGGTTCGAGTCCCGGGTCGGGCCATAATTAAGTATTGGGTTTTTCTGTCTAGAAATTCTCAGTACTAGCCCGGAGTTAGGAAGTTGGCGGTGTTCCACCCCCGTTTCTCGGAGAGCACGTTAAGCCGTCGGTCCCGGTTATTATCACTAACATGATAATAGTCGTTAAAGCCCGCCAACCCGCATTGGAGCAGCGTGGTGGGTCTAAGCTCTAGTTCCCACTCTCCTATGTGTATACCTATTTATCCTTCCCTTTCCCTTTAAAACACACTGCTATACAAATAAATATTAAATATAGTAAATCCATACAATGGATATGATACTGAAAGATGGTTGAGTTGTTAGTTGAAACACTAAACACGGTAGATACTAGATAGCATACTAAAATTCTACATCAAATTTTCTAGCAATAACAGATATCATTAATTATGTATGATAAAAAGCAGTTATTTTAGGTATAATAACTTCTGAAATAAGCTTATCATTTCTATTTAAATAAATTCTCTTTTCATCTTTATTTGTCCAAACAAAAAAATCACAATAGTTATGTAGGTACTTTCTTTTAGTACTTAACAAGCAACTGTGTTTGAATTTGAAAATAGTAGAGGCTACTTTCTTTCAAGCAATATTCATTATTCATCATTTCTATGTGCTTATAATTATCCACACTGATAAATTCATAATATTTTATAGAGATAAAGGACATTTCACTTCCAATACGGTTAGTTCTCCAATTAATCCTTCTGGAGAACTTTTCCGAACAAAACGGAACTGCACAACATTGCGGCATAGCTACTCGATAATATGATGATAGTTATAAATTAATAAACTTAATGAGATTCAAGATTTAAAACTTTGTTTCGGCGCCGATCTTATAAAGTCGCCTTTGACAGCTATACCTCTGGACCTTAGTCAACAGTGGCGCCAACTGGTGAGCAAAGAAACGATAGTCCCCATTGTATAGACATTATTTAGACGTATATTTAAAGTTTAAATAAAATGTAAAGACGTATATCCGATCAACAAATTGATGACGTGACTTCGGACCCATCAGAAGAGAGAAATGAAAAGTCCTATGGGCCTACAAGTTACACTTTGCTCCCGCTATGCTCTGAAGGCAATATGCGTTTTTCGAATAGGTATGATGAAAAAATATTTAAATAGAGATACTTAATATTTATGTAGAGGTGAGTACTTATATTAAATTTAGTCAAACGGTTGTGTGTACTAAGATCTGTGTCAATACTGAAACATAACCTTTAAGGTATTTCGCTTGGAGGAAATTGATACCTGAATGCGAGGCCAGAGCAAAGTGTCTTGATGTTCAATACCTTCACGAAATACCCGATATTCGCATATCACGATATTATTCTGCACTTGGTACGTGATGTTTGGCAGTTCACAGTTACCTACTCTTTTTTTTTTATCTACTACAAATTAGCCCTTGACTACGATCTCACCTGATGGTAAGTAAGTGATGATGCAGTCGATGGTAGCGGGCTAACCTGTTAGGGGCATGGCAATTATATTAAACCCATACCCCTATTCGGTTTCTACACGGCATCGTACCGGAACGCTAAATCGCTTGGCGGCACGTCTTTGCCGGTAGGGTGGTAACTAGCCACGGCCGAAGCCTCCCACCAGGCCAGACCAGGGAGAATTCAGAAATTATAAATTCCTAAATGGATCCTGCCGAGGATCGAACCCGGGACCTCCGCACGTTAAGACAACAGCGCTGCACACTGCGCCACGGAGGTCGTCGAAACCTCACTTACCTTTACAAAAGTTTATATAACTATTTATTTATTTAGGCATTTAAATCTTTATTAAACGCGAGTATTGGAGTTACGCATTCAAAATACAAAAGTTTTTTATTCGAATAAACTTTTTACAAGTGCTTATGAATAGTCGAATGAATCTACCACTCGTTCGGAATGTCATTCCTATCGAGAAAAACCAGCAAGAAACTCGGCGGTTGCTCTTTTGAAAAAAATAATATACAATGTCATTAATTTGTAATTACATAAGTAACCGCTGTCCTTAGCATTGCTGGAGCGAGTCAAATCCATGTCATTACGACCGTTTTTACCAACAATGCGTAAAGTTTACGGACAGCACAGAATATATCAATATAATCGACTGAAAACTTATGTCGCGTACAAGCCTGTGTCGCGATATCGAAGTTAACCTAACCTAAGACTACCGCTACTCATCAGCGAAACACGCCTAGTTGCGACAACACGTATCAGTTGGTTGCGATTGTTAAGCTACGTTGACCCAAGTCGGTAACTGGATGGGTGACCGAATTTGGTAGTCCAAATTTGGCCTTTAGTTAAGCCGTCGGTCCCGGTTATTAATACTATCATCTGATAATAAACGTTAGAAACATCGTTAGAAATAATCGTTGGTTTCGTATATTAATTTTAGGAAACCAACATACACTAAATACTAACATTTTTAAGGTTTGTATTGTAGATTTATTAGATACTAGCTAATGCCCGCGACTTCATCCGAGTGGATTGAGGTTTTTCGGTTCCCGCGGGAACTCTTTAATTTTCCGGGATAAAAAGTAGCCTATGTGCTATTCCAGACTATAATTTATCTCTGTGCCAAATTTCATCCAGATCCGTTCAGCCGTTGGAGCGTGATTGAGTTACAAACATCCATACATCCATACATCCATACATCCATACATCCATCCAAACTTTCGCATTTAATATTTATTTGATAGGTAATTGTAACACAAGGAAATTAAAATCAACATTTATTCGGAAATTACAGCCTAAAACTAGTTCCGTAATCATAATAATGTCCATGACTCTGAAGATTATTTCTCTTAAGACGTGCGCCAGATCAGGCGAGATAATGCGAGCGGTAAAGCCTTGGTTAAACACAAATACTGTGGCAGCAGCAGCTTTCGGATGTAATGTTACACGGAAAAGCCGAAGGATATTACAGAATTATTTGTATTAGAATAGAAAATAGAGTATAGATTTTGAAAAATAAGTATAAGACGGTTTAGAATCAAGTGAATCAAACATTGCACTGGTTCAAGAAATTTATGTTAATCCGTTCAACCGACTCAACATCTGTTCAACCGATTTTGACGAAATGTAGTATAGAGATAGGTTGCATCCATGGGCTACTTTGGGACGGAAACCAAAGAGCTCCCGCGGGATTTTTAAAACCTCAACTACGAAATCACGGGTATCAGCTAATATTTAATACGTCACGATAAAAATACATCTAAAATCTAAATGAAGAAGACGTGATACCTAAAAGCCAAGGTAAGGCTCTCTCAGCAGAGTAAGATATAACATAGATCCATAAGTTACTTTCAATTAGGGACATAATTATGATTTATGTTACCTACGTTCGCGCGTGTTTCTTGTCTTATTATCCAAACCTGGTCTTAATTTCTGGCCATTAGTTATATTATAATGGTTAGGTACCATTAATATTGGTTACTTAATCGTTTTGAGGTCAACCTAATCAAATTTATATATTAATATTTTATACTTTGAGGTCGCGAAAATCGCAGCAGTTTTTGGCTAACTCAACTCAACAACACAACAACAAAGTGCTTTTGAATCGAGTGAATCTACCCCTGGTTCGGAATGCCGTTCCCACCGAGAAGAACTATTAAACTCAATAACAACATCATAGAAACGCGGTGGTTGCTCTTTTGAAAAAAAAAATCCTCACTAGCTGGACCGTCGATAACGAGCAAGAAGCCACAAGAACGTGGCGTGTGGAAGATCCTACCCTACAAGAGACCTATTGTCCAGACGTTGACATATTTTTGTTTGATCCACTACAAGTTAGCCCTTGACTGCGATCTGACCTATGGTAAGTGATGACGCAGTCTAAGATGGCAGCGGGCTAACCTGTTAGGGTCATGGCAGTTAGATTAAACCCATACCCCTATTCGGTTTCTACACGGCATCGTACCGGAACGCCAAATCGCTTTGCGGCACGTCTTTGCCGGTAGGGTGTTTTTTTATATTTTTTATATATATAGCGAGCAAACGAGCAGGCATGTCACCTGATGGTAAGTGATTACCGCCGCCCATGAACATTTGCAGCACCAGAGGAACCGTCAATGCGTTGCTGGCTTTTGAGAAATTTGTTTATCCGCCCTTTGAAGAGCTCCATATTATAATCATTAGGGAACACAGAAGATGGAAGCTGGTTCCACAATTTGCAGGTACGTGGCAGAAATGACCTGGAATAAAGGGAGGTGGAAGAAGACCAGGCATCCAGGTGGTGAGGATGAAATTTGTTTCTGAGACGAAGAGTGTGACTGGAGAACACGGAAGGTGGTAGGTATTAGATTAAATAACTCCTCAGAGCACTCCCCATTGTAGAGACCATAGAACACACAAAGAGAACTAACGTCTCTTCGGTGCTCTAGGGACTCCAGCGTGCAAGTAATTTTGGGATTGTCCACGAGTCGAACTGCACGCTTTTGTATCCGGTCAAATGGAAGGAGCTGGTACTGGGGTGCTCCGGCCCAGAGGTGAGAGCATGAGGTGCTTAGGCGCAAAGTATCTGTTGAGCACCCCGAGTTTTTTGGAGGCTAGTTTGGCTCTACCTTCCAGATGCTCGCGGAACTGGACTTCGTTCGATTTACTAACACCGAGGATCTCAATGCTATTAGATGGAGTCAGGGGAGTGCTCTGGAACAGAATAGAGGTTGTAAAAGCGGTCTTTTTTGCCGAAAACGCGCATACTTGTGTCTTGGTGGGGTTGAAGTGCACAATACTTTGTGAGCCCCATTGTGATACTTGGTCGAGACAGGACTCGATGCTCGACACAAGCGTAACTAGCCACGGCCGAAGCCTCCCACCAGGTAAATCTGTCACGATTCACGTGACGTGATCTAATTTAGTTAGATATGGGACACTAGTATGTGCCGCGGGTTCGGTTCAATTTTCGTACGAATTTTAAAAGTGGAAGTTTGCTGTAGAGTCCAAATCAGTAGTAATAAGTAGAGCTTAAAATAGCCATTTTGAGCACCTTTGTGAACTACTTAAGTACTAACTTAGTTTGTGTGTTTTTAACTTTGTAAACTATTTCCTGTATATGTGTGCGATAAATTATTAAATAAATAAATAACTTAATTTCATTGTTATAGTTTGGTGATCTATCCACAGGTACCATACCGCACAGGGGTAGACTTCTAATTATTTTACTTCTAATTCTTTTACTTTAGACTAGATGATGCCCGCGATTCCGTCCGCGTGGATTAAGGGGGTTAAGATTAAGATGAATTATTAACCCCGGGAACTCTTTAATTTTCCGGATTGAAAGTAGCCTATGTCCTTCCTCAAGATGCAACCTAGCTGAAGCTCTGTACCTACTCATAGACATGAACATGGACAGACAGACACACTTTCGTGTATATAATATTATTTTGTACAAATTTTGTACAATATAAGTAAATTAGATTAGGTAAAGATACCTACAAGCACGTGCAAAATGCCTTGTATTGTGTAACATAATTACAGACATGACCTGTTTTATGAATTAAATAAATCAATGCCAATAAAGCAATTATATAATAATTATACATACTTACTTATATTACAATATTACTTAGGTATTTTATAATTTATAATTAAAACTAAAGATTAAAAAATACTCACGTTTATTAAAATGACACTTTTAAATAAAAACAAAAACACGGAACTAGTGAGGTGCTTAGTTAGAGATAACAAAAAGAAACAAAAATTAAAAAAAAATTAAAGCGTGTCGACAAAGCGCGATCTGCGCTCCGACTGTCGAATTGTGCGGACGCAGGCGACCTTTATTGAAATCGTAATCACTTGACATACCTACCTATCTCTTTTGTTTGCTCTTTTTTCAGGCATTTAAGCCACGAAGCCTTAAGGCGGTTTTAGATTAACGTTTTTTCGGCGCGTTTAAACTCATTTTTAGACGCGCGTGTAGGCCAATACGGGCGCGCCCGTTGCCTCAGTCACCCGACTCGCGCTCATAAGCTCGTATATTTACCTAGCTTTTGCCCGCGGCTTTACCGTTTCGTCACCTTTGCCTTTTAACAAAAGCCCAAAATCAAAGTTTCATGGATATAAAAAAATGGAATAACTTGATAAATGACGAACTTTTATACAAACTTTCAACCCCCATTTAACCCTTTTGGGGTTGGAATTTTCAAAAATCCTTTCTTAGCGGATGCCTACGTTATAATAGCTATCTGAGTGCAAAAATTCATCCCGATCCGACCAGTGGTTAGAGCTGTGCGTTGATAGATCAGTCAGTCAGTCAGTCAGTCACCTTTGCCTTTTATATATTTAGAAGATAGGGATGATCCCTAGGTATATCAAAAATAAATTATTTTAGGTCTTCAAAAATACCTAAAATTCACATCATCGGTAAGATAAAAGTTTGATAACCATATTTTTAAAATATACTTAGATTAAAGAAAAAAAGTGCGTTGAAATTTTATGACGTCACAACTGTGAATTTCATACAACTTCCATACTAGAAGTGCGTTTTTAAGTTTGATAAAGAGTTGCTGATTTGATTGAGTTGTCATCAGTCATCACCCCTATTACTACCTACTACTGAGTGACCCGCGGGTTCGAGCGAACATGCTGGAATAACACACAATCTACCTCTATACCAAATTTCATCAAAATCAGTTGAATAGATGGGCCGTGAAAGCGTAGCAGACAGACAGACAAACACACTTTCGCATTTATAATATTGGTATGGATGCGATGGTGTGTTTGTTTGTTGGTTTGTCCTTCAATCACGCCGCAACAGAGCAACGGCGATTTTTGCATGGGCATTATATTATAGTTGAGGACCTGGAGTCTGACATAGGGTAGGTACCTACTCTATATCCTGGAAAATTAAGTAGTTTCCGCGGGAATCAAAAAAGATTGTATCAAAAAAAGATGAAGTCAAATAAATATAATAAATGCGAAAGTTTGGATGGATGTGTGGATGTATGGATGTGTGGATGTATGGATGTTTGTTACTCAATCACGCTCCAACGGCTGAACGGATCTGGATGAAATTATAAATTAATTATAGATTATAGATTAATTATAGATTTGTGAATTATTGTTAAAGTTTATAGAGGTATAAGTATTCGCATCCGTTGGCTGTGACGTCACCCGGGTCACAGCTGAAAATCAGCGTCCGGCATCATGCATGCATTTGTACGTATGATGGTGGGCACACGGCTGAGCTGTACACCCATTCCGGGTGGTGTCACAGACAAACATATTTGTGTGTACAGATATGTATGACAGGTGTTTGTCTGCAACACCATTTTTGAATAAATGTATTTTCTTTCTTTCTTTCTTCTTTCTTTCAAAATTTGGCACAGAGATAGATTACAGTCTGGAATAGCACATAGGCTACTTTTTATCCCGGAAAATTAAAGAATTCCCGCGGGAACCGAAAAACCTCAATCCACGCGGACGAAGTCGCGGGCATCAGCTAGTACTGTATAAATGCAAAAGTTTATGGAACAAATTAACTTTTATAAATGAATCTACCACTAGTTCGGAATGGCATTCCTACCCAGAAGAATAAGCAAGAAACATGTATAATATCCCCTAACAACATAGATGAAAATAGATTGTTGCTAACAATACTAGCCATCTATTGCCAATTAATTTACATGGAAAAATTTCCACGCGAACGGAAACGCTAGTAAAAACTAGTATTATTATATAATAATAAAATAATAAATTTAATAATACATTTTTAATAATGAATTTTGAGTCGATGTTTACAACTGCCTCGTTGGTCTAGTGGTTCGCATGTTCGACTGCGGCCGACGAGGTCCCGGGTTCGAGTCCCGGGTCGGACCATATTATTAAGTTTTGGGTTTTTCTGACTAGAAATTCTCAGTACTAGACCGGAGTTAGGAAGTTGGCGGCGTTTCACCCCCGTGCCTCGGAGAGCACGTTAAGCCGTCGGTCCCGGTTATTATCACTAACATGATACCACATGATACGTGGCTAGTTACCACCCTACCGGCAAAGACGTGCCGCCAAGCGATTTAGCGTTCCGGTACGATGCCGTGTAGAAACCGAATAGGGGTTTGGGTTAAATATAACTATCTACTATGCCCCTAACAGGTTAGCCCGCTACCATCTTAGACTGCATCTTCACTTACCATCAGGTGAGATCGCAGTCAAGGGCTAACTTGTAGTGGATAAAAAAAAAAAATTTAAAAAAATTAAGTCGTTAGAGCCCGCCAACCCGCATTGGAGCACCGTGGGGGGTCTAAGCTCTAATCACCCTCTCTCCTATGAAAGTGGAGGCCTGTGCCCAGCAACAGCAACAATACCTACTATCTAATAATACTTTCTTATCTTTTCATTTACATATTGTTTCTTATTTTGTATAGAACCTGTCCTTTACTTTATTCTTGAAATGCTAATTCGATTTAGGTATGTTTTTTTTTATTGTAAGATAGGCTTGCGCTTGACGACAATCATGCTCAGTGCAAAGCAATGATGAGGTCTAGGTTGGAGCGCGCTTGTCTAGAAGATGCCTATTCACTCTTGCCTTGAAGGTTAGGTTATGATATAAGATGGCCATGAAAATGAAATTATTTATTTCACGTAGGGCAGTGTGCCGCTTATGATAAGTCGCAAGAATCTAACACCGGTTCGGAAAGCTGATTCTACTGAGAAGAGACATGAAACTGTGTTAAGACACCCGACCTCAGGTCCCCGAGCACGCACCTCCAACTTTATATTATATTATTATCATATTTATTTAATTGGCCAACCAAAAATTGTTACATTAAAAAAACCTTAAAAACTAGACACATATTATATTGTGATACTTGTTAAAATTACGACGGCTTAACGTGCTCTCCGAGGCACGTAGTACTGAGAATTTCTAATCAGAAAAACTCAACACTTAATTATGGTCCGACCCGGGACTCGAACCCGGGACCTCGTCAGCCGCAGTCGAACATGATAACCACTAGACCAACGAATTTCGGCTCTGGTAGGATGAGAGGCTTCGGCCGTGGCTTGGATATCGGCAACGATGTGCGGCTGCCGCTAAAATGACAGATCTAAATCTAGAGCTGCCCCTTTCCACAGGGAACATAGCAATATGAATAGAGCTGTCATTTTAGTTTAGAGATGGTGTTCTACAGAATTGGCCTCAGTAGTCAGTCCTATAAAAATATCTGTAAAATCGTCCGCGTGGATTGAAGTGTTTCCGGGAGAAAAAGTAGCCTACCTATGTGTTATTCCAGACTATAATCTACCTCTGTGCCAAATTTCATCCAGATCCGTTCAGCCGTTCGGGCGTGATTGAGTAACAAACATCCATCCATACATCCATCCAAACTTTCGCATTTATAATATTTATTTGAATTTATTTGATATACTTACTAGCTGATGCCCGCGACTTCGTCCGCGTGGATTTAGGTTTTTCGGTTCCCGCGGGAACTCCTTAGTTTCCGGGAGAAAAAGTAGCCTATGTGCTATTCCAGACTATAATTTATCTCTGTGCCAAATTTCATCCAGATCCGTTCAGCCGTTGGAGCGTGATTGAGTAACAAACATCCATCCATACATCGACCATACATCCATCCAAACTTTCGCATTTATAATATTATATAGTGTATACTTAGTATAGATATAAGTATTCGACAGAAAAACATCCTGTTCGTTTTTTATTAATTTAATAAGTTGATTGTAAATTGGAAAAAAATACAACTCGACTACAACCTGTAAATCAGCAATTCAGAAATGATTTATTTCGTTGTTTTTATTTGATCAATTTTAATATTATTTATTCGAATTTTGTCTCGGAATTACTTGCCTACTTACTTAAATAATTTATAATACAATTTATTTAATGAGCAAAAAGCTCTGAACTGATTACTGAATGAACTCGTTCATTATTTTATTATATTAATAATGCTCTAGTATTTCGCTTTTAAAATGCAACAGAAAAATAAGTTTATAATACAGTAGATTATTATTATTATTGAAAATAATTGTAGGTATAAAGTGTATAGGGTAGGGTATAGTATGTATATATATCTATGTTGTAGCCTGTAGGTGACCGTAACATGACCTTAATAATAATATGAAATTAATAATAATAATTATTATTATTTTCCGAGGTTTCTAAGGTCTGATATGAATATGATTCAATGGTTCGTTTCAAAGTCGCGAAAAAGGTTCGAGTTTCAGTGTGCCAGTTCCACTATCCAACCAATTTTCATAGAAGTTCCACGATATTTAAACAGATGGCACCACTATTAGATTGGCTGATAAAATATAAAATTATTATTGGATGTAATATGAAATGAAACAAGTTGTTTAATAATTAATTCAAATAGATTTATTTTTAAAATAATTAATTATTGTTAACAAATAGGTATTTGTAGTTATTTCAATAGCGACCTCTGGCAGTATTAGCAATACCTAGCTTGCGATGGATAACTTAGCTTTTCTTTTATATTATTTTCTTAGAATTTACAGATTTAATTTTCATCAAGAAAGGTAGATGGCACTGATTCCTGCTAATGTTGTTTTTTTTAATTTTGTAATGATTGGTACCAGGTAAGTATAGATGTTTTCACTATAAATTGTATTGCTAATTTCTACACCTCCTACAATTATTTAAGAAAATATATTTCTTAAACAACGTTATTAATTTTGTTATAAGTAGGTTTTGTTATAGGTAGGTTTTGTTAGGTAGGTTGAAAATCCTAAAAATAGTTGGTTCTCTATTTATAGAAAACCAACTATTCTCAGGATTTTCAAAAACAAAAAAAAATTAGATATCTTTTGCTTATGAAAAGCATCACAAGTTGTGAATCAGAATTAAAATAATTAGAGATTGTAGGACAAGTCGACAACCTGTGAGTATTATGCAGTACCTAAGTACTAGACGATTTGGTTCTACGCAGTAGAACATGATTTCCGAAACATGTTGGTGTGGTGTTGAATATTTTTATTTTTCAAAAATAAGGTAAATGCATTAGTATTCGAACAGTACTTAGAAATCGAACAAGAGTCGGTAACTGTTCCCAATAACAACCACCAGGAAAAACAAAACATAGTAACTAAGGAACTACAAAAAGTTTGGTAGAAATAAAAATAGAATTAACCCACATACCCAGTTCTGTTACTTACACTTGCAAAAAGTAATTTAGAACATACCATAACAGAAACAAAAACCGTTTCCGGGGCTAAGGGGAAATGTAATCAAAGTTTGGCGGTGAGTTGGTAATTTTTCGCAACAATTCGACGGTTCAAGTAAGAGAATAGTGTATCCCACGGCCTCGGATGGGGAGTGCCTACCGTTTTTATACGTGACTATACTTCGTCCGCGTGGATCGAGGTTTTTCGGTTCCCGCGGGAACTCCTTAATTTTCCGGGATAAAAAGTAGCCTATGTGTTATTCCAGACTATAATCAATCTCTGCCAAATTTCATCCAGATCCGTTCAGCCGTTGGGGCGTGATTGAGTAACAAACATCCACACATCCATACATCCATACATCCATACATCCATACATCCATCCAAACTTTCGCATTTATAATATTTATTTGATTTGTCATCGAAAGAGTTTATATGTAGATTAACAAGCTGAGCTGTGAGAAGAGTGTCTGTCTGTCTGTCTGCTACGCTTTCACGGTCCATCTGTTCAACCGATTGTGATTAAATTTGGTACAGGTTATAAGTTGTATCCCGGGGAAGGACATAGGCATATACTTTTTATCCCAGAAAATTAAAGTTCCCGATGGAATTAAAAAGACTAAATCCACGTGGACGGAGTCGCGGGCATCATCTAATCTTAGAATAATGCAAACCAAAATAACCCTGTAGACAAGTTTTCTAAATATGTATATTATTATCATTTACTTAGTAGAAGCTTATAATATAATGCAATAATATTTATATTAAGTATGACGATAGCTTTAGCTTGATAGACTTACACACTAACGTGATATAGCTTAGTATTAGATAGGGGAGACTGGGTACGATTGAAACATTTTAGCGTTTATCGTTCATTGCATCGGGATTAGTAAAG
Organism: Erebia ligea; assembly: GCA_917051295.2. Lineage (NCBI taxonomy): Eukaryota > Metazoa > Arthropoda > Insecta > Lepidoptera > Nymphalidae > Erebia > Erebia ligea. The sequence goes on from OU785241.1 coordinate 1,504,319, forward strand.
CAAGCGATGACGGAAATATATTAAATAAAAGACCATGTATCTGTCTACTAATGGGCAATGTTATTAGAGATCAGTGTATTGTATTTTATGTGTAAAATCAAATTTGAAAAAAAAAATAAGTTGTTTCAACCGTCCCCATGCCAGGGTCGGTTGAAACAGTGCCTGGGGTCAATTGAAACACATGCAAATAATACAAAATATAATAACTGAATGTTTTATTCATCGTCTAATAACATTTTACGACTCGTAATGGCACAGTTGAACATCACAAATATTTTTTTAATGATATTCAACTTTTTCACGATACTTATAATCTAACATTATTTTTATTCTATTATTAACGTTCTTATTCCTGGTTAAACACTCGATTGTGAGCCTTATATTTTATTTCTTGATTTTCATCGCGACCAGTCGCATCTGGTTTACGTACATACTTTAACAGGGAACAGGTGGTTCAGTCCATTCTTTTCTGCCGCTGTTCTTAACGAAGATCCGGCTTTTATATCTTCATAGGCTTGTTTGTATGTCGATAAATCCGCCTGACCTCTCGTAGTCCTTCTTCGGCGTACCCTTGGTATCTAAGAAACAAGAAAAATAAATAAATAACCTGTTTCAACCGTACCCACAAAAAATGTTTCAACTGTCCCCAACCACCCTTCTATGTATAAAACGGTCCACAGTAACAATGATAATAAATTTGCATTAAAACTAAATCATACAGCTATATTCTACAAAATTCCATTAAAACGATACAAATCTCTCAAAACTCTAACTTTAATAAATTCATAATAATTGCAAAAATTTACGAACAAAAAATACTTACTTTTCCGTCAAAAACCATAATGGGGCCTCCTATACACAAGCACAGCGCGCGAAGAGCGACGCAAAACTATAATTCGTGTTTAGACTTGTCGCCCGCTTCATTCTCCCATTGTAACCCCTCACCTCAGCACGCACGGTGTCAAGATATTCGCTTTGTTTCAACCGTCCACCGTTTCAACCGTACCCAGTCTACCCTACCTGAAGATATATTTTCCTTCAATATACATGCATTACCTACCTTGGCTCGATACCCATAAGCTGTAGTGATGAAACAAATTAAGTAACCGAAATATCGATATATCGATAGATATCGATAATTTTCTTTATCTGCTTTATTTTGTGGTGGAGCGTGTGAGCTTTTTTTAATAGCGCATGTCAGTTATTTGAATTTTTTGCGGAAGAACCTGGGAACCCACCGCATTCATATAAAACTCCAAACATTATATAAGTTTAATCAGTAATGGAATAGGGTCACGACTTTAAACATTGAGATATATATACGACGCTGAGTTAATAGAGTAAATTATCTTTTCATCCCACCATCTCGGAAAGAGTATTTTTACTATTCGATATCTGAATGCAAAAGCCGTTACCTCTTGAGGATAAAGTAAATTGAATTTAGAACATCGTGTGCACGTTAGTAAATATCACTCGTCTATGAAGTGTGTGAATTCAAAACATCATTAAAACCTATTTACTTCTACCTCTATGGTGCCGAATTTCCATACAACCGTTTTGAAATAAACTTATCTTGTGATTTTTTTTGCATTTAGTCATTTCCTCGCTGAGGTGGGATGAAAAGTTACGTGTTGCACTCGAGTGAAAAGATTTTTCACCTCGTGCTCTTTTGATTCCCTCGCTGACGCTCAGGATTCTAAAAGAGCACGCGGTTAAAAAACAACTTTTCACTCTTGTATAACAAATAACTATTAACCATTGAATTTAACAGAAATCACCTTATTTTTTCAAAAGTACTTATTAACTGTTGTCCTAAAACTTCTAAAATGTTAGTGGATTAAAATAGAATTAGAATATATTTATTTATTTACTTGATGGCAAGTAACTAGGCAGTAGGCACATAGTACGGTGCTATTAAGTAATAAGTTGATCAAGTTACAATAAGCCATGCTATTGCGTGCAAAATACTTAAAACCTCAGATTTAAAACTATCATAGACCTTAGAATAACTAAGTACCTATAGAAGGTATGTTTCCAAACAACGCCTTCTCAAAACGTAAGCTACAAATTCGCTATGTGTGCTGTGTTAACTTGCCTCGTAAACGCAAACAAATGTTGCCAGTTTAAATGTTTTCCCCCTAATAGTTGGGTAAGTAATTGGTTAGTTTGTTTGTAGCATTTTAGCTTCTAAAACTAAGTTAACCAGCTTTTTGCGGACTGCGCGAGCGTCGTACGATGCCATTTATGGCACCAATTAAACGGCTTATATTTCGCGAGTGTACTAGGTTTCTATAGGTAGTTATTCTAAGTCATAGACCTATAAAAGTGACCAAACAAGTTGCAAGGTAAGTTGATATATTGCTTAGTAGCGAATGCCCGCGACTTCGTCCGCGTGGTTTAATTTTTTTAATTCCCGCGGGAACTCCTTAATTTTCCGGGGTAATAAGTATGTAGGTACTCCTATGTCACTCTCAGGTCCTCAACTATACCCATGTCAAAAATCGCGTCGATCCGTTGTTCCGTTACGGCGTGATTGAAGGACAAACCAACAAACCCATGAACCAACAAACAAACACACTTTCGCATTTATAATATTAGTATGATTAATTGTCGATACAAGCGGCATCACTATCGCATTACCCGGGCAATCTCCCTATTTACAGCATGCAGCGGTGCAGAATCTATTAAACCCCCGGGAGTCGACGTTCCTGAATTAATATCGATTATCGCACAACACTATACTCTATTATCCGACGAACGCGGCTAATTAAGCGTTGATGGTTTTCAGTAACTTTCACCGGAAGTCTAGACTAGATTTTAGTAAGATAAATTACTAGCTGATGCCCGCGACTTCGTCCGCGTGGATTGAGGTTTTTCGGTTCCCGCGGGAACTCTTTAATTTTCCGGGATAAAAAGTAGCCTATGTGCTATTCCAGACCATAATCTATCTCTGTGCCAAATTTCATCCAGATCCGTTCAGCCGTTGGAGCGTGATTGAGTAACAAACATCCATCCATACATCCATACATCCATCCAAACTTTCGCATTTATAATATTTATTTGACAATTAGTTTAACTGATTGGCTTATTATGCTCTAAAATTCTATATAATAAACTAGCTGATGCCCGCGACTCCGTCCGCGGTTTTTTGATTCCCGCGGGAACTCCTTAATTTTTCGGGATAAAAAGTAGCCTATGTCACTCTCCAGGTCCTCAACTATACCTATGCCAAAAATCACGTCGATCCGTTGCTCCGTTGCGGCGTGATTGAAGGACAAACCAATAAACCAACAAAATTAGTATGATAATAATATCCTCCCGACCGTATTTCGGCCACGGCGGCCTATCTTCACAGAGATAAGCCATCTGCGCGGGAGATATTATAGTGCACAAGTGTGTGCGCATATACAGGAGCACTCTCTGTTCCTTTACTCTCATAGCCCGATGCGACGGAAAATCCGACACGACCGGAGAGAGACCAGGCACCACCAACTTCCTTACTCCGGACTACTGCTACTACTGAGAATTTCTAGTCAGAAACACCCAATACTTGTTATAGCCCGACCCGGGACGGATAATATAATTGCCGTCATGTGTTATCATTCACAAACGATTATTTCACAATACAGTTTAATTGGTTGGCAATTAACGAAATTGACGTAATTATTAAACATTCAATAATACTCATTATCACTTCCCGGTGATATTATTTTAAACGTTTATTTTACTATCGTGCTATCAAAACGGTTATCATTATGCCTGATATCAATAATTTTCATACTAAAGTTATATTATTATGTTTTTAGGGTTCCGTATCTCAAGAGGAAAAACAGACGGACAACAAAGTGATATTACTTATAAAGGTTCCTCCCTTATAGGATCACTTCGTTGTCCGTCTGTCTGTCTGTCAACCACCTTTTTCTCCGGAACGCGTGGGGGTATCAAGTTGAAATTAATATCACATACTTGGGGTCTACAGTTCCTTGGAGCTGTAAAAAGATTCTAGCTTCCAAGTTAACGCAATCAAGTTTAAGCCGTATATTTTGCATATTTTGACACTCATCTATCTTCTATACTTATAATAAAACTGTAACAGGTCCAATTCTGTACATTGAAGATATTTTGAAAATTTTTTTTGGAGGGCACTCATTATTCGATACTGAAGCCAAATCTGTAATTTTTTTCATTTTTGTCTGTCTGTCTGTCTGTCTGTCTGTCTGTCTGTATCTTGGCCGCGCATCACGCCGAAACTACTGAATGAATTCAAACGAAACTTGGCACGATTTGAGCCCATACTACGAGGTAGGACATAGGATACTTTTTATCCCGAAATTCTACCCGCGAAGGGGTGAAATAGGGGTTGAAAGTTAGTATGAAAGTCCTTAATTTCTCAAGTTATAGCCATGAAACTTGATGTATGAGCTGCGGGTTGAAAATGAAAACATATGTGTTTCACAGTTTTTCAAAATTCCAACCCCGAAGGGGTGAAATAGGGGTTGAGGGTTTGTATGAAAATCCTTAATTTCTCAAGTTATAGCCATGAAACTTGATATATATGAGCTGCGGGTTGAAAATGAAAACATAAATGTGTTTCACAGTTTTTCAAAATTCCACCCCCGAAGGGGTGAAATAGGGGTTGAGAGTTTGTATGAAAGTCCTTAATTTCTCAAGTTATAGCCATGAAACTTGATATATATGAGCTGCGGGTTGAAAATGAAAACATAAATGTGTTTCACAGTTTTTCAAAATTCCACCCCCGAAGGGGTGAAATAGGGGTTGAGAGTTTGTATGAAAATCCTTAATTTCTCAAGTTATAGCCATGAAACAGCATTCGGGCTTTCGTTAAAATATGAAGAAGTACGTGTTTCACTATTATAGGGGGATTACACCGTGCGAAAGTAACATAGGCTACTTTTTAAAAAACTTAGTCCATGCGGACGAAGTCGCGGGCATCAGCTAGTCAATAAATAAAAACCTATAGAAGCAAGGTCTCACAGCATTAAGTACCTATAGAAAAAAATCCGAAATCGATAATGATGGTTCCGCACTCATAGGGCGTCGATTTGTGGCAGGCGCTACCAGTTTAGCGGCTTATTTAAGCCAGTTATTCCACAGCTGATTACGTGTTGTTATGACACCTTTCTTGTTATTTATTTTAAGAATTTGTATTATTTGTACGGAACCCTTCGTCCGCGAGTCTGACTCGCACTAGACCGGTTTTTCCTATAATGCCTATGCGGTTCAACAGATACCTCTACTGAATTAAATTGACAGTTCTGTTCAGCATTAAGGGTTTATAGGTGCCTGCATGTCAAAAAAACTGCTCAACCTCTCACGTTTGAACCTGCATATCAATAAAAGTATTGAATCAATAATATTGAAAAAAGTATATAGTAAAGTTAAGGATATACACTGAGTCCTATGTGATATGAAAACACGATTACTAAAAATTTTCTTGATAGATAAAAATCACAAACTCCCTCTGCATTTTACAAATAAACCGCAGTAGTCAATGAATACTTTACCTATACTAATTAAACTTTGTATAGAAACTCAACTCAGTACAATACGTGTACTATGTGATCTCAATTTAAAATTATCTTTTTTTTTTTCGTTGTTAGAAATTAAATTCTGAAATATTGCGAGTGAAATAGCTCCGATGCGCGGTGCGGGCGGCTACACGGCCGGGCAGTGAGGCGAGGGAAAAATTTGGATACGAGCTGGAGATGTGGTGTCTGCCGTATCCAATTCATACTTATATTAAAAATACGAAAGGGTGTCTGTCTTTCCGTCTGTCTGTTGCGTATTTTCAGGCCACCTTTAACCGATTTTGACGAAATTTCTAGTAGTTTATAAGAAAAAAACTGTCTTGTGAATGAAATTACCAATTTACTGACTACTCAATACCCGAAATTGATTCACCTATGAAATAATTTATAGATTTTGTTTTCGCTTATTTTAAAATATGAATACCATTTTTCCATGTATTTAGAGTTATTTAAATTTTAATTCCAATTCAATGAGGCATACAATACGATAGAGATTCCATTCCATTGGGGCTGATTCTGTAGTGCACAATCTTTAAACTAAACAAAAATTAGAGCATTACAAATGTTGCTAACCTTTCATATTTACTCCCTACGGAAAGGGACAGAACTACATAGATTTAAAGCTGCCATTTTAGGTTAGTTTAGAGATTGTGCACTAAAGAATCAGCCCCAATATATTACACACTTGTCAAAAACATTTTGAAAATAAGGACGCGAGCATTAAATAAGACTTTATTTATTCCTCTCGATCATCCATTTCCCTGATTGCCAACAAACTTTCGCCCTTAGCATCGATTTATGACAACTGCCTTCGAAGTTCAAAAACTTTCCGAAATAATTGCCTCGCCAGATATTTTACTTATCAGTCTGAGTATAACCTATAAGTTGATATTATATTTACCTAGATTTCTATGTATTCTAGATTAGGTATTACATCTATATACATAACTAGCTGATGCCCGCGACTTTATCCGCGTGGATTAAGTTTTTCGATTTCAGCGGGATTTTCCGGGATAAAAATATGTAGCCTATGCCCTTCCCCGGAATGTAAAGCCCCGGTATGGCGTAGCGGGATTATAACACCAACTGATGACCACAAAATGATTTGATAATGTTTACTAAGACATTACAAAATCATTTCATTTTAGTGTTAGTTTTTTATAATTATCTAATTGGTTGATTGGATGTTTTAAAATCTAAAATATGTACCTAAGTATCATACCTTATCACAAAGATACCCAATACTCAATTTGAAAAATTATCAAAATTATTCAATATAAAAAATTGTTGAAAATGAAAATGAAAAAATTAATTAATTCGATTTATTAAATAGGGACTAGCCGATGCCCGCGACTTCGTCCGCGTGGATTGAGGTGTTTTGGTTCCCGCGAACAGCTCAATTTTCAGTGATAAAAAGTAGCCATGTGTTATTCCAGACTATAATCTATCTCTGTGCCAATTTTCATCCAGATCCGTTCAGCCGTTCTGGCGTGAAAGAGTAACAAACATCTATACATCCATACATTCATACATACAAACTTTCTCGTTTATATTGTTTTCTTTTATTAAATTGGGAAATTATACAAGTAGCGACATCTATGAAAGCTTTGTAGAATTAATACTGTTCTTTGGTTTCTGGATAGCTGGCGCCAGAAGCAATTAATATTTTCAGGTTTAGAATAGGTAGGTACTGTCCGCGACTTCGTCCGCGCGTTTTATTGATTACCGCGGGAGCTCTCAAATTTTCCGGGATAGAAAACCTATGTCCTTCCTCACGATACAAACTATCTCTATAGGTACCAAATTTCGTCAAAATCGGTAGAAAAGATGGGCCGTTAAAGCGTTGCAGACATACAGACAGGCACACTTTCACATTTAAGTATAATATTAGTTTGGAAGTAAGGATTTTATTCAGACCGGGCTAACTTGTAAGGGGGATAAAAAAATCATCGTCTAGCAATAACACAAATTGTATAACAACAGCTGTATAACCTTATGGGGGTGAAAATAAGTTACCTGACGTCGATAAGCTTGTTATAACTTTTTCAATCACGCATCGTTGGGGGGAAATATTCATGAAATTGAGGAATATCATAAAATCAGTGTAGCTTTTCAATGAATAATCACTAAGAAATAATTTATCTAAACTAATATTATAAAGAGGAAAGATTTGTTTGTTTGTTTGTAATGGATAAACTCAAAAACTACTAAACCGATTTAAAAAATTCTTTCACCTGTAGAAAGCTACATTATCACTGAGTAACATAGGCTATATTTTATTTTCAAAAAAATTAGAGATCCTTACGAAAATTGCAATATTGTGAACCAAGTCGGAAAAAATCGTCTCTTTTGAGAGCTGTAGCAAAACTAGATATAGGCGCCGCCTTAAATTTTAGTCGGCGGCGGCGTAGCTATTTTCCTGTTTTTTTTTAAATACGGAACCTTTTCCACCTAATTTGATTCAATTTCAATAACCTGCTGACCTTGTAACTTAATACCATATCAGGTGAACGACAGGAAAATGTAGGTATATTTACATGTTCTTTATTATATGCCTGCCTATCCTGTCTAGACTCTAGATTAGGTACAAAAATTTATTTTTCATCCCACCATCTCGGAAAGAGTATTTTTACTCTTCGATATCTGAATGCAAAAGCCATTATTATCCTCTTGAGGATAAAGTAAATTGAATTTAGAACATCGTGTGCACGTTAGTAAATATCACTCATCTATGAAGTTTGTGAATTCAAACTACATTAAAACCTATTTACTTCTACCTCTATGGTGCCGAATTTCCATACAACCGTTTTTAATTTGTTAAAAACTCACACTCGTAACCTCATTTCCTCGCTGAGGTGGGATGAAAAGTTACGTGTTGCACTCGAGTGAAAAGATTTTTCACCTCGTGCTCTTTTGACTCCCTCGCTGACGCTCAGAATTCTAATTTTTGAATCACTCGCTGCGCTCGCGATTCAATCTTAGAATCCTTCGCTTGCTTGGTCATCAAAATTGAGCACGCGGTTAAAAACAACTTTTCACTCTTGTATAACAAATAACTATTAAATATGAATACTAATAGTTTAATCAATGAACCTTAATAGGTTTATTAATAGGACAGTGTAGCTTTTTCGAAATCCACCTGTTTTGCTACAGGGGTAAACTCTGCGTGACCTGCGTAAATATCGGAGTTATGCTTGCGCGAAGAACGAGGCACTCGGTGCCGCCCCGCGTCACGTTAGCCCAGACCTTTAAGAGGATCGTCTAGTGACGAAACGCGACGCGAGTAGGTATTTTCAATAATGCTATCTGTCAACGCTTCGCTGCCTTCTCCGTATCGTGCGATCATGTACATATAATTCAATGCGTGCGATAGAGCGAGTTGCAAGTCCAGTAGGCATATGCGTACATTTTATTCTTGACATATTGTTTCGGGTGATAACGTTTTTACCCCCCAAACGTTTACGAAATTAGACAATTTTGGTCTCATTAGATTCAGTACACCTTAATCTAGGCTCGTACGTTTTATTTTTTTAGTATTTTAGTTTAGTTAACTTTTAAAAAATTAAAATACTCGAGGAAGTTTTTAGGTCAAAAATATGGATATTTAGACGCTAATAACTTTTAAAATAAGCAATATTTCTTTAAAATTAAAACGTACGAGCATAGTTCTTCATTGTATCTGGAACATTTCTAAAAATTATGAAAATTGGACAACATTTACGGGAAGAAAATCGTTATCGCTTTTTGTATGGAGATTTACAACTAGACGATCCTCTTAACTTCGTTGATGGGAGTGTTGATCCCGTCAAATGTGTCAGTTACAGCGACTGAAGCAATTCATCAAATTAACGGAGTGCGTCACTGCCAGCCGGCGCGTTGTGGCCGATTTACACGACACGATTCCGGCAGTCATATCTATATCGGCACGTCGCGTCGTCGCGTCGCTCCGTATCCAGCTCGCTCCCAGCACTAGTTTTTTTTTTTATCCACTACAAGTTAGCCATTGACTGCGATCTCACCTGATGGTAAGTAACGATGCAGTCTAAGATGGTAGCGGGCTAACCTGTTAGGGGCATGGCAGTTATATTAAACCCATACCCCTTATTCGGTTCCCCCCTTATCGTTCCCATATCCCTTATTCGGCTTAGAGGGACCTCCGCACGTTAAGACAACAGCGCTGCACACTGCGCCACTGAGGTCGTCAAAACTTTCGCGTTCGCGTTTTAGAATTATAATCCTTATTTTAGGAACGTCAAGGTACGTGACATTAAACTGTCATTAGGAGTAATATTGCTTAAGTATTGCTTTAACGTTGGCAGTATGACCCCTGATGGGTAAAGATAAATAAACTTTCTCATGTATGCAAATTCAAGCGATAAATCTTAAAAAGTGGCCACAAAGTCAAACAATGGCAGCAGCTTCCGTGTACGGCGTCGTCGGCCTTTCGCCGTTAACTATTCCAACTTTGACCATAAATTCAAATATGAATATGTCGTTTAAAGTAAGAAGTAAAGGAACAAGTTGGGAATAATCTAAGATTTTTGTTTCACCGTAGCGTAACAAACACAGTAGAAAAAAATATATACACCGTAATACCACAGTATATTTTTTATATATATATTGGTCTAAACACACAATATGTCCAACCTCAAGCTCGGGAGCTTATTCACTTAAAGCAGTATTAATTTATTTGTTAAACGTTAGATTTATATGACGTAACATTCCTAAAATCCATACTAATATTATAAATGCGAAAGTGTGTCTGTCTGTCTGTCCGTCTGTCTGTCTGTCTGCTACGCTTTCACGGCCTATCTGTTCAACCGATTTTGATGAAATTTGGTACAGGGGTAAGTTGTATGCCGAGGAAGGACATAGGCAACTTTTTATCCCGGAAAATTAAAGAGTTCCCGCGGGAATCAAAAAATCTTAATCCACGTGGACGAAGTCGCGGGAATCATCTAGTAAGGATTATCTTTCTGAAACAAGAGCGTCAACAATATTAAAATTATACTGCTTTAGGCGATGGAAGTAAGTCCCCTGGAGACGTTTGTTGGTAAGTATATGGGCTTTGCCCAGAGCCTGCGGGAACGCCTATGTCACAATCATATTATTTTGACGACTCCATCATTGCTTTGTATTAAGCATGATTGTCGACAAGTGCAAGCGATTATTATATTCTTCGATTTAAAAAAAGACCTTCCTGGCACAATGGAGAACGCTGTTATTTTAAAAGTTGGAGGCTTTGGACTTGGCTAGTTACCACTCTATATTAAAAACGTGCCTTTCTTAGTCTATGTCCTTCCCCGGGATACAATTTATCTCTGTACCAAATTTCGTCGAAATCGGTTGGATAGACAATAGACCGTAAAAGCGCAGCAGAGCCTTGAAGGCAGAAGTGAATCCTTCAAATCAAGAGTGAAGCATCTTCTAGGCAAGCGTTATAACCTAGATTGCTCATGACCTCATCATTGCTTTGAACTAAGTATGATAGTCGTCAAGCGCAAGCCTATCTTGTAATCTCTATATACGAGTATAAAAATGAATCCTTATTTCCCTTGGTCACGGCATCATGCGTGAACGGCTGGACCAATTTCGCTAATTCTTTTTTTGTTGTGTTTGTTATTGTAAGGAGAAGGTTCTTATGAAAGAAAATGTTTGAAAAATTGTACGGAAAAGTAAAAAAAATGGGTTAAAAAATCTCCATATACAAAAGTAAATGAGACATAGACAGTAGAGAGATCTTCAAATATATTGAATTAAGTATTGTCAGATTGACGGTCATTTATTCAGTTTCATATATTATATACATTTATACTGGGAAAAAAACCAGTTCCCACGGGACTCCATAAGACTTAAAATCCACGCGGACGAAGTCGCGGGCATCAGCTAGTAAAATATAAAACCGTAAAAGCGTGGCAGACACGTTTTCGTATTTGTACAGTCTATCGATACTTGGCAAATAAATACGTAAGGTCTATAATGTTCGGCGCGGTGTGACAGGGAGCCAAATATAAAACAGGGGCAAAGAAATTGTTTTCCTGCACCTCGCCTCAAGTTGTTGTGTTCGCGTTAATGGTTTAATCTTTCCCTTTATTACTTGTTGCGTTGTTGTGCATTGCTTCCGTTGTTTATTGTTTGGTTAGTTACAGTTTGCTATTCATGATACCCTGGACAGCTAAAGTTTCGAGTTTCATATAGTGGTAAACTTTTTATTATCGAGCAAGATGTCGGCCTGGCATCGCAAGACACATCAATTTTAGACTGGCCTTTACACAAGTACCTACGTGCGTCTTAAACTTCAAGGTTCAATGGTTGGTCCAACAGTGCGCGGTAAAATATTACTTATTACCCTAGACTGAGTTCCTCTCATGGATGTAATAAGTACTTACGTACGTAAGTACTTATTACATCCATGGTTCCTCTAGGGCCTGGTCCCCACAGCTGGTCCCTAGGCCCCAGAGGAATATCTTCTGAATATATAAAAGGAGAAGGTGACTGACTGATGGACTGATCTATCAACGCACAGCTCAAATCACTATTTGGCATACTGCCCCCCGATTATGTAAGAATTGTCCATCAAATGGTAAAGGTTCAGCGTCAAAGTAAGATAAACCATAACTGCATTGAATTAGAGCTCAATTCGTGTATCCATTCTTATACGTTGTGTCCGTGAACTTAGCAGAGCAAGTGCTAGCAGATCAAAAATAAAAGAGAGTTCTGTTCGCATGCAGATGAGTTCTATAGTTCCTGATAGATTTTAGAGATAGTTCTGGCGAGTTAACCTAAAAAACGCCGGTTGAAAAAATGATCTGCTAACTTCCGGTAGCAGATCATTTTCCACAAAATCAAAAATTGAAGAGAGTTCTGTGCGCATGCGGCAGAGTTCTATAGTTCCAAATATGTTTCAGACATAGTTCTAGCACTTTTACCTAGAAAAAAGTCAATTGAAAATAATGATCTGCTACGGGAAGTTAGCAGAGCATCTGGCAGACCATAAAACAAAAATTCACAGAAAATAGAACTGTCGCTTCAGAGGCTAGAAATCCACAGTTTCTGATAGAAGAATAGCAGATCTATAATGTCCAGTACAAATCTCGCCTGGAACTCTCATAAAACTTCTAGCAGAGCATAGGAGGAGAATACAATATTTCATCGAAACGAGATAATCATTACGTTTTAAAAAATTCACTAAAACTAGAACTCTTGACCTAGAGGCTAGAACTCCGCGGTTTCTGATAGAAGAATAATAGATCTATAACAACTAGTACAAATCTCGCCTGGAACTCTCGTAAAACTTCTCGCAGAGCATACAAGAAGAATACAATTTTCATCGAAACGAGATAATCACTAGATACTTTTTAAAAAAAACACTGAAACTAGAACTCTCACCCTAGAGGCTAGAACTCCGCGGTTTCTGATAGAAGAATAATAGATCTACAACATCCATTACAAATCTCGCCTTAAATCTCATAAAACTTCTAGCAGAGCATAGGTGAAGAATACAATTTTCATTGAAACGAGGTAATCACTACGTTTTAAAAAAATCACTTAAACAAGAACTCTCGCTCTAGAGGCTAGAACTTCACGGTTTCTGATAAAAGAATAATAGATCTATAATGTCCAGTACAAATCTCGCCTAGAACTCTCGTAAAACTTCTCGCAGAGCATACAAGAAGAATACAATTTTCATCGAAACGAACGAACGAATCGAATCACTACTTTTTAAAAAAAACACTGAAACTAGAACTCTCACCCTAGAGGCTAGAACTCCGCGGTTTCTGATAGAAGAATAATAGATCTATAACATCCAGTACAAATCTCGCCTAAAGCTCTCGTAAAACTGCTCGCAGAGCATAGGTGAAGAATACAATTTTCATTGAAACGAGATAATCACTTATTTTTAAAAAAATCACTGAAACTAGAAATCTCACCCTAGAGGCTAGAACTCCACGGTTTCTGATAGAAGAATAATAGATCTACAACATCCATTACAAATCTCGCCTGGAACTCTCATAAAACTTCTAGCAGAGCATACAAGAAGAATACAATTTTCATCGAAACGAGATAATCACTACTTTTTACAAAAATAACTGAAACTAGAACTCTCGCCCTAGAGGCTAGAACTCCGCGGTTTCTGATAGAAGAATAACAGATCTACAACATCCATTACAAATCTTGCCTGGAACTTTCATAAAACTTCTAGCAGAGCATACAAGAAGAATACAATTTTCATCGAAACGAGATAATCACTTATTTTTAAAAAAATCACTGAAACTAGAAATCTCACCCTAGAGGCTAGAACTCCACGGTTTCTGATAGAAGAATAATAGATCTACAACATCCATTACAAATCTCGCCTGGAACGCTCATAAAACTTCTAGCAGAGCATACAAGAAGAATACAATTTTCATCGAAACGAGATAATCACTACTTTTTAAAAAAAACACTGAAACTAGAACTCTCACCCTAGAGGCTAGAACTCCGCGGTTTCTGATAGAAGAATAATAGATCTACAACATCCATTACAAATCTCGCCTTAAATCTCATAAAACTTCTAGCAGAGCATAGGTGAAGAATACAATTTTCATTGAAACGAGGTAATCACTACGTTTTAAAAAATTCACTTAAACAAGAACTCTCGCTCTAGAGGCTAGAACTTCACGGTTTCTGATAAAAGAATAATAGATCTATAATGTCCAGTACAAATCTCGCCTAGAACTCTCGTAAAACTTCTCGCAGAGCATACAAGAAGAATACAATTTTCATCGAAACGAACGAACGAATCGAATCACTACTTTTAAAAAAAAACACTGAAACTAGAACTCTCACCCTAGAGGCTAGAACTCCGCGGTTTCTGATAGAAGAATAATAGATCTATAACATCCAGTACAAATCTCGCCTAAAGCTCTCGTAAAACTGCTCGCAGAGCATAGGTGAAGAATACAATTTTCATTGAAACGAGATAATCACTTATTTTTAAAAAAATCACTGAAACTAGAAATCTCACCCTAGAGGCTAGAACTCCACGGTTTCTGATAGAAGAATAATAGATCTACAACATCCATTACAAATCTCGTCTGGAACTCTCATAAAACTTCTAGCAGAGCATACAAGAAGAATACAATTTTCATCGAAACGAGATAATCACTACTTTTTACAAAAATAACTGAAACTAGAACTCTCGCCCTAGAGGCTAGAACTCCGCGGTTTCTGATAGAAGAATAGCAGATCTACAACATCCATTACAAATCTTGCCTGGAACTTTCATAAAACTTCTAGCAGAGCATACAAGAAGAATACAATTTTCATCGAAACGAGATAATCACTTATTTTTAAAAAAATCACTGAAACTAGAAATCTCACCCTAGAGGCTAGAACTCCACGGTTTCTGATAGAAGAATAATAGATCTACAACATCCATTACAAATCTCGCCTGGAACTCTCATAAAACTTCTAGCAGAGCATACAAGAAGAATACAATTTTCATCGAAACGAGATAATCACTACTTTTTAAAAAAAACACTGAAACTAGAACTCTCACCCTAGAGGCTAGAACTCCGCGGTTTCTGATAGAAGAATAATAGATCTACAACATCCATTACAAATCTCGCCTGGAACTCTCATAAAACTTCTAGCAGAGCATAGGTGAAGAATACAATTTTCATTAAAACGAGGTAATCACTACGTTTTAAAAAATTCACCAAAACAAGAACTCTCGCTCTAGAGGCTAGAACTCCACGGTTTCAGATAAAAGAATAATAGATCTATAACATCCAATACAAATCTTGCCTAGAACTCTCATAAAACTTCTAGCAGAGCATACAAGAATAATACAATTTTCATCGAAACGAGATAATCACTACTTTTTAAAAAAATCACTGTAACCAGAACTCTCACCCTAGAGGCTAGAACTCCGCGGTTTCTGATAGAAGAATAATAGATCTATAACATCCAGTACAAATCTCGCCTAGAACTCTCGTAAAACTGCTCGCAGAGCATAGGTGAAGAATACAATTTTCATTGAAACGAGGTAATCACTACGTTTTAAAAAAATCACCAAAACAAGAACTCTCACCCTAAAGGCTAGAACTCCGCAATTTCTGATAGAAGAATAATAGATCTATAACATCCAGTACAAATCTCGCCTAGAACTCTAGTAAAACTGCTCGCAGAGCATAGGTGAAGAATACAATTTTCATTGAAACGAGGTAATCACTACGTTTTAAAAAAATCACCAAAACAAGAACTCTCGCCCTAGAGGCTAGAACTCCGCGGTTTCTGATAGAAGAATAATAGATCTACAACATCCATTACAAATCTTGCCTGAAACTTTCATAAAACTTCTAGCAGAGCATACAAGAAGAATACAATTTTCATCGAAACGAGATAATCACTTATTTTTAAAAAAATCACTGAAACTAGAAATCTCACCCTAGAGGCTAGAACTCCGCGGTTTCTGATAGAAGAATAATAGATCTACAACATCCATTACAAATTTCGCCTGGAACTCTCATAAAACTTCTAGCAGAGCATACAAGAATAATACAATTTTCATCGAAACGAGATAATCACTACTTTTTAAAAAAATCACTGTAACCAGAACTCTCACCCTAGAGGCTAGAACTCCGCGGTTTCTGATAGAAGAATAATAGATCTATAACATCCAGTACAAATCTCGCCTAGAACTCTCGTAAAACTGCTCGCAGAGCATAGGTGAAGAATACAATTTTCATTGAAACGAGGTAATCACTACGTTTTAAAAAAATCACCAAAACAAGAACTCTCACCCTAAAGGCTAGAACTCCGCAATTTCTGATAGAAGAATAATAGATCTATAACATCCAGTACAAATCTCGCCTAGAACTCTAGTAAAACTGCTCGCAGAGCATAGGTGAAGAATACAATTTTCATTGAAACGAGGTAATCACTACGTTTTAAAAAAATCACCAAAACAAGAACTCTCGCCCTAGAGGCTAGAACTCCGCGGTTTCTGATAGAAGAATAATAGATCTACAACATCCATTACAAATCTTGCCTGGAACTTCCATAAAACTTCTAGCAGAGCATACAAGAAGAATACAATTTTCATCGAAACGAGATAATCACTTATTTTTAAAAAAATCACTGAAACTAGAAATCTCACCCTAGAGGCTAGAACTCCGCGGTTTCTGATAGAAGAATAATAGATCTACAACATCCATTACAAATTTCGCCTGGAACTCTCATAAAACTTCTAGCAGAGCATACAAGAAGAATACAATTTTCATCGAAACGAGATAATCACTACTTTTAAAAAAAATCACTGAAACTGGAACTCTCACCCTAGAGGCTAGAACTTCGCGGTTTCTGATAGAAGAATAATAGATCTACAACATCCATTACAAATCTCGCCTAGAACTCTCATAAAACTTCTAGCAGAGCATAGGTGAAGAATACAATTTTCATTGAAACGAGGTAATCACTACGTTTTAAAAAATTCACCAAAACAAGAACTCTCGCTCTAGAGGCTAGAACTCCACGGTTTCTGATAGAAGAATAATAGATCTACAACATCCATTACAAATCTCGCCTGGAACTCTCATAAAACTTCTAGAAGAGCATACAAGAAGAATACAATTTTCATCGAAACGAGATAATCACTACTTTTAAAAAAAATCACTGAAACTAGAACTCTCACCCTAGAGGCTAGAACTTCGCGGTTTCTGATAGAAGAATAATAGATCTACAACATCCATTACAAATCTCGCCTAGAACTCTCATAAAACTTCTAGCAGAGCATAGGTGAAGAATACAATTTTCATTGAAACGAGGTAATCACTACGTTTTAAAAAATTCACCAAAACAAGAACTCTCGCTCTAGAGGCTAGAACTCCACGGTTTCTGATAGAAGAATAATAGATCTACAACATCCATTAAAAATCTCGCCTGGAACTCTCATAAAACTTCTAGAAGAGCATACAAGAAGAATACAATTTTCATCGAAACGAGATAATCACTACTTTTAAAAAAAATCACTGAAACTAGAACTCTCACCCTAGAGGCTAGAACTTCGCGGTTTCTGATAGAAGAATAATAGATCTACATTATCCATTACAAATCTCGCCTAGAACTCTCATAAAACTTCTAGCAGAGCATAGGTGAAGAATACAATTTTCATTGAAACGAGGTAATCACTACGTTTTAAAAAATTCACCAAAACAAGAACTCTCGCTCTAGAGGCTAGAACTCCACGGTTTCTGATAGAAGAATAATAGATCTACAACATCCATTACAAATCTCGCCTGGAACTCTCATAAAACTTCTAGAAGAGCATACAAGAAGAATACAATTTTCATCGAAACGAGATAATCACTACTTTTTAAAAAAAACACTGAAACTAGAACTCTCACCCTAGAGGCTAGAACTCCGCGGTTTCTGATAGAAGAATAATAGATCTACAACATCCATTACAAATCTCGCCTGGAACTCTCATAAAACTTCTAGCAGAGCATAGGTGAAGAATACAATTTTCATTAAAACGAGGTAATCACTACGTTTTAAAAAAATCACCAAAACAAGAACTCTCGCTCTAGAGGCTAGAACTCCACGGTTTCAGATAAAAGAATAATAGATCTATAACATCCATTACAAATCTTGCCTGGAACATTCATAAAACTTCTAGCAGAGCATACAAGAAGAATACAATTTTCATCGAAACGAGATAATCACTTATTTTTAAAAAAATCACTGAAACTAGAAATCTCACCCTAGAGGCTAGAACTCCGCGGTTTCTGATAGAAGAATAATAGATCTACAACATCCATTACAAATCTCGCCTGGAACTCTCATAAAACTTCTAGCAGAGCATACAAGAAGAATACAATTTTCATCGAAACGAGATAATCACTACTTTTTAAAAAAAAACACTGAAACTAGAACTCTCACCCTAGAGGCTAGAACTCCGCGGTTTCTGATAGAAGAATAATAGATCTACAACATCCATTACAAATCTCGCCTGGAACTCTCGTAAAACTTCTCGCAGAGCATAGGAGAATAATACAATATTTCATCGAAAATCGATATCAATCGATATCGATCGATTTCGTTCAGAACCGGTATCTGAGGATCCCTAGGATCACAAAACAGGAAACTGGTACCAAAATTTTAAAAAGGCAGCGCCCTTTTGATATTCATTGTTATTGAACCGAGTTCGTTCAAAATCGATATCTGTTTATCCCTAGGATCACAAAACAGGAAACTGGTACCAAAATTTAAATAAGTCAGCGCCATTTTGAAATTCTTTGTTATTAATAATTATAATAATAATATTCTTTATTTATAGAATATTATTTGTACCCAGTACAAATATATTTCTATTACAAAAAGACGTACAACTAAATATAAAATAAAATAAAATAAAATAAAATATAAATATAAATATAAAAGATATTAACGTCATAGTTACGTACAATCCATACGTAGTCATACACACTATTATTCTATTTTTATTCGCATCCTGCACTGACAGCCAGTGCTTGAAGATGGAACAACTCAGATCCTCTGCCAACGTACTGAGGATCTCGTTGTCGGTAGAACGCAAACGACTCCAAAAAGAAGCGATTCGTGTTCTTATGATCGCAAAGAAATCCGATACTCTTGCCTTAGCGAACATGCCCGACGCGCTGCAGTACCGTGGCAACTTCATCAGGGTGTAGGGCGATATTCGTTATTGTATAGCACCCTGATGTTGTTGACAGCACGCCTGGTCAACTTGACCCAAAGCGACATGTGTAGAAACATAAGCAATATGCTCTAAACAATGTCAGCTTTACTTCGTCACTGCACTTTGCGAACCGACGTGCGAGCATGTTGCATCTCACAGACAGAGCACGACGTTCCCTCTCTATGTCTTCATCGTCAACGAGACCCTCAGTAAGTATATGGCCAAGGTACCTAAATCGTTCAACCCTCTCAAGAAGATTTCCATCAAGAAAAATCCCCGGGATCGTATCCGGACCTCTGCCCAAACGGAACACCATCGTAACTGTCTTTTTTACATTATATTTTATACCATGCTCTGCAGCATAACGCTCGCAGATTGCAACCAGTTTACGAAGGCCTCTGATTGAAGGGCTGAGAAAAACCATATCATCTGCGTAACTAAAATTGTTCATGCAAGTAGACCCTATATGGCAACCAATCTTAGTGCCTCTCAGCTCTTCAATCAGGTCATCCACGTATAGGCTGAAGAGGTCAGGAGAGGTCAAACCTCCTTGACGAACACCGCATTCTAGCTTGTATTCGCTAGAAGTCGCGTCGCCCCATCTTACACAATTAGTCTGGTTCCCGTACCAGTATCTCAACAGATTCACCGGTTTTGAAGGGACATTAGAGGCGTGCAATTTCTCCCACAGTAAATTATAATTTTCATCATACCTATTCGAAAAACGCATATTGGCTTCAGAGGATAGCGGGAGCAAAGTGTAACTTGTAGGCCCATAGGACTTTTCATTTCTCTCTTCTGATTGGTCCGAAGTCACGTCATTAATTTGTTGGTCGAATATACGACTTTGCATTTCTCTGTTCTGATTGGTCCGAAGTCACGTGATCAATTTGTTGATCGGATATTACGTCTTTACATTTTATTTAAACTTTAAATATACGTCTAAATAATGTCTATACAATTACATAGAAGGTTGATAGGAGTATCTTCTGATTGGTGCTTAAACGTATAGGTAATGTCAATACATAGTAGGTTGGTACTCCTAGCTTTTTCTCATACGTAATGATGAAAAATAGTGTGTGTCACTCGGGGCCAAATTTTTTGTTCTCGGGCGGCGTATATTGAATTCCTCGCTACGCTCAGGATTCTACTTTAGAACCCCTCGCTACGCTCGGGATTCTTCTATAGAATCCTACACTTCGCTCTTAATTCAAAATAGCGCCCTCGGGGAACAAAAATTTTCTTTGGCCCCATGTAACACAAATAACTATTACGAGATCGAACGCACGACTCAAGTCGAGGAAGCACGCGTAGACCGATGCACCTCTGTTTACATAATGGTTGATGGTTGTTTTTAAGCTGAAAATCGCTGAATCCGTTGAAAGACCAGGACGGAAACCAAACTGTGCGTCACTCAATTTTAAACTCCCAGTTAAGCTTGGGTGAATTAACCTTTCCAGTATTTTTCCTAACACAGTGCCTAGCGAAATCGGTCTGTAAGTTTGAAGACTGGAAACATCACCTGTTTTATTCTTTGGAATTGGAACTACCACTGTCTCCATAAGCTGCTCTGGTAGGTAGCCAAAGTTAATGCATGTATTATATAGGGAGGCTAACTTCCCATAAATTAAATCACCAGCATACAAAACATGTTCTAAACACAAGCCATAAGATCCAGGAGATTTTCCCCTTTTCATATTATATACCACTGCAGCCACGTCATCGGCAGTAAGAAAAACGCTGCTCGTTACTTCTCCTATTAGCATATTAGGCATACAAGTAGCATGAGCCAGCTAGGGATTGACTCTGAAGTGGTTTGAAAATAAGTTGGCGATTTTGCTCCGAACCGATTTATTGAACCGATTTCGTTCAAAATCGATATATCTAAGAATTCCTAGAATCACAAAATAGGAAACTGGTACTAAAATTTAAAAAAATCACAGTTTGCTGTTTCGATATTATTTTGAACGAAATCGGTCAATAACAAAGAATTTAAAAATGGTGCTTACTTTTTTAAATTTTGGTACCAGTTTCCTGTTTTGTGATCATAGGGACAGTCAGATATAGATTTTGAACGAAATCGGTTCAATAACAAAGATTTAAAAAATGGCGCTGACTTTTTAAAATTTTGGTACCAGTTTCGTGTTTTGTGATCCTAGGGATCCTCAGATATCGATTTTGAACGAAATCGATCGATATCGATCGATATCGATTTTCGATGAAATATTGTATTGTTATCGTATGCTCTGCGTGAAGTTTTACGAGAATTCCAGGCGAGATTTGTACTGGATGTTATAGATCTATTATTTTTCTATCAGAAACCGCGGAGTTCTAGCCTTTAGGGCGAGAGTTCTAGTTTCAGTGAATTTTTTAAAACGTAGTGATTACCTCGTTTGATGAAAATTGTATTTTTCTCCTATGCTCTGCGAGAAGTATTACGAGAGTTCTAGGCAAGATTTGTAATGGATGTTGTAAAACTATTATTCTTCAATCAGAAACCGCGGAGTTCTAGCCTCTAGGGTGAAAGTTCTAGTTTCAGTGATTTTTTTAAAAAGTAGTGATTTTCTCGTTTTGATGAAAATTGTATTCAACTTGTATGCTCTGCTAGAATTTTATGAGAGTTCCAGGCAAGATTTGTAATGGATGTTGTAGATCTATTATTACTCTTCTATCAGAAACCGCGGAGTTCTAGCCTCTAGGGTGAGAGTTCTAGTTTCAGTGATTTTTTTAAAACGATAGTGATTTTCTCGTTTTGATGAAAATTGTATTCAAATTGTATGCTCTGCTAGAATTTTATGAGAGTTCCAGGCAAGATTTGTAATGGATGTTGTAGATCTATTATTACTCTTCTATCAGAAACCGCGGAGTTCTAGCCTCTACGGTGAGAGTTCTAGTTTCAGTGATTTTTTTAAAACGTAGTGATTACCTCGTTTTAATGAAAATTGTATTCTTCACCTATGCTCTGCTAGAAGTTTTATGAGAGTTCCAGGCAAGATTTGTAATGGATGTTGTAGATCTATTATTCTTCTATCAGAAACCGCGGAGTTCTAGCCTCTAGGGTGAGAGTTCTAGTTTCAGTGATTTTTTTAAAAAGTAGTGATTATCTCGTTTCGATGAAAATTGTATTCTTCTTGTATGCTCTGCTAGAAGTTTTATGAGAGTTCCAGGCGAGATTTGTAATGGATGTTGTAGATCTATTATTCTTCTATCAGAAACCGCGGAGTTCTAGCCTCTAGGGCGAGAGTTCTAGTTTCAGTTATTTTTGTAAAAAGTAGTGATTATCTCGTTTCGATGAAAATTGTATTCTTCTTGTATGCTCTGCTAGAAGTTTTATGAGAGTTCTAGGCAAGATTTGTATTGGATGTTATAGATCTATTATTCTTTTATCTGAAACCGTAGAGTTCTAGCCTCTAGAGCGAGAGTTCTTGTTTTGGTGATTTTTTTAAAACGTAGTGATTACCTCGTTTTAATGAAAATTGTATTCTTCACCTATGCTCTGCTAGAAGTTTTATGAGAGTTCCAGGCGAGATTAGTAATGGATGTTGTAGATCTATTATTCTTCTATCAGAAACCGCGGAGTTCTAGCCTCTAGGGTGAGAGTTCTAGTTTCAGTGTTTTTTTTAAAAAGTAGTGATTATCTCGTTTCGATGAAAATTGTATTCTTCTTGTATGCTCTGCTAGAAGTTTTATGAGAGTTCCAGGCGAGATTTGTAATGGATGTTGTAGAGCTATTATTCTTCTATCAGAAACCGCGGAGTTCTAGCCTCTAGGGTGAGATTTCTAGTTTCAGTGATTTTTTTAAAAATAAGTGATTATCTCGTTTCGATGAAAATTGTATTCTTCTTGTATGCTCTGCTAGAAGTTTTATGAAAGTTCCAGGCAAGATTTGTAATGGATGTTGTAGATCTATTATTTTTCTATCAGAAACCGCGGAGTTCTAGCCTCTAGGGCGAGAGTTCTAGTTTCAGTTATTTTTGTAAAAAGTAGTGATTACCTCGTTTCAATGAAAATTGTATTCTTCACCTATGCTCTGCGAGCAGTTTTACGAGAGTTCTAGGCGAGATTTGTACTGGATGTTATTGATCTATTATTCTTCTATCAGAAACCGTGGAGTTCTAGCCTCTAGAGCGAGAGTTCTTGTTTTGGTGAATTTTTTAAAACGTAGTGATTACCTCGTTTCAATGAAAATTGTATTCTTCACCTATGCTCTGCTAGAAGTTTTATGAGAGTTCCAGGCGAGATTTGTAATGGATGTTGTAGATCTTTTATTCTTCTATCAGAAACCGCGGAGTTCTAGCCTCTAGGGTGAGAGTACTAGTTTCAGTGTTTTTTTTTTAAAAGTAGTGATTCGATTCGTTCGTTCGTTTCGATGAAAATTGTATTCTTCTTGTATGCTCTGTGAGAAGTTTTACGAGAGTTCTAGGCGAGATTTGTACTAGTTGTTATAGATCTATTATTCTTCTATGAGAAACCGCGGAGTTCTAGCCTCTAGGTCGAGAGTTCTCGTTTTAGTGAATTTTTTAAAACGTAATGATTATCTTGTTTCGATGAAATATTGTATTCTCCTCCTATGTTCTGCTAGAAGTTTTATGAGAGTTCCAGGCGAGATTTGTACTGGACATTATAGATCTGCTATTCTTCTATCATAAACTGTGGAGTTCTAGCCTCTAGGTTGAGAGTTCTAGTTTCAGTTTTTTTTTTAAAAAGTTTCTAGTGATTATCTCGTTTCGATGAAAATTGTATTCTTCTTGTATGCTCTGCGAGAAGTTTTACGAGAGTTCCAGGCGAGATTTGTACTAGTTGTTATAGATCTATTATTCTTCTATCAGAAACCGCGGAGTTCTAGCCTCTAGGTCAAGAGTTCTAGTTTTAGTGAATTTTTTAAAACGTAATGATTATCTCGTTTCGATGAAATATTGTATTCTCCTCCTATGCTCTGCTAGAAGTTTTATGAGAGTTCCAGGCGAGATTTGTACTGGACATTATAGATCTGCTATTCTTCTATCAGAAACTGTGGATTTCTAGCCTCTGAAGCGACAGTTCTATTTTCTGTGAATTTTTGTTTTATGGTCTGCCAGATGCTCTGCTAACTTCCCGTAGCAGATCATTATTTTCAATTGACTTTTTTCTAGGTAAAAGTGCTAGAACTATGTCTGAAACATATTTGGAACTATAGAACTCTGCCGCATGCGCACAGAACTCTCTTCAATTTTTGATTTTGTGGAAAATGATCTGCTACCGGAAGTTAGCAGATCATTTTTTCAACCGGCGTTTTTTAGGTTAACTCGCCAGAACTATCTCTAAAATCTATCAGGAACTATAGAACTCATCTGCATGCGAACAGAACTCTCTTTTATTTTTGATCTGCTAGCACTTGCTCTGCCAAGTTCACCGACATTTATACGTTTGAGTATCGTACATACCTAAACGTATAAGAATGGATACACGAAATTGAGCTCTAATTTAATGCTGATATGGTTTATTAGTTTGCCGCAGAACTTTAACGATTTCATCGGCCATTCTTACATGATTGGGGGGCTGATAGCTAATATGACGTATCACTTAGTAGGTACTATTACCTATTCTGTGGTCACGTAGGCATCCGCTAAGAAAATATTTTTAAAAATTTAACCGCTAAGGGGTTACAAGAGGGCTTTGTATGTATGTAATTTGTATGAAGACCGAACCTAACGTGAGCGAAGCCACGGGAAAAAGCTAGTTACTTATAATAGCAATATAATACTCAACCTTTCATAATACTCCCTGGACCCAGCAATAAGGGGCAGCTCTAGATTTAGAGCAGTGAGTGCAGTCATTTTAGTTTTTGTGTGAATTTAGAGATTGTGTAAAACAAAATTGGCCTCAGTTTCACCAGCTCGTGTCTAGTAAAACATAATTGCCTGCATTTATTTCAAAGCTTTAGTATTTAATAACTGATGCCCGCGACTTAGTCCGCGTGGATTGAGGTTCGTTGGTTCCAGCGGGAACTCTTAATTTACCGGGATGAAAATAACCTATGTCATATTCCAGACTATAATCTATCTCTGTGCCAAATTTCATCCAGATCCGTTCAGCCGTTCTGGCATGATTGAGTAAATAAACATCCATACATCCTGCATCTACATATTCGCATTTACAATATTAGTATAGATTGACGTCTTTTTATGGGGTTTTCTGGAACTAGGACAATATTTACCGTTGCTATATCTACCTAGTGTTATCTTTATCTAATATTCAATTAATTGTTTTATTTTATTATTATAGATTAGACCAAAAATACCTACCTAATTATTAAAAGGTGGCCTCAATAGATAAGATACCGATTGTAAATTCTTGTCATTTCCTATTTTATTGTGTTTAGGTAAAGTTATGTTTATTATTCTAAGCTTTTTTCTATGTTTAAGTTTTGTTTGCGGAAAACATGAAATCTACGATGGGTAAGAAATCCTTTTTACTTTATTTTCAATACTGTAAATTATGACTGCGATCTCACCAGGGTAATAATGAGTGATGATGCAGTCTGAGATGGTACCTACCGCTACCAAAATTATGCAGGTAGGTAAAAACTATGGGGAATAAATCGTGGGAATGAGCATTCTATTCTCCACAACCTATTTTAAACTTGCCTTTACACAAGTTTAAAAAGTCCATTAAAAGTATGCTTCTGAAAAAAGCTTATTATACTGTTGAAGATTACGTAAATGACAAAGGAGCATGGATTTGATGTAAATCTAAGGACAGCGGTTACATGTAATTACAAATTAATGAAATTGTAAATTATTTTTTTCAAAAGAGCAACCGCCGAGTTTCTTGCTGGTTCTTCTCGGAAGGAATGGCATTCCGAACCAGTGGTAGATTCATTAGACTATTCATAAGCACTTGTAAAAAGTCTATTTGAATAAAAAACTTTTGAATTTGAAAATCATTTTATCTACCGTAGCCGTTGTAAGAACAAAGTGGACTGTATTTTTGAGAAGAAATTCCCCTTTTTGCGTCTTGACAAGATTTAGGTGAAAATATGGTTAAAGGACTTCCTGGACAGTTTGATAATTTACGTGATAGGATCTTCGGCGTGTTTCACCACTGCAGCAGAAAACACTACGCCTTCACTGTTTAGTCCTTTTTTCACCACGGCCACGATTATTTTAGTGGTTTGGAGACAGCTCAATCACTTGAGATCACGATTTTAATGGATTTAAACGCACACGTCCCTTATCACTTAAGATTATGCGGAATTTTGTTTGGTAAACTAGTCGCAAAAGAAGCGATGCGTTATTACGCTCACAGGCTAACGGGATTTGCCGGGACGGGGATCGAGCACCCGGCCCGGGTTTGATTCCGGGGCACGCATCCGGCCGGGGTCTAAATACTTAGCTATCACCGCATCCTAACCCTAACCCTAGTGATCTAAATTAACACTATTGTAATTTCAGACACGCTCTCTTCGAAGTTAAAATACAAGATGCTAAACAAATGGAATTCGTTAACTCTCTAGAAGATATTCTACAGTTAGATATTTGGAAATACGCAGTAACAGACCAAAACGCTGTTGTTCTTGTGCCGAAGAAGAATCTAGAGCGGTTTCAAAATCAACTTTATCGTAATGGAATAGAGTTTCGAATGGACGTTGAGAATATTAAGAAGTAAGATTTTAGAAATTTTGAGCTGAAACTTTTCAGAATTTATTCGTGACTCTGATTCGCGAAAGTCTGTCTTTCTGTCTGTATAATACCTGTTTGTCTGTCTGTTACCCATCTAAAAAAAAATCTTTTCAACCGATTTTCATGTGGTTCAGAGACAGGTTGCATCACGGGAAGGACATAGGCATGAAAAAAGGACAGCCAAAATCAAATTCATAAAAGTAGATTCAGAAACCTCGTTTGCTCGATCAATTCCCTTACTTGTTATGAATTAAGTCAAAATCTAAATTTTAGAGCTTTGGCAGAGTCGAGCCCCTTCATACAAAAAAAAAAAAAGTAAAATTTATTTCAAAAGAAACACTTTTCCGTATTTCTATTTAGCTTGAAAAATATTTTTATATTTACATTCAAAAGAGAAAATTTCATGTCAAACGCGGTACTAATTAAATTTTAAGTGTTGCAGCGATACTCGTTATTGACTTGCGGCTTGAATTTTGTAGCTTATTTTTTTACTAACTGGATTTAACCGCTGGGCCACGGACTTACTGCAAAAGCTCTTTATTCGCGCGGTATACGTTCCGTAAATATGCCGCGAATACAGAAACCGTGAATATGGAATGGTAATTTATATGGGATTATAGGGGATACGTTCCTAGGTGACAAAATAAAAAACAAATATATATAAAAAATCAATTTAATTGAAGTTTATGACCATATTGATTAATTATTAATATCTTCAGGCTTAGGCAATGGTTTAAAGAATTTTGTAATATTTTCTTGCTTGGCAGTTTTTAAAGGCTTCTTCAATTCAGACTGATATTCAGCAGTGGCATTAGCAACAAACTTTAGGCGTAGTTGTAATAAGGTCTATGTATTTTACTTTTTTATTAGCCCATTTGATGACGCGTTTAAAAAGGACATTGGGTTGGATACCTATTAGAATCCTTTTTATTAATATGTATGTAGTGAAAACGCGAATGAAGGAAGCGTGGTTATAGCTTTTACTGTATCTATTAAAAATACGAAAATTTGGATGGATAGGTGTTTGTTACTCAATCACGCCATAACGGCAGGACAATATACATTATAGTCTGGAATAACACATAGGTTACTTTTTAAACCTTTGTTACCCGAAAAATTAGGTAGTTCCCGCGGGAATAAAGAACTTAATCCACGCGGACGAAGTTGCGGGTATCAGCTAGTAATAAAATAAAAATATCAACAAAATTATCACTTTGCAATTCAACCATCAAATTACAATGATTCGTTTTATTTTGTTTCTTTTCTCTTTTCATTTTAACAGAAAACGAAAAGCATTATGTACTGGCCCAGGCCCCAGGGTCCCCCACAGGAGTGTAAATGAAACGACTCCGTAGTGAGCGAAGACATTTATTCCCAATCCTTGTTCAGGTCTTATACAACAATGGGTACATTTCGATAGCGTGATGTATTTGCTTGCAGCGCCATCTATTTTCTACACTGCACACTACATACTATACTACCACGGACGTTCTAGTACCGAACATACCGCCCGCCATGGACGAAAGTCCATAACCTACTTGTAATTAACTTTATTCGATATTTAGTGGACTGTAAAAACAAACTAAAATAACAAAAAATAATATAAAAACGAAAACCTAAACTTATATCTAACAACAATACTTTATACTATAACAATATACTATACAATATTACTTCTAGTCTATAGAACTATTATTACTTGTTAACTTAAAGGCAACAATAATCACCAAGTTACGACAAGCAAAACAATAATAATGTTAGAGGTTAGGTCTTCTAATTCCATTATTTTTACAACGCAAGGTGACTACACGCGTGATTGTCCAATCCAGGGTGTTTTTTTCAACAACACATTCGGATACAGGTAAGTAAAGCTTGTATACTTCCTTAGCGCTTAGCCACTCGATACGCTTTTCTATATTCCTGCTTTTGGCTTCAGAAACCTTCTACAATATGCTACTACCCTTGTCAGCTTCCCTAAAGATGAGAATCATGCCAAAATGTTACTCTCATCTTGGTTGTAGTGACATGACATTTAATCTTGACCCTTTTCCGGTTGTAGCTTATGATTTCTTCCCTTAACCAATCGGGACCGTTTTTCCAGATTTTCAGTTTGCTGAGTTCCTGAGGTGATACTCCCCTGGATGCGCAGTCAGCCGGATTCTCCTTTGTTGGTACGTATGACCACTGATCACTGTCCAACCTAGTAAGTATGTCTGCAACTCTTTTTCCGACAAAGGCTTTCCATTTGCTAGGATGACTACTTAACCAGGCCAGCACAACTAGTGAATCAGACCAAGCAGGTAAGTTTCCCTTTGGTACCTTGGTTGAGGCTACTTCGTTCAGAAGCTTCACAAGCAATTCCACACCGCACGGCTCTAGTCGCGGGTAAGAGACCTGTTTTGTCGGGGCTACTCTCGTTTTAGAAGTGATTAAATTGACATGTATGTCACCATTTTTATCCACAGAACGAGCGTAGACCACTGCCGCGTGAGCTTCACTGTAGGCGTCCGAGAAGCCATGCAGAACATGGAAGGATTTATCCTCGCGAGATGAATTTATCCAACGAGGAACGCCAAAATTGGTAAGTTCAGTCAAGGCATTTCGGAACGTGATCCAATCTTTCATCAACGAGGCTGGTAGTTCTTCATCCCAACCTATGCCTGATAGCCAAGTCCCTTGTATAAACATTTTAGCTCTTGTGATTGCAGGTGCCAGCCAGCCGTGTGGATCTAACAATCTTGCTATGTCTGAAACTACCTTTCTCTTAGTTATTGGAGGTTCCAGTGGTGGTATCTGCACCGTGTACTCGAATTCGTCGGTTTTCCGATTCCAGGTTAGACTCAGTATGTTGGACACTTCATCGGTTTTAATTTCCAGAATGTTACTTGAGTCAAACTTGTTTTCCTCCAACGGTTCCAACAGTTCAGTACTGGTGTTCGACCACTTCTGCAGTTGAACGCCTCCCTGACTCAGAAGATTGTTCATCCCTTGGCAAATTCTAACTCCTTCGCTGACTGAACTGCGTCCCGTCATCAGGTCGTCCATGTAAATATCATTTACGACGCATTCTGCTGCTAACGGGTACGCCTCGCCATCTTCCATGTTACCGAGGCGCAAGTACTCGTCTATGACGGCTGAGTACGCCTTCTTTCGATCGGGATCTCGGAATAAACGACGTTCCAGACTTAAAATTTGTCGCTTTGCTATATCCCTTGAATTCCCGTACTCACATTGCGGATCGTCGATTTTGAACGGGAGTTCAACAACAAACTGACCGATCTCATCTTTCCTTGTGGTACGACGGAATATTTCCTCGCACCTCTCTTCATCAACAGTGAGACGAACAGCTACGGAGGTGGGCTCTGCTTCCAGCTCCCAGAATCTCTTCAGTAGACTGTCGTCTCTACATTGCACAACACCCGGACAATTATCTTCAGTGAGACGAGCAGCTACGGAGGTGGGCTCTGCTTCCAGCTCCCTGGTCCTCTTCAGTAGACTGTCGTCACTACATTTCACAACACCTTGTTCCGATTTAGGTGGCTGTGATGGGTAGGACAACGAGTGGTAAGTCTTCTCGCGGTGCGTATTTTGGTGACAGGAATACCTTGGGTGGTACTTTTCTAAGCAGTTGAAACAAAGACGCCTGGATTGGGCGAAATCACGCCGTGCTTTAACTTCTAACTTAGCGAAACCTGTGCAGTTGCTCAATTTATGTTGTTCGGAACAGTAGGTACAACTATCATTACCTGACACTGATACTTTTTGTTCCTTGTCACTTTGGTTAAAGGCAACTTCATTTGTGGTTAACTTTAAGAGACTTTCTTTTAATTCGGTTTTGTAATAAATATACAACTCCTCTGTAATTTCGTACAACTCCTTTTTGTTATAATCATGGTTTTCATATTCGCTTTCCTTAATTTCACAGATGATTTTTTCGTGAGTTGTTTTGAATGTATCCCAACTAGCCTCTAATACTTCAAGTCTGGTCTCCAAATAAGGAACCGTTATTCTGTCCTTCGGAGCTTTTTTAAAGTTACTACGTGCCTTATTAATGGTCTCGTTCAAATTGAACTGAATTCTACCAAGAGATTCCATTTTGGTCAAAGTGACAAGAAACAATTACAAACAAATTACAAGACGTGTGGCAAACAATTGCAAACGAATTACAAGGTACTCACAATTGACCTTCTTATTGCTTACACGCACGCACCGCTAGCACTGTTGAGTTGATCGTTCCCCCCGCCGGTGTCGTGCGTACACCCGTCAAACTATGTTTGCACCACTCTGATGCGATGCTTCCTCTCGCTTCCCCGGCTTATTGAAGCACCTTCTCTGCTGTCCGCGCGCGGGACGCAGTCTCCCCGCCAATGCGCGTCACCGTCCACGCGCGAGGCTGCTCTCCCCGCCGATGCGTGTCGCCGTCCGCCGAAGGTGCCCGCGCGCGGGGCTGCTCCCCCGCCAATGCGCGTCACCTCCCGGTGAAGATGTCCGAGGGGCTGCTCCCCCCGCCGGTGCGCGTCGCCTCCCGGTGCAGATTTCCGCGGGGCTGCTCCCCCCGCCGGTGCGCGTCGCCTCCCGCTGCAGGTGTCCGCGGGGCTGCTCCCCCCGCCGGTGCGCGTCGCCTCCCGCCGCAGGTGTCCGCGAGGCTGCTCCCCCCGCCGGTGCGCGTCGCCTCCCGATGTTCACCCGCCGGTGCGCGTCGCCTCCCGCCGCAGGTGTCCGCGGGGCTGCTCCCCCCGCCGGTGCGCGTCGCCTCCCGCCGCAGGTGTCCGCGGGGCTGCTCCCCCCGCCGGTGCGCGTCGCCTCCCGCCGCAGGTGTCCGCGGGGCTGCTCCCCCCGCCGGTGCGCGTCGCCTCCCGGTGCAGATGTCCGAGGGGCTGCTCCCCCCGCCGGTGCGCGTCGCCTCCCGATGTTCACCCGCCGGTGCGCGTCGCCTCCCGCCGCAGGTGTCCGCGGGGCTGCTCCCCCCGCCGGTGCGCGTCGCCTCCCGCCGCAGGTGTCCGCGGGGCTGCTCCCCCCGCCGGTGCGCGTCGCCTCCCGATGCTCACCCGCCAGTGCGCGTCGCCTCCCGGTGCTGGTGTCCGCGGGGCTGCTCCCCCCGCCGGTGCGCGTCGCCTCCCGATGATCACCCGCCGGTGCGCGTCGCCTCCCGGTGAAGATGTCCGAGGGGCTGTTACCCCCGCCGGTGCGCGTCGCCTCCCGCCGCAGGTGTCCGCGGGGCTGCTCCCCCCGCCGGTGCGCGTCGCCTCCCGATGCTCACCCGCCGGTGCGCGTCGCCTCCCGCCGCAGGTGTCCGCGGGGCTGCTCCCCCCGCCGGTGCGCGTCGCCTCCCGATGCTAACCCGCCGGTGCGCGTCGCCTCCCGGTGCAGGTGTCCGCGGGGCTGCTCCCCCCGCCGGTGCGCGTCGCCGCCCAGTGCCGCGTCGCCTCCCGATGCTCACCCGCCGGTGCGCGTCGCCTCCCGCCGCAGGTGTCCGGGGGGCTGCTCCCCCCGCCGGTGCGCGTCGCCGCCCAGTGCTGCGTCGCCTCCCGATGCTCACCCGGCACGCCGTGGTCGCGTCGCGCTGCTGGAGCCCAGCTCAGGCCGCCGTACCAGTCAGCTGATCCGGTTCGAAGGACCATGTACTGGCCCAGGCCCCAGGGTCCCCCACAGGAGTGTAAATGAAACGACTCCGTAGTGAGCGAAGACATTTATTCCCAATCCTTGTTCAGGTCTTATACAACAATGGGTACATTTCGATAGCGTGATGTATTTGCTTGCAGCGCCATCTATTTTCTACACTGCACACTACATACTATACTACCACGGACGTTCTAGTACCGAACACATTAAAAGAAAATACTTATAATTCAAAAAAATATATTATTGTTTTCATATTATTGTGGACTTTCATACAATGCAACGCTTATTTTTTTCGTCCATTGCATCAAAAGGGATTTTCGTAACATTTTCAGATTTCTCGATGAAGAAGACCGATTAATGGACGAAGCCAGACGGAATCATAGATCTGGAGAATCTAGCATTGGTTTTGATAGAATCTATAATCTCACAGAGGTAAGAATTCAAAAGACTAGTGTGAATGTGGTGAAGCAGAAAAAATGCTGTGTAGGTAAATAAATCTTGAAATAAAGAGGCCGATTATTTTTTCGTTTTATTGCGTTTTCTGTGTAAAGAAAGGAAACAGGAAAATAATGGAACTTCACTTAGCAATTACTTACAATAATTCTTGCTCGGAAAATCAATACCTACGTGTAAATTTTGCGCACATTGTGACCAATTCTGTATAACACAATCTCTGAATCTCTGAACTCTAAAACGACAACTCTAGATCTAATTCTGTCCCTTTCTGCAGGAAGTATTATTAAAGAGACAGCAATTTAATTTATGATGTCATTTTAGTTTAGATATTGTGACAAAAGAGTTAAATTGTGGCTCATTTCAGGCCGAATTTATTTAAATTTCTGAATTGTATCTGGCCAAGCGATTTAGCGTTCTGGTTTAGAAACCGACTAGGTGTATGGGTTTAATAATAACTGCCATACCCCTAACAAGTTAGTCCACTACCATCTTAGACTGCATCGTCACTTTCCATTATATGAGACTAGATGATGCCCGCGACTTCGTCCGCGTGGATTAAGGTTGTTTGATTCCCGCGGGAAGTCCTTAATTTTCCGGGATAAAAAGCCTATGTCCTTCCCCGGGATATAACCTACCTCTATACCAAATTTCAGCAAAATCGGTTGAAAAGATGGGCTGGAAAAGCGTAGCAGACAGACAGACAGACAGACAGACAGATAGACAGACAGACAGACACACTTTCGCATTTATAATATTAGTATGGATTGCAGTCTTGCAACTTGTCGTGGAATAAAAAAAGACTCATAAGTCATGATTATCATTATTAAGTTATTGCATTGTTTCTAGGTCTATGCATATCTCGAAGAAGTAACAGTTTCGTATCCAAACTTAGTAACATTGGTGAACGCTGGGAAATCATTCGAAGGCCGAGACGTCAAGTACCTCAAAATTTCTACCACTAATTTTGAGGTGAAATAATATCTACTATTAGCGTTAATTTAGTCGCAGTAAATTTTATGTTCAATAGCTGAAGCGCGATTCAAACGAATTGCGCAATTGAATTGAATTGAATTGAATTGCAATGCATGATGAGCATTAAATATTGATCTACTAGATGATTCCCGCGACTTCGTCTGCGTGGATTAAGATTTATTGATTCCCGCGGGAACTCTTTAATTTTCCGGGATAAAAAGTAGCCTATGTCCTTCTCCGGGATACAAACTACCCCTGTACCAAATTTCATCAAAATCGGTTGAACAGATAGGCCGTGAAAGCGTAGCAGACAGACGGACAGACACACTTTCGCATTTATAATATTAGTATGGATAATTCTTACTAGATGATGCCCGCGACTGCGTCCGCGTGGCGCGTGGCGTTAAAAATCCAAAATAAAAGAAGATGAAAAAAGGGTAAGCCTTGGTCACTCACCAGATCTTAAAATTTATCCATGCAAAAAATCCCATCAATTCGATGTTCCGGTGCGGCTTGATTGAAAGACCAACCAACACTACAAAAACAGCATACTTTCGCATTTATAAAAATATGCATACTATTTTCATATTTTTTCCAGGATACCAGCAAACCAATAGTTTTCGTCGAATCGCTCCTACATGCGCGGGAATGGGTGACCTTACCCCCAACTCTATACGCGATTGATAAGCTTGTCACAGGAAATCTTTCCGACAGCAGTGTTTTGGATAAACTGGACTGGATCATACTGCCGATTGCCAACCCTGATGGCTACGAGTACACTCATGTTCAGGTAAAGGAAATGACTTATCAATCATCATACGAACCATCGCTGGTCCACTATACTAACTAGTTTTTCTAGGTGAAGTGACAGAAGCAATGCAACGCGATACGACGCCATAGAAAATGATAAACTTGTAGGGTAACTTGATAGGGTATCGTACATACCTAAACGTATGAGAATGGGTACACGAAATTGAGCTCTAATTCAATGTTGTTATGGTTTATTTTACTTTGACGCCGAACTTTTACGATTTGATCGACAATTCTTACATAATCGGGGGGCTGATTGGCAGACTCCACCCTCTGAACCCTCGTTCTGCATAATGTGATGAGCAGTGACGACCTCCCTGGCACAGTATTGACCGCTGTTGTCCTAACGTGAGGTCATCGGTTCGAATCCCGGCAGGGCCAATTTGGGAATTTATAATTTCACGGCTTCGGCCGTGACTATAGTTACCACCCTACGGGCAAAAGACGTACCGGCAAGTGATTATGCGTTTCGGTACGATGCCGTGTAGAAACCGACTAAGGGTTAATAAAACTGCCTTACCCCCAATAGGTTAGCCTGCTACCATCTTGACTGCATCATCACTTAACATCAGGTGAGATTGCAGTCATGGGCTAACTTGTAGGGGAATTAAAAAAATGTTTTCAAACGTGGTTTCGTCAGGTTAAAGTAAAATGTAACTAACAAACCTAACCTAATGATTATAATATGGGGCTCTTCAAAGGGCGGATAAACAAATTTCTCAAAAGCTAGCAACGCATTGGCGGTTCCTCTGGTGCTGCAAATGTTCATGGGCGGCGGTAATCACTTACCATCAGGTGACCCGCCCGCTCGTTTGAAAAAAAAATAAAAACCAAAAAAAAGATAACAATTTTATTGGTTTCAGGATCGTTTTTGGCGCAAAAACCGTGCATCAGGGTATATTGCTGGCGACATTTGTACTGGAGTCGATCTAAATAGGAACTTCGACATAGCCTGGGGCGATTTCTCCAGTAGTAACGTTTGCTCCCAAAATTTCCACGGAGGATATCCATTCTCTGAGCCCGAAGCTAGAATCGTGAGGGATATTTTGAGGGAATATAGCCAACGTATTGCAATATTCATGGATATACATAGTACAGGTGAGAGATTTCAGAATCTTCTTATTTACAAATTTAATTTATTTTCATTATTTTTTGTTAAAGCAGCTATAATATTACTCACCCTTTGAAAATTTTATATGACCTATTACGGTTCCAGACTTACACAATAATACTTACAGCAAAAATCGCCGAAAAAATCCCGTTTCTTGTATGGGGGCCTTTTATTTTTTAACTAGATGATGCCCGCGGTTTCGCCCGCGTTAATTAAGTTTATTTTATTCCAGCGGAAACCATTTAATTTTCTTATTATTTATTTCCCCAAGATTAAATCTATCCCTATACCAAATTTCATCAAAATCGGTTGAAAAGATGGCCTGTTCCACTAGTCCCTACCAACGTATCCCCCCTGGGGGGAAGAGTGGAATTTTTTTCCACCTATCCCTACGGTAGGGATGAGTGGAAATAGTACATTGTTACCCTAGGGATGAAAGTAACTTATTTAGTCCCGAGACGGGGTTTGGCGCCCGAGCGTAGCGAGGGGGCCTATAGTTCGAGGGACTAAATAAGTCTTTCATCCCGAGGTAAACACTGTGCTTTTCATTACGAATATAAGGAAAGTCAAAATAAAAAGTCTATGAATCAGTTGTCTTTACTTTATGAATAAAGTCTATCTTTCTTCTTGTCTATGGATGCACTCGGGTAAAAAAAAAAAAAAAAAAAGTCGTGTTTCATTTGAACTCCAATAAAAATTCAGTTGAAAACGATTCTCCCTAGGGCTGAAAAGTATTACTTTCAACCCGCTTCTCAGGCAACTTCAAACCTACTTTCCGTGTATGAGTAATGAAAAAATATTTACACTTATCCCTACCGAATTGAATGTGGGCCGTTTTTGTTAACAATTCCATGTATGTACATACATACATACGTATCTAACCTTCTAGTTTTCCAGGTAAATATGAATTATGAACCTACTTAGTAATAACAATAGTAAATAAACATTTTTTTTGGATGCGTATATTATACTTTCACGGCCCACCTATTCAACCAATTTTTAATGAAATCTGGTACAGGGATAGGTTGTATTCCGGGGAAGGACATAGGCTACATTTTATCCTGGAAAATTAAAGAGTTCCCGCGGGAATCGAAAAATACTTAGTCAACGCGGACGAAGTCGCGGGCATCATCTAGTTCTATATAATTGCTTGCCATAATAGCAATACAGTATTTTTCTCCTCTACACTCAAAAAATACTAAAATCACTTGGTAGGGATAAGTGTAAATATTTTTTCCACTCATCCCTACCGTAGGGATAGGTGGAAAAAAAATCCACTCTTCTCCCCCAGGGGGGATACGTTGGTAGGGACTAGTGGAACAGGCCGCATTGACAGCCTTAAAGCGTAGCTGACCGACAGACAGACAGACGGACAGACAGACGGACACATTTTCGCATTTATAATATTAGTATGGAGTATAGATTTAATTTGATTTTTCTTATTTTGTCACTAGATAAATATGCCCTCGACTTCGCGTGGACTATTCAATTCCCGCAGGAACTCCTTAATTTTCCGGGATAAAAAGTAGTATGTCCCTCCCCGGTAAACTACCTATCCCTGTACCAAATTTCATAAAAATCGGTTCAACAGGTAGGCCGTGAAAGCATAGCAGACAGACAGGCAGACACACTTTCCCATTTATAATATATTGTATGGTTGATTATAGCGGCTATAGAAATAATCTCTGATATCTGTCTACCTATTAAGGTTCATGAATTACAGCCCGCTGAAAAACAGACAGACGGACGGACAACATATTAGTAATATGGTTGGCACCTTTTGGTTACAGAACCTAAAAAAAAATGAAAAAAGAAACTTTATAATAATTCATTCAACAGGTAACATGATACTCTACGGTTGGGGCAATGGAATCCTAGTTTCCAACGCATTCCTGGTTCACGCTGCTGGAATCCAAATGGCTGTAGCCATCAACGCTGTCAAAGCTTACTGGAATCCAGACTACGTCGTTGGAAACTCAGCTCTGGTGTTGTATAAAGCGTCTGGTCTAGCGATGGACTATGGGACGGCGACGGGGGTGCCATACTCGTATGTCTATGAGTTGCCTCGTCACAGGAACTCTACTGGGGTAGATAGATTCCTGGTGGACCCTGCGTTTGTGCAGCAGGCTGCTATGGAGACTTGGGAGGGGATCCGAAGTGGTGCTGAGTTTATACGTGATAGATATGCATGAAAGTTATCGTAAATTCCACTCTCTTTGATCAATGTGTAAACCAAGTTATTGACATTAAAATTACGGACGTTTTAGACATATTTTTATTGTAGTAGGTACTAGCTGATGCCCGCGACTTCGTCCGCGTGGATTGAGGTTTTTCGGTTCCCGCGGGAACTCTTCAATTTTCCGGGATAAAAAGTAGCCTATGTGCTATTCCAGACTATAATCTATCTCTGTGCCGAATTTCATCCAGATCCGTTCTGCCGTTGGAGCGTGATTGAGTAACAAACATCCACACATCCATACATCCATACATCCATACATCCATTCAAACCTTCGCATTTATAATATTTATTATGTATTCCATTTTCCTGTATCAAAAACTAGTTAAATTACAATAAAATATGCCTAACATGTTCGTAATTTTAGTGTCAAGGTCTCAATCATTCAGGATAGTATATCAGTTTGAATAAAGCCATATTTTTAATAGTAGATTGTTCATCAAGGGACTAAAATGAGCCATTTCATACGAGATGTTTAGCTTACCGAGCGTAGCGAGGTATGCTATAGTGTCGAGTAGAATGGCTTTTAGTCCCGTGGTAAACCCTCTACTTTTCACTTCGATTGCGGGATAATAAATATGTCTATAAAAAAACTGCTCGTTATTTATTCCACAAAGTAAATTATAACATAAAAACGTACTCATTATTTATTCATAGAGCAATCGGCTGGAAGCTGTTTTTAATAGACGCTAAAACATCTGACAGCGTTTTATTTTCACGTCCAATGTAATTAGTGAGGCGTAACAGGATACGTGTGACATGTGTTCTTGTTTTAGGGTGAAATTTAAAAAAAAAAATGTGTTTTAAAACGTTTATTGAAAACAATACAATAGTACTAAAAGCTAGCTAGCTTCACCTAATTACCATATAATATATCATGACCGCGTGGAATGGTGGCAAGAATGCTGGCTGCATTTCCGCGTTGGACAGCCAGGCTGATCCTTTGCGCAAAAATGAGCCAGCCCTTCTGTCTGAAGATGAGACAATTAACCGCGGTGAAATAGCTCGTTTTCTATGAAGTTCAAATAAATAAATAAAATCTTTATTTGGGATTTTAAATACACAGAAAAAAGATACATTATTATTATAAAAGATACATTATTATTATTTTAAAAGATACAGAAAGAACTTTATGGGCTAAACCCTAATGCTATAAACACTAATCTGTGTAAAATAAAATCCCAAAAAGGGTATCGACTCAGCGTAATGCTTCAATATGGTGTGTATGCACCATACGCTAAAAAGAGGCTTGATATTGTATGGTAGTAGTACTCTCAGTAGTTATTATGTTCTAAAACTAGTTATTAAATGAAACAGTCCTGGTGCGAAATAATATAGCTCTCTCAGTGAGAGTATTTATTATTGAGAGACTCTCACAGCTTTTTCAATGGATTATTCGACAAAATTTAAAAGGTTCCAAGAAGGTATCGCGCTGGTAGTGTTTGGGCTGCAGCTTTCTAAGCAGAGAAAAACCTACTACAATCTTCACCAGGTCTAGCTTTTGCAGAAAGAAATGCTTTCCATGTAGATATTTTGTACAAGAAAATGTCCGTGTCTTCGTCCGCGTCGATAAAGATTTTTGATTCCCGCGGGAATTCCTTAATTTTCCCGTATATAAAGCCTATATCCTTCCTCGAGATACAACTTATCCATGTACCAAATTTCATCAAAATCGGTTGAAAGGATAGGCCGTGGAAGCGTAGCAGACAGACACACTTGCGCATTGATAATATTTGTATGGATCTTGTTGCTATAAATACAATTGCACGCTATTTACTCACAATTCCTTCCAAGTAATCAAGCAGATTTCCATGTTAACCATCGCATAAATGCTCATTATTAAAAAAACACCTATAATGGTGGTAGCAGCTCGAAAATTACTTAAGTAACCAATTTTACGGGAGCATATTAAATTTCTGGCCGCCCGGAGAGACAGCGGGATTTTAAAATGAGATTTTCTCGTTGTCGACACAAGGGACATTGGCGGATCAATTTTCAATTTGGAAATTTTTATTGAGGCGGAAACTTTGCCAGCCACTCTACTCTTTTTTTTTAATAATGCGTCAGTAAATTACCTCCGAACTTTGGAAAAGTTTGGTTATTGAAAATATTTTTGGGATCAAATATTAAGGTTTATCAACCACTAACATCCTAGTGGTTAAGACTTCGGTCGTCTATTCGGGGGATACGAGGTTTTAATCTGCCTCGTTGGTCTAGTGGTTACCACGTTCGACTGCGGCTGACGAGGTCCCGGGTTCGAGTCCCAGGTCGGGCCATAATTAAGTATTGTGTTTTTCTAACTAGAAATTCTCAGTATACTAGCCCGGAGTTAGGAAGTTGGCGGTGCTTCACCCCCGTGCCTCGGAGAGCACGTTAAGCCGTCGGTCCCGGTTATTATCACTAACATGATAATAGTCGTTAAAGCCCGCCAACCCGCATTGGAGCAGCGTGGTGGGGCTAAGCTCTAATTCCCTCTCTACTAGGAGAGTGGAGGCCTGTGCCCAGCAGTGGGATATTAATGAGCTGTAGTGGAGGTTTTAATCACAGGCAACTTTAAATGAATATTGACAA
Organism: Erebia ligea; assembly: GCA_917051295.2. NCBI lineage: Eukaryota > Metazoa > Arthropoda > Insecta > Lepidoptera > Nymphalidae > Erebia > Erebia ligea. The sequence goes on from OU785241.1 coordinate 1,545,009, forward strand.
GATACATTGATATTTCGATAACTAAAAAAGATAACTTTTTTATAGCAGCAGTGATTGCCGGCTGGTGGTCGAGAGTTCAATCTTCGGGGACGCACTTCTAATAATTTATCCCACTTCTAAATTTTCGTAGTTAACCTTTTAAGCAATTAAATATCACTCGCTAGCTAGGCACTAAAAGTATTCAAATCAAGAGTGAATAAACATCATGGTCGCTTCAGCAATTATTTTCCACGTTAGATTCCATGGTAGATTCATTCGACTATTCATAAGCACTTGTAAAAAGTCTATTTGAATAAAAAACTTTTGAATTTTGAATTTTGATTGCAGGGAACGCTATAGTCAGTAAACAATTAAAAAACAGCAGGAACACGTTTATATATTTTAGAAGCGGGACATTTAGGCTCAAATGAATGCGAAAAACAAATCAAATTACTTGAATATTAAGCCCTCAAAGCAACCCACATTTATTTCAGAAGTTGTTTCATGAAATTACAGTGGCCTTCATCAAAACTTTGTGAATTCAGTGGTTAAGATCACTCTCAAGGCCAGCTTGTAAAACATTTAGGCACAGGGTCTTCGGTTTTTTGGTTTACCACTAACATAGAATTCTAAATTAGTGATAGAAATGTCTGTTTTCTTTAAAGGCTAGTCCCACTAAAGAGGTGTGGCGCGGCACGTAGCGGCAAGTATTTGTTGTACAAATATGTCTTAGTGCCGCGTCGCTTAAGTGGCCCAACTCCATACATACTCATACTTGAATAATATTTGCCGCTACGTGCCGCGCCGCGCCATGCATCTTTAGTACCTTAACAGTCGTATTTAGTGTATTTAGCAGTAGCAGAGAGTAGATCTGGCAGTAGGTACTAAGTACCAGGCAGGATTTCACTTGGTCACGTTAAACTTGATATCTATCTACGCGATAGAAAAGGAAGACATTTATTAAATTTTGGGTCACAGCCAATATTCTTCTAGGGCCATACTGCCAACGCTTAAAGCCATTGTTTCATTATTGTTGACTTACGTGTTTTAGAATTATAACCCTTATTTTAGGATCGTCAAGGTACGTAACATCAAACTGTCATTTGGAGTAATATTGCTTAAGTTTTGCTTTTTGCGTTGGCAGTATGGTATGGCCCATATGGTACTTGGAAAGTATTATTGAGTTCTATGTTAGCTTGCGCTGTATTTACAAACGCTGATGTAAGCTACCGCTTTCATTATGTCTATGACGTAGAAACATTCCGCGTGCGAATACATCAGTGTACTAAAGACTGACTATGTACTAAAACACTCGAACTTTAATTCTTGTGTCCAAAACAATATAAATTAAATTGTAATGCTATGCAACTAAGTCGTTTTTACAATAACAAGCGCTGCTGTTTCACTAGACATCTGCGCTTCTATACAAATTATGATTTCTATGAACACTATAAATAAAGCGAGTAACGAATTCTTTATGTTGGAAACCTGATTTAAAATTGCCTGGGTATTTTATTATTCTGTGTAATAGAGCGAGATCCCGCGACGATCAGACCTACGTTATTTTATTAAAGCTGAATTTTTTTTGTATGTAATAATATTATTCCAAAGCAAAATATAAAAAAACGGAGCAATACTTTAACGAATTTGAGGTGCCACCTTTTTTACCTGATACCTCCCAAAGCAACCGCGATCCAAACTTCATAGTCGGCGTCGTTTATACCTCTATTAGAGACATACATACAAAAAATTTCAGCTTTTAATAAAATAACGTAGGTCTGATCGTTGCGGGATCTTGGACCATAAAGGAATGCCTCGAATGGCGTTGGCAGATTTACGAATTCCAGTTCCAATACATATTTGTATTTAGGCTAGTCGTTCAAAACATCGTAGGTCAAAACACGACGTATCATAATGAAATAAACATATTGAGTAATAATTATTATTTAAAAGTAGGTACCTACTAGCCAATGCCCGCGACTTCGTCCGCGTGAATTGAGTTTTTTTTGGAACTTTTTAATTTTTCGGGATATAAAGTAGTTTACTCTGTGCCAAATTTAATCCAAATCCGTTCAGCCGTTGGGGCGTGATTGAGTAACAAACATTCATCCATCCATCCAAACTTTCGCATTTATAATATTAGTATAGATTTAACAACTAGCTGATGTCTGCGACTTTGTCCGCTTCGAATTTATTTTTTGTAATTCCCACAGAAATTTTCCGGGATAAAAATCCTCAACTATAGCCATGCAAAAAATCACGCCAATCCGTTGCTCTGTTGTGGCGTGAGTGACAAACCGACAAACAAACACACTTTCGCATTTATAATACATATTATGATTTAGTATAGTATGATAGAAGGAAGTAAGATTCTCTTAGCGAAGATAATGTTCTGTAGGCTGGGGTGACATAAACAAATCCCCGTCACTAGTAAACGTCCGCTGCAGTACGGAATATGGCGTCACGTAGCGCGAAAGGACAATATTTTTCGTTTACCTACGCCTTGTCCCGTTGCAAGGCTTGGTGTACACCATATACTAGTTAGTGTGAATTTATTTATTACTGCACTATGCCCGCGACTTCAGAACATTGCTTGTTCCAATGTTTATTTAAAAAGCATCATCGTCCATCCATCAGCTGTATGCATCCACTGATGGACATAGGCCTTTTCGAGAGCACGCCCCCCAAACATGGGTATATTATAAACTAGCTGATGCCCGCGACTCCGTCCGTGTGGTTTAAGTTTTTTTGATTAGCCTATGTCACTCTCCAGGTCCTCAACTACATCCATGCCAAAAATCACGTCGATACGTTGCTCCGTTGAGGCGTGATGGAAGGACAAACAAACACACTTTCGCATTTATAATATAAGTATGATGCAAAAGTGTGTTTGTTTGTTGGTTTATTGGTTTGTCCTTCAATCACGCCGCAACGGAGCAACGGATCGACGTGACTCATGGGTATAGTTGAGGACCTGGAGAGTGACATAGGCTACTTTTTGTCCCGGAAAATAAAGGAGTTCCCGCGGGAATCAAAGAAAGTTAAACCGCGCGGACGAAGTCGCGGGCAACAACGGCGGGCGGCGGTATGTACAGTAAACGTCCGCTGCAGTACGGGATATGGCGTCACGTAGCGCGAAAGGACAATATTTTTCTTTTACCTACGCCTTGTCCCGTTGCAAGGCTTGGTGTATACCATAAACTAGTTAGTGTGACTTTATTTATTACTGCACTATGCCCGCGACTTCGGAACGTTGCTTTTGCTGTAGGTATATTTATTTCAAAACTAGATGCCCCGGCTTCGTATGGGCGGGCTACTTTATGTACTACAGCATTTGGCGCTGTTGTCTTAACGTGCGGAGGTCCCGGGTTCGATCCCCGGCAGGGTCAATTTGGTAATTTATAATTTCTGAATTTTCCCTGGTCTGGCCTGGTTGGAGACTTCAGCAGTGGCTAGTTACCGCCCTACCGGCAAAGACGTGCGCTTCTGTCACTTGGGCAGTTTAGCTCATTGTTTTTGGTGGTGGTGGTGGAGGGCGTCCTTGAGGTAAGGAAATGTAAGGCAGAATTATTATATTTCTTTTTCTTATAAATACGTTTTATTAAGATTCGATAAATTTATTCACATTCGATTACGACAACGTTAACTACGATTTGTATGGAAATGCCAAGCGATTGCTGGCACTGGATCATATAAACAGTAGATACCATATAAACATTACAGTACCTACCGTATAAACAGTAGTAATTGCTGGCACGCGAACGAATACCTACGTAAAAAAACTCCCACTCAGCCTACTATGACCGAGTTATGGAGTAAAATCGACCAAAACTTTCATCCCCATCTCGAAGTAGCATAAATAACTATTGCAGTGTACACTATTCTTAACAGTACCGTAGAATTTCTTGAATTCCGTCCATTATTGTTCACCTGTGTTGAAAAACAACGGGATTTCCGCCAACGTCTGCTGCTTTTATCCGCTGCTGTCCAGGGGATGTACGCTGAATATTTTACGAGCTGTAGTCTATTGATTTATGAGACTGATGGAATCTATGGAATCCTTGTATAGGATTATAGGCACGGAAGGGCTAGCGGAAGGGCATGTTTGCTGAGTACAAATTCAAATGTTTTTTTATTCAAATAAACATTTAAAAGCGCTTTTGAACCGTCAAGTGAATCCAGCACTGGTTAATACGGAGAAGAAACAGGTAGAAAATTACGAGTCGATTGAATTTTTTGATTGTTTGCCTTAAAAAGTTTCAAACAATCAAAAACACTATCACAACCTTTCTTGTTATTTACTAAAATATTATTGTAATGGTACAGAACCCTTTGTATGCGAGTCTGACTCATACTTAACCGGTTTTTAGTATTCAACAAGCTCTGCGACCATTGAAAAATGGGAAAAATGGGTAAAACAAGAAAAAACAAAGAGTGGACAAAACGGTCACGATCGTGAATTCATTATGCCTTCCAACAATTCACGCTTAAATTACTTCTCTTTATATTAAAGTCGCCAGTCTTTTCGTATGCCATCAGGAACTTCGAGTAGCTCTTTGTTAATGTCAAAAGTACTTTGATTCAGTTCTTCCATTCATGTGTTTAAAAAACGTTAAAAACTTTGTGGTTTTTAAAATTATACTATTTTATAACTCTTTTTACTTTTGATATGTTGAAATAATTGAACGAAATTGTCCTAAACTCAACTCTGAGGTTTTATAGGTCCATGTCTGAGGTTGAGAAACGGGGCCTAGTTGTGACAACGCATATCAGTCGATTGCGAAGGTTACGCCACGTTGACCCCAGTCGGTAACTGAATGGGTGACCGAATTTTGAGGCTCAAATTTGAACTTTTCGTTTCCTCCGTGCCTTGGAAAGCACGTTAAGCCGTCGCGTCGGTACCGGTTATTATCACTAACATCTGATAATAATCGTTATAAACACCTTAGAGTTTAAATACTCTTAGTCGAGTCGAATGCGGAAGGACGTAGGAACCCACCGTATTATTATCCCAAGAAAACTCCTACCATTATTTGATTAATGGAAAGGGGTCACGACCCTCAATAATGAGGAATACGACGCAGAGAGGGACAACTCCGAGGTCCTTTATGTTGCCAATAATCTAAATCGAGGACATCCGTTGTTAAGTTTAGAGAATGGAAACAAAACTAAGTCTTATTAACGATATAGTTTTATTGGTTTGTTATTTTCTATTGCTTAAATATGATTAAATAAATAAATGTATGTAGTTAGTTCCATTCCGTAAAGCTAAGTGATTTCTTAGTAGAAAATGTTTGATCAATACAAAAGCGTGTTTTCAATCAATACTATTCAATAAAAGTGCTCTATTCTGTACAACCCAACGCGCAGCAACCTTAATGCCCTCCCAAGTTTCAAAACCCGCTTGTCTTATGAAAGCTGGCTCAACCAGGAAACCATTAATATTATTCTGGTTTCTGTGCGCTGGTATTTCGAAAGCATACGACAGTCTATTCGGAAGGAAGGCTTGGGCCCAATCGGTGCCGCCACCTGAGGCAACTGACAGAATTTGTGCTATATTACCAACTCTATAGTTAGGATTTCTCGGCCATTTGACGGCATCTATAGCCCGAGCCATCCGGGTTCCGACTGAAGACAAAGTAGCGTGGTTCGGCGGTAATGTCCCTTGTCTGGGAGCAGCAAATCCGAAGAGGATCATGCTTCCAAAACTGTGAACGTCGAGGTATAACGCAAGTCGGCTCCTAAATGAGGTCATGATGGTTCTGGTGATGACACACTCAGGTTCGGAGAAGGCTCTGGGGCCGTGGAAGGTGTCACTGCAAGGGTTGTTGCTGGACGCTGTTCCCCAAAAGTAGTCGTAGTTCCTGTTTGGGTCAACGCCGAAGCAAGACGCATGGTGCCCCCTACGACGGTTCTTCCTCCACATCCGAGTCTGTAAGCAGTAAATAAACTGATTAGGGTTATCTACATAGGTACTTAATCATGGCATCAATGCGGTCCTGGGGGCCAAACCCGATCTCGATATGTGATTTTTGATTGGTGTCAGCTTGGAGATAGAATTTTCTTTTTTTTAAATTGCAAGATAGGCTTGCGCTTGACGACAATCACGCTTAATACAAAGCAATGATGAGGTCTAGGTTGAAGCGCGCCCACCTAGAAAATGCCTATTCACTGTTGCCTTGAAGGTACTTAAGTTATACGCGGCAGGGAATACATGTGCTGGAAGGGCATTGGTAATGTTACACCTCCGTGCCTCGTTGAGCAAAACGGATCTCTCTTCGGTTGTGTCGGATTGCTGTTCACACGACCTTCAGCAATAAGGAATACGTAAGACCTGAGATAAGATACCTGAGATGAAGTGATACTTTTAAACTTTTTTGACAACTGAATTGGGGAATTGATGATTGAATTTAAAAAGCAAGACATTACAATAAGTAGGTTTCTTGTAGTGGATAAAAAAATACTTACATTAGTATGAGAGAACTCGTATCCATCAGGATTGGCGATCGGGAGAACGATCCAGTCGATGTTCCTGATGAGGTCCTGGTCAGTGACAGTGATCACCAATTGCTGGATGGCCCACAGGGTTACAGGCAGGGTGATCCATTCACGGGCGTGCTGAAGGGACTGGATGAAGATCACTGGTTTGTTCCTGCTCTGGAAATAAAAACACATGGATATCGACGACCGTAATCTAAATTGGCGAAGGGACAAACGGCTACTCTACAGGAGAGCCAAAAACATTTTTTTTTTTCGAAAATGTGGTCATAACTTATTACTTTTTCAGGTTATATTGAAGTGATTAATAAGTTTCTGTTTATCTTTTAGTTATTAGTTACTCATTATCATCATCATGAGAGGGACTTTGATTTTATTATTAAAGTTTTAAATTGATTTTATGAAAATTATTAAAGTTTTAAATCATCATCAGCAGCCAAAGTCCGCCTCGCTGGACCTTTGAGTGATTTTTTGTTTACTTTATTTTCAAAAAAGCACAAACATTTATGTTGCACAAAATTATGTTTTTTGGCAAGTACACGCCCAATTAATTTTATGCCGTGCGCTTATTAATTAGTAATAGGCTTTTAATTATAGTGATTATTGTATAATATTTAATTTAAATTAAGTTAAACGCTCAATATACGTATTTATTTATTTACTTAAGTATACCTATAGTTAATCAGTGAAGGAGTTCCTACTGAAAGTTCTTTAGTTTTTTCATAAGGACTACTTCACTGACTTTTACGTACTCTTAACCACTCTATGCTATTGAATATCTGAGGTATTATCTCTACTATCTATTTAGTCTCTTACCATAATAATAATTTACTCTTTTTACTCTCAATCGACCTTCTCTTACTCTACTAACATGCTCTATATGTGATTATACTCGTATATAAGTTCTTTGTATTTACTGGAATAACTTCATTCCATTATGCAGAACTAGTTATCGGGCGTGCAGATTTCCTAACGATGTTTTCCTTCACCGTTTAAAACGTTTAATTGAATTAATTATTAAAAAAAAATTGTTTTTTAAATAATTAATTTAATTTGTTTAATTATTCAAGAAGCACATAACTCCGAAAAGTTAGAGAACAGAGGTGCGATTGTGTAAGAATAATTGCCGATCAAATCGTCAAAGTTCGGCGTCAAAGTAAAATAAACCATAACAGCATTGAATTAGAGCTCAATTTCGTGTATCCATTCTCATACGAATAAATACCAAAAATAATACCAACCAATAAATTAGGTTGGTTAGATCCGTTTCTGTACAAGAAAGAAGTAGTTATTTTTTTATATTTACCGCGAAATTGTCTGAAGATATCCTCAAATATTTGATGTCACGGCCTTCCACACTCCTTCCAGCTGAAACGACGCGAGCAACTCTCGGGAATCTGTTTGCTACGTCCACCAGGTATCTGTCAACCTTGAAACAATGCCAAAGAAATTCAGAATCATCAACAAATATCTCACCATTTATAAAAGTTAAAGGAATATTATTTTTGGTTTTATACTTTCGATTCTTTTTTTAAGTCTAATTCATAAAATTTGAACAATTCAAAAATAAGAAATCTTTAAAGCATTTAGAAAAAAAGTAACCGTGAGATAATTGTGGAACAATCGAGAATAAATGTCTACTGAATACGTTTTGTATTTATTTTTAGGGTTCCGTACCAAAATGGTAAAATGGAACCCTTATGGTGCGACTTTCTCCGTCTGTCTGTCCGTCCGTCACACTCGATTATTTCAGTAACTACCGAAGCTATCGACATGAAATTTGGAATAGTTGTGTATATTAGTGGCCCAAAGACACTGGAATTAAAAAAAATTGGAAATTATTTTTGTTCTTATTTAAAAAGGGGGGAAAATCGGAGGGTTGAAATTTAAAAGTGAGATAACTGTACTGTGTGGGGTATCATATGAAAGGGTTTACTTTGTACATTCTAAAACAGATTTTTAATTATTTTTAGTCATGATAGTTTTTGATTTATCGGGCAAAATGTCGAAAAAAATACCGTTCCCCCCCCCCCCCTTATCTCCGGAGTTTACGAATCGAAAAATCTGAAATAATTATGGTCAATAGGAATTTATGTATATTTTACAGGAAAACTATAGCCAATGCTCTAACTAGCATAGTTTTTTTGATATTAACAGTAAACCTCTACAAACAAAGTTAGTTTTGCGGTTCATTTCGTCTTGTTTTTAACACGTCATAAATCGTAAAACTTACTACAGGTTTGTACGGAACCCTCGGTGCGCGAGTCCGACTCGCACTTGGCCGGTTTTTTTACGTGATGAGTGCGTAAATGAGAGCTTCAACGCTTAGTACGTAAATACCTATAGGTATGTTTATAGGCCTAAAAAGTTATTAAAAGTAGCATCAATTTAAATAAAAAAATCTATTTTGGAAACTTCAAGTCCCACACTCTAAATAAGCGTTTAATGTATTTAATTTATTGAATTTTAATAACTTAAAATAAAACAAATAGTTCCTGATATTTCTGTAAGAAAACTGATTTTTAGGAGAATATAATTTTAAAATCTTACCACAGCCCAGCGGTGGATGACGTCAAACGATAAGCCAAATCTGTCAGATCTACTCGAATTACTTTTGAGCTCAGCTTCAGCCAATAACTGATCTTCTAAATCCAATTTTCTGTAAAACAAATATTTTATGTCTAAGCCTGACAACTACGAGTCAAATCAGACATAAATAAAAGTCAAAATATTGTGTTTATTCAAAGTTGGCACCAACTCAGTAGGTATTAGAACAAGATCCCGCGACGATCAGACCTACGTTATTTTATTAAAGCTGATTTTTTTTGAATCTATGTCTCTAATAGCTAATAGTTTGGAAGCTATCAGGTAAAAGGTGGCACCTCAAATTCGTTAAAGCATTTAGCTCCGTTTTTTTATATTTTGCTTTGAAATAATATTAGAAACCAGGTTGTCCATTGTCAGACACCTAGTATGATTGCAACCCCCTGTCAGACACCCTGTTGTTTTATAATTTAAGAGTGTCTGACAGGGAGTTGTAATCGTACTAAGTGTCTGACAATGGACAACGTGGTTTCTAATATTAATCCAAAGCAAAATACAAAAAAAACGGAGCTAAATGCTTTAACGAATTTGAGGTGCCACCTTTTTTACCTGATAGCTTCCAAAGCAACCGCGATCCAAACTTCATAGTCGGGGATCGTTTATACCTCTATTAGAGACATACATACAAAAAATACAGCTTTAATAAAATAACGTAGGTCTGATCGTCGCGGGATCTTGCTCTATATACTTTATGAACGTCACATATACAAAGCATAAGATGCTGATATTATTAACGACATCATCTTAAAACTAAAGCTAATGTTGACTGTTATTTTAATTTAACGTTGTTTAAAATAAAAATATTAATACATATTACTAAGTACTTACTCTTTTATATTTTCTGTGTCAATTCTATAAGTAGCATTCATAGCTGTAAGGTTGTTTTCAAACTCTGACTTTTTGTGAGGAGCCACGAGGATTAGACCCTCGTTCTCAGGGTTGGGATAAGTCCATATGTCTAAATGAAGAAGTTCAACCAACTCCATCAACATTCTGGTCTGCTCCATGTCGTAAACTTGCACCCCATACAAAGAATGCCTGGAAACGAAAAATATGAAATGAAATAAATTGATTTGACGACTGCGGATCACGAGGTCCTGGGTTCGATTCTCGGTCGGGCAAAAAATTGTTAGGTATCAATTTGTGTAAGAATTGTTAGGATTTATTTTCTGTAGGATTACTTGAGCACTTACTACAAGTCAAGACTCTGCCACCGGTTCGGAAAGAATATTCTACTGAGAAGAACCGGCAAGAAACTCAGAAGTTGCTCTTTTCATATGTAGTTAATAAACAATACGCACGTATGTACATACTACTAACGTACGTAACATGTATTATACTGACTTGTGGGCTGCTGGATTCGAAGCCGAGCTTTTATGCAAATTTGTTAATAAGAAAATCATCAATAGTTTAATAACCTCGAATTAAAAAAATGCTTAACAGCCAACAACAGTGTTTAACGGTCTTTAAATTTATACAACGACAAATCTAGAAACTGATCCAGATGCTAATGAGGATAACAGTTAGTTAGCTTTTCTTTGATTTCTATCCTTTTCTCTCGAGTGACTGTAATCTTAAGAGGAAAAGTAATTAACCTATTTTTATTTTACTAAAATCTGGATATGATGTAGTTAAAGAGGCATCGCTGTAGGTAACTGGTTAAAAGCCACTCGTGCGAAGTCAGGTCGGACCAACTCGTTTTGAATAATTTCTTACCCAATGTATTCTTCATGTTTGGCTTGAGTCAAACAAATAGACGCTAAAATGAAAAAAATATAATTTAACATTTTGGCCTTACTCCCAGTTGACCAAACGATATGAAACAAATCAGTTGATAACAAACATTATGCCTTATAAGGAAGTTCTGGAATTATTTAATCTTCAGACAAGTTACGTATACAGATAATATTATTATGTAGTTAGTTATGTATTAACGCGATATACCTATGTGTCGCTGCCAAATCGTAAAATCCGCCGGATTACAAAACGGCGCCGTGTTGTACTCTAGCGGCTCGTCGTTCAGCTGGATTGTAGTTGCGAAACCTCCTGATCTCTCTCCGGTCGTGTCGGATTTTCCGTCCCATCGGGCTATGACAGTAAAGGAACAGAGAGTGCACCTTTGTTTGCGCACACCCTTGTGCACTATAATATCTCCCGCGCATATGGCTAATCTCTCTGGAGATTGGCCGCCGTGGCCGAAATTCGGTCGGGAGGACATTATTATTATTATTATTAGTTGCGAAACGTTCTTCAATACGGCTACCCTCATTCATCCGCAATGTAATCAAGTTGCATTGTAGAGACCATGCTAACGAAATAAATTCACACTTTAATTTTGTTCAGCGTCGGCTATGTTCGCAAATGAGCGGACTGATGACTTCTTTGCATTGAATTATATGTTAGTACATAATACCTCAATGCTTCTTTGTCATAATGCGGAAGAAGTCGTCCTCCCTGCTGACAAGGCTGCGCTCAAATACCAACCGCATCCTGAATATGTTTGCGAGTAAGATGGACTCACCAATGCTTGGACACATTATTCAAGTGTTGGTAAGGCCAAAATAATTGTAATATTAATTATATTTACATATGTGTAGGTAATTACTAACATAAATTTTTAAGGTTTTATATTCTGTGTGTTGTACCTACTAACAAATTGAGCCCTAGTTGCTTCAAATAAAGAGTATTTATTTATAATTGGGATTCGTCAGAAAACTCGCTTCGTCGCCCTTTTTTTCAGCTTCACCTACTCGACCTTCGTTTCTCGCTTCATTCGGAACCTCCTTCGCGAGCTTCTAGCTACGCGCTTTATAATAACACTCTAGGAATAGGGCAGACAAGACCGATTTACGTGGAGTCGGGGTGACCAGATATCATTCTGGTCCTAATTTTGGAGTTTGCAATGTGTTGTCTTTCTTAGGGAGACTGTCAGGTTAGGTCAGCCTAACCTGACAGCTTCCCTCCTGAAGACATGCATATTGCGCTACCGGGACGGACGGCCGAAGATGGGAGGAGGTTTTAGTCCGTAGGGAACTATTACGGTGAAGTCGGACAATATGCCACCAATTGGCTGGCATCCATGAGGATTTCCTCCTCCTCAAGAAAAAAAAAAACGTTGTCTTTACATTAATATTTACAATGCGGTGGCGGCGCTTCTTTTCACGCCGTTTTATGAAACAGCGGATCAGGATCCGCCGTTTCGTAAATTACAATACGGCTAGCCGCATAGTAATTGGGAGAATACAAGCCGACCGTCATACCAAGTGGTATTGCTTAACGGCGCCGTTTTGAAATCTAGCGGATTCTACAATCTGGCTGCGACATATTATGCCTACCTACTTAAAATAATTAATTTGGATAAAATAGTGTTAATCTGTTAAATGTTTGACATTTTGAAAGTGGAATTAATCGGGGATTATTAATTATTTATCGTAAACAAACAAAATTAAAATATCATCGCTATCATCAAGTCATCATCATACTTAGCTCAAGCACCAGTCCCCACATCAAAATATCATACCAATTACCAAATAATCATAACCATAATCAAATATTTTATTCAAAGTAGGTACCATAGTACTTACTCTTTTTGAAGTCATATAAATCAAACATTAAATTCATTAAAAATAATCAAATAAATATTATAAATGCGAAAGTTTGGATGGATGTATGGATGTATGGATGGATGTTTGTTACTCAATCACGCTCCAACGGCTGAACGGATCTGGATGAAATTTGGCACAGAGATAGATTATAGTCTGGAATAGCACATAGGATACTTTTATCCCGGAAAATTAAAGAGTTCCCGCGTTAACCGAAAAACCTCAATCCACGCGGACGAAGTCGCGGGCATCAGCTAGTATAAAATAAAATATTATAAATGCGAAAGTTTGGATGGATGTATGGATGTATGGATGGATGTTTGTTACTCAATCACGCTCCAACGGCTGAACGGATCTGGATGAAATTTGGCACAGAGATAGATTATAGTCTGGAATAGCACATAGGATACTTTTATCCCGGAAAATTAAAGAGTTCCCGCGTTAACCGAAAAACCTCAATCCACGCGGACGAAGTCGCGGGCATCAGCTAGTATAAAATAAAATACTTATTATAAATGCGAAAGTTTGGATGGATGTATGGATGTATGGATGGATGTTTGTTACTCAATCACGCCCCAACGGCTGAACGGATCTGGATGAAATTTGGCACAGAGATAGATTATAGTCTGGAATAACACATAGGCTACTTTTTATCCTGGAAAATTAAGGAGTTCCCGCGGGAAACGAAAAACCTCGATCCACGCGGACGAAGTCGCGGGCATCAGCTAGTACATAATATAATTAAAATTAAGTTAGTAAATATTTATTTGCTTAAACTATGTGAAATTTGGCACGGAGATAGATTATAGCCTGGAATAACACATAGGCTACTTTTTATCCCGGAAAATTAAAGAGTTCCCGCGGGAACCAAATAATCTCAATCCACGAGAACGAAGTCGTGGGCATCAGCTAGTATATTATAGAAACAACATTTAAGCGTTTTTTTATAACAGGAAATCTAGCCTATTTATTGCTTGTTAAAAAAAGGAAATCTCAGTGCATTTCAGATCTATAGGTTTAGCAAGGGCGTGAGTGAATCAGTGATTTTTTAATTCATTGTTTATTAAATCATGCGTAGGTCCATAGAAGTCCATAGAATTGAGTAAATCTGTGAGAAGCACCGTAGATCTTTAAAGTTAATTATTTGTATATTAATGCTCTGGATTATTATTAACTAGCTGATGCCCGCGACTTCATCCACGTGGTTTAGGGCTTTTTAAATTCCCGTGGGCAGTCCTTCCGGGGTAAAAAGTAAAATATCCTTTCCCATTCTAGTTTTCACTACCTATTTCAAATTTACCAAATTTAATCAAAATCGGTTTAAAAGATTGACCGTAGTATTTTTTAATAAGATATTAATCTTAATTTCAATTATGCTGTGCTCACCAAATAAAACAACTGAAACTTATATTCTTATCAAATGAATAATTTATTAACATTATTGTAATTTATTAACATTATTGTGTATTTAAGATCAAAAGCCATAACATTATAATCCACGAAGTTTACAATTCAGAATCTGTTCCTGACCACAAATCGTGCTGCCACTTTAATTCCTTCCCAAGTTTCGTAACCAGCTTGGCGTATGAACGCTGGGTCTACCAGGAATCCGTTCAAATTGTTCTGATTCCTATGAGCTGGTAGTTCGAAAGTGTAGGAAAGCCCATTGCCGATAGCAACTTGAGCAAAGTCAGCGCAAACACCAGAAGCCGTGTAAAGGACCTGAGCACTGTTGCCAACTCTGTAGTTACGATTCTGTGGCCATTTGACAGCATCTATCCCTCGAGCCATATCAACCGCAACCCTGTTAAGTACTGCGGAATTTGGTGGCAATTGTCTGTTGGCGAAACCGAAGAGGATCAAGCTGCCGAAGCTGTGGACATCGAGGAACAGGGCAATCCGGCTTCTGAATTCATTTATGATGTTTCTTGTCACCACAGATTCAGGTTCAGAGAAAGCTCTAGGGCCGTGGAAGGTATCGCTGCAAGCATTGTTGCTGGAAGATGTCCCCCAGATGAAGTCGAAGTTTCTGTTGAGGTCCACACCAATGCAGGAAGAAGGAAATTGGCCAGATCGACGGTTCTTCCTCCACATACGAGTCTGAAAGAAACAAAGAGCATACAGTTATTTATTGTATCAGATATTCCTTATTAAATTTTAGAACGGAAAGTTAAGAATGTAATACCGAAAATTAAAATTATTTCCAACATTCATTATGAATTTCATTTATCATAACGAACTATAGATGCAATCATCATATGCTCGCGATTTTTCCACGTGCGGTGCTTACTTTTAACTTAGGCATGCCTATGAAGTTTCATAATTATTGACAGGCAACCATCGACAAAAAAATGCAATAAGAGAGTGCTAGTCTATGGAGATATACGCATAATATCGTTTTTTACAATAGTGACGGGGCGTGCTCTTTTATCCGATATTTCGTAACTCGTATACTCATCTAGTAATTACAAGTACGACTTTCTTTTTCAAAATAGTCACGGAGCAGCAACATTAGCTTTCTTGATAGTCCTTTAAGCACCGTTCATCATTGGCGATGGATGGTTTCTATGACTGGTCTGATTCAAGTATATTTATTGTACTGTTGTATATAAATGATTTATTTTATTACATACATTAATATACTTATTCATTTAAAAGCTTGGGTATGTTAATAAAACATTAAAAAAATGTTGAGAAAAGCTCAACAATGATCAATGTGTCAAATCGATTAAAACTTCTTCATAAAAAAAGTCGATTGTTATCAAAAATCTAATCAGTAACGCTTTAGAACATAATTGAATCGAGCTGCCAAGAGGAAAATTAATGATAACAACTATTAAAGTAAATCGCTATCATTCGTGCTACTTAAAATGGAAAGGCTCCTACACATACAGTTCGCGCGCGCATTCAACTCGTGCGCGAACTATACTTAGCTAAGCTTCTAGTAACTTACACGAGTGTGCGAGAATTCGTAGCCATCAGGGTTAGCGATCGGGATAATGATCCAATCAATGTCTCTGATGAGGTCCGGTTCTCTGGCGTTGATCACCAACTCCTGGATGGCCCACAGAGCTACTGGAAGGGTCACCCACTCACGGGCGTGCAGCATGCATTGGATGACGACAATCGGCTTAGTTCTTGTCTGGAAACAAAGGTGTCAACATTTAAACGAATTTAGATTTTAATTTGTTTAAGTTAGCGTTGTATGATCTTATATAAACTGACACTGATCCAGTCAAGCTTGAGACCTTGCCTGAACCGCAATCTTTAGTAATGAAGGAACGACCAAATAAGGGTGGAAAGCGATAGATGAACTGACTGTTAGAGAGATAGATTCGCATAAGTAAAGTAACAATTGGCATTTGTTTTGCATTTTTAACAGTATGTTATATTTTAAAGTCAACATTGTTAAAGTTGTGCTTATAATTACTTATAGTTTTAGCAATTTCAGAAGTAACAGGTTAAACTAAGTTTCTCAGTTGGTTTACCTATTGTTATATATTTTATAATTTAGAATAACTGGTTATTATCTACGCAACTGTACGGAATTCTTACAAAAAGCTAGACCAAAAATATAATCTATGTTATCCTAGGTACATACCGCAAAGTTGTTGGAAGATATTCTCAAGTATCTAATGTCACGACCTTCAACACTCCTCCCTGCGTTAACGACGCGAGCAACATTTGGAAATCTGTGGGCTACATCGACGAGGTATCTGTCAACCTAAAAAAATCACGTCATAATACATTGTCTTCACTGTGGCTATTGGTAGTGATCTTATAAAAAACTAGAGGACGCCCGCGACTTCGTTCGCGTGGCATAAGTTTTTTAATTCCCACAGGCACTCCTTCATTTCCGGGATAAAAAGAAGCCTATGTCACTCTCCAGATCCTCAACTATACCTACCCATGGAAAAAATCCCATCGATCCGTTGCTCTTTTGCGGCGTGATTGAAGGACAAACTCTCTATTTAACGTCCTTGGGGATAGAAATTTCAAAACTGTGGAATACGTATTTCATAATTTTAAATCGGAAGCCCAAATACCTACCAAGTTTCAGGTCTATAACTTGAAAAACGACGGACTTTCATTCAAATTTTCAACACCTATTTAACCCTTTTGGGGGTGAAATTTTTAAATATTTTGACACACGTGCTTCTTTATTTTTTACCGAAAGCCAAAATATCAAGTTTCGTAGATATAACTTGAAAAATATCTTGTAAAATTAAGGACTTCTTTACAAAACTTTACTCCCCTATTTCAGACCTTTGGGGGTAGAATTTTCAAAAACTGTGAAACATGATTTCTTAATTTTTAACCGGTAGCTCATATACCAAATTTTATGGATATAACTTGAGAAATAACGGACTTTCATACAAACTTTCAACCCTTATTTTACTACCTTAGGGGTTAGTAGAAGATCCGAATCTAAATCGAGACGTACCGGTTTGATAAGAGAATCAAATTTATTTTATAATAAATTTCATATATTAGAAAATAAATTAAAAATGGGTAGACAACAGAAATCCTGGACAGAATATTTTTAATTACTTTTTGAAAAATGATTTTTCATAAAATGTTGCAAAATGAAGATAATAATAAAATTTCCAGCGGTTTAGGCTGTGCGTTGATATATAAGTTAGTCACTCAGTCAGTCAGGACTTTGAATTTTATATATATAGATTGTATTATCTAATGTGACATTATAATGAGTTAAGATTAAATCTTTATTCTAAACATATATTAAGTAGTCGTGTCCCAGTCATTGTTTATAAATAGTTTGGATATAAATAAGAAGATGACGAAAATAAAAATGTGGAGTTTCTCGAGGGAGTCTATTGGGCCTTCTCGTGTAACTATTTCATTTACCTAAGATGTTCTGAAATAATAGGTTTAGTTAGCTAGTTAGTTTGGGCCTCTTAGATTTTGGGTATCTTACTGTTTAAATTGTATTGAATGTTCTGAAGATTATCTTACCACAGCCCAACGGTGGATAACGTCAAACGATAGGCCAAATCTATCAGATCTACTAGCATTGCTTCTCATTTGGGCTTCAGCCATAAGCATGTCTTCTAGGTCCAATTTTCTGTAAAATACATAATAAAAATTAATTATAATATTCGGTATAAATGGAGGGACAAGTGCCCTAGTTGCGGTAACGCATATTAGTCCATTGCTATTGTTAAGCAATGTTGACCCAAGTCGGTAACTGGGTGGGTGACCGAATTTGGTAGTCCGAAGTTGGCTTTTTCATTTCCTCTGGGCGAGAGCGCGTTTTAAGCCGTCGGTCCCGTTTTTATCACTAAAATCTGATAACAATCGTTAGAAACCTAAGAGTTAAAGTAGTACTCTTCGTCGAGTTGTATGCGGAAGGACCTGGGAACCCACCGCATTATTATCCCAAGAAGACCCCTGCCATTATGTGATTAATGGAAAGGAGTCACGACCTTCAGCAATGAGAAATACGTCGCAGAGAGAGATAATATTCGGTTCAATTTTTTTTTTATGATCCACAAAAATATCAACAGTTAATTATTTCATTTGATACGTTTTAATCACGTGAAGAAATTACATAATAGGTAGTATGTGGTATTTTTAAAGATAAACCAAGATGTGGAAAAACATATTTTTGTATTAATACGAGGCTTATACTGATGACTTAGTTATACATATTTTAGGTTACAACTTACTCTTTAATGTTATCTGTATCAATTCTGTACGTAACACCAATAGCTGAGATTTCATCTTCGAAAACTTGCTTTAGGTCTGGAGCTACGAGGATCAGACCTTCAGTCTCAATATTGGCGTAAGTCCAGATATCCAGTGTGTACCGTTCCACTATTTCCATTAACTGATCAACTTGGGATGATTCGTATACTGTCACTCCATATAAAGTGTACCTGCAAAATTGAAAGGAATTTGTTTTCATATATTACTAGCTGATGCCCGTGACTTCGTCCGCGTGGTTTAAGTTTTATGGTATTCCCGCGGGAACTTCTTTATTTTCCTGGACAAAAAGTAGCCTATGTCACACTCCAGGTCCTCAATTATATCCATGCCAAAAATCACGTCGATCCGTTGCTTTGTTGCGGCGTGATTGAAGGACCAACCAACAAACCAATAAACCAACAAACCAACAAACAAACACTTTCGCATTTATAATATTAGTATGATAATGAAAGAAGTAGAACTTTAATTTGCTATAATCCGCCACAGTAAGTAAATCTATGTGGTACAGTATGTATTTTGCACTTGAAGACCATGTAGGAAGCCAAAGTCATAACCACTAGTATAGACTAGCGCAATTGTTACATATCTATATTTACTTACTAATATTATAAATGCGAATGTTGGGATGGATGGATATGTATTTATGGATGGATGGATGTTTGTTACTCAATCACGGCTGTACGGATCTGGATGAACAGAGATAGATTATAGTCTGGAATAACAGATTGGCTACTTTTTGACAAGGAAAATTGAAGGGTTCCCGAGGGAACCGAAAAACCTCAATCCACGCGGATGAAGTCGCGGGCATCGGCTAGTATTTTTATAAAACAACAGTAGCAAAACCTATACTCCGAAAAGAGTAGAATAATTGCAATTATTAAGTCTTGCAAAACCGTAGGAGACGAAACCCAATAGGTGTGCATTTGAACTTTTAAAGTGCGTTTAGTTAGGTATATGACCTTCCTGGTGCAGTGATGAGCGCGGTTGTCTTAACGTGGGTGGTCCTGGGTTCGATTCCCGGCAGGGTCAATCTGGGTCAAATTTATAACTTCTGAATTTTCTCTGGTCGCGTATGGTGGGAGGCTTCGGCCGTGGCAAGTTACCACCCTACTGGCAAAGACGTACCGCCAAGCGATTTAGCGTTCCGGTACGATGCCGTGTAGAAAATGACTAGGTGTATGGGTTTAATTTAACTGCCATACCCCTAACAGGTTAGCCCGCTACCATTTTACCATCATCACTTATCATGAGGTGAGATCGCAGTCAAGGGCTAACTTGTAGAGGAATTTAAAAAAAAATCTCTTACCCTTCATATTCTTCATGTTTGGCGTGAACCAAATAAATGGACGCAAATAAAATGAAAATAACTTTAAACATTTTGGCCGAGCTATGGGGAAGGCCAAAATATTTTGAGCAAATATTACTACCGCAATCCGTTTTAATGTATTTCTAATCTGCGCTGTAATCATGTAAATTGTTCTTTCGATCAATCAATTTTCGACGTTAAGGCGATAATAATTGTAATAATTGTGGTAAATAGGTAATTATTTTTCAAAAATTATTTTAGAATTATGTCCACAAAACATGAAACTTGAAATCCGATTATGAAATTTTGATATTTTGTGGAGTTTTACTTAGTAATCGTTTAATAGCTACTCTTACAAAATAAAATCAAAAATAGATAAAAGTTACCACAGCATGATACCTACTTTGTACCCGATCTCGTCAAAATATCTGTAATGGATGTAGCATTGAAAGACAACAGATATCCGGAACAAAGCTTATGTTCTTCCCCAGGATGAAACCTATAAATTCTCTGTACCAAATTTTGTCAAGATGATGTTGATGTTCAAGATGAAAATGATGAGTTGAACAGATGGGCCGTGAAAACTTAGCAGACAAACAGACACACACATATTAGTATGGATAACATAGAGGAGATTATATAATATCAATCGAAGTAAATTTCAAAGATAATAATCCGATAAGCGTTTCGGGTTTGTACATTGTCAAGGTGGTTATTTCAAATCAATTAGATTGGTAGAATAATAAGCCGATGTTGTACGTAATGAAAATAAAAAACTTCGAGATAAAGGCATTGACTTTGATCTCAAAAAAAGGTAGATAATTGCTCTGGCTAATACCATAAATAATTAATTGGCTGACATAATATTATTAACCTTAAAACTATATAATATTTCATAATTTATACCATATTTGTAACTCTATGATGTATAGTTTAATTTTATTACGTAGACCTCACCAAGAAAGGATATATCCTTACTTTTTTTCATATTAAATCGAGAAAAGTCGTGGGCGTAATCATACTTCATACTTAATATTATAAATGCGAAAGTGTGTTTGTTTGTTGGTTTGTCCTTCAATCATGCCGCAACGGAGCAACGGATAGATGTGATTTTTGGCATGGGTATAGTTGAGGGCCTGAAGAGTGACATAGGCTACTTTTTATCCCGGAAAATTAAGGAGTTCCCGCGGGAATCAAAAAAACTTAAGCCACGCGGACGAAGTCGCGGGCATCAGCTAGTCAGATAATAATTTAAGACTTTAGTCAACGGCCATTAATAACACGATAGCGCAGTGGTAAGGACATAGATTAGATTTGGAAGTCTTAGATACTATCCCTGTATTAAAATTAGTATCGATTGTGCTGTTGGGTGGAAAAATGAAGATTTGGTTACTTGGGATTTTTGTTGTAGCGGTGTGCGCTAAACATGAGGAATATGAAGGGTAAGACTAAGTTAATTTTGTTTTGTAGTGCGCGCTGTGTTTTTCCCGTGCCTCGGAGAGCACGTTAAGCCGTCGGTCCCGGTTATTATCATAAACATGATAATAGTCGTTAAAGCCCGCCAACCCGCATTAGAGCAGCGTGGGTGGTCTAATCTCTAATTCCCTCTCTCCTATGAGAGTGGAGGCCTGTGCCCAGCAGTGGGACGTTAATGGGCTGTAGTGGTGGTGGTGGTGGTGGCTGTGTTTTTATTAATGGGAGGCCTCGGGGACTTATTCATCTCTCTCATTGGAACTCTGGCATTGTGCGTTGCAAAGTCAAAATCTTCTGAGGATGTTCTGCTGTCGAAATATGAGTACAGAAGATTGGTTTTATAGTAGTGGTGGTGTGTATTGCAAAAAAACAAGAAACCCAGGAAGGATTGCTTGTTTTTCCTGCACAATCGGTAGCAGGAAGATGGGTGGTTGTTATTGTATGCTGCACGTTGTACTATACAGATTTGTCTTACAAAAACGTAAGTTCTTTGTGAATTTATGAGTTCTGATAAGAGGTTTCAGCTGTACTGACTTGCCCTTCCAGTTAAGTCCAGATTCATATAAGACTGTGTCGTCACTTTCCCCCAAGTGAGATCGTAGTCAAAGGAGAACATGTGAAGGACTAAGAACACAAATTGTGGTTTCAGATGGACCTCATACTACGTGGTACCATATGACTTTGACCAGTTAGAAGCCTTCAACCTCGTGGTTCAGAAATATGACCTCGACGTGTATGGCCACCCTGCCATCAAGAGGGAAGGGCTGGTGTTAGTGGATCCAGCCAATCAGAAGAAATTTACCAGTGCTTTGGACGAATTGGGTATTAGGTACCGGATACATACGAACAATTTGAAAACGTAAGTACCTAAAGCGTTTAATATAACTGTAACTATTACCTATTAATACTACTACGAATCATGTTATCATCAATAGCGACATGTTTAATTTGTCCGTTATTTATATGTGTATTTATTTATGTATTTAATCTTACGTATGTCTATTTTATTTATTTTGTACATATTAGTGTATTAATACGTTATTATTTTATGATATTGGTTAGTTTATGTATCTATTAGTATTTAAGTTTATTTTTATGCACCACCTCCCACTGTCCACTTGTTCATTTTCTCCGTATCGATAAGGTTGTCTGGAAGAGATCGCTACTTAGCGATAAGACCGCCTTATTGTACCTACGTCTTAAGTTTTCATATTTGTTATCTGTTTCGTTTTTGTTTTTGTGGTGTACAATAAAGAATATACAATACAATACAATACAATACGAATTGACCTGTCCTGTAGAGCCAGCATGCGCACAACTAGTAAAATTATGTCTACCGAAGCTAACATGGTTACACATATGACTTGTCTCGTTACGCCAAAAGTAGAGATAAAAGTAATACTTCTATGGTATTTTTCTCTACGAACCCTTACATGCCGACTATTTTTTTCTTGTAATATACCGGATTTTGTGCATGTACTTATAGAACTAAACGAGAAATTAGAGGGCATGGACAACATCTCTCTCTCGCCGCGAGATATCTCTTTGTGCCCATGCTAAGCGTGCTGGATTTGAAAAAATAGAAACTTGACTTTTTTTATTTTAAACGCGATTACATTGATCGCGGTTGATTTGTTAAAGAGTTGAGACCTGACACATCTTCAAACTGTTCATCAGAGGTTCATTGTTGTGAAGAACCAAAATTTACATGGGACTAAACTGACAGGGGATATGTCTCCTCGTTCACTCCCATGTAAATTTCGATAAAATGTGAATAAAAAATGACAAAAAGTTTGACTCTCATTCAATGTTGCTGTCCCGGGCCTTCTACGTGCCTATAGTGAATTAAAAAAAAAAGCTTTTGTAACTCTTCCAGGCATTTAGACCTTGAAGATGAAATGTTCAAGGATAAAGCATCAGCGGTCCCGAGCAGAATTGGAGGCAGACTACCTTACAATCAATATCAAACTGTCCAAGCGGTAATGTTTTTAAATCATTTTTTTTATTTATAATATAACTAAAAATACACGAAACACAAATAATATGATCATAAATGATAATAAAATAAAAGTAAACACCCCTGAGCCAAATCTGTTTATCTTTATTTTTTTTTATTTTTTTTTTTTTAAATATATAGGCTAGCGCTTGGCTGCAATCAGACTTGCTAGCAAGTGGTGATGCAGCCTAAGGTGAAGCGCGCTTGCCTAGAAGATGCCTATTCACTCTTGATTTGAAGGTACCTATATTAAAAGAGGAGGGAAAAACGGAAGCCGGAAGGGCATTCCATATCCTAGCGGTTCGAATTAGAAACGAGGAAGCAAAACGCTTCGTACGAGCCCGCGGAATTTCGACTGCGTAAGGGTGCAGACCTTGTCGATGCCTTGCGGTTCGATGATAAAAAGGTGACGGAGGAACCAGATCGAATAGTTCCTGGGCACACTCGCCGAAATATATCCTGTAGAATACCAACAGACAGGCAACTTTGCGCCGATGTTCCAAGCTCTTCAAGATGTTCTTTATGAGAAGAACTGACTGAAATATTCAATGAATAAACCTCAAACTATAAGGTTAGGAAACTTAAGGTTTTGTAAGTTCCATTAAGAAAGAATTTCCAGCAGGATCTGTAAAAAACTCATCTACATACCTACTATAAGCCCTTCTGTATAATCGTTTCGTGTATAAGTTTTATTTTAAGTATGTGCTTATGAAGAGTTTATCTATCTATCCATCTATCTGAATGGATCCAGGTTTAGAATAACCAAATTGCGTTGGTCGTAAATACCGCTCACCAAAGCGCCAAAAATATCTTCAAAATTTGAATTAAACTTTTAGTGCCTTCATCTGTTCATGTTCAAAATTTAACAGAAACGATTCTTTATTTCAGATCCACAGGTACATGGACGACATAGCAGCAGCACACCCAAACGTAGCAAGAGTCATCACCCCCACCAATTCCTTCCACGGCCTCCCCATGAAGTACATGAGGATTTCCACCACCAACTTCCAAGATACCAGCAAACCCATCATCTTCTTGGATGGTGGTATGCATGGAAGAGAGTGGGTGTCCATACCACCAGTCACATATGCTATCAACCAGCTGGTGGAAAATGTGACGGATCCTGATCTCTTGAACAGATTTGATTGGATCCTGCTGCCGATTATGAACCCTGATGGATATAGGTTTTCGCGTGAAGGTGTAAGTATACTTGAGGTTGATTTTATAACTGGATGTTTAATTTTTTTTAAACCCGCGTAAAACTAGTTGATGAGGTTTTCCATATCCAAAATTTTCCGGGATAAAAATTAGCCTATTTCCTTCCCCGAGATGCAACTTATTTATTATTAATTCCATCAAAATTGATTGAAAAGATGGGCCGTCAAAGCGTGGCAAACAGACACACACTTTCGCATTTATAATAATTATAAGTGTGGATTTTTCTGACCGCATTTTCGACCTCGACTCATTTTAAAACATGGTTGTCGCGCCGTCTTTGCGCACTTTGTATCTCTATTGTTCTTTATATTATGTGATTTAATTTGTATCGATTAATCAATAAATGACTTATCTAAAATGAAAAGAAAGGAAAGAGATCAGGCGCAGGACTAGTGGCTTTACGTGCTCTCCAAGGCACACTGTAATAATGTCACTGCCACAATGAGGATTAGTCCACCATAACGCTAAAGCATAACGCTTTTATAACATGGTTCCAAAAGAGTTTCTGAATTTGCCATTGCATAAATTTAAAGACTGTGTGTTGTGAAAGAATTTCCTTAATGACAAAGTTGCATGGAAGCAACCGGCCTCGCATCCAGTGACCCACAAGTCAGTGTAATACTTGTAACGTTACGTATGTGTTGTATTGTTTCTTAATGTAACATTTTTGTTGGGGAGGGATTCAAACTAAAATCCCTCGGTTCGTGTTCAGTGGACTGTATTTACTTGTTCACAATGTTCTTAGTTCTATTTACAATGTTCCAGTGGTTCGCAGGGTTCTTGGTACTTGGTCTTCACGGTTCACGAGTTGTAGACGAAGTGATTCTATACAGTTCAAACATGATCTTATATCTAATTCTCCCACTCGGCAACCGCATACGGTCGTGGTCGTGCCGAGCGAGAGATAAGGCGATCGCGGGGGTGAGGGCGCAGCGGGGAGCGGGGGCGTCGGCGGCCGACCAATCAGCGTTAGTCACGGCGGGCGCAGCGCGTGGCATGAAGCTCCCGTCCGTAACAATTTTTATTGTTAAGAAAAGAGCAACTGCTGAGTTTCTTGCCGGCTCTTCTCAGTAGAACAGTTTTCCGAACCGGTGGTAGAGTCTTAACGTATCATAAGTGACGCAAGTTGTCCTACGTGAAATAAATAAATCATCAAATATCAAATAAATATTATAAATGCGAAAGTTTGGATGGATGTATGGATGTATGGATGGATGTTTGTTACTCAATCACGCCCCAACGGCTGAACGGATCTGGATGAAAATTGGCACAGAGATAGATTATAGTCTGGAATAACACATAGGCTACTTTTTATCCCGGAAAATTAAGGAGTTCCCGCGGGAATCAAAAAACTTTAACCACGCGGACAGAGTCGCGGGCATCAGCTAGTTTATCATACACCGCTATATTTTTTTAGAACTAGGCCTGAACACCCGAGCTCATGAGACGCAGACATAATTATGCTACCTAATAGACTATTAGACAGATTTATTTTAATTTATTATAAGCTAAAATACAGTAATGTATTGTAAATACATAATATGATGTAAATTCCATGCTCAAAAATATATTTCCAAACGTTTCAGAGTGTCACATGGAGAAAAACTCGATCGATCGACCCTGACAACCAATGGACCCGAATGTGCCCTGGAGCTGACCTCGACCGCAACTTCGAATTCGTATGGGACACCATTGGCACCAGCGCCAATCCTTGCTCCTACGTCTATCCTGGTGCATACCCATTTTCAGAAGTTGAAGCTAGAGTTGTTCGAGACATCTTACATGAACATAGGAGGATTTTAATGTACATCTCCTTCAGCAGTTTTGGAAGCTTCATCATGTACCCTTGGGCGTTTGATGGGTCTTTATCCGAACATGCTTTTAGACAGCATTCTGTTGGGATCAGTATGGCAGATGCTATCAATTCGGCTAAGCTACCGAATTTCCCATCATACAGAGTTGGCAACGCTGGTCTTATTCGAGGATCAGGAATGGCTGGGACGTCTATAGATTACGCCCACAGTGTTGGAGTTCCGTTAGCCTTTACTATCGACTTGCCTGGTGTCTTCGGCGGTTACTGGATGGATCCAGTCTGGATTGAACAAGTCGTTATCGAAACTTGGGAAGGTGTTAAAGCAGGAGCTAGAAGAGCATTGGCAACTAACTGAAGATTAAAGAACTAATGAACTGCTTAAAATTAAAGAAATATTGACCCGTATATTATTATTATTTAAATGAATATATTTTTTTAATTTCTATATCTGTCATGCCCCAGCTTAGGTGGAGTCTGCGCTAAACTTTCGTGCACTGAAAGTCCAAAATGGCGAAATTCGATAGATAAGTTGTCGGATATAATATTATGCCTATGTACCAAAGTAATAAATTTTTTTTTGTTTAGCCTTGAGTATAGGCAGTGATACCAGTAAAAACATAACTTTCACTAGACAGACTATAATACATTTTTTTATTTTCTATCACATTGTGCTCAATTTTTTAAAATTAGGTATACCTACAAGAAATTAGTGATGACGTAGGTACTTACATCAGTCATTCAATCGCACATAATTGTGATAAAAATCCGGTTTCCACTAATATATTTACCCTGGAATTCATAAACGTTGGGTAACCAGTCTCTGGCAAAATGCCGTTCACGATTCGCGTAGGACTTGAATGTAGAATCAACCCTTGTTGCAATTCATAAACGTTCGCCAGACAATCTCCTAGCTGAATGGAGAAGAAATGGAGATGTACAGAATATTGTCTATTGATTGACATGTTATCTGTGGAAATTCTCTATGGATGTCACTTTGACGCACTGAGTCACTCAAGTGAACGTCAATGTTTGTTTACAAACAAACATTGACGCGGTTTTCAATTTCCAATGGTTTCCAATTTTAGGGAATAATAGAAAGCAAAGACCGAAGCGAATTCGAAATTTACGTGGTAAAACGCTGACGAATAATACCACTTTGATAGCGGTGATGCACAACTTCATGATTTGTATATCCTGCATAAAGTCAGAGACGGCCAAGCTGACGGTACATCCTGGGCACGTATAAGAATCGCTCTGGAGCACCTTTGCAAAAATATCGCGAAGATATGTTTGTTCGCAGATAACAAAAGTGCAGCTTACTCTCCATAAACTGAAGTCCAGTAGAACTACTTCAGCTCTTACGAGTACGTTCTAAACTGTTCCGGCATGGTGCAAAGATGTGTTCATCAGTGCAGACTTTTGGCCTGAGGGCATAGTATACCGTCGTTACAGGGAAGCGAGAACAAGAATTCCTTCTGCTTCATAAGACTATAATATACTTATTTTTAGAATTGTATTTATAGTATTTTAAGAATTATATTGTATTGTGTTATAATTATGATTAAATATTGTTGCCTGATTTAAATAAATAATTCAATGTTAAGATCAAAGTTATCATGTTCTTGCTTAGTCACTGAAGTAATAGGATACCAAATTTCGAATCTATAAAACCTGTATTGGTAGTTGCTCTCATACTTTCTTCAACATATTATGATAATCTGCAAATAGCTGAAGAGATTTTCTTGAATCATTGCTAAGAACACTTTCGATCAAGTCCTCTAAACCAAAAAAATAAATCAAAATCGGTTCATCCGTTTGGGAGCTATGCTGCCGCAGACAAATACACAGATGCACAAACACACACACCCTCTTTTAGCGTCGGTAAGTAGTCAAGACTGAAAGACCATGAAGGTACTTTTAGAGCTAGTTTTATGGCATTTATACATGGCTTTATATAAAAATTCTATTTTTATCTAAGAATGAATAAGTACAGAAAACTACAAAATGTTATAATCCATTTAATATTATTTTAACAATTAAAACCAGGCTGAAGAAGGACATCATTCATATTTTTGACTGCTATTATGATTCTTGTATTGCTAGCCACTTCCTTTTCGCCTCAAGAAATGCACATATCATATGAGGTCATCCAACCAAATGAATTAATCCACGACCTTTATTCTAACTTCTTCACACAAGATCTTGGCTCAAACTGAGGATAGTAGAACAACGTATGTTCTGGAATTGCCTTTAGGTACTGTGTAGTACATACATTAACTGTAGTTCCTTTATTTTGCGCTCGATATTATGTATTATTCGTCAACATCCTATGTCCTATGAGATAAGTACAGAGTCATTATAAAAATTTTCTTCTTTCTTGTTTACCTAATTCTGTATACCATCAATTAGCCTTTGCGTCTACTAGCCTTGCATCTTTATGTAGGCTGGCCGATTGTGGTATCTTTCAAGAGTCCGTCCTCATGCGGCACTTCTTTCTTCTGGCAATAATTCATAGCCATCGTTTCAATCCCTCCCCGGCCCACTATTAAATACTGAGCGCGTGCCTCTTCTTAGAACGAGAAGGGTAACTTCCGGAAATACCCGTCTGTATCAGGACAGCATAAATCGTCGTAGTTTTATATGCACTGGCTGTAATTAGCGATTTCATCATCAATGTAAAGTTATCATTCGCTTTACACTACACTTTGGATAATTGGTGGATTTATTGGTTTTACCACAAGTACAAACTTAGAAGAACATGTTGTATATGACTCAAATCACATTTTTCTTCGATTTTTTATTAAAAATCAAGATTTATTACGCAAAAATAGCCCACAAAATACAAAAATAAAGCTATGTCAAACTCATGTCATAGCAAAAGCCTCGTTTGATTGTGTCTGATTCGCGGAAATCGGCGAATCAGTATTCAGCCGCTGTTAGCGACCGCATGGAGAGTCTCTTTCGACTATGAAATGCAAAAGAGAGTCTCTTTCGACTATGAAATGCAAAAAGCTTGAATTCGATACATAGCGCTTGAAACGTCTCGGAAAAGAGCCGTTCAGTCGATTATGAATTCCACTGTTAGATAACATTATTTAGCAACGGATTAGATAATGAATGAATTTTCAAAAATATTTTTTTAAATCTACTTAGCTATCTCGATTATATAATAAAGTAGCTGATGCACGCGACTTCGCGTGGATTATAGTTTTTTGGTTCCCGTGGGAACTCTTTAATTTTCTGGGATAAAAAGTACTTTATTTATAATTCCAGACAACGCAAATTTCATGCAGATACATACATCCCTTCAGCCGTTCTGGCGTTATTGTGTAACAAACATCCATTCATCAAAACTTTCGCATTTATAATATTAGGATAGAAAATACATATACTAAGTTATGAAAATTAATTGTGAATATCGTGGGGTTAAAACTGATCTGCCCCCCTATTACGTAAGAATTGTCCATCAAACGTTAAAGATTTTCGTCAAAGTAAAATAAACAATGAAAGCATTGAATTAGAGCTCAATTTCGTCTGCCCATTCTTATACGTTTAGGGTGTCGTACATACCTAAACGTATAAGAATGGGCAGACGAAATTGAGCTCTAATTCAATGCAGTTATGGTTTTATTTTACTTTGACAAAAATCTTTAACGTTTAATGAACAATTCTTACATGATTGGGGCCCTGTTTTAAGTCGATTTATAAGGAATTTGTATCTTTAGCTACTTTTTATCGCGGACAATCAAGGAAATCCTACGGCGTTTTTACCCGACTGCGGAACGCACAGGGTTATGTGTTCATCAGTCTATATATGTATATTTCGTTTGTGTCGCACTACAGACAAAACGGCTGACCCGATTTTGATGATACTTGCACCACTAGATTTGTCTTAATCTTCCGAGTGTCATAACGGAAGCCGAATTTGAGAAAAAACAAAATGGCGCCCACTAGAAGCCATATTGTAATAAATTTAAAAATGAAAGTCAATAAACTATGGCAAGTGGGGTATCGATTAATAGGTCTTGTAAAATCATAGTTAGGTTCCCCAGACCATTTTCTCATTTTAACGATCATTTAGGATTTACGAGGTTTCAAAGCTTCATTTTTAGTGTATTCCTTTGTGTCGCACTACAGACAGAACGGCTGAACCGATTTTGATGATACTTGCACCACTAGATTTGTCTTAATTTTCCGAGTGTCATAACGGAAGCCGAATTTGAGAAAAAACAAAATGGCGCCCACTGGAATCCATATTGTAACAAATTTAAAAATGAAAGTCAATAAACTATGGCAAGTGGGGTATCGATGAATAGGTCTTGTAAAATCATGGTTAGGTTCCCTTGAACATTATTTCATTTTAACGATCATTTAGGATTTACGAGGTTTCAAAGGTTGAATTCCTTTGTGTCGCACTACAGAAAAAACGGCTGAACCAATTTTGATAGTACTTGCACTACTAGATTTGTTTTAATCTTCCGAGTGTCACTATGGAGGCACATGCTCTAAAATGCTACCACAAAATCTATAATAGTACATTTCGTGCAACTTCAAGCCGATAAAACGTCGCCTGTTTATAATAAATACTTACTGAACTAAAAAGTTTGAAATAAAAAAGTAATTTAATAAAACAAAAAACCCGACTGCTGGGATATCAAAAAGTATAAAACAAGACATGAATTGAAGTATTTCATTATTATCAATTTACATCGTATAATATTAATAAAATTTATCAAGGCGCAGTCGCACGTTAAGGTTAAGGTTAGCTATTGGACGTGCGACTGCGCCTTGATCAATTTTATTAATATTATACGATGTAAATTGATAATAATGAAATACTTCAATTCATGTCTTGTTTTATACTTTTAGATATCCCAGCAGTCGGGTTTTTTGTTTTATTAAATTACTTTTTTATTAAAGACCCTAAAATCCACGGGGATGAAGTCGCAAAATTCAAGTTTCTAGTTCTAGTTTAAAACAACGTTATAGTATGAAATATAGAAAATGATTTCATTATTGTGCCTTTTGGTGTTGAAACCGTCGTCGTCATGGTCGTGGAGCGAAGATGTTAGATCCTTTTTTAAGGATATATCTTCTCGTCTCACGGTGACCGGAGGGCTGGCAGTTACGAGTATCTCTGCCAACATAAAGTTTGGCACAATAAGTTTTGGCTATTCAGCGGGGTAACAGCCAGCGTTTTGGGCACATTGCCTCATTGCAGCGGTTTGGGTGATAGCATTAATGTTTAGTTTTTAATTTAGATTTTTAATGGATTCCATAGATTTAATTTGTTATTATCACAGATGTAGTAAACAGATACCGCGCTCGGAACATGGAAGTGCGGCCAAAATTTATTCGAGTGTGCGTGACAGCACTGTCTGAACACATGCATCAGTGTGCGTGAAATGTTGCCAGATTAATGAAAAAGTGCCAAATTAATGAAAGAAAATCTATTTGTTGGTTCTTTCTTTAGGCCTTCGATTTCAACGACTTATGGTAGGAGAATAGCTTGTATCCTGGAAAAGGAGATGCGCATATTACTGTGGTGGTACGCTGGCTACTTTGGAGCTACGCTGAGTACTTTAGCGGTACGACGAATACTTCCAAGATTCCAGTTAAATTGGTGGTACGTAGACTACTTTAGAGGTAGGCCGACTACTTTAGAGGTACGCCGACTACTTTAGAGGTACGCAGACTACTTTTAAGGTACGCCAGCTACTTTAGCGGTACGCAGGCTACTTTGGAGGTACGTAGGCTACTTTTAAGGTACGCCAGCTACTTTAGAGGTACGCCGGTTACTTTGGTAGTACGCAGGCTACTTTTAAGGTACGCCAGCTACTTTAGAGGTACGCAGGCTACTTTGGAGGTACGTAGGCTACTTTTAAGGTACGCCAGCTACTTTAGAGGTACGCAGGCTACTTTGGAGGTACGTAGGCTACTTTTAAGGTACGCCAGCTACTTTAGAGGTACGCCGGCTACTTTGGTGGTACGCAGGCTACTTTTAAGGTACGCCAGCTACTTTAGAGGTACGCCGGCTACTTTGGTGGTACGCAGGCTACTTTTATGGTACGCCAGCTACTTTAGAGGTACGCAGGTTACTTTGGAGGTACGTAGGCTACTTTTAAGGTACGCCAGCTACTTAAGAGGTACGCAGGCTACTTTGGAGGTACGTAGGCTACTTTGGTGGTACGCAGGCTACTTTTAAGGTACGCCAGCTACTTTAGAGGTACGCCGGCTACTTTGGAGGTACGTAGGCTACTTTGGTGGTACGTAGGCTACATTTAAGGTACGCCAGCTACTTTAGAGGTACGTACGTACCTCGTACAGCTCTGCGTACCTCAAAAGTAGCTGGCGTACCTTAAAAGTAGCCTACGTACCTCCAAAGTAGCCTGCGTACCTCTAAAGTAGCTGGCGTACCTTAAAAGTAGCCTGCGTACTACCAAAGTAACCGGCGTACCTCTAAAGTAGCTGGCGTACCTTAAAAGTAGCCTACGTACCTCCAAAGTAGCCTGCGTACCTCTAAAGTAGCTGGCGTACCTTAAAAGTAGCCTACGTACCTTAAAAGTAGCCTGCGTACCTCTAAAGTAGCCGGCGTACCTCTAAAGTAGCTGGCGTACCTTAAAAGTAGCCTACGTACCTCCAAAGTAGCCTGCGTACCTCTAAAGTAGCTGGCGTACCTTAAAAGTAGCCTGCGTACTACCAAAGTAACCGGCGTACCTCTAAAGTAGCTGGCGTACCTTAAAAGTAGCCTACGTACCTCCAAAGTAGCCTGCGTACCTCGAAAGTAGCTGGCGTACCTTTAAAGTAGCCTGCGTACCACCAAAGTACCCTACGTACCACCAAAGTAGCCTGCGTACCTCGAAAGTAGCTGGCGTACCTTAAAAATAGCCTACGTACCACCAAAGTAGCCTGCGTACCATCTGCGTACCAAGCAGCTGGCGTACCAATAAATTATTCGGCGTACTTCGAAATAAGCCGGCAGCGTAGCTGTTTCACAAAAGAAAAACTATCTACTAACAGCCCATTTACACCTTCTTTAATTTAAGGGAAATATTTCAACGTAAATTAGCAACACTGATAGATATCGTTGAGGTTTTGTGTTTCAAGTCATCAGCAATTAATTATCATGGAAAAAAAATCTAACAGAATGAAAATATACATTTTTGCCTATGAAACGAAACACCATCTTCCTTTTTTAATTTTTGGTAACAATTTTTACAGTGTTTCAAGATACAAGACGGCATTATTTCGAGAAACTTGTCTACACACACGACACGTCAAAACTTCTCGACGCGTCGCATCCAACTAACTGAGAATTGTATTTGCTTTTCGTTTTGTATTCGCTTTGTTGGCGCGTCTGCCGTGTTCCGAGCGCGGTATCTGGTACTACATCTGTGGTTATTATGTTTAAATTAATATCATAGTCTGACAAGCTTATCTGACCCGATGACAGCGT
This sequence comes from Erebia ligea, assembly GCA_917051295.2. Lineage (NCBI taxonomy): Eukaryota > Metazoa > Arthropoda > Insecta > Lepidoptera > Nymphalidae > Erebia > Erebia ligea. The sequence goes on from OU785241.1 coordinate 1,578,684, forward strand.
CGCTAGTATCTATGAAAAATAAAATAAACTAAAAACTGAACAGGCATAAAAATTTGTTCCAATTAGGTAGTATATTATAATAAAACTGGCCAAATTCGTGTCAGAAATCCGAATGTAATTGAATTTGAATGAATCCGAAAGTGTGTCTGTCTGCTACACTTTAACGGCTTGTCTTTTCAAGCGATTTTGATGAAATTTTGTATAGAGACAGGTTGCATCCCGGGACTCGGACGTAGTTGCGGGAATCATCTAGTGCAGGGGTTCCCTTGGGGTATTTTGGGCCCCTTTTCCAAAACGAACTGATACCTCAGACCCATAGATTTAATTTATTATTATGTTTAAATTATTATCAAATCTAGTAATTTCGTTTTTGGGAATTGTTAATCTATATTTTATGACGACATTTGAGTTTATAGACATCTTAGACATTTCTTATTAATTATTAAGTATTCATGTAAAAATTATGTTGTGGATGAACTGATTAATAGTTTTATGAATTACTTTTGATAATAATTTCAACTCATGTTTAAATTTGCATGTCAGTAATGACGAAACATGTTTGGTCAAATTTTGTATGTGTTATCTTTTAATTGTACCATGTTTCAAGCAAATAAACGATTTATTTATTTATTTATCATAGTCTGACAAACTTATCTGACCCTTTGACAGCGACGCCGCTAGTATCTATGAAAAATAAAATAAAAACAAAAACTAAACAGGCATAAAAATTAGTTCCAATTTTGGCCACCGGGCCAAATTAGTTTGTGTACCTAATCAACTACTAATAGCTCAGTATGCTCCCGAGATTTACAAGTGGGTCCGATCCTTAGTGTATTTAATTTGCAAGTTTCTGGAATATTGCAAGTGATGCCGGTGTATTATATTAAACAAGTTTCAACAAGTACGTACTACGAGTACGTAATGAGGTCGTGAGTTGTTAGCAACAATTACCTACACATAATATAGTTTGTCGAACTGTGTTTAATTGAAGGAATACACTTGCGACTTGTCGTACGTTCCTAGTTTTATCCACTAAAAGCTTGGATAGAATAAACACGGGATAGGAAACGTAACAATACTGTATGAAATCACATTCGACTAACTTTTGCGGGGCGAGGGGAATGTGCCTTGTCATTTTTCTGCCCAATTATTGACACTAGTCATTGAGGAGCGAGTGGCCTAGTTGTGACAATGCATATCAGTAACAGGGTGGGTGACCGAATTTGAGGTTCAAATTTGGCCTTTTCGTTTCTTCCGTGCCTCGGAGATCTGTTAATAATCGTTACAAAAACCTAAGAATTAATATACTCTTAGTCGTGTCATATACGGAAGGACGTGGGAACCCACCGCATTATTATGTGATTAATGGAAAGGAGTCACGACCCTCAGTAATGAGTAATACGACGCAGAGAGAGTGATTGACACTAGTGCATGAAAAAGTCGAGGACCAAACCCGCAGGACCACCATTTATTTTTATACTAACAGCGTTCACCACTTCTACAGGACATATCTATTATGGAAAATTAACAGAATATCGCGCGAGAAAAACGGTATGTGGATTTCCACTCTAAAGATAGTTTCCCCGAATTTCGGCCACGGCGACCAATCTCCAGAGAGATTAGCCTCTACGTGGGAAATATAATAGTGCACAAGTGTGTGCGTAAATTCAGTTGCTCTTCTCTTACTCATTATTATGAAGTCCGAATGCGACAGGGCAAAAAGTATAGCAACAAAAAGTCTGTAGTATGTAAAAGGACTTAGTTCCTCAAGTTATGTTTAAGTTGAATTTAACCGCGTCGAACCGTGAACTTGCCAACTTTGGCTACATGATATGGGTTAGTTTGGAACATACTTACTAAGTACTTCTTATTCTAACTTTGTGTTTGTTTAGTTCTCACATCATACTAATATTATAAATGCGAAAGTGTGTTTGTTTGTTGGTTTGTCCTTCAATCACGCCGCAACAGAGCAACGGATCGACGTGATTTTTGGGTATAGTTGAGGACCTGGAGAGTGATATAGGCTACTTTTTATCCCGGAAAATTAGGGAGTTCCCGTGGGAATCAAAACAATCTTAAACCACGCGGACGAAGTCGCGGGCATCAGTTAGTTTACTAATATTATAAATGCGAAAGTCTGTCTGTCTGCTACGCTTTAACGGTTCGACTTATTAACCGATTTTGATGAAATTTTGTATAGAGACAGGTTGCATCCCGGGATGCGGACTTAGTTGCGGGAATCACCTAGTCTATAATATATTTAAATAAAAAAATCTTATTAAATGTCGTGGTCTGCAACTTTCAGGAGTTTTCTTGAAGTTCTTAACGTTTATTCAATACACGAACTTGCCAAGAATATTGGCCCGATTTCAATAAAACTTTTAGTCGACTTCAAGTAGTTATAAGAAACTGTATGCAGCGGCCATTCGGGAGTAAGTTTTATTGGAAAAGATTTAAAAGTTTTTTATTAAACATTGAACTTCTTGTTTGATTTGTTTGTTTCTTTTGAAACTAGTTTTGAGTTTTGTTAGCTCAATTCTAAGAGATAATATTTTTTTTTAAATATATATAATATCATAAAGTACTAATAACAGTTAACTTGAACTCTAGAGACGTTATTATTATAAAAGGTGTGAGTAAATCATTATTATAATTTTCATTAAAATCTTCCCAGCAGTTAATTACCTCCTAGTCTACAGGAAATCGTTCAGGAATAAGTGAAATTTTTACTGGAAGTGACATGGTTATATTGACAGATATCTAATATCATACTTAATATTATAAATTCGAAAGTGTGTAACTTTGTCTGTTGGTTTGTCATTCAATAACGCCGTAACAATGCAACGGTTCGACGAAATTTTTTGAGTTTATAATTTATGATGATAGTAATTGCTTGAGTATACTTAGTTGACCTGGAGAGTGACATAGGGTACTTTTTATCCCGGAAAATTAAGGAGTTTCCGTAGGAATAAAAAAATCTTATCCCAAGCGGACGAAGTCGCGGGCATCAGCTAGTTATCTAAAAGAGTAAATCTGTAGTCCTCACGGAATCACTCCGGTCTGCATGGGTTAACTAACGGATATTCACATTTATACGGAGCACACACACTAGGCGACAGGACAAAACATTGTTTCCCTTCGACTCGGTGTTTATTTACTTATTACAAAAATTTGGTATCCAACACTGTTAGATACAATTTAACAATTACAATAAATACTTTAATTACATTTATGTGTTACAACCATCGATTTATTGGTAAGTCAATGGTCACAACTCACTATTTATTTATTTATTTATTTATTTATTTATTTATTTAGATATCTTTATTGCACACACAAAATATACAGTATACAGTTGAAAAGCAGTAGTAAGACTACATAGAAATGTGCAAAGGCGGTCTTATTGCTAAAGCAATCTCTTACAGACAAAATTGGTGAAAGGATAAATAAACCCGAGCGCGGGATGGTGCTGTATAAAAATAAATAAATAATGTATACATTTTAGACCAATAAATAGATATAAATATATATACCCACATTTATATATATATATATATATATATATATATAATATATAAATAATATAAATATACCTATATAAATCTATCACTATGTTAATTATTAAAAAAGAATAAAGTTAGTTAGGAGCTTATCCAGTAAGTAAATCTTTTATTGATCAGCGATGGTTGGAATTCATTAAAATTTCTCATTTTGAATTCACTTAAGGGTCTTGAGTTGCATTTTCAGTAAAAATAATTACACTTGGAGACATGTTCGACTTCCTATTCGCTTGGTTGGGGATTCGATTCTCGGTTACGCATTTCTAACTTTTTAAGTAAGTTGTATAAGTAAAGATGTTAAGTGAAGATGTGTTTTTCACTTCTAATTTTTGGGATAGTGCGGGGTTCGCCATCCTTCCTGAGGAAAGTAATAAAATATTCAGATTAATGATATATCGATAAGTCCATCCGAGCGAGTCCGGGCCGTAACAGCTAGTCTTAAATAAACATACAAGTAAGGTATATCGTTTTCACGCCACTCATAGAAATCAAGATTCGAGATGTAACGTGAACTCAATAAAACTTCTGTGCAATGTATTCTATACCGGGGTAAGTATGTACGACATGTTGTACACATTTACCCCGGCTCGGGAAAATATGGGCCGTAAAACCGCATAATAACCTCCTCTCCCCCCTCCCTTCCACCTCCCCCTCGTTATCAGCGCTCCGCGAGAATTGCGGAGGTATCGGTGGTATATCGATATACCTTGGAAAATATCGGAGTTTGCCATCTTGGTATAGGAATGTAATGGCGCCTTTCCACTGAGATGTACGAGTGTGATAAGCGAGGAATTATTATATTAGTCATTAGTCATGTTTTGAATACCTCCCTGGAACAGTGGTGACGGGCGGGTTCGATGCCCGGCACCGTCGATTTGGGAATTTATAATTGGGTATTTGACAACTATTCAAATAAATATTTTTTTAGTGATTATTAAATAGAGGATCTCCCAAAAGTTAGTTTTATGTTGAATAACTATTTTAAACTATCAATTATAGTAAAAAAGTGCGTCGAACTTGGATGACGTCACGATGCAATGTTTCACACAAAATCCCATCCTAAGCACGCGTTTTGACGTTTGAAAAAAAGTTGCTGATTTGACTAGTTGTCAAATACACAATTTTTGAGGTTTCTCTGGCAAAAGCGCTGCCAAGCGATTTAAAAACCGATTTGGTCAATCCATTTTCTCTGGTCTGGCCTGGTGGAAGGCTTCGGCCGTGGTTAGTTACCACCCCACCGGCAAATCGATTTAGCGTTCCAGTACGTTGCCGTATATAAACCGATTAGGGTATGGGTTTAATTAAACTGCCGTATCCCATTATCATATTTTTAGACTGCATCATCACTTACCATCTGGAGACATCGCAGTCAAGGGGTAACTTTTAGTAAAATAAAAAAAAAGGTGGTCACCATGTGAAGGTTCCGTGTAAATACTTCTTTAGAGTAAGATTGAAAAGGCGGTTTTTGTTAGGGCGTGCGATATTTCCGATACATCTTGCGATGAAAATAAATTAAGAGATTTCATCAATTTTGCGTTAAAAAGAATATTTGGTTTCCCCGGATTATCATAAGTTATATATTATGATAAATGATACCTAAAGGTTTTGAAAGGTTTTATTGATCGATTTTACAAAATGTTTATGTACGAGTATATATCTCCAAATGATAAAGGCCCTTTCAGACGCATCATAGATATGTTTGCGACGGGTTAGCCCACTAATATCTTAGATTGGATAATCACTTACCACCTGGTTAAATTGCAGCAGTTATGCTGTGTGTGCGTGTGTGTTCATTCCTTCATACCTAGACTGCATAATACTGCAATACCAACAGGTATGAATGCTTGTGACAGTATGTCTGCGATTAGCATCTCTCGCAACGATGCATGCACATTATCAGATATTGTGATTACACACGGTTCCTAGTCTAACAAAATCGAGTATTTTATGCCTGGTGGGAGGCTTCGGCCGTGGCTAGTTACCACCCTACCGGCAAAGACGTGCCGCCAAGCCATTTAGCGTTCCGGTACGATGCCGTGTAGAAACCGAATAGGGGTATGGGTGTAATTAACTGCCATGCCCCTAACAGGTTAGCCCGTTACCATCTTAGACAACATCATCACTTACCATCAGGTGAGATCGCAGTCAAGGGCTAACTTGTAGTGGATAATAAAAAAAAATTCGACTCTACGGCCTATTACGGTAGGTATAGTGATTGTAACAGTGTACCAATCGCAATCACCTCTTATTGACCTTTCGCTATTAGTGATAGGCCACATCCATTGTCGTGGCCACAATACATGGTATTCAAATTAACTTTTCATCCCATGTATTCGAAAAGGACGACTTGGTTCGCCTTTATGTGCGGCCAAAGGTGGTGTTTTCTATAAGAAACTTTTAGCGGGCAGTAATGAGTTTTTAATCCTCTTTATGCTCGTAAGTGCGCCGCAATTATCTTTGCCGCGCACTTATTGAATTTGGAACATCTTAGTGTTCAGCGCCAACGCAAATTGACGACCTCCGTGGCGCAGTGTGGAGCGCTGCTGTCTTAACGTGCGGAGGTCCAGGGTTCGATCCCCGGCAGGGTCAATTTAGGAATTTATAATTTCTGAATTTTAACTAACGAAAGGGCTATATGGATATATATATTTCAAAAAAAAAAAAAAATTATAATTAAATAAATATTATTATAAAGGCGAAAGTTTGGATAGATGTGTGGATGTATGGTGGTATGGATGTGTGTTACTCAATTACGCCCGAACGGCTGAACGGATCTGCATAAAATTTGGCACAGAGATAGATTTAAAAAAAAAAAAAGATTATAGTCTGGAAATAGCACATATGCTTTTTATCCCGGGAAATTAAAGAGTTCCCGCGGGAACCAAATTTTCTCATACAGGGTGATGAAAAGTAGAGTGTATCATTCGGGCGCAAATATATTTTTGGCTCGGGCGACGTACTTTGAATCCCTCGCTACGTTCAGGATTCTACTAAAGAATCCCTCGCTACGCTCAGGATTCTACTCTAGAATCCCTCACTTCGTTCTGGATTCAAAAAAGCGCCCTCGCCGTAAAAATATTATTTTGCTCCCTTATAATACAATCTACTATTTACGCACCATAAGGCGCTCTTTTCTTACCATTTTTAATCCTCTCTTTGCGTCATATTACTGAGGGTTGTGACTTTTCCATTAATCAGAAAGAAAGAAAGAAAATCCATTTATTCAAAAATGGTGTTGCAGACAAACATCTGGCATACATAGTTGTACACATTTTTTGACGACCTCCGTGGCGCAGTGTGTAGCGCTGATGTCTTAACGTGTGGCCTGCATCATCACTTACCATCAGGTGAGATCGCAGTCAAGGGCTAACTTGTCTATACTAATATTATAAAGAGGAAAGATTTGTTTGTTTGTTTGTTTGTAATGGATAAACTCAAAAACTACTCGACCGATTTTAAAAATTCTTTCACCTATAGAAAGCTACATTATCAGCGAGTAACATAGGCTATATTTTATTTTCAAAAAATTAGAGATCCTTACGAAAATTGCAATTATGTGAACCAAGTCGGAAAAAATCCTCTCTTCTGAGAGCTTACGTGGCATGCGCTGCGTAAATAGTTAAAGTTACACGAAAACAATGTATGGTGGAATTTTTGTTCCTCTCAAAAAGTTCTAAAAAAAAGTACATGATAGCATATATTATATCTATCTTTTAAGGTTGACTCACAATAACCATTTTTATAGCTATATTGGGTATAGACTATTAGGACTATTAGTGCTACCCGTGCGAAGCCGGGGCGGATCGCTAGTAGTGGATAAAAAAAACACAAAAGTATGTTTGTCTGTGACACCACCCGGAATGGGTGTACAGCTCAGCCGTGTGCCCACCATCATACATACAAATGCATGCATGATGCCGGACGCTGATTTTCAGCTGTGACCCGGGTGACGTCACAGCCAACAGATGTGAATACTTATACCTCTACTAGCTGATGCCCGCGACTTCGTCCGCGTGGATTGAGGTTTTTCGGTTTCGGAACTCTTTAATTTTCCGGGATAAAAAGTAGCCTAAGTATGTGCTATTCCAGACTATAATCTATCTCTGTGCCAAATTTCATCCAGATCCGTTCAGCCGTTGGGGCGTGATTGAGTAACAAACATCCACACATCCATACATCCACACATCCATACATCCATACATCCATACATCCATTATTTGATATACCTAATCACATAATGCTAGTAGTTTTCTTGGGATAATAATGATGCGGTGGGTTCCCACGATACGACTCGACCAAGAGTATTTAAACTTTTAGCTTTTTGTAACGATTATTATCAGATGTTAGTGATAATAACCAGAAACGACGGCTTTACATGCTCTCCGAGGCACGGAGGAAACGAAAAGGCCTAATTTGAACCTCCAAATTCGGTCACCTATCCAGTTACCGACTTGGGTCAACGTTGTTTAACAATCGCAATCGACTGATATGCGTTGTCACAACTCACAACTAGGCCACTCGTCCCCATTTTTAATACGGAAATATAAAAATAATGTCTTATTTTTTACTAGCTGATGCCCGCGACTTCGTTCGCGTGGTTTAAGTTCTTTTGATTCTCGCGGGAACTCCTTAATTTTCCGGAATAAAAAGTAGCCTATGTCACTCTCCAGGTCCTCAACTATACCCATGCCAAAAATCACGTCAATCCGTTCCTCCTTTGCGGCGTGATTGAAGGACAAACCAACAAACAAACACACTTTCGCATTTATGATATTAGTATGATTCTCAACGACAGTGTGTATCAATGGACGCAGTACGGCAGACCGGCAGTTTTCACGGTGCTTAGTCACAAGCCTATGCACTTATGTGCAATTATAACTCTTAGTACTTTACGTTAAGGTATTAAATTGAATGAACGTCTATTCCTGTCCAAGCTAGCGGAGTTACTTGACAGGCAATTTAGCGTGTTCATATGCCTATTTAGAGTTTAGAGGACATTTCGTTACAGTCGTATCCGCTAGTGGTTAAAACAAGAGAATCTGCAGTAAAACTTCGTGGGTTCGAATCCCGGACTGACAAATTTGAATTTTAACCCCATCTGGATACGTTGAGTAAGATTTCATGTCAATCCCGTAATAACATTAAAAAGTATGGCCAATTCTGTATAAGACAGTCTATAAACTAAACCAAAATAAAGCTTTAAATCTAGTTCTGTCTCTTTCCGCATTGAGTTTTATTGATATCACATTATTTAACTTTTTAGTATTAAACATTATTAATAATATAATTAAATTATTTTAGTAAATAACAAGAAACATGTCATAACAATACATAATCTTTGAGTTTTGAAACAATTCGACACCCATGAGTACAGAACCCGGATTTTTTCCGGAGCTCATATTCTTTACTTTAATAGTGCTGTACAATGACAAACAAGTGACCTTGCTTCTTGTCAAATTTCATGATACTAGGTCGACGGGAAGGACCCTATAGGTTTTGATTTATTGGCGAGCGTCAAAATATGCCCAGTATATATGCGGCATAAACGGCCGTATCTTTCGATTTCGTTGTTTTTTTTTTACAGCCCCAAGGGACCGTAGACATAATTATTTGATATTAATTCCAACTTGATACCTCCACGCGTTCCCAAGAAAAAGGAAGTTGAAAGACAGACAGACGGATAACGAAGTAATCCTATAAGGGTTCCTTTTTTCCTCTTGAGGTATGGAACCCGAAAAATAAGATATTACTTTAAAGTTTAAACTATCATGAGTGATATTCATTATAACACGTGAGTTTATCCGGGAGTTATGTATAGATAGATATTACTTTTATGGTTCCGTATTAAAAATGGTAACAGACAGACAGACCGCCAGACAGACAGACGGACAACGAAGTGATCCCTTATGGGTTCCTTTTTTCCTTTTGAGATACGGAAACCTAAAAACATCAAAAATTACAGAATAGCTAGTAAAAGTAAAAGATTACGCTGTAGGTACTCCATGTCCCATATAAAAATCATGTTCACGACTATACTATTTCACAAAAGTAACAACCCAAAAATATCAATTTTTGCGGAATTATTTTAACCGACTTATGACTTCCGTTGACGTATTTCTTAGTATTGTTTTTTGAAGATAATATTTATGGATTTTTTAATCACAATAATAAAATTATTATCTTGATTCTAACGCAGTTATGTAGGTAGGCATGTAAGTAGGAAGTAAAGGTTTTTGGCAATTGTATAGCACTTGCTATAAAAGTATTGGTCAAGGAAATATCGTGACGAAACCGGCCTGCCGGCCTGTGGAAATATTATGGATAGTTCTCCATAATATTTTAGATTCAGGTTTATTTATTTGTGAATACAGTTGTACATAGATGTTAGTTTTACAGAAGTTATAGGTCTACTACCACAGCCCCCCTAGCATGGGCCGAGACAATTTTCTCCCCGAGGAAAGGATAAAAATTTTATTCCTAAATAAATAAATAAAAACGCTAAATAACGGTGGATAAATAGTCCCCCGAGTCCCCGTGAAATGTCAAACGGGGATAAACTTCTCCTCTCCCCTGTTGCTGTGCTCTGAGATGTGGATAATTTAATTTTATCTCTTGTCAGTGGATAAAATCGGGGGATAAAATTTTTATCTCCGGCCCATGCTAGGGGGGCAGTGTGGTGTACAAATATGTTAACTCATTAATTACAATTTATATTATTATTAAATTATTATTAACTCGATTTTTGCTAGATTCACTCGATGATTCAAAAGCATTTGTAAGAGTTTATTTAAAAAAAAATTGAGTTTGAGTTTGATGATGGCCCTTCTCATTTTGAGAGGTGACCCGTGCTTTGTAGTGTGCTGGCAAATGGGTTGATAACTGTCGTTGATAATGATAATTTATTTTATTTTGAATTTAATGCTTATACAATATTTTAGATTTTTGACTTGCCACACTTTAATAGAGCCGCGATATAATAACATTGTTTTATGTGGACACGGGTTATTTCTCCCGGGATGTTGATCCTCTACTTCAAGCGTGAAATCATAATAATTTGTTTTGGCTTATATGAGCAGAAAAGGCGAAAACACACTACGGATTAGACAGGACAAATATTAACGGCGGCATATAGGAAACACGTTTCGTCCTGTCGCACTATTCTGTGCAGCTCCATTTAAAAGTGCGCGTGTGGAGTTTTGGTAAGTCAGACAAAATTGTTTTGACCATAGTGTGCTTGCGCCCTAATGACCACCAAATATTATGAAAAATCCTGAACAAACAGCTTATATCTGATAGGTATACAGGATTCCCGTTTTTTTTCAACCAGCGTGTAAAGTTACATATTATAATACAAACTAGACTAGATGTACCCGCGACTTCGGCTTTTTAATAAATAAATAAATAAAAACTTTATTGCTGTTTACTATTATTATTTTTAGGTATTTTAAAATATTCTGTGGAAGTCCGGTTAAAGTTTCCGGGGTAAAGAGTGAGCTATGACCTTCCTCGGGACGCAAATTATCTCTTTACCCAATTTCGTCAAAATCGGTGAAGCATATGGGCCATGAAGACGTACCAGACACTTGGACGGACCGACTGATGTTCTTTCTCTTCATACTATATTATAAATACGAAAGTGTGTTTGTTTGTTGGGTTATTGGTTTGTTCTTCAAACACGCCGCATCTAAGCAATGGATCAACGTGATTTTTTTGCATATAGTTGAGAAGCTGGAGAGTGACATAGGCTATTTTTCCCCGGAAAGTTAAGGAGGTTTCGCGGGAATTAAAAAAACTTACTCCACGCGGACGAAGTCGCGGGCATCACCTAGTTAGTGATATGTATTAGTATGAATTTGTAAGGTTTTGGAAGTGTGGATAAGCCAGAAGTAACTTCTAGGCTTTGAACATCTATCCTTTATGTACTGTTTTGACTTGTTATCACTGCCACCCTGCCGACCGCATCGCACAAGCACCGAGTTGCAATACATTCGATCAATACAGGTGCGTATTGTCATAAAAGTAGGTTAAGTACGTAGTGAGTATACGTCCTTCTTATCAACCATTGCCGACTCACTAAAGCTGAGCTGAGCATAAGTCTGTGATGTTAAAATTTCTTAAAACGCACATAACTTCTAAAAGTTGAAAGTGCGTGCCCAGGGATTGAACCCGCGACCCGCGTCAGGAGTTCGGGTGTATTAATGACTAGGCTATCACCGCTACCGTCACTATATAAATGAAAGTATACGTACTTAAGTAAAACACTAGTTGAATGAATCCGAAACCTTGCTTTGCACGTCTGCGTCGTACTGACTTTTAGAGGAAATCTAGGGTATTTTTAATCCCGGAACATCAAAGAGGTCGTGGGCACCATCTAGTAATAGAATAAAATCAAGTTTATAAAATCGAGTAAGTAATTTTCTTCTTTCACTTGTCACTTGGCCAAATAGATTAAATCCATACTTCCATACTAATATTATAAACGCGAAAGTGTGTCTGTCTGTCTGTCTGTCTGTCTGTCTGCTACGCTTTCCCGGCCCATCTTTTCAACCGATTTTGCTGAAATTTGGTATAGAGGTAGGTTATATACCGGGGAAGGATATAGGCTACTTTTTATCCCGGAAAATTAAGGAGTTCCCGCGGGAATCAAAAAACCTGAATCCACGCGGACGAAGTCGCGGGCATCATCTAGTACGAAAATGAATAATAAAACTAATAGTTTTTGGATCTGTTAAAAAAACTAAATTTTGAAAGAACGCACCGTGTTTAGCAGTACGGCGTTTAGGTACGCTAGCATAATCCTCTCTGAAGCCGATTGTGACACTCGGCGCAGATTGTGGACTTATACCACTGAGCTTCTCTGTGTGTCTGTTACCTTATTTCTATACATGATACCTACCCTGAATAACTTTTTACGTAAGTTACTTACATAACTTTTGCCACTGATGTGACTTTAAAGACTGTTTATATTTCTGTCTTGTTTAGCAATAAAGAGTTTATCTATCTATCTTTCTATCTATCTATCTATCTATCTATCTATCTATCTATCTATCTATCTATCTATATCTATCTATCTATCTATCTATCTATATATCTATCTATCTATCTATCTATCTATTTCTTAAGTTACTTAGTTAAGCAACTTTCGCGACTTAAACGCGCGAAACGAACTAACCTGGTAGGGGTATGGCAGTTATGTTATACCCGTACCAGGTTAGCTCGCTACCATCTTAGACTGCATCATCACTTATCTATCTATCTAATTATGCGTGCGTTTCTTGGTTTGGTTGGTGATGGATTGAGATGAAAATGATGATGATGATGATGATGATGATGATGATGATAATGATACACATATTATAATATTGCAACTACTTATGTAATACATAACTAGGCAAATATCCTGGATGTGTCATATATTTTTTTTAATATTGCACAACATTGTGCAATATTAAAAGTATTGCAAAAGTTTACGAAATTAATGCAAAGGTTTCGTATAGTTTTGAAATATTTTTCTCCTTTTTTTTCGACGAGTTTTTTGACTCTAATCTAATAGTTTAAAATGGTTATCGAACTTAAACTAACAGAGTCCTCTGTTATGAGGACAGAGTGTGGATTTACGTCTTTTGGAAGACCTGTAATTATCACAAAAAAATACATTAAAAAAACCATAATCTACTTGAGGTGTGACCTAAATTTGGTAGATCTGAACCTACGACTCTTTTATAATTCAGCAGTTTAACTAACTAACCGTTATGGCGTAATAGCATTACAGGATTTACAGGAAACCATTACAAAACATTGTGAAATCGACAGCCTATATAAACACCACCAAGGTCGCCTATCAAGCATTTAATACCTGTATTTGTATCGAGACGCACGCGTTGAACCTAGGTATATCAAGTATCAAGAACCTATATAACTCAAGTGTCAAGATTCAAGTATTACTTACCACGCAGTATAAATAAACAATAAAAATGAGGGATCATTTGTACGGGAAATTCTTCGATTTTCACAGTCGTGGCATGTTTCCGGACCACTTTGGCCACCACGGATGCGGACCACATAGCCACGGACGTCATGGTCATGGCCCACATGGCCACGGCCCACATGGTCACGGCCCACATGGCCACGGCCCACGTGGTCATGGACGACTTGGCCACGGTTCTTTCGGCCACGGCCCGTTTAGGCATCATCACCACGGCGCACATGGAAGTTTTGGCTGCCACAAACAATTTGTATTCGGCCCAAGAGGTTTTGATCCTTGTGAAAGGTTCAGGAATATTCAAAGACCAGGGAATTGTGACAGACGTGGAAGATCACGCCATTTTGACGGACCGGGACCAAGTTTTTCTGGTGGTTTCTGTCAGCGTAGACGCGAATGTGGATTTAGAAAGCAGAATGGAAAGGGGAAGGATTCTGAAGAGCAGACGTTTTTGTTCAGAGGTGTTGTCATTGAGCAGGACAAACGACCGAATTCTGTATAAATGATACGGGACATTATTAATCATCATAATCCATCCACGGCCGACTACTGGGGCCATACAAACAAAGCTTAAAGCCATTGTTTCATTATTGTTGACTTTCGTGTTTTAGAATTATAATCCTTATTTTAGGAACAACAAGGTCATCATCAGCCGTTGTGCATCCACTGTTGAACATAGGCCTCTTTCAAGTAGCGCCAACGTGTATGATGATGAGTATGGCCCCAGAATAGGTAATATGGTATGGCCCCTGAGCGTAAAGGGTCTTCTCTCAGAATGAAATAGGTTTAAGCACTAACCAAAAGGTTTAGGCAAATATATTCCACAATGCTGGCCTAGAGGGAAATTATTATTCATCCTAATTATTTTTAGGGTTCCGTACCCAAAGGGTAAAAACGGGACCCTATTACTAAGACTCCGCTGTCTGTCTGTCTCCAGGCTGTATCTCATAAACCGTGATAGCCAGAAAGCTGAAATTTTCACAAATGATGTATTTCCGTTGCCGCTATAACCACAAATACTAAAAATTAAAAAAATATATATATTAAGGGGGGTCCCCATACAATAAACGTGTTTTTTTCGTATTTTTTTGCTCGATATTAAAAACGGTAACAGGTAGACGGTTCAAATTTTCACAGAATATTAACTTGTATATTACCTTTCAAAATAAATAATTAAATATCAATAAAGTAAATATTAAAGGTGGGCTCCCATACAACAAACGTAATCTTTATTTTTAATACGTCATAAATCGTAAAACTTACTACAGGTTTGTACGGAACCCTCGGTGCGCGAGTCCGACTCGCACTTGGCCGGTTTTTACGTTATTGTGTCAAGTATTGTAAGTACGTAAAGTATCTATGATAAATTTTGTACTAAAGTTATATTTATCCATCCATGACTATCCAGAATAGAATTAGAATTATAGTGGTACTAGTATAAAATACTAACATATTATTATTATTATCTAATTATGTGTACTTGCCAATATCAAATGCTATTATTTGACCAGTGTTTTTCAACGTATACAACGATAAAACTTTATTAAAATAAAACTATAGTACCTAGTACATATTATTAATAAAATAAAAACATGTAAAAAATATAACTTGTCTTATTTTTTCCTTTGCGTGGGTCCATCCATTCTTCAGTTTAAAGTAAGAATATTATGATTTAAGGTGCAAGATTTTTGACAACATCGCTTTGGTTTGACCAAGAGACTAGAGATAGAAACGACGTGATTTTTTGCATGGATAAACAAAATAGTTAATGACCTGAAGAGTTCCATAGGCTAGTTTTATCCTGAAAAATTAAACAGTTTTATACTTTCATACAAACTTTAACCCCTTATTTCACCCCCGTAGCGGTGGAATTTTGAGAAATCCTTTCTTAGTGAGCGCCTACGTCACAAAAGGAACCTACTGTCAAAATTTCAAGTTTCTAACCCCAGCGGTTTAGGCTGTGCGTTGATATATAAGTCAGTCAGTCAGTCAGTCAGGACTTTGAATTTTATATATATATAGATTTACCTACCTACTGCGGATTATAGCGAATTAAACTTCTACTTTTTTTTTTATCCACTACAAGTTAGCCCTTGACTGCGATCTCACCTGATGGATGCAGTCTAAGATGGTAGCGGGCTAACCTGTTAGGGGCATGGCAGTTATATGAAACCCATACCCCTATTCGGTTTCTACACGGCATCGTACCGGAACGCTCACTTGGTGGCACATCTTTGCCGGTAGGGTGGTAACTTCTTTCATTATCATGGACTTCCGCAAAGTAACGCCTTCTTCTATCTAATACCCATAGTAAAGTAGAG
Organism: Erebia ligea; assembly: GCA_917051295.2. NCBI lineage: Eukaryota > Metazoa > Arthropoda > Insecta > Lepidoptera > Nymphalidae > Erebia > Erebia ligea. Next base: position 1,594,547 of record OU785241.1, read on the forward strand.
GGCCTTAGCTAATTTTCAATATTAGTACCTACTCTATATTCAGTAGCCTATGTCGAATTCGGTCGCTTTCCACTACTGATAGTGTAAAGTAGTACTTCATGTAACGCATCATACCTTTTTATTATAATTAGCTCGCGCACTACACAACGACCGCGTGTGTTCCGCAGATAGCGAGTGTAAACACACTATTATCGGATACACACTGCTCGGACAAACAGCCAGCTTCACGCAGACACACTCTTCATCATCATCGGCGCTACAGCCCTTTATGGGCCCGGGCCTGCTCCAGAAGATTTCTCCATCTATCTCTATCATTTTTAAACCAATCCGCTTTGCATCTTGGTTAACCCCATCCAACCAACGAAGTTTTGGTCGACCGATACTCCTACGCCCATCTGGGTTTGACGACATCAGTTTCTTTGGCGGCCGCTGTTCGTCCATTCGTTGCACGTGTCCAGCCAGACACACTCTTAGTGCTCTTTTTTTTAATCCACTACAAGCTGTTCGCCCTTGACTACGATCCCACAAAAATGGTAATGGGTGGATGGTAAGTGATGATGCAGTCTAAGTTGGTAGCGGGCTAACCTGTTAGGGGCATGGCAGTTATATTAAGCCCATACCCCTATTCGGTTTCTACATGGCATTGTACCGGAACGCTAAATCTCTTGGCGGCACGACTTTGCCGGTAGGATGGTAACTAGTCACGGCCGAAGCCTCCCACCAGACCAGACCAGGGAAAATTCAGAAATTATAAATTCCCAAATTGACTCTGCCGGGGGTCGAACCCGGGACCTCCCACGTTATGGCAAGAGCGCTCAACACTGCGCCAGGGAGGTCGTCAAGTATATAAAAATATAAAAATATTATAGTATATTGTGAAAATAAATGCAGCATCGAGATCGAGAGAGCGCGAGGATTTGGAGGTTCTACCCTAATCTCTCTCTGCGTCGTATTCCTCATTACTGAGGGTCATGACCCCTTTTCATTAATCAAATAATGATAGGAGTTTTCTTAGGATAATAATGCGGTGGGTTCCCACTTACCACGTCCTTCCGCATACGACTAGACTATGAGAATTTAAACTAAGGTTTTTGTAACGATTATTATCAGATGTTAGTGAAAATAACCAAGACCCTCTCCGAGGCATGGAGGAATCGTAAAGGCCAAATTTGAACCTCTAACTTCCGTCGCCCATCCAGTTACTGACTTTGGTGAACGTGGCTTAGCAATCGCAATCGACTGATAAAATTAAAAATTCAAATGTTTTTTATTAAAAAAAAAATACAGTCGAATTGAGAACCTCCTCCTTTTTTTGAAGTCGGTTAAAAATAAACTTTTACAAGTGCTTTTGAATCGTTATGTGAATCTACCACTGGTTCGATATATACTCGTATATGCGTTGTCACAACTAAGCTACTCGTTACTTTTCATTCTAAGGGCCGCTTGCACAAGGACATTTAAACACATTTAGTTAAATTTTGTAATGCTGTCCCTTTTTGGCAAATGCATATTGTAGTTGCCAAAAAGGGGCAACATTTAAATATTTGACTAAATGAATTTAAGAGTCCTTGTGCAAGTGGGCCTAAGTATCCATGTGTCACGTATGTAACCAGCCGGCACATGCTATTATAACGTCGTTCATTAGCATAATAAATTGCTAACAAGACCTGCATAATTACTTGAAATATTTAACTGAGCTTTTAATATATATACCTAATAAAGCCTCCATTGAGTTATCTATCCTGACATTGTAATATATTTCCATTTTGGTTTGGATAAGTGGGCTGAAATTAATTTAAAAATTTTGTGAAATTTTAGACAGTTTTCAACACAAATTAAAGTCGCAGATTTTTTTTTTCAGTATTCGGTTAGTCCCTCTATCACGCCGCAACATAGCAAAGGGTCAACGTTAATTTTTGCATGGGTATAGTTAAGGACCTGGACACATTATCCCGGAAAATTAAGGAGTTCTCGCGGGAATTAAAAAACCGGCCAAGTGCGAGTCGGACTCGCGCACCGAGGGTTCCGTACAAACCTGTAGTAAGTTTTACGATTTATGACGTATTAAAAATAAAAATTACGTTTGTTGTATGGGAGCCCCCCTTTAATATTTACTTTATTGATATTTAATTATTTATTTTGAAAGGTAATATACAAGTTAATATTCTGTGAAAATTTGAACCGTCTAGCTGTTACCGTTTTTAATATTGAGCAAAAAAATACGAAAAAAACACGTTTATTGTATGGGGACCCCCCTTAATATATATATTTTTTTAATTTTTAGTATTTGTTGTTATAGCGGCAACGGAAATACATCATTTGTGAAAATTTCAGCTTTCTAGCTATCACGGTTTATGAGATACAGCCTGGAGACAGACAGACACACAGACAGACAGACAGACAGACAGACAGCGGAGTCTTAGTAATAGGGTCCCGTTTTTACCCTTTGGGTACGGAACCCTAAAAACTCAAACCACGCGCACGAAGTCGCGCGCAGGCATCACCCACTACCAAAGGTTCGCCTTTATACATTGTATTTTATGCGCAATAAAGACTTTAAGACAAACATCAGCTAGTTTAAATAATAAGATAACTAAAAGTAAAGAGATAGAGTTCCAAATCAGTTTGGCATACTCTATCTCAGTCCTTATTCCCTTCAATACCTATTCAATATAAACGGAACGCGGTGTAAGGAATATTTTGAGGTAATCGGTAATACCTACGTACAAAATATGAATTCCACTTTGCATAAATATTGCAATACGGATCCCGCGCTCTAAATTTCATTCCCTCAGGGTTAACTTTGAATACTGAGTCTAAATTCGCCTTAGTATGGTCCAAGGCACAGGCTTGTAGCGACACAGTCTACGTCTGTCTTTATTATTTCTTGCCTGCTATTATTATTTGCCTGGTGGGAGGCTTCAGCCGAGGCTAGTTACCACCCTACCGGCAAAGACGTGCCGCCAAGCGATTTAGCGTTCCGGTACGATGCCGAGTAGAAACCTAATAGGGGTATGGGTAACTGCCATGCCCCTAACAGGTTAGCCCGCTACCATCTTAGACTGCATCACCACTTACGATCAGGTGAGATCGCAGTCAAGGGCTAAATTGACGTGGATAAAAAAAAAACTTTTTAACCGTTTTTTTTCCTCTGTTCTAGACTCGTAACAACGGCTTTGTGACTAGTATAGTTTTATTATATTATTATATTATATTTATTTATTTGGACAACCAAAAATTGCAACATTAAAAAAAACCTTAAAAACTAGACACATTTAAACTTACTTACTTACTTTTTACACTTGTTAAATGAGCAATTTATCAAAGGTGCCACATCATTCACCAGAAAATAAATAAAAAGCTTAAGCGCGTAAAATTAAAAGTAAAAGTAAAAAGTACACTACAAAAAAATCTAAACTTATACAAAAATACAAAAATTAGGCAAGAGAAAAAAAAAAATTATTGATAGATAGTTGAGAGTTGTCGACCTTAACAATCTTAAAGTTTCTTTTTTAAATTTTGGCAGCGTATCATGAAAAATGTCTACCTCTGTACTAATAGAATTATACATTTTTGTTATTCTGGATATGGCTGAAAATTGTTTGAGATTAGTTCTAGCTCTGGGTGGGTGTAAAAGGCCGGATGTTATGCTTATGCAGAAGTTTGTAAAGGATTTGAAAAAATCTACTACAAGTTAGCTCTTGACTCACGATCTCAAGTTTATAGTATAGTAGCTGATGAGTAATATAGCTGTTTCTACACGGCAACGTACCGGAACGCTACATCACTGATTGTTAATTGTTGTTAAAGTTTATAGAGGTATAAGTATTCGCATCTGTTGGCTGTGACGTCACCCGGGTCACAGCTGAAAATCAGCGTCCGGCATCATGCATGCATTTGTATGTATGATGGTGGGCACACGGCTGAGCTGTACACCCATTCCGGGTGGTGTCACAGACAAACATATTTGTGTGTACAGATATGTATGACAGGTGTTTGTCTGCAACACCATTTTTGAATAAATGTATTTTCTTTCTTTCTTTCTTTTCACTTGGCGTACCGTCTTTTGCCGGTAGGGTGGCAACTAGGCACAGCCAAAGAATCCCGCCACACCAGACTAGAGAAAATTCAGGAATTAACCCCACCGGGGATTGAACCCGGGAACTCCTACGTTAAGACAACAGCGCTCACCACTGCGCCAGAAAAGTCGCCAAAGAAAAGTCAAAAGATGCGTACATCAACTAGTAAACAATATACCAACATCTCCGCTACAGGCCGTCGCTCACACCGTATCGCTATATCGATTGAATACAGATTAGTTGGCGAATTTACGGACCACTCCAGACCCATTGACGGTGTGAGTCTAACGAGCTGTTACGATGCGGCCCTCCGGTCATTTGGAGGCACTATTACTGGTTTAGAGAAGATACGAGTAGGAAGTTGACATCGGGTAATATTGATTTTGTTTCTACTAGCTACTAGTTTAAAAAAAACTACCAAAAGAAAACAGTACACTACATACAATTCTCTTAAGTAAGAAGGCTCAAGGGTCACTCAGCGGGCGATGGACAGAGCTATGCTCGGAGTATCCCTGCGTGATCAAATCAGGAATGAGGAGATCCGTAGGCGAACCAGAGTAAAAAACCGACATAGCTCGAAGAGTCGCCAAGCACAAGTGGCAATGGGCGGGGCACATAGTTCGTAGAACCGATAGGCGTTGGGGTCCCAAAGTGCTCGAATGGCGGCCTCGCACCGGGAAGCGCAGCGTTGGATCTCAAGCGTGCAGCTGGGAGCCGCTGGAAGCAAGCGGCACAAGACCGTGCTCTGTGGCGATCCATGCAGGAGGCCTTCGTCCAGCAGTGGACGTTTATAGTGGGCAATATTATTGTTAAATTTCATTCTTTCAATGTCAAGCAGATGCCAATTCGTCTTAAGGGCAAGACAAAACCGGAAAGCGGCCTAATTCTAGTGACAAGTAGGTCAAGTCACGCGACAGGCTCGCGTCCCTCTCGCCCTCATTCCCGTCACGTACAGCCAAAGCTCCTTAAGCCTACTCCATTTTTTTTTCTTTATTTGCTTTATGATTTTTCCTGCTTTTTTTAGGGTCAGTTGCACTATCGTTGGTTACAGTAAACGTTAAACTTGGCCACCTTGAAAACTGCTTTCAAATTCAATTTTTTTTTATTCAAGTAGACTTTGACAAGCGCTTTGTAGTACTAACAGCCTACTTATGAGTTAAGCCATGGACGGCGGACAGACGGACGGTCATGGCGAAACTATAAGGGTAAGGGACCCTTGACTACGGAACCCTAAAAAATGAAAAGAAATACTTACTCCAATCTTTTTCTTTATTTACTTTACGATTTTTCTTACGTTTTTAGTACGTTTTTACGTGTCAGTTGCACCATCGACGTAACGAAAAGTTCTTTATTCTAAATTGGTACATACACTGTACACCATTTGAACGTCATTCCTTACACTAATATTAAAAATACGAAAGTGTGCCGATTTTGATGAAATCTGGTATAGAGGTAGGTTACATTGCGAGGAAGGATATAGGCTACTTTTTATCCCGGAAAATTAAAAAGATCCCCTGATAATAAAAAAAAACTTAGCCTACAGGCAACATCTAGTTTTAAAATAATTAAAAATAATTATGGCAATTACGTATTTATTTTTTAACAAAGTAATGCTTTTAGAAGCTTTCTTACATTTGAATTCAGTTAATGAGCCGGCGTATTTGGTGACATAAAGTAAATTAAATAAGTAAATTATACCTATGAAAAATGTCTAGACGTTCGGTAATTATAATTTAATTGCGATTTCTGCTTCCAATTTTGTGTTTTTTTTTGTACTTCGTTGACTTTCTGATTGTGCGTAGGTATGTAGTTTAATACTTATTAACGTTAAAGTTTGACGACCTCTTTGGCATAGTGTTGAATGCTGTGGCCTGAATTGGGAAATTCCGGGTTCTATCCCCAGCAGTGTCAATTTGCGATTTTTTTTTTTCTATTATTCTGATCTGGTCTGGCGGGGCTCGGCCGTGGCTAGTTACCATCCTATTGGCAACGACGTGCCACCAAGCGATTTAGCGTTCCGATATATTGCCATGTAATTTGGGTAATGGTAGGTATCCTGTACCCAGAATTAAAACATAGTCTACATTTATCCTAGAATATCCCCTATGTCCCCTATGTCGTCGACGTTCCATCCACACGAACGAAACGCTTTGCGTCTTCATTCCTCATTCGCATGGCTAGGGTCTGGAACACTCTACCTAAAACTGTGTTTCCCACCAATTACAATCTGGGTATCTTTAAATCAAGAGTAAATAGGCATCTTCTAGGCAAGCGCGTCCCATCTTAGGCCGCATCATCACTTCCCATCAGCCCCCCTAGCATGGGCCGAGACAATCTTCTCCCCGAGGAAAGGATAAAAACTTTATTCCTAAATAAATAAATAAAAACGCTAAATAACGGTGGATAAATAGTCCCCCGAGTCCCCGTGAAATGTCAAACGGGGATAAACTTCTCCTCTCCCCTGTTGCTGTGCTCTGAGAAGTGGATAAGTTTATTTTATCCCTTGTTAGTGGATAAAATCGGGGGATAAATTTTTTATCTCCGGCCCATGCTAGCCCTGCAGGTGTGATGTGGTCAAGCGTAAGCCTATAATGAATAAATAAAAAAAAAAGAATAAAAAAACTAAATCACAAACATTGTACACGAAACAAAATAAATTACAGTTATCAAGGACTAAAAATCACGGTTCAAAATCTATACAGTTTGAGGGAGCGCTACTGTACAATAGTTTACCGGACGGAATATCATAAGTGAACTTTTGTTCTTTTTTGGGAAAATAAATCTCTTTAAACTTTAATTCACGCCGACGAAGTCGCGCGTCATCTAGTTTTGGCAAATTTTCCGTTTAAAAACAAAACAAATTACAGTTATCAAGGACTAAAAAATTACGGTTCAAAATCTATACAGTTTGAGGGAGCGTTACTGTACATTATAGTTTACCGGACGGAATATTATAAGTGAACTTTTGTTCTTTTTTGGGAAAATAAATCTCTTTAAACTTTAATCCCCCCTCTCCCTCATTCCCCTAATTCCCCTCCTCTTTTAATATAGGTACCTTCAAATCAAGAGTGAATAGGCATCTTCTAGGCAACCGCGCTCCACCTTAGGCTGCATCACCACTTGCAAGCAAGTCTGATTGCAGCCAAGCGCTGGCCTATACATTTAAAAAAAAAAAAAAATCACGCCGACGAAGTCGCGGGCGTTATCTAGTTTTTGCGAATTTTCCGTTTAAAAATAAAATAAATTACTCCCGTAATATTATAAGCGAACTTTTGTTCTTTTTTGGGAAAATAAATCTCTTTAACCTGTAATTCACGCCGACGAAATCGCGGGCGTCATCTAGTTTTTGCGAATTTTCCGTTTAAAATAAATGAAAGCAATCCATTCATTCAGTGCTCTGTTATGTGTCCAGTAATCAGGTTAAGTGGTTAATCTCGCTAATTCCACCGAGGAGTTCAGTTTATTACAAAAAAGAAGCCGTTTTGTTCGCGTTCTTTTCGTTGCCACTGTTTTTTAGTGTACGGGCACGAAATGAGCGGTAACGGAGCGACGGCGGTAGCAGGGCGATGCGATTAGTCGGAGAGCTGGCGACGAATTTCGGGAACAATTTGAAAGAGGTCTGGTAATACTTTATAACCGACAAAAACGTCTGGGATTTATTTTTTCGAATTCTATAAGTATAAAATTTAAAGATAAAAAAATCAAGTTGCCAAAAAAATGTTATTTCGGTTTTTTTTGCAAATATTATATGCTGCGCTGTAGCGAAATAACCGCAAACGCTCTACCAGACTGGCAGAACTGGATTCGCCAATGAACGAAATTATATTTTTCCATAATTTCAGCTTGCCTAAAGGACTTCCCGAAATTCGTCGCCAGCTCTCGGATTCCATCGCCCCGCTGTCGCCGTCGCCCCGCTACCGCTAGTTTCGTGCCCGTACACTTAGTAAGTATTTCATACTAAAACGGTGTAAAGAAAACATTTTACAACTTTATTTTGTGTGAAAATGAATTTTTATTTTATTATTTTTATTTAAAGAACCTATTTTATCCATTTAGGACCTCTACGGCGACTTCTCAAAAGTTGAATAGCATATTCCTATATCAACTCAATCAAATTAGCAACTCTTTATCAAACTTCAAAACGCGCTTCTTTATACTGGAAGTTTGTATGAAAAACTTAATGACGTCATCAACTTTCGACGAACTTTTTCAGATGACGACAAAGCTTTAACGCCTTTTGGAAGATCTGCTATTTAATATTCATTTAAAAATAATAATTACTTTGTAAAATTAGGCATCATCCCTATATTAGTACAAACAATTTCTTACACCCCCGAGTGTCGTCAGCGCCGCTTGCGAGGGATGTGCAATCACGCCTTAATTTATTACTCGCAAATTAATTAATATATCAGACCTGCATCTCCAGTGTATTGTGCAGTAAATCTTAGCGCAGATGTTTCTGCAAACGTTGCCCAAATAACTTGGCTTTATTCGCTACTAGCTGGTGCCCGCGACTTCGTCCGCGTGGGTTAAATATTTTTTTGATTCCCGCGGGTACTCCTTAATTTTCCGGGATAAAAAGTAGCCTATGTCACTCTCCAGGTCCTCAACTATACCCATGCCAAACATCACGTCGATCCGTTGCTCCGTTGCGGCGTGATTGAAGGACAAACCAACAAACCAACAAACAAACACACTTTCGCCTTTATAATATTAAGTACTAGCTGAATGCCCGTGACTTCGTCCGCGTGGATTGAGGTTTTTCGGTTCCCGCGGGAACTCCTTAATTTTCCGGGATAAAAAGTAGCCTATGTGTTATTCCAGACTATAATCTATCTCTGTGCCAAATTTCATCCAGATTCTTTCAGCCGTTGGGGCGTGATTGAGTAACAAACATCCACACATCCATACATCCATACATCCATACATCCATCCAAACTTTCGCATTTATAATATTTATTTGATTAAGTATGAAGTATGATCGATCTTGTTCTCCAGGGTATGTGAAGTCAATACGCAGTGGGACAGCATGGTGGACTATGACTTAAGCTCTCCTCACTCTAAGATGAGATTTATTACTTACAACATTTTTCATAATTATTAGAATTAACAAAAATCCGTTGGGTGGGAACTGGGAGATTAGTCAACAACACTTAAATAATACCTACTAGTATTTTATTTAATATTCTCCTATTTCCTCACGATATTTCCTTTATTGGAGCTAGCTCCAATACAGTCCAATAAATTCAATAAAGTAGCTATCGTGAGGAATCCGGCATACCCGAGAGTTCTTCATAATGTCTCAAATAACTAGTTTATATACCAAATGAAACGGAGTTTAACTGTTGCGTAATGTTTCACAATAAAAGGTACTATGAAGACTTTGCGGGTTCGTGCATTGAGCAGATAGAATAGATTAGTATCAAATAGGCAGTCATTTGATCCCGTAAATCATAACTTCACGGCCAAATGAAGCGATTACCGTTCGGGATATTACGTTTCATGATACTGCGGTTGTGTAGCCTTACTGACTGAATTTGATACTTTGTATTGTATTACTAGCTGGGCCGTTATAAATAGATCCAAGTGCTTGTAATTTTATAACATAGACAGCAGAATGGTGCACTGTATAGATCTATAATAGATAATTATCATAGTAACTAGGCGGTCATTTCATGCCCTAAATCATAACTTCAAGGTCATATGAAGCAATTACCGTTCGGGATATAACGTTTCATGATACTACAGTTGTGTAGCCAAACTGACAGAATTTGATACTTTGTATTGTATTATTAGCTTGGTCTTTATAAATAGAGATAAATATCTGTAACCTTATTAAATTTAATACAGTAAGTATTGAGCCACAGATGCCAAGCCTGATTGACACGGTTTGATCCTTCGATATTTCATGCCGCCAAAGATGCGCAATAACCACTTGGGCCCTTAGTGCTGTGGATTGGTAACTAGTAACTACAGTATTGCGACCGTAATCAACTCTGTTTTACATATTAAAGTACGTGAGAAATCATAAACACATTAATTTTCCTATCTGATCATGTTTTTAAATCCTCATAACCTTGGCAGGGTCGTACCCGTTCTATTTACCAAGTATTTAAACATTTGGTATTAATCTAAAGGTTAGTTATTAGTTTAGTTCTTGATTTATAGAAGCCTTATTCATATGACGCTTTGTTATTATGCACATAAAGAGTAAATTTTTTATTCATATTGATGTTATCAATAATCAAGTATCAAGATTCATAACTGTAACAATAACGATTGCAGCACATGCATTTTGGTGTGACGCGTCATGGACATGGCAACATTAATTGCAGAACTGATGGCTCCAAATTGATATACCAGATGGTAATATATTATCATCTAACAAATCTAGTCCTACTTATACTTACTTAATCATTCTAAAATTATATCAAAGTGATTCTGTCTGTCTGTCTGATATTATGCGATTTTAAAGAAATCCATATCCATACTTTAATATTATAAATGCGAAAGTGTGTCGGTCTGTCTGCTATGCTTTCACGGGCCAACTACTCAACTGATTTTGATGAAATTTGGTACAGAGATAATTTACATCCCTGGAAGGATATTGACTACTTTTTATCCCGGAAAATTGAAGAGTTCCCGCGGGAATCAAAAACCTTAATCCACGCGGACGCAGTCGCGGGCATCATCTAGTGTTTAATATCTAAACGGATCACAGACCTATATACCCACTGAATAACAATTCAGTGTATATCTGGGGGCACGGAAGTGCCACCGCCAAGACGAGGAACGGGGCACTACCTAACTTTTCTCGAAGCGTTTCGTCGTATAGTATATATACCCAAACTGCTACCAAAGACTAAGGAGATACGTTCTTTCCTTTGATTATATACTAATCAAAGGTTCTTTCCTATCAGTCGTTCGACGGGGGCGTCTACACAAAGCAACGCTGCGGGGTGACAGGGACGTGTCGTAGAAACTGGCAGAATTTACAATCCAAAATTTTTGACGACCTCCGTGGCGCAGTGTGTAGCGCTGTTGTCTTAACGTGCGGAGGTCCCGGGTTCGATCCTCGGCAGGGTCCACATAGGAATTTATAATTTCTGAATTTTCCCTGGTCTGGCCTGGTGGGAGGCTTGAGCCGTGGCTAGTTACCACCCTACCGGCAAAGACGCTAAAGCGATTAAGCGTTCCGGTACGATGCCGTGTAGACACCGAATAGGGGTATGGGTTTAATATAACTGCCATGCCCCTAATAGGTTAGCCCGCTACCATCTAGTCTAAGATGGTAGCGGGCTAACCTATTACCTCCTATTAGTCCTTACCATCAGGTGAGATCGCAGTCAAGGGCTAACTTGTAGTAGATAAAAAAAAATGTTACTCTAATGTCAATTTTGTATGCAGATCTCTATCTCTCTCAACCATAGGTGAAAGTACCATAAGTTACTAGGTGCTACAACTGTCATGGTAGCCGGGTCTGTCATTTGTATGGGCGTCGACCCACCACTACAGCCCATTAACATCCCACTGCTGGGCACAGGCCTCCACTCTCATAGGAGAGAGGGCCCACCACGCTGCTTCAATGCGGGTTGGTGGGCGTCGACCCATTGTATCATCATACTAATATTATAAATGCGAAAGTGTGTTGGTTTGTTGGTTTATTGGTTTGTTGGTTTGTCCTTCATTCACGCCGCAACGGAGCAACGGATCGATGTGACTTTTGGCATGGGTATAGTTGAGGACCTGGAGAGTGACATAGGCTACTTATTATTCCGGAAAATTAAGGAGTTCCCGCGGGAATCAAAACAAAACTTAAACCACGCGGACGAAGTCGCGGGCATCAGCTAGTGAAAGATACTTAAGCTGCGCTACTATCTATAGTATATGAAGATTCAAGTACAATAGAAAAATCTTCTAGCTGATAGGAATACCTGAAAACTTTACCTGCACACGACTTAATCAAAAGCTCTTGCAAATGACATCTACATTTCAGGCCCGTATAGAAAAGACAGTTCAAATCTGTTAAATAAGGTTCGGAGGTGGATGGGTTAATAAGGTTTTATTGCGAGGTTCGTAGAGTTCAAAATCGCTTAGTGCTGTGATCTCTTTAACGTGTACGACGAAGGTTAGGTCTGTGGTCCCTTTTGAAGCGTTTTCAGGAGAAATAATCTCGAGCTGTACTAGTTTTTATATCCGCCAGTCAGTAAGTTTATCTTTTTATTATTTGCAGATAAAAATAGTCTTATTGAGAGAAAAGTCCAAACTCAAGGAACAAGGTAGGGTGGTGGCGGTGCTTACAACTCAATCAAACCAGCAACTCTTTATCAAACTTAAAAACGCACTTCTAAGAAGTTGTATGAAATTCACAGTTTGAAATTGACGTCATCAAATTTCAACGCACTTTTTTTCTTTTATCTATATTTTAAAATGGTTATCAAACTTAAAACTAACTGAGGACGTCAGACACTCTTAGGTAAATTATATTTCGTCGCTTCATTCTTCAGATACAGTTTACGAGGTAGTCCTTTTAGCCAATAGGCACTATTCGCACGTTGAGAGAATCGATTTGTAATCGATACTTTTTTTTTTTTTTTTTTCACAACTCATCCCCGCCAGCGAGTCGTCACTTGTTTGTTACCTCATTCTTTTACCGAGCGAGGCAACGTTCGCACGTGCCTTTCAAAGTCTATAAAAATAAATAAATAGTTGGACGTCGATTTTTTTTACCATGCCAAAAAGAAGGAATGATGAAAAGATACGACGATATCGGCGCAAACTTCGTAAACTCGAAGCGGAGCAACAGAAATACAAAAGGACAGTATATTCGTCGGAGGACTCTGACCAATCAGGTTAGTACCTACTTAAATTATATTTCAGTGATTTTGCGATTGACCGTGCGTCACCCTGTCAACTTTATCCCGAGAGGTTAACCGTGTGTTAACACGTGGGAATATCGCAATCACCTGGGGTGATTGAGATTACCGCATGTAATGCCAGGAGGTGGATCGTGTATCCTCACGAAGGCAATTCCTAATTACATGCTTTATATTACGTCATATTATGTTATGCCGGGAAGTGGATCGTGTATCCTCGCGAAGGCAATCTCTATTTATGCAATATTATTTCTTTCTGGCTTTCTTATTTACATGCCTCGGCGTATGAGGCAGTATATTTTATTAATGCCTGGAAGTGGATCGTGTATCCTCACGAAGGCAATATTATAAAAATATTACCACTTGGAAGAAAATATTTTTCTTTGCAAATTATTTTTCTCCAACTACCCTCAATAATATTATGTTATCGTCTGTTTTTAGACGATGGCACTGTTGAGCCTGATCCTGAGCCTGTTGATCAGGATGACACCGGAAATCACAATATTGAAACTGAGGTCGTGGAAAGCGGAGAACCAGCGTCAGGGCCGGCCTCAGAATCGACCGCTCTAGAGTTAGACGCAGAAATTCTTTCCGCCCTAGGGGAGGCCACCGAAGAAGCCCCCAAATATGGCCCAAAAATTCACGAAAAGCTCTCGTGCCTGTGGTTACCTATATTAAAAAAGGGTTTAAATAAAGACGCCAAAGAAAAATTTTTAAAGGAATACCTTATACCTGAGAATTGCACTTTGCTACAGGCGCCAAAATTGAACCCTGAAATTTCAGCGGCCGTAGTCGAGGGCGCCCGTACACGGGACAAGAGAGTCGAAGCGGTGCAAGAGCAATTAGGCCAAGGCATCGCCGCCCTTAATAAGGGTTTAGAATTGCTGTTGGATGATGGCAAAGACAGGCTTCAAACTATAAAGTTTCTAAGAGATAGCTGTCGCATATTATGCGACCTGCATCATGTAGAAACTGAAGCAAGAAAGAAGTTCATTACACCAGGATTAGACAAAGCATTCTTAAATATCATACAAGAGGTGGACCGAGACGATTTACTTTTCGGTAATAAGCTTCCCGAAAAAATAAAAGCCACAAAAGTGATCGAGAAACAAGGCTTGCAGATAAAAAAGCTTCCTCCGATCCCTAAAGCGTCATCTACGTCATCATCTTCAAATTATCAACCTTCGACGAACCGTTCACGGCAGCAGGGAAACTGGATGGCCCCTCCTCGCTATTCCTCGAACAGGGGAGGGAGGGGGGGGGGGGGGGGCAGAGAGTCAGAGGTGCTCCAGCAGGTCGGAGACCTCAATCAGCGGGCCCTGCTCAGCAGAAGCAGCCTACCCAGACCAAGCAGCCGCGTGCGACAACTCAGCAATAAAGGTACATGCCGGAAGAATCCAACATTTTCATAAATGCTGGCTTCATATAACGGATAATTCTGAAATACTTAAGTGGGTCTCGGAGGCTTATTCTATACCGTTTTGTCGTTAATTATAATAAGAGTAACCTCGAACCTCAACAAGTCTGTAGATTTCTAGGTTTCATCTATAATACTGTAGATATGTCATTGAGCTTACCGGATGAAAAACGTAAGGGTATTTTGAAGTTAGTTAAAAAAATTCATCACCCTGCCCAAATGTTCAATTAGAGAACTATCACAATTTATTGGGGTACTTACTGCAGCTTGCCCAGCTGTGAATTATGGTTGGTTATATACTAAAACCCTCGAACGCCAAAAGTATTTAGCTTTAAAACAGTTCGAAAATTTTGAGGCAAAAATTAAACTAACTGACGTTATTTTACCTGACTTAAATTGGTGGAAACAAAACATATTTTCAACTCAGAATTCTTTGAGATCTGACAAAGAATTTGAGTTGGAAATATTTAGTGATGTTTCAAAAATCGGTTGGGGTGCTTTTTGTGATGAAAAACGAGTGAATGGGAGATGGAAAATTGATGAATCGTCTTTCCACATAAATCAGTTAGAATTGTTGGCCGCTTTTCTAGGATTAAAATCCTTCGCCAGCACACGGTCTAATTGCTCGATATTGCTACGCGTCGACAATACAACAGCCCTAAGCTATATAAATCGCATGGGAGGAATTCGGTTTCCTCATTTAAATAATTTAGCGAAACAAATTTGGCAATGGTGTGAGATGCGAAATATTTCCTTGTTTGCATCATATATTAATACACATGCAAATATAGAAGCGGATCAGGAATCACGTAAAACCAATTGGGATATTGAGTGGGAACTATCAGACTGGGCATTCCAGAGGATAGTTCAATCTTTTGGAAAACCACAAATCGATTTATTTGCATCTCGGACTAATGCCAAATGCGCTCAATTTATTTCATGGAAACCCGATCCCGACGCAATATATGTCGACGCCTTTACAATTACCTGGCACCCCGTTTTCTTCTATGCATTTCCACCGTTCGCTCTAATCCTAAAATGCTTGAGAAAGATAATTGCCGATCAAGCTACGGGCATTCTAGTCTTCCCGTACTGGCCAGGGCAGCCTTGGTTTCCACTTCTCAAAAAAATGCTTACTTCAGATATTGTTATTTTTGAACCTAAGTGGGATCTTTTACGTTCAAATTACAGATCGTGTCACCGACTTCACCGCAGCCTTTCCCTGGGGGCCGCGACGCTCTCAGGGAAGCATTTATCAGACTAGGCACCCCGGAAATTGCACTAGATTTGATGCTGGCATCGATTTCGGAGAATACGATGAAGCAATATTCAGTTACCTACAAATTATGGTGGTCGTTTTGCTCAGAGAACTCCATTAATAACTTTGACGCCCCACTATCGGCAGTAATAACGTTTCTCGTCGACCATTTTAATAAGGGCCCTTAATAGTCATCGATCTGCCCTATCATTACTTCTAGGAAATAACATAGGGTCAGACGAACGCGTCAAACGCTTATTAAAAGCTATTTATAGGCAGAAACCATCCCGTCCTAAATACACCACGACGTGGGATCCAAAAATTGTACTCGACCATGTTTCCACATGGTACCCGAATGGTAATATAGGCTTATTTAAACTGGCCAAAAAAGTAGCGATTTTATTAGCTTTGTGTACTTCTCACCGAGTACAAACAATATCTTTAATAAAAATCACCAATATTAACAAAACCCCCTCAGGTATAAAAATCTTGATACCTGACATAATCAAGACCTCCGCAGTTAACCGTGAGCAGCCCGTGCTTTTTTTGCCCTATTTCGTTAACAATCCAAGCATATGCCCGGCAAAAACCCTAGAAGACTATCTTCAGGCGACATCTGAGCTACGAACTGAAGGTACAGACAACCTGTTGTTATGTGGTAAGAAACCTTTTAAAATGGTGTCGTCCCAAACTATAAGCAGGTGGATAAAACAGACTCTTGCGGAGAGCGGCGTCGACGTGTCAGTATTTAGTGCACACAGCACTCGTCACGCCTCCACCTCGGCGGCGGCCTCCGCAGGGGTAGATATTGACACAATAAGAAAGACAGCGGGCTGGACTAGCTCATCCCTGACATTTGCCCAGTTTTATAACCGACCAATTATTGAAGAAGGAACTTTTGCCCGATCAGTTTTTGGCGTAATTAATAATAATGATTGATGATGATTACCAATGGTGATTAAAAATTAACTGATTGTATACTATTACTATGTTAATAATTAAGAAGCATATTGATTCTAAATTATGTTAATAAATATAAGTTTTTCACCACATATTGGAATGTTTTTACTGAAGTTAGAACAATGTATCTCTGAACATCTACCTCGTAAACTGTATCTGAAGAATGAAGCGACGAAATATAATATAAGATCAAACGAACTTAGTGAAGTTCGATCATTATTATATGAGTCGCTTCATTCGAAGATACAAAGTTCCCACCCACCCGCAACCGAAGAAAAAACTTCCAATGTATTATCTCTAAAAAGAATGAGGTAATAAACAAGTGACGACTCGCTGGCGGGGATGAGTTGTGAAAAAAAAAAAAAAGTATCGATTACAAATCGATTCTCTCAACGTGCGAATAGTGCCTATTGGCTAAAAGGACTACCTCGTAAACTGTATCTTCGAATGAAGCGACTCATATAATAATGATCGAACTTCACTAAGTTCGTTTGATCTTATATTATAAAACAACAGGGTGTCTGACAGGGGGTTGCAATCGTACTAAGTGTCTGACAATGGACAACGTGGTTTCTAATATTATTCCAAAGAAAAATATAAAAAAACGGAGCTTAATGCTTTAACGAATTTGAGGTGCCACCTTTTTTACATGATACCTCCTAAAGCAACCGCGATCCAAACATCATAGTCGGGGGTCGTTTATACCTCTATTAGAGACATACATAGAAAAACTTTCAGCTTTAATAAAATAACGTAGATCTGATCGTCGCGGGATCTTGGACCATCAGGTGAGATCGCAGTCAAGGGCTAACTTGTAGTGGATAAAAAAAAACAGCCAGAAAAATTACGATTCTTCCAACTACGGCAATATGTATAGATAAATTAAAAATGTGGTTCAAGATAAGAATCTCGCCACCCGCTCACACTGAGACCGCACGGCCGTGTAGCGTAAACGACGTCGTCTCGCAACGGAAATTATCAGCTATACGGCGAATGGCGGCGATACGCTTATCTCTGCCGCAAACTACGTACCGGAGTTCGATTCTTGATGCCAGATACTTCTATATTCACCGAGAGCCATCGCTTATAAGGTTACGGTATACAGAGAACCTCACTGGCGCAGTGGTAAGGGATATGGAGGAAGGTTTGAATCACAGCCGGGTGGATTTTGAAGTTTATGATTCCTGAATATTCTGCAACTATTACCTACTAGCTGATGCCCGCGACTTCGTCCGCGTGGATCGAGGTTTTTCGGTTCCCGAGACTATAATCTATCTCTGTGCCAAATTTCATCCAGATCCGTTCCGATCCGACGGCTCAATCTAAAAAATAGAGAAGGAGGAAATAGTTCATTGACTCATTCACATGACACAACTGAGTCACATCACTATTACCTTGAATATGGCATCATTATTTTACAATTTGACATTAGCTAACGTGTTGTCTAATTAAAAAATCGAGTATAGTAACCACCCTACTATAAAAAAAATGCTTCCAAGCGATTAAGCATTATGGCAAGTAGCCGTGAAGAACCCGATTATCTCAGACTCCATCATCACTCACGATCACGACCATTACATCGTAGTCAAGGGTTAACTTGTACTGGAATCTACACTAATATTTAATATAAATGCGAAAGTTTGGATCGATGGATGGATGTTTGTTACTCAATGGGGGCTATCGCGCGTGAATTTGCCGCTAGGGGCGCTTGTGTCGCGTGAGGTCCAATAACATTCACTTTTCACTGGTTTTGGCGGGTTTCGTGACATAAATTATAATTTCTTTATTTTAACTGTTGAAAAGTGATCTCCTTCGTGAAATTATCGCAAATATGGATTATTTGGCGCTGAATGTGAACGCTTTTAAAGCGGAATTAAGAAAAAGAGGCGCAAAATAAGCGGCCTCAAAGAGTAGCTAATTCAGAGTTAGTTTGTTTAATGTTTACAAACTTATTTTTTGCCAAAAGTATGCTTGTTTGCCTCGTTGGTCTAGTGGTTATCATGATCAACTGCGGCCGACGAGGTCCCGGGTTCGAGTCCCGGGTCGGGCCATAATTAAGTATTGGGTTTTTCTGTCTAGAAATTCTCAGTACTAGCCCGGAGTTAGGAAGTTGGCGGTGTTCCACCCCGGTTCCTCGGAGAGCACGATAGGCCGTCGGTCCCGGTTATTATCACTAACATGATAATAGTCGTTAAAGCCCGCCAACCCGCATTGGAGCAGCGTGGTGGGTCTAAGCTCTAGTTCCCACTCTCCTATGTGTATACCTATTTATCCTTCCCTTTCCCTTTAAAACACACTGCTATACAAATAAATATTAAATATAGTAAATCCATACAATGGATATGATACTGAAAGATGGTTGAGTTGTTAGTTGAAACACTAAACACGGTAAGATACTAGATTAAGCATACTAAAATTCTACATCAAATTTTCTAGCAATAACAGATATCATTAATTATGTATGATAAAAAGCAGTTATTTTAGGTATAATAACTTCTGAAATAAGCTTATCATTTTTATTTACATAAATTCTCTTTTCATCTTTATTTGTCCAAACAAAAAAATCACAATAGTTATGTAGGTACTTTCTTTTAGTACTTAACAAGCAACTGTGTTTGAATTTGAAAATAGTAGAGGCTACTTTCTTTCAAGCAATATTCATTATTGATCATTTCTATGTGCTTATAATTATCCACACTGATAAACTCATATTTTATAGAGAAAGGACATTTCACTTCCAATACGGTTAGTTCTCCAATTAATCCTTCTGGAGAACTTTTCCGAAAAAAACGGAACTGCACAACATTGCGGCATAGCTACTCGATAATATGATGATAGTTATAAATTAGTAAACTTAATGAGATTCAAGATTTAAAACTTTGTTTCGGCGCCGATCTTATAAAGTCGCCTTTGACAGCTATACCTTTGGACCTTAGTCAACAGTGGCGCCAACTGGTGAGCAAAGAAACGATAGTCCCCATTAAGTCAGAACGGCTGAACGGATCTGCATGAAGTTTGGCACAGAGATAGATAGTCTGGAATAGCACAAAGGCTACTTTTAATCCCGGAAAGTTAAGAAGTTCCCGCAGGAAACAAAAAACCTTAATCCACGCGGTCGAAGTCGCGGGCATCTGCTAGTAAAAAATAAAAAAAATACTTTGACATAGGACTAGTGAACGTGGGCTCTTGATCTATTGGCTGCGTCTCGTTATGCCGCTCGAAGATAGTTCACCGCGATATTGGGTTCAACTAGCGCTAATGAAAGGCGGGGAGCCATCAGCGAATCATATCATACTAATATTATAAATGTGAAAGTGTGTTTGTTTGTTGGTTTATTGGTTTGTTCATCAATCACGCCGCAACGGAGCAACGGATTGACGTGATTTTTGGCAAGGGTATAGTTGAGGACCTGGACACGGGTATAGTTGGAAAGTGAAATAGACTACTTTTTATCCCGGAAAATTAAGGAGTTCCCGCGGGAATCAAAAAACCTTAATCGACGCGGACGAAGTCGCGGGAATCATCTAGTATCAAATAATTATATAATTAATGCGAAAGTTTGGATGGATGTATGGATGGATGTTTGTTACTCAATCACACTCCAACGCACGGCTAAACGGATCTGGATGAAATTTGGCACTGAGATAGATTATGGTCTGGAATAACACATAGGCTACTTTTTATCCTGGAAAATTAAGAAGTTCCCGCGGGAACCGAAAAACCTCGATCCACGCGGACGAAGTCGCGGGCACCAGCTAGTAAAAAAATAAAGAAATCGCAGTTATGTCACAGTTGCAAGCTCTCCCCATCGTTTCTTCGATCTTTCCCTATTTCCTCCCCGAAATGAGATCATTTATCCCCCGCTATATACGGCAGCTTCCAAGCTTCTAGATGAATAATAGACGTCTTTATCTAATGAGTTTTGGGGTAATTAGATCTGGGGTAACGATGGCACCCTAATTCCGCTCATCACTTTGGGTTTTGGACAACAGCTGTGAAATGGGTTGTGTTTCATTGTCAAAACTAGCTGATGCCCGCGGCTTCGTCCGCGTGGAATAAGTTTTTCGAGTCCCGCGGGAACTCCTTTATTTTCCGGGATAAAAAGTGGCCTATTTCACTCTTCAGGTCCTCAACTATACCCATGCTAAAAATCATGCCGATCCGCTCTCTATCTATCTATCTATCGCTCCGTTACGGCGTGAATGAAGGACAAACCAATAAACCAACAAACAAACACACTTTCGCATTTATAATAATATTAGTATGATTATTAAATAGAGGATCTTCCTAAAGTCGTAATATCCACGTCCCATGATTGTTTTATCTTGAATAACCATTTTAAACTATCGTTTAAAGTAAAAAACTTTGATGACGTCACCATTCAGTATTTCCTACAAAATCCTATACTAAGCGCGCGTTTTGACGTTTGCAAAAAATTGCTGATTTGACTAGTTGTCAAATACCCAATTGTACAAAATATCGGTCACCGATTGTATGACGAAGCTCTTAAAGCAATACAATAAATGAAATACCAAACTCAATATCTGCCCCCCAATCATGTAATAATGGCCGATGAAATCGTTAAAGTTCTGCGTCAAAGTATTATAAACCATAACTGCATTAAATTAGAGCTCAATTTCGTTTACCCATTCTTATACGTTTAGGTATGTATGATACTCAAACGTATAAGAATGGATACACAAAATTGAGCTCTAATTCAATGCAGTTAAGGTTTATAATACTTTGACGCTGAACCTTTACCATTTGATGGACAATTCTTACATAATCGGGGGGCTGGTACTGTCTGGTAATTTCATATTCATTGGATGAATAATTACTAGACATCTAATTATGAGTTTAAGGTGACTAGGTTTGGAGTAATTGCTTTTCGTGTAACGATAACAATCTCATTTATTTCACTCTTTTTAGGGTTCCGTATAACCCAAAGGGTGCCAACGGGACCCTATTATTAGGCCTTTTTTTAAATCCACTACATGTTAGCCCTTGACTGCTATCTCACCTGATGGTAAGTGATGATGCAGTCTAAGATGGTAGCGGGCTAACCTGTTAGGGGCATGGCAGTTATATTAAACCCCCCCTAATCGGTTTCTACACGGAATCATACCGGAACGCTAAATCGCTTGGCGGCACGTCATTTGCCGGTAAGGTGGTAACTAGCCACGGCCGAAGCCTCCCACCAGACCAGACCAGGGAAAATTCAGAAATTATAAATTCCCAATTTGACCCTGCCGGGGATTGAACCTGGGACCTCCGCACGTTAAGACAACAGCGCTCAACACTGCGCCAAGGAGGTCGTCGTCCAGCCTCCGGTGTCCGTCCGTCGGTCCGTTCGTCAGTCTGTCTGTCAGCGGGCTGTATCTCATGAACCACAATAGGCAGACAGTTGGAATTTCCACAAAGTTCACCTTACTCACTTTCAAGGAAGGCTGGAAGAGATTGCTTTTTAGAGATAAGCTTTACCTTTGTCCACTTTTTTTCTATTAGTTTTAAGACATTATTTAGTACAAAAAAAAAGAAAAAAAAAACAAAGAAAAAGTGTGTAATTATTTCTATTGCTGCTATAACAACAAATAATTAAAATCCATACTTTAATATTATAATCAGATGATGCCCGCGACTTCGTCCGCGTGGATAAAGATTTATGACTCCCCCGGGAACTCTTGAATTTTCCGGGATAAAAAGTAGCCTATGTCCTTCCCCGGGATATAAACTCTCGCTGTACCAAATGTCATCAAAACCGGTTGAACAGATATTTATTTTGTTTCCCCCGGGAATACTTGAATTTTCCGTGATAAAAAGTAGCCTATGTCCTTCCCTGGGATACAACCTATCCCTGAACCAAATTTCATCAAAATCGATTGAACAGGTGGGCCGTGAAAGCGAAGCAGACAGACAGACAGGCAGACGCAGACAGACAGACATACACTTTCGCATCTATAATATTAGTATGGAAGTATGGATGTGAAAGTGTGTCTGTCTCTCTGCTAAGCTTTCACGGTCCATCTTTTCAACAGGTTTTGACAAAATTTCTTACAGAAGTAGGTTGCATTTTGGGAAAGGACATAGACTAGGTACTTACAGCTTAGCTGTACTTTTAGCTTTATAAATGCAATATTATAAATGCCAAAGTTTGGATAGATAGATGGTTGTATGGATGGATGGATGTTTGTTACTCAATCACGCCCCAACGGATGAACGGATCTGTATAAAATTTGGCAGTCTGGAATAACACATAGGCTACTTTTTATTCCGGAAAATTAAAGAGTTCCCGCGGGAACCAAAAACCTCAACCCACGCGGACAAAGTCGCGAACATCAGCTAGTCCTTAATGAATCTTGATTTATAATGATTTTACTTTTACCTGCTTTTCAAATTTTCTTAATAAACCCTCTTTCTACTCGACTCACGAAGTTTCTTGTTATTTTAGGTTTCTTAAGGGTCTTGTACTATTACGGTCAGTTTACTTAGGACGCGAATTTATTACAGGCGACAATTTCTGCAAAATTGGCCTTAATAGATTTTATGCTAAAACTTAACAAATATTATAGTGTCTAGCTTTTGCCCGCGACTTCGTTCGCGTAAGCAATCGTTCGTGATACGGGGACGCTGTTGCATTAATAAGATATTAGTATGGAAATAGTATGGATTGCCTCGTTGGTCTAGTGGTTGGCATGTTCGACTGCGGCTGACGAGGTCCCGGGTTCGAGTCCCGGGTCGGGCCATAATTCAGTACTTATTGGGTTTTTCTGACTAGAAATTCTCAGTACTAGCCCGGAGTTAGGAATTTGGCGGTGTTTCACCCCCGTGCCTCGGAGAACACGTTAAGCCGTCGGTCTCGGTTATTATCACTAACATGACAATAGTCGTTAAAACCCGCATTGGAGCAGCGTGGTGGGTTTAAGCTCTAATTCCCTCTCTCCTATGAGAGTGGAGGCCTGTGCCCAGTAGTGGGACGTTAATGGGCTGTAGTGGTGGATGGAAATGCAGTCTATGACGGCGCAGTGTTGAGCAATATTTTGACTTCCATACGGCCAACCCCACCATGCAAACCGGCAGACAAACATACCATTCGATAACAGAGACACATGGGGCGTATACGCTATCAATATCTGACGCGCTGGAGTAAATCCAAAAATCCCCTCTTGGGCTCCCCTACTACTATAGATATAGATAGATTTATGACGACCTCCGTGGCGCAGTGTTGAGCGCTGTTGCCTTAACGTGCGGAGGTCCCGGGTTCGATCCCCGGCAGGGTTTGGAAATTTATAATTTCTGAATTTTCCCTGGTCTGGCCTGGTGGGAGGCTTCGGCCGTGGCTAGTTACCACCCTACCGGTAAAGACGTGCCGCCAAGTGATTTAGCGTTCCGGTACGATGCCGTGTAGAAACCGAATAGGGGTTTAATTTAACTGCCATGCCCCTAACAGGTTACCCCGCTACCATCTTAGACTGCATCATCACTTACCATCAGGTGAGATCGCAGTCATGGGCTAACTTGTAATGGATAAAAAAAAAATCACCTTTAAATGATTATAGGAAGTAAGCATAATGCTATAATGCCCTCCAGACCGAGTTCCGGCGGTATCTCCAGAGAGATTAGCCATCTGCGCGGGAGATATTATAGTGCGCAAGTGTGCGCATACACAGGTGCACTCTCTGTTCCTTTACTCTCATAGCCCAATGGGACGGGAAATCCGACACGACCCGAAGAGATCAGGCGCAGGACCGACGGCTTTACGTGTTCTCCATGGCACGGGGGTGAAACATCGCCAACTTCCTAACTCCGGGCTAGTGATGAGAATTTTTTGTCAGAAAAATCCCAAAATTTGTTATGGCTCGACCCGCGAGTCGAACCCGGGACCTCGTCGGAGGTAGTTGAACATGATAACCACTAGACCAACGAGGCAGTCAAAAACTTAGTATACTGCCATAATGTTGCAAAACTTATGTCCATACTAATATTATAAATGCGAAAGTGTGTCCGTCTGTCCGTCTGTCTGTCTGTCTGCTACGCTTACATGGCCCACCTGTTCAACTGATTTTGATGAAACGGGGATAGTTTGTATCCTGGGGAAGGACATAGGCTACTTTTTATCCCGGAAAATTTGAAAATTAAAGTGTCCCCCGCGGGAATCCAAAAATCTTAATCCACACGGACGAAGTCGCGGGTATCATCTAGTAATCAATATAATGATGAAAACTACTAACATTATACAGTCTGTATATTTAAGAAGTAGGAATTTTTGTGAAAAAGAATCCGCAACTTTTTGAAAATGTAGAAGTCAAAAGCAAGGTTCTACTCAGAGAACCCACAAAAAAATGCCAGGATGTAGAAGTGCCATTCTAGTAGGTAAGAAACTGCGCAGCAAAATCCATTAAAGTATACAATAAAATTCCGAAAGCAATTATTATAGAACTCACATTAAATCTATTTTAATACTTAAAAGGTGGCTTACGGAAAGGTGCTTCTACACAATAGATGAAATTTTAAATTTTAAATCATAGATAATAATACAACTTATTATAAAACAATTTATAAACATTTCTACTGGAAAACTAACAAATAACATCTCACTGTAAAAAATAAAGAATCTTGAATTTTTTGAGCTCAAATAGCAATAGATTTAGATTTAATCATAATTAGGCTTAATGTATGTAGCGTGTAACGATAGGGCTGACATATAGGTCACCTATAATAAAAGCCCTTTAAAAACTAGATTTAAAAAAAAAAAAAAAAATTTAATACATGCGAGTATTATAGCACCAGCCAAGAAAAGAACGTGGCGTCAATAAATTGAATGAAAGCCTTCTGAAATTATAGTTGGAGAAAAATGAAAAGAAATAGCATTAAAGTGGTCGTATTGTCTACGCTGGCATTGTCGGCTCTGATTGCGAACTCCCACCGAACAAAGCCTCTATAGCAGTTCCGAATATCTTTAAGAAAATCTCGGCTTCCCACTTAGCGGCCGCATGCAACGCGAGAACGCACTGGCGACTTGTCGTACGACAAAATGTTGCGTCTGCCTACTTCAGGCGATTGAATTGAGAACACAGGTCTAATATCAAGGTCCCGGTCAGCACGAAGTAATGCAGTGTGGTTCTGTGCTGACCTCGAAGACATGTGCAAGTACGACACGCCCTGCCAGCAGGCAGATGTCCATAAAGGATTTTTTTCCTCCACCGAAGAAAAAAAAGTGTTAATATCAGAGTTTTGAATTTTGATAATGTTGCACTAGTTTTTGACTAAACTACACACAACACAATACACTTACACACACTATACTACGTACACGATTGTACCTATATTGTGTTATAGTCCAAAGCCAGAATGCAAGCATATCGCGATTGACCTAGGTAATTGTAAGAAATGAACAGAGCGCTTGGTCCAAGTTACAGTACACTCTACTGCACTACAAAACTACACTAAACTATGCTAGTTCAATGCCTGTAGTATTACCGAAGTTATTGTCTCTAATTTTCCGGGATAAAAAGTAGCCCATGTGTTATTCCAGACTAAAATCTATCTCTGTGCCAAATTTCATCCTGATCCGTTCAGCCGTTCCGGCGTGATCGAATAACAAACATCCATCCATCGCATTTATAATATCGTTAGTAATTCGTACAATTTAAAGTCGTTAGTGCGCCCAGCACCTTTCGAGGCCGCAAATACTTATTTTATTCGTGATCGTTTCCCCGATCGCTGCTCATTTCTATCCCGGAATGGGATCGCTTATCCCTCCACAATGAGTAGGTACTTCCCCACTAACTTTCGAGTTTTCCCGCCGGGTAATTGACGTCTTCATCCGATGAGCTTTTTGGGGGTAATTTGATTTGGGGTAATGTCCGCCCCGACGTTTACTTCACTTATCGCTTTGGAATACCTACTCAGGAAAGTATATGAATACTCAATTTATTTATTACATGTAGGATATACAGGTGTCTCTTATGTTTTGACTCTACCACCGGTTCGGAAAGAAGATTCCACTGAATCTTAGCCGGCAAGAAACTCAGCCGTTAATCATACTAATATTATAAATGCGAAAGTCTGTTTGTTTGTTTGTCTATTGGTTTGTTGGTTTGTCCTTCAATCACGCCCCAACGGAGCGACGGATCGACATGATTTTTGGCATAGGTATAGTTGAGGACCCGAAGAGCGACATCGCGGGCATCAGCTAGTAAATAAAAAAAATTAAAAAAAAACCTTAAAAGCATGTGGATTTGACTCGCTCCAGGAATTCTATGGACAGCGTTTACTTATGTATTTATTAATTAATGTAATTGTAAATTATTTTTTTCAAAATAGCAACCATCGAGTTTCTTGCTGGTTCTTCTCCGTAGGAATGTCATTCCGAACCAGCGGTAGATTCACTCGACGATTACCCATCAAACATGCAGCATTGCCACGCTGAATGGCGATGACCTTTGAATTATTTATTACTAGACGATACCCGCGCCTTCCTCCGCGTGGATTAAGGTTTTTTGGTTCCCGCGGGAACTCTTTAATTTACCGGGATAAAAAGTAGCGGGTTTGTATCCTTTCCCGGGATACAAACTATTCCTGTACCAAATTTCATCAAAATCGGTTGAAAAGATGGGCCGTGAAAGTCTAGCAGACAGACAGACAGACACACCTTCGCATTTATAATAATAATCAAATAAATATTATAAATGCGAAAGTTTGGATGGATATATGGATGTATGGATGTATGGATGTTTGTTACTCAATCACGCTCCAACGGGTGAACGGATCTGGATGAAATTTGGCACAGAGATAGATTTAATATATAGTCTGAAATAGCACATAGGCTACTTTTTATTCCGGAAAATTAAAGAGTTCCCACGGGAACCGAAAAACCTCAATCCACGCGGACGAAGTCGCGGGCATCAGCTAGTATAAAATTTAATTAGTATGGATAGTATGGATTAATTATTTAGGTACGTAACCTATGAGACACTTGTATGTCCTACATGGGATAAATAAGTTGAGTATCTATTGAGTATTGAATAAATAAATGCTTAATTGCCACTTTTAAAATTATAAGTAGATCTTATCGGATTTTCCGTTCCATCGGACTATGAGAGAGAGAGAGTCAATTATAGAGAATGCCCCTGTTTTGCACACACTTGTGCACTATAATAAATAAATAAAATAAATAAAATTAGAAAGAAAGAAAAAGCATTTATTTTCAAATTGTGCCATACATTACAAGTATACCTACCTACCTACAGAGGAAGATCAGCCCTGTTCCTCAACGATCTGAACAAGATCTAAAATCTAAACAGCAACGTTGAGGCGCAGGGATGAAACCGTGTCACGCATGGCACAGCCCGAAAAATGGCCCAGGCTCAGCATAATGCTGTATGCTCAGTGCAAGCACTTAACCATACAACGCTGATTTTCAGCCTGAACCCTGATTCAGGTGACACCACGGAAAAAACTACGTAACTGCAAGCTAGAATTAAATACTTAAAAAAAAATTAGATACTTAAATTACACTATTATTACTATTGCTTACACTATTGTTATGTGACTATAATATTGTACAATAAATGCACTTATTCCATATCTGTGTTAAAACCTAACAATAAGCATTAATAATAATAATAACGCGTAGATGGCTAATCTCTCTGGAGATTGACCGCCGTGGCCGAAATTCGGTCAGGAGGACATTATTATTATTTTAATCTTGTGGTCGCTCTTGTTTCAGAATTATAATCCATATTTTTAGGGATGTCAAGATACGTCATATAGAACGTCAATTTTAAAGCAATACTCTAAATACTCTAATTTTTAAGCAAGCTCTAAAGCAATACTTAAGCAATATTAATCAAAATTACAGTATGTCACGTACCTTGACGTTCCTAAAATAAGGATTATAATTCTAAAACACGAAAGTCAACAATAATGAAACTATATGGCTTTAAGCGTTGGCAATACGGCCCCTGATGGTTAATCATTGTGGAGGTTGCCAGAATCTATGCCAGAAATTCTGGCGGAAAGACACTTTTCTTCTTCTACCCATTTTATTGCATGTACAGTATACTATATAGATACATTCAGTAAGCGTAATAAAATGGTATTTAAGCGAGAGCACAAAAATAATAAAATTTTATGACGCCATAAAACGTAGGCGTAAAGACTAGAGATTATTTTTTCATTGCCAACCCTGAGTGGCATCTTATACAAGCGAAAAGGCAATGCCGGCCCTATCATAGTTCATGTAAATATGTTAAAAGAAAAGGTGACTAACTGACTGACTGATCTATCAACGCACAGCTCAAACTACTGGATGGATTGGGCTGAAGTTTAGCATGCAGATCATTGACTTACCAATACCTTAGACGCACCATCGAAACGCAAAAAACGGCACGGTCAAATTGTGCACAAATAGATATTGTGAACAATTTACGCCTCAGTCGCGCATGAGTACACTAGGCGACAAAATGTCGTATGTGTCTAATTGTTATTACAAAATTGAACCCTAAATATAGAACTTTATGGTTGGTTTTTGTTTGACCCGTTTGGTGTCTCAGTCTATATTAACTATAGCTGTGTTTGTATAAGCGATTGTGGACGCTTTTTGAGTATTAATTTGTAGGTAGGTCATTTAGTTGGTAAATCGATGATGCAGATAGCTAATTTAGGTTTTATTTATGGTGATAATTCGTTAGGTATCAATAAAATAAGCTACACGTGTGCCATAATTTAAGGTTTTATAAGATCGTTTGATTTCTATTTATATGTAAAAAATTGGCAGTGCCGATAGAAGGGAAAAGGAATATTAAAAAAAAAAATTAATATATCAACGCCTTGTAAGTACTTGACGTAGACTTGTGTAACGAATGTAGTACATAATATATTTATAATTAAAACCTTTTGTCTTCGTAACAACGTGAGCATGTCGGTGACGGTAACGCGAATCCACAAGTTTACCCCCTACCAAAAAGTGCCGCTAAAGAAGTTTTCACTTCAATCATATTAAATACCTAAGAACCTCAAGAGGCCCTTGTTGTATGTGAACAATCCGTTGTTTAATTTCAACGGATTTTTCACACATACAACTTGTAGCAGTCTCGTAGCGATTCCGCCGCGCGTCGTTTGTGACCAAGGCTTAAAGGTAACTTTTAAATACTTTACACAGAGCGTCATTGAAAGGCAGGAAAGCAATTACTAAATTGGTTGAGCAAACGATTGAACGAACGGGATCCGGGATATTTATCAAAGCCTTTAAAAGAAACGGCACCGACTCACTTGATAGCCGGCCAAATATTGTAAAACTACGTTTACATTAAACCGGAACGTGTTGCTACTACGATGTTGAATTACAATAATATATTCTCATTTGCCGTTGATACCCTGGGTCGAGTAGTGTAGTTCACTATGGTTAATTGATTTTTCTGGTGACAATGGCTGGTTCATTATCTTGCAAAGAAGTCTGGCTATTAAGTGCGTATGCTCAGTCAATATTAAAGTATAAAACAACAGCTGTCAGTAGAAATTCGAAGGCACTATATGTATTAGGTAGACTCGACAGACTAACATAATTTTGCCGGATCGAACGTTCACTTCTGATGTTCGTAAACTGAGAGGGACAGATTTTTTCTGATATTTCGGGGCACAAGCGTGGTCTAGCATGAATTTGCTTCATATATTTAAAAAAAAGAAACCAATAAAAAATAAAGGTATATTATAAAAAAAAAAACCTTTATTTTTTTACTTTAAACCATAAAGCACCATTTAAAATGTCAGTTTTTTTTCTACTACGATCTTATTCTAGCCTATGGGCTAATAAGTAATATTACGTTAACTTAAACTTCTACCTTTATATAACTACCGGTAAAGTTTGAACTCACCAATGATTTCGTGAGCTCGATTTTTTTACGACAAAATTTGGATATCATAGCGATAGTGTCAGAGTTATAAGTTTTCCTTTTAACTTTTTCCTTTAACTAACATACGATTGATAAGTCGTTAACGATATTGTAAACGGGTCGTAGGCCAATATAATGGTAATAGATTCCAGTATCGAAGAGCAGTTCAGTAAACGAGGTAGACGGTGTTACGTGTTTAAATTACATTTCCGTTGAAAACAACCAACTTTTTGCTTACCTTCTGAAGGTATCCACAATTGGGAAATTGGAATTCATACTTATTGTCCTATATTTTCATATGTATTGTACTTATTGTTATGTCCTCATTTTATTTTTAGCCCCCGACGCAAAAAGAGGGATGAAGTTTAAGGATGTTTTAAAATTCAACCCATAACAAGGGTAAAATAGGGGTTTGAAACTGCGGGAAAAAGCTTGTCTATACTATAATATTTTAAATGCGAAAGTTTGGATGTATGGATGGATGAATGTTTGTTACTCAATCACGCCAAAACGTGAATTTGTCTGAACGGATCTAGTAGAAATTTGGCACAGAGATAGATTATAGTCGGGAATAACACATAGGCTACTTTTTATCCTGGAAAATTGAAAAGTTCCCGCAGGAACCAAAAAACCTTAATCCACGCGGACGAAGTAGCGGGTATGGGTATCAGCTAGGATATACTTAATATGGCAGCGTTTCTAAGTTTCCTAGACACTGCTTTCAAACCCTCATTTTAACGAATTGCCAGAATCTAATACGTTAACATTTAGCTGCCTCGCTGTTCGCCGGTTCGGGTTCCGGGTCGGGCCATAATGAAGAATTGGGTTTTTCTGACAAGAAATTCTCATTACTAGCCCGGAGTTAGGAAGGTGGCGGTGTGGCACCCCCGTACCTCGGAGAGCACGTAAAGTTGTCGTTCTTGCCCCTGAGCTCCCTCCGGTCGTGTCAGATTGTCCGTCCTATCGGGCTATGAGAGTAAAGAAACAGAGAGTACACCTGTGTTTGCGCATACACTTGTGCACTGTAATATCTCCCGCGCAGATGCAGAGATCTCAATGGAGATTGGCCGCCGCCGTGGCCGAAATTCGGTCGAGGGGACATTATTATATTAATACGATTCTGTAATACTCCGTTATCCACTAAGCTCATCTCAAACTAAGTCTCAACTCTAAATGAATGCTTATCAGTTGACGCTCCGAAACTTCAAGCAATAATTCACCGCAACTTGATCACTTCGCGCTATCAAGATTAGAATAGTTTGAATTAGATTGTTATTACTGTTTATAACTATTTTCTTCATGACTAATCGCTTTTACCATCTTCTATACCTAATTAACTGCCGCGCTAATTTAGTGGATAGCATATTCGACTGTGGATGACGAGGTCATGGGGTTGGATTCTCGGGTTGTTGTAATCAATATATATACAAGTGTTAGAACTTAAAATAAAACTTAAACTAAAGAAAAACTTAGATTATAAAATAAAAACTTAAAATAAAATCAAACTACTAAAAAACTTAAATAAACTTACAACACACGTGTGTAACACTTCAAGTGTGCGTAAGTTAGCGATAGCGTTACGGTACGATTCCGTGTAGAAGCCGATTAGGGGTATAGGTTTAATTAAACTGCCACACCCTTAACAGGTTAGCCCTCTCCCGCCTTAGACTGCACCATCACTTACCATCAGGTAAGATCGCAGTCAAGGGCTTACTTGTGGTGGAATAAAATAAAATATACTTATTTAAGGAAATGATAAACAATATTTCAATAAAGCTATTTGTATTAATATTATGTCCTGTTGACTCGACGGAGGCCGGTTGAACCACGGTTAACAACAGCTGATTAAAGTCACGACCATAATCAGTTGTTAACTTAATCTGCCATTATTAAGTTAAAAATCGTAATCATACTAATATTATAAATGCGAAAGTGTGTTTGTTTGTTGGTTTGTCCTTCAATCACGGCGCAACGGAGCAACGGATTGACTTGATTTTTAGCATGGGTATATTTGAAGACCTGGAGAGTGACATAAGCTACTTTTTATCCCGGAAAATTAAGGAGTTCCCGCGGGAATCAAAATAACTTAAACCACGCGGACGAAGTCGCGTGCGTCGCGTGTTTTATAAGTAACGCAATCCACTAAAAGTATGCTCCTGAAAAAAGCTTATAATACTGTTGAAGAATTATCTATTATTCTGTATAAATATAAATACTATTATTCTATATTATACTGTATAAATTATAAAATAGCATGAATGTAATTCGCTACAGCAATGCTAAGGACAGCGGTTACTCATGTAGGTATCTATCGAAGATTCAACAGCAGTTATCAAAATCTAGTTGAATAGAAAAGACGAACGTTTTTTACTATGCTTTCTACTATTAGGGTAATAATACACTACGGATTGAACAGGATTAAATGAGCGCGAGATTTTAGAAATAAATTTAAATATCTCTTGGTAACTCTTTGATTTTCCGGGATAAAAAGTAGCTTATGCCGTTACCCGGGGTCCTACCTGTATCTTTACACAATTTCGTCAAAATAGGTTTGAACAGATGGTCTGAAAAAGCGTAGCAATCAGTCACTTTCGGATTTATAATTGACCATATGGTGCCCGCGACTTCGTCTGCGTGGATTAGGGTTTTTGGATTCCCGCGGGGACTCTTTAACTTTTCGGGATAAAAAGTAGCCTATGTAGGTACTTCCCCGGGATTCAACTTTCATCAAATCTCTTTGCCAAATTCCATTAAAATCGGTTGAAAAGATAAGCCGTTTAAGCGTAGCAGATAGACAGACAGAAAGACAGATAAACTTTTGCATTTATAATATTGGTCTGTATGGATTCTCACAAGGCAGAGTGAAAAATAAAATGTGAGCTCGAGTTTATTCTCAAAAAGTAAACACTGGTTAACATTTGGTTGTACTTGACTCGGGACATATTTTATTCCTTATCCAATATTGTCGCCACGTTTTCTATTTTCTAAACGTCCGAAACCCAAATCTACGGCTTATGGCGCCCTTCAGTCGAGTATGACATGTAATAAATTTATTTCTTTGATATAATATCCTAGTTTATGAGCTGACGCACGCAAATGAAATGAAAATGATTTATTTATTTCACGTAGGACAACTTGCGCCACTTATGATAAGTCAAGACTCTACCACCGGTTCGGAAAATTGATTCTGCTGAGAAGAGCCAGCAAGAAACTCAGCAGTTGCTCTTTTTATAAAAAGAAACTTATTATTACACTACTATTACTTATTTACACTTAATTAATTTTTTATTACTTATTTACACTTTGTAAATAATATGGTGGCGGATGGTCAATTAAGGATTTTTCTCACAAGAAAGAAAAAGCTGATACTACAATAGTGTGACGGATTAAGCGCTTTAAAGATTACGTCCACCATGTCTCGATCTATACCTACCATGATTTTTGACCGAGCGAAGCGAAGCGAGCGAAGAGCGAAGGTCTCTGAGTCTACTTGAGTAAATTTGCACTTGTCCGTCCGTCCGTCCGTCCGGCCATCTGTCCGTCTGTCAGAGCCTTATAACTTCTGAATTACTGAACGTAATTACTTAGTTTCAATGTAAAATGTAAACCGATGGTCTCCAGTCGAATATGACTTAAAAAGTTATGACTTAAAAAGTTATAAAAATCTTTATTTCAGGGGGGCTCTCATAGAAGCGAATGCGAAGTAATAGTATATTTCATTACAAGTGTGGAAAGACTGTCATTGCAAAGAGTTCCGACAAATGTCTACCCGAGCCGAGGCGCAGCCAAAGGCGAGGGTTGACAGTCGGAACAAGTTGCAATGACGGTTCCGCACGTGTACTGAACGACTATTTTTAATACAGTTGCGAAAAAATGAAGCAATTTAATAAAATAATACTTTTTACTTGTAAAACCGTCAGATTGTCGTTTTAAGAAAGCATTTAATTTTGGGTATTCACTTATATCCACGTTGTTCCTTATTTTCAGCATACCTACTTTTTATCATCGAAAACCTCGACCATAACGTAGAAGGTTTTAATTTTGCTGAGAGTTCGGAGAAGTATGCCAACATAACATTTTCTAAAAAACTATTTGCTTTTTTCTCTTCTCTCCACGCAATAAATTCGTCGTATGTAGATATGTAGCGACTTTTTGACTTTTCCGGTAAAATGTTCTCCGAAGCATTTTGTACAATTATAATGAGTTCCGG
Organism: Erebia ligea; assembly: GCA_917051295.2. Lineage (NCBI taxonomy): Eukaryota > Metazoa > Arthropoda > Insecta > Lepidoptera > Nymphalidae > Erebia > Erebia ligea. Next base: position 1,629,239 of record OU785241.1, read on the forward strand.
TGGTGTTAATTCAAAAAAACTAGGGTCGAAATTACTCATTTTGTGCAACAAACAACTAAACTCGCAAAGAAAATTTCTGAAAAATGGCGCCAACCGTAGAATATAAGCAGAGTTTTTTTTTTCTTCACCCATTCTAGTAGGCAAAGGGAACTATGCCCATACAGCCAAGTCTTCAGTAGAATTTTTTTATTGATATGAAATGAAAATGAAATTTAATGAGATGAAATGAAATGAAACCTAACCAAACTTCTTCAATCATATCATTAAATCTGATATTGAAACAAATTAGTAGCTTCTTTTTAGAAATATACGTATTTGCATAAATCATAAAAACTTCTATGATTTTTTTTAGTAAAAACTTCATGGTTGGTTTTTCTTTTTAATAGACATTATTTTGACAGTTGGGAAAGAGAACGCACGAGTTCGGGAAAGGTAAAAAAAAAGCACGAGTATGTAATAGCCCACATCCCGAACGCTATACGTCCCTGCAATACGCCACTTTTTGAGCAACTGTATTAAAAAATATTTTTTATAGCGTTACATAGGGTTGCGGTATATCATTTTAAAGATAATTAGGAATAGAGTCCAAAAATATATTTGTTTCAAAGTGGAGATTTTCTAACGTCCAAAGTTGACCTCAGAACTCTCAATTTTCTGAAAGGCTGAGCCTGAAACTTGATCAATTATTTGAATTATATCCTGTACTTGAACAACAAATACTAAAATTAGATATATATTATAAGACAACGAAATTATTTAATTTTTAATGGGCTTCAGTATTTTTAACAGAACTTCACAATGATGTCAATAGATGGCGCTCTGTAAAAGTTTATTCGTGTGTGCTCACAATTAATATTACAATATATAGTTAAAACTATCTTATGGATACCGCGAGGTCTCATTTCGGGGCGAACCACTAGTTAACTCCACATTTTACGACCAAAAAAAAGTAGTCATTGGTCGATTTTTGTAAAATAACGGTATTAATGCTTCTGAAATATTAAAGTAGGATGCAGCAGGATTACAGAAAATTGTGTCCGGCGAATATCTCTTGGCAGCTGTGACATATTTCGGCTGAACAGTCCTTTTGAAATTTTTAATACTGGAGTGGGTATATGTGCATTTTTGGTGGGTATTTTTGCCATTTGCATGAAAATAGTCAGACGAAAAAAGACTATAATATCTTAGTGTCGGTTAATCTATGGTAAAGAACGGTTTTAAGCATTGATTGATCGATACTAGAGTCTAGGCACAGAATAGGTAGGTAGGTAGGAATAGTACGTTGGTCTAAGGCTTAAGTGCAATAATCTCTGAGGAAGACATGCCACACATCGATGCATGTCACTGCCTTTCAGTATAGCCATGCTACCACAGTAGTACACAGTAAGTACACAAAAGTGTTACATTAAATACAAAAAATATCATCCACCACCACTACAACCCATTAACGTCCCACTGCTGGGCACAGGCCTCCACTCTCATAGAAGAGAGGGAATTAGAGCTTAGACCCACCACGCTGCTCCAATGCGGGTTCTCGACTATTATCATGATAGTGATAATAGCCGGGACCGACGGCTTAACGTGCTCTCCGAGGCACGGGGGTGAGACACCGCCAACTTCCTAACTCCGGGCTAGTATACTGAGAATTTCTAATCAGAAAAACCCAACACTTATTATGGCCCGACCCGGGACTTGAACCCGGGACCTCGTCGGCCGCAGTCGAACGCATGTTCACGAGGCACCAACGAGGCAGTCAAAAATATCATGCACAGTAAAAATTTGCAGACAAATTAAGACTTTGGAACGCACAGGGTTATATTGTATCCATCATACTAATATTATGAATGCGAAAGTGTGTTTGTTTGTTGGTATGTTGGTTTGTTGGTTTGTCCTTCAATCACGCTGCAACAGAGCAACGTATAGACGTGATTTTTTGCATGGGTATAGTTGAGGACCTGGAGAGTGACATAGGCTACTTTTTATTCCGGAAAATTAAGGAGTTCCCGTGGGAATAAAAATAAACTTATTCCACGCAGACGAAATCGCGGGCATCAGCTAGTCAGTCTATATATGTTTGTTTGTTGCTTGCAGGATAGCTACAGCCTAAACGCGTGGACCGATTTTGATGATTCTTCACCAGAAGATGCCGAATATATCTTCCGAGTGTCACTGTGGAAGCCGAATCATAGAAAAAACAAAATGGCGCCCAAAATATTTTAATATACAGTAGGACACATCACACAATACATTTTTTATCAATAAAAGAACAATAAAACCGATGAAAGTCTTTACCCGGATGAGATATGCAAATACGGATATCCTCCGAGGGATTCAAGAGGACAACTTGACGTCGCACGGATAAGGAAGGCTCTTAGTGAAACATCTTATGGATTTTATAGTCTTTTTTGCTTTAATCTCTCTTTTAGAAAATCGGTAATAATCCATACTAATATTATAAATGCGATAGATTCAAGATTCAGATTCAAGATTCAATTCATTTATTCAATATAGGTACACTGTACACTTATTGGCGTTAAAAATTACTTACTTTTAAAACATAATGGTGATAATCAGTTACGGTATCTTAAAACTAAAGCTACGAGGGTTCCAAACGCGCCCTGGTCTGAGAAGAGCCCACAACAAACTCAGCCGGTTTTTTTTTTTATTATTACCATCTCACAAATCATAACTAAGGAACTATCAGAGCCATTTGAGCAAATCATTGCCAAGCTTCCTTGTCGTTTAGGTAATCCTTTACATGGTAATAAGATTTTTCGATGAGTTTACGTTTTACATTAACTTTGAAATTGTTCAGAGACATCTTCAACATGACTTCTGGGAGCTTATTGTAGAAGCGGACACTGATTCCAACAAATGAATTGCTAGTTTTACTAAGCCTAGAAGCAGGCATTACAAGTTTATTTTTATTTCTAGTATTGACATTATGACAATCACTTTTCTTCTTGAATTTAGTCAATATATTATGTCTAATAATATGTCTGTCTGCCTGTTTGTCTGCTTCGAGTACGCTTATTAGCACGGCGTAAGTATAACATATCTCCTTAGATAAGAGTAAATGGATTTTTAAATAGCTGAGACATACTAGTATTATAAATGCGAAAATGTGTTTTGTTTTTTGGTTTGTCCTTCAATCACGCCGCAACAGAGCAACGGATTGACGTGATCTTTTGCATGGGTATAGTTGAGGACTTGGAGAGTGACTTAAGCTATTTTCTATCACGGAAAGTTTAAGAGTTCTGAAATTTGGCATGCAGATAGATTTATTACGTATGCCTATACGCTAAGACAAGATTTTTGAAAATTCAACCCCTAATAGGGTAAAATAGCGTTTTGAAATTTATATGCAAATCGAACTTAACATGAGCTGCGGGCAAAACCTAGTATTCAATAAAACTATAGTTCTTTGTTTTATTAGGGGAACCATAAAATATTTTAATATATAATGGGATATAATACATTTTTATCAATAAAAGAACAATAAAAGTCATCAAGGCTTTACCCGGATGAGATATGCAAATCCGGATATCCGCCAAGGGATTCAAGAGGACAACTTGACGTTTCACTCTCCCGGATAAGAACAGCTTTTATCTAGCTCTTAGAGAAATATCTTTTAACATCTTATGAATTTTTATAGTCTTTTGCTTTATTTTTCTCCTGTCTTTTAGGAAATCCCTATTGATAATATGAATGCGAAAGTGTGTCTGCCTGCTTTGCTTTCACAACCTTTCACGGCCCATCTTTCCCCCCGGTTAGATACATCCCGGAGAAGGGCAAAGGGTATCTCTTATCCTGGAAAATCAATTTCCAGAATAAAAAGTAGCCTATGTCTGTTCCTAAATTTTGTCAAAATCAGTATAACAGATGGTCCGTGGAAGCCTAGCAAACAGACCAACGGACAGACAGACTGACACACTTTCGCATATGATGCGAAATAATATTAGAATGGATTGTCAAGTCAACTCGACAAGCTATACATGTTTCATGAGTTAAATAAATACCTCTATATTAGCTATTGTTATAGTATTATAAATGCGAAAGTTTGAATGGATGGATGGATGAATGGATGTTTGTTAGTCAATTACGCCAAAACGGCTGAACGGATCCCCTCAATCCACTATAAAAATTGGCACAGAGATAGATTATAGTCTGGAATAACACATCAAATAAATATTATAAATGCGAAAGTTTGGATGGATGTATGGACATATGGACGTATGGATGAACATTCACTACAACAAATTACATTTGTGTGCAATAATAAAGATTTATAAATAAATAAAAATATATAAATCATCCATCAGGCTACAGGCTGCGCCACATGACCTCCCTGGCGCAATGGTGACCACTGTAGCCTTATTAGTGGGAGGTCCTGGAATTGATCCCCGGTAGGGTCAATTTGGGAATCTATAATTACATAATTCTCTCTGGTCTGGCCTGATGGGAGGCTACGGCAGTGTCTTGCTACCAACCTACTGACAAAGTTACCATGCCGTGTAGAAACCGATTAGTATGGTATGGGTTCAATCCAGACTTATATTATAATTGCATAAGCGGGTTTGTCTGTCTATCTGCTACTCTTTAACAGATGTTTTTAACCAATTTTGATAAAATTAGACAGAGAGATAGATTGCATCACGGGGAAAAGTAGCCTATGTCCGAATATACTTAGGCAACTTATTATCGGAGAAAATGAATAGTTCTACGACCGGCGGCAGTCTTTAGACTAAATACTAGAAACTAAATGGCGTTTTTTATTAAAACTATTTGATTGTGTTTATTGTGATTAAGCTGTGAATAGATTTTAAATTTTACTTAAAAATAAATAATTGTTGTTAAATTAACTTTATTGGGGCTATGACAGTCCATAGCCCTCATCAAGATTTTCTTATTTTTCTTTCTAAGCAGCTGATCGCAATAATTTACTAGTCAGAGAGGTGATGATAGACTCTATGTTACGACAACTCCCTGCATTTTCCTCTCAAAAACACAGCATAGTGCATCCGTCATGGTGTGCGGCCGACAGCCGTGTCGGATGGTAATGAGAGCGGTCATTAATGACTCTCTAAAGTGCGACAATGTTGGACGCTGCGTCATTACATTTATCACGAGCCGGCTGCGACGGACGCATCGCAATATATGAGTGACACGCTGCCATATCTGAGTGACAGTGAAGTTGTGTCAAGATGCATCAGGCATGCAGGTATATCAATGTTCTCCTTCAACTTTAAAAAAATTATATTTATTTATCAAAACGCACATAAATCTGAAAAGTTAGAGGTAGGTACCCGGGATTCGAGCATTGGACACCTCAAATAAGATGAAGAAGTCTTAACCGCTAGGATATCATCGCTCTTTTAGATAGACTCTCTGATATAAAAACTCTCTGCATTTTCCTCTCAAAAACACAGCATCATGCATCCGTCATGGTGTGCGACCGACAGCCGTGTCGGATGGTAATGAGAGCGGTAATTAATGACTCTCTAAAGTGCGACAATATCGGACGCTGCGTCGTTACATTAATCATGAGCCGGCTGCGACGGACGCGTTGCCATATCTGAGTGACAGTGAAGTTGAGTCAAGATGCATCAGACATGCATCAGACATGCAGATAAAACACTTCATTCACCATAAAGCAAATGATATATTATAACTGTTCAAAACGCACACAACTCCAAACCTGATCTCAAACCTTCGCTAGTCGAGGAGAAGATTGACTCTATGATTCTACAACTCTGTGAATTTTCCTCTCAAAAACACAGCATCGTGCATCCGTCATGGTGTGCGACCGACAGCCGTGTCGGATGGTAATGAGAGCGGTAATTAAGGCGCGGTGACTAGATGACTTTTAGGTATTTGAGGGGGTGAAGCAGAAGGGTTACGGGGTAGGAGTCCCCGCCCACCGCGAGGCCACGTACGAAACGAGCGCGGCAGCCCGCTGTTTAATCGGGAAGCGATGACGCACTCGTGACTCGGTAGAGTCCGACTGACAAAACTGTAGGTTATAGGTAATTCTGTGACTTATTTTCGTCAACTACCTAATCAGATGTATGGCTCAGTTTGCTTGGTCGCGGATAAAACATCAATCATCTTCATTTGAGTTACAAGATCAATTATTCATAGCCAAACCATTTTTTTTTATTTTTTATTTTTCTTAAAGTTTTCTTTTTTTATTTTATAATAAAACTGTAACATGTCTAATTCTGCACATTGAAGATATTATATTCGAAATTTTTTTTTGGGCACTATACCTATAATCGATTCTAAAGCCAAAACTGTATTTTCTTTTCATTTTTGTCTGTATGTCTGTCTATCATGAATCATCGTATCATGCCGATACTACTGAATAAATTCAAATGAAACTTGCCATGATTACACTTCATAGATATGAAAATTTTAGGAAACTTTCATCCCGGAATTCAGTACGGTTCCCTTCGGAGAGGGGATGAAAGTCAAAATGTCTACTTGGTTGTAATTCAAAAATGCGTAGTCCGATTTCATCAAAGTACTTATATTCATGAAACTTGGTATTTGGGCTCTTGAAAAAAAAGAGCAACTGCTGAGTTTCTTGCCGGCTCTTCTCAGCAGAATCTGCTTTCCGAACCGGTGGTAGAGTCAAAACATGACGTAACATAAGAGAGACATCTGTATGTCCTACATGTTTTTTTAATTGAAATAAAGAAATAGGTACGTGATTTAGTTTTTATAAATTCCACCCCCAAAGGGGAATAGGGGGTCAAAGTTTGAATGGGATTTATGGAACTCACTAAATAAAAGCTAGTTTCATAATAAGAATTTATTAAATAGGTATTTAAGTAGTTAGTTCGGTACAGTATTTTTATTTTTAGGGTTCCGTACCCAGAGTGCGCCTATTGTCCTCCGCTGTCTGTCCGCCCGTTCGTCCGCCTGTCTGTCGTAGAGGCCGTATCTCATGAACAGTGTCTAGGGATACTACATAATATGATAATAGATGGCGCTATTACATCTACAACGTAAACATACATCTGTCGCCGCCTGAATCAGGTTTCCGAAGTTCATTCCGAATTGCACTTTGTTGGACCACAACACCGGCTGTGAGGAAGATCTTCCTATTGTCAAGTCGTGCATGCTCTTAGCTCCCGATAAATTGGAGAACAAACCTGACCTTTTTTCACCAATTTGTAATCATATGTGAGAAATTACAATCAAATAAGGAACTATGGTTGGATACAGTTTGCAACTGCTGGATAAAATGCACTATATCAACAACTCGTCGACCTTGAACTGGTAAGTCTATCTTGAGATTCGGTTTCAATGCATAGCTCGTCTTCGGTAGCTTCTCTGAAATGAAAAGAAACGACACATTAAAAAAGGTTGAATTCTGAAAATCATTATATATATTACTGGTTTAGCTATAATATATTAGCTACTAGCTGATGCCCGCGACCGCGTGGTTTAAGTTTTTTTTATTCCCGCGGGAACTCCTAATTTTACCGGGATAAAAAGTAGCCTATGTCACTCTCCAGGTCCTCAACTATACCCATGCCAAAAATCAAGTCGATCCGTTGCTCCGTTGCGGCGTGATTGAAGGACAAACCAACAAACCAATAAACCAATAACCAACACACTTTCGCATTTATAATATTAGTATGATATGATAATGTCTGTTTCTCTCGAAGTTTGATTACCCACTGTTGGCACGAGTGTTAGTATTGTTTCAGGTTCTGAACTCGGAACATTTTTTGATGCTCTGTAATTGAATACAAATGTTTGGGGACGTAAATTTATTTTAGTGGGTACAGTGGTAAAACTTTATGGTGTATAATCTTGGAAATCGGGTGTTGTTGTGTGATTTGTTAATAAAAGTATAATAATGATGGATAGAGTTTTCTTTTATTACCTACCCAGCAAAATTTTCTTTCCGATTGGCTTCTTTATCTATCGAGATTGCAGTCTCAATAAATTTTGGTATTGTAAGTTATGTTCCATCGTATTCGTGCTGTGAATCCTTATGTGCTCTAAAAATAAAATAGTAAATAGTAGTAAATCATAGATTTTGAACAAAATCGGCACAATAACATGGAATTTCAAAATGGCGCTGTCCTTTTTTTAATTTTGGTAACAGTTTTCTGTTTTGTGATCCCAGAGATCCCCAGATATCGATTTTGAACGAAATCGGTACAATAACTAAGAAATTCAAAATGGCGCTGACCTTTATTAAATTTCGGTAACAGTTTTCTGTTTTGTGATCCCAGAGATCCCCAGATATCGATTTTGAACGAAATCGGTACAATAACCAAGAAATTCAAAATGGCGCTGACCTTTATTAAATTTCGGTAACAGTTTTCTGTTTTGTGATCCCAGAGATCCCCAGATATCGATTTTAAACGAAATCGGTACAATAACCAAGAAATTCAAAATGGCGCTGACCTTTATTAAATTTCGGTAACAGTTTTCTGTTTTGTAATCCCAGAGATCCCCAGATATCGATTTTGAACGAAATCGGTACAATAACCAAGAAATTCAAAATGGCGCTGACCTTTATTAAATTTCGGTAACAGTTTTCTGTTTTGTGATCCCAGAGATCCCCAGATATCGATTTTGAACGAAATCGGTACAATAACCAAGAAATTCAAAATGGCGCTGACCTTTATTAAATTTCGGTAACAGTTTTCTGTTTTGTGATCCCAGAGATCCCCAGATATCGATTTTGAACGAAATCGGTACAATAACCAAGAAATTCAAAATGGCGCTGACCTTTTTTAAATTTTGGTAACAGTTTTCTGTTTTGTAATCCCAGAGATCCCCAGATATCGATTTTGAACGAAATCGGTACAATAACCAAGAAATTCAAAATGGCGCTGACCTTTTTTAAATTTCGGTAACAGTTTTCTGTTTTGTGATCCCAGAGATCCCCAGATATCGATTTTGAACGAAATCGGTACAATAACCAAGAAATTCAAAATGGCGCTGACCTTTTTTAAATTTTGGTAACAGTTTTCTGTTTTGTAATCCCAGAGATCCCCAGATATCGATTTTGAACGAAATCGGTACAATAACAAGGAAATTCAAAATGGCGCTGACCTTTTTTTATATTTTGGTAACAGTTTTCTGTTTTGTGATCCCAGAGATCCCCAGATATCGATTTTGAACGAAATCGGTACAATAACAATGAAATTCATAATGGCGCTGACCTTTATGTAAACGAGTGTGTATTTCTGTTGCCGTAATAACAACAAATAATAAGAAAAAAACTAAATAAAAAACAAAGAGGGCCCCCCATACAAAAAAAATTGAAATTTGTATTTTATGGTACGGAACCCTTCGTGTGAGTCCGACTCGAACTTGTTCGGTTTGCTGATCAAGGTAAGTAGGTATCTATTACTCACTCGTGCATAACTCCCGTAGATGGTTCTTCAGAATTGATCTTCAATCGTCTTTTCTGACTGAAAATTAAGAGATATTATTATAATTTATTCATAGGTTATAAATTAAATATATTATTTGAAAAAAAAAAAACAAAAATGCAAAAATATAAAAACTTCCCAGAGATCCGAACCCATAACATAAACTACTTGACGCTCAACCAACTGAGCTATTCGTCCAATACTAATGACGGTTAAAATAAGGTACAGTAAAGACACAGTATAACAGTACATAAACCTACATCTCCCATGTTGCGTAATAAAATATTGTTAAAAAAAAAATATAAGTACTTACTTTACAACTTCCATCATGTGTTTTTGTAGGTTTTTATATTGATTTCATTTATTTTTTTCTGGGGTACATTTTTAAAATGTTTTTGATTGATTTTATTAACAAAATTGGTCTATACAAACTTATTTACACTTAAAATAATTATGCACACTATATAACATAATTACAACTGCACCAAAATAAATAAAATAGACTGTAGCATGAAACAAAAACAATTTTCAATTATTATGATAGACGAGAAAATTGGCGGGGTGAGCTAGCGTAACGTGCGACAGGTCCACCTAGCAGCGCGCCTCAGCGATTACTATCTAATTTAGTACGAGCAGTGTTTCCACTTTAATGATTTCCTTTCCCCGCGCCTCAATTCAAATTTCCCCTTCTCAGGGCTTTTTTCCCCTCAAAAATTTTTCTGCTGTAGTTTTTACTTTTGGCCCTAGTGTAGTAACTAAAAAAAAAAAAAAAAAGGTCTTTATCGATTTTCTTCTATAGCCTGCCCACGCCTCTGGTGATACTATACTATGATAATTGATATTACACTAAGGCCCACTTGCACAAGGACTCTTAAATTGATTTAGTTAAATATTTCAATGCTGTCTCTTTTTGGTAACTACAATAATATGCATTTGCCAAAAAGGGACAGCACTACAAAATTTAACTAAATCAGTTTAACTGTCCTTGTGCAAGCGGCCCTAAATGCGTCAACAAAATCACCGACAAAATTTGTCGACTTTGCACATCATTACTTTGCACTAATGCACTTTGCATCATTACTAGCTGTCAATTTCTTTACGTTGTAATGTTGGTAACAAAATATATTCTTTCTAATTTGTGGTTGGTTTTAGTGGTGGAGAGCTCCAGTAAATAAATAAAACTAGAAATATTTATTTCACTGCCCTTTTCCAATGCTGTCGTACAACGGCTATTTAGTGATCTAAAAAATATCAAAACAGATAAACGCAATAGGCTGGATAATGCAACGGTTGCATCAATCCTGTGTGTAAAATCTGGCTTGAAAAGAACGGGAACAACTTCTGTACAACTAATGAAAAATCAGCTAGAAATACCACACCTTAAGTTTGTACAGTCCAATGCAACTGCAAGCGAATCTAAAAAACCGGCCAAGTGCGAGTCGGACTCGCGCACCGAGGGTTCCGTACAAACCTGTAGTAAGTTTTACGATTTATGACGTATTAAAAATAAAAATTACGTTTGTTGTATGGGAGCCCCCCTTTAATATTTACTTTATTGATATTTAATTATTTATTTTGAAAGGTAATATACAAGTTAATATTCTGTGAAAATTTGAACCGTCTACCTGTTACCGTTTTTGATATTGAGCAAAAAAATACGAAAAAAACACGTTTATTGTATGGGGACCCCCCTTAATATATATATTTTTTGAATTTTTAGTATTTGTTGTTATAGCGGCAACGGAAATACATCATTTGTGAAAATTTCAGCTTTCTAGCTATCACGGTTTATGAGATACAGCCTGGAGACAGACAGACAGACAGACAGACAGACAGCGGAGTCTTAGTAATAGGGTCCCGTTTTTACCCTTTGGGTACGGAACCCTAAAAACGATTCGTATTTTATTTATAGCCTCACCAGAAATTATATTTATATTATATAATTATAAAACTTGGGGCTGTATACTTACTCACCTCTTATTCAAAGTCAGTTTACGCAATCCGCACATACATTTTAGCACAGAATAATATTTTAGGCCTTAAACAGAATGAAAATAAGGGTAATTATACGCCACCTGCACGTGTTATCACTGTTTCTTTTATACGGCAACACGCTAGTCCCCGGTAGAGCCCGCAATATTTTAAGCTAGGTTTTACCCATGATTTCCCGCAATTTCCCCTTTTAATGTCTTCCCCTTTTTCTTCCCCTATAAACCCTAATTTCCCCTCAAATGGGGAATTTCCCCTCATTGTGGAAACACTGAGTACGAGTGACAAAGAAGTCGCTACTGGGGAAAAAGTTGCCAACTGAGAAATCTTAATAAAAAACATTAAAAAATCTAGCAGTCGCAATATTAAAATCTAAAACAGCCATTTGCTTTATTAACATACGACAAACAATCGTGCTTAATTTTATTAAAATTAATGTATGTATATAGAAGAACCATGTGTTTTAATGTATTTGCAGAGGCAACTTTGGCATTTTTTTCTATCGAGTAAAGTTTGCGAAATCGTGTTTTGGAAACAGCCATCAGGTCAGAAATACGATCAATTATAAACACTTTTTTTTATATAATGATTTGCCTGATAGATTTTACTCAAGACCATTCTCATTCAGCTCGATTTGTCTATACACCGCGCCTTAATGACTCGCTAAAGTGCGACAATGTCGGACGCTGCGTCGTTACATTAATCACGAGCCGGCTGCGACGGACGCATCACGATATCTGAGTGACAGATTTACAGAGTCAAGATGCATCAAGGATGCCCCTGCAGGGTCCATACTTCCAACGCATATACCAATACTTAAGCAATAATACTCAAAATGGCAGTTAGATGTCACGACTCAATTAAAGTACGCGCGCGAGTTTAATGCAGAGCTTTTGTATGTGTCCCCATACATAAGCTCTGCATTCCACTCGCGCGCGAACTATACCTTGATGTTCTTAAAATAAGGATTATAATTATTCTAAAACACGAAAGTCAACAATGACGAAACAATATGGCTTTAAGCGTTGGCAGTATGGCCCCAGGTTTCATTCCTGTGTAAGGTGTTTACCATTGAAACAACATCATCAAGATTCAAGATTCAAGATTCAATTCATTTATTCAACATAGGTACACTGTGGGTACACTTATTGACGTTAAAAATTACTTATTTATAAAACATGATGGTGATAATCAGTTACGGTATCTTAAAACTCAGACTCCACACACCTTCGAGAACATTTTGAAGAACTCTCGAGCATGCAAGTTTCCTCACGATATTTTCTTTTACGGTTAAAACAAGTGATATTTAATTTCTTTAAATACACATAGCTCAAAATGTTAGGCCTGAAGATACACGGACAGCTTGAAGCAGTCAGAATGGGCTGCTGCAGAAATTATAGGGAATGCCGATAGAAGTGAAAACGAATATCATACTAATATTATAAATGCGAAAGTGTGTTTGTTTGTTGGTTTGTTGGTTTTTTTTTTTGTTTGTCCTTCAATCACGCCGCAACGGAGCAACGGATCGACGTGATTTTCAGCATGGGTATAGTTGAAGACCTGGAGAGTGACATAGGCTACTTTTTATCCCGGAAAAATAAGGAGTTCCCGCGGGAATCAAAAACTTATACAACGGGGACGAAGTCGCGGGCATCAGCTAGTCTCTAATAACCAAAACAAAGTCTCAGCAAACTCATTATGATAATGAAAGGGAATAAAGTACACTGTTATCTCGGCAGTAGGCGGGCAGTTCATAACAATATTAATAGCTAAGGTCATCGCATACCATGAGAAGAGCTGCAAAAGCCGCAAGGGCCGACTTCCCTGGCGTAGTGGTGAGCGCTGAGGTACTGAATTTAATTCGAGTATAATAGTGACACGTGCTGTGGTTTTATAAGTGAGAATTTATTAGTGTACTAGCTGATGCCCGCGACTTCGTCCGCGTTGATTGAAGTTTTTTGTTTCCCGCGGGAACTCTTTAACTTTCCGGGATAAAAAGTAGCCTATGTTTTATTCCAGACTATAATCTGTCACTGTACCAAATTTCATTCAGATCCGTTCAGCCGTTCTGGCGTGATTGAGTAACAAACATCCATCCATCCATTCATACATCCATCCATCAATCCAAACTTTCGCATTTATAATATTAGTATAGAAGTATAGATATAGATTTGTATGTGTAGTCCTGGTAGTACCAATTTCAGATCTGGTCGTCTGGATACGTCGTCGGCTGTGGCTAGTTAGCACCCTACCGACAAAGATGTGCCGCCAAACGCCTTAGCACTATACAACACTACGAAGTAGGTACAATGCCGCGTAGAACCGGTTAAGCTCTTTTCAGACTACGCTATAATATTGTGATATATAGTATAGCAAATAAGGAATATCGTACAGTGAAGTGTGAACGTGTCCAGAATAATGTATGGTGCGCGATATTGTTGTGCTATGAACTATATGCTATAATATTATAGCGTAGTCTGAAAAGAGCTTTAGGGTTTTTTAACTGGTTACTTACCCCTTCCAACTGATTCCGCTTCGATCTTTGCATCATCAATAATTTTATTCCGAGTAAGGTTATTATTTTCTTCAAATAAAGATAATTTTATTAAAAAAGTGATATTTTGCTTGCGAGTTGCGGCTCGTGCGCGCCTTTCGTGGGTTTTGTGGTAGTGTACGATGACGTTTAAGCCTCTTTACAATCAAGGGCTTTCTGTAAACTCTATGAGCTGTTTAAGCCGCCGATAAGCTTTACGACGGACCCTGAGGTTACACTTGAATAAGGAGTGCTACACACTTGCGACCCGTACAGAATATAAAAAATACGGTAGTAAATCTATGTTAAATCCTACATATTTTGTCGTAAATCTGTTCAGTATATCTTCCCGCAATTATGTAGGTATATCCTAATAGTTATATTATAATTTATGCGAAAGTGTGTTTGTTTGTTGGTTTGTCGATCAATCACGCCACAGCGAAGCAATTACGGATCGATGTGATTTTTTGCATCGATATATTATCTAGTAAATTAGAAGACCTTAGTAAATGAAATGGACTAAATTAAATCCCAGGTATCAAAGCTAGATTTCCCAACGCCTGCTATCCAATATTCTCTATCATACCTACTATCAAATAAATATTATAAATGCGAAAGTTTGGATGGATGGATGGATGTATGGATGTATGGATGTATGGATGTATGGATGTTTGTTACTCAATCACGCTCCAACGGCTGAACGGATCTGGATGAAATTTGGCACAGAGATAGATTATAGTCTGGAATAGCACATAGGCTACTTTTTATCCCGGAAAATTAAAGAGTTCTCGCGGGAACCGAAAAACCTCAATCCACGCGGACGAAGTCGCGGGCATCAGCTAGTAATATTATAAATGCGAAAGTGTGAGCTTGTTTGATGGTTTGTTGATTGGTCCGTTAATCACGCTGCAACAGAGCAACGGATCGACGTGATTTGCATCGGCATAGTTGAGGACCTGGAAAGTGACATAGGCTGCTTTTTTCCCGGAAATCAAAAATCTTATTCCACGCGGACGAAGTGGCGGGAATCAGCTAGTCTTCTATAATATTCATGCTCGCATGAGTATGGTGCAACTTTGTACACTTGATTTTAATAAAATTTGGTACACAGATAACTCGCAACCTGGAAACGGACTTGAGTCTATTTTCAGCTGAGAAAATCAAAAATATTCGTCGCTGGTGTATCCGCCTCCTTAATTCAGCAAAGAAAATGCCTTTTAGCTTAGTGATTCATACCGTTTTAGTATAAACATTATCGATAATAAGGTTTATTTGTTCAGTTATCACGGTTCACCCTTAAGGGTGGATTAATAGGGATGATCACAACTCAATCAAATCAGCAACTCTTTATAAAACTTAAAAACGCACTTCTAGTATGGAAGCTGTATGAAATTCGCAGTTGTGACGTCATAAAATTTCAACGCGCTTTTTTTCTATAATATATATTTTAAAATGGTTATCAAACTTAAAACTAACCGAGGATGTGAATTTTAGGTATTTTGGAAGACCCTCTATTAAATAATCAGTAAGAAATAATTTATTTTTGGCATAGGCATCATCCCTATTATGGTTGCTATTCACACAGTAGACCTCTTTGGTGCAGTGCTGAGTGTTAAGGTCTTATAAGTGGGAGGTCCCAGGTTCGATCTAAGGTAGAAGCAATTTGGGAATTTTGGTGAAATGTTGGTCTGGTTTGTTGAACGGCTTCGGTCTTGACAAACTCGCAAAAACGTACCGTTTACCGTTAACGTTACCGTGACGTCAAAGACTATGACCACCCCCCCCCCCCCAATATCTTTAATTGGGGCATAGCCTCTGCCATTCCTTACCACACTGTGGTAGAATACATAATCAGCGCCTCACTCTTTATCAGGCACAAGTTCGTTCTGGCATGGAGTTTTGCTGCCACCTTTGGGATGGATCCGCCAGGTACCAACTCGATACATTAGACTCGATAGATCGCCGGGCCCGAACAATAATAGGCGATCAATCACTTACGCAGGCGAAATTGCTCAGTTTACAACACCGACGCAATGTCGCCTGCTTATCGGTTTTTTATCGGATATACCATGGGGAGTGTGCTCTGGAACTTCACAACCTTGTTCCTTCTTCTCCGTTCTACCACAGAACAGCGAGAAACCGTGAGCGTTGGCACCCCTATGTGGTTGACGTCCAATTTGCTCGCACGAAACGTTTTTGCTCGACGTTTCTGATACGAACCGCTAGGGCGTGGAACACCCTCCCAGCGCACGTGTTTCCTGCCACTTATAACTTATGTACCTTCAAGGCAACGGTGAATAGGCATCTTCTAGGCAAGCGTGGCTAGTTACCACCCTACTGGCAAAGACGTGCCGCCAAGAGATTTAGCGTTCCGGTACGATGCCGTGTAGAAACCGAATAGAGGTGTGGGTTAAATATGACTGCCATGCCCCTAATAGGTTAGCCCGCTACCATCTTAGACTGCATCTTCACTTACCATCAGGTGAGATCGCAGTCAAGGGCTAACTTGTAGTGGATAAAATAAACCTTATGTAAAACTAACATCTGACTAAGTAACTAAGTCTACAAATAAATGTATTTGATTTAATTTTATTTTATTCCTTGGATATTAATTTTCTTCAATGTATAATCATACTAATATTATTATAATTGCGAAAGTGTGTTTGTTTGTTGGTTTGTTAGTTTATTGGTTTGTCTTTCAATCACGCCGCAACAGATCAACGGATAGGCTACTTTTTATTCCGGAAAAAAAACTGAATCCACGCGGCCGAAGTCGTGGGCATCAGCTAATCCGAATAATTAATATTATAAATGCGAAAGCGTGTCTGTCTGTCTGCTACGTTTTCACGGCCCATCTGCTTTTCTGCGGATTTTGATGAAATTTTGTACAGAGGTAGATTGTATCCCGGAGAAGGACATAGGCTAAAGGCGGAAAATTAAAGAGTTAGCTAGCTATCAGCTAGTATACTATAAGTGGACGCACAATATCAAGTTGCTAACTCCAAAGAATATATCCGTAGGTATAAGGAATCCCTTTAGTATTCCGGAGCGAATAGATTTATGACATATTACTTTCATACGGACGATCTTATAAGCCGGAGATTTAGGTATTGGACATTTGCGAAATAGGAAGGACGTGGCGACAATATTGGGAAAGAAATAAAATATATTATGTACATATTTCTTTCTTTTTATTATGGCAAAAGGACGGTTTTATCATATCCGTAAAATCAAAGATGTTTAGAACGTTATCAGGGGCCATACTGCCAACGCTTAAAGCAATACTTAAGCATTATTACTCAAAATTAAAGTTTGATGTCACGTCACGTTACTAAAATAAGGATTATAATTCTAAAACACGAAAGTCAACAACAATGAAACAATCATAGATTTAGGATAGGTTGTTAGCTGTCTATGGAAACAATTTGGCTTTAAGAGGATCGTCTAGTTGTAAATTTTTTCTTCCCGTAAATGTTATCCAATTTTCATAATTTTTAGAAATGTTGCAGATACAATAAAGAACTATGCTATGAAATTTTAAAGAAATATTGCTTATGTTAAAAGTTATTAGCGTCTAAATATCCATATTTTTGAACTAAAAACTTTCTCGAGTATTTTAATTTTTAAAAATTTAAGTAAACTAAAATACTAAAAAAATAAAACGTACGAGCCTAGATTAAGGTGTACTGAATCTAATGAGACCAAAATTGTCTAATTTCGTAAATGTTTGGGGGGGTAACAACGTTATCACCCGAAACAATATTTCAAGAATAAAATGTAGGCATATGCCTACTGGACTTGCAACTCTCTCTATCGCACGATACGGAGAAGGCAGCGAAGCGTTGTGAAACAGATAGCATTATTGAAAATACCTACTCGCGTCGCGTTTCGTCACTAGACGATCCTCTTAAGCGTTGGCAGCATAGAGGTATAATATTATAGTATGGCAGTATGGCCCCAGAACATTAGTTCTGCATGGTAGGATTTAACGCAGGGCCCTGGCACGGTAATATTATGTATGCCCTGGGCTTGAAAAAATTACGTGACAGAAAAGCCTGTCTTTGTCTCTCTCTCTCTTTCTCTAGCGTAATTATTTTAGTTCGTGCTGACCATTTTCAACACTTCCAAGTAGGTGTTAGGCGTCAGGCACCACAGACTACAGTGTATTCAGGCACGAAACTAGCGACGGCCGGGCGACGTGGTACCCGAGAGCTGGCGACGAATTTCGGGAAGGTACTTTTGGCAAGCTGAAATTGTGAAAAAATATAATTTAGTCAATTGGCGAATCCCGTCCTGCCAGTCTGGTAGAGCGTTTAAGTAGTAGCGTGAAGTAAACTTTGATGACATCACAAGTCATTATTTCATACAAAATCCTATACTAAGCACGCGTTTTGACGTTTTAAAAAAGTTGCTGATTTGACTTGTTGTCAAATACCCATTCGTATAAGGAGACTTACTACCATCGCTTCAAGCAGTATTATTTAAATAGAAAGAAAGAAAGAAAGAAAAACATGAATAAATGTTGTTGACGCTCTTGTTTCAGAATTATAATCCTTATTTTACGGACATCAAGGTACGTCTATCTATTTACTCTTATATAAAATTAATAAATAATATATAATATAAATAATAATAAACTATTTACTCTTACGTATGTCGTATGTCTAATAAAATTATTTTGTATAGGTATATTAGTATTATGAAAATATGCTAGGTATATAATATGGTATTGGTTAGTTTATTTAGATAGTAGTATTTAAGGTTATTATTATTTTTTGCACCCCTTTGCCCTCTTCTTCATTTTCTCCTTCTGGAAGAGATCGCTACTTAGCGATAAGACCGCATTATTGTAGGTACTTATTGTTGTTTTCTTGTTTGTAACATGTTTATTTTGTATAATTGTGGAGTACAATAAAGTATATACATACGTCTTAGCCTAGTGTAATAAATATTAAGGTATCCAGATGAAATAAAAATATGTGTCCAGTAGTAGTTAGGCATTTCTAGTGACTAAGTAGAAATTAATATTTGCACGCCTATATTATGGCAAAACATAGATAGATAGATAGATAAACTCACAAGGACAATAAACAGAAAGATTAAAAGATACAACAGAAGGGTGCAAAGGCGGTCTTATTGCATTGCAAACATGTTTGGCATCTATAAGTATATAATTGTAACCTACATGTAATGTAACCCATGTTTTCAAGCAAATAAATGAATGAATGAATGAATGAATGAATGAATATTTATTTACTAAATTTTGTACATTTTACCTCAATGGAGTCCTGGCTCCTAAACTAGGAGATCCCGTATCTTAGGAGCCAGTGCCTTCCCATACAATATACTGGTTGAACTTAAAATTAATTACTTAGTTAACAAATACAAAATATTGTGTGTGTGTGTGTGTAAGTGTGTGTGGGTGTGCGTGTGTGTGTGTGTGAAATGAATTTATTTATTTATTTATTATCTATAGATATACCTCCTATAAAACTGCAATTTTAAAAATAATATTGATTTAAGCAATAAACCCTGAGGGAGGTAGTCAGAAATGAATTTCTCGTTGAAACTTATAAAGCAGTAACATTACAGTTGTCCCGGGTACCCACTGTAAACAACTCTCTAAGTAATCCCTGGCCGGATATCCGGGCAGAGCATTATTTGCATATCTCTGTCCCTCGGGTCCTTTGATGCCTTTTATTGTTTTGCGACTGTTCTAAATATTTGGTTTATGAAATTTTAGTGTTGTCCTACATTGTACTAGATGATGCCCGCGACTTCGTCCGCGTGGATTAACATTTTTGAAATCTTCCTTCATTTTCCGGCATAATAAATAAACTATGCCACAGACATCGACCACACAACCAATAGACGCCTAATTACTATGCTTTCGTAATGCAAACAATTCAGTCAAATGACTCACTTGTAAGCGGGCGCGGGGTACTAATAATAATAATAATAATAATAATTCTTTATTGAAAGGTACAAACCCAATACAGTACAATATAAAAATGTCAAATAAAAATAAAAATAAAACTAAAACTAAAATTATTGCCAATGGCAATATAGGTACATAAAAAATCATTCAAATGAACACGGAGCAGGTACATAGCTGGTATCCTTTGTATTAGGGCTACTTCCTATTTGCCTCCTGGTGCACTGAAAGCCAGTGTCTGAAAATGTTACAGTCCAGATTCTCGGCCAACGTACTGAGGATCTCGTTGTTGGAGGCTCGCAAACGACTCCAGAATGATGCGATTCGTGATCGTATGATCGCAAAAAAGTCCGGTACTCTGGCCTTAGCGAACATGTCCGACGCGCTACAGTACCGTGGCAACTTCATCAGGATACGATAGGCGTCATTATATTGCACCCTGATGTTGTTGACAGCACGCCTGGTGAACTTGACCCAAAGCTGACATGTGTAGAAACATAAGCAATATGCCCTAAACAGTGTCACCCTTACATCGTCACTACACTTTGCGAACCGACGTGCGAGCATGTTGCATCTAACAGCCAGAGCACGACGTTCCCTTTCAATATCCTCATCGTCAACGAGACCCTCAGTCAGTATGTGCCCCAGGTATCTGAACCGATTTACCCTTTCCAGTATATCTCCATCGAGAAATACCGCCGGAATACTCTCCGGACCTCTGCCTGAACGGAAGACCATCGTAACTGTTTTCTTAACGTTATATTTAAGGCCATGTTCTGCAGCATAACGCTCACAGATCGTTACCAGTTTACGAAGCCCCCTGATTGAAGGACTGAGGAGCACCATATCATCTGCATAGCTAAAATTATTCATGCAAGTGGACCCTATGTGACAACCAACCTTGGTGCTTCTCAGTTCTGCAATCAGGTCGTTCACGTACAGGCTAAAGAGGTCAGGAGAGGTCAAACCACCTTGACGAACACCGCATTCTAGCATATATTCGCTAGATGTCGTGTCGCCCCATCTTACACTGTTAGTTTGGTTTCCATACCAGTATTTCAACAGATTCACCGTTTTTGTAGGAACGCTAGAGTCATGTAATTTCTCCCAGAGTAAATTATAATTTACAAGGTCGAAAGCACGACTCAGGTCAAGAAAGCATGCGTAGACTGACGTACCTCTACTGACGTAATGGTTTACGGTTGCCTTTAAACTGAAAATCGCTGAATCTGTCGA
Source organism: Erebia ligea (assembly GCA_917051295.2). Lineage (NCBI taxonomy): Eukaryota > Metazoa > Arthropoda > Insecta > Lepidoptera > Nymphalidae > Erebia > Erebia ligea. The sequence goes on from OU785241.1 coordinate 1,650,336, forward strand.
AAGTCCTGGGCGGAAACCAAACTGTGCGTCGTTCAGTTTAATATTTTGATTTAAACTTGGATGTATCAACCTTTCCAGTATTTTACCTAATACGGTGCCTAGCGAAATCGGTCTATAGTTCTTAAGACTGGAAAGGTCGCCTTTTTATCCTTTGGGATAGGAACCACCACTGTTCTCATAAGTTGCGGTGGCAGATAGCCACAGTTAATGCAGGCATTAAACAAGGCGGCTAAGGCCTCGTATATTGCCTCCCCCGCATATAAAACATGTTCTAAACTTAAACCATCTATCCCTGGAGATTTACCTCTGCTCATTTTAAGTACAACCGCAGCCACGTCATTAGCAGTAAGACTTACATTGTCAGATACTTCTGCAGCCGTATTTGGTAAGTTAGGCATATGGGCAGAACGAGCCGGCAACGAAGTGACCCTGAAGTGGTGTGAAAATAAGTCGGCAATCTTATTTCTGTCACTTATACCTTCAATGGACACAGGTACACTTGTTTTATAATTAAGAGAGTTCGTAGTACGCCAAAATTTAATAAAGTTTTTGTCGGACCTGTGCATGGCTAATACGTCTAATTTTATTTTTTCTTCGTTATTTTGACACCACTTCAGCTTATTTTTGAAAGCTTTACGGCTATTAATCATGTTGTCATAGAGATCACCAGCGCTGGGCCTACCACCGCAACTCCACCACTCGTAATACATTTTTGCCTTTTGGTGAAAGTCCCTAACGTGGTAGTTCCAACCAAAGATTTTCTTAGGCTTTTTCAGTGCACCATTCGGAACAACAAGGCTAATTTTAGCACCAGTCTGCAAAATATTTATAAGGTCATTATAAAAATTATCAACTATATACAAATGCTGATTACAATACTTATACGCTACACAATTAACACAATGACTAGACAAACGTAAACTTAAGGAACTTAATTTATCACAGCAGTATTTTCTATACAAATCGATTTGGTCATCGCTTCTATGGCCCCATTTTATTCCTCGTAAGGAGTCCGCGTTTGTCAAAATGACTTTCCTTGTCACCATGTCCATCTCACAAGTAACCACCAATGGGAGGTGATCCGACCAATAAACACCGTACTCCACATGAACTGATAACACAGTATCCCGGGCAGCACTAGTCACTACGCAATGGTCGAGCCATCTCTTGGTTCCGTGCGCGTCACTTACGTACGTATGGGTTTCGGTCGGAAGCATTTCCCTATCCACACATACCAAAGAGTTATCCGTACAAAATGACTGGAGTTCATCGCCAAACCGGGCCCCTGGGTGAGCGTTGAAGTCTCCTAGTACATACACGGCCTCCGCGTTGCTATCATCTATCAACGCAGCCATACTGGCCAGACACTCCGTGAAGGCGACCAGGTTTTCCTCCGAGTCTGTTGGTAGGTAGACACTCAGAACTAAAAATTGACGGCAATCCAAATTAACTTGTATAGCAGCCAATCTGTCAGAATCGCAGTCTATTAAGGTAACATTGGAAAAAACCGATTTCCTCCACAGGAGTGCCAAGCCCCCATATGGTCGCCCCTTTAACACTCCAGAAGATGTATCCACCGATGATTTCGCATAGCATCCGAAATCATCGCTTATTTCATTTATGAAATCTAGGTCATGGGGCAAAAGCCACGTTTCCTGCAGAGCGACAATGTCCGCAGAACGACTTAAGGATCTCACTTGTTCTATTGATGTTTTGATACTCCTACAGTTAAACGTCACCATTTTGACTGATTGTTTTTTAGCTCTGTCCATTAATAGATTGCTTAAAAACGGCGGAACTCCTATGTTCTCGGTATCGACGATAAACGAGGCCCGCAGGCCAGAAGTTAGTGTCCAAAAATACGTCAATTTTGCTAGCCGGTATTGTTACCTTAAATGAATTAAAAGATGTTTCTTTAAACTGCTTAAGTAACTCAACATTACAGCATTTCTCGCCCCTGTCCGTTATATGGTCGATAATATCTGATGCAGTAACAGATTTCATAACTCTGGAGACGTAGATCGAACACTGAGATTCAACTACTCGTATCTTCCCAATAGTTTCCAAAGTTCCTCGCAAGTTACTTCTTTTATGTTTACGTTTCTTCCTAACAATCGTAAAGTCGTCATCACATGCAGGTAGTTTTTGCTTAGTCACATCATTCGATTTCAGCTTTAACCCGTTATCACTAACCACACTATTCTCACCCGTCGGTGTCTTAGGTATACGGGTGGTTTTCGCCTGCCTAGATCGTGGCGCGTTGCGTCGCGCTGACTAAACGCTGATTGGTCTACTCAAGGTCAAAAAAATCATAAATCAAATGGGATGGGGTCCTAACTCCTAATAATTATTTATCGATAATTAATTATCGATACACTCTAATTAATATTTAAATAACTCGGTAGGTTTTGTTACAAGGGCGTGGAATTATATAAGACCTATTAAGTCTGATGTGTTGTCTGAAAGTGTTCGCCCTATATGAGGAGTCTATTAGTTGTATGGTCGATGGCCACAGACCTCCAGCTGGAGGTTTAAGTGCGGAAACCTGCCCAGCAGAACGAAATAACCTATGCCACTCTCCAGGTCCTCGACTATACCCATGCAAAAAATCACGTCGATCTGTTGCTCCATTGCGGCGTGATTGAAGGACAAACCAACAAACAAACGCACTTTCGCATTTCGCGACTACGTACACGTGGATTAATGTTTTTTCAAAATTCCGTGCCAACACTTATAGCCATTTTGTTTCATTATTGTTGACTTTCGTATTTTAGATTTATAATCCTTATTTTAGGAACGTTAAGGTACGTCACATCAAACTGTAATTTTGAGTAATATTGTTTAAGTATTGCTTTAATCGTTGGGAGTATATCCTCAGGTGAATCCCAGATCCCTCGAACAGAAGGAGGAAGTCTTAACCACTTGGCTATCAATCAATCAATCAATCAATATTTATTTATTTTAATTAGGTACACTGTACCACTAATTGACGTCCGAAACTTATAAAACACTAGCTGATGCCCGCGACTTCATCTGCGTGCTTTGAGGTTTTTCGGTTCCCGCGGGAACTCTTTAATTTTCCGGGATAAAAAGTGCCTATATAGGGCCTATGTGCCTATTCCAGACTATAATCTATCTCTGTGCCAAATTTCAGCCAGATCCGTTAAGCCGTTCTGGCATGATCGAGTAACAAACATCCGTCCATCCATCCATCCAAACTTTCGCATTTGTAATAATATTATAGTATAATATATAGTATAATAGTATAGTACATATAGTATAGTATAGATGATGGTGATAATCAATTACGGTACGAGGGTTCCAAACTCGTCCTGGTCTGAGAAGAGCGCACAACAAACTCAGCCGGGTTTTTCTTTCACCGCTTGCAATACTTTAGGCCTTTGAACGGTAATTTTCACAAAGTAAACAAAACTAATTTATTTCCTTTACGTACAGAAATAAACAAGTTTTTGCTTAATTTCAAGTCGGCCGCTCTCCGTAGTCATCCAGGTGACCCATTTCCCGGGAAATGTTTAAGGGTAAATAAAATGGCAATTCGCATTGCTCGCCGAATTAAACGTTTGTCCGGGAACGTTGGACGAATTGTCGCTGGTAACGAAAAGGATTACGAATTATTATTTTTTGTTCGCAGGATTGGCTTTTTTCTTTATTTCCTACCACTATTACTTTTGTGTTATCGTAACGAACGTATCGTATTACATTTTGGTAATTTAACAGTGCGGGTAAAAAGTGCAGGTGTTAAGTGATTAGTAAAATCAACCTGTAAACGGTCACGTTGTTAAGTGTGAAGTGCGAGTGCGAGTAAAGTGATAAGAGCATCGTTCTATCACTGTGTGAACATCCCAACTAGCACATGCGCTGCTTAAGAGGGACAAGTACCACAAAACTGCTGTTTAGCAGCGCTTTAATAGCTCACTAGACAATGCCCGCGACTTCGTCCGCGTGTATTAAGTTTTTTTTTATTCCCGTGGGAACTCCTTAATGTTCCGTGATAAAAAGTAGCTTATGTCCTTCCCCGGGATACAAACTATCCCTGTACAAAATTTCATCAAAATTGGTTAAACGGATGGGCCGTGAAAGCGTAGCAGACAGACAGACAGACACACTTTCGCATTTATAATTGACCGAGCGAAGCGAAGGTCTCTGAGTCTACTTGAGTGAATTGGCACTTGTCCGTCCGTCCGTCCGTCCGTCCGTCCGTCCGTCCGTCCATCCGTCCGTCCGTCTGTCCGTCTGTCAGAGCCTTATAACTCCTGAATTACTGAATGTAATTACTTCAAATTTAAATATAATATGTAAACCAATGGCCTCCCGCCGAATATGGCTTAAAAAGTTATAAAAATTTTTATTTCAGGGGGGCTCTCATAGAAGCGAATGCGGAGTAAAATATTTTTTATAGCGTTACATAGGGTTGCGGTATATCATTTTAAAGATAATGAGGAACAGAGTCCAAAAATATATTTTTTTTAATTTTTCCCCTAAAATTGACGAAATGGGAGGCTTTCAAAGTGGAGATTTTCTGACGTCCAAAGATGACCTCAGAACTCCAAATTTTCTGAAAGGCTGAGCCTGAAACTTGATTAATTATTTGAATTATATCCTGTACTTGAACAACAAATACTAAAATTAGATAAATATTATAAGGAAACGAAATTATTTAATTTTTAATGAGCTTCATTATTTTTAACAAACTTCACAATTATGTCAATAGATGGCGCTCTGTACGAGTTTATTCGTTTGTGCTTAAAAAGAAAAGGCTGAGCCTGAAACTTGATCACTTATTTGAATTATATCCTGTACTTGAACAACAAATACTAAAATTAGATAAATATTCTAAGGAAACGAAATTATTTAATTTTTAATGAGCTTCACTATTTTTAACAGAACTTCACAAAGATGGCGCTCTGTAAGTTTATGGATACCGCGAGGTCTCAGTTCGGGGCGAACCACTAGTATTAAGTATGGATATGGATATGGATGGAAGTATGGATTAGTCATTAAAACGCTGTTTAACAGCTGTTTAGCGGTAAGTACTAGACCCTCATAACTTAGGTAGTTAGGATTCACTTTACACTTAACACAATGAAATATGTTAACTAATCACTTCACATCTGCACTTTTTACTTCACAAAGTGTACTCCAGACATAAGTACGTGTTATTTGTATGGACTGGTGTATCGTGTAGATCGACATCTAGCTTCAAACGGGAATTAGACGGAAGTGTTTCGCAGAGACAATTTGGTAAACGGCTGCCATTTTATTTAACCCGCCTTGCACGTAATTGAATTTACGCGGCACCCAGTCTGTTGGAAATTCTTGCCTATTCTCGCTTAAGACGAAAACACACTACGGACAAATAAAAAATAAATAAAAAATAAATTATTTCAGACAGCTCTGTTCTGTTTAAATAAATTAAATGAATTGACATCAAATTGAGGATATTATACCTAGGCTACTTTTTATCCCGGAAAAAAAAACTTAAACCACGCGGGCGGAGTCGCGGGCATCAGCAATCAGCTAGTACCTAATATTATAAATGCGAAAGTTTGGATGGATGGATGGATGTATGGATGGATGTTTGTTACTTAACCACGCCCCAACGGCTGAACGGATCTGGATGAAATTTGGCACAGAGATAAGTAAATAATTATAGTCTGGAATAACACATAAGCTACTTTTAATCCCGGAAAATTAAAGAGTTCCCGCGGGAACCAAAGAACCTTATATTCACGCGGACGAAGTCGCGGGCATTAGCTAGTAAGGAATAAATCCTTTTGGTTTTACCTACATATAATTTGCTTAAAAACGAAGTCGGTTAAATTATGAAGGAAATGAAAAATGTCCAATTACTGGCATTCGGTCGACCATTTTTCTTTTCCGAATGAATTTTTCTCCAAAATTTGATGAAAAGTTGACGGTGTTTAATAAAATATTTTCGTTTGAAATTACTTTTCTTTTTTGATATTTGAAATATTATACTTTCTTTCACTTTTTTTTTCAGCGTCAGATCATTGATTTATCCCCACTTTGAAAAAGTTTGTTTGAAATTAATTTCAGACTACTTTAATAGCTCTATATAAAATAAAACAATCTTTGGAAATCTACTTGTTTGTTTTGTAATTACTATTTGGATTAGGAGAAAGGAGTTGAATAAAAGATTGATTAAAACCAATTCTTAAAATATCGTCAAAAGGTATTAAATATTTATTAAGAAAGACAATTCTATGTTGCAGTCAAAGTGTTTAATAAGACAACTGATTATAAGACCTAGACAATTGGAACAAAACCTCTGAAAAATAACGATAATTATCATTTTGTAATGATTATTCATCAATTAGCACATAATACAGGTAAATTCATTGTTTAATATAATTACCAAACGTTTAATAAATTAAATAAACAATGTCGGGTTGGAATAATCATTAAGCTTCTAATTTGCACTAGAAAACACGCTATTCAACGCTTTTGGGCAACAAAAGAAATCTATAGCGTGCGATGGCACTAATTATGCTCATTTTCAAAGAAATTCAAATCTAATTTGGGTAACAGATCGGAAATTGTAGCAAAAAAGTGGTTTGTCTGTATGTTTGCTGACAGTTGTTGTCGCATTGAATTAAATTGAGAAGATGACACAATATCTTTTTTTCCATAGTGTACTGCAAGATTGTTACCTACGCAGACGACACTGTACTTCTTATCCACGGAAAAAACTGGCTTGAAGCCAAAAAATTCTCCGAATCCGCTTTAAGACTTGTCTTGAATCTGCTCACCCTTAACGTTGCCAAAACTAAATTCATTACTTTCGCTTCTTCTTCACCATCCCAAGCGCCTTCATCCTTCACAATCCAAGCCCACAGCTGCCTTAATAATGATAATGTTAGTAGTTGTGATTGCCCCCCCTTGGAGCGCTCACTAAGCACCAAATATTTAGGTGTAACTATGGACGGTTCTATGACATGGAACCAACAGATCGACTCTTTGGTATCACGAGTCAGAAAACTTATCTTTGTTTTTAAGCGGCTGAGGAATGTGGTGGACTTGGGCTGCTTGAAAACCATTTACTTTTCCCTGGCTCAATCGATTTTGTCATACTGCATAACCTGTTGGGGTGGCTCAGGCGTAACGTCTATGTTGAGACTTGAAAGGGCCCAGAGAGCAGTGCTAAAGGTTATGTGTAATAAACCCATTTATTTTCCCACGATTGAGCTATATGCACATACGAAGGTCCTAACAGTGAGACAACTGTTTATTTTATGTACGATTCTCCGTAAACATCCACAACTTCACTTCGATCCAAAAATTTACACAAAACGTAGACCTCACTCAGTATGTGCAATGGTTTCGACTCGGACAGCAATCTCGAGACGCCATTACCCTTTCTTAAGTTGTTTATTGTACAACAGAGTCAATAAATTATTAAATATCTACCCCCTCACAACATTTTCCTGTAAATCCAAGTGTTCCAGATGGCTTCAATCACTCTCCTACGATGAGACAGAAAAACTTTTAAAAATAGTCAAATAATTAAACACACACACACACACACACACACACACACACACACACACACACACACACACACACACACACACACACGTGCCAAGTCTTGCATGTTGCTTTTAGTTTTATTTTAATGTAAATTTTTCTAACTACCTACTATAAACTATTAATTTAAGAAAATAGTATTGGCTTACTGTATAGGATTACTGTATTACTGTTTCGGAGGCGGGCGTTGACGGCTGAAACGCAGTTTATACTTTTTTAGCCGTCATCGTTCTTTAGAAATAAGATGCATAATTTTTGTTACAGTGTACAAAATAAATAAATTTCATTTCAAAATTTCATTTCAGTGTTAAGTGTATTAGTATTAAAATCGAGTAGAATAGTGTCAAGATTTTTTATTTTCTTCTTCTTAAATTTTTCATTAGTACTTTTGAATCGTCACGTACTCCGGAATGTTGGCGAGAACATCCAAAAAGAAAATCGACGCCTCTATAAAAAAAATATAGGTATGAAAATTCGCATTCTGAACTAGTGGTAATTTATCATAATCACTTGGAGATTTAATTTTATTAAAATCAAAAACGTTTATATTTTTATGCTGAAACCTTTTCTTTAACTTAATCCTGTACGCTCAAAATGCTAAATCTTAATTAAGTACCTAATGTTAGCCTGTAAGTTTCAAATAAGTGAATTGAATAAAAATAATAATAATAATTTTTCAAATAAAATATCGCTTACATTAACGATTTTAAAGCAAGTGATATTTTCTTGCAATTACGAGTAATTACCCATTTTTTAAATTCTCCTTCCTTATAATATAATCTTTTCGAAAATTTAACTCACTACCAAATCAAACCTAATATTTAATTGGTCAAAAGCACGCAACTCCGAAAAATTAGATGCAGCCCTGGGGATTGAACCCCGGACCTCTGGAATAGGAGGTCGAGATTTTTACCACAGTGCGTAGGCGATGAGTGGATATGATGATGATGGGATAGATGAACCCTCCAGAGATTTCACGAAATGTATGAAGATTACATATTAGCCGTAACGTACACTGAACGGGGTAATTATTCAATTAGCCGAGACAACCAATTTTAGAGCATCTGCTCTTAAGGTTTAATTTGCTTTAAATTAAATTTATTACGGATTGGACTTTCAAGCAAGCCAGCTGTCCACAAGTCAGTTTAATACTTGTTACTTAACGTATATTGTCCACATAGTACATAACTATTTAACATATTTCGTTTTATGAAAAGAGCAACTACTAAGGTTCTTCGTAGTTGCTCTTTTCATAAAAGCTCTTCGGCTCTTCGGCTCTTCTCAGTAGAATTTATTTCCGAACCGGTGGTAGAGTCAAACATGACGTAGCACAAGAGACGCCTGTATGTCATACAAGAAATAAATAAATAGAGTATTGAGTATAATTGAGCTAGAGGCTAACTTGTAGTGAAAAATAAATTGCCAGTCATAGGGACTACCGATAGAAGTGAAAACGAATGTTTAAAATAATTTAAAAAAAAATTAACATATAAAATTCAAAATTTTCAAAATGTTTTTATTGAACTAAACTTTTACAAGTACTTTTGAATCGTCAAAGGGAAAGTTTTAAGCTATAGATGCACTTAAGCAACCGCTTTTGCTGATTCATTCTTCAATATTGCAAGTTTACGGACGTTACCACATGGAAATGCAGTTTTATACGTAACACGCTGTGCCAACTGCAAACTTTTTGAAGTGAAAACTTCTTTAGCTGCGTTGATCACTTTTTGGTAGGGGGTAAACTTGTGGATTCGCGTCACCGACACCGACATCTCGATGTCCCATGCTCGCGTTGTTACGAAGACAAAAGGTCTTAAATATAAATATACTACATTCGTAATTAAATGCCTTAGTTTTAAGGTTTATATATTTTTTTTTATTATTTTAAATATTCGTTTTCACTTCTATCGGCAGTCCCTATGACTGCCAATTTTTTTTAAATCGCTACCGGTGAAGCAGTTATAGCTTAGTGGTTGAGACGTTCGACATTCGAGTGGTCGGGGGTTCAAACCTCTGGCATGTAATTCTAACTGTACTGAGTTATGTGCGTTTGTTGAAATTAATTATGAATGAAGACCTCCCTGACGCAGTATTAAGCGTTGTTGTCTTAACGTGCAGAGGTCTCTGGTTCGATCCCCGGCAGGGTCAATTTGGAAATTTCAAATTTCTGAATTTTCTCTGTTCTGGTTTGGTGGGAGGCTTCAGCCGTGGCTAGTTACCACCTTACCGGCAAAGTTATACCACCAAGCGATTTAGCGTTCCGGTACGATGCCGTGTAGAAACCGATTAGGGGTATGGGTTTAATATAACTGCCATGCCCCTAACAGGTTAGCCCGCTACCATCTTAGACTGCATCTTCACTTACAATCAGGTGAGATCGCAGTCAGGGGCTAACTTGTAGTGGAGAAAAAAAAAGTATTTCGTTGACGCTCAAAAAGTGTACATTTTACCTTTGTATAAACTGCTGTAGATTTTGACTTAGACTTTACAAAATAATCCTTTGTAATTAATTACAAGTCAGCAAGCAAATCAGTTAAAATTTGGTGGTTAAAAAATGAGCAGGTTTTCTACTAAACTAGGTCTTTCATCTCAATTGTTAATCGGAACCCAGCGAATATTGTGTTGTGTACACTAAACCCTCTTACAGGCGAGGCGCAGCGTTCAAACACAGTGTAAATACATACAGTGAGACGAAGCTCACGATCAGACGCGCCGGCTTTCTTTGCGGTGTTAGCACATACGACTGATCCGTCATACGGTCAATTCGTAGGTGCTACAACCGCACGACTCAGTATTATTCGTGGGTCGTAGGTGACTACGATACGTACATTGTCGTTGTAGTCATCAACCAATAGACGTCCACTGCTGGACATAGATCTCTAGCAGGGACTTCCAAGTGGCCACGTGCATATAGTGAAAGGATCATTCCAGAACATGTATTAATTAACATTTTTAATATTTTTGTACTCTCTTTTAAACTTGCACTGTAAAGTTACAACGTGTAGAGGTCGCACGAGAGATTTAGTTAATTATTATCACAAGCTAAGCTTACAGGCAATATTCATATTTTAGTGCTCGATTGCTATCGCCGCCTCTATAAATCAATTATAAACATGTAATATTACCTATCGTTTTATATTCATTGAAAGTTTGCTATGCAATAAAAAAATCGTTTCTTAAGAAACCAATAGGATGAAAATGTCAGTTGATTTCATTTTGAGATAGTCACTGAGTTAGACAATAGAGCTACTGCACCTAGTCTGTAAGGGATCTGCCAACGCCACGATTTGTGGGCCTGCGGGGTCGTCTTTCCGGCACATATCGTAGGTACTGCACACTAATGTTGTATAGACCGACTGTATAAATAGTTTCTTTAGGCTGTGGTGTAAGTATGGCTGAACAAATACCCACTGATATAACGGAACTGTGTTTGCCTTATATAACGTTTTCAAATAGCGTTCCTGTTTGCGCTATAAAGTCCCTGGTATAAACTTCTTTCTTTCTCTCTCTGCTTCGTATTTTCCATTGCTGAAGGTCGTAACTCCTTCCTATACTTATTTAAAGGGTTTTTTAGGATAATAGAGTGGCAACTATATTATACTATGACTGATTGCAATTTAGACTTTAAGACCAGAATCCGTACTAATATTATAATTCGAAAGTGTGTTTATTTGCTGTCCTTCAATCACGCCGCAACGGATCGACATAATTTTTCCATGGATATAATTGATGCTCTGGAGAGTGACACAGGCTACCAATCTGCTCTACAAAATTTGGTACAGAAAAAATCTTACCACTCGGAGATGAATAAAAGCTTATTTTCATCTTGGAAAATCAAAGAGTGCCTACCCACGTACCTAATTTTAAGAAACATAAATTCAAGCGAACGAAGTCGCTGTATCATCTAGTATAAGTTACATGGTTTATAAAATAATATTTTTTTAAATATTATAAATGCGAATGTGAGTTTGTTTGTTACGCTTTCATGGCCTATTTATTGCATCGATTTCAATGCAATTTGGTACAGACATAGGTTGTGTATCGCGAAAGGTCATACTTAGACTACTTTTTATCCCGGAAAATAGAGGAATTCCCGCAGGAATCAAAAAAACCTAAACGCGGACGAAACCACGGGCATAATCCAGTTTGAACACAGATTATAAAGTAATATTACCTAAAATATTATGCATTAATTTGTTTAGCACAAGCTAATTTTCGCATGACTGGAATATAATCTTCTAGGGATTGCGTTATACTAATTGGCAAAATAATTGATGCGTGATAGAGGGCTGGGGTCGTAAGACGTCGTTAAGATGAAAATCTTCAGGTTTAAGATCCTTCGTCTTGCCAATATTATTTTCTAGATATAGACTTTAATAAAGACTACTATTAAGTACTAGATATTTACTTTGAACTTTAATTTCTTGATTACAAAGTGAAGAAATCAAGTTACTTATGTGTAGAAATAGTATAGCTAATGTTTATTATAACATACCTAGTTTTATTTTGCTTGGCGTGGTTTGACTTGGGTTGGCTTGGCTTGATTTCTGTTTTGCTTTTATAATAAGTTTAATCTTTTATAATCATCAAATAAATATTATAAATGCGAAAGTTTGGATGGATGTATGGATGTATGGATGTATGGATGTATGGATGTTTGTTACTCAATCACGCCCGAACGGCTGAACGGATCTTGATGAAATTTGGCACAGAGATAGATTATAGTCTGGAATAGCACATAGGCTACTTTTTATCCCGGAAAATTAAAGAGTTCCCGCGGGAACCAAAAAACCTCAATCCACGCGGACGAAGTCGCGGGCATCAGCTAGTACTAATATTATTTGCGAAAGTGTGTTTGTTTGTTGGTAGGTCTTTCAATCACGCCGTAACGGAGCAACGTCGGGTCGACGTGATGGGTAATGGGTATAGTTGAGGACCTGAAGAGTGACATGGGCTAGATTATTACGGGAATCGAAAAATTTATTCCACGCGGACGAAGTCGCGGCAATTAGCTAGTAAATTTAATAACTTACCACCCATTTCCAACTTACAGAATTCACCTCATAATTATAAAGTCCAACCCCTATTTCAGGAAGTCATGAATTTTGAGGGCGAGATGCTAACGATCATCCATCCCTGGAAAGACGTTTCGGCCTTGGTCAAAAACGACGCGTACCTACAGAATTTACTTTGACGCGGGGTTTTTGGAGAACCGCCTTCGTTACTACTTAGAAAAACCGATAGCTTTTGCTGAAACGGGAAAGCGCCACATTGGCAGACTCCGCACGGATAGGTGGCAAATGAGTTGCAAGAAGACACTGAATAAAAAACGTAGCACTAGACCGTAAAACAAGAACCTCATTTATACTGCTGCCTGATTTTCTTTCTTTTTTTATTCTTATTTAAATATCTTGCAATAAAAACTCATCGATCGGTAGACGATGACGACGGCTGCTGATGACGAAGATTTTAATGTTGCATTTTATATTTCAGCTATTGCGACGCTTCCGCCACGCGTTGGGTATGACTAAAGCTTTAAGTTATAAGTAATTAAATTTTGGAAACTGCAAACATTTTCGGGCTATCGCTGTAAATTGGAATTAATTGCAATCTGTGAATTTAAATCGAGGACATTATGAGACTCAAACTGTTTAATGATCCCTCATTTTTAATCGGAAATTATAAAATGAGGAATATCACCATTTATCACCATGCCGTGTATTTTTTGTAAATATAATTAGTTTTTTAATTTAGATTTTAATTTATTAGTTTTAATTAAAATAATATGCCTAGCCTTAGTTTCAGAATTTACAGAAGTGTTCAGATTGGTTTTAAAATTATAATATATAAAAAGTTTTCCAAGTTCGTAGAGTGTATAAATGATGAATAAAATTTATTTATAATTATTATATTATGGAATAGATTTTCGTATGGAATATTAATAATTTCAAAAATACCCATAAATTCCGTTATTATGGAATCCATACTAATATTTTGAATGCGAAAGTGTGTCTGTTTGTCTGTCTGCTACGCTTTCACGGCCCAACTACTCAACCGATTTTGATGAAATTTGGTACAGAGAGTTTACATCCCGGGGAAGGACATAGGCTACTTTTTATCCCGGAAATTGAAGAGAATTAAAAAAGAAAGAATTAAAAAACATCAATCCACGCGGATGACGTCAAATATTAAGTTAATAAAGCGGTAAAGCACTAGTGTATTCTTTCATTTGTAGAACAAATAAAGATTCTTTTAGTTACTTACTAACTGATGCCTGCGACTACGTCTGCGTGAAATAAGTTTTTGATTCCCTCGGGAACTCCTTAATTTTCCGGGATAAAAGTAGCCTATGTCACTTTCCAGGTCCTCAACTATACCCATACCAAAAATCACGTCGATCCGTTGCTCCGTTACGGCGTGCTTGAAGGACAAACCAACAAACAAACACACTTTCGCATTTATAATATTAGTATGATTTATTAATTTCATCCGTTCATTCAACGTCGGAGCAGAGGCGCATCGATTTTTTTCATAACAACTCAAATCAAGCTCTATTTCCTTAGACATAACGGCGATAGCTTTTTCTTCATCTTAACATGGCTAATATTGCCTTATGGAATATTTCGAAATCTTTAACTTGGCAACAGGGCTTGGCTGGCGGCCATGACAGCTTTTTCCGAAAACAAGAAAATAAAGCGGTTGACATTTTATAGCCACGCACGAATAAGTCATGGTTACGCCACTTATCTTGTTGGGTAAGTGCCAAGTAAGTGCTGCTAGTGGTATGAATTTTGAAAGTTGCGTTAGTGTCATCAACATTTCTGATTTACCCATAGACATAGAATTTTTTCGCTACGGTACATTCTAAGTCTATGGATTTACCAGACAAGTAGGTACCTACTAGGTACATCCATGGTTCGATACTATTATGAAAGTGTGTCAGTCTATCTATCTGTCTGTCTGCTAGGCTTTAACGGCTCATTTTTTCAACCGATTTTGATGAAATTTGGTACAGGGGTAGGTTGCATCCCGGGAAAGAGTAGCCTACTTAGTATGTCCTTACATACTTTGGCAAATTTTTATCTATAGAGATCCCGCAGGTATCACAAAACCTCAATCCACGCGGACGAAGTTGCGGACATCATCTAGTCTGTACATAATTCCAATAATAATGGCCGTGAGATGCAAAAGCACTTGCAAAAAAAAAATAGAATTAGAAAAGGCAATAAAAAACAGACAGATTAGACAGACAAACCGATAGGCTAGATTATAGATACAAGATAAATAAAATAGTTAGATTACCTAGGAACCTAAACGTTTTGTTTATAGTGCTACGGATTGACGATATTAAAATGTTGTCTATGGTTTAATTTCAAAGTCCTCTAAGCTCATCATCACCGGGTGCCACCTTCAAATTGAAGTTTGGCGGTCAGCAGGTGAAATGCCTTTCGATTTTGAGCAATCTTCTTTAAATCAGCGTAATTATGACGGGTCCACTCCTATACGTCATCCACCCACTTCCTCCTCTGTCTTCCAGCCCCCCTAGCATGGGCTGAGACAATTTTCTCCCCGTGGAAAGGATAAAAATTTTATTCCTAAATAACTACATAAAAACGCTAAATAACGGTGGATAAATAGTCCCCCGAGTCCCCGTTAAATGTCAAACGGGGATAAACTTCTCCTCTCCCCTGTTGCCGTGTAATAGAAGTGGATAAGTTAATTTTAAAATGCCACCTTTCTCTGCACGACGGTTGTCATTAGAGCTCGGTTACAATGCGCTCGTTTAAGTACCTCAGCATTTGAGACGAACTGGTTCCATGATATCTTCAGCATCCTTCTCAGTGCCCACATCTCAAATGCTTGTAACTGTCGACAGCACTCTTTCTATAAAACCCACGTTTCGCAGCCATACAAAAGAGTGGACCAGGCATAACACTTGAGAACGCGATATCTTATAGGAAAAGGGATTTTCGGGTCGCACAATACTTTCGACATTTTATAAAAAGCGGCTTTTGCTTTTCCAATTCTACATTTAATTTCTTCCATATGATCTAGATCCGTTGTAAAGAATCGGCATAAATACCTACAAAATAAATTTATCTACAGCTGCGACATCAGCACCACGAAGTTTACTTAGGAGGTGGTATCTGGGTTTTGGCTATAACCATTGCTTTGGTTTTATTAATATTAATGTTTAGCCCCATCGCGTATCAGCTGCCACATCTTCCAATAGTCTCTCTAGCCCACTTTCCTAGTCTGTTATTGTGGATGTTCCTATATAAGCACTGCGAGCACTGTACAGTGCTCTTACTGGGGACTTACAGTGCTCGCAGTGTATTTCGGAACACACCCATAAGCTCAGTGTCGTCAGCATATCTGATGTTATTGACACGTAGTCCATTAACACTTATTATTTCTGGATGGGTTTGAAGCAAGTCCTCCGAATATAAATTAAAGAGTAAGGGGGACAATACACATCCTTGTCGGACTCCTCTCCTTATCGGTTTCCATTCAGACAACTTGCCTCTAAGCTAGTAAACCGATAGCTCAAGTCTTGCAAGTTGCAGAGCAAATATGCTGACCGAAGCGTTATTTACATGTACACTGACTACACATGCTAACAGGGCGAAGCGAAGCGATACATCAACGCTTCTAAGTTTACGCTACTTTGTGTGTGTGGACTTCTCTACGACGATAAACAGGAGTCGATAAAGTCACGGGCAAAAGCTTGTCTTATTCTATGTCAATTTATGCCTTAATATTTAATAATCTCTATCTGTGCCAAATTTCACCCAGATCCGTTCATTGGGCTTCATTGGTTCAAGGGCGTGATTGAGTAACAAACATCCATCCATCCGTACATCATCCATACATGCATCCAAACTTTCGCATTTATAATAAAATTCTTATTCGTATTAAGTATAGATATTTAATTTTAAATTTATATTGGAAATTTCCAAACCTTGCCGGGGATCGAACCCGGGACCTCCGCACGTTAAGGCAACAGCGCTTAATACTGCGCCACGGAGGTTGTCCGTTCCCTAAACAGGACGTTTTTAGAGCCAAGAGTTCGTTTCTTCTTTCTTTTTTTTATTGCGAGATAGGCTGGCGCTTGACGACAATCATGCTTAGTGCAAAGCAATGATGAGGTCTAGGTTGGAACGCGCTTGCCTAGAAGATGCCTATTGTGGCAGGCTTGTGGCAGGAACCACGTACGCTGGGAGTTTGTTGAAAACTAGAAAATAACTGAGATTATTTAAATCTTCAAAATGAGATAAATCGTCTATTTGGAACACTATTTTACGACAAACTTAAACAAATTCGCTCTATGGATTCTTACCGTTGAAGCCATTACAGAAAGCACGCGAGGTTCAGAACTTGGAACTTGGAACTCCATTAGTCTGTCTTGAAGATGGATTGTACCTCCGGAGACTGAGAAGGAAAATCAAATATCTCGTTTTATAGGATTCAACTATACAAAAACTAGTCCTGACTGACTGAATCAATGCGTGGCCTAAACCACTGGGCGAAGAATAATAAAAGGGGTTGTTTCAAATTTATATGGAGCCTGGGCCAGGTATTTGTACGGTATTTCAAAATGTTCGGGGTCATAAAATAGTAACATTTTTTTCTTTATTTCTTACTAGAAAAGTTCAATTTACGAGGTACAATGCGAAATTATTTTGCAAAATAAAAGCGCAACAACATGCGTCCATTTTGACATTGACGTATATTACACGTGTCATGATGACATTTGACATAAAATTACCTGGGAAATGTAAATTAACCTTAAAATATCCAACAGCAGTCAGATTGATGGATGGATGCGCTGCGAGAGTTGCTATTCTACAAATGTACCTAATTAAACATTTTAATTTTGTACCTCTTAATCACTGTAAAACTGCCAAAAAGCATATTTTATTTTGTTTTCTATGATTTTATACTATTTTTTGGAATACTGTACAAGTACCTGGCCCAAGATGAAACAACCCCTTTAACATAAATTTAAAATTACATAATATCTATACTTAATACGAATAAGAATTTTTTATTATAAATGTGAAAGTTTGCATGGATGTATTTTCCCATACATCCATCCATACATACTGTGCATACATCCATGCACAGTATGTATGGATGGATGTTTGTTACTCAATCACGCCCTTACGGCTGAACGGATCTGGGTGAAATTTGGCACAGATATTATAGATTATGGTCTGGAAAAAAACCTCAATTCACGTGGACGAAGTCGCGGGCATCAGGTAGTAATTTATTATAAACTAGCTGATGCCCGCGACTTCGTCCGCGTGGATATACCAAGTTTCATCGAAATAACTTGAGAAATGTCGGACTTTTATACAAACTTTCAACCCCTATTTCACCCCTTTGGGGGTGGAATTTTGAAAAACTGTGAAACACGTATGTTTTCATTTTTAACCCGCAGCTTATATACCAAGTTTCATGGATATAACTTGAGAAATGAACGACTTCATACAAACTTTCAATTCCTATTTCACCCCTTTGAGGGTAAAATTTTGAAAAACTGTGAAACACGTATGTCTGCATTTTTAACCCGCAGCTCATATACCAAGTTTCATGGCTATAACTTGAGAAATGAAGGACTTTCATACAAACTTTCCACCCCTATTTCACCCCTTCGGGGGTAAAATTTACAAAAACTGAGAAATACTTATTTCTTCATTTTCAACCGGTAGCTTGTATACCAAGTTTAATCAATATAACTTGAGAAATGACAAACTTTCATACAAACTTTCACCCCCTATTTCACCCCCTTAGGGGTGGAATTTTGAAAAACTGTGACACACGTACTTCTTTATTTTTTACCGTAAGCCAAAATAAAAAGTTTCGTTGATATAACTTGTAAAACATCTTGAGAAACGAAGGACTTTCATACCAACTTTCATCACCTATTTCACCCTTTTGGGGGTCAAATTTTCAAAAACTGTGAAACACGTATGTCTCCATTTTCAACCCGCAGCTCATATATCAAGTTTCATGGCTATAACTTGAGAAATTAAGGACTTTCATACAAACTTTCAACCCCTATTTCACCCCTTCGGGGGTAGAATTTCGGGATAAAAAGTATCCTATGTCCTACCTCGTAGTATGGGCTCAAAGCGTGCTAAGTTTCGTTTGAATTCATTCAGTAGTTTCGGCGTGATGCGCGGCCAAGATACAGACAGACAGACAGACAGACAGACAGACAAAAATGAAAAAAAATACAGATTTGGCTTCAGTATCGAATAATGAGTGCCCTCCAAAAAAAATTTTCAAAATATCTTCAATGTACAGAATTGGACATGTTACAGTTTTATTATAAGTATAGATATAGATAAAAAATATTTGGAAGGTATGTACATAGCTTTAAAAAAACAATACATACTTCCCTTCCCAAATTGAATTGGTTGAAAGTGTGAAAGACCTGGAGAGTGACAAAGAAAGAAAGAAAAAAAAAGAAAAAAAAAACAACAAACTAACAAAGACTACTTTTTATCCCGGATATTACATACCTTCCTACCTATGCATATTTGACGAAAACAAATTCTTACCTTCGAAGTCGCTACGAAAGCACGTAAGGCTGGGAGCACACCATTAGTTGAGAGCGCTTTAATGTATAAATCTGTCTTCAGGATGGATCGCACCTCCGAGGACTGCGAGTGAAAAATTAAACGCTTCTACGAAGCAGTGCTTTGATCTTCTGTTTTATTCAATAAAACAGAGTAGAACTGTTTATTCAATGCATTATGTTCATGAAGTGAACTCTTATTTTTATATGTTCTTATCGTACTGGAACGATTAACCGCTTGGCGGTTATCGGTAACTACACGGCCGAAGCCTCCCACCAGACCAGCCAAGAGAAAACTCCGAAATTATTAATTCCCAGATTAACCCCACCGGGAATCGAACCCGGGACATCCCAATTCAAGATCACAGCGCTGCCAGGGAGGTCATCTAAATCATCGGTTTTTAATAAATAAAACAGAGTAGGTACAACTGATTTTTTTTCAATTCCTTAATTTCATGAAGTAAACTTTTACACATTCCTAGCTTGTATTGTTTTTTTATCCACTACAAGTTAGCCCTTGACTGCAATCTCACCTGATGGTAAGTGATGATGCAGTCTAAGATTGTAGCTGGCTAAGCTGTTTAGGGTTATGGTAGTTATATTAAACCCCATACCCCTTATACCCCAGAAATGGGGTATTTGACAACTATTCAAATAAATTATTTTAAAGTAATTATTAATAGAGGATTTCCCAAAAGTCGTAATATCCACGTCCCCTGTTAGTTTTATATTGAATTACTATTTCAAACTATCGATTAAAGTAAAAAAGTGCATTGAACTTTGATGACGTCACTATGCAATGTTTCATACAAAATCCCATACTAAGTACGCGTTTTGACGTTTGAAAAAAAATTGCTGATTTGACTAGTTGTCAAATACCACCCAAACTCAATTGTATCAAAATTAGTTGAAAAGATGAGCTAACGACTAAGCGCAGCAGACAGACACACTTTTGCATTTATAATATTAATATGGATTCAGCCTGTCCAGTCTGTTCACAGACTTTCCCAAAGAGCGCCATTTTTTTTTAATTTCCATTAAAAAAATCAGGATGGAGCTGAGAGGAGAGTCGTATTTATTAGTGAGTCGTGAGGTTAAAGTGATTATGATGATGAAAGTGGAATATTAGAATTTAAAAAAAAAATGTGTGTGTCAGCTCCGACGCACGGCTGGAGTTTACTCTTTACGAACGATTATAAAATATATAGATTAGTGAATGAACGCATTTTTTATTTTACTGAAAGCATGCTTGATACATTCATTTATCTTAATTATATAATTTTATATTCATCACCATGGAAACATAAAATCAATAACGTAACGGTTTTACCCCCCTTAATTTTCATACCCCGGGCTATAATATATGCAAATCGATTCTAAAGGAGGTAAACTCCAAAAATGGAGAAAAACTTACGTAAACGTGCTAATACTATGTTTGCAAAGCCTTATACTATCAGGAAGTAAAAAGAAAAGAGCGGGAAAAAACGACGTGCCCGCGCGGCGTGGTGTTATTTTAAAAATAAATCTTCATTGCCTCATAGTATAGAAGCGATAGCAATATATTTAGAGCATTTTAGATTAGTTTAGACATTGTATGTACAACATAATGACATTGTACAGCAACAGTACAACAGAATTAGGGTCTATCCCACAGATATAGGTATTAGATGGGCCCTATCATAGAAACAATTTGGGCGTCCGACTTGTAGGGCGTGCCCCTCACCTGTATACTGGCCTGTCCTTGTCCCCGCCATAGCGCTGTCCCGCTTTTCAGACTAGATGGCGTTATTAAGATAAGTCCACATTCTTTGTTTGACAGGGCCCGTCTATGTAAATTGAGTTCGTTGGTCTATCCCCACTACAGATACACTGCGCGGCGTGGCACGTAGCGGCAAATATTTTTGTATGAGTTTGTATGGACCTGAGGTGCGATTGTGTAAGAATTGCCGATCAAATCGTCAAATAAACCATAACAGCAGTAATTCTATCCATTCATAGAGTAAAGAGAGTTAGAGTATATTCATTCTCATACGTTTAGGTATGTACGATACTCTATATATGTATAGAGTATCCTACATACCTCCTATATGCCTAGGTATATCAAAAATCAATTATTTCTAACTGATTATTTAAATAGAGGGTCTTCCGAAAGACCTAAAATTCACATCCTCGGTTAGTTTTTTATCCATTTTAAAATATAGATTAAAGAAAAAAGTTTGTTGAAAGGGGTTGTTTCAAATTTATATGGAGCCTGGGCCAGGTATTTGTACGGTATTTTAAAATGTTCGGGGTCATAAAATAGTAACATTTTTTTCAATTTAAGAGGCACAATCATAGACTCCGCTCGGTACAATGCGAAATTATTTTGCATAATAAAAGCGCAACGCCATGCGTCCATCTTGACATTGACGTAGATTACACGAGTCATGATGACATTTGACATAAAAATAACCTGAGAAATGAGAATTAACCTTAAAATATCCAATAGCAGTCAGATGAATGGACGGATGCGCTGCGAGAGTTGCTATTCTACAAATGTATCTAATTAAACATTTTTTTTTTGTACCTCTTATTCACTGTAAAACTGCTAAAAAGCATATTTTATTTTGTTTTCTATGATTTTATACTATTTTTTGGAATACTGTACAAGTATCTGGCCCAAGATGAAACAACCCCTTTGATGACTTCACAACTGAATTTCATACAACTTCTATACCAGAAGTGCGTTTTTAAGTTTGATGAGTTGCTGATTGAGTTGTCATCATCGCTATTGTACAAAGTATTAGTAGTAGGTAGGTGCAGCTAGTTTTTTAAAATATATTTTCGATAGTCTGCTGTTTTAGGGAAAGAAAAATTGGAAAAGTTGCCTGGAAAATTCGGGAAAAACTGAAAGGGAAAGTTTAGAGGGGCACTTTCTATGAACTCAATTTATTGAAACTTTGACAGGTCGACGTCTGTCGAGTCAGCTGGTAAAGTATAAAACCTGACTCTCAGACTATGCAACAAATCTCCATAGAGTAGTCCATTCATTTGACACGGTGTTTTATAGGTTACGGGTTCTTAGTTTACACCTTTATTTATTAGTTGAGTGAATCTTGTTTAAGTTAACCAAGTTACTTTTTTCTACTTTCAAAAATAGGTGTATAACTTTTTAAAACAAGTGAACGTCATTAAAAAAAAATAAAAAACACGAGTTCTGATGACATAGTTCTGAAAATTCAACCCTGAGGGGTAAATTGGGTATTTGACTAGTAATTAAATAAATTAATTATTTTTTAGTGATTAATAAATAAAGGATCTCCCAAAAGTCGTAATATCCACGTCATCTGCTAGTAATAACCATTTTAAACTATCGATTAAAGTAAAAAAAGTGCGTCGATCTTTGATGACGTCAAAATTCAAAATTTCATACAAAATCCCATACTAAGCACGCATTTAGACGTTTGAAAAAAGTTGCTAATTTGACTAGTTGTCAAATACCCAATTAGGGGTTTGAAATGTGTGTAGTCCACGCGGACGAAGTCGCGGGAAAATCTAGTGTAAAATATTATGAACTAGCTGATGCCCGCAACTTCGTCCGCGTGGTTTAAGTTTTTTTGATTCCCGCGGGAACTCCTTACTTTTCCGGGATAAAAAGTAGGTAGCCTTTGTCACTCTCCAGGTCCTCAACTATACCCATGCCAAAAATCACGTCGATTCATTCCTCCGTTGCGGCGTGATTAAAGGACAAACTAACAAACGAATAAACCAACAAACAAACACACTTTCGCATTTATAATATTAGTATGATTGTAATGGAACCCTCTCAGGGCGCGAACTCTAATTGTGTTTGTCCAGTTTGTTTGTAATGAAGCGTACAAAAACCAGTTAACAGTAATATGATTACTGTCGCTGGGAGTTTTATGCAAATAACGTGCGAATCCACTCCGCGCCGCAACATATCTTCCGCAGCGACATCTGCCGGGGACATTGTGTACTCAGTATTTTGTGTGAAGTGCTATTGTCGTTTAATTCGTTCATTAAAACATGCATGGATTGCTGGATTTTATGGAGTATTTCACAAAAATTTTATGCGGAATATAATGCGGAATAGTATTTTTTTATCCACTACAAGTTACCCCCTTGACTGCGATCGCACGTGGTGTTAAGTAATGATGCGCTCTATGTTAGTTGTGGGCTAACCTGTTAGGGTTATGACCCTGATCGGTTTCTACACGGCATCGTACCGGAACGCTAAATCACTTGGTGGCACGACTTTGCCGGTAGGGTAGCGTGTGAGTCCACTCCCGCCGCAACATATCTTTCGAAGCGACATCTGCCGGGGACATTGTGTACTCAGTATTTGGTGTGAAGTGCTATTGTCGTTTAATTTGTTCATTAAAACACGCATGGATTGCTGGATTTTATGGAGTATTTCACAATAATTTTATGCGGAATATAATGCGGAATAGTATTTTTTTATCCACTACAAGTTAGCCCTTGACTGTGATCGCACGTGGTGTTATGTGATGAAACAGTCTAAGTTGGTAGTGGGTTAACTTGCTGGGTTTATGCCAGTTTTATTATACCCATATCCCTAATCGGTTTCTACACGGCATCGTACCGGAACGCTAAATCACTTGGTGGCACGACTTTGCCGGTAGGGTATTGTCATTTAATTTGTTCATTAAAACACGCATTGCTGGATTTTATGCACGGTTAAAAATGATTATTTCACTAAAATTTTATGCGGAATAATAATATATATACCTAAATAATGTGAAAAATACAGAGTTAGTTAGAGTATCATACATACCTAAACGTATAAGAATGGGCACACGAAATTGAGCTCTAATATAATGCAGTTAAGGTTTATTTTACTTTGACGACGAACTTAACGTTTTGATCGGCCATTCTTACATGATCGGGGGGCTGGCTTCATACAAAAATATTCTAAGGCTTATAACGGGGTCTTCACGCCATTAAATCGTATTTGTTAAATAAATAAATAAATAAATAAATAAATAAATAATCTTCTTCAAGCAACGCGACATTGGCGGAATAAATTGTGCTGTGCTGGCACAAACAAAAGCCACACACCAAACAACAACAACAACAATAAATAAAATCATTGATTTGCCAGAATGTTTAAACATAGTGATGGTGAAATAATACAGTCTGTTTATTAACATTCAATTAAATTAATAGTGTGCAAGTATTACAATAATAATTAGTAGGTAAATAAAAGTATTAGGATTAAAGTTAATCAATTTCAAATAATTCAATGTAAAATAAACCAATGTCCAATAAAAACAATGTCAAAGACTTATGAATGAAAATTACGTCGTAGGTATTTCCTATACCTACGACGCAATCATAAACTATTGAAACTTCCTCAGGTTTAAAAAAACACGATTTATAGGAAATCGCGTTTGTTCATATTTCTTTTCTTTCAGTTCAGGTCAGTTCTCAGCCGTAACCAGGGGGGTTACTGCCATCGCTTTAAAGCAGTACTATTTCAAAACGACAGTTTTATGTCACGTACCTTGACGTCCCTTAAATAAGGACTATAATTCTAAAACAAAACATCAACAACGATACAACTTTAAGCTATGATAGTATGCCCCCAGACAGAGGCGGCCTTAGCCATTGCGAGGCTCTGGGCGGTAGATATTTGCGAGGCGCGAGATTAAAATACACATTAGTACCTAATGGTAGATTCATTCGACGATTCGAAAGCACTTGTAAAAGTCTATTTGAATAAAAACCATTTGAATTTTGATTTTTTTTTAATGACTTTTTCTACTTGGGCTGTAGCGCTGTTGGGCAAGAGCGCGAGGCCCCTGCAAGAGTGAGAGGCCCCTGCAAGACCGAGGCCCTGGCCCTCCTAAAGCCGCCACTGCCCCCAGATGTCACAAAGATTTGCGGCGTTGACAATAGCTACCCGGCGTATAATTTGCATAATGTTTTTAACACAGTTTGTCGGGTTTTACACCCTCGTTATAACCCTTTATGTATTATGTTGAGGTTATATTTACTTGAGTGTACAGTAGTACATACATAATTAATTAATCCATGTAGCCAAATTTATACTTAAACTAGCTGATGCCCGCGACTTCGTCCGCGTGCTTTAAGTTTTTTTTTATTCCCGCGGGAACTCCTTTATTTTCCGGGATAAAAAGTATAGCCTATGTCACTCTCCAGGTCGTCAACTATAGGTACCCATGCCAAAAATCACGTCCATCCCGATTCGTTCGTTGACGTTCGTGTATCACGAACTTTTATACAAACTTTCAACCCCCATTTAACCCTTTTGGGGTTGGAATTTTCAAAAATCCTTTTTTAGCGGATGCCTACGTTATAAATAGCTGTCTGTGTGCAAAATTTTAGCCCGATCCGACCAGTGGTTAGAGCTGTGCGTTGATAGATCAGTCAGTCAGTCAGTCAGTCAGTCAGTCAGTCAGTCACCCTTGCCTTTTATATATTTAGACTAAAGACTAATATTAGATAGACTAGATGACGCCCGCGACTTCGCGTGGATTAAGGTTTTTTGTTTCCTATGGTTTATTTTCGGCTAATTTTTTCCCGGAAATTAAAGAGTTCCTCTTAGCCTATGCCCTTTCCCGGTACGTAGCCTACCTCAATACCAAATTTCATCAAAATTGGTTGAAAAGATGGGCAGTGAAAGCGTAGCAGACAGACAGACACACTTTCGCATGTGTAATATTAGTATGGATGCGAAAGTGTCTGTCCGTCTGCCACGATTTCCCGGCCCATATTTTCAATCGGTTTTGACGACAGGTCATGATGGTTTTTTTTAGACTAAGGACAAAAACAATTTTGCACGCCAAACCTGGCAGGATATGTGGATACTATATATGTATTTATTAACACCTATGTAAAATTGATACATTTACCATATTCTGGCAAAAATAAATGATTATGATCATGATTATGACATTCGGTACAGAGACAGAGAATACAAAGAAATACATAAACTAAATTTTACTCTGGGAATTAAGACGATACGGGAGGGCGGTTTCCCCCATACAATCGTATTAGTCTGTTTTCTCCGTGAATAATTACAATAGAGAAATAGTACATTGTTACCCTAGGGATGAAAGTAACTTATTTAGTCCCGAGACGGGGTTTGGCGCCCGAGCGTAGCGAGGGGGCCTATAGTTCGAGGGACTAAATAAGTCTTTCATCCCGAGGTAAACACTGTGCTTTTCATTACGAATATAAGGAAAGTCAATGAATCAGTTGTCTTTACTTTATGAATAAAGTCTATCTTTCTTCTTGTCTATGGATGCACTCGGGTATAAAAAAAAAAAAAAAAAAAAAAAAAAAAAAAAAAAAAAAAAAAAAAAAAAAAAAAAAAAAAAAAAAAGTCGTGTTTCATTTGAACTCCAATAAAAATTCCGTTGAAAACGATTCTCCCAAGGGCTGAAAAGTATTACTTTCAACCCGCTTCTCAGGCAACTTCAAACCTACTTTCCGTGTATGAGTAATGAAAATATTTTTGCACCATAAAATTTATACGAGTCCGTGCCATGTCCCTATGTTTTGCTTTTTTCAATAAATTAATAATTTTAAGAATTTGGAACCTTCAAAAATTGCAAAAAATGGCCCAGTTTTCGCGTCATCGTCAGATATCCCGCATATAAATTTGACGAATATAATCAAAAAAAGAAAAACATACCGACATAGCCTGAGTCCTTCTTAAATTGTTTTTGAAAAAAAAATTAAAATTGGTTCTGTTTTGGAGGAGGAAACAGAAAAATACGAGAGTAAGAATTCGACTGTTTTTCATAGGTATTATATCGGTCCAAGTTGCAATTGTCCCTATCGGGTGTTATGGAATTCTATTCGAGGAGCAGCGCGACGGCAATATAATTGTTCAATACCTATTCTCAAAGTTTCCCGTTCATCCCATATCCTCTTAAGAGTTCCCACGAGAATCAAAACCCTTACCTAATCCACGCAGACGAAGTCGCAGGCATCAGCTAGTATTTCAATATGTTTGTTTTACAGAGACTCCTGAATATCCAGAGTTGTTAGCATTAAATAAGGCGGGAGGAGAATTTTTAGGGAGACCTGTCTATGAATTTCATATGAGGTTTGGATGGCCCTTGAGTTATGAGAATAAAAGACCTCGTCTTTAGGTTCTGTATAGTAAAATAACTTCTTTGTTCACTGGTCTGGTCGTGTGGGAGACTTCGGCCGTGGCTAGTTACCACCCTGTCGGCAAATACTTGCCCCACCAAACCTTTCAGCGTTCCGGTACGATTAGGGGCATGGGTTTAGCCTGCGTCATCACTTACCACCGGGTGAGACCACAGTAAAGAGCTAACTTGCAGTAGTGGAGTAAAAAAATCCCAATGTAAAAATATTTAGCTAGTATTTTCCTAAGGGTCACTCAGCGGGCGATGGAGAGAGCAATGCTCGGGGTTTCTTTGCGCGATCAAATCAGAAATGAGGAGATCCGCAGAAGAACTAAAGTAACCGACATTGCTCGACGTGTTGCGAAGCTGAAGTGGCAATGGGCGGGGCACATAGTTAGAAGAACCGATAGACGTTGGGGTCCCAAAGTGCTGGAGTGGCGACCACGCACTGGAAAGCGCAGCGTTGGCAGACCCCCTACTCGCTGGACGGACGACATCAGGAGAGTCGCAGGGAGCCGCTGGATCCAGGCGGCGCAAGACCGCGGCGTGTGGAAATCCCTGCAAGAGACCTATGTCCAGCAGTGGACGTCTATCGGTTGAGGATGATGATGATGATTTTCCTAAATTACCATTTCGACTAAATTGTACAAATAAAAATTTATTAAGGTACGTCATAGTAATAATTTTAGTCAAAATATTTAAAACCAAAACACCATTTATAACTAATTTCCTCACGAAAAATATTGAGCTAGTATGTTCCTAAATTACCATTTCGACTAAATGGTACAAAAAAAAATTATTTTGTACGTCATAGTAAGAATTTTAATCAAAATATTTATTACCAAAACGCCATTTAAAACTAATTTCCTTAGGTACTTAACTCACTTGCCACCGTAGTAAGAGAAAAATTAGTCCTCCGAAAATTAGTTCATAAATAAAACCTAAATTCAACTAAAATTCACTAGTTCTACTGAACGCCCCAAGCTTTGAGGCTTGCGCTGACAGTTTACGAAACTATAGTTAGTAGCAGTTTAGTTTATTATTTTATTGGTGTAGAGAAAATTGTATCATGTTCATGGTAAAACTATTTTTATTGTGTGGTCGTGGCCTTAAACTTTACAGCTATTTTATTTCATGTAGAGCCTATACACACGGTGTATTTTTTAAATCTAAAAACATTTTGTTAGACATTAAAAAAAACGGGTTTTTAATAAAGTTTATTCTTCTAAAGTCCTAAGTACTTATATCTACCCATATATTATACTAATATTATAAAATAGAAAGTGTGTCTGTCGGTCTGCTACGCTTTCACGGCCCATGTCTTCAACGATTTTGATAAAATCACTATTTACTTAACATAATTAATTGTCATGCCATTGGTCTTATAATTCGGTCGATCATTTTGTCAGCCCTAACGCAGACCACGGTATATTTGGGCTGCAAATTACAAACGCCAGCCTGTGTTTTATTCTAGTGCTTTGGTCTACAAAATTGTAGTTTAATTTTGAATTTTTTTTAAAGGCAATAAAAGAATAATTTTAAAAAAAACCAGTTCCGCAACCTTGACTCCCCAGTTAAGATGACTTCTGTAAGTAGGTACCAGTCCTCAATTTAAGTTGGTATCAAATTGCGACGTTTCACGCCCGAGCTCTTTGATCGTTCTTATGAGAAAATGAAGTTATCGAATAAAATTATATCGCCGGCGTTTCTCCGTCGAGATTTATTTTCGATTTCCGCCTTGCCGCGATCCTATTTGTGCCTTGGGAAAGTTTATTTTATTTAACTGATCTGCCTTGAGCGGGCTTCTTTAAAGTATTCGATTGCTTTTTATCGGCTTTTTTTAAGGATAAAGTTTCTACTTACCTACTTTCTGCGGAAGGACTATGAAAGACTACGATTTGAGGACTAGGTACGTCAAAATTTGTACGTCAGGGTTGCTTGACTGGATATGCTGCGGCTTCTTATACTAAAACCATAATTGTAACACATATTCAGACAAATAAAGTTAAGTAGATTACTGCATATGGGTGTCCGAATTTGGAGATTCTTTAGCCTTTTATGTTTCCTCCTTGCCTCGGAGAGTACGTTAAGCCGTCGATCCCGGTTATTGACACTAATATCTGTTAATTTTCGGTATTACTCGATCGAGATCTTATCTACTCTAGTTTGAAAAAAAAAACAATCGTATGCCTCGGAAGGACCTGGAAACCCACCACATTATTACCCAAAGAAATCTCCTACCATTGTGTGATTAATGGAAAGGGGTCACAACCCGCCGACGAAGACTCGCAAACGTGTGTAGGGGCTCTTAGAAATGTAGACCTCTAACATTGAAATGGACGTCTAAAGTCTGCTTAACAGTTTCTTTTGTTCAGAAATAATATTATGATGTTTGCTATTCTCGCAAAATAGAAATCCCCTAATCACGCCGCGGCTACGGCGGGTCGCCTCGTGGGCGTTAATTAGGTATCCATTGTTCGGTGCCCCTTTATGTTTACTCCTTTATTTTGCTAACACAGAGAAAGCGACAAGAAAGACGTTCGACGTTCTGAAATCTGAAGACTACTGAGTTTTAGACTTTTAATTTTATGTTTTTGACGACCTCTCTGACGCAGTGTTCAGCGCTGTTGTCTTAATGCGGTCCCGGGTTAGATCCCCGGCAGAGTCAATTTGGTACTTTATAATTTCTGAATTTTCTCTGGTCTGGCCTGGTGGGAGGCTTCGGCCGTGGCTAGTTACTACCCGGCAAATTATTTGTATCGTATTCGGGTTAATTTAAATTTGACTTTTTTTCTTTTTTAATGAGTTAAATAAATGTAAATCATATCTTCCTAGTGATTTGTTTAAAAATCGTTAGAAATTCTCAAAAATGTTTGAGCAAAATTCTTCGTCCCAGAGACGAATGTTTATTTTACTCCAGAAAAGGATTATGAATCTAGGGTTAAATATAATAATATATATAAATCTCGTGTCACAATGTTTGTCCTCAATGGACTTCTAAACCACTTAACCGATTATAATAAAATTCGCACACCATGTGCAGTTCGATCTAACTTGAGAGATAGGATAGTTTATATTATATAGATTAGGATTATTAGTGCTACCCGTGCGAAGACGGGGCGGATCGCTGGTAATAATATATAATTGAGTTTGTGCCACTTCCCCGCAAGATATTAAATATTAGCCGAGTCACTAAAATACATAAATCCTGCATAGCAAGGCTTTACAGTGCATTGTTTTGATACTATACATCATGTAATTAGTCCCATGCAGTGTACCCGCTTTATTATAGAGCTCATAAAAGATACAGCTATGCAATATATTAGTGGTGGAGCTCTGTTTATATCCTGCTCTGTGTATTGGGTGTAATGTACTAGAAATTCACAACGATTAGGTACCTACTTAGGTACTTTGGTTATCTCAGGCTAGCGTTAACCACGCGGACGATTTTTGATTATTTTCACTTTTTGTTAGCATCAATTTTGAATATTGATTCTCTTGAGATTTAAATATAATATGGGTAATGAACACATGAAAAAAAAAAAACTTTTTATCCCGGAAAATTAAGGTGTTCCCGCGGGAATAGAAAAAACTTAATCCACGCGGACGAAGTCGCGGGCCTCATCTAAGTAGTTCAATCTAAATTTTAAACACAAAGCTGACAGTTGGTACAACGATTTTTCTCCAAATGCTTCTACTTTGAATTTGCGATTTTATAGACCTACATGGCGTAGACCGTACCCACTAAAGTAAGATTATGTAGATTGTAGATGGTGTCATTTTTATCACGGAATCTGAAAGCTAAATTCACATGGATAAAGTCGCAGGCATCATCTAATCCATACTAATATTATAAATGCGAAATTGTGTCTGTCTGTCTACTACGCATTAACGGCCTAACTTTTCAACAGATTTTGATCAAAGGTAGATACAGATATAGGTTGTATGTCGGGAAAAGACATACGGTACTTTTTATCCTTGAAAATTAAGTAGTTCCCGTAGGAATCAGCAACTTTAACCCACGCGGACAAAGTCGCGGGCCTTATCTAGTCTATTATAAATTAGATCTCATCTCATTAAAACAACCGCAATTTCGTTATGAAAATACATTTATTTTCTATTCACAATAAAAATATATTCAAAGGATTACGTCAACAATAGATAATTAACGCCCAAAGGACGCCTCGTTGAGCGTCGTGATTTCAAAATGGCCGCATTTATAAAATGGCGGGTAGAATATTATCTAAGCATTAATTAGTGTATATTATAGCCTTAGATAATATATTATTAAGAAATCTTTAATCTAAGATTAAAAATAGAAATTGTATAGCATTGTAGGGAATTAACCCTTCATTTATTTATAATCAGCTGTGTGTTATAGCCTAGTGGGAAATCCACACTGATTATATTTTAAATGCGAAAGTGTATCTGTCTGTCTGTTTGCTACGCTTTCACGGCCCATCTGTTAAACTGATTTTCATGAAATAGGTTGCATCCCAGGGAAGGATGTATGATTCATTTTATCCCGGATTTTTAAAATGTTCTCGTGGAAATCAAAAAACCGGCCAAGTGCGAGTCGGACTCGCGCACCGAGGGTTCCGTACAAACCTGTAGTAAGTTTTACGATTTATGACGTATTAAAAACAAGACGAAATGAACCGCAAAACTAACTTTGTTTGTAGAGGTTTATTGTTAATATCAAAAAATTACGTTTGTTGTATGGGAGCCCCCCTTTAATATTTACTTTATTGATATTTAATTATTTATTTTGAAAGGTAATATACAAGTTAATATTCTGTGAAAATTTGAACCGTCTACCTGTTACCGTTTTTAATATTGAGCAAAAAAATACGAAAAGAACACGTTTATTGTATGGGGACCCCCCTTAATATATATATTTTTTTAATTTTTAGTATTTGTTGTTATAGCGGCAACGGAAATACATCATTTGTGAAAATTTCAGCTTTCTAGCTATCACGGTTTATGAGATACAGCCTGGAGACAGACAGACAGACAGACAGACAGACAGACAGACAGACAGACAGACAGACAGACAGACAGACAGACAGACAGACAGACAGCGGAGTCTTAGTAATAGGGTCCCGTTTTTACCCTTTGGGTACGGAACCCTAAAAACCTTAGCTAACCATGAAGTCAGTCTGTTAAGAAAAAATTATGAATTAAAAAAAACTAAAAAAAATACAATTTTTTTTTTGTGAATATGGTATAAGTTTTTTTTAAGTTCTAGACCAAAAGCTTTTCTGTATTATGTTGAGACCTCCGTACTGCGTGATGCGTGGAGTAACTTAAGTACCTTCAAGGCAAGAGTGAATAGGCATCTTCTAGGCAAACGCGTTCCAACCTAGACGGTAGACCTCATCATTGCTTTGCAATAAAAAAAAAGCCATCTTAGAGCAGCCAAATCAGAATTTTCAAGTCGTAGCTAACAAAAGCTGTGCAGTAGGTACAGAAGCGGTAATTAGTATTTTAAATTAACCCTGTATATATTTTGGTAACTTAAGCCCCGTGAAAAACCGGGGCGGGGTACTAGTATAAAATAAATAAATAAATAAATAAGCCGTTTATTCCCAAACAATACATTTCAGATACATAAAATGACACAAATAAGATTATTTTCAATAGTTAGTAGGTTACATAACATTTTACTATTAAGTCACACGATTATGAGAAATCAATTAAGCATAAGTTTTATTATATATATTATTAAATATTATTTAAATTTACACAATATCAAATTATAGTTCAAATCATAGTAATTTTAAAATTTTATAAAGTCAATACAATTTAGTCAAAATTTACACAGTTATAAGTCAAAAAGAAAACAATACCATTACAATAAAACAAGTCACATTGAGTAGGTATGATTATAGTCATATATAGGTAAATGTAGTTTACATATTTTATTTATTTGGGTACCCATTTTTGGGTGTAGGCCTCCTCCATCATGCTCCACTTTTCTCTCTCCGCGGCGAGCCTCGTCCATGTTGGTCCTGCGACGTCTACAATGTCGTCCTTCCAGCGAGCGCGTGGTCGCCCGCGCGGCCGTGTCTGGTCGCGCGGCCACCAGTGTAATACGCGCTCGCTCCACCGACCGTCGCTGCTCCGAGCCACATGACCAGCCCATCTCCATTTGAGTTTACATGCGAGCTCCGCTGCGTCAGTTACTTTTGTAATTCTTCGAATTGCCTGGTTTCGCTGGCGGTCGCTCAGCTTAATGCCCAACATACTTCTCTCGGCTGCCCTTTGGAATTTTTGAATTTTTTCTATTACGCTCTTAGTGAGCGCCCAAGTTTGGCATCCATATAATAGAGATGGGAGGATTGTAGAGTCCATTGCCTTCTTTTTCAATGATACTGGGATTTTAGACTTAAAAATATGTTTCAGTGACCAGTACTTTCCCCAAGCAATCTTAATTCTCCTTTCTACTTCTTTTATAGTATGGTCTATGAAAGAAAGGCTTTGACCGAGGTAGATATACTTTTCGACGTAATTAATCGTTTGCCCTTGGATACTCGTGGTAATTTCTTCGGAGTTAGTCATTAAGCATGTTTTACTAGGGTTCATTTCTAATCCACATTTACGGCTCTCCTGATCCAACGTTTTAAGCATATAATAGAGATCCTTGTGGTTTTCACTTATCAGTACTATATCATCGGCGAATCTCAGATGATTCAGGTACTCACCATGGTGAGTACCTGGGGTACTAGTATAGAAAATGTTAAACAAGATTCCCTGCAGCCCGTTAAACTTAAAGAATGCAGATTACGTTAAAGCGGTCCGAAGGCTTTTGTTCTGCCGACTACTTTGTCTGCGACGTCACGAGCCCTCGCTATTAGCCGCTACATACGGACCCAACGTCCCGTACAAACGAGAATAATAAGCTCTTGCTTTTAACTTAACAAAATAAAAAAAAGTAAGAAATTCTCCCATTATGAGCTTCGTACGGGAACGGGACGTTTCGAACGGGAGAAATTAAATAGAGACTACAAACAGACACAACTTGAGATTTCAAATTTCAACACACGCAATACCTAATTAGTTGGTGATCTGAGGGATTTAAAGGATGATCATAATAATATTATGCAATTAGGGGGTAAGTCCATGTTATAAACTAAACAAGGCAATTATTAGATATTAGTTCGTGATAAAATATGACCATCACGTCACGTTATTGGATAGAACCACCACCTCTACCACCGGTTCGAAAAGAAGATTCTACTGAGAAGAGCTGGTGATATTGAATTGATCGTTCAACTTGTGACGTGATAATGAAAGAACTTGAAGTTTAATTTGCTATATCATGGACTTCCGCAAAATAACGCCTGCTTCTTTCCAATATCGTGACTCATGATATGGTCATATATCAAAAACTAATACTGTTGCCTGTAGTTTATAACATGTCTATGTTATAAACTAAAGGCAACATTATTAGTTTTTGCACCCACGAATTGCATCAAATAATATAATCAAATAAATATTATAAATGCGAAAGTTTGGATGGATGGATGTATGTATGTATGGATGTATGTTTGTTACTCAATCACGCTCCAACGGATGAACGGATCTGGATGAAATTTGGCACAGAGAGAGATTATAGTCTGGAATAGCACATAGGCTACTTTTTATCCCGGAAAATTAAAGATTTCCCGCGGGAACCGAAAAACCTCAATCCACGCGGACGAAGTCGCGGGCATCAGCTAGTAATATATATAATCCCCATCATAATAATATAATATTATGATCATCCTTGAGATCCTTCAGAGCACCAACATGTTAAACATTGCTTGTAATTTTCAATCGGAAGTTGTGTCTGTCTGTAGTGTCTATATTTAATTTCTCCCGTTATTAAACGAAGCTCATAATGGCAGAATTTCTTACTTTTTATTATTTTGTTAAGTTAAAAGCAAGAGTTTATTATTCTCACAATGGGAGCTAACAGCTCTTTACTAAGTCAGTTTCCACCTTAACAATCTTAGTAAAATATTTTCTAATCCTTACTTCCTTAATAATATTATAAATGGGAAAGTGAGTTTGTTTGTATGTTTGGTCCGCTTTCACGCCGTAACTACTAAACGGATCTGGATGAAATTTGGCACAGAGATAGATTATAGTCTGGAATAGCACATAGGCTACTTTTTATCCCGGAAAACTAAAGAGTTCCCGCGGGAACCGAAAAACCTCAATCCACGCGGACGAAGTCGCGGGCATCAGCTAGTCTTCTATACTTTAATTTAATATTATAAATGTGAAAGTTTGGATGGATGGATGGATGAATGGACGGATGGATGGATGGATGGATGGATGGATGGATAGATGTTTTTTACTCAATAAAAACAGAATGGCTGAACGAATCTGGATGATATTAGAGATAGATTCATCGAGATAGATTAAAGTTTGGAATAACACATAGGCTACTTTTTAGCCTGGACAATTAGTGTTCCCGCGGGAAGCAACAAAACCTCAAACACGCAGACGAAGTCGCGTGCATCAGCAAGTTTTCCAAAAAGTCATGTCAGAAAACTCAATCCCTACTTATAAGTTAGGAAGTTGGCGGTGTTTTACCCCCGTGTCTCTTAAGAGTACTTAAAGTCTTCGGTCTTGCACCTGATCTCTCTATAAGGTCGTTTCGGTTTTCGGTCCCTTCTCAGTCATGGGAGATCCCAGGTTCGATTCCCGGCGGGGTCGATTATTAAATGATATACTTATTTATAATGACTCCTTAATTTTCCGGGATAAAAAGCCTATGTCACTCTCCAGGTCCTCAACTATACCCATGCCAAAAATCACTTCGATCCGTTGCTCCGTTGCGGCGTGATTGAAGGACAAATCAACAAACAAACACACTTTCGCATTTATATTTTGTTTTTACTATTATCCACGCAATTTTTTTTTGAATTTTTTAATTATAACTTTCCGTGTGCCCTAAGGAACGTATACGAAAAATTAGCCGAATTGGTCGAGTTTTGCGCTTAGCAACATTCATTTTTATTTATATAGAAGAAGAAGATTATTACTGAATTTTCTCTGAATCTGTTGGCTTCGGCCGTACCTATTTACCACCCTACCGGTAAAGAAGTACCGAAAAGCGATTTAGCGTTCCGGTGCGATGCCGTGTAGAACCAAACTAGGGTTATGAGCTTCATATAACTGCCATACCCCTAGCAGGCTAACCCACTAATATCTTAGACTGCATCATCACTTTTCAAGTCATGGCTAGTCCTCAGTTTTATTTTCTAGTGGAATAGAATAAAACAGAGGAGTCGCGGGAATCAACTAGTAGGTACATAAAATACCTATATCAATGAATCTACTCTAAGGATTTCATTGTTAAACGCGATGCATTACTGCACTAATGCAACGTGCTCTCTTTATTGTGGAGGGATTCTAAAACTATTACATTATAAAATACGGCCACGCTGTATTGTTGTATGGGGACAGGGAATGCTTGGAGTGGCAAGTTTATAACTGTCTCAATAAAAGTTTATTGTCTTTTATTGCCAGCTATAATATGAGAACGCTTGAATTATTAATATTATTAACATTAAACTGACTGACTAACATACTGTCATAAATAATCAAACTAACTGATCCTCACTATCTATTATTAAAAGTCCTACTTCTTATTACGTAAATTCAACCAAAGATACTACTGTTAAAGCTGCCAACAGATTTTTCTTTTCTTTTTATTATTTATATATTTATTTATTTGTGGACGTCAAATGGTCAACAACGACGATTACATCAATTCATGATGTCTAAAGATCGAAATCGGCACCATTATAATTTTAACTAGCCGATGCCGGCGACTGCATCCGCGTGTATTAAGGTTTATTTCCTGCAGAAACTCTTTAATTTCCCAGGAAATGAAGTAATCTATGTCCTTCCCCGGTTTTCAACCAAGTTAAAATCGGTTCAAAAGATGGCACGAAAAAGCGTAACAAGTAAACAAACTCACATTCTCATTTGTAATATTAAAAAAGTAAGGTTAAAGGCTTTTAATAGTTCATAACGTTTAATGACTGTAAAGCCCCCAAAGGTGCCGCCACCAAGAGCGAAGTCTTTCACGTTAAACGGAAAAGCCCATAAAGCCCCACTCCACGCACTTGGACATCAAATAAAAAGGGAGTAAAGACGTAACAATAAATTTTCACATGACGAGTCTCATAACGTCCCCGGGACGATAAAAGGCCCTGTAACACGTGTCTAAGACGAGGGCTGTCACTTCTTCATAAAACACTTATTAGAAACTAGATGATGCCCGCGACTTCGTCCGCGTGGATTAAGTTTGTTTGGTTCCCGCCGGAACTCCTTAATTTTCCGGGATAAAAAATAGCCTATGTCGATACAACCTATCCCTGTACCAAATTTCATCAAAACCGGTTAAACAGATGGGCTGTGAAAGCGGAGCGGACAGACGGACGGACAGACAGACAGACAGACACAATTTCGCATTTATAATATTAGTATGGACTAGTTTAACTTTGACAGTCTAGTGAAAGATGATACAAGAGTGGATTAATTAACGATTCCTGGGTTATAGTGCCACTAACTTATCTGGCCCCGGTGGACACAATTGGAACTAATTTTTATGCCTGTTTAGTTTTTAATTTATTTTTAATATTTACTAGCGACGCTGTCGCTGGGTCAGATAAGTTTGTGGGACTATACATGCCATCCTGGGACAATACCTATTTCCCATGGAAATAGGAATTGACTAATAAATATAAAAAATAAAATAAAAACAAAAACTAAACATTAGTTCTAACAACTAGTCATAAAAATTAGTTCCAATTTTGGCCACCGGGCCAGGTAGGACTGTAAGTAATCTTAAGTTGGTGTCAACCCTAATGTAAAACAATTTAT
This sequence comes from Erebia ligea, assembly GCA_917051295.2. Classification (NCBI taxonomy): domain Eukaryota; kingdom Metazoa; phylum Arthropoda; class Insecta; order Lepidoptera; family Nymphalidae; genus Erebia; species Erebia ligea. The sequence continues at coordinate 1,688,517 of OU785241.1, forward strand.
AACATCGCAATCACTCGTGCGTTATTACAGCTCGTTCCGAAGCGTTATTGTTGTTACAATCCAAGGTATTCTGAGCCCAGCCTTTCTTGACTCCCATAAAACCGTTTCCCACTTATTACATTTTTCTATGGTTATTGGCATTTTGATGAGTTTTAGTAATCAAAAGCCAATTCCTATTTCCAATGGATTAGTGTTGCTAATAAATATAATAAATAAAATTAAAATAAAAACTAAACAGTCATAAAAATTAGTTCCAATTTTGGCCACCGGGCCAGGTGGTGAGACTGTAAGTTATCTTAAGTTTGTGTCAACCCTAATGTAAAACAATTTATAACATCGCAATCACTCGTGCGTTATTACAGCTCGTTCCGAAGCGTTATTGTTGTTACAATCCAAGGCCCCAGCCTTTCTTGACTCCCATAAAACCGTTTCCCACTTATTAAATTTTTCTATGGTTATTGGCATTTTGATGAGTTTTAGTAATCAAAAGCCAATTCCTATTTCCAATGCATTAGTGTTGCTAATAAATATAATAAATAAAATTAAAATAAAAACTAAACAGTCATAAAAATTAGTTCCAATTTTGGCCACCGGGCCAGGTCTAGGGACTGTACGTAATCTTAAGTTTGTGTCAACCCTAATGTAAAACAATTAATAACGTCGCAATCACTCGTGCGTTATTACAGCTCGTTCCGAAGCGTTATTGTTGTTACAATCCAAGGTATTCTGATCCCAGCCTTTCTTGACTCCCATAAAACCGTTGCACACTTATTACATTTTTCTATAGTTATTGGCATTTTGATGAGTTTTAGTAATCAATGGTCAAAAGTCAATTCCTATTTCCAATGGATTAGTGTTGCTAATAAATATAATAAATAAAATTAAAATAAAAACTAAACAGTCATAAAAATTAGTTCCAATTTTGGCCACCGGGCCAGGTGGTGAGACTGTAAGTAATCTTAAGTTTGTGTCAACCCTAATGTAGAACAATTTATAACATCGCAATCACTCGTGCGTTATTACAACTCGTTCCGAAGCGTTATTGTTGTTACAATCCAAGGTATTCGATCCCAGCCTTTCTTGACTCCCATAAAACCGTTTCCCACTTATTACATTTTTCTATGGTTGTTGGCATTTTGATGAGTTTTAGTAATCAATTGTTAAAAGTAATTTTTTGTAATCAATTGGTCAAAAGTCAATTCCAATGTAATGGTAGATTCATTCGACGATTCGAAAGCACTTGTAAAAGTTTATTTGAATAGAAAACATTTGAATTTTGAAGAGAATTTTGAATTTTGAATGGATTTTAGATCGAAATGAATGAATAATGCAAAAAGAGCCAAGAGGCGCAAGCATGAAATTATAGAAAATAATTTCATTTTTGTGTCTTTTGGTGTTGAAACCCTGGGGTCGTGGGGCTAGATCCTTTTTAACTATCTGTCTTCAGTAGCAGGAACTGATAGAAAAAAAAACCTATCTTATATATATATAAATCTCGTGTCACAATGTTTGTCCTCAATGGACTTCTAAACCACTTAACCGATTATAATAAAATTCGCACACCATGTGCAGTTCGATCTAACTTGAGAGATAGGATAGTTTATATTATATAGATTAGGATTATTAGTGCTACCCGTGCGAAGCCGGGGCGGATCGCTAGTAATCTATATTTTCGTCTCACAGAGTCTGAGGTGATCAGAGGGCTGGCAGTTTCCTCGGCCAACTGGATGATATTATTTGCCACAGAGATAGATAATAGTCTGGAAAATTAAAGAGTTTCCGCGGGAATCAGAAAACCTCAATCCACGCGGACGAAGTCGCGGGCGTTTGCTAGTATTTTTAGTATTAAATTTCTTTTTTTTTTTTATTCACGACAAGTTAGCCCTTGACTGCGATCTCACCTGATGGTAAGTGATGATGCAGTCTAAGATGGTAGCGGGCTAACCTGTTAGGGGCATGGCAGTTATATTAAACCCATACCCCTATTCGGTTTCTACACGGCATCGTGCCGGAACGCTAAATCGCTTGGCGGCACGTCTTTGCCGGTAGGGTGGTAACTAGCCACGGCCGAAGCCTCCCACCAGGCCAGACCAGGGAAATTCGAAAATTATAAATTTACAAACCCTACCGGGGATTGAACCCAGGACCTCTCACTTGAAATGTTACAGCGCTCACCTTGCACTGCGCAAGGGAGGTCTCAATTTGAACTTAACCTTGCTTAGCCAAATGTTAGCATTATAGTATAAAGGTTTAAAAAAAAATTGGGTTAGGTTTAGTCAGGATCGCATGTTTTATAAATATATAGAAGTATTTTTGTTTCCAATTTGATAAAATCGTCGTGTTATATACAGAAGTCGTAATATAAGGCCAATCGTTACACGGTTTAACTATATTATACAGTTCAGTGGAAGTACGTTAAAGTGACTGTAAGTACTGAAGTACGGTAAGTGACTCATCTGAGCCAGTGACGGCGTCGCTAGTATTTATGAAAAATAAAATAAAAACAAAAACTAAACAGGCACAAAAATTAGTTCCAATTTTGACCATTGAGTCATGAGTTTGTAGGGCTATTTATTATGCTACACGTCTGTACGGGAACAGCAGTGGCGTGCACTTTATAGAGGCATAAAAACACTGCTTACCCAAGTGGATATACATCAATGCTGCAAATCAAATGCTGCTGTCACTGCAAATCATGGCAGTCAGTAAAATGGTGTTCTGACTAACAAATGCCTTCCATAGTTTCAAAGTGCACGCCACTGGGATACAGGATGCTTTATACAAGTTATAGTTTAAAACTGCATGATTTGCTGCTATACATCATCATCAAGGTGCAGGACGGAAAGAGAGTAAAAAATGTCTGACGCATCATTCTTCAAATCGTCACTCGGTTTTTCTGAGCTTTTTTTGTAATGTTATTTATTTGGGGCGCGTTGTGCTAAAGTGGAGTACCCTATAAATAATTAATTAGTGTTCCATGCCCATACCATGTCTTTAATCTGTAGATACACGCAACATTTTGACACAGTGAACCATCTTACTTCTTACTAATATTATAAATGCGAAAGTTTGGATGGATGGATGTTTGTTACTCAATCAACGCAAGTACGGCTGAACGGATCTGGATTAAATTTGGCACAGAGATAGATTACAGTCTGGAATAACACATCTAAGGCTAGTTTATTTCCCAGACCGAAAAGTATACCTAGAAGAAAATTTTAATTTTCTTCTAGGTATACTTTTGATGCGCGTAGGCGCACATCATCACAGAAATAACCGCTAGCTTTCTAAAATCTAAATGCAGCGTGAAAGGTTTTTCAATTTGTAAAACAGTAGATCATAGATTTCTTTCGAAACTGTATGATTGCTGTGCTATGGTTTCGTCAAGAAAATAGAAAATAGGAAACCATTTTTAACCATGCGTGTGACACAGCACGCACAAATTGGTGGAATTGGGTCATGGTTTTCACATAGCACGCTTTTTGTTTTGTTTTCATTGTTTTATACACATAGGTGATACCCGCGACTTCATCCGATATACTCGTATACATAATACACGGACAATTCCAAGTTGATGTAATTGTAATACTCACTCTCTCTCTCTGTGTGCGTCGTATTCCTCATTACTGAGGATCGTGACCCCTTTCCATTAATCAATTAATAATGGTAGGAGTTTCCTTGGGATAATAATTCGGTAACCCATCCAGTTAGCGACTTGGGTCAACGTTGCTTAACAATCGGAATCGACTGATATGCATTGTCACAACTAGGCCACTCGTCCGTCCCTCAATTGTAAAACACATTGATGTAATGGTAAATTATTTTTTCAAAAGAGCAACCACCGAGTTTCTAGCTGGTTCTTCTCTTCTCGGTATAGGAACGGTATTCCGAACCAGTGGTAGATTCACTCGACTATTCAAAAGCACGTCTTGTTAAAAGTCTACTTGAATAAAAATATTTGATTAGATTTGATTCTGAATTTTCCGGGACGATTCCATGTAGAAACCGATTAATTCAATTCAATTCAATTCATTTATTAAATTTAGGTACACTGTAGGTACACATAATGACGTTGACAATTACTTATAAAGCATGATGGTGATAATCAGTTACGGTATCTTAAAACTAAAGCTACGAGGGTTCCAAACGCGCCTTGGTCTAAGAAGAGCCCACAACAAACTCAGCCGGGGTTTTTTTTATTATCACCATCATTAAGGAAATGTTTTTTTTTATCCACTACAAGTTAGCCCTTGACTGCGATCTCACCTGATTGTAAGTGATGATGCAGTCTAAGATGGTAGCGGGCTAACTTAAAAAAAAAAAATTCGCCCAACACAAAATCCGCATAAAACGAAAGTCCACAGTAAAAGTTGTCTCCCTAACTCCGGTTTAGTTAAGTCTCATTGTAACACCTGTAAGAATGTACTTAAGAAGTTGTTCAACTTGCAGTGGGAAAAGGACGATCTAGGTAGAAATCACTTTTAAAAGAGTTAAATAACCTTGTGCTGTCTTTGTCAGGTCTATAAAGCTCTATCTAAACTTTTATACTTTTATTATCATACTAATATTATAAATGTGAAAGTGTGTTTGTTTGTTGGTTTGTCCTTCAATCACGCCGCAACGGAGCAACGGATCGACCTGATTTTTGGTATGGGTATAGTTGAGGACCTGGAGAGGAGTGACATAGGCTACTTTTTATCCCGGAAAATTAAAGAGTTCCCGCGGGATTAAAAAAAACTTAAACCACGCGGACGAAGTCGCGGGCATCAGCTAGTATATTATAAATGCGAAAGTTTGGATGGATGTTTTGACAGAAAGAAAGAAAGAAAACGTTTTTATTCGATCACAATATTTAGTTTAAGAAACCATCAAATTAGATTGACATCATAAGAGTTGTGTGACCAAATACAGGTTTCCAGCTCAATCACGCCCTGGAACGGCTGTACGGGAACTAAAATACATCAATCCGCGCGGACGAAGTCGCGGGAATCATCTCATATAATACTAATTTTATAAATTTTCGAATTTATGAGTTCGTCCTTCAATCACGTCAACTGGCGAATCTATTTGAATTTGCAAACAACGCGTATCATCAGAAATTACCTTACTAAATTTTTACTTATTTTTATTTTTATTTTTACTTATTTGTATATACCGTTTTAATGTCGACAGGAGATAAAGGGTTATGCTCAGTCGACAAATTCCGGCTATCGATTCCAGAGGTATTCACTTCACGCCTTGCTTGAATGCGCGGACGCACTTACACCGAAGTGTAACAACTACTGTGATAGTGTTGAAAATTGATATGGGATGCAGGTTATTGAAAACGAGACACAGTTATGTGTGTCAGTTTGTTTAGTCGTCGGTTTATCTTTCAATCACGCCGCAATGGATTGACATGTTTTATTTGTACGGGTATTTATAATTAAAGACTGATGAAGTGGAAATAGCTTAATAGTTAAGACACCCGACCTCCTATTTGAGTGGTCGGGGGCTTGATCCCTGGGCACGCAAGTTTAACTTTCCGGAGTTATGTGCGTTTTAAGAAATTAAATATTTGACCTGAATTTAAATTATTACTTGCTTTAACGGTAAAGGAAAACGGTTATATTCTCGAAGGTGTGTGAAGTCCGCCTATCCGCATTTGGCGAGCGTGGTAGACTATCTTCCAAACCATTCTTATTCCGAGAGTCTTGAAGACTTGTGCTCAGAAGTAGGCCAGCAAGGGGTTGAAATGATGATGATTTATATAGTGACGTAGAATAATTATTATCACATAAATTCAATTCTCTACGGGATTTTAATAAAACCTGAATCTATGCAAACATAGTCGCGGGCAGATGCCCCACCACCACCACCACGACAGCCCCTTAACATCCCACTGCTGGGCACAGGCCTCCACTCTTGTAGGAGAGAGGGAATTAGAGCTTAGACCCACCACGCTGCCCCAATGCGGGTTGGCGGGCGGGCAGATGCCCGCTGACTTTTAACTAGTTTTTTTTTATCAACTACAAGTTAGCCCTTGACTGCGATCTCACCTTAGATGCAGTCTAAGATGGTAGCGGGCTAACCTGTTAGGGGCATGGCAGTTATATTATACCCATACCCCTATTCGGTTTCTACACGGCATTATACTGGACCGCTAAATCGCTTGGCGGCACGGTTTTGCCGGTTTTTATAGTTATAGTTTGCCGGGGTTTATCATACTAATATTATAAATGCGAAAGTGTGTTTGTTTATTGGTTTGTTGGTTTTTTGGTTTATTGGTTTGTTGGTTTGTCCTTCAATCACGCCGCAACAGAGCAACGGATCGGCCTGATTTTTGGCATGGGTATAGTTGAGAACCTGGAGAGTTACATATAAGCAGTAGCCTATGTCACTCTCCAGGTTCCAGGTCCTCGGGAACTCCTTAATAATTTTAAGGAGGATCAAAAAAACTTAAACCACGCGGGCGAAGTCGCGGGCATCAGCTAGTAGTTAATAAATGAAGAATTGGAACAAACGGTGTAAACGTAGCCATCTCTTATGCCTCCGGGGCTATGATCGTGGATTCACTTCAATATTTTAATAAAATTTTTAAGTGCTAACTTTTTTAATTTGATTTTACGACGAATATTCATGATTCCATCAGAATGAAAGTCTAGTCTGGCTCTTAATATTTTAAAATGGTTTTTATTTGATGATGAATGACTCCCATGACGGCCTCCCTTGGCACAGTGGTGAGCGCTGTGGTCTTATTAGCGGGAGGTCCCGGGTTCGATCCCCGGCTCAGCTCAGAAACCATCTCGTTTTTCAATCATACTATTATTATAAATGCGAAAGTGTGTTTGTTTGTTGGTTTAGTGGTTTGTTGGATTGTCCTTCAATCACGCAATAACGGAGCAACGGATTGACGTGATTTTTGGCGTGGGTATAGTTAAGGACCTGTAGAGTGACATACTTTTTATCCTGGAAAATTAAGGAGTTCCCGCGGGAATCAAAAAAACTTAAACCACGCGGACAAAGTCGCGGGCATCAGCTATAGTGTTATATATTTTCCAATGCCCTCTAAGGCATGGCAAGGGCATGGCAAGCGACTGACTGACTGACAACGCAAATTCTAAACCATTCTAAAAGTAAATTTGCATAGCAGTGCCTTATTTAGCGTACATGAGCACTAATAAATATTAAATAGAAGCAGACGTTACTTTGCGAAAGTCCATGATAATGAATGAACTAGAAGATTAATTCGCTATAATCCGCCACGACAAATCTATGTGGTAACTGGTAGTGTGTATCTTGCACTTGCAGCTTGCGATATTTAGGTGGATCGCATCGATTTATGTGGATCTGTCTACTGTGGCGCATTATGGCGACTTAAACTTTTAGTTTTTTTTTTTTTTTGTATTTCGGTATACCAACGGCGAGTACTCATAAAAAAAATAGTACATAAGGTCTTTTTCCGTGTGGCACGCCACCTATAAGTATACACAGCTATTAAAAATAACATATTATAAAAAAGAAACAACCGATCACAAGTACGAGTAACTACATGATGAAAATAATATAAATCATAGGAACAATGTACCTATTCCTACTACATACTATTCATTATTGCTAATAAATATTTTTTTGAAATTTCATTCCCTAAAAGGGACAAAAAAGGGATATGCGAAGGCCATCAGCTTCGCGATCCAATACGATGCAGTGCAGAATCCGAGAAGGGGTATAGGATAGGCTTCTTTTTATCCCGGAAAATTAAGGAGTTCCCGCGGGTATCAAAAAAAATACAGTAGTACCTAATCTTTAAGCATTTCATGCACATAATAATTATTGTCCTTTACACCATACAAATTTAAATAATATCTTAGGAATTATCGCAAAGTTAAAACATCACTATGAACAAATAAATTCAAGCGGTCTCACTCCTTGGTATTAAAATCGAACCAAATGCAAGCGAAGCCGCGGGCAATAGCTAGTTGGAACATAAAAATTCTGTTAACTTACTGAAATCGTAATTTAAACCAAACATATCGTGTTCTACAAATAAGTTACTATTATGTTGTATGTTATTTGACGTAGAATGTGTGATTCGAGTTTATTTGCCGCGTTTCGTTACCCCCGTCCGATTGTAAGCGATGGAGGGTAAATATATTTGTCGACGGAAAAACGTTATTTTCGTCTACTCTTAACAAGAAATTTCAGTAATAGTGAAGAACCTGGGCTGTTATTTATCAGAATAAGAGAGAGTGTGATGGAATATTTTGTAAATAAATAAATAAATAAAATTAATGTGCGCAAACACAGGTAATTTCTATATTCTTTGATTTCTCTCATCATACTAATATTATAAATGCGAAAGTGTGTTTGTTTGTTTGTTGGTTTGTTGGTTTGTCCTTTCAAAATCAAAAATTTTAAACCACACGAACGGAGTCGCGGGCATCAGCTAGTCAAAGAATATGGCCTACTACTCGTAGTTGATGCCCGCGACTTCGTCCACGTGGAATAAGTTTTTTTTCTATTCCCATGGGAACTTCTTAATTTTCCGGGATAAAAAGTAGCCTATGTCACTCTCCGTCCTCAACTATGCCCGTGCCAAAAATCACGTCAATCCGTTGCTCAGTTGATTGAAGGACAAACCAACAAACCAACAAACCAATAAACCAACAAACAAACACACTTTCGCATTTATAATATTAGTATGATATGATTTCTCTCATAGCCTGATATAAGTGGGAAAATCCGATACGACCGGAGACAGATCAGGCGCAGGACCGACGCTTTACGTGCTCTCCAAAGCACGGGGGTGAAACACCGCCAACTTTCAACTCAAGGAGATTTTTCCAATTTTCAACTGAAAATATCTTGTCAGAAAACCCCAATGCTGTAAAGTAGCCAAGAAATAAGGCCCAGTTTTTTTAATCCCACTGGAGCGAAGCTGCAGGCGGTCGCTAGTATTTAAAAAAAAAATCCAAGCGAAAGATGTTTCCTGTAATATCCAAATAAATCCATTGTAAAGACGCGAGTTATTTATAGTAATAGCAGCGAAAGCCATCCCCCCTCAAAGGTGACACTCCATCAAACGTAGGGGGAGAAGAGGCCAAATTGAGAGGGAACGTATTTGTACGCTTTATAGGTGCAATTTATCTTCGTTTTCACGTACAAACGGATTTTCGATAGACGTCGTTAATATTAAAAAATAGGACGGAATAAAAGAGACCGTTATAATCTATATATATATAAATCTCGTGTCACAATGTTTGTCCTCAATGGACTTCTAAACCACTTAACCGATTATAATAAAATTCGCACACCATGTGCAGTTCGATCTAACTTGAGAGATAGGATAGTTTATCTATATATATATAAATCTCGTGTCACAATGTTTGTCCTCAATGGACTTCTAAACCACTTAACCGATTATAATAAAATTCGCACACCATGTGCAGTTCGATCTAACTTGAGAGATAGGATAGTTTATATTATATAGATTAGGATTATTAGTGCTACCCGTGCGAAGCCGGGGCGGATCGCTAGTATTATATAGATTAGGATTATTAGTGCTACCCGTGCGAAGCCGGGGCGGATCGCTAGTAATATATAAAAAGAGATAAGTCTTGAGTCAATCACTCACTGATTGACTTATCAAGTCCTTCAAGTCAACTTACGGAATAGGAAATACGTAAGTAATCTATTTCATCAAAACCATTTCAACGGGTAGACCCCGGGCCGTGGAAACTTAACAGGCAAACAGACAGACACTTTTGCATCTATACTAATATTATAAAATATGCGAAAGTATGTCTGTATGTCTGCCTGTCTGCCTGCTTTCACGGCCCATCTGTTCAACCGTATTTTATTAAAATTGCCACAGAGTTAGGTTTCAACTTTCATCCTAGGACATAGGCTTGGCTTGCGGGGAAGGACATACCATCCCAGAAAATTATATAGTTACTTTAATCCATGCGCACGAAGTCACTGGCATAAATTAGTTTTTGATAAAACGTTGGTTTCGATTGATCCAGTTGCAGGCATCTGTTGCTATAGAAATTCTCATTCCATTTTATACAAATCTACTTATTTAGGTTTCCTCTTTCTACTCATTGGGGTTGGGGCAGTATATTCATTTTATAGCTCACGGAGCGTTTGCGAAATAAAATTAAAACGACTAAATCAGCGTTGGTCATCCCATAAACCCCAGAATCAAAAACAAATTGAATCAATTCATCCGTTCCAATACCACGCTCATGCGGTATGTGATGGAAATTACATCGGATTTATACTGAAATGCTGCGGATAATGCTTCTGTATGGTTAGCATGAGATTTTAAATCACCAACGTTGATATAATTCGAGCTTTCGACGACCTCCGTGGCGCAGTGTGTAGCGCTGTTGTCTTATGTGCGGAGGTATCGAACCCGGGCAGGGTCAATTTGGGAATTTATCCACCTGGTGGGAGGCTTCGGCTGTGGCTAGTTACCACCCTACCGGCAAAGACGTGCCGCCACGCGATTTAGCGTTCCGGTACGATGCCGTGTAGAAACAGAATAGGGGTATGGGTTTAATATAACTGCCATGCCCCTAAACAGGTTAGCCCGCTACCATCTTAGACTGCATCATCATTTACCATCAGGTGAGATCGCAGTCAAGGGCGAACTTGTAGTGGATAAAAAAAAAGCTTCCAACACCCACAAACTTATCTGACCCGGTGACAGCGTCGCTATTATATCTTAGATATACTTATACTAATATTATAAATGCGAAAGTGTGGATAGATGGATGGATGGATGTTTGTTTCTCAATTACGCCAGAATAGCTGACTGGATTTGGATGAAATTTGGCACAGAGAAGTACGTGTGTCAAAGTTTTTCAAAATTTTTTAAAGAGATAGATTATAGTCTGGAATAATACATAGGCTTCTTTTTATCTCGGAAAATTAAAGAATTCCCGCGGGAATCAAAAATCACAAACCACGCGGAAAAAGTCGCGCGGGCATAAGCTGTTAATGAATATCCATATCCATACTTCCATAATATTTCCATACATATTATAAATGGGAAGTGTGTCTGTCTGTCTGTCCGTCTGCTACGCTTTCACGGCCCATCTGTTCAACCGATTTTGATAAAATTTGGTATAGGGATAGTTTGTATCCAGGGAAGGGACATAGGCTACTTTTTATCCCGGAAATTTAAAGAGTTCCTGCGGGAATCAAAATCTTAATCTACGCGGACGAAGTCGCGGGCATCATCTAGTCAAATAAATATTATAAATGCGAAAGTTTGGATGGATGGATGTATGTATGTATGGATGTATGTTTGTTACTCAATCACGCCCCAACGGCTGAACCGATCTGGATGAAATTTGGCACAGAGATAGATTATAGTCTGGAATAACACATAGGCTACTTTTTATCCCGGAAAATTAAGGAGTTCCCGCGGGAACCGAAAAACCTCGATCCACGCGGACGAAGTCGCGGGCATCAGCTAGTAAGTTATAAGTCGAAAAGCCTGCAGTGCCGATTCTAATTTCTAAACGTTTCCAAAAGCGCTGGTGGTGGATGAATAAACAAATATGAGCCTCAAAACAAGGCAGTTCAGACCCATTTTTCTTTAAAACTAAAGTGGTTCGACGTTCGAATACTATCAACGTTGGTAACATGTAAGATCCTATACTAAGGATACTGATCCGAAACAAAATCCGCCATCGAGATTGCATTTATACAAGAAACTATTATAAATCCATGTTGGTTTGTCCAAAAATCATGTCGATCCGTTGCTCCGTTGCGGCGTGATTGAAGGACAAACCAACAAACACACATACTTTCGCATTTATAATAATATTAGTATGATGGAGTAAAAATTTAAACTAAACACTCTTTTTTTAAAAGCACCTCCTCACATTTTGCCATCAGCTCTCAGGCTATTTTGAAACTTTACCATTACCAGTCGAATAAAACTGTTTGTACACAAAAAAGTTCATGAATAATTTGTGTCCACTATAGTTTTGTATCCAAGCTCGTTTGCAGCCGTCAAATAGGATTTAGTTTAAGTGTTTCTGTCTAGGAATAAACCGTCCTCATAGCTATTTGAGACCTCTCAGGTCGAGTTGTATGACAAGTGGTTGAAGTTAAGTTATAGTTACGGTGTGGTGGGCGTACTGGGATTAAATGAGACACGTCTGTTCTTCACTAGGTTCGATTTATTACTACTTTACTTACTGCTACACTACATCATTCCCCTAAATGAAAAAAAAAACAAAAGGGTATCTATTTGTTTTTTTTTTTTTGAATAAGAACATATTATTAATATACTTATTGTCTAATACATAGAGTAGTAAATAGGTATTCTAACAATTGACATGAATTCAATGTTCGATAAATTGTACGACAATAAAAAAAATTACGTAAACAAGAATATAACAAACATTATTGTTGTATTATATTATATAATTTTAATTATGTTTTATAAAGTTTCGTACGATTTTTATGAATAACTTCAATTTTGTTATTTTTAATTATTTCAACATTAGGTTCAATATCTCTTATGACTAAATATGGACCTTTATACAATGGATCCATCTTATTCTTACTTTCATTTTTAACCAAAATTAAATCGTCTTTTTGATAATGAACTGGTTTTTTATTTTTATCATAAGTTAATTTTCGATCTATCTTACTATCAATTAACCTTTTTCTCGCATCTTTGTGTGCAAGTTGTAATCTATATTTCAACTGTAATGCATAATCGTCTGCACAATATAATGGTTCTATAATATCACCTTTCAATCGACTTGGAATATGACACTGTTTACCAAAGACTAATTCATACGGAGTATACTTTGTTGCTGTATGTATGGTTGTATTAAAAGCAAAACACCAAAATGGTAGCCAATGACTCCATGTGTAAGTATTTTCCTCACATTGTATACGCAAAAAGTTTCTTAGATTTTTATGGGTATTTTCTAACGCACCTATACTCTGATGATGGTAAGCTGTGGAATGGATTTTCTCTATTCCTAATAACTTACATGTTTCTGCCATTGTAGACGATACAAACTCTTTTCCTTTGTCTGTACCGATGACGTCAGGAACGCCGTAACGTAATATAAAATTACTAACTAATGCACTGGTTACTACCTTAGTTTCCTTTGATGGTAATGGGTATGCTTCCACATACTTGGTAAGCTCACACTGGATGGTAAGTATGTATTGATTACCTGCATCATCCTTATCTAATGGACCAACGAGATCTAAGAATATCTTCTCAAACGCTGAACTGGCAGTTGTTGTTATTACCATAGGTTCCTTATGACTTGGAGAGTGCTTCATAACTTGACACTTGATACACTTACTTACATAGTTCCTAACATCTGCTTCTAGTCCTGACCAGTAATATTTACTCTTAATATTATTTACCATTCGTCGAATACCTGCATGTCCGCTCGAAGGTAATAAATGATAATCATTTAATATAACTGTCTTCTCGTCTTTATCCGTAATTCTCTTAACATTTCTTAATATATGAATTTGGGGGCCGGTCCCCATATTTCTACTTTTTATCTCGTCACACAACTCTTTTAAAAATAACGTGTTGTATACGTCTTTTATTATACATATTTCTTTCACATTTATTTTATTACAAAAATCTCTCAACATATTCGCAAATACGTCTCGCGTGAATTGCGACATAAAATTGAGGTTAATGTATATAATTGATTGACTTTCTACATACGCAAAACATTGATCTTCCTCAGTTATTTCTCTTTTTACTCGTAATCTATCTATCCATTTACCTTCGATAAACTTCATTTCCACGGAACCACTGGGAATACGCAATATTTCCGCTACTCTAGGTTGGCCTAACCTATCGTTGTCAGAAACATTAGGTATACTTGGGTTTCCTAAGCTACTGTTATCAACACTATTATCTAATTTTCTTCTCTGTGCACGCGTCATTACCATAATTTTTTGATTGATATCCTTTAATTCGTTCGAAGTAATGGTTACCCTACTCAATGCATCCGCTACTACGTTATCTTTTCCTTTAATGTAAACAACATTGTAATCATACTCTTCAAGCTTTAATCTAAACTTTAATAATCGGCTAGAGGGATCTTTCATGCTAAATAAATATATAAGTGGTTTATGATCTGTCATAATCGTAAATTTTCTGCCAAATAAATATGGTCTAAAGTATTTAACACTCCATACAATTGCTAACAACTCTTTTTCTATGGTTGGATAATTTAATCGCTATTTGTCGGTTCTATAATATTTTCTTTCAACATGTTTTCAATTTGCCTATCCACTTCCGATTTCAATGACTCAGGAATTCTATATGGCTTAACATAAACAGGTTTCGTGTTCGGCTTTATGCTGATACTTTGTTCCATTATGTTAGTTGTACCTAACGTATCGCCTTCTAAGTAAAATACATCGGCGTATTTAGCACATATGGATTCTACCTGGATTCGTTCGTATGAACTTAAATGTTTCAACTTCAATGTTTGTAATAATTTTTTAACTCTTTCTACTGAACTGTACGACTTATCAAATGTACATATCTTGTAATCATTTAATGAATTTAATTCTGGGTTAAATATATTTAATTTTTCGTCCTTTTCGGATGTATTAAGTAACCTAACTGGCACCTTGCCATCATGAACTTTTACTAAACTTCCTGCTAAATATATATTTTCTGAAAACTGTTTCGCGTTCAAAACATACTCATTTCCTGAAACAAATGATTTATCTATCGAAATAAAATGTATCGATTCACTTCTAGCTGGCAATGTTAAATAAATTTGACTTCCACTACTTTTATTTATTTGTATCGAACACTTTTGTCCTCGAGTGTACAAAGTTAGCTCATTCGTTCGTAAGTTGATATTTGCATTGTAAGCTCGCAAGAAATCTAATCCGATAATTCCGTCCGCCTGACACGGCATTTCGTCCAATACATGGAACTTATGATGGAATAATACATTTGCACGTGTTTCTAAATCTATCCACGCTATTTTCTGTGAACTTATTTTACCTCCTAGACCACAAATTATGGTTTCGTTACTATATAACTTTATGTTACTAGGTAATCTATCCTTATGTATGACAGATAGGGTTGCACCTGTATCTAATAAAAATGAACACTCTACACTACCTAACCTAAACCTTAAAATATCTAGACCGTCACACGAAGTTAATATCTTATGCTCGAAAAAACTGAAAATTATCATTTAACTCACTATTTTTCTGTTCTGAGTCAATCTGATTTTCACCAACATATGCTTTATGTTGCGTTACGCCACGACCTTGACCTCGAATTCTACGGGAATAGCCACGGGTGTAGTGGTTACGGTAACGATTTGGAGCAGTATTGTACCTTCCACGGTAATTCGAGTTATTATTACCACGGTAATTATTATAGTAGGAAGTACCTGGGTAAATACGAGTATTATTATAGTACTGACCTTTGTTCGAAGAACTTCCGCGAACTGGGTAGTGTTGGTATCTTCCTATTCCTCTCGACTTACCTCTCATGTTCATCACTACTTGACCGGATGGTAGAGACGATTCTTCGTCTTCTGCCGCACGAATCGCGTCCTTCAACTCCTGGTAGTCTCGAGCTGCAATGATGGTACCTAGCCTTCTGTTACGAAGTCCATCTGCAAACCGTTTTACAGCTAATTTTTCATTAATCGGTCTTAAAATCGCACTCGCTGTATCATTGGAATCTGCTTGGGAAATCGTCAACTCAACAAAAAGTTCCTCCAATTTATTACCAAAATCTCCAATAGTTGATTCATTTTGAGATAATTTATTCAATTGAATCAATAAAGAATTTGCTGATTTTTTCGTTAGTAAAAACTTTTTGATATCTAAGGTCAAATCATTTACTGTCTTGTAATCAGGTTGTAATTTTAATCTAGCTATTTTAGTTAATCTAGTTTTGAGTACAAAAGAAATCAGCAATTTCTTGTCTTCCGTTTTTAATAAGCAAGAATCGTACATTTCTATGCCTTGTATTATCTTTTCAGTCGTCACTTCATTTCCATCCATTACAGGAATTAAAATACTAGCAGTTTTTAAATCAAAATTTGCCATGTTGTCTGATGATACCGTAGACTCACTATAAAGTAATATTTTACGATAACTACTTTCTATATTCTTACATAAATTTTCTATAATTAACTCTGAATAATCACTTGATAATTCTTTAGAATGCAACGTATTAATATATATTTTATATTTTCCATATATTTCTATGCCCTTTTTAATTTTACTTTTCCCTATTTCTTCTAATCTCCTATTAGGACCTAATTTTCTAAGACTTACCCTTATATCTTCTAATTCATTATAAAAGCTTTTTAATTGTATTTCCATTAAACATATTTATAAAAAAAAAAGGAAAACTTAACAGTTCATAAGAAAAGTTCTTTAAAAGTTCTTTAATTCACTCATGCTTTAGGCAGGCACTTTGCACTTGTTAACATTTATTACCGCACGCACTTTATTTACGAAACACTAAACCGCACAATTTGACTTCAGTTTAAACTCTCTCCTGTTCCTGTTCTCCTCCTCCTGCACGACCTGACCAGCGTTGCTGCAGCCTTCTCGTAAAATCAGCGCGGACTCCTTCCGAGACCCAATTTTGGTGGCATTTTTTATATTTAGTGATGCTCACATATATTAGCGCAATACCACATATCGCCAAAATTGAAGCTAATAGCACGTTGTTAATGTTTATCTCCGAATTATTGCCGTCTTGAATTACAACTTCTTTGTTTTGGCATTCACATTTTGAACACTCTTTTCCCATGGTGAAATATTCTATTTTTCTTCTTGGTATTTATTTTATGACCTTGATACTTTTAGACTTTTAGGCTTTTCAATAGATGGCTTTTCTTCTTTTTCGTGTCACATCCTGGTATGATTGAATATGATTTCCCCATTTCCAGCACTTATATTTCGGATTTATCGCCTCTGTCCGTAGCAGATCAACAAAATAATAATAAAAAGAATTGCTGAACCGATTATGGTAAAGTCCATCAGCCAGGCTTTAAAAAATTTATCTATTTTTATCAGAACTTCAGGACTGGCTTCAATCATTTTTAAAACTTATTTCTTCAATTGAGGCATCGAGGCACACAGGAATTCGCACCGTCCGCATCTAACCGGCCGACATCCGACACCGCGGAACGCGCATGGCAAGGGTCGCCATGTGGTGGGCGTACTGGGATTAAATGAGACACGTCTGTTCTTCACTAGGTTCGATTTATTACTACTTTACTTACTGCTACACTACAACGGTTAGGGCGAAAATACACTAATTTTATTTTGTTCGGAATGATGGTGATTATGGTCTGGAATAGCACATAGGCTACTTTTTATCCCGGAAAATTAAAGAGTTCCCGCGGGAACCGAAAAACCTCAATCCACGCGGACGAAGTCGCGGGCATCAGCTAGTAATATTATAAATGTAAATGATTGGATGGATGGATGTTTGTTACTCAATCACGCTTCAACGGCTAAACGGATCAGGATGAAATTTGGCACAGAGATAGATTATAGTCTGGAATAACACATAGGCTACTTTTATCCCGGAAAATTAAGGAGTTCCCGCGGGAAACGAAAAACCTCGATCCACGCGGACGAAGTCGCGGGCATCAGCTAGTTATTAATAAGGCTTGGTTGGAGCGTGTTTGACTAGAAGATGCCTTTTCACTCTTGCATTTAAAGTTCTTAAGTTATGCGTGACAAGAAACACGGACCAAAATTTTGCCTCTAAACATAGGTCTGTATAGGCAAACCACTTTGATTTTATTGACGATCAAAGTTTAACGGTAATCTTAACCTGACTTTAACCGTTTGTCTTGCAACTGATCCAAAGTTCTTAGAAGAACTTCGCAATCATTTATCGTTAAATTAAAGTGACACTTAAATAAGTGTCTTGTTAAGGGCCCTTTGGAAAGTTCTCTTTTATTTTATCGATAGACTTTTATTAGAAAACAGTGTCCAATGTCCATGTTAAATGACAAGTATTTTATTTATATTTTATTATGCGTTATAGCATCACATTAGTCCTCCCAAATTTCGGCCACGGCGGCCATTCAATCGGCATGGATAAAAAATAGCCTTTTTAACTATAATTGACCGAGCGAAGCGAAGGTCTCTGAGTCTACTTGAGTGAATTTGCACTTGTCCGTCCGTCCGTCCGTCTGTCAGATCCTTATAACTTCTGAATTACTGAACGTAACTACTTTAAATTTAAATATAATATGTAAACCGATGGCCTCCCACCGAATATGGCTTAAAAAGTTATAAAAATCTTTATTTCAGGGGGGCTCTCATGCCTCGCGAATGTGAAGTAAAATATTTTTATAGCGTTACATAGAATTGCGGTATATCATTTTAAAGATAATTAGGAATAGAGTCCAAAAATATATTTTTTTTAATGTTTCCCCTAAAATTGATGAAATGGGGGGCTTTCAAAGTGGCGATTTTCTAACGTCCAAAGTTGACCTCAGAACTCTCAATTTTCTGAAAGGCTGAGCCTGAAACTTATCAGTTATTTGAATTTTATCCTGTACATGAACAAAAAATACTAAAATTAGATAAATATTATAAGGAAACGAAATTATTTAATTTTTAATGTGCTTCGGTATTATTAACAGAACTTCACAATTATATCAATAGATGGCGCTCTGTACAAGTATATGGATACCGCGAGGTCTCAGTTCGGGGCGAACCACTAGTTAATAAAGGCAAAATGGCGCGTCGCCCCCGGGTGGACTCGAACCACCAACCTTTCGGTTAACAGCCGAACGCGCTAGCCGATTGCGCCACGGAGGCTTTTAGAGTATATTGTCAAAGTTAGATCTAACTCTGTAATACTCTGTATAACTCGAAAAATAGTACAAAAGCGCGCGTCGCCCCCGGGTGGACTCGAACCACCAACCTTTCGGTTAACAGCCGAACGCGCTAGCCGATTGCGCCACGGAGGCTTTTAGAGTATATTGTCAAAGTTAGATCTAACTCTGTAATACTCTGTATAACTCGAAAAATAGTACAAAAGCGCGCGTCGCCCCCGGGTGGACTCGAACCACCAACCTTTCGGTTAACAGCAGAACGCGCTAGCCGATTGCGCCACGGAGGCTTTTAGAGTATATTGTCAAAGTTAGATCTAACTCTGTAATACTCTGTATAACTCGAAAAATAGTACAAAAGCGCGCGTCGCCCCCGGGTGGACTCGAACCACCAACCTTTCGGTTAACAGCCGAACACGCTAGCCGATTGCGCTATGGAGGCTTTAAGATTGTGCTGTAAAAGTTAGATCTAGCTCCTCCGTGACGACCTCCGTGGCGCAGTGTTGAGCGCTGTTGACTTAACGTGCGGAGGTCCCGGGTTCGATCCCGGCAGGGTTTGGAAATTTATGATTTCTGAATTTTCCCTGGTCTGGACTGGTGGGAGGCTTCGGCCGTGGCTAGTTACCACCCTACCGGTAAAGATGTGCCGCCAAGCGATTTAGCGTTCCGGTACGATGCCGTGTAGAAACCGAATAGGGGTATGGGTTTAATATAACTGCCATGCCCCTAACAGGTTAGCCCGCTACCATCTTAGACTGTATCATCACTTACCATCAGGTGAGATCGCAGTCAAGGGCTAACTTGTAGTAGATAAAATTAAAAAAAAAAGCTCTGTAGATGCACTGTATGACTTAAAATAGTGAAGAGCGCGCTCATCTTATCTGTCTGACATTGACTTACCAATCGGTTGTAACTGGCACTACTTTCAAACATCCCCTTATGGCACTTCTATATTTTATCGGTTTGAACATTATAATGATAAATAAATAAATAATCATTTATTCATGAGAATGATAAGTTTGATAATGCCCTTGACCTCATCCGCTAGGATATGACGAGTCTGGACTCGTCATCCTACTTCTTCATCTGTTCTTTTCCTGGGGAAAGAATGATCAAACTCACCCAAAACACATTGAGTTAACACATTTAAATCATTATAAATCTAAGTTTCTTTCTAACTGGCAAAAATGTAATGTAATTATTATCAGCAGTGATTTTTAGTCAAACAGCATTTGTATGTGGCCCTTTGATTAAAAACAATAAAAGTCTTAAAAATCTTTATTTAATCTTTCAATCCATCTCAATGGGGGCTATCGCGCGTGAATTTGCCGCTAGGGGCGCTTGTGTCGCGTGAGGTCCAATAACATTCACTTTTCACTGGTTTTGGCGGGTTTCGTGACATAAAATATAATTTCTTTATTTTAACTGTTGAAAAGTGATCTCCTTCGTGAAATTATCGCAAATATGGATTATTTGGCGATGAATGTGAACGCTTTTAAAGCGGAATTAAGAAAAAGAGGCGCAAAAATAAGCGGCCTCAAAGAGTAGCTAATTCAGAGTTAGTTTGTTTAATGTTTACAAACTTATTTTTTGCCAAAAGTATGCTTGTTTGCCTCGTTGGTCTAGTGGTTATCATGTTCAACTGCGGCCGACGAGGTCCCGGGTTCGAGTCCCGGGTCGGGCCATAATTAAGTATTGGGTTTTTCTGTCTAGAAATTCTCAGTACTAGCCCGGAGTTAGGAAGTTGGCGGTGTTCCACCCCCGTTCCTCGGAGAGCACGTTAAGCCGTCGGTCCCGGTTATTATCACTAACATGATAATAGTCGTTAAATCAGTCGTCATTCATTATTGATCATTTCTGTGCTTATAATTATCCACACTGATAAACTCATATTTTATAGAGAAAGGACATTTCACTTCCTATACGGTTAGTTCTCCAATTAATCCTTCTGGAGAACTTTTCCGAACAAAACGGAACTGCACAACTTTGCGGCATAGCTACTCGATAATATGATGATAGTTATAAATTAATAAACTTAATGAGATTCAAGATTTAAAACTTTGTTTCGGCGCCGATCTTATAAAGTCGCCTTTGACAGCTATACCTCTGGACCTTAGTCAACAGTGGTGCCATCTGGTGAGCAAAGAAACGATAGTCCCCATTGACTTTTATCATTCTTTACCTGCACTTTTCATATGGTTTTTAAAAATTACCGCGTGAACTCTTTAATTCTCATAGGCTGTGAAGAAGTTAGTAACTGGATGCTTCTTCGAAATGTGGTAAAAAGCATGTCCCAAGCTGGAGAACGTAGGTTAAAACTAACTCTGGCTTATGTAATTTTTTTTGTAGACACTAGACAGTGTCCTCTACACCCTCCATCAAGAAAAAGAACATAAAAGAGGTGAGATCCATCTAAAAAAAAATTTTAAACCTCCAATTTCTAACCTCCATTACTGTCCCACTGCTCATGTCGCAGATAACAAACCTATTTATTTAAAGTACATTCTGTCAAAAAAGTACCAGGAATTCATCATTTGTTTCTAATTCCAAATTCAATTCAAAAATTCTTTTTTGTAGTTATGTTGACACAACTGTCGTCTATATTGCCGCGAAGTTTGAGCGTTAATTTTTATTTACTTTGTTTACAGTGCGCCAGTTTGTCAGTTCATCTCAATAGTGTTTTGCGATTTGTACAATGAATAAATATATCGAACAAAGAGTTTGTCTCAAATTTTGCATCGCAAATGGAATTTCGTGTTCAGAGTCGCTGGAAATGTTGCAGAAAGCTTACGAGGAATCACTTTATCAAAACCACGTGGCAAATTCGCGGCAAGAACTGAACTCGATTCCGAAAAATGCCTTTAAAAAATGCTTTGAAAATTGGATTATTCGTTGGCTTAAGTGTATTATTTCCGAAGGGGCCTACTTTGAAGGAGATACAAAAATTTGGAATAATAATTAACATTTTGTGTATTATACACCTTTTCCCGATACTTTCTTGACAGAGTAGTATATACTGGATTTAAAATTCTCAAAAAAATATATTTCAATAATGAATAATTAATGTTTTAAATAACAACAGCAGCGTGAGACTACGTCTTTGAATTATTTTTTTACTAGGGACTAAAGTCTGTCCCACGACTTTTAAATCATTCATGTGAACTTATACAAACACTAACGTAACTACCCACATATCCATAAAATCCGCATCGTCGTCGCGTTGTACGAACAAATTCAGTAGCCTTGAGCAATTCGTGTAGAACGGAGGTGTCTTCGTCGTTGGGTTAAGAAAATATTTCGCATTCTCCAACGGAAATTTCATTTTGTCAACTTTAAACCCTCATTCATAGAACTCTCACTATACCGTAAGTAGTTATCACCTTTACATATTTGTATTTTTTTTATCTTGTAAGTATGTTTTACTTTCTAACAAAGCACATTTTAAAAAAATACCATGCTTACTTATCAAGTAAAAATTTAAATACTAACCAATCCTAATTACCATGATTCTAATTACCATTATTACCATGACCATTTTACGTACATGGTAATTAGGCATTGGCTAGGTAATTAGATTAGTGCTTGAATGTATGGGAACTTCTAGGTTTTGACGACCTCCCTGGCGCTCCTGTGGTGAGTGCTTTGGTCTCAAAAACAGGAGTTCCTGGGTTCGATCCCCGACAGGGGCAATTTTGGCATTTTATAATCTTTAAAATGGTCTCCGGTCTGATCTGGCGGTAAGCATTGGCCGAGGCTGGTTACCACCCACCACTGTACCGGTGAAGACGTACCGTGCCATGTGATTTAGCGTTCCGGTACGATGTAGCGTAGAAACTGATGACAGATTTAAGTTTAATACTACCTTACTACTCTGTAAGATTATGAGGCGCATCTTAAATACGAAGCTCTTGGCGTACCTAGAGTCTAATGATCTACTTTCAGACCGCCAATACGGGTTTCGTAAAAAACGGTCTGCCGGTGATCTACTCGTGTACGCCACCCATATTTGGGGTAAAGCCATAGAGAAACACGGAGAGGCGCTTGCTATATCTCTCGATATCTCTAAGGCTTTCGACCGGGTTTACCCTTCTTTGCAAACTTCCAGCATTCGGTCTCCCGCCGAGCTTGTGTGACTGGATATCTGATTTCTTGAGTGAAATATCCTTCAGAGTAGTCATTGATGGCTGCGTGTCAGATCTTATGGCTATTATTGCCGGTGTTCCTCAAGGGTCTGTTCTCTCCGCTATACTATTTCTGTTGCACATCAATGATCTGTTGCAACCCGGTATCCTTGGGTACATAGATCACTATAATGGAGAGATACATATCCAGTTCACGCGCAAGTAGTTCAGGTACCAATGAACTCAGACAGGCGATGGTTCAGCGGTTGAACTCTACCCTGAAATTCGTTTCAAATTGGGGTGTTGCCAATTTGGTGGAGTTTAACGCAACCAAAACGCAGGCATGTTTGCTCACAGCAAAACGGAGTCCATTCATCTTGACTCTCACTTTTCGAGATATATCCTTGCCGTCTGCCAAGTGCCAATATCCTAGGCCTCGACATCATAATCGACATGATACATCCTAAGATCAACTTCGGGAGCGAAAGCCAAGACAGCCACCAAAAAACTTGGTATACTTAACAAGGTCAAGCAGTACTTCAAGCCACGCTAACTGGTTACCCTATATCAAGCCCAAGTTCGGTCGTGCATGGAGTACTGCAGTCACCTTTATGATGGCTCTGCTAAGTATCAGCTGGCGGCTCTTGATGCCGTAGATCGTCGAGCTAGGAGGTTGATTGGCAAAGATTCACCTCTTCTGGCGAAACTTCAAACTCTGGATCACCGCCGTAATGTAGCCGGCGTACCGGTATTTTATGGGATATATTTCGGAGAGTGTGCTCACTTCACCTTTCTACCACCGTGCCGCAAGGCGCCATGCGAGTTTCCACCCCTATGTCGTAGACGTTCCATCCACACGTCCGAAGCGCTTTGTGTCTTTATTCCTTCACTGAAATCTGTTATTTTTTAAAATTAGTTCAAAGTCATTTTGGTGCTAGTCAACACTGAGATACTAGTTTACTTAATTTTTCAAAAACTTTGTTGTTCTATCTTTTAAGTGGTCAAGAAGACTGGCGTTTGTTTTTAAATTTTTATATGAGCATGTCACTGAAGCATGTTATTTTAAGTTGTGTGTGTAAGAGAGTTTCAGTTCAGAGTATTATTTTAATACTATTTATTATATACATAAACCTACTATAAACAACTATTAATTTTATGAGAACTTTGCTGAATCGGTTGATTTCGTCAACGAGATCGACTTTTTTTTTTACCACTACAAGTTAGCCCTTGACTGAGATCTCACCTGATGGTAAGTGATGATGCAGTCTAAGATGGTAACGGGCTAACCTGTTAGGGGCATGGCAGTTATATTAAACCCATAGCCCTATTCGATTTCTACACGGCATCGTGCCGGAACGCTAAATCGCTTGGCGGCACGTCTTTGTCGGTAGGGTGGTAACTAGCCACGGCCGAAGCCTCCCACCAGGAGGTGGGAGGCTTAGGCTATTTTTAGTCTTATTTTTATTGCTGAAGCGATCTAGTTTAAAATGATTTTTCAATGAGACTGACTTTTGCTTATAATTTTTTTAACATTATGTTGGTAACTAAAGCATGTTTTTTTTAAATAACTTTGAGCGCAGTGAGCTTCTTTTGATACTATGTATTTAGAGTATACTTAGACGCTTACGACGATGATTACACGGTAAATCTAAGTAGGTTTGTTAAGAAGATTACTATATTGATCAAGTTAACGAGACTGTATTTTTTTGTCAAATTTTGTATGAGTATGTTTGACATGCCGTTTTAAAAAGATTTTGTGTACAAAGAGTTATTTTGATAATATTCTAATAGACGCTTACTTTACACTATTTGATAAGAAGTCTACTGAATTTATTGATCTCATGGACAAAACTGACTTTTGCTTATTAAATTTCGTACAAGTAATTAAATTTCTTTCAGAATTTTAAAAAGATTTTGTGAATATAGAGTTATTTTGATAATATTCACTAGTGGTTCGCCCCGAACTGAGACCTCGCGGTTTCACAGAGCTCCATCTATTGACATCAGTGTGAAGTTCTGTTAAAAATATCATCATCATTAAAAATTAAATAATTTCGTTTCCTTATAATATTTATCTAATTTTAGTATTTGTTGTTCAAGTACAGGATATAATTCAAATAATTGATCAAGTTTCAGGCTTGAGAGTTCAGAAAATTGAGAGTTCTGAGGTCAACTTTGGACGTTAGAAAATCGCTAATTTGAAAGCCTCCCATTTCGTCAATTTTAAGGGAAAAATTCAAAAAAAAATATTTTTGGACTCTATTCTTAATTATCTTTAAAATGATATACTGCAACCCTATGTAAAGCTATAAAAAATATTTTACTTCGCATTCGCTTCTATGAGAGCCCCCCTGAAATAAAGATTTTTAAAACTTTTTAAGCCATATTCGGCGGGAGGCCATCGATTTACATATTATATTTAAATTTGAAGTAATTACGTTCAGCAATTCAGAAGTTATAAGGCTCTGACAGACGGACAGACGGACGGACGGACAAGTGCCAATTCACCCAAGTAGACTCAGAGACCTTCGCTTCGCTCGGTCAATCATATACGTACTAAGACTAAGAGTACTAAGACGTTTACTCTAGCTACTCAATAACTATATAATTAATAAGAAGATTACTGAATCTATTTATGTTGTCCTCGTGACTGACTTTTGAATTTTGCGAATCGCGATTGACTCATTTATACTTTTTTTAGATATTAAGATAATATAATTGTTCTTTTAGTTTTATTTCTGTATTTTTCCACATTTTCTTATAGATTTTCATAACACAAACACTTATGTTTTATTCATATTACTCATCACCATTATCATTACCAAATTACCATTATGCATATTCTAATCACCATATCCCGGACCTCATTACCATGTCACAATTTTTCATTACCATGACCACAATAATTACCAAACACCTTATATCTCCAAGAGAATCAGATCCTGGTGAGAGGCCTTCCTCATCACTGTGATAAATGAAGGTACCCCTTTGTCAAGGTCAACTTAAAAAAACAATAACTCAAAAAAAAAAAAAAATTTTTACACCGATAATGACATGAAATCGAAGAAGTGCCCAACTACAGTGCAGCAAGACCTTTTTATTTTAATATTGATCAAATTCACCTAACATAATGTTACTTTAATGTTTAATTTGGATATTCATGTTGCAACTAATTGGTAATCGCAATACAACGTAATCCAATTGTCGTGTAAATCAATATTTGATCAGAGTTACATACGCTTTGTTTGGTCGACCGTATTCGTTTCATTTGTACATGGTTTTTTTATAGTTTTTTTTTATTATCATTATCTGTAAACCTACTCGTAGCAGTGAGGTTTAGTACGATACACACAGGGTAAGTTGTAAGTTAATTTAATTTTAATTTTAATTGACGAGATATTTCACCGGGGTAATTGCCTCATCTGGTGACAGGAGAGCTGGCAAATTTTTTGCGTAAAGGATCAGCCTGTCTGTCCAGCCCGGAAATGCAGCCAGCATTCTTGCCACCACTCCACGTGGGCATGATTTATAATAGTAATTAGGTTAAGCTTTAAGTTATGTTGTACTAGCTGATGCCCGCGACTTCGTTAGCTCGGTTTAAGTTTTGTTTGAATTCCCGCGGGAACTCCTTAATTTTCCGGGATAAAAAGTATGCCTATGCCCCTCTCCAGGTCTTCAACTATGCCCATGCAAAAATTCACGTCGATCCGTTGCTCTGTTGGAGCGTGATCAATCACGATTGAGGGACAAACCAACAAACCAACAAACAAACACACTTTCGCATTTATAATATTAGTATGATATGAAGTATGATTGTTTTGAGTAATATAAAGGTAATTAATTCGATAAGTTAATTACACAGATGTAGTACATTATAATTAACTATTTTTGTTTTTAATTTTAAATGATTTTTTTTAACTGCCTCGTTGGTCTAGTGGTTAGCATGTTCAACTGCGGCCGACGAGGTTTCGAGTTCGAGTCCCGAGTCGGGCCATATTAAGTATTGGGGTTTTCTGTCTAGAAATTCTCAGTACTAGCCCGGAGTTAGGAAGTTGGTGGTGTTTCACCCCGTGCCTCGGAGAGCACGTTAAGCCGTCGGTCCCGGTTATTATCACTATTAAGTCGTTAAAGCCCGCCAACCCGCATTGGAGCAGCGTGGTGGGTCTAAGCTCTAATTCCCACTCTCCTATGAGAGTGGAGGCCCGGTCCCAGCAGTGGGACGTTAATGGGCTGTAGTGGTCATAGTGGTGATTTATTTTGTTTTATTGTACGAGTAGTACAGTGATGGTCCATGACGTCTCAGTCCTTAGGCCCCTCCTGCGTTGCGGTATGTTAGGTAGGTACATACCTTCCATGCTGTGTCACAGGCTGAGGAAGAGGCCCATTGACCACACTTAGTTTAAACTAGGTGTTGCCCGCGACTTAGTCCGCGTGGATAAGGTTTTTTTAATCCCAACGAACGACAAAGTCGCAGGCATCAGCTAGTAAAAACATAAAAACATCATACTATATACTATAATCCACTATTATAAATGCGAAAGTGTGTTTGTTTGTTGGTTTGTCCTTCAATCACGCCGCAACGTAGCAACGGATCGACGTGATTTTTGGCATGGGTACCTATAGTTGAGGACCTGGAGAGTGACATAGGCTACTTTTTATCCCGGAAAATTAAGGACTTCCCGCGGGAATAACAAAAAAACTTGCGGATGAAGTCGCGGGCATCAGCTAGTAACATGATATGGTGGAAACGCTCCTTAAGAATGTCTTTAAATCACTTCCAGATACAAGATGTAAAATAAAAAGGTTTACATATAAACCCTTAGCGAAACAACGATCTCTACTCGAAGCCGTTAAAGCGAAGCGAGCTTATTTTAACCGCAATTTGTCAAAGTCAAGTCGGGTCTTACAAGACCGCGAAATGAAAAATATTTTATACACGATCTCGACTCTATGTTAAAATGTTGAATTAATTTAAACTAGTTTCTGCAGACGACTGTGAAACATTACATAATGTTATGGAGCTACCACACTGCAGTCATAATTTTTATTAAACGCTAACAAACATTTCTAACATTAAAGTGTACGGGCA
Organism: Erebia ligea; assembly: GCA_917051295.2. Lineage (NCBI taxonomy): Eukaryota > Metazoa > Arthropoda > Insecta > Lepidoptera > Nymphalidae > Erebia > Erebia ligea. Next base: position 1,716,566 of record OU785241.1, read on the forward strand.
CGAAATTAGCGACGGGGGAGCGACGGTGAAAGCGACAGCGGGGCGATGCGATGAGTCGGGAGCTGGCGACGAATTTCGGGAAGAATTTTGAAGATGTCTGTTAATACTTTATAACCGACAAAAACGTCTGGGATTTATTTTTCGAATTCTATAAGTAAATCTGTAAGAAAATGTGTAAGTATAAGGAATTCTGTAAGAATTTATAACATAAAATTAAAAGGATTTTTTTTGCAAATGTTATATGCTACGCAGTAGCGAAGTAACCGCAAACGCTCTACCAGACTGGCAGGACTGGATTCGCCAATTGACGAAATTATATTTTTTCACAATTTCAGCTTGTTTAAAGGACCTTCCCGAAATTCGTCGCAAGCTCTCGGACCATATCGTCCCGCTGTCGCCGTCGCTCGGCCATCGCTAGTTTCGTGCCTGACGCCTCAATACGGGTACCATGCCCATGAACGATCATTTGGACGGTGTATATTTTTTGTAAATATAATTAATATATATTATTCGTAGTAGGTTATTTGTTGTAAATATTTTATTTATTATTATTTTCTTCAAAGCCATAATTTTAGTTGCATGATTAAATGAACAGTTTTATGATTTAAATACGTAAACTAATAAGTGTTACAGTGTTAGTAAATGTTCAATAATGTTTTAAAACATTTTATAACAGCAGTGTGACAGTACCATTATTTACTAGATGATGAACGCAATTTCATCTCCATGGATTTAGGTAAGGGCCGCTTGCACAAGGACATTTAAACTGATTTAGTTAAATTTTGTAATGCTGTCTCTTTTTGGCAAATGCATTTTGTAGTTGCCAAAAAGGGACAGCATTAAAATATTTAACTAAATCAATTTAAGAGTCCTTGTCCAAGTGGGCCTAAGTATATTTATTTTTAAGAGGTTCCAGGATAACAAGAAGCCTGTATCATTCCCTAGGATGCAACATATCTCTGTACTAAATTTCCTCAAAATCGGTTAAATAGATGGGCTGTATAAAGTAGCAGACTAACATACAGACACTTTCGCATTCATAATATTAATTTCGCATTTATGATATCAAAATTTGGTTCAATCACGTTTGGAACGTCAATAAAATCTTAAAGCTAAAGCTACGCGGGTTTCAAACGCGCCCGTCTCAGAAGAGCCCGCAACAAACTCAGTCGAGCTAACCATAATTTATTATGTATACAAATGTATACATAATAAATATCACGTCGGGGTCACCAATGTCGGGAGCGTGGTATATGCTCGACCGATGCAATAGGAAGATCTTCCTCCGAGCCGGTGTCATGCTCGGGGCTGCCAGCTGGGCCAACTGTTGTAGGTTGAAAGTTCTATATATAGTACAATTCTGAAATAACTTCGTAATCGTGATTCAGGCGGCGGCACGTGATTGGTTAACGTGGCCGCGTCATGTTACGTCATCCATGTAGGTATGTGTGCCCCTACAGTACCATTGCCAACTTTACCATAGATATCCATACTTCCATACTAATATTATAAATGCGAAAGTGTGTCTGTCTGTCTGTCCGTGTCTGTCTGTCTGTCTGCTACGCTTTCACGGCCCATCTGTTCAACAGATTTTGATGAAATTTGGTACAGGGGTAGATTGTATCCCGGGGAAGGACATAGGCTTTCTATCCCGGAAAATTAAAGAGTTCCCGCGGGAATGAAAAAATCTTAATGCACGCGGACGAAGTCGCGGGAATCATCTAGTGTAAAATAAAGTTTACCATAGATACGCAAACCAAGTTTACTATATACTCGTATTACGAAGTTTACCGTAGAAGTGTACCATTATACGACCATTACTAAATTCACCATAGTAATACTAATAATATGTAAAACCAAGTTTACCATTGATTACAAAGTTTACCATAGATACGCAAAACCAAGTTTACCATAGATTACGCCTGGTCACATCACCCTGTTTATATTCATAAAGTTCAACACAAGGTGTTTGAGATAGGATTTATGATTGTGCCAACAATACGGCAAACTTCCTGATGGCTGAAGTTCACAAACGAAGAACAAGTTAAGTTCAGATTGTTGGATTTAATTTTCATAATAATTAACATCAATTTTTTAACTCTTCGGTGCGTTTTATGGCATTAAATAACATCATGAGGAAACCGACATGTCTGAGAGATCAAGGACATGTAAAAACAAATTCTCACTGGACACTAGGCAATGGGTTCAAATGATGATGACAATAATGATACATTTTTTTGTATCATAATTATTAAAAAACACTAGCTGATGTCCGCGACTTCGTCCGCGTGTTTTAGGTTTTTTTGATTCCCGCGGGAACTCCTCAGTTTTCCGGGATAAAAAGTAGCCTATGTCACTCTACAGGTCCTCAAGTATACCCATGCCAAAAATCACGTCGATCCGTTGCTCCGTTGCGGCGTGATTGAAGGACAAACCAACAAACAAACACACTTTCGCATTTATAATATTAGTATGATTATTATCGTTTCTTTCAAAAATCAATTCTCGATTATTGCTTCTTCATGTTCACGTTATTGCAACTTTAAAGTAATATCCTTTACCCATAGATTCCCTCGTTTAGTTATTTATGTCGTAAAAGCGCGAACAGCAATACCAGCAAGAGAGGCCGTTTCCCCTTAAGTGTACCAGTACATCAAATTAAAAGGGGTCTAGCCTATTAAGAGGAAATGAGTTTGTACAGTAAATGGCACACAATTCGCTTTACTGATTGTTATTAAAGCAACTAAGTATAGCTATTACCTTTATAGTTCTGTTTGAAGAGGATCTTATCTAAACTAATATTATAAAGAAGAAAGATTTGTTTGTTTGTTTGTTTGTTTGTTTGTGATGGATAAACTCAAAAACTTCTCCACCGATTTTAAAAATTATTTCACTTAAAGAAAGCTACTTTATCAGCGAGTAACATAGGCTGAAAAAATATGTTTCCGTTTATCCGTTATCTATGAATATCGTGTATTCAATTATTCTAGACATCCACGTCCGGGTATCCAGAATTTTCGCATAACATTTTCCTACATTTCAGCACAGATTTCAGTATGGCCGAGCTACGTTGGATTCGCTTCAAATATTAGCCGGGTTGTCCGTTTCATAATAACTGTGACATTTTGTGCTTTTCCTCGGTAATACGACGGATGCAGCGTTTAAAGTAATTTCGTTGCTAAACTTTGGAATACAAGTAAGCTTTGGAAAACTTGGAATACAAGTAAAAACAAATTAATAATACTAGGTTAATACTAGATGATTCCCGTCACTACATCTGCAAGGATTTCAGTCTTGAACAATCTGGTGGGAATGCCTTTAGCATCCCCGGAATACAACCTATGCATGCATTAAATTTCATCAAAATCGGTTCAAAAGATGGGTCGTGAAAGCGTATAGCAGACAGAAAGACAGACACACTTTCGCACCCGTACTAATATTATAAATGCGAAAGTGTGTCTGCCTGTCTTTCTGCTATGCTTTCCTGGCGCATTTTTTCAACTATTTTTTTTTTTTTTTTTTATATATATAGCGAGCAAACGAGCAGGCGGGTCACCTGATGGTAAGTGATTACCGCCGCCCATGAACATTTGCAGCACCAGAGGAACCGCCAATGGGTTGCTGGCTTTTGAGAAATTTGTTTATCCGCCCTTTGAAGAGCCCCATATTATAATCATTAGTAAAGTAGTATAATCAAAACTTCGTAAAAATCAGACGCTTCGAAAAACATCATAATAATGTTGTTAGTTCGCAACTTAGGCGTGGTGTTGATGCAAATAAACTTCCCGGGACAACTCGCGCGTGCAACAGCTAGGAGCGAGCAAACAGCTGTGAAGTGTCGGGAAAAACTTCCTACATCCCTGTTATATCCCTTTGGATAAACTCTGAGGAGGAAAAAACGTTTATATGCAAACAAAATATATAATAGACTAGTATGGCGCGTGGGTGCGCGGCCCGCTAGCGGACCGCGTGGTGGCCCGCGTGGCCCACTGTGATCCACTGTCTACTTACTCGCTGTCCTAATATCCTGGTTTACTGTCTACGTGTTTGACGACCTCCGTGGCGCAGTGTTGAGCGCTGTTGAATTAACGTGCGGAGGTCTCGGGTTCGATCCCCGGCAGGGTTTGGAAAATTTATAATTTCTGAATTTCCCTGGTCTGGCCTTCAGCCATGGCTAGTTACCACCCTACCGGTAAAGATGTGCCGCCAAGCGATTTAGCGTTCCGGTACTATGCCGTGTAGAAACCGAATAGGGGTATGGGTTTAATAAAACTGCCATGCCCCTAACAGGTTAGCCCGCTATCATCTTAGACTTCATCATCACTTACCATCAGGTGAGATCGCAGTCAAGGGCTAACTTGTAGTGGATAAAAAAAAAACTGAACAACACTGCTATGCTAGTAAGCACAGTGGAAACGTCAGCACGCCAAGCGTCCGACGTAAAAGAAAATTCTCATAAAGGAAAAAACATAAAACAAAGCTGGCTTTCCTAATGGCAAACCGACAATAATTCTTCCATAAAGAAATAAAGAACAAATCTTGTAAAAAAACCATATCAAAATCATGCATATTTCCTAACTTCTTGTACTCTCTTCAATGTTCGTAGATTCTGCCATCTTTAATTTTTTCTGCTCATCAAGTAGACTTTCTGGCCCTGATAATTTTCTACCCAAAAACCTCTCTTCCATCTTTTAAATGATGTCTGAGATAGCCGCTATCTTGAATCCGCCATTTTGGATTTTTTTTTCAGCTCACTGCCAATTGTATGAAGTTTTGAGTATTTTTTGTTTGAGCAGCCCCTACCTATCTTTAATACCCTGACCGTGCTCCTCACACATCATCCGAACCTTCGACCATCATCTCTCTCCATATATTTTTCTCCGAACCATTCGTCAAAATGAGAATTCTTCTAATAGAACAAACTTTGAAAAGGATATAATATCTGCCATATATTTTCTATGGAAAAATAAATTCCGCCATCTTGAATTTTTTTCCTGTTCTCAAGTAGACCTTCATGTCCCGATCATCTTTTCCCAAGAAACCACTCTTCCATCTTTTATACTCTCCGTGATAGACACCGACGAAATTTGTATGGCGGCCATCTTAAATCCGCCATTTTGAAATTTTTTTCAGCTCACTTTCAATTGGATGAAGTTTCGAGTGACATTTGGTCGAGCACCCCCCACCTATCTTCAATACCCTTTTCTATGGAAAAATAAATTCCGCCATCTTGCATTTTTTTCCTGTTCATCAAGTAGACCCTCATGTCCTGATCATCTTTTGCCAAGAAACCACTCTTCCATCTTTTATACTCTCCGAGATAGACACCGTCGAAATTTGTATGGCGGCCATCTTAAATCCGCCATTTTGAATTTTTTTCCAGCTTACTGTCAATTGGATGAAGTTTCGAGTGACATTTGGTCGAGCACCCCCCACCTATCTTCGATACCCTGGCTGGTGCTCTTCATCCGTCTTCGAAATCCTCAATCATCAGCTCTCTCCGTATTTTTCCTCTGAATGAATTTTTGCCTTCTATACGAAACGATGAGTGAAAAAAAAAATTTTCATACAAAATTTTACAGGAGAGGTGATCAATGAGTCAGTCAGTCAGCACGAGCAGCTATATATATATTAAATTTTTTTTTTTTTTTATATATATAGCGAGCAAACGAGCAGGCGGGTCACCTGATGGTAAGTGATTACCGCCGCCCATGAACATTTGCAGCACCAGAGGAACCGCCAATGGGTTGCTGGCTTTTGAGAAATTTGTTTATCCGCCCTTTGAAGAGCCCCATATTATAATCATTAGTAAAGTAGTATAATCAAAACTTCGTAAAAATCAGACGCTTCGAAAAACATCATAATAATGTTGTTAGTTCGCAACTTAGGCGTGGTGTTGATGCAAATAAACTTCCCGGGACAACTCGCGCGTGCAACAGCTAGGAGCGAGCAAACAGCTGTGAAGTGTCGGGAAAAACTTCCTACATCCCTGTTATATCCCTTTGGATAAACTCTGAGGAGGAAAAAACGTTTATATGCAAACAAAATATATAATAGAAGGTAACTTCATAAATAAGTACTGGCTGGCACGAGTCTCCTCTCAGAATTTGAATGTTTTTTATTCAAATAAACTTCCAATCCAAACTAAAATCCAAACTTATGTTATAAATGCGAAAGTGTGTCTGTCTGTCTGTCTGTCTGCTACGCTTTCACGGCCTGATTCAACCGATTTTGATGAAATAAACTAATATTATAAATGCGAATGTGTGTCTGTCTGTCTGTCATTCTGCTAAGCTTTTCTGGCGCATGATTTCAACCAATTTTGATGAAATTTGGTACAGAGGTAAATTTCATCCCGGGGAAGGGACATAGAAATAGACAAGAAGACCACATCGCTCACGACTGCGCCAGGAAAAATCCTTTCGTAAAATCAGACGCTTCGAAAAACATCATAATAATGTTGTTAGTTCGCAACTCAAGCGTGGTGTTGATGCAAATAAACTTCCCGGGACCACTCGCGCGTGCAACAGCTAGGAGCGAGCAAACAGCTGTGAAGTGTCGGGAAAAACTTCCTACATCCCTGTTATATCCCTTAGGATAAACTCTGTGGAGGAATAAACGTTATATGCAAATAAAATAAATAATAGATGGTAAATTCATGATTACTGAGCTGGCAGGAGTTCCCTCTCAGCATTTAAATGTTTTTCATTCAAATAAACATTTAAATAAATAAAATAAATCGAACTAATATTTTAAATAAATGATTTCGACTATTCATATGCACTTGTAAAAACCTTTGAATTTTTGATTTTTTTTTTTGAAATGCGATAGTGTGTTTGTTTTTTAGTTTATTGGTTTGTTGGTTTGTCCTTCATAGGCTATTTTTTATCCCGGAAAATTAAATAGTTCCCGCGAGAATCTCAAAATCTTAATCTACGCGAACGAAGTCGCGGGCACCCGTGTAGTATTATCCCAAGAAAACCACTGCCATTATGTGATTAAAGAAAAGGGGTCATGACCCTCAGCAATGAGGAATACGATGCAGAGAGACAGAGATGCATAACTATAAAAAAGGGCCCGAATAAAAGTAGTTCGCTAAAGCACATTAATATTTATAAATCTATTCTTCAGTCTTCAAAGGTTCTCTCGCGAGCTTTCAATAGAGAAACTTGGCCATACCCCAGAGGTTCCTAAACTTTTTTTTACAATTTAATTTTAATATGACTTTATTTTTCAATATAGATTATTTTTTTTTCTGTTGATTCCGCTTCTTATCTCAAACATAATATTGCCAAAAAGTCTAAATTTTATGTGTTTAAAAGTGAACACAACTAACTGCAATTTGGGAATTTATAAGTTCTGAGTTGTCTCTACTCTGTCTAGTCTAGTCTGGTCTAGTGGCTCCAGCAGTCAGTTTATCACTCTACCAGCAAAGACGTACCGCCAAGTGGTTAAGCGTTCCGATACGATGCCGTGTACAAAATGAACAAAACCGATTAAGAGTATGGGTTTAATATAACTGCCGTAGCGCTAACAGGTAAGACTACATCAGCACTTACCATCAGATGAGATCGCAGTCAAGAGCTAACTTGTAGTGGAATAATAATAAAATATATAAATGCTTTTTTAATTTCCTTTTTTTTGGGTTTTTGTGACAAAGTTTGGGAAGCACTGCGCCACGCTACAAGTTGGCACGGAACAACGATGCATGCAAACTTTGTGCATAGAAAATGGCGACGGAAAGTTTTCATCTTTTGTGTTTTGACAGACATGTTTGGATGGGGATGTATTTTTAAAAGCTTTGGAAAAGTTTGGAACTCTTGATACATCAATCATCGCTACGTATTTATATATCTTATTCTTTTACTTTATACTAATACTAGCTGATGCCCGCGACTCCGTCCCAGTGGTTTAGGTATTTTGAAATTGAGGAGTTCCCGCGGGAACCAAAAAACCTCAAAGCACGCGGGCGAAGTCGCGGGCATCAGCTCGTCTTCAAATAAAGAGTGAATAGGCATCTTCTAGGCAAGCGCGCTCCACCTTAGGCTGCATCACCACTTGCCAGCAAGTCTGATTCAGCCAAGCGCTAGTCTATTAATTTAAAAAAAAAACGCATGCAGTTACTTAGTACAATACAATGCAAGTATCTACAATAGGGATGATGACAACTCAATCAAATCAGCAACTCTTTATCAAACTTAAAAACGCACTTCTAGTATGGAAGTTGTATGAAATTCAAATTTCAACGCACTTTTTTTCTTTAATCTATGTTTTAAAATGGTTATCAAACTTAAAACTAACCGAGGATGTGAATTTTAGGTGTTTTGGAAGACCTTCTATTAAATAATCAGTTAGAAATAATTTATTTTTGGTATAGGCATCATCCCTATTTCGTTTAGGTATTTGTGCCATAGTATCAACTAGCTGATGCCCGCGACTTCGTCCGCGTGGTTAAAGTTTTTTTGATTCCCGCGGGAACTCCTTAATTTTCCGGGATAAAAAGTAGCCTATGTATTATTCCAGACTATAATCTATCTCTGTGCCAAATTTCATCCAGATCCGTTCAGCCGTTGGGGCGTGATTGAGTAACAAACATCCATACATCCATACATCCATACATCCATACATCCATAAATCCATCCAAACTTTCGCATTTATAATATTTATTTGATAAATGAATTGCTAAGATTACGCCTTCATAAATGAAGCGCGTTATACGTTTTTGTATTTTAAATACGAGGCCCGACTCACTCACCAATTATATTAAAATATTGAAATTAATCCGCCATCGCAAAGCCGGGGGCGAAAGAGGAGGCTGCTATCACACCGTATCGGGTGTTATAACAACCAGACGTCTTGTTTGATAAGAGATCTAGGGCTCTTTTATGGAGACACGTCGCACTGTTAACTCAAACATATGGCCAAGTATGAGAGCGTTCTAGCAGAAACGCTTCTTGTTAACTGGTGTAGTAGACGTACTATGACTGCGACTTCGTTCACGTGGATTAAGTTTTTGTATTCCCGCGGGAACTCCTCAATTTTCCGGGATAAAAACTATGTCCTTCCCCGGGTTGCTAACTATCTCCATACCAAATTTCATCAAAATCGGTTGGAAAGATGGGCCGTGAAAGCGTAGCAGACAGACAGACGGACAGACAGACAGGCACACTTTCGCATTTATAATATTATAGTATGGATTCTGTAGTGGTAGCAACCTATTCTGTGGTAGTAGACGGCGGAGCACCGCGCGAACTTGGACGAATTAACCACGGGACGCGTGATATCGGCCATATTCGTCTTACCCCTTTAGCCGCGAACTGGGCAGTTTCGCCATTAATTATGATATTGTGTTGTCATAGTTGATCGACTTTTTCATACACTAGTGTCAATTATCGGGCAGAAAAATGACAAGGCACTCTCCCCTCGTCCGGCAAAAGTTAGTTGAACGTGATTTGATACATTTTTCTTACGTTTCCTATCTTTTATTTTATCCAAGCGCGCGACGCAACGTCTCACACGACGCAAAAGAGCCCTCTACAGCCTACAGTTATAATACCTAGCAGATATCAGTAGGCCTAATGGGAGATTTTTTTACCTATTCTATCGCGTCTACATTGTTGTATGGAATTGTAACTAGCGCCATATAGGCAGCGTTTGTTCATCAATTCCATACAAATCGTATCACACTACGGTGTGATAGGCACCCTCATGGGCTGATGTAACATCATAGGCCCGGGTTAAATTTTAAATCCATTAACAGCATCTCTTACTAGAAATTTCTCTGGCACGCCTTTTTTTAAATAATAATAATGTCCTCCAGATATTATAGGGTACTAGTGTGTGCGCAAACACAGGCGCACTCTCTGTTCCTTTATTCTCATAGCTCGATGGGACGTAAAATCCGACAAGATCGGAAAGAGACCAGGCGCAAGACCGACGGTTTTACATGCTCTCCGAGGCACGCGGGTGAAACACCGCCATCTTCCTCACTCCGGGCTAGTACTGAGAATTTCTTGTGAGAAAACCCCAATAGGTACTTTATTATAATTTAAATGATTTATTCGAATCCTGGAACTCGTCTGCCGCAGTCGAACATGTTAACCACTAGACCAACGAGGCAGCAAAAGACAAATTTTTAAATATAATAATATATGTTACTGTCAAAACTCAAAACCAGGTAAAAGCTAATTTACGAATATAACATTAGGGTCAGGTTACTAAAAATAGTTTAATTTTCATTAATAATTACAATAATGATCCAGATGTTGCATTGACAAGTCCAATATTAATGACAAATTAATTAATATTATATATTCATTATTCAAAAATATTGATCACCAAATGGCGCGTCGTTCGTAATAAAAGACAATTAATATAAATTGTTTTCACAGTTTCATTGTCGCTGACGGAGCCGTTGGCAAATTGAATAATGTTTTCCTGATCGAAATAAAACGTTTTCTGTAAAACGGTACAGGAAAGTGACAAAAAACCGGCCAAGTGCGAGTCGGACTCGCGCACCGAGGGTTCCGTACAAACCTGTAGTAAGTTTTACGATTTATGACGTATTAAAAATAAAAATTACGTTTGTTGTATGGGAGCCCCCCTTTAATATTTACTTTATTGATATTTAATTATTTATTTTGAAAGGTAATATACAAGTTAATATTCTGTGAAAATTTGAACCGCCTACCTGTTACCGTTTTTAATATTGAGCAAAAAAATACGAAAAAAACACGTTTATTGTATGGGGACCCCCCTTAATATATATATTTTTTTAATTTTTAGTATTTGTTGTTATAGCGGCAACGGAAATACATCATTTGTGAAAATTTCAGCTGTCTAGCTATCACGGTTTATGAGATACAGCCTGGAGACAGACAGACAGCGGAGTCTTAGTAATAGGGTCCCGTTTTTACCCTTTGGGTACGGAAGCCTAATAAAACGGCAATATGGGATTAGCATATTTTAAGAACTTATTTTATAGTCGCCAAGTAAACCTTTAGGTTACCTTTAGGTACCGTCATACCGGAACGCTAAATCGCTTGGCGGCACGTTTTGGTAGGGTGGTAAGTAGCCTTGGCCGAAGCCTCCCATCAGGCCAGACCAGAGGAAATTCAGAAATTATGCATTCCTAAATAAACTCTGCCAGGGATCGAACCCGGGGCCTCCCACGGTAAGACAATAGCTTCAAAACGAAGTTTGGCGGTCATCACGCGAAAATTTTGAGTCGCATCTCTTAAGTAGCTTTGGGTTAGCTAATTCTTGCGCCTTTGGCGACCTTGAGCCTAATCTCCTGCCTGCAACCCTTCCTTCCAAAACGAGTCTTGGAAGTGTGACTTGGAACTTGATAACATATTTTTTTAATGAAAAGAGCAACTGCTGAGTTTCTTGCCGGCTCTTCGCAGCAGAATTACTTTCCGAACGGGTGGTAGAGTCTTGACTTATCATAAGTGGCACAAGTGGTCCTACGTGAAGTAAATAAATCATTTATCATTTGGGACCTCCTAACAAATCGCTGTACCAAATGAATAGTTTGTAAAGCTTTGATAAATCCCCCTAGTGTGGACAAAGTGCAACATAAAACTAACGCATTCCCAAAGGATCTTGTTACATTCGATTCTGATAGATTCCATGTTTAGAAATAGATTGCTGCTACAAAAGAATTATTGAGATACTCTAACGAAACCCGAACGAAATAAAGGAAACGTTCACATTTTGATTGGATCTAGAAACTTCTAAAAATAATGTTTAAAATTTTAGCATAGTTGTGAGAGGTGTGGTCTTAAAACTGGGAGGATTTAAGACCCTGTACAAAAGTATAACATAGAAGCCTATGTCCTTCGCCGGGATATAACCTATTATTTTCCGCTGAAAGACATAAGAACTTTTTAGCTCGGAAAATTACAGAGTTGCAACAGAAGAAGAAGAGACAGAGAATTAGAGAGTTGTGCATGCGAACGAAGTCGAGGGCATAATTTAGTCATACTACGAGTATCATACTAATATGCGAAAGTGTGTTTGTTTGTTGGTTTGTCCTTCAATCACGCCGCAACGGAGCAACGGATCGACGTGAATTTTGGCACGAGTATAGTTGAGGACCTGGAGAGTAACACAGGCTACTTTTTATCCCGAAAAATTAAAGAGTTCCCGTAGAAATTCAAAACACTTAAACCACGCGGATGAAGTCGCGGGCATCAGCATGTCCATACTAATATTATAAATGCGAAACTGTGTCTGTCTGTCCGTCTGTCTGTCTGTCAGCTACGCTTTCATGGCCCAACTACTCTACCGATTTTTACAGAGATAGTTTACATCCCGGGGGAGGACATAGGCTACTTTTTATCCCCGGAAAATTGAAGAGTTCCCGCGGGAATTAAAAACCATCAATCCACGCAGACGAAGTCGCGGGCATCAGCTAGTATAATATAAAACTTCACCATGACCACTCGTTATCCATCTACTTCAACGATTTATCTTGAAACTTGAATAAATCGTAAACAGCTCACTGCATCCCCTCAGGAATAAGCCGAGAAGTATCAAAATACGCGCCGACTCGTCCCATAAGACCTCATTATAGGATGTTGGTGTATTTCTGGATTTCAAAACGAATAAAAATAAGATTGATTTACCAGGTCGTTAGAAAACTCTGACATGACTCGAGGAAAATAATTTTTTTTATCTTGTTAACATAAGTAGTTGGCCCGGCTTCGTACGGACGCGTTTATTACCTAGGGGTCATCCATAAAGTACGTCACACGTTTAGGGGGCCAACGAAGTGTGACAAGGCCCCTGTGACCCCCTACTAGCTGATGCCAGCGACTTTGTCGGCGTGGATTGAGGTTTTTTGGTTCCCGCGGGAACTCCTTAACTTTCCGGGATAAAAAGTAGCATATACGAGTATGTGCTATACTACAGTCTTTCTGTGCCAAAGGACATGTCCCAGTTCAGTATGGAGGGTGGTTTTTTATTCTGAGTGTCAATGAACCAGAACCAAACTGCCATCACGTGAAAGAGAAAAAAATATAACATTAAACGCCATTTAAATAATAATTTTAGAGAACCCCGTTTTTTTTAAAATTAATTATGAAAAATATCGTTTGTAGACATTTTGTAGAAAATATTTTTCGATGGATGGCAACACTAAAACTTGGGTAATGCGTATTAATTGTGATTATTAATATTCCATTTCGATAAACTACCCATTTTCCACTACATAGGTAGTACATACAACAATATAAGATTAATAAATAATAATTCAGTATTTGAGACATTAGTAAAATAATTATTAGACAACAATAAATCACCAATAAACTAAGATAAACAAAACTGACAGTGACATTTGACAATCACCCAATGACATACGTGACAAAAAAAATCAAGTTTTTTTTTTACTGTTGATAAAATTCAGACAAAGATCTAAAAAAGCCACAAAATAAAAATATATTTTTCTCCAAATTGGGGTCCTTTAAAAATGTGTAAAAAATGTGTAATTCTAAAAGCCATATTTTAGGATCTCTATTCACGTGTGTTAAAATCATCTTGGTTCATGTTCAAGGCCCAATCTTGGACAAGTCCTTTCATGCAGATCCGTTCAGCCGTTCTGGTGTGATTGAGTAACAAACATCCATAAATCCATACATCCACCCATCCATCCATCCATCCAAACTTTCGCATTTATAATATTACTAGCTGTTGCCCGCGACCAGTGGCGATTCCTCTAAGATTGCGCAGCTTGCGCCGCAATACCAGTAATTATGAATAAGTTACTTACCAATTATACTAGATCTATTTAAGTAATATACTAATATTTTATAACATGAAATAGATACCATTAACAAAACATAAGTTTATCAATTAAATGATTGCGTTAATCAATAATAATTATTTAAAATCACGCACGCTCCATGACACCTCGCACCTTGGTTGTGAGTTGTGACTTGTGACGTGCGCCGCATCGCCACGTGGCTCGTACTGCGAGAATCTTCGAACTCCGTCGGGCCGCTTTCTCCCCGCTCACTACGGGCCGAAGGCGTGCACTATGAGTTGCGCATTGCGAGCTACTCGCTTTTGCTGAAACTCAAAAACTACTCAACCGATTTAAAAAAAAAATTCACCTATAGAAAGCTACATTATCAGCGAGTAACATAGGCTGTATTTTATTTTCAAAAACATTAAAGATCCCTACGAAAATTGCAATAATGTGAATGAAGTCGGAAAAAATTGTCTCATCTGAGAGCTTCCGTGGCGTGCGCTGGGTAAATGGTAAAAGGTACACGAAAACAATGTATGGTGGAATTGTTCCTCTCAAAAAGTTCTAAAAAAAAGTCCGCGACAGCATATAGCTATCTTTTAAGGTCGTCTCATAAACAAACAGTCATTATGATTTTCAAATTTGGTCTAAAACAATGCTATACTCGCGAAGGTGTTTTTACCAACATAGTATTAATCCTTATCAAAATAACATGGTTGTTAATCTCAAGTATTTAATAATAGATCAAATTCGCCCTTACACCACTTAATTCAGATGAATATTTTAGAAGATATCATAGTAATAATGTAACACGCACTATACTAATATTATAAAGAGGTTAAGTTTGTGAGTTTGTGAGGTTGTAGGGAGTAATGTCTGGATCTACTGAACCGATTTTGAAAATTCTGGTACCAGTAGAAAGTCACATTATTTGTGAGTGTCATAGGCTTGGTACGAGAACCGAGATTAACCCGAAAAATTAGGGAGGTCCCGTGGGAATTTAAAAAACTTATTTCACGCGGACGAAGTCGCGAGAATCTGCTAGTGTAAAATAAATAAAAATAGTATTCTTTATTCTAGTAAGTACAAGTTAGCCCTTGACTGCAATGTCACCAGGTGGTGGGTGATGATGTAAGTACCTACTCTAAGATGGTAGCGGGCAAACCTGTTAGGGATATACCTATCAGTTATATTAAACCTATACTTACTCCCAATCAGTGATATATGAGGTAAATGTATTTCATTGAGAAAATACCTAAGTAACCATCAACTAGCGCAAACCCAAGATTGACCACCAGGAATCGCCACTGCCCGCGACTTCGTCCGCGTGGATTGAGGTTTTTCGGTTCCCGTGGGAACTCTTTAATTTTCCGGGATAAAAAGTAGCCTATGTGCTATTCCAGACTATAATCTATCTCTGTGCCAAATTTCATCCAGATCCGTTCAGCCGTTGGAGCGTGATTGATTAACAAACATCCATACATCCATACATCCACACATCCACACATCCATACATCCATACATCCATACATCCATACATCCATCGAAACTTTCGCATTTATAATATTTATTTGATATTAAATAGTATTAACTACGTGACCTGTGCTGGCTTCGCACGTGTAGTTTTACCATACATGATACAATGTACAGCATGTACCTGTGTCAAATATTATGGTAAAAACCTAGCTTTAAATTAGTTATTGTTTTTTTTTTTTTTAATTTTTTTTGTATCAAAAAGTTATACAATATGTAGAAAAAACAGAAACATAGTGGACAAGGCAACGCTTATCTCTATAAGAGATCTCTACCAGTGACCCTTGGCAGTGAGAAAGGTTGTGAAGGAAGAATGGGTACAACAAGATATGAGATGGAAACACACATTCATGGAACCAATACATTATTATCCTCAGAAAACCCTTACCATTATGTGATTAATGGAAAAGGGTCACTACCCTCAGCAATGAGGAATACGATGCAGAGAGAGTAATAAACTCGTTCCACCTTTAGAAATTCTTCTACTTAATTTACCGCATTCGAGTGAAAATAGCGCATTTCTACTATACTGCGATTCTTGTTTAGCACAAATAGTGATAAATTCAACGGAAAGCGCGAAGCCCGCATCTCACCTTGTTATATTTTATTCACTGTTAGTAGGGGCGTGGTTGAGGTTATACTGCGCCAAGGCTACTTACTGCAGGAAGTTGGCTTACAAAAGATAGTTTTGAGCAAATATTATATGATTATAATATGATTAAGATTTTAACGTTTAAACTGTCGTGAGTGATATTCATTTTAACTATAAATTTATATTTTTTTAAGTTAGCCCTTGACTGCGATCTCGCCTGATGGTAAGTGATGATGCAGTCTAAGATGGTAGCGGGCTAACCTGTTAGGGACATGGAAGTTATATTAAACCCATACCCCTATTCGGTTTCTACACGGCATCGTACCGGAACGCTAAATCGCTTGGCGGCACGTCTTTGACGGTAGGGTGGTAACTAGCCACGGACGAAGCCTCCCACCAGGCCAGACCAGGGAAAATTCAGAAATTATAAATTTCCAAACTCTGCCGAGGATCGAACCCAGGTGTTAAGGCAACAGCGCTCAACACTGCGCCACGGAGGTCGTCAAATCGGAAAATATATCAGAAAATACCCGACTAATTTCAAACCCGTCCGGGGTCCTTGTTTGGCATTTTGGGCAACTCATAGACATAGAATTTTTTCGCTACGCTCGGGCAACTAGTTGAGTCGGTATATATTTATATTATGTACTTAGTTAAAAAAAAGTCTAAGATGGTATCGGGCTAACCTGTTAGGGGTATGGCAGTTATATTAAACCCACACCCATTATTAGTTTCTACACGGCATAGTACCAGAACGCTAAATCGCTTGGCGGTACATCTTTGCCGGTAGGGTGGTAGCTATAAGCCACAGCCGAAGCCTCCCATTAGACCAGATCTGAGAAAATTGAGAAATTATAAATTCTCAAATTGACCCTGCCGGTGATATAACTCGGGACCTCCCATTTATAAAAACGCGAAAAACCTCAAAAAATTTATAAAAACCGAAAAAATTTATAAAAACCCCCACAAGGAGGTCGTCTATCAGTTGAAAAATAAGGAGTACAACAAGTAAGTCCTTATCCTACTACCATCTTAGACTGCATACCTACATACCACCTATAGTTCGCGCACGAGTTGAATGAAGAGCGTGTGCGTTGAGTGTGTGTGTATGGTGACACATACATTTACCTCTGCATTCAACTCGCGCGCGAACGGTGAGATCGCAGTCAAGGGCTAACTTGTAAATCAATTAAATATTATAAATACGAAAGTTTGGATGGATGTATGGATGTTTGTTACTCAATCACGCTCCAACGGCTGAACGGATCTGGATGAAATTTAGCACAGAGATAGATTATAGTCTGGAATAGCACATAGGCTACTTTTTATCCCGGAAAATTAAAGAGTTCCCACGGGAACCGAAAAACCCCAATCCACGCGGACGAAGTCGCGGGCATCAGCTAGTTAAAAAAAAATGATTGTTGATTTGTTGAAAGAAAAGTTGATGTAGAAAAAAGTCAGAAAAGTAATTCTAAAACTCGAATAACATTAAAGAATTGTATTTTATTTCGCGTTTCTGTAACAAAACGTGAAATATTTTTTGTAACGAATCGTGAAATGTTTTTGTAACGAATCGTGAAATGTTTAATGTAACAAATCGTGAAAAGTACGTCGGAAAGAGGAAAATCCTCTACTCGGTACTTACCTTGTTATATTTTATTTACTGCCAAAGAATTAGGGTAATATTTATGGCGATCGCGAAGAAAAGCCATTCGTTGGAGGGCGGACTACAAAAGAGGTTTTGTGTTCCAATTTGGGCGAAACTTTTTTATTGAAGGCTTCTTCTATTTGAATAGTTACTGGAATGTTGTGATGCCATTTTTAAAGTTTTTTACTAAGGATAATATAAGGAACTAGCTGATGCCCGCGACTTCGTCCGCGTGGATTTAGGTTTTTCGGTTCCCGCGGGAACTCCTTAATTTTCCGGGATAAAAAGTAGCCTATGTGTTATTACAGACTATAATCTATCTCTGTGCCAAATTTCATCCAGATCGGTTCAGTAGTTACGGCGTGAAAGCGGAACAAACATACAAACAAACTCACTTTCCCATTTATAATATTAGTAAGGATAAGGATAAGGAATCTTACTCATAAAACAACCCGTACTGTTATAAATGCGAAAGTGTGTCTGTATGTCTGTCTGTCTGCTACGCTTTCACGGCCCATCTGTTCAACCGATTTTCAAGATTCAAGATTCAATTCACTTATTCAATATAGGTACACTGTGGGTACACTTATTGAGGTTAACAATTACTTACTTATAAAACATGATGGTGATAATCAGTTACGGTATCTTAAAACTAAAGCTACGAGGGTTCCAAACGCGCCTTGTTCTAAGAAGAGCCCACAACAAACTCAGTCGGGGTTTTTTTTTATTATCACCTTCTCACAAATCATCTTAACTAAACTACTATCAAAACCATTAGAGCAAATCATTAAAATCATAAAATAAATCATAAATCATTTATTTTGCAAAATTGTGGGTAATAACAGCTGTATAATATGTGGAATCTTCCCATACACAATCTACTGTCAGTCGAGACAGTGTGCAAAAATTATATTACACTAAAATTTATATGTCATTTAAAATTTAAATTCAAAATATGTCTGGTATACAAAAAAATTGATCCAAGTTAAAATTATCAGTTACACATTGCCAAGCTTCCTTGTCGTTTAAGTAATCCTTTACATGGTAATAAGATTTTTCAATGAGTTTACGTTTTACATTAACTTTTGATATGCAGACAGCTATTGTGACGTAGACATACGCTAAGAAAGGATTTGTGAAAATTAAACCCCTAGGGGGTAAAATAGGTGTTTGAAATTTGTGTAGTTCACGCGGACGAAGTCGCGGGAAAAAGCTTGTCCTTAATAAATTTCTCTTTTCATAAAAATAATTTACAGGAAAAACTATATCAAAATTGCTTCTACTAATTTTCTTCTAATTAAAATGATTCATTAAAACCCCATAACGGCTAATGTAACTGTAAACACCATGAGTGTACACAGAACATGATGGATGGACGCCTCCGTTCATGGGTTCATCGTTCGTTATTACGTACAGCTTATGTTTACTTCACCACCCCCATTACCTAGCACCCCTTAAAAGTAAACACGGATCTATACTATACACTATACTATAATATTATAAATGCGAAAGTTTGGATGGACGTATGGATGGAAGGATGGATGTTTGTTACTCAATCACGACAGAACGGCTGAACGGATCTTTTTTTTTTTTTATCCACTACAAGTTAGCCCTTGACTGCGATCTCACCTGATGGTAAGTGATGGTGCAGTCTAAGATGGTAGCGGGCTAACCTGTTAGGGGCATGGCAGTTATATTAAACCCATACCCATATTCGGTTTCTACACGGCATCGTACCGGAACGCTAAATCGCTTGGCGGCACGTCTTTGCCGGTAGGGTGGTAACTAGCCACGGCCGAAGCCTCCCACCAGGCATGAATCTGCAGGCAGGATCTGCATGAAATTTGGCACAGAGATAGATTATATAGTCTGGAATAGCACATAGGCTTTTTATCCCGGAAAATTACACATTTATACTATGAGTAGGTACATATATAAATAGCAAGTTTTTTGGTACTTTCAGAATGGTTAATGATAAAAGATGGCGTCCTTAAAACAGCTGCTCTGTTTGTCAACCCTATTCATCGGAAGAAGCGACTGAACGTTAATAATTTAAAAAAAGCTAAGTTTTGCTTCGTTACTCGGCTGAGTTTGCAATGGGCTCTTCTCAGACCAGGGCGCGTTTGGAACCCTCGTAGGTGACTTATTATCACCATCACGTCTTATATTTTGTAAACGTGACGTTCAGAAGGTGTACTGTGTAGGTACCTATTTTTAACCGACTTCCAAAAAAGGAGGAGGTTCTCAATTCGGCGCGTATGTTTTTTTTTATTGTATGTCGGTGCATATCTCCGTGGTTTCTAAACCGATTTGAATTTTTTTTTTTAATAAATAATATGCTTTGAGTTTAAGTTTAAGTTAATTTTCTATTATTAAAAAAACTAAGAAAATCCTGCGTATAGACTTTTATATTAGCTTTCCTTTAACCGAGCCAACCTAAAATAATCTTCAAAACAACGTTAGGTGCGAGGTGAGATTGTAAGAGGCAATCTCTATGAATGATGGCATCCATTCATCAAATTCAACCGCCCTACTACATCCCGACCAATTTATCCTTCAATGTATCATTTATCTTAATACCTACGAAAGCTTTAATAATACCTCTTTGTTTTATACTAACTCTAGTTTCTTGCTGGCTTTTCTCAGTAGAATTTATTTTCCGAACCGGTAGAGTCCTGACATGTTACTAGTATTTTTTATTTTATTTTGTTCTACTACAAGTTAGCCCTGGCCTGCGATCTCATCTAATGGTAAGTGATGATGCAGTCTGATGGTAGCGGACTAACCTGCGAGGGATGCGGCAGTTATATTAAACTGTATCTGTATGTACCTAATCGGTTTTTACACGGCATCGTACCACAGAATAGGTAATAGATAGTACCGGAACGCTAAATCGCTTGGCGGTACGTCTTTGCCGATCCGTGTTTGCTCAGCGTGGTGGGTATAGTCCACCCAAACCCTTCTCATTCTGAGAAGAAAATTAACAAAAATATACTTATAGGAAAACTCTTTACCGATTCCGAATAAAAATCTAAACCGAGTATTCTTTGAAATAAATTTGTGCGCAGAAAATTTGTATATTCACAAAATTTTAAACTAGACCCAAAAACACATATTACTTATTTAAAATATCAAAGTTATCTATACTTCTATACTAATATCATAAATGCGAAAGTTTGGATGGATAGATGGATGGATGGATGGATGTTCGTTACTCAATCACGCCAGAACAGCTTAAAGGATCTGGATGAAATTTGGCACAGAGTCTTTATTATTCTTTATTGTAGTCTACTTTTTATCCCGGAAAATTAAAGAATTGCCGCGGGAACCAGAGAACCTAAATCCACGCGGACGAAGTCGCGGGCATCAGCTAGTTAAGTTATAGTTTTCAAATACAAAGTTTTCAAAAACCGCAATCATAATTCGTATGCTAAGGCTGTATGTACATACTACCAATTTAAACAAATAGTAATTTGCGCATCAGTTATTAAATATCCATAATATCGCGTCTATATCAATTGGGTAGTTATTTATATTATTAACTCGCTTATTGAACTTTCCAGTCGACTTCGTTCGTTCGGTTCACTCGTGTTCTGCAATTAGGTCTCACTGGAATAGACAGCTTTTAAACAGTTACTATTTTTTTTAAAGTGATGACGTATACGGATTCGAGACATACTCCACAGTAAGTATATAATATTATAGCCCGTGCGAAATGCGAAAATGTGTTTGTTGGTTTGCCTCGCTACGCTCGTGCATTCAAATACCTCGGCTCGTGCATTGGTTACTTTCCACCTCGTTGAAAAATCTACTTTTACGTTTGTATCTGTGTAATTGTATGTCTGTCTGTGGCATCGTAGCTTCCAAATGGATAAATCGATTTTAATTTAGTTTTTTTTTGTTTTGAAAAGCAATTTAATCGAAAGTGTTCTTAGTTATGATTTAAAAAATTTATTCAGCCGTTTAAAGAGAATAAGTTCTATTCTCGGTTTCAGGATTCGTTTTATTGACCCGGCGATTTTTTAAAATTTCTTACTTATACTAACTACTAAAGTTATACTTACGCTATTGGTCAACTATGGGCCTTATAAGAAAGTTCTGGAAATGGAAAAGAGCTATGCTTGTGGTTTTTTTACGAACTAACGCCGATTTGCACGAAACAAATTTAAAAAATTGGCAGTCATAGGGACTGCCGATAGAAGTGAAAACGATTTTTTTTCCAATTTTTCTAATTTTTTTAAATAAAAAAAATTAAAATATAAACCTTAACACTGAGGCATTAAAGTTTAATTACGAGTGTAGTATATTTATATTTAAGATCTTTTGTCTTCGTAACAACGCGAGCATGTCACCGTTCGCGAGCATGTCGGTCACGCGAATCCACAAGTTTACCCCCTACCAAAAAGTGCTCAACGCGGCTAAAGAAGTTTTCACTTAAACTAATTTAATCGCGAAAATTTTATGGAGTTTAATCAACATTTTTTTTTAAATTGTCTCGTGCAACTCAGCGTAAGTGAATGCAAAATAATTATTTTTTCCATTACTACGCACATCCAGTTTTAAATTAAGTCTTTGTTATTCGAAAGTATAACAATAGTTTAATTAATAATTGTTGTCAAATACACCCCTGGGCCACACTCACACCCATTCTATTAGATAAATGAATTTGAATGGTTTGGCCCATATCGGTTGTATAATTAGTCACCCATATTGGTAGATAATGATAGTTTTGCTATTGGATTAATTCGGTTGATACAACTGCTAATTTTAGCTTTTAATTTCTTATAACACACAACTCAGAAAAGTAAAAGGCTTGTTTAGGGATGGCCAATATCATAGGAGGGCTAAGTATTAATGACTAGGGCTGCCACATTTTAAAACCTAGTAAGTATGTCTGCAAAAATTGGGAGTTAGCGCCTTTTAGCTGCAATGTATCTTCTATTAAGTGCTTAAATTATGAAGAAACATGGTTTAACTAGCCACGGCCGAAGCCGTCACTAGTGATGGTTACCTAGGTCAGACCAGGGAAAATTCAGAAATTATAAATTCCCAAATTGACCCTGCCGGGGATCCAACCCGGGACCTCCGCACGTTAAGACAACAACCTTTTTTTTTAACCACTACAAGATATCCCTTGACTGCGATCTCACCTGATGGTATGTGATGATCCAGTCTAAGATGGTAGCGGGCTAACCTGTGATAGGAGTATGCCAGTTATATTGAACCCATACCCCTATTCGGGGCTTCGATAGAAGAGGCTCCGAAAGGAGAAGAAGAACGGGACCCAAAAGCTAGTAAGAGTATCGAGTTTTGACTGTAAGACGCGGTGTAAACTAGGGTTGTAACGGAACCTCGCCTCCGCTTCCGTAAGTGCGGAACTTTCGCAAGAAATCGTACCTCCGCTTCCGCATCCGCCTCCGCCGTTTTTTTGCGGAGTTATAACGGAGGTTTATTTACGTTGACTTACAATGCGAGAGGTACAAATCGAAGCAGGTGACGTCATTTACACAATTACAACAAGCAAAGAGGAAATTGTCCTTAGAAGAATCCTCAAAAAAAATCAAATGTGGGATTCATCGCATCCTAAAGCACAGAAAATGGACGATGTGATCGGAGAAATCCACCTCCGCCTCCGCTTCCGTAGACCTCCGCATCCGCGGGGGCAAAGCCCCTTCACCTCCGCATCCGCCTCTGCTTCCGCTAAGAACACCTCCGTTACAACCCTAGTGTTAACGCGTCCGAATTCAGCCCGCGGCGATATCTGGCTCCCTTTCCATGTTTTGCATAATTTTTGGGAGCAGTGAAGTTTGCCCACATTTAAAATTCAAATATTAATAACTCGCTCCAAATGTGCCGGGTCGCAGGTTCGGATCCAATTATCGCGGGCGACGTCTTTCGAGGGTTTAAGATCTGTTGTAAATTGATTTTCCGTCGGTCGGGAATCTCGGTTTTGATTGTTCACGGATTGAGATTAAGAAATTGGGAATTCTGTTGATGAATGGAATTTATATCCCTACAGTAATATTAAGGGCGGTTTCGTTTTGCGCGTATAAGATTTTTTACACTCGCTTATTCCGGCGTATTTGCTCGACCGCGTGGGTCATTCAGTAGTAGTAGTCAGTAGTATACGAGTTTTTATAAGCTCGTATATAAGCATCTTATTCCTCACTAGCTGATGCTCGCGACTTCGTCCCCGTCCACCACCACAGCCCATTAACGTCCCACTGCCAGCAGTGGAGAGACACATCAGCAGGCAACAGTGGAGGCCTGTGCCCAGGCACATGCCTCCACTCTCATAGGAGAGAGGGAATTAGAGCTTAGACCCACCACGCTGCTCCAATGCAGGTTGGTGGGCTTTAACGACTATTATCATGTTAGTGATAATAACCGGGACCGAAATAATAATTAATATAATTATAATAATTACTTTGAACCGTTGCTCCGTTGCGGCGTGATTGAAGGACAAGCCAACAAAGAAACACACTTTCGCATTTATAATATTTATTAAATATGATTGGTGAGGGTCGTGACCCGATTCCATTAATCACATAATGGCAGGGGTTTTCTTGGGACAATAATGCGGTGGGTTCCCAGGTCCTTCCGCATACGACTCGACTAAGAGTGATATTTCAACTCTTTTTTTTTACATAAGATTTTTTTACATAAGGTTACATAAGATTATTATCAGATGGTAGTGATAATAGATCGCCAACCCGCATTGGAGCAGCGTGGTGGGTCTAAGCTCTAATTCTTCTACCTAAGCTTCTAATTAAGCTTTAGCTTTATACTTGTAATGTATATGGCACAATTTGAAAATAAATGTTTTTTCTTTCTTTCTTTTTATTTTCTTTCTAATTCCCCCTCTCCTGTGAGAGTGGAGGCCTGTGCCCAGCAGTGGGACGTTAATGGGCTGTAGTGGTGGTGGTAGTGGTAGTGATAATAACCGGGACGAGCGGAGCGAAAAAATTCTATGTCTATGACCGGGACCGACTTAACGTGCTCTCCGAGGCACGGAGGAATTGAAAAGGCCAAATTCGGAATATCAAATTCGATCACCCATCCAGTTACCGACTTGGGTCAACGTTGCTATACAATCACATTCGATTGATATGCGTTTTCGTAACAAGCCCCCCGTCCCTCACTTCCTTGCTTATTGAGCCTGAAACGAAAATTTGGAATTTTGTATGATTGTAAAAAGTTTCAACTTTCAAGTGAAATTTTCATTTGGAAAATTTAATATTTTTCTCATAACTATCTAGGTAAGTACTTCTTCGAATATTTCTTTCAAAAAACCCCGAGAATTCCAAGTTTCTGCGCAGACAGTCGTAAAAACTTTGTAAGAGAAAGTAATTTTAGGATTTATATACTTTCCGAACATCTAAGGGTGGAAATACACTATGGGCAAAAAATAATATGGCGAATTATAAGTTGACGACCTCCCTGACGCAGCGGTAAGCGCTGTTGTCTTTTAAGCGGGAGGTCCCGAGTTCGATCCCCGGAAAATTCAATTTCGAATTCATAATGTTACAGCCCTACAGGCAAAGACGCGAGTCGCAAAGCAATCCGGAACGATGCCGTGTAAAAACCGATTTTGGATATGGACTTAACTAACTGCCTCACCTCAGAATAGCCTCTACCATCTTAGACTGCATCATCACTTACCATCAGATGAGATTGCGGTCAAGAGCTTACTTGCAATGGACAAATATAAAGTCACATGCTCTTTCTGGAACCTCTTCTTATGGACCTGCACAGACTACCACGACAGGAGGAAATGTTTGCCATACGACGCATGCGTTTCGAGCTGACGTATCGTCCTGTGTGTGTTTTAGCCCTAAAGGTAAAATCACACGAGCGAGTTTTTATTGACGACTTCCGGCAAGTTATTTGACATCCAGTTTTATTAGGCACATTTTTGGTAAACGAAAACGTCGCGAGGTGACACGGATCCATACTATTATCACAGCGTAAGTATTCTTACAGTGGGTCGACGTCCATACAAGTGACAAACCCGGCTACCGTGACATTTGTAGCATCTTAAGAGGTTTGGTATCCATAGAATTAAGAAAATGTTTCTAATTCCTATCAAATAAAATAAATATTATAATTGCGAAAGTTTGGATGGATGTATGGATGTATGGATGTATGGAGGTATGTTTGTTACTCAATTACGCTCCAACGGCTGAATGAATCTGGATGAAATTTGGCCCAGAGATAGATTATAGTCTGGCAATAATAGAATATAATAGCACATATTATAGGCTACTTTTTATCCCGGAAAATAAAGAGTTCCCGCGGGAACAGAAAAACCACAATCCACGCGGACGAAGTCGCGGGCATCAGCTATCAGCTAGTAGTTTATATATTAAAGATCATTAGCCTGATAACCAATTCCATAAAATTATTTTCAATAAAATAATAGTTATTTGTTGTACAAGAGTGAAAAGTTGTTTTTTAACCGCGTGCTCAATTTTGATGACCGAGCAAGCGAAGGATTCTAATCCTGAGCGTCAGCGAGGGAATCAAAAGAGCACGAGGTGAAAAATCTTTTCACTCGAGTGCAACACGTAACTTTTCATCCCACCTCAGCGAGGAAATGACTAAATGCAAAAAAAATGACAAGATTAAATTAAATTCTGTTAATTTCTTCGTCACTAGAATCACTCATTTTAGGTTTTTCACTTATTTTCAATTTTCTTGTTTTTAATCGGTTTTAATTTTATACAATATGACGTGAAAGAAAATGGTGCGCGCAAAGCAAATTAAAAAAGTACACCAATAAGGTTACGAGTGTGATTTTTTAACAAATTAACAAGTACTAGGTTTTAATGATGTTTTGAATTCACAAACTTCATAGACGAGTGATATTTACTAACGTGCACACGATGTTCTAAATTCAATTTACTTTATTCTCTAGAGGATAGTAACGGATTTTACCTTCAGATATCGAAGAGTAAAAATACTCTTTCCGAGATGGTGGGATGAAAAAAATATCTCTGTCAAGTTGGGACTGAATATTAGAAAACTGCATGATAATTTTACGTTAGAGTGTCAACATTTTGTATTGAAAATTCTGCCGGTTTCCTCCGTCGCGTCCCTGTCAACCCGCAGCGTTGATCTGCCTAGACGCCTCCGTCGAACGACTGATGTAAAAGAATTTATCTCCTTAGACTGTACTAAAGACTTACTATTTACTAATATATTTATTATTCTATTAGACTGTACTATTATTATTATAAACAAGATGATGCCCGCGACTTCGTTTACGTGGAATTAGGATTTTACGGGAACTCTTTGATTTTTCGGAATAAAAAGTAGCCTCCTTGCCTAGGATGCAACCTGTCTGTGTATCAAATTTCGTCTAAAATGGTTGGACAAATCGGCCGTGAAATTCCCCCGGTTCGATACCCAGCACGGTCAATTTGGGAATTTGTAATTTCTGAATTTTCTCGGGTTTGGCCTGGTGCGGCTGAAGCTAGCTACCATCCCTAATAGCAAAGACATACCGCCAAGCGATTTAGCGTTCCGGTAAGATACTTAGCGTTCCGTGTAAAAACCGATTAAGGGTATGGACTTTATATGTATTTAACTGCCTCACCCTTAACAGGTTAGCCTCTACCATCTTAGACTACATTGTTAACTTACCATCAGGTAAGATTGCTGTCAAGGGTTAACTTGTAGTGGCCTAAAAAAATCAAAATGGACGGACAAATAGATAACATAATCCATATCCATACTAATATTATAAATGCGAAAGTGTGTCTGTCTGTCTGTCTGTCTGTCTGTCTGTCTGCTACGCTTTCACGGCCCACCTATTCAACCGATTTGGATGAAATTTTGTATCGGGATAGGTTATATCCCGGAAAATAGAGTTCCCGCAGGAATCGAAAAAATTTAGTCCACGCGGACGTAGTCGCGGGTATCATCTAGTAATATTATAAATGCGAAAGTGTGTTTGTTTTTTGGTTTGTTCTTCAATCACGCCGCAACGGAGCAACGGCTAGTCGTGATTTTTGGCGTCGGTATTGTTGAGGACCTGGAGAGTGACATAGGCTACTTTTTATCCCGGAAGATTAAGGAGTTCCCGCGGGAATAAAAAAAAAACTTAAACCACGCGGACGAAGTCGCGGTCATCAGCTAGTCATTTATAATATCAATATGGATGCAAAAGTTTCTGTCTGTTACACGGCCCTCCCTGTCAGGTTAATTTTGGAAATCACAGTCCCAAAAAATTGGTACAATCAGTGAAAAGTTTTCTCATTGACAGATCAATCAGTTGAAGTGCCCTTGAAAATTTAAAAGGTCAAACCAAACAATATTACTTCCGAAGTCTCAAAGTCAAAGTTTTGTACATAAGGCTTTATGCCCGGAATTAATTTTATAAAACGCTCAAATTATATTTTAATGACTGTTGTACACTTTCGGTGACCCAGCGCTTTCAAAGTTGTAGTAATTACCTTATAATATTATATGAACTCTGTTTGTTTAGAAATTTCCAACTATGTTAGCAGCTCAAAGTAAAGTTTTTAATACTTTCATATTTATTTTACTCGTTTGAAGTTTTACTGTAAAAGTGACTGTAATATTGCCAAAAATAATTAATATTATCAACTGTTAAAGGTTGTTTGTTTAGAAATTTCCAACTATGTTAGTAGCTTTAAAGAAAGTTTTTGATACTTTCGTATATAATTTTCTCGCTTAGATCTTTTGTTCATTATTGTCACAAATAAATAATTAAGTAGGTGCTTACTTTTATAAAATTTTGTAATATTTAGCTTTAAGCTAATTTTGACTTAAAAATAATTATCTAATATTATGTATTTTATATTATGTAGAAGGCAATTCGGGATTTATATTTTTTAAATTGTGTCTAGTCTGGTCTAATGAGAGATTTCATCTGTTGCTAGTAACTAAACTACCAGCAAAAATGTAGCGCCAAGCGATTAAGCGTTCCGGTACGATGCCGTGTAGATACACTGAACAGATACACTATACAGTGGTAGAAATCGAGGGTCATGGGTTTAATATGACTGCCATACATTTAACATAAGGGCATTCATCATTTTTCATTCATCATTATTTATTGTTAGTTACATATTATGTCATTTTTAAAATGCAACAAAAATCTCAATGTTAAAATACCGAGCGACAATTTCGTTCTGTGAATCTTACCCACGATACAGGATTACCTAGTGTGGGTACCATAGGACTTATGGAAAAATTGTCACAGTTGTTTTTGGAAAATAAACATTTTTCATTATCATACACATTATTTAGGTTAACCCGCTACCATCTTAAACTGAATCGTCACTTTATCATTCATATGAGTAAGCAGTCAATATGAAAAATAAAGTTTGGTTTTTTAATTGGATATTTCCAAATAACCACAGCACCCTTACGTAAAACAGAACAAGTTTACAGCACTCTTATTAGTATTGCGCCTGTATAATTAGCGGCTTAGAATTATATGTAATTACACTAGTGCCTGTAATTTTCGTTGCGTGACTTTTCTGAAAATGTAGGCTTTGATTTGATCGAGAGATTATTATTATTATACTAGACGATGCCTTACGACTTCGTCCGCGATCATAAAGGTTTTTTGATCCCCGCGGTAACTCTTTAGCTATATCCATTCGTAATTTCAGCCAAATCGGTTCAGTCGTTATGGCGTGAAGGAGTAACAAACATCTCAACGTTCAAATATCCAAACTTTCAAATTTTAAGTCTATTAGTAGGATAAATACTTACATAAAAACATTAAGGTCTCATAGTCCTAGAATAGCAACCTCGCACTGCACCCCAGGCGTTTGTGACTTGTGAGTTCTGTGGATAAGTTGAAGGTCACAAGTTCGATCTCCGGTAGGGTAATTTTGGGAATTTATAATTTCTGAATTTTGGGAGGCTTCGGCCGTGGTTACTGGCAAAGACGTGCCGCCAAATATAGCCACGTGTAGAGGCCGATCAGGGGTATGGGTTTAATATCACTGCCATACCACTAACATTAGCCCCCTACCATATTAGAAAGAAAGTGTAATGTATTTGTAATATACATGGAGGGTAGTCGTAAATATATTATTAGAATAAATCAGTCTTGAGTTCAACGCCATGGAAGTTTTACTCGTATATCCCAACTGGCGCAGTTTATTGGAAATCGTGTCGAAAATCTGTAAAATGGTGCATAAATAGTTATCGGAAGGTGTGATTGACGGGGGAGAAAAGTGGCAAATGTATATGCAACTCTTAACACAGTGCATTTCGCTAATGAAAACTAGGCGTAAGTTACGGGCGGCCATGTTAGTTAGACGGGTTGGTGCCGCCACGTACAAGGCGCACGATGCGAGTTCGCAAGATCATCTTCCATGCAATCACGCAGACAAAGAAGCTTAACAACATATTTTACTAGTTCGACATCAGGCAGAGAGAGAGAAAGTGGGGACGCAACAAAATACCTAAGCATGCGAAATTTACGCTTCAAGAACATCGGTCACGTTAAACAACACCAAGGCGTTGCGAAATAAAAACGTATCCTCTTGCCTGTACATGAAATCTACGCAAAACTATGAAGTGGCAGGGGAGCTGGTGCTGCCTGTGGTGGCGGCCGAAAGGGGCAATGCAGGCCTCGCAGCACCGGGCTCAACAGACTCAAGACTCAAGCCGGGCGGAGACGGGGGTGCATCGTGTGGTCGCTGCGGTGGTAACCGCGGGCAAAAACCAACAAGAGCAGTGGTCCGCCTGCAGGCTGTATGGAAAGTGGAATCACTGGAGCTGGTGCTAGCAAATGGGGCAGCCGAAAGGGGCATCACAGGCCTAGCAGCACCGGGCTCGCGACGCTACACGCAGCGTAACGAAATGGAGCTGGCGCAAGGAGTGGAGGCAGCCATAAGGGACATCGCAGGCCTAGCAGCGCCGGGCTCGCTAAGACGCAACGTGCAGAGTAATGAAACGGAGCTGGCGCAAGGAGTGGAGGCAGCCGGAAGAGGCATCGCAGGCCTCGCAGCGCCGGGCTCGCTGAGACGCAAGCCGGGCGGCAACGGGCTATGTCGTGTGACAGTGGTGATTGCAGTCAGCACACGAGAGCCGGGCCGCTGGCTGACGGCGTAGAAAGGGATTCACGTATAATTAAATGGAAAAAAAGGACGCTGGCAGGAAAGGTAGTCTACATCGGAATTTGGCAGCGGCAAGCGCGATCACGGGCAGCATACGCGAGCGTAAGTCCACTAGCAGCAGGCGGCATCGAAGGGCCGTTTTAAACGATAATGAAAGACTCAGTGGCTAAATTAATTGCTGCTGAAGTGCTCGTGACAAGTGTAAAAAGCAAGTCCAGTAGTGGCTTACTAGTTATAGTGTTAATGCAATCGCAAAGTTAAAGGAAAACAATGAAATAGGTAGGTAGTAAAAGGATTGCCATTCGTCAATGGATTCACACAAAAGGTTTATATTATGTAGGTATAGTAGTCGATAATATCCGCATGAATTAAATTCTTTATGAAAATTCCATACATTATTCCTTGTTACTGTCATGGGATGAAAATAGGTAATGAGTAGGTAGGTAGTAGGTACCTTATGGAAAAATAGAAACTAAAATAATGCCTGTGTCTAAATCGATAGTTTGTAATTGAATTGTTATATTGTGTTATTTTTATTCACAGAAAGAAAAAGTATTTAATTTATATAGAAAATTAAGTACAAGAGTTAAGTCTGTCTCTGTCGTGTACACCCAGTGCAAACAGCGCGAGCGAGCGAGAAAGCTGCTTTGTTTTGATATTTTTGAGAACGATGGATGTCTGTTGTTGCAATAATTAATTATATTAAGTAATTGATACATCTATAATTTAATAGGTATCTATACAAAAGGTTTGAAATAAAATAGGTAATTTCCTAATTACATACTTACTTTAAGATATCATACTTTACAATTTTAATAATACGTTGTTTGAAATGGATCAGCTGTCCAGCTGGGTAGGTATGACAAGACACTGGGCATAGTTAATGTGAGGTGCGAACCTTATCGAATGCAAGCGCCTAACTTGCAAGGTACCGGGAATATCGGGACTTATACCCGGATATTATTATTGATGATATTATAATCAAAATAGAATTGTACAATTATACATCAATGACCTATCTAAGATATATCTATCTATAAAATACAAATGTCAGTTCACGGCAAGTAGTAATTGTAATACATATAAGTCAATGCAAGTAGTAGGTATACTTCTCTTTGATAGAACCCATTGAAAGTTGGATGCGTGATATGATGAGCCTAATGTAAACAATCCATCTTCAATCATTTCCTAATTTGCTACATACGCAGGTAAACTTAGTTAAGTACTTAAAGTGGTAGGTAACCTTTGTAAAATGGTACTTTGACTGAATAATGATGTACTTAAGTCTTACTTAGATGTAGATTTAAGTTTTACACCGCTCATGTAAAATCATGCCAACGTACGTATAACGAGGTGTTTGGCAACTTCAACAGCATTATTATTATGTAATAGAAATAAGGCATGAAAATGACGTCTTGTTGATGATGCACAGGTACTTACTTATCTGTGTAAAAAAAAAAAAAAAAAAACAGAATTAACGGAAAGGGTTAGCACATACTTACTTTCTTCAATTTGTTATTATTGAGTGATCTTGACCTGTGAAAACAAGTTAAAAGGAATGTAATACCTAAGATGTGTGTTTTTGAAATAAAAAGGCACAAGATACATAAAGTAGTAGTAACATGGACTTAATTCATAATATTATTAATAATATTAAGTAGTACTTAGTCAAAGCGATCTATTCTTTTTAAAGGTGGATAAATCAATTAGGTATCCGCTTATTTGATGTAATATTATTATGTAGGTATATAAATTTATGTTTGACAGGAAAACTATGGTGGTAGGTAGTGGTACACAAGATGGTACAGCTCTTATGATAGGTACCTTAGTAGGTTCCTACTTTTACAGGTACAATATTATGTAACTCAAACCATGGATATAAATAATTACTATTACCTACTACATACAACAGTTAATGTGTGTTACTTAAAATCTATAAGCGTTGTCCTAATTATTTAATGTAATAATATGTTTGAGGTGTTATTTAGGTATACTAAATACTAATGTAAGTGAGTAGGTAGGTATAATAAGCACTAAGCAGTTTAAAATATTAAGCAACTAATGTTGTACAATTGAGTGAGAAACGGAAAGTCCGAACGAACCATACTTAACCATTGATATTTTAGTAAGGTTACCTTAGGTGAGTATATACTTGGGGCACCTTATAGTGGTTATTCTGCGCTTATAGCAGCCAACTAGGTAGTTAGTTAAGTAGTAACAAATAAGTTTGTGTTTCTCTTCTATCTGATGTAGGGAGTAAGTTGGTTGAACTCCTTAGCAAGAAGGTACCTGCTTGAACACGTTTACAAGAATATTAAGGCCGTTTTGGCATTAAATTGTTGGATACATAATTAGTATCCACCTAAGCTAGACGACTGAGCTTCGCTCGAGCTTTTTGTTTTTCTTTAGGCGAGGATTAATTTTACATAAGGTTGATGCCATAATAATGATTAATTGATGATGAATGATGATATTGTAATTAAGTAGGTGGTTGAAAACCTTTTGCAAATACGGGATATTTCCCGGGCCATGAGACCGGTGTACGAAACGCCTACTTGGGTACATGTAATTTTGATACATACCTAGATCACAGAATAGGTAATAGTAGTAACCTAGATACCCACTTTTATACGCTTGACCTACCTAAATTGTAAACTCAGATTTAACAATTTAAATGTTTTACTAAGACCTAGGTACTAACTTTGTGGCTATAGTAGGTTGCATTGGAAACCGGCAAGTTTTTTTTGTTGTTATATTGTTTGATTGGTGACCTGTATGTTTATAGAATTTCTCGAGTTTGTCTTTTTAAATTTTTTAATGGCCCATCAGGCATCAAATTAATTTTTAGTGGTTTTAGGTAACGTCAGAGTTTTGACTAAACTTCGGACAATACTAATAAGTACCTATATCGCTTTTTTT
Source organism: Erebia ligea (assembly GCA_917051295.2). Classification (NCBI taxonomy): domain Eukaryota; kingdom Metazoa; phylum Arthropoda; class Insecta; order Lepidoptera; family Nymphalidae; genus Erebia; species Erebia ligea. The sequence continues at coordinate 1,750,114 of OU785241.1, forward strand.
TTTCTTGTGGTTATTCTTTTTTTTTTTTCTCTAAGAGGAGGAGTGTAATGTATTTGTAATATACATGGAGGGTAGTCGTAAATATATTATTAGAATAAATCAGTCTTGAGTTCAACGCCATGGAAGTTTTACTCGTATATCCCAGAAAGAAAGAAAGAAGAAAGAAAAATCATTTATTCACCTTGTGCCTCGTACATAAAATCAAACTTTAAAATTAAGCTATGGCTTTTGCACCCACATGGCACAAGATGAAAAGGCCCCGACTCAGCATTAATGCTGCAGGTTTTGAGAGCAAAACCTGAGCGCTGGTATTCTGCCGGAGCCCAAACGAGTGACACGCACGAGCTCGACAGTCTTCGCAGCCGTCCGCAGCAACGGGATGAGTGATCTTCCCTTGAGAATAAAATGGAGTAAAATAAAATATGTAATTTGTGCAGTGAGTGTACCTAGAGTGTATAACTAAATATTACAGAGAGATATTAGACTGATCCATCACTTACTCGTACCACGGTTCAAGACCTAACTTGATTTTTATATCTATAAACAGTCGAGGAATCAATTTTGGTTATACAAAAATAAAAATACATGGGCAATATATTTAAAATTGTATTTTTAATAATATTACATCAGTAATCGTGTCACTCCATACTATTGGTCCATCCAACATACCACACACCATATAATTTACATACAATTTATATATTTTGGATGTAAACATAATATTATTACATTCAAATTACTTATACAGGGTGACATTTTGGGAGCGGTCAGTGTGAGAACTGAAACTTTTAGAGGTAACGAAACATACTGTTGATTTTATTGAAATAATAAAAAGTCCATTTAGGTATAATTTATTTAATTTGAAATGTAATTTTTATTGTTCATTAGATGTTTATTTATTTTTTGGTGTACAATCCATACTAATATTATAAATGCGAAAGTGTGTCTGTCTGTCTGCTACGCTTTCCCGGCCCATCTTTTCAACCGATTTTGCTGAAATTTGGTATAGAGGTAGGTTATATCCCGGGGAAGGACATATGCTTTTTATCCCGGAAAATTAAGGAGTTCCCACGGGAACCAAAAAACCTTAACCCACGCGGACGAAATCGCGGGCATCATCTAGTAAAGTATATTTCATATCATTTCTATAAACTTTTCACTTTTATTTTAAGATAAGTAATAGGATCTTTTATTCATATATCTACGCATTTTATTTCCTATCAAGAAATTATTCTCATTTATAACAAAGGTACTTTTAAGTATTCTGTGGTTATACCTACTACATAATATTATGTCTGTTGATTCATTTTTGTCTCACTCACCCCTCTTAAAATCCCACTCTGTATTACGGGAGGTCATCCCACAATGTAATAAATATAATTATAATTAATTTTATCATTATAATAATTTCAATTTTTATTTACATTTTTACAATCAAAAACACAAGATATATTTTTAACTAGCCAATGTAAAACGATTAAGTACTTGCAACGGGTTAAATTATTACACTATTTAGTATTTATTTTTCTCTATACATTATTTAGGTACCTTTATAATAAAATCGTATTATATTTTTCTAACTTTTAAGCTTATAGGCACATCTAGCATATAGATATTCATAACATTTTGTACTACAAAATAATACAAAACAGAAATTAAAATTGTAAATAATAACCCATACCTAGTCATTGTAAAAATTAATATTAGAATAAATTATTTTATTTAAAAAGTTAATAAATATTGGACCAAAACAAAATAAGGTATGCATATTTTGATAGTGTTAGTACATACTAGGTACGTACACATGCTGTTAATAAAAATAAATTACTTTTATTACCTACTTAGTTTAAAATGTTCATCATAATTATTATGATAACTTGTAATTTATTTATTTTAACATCCCCAAACCTACGGCATTGGCCTCAAATTTTAATAATGAAAACACTTAAATAAATAAATAAGATGACCCGCTAGATGTGCATAAAGCTATATTCTATTAAATCCATTTTGGCGGCAACGAGATTATCAAACAAGGCCTGTTACATTATACTAATAATGCAATTCATTAAGGCGAAGACAGACTAACACAATACACAATATCTGCAACGCAGTAAGACATCTGGATTGTTTTAAAACCTTTTATGGAATGAAACATACCTAAGATGCATGTCGATAACTGTTAGATCAGGGAGTTCCTAGAACTCACGGCCAGTACCCTTACTCTGAGATTGATCGAATTTAAAATACGGTCTCACTAAGTGAGGTGAATCACATTTGCGTAAACTAAAATGAACCTTAATACCATTGATTTAGAGCTACAAATTCAGTGCAACCGATTTAAATTTCGAAACGTACCGTTTGGAGCGCTCACTGTGAATGCATACACGAAACTGAGCTCTAAATCAATGTCATTATGGTTCATTTTAGTTTGACGCAAATGCGATCGAACGCTCACGTCACTCAATCGTATTTGCAATGTTAAAACTGGGAGTAAGCATACTGGACTTTAGAATCCAACAGAACATGTACGCTTTTTGCTCAAAACTTACATTGCATACTATAGTCCATCCGCGTTAAGAAAAAAACCAAAAGAAGAAGAAGAAGAAAATAGAGACCATCACTGTCGGAAAGCTGCCACGCCGAGCCCGACCAATGAAGTTGCAAGAAAGCAGAAAGCATTTTGATATTTTGATTTCTTGCAAATTGATTGGTCGGGGGATGTGGCTTATCCTGTTGACAGTGGTTAGACACTATTTTCTTAACGCGGGCAGACTATAATAATAGTACATTGTTCACCTAGGGGAGAAAGTGACCAATTACTATCGAGGGTGTAGTTTGAGGCCCGAGGCGTAGCCGAAGGGCCGCAATACACGCGAGGTAGGAATCGTAAAGCGAGGAAAATAAGCGATACAAAGTGAAGTTCTATCATAAATCATAATTAAATGAGTCGCTTCATTCGAAGCTTCACTATCACAACTAGGCCACATTTTGAGGATTATTGCAATATAGATTTCGTTATCGACAATCAACATCGATATCGACAATCGACTCGATACTGACAATCGACAAAGATAACGACCATCGACATCGATATCGTCAATCGATATGAGTATCAACATCGATATCAACAATCGACATCGATATCGACAAACGACATCGGCAATCGACATCGACAATCGACATCGAAATCGACAAACGACATCGACAATTGACATCGATATCGACAAACGACATCGACAATCGACATCGATATCGACAAACGACATCGACAATCGACATCGATATCGACCATCAAAATCGGCATCGATATCGATATCGACAATCGACATCGATGTCGACAATCGACATTTACCATATTTGACTTTCTATGTCAAATATGGTGAAGCTGCTTCTAATATTATATCCTTCGTAAGACATATCCAAATTCTCAACGTCCGGATACCATATTTACTCAAAATTAAAAAAAAACAGCGCGTTAGAAATGGAGCTTTTTCTCCCCGCTTAGCACGTTAGAAATGAAATTTCATACATCTTTTCCTCCCGCATATTTGGTCTGTAGCAATGACGTACTTTCTACCTCGTTTTGACAAAAGCAAGAGGGTACTTTCCGAGTGGGTGTAGTATAAATAAATAAATAATAAATTACCAGTGATGTAATGTTGCACTGCTTACGTTCCATACCCGTCTGTCTTTACCTTTATTATTTTTATAAGCACCAACATTGGAATGTTAATTATAACGGCTTTATCCAGTAGTTATTTAATTAATTTACATAATATACAATCTAACAATTAGAATGATTGCTCAAATTTAGGCTGAGACCACACTATAGTTTATTATTTAATTAAAATAAACTAAAATTGAGTAAAACTGAAAATTACTAACTAAAATTCCATATTATGTCAATAATGATAAACGTCTAAAGTTACCCACATTGACTTTAATCTAGACAATTGTATCTATATATTTTGGTTTCTTGTAAGAAAGTCAAAATTCTAAGCTTACTGTAAATGTTATTCATAATGTAGCCTTTAATATACAATGTATTTATTTCATGTAGTTAGTAGTAAATTAAGTATTTTATTTCATTGTAGAAAAGCTTCGTTTTTAAATTATTTTATAATAATTATTTTTTAAATACTCGCGACACAATTTAACTCACAATTTAACAGTAATTGTAACTTTATTTTTACCGCCTGTTATGTAACTGGGCCATAGGCCTGATTTTATCAATAATACCTAAATTTTAGGGAACACTTAAGCCCACTAAGTGACAGTTAATGTACGTGAAAATTGTCATCAATTAGCTGGGCCCCAATCATGTAAGAATGGCCGATCAAATGTTAAAGATTTTCGTCAAAGTAAAATAAACCTTAATTGCATTGAATTAGAGCTCAATTTCGTCTGCCCATTCTTATACGTTTAGGTATGTATGATACCCTAAACGTATAAGAATGGGCAGACGAAATTGAGCTCTAATTCAATGATGTCATGGTTTATTTTACTTTGACGAAAATCTTTAACGTTTGATCGACAATTCTTACGTAATCGGGGGGCTGGTATTGGTTTGGTTAGATGTTCCGTAAAATTAAGATATTGTTGATGATAGCGAAACAATAGGTAAGCTTAGTACTTTATTGTAAGAACTTTCTATGTACCTAGAATCAGCAAATAAATATTATGATTATGATAAGAAAGTACATTTACAGTGAACTTAATGAACGCTTATAAAACTAAACTTAACTGGAAAATTTAGAATAGTAGCTTCAGAGTAATTCTAATGATTTTACCAAACACTCTATGTATCTTACCTATATCACTGATAAAATTAGAAAACTATTAAGTACTGAAATTGTTTCACAATAGTATAAAATTTTAACTCAAATTCAATTAGGTACTTACAGTCCCACAAACTTAGTTGGCCGGTGGCCAAAATTGGAACTAATTTTTATGCTTGTTTAATTTTTGTTTTTATTTTATCTATACTTATAATAAAACTGTAACAGGTCCAATTCTGTACATTGAAGATATTTTGAAAATTTTTTTTGGAGGGCACTCATTATTCGATACTGAAGCCAAATCTGTAATTTTTTTCATTTTTGTCTGTCTGTCTGTCTGTCTGTATCTTGGCCGCTACTGAATGAATTCAAACGAAACTTGGCACGATTTGAGCCCATACTACGAGGTAGGACGTAGGATACTTTTTATCCCGAAATTCTACCCCCCAAGGGGAAGTTATAGCCATGAAACTTGATATATGAGCTGCGGGTTGAAAATGAAAACATATGTGTTTCACAGTTTTTCAAAATTCCACCCCCGAAGGGGTGAAATAGGGGTTGAGAGTTTGTATGAAAATCCTTAATTTCTCAAGTTATAGCCATGAAACAGCATTTGGGCTTTCGTTAAAATATGAAGAAGTACGTGTTTCACCATTATAGGGCATAGGCTACTTTTTATCCCGGAAAATTAATGAGTTCCCGCGGGAATCGAAAAAACTTAGACCACGCGGACGAAGTCGCGGGCATCAGCTAGTTTTTTATATATATACTAGCGACGCGGTCACCGGATAGATAAGTTTGAGGGACTAGGTATAACTTAATATTATTTATTTGCCTAACTCCTCAAACATCCACACGAAAGTATTAAATCAAAATATTCAGTAAATATTCCTAAACTTATAACTAATTACAATAGAAATTTTTACACTTGAGTTGCGTTCTCAATCGTATTAAGAAACTGTTCTTTTATGGGGATATCCCCAGAATTTCTCTTCCTCGGTTTGGGGACAGGCTTCAATCGGGGTTTTGTAACACTGTTATACCCTACTTTTAAATCCCTTGACGAGTTTAAAAGACTTTCGTTCTCCGTCAAAGTTACTTTCAAAGAACGATGGTCGGAAGACTTTCGTGAGTTTGACATAGCTTGCAGCATTAGCAATTGGTTGTGTATGTTCGGAGAGCTAAGGCTGTTCCTTGGTATGGTAGCGTGAGGAGTTCCTGGAGCAGGAGACGGAGCTGGTTCAATGTCATCAGAGGCATCCAAGTACCCCAACTTATTAACTGGACCTAAATCCATTTCACTCTTATTTAAACTGTAATAGTTGTTATGTCCAAAGATTTTCATATTGAAATTATCATAGTACGGTATGACGCCGTTTAATGTGGAAAATACCTGGGGTTTCAGGCTGTTTTCTTGGTAGCTTAATCTAGGTCGTCTAGGCAAGGTTACGTAGCCTTTTGTGTTGACAGGAATTTCTTGATAATTTTGCAATCTGTTGTATAGAGGTGAATTTATTGAAGTTACTCCGTATGTGGGTGATGTTGGACTGTCAATTTTATTATGGGATACTTGGGGTCTTTCTACGTCCCCCGCTGGAGATATCTGGGTGGTTGCTCTCAGAGGAAATGAGAGTAAATCTGGTGGGTACGCTTGAGAGTCCTGTGATAGCCGATCTAGAAGTATTTCTTTCGGTATCTTCGGTACTTCTTTCTCTGGCCGTATGTGATCTTCCGTTGACGCTGCAACAAAAAATACATCTGTTATTATTGTATGTACCTCGTTATATAATGGTTAGCATGTTCGACTGCGGATAAGAGGTCCCGGGTTCGATTCCCGAGTCAGGCCATAACTTAAAGCGGCGGGATATTCTAATCCCTCTCTCTTTCTGGCACATTCTAACATTTTCGATGGTTTTAAAAGTATCAGTATATTATTGAAAAATGTGGCCAATCGAAGTTTGGATAGTAAAATTTATTTTTATTGTACCTAGTTTTTGATCAGAGACCACATAAAGTCTAACGGACCTACGCGCGCCTGATCTCTTTCCGCTTGTGTTGGTTTTTCATTCTATTCGAGCTATGAGAGTTACGGAATGAGGAGTGCGATTGCTCTTATTTTATTCGATGTTTGATGACCTCTCTTGTATGCTGTTAGCTTTCTTCCAACTTAGACCGCAGCGTCACTTACCACCACGTGAGATCGATCACCAGTCAAGGGATAAAAGTATACAAAAACCCTTATCAACAATGACGGGTAACTTTGGATATTATGATTACAAAGTTGTTAACTTTCATAGACTTCCTTTAAAGGCCTAGCCCCACTACAGAGGCGTGGCGCGGCGCGGCACGAAGCGGCAAGTATTCTTTGTATGAGGTTGTAAAGCGCGGCACGGAGATGCACTGCGCGACGCTGCTCCTTACAAACTCATACAAATTGACGACCTCCCTGGTCCAGTGTTGAGCGCTGTTGTCTTAACGTGGGAGGTCCCGGGTTCGATTCCCGGCAGGGTCAATTTGGGAAAATATTATTTCTGAATATTCTCTGGTCTGGTCTGGTGGGAGGCTTCGGCCGTGGCTAGTTACCTACCACCCTACCGGCAAAGACGTACCGCTAAGCGATTTAGCGTTCCGGTAGATGCGGTGTAGAAACCAAATGGCTTGGTTTGGGTTGGCTATGGGCTTAATATAACTGCCATGCCCCTAGGTTAGCCCGCTACCATCATAAGTCACATCATTACTTACCATCAGGTGAGATCGCAGTCAAGGGCTTACTTTTATTGAATAAAAAAAAAATTGCCGCTACGTGCCGCGCCGCTCCGTGCATCGGAAATGGGGCTAGACCTTAAATCCCACTGGACGGTTTAGCTAACTTTGCGTTAATAAAATATTTACTTTGCGAAACAAGGAACAGAAATGTCATTCAAAGTAAGTAGGTAGTAATCAAACAATTTCTGAGACCTAAGTTCTTGAAGCGTGGGTTGAACAATTCTTTGCAGACCTTTGAGCAACAAGTCTTAGGGTTGACATCACTACCCATATTATTGTCTAAATATTAGGTGACTGACTGATTCAACGCACAGCTCAAACCACTCGACGGATCGGACTGTTTGGCAAACAGATAGCTAAGAGTATTATAACGAAGGCATCCGCTAAGAAAATATTTTTGAAAATGAAACCCTTAAGGAGGTTAAATAGGGCTTTGAAATTTATATGAAAATCGAAACTAACGTGAGTGAAGCCGCGAGCAAAAGCTAGTAAATTATAAATAATTTATTTATTTCACGTAGGAAAACTTGTTTCACTTATGATAAGTCAAGACACTACCACCCGCACGTAATGCAAAAGTGTGTTTGTTTGGTGAGCTGTCCTTCAATCACGCAGCCACGAAGGAATGGATCGGCGTGATCTTTTGCATGGATATATTATTTGGTGACCTGGAAAGTGATATAGGTTGCTTTCTTTTCCCAAGAAGTTAAGACGGGACGGCATGACGAAGCCTGGTTTAACGTTCTCGCCCAAAGAAGAGTAAGGAGGCATACTACCGGCTCCTTGATTTGCGACGACAGGTTCAGCTGCCCCATTTGCGACCGCTGTCGCAAATGGCAGCTGAAGTGTCGCTCCTGTATCAGCTTGTTTAGCCATAGAAAAAAGTGTCGCCTAGACAGTGCGTAAATCGTCTGTCAAGACGTAAAGGCCAACGACGAAGACGGGATTATGTAAAAACCCAACGAGAATTCACGGGAATTATCTTAACTATTTTCAGAGCTTGATTGAAATTACCGTTTGTATTTTTAGACCAAGCGGTCCAGTACTTTTGCAAGAGCGGACGTTGAGTAAACACCCACTTCTAGAGGGGAGATGTGGAGTATCTGTCGCAGACTAAACTACTTTTTAGCCCTTTGATATTTTGCAAAATTTTGGCACGAGTTTCGCTTTAACTTCAAATCGAGCCTTGGCACAAAGGACTGTAACCTCGTTAGTTTTTTATGGTCTAAAGCACGGTAGCGACAAAAGAATGTTTCCATGAAAATAGTCGGCTGTAATTTATGAAGAGAGATATCGTGCTAGGATACGGTTAGAGGTTTTAACGAGACTGTTAGACACCTGCGGTTTTGTTCGCGTTTTGATTTATTTTTAGTAAGTCACGATTCTTATGATGACTACACTGGTATTAAGTTGTTATTTTATAAATGGAATATCTGACTAGACTTAAGATAAGGCAAAGGGAGCAGCGCAATTTTTGTATGATCAAATAGAACCGGAACAAACTGATAACCAGCGCTGAGTATTGTTATCAATGCTCACTACTGTTATCAACATTGTTATCAATGATAATGCTGAGTTTGCCTCCTATTGTTTATTGTTAGTTTTTTTTTAAATTTAATCATAGTATTTAAGTCGATAAGTGTGTAAATCTAGCAATAAGTGCATCCTGTTAAAAAAAAATTATGCAAGTTTAAGCTGTTTTATCCATATCCATACTAGTATTATAAATGTTAAATGCAAGTATGCAAAAGTGTATTTATGTCTGTCTGTCTATCTGTCTGTCTGCTACACTTTAACGGCCTATCTTTTTAACCGATTTTTTAATGTAATTTGGTACAAAGATAGGTTGTATCTCGGGGAAGGATGGAGCAATTATATTATCGCACTAGTGTGAAAATGTATATATAAGAGTACCATAAACGAGCAAATGAATTGTAATATATAATTATTTTTTAATTCAGTAAGTAATGCAGATGACATTCATGTTGAATAGGGATTTCGCCTATATCAAAAATAAATTATTTCTAACTGATTATTAAATAGAGGGTCTTCCAAAAGACCTAAAAATCACATCCTCGTTTATTTTTAAGTTTGATAACCATTTTAAAATATAGATTAAAGAAAAAAAGTGCGTTGAAATTTTATGACGTCACAACTGTGAATTTCATACAACTTCCATACTAGAAGTGCGTTTTTAAGTTGGATAAAGAGGTGCTGATTTGATTGAGTTATCATCATCCCTATTCATTAGCACAAGTTATAAAAGACGATATAAAATTAGCTATCAAAAGTTACTTAAGTTATTTACAGGTTGTCTCGGAGTTCTTGTACCAGGCAATTATCCGTACAATACGACCCTCCCCGAGCACGAAACTTTACAATCAAATCAAACTTCCAGAGACTATTGCAAGTATTTCTAAGTTAAACGATGATAAATTTTGTTTGAATGGGAAAGAAAACTTAATTTAATTGTTTGTTAAGGATGAAAAATTAACGATGACCTTTGATCTTCTTAGTAGGTTTTAAAAGTCTTTCGTAATTAGAACGGTGATAAATTTCGTTTAAAATGCTAAAAATATAAAATTATTTCATTGTAATTGACGATCAGGTTTTCAGGTTAAGCTGTGCGGTTTGCAAGTTTTGAAAAACGCAAAATTATTGAAAAATCCTATTAGAATGTAAAATATTATTTTAAATATGACAAGAAGCGTAGGAATGAATAGTTCTAGTGGCTCTGATTATTTTAATTAGTTTTAGATGATTTGTGAGATGGTGGTAGGAATTAAAACAAACCCGGCTGAGTTTAATATGAGCTCTTCTGAGACTAGGGCGCATTGGGAACCCTCGTAGCTTCAGTTTTAAGATACCGTAGTTAATTAACACCATCACGTCTTATGCTTTATACTATTGACGTTTAAAAGTGTACTTACAGTGTATCAAAGTTGAATAAACTATATTTAGATTCTACAACAAAGTCATATCAAAATGGGCTTAGTAGTGTTTGAGTACACACAAAAATACAATCTATAACCCGAAACAATTATTATAACATCTCAGTTGCCTCGTGGAACAACCTCATCGAGAAAAACTTTTGTTATAAAATATATAAAACAATATATATTACATTAATACTTTCTCGAGTGTCATAAAAAATGTTTCTGTATTACTTAATTGAATACCTAACGTTTTCTCCTACTTGGTCGGAAATTGCTTCATTATTAAAAAAAATGTATTAAAATGCAGCTCTTTTCTGGCCGTTAATACGCCAATAGGAAATCAGGTCATTTCCATACGGTTACAGAGTTTTAGTTTGAGTTCAAATTATGTTTGTTGTGTCCTCGCAAATTAAAGATTAGTACTAAACAAGTCCCGGCCGAAATAGCAATATTGGGACTTGTTTAGTACTTTTATGTAAGCTGTAAGGTGTGCCAAGTTACATTCAAATCCATTCAGTAGCTTTGGCATGATGCTCGAACATACTGACACACGGAAATTTAAAAAAAAATAGTTTAAAAAAAATAGTATCGATAGTAAAGCTTATTTGTCTGTATCGATAATAAATTAGATTTGGAATAAATTATTGAAAAATTTTGAAGAAGAGATTTTTATTTCAGAAAAGTTTTTTTGTAATGTATTCATTTTCAATGCTCCGATTCTTGCGGGGACTGCTAAATATGTGATTTTTTTGAAAATACTGTAAACTCTAGTTAACACTCTCCCTTACAAATAAAGCGTAAACGAAAGTCTGAAAGTTCTTTGTAGCAATGTAATCTAAGTAAAGCAATAACTTCGGTTAGTTTTGCTCCTCGACGGAACTTGTTAACTTTAATGGATGTCGATTCCGAGCCTCACAGTGCTTTATTTATATTTTATGCAGAAATTGACTTTGCTTTTTAAATTGGCAGGCTTATTCATTATTACAGTTTTTTTTACTGGCTATGTTACATTTATTTACGGGTTTACTTACTGGCCCCATTGATGTTTATTTTTAGAGTTGGCTCTGTTATTATACGACTGCCTGAAAAAAAGAGTATATTGTTTTCAGGGTTCATGTATGTATGAATATACTCGTAGGTATGTATGTGAGTTTGTATATTCCACTATAACTTCTATACGTACGCCAGAACGGATTTTGATGAATGAGGTATCGTTAGAATCCTTAGCTTATTCCGGGTGACATGGGCTATTAAATTAAAAAAAAACCGGCCAAGTGCAAGTCGGACTCGCGCACCGAGGGTTCCGTACAAACCTGTAGTAAGTTTTACGATTTATGACGTATTAAAAACAAGACGAAATGAACCGCAAAACTAACTTTGTTTGTAGAGGTTTATTGTTAATATCAAAAAATTACGTTTGTTGTATGGGAGCCCCCCTTTAATATTTACTTTATTGATATTTAATTATTTATTTTGAAAGGTAATATACAAGTTAATATTCTGTGAAAATTTGAACCGTCTACCTGTTACCGTTTTTAATATTGAGCAAAAAAATACGAAAAAAACACGTCTATTGTATGGGGACCCCCCTTAATATATATATTTTTTTAATTTTTAGTATTTGTTGTTATAGCGGCAACGGAAATACATCATTTGTGAAAATTTCAGCTTTCTAGCTATCACGGTTTATGAGATACAGCCTGGAGACAGACAGACAGACAGACAGACAGACAGCGGAGTCTTAGTAATAGGGTCCCGTTTTTACCCTTTGGGTACGGAACCCTAAAAAAAATGATAGAGTGACCATGGTCCCGCATCAAAGACTCAAGTTGAATTATTTTTTCCTATATTGTCATCATCAAGAAAATGATGAGTAGATTCCAAAAATATATAAGACTATATTTCAATATCCAGTGATTCACAAAAAAAATCATTTAACTATGGCAGTCGTATTTTTTAATTCTTTGAGTTATATTAATTTACAGGTTTTGACAACTTCCCTGCCGCAGTGCAGTTGAGCACTTTAGTCTTAACGTTGGAGAGCCCGGGTTTGATTCCCAGGCTGGGAATCAAACCCGGGCTCTCCAATCTCCAATCCCAGCAGGGTCAATTTGGGAATTTATAATTTCTGAATTTCATCTGGTCTGGCCTTAGCCTTGGCTTTGGCCGTGGCTAGTTACCACCCTACCGGCAAAGACGTACCGCCAAGCGATTTAGCGTTCCGGTACGATGCCGTGTAGAAACCGACTGGGGTTTAATATAACTGCCATATCCCTAAAAGGTTAGCCCGCTACCATATTAGACTGCATCATCACTTACCATCAGGTGAGACCGCGAATCAAGGGCTAATTTGTATGAAAAAAAAGGTATTATTTTCTATTAGGTACTAATGTAGCTACTACTAGAATACTACTAGGATGCGCATTCTTCCGCGTGCAATAAGGTTTTTGATTCCCTCGGAAACTCTTTTATTTTCCAGTAAAAATTGCCTATGCTAATCCAAAAATCCAAAAATGGCCTATGCTATCTCCATTCCAAATTTCAGCCTATTCGGTTCAGTTATTGTGGCGTGAAGAAATAACAAACATCAATATACACAAATATTACAATAATATAATACAGCAAAAAACAAGATCTGACTTAAGAGTCTGGAAAACACTGAAAATTATTGCTGAATTTTATGGATTTCGACTTTTCTAAATTCCTATAATATGTACTTCTTTCGACTTTGGTAATTTACTAAAAAAACTTTATATTTTACAAGCTACGTTACGTTCGATTTTGATTGGTAAATTTCAAACCCCTATGTTACCCCTTTGGGGGTTGAATTTTCAAAAAAATATTTCTTAGCGGATGCCTAGATCATAGAAGCTATACCTGCGCTGATAGATTAGTCAGTTAGACAGTTACCTTTTTTCTTTATACTATATTTTAGAAGTTACGCTTATTAAGAAATATTTCATGAAAAAAGGGAGAGAGATTTAATTTCAGTGACATTGATATTCTATTACGTGCTCGTTCTCGTCGCCGAAAAGCAAGATTTATGGCTAAAGAAATGTTTTACTACTCTGACTTAGGGAAGACTTATGGACTTTTTATTTTGCTTTACGCCAAAAAAATGTTTAACAACTCACCTAAAATTGAGTCATTATCCAGTAAAGTCTTGTTAAGCTCCGACATTTCTGTACCAGCAGAGAGAGTGGGTGCTTCGTATTTCCTTGGAGGCTTAGTGATAGGATTAACATCCATCTTGCAGCCCTTTTCAGCTTCAGAAGTGACTGAGCCTTCTATTAAAGCTTCCCCATTAGACGATCGCGTGTCTGTCTTTATCAGTCTCTTTAATTCCGTGTTCTGTGTTGTGAAATAGCAAACTGCGAACACAGCCCCAAATATAATTACAATAGATGTCAAACATCCTACTAGAATTGCAAAAGAATCTGCGTCCATACCAGCAATAGTCCCAGCTCCACCATATTTTGACAAAACAAGCGTTAAGGTCTTCTCGTCTTTCCCACCAGGGTTCTCAGCTACACACGTATAATTCCCTCTATCAGTATACCTCGAGTGTAGAATCGTCAAGTTCACCCATCTTATCAAATCCATAGTGTTCTCTGTAACAGTGTACCTTATTTCTCCGAACGACCTCAACTCAATTGTTTTGCCGTTAAACCTCCAAACAACTTCTGGTGTAGGGTTCCCGACTACTTTACAAATTAGAGTCACGTTCTCCTCATAACTTTTGATAGTCGAGTCTGGGAGGGGCTCCAATATAGTAGGCCGACAGGCGAAGTTCGAGGAATCTAATTCGTTCCAAAGTTTGGAACGAATCGAGGCAGGTTCCGCGCACGAGGTCGGCGGAGTATACAAGTTATGGCTGATCACCCAATCTCGGAACGTCTGTAAGTTGCAATCGCATCTCCACGGGTTGTTGTGCAAATCCAATCCTGACAAGTTTCTAAGCGCCATCAAAGTTTCCGGTTTCATGTGACTCAAATTGTTACCATCGATTCTCAATATCTTTAACTGGGGTAAGTTTGCGAACGCCTTCGTTGCTATTCTCACGATTCTATTATTGCTCAATTCGACTTTTTGGAGGTACTTCAAGTTGCGGAATAGCCCGTCTTCGAGCTTATCTATCAGATTATTGCTCAGATTTATTAATCTTAATTTCTCTGTTTCTTTAAAAGTTTCTGGATGTAAGTGTCTTATTCTATTTTTGGATAGATCTAATTCTATCATAATGGCTAATGCAATGAATGCTGATTTATGGACAGCTTCAATATTGCAGTCTCTGAGGAAAAGCTTTTTGAGGTTAGTTAAGCCAACTCTGTGGAATGCTTCTTTGTGTAACTGCTGTAGGTTATTATTAGATAGATCCAGTATTTGGATATCGCTGCTGAGGTTTGCCGGTACGACCTTGAGACTTGAGTTGGCACAAATAGCAGCTTTGTTACCGGATTGCCACCTGCAGTCGCAAGGACGCTGGCATTCTGTGGTGAAGTCGGCTGCAGTGTTGGTGAAGAGTATGAGAACGATATTCAGCCATGTCTGCCAACATTGGTGAGCCATTTTGCTATAGTGTTGGTCATTTCTTCGTCTTGTTGCATTCCTGACTGGTGATCTTCACTGGACGCATAAGTGTTCTGAAACAAGTAGAAACAAGATATTAATAAACAGATTCGTATCGGAGACGTGATGTGAGCTTAGGATAGGTCGCTAAAGACGATAATTGGATAATATGATGATACGAATTGGCTAAATTAAAAGAAGCAGCTGATAGAAGATTTTCGATCGCCAAACTTCATTTCGAAGAAGATGATGATGTTTATATTCGAAAATATAAGTTTCTGTAAAACGCAAATGAACCAAAATCCAATTACCTATCTTATGTAATAATTTTTAAATGACCCGAAAGCTGGGAAATAAGTGGTTCAAACAGCTCTGATAGTTCTATCTAGTTGTAAGTGATATTGTTAGATGCTGCAATTTAAAAAATATCTGTCCGAACTGAACCGTGGCCGAGTGGTCAAGGCGCTCAGGGCGCGATTCCCAGAGAGACGCAGGTTCAAATCCTGCCGGTTCCGAAAATTTTTGATATGTATTTAAGTTAGTTTACAATACGATATTATTGTGATTGGCTGAATTTATGGCATTTTTGATGCCATTATGGATTTTGGCTAATAGCGGAAGAGTGTGAAGACTGTGAACCAATCAGAGGTAATTGCGATTGTTACACTGTAGCAATCTTTATTACGTAATAAGGCCCTCGGAGACTTCTATTTTTTCATCTTAATATTTTTTAAACATTCGAGTTCAAAATATTTTCGTGGCGTTGATATATTGCTTTAAAAGATGCTAAATCATTGGTAAAATATTCTATTTTATTAGGAATTTCTGCTATGCTGAAGAATTCTCATAGGAAATTCAAAGAAAGTGCTTATAATGTATGATATTCTGCTCGCACGAAACGTTTTAGCTCGACGTTTCTGATACGAACCGCTGAGGTGTGGAACACCCTCCCAGCACACGTGTTTCCTGCCACGTAGGTACAACTTAAGTACCTTCAAGGCAAGAGTGAATAGGCATCTACTAGGCAAGCGCGTTCCAACCTATACCTCATCATTGCTTTGCACTAAGCATGATTGTCGTCCACCGCATGTCTATTTCGCTATAAAAAAATCTTATATCGTTCAAAATTTGCATACGCAGACCAAAATATCAGCAAGTTAATACAGATACAAAATATAATATTACCACTGTCTTCTGCTTGGTTTGTATGAACTTCAGATTTATTTCGGATCTGTATGTAGAATTATATTTTAAGACACAAAAACCTCATGGACAATGCTATCAATAGTGTAATTTTGAAGTAAAAGTGAAGTCTTTGTTGCAAAAGTTTATTTGATTAGAAAACTTTTCTTTTCCTATGTGGAAGAAGATTTCTATCTTCTTCAGTATTTGGGTTTTATGGAAACATAAAACTTTGGTAACTTCAACTTCTTTTAACTTTCATGTCTTTAATAAGTCACATTGCTTCTATGAGGAAAACCAAACACTCAGAAATAACTAAGGTGGATCCGATAAAAAGTTTTCTGCTAATATTATTATAATTGTTACCGTCAAATCTCTTATCCGGTCAAAATAACATTTAACTGCAAATAAAAATACAATCAAAAAGTGCTTTAATTTTTCTAGCTAAAAGTAGTCTTTACTTAAATTTTGGCCAAAACTCTTGGCTGCAATACGGCTAAGTTCATAAATAATGAACGCAATGAAGGTTGAATTCAGATCAACCTGCCTCAAAACAATCTTATTTGTAGCCCTACAGTGATTTGAACGAAAGTGAAGTAGGTGAATGAGGGGTGACGAAGTGAGTCTTCTTGCCTCACTCCATCCTCACTCATAAAAAACGTCTTATATTTACTAAAAGCCCATAAATACTCTCAACAAATAAATTGCTTGAAGCCGGCGGAATATAATATTGTTTGAAAAATACTTTTGAACCACTTTTGACAAACCTATAAATCAAAAGCACTCTTTACCGTGTTTTGAAAAAAAAAACAAATAGTTTTTTTAAATAAAACTTTTTGTTTTTCCAGCTGTAAGTAGGTTTGACTAAATAGGAGTTCTGACTGCAACATAGCTTCTTTTAAGTCAGCGCGTTTAAGAAAATTTTCTTTTGTAAGCGATCGCTCAAATAAGCGCCTCGAGCGAAGTTGAGGGGTATTTTTAGTAATATCTTCTGGAAACTTTTTAAAGTAAAACATTTTCATTCGAAATTTGTGCTCAAATGATACGATTTGTAGGAAAACTTTTAGGGATCTATATGGGATGGACTCTGTAGGACGCTTTTAAAGGTTTTAGTTTTATATTATAGCCTTAAGACCTTTTTACCCTTTGTTCAAAAAATAGAAAACTTTAAATATTAATAGTATTTTTTGGAATCTGTATTCTGGCCTTGTTACTTTTAAAGAGCGACAACTCAGTGCGTAATTGAAAAGAAAATATTTTATAGGTATATTTTTCTAAGGCTACGATTGCACTTTAATTAAGTTTTACTCTCGTAAGTCACGTAGGTATATGAGTAACTTACTAAATGTAAACAGTCCAGGGGCCATACTGCCAACGCTTAAAGCAACACATAAGCAATATTACTCAAAATGACAGTTTGATGTCACGAACCATGAGGTTCCTAAAATAAGGATTCTAAATTACGAAAGTCAACAATAATGAAACAATATGGCCCCTCTGTCGCGCATCGTAATCGTTGAAAAATAAAATTTAAAAAAACTTATCAGGCATAAAAATTAGTTCCAATTGTGGCCACCGGGTCAGATTGACGGACTATACGTTTTTTTCCCCGAATAGCTGTTACTTTTCCCCCCCATTCAATGATCAGTCGAAAAGATATACCGAAACTTCAAAAGAACCCTTTCTTTGGGAAATGAAAGTAATCCATTCGTGAAACTGCCTTTCAATGTGATGACAAATCAGTGTAGCCGTGATAAAAACCACATTACCCTTCGTAGTCATCTCTGAGGGCCTAGCTAGGGTGACCATGATTTAAACTCAAATCACGGGACTACTATTAGTATGCTTCTATTACTTGGAAGTAGGAACTAATTCATATTTCCCTATTAATATTAGTGGTAAAGTTTATAAGACCGCTATACGTCCGGCTCTAATCTACGGTTCCGAATGCTGGCCTCTAAAAAAAACCAGGTTTCTAGGCTTCACGTAGCGGAATTGAAAATGTTGAGATGGGCGGGGGGAGTCACTTTACTTGATAAGATACAAATTAGGCATATTCTGGGCACCTTTAAAGTAGCGCAGATCCAGGATAAACTCTTAGAGAGGCGTCTGCGGTGGTATGGCCATGTTATGAGAAGACCTAAAAATCACATGACCAGAACTGTAATTAATGTTAGCGCTGGACCCAGACGACGGGGTAGACCTAGACAAAGCTGGATGGCAGTTATAATATACGACCTGAAAACAGCCCAAATTGACACAATGACGACCCAAGACCGAACAGCTTGGAGAAAAATGGTTAGGAGAGCCGACCCCAATTATTAACATGGGATAAGGCTAGGTCTATATATATATATTAATATATAGTATAATTAGTGTTACACGCAGGCAGGATACTCGTAGAAATTATACACACGTATAATGAAACGATGCTTCGTATTGTATAATCCCACGTTTACTTATTTTATGTGTTTAATACTTGTAACGCGATTTAGTTAACCCGGAATACCAATTACAATAATTATTACTGGCGACAATAATGATTTCACTTTCTTGAAACTAGCTGATGCCCGCGACTTCGTCCGCGTGGATTGAGGTTAATTGACCCGCGGACACTATTTAATTCTTCGGGATAAAAATTAGTTTTGCGCTGAGTAGTTAAATCGCTTGGCGGGACGTCTGTATCGCAAGGGTGCTATACTAGCTACCGCAGCCTACCACCAGACCAAACCAGTGAAAATACAAAATTCAAAAAAAAATCAGAATTCAAATCTTTTTTGATTCAAATAAACTTTTACAAGTACTTTTGAATCGTCCAGTGAATCTACCAAAAATTGTAAATTCCCAAATTATCTCTGCTGGAGATTGAGCCTAAAACCTCTTGTAAGACAACAGTGCTCACAACTGCGCAGGGGGTCGCCATGTCAGTCAAAATGAAAGACAAAGTTGCCCTAATTGAATTTCCGAATCGAAAACCATTGAAGCGTGTTCCTTGAACAGATAAAGTGGATTAATCCTAAAGGTCACGGCGCGCCAGCATTGAAATTTACAAAACACACCATAATTTATCAAGGCCCTTTAGCAAACAATCGGTTTGATTTTCGGCAAATTGTCTGCGATGAACCATCAATCACCTACGCAAACAGAGGGCCTTACTATGCTTAGTCCAAGCTCTAACATTGCGAATTCAATCGATCTAAATATTTGAACATTCGAACACATTGGTGTCGAAGTAAAATGAACTTTATCTGTTTTAGGGCCCAATTTTGCGTATATATAGGTTCAGATCAGTCTCTCAATCAAACAACCCAATAATTTTATAAATTGTATAGAGTTTATTCCAATATAGATAGAGCTGTTTCTCTGCGAGTTAAATACGGACACACATTATAACTATTGATTTAATTACTAACTTTATGGTTGTAAATGAATTTTATGCCGGTTTTACAAAGTCGTTGTAAAAGGATTGAAAACTTTTGTCTGCGAACTGACACTTTTCAAGTCTGCGCGCCAAAGCTTACGTCAGTGGCGACACAGACAAGATGCATCCTAACCCTATATCTACATAGTCGCAGACTATGTCGCCACATTGCGTATGCATTCACAGCTAGCGCTCCAAACGGAAACGTTTCGAAATTAAAATCGGTTTTACGGAATTTGTGACATTATATCAAGCGCTTTTGGGTCCATTGTACTTTGACGCCAATTTGTTCGAACAATCGAATACGATGAATCGAAATTGCAATGTAAAAACTGAGACTAAGGGTACAGATTGGCTGAGGCTTCAACAGAATAGCGCGCTTAATATTTACTAGGAGGTTATTAGTTTGCCTAAAATTTTAATGAAGCATGTACTTAGGCTGCCTCTTAGGATGAGATGATGCGTATTTAATGATGTAAGCGATACCCGACAGAAGAATCGCTTTATTTTCATTCAAATTTTGTTCGTTATTTTTTTTACAATCTTTTCTTAAGAAGTGCGGGGAGGAGGTCATTTTTTGAGTCTACCAATTCCTTGTGAAAATTGTGATGTAAACCATACCCATGCAAAAAATCACGTCGATCCCTTGCTTTGTTGCGGCCTGATTGAAGGACAATCCAAGAAACACACACTTTCGCATTTATAATATTAAGTATGATGGCTTTTCTTATTATTATGGCTTCGTATTATGGCCACTCTACACATCCGTGTTATGAGAATACGTGTCCCCCGGAAAAAACATTTCAGCGTGGAAAACGTGTACCTATACCGTCCCCCGCGTAAGGTGCTCGTACATTCCGTGATTCCGTGAAAGTGTTTTCGAGTGAGCGTAATAATTTTATTTTCAATATTTCACTCGAGGCTCTAGGGAGCTTTTGTGGAGGAAGGTCTTGAAATACTCCCTTTATATTGCTCGAACGGTGAAATGTTTTGTTTTGCGTGAGAAATATTGGATTTATATATTATCAGACTCTTAAAATCTCCAAGCGAGCATCGATCCAATCGCTTTCTTGGGGGTTGAAGCTTTGAAGCATTTTTTAAGACAAGTCAAACTGTGGCCAATTCTGTTATAAATACACCATCTCTAAACTAAAATGACAGCTCTACTTATATTGTTATCTCTTTCAGCATACTCCTTGTGGAAAGGGGCAGCACTATATTTAGAGCTGTAATTTTATTTTAATAAACAGCCCCCCGATTACGTAAGAATTGTCGATCAAACGTTAAAGATTTTCGTCAAAGTAAAATAAACCATGATAGGGTATCGTACATACCTAAACGTATAAGAATGGGCAGACGAAATTGAGCTCTAATTCAATTCTGTTATGGTTTATTTTACTTTGACGAAAATCTTTAACGTTTAATCGACAATTCTTACATGATTGGGGCCCAGAATTGGCCACATTGATCGTAATATTACCATTTTGAGGTTTGACGCAAAAAGAGGTTTATAAGTTTGATATTTGTATATCAGTGTAGAGCTCAAACGAATTGAATAATCTTGATGCGGCTTTTTAATCAAAGGAGGGTTTAACTGAGATTTTTTAGATTATTTTGAGAGAGAGGTTTTTAGCTATTATTGATTAAAGTCTGTTAAAAAGATTGAGGATTATATTCACAGAGAATACCTGGCCTGAAGCTGCGTAAAAACTCATTCTAGAAATTACTTAAAGCTCTGTAACTTTAGAGGTTTTTCTATAAAAAAGCCATTGACACGGTTATTCAGTCTCGCCAGACTCTTTTATAGTCACAGAAAATATTTGGCTTGTAGCTGCGTGAAAACTCGTTCTAGGAATTACTTAAAGCTCTACAACTATAGAGGTTTTTCTATAAAAAAGCGATTGACGTGGATTTTCAGTGTCGCCAGACTCTTTTTTTATCTCTACTTAGTGTGTTTTTGCTCTTATATCATAATGAAAAACATCAAGTATAATAATATTATGACAAAAAAGAAAATGAAGCCATATGCGCAGAGAATAAAGCAAGATATATTGCAGATGGGATATCATACATCAACAAGCAAGGCAAAAAAGACGGTGTATTCGCGCCTTACTTCAATAAATTAAGCGCTATTAGGTTATTTATAAGGGTATACAGTGTCAGGAGGAGCGGGAGCGGCAGCGGAAAATAAATTTCCTATATTTTGAAAAAATACTGGGTATTTGACTACAAGTCAAATCAGATTCTTTATTGAACGTCAAAAACGCGTGCTGAGTATGGCAGCTTGTATGAAAAACTTGTGACGTCGTAATTCGACGCATTTTTTAACTTTAAGCGATGCTTTAATTAAAGTAGTACTCAAACCTATTACCTATTCTGTGCTCAAACTTAAAACTTGATGACCTAAATTTGATGTTCTTTGGAAGACCTTCCGTTTAATAGTTACTAAAAAATGATTTCGATATAGGAAACCTGACGACCTACAGCAATAAGACTGCCTTTGCACCCTTCTATTTTATCTTTTAACTTTTTTTTTTTTCTGACCACATCACACCTGATGGGAAGTGATGATGCGGCCTAAGGTGGGACGATGCCTATTCACTCTTGATTTAAAGATACCCAGATTGTATTTGGTGGGAAACACAGTTTTAGGTAGAGTGTTCCAGACCCTAGCCATGCGAATGAGGAATGAAGACGCGAAGCGTTTCGTTCGTGTGGATGGAACGTCGACTACATAGGGGTGGAAACTCGCACGGCGTCTTGCGGTACGATGGTAGAAAGGTGAGGGAGGTACAATGTTATTGTTTATTGTCTTTATTTTATGTGTGTACAATTGAGTTGAGAGATAAAGAATTTTATCTATCTATCTATCTTTCTGGCACTGTGGTAAACGTTATGGGATTTTAATTCCAATCAGTGTTGATTTGTAAAATATAAGCTCAGGTCTATTACTAGTGTTTGATAGAAAGAACAAAAAAAGCGTTTCGTTTAAAAAATAAATACCTGCTCGCTCGTGAAAGTAACCGCTCCATTACATCTCATATCGTCTTACACCGCAATGAATGGATTAGCGTGGTGTTTTGCGAAATTGCCTTCGTTTTATCGCGATGCGGGTACACGATGCGATGCGGCGGTGAAAATCGCTTATTCACCGGCATTTCACCGGTAACCCACCACTTGAGGCAGTTTTCATTCGCTTAATGAAAACTTCATTTTCGAATTACGGAGCTAAGATTTCTGTGGATTGTTGGTAGTTTATGCGGTTTAATGAATTGTACGGTACGGTGTTAAGTTGGAAGATCTTAATTAGGTCGATAAATAAACGTTGGTAAGCGGGTGAATAGTTTAACACCGGTTTATTTCTTTCTGTCATTGTGTAACTGTGATTTCATAGACATTTAGCTTAGCTCAAGCACCAGTCCCCACATTAAAACATCATAGCAAATAGAAATCTAACTATAAGTGTTTGTATGTAAAGTAATGTGGACAAATAAAGAAATTCATTCATTTATTCATTCATTTGCCTAAAAATCACCTAGCTGAATGGAGATTTAAACAATAAAACGTGTTGTCAAAGAAAATTCAAAATGTCATAGCAGGGGACATGTTTGACTTATATAATTCGGTAAGCCAGCATGTGTCAGCTGCCAAATTAAGGTTTTCTTTAGACTATGACATGCAAAAAGATTGAATTCGCTACAAGGCACTCGATTCGTCCCCCAGGGGAGCCTCGTCGTCTATGAATCCCAATATTAGTAACCATAGGTGTTTTCTTTGAACTGCATTATTTAAAAAAAAAAAAATAGTTTATTTTTCTCCAACAAGATTATTTTTAACGTAAAAGGTTGGAGCCTTCTTTTAAGAGTATAATTACCCCTGTGGCAGAAGACTTCATTTTTCTTTAATCCACTACAAGTTAGCCCTTGACTGCGATCTCACCTGATGGTAAGTGATGATGCAGTCTAAGATGGTAGCGGGCTAACCTGTTAGGGGCATGGCAGTTATATTAAACCCATACCCCTATTCGGTTTCTACACGGCATCGTACCGGAACGCTTAATCGCTTGGCGGCACGTCTTTACCGGTAGGGTGGTAACTAGCCACGGCCGAAGCCTCCCGCCAGGCCATTATTCGTTTATTTTGTTCGTAGGGTCCGGACTCCCGACTCTGTTCCGAATAAAACCTTTAATATGGTCGTTTTAAGCAATACTTAAGGGTCAAGGAAACCATCGTAAATAAACCTTACATGCCGAGTTCTTCATAATGTTCTCAAAGACGCGTGAAGTCGGCCAACCCGCACTTGTAAATATATTATTATGTTTTATGAAACTGTTTGTTAGGTAGGTACCCAAATAAGCTTACACAACAATCAATCCTAAACCAACAAGAAAACAATAGGTGGAAATTCGCTACACCACGTCGGCAAATATTAAAAATGTATTCACATTTTACTCACATAAAAGGCGTTTTGAACAAAAAAAACGAAATTTATCGTTTCTCTTAAACAAAACAGCCATTAAAAGTCCATTTACGTTATTTAAAACGTAGCACCTACATGAGGAAACATATTTCTTAGCGGCCGACACTCTCGAGTGATATATTGGCTTTTACGCGTGAGGTTTTTTATATGAAGCGAAAGAACCTCCATACTCGGCCGTACTTTATTATTTCTTGACATTATAAACACCCAAACCAGGAACTACTTTTTAAAAATTTATATACTAGCGCTTACCTGCGATCAAACTTGCTAGCAAGCGGTGATGCCGACTAAGGTGGAGCATGCTTGCCTGGAATAGTATGACTTTCACTCTTGATTTGAAGATACCAATGTTAAAGGTGGAGGGGAAAATGGGGGCTGAAAGGCCATTCCATATCCTAGCGGTTCGAATTAGAAACAAGGAAGCAAATCGCTTCGTACGCATCCGTAGAATTACGGTACCCGTACGAGTATGTACGGGTGCAGACCCTGACGATGCTTTGAAGTACGATAGTAAAAAGGTGAGAGAGGAAAAAACTACAACTCATTATTTCAACTATCAATTCATTATATTTCATCATGTCAACCCATCGCCTGCTTACTCCTAAGTAAGCATGACGTGCCTCCATTCAGAATATAATGAAGAAGAAGAGATTCTTTCAAGAATTCAAATCACCCGTGGGGTAAGGGGTTAGGTTACCGATGCGCTTTTTAAAAGGTGGCGTGAACTCTGCAAATTCGCTCTTGGCCAACGTGGTGGACTTTAAGGCGTAGGTGTGGTATTTCATAGCCCTCTTGTAAGGTCCTGAAAAATGCTTATGCTGTTGAAGATTATGTAAATGATAAAAGAGCATGGATTTGAGTCGCTCCAGTAATGCTGCGGTTACATAAGTATGTACACA
Source organism: Erebia ligea (assembly GCA_917051295.2). Lineage (NCBI taxonomy): Eukaryota > Metazoa > Arthropoda > Insecta > Lepidoptera > Nymphalidae > Erebia > Erebia ligea. Next base: position 1,775,144 of record OU785241.1, read on the forward strand.
TTGATGTAATTGAAAAATTTTTTTCAACAGAGCAACCACCGAATTTCTTGCTGGCTCTTTTCGGTAGGAAAGGTATTCCGATCCAGCGGTAGAATCACTGGACGATTCAAAAGCACTTGTAATGCTTGTATACGTTTATTTAAATAAAAAACATTTGAGTTTATACTTTCAGTATACTTATTATTATTAAAAATAAATTAGTACAAGTTTTGATAAAAAATCAATAATGTTTAAAGGTTTTCGTGGCAGGTACTATAATGCAAATTTTTGTTGTAAATATTTAGATTATCTTATCACAAAGATCCTTTTGTAATTTTTTGCGATCGTGTCGTGTTAATGAAATAAAAATTTCTTTTTAAATAAGTTGTTTTTTACTGTTATTTAAAGTTTTCTAGAGAATCTTACTTAATGTTTGTACTATAATTTAATAGTAAAAATGCGTCTTAACGGTCCGTCCGCTTTGCTGATTTTGACGAAATTTGGCGCGGATTTTGACGGAATTTGGCGGATTTGGCGGATTGTATTTTGTATTTTTATTTTATTTTGTATTGTTTTTATTTTTATTTTATAATAATAATAATTATTAATATAATTAATTATTATAATAATAATAATTAATAAAGTTTACATCCTGGAGTTCATACAATTTTATCATTGGAAATCTAAGTGTTCTTTCGTGATGACTACAATAATTGATTTCCTGTACTCTACAATTATTATTATGTTAGATAGCAACCAATATCTATCAATAAAATACTTAAAAAATTATAGAGATTCTAATTAGGTACTTTTTATTCCACTAACTGTTAGCTATTGACATGACCCCGAATCGGGTTCATCTCGGCATCATACGCTAATCCCTTAGCGGCACTTCTTATCCGGTAGGGTGGTAGCAAAGCACCAGAAGCAGACTAGAGAAAATGCTGAAATTAAAAATTTTACCAAATTGACTCGCCCCAGGATCGAACCCAGGACCTCCCACTTATAAAACACATAGCTACAGCTGCGCCAGAAGGTCATCGCAAAATCAAATAACTTTTTTTTATCAACTACAAGTTAGCCATTGTCTGCGATCACACCTGATGGTAAGTGATGATGCAGTCTAAGATGGTAGCGGGCTAACCTGTTAGAGGTATGGCAAATGAAATGAAATGCCACTTATGATAAGTCGTAAGAATCTACCATCGCAGTTATATTAAACCCATACCCTTCGGTTTCTACTTTCTACACGGTATCGTATCGGAACGCTAAATCGATTGGCGGCATGTCTTTGCCGGTAAGGTGGTAACTAGCCACGGCCGAAGCCTCCCACAAGGCAAATTCAACTTTCAAAAAACAATAACATCTTTCAACTTCGACGCTATATTATAGCAGTCGACGCTACCAGTTGAAAGACGTTATTGTTTTTTCTAAAACACCCATTACCAATTCATTGCGATGGGTGAACCGCAAAGGGTGTATAAATCACGGTACGGGTACGGTTCTGACCCGCTCTGAACCGGACCGTAAATACATCACATGACTATTACTTAGGCCACTATCACACTTGTATAGTTCCGCAAACAAAATAAAATTAAAAAAAAAAAAAATGCCAACGCTTATATCAACACATAAGCAATATTACTCAAAATTACAGTTTGTTGTGATGTACATTGACATTTCTAAATTATGGATTATAATACATACTACTAGCGGATGTCCACGACTTCGTCCGCGTGGTTTAATTTTTTTTTTATTCCCGCGGGAACTCTTAATTTTCCGGGATAAAAAGTAGCCTATGTCGCTCTCCAGGTCCTCAACTATACCCATGCCAAAAATCACGTCGATCCGTTGCTCTGTTGTGGCGTGATTGAAGGACAGACCAACAAACAAACACACTTTCGCATTTATAATATTATTAAGTATGGAATATGGAATTAGTATGGATATTAATATTAGAGTGTTGTTCGACTCTAAATTTTCCCAATGCAAAAACGTAAAAACCTAGTTAACGTTCTAAACCAGATATCCCAATTGAGAACTGAAAATTACCTAGATACCCCAGATGGTTAAATTTACGGTTTCCCAAAAACCCCCGCGAACGGAAAGGATTTGCTGTAGCGAGTCAAGTAATTGTCAGGTGACGTATTTACGAGCGGGGACTTCGGGTGATTTAAGAAATGCCCGGGTCGCGAACTTTCCAAAAACCACTCACACGTAGAGTGAGTGGTTTAGTTATTAGTATTATATAGGTTACTAGCTGATGCCCGCGACTTCGTCCGCGTGGATCGAGGTTTTTCGGTTCCCGCGGGAACTCCTTAATTTTCCGGGATAAAAAGTAGCCTATGTGTTATTCCAGACTATAATCTATCTCTGTGCCAAATTTCATCCAGATCCGGGGCCGGATCCGGATCAGCCGTTGGGGCGTGATTGAGTAACAAACATCCATACATCCATACATCCATACATCCATACATCCATCCAAACTTTCGCATTTATAATATTTATTTGATAACTGCCTCGTTGGTGTAGTGGTTAGCACGTTCGACTGCGGCCGACGAGGTCCCGGGTTTCAGTCCCGGGTCGGGATATAATTAAGTATTGGGTTTTTCTGACTAGAAATTCTCAGTACTTGCCCGGAGTTAGGAAGTTAGCGGTGTTTCACCCCCGTGTCTCGGAGAGCACGTTAAGCCGTCGGTCCCGGTTGTTATCACTAACATGATAATAGTCATATTGGATAGAATCAGACGTTACTTTGCGGAAGTTCATGATTTTTATGTTCAAGTAATTGTCAGGTGACGTATTTACGAGCGGGGACTTCGGGTGATTTAAGAAATGCCCGGGTCGCGAACTTTCCAAAAACCACTCACACGTAGAGTGCAAATAAAACCGGCCAAATGCGAGTCGGACTCGCGCACCGAGGGTTCCGTGCAAACCTGTAGTAAGTTTTAAATTATTAATAAAACTACTTACTAGATCTCGTTCAAACCAATTTTCGGTGGAAGTTTGCATGGTAATGTACATCATATTTTTTTTTTAGTTTTATCATTCTCTTATTTTAGAAGTTATAGGGGGGGACCACATTTTACCACTTTGGAAGTGTCTCTCGCGCAAACTATCCAGTATAGAAAAAATGATATTAGTAACCTCAATATCATTTTTGAAGACCTATCCATAGATACCCCACACGTATGGGTTTGATAAAAATTTTTTTTTGAGTTTTAGTTCTAAGTATCCCCAAAATTTATTGTTTTATTTCTATTTTTGTGTGAAAATCTTAATGCGGTTCACAGAATACATCTACTTACCAAGTTTCAACAGTATAGTCCTTATAGTTTCGGAAAAAAGTGGCTGCTACCTGTTTCACAACGCTTCGCTGCCTTCTCCGTATCGTGCGATAGAGTTGCAAGTCCAGTAGGCATATGTCTACATTTTATTCTTGAAATATTGTTTCGGGTGATAACATTTTTACCCCCCCAAACGTTTACGAAATTAGACAATTTTGGTCTCATTCGACACCTTAATCTAGGCTCGTGCCTCATACGTTTTTTTTTTTAGTATTTTAGTTTAGTTAAATTTTAAAAATTAAAATACTCGAGGAAGTTTTTAGGTCAAAAATTTAGGTTATATTTAGACGCTAATAATATATTTAGACGCTAATAACTTTTAACATAAGCAATATTTCTTTAAAATTAAAACGTACAAGCATAGTTCTTCATTGTATCTGCAACATTTCTAAAAATTATGAAAATTGGACAACATTTACGGGAAGAAAAACACGTGTGCACGTAGTCGGTAACTGGATGGGTTGGACCTGCCCCCCGATTACGTAACAATTGTCGATCAAATGGCAAAGGTTCGGCGTCAAAGTAAAACAAACCATGACAGCATTGAATCAGAGCTCAATTTCGTCTGCCCTTTTCTTGCCTGCCCTTTTTTTCTGCCCTGCTCTTTTCGTTTCTTCCTTGCCTCGGATAGCAGGTTAAGCCGTCGTTCCCGGTTATTGCTCGTACCACTAACATCTGATAATATTATTCGTTAGTAACCTAAGAGTTGAAATATAACTCTTAGTCGAGTCATAAGCGGAAGGACTTGGGAACCCAACTCATAATTATCCCAATAAAACCCCTGTCATTATATGATTATTATTATATTGAAAAAGGGGTTACGACCCTCAGTAATGAGGAATACGACGCAGAGAGAGAGAGAGAGAGAGAGAGGATATTGTAGATATCACTGTTGTAAGTTAGTGTACAGTGTACCATTCAAAGTGGTATACAGTATAGTAATTAGTGAATTAATTTGCTAACAATAGATGTTGACAGTCAAATTGATGTGGAGCTGCGGGCAAACGCATTCCATGATTAACTAATGCAGATTGCAGACGACATTAGAAGATTAACAGTGGGGATTAATATTAGGAATGAATTAAGGAATTTGATTTGAAACTAATATCTTATTCAAATTCAAATGTTTTTTTATTCAAATTAACTTTTACAAGTGCTTTTGAATCATCGAGTAATTACCGCTGTTTCGGAATGTCATTCCTACCGAGAAGAGACAGCAAAAAACTCAATGGTTATTCTTTAAAAAAAACGTGTGGCGTCGCGGGACCCCAGCTAGGAACATAGTTCCTTATTAAGTACATAAATAGTGTAAAATACATGTGAAACTTCAGAAAAGTAGCCTACGAGAAAATGAGATAAATATAACTCGTATTCTATCTCATTCTCTCGCAGGCTAAACCCTATTTATCATATTATAAATGCGAAAGTGTGTTTGTTTGTTGGTTTGTCCTTCAATCACGCCGCATCGGAGCAACGGATCGACGTGATTTTTGGCATGGGTATAGTTGAGGACCTGGAGAGTAACATAGGCTACTATTCCGGAAAATAAAGGAGTTTCCGCGGGATTAAAAAAAACTTAAACCACGCGGGCGAAGTCGCAGTCATCAGCTAGTAAATCATAATAATGATGGGAAAGACATAAATCGGCTTTCGATCTCGTATATTGAGACAAAATTGTAAGATTCAAATAAAATAAATCCTATCAATTTTCAATCACGTTAGTAATTTTCTGATATCAAATCTGAGAAAATTGCTCATAATATACAATTTCTCCTTTGACAAAGGTCCAATAGTTACAAAGATATTTGGTTTGTCCAATAATATTCCTTTTCTATGCGAAAGATATAGCCCTATATTCTCAATCTATATTCTTACGTATAATTTATCGTTGTATAAGCGTTCGTATATCGTTCATTGTATCTTTATCGAGTTCTTGGTGACATTTGTAAATAGCTCATAATGCTTTATAGAATGGGTTTCAATTCGTTTGAACTGGCATATCAATCACGGAGGTCTTCAATATCTTACGATCTTAGAAATCTATCGTAAATTAGAGCCTAAAGTCACAATCGTTTGGCTAGTTTCATAATAATATCCATACTAATATTAGGTATAAATGCGAATGCAAGAGAGTATGTCTGTCTGTCTGCTACGCTTTAATCTACTTGGCGGTACATTTTTGCCGGTAGGGTGGTAACTAGCCTGTAGCCACGGCCGAAGCCTATCACCAGACCAGACCGTAGACGAACCAGAGTAACTGACATAGCTCGAAGAGTCGCCGAGCTAAAGTGGCAATGGGCGGGGCACATAGTTCGTAGAACCGATAGGCGTTGGGGTCCCAAAGTGATCGAATGGCGGCCTCGCACCGGGAAGCGCAGTGTTGGACGACCCCCCACTAGGTGGACGGACGATCTGAAGCGTGCAGCTGGGAGCTGCTCGAAACAAGCGGCACAAGACCGCGTGCTCTGTGGCGATCCATGCAGGAGACCTTCGTCCATAGGTTGAGACGACGGCGACAACGACAAATTGACCCTACCGGGAATCGAACCCGGGACCTCCCATTATAAGACCACAGCGCTCACCACTGCGCCAGGGAGGTTGTCTTCTTATCAGGCCCATAGAAAGCGACCAAGTATCAGAGCCATAAGTCATCACTGGCAACACGCACTGTACGAAGACTTTGCGTTTGGTTTAACACTTCGTCTTAAGGCATTGAGGAATTTTGGACGAGATGTCACGGAATTTTCGAAACGTGTTATAGGTATGGGTTCTAACTTCTATATAATATCAATAATTGACTTACCAATACCTTAGACGCACCATCGAAACGCAATAAACGGCACGGTCAAATTGTGCACAAACAGATATTGTGAACAATTTTCGCCTCAGTCGCGCATGAGTACACTAGGCGTCTAAATGTCGTTTATGTCGAATTGTTATTACAAAATTGAACGCTAAACCGTGTGTTTTTGTGAACAGTTTGGTGTCTCAGTCTATATTATCTATAGCTGTGTTTGTATAAGCGATTGTGGACGCTTTTTGAGTATGAATTTGTAGGAAATGTTGTATCCTTAGTTGGTAAATCGATGATAACAATATCTAATCATACCAATATAATATCAAAGGCCTATTTAACAATTAATGTCCCCTTATACGCATAATTAATAATTGTTAGTTAATCACGCGGTGTGACATTGATCCGGCATCAAATCAATTGTCAACTGCATGTATCACGATTAGCCATACTAATACAATTATTATTGTGAAATTAATTATTAGTATTATATAGGTTACTAGCTGATGCCCGCGACTTCGTCCGCGTGGATCGAGGTTTTTCGGTTCCCGCGGGAACTCCTTAATTTTCCGGGATAAAAAGTAGCCTATGTGTTATTCCAGACTATAATCTATCTCTGTGCCAAATTTCATCCAGATCCGTTCAGCCGTTGGGGCGTGATTGAGTAACAAACATCCATACATCCATACATCCATCCAAACTTTCGCATTTATAATATTTATTTGAGAACTGCCTCGTTGGTGTAGTGGTGAGCACGTTCGACTGCGGCCGACGAGGTCCCGGGTTTCAGTCCCGGGTCGGGCTATAATTAAGTATTGAGTTTTTCTGACTTGAAATTCTCAGTACTTGCCCGGAGTTAGGAAGTTAGCGGTGTTTCACCCCCGTGCCTCGGAGAGCACGTTAAGCCGTCGGTCCCGGTTGTTATCACTAACATGATAATAGTCGTTAAAGCCCCCCAACCCGCATTGGAGACGCGTGGTGGGTCTAAGCTCTAATTCCCTCTCTCCTATGAGAGTGGAGGGCTGTGCCCAGCAGTGGGACGTTAATGGGCTGTAGTGGTGGTGGTGGATTATACAGGTTTTCCTGTGTTTTCGTCCATCGTAAACGATGACAATGAAACGATGATGGCTAAAGCCAGGGAGGGTATAAAAATGGTTTTGTATCTTGCAGTTTCCAAATATGGAACCTTACTGCTTCCCTATTTGGAAACTGCATTCAAAATCGAAATGCATTCAACAAAGCAGGTTCCGTCCACCTGTCACTTGTCACGCGAAATCCAAATTTATTATCTCCCGAATTACACCACCGTGTGACATTTTAGGGACTGCACACACTAGCGATGTTACCAACTCATCTATCTATACATATAAAATTCAAAGTCCTGACTGACTGACTTATATATCAACGCACAGCCTAAACCGCTGGGGTTAGAAACTTGAAATTTTGACAGTAGGTTCCTTTTGTGACGTAGGCGCTTACTAAGAAAGGATTTTGCAATATTCCACCTCTAAGGGGGTGAAATAGGGGGTAAAGTTTGTATGAAAGTCCGACATTTCTCAAGTTATATCTATGAAACTTGGTATATAAGGTATATAATATATAAAAAATTAAGAAATACGTGTTTCACAGTTTTTGATTATTCTACTCCCAAGGGGGTAAAATAGGGGTTGAAAGTTTGTATGAAAGTCCTTCATTTCTCAAGTTATAGCCATGAAACTTAGCATTTGGGCTTTATGTTAGATATGCAGAAGTACGTGTTTCACCATTTTTGAAAATTCGAACTCCTAAGGGGTGAAATAGGGGATGAAAGATTCTATGAAAGTCCTTCATTTCTCAAGATATTTTTCAATTTATATCAACGAAACTTGGTATTTTGGCTTTCAGTAAAAATAAAGAAGCACGTGTGTCACAGTTTTTCAAAATTCCACCCCCAAACGGGTAAAATAGGCGTGATTAATATGTATACCAATGCCAATTTACAGCTTTTTAGTACTTATAGTTTCTGACCTAAGCCGCAGATGGACAGACGAACGGACATGGCGAATTTATCAAGGGTTGTTGACTATAGAACCCTAAAAACGGGAGAATTCTGAAAAAAATCATAGAGCTCAGTAGTCAAAAATCCATTCTTCCCGTATTTTATTGGTAAAAAAGCGAAAGTGTGTAAGTCTGTTGCTTTGTCCTCCCGCCGCGCTATAATAGACCAACGGATCGATGTGACTATTTGAATAGTTTTTGTTGGACACCTGGAGAGTGATATTGGCTATTTTTTTGCAGGTTACTAGTTTTTTTAAATTTTATACAATCTTATTAACATCTTCTAAATAATATATCAAAGGAAAAGGTGACTGACTGACTGACTGATCTATCAACGCACAGCTCAAACCACTGGACTGAAATTTGGAATGCAGATAGCTACTACGACATAGACATCCGCTAAGAAAGGATTTTTGAAAATTCAACCCCTGAGGGCTTAAATAGGGCTATGAAATTTGAATGAAAATCAAACCGAATGCTAACCTAAATAACCAAAAAAACCGGCCAAGTGCGAGTCGGACTCGCGCACCGAGGGTTCCATACAAACCTGTAGTAAGTTTTAAATTATTAAAAAAAAACTACTTACTAGATCTCGTTCAAACCAATTTTCGGTGGAAGTTTGCATGGTAATGTACATCATATATTTTTTTAGTTTTATCATTTACACACACACACACATTTTACCACTTTGGAAGTGTCTCTCGCGCAAACTATTCAGTTTAGAAAAAAATGATATTACAAACCTCAATATCATTTTTGAAGACCTATCCATAGATATCCCACACGTATGGGTTAGATGAAAAAAAAAATTTTGAGTTTCAGTTCTAAGTATGGGGAACCCCCAAAATTTATTGTATTTTTTCTATTTTTGTAAGAAAATCTTAATGCGGTTCACAGAATACATCTACTTACCAAGTTTCAACAGTAGGTATAGTTCTTATAGTTTCGGAAAAAAGTGGCTGTGGCATACGGACGGACAGACACACGGACAGACAGACAGACAGACAGACAGTCATAACGATTCTATAAGGGTTCCGTTTTTGCCAAATTTGGCTACGTAACCCTAAAAAGCTTGTTTTTTAATAAAATTTTATTTCATAAAATGTAAATTCTCGACGGATATGTGCAGTCACTCCCATTCACCCTTCGCTGTCACGTTGGAAGCCGTCAACATCACTTCCAGTCGACATCCCGCGGCGTACAGTTCGTCTGTGTATTGCAACAAAATGTTTTGGTAGAAGGTACGTTTGCGGTGGAGACCCTGGGGCCGTGGAGTCTTACTCGTAGTGGCAAAAATTTTTTGCGAGATATTCCACCGCAGTTGATTGCCTCATCTGTCCAGCGCGGAACTGCAGCCACCATTCTTGCCACCACTCCACGCGGGCATGATTTATATAGTAACTAGCTGATGCCCGCGACTTCGTCCGCGTGGATTGAGGTTTTTTCGGTTCCCGCGGGAACTCTTTAATTTTCCGGGATAAAAAGTAGCCTATGTGCTATTCCAGACTACAATCTATCTCTGTGCCAAATTTCATCCAGATCCGTTCAGCCGTTAGAGCGTGATTGAGTAACAATCATCCATACATCCATACATCCATCCAAACTTTCGCATTTATAATATTTATTTGATTAGTTTAGGCTAGCTTTAAGTTCTATTGTAATGTTTTCAATAAATAAAAAAAGCAGAACGTTATTTAAGTACTAGATGATGCCCGCGAATTTGTCCGCGTGTATTGAGGGTTTTTGTTTTCCGTGTTTAATTTTCCTATGTGTGCCTATGTGTTATTCCGGATGGAGTTTGTTATTCAATCACGCCTGAACGGCTGATCGGATCTGGATGAAATTTAGCACAGAGATAAATTATACTCTGGAATAACACACAGGCTACTTTTTATCACGGAAAATTAAAGTGTTCCCACCACTACAGCCCATTAACGTCCCACTGCTGGGCACAGGCAATCTATATTTTCAAATGGTTATCAAACTTAAAGCTAACCGAGGATGTGAATTTTAGGTCTTTTGGAAGACCCTCTATTTAATAATCAGTTAGAAATAATTTATTTTTGATATAGGCATCAACCCTATTCTCTCTTTCACAACATACATAGTTATTTTCTCAATTTGCAATGACTATTGGAGCTAGGAGTAGTTATAAACTAGAACAGTTTAGATGCCTTCAGCGGCGATTCAGACAACAGTAATTGGACCTGGAATAATTATCATCTACGCTTGGTATTGTCTATATTTATATTTAGGTATTTATTTGGACAACCAAAAATTGTTACATTAAAAAAAACCTTAAAAACTAGACACATTTAGGACACTTGTTAAATGCACAATTTATTGAAGGTGCCACATCATTCACTAAAAATAAAGTGCGTAAAATTAAAAGTTACACTGCAAAAATCTAAACTTAAAAATTATACAAAAACACAAAAAATATACAAAAATTGAACTCTACTTTTCTTACTTTAATTTGAAAAGAAAAAAAAAACAATAATATAATATTGAGGCAAAAGTTAAAAACAACTTAAGTCGACCTTATCAATCTTAACGTTTCTTTTTTAAATTTTGGCAGCGTTTCATGAAAAACGTCTACCTCTGTACCAATGGAATTATACATTTTTGTTATTCTGGATATGGCTGAAAATTGTTTGAGATTAGTTCTAGCTCTGGGGGGGTGTAAAAGGCCCTTTGCCATGCAGACATTGTTATATAGGTATCGAGGAACAGGCTTAATTACCTATCTATACTAATATTATAAACTAGCTGATGCCCGCAGCTTCGTCCGCGTTGTTAAAGTTTTATTGATTCCCGCGGGAACTCCTTAATTTTCCGGGATAAAAAGTAGCCTATATCATTCTCCAGGGTCCAAAGATCAACACAGTCTACGAACGCCACAATTCTCTCGTTCACAACATACATAGTTATTTCTCAATTTGCAATGACTATTGGAGCTAGGAGTAGTTATAAACTAGAACAGTTTAAGCCCAAAACACACAGGGAGCGGGCGCGGGTCGGGCGCGGGCCGGGTCGGGTGTCAGGCGGGTTGAATTCCTTGTATTTATTTGGACGACATCACACAGAACGCGGGCGCGGGTCGGGCGCGTGGCGGGTGACGCTGTGTGATGTCGTCCATATAAATACAAGGAATTCAACCCGCCTGACACCCGACCCGGCCCGCGCCCGACCCGCGCCCGCTCCCTGTGTGTTTTGGGCTTAAAGATGCCTTCGGTAGCGATTCAGACAACAGTAATTGGACCTGGAATAATTATCATCTACGCTTGGTATTGTCTATGCAGACATTGTTATAGGTATCGAGGAACAGGCTTAATTACCAATCTATACTAATATCACAGAATAGGTAAAAGTACCTACTAATATTATAAACTAGCTGATGCCCGCAACTTCGTCTGCGTGGTTTAATTTCTTTGATTCCCGTGGGACTTTTTTTTATTTTTTATCCACTACAAGTCAGCCCTTGACTGCGATCTCACCTGATGGTAAGTGATGATGCAGTCTAAGATAGTAGCGGGCTAACCTGTTAGGGGATGGCAGTTATATTAAACCAATACCCCTATTCGGTTTCTACACGGCATCGTACCGGAACGCTAAATCGCTTGGCGGCACGTCTTTGCCGGTAGGGTGGTAACTAGCCACGGCCGAAGCCTCCCACCAGGCCAGACCAAGGAAAATTCAGAAATTACAAATTCCTAAATTGACCCTGCCGGGGATCGAACCCGGGACCTCCGCACGTTAAGACAACAGCGCTACACACTGCGCCACGGAGGTCGTCAAATTAAGGAGTTACCGCGGGAATCAAAAAATTTAAAACACGCGGACGGAGTCGCGGTCATGAATAAATAAACAAAACCCGAGGTGTACTACCATCACTTAAATCCTATTGTTTTAATCTTGTTGACGTTCGTGTTTTAGAATTATAATCCTTATTGTTTGGACGTCAAGGTACGTGACAAAAAACTGTCATTTTGAAGTAATACTTTTTTTGACGACCTCCGTGGCGCAGTGTTGAGCGCTGTTGCCTTAACGTGCGGAGGTCCTGGGTTCGATCCCCGGCAGGGTTTGGAAATTTATAATTTCTGAATTTCCCTGGTCTGGCCTGGTGGGAGGCTTCGGCCGTGGCTAGTTACCACCCTACCGGCAAAGACGTGCCGCAAAGCGATTTAGCGTTCCGGTACGATGCCGTGTAGAAACCGAATAGGGGTATGGGTTTAATATAACTGCCATGCCCCTAACAGGTTAGCCCGCTACCATCTTAGACTGCATCATCGCTTACCATCAGGTGAGATCGCAGTCAAGGGCTAACATGTAGTGTATAAAAAAAAAAAAAAATACTGCTATAAAAGATGGTAGTAACCCTGGACAGTGAGTATTGTAATGATGATTGTGTAAAAACTCCCCTACAGCGATTTTGAATAGACGTCGGTGTTTGTTTACATTTAATGGAACCATCGGCATCGTGTCACTTCCAGTTGAGTCAATTTCGTGGCGTATTACAATACGTATTGTTTCGTTCGAAGCGCCGCGCCGGCTACGAAATAATATTGTATTGTTGAATATTCCACCATCACTATTCTATTACACTACTGTAATTTTTAGGGTTCCGTACCTCAAGAGGAAAAGTCAAAGTTAAAGTCAAAGTCAAAGTTAAAGTCAATGCTTTAGTCTTAAGATACCTTAGTTAATTATCACCTGGTCTTATTCCTTGTAAACATGACGTTCAGAAGGTGTACTTGGTAGGTACCTATTTTGAATAAAGATGTTTTGAGTTTAAAGTAAAGTAAAGTAAATATTTATTTGGTAAAATATGGTACAGACAAGATGTTATAGGTAAGGTTATTATGTACAAGCATATTTTATCGTTACCGACGTCCAAATATTGAATTAATTATAATAATATTATATATAAGGTATGTTACTACACTGTAGGTAACTACACTGTACACTTATTTACGTTCAGTTACTTAGAAAATATGACGGTGATAATAATCAGAGAAAACAGTTACGGAAAACGAAAAAAAGGAACCCTTATAGGATCACTTCTTTGTGCGTCTGTCTGTCAGTCAACCACCATTTTCTCGGGAACGCGTGGAGGTATGAAGTTGAAATTAATATCAAATACTTACAGGTATGTCTACGATCCCTTGGAGCTGTAAAAAAATCAAGCTTCTAAGTCAATGCAATCAAAAGGTACGGCCGTTTATGCCGCATATTTTGACACTCACTAATAAATCAAAAGCTTATGATACTTCCCGTTGACCTAGAATCATGAAATTTGGCGAGAAGAAAGGTCTCACAAGCACAAGTATAGGAAAAAATTCCGAAAATCGATAATTAGGGTTCCGTAATAGGGTGTCCAATTGTTTGTCAGGCGCTACCAGTTTAGCGCCATATTATGTAAGCCATGTTATTTCACAGCTTCACATTCTGATTATTATTCTTGTTATTTACCAAAATAATTTATGTTGTGTGGTGGTACGGAGCCCTTTGTGCGAGAGTCGAACTCGCACTTGACCGTTTTTTTTATTCTACTACTAGTTAGCCTTACCACGCGTTCCCGAGGAAAAGAGTGTTGATAGACAGACAGAGACGGGCAACGAAGGGGTTCCTATAAGGGTTCCTTTTTCCGCTTGTGGTACGGAACCCTAGAAACAAACTCTTGAATGTACCCGAAATCCCTAGAGCCCACATGAGTGTGTTATCCGCAAGTTAAATTGTAGCGGTCTCGTTTGAAGCGGTCGCGCGGACAAATACTCGTAGCTTAAACCGTTACCACAAAACTTTGAAAACGTTCAGGGATATAGCTTTAAGTTTTGAGTCCTACTTAGCAGATAATGGAAAAGCTTTGTTAAAAAATTTGTTTTTTGTCATTTTTTTTATCCACTACAAGTTAGCCCTTGACTGCTATCTCACGTAATGGTATGTGACGATGCAGTCTAAGATGGTAGCGGGCTAACCTGTAAGGGGCATGGCAGTAATATTAAACCCATACCCCTATACGGTTTCTACACGGCATCGTACCGAAACGCTAAATCGTTTGGCGGCACGTCTTTACCGGTACGTTCATTTCTACGGTTCAATATAATTAAATTTTATGATACAATTTGTTTTTTCTTCCTTATTGCACTTACTATCCTCATAGAATAATTATTATTTCATAATTAATTCAATGCACGCGCACAGATACTAAAGATGTGTTAGTATCGATAACGTAATATCGACTTAATCACAACTCTATCTCATTACGTCAACATTCCTCAAGATTCCTCGGACCTCGCGCGCGAACTGTATCTGCATTATTTAAATAATAAGAAAACCGGCCAAGTGCGAGTCGGACTCGCGCAGCGAGGGTTCCGTACAAACCTGTAGTAAGTTTTACGATTTATGACGTATTAAAAACAAGACGAAATGAACCGCAAAACTAACTTTATTTGTAGAGGTTTATTGTTAATATCAAAAAATTACGTTTGTTGTATGGGAGCCCCCCTTTAATATTTACTTTATTGATATTTAATTATTTATTTTGAAAGGTAATATACAAGTTAATATTCTGTGAAAATTTGAACCGTCTACCTGTTACCGTTTTTAATATTTAGCAAAAAAATACGAAAAAAACACGTTTATTGTATGGGGACCCCCCTTAATATATATATATTTTTAATTTTTAGTATTTGTTATTATAGCGGCAACGGAAATACATCATTTGTGAAAATTTCAGCTTTCTAGCTATCACGGTTTATGAGATACAGCCTGGAGACAGACAGACAGACAGACAGACAGACAGCGGAGTCTTAGTAATAGGGTCCCGTTTTTACCCTTTAGGTACGGAACCCTAAAAATAAGCCCTAATCAATTCAATCAATCAATCAATACAATTTCGAGAAAGAGGTCAACCGCCGAATCCAACTCGGATGAGCAGCGTTTGGGAAACTTCGCGACATCTTCTCGTCCAAAATCCCTCAGTGTCTGAAGACTAAAGTCTTCGAACAGTGCGTGTTGCCAGTGATGACTTACTATTCCGAGACATGGTCGCTAACTATGGGCCTGATAAGAAGGCTCAGGGTCACTCAGCGGGCGATGGAGCGAGCTATGCTCGGAGTATCCCTGCGTGATCAAATCAGAAATGAGGAGATCCGTAGGCGAACCAGAGTAACCGACTTAGCTCGAAGAGTCGCCAAGCTCAAGTGGCAATGGGCGGGGCACATAGTTCGTATATCCGATAGGCGTTGGGGTCCCATAGTGCTTGAATGGCGGCCTCGCACAGGGAAGCGCAGCGTTGGACGACCCCCCAATAGGTGGACGGACGATCTCAAGCGTGCAGCTGGGAGCCGCTGGAAACAAGCGGCACAAGACCGTGCTCTGTGGCGATCCATGCAGGAGACCTTCGTCCAGCAGTGGACGTCTATAGGTTGAGACGACGAAGCCCATATCAAACAAAATGTACACCTACCTATTATGTATCTACCTATTCTTATCGTGTACCTATTCATCCATCATTGGTCCAATCTTGAAGGCATTATCACGCTACTTAAAAACCGGTCTCTAATAAGAAATCCGGTGGATAAGAATCCAGGTATTTGTTTCAAGGGGCCGGTGTCAAATGAGGGCACTATAATTTAACCGGGATAGCTCAAGGATACGGGTCGTCTGTGCCCGGGGATTTGTCTGAGAATCTGCGTAACAAATGAAGTTTTAGGACACGCATATATATCACCTTTGGCCTTTTCCTATTCGGCAGTAATATATTACGTTAGGTTATAAAAGATACCTATTTAAAAATTCTCCCAATCGAATTTAGCAACTAATCTCTTTACAACAGGCCATCAAGGCAGGAAATAATAATAACTAGCTGATGCCCGCGACTTCGTCCACGTGGTTTAATTTTTTTTTGATTCCCGCAGGAACTCCTTAATTTTCCGGGATAAAAAGTAGCCTATGTGTTATTCCAGGTTATAATCTATCTTTGAGCCAAATTTCATCCAGATGCATTTAGCCGTTCTGGCGTGATTGAGTAACAAACATCCATCCATACATCCATCCATCCAAACTTTCGCATTTATAATATTAAAGTATAGATCTGTGGTATTTTTCTCTACGAACCCTTACATGCCGACTATTTTTTCTGGTAGTATACCGCATTTTGATACCTGTACGGGTAAACCAAAAATTAGCCGGCAACGGCAACATTTCTCTCTCGTCGCGAGATATCTCGTGCGCATGCTAAGTCTGCTGGGAATAGGCACTAATAGGCATTCATACTCGTAATTCTCTCACCTATCTGTTCTCTTGCAACAAAGCGGAACCGAGCATGTTGCATAATCATGAGGCATCTTAACATTCCTTTGTCGCACTTACCCGTATTCAGCTTCGACTTTCAAAGGCTTTGCCTAAATAAAATGGCGCTTAAAAACATGCATACGTACTGAAAGCGAAATGAAAGACTCTTTTGCAGAGAAATACACTATAATGTAGATACGCAAGTTTTAGCTTTGCCAAAGCACCTGACCACTGGGTCATAAACAAATCATGGAGGTATCATAGAAATATGCGTGAATTACTCACTCACATTGTTTCTAAAGGTAAGTCCATATCAGCTCTCATTTTCAAGGAGTTTGGCTAAATACATTGCCGCTCAAAAACGTCCTTAAAATATTAGAGAATATTCAATGGAATAGCTTAATACACTAAAATGTAGACAGAAGACAGAGTCGCTGGATACAGGCGGCGGCGGCGCAAGACTTTGGCATGTGACCTTACAAAGTCAATGTGGCTAATTCTGTTGTACACAATCTCTGTAAGCTAAACCAAAATGACAGCTATAATTCTCGTGCTGTCCTTTTTTTTAGTGAGTACAGAACAACATGGATCTAACGGCACTCAGGTGGCATAGACGAGGAGGCGTGGGTGCGTGCAATTGAGTATGTGAAATTTAGCATCATAACTTATAAGGCTTCATATTTTTATTGATTCAAAAGAATGAAATAGGGTAGGTTCCTATTTACAGTTTAATAGCAAACGCCGTGAACTATCATAAAGTGATGCTTCACACGATTTTTACCACGTGCTTAAGGATCCTTATCGCGCTGTATAATTAGCTAAAAGGATAACGCATAGAACTAGAAATATTATGGGTTACGGCATATTCACATATGTCATACTAGCAGATGTCCGCGACTTCGTCCGCGTGGTTTAAGTCTTTTTAATTCCCGCGGGAACTCCTTAATTTTCCGGGATAAAAAGTAGCCTATGTCACTCTCCAAGTCCTCAGCTATACCCGTGCCCAAAATCACGTCGATCCGTTGCGGCGTGATTGAAGGACAAATCAACAAATAAACACACTTTCGCATTTATAATATTAGTATGATTTAGTATTTAGTTATGAGTAAACAGTCACATTGTCTACTCCTAGAGGTGTAGCTCTACAAGCTCTCGTCACTCGAAAATCTGTTATGCAAACCTTGTTTCGGTCAAAATTCTGTATGCACTATTTTTATTACTCTCTACCCCGAGAGCATCCGTGAAATATGTCGTATATGACTCTTCACCATCAGACTGGTGCCTAATGGAAACATGCGGCTTTTATGAATGACGAGTATCCATTGTAGCTGTAACGTTGAACCTAGAAAGTCGCTTCATCGTGGTTTTGAATGATAATATTTGTAGGGTTCCGTGGTCAAATACGGAACGGTTTCATACGTTCATTATTTCTGTCTATTAATATTACTAATATAACACGTCTAGGTCATATTATCGCTATAAACTAAAGCGTTCCCGCGGGAATAAAATCCATACTTAATATTATAAATGCGAAAGTGTGTCTGTCTGTCTGTCTGCTAAGCTTTCACGGCCCATCTGTTCAACCGATTTTGATGAAATTTAGTACAGGGATAGGTTGTATCCCGGGGAAGGACATAGGCTACTTTTTATCCCGGATAATCCAAGAGTTCCCGCGGGAATCCAAACAAACTATCTCTTCAACCGATTTTGATGAAATTTGGTATAGGGGTAGTTTCTATCCAGGGAAAGGAAATAGGCTACTTTTTATCCCGGATAATTAAAAAGTTCCCGCGGGAATCAAAAATCATTAATCCACGCGGACGAAGTCGCGGGCATCATCTAGTAACAGTATAAATAAAACACCATTTAAAGTTGATAGCCTATTGGCTGACCCGTTGTCCTAGGTGAGATGGCTAATCTCTCTGGAGATAAGCCGCCATGAGCGAAATTCGGTCGGGAGGACATTATATATAGTACAAATTCATAAGTAGTTCAACTTTGTAGTTTTGTATCAAGTGATATTCTGTTGCTGACTTTCTTGAAGAACACTTAGGAAAGTGTTTCAGTGAAGTATACCACTTAGGTTTTCCTATTGTTTTTTGTTTTTGCAACATGTCTTGTAGGGAAAGTGCTCTTGTCTGCAAATGTTCTCTATATTTTGCTTCATGGCTGCTTACTTTAGAGTGGCATGGATCGATGGCCCAACTACTTGTTGGAAAAAATAACTTTCACCAATCGCCAAATTTTTCTTTAGCCGAAGAATCATCGATGAATAAATTGAACATTTTGTCAGTTTTTGCATTAGAAAACAATTAAAACTTAATTTTTATTAATCACTTAAAAATCACCAATTGATAATTCTGCTCTAAATCACAAAATTTGATAAACATAGTAATAAATTAAAAATAAAGCAGGATACCAATTTTATCAACTATAAAATAGCTGATAATCTTCAAACGGCTGAATGGATTTTCTTGAATCATAGCTAAGCACACCCTCGGTTAAGTCACTTTTCAAACAAAAAAAACTAAATCAGAATCGGTTCATCCATTTGGAAGCTACGATGCCACATACAGACACATCGATACACTTTACTAACCACCCCTCTTTTTGCGTCGGGGGACAAGGTTGGCGGAACTTGACTCCCGTGTGTCTCAAAAGCAAACGAATGGTTGATGAGGTGTAAATTCAACGATTGGGTCGGATCCAAAGTTTGCAGCTCGGATTATGTATCTTAGGGTCTAGCCCCACTTGAGATGCATAAAGCGGCGCGGCACGTAGTGGCCAATATTATTTTTATGAGTTTCAGTGCATCTCCGTGCCGCGTCGCTTGGACCCAGCTCCATACAACCTCATACAAAGAATACTTGCCGCTAAGTTATTTATTGTTTGTAATGTCATAATGAATCTGAATATTTCCATGCTTCCATCGGGGCTTAATTGTCAAATGTTTAATTATTTTAGATTAAAAGCATGAAAATAATTTTTCAATACAGTTGTCAAACATGGCGCACTTTCAGAGGCTGTAGTTATGATTCGAAAATTGAATCTTTCGCAATGGCATCTTACTTTTACACGGTCGTGACTTACTTTTACAAGCTCTAAATTTTCCAAGTCAATTAAAAAAGTTTAGTAGCAAGGAGTTTTCATACATAGAATATAATCGGATAGGCTTTTTACGAGGAAAAATGAATGAATCCGTACGTTTTAGCATTGAATTTCCAAAATTCTTTTAAATGGTTGTTGATTATATTTAATTACCAGTTTTAATTTAATTATTTTCAACATTTAACAAAAATCGAATAGGCTGTATGTACGCGTAGGTACGAACCCGTAGCCTAGTTTCGTTGAAAAAAAAATATGTCCAGGTGTAAATACGCGCCATTTGCTGAATTTTTTTATTTTTTATGTGATAAATTGATTATATTTTTGTTAATATGAGTTCTAGTACTATTGATGAAATGGAATTAACTCCACCAGATATTTTATCTGAGGCGAAAACTGCGCAAGATGGAATTTTGCCCCCAAAATCTCGAGAAAGATAAATGACGGCTTACAATAATTTTATTTCATGGAAAAAACATAAAAAAACTAAGTCATTCTCAGAAAATGTTTTGTTAGCTTATTTTCATGAATTGAGTGGAAAATATAAACCATCTACATTGTGGTCAAGTTATTCCATGTTAAAAACTATCTAAATTTTCAGAATTAATTACTATGTAGGACGTATGCATGTTGAAATAAACTTGTAATTCTTTGATTTGTTTATTACTATTTCCCACAACTGTATTGAAAAACGTCGTGTGATACACGGGTGTGAAGGTTATTGCAAACTCGTGACATTAAAAACCCTCACCTTCGGCTCGGGCTTATTAATGACAGCTCGTTTGCAATAACCTACTTTCAACCCTTGTATCACAATATACTATTGTACGCCAAGCTTGGTAGAATATGTGGATACTATATTATCTTAATCCTAACACCTATGGAATTATGTTGCATGTACCATGTTCTGGCAAAGTAAATAAATAATTATGATTACGTGCCGTGCCGCGCCTCGCCTCTGTAGTGGGACTAGACCTTTCCAACTTCCAAGTGGCCAAGTTTTGGAGCACTCTGAGAGAATGGGTCTCGGTTGACTGCAGTAGGTACACATTCATGAGTGGTTGAACTTCTTACACTTTTGTAGTCTTATACCAAGTGGTATCTGTTGCTGACGGTAAGAGTATAGTAGTAGTTTAGTGAAGTAGTCAAGTACCAAGTGTAGTGAAGTAGTTTGTTACTGGAGACATGTTTTAAGTAGTAATTAGGTAAGCCGTCTATTTTAAGAAGTCAACATACTAATCATACGCACTTTATAGTACACACATACACACACACACACACACACACACACACACACACACACACACACACACACACACACACACACACACGTACTCATAGTACTTTTTACTTTTACAGATAGATATCATACTAATATTATTATAAATGCGAAAGTGCGTTAGTTTGTTGGTTTGTCTGAGTTGTATAGTTGAGGACGGAGAGTGACATAGGCTACTTTTTATCTTTTTAAAATTAAGGAGTTCCCGTGGGAATTAAAAAAACTTTATCCACGCAGACGAAGTCGCGGGTTTCAGCTAGTAATATTATAAATTTTAAGATACCGTAATTGATTATCACCATCATGTTTATAAGTTTCGAAAGTCAATAAGTGTCCAGTGTACCTAAATTGAATGAATAAATATTGATTGATTGATTAATTTTTGATTTTCCTATGTTAATTTTTTGCAGTCCTAAGCAAATAGTTCGGGTGGAGATTTTCACATAGATAAGATTTTTTCCGATTAGCCGAAGAAAATTATTCATTTTATAATTTTTATTTTTTAAATTAGTCATTTTTTAATTTAGCATGCTTTTTTAAACGCAATCAAAATCTGCCATCACAAATATTTTTAATGCCCTAGAGTCGTAAAAGTGTGTTTTTAATCCTGATTGAAGCTTCAAAAAGGAATAAAACCCCCCCCAGTTTTTATAACTAATCAGTGTTTTACGACGAAATCTTTACGATTCCACTAAGATCTAAGATTTCGCGTTCGAGATTCGAGAGAAGAGATGATTTGATGGGATTTTTTTGAAATTGAACTACGGTATCGTAATTTTCTAGGGTTCCGTACCTCAAGAGGAAAGACCGGTTCCGTACCTCAAGAGGAAGTTATATCCCGGGCAAGGACAAAAATTAAGGAGTTCCCGCGGGAATCAAAAAACCTTAATCCACTGGGACGAGTCGCGGGCATCATCTATCTAGTATTATAAATGCAAAAGTTTGGATGGATGTATGGATGGATGTTTGTTACTCAATCACGCCCGAACGGCTGAACGGATCTGGATGAAATTTGACACAGAGAAATGAAATGAAATGAAATGAAATGAAATGAAATGAAATGAAATGAAATGAAATGAAATGAAATGAAATGAAATGAAATGATGATTTATTTCATGTAGGACAACCTGTGCCACTTATGATAAGTCGTAAGAATCTACCACCGGTTCGGAAAGCTGATTCTACTGAGAAGAACCGGCAAGAAACTCAGCAGTTGCTCTTTTCAAAACAGAAAAATGTGACAATTTGTATATAATATAAAATACATACGCTACGTAACAAGTAGGTATTACACTGACTTGTGGGTTGCTGGATGCGAAGCCGGTTGCTTCCATGCAACTTTGTCAGCGAGAAAATCATCTATACTATAATACCCTCGACTTAACAGATGCTGTTTAACACAGTCTTTAAATTTATGTAATGGCAGCTCCAGAAACTCTTTTGGTACCATGTTATAAAAGCGTATACTCGACCCCACAAAAGATTTCTGCACCTTGCGCACACGATATGACGCTGTTACAAGTTTATGGCGGTTTCTAGTACATCGATTGTGAGTATCACTTATTTGTTTATAAAGATTAATGTTTTTCCTGACAAAGACTATATTATCGTAAATGTATTGTGAAGGCACCGTAAGTATACCAATCTCTTTAAATTTTTCACGAAGTGATTCGCGTGCTCCGAGTTTATAAATAGAACGGATGGCTCTTTTCTGTAATATAAAAACTGTTTGGATATCAGCTGCTCTGCCCCACAATAAAATGCCATACGACATGACACTGTGGAAGTAGGCAAAGTAGACAAGCCTAGCCGTTTCAATATCGGTAAACTGTCTAATTTTCCTGACAGCAAAAGCAGCCGAGCTAAGTTTTCCCGCTAGTGTCTCTATATGAGCGCCCCATTGAAGCTTATTATCCAAGGTCACCCCCAAGAAAACTGTGGAGTTCTCCATTTTTAGTGATTCCCCATTTAACGTTATTGATTTATCGATATTCTTTACATTAGGTAAAACAAACTCTAAGCACTTGGTTTTCTTTGTATTCAGTAACAAATTATTGACAGTAAACCAGTGTGATACGTGAGATATCGCATTGTTTACATCGTCAAAATTGTCCTTACTCCTATCAACTTTAAAAATAAGCGATGTGTCGTCAGCAAACAATACAATATCACAAACATTGTTCACATGGTATGGCAAATCATTTATATACACTAAAAATAGAAAAGGACCCAGGATTGAGCCCTGTGGGACACCCATTAATGCAGACGAGCCCTCCGACCTCACATTGTTTATGCAAACCCTCTGAGTTCTGTCACCAAGATAAGAGGCAATGAGATCAAGTGCAACGCTTCCAATGCCATAGTGGCTTAGTTTAAGCAACAAAGTTTTGTGATCAACACAATCAAATGCCTTAGAAAGGTCACAGAAGACACCAATAGCATTCTGTGATCGCTCCCAGGCATCGTATATATGTTTTAGAAGTTTTGCGCCCGCATCAGTTGTGTTTCGACCTTTAGTGAAACCGTACTGCTCGGGGTGAAGTAAGTTATTGCCGTTAAAATGATTCATTAATTGGCTCAGAATTACTTTTTCAAAGACCTTACTGAGAGTTGGTAAAATAGAAATGGGTCTGTAATTGTTAAGGTCATTTTTATTGCCCGACTTAAATAGAGGAATGAGTTTACTATGTTTCATTAGGTTTGGAAATGTACCTAGGTCAACACATTCATTAAAAATTATAGCTAGGTAAGGGGCGATATCGCTAATGATGTTTGATATTACTTTAACGGACATACCCCATAGGTCCCCGGTGTTTTTCAATTTGAATAACTTGAAATTTTTAATAATATCTAATGCATTAATGTGTTTAAATTCAAATGAAGCATTGCACTCTTTAACATTGTCCCTTAAAATACTCTGAGCTGCGGTAGGTGAGGAATTAAGCGAGTCTGTCAACAAAACTGGAACATTCTGGAAAAACTCTTCGAAGGTTTTTGCAACCTCCTTATCAGAGGTTATTTTAGTATTACCAACAACAATCTCGTAGTTGACATCACGAGATTTAGTTTTACCAGATTCCTCATTTACTACACTCCAAGTAGTTTTTATTTTGTTATCAGACTTCAAAATTTTTTCTTTTATGTGGAGTGCCTTAGCATGAATACAAATATTTTTGAAAATCTTAGAGTAGGTCTTCACGCGTTCAACAAAACTTGGAGACCGGTTGTATTGTTTTTCATCGTACAACTCATACAACTTGTCTCTACTTTTATAAATGCCTACAGTAGCCCAATCACTGAACTTTAATTTCGCACTTATTTCTATTTGCTTAAAATTGAATACTTTATTAAATTCATTGTCTATTGTCTTGAAGAGACTACTATAAAGGCTATCTGGGTGACCCCTTTTAAATGCAAGAGCGGGAAGTTTAGCGACAATGTGATCCTTAAACCGCGTCAATTTATTTTCTGTTATTGGTCTGCATTGAATTTTTTGTTTGCATTTATCGGTACTGCTTAAAACAGTTATTTGTTGCCCGCAGTGATCCGACCTTAACTTGTTTATAATAGCTTTATCTAAGATTATATCACCACTGTAAAAAATATTATCTAAGCAAGTGGCTGAAGTATCTGTTATGCGAGTAGGTTCGCTAAATGCATGTTTCAAATTAAAACATTTAAATAAATTTAGCAACCTAACAACAATTGCATTTTGTAATAACATATTTACATTAAAATCACCGCATACTATAATCTTTTTTGTGGACACACACAATCGTTTCAGCACATCTTCCATTATATCCTCAAATTGGCTGAAATCACCTGAGGGGGGCCGGTAAACACAGACAATAATATAACGCTCCAGCTCTACACAAGACAGTTCAGCAATGCGTTCAACAGAAAGACATACTATGTCTTTTCGTTCTTTACTATTAATTTTTTTATGTACTAAGATTAGCGAACCACCATGAATTGCAGACTTTCTAGAGAACGCACTTGACAATGTAAAGTTATTTATCTTAGTGACTGGCAATTGTTCACTGGTAAGCCAGTGCTCAGTGAGACACAAAATATGTGTGTTGCATTTTTCTATGAACAATTCTATTTCTAAATCTTTGCCGGAGAGACTCTGTATGTTTTGATGTACAATGTTTATTTTACAGAGCTTCTCCATTGTCTTACTGCCTAGTTTAAACAAGCAACAGGGTTGCTGGTTGTACTACCGCTGTTACTTGTATTAGTAACTGACTGGGTAGTACCACCAGTATTGCTCGAGTCAATATTTACATAAATATTAGTACTAGAAGTACAGTTTGTATATGAGTCAAAAGACTTTGTTACAACACTTGTAACTGTATCATTTAAGTTATGTGCTAGTAGAGAAGCTATACGTAGCTTACATTTTTTAGGCAAATGCATAGTGTCGCCTGTTAATCTGAACTTACTTGTAAAATTATTTGTGTCAAAAAACAAAATAGCTTCGCTATGGCGGTTTGTCAGATTATACAATTTTAAGTTTAATTCATGTATATAATTATTTTGTTGTTTATTTAATGCACCAGAATAAGGAAAGGCACACACAATAAACTTACATTTGGTTTCCCTATGCAAGCGCAGTAGCTTAGTAATACATTTTACAATGTCCGGTTTTTTTACTTTTAAACCATCCCCAAACATTATAATAACATTTGTACTGGAATCCAAATTTTTGGCCTTTATGTTCTTAATCAGATAGTTAAAACTAGTGCCTGGTGAACATCTATTAATCACTGAATGCTCCAGATAATAGCTAATCATGGAACCAAAACCACTGCCTAGGCTGTCAGAAATAATTATAGTTTGTTTACTAGACTTAGGGATAGATTATAGTCTGGAATAACACATATGCTACTTTTTATCCCGGAAAACTAAGGAGTTCCCGCAGGAACCATAAAACCTCAATCCACGCGGACGTAGCCGCGGGCATCAGCTAGTAATTTATATTGTGTAGCGGTACGGAACGACGGACGCCCACTTGGCCGGTTTTATTAAAAAAAAAAAACCGGCCAAGTGCGAGTCGGACTCGCGCACCGAGGGTTCCATACAAACCTGTAGTAAGTTTTAAATTATTAAAAAAAAACTACTTACTAGATCTCGTTCAAACCAATTTTCGGTGGAAGTTTGCATGATAATGTACATCATATATTTTTTTTAGTTTTATCATTCTCTTATTTTAGAAGTTACGGGGGGGGGGGGACACACATTTTACCACTTTGGAAGTGTCTCTCTTGCAAACTATTCAGTTTAGAAAAAAATGATATTAGAAACCTCAATATCATTTTTGAAGACCTATCCATAGATGGTACACGTATGGGTTTGATGAAATAAAATTTTTTGAGTTTCAGTTCCAAAATTTATTGTTTTTTTTCTAATTTTGTGTGAAAATCTTAATGCGGTTCACAGAATATTTTGTAAAAAAAATATTATATGAGTATAAATATAATAGATTCGGTAGGTAATAATTACTATTATACCTACCCTTAAATTTTATCACTAACTAAGGTATATAACCGTACTACCTATTACCTATTTTGTGCTTTATAAGAAACAATTTCAGAAATTCCATCCGTGCCCGTGGCGGAGCGGAGAAATAAAGTTTGAATTTTTAAAAGTATTTCTTTTCTGTTTATCTATAGGTAATTTATCTTTGTTGTTGAACCTACTAACTTTTTCTTTAAAGAAAAGCAATAAGTAACTGCGAGTTAATTAAAAAAGTTTACATCAGAAATCTTAGGTGGATGTGTATAGTATAGGTATCTATGTTTATACACACCCACCTGAGGTTGTGGGAGGTCCCGGGTTCGATTCTTGGCAAGCTTAATTTAATAATCCATACTAAAATTATAAATGCGAAAGTGTGTCTGTCTATCTGTCAGTCTGTCTGCTACGCTTTCACGGCTCGTCTGTTTAACAGATTTTGCTGAAATTTGGTACAGGAATAGATTGTATCCCGGGGAAGGACATAGGCTACTTTTTATCCCGGAAAATTAAAGAGGTTTCGCGGACGCGGACGAAGTCGCGGGAATCATCTACTTTATAATAATATCTGAATCTTCTCTAGTCTGGTTTGGTGGGAGGCCTTTGCCATGGTTAGTTACCACCATGGCGGCGGTGCAATGCCGTTAGGGGTATGGGCTTAATATAAATGGCATACCCCTAAAAGGTTGACACGCAACCATTAGACTGCATCATCACATACCACCAGATGAGACCACAGTCAAGAGCTAACTTGTAGTTGAATAAAAAAGTCTTACTAACTTTTTCTTTAGCAATAAGTAGCTCTGTGAGTTAATTAAAAAAGTTTACACAAGAAATCTTTGGGGGCATACTACCATCGCATAAAATCGTATTGTTTTAATATCGATGACTTTGTTTTTTTAGAATTATAGCCCTTATTTTAGGGACGTCAAGGTACGTGACATAAAACTGTCGTTTTAAAATATTACTGCTTTAAGCGATGGTAGTAACCCCCAGGTGGGGGCTGTCTTACAGTCCGCTTTGTAGGTCACTGGGAACTGTAAGACAGCCCCCACCTGGTGGGTCAAGAGCTCGTGCGTGCTATATTAATAGTTAGGTGATGAACAATGCAGAGAATTAGATATTCCTTAAGATTTTGTTCACCCTTTTAACCGACTTTTCGAGGCGGCATTCTCCATTCTGTTACAACACGTTTGACGTTTGATGTCGTCAAACGCAGTATCGAGCACTGTTGTCTTAACGTGGGAGGGTTCTATTCCTGGCGGAGTTAATTTGGGAATTTATAATTTCAGATTTTTTTTGTTGTCTGGTTGGATGATTTGGCCGTGGCTAGTTAGTACCCTATTGGCAAAGACATGCTGCTAAGTGATTTAGCGTTCCGGTACGATGCCGTGTAGAAACCGATTAGGGCTGGCGATACCGGTTTTAAAATTTAGTTGCAAAATATGACCTTAATAAACCAATAAAAATTGCAAGGTTAAATAAAAGCTTGTAAAAAGAAACCAAGAATTTAATCATCACCTTATTAATTAATCCATCTGGCTAACCATTCTTAAAGAAAGAGGCGGCTAAAATTCCTGCATTATTAACATTAATTCGTCTTAATTAAACGTCTTAGCGGTTGGTTAATTTGTAACCGCGCCAACATTATAATTAAGAGAGATTTTCCAAATTTCACTCACTCAGTGGTGAGGAAAATATTTGAAAAGACGATCAGTAGGCTAATATTTTAATTATGTTTCAGAAGTGCTATATAATCTGTCTTTCCTTACCTAAAAATAAAATAGGCACTTAATCCAGCAGTATTTCAAAAAAGTTTTTTTTAATTACCGCGGGATCTCTTTAATTTACAGGGACAAAAAGTAGCCTTTGTCCTTATCCGGGATACAACCTATCACAGTACCGACTTTAAACGAAAACTATAATATTCAAATAAATATTATAAATGCGAAAGTTTGGATGGATGTATGGATGGATGTTTGTTACTCAATCACGCCCCAACGGCTGAACGGATCTGGATGAAATTTGGCACAGAGATAGATTATAGTCTGGAATAACACATAGGCTACTTTTTATCCCGGAAAATTAAGGAGTTCCCGCGGGAAACGAAAAACCTCGATCCACGCGGACGAAGTCGCGGGCATCAGCTAGTACGAGTATAAAGTGTGGCCCAAATAGTGACGTTCAGAGAAAAATTTATATTCCTCCTACCTAGACCTATCAGAAAATACCCCATGTATGTTCAGCGATTTTTGGTAGTTTTCGAGTTATAATTTTTTTAAGTGTTTTCGTGAGATTTCTGATGGATATTTCTGATGGAATTAGGTCTACAACATAAATTCGCTTATAATGTCACATAAACCTCACAAAAAACTGGCATCAAATATTAATATGATTCGAGGTGTTTCTACGGAATCACCTGTCAATACCAACCGCCTCCATTGAACCGTTCAATATGTCCCGCAGGGTGGTATTAACAGCTCATGCAATATGCAATTGTTATAATGTACGCCATAGCACGGTAATATTATTACCGTGGCCATAGCGTTATTGGTTTAGTAGCTCGTTTGCATAACGATCTATATAGAGTTTATCTATATATATAAAATTCAAAGTCCTGACTGACTGACTTATATATCAACGCACAGCCCAAACCGCAGGTCCTAGAGACATGAAATTTGGAAGGTGTGTTCTTTGTGAAGAGTAGGTATCCACTAAGAATGGATTTTTCGAAATTCGACCCCCAAAGGGGTAAAATAGGGGTTGAAAGTTTGTATGAAAGTTCGTCATTTTTCAAGTTATATTCATGAAACTTGGTATTTGAGCTATCGGTTCAAAATGAAGAAACACGTGTATCGCCATTTTTGAAAATTCTACCCCCATAGGGCTGAAACAGGGGTTGAAAGTTTGTAGGAAAGTCCGTCATTTTTCAAGCTGTAGCCATGAAACTTGGTGTTTGGGATTTCGGTCTGAAATGAAAAAATATGTGATTCACAGTTTTTGAAAATTCTATCCCCAAGGACGTCAAATAGAGAGTTTATCCTTTAATCACGCCGAAATAGAGCAACGGATCAACGTGATTTTTTGCATGGGTATACTTAGTTGAGGACTTGGAGAGTGACATAGGCTTCTTTTTATCCCGGAAAATTAAGGAATGCCTGTGGGAATTAAAAAAACTTATGCCACGCGAACGAAGTCGCGAGCATCCTCTAGTATAACATAATCGATATGTGATGATCACTGTGTATATTATGCGCAGTACTGTCGAGTACTACTAGTAGAGTACAGATTAGTAGAGCGGTTTACTAATATTATCTATACTAATATATTCATACTAATATTATAAATGGAAAAGTTTCTGTCTATGCTACGATTTCACGGCCCATCTGTTCAACCGATTTTGATGTAAATTGGTACAGGGATAGGTTGTATCCCGCGGTAGGACACCGGAGCATCTTCAGGAGATGTTGACTCGACAATGCTCGATTCAACAATGCTTGAATCGGAGTGAAACGTACGTTGGGAATAAAGATTTGTGTGTTTTAACGTTTAAACTATCGTGAGTGATATTCATTATAGAAAGATTTGTGTGGTGTGGTGAATATTGCAAGATACATACTGTACCACGTTGATTTACTTACTGTGGCGGATTACAGCGAATTAATGTCTTCTTTCATTATCATGGACTTGCGAAAAGTAACGCCTGCTTCTATCACAGAAATTTGGTACATTCATTCAGATAGCTTGCATTCCAGGAACGAACACAGGGTACTTTGTGTCCCGAAAAATAGAGAGTTCTAACAGGATTAAGATTGATTGAGCTACATTGACTCAAATCAGTAACTGGTCGTCCCAAAACTATTAGAGCCTTGATATTAGGTATAAAATGTGGTGGTAATATACAACTCCATGTAGGTAATAATTATTTATAGGTAGGTACACGTATGCGAAAGTGTGTTTGTTTGTTGGTTTATTGGTTTGTTGGGTTTTCCTTCAATCACGCCGCAACGGAGTCACGGATCGACGTGATTTTTGGCATGGGTATAGTTGAGGACCTGGAGAGTGACATAGGCTCCTTTTTATCCCGGAAAATTAAGAAGTTCCCGTGGGAATAAAAAAAAACTTAAACCACGCGGACATCTTCAATCTCAAAACATCTCAAATCTTGTTACCTATACCCAAACTAACCTAGCTGAAAACGAATATAGTGGTAAAACGAATTTTCTTTTGTTTATTGCCGATATTTTAAACCTTATTTCCCTGTACTGTCGATCTTAATAAACTCGACACTGAAAGTCTTCGCGAAAGTAGGTGGCGCACAGTCTTTATTAAATTGTGTTTTGCTTGGCCTCGCTAATTTTAAAGTGAGAAATTGTGTTGCTCTTAAAGTACTTAATGCAGTTGAAAGTTATTCTGAAGGAAAATTGTTTTAGACTGTGGAAGGTCGGGGCATAGCGTAATGTTAATGCTTCTCGCGAAAAATAATTCATTTGAGTAATTTTTCAATACTAGCTTGTTCTTATAGAGTTTCATGTTTCACCGCTGTCAAAACTGTTAAACTCACAAACGTGAGAGTAGACAGATAGACTGTCTATCTGTCTGTCTATCTGCTACGTTTTAACGGCCCATCTTTTTAACTTAGATTTTGATGAAATTTGGTATAAAGATATAGTAAATCCCGGGGAAGGACATAGCCTACTTTTTAAAACGGAAAATTTAAGAGTTCCCCCGGGAATTAAAATGATAAATGATTTATTAATTTCAAGTAGGACAACTTGTGTCACTTATGATACGTTAAGACTCTACCACCGGTTCGGAAAACTGTTCTACTGAGAAGAGCCGGCGAAAAACTCAGCAGTTGCACTTTTCTTAAAAAGAAAAATGTTACAATAATTAGTATACAACACAACATAAACGTAACGTTACAAGTATTACACTGACTTGTGGGTCACTGGATGCGAGGCCGGTTGCTTCCATGCAAATTTGTCATTAAGAAAATCATTAATAGTATAATAACCTCGATTTAACAAAAAAACTTATTCCACGTGGACGCAGACGCACAAATAGACAGACAGATAGATAAATAGACGTCTATCTGTCTGTCTATCTAGATGAGCCTCGTGATCAGTAGCAGGTGGGTAATACGACTTGCTGGCAAGTGGTGGTGCAGCCTAAACCGTTGTCCTACGCGAGCGACAAACGCGACACCGCGACTCGATTCGACAGTATCAAACAGTATACTCGTAGGTTAAAATTATGATGTTGACCTATGCAAATAAAAATTATGTATATGTCATCATATCATTAGCCCCAGTTAAAAGGTCTAGTGTTATTACCATCGCTTAAAACAGTATTATTTCAAAATACAGTTTGATGTCAAGTACCTTGACGTCATTAAAATAAGGATTATAATTCTAAAACAAAACCGGCAACAACATTAAAACAATACTGCTTTAAGCGATGGCGGTATGCCTCCAGGCCACCTTTTTTACGATATTATCTTTCAACGTGGCCATGTAAAGTAAAATTTCATTAAAAGCAGCTTAGTCGGCAGTCCCGTTTGTTTATAGCATAATAATACTTTGTCCCGGATTCGCGAGATAATGCCGGGGGTTTTGGGTGAAAAATCGCATTACTCCACGCGACACAATAAAATAAATCCTCTTGTTCGGAGTTCGGGTGTTCGATAAAATACTTAGTTGTTATACTAATAAAGGTTATAAAGTGAAAAAAATTAAAATAAGCTTTTTTTTATTTTTTATTGAAAACAATACAATAGAAATTAAAGCTAGCTAACCTGACCTAATTACTATATAAATCATGCCCGCGTGGAATGGTGGCGAGAATGCTGGCTGCATGGCTGGACAGCCAGGCTGATCCTTTGCGCAAAAAATGAGCCAGCCCTTCTGTCACATAACATAAGCTTGATAATAATTGCATAGTCTTTTTAAATGGCCAACTAAACGATAACCTTTAAATTGCACACGTGTGATAATCGTATCCATACTATTCCACACTATAATATTACAAATACGACAGTGTGTCTGTCTGTCTGTCTGTTTGCTAAGTTTTCACGGCCCATCTTTTCAACCGACTTTGACGAAACTTGGCACAGAGATAGGGTGGCCCAGGGAAGGACATAATTATGCTACTTTTTGTCCCGGAAAATCAAAGATATCACACGGTATTTATTAAAGAAAAACTAGTCGCATAGAAAACCAACAATAATACAAGATATGTACTAATATTATAAATGCGAAAGTGTGTTTGTTGGTTTGTTGGTATGTCCTTCAATCACGTCGCAATGGAGCAACGGATCGACGGGATTTCTGCATGGATATAGTTGAGGACCTGGAGAGTGACATAAGCTACTTTTTATCCCGGAAAATATGGAGTTCCCGTGGGAATGAAAAAAACTAATCCACGCGGACGAAGTCGCCGGCATCAGCTAGGTATATAATAGATCAGAGTTTTTCCGCTCACTGGAAAGTTAAAACTGCCAACGGGAACAAATTTTATTTTCCGTTCCAAGAAAGTTGTATATTAAATTCATTGTCCGCGAGAGACGCTGCAGTCTCGTCAAGCCCCGGCCGCCTGTCAGGGGCAATGTTTTCTATCTTTTTTTATCTTTTCCCAGATGACTTTTAACCTAAATTGAATTGTTAGATTACTTTAGTACTATTGTTTGAAAATGTTATTTTAAAGTGCCTGATTTATTAAATTGATGAGGGTTTTATTATTTGTTTGGGTTAAAATATGGTAATAATTAGCTTCACTTAATATTATAAATGTTAAAGTATATCTGCCTGTCTGTCTGTTAGCTCCGTTTTCACCAACTCTGTTAAAACTTGATATTATAAATAAAAGATATAGGTTGCATCCCGGTAAAGGACATACCTAGGCTTTTTTTGTCCCGGAAAATTAATGAGATCAGACGGGATTTATTTAAAAACTAATCGCTTATAAAGCCAACTATAAATATTAATCGAAGTCGTCTTAAATTAAGCCAATTATAATACAACGTAATAATTGTTGAATGGCGTGAATTGTTTAGACAAGATCCGCAACGAATACTTATGGGGAACGTTCAAGATAGCACTGGTGCAGGAAAAGCTTAAAGATACTCTCTTTAAGCTTCGATGGTACGGCCATATAATGCGAAGAAGCGATGACTACCCTATAAAGAAAGTGCTGAATATCCCCACCAAAGCACGAGGGAGAGGTAGACCCCCAGCCACATGGTGGTCCAATGTCGAGAGGGACGTTAGAGCCCTTAACATCACGCCAATGACAACCCAGGACAGAAAGTCCTGGCGCCTACGTATAAGGAGGCCCGACCCCAAATGAAATGGGATGAGGGCATGGGAAAGAAGAAGAATTGTTGACGGTTTTCCGCTCGCTGGAAAGTTAAAACTGCCAACGGGAACAAATTTTATTTTCCGTTCCAAGAAAGTCGTATATTAAATTCATTGTCCCCGAGAGACGCTGCAGTCTCGTCAAGCCCCGGCCGCCTGTCAGGGGCAATGTTTTCTATCTTTTTTTATCTTTTCCCAGATGACTTTTAACCTAAATTGTTCAGAATGGGGATTTTATAACTGTTACTATAAGTGCATGATTTATTATTTTTATTACCGTTATTCCAGAATAAGGTATCAATAATTATACATTTTATTTTTATATTTTTTAATATTCTCATTTACACTTGCACGAGTAAATTACAACGTACAGAGATCTCACGAGAGAATACATTATTAATGTAATTAGCAAATCATTATCACTCTCGCAATATTCACATTTTGTTTGCGGCGTGATTGCTATCGCAATCTAAATCAGTTCACGAATAGACGCGGCATACGCGAACATCATTGCAATAAAAAACGGCGTAAATATTACGTACGCGGAGAAAGTGAAAGAACATAAAGGTTAACATGCGCTATACCTGTTGTTAGAAAGAGATGAATATAGATTCTGAGTTACACTGTTGTTAACTGCAATGTGCGCAAGTGAGGGCAAGTGCCTTCTTAAATTCTTGCCAAAATAAAGCGCGGGGAACGTATCTAATGTTTTAAATATCATAGCCTACACCATTGTATTCAATAGTCGAGCTGTGTCTCCGCAGGAGAGACTGAATTTTAAACGTCAAATACTAGATGAATAAAACAATTTGAAATCGAATTATCTAAACTAATATTATAAAGAGGAAAGATTTATTTGTTTCTTTGTTTTTTTTTTATTATTATTCCACTACAAGTTAGCTCTTGACTGCGATCTCACCTGATGGTAAGTGATGATGCAGTCTAAGATGGTAGCGGGCTAACCTGTTAGGGGTATGGCAGTTATATTGAACCCATACCCCTAGTCGGTTTCTACACGGCATCATACCGGAACGCTAAATCGCTTGGCGGCACGTCTTTGCCGGTAGGGTGGTAACTAGCCACGGCACAAGCCTCCCACCAGACCAGGCCAGAGAAAATTCAGAAATTATAAATTCCCAAATTGACTCTGCCGGGAATCGAACCCGGGACCTCCCACGTTAAGGCAACAGCGCTCAGCACTGAGCCAGGGAGGTAGTGTTTGTTTGTTTGTGATGGATAAACTCAAAAACTACTCAACCGATTTTAAAAATTCTTTCACTTATAGAAAGCTACTTTATCAGCGAGAAACATAGGCTGCTTTTTATCCCGAAAAATTAAGGAGTTCCCGCGGGAATAAAAAAGCATAAACCACGCCGACGAAGTCGCGGGCATCAGCAAGTACATAATATAGTAACAATATCGTTTACGCATAGTCCAAAAACTGTCAAAGCGAACTTTAAGCTTGGAAGTACTAGCATAAAATCTATACTAATACCAATTAATATTATAAAATGCGATAGTTTGAATGGATCAATAGATGTTTGTTACTCAATCACGCCAGAACGGCTGTACGGATCTGGATTAAATTTTGCACAGAGATAGATTGTAGTCTGGAATAACAAATAGGCTATTTTTTTTTTTAAATAATTTTATTACAATGCTTCACACACGAGGAAAGTTTCTAAACTTACATACATATCAAAAATTTTCGGAACCGGCAGGATTTGAACAGGAATGACATATTTTGCGTTAAACTAATTTTTTATAATTGTATTACTATATTTTAAATTTTATTCCTCGTTCAAAGAGTTCCATCGAATATGGGACTTTGAAAGTAGTTTCGATACTGCAATATGTCGCTACTGGATGGCATAAACAGTCGCGTTAAAAGACTGGATTAAAGATGCATATCTCAAATTTCGTCACCGGCAGATAAGTGAACCGTGGCCGAGTGGTCCAGGCGCTCATGGCGCGATTCCCAGAGAGACGCAGGTTCAAGTCCTGCCGGTTCCGAAATTTTTTGATATGTATGTAAGTTTACAAATAGGCTACTTTTTATGCCGTTAAATTAAAGAGTTCCCGCGGGATCCTTAAACCTCAATCCACGCGGACGAATTTGCGGGCATCAGCTAGTACTTAGAATAGGTACCTTAACGTACAACCCAGTAGAAACTAGGTACTTTTTGATTCCATATTCAATCATCAGATCAGCTTAACTTTTTAATAGAAAATATAGGTTTAATAAGGAATAAAAGCGGCGAAACGGACGTATCAAGCCGATATTAAATAACTAGATGATGCCCGCGACTTCGTTGGCGTGGATTAAGCTTTTTTCAATTCCCGCGGGAACTCCTTAATTTTCCGGGGTAAAAAGTAGTTCCCCGGGATGTAAACTATCTCTGTACCAAATTTCATCAAAATCGGTTGAGTATTTGGGCCGTGAAAGCGTAGCAAACAGACAGACAGACAGGCTGACGGACAGACAGACAGACAGACAGACACACTTTCGCATTTATAATATTGGTATGGATATGGATAAAAGGAGGACGACAATTGCACTATTAACGCTGTTCGACTGCAATACCCCACTAGAGCCGTTGCAGCTAGTGGCGTGGAAATAGAAAACCGATATACTGGAGTACGGCCATGGAATAAGCGGGCAGTGGAAACTTCAGCCAGCCTGCCTCCCGATTGTGTAAGGAAATCGTAATCGTAATAGTTTATCAAACGAATAATTCGACCTGTTTAAGGAGTTCATAGATGCCTGCACGTCAACAAGCATGTATGAACTTTTCAAACAGTTCGAGTAATACGTTTTAATCTGTTAAATGATTACAATTTGCTTGGACAATCGGGCTTCTGATCGAAATTGCAACTTTCACATATATTTGGTGAGACCGCCACCAATCAGAAATGTAACGTCGAGATTATTGCCAAGACATTGACGACATTAATTGAATACAAAGGATACCTATTAAATATTGTTAATAAAAATCACACTAATATTATAAATGTAAAAGTTATTGTGTTTGTTGGTTTATTATTAAATCACGCCGCAATAGAGCAATGGATCGCGGTGATTATTTGCATGGGATGAGGACCTGGAGAGTGACATAGGCTACTTTAATAAAAAAAAAAATTGGCAGTCATAGGGTCTGCCGATAGAAGTGAAAACGAATATTTAAAATAATATTAATATTTTATTTTACATTTTTTTTATTAAAAAATATTAAAAAAATAAGTATATAAATATTTAAAATAATTATTACAATATTAACCTTAAGGCATTAAAGTTTAATTACGAATGTAGTATATTTATATTTAGGACCTTTTGTCTTCGTAACAACGCGAGCTCGGTGTTCGCGAGCATGTCGTTGTTCGCGAGCTTGTCGGAGCGAGCATGTCGGTGTCGGTGACGGTGACGCGAATCCACAAGTTTACCCCCTACCAAAAAGTGCTCAACGCGGCTTAAGAAGTTTTCACTTCAAAAACTTACTCCACGCGGACGAATTTGCGGGCATCAGCTAGTAAAAGATAAAAGGAGGTCTGAGCAATTGTACTCTTAACGGTACCCAATTGCGATACCCAACTGGACCGTTGCAGCTAGCTGCTAGTGGCGTGGAAATAGAAAACAGATATACACGCGGACAAAGTATAAGCGGGCATCATATTATAGTTAATTTTATAATTTTTTTAATTTTTTTAATCATATAGTTAGTTAAGGAACTACTCGTGGAAGCTTAATTCGTTATAATCCGCCAAAACAGAAAAATCTAGCGAAATCTAACGAAAGATTATTGCGAATTGATTATTAGAATTATTTCATGATATTGATTTTTATGAAATGACCATAAAATACCTCACTTTGCACGCCATTATAAGAATACATATAGAAGAATATTACGGTAGAATATGCAAGGGAAATACTATTTTAAGACCTATATCTGTACCCATATTCCTGCAAATAAAATATTATTTATTTATTTTAAGCTCTTTGTTACTTGATTATCACGGTTTGTTTTTTTTTTTATTTAATGGTTTGCCAACAAATAATACACAATGACAACATAAAAAGTAACAAAACTTATATAGAAAACATTTTCGAGTGAACCCAATTACTGGCAAGCCGGCATGCATTTATCTGATCTCACAAGTGCGGGGTTACCAGTTAACAAATTTAGCGTTAAATTAAAAAAACACAAACAATATTACAAGAACCTCCTCCTTTTTTGGAAGTCGGTTAAGAAAGGCAATAATAGATATATTATAAGTATATGATACTGCATCAATGAACTGATTGCAACATCCTTTTGTACTGCTTTAAAGAGAGTGAATGAGGATCCGTGGTAATTTTAGCAGTTTTGAAGAGGTACTCACGACATATTCTAAGCAACACATTATTGTCTCCTAATTTAGTTTATTTCCGCAAAGGAATGCCTGCTTCTATCCTATATTATATGTTTCTTTCATATTTTAATATAAATGCAAAAGTATAAACGTAGCAATTAAGTGTGGTGGCACTACTCTACTCTAATAGCGCTATTTGACTGCGAATTCCCAGAGACGCGGCTCATTGCAGCTGCTGGCCTGAAAACCGATATGAGCGTGGGGCCACGCGTACAGCGGATAACAAAAAATATTGATTTGAATTAAGTTCATGCTCTGAAATCGAGAGCATGCACTTAATTCAAATAAATATTCTTTGTTGCATGCTTTTTTTGTGTTTTTATTAAACCTGTGCGAGCTCGGGATTTAAAAAAATAAGTCTGAATTGCCAGAATAAAAAGTATTTTGAGTCCGTTTTTGTTTTAAATTTCGTTATTATCCGTTGAGCGGTCGAGCCGTAAAATTAAAGATATACTTTCTTTGACATTTAAAATAAATTACTATGATTACACTAGCTGATGCCCGTGACGTCGTCGTGAAATAAGTTTTTTCAATTCCCGTAGGGAACTCCTTAATTTTCCGGGATAAAAAGGTCCTGGACTATACCCGTGCAAAAAATCACGTCGATCTGTTACTCCGATTGAAGGACAAACCAACCAATAAACCAACAAACAAACACACTTTCGCATTTATTATTTATTTATTTGTTAGTATGATAATAATTTTTATGGAGTATGGGTGGATATTCAATTATTGTGGTGACCATAAATCTACTACTGTGGTGATTTTTATAAATCGATTTTAAACTTTTGAAATACTGTCAGTGTTAATTGATAACTTATAACAATGATATCAAGATGACTAGTGAAATAAACAAAACAATGTCAATAAAGACACAATATTAAATTTTGTGTCAATAAAGGCAGACTATTTGCAATGTCCAGTAACTTGATAGTTGGAACTAGACAGTAGACACGGTTTATTGAAGCAACTGGTTTAAAATAGGAAACCGATGAACGGCCACGCAAATAGCGGCTTAGCTAAGAATAGTTTTCTCACTTTCTACGGTATTTTTCAATTCGAAATTGATCAGAACGAAAATGTTATCATAAATTAATTCTTATCTTACACTTGTATTTCCAAAATTATTATAGTCTCCTATTATTGTTTGAATAAAGCAGAACTTGAAGAAAAACTGCTTTATTACACTTGTGTAAAGTCTTGGTGTTAATAGGATTTTTACTACGATTTTATACTTTGTTTATACTGCGGTGCCCTGGCACCATATCGCCAAAACTAAACTCCTTTCTTATGGCCCCGTATAATTAAGGATCAAATGTCGTTGTTATTGCGTTTTCACATCTGTGTTTACTTATTCTTCACTTGATTTCATACGTAATATTTTATGTGGTAGTCAAAATAAGACGTAGCATATGATACTCCTAAAATATGTGCTATAATATGAAATAAGCAAAATGAGTAGTGAGCGTCTGTTGCAGCTTGTTATGGGCGTTTGTCTTATAACCAACAACATTTCTTCTGGCCCCAGTATTTGTGCGGATCAAATATACGGGTACGTCCTATATAACAATGCAGTATTGTGCCGGGATCAAGTTATGTATTCTCGTATTCAGGTTATGAATTCTTCCAGTCTAAGGTTCTTTAGGAGATGAAACCAAAATGACGATTTAATAACATATATTTTTAAATGGCTTATCTAATAATAGTAGATTGTTACACAAGGGACGTAAGTAAGCTATTACAGAACAAGCTCCAATTTGGCGCCAGTGCGAGCGCAGCTCGCATAGGGCGCTAATGGATCGCGTGCACCCGAGATATTTAGTCACACGAGCGAGCGCAGCGAGCGAGGGTGAATATAGTTCGAGGGTGTAATAGCTACTTGCAACCGAGGTAAGCATTCTACTTTATATATCATTCTTGCGAGGTAAATAAAACATTGGTAATGCAAAATGAAATTTAAATCACTTTACGAACAAACTTCACAAACTTTCAGATCAAATGAAATGCCGCCATTTCCATTTTTTTTTCGTAAATAGTTTTCCATTTTTTTTTTACGGCTCTGAGTTCCAAGGAGTTTTGCATAGTTTGAAATGTATGGAAATTAAATGCCGCCATGTTTAGTGTTTTTTTTTCAGTAAAAAGTTTTCTTACCATTTTATAAGAAAAGAGATTGTTTACCAAGGAGTTTTGCATAGCTTGAACTGTAATGTGAACATTACAATTCAAGCATAGTGCGACGTAATGTTGCCTTGAATTGCAAACACCAACTTACAAGGAGACTTTCCACCATAGTAATCCCTAGTTACTGAGCAAGTATGATATAAAATGATTTACAGTTTAGGTAGACTAGTAGGTAGTAGCTGAAGAAAATGAGGAAAAACAGGAACGTAACAAAAGCTACGAAGATCCGGCTCGTTAAAACGCTTGTTTTCCCTTTATTTTTATTATACGCTGCAGAGACATGGACTTTGCGACAAGTCGAGAAGAAAAAGATTGATGCTCTGAAGATGTGGTGCTGGAGGCGAATGTTAGGAGTCTCATGGACCGAATTCCACACCAACGTCTCTATTCTCCAAGAACTCGGCATTAAACAACGGCTTTCAGCGCTGGTACAGAGTCGCATACTAAAATTTTTTTTTTTTTAATATAATTATTTTATAAAATGCACAAACAAATACAAAATTTTGTTTCTCGCCAAACTACACACGTAGTGACGTAGTTTTGGACACGTCTCCCGTCGTGAGAATGACTCCATCGAGCGCCTCGTCGTGCAAGGCAAGGTGGAGCACCAGAGGGCGAGGAAGGTCACCCATGCGATGGACCGACCAAATTAAGTCAGCTATTGGCGGTTCATTGCACGAGTGCACCAGGCTGTCGGCCAGCAGGGAGAAGTGGCAGATGCTCGTGAGGTGCATTACATCTGCCACTAAAGCCGTTACTTCGTGACGACCACGACCACTCTGTCAAGAGTGTAACGACGAAGAAGAAGACTAGTAGGTATATTTTCAGGCCATGCTAAGGAAATCTCACTGATTCATTTTGTGTGACCAGGGCCTAAAAATTAGCCCTTGACCTTGTAACGAAGCGTTACACAATATAATTGTTTTAATAGTGTATTTAATAAATTTACCTACGTAATTAGGCATTATAAACAGAGCGCGCTCAAATTTTAAATTACTAGGCATCGAAGCTAGCCACATAGCGAGTGCGTCGACGCATCTTCAATGTGTGTAATGATAATTTACCGCGCCTCGGGCTTCACCTTGGTTCGTGATTCAAGTCCGGAGCTGCACTAGGTAACGGACGTATCTCCATTTTTATTCTTCGCGGGCGCATCTAGCTCGCCTGTTTTCTTTAAAACCAATTTCGGATATCTCCCGCACCTCGTCTGCGGGTCTGCGTGCCAGCCGTCTACCCCCAGCGTCTCCGAGGCCGTTCACTCAGGGGAGTAATTTCATAAACTACCACCTAGGTCAAGGCAGGATCTTAGTAACCCACGACCCACTATAAATTTGTGTACCTACCTTGTGAGCTAGCCGCGGTAATAAATAATTTCCTGACCTTTGGACTGTGAATATACTTATTTTATTTTACCGTGGGCTTTTATTACACACTCTCACCTTTTATACCTTTTATACCCCGGTACAACCTGTTTAGGTTTATTTGAGAGATGAGAAATACATATTGAGGAATTATGTTATAGTCACAGAATCAAGAATAGGCATAGAAGTAGTGAGCTTTCCACCACCACCATTACAATCCGTCGCCGGTTCACTGCTGAACACGAGTCGCCTATCAAAATGACTGATTTAGTCCTAATTCTACCACACTGGCCAAATGTGAATTGGCAGCCTTCACAAAACTTTGAGAACATTATTAAGAAATCTCGAGCATGCAGGTTTTCTCACGATGTTTCCTTCACAGTTAGAAAAAGTTATTAGTTATTGGATAAAACGCACTTAACACTAAAAAGTTACAGATGCGTGTGTTATTTTTAAAAAAAATGCAGTCATAGGGACTGCCGATAGAAGTGAAAACGAATATTTAAAATAATTAAAAATTATTTTAAATTAAATATAAAATTATTACAATAAGTATTACTAACTAAGGCATTAAAGTTTAATTATGAATGTATTATATTTATACTTAAAACCTTTTGTCGGTTAAAACGCGAGGTGTCGGTGATGGTGTCGGTGACGCGAATCCACAAGTTTACCCCCTATCAAAAAGAAGTCAACGCGGCTAAAGAAGTTTTCACTTCAAAAACTTGAAAAAGTAGTTAAAGTTTATTCAGCGACATGCCCTAGTATAAAAACACAGTAGCTACCATTTCTATCAGGTAAGTTATTTACAATTCTGTGGTAATTGCTGAAGGCACGAGACCTCCCCAGGAAATAATATCAAGGCCAGGAAATATCCTTCAAGCGGCTTTACAAATAATAATTCATATTGTGTGTACAATATTAATGGAAAACACTCACAAAATATCCGTTCGGGAAGTTTATTTAAGTGACAATAATAAAGGTAATTTATAACACTCGTAGCACAAATTACAATTTACGAGTTAGGTAGATGGGCCAAAATACTTTTTAATGCCTAATCCGAGCATACAATTTTCGATTTTTAAAAAAAATTCAAATAATGATTTTCTTATTTTTTTATGCACATATAGATTCGTTATAGTTCGATTTATAATAAACATACCTCTGCAGCGATAGTTTTAATGAGTTAACTATATTTGTGGCAAATAATATATCAAGGTGTCAAAAAATTAAACAACAGCGTTACTATTTTACAATTTTTTTATTTTTATTAAAATTGTACAATGAAACTTTTTAACATGTCAGTTTTAAACTGTAACGCTTATATTCATGTCTTATAAAGTTAAATCACAGAAATAATCAGTTTCATAGAATATTCTTACTAATTTAGATTCCTGCGTTACCAAAGTCTAATTTTAAAACTTAAACTTTTCCATTAGTGACAAAAAACAACTTAAAATTAATACCAACTTACGACATAATCTTCCACTTTTGATAAATAATACATACGTATGAAGTTAAGGCATTTTAAATCATTAGAAGCCTATGTATTACTGAAAATACTACAATAATCAGAGGGACATAAAAGTAACGCAGTAGTAATCTTAGTAACACAGTAGTATTTCTTACTTACTTTCTATAGAAATCTAGTACAATGATAAAAACAAAATAAAATTTTACTTCTTATGACTCGACATAATATAAAGTAACTCAAATATATTTGTATTTCGGTTTTAATACCGTATTATATTAAAACACATTAAACACAACTGCGTTACCGATGCAACAACTGCGTTACTTTTTTCTAATAAGCAACGCAGTATAGCAGTTACGCAGTTGTAAATATTTGACTTTGATGTAAATGTTCACTAAATAGAATAAAATAATGCAGATATTCTAACACTGACAGAACCAATACATGACTAACTACGTATAAAAATAATAATAATGTAAATATCATCTGTAGTTATCTTTCGACAACGGTAACTCAGCGGCCACGAAATAAATACACGCACCTCTCTCAACGACTGGTGACGCGACTGATCGGGCTAGCGAACTCCCTCCGCGCAGTTGCTATGATCCGTTAGAACAGTTACAACAAATCGAACCGAATGAAGTGCAAGAAAATGTAATACGCTCACTTTAAGGTTTATTTTCATATAGCAACGCAAGGTAGTTACGATTTTATTCTTTGTTGGGGACACAGACAAAATTATTTTTTATTTCATTAAATGTTTCATGTAAAAAATATTTATTGGCATTGTAAATAAGGTTCAAAACTTACATTTTTATAGTGGTATTCAAGGTAAACGCCATCTAGGAAATATTGTGAGAAATTGCTAAGTATAGCTTGAGACACGTGCTCAAGGACAGCAGTATTTTGTACTAAGAACTACTGTGTTACTAAGAATGACCACGTTGTTACCGTAATTTTCGAATAAAATAACATATTTTTATGGTCAAATCTTATTTTCTGCATTAGACGATAATGTTATATTTCGAAATTACTATACTTTTGTTACAAATTTGTACTGATATCCCATAAAATTTAATATTAATTCGAAGAGACCAGTTTTTAGGCATCAAAAAGTATTTTGGCCCAGATATAGTTCCGTGGCGCAGTCTTGAGCGCTGTTGCTCTAACGTGCGGAGGTCCCGGGTTAGACCCCGGCAGGGTCAATATGGGAATTTGTAATTTCTAAATTATCCCTGGTCTGGCCTGGTGGGAGGCTTCGGCCGTGGCTAGTTACCACCCTACCGGCAAAGACGTGCCGCCAAGCGATTTATCGTTCCGGTACAATGCCGTGTAGAAACCGAATAGGAGTATGGGTTTAATATAACTGCCATGCCCCTAACAGGTTAGCCCGCTACGGCTACCATCTTAGACTGCATCATCACTTACCATCAGGTGAGATCGCAGTCAATGATTTTTGAAAAATACAAAGATCTCCCTGGCGCAGTGGTAAGCGGTGTGGTCTTATTAGAGGGAGGTTTTAGGTTCGGTTACCACTAATCGGTTTCTACAATCTAAAATAAAACACATAAATCGCCATATTTATATTATTATGAGTTACAATAGCCGGGGTTGATACTAGCTGTCATGACACTCGATAAATCTACATCTCGATTTATTGGCTAGTTGTCCTAGCACAATCAGCCGCCCTAGCATGACAAAGTCTCAGGTGCTGTCATAGTTTAATTTATTTAATCATAAGGCGTTTTTATAAGAAGAACGC
Source organism: Erebia ligea (assembly GCA_917051295.2). Lineage (NCBI taxonomy): Eukaryota > Metazoa > Arthropoda > Insecta > Lepidoptera > Nymphalidae > Erebia > Erebia ligea. The sequence continues at coordinate 1,820,040 of OU785241.1, forward strand.
TTATTTCGCCTGCAAGTTCGTCGCTCGTTTAGCACCACCCAGGGGACACGTGCAGGGAGGTAGAAGGTAGTTCCTGCGGACGTGAGCGACGGGGCATCCCCCAGCGCCGGGGCATCCCCCAGCGACGGGGCATCCCCCAGCGACGGGGCATCCCCCAGCGCCGGGGCATCCCCCAGCGCCGGGGCATCCCCCAGCACCGGGGCATCCCCCAGCGACGGGGCATCCCCCGCGAGCGACGGGGCATAGTGAGAGAGCGCGTCATCTACACTAATATTATAAATGCGAAAGTTAAAGTTTGGATAGATGGATGGATATATGGATGGATGTTTGTTACTCAATGACGCCATAACAGCCCTGGATGAAATTTGGCACAAAGATAGATCGTATAGTCTGGAATAACACATAGACTACTAGACTAGAATCAAAGAGTTCCCGCGGGAACCAAAAAACCTCAATTCACACAAGCGGAGTCGCTGGCATCAGCTAATTATCCGTAAAGTCTATTCCAATCAATCCAAGTTAAACCCTCCATTAGGCTATATTATCACCACTTGCAAGCTGATTTGATTGATGCAGCCAAGCGCTAGCCTATAAATAATAAAAAAATGTTATTAGTTTTTTTCTAACTATCTTATTATTTTAAAATTGAAGAGTGACTACAGGATTAAAAACATCTAAATATATCTAAATAATTCATGTATGTATGTATGACCTATATGATGTCTTTGGTTGACTAATGCTGTGAGTCTGATTGTTGATAGCTATTTTATTATAAATACTCCATGTTAGATATTATCATTATCATTATAATTTTTGTAATGTTAAAGCATGTTACGCATATTATTTGTACGCCACACTGTGGTAGAATACAAGAAACTTTTATAATTGTAACACCTTTTGTACCTACTGTATTCACAAATAAATAAATGAAATGAAATGAAATGATATCTTTAAAGCGTTATAAAAGTGACAGTGATCTACAAAATCCGCGAGAGAGAGATATATCACACCGATCGTGCTCGGGCTGTAGGTGTCAGCGCACCATTGTCTATTCATTTTATGTTGACTCCGACTATGTTTCGATTAAAATATTTTTGATTTACTGATCCATAGTAGTAATTTTTTCTATCTACTATTTTATAGTAACCTTTATGTATAAAATTCGTTTACTATTGTAATCAGAGAGGTTACTGCCTGTCGCTTAAAGCAGTTTGTTTGTTGGCTTATTGGTTTGTTGGTTTGTCCTTCAATCACGCCGCAACGGAGCAACGGATCGACGTGATTTTTGGCATGGGTATAGTTGAGGACCTGGAGAGTGACATAGGCTACTTTTTATCCTCGAAAATTAAGGAGTTCCCGCGGGAGTCGCGGGCATCAGCTAGTAGATAATAATAAAATGCTTTATCTAAGAGCATATAATTTGAAATTATGTAATATTAGAACCGACAAGAGGATTAGCAGTTTCTCTTCTCATTAAAGTGTAATTAGTATCGTGTTACTACCAATTAGCTTCCCACAATAATCCATCAAACAACACAAAGGTTTTAAGTTGCTACCTCGGTCTAGGCTGACCTCTATTGTGGTTTGTTCTAGCGATGCGAGTTGCAACAACAGTGCTGCGAAATATCTGGCTTACCGGTTTCCTAGTAGCTATGATATGATACCCTATGCCTAGATGTTAAGACCTCTAGTTCGGAGAGTGCGAGGTTCGAAACTCATCACTACACCACTACATCCCATTATCGTCCCACTCCTGGCCACAGGCCTCCACGCCCATAGGAGAGAGGGAATTAGAGGTCAGACCCACCACGCTGTTCCAATGCGGGTTGGCAGGCTTTAACGACTAATATCATGTCAGTGATAATAGCCGGGACCGACGGCTTAACGTGCTCTCTGAGGCACGGGATTGAAACACCGCCAACTTCCTAACTCCGGGCTAGTACTGAGAATTTCTAGTCAGAAAACCCCAACACTTAATTACCGACCCAGGACCCGAACCCAGGACCTCGTCAGCCGCAGTCAAACATGCTAACCACTAGGCCAACGAGGCAGTCGAGGGGGGTTCGAAACCCGGACCATCTCTATATTTACTAGCTGGTTGCGATTTCAAAGTTGTGTGAAATCTGCCAATCTAAAGTTGGTCAGCGAGCGTCATATTTTGTTCGCAAATAATTAAGTGCACAAGACGTGAACGGACCACGGGAGCTGGTGATATGGCTCGACTGTAACAACATCACTAGCCCGGAGGAAGATGTAACACTAATATTATAAATGCTAGAGTGTGTTGTTTGTTTGTTGGTGTGTCCTCCAACCACGCCACAGCGAGCAACGGATCGACATGATTTTATGCATGGGTATAGTTGAGGACCTGGAGAGTGACATAGGCATATTATCCCGGAAAATTAAAAAGTTCACCAGGGATTTAAAAAACGTATTGACGTGATGTAGACGAAGTCGTGGTTAGTCAGCTAGTTAATTTTTAAATTCCTACAGGATAGTATTTAGCATACCCGGGGAATGGGGTCGCTCGCTGGTACGACCATTGAACCTTAGAAGTTGTTTAAATGTATAGCGCTCTGTGGTGAAAACTTCGACAGCGCGATTCAGGGCCTGTCACTTGTGAGCTTAGCATGCGCACAACGAGATTTTCTCGTGACGAGAGAGAGAGATGTTGTCGTAGCCGGCAATTTTTTCATTTGTAACCCTAACATGCACAAAATGCGGTATATTACAAGAAAAAATAGTCGACATGTAAAGGTTCGTAGAGAAAAATACCACAGATGAGAAATATTACTTTTATCTCTGCTTTTGACGTAACGAGACAAGTAACCATGTTAGCTTCGGTAGACAGATAGAGATAACGGGTAGACATAATTTTACTCGTAGTGCGCATGCTAGCCATACAGTGCGCATGACGACCTCCGTGGCGCAGTGTGTAGCGCTGTTGCCTTAACGTGCGGAGGTCCCGGGTTCGATCCCCGGCAGGGTTTGGAAATTCATAATTTCTGAATTTCCCTGGTCTGGCCTGGTGGGAGGCTCCGGCCGTGGCTAGTTACCACCCTACCGGCAAAGACGTGCCGCCAAGCGATTTAGCGTTCCGGTGCGATGCCGTGTAGTAACCGAATAGGGGTATGGGTTTAATATAACTGCCATGCCCCTAACAGGTTAGCCCGCTACTACCATCTTAGACTGCATCATCACTTACCATCAGGTGAGATCGCAGTCAAGGGCTAACTTGTAGTGGATAAAAAAAAAAAAAAGGAATGAGTTCTGCTTTACTCGTATGCTACCACTAGCGCCATCTATTAGCGGAGACTGCCAAAAGCGTTTTAAAAACTAAGAAATCCAACTAAAGTAAATAAATATGAAAATAATTGCAATTCAAGATATCATAGAATTCCACTGCCACATTTGCGAATCTCTTGAATTGTAAATTAAATGTCAAAAGCATCTATATAAAAATGGCGTACCTTATACCTGAACCGCTACATGAATAGTGAAACGGTATAAATATCTTCCTAGCCTCGGGTAAAACTTAAAAATGGTTAAAAATAAATTATGCGCCGCGGCGAAATGCCGGTGCAACTGGAAATACTGAACATTTCAGTCAGTATAAGAGATTAAAATTTCTCTTAATTGCCCGGCTTGTTACTAATCGCTTAGAGTTGAGCTTAAATAAAATGTAGGAAAGATTGGCTTTTTTATAACATAAAAACTTTAAGGGTGCAAGCTCTCAAAAAATATATAGACTAAGAGATAACTGCACTTTTGGTAACTATCGCCAGGAAGGCTGATTCAGTATTTGGTGCGTATAGAACTCTCCTCTGGTGGAATTTGTGACGGTCTGACCGTAAGTGGCTGGGGAGTGGGGACCTGACTACTTATCGCCGCTCAAAGACGAGTTATTGTTACCAAAAATGAACAATAACTAGGCCGCCGTCTTTGAGCGTTACACTAAAGCATTAAAGTTTAATTTCGAATGTAGTATATTTATATTTAAGACCTTTTGTCTTCGTAAGTGATTGGATGAATTTGTGGTATTCTTTCTGCAATAGTGAGTTTTGGCCAATAGCGAAAGAGCGTTAACCAATCAGAGACGATTGCGATCTTAACACTGCAGCAATCATTATTACTAAGACCATGTTCTAGTCACTCTAGTGTGAATAAAAAAACTAAAACCGGCCAAGTGCGAGTCGGACTCGCGCACCGAGGGTTCCGTACAAACCTGTAGTAAGTTTTACGATTTATGACGTATTAAAAATAAAAATTACGTTTGTTGTATGGGAGCCCCCCTTTAATATTTACTTTATTGATATTTAATTATTTATTTTGAAAGGTAATATACAAGTTAATATTCTGTGAAAATTTGAACCGTCTACCTGTTACCGTTTTTAATATTGAGCAAAAAAATACGAAAAAAAACACGTTTATTGTATGGGGACCCCCCTTAATATATATTTTTTTTTAATTTTTAGTATTTGTTGTTATAGCGGCAACGGAAATACATCATTTGTGAAAATTTCAGCTTTCTAGCTATCACGGTTTATGAGATACAGCCTGGAGACAGACAGACAGACAGACAGACAGACAGACAGACAGACCGACAGACAGACAGACAGACAGACAGACAGACAGCGGAGTCTTAGTAATAGGGTCCCGTTTTTACCCTTTGGGTACGGAACCCTAAAAAGACATATCACACAACCATTTTTCTCTTATTTATTAAATATTATTCTCGTTTACAACGTTATCACACCCTATTCCCCTGAGGCCTCATTTTCATGTAAAATGTGAGCATTTCCGGTAAGTTAAGGTTTTTTACCACCTTGTGTTACACACATTTTTGTGGCAATATTTTAAAATGTTCATGACTCATGAGCTTATATCGTTTTATTCACGTGTACCATAAAAATGAATCCATACTACTATTATAAATGCAAAAGCGTGTTTGTCTGTCTGTCTACGCTTTCACAGCCCAACTGTTCAACCTATTTTGATAAAATTTGGTATGGGGATAGGTATCCCGGGGAAGGACATATGCTTTTTATTCCGGAAAATTGAAGGGTTCCCGCGGGAATTAAAAAATCTTAATCCACGCGGACGAAGTCACGGGCATCATCTAGAAATAAATAATTAATAGATAGATAATAGGTAAGTTATTAATTTAAGGATTTTAAGGAACCCCCCCGCATACATCCAAAACATCTGTTCAGTGTTCAGGCATTTAGAAGTTATGATGGAATAAAGAAACTCACATACATACATGAACCCTGAAAACATTACACTCCTTTGTTTGGGCAGTCGTGTAAAAAACCGGCCAAGTGCGAGTCGGACTCGCGCACCGAGGGTTCCGTACAAACCTGTAGTAAGTTTTAAATTATTAAAAAAAAACTACTTACTAGATCTCGTTCAAACCAATTTTCCGTGGAAGTTTGCATGATAATGTACATCATACATTTTTTTTAGTTTTATCATTCTCTTATTTTAGAAGTTACAGGGGGGGCACACATTTTTAATTTTTTTTTTTTTTTTTTTTTAATTTTTTTTTATTTGAACCACCAACAGAATTACAAGTAGTATAGATATACAAATTATTAGATGGCTTAGGCACTAAGTAAACATGCAATTCAATTTATAGGTAGTTACATCATGCAAATATAAGACAGTCGTACATAATAACCACAAGTTTACAAATATTATTAATAAATTATTAAGATTACTAAAGCAAGACTACAAAAAATTAATAAAAAATATCTATCAATTGATACACATTAGAAAAACAACTGGATAAAAAGAAAAAATAATAATAATTAGATGCTTAAAATTTACAAAAACAAGGTTAAGATAAGATTAAAGAGGTCATCTGACAATATTATATTAAGAGTCAAGTGCTTTGAGTAGTTTAACTTTGAATTTCGGTAATTTTCCACAAAACAAATCAATGGATTTATCCTTTAATGTAAATTCCCTGTAAAGTCGGCTTAGCCTGGGTACAAGGGAATGATGGCCAAGATTGGTTTTGTGGATTCGATGGGTGAGCAGTGAGATAGGATACCGAGGCATCCGAGAGGGGACTTTGAAGGATATTTGGCTCAACAGTTCCGGGTTATCCATGGTACCGTTTACAAGTTTATGTAAAAAAACCATGTCGTACATTTTTCGCCTATCCGAAAGTGAGTGCAAATTAAACTTCTTTAGCCTAGAGATATATGGTAATCTTTTATCGCGTCCAATTGAGTAAAATTGTGTGAATCGCCTCTGTATACTTTCCAGACGATCCTTATGGATCTGGTAATTGGGGTTCCATATTACCGAGCCGTACTCGAGTTTGCTTCTCACTAGTGTCGCAAAAAGTATTTTTTTAGTTAAACAATTTTTGAATGGTTTAGCATTTCTAAATAGGAAGCCCAGCATTCTTCGCGCCGATCTGCAGATGTTTTCGATATGAACATTGAAGCGTAGTTTGGCGTCAATGGTAATCCCTAGATCACGGACAGATTCCAGTTTTTGAAGTGGACAGTTATTTATTGTGTATTTGCCCTCGATTAGAGTGCGTTTACGTGTAAAGCTAATATAGGAACATTTAGTGGGATTTAAGTCCATACCATTAGTTTTACACCAGTCAGCAACCCTATCTATATACCACCACTAATATCATATTTTACCACTTTGGAAGTGTCTCTCGTGCAAACTATTCAGTTTAGAAAAAAATGATATTAGAAACCTCAATATCATTTTTGAAGACCTATCCATAGATACCCCACACGTATGGGTTTGATGAAAAAAATTTTTTTGAGTTTCAGTTCTAAGTATGGGGACCCCCAAAATTTATTGTTTTTTTTTTCTAGTTTTGTGTGAAAATCTTAATGCGGTTCACAGAATACATCTACTTACCAAGTTTCAACAGTATAGTTCTTATAGTTTCGGAAAAAAGTGGCTGTGACATACGGACGGACACACAGACAGACAGACAGACAGACAGACATGACGAATCTATAAGGGTTCCGTTTTTGCCAAATTTGGCTACGGAACCCTAAAAAGCCTTCTGGTATCATCAAGACAGTAACACTTAAAGTCAACTGCAAGCTTTAACTTTAAACGTAATATAAGAGTTCCTTTTAAAACATCATGACTTATTACTTTTGTACATTCGAGCAGATAAATCTGCGTAAGCTCGTAGCAGCTTAGGAGATAATATTTTTCACAGAATATTTTACCGTAATACGAAACTTGTTAAGCGTGGCATCTTTATTTCGTGGCACAAAACGTGCGCTATAGAAATACAGCGACATTTTTGTATTCGACTCCTTTTTTTTTTATAAATAGGCTGGCGCTTGACTCATTACTGAAAACGTTATAATAGGACTTAAAGCTAGCTTACTTAACTAATTACTATACATATCATGTCCTCGTGGAATGGTGGCAAGAATACTGGCTGCATTGCCGCGTTGGACAGCCAGGCTGATCCTTTGCGCGAAAAATGAAAGAAATAAAGAAGAAAGAAATGATTTATTTGTATGAATAAGTGAAATTGGAATGTTTTTTGATGAATTAGAAAGCCGCAAGATATCCAGTCAGGTAACCCTGACGTACAATTATTTTTTTAAAAGTTTTCACAATTATTTCACAAAACCATTTTAAATAACCCAGCTTAAAATTAAATAACCATTTTTCATGAGCCAGCCCTTCTGTTACAAGTTGAGGTAATTAACCGCGGTACAATATCTCTTAAGAAATTTTTGGTTTAGACCACTAAGAGCGCTTGTATACATCCGTTTTTTTCACCGGATGAATGTGTGTACATGCACCGGACATCGGTCCGGTGAACAATTTACGCCGGATGCACCACCGCTCCCCCTCGGCGCGACGGACATCGGTCCGGTGTAAGAAAGAGCGGTCATCCACGCCAGTGTATTGGTGACTGTTGACGCTGCCGGACGTTTCGCCGGTTTTCTTTAAATTAAGTGCCGTCTACCTGCATTCTTTTAAAAATGGATGCTATTGACATGGAATTGTTAATAAGTTTGGTTGAAAATAGGCCTGTACAACGGGACAAAACCCAAGAGTGCTATAAAAATAGACAGTCGAGTTTTGCCGCTTGGAGGGAAAGTCTTGCGTTTGAATGAAGGTTTTGAAACGCTGTCCGAGAAAGAAAAAAATAATTGTAAAATTTAGTTTCATCTTCTTCCAACTTCTTAAAAAGAGTATGAAATGCACCATATTCTTCCCTTTCCAATAATATAGGATGCACCCACGATGACCTTTTTCGTTTTTCTATTTCTATTTGTTTCTTTTTGTACCAATAGTAGACCAATACGAGTTTTTTTTTCTTATTATTGAACATTTCACAAGTGTGTAATCTCTGACTACCAGTTCAAAACTAGCACATATAGACGGCACTCCAAAGTAACATCCATCCGGTAAAAAAATATACGTATACAAGGATAGCCGTTTATTGACGCTCCGTTATCCGGTGAAAAAAACGGATGTATACAAGCGCTCTAAGACTCCAAGGGCTGGGAGGGCATCAACACGCCAAATTCAATAGATGATGATCAAGGTTTTTTGATTCCCGCGGGAACTCTTTAGTTCCCAGGATAAAAAGACGTAGCTTATGTCAATATTCATTTATGTAAAACGCATATTAATTTTTTTTTTTTAATTTTTTTTGTACCAAAAAGTTATACAATATGTAGAAAAACAGAAACATAGTGGACAAGGAAACACTTAAAGAGATCTCTACCAGTGATCCTTGGCAGTGAGAAAGGTTGTGAAGGAAGAATGGGTACAACAAGATATACGAGATGGAATGAAACGAGATATTATATCATAAACTTACACAAATATACATACTAATGACATAAATATATAAATACATACCAACATACATAAATTGCTTAAAAACAGCAATGGCAATTAATTAAACAGCAATTTTTTTAAAATTTTTTTGAATATTTCATTCATTAATTTATTCAATGGAAGCAGGAAATTACCTAATAGGAAAAGAACTAGGATCTAAACGCTTAATAAATAAAATGAGTAACCATTAGTGGGAGTCAAGTAATAGTTTGCCAACGTTAATAAAACTATTAACGTTAACTATTACAAGAATGTCATTTTCATATCGCGGAGTACACGTTCTCGTACTAAGTTTAACTAAGCGTTAATTAAATTCTTGATTAACTAACACCGCGCAACTAGCGATGCATAATCCCTTGCAGCAGTTTCAAGCCACGCGGTCATGGAGTTGTTGTAGCACTAGAGCAGCATAGAAAGGTAGAAATATGATCCTTAAAGTGGCTAATTGGGTGGATATTTGACCACTATTCATATAAATTCTTTTTTAGTGATTATCAAATTTTTTCAGCAAATAGGGAATTTCGTCAGTGGACGGATACCTTGCTCTAAAATACAAATCCGCCTCCCACAACTGCACGGCTCAATGTCGCAAGAAAGATTGCCGAGATACAGAAAAAAAAAAGTGATTATTAAATAAAGGACCTGCCAAAAGACGTTATATCCACGTCTCCTGTTAATTTTATGTTTGACAATCATTTTAAATCCATACTAATATTATGAATGCGATAGTGTGTCTGTCTGCCTGTCTGCTACGCTTTCACGGCCCAACCGTTCAACCGATTTTGATGAAATTTGGTACAGGGATAGGTTGTATCCCAGGGAAGGACACAGGCTACTTTTTATCCTGGAAAATCAAGGATTTCCCGCGGGATTAAAAAACCTTAATCCACGCAGACGAAGTCGAGGGCATCATCTAGTTATCGATAAAAGTATAAAAGTGCGTTGACTTTTGATGACGTCACAATTCAGTATTTCATACAAAATCCCATACTAAGTGCGCATTTTAAAGTTTGAAAAAAAAGGACCTGACTATTGGGTATTTGACTAGTTGTCAAATAAAATAACTAACTATGCTGTGCACAATCTCTAAACTAAGCTACAATGACACGAACCTCATACCAATACCAAACCTTTATATCAAATTTCATCAAAATTGGTTGTAAAGATGGGCCGTAAAAGCGTAGCAGACAGACAGACAGACACACTTTTAAATTTATAATATTAGTTACATAATATGCTGCTCCATGGTCCAGCTCAATGTTACGTGACTAAGATAAAAGACGGCAACTTAACAACTTTCATATTCTGGCTAAAATATTTCACTAATTTGAGCACTTACGTGAATGCTTAACTAACTTAATGATTGTAATATTTTAATTTTTGTACCTCTGACAAGTTAAAAACGGCATTACAATGCGGTTTTGTTTATAGACAGTATTTTCCTCAAATTTGTTTTCCGGGATTAAAGGTAGCCTATGTGTTACACCAGACTATAATCTATCTCTCTGCCAAATTTCATCTAGATCTGTTCAGTCGTTCTGGCGTAATTGAGTAACAAACATCCATCCATCCATCCAAACTTCCGCATCTAACTCGTAATATCCATACTTATATTATGAATGCGAAAGTGTGTCTGTCTGTCTGCTACGCCTTCACGGCCCAACTACTCAACCGATTTTGATGAAATTTGGTACAGAGGCAGTTTATATCCCCGGGAAGGACATAGGCTTTTTATCCCGGAAAATTGAAAAGTTCCCGTGGGAATAAAAAAAATTCACGCGGACGAAGTCGCGGGCATCACCTAGTTAGTTTATAAATAAATGAAGATTATTTAATTCACGTAGCTATTTATTTATAAGCACTTGTATCACTTATGATAAGTCAAGACTCTTCCACCGGTTCGAAAAGTAATAAGTACCTAAAGATTAGTATAGATTGACTAGCTGATGCCCACGACTTCGTCCGCGTGGTTAAAGTTTTTTTGATTTTCGCGGGAACTCCTTAATTAGCCTCTGTCACTCTCCAGATCCTAAACTATACCCATGCCAAAAATCACGTCGATCCGATGCTCCGTTGCGCCGTGATTGAAGGGCAAACCAACAAACCAACAAACCAACACACTTTCGCATTTATAATATTGGTATGATATACTCAGTCTGAAAGAACAATCAATCTTCGAATCTCCCAACGAATTATGTATTGTTTGCGGCCGCAAGTCGCAACAGAAAAGTAAAAATGGCTGAATCACAAAATCAACAACAAATCAAATTCCGCGAGACAAGAGCGGCGCTCCTTTGATATCGCCGCGCTGAAGGGAACATTCTAGAAAATCAATTTGGGGTGGAAATCGAAAATTTAGAGCGGCAACATCGCAAACGACTTTTGTGAGTCGAGTTGCTATTCTCCTTTTTTTTCTCTAATTCTCTCTGTTGTATTTTCGTTTCCGTAAATGTTTATTTTAATCCTTTCACTGTAGATACCTATCGTATCTTTTTTTTATTTTCTAGAATACTAGCTGATGCTCCCGACTTCGTCCGCGTGAATTGAGGTTTTTCTCTTTAATTTTCCGGGATAAAAAGTAGCCTATGTTCTTCTTTGGGATGCAACCTGTCTCCAAACTAAATTTCATCAAAATCGATTCAAAAGAAAAGCGTTTATACTATGAGTAATGGATCAATGTATCCCATGTAGCGGCAATTCGGGATTTCATGATTGCTTAATGTTCTATAAAAGCAGTGATTCAGACTTAGGCTTCGTATTCGCGGGGTCTGAGGTTCGAATCCCTTAAAATGCGGAGTCAGACAAGGGTATTTTTTGCGCTCGTATCACCTCCAACTCGCTCGTACACCGCAAACTTCCTAACTTCGGGCTAGTACTGAGAAATTCTTGACAGAAAAACCTAATACATGTTAGGGCCCACCCTGGTACTCAAACCCGGGACCTAAATACCCGGGTAAATAAATAAATATATAAATGAATCTTTATTGAACTACAATAACTAACTAAATTTTAACAAAACAACTTAATTGGTACATATGTATTTTATTCTACTTAATTTTAAACTTAATTTAACCAGTCAAACATGCTAACCACTAGACCGACGGGGCAGTCAAAAAAAGTCGATTAAATATACACTAGTATTAGGTTCCGGGTAATTTTAATTATAATTAATGTTTTCGCGAAACCCGGGTATTACGTTTTATGAGTTGTCATGTTTTCCTGTAAAGTAACTCAACGTAAATTAAAAGTAATTACCAAAATGGACTTTCTGTTTTATGAACAGGACTTGTATATGAATTTTATGCAAAAGGTAACCGGAAGGAATTAAAAGGAAAGAAAAATTGACGAGGAAAATTTATATTATTTTTGAAACAAGATGTTTTCTTATTCCCATAGAATTTTTTAAGTGAAAACTTCTTTAGCCGCGTTGAGCACCTTTTGGTAGGGGGTAAACTTGTGGATTCGCGTCACCGACATGCGACATGCTCCGCGCCGACATGCTCGCCTTGTTACGAAGACAAAAGGTCTTAAATATAATTATACTACATTCGTAATTAAACTTTAATGTCTTAGTTTTAAGGTTTATATTTTAATTATTTTAATTGTATAAATAAATTTAAAAAAAAAAATTAAATATTCGTTTTCACTTCTATCGGAAGTCCCTATGACTGCTAGTTTTTGTCGGTAGAAAAAGTGCATCACCAAGATACAATCTAGCACTGTACCAAACGACAAAATCGGTTAAAAAGATGGGCCGTGAAGACACGGCCCATCTTTTTAACCGATTTTGTCGTTTGGTTAGGTTAGGTTAGGTTAGCTTAACATTGTCTCAACTAATCATTGTCTGTCTGTCTGTCTGTCTGCTACGCTTTCACGCCCCATCTACTCAACTAATTTTGATGAAATTTGGTACAGGGGTAGATTGTATCCCGGGGAAGGGCATAGGCTACTTTTTATTCCGGAAAATTAAAGAGTTCCCGCGGGAACCAAAAAATCTAAATCCACGCGGACGAAGTCGCGGGTATCATCTAGTTGTAAATGAAATGAAAGTATGGAAGTATGGATATGGATACCTAGTATGGATGGATGTTAGTGCCCATAACTGGGAGCGGTGGCTAACATATTCTCCAAAGCTCGAAGGTGATGAAAATATCAAATAAGGAGTATCCAAACTCGGTCACCCATCCACTTACCGACCCGAGTCAATGTGGGTTAACCAGCGTGATTGGCTAATAACTGTTCAGCTAGGTTGCATGCCACTTTAATCCTTAGCTCAAACTCAAACTCATAATTGTTTATTCAAATAAACTTATTAAAAGTGCTTTCGAATCGTCGAGTGAATCTACCACTGGTTCGGAATGTAATTCCTACCGAGAAGAACCAGCAAGAAACTCGGTGGTTGCTTTTTTCAATCATTTACATTTTACAACTAGTTGATGCCCGCGACTTCGTCCACGTGGATTGAGGTTTTTTGGTTCCCGCGGGAACTCTTTAATTTTCCGGGATAAAAAGTAGCCTATGTGCTATTCCAGATTATAATCTATCTCTGCGCAAAATTTCATCCAGATCCGTTCAGCCGTTGGAGCGTGATTGAGTAACAAACATCCATACATCCATACATCCATACATCCACACATCCATCCAAACTTTCGCATTTATAGTATTTATTTGATTATTATATCAATGTGTAAGTACATAAGTAACCGCTGTCCTTATCATTTCTATAATCTTCAACAGTTATAATAAGCTTTTTCAGGAGCACACTTTTAATGGATTTCATAAATTTGTGTATAGGCAAGTTAATGATTAATGAAAAAAAACACAACAATGCCTTTACCTTATCTTAAGACATGAAATTCCTGAAAAACTTGGGTACCAGATTCATAAACTTACAGCAAGGTATAATCCTTTTTAAACAACAAAACTAACCAGACTAGGATATACCAAGATTACGAAGTTTCATATTGCGCTAAGCTATTTTGCAAAGTTGCTCCAAAGTAAACAAATATAAATTATGCTCTGGATATCTTCAGAGTTGTAGCATTAATTAAAATCTTACTTTAGTATAATATGATTAAGTATGGTTTAGTAAATAATATATTAAGTTACAATTATTTATGGTAAAACACAAATCTGTAGTACCCTTTACAGCTTTGTCCAGCAGGGCTGTAATGTACGGGCACGAAACTAGCGGTAGCGGGGCGACGGCGGCAGCGGGGCGATGCGATTAGTCGGAGAACTGGCGACGTATTTCGGGAACAATTTGAAAGAGGTCTAGTAATACTTTATAACCGACAAAAACGTCTGGGATTTATTTTTTCGAATTCTATAAGTATAAAATTTAAAGATAAAAAAATCAAGTTGCCAAAAAAATGATTTTTCGGTTTTTTTTGCAAATGTTATATTATGCTGCGCAGTAGCGAAATAACCGCAAACGCTCTACCAGACTGGCAGAACTGGATTCTGCAGGAGCAATGAACGAAATCCACGAAATTGTGGAAATATTTTTCCACAATTTCAGATTGCCTAAAAACACCTTACCGAAATTCGTCGCCAGCTCTCGAATTCCATTGCCCCGCTGTGGCCGTCGCCCCGCTACCGCTCATTTCGTGCCCGTACACTAAAGGGTACTACTTAAGGGAGTTCTCAGATGTCAAATCAAAATCGCACGTCAAAAAGCATTATGAACTTCATAAACAGTTCGAGTTAAATACGTTTTAAGCTGTCAAATGTTTACAATTTGCTTAGACAATGGGGACTATCGTTTCTTTGCTCACCAGTTGGCGCCACTGTTGACTAAGGTCAGAGGTATAGCTGTCAAAGGCGACTTTATAAGATCGGCGCCGAAACAAAGTTTTAAATCTTGAATCTCATTATGTTTATTAATATTTATAACTATCATCATATCGAGTAGCTAGTTCCGCAATGTTGTGCAGTTCCGTTTTGTTCGGAAAAAAAGGAGAACACATGTTTCCAAAAGATAAAACTGTTCTAAAACAGTGGCTAGTGGCGTTTCGCAGGAATTCGCAGGATTCTGAGGAATTAATTATATAGGCACTTAATAAATAAAATAAAAATAAATTAATTACTTATTAAACTTATATTTATCCTTCCCTTTCCCTTTAAAACACACTGCTATACAAAAAAATATTAATCATTGTACTTAAATCCATACAATGGATATGATACTGAAAGATGGTTGAGTTGTTAGTTGAAACTACTAAACAATGGTAGATACTAGATTAAGCTGGAAAATTTTCTAGCAATAGCAGGTATCATGTATGTATGATAGTAGGGGCTACTTTCTTTCAAACAATAAGTATTCATTATTGATCATTTTTATGTACTTATAATAATTATCACACTGATAAACTCATCTTTTATAGAGAAAGTACATTTCACTTCCAATACTGTTAGTTAGTTCTCCAATTAATCCTTCTGGAGAAACCTGAAATGAAACATCTAATATTAATCAAGAGAAATACCTACTATTATTAAATTCTGGTCATCTCACACATAGTAATCTGATCCCAAGATAGGTGTGTTCTCGTTAGTGATACCTACTGTGGGTACATAACCAGAGACATAGGTATATTTCAATATCATGTAGTAAAAGTGTGTCCTTGATGTGCATGAAACCCTTAACCTTTCATGCAGAAGTCTTAGTAAGTAAATATAATATATAATACCTATATTAGGTAAATATATGTAAAAAGAAAAAACACAGCTGTTACCTCGCAAACAAGCATACTTTTGGCAAAAAATAAGTTTGGAAACAGTAAACAAACTAACCTCTGAATTAGCTGCTCTTTGAGGCCGCCTATTTTTGCGCCTCTTTTTCTTAATTCCGCTTTCAAAGCGTTCACATTCATCGCCAAATAATCCATATTTGCGATAATTTCACGAAGGAGATCACTTTTCAACAGGTAAATTAAAGAAATTATAATTTATGTCACGAAACCCGCCAAAACCAGTGAAAAGTGAATGATATTGGCCCTCACGCGACACCAGCGCCCCTAGCGGCAAATTCATACGCGATAGCCCCCATTGAGCCTCTGACTTTGTATCACAGTCATAAAAAGCTGTAAGAGCTGTTAAGTGCACCTAGCCAACGTGGTGGATTTTGGCTTAACCCTTCTCATTCTGACCCAAGACTCTACTGAAGTAGTGGGCTGGTTGTGGATTTAAATGATTAAGATAATCGAAAAGGCGTCGTAATATACCTACTTTAATATAAAGTATGACCTTACCTTTAATTATAAAGTACTAGCTGATGCCCGCGACCTCGTCCGCGTGGTTGAGGTTTTTTTGATTCCCGCGGGAACTTCTTAATTTTCCGGGATAAAAAGTAGCCTATGTGCTATTCCAGACTATAATCTATCTCTGTGCCAAATTTCATCCAGATCCGTTCATCCGTTGGAGCGTGATTGAGTAACAAACATACATCCATACATACATACATCCATCCATCCAAACTTTCGCATTTATAATATTTATATGGACTAGCTAATGCCCGCGACTTTGTCCGCGTGGTTTAAGTTTTTTTTTTTTTGCTTATTTTGACGTAAAGGCCTCACTATGACTTTTTTTTGTTGTAATAATCAAGATCAATATTATTTTATTGATACCTACATGATCTAAGCTTATTCGAACTTCCCTCAGACTATACTGTATTCTACCTATACACTGTACTCTATTCACAAATAAATAAATTGATTGATTGATTGATTGATTGATTGATTGATTTGTTTCCTGCGGGAACTCCTTAATTATCCGGGATAAAAAGTAGCCCATGTCACTCTCCAGGTGCCCAACTATACCTACCCATGCCAAAAATCACGTCGATCCGTTGCTCCGTTGCGGCGTGATTGAAGGACAAACCAATAAACCAACTAACCAACAAACAACCACACATTCGCAATTATAATATTAATATGATGACTTTAAATATGAAAGTGAGTTTGCACTTGTAAAAAGTCTATTTGAATGAAAAACTTTTGAATTGATTTGAATTGAATTGAATTGAATTGAATTGAATTGAAACATGTTAACATCTAGACCAGCGAGGCAGCTAGAACCGATGCAACGCCATAAGTGTTCGCTTTGTTTACGATATCCAATACAGGCCGTATGTTATAGGCATATCGAATTGGTTGCAGCGTGCCTTCCCCTGGGAAAATCATATTATATCGACCGGGATAAAGTCAAACTACGTTATTTAGACGGTTAACTGATATGAGCGGAATCTAGTTGCATATACTTTAATATTATAAATGCGAAAGTGTGTTTGTTTGTTGGTTTGTCCTTCTATCACGCCGCAACGGAGCAACGGATCGACGCGAGTAATGTTGTATGTTTGTTGTATTTTTGTGTAATAATGTTAACATTTTTGCATGGGACAGTATTACGAAATTTAACAAAATCAGTTTAAATTTCCTTCTTTCCTTCTTTGTGCCAGCGGACCTAAGTTACTACTTTATTTCACCAGCTACTGAGTAAACTGATAGAGAAAGCTAAAATAGTTCAGAGACTTAAGTCTGTAAGTTAAGTGTGTCTGAGATCCTAAGAAGAAAGGCAAAATAGAAAAGCCGCCAAAACAATTGGCGCATTCACTTGATAAATGAATTAGGGCTGTCAAATAAAATAAAAAATATTTCAAATAAACCCTAATAAATGCGTTCATAAATTTATAAAATATTCTTTGGGATAAGAATCAGAATAGCCTTAAGGATGCAATTGTCTGTCCATTTGAATAAAATAAAAATAAAATTTGATAAACGTTCATGTAAGTATCTTGTTAATAAGAAGAAGAAAGTTCTCTTTGGCTACATTCAGTAGGTACACATAATTATTTCGTTTGATATTTTTTTAACTTGTTTAATTGTAAAACTATATCATCATTATTTTAATCAATCCATCAGATCACCAGCCCACTTCTGAGCACTGGTATCTTATCACAAAATTCATAGAGTTTCTTGCTGGTTCTTCTTGGTAGGAATGGCATTCCGAACCAGTGGTAGATTCACTTGGCGATTCAAAAGTACTTGTAAAAGTTTATTTGAATAAAAAACATTTGAATTTTGACTAGACCATTTCAATAGTTTTTATTTGTTTTCTATACAAAAAACAACATACCTATTATTTTATTTCCTAGCATTATTTCGGCGTTCAAACAGTGCTTAATCCAGCTGGTTTACTAGTAAGCAGTGGCGTGCAGTTCATAGAGGCATAAAAGCACAGCTTACCCAAATGGAAATACGTCACGCGTATTTATCATCAAAACAGCTAGTAAATAGTTATTCTGACCAACTAATGCCTACCCCAGCTTCAAACCCTGTGCACGCCACTGCTAGTAAGTACTTATAACGAAGAATTTCCCAATATTCTTTCTCTTCAGATATTCAGTTAAAAGCTTGAGTGTCAACCCTAGAGTGGACAAGCTCAACTTAATCTGAGCTCTAATCGTCAATGCCGCTTTTAGCGATCGGCCATTTTTGGTCGATTGATACGGATTTGTGACTGAGGTGCCTTATACGGATTTCATGATGTGTCATCCTTTTCCAGGTACACTTTAAAGAATCGGGAGTCACAGCTGTGGGGATGTCATGGTATCAAATTAAAGGTCATTTCTTCATCTCTCGTTTGACCTTATAAAAATGCACACTCCAATACAAATTTTCTGCATAAATACGTTTCTCCGAACGCAAGATCTGCTGAAAATGACGAAAAATGGGGTCCGGATAGGTACCCATAAAGCTAGATCCGCTGCATATTTTAACTTGAATATTAACAATAAAGTGGGGCTTATATAGTCCTCTATCCGTGGTGCAAAGCATTAAGCATACAAATAAATATGTTTATAGTTTATGTGGCAAAAAAAAAATGTTTCATACATTTTTCTATGAAAAGAAGCCGAGCGCTAGGCGTTTGGCGCTCAGTACGCGCTGAGACGCGCTCGTGGACGGGTGGGTGTATCGCTTTTTTGCACGAAATTTATTACGACAAAATGAACACCGTGTTGTGTACTGCCATAGAGATATAATATTCTCTATGTGTACTGCGCTTAGAAAAACTTGATACCGACATCCACAAAGAAGGAAGTTCTCAAGTGTAGGCGTATTTTTTTTACCTGATTACGGCAAAGCCACAAGGAAAGGGTATGTTAGGAATATATAATATGTATGTATGCATGTATGTATGTATGTATTAAAAAAAAGTGAGCGCCATTTTGAAATTCTTTGTTATCGTACCGATTTCGTTCAAAATCGATATCTGGGGTTCCCTGGGATCACAAAACAGGAAACTGTTACCAAAATTTTAAAAAAGTCAGCGCCATTTTGAATTTTTTTGTTATCGTACCGATTTCGTTCAAAATCGATATCCGGGGTTCCCTGGGATCACAAAACAGGAAACTGTTACCAAAATTTTAAAAAAGTCAGCGCCTTTTTGAAATTTTTTGTTATCGTACCGATTTCGTTCAAAATCGATATCCGGGGTTCCCTGGGATCACAAAACAGGAAACTGTTACCAAAATTTTAAAAAAGTCAGCGCCATTTTGAAATTTTTTGTTATCGTCCCGATTTCGTTCAAAATCGATATCTGGGGTTCCCTGGGATCACAAAACAGGAAACGGTTACCAAAATTTTAAAAAAGTCAGCGCCATTTTGAAATTCTTTGTTATCGTACCGATTTCGTTCAAAATCGATATCTGGGGTTCCCTGGGATCACAAAACAGGAAACTGTTACCAAAATTTTAAAAAAGTCAGCGCCATTTTGAATTTTTTTGTTATCGTACCGATTTCGTTCAAAATCGATATCTGGGGTTCCCTGGGATCACAAAACAGCAGTCAATCAAAAAAAAGTCAGCAGTGAACTTTTTAAAATTTTGGTAACAGTTTCCTGTTTTGTGATCCCAGAGAACCCCAGATATCGATTTTGAACGAAATCGGTATGATAACAAAGAATTTCAAAATGGCGCTGCCGTTTTTTAAATTTTGGTAACAGTTTCCTGTTTTGTGATCCCAGGGAACCCCAGATATCGATTTTGAACGAAATTTGTACGATAACAAAGAATTTCAGATTGGCGCTGACTTTTTTAAAATTTTGTTCATAGTTTCCTGTTTTGTGATCCCAAGGAACCCCAGATATCGATTTTGAACGAAATCGGTACGATAACAAAGAATTTCAAAATGGCGCTGACTTTTTTAAAATATTGGTAACAGTTTCCTATTTTGTGATCCTACGGAACCCCAGATATCGATTTTGAACGAAATCGGTAAGATAATCTTTTATACATTATTTTACAATCTCAAAAACTGAGTATTATTGTAGCCGCGAGTATTGTTTCGGCGCATAAATAGGTACATAATATTTACCGCGGCCAACAGCGTAAACAAGTACCTAGTAAATAAATAATCGTCTAATATTTTCAAGTAACAAAATTGGTTAGTTGGCAATAAAATCGAGCGTCTCTACGCTCTATAGCTCTACGCTCTCGTAAAGCGTGCATATAATATATGCTGTGTGACGAGTTTTATACCTATACTTGAGTTTTTTACCTATAGTTGGTCGCGGGGTAAATGTTTAAAGGGCCTTAATCACCCTTCAAGTGCTTTTAGCATGGCTCAGATCAAAGAGATTTAAGAGGATCGTCTAGTTGTAAATTTTCATACAAAAAGCGATAACGTTTTTCTTCCCGTAAATGTTGTCCAATTTTCATAATTTTTAGAAAAGTTGCAGATACAATGAAGAACTATGTTCGTACGTTTTAATTTTAAAGAAATATTGCTTATGTTAAAAGTTACTAGCGTCTAAATATCCATATTTTTGACTTAAAAACTTCCTCGAGTATTTTTTTTTTTTAAATTTAACTAAACTAAAATACTAAAAAAATAAAACGTACGAGCCTAGATTAAGGTGTACTGATTAATGAGACCAAAATTGTCTAATTTCGTAAACGTTTGGGGGGGTAAAAACGTTATCACCCGAAACAATATTTCAAGAATAAAATGTAGGCATATGCCTACTGGACTTGCAACTCTCTCTATCGCACGATACGGAGAAGGCAGCGAAGCGTTGTGAAACAGATAGCATTATTGAACATACCTACTCGCGTCGCGTTTCGTCACTAGACGATCCTCTTAAGCGATATCTCTCTGCATCGTATTCCTTATTGCTGAGGGTTGTGATACCTTCCCATTAAACACACAATGGTAGGGGTTAAGCGATAGAGTAAGGAATTTTAAAGCTTTAAGGGTTTATTGCACCATAATCATAATCATAAATCATTTATTTTGCAAAATTGTGGGTTATACAGCTGTTTATGTAGAAACTTTCCGTACAAAATCTACTGTCAGAGACAGTGTGCAAAAATTATGTTACATTATTTAGATAAAATTTTTTAAGAATAACTTTACAAAATAATAATATAAAATTTAAATTCTAAATGTGTCCGGTAGAAAAAAATAAAATAAAAAAAAATATATTAATCCAAGTTAAAATTATCAGTTACTTAATAAATTTATAAAGTAATAATTAATAATAATAATTGTAAAATTTCAAACAATTTAAATATTAATCAAAATTGAAATGTTAAATTAATGGAACTGTATTGACATATTAAATTTTACATAGATGGTTTTGGATTGGATTATCGTCTTTGCCCGCCAAATATCTCGTAAAGTGACTGACAGTTTTCTAACATCGATTGTTAAAATTTTAAGCTCTTCTTATGTATCGGATTACGTCATAACACCCATTTAGCTCTAGTGATGTATAGGATTACGTCATTACACCCATATCCCATAGTTAGTATTTTCTGTGCTCATCTTTTAGTTTAAGCTGAAAATACTTACCCAAAACATGTAAGCTTTTATCATTTTAAAAAGATACCAGGGTCATAAATTCAGATAAGCGTAAATTAAATTCAAAAATAATTTCAGCGCATTTGTATGGCGCGTAATGTTTCGCGCAAAATTCATACAATACGGATTCTGGCACAATCCTCTTACTGAATTTCTGAACAGGATTTACTGAGCAACGAGTTTCCGAACGAATCTTATTTGTTGCTATAAATTTTCAATCATCCTGCACCGCTTTCTGCGCGGACCTAAGATATTTTAGACTTGCATAGTCATTAATTTTGACGACCTTCGTGGCAGAGTGGTGGGCACTGTGGTCTTATGAGCGGTAGGTCCTAGGTTCGATCCCCGGCACGGTCAATTTTTAATTTCTGTATTTTCTCTGGTGGCGGTCATGTTTGCCTAACTTTAATATAGCGTGTACAAAACATAAATATTTCTTAAGCTTTTCTTTAATTACTATATTACAGCAAATCTAGGTACATACGGAATCGAAAAGCTCCTTTTTTTGGAGTCTGATAAAAAAGGTTTGGATGCTGAAAGTGATACCTAACACAAGAAAGTATACAAGAAAGATAGTATACAAGAAAGACCACATAATATAAGATAGAGCTAATGTACATATTCATGTCAGATGCAAAAAAAATTGAGGTATTTCTTCAATCTTTCGACGACCTCCCTGGCGCAGTGTTGTGCGCTGTTGACCCGGGTTCAATCCCCGTCAGTATCAATTTGGGAATTTATAATTTCTAAATTTTCCCTGGTTTGGCCTGGTGGGAGGCTTCGGCCATGACTAGTTGCCTTCCTACCGCCAAAGACGTGCCGCCAAGAGATTTAGCGTTCCGGTACGATGCCGTGTAGAAACCGATTACCCCTAATCGGTTCATAAGGGTTTAATATAACTGCCATTCCCCTAACAGGTTAGCCCGCTACCATCTAATACTGCATCAAAACTTACCATCAGATAAGATCGCAGTCAAGGGCTAACTAAAAAAAAAAATGTTAATAAAACATCACTTCCAAGCAACCCCCACATTAGATTCCATTCAGTTCCAATGGCGCGGGTATCACAGCTCGAGTAATAATGTATTCAACCGGAATTTATGCCCCAATATCTGCTCGTAACGCGTTGCCCAAGCACATACTAGCTTTTCTATAATGGCACTGCTATATTACAGTAAAAATACGCGTCGGATTGAGAACCTTCTCTTTTTAGGGTTCCCTACCCAAAGGGTCAATAGTCTCGAAAATCTTATTGTCACGGGCAACACTGAGGGCAAAAGAGCGAGACCTACTGAGGGAGTCCAACGCGTCGAATTTAATAAATTAAATTTAAATTTGTAAACCCTTACTGTGTACAAAATTTCATAAAAATCGGTAAAAGATGTGCCATGAAAGCGTAGCAGACGGACAGATACACTTTCGCATTTTAATACTAGTAGGTATGGATTCTATCTATCCTGAAGCAACTTCGTATTAGCACAAGACTGTCAACCATTTGTTACCAAAAGATTCTGGGTGACTTTGGTAAAATTGCCCGACGCAAACCTAGTAATCTGGATAAACTCATAGTCGTAGGAAAAGTGGACGGCAAAAGACCACGCGGCCGATCACCTAGCCGCTGGTCTGACCAGGTCAAGTCGCTCACATGCTCCCGCTCCGTGTTCATGTCCCAAACGTACTGACCCTTAATCTGACGATTATCTCGAGGAATTTTCTTAATCTGATGATTTGAAAAAAAAAACCTGTAGACGCTCCCCACACCGGTAAAAGGATATACATCATATAACCTTTTTTTTTCTACCATCTAATCTTCAAAATCCATTAGGTCTCCACGACGCTCAAGTAAATCCACATTTAGCATCATTGCCTCCCCTACCATTACTACTGCAATGTGAAAAGCCGAGGACAGGACCGAGTGGAGGGCTATCGTGACGAGCGTCACGAGGTCACTTCAACGCGGACATGACCTTCAGCAATGAAGAATACGACCGAGAAGAGAGAGAGAAGAGAGGTATCGATTATCAAATATCAAATAAATATTATAAATGCGAAAGTTTGGATGGATGTATGGATGTTTGTTACTCAATCACGCTTCAACAGCCGAATGGATCTGGATGAAATTTGGCACAGAGATAGATTATAGTGTGGAATAGCACATAGGCTACTTTTTATCCCGGAAAATTAAAGAGTTCCCGCGGGAACCAAAAAATCTCAATCCACGCGGACGAAGTCGCGGGCATCAGCTATTACTTTAATATAGCAGTTTACTCGAACTAGTAGTAACTAGTAATATAGAACTGTCTCGTTGGTCTAGTGGTTGGCATGTTCAACTGCGGCCGACGAGGTCCCGGGTTCGAGTCCCGGGTCGGGCCATAATAAGTGTTGGGTTTATCTGACTAGAAATTCTCAGTACTAGCCCGGAGTTAGGAAGTTGGCGGTGTTTTACCCGCGTGCCTCGAAGAGCACGTTAAGCCGTCGGTCCCGGTTATTATCACTAACATAATAATAGCCGTTAAAGCCGCCAACCCGCATTGGAGCAGCGTGGTGGGTCTAAGCTCTAATATCCTCTCTCCTATGAGAGTGGAGGCCTGTGCCCAGCAGTGGGACGTTAATGGGCTGTTGTGGATGGATAGCAGTTTAATCAAGAAATTCCGCAAGTTTAATTTCACTAGTTTGAGATAAACCAAACAACATTGTGCTCAGTTCATTTCAGATAAAGTCTACGTCACTGATTACAGCCTAGTCCATTCATTCTATTAAGGCCCAACATATTTCGGCGCCGACATGATTTATATCCGTCAATTTTATCTACCCGGTTGATTGATGGAAAGGCGGTTGAAGCTCACCAAATTAATAAGTCTATTATATAATTCCAAATAGACTAAGTAATAATAATTAATGTCTGTTAGAAGGAAATTAAATTATATAATTCACTAGCGATCCGCCCCGGCTTCGC
Organism: Erebia ligea; assembly: GCA_917051295.2. Taxonomy (NCBI): domain Eukaryota; kingdom Metazoa; phylum Arthropoda; class Insecta; order Lepidoptera; family Nymphalidae; genus Erebia; species Erebia ligea. The sequence goes on from OU785241.1 coordinate 1,844,718, forward strand.
ACGGGTAGCACTAATAATCCTAATCTATATAATATAAACTATCCTATCTCTCAAGTTAGATCGAACTGCACATGGTGTGCGAATTTTATTAATATCGGTTAAGTGGTTTAGAAGTCCATTGAGGACAAACATTGTGACACGAGATTTATATATATATAAGATTAAATTAAATCAATTTAAAGGAAAAAGTATCGAAATTATTGGACCTTGCTCACGAGATAACAAACATTTTTCATTACGATACTAAAGTTCTAAGTCAATTCTATAAGATTATATTATTTATATAGGTTTGAACTTTGAATATTTAGACTTTAAGTCTAAATATTCAAAGTTCAAACCTCAAGTATCACAAATCAGTTTTGTTTTGTCAGCAGTGTTTTAAAAAGTGACATAATGGTAAATAATTAATACGTTCACGTGCATAAATAAAAAGCAAAATTAACAAACAAATAAAGAAAATGTATTTAAAAGTCTATTAAAATATTAATTTTAGTTTAGTTGGCCGGCACTTTCAAAATTAGCCCAAAAATGTATGGAGGCTGGGTAATATCTTTTGTAATATAAGATTTTGTTTTAGTCTCAGATAAAGTTTCAGTGCCCAAATAAGTACTAAAGAAATGAACCTTCAACGTCGCCCCAGATTCATATCGTAAAAGTTTGATTTCCTTTGACACAAGCCTTTATACTTAAGGGGAGAAATCTGCCTTGAGCAGTATGTTCGCCCTCGATTTTTGTGGCTTGGTACATATTCAGGTGATACACAATAGTTATGATAGCCTAGTACTAGTCTCCTATTCAGTAGTCCAAGGTTTGAATCCCAGGCACGCACCTCTAACTTTTCGGAGTTAGTAAGTTTTAAGCAGTTAATTAATATCATTTTCTCACCTCCGGGCGGAAAGCGTCAATTTTCCTCCCGCTGCGCTAAACGAAAATGCCGCTTTCCGCCTCCGTCGAGGAGAAAAATAGTATACACACCACGGGCAGTAAATAAGAAAGCCTCAGATCACATGTTTATTGACCTCGGCTTCGCCTCGGACAACAATTACATGTGATCTGAGACATTTCTTATTTTACTGCCCTAGATGTGTAATATACTATTGGTTTAACCAATTGCCCGCCATCCCGCATTGGAGTAGCGTGGTGGGTCTAAGCTCTTAATCTAATTCCCTCTCTCTTATGAGAGTGGAGACCTGTGCCCAGCAGGCGGGACGTTAAGTGACTGACTGACTGACTTACTGATCTATCAGCACACAGCTCAAACCACTGGACAGATCGGGCTGAAATTTGTCATACAGATAGATTTTATGACGTAGACATAATAATAGAAATAATTTTTGAAAATTCAAGCCCTTAGGGGGTAAAATAAGGATTTGAAATTTGTATGAAAATCGTTAGTTTTGTTTTTATTTTTCATATCTACTGGCGACACTGTCACGGGGCAGATATATAATTTATTTTTTTGTACAAAAGGTGTAGAAAAACAGAAACATAGTGGACAAGGCAACGCTTATCTCTATAAGAGATCTCTACCAGTGACCCTTGGCAGTGAGAAAGGTTGTGAAGGAAGAATGGGTACAACAAGATATGAGATGGAATGGAACGAGATATTATATCATAAACTTACACAAATATACATACTAATGATATATATATATACATAAATAAATAAATACATACCAACATACGAGTACATATGACATATTATATGATGCGTTTTGCGCAGGAAGTTATAGCCTGTCCTATCAGGAATGTGTTTCCGCCCTTAGCATACATTACACATTATCAGCATTGACATTTATTACTTTAAAGCAATACCTACAAACCAACATATCAAAATTGATTGCGCATTACGACGTCACTAATTTGTTGGGCCATCTGTTATTGTTGAGCCGGTGACACGTCCCAAGCGTGGAATGATTCATGGCTTCCCGACCGCATTGCTTACACCATTGATTGATTGGTTCTGTTACAATGCGTCCTTAGCACCAAATACCTCATTGTGACGTCATTGGCTTATAACAAACGCCTCCAACTTCATTTATTACACCCACAAACAATAGATGTCGCTGCACGTAATTCTGTCTCACTAGAAAAGTTTTTACTATGAGTACGTTTGAAAGTCATAAAAATAAAAAAATATAAGTACAATCTATATTTAAAAAATAAAGTATGCATTTACGAAATATATAATTTTTACATTTACAAAAGGTAGGTAAATAAATATATAAATAAAAAGTAAACCGTCCTCCCATTTGTCCTGACGTCATCCTAGGTGGTCCGAGCCTCACAGGAAGCGCCCTTAGGAAGACTTTGCCCCCCGGATGTCTTCGAGCCCTAGGCCTCATTTACGATGCCTAGCGCTCGCCCAACGGTGACGCTGTAGCGTCCAGTAGGGCTTAGAGGTTAGGATATTGTGGCGGATTATAGCGAATTAAACTTCTAGTTCCTTCATTACCAGTCGGGCTTACAAAATAAATAAATATCCTTTATTCAGCCAAAATAAACAGTAACACAAAATTAAACAAACACAAAAAAATTGAGTGCCCCAGCTCCCAAAGAACCAAGGAGGCAAGGACCTGTGTAGATTTAAGCCAACCTTACAAAACATATTCCATCCGAAAAAAAGCCACCGGAAAGAAAGGTGTGCAGTACATGCGGCGTTTGAAAAACAAAAATCTGATTTCTGCCGCGCTCTAGTAAGGACTTACGGATTATACCGTCGAAAACCAATAACCCCGCGGCATTCGGCGCAACCGACGCATTAACTGCCTCGTTGGTCTAGTGGTTGGCATGTTCGACTGCAGCCGACGAGGTCCCGGGTTCGAGTCCCGGGTCGGGCCATAATTAAGTGGGGTTTTCTGACTAGGAATTCTCAGTACTAGCCCGGAGTTAGGAAGTGGGCGGTGTTTCACCCCCGTGCCTCAGAGAACACGTTAAGCCGTCGGTCCCGGTTATTATCACTAACATGATAATAGTCGTTGAAGCCCGCCAACCCGCATTGGAGCAGCGTGGTGGGTCTAATTCCCTCTCCTATGAGAGTGGAGGCCTGTGCCCAGCAGTGAGACGTTATTGGGCTGTAGTGCTGGTGGTGTTGGGATATGGCGCAAGATGCCGGCGGCGGCGGCCTCTCTATGTTTGGACAAACTTTGAGGCGGTCCACCGTAATCCATAAAATCCTCAACTATTTTTTTTATTTTTTTTATCCACTACAAGTTAGCCCTTGACTGCGATCTCACCTGATGGTAAGTGATGATGCAGTCTAAGATGGTAGCGGGATAACCTGTTAGGAGCATGGCAGTTATATTAAACCCATACCCCTATTCGGTTTCTACAAGGCATCGTACTGGAACACTAAATCGCTTGGTGGCACGTCTTTGCCGATAGGGTGGTAACTATCCACGGCAGAAGCCTCCCACCAGGAAAAACCCAGGACCAGGGAAAATTCAGAAATTATAAATTCCTAAATTGACCCTGCCGGGGATCGAACCCGGGACCTCCGCACGTTAAGACAACAGCGCTACACACTGTGCCAACTATCAAATGATTTGAGGCTCATCTATGGAATAATTTATAGCTTACTAACAACAACAATATTGGACCGTAAAACCAATCGAATAATTATTAGTAGATTGAAAGCCAACATGCATCGTAATCACGTAAACAATAGTTAGAGTTTCGTCGAAGGTAACGCCGGCAGCCATGTTCCAACCAACCGTAAGTAATAATTACTTAACCTTATTAAAGTAGTTTGAATACAGGGGGCATACATCCATTTTATCCACTACATGTTAGCCCTTGACTGCGATCTCACCTGATGGTAAGTGACGATGCAGTCTAAGATAGGGGCGGAGAGGGGTGCGGAGGTCCCGGGTTCGATTACCGAAATCATTTTGGGAATTTATAATTTCTGAATTTTCCCTGGTCTGGCCTGGTGGGAGGCTTCGACCGTGGCTAGTTACCACCATACCGGCAAAGACGTGCCTCCAAGCGATTTAGCGTTCCGGTACGATGCCGTGTAAAAACCGAATAGGGGTTTGGGTTAAATATAACTGCCATGCCCCTAACAGGTTAGCCCACTACCATCTTAGACTGCATCTTCACTTACCATCAGATGAGATCGCAGTCAAGGGCTAACTTGCAGTGGATAAAAAAAAAATTATAATGCTGTCACTTTTCGTGATTTTTTTTATGTGGTCAAATTGAACGTTGACCATAACAATCGATAGTGCAATTGACTCCAAATGTCCATGTACGCGTAGCACACGAATCAGCCCCCCTATTACGTAAGAATTGTTCATCAAACGTTTAAGATTTTTGTCAAAGTAAAATAAACCATAACTGCATTGAATTAGAGCTCAATTTCGTCTGCCCATTCTTATACGTTTAGGTATGAACGATACTCGAACGTATAAGAATGGATACACGAAATTGAGCTCTAATTTAATGCCGTTATGGTTTATAAACTTTGACGACGAACTTTAACGTTTTGATCGGACATTCTTACATGATTGGTACCCAGCTCTTATCGCTTGAAACAATAATAATTTATGTGTGAAAATCGTGAATTATTCAGACCATCATCGAATTGATTGACACAACATAACTAAAAGTGACAGCGAAATATGCAATGCAATATACTTGATTTTATTGAACCAAGAGGCTTACTACATTCGCTTAAAGCAGTATTATTTTAATATTGTTGGTTCTCTTGTTTCAGATTTAATTACTTTAGGGACGTATATCCATATAAATATTATAAATGCGAAAGTTTGGATGGATGGATGTATGTATGGATGAATGTTTGTTACTCAATCACGCTCCAACGGATGAACGGATCTGGATGAAATTTGGCACAGAGATAGATTATAGTCTGGAATAGCACATAGGCCACTTTTTATCCCGGAAAATTAAAGAGTTCCCGCGGGAACCGAAAAACCTCAATCCACGCGGACGAAGTCGCGGGCATCAGCTAGTTTATAAATAAAATAAAAATATGCCATATTAACGTCAGTTTTAAAATAATACTGCATTATGCGATGGTAGTACTTTCCTGGACTGCTGTTTTTAGTACAGCAGGACAAAGCTCCCAATTTGAATTTCGTTTTTGCGCAACAGGAAAATATAATAAAAAAACCGGCTAAGTGCGAGTCGGACTCGCGCACCGAGGGTTCCGTACAAACCTGTAGTAAGTATTAAATTATTAAAAAAAAAACTACTTACTAGATCTCGTTCAAACCAATTTTCGGTGGAAGTTTGCATGAATCAATAATGTACATCATATTATATTTTTAAAGTTTTATCATTCTCTTATTTTAGAAGTTACAGGGGGGTGGATACAAATTTTACCAATTTGGAAGTGTCTCTCGCGCAAACTATTCAGACGAAGTAGCGGGCATCAGCTAGTAATGGAATATAAACAAAAACCTGCATCGTCTGCATAGACCAACGCGAACCCGGAAAGTAAAAGAGTCCCCTTGGGAATTATTAAAAACCTTAATCCACGCCGACAAAGCAGTACTTATAAGTAATTGACAATATAATTGAAATAATTTGATAAAAATTGCTCTAAATGGTATTTGATTTGTGAGAAATAAAAGTAAAAAAATATTACGTTTCAATCCTACAATTTCGTGTGATAACCGATAATAACGTAATGACACTAAAAAATTTACATGATTGTTTTATGAATAGATTCAATGATGCCAGTGATTATTATTTAAACCTGTGTGAACTTAGTGCGTGAGTTCCTTTGCGGCGTTATTGAAGAACAAATTACGTCTACGACTAAAACTCTACGATTTTCGTAGACGTGCTACATGATGCTACGAGCTCTACGACTGCACTGGACTTAGTTAACTTATTGGATATAAGCAGGCGTTACTTTACGGAAGTCCATGATAATGAAGGAACTAGAAATTTAATTCGCTATAATCCGCCACAGTAGGTAAATATATGTGGTACAGTGTGTATCTTGCACTTGTAACTTGCTATAGTAACCACACCACACAAATCTTCCAAATAATTCTCAACGTACGTTTCACTCCGACACCGGAGCATCTTCAAGAAATGTTGACTCAGCAATGCACGATTGTAAATTTCTAATTCCTACATTAGTTAACTTACTTATTTACTAGACTTACTAAGTTTTTTTTTAATCCACTACAAGTTAGCCCTTGACTGCGATCTCACCTGATGGTAAGTGATGATGCAGTCTAAGATGGTACCGGGCTAACTTGCTAGGGGCATGGCAGTTATATATTAAACCCATACCCCTATTCGGTTTCTACACGGCATCGTACCGGAACGTTAAATCGCTTATCGCTTGGCGGCACGTCTTTGCCGGTAGGGTGGTAACTAGCCACCCTGCCGGGTATCGAACCCGGGACTTCCGCACGTTAGACAACTGCGTTGCACACTGCGCCACGGAGGTCGTCGAAATAGGATAAGCCGCCGATATCGCCTCCAACTGATTGCAGACTTACTCTGCCTCCCTTCAGCACTCTAAGCTCAATATTTCGCAAACAGGTCCCAGAGTCGAAAAATAGCTTTCCAACACCCACCATATTTTTAAACGACCTATATATAACGACACCCTACACTATGGAATAGACGAGAAAAATAAATTAATCCCCACTTTACAATGTAGGGAAGGTACCCTAATTTATTTTTCCAAAATTTTTTTTTTACTTCTTTGTCGGCGTGATTAATATGTATAACCACGCCAAATTACAGCTTTCTAATACTAATAGTTTCTGAGCTAAGCCGTAATCGGACGGACAGACGTACGGACGGACCAGGCGAAACTACAAGCTAATATGGCTAAAGTTAGTAACTTTATATTTTAACTTATCACATAGGCAGTCATAAAGAAGGGAATTTCGATAATTCAAACCCTAAAGGGATTAAACAGGAGAAGAAAATTATAATTAAAATCCATAATTTTCCAAGTTATATCCGTAGAAATTGGAAAGCAGCGTTTTAAATTAAAAAAATTGTCATAGGGACTGCCGATAGAAGTGAAAACGAATATTGAAAAATAATTATAAATAAAAACCTTAAAACTAAGGCATTCAAGTTTAATTACGAATGTAGTACATTCATATTTAAGACCTTTTGTCTTAGTAACAACGCGAGCATGGGGCGGCGTGGTGTCGGTGTCGGTGACGCCAATCCACAAGTTTACCTCCTACCAAAAAGTGCTCAACGCGGCTAAAGAAGTTTTCACTTCAAAATTATAAATACCAAATTCCACGCCGGCAAAGTAAGGGTAGATTAGCCAGAATAATGACTGACTAACCAAATCAACCTATTCGTTTAACCAGCAACCCTAGCAATTAGAGATTCTGCGTAGGTTCCAAGTGAACCCCGGTCGAGGCAGCTAGTGTAGTGGAACCTTTCCTCGTATTATTTTTTGGATCGTTTCGTAGTCTATTATTTTTTCGTACGAATCGTAATCTACTTTCGCTTATCGGACCCAACAAAATCCGAGATTTAACGAAATTACTTCTTGATTGACAGAAGCACGCCAGTCGAAACAAATAAAGCTTGAAACACACCCAACGCGTGACGGTTGCGTGTTCCATACTCCTAAAAGAAACTGTAAATACAGGGAAATCGATTTATCTTATATGAGGCTTCACCTGCGGCTAGTTAACACTCTACCAACAAACGATTTAACAATTCCGTAAGGTGCTGCGTAAAAATCGATTAACGGTATGGGTTTAATGGTTACCTGGTTAGACCAATACGATCCATCTTAGACTACTTCATCACTTACAAACTTGTGAGGTCGCAATCAAAGGCTAACTTTTAGTAGTTATAAATACAATGCATAACGGTTCAGTATCCCAAAAGTAGTATCTATCTAGTCATACTAAATACAAGGAAATGTATGAAAGCATTCAAACTCAATCTCAGACTTCAGTTTGGCTATTTATTGTTAATTTAATTAATTAAATCAATACTAATATAGTTTGTTGTATCACTTAAGATACGTCTTGTTTTGACTATACCACCACTTCGATGATAACATCGTGAAAAAAACAATTGTCGATCTCATTCCATGGAGTCGCAATCATGCCACGCTGCCGTAACGCGTTCTGTTTGCTGAAGGCTTTATACCACGCGATTCGTGCACACGAAGCATTGAAATCCATTTTGTATATTGGTTGGAGAATTTAACGTACTAACTGCTCAATTATTCAGAAAAATCCAGAATTGGATGAACGAAATCGAATGCTCACACAGCAATTAAGGCCCATTATCCACCAGATGATGGGAAATGTCTTTATCGGACCAATCGGATTAACGTATGAGAAAATGATAATATTATGTCCTGCCTTATCTTGTTGTTTATAGAGTGGGAAGACACTGTCTCCTAGGTAACACAGTTTTTACTACCTCAAGAGGCAGGGTTTCACACTATAGAAAGGACATGACCAGTAACTGCCCTCCGATTCGGGACAATGTGCAGGATTTCCGTTTTTACAGTAAGGTTTAAAAATTAAAACCGAAATTACTATGGATTTATTATTACGAATAAGGTCAAGGTTAAAATGTCTATAAAACAATACGTTTATTGTTTAAATCTTGAGCGTCCGGTTTCTTCTTTAAGCACTACTCCATTTTGACGTTCCGTTTTATCCATGCCTAATAATAATCTTGTTACCCTACATGAGTACCATATAAGTACCTTAGTCACTGTATTATGAGTGATTTATTTTTGATCAATTAAATAGTAATGAAAAGTAAATGTATGTTTTGTTTTTATTATTTTTGTTAGTTGACAAGCCTCAAACGAACAAAGCATTTTCAAATAACCACTGCATTTAAAGGAACGTAACGCCCTCTGGCATTGCATCTGTCTGCCATCTGTGGTCGAATAGTTGAACAAACTCGCTAACCAAAACGCTTAGCGCCATCTGTTGTCGAATAGTTGAAAAAACTCGCTAGCGCCATCTAGTGTGGCAGCAGTAGGTACAATGTAGCGTGATTTTTAAAGGAATTACATAATTCTTGCAAATATAGTTTTATTATTCCAGTATTATCCTCATCCATGCCCAAATAATGCAAAGCTTAATTATTATCCTGAAACGTGGTTAGCAATACTTAAAATATTTTTTAGACTCGCTCACCACAACAACTAGTGCCATCTAGTGTGGGAAAGCAGTTTTTTGGTGAAACTTCTTTTATTTATTTTCTCCGTTTTCAGAGCCTTCAGACTCCTGAAGCTTTTTTATCTGAAAACTATAAAATATAAAAATTGCAATAATAAAGAGTTCATTGCTGCACATTAATTTTTGATATCTAGGCAAGCTCCCATAGTTGCGCTGGTCAAGTCCTTTTATCATCAGTTTTGGCAAATAAAGATTTATTTATTTATTTATTTACTCACGTACTGTCTGGCTAATTAACACGGTGCCTACAGCGGGGTTCACACTGCGAGCGTAGCGAGCTCCGTACTGACTCCGTTTAACTCGCAGAGGAAAACTGTATACAAGCACTTTCACCAACAAAGAGCAAGGACAAAGAGCGGCAAGGACTGAGCAAGCATAAAGAGTTCAAAACGAGTCAAAATGAGCTCGCTCCTTAAAGCAATAGTCAAAACTGTTTTTTAGTGGAAGTGTAAACTTTTTTTGTCTACACTTAGTTCTTACCTCTTAGCCATTTCACGTTCATTGCTCTTTTGCAGCGATATGAAATTTTGAAAGAATTACTATCAAAATTAGAAATTTATTTTGTCAGTTATATGTTACTCAGAGATTGAGAAACAGGTTCCTAACGTAACAAAATCTTTCTCGATAAGTCCAGAAGAAGTCTTCCACTTGTTTAAACATTACTCATTAGGATAAAACCGTTTATGCTTTTGCTAAAAAAAAAGTGTCTGTGCAATTCACACACGGCAGAAGTGAAACTTCAGAAAAGTAGCTAACGAGAGAATGAGATAAAAATGTAACTGGTATTCTTTCTCATTCTCTCGCTGGCTAAATCCTTTTTATGAATATGTTTGTCTCTTTTTGGTGTCGCTTTTTCGTTTCGTTTAATCCACAGACATCTGTGGTTTAATCGAATTTTCAAATCACAACAATTCTAAAAAAGTTTCAATATGAAAGACTAATATACGTCGTTCTTTATATTATGAATTTTTAAAACTAAGTACCCGATCGAATTCAGGTACTATTTATTCATTTCACAGGACAGTACGATATCGAAGATTTAAATAAATGGCTTCGTGATTGACATGCTGTCCGGTTCAAATGAATTCAATCCATTCTGTATCGCATTAAGAGCTATTTACGAATGAACTGCTCAATTATTTAGAGCCCCAATTTGGCTAGCCGTAATAGAGTGCTAAGAATATCGTTTAAAATAAAAAATACTCCCTCTATAGTGCGTCGGGGATGTTTTCCGATGCGCGTGTGGATTGCTTCTACACTATGAATGAACCAGGAGTTTAATTCGCCATAATCCGCCACAGCAGACAAATCTATGTGGTACAGTGCGTGTCCTTCCCCAATACCATGCGAAATCCCACCACCCAGCAATTCGCACCGGCACAGCACCACACCACACAAATCCTCCAAATCACTCTCAACGTACGTTTCACTCCGGAGCATCTTCAGGAGATGTTGACTCGACAATGCACGATTGTAAAGATGCTCCGGTTTCGGAGTGAAACGTACGTTGAGAGTGATTTGGAGGATTAGTGTGGTGTGGTGCGGACGCCCGCTTCGATTCAATATGCTTCTACACTATCATGCGCAAACGGTACACAATACACATCCCTGGTGCGCAGGGTTCAGGCTAGCTCCAATTGCATCCTGAGGGCATTTGCTGACAGGTTTGATTGTCAGTACCTGAACCATTACCATATGGTGCACGTGCTGACAACAAAGCGTCATAAAGTATTGCTAGTTTAGAAGTAAAAACTTCTTTAACCGCGTTGAGCACTTTTTGGTAGGGGGTAAACTTGAGGATTCGCGTGTTCGCGACATGCTCGCGAACACCGACATGCTCGCGTTGTAACGAAGACCAAAGGTCTTAAATATAAATATACTACATTCGTAATTAAACTTTAATGCCTTAGTTTTTATTATTTTAATTTTTTTTTTTTTTTAAATTTAACTATATAAAAAAAAAATAGTTTTCACTTCTATCGACAGTCCCTATGACTGTCAATTTTTTTAAGTTGTTTCACCGGACGAATTGGATGCCGAATACCACCACCGCTTCAATAAATGCACTAACACGCTTCGAATAAACAATAATCTACTTTCGCGTGAACAAACTGATCCAAATCGGACATCCAACAAAATTATTTCTTGATTGACAGCAACACGCCAACCCAAACGAATTAGCGACTCGTTCGTGTGTAAAACAAAGTATCATAATCATCATCATCATCACTACAGCCCACCACGTCCCACTGCTGGGCACAGGCCTCCACTCTCATAGGAGAGGGAATTAGAGCTTAGACCCACCACGCTGCTGTAATGCGGGTTGGCGGGCTCTAACGACTATTATCATGTTAGTGATAATAACCGGGACCGACGGCTTAACGTGCTCTCCGAAGCACGGGGGTGAAACACCGCCAACTTCCTAACTCCGGGCTAGTACTGAGAATTTCTAGTCAGAAAAACCCAATACTCAATTATAGCCCGACCCCGGACTCGAACCCGGGACCTCGTCGGCCGCAGTTGAACATGCCAACCACTAGACCAACGAGGCAGGCAGAGGAACAAACTATACACAATCATATTTAAATTTATAAGAAGCAAATAGTCCGAGCTGACATTTAAAATGGTACTCGTATATATAGATTTGCTGCCAAAGAATAGGCGAGTAAGGTCTAAGGATTTATGTATGAGGTATTGTTTATCGTACTAATACTACAAATGTGAAAGTGTGTATGTTTGTTGGTTTGTCCTTCAATCACGCCGCAACGGAGCAACGGATCGACGTAATTTTTGGAATGGTTGTGTCACTCTACTAGACTACTTTTTATCTCGAAAAATTAAAAAGTTCCCGCGGGAATAAAAAAAAAACTTACACCACGCGGACGAAGTCGCGGGCATCAGCAAGTAGTCCATATTAAAAGATTCTTCAAAACTCTTTCTACAGATTTAAATAAAAAGTTACAATCGAAAATTAAGCCAAGTACCTAACTTATTTATACGTGTAAAAATTCCACTGCAATACTCCAAGCACCTGAAGGGCGTAAATTAAGGTGACCTGTTCAATTTCTGCTGCATCACATGTACAATGTATTTGGAATTTTAACACAAAGCAACAAAACCTATTTTTGTATGAACACCGTAAGTTTTTACACTTTTGTATGTAATCCAATTTGGTATGTAGAAAAGGCAGATCCCGAATTTTAAACCAGTAGGTACCGCATAGAGTTGTTCATTTGGGTATAATTACACGATTTATAATTCAGCCCGTGCATTCCCTACATTTCGTATGCTTGGTATGACTTGGCTCTCTTTTATTTTGAACTAGATGCTGCCCGCGACTTCGTCCGCGTGGTTTAAGTTTTTTTAATTCCCGCGGGAATTCCTGAATCATCCGGGATAAAAAGTAGCCTATGTCACTCTCAACTATACCCATACTAAAAACCACGTCAATCCGTTGCTCCGTTGCGGTGTGATTGAATGGCAAACCCACAAACAAACACACTTTCGCATTTATAATATTTGTATGAAGTATGATATGATTTGTATGAAGTATGATTTATGATATGAAGTATAAGCATGAAGTCAACCAACAGTAGGTACTTGCTGTATGCAAACATAACTGTATGCGCTAGTGTACACACTGGCTTTACAACTCCCATACATGCGCATGGTGGTAGAGTGACAAATATTCATTACCTATAAATCACAAATCACAAAAAGCACAAATCCGTGAAATATATCCAGCAACTACGTTATATATCTAGAGTTACTTGAGTATAAGGGCCGCTTGCAAAAGGAAGTTTAAACTGATTTAGCCTGTTTTGGCCAACTAAACAGACATCAAAATTAGTTTCAAATTTGGTTGCACCGGGTCTGACAAACTGGTGGGACTATCTAAATCAATTTAAAGAATGCAAGCGGGCATAAATGCCAATTAATGTTATAAATCTTTGCGTTATAAATAAACCTAGGTTTATTAAATAAACCTATTTTATCGTTATTACTTAAGACGTATATGAACATTCAACATACCTATTAAGAAATTCAGAAATTATATCCAAGCGATGCTGGAGGGAGTCAGCTATCATATCATATTCATACTTATTATACTCGTCTAAGCGAAAATGTGTTTGTTTGTTGGTTTGTTAGTTTGTCCTTCAATCACACCGCAACGGAGCTACGGATCGACGTAATTTTTGGCATGGGTATAGTTGAGGACCTGGAGAGTGGCATAGGCTACTTTATATCCCGGAAAATTAAGGAGTTCCCGCAGGAATAAAAAAAACTTAAACCACGCGGACGAAGTTGCGGGTATCAGCTATAGTTATAGAATAATGGGCGATCAGAAATTAAATTAATTAAACGATCTCTACAATTTTTGGTTTCTCTCCCAAATTCACAAAAACAAAAACGAATTTCGAGCATTCCTATGCAACTTTTAGAAGCGTCAAAAGCGTATTTCCAAACAAAAGCAGAGGGGGGCAACAAATCAAAAGTAGTTGCGGCACAGTTAGCGAATAGCGCAGTCTGCAGATAGCACTGAGTTATCGCTCGGTGTGTACCCCGCTTATGAATGTTTAAGAGTTTATGAATGATTTGAAACTCTGGTTGCTCTTTTGAAAAGAAATACGATATCTACAATTTTAATTTCTCTCCTAAATTTACAAAAAAAAAAACTTTTATAGAATAATGGGCGATCAGAATTAATTATATTAATTTAACGATATCTACAATTTTTGATTTCTCCCCCAAATTCACAAAATAAGCCCCGAAGTTAGAGAATTCCTATGCAACTTTTAGAAGCGTCAAAAGCGTATTTCCAAACAAAAGCAGAGGGGGGCAACAAATCAAAAGTAGTTGAGGCACAGTTAGCGAAGTCTGCAGGTAGCACTGAGTTATCGCTCGGTGTGTACCCCGCTTATGAATGTTTAAGAGTTTTGGGCTCTGCGCGCAACTCATATCTCTGAATGGGTATATTCGTAAGAGTGCCTGAGCCCACTAGGGCCATACTAAAATAATTCTAATTCAAATTCAAAAGTTTTTTATTCGAATAGACTTTTTACAAGTGCTTATGAATAGTCGAATGAATCTACCACTGGTTCGGAATGAAATCCTACCGGGAAGAACTAGCAAGAAACTCGGTGGTTGCTGTTTTGAAAAAAAATACGTTTCATTAATTTAATTTCCGATCGGAAATTAAATTATTTTAAATTTTAATTTTTCTCTTAAATTCACAAAAAAAACTATTATAGAATAATGGGCGATCAGAAATTAAATGAATTAAACGATCTCTACAATTTTTGATTTCTCTCCAAATTCACAAAATAAGCCCCGAAGTTAGAGCATTCCTATGCAAGATTTAGAATCGTCAAAAGCGTATTTCCAAACAAAAGCAGAGGGGGGCAACCAATCAAAAGTAGTTGCGGCACAGTTAGCGAATAGCGCAGTCTGCAGATAGCACTGAGTTATCGCCCGGTGTGTACCCCGCTTATGAATGTTTAAGAGTTTTGGGCTCTGCGCGCAACTCATATTTCTGAATGGGTATATTCGTAAGAGTGCCTGAGCCCACTGGGGCCATACTAAAATAATTCTAATTCAAATTCAAAAGTTTTTTACCCGACTGCGGAACGCACAGGGTTATGTGTTCATCAGTCTATATATGTATATTTCGTTTGTGTCGCACTACAGACAAAACGGCTGACCCGATTTTTTATTCGAATAGACTTTTTACAAGTGCTTATGAATAGTCGAATGAATCTACCACTGGTTTGGAATGAAATCCTACCGGGAAGAACTAGCAAGAAACTCGGTGGTTGCTGTTTTGAAAAAAAAATACGTTTCATTAATTTAATTTCCGTTTTAATTTTTCTCCTAAATTCACAATTAAAAACTATTAGAGAATAATGGGCGATCAGAAATTAAATGAATTAAACGATCTCTACAATTTCTGATTTCTCTCCAAATTTACAAAATAAGCCCCGAAGTTAGAGCATTCCTATGCAGAAGCGTCAAACGCGTATTTCCAAACAAAAGCAGAGGGGGGCAACAAATCAAAAGTAGTTGCGGCACAGTTAGCGAATAGCGCAGTCTGCAGATAGCACTGAGTTATCGCTCGGTGTGTACCCCGCTTATGAATGTTTAAGAGTTTTGGGTTCTACGACGACCTCCCTGGCGCAGTGTTGAGCGGTGTTGCCTTAACGTGGGAGGTCCCAGCTTCGATACCCGCCAGAGTCAATTTGGGAATTTATAGTTTCTGAATTTTCTCTGGTCTGGCCTGGTGGGAGGCTTCGGCCGTGGCTAGTTACCACCCTGCCGGCAAAGACGTGCCGCCAAGCGATTTAGCGTTCCGGTACGATGCCGCGTAGAAACCGAATAAGGAGTATGAGTTTAATATAACTACCATGCCCCTAACAGGTTAGCCCGCTACTATCTTAGACTGTATCATCACTTACCATCAGGTGAGATCGCAGTCAAGGGCTAATTTGTAGTGTAACTTGTAGTTATAAGTGTATATTTCAATACACTTGCTCGAAAAACGATATTGACTTTGTATGTAGAAAACCTAAAAAATAATAACATTTAGATGGGGATTGATGAAATTAATTCATGAAATTGAATATTATATTTAATATTATTAATTTAAATTGATTTAAGTTTTATAAATCAAAAAAGTAAAGACTGAATACTCCAGGCTGGGAGTTAAGAGCAAGAAGCCATGCCATGAAGCCAATCAAAAAAAAAAGCATTTACAACAACGCGCCGTAGGTACTAAATCTTTAATCTGTGCGCGCTATTTTTAAAAGTTTTATTGAGTTTTTCTTATAAATTATTAAATAATATAAGTGGTTTAAATGATGTGGAATAAGAAAATTAAATCAATAATATTAGGTATTTTAGATGTGAGAAAAAAATCACGCTATTAATAGCCGCCGTAATGGTACTTTATGGCAAGGGAAAAAAAAAAATTAATAGCCGCCAAAAATCTCGAAATAAGTACGGGCGTGTGAAACCATTTTCTAGTGAGTACAAGGTACTATCTCGACTCACTCACTCGAGTTTTATTATCAAGTTTTCTCACAAATGTATTGAAAATATAGTATGACACACGGGCGTTAAGGTTTTAACAAACTCGTGACGATGGTCAGCCCTCGACTGGCGTCATCGGGCTGACACTAGTCAACTCGTATGTAAAAACCTATTTACCGCCCTTATATCACAAACTACTATAAACCGCCCGCAGCGGTGCAAGTGCAACTACAATACAACCTCCGTTATGAAATGTGAGAATAACACCGGGATGTCAAACAAAACTGGAAACGACTAACATGGAAATGTATGTAATCTATATTATACATTTACATGCTGCATACAATCCGTATTTCTTATGATTTCATTGTTTATATATATAAAGTCGTCGTCGTCGGCTCTACCGATAGTATTTACTGCTGAATCTCCACAGGACACGGTCTTATAATATGTATTATGTGATCGATATAATATAGACATGTTATAGTCCGCCAATCCGTTCTCCTTCCTATAATTATAACTGCCATGCACCTAACAGGTTAGCCAGCTACCATCTTAGACTGCATCATCAGTCAAGGGCTAACTTGTAGTGGATAAAAAAAAAACATTCTGAGAGGAGATTCGTGCCCAGTTGTGCGCTAGCGATGGGTTGAGTTAATGGTGACTTATCGTTTGAATGCGAAACTATTTCTGACGTTTGCTAATCTGTCAGATACCTTTTCACGGCTAAATTGCTGAACTAATCTTGAGGAAATTTGGCATAAATGCTTGCATCCTAGAGACGGGTATAAGAAAGGTTTTACCCCGGAAAATCAATCGTACCTACGGGATTTTTAAAAAGTCATGCCTTTTGGGTCACACTCAACAACTTGTCTACGACCTAGGCGCTTGAAATAAATCAAGAAGAAGAAAATAATGAAGTGGCGAGCTCTCTGCAAATCGAAGTAAATTAGAAGTAGCCATTTGGGTAAAAAATTAAAAGGTATCGAAGAAAAGTCTTCCTCATCTTTGAATTCATACACAAATTGTCACTTCCAGTAAAATTCTATCAACGTCCTCAAAACCCTGTTTATACTTGCAGCGTTTTATCGAGTTCATGCCTTATTTTTTTCAGTTTTCAGCCGTTGTTGGTTCCCAACTCCGAGAGGTTTCAATGGATCTCCACGTACAGTGAACCTATATTGCAAACCAATTTAATCCCTCAAGCTCTTACCAACCTATATTTAAAGTCGATAATCGTATGTATCAGCTGATCTGATTACGTTGCTTGGTATACATAGTCGTACTTTGGTGCAACGGAACGTAAACTTGGCTTACTTGTGTTATTAAGTTCGTTTAAGGATTTTGAAGTAGTACTTATTTGTTTTTATTCTTATTTTTTTTCTATACAAAGCTTGTAAATCCATACAAATACTTATTATTTAGGTAGAAGATGCCTGCGACTTCATTCGCGTGAATTATTAAAGATTTTGATTCGCGCAGGAAATCTTTAAATTTCCGGAATAATAGGTACCCTACTTAATTCAGGGAATAGGACGTTATCTTGTTTCTTAATTTTAGCCAAATGGGTTCAGTAATTGTGGCGTGATGGTGTGACAAAAATCCAAACATACAAATTACAAACATCCAAAATTTCACAATTATAATCCATACTATCCATATCCATACTAATATTATAAATGCGAAAGTGTGTCTGTCCGTCTGTCTGTCTGCTACGCTTTCCCGGCCCATCTTTTCAACCGATTTTGCTGAAATTTGGTATAGAGGTAGGTTATATCCCGGGGAAGGACATAGGCTACTTTTTATAACGGAAAATTAAGGAGTTCCCGCGGGAATTGAAAAAATTTAGACCACGCGGACGAAGTCGCGGGAATCATCTAGTAATTATTAATTAGAAGTAAGTCAGAAAGTGACTCTGTTAGTATTTAAATTGAATGTAATCAACACTCTATTCTGCGATGTACACCGATCTGATGTCACCCTTCATAATTTATGCGCTAACCTAAACAAATCAACACCCCAAGCGGGTTTCAACATTACTCTCTCTCTCTGCGTCGTATTCCTCAGTACTGAGGGTCGTGACAGCTTACCCTTAATTTAGCTTAATCAAATAATGGTAGGAGTTTTCTTGGGATAATAATGCGGTGGGTTCCCACGTCCTTCCGCATACGACTCGACTATAAAGACTCGGTATTTATATTCAGGTTTTTGTAACGATTATTATCAGATGTTAGTTATAATAACCGGGACCGACGGCTTAACGTGCTCTCTGAGGCACGGGGGAGACGAAAATACCAAATTTGAACCTCCAAATTCGGTCATCCATCCAGTTACCGACTTGGGTCAACGTTGCTTAACAATAGCAACCGACTGATGTGCGTTGTCACAACTGAGCCACTTGTCCCTCTGTCGTACAAATTCATAAATCTTAGCTATGAGTACATAGATTTTGCAAATAGAACTTCCATGACTCCAAAGATACCTCCCGGCTCCCATGATAGGATAATTTGAATAATTAATATTTAATAGACACCCTCGCTTGGGGGTTACTTGCCAACACGTTAGCTCATTTGCATTTTCTTTTCAGTACCCTTACCCTGAGGTTTGAAATCATACCGATATTACGCGTATACGAGCGTTGATACACTTTAGTGTCAGAGTAAAATAGACCCAAACATTTTTGATTTAAAGTCAAAAATTCATAATTCATAATTCATCAAATAAATATTATAAATGCGAAAGTTTGGATGGATGTATGGATGTATGGATGTTTGTTACTCAATCACGCTCCAACGGCTGAACGGATCTGGATGAAATTTGGCACAGAGATAAATTATAGTCTGGAATAGTACATAGGCTACTTTGTATCCCGGAAAATTAAAGAGTTCCCGCGGGAACCGAAAAACCTCAATCCACGCGGACGAAGTCGCGGGCATCAGCTAGTAATTCATAATTTTTATTTTGCCAAATTGTGGGTAAAACAATTGTTATCTTGTAATCAGTGCCGCTAACAATTTACTGCTAGTAGCAGTGTGCAAAAATATAAATGTATTGCCTTAAATTACGTTATTTTTTTCAGTACCACCGATTTTAATATCACAACGTTTCCGCTTGAAGCAATGGCAGGGAATGTATGGACGAACTTGAGCTCTGAAACAATGTAAATAAGCTTTGTATTACTTTAACGGCAAAGTGTTTCGAAGTTTGAATACGCGCAGTTTGATTTGAAATCTCGTGGTAAGTACCGATCTCATTTTCATTAGATAGGTATACAGAGTTGCTCGAACAATTTGCGGATATGTAAATTTGTTTGAGTGAATCGTTTAAGTACAAATTACGTACGAATACTTTACAAGACTTTAACTAAAACTTTGGTTTATGGAAATGTAAAATTACTGAGTCTCATGTACAGATGAGTAAGCTAGCAAGCGGAAATAACTTGTTTTTTTTATCCACTACAAGTTAGCCCTTGACTGCGATCTCACCTGATGGTAAGTGACGATGCAGTCTAAGATGGAAACGGGCTTATCTGTTAGGGGTATGGCAGTTATATTAAACCCATACCCCTATTCGGTTTCTACACGGCATCGTACTGGAATGCTAAATCGCTTGGCGGCACGTCTTTGCCGGTAGGGTGGTAACTAGCCACGGCCGAAGCCTCCCACCAGACCACTTAGTCACTAAGTCTTAGTGGTTAAAGGCTTTGGCGTTTAGAGGAACCGGGGTTCGAAATCCGGGCAAGCACCTCCAAATTTTAGGAGCTATGGTGTCGCGATGCGTCGCGTCGCGTCGCTTCACCTGGGACAACGGCCGGGTTGGACTGCCTATTTTTTTCTTCTTTTTCATCTTATTTTTTTATAGTTTTTAGTAGACCTTAACTGTTGTTGGACTAGTGTCATATCTAAGCAAGTTTCCCATTGAAATGTAATCTAATTGCTAATAGGCGAGTGTTTCACCTAACTGCCTCGTTAGTCTAGTGGTTAGCATGGTCGACTGCGGACCACGAGGTCTGGGGTTCGATTCCAGATCAGGCATAAAAATTGTTAGGTCTTGGCTTTTTCAGTTAAGAAGTTCCCAGTGCCAGCTCGGAGTTAGGAAGTTGGCGGTGTTTCACCCCCGTGCCTCGTAGAGAACGTTAAGCCGTCGGTCCCGGTTATTATCACTAATATGATAATGGTCGTTAAAGCCCGCCAACCCGCATTGGAGTAGCGTGGTTGGTGTAAGCTCTAATTCCCTCTCTCCTATGAGAGTGAAGGCCTGTGCCCAGCAGTGGGACGTTAATGGGCTGTAGTAATGATGAGTGTTTAAACATTTATACTGTCAGAGCAATCAGCAAGAAATCTTGCAAGTGGATGCATTGACAAAATAGCAGTGTATTGCCTAGAGACTCCAAATCCCTGCCTAGTTGAAATCCAGAAGCTTTGGACCGCAAGCAATGGAATATAATTAAAACTATAAACTCCATGTATCTCGCTCGTATTCGCAGATAGCTCTAATGCTTTTTGCGGTTTTCGTATGGACTATGGGTATAATGAATTGAAACTACTTTGTTATGTAAACTAGGTGCTTTGCTGTATACATTAGCTGTCCTATTGGATATGGTTTGACTTATTTATCTATATACCGATTTTCATGAAATTTAGTATGAGGGGGGTTTCGGGGGCGATAAATCGATCTAGCTAGGATTAATTTTTAGAAAATGTCGTTTTATCCGTGTTTTCAGGCAAGGAAAAACTGCTACAATATCATAAGAATACGAAGGTAAATTTCGCCACCATCTACAAGGTTATAATAATTAGCTCAGGTGGGAAATCGGGCGTCCCGAAACCCGGTTCGAGTCAGATGTCTCCATTCCGTTTTTTTTTTTTGTTTTTTTATTGTTTTGTAGATACTTGTTATATCGGTAAGATCGAAAAATAATATTCATATTTCATCAAAATGTAATTCTTATTTAAAATAATTTCTAAAAAACACGATTTACCAAAAAAAAATATCGGTCATCCAGGTACTACGTACTTATAATACCTAAAACTGTAACTATACGACTCCAGCAGGCTAAGCATGCGCACAACGAGATATCTCGCGACGAAAGAGAGAGATGTTGTTGTTGCCGGCTAATTTTTCGTTTACCCTAACGTGCACGCCACAAAACTCGTATTACAAAAAAAAATTGTCGGCATGTAAGGGTTCTTAGAGAAATTACCACAGATAAAAAATATTACTTTTATCTATACTTTTGACGTAACGTGACAAGTAATTAGGTACCTAACCCTGTTAGCTTCGGTAGACAAATAGAGATAACAGGTAGACATAACTTTATTCGTTATGCTTTTGTTGACATTTTTAACTGGAGGAAGATTTAGATAATGCCCGCGACTTCGTTCGCATGGATTTACGAGTAGGTTCCCTATCCTATGGCCTGTAGAATTTACCAGGCCAGACCAGAGAAAATTCAAAAATTATAAATTCACAAATTGACCTTTCCCGGGATCGAACAAGGGACTTCCCACTTATAAGACCACAACGTTCACTACTGCACCAGGGAAGTCGTCAAATATAGGTATTAGGTACCATGCTTCCTTTATACGAGTAAAATACGAGGGTGGAAATGCAAAAGCAGAGTAATATTTCCTCATGGAAAAGGAACGTTGAACGCACGTGCGCTCCTCTATGGGAAGTAAAGTATTGTGTTTGCGCAC
This sequence comes from Erebia ligea, assembly GCA_917051295.2. Taxonomy (NCBI): domain Eukaryota; kingdom Metazoa; phylum Arthropoda; class Insecta; order Lepidoptera; family Nymphalidae; genus Erebia; species Erebia ligea. The sequence goes on from OU785241.1 coordinate 1,866,619, forward strand.
ATGGATGGTAACGGACGATGCCGAAATGTATTTTTTTGCGACCACTCATGCGGGTTTTCAGAGACCATTCAATACAAATATTGGCGAGAATAATCCTGATAGAGTCTACTTATTGGTTGACGACTAAAGATTTTCCAATCTCGAAGATAAATATTATTTTTATTTCGCACTAGTAAAGTAAAGTGAATAACTAAATTATAAAAAAAAAGTAGTTAAGTTTAAAGAGGGAAGGGTGGTCTAGTTGTGACAATGCATATTAGCCGATTGCGATTGTTAATCTACGTTGACCCAAGTCGGAAACTGGATGCGTGACCGAATATGGAGGTTCGTATTCGATCTTTTCACTTCCTCCGTGCCTCGGAGAGCACGTTAGTCGTCGGTAGACATCTTGTCCACCAGACAAAAAAAAATAATAACACAGGGATGGCACAGGTCAGGGGGGCTACTACGAGTACCATCGCATAAAGCAGTATTTATTTAAATTTCAGTTTTATGTCACGTTCCTTCCTTGACATCCCTAAAAAAAGGATTATAATTTTAAAACACGAAAGTCAATATTATATAAAATAAACCGGCCAAGTGCGAGTCGGACTCGCGCACCGTGGGTTCCGTACAAACCTGTAGTAAGTTTTACGATTTATGACGTATTAAAAACAAGACGAAATGAACCGCAAAACTAACTTTGTTTGTAGAGGTTTATTGTTAATATCAAAAAAACGCTAGTTAGAGCGTTGGTTTTATTTTTCCGGTAAAATATACATAAGCTTCTATTGACCATAATTATTTCAGATTTTTCAATTGGTAAACTTCGGAGATAGGGGGGGGGGGGGGGGGGGAACGGTATTTTTTTCGACATTTTGCCCGATAAATCAAAAACTATTATGCATAAAAATAAATAAAAATCTGCTTTAGAATGTAGAAGTATAGCCCTTTCATATGATATCCCACTCAGTATAGTTATCATACTTTGAAATTTCAAACCCCCGATTTTCCCCCTTTTTTAATTAAACTAAAAATAATTTTCGATTTATTTTTATTTTAATGATGTTGTGCCACTATTATACACAACTATTCCAAATTTCATGTCGATAGCTTTAATAGTTACTGAAATAATCGACTGTGACGGACGGACAGACGGACGGAGAAAGTCGCACCATAAGGGTTCCATTTTTACCATTTTGGTACGGAACCCTAAAAAATTTACAGTCATCGGGACTGCCGATAGAAGTGAAAACGAATATTTTAATTTTTTTTTCTTTATTTAAAAAAAATTAAAATATAAGGCATTCAAGTTTAATTTCGATTGTGGTATATTTATATTTAAGACCTTTTGTTTTCGTAACAACGCGAGCAGGTCGGCGACATGCATGTCGATGACGCCGCGAATCCACAATTTTACCCCCTACCAAAAAGTGCTCAACGCGGCTAACGAAGTTTTTTTATAAGCGATGCTAACAATTTGGTTATAAGCGATGGTAGTATGGCCCCTGATTCGACATTTCGCATTTATTTGTCATACGCCACTTCGCTTTGGCGTTATCACTGCGGCAAAAATGCGGAATTGTAACATGCGGAATATGTGTGATGTCGCGAGTGGATTGGATTCTGAGTTCTGACACGCCGTTTGAGCTGTGTTTCATTTCTCGCGACTGTCTTTTTGGCGTTTCGGAAATGTACGTCGATTACAAAGGCTTGCAGTTTCCACAACATTGCGTTTAGGAAATCTTTGACGACATCCCTGGCGCATTTGCAATAGGCAACTTCTAGTAAAGTAAAGTAAATATTTATCTGGAAAATATGGTACAGACAATATTATCTAAAGTTCTATAATATTCTATTCACTTTTGCCTTGATATAAGAGCAATAAGTAGATTTTTACTTAGAGCTCTAGGTTCTAGCTCTTAACTTCGAGCATCGACTCGCATTTCCTAACCTAAGCTTTCTTAATTTATAAAAGTTAAGACAATTTTATCTAATTATGTTATAGAATAACAATTTTTAATTTCATCAATCCACATCTAAATGATATTATTTTTTTAATTTCTACATACAAAATCAATGTCATTATGAACCTCCTTGCACAAAGGCAGTAAATTTAACTTGCAAGCTATGTTTACTGCCTAAGTGCATTTTTCGAGCAACTGTGTTGAAAAATCTGTTATGTTTAGGCATTTGCTATACAATCCTTTGTGAGTACAATTTGCTCGCACGGCTAGTACAAATTAGCCACATCGTCCAGGGATCCCAGTTACCTATACTCGTTCAAACGCTTTGTAGAGATTGCAGCTCAGGTCCCAATCCTTACTTTGATCTCATTTGCTCAATAAAGAAACATAACGTTAGCATAGGTAAGCCCATTGCCATCTTAAAATACATAGAAATAAGAATAGTAAGCAGATTCACTGTTCCGTGTTAGAAAAAAAAAGTAATATTATCTTACCTTTTTATTTTTCATTGGAGAGTAATAACTTCATAGTTCCTGAAACAAAAAAAAATAAGTTAACTTTTCTATCATCCTTTCTTCTTAATGTAAGACTAGCATTTGCCCGCGACTTCGTCTGCGTGGAATTGGGTTCTCAAAAAAACAAATTTCAAAAAAATGTAAAAAACATAAAATCCTTCACTTTTCACTGAAAGCACAAATACCTACCAAGTTTCATAGATATAACTTGAACCGCCTGTTGTTCGAAAATTCCTCTTAATGTCGTCGGTCCATCGTGCTGGAGGGCGCCCCACACTACGCTTACTTGTCTCCACTCTAAGACGTTCCGGCTCTAGTGGCCATCGTTCCTTCGACAGGCACGGCCTGCCCACTGCCACTTCAGCTTGCTAGTGGTTTGGGCTATGTCAGTGACCCTGGTTCTCTTACGGATCTCTTAATTTTGGATCTTGTCCTTAACAGAAACTCCTAACATAACCCTCTCCATAGCACTCTGAGTGACTTTAAAGGAGAAGGTTCACCTTCGGTGTACTCTTTGTACACTCTACCATGAATAGAGGAGAATACATAGATTGTATTAAAAATATAATAATTTAGAATATTAAAGTAAATAACGAGAAATAAAATAAAATGTATTTCAAGTTTTCGATACGTTTCCAAGATGGCAACCTTTAGCCATAGTGATGGCAGTAGGCGCGAAATGTATCAAATGTCATTTCTTACAGTCACTGTCAAAATAACGTGTTTTTCCCTACGGTTTTTCCGGTGTTGTGTTGAAACTTGACAGAAAACGTCAAAAAATATGAATCCGCCATTGTTACCCACTCGTGTTTAGTGTTGCTTATCGTGGAAAGATTAAATAATTACCCCACTGAAATTACGATGAATTCGTAGATTTGAACGATCAAAACTGGTTTAGTATTTTTTTTTCTTTCATTTCTCTACTTGTAAAAGGACCGGACCGACGCTCCATACAAATCTGGACCGTCTCCTTTGTGGATCAAGTCTTGTGTTAGTGTCCACGTTTCAGCGCCATAAGTGAGGACGGTCAGCCGTTTGGGCTGTAGGTTGTCAGTCACTCAGGACAGAGCTTTTTATAGATATTGATTACAATTAGGCATTGTTGCCGTCACGCGTTTTTTCTGCCCAAGTCCTAATCCATCGATGGCGGAAGTAGGTCAATCGGGCCTACCGTTTGCCCAGTGTATCGCATTTAATTTATTATGTGGTGAAAGTGTCTTGTCACGCCACCTAATAGCTTGTTCAGAATTAAGTCCGTTACAGGCCAAAAGAAATACAGCCTTCGGCGAAAATATCCGCAATTTTCACCGAAAATATCCGCTATTTTGCCGCGTAAATATTGGTTTTCTGACATTTAGAAGGCAGATGTTTTTCTAGCATAAACTGTTCGGAAAATTCAAGGAAAGTTCATAGAGAAAATTTAACGTATACTAGAACAACAGCGTAAGTAGGTATATATATCACTAGCTGATGCCCGCGACTTCTGCCGCGTGGATTGAGGTTTTCTTGTTCCCGCGGGAACTCTTTAATTTTCCGGGATAAAAATTAGCCTATGTCACTCTCCAGATCCTCAACTATACCTATGCCAAATATCACGTTGATCTGTTGCTCCGTTGTGGCGTGATTGAAGGACAAACCAATAAACCAACAAACAAACACACTTACGCATTTTAAATATTAGTATGATTCTGCCAACTGCCAACAACTAACTAATATCATGTTAGTGATAATAACCGGGACCGACGGCTCAACGTGCTCTCCGAGGCACGGGGGTGAAACACCGTCCACTTCCTAACTCCGGGCTAGTACTGAGAATTTCTTATCAGAAAAACCCAACACTTAATTATGACCTGACCCGGGATTAGAACCCGGGACCTTGTCAATGTCAACCGCAGTCAAACATGCTAACCACTAGACCAACGAGGCAGTATCGACACTACACTAATCGACCAGCAGCAGTGACCCTGGTTCTTGCTCTTATATCATAGTTCAGAGGCCCAATTGTCTAAGCCAATCATATTCATTTGACAGCTCATAACGTATAACTCGAACTTTCTAAGGAGTACATACATGCGTTTTGACGTGCAAACATCTATACCCTCCATAAACAGGTCGAATTATACGTTTGACAGACGACTACGATTACGATTTCCTTACATAATCGGGGGGCAGAATTCAGAAGATAGCAGAGTTTTTTAAAGTTATCATAATGAATGAACTAGAAGTTTAATTCGCTATAATCCGCCACAGCAGAAAAATCTACAGTGCGTGTCTTTCACCAATAGCATGCGAACACCCACCACCCAGCAATTCGCACCGGCACAGCACCACACCACACAAATCCTCCAAAGTGTTTTACAACCGTGCATTGTCGAGTCAACATCTCCTGAGGATGCTCCGGTTTCGGAGTGAAACGTACGTTCAAACTTGAGAGTGATTTGGAGGATTTGTGTGGTGTGGTGCTGTGCCGATGCGAATTGCTGGGTGGTGGGTGTACGCATGCTATTGGTGAAAGACACGCACTGTAGATTTTTCTGCTGTGGCGGATTATAGCGAGTTAAACTTCTAGTTCATTAATTATTACAGACTTTCGCAAAGTAACGCCTGCTTCGATTCAAAGTTATCATAACCAAAACTTCCGTATTATCTTTAGCCAACATCAACAGTATGGTTTACTAAACATTATCTTGTTTACTTTATTCAGTTTTGGGGAAATTGGGAGCGTGCCGTCGATCCGGAACCCGTTCCATTTCCCGGTCTATATTGTTACTGACAATTCATTTACAGAAATAGATAGGTATTGTTAACCAATTTTCCCAGTTTCATGTAATAGGAAAACACGTGACTTCGGTATATGGCAATATCTGTGCTTTTGTAATAAAAAAATCTACTTCATACTATCTGATGCCCGCGATTTCGTCTACACATTGATGTAATAGTAATTTTTTTCAAAAGAGCAACCACCGAGTTTCTTGCTGGTTCTTCTCGGTAGGAATGGCATTCCAAACCAGTGGTAGATTCACACGACTATTCAAAAGCACTTGATAAAAGTCTAAAATAAAAAATATTGATTCGATTTGTAGTGGAACAAAAACTTTTTGAAGTGAAAACTTTTGAAGTGAAAACTTCTTTAGCCATGTTGAGCACTTTTTGGTAGGGTGTAAACTTGTGGATTCGCGTTACCGACATGCGACATGCTCCGCGCCGACATGCTCGCGTTGTTACGAAGACAAACCTTGTTAAAACCTTAGTTCTAAGGTTTGTATTTTAATTATTTTAAATATTTTTTTAATTAATAATTATTAAAAAAAAATTGTATGTAAAAAAAAATTAATAATTTAAAAAAAAATATTTAAATATTCGTTTTCACTTCTATCGGCAGTCCCTATGACTGACAATTTTTTTTTTTATTGTGAGATAGGCTCGCGCTCGACGATAACAAAAACTGCAAGTAAAATCTTCAATACAATGTATCGAGGGATATCCTTGTAACCCCGTGCACATATTGTATTACTAGCTGATGCCCGCGACTTCGTCCGCGTGGATATACCAAGTTTCATCGAAATAACTTGAGAAATGACGGACTTTTATACAAACTTTCAACCCCTATTTCACCCCTTTGGGGGTGGAATTTTGAAAAACTATGAAACACGTAAGTCTTTATACTTAACCCGCAGCTCATATACCAAGTTTCATGGCTATAACTTGAGAAATGAAGGACATTCATACAAACTTTCAACCCCTATTTCACCCCTTCGGGGGTAAAATTTACAAAAACTGTCAAACGCTTATTTCTTCATTTTCAACTGGTAGCTTGTATACCAAGTTTAATCGATATAACTTGAGAAATGACGGACTTTCATACAAACTTTCACCCCTATTTCACCCCCTTAGGGGTGGAATTTTGAAAACCTGTGACACACGTACAGTCGACGTCAAAATTGCATATAGAATAAGCAAATAAGTTGCTTTGCATGCGGTCGGACACCCACACACTTGCAGTAGTATAATATAAGTCGTTCAGCTTGTAGGTATTGTAATAGCCGAGTAATATCGATAATTTCACACCTCAAGTAAGTGAGCTCAATGGCGAGGTGTGGAACTACTTGGATTGCACACCGCAACTGTTGCTGGTTCAAATCTCGACCCCGTGTAAGTTTTTTTTACTTTTTTTATTTGATGACTGATATTTTTATACCAGCAATAGCATATGCGGGTAGTTTAAAAAATCTCTGAACAGATATGGCCACTGAGTACTGACGGAGACGGAAGATTTGACACTCGTTAGTCGTTATTAGCAAATACTACAAAATTATTATAATTTACTAAGTTTTGCTGTTTCTTATCTTCAACAATAATGCAGGCTTATATTAATATGCAGAAGAGGATGCATATTATTGAGCTAAATAATATCGGATACAATATACTTAGCTCAAATTTGCAATGAAACTGGTTTCACTGTGAGTATTGTTTTTATTGTTAAAAAATGTGTGTTCATAAACTTAGGATTAGTTACATAACGTTTTATTAGTAAATATCTAGACAAGATACTTAGTAGTTTCAAAAGTGTTTATTTTAATCTCGCTGTTTGGTTTTTAGTGGACAACCAAGTGTTGGGTGTCGCATCCTGACGAAGAGAGTAATGATTCACAACGAAGACATAATATTATAGATGAACAATATGAGAACAATATCTGCATACCAACTGTCGAGTTCGCGAACATGTTCGATACTTAAACACCAGCGCCAAAGCTGCACATTATAACACATGGAAGTGATGTCCAGCTGTTGATGTGCCACAACTATCATTTGTGCATGATAATTGTTGTCCTGTGCATCGATCACATATAGTGCGTAATTGGTTTAATCAAAACCCAGACAACAGTTATTCCCTGGCCAGTAAGATCACCAAACTTAAATCATAGAGAATATTATGAGGTTTGATGGTGCAAACTGGTGGGTTATGTGAAATGAAAAGACTGCAGAGGAAACGGAGGCTCACTGTATGGAATTATGGGAGAATATATTTAGAATAACGGATATCTATCCTAATATTACAAACGGATTCACCCGGCGGCGCTTGCTTGATGTTATTGAAAAAAGTGGAGGTTTTATTGAATAGTAATACTTTTAAAGCTATATAAAATTTAATTTTTAAGGCTTTAAATATGAAACATAACGTTTATTCTTTTCCTAACTTGTAATAATTATTATTAGTATATCTTATCAAAATTAACAGACAAAAAAGCAGCGCCGCCCTTTGCTTACTAGATTTTTAAGGTTTAGCTTCAATTTTCTTTTCTTTATGAAAACGATTACTTAAGCTATAACCTAAAAATGATAGAAAAAGTAGCTGAAGTTATTTATTACTTTTGAGAAAACGTAACATGATAACAATGAAAATAAATGAAAATAAAGTCGATTATCTAATAAAAAGTGTTTCTTCCAATTTATTTTGTTTGTTTTATTACTTATTGACTCATAATAAGCAATAATTGACACCACTAACATAGTTATAGCTTTCCTCCCAAAATAACTAACTTTGTCCTTAAGTATTATCTTGTTATAATTAATGTTTGCGTTTATAAATGGAAATAAAGATATATTATAATAAAGAATAACAAACAGACACAAAACACATAAACAAAACATAAATTTTGTTTGTATTCAAAACAAAATAAAAACTGCTGTAAGAGATTCGAACCTAGGTCATATGATGCGTCGTAACTCGTATACCAACTATATTATCACGACACTGGGAGTGGTTACTGTAAAGTGATGAAATAAACAATCAGAATAGACAAGGTGATTGAATAGGAATATTTAGAACCTAATGCTAATGACATAAGGTTGATATTGTTGACAGTTTATGGTAATGCAGGTAGTATTGAACTGAAATCGTTTGAACCTTACGGTGTTGATTTAAGGTTGATAATATTATTGACAGTTTATGTTTATCAGTGTGAGTGAGCACGGAGTTATTCACAGCATTGCTTGCAAGCGGTTTTAGCCTTAGAGCTATGTATGGACTTTTGCAGTCGACTGTACTTCTTTATTTTTTACCGTCAGCCAAAATAAAAAGTTTCGTTGATATAACTTGTAAAACATCTTGAGAAACGAAGGACTTTCATACCAACTTTCATCCCCTATTTCACCCTTTTGGGGGTCTAATTTTCAAAAACTGTAAAACACGTATGTCTCCATTTTCAACCCGCAGCTCATATATCAAGTTTCATGGCTATAACTTGAGAAATTAAGGACTTTCATACAAAATTTCAACCCCTATTTCACCCCTTCGGTTGTAGAATTTCGGGATAAAAAGTATCCTATGTCCTACCTCGTAGTATGGGCTCAAATCGTGCCAACTTTCGTTTGAATTCATTCAGTAGTTTTGGCGTGATGCGCGGCCAAGGTACAGACAGACAGACAGACAGACAGACAGACAGACAGACAGACAGACAGACAGACAGACAGACAAAAATGAAAAAAAAAATTTCAAAATATCTTCAATGTACAGAATTGGACATGTTACAGTTTTATTATAAGTATAGATACCCTGTCCGTCGTATATCACTAGTATATCCACGTCGGTTATACAACACGCGTTACGGTGTAAGCCTCCGGCTTTCAAGCTCTAGCGAAGCGACACGAAGCGATGTATGGCTTAGTGAGGACACAGTAAACAAGAACAGTACGCTTACTCCCAGATTACATTGCAGATACGATTGATCGACGTGAGCGTTCGATCACATTTGCGTCAAACTAAAATGAACCTTAATTGCATTGATTTAGAGCCACAAATCCAGTGCAAAAGATTTAAATTTCGAAACGTACCGTTTGGAGCGCTCACTGTGAATGCATACACGAAATTGAGCTCTAAACCAATGCCATTAAGGTTCATTTTAGTTTGACGCCAACGCGATCGAAGGCTCACGTCGATCAATCGTATTTGCAATGTTAAAACTGGGAGTAAGCATACAGTAGGCCGAGTGGGAGGTTTGTATTCGATTACCTCCGCCCCTGATGTGACGACCTCCGTGGCGCAGTGTTGAGCGCTGTTGTCTTAAGGTGCGGAGGTCCCGGGTTCGATCCCCGGCAGGGTCAATTTGGGAATTTATAATTTCTGAATTTTCCCTGGTCTGGCATGGTGGGAGGCTTCGGCCGTGGCTAGTTGCCACCCTACCGGCAAAGACGTGCCGCCAAGCGATTAGATGAGATAGATGAGAGTTCCGGTACGATCGTGTAGAAACCGAATAGAGGTCTTTGAGGAATTATAGAGGTATGGGTTTAATTAACTGCCATGCCTCTAACAGGTTAGCCTGCTACCATCTTGGACTGCATCATCACTTACCATCAGGTGAGATCGCAGTCAAGGGCTAACTTGTAGTGGATTAAAAAAAAAACAAGCAGCACTAACTTTTTCGAGTGTGTGCGGTCTAAGCAATTAACCTGAATCGCCATTTTAATATTATTTAACTACCCACAAGAATGCTTTCAATTTTGTGTAGTATAGGTATATGAGAAAAGTTTGTGCGTTTAATTAAAATGCGTACGGCTCACGGGATCTTGTGCCAAGAGAAGCGTTTTAAAGAAATGAGGGTACCTACGTTTATTTTTTAATTAAAACAGCTTTAGTTATGTGGAGAATCACCACGCCCGGTGACTTGGGTAAAGTTTTGACCAAGATTAATTGAGTAAATATTATAAGTACAATATCCATATACTGTCCATACTAATATTATAAATGCGAAAGTGTGTCTGTCTGTCTGTCCGTCTGTCTGTCTGTCTGTCTGCTACGCTTTCACGGCTCATCTGTTTAACAGATTTTGATGAAATTTGGTACAGGGATACGTTGTATCCTGGGGAAGGATATAGGCTACTTTTTATCTCGGAAAATTAAGGAGTTCGTCATCAAAAATGTAACCCACGCGGACGAAGTAGCGGGCATCATCTAGTACTAGTCAAATAATAAATGTGAAAGTTTGGATGGATGTATGGATGTGTGGATGTATGGATGTTTGTTACTGAATCACGACAAAACGGCTGAACGGATCTGGATGAAATTTGGCATAGAGATAGATTATAGTCTGGGAGACCAAGGGGGCACATGCAGGGAGGTAAAAGGTAGTTCCTGCGGACGTGAGCGACGGGGCATCCCCCGGACTATTATTAAACAGCTAATTGTTGACCGTAAATCGAGATGTCTCGTTTCCATTCCACGCATAAATACATCTTTACAACCCATTTACGAAAGGGAGGATCAACAAAATGGCTGTTTAACCTCATTAGAGATACCATTCACGCGTGACTTTTATTTCTTTCCGACCGACGTAATGCCTGCGCGGACGGATTATGGGATTACCGAAGGGATGTTTTATGTCTCTTTTTTGAGGAATCATTAGCTGATGCCCGCGACTTCGTCCGCTTGGATTGAGGTATTTTGGTTCTCGCGGGAACTCTTTAATTTTCCGGGATAAAAAGTAGCCTATGTGTCATTCCAGACTATAATCTATCTCAGTGCCAAATTTCATCCAGATCCGTTCAGCCGTTGGGGCGTGATTGAGTAACAAACATCCATCCATACATCCATCCAAACTTTCGCATTTATAATATATATTTTATATTTGATTTGATTACAGAGGGTTCGGGATCGCTCGCCAACAAGCATGGGAGCAGCGTGGTGGGTCTAAGCTCTAATTCCCTCTCTCCTATGATGTTATATTCCAGACTATGATCTATCTCTGTGCCTTTCATCCGGATCCGTTACCCGCGATAATTAAATTAAATGTAAAAATTAAATGCGTTAAATGCGAATGTTTGGATGGATAATAAATTGTTACTCAATCACGCAAGAACGGCTGAACGGATCTGGATAAAATTTGGCACAGAGATAGATTATGGTCTGGCATAACACACAGGATACTTTTTATCCCGGAAAGCTAAAGAGTTCCGGCGGGACCCAAAAACCTCAATCCACGCGGAGGAGATCGCGGGCATCAGCTAGTTAACTATAAATCAGACAGACTGACGGACAGACAGACAGAAACACTTTCGCATTTTTAATATTAGTATGGATTTGTTATTAGAGTAAAAACTATAAAAAGTTATAATAAGTAATAACTACTCCCAGAAGTTATAATAGTTGTTAAGGAAACTACTGAGGAACAAACTGATTAAAGCTAAGAAGGCGACTCGGGTTCAAAGAATAACACAAACAAAGGAAAAACTGCGAGTATTATGCTGTCAAAAGAGGATTTCGAACAATTGTTGTTGATTGTTAGAAAAAATAATGCGATATCGTTATAAGCTTATTTTTTTAATAGTTATAATAATATCTTTCATCTACCCTCGAAAGTAAGCTTTGAAACTTTTTATATTTATTCACATAGATACACATTATGTATTTTAATAATATTATATGGCATTTTGTGAAATGGTGGCGTCTTAACTCATGGTAAGTGATGATACAATCTAAGATGGTAGCGGGCTAGACTGTTAGGGGTACATCAGTTATATTAAACCCATAGTCCCTATCGGTTTCAACACGGCATCGTACCGGAACGCTAAATCGCTTGGTGGTACGTCTTTGCCAGTAGAGTGGTAAGTAGCGGTCAAAGCTTTCCACCAGATCAGACCACAGAAAATTCAGAAATTATAAATTCCCAAATTAACCCTGCCGGGAATCGACCCCGGGGCCTCCCACAACAAGATCACAGCACTTACCACTGCGCCGGGGAGGTTGTAAAAACTCTAATGTTACCCACCTTGATTGTAATTGAACGTGTACGCGCAACTGCAAGTAAAAGTAATATTAAATGAAACAGCCGGTGTTAAAAAATTATTAGTCCCTATACAGTACAAAAAGAGATTGGTGGTGAAAAAAAGTAACATTTATAGGCATTTTATAACATCCAATTATTCTTGAAAATAAGAAAGGTCAGCGAACAACACTGTACTTAGGTAAGGGACACTGTGGAAGCAGGAGCGGGCACGGTAGCGGTATTTAAAAAAAAACTCTGTCAAACCCCTATCTATGTGTGCCTATCTATCACATAAATCTTAGATTAAATTAGTAAGTTATTTATATTCTGCTACTAGTTAACCTTTGACTGTGATCTAAGATGGTAGGGGGCTAATCTGTTAGGTCTACGGCAGTTAAATTGAACCCATACCCCTATTCGGTTTCTACACGGCATTGTACCGAAACGCTAAATCGCTTGGCGGCAAGTCTTTACCGGAAGTTGGTAACCATAGCCAAGGTCAAAGCCTCCCACCAGGCCAGACCAGAGAAAATTCAGAAATTATAAATTTCCTTATTTACTCTACCCGGAGATCGGACCCGGGACTTTCTACCTACTTATATATGACCTCAGTGACCACTGCACCGGGAGGGTCGACAAACATATTTTTTTAAATATTGGATAGAAGCAGGCCCGCGATATTCTCCACACCACATAAATCTTCAAAAATACCCTCAACGTACCTACGTTTCACTCCGACACAACCTCACAATCGTGCATTGTAGAGTCAACATCTCCTGAGGATGCTCCGGTGTCGGAGTGAAACGTACGTTGAGGATATTTTGGAAGATTTATGTGGTGTGGAGAATATCGCGGGCCGCAAGTTCAAGATACGCACTGTACCACATAGATTTACCTTGTGTGGCGGATTATAGCGAATTAAACTTCTAGTTTTTCAAAATATTTTTTGTTTAAAACAACAAATCGCTTCTGCTCCCGCTCCAGCTTCCACTTAAAGTGTAGGCGTTAGGCCATTTAGGTTAACCCAAAAGTGCACTTTAGGGATGTTCCAAGCGGGATTGTGTTTGGGATTAATTTGTGCGGCACTCGAGCGGGAAAAAATTGCGCTGTTCATCTGATAAGATGGCTGATATGGAATTCATTGTTGCGTTTTAATGAGTAGACGTAGTACTATTTAAACATGCTAGTTTTGAGGCAAACGTTTTGATGAAGCGGTGATGGTCACCTGGTGGTGTAGGCATCCGACCTACTATACCCGTGTATATTTCCTCCTTTACCGTCGCAGGTTTAATTCCCGAGACCTCTTGGAATTATGTTATTGTGGCAAATTCTGCATAACACAATCTCTAAACTAAACTAAAATGGCAGCTTTAAATCTAGTTCTGTCCCTTTCCACAGGGAGTATTATGAAAGGGTTAGCAATATTTGTAATACTGTAATTTTAGTTTAGTTCAGAGATTGTGCACTACAGAATCAGCCCCATTGTCTTCAAACGGTGAAGGAAAACCCCGTGAGGAAACATGCATGTCCGAAAGTTTTTCATAACGTTCTCGAAAGTGTGTGAAGACTGCTAATCTGAACTTGGTCAGCGTGGTGGAATATAGCCAAACCCTTCTCATTCCGTGAAGAGACTCGTTCTCAGTAGTAAGCTGCCAATGGGTTGAAATGGGATAAATGTCATTTATTACCATGGAGAAAGATAAAACATTGTTTTTTCTTTCTGTGTTCTATTGTGAATATAAACCATCCCGGAACCCACACAAACACCCAATCATCCATCAAAATTCCATCAAAATCGGTCAAGCCGTTTCTGAGTTTTAGCGAGACTAAGGAACAGCAATTCATTTTTATGTTAGTATAAAAAAGATTTAGACAGGAACAGTTTACCCAAAAACACCGTAATGATTGTGTTTTGTATTAATTTCTCTGCCACTCCGGCAAGGATAAATTGCAGTGCTGATCAGATAAGATGGCCGATATGGACCCATTGTTATAATTTAATGAAACCGCCATTGTATCGCACGGCTGTAGTTTCGGGCTTGGAAATTGTTGCCGGAATTGCAAAATGATTTTGAAAGGAAGCTTCGTGTAAGATTTTGATGGTTTTGCAAGTACATAATAGGATTTAGCGAGAAACTCCTGAAGATATTTTAATTTTTAACTAAAGAAAGAAAAGCCAATACCTCTACCTTTTATTCCAGAAAAAAATGGGACAAAGACTATGTTGAATTTGTACTCTTAGTTATTTGGACCTTGGTGGGGCAAAGTCGGTGAACCCGACTAGAAAATGCCCGCGACTTCGTCCGCGTAGATTTTTGCAAATCGATGAATTCAAGAGGCATGAGTTGCATCGTGTGACGAAGGAATGATGGTGCCAAAAAACGCTGACAAGGAGTTTTTAAAACAAACGCGATATTTAAAAAATCCATACTCTTAAATTTTCCGGGATAAAAAGTAGTCTATGTCCCAGGGATACAATCTATCTCTACACCAAATTTCGTCCAAATCGGTTAAAAAGATGGGCCGACACACTTTCGCATTAATAATATACCCAATGCTCCATTTATTTATTACATGGAGGACATACAGGTGTGTCTTGTTTTGACTCTACCACCGTTTCGGAAAGAAGATTTCTACTGAGAAAAGTCGGCAAGGAACTTCAGCAAGAAAGTCAGCAGCAGCAGCAGAAGTCTTGACATTGAAATTACGGACATTTTAGACATATTATTTTATTGTAAAATTACCTACCTAGTTTTTGATAGAAAAAATTGGCGAAGAAAAGTACTACCTAGTCGTATTCGCCATTTTTAGGGTTCCGTACCAAAATGGTAAAAATGGAACCCTTAAGGTGCGACTTTCTCCGTCCGTCTGTCACAGTCGATTATTTCAGTAACTATTAAAGCTATCGACATGAAATTTGGAATAGTTGTGTATAATAGTGGCCTTACATCATTAAAATAAAAAAAAATCGAAAATTATTTTTAGTTTAATTAAAAAAGGGGGAAAATCGGGGGTTTGAAATTTCAAAGTATGATAACTATACTGAGTGGGATATCATATGAAAGGGCTATATTTCTACATTCTAAAACAGATTTTTATTTATTTTTATGCATAATAGTTTTTGATTTATCGGGCAAAATGTCGAAAAAAATACCGCCCCCTTATCTCCGAAGTTTACCAATCGAAAAATCTGAAATAATTATGGTCAATAGAAGCATATGTATATTTTACAGGAAAAATAAAACCAACGCTCTAACTAGCTTATTTTTTTTTATATTAACAATAAACCTCTACAAACAAAGTTAGTTTTGCGGTTCATTAAATTCATTAATCGTAAAGCTTACTACAGGTTTGTACGGAACCCTCGGTGCGCGAGTCCGACTCGCACTTGGCCGGTTTTTCTATATTGCATAGCGCGGCCTCTTAAAATGTATTTGTGGTGTATGCATTTGTATGGAAGAATTATATTTCACCGCAGCATTTTCATTTTTCGTTCCCGCATTTTGCTTCATTGTGTATCGCCGCTCCATTGTTAGCTCAGACGTGTGGCTTTGGACACGTCCCAAAAATCACTAAAAGCATCCGCGCACATATTGTCTTTTTATACGAATATGTAGGCTAGGCTGGAAATGAATTACTAGGGAAAAACGAGCTCTCGCATTAGTTAAGTTTTTTTTCTTTTTTGCTCTGATTAAAGATTTATAGGTGTTATAGGAACAAATTAGTCTATGCCGCTATGCCGCATGAGGCAATGTGCCCAGAACGCTGGCTGCGTTACCCCGCTGAACAGCCAAACCGTATATGTTGGCCGAGGTAACTGCCAGCCCTCCGGTCACCTGTGGACTCCTAGAAGATAGATCCTTAAAAAAACCGGCCAAGTGCGAGTCGGACTCGCGCACCGAGGGTTCCGTACAAACCTGTAGTAAGTTTTAAATTATTAAAAAAAAACTACTTACTTGATCTCGTTCAAACCAATTTTCGGTGGAAGTTTGCATGGTAATGTACATCATGTATTTTTTTTAGTTTTATCATTCTCTTATTTTAGAAGTTACGGGGGGGGGGGACACATTTTACCAATTTGGAAGTGTCTCTCGCGCAAACTATTCAGTTTAAAAAAAATGATATTAGAAACCTCAATATCATTTTTGAAGACCTATCCATAGATACCCACACATATGGGTTTGATGAAAAAAAAATTTTTGAGTTTCAGTTCTAAGTATGGGGACCCCCAAAATTTATTGTTTTTTTTCTATTTTTGTGTGAAAATCTTAATGCGGTTCACAGAATACATCTACTTACCAAGTTTCAACAGTATACTTAGTTCTTATAGTTTCGGAAAAAAGTGGCTGTGACATACGAACCGACAGACAGACAGACAGACAGACAGACAGACATGACGAATCTATAAGGGTTCCGTTTTTGCCAAATTTGGCTACGGAACCCTAAAAAGGATCTAGCATCTTCGCCCCACGACCCCAGGGTGTCAACACCAAAAGGCACAAAAATGAAATTATTTTCTATAATTTCATATAATGGGGACTATCGTTTCTTTGCTCACCAGTTGGCGCCACTGTTGACTAAGGCCCAGAGGTATAGCTGTCAAAGGCGACTTTAAAAGATCGGCGCCGAAACAGTTTTAAATCTTGAATCTCATTATGTTTAATAATTTATAACTATCATCATAATATCGAGTAGCTAGTTCCGCAATGTTGTGCAGTTCCGTTTTGTTCGGAAAAAAAGGAGAACACATGTTTCCAAAAGATAAAACTGTTCTAAAACAGTGGCTAGTGGCGTTTCGCAGGAATTCGCAGGATTCTGAGGAATTAATTATATAGGCACTTAATAAATAAAATAAAAATAAATTAATTACTTAACTTATATTTATCCTTCCCTTTCCCTTTAAAACACACTGCTATACAAAAAAATATTAAACATTGTACTTAAATCCATACAATGGATATGATACTGAAAGATGGTTGAGTTGTTAGTTGAAACTACTAAACAATGGTAGATACTAGATTAAGCTGGAAAATTTTCTAGCAATAGCAGGTATCATGTATGTATGATAGTAGGGGCTACTTTCTTTCAAGCAATAAGTATTCATTATTGATCATTTTTATGTGCTTATAATAATTATCACACTGATAAACTCATCTTATAAAGAGAAAGTACATTTCACTTCCAATACTGTTAGTTAGTTCTCCAATTATTAATCCTTCTGGAGAAACCTGAAATGAAACATCTAATATTAATCAAGAGAAATACCTACTATTATTAAATTCTGGTCATCTCACACATAGTAATCTGATCCCAAGATAGGTGTGTTCTCGTTAGTGATACCTACTGTGGGTACATAACCAGAGACATAGGTATATTTCAATATCATGTAGTAAGTGTGTCCTTGATGTGCATGAAACCCATAACCTTTCATGCAGAAGACGTAAGTAAATATATATAATACCTATATTAGGTAAATATATGTAAAAAGAAAAAACATAGCTGTTACCTCGGCAAACAAGCATACTTTTGGCAAAAAATAAGTTTGGAAACAGTAAACAAACTAACCTCTGAATTAGCTGCTCTTTGAGGCCGCCTATTTTTGCGCCTCTTTTTCTTAATTCCGCTTTCAAAGCGTTCACATTCATCGCCAAATAATCCATATTTGCGATAATTTCACGAAGGAGATCACTTTTCAACAGGTAAATTAAAGAAATTATAATTTATGTCACGAAGCCCGCCAAAACCAGTGAAAAGTGAATGATATTGGACCTCACGCGACACCAGCGCCCCTAGCGGCAAATTCATACGCGATAGCCCCCATTGCGCCTCTTGGCTCTTTCTGCATTAGTGGCCGCCGCCCCCGCCGTCATGGAGGTCGCCTGCAAGTGGGACAACGTCAGCGTATCCACGCATGTGGCTCTTCTCAAATTTTTTTTTTTTGGGGTTTTCCGTAGCAAAAAAAATCGTAATATAAAAATTACATTATAAATCGAAAATGACGAATGCGGTGTTTTAATCTCCGTGCTTCAGAAAGCACGTAAAGCCGTCGGTCCTGCGTTTGATCTCTCTCCGGTCGTGTCGAATTTTCCGTCCCATCGGGCTATGAGAGTAAAGGAACAGAGAGGTCACCTGTGTAATGTGTATGTAACACACTTGTGCACTATAATATCTCCCGCGCAGATAGCTAATCTCTCTGGAGATAGACCGCCGTGGCCGAAATTCGGTCGGGAGGACACTATTAAGTATAATTATTGACCTTCGAAAAGTGTACAGTGTAGGTACCAATCTATACTAATTATAATTCTATACAAATATTATAAATGCGAAAGTTTGGATGGATGTTTGTTACTCAATCACGCCAGAACAGCTGAACGGATCTGGATGAAATTTGGCACATAGTTAGATTATAGTCTGGAATAACACATAGGCTTCTTCTTATCCCGAAAAATTAAAGAGTTCCCGCAGGACCCAAGCCTCAATCCACGCGGACGAAATCATTTTCCAAATCGTTTTGAATATACATAGCTACTTTGATTTTGACTTTGGGTTTCTTGACAACCAAATTCAATAAAATCTTACCAATCCCTTTTCTGCCTCATCGGGTTGGAGTGCCGCACAAAAGGGTATTCCTTATTAGATTGGTCCTATCACTATTTGAGTTCGTTCAACTGTTAATGGACTCCTGCCCCCCGATTATGTAAGAATGGCCGATCAAATCGTCAAAGTTCGGCGGCAAAGTAAAATAAACCATAACAGCATTGAATTAGAGCTCAATTTCGTGTACCTGCTACCTTTAGGTATGTACGATACCCTAAACGTATGAGAATGGATACACGAAATTGAGCTCTAATTCTAAAAAACGCTCTAACGTGTTAATATGTTTTGAAAATCTGAAATCGGGAGAAGCTTTAATATCGATACAATAATTAAATTATTTTGGGATATTAGTATAAGTAGATAATAAATAATTAACTGATAAAATTATTTCCTACTAGCTGATGCCCGCGACTTCGTCCGCGTGGATTGAGGTTTTCGATTCCCGCGGGAAATCTTGAATTTCCCGGGATAAAAAGTAGCCTATGAGCTACTCCAGACTATAATGTATCTCAGTGCCAAATTTCATCCAGATCCGTTCAGCCGTTGTGGCGTGATTGAGTAACAAACATCCATCCATCCATACATCCATCCATCCATCCATTCAAACTTTCGCATTTATAATATTAGTATAGAAGTATAGATACAATAATCACCGAGGCTGTTTCAAGTGGGCAGTCATTATCGCCATTACAGTTCATTGAGCTATAAAAGCGTATTGAGCCGTCATAGACCACAATGAAACCATTAGCCATAAAAAGGTTCTGTAGTAGAATTCAATAGGTATAATTCAATTAATTGTCTGGGCTTAAAATTCGATACAAAATGAAGAATTTACACTTCAAATACTTATACAAAAGAACAGAATTTAAAACCATCCAATTAAATTGGATATACTTAAGTGGTGCTACACTAAATAGTCCGACAAACCTTTCTGACCCAATGACTGCGTCGCTACTGCTAATATCTATCATACTAATATTATAAATGCGAAAGTGTGTTTGTTTGTTGGTTTATTGGTTTATTGATTTATTGGTTTGTTGGTTTGTCCTTCAATCACGCCGCAACGGAACAACGGATCGACGTGATTTTTGGCATGGGTATAGTTGAGGACCTGGAGAGTGACATAGGCTACTTTTTATCGCGGAAAACTAAGGAGTTCCCGCGGGAATCGAAAAAAACTTAAACCACGCGGACGAAGTCGCGGGCATCAGCTAGTTTTTCATATAAACTAGCGACGCTGACACGTCAGATAATTTTGACAGACTGCACTGCCGCATCGTTGCCGCAACGCAGTATCTTTGACAAGAGAAAGAAAGAAAGAAAAAACATTTACTTCCAATGTTGCCACACATGCCTTTACCTCAAGGGTATGCGACCCCGGCGCCTCCATCACCACCACCAACAGCAATAAGCTAAACTACCAAGGTGACAGAAGCGCCGGGACAACAGGAGTCATGTGTGGCACAACCTGAAAAAAGGCCCCAACTCAGCATAATGCTGCATGATTTGAATATGCACTAGGGCAATATAAAAACCATGCGGCGCTGATTTTCAGCATTTGAAGAGCTTTTGGTTCAATACAGTGTATTCACTATTTAAGGTGAGTGGGTGAGTGGGTGAATACAATGTGTTGAGTTGTCAGAACCCGAGTTATTGTTACCGCTCACAATAAACCCATTATCGCCTTTATAAAGACTTTTTGGTGTCAATGTGCAGTAAAAATCAATAGACGCTTCCTATGTGGTACGAATAGGGTTAAAACCCAACGATCATACTAATATTATAAATGCGAAAGTGTGTTTGTTTGTTGGTTTGTCTTTCAATCACACCGCAACGGAGTAACGGATCGACATGATTTTTGGCATGCGTATAGTTGAGGACCTGGAGAGTGACAAAGGCTAAAAACTTAAACCACGCGGACGAAGTCGCGGGCATCTGCTAGTTTTAAATAAAGTGACTCACAGAATCTCTACTACAAAATGCTAAAGTGTCTGTTCGTCTGTCTGTCGGTTTGACTGCTATGTTTTTATCGGTTTTGATGAAATTTGGTGCTGAGGTATGTTGTATCCCGGAGACGGACAAATGCATGTCCATTAATAATAGGTAAATTAAGGCCAATTATTTTATCCCGAAAATCGATGAGTTCCCGTGGAACTTTAACAACCCAAACCAAGCGGATGAAATCGTAGTTGTCATCGAAATCCAGTACCAAGGGGTCTACTCTCTTTCTCTCAAACGAAACTTCGCAAACTAACGTAATTAGTCTGTTATTAGACCCACTTAAAATCGTTCAATCCAATCGGTCACGAAAATTTTCTATGGATCCGTACTTCGTCTGCGTGTACAAAAACGAAATAGAGAGGAGCATAGAGATAATATTATGTAGGAGAGGAGTTAACGAAATTTCGTTCGTTCGTTTGCGAAGTTTCGTTTAAGAGAAAGAGAGTAGACCCCCAGTTATGTTACACATAAAGGTACCAGTAACATCTAGTAAAGAACAACGGCATGGGAATACCTGCTTAGTTACTTATTAGAATTTACAAGCGTCTACAAAATGTACATACCTATTAGCTACCTAATAATTACAATAAGTATATGTATTATGATTAAAAAACATTTTTTTTTAAATTACCTATCCATATTAGTATATCTAAGTCTGGAAAAAAAATCCCCAGGAGTTTGTTCTCTACTCATAGGTACCTTTTTTAATTTTTTTTTATTTGTAGACGCAAACAAATATTACAACAAAAATTTGGGCTCAGCTTTAGAATACATACCGCGGAGTTTGGACGTTCACATATTTTTTTACAGAAAAATTCTGATGTGGTAAGCCTTGCACTAAAATATTTTATGTCGGAAACTAAATATTTTACGTCGGAAACTAATACTTTTCGAGAAATAATTTTTTGAAAATTCGCAATTCTTCACCACTTTTCACTATTTCGTACGACATTTGCCATAGATTGTACCATAGACTAAAGACTCGTTGGCGTTTGAGTACCTAATCTGTGATTAAAATCCGTTCTATGGACGTTATTGGACTTTTTTTCTAATCATTCGAATAAAACCATAGAAATAGGAAGACTACAGTCGTAATTCCCATGGAATTATCTTCCTATTTCTATAAAACACAGAGTTTAAAGGTTATAGTCTGGTTATAGGTATAATTAAGAATTAACTAAAAAGGTATAAAGGTAGGTTATTATATGTTTATTTAGGTACTTTTGATCACAAAACCGAATCGGCACGCCCCGACTCCACGCAGTCTTGTCTGCCCTGCCCCTAGAGTGTTTTTTTTAAGCGCGAAGCCAGAAGCGAGTCTTCTGGCGTAGCCCATTCCATTTCAGAAATTAACCTTTTCCACTACCTAAAACAAAAGATATAAGGGTAGATTAAAGTAGGTGTAATTACAAGATATAAAGGTAATACCCCCTCCTTCTCCCTCCCACCCTCCAAGCTACTTTTACCCAATCTCCGTCATAACTATCAGTGTTAGGCAGGAAATTTGAGAACCTAACCTCAAAATTAAAAAAAATTAATATCTCGAAAACTATTAGGTTCCTACAAGTTTGGCTTGGAGGGGGAGTAGACACCCTCCCCCCCTCCCCCTCGCCCCCCCCCCCTCGCGGTATGTATACTAAAGCCCAACCAAAATTTGTTCGGACGTTAGCCTTTGTTCATTGTAAATACATCGCTGTTCTAAGTTGAGTTAATGGTGATGCAAAATAAAGTGAAAATTACCGAAAATATTCAAGGGTAAGCGCCCCTCAGACCGGAAATAAAGATATCTTCACACGTAGAGGCCGTCTTGAACTCGCCGCCCGACGTTGACGGGACGTGCTCAATGGCTTTCCTCGTTTTATCCTTACTGTTAATTCCTTTTATATACGGCACTCCCTTAAAATTTTAGCCTCGTATTCCTCGCCGTCGAAGTCAGAATATTCTTTGCAGGTTTTAACGCGAAAATATGTTATTGCCTAGCTGATGCCCGCGACTTTGTCAGCGTGGTTTAAGTTGTTTTATTCCCGCGGGAACTCCTTAACTTTCCGGGTTAAAAATTAGCCTTAGTCACTCTCCAGGTCCTCAACTATATCCATGCAAAAAATCACATCGATCCGTTACTCCGTAGCGACGTGATTGTAGGACGAACCATAATGAAGGAACTATTTTAGAAGTTTAATTCGCTATAATCGACGACAATTGGCTACTTGACAGTTGTAACTATAAAATATGAAATATGTTAAATTTGGTAGCTTGTAGGTTAACAATAATTATGCAATATTATGTATTTTGCATTAAAATAAATTGTATATATTTTAATTAAGCAAAACAAATTTGAGATTTTTTATCTGTGGATTGCCAGACCCGAAACGCGGGCGCCATTGATTTAGCATCGTGTGACGTCACAACTCTTAAACCACAGACAGGGTACTTTTTATCTCGTACAAACTTCACTGTGAGGTCGTGTGATAAACCTTTAAATCGTTTTTGTTTTGTTGAAAAAATTAACATAAAATATTTCGATTTGAGCTTGTGAAAGGTTTCACGAAATGGAGTCAGGCTATACAAAAGCTGATAGTGCAAATCTGCCTAAAGTCGATTCATTTATGGTTGCTTTATTTGCGTGTAATCCACAGTGTAACCCTAACTTTTGCTCTGCCGAGTTTCGTAATGTAAAAACTTCCATGTAAGTATTGAAATAAACAAAGTAATATTACTTAGGTCTCGTGTTTAAGACCTAAGAAAGTACTGCTGTAAAGTGACAGAAAAATAATTTATTTTAATTTTATGTCATGTTAGAAGAAAATGTTAGATCATGTTCATTTTTGCTAGATCGAGTCTTAAGTTGATTTCTTCCTAATAACTACAAAAATCAAAGTGGTCTTCGCAAAGTAATATCGCAGATTTATCCGTTTTAAATTTTGGGTCTCGGCAGATTAACTGTAACCACTGCTTTCGACGTTTATGACATAGGTACTATTGTAGGTATGTGTTTATATACAATTTGTCAGGATATTAATTAATTATTTTATTTATAGTATTTCTACACACGTCTTGTAGCTTGTAATTTTCACAATTTCATTAAAAAAGCTGTAAACTTTCCACTCGAAATTACTTAAGACTTGGAGCGTCGTAGTTAGCTTTGTTTTATTTAGAGCTATGACGTCACAGCTAGCAAATGTCACGTGACCGGCTGTTTTCGCGCGAATGTAAAATTAATGTATTAAAAATGTAATTTTTCTAATAAATAACGCTTTTTTTGAGAAAAAAATCATTGTAAGATATGGTATAAAATGAACCCACGTACATTTTTAAGTATTTTTCCGAAAACTGTCAAATAGTTGGTAAATCTATGTGGTACAGTGTGTATCTTGCACTTATAGCCCGCGATATTCACCACTATAAGTGCGGGATACACACTGTACCACATAGATTTACCTAGATATTGTCGCGGATTATAGCGAATTAAACTTCTATTTTCTTAAACTTACATAAATACATATCAAAAATTTTCGGAACCGGCAGGATTTGAACCTGCGTCAAACGTGAACGTGCGTTTCTATTTTCTTCACTATCATGGACTTCCGCAAAATAACGCCTGTTTCTATCCAATATTATTTTGAAGGACTAACCAACAAACAAACACACTTTTGCATTTATAATATTATTAGTATAGATTTTTAGTTTCTAAAAATCTAGTTAAGACCAAATTAGAATAATTTATTCAATTCGCTCAAGCTCTATTAAGAGCTATTACTTCCTATGAAACTTCCGTTTTAATATTCAATGAACTTTGTTCTTTGAACAGTATCTTCTTGCAATATAATCTAGGAATTAACAATAGCCTGAGCAAGCAGAGCTCGGGAACTAGATATAACCGCAACGGAGTACAGTCGGCAGAAAAATAATTAAATTATTATTATAGGATTAAATTAAAAAAAACAATTTTGTTATTTTATGAAGGCGTAGGTATGTACTTATAATGTACAATACACATATATTTCCTATCATCCTAAAATGCAAAAAAATTGCATTATAGGAAGATAGGAAATAGGATTTAATTTAATTTAATTAAAAATTTAATTTCTAAACAAACACAATTTATGTTTGTTTTTTTGGTTCAATTTCGCCGCAAAGAAGCAACGGGGTGATGTGATTTTTTGCATGGATTTATAATTAAGATACATATTTATCTACGCGGACGAAATTGCAGGCATTAACTAGTAAAATACTCATTTTTGTTCGGCATTGTGGTGTATAAAGCCGGGTATCCACTATGTTCGCGAACCTCTTGCGCTCCGCGCTCCTGCTACTGCTCCACATAGTGGATACGTTCGCGCTCCTGGAGCGTGCGATAGTGCGCGCTCCGCGCTTAGCGCTTCGATCGGTGGCGGATTTTGGGCGAACAAAAAGGGGAGCTCAGTCTGTTCGTTCGCAAGGGGACTGTGGAGCATGAGTGTTTCTTATGGAGATGCGCGTACCGTCTCCATCAGAGCGGTTGCAGATGCGCGGAGCACATTTAGTTCGCGAACATAGTGGATACCCGGCTTTTCATAGTTAAAAGTGTCATAATCAAAATCTCAACCCAACTCAATCTCAGTCTGAGTACTGGTTTCCTCTCCAAATGAGAAGAGTTCAGTGTGGTTCAGTTATAGTTATAACGCGTGCTGCCAAGTGCGGATCGGCAGACTCCAGTACTACACCTCTATATAAACTCTAATAAAGGTAAAAATATCACTTGTTGAGTCGAAGCTATTATACAATAAACGAATTTCTTAGTGATAAAGTTGTATGGAAGGAATAGACATTGGGTCCAGCTCCCCACATGATACTATAATAACTTACACTATTGTATTTAACTTACGTACCTACATTGTAATATCTTGTTTAAAAAAAAAGCAACTGCTGAGTTTCTTGCCTGCTCTTCTCAGCAGAATCTTCTTTCCGAACTGATGGTAGAGTCAAAACGTGACGTAACATAAGAGACACCTATATGCCCTATAAATAAAAATAAAATAAATAAATAACAAAAAGGTTTCCTCACGATATTCTCCCCGATTGTGTAGGGGTATCGCAATCGTAATCGTTTGTCAAACGTATAATTCGACCTGTTTAAGGAGTTCATAGATGCCTGCACGTCAAAAAGCATGTATGAACTCCTAAAACAGTTCGAGGAATACGTTTTAAGCTGTCAAATTATTACGATTTGCTTAGACAATTGGGCCTATTATTTCCTTACACCGTTAAAGCAAATACCTACTTGAAGTGCAAGCTTTTATAATATGAAGCTGCACAAACTACCGCAAGAGGACAAAATGTATTTGCCCTTCGATAAGGGCGTTTTGCGCGGATGTGTTGTCCTGTCTTATCAGTAGTCTTATCTATTTAAATCCGGAATACTGAAAAACTAATTTTAATTTTTTCTTCCAACGGTACCTTGTTGTAATAGGCGCGCCCCAGTCGTCGCGTGTAAAGGTGAAATAGGTATTTTTCCCTCGCAACGGACGATTGCACGTAATTGACTCAGAACAATGTGTGGACCCGATAAAAGACCGTAATTGTACCTTTCATTGTATTAGCTTTGCGGGATTGTTTGCATTTTTGCTGTCGGTACGGCACGCGATCTGCACCTCAATTTTGAGTTTTTAATGGATTTTTTAATCAAACCAGCCTTAAGGGTACTCAGACTACAACAATCAACAAATAACATCGTATTTTCTTAAATCAAAGCACCACCACCACCACTACAGCCCAATAACGTCCCACTGCCGGGCACAGGCCTCCGCTCTCATAGGAGAGAGGGAATTAGAGCTTAGACCCACCACGCTGCTTCAATGCGGGTTGGCGGGCGGGCGGGGTTGGGTAAATCAAACATCATATTATTATTATTAAAGAGCCGGACAGCTGCCTCAGTATTGTCTAAATACATATTATAAATACATTTTTTAGATATTGAATTAATATAATATTGTATTTCATCCGTCTTAAGCTTAGAAACAGTTAAATCATTATTAATAAATAAATAAATAAATAAATAATATTTATTTGCAGGAATATAGGTACAAAATAGTTCTTAAAGTGGTAATTCCCTTAACATATTCTACCATATAATGGTGTGCAAATTGTTTGTTTTTAAAGTATTTAAATTAAATTAGTTCATAAAATTAAAAATAAAATTTGCGATTAAGTTACATCATAGTAATTTTTATTCATTAAAATATTACAAAATTTATTTTTAAATAAAATATTTAGATTGTCGGGTAGTTTGTTAAATAATGTAACGGCCATGCAATACGCGCTTTTTGAAAATATTTACAGAGTTCGGCTTTTTAGGCGAAAATTAAAATTACAAAATATGGTATTTTTTCCATTATACGGATGGAGGAATTCTCATAAATTAGTAGCGACTTGTAATTTTAAACCGACCTCCAAAAAGGAAGAGGTTCTCAATTCGGCGTATATTTTTGTATTTTTTAATTTCTAACAGTCTTCTCCAAAATTTCTAAACCGATTTGGATAAATTGTTTTCATATAGTTTCCAAAATCTTGTCATTGTTAGAAAACCTATTAAATTTTCCCAGCTTTGGTGAACAAAAACTACGGAAGCGATGTTCAACTGTTTTGTGTTTTAGGAGCGTCGTCTTAAGTAGACCCTAATAAAAATGGTTGCGTGTATCCTGTGTGTAAAGATATGAAACTTTTCAGATTAAAAAAATGTAAGTCAGTAAATGTAAGTTAAAAATGTATGTACCTACGGGGTTATTTTTTGATTATAACCATTTTACAAATCATCTTAAACTAATTAGAACGGAGTCGTTAGAGCTAAGCTTCTTTGTCACTTAAATAATTCTTTGAGTATATTGTAATAGAACTGTTCAATAAGTTTGAGTTTTACAAAAACTTTGAACTTGTTGTGAGACATCATATTACTACTATTACCTATTCTGTGATCATACGCTAGGAGATCTCATTATAGATTGAACGCAATCGATGTCTCCCTAATGAAATGTCTAACCTAATCCTTTTATGAGAATTGGTATATTGGAGTACAATTAATTGCCTTTTACCGGGCCCACTCGCTGGCCCGAGTCGATTAACTTCGAAACGTCCGTTGAGAGGTACAAATACCTATTTCCTCTGCTATTTCCACTTTACCTGCAGATGTACTACTATCGGAAGTCGGAACTGTTGGAAAATAGTTTTCAATAAATTGATTATTTCATTTATTCGTGTAGAAAAGTGCTATTTCGTAAAGGGAGTAGGTTATGTAGGTATACCTACTTTTACTATTTTTGTTTGTTGGCATCGTCCGTTTCTATAATAAACGCCCAGAAGACATATTGGGGACTAGCTGGTGCCCGCGACTTCGTCCGCGTGGTTTAGGTTTTTTTGATTCCCGCGGGAACTCCTTAATTTTCCGGGATGAAAAGTAGCCTATGTAACTCTCCAGGTCTGCAACCATACCCATGCCAAAAACCACGTCGATCCGTTGCTCCGTTGCGGCGTGATTGAAGGACAAACCAACAAACCAATAAACCAACAAACAATCACACTTTCGCATTTATAATATTAGTATGATGACACTCACAAATATTGTGGCTTTCTATTGGTACCAGAATTTTCAAAATCGGTTCAGTAGAGTCCAGGGAATACCCCCTACAACGTCACAAACTCACAAACTTTACCCCTTTATAATATTAGTATAGAGAAACCGTTCCTTAATTAGTATGTTTTCACTTGTAATTTTCTAACACAGTGTACGTACGATTATTAATTATTCACAGTTCAATTTGTTTGTCACGGCAGTTGAGATTCTCACCCACTGTAATTTTCAAGTAGCTACTTATACTAACTGACGATGTACCTAGTATTGTTTAGTGTTTACAGTAGAGACAATTTTCTTTGTCACTTGTGGCCTGTACCCTTACTCTGAGATTGATCGAATTTAAAATACGGTCTCACTAAGTGAGGTGAATTACATATGCATCAAACTAAAATGAATCTTAATCTTATTAATTTAGAGCTCAATTTCGTGTATGCATTCACAGCTAGCGCTCCAAACGATACGTTTCGAAATTTGAATCGGTTGCACTGAATTTGTGGCTTTAAATCAAGAGTTTTTGGGTCCATTTTAGTTTGACTCAAATGTAATTCACCTCACTTAGTGAGACCGTATTTTAAATTCGATCAATCTCAGAGTAAGGGCACTGTATGGCTAGCATGCGCACTACGAGTAAAATTATGTCTACACGTTATCTCTATCTGTCTACCGAAGCTACTCGTAGCATGGTTACTTGTCTCGTTACGTCAAAAGTAGAGATAAAAGTTATATTTCTTATCTGTGGTATTTTTCTCTAGGAACCTTTA
This sequence comes from Erebia ligea, assembly GCA_917051295.2. NCBI lineage: Eukaryota > Metazoa > Arthropoda > Insecta > Lepidoptera > Nymphalidae > Erebia > Erebia ligea. The sequence continues at coordinate 1,895,806 of OU785241.1, forward strand.
CATGTCGACTATTTTTTTCTTGTAATATACCGCATTTTGTGCATGTTAGGGTAAATGAAAAATTTGGCGGCAACGACAACATCTCTCTCTCTCGTCGCGAGATAATCTCGTTGTGCGCATGCTAAGCACACTGGTTTACATTAGTTTGACGACCTCCCTGGCGCAGCGTTGAGCGCTGTTGTCTTAACGTGGGAGGTTCCTGGATTCAATTCAATGGCAGAGTGAAATTGGGAATTTATAATTTCTGAATTTTCTGAATTTTCACCTGATGGTAAGTGATGATGAAGTCTAAGATGGTAGCGGGCTAAGCTGTTAGGGGCATGGCAGTTATATTAAACCCATACCCCTATTCGGTTTCACCAGGCCAGACCAGAGAAAATTCAGAAATTATAAATTCCCAAATTGACCCTGCCGGTGATCGAACCCGGGCCCTCCGCACGTTAAGACAACAGCGCTGCACACTGCGCCACGGAGGTCTTCAAATATCTCGGAAAGCTGACGCTTTAGAAGATTTAATCATACTAATATTATAAATGCGAAAGTGTGTTTGTTTGTTGGTTTATTGGTTTGTTGGTTTGTTGGTTTGTCCTTCAATTACGCCGCAACGGAGCAACCACAGATCAGAGAATCAAGGGAGATATGCTAAGGGGGCGTGGTGCGTGCGAACTCATCAGGTGTAAAATAGACATAATTTCGATTTTTGTCTTTAATCGGACGTCATTCAACGATCGCTTCACTTCTCTCGGTTTTTAGCAAAATGCCGTGTTGTTCAGTGGTTGTTTGTAAAAATTCAAGTGGCAAAGTGAATTACATGAAAGATGGCATCTCATTTCACACTTAAGTACAAGTATATTGGTGTAAATTTACATAAAAACCAATAAAACATTATTTAGTGGTATCAAAATTTAATAAGGTGACAAGTCTATATCTCATTATGAACAAAAACCATTGCTTGCTTAGTAGAAATCTATCAATGAATCGGCCGGTCTTACGACGCAATGGTTATGTGTTCTTTACCGATTCTTTCACTAGCACGATAGATCAATTTCCGTGGTACCCTAGAGATGTGACGATGTAAATACGAGTACATTGTTGTCGATATTTTAACAACCAAACTATGATCTGTGATACAATAATTAATAGTACCTACTTAGTAAACAATAATTGCTATTTTAACGTTTAAACTATCGCGAGTAATAATCATTATAACTATATTTTTAGTTATAATTATTACCATTTTTAGGGTTCCGTAGCCAAATTTGGCAAAAACGGAACCCTTATAGATTCGTCATGTCTGTCTGTCTGTCTGCCTGTCTGTCTGTCTGTCTGTCTGTCTGTCTGTCTGTCTGTCTGTGTGTCCGTCCGTATGTCACAGCCACTTTTTTCCGAAACTATATGAACTAAATTTGGTAAGTAGATGTATTCTGTGAACCGCATTAAGATTTTCACACAAAACTAGAAAAAAAACAATAAATTTTGGGGGTCCCCATACTTAGAACTGAAACTCAAAAAATTTTTTTTCATCAAACCCATACGTGTGGGGTATATCTATGTATAGGTCTTCAAAAATGATATTGAGGTTTATAGTATCATTTTTTTCTAAACTGAATAGTTTGCACGAGATATACTTCCAAAGTGGTAAAATGTGTGTCCCCACCCCCCCCCCCTGTACCTTCTAAAATAAGAGAATGATAAAACTAAAAAAAATATATGATGTACATTATCATGCAAACTTCCACCGAAAATTGGTTTGAACGAGATCTAGTAAGTAGTTTTTTTTTAATAATTTAAAACTTACTACAGGTTTGTACGGAACCCTCGGTGCGCGAGTCCGACTCGCACTTGGCTGGTTTTTTTGATGTACTCAACTTACTTAGCTGACGAAACGTATAAAAATATACTAGGTGAATTTATATAATGTCAATTTACGTAGATACTCATTACTCATGTATGGATATATTTAATATCACTCATTAATATTAATATTTAAGATATCCGAAGGATGCAGAAAGAAAAGAAAAGTGGATAAATGTTACAAGCTGGTTTCCTACGAAAAATAGCACAATATGTTCATCTCACTTTGAGCCAAAGTGCTTTCAACTATTTAATTTTTTTTAAAGTCGGTTAAAAATAATCTAATATGTAAACGATTTTTTACATCTTATTATTTTTGGTACATATTAAGTAATATATCACTTTTCATAATAGGTAGTCATTGTCAAAAACCCAAATATTAAGAAATTGAGCATCGATAGATCCAGTTTAGTCAACCACTATTGAACGTTACACAGAACATCGACAACGTTTGACGTTTGTGTGAGTAAGATGCACGGTGATTGAAATTGAACGCTGTATGCTAAACAATAAAGTATAATTTTGCACAGCACATCGACAACGTTTGACGTTTGTGTGAGTAAGATGCACGGTGATTGAAATTGAAAGCTGTATGGTAAACAATAAAGTGTATATTGGTTCGTGCTTCATGCACTTACCTATCGGTATGCGTGTGTTAGTGCGACTTCATCTATTATTTTTATTTAGTTGCATGTGTATTGGTAGCGAGTGGTAGGGATACGCTGGCGACAGCAGGTTTCTATACAATTTGGTTCATAAAACATATTATCTCCCTTGATTCTCTTACCTGTGGGAGCAATGGATGGACGTGATTTTTAGTATGGGTATAGTTGAAGACCTGGAGAGTGACATAGGCTACTTTTTATCCCGGAAAATTTAGGAGTTCCCGTGGGAATCAAAAAAAACTTAAACCACGCGGACGGAGTCGCGGGCATCAGCAAGTGTCTCATAATAATACTTGTTTGTGTTAGTGGCAGCTATTGATTAATACAGATTTTATGCGTAGCGGCTATTTCAAGAAAAATTAAAAATGCCGGAACGATTGGTAGGCCAAAGTCCAAAATATTCAAACCCTTTAGAGCAACCGTCAAGTTTCTGTTTGATGGTTCTTATAAGGTAGGAATGGCATTCCGAACCAGCCCCCCAATCATGTAAGAATGGCCGATCAAAACGTTAAAGATCGTCGTCAAAGTAAAATAAACCATAACTGCATTAAATTAGAGCTCAATTTCGTGTATCCATTCTTATACGTTAGACTCATTAGAGTATCGTACACACACACATACCTAAACGTATAAGAATGGGTACACGAAATTGAGCTCTTATTTAATGCTGTTATGGTTTATTTTACTTTGACGACGATCTTTAACGTTTGATCGGCCATTCTTACATGATCGGGGGGCTGATGTAGATTCACTTGACGATCAAAAGCATTTGCAAAAGTTTATTTGATTTGAATAAAACATATTTTTTTAATTTTGAATTCCCCTCACACAACGTATATCCCAAGTAGCGGTTGAAAGAGGTCATTGACTCTCCTATTCTTTGATCACATTTAAGGTGGGCTCATAAAGAGGCACTTTTGGATCAAAGCCTATTCAATACGAGCGTAATTCAATATTGGTCTTTTGAATCGAATTTCTTTCCGATCCATTAAATTAAGGTAATGATCAATTTCGGCGCAGAAAGATGATTACTTACCATTTACTGAATCAGAATTATGCATGATGTTATATTTTTGGCAAAAGGAAAATTTACATTAAGTAAATCTTCCTTTTCTTTTCTTGCGTACCATGTGAACGATCATTTGGACGGTGTACCTACATATTTTTGTAAATATATATATATTATAGATTTTTTGTAGTAGGTTTTATTTTTGTAAATATTTAATCGGTTTCTACATGGCATCGTACTGTAACGCTAAACTGCTTGGCGGCGTGTCTTCGTCGGTAGGAAGATGACTGCCAAAACTTTCCACAAGACTACAGGCCCAATAAGTTTATGAAAATCGTAATCATTATTGCGTACGTACCGCGACTACGTCCGCGTGGATTGAGGTTTTTTTGTTCCCGCGGGAACTCCTTGGTTTTCCGGGATAAAAAGTGTTCTATGTGTTATTCCAGACTATAATCTATATCTGTGCCAAATTTTATCCAGATCCGTTCAGCCGCTCGGGCGTGATTGAGTAACAAACATACATACATCCATCCAAACTTTCGCATTTATAATATTTATTATATTTGATAACTCGACCGGTTTAAGGAGTTCATAGATGCCTGCACGTCAAGAAGCATTTCTTGACGTGCAGGCATCTATGAACTCCTTAAACAGGTCGAATTATCTGTTTGACAAACGTTTACGATTACGATTTTCTAACACAATCGGGGAGCAGACCAGACCGGAGAAAATTCAGAAATTACACGACTCTACAAAAAAATTTCGTTCTTGGTCCAAAAGTTCATTTTATGATTTTTCGGTTAATTATGCACAAAAACGAAAAGAAAACAACGTTTTTTGGTATAAAGTTTGCTTTTGTGATAGTTATAGTAATATTTTTGATTTTTTTAATAAATTTTAATACATCCAAAATGATCAGAGTGGGGTTTTTACGTTCACATAGTGCCGCTAGATGGCACTCGAGTGATAAACAACGATCAGGTGTTTTGTACAAGTCTAAAAAAAATTAAAATGTAGTCGCGAACGTTTAAATATGATGCTGATAAATACAAAATCTCCTAAATACAAAAGCAAACTTTTTCATATCATATTATATTTTTTTTTTCTTCTAATTACAACCTAAAATATCGAAATTTTATGCTTTAAAGTCAAAGTCAAATTTTGTGTTGACCCGTGTTATAAATTCCCAAATTGCCGGGAATCTAAATCGGAGACCACCGCGCTCACTAATGCGCCATGGGGGCAGTTAGAACCTAATATTCAAAAGGAAACCCTCTAATACCCGGATTATATTACGATAAACTGGGTATTCAGGATATATAATAGTTGTATTGCGCGAGAAACCGTGCAATGTTTAACCGGGTGTGAAGATCGCTTTTGAAACCGTCCGGTTACCCGATACCACGATAGTGTTTGTACGGATTTACGGCCAAATAATAATCGATCTATCTGTAATCTATATCTATAAGTATATATAAAATTCAAAGTCCTGACTGACTGACTGACTGACTTATATATCAACGCACAGCCTAAACCGCTGGGGTTAGAAACTTCAAATTTTGACAGTAGGTTACTTTTGTGACGTAAGCGCTCAATAAGGAAGAATTTTTCAAAATTCCACCCCTAAGGGGGTGAAATAGGGGGTGAAAGTTTGTATGAAAGTCCGTCATTTTTCAAGTTATATCCATGAAACTTGGTATTTGAGCGTCTGGTTTAAAATAAAGAAATACGTGTTTCACAGTTTTTGAAAATTCTACCCCCAAAGGCGTTAAATAGGGGTAGAAAGTTTGTATGAAAGTCCTTCATTTTTCAAGTTATAACCATGAAAGTTGGTATTTGGGATTCTGGTTTAAAATAAAGAAATACGTGCTTCACAGTTTTTGAAAATTTTATCACCAAGGACGTTAAATAGAGAGTTTGTCCTTCAATCACGCCGCAACAGAGCAACGGATCAACGTGATTTTTTGCATGGGTATATGAACTACTGGAAGCAAGTAATTTTTTAGAACATACCTACTTCTTTTTGGCACAACAAACGCGGGTAGCTAGACTGGAAAATCGGGACAAAAGAGCGTAAAAATCTAAGTCTCTTTTCTATACCTATATATTTTATATTTATTATAGTTTTTTTAATATACAGTGTCGACCCACGACCGACGATATTCTTGTAAATTGTTAAATCTTGTGCTACAGGAGGAAATTCCTCGTGCGCGATTTCTATTCGCTTGGCCGGTTTTATTTCTAGTTAGGACATTATAATATTATTATTATCGGTATAAATTTATAATTATCGGTATAAATTTATTATTATCGGTTTAAATTTATTATTATTATTATTATAAGACTGTCAATGTTTTTTTCGTGATTTATGGAAATGAGGGAAGGTTTTTTAGAATACCGATGTTTGAGGAGATGAGGCGCAACTCTCAGCGATGACAAGTAATGAGACGCTTAAAGAGAGACAAGCGTCTCTCAAAGTCCCGTAAACATGGTAAGCCGTTTGTAATTATTCTATTGAGCAGGCAGCCGTGCCAAGTCTAACCGGGTGTTAAGATCGCCTTTGAGCAGTTTGTGGAAGCGGTTCCGTATATAACCCGGATATTCGTAGCTTAGTGGAATACGTTAGTGTAATAGTTTTGATAAGGCAGACATAAGGTCTTCGCACATTATATAGATTGGACACCGACTCCGCTTTTTTTTAATCCGCTAACCAAGTGATTCTACACATACCGGAACGATAAATCGCTTCTCGGCACGTCTGTATTGAAAGGGTGGTGCATAGCCATGGCCGAAACCTCCCACCTTACCGGACCAGAAAAAAATCAGAAATTATAAATTCCCATATTGACCCTGCCGGGGATCGAATCCGGGACCTCCCAGTTTAAGACTAAAGCACTAGCTTTAGTGCTTTAAACCGGGACCACCGCGCCAGGGTGTTAGAACATAGAATAGACAAAGAACAGGTTTTAATCAACTCAACGAAATAGGGATGATGACAACATAATCAAATCAGCAACTCTATATCAAACTTAAAAACGCATTTCTAGTATGGAAGTTGTATGAAATTCACAGTTGTGACGTCATCAAAATTTCAACGCATTTATAGGTCTTTTGAAAGACCCTCTATTTAATAATCAGTTAGAAATAATTTATTTTTGACATAGGCATCATCCCGATTCTCTGGGGCATACTATTTACCATTGTTTAAAGCCGTAATGTCTTAAAATTGTTGACGTTCGCGTTTTAGTATTAAAATCAACGTTTGGGACGTCAAGGTACATGACATAAGTTTGTCATTTTGAAATAATACTGCTTCAATCGATGGCAGTAACCCCCCTGGAGCTTCACATATTGCAGGATAATTAAGATTTAAATAAAAGTCAGTCAACGGAGCAAATGATCTTTGTCGCGAATTCCGTGTCGCCTGCACGTGACTACGCTACACACGGCGAGCTGGAACTGCGAACTCTTATCGGCTCATAACTCATGGTTTTTTTTAAAAATAAACCTTTAAAAGTGCTTTTTAATCGTCGAGTGAATCTGCCACTAGTTTGGAATGCCGTTTCTACCGAGAAGAACCAGCAAGAAACTTGGTGGTTGCTCTTTTGAAAAAATTAGTTTACAATTATTAGATGCATCAATGTATTTTGAAATCAAACTTCTTTAGATTTGTTTTGATTTGAAAATTCGATGTAACGGATGTTGTCTCCACGGTACAAGTGGTGCCACCGGAAGAACGTATACAAAGCGTTCCATTTTTGTAATTTTCTGTTTGATTGTTTAAATGTAAGTATAGTAGTAGAAAGTATGATTTGTTAATTGCTTTTTATTTTAATCCGCCTCTGGTTTGTTAAGTTATTATGTTGAGCTGAGTACATTATTACAATTATATTATTGTTTGTTGCCCGAGTAACAGTACCAGTAGTGACACGGGCAATAAATCTTTCCCGTAATTTTTCGTGGCGTAAACATCACCACGTAATATTTTAAAGAGCATTGTGCTAATGTTGATTTGAGTGCTAAATCTTGTGTTAATTGTGTTAAGATTAAAATGTGTTCCTTTTTAGTTAATTTCTGTTTGAGTTTGTTAAAATTGTGCAGTAGAATAAAGTCTGGTTTGTTAATTGCTTTTATTTTTTACTTTTAATCCATTTCTGGGGCCATATTACCAACGCTTAGATAATATATTGTTTCATTATTCTTGACTTTCGTGTTTTAGAATTATAATCCTTATTTTAGGAACGTCAAGGTACGTGAAATCGGACCTTGACACAAGGACGGACACAAGGGACCGGACAGGTAAAAACGTCCGCGCGAGTTTAAAAAAATATAAATCACGCAAAACTTTGCGTTCGTTCCCTTGATATAAAAAGCTTACTCATTTAAAATGCCATGAGTATAAAAATAAAATTACACAGACAGACATTCAAGATGGCCGTCATTTCTAAATTTCGTCTCATTTTTTGCACCAATGGCTCCATTCCCTTTGATTTCCTTCATTACGCCAAGTTGTACAATTCGAGGGTGAAGAATGAAGACGAATTGAAAAGAAAAATGTTTAATGGAATACATACATATCCATACTAATATTATAAATGTGAAAGAGTGTCTGTCTGTCTGTCTGTCTGCTACGCTTTCACGGCCCAACTACTCAACCGATTTTGATGAAATTTGATACAGATATAGTTAACATCCCGGGGAAGGACATAGGGTACTTTTTATCCCGGAAAATTCAAGAGTTCCCGCGGGAATTAAAAAAACATCAATCCGTAAGGATTATAATAATTATTCTACAATACGAAAGTCAACAATAATGAAACAATATGGCTTCAAGCGTTGGCAGAATGGTCCAAGAACATAATTTGTTTGGTTGAAACGATGTAGCTACTCAGTATTTCTGTAATGTATGCAATTATTTTTGGATTCCATTTGAGATAGCCATCTTAATATGTACCATTAGCGATATATCAGTCCCTCGGATCCCCTTAGAGATGCGCATTAAACATTCCGAACGGGTTCCGTCGGAGGCGGTCCGGAAGTTAATCCGTTCCTTGATTGGCTACATTTATTTCTTGTTTTTACACTATTATAGCAATGTTATTTTTAAAAAAAACAAGCTATTATACTGTTGAATATTATGTGAGTGATAAAAGAGCATGGATTATACTCGCTCCAGCAATGCTACGGACAGCGGTTACTTATGTATCTACACATTGATATAATTGTAAATTAATTTTTTCAGAAGAGCAACCACCGAATTTCTTGCTGGTTCTTCCCGGTATGAATGTTATTCCGAACCAGTGGTAGATTCACTCGACTATTCAAAAGCACTTTTCAAAGTCAACTTTAATAAAAAATATTTGAATTTGTTGAATTTGTTGAGTTTTTTTTACTAGATGATGGCCGCGACTTTCTCCACGAGAATTAAAGATTTTCTATTCCCGCCCGTTATTGTACCAAATTTCGTCAAAATCGATCGACACACTTTCGCATATATAATATAAAATATTATATATAAATCACCCGAAACAATATTTCAAGAATAAAATGTAGGCATATGCCTATACTGGACTTGCAACTCTCTCTATCGCACGATACTGAGAAGGCAGCGAAGCGTTGTGAAACAGATAGCATTATTGAAAATACCTACTCGCGTCGTGTTTCGTCACTAGACGATCCTCTTAAGCAACTGAGCAGATTCGGCAGCTGCACCCGCCTTTAGGCACGAGCCTGGTAGGTGAGATGTTTTATTGATGTTTACTTTGAAAGTTCTTAAATATCAAAGTTTTGTAAGCTGTTGTAAAAAGTTCTTAAATAACAAAGTTTTGTAAATGATTATTGTACTGTGTCTGGCACTCGTATTACACTTAAAAGTAAAAATAACATTTCTGAAACAATAAACTTGTCTTTGAACAATTCTTTGACTTAAAAGCCAGAGGTATGAAAATTGTTTGTAAGTAAACATTTAATTAATTTTAACAATTTCACTAAGAATCTTCTTTTCTGAAGTTGGTTGAATTAATTAATTGTAATTTGTAAACTAGGTGATGCCCGCGACTTCGTCCGCGTGGATTAAAGTTTAAGTATTCCCGCGGGAACTTATTAATTCCCTCATAATCTTTCCCTGGGATGCAACATATTTCTATACCAAATTTTGTCTAAATAGGTTGAACAGATGGGCTGTGAAAGCGAAGCAGGCGACAGACAGACAGACATACTTTCGCATTTATAATAGATATTAGTATGGATAGTATAGATATTATAAGAACGAGGTATTATATAGCGAACATTTAAAGGTCTAGGCCCCAAGGAGCGCGGCATGTAGCGCCATTTATTTTTCATTTCATATTTTTGAAGTGAAAACTTCTTTAGCCGCGTTGAGCACTTTTTGGTAGGTTGTAAAATTGTGGATTCGCCGCGTCATCGACATGCATTTCGCCGACATGCTCGCGTTGTTACGAAGACAAAATGTCCTAAATATAAATATACTACAATCGAAATTAAACTTTAATGCCTTATTGTTAAGGTTTATATTTTGATTTTATTTAATTTAAAAAAAATATATTCGTTTTCACTTCTATCGGCAGTCCCTATGACTGTCAATTTTTTCACTAACATAATATAACATAGTTTATTACATATATTTTATTTTATTTATAGTTTTCATAACATTATGTACTTACATTATGTAATTGTGACTGAACATTTTCACTTTTTTTCATTAGTAATATTTTACTCTTACAAAGATTTCTTTGAGTAATAAACGTTATTGTTTGTCTACAAAGGCTTTCTATATTGTTCGTTAAGTTATTATTGTACTCGAAAACACAGTAAAAGGCTTTGTATTTTTCGCTATATTCGGGCAGAAATAAAAGAAAACTATAACTACTGAACAAATATAATAAAGTTGGCGCTTACTTAAAAATACAAGCTATTATGAGACATGGGGACTTTTCAGACGTGCCAGAATTTACAACCACCACAAAATGTCGCCAGATACTACAATGTATGAAAACGCATTCATGAACTTAAACATAGACAACATCTACCATTCTATCTCTCTGCTTCTCGGCCGCATTCTTCATTGCTGGAGATCGTATCCGCATAGAAGTGACCTCGTGACGCTCGGCACGATAGCCCTCCACTCCGTCCTGTCCTCGGCTTTACGCATTGCAGTAGTAATAGGGAGGCCCGTGAGCGACTTAACCCGGTCAGACCAGCGGCTAGGTAATCGGCCGCGTGGTCTTTTGCCCTCCACATTTCCTATGACTATGAGCTTATCCAGATTACTAGGCTGGCGTCGGGCAATGTGACCAAAGTAACCCTGAATCTTTTGGTAACAAATGGTTGACAGTCTTGTGCTAATTCAAAGTTGCTTCAAGATAAAAGATATTTATTCTTTTGCCATTGAATTGCATGAATATTAACTTATTTATTCGTAATAACTATACAAAAGATTATTTGAATTTAAAATAGAACTACTTCCAATTCTAGGAATAATTATCTTCCACAACAGCGCAACTTCAAGCCGCTGCTGCGGGACTATTCAGAGGCGGATGACATTTTTGCCATTGTGGTAAGTTTGTGGTGTGGTCCGTTTGAATGGACATTTAGAAATAAGATCTTTAGAAATAATAGTCTTGGCACTCGAACGAAATAGTCGCGAAGCGCTTACTTAAGCGTTAAATGAGGTACTAACGTGGGTTTTCACTGTAAAAATAATGGTTAAAACATTTTGGGCGCCATTTTTCATTAATTTCTTTCATAATATCTATTATACCCGAATTTATTTTTGAAGAAATAATTGTCAAGGTAAGGAAAATAAACGGTTTATTTTTTTTAACAGATTTTGACGGAATAAAGTTAGGTTGTATTTCGGAGAAGGATATAAGCTACTTTATATCCCGCAAATTCAAGGACATTTTCCAAAAGCTATGCGTACCAAATTTCGTTAAAAGTCGTTGAACAGATGGACCGTGAAAGCATAGGAGACAGACAGACATACATTCATACGAACAAACACTCACTTTCGCATTTGTATTATTTATTTAGCTGATGCCCGCGACTTCGTCCGCGTGGCTCGATGTTTTTAATTCCCGCGGAACTCTTCAATTTTCCGGGATAAAAAGTAGCCTATGTCCTAAACGATCTCTGTACCCAATTTCATAAAAATCGGTTTAGTAGTTGGGCCGTGAATGCGTACCAGACAGACAGATAGCCAGACACAATTTCGCATTTATTATATTAGTATGGATATGGATTAAGTATGGATTATAATTTACTTATAAATAGTATCTATGGATGTCCTAGATGTCATACCTATATCTTGCCCTTATTCTAGACTTGCACAAAGACATTATCTAAACGTCCAAACTAGGTCGTTAATAGTAACTTTAACAATTACAGCTCTGAACTTCAAATAAGGTGAAGTTGTCGTCGGGACGGCGATATTTTAACAATTCATGGCAATTTCCCTGCCAAGAATTACTGAGTCTTATAATTTATAATGTGTGTATTTCCTCCTGCCTTTTACCTGCTTTTAAAAACCACCTTGAATTTCCGAGATAAAAATATTTTGGTTGAAAGGACGGGCCGTTAAAGCGTAGCAGATAAACAGACACACTTTTGCATTATTGTAATTAGTAGCAATGTATCGGTAGTCGCTTTTAGTGAAACCAACCTTAATAGCAGGTGAATTAACATCTAAATAACGAAGCGTATTAAAACTTTTCTAATTTGTGTAATTATGCTGCAAAAGTTTAGTTAAGTTACTTTGTATACAGTTAATAATTTATATTCACTTGAGTTGGTACCTATAATATTTTGACAAAGTTAGAAACTTTAGGTGATTTTCTACTTAGAATTATCATTGTTTTTAAGTCAAGAATAATCTTAAAGCTAATTACCATATTTTGTTGAAGTGAAAACTTCTTTAGCCGCGTTGAGCACTTTTTGGTAGGGGGTAAACTTGTGGATTCGCGTCACCGACATGCTCGCGTTGTTACGAAGACAAAAGGTCTTAAATATAAAAATATACTACATTCGTAATTAAATTTTATGGCCTTAGTTTTAAGCTTTATATTTTAATCATTTTAAATATTTTTTTATTTATTTTTATTTTATTTTTTTCAATAACAATATATTATAAATGATTTAAAAAACGTCCCTATGCCTATTTTTTGTAGTTACTACTTGGCTCATGTAATGAGTTTTTTTGATTCCCATGGGAATTTCTGAACTTTCTCTGGTCTGGACTGGTGGGAGGCTTCGGCCGACGTACCAAGCGATTCAGCGTTACGGTACGATGCCTGTAGAAATCGATTAGGGGTATGGGTTTAATATAACTGCCGCACCCCTAAAAAAATTAGCCCGCTACCGTAAAAAACTAACGGGCAGAGGCCAACGACCTCAATTTACATAGACGGGACCTGTCAAAAAAAGAATGTGGACGTTTTATTTTACTAACGCCATCTAGGCTGTAAAGCGGGACAGCGATATGGCGGGGACAAGGACAGGCTTATACAGGTGAGGGGCACGCCCTATACAAGTCGGACACCCAACTATTTTCTATGAAAGGGCCCATCAAGTACCTACATATATATCGATGGCAGCAGTGGCGTGCAGTTCATAGAGGCATAAAAGCACTGATTACCCAAATAGAAATACGTCAATGCTCATTTTTCATCAAAACAGCTAGTAAATAGGTATTCTGACCAACTAATGCCTACCCCAGCTTCAAACCTTGTGCACGCCAATGGATGGCAGCGGCTAATGTTGTTTACTCTAAACATTCTAAACTTTTTCATGGGACATACTACCATCACTGAAAGCCGTATTGTTTTAATATTGTTGACGTTTGTGTTTTTGAATTATGATCCTTATTTTAGGGGCATCAAGGTACGTGATATAAAACTGTCATTTTGAAATAACACTGCTTCAAATGGTGGTAGTAATCCTCAAAGTAGTTCAAAGCAAGTTTGACGACCGTTTACATCGATATTTCAGTCAATCACAAGTCACCTAACCTAACCTAGATTCTACGACAATTTAAAATCTTAAATCTATTACGTTATGCTTGCTTACTTACACCAGTTTGTGTGCTGAAGTGTAAAATGTTAGAAGAAAACGTTCTACGGAAGGTTCAGTATCTGTATGATGCATCGGCTAAGGCAGGTAAATATGAGTGAATTAATTTTACGCTAGGTTTACTATACCTTTAGGCAGTATTAATCCAAAATAACAGTTTTATGTCACCTAGGTACCTGGACGTCCCTAAAATCTATAAGTAGAATATTATAAATGTGAAAGTTTACATATATGGATGGATGTTTGTTGCTCAATAACGCCAGAACGGCTGAACGGATGTGGATGAAACTTGGTACAGGGATAGTATATAGTCTAGAATAAAACTTTTGCTACTTTTTATCCCGGATAATCAAAGAGATCCCGCGGGAACCAAAAGACCTCAATCAGGGCTCAAAAGGCACACTGTACCACATAGATTTGTCTACTGTAGCCATCGATATATACGAGTATGTAGGTAATATGATGGGCCCTTTCATAGAAAAAAATTGGGCGTCCGACCTGTGGAGCGCGCTCCACACCTGTGTAAACCTGTCCTTGTCCCCGCCATAGCGCTGTCTCGCTTTTCAGACTAGATGGCGTCAGTAAAATACGCCTACAATCTTTGTTTGACAGGGCCCGTCTATGTAAATTGAGGTCGTTGACTGTGGCGGATTATAGCGAATTAAACTTCTATTTCCTTCATTATAGACTTCCGCAAAGTAACGCGTGCTTCTATCCAATATTTGATGCAGCTTTGTCAGTTTAGCCCCATAATGTATGGTAGGCTTTAACCTTTATAAGGTAAGCATGCATCAAACATACCAAGTAACTCTGAAGATACCATACCCCATATCGTTATAAACTATGCCCTAGATTCTCCTGACGAGGCTAAATTACAACATTCTACCCGAATATTATATTGCCTTGCGGGCTTACAGCTAAATACTTACCAGCACTAATTCGTCCTAACATTACCTGGCGTAGGTTAAACAAGCTCATTATTTTAACCTAGATTAAACTAGCTGTTATGCAGCCTTTATAACTACACTAACTGATGCCCGCGACTTCGTACGCGTGGAATAAGGTTCTTTGGTCCCCGCGGGAATTCTTTAATTTTCCGAAATGAAAAGTAGCCTATGTGCTATTCCAGACTATAATCTATCTCTGTGCCAAATTTCATCCAGATCCATTCAGCCGTTGTGGTGTGATGAAGTAACAAACATCCATCCATCCATACATCCATCCATCCAAACTTTCGCATTTATAATTTAAGTATAGAAGTATAGGTAGTATATAAGTATAGATTATAATGCTATCGGCCGATAGGTAAGCTTAACAACTTAACTGTCCAAAGAGTCACGAAGAACTTTTGAAATAAGTTCAAGAGTCACATGTGACTCATTTTTTTATACAACTCTGGCACATAATTTTGTTATGAGCGTGGAGTAATATTATAATTAAAATTACGTGAACGTATAGCAAAAAACCTAACCTATAAGAAAAAAAAAAAATAATTTTGCAATGTGAATGTTATTAACCTATCAAAAAAAAAACACGAGGGACTTGGGGTAGTTGTAAATTGTATTGTATAGGGACAGTTAAGTTGTTAAGAAAAATAAGTACAAGTACGTAAATTTTGATGTTGATGTGTATAATCATCGTGACATTTAGTCATTACCTACTGCAACTTATTGCCTGAGCATGAGTCTCTTTATAGAATGGGAAGGGTTTACAGTCCACCACGCTGGGCAAGCGCGGATTGGCAAACTACACACACCTTCGAAAACCTTTTGAAGAACTCTTATTAATGACAAAGTTGCATGGAAGCAACCGGCCTCGCATCCAGTGACCCACAAGTCAGTGTAATACTTGTAACGTATGTGTTGTATTGTCTACTTATTGTAACCTTTTCTTTTTTAAGAAGAGAGCAACTGCTGAGTTTCTTGCCGGCTCTTCTCAGTAGAATCAGTTTTCCGAACCGGTGGTAGAGTATTAACGTTTCATAAGTGACACAAGTTATCCTACGTGAAATAAATAAATCATTTATCATTTATCTCGGGCATGCCGGTTTTCTCACGATATTTTCCTTCACCGTTAGAAGCAAGTGATATTTAATTACTAATTAGGTACTAAAATTCTACATCAATGACTAATTGTTATTTAGGTACTTTGAAAAGTGACTAAATGACCGCTTTCAAAATAACACCCGGTATACAATCGATAGTGCTATGTATTCGTGCCGTGGGATTTGTTACCTCGTTCGCAGGTTGTATTACGTCGAATTTTCACAACCGAAGTTTGTATCGGTGCTTTTCCCTGCTAGTACCAATATATTTTGCCTGGTGGGAGGCTTCGGCCGTGGCTAGTTACCACCCTACCGGCAAAGACGTGCCGCCAAGCGATTTAGCGTTCCGGTGCGATGCCGTGTAGAAACCGAATAGGGGTATGGGTTTAATATAACTGCCATGCCCTTAACAGGTTAGCCCGCTACCATCTTAGACTGCATCATCACTTACCATCAGGTGAGATGGCAGTCAAGGGCTAACTTGTAGTGGATAAAAAAAAAAAAAAAAAAAACAACACAGTTCATAATATGATATCTTTTGCCACTAGAATTTCGATAAATAATATGCCATACTATCTGATGCCCGCGACTTCGTCCGCGTGGTTTAAGTTTTTTCGATTCCCGCGGGAACTCCTTAATTTTCCGAGATAAAAAGTAGCCTATGCCACTCTCCAGGTCCTCAACTATATCCATGTCAAAAATCACGTCAATCCGTTGCTCTGCCAACAAAAAATTCACAGATTTCGCAGTCCTCGCAAGAATCGGAGCCTTGAAAATGAATATAAAAATGTACGAAAAAGAATTCTGAAATATACTCTTCGTCAAAAATTTTCAAAAATGTATGAACCGATTTTCAAAATTCCAACTCGAATGAACTTCTCGCCTACACCCACATCTTTTCCATCCATTACCATGACGATCGGTCAATAATCATAGAAGTTACATCTTTTTTTTTTTTTTTTAATGTATAGGCCAGCGTTTGGCTGCAATCAGACTTGCTTGCAAGTGGTGAAGCAGCCTGAGGTGGAGTGCGCTTGCCTAGAAGATGCCTATTCACTCTTGATTTGAAGGTACCTATAATAAAAGAGGAGGGGAAAACGGAAGCCGGAAGGGCATTCCATATCCTAGCGGTTCGAATTAGAAACGAGGAAGCAAATCGCTTCGTACGAGCCCGCGGAATTTCGACTGCGTAAGGGTGCAGACCTTGTCGATGCCTTGCGGTTCGATAATAAAAAGGTGACGGAGGAACCAGATCGAACAGTTCTTGGGCACACTCTCCGAAATACCTATCCTATCCTGTAGAATACCGACAGACAGGCAACTTTGCGCCTATGTTCCAAGCTTTTACTTACTTTTTAAATACGGAAATACCCGATTTCTAAAATTCCAAATCTAAAGGAACCACCTAGTGTACATACAGATCACAATTATTAACTGATATTCAAAATTTTTTCATCATTTTGTAGCTAAACTAATACCCTAGGACCCTTTTATAAATTTTTTCTTAAGTCGGTTTTTTCCGAAATATCTACAATTTAGTACACCCCCCAAAAAACCGACTTTTTTTACATTTTTCAAAATTCCAAAAAAAAGTTACCAGCCAATTTTTAAAATTCCACCGCTCACACGTGTCTCGATAATTTTCTCAACTCTTGGTACTATTCCCATCTCGATCCTCCCAAAAACCTCGGAGCTATGGCAAAAAATACGTCTCAGGCGATTTGCATCTGCCCCCCAATCATGTAAGAATGTTCGATCAAACGTTTAAGATTTTTGTCAAAGTAAAATAAACCATAATTGCATTGAATTAGAGCTCAATTTCGTCTGCCCATTCTTAAACTTTTAGGTATGTACGATACCCTAAACGTATAAGAATGGGCAGACGAAATTGAGCTCTAATTCAATGCAGTTATGGTTTATTTTACTTTGACAAAAATCTTAAACGTTTGATCGGGCATTCTTACATGATTGGGGCCCTGATTAACCATTTTCAATGGTAAAAACAATCTTTCGCATTTTTAATATTAAAATATTATTGTTTATGAAGTATGATCACTGATATACAACTGTTATTTTGACCACTACACTGCAATATCAATAAAATTCGTTGCAAAAATAAGTAAGTAAATATTTTGTTGCAATTGGTAATAGAAATATGTAAATGCGGTCAGACTCCGAAAACAAACCATAAATGGAATTCAAATGTATTCCATTTGTTTAATGCTATTCCATAAATTGGTGTGATGGTAATATTAGTTTAATTTACATAATAATATTATGAAGTTGTTGTCAAACTAGTTTGCGACGCGGCGTTGCTTGTCATGAATAATGTAAGCTGTCATAGTGAGAATTTTAATGTAAAACCTATGTTTGTTTGAGTTTAAAATTTGCTCAAATTTTGTGTCAAATCCAACTAATAATTACAGCCGGATATTCATCATCACTTACCATCAGGTAAGATCGTAGTCAAGGGCTAACTTGTAGTAGATAAAAAAATAATTGTATAGAAGCAGGCTTTGCTTTGCGAAAGTCCATGATAAATTAATGAATAAACTAGAAGTTTAATTCGGCAGTTCGGTTCATCTGTAAAAAGTCTTTACAATCGTGCATTGTCGAGTCAACGTCTCCTGAAGATGCTCCGGTGTCGGAGTGAAACATAGTACGTTGAGAATAAATTGGTAGTTTATGTGGTGTGTGCCGGTGCGAATTGCTGGCTTGCTGGGCGGTCAATACTCAATATAGCAAGCTGCAAGTGCAAGATACACACTGTACCACATAGATTTGTCAAATGTGGCGGATTATAGCAAATTAAACTTCTAGTTCATTCATTCATTACAGTCGGATTTTGTTCAAACTCGGAGGTGCGTACCCGGGGATCGAACCCGCGACCCCGTACAAGAAGCCAAGTGTCTTAACCACTAAGGTATCACCGCTTTACTGCACCACAGTTAAACTATGTAGGTAATCCGAAAATAGTAACATGTTTAATTTCATTGCTGGGGCCATACTGCCAACGCATAAAGTCATATTGTTTCATTATTGTTGACTTTCGTGTTTTACAATTATAGTCCTTATTTCGGAACGGCAAGGTACGTGACATCAAACTGTCAGTTGAGCAATATTTTATTTATTGACATGCCAACAAATATTGTACAAGCAATAAATAATATTAAAATAATACAATTATGTCTAGTTCTAATACAATACTTAATTATAGGCATATAATATATATACGGCATTAAAGATTATCCGGTCAATTTTTTTTTAAATATTTAAATACATAAACAAAGAATACCTACAGCTACTAGATTCACATGATTAAAGAAAATTAAATAAAGGAATAAATAATATTATACAATTAATTTGAATTAAATTAATAAATAGGTACAATAAAATAAAATTAAGTAATTACAATTAAATTAGATCCTACTATACAATACAATTAAATAAAAGATAGAGTCGGCAAATTAAATTAAATAAAAAGGAAAAACATATTGTTGCTTTAAGCTAATTGGCAGTATGGCTTTAATTTCGTCGAGCATACATTAAAAATTCACGATCACTTAGCATAAAAGTGTTCATTTATTTCCATCGACGATCGGAAATGTATTCCCCTGTCCATTAGGAAGGCGGGAAACCGTGTCAGTAGATTTTTCTTTTTTAAAGTTGAATTTTTAGCTGCGCTTAAAATTATCTGAGGACAATAAAGTCCCCAGTTTCAATGCAATTTGATGCGTTTGAGAATGATTGTAGAGATTTTAGTTTTTTTTATAACTTTTTTTTTTACACTACTAGTGAACCCTTGACTGCGATCTCACCTGATGGTAAGTGATGATGCAGTCTACGATGGTAGCGGGCTAAACTGTTAGGAACTAAGGTCACTAAGAAATAATTTCAGTTAAGAAAAAAGCTTATTATACCTACTTGTTGGCGCCAAGTGCCCTATACTTGCAGCTAGGGATATCTGGGCATCCAGTTAAACGAATAGACTGTATATTATCCACTTATTTATTGCGTGAAGAACAAAGTTACAAAATACAAGTTTACACTCAAATCGACTGTCCGTTTGTGGTGACGTATTGACCGATACCGCGGTCTTCCTTTTCGCGGTCGTATAATACAACCGATCGGTCGGCGCGAGCGTCTTAATTTCGCCGCTTAAGGCGCCTTCAAATTTGCCGCAAAGTGCCGCGCGGAAGCAGCGCGGCTGCAGCGCTGCGGTCGCGCTGCTTTGTAAATCCATATAAATAAAAAACACGCGACTGCAGCGCTGCACCCGCGCTGCGGCCGCGCATCAGTTCATCGATCGACTAGTGACGTGACTGCGCACGTATTTTTGTTCAAGTCTAAACATGAACGAAAATCAGGTAGAAGAATTTATCGATGAGGTTGAGAGTCGTCCAGCAATATGGGATTCGAAGTCCGACAAGTACAGCAATAAAATCGAAAAGAAAAAGGCTTGGGAAGAAATATGCATTAAATTTATTGTCAATTTCACAAACAAGACTCCAAGTGAAAAAAAATGAAGCATGTAAGTATAATATTATTATGTATTGTTAACACAACTACTTTATATTTTCGTTGTTTCGTATTAAGTAATAGTAACACAGAGCAGTATTTCTTCGTCAGAGTCCATCGTGAAAATAAATATAGGTACAACCCTATGATGTTCGAACCTCGCGACAGGAGCGCGGCCGCAGCGCTGCAGCCGCGCTGCGGCCGCGCTACGCTTTGCGGCAAATTTGAAGGCGCACTTAATGCAATACCGCGACTGTGTCGCTAACATACTGTTAAAGATTACGTAAATGACAAAAGAGCATGGATTTGACTCGCTCCAGCAATCTAAGGACAGCGGTTACTTATGTATGTAACACTACACATTAATGAAATTGTAAATTAATTTTTTCAAAAGAGCAACCGCCGAGTTTCTTGCTGGTTCTTCTCGGTAGGAATGCCATTCCGAATCCGGAATCCGGATTCCGATATCCGGGTAAAAGTTTATTTGAATTAAAAAAACATTTGAATTTTGAATTCAGCAAATTTGACCCGACAGAAGCCGTAGCGAATAACTAGTCAAATATAAAACCTAATAGCGCATTTCACAAATGAGTATCCCTAAAATCTAACACCGGTGAAACATAAAACCTTACACATTGATATTTAATAGGAACATTCAGTGTAAGGGGCGCAGTTACCCCATGTTTTTATGGGGCAAATATAAAATTTGGAGTGTTTCCCACGCACCATAATGTGTCTTGCGAGGCGCGTGTGTGTGTCGACATTAACTTTGCATTTTATGGTGCGTGCGATCGACCCGTGTGACCGTGGATTTATTATGCAGGGGAAATAAGCGCGAAAGAATTGTATTTTATCCGAATATGGCAGGTATTTTTTATTATTTAGGTACTTCTGCTCTTGACAGCTATCTCGCCTTCAAGGAATGATGCTAAGAGCGTCTTTTTATTAAGGTTCCGTAGCCAAATTTGGCAAAAGCGGAACCCTTATAGATTCGTCTTGTCTGTCTGTCTGTGTGTCCGTCCGTATGTCACAGTCACTTTTTTCCGAAACTATAAGAACTATACTGTAGAAACTTGGTAAGTAGATGTATTCTGTAAACCGCATTAAGATTTTCACACCAAACTAGAAAAAAAACCATAAATTTTGGGGGTCCCCATACTTAGAACTGAAACTCAAAAAATTTTTTTTCCTCAAACCCATACGTGTGGGGTATCTATGGATAGGTCTTCAAAAATGATACTTATTGAGGTTTCAAATATAATTTTTTTCTAAACTGAATACTCGTAGTTTGCCCGAGAGACACTTCCAAAGTGGTAAAATGTGTGTCGTCGTCCCCCCCCCCCTGTAACTTCTAAAATAAGAGAATGATAAAACTAAAAAAAATATATGATGTACATTATCATGCAAACTTCCACCGAAAATTAGTTTGAACGAGATCTAGTAAGTAGTTTTTTTTTAATAATTTAAAACTTACTACAGGTTTGTACGGAACCCTCGGTGCGCGAGTCCGACTCGCACTTGGCCGGTTTTTTATTGGTCGACACGATAATAAAGAAGGAGCTAGAAATTTAATTTGCTATAATTCCCAACAGTAGGCAAATCTATGTGGTACAGTGTATCTTGCACTTGCAGCTTGCGATATTCACCACACCACATAAATCTTCCAAATTATTCTCAACGTTACAATGCACGTTTGTAGGGAAACGTTGTCGCCATTGAATACGTAAAAAAAAAATCTGTTCGGCCTGTTTGTCAACGTCTGCGTCGGAGGGGAAACATGTTTTGTCCTATCATACTTGTCTGTGCGGAAAAAATTATTACCCGTTGTGTGTTTTCGCCCTAGAATTGCCTGGTGGGAGGCTTCAGCCGTGGCTAGTTACCGCCAAGCGATTTAGCGTTCCGGTACGATGCCGTGTAGAAACCGAATAGGGGTATGGGTTTAATGTCATAACCATCTTAGACTGCATCGTCACTTACCAGCAGGTGAGATCGCAGTCAAGGGCTAACTTGTGGTGGATAAAAGAAAAAAAATGACACCTCAGTTATCTATTTTCCAAGCAAAGTGTGAACACACTTACACCATTATTAATCCCGGAACGAAATACTGCACTGCATATTTTCAGCCACACTTGTATACTAACTGCATATTAAAATATGCGACGGCCATGCATGCACTGGAAAATGGGCGAAACTGCTCGCTCGACGCACGTTTGTACCAAAAATGCTGCATAAAAGTAATCTACACCTAAACACGTCCGTAGAGATTTGGAATTGTAGCTCTAGAAAATGTGTATCGTACTTACTTATCCATACTTCCATACTAATATTATAAATGCGAAAGTGTGTCTGTCTGTCTTTCTGTCCGTCTGTCTATCTACTACGCTTTCTCGGCCCATCTACTCAACCGATTATGATGAAATTTGGTACAGGAGTAGATTGTATCCCGGGGAAGGACATAGGCTACTTTTTATCCCGGAAAATTATAGAGATCCCACGGGAATCAACAATCTTAATCCACGCGGACGAAGTCGTGGGAATCATCTAGTTAATATTATAAATGCGAAAGTGTGTTTGTTTGTTGGTTTGTCCTTCAATCACGCCGCAACGGAGGAACGGATCGACGTGATTTTTGGCATGGGTATAGTTGAGGACCAGTGTGCTTAGCATGCGCACAACGAGATTATCTCGCGACGAGAGAGAGAGATGTTGTCGTTGCCGGCAAATTTTTCTTACCCTAATATGCACAAAATGCGGTATATTACATGAAAAAAATAGTCGACATTTAAAGGTTCGTAGAGAAAAATACCACAAATAAGAAATATTACTTTTATCTCTACTTTTGACGTAACGAGACAAGTAACCATGTTAGCTTCGGTAGACAGAGAGAGATAACGGGTAGACATAATTTTACTCGCAGTGCGCATGCTAGCCATACTGGAGAGTGATATAGGCTACTTTTTATCCCGGAAAATTGAGGAGTTCCCGCGGGAATCAAAAAAAACTTAAACCACGCGGACGAAGTCGCGGGCATCATCTAGTTTAAAATATTAGTATAGATTAGGTACTTGATTAAAATAGACTAATTTCAGAGGTATGTTATTACATTAAAGAGTATTCCAGAAAGATATTTTTTGTACGGATTTACTAATAAAAGGATGGCCAATGCTTCTTACAGGAATAATGAAGCAACCTAATTTCTTAGTAGTAAAAAGTACCGAAATTCTTATGTAAACTTACCCCAAATTAAGCCCAAGAGTTTTATTTCTAAAGAAAAGAACGCCTCTCTGCCACTCGTATAATTTATAAACAAGCAAAAGCGCTTGCTTAAGTAAAATAAATTACTTATTTCAGTAACGATTTTTGTTTGATAGATAAGAAAAAAGAAACAATACCTTCAATTAGAATTCTAGCCAAGTAAGTAATAGTCAGCATTTTTATCTCACTACAAGTTAGCCCTTGACTGCGATCTCACCTGATGGTAAGTGATGATGCAGTCTAAGATGGTAGCGGGCTAACCTGTTAGGGGTATGGCAGTTATATTAAACCCATACCCCTAGTCGGTTTCTACGCGGCATAGTACCGGAACGCTAAATCGCTTGGTGGTGCGTCTTTGCCGGTAGGGTGGTAACTAGCCACGGCCGAAGCCTCCCACCAGACCAGACCAGAGAAAATTCAGAAGTAATAAATTCCCAAATTGACCCTGCCTGGAATCGAACCCAGGACCTCCCACGTTAAGGCAACAGCGCTCAACACAGCGCCAGGGTCGTTTTCTTTAATAAGAAGTGTCTGTGTTAGAAAGAGAACTTTACTTGTTCATAGAATAGAATTTCGGTAAGAATTCTACTCTGAAGTAATTACTAAGCTAAAAAGTTACTTACTTGAGTAAAAGTAATTATCTACTTGTTTATAAATACGAGTGTAGATAATGCCCCATAGGTCAAGACTAGGGTTGTAACGGAGGCGTTCTTTGCGGAAGCAGAGGCGGATGCGGAGGTGAAGGTGGATTTCTCCGATCACATCGTCCATTTTCGGTGCTTTAGGATGCGATTAATCCCACATTTGACAGACAGAAGAAGGGAAATAACATGTTACATTTTCGATCGTGAGCTTATTTAAAATACTACAAACTTAATAATTAGGTATTGCGAAACACTTGAACAGTATTTTCGCTTTGCAAACCTGAAATAATATTTTAAAGAGGGTATAATAACAATTACTTCATGTACTTGCTATCTCTCGGCTTGCGTACGAACCGGTCATCGGCCAGTATACGAGTCTGTCTGTCTGTCTATCAACTTTAATAGGCGTAAGTTAGTCTGTAGGTATCACTATATTTAAGTTAAACTTTTGTATGAATTTTACAAAATGTTTGTTACATAGTTATTTGATAATAAAGAATTTATAAAATCAAAAAACAATCAATCCCACATTTGATTTTTTTAGGATTCTTCTAAGGAGAGTTGCCTCTTTGCTTGCTGTAATGTTGTAACTGATGTCACCTGTTTCGATTTGTACCTCTCGCATTGTAAGTCAACGTAAATAAACCTCCGTTACAACTCCGCGAAAAAACGGCGGAGGCGGATGCGTAAGCGGAGGTACGATTTCTTGCGAAAGTTCCGCACATACGGAGGCGGAGGCGAGGTTCCGTTACAACCCTAGTCAAGATGTTCAGGGAAAGATGCAAACAGAATTAATTAATTTCCTGAATGGGTTTCGAAACCTGCGTTATCTTGCTTACCTCTACTACATCTACATCTATTCCGACTGACTGCCTGTTCAAAATGATCAACACACAACGGAGAGAGAGAGACAAAGTTTAACGCTTTGTCACGTACGATTTTTCTAGGCGTTTCCTCGCGTTTTATAATGCCAAAAAGAACTATATGTGGTCTTGATTGTTGCGGCGCGTCGGTTGTGTAGACCCTGAACTACGCCAAGGAACTTGTCCCGCAAAAGTTGACGGAAACGCTCGGGCCACGGAGTGAGCGGGCGGGCAGAAATCGGGACCTGTACCCTTACTCTGAGATTGATCGAATTTAAAATACGGTCTCACTAAGTGAGGTGAATTACATATGCATCAAACTAAAATGAATCTTAATGTTATTAATTTAGAGCTCAATTTCGTGTATGCATTCACAGCTAGCGCTCCAAACTAGCGAAAAAATTCTATGTCTATGCTCCAAACGATACGTTTCGAAATTTGAATCGGTTGCACTGAATTTGTGGCTTTAAATCAAGAGTTTTTGGGTCCATTTTAGTTTGACTCAAATGTGATTCACCTCACTTAGTGAGACCGTATTTTAAATTCGATCAATCTCAGAGTAAGGGTACCGTCCGCTAGTACTCGCCGATGTTGCACTGGTAGGCGTCCCGTCCTGTGCACCCCGGTCGTGCACCTCTACCGTGACAGTAGAGTAGTAGTTGTAGTATGAAGACTTGAGGTACTAGGTACTTGGAAATAAAAGAGATATTTTCCGTACTAGTTCTGAGGGTTGACTAATCTGGGTTGACTTTGTGGATCGACTGATCTGGGTGGACTGACTGGCGTTCGGTCTGTCGGGAATATTTATACCAATCAATTCATTATGTCATCGGAATATTCCCGAACGCCAATGAGTCACTCTGAACCCCTTTATTTCGTTTTAACATTTCTAAGTTGTACATTTCTTAGCACCTAATTATTTCTCAAACAAAAGTTACACTAACACTTAAATTTGACCTATTTCTAAGTGTGTTCTTAAATATCGATACCTGTTATACAAAGACGTTTTTACACTTAATCCTAATTATTCCCGTCGCTGGGCGCCTATGACCACTTATAAAACATTCCAAATCGGCGCGACGCCCGGCACTTCAAATCTTAGCGGAAATAACACTCTTACACGCTAATAGTAACACTGGGTCTTTGTTCTTATATTATTCACTTAGTTCAGGCAATTAATTGTAAGCAGTGATTTGAGACGAGACATGTCTCGTCTCAAATGATATAAAGTTATTTACATTCAAGACATGTGTGTCTTGAATGTAAATAACTTTATACTTACCAATAAATTTATTTTTATTCAATTAAGAACCAAGTAACCGTTTCGATTTCACGTAATTTATTTCACACAAAACACAGAGTAAGCTGCAGAAAACGTGCTCCGTGCTCAGTTGGTACGAATACGTACCGATTTATTCGTTCATATCACTTACTCGGGTCCATCCATGTAAGTCAATCTCGCCTGCGGTACGGAAAGTGACGCTTAACAAACATTGATATTTGAGGCGCAAATCTCCAAGACTTAAGCGTTTGGCAGCCCATCAATTTTCCGCTGTGAGCGTGCGATTTAAAAAAAATCCAAAATAATAAATTTCATAATTGCCCTGCTGAGGATTGAACCCGGGGTCCCGACGTCTAAGAACTCAGCACTCACCACTGCATCAGGGCGGTGAGCGGCTTGATTGAAAGACAGACAAACAAAAAACATCCTTTTGAAA
Organism: Erebia ligea; assembly: GCA_917051295.2. Classification (NCBI taxonomy): domain Eukaryota; kingdom Metazoa; phylum Arthropoda; class Insecta; order Lepidoptera; family Nymphalidae; genus Erebia; species Erebia ligea. The sequence goes on from OU785241.1 coordinate 1,922,465, forward strand.
TAAAAGTACCTACAGAAACAAAAAAAACAAAGCTAAGTTTTATATTTGCTGAAGAAAACGATGCAAGTGTTTACGTAGTAAGTATATGCAGGTAATATAATATTTATTAGTATACACAGATTTAGTATATAGAATAATTTTTTATGTAGTATTCACATAGATAAGGTATTCAGCATTACAAATACCAGGTACTCGTATGTTTAAACTGCAGACTGAATTCATCATATAAAATATGAATGTCTATATCGCATTGTTAGCGAAGCTTTTAATATATATTTAAGTTACATTTCCATTGATATTTCGCCATTTTATGGGATAAGTTATGAATGACAAGCGTTTATAAAATTGTCTACCTACTTAAATTACACAACACATTTCTCTCCTAACTCTGAACCTTCTCTTTTGGATATTATCATAGTATCCAAAACAGAAAATGTTTTTACTCATGGTCAGCTAAATGCTCATTTTTCTTAACATGATCTTATATTTTTACGCTACAATTTAGCTATACCTAGGCGTAAAGGTAAAACTGTTTTGCGACGCAATTTGAAGCACATAAATATTCAAGCTCTCCATAATGACGTCGCTGCACATGATTGGACTCCACTTTTTGTTGCCTCTACTGTTGATGACAAGGTTGGAATTTTAAATTCAACCCTTACTGACTTATTTGACTCACATGCTCCTGCCCGTCCTGTAAGGGTTAAGTACCTGCCTGCTCCTTGGCTTACTCCTGAGATAAAAAAACTCATGTCTAAACGCAATAAAGCTAAGAAGTTGTGCAAGAGGTATTCAACCGAAGAAAATGTTGCTGCCTATAAAAGGCTGCGGAATCGTTGCAATAAGATGTGTAGGGATGCAAAGCGCCGTTATATACATTCCTCAATCGAATACTTCACTCCTGGTCAGACTTGGAGTTTTTTGAAATCACTGGGTGTGGGTAAATCTCCTCAATCTCTTAGTCAGTCGCTTGATTTAAACTCTCTCAATACGCATTTCTCTTCACCTCCGGTTAAAATCGCTGATAGTAAGAAAATTTCATTGCTTTCAAAATTGTATAATGATGCCCCACCTGATTGTGATCCTTTTATCTTCAATCAAATCTCAGAGGTCCTAAAGAAAGGTATCCTATCCATTTCCTCTAAAGCAGTGGGTGATGATGGTATTGGTCGCGATATGCTCTTACTAATTATCGATTTCTTAACACCTGTCATTGCTCATATCCTCAATTTTTCCTTGACAAACAGCACATTCCCAACGGCATGGAAAATGGCTAATGTCATTCCTTTACCTAAAACAGCGAACCCGACTTCCTTCTCACAATTCCGTCCTATCTCTATTTTACCCATTCTCTCCAAAGTCTTAGAAAACACTGTTTTCAAGCAATTTTCTTACTATCTCTCACGCAACAATCTCCTAAGTCCTCTACAGTCTGGTTTCCGACCCTCTCATAGTACAACAACAGCATTGCTCAAAGTAACAGATGATATCCGGTTTGCTATGGACAACAAACAGCTTACTGTTCTCATCCTACTCGATTTCAGTAATGCTTTTAATTCAGTTGACTTTGATGTAATGCTTGCTATCCTCCACTCTCTTAACGTTTCTCCTTCTGTGATTGATTGGTTTAAGTCTTATCTTCAGGGTCGACGGCAGAGAATCAGGACTGACGAAGATTCTTCGGAATGGGCTGATCTCTCTGCTGGCGTTCCTCAAGGCGGTGTACTATCTCCATTACTGTTTTCCGTTTTTATTAACGAAATTTCCAAAACAATTTCTTGTCACTACCATCTCTATGCAGACGATTTGCAGCTTTATAGGCACGCAGCACTGCCCGACCTTGCAGATGCCGTGGAGGCGGTAAACAGTGATCTAGCACATGTCAAGACATGGGCTGATTCGTTTGGTTTGCTTGTCAATCCTACAAAATCTCAAGCACTTATAATTGGTAGCAGCCGAATGCGCTGCAAGGTCGATTTCAAAACTTTACCTTGTATACACTATGACGGTACAGCTATACCCTTTACCGACAAAGCCAAAAATCTAGGTTTAATATTTGACTGTAACCTTTCCTGGTCTGCTCATATCAATGAGGTGAGTAGGCGTCTGCACTATTCAATCCACTCTCTTCGCAGACTACAAAATTTCTTACCCTTACGCACCAAAATTATGTTACCACAATCTCTTCTCCTCCCTCTCATTGACTATGCCGACGTGTGCTATTTAGATGCAACAGAGGAGCTACTCGATAAACTAGATCGGCTTCAGAATTTGTGCATCCGTTTTATTTACGGGCTGCGCAAATTCGACCATGTCTCAGAATTCCGTCGTCAACTGAAGTGGCTCCCAATTCGCTTTCGCCGGAATGAAAAATTTTAAAGTTCTCTTCCCCTCCCTATTTACGCGAGCGTTTTCAGGATGCTCCTCCCCGAGTAAGACCGTTGCGCGCCTGTGTAACAGTGAAGACACTAGAGGTGCCCACGTGTAACACCATTTTCTACGCTAAGTCGTTTGCGGTGGTTGCAGCGTGTCTCTGGAATTCCCTTCCAGGGAATATCCGCGAGAGTCCATCCGTGGGTGTATTTAAGTCGAGACTGAAGCAGCACTTTCTTTCAACTTTATATGATTAGCTTTTATAATATCTATGTAGGTATGGTATAGCATGTTTGTATATATATATATATATATATATTTAAATATAATTTTATGTATATATTATATGTACCTATATATATTATAGTATGTGTATAGTATGGTATTCGTATATATGTACCTGTTGTTTATGTTTATATATGTTGTTAAACCTTATGATCAATTAATCCTGTATTTATTTTGATTTGAATGTGAATCAGAAAAGTTTTCGTATATTAATATGTACCTACACAGTTATTACTTATATATTTTACTATTCTCACATTCTGGGGCATCTGGAAGAAATCTCTTCAAGAGATAAGCTGTCCTTGTGCATGTCCTTTCAATGTTTATGTTTTATTTTTAAGTTACTGGTACAGAATATATAAATAAAATAAATAAATAAATTAATACTTGGTCTACGTTAATAATTATAATTTTGGTTTAACCAAAAAGCGGCTTACAATAACAATTAAGCAAACTATAAAATGCTGTCTAAAGAATATTGGACGAACTATATGTTATAAGGCCGAAATCATCAATTATTTAGGTGTTACAAAAAGTTACTTAGCAACGTTGTGTGTTTCATCCAGAACAATAATAGAAGGCGTTAAAGATCCAGAATTAATTTTCATACTCAATCTAATAATAATTATTGTAAACAATTTAAATTTATTTAAAAATTTTAAAATCGATAGGCATTTTATACTACATGCCATCAGTATCTTATGATTGATTTTTAATGAAATAAAAATCACTTTGCACATTTTTTATTACCACAAAAAAATGGCATCCGTTGGCAAACATTACACAGTACAGAGGCCATACTGCCAACGCTTAAAACAATACTTAAGCAATATTACACTATTACCTAGTCTGTGATAATATTACTCAGATGAAATTTTGATGTCACGCACCTTGACGTTCCTAAAATAAGGTAAACCTTTCTTTTTTTTATTCTTTTAATCTTTATTTTTTTTTTGGAGGCTTTTGTCCTTTTGGACATGTCAGCCCCATCGTACAAAACAAAAAGACAAAACAAACAAAAGAAAACATTACATAAATTCCATACCTAATATTAAAGACGGACTAAAGGTAAACCTTATTTTTACCGTGTTGACTATCGTGTTTTAGAATAATATAAATATGATTCTAAAACACGATAGTCAACAATTTTTTTTTTTGACGTGACAACGTCTTATAAATTGGTTTGCCGGGAGACACTTCAAGAAACTGCGTTACGCTCCGCGCGTTATGCGCTTACAATGAGAGCGAGTGAGAGGCACGCGTCCCTTCCACTCGGGCATGGTTAGCCCGCCTAAGAGCGAGAGAGACAGACATAAAAAGTGAAAGGCACGCGTTAGTCGTTGTCACGTAAAACTTTCGCCCGTATATCGACTTTACAGGCAACCAATTTTTTTTTCTATTATTAAGTACCAATGAGGGTGCTCAATATAATTACAATCTAGCCAAATTATTTGACTAATAAGTAATTTTACTTTAACCTAAGCTTATAATAGTCAACAATTATGAAACAATATTATGGCTTTAGGCGTTATATGGCGATATACGGTTAATATGGTCCCTGGTAATAAGTAATTGTTCAATTTAATATAGTATTTTTTTTTGATAAAATCTTGAAATCATCTATAACTTGGACCACACGGGTTCCATGAATATTACAGGACACAACTACTAGCCTTTCAATAACCCATCAGCGCGGGACAATATGCTGACAAAACGGAATTTTTTACACGGAACATTTCATATTCCTCTCTGTAAACGGAATTTTTGAAATTGCAATATCCGACAGTTTTTTCCCCATCTTTCGTGTGGAGTTTTTATCCTACAGGATATTATGTAACTTGTATATTGTGTAATACACGCGTACTCGTAAGCATGGATTTATGTTTTAAAAATCCTTAGGAACCTTTTTTATGTACTCATATTATAAATGCGAAATTTTGGATGGATGGATGTTTGTTGCACGCCAGAACGGCTGAACGGATCTGGATTAAATTTGGTACAGAGATAGATTATAGTCTGGAATAACATAATGGCTACTTTTTATCCCGGAAAATTATATAATTCCCACGGGTACCGAAAAACCTCAATCCAAGCGGACGAAGTCGCGGGCATCAGTTAGTAGAACATAAACGCGAGGAGCTGCCAGCTATTCTCTAACTCCATATGGAGTTAGAGAATAGTGATGTTGAAAAAATCTTACCTGGCTTAAAGCGTCATCAACTCGGTCCCTCTCCCTCTAGTATACACCATCGTACCGGAACGCTAAATCGCTTGGCGGTTCGTCGGGTACGTTACTAGCCGGGCGGTAACTGGCCGCGGCCGAAGCCTCCCACCATACTAGACCAGAGAAGGTAAATTAAAAAATTATATTACCAAATTGGCCCTGCCAAGGGTCAAACCTTGTACCTCCCACTAATAAGACAACATCGCTCTCTACTGCGCTAAGGAGGTCATCAAATACTTTTCAGCATTTTAAAAAGTTTTTTTTAAATAAAATTGCGTGTATGGTGGCAGCGTCGCTAGTATATATGAAATAGTATAATTGTGTGCCTAGGGCTGAAACAAGACGATTTCAGACAAGGGTGAAGTTGCCTGAGCGAAGCGAGGGCTTGCATCACCCGAACTTAGGGCAGAAAGTGATGGTTTTCTACACGCTGAATTACGTATTCGTCTGAAATTGACTAGTTTCGCGTGGCTTAACAGGCATTGAAACTCGCATTTTCAATGCAGGTTATATTATGAAAAATAAAATAAAAACAAAAACTAAAGAGGCATAAAAATAAGTTCCAATTTTGGCCACCGGGCCAGATAAGTTCGTGGGAACGTAGGTGGATTTCTTTTTGTTACATCACACAAAGAGGCTCTGTCCCTTGAGTGAAATCTCGTTACGTAAACAATCGCCAAAATGACGAAGTTTATCTATAGTAGGCGTTGCTGGTAAATAAAATGCCTCGCTAAAGTAACGAGTGTAACAGCCACAGTACACATTGGCCGACGCGCCAACAAACATAAGAACGCTATCGATCAATGTAAAGAAATCAACACAAGTTGGCTTCCTGGCTATAACTGGCCTCACGTTCGAAATATTACATACATTTTGTTATTTGTACTGTGGGGTTACCATCGCATAAAGCAGTATTTTTTCAAAATTACAGATATAAGTCACGTACCTTGACGTAAGGAAAATAAAGATTATAATTCTTAAACACGAACAGCAACTATATTAAAACAATATGGATTTAAGCGATGGTAGTATGCTCCCTGTACGGTCCACAGTCCTACCATACAATTTGCTCCGTCAGCATTCACCTACTTATCGTTATACACCACCCACCACCACCACTACAGCCCATTAACGTCCCACTGATGGGCACAGGCCTCCACTCTCATAGGAGAGAGGTAATTAGAGCTTAGATCCACCACGGTGCTCCAATGCGGGTTGGCGGGCATAAATCTCATTAGCATTTAGCATTAAATATAAAATTATTGTACTAATTACAATTATATTAGCAATCAATAAATCATATTTCAAGCAATTCTATCATTCCACCGAACATTTGGTCCTTCAACTATTCTACAGAAAGTGGTAAGCAACGCGCTACCAAGCTAGGATTTTCGTGTTTCTCGGTCCGGTATCGAATCGGTCTGTCGGCCTCCCACAACGTTGGGCCAACTTGTTTAAGTGACATTCAAGAGCTCTGTACACACACGGCCACACCTGCGCTCGATTTTAATTGGCTTTAGAGGTCGCCCTAATTAGAACAAAACGCCTGTGTAGAGACACGACAGGCCAACGGATGTTTACATTACACGATACGACATGACAAGATCTCCAATTTTATTTTTTGGCGGCTGTTATTTTACGAATACGATGTTACGCTTATTATCAACTAGATGATGCCCGCGCCTTCGTCTGCGTGGATTAAGTTTTATTTATTCCCTCGTTAGTCCCTTATTCCTTCTTAGTTTTCCTGTATAAAATCACCTCTATACCAAATTTAGACAGACACACTTTCTCATTAGTATGGATTCGATGTATTATTGGTAAATACAGATCACAATCAAAACCCTACGGGAAAATTAACAGCGAAGGTTCCTATTCTCCCTTTCTTCTTTATAATATGGAGTCCGCTACGTGATCTCGAAATTTGATGGGCCGAGTAACTCACCGAAATATTGATTAAAGAAAATTAAGATATTCTAACAAGAACTTGAGATCAATAATAAGTACCTAGCCTATTACAGCTGTGAATCAAACGAAAACAATAAACTAGTTAGGTATACTTTGTTTCTTGCGAGACTTTTCACCGCGGTTAATTTTCTCATCTGGAGACAGAATTGCTTGCTTATTTTTTTGCGCTAAGAACCAGCCCGGCTGTCTAGCGTGGAAAAACAACCAACATTTTTGCCACCATTCCCAGCGGGCATGTTTTGTACAGTAATTAGATTAGGCTAACTAGATTGTTAAGTTTAAAAAAAACATATATTTTTTAATAATATTTTTTTAAGAATTCGCAACGACATCTTGTCGCACAGTCTAAGGAGTGCCAAAGTAAAACGTTACCGTTCAGGCTATTATTTTTCAGGCCACTAATAATAATTAAGGCTGTAACAATTTTATAGAAAGCCGGGGTTAATTAATTGCCTTCCATACTCTACTAGTTTGCTTACTTCCATTTTATGTTGCTACTGTATTTATTATATTATATACATTTTTGTATCTGCGAATAAAAATTGATAGAACATCTAAGCTCTTTTTGGGACGATATAATTAATGATTAGATGCGACTGTGAGGACGAGTGCGACCCAGCCATCTTACAAATCGAAAGTGTCAAAAACGTTAAGCTCTGTCTCTCTTCCTCTAGTATAGATGGAGAGAGACAAAGTATCTGTATATAATTATTTTAGTTAGTGTTGAACTTTTTTAGCACTTCCAAGAAGCGAGGTCGTAGCTCAGCGGTGGTAAGTGATGATGCAGTCTAAGATGGTAGCAGGCTAACCATTTTGTATTTAACCAAACCCGGAACGCTAAATCACTTAGTGGTACATCTTTGACGGTAGGGTGGTAACCAGCAACGGCCGTAGCCTCCCACCAGGCCAGACAAGAGAAAATGTAGAAATAATAAATTCATGATTAGACCCTGCCGGGAATTGTATGGGTTTAATATAACTGCCATACCCCTAACTGCTTAGCCCGCTACCATCTTAGTCTGCATCATCACTTACCATCAGGTGAGATCGCTGTCAAGGGATTACTTGGAGTGGAATTAAAAAAAAATGTAGAGAAGAATTTTAGCAGACTGATTTTAAGGAAAAGTAAAATTTCCATTACAACTCTATTTTCAGTCAAAATTTTCTATAATAACAGGTCTTAAACATTCCAAAAATTATACAAATGTATAGATAACTTTGGCGAGAACTCTATTAGCTTTACAATTTCAGATTTTAGAATAATGTTAGTATTGTAAAATCATGATAATAATATTTACTGTGTGAAAACTCATGATTCAGAATTGATTTTCAGAGAATTTTCTCTGGTTTTTTCTAGTGGGACGCTTGGGCCGTGGCTAGTTGCCACCCAACCGGCAAAGTCGTGTCGCCAAGTGATTTAGCGTTCCGGTATGATATTCCTACCCCCAACAGATTATCCCGATGGGATCAGACTGCATCATACTTACCGCCACGTGTGATTGCATTCAATGGCTAATTTGTAGTCGAAAAAAAATACCTTTTTTTCGACTATAAATTACGACGACAACTAGACTTGATGCCTAAAAAATATTTTAAAAAAAAACGAGTGTGCTTTAGACCTAAAGCACATATTATCTATCTATCTTCAAAAACTTATATCTCCCTGTTAACTTAACAAACTTATGTCTCCCTCTTAACTCGTCACGCATTCACCAGTTACTAAGTCAAGCGAACTTATATCTCCCTCTCAACTTCCGTTCGCCTCACCCGATCACACTATTCGTAACGCTCTCGTCACGCATTCAACCACTTACTCCCCAAGTCAAGCGTGCGTAAAGAAGTTTTCAACCCATGTATTCGAAAAGGACGACTTGGTTCGCCTTTATGTGCGCCCAAAGGTGGTGTTTTCTATAAGAAACTTTTAGCGGGCAGTAATGAGTTTTTAATCCTCTTTATACTCGTAAGTGCGCCGCAATTATCTTTGCCGCGCACTTATTGAATTTGGAACATCATTTGTGTTCAGCGCCAACGCAAATTGACGACCTCCGTGGCGCAGTGTTGAGCGCTGCAGCTGTCTTAACGTGCGGAGGTCCCGGGTTCGATCCCCGGCAGGGTCAATTTAGGAATTTATAATTTCTGAATTTTAACTAACGAAAGGGCTAACTAGTAAATGTAGTGGATATATATATTAAAAAAAATATATAAATAAATATTATTATAAAGGCGAAAGTTTGGATGGATGTGTGGATGTATGGATGTATGGATGTTTGTTACTCAATTACGCCCGAACGGCTGAACGGATCTGGATAAAATTTGGCACAGAGATAGATTATAGTCTGGAAATAGCACATGTATGCTTTTTATCCCGGGAAATTAAAGAGTTCCCGCGGGAACCAAATTTTCTCATACAGGGTGATGAAAAGTAGAGTGTATCACTCGGCGCAAATATATTTTTGGCTCGGGCGACGTACTTTGAATCCTTCGCTACGTTCAGGATTCTAATAAAGAATCCCTCGCTACGCTCAGGATTCTACTCTAGAATCCCTCGCCGTAAAAATATAATTTTGCTCCCTAATAGTATCAATCTACTATTTCCTTTAAAAATCGCATCCAAAACACATTACAGCTAAGCTACCCACTATCTATTCTAATAAAAAAATGACAAGGAAGCTTGGCAATAATTTGCTCTAATGGCTCTGATAGTTCCTTAGTTAAGATGATTTGTGAGATGGTGATAATGAAAAAAAAAAACCCCAGCTGAGTTTGTTGTGGGCTCTTCTCAGACCTGGGCGCGTTTGGAACCTTCGTAGCTTTAGTTTTAAGATACCGTAACAGATTATCACCATCATATTTTTTAATAACTGGACGTCAATAAGTGTAGTGTATCTACCTAAATTTCATAAATATTTATGACTTATGACTTACTTATGAATATTATAAATGCGAAAGTGTGCCTGTCAGTATATAGGTAAAAAATAAAACGATATAACACTGCGTATAAACTAAACATTTCCTTTGTAAAAACATAAGCTTGCTGTTCGAATTAATATTGCCCGCACGTACAGATGAGTAGGTACACTAGTGGATTTTCAATTAAAAATACAATGGATATTTCTATACTTTTATTTTTCCTATCAGCATTAAAATAGTATTTTATAGGATACCAAGATCGCTTGAAGCCGTATTATTTTATAGTTTTTTTTTTTAATGTATAGGCTAGCGCTTGGCTGCAATCAGACTTGCTTGATGCAGCCTAAGGTGGAGCGTGCTTGCCTAGAAGATGCCTATTCACTCTTGATTTGAAGGTACCTATATTAAAAGAGGAGGGGAAAACGGAAGCCGGAGGGGCGTTCCATATCCTAGCGGTTCGAATGAGAAACGAGGAAGCAAATCGCTTCGTACGAGCCCGCGGAATTTCGACTGCGTAAGGGTGCAGACCTTGCCGATGCCTTGCGGTTCGATAATAAAACGGTGACGGAGGAACCAGATCGAATAGTTCTTGGGCACACTCCCCGAAATATATCTATCTATACATAATATTACAAATGCGAAAGTGTGTTTGTTTGTTGGTTTGTCCTTCAATCACGCAGCAACGGAGCAACGGATCGACGTGATATTTGGCGTGGGTATAGTTGAGGACCTGGAGAGTGACATAGGTTACTTTTTATTCCGGAAAATTAAGGAGTTCCCGCGGGAATCAAAAAACTAAAACAAAGCGGACGAAGTCGCGGGTATCAGCTAGTTTCTCTAATATATTTGAGTAGGTACCTAATACTATGATTCCCGTGCCGTAACTTTATCCGCGTGGATTTCGGTCAAAATATTTTGAAAGATTTTCCTCACTTCATACCCTACCTTCCATTTAATATTTTATTATAATAGAACGAAAATAAAATTAAGGTTTGTTCTTAATTTTTCGTATCCTGGGCCCCAATCATGTAAGAATTGTCCATCAAACGTTAAAGATTTTTGTCAAAGTAAAATAAACAATGACAGCATTGAATTAGAGCTCAATTTCGTCTGCCCATTCTTATACGTTTAGGGTATCGTACATACCTAAACGTATAAGAATGGGCAGACGAAATTGAGCTCTAATCCAATGTAGTTATGGTTTATTTTACTTTGACAAAAATCTTTTACGTTTAATGAACAATTCTTACGTAATCGGGGGGCTGATTAGTTGCTATTTGTCTTTGGAGTTTTCCGACGAAAATCTAGGTTTCTGCCATTTCTTAGTTAACTTCGGTCCCTTAATCGGAGGGTCCAGGGTTGAAATACCAAGGATCCACCACCACTAGAAAGTTTAGGGTAAACTTCAATTAATGAATGAACGAGAAGTTTAATTCGCTATAATCCGCCACAGTAGACAAATCTGTGGTACAGTGCGTGTCCTTCACCAATAGCATGCGAACACCACACTATTGGTGAAGGACACGCACTGTACCACATAGATTTGTCTGCTGCTTTGCCTCTTGAAATCAGAGAGGCTCAATCGATAAATATCTTTAAAAGGCTTGTAAAAAATTACTATTTGTCGCAATAATAATATTATTTGTATAGTAGTTTATTTATTTTTTATATTTTGATACCTACTGTCCCATATTTTATTTTATGAGGTTTACGTTTAGTTATTTATATATTTATTTATTTGTGAGTATATATGTATATTTATATGTTATATTTGTAGTATTTATGTTATATTTATTTTATATTTTATATAATATGTATTATAATTTGTAGCATTATATAAATATTTTTTATTTATTTTGTTATTTCAGCACCATCTACCGGTTGTATTTGTAGCTATGTCCTTTCACACCATTGGTTGCCTGGAAGAGATCGCTATGTAGCGATAAGGCCGCCAAATTGTATACTTACTTTGTTAGTAGCTAAGTTTTCTTTTTTATAATTTCCTTTGTGGTGTACAATAAAAGTGTATTCATTCATTCATTCATTCATTATCATGGACTTCCTCAAAGTAACGCCTGCTTCGATTCAAAACTTCAATTAGGTACATGAATTCGTCACAAAGGCTTTTAAGGTGTTTGCGTTCAATACGATTCACCTGTTAAGTGGTTGGAACTCCACGCTTTATTTATGTACCTACTTAATTTTGAAAGGGTTTCGCTGTAGCGTTGCGGCTTCCGACATTTATTAGAGCAAAGTGTCACCAGGGATCTCATTTTGCTGTTTATTATGAATATTATTCGATAAGTAAATCTGCGACGTTGTCGTCAACCGATAGGCGTCTACTCCACTACAGAACATTACGTCCCACTGCTGGGCACAGGCCTCCACTCTCAAAGGAGAGAGGGAATTAGAGCGTAGGCTCTAATGCGGGTTGGCGGGTATTAACTGTTAGGGATAATAACCGGGACCGACGGCTTAACGTGCTCTCCGAGGCACGGGGGTGTTACACCACCAACTTCCTAACTCCGGGCTAGTACTGAGAATTTCTAGTCAGAAAATCCCAATACTTAATATTATGGCCCGACCCGCGACTCGAACCCGGGACCTCAAAATATAAACGTTAAAACTAAGCCATTAAAGTTTAATTACGAATGTAGTATATTTCTATTTAAGACCTTCTGTCTTCGTAACAACGCGAGCATGTCGGTGACGCGGAGCATGTCGGTGACACAGGTTTACCTCCTACTAAAAAGTGCTCAACGCGAGTTTTCACCTCAAAAATTCTTGCCAAATTAATGAAAATCAATAAGTATATTCTAACAAAACATTGTCTGATGTTTTTGCGAATAACAGCGCGTAGTTAAATTGTCGACGAAATTGTACAGGTATTACTGTTGACGTGACGTCCCGCTATCTTTTCAGCGTGACACGGGCTAATTACGAACCGCGGGCTGTTTTATATTTTTATCGCGAAATAAATAACATTGCTGCGAATTTTGATTTTAATATTAAAAATATCAGGCGAGACACTGTTAAGATAGTGATTTCGACGAATTTAATTCTTTAACTTGAGTTAATTATTGTTTTTTTTTTAAAGTTATTAATAACAATAGACGGATCACCTAATACCACCACCGCTTATGAATTTGAAATTTCAGAAGAACCGTAATTGCCGGCTTTTATGGAATGATTCGCTACAGCGTAAATTAAAAGGTTAAAAGTATCAACAAAGTTATAATGGTATTAATGTTGACGAGACGGGAGCCCGCTTTCTATTCAGCGTGACATCGGATCATTACAAAGTTATCAGTAGAAAATAAAGTAATTCTCAGTATATCGTGTAGGTACATTATTCTAAATTGTATTAAAAGTGGTAATTTTAAAATTATTCAATTTGGGACAAGAGCAAAAGCTTAAACACTTCTAAAAGGCGACTCAATGAAAAACGATATTTTAAGTTACGTTTTTTTTCAAATAATACGCTAACGAAATTGTACAAGTATTAGTTGTTAACGTGACGTTTGCCTGCTGACATTTTAATATGGTGTTATTAGAAAAATATTCAATACACAATACAAATATTATACTGTATGTAATATTAATATGTATGTAATATACTGATGCTAAAATATTTAAGTATACTGAAAGGTACTATACTATACCTACTGATAGGACCTATGGCAATGAAAATACTATTCATGGGCACTTATCAGGTGACCCACCCCACTGTGCTATTCAAAAAAAGATAACTACAGCTTTTAGCATAACTATTCACAAATAATTTCATGTTATAAGAACATTAAAATAATGCCTAAGTACTTTTTAACTTTCGTTCATGACCCACGTTATCTAAATGATATTTTATCATTCAAAATTACCTTAAACACGGAATATTTTTACAGAAATCACCTTTGATCTCCATCTGTATATTACGGTTAAAGTGACAGCAATCGTTACCGCTTCTCGTCGTCGTGACACTAAGTAATTATGATTTCACGAGACGTGGCCAGATTTACATTTTTATCGTGAAATTAATTAACTGTGGTGAATTCTGCGGAAAATATAATATTAGTCGCAATTATAATATTAGTTCGGATTTCATACCAACGCTTCATTAAAATTAATATAACAGCTGAGGCTGGGCAATGCAATGAAAATGTAAGTCTATGTATACGGAACTGTTTGCCAAAAAAGCAGAAAATTTATCTACATGACTTAATTTATTCCTTTGATATGCAAATTGTAGGAGCAACTTTCATCTGCAGTGTCCCTAAAAAACTAACTAAAAATGTGTTGTGGTGATGTTCTAAAAAAATTCAAACATCAGGAGTACCTACCTCTTAAGTAAGTAAGCCCATGAAAATATACAATTCATGAGCACTTATCACGTGACCTACCTTTATTATTCAAATTTAAAAGATAACTACAGTTATTACTATAATTATTCATAAAACAATTCATGTAATAAGACAATTAAAATAATTTCAAATTTTTTAACTTTCGTTCACAACTGACGTTGTCGGAATAATACCTTATCATTAAAAATTACCTTTAACTCGAAATAGTTTAGCAGGGTCGCTATTAAAACGATGTAATACTAGCTGATGCCCGCGACTTCGTCCGCGTGGAATAACGTCCTACGAGAAATCCTTAATTTTCCGGAATAAAATAGTAGCCTATGTCACTCTCCAACTCCTGCCCTGCCCCAATCTATAGCTGTTATGCCAAAATGCCGTTGCTCTGTTGCAGCGTGATTGAAGGACAAACCAATAAACAAACACACTTTCGCATTCATATTATTCGTATGATTCCAATATAAAAACTTTATTACGTGTAAAGTGACAGCAATCGCCACCGTATCCCGTCGACGTGACACTAAGCAATCGCGACTTCACGAAACGTGACCAGATTTACATTTTTATCGTGAAATAAATAAACACTGTGGCGTATTCCGTGAAACATAGAGCAGAGAATTTATTGCTATTATTTTTAAATCGGACCATTAAATATAATATTCACTTTTTTAATTGTCAGTCACGACCACCGTTAACTAAATAATATTTTAACATTCAAAATTATTTTAAACACGTAATATTTTGGGCGATAAAACTACATACATATTATTATGTACATACATACTTATGTGATTGTACTGTGCTAGATTTAGATGTATATTATGGTGGAATATAGGTAAGTTATTATTGTTGTAGGTTAGGTCGTTGGATGTGACGTCACCCGGGTCACAGCTGAAAATCAGCGCCCTGCACAAAACGTGCAAATGCAAGTTTTGATGCAGGGCAAAAGGCTGAGCTGTACACCCATTCTGGGTGGTGTCACAAACAAGCATATTATTAGGTACATTAGTATAGTATATTATTGTTTGTTTGTGACACCATCATTGAATAAATTTATTTTCTTTCTTTCTTTCTTATATTATTAACTAGCTGATGCCCGCGACGTCGTCCGCGTGGATTGCGGTTTTTTTTGGTTCCCGCGGGAACTCTTTAATTTTCCGGGATAAAAAGTAACCTACATGCTATTCCATACTATAATCTATCTCTGTGCCAGCCAGATCCGTTCAGCCGTTTTGGCGTGATTGAGTAAATCATCCTTCCATTCATACAGCTATCCATCCAAACTTTCGCATTTATAATATTAAGTATAATTCGGTATAAAACCATACACTAAAATTCTACATCAATGTATAAAACTATATAAATTAAAACAAGGCGACAGCAATCACCAACTGTACCAATTGTCGTCGTGACACTACAGTAACGACACTTTAGGCCCGCTTGCGTAACAGCCTTAAATCGTATTTAAAAACATCTTAAACGCATTTAAACGGTTAAATACAATTAGCGTCTTGCACAACGTAAATTTTTTTGCTAAGTGCAATTAGCGACTTGTCAAATTTAAATATCCCAGAATGGCTATTTAGCGGCGCTAAACGTATTTAAGCTGTTGTCGTCAGAGACAAGATAATTGTCATTACTGTCATTTGTGTTATGAATTGAGATAAAGTGTGTGTTCCGTTATAAGCACTGCGAGCACTGGCAGTGCTCTTTACTGGGGACTTCCAGTGCTCTCAGTGTATTTCGGAACGCACCCAAAATAATAATAAATAAAGAAATTTAATGCGCTGTAAAACGTAAAAGACGATTTTGGCGAATATTAGTGAGCACAAAATGGATTTCTTCATCATGTTCATTTCTCTTCATGTTTCTATAACACGCTAGCAAATTTTCCGTGGTACGAGGAACACTCTTTGTGTAATGTGTTGGCGTTATAAAATTCGGTTATTTTAACACTTAAGGACTCGCTACTGGGTCCAATCGACCCAGTCCTTCGTATTATGTTCAATCACTTTTAAATTTTGACATTTGTGACGTTGCCGCTCTTAGTACCTTCCAACGATAGTATAACACAGTGGATAACATTCTTTGTCGTCAGTTAGCACGTTGCGTGTGAGTGTTATGGACGTAAAAGGTGTGTATGGGTCCGTTGGACCCGGTAGCGACTAAATACGTAAGTGTTTTTCTCATCATGTTATTACTATTTATTTACCT
This sequence comes from Erebia ligea, assembly GCA_917051295.2. Lineage (NCBI taxonomy): Eukaryota > Metazoa > Arthropoda > Insecta > Lepidoptera > Nymphalidae > Erebia > Erebia ligea. Next base: position 1,938,794 of record OU785241.1, read on the forward strand.
TTTTTTTACTTTATTTCATAGAAAATGGCTACCAGAGGGTTTTGAAGACCTGATCTCTAAATATATAAAAGGCAAAGGTGACTGACTGACTGACCGACTGACTGATCCAACCCGTCCCCATCATATGGACGAAAAATGCGTTGCGGTCTATGTGACTGGAAAAAAGATCGAAAAACCAAAGTTTTTTGCGTAAAATGCAATAAACGTATATGTAAGGAACACATGAAGCACGTGTGTGTAATTTTTCAACACTAAATTTGATATACAAAGAGACTGTTCAATGTTAGAAAGTGATTTTATCCCAAAGTAAATATTTTAATTATGTTGATTTTCAAAGCGATTATATTTTTTTAATATAATGATTGATCTCTTATTGTTATTTCGATTTAGTAGGCACATTATAGTAGTGTAAGAAAATACAGCAGACTTTTGTTTTAAATAAGTAATAACAGAAATTTTATTAATTTAGTCATAAAAGTATGTTAAAAATCTTAAATTTTTGTAGTGACATCTTAATTAAGTAAAAACAATAAATATTAGGATTTTATTGAATATTGTTTTTGTTTATTGACCTATTATCCTGAAAAGAAAGTAAACAATCACTTTAGTTGATGGGGTTTTGATAAAACATATGATATTAGACTGGGTCCAGCGGACCCGGTAGCGAGTGCGTACGTTACAAATTAAGGCGCGAGTCCCTAAGTGTTAAGCCAAGTAGGTACTTTGTTTGACATGTTGTTTAATGTAATCCGTCTTTTTATTCTCCACAATGTGAATATAGGGCTCCATGACACTACACAATAACATTTGTTCTTCCCGCGAGAAATTACGGGCACGTTTGCGTAAAACACCACCTATTTCGGACATAATTTTTACAAATACCGACCAGTAAAAGAAGTTTATAACCAGAGCAAGATATATCTTTTATGCTTACAACGCAAGATAACTTGAGAACCACAAGTTGAGAATAACAAACACAGACCAGTAACCAAAGGCCGCAAATAAAACCGTATCCAAATGCTACTGACTGATAAAGTTCAGTTTACGCATATATCTTTGGCTTACAACTTCTAAAATGCATAAGAATAATACAAGCTCTCACATCTGGGCCGTAAATACGTAGAACGAAACGTACTGTACTGCTTTACCGACATGTTAAACGTATTTAGTTAAATATTCAAAATGAAGTGGTGGTGCAAGGCGTGCTTAATTACATTTAAGTTAAATGCATTTAGGAAATTAAATACATTTAACTAATTTTATTTAGGAGCCATTTAAATCAAACGTTACGCAAGTGGGCCTAAGTATAGTCCGACAAACTTATCTGCCCTTTGACAGCGTTGCTATATATACATAAATGAAAAATAAAATAAAAACAAAAACTAAACAGACATAAAAATTAGTTCCAACTTTGGCCACCAGGTCAGATAAGTCTGTGGGACTGTACTGTCGTGACTGTCGACATCACGAGACGTGGCCAGATTTACATTTTTATCATGCAATAAATAAACACTGTGGCGGATTCTGCGGAAAATGGAGCAGCGAGATTGCGTTTTCAACAATGCCACGCGAAAAAACCTCGTGAATTTTTAACGGACTATCACGGCGCTAGATTTGGTGCTCAACTTGCATTTTATAAACGTCAACTAAATGTTTAACAGCTAATGAATGAACGAGAAGTTTAATTCGCTATAATCCGCCACAGTAGACAAATCTATGTGGTACAGTGCGTGTCCTTCACCAATAGCATGCGAACACCCACCACCCAGCAATTCGCACCGGCACAGAACCACACCACACAAATCTTCCAAATCACTCTCAACGTACGTTTCACTCCGAAGCATCAAGCATCAAGCATCTTGAAGATGCTCCGGTTTCGTCGTTTGTTATTATTTGGTAATTTAATTTAAATGTTATTTTATTAATAGGTATGTGTTTTTTATTGTTTTGTATTTTTAATGTTTTTTTTTTATATATGTGTAATTTTAGTCATTTAAATATGTAATATTGTAGCCTGATAAGACGTATTGGGAAACTGTAATGTCCTATCGGGTATCCTATCAATAAACAAATAAAGGAGATGACCAGTAACTGCCCTCCGATTCGGGACAATGTGCAGGATATCCGTTTTTACAGTAAGGTTTAAAAATTAAAACCAAAATTACTATGGATTTATTATTCCGAATAAGGTCAAGGTTAAAATGTCTATAAAAACAATACGTTTATTGTTTAAATCTTGAGCGTCCGGTTTCCTCTTTAAGCACTTCTCCATTTTGACGTTCCGTTTTATCCATGCCTAATAATAATCTTGTTATCCCTACATGAATACCATATAAGTACCTTAGTCACTATATTAAGAGTGATTTATTTTTGATCAATTAAATAGTAATGAAAAGGAAATGTATGTTTTGTTTTTATTATTTTTGTTAGTTGTCAAGCCTCAAACGAACAAAGCATTTTCAAATAACCACTGCGTTTAAAGGAACGTAACGCCTTCTGGCATTGCATCTGTCTGCCATCTGTGGTCGAATAGTTGAACAAACTCGCTAACCAAAACGTTTAGCGTCATCTGTTGTCGAATAGTTGAAAAGACTCGCTAGCGCCATCTAGTGTGGCAGCAGTACAATGTAGCGTGATTTTTAAAGGAATTAAATAATACTTGCAAATATAGTTTTATTATTCCAGTATTATCCTTATCCATGCCCAAATAATGCAAACCTTATTTATATTCCTGGTTATTAACGTGGTTAGCAATACTTAAAATATTTTTTTAGACTCGCTCACCACAACAACTAGTGCCATCTAGTGTGGGAAAGCAGTTTTTTGATAAAACTTCTTTTATTTATTTTCTCAGTTTTCAGAGCCTTCAGACTCCTGAAACTTTTTTATCTGAAAACTATAAAATATAAAAATTACAATAATAAAGAGTTCATTGCTGCACATTAATTTTTGATATCTAGGCAAGCTCCCATAGTTGCGCTGGTCAAGTCCTTTAAAAATAAATTTAAAATTTATTTAAGGGGAGCACTGTCGCCTAAAACTGGTATATACTTACCTATCTTAGGGACTTTTTTTGGAAAATGCAAAAAGTTAAGTGTACTTATTTATGTATTTTTGGAGCAATAACATTGTTTTTAAGTTAAACTACGAATGACCAGGCCACCAAACGAATTTTCCCGAATCAGTTTCTAAACGGCATCATAACGGAACGCTAGATCTCTTAACGGTAACTAGCCACGGCCGAAGCCTCCCAGCAGATCAGACCAGAGAAAATTCTGAAATTATAAATTCCCAAATTGACTCTTCCGGGGAACGAACGCGGGACCACCCACTTCTAAGACCAAAGCGTTTATTACTGCGGCAGGGGTTCTTCAAATTCTACTCTCTCATTATCTCTCTAATCTCTATCATTTTACTAACAAAAAAATCGAATTTACTAAAAGAAATTATTCTTATTACGAGAATCTTATTCATACTAATATTATTAATGCGAAAGTGTCTCTGTCTGTCTGTTTATCTGTCTGCTGCGCCTTAATAGCCCATCTCTTCAACCGATTTTGATAAAATTTGATAAAATTGGTAGAGATAGGTTTTACGCGGAAAAGGGCATAGGCTACTTTTGTCCCGGAAAATTAGAGAGTTCACGGGGGAATAAAAAAACTTAGGTAAATAAACGCGGACGAAGTCGCGGGCATCAACTAGTATTATAATAAAAAGCATTAGTAAATAGAACAGAATGGGCGTAAAATTATAATCAAAATTTTACCGAAAAAATCGTAGGAAAAGTTTTAGAAATTGTCTCGCGTAATAAAATACCTGTCAACTAAATGGTATTAACCACTACGTCTGGTATTTTAATATCTAGTCGCTCACGAATAATTGCCTAGGTGCGGCATGTTTTATATTTTAGGCGAGATCGATACACACCGTTTTGGAAAAATTATCGACATCTATATTAAGTAATAGATGATGCCCGCGACTTGGTTCGCGTGGAATAGGATTTTTTGATTCCCGCGGGAACTTTTCCGGGATAAAAAGTATCCTTCCCAGCCCACCCCTGTACCAAATTTCATCAAAATCCGTTGAACGGATGAGCCGTGAAAGCGTACCTAGCAGACAGACAGACAGACAGACAGACGGACAAACAGACACACTTTCACATTTATAATATTAGTATGGAAGTATGGAATAAAAATGGATGTTTGGATGGATGGATGGATGTATGGATGGATGGATGTTGGTTAATCTTCGTTCAATCGTGCCAGAACGGCTGAACGGATCTGGAGGCACAGAGGTAGATTATAGTCTGGAATAACACATGGCTACTTTTTATCCCGGAAAATTGAAGAGATCCCGCGGGAACCAAAAAACCTCAAATGCATGTTTGTTACTCAATCACGGCAGAACGGATCTGGATCAAATTTGGCACAGAGATAGATTATAGTCTGGAATAACACATAGGCTACTTTTTATCCCGGAAAATTAAAGAATTCCCGCGGGAAATAAAAAGCTTCAATCCACGCGGACGAAGTCGCGGGCATCAGCTAGTCTTTTATGAATAGGTACCCACGATACAGGATTACGTAGTGTGGGTACCATTGGACATAAGAAAAGTTTTCAAAGTTATTTTAATGGTAAATAAACATTGTTCATTTTCATTTTCATCAAATAGCCTGAAATCGAGGCTAAAATTCAAATACCACGATAAACGCTTCAAAGTGAACTATATTCGCTTTAAGTAAACTTTACCTCGGATTACAGTTTAACGCGATAGAATGCCTATGTTTTGTCACCTTATTAGAATTCCTTTTAACTGCCGCGTTGGTCTAGTGGTTAGCATGTTCGACTGCGGCTGACGAGGTCCCGGGTTCGAAGCCCGGGTCGGGCCATTAAGTACCTATTGGCGCTTGTTTAGCTCAACGGCTTAGCCTTCCTATTCAACGAGGTAATAGCGCTAGTGTTTTGGGCACCATGCCCATTAACGAAAAAAAAAACAACGATCACTTGGACGGCGTGTATTTTTTGAAAATATAATTAGGAATAGTTTTTTCTTAATTTATCATTTCTGTATAATTTTTTTTGTATCCTAATGTAATGTGAAAGTACCTATTGGGTTTTTCTGGCAAGAAATTCTCAGTATGTTGGCGGTGTTTCACCCCCGTGCCTCGGAGAGTACGTAAAACCCTCGGTCCTGCGCCTAATGCCTCTCCGGTCGTGTCGTTCCGTCCCATCGGGCTATGAGAGTAAAGGAACAGAGAGTGCTCCTGTGTTTGCGCACACACTTGTGCACTGTCATATGTCTCGCGCAGATGGCTAATCTCTCTGGAGATTGGTTGTCGTGGCCGAAATTCGGTCGGGAGGACATTATTGGCCTTGTAAGTCCAATCTATAACCTCAACTTTTTAAACAGCGCTCTCCACTGTGTTAGTATAGAGGTCTTTTTTTTATCCACTACAAGTTAGCCCTTGACTGCGATCTCACCTGATGGTAAGTGATGATGCAGTATAAGATGGTAGCGGGCTAACCTGTCAGGGGTATGGCAGTTATATTAAACCCATACTCCTAATCGGTTTCTACGAACGCTAAATCGCTTGGCGGCACGTCTTTGCCGGTAGGGTGGTAACAAGCCTCCCACCAGGCCAGACCAGATAAAATGCAGAAATTATAAATTCCCAAATTGACTCTGCCGGGAATCGAACTCGGGACCTCCCGCGTTAAAGCAACAGCGCTCAACACTGCATTAGAGAGGTCGTCATAAATGTCAAGCATTCCAGCAAGCAAAGGCTTAGAAAACGTTATCCAGCTGAAAAGGAAACTTTAATGAGCTATTTGCTTAGGCACGGTTAATTAGAGAACGAAAACAACGTTCCTTTATACTAATATTTGAAGTACACGGACCTCTCTGGGTGTAGCGATACAATACACGCTGAAATTTTAATGGTCGTTTTCCCGCACAAATTAAATAAATGAAAATTAAATTCATTGAAGTTTAAATAAAAGCTTATTTAGCACTAGATGGTGCCCGCGACTTCGTCCGCGTGATTTCAGGTTTTTTGGTTCCCGCGGGAACTCTTTTATTTTCCGGGATAAAAAGTAGCCTATGTGTTATTCCAGATTATAATCTTTTTTTATTTTTTTTTATATATAGCGAGCAAACGAGCAGGCGGGTCACCTGATGGTAAGTGATTACCGCCGCCCATGAACATTTGCAGAACCAGAGGAACCGCCAATGCGTTGCTGGCTTTTGAGATGTTTGTCTATCCGCCCTTTGAAGAGCCCCATATTATAATCAAGAGGGAACACAGAAGATGGAAGCTGGTTCCATAATATCTAATCTATCTCTGTGCCAAATTTCATCCAGATCCATTCAGCCATTCAGGCGTGTCTGAGTAACAAACATCCATCCATCCATCCAAACTTTCGCATTTATAATATTAGCATAGAAGCACAGAATAGGTAATATGATAGAAGTATAGATTAGAATGGATATAACCAAGAAGATTATTAGAGGTATCAAATTCATAGAGATTTTCCAGTTATCCGTGTATCAGATCTGTCTTGCGAACGCCTAATCCTGGCCTGTTACAAGACAGCTTAATTTATCGAGGAGAGGAAATAAGCCCCTAAACGTCACTTACTCGGAAACAGACAGCAAGAGTCGAGATTTACTAGGCCTTGCTCATTCTGACAAGTTTATACGGCCTCTATGGGATAGGAAGCTGCCTAGAAATCATAATGTCCTTCCAAAAATACTTTAATAATAATAATAAATAATCTTTTATTTAGCCAAAAAACAAATTACAAAAATGAAACATACGAACATGGAGTACCACAGCTCTCCTGGAACCAAGGTGCCAAACAAGATTTAAGCCAACCTTGGTTCCACGAGACCTGGGCACTCACCTTAAAACTAACTTAGAATAAATATTTATTGGCTAAACGAGGCGCTGCCTCAGCTTGATGCTGCAGCCAGTCGACTTTGAACTGGATTGACCGTAGCGGCAGTCAGACAGACAAACGAACAGACAGACACACACTTTTATAATACAACTAGCTTTTGCCAGTTACTTCGTCCGCGTGGACTACGCAAATTTCAAAGTCCTATTTCACCTCCTTATGGATTGAATTTTCGAAATTTTTTTTTTTGCGGATACCTACGAGTACATCATAATACCTACCTGTATCATGATACCTACCTGTGTGCCAGATTTCAGCCCGATCTGTCTAGTGGTTTGAGCCAAGGAACACAATATGGTTTGGGCTGTGCGTTGATATATTATCAGTCAGTCAGTCACTTTTTCATTTTTAACCGACTTCCAAGAAAGGAGGAGGTTCTCAATTCGGCGCGTATCTTTTTTTCTTTTGACGACCTCCGCATTGTCGAGCGCTTTTGTCTTAACGTGCGGAGGTCCCAGGTTCGATCCCCGGCAGGGTGAATTTGAAAATTTATAACTTCTGAATTGTCCCTGGTCTGGCCTGGTGGGTGACTTCGGCCGTGGCTAGTTACCACCCTACCGGCAAAGACGTGCCGCCAAGCGATGTAGCGTTCCAGTACGATGCCGTGTAGAAACCGATTAGGGGTATAAGTTTACTATAACTGCCATATCCCTAACAGGTTAGCCCGCTACCATCTTAGACTGCATCATCACTTACCATCAGGTGAGATCGCAGTCAAGGGCTAACTCGTAGTGGATAAAAAAAATGTCGTTTGTATTAAGATACTCTTTGATGCTAGTTCACTTTACCGTTTACTTAACCCGTGTAAGGTATAAGTACTTTTTGCGCCACACCACAAAGAAGATACCTAGGTCGGGATTTTCATCCTGTATTTAACCGTGCATAACCTAATAGTTCTTCTAAAGTTCCCTTTTCAGCTAGCTAACGTTTCTAAACCTTTGTCACTCCTCAGGTCCTCAACTATACCCATGCCAAAAATCACGTCGATCCGTTGCTCCGTTGCGGCATGATTGAAGGACAAACCAACAAATCCACAAACCAATAATCCAACAAACAAACACACTTTCGCATTTATAATATTAGGTATGATATCATCCCATATTCTCACAAATAAATAAATTTCATTTAATTTAATTACACCACAGTAAAGAAACCTAGGTCGGGATTTTCAGTCTGTATTTAGCCGTGCTACTATTACCTATTCTGTGGCCGTGCCTAACCTGATAGCTCATTAAATTTCCCTTTTCAGCTAGCTAACGTTTCTAAGCCTTTGCATGCTGGAATGCGTGTCATGGCGACTTTATCCGAAGCACACGCATAAGGAGTCTTTTTGAAACGATATAATATGTTCACACGACACAAAAAAAACCATTTCCTTATTTGCTAGTGATGCTTAATTTAAATTTGTTCCATTAATCGTTAGTTGAGTCGAATCTTTTTTTAGACTAAACTTATTATTACATTATGTAGTTACATGATGCCCGCGACTTCGTCCGCGTGGATTAAGATTTTTTGATTCCCGCGGGAACTCTTTAATTTTCCGGGATAAAAAGTAGCATATGTCCTTCCCCGAGATACAACCTACCCTTGTACCAAATTTCATCAAACACGGTTGAACAGATGAGCCGTGAAAGCGTAGCAGACAGACATACTTTTGCATTTATAATATTAGTATGGAAGTAAATATTCCACGTGGATGTAGCCTGCATTATTCTGCAGGTCTTCAACTTTACCATGATTGAAAGATAAACCAACAATTAGACATAAATAATGTGTTTGTTTTGTTTGAGTATTAGGACTTAGTAGAGTAGTAGTAATGTAGACTAGACTTTCAACATATTGGTTCTTAAATTATTTTGCATTTTTACTCCTTTTCTAACTCTATAGTCATGTACTTTCCAAGATACTAAGCACAACATCTTTCATTTTTTTAGATTCATTTTCCATCCGATAGATTCTAAGATAAAATCGGACAAAAAAAGAACGACAATCAGAACGAATCAATAAGCAAAAGCTCTGTTTTTACTGAATCGTGGAAATCAATTGAGAAAATATGATGTTTTCGATTTCGGGGCAAGTCGAAAGCGTGGCGCATCACTAGTAGGAGCTGGTGTCCTCATTACATGCATAACAAGGTCGAGATTGTGCCGAGCCTATGTTCGTGCAAATTCCATTCCTTTGAATGGATTTTCTTTATCGTAGACGTGTAGTGATGTATCTTTGTGTTAGCTTTCGACTAATGCTTTGTGTTTTCGAGACCGAAGTAAAAATAGTTTTGATGGCCTCCTTGTCGTAGTGGTAAGCGCTGTGGTCTTATAAATAGAAAAGAAAGTCCCCGGTTTGATCCCCAATAGTAGCTTTTTTGAATTTTGTGTACAATAACGCGTATAAACCGATGAGTTTCATAAAACTTCCACGCCACTTCCATAAGCGTGCCACGGACGTGTTCTTCATCGAATGAGGAAGGATTTGGAAGCCCAATTCTTGATTATTTCAATAAACTCCCTACTATTTATAGGCCACGTTCGCACTGCGAAAGACATTCGCGCGAATTTCATTTTTCACCTTCTCCGCACTGCGAATACGGTGAGCGTCATAAATGATAAATAAATGACAAATGATTCATTTATTTCACGTAGGACAACTTGTGTCGCTTATGAAACGTTAAGACTCTACCACCGGTTCGGAAAGCTGTTTCTACTGAGAAGAGCGGGCAAGAAACTCAGCAGTTGCTCTTTTCTTTAAAAAAAAAGGTTACAATAAGTAAGTAGACAATACAACACATATGTTACAAGTATTACACTGACTTGTGGGACACTGGATGCGAGGTCGGTTGCTTGCTAAAATATTCGCTCGAATCTAATGCTTACCACACCGCTTGAAATTTGTGTCAAATAGAGTTTATTTTTTTTCAAGTGCATATAGAATATCGAATAAAAAATCGCACGTATGTTTTTCCCAGTATGAATGTAGCCTTAGTGCAACGAGTTGAAGTCTGTCATTATTAAGACGGTTCGCAGACAGTCTCAGGAAATCTGCTCGCACGAAGCGCTTTTGTTCGACGTTTCTGATACGAACCGCTAGGGTGTGGAACACCCTCCCAGCGCACGTGTTTCCTGCCACATATAACTTAAGTACCTTCAAGGCAAGAGTGAATAGGCATCTTCCAGGCAAGCGCGTTCCAACCTAGACCTCATCATTGCTTTGCACTAAGCATGATTGTCATTTGTCGTCAAGCGCAAGTCTATCACGCAATAAAAAAAATTAAAAAAAAATGCACTGAAATTCGCGCGAATGTTTTTCGCAGTGCGAACGTAGCTTTAGTGCAACGAGTCGAATTCCGTCATCACTAAAGACGATTCGCAAAAGACTTTTCAAATCTCAGGAAATGCAATATGCGTTCGCGAACCTTCTTTCATCCGTCGGTGACACACGAGAGGTCGTTCACCTCGCGTCGCGGTGCTCGGAACAAATACGAGATCAAAGAGCCGCATGAAATTCAAACACTGCCTCGACTTTGCCGCGGCGAAGTGCTTCACATTTCTCTGTGCCAGAGAAACCGGGGCTTACATAAGCCTATGTCATAGAATACATAACGTCGAATATCGTAGAATATGTCGTTGTTTTCCACCATACTTAGACACATCTATACTTATAATAAAACTGTAACAGGTCCAATTCTGTACATTGAAGATATTTTGAAAATTTTTTTTGGAGGGCACTCATTATTCGATACTGAAGCCAAATCTGTAATTTTTTTCAATTTTGTCTGTCTGTCTGTCTGTCTGTCTGTCTGTCTGTATCTTGGCCGCGCATCACTCCGAAACTACTGAATGAATTCAAACGAAACTTGGCACGATTTGAGCCCATACTACGAGGTAGGACATAGGATATTTTTATCCCAAAATTCTACCCCCGAAGGGGTGAAATAGGGGTTGAAAGTTTGTATGAAAGTCCTTAATTTCTCAAGTTATAGCCATGAAACTTGATATATGAGCTGCGGGTTGAAAATGGAGACATACGTGTTTCACAGTTTTTGAAAATTCGACCCCCAAAAGGGTGAAATAGGGGATGAAAGTTGGTATGAAAGTCCTTCGTTTCTCAAGATGTTTTACAAGTTATATCAACGAAACTTTTTATTTTGGCTTACGGTAAAAAATAAAGAAGTACGTATGTCACAGTTTTTCAAAATTCCACCCCTAAGGGGGTGAAATAGGGGGTGAAAGTTTGTATGAAAGTCCGTCATTTCTCAAGTTATATCGATTAAACTTGGTATAAAAGCTACCGGTTGAAAATGAAGAAATAAGTGTTTCACAGTTTTTGTAAATTTTACCCCCGAAGGGGTGAAATAGGGGTTTAAAGTTTGTATGAAAGTCCTTCATTTCTCAAGTTATAGCCATGAAACTTGGTATATGAGCTGCGGGTTAAAAATAAAGTCATACGTGTTTCACAGTTTTTCAAAATTTCACCCTCAAAGGGGTGAAATAGGGGTTGAAAGTTTGTATGAAAGTCCTTCATTTCTCAAGTTATATCGATGAAACTTGGTATACAAGCTACCGGTTAAAAATGAAGAAATACGTGTTTCACAGTTTTCGTAAATTTTACCCCCGAAGGGGTGAAATAGGGTTGAAAGTTTGTATGAAAGTCCGTCATTTCTCAAGTTATTTCGATGAAACTTGGTATATCCACGCGGACGAAGTCGCGGGCATCAGCTAGTATATTCATAATAGGGTACTTAAATTTATCGATTTAAAGGAACTAACTATGAAGAATGCTAAAGAAAAGTTAATATCTTGGCATAACACACTCTCCTATAAAGACACTGAATCTCTGCTCATAATTAAATTTACAGTATGCTTATAATTTATATATTGTTATAGATATTATTATTTCCACCAGTAGTTTACCAGCACTATGTATAACATTAATCGTGTATTAATCAATTTTAATTTTTGAAACCTCTATGTTTGATATGACTTTTTTAGGTAGTTACCTTTGCAACACTCCGTGTTATATAATATATCCCCGACCGAGTATATCGCAACGGAATTCCTATATCAGAACCTCACGATACAGGTCTCCTAGCGTGAGGTCCACAGTTAAGCACATAGGGGATACTTGAGAAAAAAAAAAACAAAAACAAAACAAACATACTAGTACTACGTATAATCCGTCAAACATATCTGTCCCGGTGGCCAAAATTGGAACTAATTTTAATGCCTGCTTAGTTTTTGTGTTTTTTATCATATAGACTACTAGCGACGCTGTCACCATTTCCAGTAGAGTAAAACCCGCCAACTACCTCATTGGACTAGCAGTCAGCATGGTCGACTGCGGATCACGACGTCCTGGGTTCGATTCCCGGTCGGGTATAATAATTGTTAGGTACTGGGTTTTTCAGTTAAAAAATTATCAGTGCCAGCCCGGAGTTGGAAATTGGTGGTGAGTCACCCCCGTGTCTCGGAGAGCACGTTAAGCCGTCGGTCCCGGTTATTATCACTAACATGATAATTATTAGTCGTTATTACCCGCTAACATGCTGGAGCAGCGTAGTGGGTCTAAGCTCTAATTCCCTCTCTCCTATGAGAGTGGAGGCCTGTGCCCAGCTGTGGAACCCTATTGAGCTGAAGTAATGGTGGTGGTGGTGGAAAAACCATCATAAAACGATCACAAACTACGTGAGATCACAGTCACTTTGGCAGAAAATGAAATTAACTTGTCAAACTGTCAATAGAATGACACAAAAAGTGTCGCAAACGCTAATCTCCCGAAATCCCCCGCACGTTGCCAGATTTACCACATTTGCCAAAGCCCGGCTTAACATATTGACTACTCCGCAAAAAAATGTTCACTCAACAAAAACAATGCCAAATAATTGAATCGAAGCAGGCGTTACTTTGCGGAAGTCCATGATAATGAATGAACGAGAAGTTTAATTCGCTATAATCCGCCACAGTAGACAAATCTTAGATGTGGTACAGTGCGTGTCCTTCACCAATAGCATGCGAACACCCACCACCCAGCAATTCGCACCGGCACAGCACCACACCACACAAATCTTCCAAATCACTCTCAACGTACGTTTCACTCCGAAACCGGAGCATCCTCAGGAGATGTTGACTCGGCGAGTCATCATCATAATTACGATTATGATTATGATTATGATTATGATTATGATAATTGCTTCCTATAACGTTGAAGGAAAACTGCATGCCCGAGAGTTCTTCATAACGTTTGCCAATCCGAACTTGCCCAGCGTGGTGGACTATGCCGAAACTTTTTTACTATTAAAATCTAAATTTTACTTACTCAACAGAATTTGCTTGGATTAATGCGTATCGAACGTCCAATCTGCAACAAAGCAAAATAAATTAGTGAGACAAAAATATTATTAATATTTTAAATATTATCATTTAAAATTAGTTTGTTGATAATAACATACTAATATTATAAATGCGAAAGTGTGTTTGTTTGTTGGTTTGTTGGTTTGTCCTTCAATCACGCCGCAACGGAGCAACGGATCGACTTGATTTTTGGCAAGGCTGAGGACCAGGGACATAGACTACTTTTAGTATTAAAAAAAACTTTTTCCACGCAGACGCAGCAGCGGGCATCATCTAGTAACAACTAAATAGAAGTGAGGCAACGGTGATTTGTGAGGAAACCTGTTAAATTATTGTGGTGAAAATATTAAAATTATGAAGACCCATGAGGGTTCTTCATAATATGCTATGCTTAGATAGGTAGTTATTATTCTAAGATGCTATGCTTTATTTCAAGAATGCTGCGTTATATGCTAATCGATGTGATCCAAATATCATATTGGGCAATGAATCAAGGACTTACAAAAAAAACTAAAACAACACAACTAAACATTATAAACACGAAAATTCCCGTGGGAATTAAAAAAAAATATTCCACGCGGACGATGTCGCGGGCATCAGATAGTAGCACATAATTATACAAAATTACGTAAGTAAGTATGTCTATCCGCTTGAAGACTTATGTAAATCTAAGGTAACCTTATTATCATAGGGTACTCGCTTGAGGGTAGGGAATTCAATTCCCGGGGTAAATACCTCTATTAGCCACATGGGCTGTCTCACTGAACCTTTGTACACGTCTGCAGGGTATTTGTTATTCCGTACACGTTTGCGGATCCCTGAAATTTGATGGAAAACTAATGTTATTTATATAAGTAATATTGTATGGCGACGGTTTTTTTTATTCCCCTAAAAGTTAGCCCTTGACTGTGATCTCACCTGATGGTAAGTGATGATGCAGTCTAAGATGGTAGCGGGCTAACCTGTTAGGGGCATGGCAGTTATATTAAATCCATACCCCTTTTCGGTTTTTACACGGCATCGTAAATCGCTTGGCGGCACATCTTTGCCGGTAGGGTGGTAACTAGTTTCACCAGGCCAGACAAGGGAAAATTCAGAAATTATAAATTACCAAATTGACCCTGCCGGGGATCGAACCCGGGGCCTCCGCACGTTAAGACAACAGCGCTCAACACTGCGCCACGGAGGTCGTCAAACGGACTGTCAGATAGTTCAGTAGTTAAATATGTAAATAAATTAAAATAGCAACTGGAAAATTATAACAGTACGTACTTACACTTACACTAACTTAATGTATCAATTATACAGTGTTAATAATAAAATGTAAACTTAAAATGTAACCTAAATTGTAAAATATGTAACCTAACCTAATTTTTTTGGTATAAATAAACAAATATTATTAAATATTAAATATTGCCAGCTGTACTGGAACCTATTGGTTTGGCGCGTAGCGATGGCAAGAGACCTGATGGTATGACGCTCATACCTTGGAAGATGGGCAGGTCGCTTGTTGGGGATGCAACGTGTGCAGACACTTTAGCTGCATCTCACATTCAGGCGACCTCCTCTACGGCGGGTGCAGCGGCCATCAGCGCCGAACAGGCCAAGAGGCGCAAATATGAAAACCTCGATTCGAGCTTCATATTCGTGCCTTTTGGTGTGGAGACCTTGGGGCCGTGGGGCCCGGGGGCTCGAGCTCTTTTTGAGGAAATTTCTAAAAGGGTTATCGAGTCAACCGGGGACCCGAGAGCTGGCAGCTACCTTGGTCAAAGAATTAGTTTGGCCATCCAAAGGGGTAATGCTGCCAGCATCTTGGGTACAATGCCTCGCTGCGGTGGTCTCGATGAGGTTTTAGATTTAATTTAATTTATTTTACTTAGTTTTAATTTAATAGTGTTTGTAATATTAGTTTTAATTTAGATTTCATTTATAGTTTGTTTATTTCCTAGTTGTAATTAAATAAAATGATTTAAATATTATGTACAGTATTAATTCTGCTGGTATTGAATTTACCATGCTCTTACCAAACGCTGTTTCTGCATAAAGTTAGAGGTATTAGCTTTTGGCACTGACCGACTGTGGAACTAACCGGAATATTAATCAGTTTTGAAGCCTGTATTCATCACATTCAGAACTCGAGCACAGAGCATTATGGTTGGAAGCTTTATTGATATAATTTACTAGAAAACGAGGCTTTAATTATATACTACTATAATTAACTAATAATTAGTAATTAATTTTATAATTTTATTACAGTGCTTCACACACGAGGAAAGTTTCTAAACTTACTTAAATACATATCAAAAATTAGTAATTAGTTACCTAATCATTATAAAAGTGAAGTAGGCACTGAAGGATTTTATTGTGTTAATTTGTAAATGCATGCATCGTCGTCGTCGTTTGAGATCGTCCGTCCACCTAGTGGGGGTCGTCCAACATTGTATGAGTTTAGTTAAAATATGACTGGGGAAAAAAAATATGAAGGGCTGACTCATTTTTTGCGCAAAGGATCAGCCTGGCTGTCCAGCGCGGAAAAGCAGCCAGCATTCTTGCCACCATTCCACGCGGGCATGATTTATATTGTAATAATTAAGCAAACTTTAAGTAAGTACAATAGTATTATTTTAAAAAAAACTGACTTGACTTCACCTACTGATCTTTTAACGTGTAGCCTAACTCAGCCTTATGGGTAAGAACCTTGATTTTTTCAGAATGTTAAAGTTGATCGCCTGATCTCTGCCTAGTCGTGTCGGATTTGCCGTCTTATGCTATGAGAGTAAGGGAATAGAGATTGCTCCTGTGTTTGCACACACTTGTGATAAACGCTCAGACAAAAACGTGACCAAATCCTGGCCAACGCGACTTCAAGATTGTAACATAAAATAGTAAACTTACGACGTAGCTTGTGTTAATTCATTCATATTTCACGCCATGTTAACATAAAATGCATTTAATTCTACTCGTATTCACAACGCAGATATACTGGCAACATTAAACAGAAAGTCTTGTATTACAGCTACAAGATGAGAAGTCTTGTAACATCGAGTAACACGACTAAGAGTTGACCTTTTAATTTATCATCTCCCTAACGCCACACCCACGACACTCCAGACTACGTAATACTATTACAGACACGCGTAAACGGCATGTCAAAAAAATGCACATTTAGGCATTGTCAATGGAATCATAGACAAAACGCATGAGGGAAATCAATTTCTTTGCTCTGGCTTCGGTCGGACTTAGTACCACCCTACTCACAAAGACGTACTGCCAAGCTATTATGGTTTCTGGTAAGATGCTGCGTAGTGGTACCGACCTGAGGTATTGGATTAACACCAGGGACATCAGTTTTGATGTCACCCTTCTAAGTTTGCCCGCTTTCATCATGAACTGCATCGTCATTCGTCATCATACTACTGTCATCAAACGACAAAGTTTTTTCCTTCAAACATTATATTCGTAATAAAATGTTTGAAATTTACACAATCAAAATCTCGGTTTAAGGGCGCCTTCAAATTTGCCGCAAGGCGTAGCGCGGCCGCAGCGCGGCTGCAGCGCTGCGGCCGCGCTCCTGTCGCGAGGTTCGAACATCATAGGGTTGTACCTATATTTATTTTCACGATGGACTCTGACGAAGAAACACTGCTCTGTGTTACTATTACTTAATACGAAACAACGAAAATATAAAGTAGTTGTGTTAACAATACATCAAATAAATATTATAAATGCGAAAGTTTGGATGGATGTATGGATGTATGGATGGATGTTTGTTACTCAATCACGCTCCAACGGCTGAACGGATCGGGATGAAATTTGGCACAAAGATAGATTATAGTCTGGAATAGCACATAGGATACTTTTTATCCCGGAAAATTAAAGAGTTCCCGCGGGAACCGAAAAACCTCAATCCACGCGGACGAAGTCGCGGGCATCAGCTAGTAATATTATACTTACATGCTTCATTTTTTTTCACTTGGAGTCTTGTTTGTGAAATTGTCAATAAATTTAATGCATATTTCTTCCCAAGCCTTTTTCTTTTAAAATAAATAATTAATAGATAAATTCTTCTACCTGATTTTCGTTCATGTTTAGACTTGAACAAAAATACGTGCGCAGTCCCGTCACTAGTCGATCGATGAACTGATGCGCGGCCGCAGCGCGGGTGCAGCGCTGCAGTCGCGTGTTTTTTATTTATATGGATTTACAAAGCAGCGCGACCGCAGCGCTGCAGCCGCGCTGCTTCCGCGCGGCACTTTGCGGCAAATTTGAAGGCGCCCTAATATGTATTTAGTCAGGCTTTGTTATAAAGTTATTGGTGCTTGACCCAGTGGTCCGGTACTTTAGTGATAGCTTCTCCCTATCGAGTAAAGGGGTGTTGCTTATGGTATTGCAGTACAAAAAGGCTGCACTATGTAAGACAATGTAAAAGGAAAGAGTTAAAATGGCGGAGAAACACATGAAAAGAGCCCAAAGCGACTCAACTGCGCGGAATATAAAAGGAAAACTAGAATGCTTGGTCATTATAGTGGAAAAGTAGAGAGGATGATATTTTTATTGTTAGGAAACATAATCCGACCTTGTACATTATGAAGAATAATAAAGAATAATGTTATTGTTAGTTAAGTATGTTTATTTATTTTCTAAACCCACTAGAGCACGATTCTCCTGTGAAAATGACATGGGTTAGGTCAATGCCAAAAGCTATTATTACCTAAGTACTAGCTGATACCCGCGACTTCGTCCGCGTGGTTTAAGTGTTTTTGATTCCCGCGGGAACTCCTTAATTTTCCGGGATAAAAAGTAACCTGTCACTTTCCAGGTCCTCAACTATACCCATACCAAAAATCAAGTCGATCCGTTGCTCTGTTGCGGCGTGATTGAAGGACAAACCAACAAACCAATAAACCAACAAACAAACACACTTTCGCATTTATAATATTCGTATGATAGTCGCACAAATTTATCTGACCTGGTGGCCAATATTTTAACTAACTTTTAAGCCTGTTCAGGTTTTGTTTTTATTTTATTGAAGTGAAAACTTCTATAGCCGCGTTGAGCACTTTTTGGTAGTGGGTAAACTTGTGGATTCGCGTTACCGTCACCGACATGCGACATGCTCGTCGGAGCGAGCAACGACATGCTCGCGAACACCGACATGCTCGCGTTGTTACGAAGACAAGAGGTCTTAAATATAAATATACTACATTCGTAAGTAAACTTTAATGCCTTGGATTTAAGGTTTTTTTTAATTAAAAAAAAAATATTATTCGTTTTCACTTCTATCGACAGTCCCTATGACTGCCAACTTTTTTTTAAATTTAGACTAGCGACGCTTTCACTGGGTCAGACAATGACCTTATATCATCGGTCATTCATCATTCGGTCATTTATCATCGGTCATCATATCATTTCGGGTCATTGGGGTCAGATAAGTTTGTCAGACTATACCTACTTACCTGTATTTAGAAACGTTTGGTAAATTCTATACCAGCACACATAAGATATGAATAGGAACCAGTTTAAGAAATCCCTGAGCGTACT
This sequence comes from Erebia ligea, assembly GCA_917051295.2. Lineage (NCBI taxonomy): Eukaryota > Metazoa > Arthropoda > Insecta > Lepidoptera > Nymphalidae > Erebia > Erebia ligea. The sequence goes on from OU785241.1 coordinate 1,957,636, forward strand.
ACCAAAGTATAATAATGACACGGTAATTTTTTTTTTTTTAATATTTAAGCTAGCGCAAGGCTGCAATCAGACTTGCTTGCAAGTGGTGATGCAGCCTAAGGTGGAGCGCGCTTGCCTACAAGATACCTATTCACTCTTGATTTGAAGGTGGATATTAAAAGAGGAGGGGAAAACGGAAGCCGGAAGGGCATTCAATATCCTAGCGGTTCGAATTAGAAACGAGGAAGCAAATCGCTTCGTACTAGCCCGCGGGATTTCGACTACGTAAGGGTGCAGACCTTGCCGATGCCTTGCGGTTCGATAATAAAACGGTGACGGAGGAACCAGATCGAATATTTCTTGGGCACACTCTCCGAAATATATCCGGTAGAATACCGACAGACAGGCAACTTTGCGCCGATGTTCCAAGCTTTGCAGCTTCGAACTGACCAGCGCTTTGTTACCAATAAGTCTCCTGGCGTGACGATCCACCAAATCCAATGCATCAAGCTGTAATGGTGATAATGATGTCCTCCAAATCCAATTTGGACCAAGGCGGCCAATCTACACAGAGATTAGCCAGCTGCGAGGGAGATATGACAGAGCACGAGTGCGCATATTTGCGTAAAGACAGTTGCACTGTCATACCCTTACTCTCAAGGCCCTTGAAACGGGAAATCCAACACGACTGGAGAAAGATCAGACGCAGAACTGACGACTTAACATGGTTTACACCGGGGCGAAATGTCGCCAACTTCCTAACTTCGGGCTACCAAAGTACTACCTACAAAACAACGAGAGAAGCCGAGTATTTAAAATACCTCAAACCAAAACTTTTCCCTATTCTTTTGAATGCAAGTAGGTAAATTTAAATAAAGCCCGATCCTATTTCAGATATTTTCAATTCTTTGTTCAAAAAATGGCAGACGCCAAACCTGTTCACGTTTCCCATTTTAGGGTGTGACTCGAACGAAATAGTTTTCTTTTTCAATTTCGAAAATAACTGTGTTTTAGGCCGCGCGTTTTCTTTTTTTTTTTGGTTTAACGCGCTAGGTTTTTGAATGTTTCACATGTTAACTTCGTTTACAGTTTTGTCCTTCAAACTTATCAAATCCGGTGACAGCGTCGCTAGTAGATATAAAAAACCGGCCAAGTGCGAGTCGGACTCGCGCACCGAGGGTTCCGTACAAACCTGTAGTAAGCCTTACGATTAATTATTATTTATTTATTAGGATAGCCAACAGTTGTTACACTAAATACATTATATTATTGATTATACGCATACAAATATATGATAAATGTACAACCTATTATAGGCTACCACAACATGCATATACCTATAATAAATACTAAATTGGACTGATAACATAGAATTTTATAAACCTAATTATTTACATTGAAGTAGGTATGTCAATCTTTTCGAAAAATAAAAAAAAAAATTATTCAAAGCATCGGTCATGATATACATATTACATTTTAAACTATTATAAATTAGATTAGGTACAAATTCACAAATTATATTTTATTATCAATCACAAAAAAAAACAGTCAAAGGAAAACCTAGTCACTTACTAAACCTAGTCACGACTAGTTTATTACAAAATATGATACAAGAATATAATATGTCTAATTTAATTTATTAATTACTTAGGTACTGTTAGCAGAAAATAAATCAATAAATCTTCGCCTAAATTCAGCGTAACTGTTATGGAATAAATCTATTTCATTATGTTTCCTTACAGAATTGTTATAAAGATCTGACATTCTTGGTATGGGTGAATATTTACCTAGTTTAGTTCGACAAGATCTAACATGCAACAATTTACAAGGGTGCCTTGGATTATTCATGCGAGGTGCTTTAATCGCAAATCTCGAGAGCAATTCGGGACAATCAACTTTGCCGCTATATAGTTTGAATAAGAACGTCATCGACATTAGATCTCTCCTATCCTCAAGCCTGTTCCTCTTGAAAAATTTAAGTCTGTCTTCATAATTACTAAGATTTTTCTTAAATCTATATGCGAGTTGGCGCAGAAATCGCCTCTGTACTCTTTCAATTCTTTGAACGTGAACTTTGGCAAACGGAGACCAGACCGTGCAGCAATATTCTAGTTTGCTACGTACGAAACAATCAAAAAGACGAATTACAGTAGCACTTTGCTTAAAGTTTTTGGAACATCTGAGGACAAAACCAAGAGATCTATTAGCCAGGTCAAGTGTTTTGTCTATGTGTGGGATGTAACTTAATTTGCTATCCATAATAATACCTAAGTCACGAATTGTGTTTACCTCAGCCAGTCGCCTTTCATTTATATAATATGAAGATGGTAACTTATTCTTTTTACGTGTGAATTTAAGGTGATGACATTTTTCTATATTTAGGCACATTTTATTTACTTTGCACCATTCACCCAACCTGCACAGGTCCTCCTGCAATAATTGCACATCGCTTTCATCCTTGATAACTCGTGTCAATTTTAAGTCGTCAGCAAAAAGGCTCGCGTTGCTGTTTTTAAAAATCTTAGTTATGTCGTTAATGAATACGTTGAAAAAAAGAGGTCCTAAATTAGATCCTTGAGGGACTCCTGATTGTGCTATAAATACATTCGACTGATGACCATTTATTACAACTATTGACTTCCTATTCTCTAGATATGATTTACTCCACATTAACAATGTGCCAGAGATACCGAGCTCTTTCAGTTTGACCAGCAATAAACGATGATTAACCTTATCAAAAGCCTTTGAAAAATCAGTATATATGACATCCATTTGCTGCCCGTCATCAATGCATTCAGATATATTTGACGCGTGAAGTAACAGATTGCTATTGGTAGAACGTTTGCTCATGAATCCATGTTGCTTATCACTGATATAGTTTTTTAAATGATTATACATATGCTGGTACACTAAAGATTCAAAAGCCTTTGCCATAGAAGATATAATAGATATAGGGCGATAGTTTTTAATTTCTTTCTGCTTGCCAGACTTAAAGATAGGAACTATTCCTAATTAATTAATAATAATAAACTATTAAATAATTAATGAATTTAATGAACCGCAAAACAAACTTTGTTTGTATTGCGGTTCGTATTGTTTTATTTTTCGTGTAAAATATACATAAGCTTCTATTGACCATAATTATTTCAGATTTTTCAATTTGTAAACTTCGGAGATAAGGGGGGGGAAACGGTATATTTTTCGACATTTTGCCCGATAAATCAAAAACTATTATGCATAAAAATAAATAAAAATCTGTCTTAGAATTTAGAAGTATAGCCCTTTCATATGATATCCCACTCAGTAATAGTTATCATACTTTGAAATTTCAAACCCCCGATTTTCCCCCTTTTTTAATTAAACTAAAAATAATTTTCGATTTTTTTTTATTTTAATGATGTGAGGCCACTATTATACATAACTATTCCAAATTTCATGTCGATAGCTTTAATAGTTACTGAAATAATCGACTGTGACGGACGGACGGACGGACGGAGAAAGTCGCACCATAAGGGTTCCATTTTTACCATTTTGGTACGGAACCCTAAAAACTACAATTTTAAAAAACTTAACAGGCATTAACATTAGTTCACATTTTAGCCACAGTCCGTCATTGACGGACTGTACAGCTGTTTTAATTTAATTTAGAATAACTTTGATATTATTATACAAGTATGAATTTATGCCAGGGCTCTATTGTTTTTTTTAAAGTGAAAACTTCTTTAGCTGCGTTGAGCACTTTTTGGTAGGGGAAATTTCAAATTTTAATACTAAAATTATTGTAAGTTATAAAGTTATTACTTCTATCGGCAGTCATATTACTACTATTACCTATTCTGTGGTCATAGTGCCAATTTTTTTGAAGTGAAAACTTCTTTAGCTGCGTTGAGCACTTTTTGGTAGGCGAAATTACAAATCTATATCTATATATATAAAATTCAAAGTCCTGACTGACTGACTGACTGACTGACTGACTGACTGACTTATATCCTATCTATCGATTATTCGAAAGTTGTTTTTGTTGTTTATCAAAATTACAATTTTTGTATTTTCAAACCAACTAAATTGCAAATGGTAAACTCAATTTATTTAAAAAATTAGTAGGAAATATAGGTGTCTCTTATGTTAACTCATGTTTTGACTCTACCACCGGTTATATTTTCTAGTTCTTAGTTAGTTTACCGGTTAACAGCAACGAAATACGTTAGAATACGTACGAATAGTTTAAGGAGAAAAAAGGTTAAAAATATAAAAATTTAAGACAGCCCAGACTGTACCGAATCGCGTAAATTTTACAGTCGGCCGGCTATAAAAGAAATCCAGAAGGCGTTTTTGCCATAAACTATAGAATGAAACAGACGCGATACGTGTCGTCTGTTTATGACCACATCGTGTTAGTCTCTGAGAGGAATATTGGAGTTTAAATCCCATAATATTAACCGCTAACCAGTAAGAAAATATCTTCTATATTTTTTTGTTAGTTGAAAGGCTTTTTCTTTTCTTTTTCTTCTAGGCAAGCGCGCTCCAACCTAGACCTCGTCATTGCTTTGCACCACTTTGCACTAAGCATGATTGTCGTCAAGCGCAAGCCTGTCTCACAATAAAAAAAAGGCACTATATTGATATTTTTATATTGTTTTTAAAAATATTTTAAAATTCCCGTAGGAACTCTTTGACTTTCCGAGATGACAAGCTATGATTTCTTTAAAAATATGTAATTAAAAAAAACGACTGCTCTGCCAACAAGAATTTGTTTTAATAAAAATAGCCAGTGTCACTCGGGATGATAATATTATACAGATTGGCCGCTACGGCGTAGCAGACAGATAGAATGACTTTCGCATTTATTATGCACTAGATGATGCCCGCGACTTCGTCCACGTGGATTGATGTTTTTGATTCCCGCGGGACCTCTTCAATTTTCCGGGATAAAAGTAGTCTATGTCCTTCGCCTGGATGTAACCTATCTCTGTACCAAATTTCATCAAAATCGGTTGAGTAGTTGGGCCGTGAAAGCGTAGCACACAGACAGACACACTTTCGCATTTATAATATTAGTATAGATATAGATTTATTATGCCTACTTATTATACTTGTACTTGATTACTTTGACGTATCTTCAGGAACTTGCTTTGCCAGCAGGGTACCAATCATGTAAGAATGTCCGATAAAACGTTTAAGATGTTCGTCAAAGTAAAATAAACCATAAAGGCATTGAATTAGAGCTCAATTTCGTCTGCCCATTCTTATACGTTTAGGTATGAACGATACTCGAACGTATAAGAATGGATACACGAAATTGAGCTCTAATTTAATGCTGTTATGGTTTATAAACTTTGACGACGAACTTTAACGTTTTGATCGGACATTCTTACATGATTGGTACCCTGATCCCCCTGTGGAAAAAAGGACTATATTTAGGGTTGTCAATTTGGTTAACTGTGAAACAAACCACATATTTAATTTCCCATTGCGCGAATTATTGCGTCTACGGTCGTCACAATTAGCCATAGTATTTTGTTTATCCCCTTTATAAATCTCAAATAAACGAAAACTTAACAATAAAGCTGCCTTTTGTCATTTGGTTTCAATCTTAGAAGAAATAAGCTTACAATAAAAGCTGCGAGAGCCTCCGAATAATAAAACAATTACACTTTTAATCAGACTCCCACCGCTTCAATTCGTATCCCCCAAAAGGAAAATTAGCATTAAAACGATCCGTACAATTTTTATCTGTTATACTTTTTCATTCTTGTTTTGCCTAATTGATATTCTGTGATGATTGACGACCATTTTGCAAAAGGATCAGGGTGTCAGCTGGTTTTATTTTTTATGTAAATCAGTTTTCATTTAACTTCGGAAACGTGAAAATAACGGAACAGGGAATCTGCTTTTTACTTATTTCTGTGGTGAAAATTGTGCCCTGCGTGTAAAAATAAATAATTTTACAGTTAGTACACTACTAGCGATCCGCCCCGGCTTCGCACGGGTAGCACTAATAATCCTAATAGTCTATCTATACTTATAATAAAACTGTAACAGGTCAAATTCTGTACATTGAAGATATTTTGAAAATTTTTTTTGGAGGGCACTCATTATTCGATACTGAAGCCAAATCTGTAGTTTTTTTTCATTTTTGTCTGTCTGTGTCTTGGCCGCGCATCACGCCGAAACTACTGAATGAATTCAAACGAAACTTGGCACGATTTGAGCCCGTACTGCGAGGTAGGACATAGGATACTTTTTATCCCGAAATTCTACCCACGAAGGGGTGAAATAGGGGTTGAAAGTTTGTATGAAAGTCCTTAATTTCTCAAGTTATAGCCATGAAACTTGATATATGAGCTGCGAGTTGAAAATGAAAACATATTTGATTCACAGCTTCTCAAAATTCCACCCCCGAAGGGGTGAAATAGGGGTTGAGAGTTTGTATGAAAATCCTTAATTTCTCAAGTTATAGCCATGAAACTTGATATATGAGCTGCGGGTTGAAAATAAAAACATATGTGTTTCACAGTTTTACAAAATTCCACCCCCGAAGGGGTGAAATAGGGGTTGAGAGTTTGTATGAAAATCCTTAATTTCTCAAGTTATAGCCATGAAACAGTAAAGTTATATAAGGTATAGTTGAGGACCCAGGGAGAGTGACATAGGCTACTTTTTATCCCGGAAAGTTAAGGAGTTCCCGCGGGAATCAAAAAAACTTTAACCACGCAGACGAAGTCGCGGGCATCAGCTAGTAAATTTAAAAATACAATAAACAGTAGACCTTTAAAAAACTTTTCGTACTTGTTCCAATAACCGATTTGTATTCCAAAAGTCGATTTTTCGATCCCAAAATAACGGCCGAAACAAATCTAGTAATTGCAGCGATACATAAATAATGGCTGACCCGCACGGAATGCTCTCGAACTGTCTGAATGTCGATTGTATTGGAATTGTCGAGTTTCTTTTAGAAACTCTTTCGGACGGCCATTTTGTTACCGTGTTTTACAACGCTTAGGTACCTAAAAACTTATAAATCCATGATATAAAGTCAAAAGTCAAAATCAATAGCACGTTACTGACAAGGCCGTAAATAAAGTAATTTATGGCTGAGTAATATTGGAAGGACAAGGCGAATCCGAGGACTACCCAAGTGATTTTAATGACGAGGCGTGAGTTGACGCCTTTTAAATAAATGGGGTACCTAGAGAATTGCTATTTCAGACGAGACTTGTATAGTACTTTTCTCTAATTTGCGAGGAAACAATAAACAGAATTTGTTAAGAAAACTTTTCTACATTGCCGATAGAAGACGTTGACTTAATCATAATCATAAATCATTTATTTTGCAAAATTGTGGGTAATAAATAACAGCTGTATAATATGTAGAATCTTCCCATACACAATCTACTGTCAGAGACAGTGTGCAAAAATTATATTACACTAAAATTTATATGTCATTTAAAATTTAAATTCAAAATATGTCTGGTATACAAAAAAAATTGATCCAAGTTAAAATTATCAGTTACACATTTTATAAAGTTATATAAACAAATTTCTTTAATGTCAAACAATTTTAATATTAGTCAATATTGGCATGTTAGATTAGTATTGACTTATTACCTCAACTCACGCTCAAACATCCTATGGGTATTAGCGGCCAGAAAAGAGCCACGGTACGTATTGTTTTTGTAATTATCGAAGCAATTTCCGAGCAAGTAGGAGAAAAAGATCTTTACTTAGTCTTTTTAAAACTAAAGCGGTATCTTAAACGAGGGTTCCAAATGCAGAACTAATAAATAAAGTACTTATAATAGTTAATTTAATTCATGCTTATTCATACACTGAGAAAAAAGACCTTCCGAAATACGGAAGGTATTACCGTCCCTTTTGACTCAGTAGGAAATTTACCTTTCAACTTGGAAGGATATTATTACCGTCCAAAATTTCCTTCCAAACAATGTCTGCCTTCTATTTTGGTGGGTAATACGTACCTTCCAAATTTCGGTCGGAAATTCCAACTGAGTCAAAAGGGAAGGTAATTTTTGGAAGGAAAATAAATGACGGTAAATACATACTTGGTCATATTTGTTCGGTAAATATAAATAACCTTCCAAATCTAGAAGGTAAAGACATAATATTACCTACCTAAGGCGAAGGCCCCCCTCCCCCCAAAATTAAAGGCTTTCAAAACGCCCTGTCCCAGCAAGGGTGGAAGCAGGGGTCCGTATACCACCTATGATTAACTAGCTGATGCCCGCGACTTCGTCCTCGTGGATTGAGGTTTTTCGGTTCCCGCGGGAACTCTTTAATTTTCCGGGATAAAAAGTGGCCTATGTGCTATTCCAGACTATAATCTATCTCTGTGCCAAATTTCATCCAGATCCGTTCATCCGTTGGAGCGTGATTGAGTAACAAACATACATCCATACATACATCCATCCATCCAAACTTTCGCATTTATAATATTTATATGGATTATTGCTCTGCTATGCGCTTTCAATGAATGTCCCAACTAGGTGGAAGCACCATTTGCCACGATGCAGGTACCGATACAAGCGGACTTGGCGATATATATGTGTTTGACCGGCGCCACCCTATACCGCGAGCCAATATACGCGTAGCGACATCTAGTGGTCGGGTCGGGTACTACATTCGGTGTTACAATTTCTATTTAATAAAACTTATTCGTTTTCCTTCCGATACCGAAATATTCCAATTTGTTTGGAGAGATATTATCATCTAATTTAGAAAGATGTTCCTTGTGTTATTTTCTCCAAATGTGATCCATCTAATTTGGATGGTAATTCCTTCCAGCGAGCCTTTCTAATCCCTTCGTTTTTGATGGAATAGTAATGTCACTTCATTTCCTACTAAATAAGAGGGTAAATATCCTTTAATTTCGGAGGGTAAATATGCGTTTTCCTTCCGACACTGTTCCTACCGAAAAATTATAATTGATTTAGAAGGATAATTCATCATCTAATTTAGAAGGATACTCCTTGTGTTATTCCCTCCAAGTGTGATCCATCTAATTTGGATGGTAGTTCCTTCCAGCGAGCCTTTCTAATCATTTCTTTTTTTGATGGAATAGTAATGTCAATTTATTTCCCACTAGTTAAGAGGGTAAATATCCTTCAATATCAGAAGGTTAGCTGCGTTTTCCTTCCGACAACTTTGGATTTGAATTCAGAAGGACATTAACATCTAATTTGGAAGGATACATTTGGGAGGAATTATTATAATGCATCCTTATTTAGTAGGAATATTTAGCTGGAAGGAAATTCCTTCTTGGTTAATTCCTTCCAACAAATTTCCTTCCTTTATGTTCTTCCGTATTAGACGGATAAAATTCATTACCTTCTAAATATCGGTAGGAATTTGGCAGTTCCCCGATTCAGAAGGTAATCGGTGGAAGGAAAAGACCCAATTTTGGAAGGAATCGGTTTTAGAAGGTAAAAATCGGAAGGTAAACAAGGAAATTTTTCTCAGTGTACCAATAATTTATTTTTAAATACGAAAGCGGGTCTGTCTGTCTGCTATGTTCCATATTACTTGTTTCAATATCGAATTTGTATTCCAAAAGTCGATGTTTCGATCCCAAAATAACGGCCGGAACAAATGTAGTGATTGTCGCGATACATAAATAATGGATGACCCGCGCCGAATACACTCGAAAAGGTCTAAATGTCGATTGTATCGGGGCAGTGTCGAGTCTCTTTTAAGAAACTCTTTTGGTCGGCCATTTTATTGCCGTTTTACAACGCTTATTTAAAAACTAGCTATAAATCCCCCGTATCCTTATATAGACTGTAGACGTAGATATATTGACTGCCTCGTTGGTCTAGTGGTTGGCATGTTCGACTGTGGCCAACGAGGTCCCGGGTTCGAGTCCCGGGTCGGGCCTTAACAAGTATTGGATTTTTCTAATTAGAAATTCTCAGTACTAGCCCGGAGTTGGAAGTTGGCGGTGTTTCACCCCCGTGCCTCGGAGAGCACGTTAAGCCGTCGGTCCCGGTTATTATCACTAACATGATAATAGTCGTTAAATCCCGTCAACCCGCATTGGAGCAGCGTGGTGGGTCTAAGCTCTAATTCCCTCTCTCCTATGAGAGTGGAGGCCTGTGCCCAGCAGTGGGACGTTAATGGGCTGTAGTTGATCACCTGTCCGGTTGTCACCGGGTCAGTTAAGTTTGTCGGACTAAGTATATCTATTTCAGACTGAGCTACTGAGCACAAGTCTCCTCTCGGAATGAGAAGGTTTTGGCCGCAGTCTACCAAGCTGGCCAAGTGCGGATCGGCAAACTTCATAAACCTTTGAGATCGTTATCAGAAACTCATGCATGCATGTTTCCTCACGATGTTTTTCTTCACCAGTTTTGTTTGAAAGGTGACCTTTCTTATGACACCTTTCACTTGTTCTAGACTTCTAGAGTGACCATAGTTATGATTCATTTAAATCTGTTCAGCCTTTTCTAGTTGATGAAGGGATGTAAGCAAATTCCACTGGTCTGATCGATTATGAATTCGGTATTCTGTGACTTCAATGTGTCGGCATTTTTTAATTTTTAAAAAGCAAGTTATAGTCCCACAAACTTATTTGACCCGGTGACAGCGGCGCTAGTATCTATGAAAAATATTTAAAACTAGCTAATGCCCGCGACCTCGTCCGCGTGGATTGAGGTTTGTCGGTTCCCGCAGGAACTCTTTTATTTTCCGGGATAAAAAGTAGCCTATGTGTTATTCCAGACTATAATCTATCTCTGTGCCAAATTTCATCCAGATCCGTTCCGCCGTTGGGGCGTGATTGAGTAACAAACATCCATCCAAACTTTCGCATTTATAATATTAGTATATTATAGATATAGATAAAAACAAAAACTATACAGGCATAAAAATTAGTTCAAATTTTGGCCACCGGGTCAGATAAGTTTGTGGGACTGTACTTTGATCTCAACAAGTCGACAATACTGAAGCAAGAACGGATAATTAAACTAAACTGGAAGAATCTCCTTCCAGTCAAAACTAAGATATCCTTAGCTGAAACACTCCTCTTACCTATACTGGACTATACCGATAGCAGTTACACGAATCTCACTGAGGAGTTACTAAACAAGCTTGAGCGTTTACAGAACATGTGTATTCGATTTATCTATGGATTGAGGAAATTTGATCATGTTAGTGCGTATCGTGCTCGTCTCAAATGGCTTCCAATTAGGTTACGTCGAAATTTTCATGTTCTTTCCTTACTATTCTCTATCCTATATGCTCCTCATACTCCCAGCTATCTTAAAGAACGTTTCCACTATCTCGGTGCTGTCGATCGCCATATGCAGCTGCGTTCTACCAAGGATAATAAACTCAAAACTCCTTGCAGTCGTACAAAATTTTACAGTAAATCGTACACGGTGTATGCTGTGCAGTTATGGAATTCTCTACCCAAACATATCAGAGACTCCAAATCCTTACCTATTTTTAAAAATAGTCTCAAAGAATATTTTCTCAACTACGCCATGCCATAATAACTAAATACCTAATATCTCTATCGTAATTTGTTAATATGTTTATGTAATATTAACTAAATGTGTAACTTATGTATGTATTATTATGTATGTATATGTATAATATATATTGTTATCTATATTTATTTATTTTACTTATATGTATTGTATAAATATATAATACATCTACTATGTGCTTTCCTACTATTAATAATAACGTGTATTATATTGTGCCACACTACCCTACACAACCTGTTCAATCCTCTCACCAAAGGTTGCCTGGTAGAGATTGCTCATTAAGCAATAAGGCCGCCTTTGCATACCTACTTTTTAGTAAACTTTACTTTGTATTCTTTTATGTGTGCAATAAAGTATTCATCTATCTATCTATCTATCTATCTAAAGTAATAATCGATTCCGAGGTTGCTCTAAGATCACGTTATCGTGGACTTCAAAATTATGATTCAACTAGCTGATGCCCGCAACTTCGCCCGCGACGATTGATGTTTTTTGGTTCCCGCGGGAACTCTTAAATTTTCCGGCATAAAACAGTAGCTTATGTCGTTCCCCGGCATGTAACCTACCCCTACCCTGGAAAAGATGGGCCGCTAAAGCGTAGCAGACAGACAGACACACTTTCGCATCCATACTAATATTAGTATGGATTCACGAAGACATAGGCCATTCTTAGTTATTGTGATGATGACACCATTAGATAGCATTTTGGCGGCCTCCCTGACGCAATAACAAGCGCAGTGATCTTTTAAGTATGAGGTCCCGGGTTTGATTCCTAGCAGTTTCAATTTAGGAATTTATAATTTCAGAATTTTCCCTGGTCGTGGCTAGTTACCAGACCAGATCAGAGAAAATTCTGAAATTATAAATTACCGAATTTATCCTGTAGGGAATGGAACCCGCGACCTTCCACTTATAAGACCACAGCGCTGACTGTTGAATCTTAATTCATTTTATACCAGGCAAGTTTAAAAATAAGCTAAACAGTATGTAACCTCAGAAATATAATATATGCTTTCGGAACTAATATACGAACAAACTTTTGGTCAGTGGTATTACTAACTGAAAGTTTTCATACCACTTGTAGAACTAACTTTAAGCTAACGACTAACTGCATCCAACTTAACAAGTGTTGAAATTCATGAGATGTAAACTGGGACCTAGAACTGTACTCTACATCGTTCCATACGTAATGGTGAATAGTCAAGATCATGGGGTAATCCGGCAACGCAGTCGCTATTCTAATTACTTATTTAAATTGGCTTAAATTAAAAAATATACTAAGACCCACTAGCGCTGCGCATTTGTTACGAGGCGCGACAAGATGCGTCTAAAAAACAGTCATTTAAAATGGAGGTCGAAAAAAATCGCAGCGCTAATGTTTTATTACATTCGCTCGCGCTGTTGCAATAAATATCAACGTAGATACTGGGATACATCTCACAATTTTTTTTTGTCATTTTTTTTTAATTTTACAAATTTAAGATAATTTCATCATGCTCGCGGAAAGATATCGCGCGCGTTTTCTCGTTCAAACAAAACAGCGCGCGACGGGCGCGTGCTTGCCGCGGTAATAGAGGTTGATAAAAACGTGCCGCGCTAGTGGGTTATGGCACTAATAATAGTGAATAATTTTTAACGGCTTCAACTCAAAATCAAATGTTTTTAATTCAAATAAACATTTATGAGTGCTGCTTTAATAAATAATATGATAGGAGAAACTGACTGACTGACATAATATCAAAGCAAATCTCAAACAGCTGGAGCTATAATTTAGTTTTTCATGTAGGTTAAATTCTCTAAAATCAGCTCAGTGAGCTAGTCATGACATACGTTGATTGTGATTGCGTTTCGCAATAGCCCCCAACAATTTATTAATATTCAAAAAGCTGCACTATGCCTCTCCAACAGCGTAGAGAGATTTTCTATTTCCCGTACATTTTTCTTGGTCTTAAATTTGTATGTTGTTCACAGACGTACAGTCTTGCTAATAAAAATACGTATACATGTTGCTCATAAGTCATACAATATGTATTATCTATACATTACTAGCTGATGCCCGCGACTTCGTCTAGCTTAAAAAAGGTATAATCTGAGAATTTGGGCATTTTTTCTTTGGTTTTCCGGGATTAAAGGCGTACCCAGGATGTAATCTTTACCTGGACCAAATTTCGTCAAAATCGCTTAAACGGATAACTGACAAATATACACACTTGGACTTTTATATGATTAGTATGGATTTCTTTACATCCACGTGGAAAAACTCGGGATAAAGGCTTGTTTAGCATAAATAGGTCGGCACTTGAAAGGGGAATTAAAAGCGTATCGCAGATTTAGGGATTTGAAACGAGATAAAATGACGAGGAAAGCTTTTATTTTCCGTTTTGCTAAGCTCGGTTGTTATGTTAGTTGTTTACGCACTGCCTTCAAAAAACGCAATTCTTTACTGGTATTAAATGAATAAACATAAATTTATTACAAGCAATTTTAAACAATTTAAAATTGTATACAAATCCATTAAAAATATGCTCCTAAAAAAAGCTTATATCTACTGTTGAAGATTATATAATAGTCAGCTAATGCCCGCGACTTCGTCCGCGTGGATTGAGGTTTTTTGGTTCCCGCGGGAGCTCTTTAATTTTCCGGGATGTATGGATGTATGGATGTTTGTTACTAAATTACGCTCCAACGGCTGAACGGATATGGATGAAATTTGGCACAGAGATAGATTATAGTCTGGAATAGCACATAGGCTACTTTTTATCCCGGAAAATTAAAGAGTTCCCGCGGGAACCGAAAAACCTCAATCCACGCGGACGAAGTCGCGGGCATCAGCTATTACATAAATATATAAAAGAAAGAAAACAATAAATATGTCGCTATTAATGATAACAAAGAGATAGGTAATGATTTCTAACGTCAATTTAAACCTATTAAGGGTTTTAGCACGATGAATATGTGAGGGGAAGTTCATTCCATAGACTGGCGGTCCTGAGTGCAAATGAACTTTGGAAATATTTAGTCCGATGCATCATGAGGCACCTCGAGAATAAGTTTATCAGCCGACCGAAGAACTCTATCTGGTCTATTATTATTTAAGTATGTAACTCCACACTAGGTTAATTTTAATTTTAATATAATTGCTTTTTTTTATTAATATTCGCATATAACCTAATTAATGTAATAACTTATCCTAATGATAATCTTAACTTAAAATAAGGGAAAATTGTTACCTTCGTAGAAATCTCAGCACATTTTGAGAAATATTTACTTTTAATAAACGTTTGGGAAGGAACTGGCCCCTAAGATACGGGTCCTCCTAGTTTAGGGGTCAGGAATGCACTGTATTTTTGTATTAAGTTATTTTGATAATAAAGATTTCTATTTCTATTTCTATTATGTCCAAGATATTTAAACTTATCCTTTAAATAACCAGGAGTCATGGGATTGAACAATACACAGTACAGAAGAGAAACAATACGCAGATTTTTATTAAACGCTGCGTTTTTACAAGACAGTGTGAGGATAAACCGCTTACATTTTTGAATGTCGGATTTCCTCGCGGTCACTCGATCTACATTATTAAAGCAACGTCAACGAACTAAATTTTTTTCTTTTTTTAACTCAAATGAATACTCGAGGGAGGAATAAAAGACAGCCTTAAGGAAATTATTTACAGATGTCCTGTGAAGTATCCTTTTAAAATAAACGGTTTTTTTTTTTTTTAATGATAAATATGAATTTACATATTTAACAGGTTTCCTCCGATATTCGTCAGAGACCTTTTTTACGTTTGCTCTTTACGTCTGATTTTATTATTTTTTAGTTTAAATGTGCTAGTTTTTAAATATAATTTTAGCTTGATCAAAGAGTGAGCTCGTTTTATTTAAATACTTTATTGTTATTTTGATATATTATATTTGATTACTTTTATTTTAAAAACATCTGATTTTATTATTTTAAATTTTTAAATGTGTTAATTTTTAATATTATTTTGGTTTAAGTCAAAAAAAATAAAATAAACGGTTATACCTTGGTGGTTTAAACGTTCGACCTCCTATTTGGGCAGTCGCGGGTTCAATCTTCCAACTGACAACTGAGATATTCTGGTCAGAAAAACCTAATACTCAATTATCCCCGTATTCCCCGTGCCTCGGAGAGCACGTTAAGCCGTCGGTCCCGGTTATTATCACCTAACATGATAATAGTCGTTAAAGCCTGTCAACCCGCATTCGAGCAGCGTGGTGGGTCTAAGCTCTAAATTCCTCTCTCCTATGAGAATGGAGACCTGTGCCTAGCAGTGGGACGTTAATGGGATGTAATGACCCTTTTGAAACAAGTTAAAAATAGTTTGTAAAAATGACAAAAAAATTATTGAGAGATATTTTAGTGTATTTAGTGCAAATTTGAATCTGAATCCATACTAATATTATAAATGCGAAAGTGTTTTCTGTCTGTCCGTCTGTCTATCTGTCTGTCTGTCTGCTACGCATTCACGGCCTATCTGCTCAACCGATTTTGATTAAAGGTACGTTGTATCCCGGGGAAGGACATAAGCTATACTTTTTATCCCGGAAAATTAAAGAGTTCATCCGGGAATCAATAAGCCTTAATCCACGCGGACTAGTTAAAAAATAAAATCTGGTTGATAAACCCACCGAAAAGTTTTTTTTTAATAATACCAGAAGTAGGGCAGTAAAACAAAATGGATGGTTGTATGTAGGCTGTACAGTCGCGGTCTGAAAATGTTTACCACCTCAAGGCTCATAACTGTAGGAACACAATCTGTGTCAGAATGTCGATATGATATGTAGGCATAGATCATCGATTTTTTAAATATGTATCGGTCACATTATAAGTAAATCTATGGTCGCTGAAGTAAGTTAGTAGATAGGATAGAATTTAAGTAGAAAACTTTATATTAATATTTTTGGTGTCACAAAATAATGAAATTTAATGCTATAATGTATCACGCTTGAAATTGGATTTTTGATATGTTTTAAGTCCTATCAAAGTAATAATTAATTCATACTGTTTTTGTTGAAAAGTTATTTTTATATTATTATAAATAAAAATGCCTATTTACTATTACGTTAGTGTCATAACAGTTCATTACAATTACTAAGCACAGCATATTAAGATTTACATTAATGTCAATTGATAAAAAATAATAAAAATACTGGTACAATAAAACAAAATTAAATAAAAATTAAAAATTAATTGAAAATTATCACATTTACATTCATTTACGTAAAAGTCGCCTCTACGGCGTAGGCCAAATCTTGCCAAAGCTTTCTGTTACGTGCTTGTCTCAACCAATCTGGCCCATATGTCTCTGAAAAGTTATCTCGCTCTTTTTATATATCTATGTAGGTAATAAATACCTTAACATGGCGGTTTAGACTGCATGCAGTGTTATAATAGTTATTTATGCAACAGTTGTGTAATAAGGGGTATTAAAACACGAACGTGGGTTTATCACACGACGCGAAGCGGAGTGTGATAATGTGCAATGTTCTTTTTTTGAAATTCGTATAGACGTTCTTTTTTTGTAATTCATACAGATAATGCATCAAGCAGATGTGGCTGTCTGTTGAGTAAACCCTTTGCGCAAAGGGGATCGAAAAAAAAAAACAAAGGAGTGTTGTTATGAAATTCAGTACGACATTACATCACCCGTTTGGATGATGTTATGGTTATTAGGACATTGGGTGTTTTAATGTTGGCAATAAGCTAACTGTTTCAGAACCTGTTATAGAGGATTTATAGCATGGGAGTAGATCATAAAGAATCTAATATGATGGAAATGGATAAAAAATTCTGACCGCGCCTGTACACTATGTAGGCTGAATGTAGGTGTAAGCTGTAAATGATTGTACACCCACATACTGGTACGCGAAATGCGAAATATAAACGATATTACAATACTACCGACGCAAACCTAACGTGTATTTAAATTCCGTTTTAGGGTTCCGTACCCAAATTGTTAAAGAGACGGTTTAACCCGTTGTTATATGTGTGCGACGAAAGCGTCGCGACAAGATACCACGTCATAGAAAACGACACGTTATCTTTGATTTTTGACGACCTCCCTGGCGCAGTGTTGAGCGCTGTGGTCTTAAGGCGGGAGGTCCCAGGTTCGATCCCCAGCAGGGTCAATTTGGAAACTTATTATTTCAGAATTTTCTCTGGTCTGCTCTGGCTTTCACCGTGGCTACCACCCTACAGGTAAAGATGTGCCAAGTGATTTAGCGTTCCGGTACGATGCCGTGTAGCTAAACCGATTAGAGTTATGGATTTAATATAACTGCCAAACCCCTAACAGAGTAGTGCGCGACCAACTTAGACTGCATCATCATTTACCATCAGGTGAGATCGCAGTCAAGGGCTAACTTGTAGTGGATAAAGAGATCAGACACAATCGTACAACAATAGGGTGATGCCTATATCAAAAATACTAATATACTAATATTATAAATGCGAAAGTGTGTTTGTTTGTTGGTTTGTTGGTTTGTTGGTTTATTGGTTTGTTGGTTTGTTGGTTTGTCCTTCAATCACGTCGCAACGGAGCAACGGATCGACGTGATTTTTGGTATGGGTATAGTTGAGGACCTGGAGAGTGACATAGGCTACTTTTTATCCCGGAAAATTAAGGAGTTCCCGCGGGAATCAAAAGAAAGTTAAACCACGCGGACGAAGTCGCGGGCATCAGCTAGTCAAAAATAAATTATTTTATAACTGATTATTAAATAGAGGATCTTCCAAAAGACCTAAAATTCGGATCCTCGGTTAGTTTTAAGTTTGATAACCATTTTAAAATATAGATTTAAGAAAAAAGTGCGTTGACATTTTATGACGTCACAACTGTAAATTACATACAACTTTCATTCTAGAAGTGCGTTTTAAGTTTGATAAAGAGTTGCTGATTTGATTGAGTTGTCATTATCCCTATTCGGTCATGAAAACGTTGACAGACAGACAGATACACTTTAGCACTTATAACATTAGTATGGATTAAGGTCGGATTAGGGACGAACTGATCCAACGCTCCGGCCTAGATATCTTTACAGGAAAGTTTGTTCAGACGCGAAAAGAAAATCAGGGTTATCTTTTTCTTTTATCTCAAGATTTAAATAATAACTGTTGAGAGGTAAAGCGCCGTGAATAACGAAATATACCTATTCTCTCTCCAATCATTTATTTTACTTTTGGCAGCCCGATTCAATGACGTTTTAATGCGTTACTGATTCTATTTTTGTTAGCAACCGAATTTTTTTATGAAGAAGTTTTAATCGATTTGACACATTGATATTTGTCCTTTACCTTTGCTTAACATTTTTTTATTGTTTTATAAACATACCCAAGCATATAAATGACTAAGTATATTAATGTATGTATAAAAATAAATCATTAAATACTAAACACTACACACTACACTAAATGTACATGAATCCGTCAGGTCATAGTAATTACTAAATGAGTCTACGAGTTACGAAATATCGGATAAAAGCGCACGTCGCTTCACTATCGTAAAAAACTATGCGTAAAATATGCGTCTATGGATTATTGCATTTTTTGTCGACGGTTGCCTGTCAATAATTTGACACTTCATAAAATAATATGTAAAATGTATGTAAAATAAATGGTTGGACAGATAATTTTTATTACATATTTTTTGTTTCTTTTATAAAGTAGATAAACTAAACTTCTCTGGTATTTTAACTTTTTTTTCTTTCTTCTCATTCAATTCAAATTGGCAGTGGCCTATCTATACTTATCATACTAATATTATAAATGCGAAAGTGTGTTTGTTTGTTGGTTTGTCCTTTAATCACGGCGCAACGGAGCAACGGATCGACGTGATTTTTGGCATGGGTATATAGTTGAGAACCTGGAGAGTTACATAGGCTACTTTTTATCCCGAAAAATTAAGTTCCCGTGGGAAACAAAAAAAACTTAAACCACACGTCAGAACCACGGGCATCAGCTAGTTTATATATTCAAACCTGTACCTACCTATTAATCAATAGCTGGCATTAATACACACGAGCAAGCAAATATTACACGAGACAAAATCTGCTAAGGTTTCCGAGACATAAACAAGTCACAAGTCAGAAAAACAAGTCGTCACAACAGTGATCCCGCAATCAACACAACAATATTGTCGCAGATGTATCGCGGGATATTGCCCCCGGAGATGTACGTTACCAGTTTTATATCTCGGATATAAACTTGTATGCTATTAGTGACACATACAGAACTGAAGGATGACACACAAAATGTTAATTACAAACAGTTGCAATTGGTTTTGATTTTTTGTGATAGGTATGATTCTTTTAAGAACACAAATGCATGTACATAAGTGTATCTAATGATATTATAATGAGCATGTAAAAAGAGTATTATCTCATTCACTGCGTAATAAACTACATCAGAAGACTTGCTTAGTATAGATTGTAGACCGTAGCTAGCGTATAGCTTAGCTTAGTATAGCTTGAACTCAAGAAGTCCTTATAAAATTATCGCTTTATCGCGAGCGTTTAATAAGTAGCATTACGAGCTATGCTAATAAAGCTCTTTTACGACGCAAAGATATGTAAGTACCTATGCTTTTTTCTCGGAATAAAAGCCAGAAAAACAAGTCGTCACAACAGTGATCCCGCAATCAACACAACAACATTGTCGCAGATGTATCGCGGGATATTGCCCCCGGAGATGAACGTTACCAGTTTCATATCTCGGATATAAACTTGTATGCTATTAGTGACACATACAGATCTGAAGGATGGCACACAAAACGTAAATCACAAGTTGCTATGGTTTTAATTTTTTGTGATCTTGAGTATGTTTCTTTCAGAACGCAAATGCATTACGTATATCCAATGATATTATAATATCGTCTTCTATAATATATCGCCGGGAACACTTTCATTTTTCGAAATAAAAAAAGTATTGCCTATTGTATGTCACTATCCAGGGGCCATACTGCCAACGCTTAAAGCAATAATTAAGCAATATTACTCAAAATGCCAGTTTAATGTCGCGTACCTTGACGTTCCTAAACAAGGATTATATAACTGCATAGGAACCATTGCATGCTAATTGCATATTTCTTTCGTGCCGGCACGCATCTGCTGGAATTTGACAACTACTAAAATAAATAATTTTTTAGTGATTATTAAATAGAGGATCTCCCAAAAGTCGTAATATCCACGTCCCCTGGTAGTTTTGTATTGAATAGCTATTTTAAACTATCGGTTTAAGTAAAAAAGAGCGTCGAACTTTGATGACGTCACTATGCAATATTTCATACAAAATCCCATACTAAGCACGCGTTTTGACGTTTGAAAAAAGGTTGCTGATTTTACTAGTTGCCAAATAACCAATTGTTTCCCTAATTAGCTCATCATACTAAGCGACAGTGAGTCGCGCATAAAAATCGTTGTTATGAGAAAAAGTTCCTCACGGGAAACCTTTTTGCGGGGCCCCCATTTGTTTTTCTTTTGCGAAGTTCCGCATAAAATAAGCGCGGGAACGCTCGTTTGAAATTTTCCGCTCAGTTTCAACTATTTTAGAACACGATCGTGAAATGTTTGAGAAATTTCACACTCTATAAATTTTCTGTTACATTGTTGCCTAAAATTTGAGTGCTCTCAACGTATGTATTACTAGCTGATGCCCTCGACTTCGTCCGCGTGGATTGAGGTTTTTTGAACTATTTAATTTTCCGGAACAAAAAGTATCCTTTGTGTTATTCCAGACTATAATCTCTGTGCCAAATTTCATCCACATCCGTTCAGCCGCTCTGGCGTGATTGATTTATTGATTTATTAAACAACTAGCTGATGCCCGCGACTTCGGCCGCGTGATTAGAGGTTTGTTGGTTCCCGCGGGAACTCTTTAATTTTCCGGTATAAAAAGTAGCGTATGTGTTATTCTAGACTATCATCTATCTCTTTGCCAAATTTCATCCAGATCCGTTCAGCCGTTCAAGCGTGATTGAGTAACAAGCATCCATCCATACATCCATCCATGTTAACTTTCGCATTTATAGTATTAGTATGGTTCTTGTTTTATTTCTGATGACACCATTGATGTAGAATTTTACAATGGATACACAGTTTTGCAGTCTGTATGATCTTTTGACATTCTAGTCAATGTCAATGACAGATCATTGACATCTAATAGTAGGTAGGTATTATTATTAATGTATAGATCCTAACAGGGGATCGTCGCTCATACAAATTGTAGAGTCTACAATAATGTATGCAAAGTGCATACTAATTTTGTGCTATATTGACTTAAGTTTGTACTGAAAATTCCTCAGATTGGAAATAACCTCCCCGTATTTTTTTTTCTACTACAAGTTAACTTTCACTGCAATCTCACCTGATGGTAAGTGATGACTGTGGGCTAGCCTGTTAAATGTACGGCAGTTAAATTTAAGCAATACCCGTAATAGTACTACACGGCATCGTACCGGAACGCTAAATCGCCAAGCACTAAATTACCTTCGCTATTCTTTAAAAAAAAATTATTTCAAAATTCAAAAATACTAACTTGCTAATTTCGTGAGTGGGATTCGAACCTGTGACGCTTACGATTGTGACGTCGTCAATGCCTGTGACCTAATTCTAAAAATAACTAAAACCCCTTTCTAAAAATTATTCTGAGGCCCTTGAGCCGTCATACATAATTTTGAAATTAAGTCTGATAATTTCATAATAGAAATACGGGTTTAGAAAGAGGTTTTGTCGGGGTATAACCCTTTGAATTCGTAAATAAGGGAAACAGGTAAAAACCTTTCTATTGTGGAGGAAATGCGTTCATTTTAGGGCCTTGAGGTCCCTTTTCACCTTAAAGAATTTAGTCCTAAATATTAGGACAATGGAATTATTTCACTTGTTTAGTGTACTCCGGCTGTCACATCTAATTGTATGGAGGAATTTGTTGAAATTATTATGAGGATTTCCCTGAATGCGTACTTACTCGTAATATTATAAATGCGAAAGTGTGTTTGTTTCTTGTTTTGTCGTTCAATCACGCCGCAACAGAGCAACGGATCGTCGTGATTTGCATGGGTATAGTTGAGGATCTGACATAGGCTAAATTTTATCTCGGAAATTAAGGATTTTCCGCGGGAATTAAAAAAACTTGTTAGAGAAGTTAGAGATGCGCATCTCTAACCCGGGGATAGAGATTTACATTACCACTATCACGTTATCTCCTCTAAACAGTGGAGAACTATTAATACACTACCAGTGGAGTGGCCTATTTATTTACTTACTAAGTAGATGATGCCCGCGACTTCGTCCGCGCGGATAAAGATTTTCCGATTCCCGCGGGAACTCCGTAATTTTCCGGGATAAAAAGTAGCCATGTCCTTCCCCGGGATCCAACCTATCCTGTACCGAATTTCAGCAAAATAAGCATTTATAATATTAGTATGGGTTATTTATTTAACTAAAACATTAGATAATTTAAGATAATAATAATAATTGATAATTTAAGTGGCCCTTATTCTAACCAGATGCCCTAGGGCCCCAGAATGTGAAAACAGTGAAATACATATAATTATAGCTTTAAATATATTATAACATATTTTTATGTAACTGGACGTCAATAAGTGTAGCGTGTCTACCTAAATTGAATAAATATTTATGACTATGACTATGACTATGACTATGACTATAATAAAGCTTTATATTATAATTACAGCCAAGATTTAACTTAGGTACACATTTCCATATATTAATACGCCTAATACGTTGGGAGGATTGCAAAGTTCTTATCTCTGTCAAACTCGCGCGTTCAACTTCAGTAGATTATGATTATTTGAAGTTCTAGTACACTTCAGTCATATTTCACTTTGAGGGCCTGTGGTGTAATCTTGTAAATCTTCAGTTTGGGAGCGACCTAACTGGTAGGTGGAGCGGAAAGCGGAAAAATTCAATCAATCCATACTATCCATACTAATATCATAAATGCGAAAGTCTGTCTGTCTGCTACGCTTTCACGGCCCATCTGTTCAATCGTATTTGATGAAATTTGGTACAGGGATAGGTTGTATCCCGGGGAAGGACATATGCTACTTTTTATCCCGGAAAATTAAAGTGTTACCGCGGGTATCAAAAATCCTTACCTTCACCGTGGGCATCATCTAGTAATTAATAAATTTTTGTTAAAATGAGTTTTTAAAGGCCCATAAAGGTTAGATTAATTCACAGTAGAAACATCCTGTTTGTACTAAATTTCATCAAAATCTATTGAAAAGGTGGACCGTGAAAGCGTATTATACAAACTCACATTCGCATTTAAAATATTAGGTAAATCAGGACCGATTCAATCTTTCTGCTTTTCGATCTACCCACCAAACCGAAGATTTACAAGATTCTAATCTTGTCCCATTCCTCGTGGACGTATCGCAACCTATCGCTCTACCAAATTTCATCAAAATCGGCTGAATGGATGGACCGTAAAAGCGTAGCAGATAGAGCCCAATATTATCTAAGTACCATACCTTGCCCCTAACAGGTTAGCCCGCTACCATCTTAGACTGCATCATCACTTACCATCAGGTAAGATCGCAGTCAAGGGCTAATTTGTAGTGGATAAAAAAAAGTACTAGTTTTTACAGTCTGTCAAACTTATCAGACCCGGTGGCCAAAATTAGAACTAATTTTTATGACTGTTTAGTTTTTGTTTTTATTTTTCATAGATACTAGCGACGCTATAACTGGGCGAGATTTAAAGTTTTTGGAACTATAATTTATTCGTTTGCACGTGTGCCTGCTAATTTTGTTTGTTTTTCTCAAAAGAAATTCGTAAAATCTATATTCTAGTATCCTTTCTTAGCAAAATTGTTTTTCTTTTTCAATCTTCACTCGGTAATAAGTATTTGGATTCTACCTATTCTTTGGTACATTATGTATGTAAATATAAAAATGTTCATTACGTTTGTCACTTGAAATTAAAATAGTGCTCTATTAATTAATTAACAATTTAATGTAAACTAACACTGTTATAAATTTAATCTTTAGAATCCATAGTATTACATAAATTTTATTAGAATTTGTTACCCTTTTTTTGTGGGAACTGTTTTAACTATGGTATAACCAAGAAACGTCAGAATTCCACGGAATTGAAAATCAGATTATAATATAGTAATCCATACTTACTACCATTATTAAAACAGGTATCCACTTCCTCCAATCGCTTCTCCTTAACACCATGATCAAAGCGAAAGGGTCTGTGAGAGCATTAAGCAAATCCACCAGGTTTAATCAAGGGCATTAAATCAGTACCTTCTCAATAGTAAATTTATTCGCGGTCCTAAAGCCAAGGATTAGACAACTATATTTTGGGTAAATCCGCAGTGTCCCTTATTTAACATGCAGTTTAATATTATACTAGCTGATGCCCGCGACTTCGTCCGGGTGGATTGAGGTTTTTCGGTTCCCGCGGGAACTCTTTAATTTTCCGGGAAAAAAGTAGACTATGTCACGGTAATGGAATACCGATACTGTGCATATGCACAGTATGTTTTAACACATGTTATTTCAGACTATCCATACTTTCATACTAATATTATTATAAATGCGAAAGTGTGTCTGACTGTCTGTCTGCTACGCTTTCACGGCCCATCTGTTCAACTAATTTTGATGAAATTTGGTACAAGGATACGTTGCATCCCGGGGAAGGACATAGGCTACTTTTTATCCCCAAAAATTAAGGAGTTCCCGCAGGAATCAAAAAAACTTAATCCACGCGGACTAAGTCGCGGTTATCATCTAGTAATCTATATTTCTGCCAAATTTCATCCAGATCCGTTTAGCCGTTTTGGCGTGATTGACTAACAAACATTCATCCATCCATCCAAACTTTCGCATTTTGAATATCAAATATAGAAGCACTAGTATAACATAATATAGTAGCGGTAATACTGATAGCTTAGTGGTTAAGACACTCGACCTTCTTATGAGGTCGCGGGTTTGATCCCAGGGCACGCACTTCTAACTTCGGAGTTATGAGCGTTTTAATAATTTAATATCACTTGCTTCAAACGATGTAGGAAAACGTAATTCGTAACTTTATGTTATTTATGTTCTCATAATTTATGTTGTCACCCGTCCGAGTTTGTTGGGGGCTCTTCTCAGAACAGGGCGCGTTTGGAACCCTCGTAGCTACGTATAAAGCACTCTTGCCTTGAAGGTACTCAAGTCATACTTGGCAGGAAACAAGTCGCTGGAAGGGGGTTCCAAACTCTAGAGGGTCGTATAAGAAATGTAGAAGAAAAACGTTGCGTACGACTGGACGTCTATACGTGTTTAATAACGTCTGCATTGGACGTTCATCGGTTGAGACGACGTCAGTAAAACTAACCGTCGCAATACGCGACATATATAAGTTTTTTTTTCATCCACTAAAAGTTAGCCCTTCACTGCGATCTCACCTGATGGTAAGTGATGATGCAGTCTAAGATGGTAGCGGGATAATCTGTTAGGGGCGTGGCAGTTATATTAAACCCATACCCCTTATCGGTTTCTATACATCGTGCCGGAACCCTAAATCGCTTGGCGGCACGTCTTTGCCGGGAACGTGGTAACTATAGCCACGGCCGAAGCCTCCCACCAGGCCAGACCAGACAAAATTTAATAATTATAAATTCCCAAATTGACCCTGCCGGGGATTAAACCCGGGACCTCCCACGTTAAGACAACAGCGCTCAACACTGCGCCAAGGAAGTCATCACAACGTCACCCTACTTGTAGGCTCGTATTTTTTTTTCAAAAACTGTCGCCTATAAAATCCATACTTCCATACTAATATTATAAATGCGAAAGTGTGTCTGTCTGTCTGTCTGTCTGTCTGTCTGTCTGCTACGCTTTCCCGGCCCATCTTTTCAACCGATTTTGCTGAAATTTGGTATAGAGGTAGGTTATATCCCGGGGAAGGACATAGTTTACTTTTTATCCCGAAAAATTAAGGAGTTCCCGCGGGAATTAAAAAACCTTAATCGTTAAGTTAAGTCGCGGGAATCATCTAGTAAATAATATACTGTCCTAGCCCAAGCCTAAAAGCGTTAAAGTTGATAGCACAAATTCCTCTCTCAAAATGAAATATTTCTTGCCCGATGTTGTAACAGTCCCAAGACCCTTCACCTTTGACCCTTTGACCTCTTCGGGACATTTGATAGCTAATATCTATACTTGGATATTTCTCGGCATAGATTAAATTTAATTTCCTTCATAAAGTTGAAACTTGAAGCATTATTATAATGTATTAGCTGATGCCCGCGACTTCGCCCGGGAGAAATAAGTTTTTTTTAATTCCCACAGGATTTTTTTTAATTTTCCGGGATAAAAAAAGTAGCCTATGTAACTCTCCGGGTCTTCAACTATACCCATGCAAACAATCACGTCAATCCGTTGTCCTCCAATCACGTCCTCTGTTGCGGCGTGATTGGAGGACAAACCAATAAAACAACCAACCAACAAACAAACACACGTATTTATATTGAAATTCATTCAAATTCAAATTCAAATTCAAAAAATCCCGTGTGAACTCTTTGATTTTCCGGGATAAAAAATACCCCGTGTCTTCCCCGGGATGTCACCTATCCCTGTACTATTTTCCTATGAGGGTGAAGCCACTGGCGTTCGCTAGTTACCCATATTACCTAATATTATGTATTACCTATTAATTTTATACCGGAAAATTAAGGTGTTCCCGTAAATTTAAAAATCTCCCAATATCCTCGGAGCTATGGCCAAAAATACGTCTCAGGCGATTTGCATCTGATAACCATGTTCAATAGTAAAATATTCAACACCAAATATACTTGACTATATCACTCAAGATTTCAGCACCAAAATAGACTCTTTCAGTTAAGATTTGGGTTTCCTTATTTACACCTTCAAAGGGTCAGACCTAGAAGCACCTTGTTAAGAAAACCCAATCTCCAACATAACAGAACGTTATAATAAGCCACAGAAATGATTTGACCGAATCCATTGTGAGAGAAATACTTTAATAATGTACTTAAATCTACTGTATTTCTTTTGATAAGAACCTTTGGATGTTTTCCTATTTAATACGAAGCACCATGATAATATTTATTGTACTAGCTGATGCCCGCGACTTCGTTCGCGTGGTTTAATTTTTTTTATTTCCGCGGGAACTCCTTAATTTTCCGGAATAAAAGGTAGCCTATGTCACTTTCCAGGTCCTTAACTATACCCATGCCAAAAATCACGTCGATCCGTTGCTCCGTTGCGGCGTGATTGAAGGAC
Organism: Erebia ligea; assembly: GCA_917051295.2. Lineage (NCBI taxonomy): Eukaryota > Metazoa > Arthropoda > Insecta > Lepidoptera > Nymphalidae > Erebia > Erebia ligea. The sequence continues at coordinate 1,985,408 of OU785241.1, forward strand.
AAACCAACAAACAATTAACACACTTTCGCATTTAATCCGTTGCTACGTTGCGGCGTGATTGAAGAACAAACCAACAAACAAACACACTTTCGCATCCATACTAATATTATAAATACTAAATATTATACATTATACATATTATACATATTATACATAATATTATAAATACGAAAGTGTGTCTGTCTGTCTGTCCGTCTGTCTGTCTGTCTGTCTGTCTGTCTGTCTGCTACGCTTTCACGGCCCATCTGCTCAACCGATTTTGATGAAATTTGGTACACGGGTAGATTGTATCCCGGGGAAGGACATAGGCTACTTTTTATCCCGGAAAATTAAAGAGTTCCCGCGGGAATCAAACAATCTTAATCCACGCGGAGTCGCGGGAATCATCTAGTTTATAATAAGAGTATGACGCTTTCTCTAATTCATTTAAAAAGAACTAGTATCGTCCATCATATACCAATAAACGATCAAATAAGCTAAATAGGTTAGTAAGTCGTAAGTCAATACAGTCTAGATGGAAAACCGTGTCTTACCGCGCTAGGGCTTCAACACGGAAGCCGTACCACCTCGACAGCTCATTTCTTAAGCCGCTAAGTGGTGGAGCAATATTGCTAAACTGTTTCAGCCAATGTCAAAGTGATTAAGAGCAATTAATAGGTTAAACAACACAAACGACATTTTGACGACCTTCGTGACGCAGTGTGCAGCGCTGTTGTGGTCCCGGGTTCGATCCCCGGCAGGGTCAATTTGGGAATTTATAATTTCTGAATTTTCCCTGGTCTGGCCTGGTGGGAGGCTTCGGCCGACTAGTTACCACCCTGCCGGCAAAGACGTGCCGCCAAGCGATTTAGCGTTCCGGTACGATGCCGTGTAGAAACCGATTAGGGATATGGGTTTAATATAACTGCCTTACCCCTAACAGGTTAGCCCGCTGCCATCTTAGACTGCATCATTACTTACCATCAGGTGAGATCGCAGTCAAGGGCTAACTTGTAGTGAATAAAAAAAAAAAAGAAGTAAATGATAGAGGAGCATGGATTTGATCTATAAGGACAGCTGTTACTTATGCACACATTAATATAATTATTGTAAATGAATTATTTAAAACTAGTTGATGCCCGCGACTTCGTCCGCGTGGAATATTTTTTTTAAATTCCCACGGGAACTCCTCAATTTTCCGGGATAAAAAGTAGCCTATGTCACTCAAATTACAAAAACTGTGAAACACATATTTCTTAATTTTTACCCGTAGCTTGTAAACCAAGTTTCATGGATATAACTTGAGAAATGACGAAGTTTCGTAGAAACTTTCAACCCCTATTTCACCCTCTTAGGGGTGGAATTTTCAAAAATCCTTTCCTATCGGATGCCTACGTTATAATAGCTATCTGAGTGCAAAATTTCAGCCCGATCCGACCAGTGGTTAGAGCTGTGCGTTGATAGATCAGTCAGTCAGTCAGTCCTTTGCCTTTTATATATTTAGAAAAAGAGCAACCACCGAGTTTCTTGCTGATTCTTCTCGGTAGTGGCATTCCGAACCAGTGGTAGATTCACTCGAAGATTCAAAAGTACTTGTAATACCTAAGTTAAATTTATTTGAATAAAAAAATATAAGTTATGAGATAGGTAGTCTATCTATACTTCTATAATTAATATTTGAATGGATGAATGGATATTTGTTACTCAATCACGCCTGAACAGCTGAACGGATCTGATGGATGAAATTTGGCACAGAGATAGAATATATTATTATGGCATAACAAATATTATGCTACTTTTCATCCCGGAAGATTAAAGAGTTCCCGCATGAACCGAAAACCTCAATCGACGCGAACGAAGTCGCTTCACAATCATGTTCTGTAAAATTATTTTATGGTACGCATTTAGAAACAATTCAATACCGCGTAACATACACTTTCCGAACACAATACAACTTGGATCGTTCACACAAAATTACACCGTTCGAACCGCTTAATTTTCCAAACAATTTGCAAAATGGGAAACGTTATGGCAAACTTTTCTTATCACGACGCGAAAGTGAAATGTTACATTGTTTATATCATACATGTAACATCATGTTCAAACTTGAAGGTGCTTGAAGTGAGCTTTATTTTTAACCGACTTCCAAAAAAGGAGGAGGTTCTCAATTTGGCGCGTATGTTTTTGAAGTGAAACTTTTTTAGAATCGTTCTTCTTCTACTTGCCCTTTTCCCACGTTATGTGGGGTCGGCACAACATGTTTTCTCCTTCCACTCACTTCTGTTATCCGTCAACCTCTTATTCACCCCTTTTATACGCATATCCTCTTTCACACAATCCATCCATCTTTTCTTTGGTCTCCCTCTACTCTTTTTTCCTTCCACATGCATATCTATCATTCTTCTCGTAATATGCCTTTCTTCCCTCCGCATTACATGCCCATACCATGCTAGCCTATTACTCCTCATCTTTTCTATCACTGGCGCTACTTTTAAACTTCCCCTTATATATTCATTCCTAATCTTATCCATTCTAGTCACACCACACATCCATCTCAACATTCGCATTTCGGTCGCATGTACAGTCGACTGCAAAAGTCCATACATAGCTCTAAGGCTAAAACCGCTTGCAAGCAATGCTGTGAATAACTCCGTGCTCACTCACACTGATAAACATAAACTGTCAATAATATTATCAACCTTAAATCAACACCGTAAGGTTCAAACGATTTCAGTTCAATACTACCTGCATTACCATAAACTGTCAACAATATCAACCTTATGTCACTAGCATTAGGTTCTAAATATTCCTATTCAATCACCTTGTCTATTCTGATTGTTTATTTCATCACTTTCCAGTAACCACTCCCAGTGTCGTGATAATATAGTTGGTATACGAGTTACGACGCATCATATGACCTAGGTTCGAATCTCTTACAGCAGTTTTTATTTTGTTTTGAATACAAACAAAATTTATGTTTTGTTTATGTGTTTTGTGTCTGTTTGTTATTCTTTATTATAATATATCTTTATTTCCATTTATAAACGCAAACATTAATTATAACAAGATAATACTTAAGGACAAAGTTAGTTATTTTGGGAGGAAAGCTATAACTATGTTAGTGGTGTCAATTATTGCTTATTATGAGTCAATAAGTAATAAAACAAACAAAATAAATTGGAAGAAACACTTTTTATTAGATAATCGACTTTATTTTCATTGTTATCATGTTACATTTTCTCAAAAGTAATAAATAACTTCAGCTACATTTTCTATCATTTTTTAAGGTTATAGCTTAAGTAATCGTTTTCATAAAGAAAAGAAAATTGAAGCTAAACCTTAAAAATCTAGTAAGCAAAGGGCGGCGCTGCTTTTTTGTCTGTTAATTTTGATAAGATATACTAATAATAATTATTACAAGTTAGGAAAAGAATAAACGTTATGTTTCATATTTAAAGCCTTAAAAATTAAATTTTATATAGCTTTAAAAGTATTACTATTCAATAAAACCTCCACTTTTTTCAATAACATCAAGCAAGCGCCGCCGGGTGAATCCGTTTGTAATATTAGGATAGATATCCGTTATTCTAAATATATTCTCCCATAATTCCATACAGTGAGCCTCCGTTTCCTCTGCAGTCTTTTCATTTCACATAACCCACCAGTTTGCACCATCAAACCTCATAATATTCTCTATGATTTAAGTTTGGTGATCTTACTGGCCAGGGAATAACTGTTGTCTGGGTTTTGATTAAACCAATTACGCACTATATGTGATCGATGCACAGGACAACAATTATCATGCACAAATGATAGTTGTGGCACATCAACAGCTGGACATCACTTCCATGTGTTATAATGTGCAGCTTTGGCGCTGGTGTTTAAGTATCGAACATGTTCGCGAACTCGACAGTTGGTATGCAGATATTGTTCTCATATTGTTCATCTATAATATTATGTCTTCGTTGTGAAGCATTACTCTCTTCGTCAGGATGCGACACCCAACACTTGGTTGTCCACTAAAAACCAAACAGCGAGATTAAAATAAACACTTTTGAAACTACTAAGTATCTTGTCTAGATATTTACTAATAAAACGTTATGTAACTAATCCTAAGTTTATGAACACACATTTTTTAACAATAAAAACAATACTCACAGTGAAACCAGTTTCATTGCAAATTTAAGCTAAGTATATTGTATCCGATATTATTTAGCTCAATAATATGCATCCTCTTCTGCATATTAATATAAGCCTGCATTATTGTTGAAGATAAGAAACAGCAAAACTTAGTAAATTATAATAATTTTGTAGTATTTGCTAATAACGACTAACGAGTGTCAAATCTTCCGTCTCCGTCAGTACTCAGTGGCCATATCTGTTCAGAGATTTTTTAAACTACCCGCATATGCTATTGCTGGTATAAAAATATCAGTCATCAAATAAAAAAAGTAAAAAAAACTTACACGGGGTCGAGATTTGAACCAGCAACAGTTGCGGTGTGCAATCCAAGTAGTTCCACACCTCGCCATTGAGCTCACTTACTTGAGGTGTGAAATTATCGATATTACTCGGCTATTACAATACCTACAAGCTGAACGACTTATATTATACTACTGCAAGTGTGTGGGTGTCCGACCGCATGCAAAGCAACTTATTTGCTTATTCTATATGCAATTTTGACGTCGACTGTACTTTTCTTTCATCCGTCGCTTTCACCGCCCAACATTCTGAACCATATAATGCGACAGGTCTAACGACTGTCTTATATATTTTCCCTTTAAGTTTAAGGGGCATTTGTGGGTCGCATATAACACCTGAGACCTGTCGCCATTTCATCCATCCCGCATTCATTCTTTTGTTCACATCTCGGTCAATATTGCCGTCGTTTTGAAAGAGCGAACCGAGGTACCGGAAATCGGAACAGACCGGTAGGCATACACCATCTAAGGCAATTTCATAGAAACGGGAGGGGCCACCGAAGTCACAGAACAGATGTTCTGTCTTCGTTCGGCTGATCCTCAGGCCAACACTCTCCAATTTCTCTTGCCATTTTCCTAGTCTGCTCTGGACCTCGGACGCCTCTTCCCCGACAAGTACAATGTCATCAGCGAAAATCATGCACCAGGGTGCCTGCTCCTGTATGTCTGATGTTAGAGCATCCATTACCAGGAGAAACAGATAAGGACTTAAAGCCGATCCCTGGTGCAAGCCCACTTCGACATTGAACCTATCTGTAACGCCAGCTTCTGACCGAACCCTTGTGCTCGCTTCTGCATACATCGCTTTCACAAGCCTCACGTACGTCTCAGGTATTCTTTTCACTTTCATCACAAAACTTCTCGGGGAACTCTGTCGTATGCCTTCTCTAGTTCGACAAACACCATATGCAAGTTTCTATGTGCACTCCTGTATTTCTGTACTCCTGTATTTCTTTTTTAGAATCGTTGTGATTTGAAAATTCAACGAAACGAAAAAGCTACACCAAAAAGAGATAAACGTATTAGTATATAGGATTTAGCCTGCGAGAGAATGAGATAGAATACAAGTTATATTTGTCTCATTCTCTAGTAGGCTACTTTTCTGAAGTTTCACTTCTGTCGTATGTGAATTACACATACACACTTTCTTTTTAAATGTATGTACACCGATTTCTCCGAAGTTTCTGATCCGATTTGAAAAAAAAATATTAGTGGTTAGTAGCTCGCGAGGTGGTCCCATCCGCCGCCCGCCAACCCGCATTGGAGCAGCGTGGTGGGTCTGCTTTAATTCCCTCTCTCCTGTGAGAGTGGAGGCCTGTGCCCTGCAGTGGGACGTTAATGGGCTGTAGTGGAGGTGGTCCCATTAAAAATTCTGACTCAACATAGTGTGTAGAAATAAAAATTATTTTGTACTTTACAGTGGCTTTGGAAGTTGCACAAACGCCGGGTGTATGAAAATAAAAAGAGGGTAATACGTCAGGTGCCAGTACATCATACCCCGGCTCCGGAGCGAGGACATCCGCATAAGGGTCGTAAAAACGGAACATACGGTTACGCCCCGATACGCCTCTTAGGCCTAAAGTCTAGTATTGTACAAGTTAAAAAGAAAAGTTGAGGACTGTCGTTAAAGCACTTATTTCTACCTTATTAGTTTTTTCTGAGAGCAAAAATTAATAATCCTTATTCCATATCTATTATTATTATCTATTTTTATTTTTATTTATTTATTTATTATCTACACTAATTTTGTAATTAATGCGCAAGTTTTTTTTGTTTGTGCGGACGGAGTCGTGACTCGTGGGCAATATAATATTGTAGTAAGTTTAAATCAGCATACTCGATAATAATATTATGTATTTTTAACCGACTTCAAAAAAAAGGAACCTTCGCTTGAAAAAAAAAATGTAAACGAAGACCCGACCGCCAACCACGTCTACTGTCTGGACGCTGGCATGCTGGTCTGGCACCGACTACAAAAAAATACTATTTTATTATTAACTCTTGTGTGAATTTAGTTAATAATGAAGTCTAAACTTACATACATATCAAAAATTTTTCGGAACCGGTAAGATTTGAACCTGCGTCTCTCTGGGAATCGCGCCCTGAGCGCCTGGACCACTCGGCCACGGTTCACTTACCTGCCAGTGACGAAATTTGAGATATGCATCTTTAATCCAGTCTTTTAACGCGTCTGTTTATGCCATATTATGTTTGTTTCCTCGTGTGTGAAGCACTGTAATAAAATTATAAAAATAATGAAGTCGTTTTTTAAAAAAAAATTTATTTAGTAACATGATACAAGGGTATTCACGTAAGAAAAGACATCTAAATAGCCATTCTAATATGCTGTTGTCATACAAAAGGCTTTGAAATGTCATGAATGGAACCATTTGCGCACTTCCGCGCAAGGAACCCTTCATGAAAAAAGTTTTAGGTACATATGCACTGTGCTGGCGGAATGCATATATTATACTCGTACCTAAAACGCGTGTCTTGATTTATACCTTTTTTTTCGTACCAATAAGTAATGGCAACTTTATTGCCTTCTAGCCAATGGGCTGATAAGCAATATTAATAACTAGATGATGCCCGTGACTTCGTCCGCGTGGATTGATGTTTTTTAATTACCGCGGGAACTCTTCAATTTTTCCGGGATAAAAAGTAGCCTATGTCCTTCCTCAGTTGAACAGATGGGCCGTGAAAGCGTAGCAGGCAGACAAACACACTTTCGCATTTATAATATTAGTATGGATACCTTTTTTTTCGTACCATAAAGTACCATTAAGCAACTATATTGCCTTATGGGCTAATAAGTAATATTAATTTAGCTTAAACTTCTACTAGCAAATTATCAATAAAAAAAGATTTTTAACATTTTGGGTAGTACTGTGGTAGTACATAAAGTCCGTGCGAAGCCGGTTCGAGTCATATAGTCTACTAAAGCCTTGAGCTTTTTTGACTAGGGTAAGTGATGCTTTTATGCCTCTATGTCGTGCAAGCTAGTGCACACATCGGATAGGTAAGATAATCGATCGATCAGAAGTTAACGATATTTGCTAGTAGGTACATCGAGAGCCGGTGGAAAAATTTGAACAGATATTAAAAAAATATTTATCAGATTCAGATCAGAATGTTTTCTCAGAACGGACTCTAGGGATGAAAGTACGTTTTAAATATTTAAAAAAAAAAGTATAAGTAACTAAAAACTTGAATTTTTACAGGTCTTTTACCTCCCACCAGAGAGTTCTGAGCAAATTCAGGAAACTTAATATATAAAAGGAAAAGGTGACTGACTGAATGACTGACTGATCTATCAACGCACAGCTCAAACCACTGGACGAATCGGGCTGAAATTTGGCATACAGGTAGCTATTAGGACGCAGACATCCGCTAAGAAAGGTTTTTTGTAAATTCAACCCTAAGGGGGCAAAATAGGAGTTCAAGAAATCCGTGTAGTCCACGTGGACGAAGTCACGAGCATAAGCTGGTAATTAAAAATAATAAAATAACTGACTTTGTAGAGATTGATACTGACCGAACGCGGGATCTTCCACTTGTAAGACAGAAGCACTCCCCACTGCGCCATGGAGGTCAAAAATTCACAGATTTCGTAGTCCCCGCAAGAATCGGAGCATTGAAAATGAATACAAAAATGTACGAAAAAAAAATTCCTAGGAAATTTAATACCCTACCTAAAGGGAAAACTAATACCCTAGGACCCTTTTTTTCATTTTTTCTTATGTCAGTTTTTTTTCCGAAATATTTACAATTTTGTAATCAAACACCCCCCAAAAAACCCGACTTTGTTACATTTTTTGAAATTCCAAAAAACGTTACCAGCCGATTTTCAAAATTCAAACGCTCACACGTGTCTCGATAAATTCCTCAACTCTTAGTACTATTCCCATCTCGATCCTCCCAAAATCCTTGGAGCTATGGCCAAAAATACGTCTCAAGCGATTTGCATCTGATAACCATTTTCAATGGTAAAAAGTTTATCACTTGAGAGTTGGGACGACGACGAGACTCTTGTACTAAAGGTATTTGCTCAGAGGTATTGAAGCGTGAAAGAGGCAATCTCCAAGTTTTGACATAACACCGACTTTATATTTCCTACTCACATAAATATTAAAGCTTTTCCACTTAAAATATTATAAAGTAAATTTTCAGACAATAGTTATTAGAGAAGAGTAGTAAATATTAGGTAAGGTTGGAAAATAAACTAATTGAAAAATCCTATTACAATGTAAAGGATTATAAAAAAGTATGGGAATGAATTGTTCCAGCGGCTAATTAATTAAATTGTTAATTATAGTTGTAATAAATATACGATGTTTGTGATATGACGATAATAAAAAAACCCCGGTTGTTTGTTGTGGTCGCAAGTACGTACGTTTTCTAGTGTTATAGAATTGCGAAAAAAACATCGCGCGAATATTTTTCGCAATGCGAACGTAGCCTTACACATTTCTTGCTACACAATATGTTTGTTTACCTGTTTCCATATATGGAAAACGAGGCATATGTCTAGTAGATATAATAATAATATACTGTCTACTTGCCTACATTGTCCTTCCGACTGAATTTCGGCCAAGTTCTCCACAGGGATTGCCCACTTGCGCAGGATTTTATAGTGCGCAATCGGACACGACCAATAAAAGAAATGCCTCCTAGCCAAGTTACGGAGAGAAAAAAATAAGTGAATAGTCTATGGTTAGCGTTTTTAATAGGCATAATAAGAGGTTTAACGATTATAGAAAGAAAATATACATAACTTGGCTAGGGGGGCAGGCGTAAGAACGACGGCTTTACAAGATCTCCGAGGCTCAAACTCGGACCTAGTACATAGTTAAGAAATCACAACGCCTACAAGAATTTTCAACAAAATAATTCCTACGAAAACATCCATGAAATACCAAAACCTGAAAGTTAATAAGAAAACTTCTAAATTCATTCATACTGTTACCTACGAAATCTTCTGTTTATTTGCAAATCAGGATCCACCTTACGCTATAATTTTGTGGGGAACGATCTAAGTTTTAGTATAATGACGTTCCCAAAGTATACCTTTCACGCAATTTCTTTAATAATACAGGGTGAGGATTTGGGAGCGGTCAGAGGCCGAATTGATCTAGTTTAGGTGCACCCGTGCCACAAAATAATAGACCTGTAATATCGTAAAATCGATTATTTCATGAAATAATCAACTATTACTGCCTATATTATCGAATGTTCAACGTTTGTCGATTTGTTTATGGACGCTTGACGCTTAATGTTTGATTCCCATTCAAATGTACTCGTAGATGTAAAATGAAGAAGAATGTAAAATGATGAAAACGCCAGAAGACTCGCTTCGTCGCCCCAAGACTCGGCTTCACCATATTTTGTTTTGATACGGAGGTCGCCGGCTTGCTTCGCTCGCCATCGCCCTACGCTCCGTCGCCGTCGTCGTCTCAACCTACAGACGTCTACTGCTGGACGAAGGTCTCCTGCATGGATCGCCACAGAGCACGGTCTTGTGCCGCTTGTTTTCAGCGGTTCCCAGCTACACGCTTGAGATCGTCCGTTCACCTAGTGGGGGGTCGTCCAACGCTGCGCTTCCCGGTGCGACGCCGCCATTGAAGCACTTTGGGACCCCAACGCCTATCGGTTCTACGAACTATGTGCCCCGCCCATTGTCCCTTGAGCGTGGCGACTCTTCGAACTATGTCGGTTACTCTGATTCGCCTACGGATCTCCTCATTTCTGATTTGATCACGCAGGGATACTCCGAGCATAGCGCACTCCACTACCCCTACGCTCCACTTTGCCTCAATATAAATCAAAGAGTCACTAAGCTTGAGGCAATGAACGGGGCACGAAATAATCTTCTGGTCTGGAAGGTGTCTGGCCAGCGTGGTGAACTATAGCCAAACCAATTTCGAGAGGTAACTCGTATAGCCGGAAATTGGTTGGTATATTATCTGCATTATTACACTCTCTTTTTACACCTCCTAACCTCTCCCTTCACCCTCTATAGTTATTGTTTATAGGAAAAATATTCAAACCCCGTCGTTAGGGGCTGACAGAAAACTTTTTTAATTATAGCGTAAACTTTTCCTTTATTATCGCCGGAGCCGAAAGTTGGATTTAGAAAATTTCTCGAAATAAGAAAATTCGACATGGGAAAATTTGCCGACGTAAGGTTTTTAAGGTTGAAATAAAAATAAGAACGTGCGGGATTCTACTTTTGGGGTTCCGTAGTAAGAATTGACCTTTTAAGAGTCCGTCATCGTCAATCCGACGTCCTCGCTTATAAGATCTTACAAGCGGGAGGTCCCAGATTCGATCTCGAAAGGGTCAATTTAGGAATTTACAATACATGCCGCCAAGCGATTTAGCGTTCCGGTAGGATTGATTGCATTATACAGTTACAATCAGATGAGATCACACTTACCTTTTGAATTGGAATATAAGAATTTAAATACTTCTATACTTTAATCTATACTAATACTCGTATTATAAATGCGAAAGTTTGGATGGATGGATGTATAGATGGATGGATGTTTGTTACTCAATCACGCCCGAACTGCTGCACGGATCTGGATGAAATTTGGCACAGACCTACCTATCACTGCCGATACGTTTCTTTTGAATAAATAAAAATTGGCAGTAATAGGGGCCGATAGAAGTGAAAACGAATATTAATAAAAAAAATATATTAAAACCTTAAAACTAAGGCAATAAAGTTTAATTACGAATGTAGTATATTTAATATTTATATTATATTATATATATTTATGTTATATTTAAGACCTTTTGTCTTCGTAACAACGCGAGGTGTTGGTGACGGTGACGGTGTCGGTGACGCGAATCCACAAGTTTACCCCCTACCAAAAAGTGCTCAACGCGGCTAAAGAAGTTTTCACTTCAAAAATAGTTTATAGGCACAAGAGTTCTCATTTTAAATGCGTATCTGCCGATACTTTAACTTTCTATACAAACGTAACAATCTGTCAAAAGTGGCCTATTAGGATTGTTCCACAATAGTCCATTATTCTGTGACCATACAACCGTTCTCCCTCTTTGAATGTGTCTAGAAAGGGTCTCGAGAGGTCTCGAGGGAGCTATACCACTTCCGAATACAATCTCAACAATCAAGTGAGTTTAAACCTAACTCACTTGTGTTATGGTTGAATTTAGAATGGATGAAGGGATTTATGAATTTAATATTTGAATTATATGTAGGTAGTTAAACCTTAGTAAATATTCTTTGATGTAAAAGCTGAGGTGAAATTCTGTTAAATAGAGTTGCTGGAATTTTGTGTTTTTGTATGTTCTAGCTAAATAAACCACCCCAGCTTTGTTTGGGTAGTATTTCTTAAATAGTTCTTTATTATGACTTAGCCCATATTATAGACAACAAAATGCCAAGTTTCTAGACGTAGTTCTAGAAAAAAATCTGTCATTTTAAATTTGTAAAGACTAATTTGACCACCCTAGTTTGGCTTGGGCAGTATTTACGAGTACCTATATATTAAATCCTTATATTTATTATTATAGAAAACCTGCGTCCAAAATGCCAAGTTACCTACTAGATTTAGTTCTAGAAAAAAAAAAGTAAATTAAAAAGACTGGGCCCCAATCATGTAAGAATGACCGATCAAACGTTAATGATTTTCGTCAAAGTAAAATAAACCATAAATGGATTGAATTAAAGCTCAATTTCGTCTGCCCATTCTTATACGTTTAGGTATGTACGATACCCTAAACGTATAAGAATGGGCAGACGAAATTGAGCTCTAATTCAATGCTGTCATGGTTTATTTTACTTTGACGAAAATCTTTAACGTTTGATCGACAATTCTTACGTAATCGGGGGGCTGATTCGATCATGAACGTGAATCGAACGTTATATTAGTCCACGCCACACTACATCTGTGGTCCACGCTAGCCAAGTACCTACAGATTGACAATTTTAAGTGTTTTTTTTTTTTTTTTAATGCCTTTAAAAAAACTAAAATTACACCACAATTTTGCAGACCAAAGCACTAGACTAAAAACTAGGCTGACGTTTGTAATTTGCAGCCCAAATAGACCGTAGTCTGCGTTAGGTCTGACAAAAGTATGTCTCTAACATGCCAATATCCTAACTGGATCTAACTGGATGGGTGACCGAATTTCAGTTACTTTTTGGTGAGGCGATTAAGTACTTAGTTGCAATCATGATGATAGAAACTAAAATCCTTTACGTTTTGGTCCATTGAAGTCTGAACTGATTTTATCATATAGGTATTCCGAAGCGCTCTTGATGATAAAATCAATAGATACCAATCTAGTTTCGAGTTGATGCGATACAAATCCAGCTTTTCATTCCGTTCTTTTTCAGTTGAAAACAAATTTTTTACACTTTATGTTTTTAAGTGTATCAATATCTTGTTTTAACGGAGAAGGCAAGTTCTCAGTAATGAAATAATAAATAAGGAATAAATAAATACCATAAATAAGGAAAGAATAATCTCGGAGTTCTCGGATAATATTTTAATTTTTATATTTTAATTAAGTACTTCCTATGTAGCATATATATTAATATTTACTTTTTCCACCTTTGCGAGCTATTTCTATCTCACGTAAATTCTATCTGTGAAAACTTGTAATTGGCGTTATACTTATTCTCTATTTATCTATCCACTTTTTGTTGTAGCTGTAAGTTTTCTGTACGAAATAAAATAAAATAAAAAATAAAAATAATGTTCTCAAAGCTAGAATAAGTAAATATTTACTAAATAACAATGGTCACTTAAAATTAACTTTAAGTAACTAGCCATTCAAAAGGAAAGGGATCAAGCCAAAACTGATACACATATTGAAAAGAATATTATTTAAAAAAAAAATTAAAGATTAGAGAAAAATTAAGATTTTAAGATTTTCATCTGGTGACAGAAGGGCTGGCTCATTTTTTGCGCAAAGGATCAGCCTAGCTGTCCAGCGCGGAAATGCAGCGAGCATTCTTGCCACTATTCCCCGACCGGCATGATTTATATAGTAACTAGCTGATGCCCGCGACTTCGTCCGCGTGGTTGAGGTTTTTTTGATTCCCGCGGGAACTTCTTCATTTTCCGGGATAAAAAGTAGCCTATGTGCTATTCCAGACTATAATCTATCTCTGTGCCAAATTTCATCCAGATCCGTTCATCCGTTGGAGCGTGATTGAGTAACAAACATACATCTATACATACATCCATCCATCCAAACTTTCGCATTTATAATATTTATATGGATTAGGTTAGGCTAGCTAGCTTTAAGTTTTACTGTATTGTTTTCAAATTATTAACATTAAAAAAATACTAAAATTATTTAATGCTGCTGTGAAAAACCCAAGTGTTCACGTTCAGTGTACCTACTCGTAAGTAAAAAGGTAATGTGACCTCTCCGCTGCAAAACTAAATTTGTTAATTGTTATCATACTTATTTTAAAGTACCCTCAGGTTGTGCCTCAGGTTATCTAATCTTTTAATACTTAATACTTACTATAAATTTTTAAAATACCTACCCTTGAACCCCTTATTTTGAATTGGAGGTCAAACTGCACGTGACGTTCCGTAAACTTAATTTTGTCGCTTATTATGGACTAGCTGATGCCCGCGACTTCGTCCGCGTGGATATACCAAGTTTCATCGAAATAACTTGAGAAATGACGGACTTTTATACAAACTTTCAACCCCTATTTAACCCCTTTGGGGGTAGAATTTTGAAAAACTGTGAAACACGTATGTTTTCATTTCTAACCCGCAGCTCATATACCAAGTTTCATGGATATAACTTGAGAAATGAAGGACTTTCATACAAACTTTCAACCCCTATTTCACCCCTTCGGGGGTAAAATTAACAAAAACTGTGAAACACATATTTCTTCATTTTTAACCGTGAGCTTGTATACCAAGTTTCATCGATATAACTTGAGAAATGACGGACTTTTATACAAACTTTCACCCCCTGTTTCACCCCCTTAGGGGTGGAATTTTGAAAAACTGTGACACACGTACTTCTTTATTTTTTACCGTTAGCCAAAATAAAAGGTTTCGTTGCTATAACTTGTAAAACATCTTGAGAAACGAAGGACTTTCATACCAACTTTCATCCCCTATTTCACCCTTTTGGGGGTTGAATTTTCAAAAACTGTGAAACACATATGTCTCCATTTTCAACCCGCAGCTCATATATCAAATTTCATGGCTATAGCTTGAGAAATTAAGGACTTTCATACAAACTTTCAACCCCTATTTCACCCCTTTGGGGGTAGAATTTCGGGATAAAAAGTATCCTATATCCTACCTCGTAGTATGGGCTCAAATCGTGCCAAGTTTCGTTTGAATTCATTCAGTAGTTTCGGCGTGATGCGCGGCCAAGATACAGACAGACAGACAGACAGACAGACAGACAGACAGACAGACAGACAGACAGACAGACAGACAAAAATGAAAAAAATTACAGATTTGGCTTCAGTATCGAATAATGAGTGCCCTCCAAAAAAAATTTTCAAAATATCTTCAATGTACAGAATTGGACCTGTTACAGTTTTATTATAAGTATAGATTTCGAAGGCGGAGCGAGTCAAATAATTTCTACTAAAAAGCACAGTTATTATGCATTTCATTAAATCCTTCACTAGGACAGTTCCGAAACAAAGAGACATAAAACGGCACAAAACAAAATAAAACAGTCCAACGAATGTCCAAAGCACGGCTTATTAATTGCAGTAAAGTTGCGAACTCGCTGAAACGGCCAATGGATTACAGTTCAAACAGCGTTTTGCGCTTCAATATTTGCTCGTGAGCCATTATTACCGGCATCAGAGCTGTTTATATTACAAAAAGTAATTAAATTTGCAATTTCCATGACGTGTTTTGTGAGTTATAACGTTTACGTTTATATATCTATATATATAAAATTCAAAGTCCTGACTGACTGACTTATATATCAACGCACAGCCTAAACCGCTGGGCCTAGAAATTTGAAATTTTGACAGTAGGTTCCTTTTGTGGTGTACGCGCACATTAAGAAAGGATTTTTCAAAATTCCACCCCTAAGAGGCTGAAATAGGGGCTGAAAGTTTGTATGAAACTCCGTCATTTCTTAAGTTATATTCATGAAACTTGGTATATAAGCTACGGGTAAAAAATTAAGAAATATTCGTTTCACAGTTTTTTAAAATTCCACTCCCAAAGGGGTAAAATAGGGGTTGAAAGTTGTTATGAAAGTCCTTCATTTTTCAAGTTATAACCATGAAAGTTGGTATTTGGGCTACTGCATTAAAATAAAGAAATACGTGTTTCACAGTTTTTGAAAATTTTATCCCCATGGACGTTAAAAAGAGAGCTTGTCCTTCAATCACGCCGCAACAGAGCAACGGATCAACGTGATTTTTTGCATGGGTATAGTTGAGGACCTGGAGAGTGATAAAGGATTTATCCCGGAATATTAAGGAGTGTCTGTGCGAATTAAAAAAACTTATGCCACGCGAACGAAGTCGCGAGCATCCTCTAGTATCTCTACCTAACAGAAAAGAGTTTTTGTACCGTAAGAGTATGGATATATCATATTATACAGCCATACTAATCTAAATATTTAAAAGAAAAAGGTGACTGACTGACTGATCTATCAACGCATAGCGAAAACCACTGAACCGATCGCGCTGAAATTCGGTATACAGATAGCTTTTATAACAACACATCCGCTAAGAAAGTATTTTTTTTTTAATCCAACCCCTAAAAAGGGGTAAAATTGGGGTTCGAAAATCAAAGCGTAGCTGCGGAAAAGCTAATCATGGATAAACCCAAATAGTCCTCAGAAATTGCATAAAATATTAATTTTAGATGTTAAAACCATATAAAAAAAAGTAAAAACTTTAATTTCATGACACAAGAAAAGTGCATTAAGAAGGACATTTCTCGTTTCTTTAACTCTTTCAAACCCAAGTCGTGATTCCATTGTTCGAAATAATATTCCGCATCGCAATCCCCGAGACAATTTCACGCGAATCGCCCACGCATTCTTCTTTTCTGCAACTTGTCTTTTACAAAAGACAAGTTACGTAAGCTGAATACGTTAATCTAAGCAGATGCTATGCTATGCATACATAATTTCTAATGCAAAATAATTAATCCAACCTATTTTTATGTTTTTTTTTCAGTATTTTTTATCCTCTATTAATTTATTAGCCATTGACTGTGACCTCGCCTTTTTGAAGTAAAAACTTCTTTAGCCGCGTTGAGCACTTTTTGGTAGGGGGTAAACTTGTGGATTCGCGTGACCGACATGCTCGCGTTGTTACGAAGACAAAAGGTCTTAAATATAAATATACTAATAAATATAATTAGACTTTAATGCCTTAGTGTTACATAAGGTTTATATTTTAATTATTTTAAATTAAAAAACAAAAAAGTTAATATTCGTTTTCACTTCTTTCGGCAGTTCCTATGACTGCCAATTTTTGTTTATTCCACTAAAAGTTAGCCATGATGCAGTCTAAGATGGTAGCGGGCTAACCTGTTAGGGGCATGGCAGTTGTATCAAACCGAATCGAAACTACTTAACTAAGTACTTACGTACTATACATTCGCACAGAACAAATTACTGAAACGGAAAATCGCTACAAATGTAGCAGCATTTCAGCACGGATTTAACTAGAGATTTAACTGAACGTTTGACAGTTTATTTCTTAAATCTCCAAACGAGTAAATGGCTTAAAGAGATTTGTTTCACTTTCCTAATGAGGATGCTTTTAGCGTAGCAAAGTGTTCGAATTTTCGCGCAAACCATTTATTTCGAACCATCTGTAAATCTCTTCTTTGAGGGTTATAACGGAAACATACAAGCAAAAGCTTATGGGCTTATTGAACATTTTGAGACTTTTTCAAAATTCAATTCAAATATTTTATACTAGCTGATGCCCGCGACTTTGTCCGCGTGGTTTAAGTTTTTTTGATTCCCGCGGAAACTCCTTAATTTTCCGAGATGAAAAGTAGCCTATGTCACTCTCCAGGTCCTCAACTACACCTATGCCAAAAATCACATCGATTCGATGCTCCTTTGCGGCGTGATTGCAGAACAAACCGACAAACAAACACACTATCGCATTTATAATATTAGTATGGATTCAAATTACAAGTGCTTTTGAATCGTGAATACCATTAGTTCAGAATGAAACTTTAATTAACCTAAAAAAAAATTAAAATATAAACCTTAAAACTAAGGCATTAAAGTTCAATTACGAATGTAGTATATTTATATTTAAGACCTTTTGTCTTCGTAACAACGCGAGCTCGGTGTTCGCGAGCATGTCGGAGTGAGCATGTCGGTGACGGTGACGCGAATCCACAAGTTTACCCCCTACCAAAAAGTGCTCAACGTGGCTAAAGAAGATTTCAATTTAAAAAAACTTTTATTTCTAATTTGGATAGTTTTGTATAAAATAATTATTTTGGCTAGTTCATACTTGAATAGTTGATGCTATATATAGAATACTTGAGATTTCAAACATAAATTAAAGCAGTCTGCAGTACTACCTACGTCATTACTGTCTCCCAAGTTCGCCAATTATTCTCCAAAGACAAGGGTCAGAGGGAATGAGGCCCTTGTAATTTGCGGCTTGCTATTTAAGAAGACGCTAATGAACTGGGCAGGTCATCTAGTAACTGTCATTTGGTTTCAGCGTTTCTGGTTACAATGGTTGAGTGATGAGCGAAGTTATTATTGTATTGAACATATAAATAAACTTCGTCCGAGCATATTGGACGAAGTTTTATAAAACTAGACGATGCCCGCGAATTCATCAGCGAGGATTAAATGTTTTTGCTTCCCGGGGGAACTCCTTAATTTTCCGGGATAAAAAAAACCTTCCCAGGGATGTAACCTACGTCTGTACCAAATTGGCCAGATCAGCAAATTTAACTCAGAGGATGCAGAACGCCTGTGCTCGATTTTGTTTTTCCATAGCGCCTCGATCACATGTCAGTCCGCAAATCAATAACGCTTTATGCTAAACATGGAATCGCGGCGTAAGCTTCATCTGGCCACAATGCTGTTTGGCATAATCGCTACAGGCAAACCAGCTTATTTGTATGACAAAATAAAATGTACTGATGTAGGGAGTAAATATGGCGTGAGGAGAACTGCACCCAGAATCGCAATGGCGAGACACAAAACTGCTGCATTCCGGGCCACATTTAAGCATGCCGCCTGTTAGATTTGGAATGACCTCCCTCCCCCAGCTCAAATGCTAAAATCTATAATTACTAAACTTACATACATATCAAAAATTTTCGGAACCGGCAGGATTTGAACCTGCGACTCTCTGGGAATCGCGCCCTGAGCGCCTGGACCACTCGGCCTCGGTTCACTTACCTGCCTGTGACGAAATTTGAGATATGCATCTTTAATCCAGTCTTTTACCGCGACTGTTTATGCCATCCAGTAGCGACCTATAAATCCTGCCGGTTCCGAAGATTTTTGATATGTATGTAAGTTTAGAAACTTTCCTCGTGTGTGAAGCACTGTAATAAAATTATAAAATCTATAATTACTTTTAAAACCCACATAAAAACATCTTTTAGTACAGCAAAAAGCACGACCGTATCAGTGTATCTAGTATACACATAAATATACACATAAATAGTATACACTATTCTTTTCTATTCTATTGCCACTTATCTGGGCCCCAATCATGTAAGAATGGCCGATCAAACGTTAAAGATTTTCGTCAAAGTAAAATAAACCATAACTGCATTGAATTAGAGCTCAATTTCGTCTGTCCATTCTTATACGTTTAGGTATGTACGATACCCTAAACGTATAAGAATGGGCAGACGAAATTGAGCTCTAATTCAATGGTGTCATGGTTTATTTTACTTTGACGAAAATCTTTAACGTTTGATCGACAATTCTTACGTAATCGGGGGGCTGACTACAGTGCTTAATACTGAGCCAGAAATATCAGCCCACCTAACTGAAGGTAAAGAACTTTGAAGAGACGTAATGTAATATCGTCTCATAGATCAAGATACTTGCGCTCCGTGTAAATGATGCGTACCTAGTCCTCTCGGGGGAAATAGACTTGAGATTGTGTGAGGGAATCTCAACACGTTGCGTAATTTACGCCCAAACTAGCTTTAGCCCATTGAGTTACTTAGAACATGGAGCAGAAACTTCCTTTATACGGATGTAGTCACAGTAAATGGTAAGAGACCTGACGGGATGACTCTTGTTCCGTGGAAGGTCGCTTGTTTGGGATGCCACAGGCGTGGATACGCTGGCGTTGTCCCACTTGCAGGCGACCTCTATGACGGCGGGGGCGGCAGCGACTAATGCAGAAAGAGCCAAGAGGCGCAAATATGAAATTATAGAAAATAATTTCATTTTTGGGACTTTTGGTGTTGAAACCCTGGGGTCGTGGGGCGAAGATGCTAGATCCTTTTTTAAGGATCTATCTTCTCGTCTCACAGAGTCCACAGGTGACCGGAGGGCTGGCAGTTACCTCGGCCAACATAATATTATAATTGGTAATCTCGGCGCACGTCAATGGGGACTATCGCGTGTGAATTTGCCACTAGAGGCGCTAGTGTCGCGGGAGGTTCAATAACATTCACTTTTCATTGGTTTTGGCGGGCTTCGGGACAAATTATTTTAATTTCTATATTTTACCTGTTGAAAAGTGATCTCCTTCGTGAAATTATCGCAAATATGGATTATTTGGCGATGAATGTGAACGCTTTGAAAGCAGAAAAAGAAAAAGAGGCGCAAAAATAAGCGGCCTCAAAGAGCTGCTAATTCAGAGGTTAGTTTGTTTACTGTATTACAAACTTATTTTTTCCAGAAGTATGCTTGTTTGCCGAGGTAACAGCTATGTTTTTTTTCTTTTTACATATATTTACCTAATATATTATGTATATTTACCTAATATGACTTCTGCATGAAAGGTTAAATGGGTTTCATGCTCATCAAGGACACACTTTTACTATATGATATTGATGAACATCGATGTCTGCTCTAGGCATGCTCTAGGTCTCTGCCCTCTGGTACTATATATGTATCTGGTTATGTACCCACAGTATCTCTAACGAGAACACAACCTATCTTGGGATCAGATTAGGTACTATGTGTGAGATGACTAGAATTTAATAATATTTCTCTTTATTAATATTAGATGTTTCATTTCAGGTTTTTTCAGAAGGATTAATTGGAGAACTAACAGTATTGGAAGAGAAATGTCCTTTCTCTATAAAAGATGAGTTTATCAGTGTGGATAATTAAGTATAAGCACATAGAAATGATCAATAATGAATATTGCTTGAAAGAAAGTAGCCCCTACTATTTTCAAATTCAAAAACTTGTTAGGTACTAAAAGAAAGTATTGTGATTTTTTTGTTTGGATAAATAAAGATGAAAAGAGAATTTATGTAAATAGAAATGATAAGCTTATTTCAGAAGTTTTATAACTTAATCTAATATCTAGTTACCATTGTTTAGTAGTTTCAACTAACAAATCAACCATCTTTCAGTATCATATCCATTGTATGGATTTACAATGTTTAATAAGTATTTATTTGTATAGCAGTGTGTTTTAAAGGGAAAAGGAAGGATAAATAAAAGTTTAATAAGTAATTAATTTCTTTTTTATTTTATTTATTTAGTGCCTAACTATATAATTCCTCAGAATCCTGCGAATTCCTGCGAATCGCAACTAGCCACTGTTTTAGAACAGTTTTATCTTTTGGAAACATGTGTCCTCCTTTTTTCCGAACAAAACGGAATTGCACAACATTGCGGCATTGCTACTCGATATGATGATAGCTGTTATAAATTAATAAACTTAATGAGAATCAAGATTTAAAACTTTGTTTCGGCACCGATCTTATAAAGTCGCCTTTGACAGCTATACCTCTGGGCCTTAGTCAACAGTGGCGCCAACTGGTGAGCAAAGAAACGATAGTCCCCATTAAGTACGTCCGGCGGCAAATTACTCAATGAAATTTTTTCATATAATATATACAAAAATGATCACCAGTGATCTTTTGCTACAGTGATACAGTGATTTGTGGTACTTAACTTTCTTTACGGCATCTTTATCCTGCTCTAGTAAAATGACAACTCTAAGCTTTTTCCTATGAGTAGTATTAATAAATAATGTCGATGCGGAGACGTGAACTCACGAAACCTCAAGATTTAATAAACCTTGTGCCAAAGTAAAGGTTACATTTTCAATTACAAGAAGGATATGTTTGTAACTCGGGAAATAGGCTCATGAACAAAATCTCTAGTGAAGGAAAGGTTTTTTCTTTATACACGTCTTTTCACTGTACCTACGTAATTTAAAATACAAGTTTGTGTGAGTAATCACACACGGCAGAAGTGAAACTTCAGAAAAGTACAAGGGAATGAGATAAATATAACTTGTATTCTATCTCATTCTCTCGCAGGCTAAATCATATTATGAATGTGTTTGTCTCTTTTTGGTGTCGCTTTTTCGTTTCATCGAATTTTCAAATCACAAATTCTAAAGAAGTTTCAGTTTTTTTGGAAGTCGGTTAATAACTTTATTTATTATAACCACAACGTCCATACTAATTGGATTCCTTCTGGTGACAGAAGCGCTGGCTCATTTTTTGCGCAAAGGATCAGCCTGGCTGTCCAGCGCGGAAATGCAGCCAGTATTCTCGCCACCATTCCCCGCGGGCATGATTTATATAGTAATTAGGTTAGGCTAACTAGCTTTAATTTCTATTGTATTGTTTTCAATAATGGTTTTTAGAATTGGATGATAATTCTACATAAATTAATTTATGATGATGTGATGATGATGAAATTAATTAATTAAGGATGTTTAAAAAAGTGTACTGCTAGCTGCCATTCTATCCACTTTCTAATAATGAATTTTGGTTTGTATTTGAAGGTTTATTTATGTCTAAGTACGTTTTTCTGTTTCTGAGCGATTTGTAATAATAAATTTTTCTATGTGTATAGTTTTTCATTTACACGAGTAAAATGTCATTTAATCCTGGGTCAAATAAGTATTTATCATGTAGCCGGTTTCCTTGAGTAATAATTGTAAAACTTTGAAGCAGTAATTCGCCACAGATGGAAAATTTTAATTTACTTTTGCAATCCCTCGGGCGGTGTGCTAGTGTCCCCAATTTAAATGCTCAATGAATAAAATATACCTGAGGACGTTAGTTCAAACGCTTTTAAATGGAATTGACTCTTAAAAGTTATATATTTGTCGATTAGAGTTCTGTTTAGACTTAAAAAATGAGTGTCAGAGTGTACGGAAACGTGGGAAGATATTTTTTTGTACTTTTTAGGAATATTTCTATTTTTGTAATAATGAAAAAACTTGCAACTGACTGACTGTCAGATTTTGAGTTTCAACGGAATCTTTGAAAAACTTAAATCTTACAGACAAATTGGTGGGAATAGGTAAGTGATTTATAAAATGAAGAAGAAAAACCAGAACAAACCATCGTATTTTAAAGTTTAAAGTTATGTACATTTTTTTAAAATATACTCTTAAATATTGTTCAGTACTGTATTACGTTACAGGTGAAATACATTTTCAGGATTTCAGTTTATATTAAGTATATTGGAATTTTGTAGTAAAAAATCATTATTTACATTTTCCATCTAGAAAGAATTGGAAAAACTAAAGTTACCCAATTATTTTTTACTCGACGGTAATTCCTAGAGTAGGAATACTCTAACTTCCTTTTCAAAATACTTGGAACATTGTTGAAACTTACTTTAAATATAAACGGAAGTAGTTTATACAATTGTTAAAGCAATTGGCTTCAAAAAGTTCTCGTTAAAAGTTATCGTCGATTCGATTTCCGTGCAGAAAATGAATTCTTTTGAAAGTTTCGAATGCAAATATTACGATAATCAGTGAATTACTAATAATATTGTTATCTATCACTACACATAAGTAGACTAGCTGATGCCCGCGACTTCGTCCGCGTGGTTTACGTTTTTTCGATTCCCGCGGGAAATTTTCCGGAATAAAAAGTAGCCTATGTCACTCTCCAGGATCTCAAATATACCCATGCCAAAAATCACGTCGATCCGTTGCTCCGTTGCGGCGTGATTGAAGGACAAACCAACAAACCAACAAACAAACACACTTTCGCATTTACGAGTATAATATTAGTATGAAGTATGATGATGCCCGCGACTTCGTCCGCAAGAGTTCCCGCGGGAATCAAAAAACCTCAATCCACGCGAACGAGGTCGAGGACATAATCTAGTGAATATTATAGTATACTTGATTTTTAGTTATAGAGTTAGTTCCCGCGGGAACCAAAAGAACTCAATCCAGGCGGGCGAAGTCGCGGGTTAGTCCATCCATACGTCCAAACTTTCGCATTTATAATATTAATAGACTTGCGCTATGGTACTGAAAGGAATAATAAATAAGAAGGGCTGATTACAGGTAGGCAGAATATTTTTTTAGTCTTAATTGGTTCAACCCACATAGGGGGGGTAGGTAAATGTTTTTCCGGGCCCAATTTTCGACGTGAAACCCTCGGGATTAAATTATGGCGGGCTTTATATTTAAAATGTAAAATAATCTCGACCGACGACTCAGGCTCTTGACCGGCTTTTGACCCTTATAGGGTAAGAGCCAGTGGGCGATTTGTTACTTGTGTTCATACCGATAAATTTTCATTGGTATTTCTGTTACATGATTTCAAAACGTGGCTCCCATTACGTTCGCAAAGGTATGTGTAGTCCACTAATCTGCACTTCACCAGTGTTTTTTTTTAAGTTAGCCCTTGACTGCGATCTCACCTGATGATAAGTGATGATGCAGTCTAAGATGGTAGCGGGCTAACCTGTTAGGGGCATAGCAGTTATATTAAACCCCTCCCCTATACGGTTTCTACACGGTATCGTCCGGCACGTCTTTACCGGTAGGGTGGTAACTAGCCACGGCCGAAGCCTCCCGCCAGGCCAGACCAGGAAAAATTCAGAAATTATAAATTACCTGACCCTGCCGGGGATCGAACCCGGGACCTCCGCACGTTAAGGCAACAGCGCTCAACACTGCGGTACTATGGTCTAAACACTTTATACTATGCTCAGTAGTGGGATAGCGATGGGTTTAAAAGATGATGCTAATGACAAATGTAATGGGCAACCAGCAATTTTCTTTACAAAGGTTCATTATTCCAAAAATAATTATATTTATTCCACCACAAGTCCTCGAGTCCTTAGTCCTGGACTGCTTACACGCCTGCCCCCCAATCATGTAAGAATGCCCGATGAAATCGATAGACTTCTGCGGGAAATTAAGTAAACCATAACAGCATTAAATTAGAGCTCAATTTCGTTTACCCATTCTTATACGTTTAGGTATGTACGATACTCAAACGTTTAGGAATGGATACACGAAATTGAGCTCTAATTCAATGCAGTTATGGTGTATACGCTTTGACGCTGAACCTTTACCATTTGATGGACAATTCTTACATAATCGGAGGGCTGGTGGTAAGCTTTAATACAGCTTAAGCAATTAAGCAGATTCGGCATCTGCTTATACTACCGTCCGGACTCTACATTCGATTCGGAAACCAAATTCTACTGATTACACAGTAACACCCTCCCAGCGCACGTGTTTCCTGCCACATATAACTTAAGTACCTTCAAGAAAAGAGTGAATAGGCATCTTCTAGGCAAGCGCGTTCCAACCTAGACCTCATCATTGCTTTGCACTGAGCATGATTGTCGTCAAGCGCAAGCCTATCAAGCAATAAAAAAAAAAAAAAAAATTAAAGCCGGTAAGAAACTAAGCATAATATGTACTTAAAATGTTTGTTGACTCTCATGCTGAGATCTATAGAGCGTACTTTGACTTTGCTCAGAGTTTACTTAGAGTTAAAACGAGATGGACTTATGTGAGTAACATAAATCTGTCTCGTTTTAACCATGTCTTAAGTCTAAGCAAAGTCAAAGTTCACATAAATACACATAAACATAAATCTCACACTCAGAGTGTGCCTGATTTATATACAGTCGGGATAAACACTTCCACCAATTAAGTCACCGGCTCTTATGCTACAAGCGATCGTTTGCATTGACCCGCGTCTTTAGTAGGTGGTAACTTTGTATTTTACAGCCTACAGGGAAGTTTTTATTTTATCTGCATTGTAAATTAACTTTGCGGAGTAACGTGAAAAATGTTTATAATTTACCTACTTCTTACGGCATCGATTTTTTCAACAAGAAATGCCTTAATTACACTTGGATGTTATACATAAGTAGCTCACGTAAATAACTTACAATACTAACATTTGCAATCGTAAGCTACTCATATTAGCGACTTACGGTGTAGTTTTTTTGATTCCCGCGGGAACTCCTTGATTTTCCAGAATGAAAAGTAGCCTATGGCCTTCCCCGGGATACAACCTATCCCTGTACTCATCAAAATCGAAAAACGGTTGAGCCGTGAAAGCGTAGCAGACAGAAAGACAGACAGACACACTTTCAATGAGTTTACTTTTCTATTCTATTCTATTCTATTCCGAACCGGTGGTAGAGTCTTAACGTATCATATAAGTGGCACAAATTGTCCTACATGAAATAAATACGAGTAAATAATAATCATTTATCATATTTTGTTACGAACCTGTATCCACGTGGACGTAGGTATTCGCTGGAAATATGTAGCTTGCTAAAAATAAAAATACCTCAACTAATAAGCATTCTTCCATTTAATACCTGGAACTTGGCAGAAGAAGAGTAATAACAGCGGCGTATCCAGGTCAGCGCAACTCTGACCTCATTAACGAAAACCTCACAATTCAGAACATTGGAAAGCTATAATGAAGCTAACCTGTGGATTTCTGCTCTGAAAGTATTCTCATTAGATTGTACCCAATGACAGGCTTTGTTGCTGCCGAGCGATCGCGTAACTTCTGCATCAATCATTGATACATCGCAATCACCTCTGATTGGTTAACACTCTTCCACTATTGGACATAATCCATTGACGCAGCAAGAATGCCATAAATTCAGCCAATTACAACAATTGATACTGTAACAATGATTGATGCAGAAGTTACGCGATCGCTCGGCTGGTCATTTTGATGATTAGGACCATCGATTTACCAACTAAGGATACAACATTACCTACAAATTAGTACTCAAAAAGCGTCCACAATCGCTTATACAAACACAACTATAGATAATATAGAATGAGCCACCAAACGGTTCACAAAAACCAACCATAAATCTTTATATTTAGGGTTCAATTTTGTAATAACAATTCGACACATACGACATTTTGTCGCCTAGTGTACTCATGCACGGCTGAGGCGAAAATTGTTCACAATACCTATTTGTGCACAATTTGACCGTGCCGTTTTTTGCGTTTCGATGGTGCGTCTAAGGTATTGATTAGGACCCATAACGTCCCACCATTACAAAAAGGTCATGTTCGCATAATTTGATGACCTCTCTGGCGCAGAGGTGAGCGCTATGGTCTTACAAGTGGGAGGTCTCGGGTTCTTTTTTTTTTTAATCCACTACAAGTTAGCCCTTGACTGCGATCTCACTTGATGGTAAGTGGTGACCACTGACTTGCCATATATCGATAGATACGGAACGTATAAATTGCCCCATCACTACGTCTTGTTTCCGCGGGTCGGTGCGGGTAGGCAAAACACCGATTCTCGTCAGCATGCCGCCGGCGCGTGCGTCGCGGTGGACGGGTAAGGTGTTCCGCGCGAATAAGTAGGTATATGTCTTCTTATGCGAGCCGCATACGAAGATACCTTTGTCTAATTTAATTTAAAAAAATAGTTGTATAAAGCGGAGATATCTACAAATATTCCGCATATTGCGCTTTATTCGTGTAATAAGTAAGTACCAAATCCAAGTTGAATTCAGTTATCTTTATTATTTATACCTATGTAGAAAATTTTAATAGGTGCCTGTTTAGCCTTTAAGTGATTGTAACTTTGTTTCTTCACACTGTATTATGTATACAATGTTGAATGTATTATACATATTTATTTTAATAAAGAATTTATAAAATCAAAAAAAAAATCAAAATCAAACTTGATGGTAAGTGACGATGCAGCCTAATATGATAGCGGGTTAACCTGTTAGGGGCATACCATTTATATTAAACCCATACTCCTGTTCAGTTTCTACACGGCATCGTAACAGCGCTCAACACTGCGCCACGGAGGTCATCAAAATATTAGAATCTCATTAGATTCTATCCAAGGACAGGCTTTGTTG
This sequence comes from Erebia ligea, assembly GCA_917051295.2. Lineage (NCBI taxonomy): Eukaryota > Metazoa > Arthropoda > Insecta > Lepidoptera > Nymphalidae > Erebia > Erebia ligea. The sequence goes on from OU785241.1 coordinate 2,013,142, forward strand.
CTGGTCATTTTGATGATTAGGACGCATAATGTCCCGGTCGCATAAAGTCTCACCATTACAAAAACGTCCCGTTCGCCAGATGTGATGACATCCCTGGCGCAGAGGTGAGCGTGTGGTCTTACAAGTGGGAGGTCCCGGGTTCGATTCCCGGCAGACTCAATTTGGCAAATTATACTGTCAGATTTGCGATTAAAATTGAATTGAATTTTTTTTTTTTTTGATGAAGGTTTGAATCTGGGCCCCAATCATGTAAGAATTGTTCATCAAACGTTAAAGATTTTTGTCAAAGTAAAATAAAACCATAAATGCATTGAATTAGAGCTCAATTTCGTCTGCCCATTCTTATACGTTTAGGTATGTACGACACCCTAAACGTATAAGAATGGGCAGACCAAATTGAGCTCTAATTCAATGCGTTCATTGTTTATTTTACTTTGACGAAAATCTTTAACGTTTGATGGACAATTCTTACGTAATAGGGGGGCTGGTATTTGACTCATTCGATGTATTTCACTCAGTCAGTCCGCTTCCGGTATACTCAGCGATTATTGAATACTTTTGTGTTTAGATCGTAATTTGATTTAAAGGTGCCGATAGCAATGGGGCCTGATCAAATGATTAATTGAGTATTGTCGTAATGTTCATGGTCTTTATCCATGTTTTTAGGGTTCCGTACCCAAAGGGTAAAAACGGGACCCTATTAGGTACTAAGACTCCGCTGTCTGTCTGTCTCCAGGCTGTATCTCATAAACCGTGATAGCTAGAAAGCTGAAATTTTCACAAATGATGTATTTCCGTTGCCGCTATAACAACAAATACTAAAAATTAAAAAAATATATATGTTAAGGGGGGTCCCCATACAATAAACGTGTTTTTTTCGTATTTTTTTGCTCAATATTAAAAACGGTAACAGGTAGACGGTTCAAATTTTCACAGAATATTAACTTGTATATTACCTTTCAAAATAAATAATTAAATATCAATAAAGTAAATATTAAAGAGGGGCTCCCATACAACAAACGTAATTTTTATTTTTAATACGTCATAAATCGTAAAACTTACTACAGGTTTGTACGGAACCCTCGGTGCGCGAGTCCGAGTCGCACTTGGCCGGTTTTTTTAATAATTACATAATTACATTAAGGCCCACTTGCACAAGGACTCCTAAATTGATTAGTTAAATATTTTAATGCTGTCCCTTTTTAGCAACTACAATATGCATTTGCCAAAAAGGGACAGCATTACAATATTTAACTAAATCAGTTTAAATATTCTTGTGCAAGCGGCCCTAAATCTCTCGTGGAACCCCTACACGTTGTGACCATTCGCTCGTGCAAGTTTTAAAAAGAGAGTACAAATATATTTAAAGCAATATAATTATTTGCCCGCTTCTGGAATTATGCTTTCACTAGCTGATGCCCGCGACTTCGACCACGTGGTTTAAGTTTTTTTGATTCCCGCGGGAACTCCTTAATTTTCCGGGATAAAAAGTAGCCTATGTTCCAATCCCAAGAAAACTTCTACCACTATGCGATTAACGGAATGGGGTCACGACCCTCAGTAATAAGGATTTTTTTTTTTTGTTATCCACTACAAGTTAACCCTTGACTGCGATCTCACCTGATGGTAAGTGATGATGCAGTCTTAGATGGTAGCGGGCTAACCTGTTAGGGGCATGGCAGTTACATTAAACCCATACCCCTATTCGGTTTCTACACGGCATCGTACCGGAACGCTTAATAGCTTGGCGGCACGTCTTTGCCGGTAGGGTGGTAACTAGCCACGGCCGAAGCCTCCCACCAGGCGAATACGACGCAGAGAGAGAGTAAAATATCAACATACTGTTAATGTCAAAGCTATATCCAAGTAAGCGCAAGTGGTTGTTACAGAGAAGCGGCCTCGCTCTAATGAGCCGGGCTTTTAGAGCAGAAACCGCGGCCCGCAGCCGCTTGTGCCGCTCGATCATTAGTGCTACGCTTTTTTTTACGTTTCACTCCTACACCGGATTATTGAGCGGTGCATATCGCAAGCTACACGTGCAAACTAGACGTTGTACCACATGGATTTGTCTATTTTTGCGACTTCTGCAAAGTAATGCCTGCTTCTATCCAATTGATGCCAAAAGCTCCGACTGGAAACTTATTAAACCTAGACTATGGAGTCAGAATAACAAGGGGAGCTTCGGCCGTTCTTCCGCTACCAGATGGGCTAGTTCCTACCCTAAAGGTAAAGCAAGCACAAAGCGTTGTTTAAAGAAAATAGTAAAATATCAACACAATGTTCATATCAAAGCTATATTATAAGTCAGCGCTAGTGGCTGTTACAGAGAAGCGCCCTCGCACTAATGAACCGGGCTTTTAGAGCAGAAACCGCGGCCCGCAGCCGCTTGTGCCGCTCGATCATTAGTGCTACGCTTTTTTTTACGTTTCACTCCTACACCGGATTATTGAGCGGTGCATATCGCAAGCTACACGTGCAAACTAGACGTTGTAACACATGGATTTGTCTATTTTTGCGACTTCTGCAAAGTAATGCCTGCTTCTATCCAATCGATGCCAAAAGCTCGGACTGATAACTGATTAAATCAGCCCCCCGATCATGTAAGAATGGCCGATCAAAACGTTAAAGTTCGTCGTCAAAGTTTATAAACCATAACAGCATTAAATTAGAGCTCAATTTCGTGTACCCATTCTTATACGTTTAAGTATGTACGATACTCTAACGTATAAGAATCGATACACGAAATTAAGCTCTAATTCAATGCCTTTATGTTTTATTTTACTTTGACGACGAACTTACCGTTTTGATCGGTCATTCTTACATGATTGGGGGACTCGACTATAGAGTCAGAATAACGGGGGGCTTCGGCCGTTCGTCTGCTACCAGACGGGCTAGTTCCTACCCTAAAGGTAAAGCAGCGCCACCAAGCATTGTTTAAAGAAAATACCTAGTAAAATATCAACCCACTGTTCATGTCAAAGCTATCCAAGTCTATTTTGTCTATTTTGACGGATAATAGCGAATTCAGTTTCTTGTTCCTTGATTATCATGGACTTCCGCAAAGTAACGCCTGCTTCTATCCAATGTTTATCGGCCGTGGCTAGTTCCTAACCTAAAGGTAAAGCAGCGCCACAAAGCATTGTTTAAATAAAATAATAAAGTATCAAGACACTGTTCATATCAAATCTATATCCAAGTAAGCGCAAGTGGATGTTACAGAGAAGCGCCCTCGCTCTAATGAGCCGGGCTTTTAGAGCAGAAACCGCGGCCCGCATCCGCTTGAGCCGCTCGATCATTAGTGCTACGCATTTTAGGGTTCCGAACAACACAAGCCATCTTAATGCTCACCATTGGCTTTTACATTTGTAAATAATGTAGTTGAACTTCGTCCACGTCAATTAATTTTATTTAATTTTCCGGGATGAAAAATAAAGCCTTCTACACAAGCTATCTCTGTATCAAATTTCATCAAAATCGGTTGAAAGAAGAAAGAGAGACAGACAGCCTAATACACTTTCGCATTTTTAATATTCGTATGAACTTTTACCATAAATAAATATTTAAAAAATGAATCAATTACGGTTTTTGACTCGTATATTATATGCTGTTTCTGTATATATCAACTTGTTATTTGGGTCATTTGTTGCCTCCCCTTTAGATACGATATAAACATAAAAAAATGTTTATTTAGCTTTACACGGATATTTTAAATGATAAAGTATTTCCTCTAACCCCATACACGCTTAGCTTATCAATTATTATTTTATGGTTCACGTATTAGTCAAGTGCCTTAGTGAGTTCCATAAAAAGTACAAAGTTAACTGTATTTCCTCAAACATGCTTGGAAATTTGAGCATTATTTTGACAACCTTCTTCGAGATAAATCAAAATTGCTGTACTGGCCAAATACATGCGAGCAGCGGCCGGCAAAAGTTGTATGAAAATCCATATCAGTCGTGGTTTAGCGGCCAAATAAATTACATAGTAAATTCATATCTGTCGTGTAATTTAAAAATGGAACGATCTTTTATTCCGAAACATAGCAACCAAGGAGGTAACTTATCAAAGGTTTTATTTAAATTTCGAACTAAGTAGCTTGCAAATAGAAAGCAGTTGAAAAAAAAACAAATGAACACTTAAACGGGGTAAAAATTATTGTTGTTCGTTGTTCGTCATTGATTTTGAAATGTAGGATCTATTTGACAAAATGAGTTCAAGTGAAGACAATAAGTGTGATGAACTTACTTTTTAAATAAAATGTTCTGCCTAGGTACTACCTACTTAGTTTTAATTTCCAAGCATTATTTGAGAAAAGTACTATACAAGCCTTGGCCACAACTAGGCATTGATGGACTTACGCATGTGTGCCTCGGCGTCGCCTCGGCCCACATTTACACGTCGCTTCCTTCAATGTCTTTTTTGCTGACCGCTGCAGTAATGTACTATTTTGAAGCCCGATTTGTGAATTCGATCGTGAATCCGAAACTTTGTGATCCGCAGTCGAACGTGCTAACCACTACACCAAAGAGGCAATCATCTGTACTACGAAGCCGGCAGTTCCAATAGACAATAGTGTTACTAATTAGCTACCATGCGAAGGCCCATAGAAGAAATATAATAGGGTTGACACAAATAGGGGTCACGTGACGAGGATGGTAGGAAGATTGTCCCAGATCATTAGCCTTTCTTATCTGATTTAATATTATCTTCCCTGCATTAATATACTCCTAATACAAATTGGTATTAAACGTATTGTATTCTTTTTTTAATTCCATTATTACAAGTTAGTTCTTGACTGCAATCTCAACTGGTGGTAAATGATGATACAGTCTGTCGGGAGCGTATGTTGTGCTCGACCGATGCAATAGGAAGATCTTCCTCCGAGCCGGTGTCATGCTCGGGGCTGCCAGCTGGGCCGACTGTTGTAGGTTGAAAGTTCTATATATAGTACAATTCTGAAATAACTTCGTAATCGTGATTCAGGCGGCGGCACGTGATTGGCTAACGTGGCCGCGTCATGTTACGTCATCCATGTAGGTGTATGTGTGCACCTACATTACTCCCCCTCTTACTGAAAGTCGTTGAGCATCCATTGAAGCGGCGTCTGAGCATCCAGTGTAGCGGCGCCCGTGTAACATTCATGCGTAGCATCCAGAGTAGGTGGCGTCGTGGCAGGCTCGTACTATTCTGATGCTGTGTGTGACCCCATTATAATTGCTGCGTTACTTTTGCTGACCCGCTGTGTTCGTCTGTTGCTGTGCTGTCGACCCGTCTGTGTCTGATGCAGTGCTGACGACTTATATATGATTTCTTGTTCTTGACTTTGATTTTGACTGTTGACTCCATCCATGACTTTGACTTGTTTGGTGTTGCTTGTCGGTGGTCACCAATGTCGGGAGCGTATGTTGTGCTCGACCGATGCAATAGGAAGATCTTCCTCCGAGCCGGTGTCATGCTCGGGGCTGCCAGCTGGGCCGACTGTTGTAGGTTGAAAGTTCTATATATAGTACAATTCTGAAATAACTTCGTAATCGTGATTCAGGCGGCGGCACGTGATTGGCTAACGTGGCCGCGTCATGTTACGTCATCCATGTAGGTGTATGTGTGCACCTACAAGTCTAAGATGGTAGCGGGCTAACCTGTTAGGGGTATGGTAGTTATCGGTTTCTACACGGCATCAAGCCGGAACGCTAAATCGCTTCGCGGCACGTCTTTGCCGGTAGTTTGGTAACTAGCCACGGCCGAAGCCTCTCACCAGACCAGACCAGAAAATTCAGAAATTATAAATTCCCAAATTGACCCTGCTGGGGATCGAACCCGGGGCCTCCCATTATAAGGTTACAAGCCTAACTATCGGTTTTATACAATAACTAGCTGATGCCCGCGACTTCGTCCGCGTGGAATAAGTTTTTTTGATTCCCGCGGAATCTTATTAATTTTCCGGAATAAAAAGTAGCCTATGTATGTATGTATGTATGTGTATTCTTCATAGGTGATGCCCGCGACTTCGTCCGCGTGGAATAAGATTTTCAGTTAATTTTCCAGGATAAAAAGTAGCTTATATTACTATCCCACGGTATAATCCCCCTATAATGGTGAAACACGTACTTCTTCATATTTTAGCGAAAGCCCAAATGCTGTTTCATGGCTATAACTTGAGAAATTAAGGACTTTCATACAAACTTTCAACCCCTATTTCACCCCTTCGGGGGTAGAATTTCGGGATAAAAAGTATTCTATGTCCTACCTCGTAATATGGGCTCAAATCGTGCCAAGTTTCGTTTGAATTCATTCAGTAGTTTCGGCGTGATGCGCGGCCAAGATACAGACAGACAGACAGACAGACAGACAAAAATGAAAAAAATTACAGATTTGGCTTCAGTATCGAATAATGAGTGCCCTCCAAAAAAAATTTTCAAAATATCTTCAATGTACAGAATTGGACCTGTTACAGTTTTATTATAAGTATAGATATAGATAGATACAAGGTAATCACGTGACTTCCTGTGTCATGTCTCTCTAACGTGTAATAATATGTCTAATCCATGAAACAAATAGATCATAGGCTTGTGACGCACAGTAGTGTATTTCTAGCGTAAAATTTCACTGTCTATAGGGAAGTGTATTAAAAATTGTAAAAAAAAATTACAAAAATTGTACTGAACTGTATCAAAAACTGTAAAAAATATATACAAAAATTCATCCAAGCGTTTTCGGAGTTCTAAACTTTAAACAACCTTAAAGTGTTAAAAACAGAATGAAACAGTTAAACTGAAGACACTGAAGTTCTTGAACAATCAAATCAAACTTTTAAAAAGTATGAACCCGACCGTGAAATGTCCGCTGAAAATTACACCGCCGGTACATTTCTCCGGGATGCTGTGACACAAAAAACTTGGTGAGTGAATTAAGGGAGATTGCTCCCAAGTTTTAAGTTCCACCGAAGAAGGCCAAGAGAGGTAAGACTAGCCCAGCTGTGGAAAATTACAACTGCAAACTTTTCCAATATTAATAGGAAAAGTTCTTGGATCTACCATGGAAAAGCTTTTTATAATAATCATAAAATATAAAATAAATATTATAATATTTATCATACGAGTATAATATTATTAAATTATAATGCAATACTTTTATGTCAGGAGCAAACTGAAAATCAACTGAAAAACAAGGCTGGGTTTACGACCAATTGTGTTTTAATCCTTTTATAGTAGGTAGTTTTTTTTTTCTTTTTAAGTCTTATTTAAAATGCAACAATGTAACACAATAAAGGCTTTATTTATTACTTATTTTATAAATGCGAGTGTGTCTGTTTGTCTGCCACGCTTTTCCGGCCCATCTTTTTAATCGATTTTCACTCAATTTGGTATCTACCGAGGTAGGTTGCAGCCCGGGGAATTAGGTACATAGGCTACTTTATATCCTGGAAAATTTAAGGGTTCAAGTTCGTTGAAAAGCTACCTACAATATAAGTTTTGATTTTTTGTTCATTGGCTTATAGTACATCGGATGAAAGTATTTAAATTTTTAATTTAATGCTTTTCAGTGCTTTTGAAGTCGGTTCATATCGGATTTAATCACGTAGAGAAATTCCAAGCATAGCTCTCTCCTTCGCCCGTTGAGTTACTCTGAGCTTCAAAGAAGGGTTCTGGCAGTTAAATTCAACGTTGAAAGCCATTTACTCACGTCGCAACAGAGCAATGGATGAACATGATTTTTCGCATAGCTGTTTATGGAGCCAAATGCTGCTTTTTACTTTGGAAGATTAAAGGCTCCGTCAATAAAGCTAAGGGCAATATTGTCAAGGTATAAGGTACCTATACCATTAAGATTCTTTCTTTCTTTCTAATGACACCACAGCGTAGAAGGCCTTTAGAAGTGCCTCATTAGGGGAAGTAGGCTAGTCTCTAAGAGACACTTCATAGATTCTTGGGCGGTAAGGAGACGCTGTAGGTTTGTTTACATTACTTTTCTTTAGATTACATAAAAAGCAAGAAAGAAAGTAAATTGGGTATTTGACAACTAGTCAAATCAGCAATTTATTTTCAAACGTCAAAACGCGTGCTTATTATAGGATTTTTTATGAAATATTGAATAGTGACGTCATCAAAGTTCGACGTACTTTTTTACTTTAATCGATAGTTTAAAATAGTTATTCAACATAAAACTATCAGGTTACGTGGATATTACGACTTTTGGGAGATCCTCTATTTTATTATCACTAAAAAACAATTTATTTGAATAGTTATCAAATACCCAATTATTAGTCACTAGCTGACGCCCGCGACTTCGTCTGCGTAAATTAAGGTTTTTTGGTTCCCGTGGGAAATCTTTAATTTTCCACGATAAAAAGTAGCCTTTGTGTTATTCCAGACTGTAATCTATCTCTGTGCCAGATTTCATCCAGATCCGTTCAGCCGTTCTGGCGTGATTTAGTAACGAACATCCATCCATCCATACATCCATCCACCCATCCAAACTTTCGCCATTTATAATATAGAAATATAGGTTATTTTAGTATTTACTTTCTCGTTGCTGTTTTTTTTTAAAACACCATATAAAATAATTTTATGTACTTGTCTCTCTCCATCTATACTAGAGAGAGGGAGGCAGCTAGTTTAACGCCTTTTTGTCACGTACCTACGATTTTTTCAGGCCAGGTTTCCGCGTTTTATCCTGCCATCAAGAACTAAGTATTACTTATCTAAAAAAAAAAAAGTCAAAAGCTTTAATGTCAGGGAGAGATCTTTAGAGTGATGTTTGACTTTGCCTCTGAATTTCCTTCAAGAGAAAGGAAGTATACATATTATTCCTTATTATCCTGCGTGAGCAAAAATACACCGCACATATTATATGTATTATGTAGGTATTTATTACTTTTAATTAAAATACATTATGTACTCTACGTGACACACGCAATACCACAATGTACTTTATAAATTGTACTATAAGGTTCAAAATAGATTAAAAAGTATGAGAACCTGTATTTATGTTGACAAACCCCAAATGGGAATTGGTGGCGTATTTTATTATGCATATATTTTACACCACAAAAACCTTTGAGTCAGCAGAATTAAAATATCGTACGTCGAACTTCACGGGGCATACTAGCATCGCTTAAAACAGTATTATTTTAATATTGCAGTTCCTTAACATCCTTAAAATAAGGACTATAATTCTGTAACACGAGCGCCAACAATATTACAATAATACTGCCCGTTGTCCTACACGTCATATCGTGTCGCGTCGAGTCGCTTATGTCGCTGGGTTTGCGACGCAACGCGACAGGAACAAACGGTAGCTGACCACGTGGTTTACGTTGTCGCGTAGATAAGTTTGTCAATTTCTCTCTGTTCCCTTACTCTCATAGCATGATGGAACAGAAAATCCGACACGACCGGAGAGAGATCAGGCGCAGGACCGACCGCTTTACGTGCTCTTCCAAGCACGGGAGTGAAACACCACCAACTTCCAACTCCGGGCTGGTTACTGAGAATTTCTTGTCAAAGAAACCCAATACTTATTATGAACCGAATCGGGTATCGAACCAAGACCCCATCAGCCGGAGTTTTGGTTAATCGACCCTGCCCCACCAGTGGGGTAGAGTCCAATTGTTAAAATTTTACCATAGAATTTGTCCCACATTTTCATTTTAGTGGGGCAAATGACGTCGAAGAAAACACATAGTGAAATCTGCCCCACCAGGGATGCGGGTATGCTAATTGCTATATCTTCATACTTCATACTAATATTATAAATGCGAAAGTGTGTTTGTTTGTTGGTTTGTCCTTCAATCACGCCGCAACGGAGCAACGATCGACGTGATTTTTGGGCGTGGGTATAGTTGAGGACCTGGAGAGTGACATAGGCAGAGGCGGCGGAGGGCGTGGGCGACGTGGGCCACCGCCTACGGCCTCGCGGTCCAAGGGGCCTCGCGCCTCCAAGGCCCGCGAACGCAAATATAGATTATATCGATGTAATTACTCATCTAGCAATAAATAATAAAAACACTGGCTAGCAAGTATCTGGCAATACTAACCTACCACATTCGTTTTTTTAAAAATCTACAGAATCTGAGAAAATTACAAAGTACTTTTTACTATGCAAACATAGGTAAAAAGTACTCAGTTTTTCTGGTAAAAAGTACCAAGTAAACTATCTTGGTAAAAAATTTTACTTATTTTTTCCAAACCGTATTTTATTGTAAATGATCACTCTGTGTACTATATAATATTGTGCGCAAATTAATATTATTTTATTTTTAATTAATATAATTCAGTTATTTTTAAAATAAATAATCAATTAAATCAACATTGGATAAATTTGAAAGATTCATTTCACCACGTTATTATAATATTTTATTCTTTTAACATTGAAATTTAAAATAATCCGTAAAAACAAAAATCGATTGCATGATTGAACTAAAAATGAATAGACAATCGAGTCGGCGTCGCCGACAACAGCCGGAAACGCATCGCAAGGCTCAGCACTTTGTTGTAAATATTGTGACGTGGATTAAAGCAAAAACAACGTATATCTTTATTTTTTTAAGAATTCTTTTTTCTTGGTGGTGGTGGTGGGACAAGTCTCGACCACTTCAAATTATTTTTAAAATGATTATACTTCTTCAATTACCCTTTTATGCATATAAAATTGATCAGACGCCGATTTACTAATGTTTGGAATAGATAAACAATTTCAAAAAAATTTATTTATTAATTTAAAAATTTGTTAACAAAATAATTTTTTTTTCCACCCTTTTTAAACTTCCGGAAGCTTATTATACAGGCTGGCCCAAATAGTGACGTCCAAAGAAAATTATTTGATTTCTCGTACCTAGACCTATCAGAAAATACCTCATGTATGTTCAGCGATTTTTGGTAGTTTTTAAGTTATAATTTTTTAAAGTTTTTTTAGGAGATTTCTGAGGGAGTGAGCTTTAAATTTATTTCTTTTTATTGATTGTTTTTTTCCCGTTTTTTTTTTGTATAAAATAATTAAGTACTAAAATTTTTGGTCGTAAGTGAATACGTGAATAGTCAAAAATACGCAAAAATCATACTTAAGAATCAAATTGTAAGTTCAGAATTTTCCGCCTTACCGCCTTTGACGTCCGATTTCTCACAATAATGCCCCGTAAAGTACCAAATTTTTAGACTAATAAAGGAAGCTTATGAACCACAAAAGTTTTAAAATTAGTCGGAAGTGACGTAGACAAGTTTAAGTATTTTTAATCTAAAGTTGAAATTTCGACTCTACCTAAACTTTTCACTTACGACCAAAAATTTTTCGAATTATGTTAGTGTTAAGATGGTAATTGTGGTGTTTTATGCAAAGCAGTACACTTAATAGCAAGCATGTTCACAAAAAAAAAGTTCGGTTATTTTTAATGTTAAAACAATATTATAATGACGTGGTGAAGTTGAATAAAAGCTTTGAAATTCATCCAATGTCCATCCAATCTAAGTGATTATTCATTTAAAAAAAACTGAATTAATTGAACTAAAAATTAAATAATATTAATTTGCACATAATACACAAAGTGATTATTTATAGTAAAATACGGTTTGGAATAAAAATTAATTTACTTGGTACTTTTTACCAAGTATACTTGGCACTTTTTAAGTTTTTACCAAGTAACTTTGTACCTTTTACCAAGTAACTTTGTACCTTTTACCAAGTAACTTAGTAATTTTTACCAACTATACGTCTTGGAACTTTTTACCAGAAAAACTTAGTACTTTTTACCTATGTTTGCATAGTAAAAAGCACAATGTAATTTGCTCAGTGTAGCTGCAAAATTTTTCTTTCAACAAAATCCGTAATCTTGCGTCATCCATCAGGGGGCCTCGCAAAATGTATCTTGCCCACATCAAATTTAGCTCTTGCCCCGCCACTGGACATAGGCTAATTTTTATCCCGGAAAATTAAGGAGCTCCCGTGGGAATTTAAAAAAACTTATTCCACGCGGTCGAAGTCGCGAGCATCAGCTAGTTATATTATAATGCTAACCACTAGACCAACGGGCAGTACTCTTAAAACTAGGCCACGTCCCTCATTCAACTCATATTCAAATAATATCTCCCTCTACATTAAATCACCAAAATTTCACGGTTGAATGTGGTCGCAAGCACCCCCTGCTAATGTATCCGCATTCATTAACTGAGACACGGAATCCAAAAAAATTATAGAGGTGGTCTAGGAGCGTGACCTTGGCTCGGCGCATTGGCGATTGCCCTTATGAGTTTGAATATGATTCCATTGAACTATTTAAAAAAGCAACCACCGAGTTTCCTGCTGGTTTTTCTCATTCCGAACCAGTGGTGATTCACAAGCACTTGTAATAAGTTTATTTGAATAAAAAAATATGAGTTTGAATACCTAAATATGCTTTTGTGATTGATAAGACGTTTACGTACGTCTGTAGTATTATGGTTTGTCTAATTTAGGATGATAATTTTTACAGATGAAAGTTGTGTAACAATAGTGAAGGACTAGAGTGAGACAGACTGAAGCAGTACTATGCAAAATGCATCCTCCAAAATTATCATCCTAAATTAGACAATTAGGCGGAAGGACGTGGGGACCCACCGCAAAATTATATATTCCCGAATTGACCCTGCCGGGGATTGAACCCGGGACCTCCCCACGTTAAGACAACAGCGCTCAACAGCTCAACACTGCGCCACGGAGGTCGTCGAGAGTGCGCCACGTTATAGTCTGAAGTGTCGGGGCTCTGATGCAGCTGTCTCGCTACATTAGAAGGATACTGCATCTACCATTTCTATTTTTTTTTTATCCTCTACAAGTTAGCCCTTGACTGCGATCAGACCTGATGGTAAGTGATGATGCAGTCTAAGATGGTAGCGGGCTAACCTGTTAGGGGCATGGCAGTTATATGAAACCCATACCCCTATTCGGTTTCTACACGGCATCGTACCGGAACGCTAAATCGCTTGGCGGCACGTCTTTGCCGGTAGGGTGGTAACTAGCCACGGCCGAAGCCTCCCACCAGGCAACTTTCCAGGAATTTCTATTTCCGAAATCAGGATTCATTGATGTGACCCTTTGTATGGAAAATAATTGGAAAAGTTTGCGGCTGTAATGTCCGCAGCTGAGCGCTTCAACTTACTTCCCGGCCCCGAGTTGGGTCCAAATGAGCTATAAGCGTTCCCACACATAACATATTATCGAAACTCACCAACCGGTTGACATGAAGCGACATTTAATTACTGTTAGGCTGGACATCCATACTAATATTATAAATGCGAAAGTGTGGCTGTCTGTCTGTCTGCTACGCTTTCCCGGCCCATCTTTTCAACCGATTTTGCTGAAATTTGGTATGGAGGTAGGTAATATCCCGGGGAAGGACATAGGCTACTTTTTATCCCGGAAAATTAAGGAGTTCCCGCGGGAATCAAAAAACCTTAATCCACGCGGACGAAGTCGCGGGCATCATCTAGTTAAAAATACATAGGTACAAAACCTTACTGCCTCTATGTTTCTCGAGATTGGCAACCATTGGGTATGTTCCGATATACACTGCGAGCACTGTTCATTGCTCTTACTGGGGAGAAATTCGTTCCGTTATGGACTTATAGTAGGTATACTGCCGCAGTATCCTAGGGCAGTATTATATGACGTCATAAATCGTCGCCATTTTTGTACTGTGAGCATTGGCGTTTTCGAGGGAAGATGCTCTCAGTGCTTTGATCACGTGATCAACAGCTGGACTGCGTTCCGTTTTAAACAGTAACCAGGAACCATACTACCAACGCTAAAAGCCACATTGTTTCATGATTGTTGAATTTCGTGTTTTAGAATTATAATCCTTATTTCAGGAACGTCAAGGTACGTGACATCAAACTGTCATTTTGAGTAATATTGCTAAAATATTACTTTAAGCGTTGGCAATATGGCCCCAGTATATCTAACTAGGTATAAAGGAACGGCTTCGCAGTATACTAAATTGACGTCAGACCTTACAGTGCTCGCAATATATATCGGAACATACCCAGTATTAACTCTAGGATGGATGGTCAAGATGGCGGCCGTGTAGGTCAGTGTTTGTAAATTGCTAAATTAAAGTTTATCGATGTGGAATACCGAGTTTCCTTTTAATATTACTTACTCAGGATTAGATAATGCGCGCCGTTCTGCTAATTATAATTTACTAGCTGATGCCCGCGAATTCGTCCGCGTTGTTTAAGTTTGTTTTGATTCCCGCGGGAACTCCTTTTTAAAAAAAATCCGGGATAAAAAGTAGCCTATGTCACTCTCGGTCCTCAACTATACCCATACCAAAAATCACGTCGATCCGTTGCTTCGTTGCGGCGTGACTGAAGGACAAACCAACAAACCAATAAACCAACAAACCAACAAACAAACACACTTTCGCATTTATAATATTAGTATGACTAGAACGTATGTTCTCTAGTATTTATTAGAACGTATGTTCTCTACTATGGCAAGGAAAAAACTCAGCGACCTAGGCTGGAATATTCAATTCTAAATCATTAAAACATTTTAAAAAACAAGCTTTTATAGTCTGCCATTTTAAATTTAGTAAGCCGTCATTTTTGTGCATTTTTCTCTGCAAACCCTTTTACTTGATACCCATAAATCATGGGGTGCATAAAAAATAACTAGTCCGCCATCTTTGGGAGTCCGCCATATTGAATTTAGAATGACGTCACTTAACTAACCATTGTCATCCAAACTAAACGTGTTACATGCAAAATTTCAGCTCTATCGGCTGGGGATAACAGTTTTAAAATTCTATTGCAAGAGAGACTTGCAACGATTTTACACCTATCATATTATATTCAGGATTAGACTATAATTTTACCTAAGTATTTGTTTTTTTTTCTGTGCATTGATTAATATGGGTAACAAGCCATATGGGTAACCCGGCGTGTGCTACTACGCTAAGAAAAGAAAAAAACCATCTTCGCATTATTGCCTTTCTAATGAAACCGGTTTGGGGCACATCGGTCGGATGGTTTCAAAGTCTATAACGGACATATTATGTAGAAATATTTTTTGTTTATTATATATACAGATTGGGCCTAATTATACCCAGTTTGATTTGGGCACTCAATAGATATTTTTTGTCAGTATGTTTCACACTTATCGCAGTGTACGGTACTGTGGAATTTAACGTTAGTTCCATTAGAAATTATATAGGAAATCGGAATGTTCGATTCTAGAAACTAGGAACGATCGTGGAGTTCCATTCCAGGAACTTCATGCATGGAATGTTTTCCAAAGCAGCCGTAAGCGCTTGTGCATTGTGGATTGCTTTTGCTATTTCCCGTTGAATTTTGGTTCAATTCAGTTATATTTATTCAGGGGTTACTAAAGTACTAGCATCGCTTAAATCAGTATTTATGCACTAGCTGATGGCCGCGACTTCGTCCGCGTGGAATAAGTACTTTTTTTCTCCTTCTCCTTAATTTTCCGGAATGAAAAGTAACCTAAGCCACGGTCCTAAACTATACCCATGCAAAAAATCACGCCGATCCGTTGCGGCGTGATTCAAGAACAGAGCAACAAACAAACACACTTTCGCATTTAAAATATTAGGATGAGTAGCCCCTTTCCACACCAGAGCTAAGCTAAGCTGTGAAAATCAAGCTATTCTTGGTGGGCACAAATACGTTACTTAGCAACTTAGCACAACTCTGGTGGAAATGCAGATAAACTACTTATATAAAAGAGTTTCTTGCCAGCTCTTCTCAATAGAACAGCTTTCCGAATCGGTGGTAGAGTTTTCACTTATCATAAGTGTCAAAAGTTGTCTTACGTGACATAAATAAATCATTTTTCATATTTTTATCATTATTATGATACAAGTAACTGATATTATAAAGGCTTTCATTACGCAAAGTCGGGACAACATTAGAATTAGGTTCAGGGGGTCTACTCTCTTTCTCTCAAACGGAACTTCGCAAACGAACGTAATTAGTCGGTTAATAGACCCACACAAAATCGTTCAATCCAATCGGTCACGAAAATTGTCTATGGATCCGTACTTCGTCTGCGTGTACGAAAACGAAATAGAGAGGAGCATAGAGATAATATTATGTAGGAGAGGAGTTACCGAAATTTCGTTCGTTCGTTTGCGAAGTTTCGTTTGAGAGAAAGAGAGTAGACCCCCAGGGCTGCCACAAAAAAAAAAACGCGCAAAATAGTACATTATTCCTTCATTTCCCACTTTGTCAAATGCGGTGGGTTTAGTATTCTCACACAAATATTTTTCGTTCCGTTTGATCTCGCTTGATTACTTTTTGTAATTACGCTTATAGCTCGTACTGAAGCTGTATAGCGTTTAGCTTAAAGCCTTTATATGGCTTCTTTTTTGGCAAAATATTAAGTATGTATAACTAGCATGGAGGAGGTCTATACCCTTTCGGGGCGCTAAAAGTGTTGTAAACTTAGTTTCATATAATATTTTTTCTTAAATATGTACCTTTATTAGCAAATAAAAGGCTTTATAATAATAATAACTAGCTGATGCCCGCGACTTCGTCCGCGTGAATTGAGGTTTTTTGGTTCCCGCGGGAACTCTTTAATTTTCCAGGATAAACAGTAGGCTATGTGTTATTTCAGACTATAATCTAGGTATATCTGTGCCAAATTTCATGCAGCTATCCGTTCAGCCGTTGGGGCGTGATTGAGTAACAAACATCCATCCATCCATCTATCCAAACTTTCACATGTATAGTAGAAGTATAGATAGTCCATACTAATATTATAAATGCGAAAGTGTGTCTGTCTGTCTGTCTGCTACGCTTGCATGGCCCATCTGTTCAACCGATTTTGATGAAATTTGGTACAGGGGTAGGTTATATCCCGGGGAAGGACATAGGCTACTTTTTATCCCGGAAAATTGAGGAGTCCCGAGAATAAAAAAAACCGGCCAAGTGCGAGTCGGACTCGCGCACCGAGGGTTCCGTACAAACCTGTAGTAAGTTTTACGATTTATGACGTATTAAAAACAAGACGAAATGAACCGCAAAACTAACTTTGTTTGTAGAGGTTTACTGTTAATATCAAAAAAACTATGCTAGTTAGAGCATTGGCTATAGTTTTCCTGTAAAATATACATAAATTCCTATTGACCATAATTATTTCAGATTTTTCGATTGGTAAACTCCGGAGATAAGGGGGGGGGGAACGGTATTTTTTTCGACATTTTGCCCGATAAATCAAAAACTATCATGACTAAAAATAATTAAAAATCTGTTTTAGAATGTACAAAGTAAACCGTTTCATATGATACCCCACACAGTACAGTTATCTCACTTTTAAATTTCAACCCTCCGATTTTCCCCCCTTTTTAAATAAGAACAAAAATAATTTCCAATTTTTTTTAATTCCAGTGTCTTTGGGCCACTAATATACACAACTATTCCAAATTTCATGTCGATAGCTTCGGTAGTTACTGAAATAATCGAGTGTGACGGACGGACAGACAGACAGACAGACAGACAGACGGAGAAAGTCGCACCATAAGGGTTCCATTTTACCATTTTGGTACGGAACCCTAAAAACGAACTCGCGGGCATCATATAGTATAATATAATTTTAATGAAAAACGATTGAATTTGTTTTTTTTTAACTCCCTTTCTCGGGTTCCGTGTATCAACGTTGCACAACTATCTTTGGATCAAACAACATCATACTTATTTTCACTTAGTTAACGTGTTCCGTAAAATATTAATGCGGCACCGCATTGCGGGCTCGAGTCAAGGCCTACGTGTTCACTACGAGGCTACGGGACGATGCCGACACGACGTCTTACCCCTACAATTAACCAAAGTGTTTGACGACCTCCGTGGCGCAGTGTTGAGCGCTGTTGTCTTAACGTGCGGAGGTCCTGGGTTCGATCCCCGGCAGAGTCAATTTGGGAATTTATAATTTCTGAATTTTCTCTGGTCTGGTCTGGTGGGCGGCACCACCCTACCGGCAAAGACGTACCGCCAAGCGATTTAGCGTTTCGGTACGATGCCGTGTAGAAACCGAAAGGGGTATTATCAAATTCAACTTAGCCTTTGACTGCCAGCTCTCCTGATGGTAAGTGACGATACAGTCTAAGATGGTAGCGGGCTAACCTGTTAGGGGCATGGCAGCAAAACATCTTTATTCAAAATGGATACCTACAAAGTACACCTTCTGAACGTCACGCTTACAAAGTATAAGACGTGATGGTGATAATTAACTACGGTATCTTAAAACTAAAGCTACGAGGGTTCCAAACGCGCCCTGTTCTGAGAAGAACCCACAACAAACTTAGCCGGGTTTTTTTATTATCACCAGTCTCAAAATTTCGGAAATTCGTCGTCGTCGTCGTCAACCGATGGACGTCCACAGCTGGACATAGGTCTCCTGTAGGGTCCTCCACAAGCCACGGTCTTGCGCCGCCTGGATCCAGCGACTCCCTGCGACGCAAGCAACAATTCCTATATATAAGCACTAGAGGACGCCCGCGACTTCGTTCGCGTGGCATAAGTTTTTTAATTCCCACGGGCACTCTTTCATTTCCGGGCTAAAAAGAAGCCTATGTCACTCTCCAGATCCTCAACTATACCTACCCATGCAAAAAATCACATCGATCCGTTGCTCTGTTGCGGCGTGATTGAAGGACAAACTCTCTATTTAACGTCCTTGGGGATAGAAATTTCAAAACTGTGGAATACGTATTTCATAAATTTTAAATCGGAAGCCCAAATACCAAGTTTCAGGGCTATAACTTGAAAAACGACGGACTTTTATTAAAATTTTCAACCCCTATTTAACCCCTTTGGGGGTAAAATTTTTAAATATTTTGACACAAGTGCTTCTTTATTTTTTACCGAAAGCCAAAATATCGAGTTTCGTAGATATAACTTGAAAAATATCTTGTAAAATTAAGGACTTTTTTACAAACTTTACTCCCCTATTTCAGCCCTTTGGGGGTGGAATTTTCAAAAACTGTGACACACGTACTTCTTTATTTTTTACTTTAAGCCAAAATACCAACTTTCATGGATATAACTTGAGAAATGACGGACTTTCATACAAACTTTAACCCTCTATTTCACCCCCTTAGGGGTGGAATTTTGAAAAATCCTTCCTTAGTGAGCGCCTACGTCACAAAAGGAACCTACTGTTAAAATTTCAAGTTTCTTACCCCAGCGGTTTAGGCTGTGCGTTGATATATAAGTCAGTCAGTCAGTCAGTCAGTCAGTCAGGACTTTGAATTTTATATATATAGAAGATACTCCTCATTGCAGCGGTTTGGATGTTTCTTTTTAAATCTTTAGTTTTTAATTTAGATTTTAATGTATTTCATAGTTTTAATTTGACATATTTAATCACATAAACTTTTGCATTTATATACGTAACATAAACAAACTTTACCATCGTCGTATCGTATGGTGGTAGTACAGAAAGCCTCTAAATAACCTGCGTAGCGTGAACTTTCAAGACTCCACTCCGAGGCGTTTGCCTTGTAAACTTACTTTTTAGTTAGACTTTTTGAGTGCACATGTCTAGGATAAAATGTAACGCTGGAAACAAGTGGCACAAGACCGTGTCCTATGGAGATCCATGCAGGAGACCTAGGTCCAGCAGTGGACGTCTATCGGTTGAGACGACGACGACGTTTGTTTTGTTTTTCATTGAAAACATTATTTAGCACGAAAAGATTGAAATTATTTTGCTATAATCTGCCAACAGAAAAAATCTGTATGGTCAAACATGCAATTACAAGCGAAGCACCGCTTACCTTCCCAACCAAGCAAGAAAGCCAAGTTCCCAAGCAAGCAATGCCACCACCACTCACATGCACCATGGTACAAGACTTTTATACTACTCCCAACGCACGTTTCGCCCCGACACCGGAGCATCTTCAGATGTCGACTTTACAATGACTAGACAATCTTGCATTATGACAATAAAAGTTAAAGCTTTACCTAATTACTATACAAATCATGTCCGTGTGGGCATGGTGGCAAGAAATATGGCTGCAATCCAGCGCTGAGCAGCTAGGCTGATTCTTTGCGGTGAAAAATTTATCCTTCGAAATTTTGGCACAAGACTCTATGGCCTCAGGGTATCTACTCTCTACGACATAGATAAATAATATGTTACTCTAGATGAGAGGAAATGCTTGCCATATTTTTTGAAGTGAAAACTTCTTTAGCCGCGTTGAGCACTTTTTGGTAGGGGGTAAACTTGTGGATTCGCGTCACCGACATGCTCGAGTTGTTACGAAGACAAAAGGTCTTAAGTTATACTTATAAATATAGTACATTCGTAATTAAACTTTAATGCCTTAGTTTTAAGGTTTATATTTTTTTTTTATTATTTTAAAAGAAAATTTAAAAAAACAGTTAAAAAAAATAAAAATAAAATAATTTAAATATTCGTTTTCACTTCTATCGGCAATCGGCTGCCATTTTTTTTTAATTTAACTATAATATAAGCCCAGACCAAACAAATTGTAGAAATTAGGTATAGAAACCCCAATTGGGTTCCGGGGATCGAACCCGGGATTTCCCGCTTATAAGCAGCGGTCACCACTGCGCCTGGAAGGTCATCGAATTACTATAATACATTATTTTTAAAAACCGGAAATACTATATATAATTCAATACAAAAAAAAATTATTTCACATTAACGTGTTGTCTTGTCTGTAAATAGGTATCGTCGTCGTCGTCGTCTCAACCTATAGACGTCCACTGCTGGACGAAGGTCTCCTGCATGGATCGCCACAGAGCACGGTCTTGTGCCGCTTGTTTCCAGCGGCTCCCAGCTGCACGCTTGAGATCGTCCGTCCATCTAGTGGGGGGTCGCCCAACGCTGCGCTTCCCGGTGCGAGGCCGCCGGAAGATATAAATAGGTATAACTTGGTATAAAGTATGTATATCATAAACGCAATGCAAATACCTCATAAGGTTCTAACTGCCAGGAGTCACGCAACGGTATATCATTAGGAACTTTTATTTTTGCCGTGTAAACGATTCTTTATAAAATGACATGATACCGCGACTTCGTCCGCGTGGTTTAAGTTTTTTTGATCCCCGCGGGAACTCCTTAATTTTTCGCTAAGCTAATTTTCCTTAATTTTAAGCTAGTAGAAAGATACGTATTAAAACTTCCATTCTACAAAGTAACAGCAAAAAGATATCACTTTTCCAATGATATCTCCGGAAGATTTATAGCTGCGAGTGAGGCAAGTGCAAATATTTAATATTGCACCAAGTTTCTAGCGAATGTTTGCCTTCGCTTGCAGTTCAGGTGATATATTAAAAACTAAATTCAGCCGGATCACTTTCTTTTTAACCTATGAAAGCAGAACAATTCTTACTTTCGGACTCTCCTGTTACCTCCAAGAAAAATGGACAGACTTTCAATTTTTTTAAAGAATAATTTAAGAAGGGCTTTAAATGTTAAAATATATTTATTTTTTTATGATATTCGGACATATTTGTTTAGAAGTCTAATGGCGGTCAAAGTGGTCAATTTTTGTAATTTTGGAAGGCTCTTGACTCATAAAGATACTAATTTATGGAAAAAAGCAAACCATAGGGATAGGGCAGAGAAATATATTTAAAAAAAAAATGACTGTCGTAGGGACTGCCGATAGAAGTGAAAACGAATATTTAAAATCCATACTAATATTATAAATGCGAAAGTCAGTTTGTTTGTTGGTTTGTTGGTTTGTTGGTTTGTTGGTTTGTTGGTTTGTGATTTCCTATGAGATTATGATGGAGGCTTTACATAGCTTATGCAGGTTTTTATTATTTAAAACTAATAACCTATTATGCCGATTTTCATGTCTATACTTCAAAATCATAGAACTTTTATGTAACCTTCCACGTTCCACCAACCCCAATTTCACTCCTTTTTGGGGAGGATTTTCGTAAAATTGCTTATACAGTTTCCTGAGTGCTATTAATAGTATTGGTTTGAAATGAAAACAAAATGTACGATTCTCTCATTAATCCTTGTCAGACCATATTAATATAACATGCATGTCGTGGAATATACGTTTTACCGGAAATGAGTTCAACATATTATCATTACCTATTGGAAGGTGTTAATACCGCATCGATTAATTATGACGAGGCGTAATCAAGCCAGTAATCCTTTAATCCTTTTGAGGGACGCGGGGCCTTGTTGAAAAATGATTATTAGTCAACGACCTCAATTTACATAGACGGGCCCTGTCAAACAAAGAATGTGGACTTATTTTACTAACGCAATTTAGTCTGAAAAGCGGGACTGTGCTATGGCGGGGACAAGGACAGGCTTATAAAAGTGAGGGACATGCACCACAAGTCGAACGCCCAACTTTTTTCTATGAAAGGGCCTATCTAGTACCTACATACGTATACATCGATGTTATTATTCGATTAACTCAAAGTGGGTAACATACATTGTAACATACACTTTTTGAATGTCAATAGCAAGAATTTGTTCGATTTTAATAAGCCAGTAATAATTGAAAAAAAAGCACTTATGTAATAGGGAAGGCACACAACACACATACACACAATAGGGATAACACAGTTTTCACTTTTTTAGGAGATATAAATGTGAACCTTTTTGTGATTTATTTATATTTATTACTGGATGATGCCCGCAACTTCATCCACGTGGATTAAGGCTTTTGATTCCCGCGGGCATGATTTTCCGGGATAAAAAGTAGCCTATGTCCTTCCCCTTCAAACTATCTCTATATCGAATTTCATCAAAATCGGTTGAACAGATAGGCCGTGACAGGTTGGCATGACTTTCGCATTTATAATATTAATATGGATAAGATGGATTTCATTCAAGGAAGATCATGATACCTATGCTTGTAGTATAAACAAAGCTATGACAGAAAAATATTTGAAACCAACTGAAACTCTATAGGGACAGAGTAATAAACGAATCAGGGAAGTGTGTTAATTGTGGACCCTTTTAGGGATTTTGTGGGTCTTGGGTCTCTCGGACTGCCATACCATTACAAAGCGGTTATTAGGATCGTAATAACCTTAACAGCTGGCTCCCTTAAGAATTGTACTTAGTTATTTATTGTAATTTAACAAGATACGCATCTTAATTTAGGTATTTGAATATTTGATAGCATCAGCGCTAAAGTGGAGCGGCTAGGGTTGCCAGGCGGCCAGATGTTTTCATTTTTTTACGGTCCGGAGAGAGTAAAAAGCAAAAAAACATATTTTTCCAGTATGGTGCATTACATGCAGCGTCTATTATTGATTTTGTAACCATAACGGATTCATTGGTCGTGGTCGTTGGCCTTCACGTCTTGACAGACGATTTACGCACTGTCTAGGCGACACTTTTCTCTATGGCTAAACAAGCCGATACGGGAGCGACACTTACGGCCGCAAATGGATTCATTGGTACCTGCAACCTAATTAACTATTAAAAAACCAACTTTCTGATTTAAAAAGAGAAAAATGTTACTTAAACTTAATGGAAGTATAATAAAAAATTCGATAACGTATTTTAGTTACCGAGTTTTTTTTCATAAAAGTTATTTTCAGCTTTAAAAAAATGGATCCAGGAGCCGCTAGACCACAGCATATGGAGAATGGAGATCACTATATATGACATGCACAGGTGAACGTCTATCTCTTTACAACGACGACGACCGTCCCAATAATTTGCCAAGTCCGGCTTTTCTAATACGTCCGGTCGGCAACCCTATAGGCGTGACCTCTAAAATATCTAGGTTGCATAAAAAGTTCTAAGCCAGCGTGCGGTCAACACAGGAAATTTTTAAAAGTTTCCACACAAACATCAGGGGCCATACTGCCAACGCTTATAGTCATTATTGTTGTTTCATTATTGTTGACTTTCGTGTTTTAGAATTATAATCCTTATTTTAGGAACGTGACATCAAACTGTCAATTTGAGTAATATTGCTTAAGTATTGCTTTAAGCGTTGGCATTATGGTCCCTGTGCCTGGGAGAGCACGTTGATAATAATCTTTTCATCCCACCATCTCGGAAAGAGTATTTTTACTCTTCGGTATCTGAATGCAAAAGCCGTTATTATCCTCTTGAGGATAAAGTAAATTGAATTTAGAACATCGTGTGCACGTTAGTAAATATCACTCGTCTATGAAGTTTGTGAATTCAAAACATCATTAAAACCTTTTTACTTCTACCTCGATGGTGCCGAATTTCCATACAACCGTTGTTAATTTTAATTTCCTCGCTGAGGTGGGATGAAAAGTTACGTGTTGCACTCGAGTGAGAAGATTTTTCACCTCGTGCTCTTTTGATTCCCTCGCTGACGCTCAGGATTTGTAAGGGGTGGTCCCTCTCGCTTAGTGATCTTGAATTTCTTACTCAGAATATTAATAGTTAACATGAGCGAGGGACTCCTCACAAAAGTAAGAGTGGGAATATAATAAATTGTAGATTTTTAATTTATTGAATAAAAGAATGTTGTTGGTTGCTCAAGGTATAAAAAAATCCATTTATTTAATAATCTGGTCTAACCTAGGGTAATTACAAATTTAGTTCACTTATGGGCCTAGCATTTAGTACAGGCCGATAGGTCAATAACTTGTCCGGCAAGTTCTAGGTCAGACAGCTGCCTAGAACTGAACGCACATTTTATTTTTTTTACAACGCTTAACTTATGCTCGGCTTAAACACTAACACAGTTTTACAGTTATGTGGGTTCGCACAAGATCACTATATCTAGACTATGCTAGGATTCCCTACTATGGAACTTGATGAAAATCATCAACTCTTCCAGGTGTGGCACTGCTCCAAAGCTTCCAAACGAAATAATTCAAAGAGTTCACCTGGGTATGAGCGAGGTCCTTACTTCCACAAATGCTTACATTTGGAGTGAAGAACAACTTTCTGCTCACAGCATGTTAATACATATGTGTTATATGTTAATGTTTAATTTAGGTTCATTTTAGATTCTAGGTTTTATTTAGGTTTTATTCAGGTTTTATTTAGGTTTTATTTAGGTTTTATTTAGGTTTTATTTAGGTTCCCTGTTGACCTGTAATTTGAGAAGAAAAACACGATTTTAAAATTACGGCCATGCGGTTCTATGACGACAACACGCAATACATCTATGTAATGTTCATTTAGTATGTAACTCACCAGTTATTCTGATCAAAGCCCGCATCCTCCCATTATTTAGTTATCATTACTTGTAAATACTTCCTTATATAATACATCCTCGAATACGGGCTAAAACAACGTAAGAACAACAAAATGGCTGTCAGACTTTTATCGCAAAAATGCAAGAGGCAAAAATTTATGGAACGGCAAACTTAATTACTTACTCATTTCATCGATTTGTTTTATTTGCTTAGGTGCATTTCTATTTACAAATTTACATTTCCTTTATTTCACACTATCTTATATTTTCCGCTAGCATATTGAGATGCTGCCAATCAACCGTCCAAGAAAAAAAAGAACTTTTCCGCCGAAAGAACCAAGTCGCCTCATCATCTGGGATGCCGCTTTTTTCCTACTAATTTCCAGAAAAAGAAGTCTGAACAAACAATGTATAATATTTAAAAATTCCTGTTACTGATGTGGTACGAATGACTAGTCTTTCAGTCCACGGACTCCCATTTTATATTTTTAGTTACTATCCTTTTATTTACTAAGGTTATGGTTTTTCTAAGATTGATTCCTTCGAAATATCCATCTTTAATACGGGAAGAACGGTTTTCATAGCAACACTGTTAGCTGTTTGACGTTCCGTTCTAAACCATAGCTTACATTTTAAAGAATTCCTTTTCAAAGAAAGTATTTAAAAAAAGGTTTATTTGATTTACTCTATCTCCAATTACTAATTTTGTTTTGTATAAATTTACGTGTCTGTTATGACTTGATTTGAAATTATTAATATCTCAATATGGATTTAGGTAGGGCGGCGCCATCTAGCGTTCCGACCTAGCTTCTCTTCCTAAAACTCTCCCGACTCCGAAAAGATGTCGCTGTTGGAGAAAGCTAATGACATCAAAATGCAATTTATTAAATTCTTAATATTATTATTATTTATTAATTTATTTACCGGGTTACAGATTCTAATTTTAGGGTCCTTCGCTTGCTCGGTCATCAAAATTGAGTACGCGGTTAAAAAACAACTTTTCACTCTTGTATAAAAAATAACTATTAGTAAACTAAGAGTTGAAAATATAGTACTCTTAGTCGAGTCGTATGCGGAACTTGAAGAACCTGGGAACCCTCCGCATTGTTATCCCAAGAAAACCCCTGCCATTATGAATTGTGATTAATGGAATGGGGTCAAGACCCTCCGCAATGGATCCATCTCATCAAAGGAGGGCGAAATTCGAATTCGCCACTGTACATATTTTGAAATACAATCGTTGACTTTAAAGACTATAAGTAGGGGCGTGATGTTAATTACCAATAGTTACTTGGACTTCTTACGGAATGTTACATACATTTCTATGCTAAATTATACGCAAATATAAAGGCAAACTCTAGATTAAGTCAATATATTTTTTATAATATATTCTAAGACTAAAGTATAATAATATTATAGACTAAAATTCGAGTTAAAATAACGCAATGCACCAAATATTTATTTTGAATATTTATTTTCATATTGAATACGAATATCACAACTAATATCGTCGGTTAATATACAACGAATATACATCGGTTTATTTAAAGGTTTTAATAACTAATTTGAGAGCGCGAAGCACGAAAATATGCTTGCGAGTTGCGGCACAAAATATTAATGGTTGTCTTTGATATTTGCATACAAAGGAATACCGCAGTTACATAGAGTAACACGGATACTAAGTCGGCAAGACCCAGAAATCCATATTCCATACTAATATTATTAATACGAAAGCGTGTCTGTCTGCCAACTGCCTCGTTGGTCTAGTGGTTAGCATGTTCAACTGCGGCCGACGAGGTCCCGGGTTCGTGTCCCGGGTTCGAGTGCCTCGGAGAGCACGTTAAGCCGTCGGTCCCGGTTATTATCACTAACATGATAATAGTCGTTAAAGCCAACCCGCATTGGAGCAGCGTGGTGGGTCTAAGCTCTAATTCCCACTCTCCTATGAGAGTGGAGGCCTGTGCCCAGCAGTGGGACGTTAATGGGCTGTAGTGCTGTGTCTGTCTGTCCAATTGTCTGTCTGTGTGCTACGCTTTCACGGCCCATCTGTTACACCGATTTGGAAGCAATTTGGTACAGAAATAGGTTATATCCCGTGTATGGATAGGCAAATTTTTACCAAGGAAAATTAAAGTGTCTCCGCGGGAATCGAAAAACCTTAATCCACGCGGACGAAGTCGAAGGCATCATCTATACTTCTATATTAATATTATAAATGCGAACGTTTGGATGGATGGATGGATGGATGGATGGATGGTTGGATGGATGGATGGATGGATGTATGGTTGGATGGATGGATGGATGGATGTATGGATGGATGTTTGTTACTCAATCACGCCCCAACGGCTGAACGGATCTGGATGAAATGTGGCACAGAGATAGATTATAGTCTGGAATAACACATAGGCTACTTTTTATCCCGGAAAATTAAAGAGTTCCCGCGGGAACCAAATAACCTTAACCTCACGCGGACGAAGTCATGGGCATTAGCTAGTCTAATAATATATGTATAAGTAGTTACCTACAAGACCAAGTCGACAATATCGAATATGCATAACGAAAATTCCAACGCTACACGACATGGGGTTGATGTTTTTGGCATCAACAAAAACAATACTTGCTTTTTTCATTTGTTACAATTTACTAGACTTTATGCTGTAAGTAGCGGTGAAAGGTTGGGTTTCAAATTCCGGGCTTTTTTTGTATGCCCTATTATATAATTTATATAAATCTAATTATATATTTTCTCTTCTAACTTTTCTAGAGTTATGTGCGTCTTAAGCAACTAGGTACATCTTTGCAACTTTGTTTTATTTTGTTTTTCTTTTTCTATGTATTTTTGCAATAAAGAGTTTATCTATCTATCTATCTACATATTACTTGCTTCAACGGTGA
This sequence comes from Erebia ligea, assembly GCA_917051295.2. NCBI lineage: Eukaryota > Metazoa > Arthropoda > Insecta > Lepidoptera > Nymphalidae > Erebia > Erebia ligea. The sequence continues at coordinate 2,041,169 of OU785241.1, forward strand.
CGAACCACATCAAGAGGAAATCTGCAGGCCTTGCATCGCTTCATTGGCTAGGTACCTTATTATAAATGTCTTTATTATAATCCACCCAAGCGAAGCCAGAGTCAGCAAGTCAACAATACACAAACTAAGACCTATAGATCACATACTTGACCAATAAAAATCCACTACTTTACAATACAACACCTCCCCTTCGTTTAGATTAATTGCTCATTGCCGCATATTTTATAGTTAACAGGAAAACTGAATTGTTGGGAAAGTTTACTTTCTATGAAATGGTAACAGGATTATGAAGTGAGGCACTAACTACACTTAATCGGCAAACGGCAACGACCTCCCTGGCTAATTGTTGAGCGCTGAGGTTTTAAATTGGGAGGTCCCGAATACGATCCGCGGCAGGGAATTTGGGAATTTAGGTATTACAATTTCTGATTTTTTTCTGGTTTGGTCTAGTGGGATCTACAACTACGCAACAGAACCAGAGATCGTTTCCCTCCTCACGAACTTTCTGCAAGGCCTTTTTTCCTGTCCGATTCCTCTGTGTTTTTGCGCTGAACTGTCCAGTACGAAAAAAACGAGCTAAATAAAGCCGTCAGCGACAAACGCAACAACGATACGATGCGACACGGCAGTATCAAACAGTAGCCATTCACGTGGCCTACGTTGTCGCGTTAACTCGCGTAGATAAGTTAGCATCGGGTCGCGTTGTATCGCGTCGCGGGACAACGGGTAAGTGTAGTGAGTCCCCAAAACCACGCGTAGGTATATTGTGATACTAATTTAATAACGACAAAATGTGAAGAACCTGACTAAATAACTGCAATACCTTTATTCCACAGTGGTGGCACAGACAAACATTTAACATACAATAATATTGTACATAAGAATATAACTGGCATTTACTTAGTGCCTAAAATAATACTAGCTGATGTAATATCAATGGTACCTCCTTCAACGGCGCGGCGGCGTTTCAATCCGGCAATGTTCTTCGAAACCTGAAAATAAAGATTTAAACAGTGTCAGTCAGTTTAGGAAAACAAAATTAAATATACGTATTACTTAATCTATACCTACTTCTATACTTAATATTATAAATGCGAAAGTTTGGATGGATGGATGGATGTTTGGTCAATCACTCCAGAACGGCTGGACGGATCTGGATGAAATTAGGCTACCTTTTATGCCGGAAAATTAAAGAGTTCCGAAGAGTCGAAGTTGCGGGCATCCGCTAGTTAAAAATAATGCAGAAATATTTTAATTTAGGTATCCAAAAACCATTAGGTGCATTATACAAATGTGACAATAGGTAGGTACACGAAATAAATTGTTTTTAATGTAGATAAAAATATCAGCAGAAGTATTATGATTATGAGTCATATTATGTAAATACCTACAGTGATATTAGCATAAAGCTAATACACCTATTGTAAGGAAGATGAAGAAATTTCCGATTTATTATGCCAACAGAAACTCGTGCCAAGAGTCAAGGCTACGTTTCTGATAAGAAAAATAATATTATATTTATTTTTTACAGTACATAATATATACCTAGGTAGGCTGTTTTTTTCTTAACTAGAAAAAAGGTGAATAAGTATCTTTTCGAACACGTTTTAGCAAGAGCTAAGGGCGGTATCAGATAAGCGATTTTTTCCGCGTAAAAGCTCATTATGGAAGCGCGTATAGACCCGCGGGCTGATTACGTATCTCGCGACCGGTTTGCGACAGGCGTAAATCTCGCGATCGCTGCTGTCAAACGGCAATTTTGTATTACTTAACAGCGGCTATCGATAGCAAAAGTGCATGAAAAGTGCATTTTGCGGCAGGCGAGCAATAGACGTGCGATCGGCTTGCGTAATACGTATTCTAGTGACGTTTTGCGACCGATTTCGTAGTGATTGCTGTCGCATTGCTACTGCTGTCGCTACTGCAAATTTTACGTAATCAGGCTGCGGTATAGGCGGGTTTCCCCATACAATTGTATTAGTCTGTTTTCTCCGTGCATAATAATACAATAGAGAAAATATTTTTGCACCATAAAATGTCCTTGCAATGTCCCTATGTTTTGCTTTTTTCGATAAATCAATAATTTTAAGAATATGGAACCTTCAAAAATTGCAAAATAAATGGTCCAGTTTTCGCGTCATCATCAGATATCCCGCAAATAAATTTGGCGAATATAATCACAAAAATAACATAACGATATGTCGTTATGCCTGAATCGTTCTTAAATTATTCTTGGAAAAAAAATTAAAATCGGTTCTGTTTTGGAGGAGAAATCGGAAAAATACGAGAGTAAGAATTCGACCGTTTTTCATAGGTATTATCGGTCCAAGCTGCAGTTGTCCCTATCTAGTGTTATGGAATTCTATTCGAGAAGCAGCGCGACGGCAATATAATTGTTCAATCTCATTCTCAAAGTTTCCCGTTCATGCCAATATCCTCTTAAGCCACTCGCGCAACTCGACGAGCGCGCGCGCTTGCGCTTACGAGCATTGACGCGCTTACCAGCTCGTATACTACTGACTAATACGTGCTACTACTACTGACTGAGCCACGGGTTCGAGCAAACATGCCGGAATAAGCGCGCTTACAATACAAGCTTATACATCACCAGCTGATGCCCGCGACTTCGTCCGCATGGATTGAGGTTTTTCGGTTCCCGCGGGAACTCTTTAATTTTCCTGGATAAAAAGTTCCAGACTATAATCTATCTCTGTGCCAAATTTCATCCAGATCCGTTCAGCTGTTTGAGCGTGATTGAGTAACAAACATCCATACATCCATACATCCATACATCCATCCAAACTTTCGGATTTATAATATTTATTTGATTACGCGAAAAAAAAATAAGATGGTCTGAAACCGCCCTAAATGCGTAAGGTAGGATAGGTTAGTTTTTTGTTCCAGTGCAAGTTACCCTTTAAAGTGATGATGCAGTCTAAGATGGTAGTGGGCTGTTAGGGGTAGGTACGTCAGATAGGTATATCAAAATCATAACCCTAGTCCGCTTTTAAACGTCTTCGTACCGAAATGCTAAATTGCTTGACGGCACCGGTAGGGTAGCAACTAGCCACCAAAGTCTCTCACCAGACCAGACCATTCAGAAAATTCAGAAATTATAAATTCCCAAATTGACCCTGCCGGGGATCGAACCTGTGACCTTCCAATTATAAAATCATAGGGTTGACAACTGCGCCAAGGAGGTCGTCGAATGGATAATCAATTAAGTTGAAGATATTTAACATAACATCCTTAAAATCGAACAAATATTTTGTATTTTCTATCCTTGAAAGACAAACTTTATTGCATTGTGAATATCGATAGAAATACAGAATAGAAAAATATTATCTATGCATGAAATTCTTTAAAATATGAAACAAAGAATGCAGCCGCTATTCCCACACTTGATATTATTTCTATTCCGCAGAAATCACCATACTTTCAAAACGAAATAGTGCTTGAATTGAATCGAAACGTATATCTTATAATATCTAAGGTTGGGCCATTTTAGTGGTATTTGTTTTTTTTTATTTTGTTATATACCCATTTTGTTTTTAGTTTAATGTATTAGATTATATAAATATACTATAAATATACTATAAATATATATAAATAGCTATAAAATATATATTTATTGAATTAAATGCTAGAAAAATAACACTAGGGGAGTCGGCACTGAAGCTGAAGCACAGGTCCACCTTAGTTCAGCTTCAGAAGCCCAGATTTTTAAAAATAATTTAAAATAGCAACTGGAAAATTATAACAGTACGTACTTACACTTACACTAACTTAATGTATCAAATAAGTAGTGTTAATAAGATGTAAACTTAAAACCTAACTTATATTGTAAAATATGTAACCTAACCTAATTTTTTGGCATAAATAAACAAATTTATTATTATTATTATTATTATTATTATAATGGGGCTGACATATTGTAATCAAATAATAAATATTATAAATGCGAAAGTTTGGACGGATGTATGGATGTATGGATGTTTGTTACTCAATCACGCCCGAACGGCTGAACGGATCTGGATGAAATTTGGCACAGAGATAAATTATAGTCTGGAATAACGAACGGAATGGACGAAGTCGCGGGCATCAGCTAGTTAGTTATAAAAGAATGTGAATTTTAGGTCTTTTGAATGACCCTCTATTTAATAATCAGTAAGAAATAATTTATTTTTGACATAGGCATTATCCCTATTTCGAGTTCTTGAATGAATGAATGATAACACTTTTATTCTACACCACAAAGAAAAAACATCAAGTATCAATAATACCTGATGTTCAAGTTAGCATATTTACTTTTAAAAATACAATTCCATAGAGAAAGCTATACCTTTATTCTTTATATCTTTATTCAAATCAATACTCAATAGAGCAATAAGTTAATCGAAAGGAAAAAAGTGGCAACCCTATGTTCCAAGCATTCAGAATTATATTTCTTTTGTTTAGCCAGCTTATAAATTCCATTCGTTACGACCTTATTTTCTTTGTCACAAGGTGTATTTTTGTTCGAATCTCGCTAAATTTATGTTGGCTGTCCGCCGGAATACTTGTGCATATTTTTTGAAAGATTCTGTATGTTCGAGATCTAAACTTGGACTTGGTAACTTTTTTGACAAGGAAATAATAGTGAAAGATGTTTGTGGGAAACTTTTTGCCATATTATTATGGTTCTTGTTTGCGGGCTATATTTTTTTTTTTATCCACTACAAGTTAGCCCTTGACTGCGATCTCACCTGATAGTAAGTGATGATGCAGCCTAAGATGGTAGCGAGCTAACCTGTTAGGGGCATGGCAGTTATTTTAAACCCATACCCCTATTCGGTTTCTACACGGCATCGTACCGGAACGCTAATTCGCTTGGCGGCACGTCTTTGCCGGTAGGGTGGTAACTAGCCACGGCCGAAGCCTCCCACCAGGCAAAATGTATTATATTATATTGCTGTAGGTATATTATATAACACTAGCTGATGCCCGCGACTTAGTCCACGTAGATTGAGGTTTATTGGTTCCCGCGGAACTCCTTAATTTTCCGGGATAAAAAGTAGCCTATAATCCAAACTATAATAAATAATTAATTGGGCCACTGATCCCAAGGAGCTGGAACCTCGCACACAACACAGCGTTAAAACAAACTGAAGTACCTATCTTCAAAGAAAAAATTATTAAAAGAAAAGAATATTTATTTAGTATAGTAGAAGGAATTAGGAATGAATTTTTAATATTTGTTTCAAGTTAAATGACTTTTAATACAATTACGTTTGATCAAGGCGAGGCAGTCGGCAGTGGAAACAAACAGAGATTCAGAAACCGCGCCGGGTTTCATTATGGAAACCATTATCTCGTGGGCGCAGATTGCAAACAGTAAATAGGGTAAAGGCCAAATAATTTAGAATACGTAAGTGGGTACTATAGCGGAAGTGATAGTAGTATTCATAACTAGCAGATGCTCGCGACTTCTATTGAATCGAAGCAGGCGTTACTTTGCGTCAGTCCATGATAATGAATGAACGAGAAGTTTGATTCGCTATAATCCCCCACAGTAGACAAATCTATGTGGTACAGTGCGTGTCCTTCACCAATAGCATGCGAACACCACCCAGCAATTCGCACCGGCACAGCACCACACCACACAAATCTTCCAAATCAATTGTGAAAAGTCACAATCATGCATTGTCGAGTCAACATCTCCTGAAGATGCTCCGGTTTCGGAGTGAAACGTACGTTGAGAGTGTTCACTCATTGCCTCTACTCGTTCATTCATTGCCCGAGTGTTTTTGGTTCCCGCGGGAACTCTTTAATTTTCCGAGATAAAAAGTAAAGTAAAAAAAAGTAAAAAATGCCTATTTCCTTCCCCGGGATGTAAACTATCTCTGTACCAAATTTCATCAAAATCAGTTGAGTAGTTGGGCCGTGAAAGCGTAGCAGACAAACAGACAGACAGACACGCTTTCACATTTTTAATATTAGTATGGATATGGATGCGAAAGTGTGTCTGTCTGTCTGTCTGCTACGCTTTCACGGCCCATCTGTTCAACCGATTTTAATGATATTTGGTATGAGCATAGTTTGTATCCCTGCCCCCCTTGCATGGGCCGAGACAATTTTCTCCCCGAGGAAAGGATAAAAATGTTATTCCTAAATATTCCTAAATAAATAAATAAAAACGCTAATTAACGGTGGATAAATAGTCCCCGTGAAATGTCAAACGGGGATAAACTTCTCCTCTCCCCTGTTGCCGTGCTCTGAGTAGTGGATAAGTTAATTTTATCTCTTAGGTATCAGTGGATAAAATCGGGGGATACATTTTTTATCTCCGGCCCATGCTAGCCCTGCTGCAGGGAAGGACTTAAAAATAGCCTATAATATTATCAACAGCTAGACTGCGTTCCGTTTTAAACAGAACAGTTTTTTATCTGAATAAATATGAAAAATGACGCACAAATCTGTTTTAAATCTACGCAATTGGCTACTTGACAGCTGTAACTATAAAATATGAAATATGTTAGATTTGGTAGCTTGTAGGTTAACAATAATTATGCAATATGTATTTTGCATTAAAATAAATTGTATATATTTTATTTACGCAAAACAAATTTGAGATTTTTTATCTGTGGATTGCAAGACCCGAAAGGCGGACGCCATTGATTTAGCATCGTGTGACGTCACAACTCTCAAACCACAGACAGGGTACTTTTTATCTCATACAAACGTCACTGTGAGGTCGTGTGTTATACCTATAAATCGTTTTCGTTTTGTTGAGAAAATTAACATAAAATATTTCGATTTGAGCTTGTGAAAGGTTTCACGAAATGGAGTCAGGCTATACAAAAGCTGATAGTGCAAATCTGCCTAAAGTCGATTCATTTATGGTTGCAAATTTATTTGCGTGTAATCCACAGTGTACCTAATCCTAACTTTTGCTCTGCCGAGTTTCGTAATGTAACAACTTCCATGTAAGTACCGAAATAAACAAAGTAATATTACTTAGGTCTCGTGTTTAAGACCTAAGAAAGTACTGCTGTAAAGTGACAGAAAAATAATTTATTTTAATTTTATGTCATGTTTTATGAAGAAAATCATGTTCATTTTTGCTAGAGCGAGTCTTTAAGTTGATTTCTTCCTAATAACTACTAATATCAAAGTGGTCTTCACAAAGTAATATCGCAGATTTATCCGTTTTAAATTCCGGGTCTCGGCAGATTAGCTGTAGCCTGTAACCACTGCTTTTGACGTTTATGACATACTATTGTATGTGTATATAAATACAATTTGTCAGGATATTAATTAATTATTTTATTTATAGTATTTCTACACACGTCTTGTGGCTTGTAATTTTCACAATTTCATTAAAAAGGCTGTAAACTTTCCACTCGAAATTACTTAAGACTTGGAGCGTCGTAGTTAGCTTTGTTTTATTTAGAGCTATGACGTCACGCTAGCAAATTTCACGTGACCGGCTGTTTTCGCGCGAATTTAAAATTAATGTATTAAAAATGTAATTTTTTCTAATAAATAACGCTTTTTTTGAGAAAAAAATCATTGTAAAAGGTATAAAATGAACCCACGTACATTTTTAAGTATTTTTCCGAAAACTGTCAAATAGCCTATTAAGCGAAGAAGAGGACCTTTGTACAAAGATGCACATTGAAGCGATCTGCAGACGACTTCCATTAACTGAGGAGCGTTTAAATGAAACTTAAATTAAAACTTAGTTGTAAATGCTTTGAACCGTCAACGAGTTAGTGTGCTTCTGCCTTGTTTCGAGTTAAATATTTAAGTTTGAATAGTAGAAAGCGACTACTTCTATTATAAACCCGGTCAAGTGCGAGTCAGACTCGCGCACACTGGGTTCCGTACCACCACCACTACAGCCCATTAACGACCCACTGCTGGGCACAGAAAACATCTATTATTTACTAAAATAATTTATATTGTGTGGTGGTACGGCACTCTTCGTAGGTCTAGTGGTTAGCATGTTCAATTCTTGTTCAGATCGTTGAGGAGCAGGGCTGATCTACCTCTGTAGGTAGGTATACTTGTAATGTATGGCACAATTTGAAAATAAATGCTTTTTCTTTCTTTCTTTCTTTCAATTGCGGCCGACGAGGTCCCGTGTTCAAGTCCCGGGTCGGGCCATAAATAAGTAATTTTTTCTGTCTAGAAATTCTCAGTACTAGCCCGGATTTAAGAATTTGGTGGTGTTTCACCCCCGTGCCTCGGAGAGCACGTTAAGCGCGTCGGTCCCGGTTATTATCACTAGCATGATAAAAATCGTTAAAGCCTGCCAACCCGCATTGGAGCAGCGTGGTGGGTCTAAGCTCTAATTCCCACTCTCCTATGAAAGTGGAGGCCTGTACCCAGCAGTGGGACGTTAATGGGCTGTAGTGGTAAACAATCTTCTCAGTAAATTCAGAGCAGTGAACGTTTGTTATAGAAGCAAAAGTCCAAGCAATGCATTGTCCCTGTCTAAATCTAATGTGAATAAGAGACGGCATTAGTTTCCGTTACCCCTGTCTTCTGCAGTAATAACTTTACTCTGTGTAACTTTGATTTGTGTTTGTTTAGGGCGGAAACACACTACGGGCAGAGAAATGTGTCTCTAACAAAAAATACCGCGTACACACTTTTATTTAGTGCAGAGACAGACAGACAGACACAGACAGACAGACAGACAGGCACACTTCCACATCATGAAAAGGATTATTTTAAGGATAAAAAATCATGGGAATGAATTGTTCCAGCGGCTAGTTAATCAATTGTTAACTATAGTTCTATTAAATATTTATAATCCTTGTGCGATGGTGATAATAAAAAAACCCGGCTGAGTTTGTTGAGTTCTTCTCAGACCAGGGCGCGTTTGGAACCCTCGTATTAATTTGAACCTCCAAAGTCGGTCACCCATCCAGTTACCGACTTGGGTCAACATTGTTTAACAATTGCAATCGACTGATATGCGTTGTCCTTGTCACAACTAAGCCTCGTAAGTTGTGCAAATACTATGAAATCATGGTTATGGTCATCCCAGATTAACCGGATCCGGAAACACCACAAAAACCTAATACCCGGAAAAATATGAACCCCCCCCCCCCCCCCCCGCGATAAAACGTGAGATTTGACCGCGCGCGGCTTTTTACAACATATCAAAGCTGTTTACCGCCGACCCTTGTTAGAAATGTGTCATACACACACACAAGCGCCGTGTGTGTCCATTTATCATGGTACCCACTAGCTGATGCCCGCGATTTCGTCCCCGTGGTTAAAGATTTTTACCATTGAAAATGGTTATCAGATGCAAATCGCTTGAGACGTATTTTTGGCCATAGCTCCAAGGATTTTGGGAGGATCGAAATGGGAATAGTACCAAGAGGTGAGGAATTTATCGAGACACGTGTATGCGTTTGAATTTTGAAAATCGGCTGGTAACTTTTTTTTTGAATTTTGAAAAATGTAAAGAAGACGGGTTTTTTTGGGGGGTGTTTGTTTACTAAATTGTAAATATTTCGGGAAAAAACCTACTTAAGAAAAAATTAAAAAAGGGTCCTAGGGTATTAGTTTAGCTACAAACTAGCGAAAAAATTTTGAAAATCGGTTAATAATTGTGACCTGTAAGGTGGTCCCTTTAGATTTGGAATTGTAGAAAAACGGGTATTTTCGTATATAAAAAGTGATGTTTGACCGATCGTCATGGTACCCTTACCATTGGCCTGTTTGCATTTTTGCAATTTTTTTTTTGCAACTTTTGCATTTGTTTGTTTTGTGTTGCATTGTGAGAAGTGCATTCGAGTTAGAATTTTGAAAATCTGTTAATAAATTGATGAAAATTTTTTAAGAAGAGATTTTTATATTTTTAAGAATCAACAAAAGCTGGAGTGATTATTGACCGATCGAGGATAGAGGTAATTGTTATTATCTACAGTATTAAAAAATACAAAAAAAATCAAAAGAAGGCGCCCGATAAATTTCACTTTCTTGCCGGCTCTTCTCAGTAGAATCATTTTTTCGAACCGGTGGTAGAGTTTGATTTCTCCTAAGTGACACGTGAAATAAATAAATCATTTATCACTTATCAAGAAATAAAAAGCCCATTGTCTTTCCCCAGAACACAATCTATGTCTGTACCAAACTTCATCAAAATCGGTTGAACAGATAGGCCGTGAAAGCGTAGCTGGCAGACTCTGTTCTCTTCTAAGCAAGCGTGCTCCACCTTAGGCTGCATCGCCACTTGCAAAGAGGTCTAATAGCAGTCAAGCGCTAGCCTAAATATTAAAAAAAGTGTGTGTGCAATCATTCACACACGGCAGAAGTGAAACTTCAGAAAAGTAGCGTACGAGAGAATGAGATAAATTTATAACTTGTATTCTATCTCATTCTTTCGCAGGCTAAATCCTATTATGAATATGTTTGTCTCTATTTTGGTGTCGCTTTTTCGTTTCATCGAATTTGCAAATCACAACGATTCTAAACAAGTTTCACTTCAAAATAAGACAAACAGACCCACTTTCGCATTTATAACAATAGTTATATTAGTCTAGTATTATCAATAAAGTATTAACGCTTACTCTAATGAGCAAGTGCTTACCAAAAGCCACGTTACAGGCTGCACAAAGCTTTGTTGGAAATTTGATGAAAGCCCGATACTTAAATATAATCCCTGCTCGTAACTTTTTAGTTAGCGAATTTCACAGTTCACTTATATTAGCGTGGTTTCGCCGAGTCAGACTGTTAAAAGGGTATCACTACCTCTGATAGGGTTTCCAGATAAAAAACGAGAGGTATTAAAGCTTTCCAAGAAAAAGTAGAAAGAATCAGGGCGCCAGTATCGCAATTTGTCTATAATGTTAGATACATCCAATGTAATAGTATGATAGAATAATAATTATTAGATTGTTAAACATGGCATAAGTTTCAAATTCATTGAGGCATGCTATACTGCAATTCTGACTGAGCAGAGACTTAACAGCTTTACGCTATTACGTGACATGCTCGTCACCGACATGCTCGTCACCGACATTCTCGCGTTGTTACGAAGACAAAAGGTCTTAAATACAAATAAACTACATTCGTAATTAAACTGCCTTAGTTTTAAGGTTTATATTTTATATTTTTTTTATATATTAAATCAGCAATTTTTTTATTTGTTTAAATCATACTCAAGCGCAAATGTCTCACCGATAAAACCCCTAAGCAAAGAATCCTCGGAATAGCGTTCCAGAAAATAACGGGCGGGAAACTGTAAACAAACATGGCGGCTATCTACGGTAATACTGCCCAGTAATGCCTCAGAGGACAAGAATAAAAGAGGTCCCTCCGCCAAAGGTTTCATGACAATCTCACAGCCCTTGGACATCGTAAACATGTCTCCATGTTTTGGTATAATAATATTTATGTGTTGAAATATCTGCTCGTTGGTTTAGTGGTTGGCATGTTCGACTGCGGCCGACGAGGTCCCGGGTTCGAGTCCCGGGTCGGGCCATAATTGAGTATTGGGTTCTTCTGGCTAGAAATTCTCAGTGCTAGCCCGGAGTTAGGAAGTTGGCGGTGTTTCACCCTCGTGCCTCGGAGAGCACGTTAAGCCGTCGGTCCCGGTTATTATCACTAACAAGATAATAGTCTTTAAAGCCCGCCAACCCGCATTGGAGCAGCGTGGTGGGTTCCCTCCCTCCTATGAGAGTGGAGGCCTGTGCCCAGCAGTGGGACGTCAATGGGCTGTAGTGGTGGGTGGTGGTTGAAATCACAGAACATATAATAAGAGGTTAGAAAGGCGATGTGGGCGGGTCACGCGCGCCACTATATTGAGCGAACGCTCAAACGTACCAAAAACACACCTCAGTCGGCCGCGGACTGTCTTGGGAAGTTTTACGCGCAAAAAAGTGTTTATAATGCCTTCTTGCGCGGTAATAACCTGCAGAGCTAGAAGCCAAAATGTCAATGTGACTAATGGCAAGATATCTTTTCATCGGTAAGTACATTAAACCTTGATTTTAAATGATTTAATTGAAAATACTAAAGACATTATGTTTTCCTTCACTAGTGTGACTGGATCGCAAATTTGTATGTACATCGCTGGTGCGAACAACGCGCTCCAACAGAGTCATGTACGCGAGCGGCAATGTAAAGCGTAGTGCGTATGAACGATCAACTCCACTTGTTACCTGGTATTACGCAATAAGAGTAACTTGTCGATAGGGCTGAGTAGCATTTTTCCACCGTATCGATAAATAGTTTATTTGTTTCTGAGTTTATTATTATGAACTTTTAATGATAGTTACAGATTTAGATTTTAATCATAAATGTTTGAAATATTGTTATAGTATTTTGTGTTTGTTGGTTTTGTTGTATAGTGTGTTTTAAATATTGTTGATGTATTCAAATAAAAACCATTTGTAAACCATAGTTGTTTTTTTATTTTATTTATTTCTTATAAAGAAACAGTAGTTATAAGCAAAAGAAATATCATTATGTCTCCATACATTTTTTAATCTATACTTATAATAAAACTGTAACAGGTCCAATTCTGTACATTGAAGATATTTTGAATTTTTTTTTTACAGGTCACTCATTATTCGATACTGAAGCCAAATCTGTAATTTTTTTCATTTTTATCTGTCTGTCTGTCTGTATCTTGGCCGCGCATCACGCCGAAACTACTGAATGAATTCAAACTTGGCACGATTTGAGCCCATACTACGAGGTAGGACATAGGATACTTTTTATCCCGAAATTCTACCCCCGAAGGGGTGAAATAGGGGTTGAAAGTTTGTATGAAAGTCCTTAATTTCTCAAGTTATAGCCATGAAACTTGGTACTTGCGGGTTGAAAATGAAAACATATGTGTTTCACAGTTTTTCAAAATTCCACTCCCGAAGGGGTGAAATAAGAATTTGAGAGTTTGTATGAAAATCCTTAATTTCTCAAGTTATAGCCATGAAACAGCATTTGGGCTTTCGTTAAAATATGAAGAAGTACGTGTTTCACCATTATAGGGGGATTATACCGTGGGATAGTAATATAGGAAACTTTTTATCCTGGAAAATTAACTGAAAAACCTATTCCAAGCGGACGAAGTCGCGGGCATCAGCTATAAAGAATATACATACCTACATACTTTTTATCGCGGAAAATTAATGAGTTCCCGCGGCAATCGAAAAAACTTAGTCCACGCGGACAAAGTCGCGGGCATCAGCTAGTTTAAAATAAAATAGTAAAATCTACAGACATAGAGTCCAACTTAAGTTAACAATATGAATATTGACATGCTGTCGACCGTACGAAAAATAAACATCGATAAAAAATATTTTAGTCAATCCCTAGCGTATGTTGCTGTTTTACACGACAACACGCGCAAGTTTAAAGTTTCACTAGTGTGCGTAGCTTCGCCAATCGCAGCGCTTTTTTCTGCCTCACGCACACATGGGAACTCTCGTGTGTATTCGTTTAGATTAGTAGTAGTGAAGAATGGTGGGATCAAAACGGCGACAGCGGTTTCCGTACAAAATTTGCACTAGGGCCTTTCTAACCTCTATTATATGTTCTGTGGTTGAAATATAGTCCCACAAACTTATCCGACCCGGTAACATTGCTGTTATCAATTATTATTAAAAATAAAATAAAATAAGCTAAACAGTCATAAAAATTCAGCGTCGCTAATAATAATAATAATATTTAAAGTTGAAATACGTGGAATCAGTGGATATTAAATCTTTTAACTATATTTTTGAACTTTTTGTTTGCTCTTTGTTTTGTGTTTAAATCCTTAATAAAGATTTTATTTATTTATTTAACAGGTCCACTATTTAATAATCAGTAAAATATCATTTTTTTACATAGGCAACATCCCAATTATTTTGTTAGATTTTTGACTGGACAAGCTGGAGACAGACTTGTATATTAAAGAAAAGCACAACCTATGGAAAGATTTGTAATATTTATGCATTTAAAGCTTTTGGAAATTTCAGGATCAGCCCCCCGATTATGTAAGAATGGCCGATCAAAACGTCAAAGTTCGGCGTCAAAGTAAAATAAACCATAATACCATTGAATTAGAGCTCAATTTCGTGTACCCATTCTTATACGTTTAGGTATGTACGATACTCAAACGTATAAGAATGGATACGCGAAATTGAGCTCTAATTCAATGCAGTTATGGTTTATATTACTTTGACGCTGCACCTTTACCATTTGATGGACAATTCTTACATAATCGGGGGGCAGCTCCCCGATTATGTAATTATGTAAGAATGGCCGATCAAAACGTCAAAGTACGGCGTCAAAGTAAAATAAACCATTACAGCATTAAATTAGAGCTCAATTTCGTGTATCCATTCTCATACATTTAGGGTATCGTACATACCTAAACGTATAAGAATTGGTACACAAAATTGAGCTCTAATTCAATGCTGTTATGGTTTATTTTACTTTGACGGCGAACTTTTACGATTTGATCGACAATTCTTACATAATCGGGGGCTGTTCAACTGATTTTGGTGAGTAGCTACAGGGATGTGTTGCGTCTCGGGGAAGGACATAGGCTGCTTTTTACCCGGAAAAATAAAGAAAGTAATTAAAAAAAACCGGCCAAGTGCGAGTCGGACTCGCGCACCGTGGGTTCCGTACAAACCTGTAGTAAGTTTTAAATTATTAAAAAAAAACTACTTACTAGATCTCGTTCAAACCAATTTTCGGTGGAAGTTTGCATGATAATGTACATCATATATTTTTTTTAGTTTTATCATTCTCTTATTTTAGAAGTTACAGCGGGCGGACACACACATTTTACCACTTTGGAAGTGTCTCTCGTGCAAACTATTGAGTTTAGAAAAAAATGATATTAGAGACCTCAATATCATTTTTGAAGACCTATCCATAGATACCCACACGTATGGGTTTGATGAAAAAAATTTTTTTGAGTTTCAGTTCTAAGTATGGGGACCCCCAAAATTTATTGTTTTTTTTCTAGTTTTGTGTGAAAATCTTAATGCGGTTCACAGAATACATCTACTTACCAAGTTTCAACAGTATAGTTCTTATAGTTTCGGAAAAAAGTGGCTGTGACATTCGGACGGACACACAGACAGACAGACAGACAGACAGACAGACAGACAGACAGACAGACAGACAGACAGACAGACAGACATGACGAATCTATAAGGGTTCCGTTTTTGCCAAATTTGGCAACGGAACCCTAAAAAGAAGAAAAGAATTTAAAAGAAAAAGAAAGAATACATTTTATTCAACAAAGAAGTTAAAGAGTTCCGTCGGGAATCATAAAACCACAATCTATGTAGATAAAGTCGCAGGCATTATGTAGTATAATAAAATTGGCTAAAAGCTACTTACCCTTTACATTCCTTTAGCTTAATATTTTTGCATTCAAGGGGATACTGCGAGGCAAATATTTCAATTCCAAATCGAATTTTGATGTCAGTTCAGCTGGCCCCAAGCCAGCTCGGAAGCCATTTTACATATCTGCGTTTGTATTTATTTTTTTGGGACACCAGCAACGGTTTCCGTCATGGCATTTAACCGACGCCCTAAAGGATCTAAGTTTTTTTTTCAGTTAGTCAAGATAGCGCCCGTGACTCCGTCCGCGTGGATTTAGGTTTTCAAATGAATAATGCACGGGAAAAACAATCAATGTCAGTTAAAATCCTAATTTGAGTTGGTTAACTCTTCAACCTGCAAATAAGTAAGTAAGTAAGTAAGTAAAAACATTTTATTACACACAAACAATTAATAACAAAACAGAGGTAAAACTAATCGTGATAGAATTTACAACTTGTTACGGTGTAAAGGCGGCCTTATCACTATGAGTGATCTCTTCCAGGCAACCTTTCTAAGAAAGGAGATTGGTTGCGTGATGACAGGGCGGTGCACACGTGTAAATTTCTAAAAGAAAAATTATAACAACCTACTTACTACAACTAACTATTACAATATAATAAACTTACATAACAGTACTTACATGCTATAATTACATACTATTTTACATAAATGACAATATAAATATAAAAATAAAATAAACATAATAAGTATATAGTCAAATAATAAATATGAATGAATGAATGAATGAAATATTCTTTATTGTACACCAAAGATAATTAAATAACAGAAACAATAAAACAAATACAAATCGGTACAATTGGCGGCCTTATCGCTTTTAAGCGATCTCTGCCAGGCAACCAAGTCACATAGTAATTAAAACCAGCGAGAGAGGGATAAGGGTGTATGTTAAAGTAACAGATAAAAAAAAACAAATCTAGCACCTAACTAACAATATAATATTATTAAATATATACACACAAACATAAATAAATAACACACAAATAATGCATACAATACATACCTACAGACAGCAATACATTCATACATATATACAAGTTATACATACATACATATTATATAAATACACATATAAATTGAGTAGATATAAATATTATAATACTTATAATATATACTTATATACACTTTTATGCATATATATATATATATATATATATATAGGTACAATAAAATAAGAGTACTTAAAAATAGAAGCCACAAATATTAACGTAGACAGTATAGGATGGATTTATTGATTTAGGAATAGTTCATCTAGGAAATTTAGGGAGGAAAAAAGTGCGCTTTGATGAGTTTTTTGAATGATGCAAGAGATTGCGCACGCCTAATATGAAGCGGTAAGGAGTTCCAGAGCCTTACAGCTTCAACAGAGAAGGATTTGGAGTAGAAGGAAGTATTATGAGGAGGAATTTTTAAGATAAGATTGTCATTGGAACGAAGAGAGCGACCGTGAGTGTCACTAAGAAACGCTCTTTGAGGTAAAGGGGAGTAGTAGGATTGAATAGAATACAGTATAAAAGAGAAAGAATATGAGTATCCCTGCGACGACGGATCGGAAGCCACTTGAGTCTTTCGCGAAATTCAGAAATGTGGTCATATTTCCTAAGTCCAAATATGAACCGTATACATAGATTTTGAATGCGCTCAAGTTTATTAAGCAACTCCTCACTTAGATTGACATAACAAGAGTCAGCATAATCGAGAATTGGTAAAAGAAGAGACTGTGCAAGCGTAATTTTAGTTGGTATGGGTAGAAAATTGGCCAACCTACGGAGAGACCCGACAGACGCAAACACTTTCCTACTCACCTCACTCACGTGTGGAGACCAAGATAAAAATTTGTCAAAAGTGACACCTAAATTTTTAACAGTGTCACTGTATGGCACACATGTTCCATCAAATACAATACTAGGCAATGTAGGAAAGTCTATTCGTGTAATCAATTTTTGACTGCCTATTATTATAGATTGAGTTTTTGATGGATTCACCTTGAGACCATAAGACTCACTCCATCGCACAATTATATCTAAATCTTTTTTTTTTTTTTTTTTTAATCCACTACAAGTTAGCTCTTGACTGCGATCTCACCTGATGGTAAGTGATGATGCAGTCTAGGATGGTAGCGGGCTAACCTGTTAGGGGCATGGCAGTTATATTAAACCCATACCCCAATTCGGTTTCTACACGGCATCGTACCGGAACGCTAAATCGCTTGGCGGCACGTCTTTGCCGGTAGGGTGGTAACTAGCCACGGCCGAAGCCTCCCACCAGGCCAGACCAGGGAAATTCAGAAATTATAAATTTCCAAACCCTGCCGGGGATCGAACCCGGGACCTCCGCACGTTAAGGCAACAGCGCTCAACACTGCGCCACGGAGGTCGTCAAATCTTTATTTAATTCGTCTATTGCATCCGGCAAATCCACCAATTTAGCCTGTGTATACAATTGGAGATCGTCAGCATACAGGTGGTAGTGAGAAGATAGCTGGAGAGTAATAGAACTAATGAAAATTGAAAACAGGAGAGGAGACAACACGCCACCTTGCGGTACACCGGCATGGATCGAGCACCAGTTAGATGACGAATCATCAACTCGCGTCCGCTGCCGGCGACCAAACAAGTAACTATGAAACCAGTCAATCACTTCAGGAGATATGTTAAGAGAAGCTAAAGTAGCTAATAGGATATCAAAATCAACATTGTTAAAAGCATTGCTAAAATCTAGTAAGGTCAACACTGTTACACGTTGATTATCCATACCGAGACGGATATCCTCACTAATCTTGACTAAAGCTGTAGTCGTACTATGACCAGTCCGGAAACCGGACTGAAATGGATTAAAGAGACTCCATCTAGAAAGGAAGAGGCTCAATTGTCGATGAACAATACGCTCAAAGACTTTAGATAGAAATGGAAGTATGGAAATAGGTCGGAAGTCTGAAAAACCAGATGGATTTGCTTTTTTAGGTATAGGAGTAATTTGAGCTTCTTTCCATGAGGAGGGAAAATTTCCAGTAGAAATCGAGAAATTAAAGATGGACTTTATAAGAGGAGTCACTATATCGACAATGGGAATGATCATTTTACGACTAATGCCATCAGTACCAACGGCATCATACACGTTAATATAATAATACACTAATTAATTTAATGGATAATATGATATCATACACGAGCTTTACATAGATATTTATAATTTTATAGCGATAAATAGTAATTCATCACAGAGTGCCGGATACCCCGCGGTAGCGCATTCCAACTAAGTAATGATAATGCGCATTAATGATAAGTATTATCAACAACCGTTGTGGTCAGAGGCTATGAAGTTAATAATTATTCAAAATAAGTTTAAAATATATTATATTTCGGAGGAAGTTATATTTTAGTCGTAGGTATTATAATTATAAGGTTAATATTGATTTTTTTTAATGTGGACTTTTAAAACTTAGGATTCCACTTACACACTGAAAGCAGGTAACAAAATTAGAGGTGAAAAACTAAAAAATGCCCGTGACTTCGTCCGCGTGGATTAAGGGTTTTTGATTTCCACGGGCACTCCCTAATTTTCCACGATAAATAGCATAATATGTCCTTCGCCAGGTTGCAACCTACCTCATTACCAAATTACATCAAACTCGGATGAAAAGATGGGTCGGGAAAGCGTAGCAGACAGACACACTTCCGCATTTATAATATTAGTATGAGTAGTATATATACTAATATAGTATTGAAGTATAGATATAATGGATATTGATTCATTTTTTCTTACCTGGATGAGATCCCTAATATTCCATTTCAATAGCGCAATAAACTCTCATTCACCGGCCCATATACCACATCCTAATAATATTTTTATTTTCACCAAGCGATCGACTGACCTCATATAATATCGAATACGTACCATAAAACGCAAGGGCGAATAAAAACTCCATACAAATTCGCAAGCCCATTCCTACCTATAATTCAATATCCCCCCCTCTTCGCCCTCGTACAGGGATGTCAAAACTTTTTCATTGGGTATTTGACAACAGCTATTCAAATACCTTATTTTTAGTGTTTTAGTGATTATTAAAAAGAGGATCTTGCAAAAGTCGTAATATCCACGTCCCCTGTTAGTTTTAATTATGTGCCATTTTATAATGAAGTTTATGTTGTATTTTAATACGTGATCAAATCAGAAATGAAGAGATCCATATTCCATAGGAAAACCATACTCGCAGATAAAGCTCGACGAGTTGCGAAGCTGAAGTGGCAATGGGCGGGGCACACAGTATGAAGAACTGATGGACGTTGGGGTCCCAAAGTGCTGCAATAGCGACCTCGCACCGGAAAGCGCAGCGTTGGCAGACCCCCCGCTAGGTGGATGGACGACATCAAGCAGGGAGCACAGGATATCATCAAATCAAATCATATCAATATTTATTTATTTAAATTAGGTACACTCTAGGTACACTTATTGACGTCAATTACCTAAAAAACATGATGGTGATAATTAGTTACCACCACCACCAGCACTACAGCCCAATTAGTTACAATTACAATTAGTTACGGTAACTTAAAACTAAAGCTACGAGGGTTCCAAACACGCTCTGGTCTGAGAAGACCATCAGTATAACTACATAATAGGGATGATGCGTATGTCAAAAATAAATTATTTCTTACTGGTTTTAAATAGAGGGTCTTCCAAAAGACCTTTAATTCACATCCTCGGTTTAGAGTTCGATAACCATTTTAAACTATAGATTAAAGAAAAAAAGTGCCTTGAAATTTTATGACGTCACAGCTATGTATTTCATACAAACTTCCATACTAGAAGCGCGGTTTTAAGTTTGTTAAAGAGTAGCTGATTTGATTGAATTATCATCATCCCTATTATTTTGGAAGATTTGAAAAAAATATTTTACAAATCGGTTTAGAAACCACGGAGATATGCACCGATATACATAAAAAAAAAACGCGCCGAATTGAGAACCTCCTCCTTTTTTGGAAGTCGGTTAAAAACTCGTGAAATTTTCGCATGCCATCGATTGACGATCCCTGCTCTAGTGTTTTAAGCTCATAATATTTTACGGTTGACCCCTGGCGAGGCGAAGTTGAGGAGTTATTGTTAACCACCTCACGTACCGTCATTGAGCTTACGTGAAGTCGATTCATAACGTCGGGCGATTTTTCGCTCGAATTTTCGCCGTGTAGCGAATATCTCGCGCCAGTCTATCTTCTATGTTATTGTGAATATTATTCGTCTGGTTTTATTAAGGTACTCGTATATTACTAGATGATGAATAGAATTTATGTTTTTGAAAAATCCCTTAGGAACCCTTGAATTTACCGGGATGAACAGATCAGGATGAAATTTCGCACAGAGATAGATTATAGTCTGGAATAACACATAGGCTACTTTTCATCCCGGAAAATAAAAGAGTTCCCGCGGGAACCCAAATCGATGTTTGTTACTCAATCACGCCAGAACGGCAGAACGGATCTGGATGAAATTTGGCACAAAGATAGACTGTAGTCTAAACTCTAAAATAACACAAAGGCTACTTTTTATCCCGGAAACTGAGTTCCCGCAGTAACCAAAAAACCTCAAAGTTGCGGGCATTAGCTTGTAGGTCTAATTTCGTCAATAGTTTTGGTCATAATTGAGTTTTCCTAGCAAAATGATGTGGGTTCACCACAGACCACATACTAATAATACTAACCCTTAGCACAGAATAGGTAATAGTAGTAACCCTTAGTATGAGATTTTAATCTACGAACTATGACGAGAAACGCTTGAATTTCAAGCGTTTACATTTTTATTTAAATTGTCCCTGGTCAGCCCCCCAATTATGTAAGAATGGCCGATCAAAACGGTAAGTTCGTCGTCAAAGTAAAATAAACCATAACTGCATTGAATTAGAGCTCAATTTCGTGTATCCATTCTTATCCGTTAGAGTATCGTACATACCTAAACGTATAGGAATGGGTACACGAAATTGAGCTCTAATTGAATGCTATTATGGTTTATAAACTTTGACAACGAACTTTAACGTTTTGATCGGCCATTCTTACATGATCGGGGGGCTGGTCTGGGGGTTTCTACCATCGCAGCAGTATTAACTATTTCAAAAGTTGTCACGTAAATCAAATCAAATCAAATCATCTTTATTCAAAATTGGTACCTACAAAGTACACCTTCTGAACGTCATGTTTATAAAGAATAAGAATTGATGGTGATAATTAACAACGGTATCTTAAGACTAAAGCTACGAGGGTTCCAAACGCGCCCTGATCTGAGAAGAGCCCACAACAAACTCAGCCGGGGTTTTTTTTTTTTATTATCACCATCTCACAAATATAGTAAATTACTAAATTATATTTTTAATATAACATAATTAGCCGCTGGAACAATTCATACCCATGGTTGCCTATCATTCAAATAATCCTTTACACTATAATATGACTTTTCAATTAGTTTCCGTTTTACAAAAACTTTGAACTTGTTGAGAGACATCTCCAATATGTCTTCTGGGAGTTTATTATAAAAACGTATACTGCTACCGACAAATGAATTACTAATTTTACAAAGTCTAGAAGAGGGCACAACAATTTTATTCTTATTTCTTGTATTAACATTATGACAGTCACTTTTTTTCTTGAATTTATGCATGTTTTTATGCACATATACTAAATTTTCAAATATGTATTGGTTGTGGACTGTCATAATTTTAACTTCTTTGAATTTAGTTCTTAGGGACTCTCTAGGTCCCATATTGTAAATGGCACGAACAGCCCTTTTCTGCAGCACGAAAACAGAATGAATATCAGCAGCATTACCCCATAATAATATGCCATATGACATAATGCTGTGAAAGTAACCAAAATATACTAATCTCGCAGTTTCTAAGTCTGTCAACTGGCGAATCTTTTTAACCGCATATGCAGCAGAACTGAGTCTGTTCGACAACGTTATTCCGAGAAAAACAGCGGTATCCACTAAATCTAATTCCTCATGATCAAGTTGTACAGTGGTTTTTACCTGTTTGACATTAGGTAATGTAAATTTAATACACTTTGTCTTTTTTCCATTAAGAAGTAGGTTATTCGCTTCAAACCACTGTACCACTTTAGTGAGAGAATTGTTTACTTCGTCAGGAGTTGCTTCGTAACGATTAATTTTAAACAAAAGTGATGTATCATCAGCAAACAATACTATCCCATGATTATCCTTAGCGAGATAAGGAAGATCATTGATGTAAATGAGGAACAGAAAAGGCCCTAAAATTGAACCTTGCGGAACCCCCATTTTTACAATCGATCCGGAAGACCGCTTTCCATTGACCTCTACCTTTTGTATCCTGTTTTTTAAGTAGGATTTCATCATATCCAGTGCTACACCCCTAATTCCATAATGGTGCAATTTCCTGACTAATGTTTCGTGATCAACACAATCAAAAGCCTTGGATAAATCACAGAAAACGCCAAGTGCATCACGTGACTCCTCCCAGGCTTCGAATATGTTTTGAATTAACTCAACACCAGCGTCGATTGTTGAGCGACCGCGTGTAAATCCAAACTGTTTACTATGTAATAAGTCATTGTTACCAAAATGTTTAAGCAATTGAATTAGTATTAATTTTTCAAATATTTTACTGAAAGTGGGTAGTACAGATATAGGTCTAAAGTTAGTGGGGTCACTGGTACTACCTGATTTGAATAGAGGAAAACTTACTTACGTACGTACTTTGACGTCCCTAAAATAAGTATTATAATTCTAAAACACGAACATCAACAATATTATAACAATATGGCTTAAAGAGATGGTAGTATGCCCACTGGTCCGTAGTGTATTTTCGCTCGCCAAAAACGTTAGCGAGATATAATATATAGTCTCATACTAACCCCACTAATGCGTTTGGTTTCCAATTTAATTTCCCACGAAAAGGGTTACGTTGTTGGGAGTTACACCTACTTTAATTTTCCTTAAGTGGTTAATTTGTTAGACGAAAATGGTAACTCGTTTCATGCTGTGACCCTTTTTTGCGACTTTTTTGGGAGTGGTTCTAAATTATTTATGTTGTATTTTATTTGTTACATACTAGATGATGCCCGCAACTTCGTCCGCATGGAGTAAAATTTTATGAATCCCGCGGGAATTTCTTGATTTTCCGGAACAAAAGGTTTAGTCATGTGAATGAGTAGGTAATGAAACATCCTAGCTTTCACATCCTACTAAATCGTACATTATAAATAAATATTATAAATGCGAAAGTTTGGATGGATGTATGGATGTGTGGATGTATGGATGTGTGGATGTTTGTTACTCAATCACGCCCCAACGGCTGAACGGATCTGGATGAAATTTGGCACAGAGATAGATTATAGTCTGGAATAACACATAGGCTACTTTTTATCCCGGAAAATTAAGGAGTTCCCGCGGGAACCGAAAAACCTCGATCCACGCGGACGAAGTCGCGGGCATCAGTTAGTAAATAATATATTACGAATTATACGTTTGGAGGTTTGTAACTCCTCCACTCCACAATGACTGAACCGGTTTGGCTGTAATTTGGAATGGAGATAGCTTATAATAATAAATCAATTGATTTTCCAGAAAAAAATCCAATTTAATTTAATTTTTTTTTTTTTTTTTAAATTTTTTTTGTACCAAAAGTTATACAATACGTAGAAAACAGAAACATAGTGGACAAGGAAACACTTATCTCTATAAGAGATCTCTACCAGTGACCCTTGGCAGTGAGAAAGGTTGTGCAGGAAGAATGGGTACAACAAGATATGAGATGGAATGAAACGAGATATAAACTATATCATAAACTTACACGAATATACATACTAATGACATAAATATATACATAAATATATAAATACATACCAACATACATACCAACATAATATATTACTTAATGATTTAACAGATACATATTATTAATTTATAATTATGATAGAGTAGATAAATAGTGCTGTTTCAGTCGAAGTTTAAAGGTGTGAATAGATGGGTTATTCATAAAAATGCTATCAGGTAGTGAGTTCCATAGGCGCGTCGCAGCTACCGTAAAAGATTTACCATAATAAATAGTGTTGTAAGCTGACACTGCAAGTGATTTTAACTTGACACACGAACGCACTGGCATCACACGAGGTGAGGCCTCACGAAAACGCTCACGTAGGTATGAGGGGGAAGATGCGTTTAAAATCCTAAAAAGTAACGTGAGAATATGAATATTCCGGCGAAGTCGGATAGGGAGCCACTTTAACTTATTTCGAAATTGAGATACATGATCGAATTTGCGCAATCCGTAAATAAAACGAATGCACAAGTTCTGAAGGCGATCTAGTTTGTCGAGCAGCTCTTCAGTCGCATCTAAAAAGCAGACGTCGGCGTAGTCTAGAAGTGGAAGCAGAAGGGATTGTGCAAGTAAGATTTTAGTTTTCAGAGGAAGGAAATTCTGCAAGCGTTTCAAAGAGTGAATAGAGTAGTGCATGCGCCTACTCACATTGTTAATGTGATTAGACCAAGTTAAATTACCATCGAGTATCACCCCAAGGTTTTTTGCTTTTTCTGTAAGTTGTACCGGAACGCCATCGTAGGCTATGATTGGAAGATTTTTAAAATCCACTCGACTTCGCAATTGCTTGCTCCCTATTATCATAGCCTGCGATTTGGTAGGATTTACAAGAAGACCATGTTCATCAGCCCAGTCCTTTATTTTAGCTAGATCCGTGTTAATGTCATCAACTGCGGAAGAAAGGTCAGTGACAGCAGCATGCCTATAAATCTGCAAATCATCTGCATAGAGATGGTAGTGAGAAGAAATAATTTTTGTGATTTCGTTTATAAAAACAGAGAAGAGCAGAGGTGACAATACGCCGCCTTGAGGTTTCAATTTACACAATTAATCATAAATTTTAAACAAGTTTTACATTTTAAACTAAACTTATTTAAAAGCTAACACACTCCTAGATATTTTAAAAACTAGCTGATGCCCGCGACTTCGTCCGCGTGGTGTAAGTTTTATTGATTCCCGCGAGAACTCCTTAATTTTCCGCTATAAAAAGTAGCCTATGTCACTCTTCAGGTCCTCATGCCAAAAAACACGTCGACCCGTCCGCGTCGCTCCGTTGCGGCGTGATTGAAGGACAAACCAAAAAATAAATAGGTACACTTTCGCATTTATAATATTAGTATGATGTATTTGGGGCCAATGCTGTAAATACCCCACGTTCGTCTGTATACAGGCTTTTACAATACAGTTCTTGCTTTGTAAGCTTATAACCAGCCCCCCGATTACGTAAGAATTGTCGATCAAATGGTAAAGGTTCGGCGTCAAAGTAAAATAAACCATGACAGCATTGAATTAGAGCTCAATTTCTTCTGCCCATTCTTATACGTTTAGGGTATCGTACATACCTAAACGTATAAGAATCGGCAGACGAAATTGAGCTCTAATTCAATGCAGTTATGGTTTATTTTACTTTGACGAAAATCTTTAACGTTTGATCGGCCATTCTTACATGATTGGGGGGCTGAATTAACACAAAGGCTACATTATTATGCCCCGGAAAATTAAAGTGTTAGAATAACGTCATGTCAAAACTCTACCGCCACTTTTTTCCACTACAAGTTAGCCCTTGACTGCGATCTCACCTGAAGGTAAGTGATGATGCAGTCTAAGAATTTACTTAGCGGGTTAACCTTTTTGGGGTTAACCAGTTAGGTATATTAAACCCATACCCCAAATCGGTTCAAGTCAAGTCATAAGTCATAAATATTTATTCAATTTAGGTAGGTACACTACACTTATTGACGTCAAGTTACATAAAAATAAAAATATTATGGTGATAATCTGTTACGGTATCTTAAAACTAAAGCTACGAGGGTTCCAAACGCGCCCAGGTCTGAGAAGAGCCCACAACAAACTCAGCTGGGGTTTTTTATTTTTTTTCATTATCACCATCTCACAAATCGTCTTAACTAAGGAACTATCAGAGCCATTAGAGCAATAGTTTCTACGCGACATCGTGCCGGAACGCTAAATAGCTTGGCAGCACGTATTTGCCGGTAGGGTGGTAACTAAGCCACAGCCGAAGCCTCCCACCAGGCCTAACCAGAGAAAATTCAGAAATTAAAAATTCCCAAATTGACCCTGCCGGGGATCTAACCCGGGATCTCCCACTATAAGACCACAGCGGTCTCACGTCATGTAGTGGATTAAAAATATAACAAAACAAACTGATGCCCGCGACTTCATCCACGTGGTTTAAGTTTTTTTGATTCCCGCGGGAACTCCTTAATTTTCCGGTATAAAAAGTAGCCTATGTCACTCTCCAGGTCCTCAACTATATCCATGCCAAAAATCAAGTCCATCCGTTTCTCCGTTGCGGCGTGATTGAAGGACAAACCAACAAACCAACAAACAAACACACTTTCGCATTTATAATATTAGTATGGTTGCAACACTAGTCTTTGTATTCCTTTGTAAAATCAGTATCTACCAAAAAATCATGTAAATATGTAAAAGAATACGAAATAATAGAGAATAGGCAATGAAAGCGTTCCGCTCGAGCGAAATTACGCCCCGCGCGTACAAAAGTAGTTCATCTCAATTTTGCTTTCCCTCCTACATAAATAATATAAGGCCCGTTCTTTGAGAAGTGTTCTATGAGGAACGTATAACTGCACAATGGAATGGAGCTATGCGTCTGTTTTGATAACCGCTACCCTGTTGTTTTCTGCCCTCGAGTAGAAAACGATCGGTTTCTGCCCGCTGAATGACGTAATCGTCTGAAATTGACTAGTTCCGGGTGGCTCAACAGGCATTGAAACTCGCACTTTCAATGCAGGTTATATGAAATAGTACATAATTATATTGTGTGCTTAGGGGTTTCAGTCTTCAGACGAGGGTGGAGTTGCCTGCCTGAGCGATGCGAGGGCTGGCATCACCCGAATTATTTCCGGTTATATAGGCTTACTTGTGCGGTTAAAGGCTTACTTGTGGTTTCTTAAGGATGAGAGGAACGGCTGGTTCTGGGCTGAGTAGACAATTGTCGTTGGAGTTAGCGTCACACACACACGCGGCGCACGACACGTTTCACAATGAGGATTTAGGCATAGTTAATTGTTAACTTAACACTCGCGATTTGCGCTGTATTTTAAGTTAAACTTGGATTTTTATTAGGTAATCCAAAAAGATGCGCTGCGATTCGGGTTTACACAAATTTTTTCACACGTCTTTGCCGGTAGGGTGGTAACTAGCCACGGCCGGAGCCTCCCACCAGGCCAGACGAGGGCAAATTCAGAAATTATAAATTCCCAAACTGAGGGTCAGTTTGGGAATTATTTATAATTTCTGAATTTCCCGGTCCGGGGATACAACAGCGCTCAACACTGCGCCACGGAGGTCGTCATTCATTTTACTACGGAATCCTAATAACACCGTCCGAGCCTTAACAAGTCAGCTCTAATTGAATAGCGAGAATGGCAGTCGAGATAAGGCAGTTCATAAAGACCGATGGCGATGGCATTTGGTTTATGGAGGCATTTACATAAAACTCCGCTCCGCTCCGCTGTACGGCCGGCGACGCATTAAAACATGATCGCTGATAAGCATAAAGCTACCTTTGAACTTAACGTTAACAGTATTCGATTTTCACTTTAATTATTATTTAGGTTTACCTTTTTTGTTCTCTTCATTAAAATGAAGGTGAAAATAATAATTACTAGCTGATTCCCGCGACTTCGTCCGCGTAGATTAAGGTTTTTCGGTTCCCGCGGCAACTCTTTAATTATACGGGATAAAAAGTAGTTTATGTGTTATTCCAGACTATAATCTATCTCTGTGCCAAATTTCATCCAGATCCGTTCAGCCGTTGGGGCGTGATTGAGTAACAAACATCCATCCATACATCCATATCCGTATCCATCCAAACTTTCGCATTTATAATAGTAGCAAACCGATGGCCGTTGGGGCAGACGTGTTCTGGAGTGGAGACCGCGTACCGGTAAGCTAGGACGTGTAGGACGACCTCCAGCCCGCTGGTCTGATGACCTAAAGAAGGTGGCGGAAAGCGGGTGGATGAGGAAGGCGGAGGACCGTGTTTGGTGGCGCGCTCTCGAAAAGGCCTATGTCCAGCAGTGGACTGGCGTGCTTTGAAAAGGGTTGATGACAACTCAATCAAATCAGCAACTCTTTATCAAACTTAAAAACGCACTTCAAGTATGGAAGTTGTATGAAATTCACAGTTGTGACGTCATCAAATGTCAACGCACTTTTTGAAGTAAAACTTCTTTACGCACGCTTGACTTGGGGAGTAAGCTAGTGAATGCGTGACGAGAGCGTTACGAAAAGAGTGATCAGGCGAGGCGATCGGAAGTTAAGAGGGAGATATAAGTTAGTGAAGATACATACTTAAAGATGGAGCTAAAGAAGTTTTGCTTCAGTCGTGTGGTCTAAAAGCACACTCGTTTTTTTATTTAATTTATATTATTATCTCTAAATTATTAGCGATTTCGACATCATACCAGGACATCATCAATACAAAGTGATGCTCGATGGTCCAGTGTATCAGATAATCCCGTTACCGTCCGTGCATCGTTACTATTCACGTGGTCACGCCCGCCGCTCCTTGGGGACTATTGACGCTGCTGTCAATTGTCATAACAACAGCTAAACAACTGACCGTGCGTACCTATGTGTTACTAATGACTGGATATGATCGCTTGGGATTTCGCTTGCTTAGAATTCCTAACAATACCTATGCATTACAGCTGAGCTGACCGAAAGGAAAATACACTAGGGACCGGTCATGACAGAACGTCCGACCGAAATATGCGCGTCACAAGGTAACAAAGTTTTATGGAATTAAAGTTGAATTCTTAGAAATCCATTCAATTCATATCAAATCAAAACATATTTATTTAAAACTAGCTGATGCACGCGACTTCGTCCGCGAGGATTGAGGTTTTTTGGTTCCCGCGGGAACTCTATTTTCCGGGTAAAAAGTAGCCTATGTCACTCTCCAGGTCCTCAACTACCCATGCTAAAAATCACGTCGATCTGTTGCTCCTTTGCGGCGTGATTGAAGGACAAACCAACAAACAAACACACTTTCGCATTTATAATATTAAGTATGAAGTATGATGATTTCGACATCAAATACCAGGACATCATCAATACAAAGTTATGCTCGATGGACCAGTGTATCAGATAATCCCGTTACCGTCCGTGCATCGTTACTATTCACGTGGTCACACCCGCCGCTCCTTCGGGACCACAGTTCACAGATTAGTAATAGAATGGACTATTGCCGCCGCTGTCAATTGTCATAACAACAGCTAAACAACTGACCGTGCGTACCTATGGGTTACTAATGACTGGGTATGATCGCTTGGGATTTCGCTTGCTTAGAATTCCAAACAATACCTACGTATACAGCTGAGCTGACCGAAAGGATTTTTTTTTTATTCACTACAAGTTAGCCCTTGACTGCGATCTCACCTGATGGTAAGCTGATGCAGTCTAAGATGGCAGCGGGCTAACCTGCTAGGGGCATGACAGTTATATTAAACCCATACCCCTATTCGGTTTCTACACGGCATCGTACCGGACGCTCCATCGCTTGACGGTCCGTCATTGCCGGTAGGATGGTAACTAGCCACGGCCGAAGCCCTCCACCAGGCCAGACCAGGGAAAAATCAGAAATTATAAATTTCCAAACCCTGCCAGGGATCGAACCCGGGACCTCCGCACGTTAAGGCAACAATGCTCAACGTTGCGCCACGGAGGTCGTCACAAAGTTGTGACGTCGATAACTATACGTACGAGTATATATTATGTTTTGTTATCCCTAGGGACCTGTCATAACAAAACTTCCGCCTGAAATATGCGCGTCAACAAGGTAACAAAGTTTTGTGAAATTAAGGTTGAATGAATACTTAGAAATCCATTCAATTCAGTTCAAAACTTATTTATTCAAAATGGATACCTACAAAGTACACCTTCTGAACGTCATGCTTACAAAGTATAAGACGTGATGGTGATAATTAACTACGGTATCTTAAAACTAAAGCTACGAGGGTTCCAAACGCGCCCTGTTCTGAGTAGAGTGAAAACTTTTTTAGCCGTGTTGAGCACTTTTTGGTAGGGAGTAAACTTGTGGATTCGCGTCACCGATACCGTCACCGTCACCGACACCTCGCGTTGTTACGAAGACAAAGGGTCTTAAATATACTACACTAGCTGATGCCCGCGACTTCGTCCGCGTGGATTTAGGTTTTTCGGTTCCCTCGGGAACTCTTTAATTTTCCGGGATTAAAAGTAGCCTATGTCCTTCCCAAAAATACAACGTACCAAATTTCACCAAAATCGGTTGAACAGTTTGGCCGTGAAAGCGTAGCAGACAGACAGACAGACACACTTTCACTTTTATAATACATATTAGTATGGATGTAAGGACCGCCTGTAGCGGTGAAAGCCTCCTCCATTTTCCACGAGTCAATACAAAATATATAAACAGAAAATCTAAACATTACATAAAAACCTGTATAGGAGGCCCACTTGAATAACCTGAGGGTATTTTCAATCAAAGGAAGTCTACGCAAAATTTCTATGGAGAACTTTACTTTGTGTAATAGGTAAGTACTTTCACAGACATCTTTTGTGTAAATATAAAGCCGCCTTAAATAATTTTATTGACTTTTCTTTTTCGTATTAGATAATATAAAAACCGAAATAACTGAAGAGAATATACAAGAAAACAATCCTACACCGCTACAGAAAAAAAACGCTTACGTCATACTCCAGACTCCTACACAAGCAATTAACTCTACAGGTTTTTTTTTCTGTGTAGGATCTGCGATCAGTCGACAGACTATAAGCAGATTTGTTTTGTTTGATTGACTGATTTTTCCAGAGAAGAGGACCAGCGTCATCATATCTGTACACTGTGGAGCACATTGGCACGCTTCAGACGCTTTATTTTTTGCACTGTTAGTAAGTGCCGCTTTATTTTTTGCACTGTTAGTTAGTATTTGCCAGTGGGTTGGGGTTGCTCAAGCAATCTCTTACAGACATCCTTTGGTGAAAGGATAATTAATAAACCTGAGAGCGGTGATGTTTATTATTGGTTTATGTATTTTGCAATCTATTTTGAGAAAAATTTGCAATCTGCGCGGGAGATATTATAGTGCACAAGTGTGCGCGCTAACACAGGTGCACTCTCTGCTCCTTTACTCTCATAGCCCGATGGGACGGAAAATCCGACACGACCAGTGAGAGGTCAGGCGCAGGACCGATGCCTTAACGTGCTGTCCGAGGCACGGGGGTGAAACACCGCAAACTTCCTAACTCTGGGCTAGTACTGAGAATTTCTTGCCATAAAAATAAATGGTAGGAAAAGCGTCTTTCTATTAATACACAGTATAAAACTATTTGTCCATCTGTCAAGTTGTGACGAGGGACCACGAAAGGGACCAGAATGAGGGCCTCACCGACGTTCATATACGGTAGTTTCCGGTTTTATCTGACAAGTCGATTAGGGTCCATCGATTTGGAGATATCCTTAAGATAATAGTTTCTTACTCGCTTATCCCTATAGAAACGAATTACGCTGATGTTCTATTTTTTGTTGTTGTAGAGCTTAAGCTAAGTGAATTGTAAAGGAACTATATTATACTAGCTGATTCCCGCGACTTCGTCCGCGTGGATTGAGGATTTTTTGCACCCGCGTGAACTCTTTAATTTTTCGGGATAAAAAGTAGCCTATGTGTTATTCCAGACTACAATCAATATCTGTACCAAATTTCATCCAGATCCGTTCAGCCGTTGGGGCGTGATTGAGTAACAAACATCCATACATCCATACATCCATACATCCAGCCAAACTTTCGCATTTATAATATTTATTATTTGATTATAGTATAGATATAGAGTTAATTTAAAACTTCTATAGTCACCTCTCTACATAAATATATTGAAAATATTGTCTACAATTTCCTAAAAAAATTGAAATTATGATTTACATTCTAGATATTAATAAGCCCTGTATTTTTAGTTGGCATTAGTCACCTTGTTCTTTTTTTTTTATATATATTACTAGATGATGCCCGCATCTTCGTCCGCGTGGATTAAGGTTTTTAAATTCCCGCAGGAACGCTTAAATTTTCCAGGATAAACAGTCTAGCCTATGTCCTTCTCCGGGATGTAAACTATCTCTGTACAAAATTTCATCAAAATCGGTTGAGTAGTTGGGCCGTGAAAGCGTAGCAGACAGACAGACACACTTTCGCATTTATAATATTAAAGTATGGATATAATATTAGTATGGATTTAGAATATTTTTATCTTGCTTGCAGACTAATAGCAACATAAAGGTTCTTTTTTTGAATTTTGGTACGGAACCCTACAGAAGGGGATAATATTATGTTATGAGGTCCAAGATGTAGACAGAGTTTTCTTATTTTACGCCTTGTACTCGTAGCCAATTTACTGAAACGGTTTGGCTGTTTTGCCAACTGATATTTTCGCTGAAGGAAATGAAATTATACTTCCGTAGGTATGTTGTCTCTACTTTTCCCTTTACTTAGCTTACTTGCTTTACTTTTTTTTCCTTTTTTTAAGTATTTTCCGAAAATAGTCTAGTCGTGGATACTTTTGTTTTTTTTAAATATTGAATCGAAGCAGGCGTTACTTTGCGGAAGTCCATGATAATGAATGAACGAGCAGTTTAATTCGCCACAATCCGCGACAGTAGACAAATCTATGTACAATCTATCTATGGTACAGCGCGTGTCCCCCGCCAACAGCATGCGAACACCCACCACCCAACAATTCGCACCGGCACAGCACCACACCACACAAATCTTCCAAATCACTCTCAACGCACGCTCCACTCCGAAGCCGGAGCATCTTCAGGTGATGTTGACTCGACAATGCACGATTGAGGGTTTTTTTTTTACAAAATGCGGTCTACATTTATAAAATTTAAAAAAAAACTGAAGACCTTTAGTGGTAACGAAAAATGGACAACATTTTTCTACGACTAAAAATACTCTTTTTTTTGTTTCTCTATTTTGCCCCTAGTAGCCTTATAAAAACACTATAATGTAGAATTTTAGAGTATTTATAGAGTAGAGCAAGTAGGTAGTTTAAGTTAAGTAAGTCTTACAAAAAATGTTTTTCAGTATAATAAATTAAGACTACTTATTTCACATAGTATACTTAGTAGTATAGTAATTATTTCACATATTATTATAATAATAATAATAATAATAAATAATAGTGATGGTTTTTTTCTTTAGCTATCAATTTGACTCATTGCATATTATTCATTTGATTCGATCAATCGGTGGTATGGATGCCAAGTTGAAATTATTGGCATTTAATAAATACATGTTTTGACGGGCAAAGTCTCTCTTTCGTGGAGATTCAGCGACTATCGAATATTTTAGGTCAGGTTTAGGTCGAGATTTGATTTAGAGAATGCGATAACAATCGTGCCATAAATTGGCCATAAACAAATGAATAAGACTAACGCTGAGTTGCACGAAACAAATACAAATAATTTAAGCGGTACTTGGACTAATTTAATCGCAAGAATCGTATGTAGTCTTGTAATTAGTTTAATCAACACTTAGATTAAAAAGATTTTTATTATATTAAATAATACACCTACAGTTACTCTACCACCACCACCACTACAGCCCATTAACGTCCCACAGCTGGGTACAGGCCTGTACTCTAATAGGCGATAGGGAATTAGAGTTTAGACCCACCAAGCTGTTCCGATGCGGGTTGGCGGGCTTTAACGACTATTATCATGTTAGTGATAATAACCGGGACCGACGGCTTAACGTGCTCTCCGAGACACGCGCGGGGATGAGACACCACCAACTTCCTAACACCGGGGTAGTACTTACTGAGAATTTTTAGTCAGAAAAACCCAATACATACATAAATATGGCCCGACCCGAGTAGAGACTCAAACCCGGGACCTCGTCGGCCGCAGTCGAAC
Organism: Erebia ligea; assembly: GCA_917051295.2. NCBI lineage: Eukaryota > Metazoa > Arthropoda > Insecta > Lepidoptera > Nymphalidae > Erebia > Erebia ligea. Next base: position 2,075,527 of record OU785241.1, read on the forward strand.
ATGCTAACCACTAGACCCACGAGGCAGTTGCATGCATAAGACACGTTACAACTTACACGTAAGTACAAAAATATTCAAAATTGGGACAGCGTTTATACTAACTAGTTATTAAATACATCTAGTTAAACGGATGGGCCGTGAAACTATAGTTAGGGCTGATTTTTCAATCGTCAGATAAAGTTTATCGGAGGAATAAATTTGACGTTTTGACAGGTTTTGTATTGAAAATCTGCCAAAACGTCAAATTTATTCCTCCGATAAAATTTATCTGACGATTGAAAAATTAGCCCTTAGACAGATATTAGTACATTACTGCAGTGGCCATCAAAACAGGCATTGAAGTTACTACTATTACCTATTCTGTGATTGAAGGACGAACGTGTAAATGTGGGCCGAGGCGAAGCCGAGGCACACATACGTAAGTCCATCAATGCCTAGTTGTGGCCAAGGCTTGTATAGTGCTTTTCTCAAATAATGCGCGGAAATTAAAACTAAGTCACACTCATTGTCTTCACTTGAACTCATTTTGTCAAAAACATTTCAAACTCAATGACGAACAGCGAACAACAATAATTTTTCCCGCGTCAAAGTGTTCATTAATTGTTTTTTTTTTTCAATAAACAGCTTTCTATTTTGCAAGCTAGTTCGAAATTTAAATAAAACCGTTCCACTTTTAAACTACACGACAGATATGAATTTAGTATGTAATTTATTTGGCCGCTAAACCACGACAGATATGGATGTTCATACAACTTTAGAAGGCCGCTGCTCGCATGTATTTGGCCAGTACAGCAATTTCGATTTATCTCGAAGAAGGTTGTCAAAATAATGCTCAAATTTCCAAGCATGTTTGAGAAAAAATACTTTCACATTTATGATGTTTTCTACTTATATTTTCTTTCTATTTTATTCAATCTACTACTAATACATGGAATCTACAGTCACGTAAACCGTCGATCAAAGGTAACAATAAAGGATCTCAAAACAGTTTCTATACTCAATATCAAACCATACAATATTAACCCGTACTACCTACATAATATAGTAGGTAGAGTCGCGGTCAGAAAATGTTAACCACTTATGGTACCACATGTCCATGCAATTATTAACCTTAATTACAATGTTAAGGTTCATAATTGCATGGAGACATCTGTGTCAGAAGGTCGTTATGTGGTTTGAGTAGCAGTAGATCATAGATTTTTTAACTTTTTCAGTAATAGACAGGATAGATGTAGAAAACCTCTTTCAATATTTTTAATAAATGTCACTTTAACAAATATGCGATGATGCTATTCTGTCAAACTTTTTTTTTTAATATATAGGATAGCGCTTGGCTGCAATCAGATTTACTAGCAAGTGGTGAGGCAGCTTAAGGTGGAGCGCGCTTGCCTAGAAGATGCCTATTCACTCTTGATATGAAGGTACCTATATTAAAAGAGGGGAAAACGGAAGCCGAACGGACTTGAAATTAGGAAATTAATTTTATTATAAAAAAAAGTCATTATACCGTTGAACTTTTCTCACTGGCATAATCCTTTGTGTGCATGGTTGCCTGGTAGAGATCGCTTCAAAGCGATAAGGCCGCCACTTGTACCATAGTTTAGTTTTATTGTTATTGTTTACATGTATGTACCTACAATAAAAAAAATTTCATTCATTCATTAACCACCACCACTACAGCCCATTAACGTCCCACTGCTAGGCACAGGCCTCCACTCTCAGAGAGAGGAAACTAACAGGCTTAACGTGCTCTCCGAGGCACGGGGGTCAAACACCGCCAACTTCCAACTCCGGGCTGGGACTGAGAATTTCATAACTGAAAAACCCAGTACCTAACATTTTTTAGGCCCACCGGGAATCGAACCCAGGACCTCGTGATCCGCAGTCGACTATGCTAACCGCTAGACCAACGTGACAGTTTCATTCATCAACACACTTTTTGAATTCGATGTTTAAAAAATAAAAACTTTAGATGACTTTGAGAAATAGTTTTTAGAGCTTACTGCACTAATTTGAAAACTGGTTAACATTTTCAGACCGCGACCGTACAACCCATAGACTTTTTTTTTTATCCACTACAAGTTAGCCCTTGACTGCGATCTCACCTGATGGTAAGTGATCATGCAGTCTAAGATGGTAGCGGGCTAACCTGTTAGTTATATTAAACCCATACTCCTATTCGGTTTCTACACGGCATCGTACCGGAACGCTAAATCGCTTGGCGGCACGGCTTTGCCGGTAGGGTGCAGGCAACTAGCCTCGGCCAAAGCCTCCCACCAGCCAGACCAGAGAAAATTCAGAAATTCTAAATTCACAAATTGACCCTGCCGGGGATCGAACCCGGGACCTCCGCGCACGCCCTACTCCGCACGTTAAGACAACAGCGCTACACACTGCGTCACGGACGTCGTCAAAAACTTTTTGTACAACCTAAGTAGTAAATCCATGCGGGCGATATTGCGAAATCTATTATTTTATACATGACTCTACTTTTCTATAAACCAAAAAATAACGTATAAAACTTGGCTTTGACGCTATTAAACAGAATCTTTACGTGAAAAGTTATTTCGGTTGTAATTCCAGCGATCGCGTGCTGGCACGAAAGAATTGTGATTAGCATGCAAAGGTTCCTATGCAGTTATAATTATTATTTGATAACAAACCTTTACTTACTGATTAACACAAACAATAATAGGTATACTTAGGCCCACTTGCACCACCACTACAGTCCATTAACGTCCCACAGCTGGGCACAGGCCTCCACTCTCATATAGGAGAGAGGGAACCAGAGCTTAGACCCACCACGCTGCTCCAATGCGGCGGGCTTTAACGACTATTATCATGTTAGTGATAATAACCGGGACCGACGGCAACACCGCCAACTTCCTATTTCCGGGCTAGTACTGAGAATTTCTAGTCAGGAAAACCCAATAAGTACTCAATTATGGCCCGACCCGGGACTCGAACCCAGGACCTCGTCGACCGCAGTCGAACATGGCAACCACTAGACTAACGAGGCAGTCACTTGCACAAGGACTCTTACATTGATTTAGTTAACTCTGTGATTTAGTTAAATATTTTAATGCTGTCCCTTTTTGGCAACTACAATATGCATTTGCCAAAAAGGGACAGCATTATAAAATTAAACTAATTCAGTTTAAATGTCCTTGTGCAAGTGGCCCTTAGTATGTTGATTGCTGTGGTATAGTCGCCAAGCTTAGGTGGCAATGGGCGGGGCACATAGTACGTAGAACCGATAGGCGTTGGGTCCCAAAGTGCTTGAATGTCGGCCTCGCACCGGAAAGCGCAGCGTTGGGCGACCCCCCACTGGGTGGACGTACGATCTCAAGCGTGTAGCTGTACCAGTCCAGACCAGAGAAAATTCAGAAATTATAAATCCCCAAACTGACCCTACCTCCCATTATAAGACTATACAGGATGTACATTATTCTGTGATACAGCGCTTACCACTGCGCCAGGGAGATCTTTAAAAGCTCGAAACTCTCGTCGTAGGGGTCCTAAAGTGCTAGAAAGGCGACCCCCGCAGTTGAAAGCGCCTACTTATTTGGTAAACCCCTCACTATCGCAAGCAGCAACAACAGATAATTAAGCTGAAGCAGTTCGAATTACTCGAAAAATATTCATCATTATTTTTCTCTGTGGTTCAATGAAGTTTAAAAATGTAAAAACAAATAAACGAGCTGGAGTTTGGAAAAATAAATAAATATCAAAATCCAGAATTCTCGATCAAAGGAAATTAAATGAAAATGAATACCGCAATTTATTTACTATAAACGGATGTTTGGACTCGGCTAAAATTTTCCGAGAAGTTTAATAGAAGATCGCGTTATGTCTTTACACAATAAGAGATTTACGAGTATGAGTTTGTTCTGACGACATCCCTGGCGCAGGGGTGAGAGCTGTTGTCTTAACGTAGGAGGTCTCGGATTCGATCCCCGGCAGGGTCAATTTGGAAATTTATAATTTCTGAATTTTCCCTAGTCTGGCGTGTTGGGTGGCTTCGGCCGTGGCTACCAACCTATCTGTAAAAGAGCCGCCTAGCGATTTAGCGTTCCAGTACCATGCCGTGTTAAAACCGATTAGGGGTAAGTTATATTAAACTGCCATACCCCTAACAGGTTAGGCTACAACCTTAGACTGCAACACCACTTACCACCAGGTGAGATTGCAGTCAAGGATTAAATTGAAGTATCCCAAACACCAGAAAAGGAGACCGCAAGTCTAAACCACTAGGCTATGATGACTATTAGCACTCTTATATATCTGGAAACTAGTTGATGCCCGCGACTTTGTCCGCGAGGTTTTTTGGTTCCCATGACAACCGGGAAATCCGGGATACAATGGGCCTATGACACTCTCCAGGTCTACAACTATCTCCATGCAAAAAAAATCAAGTCGATCCGTTGCTCTGTTGCGGCGTGATTGAAGGACAAACCAACGAACCCACAAACAAACACACTTTCGCATTTATAATACTAGCTAATGCACGCTACTTCGTCCGCGTGAATTGAGGTTTTTTGGTTCCCGCGGGTACTCTCTTAATTTTCGGGATAAAAAGTAGCCTATGTGTTATTCCAGACTATAATCTATCTCTGTGAAAAGTTTCATCCAGATCCGTTCAGCTGTTGGGGCGTGATTGAGTCACAAACATACATCCATCCATCCATCCATCCAAACTTTCGCATTTATAATATTAGTATCTAAGATTAGTATGATATCACGTCCCCTGATACTCTTTTAACAGTCTGATTCGGCAAAACCTGTAGCTAAGGGCTACATTATAGGTAGTAGAAAAAAGCTTACTGTCTAGACTCTAGACTCTTAAGACTAACTAGAAATAAATAATAAAAAACCTAAAAAAAAACCACAGGGGCAAAAATAATTAGGTTACAGATACCGATCGACTGTAAAGCCCGCAGCACATGTTTGAACAAATACTCTTTTTTTTTACACCTTTACTGTTCCACGTTCCACGTATAGGGGCAATCGCAGAATTCTGATGATAAAGGTTTTTCGCTAATTATGTAAAGGGAAAACATTTTCACTGTACAGGTACTTTTCAGGATACCTGAATTAATTTCTGAGCATTTAAAAATAATATTTGTTTTGTTTAATAATTAATTTATTAGGACATTATTTCTATAGACATTTATCATTTGAAAATTCTGGTACCAATAGAAAGCCACATTATTTGTGAGTGTCATAGGCTATATACATTCTGTCAAAAAAGTACCAGGAATTCATCATTTGTTTCTAATTCCAAATTCAATTCAAAAATTCTTTTTTGTCGCTAAGTTGGCACAACTGTCGTCTATATTGCCGCGAAGTTTGAGCATCAATTGTTATTTACTTTGTTTACAGTGCGCCATTTTGTCAGTTCATCTCAATAGTGTTTTGCGATTTTTACAAGGATTAAAAATATCGAACAAAGAGTTTGTCTCAAATTTTGCATCGCAAATGGAATTTCGTGTTCAGAGTCGCTGGAAATGTTGCAGAAAGCTTACGGGGAATCAATTTTATCAAAAACACGTGCATACCATGCATTCAAAAGTGGTCGAGATGTGGTGGAAGATTTGCCTCGCTCTGGTCGGCCATCAACGTCTTCAACTAAAGTTAACATCGCTAATGTGAAAGAAATGGTGACTGAAAATCCTCATTCAAGTTTGAGAGAGATAGCTGCTGAACTTTCTGTGTCTCAAGAATCGATTCGTATCATTTTAAACGACGATGAAGGCCAGATTTGTGGAAAGAAAATTCTTGGATGCACCACGACAATGCGCTATCGCACAAGGCCATCATTGTGAATGAATTTTTGACCAAAAACTCAACAAATACCATCGAACAACCACCGTATTCACCGGATATGGCTCCGGCCGACTTTTTTCTCTTTCCAAAACTCAAATTACCACTTTGTGGCACCCGTTTTCAATCGATAGAAGACATAAAAGAGAATTCGCGGCAAGAACTGAAGTCGATTCCGAAAAATGCCTTTAAAAAATGCTTTGAAAATGGGATTATTCGTTGGCTTAAGTGTATTATTTCCGAAGGGGCCTACTTTGAAGGAGATACAATAAATTTGGAATAATAATTAACATTTTGTGTATTATACACCTTTTCCCGATACTTTCTTGACAGAGTAGTATATAAACCCGAAAAATTAGGGATCGATACTCTTTAATAGTGATTCGGCGAAACCTATAGCTAAGGGCTATGTGGTGGATAAAAAACTTACCGGCTAGACTCTAGACTAACTAGACAGAAATATTTGAAAAAAAAACAAAAAAAAATTACCTCCTCAGGGCCAAAAATAATTAGGTCACAGATACCGATCGACTGTAAAGCCCGCAGCACATGTTTGAACAAAATATAGTCTTTTTTTTACACCTTTACTGTTCCACGTATAGGGGCAATCGCAGAATTCTGATGATAAAGGTTTTTCGCTAATTATGTAAAGGGAAAACATTTTCACTGTACAGGTACTTTTCAGCCCCCCGATTACGTAAGAATTGTCGATCAAATAGTAAAGGTTCGGCGTCAAAGTAAAATAAACCATGACAGCATTGAATTAGAGCTCAATTGAGTCTGCACATTCTTATACGTTTAGGGTATCGTACATACCTAAACGTATAAGAATGGGCAGACGAAATTGAGCTCTATTTCAATGCTATTATGGTTTATTTTACTTTGACGAAAATCTTTAACGTTTGATCGGCCATTCTTACATGATTGGGGGGCAGGATACCTATACGTGAATTAATTTCTGAGAATTTAAAAATAATATTTGTTTTGTTTAATAATTTATTAGGACATTATTTCTATAGACATTTATCATTTGAAAATTCTGGTACCAATAGAAAGCCACATTATTTGTGAGTGTCATAGGTTATATATAAACCCGAAAAATTAGGGATAGGGATTTCACGTGGGAATTTAAAAAACTTATTTCACGCGGACGAAGTCGCGGGCATCTGCTAGTAAGTAATATGAATACATTTATTGTCCTCCCGGCCGATTTCGGCCACGGCGGCCTATCTCCAGAGAGATTAGCCATCTGCGCGGGAAATATTATAGCGCACAAGTGTGTGCGCAAACACAGGTGCACTCTCTGTTCCTTTACTCTCATAGCTTGATGGGACGGAAAATCCGACCCGACCAGAGAGAGATCAGGCGCAGGACCGACGGCTTTACGTGCTTTCCGAGGCACAGGGGTGAAACACCCCCAACTTACGGGCTAATACTGAGAATTTCTTGTCAGAAAAGCCTTACACTCTAGGACTAGCTGATGCCCGCGATTACGTCCGCGTGGTTTAAGTTTTTTTTATCACCGCGGGAACTCCTTAATTTTTCGGGATAAAAAGTAGCCTATGTCACTCTCCGGGTCCACAACTATACCCATGCCAAAAATCACGTCGATCCGTTGCTCCGTTGCGGCGTGATTGAAGGACAAACCAACAAACCAATAAACCAACAAACAAACACACTTTTGCATTTATAATATTAGTATGGATTCAACTATACGCTATAAGTAAGGCAGCCGATGAAAACTGCCCCTACTGCGAAGAAAAAGAAGACACGCCAAACCACGCGATCTTTGAATGTAGGGAGTTCGAGGAAGTAAGAAACGAAGCACGTGGAAATGGAGAACCCCTGACAAAAAATAATTTGGTGCCACAGATGCTAAGCAGTGCAGAGGCTTGGGACAGGGGTGCTAAAATGTTGCAAACTATTATGGGGAAGAGAGTGAAAGACGAATGGGCCAGGCAAAAAGCAAATGAAGCCTGAGCAGCAGACAGCCCCTTCCCGAAGTTATGCACATCGCAGTACCGGGAAGAGCGGCCAGAGAAGGCAGGAGGTTTTAGTCCGTAGGTCGCCGGGAGCATCCCAGTGAAGTCGGGCATGTCATTAGTGGCATCCATGAGGATTTCCTCATGCCTAAAAAAAAAAGTATGGATTCAAACCCGGGACCTCATCAGCCGCAGTCGAACATGCTAACCACTAGACCAACGAGGCAATATGAGTACATAGGAAGGCGTAGAGACGAAGTTCTTAGATAGAATTACAACTCGCAACTTGTATAACCTCACGAACTCCGACTTGGATCTCATTACGAATGTAATTCTAGCATGAACGGAACATAGCTATATTATTATTTCGTAATGGGGATGATGCCTGTATCAAATAGTTATTTGTGTTGCATGGGGCCAAAGAAAATTTTTGCTCCCCGAGGGCGCTATTTTGAATTCAGAGCGAAGTGAAGGATTCTATAGTAGAATCCCGAGCGTAGCGAGGGGTTCTAAAGTAGAATCCTGAGCGTAGCGAGGAATTCAATATACGCCGCCCGAGAACAAAAAATTTGGCCCCGAGTGACACACACTATTTTTCATCATTAGGTACGTATGAGAAAAAGCTAGGATTATCAACCTACTATGTATGGACATTACCTATACGTTTAAGCACCAATCAGAAGATACTCATAACAACCTTCTATGTAATTGTATAGACATTATTTAGACGTATATTTAAAATTTAAATAAAATGTAAAGACGTATATCCGATCAACAAATTGATGACGTGACTTCGGACCAATCAGAAGAGAGAAATGAAAAGTCCTATGGGCCTACAAGTTACACTTTGCTCCCGCTATCCTCTGAAGCCAATATGCGTTTTTCGAATAGGTATGATGAAAAATAAATTATTTCTAACTGATTATTAAATCGTCACTGCCTCGTTTTAATATTTTTTTTTTAATGTATTATTTTATAATATGCACAAAGAAATACAATACAATTGTATCTCGCCAAACTACACACATAGTTTGTTGGCGAGTTCGCTTTCAACAATATAATACATAATACATATACAATACATAATATAATTAAAATTAAGTTAGTAATCCTAAATGTTTATTTGCATAAACTATGTTAATCAGTTAATCAGTGAAGGAGTCGTTAATGAAAACTTCCTTTAGCTTTTTCTTAAGGACTCCTTCACTACTTGGACTTGGTCTAGTGGTTCGCATGTTTGACTGCGGCCGACCAGGTAACGGGTTCGAGTCCCGGGTCGGGCCATAATAATTGAGTGTTGGGTTTTTCTGACTAGAAATTCTCAGTACTTAAGCCCGGAGTTAGGAAGTTGGCGGTGTTTCACCCCCGTGCTTCGGAGAGCACGTTAAGCCGTCGGTCCCGGTTATTGTCACTAACATGATAATAGTCGTTAAAGCCCGCCAACCCGCATTGGAGCAGCGTGGTGGGTCTAAGCTCTAATTCCCTCTCTCCTATGAGCGTGGGGGCCTGTGCCCAGCAGTGGGACGTTAATGGTAGTGGATTATTAAATAGAGGGTCTTCCAAAAGACCTAAAATTCACATCCTCGGTTAGTTTTAAGGTAACCATTTTAAAATATTAAAGAAAAAAAAAGTGCGTTGAAATTTTATGACGTCACAACTGAATTTCATACAACTTCCATACTAGGAGTGCGTTTTTAAGTTTGATAAAGAGTTGCTGATTTGATTGAGTTGTCATCGTCCCTAAATTGTTGCTTAGTTTTGACCTTCCTGACGCAGTGGTTAGCGATGTGGTCTTATTGTGGGAGGTCCAGGGTTCGATTCCTGGCAGGGTCAAATTTATAATTTCTGAATTTCCTCTGGTCTGGTCTGGGGGGAGGCTTCAGCCGTGGCTAGTTACCACCCTATCGGCAAAGACTACGCCAAGCGATTCAGTGTTCGTGCGATGCCGTGTAGAGACCGATATGGGGTATGGATTTATAATAACTTATAGTGGAATTTAAAAAAAAACAATTATATTAGCTAGCTTATGCCCACGACTTCGTCTGCGTCTTTTAATTTCCACAGGAAATCCTTAATTTTCCGAGATAAAAAGTAGACTGTAAAACTCTCCGGGTCCTCAACTATACCCATGCAAAAAATCATGTTGATCCGTTGCTCTGTTGCGGCGTGATTGAAGGACAAACCAATAAACCAACAACCAAACACTGTTTCGCATTTATATCTTACTACTTAGCTGATGTCCGCGACTTCGTCTGCGTGGAATAAGTTTTTATTCCCCCGGGAACTCTTTAATTTTCCGGGATAAAAAGTAACCTATGTCACTCCCCAGTTCCTAAACTATATCCATGCCAAAAATCACGTCAATCCCTTGCGGCGTGATTGAAGGACCAACCAACAAACAAACACACTTTCGCATTTATAATATTAAGTATGATTTTATGAAGTATGATTATAAACATAAAATTAATGAAAATATTTGCAACTTTATAACGTCGCAAGATGGCGGAAAATTAATCCTATTCTCAGCTTACTACATTTAAAAAAGTCCCTTCCCTCACCTCAAATTACAGCTGTAGACCACTTCACTCCTTTCCAAACACGATAACACATACGAGAAAAATTTTCACTTATAATTCACCACACTTTGACATTTAAACACTCTATTTTCACTTTTAATTCCCTTTTTAATCACTAGGTTTTTATCATGCACACATCGCGAGTAAGTTTTACGAGTACAATTTACACGTAACGAACCTTTTCCACCTCCACGGAGGGACGTGCGCGACGACCTGTTTCAGGCTCTGAAAGCAGGCGACTGCGGAATGGCTACGATCGTACATCGTAGCGCGCATTCTGTTTATTTATGAATTAATATTGTATTCTGGTATTAACTCTGGTAATAATTTCTGAATTTTCCCTGAGCTTTTTAGCGTTCCGGTACAATGCCGTGTAGAAACCGAATAGGGGTATGGGTTTAATATAACTGCCATGCCCCTAACAGGTGAGCCCGCTACCATCTTAGACTGCACCATCACTTACCATCAGGTGAGATCGCAGTCAAGGGCTAACTTGTAGTGGATAAAAAAAAATAAAAAAAATAAAAAATTAGGTAGGTATCTAATGAGATGGATTGCAATTTGCATCCCGTACCTATGATACCTTACAATCAAGAAGTTCCCGTATTAATTAAAAAAAAAGATTCCGACGAATTGAGAACCTCCTCCTTTTTTTGAAGTCGGTTAAAAAGAATTCAAAATCCGTCTTCAGCATGCAAGCTTTCCTTGTATAAATTGCAGGTTGAATAGGTAAAACCTGCATCAATCATTGTTACAGTCTCAATTGTTTTGATTGGCTGAATTTATGGTATTTTTTCTGCGTCAATGGATTTTGGCCAATAGTGGAAGAATTTTAACCAACCCGAAGTGATTGCGATCGTTACATCGTTAGCTGTCATTTTTAGCCAATCGCCCTACTGGATTCGATTGGAGTTCATCAAACTTTCCGTCACACCTTTTCCTTTTATATATTTAGATAGGTAGCATGGATAAATGGAAAAAGGTCACGACCCACAGCACTGCGAGATGCAGCGGGGAGACGGCTGAATTTTCATTAAAAGTTTTAGTGCTTAATTTGTTATTTTAATTTATCGCTCGCGAGAAACGAGAAATGCCCAGAAGAAAACTGCATACCTTGAAATTTCTTTATTAGCGCCTTTAAGTACTAATGTGGCAGCACAACCAAATTAAAGTACTTACGCACTTGTAGAAATTGACTAATTTAAGGATTTTGTTTTTTGTGTCCCAAACAACGACCTCAATTTACATAGACGGGCCATGTCAAACAAAGAATGTGGACCTATTTTACTAACGCCATCTAGTCTGGAAAGCGGGACAGCGCTATGGCGGAGACAAGGACAGGCTTATACAGCTGAGGGGCATGCCCTACAAGTCGGACGCCCAACTTTTTTCTATGAAAGGGCCCATCTAGTCCTACATATATACGAGTATCGATGGTCCCAGATTTGATTGACTTGTGTTTGTCAATTAATTATTGTAATTTTTGTTTCTTTATTAAAAAGAGCAAGCGGGCTTCATGGCATTCCGAACCAGCGGTAAATTCACTCGCCGATTCAAAAGCACTTGCAAAAGTTTATTTGAATAAAAAACATTTGATTTGAGTTTGAGATTTGAGTTATTTGTATTTTGTTTTTATGCATATTATTTTAAAACTAATTTTTTTGTTTTTTATATGTGTCCAAGTAATCTCAAATAATTAAAAAAAACTTTATTTTTGATGACGTAGTAAGTTTTGACAACCTCATCTCTTCCGGCATCTCTTCTCTACTAGAAAAGAGATGCCGGAAAGCGGTAGAGATTTTTAGCGGTAGACACCTTTAAAAAACCTTATCATGCAATGTCGAGGAAGACCATTCGGTCAGTTTGCCTTGCAGAATCGGCTGCCCAATAAACTGAACGATAGAGTCGGTCTGCGATTAAGACCAATCTTAAAGTTCATGAATAGTTTTTGAAATGTTAATTAACTAAAGAGTTCCTTTTCTTCGCTTGAACTTATATTTAAAAAATAGCTGAGTCGTCGCGGCTTTGCATGGATTGCCTCGTCCATACTTTTCTGGGTTCCGTGGTAAATAATGTACTGTCTCGTCCAGTCCAACTGAGGAGGGTCTTTTCAAAACGGGATATGTGCATGTTAACGTATTTTTCAGAAAATAGAAAAAACTGATTGTAGGAATGGAACTATGGCGATTTTTCTTGAGAAAATATCCCGTTTTGTTCAGAACACGCTTTTTTAAGTCCAATTTTCTAAGTAGCATATCCTGTTTTGCATTCGTTTAAAGTGTGAAATGATGTATTTTATTATATTTTAGCATAGGTACCTCATACTCAGTTTAAAAAAATCATATTTTGGACATATCCCGTTTTGAAAAGACCCTCCTCAACTACATGATAAGCAACACAGCCATTTTAACTATGAGAGCTAAATTATAGTTGTAGCGTAGCGAAAGTATGGGGTATCCTCACAGTGGATCGACGCCCATACAAATTACAGACCACAAGTTCACCTACTTACACTTTGCCTGGTCGGAGGCTTCGGCCGTGGCTAGTTACCACGTGGTTACCACCCTATCGGCAAAGACGTACCGCCAACCGATTAAGAGTTTCGGTACCATGCCGTATAGAAACCGATGGGGATATGGGTTTAGTATAACCGCCATTCCCCCCAGGTTAGTCCGCTACCATATTAGACTGCATCATCACTTACCATCAGGCGAGATTGCAGCCAAGGGCTGAATTGTAGTGGCTTAAAAAACACATTCGCTTTTTAATTTTACTACAGCACTAAGGGCTAACTTGTAGTGGTTATTAAAAAAACAGATAGAAGACAGATAAGATCTGAGTCCAAACTAGATCAAGGAAGGGAGTAACAGTAATTCTAGAAGGGATGAATCAACAGCCAAGACACGAGCTTCATGCTAATACAATCGCACCACGCCTGAATAAGTAATTCTCTGCGAAAGACGCCCGGGTTCACGGAAATTCCTAGAATTAGATTCACGTGAGGAAATTTCCAATATTTAATTAATGTAAAAAGGAAGTCTGCGAGATAAAAGGATAAATCTTTGAAGATTTGCTTACAAAGTATGGTTTCTGAGATGAAGTGTAGTACAAGAAAGAAGATCGGAGCGAAGTGGATTAGAGTGGAATAAAGAATATAGTGATGAATTTCAAAGCAAAAATAAATTCTTAACTGATCGGTTTCGTCTATACGTAGGTTATGAAAGTGTTAGAAATTAGATCTAAGCACTTTACATGGTAATACAATCGCACTACGCCTGAATAAGTAATGGTCTGTGAAAGACGCCCGGGTTCACGGAAATTCCTAGAATTAGATTCACTTGAGGAAATTTCCATTAGAGATGTAAAAAGGAAGTCTGCAAGATAAAAGATTAGATCTAGAATGTGTCTTCGGTCTTAGAAAGAAAGTAAGGTTTTCAAATAAATTAGAGTGAAATAACTGAAGTGAAGGGGAGATGAGGAGGGTCTAAGGAGTATAAACGTAATGAAAAAGTGTAGAGAAGAGTTTACTTTGTGGCGTGGCATGAAATTTAGTAAGTGCAATAAATAAAGAGTCGAAAGTACTGGCAGAGTGAAGTCAAAATATAGAGTCGTGTTATTAGTGGTGTTAGACGAAGTGATGAAAAATTATGTTGTTTTTTAAACGGAATAGGCTTATAGACATTTGATAATTATACTAGACTAGCTGATGCCCGCGACTTCGTCCGCGTGGATTGAGGTTTTTTGTATTACCAGTCACGGGAACTCCTTAATTTTCCGGGATAAAAAGTAAAAAGCTTCTCTGTAACACAACCTACCTATCTGTACCAAACATCAAAATCGGTTGAAAACATGGGCCGTTAAAGCGTAGCAGACAGACAGACGGACACACAGACACACTTTTACATTTATATAAAATTAGTATGGAAGTATGGATCAATGATGTAGCCACTTCTATTATCGATAAATAATAATGTCCTTCCGACCGAATTTCGGCCACGGCGTCCGATTTCCACAGAGATCAGCTACATGCGCGGGATATAGAGCACAAGTGTGTGCGCAAATACAGCTGCTCACTCTATTCCCCTACTCTCATAGCCCGATAGGACCGAAAACCCGACACGACCGGAGAGAGATCAGGGGCAGAACAGCCGTCTTCGAGGCACGCGGGTGAAGCACAGTCAACTTCCTAACTCCGGGGTACTGCTGCTTTCTTAACAGGAAAACCTATTAATTGACTATGGGCCGACTCGGGAATCGAACCGCAGTCGAACATAGTAACCACTAAACCAACGAGGCGTTTCAACGATAAAATATACTAAAAACACAAGCACGTCACTTCGGAGTATTATATGAGTAAGTAAAAAATAATATTGCGTATTTTTCTTCCTTAAAACGCATATTATATTATATTATAAATGTCAAAAGAAATAACCTTAATATGATAGCAGATAGGCAAAATAATACAATGGAATTGGGGGAAAATGAGATACAAAAACCGATTTAATAATGCGTGCGTTCTAAGAAAATTATTTGGCTAAGTACGAGAAGGAATGTGGCCCCAGGGTTCCGTACCGTCATTTTTGTCGAGCAATTTATCTCTCTTTTTTTTATCCACTACAAGTTAGCCCTTGACTGAGATCTCACCTGATGGTAAGTGATGATGTAGTCTAAGACGGTAGCGGGCTAACCTGTTAGGGACATGGCAGTTATATTAAACCCATACCCCTATTCGGTTTCTACACGGCTTCGTACCGGAACGTTGAATCACTTGGCGGCACGTCTTTGCCGGTAGGGTGGTAACTAGCCACGGCCGAAGCCTCCGACCAGGCCAGACCAGGGAAAATTCAGAAATTATAAATTCCTTAATTTAACCCTGCCGGGGATCGAACCCGGGACCTCCGCACGTTAAGACAACAGCGCTCAACACTGCGCCACGGAAGTCGTCGTCTCATATCAAGTACCAACCCATTGCCGGCTCACTACTGAGCATGAGGTATCGTCTCGGGATGAGAAGGGTTTGGCCATAGTCTACCACGCTGGCCAAATGCGTATCGGCAGACTTCGCAAAGTGTGTCTGTCTGTCTGCTACGCTTTCTCGGCCCATCTTTTCAACCGATTTTGGTGAAACCTACTGAGGTACATACCTAATTGTATCCCGGGGAATGACATAGTCTATAACTTTTTATCCCGGAAAATTAAGGAGTTTCCGCGGGAATCAAAAAAGATTCATACACGCGATCGAAGTCGCGGGCATCATCTAGTAAGTAGTGGGATCCATCCATCCATCCATCAGCCTGTATGTATCCACTGCTGGACATAGGCCTTTTCGAGAACGCGCCACCAAACAGTAAAAAAAAATAATGCTCATTTTAGGCTTTGGTCGAAACGTCAGTTGTATTTAGAGGGCATGGGCAAAACGTCAGCGCGAACTCCCGCGTCGTATGGGAAACACGTTTCATTGTGTCTGGTAGGTATGTGCAGATCCATACAAAAGTAAGAAGCCTAAGCCAAGGAACCCTAAAAATGAGCATGATCAATAGTAATAAAAAGTCGCAAAACGAAGTAAAAAGGTCGCTGTAAATAAAACAATATCGACACGACCGCCATTTTGCCACCGTCGGCCATTTTTGTTTGGGTCTAAATCCGTTTATTCATGGTATTGGATTACGGAGCTTTAGTATTAAGCTTATTTATGCTTGGGAGATTAACGCTTGACCACATTCACACCTGATGGAGAGTGTTGATTTGATTCGCTAACATTCCACTTGCCTATTACCTCAACCACGTCTTAGAAGAGGAAACACTTTACAGCCTAAAGATGGGTTATGATTTAAGCAGTTTATTAAGTTTGTATTTATGTATGCTCCATCGTAGCGCCTTAACCAATTTTTCCCCCTATTATTGAGGGGGGATATAGTTATAATTTATCATAAGTAATAAGAAATTGTCCATTGACGCATCTTATATTGACAAACTTTCGCTGAGTTGCACGAAACAAATTCAAAAATTTAAGTGGCAGTTAAACTAATTTAATCGCAAGAATTGTATGAAGTCTTGTGATTAAATTAGTTTAATTTATAAAATTGTTTCGTGCAACTCAGCGTTAGACACTTTGTTCACGTGTTCTTTTAAACCTTGACTACTGCGCTGATTTTGAGGAATGAGATGTCAAACGATTCGTTAGATATGGCCTGGGCGATATAGGCTACATTTTTACACGAACAAAATTGATATGACGGATTTTACTTCGCCAAAAGTGGGCGCCACTGAAAATTTTTCCCTTGTCAGGTTAGAGTTTTTTTTTACCTACTGCGTGTTGTCTCAAAGAATCAGAGAGACCCAAAGGATGCAATACCAAAGATATTATTCCTTAGTTTTCAAATGAAAAGCTTCAAAAAGTCGCATTTCCATACAAATTGAAGACCCTTATAACCCTAATGTTTCAATTACAAACCTTTAAAGCTTGATTATTTTTAATGTGGGGTCAACGTAATCGCCCAATGATGCTCACGAAAATTACCTACTTAACGTCAATTGTAAGGCAATTAATAGCGTTCGGTTTTAACCCTTGTTACCGTTAAAAAGGCTGTTAATTCACATATCGGGGATAACGGTATATTGTATGTGCTTTTTCAAAAGTGTTTCATTTTGCTGCGAGTAGGTATAACTTATTAATCCTGGGGTTTTATCAAAGATCCTCGAAAAGAACCGGCTAAGTTTGTAGTGGGCTTTCTCAAACCTTTATAATCAAATATAAATATTATAAATGCGAAAGTTTGGATGGATGTATGGATGGATGATTGTTACTCAATCACGCCCCAACGGCTGAACGGATCTGGATGAAATTTGGCACAGAGATAGATTATAGTCTGGAATAACACATAGGCTACTTTTTATCCCGGAAAATTAAGGAGTTCCCGCGGGAAACGAAAAACCTCGATCCACGCGGACGAAGTCGCGGGCATCAGCTAGTTTTAAATATTCGCCATGAAAAGACCAAAAAAGCGACAGGGAGAGAAGTAATCAAAAGAGTGGGACTTTGTATTCAACAGAATGGGGCACGTTTTGAGCATTTGATAATTGTATAGCGGGTTCGAGTCCCGGTTCAACCAGGCAATTATTTAAAAATCTATGAATGCAGTTTAAATTGTATTTTAAATTAAAATGAAAGAAAAAAAAAGAAAGAAAGAAAAACAGTTTATTCAACAGTGGTGTCACAGACAAAACTAGATACAATTAATGTAACACTTTAGTCTGTGACACCACCCAGAAAGGGTGTACAGCTCAGCATTTTGCCTTGCGTCATATGCTAAAATGCATATGACGCAAGGCGCTGATTTTCAGCCGTGACCCCGGGTGACGTTACAGTTACAACAATAATAAAACCAAAAGTTGGAAAAGCAAAGTTGAAAGGAAGCAGTAAGTAAGCAGTCATTTCAGAAAATAATCATAATAATAATTAAGTATATTATAAATGAAGTCATCTTTCAGTAAAATGTTCCATCTACGATATTAAGGTTACTCCCCCTCCATGCGGCATAGCCGTAGGACGCCCTGTATAATCCATACAAATATTATAAATGCGAAAGTGTGTCTGTCTGTCTATCTGTCTGTCTGTCTGCTACGCTTTCACGGCCCACATGTCTTTTCTACTTTTTATCCCGGAAAATTCAACAGTCCCCGCGGGAATCGAAAAATTATCTGTTCAACCGATTTTGATGAAATCTGGTACAGGGATAGATTGTATCCCGGGGAATGACATAGGCCTCTTTTTATCGGGGAAATCTTAAGAATTCCCGTGAGAATCAAAAAAACTTAATCCACGCGGACGAAGTCGCGGGCATCATCTAGTATTTGTATAGATGCAGCTTAATTATAAGTACTTACTTATGGATTATTTAGTATAGGTAATCATAATGTTCAACAATCTTTAAAATTGTTTGTTCGTTAGTGTTAGGTTATTAGGTACTAGCTGATGCCCGCGACTTCGTCCGCGTGGATCGAGGTTTTTCGTTTCCCGCGGGAACTCCTTAATTTTCCGGGATAAAAAGTAGCCTATGTGTTATTCCAGACTATAATCTATCTCTGTGCCAAATTTCATCCAGATCCGTTCAGCCGTTGGGGCGTGATTGAGTAACAAACATCCATCCATACATCCATCCAAACTTTCGCATTTATAATATTTATATTAATTGATACTATAGTGCTAATTTTAGATGCAACTTGAATATTATGTGTAGAGCGCCAACTCGCCAACAAACTGGCACACCAGTTTGGCGAGATTTAGATTTTGTAAAAAATGGTTGTATCAATTTGAATTAAATAAAATTTAAAAAAAAAATGAATAGCTGAGAGCTAAATCCAGATCTAATAACGAATTTAGCAACAAAACAATTCGTTACTAGCCACGGTTTTAGCTAACCGGTATTAATTTCGTTCGGCTGCAAATCCGCAGCGGATTAATGCGATGCAAGTCATACGGAAACTGAAATAAGCTGCTTAAATACTACATAGTGATGTGCCGGATATCCGTATCCGTATCCGCGGATATCCGAGGGTGAAGAAATATCCGTATCCGTATCCGTTACTTTTTCGACGGATCTTTTTACAGGAGCTCCGTTTGGCCCGTGAGGGCCAAGCGGGGGCACGGGCTTCGAGGCCAGGCCTCCTTACCCGGGTGGGGCGCGGTGCAACATTGTGTCCCGGTGAATATCTTTAAGCCTGAGAAAGGCTTACTAATCAAATAAATATTATAAATGCGAAAGTTTGGATGGATGTATGGATGTATGGATGTATGGATGTATGGATTTATGGATGTATGGATGTGTGGATGTTTGTTACTCAATCACGCCCCAACGGCTGAACAGATCTGGATGAAATTTGGCACAGAGATAGATTATGATACTTTTTATCCCGGAAAATTAAGGAGTTACCGCGGGAACCGAAAAACCTCGATCCACGCGGACGAAGTCGCGGGCATCAGCTAGTTTTCAATACATAGATGAAATTCTATTTAAAGGTGATTAGGTAGCAATGAAAAACTATTAAATTTCATTCAGATTATTTTTTATTTCTTAAAATCGAATATTTGGCACCTTTATACTGCAAACATATTTTATCGTAGTGAGTTTCAAAGTCACGCGCACCGACACCGATTGAGTAAGAAAGTTAAGATCCGTACAGTATCCGTATCCGCGGATCTTGATAACTAATATCCGTATTCGGATCCGTATCCGCGCAGATACATTTTTCACGATCCAGCACATCACTAATACTAATAGGTACGCCGGAAATCCGCTATTCGGTAATCACATTCATAGGTAATTAGTAAACCTTTATTGAAAACAATACAATAGAACTTAAAGCTGGCTAGCCTAACCTCTCTCTGCGTCTTATTCCTCATTACCGAGGGTCGTGGCCCCTTTTCATTAATCAAATAATGATAGGAGTTTTCTTGGGATACCAATGCGGTGGGTTCACTTCCCACGTCCTTCCGCGTACGACTCAAAGAGTATTTAAATTTTAGTTATTGTAACGATTATTATCAGATGTTAGTGATAATAACCGGGACCGACGGCTTAACATGCTCTCCGAGGCACGGAGGCAACGAACAGGCCAAAGGGGTTGTTTCATCTTGGGCCAGGTAGGTACTTGTACAGTATTCCAAAAAATAGTATAAAAGCATAGAAAACAAAGTAAAATATTCTTTTTTGCAGTTTTACAGTGATTAAGAGGTACAAAAATAAAATGTTTAATAAGGTACATTTGTAGAATAGCAACTCTCGCAGCGCATCCATCCATCCATCTGACTGCTGTTGGATATTTTAAGGTTAATTCTCATTTCTCAGGTTATTTTTATGTCAAATGTCATCATGACCCGTGTAATATACGGCAATGTCAAAATGGACGCATGTTGTTGCGCTTTTATTTTGCAAAATAATTTCGCAATGTACCTCGTAAATTGAACTTTTTAGTAAGAAATAAAGAAAAAAATGTTACTATTTTATGACCCCGAACATTTTTAAATACCGTACAAATACCTGGCCCAGGCTCCATATAAATTTGAAACAACCCCTTTGAACTTCCAAATTCGGTCACCCATCCAGTTACCGACTTGGGTCAACGTTGCTTAACATTCGCAAACGACTGATATGCGTTGTCACAACTATGCCACTCGTCCCTAGCCTAACCTAATTACTATAATATATAAATCATGCCCGCGTGGAATGGTGGCAAGAGTGCTGGCTGCATTCCGCGTTGGACAGCCATGCTGATCCTTTGCGCAAAAAATGACCCAGCTCACCATAATTAACTTAATATTAATTATTATTATTAATATTAATTTGTAATTTAACTTAACTACTTACTTACTTAACTCTAGCTCTTCTCTCTTATTAACCCATTGTCGGCTCACTACTGAGCACGAGTGTCCTCTCGGAATGAGAAGGGTTTGGCCATAGTTCACCACGCTGGCCTAGTGGCATTTTTTGAACGAACAAACAGACGAACAATTAATATTGTATACAAAAAAACAAATGGTGTGAGTAACTATTGTTTGATTTTGCGCTTTCACGATCTTTTCTACTGATTTTGAGGAAATTTAATACAGATATGGGTATTATCTAGCCGGGGAAGGATTTCCCGGGAAATTAAGTTCCTGCGAGAATTAAAAAAAAAAACTTAAACAACGGGGACTCGGTGCGAGATCTATAGAACGAACTTTGACTTTGCTTAGACTTAAGACATGGTTAAAAAGAGACAGATTTATGTTACTCACATAAGTCCATCTCGTTTTAACTCTAAGTAAAAGTCTGAGACAAGTCAAAGTACGGTCTATAGATCTCAGCTTAAGTCACACGCATAAAGAGTTAAGTCATTAAGTTAAGTTTAACATTAAGTCATGTTTTATTTAAAGACACTCATACAAAGTTTATATAAAATATTAGTAGATTAAAATAATAGTAGATTGTTACACAAGGGACGTAAGTAAGCTATTACAGAACAAGATCCAATTTGGTGCCAGTGCGAGCGCAGCTCGCATAGGGCGCTAATGGATCGCGTGCACCCGAGATATTTAGTCACACGAGCGAGCGCAGCGAGCGAGGGTGAATATAGTTCGAGGGTGTAATAGCTACTTGCAACCGAGGTAAGCATTCTACTTTATATCATTCTTGCGAGGTAAATAAAACATTGGTAATGCAAATCACTTTACGAACAAACTTCACAAACTTTCAGATCAAATGAAATGCCGCCATTTCCATTTTTTTTTCTTAAATAGTTTTCCATTTTTTTTTTTACGGCTCGGAGTTCCAAGGAGTTTTGCATAGTTATGAAATGTATGGAAATTAAATGCCGCCATGTTCAGTGTTTTTTTTTCAGTAAAAAGTTTTCTTACTATTTTATAAGAAAAGAGATTGTTTACCAACGAGTTTTGCATAGCTTGAACTGTAATGTGAACATTACAATTCAAGCATAGTGCGACGTAATGTTGCCTTGAATTGCAAACACCAACTTACAAGGAGACTTTCCACCATAGTAATCCCTAGTTACTGAGCAATGATATAAATTACTATAAATACCTTGCTTGACATAACATTATTTTGTTCGTATGGCAAAATAAATAGGTCAAGGCATTTTAATCTTTATGTTTAATGTGACAGGTTTTATATTACGTAATGTCTTTTCCACATACGTTTACGACTAGGTATCCATTGTTGGATTGTTAGGTGTAGGGTAACTCTGATTTTAGTAGATTTAAGATATACCTAGATATTTTGTAAATAAACTGTACTCTGAAATCTATACTCTGAAATCTCTAATCTGAAATGTAACTGCAGTACCCCTAACAGGTTAGTCCGCTTCCATTTTAGACTGCATCATCGCTTACCTTCAGGCGGGGCAGTCAAGGGCTAACTTGTTTTTTTTTTATATACCTATATATATAGCGAGCCAACGAGCAGGCGGGTCACCTGATGTGAAGTGATTACCGCCGCCCATAAACTTTTGCAAGTTGCAGCACCAGAGGAACCGCCAATGTGTTGCTTGTAGGTAGTGGAATAATAAAGAAAACAACATAATATTATGGTAGGTACGGTGTCATGGTGACCCTTTTTGGGCGGCTTTCAAATACTGTTTGATGGCAACCAATATCCATAAACAAACGTGTTAAGGAAATAAGGAAGGTATTGGGTATCATATAAGTCAATGGGTATGCTTGGAATTCGCTTTTAGGAGCGAATATATTATTTTGCTTAACTTGCGTGCTACGCACATCTCGATTTATGTATTATTTTATTCTTTTAATAATAAATAAATATCCTTAACTAGCTGATGCCCGCGACCTCGTCCGCGTGATTTAAGTTTTTCTGATTCTTAACTCCTTAATTTTCCGGGATAAAAAGTAGCCTATGTCACTCTCCAGGTCCTCAACTATACCTATGCCAAAAATCACGTCGATCCGTTGCTCCGTTGCGGCGTGATTGAAGGACAAACTAACAAACCAACAAACAAACACACTTTCGCATTTATAATATTAGTATGATTCAACCTAAGATATCTTTTATTCTACAGTCTAGTACACTGTACAAGTTAGGCCTAGACTGCGATCTTACCTGCTGGTTATGAGAAGTTGCAGTCTAAAATGGTAGCGGGCTAATATTAGTGTATGACTATATGTAATTATACTAATATTATAAAGAGGTAAAGTTTGTGAGTTTGTGAGGTTGTAGGGGGTAATCTCTGGATTTACTAAACCGATTTTGAAAATTCTGTTACCAATAGAAAGCCACATTATTTGTGAGTGTCATCAAATAAATATTATAAATGCGAAATTCCTTATAAGTTTTATTTATTTAACCTATTGATGCCTAATCACTGGCTTGAATAAAGTATTACTTGGCAAAAGTAATGTTTTTAGGGTTCTTTTAGGGTTCCGCATTTTTCCTAAATGTGCCAACTTATTTCAGCTGCCGGCCCGAGAACCTACCTACTCACCGCGAGTCGCGACCCAGCGGCGCAGCGGTTTGGCGTTGCGAGCGTTGATTTCATCTGCGCAGTCGACGAAGCTGAACTGCGGTGCGGCTTGCTAGGTGACAACTGACACCAAAGCAAAGAGGTGCATGAGAATGTTTCTTTACTTATTTAAGTATTTAGTAGCTTTGCTTTATTAAAATAGTTCAAATAACAAACATATAAAATGCCTAACGAAACCGACAGCGAAGGTGATTTAAGGTGCTTGCTTACAAAAATAACCTCTAATAAGGGTCAACAATTAAATTATAATTAAACAATCAAATTACATTAACAATTTAATTTTAAAAAATTCATTTGCTTTCGGTTCAGTACGAGCAGTTGCAAGACTCAATCGATGTTTTCAATTCAGATATAGTTTAGTATATAAACGAAACTTCGCAAACAAACGAACGAAATTTCGTTAACTCCTCTCCTACATAATATTATCTCTATGCTCCTCTCTATTTCGTTTTCGTACACGCAGACGAAGTACGGATCCATAGAAAATTTTCGTGACCGATTGGATTGAACGATTTTGAGTGGGTCTAATAACAGACTAATTACGTTCGTTTGCGAAGTTTCGTTTGAGAGAAAGAGAGTAGACCCCCTGAGCTGCGCTGCGGCTTGCCAGGTGACACCAAAGCAAAGAGGTGCATGAGATTTTTTTATTACAGAGCTTGCTTACAAAAATAACCTCTATTATGGGTCGTATCACAAAGGACTTAGGCGAAATTGGACTGACTGATCTCTCTAAGCTGAAGTCTAAGTTGAAATTATTGCGAGTGATACCTTATTATATTTCGTACGTTTCATTCTTCAGATATAAACCACAAAGGTAGTCGATTTATCGATCTGCAGCTTTTCGCACTTATATGTCGGTAGATTAAAAAATTCCCCAGTATTCGTGTACTCCGGGCCCCGCACGCCGCCATTCCTCATTCTTTTATTGTGCGCAGCAACGAGCACTCACTTATCAATATTTAAAGAAATTCAATTGGAATTACTTATTAAGTATACCTAAACGTATCGCATAAAGTAAAATTCAAATGTTTTTATTCAAATAAACTTTTACAAGTGTTTTTGAATCATTAAGTGAATCTACCACTGGTTCGGTAGGAAAGTTCGGTAAAGTAGGAAAAGAAAAGTTAAAACGACGAAATCATATTCATCTTCGAAGGAATCGGAAGAAACTGAGGGTAAGTTTACATAAATATATTTTATTTGTGTACGGAATTCAATCAAATAACCTAGAAATGGACTTGAACGGGTACTCTTTTATATATCAACTTTTATAAAGGATAAATATGTGAATCAATGGCATCTCTAAGCTAGCCTGCAGGGTATTACGTCGAGGGTATCTCGAAGGTATAGCATGATGCTTGAAATAAGTCTGGAGGTTGACTGCGGGTACTTCTTTATACTTATATCAACTTTTAAAGGATACATATGAGAATCAATAGCATCTCTAAGCTAGCCTGGAGGGTATCACGTTGAGGATATCACGAAGGTATAGCATGATGTTCAAAATAGCCTGGAGGTTAACTGCGGGTTAACACGAGGGTTCAAAACAAAACGTTAAAGTTTGTTGGATTAGAAACGTTAAAATTATCATTTTAGACGACGAAACCACACAGGGTTATACAAATTTCGTGATGACGTCCAGGACTTTCAGCGCTGGGTGACGGTTGGCGGCGATGATATTCGCCACACCTTACGACAACGTTGGATCAATTGGCTAAAACATACAGTTAAAACAAAACCAACTATAGGTCTTGGAATAACTACCATCAACAAAACCCTGCCTCCTTGGGATATGACAAAGTTCAGACTACCAAGATACTTTATAATCCCTGTAGGATCCGGACTGGTTCCTACATTACACTGAAAATCATGTGAGCATAAAACTCCTAGCTCCCGGTCTTAGTGAATCGTTTATACCACTGCTAAAAGATCTCGAAAGAGAAGAGACGCTTTTCGGAGAAAAACTCTCAAATACTATAAAAGCTTCTATGACTATTGACCGTCACGGATTGCAAATCGGAAATCCCGTCCTAGGGCGACCTTCCCATAGCTGCTACATCGACAACGCGGAATATAATATTATATTCGGGAAACGAGACAGGCCCTCCTCGTCTCGCCTCGGGGAGCAGGGAGGGGCGAAGAGGACATCCGCGAGCAGCGACGGCGTACATCGGCAGCCAGCGGCGACGACCACGCGACCTCCAGCCAGAGCAAGTATCTTGCATACACACAGCGAGAGATTAAGGTACCTACAATCTAAATGCTGGTCGTATACAATATTTTAATAAAGCAAAAAATCTTGGGCTGAGTGTCCGCTAGATAAGAAGTCTCGGATTGGATTTATAAATCCTAATCACCATGAGGCGATACCATTTAAAGTTATCAACTTTATGTACCTACCGTCAATACATCTTACATTAACATCGAGCATTTAATATTATATTTAACTCGATTTGTGAGTTTGAGCCACGGCTAGATCAAATGTTTTTTAGAATATTCTAATCAATCTAAGAATCAAAATCTAATGATGACTCAAAGATTTATTTTAAATTTGCATTAATTGCAATCATTAAGTAAATAAATTCGTTACTCAAAATCATTATAAGTGTTAACACTTTAACAGCCGACCGTTATAAAGGCGGCTTTCCCTGGTACGCCGGCGTTTTTTGCCGATATTCTATGACTCATAAAATAAAAACTATCTGTGATATGTCTATTATTCTTTTTTTATATGTACTATTGTTCTTTATATTTTTAGGGATGAAATAAAAAACATTTGTAATAAAAAATAATATTTATGAAAAAAAATTAAGAAAAGAGGTCTGCACACACTTTGCAAACTCTACTCTACTACTCTCACGTTAGTGGCGTGGGCGCACTGGCGACGCGCCGTGAAAGATCGCTTGTCCTGTCTCCACCCCGCACCTCCCGTCGGTGAATCATACATGTGTGCGTAGATAAAGAGTCATTCTACACCGGGGTTACACGCCATTCACGCACCGGGCACGTGGTATTTAAACAGACGATAGGAAAGTCAAAGCCGTACGGAGTACGTGATCGGCGTACCGAGTTGATCGACACTGCCCGTACACAGTACGTGATCGGCTGTTAAAGTGTTAAGAATTATATGACAGCTTGCAAATCAATACTTTATAGCGGTTTTATGTCTACGCTATATTTGAAAAAGTCTAATTTATTTATTGATACCGATCAACCCATCTCAAAGAAAATTACGAAATAGTAATTAGATACTTACTTATGGTGAAAATTTAATTTAATGAATTTATACCAATGCCTTTACGGCTTATTATGGGCTCCGAGAACTTTCACAAAAATTATAACATAGGTATCTACTTATGTTAATATATAATATAATATATTATCTTATATTTATCGTTGTGCATACAACGATATTTTTCTTAATGGTTGTACTTCGTACTGAAGGTTTACGTAACGTAACCGCGAATATTTACGTCAAACTGTTGCAGTATTGTAATAAATTTTGATTATAACTTTCTACTATCTTTGCAACAACCCAAGTTCAAGTTTTACATTATTATTATTATTATAGCACTAGCGTGAATCCCGCGCGGGTGCCGGCGCCTAGTCGAGCAAATTAAAACTATATCGACACGGCGGTACCATCTTTTTCTCAGAGCAACTTACGGTGAATATATTATGTGTTCATCCTTGCTTCATGAAAAAAAAAAAAAAAATATATTACAATTTTAAAAATAGTTACGAAGTTGGAAGGTTGGACTTGTACCATTGAGTTTATACCAAAATCAAATATTTCGATGGTCAGAAATACCTACCAATAGCATACCTACCTAAGCATTCAAGATACATATAAGTATAAATCATATGGAGCTAAATTTCGGCTTTCGTTTTTAATTTTATCGGATCTTGAAGGTTGGTCACTAAGTAATAAACTAATAAGTTTCAACTAGAGCTTTTTACAGACGCCTGTGTCTGGCTCGGGTACATTTTGTGATAAATGAATAACTGTAAAATGAAATTAATTACTGAGTTTTAATTTCATACTAACTACTTAGACCTGATGGTGGTATTTTATATATAAGTATGCATATAAAATATTTCATCATATACCTACATCTATATTTTATAATCATATACATCTTTAATACTGGTTATTATTAAAGTAATAATTATTAATACTAAGAAGAATTAAGCTTAGGTAAGATAGATAAATCGAATGGGTGGCATTCAATACCCAATGATTTGACGTCAGAAATTCGGCAATGGTTGTAAAATGTAATATTATGGTTCACTGCTTCTTATATTAAAAGTAAAGAAATTTAAGAAGCTGATGAAGAATGAGAAATTTAACAAAGATGTAGAAATAAAACAGTCTGATAAATTATATTAAATTATCTGTCAATAAGATTATAGTCAAGTTAGGCCAGTTATGGTTCTATTAGCATTACACGCCAATGCCAAACGTAATTAAAACGTAATTAATATAAAGATCAAACCCAATTTCATGAAATAGCATCTTATTTTGTGCTGTTCCACTAATCTTCTAATATGTGAATGTTTAGAAAAGATAATAATATAATAGTGGCCTTAACAGCCTTGGTTCCCTCTATAACAAAAAATGCTTACTTCAGATTTATTTTTATTTTTTATTTTTATTCTTCTTTATTCAATATAAAAGTGGAACTGTTACAATTTTAAATACTTTTAAAAGCCTCCGCATAAACCGCGCAGGGTTTTTGCGCAGAGAATATTATGTTATTAATAGTTATACATTCCAAAAATAATATAATATTATGATTTTTCTCAAGGAACTCACAATAAATTAAAGGATTTTGTAAACCTGGATGCAACGTATCGAACGCGTTCATAAAATGAGGAGTACCTACATACCCTGTACCTTTATGGCCTCTTTGGAACTTAAATGGTGGCATTACTGCCTAGACATTGATAGAAATTCATCTCAAGACTTATATTGTACACTGAGTCTTATAATTTCTAATAAAATTATTTGTTATAGGTGCAGTTTAGCGTATGTAGTTATTGTTCGGTTTTTTAAGTTTACCTGGTGATGAGTTTGTAAGCATATAAACAGACTAAAAGGTTGTCCTTAAAGGAAATATTATATAAATTAAGGCCAAACATCCCAAAGTATCTACACAGGATTCTCAGATAGTGTTATACAACACATCGCTCAATGCTCTGATACAGAGATAATTATCTTTACTTACAAAAGAATTTCAGAAAAGTTTTATTCTGTTAGTCTTATATACAGTAATATTAATACCTATCGAAATATTAAAACGGAAACAGTATTTTATACCTCGATATCATTAAATCATCGGCAGTCTGTAGGTACCAGTCAACATGATACAGTTCAACCATAGTATAAATAGTAATGTAAAATATAATATAATAGCAACAGCTTAAAAACATCATCTGCCAAATTCGTTCAAAGACCAAACAAAGACAAACCATCAGCCTAGGTGCTGCCACAGCCCACATAGCGGCGTGGATGTGTCTAGTTCGGCGCGTGCCAACGACACGTCGCCACCAACACGGTACACGAGCTGTGCGTCTTGCAGCTCGCTTGACGTCGTCAAGAAGACCGTTGGTTGGTCACAATCGTCACGGACGCTGGCTAAATTTTATAACCTTCCTAAGCGAGCGAGGAACGATTGTTTTGCATAACCAGAGTTTAATGAAAATTATCCAAATTATACTTGATTTTCATTACATCCATATTATAGTATGCTTATTATTATAAATAATAATTATCAAAATGATTGTAGTTTTCAATGATGGTTAACAAATAAATAATAATTTGTTTACTAACCCAAGTAACGAAATGATTCCTACTTTTATATTAGAATACTAAGTAATTGTACTATTCAATTCATTTCCCTAATTACAAATTTTCATCTCTGAACATCTACCTTTGTGGTTTATATCTGAAGAATGAAACGTACGAAATATAATTGATGATTAAACGAACTTACCTGTAAGTGAAGTTCTATCCCAATTATATGAGTACGTTTCATTCGAAGATATTATAAGGTCCCACCCATCCCATAGCCCATATCATTACGAAAATTTGGTAATAGGTACCGACTCTAAAGAATGAGGAATGGCGGCGTGCGGGGCCCGGAGTACACGAATACTGGGGAATTTTTTAATCTACCGACATATAAGTGCGAAAAGCTGCAGATCGATAAATCGACTACCTTTGTGGTTTATATCTTCGAATGAAACGTACTCATATAATTGGGATAGAACTTCACTTACAGGTAAGTTCGTTTAATCATCAATTATACTTACTTACAGAAACAAAAATTGCCCTAATTTGTCTTTGTTTTTTGCACAATAATCGATAAAATACATTTGCGACTAAAATCGAATTAAAATGACTTTTTATACGAAAAAAAATTATTAAATTATATACCTAGGATGAAATATGGCTTTAAGCGTTGGCAGTATGACCCTAGTACGGCATGCCAGCAGGAAGAGGAAGGCATATAACCGCGAGATACAGTAATGCGACGTTGGTGTCATTACATAGGAACATGATACACTCGTAAATCTATTATAATAAGTATATCTCAGTAAATGTGGTGTGATGAAAGAGGATAAAATAGGTATGATCATCCCATAATATTAACTTAATAGGGATGATGCTTATATATCAATAATAAAATATTATTTCTAACTGCAGATGATTAAATAGAGGGTCTTCCAAAAATTCACATCCTCGGTTAGTTTTAAGTTTGATAACCTTTTTAATATATAGATTAAAGAAAAAAGGTGCGTTGAAATTTTATGACGTCACAACTGTGAATTTCATACAACTTCCATACAAGAAGTGTGTTTTTAAGTTTGATAAAGAGTTGCTGATTTGATTGAGTTGTTTCTATTCTAGCACCACTTCCTTTGCTGCTGATTGATACTTTTTTGATACTTACCTACTTTTGTAGTTTGTAATTAACTTAACCACAGACCACAGATCAGAGTTGATTCTCTTATCTGTGCCACAGACTTATCAAAAAAGTACCTACCTGTACCTACCTACGTTAAAACTTACAGATGTCATAATAAATTGCGGCCTAACATCTGATTCTGATGTTGGTTCTGAAATCAGAATTTCCGATTTATTATTTACTAGCTGATGCCCGCAACTTCGTCCGCGTGGATTGAGCCTATTGAGGTTTTTGGTTCCCGCGGGAACTTCTTAGTTTTCCGGGATAAAAAGTAGCCTATCTGGTATTGCAGACTATAATCTATCTCTGTGCCAAATTTCATCCAGATCCGTTCAGCCGTTCGGGCGTGATTAAGTAACAAACATCCATCGATACATACATAATAGGTATAATACATCCATACATCCATCCAAACTTTCACATTGATTATAGATAATATTTATTATACTTAGGTACCTAAGTGATCACAACGAATAGGTACTAAGCCCTAATCGTTCTCATGATTGTGCCTCGCGGTCATATGCGAAAGAACTTACCATTTTATTACGTGAGTATAGATGATGCATAATGCTTAATGATAAGATGATAATGAATGATTAATGGAAAGGAGTTACGACCCTGTGTAATGAGCTAATAAGTGCTATTTTGCAATGTATGCCCCTCTGCGTATTCTGTCGGCGGGTTGCCGCTCCAGCAGGAAACGGAAGGCATAAAGAGTGAGCTAGCGCTTGTTATCAGACTGTAATGTGACACTCGACGCTGATGGTTTACGTACCTACTGATTACTGCGTACAAACTTACCTATAAAGCCCGGTGGCCAAAATTGAAACTAATTTTTATCCCTGTTATTTTTTGGTTTTTATTTTATTTTTCATTCATTCAGCGATGCTGTCACAGTGTCAGATGTTTGTGGGACTATTACAGGTATCGGTGCATGCTACATGGTAATACCGGTCCTATTTTTCTAAAATTCCACTACATTCAAAAGTTAGCTCTTGACTCAAATGATGAGTTAAATAGACACAGTATGTTCATTCCAATAGTACCTATTTATTAACCTGAAACAGACAGATAAGTCACAGCGCCATCCATGCGCCATCTATTGTAAGTAGAATGTACCTCGTCGACTTAATATACTGTGAAGCGCCATCTATTAGCGATGTTTAACATTACTTTTAAAAAGTATTATGCCTCGTCTACACTCTCGCGCGTGTGCCAAAGTTTGGGTGCTTTACTCTGAGTTGCTCGAAACTATTTTAAAAATTTAAGTGTTGATTAAACTAATTTAATCACAAGACTCCATACGATTCTTGCGATTAAATTAGTCTAAGTACCACTTAAAGAGCAACGGCGAACTTCCATACATCAATATTATTGAGAAAAAATAATTATGTACACGTGTGAAAAAAAAAAATTTTTTTAAGCGTCGAATATGAAGCTCACAGCAGCTAGAATTTTTTTTATGAGGCTAGAAAAAAAAGATATTTCGTTCTAAAGTTTTGTAGGTTCTGTGGTAATGTCCATAGAGGTAATATATCTCTATGGGTAATGTCACTTCTAAAAATGACAACCGGAAGAAAGCCAAAAAAACAAAGACAGATGACAACCACAGACCAGTAAAACATTAGGCACAGCCACAGACAATCAGCATCAGTGCTGCCATAATATTCTTTCAATTATTACCATTCTGTTAGAGATTATTAAATAATGTATGCAAGAAAATTAACTTAAATACACTAAAAAAAAGAGCAATACTATTATTTATGCAAACATTGATTAAACGAAATAATTTCAATTTTTAAAACGATACTAAATAATCTACTAATTTAGATTTATTCTAGCTACTAGGTAGATTATACATAAAATGGTAACACTAAACTGAGAAATGGGAACTAAATAATCAAAAAAGATTCCCTAAATATTTTATTTTTTTACCTAAGTTCAATTAATTAAGGTGAATACCTACTTGATAAAATTAAAAAAATAAGCAAATTACTTTCGTCTTTACCTTACTTGTGTACAATCAAGATTTAGTAAATGTGGTCAATAAAAATTTCGCCGTTGCTCTGTATTTGTTTCGTGCAACTCAGCGATAGTCCCACAAACTTGTCTGACCCGGTGACAGCGTCGCTAGTAGTTAAGAAAAATAAAACAAAAACTAAACAGGTATAAAAATTAGTGCCACCGGGTCAGATAAGTATGACGGAATACCTTTTCATCGAATACCTTACTTTTTTTTAAGGGCCTCCGGGAACGTCAGACTTTTTGTTGATCCGAAAATCGGGCCGACTTTATCACCGATTTTTGGCCGACTCAACGAACAAACATTTCATTTTTAGTTTAAGGTGCCCTTATTACCATGCATGCTATGTCTACATCAAGAAGACTCAATTGTAGGTATTAAGTACATTTAATTAATATTTAGTTAACTATTAAGCGTTGTACCTAAAGCAATTGTAGTCGGTTTTGTAGACTAATAACTAGTGGTTCGCCCCGAACTGAGACCTCGCGGTATCCATAAACTTGTACAGAACGCCATCTATTGACATCATTGTGAAGTTCTGTTAAAAATACGGAAGCTCATTAAAAATTAAATAATTTCGTTTCCTTATAATATGTATTTAATCTTAGTATTTGTTGTTCAAGTACAGGATATAATTAAAATAATTGATAAGTTTCAGGTTCAGCCTTTCAGAAAATTGAGAGTTCTGAGGTCAACTTTGGACGTTAGAAAATCTCCACTTTGAAAGCCCCCCAGTTCGTAAATTTTAGGGGGAAAATTAAAAAAAATATATTTTTCGACTCTATTCCTAATTATCTCTAAAATGATATACCGCAACCCTATGTAACGCTATAAAAAATATTTTACTTCGCATTCGCTTCTATAAGAGCCCCCCTGAAACAAAGATTTTTATAACTTTTTAAGCTACATTCGGCGGGAGACCATTGGTTTACATATTATATTTAAATTTGAAGTAATTACTTTCAGTAATTCAGAAGTTATAAGGCTCTGACAGACGGGCGGACGGACGGATTGACGGACGGACTGACAAGTGCCAATTCACTCAAGTAGACTCAGAGACCTTCGCTTCGCTCGGTCAAAAATAAAAAAAAATTGCCACCGACAATAATTGAATCGGCTGATTTTGTTTTTGATCGACTTTTTGTAGGTCGTGTGCGTTTAAATATTGCAAGCTGTACAATAAGTTTCATTTTTTGCCGACAAAATATCGGTCACACGTGGACAGAGCCCTTATGTATAACCAAATAATATTATAACCTTAATTTTCTGGGCCCATCCGTTGAACGACGTTCAAACGATTTTGATGTAGAATATAGGCAATGACCCTGCCACGAATAAATAAATTACATAAAGCTTGCATCCCGAAAATTCCGGATCCCGGAAATTCCGGATCCCGGAATCCCGGATTTTCTAAAGTAAAGACTTAAAAAATTGTAGAATATGAAATCCAACTAACTATTAAATTAAATAATTGACCTTTTAAGGTACTTATAAAATACATAATAAAATGATGAGCGTTTCTAAACTTAGTTACACGGGTTCACCGCACGTCTAAAAAAATAGGTAATAAAATTTTCCAAACTCAGTCCGAACCGCACTTCCGGAAACGGAAGGTATAAACGATCCGGCGGTTTTCGATAAGAGCTAATGTCATGCGAAGTTGGTAATGCGCGGCTGTTACGGGTTCGCATGCGATAATATTTTCATAAAACATGCATACACTATTGTTTACACTATTTTTAGGGTGCGCAAGTACACATTTGCAAAAGCGGGACTACCAGCTGGAAGTTTTTGACGAAGGTGGTGAGTGCTGTGGTTTTACATGTTGGAGGTCCCGGGCATCCTGGTAGTGTCGAAGTGATCAATTGGGTATTTGACAACTACTATTCAAATAAATTATTTTTTAGTGAATAATAAATCTATTTAAGAATCACTAAAAAATAATTTATTTGAATCGAAATTTGGATCTCCCAAAAATCATAATATCTAAGTTCTCTGTTAGGTTGAATAATTATTTTTAACTATCGATTAAGTAAAGTAAAAAAGTGCGTCGAACTTTGATGACGTCACTATTCAATATTTTACGCATGTGCGTTTTGACGTTTGATAAAAAGTTTCTGATTTGATTATTTGTCAAATTATTTTATATTTTGTAAAATATTGTCTTTGGTCAGGTTTGGACACTTCGGCTGCGGCTGTAAGTTTGACTTACGAAAAATAATTTTTCAATATTAATTGAAATGGCCGTGCCAGCGGATGGGTTATTATAATCTACGATGTTTGGCACTAAGATAAGCCATTAAACCAAAAGATGAAGAAGAATCTACGAAGTCTGGCTAAAAAAAGGTGATACTGGAGCACTGAACACATACTTACATAATATTATACCTCTATGGAACACTTATACTCCTAGCACATGAGTATTTAGGAGGTTTATCTACCCTGTGCTCCTAGCCTGTGCTCATAGCGGAGGCTACACATGTAATGGAGACTCAGACGGGCTGGAACCCAGAGCCCTAAAGTCAGTAAATAAAATGAAAAAAAGGTGATGCTGGAAAAGCGCGGCAAATTTTAAAATCTTTATGATTATTTCAGAGGTGATTATTAATTTAATCCTACAGATTTTAAAATTTGCCGCGCTTTTCCAGTATCACCTTTACTTTAGGGCTCTGGGTTTCAGCCCGTCTGAGCCTCCAGTACATGAATGCCATTCTGTACCAGTGGTAGACTCACTGGACGATTCAAAAGCACTTTTAATCATGTTTATTTGAAAAAAAAATGAGTTTGATTTAGAGTTTGAAAAGAATTTGATTCCTTTGGTTGAGTCTTTACAGAACAACAGAACATTTTCTCAAGAGAGAGCGAGAAAATGTTCTCTTGTCCTGCTCAGCGTATCACTTCTTTTTGTTTGACCTATCTGATAGTTTAGGTAGTTTTGTTATTCGCCCATATTCGTACGAAATCGGAATTGGACAAAGTAGTAACTGTGCTCGTAGCCCACGAAGAAGTGGTTTAACATATTATAGTCGATGGTGTATTGTGTGAGCTGCAAACGCCGAACTGAACGTAAATAGGAAAACATTTATCTACCCTGTGCTCCTAGCCTGTGCTCATAGCGGAGGCTACACATGTACTGGAGACTCAGACGGGCTGGAACCCAGAGACCTAAAGTCAGTAAATAAAATGAAAAAAAGGTGATGCTGGAAAAGCGCGGCAAATTTTAAAATCTTTATGATTATTTCAGAGGAGATTATTAATTCAATCCTAAAGATTTTAAAATTTGCCGCGCTTTTCCAGTATCACTGTAGTATTGCATACTACGTACTTCACTCTATGGTACCAAAGTTACCCATCCGCGCGAAATACAATGCGTTTTTATAGAAATAATACACGCGTGTAACAGAACGCGGAGTAGATTCGATTAACATCTAACTTCAGATATAGGTGTTTGCCTCGCTCGTACGCAGCGAGAAACCAATATAGCCATCTCTCTCTCCCGCCGAGTGCGGCCATATTCGATTTGGTTAGGACGAACTTCAAAAAGGTGAAGAGAAAAAAAAGTGAGGGGTCGCACGCGCATCACCAGCCGTCTGGAAGATGTGAGGTTTTTTTATTTTTGAACGCCATGAGGTGGTAAAGTTTTTTTAAGCAGGATGTATCCACATCATCCTTGCGGAAAATAGACTCCAATTTGGTTGGGTCGGCCTAATTCCTCCAGTACGGATTCTTCCCTAATTATTTTTTTTTTTCCTTACTAATTAGTAAGTTTTGATGCCGCGCATTTCGAGCGACGCGCATACATTCTCTCAATATGGGATCCCCCATATTGATTTATCTTTTTCTTTATTAGCTAACGATTTTTTATGCCGCGCCTTCTGAGCGACGTGCGTTTAATTCTCTCGAAATGGGATCGCCCATATTCATTTTTCTCGTTATTGATTAATTAATAGTTTTTCTTTGCCACGCGTTTCAAGAGACGCGTTTACCGTCAGACGCAAGTTTTGTGGCTGCCCCACAGGAAATGTTCATGCTATAGTTATTACCTGATGTAGAATATCACATAAGTAGTGCAAAGCAGTGATCGTTTAATACGGGCCGCGGAGTAAAGTGGACGGAAGTGAGTGTGTGCGGTTCGGGGTTTCATGGACCCGAGACGACACCCGATTGACGCCGAGGTTATCTTCAGAGGGTTGTGTTCCAAAGCGTTGGCGCACCCTCTCTCCAAATCTACCCTGCGGGACACTCCGGCATCGAGGGATATACTGGTGAATCCAACTTGTACTCTTGCGGTAAATTAATTCCCCTTGTGATTTCGTGGCATCGGTATTCCTAGTGTAGAACTGGCAATAAATCTTATGTAATTGTTAAATGTAACTTTATTGTTTCTTTGAAGAAGTTCCCTTAAATAATCCAACCTACTGCTGAACGCGACGGTCAAAGTTAATTGCCCAGCACGGTCCTTGACTCAAATGTTCGACGCCGAGGCCGGCTGAACTGTCCTGAGTACCTCTTTCGCATGGTCGAGGAGCTCTTTATTACCACAATTGGCGCCCGAATCAAAAGCATAGCTTAAAGGCCTCGCATTCAGCAAACGGTAGGAAGTGGAACTAATTCATTGCAGAGTTAAAATTCCTCTGTCAATTATTTTCGGTCTATGACTAATTATTTATGCCATCTCAAATTTTCCGTCTGTCAAAGCAACGACAAATGTTTCATGTCAGACGTCAATAGGTGTCAGTCTTGCACGACTATCAGACACTTCCCAGTTTTTGACAGATTCTCCATAAATTAACTATATTCTACAGTATCTCTTGTAATTAGACCAACGGCATAATTGTAATGGACAAATTTACCAAATTATAACGTTTAAAAAGTACATAACTTGTAAACAAACAACAAACTTATGTGTTTATTCTAGCAAAGACAACTAATGTATACAGCCGAATTATTTCCTAACTAATCTTGGTTTTTGTTTGTTTATGTGGTTCCTACAGCAGCCCTGTCAAAATTGTTCGACGGACAGGGATGGATACGCATTTCCAAGTAAGTAATTAGTATAATTACTGTTTCCTATTTTACATTTTTCACAACAAGTACAGGTTAACTAGTTGTTGTTGCACTTTGATTTAACGTCAATTGAATGCGGAATCCATTTAAAGCGCGGAACTCACATCATGTTTATTTTAATTAATATAGACATACAGTAATTTAAGAGCGTCTAGCTATAGATAACTACTTGTAAAGCAAGAACATTTCAAATAGACTCGTTCATTAAACTTTTCATAATTATCCCTCAATCATGGTTAATAATTTTTTTATAAAGCCAATTCTAGCAACTTATCGTTATATACAATGCAATTTCTGCAGTTGCAATTCTGAAGCAACCACAATGAATAGCACTTCCATTTATATTGAGCTCGTCACTTCACCAGTGTCGAAGCCAGATGTTAAAATAGTTTCAATATGTTATTATTATAATAACTATATGATACCTAAACATTACATAACATAAATCTATATGAATATAATATAAACTTCAATATAAAACAACTTCTTAAGTTAAATTAATAAAATGTTTCAGTGAATGGACAATATTCAAACTCGGACATCACCAAAAATAAGGGAGATGGTCCAAATCTATAAGTTTTTTCTTTTGCATGTTATACTTCAACATCCATAAAGTAAAGTAGGTCACTCTAAGTTAGTTGGCACTACTCATTTTTTGTCAAAATTTTATTTTTCATCTGATACTAGGAATTTTTAATTTTCCCTAACATTGTGTTCTCAAAGTAACACTACTTATTCAACTACTGAATAGTTTAGCCATTCAAAAATGCAAGACAAGTGGAACAATAGATTGCTCATAAGTATTAGTTAGTATGCTACTAAGCAACAACTATACTCCATTACATTTCTTAACTCCTACTCATTTATAATTTTATATATTTATAATCTAAGGAAGTATATTATAGTTTCCCCTTTCGCATGGTCGAGGAGCCGGTCATTTTTTTGTGTCTGTCTATTTGACAACACTTTTTCCTTACCTATTTGGAAGGAATTATTTTTATATTGTTTTGTCTAGTCTCTTGCATAGACAAAGAGCTAGCAAACTATTTTGGCCTGCCTATTTGTCAGTGCACTTTTTCCCACCTATTTGGAGGGATATTTTTTAGGCCGGAATTCCGCATAGTAGGGGAGACAATCATATATTTTTACCTGTCTATAGTACAGTGTAAATTTTTTATAATTAATTGTTTTGTAGGAAGTGTTTTAGAATGGACTCCTTTATAGTCAAAGAGCCAGTGTTTTGTTCTGCCAGTCTACTTGTCAGTATTTTTTATTATTTCTTATCATTCAGAGGGAACTTAAATTTTTTGCCTAGCCTCTTGCATAGACAAAGAGCTAGTCAACTTTCTTTGCCTGTCCATTTGACAGTATAATTAATTTTTATTTCCTAGTATTCAGAAATTTTTTTGCCTAGCCTCTTGCATAGACAAAGAGCTAGTCAATCATTTTATCATGTCCATTTCACAATAGATTTTTTTTCCTTATCATTCATAAGGAACTTATTTATACTTACACCTTGCATAGTCAAGGAGACAGCATCCTTTTGTTTACGCAACCGAAAGCAAACCTGGAATTCATTTGTATTTGAATAATTACTATTATAATAGGATTAAATAGGCATAACTAAACTAAATTAGATACCTTATTATATCTTATTGATAAGTTACTTAAGTATGATTAAATCTATATTTACAATATAATAAGATCCATTTAATTAAGCAGTAATTAGACATAACTAGGCGTAATTAAATATAAATAATTAAGTCCTAGCTCATACTTATACATAATTAGAAATTTAACTTACATAAGTTTAATTAAATTTGAATAAATAGTTTTATAATTTACTTTATAAGCTTACTTAAGACTTAATTTTAATTAATTAATTTCTTTATAAGATAAAACTTAAGTTTTAGATTAAGTCTAATTAAATCTAATTACTAAGTGCTAATTTAAGTTTATTCATAATTAGACATTTAAGTAGTTTTATAATTACATTATAAGTTTACATAAGGCTTAGTATCTTAAGTTTTAGTTTTAATTAAGTAAATACCTTAATTTATAACTTAAGATAGCCATTATAGTACTAGGTCATATATCCTACTTTTAACTAATAACCTAAGTCTATTTTTAATTAATTAGCAATACTTAAATATAATTAAATATAAGTAAGTCTAATTATAATACGGTTATTTATAGGAACTTTATGATAGTTTTCCTACGGTTAAAATTTTAGTTAGTCAATTAGATTAAAATTTTTTTTCCGGGTTGCGACGGCTGTGGAGACAACTGGGTTGTCTCTTTCCTGAAAAAGGGGGTATTGTAGTATTGCATACTACGTACTTCACTCTATGGTACCAAAGTTACCCATCCGCGCGAAATACAATGCGTTTTTATAGAAATAATACACGCGTGTAACAGAACGCGGAGTAGATTCGATTAACATCTAACTTCAGATATAGGTGTTTGCCTCGCTCGTACGCAGCGAGAAACCAATATAGCCATCTCTCTCTCCCGCCGAGTGCGGCCATATTCGATTTGGTTAGGACGAACTTCAAAAAGGTGAAGAGAAAAAAAAAGTGAGGGGTCGCACGCGCATCACCAGCCGTCTGGAAGATGTGAGGTTTTTTTATTTTTGAACGCCATGAGGTGGTAAAGTTTTTTTAAGCAGGATGTATCCACATCATCCTTGCGGAAAATAGACTCCAATTTGGTTGGGTCGGCCTAATTCCTCCAGTACGGATTCTTCCCTAATTATTTTTTTTTTTCCTTACTAATTAGTAAGTTTTGATGCCGCGCATTTCGAGCGACGCGCATACATTCTCTCAATATGGGATCCCCCATATTGATTTATCTTTTTCTTTATTAGCTAACGATTTTTTATGCCGCGCCTTCTGAGCGACGTGCGTTTAATTCTCTCGAAATGGGATCGCCCATATTCATTTTTCTCGTTATTGATTAATTAATAGTTTTTCTTTGCCACGCGTTTCAAGAGACGCGTTTACCGTCAGACGCAAGTTTTGTGGCTGCCCCACAGGAAATGTTCATGCTATAGTTATTACCTGATGTAGAATATCACATAAGTAGTGCAAAGCAGTGATCGTTTAATACGGGCCGCGGAGTAAAGTGGACGGAAGTGAGTGTGTGCGGTTCGGGGTTTCATGGACCCGAGACGACACCCGATTGACGCCGAGGTTATCTTCAGAGGGTTGTGTTCCAAAGCGTTGGCGCACCCTCTCTCCAAATCTACCCTGCGGGACACTCCGGCATCGAGGGATATACTGGTGAATCCAACTTGTACTCTTGCGGTAAATTAATTCCCCTTGTGATTTCGTGGCATCGGTATTCCTAGTGTAGAACTGGCAATAAATCTTATGTAATTGTTA
Source organism: Erebia ligea (assembly GCA_917051295.2). NCBI lineage: Eukaryota > Metazoa > Arthropoda > Insecta > Lepidoptera > Nymphalidae > Erebia > Erebia ligea. The sequence continues at coordinate 2,116,384 of OU785241.1, forward strand.
AATGTAACTTTATTGTTTCTTTGAAGAAGTTCCCTTAAATAATCCAACCTACTGCTGAACGCGACGGTCAAAGTTAATTGCCCAGCACGGTCCTTGACTCAAATGTTCGACGCCGAGGCCGGCTGAACTGTCCTGAGTACCTCTTTCGCATGGTCGAGGAGCTCTTTATTACTACATCACCTTTACTTTAGGGCTCTGGGTTTCAGCCCGTCTGAGCCTCCAGTACATGAATGCCATTCTGTACCAGTGGTAGACTCACTGGACGATTCAAAAGCACTTTTAATCATGTTTATTTGAAAAAAAAATGAGTTTGATTTAGAGTTTGAAAAGAATTTGATTCCTTTGGTTGAGTCTTTACAGAACAACAGAACATTTTCTCAAGAGAGAGCGAGAAAATGTTCTCTTGTCCTGCTCAGCGTATCACTTCTTTTTGTTTGACCTATCTGATAGTTTAGGTAGTTTTGTTATTCGCCCATATTCGTACGAAATCGGAATTGGACAAAGTAGTAACTGTGCTCGTAGCCCACGAAGAAGTGGTTTAACATATTATAGTCGATGGTGTATTGTGTGGGCTGCAAAGGCCGAACTGAACGTAAATAGGAAAACATTTATCTACCCTGTGCTCCTAGCCTGTGCTCATAGCGGAGGCTACACATGTACTGGAGACTCAGACGGGCTGGAACCCAGAGACCTAAAGTCAGTAAATAAAATGAAAAAAAGGTGATGCTGGAAAAGCGCGGCAAATTTTAAAATCTTTATGATTATTTCAGAGGAGATTATTAATTCAATCCTAAAGATTTTAAAATTTGCCGCGCTTTTCCAGTATCACCTTTACTTTAGGGCTCTGGGTTTCAGCCCGTCTGAGCCTCCAGTACATGAATGCCATTCTGTACCAGTGGTAGACTCACTGGACGATTCAAAAGCACTTTTAATCATGTTTATTTGAAAAAAAAATGAGTTTGATTTAGAGTTTGAAAAGAATTTGATTCCTTTGGTTGAGTCTTTACAGAACAACAGAACATTTTCTCAAGAGAGAGCGAGAAAATGTTCTCTTGTCCTGCTCAGCGTATCACTTCTTTTTGTTTGACCTATCTGATAGTTTAGGTAGTTTTGTTATTCGCCCATATTCGTACGAAATCGGAATTGGACAAAGTAGTAACTGTGCTCGTAGCCCACGAAGAAGTGGTTTAACATATTATAGTCGATGGTGTATTGTGTGGGCTGCAAAGGCCGAACTGAACGTAAATAGGAAAACATTTATCTACCCTGTGCTCCTAGCCTGTGCTCATAGCGGAGGCTACACATGTACTGGAGACTCAGACGGGCTGGAACCCAGAGACCTAAAGTCAGTAAATAAAATGAAAAAAAGGTGATGCTGGAAAAGCGCGGCAAATTTTAAAATCTTTATGATTATTTCAGAGGAGATTATTAATTCAATCCTAAAGATTTTAAAATTTGCCGCGCTTTTCCAGTATCACCTTTACTTTAGGGCTCTGGGTTTCAGCCCGTCTGAGCCTCCAGTACATGAATGCCATTCTGTACCAGTGGTAGACTCACTGGACGATTCAAAAGCACTTTTAATCATGTTTATTTGAAAAAAAAATGAGTTTGATTTAGAGTTTGAAAAAAATTTGATTCCTTTGGTTGAGTCTTTACAGAACAACAGAACATTTTCTCAAGAGAGAGCGAGAAAATGTTCTCTTGTCCTGCTCAGCGTATCACTTCTTTTTGTTTGACCTATCTGATAGTTTAGGTAGTTTTGTTATTCGCCCATATTCGTACGAAATCGGAATTGGACAAAGTAGTAACTGTGCTCGTAGCCCACGAAGAAGTGGTTTAACATATTATAGTCGATGGTGTATTGTGTGGGCTGCAAAGGCCGAACTGAACGTAAATAGGAAAACATAACCTTATAGGTAAGTTTACAATTTTGACCTTATTTTAACCTGATTGTTACAGATAAAAACAGGGGCTCGGCTTTAGAATACATACCGCGGAGTTTGGACGTTCACATATTTTTTTACAGAAAAACTCTGATGTGGTAAGCCTTGCACTAAAATATTTTATGTCGGAAACTAAATATTTTACGTCGGAAACTAATACTTTTCGAGAAATAATTTTTTGAAAATTCGCAATTCTTCACCACTTTTCACTATTTCGTACGACATTTCCCACGATTGAGCTATATGCACATACGAAGGTCCTAACAGTGAGACAACTGTTCATTTTATGTACGATTCTCCGTAAACATCCACAACTTCACTACAATCCAAAAAATTACACAAAACGTAGACCTCACTCAGTATGTGCAATGGTTTCGACTCGTACAGCAATCTCGAGACGCCATTACCCTTTCTTAAGTTGTTTATTGTACAACAGAGTCAATAAATTATTAAATATCTACCCCCTCACAACATTTTCCTGTAAATCCAAGTGTTCCAGATGGCTTCAATCACTCTCCTACGATGAGACAGAAAAACTTTTAAAAATAGTCAAATAATTAAACACACACACACACACACACACACACACACACGTGCCAAGTCTTGCATGTTGCTTTTAGTTTTATTTTAATGTAAATTTTTCTAACTACCTACTATAAACTATTAATTTAAGAAAATAGTATTGGCTTACTGTATAGGATTACTGTATTACTGTTTCGGAGGCGGGCGTTGACGGCTGAAACGCAGTTTATACTTTTTTAGCCGTCATCGTTCTTTACAAATAAGATGCATAATTTTTGTTACAGTGTACAAAATAAATAAATTTCATTTCAAATAAATTTCATTTCATTTCATTTGCCATAGATTGTACCATAGACTAAAGACTCGTTGGCGTTTGAGTACCTAATCTGTGATTAAAATCCGTTCTATGGACGTTATTGGACGTTTTTTTCTAATCATTCGAATAAAACCATAGAAATAGGAAGACTACAGTCGTAATTCCCATGGAATTATCTTCCTATTTCTATGGTAATTCCTAATTCCATGAATAAAACACAGAGTTTAAAGGTTATAGGTATAATTAAGAATTAACTAAAAAGGTTTAGAGGTAGGATAATATATGTTTATTTAGGTACTTTTGATCACAAAACCGAATTGGCACGCCCCGACTCCACGCAGTCTTGTCTGCCCTGCTCCTAGAGTGTTTTTTTTAAGCGCGAAGCCAGAAGCGAGTCTTCTGGCGTAGCCCATTCCATTTCAGAAATTAACCTTTTCCACTACCTAAAACAAAAGATATAAGGGTAGGTTAAAGTAGGTGTAATTACAAGATATAAAGGTAATACCCCCTCCTTCTCCCTCCCACCCTCCAAGCTACTTTTACCCAATCTCCGTCATAACTATCAGTGATAAGCAGGAAATTTGAGAACCTAACCTCAAAATTAAAAAAAATTAATATCTCGAAAACTCCCCCCCCCTCCCCCCCCCCCTCGCGGTATGTATACTAAAGCCCACCCAAAACAGGTTATATTTGTAAAGACTCGCATGAATGTTACAAAGTATAGAAATAACAAAAAAAATACTTATTTACCACTAGCGATCCGCCCCGGCTTCGCACGGGTAGCACTAATAATCCTATTAGTCTATACCCAATATAGCTATAAAAATGGTTATTGTGAGTCAACCTTAAAAGATAGATGTATGCTAGCGCGGACTTTTTTTTAGAGCTTTTTGAGAGGAACAATTCCACCATACATTGTTTTCGTGTAACTTTCACTATTTACGCAGCGCACGCCACGTAAGCTCTCCGAAGAGAGGATTTTTTCCGACTTAGTAGAAAAAAAAAAAAAAAGTATGCTGTAATCATGAAGAGATTGCAATAAAGGGGTTTTATTAGTCACATTGATTATCTACAAAAACACAAAGAACACATAATAAAGGGAGGGTTGCGAGAATATATACAGTAAAATATAGCTTCGTCAGCGTTATGGTTATATAGTGTGTGTTCCGTTATAGGCACTGCGACCACTGGCAGTGCTCTTTACTGGAGACTTCCAGTGCTCTCAGTGTATTTCGGAACGCACCCATTATTCTATGCTCGTCAGTGTCAAGTGTCAACCACAGTGACACTGACGAGCATAGAATAATGTGGTGTCATTCCGCCAGCAGCTGGGCGATCGGCTATAAATTACAGCTACAGTGTAACGATCGCAATCACCTCAGATTGGTTAACACTCTTCCACTATTGGACAAAATCCATTGACGCAGCAAGAAAACCATAAATTCAGCCAATCACAACAATAATTGATACTGTAACAATGATTGATGCAGGTTTTACACAATCGCCCTGCTGCTATACATGTTCTGTGGTGTCAATTGTCAGTTTAGTTCACTTTGTTTTGTATTAGGTACTGTTTATATATGTTTTATTTTTACTTTTAATTTTTGCGTGATAAAGTCACATAAAGACGTGCCATATTATGTGTATTAGTTTCGTTTTCCACATAATATGGTAATGTTACTTTTCTCGTGAAAATGTTACTTTGAATATCTGCCACTGGCAAGTGGCAACACTGGACTGGTTCTATGTTCAAGATGGTGAGAACCTGTATATTATTATACTCTTTGGTGAGAACTGAGAAGCGAATAGCGAGGAGCTTGTTGTTGTTGCGAAACTAAATTTAAATTAAAAACGTTTACATTTGTACTACAGTTAAATATTTAAAGCACTATTATAGTGATTTTTTTATTGAATTTTAATTAAATGCCTCGAAAGCCGTGTTACTGGACGCGTAAACTTGAATTGGAGTTGGTGGAATTCGTTCGCCAGAGGGAATTCATTTGGAAACCCATTGGTAACACAAACCACCACATTCAAAAGAAATATAAAGCCTACGCGGAGTTCGCAGCGAAATTAGGGCGTGAGTTTACAGGTATGGCATTTTTACTATAATAGTAGCTAGTGAAAAACCATTGTCAATAATAATTATTGTCATGGCGTTCAAGTTCCAACACAAAATGGCGGAAGCGTTCACTCACTCATCACTATCATTGCTTTCTATACTTACATTTGCTCGTAATTTAAATACATATTACCGCAAAGCTTGAATACAAAGGAGTGTGGTAAGAGGGGTCCCTAGACGATTAGATTCATTTTCGATCTAGTGCGCGGTATTCGGTAATGTAATCGCCGCCATACAAGTCTACAGACCACAGTTGTTTCGATGCACAAAGCATTCGTGCTGGACCAATGTCTCCTGCACGGATCTCCACCAAATGTGCGAATGTCCTAGCTGATTTATTTATTTATTCGTATGGCGTTTTGTGCAGTGTTCAATAATAATGAAGTTAAATTTAGTCAAACAATAAATGGATTGCCTGCGCGGCGGATCTTGCGCGGTTGTAAAAATTGGCCATTGATTTGTGACCAAAATTCAAAATTCAAGTACGTTAGTACATAATACCTCAATGTTCAAATGTTTTTTATTCAAATAAGCTTTTACAAGCGCTTTTGAATCGTTATAATATGAATCAACCGCTGGTTCGGAATGCCATTCCTACCGAGAAGAGCCAGCAAGAAACTCGGTGGTTGCTCTTTTCCATCAAAACTTACAGTCATCATAATGATACAAGTAACTGCAGTCCCACGCATAGCTGGAGCGAATCAAATCCACGTTTTTTTTTATCATTTACGTAATCTTCGATTGTATAGTAAGCTTTTTTCACGAGCATACAATATTTAATACACGCCAAGACTGGCAGACAGAGGCAGCCCCATTTCCGACGGTGCTATTAATATTTACTTTGTTTGACACCTACCTATTAATATTTATTTTGTTTGACAAATACGGTAATAGCTATTAAATATCTGCCTGTGACCCACTGCAGCCCCGTACAAACTCATACAAATAATATTTGCCACAACGTGCCTCGCTGCTCCGTGCATCTTTGTGTGTGTTGTGCTAACTATATTGTCATTAATCTCATTTTAAGTAATTTTAACGATCTCCGTGGCGCTGTGTGTAGCGCTGTTGTCTTAACGTGTGGAAGTCCCGGTTTCGATCCCCGGCAGGGTCAATTTGGGAGTTCATAATTTCTGAATTTTCTCTGGTCTGGCCTTGTGGGAGGCTTCGGCCGTGGCTAGTTACCACCCTACCGGCAAAAACGTGCCCGCCAAGCGTTCCGGTACGGTGCCATGTAGAAACCGAATAGGGGTAAGGGTCTAATATAACTACCATGCCCCTAACAGGTTAGCCCGCTACTATCTTAGACTGCATCATCACTTACCATCAGGTGAGATCGCAGTCAAGGGCTAACTTGTAGTGGTAATAAAAATATTCATACTTTATGTAATGTATTTACATATGTATATACTTAAAAGATGAAGTAGGTACTTGGACATTCTGTTATTTTTCAACATGTGATCTTACGTGACATTGGTACTTACTTAACTGCAAACTAGACCACTGTATTAAGCTTTAAATAAAAAAACCCATTTTAGACTAGCATCACCAGGTGAGATTGCAGTCAAGGAATTAATTATTTTAGAATTTTAAAGAAAAGCTTAATAAGACCAAGCACTTACTGTTTGTTGTTTTAATTGTTTCAGCACGTTCTGTCAGGGATCGCTGGGTGAACATCAGGAGCACCTTCAACCACAATCTCAGGAGAGTCGACAAATCTAAGGAGTCTGCACAATCTGCATCAGACGTGTTTGTACCCTGTTGGCCTCTATGGAAACCGTTGCAGTTCTTGAGAGATGATACGAAAGAAGATGGAGCTAATCATTATGATGTAAGTACCATAATGTGTTACACCACTTCAAAGTACTATCGTCAGTTTGCTCATTACTAAGGGTTGTGACTCCTTTCAATGTGGTGGGTCCTTCCGCAGCCATTAAGAGTATTTCAACTTGTGTAACTAATATTATCAGATATCATACTAATTTTATTAATGCAAAAGTGTGTTTGTTTGTTGGGTTGTACTTCAATTATGTCTCAATGGATCGACGTGATTTTTGTTATGGGTGTACCTGGACACTGAAGAGTGACATACACTACTTGTATTGTATTTTATCCCTAGTTACTATTTATAAATTAAGGAGTTCCTGCGGGAATTAAAAAAACTAAAACTACGCGGACAAAGTCGCGGGCATCAGCTAGTTAGTTATAATAACTTGGATTGACAGTTTAAAGTGCTCTCTAGGGCATGGAGGGAATGAAAAGGCTAAAGAAACTATAAATTCGGTTATTCATGTAGTTAACTTTGGTCAATGTTGCAACAATCACAATCGACTGATGAATCACAACGCATGTTGTTACAACTAGGCCTCTCATCCCTCAACTTCCTACCACTATTATGATATCTATACTAATACCCATACTAATATTATAAATGCGAAAGTGTGTCTGTCCATCTGTCTGTCTGTCTGCTATGCTTTCACGGCCCAACTACTCAACTTTTCATGAAATTTGGTACAGAGATAGCTTACATCCCGGGGAAGGATATAGGCTAGAGCTAGACATAGGCATAGGACAAAGGCATCCTGGAAAATTGAAGAGTTCCCACGGGAATTAAAATAACTTAATCCACACAGACAAAGTCATGCTCAGCAACAGCTAGTTATAAATAAGAAAGTGTGGCTGTCTGTCAGTCTGTATGTCTGCCTTCTTATGGTACACGGTAAGATTAATGACAAGAGAAATGAGTGCCAAATCATAGCTCAATTGTGAATTTCTACAAAATTCAACCATCCGATAACCTTCGGGTAAAGAGGCTAGAGATTAGACAAGTTTTTTTATAATATTATGAATGTTATTTGTGAAATTCTCGCAGTACAGTGGAGTGATTTAAAGTTTTTTAAGAAATTTCCCTAAAACTGAATCACACCAATGAAATTGCTCTTAAAAGCTTATTTTAAAATTAGCCACTATGTGCTCGCTGGATTCAAGGGTTGATTAATTATCATGATGTTAATTAATCAGCTTTATGTATACAATTTTGACTACATGGAATGTTGTTTATTCCCACGGGTTCCCGTGAACAAATCAAGGATGATTATCCTTACTCTTCCAGGATAAAATGTATTCCATGTCCTTCCCAGGGATATGAATCATGCAACCCATAAAAATGGGCCATGAAAAGAGAGACACACTTTTGCATTAATAATATTATTATGGATACAATTGTCATAAGAAACAATTAAAATATTATATAATTTTCAGGACTTCGCAATACAAGACTTCAAAGACTCAGCATCCAAAATAGAAGTGAAGGTGGAATCTCAACCAGAGTTTGAAACATTAAACATAAGACAGAGGGGTGAACGGACGAACCGACCTAGAAGAAAAACAATAAAAACATCAAACCAAACAAGTAACTGTAAAAGGGTTTTGGATAAACTCATTAAAAGCATGACTCCGCTATTGAATACTAGTACTCAAAAACCCCAGTACTGGTTTTTTGGACGGCATGTAACCGAAAGACTTGCCTCTATGAGAAAAATTGACGCTGAGTGTGCAAGTGAACAAATTTTACAGCTTTTGAAAAACTTTGACACTCAGAAGTCTAAAGGCTGACTTAAAAACAAGTTATGTGCTTTTATTATGAGCACAATGTTGAGTCCTTTAAATGAATTATGAGAAATGCTGTTTTATCTGGCAGTAAAAAAGTTGCCATCTCAAATGATACTCTGCTGATCTGCTGATTTGTCTCTTGCTAAGAACACCACAGAATACAATCTTCAGCAGTTTATGTCAACTTTAGTCGATAGTGATGATTTGAGACTTTCTTACAATGGCCTATCCAGCCAGTGCCTGCTGCATCAAATATGGGATGGAAAGTGGCATAATTTCAACTACTGAGCATGAGTCTTCTCTCAGACTGATGAATAGAAGAAGCGATAGTCCACCGCGCTGGCCAAGTGTGGACTGGCAGAGTTCGCACACCTCTGAAAAAGTTATGAAAAACTCTTGTATGCAGGATTAAGTATTTTGGTTCACCAGTAAAGAAAGTGATATTTAATTGCTTTAAACGCACTTAGCATAGAAAAGTTACAAAGTTTGAACCCAGGAATGAGGAGGTCAAACGTATGGAAAGTGTGGCAATCACAACTCTTTGATATTGTTTATGTGATATGGGGACTGCAAGAGCCCTGTAAAGTTAGATCTATACAGCCCAACCATGGCTCCCAAAAGCAGAAAGGAAATGGTGAACTGGAAAGTCAGACCCCTTTGGGCTTGAGTTTGGACACTTGTTCATTTTATGTAAAAAGCTTTTGTTACCTTCCAAAAAAGATTACAATTTTTCCAGAGTGAAATTGGCAATTTCCCTTTATTTTACTGAATTTGCTTTTCCAGAAGAGTTTTCCAAATCTGCTTAGTTTTCTATAAAAAAATTTCTGCTAGTGGTTGTTTACAAAAGTCAAAAGACTTTCTCCATCATCTGCTGCAAATTGTCCAGCGTTGTTACTCATTTTTGATTAACGTTGTTAATCCTCTGACTCTACACACTACTAAATTGCAATATTTGCTATTGCTTATCGTAATAATTGTGATAACAAAATGGTTTGGTGAATTACACTGAAGCTACTCAAAGGCCAACTGAAGGAAATCTGCGAAGTCTTTGTACTTATGGGGTACTTTCAAGTCATTTTGCACTATTTTTGATTCATTCGAAAACCTGTGGTTATAAAAAGTGTGAAGTCCACTTTTACTTCTGATGGTTTACAGTTTAGTTACACCCTCAGGGTCAAAGTGGAACTCAGACTTGGATTTTCTTATGGACGTGGAATTCTTGATCAATTGTAAAAAAAAACTCGATTGGTGTTGGCAATTTTGGATCAATTTAGTAGTGTTCTTGGTGCCTGATGGTTCATTTCATTTTACAAAAATAACAAAGGACTTTCTGAAGTTCAAAAAGTCGACTGATTGTTAAAAAAAATTATCTACTACATTCAAGGGTAGTAGACTTCGATCAATTGAATGGTAATAACTGGATGTTACTTCGGCGTGTGAGATCCACTTTGACCTCTGATGGTTTGAGGTTAATTCACCCTCAAGGTCAAGGTGGACCTCAAACTCGTATGTTACTCCAAATAATTAAAAAAAAACTTCGAATTTGATGTAAAAAAAAGTGTTAGTGGCTATTTTGAATAAAATTGAGATTTTTAGAAAATAAATATCTTTCAATATACTTATTAAGGAATAGAAAAATCGCTGAAGGGGATAACGGGAAATCTCATGTCACGGGGCATGGGCTAGCTGTCACAATTCATTTGTTGCATCAGCATTTGCTACAGTGATTTCGATGTCCGAGGTTGTTTCCACGTATAGGCAAAAACGTCGTGTTCTAGTCTTGTATTGGCTAATTTAGGTCAAGTGAATGGTAATCCCGACGTGTAAGATCCACTTTTACCTCTTTTGGTTTGCGGTTTTTTCACCCTCAAGGTCAAAGTGGAACTCTGACACATTTACTCCAAATAATGATTTAGAAAAACTTTGAATTCGATGTAAAAAAATTGTTAATGGCTTTTTTAAACAAGATTGTGATTTTTAAAGATAAATGTTTCTCAATAAGTATACTTAGGGATAGAAAAATCGCCGAAGGGGGATAACGGGAAGCCTCAAGCCACGAGGCATGGGCTAGCTGTCACAATTCATTTGTTGCATCAGCATTTGCTACAGTGATTTCGATGTCCGAGGTTATTTTCACGTATAGGCAAAAACGTCGTGTTCTTTCCAAGGATCGAAATTACCGACTTCGTTAAAAAACTGAAAAGTCTCTTGTTGGCTAATTTAGATCAAGTGAATGGTAATCCCGACGTGTAAGATCCACTTTTACCTCTGATGGTTTGAGGTTTTTTCACCCTCAAGGTCAAAGTGGAACTCAGACACATTTACTCCAAGTAATGATTTAGAAAAACTTCGAATTCGATGTAAAAAAAAGTGTTAATGGCTTTTTTAAACAAGAAAGATTGTGATTTTTAGAGATAAATGTTTTTCAATAAGTATACTAAGGGATAGAAAAATCGCTGAAGGGGGATAACGGGAAGCCTCATGCCACGAGGCATGGGCTAGCTGTCACAATTCATTTGTTGCATCAGCATTTGCTACCGTGATTTCGATGTCCGAGGTTGTTTTCACGTATAGGCAAAAACGTCGTGTTCTTTCTAAGGATCGAAATTCTCGACTTCGTTAAAGAACTGAAAAGTCTCGTGTTGGCTAATTTAGGTCAAGTGAATGGTAATCCCGACGTGTAAGATCCACTTTTACCTCTTTTGGTTTGCGGTTTTTTCACCCTCAAGGTCAAAGTGGAACTCAGACACATTTACTCCTAATAATGATTTAGAAAAACTTTGAATTCGATGTAAAAAAAGTGTTAATGGCTTTTTTAAACAAGATTGTGATTTTTAAAGATAAATGTTTCTCAATAAGTATACTTAGGGATAGAAAAATCGCCGAAGGGGGATAACGGGGAGCCTCAAGCCACGAGGCATGGGCTAGCTGGCACAATTCATTTGTTGCATCAGCGTTTGCTACAGTGATTTCGATGTCCGAGGTTATTTTCACGTATAGGCAAAAACGTCGTGTTCTTTCCAAGGATCGAAATTACCGACTTGGTTAAAAAACTGAAAAGTCTCTTGTTGGCTAATTTAGGTCAAGTGAATGGTAATCCCGACGTGTAAGATCCACTTTTACCTCTGATGGTTTGAGGTTTTTTCACCCTCAAGGTCAAAGTGAATTCGGTCGATCAACGATGTCCTATATTCTTCGACATAACTATAGTTTGCTAGGTCACTTCTCCCTTATTTAACTAATAATAATTTGACCGGATTGATTTGAATCACAAATCAATTACAACCATCGTGTACAAAGTACTTCGAACAAAAGTACACGGATCTGTTATAAAAAAAATTGACTCTAAATTCAACAACGTTGCACACCACACATTCATATCACTGAATTCCGTCTTGGTGAGCAGCCAACTCGTCACCGGCGAACATTCCAAAATGCACTTGCTCCATGTCAAACATGGTGGCGTCAACAGCCATGAGAAATCTGGTATTCTGACAGAAGGTCGACGCGTCGCCTGATTTGCGTTGATAGTTTGCTTTGTGTTTCACTCCATTCTCGATGTCACTTAACGTAGTGTGCGCGTGCGCTAAGTACCATAAATCTATGTAAAACTTCTCAACACCTACAAAGTCCATCACCATACAAGCAAACGTCCATCACCATACAATCAAACGGTGGCTAGGGCCTGTGGCGGTTGCGACGGCGGGGGCGTGCTGTGGCCACAGTGACGTGCGAGCTGTTGACTTATTTCAGGTGTTGCAAACCATGGACGAGGATTTGGTATTTTTACTAGATAGTCCGATCAAAGATTGTAATTATTTAGGTACTAGATGATGCCCGCGACTTCGTCCGCGTGGACTAAGATTTTTTAGTCGACGCTTCATCACGCAGGTGTGGAACAGACATTACATAAATTGACCATAGAATTAAAAAAGTGACAGACTTCAACAAAAACTTAGAAATTTTTTTTGGTTAATTTATTGAGTTATATGAAAAGTCGTTGAACAAATGTTGTTCAGTATCATGTCTAGTGATGGCTTTTTCGATTACTGAGTGTGTTGTGTGGCCTTCGTTCTGTGTATGTCCACGTATTAAGAAGTTATGTTGTATTGAATTTAAGTTCAATGTTGTAATCGCGAAGTGGTACATTGCAAATACGAATCGGTTTTTCTGCTGACCACAGCAATTATCTGAATAAAAAATTACGAATCACAAGCAATCAAATCACAGCCAGGATATTTATTAGCAACTTCTACCAAATATAAATACTTACACACAAGATCCTATTTCAATAGATCCCCCTGTTGCCCAAGCCTTCATGCCTAAAATATTACGTAGTTTCTCGCTCTTTTGCATTGAAAACCGTAAAGTCATCAACAGCTGCATTCTCAGAGCTACTTGAGCTGGAGGAACTACTGGTGGAAGAAGACGAACTAGATGAGGGCTTTTCGTCACCTGAATCAGTACCAGAGAAGTCACCAGTTAGAGACCCATATTGTTCTTCTACTGGTGAATTTTCATCATCAATAATAGCATTACTAGCTGGGGAGTTTGGAGTTGTAAAACAGAGTTAATGCCATCTTGCTTGGTATTAGAAGGTAGAACTGAAGATTGGTCGTGTTCATCTCTTTCAATCTATCATTCTTTCAATCTTCAGCTATATTTCTACGAATACACAGTACGTGATCGGCTGTTAAAGTGTTAAGAGGTACAAGGTGTAAATCAGAACAGGCTTTCTCATAAGATGTTTTAGGAAGATGAAATTTATGACGTAGGAATCTAATGAATTTGCGTTGGATACTTTCAATTTTATTAATGTAAACTTGATATGCAGGATTCCATATTTGGCAAGCGTACTCAAGGTGACTGCGGACCAATGAATAGTAAAGAACTTTTATCGTTTTCATTTTCTTAAATGGTTTGGTAGCACGAATAATGAAACCTAAAGCTTTGTATGCTTTGCTTGTAATAGCATCTATATGTAATTAGTTACTAACTAAAGAAATAAGATAAAAGCAGCTTGAAGCGCTGAGTGCGCTAGCAGTCTGAATATCGCAACGCCATCTATTGAAAGTACAATAAATTAATATTTGTAACGCCATCTGTAACGTTTTAGGTGAACTACGACGAAACTTGTCTTTTCTACATACTGTTTACAGCTCTATTACAATTGGATAAAGATGATATTTATTTTTCAAGCAGATTGAGTCGAAATAACCTCAAAATTGAAAATATATTTGGTAATAAATAAATTCTCAGAAGTGTCCGTTGTTTCAATCTGCTCTCAAGTATTAAAAGGTTATTATTTTGAACCCAGTATTCAATGTGGTTTGACGGTTGGTTTTTAGGCGAATTTTGTATGGGGACAGGGCAATGTCATTTCAATAGATATATTTTGTTTTTTGGTTGTGCGTTTAATTAGATTAACAATTTCGTGTAGCATTTCATCACCTGTAGGCCGATAAAAAATAGTTTTATCTTCATTTTGAATGTTCTCAAAATATTTACCCGGATTAGTCAAGTACTGTAGTGTTGCTGCTTGAGTTAGTCTTCTTTTTGCGTATCGTTTGCTCAATGCAGTTGCCATTTCGTTACTTAGTTGTGTCTTCATTTCATCCATTTTCTTCAATGCAAATTTTAGGGAAACATCAGCTGTAAGTAATGTTGCATCTCGACGACATAGCGCCTCGACGACAGTTTTAATAACATCCAATATTTTATGGATCTCATCTATCTTTCTCCAGTCATCATCAGTAAATGCAATGTCTGTTTTTAAATCAATTAAAGCTTTTGTAATAGATATTTTTAATTTCATAAACCGACCTAACATGGCAGATATGCTACTCCAGCGCGTCTTCGCGTCTAGCAACAGGGAGTACTCCTGTCCAAAATCAGCTTTGACATGTTTTTGAAGGATGTCATCGTTTTTTGTCGGAGAGTTCTTGAAGATTTTTACCACTTTTCGTACTTTTGATAGCAGATCGTTGTATGTAAAAGACTGAACTGAAAGACTCCCTAAACGAGGATTCATTATTAAATTCAACACCATCCTCGTCATTGTCTGTAGAATTCGTGTCGTTGTTAAATTCTACAGTTCGCAGTTTTTGAGCCAGTACCGATAAAGGCAAATCTTCATCCTCGTCAAGTTCGGCAAGCTGAGCGACGTTTTCCTCGGAGCTGGCATTGCGTTTGTACATTACGTCCACAATTGCCAGCTGAACGGCATGAGCGATGCATAGCTGATGGTATGACTTAACCCTTAAATGCATGATTTTTCCTTTTTTAATGTCATAAATTGACACAGGTAGATAATTAAGCATAGATAAAGGGAAAAATAAAGAAAAAAATATTTATTTTCCAAAAAGTATATTTTTATAAAAAAAACTTACTGATGTAGATCTACATCAGTATGCATTACATTTAATATTAATGTAGCCTAAGTACTGTGCTATTGGACGATTGTCGTCGAATTAGGCTTACTGCAGTGAATGAAAATCTTTGAAACAGTTGTTTCTCTGATTTAGACACAGCGGTATATTACATTTGGTACACGACCATTGTGTGGTGCCCTTACAATTGGGCATCTTGCACCGTAATCGATTGGCAAATACGGGCCAATGTTCGAATCCATCTACGCGCACATCTTTTGACGGGAGTGGATGTTGCGGACCTTTTTGCCTTTTTATTTGAAGCTCGCGTTCTAGAGAGGAAGTACTAGGGCGCCCTCTTTTACTACCTCCAGACATACCTATATTACACAGTGTGTCAGCTAAACAATTACGAAACTCCCCAAGATTAGGCAGCTGCTTTTTTGTGACACCTTTAGCAATTAAATTTTTTTTCATAAGCACCCATGAGTTGATTGTAGTGAGGTCCAGTAGATGATAAAACAAGCGTAAATACCATTTTCGGCTCTTTATTCGAATTCGATAGCGTCCTAAAAAGCTGTCCATTAGGTCGACTCCTCCCATATGCATGTTGTACTCTTGCACAATTTTGGGACAAGGGATGTCAATTTTTTGTTTAGCTTTCTTGTCGTATCTAGATACTTTTCCAACAGGCTCGGCGCCGACGTAAGTCGATAAAAGAGTGACGACTTTATTATCTTTCCACGCAGTGGCCGAAAAGTCTACTCCATCTGAATGGGAAACGCGTTCCTCATATGTGCCTCTCGGAACAGAAGTTTTCATTAGTTCCTTTTTATCAGGGAGTCGACAATTCGGTAGCCTGTTTTGCTGAATAGTTCCGACACATTGTATACCCTGTTTATTCAAATAATTTACCAAAGGCAGGGATGTGTAAAAATTATCGAAGAATACAATATGATTGTTCATCCTTGGTATAGCTCTCGCCAAACGTATAACGACGTTATTTGTTATTCCTAGATCAGGTTCATCGGCTGGTTTGTCTTTTTTTTCTTCTTGTCCAGAATAGACCTCAAATCTGTAAGCATATCCCATAAGATTACAGAGAACAAAAAGCTTATAGCCCCATTTGTGAGGCTTATTTGGTAAATATTGCTTCAGGAAATGTGCAATTTTAGTGGAACACATCTGCTCATCTATAGAAAGTCGTTGGTCTATTGCAACTGATGAAAATGTCGTATTTAGCTGTTCTATCACAGGCCGAATCTTATGGAGGCGATCGTGATCGGAATGGTCTCGCGGAAGATGTTTATTATTATCGTTGAAATGTAAGTAGCTACGAATCATCTCAAACCGATTTACAGGCATCGCGCTCTTTACAGGATCGTACCCAAACTTGGAATGCCAGTATGAGCGTACACTAGGGAATTGCTCCACTGACATAAATAAAAGAATACCTATGAATTTTTTCAACTCCCCAACAGTAGTAGTGAAAGATACTGAAGGGTTTTTCTGTACTGCATATAAGTTAGTTTCATCAACAATTTTTTGAAGAAACTCTGGTGTGAAGTAGTGCAAAAAACATTTATATGGTGTATCAAGTTCAGTTATAGCAGAGTCTGTTGTGTTTGGTTGGTGAATTATTTTCGATTCGTCAAACAACAAACTGTCTTTTTTCCAAATGAGTTTCCTTTTATCAAACTCTACATATTGTTGAATACCTTCTTGCATGGGTAATGAAATAATAGTTTGACTTGATGGGCCAGGCAAATCTTGAACTAGTGGTGGATCACTATAGGTAGGATCTTCATGGTCCTCTGCATCCTCGTCTTCCAACTCTTGAATTATTTCTCTTGCATTAGCGAAAAAGGTTTCTTCATCTTCACTTTCATCTTCCAAGCCATCCTCAGAAATATTTCCATCTTCTAAAGCTGCCAGAAGTTGTTCTATGTCTTTGTCTGCCAATTTACGGGACATTCTGGATAAATAATCATAAAATTCATATGAATATAGTATGTATCTGTATACAAATAAGTCAAAAATAAAAAAATATATTATACCTACAGTAAAACTTTTTTTTAACCGATTTTGCATACTGATGTATTTCTACATCACAATTATACAGCTAATATTTACAAAAACTGTTACTGTATTTAAAAAAAAAATAATGCAACGTGTTCTGCTTACCTCTATCCTCTCGTCAATCACTTTTATCGCGTAAGGCATCTTTTCCATTACACGGTTGTTCAAACGTACGGTGTGTAAGCCGTACGGTTGAAAAAACGTGCTAGCTTGTACATGATACGGCAAAATCACCGCGCGAGACATTGGTAAGTACTGGCTAGTAGCGCTTTTTACTCGGGCTGTGTAGGACGTGCTGCGTCATGAATTTTCTTACGAAAAAAAAGATTATAGTTGCTTATTACATATATAGGAAAAAGAAAATAGAAAAAAAAAGGGAAGTAAGGTTTTGGATACATCCGATTTTAGAAAAAAGGGAGGAATATGGCGCATTTCATACACTTGTCAAGAATCAATTGAGAGAAGATGAAGACAAGTTTTACAATTATTTTAGAATGCAGAAAACTACATTCGACAACTTGCTCCAAAAATTATCCCAGGAACTAAAACATCAAGATACTTTTATGCGAGAGAGTATATCGCCCGCAGAAAGATTGGCTGTAACTCTGAGGTAAGTAGGTACAAAATTAAATGACATATTTTAGTTTAAAATTGTTTATTGCACACAAACAAAATTATTACATGTAATTGAATTTTAATAATTATTAATTTAAGAACAAGTAAATCAAAAAATACACTACGCTGAAAATGCTACTCAAGTGCGGTACTAAAATCGAATTCGTCTTCAATAGAAACTTGAGAATCTGCCGAGATACTTTCCGCATTTACACTATGTACAGATAATTGTGATTCGGGTCGGTAGTGGATTGGCTCTAAACCAGAACCGTGTCCAAAATCATGAGAAGACGTCTGTGGACGACTTATTCCATAGCTCGATCTAGCAGCTGTAGAATATCCATATGTTGACGATTGCGCATTTGAGGATGCTGTACCACTTAAATATCCTTGATGGCCTTGATCCCATTGGTTTCTTGATGTAGGTATATACTGAGTACACTGTCTTTGTTGAATATTTTTAATTATTGAAATTACTTGAAACTGAAAGTCTATCATATTTTCATCACTGAACTTGTCAACTGTATCAGCGATTCCCATAAAAAAGTTCATACTACGGCTTTTCTTTTTCTCATCTCGTTCTGCTGAATCCATAAACTTCATAAACCTAATGTCAACTTCACTTAGTTCATTTTTTCTTTTTTTTTTAGCCCTTTGCGTCTCACTCCGTTCAGTGTATCCCGAGCTTGATTGATTCGGGACTGCACTATCAAAA
Organism: Erebia ligea; assembly: GCA_917051295.2. Lineage (NCBI taxonomy): Eukaryota > Metazoa > Arthropoda > Insecta > Lepidoptera > Nymphalidae > Erebia > Erebia ligea. Next base: position 2,134,676 of record OU785241.1, read on the forward strand.
TTTTCATTACTGAGGCTAGAATCATGAACATGTTCAGTCATGTTAGAATCGGTCTTGCGATGCTCAACATTTTTTTTTAGGAACATCATTTCATCATAGAACATATATTTTCTTATTTTTTTTGCTGAAGAACCAGACTTACATTCATTAATTTTTTTGTCATATTTTATCCAGCTATCTTTCATATTGGTCCACTTCTTCATCACCATTTGCCCTGAAAATAAATAAATAATAATTATTAAATTCAAAATTTATGAAAACCCCCGACCTAAACTGAATCGACCCCGACCTAAAATGGGGTTTTAGTATTTGAACCTGAACCGTTTTGTTTTATATTTCAGGTATCTAGCAACAGGAGATACCTTTACTGACCTATACTACAGCTATAGAATTGGAATAAAAACCATAAGTTGCATCGTACGTGAAGTATGCCACTACATTTGGTTAGAACTGTATAAAGAATATATGAAAATGCCATCTAAAGAAGACTGGCTACACATTGCAAGCAAATTTCAAGAATCTTCCAACTTCCCGCTGTGCTTAGGAGCGGTCGATGGAAAACACATCAGACTTATTAAGCCAATTGATAGTGGCTCGATGTTTTTAAATTACAAACATTTTTTTTCTATAGTTTTGATGGCAGTAGTAGATAGCGATTACAACTTTATATTTGTTGACGTTGGCGCCTACGGAAAGGAGTGTGATTCCAGTGTGTTTAAAGAGACCCCATTTTGGAAAAATTTAACAAACAACGGATTAAATCTACCCGATGCAACACGTTTGCCTGGAATTGACTACGATTTGCCATATGTGTTCGTTGCGGACGAAGCCTTTGCTTTGCATTATCACTTGCTTCGTCCATTTGGTGGTCATCAGCTTGATCAATTAAAACGTACATTTAACTACAGACTCACAAGAGCGCGAAGATTTGTTGAATGTGCGTTTGGCATTTTATCCAATAAATGGCGAATTTTTCACCGGCCAATGAATGTGTCCATCGATTTGGCAGTTGATATTGTGAAAACATGTTGTGTTTTGCAAAATTTTATACATAAGCAGGAAAACTTTCAGTTTCACAATGCGAGTGAAAATGAGTCCACCCTTGATTCAGAATCGGAACTAATCCAGTTACCTATCACGAATGCAGTTCGCGGAAGTTTGGCGGCTAATGAAGTTCGCAACAGATTTGCACAATATTTTGTATCTAACGAAGGTCGCCTCTCCTATCAAAACAACTATGCATAAGTAAAAAGTTAATAATTAAATATCTGTAACTTACCAAACTTGTTTTTCTCATCACCACTTAAATCTTCAAATGTGGGCTGGAAATGAATAAATATTTCTTTCCAGGAATCATATTTAAGCCGCTTATTTTTATAATCGTCGATGGTCTTATCCCATATTACAGGCCTTTCTTGAATCAACGTAATTAATAATTCTTGATTTATGTTCATTTTATAATAAAATCGCGAAACAGCGTATATAAGCGGTCACGAATCCGTGCGTACGTCCGGCACCGTCGACACACCCCGATAGACTGCCATACAACACTGGTGAAAATCACGCCGTGCGTAGACGCGGCGCGCCGAGGGGCAGTCACGGCGCACGCGGCCGCGGCGCCGTGCCTTGGCGCCACCGTGCATGTCGACAAGCTCATATAGTGATCCATACCACACTGACGACCGTGCCTACACGCGGCGAATTAACCGTAGATTTTCACGGCGAGAAACCGTGTAATGGAAAAGAGGCCTAATAATACTATTTAGTATGCATTAAAATAAAATTTTAATTTGACCGCCAAAGTGCGTATTCGAAAATGCTGCGCCAAGCTGTCAAATTATGACAATTGAAAAAGTTAACTGCCATATTGTGACAGCTTGCGTTCAGAAACTAAGATAAATATTTTTAGCACCTAATAAAAGCAAAAAATACTGTGTTTGAGTTACCGTTTAGAAATTATGTAAGGACAAATACACTGATGTATAAATACATCATCATGCATTTAAGGGACTTCCCTAATGCAACCATTAGGCTGCAACCGTCTGTGGTTTGAGCGACGATGTCATTTGTTAGAGATACCCCATATTCGTCCAACTTGGCCTCAATCAATTGTACGCATGAGGCTGCATTCATGGACCCGTGAATGCGTATGAGACCTAAATTTCGAAAACTGCTATCCCTTGCAAAATTTGGTGAATGTAAAGTGAGCCCTATATATCTTCTATTTTTATTGGATGTCCATTCATCGAATGATATCGAAAACTTCTTTTCATCTGACAATATAGTTTTTATCTCGTTGATTATTTCTAGCTTCCTTTTATCAAAGTCTTTAAGAATTATGTTGCGAACGGTATCAGCAGTAGTGGGTAATTTGTTGCCGGTCTTTTCAAAAAGGTACCTTAAATCTTAAGAGTTTGAGAACGTTCTAAGAGGAATTCCATCAACTGCAACCATACGAGACACCATAACCTGCATACTTGGATTTGCATCAGTCTCAAAATAGTGTGTCAACTTGGTTTTCTTTTTTGACGCTTCGGGAATTTCTTTTGAAGAAGATGCACTACCTTGAGCTGTTGTTTCGATTGTTGAATGCCTTGCAGCCTCTATGTCAACCGTGTGAATATTCTTTAAATGTCTTAGCAGACTGCTAGTACTACCACCGGCTGATTTCAATACTTTTTGGCATATTTTACATTTAGCTTCATTTTTGTTTTTGTTTCTGAGAAAATAGTGCCAAACAGATGTCTTGTCTCCCTCCTTACTAGTTACTACTCCAAAATCCATATCTCATTGATTTATGAATATGATCAACGAAGGGGATTCATCTGAAAGGAAACTTAGTTTTATTATAATAATAGCAATCGTATTTTTTCACGATGTAATTAATGCACAGAAAAAATAATAATTTAATGCTTGCAAGTTGCAGGCAACAACTGCGAGGCCATACCTATTCGTGGTTAGTTAGCGCTGCCGCTATTATTACATTAAAATATTAGCAATAAAAATCGCATATAAATACCAAAAAAAATTCAAATACATCTAACAAAACACCATAAAAATAGCGCCACGAGTGGCGGACGATATCACGTCAATATATCAAATAATTGGATTAGTTATTAACCAACATTAGAATCCTAGAACAACAAGCTAAAACCGTAAGTTACGTTTTATTGAATAACAAAATTAATTTAGTAGATACTCACCTATAAAATGATATAACACTCCTCACGTTCACGCCGCCCGCGCTGGCGCGTCGAATACATAAGGCGGACTGACACTGACTAATCAAAATGGCGGAGGTAAATTCATCACCCGCGCTACACCCTCCCCTCTCCACTGCTCTACACTTCACCCCCTTCATGTCCTGAGATGGACGCGCGCGTTCCATTTAACTTGCGTGGCTTGTATTACTCGTAGGAACGTAGCAACGAAGATACTTTTTACGTAATAAATAATAATTTATCAAAGCGTGTTTTTACTCCATTTAATTGTTATTGCATTTGAATTTCGAAGTGGCTTAAACTTAACAAATAACAAAAACTAAAATAATAACTTAAATAATAAATATATAGTGGACAACATCACATACATTGCTCCGATCCCTTTGTAAGTAGCTTATGCACTTGTGTTAAGGAAATCAGAAACAACGAAGGTACCACAACACCCAGACCCGAGACAACAACAAATATATTTAAAAAAAACCGAAAAACCCGACCCGGGGTTAAAAATCAAACCCGGGTTTTTTTGTAATCCTCAGAACCGGGAAAACCCGGGTTTTTTCGGTCCGGGTAAACCCGGGCTCGATGCCCTAGACTGAGGGTACAGCAGGATCGGTATTATTTTCCTCAATAAGATTTTCAGAGGTTGATACGATAACATCGGGTTGAGTATCATTTTCTTCCATATTGTTTCTTTGTGGATTTGAAAACACCAGGATGTTGAGTTCTAGTATGACGAATTAAATTGTACTTTATAAGACATAGTTTTAGCACAAAAGGCAACAAATGTATCATAGGGGTCGACACTTGGAGTAGTCGGCCCAACATTACTCTGAGAGAACGTTTCTCTCCTCATTTCTGGCTCGAGCGGAGGATTCGGAAACGCTCTCCACACAAAATCATACAAATTTGGGCCTAACGTAGGCCCCGATGCGTCGTCGGCAGGAATGTCCTGCGAGGCGTCCGACTCGAAGACGGGAGCAGGGATATCATCGTCGTGGTCGTCTAGAGGGGTGTCCAAAAGGAACCTCTGTAGCCGACTGTTGATGTCCGGGATCACCAGATCCTCGTCTCCGAGTTCGGTTTCGGAGTCCGACTCCGGTTCGCTCCCTATGAACAAATGATAATAATCAAGTAGATACATAATTTTCACCTAAAATTAATTTCATAAGACATCCAAAAGTAGTTTCTTACCATAATTAACCAAAAAGGCAATTTCTTCCTCCCGCAGCGGCTTCTGACGACGCGTGGGAGGGGGGATGGGGATCGAACCTTCATCGCCACATTCGAAGAACCTGTAACAAAAGCAGTTTTGTAACTTCATTTATAAGTTTCATTCTTGTAAGGCATAACTAGAAGTTATTTAAGATATAAAGTAAAGTATATCAAAAAAATATAATTATATCAAAAAAATATAATCCACATTGTGCGTATCCATACCAAACGAACCTACAATATTTTAGCTAACAAGATGGCGGGGGCATGGCGGGGCTCGCTGACCTTGATTGCGTAACGCGACTGGGAGTGAGCCGGCAAATGGCAGGCCTGTGCCGATCGTATTTCATTACATGATTTTGTAAAGATAAATCAAAGATTTACAAATTTAACACTTGTTTTAGGTGTAGTATCATATTTAGATGATTATAATAATTGCATCTATCTACAAATAGAGTAAATTTATACCAAATCATGTCGAAACGTGAAGTAGCGTCATGCGATGTTGGTTGTCGGTTGTTGAAAAAATTATTAAATTTGATGCAAAAACGTTACTAATCTGCATTCAGCTAATTAAAAACTGTTGTGTACTTACCCATCCATATTAAAAACGATAAAACAGATAAACACTTCTTAAAAACACTCACGGTAAACAACTCACTAAATTGGCGCGCAAGACAAGACTGACCCAGAGACAGGCCTGGCTCACTTGTCACGTGACCTGAGATATTTAACTACTGCTGCGTGGACGCTCGACGGCACTCGTATCAGTCGAGTGTTGCGCGCGGACCGTAGTTATACGTTTGACTTTTACTCAAGTTCTCGTTATGGATAAACAATGAAAGATCAGTAACCGATATCGTATCACATTAGGTCGTTTAAACTCTAATTATTAAGACCTAACTTATCGCTCTTTGCACTTCCTAAGGACCCTAAAAGGTAAGTTTGTATTATTTATCTATCTAGGTACATAGTACATACGTACCTACTTAGAGTTCTAAACAAAACTAATATTAATACATAATGTGGGTAGTTTTATTTTTATATCCACACAAGATACAGTTTTAAACAAAAGTAAATATAAACCATAGGTAGTATCCAATATTATAGTGATAGCCTAATGGGTAGACTTCAGCCTCCAAGTCTGGGGTTCGATCCTGGGAACGCACCTCCAACTTAATTAATTAAAATATATCATTTACGGTGAACAAAAATCGTGTGTAAAGCTGAAAACATGCCTGAAGTTCTATAATCATTATAAAAAACTCTAATATGTCTGCCAACAAGAAATTGGCCAGTGTGGAGGAATATATGGCTTAAACCCTTCTCATTCTGAGAAGAGCCTCGTGAGTCGTGCTATAGTCGGGACTATAGTCCCACTATAGTGGGCCGCCGATGAGTCGATGATGATAATCCATAATGTGGGTATATTATTTTGTCTCGTAAACTCTGGCATGGGCCCCCTTCCACCCCATATAAGTGTAAAATATTCATTGATATTTCACTACTTGTGGAATATGTAACGACTTTTTTTTATCCACTACAAGTTAGCCCTTGACTGCAATCTCACCTGATGGTAAGTGATGATGCAGTCTAAGATGGTAGCGGGCTAACCAGTTAGGGGCATGGCAGCATGTTAAACCCATATCCCTATTTGGTTTCTACAAAATCTATGAATAATAATAATATATCTTTTATCTATTTTTAAAGTAATTGTCGTCATCATTGCAACCGATTACCGACCCATAGTAATGATACCGATAGTAAGAATTTAGAAGTAGTCAACCCTAAGGCTACACGCGCCGCGTCTGAAGGGATAAGAGTTACGCGATAGAAAGAGATATATAGAGGTAGGTATTTAATTATTTTCACTCGCAGCGCTGTGCGAGCTGAATTACACTTTATTACGACGTAACCTGAGTCGCTGATGGTTAAAAGGTCTTCGCGGAGTAACTCTTCTGTTACTACTATTACCTATTCTGTGCCAGAGAGCATACCGGTTTTCAAAGCCAAATACGTAGGTTAATTTTTACCAGAGTGTTACTTGAAAGCTGTTCACAGAGTAGATTCGGATTCTATACACATGCCGTACTAGGTTAGAGAGAGATCAATAGAGTATTTATATTGTATTAGAACGAAACAAAAAATTTTTTTTAAATTCGAATGACAATTATTAATTCATTCATCGACCGACCGATTGATCGAATCGACACGACCACAGATAACTATAGACACGACACCGTCAGATTTTCACTCACAGCTCACTTCATTCAATCGTACGAACGAAAGTAGTAGTACTCAACTACTCATAGAAAGGTCTGCGCTCTCGACCGCACACATTCGTTCGTGCGGCCGCGCCGTCTCGCTCACTCGCTGCGCTTTGTAATGAAGCGGAAGGTGAACCAACGAGTCGAGCGAGAAGTGCGACTGCGACAGAAGATAGGACGACATTCGAATTCGAACGACAATGACTTGCTTTGCTTTTACTTACTCGCTCCTCACCTCGCGTCACCACTCACTAAGGCGCGTCGCTCACTGCTAAGTCGAGGCGGCGTCGCGGCACGGTCGAGGCGTAGTCTTATGCAGCAGTCGAGGCGCGACCGGCTATGCCTTTCCTTTTAATTTCAAATCATTCAAAATGTCGTCATCAGAAGATGAAGACGTCCTTGCACTCGTACAAGTTATTAATTTAAATAGGAGTCGATTTTGGGTACACCCATATTTAAGACATTGCGCTAAAATTGGTTCTTTTAGAGCTACGCGTGACTTGCGAAAGTATCCTGACAAGTTTATAAAGTTTTATGGAATGTCTCAAGAAACTTTCTATTTGCTGTATTTAAGACAGGGGTTTAATCGTATAAGTTCTATAAATTGCACATTGTTTTCGATATCGTCAGGCATATTGACACGTCTAAACACAGCAAATTTCGAAACGAAATGACAAAATGGCGTGGGCACATATAGCACCCCCGCCGCGCCTGCACCTCGACCCCGCTGCGCTTGCACCTCGCCCCCGCCGCACCTGTACCTCGCCCGTGCCGCGACTGCACATGATGAGCGCACTGATATTTATTTCTAAAGAAAACCTAGACGCGGCGCGCCGCTAGCTTCGACGTCGTCTCGACTCTTGAGTGTGTGAACGACGCGCCTTACTCGTCAGTTCGAGATTCATTCATTTTTGAATGTCACAGTGAAGCGGTACAAAATATTTTTTTGAGGTGTTGGGACATTCAATCAGTTTGTATGGGACATTTGAAGTGCCTCTTGTATGTCCTACCCAACACTATAACAAAGCGGCCCTAGATATTTTATCGTTCATGAGTGGATCAATTATATAAGGTACAAAAATTTTCATTGCAAGCCTCGACGAGAGGTGCAATTTTGGCTACCTTCCTCTCGTACGATCTTACGTTGGGGGGAAGGTAGTCATTATCTAAAAGTGGAGAAACCTACCTAGCAACTACAACCGGTTGCGCGACATAATCCTTCGGAAATCCGGCATGCCCAAGATGCCCGTTGTCCAATACTCGGATATATGGCTTCTATAATCTATAGCCATAAATACGAGTATTGCGAAATACCGGTACATCTCGGGCACCGTCGTTTCCTCCCATGCGCGCGCTAAGGTTCGCACTGATTGCTCCTAACTCAGAGAGAGCGACGATGGTTTGCCAAGCATACCGATTGGTCTCTGCAACGATTTTTTCTACCAGGGCCTGATCCCAAATGCTTAAAAATATCTCGAGAAGATCTTGAGATCCTTGGGCAGGCCCTGGTGAACGAGTATACTCTTCCTCCCTCCCTCTGAATGTAGAGAAATCTTGCCTCCAGCTGTAGGTAGATTCACCTGCATCATGTTCGGTGTCAGCCAGTTCTTGTAGTCCACGCACGAGTCCGACGGCGAACAGAAGAACTCAAAGTATCCTTCCTCCCGTCTGTCTTGTAAAGAACACCCTCCTTAAGTATATAATATCTTGATTCAGAAGTGCCTGTTATTTTCATACGTCTAATTATCTCACTAGCGACCCTATCACGTTCTTGGTAACTACCTATCTCCTTCCATTTCGCCTGTACTACCCGTCCTAATGACGCTTTGAACAAATTCATCTCAGGTCCCGTAGCCTTGTTAGTCAATACATCGGTTGTACCTTTTATATGTCTGGATAATACATCCGCTACTGTATTTAATTTCCCTTTTACATGCTCGACTGTATAGTCGAACCGACCTATGTAATGTACCCAACGTATCATTCGCGCGCTCAATAATTTACATGTTTGTAGGAATATCAAACTCTTATGATCAGTCCTAATAACTAACCGTGCTCCCCTCAAATACGTTTCAAACTTTGACAGACTAAAGATGATTGCCCACAATTCCTGTTCTGTGACTGTCCATTTGCGCTCAGCCTCCGTTAATGCCTTACTACAAAATCCTATTATCCGCTCTTCGCCTACATCGTCCAATTGATAAACATACCCGGAAACTCCTAGATTACTGCTATCGGTTTGCAGGTAATAAGCCTCCTTTGGGTTAGGATGTATAAGAAGTATTGTGTCTAGAAATAATTTCTTGACCCTCTCAAAACAATCGTTTACTACCTGAGTCCATGACCATTTGGTATTTTGTTTTAATAGATCGCGGAGTGGCCTAACCTCTTCGCTATACTTCGAGACAAACCGTCTGAAATAATTTATTAATCCCAAAAATCCTCGTAATTGTTTTATTGTTCGAGGTATGGGAAAATCTAATACGCATACGCACCCCGCTTGTATTTACTACGTGTCCTAGCAGTTTCACCTCTACGCATAAAAACCGACACTTTCCTATTCTACCCGTTAAACCTGCGGTTTCCAGACTGTCAAGTACTCGGTCCAAATGTTCTAGATGTAACTTTATATCCCCTGTGGTAAATATGACAATGTCATCTAAATACGAGTAGTTTATGCAAAACTCACGCACTTCTTTTAGTATTGAATCCATTGCTCTAGAGCAACCTGCCACAGATGTATTTAATCCTTGAGGCAATACCCGATAAGTATAAGTCCTTTCCATAAAAGAGAAACCTGTATACTTCCTAGAATCCCGATGCAAAGGTATTTGAAAATACGCATTATTTTACATATTACATATGTTTAGGGATTATGTAGAGCATAGAGCATTTGGCCCACTCTCACTGTTAGTGACATAATTGCTTTTAGCACGTGGAAGGCACTAAAGTCAGGATTTGATTTGAGGACTGCCCGAATTTGTCTTTCAGAAAACCCCTCAGAGTTTAAATTGACCCTTCGGGATCCCCATCCCGGAAACTTTGATTTCAAGGTTATACCTTTCTCAAAGGTGCCTAACACGGAGGCGATGTTTGATTCGATATCAAGGTCGATAGACATAGAAGGACCTGGCTCCGAAGAGTCAGTGCTAGGAGAAAGTGCGACTGGTTTCACATTGTAATTGAACACTCCTTTTTTCAATGTAGGATTTGCCTGAACGGTCCCAGGAAGTGGGCTATAGTGTTGAATTACCCTTCCTATTATGTCGCACACTCTCTTCATATTTGTGTCCTGATTTAAAAATGATAAGTTAATTTGAATCCCTCTCTCACTTAAAATTTTAAAATCTTCATTAGGTCCTCGGAGAATTCCCTTTGCCTTTTCCGTCAAAGTCCCAGACTGAACTAATTCTTCGTGTTCCCCCTCTCTTTCCTGGGTCTCAACGTCGCTAAGTTCTTCTGATGAATCTTGTTCTTCAGGGTTTATTGAAAGTTTCGCCACTTTGGTGGCAGTCCACAAGTCTGTCGTAGATCATCTCTTCCTGATCTTTGAAGTAGTTGGAGTGTCCGGTGGATCATCCTCGTCATTATTGTATTGTTCTACTATTGGATCCATTGCTTGATTCCAGTGTTCATTCTTGGCCCGCTCCTTCGCTTCTGACAGATCTAGTCTTTCCATAATTCTTTAGCAGGGAGTTTATCTTCTTCTTGGAGGAGTTTTTTTCACTTTATTAATTATGGTTGTTTAGGGGTTAGTAGAGAAGACTATTCTTCACATAATCTCCAATTGTTTTATCCCTAGTATCTCTAATCCTAGCCCTTTGCCCATCAATTAATTTCCTTACTATAGAAGGAAAGTTAAACTTATTCAATTTAAGGAGTCCGTACCACAAACCAGGATCTCTGCCTTGGGCAGTTTTGTCAAATCCAGATAAGTATCCTTAAACACACAATATAATTTATGGTTTGCTCTTGTAAGACGCGAGGAGACATCGGGAGCCACAATCCGGGTTTTCCCCGAGGTAAGAGGTCCGATTCTCGTTGGAGAATTCGACTGTGAAGGCGACCCAGAGGTACAACAAACGAAGCGAAGTTCAGTTTCCCTAAGATGACTTTTGCGCTGTGCCAACTCCAACGTTGTTTCTTTATCAAGCGTTCCAAGTGACTTAAAAGACGATCTGTCTTGTCCTGCGACAGTGACTTACTGTTTAGTTTTGTATCCCACGTAATCCCGAGGTATTCTAATTTTGTTGTAGCAGTCTTCGATGATTTTTCTCGATTTATTCACCAACCTAATTTCTCTAAGTATCTCACAACGTAACTGAAATGATTTTGTAAATGTAGGGTATCCGGATCCTTGTGAATGATAAGGAAGTCGTCTAAATATACTACTACTGTTATACCTTGCCCCCTTAATGTGTGTGCAATACAATTTGTAACTTTCGCAAAAACTGCTGGAGCACTGGCCAATTCGAATGGGAGGCACGTCATTTGATACATTTTCCCTCGATAGCTTAGAGACAGAAAGCGACGGTGACTGGGGGGCGACAGGCAGGGGAAAATACGCCTGCGATATGTCTAGTTTCATCATATAACTGTTTTCGTCCAGGTATGTAGGAATCTTCTGGTGATTTGGGAGTCGAAACTTGGGCGCTAGCACGTAATTGTTTTAAACCTTTTAAATTGAATATTGGGCGAAAGGTGCCGTCTGACTTCTTTCGAAGGAACATTTCGGATAAGAAACCACTTCGGCAATGACTTACTTGAATAGCGTTCGATTGCAAGAGCTCCTGTATCTGCTTTTCCATTACTGGCGAGACTCTGGTTCGAAATCGAAAGATATTTTCGCGAGAGAACTTCCGGATGGTGGTTTTGATTTGAATGGGATTCTGTACCCCGTGACAAAACTTCGAACCAGGTCTGGAGCTTCTTCCCAATATTCCGTGAAGTTTTGTAAGCACAAACAATTGTAACTTATAGTCGCGATCAGAGGCGAGCTGCTGTTTGCTGCACTCCGGCTCTGGGTTACAACTAGCATAGGAACACCAAGCGGATCTACGACCACCTTATTTACATTGACCCCTCCTTCCTGTCAGGAGGTGGCAACAAAAAAATGCACCAATCACAGGTCGTTCATTCTTCCATAACTTTTAAATTGATAACAACAACTCATACAACTTTGTATGCACTTGGGTGCATTTACAAAGTTTCTGATTATACTTCTAATATACTTATATTGGGCCGCCTATGGTACTTAATTAAATATTTATAACTTACAATGTCTTGACCAGAATTAGTTTTGTCGTCGGAATCAGGTTTTTCTGACATTATCCCTTTCAGACCTGATGTCAAACTGAAAGGTATTTTAAAGTGAAAGTTAATGTTTCCGACTAATATGGGCATGCTGAAGACGAATACGCTAGTGAAAAAAATATAGGAAAACGGAAAATTGGTTTTCCGGGATGCTCACAATTGTGAGGGTTCGGGCCAAGTGATAGTACCCTCACGATTGTGAGGGTAATTAATAAAACCATTTAATTTAGAAATATGAACATTTATTGTCATTAAAACAGTCTCAAAATTATCAATAAATGAAGAGTTTTATTTATTTAAAATTTAATCAGTCTTTTTCTTAGACATAATTAAAATTCTATTTTCCATTATGAAATTTGAAAAAACAATGGCTGTCTTTGGTATTGCAGAGATAAACGTCGCACTTTGTGCATCTAACTTTTGACCGACTGTTGCAACCCTTTACTCTATAACATCGTGGCGCTTTTATGCTATCCACAATTGGCCAGTGATTGTAGCCATCGAGTCTTTTGTCCACTGTTGGTATTGTAGCGGGTTTATATTGTGATGTTTCAGGCATCTGAGCCAAATCATCGGTAGGATCACGTTGCCTTTTCCTAGTTGTCCCCCCCAGCAAAAAATCAGACACAGCCAGTTTAAAATCCATCCATCCATGGAATCCATCAGTGGAATGGTCGTGAAGTACCGGTCAAAATATATAAAACTACCTTTCGGCAATGTAGATATCAATCTTAGTACAACAGATGGGCCTAAACCAAGTGAAGTGTCAGGGAAGGGCGTAGTGTTACCTTGATAAAACTCAAAATCCATAATCAAGCCTCCTGACGATGTAATTACAAAGTTTTTCAGCCCTACTGGTCTGGGCTTTCCAGGAACAAATTGTTTGACTGGGCATTTGCCGAGAAATGGGACCATTTGTTCATCAATGGAATACGTACCATGATTCCTTGGCAATTCTAAGCATCTGTTACGAACTGAATCCATCAGTGGCTGAACAAGCCATAGCCGATTTCGACTTTGTTCTTGAGCTGGAACAGCTGCCTTGTCAACTATATGTAAATTGGTCCTAATCAGAAAGAACCTGTCCCTTGTTAATGCCTCTGTTATATATGGCAACCTGAAACGCTGAAGCCACGCCATCTTGATCCTGGGATATTTCACACAGCCAAGAATACCATTAACACCAAAGAACTTTTTTATTTCAGCTGCAGTAATCGGACGTTTTAGAGTCTCATTCTTAGTTGTTTGGTAGTATATATTGGTATACAGTGCGAACTTCTCAAAAATTTCTTCTGGAAAATACTTTTCAAAGTATTCTGACAGCGACATTACCTTAAAATATTAATACATATAATTAAAAAAGTAGGCACTGTACATACATTTACCAGATTTCTAAATAAAATGCATACCTCTTCCTCAGTTGAAGTATCTGATGGCATGGGTTTCCCACAAAATGTCCGTTTGGTCCAGGTATTTCTAGTAGCTGGTGTTGCTACAAGAGGAACCCTAAAATCTTCCTCCAGGTCTTCATCAGAGAGACTATCAGGCTCTTCCCCTGGCGGCACCCAATTTTCATCTTCATCCGAGTCTTCTCCGAAGTCCGAGTCATTTATGGCAGCCAAAATAGCGTCATCGTCAAATGCTACATTTTTTCTACTCATGGTTACCTAAATAATGGCTAAAAATACCTAAAATAAAGAAAAAAACGGATTTTTATTTGTATGTGAAATACCTACAGAATTCGAAGTTCAGACCGAAGTCTCACGTTTGTGAGGCTTACTTTGGCGTAACCAAAATCAATAAAACGAACTCATCTTTTCATTATTCTTATCATCACTAGCTATTTTGGACTCATTCTATATAAAATAAAATAATAACAACTACGAATAATACTTACCAGAATAAAAACAAAAATTCCCAAGACGGCAGGTCCCGACACGCTCACCTCGCGCGGCCTCGTACTTGAACATAATGTTACTTTACTCTATGACTTGAACTGAGAGAAAAAGACAACTAGTGTCGCCGCGAAAAAAATTGTAGGTATAATGGACTACACTCACAATTGTGCGGGATCGTCCCCGTTTGCTTACCGTTTCTTATTCATGTCATACTTGTTTCATTTTTCTTTTTTGCGGAATATGTACTCCAGTCCTCATTAAATTCTTGAGCTATTTGCTCCCAGGCACTTTTTCTTGCAGTCCGATTGCTATAACTCCCATCTCCAATATTCCAAAGGCAAGGTCGTAATTGGACCTCCAAAATTAATTTCTCTGAATCAAACATTGTTGACACGGTACGACACACGGTTAGTAGCCACAAACATCGACGACCGTCGAAGGCGCTCGCCTTGCTGCGAATGAAATGAATGAGCGCGCGCGATTTTTTCGATCGGATCTTTCCGCCGCGGATAATGTGTCGTTTCCTATACAAAATGCATAGAATGCGTTGTTGCCGAACTTCCGCCAGACCGAAATTCCGCTGTACGCCAAAAAGCGACGGAATTTCGACCAGTGTGTCATAGGTAACTAAAATAGCATTGTGAGCGTAACCGGGAGGAATTTCCTACGCGTACATTCCGCATAGTGTGTCGCTACACATAGACTAAAGCCATTTCACGGAATGCCTAATATCGACAAAAACAAACATTTCCAAAAAATATATTTTTATGTATTTAGCAACTGTAAATTCAAAATATTTTTAGTGTTTTCTGTTTATCAAAAAATAAAGGATTTTTTCCAAATATTTTTTTTTCTGTAACGCCTGGGCCCAATAATGGGCGATCTCCTTTAGCTCTCACGCCCGCATATAAAATAAATACATATATAGCCTAAATAATAAACAACATACATTCATATAAAATCCTTCATAAATGTAGTAAGGGGTTTCGACTGTGCGTTTGGGAGCAATTAGAAATAATAAAACACAATAATAGAGGATTTGAGTTATTAAATGAACAAATAAATGTATCAAATTCACCTTTACTCAATTTATACAGTAATAGGGGGGGAGGGGGCGGGGCTTCAGTATGAGTCATGTCATAAAAAGGTATAAAAGCCGGACCTTTCGACACGATCGTCACTTTACAATCGTGCATTGTCGAGTCAACATCTCCTGAAGATGCTCCGGTGTCGGAGTGAAACGTACGTTGAGAATAATTTGGAAGATTTATGTGGTGTGGTGAATATTGCAAGCTGCAAGTGCAAGATACACTGTACCACATATATTTGCCTATTGTTGCGGATTATAGCAAATTAAATTTCAAGTTCCTTCATAATCATGGACTTCCGCAAAGTAACGCCTGCTTCTATCCAATATTTTTGTTTTAGCCTGGTCCTTCGAAAAACTCGTTTCATCAAGGTTCCATATAGATGATAGTTTTTCCCAAAAGCTCAAAATAGGGGTAGATAATAAATGGGTCTGCGGCTCTTTTTCGCGCGTACTCTGTAGCTTGCGGCTTTTTTATGGATAGACCATAGTTTTTTAAAAGCCAAAAACCAGTCCTTTCCGGGAATACCATTTTTAAACGGTGTAGTGAGCTCATTTTGATTGATATAATCTCCAACCATCTGCAAAACTTCTTTTCTACTAAGCCCGAAGCCATATTTTTCCATAAGGTGAAGGCTCGTAGCCAAATTTGATTCGATTTCCGGCGACAGCTGTATTTCGCCCAAGCGTTGTAGATTGTACTCATCGTTATTTTACATGATCCATAATTGTCATACGAGGTACTCGTATTTGGTATATTTTTGAAGCTGTATAGCAGTTCATACTGCCACTTTCGACTTTTTGTACAGCTTCTTTTAACACTTCCTTAGAGTACGATCCTCTGTTAGATTTTCGTTGATATTTTCCCATTCTTTCAATAGAGTTAACTAACTGTAAACAATATTTAATATGTAAATTCATTCCTAAGAAAACGTAATATTGAAGAATAAACTAAGGGTCCATACCTTCTTTAGTTTATTCTTCAATATTACGTTCTAAAGCGATTTTCTAAATGAAGTCAAGACCTATGGTCCACTACACAGACAACTCAAAAATAAAATAAATTCATGTATTCGTTTCATGTACGAGTACCTATACACTGTGTAATAAAAACCCCGTGGTTTCAGTGAGCTGCGTTATTAGTATCGATATTAAAACATAGAAAAATAAGTTATTTGGAAAACTCTTAAATTAAATATTAAATCAATATTATTTGTAAAATGAAAATGGTTGCTCACCCCTGCACAGACTCGTGCAATAATTCTACGTGGCGATATGAGCCAGAACGAGCGCGAGAGACATAGCAAGTCAAAGGTGCCGCGAGCGTTCGCAGGCGGCAGCCGCCCGCGCTCTAGCGTCACTGTACTGACGGTACTGAGGTCATGAACTCGTCACGTGTCACCCGCGAGTCGCCAAACAACAAACACTCAGCTGTTTGCTGAACACTAAACTTTTTAACGTTCACTTTATTTTACGCTTTTGATTAACACTGTTGCAACTTTTAAAATGTCAGTTCGTGCAATTATTAGGTAAATTATTAACTAAGTACTTAGGTATGTAATCTAATCGTACCACTAATTTATGATGACGTCAACGGCTTCTCGATTAAGGAGATGCGATATGCCCGCCTTGTACCTCTAGGCATTTCACACACCGTTTGACGATATTTGCATCGCGTCCGTATTACCGATGAATCGGACTTTATTTCGTCGAATGCTGCAACTATTCGCAAACGCATTTCGGCCGCGGTATCGCACGTTTTTTATCATCTCACCATCTCCCGAAACACATCAACATGTTAAAATTTTATTCATTCGTGTAAGACATTTCACGTAATTTCGCAACGCAATGCGTACGTCCGTTCGGTAGTAAATTTCGCGAGCGACTAATAGGAATTGAACTAGGGCGGGCGCGGGCGGTTTAGTACACGGGGTAGTTGGCGCCGGCGGCGTACTGAAAGGTTTAGGCGGGGCGCGGTGTCCTTTGAGATGGCTTTTGACCGAGCCGATTTCGCGCTACTGTCAGATGTTACAAACAATTTTTTTATGTGTCTATTTTATTAGGTATCTTGACTATGAACAATAACTGACCAGTACTTGATTTATTTTAAATAAGATTTTCATTTTTGGTACACCCATATGATTATGTATACGTACCTAAATGGAACAACGGGGTTTTTGGTACATATTGTATAGTTTTTTACTAGTGTTTCGCCTTGTGCGCTAAAGTAGCTGCTAAAGCAGCTCGCGGGATGTGATTAGACGTCAGGTCCTTGGTATAAGTAGTACAGACTTAACTTTATTGTATTAAACCTTTAAAATTACAACACTTGGCTCTTTGTGAACCGTTTGTAATGAATGTTCCAACACCCGAGATCGTCGACAAGATTTAGTGGAAACCGGAACATGCTATGTGCGGTTGTACCATTTTCATGGTTTTGCGCGGCGATGCCTGACGATGCGGTGCCTAAAGCGATACCATTTAAATTACCCCTAATGTGTGCAGTAATAACGTTAAAAATTAAGGTTTTACCGGTGCCGCCGGGGCCGTCAATGAAAATTGCGCTGTTTTGAGATTCTCGAAAACTTTGATTAGTTACCAGTGTACATATTCGAATATTTCATTTTGCTCCGGTGATAATTTGGGTAACCAATCATTTACGAAGTCTCTTAAAGTATTCCTGTTATATGTATTCTGTTTGTTCGCGTCCTAACTCGGTTGTTTCATCGGCGACGTCTGGCAAACCCTGCTCGATTAAACATGTACCGTGTCTTCTCAAAAGGCGGTCGATTATTACGAGACAAATTATACATTACGATTATTACATAATTTTACGCGCTATCAATATTGTCGGGTTGACGATGGATGAAATCTTCACTGATTTGATCGCGGAATTTTGACCAGAGAGACGCGACTGGAATACCGTTCACGGCTAAAAGAACGAAAAAGTTACGCAGACGCGGTCCAGTGAAAAAAGCACAAAGCCTCAGTCATAGCTTTTACGTACTCAGCTTCATCGTTCGCGAGACCGATCGTTTTGGCAGATTCCTGGAACGTCATGCAATCTGGACCACCCAAATTTGAAAGGTCTCTATAACTACGACAGGGATGTGAAGCTAATAAAAGACGCAAATAAAATTGTTCACCTCTATTTGGTGCAACGAAAAATAATCGCGCCACGAGTTCGCCCCGCTGTCGCTGGGTTACGAACCGGTTATTCGAAGTTTGTTAATTTTCCACGTTTTTAGTTTGGGGACGTGTGGCGTGAACAATAAATTTTTCGAAAGAATCTTGATACGTTAATTCGTCAAAATTTATCACAGCAGGCTGATTAAAATAAATAATTGATTAAATTTGAGGATGGTCGATTTGCAGCTTCCGTTTCAGTGCCGGGTTTAAAATATACATATTGCTGCCCTTCCAGGTGAACAGCGAGTTGTTTGACATTAGGTTCGCAACAAACTAAATCGAATTCTAAGATATGCCACGTCGCTTTGCAGGAACCTAAATATCTTTTAGTCACGTAATTTTCAATTTCGTCATTACGATTTTCATCTAAACAACTGCTACGCGAGAATGATCAGCGCCTTTTGTAATATAATATTTAAATAAGTATTTTACAACGGCAGTAGCTGTGGACACTTCGACATTAATATGACAATCGTACTTAAGGAGTAAGGCGGCGTTGTATGGAACTACCCAACGATCATTGATTTTATTTTTTCTACCTCTATATGTTATTTCAGCTTCGTTTTGACTATTGCGTTTTAAATTGACGAAGCCTCTATCATCGCAGAACGTAGTGTCCTTTTCGCATTTCGGAAAAAACTTCGATCATTTTTTATTTTCATCATCCCAACAAGAAAGATCAGTTCTATTAGAAAGGCCACAAGGACCGTGAATTATGTGATCGAGTACAGCTTTGCGCAACCTCCCTTGAGCTTCAGACGGATTAGGTATATCAGCCCTAACAAATTTTTCAATATCGGTATTATGTACCGGGCCTCCGCCTTCCACTCGAAAACAAATATGTGCATGAGGTAAGGCTCTTTTTTGAAACTCAATTACGTACTTTAGATAAATAATGTTTCCAAACCATTTTCCGGAACGGATATCTTTAATTAGTAGTGATAATTTTAAATTAAAAACTGCCACACATTAGTGGATTAGCGAATAAAAAAAATAAAAAAAAAATATCCTAAATCAAAGACTGATAAACGCGACCTTGAATTTTTAAAAATGTTATTCCAGTGTTAGGTTGCTGGTATCCGTGAGAAACGCCTAACGCAGAGAAAGCGAATAAATTATTGTAAGCACGCGGTCTATTTAAAAACGACGTGTGGCTATAAAATTCCTCGGTAAGTGATTCTAAATTTTGGACATTGTAGGCGCCTTGCCCGCAACACCATTTTGTGCGAGTTTTCTCTTCAAAAAAGAGTCGAGTTTGACATATTGAACACACGTGTATATCAGGACCTAACAGTGACGATTTTTTCAACGAAAACAATTTAATTATATTAAGTTCTTTATCGCGTTTTGGGCAATTAAATTTGATCCTCGCAATTCAGGCTCGACGTTTCTGTTTGTTGTATTATACCGTTGAACGGAAGCTGTATTTTTTTCCGGATGATTTATCATGTAATTTTTTACAGCTTTTCGATTTATTTCCGGGTTTTAGCTGTATACGTTTTTACCGCTTTTAGATTTATTTCCGGGTTTTTAACTGTATACGTTCTTACCGCTTTTTGATGAATTTCCGGGTTTTTAGCTGTATACGTTTCTACCGCTTTTTGATGTATTTCCGTTTTTAGGGTTCCGTACCCAAAGGGTAGAAACGGGACCCTATTACTAAGACTCCGCTGTCTGTCTGTCTGTCTGTCTGTCTGTCTGTCTGTCTGTCTGTCTGTCTGTCTGTCTGTCTGTCTCCAGGCTGTATCTCATAAACCGTGATAGCTAGAAAGCTGAAATTTTCACAAATGATGTATTTCCGTTGCCGCTATAACAACAAATACTAAAAATTAAAAAAATATATATACACTTGCGAGCAAGCTAATCGACTCAACACATAGGCGCGCATAAATACATGGATTTTTCGAAAAATGTACGACTTTTGTATAAAAAACATATATCATTTAAAAGTTTGAAATCTAGGCTTTAATTTGATACCAATATTGTCATAATTTATTCAGTACATTTTAAATTAATGTTATCTGGATGAGAAGGGAGGGAAAAAGGGAATTTAGGAAAATATGTTGTGGTCACATAAAACAAGAAATGTAAAAAAACTTGAAGTTATTTATTAAGTCAATACTTTGTATTGCCGCCCCTAGCTCTAATCACAGCTTGCAGTCGGTTCTTCATGGATCTTATTAATTTTTTGATAGCGTCTTGAGGAATTCCGTCCCACTCCTCTAATAAGGCTACCTTCAATTCATTGATGGTCGAAGGGACCGGATTTCTGGACCGGACACTTCTCTTGAGCTGGTCCCACAAGTGCTCGATGGGATTTATGTCTGGACTGAGCGCAGGCCAGTTCATCACCTGTATATTAACTTCGTTCAGGAACTCCTGAGTGACACGCGACGTATGACACCGGGCATTGTCGTGCATCAACACGAAGTTTTCACCAACAAATCCTGCGTAAGGAACAACGTGGTCAAGGAGAATGTCAGTTATGTATCGATCAGCTGTCAGCCCTCCTCCTCGTCCTCCCCCGGGAACGAAAACAAGTTCTGTTTTTCCCTCCAAAGATATACCAGCCCACATCATGCAAGAGCCACCGCCGTATGCTGTCGTCTCAGCGAAACAGCACTGCGCAAAACGCTCGCCTGGACGCCTGTAGACCCGGCCTCTCCTGTCACTGCCATGTAGGCACATCCTGCATTCGTCAGTGAACAAGACCGACCGCCATTGCGCAACGCTCCAATTTAAATGTTCTCGTGCAAATTGTAGACGAACTTGCCGGTGGGCTGCAGTCAATTTCGGGCCCGTGGCAGGTCGTTTTGGAGTGAGGTTGGCTTCCCTCAAGCGTCTTCTTACTGTCCACTCACTGACAGTCACCTCCCGAACACGTCTCAATTCCTGCTGCACATCAACGCCCGTCAGGTGCCGGTTTCGCAGTGAGGTTGATACAATGAAACGGTCGTCTCTCTCTGAAGTACACCGTTGGCGGCTGGCTCTTGGTCTCCGATTAAAGGCTCCAGTCTCTTGAAACCTTCTGTATACCCTTGATACAGCAGACTGGCTCAAGTGCAGCTGAGCAGCGACTGTACGCTGACTGAGTCCTTCTTGTAAGAGGGCAACAACTTGAGCAGTTTCTTCAGGCGTAGTATCCATAGTTTTGTCCAAACAATTAATGAAATTCCCGGAGATGTGTACAGGTCAAGTTCTGATAAGCTAATGATAAGAAAAACCGGTTATGGAGGGTTTTATAGGGGTGTTAGTAGCGCAACTCGTTGGTACCGTAATGAGTCAGTTTGCCTATATGCCTATTTAAACTGCTTACTTAAGAAGTACGGAATATTTTTTCATGATAATGGTGTCAATTTAAAGCTTAAGTCTCAAGCTTTTCATAGGCATATGTTTTTTTTTTAAATAAAATATGTAGATATTAAAAAAACAAACATAATTGCCCAGTAACTGATTGAGTCGATTAGCTTGCTCGCGAGTGTATTAAGGGGGGTCCCCATACAATAAACGTGTTTTTTTCGTATTTTTTTGCTCAATATTAAAAACGGTAACAGGTAGACGGTTCAAATTTTCACAGAATATTAACTTGTATATTACCATTCAAAATAAATAATTAAATATCAATAAAGTTAATATTAAAGGGGGGCTCCCATACAACAAACGTAATTTTTATTTTTAATACGTCATAAATCGTAAAACTTACTACAGGTTTGTACGGAACCCTCGGTGCGCGAGTCCGACTCGCACTTGGCCGGTTTTTTAGCTATATATGTTTTTACTGCGTCCCTATCTATATACTGCTGGGTTATTTTTATTATATTTTTTTGATGCATCTAAATGCGAATTTTGTTTTGTTGGTTTTTACGTCCCGTTGTTGTTTTTTAGGCCTTGTTTTTGCAAACAGCACTATCAATTTTGTTTATGATAGTAACTGGGTTCATATTTAAGTTTGCATCGTTTGATTTATCAATTGTAATTTTTTTCGCGGGTACCTTTTTATCGTTTGATGCTTTTCGTTTTAGAGGTCTGCCTATTTTGGAAATTTGTGGTGCATTGATTGTACGCGTGTATAATCTTTCCAGAACTACGACTGGTTTTAAAATAGTGAATTTTGGATCTATGGGCAACGACTGTAATTGTATGTTAGTAAGTAAATTCTCATTAAAATCGGATTTTATTAATCTGATATTGATCGTTTGAATGTGTGTAATTTTTAATTATTAATGTAGCTAATGCTTGTACATTTTCTGAACAAAAAAGTCGTGAGACGTTCGACGTTGTTTCTTTTGTTCGTTTCGTCTACTCCGTGACTATTAAACAAGTAGTACTTGCCGTTGTGACGCCAAAATATTTCTGTGGTGACGGAGATGGTGATGAATGGATCGGAGACTGGTAGGTTTGGTTCTGTGGTGACGGAGATGGCGATGGATGGATCGGAGACTGGTAGGTTCGGTTCTGTGGTGACGGAGATGGCGATGAATGGATCGGAGACTGGTAGGTTTGGTTCTGTGGTAACGGAGATGGCGATGGATGGATCGGAGATTGATAGGTTTGGTCAATCCGATCTATCATGCATGCACGGAAAACCATATAATGCATATCATTCATTAAAATGTCTCTTGTATTAGGGTTTTTTATTTTTCTTAATTTACTGGCTATCAATTTCCCAAACATTTCATATTCGTCGTTGATTGAGCCTTTTATGTGCTCAAATGCTTCTTGCATTTGCCTCCTCGCATGTGATATTTCATTAGGCAAATCAATTTTTGCTCGCTTATTTGTGAATTAACCGGAGGAGTTGGAGTTGAGTCTTCTTTTACTTCGTCATCTTCCCGTACACTTTCATTCTGAAATAGTAATAAAAATTGTTTCAGATGCCTGCAAATGAACAAGAATGGCTGCAAAAAGAAGTTGATTTTCATGATATCTTCCCACGTTGTATTGGAAGCATTGATGGCAAACATGTTGAGCCGAGTGACAAGACTGAACTGTTTTCAAATCCCGCCATCCGCGCTTTAGATCGCTTGCTGATTAGGCCCGTAGTGTGGCCATAACGCGCGGAAAAGAACGTTTGAAAACAACGCGGGCTATCTCGCACGGGCTCGTCGCGCTAGGCGCTCGCCTTAGCCACCTCGCTATGGACGCAAACGGCGGTTTCATGTTTGATACTTCGCGCCCGTCGTCGCATCCACGCTAGGCTAGCTATGTGGACGTACACTAAGACCAGTCGATACGCACGATCTTCGAATGATTGTATCATCATCAACAAATTTACCTAAAAAATCCATTATGCTATTGATTTTGGGAAAAGGTCCAAAAGCTTCAGCAACATTTAACAATAATTGTCTAATTGAGAAATTTATATCAAAGAAATGTGATTTTATTTTTTTAATTTTTATTTTATTGGTTTGCCAACAGATAATACACAATCACAATAAAAAATAACAAACACATAGAAAACAATTTTGAGTGTACACCCAATTACTGGCAAGCCGGCATGCGTATATCTGATCTCGCAAGTGCGGGGTTACCAGTTAGTTAACAAATTGCGTTAAACTTAACAATAGGTAGAATATTTAACAATAAAATGTCTAAAAAAAACACAAACAATATTACAAGACTAGCTGATGCCCGCGACTTCGTCCGCGTGGATTGAGGTTTTTCGGTTCCCGCGGGAACTCTTTAACTTTCCGGGATAAAAAGTAGCCTATGTGCTATTCCAGACTATAATCTATCTCTGTGCCAAATTTCATCCAGATCCGTTCATCCGTTGGAGCGTGATTGAGTAACAAACATACATCCATACATCCAAACTTTCGCATTTTATAATATTATTACAAGATTAGACAATAAACTAGATATATACCTACTCGTAAGTCTATGATACTGCATCAATGAACTGATGCAACATCCTTCTATACTGCTGTAAAGAGAGTGAATGAGGATCCGTGGTCATTTTAGCAGTTTTGAAGAGGTTATTGTACTCACGACATATTCTAAGCAACACATTATTATCTCCTAATTTAGTTCTGCATCCCTTAATAATAAACGGTTTGTAATTAGAAATACGCGAGTTTTTTCGAGGCACAGTAAACTTTATTTTAGATAGGATACCTGGACAGTCAATTCCATTATTTAAAATTTTGAAAAGAAGAACCTGGTCGGCTACCCAGCGACGGTTTTCAAGAGAAGCTATTTAAAAAAAGTTAAGTCTTTGTCTGTAAGAAGTTAATACCCCCTTTTTGTTTTGATGAACCGTCAGCAGAAAGAGAAAACGTTTTTGAACTCTTTCGATTCTCTTCACTGGATCTTTATAAGATGGGTTCCAGATATTTGAACCATATTCTAAAGTACCCCGAATCAAGGCAGAATAAACAATTTTAAGAGCCAAACACGACTTGAATGATTTGCAATGATTTGATAGATAACAATACCCATTCTTTATGTAGCTATTGTTATTTATTAGGCAAAACTTACCTACCTGCTTCCACTTAGTTTTGGTAAGAACGAAATTTTGTTATTCCAGGCGAGGAACAACAAACGATTCCGACTCAGGCGAGATTTACTAAAGAATTCTCAAATACAAAAAAGATCAGTCTAACCTCATTTTACATTGTACACGAAATAAACACAATTCCTAATTAAATCACACACAAAATAATTAAAGACAAAGATAAATCAAAAAATTTACAGGGAAAGAAAGAATAGCTCACGTGTCCTGATATGCATTAAAAAAACACGTTTTCACAAAAAACACTTAAATTTCACTAGTTGCATCGTCGAACGCTAAGTCGCCAAGTAAACACGTTGTACGATACGTCCGCTTTTATAGTCCATCGGCCCGCTTTTTGAATGTAGGTAGGAAGATGGGCTTATAATAATAAATTGCCGCATCGCATCGCTAATGGAGTAGCGTTATTCGCCATGATATCGAGTGTTTGGCGGATGTTCCTCAGATAGATATAACACGCTGCCTGCTCAGCGGTGTTTGGTGCATCCATAACTGGAAACAAACAAACAAACTGGAACAAAGATAAATCAAAAAATTTACAGGGAAAGAAAGAATAGCTCACGTGTCCTGATATGCATTAAAAAAACACGATTTCACAAAAAACACTTAAATTTCACTAGTTGCATCGTCGAACGCTTAAGTCGCCAAGTAAACACGTTGTACGATACGTCCGCTTTTATAGTCCATCGGCCCGCTTTTTGAATGTAGGTAGGAAGATGGGCTTATAATAATAAATTGCCGCATCGCATCGCTAATGGAGTAGCGTTATTCGCCATGATATCGAGTGTTTGGCGGATGTTCCTCAGATAGATATAACACGCTGCCTGCTCAGCGGTGTTTGGTGCATCCATAACTGGAAAAGCATTCCAAGTTACTGGATCCCTCAATTTTTCCAAGACTACAAATTATATTGTAAAACGGCAACGGGACTTGATTTACAGACTGGAGTATCTGTCTGTGTTCCTCGCCAAACATGAAAGGTTGACTTAAGGGAAAACTTTTCCGTTCATTCTGAGCATATCGTGCATGGAATAGCTTAAAATAAAATAAAAATAGTTCCACACGATAGTATTGCCAAATGGTGCATAGTTCGATGACTGTCGCACGATCCCAAGCGCTAATCATTCTACTGTATTCAGCGACTGTTGAGAATCCCACTCCCCTGCTGGCTGTGGGTAGCGGTATAGCGACAGGTTGCACCGTCACTTTTAGTGATTCGATTGCTTGTTCAAGCTCAGCTGTTGATTGGTCGAAGACGCCTAAGCGTTTCATGGCTGCCTCACGACCTTCTTTGGCTTGTCGAGCGTTCATCTTCTTTCTAAAAGCTGTTGGCGTTCTTTTGCTTTCTTGCCGCTTCTTTTGCGTTGAGCGGAGCATTCTGGTTCCTCCTTGGGTACCAAAAATATACCTGTTAAAGCAAATAAATACAGCTGCTAAAGCAGCTCGCGGGATGTGGTATGTACTCGAATTTTGAAAAAAATACGTATTTTTATTTTTTAATTTTTGGGGTAAATCTTGATCTTGAAAATTTCACGAGAAATGGGAAATAGTGACTGAAAACATCAGAACGCAAGTCTACCCCAACACGACATATTGTTTGACCCTGAGGTTTGTGTATAGTCATGGCGTAACAAACCTGTAATGGAAATTGACGGCGGCCCATTTCAATAGAACTACCTGGCTCGACGGGCGCTTTAAAAATAATTCTCGGTATCAAATAATCATCGGACAGTCCTGGTTTGCGAACGGTTATTAGACGAGGAGACGTATTTACGACAATGACTTTGGTCCCGTTTATTAATTTATCGGAAAAATTTAAAGGAGAATGGGCAAAAATGTATGAAACTTGGTCTACCTATCCAACACTAACGCCCTCTATGGAAATGAGAAGCTAATAAGTCCATAATCAAATTTTGGCTAGCGTTTATGTCTAAATGGATGGTCGAGTTTTTCTCAAATAAAAAAAGAAAATGCTTTAAAAATACTGTATATTTTTATGTTTATCATCAATTTTAATTAACAGTTGCATCAAGAATGACATTGTTTAGGTTAGCAGCAGGCGGTACGAAAACGTCCTGATGTCTGGCCCAACATAAATTATTTTTATTATTATGTGTAAATTATTGGAATATCTCTGGAAAATAAATTGATTTATTTTATTTTATTTATTATAAATACCACAGTATTGAAATGACATGTGCACAAGTAGGTACCAATTGTACGACGACGTCCAGTCAATCACGTGCAGTAATAATACCTAAATGCATCTCTTCCTTCTACATTTCTGTCAACTAATAGGTATAATACTGTTTGGCTCTGGTATGGCGGGACTGTATCCTGGCCCTCAGAAGAGATACATTATTACCTAAGTACTTATATGCCAAACTCATTCAAATCATTTAGGTCATACCTACTCTCTGTATAGTTCGATTACGTATAAAACGTTATTTAAAGGTTCAGCTCAGTACCTATGATGCAGCTATCTTGATATGGTATGTTCCCAAAGCAATGGGAATCAAGTGTTCTTCTAAATGCGGGAAATCTGCAAATCCTGAAAGGTTAGCCGCAATAGAGTATGTATAACATATTCAGATTATTTGCTAACGACTATACGCTGCGCGTGCGATGGAATTTACATGCCCACACCCTCGCACCCGCAGGTACCAGATAAAAACAATAGTGACTTTCGACCGTAAAACCCAGAAAAATAACGTAGGGGCTGCTTTTTGTTATTCTCGGATATCTCTTGAACCCTAGGACTTACAGCGTTGCTTCCATAGAATGAAATTAAGTGCTAAAAATAAGCTTTCCACTGACATAGGTTTCATTAGTGTTGAGTAGGTAGACCACTTTGCCCACGCACAATCATGCACACGCATCCTTCTTTTAAAGTTAAATCATGTTCCGGTATTCCTTTTGGCTGCATTCGGTTTAAAGCGTCGACACCTAGAAAGATCTGGTCCGCGTTGTCACTTACTACTTCGTCTATCGAGTAAAAATGCAAAGGGTCCTCAGGTAAAAGTTCTAATATTTTAGCATTAATTTCGTATGCACTTGCATTATGAGTAGATAATATAGCCCTATGAACGCAAATATAGGGTTCATTTAATACGACATTTGGATAAACAAAATCAATCAAATCATCTAATTCGGAAGTATAATCTATACAATATATAATTATAGCTTAGCGTAGGCGGACTAAAGTTAGCATTTAGGGCCGGTTTTTTGAGACATAGTCAACAGAGAGTTGACAATTAGTTACGTTTACTATAGTTATGACGCTAACAAATGGTTAAAACACTGTTTCGTTTTTTGATCGCGATTTTAACTATAGTTAGCATTAAATAATAGCCATAGTATTGCCATTGCTATGAACACTTCATTTCCAAGGTCCAAAAGCTTCAGCAACATTTAACAATAATTGTCTAATTGAGAAATTTATATCAAAGAAATGTGATAGATAACAATACCCATTCTTTGTGTAGCTATTGTTATTTATTAGGCAAAACTTACCTGCTTCCACTGAGTTTTGGTAAGAACGAAATTTTGTTATTCCAGGCGAGGAACAACAAACGATTCCGACTCAGGCGAGATTTACTAAAGAATTCTCAAATACGAAAAGGATCAGTCTAACCTCATTTTACATTGTACACGAAATAAACACAATTCCTAATTAAATCAAATCACACACAATAATTAAAGACAAAGATAAATCAAAAAATTTACAGGGAAAGAAAGAATAGCTCACGTGTCCTGATATGCATTAAAAAACACGTTTTCACAAAAAACACTTAAATTTCACTATTTGCATCAGCGAACGCCAAGTCGCCAAGTAAACACGTTGTACGATACGTCCGCTTTTATAGTCCATCGGCCCGCTTTTTGAATGTAGGTAGGAGGATGGGCTTATAATAATAAATTGCCGCATCGCATCGCTAATGGAGTAGCGTTATTCGCCATGATATCGAGTGTTTGGCGGATGTTCCTCAGATAGATATAACACGCTGCTTGCTCAGCGGTGTTTGGTGCATCCATAACTGGAAAAGCATTCCAAGTTACTGATCCCTCAATTTTTCCAAGACTACAAATTATATTGTAAAACGGCAACGGGACTTGATTTACAGACTGGAATATCTGTCTGTGTTCCTCGCCAAACATGAAAGGTTGACTTAAGGGAAAACTTTCCCGTTCATTCTGAGCATATCGTGCATGGAATAGCTTAAAATAAAATAAAAATAGTTCCACACGATAGTATTGCCAAATGGTGCATAGTTCGATGACTGTCGCACGATCCCAAGCGCTAATCATTCTACTGTATTCAGCGACTGTTGAGAATCCCACTCCCCTGCTGGCTGCGGGTAGCGGTATAGCGACAGGTTGCACCGTCACTTTTAGTGATTCGATTGCTTGTTCAAGCTCAGCTGTTGATTGGTCGAAGACGCCTAAGCGTTTCATGGCTGCCTCACGACCTTCTTTGGCTTGTCGAGCGTTCATCTTCTTTCTAAAAGCTGTTGGCGTTCTTTTGCTTTCTTGCCGCTTCTTTTGCGTTGAGCGGAGCATTCTGGTTCCTCCTTGGGCACCAAAAATATACCCGTTAAAGCAAATAAATACAGCTGCTAAAGCAGCTCGCGGGATGTGGTATGTACTCGAATTTTGAAAAAAATACGTATTTTGATTTTTTTTATTTTTGGGGTAAATCTTGATCTTGAAAATTTCCCGAGAAATGGGAAATAGTGACTGAAAACATCAGAACGCAAGTCTACCCCAACACGACATATTGTTTGACCCTGAGATTTGTGTATAGTCATGGCGTAACAAACCTGTAATGGAAATTGACGGCGGCCCATTTCAATAGGACTACCTGGCTCGACGGGCGCTTTAAAAATAATTCTCGGTATCAAATAATCATCGGACAGTCCTGCCCCCCTATTACGTAAGAATTGTTCATCAAACGTTAAAGATTTTTGTCAAAGTAAAATAAACCATAACTTCATTGAATTAGAGCTCAATTTTGTCTGCCCATTCTTATACGTTTAGGTATGAACGATACTCGAACGTATAAGAATGGATACACGAAATTGAGCTCTAATTTAATGCCGTTATGGTTTATAAACTTTGACGACGAACTTTAACGTTTTGATCGGACATTCTTACATGATTGGTACCCTGGTTTGCGAACGGTTATTAGACGAGGAGACGTATTTACGACAATGACTTTGGTCCCGTTTATTAATTTATCGGAAAAATTTAAATTTCGCATAATCATGCACACACATCCTTTTTTTAAAGTTAAATCATGTTCCGGTATTCCTTTTGGCTGCATTCGGTTTAAAGCGTCGACACCTAGAAAGATCTGGTCCGCGTTGTCACTTACTACTTCGTCTATCGAGTAAAAATGCAAAGGGTCCTCAGGTAAAAGTTCTAATATTTTAGCATTAATTTCGTATGCACTTGCATTATGAGTAGATAATATAGCCCTATGAACGCAAATATAGGGTTCATTTAATACGACATTTGGATAAACAAAATCAATCAAATCATCTAATTCGGAAGTATAATCTACGAGTATACAATATATAATTATAGCTTAGCGTAGGTGGACTAAAGTTAGCATTTAGGGCCGGTTTTTTGAGACATAGTCAACAGAGAGTTGACAATTAGTTAAGTTTACTATAGTTATGACGCTGACAAATGGTTAAAACACTGTTTCGTTTTTTGATCGCGATTTTAACTATAGTTAGCATTAACTAATAGCCATAGTATTGCCATTGCTATGAACACTTCATTTCCGTAAATCGAGATCATTTCTCGTAGGGAGTCATAATTTTTATGGCAACACTTGAAGAGTCCAATGTAATATGACGTTGACAGATGACATTATCGTGACATCGTTATGTTTGTGACTTGTGTGGTGATTTTATATGTTAATTCGTTGTATTTTATACTAGCTGATGCCCGCGACTACGTCCGCATGGATTGAGGTTTTTTTGGTTCCCGCGGGAACTCCTTACTCCTTAGTTTTCCGGGATAAAAAGTAGCCTTTGTGTTATTCCAGACTATAATCTATCTCTGTGCCAAATTTCATCCAGATCCGATCAGCCGTTCGGGCGTGATTGAGTAACAAACATCCACACATCCATCCAAACTTTCGCATTTATAATATTTATTTGATAAAGTAATAAGCAACTGCTCGAGGGGCAGTACTGCATGATTTCTTGTAGTGGACGTTTGTAATTCTACACCTATTTGTTCGACTATCCAGTACCGATATCGTTTCAAAAAATCGACGTCATCCCAATGGTTCGGGGTCTAAATACTTTAGGTCTTCTCGTTAGGACATATTCCGTGAATATTTCATCATCAGATGAACTCTCAGAATTCTCAAAATATCTGGTAATATTGTTCATTATAAAATCAGCAAAAACACCAACTTTTCTACTGAATATAATCTCACTTCAATGAATAATGTTCACAAAATGTTGTTTAAAGCAAAAAACAGTTGAAAAGAACAGATGTTCTAACAAAAGTTAACTATCCACCATCTGCATAACCCTCGGCCTTGCTGTAGTTAAATATTTTAACAAATGGTCAGGTTTATTGACCATTAGTTAGGCTAACTTTGTCTCAAAAAACGTTTTTTTCCGAAATTGAACTAAGTATTTGTTACAAATTTTAACTATTGGTTGCCTTAACTATGTCTCAAAAAACCGGCCCTTAGGGTCTAGGGATTAAAGTAATTTTTTTTAATAATTGCTGGCGTTATTATGATATAGGTAGTAAATGGGTAGAGTCATGCAGGTGTGGCCGCTGTCACCAATCGAGAAGGGGTTCTCGATAATAAGAGAAGTCTTCCTTTTGTAATTACGTCTATTATTCGAGTTTAATTACAAATTACTTGATGCTTAATTAATTAAATTACGTACGCGATAAATGTTTATATTAATTAGCGGATAATTTCGATTACGTAGTGCGAAGCGAGTTAAAGCTTCAGCGCGACGCGGAAGAGAGAGTCTCAGTCGATTGTAGACTGTGTACTGTCTGATGAATGAATGTTGTATATTCCACTGATAAGTAAATTGTCTTTTAGAAATTGATGGCTTGCAGTCACCGCTTGCAGTGGTTTTGGTTTAATGCGTAGACGTAATCTCTAGACGTCGCGACATTTCGCTATTGAGATAAAGTTCCCATGGAATGTGCGCCGTTTATCAGTTTCGCCATGACAGACATGAATGAAGCAAACTGGGTTCAACTTGCATGCGCGTTTATCTTAAAAGGTTTTTTGTGGGTGTGCGTCTGTTTTGTGCTAGTACTTGGGAGGTCTGCTTTCTTAACAGTAGTAAAAATTTATAGTCTATGGTTAATGACAGAACGTCCAATCCCATGTCCTTCCGGAAGGAGCGAAGGACGCTCCAGCGAAAGTGCGTCCTGCTGGCAGGACTTATTTTTCATGTAGAATTTATATGAATATTCGAGGCGGTCCTTCCGGCAGTACTCGATTATGGGCCTGATACAAAAGTGCAGGGGTAGACAACTATTTTATGAGTTTGAAATAAAAAACACGTGACAATCAAACAATGGACGTTTTGCGTCTGTAACTTACGTAGGCGACGCGACGCAAAGCGAAGTGCTCCAACAAATGAAGTTGAAATTGGCATTTGATTTTTCACTGACGTTTGATTTTATTCGTTCCGTATCGCGTCGCTCACGTACGATAACGCCTAAGGAAGATAAATCACGTTTACTTTATTCCTAAAAAATACAAAAAATAATAATAGTTATGCTGGGATGCCATGCATGATATGATATGTGAAGCAGTTTCTCCCAGTCTGCGGAGAGCATAAAACACTCGTGGGCCACATGTATTGCAAAAAAAGCTCGCTTTCTGCTGCTTTTTGTGAATTCGGGAACAAACGATACATTTACGTTGAACTACCCGCTGTCTGTATTATAATTTGATATACAATCCAAATAGTACCACCAGCCGTCATTCGGATTGCTACTAAGATCATAAACGTAGGAGTGGTATACATAATATTCATTATAACACAACAGACAAATAAGTATCTCTCTTCAATACTAATAGGCGCACCCGTGGCAAGCAATATACAATTAATATATTATATTCCTTATGTTTGCACAATACTACGAAACCCTCGAACTCCAGTTTGCACTTTGTATGTGGTCACTCTAATCAATGGAAAAATCTAAAAGTACTGTAGCAACGTAAAAATTTCCTTCAAGCATTCTCTAATTATTAGACTATTATCATAAAGTACGTAACAATTTTATCGATAAAATGTTTATCCGTTCACCATCGCAACAGCTGCATGGCTAGTAGTACATTATGCACTTTTTATTTGGATACCGCCTACATAAATATTCCTATATACGCAAATATTCGTTACTTTGTCACTTTGTTTCGTTCATAATGCGTTTCATGAATAGCACATGAAATTTAACATCAAAATTAGAGAAGAACCATACTTATTGTGTAAACGATTGTGAAGTAAATAGCTTAGAATTTGTTACGTAATAATTAATATTAAAGCGTGGAATGCTTGAATACGTTGATTTAATATTACTGTGACACATGATATTTTAGACGTGCAAACATTGATACGTGGGTAGGGTATTTATTTTTATAATTATTATTATTTTTTTTTTTTGCACTCTGTATGTGCACACTTACCCCTAGTCTCGTCGCCACTTGTGACGTCCACTTGTCACGGGGGGTAAGGTAATTAATACGCTTCGTTGTTTGTGTTATAATCGTGGCCGCTTGTCCACTCCGGTCGCCAACCGTCTTAGTACTGACGCCCGGTCCGCGTCCACGACTATACCGTTTATTCATATATCACAATCACTGATCGTCACACTACCCGTCCTAATGATGCTTTGAATAAATTCATCTCAGGCCCCGTAGATTTGTTAGTTAGTACGTCAGTGGTCCCTTTTATATGTCGGGATAATACGTCAGCTACTGTGTTTAATTTTCCTTTCACATGCTCAACTGTATAGTCGAACCGTCCTATGTAGTGTACCCAACGTATCATTCGTGCGCTCAACAATTTCCATGTTTGTAAAAATATCAAACTCTTATGATCGGTCCTAATCACTAAACGTGCTCCCCTCAAATACGTTTCAAACTTTGACAAACTAAAAATGATCGCCCACAACTCCTGTTCTGTGACTGTCCATTTACGCTCCGTCCCCGTCAACGCTTTACTACAAAATCCTATTATCTGTTCTTCACCTACATCGTTCAATTAGGATGTACAAGAAGTATTGTATCTAGAAATAATTTCTTGACCCTCTCAAAACAATCGTTTACTACCTGCGTCCATGACCATTTGGTATTTTGTTTTAATAGATCGCAGAGTGGTCTAACCTCTTCGCTATACTTCGAGATAAACCTTCTGAAATAATTTATTAATCCCAAAAATCCTCGTAATTGTTTTATTGTTCGAGGGATGGGGAAGTCTAATATAGCTTCTACTCGTTCCGGATCCATACGCACCATTTGTATTTACTATGTGTCCTAACAGTTTCACTTCTACGCATAAGAAACGACACTTTCCTAGCCTACCCGTTAGGCCTGCGGCTTCTAGCCTGTCTTGTACTCGGTCTAAGTGTTCCAAATGTAACCTTATGTCCACCACAGGGGTATATGTTACCACAGGGGTAAATATGACAATGTCATCTAAATAGTTCACGCAAAACTCACGTACTTCTTTTAATATAGAATCCATTGCCCTTGAGAATCCCGCCACAGATGTCTTCAATCCTTGAGGCAATACACGAAGTATGCGTCCTTCCCATAAAGGAGAACCCTGTACACTTCCTACAATCCCGATGCAAAGGTATTTGAAAATAAGCATGATTCAAATCAATTAGACTAATATAATTTACTCCATGAAAGGATTGTAAAATTTCAGACGTGAGTGGTGGCAAACCCGCGTCTCCTATCCTTTTTTTTTTAATTTCGCGCGCGTCTAATAAGATTCTTATTGACCCATCTCGCTTTTTAGTAAATGTGAGCGGGCTGCAGTACGGAGTTACCTCCCGTCCGATTACTCCTAGCTTTTCTAACTCCTCTAATTCCACTTTAACCTGTTCCCTATATGCCAAAGGTACCGGATAACTATGTTTCACAAAAGGAGTTTCGTTCACCAACTCAATAACGTGCTCGTACCTGCTGGTCAACCCTAAAGGCCATACCTCACCGAGATGCCATGGCGACGTGGCCAGCGACGTTGCAATGGCTACGTCTGGTGTCCCTGCGTCGCCAGACTGAGTCGCCCAATCGCGTCGCCAATACATCAGTTCTGTCTCGACACAGTCAGGAATGGACGTGTAAATTACTGCACTGTTATTATATTATTACCAGCGTCGCAAAAAGATGAAACGAAACAAGAAAAAAATATGGGTACATCCGTTTGTATCAAACCGAAGCCAAAGCGGTGTTTTTCTCAAACTCTATGAAGATTTAAGAAAATACCCTGAAAAAATGTTCAATTATCTGAGGATGTCACTAACATCATTTGATGAATTATTGAGTTTATGTTGGAATGATTTAACTAAAGATACAATATTAAGAAAATCTATAAGTCCTGAAGAAAAACTATTTGTGACATTGAGGTAAGCATATATTTATAATTTAATCATACATGTCTAAAATGGTTGATTCGTCGGAGTAATTTGACAAATTCGACAAGGGTAAGGTGTGTGACATTTCAGAACCTCCGGAACGAGTAGAATATCCAGGATGGTAGCTTGAAGGAGACTGTTGCATTTGTTGGGATTGCGACCATGAGCTTTGGGGGTAATAAACAGGCTTAGTTGCGTTGTCGAGTATAGACATTATCTTCATTTTCGTATCCATTTTTCTTTCTGGAGGTACTTTTTTTAATGTACCTACCAAAGACAACATAAATAATCTGTCTTCGTCATCATTTTTTTCGTCAATTTTTTCTCTCGTCTCGATGCTTCTCTGTAGAGTTTCAAGGAATTTATCATCTTCGGGACACGTAGTGGCCTTTATCTTTTATTTACGTTGTACCATCTGTGTATCTGGTTCAGAGTTCTCCGTAGGTTCTTCATCAGCAACGTGTTCGTGTTCAGGTTCCTTTATAGCTACAACATTTTTTAAGAATTGCAGCTATTTAAAGAAGATGTATTCACTTTTACGTGATCCACCGCCAGATCCAGACTTAACATTTTTTTGGCGGCCAATTTCCCTTGTGAAGCAGCCGCGGATACTCTTCCACTTTCTTTGTAATGCAACGGCTGAAAGTAAATTTTAAGTTAGATTTTTTTTTTGCAGGTATCTTGCAACAGGTTGTACATTTATGGAACTATATTACAACTACAGACTCGGTTATACAACAATATGTACAATAGTTAGAGAAGTGTGTGACGCTATATGCAAACATCAAGGACAATTTATAATATTACCTACAACAGGAAATGATTGGGAAAGCATTGCAAGAGGATTTAAAAAAAACACCAATTTCCCGCATTGCATTGGTGCCATTGACGGAAAACACATCAGAATAATCCAGCCAGTAAATTCCGGATCACTATACTACAACTATAAACATTACTTTTCAATTGTTTTACTCGCAATATGTGATGCTAATTATAATTTCACGTATATAGATGTTGGAGCGTATGGAAAAAGCAGCGATTCGGGAATTTTTAAGGAAAGCTCTTTTTACACTAACCTCATGAGCAATTCTTTAAGTATCCCTGAGGCCAAACCACTGATAGAAAATGGTGAGAATATTCCATATACAATTGTAGGAGATGAAGCTTTCGGACTACATGAAAACCTCATGAGACCTTACGGAGGACACAATCTCAGTTACAAACAAAGAATTTTTAACTATCGTTTATCTAGAGCACGCCGTTATATCGAGTGCACATTTGGTATATTATCCAATAATTGGAGGATATTCCACAGGCCACTGAATGTTAATATAGATTTAGCAAAGAAGATTGTTAAGACATGTTGTATTTTGCATAATTTTGTACGTTCTAGAGATGGCTATTCATATGACGATACTTTGGTAGTAACGGGGTTCGAACCTGCTACAGATCAGAATCGTAATAGAGGAGGGAGAACAGCTTTAACAGTTCGAGACAAACTTGCAGACTATTTTGTTAATCATAACCCACTACCATGGCAAGATAGAAATGTATAAGTTTAACAAAATATTAATAAAACATTGCACTTACATAGTTCCTTTTTTCTGCATTTGTCATGTCTTCTTTTTCTTTAAAAATGTTCACCATTTCATCCCAACATTTAATTTTCAAGTTGCGGTCAGAGTACTCTTTCAATCCGTTGTTCCATAAACACGGCCGATTTTCAATTTCTATGATAAATCTCTCAGTATCGAACGACATTTTGCTCTCAGTACGACGTGCGTTCAACGCGGCGACTGGTTGGCGACTGAGTGAGTGACGGAGCATACAAACTCTGTCCCGGCTTCCATCCATTGTTACCTAAGATATTATAAGCCACACCAGCCGTTTCGCGCTCCGAGATCCCGTTACTCCCCGTCCTGCACAACACTAAATTTTTGGACCTCGTTTGTCGGAACCCTAGTTTTTTGACGTTCCCTCCCCCACATTTTTCGACAAAGTAGAGCCTTCGCCCTCTTTTACAAAAGTAATAGCCGGTCTGACTCGTTCAATTTCAGACAATGCAGGCCCGTTCGCCCTATACTATTTGACGATAACCGCGTCCTCTGGACGAGTTTCCCCTAGTGCTCCATTTATTAGTGGAAATTGTTGCAACAATAGGACGTGTCAACGGTGACCCGTTATACCGTCTGCCTCTGAAATTACTGCCTACTATCTCTCTCGCAACTCCTTTCGGTTTTTCAACAATATTTTGTTCTATACTCCTTAGAAACTTTGCCCCGCTCATGATGTTAACTTCCTCAGTCCTAGTAAACCATAGCCGCTGTATATCTATCGCATAGTGCCGCATAATAGAATTTACTAAATCACGCTCGCTAAACGCAATAGTTAATGATTGCATCGATTCAACCTGCACAGCAAAATGTTCAGACATCGTCATTCCCGAATCGCTCGAATATACTGCATTCATCAACCTATATCTCACAGATTCCTGAATCTGTTCGGTCCAATAAGTTCGTCTAAAGTCGGTCTCAAAATCGGCGAACGTAATCCAGTCCTTTGAGTATAATTCCATGACCTGGCGAGCGTGCCCTGTTATACATCCTAGTGCTATATCAATTTCGCGATCCGACCCATTTACCACCCTAATATACTTTTTTTAAACGCTTTAAAAATGCAATAGGATTTGTGAGCGGTTTCCCATCGAAGTTTGGTTTGTTAACCGATGGTTGTACCACATATACATTCCGAGTTTCGGAAGACGCTACACTTGACCTTGCGGACTCGAGTCTAGGTTCCTGTCTATCACTGTTACTTTCATTACTCACTACCCCAACCGACTCGTGTGACGTAACACTCGCGTTTTCATTCGGTACTGGGTTCACTTTTGAACTCAATTGCTGTAACTTTCCCTCGAATTCACAGATTTTTTGTAAAATCAACTCTAACGTCGAGTTACCTATGGTTTCTGTTCGCTCGTTCTCTCCTACCTCACTAACGCCCGATCGGTCCGCTACTACCTGCTTTGTCTTCCGTCCCTTCCTACCTGTCGACATTTTTGTTCGCCTCAACACCTTTTTTTTTTCTATTTACCGCTCGACTTCGCCAAATACTTGTTTACTGCGCAACTTACGTGAACCGTCAAACGACGTACCTATTGGTAAAGGCACAATATTGACACCAGATGTTAACGGCACTCGGGATGCGTCGCTTTCGTTGGAGTGAAGTAAATCCGCACAAAAGGAGAAATCGAAAATCGAAAAATTGATTATTTTGAAAAGATTGAAAACTGTTAACACGAAAATTGTTTTATTGAAGATTGAAATACGAAATTTGATTTTTATTGAAAATTGAAAATTGAAAATACGCTTTTATTGAAATTGAAAATACGATTTTGATTGAAAACCCTGGAACAAAAGAAAATTCTATTGTAACGTGGCAGAAATTATAACCTGTTTGACACGTAGCAGAGATCAAGAAAAGTCGCTTACCAGCTATGAAGCTTTCCCAACCATCTGACCGTTTTCAATATTGTAGGTTTGTCCACGATGGTTATAAATTAAAGTAGGGAAAACTGAAAAAAAGACAAAGAAAATTGGCATGATGGAATTTTCCATTAGACGAGAAAATCAACTTAGGACTTCAAATTAATCAGGAAAACTCACCATAATGTAATACATCGTATTACTAGGATAAGGAAATCACCCCATCCTACAAAATCCAGAATATTTGAGGAACTACATTTTCCTGGATGGACAACGCAGCTTGCAAAACAGGAACTCCAATCTTGTGTCTACAAAATGGCTGAACCAAAATTCTTTTCCTCACCATAGACAAATATCTTTTGCCAACCTTTAGTATTATCAAAACAAAATAAAAAGGAAAAGTAACATACTTGCAAAACTAAAGGACATGTCCCAGTTCAGTATGGAGGGTGGTTTTTTATTCTGAGTGTCAATGAACCAGAACCAAACTGCCATCACGTGAAAGAGAAAAAAATATAACATTAAACGCCATTTAAATAATAATTTTAGAAAACCCCGTTTTTTAAAAAATTAATTATGAAAAATATCGTTTGTAGAAAATATTTTTCGATGGATGGCAACACTAAAACTTGGGTAATGCGCATTAATTGTGATTATTAATATTCCATTTCGATAAACTACCCATTTTCCACTACATAGGTAGTACATACAACAATATAAGATTAATAAATAATAATTGAGTATTTGAGACATTCGTAAAATAATTATTACACAACAATAAATCACCAATAAACTAAGATAAACAAAACTGACAGTGACATTTGACAATCACCCAATGACATAAGTGACAAAAAAAATCAAGTTTGTTTTTACTGTTGATAAAATTCAGACAAAGATCTAAAAAAACCACAAAATAAAAATATATTTTTCTCCAAATTGGGGTCCTTTAAAAATGTGTAAATAATTCTAAAAGCCATATTTTAGGATCTCTATTCACGTGTATTAAAATCATCTTGGTTCATGTTCAAGGCCCAATCTTGGACAAGTCCTTTAATAAAGAAATTATGAAGTTAATTTATATCTTTTATTTATTTACCAAAATTACAAAACAGCTCTGAAATTCCTAAACGAAAGCTAGAGCGCCATCTCTCGGCTCACCGAACATCAACAACGTGAACATCGATTCGTGATTTCTAGATAGTCCGACAGATGCCTCTGTAAGCACTACGTCACAATATGTACACGTTCACCTAACGTCGTTAAGGAGAAAAGACACACTCTAGTTATTCGGCGAAATTATAATATATATTTACATTACTTCTAAATAGGTTCACAGATAGTTAGATTATATTTATCTTTCTTATAAAGATTTTCCCCAACTGAATATTCTGAACAGGCCTGTTTAAAACACAGAGGTGTGCGTGTTGTTACGAAGTTTCACCCCTTCTGTACAGCCACATTAATCTATATAATATTATGAGCAGATATATAACATATATCACAAATATTGGGATTATCACCCAGTCCAGAATTGACCCCACATGGTCCCTATTCCTTCGCTCAGTTGCGTACAATATTTCTAAAGCGGTTTCTGCGTGCATTTAATTTATTTTCAGTAATTTATCTCTCAGATTTAAAGTATAAGGCTGGTTTTAGAGTCACGCCGACCGTCGGCGCTGAGGACTACGCGCGTAGCTCTCAGCGCGTAGCTGTTTGCGGCAACTCGTTTTAGTATCGTGCTGAACGTCATGGAGTACAGACATGCCCAATCAAATGAGTGTTCGAATTGCTGCCGTGTATTTTTTATGGAAAAAGAAAAGACTTCAACAACAACGAAGAAAAAGACTTCAAGTTCATCCACTTATTTCTGAAAGATTGCTAGTGGGGGCCTTTGTTACATTGTTCAATCAGTTAAGAGATGACGAAATCAAATTCTTTAACTACTTTCGCATGTCATCACGAACTTTCGACGAGTTACTGGCAAAGCTACATGATAAGTTACTACGTTGCAGTTACAGGCGTTTACCTATATCACCAGCTGAACGTTTGATGGTTACTTTAAGGTAAGAAAAAAACCAAGTTGTTTGTTTTATTTTAATTAAATTGACACTTTTATTTAGTACCTTGACATTTATTATTATTATTCAGACACATATTATTTGCCATCATTATTAGTGTTGCGGGTTTGTGTTTCGTATCTTGATACAGACTGTGGCACATATTCTTCATATGTTGGCTGAGTGCGATAAGTCTCATTATCCATTCTTTCATTCGTCGATGAATTATTTTGTCTGAGGTACATCCGTGGCACATATTCTTCATATGTTGACTGAGTGCTTGACTGAGTGCGATAGCTACTCTGAGCCTCATTGTTTGGTCTGTGGTACATTCGTGGCACATATTCTTCATCATATGTTGGCTGAGTGCCATAGTTACCTTGAGCCTCATTATCCGTTGTGTCATTTGTCGATGAACTGTTAGGTCTTGGGTACATATTTTGAATATCCATTGCCACTGCTAACACTCTAGAACGAAACTGCAACTTTTGTACAAGATCAAAGCTTTTTAGAACTGGGCCCAAAGAAGAAAAAAAGGCCAGGTCATCACTGTTAATATCTGGCGTTTGATTGCTTAGCAAAGTTAACAGTTCTTTTTCAAAATTGTTATTTTCTTGGAGGGGTTGGCGTTTCTTTCTTTTTGGTATGCGAGGCATTTGCGTCGATCCCTGCTCTTGTTCTTGTTCTGATTGCGTGTTTTCAGCATTCTCCAATGTAGACATATTAGAGGTGTCTTCCGTATTATTAATGGTAGATGAATTGTCGGAGTGATCTAGCATTGATTCCGTAACTATATTAACATCGGTTGGATTCAAAAAGGATAGTTCATCATAATACACATATTTTTTTATCTTCTTTGCAGCGCTCCCTGAAGGAGTTTTTTTCATAGAAGCTTTACATCTAAAGAATGCATCCCTAGCAGTCTTCCACCTTTGCTGGATTAGTTTTTCTGTAACAATATAAAAGCAAATACTTAGTAATACTGTTTCTTTTTTTTCAGATTTTTGGCTACGGGAAATACATTTACAGATCTGCAATATTCATTCAGGCTTGGAGTAACTACTATTAGTTGTATTGTAAATGAAGTATGTTCACTAATCTGGGATACACTTCACGACGAATGTCTGCCAACCAGAAGCTCAGAGATGTGGCAAGAAATAGCCAATGGATTTCTTCACAATGCCAACTTTCCTAATTGTGTCGGAGCAATCGACGGGAAGCATATAAGAATTATAAATCCAGAGGGAGGTGGATCGATGTACTACAATTATAAGAATTTTTATTCCATAGTTCTCCTGGCTATGTGTGATTCAGATTATTGCTTTACATATGTTAACATTGGTGCACATGGGAAAAACTCGGATTCATCTATTTTTAAGAACAGCGCCTTATTTCGAAATCTAGAAAATAACACTTTGAATTTGCCAGGTCCCAAGCCTTTACCAGGTACAAATGATCCAGTAAACCATTTCATTATTGGCGATGGGGCGTTTGGTATATCGAAGCACGTAATGAAACCATATGTACGAAGCAACATGACTCATAAAAAAAAAGTTTTCAACTACCGATTAAGTCGTGCAAGAAGATACATTGAATCCACGTTTGGCATAATGTCTAACAAATTCAGAGTGTTCCATACTCCTTTGGCCGTTAGTGCTAAAGTTTCCACAAATATTGTAAAGGCATGCTGCATATTGCATAACTTTATACGAGTTCGAGATGGCTACAGGGTGGAAGATTCTTTGACAATAGAGGGCATGATTGATATAGATAATAATGAGCCCATAAATAGGTCGGGAAATGTAACACGGGAATTGTTTGCTCAATATTTTATGACACCCATCGGAAGAGTTCCCTGGCAAGATGCATGTATATTTTAACATAACCCTGACATAACCTCACTTTTTGATCGTTTAAAATTTCTTGTGTTTTTATGAAACTATAAGTTATAAGAGTATTGTTATTCATAACTACGAATGCAAAAATATATTAAACGCACTTACTTACCCAAATCGTTTTTTTCATTTTCCTGCACATCCTCAAACAGTGCGATTACGATGTCGTTCCAGGCCTTCAATCGTGCGTCTTTATTTTTATACAATATGTCACTGGCGTCCCATAAACATTTTCGCAGCCGAACTTCTTCAATCACACGCCCAGTATTAATATCGCGATTCATTGTTGCGCCCGTCTGTCCCCGTCGGCACGTGCGTTTTATGTAACACTGTAACGATAAGTGAGGTCCGAAGCGCGTCGGCACCGCGTGCTCAGCGGCGCCGACGCGTGGCGCGTAGGCGCGCGTGTGGCTCAGCGCTGACAGTGCTCAGCGCTGAGTCGTCGGTGTTATTTTAAAACGCTTCATAAGTAATCATACATATTGGCCTGTCAGCGCCGACGGTCAGCGTGACTCTAAAACCAGCCTAAGGTTGGACTATATCTGTGAATCTACCCAGACTATTAATTGTAATTTGACTTATAGTACTTTACCCGATATAGGTTCGTCTCGTGTGCCTCGCCGTATTCGTTCACTTATTTAGTAGACTCAAATACCCTTTAACCTCTCATGAATAAACTTTCCCCTTTACCGATTTACACTGTATTTATACGTTATTACGAGAGCTAAGATTAACACTATCTTAAAACCGCTATTACAAGGCTATAGCTAGTTGACCGCACGCTCGGCGCCTCAAAATCAGAGTGTCCTGGTTTCCCTTAGCTCTCCTCGAGTCTTCTATCCCGGTTTTCCCTCTCTCCATCGCTCGCCTCTCCACACTGTAAAATAAAGCACCAACAATCAAATGCTCAAATGTGATTTGTCAATACAAACACCCCGCCTATGTGTTAACCAATCGTCGGACGCGTGGTTGCTTTTCCGCTCCTTTTTTTTCGTATGGTTTTATTTTTGTTTTCTACCAAGCTGTCGTCATATCTGGGTTTTAAAATTACGTCTAGACGTTGTTCACGAAAGCTGCAAAAACCCCCAATAATTTATGATCCTGTTTTCTAAGTAACTTGTGCAACGTTTGAATTTCTCTTAGCGTCAAGTTTCTATAGTTTATGGCTCTATTAGAATTTATCCTGAGTATTTGTTCCTTTTGTTTTATGGCATTCTTAGAAGTGCCCTTACATCCGTAACTTAACTAAAGCCCGTCTGTGATTTGATAAACGACATGGTCAAAAATTGTATGGAAGTCTGCCCCAGAATGTCCAGAGATGAAATCTATGTCATTAAATAGTACAGATCTTCTATTTAAAGAATAAGAAAGTTACATATAGCTTTGCAGTCGTGGAGTAAAATTATGAAGGTTTAAAAAAGTTGAAGTTTTCGTCGTAATAATGTACTTTTCTCTAGAAACTTTTATTTGAGTGATGTTTTAATCATGTATATTAATCTCAGGTAATAGAAATCCTAGGATTAAGCTTT
This sequence comes from Erebia ligea, assembly GCA_917051295.2. Classification (NCBI taxonomy): domain Eukaryota; kingdom Metazoa; phylum Arthropoda; class Insecta; order Lepidoptera; family Nymphalidae; genus Erebia; species Erebia ligea. The sequence continues at coordinate 2,178,987 of OU785241.1, forward strand.
AAAAACCGGTCGTGCAGCTTTTATTGGTTTAAAAAAACTATTTTATATGAGACTGTTCACGACCGAGACCTAGATGGCGCTGTACAATAAGTCGCAGTATTTAATTAATTGGTACCCTGTTGTAGATGTCAGATTATAGATGTCGCTGTCTGGCATTAAGTCGCGCTATTTATCTGTCATCGTTTATCAATTATTATCTGTTTATTATTATCATAGATAATATAGACGAGCAACATTATAGGCCATTGAGTAAATATATAGGAAGAGGAGACAATGTAATAATAATACCACATGTGAGCGAAATGAGTATGAGTATAAGGGGTTACAGAGCGAGAAAATGTTTGTTTGTCCTGCTCAGCGTATCACTTTTTTTTGTTTGACTCATCCGACAGTTTAGGTCAGACAATCCTGTGTCATTATTGTTATTCGTCCCTATTCGTACGAAATCGGAATTGGACAAAGTGGTAACTGTGCTCGTAGCTTACGAAAAAAGTGGTTTAACTGATAGACGATGGTGTATTGCTGTGTTAGGCTGCAAAAGCCGAACTGAACGTAAATACGTAAGAACGTGAATGCAACAAAGTATAGAAATAACAAAAAAATACCTTTTTAGCATTAAGAAAATATTACATTAAGACTATCGGTATGGCATACTGTGTACGCTGACGCCATGTCTATATCACTTTCTCTGTCTACGTTAAAGGCATATTCCTACATCCATGAGCATAAGTTTAATCATAGACAGTAGAATATGTATCATTGACGTTTGATGGTAATTCGACGCAAGACAAAGATCACGTGATTTTAACATTAAAAAGCGATTAAAAGACTTCTTTTTTCAATATTTTTTCAGCGACTGCTATGAAACATAATTATTAATTTAAAATTCATTGTTTATTTTAATTAAATTATTTAATATACTTGACGGCGCGCGCGTCAATGACATGTTATTATAGTCTGTGATCAAGAGTGTCGCTGGCTGTCGAGGCACTCTGGCGGAGCGTCGCGTCTATGGTAGCGAGGCAGCCATCTTCTTGGCAGTTAGAATATGAAAAAGGACCAGCGCACCATGTCTGCGACGAATCGCTATCTTAAATTGTAATCTAAGTTGTTAAAAGTTAAGTTTAAGTTGAGTTAAAGACAAAGGACTGTTAATTAATTATTAGAAGATTTATTTTGTGGTGACAACATTATTTAGAGGATTATTATAATTTTTGTTCAAAAGAAAATCAATTAGATTGCCCACAAACACAAGCCAGCCAAGATGAATTCTGATGAAGGCCCTCCTGCGCCTATATCAGAAGTGGGATGTAACGGATTACAAAATGAATCAAAACAGCCGGATAAAGTAAATGCTGAGCGACTTTTATGTATTATGGAAATTTTGCTTTCCAGAGTTTTAGCAGCGCAACAAACGCCAACCGTGAGTACCTACTAATCAAATGCCACTATTAAAGTTTGACCCAGATGAGTCGAAATCGGATATCAATGATTGGTGTAAAGTAACAGAAGTTAGTGTGCAAAATAAATGTTTCGAAGGAGTTAACTTACTCGTAGCTCTCACGGGTGCGATGAAAGGCCGTGTCATTGCGAAGTTAAATCTAAATGAAATTACATGGAATTCGGTTAAAGAGATTTTAATAGCTAGATTTGCTACACCAAAACTTGTTCAAGACTACTTTGACGACATCTTACGATTCCAAATAGACGTTATAGAGACGGCATCCGAATCTGCTCTTCGGTTATGGAATCTCATTGAACGAATACCTAAAACTACGATGCCTGAAGAAGTAATTACTGGGTTCGTTATATCGTTACTGTGTCAGAAGGATAATTTGATACGTCGTGAATTATATGCTCAAACTGTCACGAGTCGAGCTCAATTATTCCGAATACTCGGTAGAATTTCTCTTATGCGACGCGGGTTAGATGTTGAAGTTCAAGAGCCTGAAGGCAAGCAAGTTGAAGCAAGATTTAGGAAGCAACGTGATGATGTTGGAATGAAATCGCAAGATTCTTCAAGTTCGTCATGTACTATGGAGAAGACGGCTGATGTTATCTGTGACACGAACAGTCAACCTGGGCATGTGGCGACTACTTTTACGAACAAAAAGAGCGGCAGCGAAGCTGCGGTGAGCACCGCCCTTTCAGGGATACTTTGAAGACATCTTCCGGTGAGACAGTTTCTTTTTTTTATTTATTTTTATTTGATAGCGGATCATCTTGTTCTCTTGTAAAAGAAAGCTTCTGTGATAAACTTGTGTGTACTGGGCGTGAGTCTCGTTTATCTAAGGGACAAAGGTGTTGATGATATACTCGTACATTGTACAACTCAAATTCAAAGCAATGTGACATTGATAAATTAATTTTAGTTAATTAACTTTTTCATGTGGTCCCTGATAGTTGTGTTTCCTATCTGTATCGGGAAAGATATTTTTGAGCAAAAGTTATGCGTCAAAATTAGCAGTGGCTATCACAAATTCTATTCCAGGGAACAAACTCATTTTTGCGACCTAAATTCAAACAAAATTCATTCAATTTTCATTCAACAAAGGGTCCACTTGTTATTACTGCGGTATTAGGTACCGATAGCAATGAATTAAAAAGCTGGTTCTCATCGTGTATGTAAGAAAGTATGCCCACGAGAATGTGTGCAGTACCCCCAGAGCACGATGGCTTACTTGAGATAACGACTTGCCTTTTGGATTGTGATGAGGCCGAGACGGCGCCAGAAGATTCAAAATGATGTAACTCTAAATGATCGAGATGACACCTTGATTGCTTTGACTGTATAGCTACTCTGATCCTGAGACATAGGGCACAGAAAATGAAATAGAAAACGCTGAACAAGAATATCCGTTATCATAGGTATGCCATGATTATCATGTTTATTTTAATGTATGGAATGTTTTAGTCAATTTGTCGATCCTGGACAAGGTGTGTCGTCCGGGCCGAGCCTGAAAAGGTCGGTTGAAGGGATGCACTCGCTTGGTTCAGATGTAACGGTTCCATAGTCTATCCTGGTCAAGGTGTGTCGTCCGGGCCGCACCTGAAAAGGTGGGTTGAAGGGATGCACTCGCTTGATTCAGATGTATGGGTTTCATAGTTTATCCTGGACAAGGTGTGTCGTCCGGGCCGAACCTGAAAAGGTCGGTTGAAGGGATGCACTCGCTTGGTTCAGATGTATCGGGTTCATAGTCTATCCTGGTCAAGGTGTGTCGTCCGGGCCGAACCTGAAAAGGTCGGTTGAAGGGATGCACTCGCTTGGTTCAGATGTATCGGGTTCATAGTCTATCCTGGTCAAGGGGTGTCGTCCGGGCCGCACCTGAAAAGGTCGGTTGAAGGGATGCACTCGCTTGATTCAGTTGTAAGGGTTTCATAGTCTATCCTGGGCGAAGAGTGTTGTCCGGGTTGCATCTGAAAAGGTCGGTATGAAGGAAACACTTGTTCGGCCCAGACGTATTTGCGTTGGTTGACTGGTCGAAGGGACAGTGTCATCCGGGCCAGACCCATATGGGTTGGTTGTAGGGATATGCTCGTCCGGTCTAAGTCATTATGGTATTGGTCTTATTGCAGGCGACATAACGTCGATGTGAATTATTATAGCTCATTCAGAATAAAGTCATGGTTTTAGTAGGATGGACGAGCGGATGTCCTGGTGATTGAAACTTGTTTGTTACAGATAAATTCTAACGCCCGAGGACGGTCGAATGTCAGTCCGGCCGTGACGGCGCGCGCGTCAATGACATGTTATTATAGTCTGTGATCAAGAGTGTCGCTGGCTGTCGAGGCACTCTGGCGGAGCGTCGCGTCTATGGTAGCGAGGCAGCCATCTTCTTGGCAGTTAGAATATGAAAAAGGACCAGCGCACCATGTCTGCGACGAATCGCTATCTTAAATTGTAATCTAAGTTGTTAAAAGTTAAGTTTAAGTTGAGTTAAAGACAAAGGACTGTTAATTAATTATTAGAAGATTTATTTTGTGGTGACAACATTATTTAGAGGATTATTATAATTTTTGTTCAAAAGAAAATCAATTAGATTGCCCACAAACACAAGCCAGCCAAGATGAATTCTGATGAAGGCCCTCCTGCGCCTATATACTCGTATGTTTGGACAGTCTGGGGCAAAAATTTACCATCTCCTTTATGGGCGTCCAATGTTTATTTTAAGATTTCTCAAACCTAAAATTATGTTTCGAATTTTTAAAATGTCCGTGGCGTCAAATGAGTTATAGTCGACCATCTCAATATTAAATACATTCACGGACCTGCATTATCACTACAGATTGGGAATAACAACAATAAGTGCTTTTAGTGAAAATTGTTTGTTGCCAAATATGGATTTTGTTTTACGAACAATATCTTGGAGATCCTACTACTGTAAAATGGATATCAATTGCAATATAAGCTAAAAGCGCACTTTCCCAACTGTGTAGGTGCTGTTGATGGAAAACGTATCAGAGTACAAAAATTTCCTAACTCGAGTTCCATGAATTTCAACTATAAAGGATACCATTCAATTGTGTTAAATTAACATTCAATTGTGTTAAATTACATATATTACATATTATACTTTATACTACACTGTTAATGGCCATAGTTGACTCTGATTACCAATTTGTCTATGTGGATATTGGTGCATATGGCAAAGACTGCGACTCGGCTATCTTTCAGAATACTGATTTCTATAAGCTGCTTATAGCGGACAATTTAAATATTCCAAGCTCAGCACCTTTGCATGCATCTATGACCAGTAGATTACTGCATGTTTTAGTCGGAGATGAGGCTTTCCAACTAACTAGACACGTATTGCGTCCTTATGGAGGTCATAATCTGGACGTAAAAAAAATATATTCAACTATCGTCTTTGCCGTGCACGTAGGTACGTAGAATGTGCTTTTGGCATATTGGCTAACAAATGGCGTCTATTTCATCGCGCTTTAAATGTCTCAAAACAATTCAGCAAAGACATCGTGAAAGCATGTGTAGTTTTGCACAATATTGTAGTTCGCCAGAAAGATGGATACAGAAATGAAGATTTTTTAACACTTCAAATTCCAGGCGGTATACAAAACATACAGATCGCCGGGAATACGCGGGGAAATCGTACTGCTAATGATATAAGAAACCAATACGCAGATTACTTTGTAAGCGAGGTAGGTTCGTTGCCCTGGCAAATGGATAAAATATAAGCACTTGTGGATCCAGGATTCGCTTTGAGAAGCGTGTATACGGTTGGGGGGGAGGGCTATACCTGCTTTTTTACCAATTAATTTTTGCTACCTAAATACATCGGTTTATACACGGTGTGTGTCGACCCGAAGGATTTTGATCAATGATTATATCGAAATATAGCCCCCTCCCCCCTTTGGATCCGCCACTGAATATCAGGACCAACTACTCTTCACATCACAATCGCAGAACACTCACAATGTAATCTGAACCAAAGTATGAATCTTTATTCATAATTAATTAATAATTACTTACTAAGTTCCTCCTGTTGTTTTAGTTGTAAATTTTTGTATTCCGGTTCTAAAATCATTGCGACATATTCCCAAGCATTTCTTCTTATAATTTTTTGTCTGTAATCTTCGTTCGATTTATCCCAAAGACACGGTTTACTTTCTACAGCTTCTATTAACGTTGGAACATCGTATTTTAACTTTTTTTCCATTATTAATTAGGTTAAAAAAAATTTATACTAATATTATAAATGCGAAAGTTTGGATGGATGTATGAATGTATGGATGGATGTTTGTTACTCAATCACGCCCGAACGGCTGAACAGATCTGGATGAAATTTGGCACAGAGGTAGATTATAGTCTGGAATAACACATAGGCTACCTTTTATCCCGGAAAATTAAGAAGTTCCAGCGGGAACCCAAAAACATCAATCCACGCGGACGAAGTCGCGGGCATCAGCTAGTAAAAAAAAAACAATTCTAGACACGCACGAAAACGTCCGAGGCGAGCGGCGCACTCGCAAGGAAAAGGAATGTTGTGTTGATGTCGTGTTGGTTTGGCGTATAGTGAGAAAGCGGCCTATATAAGTCTGCAGGCGGCTATGTTGTCACAACAAAAAAGTTGATCCGATCTAGCGGACAAGACAACATAGCCGAATTGTTGGTCAAAGTTTTGTGTTGTCCTCGTGTGTGAGAAAACGGCGCATACATTAGTATGGCGGTTGGAGTTGTCACAACATTATGTTGTGTTGATGTTGTGTTGGTTTCGCGTAGTGAGAAAACGGCTAGGATTTGATTGTGGTCTAATTGTTGTTTTTCTAACATTTCGATGCATTCATTGTAATATTGCGCATCTTTTGCCTCTGGAGTACCTATGAGCCATTTTAGAAGTGCTAAGACCATCAATTAATTCGCGTTTTACATGATTGTGGTTATTTGAATAGTAGCTAAGTTCGCTCAATCTAGTATCGATTTTATCTAAACTACTTTAATAAAAGATTTTGTCGTATAAACGCTAGGAATAATATATTGATTGGAATTTATAAGAGTTTCGTAGTTAGTAACTAATCTTTTTAAGGAGTCGCGTGAGAGAAAAAGAGGGTCTAGGTTTCTATATACAACTAATTTCCATGAGCTTTCCGAGATGAAAATGTCTCCGAGAGGTTGGTGGAATAAACCAGACTTAGAAGGTAATTGATCGATCGTAACCTGTGTACTTCCATCAATTATTATGGAGTACCTGGAATTGGCAAAATGTTTGGCTTAGCATATGAGTCTTAAAACTTATTGATCTAGAAAATTCTTAAAAGTATATAGAGTTTGTAAGTTTGAGTATTTGAGTATAGATAATATTGTAAAACTAAAGTATGGGAATCGATAATATAAATGCCGCAATTCGTGAGTTGGTAGATTTTGTGGTAAATTTATTTATCTTTTTACACGACTTAGAAAGTAAATTTGATTTGAATTATAGAGTTTAGGAGTGTAAGAGATTTGGTAAAATTGTATAATTTTTTAAATTGAAATATGTAAATAGTATTTGAATTATATTGTGTATAAATGGTTTAAAACTAAGTACCTATAAAACTAAATTAAAATCAAACTATCTAATATAAGTTAAAACTAAGTTGATTATTGCAATCTTAAGCGATTGCCATGAACTAATTGATTTTTACCTGACTTTCTAATAATATAGTTTTCGTTAAAACCTTTCCTTAAAATTTCGTAGGGTCCTTCCCATTTGCTGTCTAGGTTATTAGGGTTTGGAACGCGGAGCATTACCTTTTCACCTTGTAGTATACTCGAATAACAACACCGTATGGTTTGTAATGAGTATACTCAACAATCGATGATGTAACATCTGCGTCTCACTCTATACACTTCACTATACACTAGTATATGATAACACTGTATACTATGATATATAGATATTATAGATGTACACTACTCAGACGTCTGTATTGGACTGTGTCCGTTATAAGAATGAGCTGTCAACTGAATGACGCCCGTATTTATACACTTTGTCTTTATCGACTACCGTCCAGTATACTACATCTCTTCCTTGTTTTAATTAATTTTATTGTTGCTTACATTTTGTCTATTATGTATAATAGCTGCAACCACTATAAATGGTTCCTAATATAGTGGGTAATTAATTTCACACAACTTAAGTCCCTGCGTACGGTCCAGGACCGTTGGGACGATGGACTGATTGATTGATGTTGCTTAGCCCATAAAATATTGTTATAACAATCACAATTAAATGACAAATGCTCATGATTGATTCATGCGGCAAGAGTGATTGTCGCGATGATGTTCCACGCACCGATCCATCACCGATCCGTAGGCTACCGCTGACTGAGCCATCCGCACGGTCGGACTATGAACGGTACACCGGTACGGCACGTGCAATAGTAATAGCAGTAATAGTAACAAACACAATAATTGCAACTTAACCAATTAAACTAGTTGTAAACCTTGCCCACACATTTCCTCTTTTTTTTTCTTCTTTTTGGGGAAGGAACCGCAAATATGATGTAGATTTCATCACTACGTTAATAACTTCAATGTGGTGCCTCCGCAGAATCATCGATAGCGACTCTCAATCGAATAGCAATCAATTTGCGATTTCTTCACAGAAATATGATTTAGTGAGAACGTACAAAATATGTTGATCGCTTCTTAACATTAATTAAGGTAGCTGATAAAAGGTAATTAATATATACGATATGTTATAAACCTATGAGTTTATAGTAGAAACTATTGCTAATTCCCAACTGACAAATTCTCAACTAATATTTAAATTGAAATAATTGCAAGGTTTACATTATCTTTTATTGGATTGCAATCAAAATATTAGAAATAGATATATTGATTAACGTTTTAAGCACCAATTGTAACTAATTGCAATGCAATACATATGTACATAATTAGTAAGTGCTATGATATTCGATCTTATCTTGGCTGCTAATATTTGAAAATATATTAACTACGATTGACATTATGGCACAAGTATTAGAGGTGTTGGATTGTAAATTATTATTTCATGGCCTAATGTGAACGTCGTCGTCAACAAATATAATCAATGCAATTTACATCATTTATGGTAAATTTTCTGATCAATAGATCACTCAACAAGGAACAATAATTGTGATGTTTTCTATATAAGACAGATACGATATAAAACACTTGTCATTGCCTCAACAAAGACCAAACCCATTTCGTAAAAACTATCATTGTATGGTCATAAAAATCCATAACAAATTACCGAATAAGCTCAAAAAACCCAAGTTACCATTATTTAAAAGGGACCTTTTAAATATCCTTTGGAACATTGCTTTTTATTCGGTACAAAAGTTCCTGATTTCTTAAATAGGAAAAGGACACATTAATCAATATCTGGGCGTCGACAACAACAAAATATGTCTACACTCATTAATCCAACAACATCCAGATAATATTGTCTGTACCTTATTTTCCCAAACAAATATTTACTTTACTTTACTTTACTATAGATAGATAAATTCCTTATTGCCACATAAACATCAAGGTACAGAGTATATAAGTCCAAAACAAAGAATTAATTAATTAACTAAAATTATTTCACTCTTAATACTCTAATATTGAATATTATTGATTTTACATACCCGTATTACAAATAAGTAAATAAAAATTAAAGGAACTTCATTGTACTGTGAGAATGTGTATTCCAACTATAGCACAAGTCAAGATGTATAGGTGTTAAACCCAAATCAAAACAAAGGAAATCCTAAACGTACCCACAAATACGGTGACCGCCTTTCCACCTTCCACTGCTAGTCTCGTTTTACAATTAACGCAAACATTACTTTACTCATATGTGCAACTTATATACCCCATAATTAATTCATTTTATTCTGTCAGTAGTCAGTACAGTTTTCGTATGTTGGTGATTATTACTTACACTACCGCTTCTAATCCGGGTTGACGTTAACGAACGTTATGACTCACTTTTAAACTATTACATGCAACACTTACTGCCGATATAGTTTTGATAAACTGATAATGATGGAACCACTCCATTCACTCTATTGCAAGAGTTGGCACCCGACTATCAAGCACTCACTGAAACTAAAAGTTTCAATATAACGCCGCAATATCAGACTTCACAACGGAAACAGTACCTTTTGTTATGAAAACCTCACTAAGAAAACCTGTAAATGACTACACTGATTACCACCATTATGAGAGGTGATCACTAGGTGATCTTTATAGATCAATAATATTACGCTAATGTGTATTAGTTTTGGTTTATTAATACAGGGAAGATGTCGATGGCTACCCTGTTAATGGGTTGTCAATTTAAAGAGATGGAAACCACAGTATATAACTTATCTTACCGACAGGTTATCCTTACACATTCGCCACTTACACGAACGAACATTGGTCGTTTTACTTGAATTTATTATTATTCTCCATTGTTATATTAATAATCAATATTTACTAAATACTAAACACGTACGAGTATGTTTCGTAATGTATTTGTTACTTGTGTCATAAGGACAATGTCAAAAATACATTATATTATCCAATCAGGATAAGTTAATCCGGACTGTATGAAATAAATTAGAATTAAATCAAGCTTAATCGCGTAGTTTGATTCAAACCTCGCTAGTGGAAAAATACATATTGTGAAAAGCAATGTTTTACGATTTATGATTCATCATTTGATACCTAGTTTTTTTAATTTCTGTTTTATCTAGATGATCTGTGAAAGTTTAACATGGACAGGTCTCTGTGTGGAATGGGAGAATGATTGTTGATTTAAGTGTGCCAACTACAAAGTTTATAAGATAGCTAAGTAGGCAAATATTACGTTTGCTTGAATTGTACTAGGTATTACCAATTATTGTTAGATATTTTGAAAACACACATTCATCAGACTTGTTGAGGGTTATTACTACAAGCTATTGGCCTGGCCTGGTCTCACTCATAAAATGTTCGTTGACATGGATGCTAACATTTAATGGTTTTTACTTGATCTTGTATAGTAATACAGTACAAATCCAGAAATGATAACCAGGCACTACTTGTATTTACTGTCTAGTTTGTGAACATCCATTGTCAATGGTATGGCAACACATGGTGTACGGTAAAGCTTGTATAAGTTTATGATTACACCACAACACTCCCTTTACCCTATTAATATAACACTGTGGAACAAATAACAATTATTATGAAAGCTGTGACCAACTAGCTAGACTACCAAGACTCGTAGCTTTATCAGGGAAAGAGTTGCAAACAATTGACAAATTACAGAAATTTAAAAACACTAATTAGTAGTCATCAGTGATCTCTTTCTTTGTCATTTTTTTATTATTATTATTATTATTATTGTTGTGCCTTTGTACTGTATTATTGTACCTTTGTACTGCACTGTTGCACCTTTGTACTGCACTATTGTACTTTACTGCTAGTCATGGGCACTTATGAGTAACTAGTACTGTATCTTTCAACATAAAACAATTTAAAATTGTTTTGAAACTACTATAAAACCATTTAAATTGTTTTTGAATATTTTTACACACAGTCACTGGCTGCAAATTATGAACGGTACCACAATTTATCATATCATATCCTTATTATAGTATTCTAGTATTCGTAAGAATAAATAACTTGTATTTTGTACTTGTATGAAAAGTCTACAACTATCGGGAATATATAACTGGACTGGCTGATAAAGCTCAAGACAAACGTCAATCAACTTTTGCGTGAACACGCCCTCTAATAATTTATGACGATTATTATATATTTGGATAGTTTAAAATTATACTTGGCTTCAGAAATACATAACCATGACAACTCCTTGAAACCTAAATTTAAGAGATTGCGGAAAAATACTCGTCTTCTTTATAGTTGATTACACATATTAAAAGACGGTACTCCAGGAATTATGTTATGGAAGTTACGAATAGTTTTATATTTCAAAATAATAGTTGTGTTTATCTATTTGATCTTGATCACAAAATACCGGAATGACTAGCTATTCTGTCACCATGAATAATAATTACAGTGGATTTCGGGTATAATGACGATGAAGGGACCACTCTATTTTCGTCGTTATATCCGGAAGTCTTTACAGGCAAAGGTAAAGAGATATCTATAAACAAAAGGTCTCCACACTTGCTGACCATCTGTGTGGATGTAAACAAAATATAAGAAATGTTTGTAAAAGAAAGAAATCTTTGTGTCTTTGGCGGCCGACTCCGGTCGCAATATCTGCATGGGATTTCTAGGAATTTGTTACAAATGATTCATTGAAAACAGTCGCTACACCCGAACTCGGCGTTACATCCAAAGTCGCTATAGCCACATGATTTTTGTACTAAAGTATGCTTTAAATTCAAGAGACTTAGATTTCACGTCGCTATAGGTAAATGGTCGCTACAACCAAGGTCGTAATAAATGAAATCCACTGTACTTTCAAATCTAGATCAACTTTTCCGTCTCGCAATTTAATGACACCCGGCTTCGCAATTTAATGCTACCTAAAATCGCAATTTAATGCCACCCAACTTCGCAATTTAATGCATCGCAATTTAATGCATCGCAATTTAATGCATCGCAATTTAATGCATCGCAATTTAATGCATCGCAATTTAATGCATCGCAATTTAATGCATCGCAATTTAATGCATCGCAATTTAATGCATCGCAATTTAATGCATCGCAATTTAATGCTAGACCGCTCACAATTAAATATCAAATCACAGTCACATTTTGCTACCTCTACAAACGGCATCGGGGCCACTGGTGGCCCCGCCTTGCATTACCTACCAGTTACCTACTTTGCCTAAACCGGCACGGAGCCACCGGTGGCTCGGTCGGTCCGAGCTATTTGAAACTGTATTTTCTTATTGATAGAGTTTATATTTGTTTGAACAACTTTGGATCATAGAGAAGTTAAATGTTCTCTTTCCCAATTATGATTTTACTTGTATCACTGTAGTTTAAGCACTATCCCCACTCTATTTTTTTTTTTTCAATTTCATTTAAATAAGTAATGAATAAAATTTACTCACATGGGTCCGTATCAGTACCTCGTCGCCAATGTAGTATACTCGAATAACAACACCGTATGGTTTGTAATGAGTATACTCAACAATCGATGATGTAACATCTGCGTCTCACTCTATACACTTCACTATACACTAGTATATGATAACACTGTATACTATGATATATAGATATTATAGATGTACACTACTCAGACGTCTGTATTGGACTGTGTCCGTTATAAGAATGAGCTGTCAACTGAATGACGCCCGTATTTATACACTTTGTCTTTATCGACTACCGTCCAGTATACTACACACCTAATTGAAAATCTGCTATGTTTTTGATGTTATTGTCATAGCGTGTTTTGGCTCTATCTTTCATGTTGTTAAGGTTTCTTTGAGCTATGTCACGAGAGATCTAAAGACGTTCATTAAGGTCGTTGAGGTAGTCACTAGTTGTGTATTCGCGGGACACTTTAAGAGTATAAAGCAAACGAGGTTTGTATCCGAATAGGAGTTCATGAGGTGTGAAGCCTGTGGACTGATTAAGTGAAGTATTATGGCACATAATTGCAAGTGGTACGATTTGATCCCAATTGTGGGACATTTTCGTTGAGTACATACGTATGTGATCTCTGAGCACTGCGTGGAATCGTTCTAATGCATCGTTGGTTTGTGGATGATATGCTGTACTGAACGTGTGTCGTGAGCCTAGTAATTTCATTAATTGTTTAGGATATTATTGACAAACTCGCCACCGAGGTCTGAGTGGAAGCGGACAGGCGTGACAGAAAGTTAGAAGAGATTCAGCTATAGTAGTTGCTTGCTTGTCGGGAATGGGGTAAGCTTGAACGAATCTAGTTAAATCGTCTTGAAGTGTCAGTATGGATTTGTTAAAGTCACCTGTAATATCAGAGTAAGAAACTAAGTCGATAGTAACTCGTTCGAATGGTTCTGTAGATGAGGTTTCTATAACCATGCTTTGTATGTCTTCCTCTGTATCTTACCGCGTTGACATATCATACATTTGTTAACATAGTCTTTAATAGTGTCAGTCATACCATTCCAATAGTATTCAGATCTGATTTTACGTGATGTTTCTACTATCCCACTATGTCCTGATAAAGGGTCGTCGTGAAAAGTTTTTAATATTTCAGGGATTTGCTCTGGAGTTGGATGTTTGACTTTATTTTCACAAATCGTAATGTTACAGTCATGTTACAGAGTCAGCTAAATATGCAGTGATGTGTAACTGTTCGTTGCCTTGTAACTTACATGTCGGGTCATTCTTGAGATCTGAGACAAAAAGTGATTTGCAATCGTGATGTTGTAAACAACTTAGAAGGGTCTTGAAATAACTTGCAGAATCCCATGAGTCGAAGTGGGTTGGTCTTGTACAACCGAAAAGCATGTTTTGTTTGTTATCTGAAACCACTAAATCCACGACGTAAACGCCGGCCTCATCAATTGTTATGATAGTAATTATTTATGCAAAGTAGCACACTTCATAGCAAGCATATTCACAAAAACAATGTTCGGAAAAAAATACTAAATAAAAAGAAAAAAAAAATTAATACTCACTCCCTCAGAAATCACACGAAAAACTTTAAAAAATTATAACTCGAAAACTACCAAAAATCGCTGAACATACATGGGGTATTTTCAGACACCCCCCAGGTGTGAGGAATCTAAAAAAAAATTATTGACGTCTTTATATCTATCTTTTTTCATCATAAATATTAATGTAGACGAGAGAAGAGAAGTAGTGTTTCTCAGTACAGTATGTAGATACTTAACTGAGAAACACTACTTCTCTTCATCGGAACTTGAAACAATTACATCACCAGAAGTAAGAGAATTATAAAATCCGTGATACTGTCTAGGAATTATGTTATTTTCACAAAGATACATGAGATCTATTAATTTTGCATTCGGGATTGGTAAAGACCCAGTGTAAGCCTGGCTCAACTCATCATCTGGTTGATTTTGACGCCTCCGGTTTTGAGTTCTTCTGACAAATAAGCGACTGGTAGGTTTCATCAAATTTATTTTTGTATTTAAGCACGTCTGGCTCAGAAGAGGACATGGATTTCTCTATAGACCACATTACTTTCAGATTCCTCTCATCTTTGGTCCAGTTTTTACCTGTCAATAACTTTTTAAAATCTACAATATCTGCTCTTGAAACCTCTTTCACAATATACAACGTGTTTATAAGCAATTCCTATAACTTCGAGGTATTGAGCAGACCACTTATAAGAATCGAACTGCATAAGAAATATTTTTTAATATTTAAAAAAAAAAAAACAGTTTTCATACAAAGTAATTCAAATATTTCCGACTATTTATGTTATACACACCTTTATGTAAAAAGCGACAACGTCGCAACATTTTTACTAAGGGATTGCGGTGCGCCTTTGCTATTTTTAACAATATCGAGATAGGAGAATCTTACTGATGGACTTAATTTTTAGGGTTCCGTACCCAAAGGGTAAAAACGGGACCCTATTACTAAGACTTCGCTGTCTGTCTGTCTGTCTGTCTGTCTGTCTGTCTGTCTGTCTGTCTGTCTGTCTGTCTGTCTGTCTGTCTCCAGGCTGTATCTCATAAACCGTGATAGCTAGAAAGCTGAAATTTTCACAAATGATGTATTTCCGTTGCCGCTATAACAACAAATACTAAAAATTAAAAAAATATATATATTAAGGGGGGTCCCCATACAATAAACGTGTTTTTTTCGTATTTTTTTGCTCAATATTAAAAACGGTAACAGGTAGACGGTTCAAATTTTCACAGAATATTAACTTGTATATTACCTTTCAAAATAAATAATTAAATATCAATAAAGTAAATATTAAAGGGGGGCTCCCATACAACAAACGAAATTTTTATTTTTAATACGTCATAAATCGTAAAACTTACTACAGGTTTGTACGGAACCCTCGGTGCGCGAGTCCGACTCGCACTTGGCCGGTTTTTTTACCTAATTACCCAGTTATGAACTTTAGGGACTACGGTTAGGAATAGAATTTGTCTACGAGCTTGGGTTCCGGTTCGAATACCAAACAAGGGATTAAACGAAAAGTAGTTAAGTAAGTTTAGTAGTATTACAAAACATAAAAGCGAAATATTAATTAGGTAGGAACTTGCTGACCTACGTTTGCGCAGTCAAAAAAATTTACGGAATTGTACCTACTATTGACTTGTGTGTATGTTTTTAATTTCGAGTATGGTAAATACGCCGGTATTTAAGCTTGAGTGAATTTAAATCGTATTTAATTTCGAGTCAGCATTTTTTACTTAGGTATAATACCGATAATACCTACCTTTTATGAATAGCGGTGTAGTCTTTTTATTATCAGGCAGTAGATTTTCAATATCGCCAAACTGTAAACTGTAAAAGATAAGGGTCCGTTCACACAGACCGGCTCGGAGAGCATCGGCCTGCTTTTTTCTTTTCACACAGACCGGGTCGTATACGCTTGGAATTGGCCGGAGCGGAGCCGCCAACTATTTCACATCGACCGGCTGGAAGAGATCTGAAAGCGGGTGCGGTTGGATGTGCTCGGAGCCGGTCGGATGCGCTCGGAGTCGGGTGGATACACTACAAAGGCAGTGCCAGTATTCCGCGCAGTCTAAGTTTTGTTTTCGGTGTGTTAACGTGTGCTTTTCGAAACATGGATTTAGATAGCTCCGACGAAGAAATATATTTGTTAGCAAGATTACTTGAAATAGAACATAGGAAACGTAAGCGCAAGCGGAAACAAATATGGGTAAAACATATTTGGAAAAACAGACTAATCCATGGGGAGTTTCACACCATTTTCGAGGAATTGAAGAGAGATAGCCTAAAATTTTATGAGTATTATCGTATGGAATATTGGCAATTTTTGAAATTGACAGATTTGTTAAGAGTACATATAACAAAAAAGACTACAAATTATCGTTGCACCATTACAGCCGAAGAAAGGTTAACGGTAACTTTAAGGTAAATAAAAAACAATTATTTATACTAATCATGTTATTTAGATCACAAAATCACAGCCCTCCATTTATTAAGCATTGTTTACGTTAATGAAATGTAAATTACTTATACTAATCATGTTAAATAACACAAACATCTAAATAGATCACAAAATCACAGCCCTCCATTTATTAAGCATTATTTACGTTAATGAAATGTAATTAAATAGTACAGATTTGTGTGTGTTTAATTATTATTATTATAATTATTATTGTTTTTGATTGTTTATTATTTTGTATTTTGTGTGCTGGTATTGTACCCGTAAGTAGTCTGATCTGGATAGTTTTGAGGAATATAGGTTTCGTTTGACACTAGGTAAGTAGATTGATTAGTCGATGGCGCTGAATTTATAGACAAAGAATAATTCAAATCTGTACTATTTTCATACAGACTTAATTCAGCTTCATTAACAATGTTAAACACGCGCCTTTTAATTCGTGCTTGGACTTCTTTTGGGAATGTTTCCACTGTATCTGACATAGACAAAAAAAAATTACGTAATGCCTTGTCACGGGGTGTAGTATTTCTTTTTTCTTCAAGATACTCTTCGAAAACCGTAGCAACATCTTTGCTTAAGCGTGGTCTCTTTTTCGAGCCAGAAGTACTTGCAAGCGATTCAACTTCAGAATGGTCAGAACGTTTAGATGATGTCGATGGTGGTGGTATTGGTGTGCCAGGCTCTGAATCATCCGATGATAATGTTACATTAGATATTTGGTTTCGATTGCGAAAAAATGGTATTATAAAAGAAAGTTCTTTTTCAAATTTTATCAATTTGGACGTAGTTGCACCATCGCCACTCTTGCCTTTTCGGTTATAATAGGCTTTTCTGAAGTTATCTCGCAGTTTCTTCCAACGATCCTGGCACTGCGTCACTGGAAAGAACAGAAATGAAAAATTAATAACATAACTCTTTTTTATTTTATAGTTCGTTTTGGTACGGCAGTCTTATATTTCTATTTTGTGTGTTTGTTTTATTTTTACAGATTCCTCATCACTGGTTGCAGTTTCAAAAACTTGTCATTTAATTTTCGAATGGGAATTTCTACAGTTCATTCAATTATTCATGAGACAATCAGAGTAATTTGTGATGTTTTGATGCCCATAGTTATGCAGATGCCAGATGAAGAAATGTGGGAAAAGGTTTCACGTGATTTCTTTAATATTTGGAATTTTCCTAACTGTTTGGGCGCTATAGACGGAAAGCATGTCAATATACAGGCACCAGATAATAGTGGAAGCTTATACTATAATTATAAAAACTTTTTCAGTACAGTGTTACTAGCTGTGGTCATACAGTTTTTTAATTGTTGATGTCGGATCATATGGTAAAAATAGCGACGGCGGAATTTTACAGAATTCAAAATTTTGGAAAAAACTCAACACCAATAAGTTAAAGCTGCCCCCAAATAAACCTCTACCTAGTACCACTGAAAGCTTACCACATGTTTTTATAGGAGACGAGGCATTTCCTTTGAGCAATAATATATTGCGGCCGTATCCAAGAGAACAAGCAAGAACAGAATTATCAAAAAAAGTATTTAATCTGCGTTTAAGCAGGGCAAGAAAAGTCGTAGAATGTGCATTTGGAATGCTAACTCAAAGATTTGAAATTTATCAAAAACGAATGAAAATTCAGCCGAAGTACTGTGATTTAATTATATTAGCAACTACATGTTTACATAATTTTTTAATAGAAAATCGGACGCCAGGACAAGAGAATGAATTTCACAGCAATATAAATTTATTAACAGCAATAACAGACAATAATAATGAAAACAGTTCTAATAGCGACGCAGTTCTAACCACAAGGAATAAATTTAAGGATTATTTTTCATCAAGTGGTGCTTTAGATTGGCAAGATCAAGTGGCTACGCGAGTTTCTTAAGTTATATTTAATAAAAATTGTCTACTACATAAGTATATTCTAACGATCAGATACTCAAACGAGTTTTTAAAGTAAGGGCGCATTTAAACTCATGTTATTCCTATTTTGACTTTGAATCTAACACGTCGCAGCACGAGTTTAAGAAGCCCTTGCTTTAAAATTCGTTTGAGTATCTGGGGGTAGGTGTAAAACAATGAAAACCTTACTTACCACTTATTCCGAGACATTTGCTAATTTCCTCCCATGCATTGTCTTTCATTATCCGATCGCTATATGATGGCTTGGTTATGTCAAATAAACACTCATATTTTGACACGAGTATTATTAATTTTTCATCATTCATCTTTTCGTACAAGTAACGCACAACTATTACGTTCAAATGTTGCTATCAAAATGGCGGTCGGCGCGGCCGCAGCGGGCACGCAATCGGAGCCGATCGGCTACGCGATAGAGAAAGAGCACGCAATCGGAGCCCATCGGCTGCGCGAGCGAGAAAGAGCACGCAATCGGAGCCGACAGGCTGCGCAAGCGAGAAAGAGCACGCAATCAGAGCCGATCGGCTGCGCGAGCGAGAAAGAGCACGCAAGCGGAGCCGGTCGGCTCCTTTTATTACTTCACACGAAGCGCGTTCAGGCATTTTTAATGACAAAAAAGGTGCAAATGCAAAAATAAACTTTACTACAATCACTCAAAACACTGTTTCCAACGTGATAAAAATCTGCTCTCCTCTCCGAGCCGGTCTGTGTGAACGGACCCTTAATCTGAGGAAAATTTATGTTTTATCGTTTGCGGCAAGACTTTATCGATGCCGACAAGATAGCTTCTACTGGCACATCACTAGTTACACCGTAGGATATTATTCAATGATTTAAGTTTGGCAACGTCGCAAAAACAAGGATGCGGCATATGGGAAACAATTTTGGATCTATTTATAAAAGAAAAATTATTTTCTCCGAAAATATCCATTTTAGAACACATGTTCCTTAGCCATTTTTGATTACTTTTCGTTAAGGAATCTAACCCTAGAGTTATAGGAATTGCTCATAAACACGTTGTATAGATCTCCAGTATCTTTGGCCCACCTGGCTAAAGCAAACCATTGATCAGGCGTGGAGATTTCTTTATTTTTCGAAGAACGCTCTATTAGCGCATGAATACTGTCATTTTCATTTTGTGTATGGCCTTTTTCCAGGAATTTATGTGATATATTCACATTAAACTTTCTAGCTGCAATCATAAAAACGATTCTATTTCTATTCTGCCCTCCGCAATTATCTGAATACAAGTTTATGGTTTGTATGCCTTTTGAGGATTGATCTTTGATAAAATCGTAGACACAACTGGCCACCTCATTTGCACCTTGTTTGGCAGTGCCCTCATGCCACAAGTAACATTTTCCAATTTTTTGAATCATCTCGAAAATTGTAAAAGTGATGAACATCTCGCATCTACTTTTTTATTGTAACTTTTTATCTTTACGCTGCGAAAAAGCATGGTGCGTGTACTGTGAACCGCATGATACACTGAATGAAAGAATAAACTGCAGTAAAAAACTATCAACGTACAACCATGGTGCGAGCATTCAACATTTAGAGGTTATGTCCAAAAACAACAATAAATAAAATGCCTAAAGTATTTTTACACAACAATACCTAAAGTTAAATGTGTGCAAAAGCAGCAGTAAACATATTTTTAGGTTATTTTTCAAAGTGCCACGTGCTATAGGTACAAAATAATGATTAGGAAATAGGTTTGGTAGTTAGGTACTCTCGATCCGGACGTTACATCCTCACTTTCTTTTTTCACAGCACTCGGGCATGCTGAACAATAAACTTGGTTCGAGTTAAGAATTTTTTTCTTATTGGCTTCAGTAAAAATCAGGTGTCTAAAATGTTTCCAACAAAAGCTGCTTCTGTTTTTTGCGTCGTAAAATACTTCAATCGAAAGTTTATTTACTTTTGCTTTTGATAGTTCAGTCATTTTAATGGTTACTCAATTATATCAAAAAGTCGGAAAATCACAAAATAGTAGATTGTTAACCGAGGGTCGAAAGAATCATTTCCCGAGGTATTTAGACGCCCGAGCGTAGCGAGGGCGGCTATAGTCCGAGTAGGAATTGATTCTTTTGCCCGAGTTAAACACTCTACTTTTCATTTCGAATATGAGGAAAATAAAACTAGTTGTTTATCTAAACTATTTATTGATAATATATAATAATATTAGTAGTATGTACCTATTTAAAATTAATTGTGAAATTAGGACAATTCGTGAAATTGAAAGTAACATTTTTGTTTGGAATGTTTATACTGTTTGATATATTATGACAAATTTGGCTGTTCTGGATATCTGTAAAAGTAGGAGACTCTGGTATTTCATCAGACGATGGATTACATGGCGGATACTCCCTGGAAGTTGTCGGCTGAGGCGAATTGGGGCGTATTTTTATAGTTTCAGCTAATTTGGTTGAAATTTTAATTTTATTTTGGACTGAATCCTCAATGTAGCCTTCGGCGACTGTGCTGGATTTCCAGCCTCCATGTCGTTTTAACGTTGTCATGTTTGCCCCTGAATTGGCTAAAAATGTTGCTGACGTTCGTCTATAACAATGTCCCGTATACTGCTCACAGTTTGGTAAATTCAAATATGTTGCTATCTGCTTCGGCATACCTGAGATTTTATTTTTACCGATCACTTGTTTATAGCATTTTCCCTTCTGATAGTTGAGAAAAAAACGGTCCGTTTTTACATCACTAGGTCTCATTTTTTGATATTTCTTTACTATTTGTGTAAACTCTTCTTGTACTACAAACGAGCGCTCAATATTTGTTTTTGTTTTAGTCAGTTTTTACTAGTAATAATTGGCCTTGACTTTCAATGTCCTTAATTGTCAAATTTGTGAGTTCACTGCTTCTGCAAGCGCCGCTTATACCGAGTATCAATACCACCTGTGAAAATCATGTAATTTTTTAGTATTTATGTAATAAATACGTTCATTTTTAGAATAAATCCATGAATACTTAGGTAAACTTACCTTCACTGCCAAATATATCTCGTCAGGAGCATCATTTAAAAAAGTTTCCACTTCATGAGAGGTGAAAACCTTAGATTTCTTACTCTTGAACCCCTGAGACTGTCTTTTCAAAAATGATGTTAAATTATGAAATTCTTTCAAATTTACATTATGTTTTACACTAAGTGTACTTTTGAGCATTGAATATCGGCTCCATAGCGTAGAAGGCAGTAGTTTACTACACAGTCTATTAAAATATGTAAGAAATACACTTTCGGAAAACGATCTTATATTCTTCTCTGCTCGCCACTTCATAAAATTATTGTATGTGTTTATATATCTTTCTTTTGACATTTCTGGCAAAATATTTTCAATAACACTATTTGCTTCGGCTCTAATCGAATCTGGTGTCAACATTTCAGAATCGCTTGAACTCATTTTTAATATTCAAATCTAAGATTAGGTACCTATTAGCTATTTATTTGAATTCCGTCACAAATACTTAACAGAAATTAGTATCCCGCCAATTTATGTCGACTTTTTAAATTTTAAATATGGAACTCACCGCGTAATTATTGTTGCTGTTTATTCCGCTCAAAGAAGTTTGCGCTAAGTTCACACTGGCCGTTTAGAAAGTCACATGGCCGCAGCATTTCTTTTTATGCGCCAACAACAAGCGTTTGCAACAATTTTAAGTGTTTGTAACTGATGTTTCTCATGAAGGCAGAACAAAAAAAGGTTAACCTTTATTTCAAGAGGGTAATTCCTTAGCTACGAGTGCTTACGCTTGTTAATTTTAATTTTTAGTCAAATCGGGTCATTTGAGCAGTTCAGTTCAAAACTTTGATTTGGTTTTGTGTAAAGTGCATTGTTGTGTTACTGAATTTTTGTGATTTTGTGGCGTTAGTTAAAGACTTAATCGTGATTTAAAGTTTAAAAAAATGCCTTTAACACCAGCGCAAGTAGCACAAGCTGTTGCCTTAATAAACCAAGGGCTGACACAACGTGAAGTGGCTACTGCACTGAATATACCGCGTTCATCAATGCAGTACGCCTTGAAACGATACCAGGAGACAGGCAGCTACACACGAAGGCCTGGTAGTGGAGGTGTGAGATGCACATCGGCTCGGGACGACCGTTTTATCATCCTAGAAATTTTAAGAAATCGGTTCCTCACTGCCGTTGAGATCCGCCAGCGGCTTCAAATCGCGAGAAGAGTAAATGTTAGCGAGCGTACGATAAGAAGACGTATGGAGGAAGTAAATTTAAAGGCACGCAGGCCAGCACGAGGTCCAGAACTGCTCAGACAGCATCGAGTAGCTCGACTTCAGTTTGCACGTTATCACGCTAACTGGACTCACGAGCAATGGGCCCGTGTTCTGTTTACTGACGAGTGCCGAACCGCTTTACGAGCACCAGATGGTCGCGAACGAGTGTGGAGAAGGAGAGGAGAGCGGTTTCTACCTAATACCACCACACAAACTGTCAGCTTCCAAGGAGGCTCCATAATGGTGTGGGGAGGAATAAGTTCCGATGCTCGTACAGAGTTGGTTGTCATTGACAATCGAGTAACTGCGACGCGATACATCGAAGAGATTATCCAGGAACATGTTGTACCCTATATGGGGTTCATTGGATATGACCAGTTTCAGTTAATGCACGATAATGCGCGCCCACACGTGGCCAGTTGTGTGAACGAGTACCTTCAGTATGTTGGTATACAAAAACTGCAGTGGCCTGCTCGTAGCCCGGACTTAAATCCGATAGAACACGTCTGGGATATGCTGAAAAGAAGGATAAAATCCTCTCCCAACCCACCGCAAACAATTAACGAGCTCCGTAATGCAGTGGTGGCCGCTTGGGAGAACCTATCGCAAATCGATGTCAAAAACATCATTCAAAGCATGCCAGATCGCATGCAGGCCGTTATCAGGGCAAGAGGAGGGAACACTCGTTATTAAAATGTACAGAGGACTGATAAATTTTAGTGATTTTTAATTTTGTAGTGATTTAAAACTGGATGTTTATTTCTTTGAAAAGTAGTGATTTTAACTAAAGTTTATTTTTACAACGAAAACAATCTTAGATACTGTAAAAATGCTTTAAAAACATAAAAAAGTGCATTTCTTATTCACTAACATGCATTTAATAACAAAAAAATATATTTTTTATCACATACATCAAATAAACAGGGCGGCCAAGTTTCCGTGCCGGTAAGTGTATGTTCTGCAGTGTAAATAGGGCTTAAGGACTATTGTCTATTGTCTTGTTTATAGGCCATCATCCATATACTTTATGGTTTTGTATGAAATTTCAAAAATATACGTTTGTTACTCCCCTGGAAAAAAAAATTTAGTAGTTTTTTTTTACATAAAAACTCTTTACAGCTTACAGCAGTTCTATTTTGAAAGTTCATTCCGGCCCATAAGTGGGAAGTAATTTGTATGAGTTTTTCCCTCCCTATGGAGGGAAGCAGCATTTTCCACCCAATAATCAGATCAAAACAATACTACTTTCCGAATATGAGAAATGAAAAATAATGAACGTCATCCACGCCACGTGGGGAATGACGGCGGCGGCGTGCGGGGATACACAGCGGCGGCGCGCCGGCGCGGCGCCCACTTCTAATGCACAGACATGCCAAACGACGACCTACACGAAACTTCGCTTTCGTCTAAGTTACCGCCAATAACTGCGCTCCTCCAGCCAAAGCATCACCAACCTCCTACGGCTGGTTTAGCTTAACAATTTAATTAAGTATTAAACATTAACTCATGTAATATGGTATTGTACCTTCTCATGCCCCTCCACCTACAATACACCAATAATTCCCAACAACCTTGTCTAAAGCTGTGAGAGCATGCCCTCTATTAGGGTCACCAGTGCCACTAGCATGCCGACGAATCATTAGAGCCTTTTTTGTTTTAGACTTCCAATCTGCCCACACCTTAAATTTAAGATATAGGTAAGTAGTTTAAACAGAGTGTGGAATATAAGTCTATTAGGCCCCTTTCTATTTATTATCTTCATCAACGACATAGACCATTGCTTTAAAAACTCGAATTTTTTACTTTTCGCTGATGGCTTAAAGGTTTTCCGTCCAGTTAATAACATTATAGAAGCGAAACTCTTGCAAGATGATCTTTTTAGATTAGATAATTACTTTATCAAAAACAAACTTGATCTTAATGTATCAAAATGTTACTCTACTAGTATATCTTTCACTAGAAAAAAAGAACCTTACATTTTAACTATACTTTAAAACAACAAATATTAACTAAAATAAACACAATTAGAGATCTTGGAGTGCTGATGGACTCGAAACTGATACTTAACCAACATATAGATGCTATTACAAGCAAAGCATACAAAGCTTTAGGTTTCATTATTCGTGCTACCAAACCATTTAAGAAAATGAAAACGATAAAAGTTCTTTATTGTTCATTGATCCGCAGTCACCTTGAGTACGCTTGCCAAATATGGAATCCTGCATATCAAGTTTACATTAATAAAATTGAAAGTATCCAACGCAAATTCTTTAGATTCCTACGTCATAAATTTCATCTTCCTAAAACATCTTATGAGAAAGCCTGTTCTGATTTACACCTTGTACCTCTTAATATTCGTAGAAATATAGCTGATATTTGCTTCTTACTCAACATAGCCAGGGGGACAATTGATTGCCCTGAATTGTATTGAATCGAAGAACCTAAAACCAATAGGGATAGCAATAGGGAGGATCGTCACAGTAGAATGGGCCCTTTTCTAAGAGGGGTGTGCGGAGTTTTTCCACTGGCTGGCGCTGAGCTCGTGGAAGGCGCTGCTTGAGAGATGAGACCTGAGGACCGGGATTCTTGCAGAGATGAGACTCGCAGCTCGAGGTTGTGCATTCTCTGTCTGTCCGCCGCCATCTGCCCTGATATGTTCGTGAGCAGAGCCAGGACTTCCCTTATATCTTTTTGCAGACTAGATACCATGGTCACTAGGGGACCCATCTCGCTTGGAACGGGCTGAGAAGGAGGGTCATCGTGGTGCTCTTCAGCGTCATCAGAATGAACTTCAGCTTCTCTAGGTTGGGTATCGCGATCCCTGTCTCGGCGGTTGGGGGATACAGCTCTGGACTTGGTAGGGCGCCTCTTTGGAGGGTCTTCAGCAGGACGCTTCCCCTTTCCTCGTGTGGACATGCCGGGAGCGGCGGTTGTGGCGGGGATTGTTATCCCTTGTTGGATGACTTCTCCTCCTCTCTGAGCGAGCTCCAGAGCGTGAGTGGCGGATGTAAGAAGGTCGTCTATATCAGACATGCTGGGAATGTAGGTCATTTTTTCTTAAAGAGCTAAGGTTGCGCTTACGTCTAGGTGTCAATTCGGAGCTACTTCCGGTGCCGCTTTTGACTGCGACTGGGCCGCTCGTCATCGGTAGAGTCTTCATCTTCATGAAGTTTTCTCCTAACAATTTTTTATGTTTCGCATAGGCAATAGAAGCGTAGTATAGATCCGGATAGAGAGCATGGTTCAGCTCTGAGTGAGCGTTAACATCCCTGACTCGGCTGTATGCCACTCCGGGGTCAGAGGCCTTTGCAGCATCCCATCGAGTTAGCAGGTCCACTGCTTGATCTAATACAGCGGGGATCTCCAGGGCTCTGCACTGTGATTGCAAGAACGTTGTCATGTAGAGCACCGCTTTAAGGGATGAGTACTGCCAGACAAGAAGGACTTGAGAGATGACGGCCCCTTTGGCCCCTGTGTACTGACTGTTTACCACCGTGTCCACGATGTCTCGTCTGAGTGTGTCTCTACCCGACATGAATTGTTGGAAGACTTGGCCTATGCCCAGGATTCCCTGCCATTTCTCTGTCGGCACCCTGTCTCCTGTGGACGCTGAGGCAATGATTGCTTGCCACCTCTTCCTATAGGCGGCATGATTCTGGTCTTGTATAGGCTTCGCAAGTGTCATAAGACATGTAAGGCTGACCGCTAGCAGGGCCTGGCTGATTTCCTCGGGGTCTCTACCGTCTGTCTGAGGAGTGAATTCTTCCCTTCCTATCGATGAAATTCCGGTGCTAGTGAAGGGAGCCAGGAATCCTATGACTACTGAGGCTGCCAGATCTCCGGTATAATCGACTTCTGAAGCTGTCTTGACTCCACCATTGATGTGACACTCATACCAATTGGTGACAAAACGAAAACTGTGAGGCAGTCCTAAGGAGAACACGACGTTCTGAGAAGGTATGGTTATGGGCTGTGTTGACATGATGGGGGTGTCCTGCTACTGTTAAGGTTTTACTTTGCGGAAGTCCATGATAATGAATGAACGAGAAATTTAATTCGCTATAATCCGCCACAGTAGACAAATTTATGTGGTACAGTGCGTGTCCTTCACCAATAGCATACGAACACCCACCACCCAGCAATTCGCACCGGCACAGCACCACACGACACAAATCTTCCAAATCACTCTCAACGTACGTTTCACTCCGAAACCGGAGCATCTTCAGGAGATGTTGACTGGACAATGCACGATTGTAAAGCAATCTTACATTGCTTTACAATCCTTTGCATTGGTTGCTTTACAATCGTGCATTGTCGAGTCCAACTCGTTTATTATTCGCGCGTCTCGCCTTCTGAACTCTATTTATAATGAACCTAGCATAGACTTATTTGTGGCAAT
Organism: Erebia ligea; assembly: GCA_917051295.2. Classification (NCBI taxonomy): domain Eukaryota; kingdom Metazoa; phylum Arthropoda; class Insecta; order Lepidoptera; family Nymphalidae; genus Erebia; species Erebia ligea. The sequence continues at coordinate 2,206,077 of OU785241.1, forward strand.
ATGTGTAGTGTACGTCGAAATTTAAGCAATGTATTCATACAGTCAAGTGCATTAAGTTATTAACAACTGATTAGTGATTAACAACTGGTATCTTTCTCAACAACTGTTTTTGTGTATCAACAGGTACCCTTGTTCTTTTTAGTGTCTATTTGTGAAAACCTGTCATTAGCTATAAGTTACCTAATTTTAAGACTATCTAGAACAATAAGCTGTTGGTTTTCCTTAACAAATAAAATACCTCTTTCGATTATAGAATTCGCGACAAGATATTAATTTAATTAGATTTTAACGTGGACTGTATTCTAGATAATAACCTGTATTGAGTGCATTGTGTGTGTGTGTTCTGTTGTACGAACACCAATGCGCAAATCATAAACTATACCTACACAATATAAAACATTCACCTGATTGATTTGATCAGAATCAAATTCATTGGTATCATTGATAAATTCGTTAGGAAGCCATGCACTGATGTCTTCGGTGTTTTCAGGATCCTGCTGTGGCGGTGGCGGTGGACCGCCTGTAGCAATAATTTGCTTCCTCTCCGCAGATTTTAACCGTTTTTGGTGCATCTTAATGATGCCCCATTACGATTTTAATTGTGAAAGTGTACGCTTGCTTCCTTTACATATGCAGTTAAAGCTGTAACAATATGACATATCAATGTTTATTTACAATAATAATGCATCGTATATTGATTTACAATAAAAAAACCATACCTGTTCAACAAGTCTGCCCAAGCTTTCTGTTTATTGGAATTGTGGTATCCGTATTTTTGTTTTCAATTACGGATACCCTCTCCCTCACCAACTGCTTTAATAAATGCTACGGAAAGAAATTAACACTTGGAAATGAGGCGGAAATATTAAAAAAGGACATCGGTGTATTCACACTGTTTTGAAACTTGTGTAGCTTTTAGAACTGCTGTACTAACCTTTTTTTTGCTTAGCCAATTCTCATTTGTCTCTCTTTTTAGCCAGTTTTAAAGTTGTTCCTGTTTCCATATTTTCCATTAAGTAAATATGTAAATAAACAAACAAAACTCCGCAATCAAACCCAGATGACAGATTCGTAGTCAACTCAGTAAGACTTTTGACGGATAACAAATGTCACACATGCGTTACTTTTTTATTCACGGAGCGTAGAGGCTGGTATTTTCACGCACAATCATTGCAGTGTGAGCGCGAGCGTTGTCATGCATCAAAGTGAACCCCTCGGCAACAAAACTGGCATAGGGGACCACATAATATCCCTTAAAGTGATAGTTTCTATATGGGGGGGCTGTTGGCAGTCCAAAGCAAATGTGCCTGTGGTCTGACAAAGAGGCTTCCGCACTGACCTTCCAGTCCATTATCTTCCTAGCTAGGCCATAGGTTGCGAAAGTGATGTCTAAAACTTCTTGCGTAGCTCTTGTAACAAAGGTTGGGGTACAACCTCTGTTGAGGCCAACGCCTAGCCCAACGAGGCAAATCCTGGATCTATTCCCGGGCCCATAAGGGGAAGAGACAGGGTCGTTGAGAATAGGGCCTTAAACGATACAGGCTTCTACTTGAGGATGACTGAGTATAGGGTACCTTGATCAGCTGGCAGCGTCGCGCTGAGTCCGAAGGCAGGGTGTGGGTGTGTTTATGTTTGTGTGTTGTGTATGTGGTGACTTAGGTATGATCCTCCTCGGACGGCAGGCCCGCAGGGCTCCAATGCCAACAGGCTGGTCAGCTGCTATCACTTAGTCATTTCACATAAGGTTCACAATGGCAAAACACCGGCCCAGCTAAACTTATGTAAACGCAATTTACACTTGATTCACATTAATTTTTCTACCACTAAACGCGGTGATGTCTCTTTATAACCTAACAGCACGTGGGTACAGTGTCACTTTCGTGAGTTTCGGTAGTGAAAATCAGGTTATTTATTTACGATGGTTCACTGACTATCACCGGGGTTGATTCTAACAACAAATCACCGGTATAATTAGGAAGGGCCACGAATTTACGTTATCGAATTACATTCGATCCAAAAACGCGTCGCGAGCACACAAAACTCGGCTCCTTAACTAATACGAGATCACCAACCTTGGGTGGATCAGATTTGTCAGTCCACTTAACGCGTTGCTGCAAAAGGTGCAAATACTCGAGTGACCAACGGTGCCAAAAGCTCTGAGTCATCTGCTGTAGTAGTTCAAAACGGGATAAACGATCGAGAGATGTTTTCACGCCCCTGAAGGGGTATTCGGGCAAGGCGTTAAGGGGCTGGCCAATCAAGAAATGGCCTGGAGTTAAGACCTCCAGGTCGTTTGGATCAGATGAGAGGGGGCAGAGTGGCCGAGAATTGAGTACAGCCTCAATTTTGCAAAATACGGTGGCGAGTTCTTCAAAGGTCAAAATAGTTTCACCTATAACGCGCCGGAGATGCGTCTTGGCGACCTTGACCACCGCTTCGAAAATACCGCCCCAGTGGGGACAAACCGGGGGGTCAAACCTCCAGGTTATCCCCATCTTGGACATTGCTGTACTTATACTAATCTTATTTCTAGACAAAAATTCAACAATCTCTCTTAAATACCTATCAGTACCCTTATAGTTAGTACCGCAATCAGTGCGAACCAGGTCAGGCAATCCTCGACGAGACACAAATCTACCTAGCGTAGCTACGAAGGCTTCCGTGCTTAAGGCACTCACGAGTTCCAAATGGACCGCTTTGGTAGAGAGACATACAAAAACACATAGGTAGGCCTTGAGTGATCGGGCGTTGCGGAGGTTAGAGCTCTTGATGGCAAATGGGCCTGCGAAATCAGTCCCAACTCCTGCAAAAGGTCGAGTGGCCCTTACGCGATCGGGGGGCAAGTCACCCATCATCGGCTGCATAGGAATGGCCTTCAAACGATAACACGGGATACATTTGAAAATGACGCTCCGGATGATGCGTCTCCCTGCCAAAATCCAAAACTCACGCTGTAGAATAGCCGAGAGGGCATTACAGCCTGCGTGGGCATTTTTAAGGTGGTAATGTGTCACCAACAATTTAACAAAGGTGCCGTCCTTCGGGAGCAGCAAAGGGTGACGAGCACCATAGGCCAGTTCGGAATTCCTAAGACGTCCGCCAACGCGTAACATTCCGTCATCATCCAAAAAAGGGTTTAGGCGAGCAAGAGAGCCCTTCAAAACTAAACCTCCTTTTAATGTGTCAATCACGGAAGCAAAATGTTCCAGCTGAACCGCACGCACCCAATGTGTCCGGGCCTCCTGACGTTCAAGAGGTGACAAGACCGGATCCAAAACCTTATTACCGGGGTTCCTTCCATTATGGATGAAACGCTTGAGCCAGCCTGTTACCCCGATCAATTCATCGAGTGAACTGTATCGTTCCAAAAGAGAATTCAAGTCTGGGATCGGTTTATCCTCAACAACTCCGACTCTCGAGCCCGGCAATACTTCCGGGGTGGAGAACCGATTCCGAGGCCAAGTCGACGCAGCTTGAATTAGCCAACTTGGACCCCACCAAAGGGGATGATTAACAAGTGAAGAGGCCTCACAGCCGCGAGAGGCGCAATCGGCCGGGTTCAATTCTCCAGGTACGTGTCTCCAAATCAAAGGTGTTTCAGAGCTCTGGATTTGGGACACCCGATTCGCAACAAAGACTTCCAAGTTGTGAGGAGCGGCTCGAAGCCAACAAAGGACAATTTCGCTGTCAGACCAAGCATAAACATCTGTGAGCTCGACAACAGAAACTAGGGAGGCACGGACGTGATTAAGGAGGCGCGTCAAAAGGGCAGCTCCTGACAACTCCAATTTTGGGATGGTCAAGTGGGACCTAATAGGGGCCACCTTGCTCTTTGCTAAGACAAGATGCGTCGCGACCTTACCGGTGGCATCGACAGTCCGCAAATATACCACGGCGGCATATCCTCGTTCGGATGCGTCACAAAAGCCGTGGAGGCTGGCCTGGCACCTTCCTGGTGGTAGGAAGCGTCGAGGAATCGAAATTCGGTTGACGTCCGGAAGTGAGGAAACAATGGAGTACCACTCCTTCAATAACTTCCCTTGGAGGGGTTCGTCCCAGCCGACTTCAGCAATCCAAAGCTTCTGAAGGAAGCATTTAGCTAAAAATATTACGGGAGTGATCCACCCGTTTGGATCAAAGGTGCGAGCAACCGTAGACAAGACGGAGCGCTTGGTCCAGACCTTAGGAGGTGGGTCCAGTTTGACCCGATAGGTGAAAACATCCTGGACGGGCTGGTACTGTATTCCAAGGACCGTCAACAAATTCGGATTTTCGAGGTTTTCAAATATATGAGGATCCTGCTGATCTTCTCCCGGGAGATCCTTCAAGACGTGAGGGGAGTTGGACAGCCACTTGCGCAACTCATAACCACCGGACTTCAGTACTGAAATTAGTTCGTCGCGCAGAATCAAAGCTTCCTCAACGCTAGAAGCTCCCGTGCAGATGTCGTCCATATAGACTGACGATTCCAAAGTGGCTGATGCACTAGGATATTTCAGCCGCTCACGGTTAGCTAATTCCAACAAGGTTCTAATAGCAATATAGGGGCTTGACCTGAGTCCATAGGTTGTAGTGTTCAACTCAAAGACTCGTATCGGCTCGTTAGAATTCTCACGCCACAGGATCAGTTGGTACCTCCGATCGTCGCGATGCACCACCGACTGCCTAAACATCATCTTGATGTCAGCCACGAAAACAATTTGGTGCCGGCGGAAGTGCGTGAGGATGTCGGAAATATTCTTGATCAACTTAGGGCTGGAGTGCAGGCACTGGTTCAAAGTCACCCCATTCGACGTAGCCGCAGAGCCGTCAAAAACTACTCGAATCTTCCCTCCCGGAGTCTTCAAAACAGCGTGATGGGGCAAGAAGTAGTGCTCGTGCGAACGCCAATCAAAGTCGGACTGTGACATATGCCCAAGGTCCTCATACTCGCGCATAAATTCAACGTACTTAATACGGAAAGTGGGGTCTCGTCGCATGCGTCGCTCCATAGACAATAACCTTTTCTCGGCTAGAGCCCGCGAGTGACCTAGCGGGGGCCGAGAGGCTAGAAAGGGCAAGCGAGTAACAAAACGTCCGTCAATACGACGGCCGGTGTTATTCTGATAGAATAATTCGCATTCGAGGTCGAGGGGACTGACCCGAGCGGCACGTGGCGGCTCCTCGACTTCCCAAAACCGCTGGACCACGTCTGAAAGCGATACGCCGATTGCCTGCAGTTGGTCTGCCACCGGAAGGTGTGGAGACCACAAAACTGGGCCAAAAAAGCTATAACCAAATATAGTGGGCATGGCACAAAGGCCATCTGTAGAACCTTAACTCCTCCCGACCAGATCAGACCCAACACGTCGGAACCCAGCAAGAGGTCCATAGGACCGGGTTCAGACCAGTGGGCCAGTGGGTGGGCAGGGGTTAACCCTGACGCACAAAGCACCGCAGCATCGGATATCCGTACCTGCGGTAAGGGACCCAAAATATCGTCAAGGACTGATGCCTTAACCAAAACGCGGAGATTACCCTTAATAGGGCCAAACATCAATTCCGCCTCACCCTTGGGAGTCGAGGGTTCGGCACCACCAATACCTATCATCCGACCCGCACGAGGACTCCAAGGGAGCCCTAGCTTTCCCACCAAATAAGACGAAGCAATACAGCGTTGTGAACCTGAGTCCAAAAGGGCGCGGACAATCAAACATTCACCCTTCAGGTTATACACCTTTACTGAGACAGTCGGCAAAAGAACTATCTGACAAACAGACTGCTGAAGATTCAAGTTCTCAGGAGAGGTGGCTGTGGTGGGGGCTAGGGCGGCAACTACCTAACATTGGTCGCCCTCATCAAACGGCTCATCGTGCCGGGGCACCTCGAACCGGAACTCGGGGGGCACTTCCACGGGAGGAGGAGACGGTCCTCCATTCGGGTATACCCAGGCATCATCCCGAGGCGGTAGTACGGCCCGAGCTGCGTGAACAGAGTCCGGAACGTAATACCGCTGCCGACCCATTCGAGGTGGACGACGTTCTAGTCGAGGCCACTCGTGTAGAGGAGGGGAGTAGCGAGCGGGTTGGGCAGTCGCCGGAGCCGCAGCAAATCCAGCATCAAGATGGCTCGGGGGGGGGTGAAGCCCCTACCCGGGGGGGTGAGGCCCTGACACACTGGGAAACGGGCTGCTCCAACGGGGACCGACGCAAGTCCACCGGAGAGGGTTCAGCAAAAGCGCCCCGACCTGTGTGGGGTGCGTGCTCACCCTCCTCCTGGCGGCCAACACCGTTACGGTTGGCGCACAGGATGGCCAGGTGGTTACCTTGGCACTCCGTGCAAGGCCGCTGTCGCGGGCAGTTCTGCTGCATATGTGGCCCCAAACAGCTGTAGCACCAGCGGCGGGTCCTAGCAATACCTCTTCGGTCCTTGACCCGCTTGGCCAAAAACTGTGGGCAAGAGGGCACCGAGTGGCCCGGCCGCCGACAATAAGCGCAAGGGGGGGCCTCCGTGGCTGCAAATCCGCTTTTATAGCTCGGCGCGTGCTGCCCGTTTATCGGGCAGCACGCGCCGAGCCTCCTCGGGCCCCCCAACTCGCGGACTGCAGTCCGGGGCTCCCCTGCCGGGGCCCCCCGTCCCACTCCTGCCCTTCTTCGACAGGTCAAGCCGCTCCGGGGTCCTAGAGGGACCAGCAACACCGGAGTTGTCCGCCTGCCGACACTCCTGCTCCAGGAACTTGACGAGATCCGAGAACGGAGGCAGGTAGCTCGCCCCATCTCCGCCATATCTCTGTTCAAACCGCAGCCGTAACTCGGGAGGTAGGCGGGACAGGACGATGTGCAGGAGTAGAAATGACCATTGGTCTACCGGTAACTCTAGCCGCCGGAGGGCGTTGCAGGCCACGATAAGTGGATTTAATAACAAATCTCTGAGGTTGGCCACCCCAGAGAGACGCGGCAACGATAGGATCTGAGCCACGTGATTGTCAGCGAGGCGACGGATATTCGCATACCGCCGGGTGGGTAGTTCCCGGGCAGTAGCGTAGCTCTCCTCGGAGAGGTCTAAGTGGCCGACAACACCCAGAGCCTCTCCCTGTAAGGAGGAGAGTAGGTATGTCAGCTTCTGGCAGGGAGACAGATCCCTTCTTGCGTCCACCAAGCTGTCGAAAAGACCCAGGAAGCCTAACCACTCGTTAAGGTGCCTTATACGGATTTCATGATGTGTCATCCTTTTCCAGGTACACTTTAAAGAATCGGGAGTCACAGCTGTGGGGATGTCATGGTATCAAATTAAAGGTCATTTCTTCATCTCTCGTTTGACCTTATAAAAATGCACACTCCAATACAAATTTTCTGCATAAATACGTTTCTCCGAACGCAAGATCTGCTGAAAATGACGAAAAATGGGGTCCGGATAGGTACCCATAAAGCTAGATCCGCTGCATATTTTAACTTGAATATTAACAATAAAGTGGGGCTTATATAGTCCTCTATCCATGGTGCAAAGCATTAAGCATACAAATAAATATGTTTATAGTTTATGTGGCAAAAAAAAAATGTTTCATACATTTTTCTATGAAAAGAAGCCGAGCGCTAGGCGTTTGGCGCTCAGTACGCGCTGAGACGCGCTCGTGGACGGGTGGGTGTATCGCTTTTTTGCACGAAATTTATTACGACAAAATGAACACCGTGTTGTGTACTGCCATAGAGATATAATATTCTGCGCTTAGAAAAACTTGATACCGACATCCACAAAGAAGGAAGTTCTCAAGTGTAGGCGTATTTTTTTTACCCGATTACGGCAAAGCCACAAGGAAAGGATATGTTAGGAATATATATGTATGTATGCATGTATGTATGTATGTAATAAAAAAAAATGTGAGCGCCATTTTGAAATTCTTTGTTATCGTACCGATTTCGTTCAAAATCGATATCTGGGGTTCCCTGGGATCACAAAACAGGAAACTGTTACAAAAATTTTAAAAAAGTCAGCGCCATTTTGATTTTTTTTGTTATCGTACCGATTTCGTTCAAAATCGATATCCGGGGTTCCCTGGGATCACAAAACAGGAAACTTACCAAAATTTTAAAAAAGTCAGCGCCATTTTAAAATTTTTTGTTATCGTACCGATTTCGTTCAAAATCGATATCTGGGGTTCCCTGGGATCACAAAACAGGAAACTGTTACCAAAATTACCTACCTAGTAAGTAAATAATCTTAGTACCTAGTAAGTAAATAATCGTCTAATATTTTCAAGTAACAAAATTGGTTAGTTGGCTATAAAATCGAGCGTCTCTACGCTCTATAGCTCTACGCTCTCGTAAAGCGTGCATATATATGCTGTAGTGTGACGAGTTTTATACCTATAGTTGAGTTTTTTACCTATAGTTGGTCGCGGGGTAAATGTTTAAAGGGCCTTAAGGTTGCCCGAGAACTTCGGCAAGTCAATAGTGGGCAACCTTCCTAGTAACGCAGGTTGGGTCGAGGGTTTAGCTGGAGATTCCAGAAGCGAACTCAGCCTCGCCTCCTTCCTGATTTTAGAGGCCGCCTCCACAAGGCCGTCTGTCAGTTCGAAGAACTGCTCATAATCCCGCTGCGAGGAGTTGAGCAGTTCCTCAGGCGGCTCCAAAGCTGCGAGGTCCCTGTATGCCTCCTCGACAACCGCCTGCCTGGCTAGCACCTGTTCGCACCGCTGGAGCAGTGCGGCTGCTCTATCTTCGCGGCCTATCAAGGTGTTTGCAGTAGCCGCCCAACGGAGCTCAGATTGAATCTGGCCAATAAATTTTTTAGGTGCTGACATTTTGGTGAGATGTATATTATTATGGGCAATGATAACTAAATGATAACAATTTAAGTTTCAAGAAAGTTACAAGCTAAGGAGAAACTTAAATATTTATGATAAAATAATTTTACAAATGGTAGGGGATAGCACAAAAAAGACAAATAGTAGTGGTAAATTTACAGACAACAAAATATTATGGCAAAGTAATTTACAAATTTAGGTAGCCTAAATTCCTTAATTTAATACAACCTAATAAACTATCTTATGCAATACAACTAGAATACAAGAATTATTAGCAAGAATTACTTAACCTAAATTAAGTTATTTATATTAAGGTATTTATCTGCCGGTGGCTTGGTTGTTTAACTTTAAGTTATTCAAACAAACAACCCAATGTACAAGTCACCTGGGCAGCCTTAACACATTCACAAAGAGGAAAGTACTCCAAAGTAAAGGTCAATTTTATTTTATTTACTTTACCTAAGCTATATTGTACAAATTCTAGACCCTAACTACCTACAACCACTCAGCCAAGTAAGCAGAACCCTGATCGCTGTCTTGCGGTCCATGCAACCACGCTCTGCAACCAAATGTTGAGGCCAACGCCTAGCCCAACAAGGCAAATCCTGGATCTATTCCCGGGCCCATAAGGGGAAGAGACAGGGTCGTTGAGAATAGGGCCTTAAGCGATACAGGCTTCTACTTGAGGATGACTGAGTATAGGGTACCTTGATCAGCTGGCAGCGTCGCGCTGAGTCCGAAGGCAGGGTGTGGGTGTGTTTATGTTTGTGTGTTGTGTATGTGGTGACTTAGGTATGATCCTCCTCGGACGGCAGGCCCGCAGGGCTCCAATGCCAACAGGCTGGTCGGCTGCTATCACTTAGTCATTTCACATAAGGTTCACAATGGCAAAACACCGGCCCAGCTAAACTTATGTAAACGCAATTTACACTTGATTCACATTAATTTTTCTACCACTAAACGCGGTGATGTCTCTTTATAACCTAACAGCACGTGGCTACAGTGTCACTTTCGTGAGTTTCGGGAGTGAAAATCAGGTTATTTATTTACGATGGTTCACTGACTATCACCGGGGTTGATTCTAACAACAAATCACCGGATTAATTAGGAAGGGCCACGAATTTACGTTATCGAATTATATTCGATCCAAAAATGCGTCGCGAGCACACAAAACCATAGCAATGACAGATCTTTTTCGAAACCCGTCATAGACCGAGAGAGCCAAACCGTAGATAGAGAAAGTCACTCGCGGGCATAGACTAGGCGCGATCAACCTCTGTTCAGGAGCTGGAAGCAGTTTGCGAGGAGGAAATCATAAAGATACTCACCTCTCTCGTTGGTGTTGCTGCTTCCCCAGTTCTCGTGGTGGGCATTTGCATCACAGCCCACTAGAAGCTCCGCATTGTGCCTCCGAGCGTATTCTACCGCCTGAAACAGTTCAGCTGCGGGGTTTTGGTAGGCGGAGCAGACAATGAATCTCCTGCCCTCCCACCCCTTAAGATCGACATAGGCCGCTACCAGGTCATCAGTACAGAGTTCTGGAACAAGAAGAAAGTTAATGTTTTTGTTGAAAACAATGCAGGCTCTGGGCCTGCTTCCGTTGGTGTGCGATAATAACTTACGGCCAGCGTTCAGGCCCAGAATATTGGAGTTTGACACCCAGGGTTCCTGTACTAGGGCGATGTCTGCTCTGCCTTCAACAAGGCAACGCTCCATGACAGCGGACGATGCAGTCGCGTGATGGAGGTTGCCTTGCAGAAACCTCACCGGGGTGCCCGAAGAAGCCATTACTTGGCTCTTTTGATGAAGGGTTGGGTCCGAGTACTACCTCCCTCCGGTGTAGTCCCTGAATGTCCTCGCTCGGTTGGAGTTTCCCCCGATTCCCTACCCCTCGTCTTCTTTTTCTGCTTCTTTTTGCCCCTTCTGGGGCCGACAGCCGCGCCCGCAGGCCCCGCGGCCCCACCCCCCGTTCCGCTCGGTCCGGAGTTGGATTTCGCACCGTTCGCAAAGCGTCCCAGCGTATTCCTTCCCAAGCCACTGGCTCCAGGCACGGCAGTTGTGGAGCTGGGGCCCGCAGATGCAGGCCCCGCCCTCCCGCCGCCTGAACCACTTGGACGCGGGTTAGATCCCGCACGGTCCGCCATGCGTCCCAGCGGTTTCCTCTCCAGACCGCTCGGCCCAGGGGTGACAGCGCCGGGGCCCGCAGGCGCAGCCCCGCTAGCCCCCGTCTGGGACGATGGTTGATCACCTCTGAGCCGGAACTCCAACTTCTTGCAGCCTAGATTGGCTCTAAAGTTGTTGGCCCGATGTCAGCGGACTCTTATTCGATGCCGTACACTGCTAGAGTGCCCGAATCGACCTTCGTCTCGCTGACAACCCTCCAGTGCTCAGCACTCAGCTCCACGTTCTGATACGAGATCATGAACATTGCATCGGTGGCATTCCCCGCTTCCAGCGAGGGAATTGCCTGCATCGGTGGCAATTCCCTCTCCACGGTCCACGGTCTCGGTAACTCGTTCTCGCGGAGAATTGAGAGCCGAGCCTCCGGCCAGGGTTTGCAACCCTCGATTACCTTCACAAGCCAGTCCTTGCTCTCCTGGTTGTCACAGGTGATGAGCAGCCATCCTGGCCTGTGAGAGATTGAAGTGAAACTCGGCCCACGTCCAGTCTTGGCGTGCTTGCGTTTACGCCCTTCCTCGCATATTGCCTTGCTGATGGACGCATGGACCACGTTCATTTGTTCCTCCGTCATCCGTTCGGAATGATTGATCCCCACCTTGACGGAGCTAGTGACGTGTCTGTAGCTGGGGGTTGGAACTTCCCTCCCCTCCGGCGTTGAGGACGTTTTTGTTGCCTTTTTGGGCTGCTCCTTTGGAGATTCCTCCTCTGACCTGCCCCTTTTCAGGTTACTGGTTGGCTTCTGAGAGGGTGGAGGGCCCTTTACCTGTTGGCTGACAATACAAAGGGCTTCCTCCATGGAGTGCCCTTCGTCAACAAGTTTCCAAAATCGCCTACGCGCCGCGCCGCTCAGATATCTGAAGGCGTCGCTATGCCTGAGCGATTTGGCTGTTAGTGATGAAGCCGGAGTATTCACAGGCGTGCCCGAGGCGACATCGCCCCCAGCGTCCTGGTCCACACCGCCCATATCGATATCAGGCTGAGCAGAGTCCACCAAGTTCTTCTGCTCAGTCTGTGAAGCTACAGGTTCCGCAGAGTCCGAGTTCCTCCGCGGCTCCTGAGCAAAGTCAGGCGTAGCAGAGTCCTCCGAGATCCTCTGCTGCTCCTGTGAATTGCCACCCGGGGTGGCTTGAAGATTCTGTATGTTATTAGTATCCATGCAGTTCCCACGAGAAGCTAGGGAAATATAGACGTCGCAGACGACAGAGCCCCGCATGCCGCCTGAAGGGCAGATACTACCTCGATTCGCCCCGGTTTCGAGGAGACAACCGTTTGCGACTGAGCATGGTGCGTATTGTGAGAAAACTATTATTCAACACATAGTTAAGGCTGTTAGGCCCCCACGCAACTCACTATTATATTGCTATAATTGAAACACTCGATAGGTAATCTCTTAATCTTTACTTTAGTCATTTTCTAACACATCTTTTACATAGTACACCATTACGTAGGTAATCAGACTAGGGAGTAAACATAAAACACAAATGTCAAAGTGACACAGACTACATAGAATATTCTAACACTCTCCCTCAATTTTTATTAAATTTAGCTTGACTAAAATTAATGAAAGTCGCACCAATATAACATCATACAAAATTACGATTTTACAAAACAAAATATTTCTACATCTACTCGTATGTCTATGCATTATGGTTATTATTCTTCATAACAAAATACGGTTTTACAATTATTAATTCTTAAGATGATAATACTATGATATATAATAGCAAACTCTAAACATTAAAGTATGAATTTAACAATTAATGTTAAGCACTGTGCACAAACAATTAAAAGTATCTTTACACAAACTTTTGGTAAATAAATCTGCATAATTTTGCCGAGAAGGTATATATTGTATTTTGAACTCCCCCTTGTTGTAAAGGTCTTTTATAAAGTGAATTTTGATGTCAATATGTTTTGCTCGCTTACTGTTCTCGTATGATTTGGATAGTTCTATAGCTCCTATATTGTCGATATATAAAACACTTTGCACTTCACTGTTTTGTTCACTATTAAAATTTTTATACAGTCCCTTTGTATGAAGTAAATCACATACACTCACTGTAGCAGCTATGTACTCTGCTTCCGCTGTGGATAGAGCTACACAATTTTGTTTTCTTGATATCAGATCAGAGGTCCGTGGATGTGAGAAAACTACATATTATTCAACACATAGTTAGGCTGTTAGGCCCCCACGGGCCCACGCAACTCACTATTATATTGCTATAATTGAAACACTGGATAGGTAATCTCTTAATCTTTACTTTAATCATTTTCTAACACATCTTTTACATAGTACACCATTACGTAGGTAATCAGACTAGGGAGTAAACATAAAACACAAATGTCAAAGTGACACAGACTACATAGAATATTCTAACACGTATGACACCTTAGATTAGGGATTTTTAGAGGTTTACTCCTCAATAAAACGGCGGTAAGTTTCAGTTACATCTGTTTCAGAAGGAATCAGATCAATAACAGGCAGCAACCACGTGAAGGATGACCGACCACCTTACCTAGGGGATCCAGGTGACCTGCACTCCCCCCTAGATCATTCGCCAAGTCCAGCTCCAGAAGGGTGCTGGAAATAGAGATGAAGCCATGCTATTATTCACAAACTCATACCGTGGCCTCATCTCCGCCCTACACACCTGTGTCTAAGTGCGGAAAAAAAATCCCAGGGCACAAAGAAGAAGATGAAGAAGACCCTTTTATACCTAGAAAAGGTAGCGCAACTAGCGGCTGTTTTAAGGAGCAAATTCTTATTTTTTTGTGCTCTTCCAGTAAAAGAAAAATAATCAATTGAATTGTTTTTGTGCTCTCCATTTCATCGCCTTTCAAATGATATCCAACATGACCCTCTTTATTGATGTCAAATAAGGTTTAAAGTTGTTTGAAGTAGATTTTTTGAAAGGTGCTATTTTTTTGACGCCGAGTGTATTTAGGGCAGACATGATTGTGGAGTAACGGGTTTTTGTTGTATATATTGTCATGTATTGCTTTTTTGTTGGAAGATTTCAAATGAAGTGCTAGAAATGCTAAAATTAAAGATTCTATAAACTTTTCAATCCATATAATTTTTTTTGATTCCTAATCCCTAGGTATACCCCCCTATGAGCAGTTTATTACCTAGAATACAGTCCACATTAAATCGAATCTAAATCGCGAGAAACTGGACCACGCCGAGACAAAAAACGCTTAAACGCTCCAAGGAAACAGCGCTCAAGTCGCCAGTAACCTCTATGTGCACAGCGCGGGTAGCCGAAGTATCGATTGACATGGTGGGCAAGCGTTCAGTAATCTTATCTACCACGAGCGATTCCATGTTGAAGCGAACAGCAAGGTCGAATCTCGAAAAGAATTTTATTGAAACCGAACTCTTAATAACTAAAAATTATTATTAAATGCGTATTTCCGCGCAACCAAATATTTTAAACTAGCTGACGCCCGCGATTTCGTCCGCGTGGATTAAGGTTTTTTCGGTTCCGGCGGGAACTCATTAATTTTCCGGGAGCTTGGTCCCATATAAATTGTGAAGAACATTGTTAAGAAAAATAATTGCCTGAATCGGTTCGCATTTCATGGAATGATTGAGTACTATAGCCTCAATTTCGTCTTGCCATCTCTTGTTATGTCGCCCCTTCCTCCTCTTTCCCTCTCTAGGGTGCCAAACAGTGACCGCTTTATTCGAGTTAACCTTTGTAGAATTAAGGCTCTAGATAATATTATGTTCTAATATAATAGTTTGGTTATAGACTTGATTATAGGATTGGTGTTGAGTACAGTGAGTTTTTTTTTTTTTTTTATCCACTACAAGTTAGCCCTTGACTGCGATCTCACCTGATGATAAGTGATGATACAGTCTAAGATGGTAGCGGGCTAACCTGTTAGGGGCATGGCAGTTATATTAAACCCATACCCCTATTCGGTTTCTACACGGCATCGTACCGGAACGCTAAATCGCTTAGCGGCACGTCTTTACCGGTAGGGTGGTAACTAGCCACGGCCGAAGCCTCCCACCAGGCCAGACCAGGGAAAATTCAGAAATTATAAATTTCCAAACCCTGCCGGGGATCGAACCCGGGACCTCCGCACGTTAAGGCAACAGCGCTCAACACTGCGCCACGGAGGTCGTCAAAGTCGGAGGAGTTTGGGTTTAGTCATTTTGGTATCTTATAAATTCTTCCTTTAATATTCCAAATTCACCAGTTTCTGCTAATATGTATTTGCGTACATATTCATCCACCTCTTCAGCTTTTGAATTCTAGAAAAAGGACATGACCAGTAACTGCCCTCCGATTCGGGACAATGTGCAGGATTTCTGTTTTTACAGTAAGGTTTAAAAATTAAAACCGAAATTACTATGGATTTATTATTCCGAATAAGGTCAAGGTTAAAATGTCTATAAAAACAATACGTTTATTGTTTAAATCTTGAGCGTCCGGTTTCCTCTTTATGCACTACTCCATTTTGACGTTCCGTTTTATCCATGCCTAATAATAATCTTGTTACCCTACATGAATACCATATAAGTAACTTAGTCACTATATTATGAGTGATTTATTTTTGATCAATTAAATAGTAATGAAAAGGAAATGTATGTTTTGTTTTTATTATTTTTGTTATTTGACAAGCCTCAAACGAACAAAGCATTTTCAAATAACCACTGCGTTTAACGGAACGTAACGCCCTCTGGCATTGCATCTGTCTGCCATCTGTGGTCGAATAGTTAAACAAACTCGCTAACCAAAACGTTTAGCGCCATCTGTTGTCGAATAGTTGAAAAGACTCCCTAGCGCCATCTAGTGTGGCAGCAGAACAATGTAGCGTGATTTTTAGAGGAATTACATAATTCTTGCAAATATAGTTTTATTATTCCAGTATTATCCTCATCCATGCCCAAATAATGCAAAGATTTTCCTGAGAAACGTGGTTAGCAATACTTAAAATATTTTTTTAGACTTGCTCACCACAACAACTAGTGCCATCTAGTGTGGGAAAGCAGTTTTTTGGTAAAACTTCTTTTATTTATTTTCTCAGTTTTCAGAGCCTTCAGACTCCTGAAACTTTTTTATCTGAAAACTATAAAATATAAAAATTACAATAATAAAGAGTTCATTGCTGCACATTAATTTTTGATATCTAGGCAAGCTCCCATAGTTGCGCTGGTCAAGTCCTTTAAATCTTTCGTAAATCACATTCTTTTTGGGAAAAAATAGGCATCCAAACTCTGCAACACCTCTTCAAAATTTGCCTTTTTAACGAGTTTGTACGAATTATGCAGTCATATTACAACGTGTTTATAAGCAATTCCTATAACTTCAAGGTATTGAGCAGACCACTTATAAGAATCGAACTGCATAAGAAATATTTTTTAATATTTAAAAAAAAAAAAAAACACAGTTTTCATACAAAGTAATTCAAATATTTCCGACTATTTATGTTATACACACCTTTATGTAAAAAGCGACAACGTCGCAACATTTTTACTAAGGGATTGCGGTGCGCCTTTGCTATTTTTAACAATATCGAGATAGGAGAATCTTACTGATGGACTTAATTTTTTACCTAATTACCCAGTTATGAACTTTAGGGACTACGGTTAGGAATAGAATTTGTCTACGAGCTTGGGTTCCGGTTCGAATACCAAACTAGGGATTAAACGAAAAGTAGTTAAGTAAGTTTAGTAGTATTACAAAACATAAAAGCGAAATATTAATTAGGTAGGAACTTGCTGACCTCACCTACGTTTGCGCAGTCAAAAAAATTGACGGAATTGTACCTACTATTGACTTGTGTGTATGTTTTTAATTTCGAGTATGGTAAATACGCCGGTATTTAAGCTTGAGTGAATTTAAATCGTATTTAATTTCGAGTCAGCATTTTTTACTTAGGTATAATACCTACCTTTTATGAATAGCGGTGTAGTCTTTTTATTATCAGGTAGTAGATTTTCAATATCGCCAAACTGTAAACTGTAAAAGATAAATCTGAGGAAAATTTATGTTTTATCGTTTGCGGCAAGACTTTATCGATGCCGACAAGATAGCTTCTACTGGCACATCACTAGTTACACCGTAGAATATTATTCAATGATTTAAGTTTGGCAACGTCGCAAAAACAAGGATGCGGCATATGGGAAACAATTTTGGATCTATTTATAAAAGAAAAATAATTTTCTCCGAAAATATCCATTTTAGAACACATGTTCCTTAGCCATTTTTGATTACTTTTCGTTAAGGAATCTAACCCTAGAGTTATAGGAATTGCTCATAAACACGTTGTATATTAAAAGAGAGGACACTATTCCGAAAAGCTATAGGTGTAGAAGAAAAACTCATGGTGACAATGAGGTAAGTACTTTTTATTTAAGCAGTAGCTAATGAGTAAGTAATGACAATTATAATTATTATTGACGAATTAGACGACCATCGGTGGTTAGAATATATTGTGTGGCATGAGAATTTAGGATACTTTGTGATAAGTCATTCGTTTCATCTAGAATACCAGTACAAGTATCTGAATCAGGAATATCGACGAAACGGTCAATAAGAATATTATCGAAGTCTATCTGAATTTCCAGGACTTTATTGTTGAAAGGTGGTCCTTGAGCACTTGTAGATGGAACTGGATCATGACGTTGCTTTTCAAAATTGTAGGAAACGGACGGATTTGTTACCACTACAGCTTGGTCTGTGGATGATGTCGACTTTCTTAGAAAATGTTCATATTCTATCTCTGAGACTATACTATCAATTTTATTTATAGCTTTATTTGCAAATCAGGCGGCAAGTCTAAGACTGTATCAGCCATAGCTTTAAAAAAAGAATTTATAGGATTTTCTGGCTGACTCGCTGAACTTGGAGTTGTTCGCGAATCCAAATAATTTTGTTGCATACTGACAACTGATGGATTTTGTTTTTGAATTTGGTTATTTTTTCGGGCTGCAATCTGGAAGTGAAAAAATCCATTGTTAATTTAAATTATTATTGTTCCAGGTTCATAGCTTCTGGCGACTCGTTCAAGACAATTGCAGAACCTTTTCGTTTGGAATATACCACCGTACAAGAAATCATACTAATATTATAAATGCGAAAGTGTGTTTGTTTGTTGGTTTGTTGGTTTATTGGTTTGTTGGTTTGTCCTTCAATCACGCCGCAACGGAGCAACGGATCGACGTGATTTTTGGTATGGGTATAGTTGAGGACCTGGAGAGTGACATAGGCTTTTTATCCCGGAAAATTAAGGAGTTCCCGCGGGAATCAAAAATTAAACCACAAGGACGAAGTCGCGGGCATCAGCTAGTCATACATACATGCATATGCATATGTCCTGCATTGTGGGAAGTGGAAGAAAATTGAAAAAGAATTCTTAGAAAAGTGGAATTATCCTAATTGTATCAGTGTATTATCCTAATTGTATCAGTATCAGACGGAAAGCACGTGGAAATCTTATCACCACCAAAAAGTGGTTCGTTGTATTTCAATTACAAGATTTTTTTTTCTATAGTGCTGCTAGCCCTAGTAGATGCAAATTATAAGTTCACATACTCGTATGTAAATGTTGGTGATCTTGGTAAGAATAGTGTTGCGGGGATATATTCGCGTTCAGATTTGGCAAAAAGATTAGAATAGAAACAAATATTCTAAATATAACTTAACTTAAGCCTACCTCTAAAACTATTTTTTTTTAATACTCTAAATATACCAGGTCCAAAAGAAATACGGGGAACAAAAGAAAAACTACCCCATGTGATTGTTGGCGACGAAGCCTTCCCATTAAAACCGTATTTGACCTTACCCTGGCACGCAATCAGATGATGAATCAAAAAATGTATACGAATTTTGTAGGAATTGCTCTTTACTGATTCACAATGTGGTATTTTTGCAACGAAGTTCAAACCAGAATTTTCAGCCTCAACTACAAAATTTTCATATATGTGTGGTATTGGACATTGGTAGATTATCCTAAGTGGACTGAGGGCCGGCGACGGCGTCGACTCCGCTCGGTCGCTCGGCCTCGACCTAGAGCTAGACGAAACGTCGCTGTTGTCAAGTTACTTCAACCCATCGCGTGAAGCGATCGATTGCTGTCAGGCAGTACCGATACTCGGCAGATGGAGGTAATGGTCCGATTAGATCTAGGTGATCGTGTTTGAAATGCGCTGAAGGTAAATCTAAACTTTGAAGAAACATGTCGGTCCGGTTAGCGCGCTGACATGCCAAGTATGCCAGACTAATCGCGACTTTTTTCTCATCTGTGGCCATATGTAGCGTTGTGCTACGAGTTTAGCGTTAGCGGGGGAGGGGGCGGGGCTTCAGTATGAGTCATGTCAAAAAGGTATAAAAGCCGGCCCTTTCGACACGATCGTCACTTTACAATCGTGCATTGTCGAGTCAACATCTCCTGAAGATGCTCCGGTGTCGGAGTGAAACGTACGTTGAGAATAATTTGGAAGATTTATGTGGTGTGGTGAATATTGCAAGCTGCAAGTGCTTGGATACACTGTACCACATATATTTGCCTATTGTTGCGGATTATAGCAAATCAAATTTCAAGTTCCTTCATAATCATGGACTTCCGCAAAGTAACGCCTGCTTCTATCCAATAATTTATACAGTAATAGGGGGGGAGGGGGCGGGGCTTCAGTATGAGTCATGTCAAAAAGGTATAAAAGCCGGCCCTTTCGACACGATCGTCACTTTACAATCGTGCATTGTCGAGTCAACATCTCCTGAAGATGCTCCGGTGTCGGAATGAAACGTACGTTGAGATTAATTTGGAAGATTTATGTGGTGTGGTGAATATTGCAAGCTGCAAGTGCAAGATACATCGCATTGACACGTCCAGATTTTATTTCGGATTCGCCTAACATGTATTTGACGCACTTAGAAAGTTTCAGAGCATTTTTCTTCACCGGCCAGGCGTAGGATATCAACAAATCCTGCTTTATACATTCAACCGCGGAATACATAGCGGTCGCCCGCAGTGGCTCGTTCGCCGCCAAATTCACCCTGTCGATAGACGCAATCACCTCACCAATTTTATCGCCGTCGACCGCAGAAACTGAACTCAGCACACTAACGTCCGATTCGCGCACCGAGGACGCAGAAGCATCGGTTCAGCCATGGCCAGCATTGTTGGGACCATGTAATAAAACGATCAGCTGCTCGATAGTAACTACTTTATTGTATATTTATTTTACTACCCACACGTAACATTATTACTATCATAATATTAAGTTTATATAAAGAAGTAAGTATACACAACATCTTTCCCCTAAAAGAAACAATGAATCACTTACAAATCACTTAGGTACAACATAAGCCCACCACCTTATAACATTTCTTAATCTAGGTCTAAGTCTAACAAGCACTTTCTATACCTACATTATTTTCTATTAAAAAACAATGCTAGTTGCTCACGAGCCTTACGTGCGGCTGATCGACCTTGACCCTTATCTGACCCACTAGGCGAGACACTAGCCGACCGAAAGGAAGCCTTGCGGTCACCGCCATCACTGGACCCCTCAGTGTCACTACCGTATTCCTCTGCGTCCCTGTACATGCTGACTCGATCCGTATCATCATCACCTTCCTCCTTCTCATCCAAAGAAGTAGGAGGTGACTGGCTAACCGTCGGGCAAGGTTCAACTCTAATGAGGTGACGCCGGTTACGTCTATATTTCCTACCAGACCCATCGACAACAAAATAGGATCGAGGCTGTGGCGCGGGTGCCTGTACCATCATGCGACGCCGTCTAGTTTAACCGTCGGCCACTATCACTTGTTCGCCTTTAATTAATTCAGGTAAATCACGCGAATGAGAGTGAAGTTGAGTTAAATTTTCTAAAATTGAGAGTGTCATACAAAAACGGAACACTTGTATGCGAGATGCTATTCCAGCTAAAGTAAAACTGGAAATTACATTGAGATATTTAGCTGCTGTCGGAGATTCTTTATACACATTATCAGCACTTCACAGGGTTGGAAGATCTACATTCTACAATATCTGAATTTATACCTGAAGTTGATTTTTCTCACTTCGGCATGATACACAGATCTTAGATTTTTAATTTTAGTTTTAATTATTTTCATTGTTAAACTTGAATCATTCATGTCCTTTAATAAAGCCTCATAAGCATTATTTCGTGCAATATTATTTTTCTATAAAGGAGAATGTGTTCCACAGACATTCGTAACTTCGATAATTAATGTGACACAAAAAGCTAAGTTTTTTCTTCTCCCCAACGCGACATATTGTGGGTTCAATTTTCGTTTTTTAATTTGACGCAAAAACAGTCGCCCGCCGCGGATCGAGATCGAATCGATAATAGCATGCTTATAAGCAAACCTGTTCAGACGCGCTCGGAGCACGCCCCCTTCCACCCGCGCCTCAGGTAGCATGCTCGAAAATCAAACGTCGGTTGATTTTTGAGCATGCTCTAAATAAGCATGCTCATTACATTACACACGTGCTACTAATGAGCACTTGCTCAATAAAAGCATGCTTTCGTGCTAGTAATGAGCACGTCTGTCCGTAGCTTTAGGACACTGTTGCGGCGTTTGACCTGGGGTCAGCCATTGCATTTTTCGCTTACGGTTATTGTAAAGAATCCACTTTTCATCACATTTCACATTTCGATCCAATATTCCTTCATTTCTGTATCGATTCAACAAAGCAACACAAGTTTCAACACGCGTTTCTTTCTGCAGATCAGTCTAATCATTTTTCATATTTTTTTATTTTATTGATTTGACGCAAATGAGCCAATATTGTTAGTAAGATAACGTTAAACCATGCCGCTAATTCCTGGGTAGTTTGGCTCGGATCAGCTTCCTTTCAATTCATTGTTATTCACCTGTGTAGGCGGTCTTCCACGTAGTTCGTTCTTCAAATCAAAGTTTCCATCACGAAAGCGATTAAACCAAAATCGCACGGTGCGTTCATTAGCAGTCCCCTCCCCTAACGCAACATTGATATTCCGAGCTGTTTCTGCCGCGTTAGTTCCGCGTCGGAACTCGTATTCAAAAATCACTCGAATTTTCGAAGTATCCATCTTTCTTGCAAGGTTTGCCATGCCTGTTCTTTCAACTTGTTGTTTGTCGCGTTGGTGGTTTTATTCGTAATTACAGCGTTTGCTGCCACAAGTTGAACCAGCAACATCGTCTCGTCCTTAGTCATTGGTGCTACTTTCGAATTCCCTGACTGAAAATAAATCTTTATGAACTTGATACCTATTTTAAGACAATAATTAATACAGCGTAGTTCATATTATATACTTACCATCTTTTTAAATTTTAGCAACAGGTAGGTACTTGAAGAGCACAAGAAACGATAACAATATTGGTCACTGGCGTAAATTTAACAAAACAACAGTTTTTGTGGGAAATATAAACCAAAGTTCTAACAAAATGAACAAATCAAAAGTGTGCGTCGATCCCGATGTCACTTGTCAAAATTCCAAATGTCAATACGTTCCGTTTCATGATTCATTTTGGTAAAAATCACAGTAATCAAGTAATAATTAATCCTGCTTACGTTTTGATACCTCTTTCTAATAATAACAGTCTATATCTATACACGAAGAATTTTTTGTGGTTTTAAAGCCGCGGCGAGTTTAATCGCCTTTAGCAGTACTATCGGCTCAATTTTTTTTAATTTTTTTTAAAGTACTTACTTTTTTGAGTTAGAATTTTTTTTCGAAATAAACTCGAAACTGTGAGAAACAGTAGTACTACGCGGCGAAGTTCAAAGAAGCTAGACGGCGCGAGCGGCGTCTGGCGTCCAATCATCGAACCGATTCGGGGTTTAAAAGCCCCGCCCCTTAATCCTTTGAAACGGCCCGCGCGCCGCTGACCGCTCGCGGCTAGCCGACTTCCGGCCTCAGTTACGCAAAACACGTCACGCGTGCCGTAAGTGACGCTAATTCGGTTTTCAAATACGCGCAAAAATGGATCGCCATTACGAATACTCCAATTTGGAAGACCTAAGTAGGTATGGTGCAACGCCATTGCAAATTAGATACAATGCGACAGAAGCTCGACGGCTCTACGCACAACCGGATCACTTAAATTCCCTTCGTCTGCGAGGAATCCGAAACCCACAAGTTCCGTCCAGTATCACTATCTTAGCCGCAGCGCAGCGTTTAGTCGACCATGGGCAATTCCGAACACCAGAGCATGTTCAAGTTCGAGGTCGTCCCCGCATGTACTCGCCGGAACTCGACGAGGAAATCCTCGAATACTTCGAACGCGATCCTCGGCGAAGCACCCGAATGGCTGCAATTAGGTTTAACTTGAGCCAGTATTACGTGTGGAAGTTGTTAAACTCAGAAGGCTTACATCCATACCATTTTAGGCGTGTACATGCACTTCACGAGAACGATGGGCCAGCTAGGATTGAGTTTTGTCAGTGGTTATTAAACAATCGTGAATTAAGCATTCTGTGGACTGTCTAGTCAACTTTTACTCGTATTGGAATTTTTAACTAGCAAAATAAACATTATTGGGCCTTTAACAACCCCCACGTGATCCGCGAAAGTGCTCGAATCAAAGAAAGTGCGTAAATACGTGAGTGTAAAATTTAATACCTAAAATAAGTGTACCCACCTACCTCGTGAGCTGTAAATAACCTGCAATGATGGTGTAAGTACTGCCGCCTTAAAACTTTCATCGAAACTTTACCTAATGTTAAACAGCTGATAGTCGTACGTAGGTGAACGACCAGTCGTGCGCCGCTCGGTTCAAGCGTCACGTGACCCGCTCAGTCAGCTGGCGCTACTAATTGATCGCAAAACTTTCGAAATAATAATTTCTCGATTTTTTATTTTTTATTTTAATACTAGGGTCAGGATTAATGGTAGAAACAAATTGTACTGTTAATTTCGAATCACCTCTCAGGGGCCTTAAAACCACTAAAAATTCAGCTTGTATACTATAATTAATAATGATAGTAAAAAATAAAAAAATAAAAATAGTTTTGAGTGTAACATTATTTTGATTTTATCGTATCGGTTTTCCTAAATACTATATCAAAAATTGCAAAACACCTTCATAACAATTAAAGTAACTGCTAAAAAACAGGTAACGAAATTCTTACCCAATGTAAAACAAAATCAAATATAATTTTTTTACTTAAATGTTAGAGCCTACGAGGGAAAAGATCGCAATCAAATAAATATTATAAATGCGAAAGTTTGGATGGATGTATGGATGTATGGATATGTGGATGTATGGATGTATGGATGTTTGTTACTCAATCACGCCCCAACGGCTGAACGGATCTGGATGAAATTTGGTACAGAGATAGATTATAGTCTGGAAAAACACATAGGCTACTTTTTATCCCGGAAAATTAAGGAGTTCCCGCTTGAACCGAAATACCTCGATCCACGCGGACGAAGTCGCGGGCATCAGCTAGTTAGAAGATAAATAACATATTCTGGTAAATCACAATTCACTGGAATGATTATCACCTTTAGGATTTTTTTTCACGTCTTGATTTTCTTTGTCGAATTCTGGACTCGTGTTTGTTTTTCTGAAATTTAACCTCGTAAAATATCTTTCAAAGCTCTGTCGCTTTTTCTATTATTGTCCAATCGTCTTGCGGTAAACTTAAGTCTGGTCGCATTATTGCTAACGCGGCGATAAGAGCTTGAGATTTTTAAAAGTTAAAGAAGCTCATCATAAGTACTTAGAGTTCCATCTTGTCGCCACGTCTTGTTTCAGTTTTAATGGCGATAAATTCATTCGTTCTTCTATCTCCATTAATTTCTTTTTAGCTGAATTACTTCTATGAAAATATTCCACAACAGCCTTTACCCTGTTCATGGTGTCAGGCTATTTCATGAATGCTTGATTGCACAACCAAATTAATGGTGTGCGCATAGCAAGAAAGTGAGCGCCATCCGCCTAGGCGAACAGCACTTAACACATTTGGGGCATTGTCGCTAACTATCACATTCACGTAGCGATGTATGTTCCATTCAAGAAACTTAGCTTCTAGAAAGTTTTTAAGGTTGACATTTGTGTGTCTCTGTTCATCGATACATCCTAAAATGACAGTGCACAGCTTGTGCGTTTCTACACGGTGCCACGGCGGTACATCGAGCCGCGGTGACGGCTATGTACCCATCCTGCACAATAGACGTCCAGGCATCCGTTGTAATATAAATAGCTGCTGCTTTTGCCATTTGTGTTTGAACATTTTCCAGAACCTTATTATAAAATTTAGGAAGTAAGCTTTCCGAGAGAGTTTTCCGCGTTAGCAGGGTATAACCTGGATTTAACATTTCGACGAACTTTCGGAACTCGATTTCATCTGTACATGGCCTTCTTATCCAGAAGGCCATGTACAGATGACTGCAAGCATTGCCAAAGGCAGGAAGAGAAGAATTTATTGTCCGTCAAGATTATTAGAACTAACTCTATTGACGAAGCATGGAGCGACGACGCAATGAAGAAGGCTCAAGAAGACGATAAAGACATTCAACCTATCTTGAATTGGCTAAGAAATGGTGGACCAAAACCTAAATGGTCTGATGTGGCAAAACATAGCACAGCCACTAAGAGTTTGACATTACATAATGGAGTGTTGTGCCGCAAATGGGAAGCTACACGTGAAAAAAATTGCCACCTACAGTTAGTCGTACCTAGAAGTAAGGTACCCGAAGTAAGGTACTTTATGTGCGTTACCGCACATAAGATTATTGATAAAAACAAAATTTAACTTTAAAACTATTTATTATTTTAAGTTCAATTATTAAAAGAGCCAAAATTATCCTAAATTAGCGAGTTTGTTTTAGATGTTAGTCGCTTGACTCGTTGTGTGCAAGTTCTGATATGTAATTCTGGATAAATAAGAAAATCTCCTGAAAGAATAAATTATAATCCTCGTGTCCTCTCAAGGATTTACCTAATTGATTTGTGTTTATTGTAACATGAGTGGCGAGATTAGTTGTCAATGCAAATAGTGCAGATCTTTTTTGTGAGGAAGCTTTGAATCTGTGCTCATAGCTTCCTCCATAATTCTTACCACACCATTCTTCTAATGGAGTAGTTGAAAATTCACTCGGCAACACTCTAAGTTTATCTGTTATCATCTCTGCAATGAATGGTATTAGATGACTATTTGGGTCCATTCTTTCCATATATGATTTGATATAAAACAATTTTTTTATTGATTTTATCAAAGGATTTGTACATGTAACTGTTAATTTGGGCTTTGTCATTTTCTCCGGAGTAGACGAACGTAAATAAGGAGTATAAGGTCCTCTTTTACTGAACGCTGCTTTTCCTGTAGTTTTAAGGGCGTGAGATACTTTAGCAATTATTCAATCGTGTCTCATTTCTTTAAATGTGTTATCATAATCATATATAGCCACTTGTTCACAAGGAACAGGACTTGTGATCCCTTCTATTTCGAATCCCCAAGTTAACTCTCATAAGGATTATGCCATTTTGAAAGTACATTTTTTCAACTGCATTTCATCTTCTACTATGTGAGGAAGAACTATGGGTGTTTTCGCCATCTCCATTCTCTGGTTTATGACCTGGATTGCTTCCTGGTCTTTCAACTTTCCTATAGAAAAAATAGTTTCGTCCCTATCGTTATCTTCATTTATCAACCTATTGATTGATTGTAAGTTTGAAAAACTCCCGATGAGCTGAAGTTGTATACCTTCATTTGAATTCTTTAATATTTCCCAATATAATTCGAATTTCGATTAGTATGAGTATGAGTGTTACAGTGTGATTATTATAACGCTCACATAAAAGATTCCATGCTTCAGGATAATTATCGTCAGTCACCTGTAGATTGCTGATCACTCGGGCAGCTTCACCTTCCAAATAAGAATTTAAGTAATGAAATTTGTGTATATTTTTAATTTTAGAATTATTGTGAATTAAGGAGCTAAAAGTATCCCGAAACTCTAGCCATTTATAGTAAGTACCATCAAAATTACTTATTTTTATAATAGGCAAATGAAATCCGATCACCTCGTGATCATCGTCGTCCGCTGTGGCGAAGCTGGTATCAATGCGAACTCGATTTTGGCCTATAAATGGTAGAAACTTAGCGCGACGAATCTTTTTGAATTGTGATGTTTGCAGGCGGTTTCAGGGTAACGTTGCCAAAAATATAATGGGTAATTTACCTTCCGAAAGAGTTGTTCCAGACTTTCCGTTTTCTGTCGTCGGGACCGATTTTGCTGGACCTTTTATGATCACGGATCGCAAGGGTCGTGGTTGTAAAATAACCAAATGTTATTTGTGTGTATTTGTTTGATTTAAATTTAAGTGCATTCATTTAGAAACAGTGTCCGAACTGTCTAAAAATGCTTTTGAACTAAGTTTCCGTCGCTTCATTGCTCGCAGAGGCCTTCCTCGAAAGGTCTACAGCGACAATGGAGGAAATTATGTCGCGGCTGCTAGGGAAATAAAGGAATTTTTGAAGTCTAACGCCAACGAAATTCATGATTTTGCAGCCAGCGAGGGCATCGAATTTTGCTTTACCCCCCCTACGCTCCTCACTTTAATGGTCTGATGGAAGCAGGCGTGAGATTAGCAAAATTTCATCTCGCACGAATCTTAGGGACCACGCATCTAACATTCGAGGAGCTATCGACTTTGTTTACTCAAATAGAATCAATCCTAAATAGCCGTCCTCTCTATCCCCTAAGTTCTTCCCCCCACGATTTCTATCCTTTAACCCCTGGCCACTTTTTAATTGGTAGACCACTTAGAGCGCTGCCATCTCCGTGTTTACAAGATTCTAACGCAAATCTTCTCGACAGGTTCCAGCGCATAGAACAAATGAAGCAACACTTTTGGCAACGCTGGAGCCACGAATACATCGCGGAGTTGCAGACACGTAGCAAATGGCGTGTGAGAAATCAAGATTTGCAGGTCGGCGATCTAGTTGTCCTGAAGGAAGACAACTCTCCACCCCTATACTGGCGTCTCGGACGAATCACGCAGCTGTTCCCGGGACCCGACGGTGTGACGCGCGTTGTGGACGTGAATACTGCCAGAGGCGTTGTGCGTCGCGCTCTCAACCGAGTTTGCCTGCTGTCTAAACCCGAAAACCCAGAAAGGGCAGAAGATTCTTGAAAGCGTTAAGCTTTCCAGGGCCGGGAGTATGTTCGCGCGCCATTTAAATTTTCCCGCGAAGAAGCGCTGAAGCGGGGGTGCGGGCATAAGCGAGCCCGTCTTGCAAAAAAGTGCAATTCACCGTACTTGCATACAACAAGTCAAGCGACTAACACCTAAAACAAACTCGCTAATTTAAGTACAATTATATAAAGAGCCAAAATTATCCTAAATTAGCGAGTTTGTTTTAGGTGTTAGTCGCTTGACTTGTTGTATGCAAGTACGGTGAATTGCACTTTTTTGCATGACGGGCCCGCTTATGCCCGCACCCCCGCTTCAGCGCTTCTTCGCGGGAAAATTTAAATGGCGCGCGAACACTGAGAGCCTATCATGATGGTGCTTCTGGTGGACATCTGGGGGTGAAGAGGACCCTAATCAAGATTAGAGAAAGATTTTACTGGTTACACTGCCGTGATGATGTGGAGGACTGGTGTCGGAAATGTGTGAATTGCGCATCTGTCAAAGGTCCTGTAACTAGAAACCAGGGGGCGATGAGGATGTACAATGTAGGGGCCCCATGGGAAAGGATTGCATTGGATGTTGCGGGCCCGTTTCCGATTACTAATTTAGGAAACCGATATATTTTGGTGGTGATGGATTAATTTACGAAATGGCCTGAGGTATTTGCCATACCAAATCAAGAGGCAATCACTGTTCCAAATAGATTAGTGAACGATGTGTTTTGCAGATTTGGGGTTCCATTGGAAATGCACAGTGACCAGAGAAGGAATTTCGAGTCACAAGTATTCACAGAGGTTTGCAAGATTATGGGGATACACAAAACTCGAACTACCCCTTATCATCCACAGTCAAATGGAATGGTGGAAAGATTTAATCAGACTATAGAACGACATCTGGCTAAAGTTGTAGACAATCACCAAAATAACTGGGATGAGTATTTACAGTTGTTTCTGTAAATAATCCTACCGTACTGCGGTTCACGAGAGCATTACAGTTACACCTGCTTTTGCTAATTTTGGGAGGGAACTTCGGTTACCAGCAGATTTGTTAAGTGGATGTCCGCCAGACTCTCCCAGAAGCATTACCGAATATGCTGGGAACTTGCGTGGGAAAATGATTGACGTTTATGAGCAGATAAGAGAAGCAGCACTCCATGCTAGTGAACGCATGAAGAGGCGATACGATAGAAAGTCTACGGACTCAAGCTTTGAGGAAGGGACTCTGGTGTGGCTACATAATCCAGTGAGACGAAAAGGGAGATCTCCGAAACTACAGCCGAGTTGGGAGGGACCTTATACGGTGGTTACGAAAATCAACGATGTCAACGCACGTCCCGAAGTTCAGCTAAGGTTGTACATGTGGATCGCTTGGCAAAGTACTACGGCAACAATGATGCTCGGGACGAGCATGTTTTAAGGGGGGGCAGTGTCGCGTAACTAGGCAAATATTATGCGTTACCAAGTAAACAACCTCGATTTCAAGCTGTTTTTATAAGATTTTTGAAAAGCTAAATGTGATTTAATGAATTAATTTCGTGAATTTGTAGTAGAAAGTAGAAGTTCGACGGCGGAAGCGAGGAGAAATGCCATTGTGAATCGACCTGCGTCTCTCTCAATTTACGAACCCCAGTCGTAACATTATTAACTTGCAGGTCCCTCCAAAAGGTCCTGCGGTTTTCAGGCATATAGGGCACTAATTGAGTTAAAATTGCGTTTTTTTATGTTGGTTAATACCACGTCGTATTGGGATTTTTTCCCAGTACGACGTGGGTTTGGTAACATCAAAACTTTTTTTGCATAAAATCTAACTTACATACTCAATGAGATTTTTTTTATATCTCTGTAGAACAAATTTCTAGACCCTCTTCGAAACTAAGCACTTATTACATCCGATAAAAAAAAATATTTTAAAGGATCGTTTGAATTTTTTGACAGACATTCTTTTCTTTTTGAGCCAGTTATATTTATTTTCTAATGGATTTATTACCAGTATATGTAGATTTTTTCAGGATTTTAAAATTGCACTTTTGAAATCCTCAAAATCTTTTGCAAATCAATTATTTTGCATTCTTTTGAATGCCCTTTCAATATTTCCATGAATGCTGTCAGCTGCATTATGTGTGTGACCCTTTGTTAAATAATTCAATGATCAAACGAACTTACCTGAAGTGAAGTTCGATCTTGATCGTAGAATGGGGGATGTTATATTTGCGGCACGTTTCTCTAATTTGGTCCCTGACTGTATTTCTTTAAGCGCTTCATAAACATCGTCCTCAGTAAGTTCGATATTCATTGTAGTGTGCGCACCTCGCACATAAAGTACAGAAATACTTAAGTAATACTTACGTCACTCGTTCCCGCGTTCACAGAATGTTACCTTCACATACATACCTATACCTTTACCAATTACATACCTATACCTTTACCAATAGAGTACCTCAACCATACTTTACCGGCGCTATGACGCGCTACCTTTACCGGAAAATGAGGGAACAAGGAAATGAAAGGGAAATAACGTACACAAGAGAATCACTTTATTAACAGTTCACAGAGAGAAATAAAACACGGATTTGCTGTAATATTCTTCATTGCCTAGCTGACACGATTCCAACGGATTCCAGATAACAGGGAAAGTGCGAGGTCAATCTTGAAAAGGACAGCACCTCGCTGGAGATCCACAGGAATGGTCAAGCATCATCACGTTCCTAGATTGACACTCACCGATTAAACTGAAGACCGGAGAACTGAGGAAAGATCAGGCAGTGATATTGAAATGGAAAGAGTAGTTCTGAAAAGAACATTTTTAATTGCCTTGATCTTGCTACGCCGTCCTGTACCAGCAGGCACCATGAAACACCATCAACACGCAGTAATAGTCTGTTCACAGATTCCGCGGACAAGCACTAAAGCACGCGTGATCGCGCCTTTGACGCTCGTGGAGGACTGCGGCGTGCGGCTCTACACTGACTGAAGTTTGGCGCCGCCGCGTCTCGCGCCCCGCACCCCGCACCGCGCGTTCGCCTTCGGGTCGCAGGCGCCGGGAAGGCGCGTACAGGCCACGCCTAGTTCGCAGAAATTTCCCTTTGTTATTAAATCTGCTATTGTTAAATTCGTGAAAAATTCGCGTTTGTCGATTTTATTGGTTCAAATGTAGTGTCTCTTATTGGTTATTGTGTTGTAAATATTTCATCTTGTTTTATATTGGTTGTTAGTTTTAAGGTTTTCTGTATATATACGATAAGTTTTTACAAGTAAATCATTCCTTTCATAAATCAGCAACTGTGAGTTTTAATATTTTAACCTGCTCGTAATCCCTCCGCTACAGTAGAATGGGGGATGTTATATTTGCGGCACGTTTCTCATTTAATTTGGTCCCTGACTGTATTTCTTAAGCGCTTCATAAACATCGTCCTCAGTAAGTTCGATATTCATTGTAGAATGGGGGATGTTATATTTGCGGCACGTTTCTCATTTAATTTGGTCCCTGACTGTATTTCTTTAAGCGCTTGGTAAACATCGTCCTCAGTAAGTTCGATATTCATTGTAGAATGGGGGATGTTATATTTGCGGCACGTTTCTCATTTAATTTGGTCCCTGACTATTTCTTTAAGCGCTTCATAAACATCGTCCTCAGTAAGTTCGATATTCATTGTAGAATGGGGGATGTTATATTTGCGGCACGTTTCTCATTTAATTTGGTCCCTGACTGTATTTCTTTAAGCGCTTCATAAACATCGTCCTCAGTTAGTTCGATATTCATTGTAGAATGGGGGATTTTATATTTGCGGCACGTTTCTTATTTAATTTGGTCCCTGACTGTATTTCTTTATTGCGCTTCCTTATCATCGTCCTCAGTATACTGAAAGAATTTCTTTTTTGGTGGCATATTTAATCTAAAACAAGTAACTAACAATTTATTTTTAAAAGGTTTGGTCAATAATAGGAGCTTTTTTTTGATGCAGTACTATTGTGAAACCACTGGTCAACAAATGGAAACAACGCGGTCTGCACCTTAAAATCGTGAGTTGAGTTATAATTAATTAATGTCCTCCCGACCGAATTTCGGCCACGGCGGCCAATCTTCAGAGAGATTAGCCATCTGCGCGGGAGATTAATATAGTGCACAAGTGTGTGCACATACACAGGTGTACTCTCTGTTCCTTTACCCTCATAGCCCGATGGGACAGAAAATCCGATACGACCGGAGAGAGATCAGGCGCAGGACCGACGGCTTGACGTGCTCTCCGAGGCACGGGGGTGAAACACCGCCAACTTCCTAACTCCGGGCTAGTATCTCTGTGTTCCAATTGCCGTATTTCTGCTTGGGAAATAGCGGTGTGCAAGTCTAATTTTATATTTGTTTGATCTAGTTTTGGCAGCGCTTTTACTGCCTTGCTCATACTCAGGAGGAATAAATCAGTTTCGTCCATGTCTTGTCTACTTTGTTTCTGACGTCTTAAATCTTGGTAAGATTTCATTAAATCATACAACTCTTGTAGTTTGGGTTGCGGGCGCTGTTCATGTGACGAACTGGCTTGAGATCGACTTCTAGGAGTAGTATATTTTGGAAAATTTTCTTAGAGGGAGTAATCTGTAGGTGGTGATTCGGGTGGAGGCATAACATTTGTTGTTGTGTTCCTACATTCCATATAAGGAAGAAGAAAACTCATGCTCTCTTCATGTTTCCATGGTACGAAGGCTGCAAGGTAGCCGGCATGCTGTTGGTAGTGACCCTACCTTTTGTGCCAGAGGTCGTGGGTTCGAGTCCCAATCAGGCCAAACATTTATGTGATGAACATTTGTGTTTGCGCTGTGTCTGGGTGTAAAATTATCTATATAAGTCTATATAGTATCTATATAAGTATGTTTATCAGCTAGCTGGCACCCATAGTATAGTACAAGCGTTCCCTAGTTTAGGGTCAGATGCCCGTGTCTGATTGTCCCAGGTATTATTATCATTTAAAAAAAGGAGAGACGGTAGTGTCTCCGGCAGTAGCACAGTCGGTAGGAGGTCAGAGTCCCAGGCCGAGAAATCATTAACATTAATATTATTATAAAGAAAAATTCATTACTTTAATTTATACATATATTTGTTGATTAATTACAATCTTATCAATTTTAATCAGATATAAAATGAGATAAATAAACTCCAGCAGAATTTTCTGGAGATATTGATGGCAGATTTTCGTCTAATGGAGCAGGAGCCTGCACTGTAGGAGATATCGATGGCAGCACTGTACCAGTCGAGTCTTGTGATTGACGAGATGAATCCTAAACGGTTGATGCCGATGCCGATGGTAAAATTTCTGTGTATTGTAACAAAATTGGTGTTGAGGCCGATGACGACGGTGTTGATTCATTAAACATAACTGGTGTTGATGCCGATGAAGACGGTGTTGATTCATTAAACATCTGTTCTAATTCCAGTTCCTGTACAACTGCAAATAGTTGTCCCTTTGTCATATGTTGGTAATATGGAGAGAATGATTTCACAGTACTCGACAGACCATTAAAGAAATCATCTATTGGGTGTGATTTACTACATTCATTTTGCTTCTTTGCGTTATTTTCAAGAATGTACTTCATCAACATTTCAGATGAGGACTGTTTTTGTGGCACTGTACGACGTTTACTGACTTTACCACTGCTACGGTTACTATTTTGACCACTCTGTGGTGTTGTAGATTCATCGTTCCTTTGTACTTCTGTGGCCCTGTCTCCTGTAACCCTAGCTTGTTCCGTGTCTGTGTCTCCTTCGTTTCTTATCTCTTGCTTGCATTGATTATTGTCTGTCCCTGTCTCTTGTAACTCTTGCTCTTGTTGTATCTCCGATTCATTTGTGTCTGCATCGTCGTCATCGATATTGGATATCGTTTTACGATCTTGAATGTAGGGTAGCAAAAATTGTAGGATTTCCTCATACTTATATTTCTTTATAACGGTAGAACTTTGCCCCCTTTTTGTTTTTCTTTTGTTTAGTGATCTTTTGAATTGATCTCTAATATTTGACCAATTCTCATCTGTAACAAATAAAAACAATAGTAATAATGCAATATTTTTATGTTTCAGGTAACTACTGGGGATTCATTTAAAACGATTTCAATGAATTATCGGGTTGGTCACTCAACTGTAGTTCAAATTATAAAGGAAACATGTCGAGCTATAGTCAACAAACTAATGAATGAAGTGATGCCGCAGCCAAATGAAGAGACATGGAAAAGTATTGCTCATGAATTCTAAAGCCTATGGAAATTTCCGAACTGTATAGGGGTGTTGGATGGAAAACACTTTACTATTAAGGCACCAAGTAACAGTGGATCTGTCTACTTCAATAACGGTGCATTTAAACTAAAGTTTAGTTTAAGTATTGGCCTTATTTAGTTACTAAACGAACAAAGAGCCAGAGCTAGAACAAGAGCATTCTTTCTTGATCTTTTAGTGTAAACGAAAGCTCGTCTGCAGCGTTTACACCAAAATATCAACGATTAGAACCAAGAACTACAATTTTTGCACAAATGTTTAGAACAGCCGAACGAATGCTCATTGCTCATTCGTGTTAATTCTGTGGTTGGTAGTGCTTCGCTATGTCCGACTCTGAAAGCAATATTATTGCAAGTGTTGCATTTATTATTTTGTCTACAAACAACATTTGTAAAACATCTAAATCATGTTGTTTGTCTAAAACATCTAAACATATCTAAACAATTCATGTAACTAACTACCTAAATGATGTCTTTGGTATGCTGTAAGTCTGGTTGTTGATAGTTATTTTATTATAAATACTCCATGTTATCATTACCATTATAATTTGTAATGGTAACATGTTACGCATATCGACCAAAGCAATTAACAAAGTCGTATGTGAAAAATCATTACTTCAGGATACGACCCTATAAAGTTTCAAATATGTATAAAATTAACAATAGTTAATGTACCTTAACCAGATTTGGTATGACATATAAATATTATTACCTGACGTATTAGTGTATGCAATTTCATCAAAAATTTATTGGAAGTATTAGAAACTGCACATGCAACATTGTTAATCGCTAAATTAGCAACTATTTTGTCGGAAATGGCAGATCCGACATTATTAACTGGACTACAATTTTTGAATTTGGTCGGATGTGGCACAACCTGCAGTATTCCCTGGACTTTGAAATCTCATTTATGTTGGATGTACCACTTAATACGTTATTTCCCGTAAGATATACATATTTTATGAAGTAGATACCACTTTTTTTTTTTTTTTAAGCCACTGGGAAATGCTATTTACGCATCCCACCCCTATTGGATGGGTATGTGGGACTCACAGGCGACGAACCTGAATATCCACTAAAACCCAGTGGCGTGTAAAAGTCATAAAAACCCGGTGCTAACGGTATACTCCGGGTAATTATGGTGTGTAGTCAGTAGTCTGTTGGTATCTGTCGTGGGTGTGCAGTGGCGCATGAAGTGTAGTCACCTCGTGATCATCGTCGTCCGCTGTGGCGAAGCTGGTATCAATGCGAACTCGATTTTGGCCTATAAATGGTAGAAACTTAGCGCGACGAATCTTTTTGAATTGTGATGTTTGCAGGCGGTTTCAGGGTAACGTTGCCAAAAATATAATGGGTAATTTACCTTCCGAAAGAGTTGTTCCAGACTTTCCGTTTTCTGTCGTCGGGACCGATTTTGCTGGACCTTTTATGATCACGGATCGCAAGGGTCGTGGTTGTAAAATAACCAAATGTTATTTGTGTGTATTTGTTTGTTTTAAATTTAAGTGCATTCATTTAGAAACAGTGTCCGAACTGTCTAAAAATGCTTTTGAACTAAGTTTCCGTCGCTTCATTGCTCGCAGAGGCCTTCCTCGAAAGGTCTACAGCGACAATGGAGGAAATTATGTCGCGGCTGCTAGGGAAATAAAGGAATTTTTGAAGTCTAACGCCAACGAAATTCATGATTTTGCAGCCAGCGAGGGCATCGAATTTTGCTTTACCCCCCCTACGCTCCTCACTTTAATGGTCTGATGGAAGCAGGCGTGAGATTAGCAAAATTTCATCTCGCACGAATCTTAGGGACCACGCATCTAACATTCGAGGAGCTATCGACTTTGTTTACTCAAATAGAATCAATCCTAAATAGCCGTCCTCTCTATCCCCTAAGTTCTTCCCCCCACGATTTCTATCCTTTAACCCCTGGCCACTTTTTAATTGGTAGACCACTTAGAGCGCTGCCATCTCCGTGTTTACAAGATTCTAACGCAAATCTTCTCGACAGGTTCCAGCGCATAGAACAAATGAAGC
The DNA here is from genome assembly GCA_917051295.2 of Erebia ligea. NCBI lineage: Eukaryota > Metazoa > Arthropoda > Insecta > Lepidoptera > Nymphalidae > Erebia > Erebia ligea. Next base: position 2,242,441 of record OU785241.1, read on the forward strand.
AACACTTTTGGCAACGCTGGAGCCACGAATACATCGCGGAGTTGCAGACACGTAGCAAATGGCGTGTGAGAAATCAAGATTTGCAGGTCGGCGATCTAGTTGTCCTGAAGGAAGACAACTCTCCACCCCTATACTGGCGTCTCGGACGAATCACGCAGCTGTTCCCGGGACCCGACGGTGTGACGCGCGTTGTGGACGTGAATACTGCCAGAGGCGTTGTGCGTCGCGCTCTCAACCGAGTTTGCCTGCTGTCTAAACCCGAAAACCCAGAAAGGGCAGAAGATTCTTGAAAGCGTTAAGCTTTCCAGGGCCGGGAGTATGTTCGCGCGCCATTTAAATTTTCCCGCGAAGAAGCGCTGAAGCGGGGGTGCGGGCATAAGCGAGCCCGTCTTGCAAAAAAGTGCAATTCACCGTACTTGCATACAACAAGTCAAGCGACTAACACCTAAAACAAACTCGCTAATTTAAGTACAATTATATAAAGAGCCAAAATTATCCTAAATTAGCGAGTTTGTTTTAGGTGTTAGTCGCTTGACTTGTTGTATGCAAGTACGGTGAATTGCACTTTTTTGCATGACGGGCCCGCTTATGCCCGCACCCCCGCTTCAGCGCTTCTTCGCGGGAAAATTTAAATGGCGCGCGAACACTGAGAGCCTATCATGATGGTGCTTCTGGTGGACATCTGGGGGTGAAGAGGACCCTAATCAAGATTAGAGAAAGATTTTACTGGTTACACTGCCGTGATGATGTGGAGGACTGGTGTCGGAAATGTGTGAATTGCGCATCTGTCAAAGGTCCTGTAACTAGAAACCAGGGGGCGATGAGGATGTACAATGTAGGGGCCCCATGGGAAAGGATTGCATTGGATGTTGCGGGCCCGTTTCCGATTACTAATTTAGGAAACCGATATATTTTGGTGGTGATGGATTAATTTACGAAATGGCCTGAGGTATTTGCCATACCAAATCAAGAGGCAATCACTGTTCCAAATAGATTAGTGAACGATGTGTTTTGCAGATTTGGGGTTCCATTGGAAATGCACAGTGACCAGAGAAGGAATTTCGAGTCACAAGTATTCACAGAGGTTTGCAAGATTATGGGGATACACAAAACTCGAACTACCCCTTATCATCCACAGTCAAATGGAATGGTGGAAAGATTTAATCAGACTATAGAACGACATCTGGCTAAAGTTGTAGACAATCACCAAAATAACTGGGATGAGTATTTACAGTTGTTTCTGTAAATAATCCTACCGTACTGCGGTTCACGAGAGCATTACAGTTACACCTGCTTTTGCTAATTTTGGGAGGGAACTTCGGTTACCAGCAGATTTGTTAAGTGGATGTCCGCCAGACTCTCCCAGAAGCATTACCGAATATGCTGGGAACTTGCGTGGGAAAATGATTGACGTTTATGAGCAGATAAGAGAAGCAGCACTCCATGCTAGTGAACGCATGAAGAGGCGATACGATAGAAAGTCTACGGACTCAAGCTTTGAGGAAGGGACTCTGGTGTGGCTACATAATCCAGTGAGACGAAAAGGGAGATCTCCGAAACTACAGCCGAGTTGGGAGGGACCTTATACGGTGGTTACGAAAATCAACGATGTCAACGCACGTCCCGAAGTTCAGCTAAGGTTGTACATGTGGATCGCTTGGCAAAGTACTACGGCAACAATGATGCTCGGGACGAGCATGTTTTAAGGGGGGGCAGTGTCGCGTAACTAGGCAAATATTATGCGTTACCAAGTAAACAACCTCGATTTCAAGCTGTTTTTATAAGATTTTTGAAAAGCTAAATGTGATTTAATGAATTAATTTCGTGAATTTGTAGTAGAAAGTAGAAGTTCGACGGCGGAAGCGAGGAGAAATGCCATTGTGAATCGACCTGCGTCTCTCTCAATTTACGAACCCCAGTCGTAACATTATTAACTTGCAGGTCCCTCCAAAAGGTCCTGCGGTTTTCAGGCATATAGGGCACTAATTGAGTTAAAATTGCGTTTTTTTATGTTGGTTAATACCACGTCGTATTGGGATTTTTTCCCAGTACGACGTGGGTTTGGTAACATCAAAACTTTTTTTGCATAAAATCTAACTTACATACTCAATGAGATTTTTTTTATATCTCTGTAGAACAAATTTCTAGACCCTCTTCGAAACTAAGCACTTATTACATCCGATAAAAAAAAATATTTTAAAGGATCGTTTGAATTTTTTGACAGACATTCTTTTCTTTTTGAGCCAGTTATATTTATTTTCTAATGGATTTATTACCAGTATATGTAGATTTTTTCAGGATTTTAAAATTGCACTTTTGAAATCCTCAAAATCTTTTGCAAATCAATTATTTTGCATTCTTTTGAATGCCCTTTCAATATTTCCATGAATGCTGTCAGCTGCATTATGTGTGTGACCCTTTGTTAAATAATTCAATGATCAAACGAACTTACCTGAAGTGAAGTTCGATCTTGATCGTAGAATGGGGGATGTTATATTTGCGGCACGTTTCTCTAATTTGGTCCCTGACTGTATTTCTTTAAGCGCTTCATAAACATCGTCCTCAGTAAGTTCGATATTCATTGTAGTGTGCGCACCTCGCACATAAAGTACAGAAATACTTAAGTAATACTTACGTCACTCGTTCCCGCGTTCACAGAATGTTACCTTCACATACATACCTATACCTTTACCAATTACATACCTATACCTTTACCAATAGAGTACCTCAACCATACTTTACCGGCGCTATGACGCGCTACCTTTACCGGAAAATGAGGGAACAAGGAAATGAAAGGGAAATAACGTACACAAGAGAATCACTTTATTAACAGTTCACAGAGAGAAATAAAACACGGATTTGCTGTAATATTCTTCATTGCCTAGCTGACACGATTCCAACGGATTCCAGATAACAGGGAAAGTGCGAGGTCAATCTTGAAAAGGACAGCACCTCGCTGGAGATCCACAGGAATGGTCAAGCATCATCACGTTCCTAGATTGACACTCACCGATTAAACTGAAGACCGGAGAACTGAGGAAAGATCAGGCAGTGATATTGAAATGGAAAGAGTAGTTCTGAAAAGAACATTTTTAATTGCCTTGATCTTGCTACGCCGTCCTGTACCAGCAGGCACCATGAAACACCATCAACACGCAGTAATAGTCTGTTCACAGATTCCGCGGACAAGCACTAAAGCACGCGTGATCGCGCCTTTGACGCTCGTGGAGGACTGCGGCGTGCGGCTCTACACTGACTGAAGTTTGGCGCCGCCGCGTCTCGCGCCCCGCACCCCGCACCGCGCGTTCGCCTTCGGGTCGCAGGCGCCGGGAAGGCGCGTACAGGCCACGCCTAGTTCGCAGAAATTTCCCTTTGTTATTAAATCTGCTATTGTTAAATTCGTGAAAAATTCGCGTTTGTCGATTTTATTGGTTCAAATGTAGTGTCTCTTATTGGTTATTGTGTTGTAAATATTTCATCTTGTTTTATATTGGTTGTTAGTTTTAAGGTTTTCTGTATATATACGATAAGTTTTTACAAGTAAATCATTCCTTTCATAAATCAGCAACTGTGAGTTTTAATATTTTAACCTGCTCGTAATCCCTCCGCTACAGTAGAATGGGGGATGTTATATTTGCGGCACGTTTCTCATTTAATTTGGTCCCTGACTGTATTTCTTAAGCGCTTCATAAACATCGTCCTCAGTAAGTTCGATATTCATTGTAGAATGGGGGATGTTATATTTGCGGCACGTTTCTCATTTAATTTGGTCCCTGACTGTATTTCTTTAAGCGCTTGGTAAACATCGTCCTCAGTAAGTTCGATATTCATTGTAGAATGGGGGATGTTATATTTGCGGCACGTTTCTCATTTAATTTGGTCCCTGACTATTTCTTTAAGCGCTTCATAAACATCGTCCTCAGTAAGTTCGATATTCATTGTAGAATGGGGGATGTTATATTTGCGGCACGTTTCTCATTTAATTTGGTCCCTGACTGTATTTCTTTAAGCGCTTCATAAACATCGTCCTCAGTTAGTTCGATATTCATTGTAGAATGGGGGATTTTATATTTGCGGCACGTTTCTTATTTAATTTGGTCCCTGACTGTATTTCTTTATTGCGCTTCCTTATCATCGTCCTCAGTATACTGAAAGAATTTCTTTTTTGGTGGCATATTTAATCTAAAACAAGTAACTAACAATTTATTTTTAAAAGGTTTGGTCAATAATAGGAGCTTTTTTTTGATGCAGTACTATTGTGAAACCACTGGTCAACAAATGGAAACAACGCGGTCTGCACCTTAAAATCGTGAGTTGAGTTATAATTAATTAATGTCCTCCCGACCGAATTTCGGCCACGGCGGCCAATCTTCAGAGAGATTAGCCATCTGCGCGGGAGATTAATATAGTGCACAAGTGTGTGCACATACACAGGTGCACTCTCTGTTCCTTTACCCTCATAGCCCGATGGGACAGAAAATCCGATACGACCGGAGAGAGATCAGGCGCAGGACCGACGGCTTGACGTGCTCTCCGAGGCACGGGGGTGAAACACCGCCAACTTCCTAACTCCGGGCTAGTATCTCTGTGTTCCAATTGCCGTATTTCTGCTTGGGAAATAGCGGTGTGCAAGTCTAATTTTATATTTGTTTGATCTAGTTTTGGCAGCGCTTTTACTGCCTTGCTCATACTCAGGAGGAATAAATCAGTTTCGTCCATGTCTTGTCTACTTTGTTTCTGACGTCTTAAATCTTGGTAAGATTTCATTAAATCATACAACTCTTGTAGTTTGGGTTGCGGGCGCTGTTCATGTGACGAACTGGCTTGAGATCGACTTCTAGGAGTAGTATATTTTGGAAAATTTTCTTAGAGGGAGTAATCTGTAGGTGGTGATTCGGGTGGAGGCATAACATTTGTTGTTGTGTTCCTACATTCCATATAAGGAAGAAGAAAACTCATGCTCTCTTCATGTTTCCATGGTACGAAGGCTGCAACATTCAAAAGGCTGCAAGGTAGCCGGCATGCTGTTGGTAGTGACCCTACCTTTTGTGCCAGAGGTCGTGGGTTCGAGTCCCAATCAGGCCAAACATTTATGTGATGAACATTTGTGTTTGCGCTGTGTCTGGGTGTAAAATTATCTATATAAGTCTATATAGTATCTATATAAGTATGTTTATCAGCTAGCTGGCACCCATAGTATAGTACAAGCGTTCCCTAGTTTAGGGTCAGATGCCCGTGTCTGATTGTCCCAGGTATTATTATCATTTAAAAAAAGGAGAGACGGTAGTGTCTCCGGCAGTAGCACAGTCGGTAGGAGGTCAGAGTCCCAGGCCGAGAAATCATTAACATTAATATTATTATAAAGAAAAATTCATTACTTTAATTTATACATATATTTGTTGATTAATTACAATCTTATCAATTTTAATCAGATATAAAATGAGATAAATAAACTCCAGCAGAATTTTCTGGAGATATTGATGGCAGATTTTCGTCTAATGGAGCAGGAGCCTGCACTGTAGGAGATATCGATGGCAGCACTGTACCAGTCGAGTCTTGTGATTGACGAGATGAATCCTAAACGGTTGATGCCGATGCCGATGGTAAAATTTCTGTGTATTGTAACAAAATTGGTGTTGAGGCCGATGACGACGGTGTTGATTCATTAAACATAACTGGTGTTGATGCCGATGAAGACGGTGTTGATTCATTAAACATCTGTTCTAATTCCAGTTCCTGTACAACTGCAAATAGTTGTCCCTTTGTCATATGTTGGTAATATGGAGAGAATGATTTCACAGTACTCGACAGACCATTAAAGAAATCATCTATTGGGTGTGATTTACTACATTCATTTTGCTTCTTTGCGTTATTTTCAAGAATGTACTTCATCAACATTTCAGATGAGGACTGTTTTTGTGGCACTGTACGACGTTTACTGACTTTACCACTGCTACGGTTACTATTTTGACCACTCTGTGGTGTTGTAGATTCATCGTTCCTTTGTACTTCTGTGGCCCTGTCTCCTGTAACCCTAGCTTGTTCCGTGTCTGTGTCTCCTTCGTTTCTTATCTCTTGCTTGCATTGATTATTGTCTGTCCCTGTCTCTTGTAACTCTTGCTCTTGTTGTATCTCCGATTCATTTGTGTCTGCATCGTCGTCATCGATATTGGATATCGTTTTACGATCTTGAATGTAGGGTAGCAAAAATTGTAGGATTTCCTCATACTTATATTTCTTTATAACGGTAGAACTTTGCCCCCTTTTTGTTTTTCTTTTGTTTAGTGATCTTTTGAATTGATCTCTAATATTTGACCAATTCTCATCTGTAACAAATAAAAACAATAGTAATAATGCAATATTTTTATGTTTCAGGTAACTACTGGGGATTCATTTAAAACGATTTCAATGAATTATCGGGTTGGTCACTCAACTGTAGTTCAAATTATAAAGGAAACATGTCGAGCTATAGTCAACAAACTAATGAATGAAGTGATGCCGCAGCCAAATGAAGAGACATGGAAAAGTATTGCTCATGAATTCTAAAGCCTATGGAAATTTCCGAACTGTATAGGGGTGTTGGATGGAAAACACTTTACTATTAAGGCACCAAGTAACAGTGGATCTGTCTACTTCAATAACGGTGCATTTAAACTAAAGTTTAGTTTAAGTATTGGCCTTATTTAGTTACTAAACGAACAAAGAGCCAGAGCTAGAACAAGAGCATTCTTTCTTGATCTTTTAGTGTAAACGAAAGCTCGTCTGCAGCGTTTACACCAAAATATCAACGATTAGAACCAAGAACTACAATTTTTGCACAAATGTTTAGAACAGCCGAACGAATGCTCATTGCTCATTCGTGTTAATTCTGTGGTTGGTAGTGCTTCGCTATGTCCGACTCTGAAAGCAATATTATTGCAAGTGTTGCATTTATTATTTTGTCTACAAACAACATTTGTAAAACATCTAAATCATGTTGTTTGTCTAAAACATCTAAACATATCTAAACAATTCATGTAACTAACTACCTAAATGATGTCTTTGGTATGCTGTAAGTCTGGTTGTTGATAGTTATTTTATTATAAATACTCCATGTTATCATTACCATTATAATTTGTAATGGTAACATGTTACGCATATCGACCAAAGCAATTAACAAAGTCGTATGTGAAAAATCATTACTTCAGGATACGACCCTATAAAGTTTCAAATATGTATAAAATTAACAATAGTTAATGTACCTTAACCAGATTTGGTATGACATATAAATATTATTACCTGACGTATTAGTGTATGCAATTTCATCAAAAATTTATTGGAAGTATTAGAAACTGCACATGCAACATTGTTAATCGCTAAATTAGCAACTATTTTGTCGGAAATGGCAGATCCGACATTATTAACTGGACTACAATTTTTGAATTTGGTCGGATGTGGCACAACCTGCAGTATTCCCTGGACTTTGAAATCTCATTTATGTTGGATGTACCACTTAATACGTTATTTCCCGTAAGATATACATATTTTATGAAGTAGATACCACTTTTTTTTTTTTTTTAAGCCACTGGGAAATGCTATTTACGCATCCCACCCCTATTGGATGGGTATGTGGGACTCACAGGCGACGAACCTGAATATCCACTAAAACCCAGTGGCGTGTAAAAGTCATAAAAACCCGGTGCTAACGGTATACTCCGGGTAATTATGGTGTGTAGTCAGTAGTCTGTTGGTATCTGTCGTGGGTGTGCAGTGGCGCATGAAGTGTAGTGTAGTGTGTCAAAAATATATAAACATATACCCGTCATAAATCATAATATAAATACTATACAAAATAGTTAATATACTAAAATGATGACTATTGCAAATAGGTACACTAGTAGCCCTTGGATAATCCCGAACTCAAGACGCCCCGCGCAATGAGCGCATTAAATTAGGTGTTTAAAACCTTAGTTGGTGTTAAAATACAAGAATAATAAAATAACAATACACTAAATATATACATATATACTTTTTTTTTTTTTTTTTTTTTCCCTTACTGCCCGTAGTCAATATTAGACTCCACTTGTCTCCTCACTGTTCGCAGAATAGGGCAGAAAGAAGAGTTCGCTGGGTGAGTAACATCGCTATTACTGTTGAGTTTAATGTTCCTGTTAACGCAGTTGAAGCACCTTGGTTGGGCCTTTCTGCCCCTTTCGGGACACTCAGCCTCCCTGTGGGTCAAGTCAGCACAGTAGGCGCAAGGCGCAGGCACTCCTTCGCCGCAATATTTGCTAGTGTGGCCAAACTGTAAGCACACTCGGCACTGGATGAATGGGGTGAAGTCGCGGACTCTAACTTTTTGGTGATCTACATTGAGGCGCTCCATTCCGATTGCCTTTCTCCACGCACTAGGTTCAAAAGTCATCACCGCGTTGTATAGATGGGGGTTCTTATTGTTCCTTACAAATCGTAATTGGATGTCATCGCTGTTGGGGTTGCCAACCCCAGGGTTCTGTCTCATGATGACGCTCGCCAACTCCTCCCGTGAGACGTCCTTTGAGATGCCCATAAGCTTGAGCATGGGGCGGGAGTTTCTGGCGGGTTCAGCAGCAACCCCGGCCGACTCCCCCAGCCGAGCAAGCACGTTGTCCCGCTGTGCAGGGGTTTCAAACTCCACCCTCACTTTGTTATTTGAGAGGGGTTGAACTCTTGATGGCGCGTAAGTTGATTGTTTAAAGCTGATAGCCCCCCTCCAGGCGCAGACCGCCTCTTGTCTATTCTGTACAGGGGCTTTAGGTGTCACAATTATCGCATGATTGGTTTTCTTGAGGGTGGTCGCTGTCGTTGTAGGTGCAGGTATGGGTTTGGATGTCCTTCGCTTATTTGCCGTGGTTGATGTCTTTGCCGCGTTCGGTTTGTCAGTCGCTGTCGCTTGAGCGTACGACGGGTTCACGCAGGTGTTGTGGCCAGGGCCGGAAGCAACACGTCCGGCCTGCAAGTCCGATCTCAGTTTATTAAAGTCGTCGCGTACATTGGACACCAGAGATTTAACCTCTCCGAGCTCCTCAACGCAGCTAGGAACGGAAGCAACACGTCCAGCCTGCAATTCCGATCTCAGCTTATTGAAGTCATCACGCACTTCGGACACCAGAGTTTTAATCTCTCCGAGATCTGCAGCGCAGCTAGGGTGGGGATCGCTGAGGGATGTAATCGCAATTGGTGGGATGCCAATGTCAAGTGCATGTGTCGCCCTGCGGATCTCCTCCGCCGTTGTTGAGATGAGTCGCTTATTAGCCGATGTCACACTCTTGCCCTCGTGCACCGCCTTGATGATGGACGCAGTTAGAGTGGTGATCAACGTCTTGTAGGTCTCTAGGTTACTCACTTGTTCCGCAGGTGCAGGAGTGGACCCAGGGTCGGGAGGGGTCGGAGTCGCAGAGCGGGGATTCATGGCGCAGGTCCACACAAAACCGACGTCACTACACAACCTCACAAAACTTGCACGCACCGCGCTGGTAGGTCAGATGCACACACGGTCTCCAAAGTCACGCACAGGGTCACTCAGGTTAGTCACTTAGTCAATGATGCCGAGGATGCCGAAGATGCCAATGATGCCAATGATGCCTGATGCCGGAGATGCCGGACACCGGAGTCACCCGATGCCGAGGATGTCCCCGATGCCAGCGATGCCGAAGATGCCAATGATGCCGCTGATGCCGGAGATGCCGGAGATGCCGGACACCGGAGTCACCTGATGCCGAGGATGTCCCCGATGCCGATGATGCCGAAGATGCCAATGATGCTGATGATGCGTGATGCCGGAGATGCCGGACACCGGAGTCACCTGATGCCGAGGATGTCTCCGATGCCGACGATGCCCACGATGCCGAAGATGCCTGATGCCGGAGATGCCGGACACCGGAGTCACCTGATGCCGAGGATGTCCCCGATGCCGACGATGCTGAAGATGCCAATGATGCTGATGATGCGTGATGCCGGAGATGCCGGACACCGGAGTCACCTGATGCCGAGGATGTCTCCGATGCCGAGGATGCCCACGATGCCGGTGAAGCCGAAGATGCCTCACGCCGGAGATGCCGGACACCGGAGTCACCTGATGCCGAGGATGTCTCCGATGCCGGCGACGCCGACGATGCCCACGACGCCGGTGATGCTGATGATGCCAGATGCCGGAGATGCCGGACACCGGAGTCACCTGATGCCGAGGATGTCTCCGATGCCGACGATGCCAACGATGCCGGCGATGCCGAGGATGCCTGATGCCAGAGACGCCGGACGCCGGAGTCTCCTGATGCCGCGGAGACGCCAGACGCCGAAGTCACCGATGCCAAGGATGTCGTCACTCGACTCACCAGTCACCAGAGTCACCGAGGTCACCCAGTCCCCGAAGCCGCCTCACCAAACTGAAGTCACTTCACCAATTTTCACAAAAGTCACACAAGTCACACACGCCACGCTGGTTGGTCACTTGCACACACGGTCTCCCAAGTCACGCGCAGGGTCCCTCAGGTTAGTCACTTAGGCCCAGCACACATGGTGAAACGCAACTGCAACGAAACCCTTTTGAAATTATAGGTTTGAAACCAGTTTCAAATGTTTTCCACACACGCCGCAACCTAAATATGATGAAATTAGTCACAATCATTCCGATTTTGAGACCAGACAGACGTCTCCAAAATGTCTAGTTCAAGTGATGAAGAAGTTGTGGTTCTGTATTTGTATTTTCGACAAAGAAGGAGGCGTAAAAGAAGAAGTATGTGGTTACATCCCTACATTGAGAAGAATATCAACTGCCGTATGTTTGTGGCTGCTAAAGAATTTCAACAAACTGACAGAAAATTCATGGATTGTTATCGTATGAGCAAAAAGACATACCTTGAGCTTGTTGAAATAATGACACCTCAGCTGCAGAAACAGAATACTAACATGAGGGAATGTGTGAGTCCTCAAGAACGGCTATTAATAACACTTATGTAAGTAATTTAAAATATTTATTTATACCATTTATAAGAACACAAACATTTATTTTGAATGAAAATTAAATTGGTTTCCTTCTTGGTTTACAAGATTGTATTCTGATGTAGAATTTGATGGTGTTTGTGTAGATACTCCGCTGAAGTCCAGAGGATTAGGTGTTGGTACTGGCTGCGCATATGAAGGACTAGCATACTCTGTATACTGCGATATCGGAGAATATATTGTTTGATAGGACGTTTCGTTATTTAATGTAATTGATTCACTCGTTGCTGCACTTTCAGGCGTAGGAGGAGTTGGATTCAATATGTCATCAATAAGGTTTAGTACACGTCTCTTGAATAATTTGAATTGTTGCAGATTCATTTCTCTTAATTCAGGTGCGAGACTATTTAAAAACGACATAACAGAGTCCGTGGACGTCTGAGATTCATTTATGCGAGTAGATTTCTGTTTTAAATAATTAATGAAATGCTTATCAGTTTCGTGCAATGAAGATTTCTTTCGCTTTGGGTTTGAAGAATGATGAGCGGAATCATCATGAGTACCAGGAGGGCTAGGCTCGTCTACATTACTGCGCTCAGTAGATTGCTCGAACTCGGTAGGCACATCGTTTGACACATCAGTTGTCGTATTCTCTCTTGAACTAGTAGATGGCAAGTTCCCTGCCCCGTGCGGAATCACCGGTTTTACATATGGTATTAAAAATTGCATGTAATCGAGTAAATAGTATGGTTTCTTCTTTTTTATTCCAGAACCACTTGGCAAAGGTTTCAAGTGTCTCATAAAAACAACACGCATATTTCGCCATTTTTCTTTGCATACGGCACCTGTAACAAGATTTAAATAAAAAAAACATTAAAAAGCGTCTTTCAATGTTATCTTTAAATTTTAGATTTACTATATTTATATTCTTCAATATTTAAATGTTTTACTTGCCTATATACCTAGCTTTATTTGTTTTCAGGTATTTAGGAGGTACATCTACTACATATGTGGCATTGGGCTTATATTTCGCCAGAGGAGAATCCACAATTGCAAACATCGTGGCTGAGACTACTAAAAAAATATGGGAAACTTTAATGAATACATATATGGCGGTTCCAGACACAAATAAGTGGAAGCAAATTGCTGAACGATACTATACTTTGTGGAATATGCCTAATTGTTTAGGATCTCTTGACGGAAAACATTTTAAAATAAAAAAATTGGTTGCCTGTAAAGTCGGTATACGCGCGAAAGTTTTACGTGACAACGACTTACGCGTGCCTTTCACTTTTTATGTCTGTCTCTCTCGCTCTTAGGCGGGCTAACCATGCCCGAGTGGAAGGGACGCGTGCCTCTCACTCGCTCTCATTGTTAGCGCATAACGCGCGGAGCGTAACGCAGTTTCTTGAAGTGCCACCCGGCAAACCAATTTATAAGACGTTGTCACGTCAAAAGTATCCTAATACAGGATCTGCAAATTTTAATTACAAAAATTACAATTCTGTAATTTTAATGGCATGTGCCGATGCTGATGGTTTGTTTACAATGATAGAAGTGGGATATGCAGGTAGAAATAGTGAAGCGTCTTATTGAGTCTGATGCACTTAATATTCCTGCACCAGCCCGTTTACCACTTGATGAAAATAATTACTCATTCCCATTTTACTTTGTTGGAGATGAAGCCTTTCCTTTGGAAAAATACCTAATGAGACCTTTTCCTGGAAGGAATGCCACCAACACCTCACGGGTCTTTAATTATAGACTATCCCGTGCAAGAAAAAGTGTTGAGTGTACTTTTGGCATGTTAACAGAAAAATTCATGTTATTCGAATCACCAATACGTTGCCGAAACCCTGAGGTGGTCAATAATATAATAAAAAGCGCTTGTGTCTTGCACAATTTTGTGAGATCCAAGGAAGGAATGTCATATCAGGCAACGAACATCAGCGGGGGAACAAGTCAACGACCTAATGGTATAATTCCACATGAGTTGATCCTAGGACCCAATCCTTCATCTTTAGCTTTAAGAAAATATTTGAATAATTACTTTTTGGCACCTCAGACAGCATTGCCTTGGCAATGGGCTTATTGTATTTAAGAATAATTAAATAAACAAAATAATCAGCTCACCTGTCATATTCATTATTTTTCCAATTTCAGCCCATGCTTTATCAGTATCATTCTTGCGAGAGTAGCTTGAAAGTGTTGTATTGTACAAGCAAGGATGCTTCTCAACTTCCAATACGAATTGAATGTTTTTATTTTCGTCGTCAGCCATTTTGTCGAACAGAAAAGACGCCAAATTCGACACGAGTTTCCTGCACGCTGATTTCAAAGCAACTGATCTGCAACGCGTTTCAAAACGGTTTCAAACTAGTTGCGACGTGTGTTGTCTCTCAAAGGTATCTATGGCATAAACTCAAATGAAACTCAAAAGTAACTAGTAGTTGCAGTTTCGTTGCAGTTGCGTTTCACCATGTGTGCTGGGCCTTAGTCACATGATCACTGGTTGCTAAGTCGCCGAAGTCACCGAATAAACTCGGGCATCTTAGTTCCGAGATGCCCGGGCATCCGAGGTCACCAAATTCACCGCAGTCACCACAGTCACCGCAGTCACCACAGTCACCGCAGTCACCACAGTCACCGCAGTCACCACAGTCACCGCAGTCACCACAGTCACTGCAGTCACCACAGTCACCGCAAAAAGTCACCTAAGTTGCCGACGGAGACACGGCAAAACTCGACCGCTCCCGAGCTCTGCCGGTGAGAGACTAAGTAGATACCACTTAGGTACATTATAATTTCGGGGACTTGGGTGATAAAATTTAACTGATATTTTATTTAAGAAATAATTCTCGTAGAATCTTGGAATAGCAACCCATCCACCTTTATGAGAAAGTTCCTTTAGAACTTTGAAGTTCCGAGAAAATAAGAATTCACAGTGTAATGTAATCAAAATATTAAAGTCCTTTAATGGAAAACTAAATAGTTTTATAACGCAAATACTAACCATAGCTTGACCTTAAGAGGAAAGGCGGCGTGCATTTTTCCATACAAACGTAGTCCCCTGTTTTCTTCGTAAATATTACTTCTAGAGCAATCTTTTTATTTTCATAAAATTTAGGTCTACTCTAAGCATGTCCCTATAATTAATTTTTTTTTCTAAAAATAATTACGAAAATAATTATGATTTTCCAAAAACTTTGAAAACTACACAACGAAACAAAATTATGACAGTCTTATGCCCGCTTTCACCAACGACCCATAAGATTTATGGGACCCCTTAGCATATTTAGGGGCCAGTTAGGGGATCGTTTCCGTTTCACCACTTTTAAAGGGTCCCTTAGTGACTAATGGGTCCCAGGAGATGGATTATTTGTCCCATAAACCTTCACATAAGTAAAAGAGACTTGAAAAGGACGAGATGGACAGTGATTTGTTTGATTTACTTGATACTTTCGGTATTATTAGGTATATAAGTATGTGAAATTCTATATGTTTGCACGTAGGGTGCATTTGGAATGTGGGAATCAATCAAAAAACTAAGCAAACGAAGTTGCGGACATTGTCTAGTATTTGATATAAATCGTAGTCGAAGACCTGAAATATATCGAAAAGCCCGAATTAAGTACTTCGACAATTATTGCCTAAAATCAAAAGTGTTACCTTTGTTGGAAAAAATGTAACACTCTTAAGAACTTCCAGACAATACCTACTTACATAAAATCAATTTTCAGGTTACCTGAGTACCATATTATTATAATTGTATTTAAATATTTAACCTAACAGTAATAGGTGGATCCCTACCTACTACCTACTATTACAGATAGCTACGAAACAAAGAAAAAAGGTTAATTTATTGCTTACCCAACGGTTTATTTTGAATGGATGCACTATTGTTGTAAAAAATCTGTCCCATATGGAGGAGTCTCCTAGTTATGGGTCTGTTGCGTTCGTGAAAACAAATGTTAGTTACGGGTTGGTTTATGGGACCTTTTAGCTTAGCGGTCTTTTAACTATGTGATTGTTTAGGGGATGTTGGTGAGACTGGGCATTAGTAAGTTAAATTTATATTAACATAAACTTATTTAGGAAAAAAAATAGGAAAACATTCATAGATTCGGTACAGTACGCATAGATTAGAAAGCACGTACCTACGATTATGTATTTAGTAGGAACCATAATAAAAATATAATAATCAAGACAATATCGAAAAAAAAAGTATGTACCTAGCTTAATTTAAATTCACAACCTTTTATGGCACATGGTAAGTTTTACTTTAATTTACATACCTACCTACTACCGATATTAAAACACTGTTCTAGAATCAGATTGAACTTAATCGGTTGTAACTTAATCGTCTTCTGGATCACTTTCTTCACGAGTAATAACAATATTAGAAGCGTTGGTGTGAGGTAGGTTTAAATAAAAGTCATGGTAGCGCTCAGGAATGATTCCCCCTCTGCAGAGGTCTGTAAGGTCCTTGTATTTTTCTTTAGTAATCGGCAAAGGCTCCTGATACGCCTGCTTCAGTTCGAGATCATTTTCTAGCCTTTTCTTGTTTCGGGTGCCAGATCGCAACACAACGATTGTTTGTGGTTCTTCATCGAAATCGTACTTATAGCACAGAATAGGTATGCTTATAGTCTATTCTGTCGTTTTGTTCTGCACTTACTTTGGCCTCTCTTATGGATTTCCACAACACCTTCTCGTTTTTGGTATTCTTTGTCCAGTTCTTGTTTAACAGCAAGGCTTTAAAATCGAAAATGTCTCCTTTTCTTATTTCTTTCACGACGTAAGGATCACCTTCAGATTTAGCCCAACGGACTAAGCAATACCATTCTTCTGGCACCCAAATCGTTTTGTGTTTGCTATACCGTTCTATTGTCGCGTGCACACTGTCTCCCTCATTTTGCGTATGACCTTTTTCCAAAAAACGATGGGTCACAGTTACTCCGAGCTTTTTTGCTACGAACATGTACAGCGAAAACACAATCCGGTTCCTGTTTTGGCTTGAAAGAACTTCCAATATTAAATAATCATTTTATCCATATGAATGATAATTTAGAACCTAATTAATTTCATTTCTTTTTATGTTTATTTTTAGATTTCCATCGGATGATAATTTAAAACAACAATGGATCACAAAAATGAATAGACAGGGTTGGACTCCGACTAAATATACAAAGATTTGTTCTTGCCATTTTAATGATGCAGACTTCATAGTGACAAAAAAAGGCCATAAAAAATTAAAGAAAGGCACTTTACCTAGTTTAAAACTGGATTTGTCGGTTGGTTTCGATATTGTTTGTACAACCGAGTTTTAATTATTTTGGGAGAATAAGTATGTATTTAATTTTTTTTTTATATTACAGCTTAAAAGAAAATTACCAGAGCCCGTACTATCATCTATGGAGCCTACCACAAGTGGTTTAAACGAATTCTTGATACTTCATGATACGCCTAGAAAAAAGAAGCTTAAGCAAGAAATAGAACAACTTCGATGTAGAGAAAAAAAGAGTGGATTAAAGATCAGAAGACTTCAAATGAAAGTTAAGCGCTTGAAAAAAAAGGTACTTGTCTAGTGCCACACTACTTTTGCTTCACGTACCACCAAAGATTATTTCTAAATCAAGTACCTCCCTACGTTTTTACTTTTGTTTCAGGTTCAGAACTTAACTGCTTTAATTAAAGAGTTGGAAAGCAAACATCTTCTACAGGGAGAGGATGTAACGTGAATAAAGGAAAATCGTGAAGTTACAATAAGATAGGAGATGTTAGGTTATAAAGTGGATTAACTTTCCTAGGGGCTTACCATAGGAAAGTTAATCCACTTTATAACCTAACATCTCCTATCTTATTGTAACTTCACGATTTTCCTTTATTCACGTTACAATATGGCGCCCGAACAGGGACCTGTTCCGGATAGAGCAGCCGGCCGGACACCGAACCTTGACTTAAAATATTTATGACTTATACTGGATACAATATCTTATTTTAATGCAATTTTTACAGATGGGAGTTAACGTCTAGTGGTTTAGATCGAGATACACTCACTGTTACAGTCCTTTGAATTACCACGCAATCCAACGTTGAGAAGATTCCCGCCGAGACGTTTAGGAGAGGAGGCATGCCCAGTTCGGGATCACAACCCCCTGGAGCTGACATCGGCTGAGATTTCTCGTCATCACGAGAACGACGCAACGGCTTGCGCACACTTTTTGCGCATTCTGATCTGACACTCGTTTAGCACGGATTCACGTTTTTCACTCCTTACGGGCTATTATACATGAGATGGACGGAGCAGCGAGAACATTTCGTAACCACGTCAAACGAAAATAACCGACGAAGATGAACACATAATTTAACCATATTACATTACATGAGGTTCGATAAATTAAAAGAAATAATTATGGGGTTGTCCATAATGGATAAAAAAGTAATTTATTAAAACAAAAAACCCGACTGCTTGGATACCAAAAAGTATAAAACAAGACATGTATTGAAGTATTTCATTATTATCAATTTACATCGTATAATAATATTAATAAAATTTATCAAGGCGCAGTCGCACGTTAAGGTAAATGTTAGCTATTGGACGTGCGACTGCGCCGTGATAAATTTTATTAATATTATTATACGATGTAAATTGATAATAATGAAATACTTCAATACATGTCTTGTTTTATACTTTTTGGTATCCAAGCAGTCGGGTTTTTTGTTTTAATAAATTACTTTTTTATTTCAAACTTTTTAGTTCAGTATTTATTGTAAACAGGCGACGTTTTTTCTGCCCGAAGTTGTACCAAAGGTACTATTATAGATTTTGTGGTAGCATTTTAGAGCATGTGAATAAGCAGCGGATTCATTTATTCGTAATGACTACCATGGTGATCACCATAACCATCATCAAATTTGCATAATATGTTATAATGCTAATATAAATTTGGTTTGGTAAAGTTCGTGGATCCGCTAATTTTTCGACAGAGAGAGTGAATTAATTTTCGAGAGTCCTATCGTAGCGACGCGACGTCACGAGACCTCGGCATTTACCGCGTCCAATCGCTTTCGTAAGCCAATGAACGTCGGCCACTTACGAAAATGCCCGTGAACAATGCAAAAAAAGTATTTTCAAAAACACAATTTGTACGTATTTAGTACGTAGCAAAGTCGGAACCAATATTTTAATAGACATTAAAAATTTTAGTCGTAAGTTATGTAAGTCGAATATGCGCTGCATGTGGCATTGATGAATTTATTGATTTTTTGACTGATCGATTGAAGGAGTACAAATCATCAAGTTTTTTGAGACTGGTTATGTCGTCACATTAAGCTTTTACAATGATATTAAGTTACTACCGTAATAATATTATATTGTGAGAGTAGGTACGCGCCCCACCTTCACCCTTTTCTATCCGCTGCCGGCCGCGTCATTTTCTGTTGAACGTTACTGTATTTCTATGATATCTCATAAAATATTCATCTAAATTAAATGGTGTACAGAGCAATTTTTATCTTAATTAAATACTGAAGATGACGAACATATTTTATTTTGATAAGGATTAATACTATGTCGGTAAAAACACCTTCACAAGTAAAGCATAGTTTTAAACCAAGTTTGAAAATCATAAAAATGTTTATTGTTAGTCAGCCTTAAAAGTTAGATATATGCTATCGCGGACTTTTTTATAGATCTTTTTAAGAGAAACTATTCCACCATACATTATTTTCGTGTAACTTTAACTACATTTACTACATTTGTATTTACTCAGCGCACGCAACGAAGCTCTCAGATGAGACGATTCTTTCCGACTGAATTCACATTATTGCAATTTTCGTAGGGATCTCT
The DNA here is from genome assembly GCA_917051295.2 of Erebia ligea. Classification (NCBI taxonomy): domain Eukaryota; kingdom Metazoa; phylum Arthropoda; class Insecta; order Lepidoptera; family Nymphalidae; genus Erebia; species Erebia ligea. The sequence continues at coordinate 2,261,252 of OU785241.1, forward strand.
TATTTTTTAAAAAATGAAATATGGCCTATTTTACATGTTAATAATGTAGCTTTCTATAAGTGATATAATTTTTTAAATCGGTTGAGTAGTTTTTGAGATAATCCAAATCTTTTCTCTTTATAATAGGTATCATACCTAGTTTGATAGATAGATGATTTATGTAGGAACTTTAAACATTTCCTTTGAAACCTCGTAAATCCTAAATTATCATTTAAACGGGAAAATGGTTTAAGGAACCTAGGTGTGATTTTAAAAGACATATCTAACGATACCCCACTTGCCTATAGCCTATCGACTTTCATTTATTAATTGGCTTCTAGTGGACGCCATTTTGTTTTTCTCAAATTCGGCCTCCATAGTGACACTCGGAAGATTAAAACAAATCTAGTGGTGCAAGTACTATCAAAATCGGGTCAGCCGTTTTTTCTGTAGTGCGACACAAAGGATTACAACCTTTGAAACCTCGTAAATCCTGAATGATCATTAAAATGAAAAAATGTTCATAGAAACCTAACTCTGATTTTACAAGACCTATTCATCGATACCCCACTTGCCATAGTTTATTGACTTTCATTTTTAAATTTGTTACAATATGGCTTCTAGTGGGCGCCATTTTGTTTTTTCTCAAATTCGGCTTCCGTTATGACACTCGGAAAATTAAGACAAATCTAGCGGTGCAAGTATCATCAAAATCGGTTCAGCCGTTTTGTCTGTAGTGCGACACAAAGGAATACACTAAAAATGAACTTTTGAAACCTCGTAAATCCTAAATGATCGTTAAAATGAAAAAATGGTCTAGGGAACCTAACTCTGATTTTACAAGACCTATTCATCGATACCCCACTTGCCATAGTTTATTGACTTTCATTTTTAAATTTGTTACAATATGGCTTCTAGTGGGCGCCATTTTGTTTTTTCTCAAATTCGGCTTCCGTTATGACACTCGGAAAATTAAGACAAATCTAGTGGTGCAAGTATCATCAAAATCGGTTCAGCCGTTTTGTCTGTAGTGCGACACAAAAGAATACACTAAAAATGAACCTTTGAAACCTCGTAAATCCTAAATGATCGTTAAAATGAAAAAATGGTCTAGGGAACCTAACTCTGATTTTACAAGACCTATTCATCGATGCCCCACTTGCCATAGTTTATTGACTTTCATTTTTAAATTTGTTACAATATGGCTTCTAGTGGGCGCCATTTTGTTTTTTCTCAAATTCGGCTTCCGTTATGACACTCGGAAAATTAAGACAAATCTAGTGGTGCAAGTATCATCAAAATCGGTTCAGCCGTTTTGTCTGTAGTGCGACACAAAGGAATACGCTAAAAATGAACCTTTGAAACCTCGTAAATCCTAAATGATCGTTAAAATGAAAAAATGGTCTAGGGAACCTAACTCTGATTTTACAAGACCTATTCATCGATACCCCACTTGCCATAGTTTATTGACTTTCATTTTTAAATTTGTTACAATATGGCTTCTAGTGGGCGCCATTTTGTTTTTTCTCAAATTCGGCTTCCGTTATGACACTCGGAAAATTAAGACAAATCTAGTGGTGCAAGTATCATCAAAATCGGTTCAGCCGTTTTGTCTGTAGTGCGACACAAAGGAAATATACATATATAGACTGATGAACACATAACCCTGTGCGTTCCGCAGTCGGGTAAAAAGATTGAGCCAGTCCCTGTAAATTACGGGCGTGCTGACTTGATGATGGCTCAGATAGCCATGTATTTTAACACACCGACCGCAAGGCGGTAGACATGGCGGCTTTCACATCGTCAGCGTCCTGAACGATGCTTAGCGCGATATGTATACTTGATTCTAAGGTAAGAGCCTGACTGGTGGCTTGCGCCAGCGACGAGGTTTGTTACTTGAAGTTCGTGACAATTAGAACAAACATGGCCTCCCTCGGTGAGAGAGAAGGACAGCTATATTGGTTCGTCACTTCGTGTGAAAGAGACGACCGACTATAACTGAAGTTAGGAGCTATCCGTCGATCGGATATTTACATCTAATATTTTTGATGAAAACGCATTGGATTTCTTCGGGGTGGCTAACTTTAGTGTAATAAGGTGACCTAAGTAGTATGTAATACTACAAGGATTCCAAAATTTTAACTTCGATTAATATAAAGTTGAAAGACTTGGTTGGGCGACAATTATCAAAAATTAAAAAGCTTCCCTTGAAGAGGAAATATTCTCCTGCCCTCAGATCATTCGCATTAACGCTTTATTATTTTTCGCCACATGCGTACTCATATGTGAGAAAAACTTTTGATACATGCTTACCGCATCCGAGAACAATTTCTAAATGGTATGAAACTGTCGACGGTGAAGCTGGATTTACAGCTGAAGCTTTTAAAATATTAAAGCACAAAAACAATGTCTCAGGCAAACGCGCTTTGTGTAGTCTTATGATGGATGAGATTGCTATTAGAAAGCACGTTGAATGGGACGGAAATAAATATCACGGTTATGTTGATCTTGGACTTAATGACGTACAAAAGGATAACTCTGAACAAGCGTCTCAGGCTTTAGTACTGTTACTTGTATCTCAAACTGAAAGATGGAAATTACTTGTGGGTTTCTTTTTGATTCATTCTATGACCGGAGAACAACGGGCTTTAATAGTTCAACAGTGTCTTTACAAGTGCCAAGAAAATGGTGTAGACGTAGTTTCACTTACAGTGGATGGTTGCGCTGCAAATATTGCCATGCTAAAAAAGTTAGGATGTTCGTTAGAACACCAAGCGATGAAAACGACTTTTAGACATCCTAGTGCTGAATACGACGTAGCAATATTCCTCGATGCATGCCATATGCTAAAACTTGTGCGCAACGCCTTAGAAAATAAGAAGAGGTTTCTTGATTATTAGGGCAATTATGTAGAATGGTCTTATCTCGTCAAGCTCAATAACCTACAAAAGTCTGAAGGTCTTCATCTCGGGAACAAGTTAAAAGACAAGCATATACATTTACAGCGACAAAAAATAAAAGTAAAATTAGCTAGTCAGCTTTTTAGTAATAGCGTAGCTGACGCACTCCACCTTTGCGAAAAAAGTGATGTTGGATTCAAAAATGCAGCGGCAACAATTAGTTTTATCCGATTGATTAACAATGTCTTTGACATTCTCAACTCTCGAAACATGTGTCAGGTGGAGTACAAAAAAACCGTTGTTTGAAAAAAATATTTCAAAAACAAAAGAGTACTTAGAATTCGCAAAATATTACTTGATGTATATAATAGCTCCTGATGAAGATAAGCCTGGCTTTGTAGGCCTTTTAACATGTATCAACATGTACGACCGCCTGATTGAAAAAGGAAAGGTACTAAAGTATCTTACTCTGTACAAATTTTCGCAAGATCATTTGGAACTATTTTTTGGGGTAATAAGGGCACATGGAAGAGCTAATAATAATCCAACCTCACGCCAGTTTAAGGCAGCTTACAATAAAACTCTGATAAATACGGAACTGAAAGATGGTTTCAGAGGAAATTGCATTCCTTTAGAGGATATTTCAATTTTGAATGAATCCTCTGTACAAAAAATTAATATCACATCAGCACGTTATCGGATTTTACAAAATGATTTGAGCTTGGAATCATTGAATGGCACGGATGTCGAACCCATGCCTGATGATTTGTTGTTAGAATTTGATGAGCAACTAAATACAATGACAGGTAAAATAAATACAGTATCTGGGTACGTAGTCAAATATTTACATTCCAAGATCAAATGTGAGAGCTGCCTCAAAGAATTGTATGCTGATAACTACGATGATGATGACCTTTATTTAGTAAAAACTAAAAATAAAGGTGGTCTTACTTTCCCATCTAAAGATGTCATAAATATATGTATACGAACCGAATGCAGTATCCGTTCAGTTAAATCGCAATCTCTGAATTCTCCTATTTTCCGTAAACATAAAATTGTATCGAATACATTAAAGTCCCTTATTGGACAAGATTGTTTCAAACAATCGGCCAACCACATGTTTGACCAATCACCGACTGTTAATCATGTTATACTTCTGATTAAATCTATATCAGAAAAATATATCGATATTCGTTTTAAGCATTTCGCAACCATACAAAACGATAGGGCAACCAACAGACAACAACTAACTAAAACCATTATTTTCTCATGTAATTGAATTTTGTAAATAAAATTATGTTCGTTATAATGATTTGTCTATTATTTTTATTTATTTATTTATTTAATTCAGATTTACATCAATACAAGTGTTAGTAAGAATTTTATAACTGATAAACTAATGTTAGAATGACACACAGTAACACGTATGATTTTTGATTTTACGTACAATAAACTTATTTCATTTTCCTTCAATACAATTCTCGATATTAACATTAAAAATCCAATAATACTAAAATTCAATTAAAATTAAATTAAAAATAAAAATCCAAACAATACAATTTTTTTGCTTTCTTAGAAATTTTAAGTACGTAAGTACACATACAAATCAGTAAAAATGTTAACCCTTATTTTATTCATTTATTACACAAACTTTTTGAAGCTCAAAGTTCTGAGTACGTCCCATTGCTTTCTACACTTATTGACATCTAGTGTGAGATAGCTGAACTATGTAGTGACATCAATATATCGTTGTTAGGTCGCTAAGCGAGTAGTTTTGCTACTAACCCGCAGATGGAAAATTGAGAAGTGGGCGGCGTTCCACAACCCCTCACCCCGCAAAATGTCACTCGATATTTCATAGGGAAATCTTAATACAACATCTCCTCTTTGTTTCTGCTCTGTGTGTACGCCACAGTGTGGCGTACACACAGAGCAGAAACAATATCGACGGTAAGCATATGTACCTACTGTATTCACAAATAAATAAATAAAATGTAAGTGAAGAGAGAGTATAGTATGTAATGTAAGAGAAGAGTGAATGAGTTTTTTTGAAGTGTCTCCTGAACGTAGACATCAATATTTCTTTTTTATTTTTTAATTCTTTCACACTTTTATTCATTATCACACTAATGCGTGTCCACGCATCGTGGACCTTTTGTCTATTTTTGTGGTTAATGTATTTCGAATTCCAAATGCATGGCTCATTTTGATACGCTTCTAAAAAACAAAGAGTTGTATCTTCTGACCAATCGGACATGATAACGCGCCAAAAACTGCTGCTAACAACGTGGTATCGATGCGAAACGTCCACCACACGTAAGCTCGCGCGCGGCACTGAACGTTTACCAAGCGTATGGAAACACCGCGAACTGTTTGCCAAACAGCCTTTGATCTGTGAAGAAAAACCGACACCGACCCCGAACAGTGATGAACACAAACAGGAACATGCAAACACATACAAACACCCATCCACATGTAGGTGTTTGCTGTTTGTTGTTTGCTGTTTGCCATTGTTTGCCAAGCGTATGGACAGGGCTTAATGAAATGTATTTGATACATTTCATTAACTCAAAAAAGAAAAGAAGGTAGAGACGTTGGTGGGAGACAAATTTAATGCGACGAAGGATACTAGATAATGTAGGTGAAACAATGACGGATATGCAAGAACAAGAAGAAAGTGGTCAATTCTAAAACTTTTGTGGAATGGCATCAGAGGATTTTGACTATTTATTATCTCTGATCAGCGACAAAATTCAGAAACCAAGTACGAATTTTAGAGACTCGATTCCTGCATATGACAGGCTAGCAGTGACTAAGATTTTTGGCAACTGGAGATTCCTATGGAAGTCTTATGTAGTCATTTTTTGACGTCAATTTAGGTAGGTAAACTACACTTCATATCGACGTCCAATTACATAAAAATATGGTGGTGATATCTCATCAGTTCCATCTGCAAACAAAAAATGTTTAGTTTAATAATGAACACCTGAAGTTCCTTAAGTAACGGGTTGTCTGGAGGAGATCACTTTTAGTGATAAGACCTCCCTTGCGCACGCGTTGTTTTCCATTTTTTTGTTTATAATTAAGTTATTTCTAAGTTATGAGTGGCAATAAAGAATTTATCTATATATCTATCTGAAGGATGATTTGTGTTCCTATTAATATTATAATGTGAGCTCGTATTTTTGTTACTTCTTCATGCCCCAACTACTGATTGGGCTGTTTGATTACAACCAGGATTAAGACAGGCTACTTTGAACCAGGAAAACTCCAGAGTGTCCATGGGATTTGTAAAAAGCTGTGGGCTAAATCTAACATGCAAAATAAATTAGGGAGAGCATTCACTTATCATTGTGTTCCCCATTTAAATTATTTTTGCGTTCTGTGTTTTTCTTTAACATATTTATGGCTGTTCGAAATGTCACCTTGGTCACACACAACAGCAACTGGTATCAAGCCTGACCCATATACTTTAGTGGCCACTTCTTTCAAAATCCGCACTACTGTAGCAGCAGCTGTAGTACCCTCACAAAAATAAAAAGAATTAGGTTATCGCCTGTTTGAACAGACTCCTTTCAACATAAAGACCAGGGCATGATCACAAAACTTAAATTCTCTATCATATCCTAAGTCTTTAAAGCCCCTTATTTCATCTTGTGACTCAATGAGTGCCACTTCATCAAACAAGATGGAACACAATTTTTTCTTACTGTCCCATTTTCGAGCTTTGTTCTTTAATAAATAAATAATAATTTTGTTCATTAATATCCTAAAAAGCATAGTTGTGATCAATGAAATCATGTTCAGCTGAAAAAGAATTTTCCACAATTTATCCACATGCTATGAAATATGAATACTTGTATTTAGAACAGAAGTATGTGTGTAACAGTGAGGCTGCTTGTCCACCAAAGATGCTATGTTTGTATGCATACATTTGTGTGTCAACCACACCAATATAAATTGAGTTGATTCACTCAATGATCATTGAGTGAGTGTAAACTGTGTATTGTAGCGGCTATGAACATAGAGGAGACGTGCGTGCTGTAAGGAGCGCATCGACTGACTGAGCCGCTATCGATCGTGCATCCGTTAAATAGTCGCTCCGTAGTCCGTGGTGTACCTATTCGTCCGACGATGTGAAGACACGCGGTCACTTCACAATCGTGCATTGTCGAGTTAACATCTCCTGATGATGCTCCGGTTTCTGAGTGAAACGTACGTTGAGAGTGATTTGGAAGATTAGTGTGGTGTGGTGCTGTGCCAGTGCGAATTGTTGGGTGGTGGGTGTTCGCATGCTATTGGTAAAGGACACGCACTGTACCACATAGATTTGTCTACTGTCGCGGATTATAGCGAATTAAACTGCTCGTTCATTCATTATCATGGACTTCCGCAAAGTAACGCCTGCTTCGATTCAATACTTAAATTCTTAATTTTGGTTTTAATAATTTTCACAGTCAAGTACGGATCCTCCATGTTCGTTAATAAGTCTTGGTACACATTATTTCTATCAACATTATTTTTATACTGCGGTATGCGGGGATTCCACAAGCACTCGTTATTTCGGTATCTTCAAATCATCTTTTTTCTTCTTACTTAAGGTTTTTCTACATACGGCTTTTTTCACGTCAACTTCTACAGTCTTTTTCTTTTTTATCACTTCTGCTTTTCTAAACTCTTTCTCCTAATCCTCCTAATCTCCTAATAATCAAAGAAATATTATAGACTTTCTTTCAGTTTCAGTAAACTTTGTACTGCACTGCAATTTGCATTTTTCGGAGCAGGGATTTTTAATTTCACACTTTGGCACAATTTTTTTGGTGGTACTTACATAGGATTTTCCTTAATTCCTTAGTCTTTTCAAAACGTTCTTTTTCCAGCTATTTTCATCCCTTTTACGTTTTTTCCTCTTTACTGCATTTTCTGTATTTTCTTGATCTGGAATATTATTAGCATCGCTACTAATGAGTAAACCGGAGTGTACTGGTTACTGTCTGAATTGTTCTTCATGATTTTCGTTCGAGGGTTCAAAAATTATCGGAGATACTGGAGCTTGTTGTTCAGGCGGTGTAAATGATTAGCAGTAGTTCCGCTGGCCTGCCTTCTGCCGTTGGGCTGGTATGTATAGTAATACGCCCTAAACTCACCCGCCCGCTGTATGTATGGTTTCAGATGCTGCGATCACCACTCAGGAGTCCAGATAGTGCACACATTTAACTTATTCACAATTTGTTCGTACCGACCGTAAATATATTATAAACCCCGACCGCAATAGAATACATACTATTTTCCATATTTTTATCAGTGACAGTGTAGTTTTTTAATGTGGTGTGTCGTGTAGTGTGCCAGCCACATTGCGACCGAAAAAGGTTGCATATATATTAAACATATTCCCGCCCGAGAAAGGTTAAAGCCTTTATCTACCGCTTAATAATAATACCAAAACAGCAATAGAACCGCAAATAAACCAAAATAATTATTATCTAGCACATCTACATTACCGCAACAACCCAACCAACATTATTAACAAAATAAAATCCGCATTTCCGCAATTAAAATTATCCGCATGTTTTGTCTTATGAAAACCTAACTATCGTATGTAACCGCTGCATAAAAATAATCTATACTTATAATAAAACTGTATCATGTCCAATTCTGTACATTGAAGATATTTTGAAAATTTTTTTTGGAGGGCACTCATTATTCGATACTGAAGCCAAATCTGTAATTTTTTTCATTTTTGTCTGTCTGTATGTCTGTCTGTCTGTCTGTCTGTATCTTGGCCGCGCATCACGCCGAAACTACTGAATGAATTCAAACAAAACTTGGCACGATTTGAGCCCATACTACGAGGTAGGACATAGGATACTTTGTATCCCGAAATTCTACCCCCGAAGGGGTGAAATAGGGTTTGAAAGTTTGTATGAAAGTCCTTAATTTCTCAAGTTATAGCCATGAAACAGCATTTGGGCTTTCGTTAAAATATGAAGAAGTACGTGTTTCACCATTATAGGGGGACTAGAGGATGCTCGCGACTTCGTTCGCGTGGCATAAGTTTTTTTAATTCCCACAGGCATTCCTTAATTTTCCGGGATAGAAAGAAGCCTATGTCGCTCTCCAAGTCCTCAACTAAGTAGGTATACCCATGCAAAAAATCACGTTGATCCGTTGCTCTATTTCGGCGTGATTAAAGGATAAATCTCTATTTGACGTCCTTGGGGATAGAATTTTCAAAAACTGTGAATCACATATTTTTTCATTTCAGACCGAAATCCCAAACACCAAGTTTCATGGCTACAGCTTGAAAAATGACGGACTTTCCTACAAACTTTTAACCCCTGTTTCAGCCCTATGGGGGTAGAATTTTCAAAAATGGCGATACACGTATTTCTTCATTTTAAACCGATAGCTAAAATACCAAGTTTCATGAATATAACTTGAAAAATGACGGACTTTCATACAAACTTTCAACCCCTATTTTACCCCTTTGGAGGTCGAATTTCGAAAAATCCATTCTTAGTGGATACCTACTCTTTACAAAGAACACACCTTCCAAATTTCATGTCTCTAGGACCAGCGGTTTGGGCTGTGCGTTGATATATAAGTCAGTCAGTCAGGACTTTGAATTTTATATATATAGATTATACCGTGGGATAGTAATATAGGCTACTTTTTATCCTGGAAAATTAACTGAAAAACTTATTCCACGCGGACGAAGTCGCGGGCATCAGCTACAAAGAATATACTTACATACATACATACATAGGCTCCTTTTTATTCCGGAAAATTAATGAGTTCCCGCGGGAATCGAAAAAACTTAGTCCACGCTGACGAAGTCGCGGGCATCAGCTAGTATATAATAAACCTACACTAAAACTTCTGCACCTTGCAGAACCGCAATCTTATTCTAACAAAAATATTCACCGTACAAATAAACTAAAATAAAAATGATTTTTTTAACCTCATTTAAATGCCTATTAGTCTCGATATAATTTGTGCCACAATCAGACCGTATGACACTTGGCAAACCGCGTCGCGACGTGAACCTTGACAATGCTGCAAGAAAAGCTTCTGTCAGATCACTAACAACTTCTAAATGCACCGCCTTTGAAGCTGAACAAACAAAAACGCAAAGATATGCCTTTAAAATTTTACCATTCCGCAGTCGAGACGATTTGATAGCAAACGGCCCCGCATAATCCGTTTGCACTGTATGAAAGACCCCTGTTGCCTTTACCCTATCACTAGGTAAATCCGCCATAATTGGTTCCGAAGAGCCTTGCCTTTGCTTTAAAGCAAGCAATACATTTGAAAACACGACTACGTATAACTTGCCGCGCCGATAGTATCCAAAATTGTTTTTGTAATATGGCTTGCAAAGCATTGGGCCCGACATGACAATATATTTTATGAGCCTGGTCAACAATCAAATGAGTTAAATTATGGTGTTTTGGCAAAATTAAAGGATATTTCCTAACTCCAAATTCGAATTTGTAAGACGTCCCCCAATCCGCAATAGCCCTTTAGAATCAATAAAGGGCAAAAGACGCCGTAACCGCGTGCTACAAGGTTTATTTCGTTTTAAAAATTTAATATCCGCAGCATATTACACTGTTTGTACCATACGCACAAGTTGCTCCATAGCAGCATTGCGCTCATTGACCGACAAAGAGCCCACTGATTTTCCCCAACATTTTTCGCATTTCGAACAAACCGCATACAATAAGCTACCACTGACTGTAGCTTAGACAAAGAAACCGCGTAAATATACTCGTATCATCAAAATCCGCAGTACCTACATGAGCAGCTGCTACCTTTTTACGGATACCAGGAATATTTTTAACCTTATCCATAATATTTTTTGGCCATGCTTCTTCAGCATTCAATACCTTCCCCTGAAAAAACACAGGCGATACCCAACCCAATGGATGAAAAGTCCTCGCTAACGAAGATAACATGGTCCGCTTTGTACACCGCTTTTCCTCCTTCAAATTCGTGTGATACGAAAATTAAAAAGCAAAACCATGTTTATACATACTTCGAGTTGGATAAAAACAAGGCAAAATCAAAATGCTTGGTGTGCAACAAGGATTTAAATGTGAGTACCTATTTCACTTTTATTTAATTTTCATGATTTTAATGCCTATCCACTTTTGTGCGTCTGTTTATTAATTATTATCACAGTAATAAATAAACTGTAGTGTTGAATTTATTTATCCCGTAAAATATACATACACCTCTAATATTGACCGTTAATATTTAAAATTTTTCGATTTGTTATTTACGGAGATAAGGGGGAACGGTATTTTTTTCGATAGTTTGTTCGATAAATCAAAAACTAGTGTGCATAAAAATAAATAAAAATCTGTTTTAGCATGAACAAGTTGAGTAAGTTCTTTCATATGATACCCACATGAATACACACTCGATATTGTTATCTAAGTTTGAAATTTCAACCCCTGATTTGACCCCAATTTTTTAAATGGAAATAAAAATATTTTTCAATTTTTTTGGATTAAAATAGCGTTAGGAATGTTACTGTATCGATCTACCTATAGTTTTAGCTATAGGTACATTGAAGTTTAAGCAGTTTTTTAATTTTTAATTAAGTAGCAGTTTTTTAATTTTTATTTTTTTAGTTTACTATAGGATTTTTTTTAATCCCGCGGGAAGTATGGATTTTGTGGGACTATGTGTTAATTCTAGGGTATATCCTATTTACATTCCAAATTTCGGCCGGTTCGGTCCTGTAGTTACACTGTGAAGGAGTAACAAACATACACACACATACAAACATTCGCCTTTATTATATTACTGTAATTAAGATTTTCACAGATCCTGAGGGTAACGTGGATTTCGCTCTCGTACCTGCTCACTTTTCCAACCTTTATATGTATTTATACCTACTTTCAAGGAAGTTGGCTATAGCAATCTACCTATAGCTGTAGTTATAGATTGTTATAGAAAATTTCGAGTTTTTCATAATCCCGCGGGAACTATGGATTTTTCCATAATAAAAGGCCTATGTGTTAATCCATTTTAAGCTATATATGTATGTTCCAAATTCTAGTTAAATTGGTTCAGTAGTCGCGGCGGGAATGAGTAACAAACATCCTAACTCACAAACTCGTAAACTCACAAACTGACACATTTATAACATTCATAGAATTTGATTTATTTTGTTACAGAGTATCAACAGTTCTAATCTTATGAAACACCTGAATGACTATGATATGACACCTTATGATGAAAGTTCATAAGAAACAGTATGAAGAAGTGCAAGCGCTGAACATTCAGAGGGATACTATTAAAAAGACACCAAATTCGGAAAAAGTTATCAGAGAATGTACAAACCTTGTTGGTATCCATGGGCGTCCTTTAGCACTACTGAACGATAAAGCATTCCAAAACATTTTATCTTTAATACCAGACTGCAATGTAAAAGTTACTTCCCGAAATATTAGAGATAACGTCATAGAAACCGCTGCAATTTTACGTGATAATATGGCAAAAAAACTCCAAAACAAAATGATTTGCATAAAAATTGATATTGCATCACTTTCGTTAAGAAGCTTCATGGGAATAAACGCTCAATACCTAGAAGAGGGAGTAATAATATTGAAAAATTTAGCCATGATTGAACTATTTGAGAGACATACTTCTGAACATTTAAAAGAACAAGTTTTGTATGTTTTGCAACTATTCCGAATTGGACTAGACAACATCTACAGTTTCACAACAGATAATGGAGCAAATATGGTCAAGATGAGTAGATTACTAAACGAAGAAAATCAGACTCTTAGGCCCAGCACACATGGTGAAACGCAACTGCAACGAAACCCTTTTGAAATTATAGGTTTGAAACCAGTTTCAAATGTTTTCCACACACGCCGCAACCTAAATATGATGAAATTAGTCACAATCATTCCGATTTTGAGACCAGACAGACGTCTCCAAAATGTCTAGTTCAAGTGATGAAGAAGTTGTGGTTCTGTATTTGTATCTTCGACAAAGAAGGAGGCGTAAAAGAAGAAGTATGTGGTTACATCCCTACATTGAGAAGAATATCAACTGCCGTATGTTTGTGGCTGCTAAAGAATTTCAACAAACTGACAGAAAATTCATGGATTGTTATCGTATGAGCAAAAAGACATACCTTGAGCTTGTTGAAATAATGACACCTCAGCTGCAGAAACAGAATACTAACATGAGGGAATGTGTGAGTCCTCAAGAACGGCTATTAATAACACTTATGTAAGTAATTTAAAATATTTATTTATACCATTTATAAGAACACAAACATTTATTTTGAATGAAAATTAAATTGGTTTCCTTCTTGGTTTACAAGATTGTATTCTGATGTAGAATTTGATGGTGTTTGTGTAGATACTCCGCTGAAGTCCAGAGGATTAGGTGTTGGTACTGGCTGCGCATATGAAGGACTAGCATACTCTGTATACTGCGATATCGGAGAATATATTGTTTGATAGGACGTTTCGTTATTTAATGTAATTGATTCACTCGTTGCTGCACTTTCAGGCGTAGGAAGAGTTGGATTCAATATGTCATCAATAAGGTTTAGTACACGTCTCTTGAATAATTTGAATTGTTGCAGATTCATTTCTCTTAATTCAGGTGCGAGACTATTTAAAAACGACATAACAGATTCCGTGGACGTCTGAGATTCATTTATGCGAGTAGATTTCTGTTTTAAATAATTAATGAAATGCTTATCAGTTTCGTGCAATGAAGATTTCTTTCGCTTTGGGTTTGAAGAATGATGAGCGGAATCATCATGAGTACCAGGAGGGCTAGGCTCGTCTACATTACTGCGCTCAGTAGATTGCTCGAACTCGGTAGGCACATCGTTTGACACATCAGTTGTCGTATTCTCTCTTGAACTAGTAGATGGCAAGTTCCCTGCCTCGTGCGGAATCACCGGTTTTACATATGGTATTAAAAATTGCATGTAATCGAGTAAATAGTATGGTTTCTTCTTTTTTATTCCAGAACCACTTGGCAAAGGTTTCAAGTGTCTCATAAAAACAACACGCATATTTCGCCATTTTTCTTTGCATACGGCACCTGTAACAAGATTTAAATAAAAAAAACATTAAAAAGCGTCTTTCAATGTTATCTTTAAATTTTAGATTTACTATATTTATATTCTTCAATATTTAAATGTTTTACTTGCCTATATACCTAGCTTTATTTGTTTTCAGGTATTTAGGAGGTACATCTACTACATATGTGGCATTGGGCTTATATTTCGCCAGAGGAGAATCCACAATTGCAAACATCGTGGCTGAGACTACTAAAAAAATATGGGAAACTTTAATGAATACATATATGGCGGTTCCAGACACAAATAAGTGGAAGCAAATTGCTGAACGATACTATACTTTGTGGAATATGCCTAATTGTTTAGGATCTCTTGACGGAAAACATTTTAAAATAAAAAAGTATCCTAATACAGGATCTGCAAATTTTAATTACAAAAATTACAATTCTGTAATTTTAATGGCATGTGCCGATGCTGATGGTTTGTTTACAATGATAGAAGTGGGATATGCAGGTAGAAATAGTGACGCAGGTATTTTCAGAGTTTCACATATGAAGCGTCTTATTGAGTCTGATGCACTTAATATTCCTGCACCAGCCCGTTTACCACTTGATGAAAATAATTACTCATTCCCATTTTACTTTGTTGGAGATGAAGCCTTTCCTTTGGAAAAATACCTAATGAGACCTTTTCCTGGAAGGAATGCCACCAACACCTCACGGGTCTTTAATTATAGACTATCCCGTGCAAGAAAAAGTGTTGAGTGTACTTTTGGCATGTTAACAGAAAAATTCATGTTATTCGAATCACCAATACGTTGCCGAAACCCTGAGGTGGTCAATAATATAATAAAAAGCGCTTGTGTCTTGCACAATTTTGTGAGATCCAAGGAAGGAATGTCATATCAGGCAACGAACATCAGCGGGGGAACAAGTCAACGACCTAATGGTATAATTCCACATGAGTTGATCCTAGGACCCAATCCTTCATCTTTAGCTTTAAGAAAATATTTGAATAATTACTTTTTGGCACCTCAGACAGCATTGCCTTGGCAATGGGCTTATTGTATTTAAGAATAATTAAATAAACAAAATAATCAGCTCACCTGTCATATTCATTATTTTTCCAATTTCAGCCCATGCTTTATCAGTATCATTCTTGCGAGAGTAGCTTGAAAGTGTTGTATTGTACAAGCAAGGATGCTTCTCAACTTCCAATACGAATTGAATGTTTTTATTTTCGTCGTCAGCCATTTTGTCGAACAGAAAAGACGCCAAATTCGACACGAGTTTCCTGCACGCTGATTTCAAAGCAACTGATCTGCAACGCGTTTCAAAACGGTTTCAAACTAGTTGCGACGTGTGTTGTCTCTCAAAGGTATCTATGGCATAAACTCAAATGAAACTCAAAAGTAACTAGTAGTTGCAGTTTCGTTGCAGTTGCGTTTCACCATGTGTGCTGGGCCTTACTTCTGGAAGTGTTCACGATGATACTGTAAATTCGTACATGGAAATAGAAGACGAAGTCGTGGCAGAGAATCAAAGTGCACACTCCACGGATGATATTGAAAATTTCTCAGTAAATTCAGATTCTGACAATGATTACGACGCTGATACGGGATTTGATGCGGAAAGAGAAGATCAATTCACTGAAACAGTTTCCTCTGCATTGTCAATGCATTTTCATGAAAATACGACCCAAAATAGAAGTATAGCTGTAATAAGATGCGCTGCGCACACGTTACAATTGTCTGTTTTAGATGCTTGCGATGGTAATGGTATTAAGCAAGTTATTAGTGATGCACGAAAAATGGCTAAACAGTTAAGAACACAAAAATATGCTAATATTATCTCTAAAGCAGGAAAAAAATCAAGCTTGTCTTGATAGCCCTACAAGATGGAATTCCACTGTTGAAATGATACAAAAATTATTAGACTTAAAAGAAATTTGTGACAGTAATTCTAATTTGCAGCGGACGGAAACTTTTTGGAAAACACTGCAAGATTATATGAAATCTTTATTGCCTGCGAAAGAACTGTCAAAAATATTACAGCAAGAGCAGCTCACCATCAGTGATTTTTACATGCAGTGGCTGTTATGTAAAATTAAATTAAAATCTATAAATACAGACTTAAGCAATTTACTGTGGTGTTGTATGGAGAACAGGGAACCGACATTATTCAACAACGATGCATTTTTATGTGCTATTTTTCTCGATGGAAGAATAAATCCGACACTGTCTGAAAACCAGAAACTAGATGCAAAAAGGAAATTGCTCGAGTTATATCTTCACTTGCAAAACATATACAGTGATAAAGAAAACATGCCGCCTTTACCGTCTACTAGTGGTATGTCTGAACTACACCAAATGAGGACGGACAATGCTCGAGTGGAGGGTCAAAGTGACATACAGAGCCTCCTAAGACCAAGAACCGATTACATACAGAATCGCCTTTGTGGATTCAGGGATTTAGACGAGGAAATTGTAATGTTTCTTAAAGAACATCTCCTCACATCAACAGACAATATATTAAAACACTGGGAATTGAAAAAAAACACATATCCTCGACTTTACAAATTGGCTTGTATTATTTTAGCTAGCCCAGCTACTCAAGTTAGCGTAGAGCGGCTATTCTCCTCTTTGAAATTCGTAGTTTAAAGTACCGCTTCAATTTAAAAAGCAATTTAATTGAAGATATCATTTTTATTCGGAACAATAAAAATTAAATCAAATAATTAACTAAATAATACAAAACTTATACTTGTAATTGATTCTCAAAATTTCGTGTTATGATTGTGATAATAATGATGATAAATCTTCGTTACTAGCTGACCCGGCGAACTTCGTTCTGCCAAACAGTCTAATTTTTATTCGATTAATCATTAGAAGATTATTCGAAAAAAGTGAATGAGTACAAAATGTTTTTGTTTCTTATTGATATTTTGTTAAGCTGATTACAGAAAGATTACACACACATTTTAAGAACATCGAGCACTTCATAATTTGTTTAATAATATAAATTCGGATAAAAGATGACGTGATTGCTGCTCTTTAAAACTTAATCTCTATATCAAAGAAATAAAGAGTAAAAATTGAATGTTCTTAATTTTATCAGCAATTTTTAGCTTAAACATCATTTTATAATAATGTATTGATATTAAATAAAAAATTATGATACTTACCTACCTATACCTTGACTTTATATTGCATTAAATAAACTGACTAGTTGGATTTGCTTGATTCGTTCAAAGATTGGTTGTTCGGACAGAACCTTTAAAGTTCAAACTATCCACTTACTGCATATAATTTAAAAGGATATGGGTAGTTAGGTACAAAGTTATAAGAGGTTGATGTGTTGTTGATTTGAAATATAAAAGAAAAATATAATAAGTAAATTAAACTGAAATTGTGACCAAGAATGACTTTTTATTTACATGCTTCCCATGCACATACAACTATTAGAAAGTACTAACATGTTTAAGTGATTACACATAATTACTGCTGCTTATGCTTAAGTTTAAATGATTGCACATAATTACTGCTGCTTAAGCTTATGTTTAAGTGATTGCACATAATTACTGCTGCTTATGCTTATGTTTAAGGGATTGCACATAATTCAATATATGAATGTATGCCTCGGATCTCATACAAGGAGGCAAGTACTGCAGTTCACCTATAAGCAAATTACCGAAATAGTAATTTCTCTTATCAAGTTCCTTTTCGAAAATGCAATGGATGCATGAATTGTCATTTACTTCGTCATCGGCATGTTCAGTTCTTTTTTTCTTACTGTTTATATCATCCATGTTATTGTTATGTATATTCTCTTCTTCCTCTTTTTCATTTTCTGTTATATATTTTCGTTTATTATGATTTTCAGGTTGTAATAAAGATTGTGACATATCAGTATCGGCTTGGCTATTTTCAGTGACTCCTAAAAATCAATTTGTAACTTAAGTTTCAACTATGGCTTCTACCTACAATAAGAAACTTGCGTCGTTTTATTTTGTAGATATTGTATACCTAGATTCAATTCTAACTTAAAAATTTCGAAAAAAATGAAGCTGAATATGCCTGTTATCATTATTTGAGTAAGTTCCCCATTTAAACAACAATAATTAATTATTAACTATTATTAATTTTATCGGCGTTACTTAAGGAGCTCGCATCATGTTGCATGTCCGTAAAAAGCGGTTGACTATAGTCCACAAATAAAGTGAAATCATCTGAAAATTAAGTAAAATATTAAATTACTAAATATTATTTTATTGGTATTACCACACACTGATTTTGTTAAAAGTCCGAAGGTGGGCATTAACTCTATAAGCCGTTAATCCTATACCTTTAAACGAGCAATTCTTGTATATATATATATGTATATATATATATGTATATATATATACATATATATATATATATCTATATATATATAAATCTCGTGTCACAATGTTTGTCCTCAATGGACTTCTAAACCACTTAACCGATTATAATAAAATTCGCACACCATGTGCAGTTCGATCTAACTTGAGAGATAGGATAGTTTATATTATATAGATTAGGATTATTAGTGCTACCCGTGCGAAGCCGGGGCGGATCGCTAGTATTTCTATATAATCTGAATCTCGGAAACGGCTCAAACGATTTTCATGAAATTTAGTATACGGGTAAGGTTTTGGGGGCGATAATTCGATCTAGCTAGGATTTATTTTTAGAAAATGTCGAATTTATCAAAAAAATTACTCCTGCTGCCATCTATTGGCAAATAGAGAAAATACCGAGCAAATCTCGGTCACCCAGATATTCTTTAATAAACGAAGTTAACAGTCTACTTAACGGATATTAACTTTTAAGTTATATTCAAAAAAAAATTTAACGCTCTTGTAAACTACCCTTGTCTAATTCACACGAGAGTTAAAAAAGCGTTGCGTTAAAACCCGGCGTTGGCGCTTTTTAAACATTCTCTCTGTGGTTGTTCATACTAACGCTTTAAAATCACTCATGTCTCGTCTCTGGCTTCAGTAAGACGTGGAAATGGTTTCTGCAAAATTAATGGCACTAGCGATTTGTGTTATTAAAAGACGAAAAAGAAAACAAAAGGCATTCTGGGTACATCCTCTGAATGAACAGAGATACTTAAAAGGGCAGTTTGTGACACTGTACGAAGAGTTAAGGCAATACCCCGGAATTTTTTTTAATTATTTTCGAATGTCTATAACAACTTTTGACGAATTGTTGGAAATAGTGGGGCCTCAAATAAAACTTCAAGATACCAACATGCGTTTGGCGATACCACCTGTACAACGACTGGCTGTTACTCTGAGGTAAGTTAAACAATAATAATTAATTTAAAAAATACCTTTTATTACCTAATTAAAAACAAACATCTTAAATTTTAATTTTATTAATATTAATATCAGTTAGTCGGTATACTCAATTATACTCAAATATGGTCGAGCGAAGCAATGGCTGGATCATGCGTCATGCTCGTGAACGGGTGCCACCGGCGGTAACCGGTGGTAGAATCTTGACGTGTCATAAGAGCCACAGGTTGGCCTACATGAAATAAATAATTTTGAGTTTGAGTTTGAGTTTAATATAAATTCACCATCTGGTGAACTTATATTAATTATCGGGTCAATGTTTGATGGAGAAGGGGTTAGGGGAGAAGGAGTACTTTGTGCAGTTGAATCAGTTGAAGGGCGGTATTGTCGATTCTCTAAAATCTTAATTACTTTTGATGGATGTATAGGATTAACTGAGGAGGATTGATGCAAGGACGATGTTGGGTGTGTCTCTGAGTGCTGCTGATGCATATTACGGGCTTGAGAGAATGTTGGCTGTGAGTATTGCTGTTGTGGCATCTGAGTGTAAATGAATGTGGTTCCTGACTGTGAGTGCTGTTGATATTCATTACGAGCCTGAGTGGATGTTGGTTGTGAGTGCTGCTGTTGTGTGGTCTGAGTATAGCTGGGTATTGGTTGAAGCGAAAAATTTGAATTTGGGTGATTAAAATATGGTTCAATATTTGGTATATTAGATTGATTGATGATGATATTATTCGACCTATTTGAAAAAGTACGAATTACGTTCAAAATTTCTATTTTTGCAAACATTTTGGTGTCGTCGTCCATCTTTTTAAGGGATTGGACCAGTGACAAACATAATGTTTTGTCCTCGTCCGTATCAGACTTTATGGCTTTCAGGATTTCATCCTCAAAGGATGATGTAATTTTCTTTTTCTTCTTTGGAGGATCAGGAGTGGCAGTCGAAGATCCAGCAGCAGGTGAATTTTCAATGTTCAGTGTTGACTGGCTTTCAGTATTTTGCTCTGATACATTAGTTGGCGTGCTGTAGTTTCCAGAACTTTTGGAATCTTTGAGTTTTGACATGTGGAACTAAGAAAAGTAATTGGTCGTAGTATCGGTATTTTTTTCTTTTTTTTGCACCTTGTCCTGATGTAACATCTTTTTGGGCTTGATACTCACGCCGGAAGTTGTCCCTTAAGTGTTTCCACTTTGCTTGTATGTCTTTGCCTAAAAAAGAATGTGCCATTAATGTGCCATCAAATTTCATTTGTTACAGATTTCTAGCATCAGGCAACAATTTTCATGATTTACATTATCAATTTCTACTTGGAGTGTCTACCATACATTACATTATTAAACAAGTTTGTGACGCAATATGGAATTGTTTAATGCCTATTTATATGCCAGAAAAAACAAAGGACGACTTTAAAAAAATATCAGAAGAATTTTATCAACGCACTAATTTTCCCAATGTGATCGGAGCTGTCGATGGCAAACATATTGAAATAACAAAACCCGATCAAAGTGGCTCACTTTACTATAATTATAAAAATTACTTTTCTATAATTTTAATGGCAATTTGTGATGCAAACTATTGTTTTACTTGCATTGAAGTAGGAGCATATGGGGGTTCCACTGATTCAAACGTATTTAAAAATACATCATTTAACAGGCAATTACAATCAGGCCAAATTGATTTACCAGAACCGAAAACTCTACCTAATGATCTGAATGGGAAACGTATGCCATTTGTATTAATTGGCGATGAAGTGTTTGCCCTATCTGGACATGTTTTACGACCATATCCGAACCGCAACTTGACCGTGCAACAACGTGTTTATAATTATCGACTAACACGAGCACGAAGAATGATTGAATGCAGTTTTGGTATTCTATCAAACAAGTGGAGGATTTTAGCAAGAGCTATAGATCTTCAGCCCGATCGAACGATATCAGTTGTTAAAGCATGCTGTGTCCTACACAATTTTGTAAGAGTTAAAGATGGATTCCAATTTGATGATACTTTATTTGACAGTACAATGCAAGGCCTACAACCGACAGGTCTAAGAAGTAACCACACGGGTTTGGAAATACGAGATTATTTTGCTAAATATTTTACATCGCCACAAGGTTCTATTCCATGGCAATACCAAGTTATCAATAGACAGAATAGTGACTAAAGAGAAATAATTATATACCTACTACTACTAGCCCACGACTGTATCCGCGTGGATAGATGTTCAAAATCCCGTGGGAGCTCTTTGATAAAAAGTAGATTACTATGTCACTTTCAAGGTCTTCACCTATATCCATGAAAAAAATCAGGTCAATTCGTTGCTCCGTTGCGGCATGATTGAAGGACAAACCAACGAATCAATATTCCAACAAACACACAAGCAAACACAATTTCGCATTCATATATATGGGTAGTGATGGGTAGCAATTTAATTAAAATAAATAAATATACATACATCGGCTATTTTTTTCCTCATTAGTTAGGCTTTCCCAGTCCACTGATAGTTTTTTTGTGATGTCATCCCAGGCATCATTCTTGATTATTTTATTAGAATATTCTGGTAACGATTTTGAATACAGGAACGGACGAGACTCCACCTCTATAATTAATAGTTCGGGATCAAAAATCCACGACATCGTATCGATTTTCTGATGATTATAAGCACAACAAACACGTGCGACCGCTGAGCGAGCGTGCGGCATACTGAAGTTCAGTAACTGAACGCAGCGCCAGCGCTTTTTTAGCGCTCGTCTGAATAATAGTAAGAAGTTTCCTATGGTCTATTTTATTTAACGCCCAACGCCGAGCGTTGAAAATACAACACTGCGCGATAAAAAAGCGTCGCGCTTTAAAAGCGCTGACGTGTGAACATATACTTGGGAATGCATTTGTTCTATTTGGACGCTTTTTTAACGGACGTTAAAAAAGCTCTCGTGTGAATGTACTCTTAAATTTAGTCCGTTACACCCGTTACATTAGTTGTTTGTTGACATGCTTATTATTGAATCCGGTACCGGGCGGTGTCAAAACCAAACTTTATTTTTGACCCTGATCACTCCCATATTATTATTTTTTTCATAAAAAAAGTCTGAAATAGATTTATTTACATTTACCTATTTATTTACCTATTTAAGCTCATCTCAGCCCAAACGCAGTATAAATTTTCAATGGTTAACTTTTACGGTTAACTTTAACTTTGGTTACGCTTTAACGATTATTCGAAGTCAACTTTTTAACTAACGAATAAACGATTAACGAAGTTACTTTTTGAGTTAACTGTGCGCACCTATGCTGAAAACAAGTCTACTCAGATTTGACGTGACAATAATTTTGAATAGGTACCTAATTGCTGTGACCTAAATACGATAACAATGTTACTTGTAATACGTTTAATAAGTATCATCAATTACCTTTATTATCGTCTTCACTCATCTTGATATTGGATAAGTTATTTTTGCAGTTATAACTTATCACTGACTATACCAGCAACCCAGCGCAAGAACCGGCAACGTTTTGATTGATCACAACGCATGGCCACAGCGCAGTGCGAACTGCGAAGGGCGGCGAACCAGAAAAAAATGAATACGAAAGGGGAAAAGGGGGATTTATTTTTATTATATCGGTATATTAGTATCAATACAAATACCGATAACGTGTCTTGGAGTATAGATATTTAAAATACTGAAATAAATTATCGATACCCATATCGATAAAAAGATACCTAAATATCAATATTTATAGCGATAAACAATATCGATATTTGAAAAATATCGATATTACAGTCCCTGCCGCCAAGTTCACCGGCAAACTAAAATTCGGCAAGTTATTTGTTATTTTATTTAAAATTGTGGCGGTAAACACTAGCCTAGGATTCTCCATATACCTAGGTGCAACCGTCAAATATACCCCGCCGTTACATCCGCTTACTTGTGATCCGCTTAACCCCGTAAACGTTATATTATGTGAGCGGAATCTACGCAACTCTAAACGACTAGCGCATTCCTCAGATATAAATGATGTTTAACTGCCACCATCTAACAGCACACGCGCTTCCCTAAATTGACCGCAGTTATCCAAAACCCGTAATATAGCTGTGGATAACAAAACCGCCTTTTGATACATCTTGATTTTTGTGTGCCAAATCTAAAGGGACTGTCTTATTTTCACAACTTTTACATTCAACATACAAACATTTTTCATTAAACTTGTCACAAACAATAGCCGAAACCAATGTCTCGAGATCATTAGTTTCTAGAACTCCAAGTATTTTTAACTTTTGGGCTACGAATGTCAAATTCGCATGTTTGACACAGGCACATGTGTTTCTTTGGGTCACTGTAGGGTCTAAAATATAAAACGGCTTATATCTGGTAAATGTTGTGTACGATGCCGAGCCACCTTCGTTAATATATTTTTTATGCAATTTTTCTAAAGAATCTTGTAGATATCTGAGTTGTCTTTTATCTTTTTTGAATGTTTTAGTTTCTCTTTTTCGTGCTGTTAGCCTGCTGTTATCATCTCGCTCAAGAAAATCTTTTATCTCTTTGATCCTTTTTATCCTTTTCTTTTCTACTGTTCTTTGTTTTCCCCTCAGTCTGCCTTTAAGTCTCAAGTAAGAGTAACCAAGATTAGTCTTTAATTTATATTTTCTCACAATATCATTGTTTACTACAGTCTTCAAAATATCTTTTTCAGATTTAGATTCAGCTTTAGAGTATTGGTCTGACAATGATTGCTTTAAAACTTAGTTTTCGAATATCGTCGCCTTTTTTACCCTTTCTTTATCAGGACTACGAATATTTGGGATGGTTTCTTGTATGAACTTTTCTGTCTTTGACAACGGTGTTGTTGCTTCTTCGGTTACTGAATTCGAGTTTTCATCTAAAGTTCGGAGGTTTCCAAATTCATTTTCAGTCTTATTTAATGATTCTTTTAAGTTTTCTATTTGTTTTTTATAGCGATATAAGGTTTTCTTTTGAGCTCTTATAATTTTTGACATTCGTTCAATTGTTAATTTAAGTTTCAAATTTTCTGTTGACAAAAGGTACCGAACCTTGCGTGTTTGTTTTTGGTCAATTTTAGGTTCTTTGGCTTGGTTAATATTTGGTTCTTTTTTTTGTTTCTGTTTCGCCTGTCGCCATTTTTTGCGCCGTTCTTTCTGCTTGAATTCTGGTAATTGTTTAATATTTTTATATTTTTTCTTGGTTCTTTCAGCATTTTCTTTTTTCAACGTTTCAAGTTTTTCAGGATCTTCTTCTTTTAGTTTCACCCTGCACTTTCATGGTACTTTCGTTGACGTTCTGCTGAAGTCATTGGTGCCATTTTTCATTTTCTAGACACAAACACAATAATCATTAATTAATTCGAAAGAAAAAAATAATCGAAAAAAAAGTAGGAAAACTGCATTAATATACTTTAACTTTGCGGTAAACCACATTGAATAAAAAATGATGATCAAAATGGGGTTATAATTAATAGAGAGAAAGAGATCGTATAAAAGATATCTTTTAAACGGTTCCGTACCACCACACAATATTAATTATTTTAGTAAATAACAAGAAAGATGTCATATGTTACTGTGAAATATGAAACTCAACTGGTAGCGCCTGACAAACAATTCGACACCCTATGAATTCGGAACCCTAATTAACGACTTTCGGATTTTTCCTATCCTACTTGTTCTGTGAGAAATTGCTTCTTGCTAAATTTCATGATTCTAGATCAACGGGAAGTGCAAAATATGCGGCATAAACGGTCGCATCTTTTTATTGCGTTGACTTAGATGCTTGATTTTATTACAGCTCCTAAGGACCGTAGCCCTATATTTTGATATTAATTTCAACTTCCTCGGGACTTTTTCTCGGGAAGAAAAGGGGGGTTAGCAGACAGACGGACAACGATGTGATAAGGGTTTCTTTTTCCTCTTGAGGTACCCTAATTAAGTTTACAGAACGTCACGTGCAGTTTAATCAGAAAAAGGGATGAATAGTAATCTATCTAAACCAAATTGACGACAATGAAAAACAAGTGATGATTTAAGTCTCCATTCGTTTCGCCACAATATTCACAATCTGCATTTTCTTTCATTCTCAAGCGATGTAGGTGGGTGGCTACTCTGCTATGTCCAAATCTCATTCGGTTTATAGTCGTAATGAATTTTCTGTTATTAATCCCTTTTTTGTTAATAGTAATACCAAGGAGTGGCTGGCGGGCTTTTTTGTATTTCATAGTACCAAATTCCTTTGGACTTGCTTATTTCTTCCCGATATGACTTCCATAAGGATTTCAAATCATTGCTTAACAAGGCATATATATCGGTGAATGGTATTTCCAGCATTGAGGAGTGATCTGGAACATGTTGATGAATATACATTTCTAGTAGCATCATCTGCTTCCTCGTTCCCAGCTATCCCAGAGTGTGGACCCACATAAAGGTAACAATCATCGAAGCAGGCGTTACTTTGCGGAAGTCCATGATAATGAATGAACGAGCAGTTTAATTCGCTATAATCCGCGACAGTAGACAAATCTATGTGGTACAGTGCGTGTCCTTCACCAATAGCATGCGAACACCCACCACCCAACAATTCGCACTGGCACAGCACCACACCGCACAAATCTTCCAAATCACTCTCAACGTACGTTTCACTCCGAAACCGGAACCGGAACGATTGCGATCTTCACAATTGTGCATTGTCAAGTCAACATCTCCTGAAGATGCTCCGGTTTAACGGTTAAAACGGTTTCTCGTGCTGTATGAGGTCTCGCGTTATCATGGAGCAATAATGGTGAAGATCGATTCATGAGTCGGGGCTGTTTCACTGCTAGTTTTGCTATCATTGTTCGGAGTTCGGCACAGTAGACATCTGCCGTTATTGCTTGACCAAATCGGAGAAAGCTTTAGTGAATAACAACCATGCTGAGACCACCAAACAGTTACCATTACCTTTTTATTGGTAAGCTTTGCTTTAGGACACTGTTGCGGCGTTTGACCTGAGGTCAGCCATTGCATTTTTCGCTTACGGTTATTGTAAAGAATATTCCTTCATTTCTGTATCGATTCAACAAGGCAACACAAGTTTCAACACGCGTTTCTTTCTGCAGATCAGTCAAATCATGAGGCACGGATTTTTCATATTTTTTTATTTTATTGATTTGACGCAATTGAGTCAATATTGTTGGTAAGGTAACGTTAAACCATGCCGCTAATTCCTGGCTAGTTTGGCTCGGATCGGCTTCCACCATCTCTTTCAATTCATTGTTATTCACCTGTGTGGGCGGTCTTCCATTTGGTTCGTTCTTCAAATCAAAGTTTGCATCACAAAAGCGTTTAAACCAAAATCGCACGGTGCGTTCATTAGCAGTCCCCTCTCCAAACGCAACATTGATATTGCGAGCTGTTCCTGCCGCTTTAGTTCCACGTCGGAACTCGTATTCAAAAATCACTCGAATTTTCGAAGTATCCATCTTTCTTGTCTAAGCTGAATAAAAAAACAATAGTCGATAATCGAATGTTGCGCATTTTTTAAAAGAAGAACTACGTAGGTGAAAAACTTTCACTCAAAAATCTCAAACCATGAAGTCTATGTCAATTCGAAGTACCTATTACAATAAAAAGGCAATTTCATATTTAACCCCTATTACAAAATCACTACAAACCTAACCCAGAATCTCGGACTTAAAAGTAACATAAGAAAAAACGAATTAAATAAAAAAGCAACAAAAGAATTGAAAGAAAGATTAAGAGTTTTTTATGAAAGAGACGATGTGAGCAGAGCAAGCGCTGGAAAAAAAGAATGTCTTACATATAAAAAATGTAAAAAACAAAAGCGATACTTATCAGACAAAGTCAGAATCCTCCATAAAAAATATGTGAACGAAGTTGATGCAATAAGCTTTAGCACCACATAAAAGGGTCTATACTTTTTAAATAAAAAGCATAGACTGTTTTATGTGGTGGCTCCAAACTTAAAAAATTTGGAAACATGTGCCTGTCTTAAACATGCAAACATGCAGTTTATAATTAATGGTCTTAAATCTGCTGGTGTGTTCGAAAATAATGATCTCAATCTTATAATTTCAAGTCTTGCGACCAAACATTCAAGCAGTGTATGTATGCCGAGTGTAGTGCTTGTGCAGGAAACTTTACTGAAGTCGATGACAAAATTGAGATCGACAAAAATGTGGAATGGACTTGGACTCTAAAAGACTATGTTTGTAATGAAAAAAAAGGTAATGCTAAAACCTCGAAACGCATGGTAAAGACAGAAAAGACTGGAATTATTGATGAGCTATTGGATTTGTTTCACGCCGAACTGAAAACCTTTAAAAGACACGTTTTTAACGTACGTCACCAATACCAACAATATAAGCTGTGCGTAGAAAACTTGGAAAGTAGCTGCCATTCATATCGACTTCATTTTGGTGCATTTTGGTGCGTCCAAAAAACAAATTACGCTGCACACTGGAGTTCTATACGTAAAAAACGAAAAACCGTTCACATTTTGTTCCATTTCAGCGGAAAACTCTCATGGCCCGGAAGCTATTTGGGCGCATCTTGATCCCATTTTAGAACATAATTAGGTCGGCATGTCCATACATAAACACTCTTCATTTTCATTCAGACGGACCAACATTGCAATATCGCCAGAAAAATAACTTTTTTCTTTTATGCAAAAAAATGTATGAGCTTGGCTTGAACTCAACATGGTCATTTTTCGAGGCCTGACATGGGAAAGGTGCTGCTGACGGGATCGGCGGCAGCGTAAAAAGGACATTAGATTTTAAGGTTTCCCATGGGCTGGATATTCCAGACGCACAAAAGGCATTTGAAGTTTTACAGGATGCAGAATCATCAATCAAAACATTTTTGATACCACCTGAAAGTATTCAGCCTTTGGATACCCGTGTTGTAAGCAAACTGCTATCCGTGACACAATGAAAATACATCAACTTAATACGCAGTCCAAATTTTCTCTGAAGCACCGCATTCTATCTTGTTTCTGCCAAAGTTTGCAAGGAAAATGTGATTGTTATAATCCCGCTTTACATATTTTTGATTTGAATGAAAAGTCGGACACAAATTATGAAACTGGTAATTCAGACCAAATTCAGACAATCAGATGATGTATTGCTAGATGAAACGACGGGAGAATTCACAAAAAATAATGCTGATGAATATTTTGTCATTTTTGACACAAGTCAAACAAGTTTAACCTATATAAGTATATTGTTTGACGAAAAAACTAAAGAAAACTGCTCGATGAAACGAAAAATCAACGAAATGACAGACCTGCAAAATAATAAACGCTTGAAAAAATATACATTACCGAAAAAAGGATGTGATCTATATGATTCTGAGGAAGACGATGAGCATGATAATTATTCTATACATGATACATCAGATTCATTAAATTATCTTGACGATATGGATTTGGCAGATGATGATGAAAGTACAGAAGTTATTGACCAGAGTACAGA
Organism: Erebia ligea; assembly: GCA_917051295.2. Taxonomy (NCBI): domain Eukaryota; kingdom Metazoa; phylum Arthropoda; class Insecta; order Lepidoptera; family Nymphalidae; genus Erebia; species Erebia ligea. The sequence goes on from OU785241.1 coordinate 2,289,996, forward strand.
ACTTGATGAGAGTAGGAGAGAGCTTAATGAAGATAATAATTTTAAACACAACGAGGGTATGAATTTAGAAATAAATGAAGGTTCTTATGTTTTGGTAAAGTTTCTGACAGATAAAAGAACGAAACACTATATTGGAGAAGTCACAAAAATATAGGTACGATAATAGTTACAAAGTGAAATTTTTAAGAAACAAAGGTACTTCTAATAATAATGGGAGATTCGTTTGGTCAATTAATGAGGACATATCTGTCATATACAGAACCGATATCGTCCAGATAATTCAAAATCCAATATCAGAAAGGAGAGGCATCAAAACCTTCGACCTAAAACATTTAAGCATAAAAATTGAGTAGGTTTTTAAGAGTTCTGTTTCCGTAAAGTTTTGACGGGTCGGAAATATCTTACATTGTTATTGATAACCAAAACAAACTGTTGTTATTTGAGATAAGTTTATGGATCAAGTCTGATAACAGTGTAAACTATTTACATACCTAAGCTTATTATGATTAAGTAAAAGTAAGACTAAACATTGTGCCATAACATAAAACTAAGAAGTTAATAAAGTTGATTTTATTAATTCAATGGGTTTCTTTGTGCATTTTTATGTACATACTAGGTTATTATTTATTTATAGGTACAACATAGGTACATCAAAATAACATTTGACATGTGTATGCGAACCTTAACATTTATTCGTCACTATTGTACGCCACTCAAGTCACCGACGCGTAGAAGTTTCTACGCTACTATCGTAATACTTCTGCGCCATATCAGCAAAAAACGGCGGCCTCACCCGTTTACCAATAGGTACACGTTGTGCATTGTGTGATTAAAAAAAAACAGTCGCCTCGCAGCCAGTTGGCGAGCTAAAAAGATAAAGCCGGTTGAAGAAAGTAGCAGTCATGTAATGTAGCTAAGTACCTAAGAATGGTAGGGCGGGGCTTAAAGGTCCAATTTGACTATTTCGAATAATACTGTGAAAACTGACTCTACTATATCAAAATAAATAACACTAATCAAACAAACAGTTATCTGAGTATGTTTGACTCAATTTTCAGTTGAATTATTATAATAGAAATATGTGTTTCTACAACTTTTTTAGACCTTGTCGTCTGTCCCTTTTTGCCCCATAGTAGGGGTAAAAAGGGACAGGCAGGAGGCAAAAAGGTCCAGTATTTAATTTTTATTTAAAATCGATTTTATGGAACTAAAACAATATTTGGTTCAATAAAATTCAGTCGTTTATTTTTATTCCAAAAACAAAAAGTTAAAAATATTTTAATTTTTAAACAAACCAAAAACTTTATTATAATTCCAAGATACATATTATTTAAAAAGTCTCTATTCTAAAAGAAAATATTTTTTTACCAAACAAAATTTATTTTTTTCTTAATGTATTACAACAGTAACAGTCGAACTAATAATTTCTAACTTTGTTGAGCTTATAATAGTTTAATCACTAATCAGTCTCTATTGAAGAATACAATTAAATAAGACAGCACTATTCATTATGAATGTTGACATAGCCTGAATTTAAAATCTTATAACTAATCTTACATAATCTTTTAAAAACTTTTAACAAACAATTTTTTATAAAACAAAATATACTTCTTTAACCGTAATACAAAAATTAAACTCTTCTTTAATTATTAACTTCAACAAATTAACATAATCAACATGTCTTGGTTGGTCTGAATCACAGTTAATACAAACAAAGTAAATGCTACCTCTGTTTGAGATACATTTTTCATGGGCCCATTGTTTGCAAAGATTGCATTGAATCCAACCTTCGTCGCCTGGAACACTGTCACTGTACTTCTCGCATCAAATCAAACAAAAGCATTCATCGTCAGAGCTGGAATCACTATTGACCTCTTGTAAAATAGCTTTTTTTACTTTCTCAACTCTTTTAGTTGCTTTGCTTTTCTTGTTTACACCTTTAGCCTTTTTCTTACTCAAGGTTTCTTGTTCTTTACGTAGATTTTCTTCTGGTGTGTCCGTCAAAATAGCAGTTTTTCGGCGCTTCCTATTAATAGTTGACTTTCGTGGTCCGGCTTTAGGTAGTGGTCGCACGATTTCGGGGGAAAAACATTCGTGTGGATCAACTGATGTTGATATCTGTGCATCATATGATGTTGATGGCTGCGGATCTAACGGTGTTGAAGGTTGTGGATTAGACAATATTGTTGGCGGAGGAGTGGACGATGTCGAAGGCTGTGACTCATTACTAACAGTTTCCATAGGACGGTCCGTTACGTAACTAGATGCAAAATCAGCGTCATTAAATTTATGTTGGTTGAAGGGAAATATGCCAGTTTTTTCGAATCCACTCATTATGTTACTCGGTGTCAAAGCTAAAGGTAAAGAAGTGCGGACGATCCCAGGGATATCGTATATGGTCATGATTTTTCCAGCGTTATTCCGCATTAGCTATAATTAGTGATCCAACCGCTAGAATTCCCAGCACCAATGCAATCAGTAGGACCGTCCCGAATGAAATTATCTTGAAACTTTTTGGGAGGGAAGATGAACATAGGTGGAACTGATGAACCTGTAGCAGAAACCGCTACTAACAGGGTTACATTAGTTCCACGTTCACCGGATGTTATTGATCCAACATTTCGCTTTCCTTTAGCAGCAACTATTTTTGATGGTTTGGTGACGGTGGATACACCAGTTTCATCCGCATTCCATATGGAAGAAGCTGTAAATTTTAATCGATTCACAACGTCAGCTAATTTAGTGTAAAACTCTTGCACATTAGACTTATTGAAAGACGCAGCTCTGCTGAGGCTAGTCGCTTCAGGTTTCTTATGGAAAGACTTGTATTACGTTTGAGAAAGGCAGACATCCAATCTCTACCGGCCATTTTATTTGTATGCGATGTTGACGGTACACTTGTAGGGCGTTATGGACTTCCTTGCCTGCTACAAACAACCACCTAGTTAGGATTCACTTCCTAAGTGTAGGCGTTGAAATGATACACTCGATGATGACTAACACGATAGTATATTATAATAATAACGACATTTAATAACAACACTGTATAGGTATGCGGTAAAAGAAAGGTGGGTGTGGCAGCGCTTGTTCGCGTATCTCGAGTGAATGCGTCACCGGCCGCTCGACGTTGCTTTCTGCCAATCAGCGATTCGATATTCGAATAAGCCATGCGACGAACTTCTTTAGGACCTATGCCGTGAAAAATTTGTGCAAGTTTGAGCAAGTATTCTGTGAGACTGGCTTCTTGTTCTTTATTAAATATCTGCCGTGGAGAACCATAGCCAAATCTCAAGTTAACAGGGTCATTCTTCATTCGCTTAATAAATCTTGAAGAATGAAGTTTTACTTAATTCATAGTCACGACATACCTGCCTCAATGATTTATTTTCATTGATAACTAAATCTGCTGCCCGTTGCATCAACTCAACAGATTTAGTACCGCGATCCGATTTTCTTTTATAGTTGCGCATACTGAAACAAAAAAGTCTTTATTAACCCACATATTAATGAGGGGATAAAAGGTCCACATTGGACCTTTTTGCCCCAACCACGTGTAAATATTTTTAGAGGTTAAAATGAAAATGAAATGAAAATGATTTATTTCATGTAGGACCACTTGTGCCACTTATGATAAGTCGTAAGAATCTACCACCGGTTCGGAAAGATGATTCTACTGAGAAGAACCGGCAAGAAACTCAGCAGTTGCTCTTTTCAAAATCAGAAAAATGTAACAATTTGTATATACATCATAGACATATTATATTATATACATACTTAATATAAAATGCATACGCTACGTTACAAGTAGGTATTACACTGACTTGTGGGTTGCTGGATGCGAAACCGGTTGCTTCCATGCAACTTTGTCATCGAGAAAATCCTCTATACTATAATACCCTCGACTTAACAGATGCTGTTTAACACAGTCTTTAAATTTATGTAATGGCAACTCCAGAAACTCTTTTGGTACCATGTTATAAAAGCGTATACTCGACCCCACAAAGGATTTCTGCACCTTGCGCACACGATATGACGCTGTTACAAGCTTATGGCGGTTTCTAGTACATCGATTGTGAGTATAAGGCTCTACTCACACATCTGCCGCAGGGGCAATCTAGGGTGCATGGCGGTTGTGGCGATATCGGGAGTATCTCTACACACTTGCCTGCCGTGCAGTGTTTCCGAGTAAGCTGAGCTGAGCACACGTATTGAGAATGACACCCGTATTATCCACCAATCAAAAGATTGGAGTAGCCTTGGCGCTTTCTGTGGTGATACCTCAAAAAAAAAGGAAAAGGAGATACTGGGTGAAGAAATGGCTACTGAAAAGAAGTGAGTTATGCCACATGAATATTATAAAAGAACTGGAAGTAGATGACTTCAATAACTTTTTACGGATGGATTTTGACTCTTTTGAAGAGCTTTTTGCAATGGTGGCACCATTTATAGAAAAAAAAATTACATTGATGCGGAATGCCGTAAGCGCTAGAGAACGATTAATTGCTACGCTTCGGTTTTTGGCCAGTGGACAAACCTACGGAAAAGAAGTGAGTTATGCCACATGAATATTATAAAAGAACTGGAAGTAGATGACTTCAATAACTTTTTACGGATGGATTTTGACTCTTTTGAAGAGCTTTTTGCAATGGTGGCACCATTTATAGAAAAAAAAATTACATTGATGCGGAATGCCGTAAGCGCTAGAGAACGATTAATTGCTACGCTTCGGTTTTTGGCCAGTGGACAAACCTACGAGGATTTGTTCCTACTCTATATTAATGACATACCGGAAACCGTAAAAAATGACACAATTCTTTTTGCTGATGACATAACGTTAATAATTGAAAGTAATAAAATGAACGATTTTGAACAAGACATTAAGAATGGATTAAATAAAATTATTAATTGGCTCGACTTAAACAAGCTTTGTGTTAATTTAAATAAAACAAAAATAGTTGAATTCCAAACATATAATAGCGCACCCCATAACCTTAATATCAGCTATAATAATGAACAAATAAAAGTGGTACAATCAGCAACATTTTTAGGTGTTACGATTGACAAATACTGCAATTGGAAAGAGCATATTCAACTCACCTGCAAAAAACTTAATAGGTTTGTATACGCGCTGTATCGACTGCGAAATACAGTTTCCGAAGAAGCAGCCACAACGGCATACCATGGCTATGTAGCATCAATACTGCGCTATGGGCTTATTTTATGGGGTAACTCTGTCGATATCGAATATGCTTTTAGAGCCCAAAAAAAATGCATCAGATCACTGTGTGGCACTGATATAATAGCCCCTTGTCAGCCTTTATTTAAAAAGAAAAAGATATTGCCGTTACCATGTTTATACATTTTCGAAACTTGCCTTTTTGTAAAAAAACACAACTACTTATTCGAAATGAAACCTGATAATAGGAACCGCCGACAAAAATTCAAATTAGAGGTACCTCAGCGTAGACTAGCTTTATGTTCTCGCAATTCCTATTGTATGGCCGTGACCTTATTTAATAAACTCTCTGACAACACTAAAAGTTTACCGACTTCTAAGTTTAAGAAAAAATTGTTTGACTATTTAATTGGAGAATGTTTTTATAATGTTAATGAATTTTTATCTAAATGTAAGATTTGACTGAAGTATATTGCAATTCTTTATAGGACACTACGACATGATTATGACATTTCAATTTAAGTAACACAAGAATCTGTTAAATCAATTTTAATTTTGTAATTTTACATAGTAAGCTAATAATCTATTTTAATTTTGTAATTTCATATATAATGCTAATCTAATAATGTAGTTAAATTTCTAACTTAATAATATAACCCATGTATTTGAGCAGCAGGTATGTGCTGTGCCTACTGCCAATTTTGCACGCCAATTATTTGGCAAAATGTGACAGACTTATCAATCAAATTTCCATCTTACTATGTATTTGTACTCACATTTAGCAAAATAAAAGCATTTGTATTTGTATTTGTATTTGAAATTTAGTTGTATCATATCACCACAATTGATGTCAACAATGATTCCTGAGACTTGTTGGGCGATTTACAATTGTCTGAAACATTATATAAAGGTAAAATGCGCGGTTAAAATAATGTTTATGATTTTTATCCCACATGTGAGGTCGGTCTTGATAAACTTCTATAATTCGCGTCCAAACTTCGTGTTCGTTGTCGGCCGCCATTTTGATTGTACGCTATGTATACGTGCACTCCGTGTGACAGATACTGACAAACTGACTGATAAATTGCCCCAATCGCGCTACACACGCAGCGACGGCAGGGACGACTTATGCCGCCCTGCCGCAGGGCCAATCCTCCAAATTGCCCCTGCATGCCTACACACATCACAATTAAGGATGCAATTAAGGGTCATCCCCACTCCTACACCCTAGATTGCCCCTGCGGCAGATGTGTGAGTAGAGCCCTCACTTATTTGCTTATAAAGATTAATGTTCTGCCTAACAAAGACTATAAATTATTGTATATGTATTGTGAAGGCACCGTAAGAACACCAATCTCTTTAAATTGTTCACGAAGTGATACGCGTGATCCGAGTTTATAAATAGAACGGATGGCTCTTTTCTGCAATACAAAAATTGATTGGATATCAGCTGCTGTGCCCCACAATAAAATGCCGTACGACATAACACTAAATGACATACATAAGTTATAACGAAATAACCGTTAAACCGAGCCTAAAACTAATAATAAATCGTGAAAAACAAATAAATCGCTTATACTAATATATTATGTTTAGGTGTGATAAACGAAAAACCACTGCTCGAAACTAAAAAGTAAAATGATGAAAAAATTTACTTACGTTAAAATTTTTAGATGTAGTCGTATATCTCCGGCTAGCGACGCTGCTCGACTGCCGGCGATGCCCCGTTACGCCTCCCGCGCTCTCTTCATTCCGCGTACATAGTTAGAACGCACGATATACCGCTAGTTTTTAGATACTTATGGTGGACCTTTATACCCGCGGACCTTTAAGCCCCGCACTACCCTACTACCTACCCAAGTGAAGTTAGACGATCACAAGAAACAACGCCGCGCGGCCTCGCCATCCCATAATAATTTGCGTACTACCTTGAGTAACTAGTACGATCCGCGACTGCGATTAGCTAGGTTTTAGAATAATCTACAACTACTGATGTAGACATTTGTGGGCAACTTATCGTTAAAAATATTGGCTACTTTTTGGGGTGATTTAGTGGTTGTTCCTTTTCCCGTTCGTAATATTATATTTTTAGTGCTACTTTCCGTTTTTTTATTAGTTATGTCCGTTATTATATTCCACATCATTTTAGTTTTATTTTGAGATTTTTTCATTTTCTTTATGTTACTTATTTTATTTGATATTTTAATGCATTTCCTTAACATTTTACTGTATTGATTGTGATGTTTTTTTACAATTTTATTATTTGATTGATTAACTAAAATTTTTAATAAGCGTTTATGTTGACATGATTTTTTGAGACCTTTTGTTAGGAATTTTTTCTTACGGATTTCAACTTTTATATGTTTTTTAGGTATACATTTATTTAGGATTGTTGTTTAATATTGTTTAATATTGTATAAAATTGTCATAATTTTGGTTTATGTTGTTATTTTTGCTAATGATTTTATTCCAGTTGGTTTCAATTAAGGCTAGTTTAAATTTAGTCATGTTATTTTTATTGAACCTACGTTTTTTCACTGATATGTTTTGCTTTTTGGATTTTAATTTTTTGTAAGTCGTTTTGTATATTATACTTTTGTGGTCTGATATTCCCTGTTCATCTACGGTGTAGGTATTATTTTTGTTATTTGTAAATAACAGGTCTATGCATGTGGATGTTGATTTTGTCTCTCTAGTCGGAAGGTTAATTATTTGCGTGAGATTGTATTCTAACATAATATTTATTAAGGTCTGGTAATCTTTAGATTTTAGTGTGGCGAGTGCGTCTATGTTAAAGTCGCCTGCTATGATTATTTGCTTACTACATAACTTTGCCTTTAATTTATCTAGAAGTGATTCAGTGAATTTAAAGAAGACCTCAATATCACGATCTGCCCTATATATGCTAACAAGTATTATATTTTGGATAGGAAGTTCTATTGCACAACATTCTATAACGTACTCGGTCGAGAGTTCAGTAATATCATTTCTATTAACATATTCTATGCCATCCTGTACCAGAATTGCAACTCCACCTCCTTGCCGTTGCTTCCGATAGAAAGCAGATGCAAATGAGTAGCCTGAGATATTAATTAGACCTTTTTGACATTCCGAGATCCATGTTTCAGATAGACAAGCAATTTGAATGCTATGTTGGTCTAAACCAACTAAAATTGACCTCCGCGAAAAGAACTTCTGGCTCGTTGGAGTATTTGAAGAACATCGAGAATGGATGGCTTTTATTGCACAAAATCCAATGTATTTTCAGCCATTCAACTTTACTTCGATCAACGCCGATCTTCCTGTTTGTGATATTAGTTTCTAAGGCTTAGGTGGATATAAAATCGTGTCGTTTCATTTCCACAATTTTGAAAGGTTTCTTTTTTCTTGCTGCTAGGGTTAGTGACCCAAAAGCTGACCAAGCACCAATACCTGACCAAAATGTAGAAATAATACAATTATAAGAAATTATGGCAGCACCGGATGGTAATTTCTTTTTTTTTTACAAGTGCAACACTTTATCTGATATGTCATCTATGAAGATGCTTACTATTGGTGGAAACAATTGACTTTTTTCTGCTGCAAAGATTGCTCCGCGTAAGTGTTCCCTCTTTTTACTAAGCCTTAAAATTTGTTCTTGCTTTGGAAATCCTAACCCATCCTCAATGTTTTTGATGATAATTGATTAACTACACGTAAGAGTTGGTCCTGAGTTATGTTTCTAGCTACACCTACCAATATTTATGAGGTTTCTTGCGCCATGTGTTTTTTTTATTGATGGTCATCCTTTGGAACACCGCAAATGCATTACTGCCTAATGCTGAGTGCTGACCAGTGTGGTCAGGTTAAATAACCAAACGAGATCAACTTTTTCATTGAAACTTCATAAATATCAACCTTACATAAATTTTTGGAAACCTGTAACCTAGTATGTACCTTGGTTCCAAAGGCTGACCGGGATAATACATTGAATAAAATTGAAGTGGTCAGGCTTTGGCAATGCCCTTAAGTATTAACTTTGAGCTGCCCACCTTGCATAAATTATAAATAATGTGGTCAGTTATTGGGAAAAATACTTTTTTAATCAATGTTTTATTTTATTTTATTTATAATTTAAAAAACAACGAATAGCGTAACAGAGTATAGTGTTATCTTGGGATGGTCTGACTGCTATAACAACTTTTAGCCATGCTTGCATGGTTTTTAAGTTGTTGAAGACATGGTGGTTGCTGTTGCGACTTTTTTGCTTTCGTTTTAGGAAAGAAAAAACATGAAGGCGCGAAAATTTTGCGCTATCCTGATTCCGCAATGCAAGCTGCTATCACTGCAGTGCGAGAGGGACGGTTCAAAATCAGAGAAGCTGCACGACATTTCGGCGTGCCCCATAGCACTCTGATAAATAAATTAAAAGGCAGAGTTCCAGGAGTAAGAAAAATGGGACGTGATACGTATTTTACAGAAAACGAAGAAAATCTTCTAGTGAAATATATCATTGCAAGTGCTAAGAAGGGAATACCGATAAAAAGAAATACCTTAATAGAAACGGTGAAAAAAATATTAGATGACGACGAGAGAGTGACGCCATTCAAAAATAATCGGCCAGGCAAGAAATGGGTCACGTTATTTTGCAATCGACACCCGGAAATAACTGAGAAACAGGCTGAAGGGATCTCCACAGCACGAGCTAATGTATCTGAAAAAGACATCAAAAGCTGGCACCAATCCCTTAAAGAGTATTTAGTCGAAGAAAATGCTTTGGATATATTGGAAGAGCCCAAACGCATATTTAATGCAGACGAATCAGGTTTCCAGACATGCCCAGAGTCAGGCAAAGTTCTAGGGCCAGTTGGCATGAAAAACTTCTACCAAATAAAAGCTGGAAAAGAGAAAGAGCAACTGACTGTTATGGTCACTATCAATGCTGCAGGTCAAGTAGTTACGCCCATGATCGTTTACCCCCTAGTTCGCATTTCAAAAGAAATAGCAATAAATGTTCCGGAAAACTGGGGGATAGGCAAATCTCCCAAAGGTTGGATGACCGACCGGACCTTTATACTACGAATACATTGCTAATATTCTAGATCCATGGGTGAAGGCGAACAACATAAAGAAACCTATTTTGCTCCTAATAGATGGGCATCGCTCTCACTTGACGTTACAAGTATCGCAGTACTGTGCTGAAAATCAAATTATAGCCTACGCTCTCTTTCCCAACTCAACGCACATTTCTCAGCCAGCGGACGTATCCGTATTCAAATGTATGAAAAGTGGCTGGAAAAATACCGTTTGCGAGTTCAAAGAAAGAACTGGGAATAGACAGATTACCCGTGCTGGATTCGCACCCTTGTTCGCCAAAGTTTTTAAAGACAAAGTCACTCCAGATGTCATTAAGAATGGTTTTAAAAGATGTGGGATCTATCCATTTGACGTCACTGCTGTAGATTTGACAAGGTGCATGGATAATGAAACTAGAAAAATTGCACCCGTGTCAACTCCACCACTTGAGATCAGAGTGGAGACACTCTTGCTGCTTGAGTCTTTAATGAGACGAGGCCGTGTTGAACAATTTAGACGGAGTAATGAACAGTGGGAAGGGGAGGAAACCGCCAAGGAATTATTCTATGTGTAGAAAAAGTTTCGTCAGCACTGTTTGTCGGAGGGTTTCCCGTCCAGTGCAGAAGATGTTAGATCACCATCACCACAGAACCAGATCACTCTGCCGGTAGAAACGAAAATTCCCACAACGTGTAGTACACTAGTCTCGAAGACATCATTTCTACTAGAAGAGTTCAAGACTTCCTCAAGATGTAATACGCCGGTTTCAGTGGCACCACATCTTCAAGAAGAGTCCGAAGCTTCCACCAGATGTAGTACTCCGATATCTAAAACACATTTTTTTCCAGAACCGGCAGAAACTCCGACCAGAATTTGTACTCCGGTTTCAAACGCACATCTTCCAGAGGAGTCCGAAACTACCACCCGATCTTGTACTCTAGTCTCAAAGACACTCAATATTTCAGAGAAGTCCGGAACTCCAACTCAGATCTTGAAGTCACCTAATAACAGTTTTGAATGCCATACTCCAATAATCCAAACACATTGGTGTTATGACACCCCAAGCAGTTGAAAAGAAATCATTTACTTCATCGAGCAATCTTCTTCTCTTAGCTGAGAAACAAAAACAAGTCAGTCCTGCTTTTGGAAACCATTTAATATGGCCCTCAGATTCTCCGATAAAAAAACCTAAAAAAGAAAGACTGCCATTCGCCACCACTTCTAAAAAATGGCAAGATTATTGGCTGTGGAAAGAAAATGAAAAAGACGAACAAAATAGAAAAACAGAAAACAGAAAACGTGTACGAGAAGAAAAAAAAATCAATAAAAGTAAAAAAATACCTAAAAAAACGCAAAAAAAGAAATTAAAGGCGAGTTGACCACTAAAATAACCAACAAAAAAAAGAAAAGAGTCCGAATCATTACAAGCGATACCAGTGATTCCAGTGAAGCGATATCAGATGAGGAACCAGAACAGAGGATAGAAAAACACATAACCGATGATAAAACATAATCTGAGAAAGAAAACAAGGAAGAGGCATCTTGTGCTAGTGTGGATTTAAATAGTTTGGAGGTGGGACATTTTGTAATATTTGTTTATGAAGGTGCATACTTTGTTGGCAAAATCGATTCAATTTGTGAAGAGGGAGCATTGATAAATTCAATGCATCAGTCGCTCAAAAGTTGGAAGTGGCCAGAGAAAGAGGACTCGATTTTATACAAACTCGATGATATTAAGGAAAAAATTCAACCTCCACAACTAATACACCATAAACGGGGACTTTATCATGTTCCCGAATTTGAAAAATATAGAGAATATATTTAAAAACTTTATTTCTCCACCTGTACTCTTTAGCGCGATACTTATCTATGATTTTTTTGTTTCCATATCATTATGCTGATAATAATAAAAAAAAACTATGATTAAAGTGTGTTTTTATCTTTTGAAAAATGTATGGGTGATATAGGTATTTTGTTTATTTATTAGTAGGTACCCTTTTTGAAGTGGTCAGGTATTGGTACATCACATGGTCAGTTATAGGTGTGATGTGGTCAGGTTTTGGTGAATTATAAAATTTTCACTTTAGGTAGGTATTAAAAAAGATCTTTTTATATATTGATATTTTTTTTGTCTCGTTTGTTTAAGTAGATGTTATAGAAGCGGTACAACAAAATTGGTATCGCTCAAATTAAAATTTAATTATATAAGGAACACATTAGAATTAAATCCGCTTAACTGGTCAACTATTGGGTCAGTGACGTATCACATTGTTCCAATGTTCGGGAACGTATATGCCCGGTCGCAAGATGAAAAAGAATGCCCGCTGACCGTAAATTTGTGGTCTATATTTTCCACTGTAAATTGAGGACTAGAAACTTTGGATGTTCCAGGTAATGACAAAATATTTGTCGGGGTTGTGTTTACAGTACTCATTCTGATCTCCGATTGTAGATTTTCCGGTGAAGAACCTGCTTCAAGATTTGTGGAATCGGTGGTTGTCACGAGTGTTCTCGTTGAGTGTACGGGCACGAAACTAGCGGTAGCGGGGCGAAAGCGGTTGCGGGGCGATGCTATTAGTCGGCGAGCTGACGACGAATTTCGGGAACAATTTGAAAGAGGTCTGGTAATACTTTATACATAACCGACAAAAACGTTTGGGATTTATTTTTTCGAATTCTATAAGTACAAAATTTAAAGATAAAAAAATCAAGTTGCCTAAGTGTTTTTTCCGATTTTTTTTTTGCAAATGTTATATGCTGCGCAGTAGCGAAATAACCGCAAACGCTCTAGCAGACTGGCAGAACTGGATTCGCCAATGAACGAAATTATATTTTTCCACAATTTCAGCTTGCCTAAAGGAACTTCCCGAAATTCGTCGCCAGCTCTCGGATTCCATCGCCCCGCTGTCGCCGTCGCTCGGCCGTCGCTAGTTTCGTGTCTGACGCCTAAGAGAGAGATGTTTGACGTAACGATAACATTACTATCTATCGTTAGTAGATGTTTTAGGATTACATTTGGAGGTTCCTTGCTTTTTGATCTGAAAGTCAAGTTTCACTTCGTATTTAAAGTCCGCATTTGTCACTGACTTTCCAGCAGGTACGTTGGGTTTCTTGCTTCTCACTTTTTTTAACGGATTTGGTGCCCGATTTTCTTTTAAATAGTCCAGAAGTGCGTTGTCTATGCTATAATTATTGTTTTGAGGTTTAGAGTCTGGTGGACGTTTTACAACCTGCCCTCCGATTATGTAAGAATGGCCGATCAAAACGATAAAATTTGGCGTCAAAGTAAAATAAACCATAACAGCATTAAATTAGAGCTCAATTTCGTGTATCCATTCTCATACGTTTAGGGGTGACGAAAATGGGTACACGAAATTGAGCTCTAATTCAATGCTGTTATGGTTTATTTTACTTTGACGCCGAACTATTACGATTTGATCGACAATTCTTACATAGTCGAGGGACTGTTTTGGATCAAAGGGTTATATATCAGTGGCCTTGAATGCACTGTTTATGTTGTGTGCTTTCTTTGAGTTGAGTTCGCTCATGACTTTATTTAGCAAATCCGGGAAATGCGATTTGTTGACGCTTGTTTCGGCTGGATTTCGAATCTTGTAATTTGTCAAAATATTTCGCCAAATTTTTTTCAATGGGCCGAAGTAACAAACGTCTAAAGGTTGAGTCCAATGAGACGAGTTTGGAGGCAGAAATACGAAACAGATATTGTTTTCTTCACAGATTATAACAATCTTGGGATTAATGTGTGATGCTAAATTATCTCCTATAACGACTTTTGGACCAAAGGGGGACGCCCATATATGGCCAAGAAATGCCCAACAATATCCTTTTGCCGAAAAAAACTATGTATTTTTTCTCTACCTATAAAATTATTATTTTATTCAAGCAAGTTTACTACAATTTGTTTTAAAAAAAAAGTAATAAAACTATCTATGAAATCAAAAACCATTTCCTGTCAGTCCATTCGTCTATATATACATTCAGTATTGCCACATTTTAATATCGATCGATTTAATCGATTTTGACTTTATACTTATATCGAACAGTATCGATTTTTTAAAAATAAGATTTATTTGTAGTAAGTACTAATCGGCATTTAAGTTATAGCCTAGTTTGTAGTTACGTTAAGCTATATTAAAACTTCGACTGCGGATAGTTAGCAACTTACTGACAAACGTATTATCGTGTAAAGTGATTAAATCATATTTGGATGCGTCATTATGTACTCATACCTCATACTCTCGAGATGCTTGGGCATAGAAAAAACTTAACATTTTAATAACAACTTATTAATGATGTGATTCGTTGTAATAATGAATACTAACTCTTTGTACTACAGCTTTCCTCATATTTAATATAATTAATTTTTCTATATTACTGTTTAAAAATACGTACTATATACATAAAGTAAGGTAAATAGGATTTCAAAAAAAAATAGATTGTTACTGTTAAAATGCGTAATTCGATGGGTTTTAGAAAAATATATTTCCAAAAAAAACTTTTTAAAAATTGGGATTCCTTGTGGATGTGAGACACCTAAACCATTATGGTTAGAAAATATGCAAGAAAATATAGTTTAGTAGATTTTTTTTCACAATTATCATGTATGAAGTTACAGCGGTAGAAATAATTAGAAAACTAAACTTCTAGAGATTTAAGAATTCCTAGTACTTACTTAAAAGGTTTATTTTTACTTTAATAACGAGAGAGGGGGCGATCCCTGGGCCGAATGTGAAGAGAGTTGGAGAATCAGAAGAGCGTGGAAGCAACAAAGTGGCAACCGGTGACGGTTGTCACTTTTCCCCAGTTTGTGCATAGCTATATGCTATATTAAGCCTAGACCTCATCATTGCTTTGCACTAAGCATGATTGTCGTCAAGCGCAAGCCTATCACCAATAAAAAAAAAAAAAAAAAAAAAAAAAAAAAAAAAAAAAAAAAAAAAAAAAAAAAAAAAAGATATTTATTCCAATACTAATAGTTTTTGTTCATCACTCAATCTCCAATATTTTAATATAACATTGCCATTTTTGAGAAAAAACTTAGACTTATATCCTAAAGTCTTTGACGTGACGAAAAATAGAAATAAACTAAAACGGGATTTTTCCGTAAACATAATGTTATGTTTATAAAATAATTAAAAAAGAAAATAAATCCAAAATCGATAAATCAATATCGGTTTCTGAGTTTTTTTTATATGGCAACATCGATCGAATAATCAAATGACAAACAAATACAGTTGTCATTGTCACATCACAACTTGTGTTTGTACCTGTGGTTTGCTTTTTATTTCTCGGATTTGATAATTAACCAACGTTTACGCTTGCAAAATGGACTCCGACGACTCTTTTAACCCTGACGACTACGGCTTGAATATGGATCCCGCACCCGCTTCTCACGATGAACCCAGCACGAACTTGGATACGTTACCTGCTAACTTCGAAGACCCTGGCGCTCACACTGGACCAAGTACATCCCGGCCGGTTACTACGGCAAAAGGACCTTTACCCTGTGTGAAGCAAGTTACCGTACTGTTTGTTTGTTACACACTGTAATACATTAATGACAAATAAATACTAGTTTTTTTTTATTATGGTGTACTTTTTTAAAACCAATTCCTTATCCCATTCCTTGTTCAAACTGCATACTATCAGCACCATACAGTTTTAAGAGTGGGCACTCAGGGCCAAAGCGTTTATGGAAGGTGGGCGTTCCCCTTTAGTTCTTGCCCAAGGTAGAATTATTGTTTGAAACCAGTCTTCGAAAATTACAGTATCGAGCCACCCTGACGAAGAGCGGTTATATCGTGCACGGCCCATTTATGGTCCACTGGCTGTATAAATTTTGAGCTCTAGCTCATAGACAACATATGGTGGTAAGGTGCAGCGGTGATGGCAAACATAACTGAAATGGCACCTTTGCTATGGTTTAATACTCTTTCCGGGTATTTTACACCTTTCCTAAATGCGCAGCGTTGTACACCTGGATTATCTATAAAATTGGTTTCATCATATTTAACCACGTTTTCTTTAAGTACTCCATCTAAAGAAATTCTGATACTTTCAAAATATTCAGAAATTTCTTCTGTATTTTTTTCTGCACGACTCCTTTTTATGTTTTGAGTAGAACGAATAGTGAGCTCAGTTTTATGTCGCTTTAAAAATAAATATACCCATTTTCTGCCAGGAAGCTTGTTATCAAATATATCCTTCCTGCCATTTGCTTCCAAATAATTTTTAACTACAATTCTTAAATCTAAAAGTGTCAAGGGGCTGCCGAAGTCACCAGCGGCTATTAAAACTCTCACAATGTTATTTTCATCGTCTTCTGTAAGACGCCTTTAAGCTCCAGGATTTTGTGGATGCTTTTTGTGTAACTTATCTATGTAGTTATTAGTGTTCTTCGCGGGATACCAAACGTTTTCTCCGCTTCATATGACGATAATTTCTTATTTTGTAGCGCCAGCAAGTACCTATCACCCTTTCGCGGGCCTCTCGTGTGAAGCGCGTTCCCGAGAGATTCCGGGAATGAGCCCCCTCCCCCCCCGACCGGGCGAGGGGTGGCCAGTCGCACGCGCCACGCATGCTCTTACCACTATGCTACACCAAATTTTTATAAACCACATGTTCAGACATGTGGTTTACTTATAAAAATTAAAAAAAAATTAAAAAAAAAATATTTTGAAATAAAGATTTTTATATGTTTTTAAGCTATATTCGGCGGGAGGCCATCGGTTTACATATTATATTTAAATTTGAAGTAATTACGTTCAGTAATTCAGAAGTTATAAGGCTCTGACAGACGGACGGACGGACAAGTGCCAATTCGCTCAAGTAGGTAGACTCTATGTGGTTAAAACTTCAAACCTGCAGCAGGCGATATGCACCGCCCGTAGGTATGATGTAGGGAAAACAGGTCCATGCCAGCAATACCGCGCTGGACAGCTAGGCTGATCCTTGGCGCAAAAAATGAGTCAGTCCGTCTGTCACAATTGTATTCGCGCCGTTTTTCGCGAAAGTACTACTTTCGAAAAGTAGTTTGGGTCACCTTAAGTGCTTTCGTAGGTGAACGATTCTTCAGAAAAACTGCAGTATTGATAGCCTCTGCCCAATACTTGGTGCTCAGACCAGCTTCTTCTAACATACACTTCGCTTTCTCTACTAATGTTCGATTAGTGCGTTCCGCTACTCCATTCTGTTCGGGGCAGTAATCAATAGTTAGTTGATGAACTATCCCATTTTCTTTGAATAACTGACTTACATCTTTGTTTACGAATTATTTTCCGTTGTCAGACCGAAACTTCTTTATCTTCCTATTCGTTTGATTCTCTACTAACGACTTAAATTCAACTAACTTCGAAAAAACTTCGCTTTTCTTTTTCAAGCAATAAACAAAGGTGTACTATCGCGTTTTATCATCAATAAACAAAAGAAAATACCTCATGCCATCGTGTGATTTCGTACTCATCGGACCACAAATATCAGAGTGTATAAACTCTAGTATTTCAGATGATCTCGTTGTGCTGCTCTTAATAAAGGCAGCATTCGGATCTGGGCAGCCGCGACCCGGCAGTGGCGACCAGCTGCCGCGACCCATTGTCGCTGCTGTGCAGCGCTGCTAGAAGCTTAGTTGGAGTTACTTGGAAATATTTTTATTGAAATGTATAGTTACCGCCTTTAACCTCCGCTCGGCGACGAATGCACAGACTACAGTTTTCGCCAAACGAAGACAAAGCGACGTTTCTAGTAGAGGATCCGAATCTAAATCGAGACGTACCGGTTTGATAAGAGAATCAAATTTATTTTATAATAAATTTCATATATTAGAAAATAAATTAAAAATGGGTAGACAACAGAAATCCTGGACAGAATATTTTTAATTACTTTTCGAAAAATGATTTTTCATAAAATGTTGCAAAAGGGTCGATCAACTTTTATTGGTCCGACGGTACACTCATCATGTCCCTGAACGATAATTAATAAATATTAAATCATAAAGAGTTAAATTGGTTTTAATTATATTCCTTTTAATATTTTCTAGCGTTATTGTGAACAATATTTTACTTGTTTTATTAATTTGTGCGTAGTTTTATGGTTGTCCAAGAGACTAAATGCAATTTTCCAGTACTATCACATTTGTCCCCAAGCCACAATGCATTAACAAACTTCGCATCACGAAAAACATACTATCACGAACATAAATACCAAGTTCACTTCTTGTTTCAGTTCATAATTATTAACATCAAAACATACAAACAATTTTTTTTTATTGGATATAATACGATTTTCAGGCATTTTACTTTTGTCCCCATATATCACCTACATGGCACAGGTCTCACGGACAACCGTAATTTAGTTATGGAACCAAAACACAGGTGGCGCGGTAGACTCCTAAACAACAAGCCAAACACAATAGATATCTGTCGGGCTCAAACGCCATTTTGATTTGTATAAAATTACGGCGACAGTCGTCCGAGCGACGTTGGTGAGTGTGGGTTGCTTTTTTGTCAGTCCGTCGGACAACTGTGATTAAAACGTAAGTACTTGATGCATTGTCATCAATTATACTACACGAGATGCGCTTTCGCCTATATTTTAGTGTGAGCTGAGATTAATATATAAAATAACAATAGTATTTGCTTGGCGACTCAAAATTTTAAAAATGTCCCACGGACAACCAGTCACTTGGACAACCAAAGTGGTTGTCCCATGGACAATTTGGTTGTCCCTAGGACAATAATTATTTAAAACTTACTTTAGCAGTTAAATAGTTCATGTTTTGTTTATTACTCGGCTGTTTCGGGAATACATTTTTATTACGCGATTTTATGTCTAGTTTAATTGTAATTTTTACATTTTTTAGATAAGATAATGGGATTGTCGGAGAAAGAAAAGTCAAGACGCTATAGAGAAAGGCTTAAAGCAGACCCAGATAAATTGGCTGAACGGAAAAGAAAAAAAAGAGAAAGTTATCACAAAAATAAAAAGTTGGTTGCGAATATGGAGCCGGAGGAAAAAAATAACTCCAGAATAATTTGGAAATTGCGCAAACAACAACAAAGACGACGAACAAAAGCTGTCCGTAATATCATTAACGATACACCTCCCAGCTCTCCATCCATTTTGCAGGAAATCAATTTACCTCATGAACAACATGAATCCACTCCACCTCCCTCTTCTCCTGCTGCGTCTTTGAACTCCATACATAAAAAGAGAGGAAGAAAAAAAATTCGAAGAGATAGAACCAAGTTATATAAAGAAAACTTGAAACTAAAAAATGAAGCAAATAAGTGGAAGGTAAAATATGAAAAATATAAGAAAAGAGCTCATCGTAAGGCTAAAGAAGCACTTGAAGCAAAAGAAAAACAAGCCAGAGAAGAAATTAAATACAGGACCCTAACAAACGCTATAAAAGAAAGATACAAAAATATAAAGAATAGAAAAGAAAAAAATACGGTGAAGAATATATTTGACAACATTACAAATGCACGGCAAAAGACAACAATTATAAAGGACAGTTTGGGGTTCACAAAAGGACATTTCAAGGCAAAGATAACAGGACGCAGAGAAGATACAGAACTTAGAAAAAAAATTCAATGTTTCTTTTTGAGGGATGACGTATCGAGGAATACCGCTGGAAAAAAAGAAACCGTAACTAGGGGCCAAGAGAAAGTACAAAAACGTTACCTTTTGGACTCGTTAAAAAATTTATTCAAGGCTTTTAAGGCTGAGAATCCGGGCGTCAAATGTTCATACTTCAATTTTACAAAACACCGGCCCTTCTACATACTTAGACCGACAGTAAATGGAAGAGACATGTGTCTTTGTAAAACACACACAAATGCCGAACATAAGTTCAAGGCTTTAAGACGAAAAGGAGTCATTAATGCAATAGATACTGGCGCACTGATAATGGAAACAGTTTGCAACAGCAATCAAAAAGATTGTATGTATGGAGTCTGTGTTCAGTGTCATGATAAAGAAATAGAAACTAACAGCGAAAATGTTAAAGGCAAAATACAATGGTTGGAATGGGTGAGAGAAGAGGAAATCTATTTCAAAGAAGGGAAACGAATTAAAACTATAAAGAATGTAAAAAAACTGATAGAAGACACGATACAAGATATGCTCGAGAATTTTAAAGGGGATCTGAAAACATTAAAAAAGCATATTTTTAATATGAAAACACAGAACAAGAACTTCCGGCAAAGTATTGACGAGATTCGACCAAATGAAGCGGTAATATTGGTTGATTTTAGCGAAAACTACAACGCTAAATGTAGTGAAGAAATTCAAGCGCATCATTTTGGTGGATCACGTAAACAAATAACTCTTCACACTGTTGTCGCGTATGTATATGACAGTGATGAAAAGCACAAAGTTTTGCCATTTTGCACTATATCACCGTGTAATATACATCAACCGGCTGCAATATGGGCGCATTTAGACCCGATACTGAAACATATAATTGAAAATTACGGGGACATCGACACTATTCATTATTTCTCTGACGGCCCGTTTTCACAGTATCGCCAAAAGGCAAATTTTTATTTGGCTTGCACAAAGACATTTGATTATGGGTTTCAAGCTTTCAGCTGGTCATTTTTCGAAGCTGGCCATGGCAAGGGTCCAGCTGATGGGATAGGAGGATATTTAAAACGAGAAGCCGACAAAAAGGTGGCTACTGGAAATGACATTATTGACGCATTTGGCTTTTACACAATTCTTCAAGAATCAAGTAAGATTAAGTTGTTTTACATCACCAAAGAAAATATTGACAACGTCCAGAGATGTATTCCGAATGATCTCATCCCTCTGCCTGGAACCAAAGATGTTCACCAAATCTTTTCAAGGATTCGTGGTCAAGTAATGCACAGAAATTTGAGCTGTTTCTGCTCACGAGCATTCTGCGAATGCTTGCATCCAAAGATGTACTTACCTTCACAAGCTGCAAGAAACGCTTCATCCTCTGTCAATAATTGTGAAGACAAACCTGAAATCGACAACGTGGTACTGAATCCTGTGATACCTTTAAACTTAAATCTTTGTGAAGACGTTTCTAGCGATGATGACGTACCTCTTATCAACTTAAAATCTTCAAAACAAGGTGATTTTTCATACACCAATCTGCATGACACTCGACGCGCTAGTATTTACAAGAGAGTATATGGTGAGGATTCTGATGATGAAACCAATACCACCCAGCCATCAGTTTCAGGACAAAATTGTGAATTACCTGGAATCGGAAATTCATCAGTCGATAAAAATGCGTCTACTTTTCTGACCGAAAGTATGAATGATAAGAAAGAGGGCAAGGAAAATAAGGCGAAAGCTATGGAGGTCAAACGTAAAGCGATTTTAGATAACAAAGAAAAAAAGATTGTTCCCAAGAAGAAGATAAAAAGGAGTTTCAATAAAAATAATATTAATGAATATACGACTGAAGAAGAGACTGGAATTATGCCCGAACCATCTAATGACAAAAGTGTTATGGACGAAGTGTATGAAGATGATGAGGACTTCTCAGTAATAAGAGGAAATTTCGGAAAGCTGACTAGAAGACCGGCCGAAGATGATTACGTTTTAGTCATGTTTATTGCAAAAAACCTCAAGGTTTATTACGTCGGAAAGATCATTGAAATAGAGGGCAATGATTGTTATGGAGTGTCATTTATGCGGCTTCTGAATAAAGCCATTATGAAGTTTCGGATGCCTTTAGAGCCAGATCTAGCAAGTGTTGAATTGAAGGAAATCAAGATGATTCTACCAGCACCTAAAATTAACGGAACAGGACGCCGAAACTCAACCTTTTGCTTCCCAGTACGAGTTGCTCCTACTATAAACTTACGTTAAGAAATTTTGTTTTCTTTTTTAGCTAGATTTTAACTACGTTTTCATTTAAACAGTTTTAGCTAGAAGGATAGCATTTTTTTTATATTATTGTTTTTTAAGAGTTAAAAAGTGTCTTCTTAGGTTTAAGTAAGAATTTTTATATAATCTCAAGTAAGTTAATAGAGGTTCTACTGAAAATATTGTGATTCTAGTTAGTAATTTAATGAAGCTCAAAGCATATTTTGTGATTTAAAGTACATTAATTTTAACATTTGGATCTCAAGAAAAACTTAAGAGAGATTGTCTAAGACTGTAATACAATAGATAAGAGAGTAAACTATTTGACTGATTAGAAAAAGCTGTTTTATTTTGAATTCTAAATGTGGACCCTGAAAACCATATCAAATGTAAGTAAATTAGGTATCTTTATATTGTTTTTCATACAACACAATAATTACCTTCTAATAATATAATATTTCAAGGTGGTCATTATCGTTTGGACAAACAAATAATGTCCCATGGACAACCAAATATGTCTTCTGGACAACTAAGATGTCCCCATATGAAAATCACATTATACTTCATTCATTCAGTTTTATCGAGAATCAGTTCATTTTAATTTAGTAAAATCAATAATACAATACGTAACAACCTTGCCTTAATAGTTTTTTGTAAAAAAATATCACTATTTTCGCTTTACTTAATGTTTTTTATATATGAAACATAATTTGGTTGTCCAAAAGACATCATTCGTTTCAATTTTAATAAAAATATTTCGTATTTTGGGTGTACATAGAACAAATATCAAAATATTATTTATTATTTAATATTAGAAGAATTTGTTTTAATTCTTAAGGGCATTTAACATTTAAAAAAGTACTACTGGGTAAGTTGTCCAAAGGACATTATTTCCCGTGAAAAGATCGGTTAGTGAAGTTAAATCCACAAATGTATTTAATCAACATCACTGCTGCTTATATAATCTTAATCTACGAAGAATCCTCTTCTAAATGAAATAGTAAAATGCTGAAAATGAAGCAAAAAAAAAAATAGGAGAAAATTATGCTCGGGACCTTTAAAAATTGATTGACCCAAAATGAAGATAATAATAAAATTTTATACTGGACTTAAAGTATAGAGCATATAGAATGTGCAATCGTAGGGTAGACTATTATTTCCATTATTTATCCAGGTAAATAATAGGGTAGACTATTATTTCCATTATTTATCCAGGTAAATAATAGTCTACCCTACGATTGCACATTCTATATGCTCTATACTTTAAGTCCAATATAAAATTTTATTATTATCTTCATTTTGCAACATTTTATGAAAAATCATTTTTCAAAAAATAATTAAAAATATTCTGTCCAGGATTTCTGTTGTCTACCCATTTTTAATTTATTTTCTAATATATGAAATTTATTATAAAATAAATTTGATTCTCTTATCAAACTGGTATGTTTCGATTTAGATTCGGATCTTAGACCATTCGTCTAGGACCTAGGTTGTCGTTTGGCAAGATAACTATTCGAGCATTGTTTGGGCTGAAAAAAAAAACAAAATACATATTTATTATACTACTAGATGATGCCCGCGACTTCGTCTGCGTGGAATAAGTTTTTTGATTCCCACGGGAATTCCTTAATTTTCCGGGATTAAAAGTAGCCTATGTCACTCTCCAGGTCCTCAACTATACCCATGCCAAAAATCACGTCGATCCGTTGCGGCGTGATTGAAGGACAAACCAATAAACAAACAAACACACTTTCGCATTTATAATATTAGTATGGATAGGTACATACCTATACATATACACTTATAGGTAGGTATTGGTAGGTTACTCGTAGTTCGGTTTGAGAGGCGACCGCGTCTGGTATGTGTCCGTATTCGAGAGCTCTATTCGGTTTTGAAAAATATTTTTTTATTTATAATATGTACGATAAATAAATTCGACTGTTGGACATAGGCCTCTTTTGAGTAGCGCCAACGTGCTCTGAAGATGAAATAAATTTTGGATAATATTAGGATTACCTTTTGGAACTGAGTTGCGCGGCAGAAAAATAGTCGTGTGTTTGCATGGGTATAGTTGAGGACCTAGAGAGTGACATAGGCTACTTTTATTCCCGTGGGAATCAAAAACTTATTCCACGCAGACGAAGTCGCGGGCATCAGCTAGTCTAATTAATTAATTAAGTAGGTATGTGCTTTTGCAGAAAATGCCTTAACTCCAGCGTTGTTATCCCAAAATATATTCAGTAGAGAGAGGAAATAATGACACAGTTATTTTTTACTAAGTATTGATTATAATCACTTACAAGGCAATCCTTTAACATATTAATATTTTAGATTTATGGATCAGTTTAAGTTCCCTGGAGTGATTGTGCTGGTGATAGCATTTTGTTTTAGGTATTGAACATTAACTATGTTAAATGACATTTGATACAATTTAAATTAAATACTGACATCAAATCCTTGCTCTTCTATCTCCTCATGCTCCTCCACCGCGAATACACCAATAATTCCTAACAACCTTGTTCCTAAAGATGTAAGAGCCTGTGCTCTATTAGGGCCTCCACCACCAGGTTGTCTGTAAAGGATTTAAATTTTCATAAACTTCATAAGCATAGTGCTGATATCAGACAGATAACATAAGTATATCAACATTCATATGAAAGGTTTTTATCCAAAATACTTGTCAATTATTATTATAGTTAAACCCATACTAATATTAAAAAGAAGTAAAGTTTGTGAGGTCGTAGGGGGTAATCTCTGGATGTACTGAACCGATTTTGAAAATTCTGGTACCAATAGAAAAATTAGGGAGTTCCCGTGGGAATTTAAAAAACTTATTTCACGCGGACGAAGTCGCGGGTATCTGCTAGTAATATATTACTTGTGTAAATTATTAATTAGTCAAACTATAATTTATTGTAGTAGGTTGAACAGACACATGTTCAACCTAAGCTCCGAGACACAGCTGAGTAATCAGAGAGTACCTAAGTATTTAGTAATAAATATGACAAAAGGGAACTATGATGCCTATTAATGAATCCATACTAGGAATTCATCCGACAAGTTGTGAGACATTACTTCTAAGTAAGTATATATAATAATATTGCCTCAGTGGAAACTCACGTGTAAAATTGTGTGATCAAACTTTCTTGTGTCAATATTATGATATAGATAAAATGACACACGGCCTTTCTACAACGTATTCTAACATGTTTTTAAACTTTAGTTTAATGGCATGCATGTTAATTCAATGTGTTTATAAATAGGTAGCGAATTCGTCCTAATAAATCCAATTAGTACTGTTGTACCTGCGCATGTTGGTTGATATGGAAGCGAAATAGTATTGGGGTCCACGCCCGCGGATTGCGAATGCCCACATTTTAAACATTTCCTGCTATTTTCTGCCATTTCAAAACATTTCAAAACCAGTGAAAACTATGTGGTTTTGAATGTTTTGAAATTAACCACAGAGTACATTGATTATCCAAACCAGTACCCATAGATAATAACTATGTTGCCAGTAACCACATGTTTTATACACAGACTTAAAAACCAGAAGTTTGTAAGGCTGTGGTTTTATATAACTCTGTGGTTTTAAATATATGTTATATATCATTAATCATAGACTAATTTTCACGTAATATGATGTCCAGCACCGTAGACTGAGTAAGATATATAGACGCCGCCATATCTCCTTTTCACTCCCACATGAAAGAGATGCAGTGTTGGGATGTTACACAAGATAGAATGAGAAAAAAATATGTGTTTCTGCGTGTCACGGGTTTTATGCCTATTGCATACAAACAAACCATATATTGTGCCGACGTTTGTATGACGTTTGGGAGGTGTTTCATAGTATTACCTATCCCTTTCGGTTACACGCTGTAGGGCTAGCATGGGCCGGAGATAAAAAATTTATCCCCCGATTTTATCCACTGACAAGAGATAAAATTAACACTTCTCAGCCGAGTGATCGCGTAACTTCTGCATCAATCATTGTTACAGTATCAATTGTTGTAATTGGCTGAATTTATGGCATTCTTGCTGCGTCAATGGATTATGTCCAATAGTGGAAGAGTGTTAACCAATCAGAGGTGATTGCGATGTATCAATGATTGATGCAGAAGTTACGCGATCGCTCGGCTGAGCACGGCAACAGGGGAGAGGAGAAGTTTATCCCCGTTTGACATTTCACGGGGACTCTGGGGACTATTTATCCACCGTTATTTAGCGTTTTTATTTATTTATTTAGGAATAAAAATTTTATCCTTTCCTCGGGGAGAAAATTGTCTCGGCCCATGCTAGGGGGGCTGACCCTGATTCTAGAGATTCCTTCTTCTATGGCCGTGACACTTACTCTATGGCCGTGACAGTGACGGTTTAAGTCGTAATTCTATAGTTCCTAATTCCATGGTTTATATCCTATGTCGTAATTCCCAGTAATTCCTAATTCCATGGTTTATAGACATGTTGCATAGCCGTCTGTATCCGGCGTCGATAGAGACGGCTATGCATGTTGCCATAGAGGAAATATTTTTGGTACCCGTTTTCAAAGCCCGTTTTGTACCCAATGAAAAAGGATAGTACTTCCTTCGTCATTGTTTGTACCAGATAGCGTCTGATCTCTCGCTCTAATTTAGCTAGTCGAAATGGGATAGTGTTAAGTAGGTTGATGCCTATATTAGGTATATCAAAAATTAATTATTTCTAACTGATTATTATATAGAGGGTCTTCCAACAGACCTTTAATACCTACACGTCCTCGGTTAGTTTTAAGTTTGTTATCCATTTTAAAATATAGATTAACGAAAAAAGTTCGTTGAAAGCTGATGACGTCACAACTGTGAATTTCATAAAACTTACTTAAAAGAGCGTTTTTAAGTTTGATAAAGAGTTGCTGATTTGATTGAGTTGTCATCATCCATCCCTATTCAGGCTACAAGTAGATAATACTGAAGGGCAAAACCGGGCGCGGGCCCGTCCCCTGTGTGTTTTGCCCTTTATACGGTAATATTGCAAACTGTTAATATAAAATATGCGAAAGTGTGTCTGTCTGTCTGTTTGCAACGCTTTCCCAACTCATTGCAACCAATTTTGATGAAATTCGATACAGAGGCATTCTGGGGAAGGGCACAGGCTACTTTTTATTCCGGAAGGAAATAGGAAACCTTAATCCACGCGATGGCGCGGACATACTCGTACACAATCTAGTAAATACATACTTATTATAATTAGCGAGTCTGACTCGTACTTGACTGTTTAAGGTTAAAAGTAGGTACAATAATTTAGTATTCGCATGTAGTTTTATTAATATTTTACAGTAATTTTATGCTTATTATTGGCCATGAGATCGTTGGTACACTCGTTGAGGCGCGCGGCGATCGAGCAATCGTCCTTGCTTCGTACGCTGGCTTCGATGCATCGATCCAAATTCTTTTCCAATTTCTTGATTAGCTTCTCATCCTTTGCGTAGAATTTCCTTACTAATGTAAGCAAGTTTTCTGCAATGATTTAAAACCAATTAATTAAGGGGCCGAGGTATGCAGAATTTCCCCCTCTCTCTCTCAAATTGGGTATTCTAGTGAAATCAATTATTTTTTAGTGATTATTAAATAAAGGATCTCCCATAAGTAGTAATATTCAC
The DNA here is from genome assembly GCA_917051295.2 of Erebia ligea. NCBI lineage: Eukaryota > Metazoa > Arthropoda > Insecta > Lepidoptera > Nymphalidae > Erebia > Erebia ligea. Next base: position 2,317,733 of record OU785241.1, read on the forward strand.
GTTCCCTGCTAGTTTTATGTTGAATAACCATTTTACTAAATTTTTTTTTATTAAAGTAAAAAAAGTGCGTCGCTTTGTAGTTTGTACCTACGTTCGTTTGCGAAGTTTCGTATGAGAGAAAGAGAGTAGACCCCCAGGCTATTATCATACTAATATTATAAATGCGAAAGTGTGTTTGTTTGTTGATTTGTTGGTTTGTTGGTTTGTCCTTCAATCACACCGCAACGGAGCAACGAATCGACGTGATTTTTGGCATGGGAATAGTTGAGGAGACATAGGCTGCTTTTTATCCTCGTTGGTCTAGACTCTAGTGGTTAGCATGCTCGACTGCGGCCGACGAGGTCCCGGGTTCGAGTCACAATAAGTAGGTACTGGGTTTTTCTGACAAGAAATTCTCAGTACTACCCCGGAGTTAGGAAGTTGGCGGTGTTACACCCCCGTGCCTCGGAGAGCACGTTAAGCCGTCGGTCCTGCGCCTGATCTCTCTCCGGTCGTGTCGGATTTTCCGTCCCATCGGGCTATGAGAGTAAAGGAACAGAGAGTGCACCTGTGTTTGCGCACACACTTGTGCACTATAATATCTCCCGCGCAGATGGCTAATCTCTCTGGATATTGGCCGCCGTGGCCGAAATTCGGTCGGCAGGACATAATCAATTGGGGACTGGATGTGGATGGATTCTTCGTTTTATAATATACTAGATGATTCCCGCGACTTCGTCTGCGTTAAGATTTTTTGATTCCCCCGAGAACTCTTTAATTTTCCGGGATAAAATGTCCTCCGCCTCAAAAATCCTATGTCCTTCCCCGGGATACAATCTACCCCTGTAGCAAATTTCATTAAAATCGGTTGAACAGATGGGCCGTGAAAGCGTAGCAGACAGACAGTCAGACAGACACACTTTCGCATTTATAATATTAACTAGTATGGATTAGTATGGATATCGAAGCACTTTACCTTTCCGCACTTTCCCATGTTCGATAACGCGGTTCCGTTTCAACACGCACGCAATAAGACACTCGCCGTGCACCGGCGACTCTTTGTCGGGCGACAATCGCTCCACTGTTCTCGTGTCGCTCGCTTGCACTTCTTTGAGACACTCGCTCATGTTGCGTTTGAAGTCCGCCACGTGGCTTTTTACTTCTTCGGGGAATGAACTATAAGACCAGTCCGGACTTTCCTGATCGGGTTTTGAGGCTAGCAATAAACAGTTTTTTTAATGTAACTTTCATACGTTAGTATGTTAGGAGAAAGCGAAGAGATAGAAAATCCATACTTCCACACTAATATTATAAATGCGAAAGTGTCTCTGTCTGTCTGTCTGCTACGCTTTCCCAGCCCATCTTTTCAACCGATTTTGCTGAAATTTGGTATAGAGGTAGGTTATATCCCGGGGAAGGACATAGGCTACTTTTTATCCCGGGAAATTAAGGAGTTCCCGCGGGAATCAATCTGCTACTTCAGTCTTTAGTCTCATAACATGATACTTAGTTAGTATTCTATAATCTATACTTAGGATCTAGGTAATTTCGCAGTCACGACCCAAATATTTAGCAGGATAATTAATAAAGTTCAGTAATTATTACTCTACATAATGATCAAATCAGAAATGAGATCTATAGAAGAATCGGAGCTTAGTAATATGTACCTATTGTTTTGTCTTTTTTTATTTTATTATATAATCATTTATTGAAAACAATACAATAGAACTTAAAGCTACACCTAATTAGGTAGGTACTTAGGTATGTAAATCATGCCCGCGTGGAATGGTGGCAAGAATGCTAGTTGCATTCCCGCGCTGGACAGCCAGGCTGATCCTTTGCGCAATAATGAGCCTGCCCTTCTGTCATCCAGATGAGGCAATCAACCGCGGTGAAATATCTCGCAAAAAATGTTTGGCACGACTCCACGGCCCCAGGGCTCCACGGCAAACGGAACAAATATGTACCTAACTCTCTATGAGAGAGGCTTAACTACTTCCGCCGTTTGCCGGTTTCAGCCTTTTCTGCTGCGGCTCCCGGCCTTGAATATGCTGTCTCCCTCTTAAGACACGGGGCAATGGGCGTTTCCTCGTGCTCCTATTAATTGTCTTGTACCTATGTAACATGCCCGCAACTTCGTCCGCGTGGATACGAGGTTTTTCGGTTTCCGCGGGAACTCTTTAATTTTCCGGGATACAAAGTAGCCTATGTGCTATTCCAGACTATAATCTATCTCTGTGCCAAATTTCATCCAGATCCGTTCAGCCGTTGGAGCGTGATTGAGTAACAAACGTCCATACATCCATCCAAACTTTCGCATTTATAATATTTATTTGATTAAAACTTACTTCTCCCGCGTTTCGTAACCTTTAAACTATTCATATGTCGAGTAATAATGGTGTCTTTGTCTATTTTATCAACTTTATTAATAATATTCGTATCGTGCACTGTGTCTAGACCTATCATTTTATTGCTATCCTTTGTTTCTTTGTTATCACTTTTAGCAACGTAGATTACTGTAAGCAAAAAATATCCTTGCAAAAACATTATTTCTTTATTTTTCTGACTCTTTAAAAGAGGCGATACGTTCTAATTCAATGCAATTCAACGCTTATTTTTTGCGTTGTTTTTGCCGCAGCTCGTTATTTTTTATTGCTGTGCAAATTTTGATAAGTTTTAATAGGTTAATCAATTAATTATTTAAAAAGTTTTACTGGTAGGAAACCAATTATTTTTAGACTAGACTATGCCCACTATTTCTCGCGCGTGGAATAAAGTTTTTTGATTCACATGAAGTTTTTTTTTTTTTAATAGTAGGATACTAACCATAGATTGAAAAAACTAGAAGTTTAATTCGCTATAATCCGCCACAGAAGGTAAATCTATGTGGTACAGTGCGTATCTTGAACTTGCGGACCGCGATATTCTCCACACCTAACCAACCACTAACCATAGTGCAGTGGGCACACAGCTAAACAGGAAATTCCCCCTCGACCCACAAGTGGGACAGTCGACGGGTCACGACCCAACCTATCTCCGTCATTATCGTTTGAAAAGATGGGCAGTGAAAGCGTATCAGATAGACACTACTTTTGCATTTATAATACTAGTATGGATCGGGGACTTGCTCGCAGTTTTGCGTATTTCGAAAAACTTTATTCCTTCATTTATCAAGTATCAATAAGGGAACCTCTGTGCCGAGCTTTTTAAGTTTCTATGTCCTAGGTTTATGCTGGGCGTTGATCAGTTTAGTCAGTGAGTGAATCAACGATTGCCCATGAGTTGTGATTTATATTCGAGAATCGGTCATCCGACTGAGTTGAGACTTTGTACATTTGCTGTTGGCACTTGCGGAAAGGTTCCTCTCAGGGATTCCTCGTTGTGCGAGTCGAATGGCTGGTTACAAGTTTGCAACGCATCAGGCATTCGGCACGAGCTAGAATTTAAATTAAAAAAAAAAAGGTATTTAACTGAAACAATTAATATTCCTTTACAAGTTTACATTTATTCATGTTTTATTTGTTTACATATTAATATATTTTGTACATCATTTTTTTACACACAAATTCAGTCCGTCAAGCTTATCTAACCCAGTGGCCAAAATTGGAACTAATTTGTATGCCTGTTAATTTTTTTTTTTTTTCTCATATCTACTAGCGACGCTGTCACCGGGTCAGATAAGTTTGTGGGACTGTAAAAAGATTTCAAGCAATAAAAAAAATATTTCAAGCAATAAAAAAAAGATTTCAAGCAATAAAAAAAATATTTCAAGCAATAAAAAAAAGATTTCAAGCAATAAAAACACAAATGCTCATAGGAATGCATAATATTATCTTAGGCTACGATCACAATATAACTGTGGCTAATTTTATTTTATCCACTACAAGTTAGCCCTTGACTACGATCTCACCTGATGGTAAGTGATGATGCAGGCCAAGATGGTAGCGGGCTAATCTGTTAGTGGCATGGGACCCATACCCCTATTCGGTTTCCACACGGCAAAGTACCGGAACGCTAAATCGCGTGTTAGCACGTTTTTAACTAGCCACGGTCGAAGCCAGACCAGGGAAAATTTAGAAATTATAAATTCCCAAATAGACCCTGCCGGGGATCGAACCCGGGACCTAACGGAGGTCGGATAATTCTGGCAAAGGGCCGCTTGATTCAAACCATTGGTTACCGTAACTAACGTTTGATAAAACACACACTTTACATATTAAAACATTTTTAATTTTTTACGTCTGTGAATTTTACATATTAATACATTTAATTTTACATTTAATACTTTACATATTAATACATTTTTAATGTTTTACGTCTGTGAATTTTACATAATATTATTAAAGTAGCTGGCAGCTACCTCGGGCAAAGAATTAGTCTAGCTATTCAAAGGGGGAACGCTGCCAGTATCTTCGGAACCTTGCCTAAAGGGACTCCTTTTAATAATATATTTTAGTTATTACATTATATTTTTTAAGGTTATTTAGTTTTAGGTTCATTATTAGTTTCATATTATAAATGAAGAATATTATTAAAAATGTATTAATATGTAAAGTATTACTTTACATATTAATACATTTTTAATTTTTTACGTCTGTGAATTTTGCTACAATGGTGAATCAACGCTTTCTTTGACTAACACTTTGTATCTTTAGCGCCATTTTTAAAGTCCTGCAATAGGGATGATGCCTATGTCAAAAATAAATTATTTCTTACTGATTATTGAAGACAGGATCTTTTCCATACGGAATGAGGGTCATTTCTTTTGAGGATGAGGAAAAGGCCTAAAATTCACATCCTCAGTTAGTTTTAAGCTTGATTATCATTTTAAACCATAAGAAAAAGGTGCATTAAATGATGACGTCACAACTATGTATTTCATGCAAACTTCCACAATAGAAGCGCGTTTTGATGTTTGATAAAGAGTAGCTGATTTGATGAGTTTGTATGAAATTTTAAATTGTGACGTCATCAAAGTTCAACGCACTTTTCTACTTTAATCGATAGTTTTAAATGGTTATTCAACATAAAACTAACAGGAGCCGTGGATATTACGACTTTTGGGACAGCCTTTATTTAATAAACACTAAAAAATTATTTATTTGAGTAGTAGTCAAATACCCAATTATGAACTAACTTCGTGATCGAGTGAAAGCCGGACATACTATTGTGTTTATTATATATATTATGCAATTTATTATGATTAAACCATAGAAGAAGGAACCTCTATTCAGTCTACGGATTAAACCTTTTTAATTCTATATGATACTCTTGATAGATATTATTATAGTGATATAGTGTTAGATGAAAAGTTAAATACAATTTATGTATGGTATCCCTGCTATGGTTTTGTAGAGTGGCAACATTGATCTGGGAACGCGATGGATTATCATCTAAGATGGCAGCGGTGTGTCTGTGTTTGAATTGCTGAATTAAAGTATTAAATTGGATAAACAGTGTTTGGATTTAATAATAGCGATATAAAATTAACATCAACTTGTTTACAAAATGAAAAATTAACTATATTTATAAAAAACTATATTAACTATATTAACTATATTTATATTAACGTAACTTCCTAGGTCGCAGGCATCACCAAATCTGAAACAGAAATAGAAGAACTGAAGAAATATTTATTTATGTTTCAAGGGCGTTTAAAAAGAAAATTAAAGTAGAACTGCAATACCCGAACCGCATATGAATATATTAGCCGATAATTATTTCATTTAGTTAGAATAAATTATGATTATAGAGAGACTTTTTCTCTGTTGCATTCCTCACTACTGAGGGGTAGGGTCCAAAATTTTTTTTAATTTTTTCCTATACTTGTGCTGTGAGACCCTGTTTCTTGCCAAATTTCATGATTCTAGGTCAACATGAAATACCTTAAAGGTATTGTTTTTTTGTTCTCGAGAAAAAGGTGGTTGTCAGACAGACGGACAACGAAGTGATCCAATAAGGGTTCCTTTTTTCCTCTTGAGGTCTCTCTTTCTCTGCGTCGTATTCCACATTACTGAGGGTCGTGACCCCTTTCCATTATTCACATTATGGTAGGAGTTTTCTTGGGGCAATAATGCGGTGGGTTCCCACGTCCTTCCGCATACGACTCGACTAAGAATATTTAAACTCTTAGGGTTTTTTTATAACGATGATTATCAGATGTTAGTGATAATAAACGGGACCGACGCTCTCCGAGACACAGGAATCGAAAAGGCCAAATTTGAACCTCCACATTCGGTCACCCATCCAGTTACAGACTTGGGTCAACGTTGCTGAACAATCGCAATCGACTGATATGCGTTGTCACTAGGCCACTCGTCCCTCTTGTGGTACGTGTTACCAACCTGTCGCGGTCCCTAAGAATCTATACCTTACTCTACCTATAAAATTCAATATTCTCTTAAAATGGCACGTGAATCATCCAGCAGTAAGTCATTTCATTGTTTTAATATTATTTTACTATTATTTTGAATATTATTTTCTTTTTTTTTATCCATTGCAAGCTAGCCCTTGACTGCGATCTCACCTGATGGTAAGTGATGATGCAGTCTAAGATGGTAGCGGGCTAACCTGTTAGGGATATGGCAGTTATATTAAACCCATACCCCTATTCGGTTTCTACACGGCATCGTACCGGAACGCTAAATCGCTTGGCGGCACGTCTTTGCCGGTAGGGTGGTAACTAGCCACGGCCGAAGCCTCCCACCAGGCCAGACCAGGGAAAATTCAGAAACTTTAAATTCCTAAATTGACCCTGCCGGGGGTCGAACCCGGGACCTCCGCACGTTAAAACAACATTGCGCCACAGAGGTCGTAAAAAAATTATAAATTTATTTTTAATTTTCTCTCATTTATTTGTAGGTACTTACAGATTTTTATAAAATTATTTCTAAACACGTTTTACATAAATACATAACAAAACACATTTAAAAATAATCCTATAAAACTTCCACCCACTGCGGGGCCTTAAAGACCCAAGCAGCCGGTGGTCAGGGCTCCAGAGAGAGGAACTTCCTCACAATTCGCTAAGGATAAAGGATAACCGCCTTTAAGGTTTCTTTAGGTTTCTTTAAATTATTATTATTGACTGAGAGGGATGTATAGTCACATACGGAATTGTAAAACAAAGGTGATGCGGGTAGACTCACTGGGCGGCGGCGAGGTGGGGGTACCAGGCGCGCAGGAGGCGCACAGCGGTACGGCGCGCGGCGCGGCCAGCGCGGGCAGCGGCGCGCGCGCGCACACGCAGCGCGTGCACACGCAGCGCCCGCAGCCCCAGCAGTGGTGCTGCCGGGAGGGCACAATAGAGGTGGTTAATATAACACGTAGCGCGCTATTGTTCTATAGCGCGGATAACGTGTTATGTGAGGCGCCACCATGACGCTTGATGACGCCACCATGACGCTTGATGACGCACCATGACATTATGAATATCACGCGATCGCGCGCGGCGCCTCGTAGCACTTGTAGCGGCGCCCGCCTGCCGGTAGCGCGCTGCCGCTGGCCGATGGTTAGTCTGAAGTCTCGCGTAACGCGATGTAGTGAGTGAACGTCATCTTTGCGTGTTACGAAATTTAGCGCGCTACGAAATTTAGCTTTCTTATAACAAGCGCGTTATAACAGCGTATATTTTAAAAGAGTGTTAAAAATTTATAGTTTATAGTCTGTAGCGTGCTATGGATTTACAGCAGTTTTGAACAACTCTAGGGCACAATACCGTACATGGCTCATTTACGAAATACACAACCGGCGCCACTTAAATAGTCGCGTCTGAAGTTGACCGCAAGACGCGTCGCAATAGCATATTTACGCGCGTAGTAGGTATGTACGTTGACTTCGACAGTTTGTGTGAGAGCTGCGCAAACAAGCACTCGCACCTCAGCTCTGAGACGACAATGTGATTGCCAAGTATAGGTATTGAGGCCAGAATTTCACTTGTAAGTTTTTACGTAAGTAGGGCACGTATGTAATTTACAACTAACATCTGCATACGATACCCGACTTGCGCGTAAAATTGCCTTACGAGTAAAATTTACAAGACGTGTAATGATGTAATCGTAGTCTATTAATAATATCCTCCCGGCCGGATTTCGGCGAAGTTGCGATAGCAGGTAGGCTAGTTTATGCCATATTACTACGATTGAGAGCTTATTTTGCTTTGAACATTTATGGACCTTCACTCCGAGAGCAAACCGTTCTGCCCCGGGAAAAGAACCATAAAAATATCACGTTGTATAATATTATTGCCATTGAGGGTGTGTACAAATCCGCCTATTGTCCTTTACCCCATTTTGCCCTTTTAGACCGGCCATACACGGACTGCTCGAGCAGTTAGCCAGTTATCAACATACACGGACCACTCTTGCAGTCAAAGTCATCAGCTTGAAGCTACCATTGATAACTGCTGCCAACCGCCCGAAGCCGGAAGCAGTCGCAACTGCTCGAGCGGTCCCATGTATGTGTGTAGGTACGTAAAAGACTGTAGTTTACTATCCTGACTGCTTTAAGCTGTCCGTGTATCCGAGGCCTTAATTGTCAAAATACACAAAATTAAAAACCGGCCAAGTGCGAGTCGGACTCGCGCACCGAGGGTTCCGTACAAACCTGTAGTAAGTTTTAAATTATTAAAAAAAAACTACTTACTAGATCTCGTTCAAACCAATTTTCGGTGGAAGTTTGCATGATAATGTACATCATATATTTTTTTTAGTTTTATCATTCTCTTATTTTAGAAGTTACAGGGGGGGGGACAAACATTTTACCACTTTGGAAGTGTCTCTCGTGCAAACTATTGAGTTTAGAAAAAAATGATATTAGAAACCTCAATATCATTTTTGAAGACCTATCCATAGATACCCCACACGTATGGGTTTGATGAAAAAAAATTTTTTGAGTTTCAGTTCTAAGTATGGGGACAAAATTTATTGTTTTTTTTCTAGTTTTGTGTGAAAATCTTAATGCGGTTCACAGAATACATCTACTTACCAAGTTTCAACAGTATAGTTCTTATAGTTTCGGAAAAAAGTGGCTGTGACATACGGACGGACACACAGACAGACAGACAGACAGACAGCCAGACAGACAGACATGACGAATCTATAAGGGTTCCGTTTTTGCCAAATTTGGCTACGGAACCCTAAAAATGAACTAAAACATGTTTACCGCGATGGAACTTCGCGCAGCGCCATCTAGTTTCTGATGTGTTAGGTGTGAAGAGTGTACCTTTCTGCTGAAGTGGTCGAGCGGCGTGGAACAACTGCACTCGGTGACGTTCTTGATGCTCTTCCAGTCCAAAGCTACCGTGTTGATCTCCGCCTCCAGTTCGGCTAGGGTCGCTGGTATCGCTGCATCCACTTTCTGAAGAAAAAAAATATGTTACCAATTAATTATGTGTAAATGTGTACCCACCAACTTTTACAGTCCCCGTTTTTGACGACCTCCGTGGCGCAGTGTTGAGCGCTGTCGCCTTAACGTGCGGAGGTCCCGGGTTCGATCCCCGGCAGGGTTTGGAAATTTATAATTTCTGAATTTCCCTGGTCTGGCCTGGTGGGAGGCTTCGGCCGTGGCTAGTTACCACCCTACCGGCAAAGACGTGCCGCCAAGCGATTTAGCGTTCCGTTACGATGCCGTGTAGAAACCGAATAGGGGTATGGGTTTAATATAACTGCCATGCCCCTAACAGGTTAGCCCGCTCTACCATCTTAGACCGCATCATCACTTACCATCAGATAAGATCGCAGTCAAGGGCTAACTTGTAGACGGTACATTTGTAGAATAGCAACTCTCGCAGCGAATCCATCCATCAATCTGACTGCTGTTGGATATTCTTTGTGGATATTTTAGGGTTAATTCACATTTCCCAGCCGAGCGATCGCGTAACTTCTGCATCAATCATTGATACATCGCAATCACCTCTGATTGGTTAACACTCTTCCACTATTGGACATAATCCATTGACGCAGCAAGAATGCCATAAATTCAGCCAATTACAACAATTGATACTGTAACAATGATTGATGCAGAAGTTACGCGATCGCTCGGCAGGTAATTTTATGTCAAATGTCATCATGACACGTGTAATATACGTCAATGTCAAAATGGACGCATGTTGTTGCGCTTTTATTTTGCAAAATAATTTCGCATTGTACCTCGTAAATGGAACTTTTTAGTAAGAAATAAAGGAAAAAATATTACTATTTTATGACCCCGAACATTTTGAAATACCGTACAAATACCTGGCCCAGGCTCCATATAAATTTGAAACAACCCCTTTCACTTAAAAAAAATATTTTAATAATAATTACAATTTCTTTATTATTTACAATTCCATAATAATGAAGGAACTAGAAATTTAATTCGCTATAATCCGCCACAGTAGGCAAATCTATGTGGTACAGTGCGTATCTTGCACTTGTAGCTTGCTATATTCACCACACCACATAAATCTTCCAAATTATTCTCAACGTAGGTACGTTTCACTCCGACACTGGAGCATCTTCAGGAGATGTTGACTCGACACATTTTTAATTGTATAAGATAATATTTGTAAGTTTGTAATTTATTATATGTATTGTATGTATTGTCTTTAAATTTTTTTTTTTTTTTAATTTAATTATTGTTTAACACATTACAAGTACATAACAAGTTATAAATGAAATCTAAATTAAAACTAACATTACAATCACATAAATTAAATTAATTAATCTAAAACCTCATCGAGACCACCGCAGCGAGGCATTGTACCCAAGATGCTGGCAGCATTACCCCTTTGGATGGCCAAACTAATTCTTTGACCAAGGTAGCTGCCAGCTCTCGGGTCCCCGGTTGACTCGATAACCCTTTTAGAAATTTCCTCAAAAAGAGCTCGAGCCCCCGGGCCCCACAACCCCAAGGTCTCCACACCAAAAGGCACGAATATGAAGCTCCCATCGAGTTTTCATATTTGCGCCTCTTGGCTTGTTCGGCGCTGATGGCCGCTGCACCCGCCGTAGAGCAGGTCGCCTGAATGTGGGATGCAGCTAAAGTGTCTGCACACGTTGCAGCCCAAACAAGCGGCCCCACATCTTCTTTAAATTATCAATCATTGTTGTTCATATTTTGCTAATCAATTTTATAAATTCTATGCATAATCTCTGCGATTTGTATCTAACGTCATACACTTAGATATTAGTTTCATTCCATCTTCATTCATTCACTATTCTTTTCTATTTATGTTATATATTTTGTGTATAAGTCATGCTGTGTGCACATGTTTTGGGGTTTTTTTTTAATTACAAGATAGGCTTGCGCTTGACGATAATCACGTTTAATACAAAGCAATGATGAGGTCTAGGTTGAAGCGCGCCCGCCTAGAAGATGCCTATTCACTCTTGCCTTGCCTTAAGTTATACGCGGCAGGGAATACATGTGCTGGAAGGGCATTCCACATCCTGGCGGTTCGAATCAGGGGGTCTACTCTCTTTCTCTCAAACGAAACTTCGCAAACGAACGAACGAAATTTCGTTAGCTCCTCTCCTACTTAATATTATCTCTATGCTCCTCTCTATATCGTTTTCGTACACGCAGACGAAGTACGGATCCATAGACAATTTTCGTGACCGATTGGATTGAACGATTTTGTGTGGGTCTATTATCCGACTAATTACGTTCCTTTGCGAAGTTTCGTTTGAGAGAAAGAGAGTAGACCCCCAGAAACGTAGAGCAGAACCGTTTCGTTCGTTCTGACTGGACGTCAACTTTCAGGTATACAATACTCATCTATGACGTCAACCACATAAGGATGCCAACGCAAACGGTTTCTTGCTGTTCTGTGGTAGAACGGTGAAGGGGGAACAAGGTTGAAAAGTTCCTGAGCACACTCTCCAAAGTATATCCGATAAAAGACCGATAAGCAAGCGACATTGCGTCGGTGCTGTAAGCAATGCAGTTTCGCCTGCATTGCTTACAGCACCGTGGTTATAACTTAGAACCGATCCTATCATTTTATACTTACCTGAAATGTTTTTATTAGTGCTTCACACACGAGGAAAGTTTCTAAACTTACTTAAATATACATATCAAAAATTTCGGAACCGGCAGGATTTGAACCTGCGTCTCTCTGGGAATCGCGCCCTGAGCGCCTTGACCACTCGGCCACGGTTCACTTACCTGCCTGTGACGAAATTTGAGATATGCATCTTTAATCCAGTCTTTTTACGCGACTGTTTATGCCATCCAGTAGCGATACTACTTTCAAAGGCCCATATTCGATGGAACTCTTTGAACTAGGAATGACACATTTTGCGTTTTACTAATTTTATAATTTTTATTACAGTGCTTCACACACGAGGAAAGTTTCTAAACTTACTTAATTATACATATCAAAAATTTCGGAACCGGCAGGATTTGAACCTGCGTTTCTCTGGGAATCGCGCCCTGAGCGCCTTGACCACTCGGCCACGTAAAAAAATTACCACGCCACGTAATGTTGAAATGTTGGCCACGTTGAAATGTTGTAGTTATTTCCTGTTTTGTGTACCATATAAACAATAAACAAAAGATTACCTCAGTAATGAGCGGTATTTTGCTCGCTTTCGGCCCAGCGCCGGCGTCCTTCAGTGGATGGTCGTGGTTGGCGCATTCCAACTCCGAGAGAGTTCCGCTGGATTCATACAGTAACCTGAATACAATAGTCCTTTAGTCGGCAGTCGTAATTCCTTCTTCCATGCCTTTAGTTTAGTAGTTTTTGACGGCCTCCGTGGCGCAGTGTGTAGCGCTGTTGTCTTAACGTGCGGAGGTCCCGGGTTCGATCCCCGGCAGGGTCAATTTGGGAATTTACAATTTCTGAATTTTCCCTGGTCTGGCCTGGTGGGGGAGGCTTCGGCCGTGGCTAGTTACCACCCTACCGGCAAAGACGTGCCGCCAAGCGATTAAGCGTTCCGGTACGATGCCGTTTAGAAACCGATTAGGGGTATGGGTTTAATATAACTGCCATGCCCCTAACAGGTTAGCCCGATACCATCTTAGACTGCATCATCACTTACCATCAGGTGAGATCGCAGTCAAGGGCTTACTTGTAGTGGATAAAAAAAAAACTTATCTGACCCGGAAACAGCGTCGCTAGCATATATATATTTATTGCGAGATAGGCTTGCGCTTGACGACAACCATGCTTAGTGCAAAGCAATGATGAGGTCTAGGTTGGAACGCGCTTGCCTAGAAGATGCCTATTCACTCTTGCCTTGAAGGTACTTAAAAACAAATAATAAATATGAAAAAATAAAAACTAAACAGGCATAAAAATTTTGGCCTAACCATTTTGGCTAGATAAGTTGGCGGGACTATACGAAATAAGGGTTCCATTTTTACCATTTTGGTACGGAACCCTAAAAACTGACCATGTGTGTGTGCATTTGTATTCCGAGGATAACAATAAAATTTATTACGCGATGCCCGCGACTTCGCCTGCGTGGGTCAAGGATTTTTGATTTCCCGGGATAAAAAGTAGCGTATGTCCTTCCCCGGATTACAGCCATCTCTGTGCCGAACAGACAGACACACTTTCGCATTTAGGTATATAAATAGTAGCATGACTATGGATGTAGAATATTACGATATCCATACTAATCCATACTTAATATTATAAATGCGAAAGTGTGTCTGCCTGTCTGTCTGTCTGCTACGCTTTCACGGCCCACTTGTTCAAACGATTTAAATGAAATTTGGTACAGCGATAATTTGTATCCCGGGGAAGGACATAGGCTACTTTTTATCCCGGAAAATTTAGGAGTTCCCGCGGGAATAAAACAACTTAAACAACGCGGACGAAGTCGCTGGTTATACCTATATATCTAGTAATACTATAAATGCTGAGACTAAACGTACAGTAGTGAGCTGGAAATGGGTGGAAATAATGATGACGACATACTTGTTATCAATCTGGAGAGCCTCCATTTTGTTGTCTATCTCTACGGTGTCGTCGCTTCCGGTCTGGTAGTTGACTACCGCTGACTCCCGGCTTTTGTCCGCCTTGCGCCCGGACAAGAGACTCTTGAAGGTTGAAATCCTCTGGAAAAAGACCATGGAAATATTTTATTCTTGTAAAGTAGGAATGATATTGGGTAGAAGCAGGCGTTATTTTGCGGAAGTCAATGATAATGAAAGAACTTGGAAGTGTAATTTGCTTTAATCCGCCAAAAAAGACAATCTATTATTATAGTTTAGTCTTTACAATCGTGCATTGAAGGCATTCAAGAGTCAACATCTCCTGAAGATCCTCCAGTGTCGGAGTGAAATGTATGTTGCCAGTGGTGGGGGAGGGAGCTGCCGGTAGTGGTGGGCGGAGCAGTCGGTGGAGGTAGGCGGAACTGCCAGTGGTGGGGGAGGCAGCTGTCAGTAGTGGTGGGCAGAGCAGTCGGTGGAGGTAGGCGGAACTGCCAGTGGTGGGGGAGGGAGCTGCCGGTAGGGGTAGGCGGAGCAGTCGGTGGAGGTAGGCGGAACTGCCAGTGGTGGGGGAGGGAGCTGCCGGTAGTGGTGGGCGGAGCAGTCGGTGGAGGTAGGCGGAACTGCCAGTGGTGGGGGAGGGAGCTGCCGGTAGTGCCGGTAGTGGTGGGCGGAGCAGTCGGTGGAGGTAGGCGGAACTGCCAGTGGTGGGGGAGGGAGCTGTCAGTAGTGGTGAGCGGAGCTGGCGGTGGAGGTAGGCGGAACTGCCAGTGGTGGGGGAGGGAGCTGCCGGTAGTGGTGGGCGGAGCAGTCGGTGGAGGTAGACGGAACTGCCAATAGTGGTGGGCGGAGCTGGCGGTTGTGATGGGCGGAGCTGTCGGTGGTGGTGAGTACCTTAGCGAGGTAGTCGATATGGTGCGTCAAGGCTCCGGAGTGCTCGACGGCGGCCGTCAGTATGTCGGCGAGGGATTCCCGCGGGTGCACGCCGCTCTCGTGCCGGCAGTACATCCCGCGCCAGAACCTGGACACGAATCGGAAACGCTCAATCAATCAATCAATCGTTTAATTGCAAGAAACATTGCACAATTAAGATGATAAACTAATTAAAGCCGTGCCGTGCAAATTTATAAAGTAGGTACTTAGTCTCTAAACATTATCATCTTATCATATTTTATAACGGTTTGTGTATTCTTGTATGGTGTAAAATGTTGTTACCACAACATAGATTTTTAATAAGATTCCTAAATAATAAGATAATTTAAGTTTTCTGGTATGTTGGTCAGCGTAGTGAGATTGACGGGCTGCCCGGGCCGGTCCGGGACGTCGAAGCTCATATCAAGGGGTCGACTGAAAATCAGCGCTTGTATGGTGCATCTACACCATATCAGCATATACATCATATTACGCTGAGTCGATACTCTTTTTGGGATTTTATTTTACACAGATTAGTGTTTAGTATGTAAGTTTATAGTAAGTCCATAAGTTCTTCTTTTAATTAATTGTGTTTGTGTTCTGTGTATTTTAAATCTCAAATAAAGTTTTTTTTTTTTTTTTAATATTTTATTCCAGTACAAGTTAGCCCTCTACTCCGATATCAACTGGTGGTAAGTGATGAATGATTCTAAGATGGTAGCGCTCTAACCTATCAGAGAAATGACAGTCATGTTAAACCCATACCCCTACTCCTAGAAACGTTACACCTGAAAACTCAAGCACCCCTCACCGGATGCTCTGGGGGCTGAGGTCCGGTGTGAGCACATCGGGGTGGGCCTTGGGGTTGTAGAGGGGATTCTTATACTCGTTCAGGTGGCTCGCCATGTAGCCCCACAGCGAAAACGTGCGCTCCGACAACCTGGAACAACCACCCGGCTTGTTTGAGTTTGTTGGGGGCTCTTAGGATAAGGTTTTTTTTAGTACCTGAGTGTAATTCTGTTGTTTTTTGCCAAGTGAAACAAAGCCAAATTACTTTTACGTAACCTTGATGTCACTGAATCAAAAAATATCGATTAGTTATGTACATACATAGATAGTACATACATAGATTATTAGATACATAAATTCAGCAGAAATGTCTCGTTTTACTAATAACTAGTGTAAACTAGCTGCCCCCCGATTAAATGGTAAAGGCTCGGCGTCAAAGTAAAATAAACCATGACAACATTGAATTAGAGCTCAATTTCGTCTGCCCATTCTTATACGTTTAGGGTATCGTACATACCTAAACGTATAAGAATGGGCAGACGAAATTGAGCTCTAATTCAATGCAGTTATGGTTTATTTTACTTTGACGAAAATCTTTAACGTTTGATCGGCCATTCTTACATGATTGGGGGGGGCTAATGCCCACGACATCGTCCGCGTGGATTAAGATTTTTAAGCTCCCGCGGGAAGGCCATAGGCACCGCTATACCAAATTTCATTAAAATCGGTTGAATAGATGGGCCGTGAAAGCGTAGCAGACAGACAGACAGACACACTTTCGTATTTATAATATTAGTATGGATATGGATATTAGTATAGATTACCTGAGATCCCGCCTGTCCTTCTCGCAGTTGCCGATGAAGGTTCCGTACTGGCACGCGTGCGCGTGGTCGTGTAGCGTCAGCAGAAACCTCTCGTTGAATTGGAACGCCTGCAAAAACATAAAACAGAATTTGTTAAGTTAGCCTTTCTACACTGCCGATAGATGGCGTTGACTCTCTTTCACTCACGCTATTTGAGTATTAGCAGTCAGAAAACAACAATGAAGACATTGGATAGAAGCAGGCGTTACTTTGCGGAAGTCCATGGACCATGATTATGAAGGAACTTGAAATTTAATTTGCTATAATCCGCAACAATAGGCAAATATATGTGGTACAGTGTATCTTGCACTTGCAGCAATAATAATAGCTTGGTGAATATTGCAAGCTGCAAGTGCAAGATACACTGTACCACATATATTTGCCTATTGTTGCGGATTATAGCAAATTAAATTTCAGGTTCCTTCATAACAATGAAGACACTGACCTTTGGCGCCTGCCTGAGCAGTTGCCACGTGCAGTCGAGCAGTTGCGTGAAGACGGGCGAGCGCTCGCGACTGTCGCACGCCACGTGCCCGCAGCGCGCCGTGAACTTGTGCCCGAACGACAGCCAGTCCTTCTCGATCAGTGCCTGGAATGTACAAAAGAAAAATAAATGTTGCGAGTGTGCAAAGTATAAAGTTACAGTCGAATCGCAATCCATACTAACAGGGGCGGCCTTGAGGCTCTGGACGGTGGATATTTGCGAGGCCTTTATTATTTGTAGAATTTATGTAAATTGAAAGCATTTTTAATCATGATGCTTGGCGAGAAATGCAAAAGTAAGAAATAAAAAATTGGCAGTTATAGGGACTGCCGATAGAAGTGAAAACGAATATTTAAATTTTTTTTTTAATTAATTTACCCCCTATCAAAAAGTGCTCAATGCGGCTAAAGAAGTTTTCACTTCAATAAGTTATTCGTAAGTTTCTTACGGAAGCGTAGCGGGGCAAATGACACTTGATCTGTGTGAAAAAGTTTCATCTGCCCCGTTAAGCGACTACACCGAGGCTAGCGGGACCGACGGCACTATTTTTCCCAGCTGCCCCGTTAGCGGGGCAGAGCCAGCGGGGCAGATGGGACCAAGTCCGTGTCCAGTATCGGCCTGTGAGACACAATGTATACCTGGTAGCCGTTGATGGTCCTGTAGTGAGGCTCGAGGCAGATCGCCGCGAGCGAGCACACTTGCGCGGTGCGGTCCCAGCCGTCGCTGCAGTGCACGCACACACTCACGCCGCTCTCTATGGCCGTCGCTATCCACCACGACGTGTCCAGTATCGACCTGTGAGACACAATGTATACCTGGTAGCCGTTGATGGTCCTGTAGTGAGGCTCGAGGCAGATCGCCGCGAGCGAGCACACTTGCGCGGTGCGGTCCCAGCCGTCGCTGCAGTGCACGCACACACTCACGCCGCTCTCTATGGCCGTCGCTATCCACCACGATGTGTCCAGTATCGACCTGTGAGACACAATGTATACCTGGTAGCCGTTGATGGTCCTGTAGTGAGGCTCGAGGCAGATCGCCGCGAGCGAGCACACTTGCGCGGTGCGGTCCCAGCCGTCGCTGCAGTGCACGCACACACTCACGCCGCTCTCTATGGCCGTCGCTATCCACCACGACGTGTCCAGTATCGACCTGTGAGACACAATGTATACCTGGTAGCCGTTGATGGTCCTGTAGTGAGGCTCGAGGCAGATCGCCGCGAGCGAGCACACTTGCGCGGTGCGGTCCCAGCCGTCGCTGCAGTGCACGCACACACTCACGCCGCTCTCTATGGCCGTCGCTATCCACCACGATGTGTCCAGTATCGACCTGTGAGACACAATGTATACCTGGTAGCCGTTGATGGTCCTGTAGTGAGGCTCGAGGCAGATCGCCGCGAGCGAGCACACTTGCGCGGTGCGGTCCCAGCCGTCGCTGCAGTGCACGCACACACTCACGCCGCTCTCTATGGCCGTCGCTATCCACCACGACGTGTCCAGTATCGACCTGTGAGACACAATGTATACCTGGTAGCCGTTGATGGTCCTGTAGTGAGGCTCGAGGCAGATCGCCGCGAGCGAGCACACTTGCGCGGTGCGGTCCCAGCCGTCGCTGCAGTGCACGCACACACTCACGCCGCTCTCTATGGCCGTCGCTATCCACCACGACGTGTCCAGTATCGACCTGTGAGACACAATGTATACCTGGTAGCCGTTGATGGTCCTGTAGTGAGGCTCGAGGCAGATCGCCGCGAGCGAGCACACTTGCGCGGTGCGGTCCCAGCCGTCGCTGCAGTGCACGCACACACTCACGCCGCTCTCTATGGCCGTCGCTATCCACCACGACGTGTCCAGTATCGACCTGTGAGACACAATGTATACCTGGTAGCCGTTGATGGTCCTGTAGTGAGGCTCGAGGCAGATCGCCGCGAGCGAGCACACTTGCGCGGTGCGGTCCCAGCCGTCGCTGCAGTGCACGCACACACTCACGCCGCTCTCTATGGCCGTCGCTATCCACCACGACGTGTCCAGTATCGACCTGTGAGACACAATGTATACCTGGTAGCCGTTGATGGTCCTGTAGTGAGGCTCGAGGCAGATCGCCGCGAGCGAGCACACTTGCGCGGTGCGGTCCCAGCCGTCGCTGCAGTGCACGCACACACTCACGCCGCTCTCTATGGCCGTCGCTATCCACCACGACGTGTCCAGTATCGACCTGTGAGACACAATGTATACCTGGTAGCCGTTGATGGTCCTGTAGTGAGGCTCGAGGCAGATCGCCGCGAGCGAGCACACTTGCGCGGTGCGGTCCCAGCCGTCGCTGCAGTGCACGCACACACTCACGCCGCTCTCTATGGCCGTCGCTATCCACCACGACGTGTCCAGTATCGACCTGTGAGACACAACGTTTATCTGGTCATTATATTGTAACGCAGCAGGGTGGATGCGAAAGAAAAGAAAAAAAAGAACTATCATAGGTATTCGCAGCGCGGCATATCGCGTTTTCTCGGATATTGGAGATGTCTCTTGACAAGTTCAAAGTTTTTGTAAAACGGAAACTAATTGAAAAGTCTTATTATAGTGTAGAGGATTATTTGAATGACAGGCAGCCATGGGTATGAATTGTTCCAGCGGCTAATTATGTTATATTATAAAAATAATTTAGTAATCCATACTAATATTATAAATGCGAAAGTGTGTCTGTCTGTCTGTCTGTCTGTCTGCTACGCTTTCCCGGCCCATCTTTTCAACCGATTTTGCTGAAATTTGGTATGGAGGTAGGTTATATCCCGGGGAAGGACATAGGCTACTTTTTATCCCGGAAAATTAAGGAGTTCCCGCGGGAATCAAAAAACCTTAATCCACGCTGACGAAGTCGCGGGTATCATCTAGTTTCCTATATTTGTGAGATGGTGATAATAAAAAAAAAAAACTCGGCTGAGTTTGTTGTGGGCTCTTCTCAGACCAGGGCGCGTTTGGAACCCTCGTAGCTTTTGTCTTAAGATACCGTTCTTAATTATCACCATCAACTCTTATTCTTTATAAACATGACGTTCACGGACATGACATGACGGTGTACTTTGTAGGTACCAATTTTGAATAAAGATGATTTGAGTTTGAGTTTGAGTTATATAGATAGATAGATATGATCACCCCCAAGGACTGGTGTTCCCATCAAACCGCGATGGTACCTACCGTATGACCGATGTTACGCCGGCTCGCTTGTGGTTATGCCTGTGTAACATGAGCTTGGTCGATTTTTGGCCTTTCCAAAAGATGCGCTGGAAAGGCAAAAAATCGACCAAGCCTAACCTGACAGCCTCCCTCCTGAAGACATGCATATTGCGCTACCAGGACGGACTACTCGGACGGCCGGAGATGGGAGGAGGTTTTAGTTCGTAGGGCACTATTCTTATCCTTACTAATATTATAAATGGGAAAGTGAGTTTGTTTGTATGTTTGTTCCGCTTTCACGCCGTAACTACTGAACGGATCTGGATGAAATTTGGCACAGAGATAGATTATAGTCTGGAATAGCACATAGGCTACTTTTTATCCCGGAAAATTAAAGAGTTCCCGCGGGAACCGAAAAACCTCAATCCACGCGGACGAAGTCGCGGGCATCAGCTAGTAAGTTATAACGGTGAAGTCGGACATGGCTGGCATCCATGAGGATTTCCTCCTTCCCAAGAGAAAATAAATATGACTGCACTCCTTTCTTACCCAATAACTGTGGTAATATTTCAATGCAAGAGTGGGGGAGAAGTCTTTAGTCTACAGTATAATCCATGCTATAATATTATAAATGCGAAAGTATGTCTGTCTGTCTGTCTGCTCCGCTTTCAAGGCCCAACTGTTCAACCGATTTTGATGAAATTTGGTACAGGGATAGGTTGTATCCCAGGGAAAGACATAGAATACTACTTTTTATCCCGAAAAATCAAGGAGTTCTAATCAGAGGAATCCACGCGGACGAAGTCACGGGCATCATTTAGTTTATTAGGTACTAGCTGATTCCCGCGACTTCGTCCGCGTGGATTGAGGTTTTTTGGTTCCCGCGGGAACTCTTTAATTTTCCGGGATAAAAAGTAGCCTATGTGCTATTCCAGACTATAATCTATCTCTGTGCCAAATTTCATCCAGATCCATTCAGCTGTTGGAGCGTGATTGAGTAACAAACATCCATACATCCATACATCCATCCAAACTTTCGCATTTATAATATTTATATTTGATTTCAAAGGACGTTTCTTATTTAACTCAATAAAAATGGTATTAATTTGATATAAATGGTTGTTTTTTGACTTACTTTATATGTTTGAGCCACCCCGATGATTCCAAGCCACTCAGGAACGACGACATAGTTGGTGTGTTTTGTTCGCATGCTGAAAATACATAGACTCATTTAAGGACATACTTGTACTACATATTATATTTAACTACATCAAAATTTATACGTCAGGGGGTCTACTCTCTTTCTCTCAAACGAAACTTCGCAAACGAACGTAATTAGTCGGTTATTAGACCCACACAAAATCGTTCAATCCAATCGGTCACGAAAATTTTCTATGGATCCGTACTTCGTCTGCGTGTACGAAAACGAAATAGAGAGGAGCATAGAGATAATATTATTTAGGAGAGGAGTTAACGAAATTTCGTTCGTTTGTTTGCGAAGTTTCGTTTTAGAGAAAGAGAGTAGACCCCCAGGTTTGCTAGATATGCTGCGGCTTTTCATACTGCTGCGGCTTATGCGGCTTTACATCCATTCCAAATTTCAGCCAAATCGGTTAAGTAGTTGCCGCGTGAAGGAGTAACAAACATACACACATACAAACTTTAATATTATTATTGCCGATAGGTGGCGATTTGCACCCTTAAACAGTATTCAATTCTATGCCTTGATATGGGTAGTCGGGTATGTCACACTCTCTTTAACGTTTCTGTGGGGGTGTCGTGTGGTGCGGGTTGTTACGTTCCCTCAAATATGGTTGAGCGAAGCAATGGCTGGATCATGCGTCATGCTCGTGAACGGGTGCCACCGTCGGAAATGGGCTGCCTCTGTCTGCCAGTCTTGGCGTGTATTGAGTATTGTAGGTATGCTCGTGAAAAAAGCTTACCATACAATCGAAGATTACGTAAATGATAAAAAAAAAACAGCGTGGATTTGATTCGCTCCAGCTATGCGTGGGACTGCAGTTACTTGTATCATTATGATGATTGTAAGTTTTGATGGAAAAGAGCAACCACCGAGTTTCTTGCTGGCTCTTCTCGGTAGGAATGGCATTCCGAACCAGCGGTAGATTCATATTATAACGATTCAAAAGCGCTTGTAAAAGCTTATTTGAATAAAAAAACATTTTGAATTTTGAATTTTGAATTTTACTGTAACCACTAACCATCATTGTCACACATATTCAGACAAATAAATTCTATTCTATTCTAAGCTAGAAATCAACGACCTCAATTTACATAGACGGGCCCGGTCAAGCAAAGAATGTGGGCGTATTTTACTAACGCCATCTAGTCTGAAAAGCGGGACAGCGCTATGGCGGGGACAAGGACAGGCTTATACAGGTGTGGAGCGCGCTCCACAAGTCGGACGCCTAATTTTTTTTCATGAAAGGGCCCATCTAGTACCTACATATCGATGCTAGAAATACACTTACAATATTAATGGGGCTGGGAAACAAACCCCTCACGGGAGCTCCCTAATTTTTCGGGTTAATATATAGCCTATGACACTCACAAATGTGGCTTTCTATTGGTACTTACCAGAATTTTCAAAATCGGTTCAGTAGATCCAGAGATTACCCCCTACAACCTCACAAACTTTACCTCTTTATAATAATAGTATAGATCTTTTTGAGAGGAACAACACCACGATACATTATTTTCGTGTAACTTTTACAATTTACGCACGCCACGTAAGCTCTCAGAAGAGATGATTTTTTCCGACTTACTCGTAGTTCACATAATTGAAATTTTCGTACGGATCTCTAGTATTTTTGAAAATAAAATATAGCTTATATTACTCGCTGCTAATGTAGCTTTCTATAGGTGAAACAATTTTTAAAATCGGTTGAGTAGTTTTTGAGTTTATCCATTACAAACAAATCTTTCCTCTTTATACCCAATATTAGTTTAGATGTATTTTCGTGTAACTTTTACAATTTACGCAGCGCACGCCACGTAAGCTCTCAGAAGAGATGATTTTTTCCGACTTACTCGTAGTTCACATAATTGTAATTTTCGTACGGATCTCTAGCATTTTTGAAAATAAAATATAGCCTATATTACTCGCTGATAATGTAGCTTTCTGTAGGTGAAACAATTTTTAAAATCGGTTGAGTAGTTTTTGAGTTTATCCATTACAAACAAACAAACAAACAAATCTTTCCCCTTTATAATATTAGTTTAGATGTGTATGAACTCACTCTCGACGAGTTTCTGCAGACTCTTGCGCATCACGTGTATGTTGCCGATGCCCATGAACTGGAACTTGATGTTCTCGTAGAACGCCTCGTTCTCGTAACCCTTGCCCGCTGCGCGATTCACCATCGCGTTGATCTACAGCAGATCAACAATAGGGATGATGACAACTGAATCAAATCAGCAACTCTTTATCAAACTTAAAAACGGGCTTCTAGTATGGAACTTGTATGAAATTCACAGTTGTGACTTGTGACGTCATAAAATTTCAACGCACTTTTTTTCTTTAATCTATATTTTAAAATGGTTATCAAAACTAACCGAGGATGTGAATTTTAGGCCTTTTGGAAGACCCTCTATTAATTATACAGTTAGAAATAATTTATTTTTGATATATGTATCATCCCTATATGTATATTATTGTCTAAGCAAATCGTAATTATTTGACAGCTTAAAACGTATAAAACTCGAACAGCCTTACTAATAAACTCAGTATAAAATATGTTTAAGGCCCATATTACACTATACTATATATAGGATCCTATTTCGCACCACAGATCATCATCCTAGAAATATGCTATACTATATTTCTAGAATGATGATCTATGGTGCGAAATAGGATCCTATATATAGTATAGTGTAATATGGGCCTAAGGAGTTCATACATGCTTTTTGACGTGCACGCATTGACTTACCAATACCTTAGACGCACCATCGAAACGCAAAAAACGGCACGGTCAAATTGTGCACAATGAACAATTTTTGCCTCAGTCGCGCATGAGTACACTAGGCGACAAAATGTCGTATGTGTCGAATTGTTATTACAAAATTGAACCCTAAATATAAAGCTATATGGTTGGTTTTTGTGAACCGTTTGGTGTCTCATTGTCTATTATCTATAGCTGTGTTTGTATAAGCGATTGTGGACGCTTTTTGAGTATTAATTTGTAGGTAATGTTGTATCCTTAGTTGGTAAATCGATGCGTGCACGCAACTATGAACTCCTTAAACAGGTCGAATTATTATATAGGTACGTTCGACGATTACGATTTCCTTAAACAATCGGGGGGGCAGAATGCCATTCAATTTCCATTATTTTTTAGTTCATACATATTAGGTAACATATTAGTTTTACTCGCTTTCTCAGGAAAGTCGTGACAAAAAAGCGTTAAACCTATCACGGTCTTAGCAATCCGCACATATCATAATAGATGTAGGTACCTACTAGTAGCACAAGACGTAATCTCAACCCAAGAGACTGGGTTTTCAAAGCTATTTTCTCTAAATTTAGCTATGCAGGTTTGCTACATATTTTGCAGCGATGCCCCCCAGCTTTTAATTTTCTAAATGATTAAAAGTATGCTCTTAAAATGCGTAACGCACAATAAAGAATCCGTCGAAGATAATGTAAATAATACAAGAGCGCGGATTCGACAAACTCCCAATGGGTTAAATTAATTCCATCTCTCCTATGAGAGTGGAGGCCTGTGCCCAGCAGTGGGACGTTAATGAGCTGTAGTGGTAAATAAATTCAAATGGTGAATTTTTTGTTAGCTTACCCTGGGTCTAGTATCAACGACGTACATGTAGCCGCAATTCGGATTCGCTCGCCGAATCAGATCCAACATTTGTTCGTCTTCCATACATCTGAATAATGAAAATTAAACGTAAATGAAAAACCGGCCAAGTGCGAGTCGGACTCGCGCACCGAGGGTTCCGTACAAACCTGTAGTAAGTTTTACGATTTATGACGTATTAAAAATAAAAATTACGTTTGTTGTATGGGAGCCCCCCTTTAATATTTACTTTATTGATATTTAATTATTTATTTTGAAAGGTAATATACAAGTTAATATTCTGTGAAAATTTGAACCGTCTACCTGTTACCGTTTTTAATATTGAGCAAAAAAATACGAAAAAAACACGTTTATTGTATGTAATATATATATTTTTTTAATTTTTAGTATTTGTTGTTATAGCGGCACCGGAGTCCGGAAATACATCATTTGTGAAAATTTCAGCTTTCTAGCTATTACGGTTTATGAGATACAGCCTGGAGACAGACAGACAGACAGACAGCGGAGTCTTAGTAATAGGGTCCCGTTTTTACCCTTTGGGTACGGAACCCTAAAAATGAAATGATTTATTCCACGTAGGACAACATGTGCCACTTATGATAAGTCGTAAGAATCTACCACGTATACAATATGAATATCAAATACTAAACTAGTGGTTCGCCCCGAACTAAGAGTGTTTTTGTGTTTGTATTTCTTATAATGGTGTACAATAAAGTATATTATTTTACTTTTACTTTACCTTACCACAACCCTATACAATACAATATAACGCTATAAAAAATATTTTACTTCGCATTCGCTTCTATCAGAGCCCCCCTGAAATAAAGATTTTTATAACTTTTTAAGCCATATTCGGCGGGAGGCCATCGGTTTCGGACGGACGGACAAGTGCCAATTCATTCAAGTAGACCTTCGCTTCGCTCGGTCAATAATATTATAAAAGTGTGTTTGTTTGTGTGCTACCTTTTTACGACCCATCCGTTTAACGAATTTTGGTACGTAGATGCATCCCAGATATATACAAAAGCTACTTTTTATCCCGGAAAATCTAGAGACAAGACTGACTAGAGACTGGAAATAAATGTGTTTTCTTTCTTTTTTTTCTTTTCTGTTGCCTTAACGTGCGGAGGTCCCGGGTTCGATCCCCGGCAGGGTCAATTTGGGAATTTATAATTTCTGAATTTTCCCTGGTCTGGCCTGGTGGGAGGCTTCGGCCGTGGCTAGTTACCACCCTACAGGCAAAGACGTGCCTCCAAGCGATTTAGCGTTTCAGTGCGATGCCGTGTAGAAACCAACTAGGGGTATGGGTTTAATATAACTACCATGCCCCTAACAGGTTAGCCCGCTATCATCATAGACTGAATCATCACTTACCATCAGTTGCGATCGCAGTGGAGTGCTAACTTGTAGGGGATACAGAAAAGACAAGCCAAAGTTTTGTTGCCTTGCCAAAAGTTTTTGGCTTGTAAAGAGGGTTCGCCCCTGCAAGTTACCTGGCTGGCAGTAGTGGTACGCCAATTTTTTTTTATTTGGAAAACATACAGCTTAAATAAATTAAATATAGCTAATACAATAATGATATCTCTGGAGCCAGTTAAGTTTCCACGTTTTGTTGAAATACAATATTTCGGGTGGGAGTCCATCCTAATTTTGCGCAGGAACATTGCTGCTTGGAGACAGGAGGGGTTTTTAGCCGGTAGGAGTCTGGCACTATCCCGTCCGGACTGGATGTCCACGAGGATCTTCCCCTCCTACAAAAAAAAAAAAGTTACCTGGCTGAGAACCCGCTGAGTGGCTGGCTGCACCGGGCGATGGCCGCCTTGTTGTGGTGCAGGTAAGCCAGCACGGGCAGGCGGCCGCGCGACCGGAAGCTGGCACTGCCGAGGAGCACGGCCGTGGACGCGCGCGCCGGCACGTAGATCTCACTGGGATATGTGTCGCACAGCTGGAAATAGAATAACCCATACCCATATATTATAGGAGATAGCTTCACTTTTGGTAACTATCGCTAGAAAGGCTGATTCAGTATTAGGTGGGTGCTACGCTCTCCACTGATGACGATAGTGAAGGTCTGCCCGCATGCGGATGGGCCTTTCACTAGATATGGCCGCTCAAAGACGTGTTATGGTTATCAAAAATTAACCATAACTAGAAAGGCTGATTCTTGTACAGTATTAAAGTATGCGCAGTACTTATGTAAACAGTATAAAAACTGACGCTATTCATCGGGCCGTTCTCTAGATATCACCTCTCAAAGACGTGATGAATTTACAAACTGTAAATAATTATTAGCCATTATTAGATCGTATATAATATGACGCGTCGTCACGTTGATTTGCTAATAAATATTATAAGGCGTAAAATTATTTGCAGTCCTATTACGCTTATTAGTTTTACGCCTTATAATATTGTGAAACTTTAGAAAAGTAGCATACGATAGAATGAGATAAATATAACTTGTATTCTATATCATTCTCTCGCTTCCTATTATGAATATCTTTGTCTCTTTTTGGTGTTGCTTTTTCGTTTCATCGAATTTTCAAATGACAACGATTCTAATCAAGTTTCACTTCAAAAACATACCTCGTAATCCCGATTGGAGGTGCATAGGACCCACTGGTCATTCGGCACGTTCATCCTCTGGTACTCCGTCTGGATGTCGAAGAAGTTCCAGCCTGCAGACTTGGGCAGATCGTCAGGGGTGGACTTGTAGTGGAAGCAGTATAGCTCGTCCAGGTGGACTGCAATACAAAACATCAGAACCAGAATATATTTTATTCGGCACACTGTAGAGGTACACTTTTTAGTCGAAAAATATTTTAATTATATTTATTAATTTAAAAAAAAATTTAAAAATTTAAAAAAATGATTTTAATTGTTTTCACTTCTATCGGCAGTCCCCATGACTGCCAATTTTTTATAAATTAACTAGCGATCCGCCCCGGCTTCGCACGGGTAGCACTAATAATCCTAATCTATATAATACTAGCGATCCGCCCCGGCTTCGCACGGGTAGCACTAATAATCCTAATCTATATAATATAAACTATCCTATCTCTCAAGTTAGATCGAACTGCACATGGTGTGCGAATTTTATTATAATCGGTTAAGTGGTTTAGAAGTCCATTGAGGACAAACATTGTGACACGAGATTTATATATATATAGATAAACTATCCTATCTCTCAAGTTAGATCGAACTGCACATGGTGTGCGAATTTTATTATAATCGGTTAAGTGGTTTAGAAGTCCATTGAGGACAAACATTGTGACACGAGATTTATATATATATAGATAAACTATCCTATCTCTCAAGTTAGATCGAACTGCACATGGTGTGCGAATTTTATTATAATCGGTTAAGTGGTTTAGAAGTCCATTGAGGACAAACATTGTGACACGAGATTTATATATATATAGATAAACTATCCTATCTCTCAAGTTAGATCGAACTGCACATGGTGTGCGAATTTTATTATAATCGGTTAAGTGGTTTAGAAGTCCATTGAGGACAAACATTGTGACACGAGATTTATATATATATAGATAAACTATCCTATCTCTCAAGTTAGATCGAACTGCACATGGTGTGCGAATTTTATTATAATCGGTTAAGTGGTTTAGAAGTCCATTGAGGACAAACATTGTGACACGAGATTTATATATATATAGATAAACTATCCTATCTCTCAAGTTAGATCGAACTGCACATGGTGTGCGAATTTTATTATAATCGGTTAAGTGGTTTAGAAGTCCATTGAGGACAAACATTGTGACACGAGATTTATATATATTAAGATATACATATATACTAGCGAAGCTGTCACCAGTAGGACTAGCATGCGCACAATGCGACGAATAAAATATTTGTCTACCCGTTATCTCTATTTGTCTACCGAAGCTAACATGTTTACATGTCTCGTTACGTCAAAAGTAGAGATAAAAGTAATATTTCTTATCTGTGGTATTATTCTCTACGAACCCATACATGCCGACTATTTTCTTGTAATATACCACATTTTGTGCATGTTATGCTAAACGAAAAATTAGCCGGCAACGACAACGTCTCTCTCTCTCGTCGCGAGATATCTCGTTGTGCGCATGCTAAGCCTGCAGGTCAGATAAGTTTGTGGGACTATACCCTGTCAATTTTATGTTTGATAACTATTTTAAACTATCGTTTAAAGATGAAACTTTTGATGGGGTCACAAATAAGTATTTGTGACCTCATGACCAGAAGAGGGAAGAGCCTGTTGTCATGATAGGCAGCCTATCTACTGAGGCTGTGACATAGAGGAAGAGACTTACCAGGTTGGCTCAGTCTTAGCAGGGTCTGATGCATCTCATGGCAGTCCCTCTCACGTGGTATCACGAAGAACACAGACTGGTAGGTTTTCATGCGGACCAGAAGATGGGAGAGCCTGTTGTCATGATAGGCAGCCTATCTACTGAGGGTGTGACATAGAGGAAGAGACTTACCAGGTTGGCTCAGTCTTAGCAGGGTCTGATGCATCTCATGGCAGTCCCTCTCACGTGGTATCACGAAGAACACAGACTGGTAGGTTTTCATGCGGACCAGAAGATGGGAGAGCCTGTTGTCATGATAGGCAGCCTTTCTACTGAGGGTATGAGATAGAGAAAGAAACTTACCAGGTTGGCTCAGTCTTAGCAGGGTCTGATGCATCTCATGGCAGTCCCTCTCACGTGGTATCACGAAGAACACAGACTGGAAGGTTTTCGTGCGGACCA
This sequence comes from Erebia ligea, assembly GCA_917051295.2. Lineage (NCBI taxonomy): Eukaryota > Metazoa > Arthropoda > Insecta > Lepidoptera > Nymphalidae > Erebia > Erebia ligea. Next base: position 2,347,430 of record OU785241.1, read on the forward strand.
GCAGGGGGGACCCCGTCGTCGTGATGGGCAGCCTTTCCACTGAGGATATGTGCATCAGGAGAATCTGTAAATAAATAAGTCTTTACTGACCAACACTTATTACAGAGACAAATTAAATATTATTGTACCTACGTACTTAATTGACATTATTTATTAGTTAGCAATGCTTTTATTAATTTCAAAAATAGTATGATCCATATAAAGAGGTACCAAACTTGAATCTTGAAAAACAAGTCAAGTGAATCTACCACTGGTTCGGAATGGAGTCCTACCGAGAAGAACCAGCAAGAAACTCGGTGGTTACACTATTGAAAAATCAAAATCATATAAATAATACAACAGTTTGATAAAAAATTACAGATTTTCTTTTTTAATCTCCCCTGTGTTTTATTTTCAACCAATTTCAACCATCTTTACTATCTATACTAATATTATAAATGTTTAACTTTGGATGGATGTTTGATACTCAATCACGCCAGAACGGCTGGCTTACTGTCTGGAATAACACATAGGTTTAACACTTTATCCCGGAAAATTAAAGAGTTCCCGCGGGAACCAAAAACCTCAATCCACGCGGACGAAGTCGCGGGCATCAGCTAGTATGTATCATAAAGCATATAGTTTAAGATATTTATTATCAAAAAGTCTCCTTAGGCCATAACTTCTGCCGACGCTTAAAGCCATATTGTTTCATTATTGTTGACTTTCGTGTTTTAGTATTATCCATACTAATATTATAAATGCGAAAGTCAGTTTGTTTGTTGGTTTGTTGGTTTGTTGGTTTGTTGGTTTGTTGGTTTGTCCTTCAATCACGCTTCAACGGCGCAACGGATCGACGTGATTTTTTGCATGGGTATATTTGAGGACCTGGAGAGTGACATAGGCTACTTTTTATCCCGGAAAAACAAACAGTTCCTGTGGGATAGCATGCTCTTTTTTTCGCATTTTTCGTCAATTAGGCGGCAACGGCGCAACGGATCGACGTGATTTTTTGCATCGGTATATTTGAGGACCCGAAGAGTGACATAGGCTACTTTTTATCCCGGAAAAATTAACAGTTCCTGTGGGATATAATGCTCTTTTTCTCGAATTTGTTTTTCAATCACGCTTTAACGGCGCAACGGATCGAAGTGATTTTTTGCAAGGGTATATTTGAGGACCTGGAGAGTGACATAGGCTACTTTTTATCCCGGAAAAACAAACAGTTCCTGTGGGATAGCATGCTCTTTTTTTTCGCATTTTTCGTCAATCAGGCGGCAACGGCGCAACGGATCGACGTGATTTTTTGCATCGGTATATTTGAGGACCCCTAGAGTGACAAAGGCCACTTTTTATCCCGGAAAAACGTACAGTTCCTGTGGGATATAATGCTCTTTTTCTCGCATTTGTTCTTTAATTAGGCGGCAACGGAGTTACAGATTGACGTGATTTTTTGCACAGGTATAGTTGAATAGCTGGAAAGTGATTGTAACTTTTTATCCCGTAACCAACAATTCCTGTGGGATAGTATGCTCTTTTTCTCGCATTTGTTTCACCGTTCCCACGTTCAGGTTAGCCCACGTTCAGGTTATCATAACCGTCCGGTTAGCCGACGTTCAGGTTAGCCGACGTTCAGATACACCGTCGTTTAAGTTAGCCGACGTTCAAGTTATCCGACGTCTAAGTTAGCCCACGTTCAGGTTATCCCACGTTCAGGTTAGCCCACGTTCAGGTTAGCCCACGTTCAGGTTAGCCCACGTTCAGGTTAGCCGACGTTCAGATACGCCGTCGTTTAAATTAGCCGACGTTCAAGTTATCCGACGTCCAAGTTAGCCCACGTTCAGGTTAGCCCACGTTCAGGTTAGCCGTCGTTCAGATTTATTTTAGGACCAGGAAAGTAACATGTGCTACCTTAGTAACATCCTATAATCCTAATATCCTAATATATTTTATAAATGCGAAAGTGTTCTTGGAAGTTGTTCTCATTAAAGTAAAAAACAAAGGCATTAACCCTTTAGTTCGCAGGTGAAAAAAAATCAAAAATTTTCTTTTTTTGCTTTTTGGGGGGTAAATAGTAAGTATAAGAATGACTAAAAAATAGAAAAAAATCAGAGTGCAGTGTTCAGAGTGAAGAGGTCAGAGTACAGAGTGCAGAGTGCAGAGGTCAGAGTGCAGAGTTCAGAGTTCAGAGTTTAGACTTCAGAGTTCAGAGGTCAGAGTGCAGAGGTCAGAGTTCAGAGTGCAGAGTTCAGAGTGCAGAGTTCAGAGTGCAGAGTTCAGAGTGCAGAGGTCAGAGTTCAGAGTTCAAAGTTCAGCGTTCAGAGGTCAGAGTGCAGAGGTCAGAGGTCAGAGTGCAGAGGTCAGAGTTCAGAGTTCAAAGTTCAGAGTTCAGGGTGCAGAGTTCAGAGGTCAGAGTGCAGATGTCAGAGTGCAGAGTTCAGAGTTCAGAGTGCAGAATTCAGAGTTCAGAGTGCAGAGTTCAGACTTCAGAGTGCAGAATGCAGAGTTCAGAGTACAGAGTTCAGAGTGCAGAGGTCAGAGTTCAGAGTGCAGAGTGTGGAGTGCAGAGGTCAGAGTACAGAGTTCAGAGTTTAGACTTCAGAGTTCAGAAGTCAGAGTGCAGAGGTCAGAGTTCAGAGTGCAGAGTTCAGAGTGCAGAGTTCAGAGTTCAGAGTTCATAGTTCAGAGTGCAGAGTTCAGAGTTCAGAGTTCAGAGGTCAGAGTTCAGAGTGCAGAGGTCAGAGTTCAGAGTTCAAAGTTCAGCGTTCAGAGGTCAGAGTGCAGAGGTCAGAGTTCAGAGGTCAGAGTTCAGAGTGCAGAGTTCAAAGTTCAAAGTTCAGAGTTCAGAGTGCAGAGTTCAGAGGTCAGAGTGCAGAGTTCAGAGTGCAGAGTTCAGAGTGCAGAATTCAGAGTTCAGGGTGCACAGTTCAGAGTGCATAGTTCAGAGTGCAGAGGTCAGAGTTCAGAGTGCAGAGTTCAGAGTTCAGAGTGCAGAGTTCAGAGTGCATAGTTCAGAGTGCAGAGTTCAGAGTGCAGAGTTCAGAGTGCAGAGTTCAGAGTGCAGAGTTCAGAGTGCAGAGTTCAGAGTGCAGAGTTCAGAGTGCAGAGTTCAGAGTGCAAAGTTCAGTGTTCAGAGCGCCGAGTGAAATGTCTTCAACGGCGCAACGGATCGACGTGATTTTTTGCATGGGTATATTTGAGAACCTGGAGAGTGACATAGGCTACTTTTGCCACTCGATGAAATACGTCAATTCTGAACGTCTCAGTATTCTTCTCCATGGCGCCCTCTTGCATGCTAAATTGCTTGCAGTTTTTCTCCACTAAAATATCAAGATCTGAGTTCTTGGAAATTGTTCTCATTAAAGTAAAAAACAATTACCATTTTCAAGAAAATAATAAACCAAGTATTCTCAACAAAAACTCAGTTATTGTTCCCCTGAGCCACGCGAAGCGAAGCCGCGGGTAATAGCTAGTAATCCTTATAAATAGGAACGCCAATCGACGATAATTTGACGACCTGACCGCAATGGTGAACGCTGTTGTCTTAATCTGCGGAGGTCCCGGGTTCGATTCCCGGCAGGGTCAATTTGGGATTTTATAATTTCTGAATTTACCCTGGTCTGGTCTGGTGGGAGGCTTCGGCCGTGGCTAGTACCGGCAATGATGTGCCGCTAAGCGATTATTCGTTCCGGTACGATGCCGTGTAGAAACCGATTAGGCGTGTGGGTTTAATATAACTGCCATACCCCTAACAGGTTAGCCCGCTACCATCTTAGACTGCATCATCACTTACCATCAGGTGAGATAGCAGTCAAGGGCTAACTTGTAGTCGATAAAAAAAATCAAACTGTCGTTTTGATTAATATGTACTTGTATTGCTTTAAGTATTGGCAATATGGCCCAAGGAGACTTTTTGATACTTACTAAATATCCTAAACTAAGCTTTATGATACACTAGATGATTCCCGCGACTTCGTCTGCGTGGATTAAGATTGTTCGATTCCCGCGGGAACTCTTTTAATTTTCCGGGATAAAAAGTAGCCTGTCCTTCCCCGGGATACAATCTAACCCTGTACCAAATTTCATCAAAATTGGTTGAGCAGATGGGCCGTGAAAGCGTAGCAGACAGACAGACAGACAGACACACTTTCACATTAATAATATACACATTCACATTTTATAATAACAGTTTGGATACTAGCTGATGCCCGCTTCTTCTTTCGCGTGGCTTGAGGTACTGTTTATGCCCTACTCACCCATGTCTCCTTCCTCATCTCATGGTCGACAAATATGAGGTGTGTGGTGGCGAAGTACAGCGTGCCCTTCGACGGGTTCCGCAGGTTGTACTTGTCCAGCATCTGGACATTCTCCAGCTGAAACAAAAGAAAATCATCATTGAGACTGATTCTGTAGTGCACAATCTCTAAACTAAATTAAAATGATGACATCATACTAATATTATAAATGCGAAAGTGTGTTTGTTTGTTGGTTTGTTGGTTTATTGGTGTGTTGGTTTGTCCTTCAATCACGCCGTAACGGAGCAACGGATCGACGTGATTTTTGGCATGGTATACCCTGTTGAGGACCTGGAGAGTGACATAATCTACTTTTTATCCCGGAAAATTAAGGAGTTCCCGCGGGAATAACAAAAAACTTAAACCAACCAGTCGCGGGCATCAGCTAGTTAAATATATTGCTAACCCTTTCATTTCCCTTCCCATCTGTCCTGTCTGTGTTCTGTCCCTTTCCCTGGAAGATTTAAAGCTGTCAATTTAGATTAGTTAAGAGATTTTGTTATACAGAATTGGTCACATTATCGTGTGCCGGACATCAAACGCTTCCGTATTGAAAGACGTATCTTTTAATTTTGTGTAACTAAGCGCTGTCAAATTTCATCCCCCTAATATCATAAACCTAACCACTTAGGTCTTAAAAATATATATATCCATACCATCCATGTACTAATATTATAAATGCGAAAGTGTGTCTGTCTGCTACGCTTTAACGGCTCAACTTTTAAACCGATTTTCATGTTTGGTAAAAAGATAGATTGCATGCCGGGGAAGGATATAGGCTACTTTATCCCGGAAAAAAGGAAAAAGGAGTTCCCGCGGGAATAATTATTCTACTCCTGTCGAGATCCTAATAAGTTTATAATCATTTTTTCTTTTTAATATAGGTACAATATAGAAACATATTATATAGCACATAAATGGGCCTATTTGGTATATATAGTGTTGTTTTTTTCAGAAACCTTGTTGACATTTGAATTATTATTTTATTTTGACATGTTTATTTTTATATAAAAGACGTTAAATTATACAATTTTTCGATAGATTATATTCCGGTTTATTTTGCTGTTTAAAATAATTATACTTAGAAGAAATCTGGTGAAAAACTATTGCACATAAGAATTTTAGACGTATGAAACTATGAGTAGACAAAATGAAAGAGCAATACAACCATGTTTCTGCAAGGGTACCATAAAGGAACCATTAGTTGCAGTAACGGGCTGTTCTGATGACTTGGCGGCAGTATCCGCACTTCCCGACCAATGGGTGCCTCGGCACTGCGGTCCTACTCTTACAAACTACCTTAAAGAGCAAAAACAAAACCATGAAAAGCTTTTACAAGATCTTAAGCAAGATGCAGCAAGAATCAATCAAGATGTTGATACAAAAATTAGAACTATTTCTGAAATTCTATTAGCATATATTAAACAAAATCAAAACGATATAGATTGTGTCATAGAAACATCTAAACCTGATGAAGGGGTTCTTACTGTGGAAGCTAGGAATGAGGCACTTAAGGAAATCACAAAATTATTTACAAGCAGGATACAAGATTTACAGAAATTCAAACAAGAAGCTTTAGGATTGGAGAGAGAACGTGCTGATGGCATTAGAAGCATTTTTAAAACTCAATTTCAACGTCTAATTGCTGTTGGACATAAAACTCCAAAAGATTTGCTGCACGATTTTGATGATAGGATCTACGAAACAAACCAACAGTTACTTAGCAATTCTCGGGCTTATATTGAATTGGAGGCACAGTTAAGACTGCAGCTTGATGAAAGCATTGTACGTGCCCGCTCAGCTTTAAATCAGTTATGTCTTAAGCAATCCAAAGTTACCAGAGGGCAGAGTGCTCTACCATGGACGCGGAAAAGTCAATCTTTTCATAAGAGATCTGACAGTGCTGCTAGCAATACGCATAATAAAGTTGACGAAGCAGGGGATTCGGGGGTTTTAGTTGATATTGAAGAGTTTAAGGTCTGCGTCTCTCAGTTAGTCGATGCGTACCGCAATGCTATTTTTAAAATATTTTCAGGGTTTTCAAGTCAATTAGACGACTTACACAAAGATATAGGGTTCCATAATCTGCAAGTTGGCAGGAGGGATTCAGTAGAGGTAACTTTGGAATTAGAGAATATGATCAACCGTGCACTTAAGCGTATATCAGATAGTAATGTGCAGGTTAAAGGATCAATTTATAAGGATTTAGAAGAAATGGCTCGCAACGATGTACAGCATATGCAACAAAGTTTATCTACATTGGGGAAGTGTCTACGTGATACCTATTTGATATTGTTCGATGCCAGCCATTTATGGGATGATCATATATTGCGTTCCGCGTTAGTTCAAAAGCTGACTGTTGCTGCGGTTGAAGATATGCAAACTAACCACGATATAATGGAACTTGCTAATGAAGTGAATTTTATTAATATTACATTGGAGCAACTCCGTTGCGCGCCTGACACTGACAAATTACAGCAGAACTTTGATGTTGCTATGAACTTGCTAAAAAGAATCTCGGAAATGAATACTCTACATAGCGAAAGTGAGATTGCTAAGCTTGAGGAATATATGAATTTACCTTTAATCATGGCCAACGTTTTACTAGCCGAGTGTGATGTCTTTTTAGAGAACCACCCTAAAACAATTTTAGAGGCATCTGGAAGCCTAACTAGTCCAGTAGGCATCGGATCTCCTATGGCGAAGTCTTTTACTTTACGCGCTCCATTACCACGAGCTATTCTTCAAACTGAGCTTCAGGAAGTGGCGCTAAATAATTGGAAGAACGGTTTCCTCGACTCATTCGAGTACAATTTACCTGCAGTGTCGGAGGAATTGAACCGTCAAGCAAGGAAATGGGTGGACGAGAGGAGCTTGCAACTGAATATGCGGTTTTCTCTGAAACTGATGTCCCATGCCATAAGAGCTGAGCGAGTGAGGGCTGCTAAGGAAGCACGCTTGGCTGAGCTTCGATTCCATGAGCAACGTCTTGAATCCCACTTGGATGCTATGTACGATCGCATGGATGGTCTTCCGTTGGAAGCATCATCATTCCTAGCAATGGATGCACCAGAATTGTATCCCTTCTGCAAATGGATTGATAGCATCCAAACAGATATGGACAATTTGTTATCACGCGATCCGGATCCGGAAGTTAAAAGATTAAAGTTGTTAAGTTACGCACCACGTTTAGTCAAGCACAGAGAGCACTTTGAAGAGTCTTTAGATTTAGCTATGGAGGGATACAAAAAGGGCATCCAACATGAAATTCAAGTGGCAAGGATCTCGAACTTTCGTTTTATGTCGCAGCTTAAGGTTTTTATTGAAGGTATACCTACATACCTAGTATTTTAAGAATATACTGTACTGACAACTGCACCTTATACGCAGATGACGAGAAGCCTCATTATTTTAGATTGGTTTACCAATCTAAAATATTACTAGCTGATGCCCGCTACTTCGTCCGCGTGGATCGAGGTTTTTCGGTTCCCGCGGGAACTCCTAAATTTTCCTGGATAAAAAGTAGTCTATGTGTTATTCCAGACTATAATCTATCTCTGTGCCAAATTTCATCCAGATCCGTTCAGCCGTTGGAGCGTGATTGAGTAACAAACATCCATACATCCATCCAAACTCTCGCATTTATAATATTTATTATATTTGATTGATTGTGCCAAATTTCACCCAAATCCGTTCAGCCGTTCTGGCGTGATTGAATAACAAACATCCATCCATTCATCCAAACTTTCGCATCCATATCCATACTAATATTATAAATGCGAAAGTGTGTGTCTGTCTGTCTGCTACGCTTTCACAGCCCATAAGTGCAACCGATTTTGATGAAATTTGGTATATGGTATGTCCTGCCCCACTGGACATAGGCTATGTGTTTTTATCCTGGAAAACTAAGAAGTTCCCGCGGGAATTAAAAAATCTTAACCCACGCGCACGAAGACGAGGGCATCATCTAGTTTATTAATATTAGTATGAATAAGTAAAGCTGTTTTGACAAAACCAAAACGTCTTTGTACTTTTCATATGTAAGTATGTTTGTTAGGTAGCATTTTTCTCATAAAGCTACTGGATCTATTTTGATGCGGATTTTCTCGGCTATAATGATTTCATTTTAATTCATTGTGATTTGTGGCCTTTAAAATAAAATCTACTAGCTGATGCCCGCGACTTCGTCCGCGTGGTTTAAGTTTTTTTGATTCCCGCGGGAACTCCTTAATTTTCCGGGACAAAAAGTAGCCTATGTCACTCTCGTCCACAACTATACCCATGCCAAAAATCACGTCGATTCATTGGTCCGTTGCGGCGTGATTGAAGGACAAACCAATAAACCAACAAACAAACACACTTTCGCATTTATAATATTACCTATCATGATATGATTTCTTTTAAGGTGGAAAGTACGCAGCGGCTGAGGCGACCAAGGCCTGCGCAGCGTTAGTCAAGGCATCGGACGCATTGGAGACATGCCTGCAGCGTTGCACGGACGCGCTACACTCTCGCCGCTCGCAGCTGCTCGCGCTCGCTGACCAGCTCATGTTGCCGATACAACGCGTCGTCGGCGAAGTGAACAGAAACAAACACGATAAGAAGAAACCGCCTGCTAATAAGAAAAAGTAAAGGTGTGTCCACCGACATGCCTGCACCGTTGCACGGACGCGCTACACTCTCGCCGCTCGCAGCTGCTCGCGCTCGCTGACCAGCTCATGTTGCCGATACAACGCGTCGTCGGCGAAGTGAACAGAAACAAACACGATAAGAAGAAACCGCCTGCTAATAAGAAAAAGTAAAGGTGTGTCCACCGACATGCCTGCACCGTTGCACGGACGCGCTACACTCTCGCCGCTCGCAGCTGCTCGCGCTCGCTGACCAGCTCATGTTGCCGATACAACGCGTCGTCGGCGAAGTGAACAGAAACAAACACGATAAGAAGAAACCGCCTGCTAATAAGAAAAAGTAAAGGTGTGTCCACCGACATGCCTGCACCGTTGCACGGACGCGCTACACTCTCGCCGCTCGCAGCTGCTCGCGCTCGCTGACCAGCTCATGTTGCCGATACAACGCGTCGTCGGCGAAGTGAACAGAAACAAACACGATAAGAAGAAACCGCCTGCTAATAAGAAAAAGTAAAGGTGTGTCCACAGACATGCCTGCAGCGTTGCACAGACGCGCTACACTCTCGCCGCTCGCTGACCAGCTCATGTTGCCGATACAACGCGTCGTCGGCGAAGTGAACAGAAACAAACACGATAAGAAGAAACCGCCTGCTAATAAGAAAAAGTAAAGGTGTGTCCACAGACATGCCTGCAGCGTTGCATTGACGCGCTACACTCTCGCCGCTCGCTGACCAGCTCATGTTGTTTTTTTTGATCCCCGAGGGCGCTATTTTGAATTCAGAGCGAAGTGAAGGATTTTAGTAGAATCCCGTAGAACCCTCGTAGAATCCTAGTAGAATCCTTCACTTCGCTCTGAATTCAATATACGCCGCCCGAGAACAAAAAATTTGGCCCTGAGTGACACACACTATTTTTCATCATTACGTATGAGAAAAAGCTAGGAGTATCAACCTACTATGTATGGACATTACCTATACCTACGTTTAAGCACCAATTAGAAGCACGAACGCGGACCAACCAGAAGATACTCCTATCAACCTTCTATGTAGGTATATACATTACTTAGACGTATATTCAAAGTTTAAATAAAATGGAAAGACGTATATATCCGATCAACAAATTGATCACGTGACTTCGGACCAATCAGAACAGAGAAATGAAAAGTCGTATATCCGATCAACAAATTGATCACGTGACTTCGGACCAATCAGAACAGAGAAATGAAAAGTCCTATGGGCCTACAAATTACATTTTGCTCCCGCTATCCTCTGAAGCCAATATTCGTTAATCGTTTTTCGAATAGGTATGATGAAAAACTAATTTGTTTATATTGTACCAATATCAACCGTATGCCGAAGTGAATAAAGCTGAGTTTGGTCAAAAGACGCCGCGGCTCTACGCTGTCACCAACCACACTCCTGAGTCCGGACTTATGCTGAGATCTATAGAGCGTACATACTTTGACTTTGCTCAGGCTTTACTTAGAGTTAAAACGGGATGGATTTATGTGCGTATCATAAATCTGTCTCATTTTAACTTAGTCTTAAGTTAGAGCTAAGCCAAAGCATGCTCTATAGATCTCACACTTAAAGTCCTTATCACGAAAGGAGTCCCGCAGCAATTTATACCTACTAATAAATATTATAAATTATGCGAAAGTGTGTTTGTTTTTTGGTTTGTTCTTCAACCACGCCGCAACACAGCAACGGATCAACGTGATTTTTTGCATGGGTAAAGTTAAGGAACTGGATAGAGACTTAAGCTACTTTTTATCCCGGAAAATTAAGGAGTTCCCGCCAGAATAAAAAAATTTGAAATCACGCGGACGAAGTCGCGGGTATCATCTCTAGTAGATCAGTGTAGATAATCATCAATCAATATCAGTATGTGTACTCGTAGGACTTTAATCAAAACTATATTTAGGTAACTAGAAAATACTACAAACTTCATAGTATGAACTTACTAAGTCCACATGAAGTTTGAAGTGAATCGGAAACTTAGAAAGCTAGAACAGTTCTCAACAAACTTTTCATAAGGAAGGCATCGTATAGATGTTATAGTCCAAAGGCGCATCGCGCTTGGCCTAGGCAATTCTCAGAAATGGCCCGAGCGGTTGGTTGGATTAGCCTGAAAACTTGTTAAACAAAAGCCGAAGTTTTAGCTTTGGACCAATCAATCGCCCTGGCCATTTCTGAGGATTGCCTAGGCCAGTCGCGATGCGCCCTTTCTTTAGCTTTGGACGATAGCAAAGATACGTAAGTAACCTTCGCACAAAAAAAAAACTACTTTTAGTGAATCAGAAGAGAGGTTTTTCTAAATTTACGCTACTAGAACTCTTTTGAATTCTATAATAAATTAAGAAAAGCTACCGTCATTTGTTGCCCGCACCGACATTTATCTTCATTCGAAACATGATTAAATAAAGGCGCGCACCTACTAAGGCTGAAGGCACATTGCGATATATGTCTAGTCGCCTTCACCAGCACTACAGCCCATTAACGTCCCACTGCTGGGCACAGACCTCCACTCTCATAAGAGAGAGGGTATTAGAGCTTAGACCCACCACGCTACTCCAATGCGAGTTGGCTTGGCGGGCTTTAACGACTATTATCATGTTAGTGATAATAACCGGTACCGACGCGACGTCTTAACGTGCTCTCCGAGGCACGGGGGTGAAACACCGCCAACCTCCTAACTCCGGGCTACTACTGAGAATTTCTAGTCAGACCTGGGACTCGAACCCGGGACCCCGTCGGCCGCAGTCGAACATGCTAACCACTAGGTGACTAGACCAACGAGTTATCTAATAATAATTAAATATAATAATAATAAGCAGTTATCTAATAATTATTATTATTATTAGATAACTGCCTATCTAATAATTATACCAGTTATCTAATAATAATAATTATTATTATTAGATAACTGCCTATTATTATAATAACTAGCCGACGCCCGCGACTTCGTCCGCGTGGATTGAGGTTTTACGGTTCCCGTGAGAACTCTTTAATTTTCCGGGATAAAAAGTAGCCTATGTGCTATTCCAGACTATAATCTATCTCTGTGCCAAAGGGGTTGTTTCATCTTGGGCCAGGTACTTGTACAGTATTCCAAAAAATAGTATAAAATCATAGAAAACAAAATAAAATATGCTTTTTGGCTGTTTTACAGTGATTAAGAGGTACAAAAATAAAATGTTTAATAGGTACGTTTGTAGAATAGCAACTCTCGCAGCGCATCCATCCATCAATCTGACTGCTGTTGGATATTTTATGGTTAATTCACATTTCCCAGGTAATTTTATGTCAAATGTCATCATGACACGTGTAATATACGTCAATGTCAAAATGGACGTATGTTGTTGCGCTTTTATTTTGCAAAATAATTTCGCATTGTACCTCGTAAATTGAACTTTTTAGTAAGAAATAAAGAAAATAATGTTACTATTTTATGACCCCGAAATACCGTACAAATACCTGGCCCAGGCTCCATATAAATTTGAAACAACCCCTTTCATCCAGATCCGTTCAGCCGTTGGAGCGTGATTGAGTAACAAACATCCATACATCCATCCAAACTTTCGCATTTATAATATTTATATTTGATTTTATTTAACAAAATTTACAAAAGTAAGACTTAGGTCTACAATTAGGGGTAATTATGGATTTAATATAACTTCCATACACCTGACAGGTTAGCCCTCTAGTTTCTTGGACTGCACCATGACTTACCACCTGCCCCCAATTCTCTAACTCTAACTCAATGGCTATCAAAAAATGAAAGCCACTTACATATTTTTTATCCATTGATGTTTTGTTACCTAAGAAAAAACTAAACGAAAATCGGTTCATCCGTTTGGGTGCTACGATACCACAGATACCAGGTTAAACTTATAACACCCCTCTCTTTTTGCGTCGGGGGTTAAAAATAAAAGTAATTTTAAAATTTCATAGCAAAAACTTCAATGGATAAAAAATATGTCTAGTCGGTTTCTACTTTCTACACGACATCGTACCGGATCGGTAAAACGCTTGGCGGTACGTCTTTTCCGGTAGAGTGGTAACTAGCCACGGCCGAAGCCTCCCACCAGACCAGACCAGAGGTAAATTCAGAAATTATAAATTCCCAAATTGGCCCTGCCGGGAATCGAACCCGGGACCTCCCACGTTAAGACAACAGGGCTCAGCACTGCGCCAGGGAGGTGCTTCAGACCTGAGTCACTACACTTATATGCACTCTCAATTTAGAGAGGCGCTTTCGACAATTAGGATGTCTGCGGTTCGAGGAATCGCCTTGAGGGTTCAAAGGTTTATGTAAACCACGCAACCCGTGAAACTATGCAATCTCTAACTAAACTAAAATATAACTTAAGTTCCTTCAAGGCAAAAGTGAATAGGCATCTTCTAGGCAGGCGTGTTCCAACCTAGACCTCATCATTGCTTTGTACTAGGCATGATTGTCGTCAAGCGCAAGCCTATCACGCAATAAAAAAAAATTACTGCTCCATCGATTTACCAGTTTTGGTAAGACATGACCAACTCTATTTATATTGTTATCCCTTTAATAATACTCCCTGCGGAGAGGGGCAGCACTAGATTTAGAGCTGTTATTTTAGTTCAAAGAACCGAAAGAGCAACCTTCACTATGATTTTATTTTTCTTTGTCATAATGTCTAGTAGTCTAGATGGTAAGGTGAAAAAATGGAAAAGTTAAAAGAAGTAATTTTAGTTGTAAAAAAAATATAAGAATGTGTATTCGAGAAAAGGAAGAATAAAACAAGTGTTTGGAATTTAATTAAATTTTTAATTAAAAATTATTAACATTTCATGACCTTTTACTATTTTTCAGTGACCCCACACGCCGCGCCGTTACCTTACCCAAGTAACACAAAACAACATTAAAAGAAGCGTACATCAAGCATGGACTTACGTGCAAAGCAGTAAGTATACAGGGCGTCCCACGGCTATGCCGCATGGAGGGGGAGTAGCTTAAATATCGTAGATGGAATATTTTACTGAAAGAAGACTTCATTTTAATTTAAAATACAATTTAAACTGCATTCATAGATTTTTAAATAATTGCCTGGTTGAACCGGGACTCGAACCCGCTATACGAGAAAAAAAATTACCTGTAGCTTTATCATACCGATCAAAAGGCTTCATTATAAGGATTATTTTTTGCTAAATAACATAGCATCAAAAATAAAAGGAAGACCAAGAATTTTAACATTTTAATACAAATTATAATTAGTAGGATAAAGCCCAAAACACACAGGGAGCGGGCGCGGGTCGGGCGCGGGCCGGGTCGGGTGTCAGGCGGGTTGAATTCCTTGAATTTATATGGAAGACATCACACGGAACGCGGGCGCGGGGCGGGTGGCACGCGGGACCCGCGCCCGTCGCCCGCCACCACAAACAGGACGCGGGTGAGCGGGTAGCGGGCGGGTGTAGCGTCGTTGAATTTATCGTAATACACGTATTCTCCGATAGGCATTCACACAGACGCGTGCGCGGGTCATGCGCGGCGCGTGTCGGGTGTTGTTTTTGTATTTATTTACAAAATAAAACTTGTTTTAAAATGGAGTTGAACGAAAAAATAATCGAAAATGTTCGTAAGCATACTTACTTGTTTATACGAACCAGCTGACCGGAATTATAAAAATGCGGTTTTAAAAGCAAAAATTTGGCAGCAGATTGCAGACCAATTAAATGAGAATAGTAAGTGTTTTATTTACATTTATTAATTAATTATTATTAAAATAATTGACAAATTTTTCTCTAATTTGAAATGCTTCATTCGTTGAGCGTCTGTTTGTCGGATGTATCGATGCTAATCCTCTTGAAGAAGCCGCCGCCGACGCAGTGTCTTGCGATAAATCTATGCCATTACTACCGCGCTCAATTATGTAGTTATGCAAGCAAGTTGTAGCTTTTACCGCATCAATTGCCGTTTCAACTTTACACTCCATCGGTCTTCTAAATACCCCCATTTTTGTGTTAAAATCCCAAAAGCGTTTTCGAAAACACGCCTTGCACGGCATAGTCTATAATTAAAATTACTTTTTTGGGCATCCTGTAGCACTGAAGCCTTTGGAAAGGGTCTCATTAAATAGTTTTTAAGCCCAAATCCTTCATCACCTATTATTACATGAGGAACAGGATCATCTGTACCTGGTAACGGTTTCGGAGGCAATAACATGTTATCGTGAATATATTCGTGATAAAATCTTGAATTTTCAAAGATTGCGCTGTCGCTATGGCGACCATAACTTCCGATATCAACCATGATAAACTTATAAAATGGATCTACTATTGAAAATATGTTTTTATAACAAAAATAGTTTGAACCACTGTTACCCGGACATTTCATTTAATATTAACATGTTTGCCATCAATACTGCCAATACAGTTAGGAAAATTCCATATTTCTCTGTAACCGACTTCCGACTGCCTCCAAGTATGTTCTGATGGTGTAGGCATGTATATTGGTTGCAGTACTTCCCATATTGCTTTACATACTTCTCTTGTTATACTTGAAACCGTACTGCTTCCAAGTCGATAAGAAAAGCCTATGGTTTGATACGAATCGCCAGTCGTTAGGTATCTAAAAATAAAAAATAAACTAATTGATTTTTCTACTATGCAGGTGATTTAATAAAAAAGAAATGGAAAAGTATGAGAGATGAATATATGAAATATAAAAAACATATAAAAGGTTGCACGGGGAGCGAGCGAAAAATAATAAATTTTATGTGGTCTGCGCAGCTAACTTTTTTAGATAGTAGCCTTAGTCCAAGGCCAACTGAATCAAACGTCGGTGAAGGCAGCCAAACCGCTGTAAATCTGCATCCTCCTTTATCTACTACACCAGTGACGACGTCGCCTACTCAAGGAACAGCTTCAAATCTGAATGAACCATTCGAAGTGGAACCAGTGACAACATCCCGCCGAGTGAAAAAAAGAACCGCAGAACCGAATGACCCAGATCTTGATGAAATGATAAAAAATTATCTGAAAACTAAAAAAGAGAACCTCAATCATGATCACGATAGTGTAGACTACTTGTTTTTGAGTTACGCAAAGACCTTTAAAAAGTTTTCACTGAGGAAGCAAGCTATACTCAAAGTAGATTTAGCTAAATTGTTTTCGGAAGCAGAGCTCAGTGAAATATCAACAGAAACTTATACAGTCGCATCCTCAGTCTCAGAAAATATGAATTCAGATTTTGATAATGCATGTTATACAAATATTTGCTCAGATAATATACCACAAAATTTGTCAAATACTTTGCTGGTAGAAATGCCTTCCACTCCTCCATTCGATCTACAATAAATTAAACAAGACATTGCATGTAAGAAAAAATGGAAATAAAAGCTTACTTAAACAAACCTTAAACAAACTGCGAGTTTTTCTTTCGTAGATATAGCTGGCCTCCAATTTGTGTCGAGTTTGAATATTCTAGTACTCAGTTTATCATGTAACTTGCCTTTGACATATGGAAATACTTGTAAAAACGATCCTCGTATGTTTCTAATTCTCTACACAAGCGATGATATTCTCCATATTGTAGTCTTTGTTTATTAATTTCATGAACCCACATCCTTTTCCTTTTCCGTGCTCTTCTTTTCAAAATAAGTAGAAATAATAACTCATCGTTCGCGTCTGAATCGCCCAACATTTCTGATCACACTGCAACCACTACGGTTGTATGTGCGATCGCGCCTGACCCGCGCCCGACCCGCTGTCGACCCGCAGCCGCGATGTGTGTGAAGTCAATCGGCCAGCGCGTCTCACGCGATGAACCCGACCCGACCCGCGCCCGCGTTCTATGTGTTTTGGCCTTAATGGCTCCAAATTCCTCAATTTAATTTATCAAATGCTCAAAATGTGCCCATCAGCAAGATGGGGCTCCGGCTCATAACAGTCAGACATCGACCATACATGTATGGTTCTCAATGTTTGATTTGAATGAACGTTTTATTTTCTTTGTATAAAAAAATATTTGAAAAAACTTATCGAAACTTATGTCCGATTTCAATAAATACCAAATTTCCTATAAACCCTGCCAACTCCGGTTAATGTTTTTTTGGCTTCCTTTTCTCTCTAACAAACCCGTTTCCTCTACTCCGCCATCCTCAATGTCCGATCAACCAAAACGTCTCTCCAGAAAGCGAGTGCAAAATATGGAGATCAACCTTCCACCAGAAGTCTCCAACAACAAGCCTATGGGCTATGAACATGATCTTGCAAGTTCTCTTGATATTAACATCCCAGGGCCCAGCAATACCCCCCTCAATCCAGACCCTGAGGACCCTGCAATCTCCCACCCAATCACCAATCCAGAGCTTCATCCTCGTGCAAAACTTATTAGATTTAAAGCAGAATGGGGCGGACTCAGACAGAAGTGTGAGACTCCCAAGACGACCTCAAAGGTGGTGGAGACTATGAGAGCTGAGGCACTTGAGTGCTTGAGAACGTCCCAATTAATATCTCAAGAAACTCTAGATCTTCTAGATAGCAATTGGGACCAATTGGGCTCAGATAGAGTCACCAAATTCTTCAATCTCTTCTTAATCCACAAAGATGAGGGAGAAAATCGAAGTGAAGACTACCCAATTGCTTATCTGAGAGGAATGATTGACTCCACCATCATTTCACAACGAATTGCCATTTCAGACCTCATGGAGAGAATGGCAGGGGTCACCGCGGATTTGACTCTTGCTTCGGACGCCACAAAAACCTACAAAAAATCCCTGACCATGGCTGAGGAAACATGGAGAGAACAATCATCTCTCATTTCAACCTATATTAGCAAAACAGAGAGCCAACTCAAGAACTTCACCTCCATGCTAGAGACAGCTAAAGTAACAAATAAAACAACCGAACAACCAAAGGTCAGTGTACATGTAGATGCAACAAAATCCCTAGCCGATCATGGAAACTATTATTATGAAGAGGAGGTTTCAGGAAGAATTGTAGTTAGGACAGAGGCTGTTATGACTCCTAAGATTGACAAGATGTTGAAACAAGTCCAAAGGTTTTTGAACAAACACCCTCAGCCCAAATCCATAACTATCGTCCATCCTGAGTGTCTGGCTCAGCAATTCTGGAAACTACACAAAGAACATAAAAACACTCCGCCTTTACAGATAGTGGATTGGATAGTTGGTTCTCAGGAGTCAGACGAAGAACATGACTCAGATAGCAATTAGTAAGGAAAGGAAAAAGATGGATTCGTACTTGGGACCAGACTTCTCTATAAGAATTTACAAAGTTATATTAAAATAAGAGAGGGAAAATGCATGGGCATATATTTTAATTTAATCCTATAAGATATAATCTTAGTTAGGTTTTTTACACTAGTTCCTATACTCTTTGCCAATTACAAATTGAGTTGACATGGCCATTATCCTTATATTTACTTTTTAGATTAACCTTAAGAATTCAACGAAACGTCACTAACCGTTCAAGACCTACAACAACCTGTATGTCTATCAGGTCAAGACCCCACCTAGGAGGAAGAATCTCCAATTATTGATTTTTGATTATTTCGTTTAGTGTATTGCAGTGCATTGGTGTTGTGCGGAGATGTTTTAATGTGTCTTCATTGAAAATAGTTTATCATAAGGTAAGACAAACATCAATTTTATTTTGTTTTGAATGCAAATGAGCTGGGGGTATTAGTCTTATGTGAAAATATATATATATGTTTGTGGCTTATAATTCACGCGCCCTCACAGAAATGCTTTTTAATAAAAATAGGGACAAATTTAGAATCGACATCAGCTGACCTTTTGTCATTTTTTTAACGATTGTTTAATTTTAACTTATAAAATTGTTTCTATCGATACTTCGCTTATAAGAAAAACATATTAAGTAGTATTTCATTCATATGTGTGTTATAATTTTATTTTTTATGTTCGAGAAAACAGAAAGCAAATGGCGTCATATAATATTATTGTTTTAAACTTTCAACTAGTGTCTTTTAATGTTGTCAGTCTTATTATAGTATAAAAAAATAGCTTAAGTCATTCAACCTACATATAAAATATCTAAGTGATATCTTTAGCATTATTGTAACACTTTTTAGGCATGTTATAATGTTCATTACCCATAAACGTCATAAAAATGGATTGCTATAGTGTTAATCAGGGTACCGAAATAATAATTTAGAATCCCTTAATTACATGATACCCTACTCCACGTCTTTCATATTTTATCTGTCTCCAGTTAGGTAATTTGCCAAGTGTTAAGTATAAAATCATTATCACAACAATCCCTACAAAACGTGACGTCACTTGCACCAAGAGAACGACCTCTATTCATTAGTAGTACTTGATTCCTGTCCCTGTGACGACGCGCGCTCATTTGCTAAATATTGTGTATTTTATTTTTGAATTAATTTAAACACCGCGCCGGCGTGATCACGATCCCTTACAATTTAGTTGTAGTGTGTATAGGAAAGGAATAATAAGGTAGATTATATAGTATAGTCCTACGCTAAGCGTGCCACTACATAAAAGTACCTAGTGTATTGAAACACGATATAATCTTATTTTTCGCACATTGTAATTAAAGGAACTTTTTGTAAATACGTTTTAAGGGCACGCGTTAAACGGGTACTTATTTAGTTTTCAGGTAAAGTACCTTCTCTATTAAGTCCTAAATAAGCTCAATTGTTTTTTTCAGATGCCTTTTAAAATAGTGCAAACGACCAAAAGGGGATCAACTAAACTGTTTATTGTTCCAAGCGGATGGGAAGGTCAGCGTCAACTGCGATATCCAAAAAGACCTAATGAGTCTGCATTAGTAAGGAATGAAAATTCCAAGCCTCGCGCAGATTGGTCAGTGTTGCCTTGTAAAGTCAAAAAGACGGGTTTTTTAACCTATGCCGATGCTGACGAGGATTTGTCAATTATGATGCAGCATAGCGACACAGATACTATTTATGAAGCCCAAAGAGAAGCCCAGCTCGCAATGTCAGGATTACCAGATTTCAATAACATGGCCGACCAACTAGTAAGTAGTAGCAATTTTTATTTACCTAGTTGTGGGCGACCTGAAAATTATGATTTCAAACTTTTTTTCTTTGCACTTTGTACTTAGTTTTATTCCTGTAACCGATTGCTCTCTAAGTTCGGAAACTTCAGGGAGTGGCTGTATCCATAAGTATGAACAACTTTCACTATGGGGTTAATTCTGTGTTTTTTTTTCATGTTACGATATTGGCCCAATAATTAAGTTCTTGCTTATGAGTACTGAGAAAAATGGATTGAAGTCGACGTAATAAAATATTATGCAAACATTGTAAAATACTCTTCTTACCACTAATAAAACAGTGCGCAATACTTTAAATAGTGACACGAATGTATAATTATTCTGCACGGCATTAAGCTTCATTGTGCAGGAAACCTCATCAAAACATTATGTTCAAATGTCTTATCTTTTATCGTGCAAGAACTATATGCATAATAAAATTATGGATTAAGTATTATAATTTACAGTGATCAAAGCACAAAAAAATAGTGACGTCTTAAATGCACCATGTAATATAGTTTTTTGCATAGAAAATTACGGTTCAAAGAGTTGCACCATAGCATTCGATGCAATGCATTATTATATTTCAAACTACGCAGCTAATTTTAAAGTGCCATTCCTGATTATTTGCACAATAAGTAGCATCAATTTTGAGGAACAATAAAATTCAGTGCGTATAGATATTATTTCACGTTAAAGAATCGTGCCAGGTTGAAAAAATATTGCTCAGCACAAAAATGTTTGAAAATTCATTAAAAAGTATGATGCCTATGTACTTAAACATTACGTGCATTTTAAAAATTCATTAAAAATATGTTGCGTATGCACATAAACATAACGTGCATGCAGCGAATCGGGGGATTCCGGTGCGGGCGGCGGGCGGCGGGGGTCCCGGGACGGGGAGGGTAGGTGAGACGTCCGCGGGGGGTAATCTGTCACATCAAAATCAAACAAATCAAAATCACATCACACCATTCTGTGACCTCCGTGACGTGGGTAAGGGTGTGATGCCGTGTTGTTCATTGTGTAATTAATTATAATACCTATTTTGTGTGAAAAATGGATCCTATGAGAGAACTACTGAGAAAATGGGGCTTTAGTGACGATGTAATAGAACATTTTGCCAGTAAGTAGGTACCTAGTTAGTAGTTACCTATTTTTTTGTTTCGTCAGACGCCTTGGTGGTCAGTGTTGAAAAAAAACCAAAAGTACTTAGGTTCTATAGATAGGTATAGATCGCGCCAAACTTCTAGTCCGACCTGAAGTTTCAGCAGCTAGTTGCGGCGCAACGAAAAAAAAAAATTTCACTAAAAAATTTCATTTTGTAAAAAATTTCCCTTGAATAATCCTTTATTCATTGAGAAATAAGGTTGCTTTCATTCACTTTCTTCACATTCTCAAAAATAGTGATCGCGGCGAAGGCGGCTTATGTCAAAGTCCGAACCAATACAGCGGCGATATACATATAACATTTAACAACATACTTTAGGCTAAGTTGTAATAAGGTCTATTTTACTTTTTTATTAGTCCATTGGACGGCGTTTACAAAGGATATTATATTGGGTTGGTTACCTATCCTTTTTATTTATTATTATGATGATAAAAATGATATGATGTATGATATGATGCTAGATGAATCCTTTTTATTATTATATGTATGTAGGTACTGATTTGCGAATAAAGAAATCTTTAGCCGCGAATATAGGAATCGGGTCGCATTTTTTGAATCCGCGAATAGTGAAAACGCAAATGAAGGAAACGCGAATAAGGAGCTTTTACTGTATATTCATATCGTAGAACAAAAGTTTTTCGTTGTGATGTCTAGGACCTGCCTAGGAGAGGTTTTTAGGGTTCCGTAGCCGAATGGCAAAAAAACGGAACCCTTATAGATTCGTCATGTCTGTCTGTCTGTCCGTCCGTATGTCACAGCCACTTTATTCTGAAACTATTGAGTTTCAACCGTGTATTCCTAAGACTCCATCCATCCATCCATCCATCAGCCTGCATTCGTCCACTGCTGGACATAGGCCTTTTGGAGAGAGCGCCACCACACACGGTCCTCCGCTTTCCTCATCCACCCACTTCCCACTACCTTTTTAAGGTCGTCGGTCCAGCGGGCTGGAGGTCGTCCCACACTGCGTTTACCGGTACGCGGTCTCCACTCCAGAACGCGTCTGCCCCAACGGCCATCGGTTCTGCGACAGACATGACCTGCCCACTGCCACTTCAGCTTACTAATTCTCTGGGCTATGTCAGTTACCTTTGTTCTCCGGCGGATTTCCTCGTTACGGATTCTATCCCTCAGAGAAACACCCAACATAGCCCGCTCCATAGCCCGCTGAGCGACTTTAAATTTGTAGAGAAGGCCAGCTGTCAGTGTCCACGTTTCCGCTCCATACGTCATCACAGGTAGGACACACTCGTTAAAGACTTTCGTCTTTAAGCTTTGGGGAATCGACGAGTTGAAGACCTGACGAAGTTTTGCAAATGCTGCCCACCCCAGCTGGATTCTTCTGTCAGCTTCCTTATCGAAGTTGTTCCTACCAAGTTGTATAACCTGACCAAGGTAGTTGTATTCCTGAACAACTTCGATGCTGACATTTTCGACGGTAATGGGTCCCGAGGTGACGTAGTCATTAAACATGACTTTGGTTTTATCCACGTTCATCTTAAGACCCACGCATCTGGAAGAATGGCTAAGACCGGACAGCATTTCCTCAAGGTCCTGCGGCGAGTCAGCCAGTATAACGATGTCGTCTGCAAATCGCAGGTGTGAGATAAATTCGCCGTTTACGTTTATGCCTCTACCTTTCCAGTCCAATACCTTAAACACATCTTCGAGAGCGCAAGTGAACAGTTTCGGAGATATGACATCTCCCTGTCTCACACCTCTTCGAATTGGGATCGGATTTGTTTTTTGGTCTTGGACTTGAACGGTCATTGAGGCAGCGCGATAAAGAGAGCTCAACACCTGGATATAGTGCCAATCGACTTGGCATCGCTGCAGAGATTCCAAAACGGCCCAGGTTTCGATGGAGTCGAAGGCTTTTTCGTAGTCCACAAACGCTAGACAAAGGGGGAGATTATACTCCTGAGTCTTCTGTATAATCTGCCTCAAAGTGTGAATGTGGTCCACGGTGCTGTAGCCTTTACGAAACCCGGCCTGCTCTGGAGGCTGAAATTCATCAAGTCTTCGGGCGAGACGATTCGTAATAACCCTCGAGAACAGCTTGTAGATATGGCTCAGAAGTGATATTGGCCTATAGTTTTTAAGAAGGCTCTTGTCTCCCTTTTTGAAAAAGAGGACTGTGACACTTCTGCTCCACTCTTTTGGTGTTATGCCCGAGTTGATGACAGCATCAAAGAGGTGTTTGAGTTTGTTTAAGACCGGAGTACCTCCTGCTCTCAGGAGCTCCGCAGTGATACCGTCATCGCCTGGAGCTTTGTTATTACGTAGCTGTTCGAGGGCTATCCTAATCTCGCCCACGTCGACACCCGGGAGGTCATCGGTGTAGTGGCGCACGAGTCTCGCACGTTTATCATTCGTGGATTGTTGAGGCGTGGGTCTTGGAGCATGGGCTGAATAAAGCTGCTCATAGAATTTTTCTATCTCAGCTAACACCTCTGGTTTTGATGCGACGATTCGGCCGTCCGATGTCCTCAGCTTAGTCAGATGGCTTCTCCCAAGATTTTTAACGAATACTTTTGATCCTTTATTACGTTCGATCGCATCTTGGATATTGCGTGTATTTGCGGAACGCATATCAAAGCGTATTCGTTTTTTGATCAACTTGTTTAGAGAATGCCTATCTGACACATCCGAAGACATATTCCGTCTCTGCTCCATCAAAACCAGGGTCTCGCTAGAGATCTTTGACGAAGAACTCTTGCTTTCTTTTGCAAGGTATTTGCCCCCTATCTCACGAATGGTCCTCACAAAATCGTCATATTCCTGATCAACATCGTCGGTGGTTTCCAGCGAATCGAATCGGTTCCTCAGTTCTAATTGGAACTTCCCTGATATTATGTTGGGTTGGTTTAGTTTTGGTCGGAGAGTAGACCTCACCATACGACGTCTCTGCAGTTGGAAGTCTATATTCAGAGAGCCTCTCACGAGACGGTGATCGCTCCCGGTATTGAACCTGCTAATCACAGAGACATCTCTGAATATATCCTTTCGATCGCTCATGATGAAGTCTATCTCGTTCCTGGTCATATGATCGGGGCTCTGCCACGTCCACTTTCTGTGTGCTTTTTTCTTAAAGAATGTATTCATTAAGAACAGCCCTTGCCGTTCAAGAAAGTTGACAAGCATTTGCCCCCTACGGTTCCTAATACCAACTCCATGTGGCCCAATTTTCGATTCGTCGCGTTCTTGTACTCCCACCTTTGCGTTGAAGTCCCCCATTACAACATTGAAGTAGGACTTGGTGGTATTATTAAGAGCCTTGGTTATGTCTTCGTATAGAGTCTCTACTTCTTCATCAGAGCGTGCCGACGTGGGTGCATAGACTTGTACTATTTTCAGAGAGTATCTCTGATTTAACTTGAGTATAACGTATGCAACCCTCGTCGAAACGCTACTGATCTCCACAATGTTGCTAGCGAGGACTTTATTGATCAGGAAACCCACTCCGCCTTGGGACGTTTGGTCGCCTTCGCGATAGTAAAGTATGTGGCCCGATTCTAGGGTCATCGTATCCTCCCCCTCTCTTCGGATTTCTGACAAGCCCAGAATATGCCACTTGATTTTTTCCAACTCTACTTCAATTTCGGCTAGGCTTTCGTCCGACCTCAGTGTCCTGGTATTATAGGTTGCCAAGTAAAGTCGTTTGTGATGGTAGCTCACCGTCGCCCGGAGATTCTTCGCACCCCCTGCCCCGCCGTAACCGCGACTGCTACCGTTGTCGGGAATAGCGGGGCGACCGGGAACTGGGGGCCTTTGTGTGTTGGCGCTGTTCATTCCAAAGAAATGCCCATAATGACTTTTTATGACTTTTACTTTTTTATTAGTCCATTGGACGGCGTTTACAAAGGATATTATATTGGGTTGGTTACCTATCCTTTTTATTTATTATTATGATGATAAAAATGATATGATGTATGATATGATGCTAGATGAATCCTTTTTATTATTATATGTATGTAGGTACTGATTTGCGAATAAAGAAATCTTTAGCCGCGAATATAGGAATCGGGTCGCATTTTTTGAATCCGCGAATAGTGAAAACGCAAATGAAGGAAACGCGAATAAGGAGCTTTTACTGTATATTCATATCGTAGAACAAAAGTTTTTCGTTGTGATGTCTAGGACCTGCCTAGGAGAGGTTTTTAGGGTTCCGTAGCCGAATGGCAAAAAAACGGAACCCTTATAGATTCGTCATGTCTGTCTGTCTGTCCGTCCGTATGTCACAGCCACTTTATTCTGAAACTATTGAGTTTCAACCGTGTATTCCTAAGACTACATAGTTGAAACTCAGTAGGTAGGCTGTGAACCGCTTTACGATTTTTATACAAAAATAAAAAATAAAATAGAATAAGGGTCACAGACCACGGTCTCCATACACGGAATCACGGAACTCAAAAAAAAATTTTTTTTCATCAAACATACGTGTAGGGTGTCGACAGATAGGTATTTTAAAATGATATTTTAGGTTCCAAAAATCGTTTTTTCTCAAAGTCAATCGTTTGAAAGATAGACACTTCCAAAGTGGTAAAATGTGGGGCCCCCGCACTCTAACTTTTAAAATGAGAGAGTGAAAAATCTATAAAAAATATATGCTGTAGATCTCAATAAACACTTTCAACGAAAATTGGTTTGAACGAGATATAGGTAGTAAACAGTTTTTGAGATATAACATATATCCGAAAACCGCAATAGCACATTTTTAAAGACCGCAAATATAACTTTGTCGTTTATACAAACACTATGAAGAACCCTTCATGGACGAGTTCGACTCGCACTTGGCCACTTTTTTATGAATTACAATTATCCCAGTAAGTTAGTGCTTAGATAAAAAAAACGTACCTACTTCATGCGTATTCCGCCATTTCTCTAATTCATACCATCAGTGAAAGTAACAAGCAAAGTAAAAACTAATGCGCCCCCGGGTTGATTTGACCCGGTACGGTAGGACAAACTCTCTTCTGTGGACCCGGTCAAGCCGGATAAACCAGGGGATGTAATAGTTTACAAGCCTGTAGCATTCGCCAATCAATTTCTGCTTTATTGTTCGTTTATTTGGTTATAGGAGAAGGGATTGACCTGGCAACTGCTTTATCGTTGTCGCCGCGCCATATTGGTTGTGTGGTCGATGCGCCATATTGACGCTTTATTTACCAAAGTCGGGGACCGATCTCGGTTTGAAAATAATCAAAGCCTCTATAAGATAGATATAAGAGCAAAAAATGGTTAGTCAATGGTCCACTCAAAGTCTTTGTAACATAATTATCTCCAAAATCGGTGTCTACAGCCAGAGCCAGTGGTTGGTACCACCGATTGGCCTAACTCCCGTTTTAACCTATACAGAGTGAAATTGAAGTCATTGGCATAACTTTCAGGAATGAATATATCATCAATATTAACAACTTTTGCTGTATAAAATTCCCAATTTTTTTTTTGCAACAGCATGAAACATCATACAAAAATTCGATGGTTCAAAATATATGAAATAGCAAAAAAAAAAAATTATGCTTGGGACGTTTTATACAGCAAAGCTATTCATATTGATGAGTACATTCATTCCTGAAAATTATGCCAATGGCTTTCAATTTCATCATGTACTGTAGATAGTTCCTGTCGTGCGTGCGTGTGGTACCCATCGAGATAATACAGGGTGTAAAGGGAGAGTCATCTAAAAATTTAAACCATGGACTCAGATCATAATTGAGTGGTGTAGTATCAAAACCCACTATAATGTCTAACTACCAAAGAGTTAGTGTCATTGTTAGAAAGATCATATGGGGTGTGTTCCGAAATACACTGCGAGCACTGGAAGTCCCCAGTAAAGAGCACTGCCAGTGCTCGCAGTGCTTATAACGGAACGCACACATGATTACCTTTATAATGGTTGCTTAGTTCAGCAGCAAAATCCACTATAACACAGAGAAATCAATCACAAAAGAGTGATTTTAGGTTCGAAAGCCGCTATAACAGTGAATGTCAGTATCAAAATCCCCTATAACTCCATCGACCAATGACAGCGCCGTGTTAGCGTCACGTGATTAAGAAAACAGTATGGCGATTTCTGAGCGCCTGCAAGAAGTTTGGTGTGGTTTTTTTATAAATTTAATATGAAAAAATGGATGAATTATCACATTTTGTCCAAAAATCAGATCCTAAACGTGCAAGGAAACGACCACGTGATCCATCTTCATGGAAACGTGAAGTGGCGCGTAAGAAACGGTGAGTTAAAAGTTGGTTAACAAACTCTTCAAAAGTAAATAAAAAAGTGTCATGCAACATGAACAAAATATGTGAAGTTCAATTGAGTTCTGACTAATTCAGATAATATGCAACTTAGAATCTCGTCATAGCTACGAGTATTATGTTGTGTATGTACCTACATCGACTGTTTTTGGTGGCGTCTTTGAGGACCTCCCTGGCGCCGTGGCGCGCGCTCTGATTCGAGTGGTTCGGGTTCGATTTCCGCCACGGGCCACTTTAAAATTTTATGGTTTATATTCTATTTTTAATTTGGCTCAGCTCTGGTCTGATGGGAGGCTTCGGCCGTGGCTAGTTACCCCCCTACCAGCATAGACGCACCGCCAAGCGATTTAGCGTTCCGGCGCGATGCTGTGTAGAAACCGTTAGGGGTTACTCACTCCTTCCAAGTTAGTACGCTTACATCTTCGGCTACATCGTCACATACCATCAGCTGAGATCGCAGCAAAGTACTAACTTGTAGTGTGTAAAAAAAAGCCCATAGTGCAAGATTATTCAAAAATATCGCGGGTTTTGTGAAAATAATTTTTCGATTATGAGATCCGTTTGTGAAATATTAAGTGCTACTTTTTTTAGTCTAGTGTTAACCCCTGTAAGCTTAAATATTTAGCTCGTCTTCGATATTGCGCGTGGGCCAACACTCACTAGGCCGGCTTTTTCGCATATCCCGCCTGCTGTTAACTGTGTTGTTTGTTGAGTCTGACTCACACTTGGCTTAGCTATAATAAATTATTTATTTCAGATACGAAGCCAAACAACTGCCAGAATTTCCAAAATGTGGGCATGCCAAAAAAGCTTTTTGCTGTACCAAACTCAAAGGTCAAGAAATACGAAGGTTTCACAAAAAATTCTATAAATGTACGACAAAACTGGACCAAGACAATTATATTCTGAGATATTGCAATATTAAGAAAGCGCGCAAATCAAAGCCACACAGCAACAGAAACCTCATCATAAAGTATACCTACTGTAGGCAGCAAAGATGGATCACTAGTGTCAGTATGCCAAAAAACATTTCTGAATGCGCTGAGAACAAAGAAAGATCGGGTTCAAGGGGTAATGAAAAGATATTACAAAAGCGATGGATCTCCGATTAAAGAAAACAGAGGCGGTGATCGAAAAACTGAACTGTTTGAAGCAAAAAAAATATCAGTTCAGTGGTTCATTGAAAAATTTAAAGGCCAGGAAAGCCACTATTGCAAGTCTCAAACAAATAGAATATACCTGGCAGCTGAACTGAACATTCGAAAAATGTGGCGGATGTATAATGACTCAAGAGACGCAGATTTAAAAGTTAAACAAAGTTTCTTTCGAAAAATTTTTAACACCTGCTACAATATCGGGTTTGGCTCCCCTAGAAGAGATGTATGCTCAACTTGCATTTAACTATATTACCACGACACTGGGAGTGGTTACTGTTAAAGCGATGAAATAAACAATCACAATAGACAAGTTTATTGAATATAAATGTTTTGAACCTAATGCTAATGTCTTAAGGTTGATATTGTTGACAGTTTAAGGTAATAGGCAGGTAGTATCGAACTGAAATCGTTTGAACCTTATGTTGTTGAATTAAGGTTGATAATATTATTGACAGTTTATGTTTATCATTGCGAGTGAGCACGTGAGTGATTCACAGCATTGCTTGCACGCGTATTAGAGCTATGTATGGAATTATGCCGTCGACCGGACATATGAAGGAGTACAGAACATCAACAAATTCAACAACGCTATAGAGGGCAACGTAGAAAGGACACACCCATACTTTTATTGGAAGGTTCAGAGCGCACAACTGACAACTCCTTGAAACACATACGGTCCGTGGCAAGACGAATCATCCTTCAGAATGTCACACATTCTGGCACCGTAGGCCCTGACCGCAGGAGCGGTTATAGGGTTGGCAACGGTTGGGTATGCTACCTACCGCGCAGTGAAATACTTCACTTCCCCTCGCTCCTGCGCCCGGCAGACCTGTTTTACTACCCAAAAAGTAGTAGAACCACTTACTCGGCTTATTGCAAGCGGCACAGCGCGCATCATACCCCAGACTACGACCCAACAAGAATTGCTGCTTGCTATAGACACATCAAGCAGTTCAGATGTCATCCTGAGAAACTTACAACAGACGAATACCTCAGTACAATCACTGACCCAAGCCGTAGAAAAATATATAGAACAGCAGCAGACAGGATGGCTATGGGCGATCCGGTCGTGGATCGGGTCACACCTTTCACAAAGATAGAAAAAGTCAAGGCAAAGACATACAAAGCTCCCCGCATGATCCAAGGTACAGATGTAACTTTTAACATAGAGTATGCTAAGTATATTAATCCACTAGCATTGCAACTTTTGATTTATCGAAAATTAATTTTAAAATTGAATAACTGATTTTTCATTTTATTTTTGTTAACCATAACACGTATAATAATAGATAACAGAAAATATAAACTATTTCTTTTTTTTTTGTTGTGTTTTTGTTCACAGTTTTGTTCGTAGCTTTACAATTTTAGGTAACGTTTTTATGTAACGATTATCTTATTGTTACATAAATTCTGTATAACAATTTATGTCACTATGTAGTGAAATTGTCGGCCTGACCCAAAAACGATCAAGATCGCAACGCAGTGGAGGAAAGGTATTACACTAAAAAGGCGCACCTACAAAAAGTAATCGACGCGCGCGCCACGCCGGCACCCACGCAATGCAACTCCAATGCCTTCCACACCAAGCTGCCAAGGTTGGACCTACCAACATTCGACGGGACGCTAAAGTATTGGCACATTTTCAAGAATATATTTCAATCTGCCATCGGAGACAGCAACCTACCATCCATTCAAAAACTGCAATACCTAAAGTCAGCCTTGCGAGGAGAGGCTGCAGGACTGGTTGGATCTCTGCTCATCACCGAGGAAAATTATAACAAAGCTATGGACATACTTCTACTATATGTATGTATGTGTATTTAATATATATTTTACTGTTCAGATGTTGCACTATCCCGCGCTCTCGTTTGATAATCTCCTCTCCCCGAAGGTTGTCTGGAAGAGATTGCTTTAGCAAGACGACCTTTGCACCCTTCTGTTTTATCTTTTAACCTTTTTGTTTATTGTTTTTGGGGTTAGATTTTATTCAACTTTATTATCATTCTTACTGTGAACCGTTTTATACCTAGAAGGGGGGTTGGGTACGGTTGAAACAGTTTATTTATTTAATTTTCTTGTTTCTTAGATGCCAAGGGTATGCCAAAGGAAGACTACGAGAGGTCAGGCCGACTTATCAACGTACAAACAAGCCTATGAAGATGTAAAAGCCGAATCTTCGTTAAGAACAGCGGCAGGAAAGAATGGACTGAACCACTGTTCCCTGTTGAGGTATGCACGAAAACGAGATGCGACTGGTGACGATGATAATCTAGAAATGAGATATAAGTTTATACTATTGCAGTGCCACCCTTGCCAACTATTGTAAACCATTTTTATGTTCCAAATAAAGATTTTTGATTTTTTTTTTATGTAAACCGATGGCCTCCCGCCGAATATGGCTTAAAAAGTTATCTTAGGCTCTCATAGAAGCGAATGCGAAGTAAAATATTTTTTATAGCGTTACATAGGGTTGCGTATATCATTTTAAAGATAATTAGGAATAGAGCCCAAAAATTTTTTTTTTAAATTTTTTCCCTAAAATTAACGAAATGGGGGGCTTTCAAAGTGGTGATTTTCTAACGTCCAAAGTTGACCTCTGAACTCTCAATTTTCTGAAAGGCTGAGCCTGAAACTTATCAATTATTTGAATTATATCCTTTACTTGAACAACAAATACTAAAATTAGATAAATATCATAAGGAAACGAAATTATTTATTTTTTAATGAGCTTCAGTATTTTTAACAGAACTTCGCAATGATGTCAATAGATGGCGCTCTGTACAAGCTTATGGATACCGCGAGGTCTTGGTTCGGGGCGAACCACTAGTTAAATAAAATAAGCGACGTTGGTCAGCAGGTACAAGACATTGGTGCTGGATTGGAGGATGACTTTCTAGCAGTCATTTTCTTGAGTAGGCTGCCATCCAACTACGACCCGCTCATTATGACGTTGGAAAACTCTTCAGAGAAGCGCACCACAGAGTTTGTAAGACCACGGTTGACACAACAATATCAACGGAGGCTCGAGAAAGAACACCAGTTCGGCTTTAGGCGTGATTAAATCTAGGACTAAAGCGATCCATTGTTTCAAATGCAAAAAGAAAGGTCACAAATTCCGGTACTGCCCTGGTGGAGCAAAGAAGGAAGAGAAGAAAGATAAAATTTAGTTTTATGCTATGTCAGTGAATTTAGACTGTAATGTTTGGTATGTGGACTCCGGAGCGACTAATCATATGTGTAATGACCTCAAATCTATAATCACACTATGTGAGTGAATCTCCTGTTGCTATTAAAGTTGCAAATGATGAAACATTAATGTCATCGGGTAGAGGAAAGGTCGAGATTCCCCTGCTAAGGACTAAAACTGATGTCCTATATGTTCCTAATCTAACAGTGAATTTGTACGGGAGCATGTGATATGGCTCGGCCGTAACAATAGGATGATCATCCTCCGAGCGGGTGTTGTGCTCGGGAACCACTGGTCCCCGAGAACAACAGAGGAATCGAGCGGCCGAAGTCCGTGCATTAGAAGAGGACATAATATGACAGTTGTGTGCGCAATATCCCCCAAATGTAAGCTACTGTGCATGCTCTTTTCCATACTTATTATTATTATCCAGAATTATTTTAGTACAAAAACGTTAACCACGTGTTACGCGTTAATAATTGAGATATAAAAAATGGATAAAAAGTGTTCTTGTGTGGTTCGAAAGGATCTGTAATTGATTTTCAAGAAGAAATCTTCAAAAATTGTGTATCAAAGTTGGCTTTTCGTAAAGAACGAAAGTTTAAACATTATTGGCATTGATTTTGATAACTCAACTTTCTTTTCTTCTTATTAATAACATGTGCAATTAAATAATAAATACCTAACGTACGCCTTGTTTCAACTTTTGTATCTTTAATTTGTAGATATAAATATATTATTGAATACAAATGAACAAGAGGACATATAATAAATAAAAAGAAAGAAGCCTGGAAGGCTACAGTTTATTATAACAGTAATTGTACGACTGGTACCAGGCAAACGGATCAGCTAAAAGCTTTGTATGATAATATGAAGCAGAAATCTCGCAAAAATGTCGGAAAAAAGAACGTATGTATTGAGCAAAATAATGCATCTATGCTTATTTGCATTCAATGTTGCATATTAGGTAAGGTCGACCGGGGTTAATGTGTTCACGGGGCATTGGTGTCTTGTCTATGTTTTTGGCCTTTATTTCGATATATAAGATTTACGCCATCTTTTAAACAGTAGAGAAACTATTTGGTTAAGAACTCACGCAATGACGAGAGCTCCAATATTACTGCTTTACCGACACGGCCATTTTTTCAGAGTTGTCAGTTATTTGGTTAGATTGACGCTTGTGCGTGTAATTTACAAATTAGTTTTTTTAATTAAAACTGTGGGTGATGTGAATTTATTTCAAGGTAAGTTGAAGCTTAATAAACTAATTTTTCATATTCCATAATAGTTTTATCATTCTATGTACATTTTATGGAGATAAGAGTATAGCTACATTAGTCCCTGTAGTTTTGTAGCTAGGGGTTAAAGTAACTTTATCGATAGTCACAATAACCCCTTGATTTTGCCTAAGACGTTGGGAGTCTCTAGTGATGATAAAATTTGTCGATAAATAAGTATGAAGATACATTTTACGTTCAAATAGTATTAAAATAAAGGCTTGTTTTAGATAGTGCGTCACTACAAGCGAAAAACTAATGACTCATATTCTCAAGAGTCACTCCAAAAAGCTGTTGAAATGGTCAAAACAAAAGAAATGACCACATACAAGGCGGCTGCAATATTTGGCGTGCCTCGATCAACTATTCTAGCCCGAGTAAAGGGAAAACGTGGTGCGAAATATGAGCATCGTGGTAGAGCAACTACATTCACGGCGTCTATTGAAAAAAACATAACCGGAGTTCTTCATACTATGGAGCAATGTGGATTTGGTTTGACTAAAAGAGAAGTTATTGGACTAGTAGGCCAATATGTGACTCGGAACAATATCACCACT
This sequence comes from Erebia ligea, assembly GCA_917051295.2. Taxonomy (NCBI): domain Eukaryota; kingdom Metazoa; phylum Arthropoda; class Insecta; order Lepidoptera; family Nymphalidae; genus Erebia; species Erebia ligea. The sequence continues at coordinate 2,380,975 of OU785241.1, forward strand.
ACTTTCAAAAATAGTTTACCTGGAGACGACTGGTTTGTGGAGTTTACCAGAAGAAATAAGCTTTCTCTTAAAAAGCCACGAGCAGTCGAAATTGCTCGCAAAAAAGCTGCAAATCCCTTTGAAGTACAAGAATTTTACGATTTGTTAGAAAAAACTATATCTGAAATTGCTGTACGACGTATACACGTATACACAATCTCGACGAAACGAGTTTCAATCTCGATCCTTCAAAAAGTAAAATTGTAGGAGTTCAGGGGTATTCGTGCACAAGAACAACGAGTACACCTAACGTGAAAATATTACCGTGCTAGAGCTAATGCATGTGGTGTGAAAATTCCACCTTTAATTATTATATTTAAAGGAACCTACTTCTGGAATACTAGGTTATATGAAGACGATAATAATACCACGTATGCAGCCACGCGTAAAGGTTGGATGGAAACACCTGTTTTTGAAAGCTATTTTGATAACGTCATCATCCCGACACTATGTACGACAAGAGAGCCCTTGCTTATAATTATGATGGACACTCAACGCACTTGGACATACATAAATATTCTTGAAAAAGCTGCAGCTAACAACATAACGATAATCAAGCTACCACCTCATACGTCTCATACACACACAAAATGCTGCGAGTAACATCAATTTGAATGATACTGAGGAAATTAATGATGCTCTGCCCATGCCAAGCACGAGCTGCAGAAGTCCACCTTCTACAAATATTTCTTCTTTAGCATTTGAAGAAATTTTAGTAAGAGCCGAAAGATCTAGAGGTTCTTTCAGGCAAATAAGTTATTTTGATGCTTCTCTGAATGAGTTGATTGGTTGCCCAAGAATACCTCTGAATGAAAACATAATGTTTTCAAAATGCAACTGTAGGTTAAAATGAAGACCAGCCGTTCACTAAAATCTGGAAGAAAAATACTTACCCATATTTTTTTACGTGTCCAATCAGGCAAGGAAATAATTGTCTACTTTTACTTCACTACCGACTACCTTACGTACACAGTACACTACGTAATTAAAAATTATAATATTGTTAATAAATAGATATATTTTGAATCTATTTTAGTTAGTTTGATCAGACAACGTGAGATTTCAATTCAATATAAACCCCTTGTTGGTAATACGTGCGCACTTCGAAGCAATTTCTGGAATAAAATGAAAGACCAATCAAATAACAGGATCGAGGGTCACGTCACGTGTGGGGGGAGAAAACCCCCTTAAAAAGCGGAAAGCGAAACCAGGAATGGGTTTCTCTTTCATAATAATAACCCTGGTAAGCGCTTACCCATTCGCTTAGTTTCCCTAAATTATATTATTATTATTATATTATTTCCCTTATTACTTGGTTTACTGTTTAGAGTGGTTTCCCAAATGATTGTGGTTACCCAATTTAACGGTTACCTTTTTTAAATTACACGGTTTATCCGGTCCCTGGTGATTGATCGCCAATACCGGTTTACTTTGAACATTGATCAATGTTGCTCCATGAAGTAATTTATTTTGCGTTACATAGACTGAAAATGATTTTTAGTTTTTTTTAATTAAAATTATGTTTTTTTTTTGTTTTGAAGCATCATGCCAAGAGAGTACAAAAAGCGTTTAGGGTCCTGTGATTACCGCAACTACACCGAAGAGATTTTGAATGAGGCTCTTGCGGAAGTACTTGAAATCCGTTTGATCTTACGTGGAGCATCGGTAAAATATAATATTCCTTATGGAACAATACATAACAAGTACCATAGTAAATTTGGGAAGAGACCTGGTGCACAACCAATTTTCTGCGAAAATAAAGAGTCTATGTTGTTGAAATCTGCAGCGAAAAGTGCACAGTGGGTATTTCCACTATCTCTTCTAGACTTGCGAATGTTTGCGAAAATGCTCTTGGACAAGCAAGGAAGATCTATATAGAGGTTCACAAACAATCTTCCTGGAATTGATTGGGCTTACTCATTACTTAGACACAAGTCTGAATACTCTGAACGAGTAGCTACAAATATAAAAAAGTAGAGCCGCTGTCCCGGGCAATTTCTGAATATTTCGAAAACCTTGAACCACTTTTATCTGTTGTTGAAAATCGATTAAATCTTTTATGTAAATCCCATCAGATTTCTGAACGAAATAATTATAAATAAAAACCGGCCAAGTGCGAGTCGGACTCGCGCACCGAGGGTTCCGTACAAACCTGTAGTAAGTTTTACGATTTATGACGTATTAAAAACAAGACGAAATGAACCGCAAAACTAACTTTGTTTGTAGAGGTTTATTGTTAATATCAAAAAATTACGTTTGTTGTATGGGAGCCCCCCTTTAACATTTACTTTATTGATATTTAATTATTTATTTTGAAAGGTAATATACAAGTTAATATTCTGTGAAAATTTGAACCGTCTACCTGTTACCGTTTTTAATATTGAGCAAAAAAATACGAAAAAAACACGTTTATTGTATGGGGACCCCCCTTAATGTATATATTTTTTTAATTTTTAGTATTTTTTGTTATAGCGGCAACGGAAATACATCATTTGTGAAAATTTCAGCTTTCTAGCTATCACGGTTTATGAGATACAGCCTGGAGACAGACAGACAGACAGACAGACAGACAGACAGCCGAGTCTTAGTAATAGGGTCCCGTTTTTACCCTTTGGGTACGGAACCCTAAAAAGGAGGATAATTAAACAAAAATAAAAAAATGAGGATGGGAGTTTAAATCACTTTTTTTTTAAATCATTTATAATCCATATTGCCTGTTGCTGTTTATATTGCAACATCCTTATAATCACAATATTATTAGCTCAAGTATAATGTTTTAATTTTATATTATGAAAAAATTCAAATCGTTAAAATAGCTATAATATGTAGTTAAAGCTATCGAAGCTGCGGACAAAAGTTAGTGTTACTACTTACTACATTGCAGTTGTGATCGCTTGTGATGGAGGATTCAAAAAAGTACCAATAATAATATTTTTAAAATCCTTACAAATAATAGCTTCCAAATGATAGGTAACTTTTAGGTCGATTTTTTTTACACAACTATATAGTAATGTTTTATGCAGCAACAAGGCGCGGCCCGGAGTTTTGTGTATGTGTGCCTAATGTTTTCGTGTGTTTGAAATTGCCACGCTATTTTGGACATTAACTTGTTTCTGCTCCCCTTTATGTGGCCTATAAAGTCGCCATTCAAGAATATCTATTATCAACGATGAGAGATATACTGAAACATTATAAAGAGCGGTTCTAATGTTCATACATTATTCGCTTAAGGAGTTTCTTAATTATTGACAATTAAGAAGTAGCTGAAAGAAATTATCACGGTTTATGAGATACAGCCTGGAGACAGACAGACAGACAGCGGAGTCTTAGTAATAGGGTCCCGTTTTTACCCTTTGGGTACGGAACCCTAAAAAGGAGGATAATTAAACAAAAATAAAAAAATGAAGATGGGAGTTTAAATCACTTTTTTTTTAAATCATTTATAATCCATATTGCCTGTTGCTGTTTATATTGCAACATCCTTATAATCACAATATTATTAGCTCAAGTATAATGTTTTAATTTTATATTATGAAAAAATTCAAATCGTTAAAATAGCTATAATATGTAGTTAAAGCTATCGAAGCTGCGGACAAAAGTTAGTGTTACTACTTACTACATTGCAGTTGTGATCGCTTGTGATGGAGGATTCAAAAAAGTACCAATATGTGTTCGGACCTTTTGCTGCCACCCAAACGGATGCAGAGATAATTATTTTCTAGCAATGGTGACTTGCGTCAATTTTTTAGTCAGCACGATGTGTTTATTTTGGACCCTGGCTTTTGAGACGCTACTGCTAACTTAGAAGCTCTTGGTTTTAAAGTACATCAACCTAAAACGAGAGATGAAAGGGAAAGGCAACTAACATCTATACAAGCAAATTAAAGTAGATATGTGACGCTTTGTCGTTGGGTTGTCGAAATTGTAAACGGCAGATTTAAGCGTGACTATAAATTGTTTAGACACATATTTTTCAACCTTGCTTCATCACATAATATGATGGAGGATTTTAAGAGTGCCGCTGCACTTATTAATCGTTTTCATAAAGTGATTGAAAATCCTGAAAATGCAGACATAATTGCTCAAATAGCAATATCACGGTTACACTTGCCCAACTTATTGGGTCAATTTAATTTGGAAAACAATTTGAATAGAAGAAGAGTTTCGTTTAGAAATATTAATGCAAGCCTGCCTAAGCTGAATACTTTTCCCCATTTAAGTATAAATGACTTGAAGCGCATCACATTAGGGTCTTACCAGGTGCAGCAAGCTCGGTCATACTATAGAGAGCACATCAGAGACTGGGGTGTTTATGAAATAGAAGTTAGTCCAGAGATAGAGTTTTCGGAGGAGCTTGTAATGTGATGTGTTTGGTTTTATTTTTTTCTGGCTAATGTACACAAAAATAGATAGTTTAACTATAAGAAACCTTTGTAAGCTTACTTACTGAGCCTTGAATTGCAAGATATGGCATTAGTGTATACTAGTATGAATAAGGAGTGCAGAAACCTAAAATAAAAGAGTTGTGGTCGAATTTCAACCTGAATGAGTGCAACCACTGGTAAGTAGATACTAGAGATACATACACCTTTTTGTAAAGTCTCTTAAAGTTTTTTTTAAACCAATAAAAGCTGTTCGACCAGCTTTTTAAAGCTAAATCCATTATCCAAGGAATTCTATTACCTGAGATTAATACACACGACACACACTTTTGAATTTTGAATTTTGAATTTTCATTAAAGTAAAAAAAAAAAATATATATATATAAGTTTCTAGAGAAAAGCACGACTGCATAGCTATATACTCGTATGTAACTTATTCTTTAAATAGAAGATCTGTACTATTTAATGGCATAGATTTCATCTCTGGACATTCTGGGCCAGACTTCCGTACAATTTTAGGCCATGTCCTTTGTGAAGAGTAGAGATGGTAATGGGACGCCGGGTGTACTCAGATCTAACTGCGGGATCTGCAAGGAGACGCGTAGGGCTGCGAAAACACATTCCTCATCCGCGTTCCAGTCAGTGACGGTGTACAACGTTCGTGTAAATCCACGAGTGAGACCGATTTTGGACATGTGGAAGTGTTTGGTGCAGTAGGTACTGCGTTACTAGACACTGGTGCAAAGCAATCGGTAGCAAGCATTAGTTTAACCAATCATTTGTGTAATAACGGACAAATGTTACTTCCGTGGAGACTGAAAAAAATGCGGACAGAACTAGGCGTGTAGATATTGTAAAAACGACTTTGGTAAATGTGAGAGTACGGGCCGTGGAGATCGAGACACTTTTTGTGGTTTTACCGGGGCTACCGAATCGTTATTAGGGATGAATTTTATCCGGGACGCTGGCTTGGCACTAGATTTTATCAAAAATAGCTTTACTTTGCGTGCTGCTGGAGCCGAATGCGAGTATAGCCTTCGGTATGAACGTGATGATCGGGCTGTAATTAGCTCTGCGAGTGTGAGGGTGCTCTCTTGTCACACGTCGAAATAGAGAAGCTGGCCGCACTCCTTAAAGCAAATGAAGACATCTTCAAACCAGGGGGAGATCCTACTCCTTTCGCAGTTCACCGAATAGATACTGGCGAAGCGGCGCCCGTTTCTACACCGCCATATCGAGTGACGCCGACCAAAAAGGAGATGATTCGGGCGGAAACAGATATAAGATGTTAGAAGAAGATATATTGGGGCTGATTCTGTAGTGCACAATCTCTAAACTAAACTAAAATTAGAGCATTAAAAATATTGCTAACCCTTTCATAATACTCCCTACGGAAAGGGACAGAACTAGATTTAAAGCTGCTATTTTAGTTTAGTTTAGAGATTGTGTTATACAGAATCAGCCCCAATGCGTGATTAAATTAGAAGGATAAGGGCGCGATGTATTTTTATAAAAGTGCGTTTGTATTACACTGTAATAAGTAAGTAAAAGTGTATTATGTTGATTGCAATGTAATTAATGCGCGTGTTGGAGATAGTATATTTAATCTCATTACATCTATACTGGAAACAGGCTGAAAAGAGAAAAAGTTAAGGTTCGCTTTTTTTATTGATGTTTCTAGTTGTCACTCTGCATAAAAACCCTAAAGGAAAAATTGTATCATGATTATATCATAATGTTTTTAGTTAAATAAATATTTTATTAATTGGGTTCTCAGTGCCTTATATTTAGTCTACAGATCCCCTGTTTTATATTTTTACACATCTACACATTTTAAACACCGCAGCAATATTAGTACGCAATAATTGAAGGCTTCCAAACTGTACGATAGCTAAACAACGACAACATGATATTAAAGAGGAGATGAAAGGAAAACATACTTATCATTTTTTATGAGTATTTTGTTGTGTAGATATATTTTTTGCAAATAAATGGAATTCAGAAATTTCAAAACGAATTGTTAGTACTACTTATACAAGGAGAGAACTTATTTATTTGTTATACAAAGGACACGCACGGTTTTTATTAGAAAAGCTTTTATTATAGGCCAGAAACTGGTGTATCAGATTTTCGTTGCGTATTTACGTGCGCCTTTCAAAAGACCATTTTGTAACCAAGTATATTACATTTAAGGTAACTAATTGAATTGGAAACTAATTGAAAAGTCTTATTATAGTGTAAAAGATTATTTGAATGACAGGCAGCCATGGGTATGAATTGTTCCAGCGGCTAATTATGTTATATTATAAAAATAATTTAGTAATTTCCTATATTTGTGAGATGGTGATAATAAAAAAAAAACCCGGCTGAGTTTGTTGTGGGCTCTTCTCAGACCAGGGCGCGTTTGGAACCCTCGTAGCTTTAGTCTTAAGATACCGTTGTTAATTATCACCATCAACTCTTTATTCTTTATAAACATGACGTTCAGAAGGTGTAATTTGTAGGTGGTACCAATTTTGAATAAAGATGATTTGAGTTTGAGTTTGAGTTTAAGTTATTTTGTTTATGTAAACTATTTTCAATAAGTACCTACCATTTACTTTGAAAATATCAATAACTTTCAGTATTTCAATAGTCTTAGAGTGGTAGATAAAGACTACGCCAGGTTTTAGCTCTCAACTTTAACTTTAACAACAATATCCAAATCCGTAATAATATTATAAATGCGAAGGTGTGTCGTGTCTGTCTGTATGCTACGCTTTTACAGCCCATCTTTTCAACCGATTTTCCCCCACGATTTTACATTTAGTCCTACTTTGTCCAGTCACACAATGTCCAGAAAATGATATGGTTACAGCCCGCTGTCAGACAGACCGACGGACTGACGAACAGCGGAAGCTTAGTAACAGGATCCCATGGCACCCTTTAGGTACGAAACCCTAAAAATCAACTCTCAGCTTTCACTAGACAGGCTTTTAATAATTATTGATGTCTGTAATTGTTAGATTTAGTTCAGACGTTGGATAACCGCGGGAGAAGATCGCGTCAATATTTATTATTCATCAGTATATTCCGCTTGACGTGGTAAATCGAGGACGCCAGTCCTCTCGGCCGTGAATAATGAAATTAAATTATGGCGCAAGCTAAGATTTACTCTGCAATTCCTCAAATCTGGATGAAGTCACAAGGTACGAGACAGGACGCTATATAAGTAGCGATGAGACAGTTTTGCGCATTTTCTGCTTCCCAGTTCACGAGAGGCACCTTGCAGTGCATCTTGAAAATGGCCAAGAATATATTTTATGGAAAACAATATTGTTGATAGGATCAACAACCTTCCAACAAACACACTTCTAGCTTTTCTTGAACTGTGCCAAGTAGATATCTTCGCAAGGACTCGGAGGAAGGAAAAACAATCGAAGGAAACAAGGTCAACCTGTGTCAGTTATTGTTGTTGGCTTAGGAGTGTGATTCTAGACAACTTTTTAGAATAAACAAGTCTATATTAATGCGCACCATGGTCTTATTTATTAGCCTCTATAGGTATAGTCCGTCAAACTTATCTGGCCCGGTGGCCAAAATTGGAACTAATTTTTATGTCACTTTATTACATAGTTTTTAAGTTAATTTTGTACTAACATTAATATGGACTGGGTCTGAAATAAACAATTTTTTTTTTTTTTATGTTTTTTTATTTTTCATATCTATCAGCGACGCTGTCTCCGGGTCAGATAAAATTGTGCGACTGCGAGATAGGCCTATTGCAGCGGGAAAATTTCATGATTTCATAGGAAATCAGAAGTTATACGCTGACAAAGTCGCGGCCGACCGCTAGTTTTTTTTAATTATTACAAATAGTATGGTGTGCATTTATCTAGAAAATTAATAAGTAGGTGACGGGGTGAAGTTCATTGCCCGTCGTATTACTGACGTGTCTGACTCTGATAGAGCTACAGAAAACCTTCCATGGTACTACCAGCAAGACCACCACGGATAAGACTTAAAACCTCTAAGCGATAATAGTAAAACTACAGCGCGGCGTTCTTTATATCTGTAACAATTATTTATCTACGTAAGCCCAAGATAATCCTCTCCCGCGAAACCTTCATAATAACATAATGAACTTTTCAGCGGTCGGGGTCGGAGTGACTAGTTGTTTATTTATTTGATTTGTAAAATTGCGATTATAAAGTGAAATTAGATAACCGTAATATTTATTAAGACTTATGTAGAGAGCCGTAATTTTTATTTCCGCATCCAATCCAAAATCCAATTAATTATTATCTTAGTTATCCAGAACTCTAAATCCAATTACAAACAGCAAACACATTTTAGGTACATTGAACATAAATTATTTAGAGAGCACCAGAATCATTCATCCACACAAATTCAGCGAAATTGACAGAGTATTTAAATTTTCACTCTATCCACACAAATTACGTTCGGCACAACTGACAGTAATTTATATTGCCTGTACTGCGAATGGTTGAAACGAAATGGAATGTTTGGGAATCCAATTTATTTGACCGTACCCAACATCGTCATAATGGCATCCGTTTTCGCGCTCCACATGGGTCTGATCCGATCCGATCCTAATGCCCCTTGTACAGGTTGGCCAAATAAACTCGGTGAAAATTTAATGGGCCAGCGCTAGGCTGCCGAGGCCGACCTATGTGGGTTTTCATACACACATAAAATGAGTAGCCTGGTACTCGCCAAACGTGTCGACATTAATTAATGTGAAACCCCACGAAAACTTATCAAGCTGGTCAGCACGTCAAGTCGCACCGTATGGTGGCTTTGCACCGAAACACGTAGCGTTGATGGCCAACCCCACTAGGTGGACGAACGATCTCATATGAGTAGATTGGCACAAACAGCATAAGACCGTGTTCAGTGACGATTCTTGCAGACTTTCGTCCAGTAGAGAACATCTAGCGGTTGAGACAATGACGAAATAGTCCTGTATACGTTCGCCAAGTACATTGGCCACGTCAGGCCAGTATGTACCTACAGCGCTCTTTGTTCTTTAGAAAACCTTGTGTTGTATTGTAAAAAGCCCTTTATAAAAGATTTTCAAGCTAACTCGAATATTAAAATAACATATTGTTTATTCCGAACTTTATATTGATTCTGAACAATGGATAGGACAGGGATTGCACACAACTGTCGTGCCTTTAAATAAATAGACTTGATCTTAAAAATTAAAAACACAATTCAAGTCATGTAAAGCCAAACATCACCATCTAATATCACGCCAAGGACGCATATCTGGACTGCTGGAAACATGAAGAGTGCAAAGTATTACTTAAGCGCTTGAAAGCCTACAAGAATTAGTTATTTTTATATTTCCTCCTAAACTTACGCACACCCTCGACTCTTGTTAACTAGTCTTAATAATTCCTATAAAACGTGGTTGCCTGGAAGAGATCGCTTCCAAGCGATAAGGCAGCCACTTGTACCGATTTTTTCTTATTTTATTGTTGTTGTTTAAATGTATTTCTCCTGTATTTTGATGTGCATTGAAGTATATTTCATTTATTCATACATTCATTCAAGTATTCTACGAAACAGTCCTTTCGCTTTTGGAGTGCAGGTCCCGCAACAAGAACAACTATCCAGGAGTTGATAAGAGTTGACCGTGCCCACAATAGGGCAATGGCCGAGGTGCACAGGTTGCTCAACCGAACACTGAGCGCAGCTCGGGTCGACAATCGACATAGCAGGGAACCTGGAGGAAACAAACTGGCTGGACTACGAGACAAAGAAGCCCTACCGAAAGGTTGACGAGATTGCTAAGGCGCCAGCCAGACTCCAATCACCGCTTAATCAGATGGCCACCAGGGCACCACTCAGCCTGGCAACCGTAGTAGGCAGTAAACCAGGTGAAATATCTAGCTAGCAGCAATCATCTTGACCCCAGAATTACAAGTAGAACTGTCGTACGTAACCCTTTTGTTCTTGTAACCGCAGAGCAAACCTCCTTTGCGGCTCGAAACAACGGATCAAAAATAAAAAGGAAAAACAAAAGAAAATCTAAACTTTTTATTTTTAACGTCGCTTTTTCTTTTCATTTTATTCTTTATCAAATCTTGTCAGAGTCGACGATAATTGGATTGCTTTGAAAACATTGTTAGCAATGAGGTTTTGTTTCTTACAAATTTCTAGGCGTATTTTAATCTGAATCTGAACAAGGGTACAAATTCAGCTATATGTAAACTTAAAACAATACGGGTGGTTGGGTTTTGGACTTCGGGGTTTTAAAACAAAAAGGCTTAATAAAATTGAGTCATACAGTATCAGTAGACCGCAGTCTCTACATTTTGCCCAAAAATTTATCTATGCCAAAGTTAATACTGCCCGGGACTCTGCCCACGTGAATATTTAAAAATCCCACAGTAACCCTTTACTTTTCTGGAATAAAAGTATCCTTTGTCCGTCTCAAGGAAAGGATACTTTTATTTAAACTTTAAAGTATCCTTTCCTTGAGACGCGACGCGACGCGATACGAAGCCATAGAATCCTCCGTAACCGTAGTAGTGTGTGGTGCTCGCTGAAATAAGACTTTTCTGGTTTTGGAATGGCAGAAAATAGGAGGAAATATTTAAAGTGTGGGCGTTAAGCGGGTGGCACGTTGGAAACCAAAAACCACACCCACCCAAAAACCACAGAAGAAGAAGATACCATCAGTTCTTAAAAACAAGTGTCAAAATGAGCGTTCCAACATGGCCGACCAATCGGAGCGAGGCTTGGAGGGAGATCGGAGAACGTCATCGTAGTAGTAGGGAAAACCTTTTAAAAAGCAATTTGTAGCAAAAATGAGGTTCAGTCTTCTAGTGTAAATTTGAATAGTGATTGTTAAGTGCGTGGTGTTATTAAGCTGTGAGTAAAAGCTAAGTATAATAATTATCATCATTTATAAAACTATATGCTTGGTAATTATAATCGTATAACTTGTGGTGATTGAATTTTATTAGTGTTGGCGATTATAATTCTCAATAGCGGGAGATATTCTTATTTTGTGAGATTAAATTAGAGGCAACTAAATCATATAATTACAATTATATAACTTGTGGTAATTAGCTTTTATTAGTGTTGGCGATTATAATTCTCAATAGCGGGTGATATTTTTATTTTTATGAGATTAAATTAGAAGCAACAAAATCATATAATGATAACCTAATACAAAACACGTGTTTGAACTTGTATTAATTTTATTTATGTTCAATTGTTACAATTTTGCCCGCATGGGTTGTAATGGTGATTTTATGTGAAAATATTCAATACAAGCCTAGCTTTTAAATACAATGAGAAAATAAATAGTTGTTCCAACGGTATTTGTTGATTTATTCCTATCCTAATAGGTCAGATTTAGTAATTGGTTTCATACAATATAAAGTTTGTTTTTATCACAGATCATCCGTATATTTTCAATAATAATTGACTACCTTGTTATTATACAGGTGGCCAACCAGTTCGCCTCAAGCCTGGAGAAATTAGGCCCAGCGTTCTTAGAACTCGGTTGGCCGGCCGACCTGGTCGCAACCACCCACGTTGGCATCCAAGCGTTCTTCGAAACTTTGGAAAGCGCCGCATCCGGCCCCGAAGACTACATGCTGCAAGATGATCAAAATGACGGTGACGCTGAATTGTGACGGTGACGGATTTGGAACAAAATGTCATAATAACGCTATATGACATTGACTTTCATGAATTTAAAGTGTGGGCGTTCACCGGGTGGTCCGGCACCGGCATTAGTCCCTACCAACATGGTCATTTCTGCTTTAACATCGATTACGACTAATCTACCACAATCAATGGCACTTCCACCGACTATACTTTATGATGACATGCTTACACGACTACCAGCTAGGGTAGGAATTAAGGATGAGAAGGTCATGATTATAATGGAGGAACTCAAAGCTTCATTATCCGATCTGGTGTACGGGGAGCCACTACGACTACCTGGCGAGTTCTTTGGCCATAATGTCAGAGGCTATACCACCGACATCACTGATTTCTCAGCTCGCTTAAAGTCCTTCGCCAAGAAGCTACAACCAGTACCAACTCAGCACCATTCCAAACCCAAAACCATCATATTTATTTATTTTTTGAAATCCTTGCGGCCCCCTTGGATGGTACCTGGATAGTGGATAGTGCAAAGATCTTACAAAGTGCCAATATTTATTGTGATCGAGGACCGCCATTGATTGTCGTGTTACGTTTGCCTTGAATTTTGTATGTGTAATCGTGTACGTTGTGTTCCGGTGTTGTGTCCTGTGTAAAAATGAAGACTATTCGTGAATCCGATACTTTCGTTGTGTTATTGCATCGCTGTTTCGCCTTCTACGCATAATAGAAAAGGAGGACTCGAACATAACAAAACCAAACACGAGACTCCTCAGACAATAGTACAGAAAGAACATGAAAATTTCGACGCAACCTAATTTTATTTTGGAAGCCACTTGAAACAAGCACGATACTCACTAACATGATTTCCTCAATCCATAGATGAATCAAATACACATGTTCTGTAAGCGCTCAAGCTTGCTTAGTAACTCCTCAGTGAGATCCGTGTAACTGCTATCGGCATAGTTCAGTATAGGTAAAAGGAGTGTTTCAGCTAAGGATATCTTAGGATAGCTTGCATCTCTGTACTTGAGCAAGCTGTCTCTGTCCCTGCATTACTTAACTAACACAAGTATCCTCTCGGAATAAGGTCTGCTCTCACAATCAGACGGATTTTGCCAGAACAATTTTGAAGGAATAATTGAATTTTTGTTAATATCAGGACTATTAACATCTGAAGCATCAATAACCGGCGATATGATTAAAAAAAATGACATGTTATTTGATTGCTTAAATAGCAACTCAGCAGACTACAAAAAAGGAAAGCCAAGCCACATTTAACAAATTTTACAGACCAATCGACACATTTGGCACTTTTCGAGGAGATGAAAGTTTTTCCAAAATGCAGAATTCATAGGATGCAAAAGTCTGCCCCCATCTAAGGAAGGTTGGATTTGGACGCTAAATGCAGTAGCAAGGGTATACCACAATTTAAAAAGAAAATATACGATAAAAGCCTTGGCTAGTGGCTACTCGCCATTTTTAGCAGGACCCTCATGAAAATTTATTTGGTACCATAAGAGCAAATTGTGGTGCCAATTGCAATCCCACTACTGGGCAATTTATAGGGGGACTGAAGATAGTGATGTTGTCCAACCTTGCCCACATGGGATCATTTTTTTCAAAATATACATATATAGCGAGCAAACGAGCAGGCGGGTCACCTGATGGTAAGTGATTACCGCTGCCCATGAACATTTGCAGCACCAAAGGAACCGCCAATGGGTTGCTGGCTTTTGAGATATTTGTTTATCCGCCCTTTGAAGAGCCCCATATTATAATCATCATAATATGAGATATAGTACCTCATACCTTAAATTTAATTGTGCAAGACACATTGATAGACACTTTAAAACAAGTTCATCTGCACAGGCAACGTTTTTAAAGGCACAAATAAATGAAAATTCTGGATGCACACCAAAGCGCCTTAAGCAGGAAGTGCCTACGCGCTGGAATTCAGCATATTATATGCTGCAAAGATTTCTAGACCTTGAGCAATATGTAAGGTCTACAGTGGCGACATTGCGGCAAGATCTACCAATCATTACCAACGAGGAACGGTCGTTTTGCGCAGAACTATGCCAAATCCTGAAACCGTTTGATGATGCCACAACATCGTTAAGTGGACAAAATTACATGTCGGCAAGCTCTGTTATAGTGATGACAAGGTGCCTTGTTTCTGGGTGTGACAAACTTGAAAAGCTGAAGATTTCTGTGAAGCTTCTAAAAATGTAGTATGTCAGTTACGAACAGGACTACTAACGAGATTTAACAACGTCGAAAGAAGCGGAACTTTTTCTGTCTGTACATTTTTAGATCCGCGTTATAAAACTGCAGTTTTTACCGATTTAAATGAAGCCCAAAATACAAGAAAAAGAATACAGGATATGCTAACAGAGAAAATAACGCGGGAAAAACAATCTTATACCGACAGACCATCTACCAGTACTACTTCTCAAAAACATAATAAATTTTCCCCATGGACGGTTTTAGAAGATATAGTTAGCCAACAGCAAACAGTAGGCACTCCTTTATCAAAGGCGATTAAAGAAATTGACACATACATGAACGAAGACATGCTGCCTGTATTTAATATGGATGGGTCATGGAACTGCCCTTTGGAATAACCACAGATATACCTACCCCTACTTGTCAACACTCGTAAAAAAATATGCAAATATCATGGCTACGTCTGTGCCATGCGAGCGTGTTTTTAGTAAGACGGGACTTATAATAAATAACCGCCGCACAAGTTTGACAAGTTCAAAAGTGAATCAGCTAACATTTTTAAACATGAATTTAAAATAGTTATTCAATAAGGGTTGTAAATAAAACTGTTGATTCTCTTAAAAAAACTGTATACAGGGTGGCCCAAATAGTGACGTCCAAAGAAAAAATTTAGATTCCTCGTACCTAGACCTATTAGAAAAAACCTCATGTATGTTCAGCGATTTTTGGTAGTTTAGGAGTTATAATTTTTTTAAGTTTTTTCTTGAGATTTCTGAGGCAGTGAGTGTTCAATTTTTTTTCTTTTTATTTAGTGCTTTTTTCCGTACTTTTTTTTTCGTGAACATACTTGCTATGAAGTGTGCTAGCTACTATGCATAAAATAATTACCATCATAACATTAACCCAAGTTGGAAAATTTTTGGTCGAAAGTGAAAAGTTTACGTACGACAAAAGTAGAGAAGAATTTTTAACTTAAGATTAAAAATACTTAAACCTGCCTACGTCACTTCCGGCTAGTTTCAAAAACTTTTGGAGTGCCTAAGCTTCCCTTATTAGTTAAAAAATTTGGTACTTTAGGGGGCATTATTGTGAGATCCCGGCCTTCAAATGTGGTAAGGCGGTAATTTCTGAACTTAAAATTTGATTCTTAAATTTGAGTTTTGGCTATTTTTGACAATTTTATGGCTAATTGCAGCAGGAATTTTTTGCATTTAAGTATTTTCTACAAAAATAATCGATATTTTTCGATTAAGTGACATCAAGGTTACGTAAAAGTTATTTGGATTTTTTTAGTTTTTTACAGTCAGTAGGACGAAAAAACCGAATTGCACTCGGTTAGGTACTAAAATAGCTTTATCTTATTATCCTTCTGTCAATAAAGTATAGCTTTTTCGCACCTACAAGCTTTTTTTCCTGTTTTTGTCGGCAGCATTGTAAAGTATTGCTGGCAAAAACAGGTAAACAAACTTATAGGTGTGGTAGGTGCTGTAGTATGAACATTTCAAAATTCAACATAACAAGAAGAGAAAACGTGTCGGTGATGCTGGTGAGGGGTCCACTTCATCTAAAATATTGAAACAATCAACTCTTCCAGCCATCTTACCAAAGTCAGTTAATTTCGACATGTTACTAGTGATTTTTTTAGTGGATACCATGTCACCTATATCAATTTTAGAAAATGAAGTGTTTAAGGCTCTTACTGAGGGTGCACAGCAATTAACCGTTCCACCGAAAATTATGTGCCGGCAAACATGTAATACAAAAATTGCGAAACAGTACACCAAATATGTAGACTAGAAAATACAAAAGAACAATTGAAAAAGGTTAATTTTGTATGCACCACGGCTGATGGTCATCATCTAAGAGAAGCTATCTGGGTGTAACTGCTCATTGGATTGATTGTGATACATTTGATCGAGAAAGCGTAACTTTGGCTTGCAGGAGGTTTAAGGGAACACATAGTTATGATAACAATGCATTTGCATTTTGTATTTAAATACTTTTTCTAAACTATTTTTTCACATCTTTGGTTAGGACAAACAAACGGACGGACAGAAAAAACACTATTACAAACTCTGTTCGTTTGTTATCTCTTTACGGTTTAAATGGACACAGTTTTGCGTCAAATTATTTCGTAACAAAATTATAAGACAATCCCGATTCCCAGGAAGACAAAGAATTCAAATAATTTTTAATAAAAAACAACCTTCCGAAATAACAAAGTAAAATGCTTGTTTTTTTATGAAAATAACTTAACATTCCAGTTGCAAGATATTATAACAAAGTTACTTTGAAACTAAGGAATCCTTTGAGGGTCGACTTATTTGCTCAAACTTTGAGATTGTTCCACGGTCCACCCACCCACGCTAATTTGCCAAATTACGTTACAAAGGACTTTGTGAATCGTGATATCCAAGTCTCTATATTATTAAACTAGTTGACCTACCAGTACCACGAAATAGTTTTACTCCCATAACTTACAAGAACCAGTTTTCACCAGTATGAGTTCTCATGTGTCTCACTAACCCACATACGCGTACTAACCCACATACGCGTAGCAGTGGCGGTGTCGATATCCGGTCGTCGGTCGCTTGGTCTCCGGTCCCCAGTCCCCAGGTCCCGGACACCAGTTTCTGTTTATATACAGGCCGTCCCACGGCTATGCCGCATGGAGGGGAAGTAGCTTAAATATCGTAGATGGAACATTTTACTGAAAGAAGACTTCATTTTAATTTAAAATACAATTTAAACTGTATTCATAGATTTTTAAATAATTGCCTGGTTGAACCGGGACTCGAACCCGCTATACGAGAAAAAAAATTACTTGTAGCTTTATCATACCGATCGAAAGGCTATGAAATAAGGATTATTTTTGCTAAATAACATAGCATCAAAAATAAAAGGAAGGCCATGAATTTTAACATTTTAATACAAATTATAATTAGTAGGATAATGGCTCCAAATTCCAACCATCTCGATAACATTTTTAGTACTTTTGTTTACTGTCATAAAGGTTGTCGCATAATAAATAGCGACAGACACGGTAGGACCGCTGGTGGTTTTTAGTGGGTAGTTCGGGAAACCGGGAGTCCCACATACCCCACCCGGGACCTGCGCGGCTGCCCCATGCAGGCGCGCAGCTCCCGCGGGGGATGCGTAAAGGCATTTTCCACCAGCGGGATACAAAAAAAATAACCCACATACGCGAATTAAGGAAGAATGTGGAAGTTCTGCTGAAGGGCACTTACAGTCAGAGGGACCAAATCGCCACCCTCGTCGCGGCTAACGGGCGACTGGCCGAAGTGATACTGCTCAAGGAGCAAAAGGAAGGGGGGAGACCGGCGTTCGCCTACAGCACGCCGCTCACCAAACCTACGGCGGTAAGATTATCCGCACAAGGTGTGTGGAACGCGCCATCGGCCGGCCATGTGCGGACGGGGTATGTCGGAGGGGTGGCGTGCAGGGGGGAGGGACGTGCGAGTGCGGAGGCGGTGCGAGCGGCGTGGGAAATGGTGTCCCCGGCTGCGGAGCCAAATGCGACCCTTGCGGACTTGCATCACACGGGAGGAGCGGCGCAGCATGATGGCGCTGACGCGGCCATGGACGCTGCGCGGGCGGCGCAGTGCGTGGCTGCCCCGGACGGACTGTTGCCCGAAGAGCCGCCCTCGGCTGCGGGGCTGGAATCACTTTTTGGGAGTCCGCTCCTCCAGTCGTCGGAGGCGGAGCCGGACACCCGGGACAGTGCACCAGCACAAGAGGTGGAGTCGCTGCCCCCGGCATCGCCGACACCGCCGCCCCAGACACCGCGAGCGGCTGCGGGGTCCGTTACGTCGGGGACGACGTCCTGCATATCCCAGTCACAAGGGGAAAATGGGACTTTCGTTGGGGTGGGCCACCAGTGCCTGCTGTGCGGAGACTTCTGCACAAGCAGAAACATAGGCAGGCATATACGGAGGCTCCACCCCAAGGGTTCAGAAGAAAATATCCGGGATATCCTGAAGGATTCCCTTCATATTACGACATACTACTCTGTCAAGAAAGTATCGGGAAAAGGTCATACACAAAATGTTAATTATTATTCCAAATTAATTGTATCTCCTTCAAAGTAGGCCCCTTCGGAAATAATACACTTAAGCCAACGAATAATCCAATTTTCAAAGCATTTTTTAAAGGCATTTTTCGGAATCGACTTCAGTTCTTGCCGCGAATTCTCTTTTATGTCTTCTATCGATTGAAAACGGGTACCACAAAGTAGTAATTTGAGTTTTGGAAAGAGAAAAAAGTCGGCCGGAGCCATATCCGGTGAATACGGTGGTTGTTCAATGGTATTTGTTGAGTTTTTGGTCAAAAAATCATTTACAATGATGGCCTTGTGCGATGGCGCATTGTCGTGGTGCATCCAAGAATTTTCTTTCCACAAATCTGGCCTTCATCGTCGTTTAAAATGATACGAATCGATTCTTGAGACACAGAAAGTTCAGCAGCTATCTCTCTCAAACTTGAATGAGGATTTTCAGTCACCATTTCTTTCACTTTAGTGATGTTAACTTTAGTTGAAGACGTTGATGGCCGACCAGAGCGAGGCAAATCTTCCACCACATCTCGACCACTTTTGAATGCATGGTACCACTCGTATGCGCGTGTTTTTGATAAAGTCGATTCCTCGTAAGCTTTCTGCAACATTTCCAGCAACTCTGAACACGAAATTCCATTTGCGATGCAAAATTTGAGACAAACTCTTTGTTCGATATTTTTATTCATTGTAAAAATCGCAAAACACTATTGAGATGAACTGACAAAATGGCGCACTGTAAACAAAGTAAATAACAATTGACGCTCAAACTTCGCGGCAATATAGACGACAGTTGTGCCAACTTAGCGACAAAAAAGAATTTTTGAATTGAATTTGGAATTAGAAACAAATGATGAATTCCTGGTACTTTTTTGACAGAATGTATGTATACTACTCGTAGGTTAAGCTTTTTTGTACAGAGTAATGTACGACTTGTGTCGTACATTACTCGTCATCGTCGTCATCATTGATACAAAAAAAAAATCTAAATAATTATTATTACACTCAATAACGGACCAATTATATAATACATAATTATCAAATCTTCTTACAAAAAATATTTAAATTCAAATAAAAATAGGCTACACATGTCAATAAATAATTGTTAGGTAAGTTATTGTTTTAATGATTTATAATCAAAAAAAATCTTTAATTGAGTAGAATGAATAATTCAAGAGCCCACTGAATAATTCAAGAGAGACTGAGGGCAGGCTTAAATCGCTTAATAGGCAAGGTCTGAATATCACAAGGCAACTGGTAAAATAATTTAATACACATAGCATGACAACTTTTTAAATAAGAAGCAGTTCTAGGAGTTCTGCCCAGAACCAATCTGTCGGGATTCCTTGTATTTCTGAAATAAACATCTTTGGCTTTTTTAAATTGATGTATATTATTTTTAACATAAACAGCTATTTGGAATCTCGTACATGCATGTTAAAGTCAAAACTTACGCAGTTTTACTCCCATAACTTACATGAAACAGTTTTCCCCAGTATGAGTTCTCATGTGTCTCACTAACCCACATACGCAGTTTTACTCCCATAACTTACAAGAAACAGTTTTCACCAGTATGAGTTCTCATGTGTCTCACTAACCCACATAGGCAGTTTTACTCCCATAACTTACAAGAAACAGTTTTCACCAGTATGAGTTCTCATGTGTCTCCCTAACCCACATACGCAGTTTTACTCCCATAACTTACAAGAAACAGTTTTCACCAGTATGAGTTCTCATGTGTCTCACTAACCCACATACGCAGTTTTACTCCCATAACTTACAAGAAACAGTTTTCACCAGTATGAGTTCTCATGTGTCTCACTAACCCACATAGGCAGTTTTACTCCCATAACTTACAAGAAACAGTTTTCACCAGTATGAGTTCTCATGTGTCTCCCTCCCACATACGCAGTTTTACTCCCATAACTTACATGAAACAGTTTTCACCAGTATGAGTTCTCATGTGTCTCACTAACCCACATACGCAGTTTTACTCCCATAACTTACAAGAAACAGTTTTCACCAGTATGAGTTCTCATGTGTCTCACTAACCCACATAGGCAGTTTTACTCCCATAACTTACAAGAAACAGTTTTCACCAGTATGAGTTCTCATGTGTCTCACTAACCCACATACGCAGTTTTACTCCCATAACTTACATGAAACAGTTTTCACCAGTATGAGTTCTCATGTGTCTCACTAAACCACATACGCAGTTTTACTCCCATAACTTACAAGAAACAGTTTTCACCAGTATGAGTTCTCATGTGTCTCCCTAACCCACATACGCAGTTTTACTCCCATAACTTACATGAAACAGTTTTCACCAGTATGAGTTCTCATGTGTCTCACTAACCCACATAGGCAGTTTTACTCCCATAACTTACAAGAAACAGTTTTCACCAGTATGAGTTCTCATGTGTCTCACTAACCCACATACGCAGTTTTACTCCCATAACTTATATGAAACAGTTTTCACCAGTATGAGTTCTCATGTGTCTCACTAACCCACATACGCAGTTTTACTCCCATAACTTACAAGAAACAGTTTTCACCAGTATGAGTTCTCATGTGTCTCACTAACCCACATACGCAGTTTTACTCCCATAACTTACATGAAATAGTTTTCACCAGTATGAGTTCTCATGTGTCTCACTAACACACATAGGCAGTTTTACTCCCATAACTTACATGAAACAGTTTTCCCCAGTATGAGTTCTCATGTGTCTCACTAACCCACATACGCAGTTTTACGCCCATAACTTATAAGAAACAGTTTTCACCAGTATGAGTTCTCATGTGTCTCACTAACCCACATACGCAGTTTTACTCCCATACCGATCACAGATTTTTATTGTGGTTACAAATTACGATACAAGTGCCAAGTGAGTTTTTTATTAATACATATTTATATGATAATATTAGGTAAATACTATAGTTTATTCAGTATTTTAGAAAGAAGCACCCACTTCACAAGTGAGGTAAACTGACTTATTGATAAAACTGATTTGGGACTATAAGCACATAATTGAAAATGAGAAAGCGATGCTGTGACGTGAACCGAAAAGGATCGCTGCTGGAAAGCAGTTGACAACATTCTCACAAGATAACATTCCCTCCCCAATACCTTATTTCGTTAGATTAGATTTGGTTATTAGCTCCGCGAACTTGCGGTCGAAACAAATGTTAGTGACAATTTATTTCTATTCGTTGATGGAAAATTTTCTTCTACCTTTAAACATACTTGCGCTGTATTATCACAACATTTGCTCTATTTTCGGTCAAGCAAACCGCGCCCTACAAACCATACAGGGCGCAGTAATACGGTCTAAAACAATATTTGCTCATATTCACATTTCCCGAGAAGTTTACCGTTCAAACAAGACCGATTTATTATTGGAGGCCCTATAAGAACTCTTAATAGGTTGAGACCTAAAAGGATCCTAGGACGATGTTCCTCTTTTATTATTGATCTTATTAGTGTGACTACTCTCTAAACTAAATGATATTATAAATCTTGTCATTTGCAGCAGAGTTCTCAATTTATCATGCAACGCAGTTTTTAACTTTTGCAGGATTATCGTTCGTCTATGTTTTTTAAGTCATTTTGTTAATGTTTCTGAAACCACAATATATTATTTGATAAAGATATTCGTGATAGTATTTCTCAGTTGTTTCTAAGTTTCTACTCTCCTCATTGAAGTTAAATATCAGAAGATAGATAGGTGCCTTAGCATTGAAATTTGTGAACTAATTGCATAGATACCTATACAGTACCGTAATATACCACTAACGATTACTACATGGGTGATTCCATAAATGTTGGGCGACTCTTAGTCTTCAGAACTTTTCGCTCAACTAATTAAATCAATTGTATTAACAATAATGTTAATAGAGCTGAATAAGGGTGTTTCTTTATATAGACTTGCAGAAATTTCAAAAATGTCATGTCACCCCGGGGTTAGAACCACACGGAAGCAGATAGCATCGAAATTCTTCTGGTCAGCCATGAACAAAGAAGTAGGTAGCAACATGGGCCAAAGCATGTGTCAACTGTCAGCGCAGCAAGGTACACCGTCACGTCGTCACTCCTCTGGCGGAGTTTCCACCTTCTCAACGTTTCGAACATATACACATACACGTCGTGGGACCGCTACGATTATAGAACGATTTCAAGTTTGCGTCACCATAATAGACATATGCACCAGATGGCCGGAAGCTGTTCCAGTTCAATGAAAGACAATGAATTATTTTTTAAAATATTTTGAAAAATTCTAATAAAAGAAAGACTGCTAAATTCGAAAGGGCATCAACATCACGAAATCGCGCAAAACTTGAAAAGAATAAAAAGGAAGAGGAAGAATGTAACAATGATAAAATCACAGAAGATTAAGAAAATAAAATCAATAATGCTAATATAAAAGATAATGATAATTCAGAAGTAGCTGCAAACTGTCACGTCGAAAAAGAGTCAAAAAGTGTTTGTGTTGATGATGAGTTAAATCCAATATAGCCTCAGGGCCCTCAGGTGATATTGAAATAGGATCTGGTAATGAATGTGACGAACACTCATCATATTTACTGTAGCAAATAGCAAGAATAGCATGCTAGAAATCGCGTAGAAACGTATTTTTCTAGTATGTTTAGATAATGTTTCTATTATTTTTTTCTTATGAGGATCTGAGCATCATGTTTCTTACCTTTTTTACAATGATGACATAAAATAAAAGCTGATTGAACAATTTGTTTTATTTAAAACATGATTACACTGTGTGAAGCAAACAATTTGTTTTATTTAAAACATGATTACACTGTGTGAAGCAAAGGGAAAAAATATCTTAAATCGGTTTGCTGGATACAAACAAACTTACACATCACATCTTATGCCGATGGTAATATCAGAACTTCTTCACTATTTTCAGCTTGATCCTCAACCTTAAACATATCTAAATGATACGATTTTATCGGATTAAGAAATATGTCACGTTTAAGCTTTATTTTTATGACCATAAATGTTTACTACTTCAGGTTCGTGTAATAAAATAATCTTCTTTATTTCTACAATTTCATGATTATTTGTCATGCAGTATTTATCCTGCAGCTTAGATGATAAAACAAAATGTTTAAAATGAAGAATTGTGTGGTTTTGACTTTGTGTTACAAAAGGACCGTTAAAGTTAGTTATTTTATTTGAAATAGATCTATTGACCCGAATTTCTTCTGTAAGTCTTTTTGCAAGTTGTGTAAGAGTCCTGTTTCCTTGTCTTATCGTATTTTTTATTGTGTATAATTTATTTTCAAAAGGGTAGGCATTAAAAGTTTGTGGTGGCCCGAACTTTTCTACTTCGTCAACTACATGCATCAGATTATGCACGTTGCTGGTTATACACGAAGAATTTTTTGTGGTTTTAAAGCCGCGGCGATTTTGATCGCCTTTAGCAGTACTATCGACTCCACTGGTTTTTTTTTTTTTTAAAGTACTTACGTTTTTGAGTTAGAATTTTTTTTCGAAATAAACTCGAAACTGTGAGAAACATTAGTAGTGCAACGCGGCGAAGTTCAAAGAAGGTAGCCGGCGCGAGCGGCGTCTGGCGTCCAATCATCGAACCGATTCGGTGTTTAAAAGCCCCGCCCCTCGATCCTTTGAACGGCCCGCGCGCCGCTGACCGCTCGCGGCTAGCCGACTTCCGGCCCCAGTTACGCAAAACACGTCACGCGTGCCGTATCTAAGTGACGCTAATTCGGTTTTCCAATACGCGCAAAAATGGATCGCCATTACGAATACTCTAATTTGGAATACCTGAGTATGGTGCAGATGTACGCCATTGCAAATTACAATGCGACAGAAGCTCGACGGCTCTACGCACAACCGGGTCACTTAAATTCCCTTAATCTGCGAGGAATCCGACACCCGCAAGTTCCGTCGAGTATCACCATCTTAGCCGCAACGCAGCGTTTAATCGACCATGGGCAATTCCGAACACCAGAGCATGCCCAAGGTCGAGGTCGTCCCCGCATGTACTCGCCGGAACTCGACGAGGAAATACTCGAATACTTCGAACGCGATCCTCGGCGAAGCACCCGAATGGCTGCAATTAGGTTTAACGTGAGCCAGTATTACGTGTGGAAGTTGTTAAACTCAGAAGGCTTACATCCATACCATTTTAGGCGTGTACATGCACTTCACGAGAACGATGGGCCAGCTAGGATTGAGTTTTGTCAGTGGTTATTAAACAATCGTGAATTGAGCATTTTGTGGACTGACGAGTCAACTTTTACTCGAATTGGAATTTTTAACCAGCACAATGAACATTTTTGGGCCTTTAACAACCCCCACGTGATCCGCGAAAGTGCTCATCAAGTGCGTTTCTCAGTGAATGTGTGGGCTGGGATAATTAACGGCCACCTTATCGGCCCTCATTTCGTGGAAGGAAATTTGACCGGAGGTATGTACCTAGACATGCTACAAGGTGTCATTCCCGAATTACTCGACGACGTTCCGTTAGCGGTGCCCATGGATAACATGTACTTTCAGCACGATGGTTGCCCGGCCCATTACCACCGTGACGTGCGAAATCACCTAAACACAGTGTTTGGGCAGCGCTGGATAGGACGTGGCGGACCAGTGCCGTGGCCAGCAAGAAGTCCAGATCTAACGCCGTTAGATTTCTTTTTGTGGTCTGAACTCAAGCGCCTGGTGTACAAACGCGAATTCGACACTCGGGAACAATTAAAGGCTGCGATAAGAGACGCTTTTAATGTAGTGAAAAGTGACAGAGACACGTTATTAAAGTTAAAAGTAAATTGCATAAAACGGGCACAAATGTGTATTGACCGAAATGGCTTGCATTTTGAGCAGTTGCTACGTTATCAGTGAGTGTGTAAATACGTGTAAATAAGATTGTAAAATTTAAAACCTAAAATAAGTGCATCAACCTACTTCGTGAGCTGTAAATAACCTGCAATGATGGTAAGTACCTACTGCTGCCTTAAAACTTTCATCGAATCTTTACCTAATGTTAAACAGCTGATAGCCTTACAAAGGTGAACGACCATTCGCGCTCCGCGCCGCTCAGTTCGAGCGTCACGTGACCCGCTCAGTCAGCTGGCGATACTATTTGATCGCAAAGTTTTCGAAATAATAATTTCTCGATTTTTTATTTTTTGTTTTAATACTAGGGTCAGGATAAATGGTAGAAATAAATTGTACTGTTAATTTCGAATCACCTCTCGGGGGCCTTAAAACCACTAAAAATTCAGCTTGTATAGTCAGCGCCATAGAAATTCTTAAAGTTTTCAACGAAATGTTGCATCAAGTTTCTGGCTACTGGCAAGAATTTTTGGTATTTATTAATTGAACAGATTGTTATCGCACAAAAAAATTATAGAAAATGTTGATATACATCGTTATCGAGAACATTAACTAGTGCAACAACGCTCAGATAGTACAAAAATGTTCTGAATTCAGATCCTTTCCAAAACGCGAGGCAATCAAGTGTTCGCACTGCTCGGTGTATTTCTGAAGGCATTTTACATTTTTATAAAAAGTCATCGACTTTTGTTATATCTCTTGCGCACTATTTCGTAGTGTATATCCCAAAATTTCCATTGCGCCATCCAACTAACAATCTTTTCATAATCCCCAGATCAATCAGATGCAGCGAATCTGCTACGGGCAAATCTTGCATCATATCGATTGGTAGTTCTAATAGCGGCGAATCAAATATTGGATAGAAGCAGGCGTTACTTTGCGGAAGTCCATGATATTGAAAAAACTAGAAAATTCGCTATAATCCGCCACAGAAGGTAAATCTATGTGGTACAGTGCGTATCTTGAACTTGCAGCCCGCGATATTCTCCACACCAAAATCTTCCAAAATACCCTCAACGTACGTTTCACTCCGACACCGGAGCATCTTCAGGAGATGTTGACTCTACAATGCACGGTTGTGAAGTTGTGTGTGTGAGTTCACAATCGGCAATCGTAAAAGTGAGTGGAGTACGAGGATCGATCGGCAGTAAATGGTCAAATCTTTCATTTAAGATCGATAACAAGTCTTTTAAAGCTATTTGGCCTATATTTCTTTCTATAGCCCATTTTCTTAATTTGTCAAGAAATTTTAGATTTTTAAAGTATTCAGTCAAGTTTTCTTCTTCATCACTACTTGGCAATTTTGTTAATTGTAGGACTTCGTCAAGATCAACTGAATGGGTAGTATTCAAATAATTACCTACAGAACCCTGCTGCGGTCGAGTTACCGTTTGACCACTTTCATTTAGACTTGAGCACACAAGAAGACAAGGAGCTGGAACCCCCGCCTCTATCCAATTTGAGGAAACGAGGCTCGACAACCGATCTCTGGACGGCATACAAGGTAGCAAAGCTCTCCATAAACAACAACAGAGATAGCACCTCCGAGGAATCAGACTCTGCAGAAACTCGTGAAAAAGCAGGGGAACACGAGGCAGAAGTGCAAGCAGGAGCATTGACAGAAAAAGCAAAAAACATACTCAGGGGATCATTAAACGACTTCCGGGTTTTGAATGATCGAGTGATCCAGGTGAATCTGTCATTCCTGAGGAAGGAGTCACAGAGATCACGAGTTTCCAACTTGATCGGCAATATAATCAAACATTACAGTCCCCTTCCTGGGACCGTTCATGCGGAACCCACCTCATCGAAAGGGGTATTTAACTACAATGTACGGGCAATAGCACTTTCCCCAAGCACTGACTCTTCAGAACCAGGCCCGTCTACTTCAATAGATGCACACATTATCTTGTATAACGTCTGTTTCTTTAACGTTAGTGTTAAAGTTTTTTATTTTACAATATTCTTTATGTAATTTTCCACGAGTAAATCTCTGATATTTCCAGGAATTTCTATTCATTTTATTTATAATATCAGCAGGCTAATCACAATTAATAATCAAAATGAATCAGATAGAGATATAAAAGTGGTCATCAACCATTTAACTCCACCTTACGTTATACAAAGATAATATTTGAGATAACAGGATCTAGAATAGCTATTAAATAGTTGAATTGTGACTCTATAAGTAATATCCACTACACCACCACTACAGTCCATTAACGTCCCACTGCTGGGCACAGGCCTCCACTCTCAAAGAAGAGTGGGAATAGAGCTTAGACCCACCACACTGCTCCAATGCGGGAGCAGCGTGGTGGGTCTAAGATCTAGAAGCTTAGACCCACCAAGTCTAACATTAACAAAAACTCTTCTAGCTGGGCTAAGCTAGAAAAGTTTTTGTTAATGTGTCCCCTACAACCCCATAGTACTTGTCAGTGAAACTTAATTTTTAATTAAAAAAAGAGGTTTGCAAGACATCAATACGAGCCCATCAACGTATTGCCAGATAACTTCTCGCGTGGGCACGTCCTAAGTAAATATCACATTGATTACTTAATTACTTCAATAGAAACCCAACGACGAAAATTTTTTGTTAAGCGGACAAAATATATCCGCGTAACATCAGTATAATTATTGTTAGAACTAAATATGCTACAAACAGTTTTATTTCTCTTATATTGATCTGGAAAACTTAGGCCTTCTGAATAGAAAAAAAGAACAAAACATATGTAAAATCGTCTCGATGTTAATCTGTTAATTTTAAGTACCTATTAGTTTTTCTTTATCAGAAGTTTGTTTTTGCTATCTGTAGGTACTGTTTTTTCCTGTGGCTTCTTCGCTGGTATATGTGTTCTCTATGTCATTTTAATTTTAGGTATTTTGTTAACTGTTTGGGCCTCAATAAATAAAAATAAGTTAATGCACACACTAGCGCATCAGGACAATTCCGTAGTTGCCTTTTGACGCGAAAGTTTTGCGCATACGTCCTCTCCAGTCCCTAGTATGTTTACGCTCTAATACTCAGACACGATACCTATAAATAGAACGTAATAATAACGATACTTTGTGCACAGAAAGGCTCCAGAGGGCAAAAGCCACGCAAAAGCTCTCATCGTATCCCAGATCATTATCGAGCTCAATAGCTCTTATATTTCAAGCTACACGTCTCGTCTCTATATATAGTTAATTTTATTTCTTCCGGATTGTTTTTTAAATACCAGCGGCACGTGTTTTGCATGGGTAAATACTTAGTAGAACGAGAGTATTTATTATAAGTATTATATTATTTATGTAAATGGTAGGTAGTTTTTTATATGTTTATATTAATACACCACCCGCAGGTTAATCTCCTCAACTTCTCCTAATCCTAAGGTTGACTGGCAGAGATCGCTAATAAGCGATAAGGCCGCCTTTTGTATTTTACTTCCTTGTTAGTGTTTTCGGTGTATTTGTGTTCTTTATATTTTTGTGTTTTGGAGTACAATAAAGAGTATAATAATAAACAAGGCATTAAAGCCTAAAGGTACTCACAGAAACGAAGTCAATGAACAAATATTTGATCCAACCTGGTATATAAAAATCATAAAACCGATCGCAAACAAATTGCAATACGCAACACCCTGATAAGTCATAAAAATGGGTCGGCTTTCATAAAAATGTCCCCATCCCGCTCCCCGGGGTGAAATAACATGCCGTGTCCAAGATGGAACTGTGCGAAACCGAGCTTCGCGCTCATCAATTTCACTGGGCGGAAGTTTCAAATGCGCGAATACATCTGAAAGTAGTAGAACATCTAATGAAAAGCATGCCCAGAGCCTACGCAATTCTCGTCTAATAATGAAAGTCAATCATTTCTTTGAGAACACCTATCAACATTATAGCAAGAAGATAAGATAAAAACAAAATCTGTATATAAATTATTAATAAAAGCGTGTATTTTCGTTTAAGAGTCCGTGTGGCGGCACTCCCGCGTCGCCGGCGCATTTTCATGGAGAGCTTTGCGTCCGCCCCGGGCTCTCACAGTAGCATTTATATGCCCCTCCCGGCACGAACGTCGCCAGTTCCTTCCAACCCTCGTGAGAGCCAGGTCTCTCACGCAAGTCGCGTCACGTCACTGCTTTAGAATTTAAGATCAGATAAATGCCACTCCCGGCGCGAACGACATCAGTACCTTCCAACCCTCGTTAGAGCCAGGCCCCTCTCCCAACTCGTGTCTCGTCACTGTTTTCGAATTTCGAACCTTTTTGTTTGCTTCTGTTATTTTACTGTTAAGTTTTTTTGTGTAGCCAATACAAGTTGTGACCGGTTTAGTGAGTCTTATTGAAAAGTTCCCTATAAAGCGCATATTAGTTTTTAATGAACTTTCTCCTTTTCTCCTTCCTTAGAATCTTTCAGACTCCAGTGAACAATCGTGCCGAATAATTCATAGGGTATATATTAGACACGACGGAGGATCGAGACGGCTCAAGATAACGTGAACAGCATCCAAAATGAGGTATCTATCTACAGCGTAAAGATATTTTAATGCTCGTGGCATAGCATTGACGTAGAGTGGAATTTTTGTAAGCAAATAAATGTAGGGAATTTTTAAAATGACGTGTGGTAATTTCAAAAGAGTTGCAATCACAATCAACAAAGCCATACAACACGGAAAATGTTTCAATGTTCAGAAGAAGATAGTAAAACAGACTCAAAAGAATGCGAAATGAGCAGTCTATGATCTATTCCTTGTGATCAGTATCTACGAAGTTCCAATTTGAAGTATGTACTTAAGTAGAAATGTTGGATAGAAGCAGGCGTTACTTCGCGGAAGTCCGTGATAATTAAGCGAGGAGCAAGATTATTTCGGCGGCTTAGTTAGCATTATACCGAATTAACCTTCTTGTTTCTCGGTGAAGTAGTTTTTCTTTTTTTTTTCTTTTTTTACCATATTTTTAGAATATATCTCATTGCATGAAATATTTCATGCCATTTTTCCCAATTGCTTCATGAAATGTTTCATATTACTTAGGTATGTATGTTGAGATTGTTGTTTGGACTTTTCTACAAAAAAAAAAATTGTGTTTTACACAAAATGAAAGACATTGGTAAAATGCATAGCCATTATACTTAATTCAAATCAACCTTTTTCGATAAAGTATTACAACAGCGACTTTCTCGAGATGTTTTCGACGGCCAACGAAGCGAGCAAATCGATTAACTTTAACACCTGTCGATTCGATTACACTAGATTAAACACGAGTGGACATGTTCATTCACATTACTTATGAACCTCATGTTCATCCAAGTATGATTTCAAAGGACATGAACAGGAAAGCGATTTAGCGTTCCGGTACGATGCCGTGTAGAAAACGAATAGGGGTATGGGTTTAATATAACTGCCATGCCCCTAACAGGTTAGCCCGCTACCATCTTAGACTGCATCATCACTTACCATTAGGTGAGATCGCAGTCAAGTACTAACTTGTAGTGGATTTAAAAAAAGCAAGAAATAACAAATACAAAATGCCACGAACACAAAAAATTAGTTTTTTTTTTTGTTTCGAGTTAAGAAAATAACATAATATTGACTACCACAGCTTAGTGTAAATTTGTGTACAGGCTATTGTAATAATTAAAAAAAAAATACTCTGGCTGAATGGCTCTTTTCTTGCTGCTTATACTCGAATAGGAAATCAGATAATTCCATGATTAATATTTCCTCGCAAATTAGAGAAAAGTACTACACAAGTCTCGGCCGAAATATAAATTCACAGTCTCGTTTACCTAAAAAGGCCTATGCTAGCGCCTCGTTCTTTTAAAATCACTTGGGAAGTCCTCTACTTCGCCTCGTCCTTCCAATATTGATTTATTTCCGGCCAGGGCAGTAATATAGGTATTATTATTTACGGATAACGTATAAAGGGTTTCAACGTAGACCCAAAGACATTTATTGGCAAAAACTCAATGATGGATTGTTTTCAGGGACACAATTTTCCTTTTTATCAAACACAGAAGGGTCGCTATGTTTAATTTTCATTGGAGTCTGCTAAGGGTGGAGTTCACCGACTTTTTAATCGGCTGATTATCAGATAATCGGCTGATTAAATCTCTTTTACTGTTCACCACAACCTAACCACTGGTAACAACGCTTGATCGGCTGCTTAACGTAACCGAGCTCGGAGGGGTCGTTTAACCGCCGGCTCCCGCATTTTGACATTTGTATTTTTGCGTCAGTGTCATTTTTGTAGGTTATGTTATTGGCTGTATACGTTCGAACCTAATTGTTTGGTGTCTGTGTTTTTAAATTATTTACCATTTAAAATACAAATTAATATACTCTTTGTGTTGTAACTTGTTTTTGAAAGTAAACATGCAGTCAATGCTTAATGCAGTGGTAGATAATTATCAAGAGCACTACTTCGACATTCTGGCAAATCTGGAAAATCTAGAAAGAACAACAAGGAAACCACGAGTTTTTCAAGTTCGTCGTAGTTATTTCGAAGAATATGATGAAGAAGCATTTAAAACTAGATTCCGTTTGTCTAAACCTTCTGCATTGGAAGTACTTCAATTAATAGAGGAAAATTAGAAACAACAAAACAACAAAACAAGAACACAACAACAACAAAACACAACACAACAACACAACAACAACAAAACAAGAAAACATTATTCTTAAAACTCATTAATTTATCAATAACCTCTGCCCTTGAATAATAATTATCCCAGAAATTGAAGTAACTTGAAAGTTGAAATATCTACTACCTCTTTTCTACAAACCTCCATGATATATTGAAACTTCAAAACAATAGGGGCCATTACACCCTATTACCTGCCCAAATTCAGAACTACAGCGTAGTTTATCCTCCCCAATGGTGTCGTTATACTTTTCATGTTGATAGCATTTTATATTATACTACAAAATATAAACGTCACAGTACGTAAGGATGAACAGTTAAAACAATGTGACTACGCAAATGTGTTGGCTTTTATCATTCATTCAGTTTAGGTCAATTTGCTGTGAATGGTTGATTATCGCCTGGTTTATTAATTGTCGTTCAAAATAACGTGTGAACAGTAAATATTAAAACGGTTGTTTAAACGGTGTTGAAGATTAATGAGCCGATTACCCAAACATCGGTTAACCAGAAGTGGGCGCACTCCACCCTAAGAATATGTTATCAAAAGGCAAGAATCCAAAAAAATACTTGTCTATGGTAAAATTTCTTTATTTTATGTATGAAGTTAACCTGTCTGGAACTTTCTGTGCTTTTTACAATAATTTGTCCATTTTGTCTGATTTAAAAACTTGCGTAATACAAGTCAAATTACATTCACTAACACCCCTTCTAGCTATTTGGAGTATTTTACTAAATCCAGATTAATTAAACTTAAAAGGCAAATAATTAAACTAAATCCAGAAAATTTAAATATTTTTGTAATGGATAATCAGATTGGAAATTTTTACGCGGAAAAGGTCCCGCAGTCAAATTTTATTACAGATAAGTAGTAAGTATGTACATACATAAAAATGATTGAATCTTCATTTGTTTTCTTCTATTGCAATTCTTTAGTTTTTGTAACCCTACATCGTGCCTACCTAGCTATTAAGATGGGTTTTAATTTTTCAGAACTGGATACAGGAGCTAGTAGCATGCAGAGAATTCAGAGGAAATTTAAAATTTTTAGCTAGTGGCGATGATATGGATATGCAAGTAAAAATTTTACTACTACCTATCTGTTTAGCAACCGAGGTAAAAATCTTTTGCCTTATGGCCTTAACATTTTGATAGCTCAGTATATAATTAATAGTTACAATTCTGATATAAATTAATGTTTAATTGGTTTCCAGAATACTCAATACGAACGGGCAATAGCTATTCAATATTATATATCACTATATTATAAAAAACTAGCTCTAGTATTAAAATGTGGTGTGCGAAGTAAATCAATAGTAGCACTTAATAAGACGTGCTCTATTGTACCTTGAAAAGGAAGACAATCCAGCGAAAAAGCAATATTCGTATTTTTGGTAAAAATATGATACGGGTGAACAGCTGCCTTGCGGTGTGTCTGCTGGTGCTTGTTAGGCAAAGGAATCCAGGCGGAGGTGGTCCAGTCCTCCAGATACGTACGCATTGTACTCTTTTTTTAGAAGATATCTTGTATTGAAGTCCCTAGAGGAGACCTATGTCACATGACCAAACTCCTACCAGACCAGATTCGAAACAATAAAATAACCTTGTCGGGAATAGAACCCCGAGCCACTGCTACGATTCTTTAGGACTTCGCATTTTATTAGATTTTGTTATTGTTTGTCCTTAAACTTTCTATATTTACTGAAGTAGAAGGTAATTTAAATCCAACAACGCTCAATTTCGAACTTAGCTCAGGTATGACTTTATCGCCTATCCACCGCTCAGCCGAGGACGACGGTTTTAATTGCGAAAGCTTTTAACCTATTTAATCAGTTCGACGGTAAATATTCAAGATTATTTGAAGACCAAAGTTGGCTTTGCATCCTGATAACGATGGATTTGTTTATTATGGCTATAGATTGGTTTGAGTGTAATCAACTTATCACACACCTCGGCCATACAAGTGTTTCAAAGGCACAAATATTTCACCCAGGAGAAAGTTCAAAAGATGGTGAAAATAACAGTACTCAAATTGTGCTTTTTAAGATGAGAACAATACCGATTAATTTGACTATTTGACAGTTTTCGGAAAAATATTTTTATATGTAGGATTATTTTATACCTGTTACAATTATCTGTTTTTAAAAAAAGCGTTATTTATTGGAAATAATGTATATTTTATCAATTCAATTTGAAATTCGCGCGAAAACAACCGGTCACGTGACATTTGCAAGCTGTGACGACATGATCATGACTCATGTTTTAAAATACTGAAAACCATAGATGAATATGTATAACGATAACCTGAAAATCAAAACAAAGACTACGTACGACACGACGCTCTTTAAGTCCTAAAGGCATATTTTGAGTAGAAAGTTTACAGTTTTTTTACTGTAATTGTGAAAATCAGGTGAAAATGACAAGCTACAAGACGTGTGCCGTGCTTATGTGTAGTAATAAAACAATTAAATATCCTGACAAATTGTTCATATAGATTGTTTCAACGAATAGTACCTATGGCCGGGCGTTATGTTGGCTCCCCTGTCTGTTAAAGTCATTGGCACGAGAAGACGCTCCCACAGATTTTGTTTATTTTCATTTGATTTTAGACTGAAGTCATGTCCAAAACTTTGAAAAGTGGTGAAAGAATAATGGTGTTAAGGGTGAAGAAATTTTGTGAACGTGAAAAACGTAATAATGCCCCATTAATTCGTTTAAGATGTGTTCAAGCTCATGTCGCCGCCATTACAGGTTAGTCAAATAGGATTACCAGTAGCAGATAATAATTTCCACACTTAAACTGCCATTTTTCTTAAACGGTAGTAATTATTAAGCAAGCATGTGTACTGCGACTATAATTGATTTATGTATGACTTTTACAATAGACAAATAAACCGAAATATTTGTTTTAGGTGTATCCGAAAAAAATCACCATAGAAGGTGAAGTCGCAGCCAGCACGTCGACTATGGTTTCAACACCACGCAAAAGCGGTCCCCGGCCTAAAAGAAGATGACTTCGAACGGTGTGCTATAAGGCATAAAATACATGAATTTTATTCCGTAAAAAAGGAAGTGCCTACTCTAATATAGTTATTGCATGAAATGCGAAGCGAGATAGATTTCAAAATAATTCGTACCACTTAGTGGAGAATAATGAAAGATATGGGGTTTTATTTTTAAAAAATGTAGATCCAAAAGGAAATTCCTAATGGAGAGATACGATATTGTCGCCTGGCGTTATCGATAACTGGAAGAATTGCGAAATAATTGTCTCGGAAACCAGCGACCAATAGTATATTTGGACGGAACATATATACACACAACATATTGCGCCGGAAAATGTTGGCAAAGCGAACAAGAAAGTGTATTATCATCAGATTCCAAAGGGCCACGTTGGATTATCGTCCACGCGGGTGGTGCTATAGGTTTCATACCCAATGCTCAACTGATCTTCAGCTCTCAGTCACAAGCGGCCGATTATCACGACTAACGACCGGAATTAATAATCAATCCTGATCCAAATAAACCTATCCAAGATTGAGATCTCAATCCATTTTTGGGTTTAACTGTATCAATAACCTACCGTTAGATTGCAATTGCAATCTTTAAACGCAAGATATCGATGGGAGGTCCAATCTCAAGTTAAGGATTGACCTCTGTTCGAAAATGACAGTTCAGGTGTCTCTCACCTATAACTTATCTCTCAATTTTGACGTTTGGTTTGATCCGTGTTTTGATCCAAATCTTCAATCCTACACATTTCTCGGTTTTGGTGTAACTTGTGCATTTGTTCTTGAAAAATGGCGTTGTCCTTTTTACTTTCAAGCAGTGATAGTAGTGATTTGGAGGACCTTATGATATTATCAGAATATGACAGTGACGAAAATGTAGCGCCTAGAAGCAGGGCCCGAAGAATGAGAAGAGTTAATTACATGCAGAGTCTCGATGACGCTGACTTTACGTTTAGGTTTAGATTGAATAAACCTGCAGTTAATTCATTATTGGATGAAATAATGCCCTATATACGAGTAACATCGTCAAGGTAAGGTAAATTGATACCTGCCTCATTTAGTTTAAACTTTCGTTCATAACCCTAATTATTATGCTTTGCAGAAACTATGGAGTCTCGCCCCTACACCAGCTCTTGTTAACCCTACGCTTTTATGCTTTGGGCACAATGCTCATATCAGATGCAGCCCTGTGAGTGTGGGTGTTTCGTGAAGTGGCCTCAATCTGCTGCTTTGGGCCTTGATTTGAATGTTCCCTATCGCCATATCTTAATATATCTGTGCATTGACAGAAACGTAACCCGTGGCAACAGCTTCTTACATCTTTTCCATTGGTCAAGCAGTCGGGTTGCCGTGGATACCGCCAAGCTTCACCTGCGCACTGAAACACCTGTGCACTGCCTGCGCACTGAACACAGAAATCTATAAAATTTGGCGAAATGGCCATTTCGCCAAATTTTATAAATTTCTGTGTTTTTGACGTTTTCGACACCTATGTTTGACTTTAATTGTGAATATTTATTTACTTAAGTTTTAGATAGTATTAGTTTATTCAATTTTATGTAATTATTAAGGCCTTCTTAAATTTTTGTGCATCGTGGAATTATTTAGTTTTAAGTAAGTACATATTTATATTTTTCCGTACCTGTTGCCTTCCATGGATTGTTGTGTGTGTAACAAGCATTTTTCATCCACGAGGGGCCTACATATTCACCAGACACGGATTCATCACGTTCGCATTGTTCAAAATAATATAACCGCGCCAAATCCCATACACCTAAATACTCCGTCGCTGTCACCCAACACCACAATCCGGTTCCATTCTCACCTCGGCCGGCTCAAACAGACAACACCAATAATAAAACGTGTGCCACGTGGGGCCAGACCCGCAGTAGCCGAAGCACTTACTGATATTATTAATAAGTGCGTTCGGCACAATAACGAAGAAGAATGGCACAATCTCTTGACTTTTACCTACAAAATCCTGTACGTTTCTGATGACAATAATTGCCACACTTCTCTGACTCAGAAGATTAAAAATAATATTATAAAAAATTCGCCCATCCCTAACCTATCTTTAAATTAATATTCAACAAGTACGCCTTAACTACTATACTGCTCTTTTGTTAAGGCGTACGTACTGCTCTTTCATTATTACTTTTATGCCATGATAAGGAAGAAGACGTTTTCCCTCCTGACAAGACTGCGTTCGAGCTCCAATAGTATCCTGAAGATGCTAATAAGGAGTTCCCGCGGGAATCAAAAAACCTTAATCCACGCAGACGAAGTCGCGGGCATCATCTAGTAAAAAATAAAATTAAAAAAAACTTTGACCACCGGGTCAGATGAGTTTGACGCTCTGTGTGCACGGATTTGTGTGCATTATTTTCTTAAATGTTTTAACTTTAAGTTTAAATTAATATTCAACAAGTACGCCTTAACTACTATACTGCTCTTTTGTTAAGGCCATCGACCACACAACCAATCGATGGTTAAGGCTGGTACTGTTAAGATGGTTAAGGATGGTACTGCTCTTTCATTATTACTTTTATGCCATGATAAGGAAGAAGACGTTTTCCCTCCTGACAAGACAGCGTTCGAGCTCCAATAGTATCCTGAAGATGTTAGCAGGGAAGTTGGACTCCCCAATCCTTGAACACTTCTTGAAAGTGTTAATTGGGTGAAAGCTTTAGAATTATTTTGTTATTATGTCAAATTCTGATTAATTTCAATGAGTACCTACTAAAAGTAAAATACTACTACACTACACTACTACTAACATAGTTTTTAAGCTTATGTACTACTAATAAATGGGCCTCTTGGTTGCCTCAATAAAGAAATTTATTAATTTATTTATTATTTATTATTTTGCTTCAAGTAACTGATGAATATTTTCAAAGGCCTGGTTTGAGTATATTCTTATACCTGTATTACGACACAAATTCTTTACCAGGGCGTTTAATAATAGTAAATTCTGATCTGGTCATGAACTTACCTTTTCAGTAACTGCAAGGCCACTGAACTCATCAGATGCGATGCAGTCGCCTTTGAACCAACTCGCCAAACGACCAAGTTCGCCGAACATGTGCGACGGAATCAGACTAAATGCCATTTTATATGCTTCACTCACTTTTTAAACTGTGTGAAACACAACGCGGGCGTGATGGCTCTGGCAGCCAAAAGTTAAATGAAAGTTCGTTAACAGAATCTTTTAAACCAAACTAACCCAGTGTGAATGCTGCCTTAATTTCAACAGAAGTAGTATCTACCTTTTTCTGTTCATACTATAGTTTTAGTTTTCTTTAAATTTTTGACCATGTTTGTTTGTGTTTGTTATATTCACACGTCACGCGAATAACGTAATTTACTACGCAATAACTTTACGGAACGAATTGCGCTAGCAACTCATCCTATTTTATGTCAATGCATTTTTCGAATTTGAAAATACTTCTTACGCATCAGAACGGAAAGACATCTTCCCTTTACGACATCACAAGAGGCACTAAACAAAAATTGACATTTGACAACAGCTCCCGATGTTATCCTCAAAATATTCGGTGCAGAAAATGTGCTATCGACGTAAAAATCTAATAAGCGCTTTAAGCCTGTGAGATAAAATCTACTTTCGAATGTCATCGGTCAAATCACTGAGCATGCGCGCGAAATGGGGGCGGCAATTTCTCACATAGCCTCTACGGATATGCCAACAAATCGTCCGACGATACGGTCCACCCTGGTTTGTTACTATTAATAAATCTTGTACATCGACGGGGTTGTAGCGGTACGGACGGTAAATGTTGTACTTACTGCCACTGTGAATCTTTTTTAACATGACTAACAAAACCTGTTCTTTAGTTTAGATGTAATTTTTGGTCTTCGAACCGAATCAGTGGAAACCAGTATCATCAGCAATATCATCTATCATCAGCAATCAGCATCAACAATAGCAAGAACAGCAGGATTGATTGAGCGATTGAAGTGATTACCGCCGCCCATGAACATTTGCAGCACCAGAGGAATCGCCAATGCATTGCCTGCAAAACTGCGCAAGATCGGTGCATCGGAATGCAGTCGTAGATCACAGCGATAAGAATCTTGTATTCGCACCGGGCGAGCGACGTTGTTTTTCTATATGAAGTTTTGCGCGTTCTAACGTATCAATATCGGTTATTATTTTCATACGTATAAGGTTCATTTTAAACAGTGATTATTTTATAACAACTTTGAATTTTTAACTTAATTACTTATTACGTCATATAAGTCATTAGTCTCTCTTAAGCCCCTAAAATGAGTGAAAGCCTAAAGGATCTTATAAAGAAAAGAGGTTCTGTTAAGGGTCGATTTACACTATTCATAAATTACGTTAATTCTTTAGACGATCTAGAACAAGTGCAATGTACCGAGTTAGAACTACGTATAAAAAAGGCAGAACAATTTTTAACACAATTTGATCTAATTCAAAGCAACATATATAATACTAGCTGATGCCCGCGACTTCGTGCGCGTGGTGTTTTTTGGTTCCCGCGGGAACTCTTTAATTTTCCGGGACAAAAAGTAGCCTATATGTTATTCCAGACGATAATCTATCTCTGTGCTAAATTTCATCCAGATCCGTTCAGCCGTTGGAGCGTGATTGAGTAACAAACATCCACACATCCATACATCCATACATCCATCCAAACTTTCGCATTTATAATATTTATTTGATATTGCAGATACCGATGACGTCAGTTTTCGGTGAATCAGTCTTCACCGATAGACAAGAGATCGAAGATCAATTCTATTAGTTCATATCCAAAGCAAAGCAAATTTATAAAACTAGTCTGCGTAAAATCAATAATCGGGACGATGATAATGACGACGTTCACTCATGTATTTCAGGAACTTCGCAGTTATCGGGAGAGGTGAAACAGACAAAGGCCAGCGTAAGACTACCGACTATACAAATCCCTAACTTCAGCGGCCGGTATGAGGATTGGCTTGAATTTCGAGACACGTTTATTTCTCTAATACATGAAAACAAAACCATCAGTGAAATTCAAGTTTCACTATCTGCGAGCCTCCTTGGAGGGCGGCACTGCTCAGGTAATACGATCAATTGCTCCGGACAACGACACAAAAATGGCTTCAGAATTGACAGTCAACCCATGTTGGAGGCATGTTAGTTGGCATGTTCGAAGGTACTAATGAAGAGATCTAGATTATCCAATTGCTTTTTATTGAATCGAAGCAGGCGTTACTTTGCGGAAGTCCATGATAATGAATGAACTAGAAGTTTAAATCGCTATAATCCGCCACAGCAGACAAATCTATGTGGTACAGTGCGTGTCTTTCACCAATAGCATGCGAACACCCACCACCCAGCAATTAGCACCGGCACAGCACCACACCGCACAAATCCCCCAAATCACTCTCAACGTACGGTTTCACTCCGAAACCGGAGCATCCTCAGGAGATGTTGACTAGACAATGCACGATTGTTTGTAATTTTGTGATTTATTGTGTAAAAAATATCGTCTTCCAGCGGAATTCTTCAACTACGTATTCCATCCATCAATTTTTTTTATTACGAAATGTGTGTGTACGGCCAAGTGCGAGTCGGTCGAACTTGCTTATCTCCGAAGTTTATCAATCGAAAAATCAGAAATAATTATTATGGTCAATAGAGGTTTATGGACTTATATTTTACAGGAAAAATAAAACCAAAGCTCTAACTAGCATAGTTTTTTTAACATTAATAATAAACCTCTACAAACGAAGTTAACGAATAATAAAAACAAAAAAAATATGAATAAGCAAATTAATATAATATTATCGTTTTGCTTGAATACTTTTACTTCTGGAGTACGGAACTCTCGGTGCGCGAGTCCGACTCGCATTTGGCCGCATTCACAATCGCATTATTTTGAGATTTTTCTGTGCTCTTAGTACTCAGAAGAAAACATATTCACGTGTAAAAGCAAAAATCCGTTTGGAATCTTAACTACAATGCACCTAGTTCAAATACGGTCACAGATGATCCAGAACTTGTTGCAGAACCTTTAGACATCCGTTGACCTGCTCATGAAATCGAGATGCACGAACTGAATTTGGAAGTCGATACAAACGATGGTTTATCTGGGATAAATGGCTGTCGCATTGTAGACCTTAAGCATGTAATTCAGTGGGCCTTTGATTTGGAAAGGCAATTTTTGACGAATCGCACGTGCTACGACGTGCGATTCGTCAAAAATTGAATTTGCGCATGAAAAATAGACGGATTATTAAGTCAATTGGAATTTAAATGTGCAATAAAACTTGGAAATATAAGACGAGTGTCAGTAACCAAATTAATACCTCATTTGTATGGGCAACTGTAACTTCAGGCAGCTTTTACACACAAGCTGCAAATAATGAATATTATGGTTGGCAAAAATACCTTGAAGTTGGCCACACCCAGATGGAGGTCGACTCGATACATAGCAGCATCGAAAAAAAGTTGCCACTTCATCGAGATATTTTCATTCCTGGAGACTACATCAATATAATAAAGAGTGCTAGAAGCCAGCCTGAACCTTATAAATTAGTTTTTCTAAGCTACAGTGATTTCAGCAGGTCTGAAGGTGGTAGATACTCAAGCATTCGACCAGGAAACAAAAAGGGCGATCCACTTGTGGTTGACCTGCAATATAATCCAGATGGGATCATACGGTATAAGTTGGACTTTAATGACGACTTCAAAGAATTACCGCGACGCTCAAACAAAAACTACCCACGAACTGATAATTCTGCCCTTTATCATCATTTCTCCCTACTGATACTACAAAATGTATACATTTACAAGAGTTAAAACCACTGATTCCCAAAGATTATCAGTGATAATTATCGAAAATAGTCGATAAAAATACCGATAAACGATAAATTCATGTAATAAATCCCAACGAGATTGCACCCGCGAGTCATATTTTGAAATTCGCGCATGAAAGTTAAGCCCACCCTATCGTTCTCTCACTCGCTCAAGTGCTCCCTCGCTCGGTGAAATAGGTTCGGTTCGGCATTCACTGTTAGTGTGATTTTGAGTTTTGTTCGGTTGTGCCGTGTGCGTGCTTCGGGTTTATGTCAACACAAGGATAGGTGCCTATAATAATAGGTCTTTACCTATGAAATTGCCTTTCTTCAGTACTGGTCATTTCAAATA
Source organism: Erebia ligea (assembly GCA_917051295.2). Taxonomy (NCBI): domain Eukaryota; kingdom Metazoa; phylum Arthropoda; class Insecta; order Lepidoptera; family Nymphalidae; genus Erebia; species Erebia ligea. The sequence continues at coordinate 2,423,002 of OU785241.1, forward strand.
AAAAAAAGTTTGTAATGGCTCTGTATTCTAAATTCAAATTAATTTTGATTTAAAACCATGACATTCTTTTTACAAACTCAGTCTTTTGTTTTTTGATTAGCGTTTTATTTTCATTACATTTCAACATTTTTCGTCATAATGGATACTTTAAAAATTCGTGTAATTACACGAATATGAATGGAATATGAGTTCCGTCGTGGCACCAACGCGACACAAACGGCACGTAACATCAAAAACTTTTACGGAGAGAACTGTACAAACGAACGCACAACCCGTTATTGGTTTTACCGGTTCCGTTCTGGAAATTTTGACTTGAAAAATGAAGCTCGTGGTCGTCCGGAGACTTTGGTCGACAATAATGAATTAAAGGCGATTGTGGAAGCTGACGAAACTCAATCTACAGCTGACAGCTAGCAGCAGCTTTTGATGTAAGCATCAAAACAATATTGATCCATTTGCGACAAATTGGCAAGGTAAAAAAGCTTGACAGATGGGTGCCCCACGACCTTAACGATCGCCAGCGCAACGTACGCGTCGAGACCTGCCTTGCGCTGCTCAACAGGCAAAGAAATGAAGGAATTTTGAAACGAATTGTTACGTGCGACGAAAAATGGATTCTGTTCGACAATCGAAAGCGCTCAGCAAGTTGGTTAGATCCTGGTTCAGCACCAAAGCAATGCCCTAAACCAAAAATGACCCCTAAAAAGGTGATAGTCACTGTTTGGTGGTCTAGTGCGGGTGTGATTTACCACAGCTTTTTACAAAACGGCATGAGCATTACTGCAGATGTGTACTGTGAAGAACTGGAGAGAATGATGGAGAAGCTTGCACATCTGCAACCAGCTTTGGTCAACCGGTCGTCCCCACTGCTCCTTCACGACAACGCGCGACCCCATACTGGGCAACAGACAGTCTCCAAGCTGCAAGAGCTGGTGTTGGAAGCTCTCCCTCATCCGCCATACTCACCAGACCTTGCACCTACCGACTATTACTTTTCCAAAATTTAGACAACTTTTTAGTGGGTAAAAAATTCAATTCCCGAGAGGCAGTACAAAATGCCTTTGAAGAGTTTGTTGCCTCCCGTCCAGCTGATTTTTACAAGAAGGGTATCAATAAACTGTCAATGCGTTGGCAAAGATGCGTCGATTGCATGGGTGATTACTTCGAATAACAGTCGAGTTCAAAGTTTGAAAAAATAAGTACTTTCACTTATTCCATACAAAACGGCAATTTCATATGTAAAGACCTAATATTAAAGATCTAGTAAGTAGATTAATGTTAAGTAAGATTGGAATTAAGCAGTATTATTTTTTAAGTACACGTTTGGGTTTGGCTTTCTATACCTATCTTAAATCTATACCTAAAAGGCATTTAATTTAAATCTTAAAAGTATTTTATGCTATTAAACTAATAAAAACTTGAAATTTTAAAAATTTCAATGTATGTTTTTATTAGTTTAAAATATAATACATACTAAAATATCCTTCAGTAAAATACCTTACAAAATTATCGTATTTCACCGGGACGGTAGCTTCCGCAATCTTGCATAGCCATAGGTGACCGAGGCGGGTCGGGAAAGACTTTCCAAACATTAAGCAACTGTCACAGGTTACTAGTTAGCAGTTACCATTAGGGTTGCGCGCATGTGCCGCGTACCTTCAAAATCAAATCACAGAAGTATTTTATACCTAATACCATAAATTATCTTCTGTTTTAGGCACCCACTACAACTGGAATGAATGAACCTGGCATGACAAAATGTCTAATAAAATAAAATACAATCACGTGTACAAAAAAAGTTCGGATCCAACGTCGGTGTGGTTTCATTATCTTAAGGCAGATACAGGTGATTCTGCAAAATGTAAGACCTGTGAAAAAATTATCAAATGTATGGGTGGCACTACAACGGGATTACGCAGTCATTTAAGATTACATGACATTTCACTCGAAAGCGAAGCACGTAGAGAAACTGCCGGGACTTTAAAAAGAAAAAATTACGATCATTCATGATTTCATAATTGATCCTTACGAGAACCGAAAGTGTTTACCAATACCTAGATTTACTTTACTTCATTCATATTAATTTATAATATAGATTAATATGAATGAAGTCCATGTACATGTACATAAGTTTAAAACTTATGTACATGGACTATTCCATCGCCGGCCAGCCCTTACTAACATGTACAAACTATATTTACTACAGTACAAACTATAGTTTGTAGTGACATGCAACCGGGGTTGGCTAAATGCATAGCCTGGGGTAAGCTGAAAGCTGTAGATATTTTTTTTATTTTTTCCATTATAACCCACTAAAACAATCTCAGCGTTGGAGGTAATGCTGGTGTCACAGACCACTCGGCCTAGTAGACTCCTAATAGCCGGACACCCGCGATCGCCAAGCTTATGCGTTATAAAGTCATGATGTCAGACGAAGAAGAACTGTTCGCCTCCGCGACGCAAACACTGGCCAACAATATAAAAGGCCAAGAGATCCTACAAAAAGGTGTAACGATCCCTTCTACCTTCGCCGCCGGAATGTCCACAAGAGGAAAAGGTAAAAGAACCGCTGAAGAGTCCGTCAAGAAGAAACCGTCCAAGACACGCGCAATGTCACCCTCTCGAAGAGGCAGAAACGCAGAGGAGGACAACAACCCGGACGAAGACGAAGATCAACGTTTTGATCCGCCCCTACCTTCTGCACCGGTGGAACAAAGCCCAATCATGACATTGCTCACAAGTATCCAGAGAGATGTGAGAGAGATCCTAACCACTCTCTCTACAATGAACAACAAAATGCTTACGGATAGACAGCGGGTACAAAACCTAGAGCTTCGGATTGCTTCTCTGCAAGAGGCCAGAACGGCAGGGCTCATTCAACAGGCACCACTCACATCAGGGTCACAACCTTCGAGTGGGAAAACCCCTCATGTACCTATGGGAAGTGGGCCCATACTCCTCTAACAACCCTCAGATACCAAGTCACTCATCTTTAAGAAAAAGAAAAAAAAAGTATAATTTAAGCGGCCCGCCCTCGTTCGGTGCCTCATTCCGCAAGCGAGCGGCATTGTGTAGAGCAGTCATGTCAAACATACGGCCCGCGGGCCGCATACGGCCCTCGGACCATGATGATACGGCCCGCGGCCAGAATCCAGATCTCAATATTTTTATTCGATAGGCAATATTAAGGCAATAGGAGATTTATTGTTTGTTGTTAATTCGAGTATAAATTGTTTTTGGCATGATGTCGCAAAAACATAAAATCGACAGTGAGTGCAGAGTTTTTCAGTCAAAATGGGAAATCGCGTATTTTTTCATGGAATGGAAAGGTAAACCACTTTGCTTATATTATTTTTATATTATAAGTAGTCAGTGATCAACATATCACATATAGTCGTAGATCATGCTATCATGCAATTAATCGTTTTTCTTTTTGTTAATAGAATAGTCCTCAAAATGATCTGGCGGTGCCATCAACTTCAGACCTACCAGCAGAAATATCAACAGATACTTCAGAAATACCAGCTGCTTTCAACACTCCAAGAAAAAAACGGATCATCAGAACTATAATTGATTTGTCACAAAAATTGAAGAAAAAAAACAAAATCATAAAACGTTTGCAAGATTCCAACCGTATATTAAAACGGAAAGTCAAACCTTTAAAGCTACTTTTAGAAGAATTAGAACAAAAACAATTAATCACCAAAGAAAACTCGACCATTTTAAATTCGATTGGCGTAAAATGCCAAGAATTAATCAAAAGACAAATAAGTGCAAAATCTGGCAAAATTAGCCGAAAAAAATATTCACCGGAACTTAGGACATTTGCACTTACTCTAAATTTTTATTCACCTAAAGCCTACCAATATGTCCGCAAAATATTTAATACTTGTTTGCCGTCCATAAAAACCATATCAAAATGGTATAAAACTGTTGATGGCCGCCCTGGCTTTACGAAAGAAGCATTCGATGCTCTTAAGTTTATGGCGCTCTCATTTTAGACGAAAAAAAAATTAAAAATAAGGTAGAATACGTTCCTATCACCCAAAGAACGCATGGTTATGTGGATTTTGGCAGTGGACTTCAAACTGACTGTATTGAAGAATGTACCGAAGCATTAGTGTTCCTTGTTGTGCCATTCAACGGTATGTTCAAGGTACCAATAGGTTTCTTTTTAGCGAATAAAGTAAATGCACACCAAAAAGCCAACTTGGTTCGCCAAGCAATACAAATGTGCAGTGAAGTTAATTTTATATAAAAAGCCGTTACTTTCGATGGATGTCCTACAAACATAGCGATGGCTAAAAACCTTGGTTGTGACTTTGAGCCTTCCAGTTTGAAATCCACATTTTCCACGAATGATACTGAAATAGCGGTGTTTTTAGACCCCGTGCATATGATCAAATTAGTAAGAAACAGATTTGAATTCTACAAAAACTTCATCGACAGTCAAGGTAACGTTATAATTTGGTCGTTCATTCAAAAATTGCACGAATTACAGGACAATGAATCTTTTCATATGGCCAATAAGCTTCGAGCAGAACATTTGAAGTTCAAAAACAATATAATGAATATAAAACTCGCCACAACTATTTAGTAGGAGTGTAGCAACTACTTTACTATTCTGTGATTCCAAACTACATATCAACGATTTCAGAAATGTTGCAGCAACTGCCAATATGATTATGATATTCAATGATTTATTTGATACTAGCTGATGCCCGCGATTTCATCCGCATGGTTTAAGTTTTTTTTGATTCCCGCGGGAACTCTTTAATTTTCCGGGATAAAAGTATCCTATGTCCGTCTTCTGGTTCTAAGCTACTTCCCCACAAATTTTCAGCCAAATCGGTTCAGTTGTTCTTGAGTTATAAATAGTGTAACTAACACGACTTTCTTTTATATATACACTCGCCGGCATATTTAGCGTAACATAAAAAAAAGGTTTGATATCAGTATCATATAAGGTTGCTGGCTGGTTTATACGTAGGGTTGCCAACCGTACTTTATTATAAAGATGTTATCTGTGTTATAAAGTGAAAATAATTTTTCAATACACTTACCTACTCATAATGTGCGTCTAATCTCACCGCAATTAGGCACATAATGATAACTATTACACACTCGTGATGAAAAAACAATAAACTGTGGGTTTTTTATTGTTTTTTCATCACGAGTGTGTAATAGTTTTTGGAACGAAGTTCCTTATGGCGCGTTGCGATTGCGAAAGGGGGCTAGACGAAAAAAATTAAGACTGGCACGAAATTAAGTTGCACCGACAGTTTTGCGATTAAAAGTTGTCGGCACGACAACTAAAAGTTGCCACGACACTTTTTGCTATAGTTGTAAGCCGATATGATGATGATGATGATGATGAAAATCGATATGGGTATCGTTTTCAGGGTTTTTGGGGTTGCTGATCACGAATATATAATCCATTTAGCGATCCAAGATGGCGGACTTGAAATTTTCACTAAAATCGATATGGGTATCGTGTTCAGGGTTGCTGATTACGAATATATAATCCATTTAGCAATCCAAGATGGCCGACTTGAAATTTTCACTTAAATTGATATGAGTATCGTTTTCAGGGTTTTTGGGGTTGCTGATCACGAATATATCATCCATTTAGCGATCCAAGATCCATTATATTTGTTAATAATAAAAAAAATATTATTATATCTTAAAAAAAATTATTACAATTCCTTCACTAATTAATCGAAAGGAACTTCGTTCCATCCGGGTGTCCCTTGACACCTCTCAAGGTCTTTTTTTATTATATTGGACGAGAGTTTCATTATTCTCAAAAAAAAATCGATACCAAAAAGATTGCGTTCAATAGAACAAATATATTAATATACCTACCTATTGCTTGTTCATTTTATGCAACTTCGTATTAAAATAGAAAATTTCATCTTGTACGTGTACAATAAACAAAACTTTCACTCAAATATACTTAACTTTTGTTTTCTCTCTGTTTAAAACTTTAAACAACAACTTTAACAAAAAAAAATCCTCATTCATTTTGTCTGTGGTCAATGCGTGCGCATAAAAAAAACTAATTAATTTTTCCCGCCCGTACAAAAAAGTTTCACAATTCGTTTTCCCTGTTGAAATTAAAGTTATATACATATAGTAATAAAAATGTCTACAAGTACTGAAGAAAACGATTTATGTATTACACCGCCCGATATACTTAAGATGTTATTGATGTGAAGCCCTTAACGTTATCGATAGTTTACTACCTGAAAACTCCAAGGAAAGATATCTATTAGCGTATCAAAAGTTCATACAATGGCAAAACAACAAGAATACGCAGTCTTTTTCAGAAAATGTGTTCATGGCATATTTTAAAGAATTATCTTTTAAATACAAATCTAGTACTTTATGGTGTATATAATCAATGATAAAAATGTACAGTACGAACAAAGAATGGAGTGGACTTAAAACATACTGTAATTTGTCAGCTTATCTAAAGAGACTATCCGGTGGATACATAAGCAAAAAATCAAAGGTTTTATCTTCTCACGATATTGAAAAATTTATAAAAGATGCTCCGGATCACCATATCTGGCTACTAAGGTTAGTTACAATAATAATAAATATATTTACGCGACTTCAGCCTGTGTTGTGCCTTGTACTTAATTATTGTTTCTTTTTCTCAGGTTGCCTTAATATTTGGTGTAACTGGTGCATGTAGGGTACAAGAATTAACAAACATAACTGTAAAAGACATAGAGAACTGCACATTCACTAATTGTTTCAATAAATAAATTTTTGATATATTATATAAAATTATTTTTGTTTTATTTAGTATTATATTATTCATAAGTGTATTGAAAAACATCGTATGATACTCGCGTGTATTGTTGATTACCGTCTTCGGCTCTCTTTAGACCGCCGGCTCTCAGTAACGCCTCAGCGGTAATCACCAACTTTACACACTTGTACCATAATCTAGTATTAAAATAGATGACGATATGTATAATACTAGCAGCACTAGCAGTAGTAGCAGTGGTAATAAGAAAAGAAAACGAATGCAAAACTATAAGCCGCTGTGGGAAGCGGAATCAAAAGGAATCAAAATGGATCAAAAGTGCTGGATAGAAATAATCTTTATATGTTAATGAAATAAGGCAAAAAATTTATAGTAGTACCATTAAATATTCCTGTGCAAAGAATTTCAGAGGAAATTACTTTTTCAAACATATTTAAAGTGGTGTCACGATTACTGTCCGTTCCCGCCACTTCAGCGTTTACAGAAAGGGTGTTTTCTGTATCACGTCGTAGAGTTGGCGCGGCGCCGGCGGCGGCCAGCCCAGCCCCCACTTCCTCAGTCCTCACTCGCCCCGCGTGCCGCGTGCTGTGTTCTTTGCTGTTTACTTCTATGATCTATCTTTTTGCGCGAGCTCTCTTACCAGGTGGTCGCTGTGGTCAAGTTTTAAAATGGATAGTGACATTGAAGAGGACCTAAGTGTGGGTGTCGCCGAATATTTGAAGGAATGGGGATTGTCTGACGAAACCATATCAAACTTTGAAGGTGAGTGCCTATTTTGATCGATATTATATAGGTACCTATATTTTTAATAATGCGTGTCTCAAGATGGCGCCATGCCTTTAAGTTGTGTTGTCTAATAAATTAATTTTGGTTGTTCAATGTGTAATATTGTACAGTGAACTAACGATTGAGTGAATGGCTAATGAAGAATTCAACTTGAAACGGAGATAGCCCTTCTTTTGTCAAGGATATCCCACGTGTTTTTTTTTGTAAATCGCTATTACTACTAAAGGGTCAGAGTTTAGAAGGGGACGATAAGTATTTAGGATGCCTAGATATTGACCTAGAAATAGCGGTTAGGTACAACCCGTCGGAAATATCTGCGCACCTCGCTGGAATGCGCTTCCCCTCACGCTTCCCCGCAGTTCGCCCCGTGTTCGCCTATCCAGTACCGTTGCCAACGCAAGCGCCGACGCACGTGTATTGTTCTTGCTTTCGTAATCGAATTATTTTTATTGTTTCTCTATTTGGTGAAATATTAATAAACTACCTATTTAGTGTTGTAAGATGGGTAAGACTATACATAGTGCAGAGCGGAATTTAGTGCTCAAAGTAATCCAATTCTTTGAAAATGAAAAAAACACGGCTCTTTCACTATACCCGTTGAACAAGCAATAAAAAGGGCGTGTGCAGCAACTGGTTTGTCTAAAAGGACAATAATGAAAATAAAGAGTGAAGCAAAAAAATTACAAACTTTGGCAGAAACAGCGAGAGAGGCGAATATTCAGGAAGACACGACGTCCTTCGAAGATCCACAACCTATTACTACAGCTTCAGTTGCCACGGACACTATCAAGCTCTCTACACCAGGGAAAAAGCGTAAAAAATACAAAAAGAAAATAGATCTAGATAATTTTGATTTATGCGCGATACGCTCTTTGGTTGAAAGTTTTTATATAACAAGAAAAGAAATACCTACTTTAAAAAAGATTCTGAGAATAGCCAAAGAAGAGCTCAACTTTCCCGGCCAAAAAGACGCCCTACGAAACATATTAATAAACTCTTTGGGATACAGGTTTAAAAAATGTAAACGAAAACGCGATTTTTTGGTGCAAAGACCTGAAATAGCAGCCTGGAGAGCAAAATATCTAAGGCGACTGAAAGAAAATGACGAATGTGAAGAAAATGACGAACGTGGTGCCGAAAAAAAACCAGTAACATTCATCGACGAAACCTGGATACATTCTCACTATACTGTCTCGAAATGTTGGCAAAATAGTAGTGATTCCAGCGTCCGAACGAATCACTCTCCTGGTAAGCGCTGGATTGTGGTACACGCAGGTAATGAGAACGGTTTCGTACAAGGAGCCGAGCTCCTCTATAAGTGTAAATCAACAACCGGTGATTACCACAACGAAATGGATGCGTCTAATTTTACAAAATGGATCAAAGAAAAATTGATACCGAACCTTCCACCCAACGGAATAATTGTGATGGATGATTATTATTATCATTGATCAAAATGGGCTGAGTTGAGTATATTTACCTAAAGTTCGAACATATAATACATATAACCAGTAAACATTTTTGGCATAATGAAGTCTCCCAATTATTTTCGCTGTTCTTCAAACTTTAGGTAAATATTCTCAGCCTATTCCAATCACTGATCATTTACAGTAAATGCATTGTTGCTACAGTAGATTACAGTAGATTACTGCACTAGTACACTACTAGAGATTACACAGGAAGTAGTAATAAATACGTAGACGACTCATACATTTTACTATTCATATATTTTATATATTTTTTTCCTTATCCCAGAGCAACTCTGATGGCAGAGCGATTATAGCAGAAAGCGAAAGAACTGGAGGTCTATTGAAAGAAAGTGATCGCAGACGATTAAGTCAAATAATAATACTGCATCTGTTGGAAAATAACTCTGCAAGAGTAATTACACTATGTGAATTCAGAAAAATTGCAACCGAAATACACCACTTGTTTCCAAAAGAAAGTCCATTAGTATATTATTCCTCATATGAATCTAACATCAAAGGACGTAAGAAAAACGCCAGTGGAAAATTATACGAGTCTTATATCAGCAGACGCCGAAAATTACGAGCCAGAGGAGAATTGCCTGGGACGAGCCGCTCATCCTCGTCATCATCGACAGCTACAGCTACGACAGTAACAATCTCGACACCATCAGATAATGAATTTCCAGGTAATTTTGCATTTTTAAGCTGTTTCAAATGCTATACTTCTATACCAATATTATAAAGAGGTAACGTTTGTGAGTTTGTAATATTGTGAGTTTGTGACGTTGTAAGTGGTAATCTCTCTGGATCTACTGAACCGATTCAAAAAAAATATTTCACGAATAGAAAGCTACGTTATTGTAGAGTGTCATAGGCTATAATAATTTTCAAAATTAATTATTTATGTTTACTTAAACTTAAATAATGTAATCCAAGTTGTAAAAAAAATTGCTTTCATCGCGTGCGCTGTGGAAACTATTGAGGACAGAACAAAACAATGTACTAGAATTAGTGGTGGTATAAAAAGAATAAAATAACTATAATACTACTATTTATTTTATAATATGATAAAATACTTTTTGTTTTTGTTACAGATGATGAGGAATTTCTAGAAAAACTAACATGGTTAAAAAATAGTGTCGAACCTTGGCAAATGGTGGAAGAATATTGGATGGCTACAAATAAAATCCGGCTTGAACCTATAAAACTTGGATTGGAGCAATCGACAATTGAAGAGTATTTTAGAACATATCCAGCTCTTATTCATAGTATTCATGACAACTAGCTATAGCGACAATCGACCCTGTTGAATTTGCGTATACTTACATGAAAAAACCAGGTTACACTGCAATAGTTATGGGCGAGCAAGTGCATTTAATCAAATGTAACCCTGTATACGTCTCAACATGGAAGACAGAGGAATGCTACAACGAGATGCCTGTTAACTATACCGGACGTAGAATGTTCTTAGCCCCAAGATCACATATCTTGCAAAAAACAGGTACACCGGTTGCATGTTCTGTGCTTATGCAACCCACCTTCATGATCACGGGTCAATGGTATACAGCGAACAACGGCTTGGCTAGAGCTCCAGTATCAGCATCCTCATCACCTACATTAACAACAGAGTGGGTCTATACTGATGCTGGTGAATTAGCTTCGGAAGGCATATACTCGAGTGCAGACCTCGATGTGTTAAGGACTCAACTTATGTATCCGTCGGAGAGAAAAGCTATAACGCAGACAGTATCAGCTGCAATAAACCAAGATACCTACATATCTGACACTTCACTTTTCAATAACTTGATCACAAAGGAGAGTGTCGAGTCGTCGTTTAGGTCATTCATGGACAATACATGGTCAAGTTTCCTTATGTTTGGAAACTTATTCTCCGGGTTATTCGGAATCATGTTGATCGCCAAGTTAGTCAAGTGGATGTTTGATACGCTAGTACATTCCCGTGGCCTATACGAGGTCTACGGTTGCGGATGGACCATGATAGCAGCAGTTTGGGATGCAGCTACGACATACTTTCTTTCGCCAGCTCAAGTAGACAAGCATAAACAGTCTAGAACTGGACCAGAAAACGACATCGAAATACCCCGACTCGAATGTAGCAGACCAGACCACTATATCCTGAGTTACATTTGACCCCTAATGCATCACCCAATGTCGGGAGCGATAGGTATGCTCGACCGATGCCATAGGAAGATCTTCCTCCGAGCCGGTGTCATGCTCGGGGCTGCCAGCTGGGCCGACTGTTGTAGGTTGAAGGTTCTATATATAGTACAATTCTGGAATAACTTCGTAATCGTGATTCAGGCGGCGGCACGTGATTGGCTAACGTGGCCGCGTCATGTTACGTCATCCATGTAGGTATGTGTGCCCCTACACAACAACCTACAGGATATACTTTAGTAAGTAAATACTATTACTTTCAGACTTACTATATCACTTACCAAACAATATGTCGAGTGCATAGAACAATCTGGCATTGCAATAATACTTTTACTTTGGATGTCCGGGTCTAATTGCACCATACTATATCTCCCATATCAATTGAATTCATTCGGTCTGGGGCACCCAAGCATGACGTTTGTCTTACCAGAGTACCGCTTGCTGCATCGTCTGTATGTATTTAACAGTGTGTTATCAACATATTTCTCGTTGTATTTACAGTTGTTACAAGATTTTGAGACCCTGTATGGAGACAAAAAGGATGGGTTATTTTCAAATATTGTTCTACTAAGAGAAAAAATATTAGCCCTTGCACGAGAAAAATTAAATAGAACAAGAGACAAAGATATAAGGAAGACTATTACCGATTATATTCATCTCACTAATGGTACGATATCCACCTTCTAGCTAATCCGATACCTTATGAGGCTTTACAGGGTTATTTTTTTGACCATATATGCAGTTCGACCACATATTGGTGGGGTCAAACTGAACAACTTTGGTTTTACGACTTTGATAAAAAAAAAATTAAACTTCATACGAATTAATATTATATGACTGTTTGGCTAATTTCGATGAAGACTCCAAAAAATTTTATTGAGTTTTTCGCAAAGTCGTAGAACAAAAGTTGTTTATTTTGTCCCACCAATAAGAGTGTTAAAACTAGTGATGCAACTGATTTCCGGTTGATATCCGGTATCCGGCCTATCCGGCCATTATTTTACTATCCGACCGAATACCGGATATAAGCGCTACCTGAACGCAATTTAGAACTATTTTTCTTCTGGAGAGTTGCTGAAAGCTCTTCATTAGGTAATTTTATGCTACTTTACAGACAAAATAAAATAAGAAAATCCAATGGGGTTACTGCGATGGCTGTTTTGGGCTCGATTTGAGCCCGCGCCGGTTTTTGTCTCGTTCTCGCAACTAACGAGCGAGAACGATATGTAAATTTTCCTAAATTTTACAGTTTGTAAGTCTTATTTTTTTTTTTCGTTTTTTTGATTCTTTGGATGAATGTGGGAGGTTCGGAAGCAAAAATTCGAGATTTCCTTTTTCGATTCGATTTTTAGTTCGAGGAAAAAATTCGAAGATGGCAACCCTGGCACAAATTCTCATTTGGTTCATATATCGGCCGGGCGAGTGACTATCCGTGTTCGTGGTCTATGCGGGCGGCCGGCCAAAGTGTTAAAGTTTTAAAACAGTGTTAAACAGTGTTAAATCGTGGCATCGGCTTATTTAAGAATATTTACTAATTAATTTAGTAATTAATCACATTGTAGACATTTTGTGTTTTGTTGTTGTGTTTTCACTTTTTAATCGTATGGCATTTGATTATTGGCTTAAATTACAAATATGATCGACGCCCTCAAATCGTTTTTAGATGCAGCGGAGCTGGCACATTTATACGATCACCTAAGTGGTAAATTTTTTTCTTTAAATAACTTTAAATAGGTATTGGTTTTTTATCGCATCGCTTTTATCTCTGTTGCCTACACAAACTGTACCTACTTACCTACATTATCTGAGCACTAAATTATTAATGTGTTGTGTGTTCATGTGTTGCCTTGCTTGTTGTGCATTTTGAGTGAATTCTTGCATATATCGCAGTCCGGGTGTCGATAAAGGGGCACAGAGGATTTTTTTTTAAATCTTCAGTGCCTCTTTATCACACACCATAACCCATATTACTAATTTTCAGAGCAGGGGATGGAATTGAAATATTTATTACTAACCAATGACCATGATTTAAAAGAATTGGCCTCTCGCATGGTGGACAGAATAAAATTGCGGAATGCTATAGAATCATATCGAAAGGTTTGTTGCCTTTATCTATACACACTATTGTCTGGCTTGTAAGTACATTGGGGCGAAAGCACTGAAAGGCGGTCACTTATACATATTTTCAAATAAATTAAATAATGCATTATTGGAATCACTTAATCTCAAACTTGGTCGCCACTTAAAATATTGGGCTGTGTCTGGCAGTGAGGTTTTTGTATTTTTAAATAATTTCTTCTTAGGTATTTGATATTCCTTAGGCGAGGACCGTACTAAGGTGCATTCACCCTATGTGTTAGTATGTAATGTTTTGTTTGTACCTTCATTGTGTTTTTGTCTGCCTTGTGTGTCCTACAATATAGGTATATATTCTTTACTAACATTAAAAAAAATTCTATGGGATAAACTCTAAAATTGAGAAAGAATCAATAACTTCATCTAATATATATAAAAATAAACCCCTATTTCTTCTGGTCCCGCTATAAAATGAGAATGGCTGGACCGATTTTGCTGATTTTGTCTTGAAATATTTGTGACAGTTTAGGCCATGGAGGTAGGAAATACCTACCATGGTTTAGGCCGAAGGCCGAACTGTAGAATAGCAGGACAACTTTTGCCGGGCTCAGCTAGTTATCGATATTTTTACTGTGATAGCTTTGATTAGATCAACGAGTGGCCAAAATTTTTTGTTGTGGTACAGTTGGGTTTATTGACGATTTCAGAGTTGCTTCCATAGAAAAATAGGGAGGGAGTATGGTTTTCTGTTATTTCCATGGCGTGTCATATACTTAGTTACATGTACATTACTTACATGGATATTTATAAATTATTAATTTCATTTACTACTAGCAAAAAAAATCTTTTCAAAAAACCGACTTCTAACGCCACTACAAAGTATAAAAATAATTTTAGTTTGTCCACGTTTGTTGAAGTCGGGCGGGCCTAAATACAAACTATGAAACCGATGCGCGACGCTACACAATATGAGAGACTCGTTTGTAGAAGTCGAGCGAGCATCGCGAGTCGGTTTCTAAGTCTGTATTTACTTCACGTAATTATTTGTTTTAGGCTGTTTCGGACCACATTCCTGCCTCGCCTGCTTCTAATGTTGAGCTTGTTGATATTTCTCGGCTGGTGGGTAAAATATTTTGAGTTTAGTGGCATATTTTCACTAAGTACTCGTACGTACTTTATTCATGAATAATGTCTTTCAGGATACGTTTTGTCTCCAGCCAGGAACCACAACTCCTCTTTCTGTAAAAGATCCGGCTGATGGATCTAAAAGGTTTGACCCGGAATTGCCTGAGCGGGGACCGAGTGGCTCAATAACCCCTACATCATCGAATATCAAAGGTGGCCGTGTACTACAAAATACTTTGACAGTAAGCAAAATATTTTTATTTAATGTGCTATTGTACCAACTTGCATTTGTTCAGTTTGTAATTTTAATTTATTAAAATATTTCCAATGACCATGCCATTAAAAAAAACAACAAGTACTGTGACCTAGTGAATTCTTTGTTTTTTTTTTAATCTTTGACTGGCGAGTTCTACAGATATTTACCTACAGCGATTCTACAATATGTGACTATAATTATGGATGATTTTTCCGGATTGGGTTGATGAAGAGTGGCAATACACTGAAGAAATTGGCCCTCTAGAAGACAAAAAACCACTCAAGAAATTACTAGAAGCCACCACATTTGGAAAGTCCTTCACTGAAAAAAATGGTTACCAAATTATTAAAGGTTGGCTGAATTACATGAAAACTCTGATAAATATAACAAAAACTCGCTAAATTTCGCTATTGAACTTACAAAACAAAAAAGGTTGAATTTGGTACCAGAGTTTTGATGTAAATTAACAAAGAATATTGTACATTTTACCAAACAAATGTCAACAATTTAGTCTGGTTGATGTAATCATAAAAAAGTGATAAATATTACCAGACCTCGCGGTTGAACTTACAAGACTAAAACGGTTCAGGTCAAAATATAGTCCCTACCAGAGTTCATGGTGTAAATTACCAAAGAATATTGTACATTTTACCAAACAAATGTCGACAATTTAGTCTGGTTGATGTAATCATAAAAATGTGATAAATATTACCAGACCTCGCGGTTGAACTTACAAGACTAAAACGGTTCAGGTCAAAATATAGTCCCTACCAGAGTTCATGGTGTATATTACCAAAGAATATTGTACATTTTACCAAACAAATGTCCACAAATTAAGTCTGGTTGATGTAATCATAAAAATATGATAAATATTACCAGACCTCGCGGTTGAACTTACAAGACTAAAACGGTTCAGGTCAAAATATAGTCCCTACCAGAGTTCATGGTGTAAATTACCAAAGAATATTGTACATTTTACCACACAAATGTCCACAAATTAAGTCTGGTTGATGTAATCATAAAAATATGATAAATATTACCAGACCTCGCGGTTGAACTTACAAGACTAAAACGGTGCAGGTCAAAATATAGTCCCTACCAGAGTTCATGGTGTAAATTACCAAAGAATATTGTACATTTTACCAAACAAATGTCGACAATTTAGTCTGGTTGATGTAATCATAAAAATGTGATAAATATTACCAGACCTCGCGGTTGAACTTACAAGACTAAAACGGTTCAGGTCAAAATATAGTCCCTACCAGAGTTCATGGTGTAAATTACCAAAGAATATTGTACATTTTACCAAACAAATGTCCACAAATTAAGTCTGGTTGATGTAATCATAAAAATATGATAAATATTACCAGACCTCGCGGTTGAACTTACAAGACTAAAACGGTGCAGGTCAAAATATAGTCCCTACCAGAGTTCATGGTGTAAATTACCAAAGAATATTGTACATTTTACCAAACAAATATCCACAAATTAAGTCTGGTTGATGTAATCATAAAAATATGATAAATATTACCAGACCTCGCGGTTGAACTTACAAGACTAAAACGGTTCAGGTCAAAATATAGTCCCTACCAGTGTTCCCAACTACACTGTAATAGTGGTAAAAACACTGTATTTTCGGATAATTTACCACCTACTGTAGAGATACTGATATTACACTGTAATTTGTGACTACTGATTAATTAATTTCTCTTTAAACTTTTTAGGTAAAAATATAATAATCTTAAGTTTCTACAACGAATAATTATACTTTATTTTTATCACCGAGGATCTAGCAACATTCTCTGTTTTGTTGGGTTTTGTGAAAGGGGAATCCCCGTTATTCCCGAACTTGCCGCCCGACGAATTTTGTCATTTTTGGTTCCCAATAATTTACTTTACGTTATTTCCTTTCTTTCGTTTTATTTTGTATGCATTATGTAATGGCCCGACCTAATATTCTTTTAGGTGGCGCAATTAGGTAAAGTCAATATAAAATTGTATGAGACCGTTCGAATAGAACGTTTATTGTTAACGATAGAAGATTCAAAATCCATTAGAAGTTTTATAAACATGCAACATTATAAACATGCACAAATTTTCGCCACGCCAACTTCCTTCACATTAATAACATCACGTCGTAGAGATGGCGCGGCGCCGGCGGCGGCCAGCCCCCACTTCCTCAGTCCTCACTCGCCCCGCGTGCCGCGTGCTGTGTTTTTTGCTGTTTACTTCTATGATCTATCTTTTTGCGCGAGCTCTCTTACCAGTTGGTCGCTGTGGTCAAGTTTTAAAATGGATAGTGACATTGAAGAGGACCTCAGTGTGGGTGTCGCCGAATATTTGAAGGAATGGGGATTGTCTGACGAAACCATATCAAACTTTGAAGGTGAGTGCCTATTTTGATCGATATTATATAGGTACCTATATTTTTAATAATGCGTTTCTCAAGATGGCGCCATGCCTTTAAGTTGTGTTGTCTAATAAATTAATTTTGGTTGTTCAATGTGTAATATTGTACAGTGAACTAACGATTGAGTGAATGGCTAATGAAGAATTCAACTTGAAGCGGAGATAGCCCTTCTTTTGTCAAGGATATCCCACGTGTTTTTTTTTGTAAATCGCTATTACTACTAAAGCCGGTTTTCCACCGCGAGCGGAGCGGACCCATTAAGGACTCCGTTCAACTCGCAAGAGTAAACTGCATACTTGTGTTTCCACCAATAAATAGTTGAGCGGAAAGGACTAAGCGAGCCGAAAGAGTTGAAATGAACTCGCTCGGTTCTAGGCAGCGGAGCGGAGTCATTACGGTGTCATTTTGACTCGCAATGACAGATTACATACCAGCGTTTCGACAGAGAAAGAGGTGAGAGGGGCGGATCGAACGAGTAAAAAGTACTTGAAAGAGTCCGCTACGTCAAGGAATCGGCAACTAGTTTGAAACGGACTCGTTTGCAGTTTCCTCACCCCGCGCTCCTTTCCCTGCCTCACCCACCGCCAGTGTTGAGTGCCGCGCAGTAGTGTGTGGTAGTCGAGTGACACGTGGTGTTTTGAAATGGAGCGATTTATAGAAGCTGTACGACAATACCCATGTTTATGGAACATATCAAGCAATGAATACCGAAACATAGATAAAAAAGAAGCTGCATGGAAATCGATAGTTGATGATTTGAATTTGGCCGAAATAAAAGACGGTAAGTAGTTGTTTTATAAATCAAATATATTAAGTTTATACAAGAGAATCTTGAAAGGCTATTCTACCTGAGTTGTTAAAGTAATCGCAATATATATTACGTACATTAAACGCTTCTCGTGTAGCCCGCAGTCTGTCAAAGACCATGTTGTTGGGTCGAGGATCATTGTCATTTTGACAATCTGCAGCCGATGTGGGTAGTGACGATATTTGTACAGATAAATAATTATGTAACACGCATGTTGCTTTTATTATATGATCGACCGTCTCAAGTTTGCACTCTATTGGTCGCCGATAAACACGCCATCTAGCGGATAAAATGCCGAATGCATTTTCTACAACATTTCGTGCTCTGCTCAGTCTATAATTAAAGATTCTTTTCGGTCTGTCATTAATTGTATTTGGATATGGCCTCAGTAAATTTTTTCGTAAAGCAAACGCCTTGTCACCTATAAACACATAGGGCACTCTGGCTGAACTATTTTCATCTAAAGGACGATCTTCCGGTAAATCTAATTGGTTATTAATTAATCTTTTTCCAAAAACACTATCATTAAAAATACCACTATCACTGAAACGTCCTAACGACCCAACATCGATGATTATAAAACGTTTGTGTGCATCAACAGCTGCCAGTAATACGACGGAATAATATTTTTTATAGTTGTAAAATTTACTTCCTGAATGTGGAGGGCATTTAATAGCCACGTGTTTACCATCAATCGCCCCAAGGCAATTTTTAAAGTGCCATATATTTTCAAAAGATTCTGCTATATTTTCCCAATCTTGCTTTTTGGGTTCTTTCATATAAATAGGTTGTAATTTTTTCCAAATGGCAATACATGTATCCTGAACTATTCTTGAAACAGTGGTTGTACTCATGCGATAATTGTAGCCTATAGTTATGAATGAGTCGCCTGTAGCCAAAAACCTGAAACAAAAGATATACATATTTATGTCTATGAAGTGATAAATATTATACATAAATAGTTGTATACAAATAGGTAATAAATGCATGCTTAAGTAGATATACAAGTTCTAATTTAGACCCCTGCAACGGACTTTTCTTTATATCCGACATTTTACTTGTACATAAATCTATGATATAATAAAACTGTAACAGATCCAATTCTGTACATTAAAGATATTTTGAAAATTTTTATTGGATAATATTTAACTGCAATTTTTTTCATTTTTGTCTGTCTGTCTGTCTGTCTGTATCTTGGCCGCGCATCACGCCGAAATTACTGAATGGATTCGAATGAAACTTAGTACGATTTGAGTTTATACTCTGAGGTATGACATAGGATGCTTTTTATCCCGAAATTCAGCACGGTTCTCTTGGGAGAGGGGATGAAAGTTAAAACGTGTATTTAGCTGTTATTCATTAACGCGTTATTCGATTTCACTCATTTTTTTTTTTGTTATAAAGGTAGTATTTTATATATTCTCCCGTAAATATTTCAAGGTCATAGGTTTTTTAGTTCAGAAATGACAGACATTACAACCCTCAGTATTGGGTTCAAATAATTTGGGACCCGGATCTTTGAACGTATGGCTTATTTTAAACTGGTATGCGTTTAAATTTATGTTTGTCGGTCTGTCTATTTGTTCCAGCTAATCTCCAAAACGGTTGGATCGATTTTAATGGAACTTTCAATGGCAGATAGGTGATGTTATAAGGAGTAATTTAGGTTACATTTAGTTTAGGTACATAAAAGAATTATGGGATCCGATCCGATCCTATATAAAAACCTATTTCTACGCGAACGAAGTTGCGGGGAGCAGCTAGTAAATAAAATAAATATGAATAATAATAAAATAATTAATTAATCTTTTTTTTTTGTTTCAGTCAAGGAAGCGAAATCCGAATGGAAAAAGTTAAGGGATAACCATAGAGATCGTTTAAAGAGGATGAAAACCACCAGATCCGGGCAAGCAGCTACAAACATCAATACTTGGAGGTATGCGGAGTTGATGGAATTTTTACTTCCATATATGAAAAATCGTAGTAGGTCTACCAATTTAAATACTACAAATACAGAAACATCGGCAACTCCTGAAACACCCGAAGTGCAAGATGATGAAGATGCTCTTAATTCCGAAGTATCTGTATTTTCAACAAACGATACAATAATTAATACAGACCAGACACCTCAAGGTGGTAAGACTGAGACAAGGAAACGGAAAGCAGAAGGTGATTTCTTAGAATTGTTGAAAGAAATGGAGCAAAATCACCAAAAAAGGCAAGACGATAGATATTTAAGACGCACAATGTCAAATTCACAAAAAGAAAAAAATGCCATTGATTTGTTTTTGGAGAGTATGGCGATCACCATTAAGACTATGCCAACGTGGATGCAAAATCGTATTAAGAAAAAAATATTTCTCATCGTTAGTGACGCCGAGGAAGAGCTAGAAAATTATAGTATATGTGTTACACCAGACTCCGTAAACAATACCTTGCCAGCAGCAGCAGCAGCAGCAGGTTCATCACGTTCTGCCAATTACGGATACAGTACTTCGGGAGACGCTGTAAATAATAACTTGCCGGAAGCAGCAGGATCATCACGTTCAGCCAATTATGGATACACTACGTCGGGAGTGACTGTGAACAACACCGTGCCGGCAGCAGCAGGATCATCATCTACAAATACGACCTACCACAGATATAGTAGGCTGGAAACATTTGAGCCATCGCCGTTACATGAATATAATAACTAAGCGTAAATTTTATTTTTCTTTATTTTCCTCGCTTTGTGTTGATTCTCATTAAAGTTTGATATGATCATGAACAATGATGTATTATTTCTTACCTTAGGCACACAGCTAGCTTCTCTTGAGGTGAAATAGCTTTCCTGTAGTTAGTATTTTGTTTTAAAATATCGGCCTCCACGAATGACAAAAGTTCTTGAAACTGTTCTCTGCTAACCCTGTAATAGTTATTAAATTTTTCATCGTCTAAATCATAGAATAGCCTATATTCCCCTTTCAATGTTCTTTCTCGAATGTGCTGGCATAACCAAAATCTTCGTTTTGCTCGTTTTTTTCTGTGCTTAAGATATAATAATATGTACTTTTTTTTTCTGTATACATAATCACTGTCTTCACTTGATTCTGTGTCACTCGACAACATCGCGAATTCGCAACAAAACACGACCGCAAACAACCAGTTTAAAACACCAACTGAACTCGCTCTCTGTGGTAATTGACTGGTTTCTCATTTTCCGTTCAGCTCGCTCCGCTCATTTCTCTCCTTTTGCAGTGGAAAACAAAAGACAAAACTCTGTGTTAGTGGAAACGCAAATCTATTTTATATAAACGGAGTCCGCCCCGCCTAACCATTTCCCGCTCATTACCCTTTCGCGGTGGAAAACCGGCTTAAAGGGTCAGAGTTTAGAAGGGGACGATAAGTATTTAGGATGCCTAGATATTGACCTAGAAATAGCGGTTAGGTACCTACCTAATTAGCTATTTTACCTTGATAGATTTACAAAACGAACCAGATTAGTTTGGTAGGCATACATAGCTAGTTCATATAGCTAGCTATACATAGCCCGTAGCTAGTTCCTAGGTATTGTGTAGTTTTAATTGTGTTTTGGTCCTAAGCCTCTATTCCGAAAGAAAATTAAGCCGAATATTTGCCGGTGTGTAACTAAACCTTAAATAATGAGCTAAAAGACTGATTTAATGTTTTTCTCTTGTTTTTTTAGATAATCACATTACGTTGAAATTGCTTGACGATATACAAGAAACGGAACTGAAAGAATTAATTCCAAGTTTAAAAGACAGAATATTGTTTAAGCGAGGATTGAAGAAACTCAGAAACATTATTCAGGTAAGTTTTTTTTTCCCCTCATAATGTTTTTCATACATTTTCTGAAGTTATTCAAATAATCATCTCATTTTGCTGAGCTGATGATGGAAGGTATACAACTCCTTAACGGTTAGGAGTTAGGGGTTAATTCTTTACATAAGTATTATTGGTACTTACGGTAAGACTTCGCTGTCCGTCCGTCCGTCTGTCCGTTTGTTTGTCACCAGGATGTCTGTATCTCAACAAGCGTGATAGCTAGACAGTTGAAATTTTCACAAATGATATTGTATTTCTGTTGTTGCTAATAACATCAAATACTAAAAAATATGTATGGAGGCTCCTATACAACAAACGTGATTCTTTTGCCGTTTTTATAGATAACTAGCTTTTGCCCGCGGCTCCGCCCGCGTGGATGTCGGTTATCGCGACCAAACATAGCCTATGTCCATTCAAATAGTCATTTTATAGGGCTCCGAGACGTCAGAGACGTGTAATTTATGTCAACATAAAAGCTCATTTTTAACCGACTTCCAAAAAGGAGGAGGTTCTCAATTCGATCGTTTTTTTTTTATGTATGTACACCGATTACTCTGAGATGTATCATCCGATTTACGTGATTTTTGTTTAGTTCGATGCGGAATTGTTGTCATTTGGTCCCATAAAAATTTTATATAGTTTGTTCCAGTAGTTTTCATTTTATGAACATTTTTGTATAATTTTAATTCAAACTAAAAGTTTGAATTAAAATTATACCGACATATTATTTATGATGTCCCATATTTCCGTCGTTTATGAACCGATTTCAAAAATTATTTTTGCATTGGGTTAAGCATATCTCACAGGTGGTCCCATATCACTTTCATGGGTACTGGACCTTGGATTCCGGAGACACACCAGAGAACTCCTCAGAAATCAAATAGGAAGTGAGAAATTATTGCTTTTTAGCTAGTTTTAGGGCGATCCTGTGGCAAGGTAAGCTACATTATGATGGTCAAGGACGTGCTGGAATTACCAAGTCTTGAACTATGGAGGTAGACAACAGAACAGAACTCCTTAATTATATATGGCATGAATGTCTCGTTTATGTTATTGAGAGTATTATATCAATCTTATGAAACAAAACTCAAAAACTTTGATCGAAGGCATGCTGGACTAGATTAAATCACTAATTGGGGGAAACACTGAAAAGTAAAAAATAAAAAAAAAAACTACGTTTAAAAAAACCGACTTCAAAAACTCAAAAGTATAAAATAACTGAATCTGATCTGTTAGAAGTCGGTGCCAAGTTTGTTTGTGGTGCCTGAACTACTATGCTGGAATCAATTGAAATATGATCTCTCGGACTAGGCACCGACTTCTAACAGATCAGTAGTGTAAATTCAGTTATTTTTCTCTAAGTTATTTTATACTTTTGAGTTTTTGAAGTCGGTTTTTTTTTTTATTAATGTATCCTATAAAACATTAAAATAAGCATGTTTTGGTATTTAAACTTTCTGATATTGATGTTTTTTAGGTAAAACATTCACTTGTTTTATGGTACCTATATGAGAGACCGAATATGGAAATGTTTTGAGTTGTTTTTTTTTTGTTGAAAATTTACTTTAATGAGTGTTTAATGCTTGTTACAGGCGACAGAATCTGATGATACTCTTAGCATTGATAGTGATTTTTCTGCGCTCAGTCCCACGTACAGCACAAGCAGTGATGAGTTGCCGACCACGAATGAGACATCTTCTGTAAGTTTTGCCTTTTATGTTTAACACAAGATAATCTGATGAGAATAGATTTATCATCTGCCCTTGGAATCATGACTGGCAAAAAGTTAACCCGACGCGACGGTGTCATCTCGGTCTATTTAAGTCCTGAAGAAAATGTTATTCTGCATGCAAATATTCTGTTTGAGACTTGGACATTTTGCTACCACTTGACATTTTGAGACTAAACGGTATTTTCTTTTTGTTTAGAATGATGATTTAGAGATTATTTTAAAAAGCAATAGTACAGGAGAATTGTGTCTAGCTTCTTTAAAAAAAATGGTAAATTAGACACTGCGGAACGGAACTACTTAGTTAAATAAAAAGTGGAAAAATATGGCGAAATGAAAAAAGGACAATTTCAGGATATTTCCGCCCAAATTGTTTCATTAGTCCCAACTGAAGTGAAGGTATCAAAATGCAAATTGACTTTTTAAATTGTAATGATGTGAGATACCTATGTAGTTACAGTAGTTAGTTAATTATAATCTCTAATTTACTTAACGTAAAGTAAAGTAAAGTTTATTTGCCAAACAAGTTAAAGCTACTTACATAATTACATATTGACTTACAAAAAATAGTGTTTAAAAGACTAGATAAGTAATTACCTACCTAGCAATTCACCAGCTTTATAAATGGTAGTGGTAGCTTTCCATACAGATTAGCAACGGGCACCAAACTCGGCTGAGCCTGTCACTTGGTTACCCAGATTGTAGAATTTACTCCCTGTAGTGTAAGGCATGTATGATGTGTAGTGTAGTCCTTTTTTTTTAAAAATTTTAGGCCCAGTAGTTTCGGAGATAGAGGGTGGGGTAAAAAAATTCACTATCATGGTTCATGAGATACAGACTGGTGACCGACGGACACACGGACAGCAGTCTTAGTAATAGGGTCCCGTTTTACCCTTTGGGTACGGAACCCTAAATACTATAATTTCCATGTTGTTAAGCTGACATTCATGACAAATACACATTGTTATTTCGATTTCCTTGATTTTCATGCTTTTTGTACAAAATGTTTGATTTCCATAGGAGACATACTACATTCCGAGCCAAAAGTTTAGAAAAAATAAATATATTCCGGCAAGGGGAAAGCTTGCTGACAAATATAACAATCACAAACGGTTGCTGCGGAAGAGTGGGGTAATAACAAACGAAAGGAGAGCCCACACGAGCACTGACGATGTTTCGGCTGACAAAGCTGCAGCAGTTGAAAATCAAAGTGGTATAAATTTGAACATAAATAAATATTATATACAAGATCCACGAAAAACCCTTTGTTTTCCGAGGGCTAGTTAGCGAAAATAAATATTTTATTTTGTGGCCAAGCAGATCTCCCTAAAGAGTTCAATTATTTGTATTAATCTGCAGTGTTGCTAATTAGCAACCGAATGAGCAAAGGGTTCTGGTGGATTTTGAATTACAATAAATCTATAATACTGTTATAAAGTTGTAAAAATGCTACGACGCAGGCAGGACGTTAGCGCAGTGCGACCGCTGCGCATCGGAATGTATGGTAACAGGTTAGTGACGCCACAAAGGATGCGCGACGCAAGCGGGACGTCTTGTGTAAGAGCCAGTCCACACGGCGCGTTGCGTCAGCGTTGCGCCGACGCAGCGCTACCACTGCGTTGTTTTACATACAAATAACCAAGGTGTTCACACGGCGCGCTGCGTCGTCGCAACGCACACATGACGGACAGCAGCCCCCGAGACGAAGCGGGAGGGGGTGTACTCGTGCGACGTCGGAGCGTCAGCGCTCAGTTGCTTGTGCGTTGACAGAGAGGATACACGGAAGCTCATTTCGTTTTACGTTTACGTTTTTGTATTTAGTTTTATTTGCAGGGTAATTAGTTTTATTTGCAGGGTAAAATGAATACCATTGAAGAAATTGACATAGATTACTTGATTACATTGATACAGGAAAGGGAAATTATATGGGACAAGTCAAACGTAGATTTTAAAAATAAAAATTTAAAAACAAAAGCCTGGGAAGACATATCAAAAGTTTTATTTCCTGATTACGAGAATTTCACAGCTGAACGAAAAAATAAAGTTGGTGAGTTCACAGTACAGATATTTATGTTTTTTTTATTTAAGAGGGCTTTCAAGATTTTCTTGCACCGCCAATTCCGCGATCAGTACAAAATTAATATCTCGACACTCTAAAATTTTAAAACTTAGGGAATTTAGATTAGCGTGAGTACTATTTTATTACTTAGCTCAAAACTAACCTAGACTACGCTGAGTAGGTATAAAATATTATTTTTTTACTGATCGCGGAATTGGCGGTGCAAGAAAATCTTGAAAACCCTCATAATACAATTATACCTTATTTAGCTGCCAAGGCAGAGTTCCTCTAGTCATAAAATAGGTCGCATATTGCTGTCTTATGACATTCGGTGCTGTCTGTTCTTCATGTACGGGTTGTATTGGGAGAAATTCATCAACACTTATAGCAAATTTATCTCTTTGTCTAAAACCATCTCGATCAGCGACAAAATTGTGTAATACACAACATGCTTTTATAATGTCAGTAGCGAAGTCATAGGACACGTCTATCGGTCTGTGAAAAATGCGCCATTTGTTAGCCATAATCCCAAAAGCGCATTCGACATATCTTCTGGCTCTGCTTAGACGGTAATTGAAAACCTTTTGTTGTAAGTCGAGATTTTGACCGCCATATGGACGCATAATATGTTTGCTCAGTCCAAAAGCTTCGTCACCCACAAATACATACGGGGTTGGTATATTGCTACCAGAGAGTGGCTGGGGTTGAGGTAGTGGTAAGTTGTTGTTAATCATTAGCTCGTACAGTTTAGAATTTTGTAATATGGTTGAATCGCATTCTTTTCCGTATGCACCGATGTCGACAAATACGAATTTGTAATTTGAATCCACAATAGCTAGCAACACAATCGAAAAAAAGGCTTTATAATTAAAAAAAAGTGAGCCACTATTTGCAGGATTACACACGCGGATATGTTTGCCGTCGATGGCACCAACACATTGAGGAAAATTTGCCTTTACATCAAAACCCCTCGCTATTGTTTGGAAACTTTCAGTTGTCAGTTCAGGGATGTTGTCTCGAAGAAGATTGGTCCATATAGCACGACAAACTCTTTGTATTATATATGCAATAGTAGATTTTCCCCGTTTGAATTTGAAATGTAAATCAGTTATTGAATTTCCACTTCCTAGGTATCTGAAAAGAAAATAATTATTATAATATGCATTTATGAGATAGATAGATACCCGAAAAAAAATACTGACATATTCAGACATCGATAGCAAATAACTTTCTCTATGTAACCAATTAATTCTGGAATCGCGAAAAAAATAGCAGCTGTTGCATACATTTTGATTCAGTAGGTATTGCTTTTTGTATGTAACAGCTGTTATATTTTCACGATTCCAGAGTCGGTCACATAGTGTTTGTTAACGATATCTGAATATGTCATTAAATTTTATCGAGAAATTCACTATGTATAAATTATTAAATCATGTTTACTATTGGTTTTGCAGGTAATGATTTAATAAAAAAATGGAGAAGTGTAAAAGATAATTACTTCAGATATTCAAAAAAATTAAAAGAAGCATCAAAATCGGGCTCGGGCGCTACGAAACTGAAGAAGTATCATTTATACAATCAACTCCTTTTTTTGAGAAAAGTGGAACAAAATGCCACCGAATCTAGCTTAGACTCGCCTAGAGAAATCAACAATGAATCTACGTCTACAAATGATGACATTACCACAGACAACACTCCGCGCTATGTTCCAGTCGCGCGCAAAAGGGCAATGCAAATGGATGAGTTTGAAAGAGAAGGACTAAAACTTCTCAAGGAGCCGGAAAATCGCCATATGTCCTTTTTCAGAGCTATATTGCCATCTATTCAAGAATTTTCCGACCGAGAAACTCTCCGTTTCCAAAGTAAAGTTATACAAATTATAGATGAAATGCGGTATGGACAAACATCATCATATGTGAGTGGCCCATCAACGTCTCACCAACCACCATATGGGTATCAAACAGCAAATTTTCAAAGTACATACATTTCTGATTTTAATAATTCAATTACATCTCCAGAAACATCTCAAGCAAGTGAAGAAACTGAATACGATTTTTGTAATTTGTAATTACTGGATGATATCTCTCTTAAATAATGTCTAAATTTAAAATTATGACAATTGCTGATTATTTGTGAGTTGATTACTCTCTTAAATAATGTCTAAATTTAAAATTATGACAATTGCTGATTATTTGTGAGTTGATTACTAATTAAACAAACCAAAAAAACTGTTATATTTTTATTACTTAAATATATTTATATAGTTACCTTAAAGTGATTCCCAGCATTTCTACTGGTTCCACTGGATTCCTCATATTAGTATAGTTTTTTCGTATGTGTGGTTCTAAGGACTTCAATAAACATTCGAAGCTGGATACACTCATTCTAAAAAAATTATAAAACTTCTTTTCGTCTAATAGCAACTCCCGATATTCTAAAAAAAAAAACTGTCCATCACGATTTCTTAATGAAATGAAAGGACTGATCCAGTACCGTCTTGTGATCTTGCGTCGATTTCGGCGGTGACGTAGTAATAGGAGCAATGCTAGACGTCTTTTCCGATCCATGATTTGCTATAGACTGACTGCGAATTTTTTTCAAAATACTTGCCGCAACTGTGCGTCGCCGCTGCGCCGACGGAACGTTGACTGCGTCATAGTAACGCTGCAGCGCCCGTGTGGCCGGCTATGCGTCAAAATATTTGCGTTGCGACGACGCAACGCAACGCAACGCGCCGTGTGGACAGTCTCTAACGTCCTCCCTGCGTCGTAGCTACCATTTTTACAACTGTATATACCGGCGCGCAGCGGTTGCGCTGTGCGACCCAAGCCTTTAAGATTATCAAAATACAGAAAACCGTATTATCGGAATATTTCTTTTTATTTATGTTGACGATTTTTCTTTATTTATTAGTTTTGCCTAAAGCTCTATCTACTTGTTTCTTTGCCCAAAGTCAACTTACACTACACAACACTTGCACATTAGTAGCACATTTAAAACTTTAAATAAAGGCTGATGCTAGACTAAATTTGATCAATTGTTTACCAGTATCAATTGATGAATATGAAGAGTTAAAAGTTTGGCTGAAATACAACAAGGAGCCATTGCCTGAAGTAATCGAGAATTGGACGAAAACGTCCAAAAGTATATTTTTCATTCTATCGAGATTTCATAATGAAATAGTATCTTACACGAATGTCAGGTGCTGCTTTCAGGTTAAAATAATTCCCAAGAAGGTTCCCTTTAGGCTTCTTGAAAGTTCCTCTCGCAAAAATGTTTTAAAACGAAATTCGTGGGCAACTTGTCATTCGTGGTATCTGGCAACACCACAGTCCGCAACATGAACAGTGAACAGACGCACGCGCTCGCCTAGTGGCAAAAAGTAAAATGGCAGTGGAAGAAAAAAGTTGTAGTGAATATTATGTTAAACAGTTGCTGTCCTCATGTGAATTGGAAACATACATTCAAAAATTCATTGGTAAGTGCATTTTTATTACCTATTCACCAATATTAATTTGTGGTTTCTACGTTTCTCACGGAATTCTTAGGTCACGTGTCTCCCCCATACCTACCTTGTAAGGTTAGTTACCTACTTTTAAGTTTAACAAAACACACTAATATTTCTAGAGGTCATTTCTTATTACTGGTCAAAACTACCGAATGACCTAATGTCCTTAATTACAGATGAACGTGTTGATGATGACGTTCTAAAAATTCTGGATGACGAATCCATCAGACAATTAATACCGATCATTGGTCACAGAATGAAATTCAAAGAGGCATTAAAAAGCTGGAAGCTGCAAAATGAGTCTGTAAGTCTAAGTACCTACTACCTTCTTTTCGTGTGGCACATTTTAACCGTGCTATCATAAGGGTTAATTGACGGCAGCAGCCTGGTGTTGCTCTTAGTATCATCCGCGGTCACGTGTAGGGTATTGAGAGATTAACACCCACGGACGTGTGAAACGCGACCTTAAATAAATCATTGCAGGTTTCCTCACGATTTAGGTAGGTATCCCTTCACCGTTAAACCAATTGGTACGAAAATTCAAGTTCGTAAAATTCATACATTGACCAGAATTTGAACCCAGGCCTCTGGTTAGGAGGTCAGAGTCAATACCACTAAGCCACCGACGCTTGGTATTGTCAAGTTAATATTTTAGGTATTGTCAAGTTAACTTAAATACTTTAAGTAGGTATCTGTATGTTAAACCATTACAGGACCTTGGCAGTGTAAGCCTGAGTAACTTGGATATTTATGTCCCAGTAGAAAACAATGAAAAACCTGATACTACTAAGCGAAAGGCCGCCTTTTGTATCCTACTTCTGTCTGTGTTTGTTTCATTTCCAATTTTTATTTTTGTTATTTTTACTTGTTGTGGTGGTACAAATAAAGTGTATAATAATAATAATAATACTACTCCTGCTCTGTCAACAGTAACATTTGAATTAGCCCAAGTAAGTGGTTTATTTACATTTTTATCATAGAAGCAAGTGTCCAATGGAATAGCCTTCGGAACGCCCCTAAGAATACCCTTGACACTTACTTGCCACAAGTATATTATTGTCTTTAACAGAGGAAGGATGAGTGGTGACTTCCCCTACGGAGCGTGCATGCCACAATTATAAGCAAACTTCTAATTATGTTTTGTTCAGTAAATTATTATACCCTAACAATATTTACATCAATTAAGAGTCAGTTAGCACTGCGGGCAAACAAAAGTGGTGCTGAAAATAGTATGCAATTTGCTATAATTGTAGCATGCATGAGTCTCTTTTGACTTCTACATTCTTTTTATAATTCCTGTATACATATAAGGAAAATGACCTCTCGTCATATTATGTATTCCGTGCTCTCGTGGAAACTAACTGGGGCAATTATAAAAAGAATTGCCAAATGTGAGTCAGACTTGTCCATACAAACTTGTAGATAATATGTAATTTTTTTGTGATGTAACTAAAACTTTGGTTAGCGCTCCTGACTAATGATCCGAGAGTCTTGGGTTCAATCCCCACCTAGAACAAACATTTCTGTGATGAGCAGATTTGTTTGTTCTGTTTCTGGGTGTATTATATCTATATGTATGTGTTGTGTATGTATATCAGTGTGGCATCTCTGGTTACCATAGTATATACAGGGTGGCCCAAATAGTGACGTCCAAAGAAAAAATTTAGATTCCTCGTACCTAGACCTATCAGAAAATACCCCATGTATGTTCAGCGATTTTTGGTAGTTTAGGAGTTATAATTTTTTTAAGTTTTTTCTTGAGATTTCTGAGGCAGTGAGTGTTAAATTTTTTTTCTTTTTATTTAGTGCTTTTTTCCGAACTTTTTTTTCGTGAACATACTTGCTATGAAGTGTGCTACTATGCATAAAATAATTACCATCATAACATTAACCCAAGTTGGAAAATTTTTGGTCGAAAGTGAAAAGTTTACGTACGACAAAAGTAGAGACGAATTTTCAACTTAAGATTAAAAATACTTAAACCTGCCTACGTAATACTGCCACTTCCGGCTAGTTTCAAAAACTTTTGGAGTGCCTAAGCTTCCCTTATTAGTTCTGTAGTCACTGAACTTCAACAATCTGGGTCAGGAAAATGCATTCCTTTAGAAAATGTAACAATTTTAAATTGTTCATCTTCTATAGATAGAATTAATATGTCAGCCGAAAGAATTCGAAGCTCTCAATCCTACAGATTATCCAGAGTCTGGTGACAATAACTTTGTACAAGCGTTGCAACACATTACAATGTCACTTTTTTCTGAAAACATTATTGAATATATTGCTGGATTTGTGGTCAATTCATTAATTTAAAAAATTCAATGTAACAAATGCTTAGATGCTTTAATATCCCTAACAGAAAAAACGAATTCTCTCATCTACGCACGAGATAAAGGAGGACTTATATATCCATCTGATTCTGTTATTAAAATATGCCGACGGAGTGAAATGGTTATAAGATGCAGTAATTTTAATTAAATAAAGTCAGTTCACCTTGAAACATATATAACGACAAAGACTCTGCAGTCAATATCAAACGAACAGTTATTTTCAGAATTACTACAACTACAATTTGATTATGAATATGTCAATCATTTAGATGATTTAATAAAAAGTGTCATTAATAAATACGTGGATGTGCGGCTTGCATATTTAACAAAAAAAACAAGTTTTAAATCCGTAAAGAGGGTTTATACCAAGTTTATTCATTTTAAATGCCAATAAATTAAATAAACAACATGAAAGTATTTTTTACACAAGCTTTCATTATTAAAAACCGGTGAAGCGCGAGTAGGGTAGGGTGGTCTAAGACTGCGCGGTCGATAAGAATGCGCACACGTCATATCTAATAAACAGAGTGAAGTTCGTTGCTAACTTCAGTGTTGTTTTGAAGAGGCATGACACCCGTACTTGCTCTCGGAAATAATTCGGTTTACGGTGAAAGTACGGCAGCTCGGGTGAGTTTGAAGTTTTTACTTTAGTTTGATCTTATTTTTCTTTCGAATACATGTATTGTCATAGTTTAATCTGAAGTGAATCAAAAGTTATAATGCCGGCTCGGATCAGCGAAGCTCATCACGTGACCGAACTAATGACGTTGGTTCAGACAGTTCGATACAGATGGCGATACTAGTATCGAAAAAGTGAAATTGGGCAATCGTGTAAGTCTGCGCAGGGTACGGTCGTATAAAATTGCGCGCGCATTCTTACACACTTTTCTTTGAATAGTTAATTTTGTTTGATTGTTGTATAATATTGTTATAAACTAGCTTTGTATTTGTTTACAGAATGACATCAAGAAGAAAACGAACATCAAACAGATCCCTTTGTCCTCAAGAAGTGATAGAAGCTGCGCGGAGACGGATTTCAGATGGCGAGAGTAAAAGGTCTGTTGGGAAAGAACTCGGTATGGCTGAGTCTACTTTGCGGCTTCGACTAAACAGGACTCGTCCAGTTACTTGTCTTGGAAGATATGAAACCACATTTACAAAAGAAGTGGAGGCTGAATTTTGTGAGTATCTTAAGAAATTAGACGACATGTTTTTTGGAATGACTACGAAGAATCTGAGGGCACTCGCATTCGAGTATGCGGAAAAGAATAACATAACCCACAGATTTAACCCAGATTCCAAAATGGCTGGAAAGGAATGGTTGCGTGGTTTTATCAAGAGGCACCCTGATATTTCACTGAGGCAACCAACTTCTACTAGTGTTGCACGTGCCATGGGATTTAATATGCCTCAGTGCGAGAGATTTTTCATAAATCTCTCAGCTTTAATGGATAGATACAACTTCTCTCCAAACAATATTTATAACATGGACGAAACTGGTATTTCTTCCGTACCAAACAATCCCCCAAAAGTCATTTCCACTAAAGGCAAGCGTGCAGTAAACAAAATTTCGAGTGGTGAACGAGGCACCAACGTCGCCGTAGTGTCTGCTATGAGCGTCACAGGGCATTTCGTTCCTCCGACGTTCATTTTTGGAAGAAAAAGGATGAAACCTGAATTACTAGATGGATCACCACCGGGCTCTATAGCTATGTTATCAGATTCAAGTTTTATTAATTCTGAATTGTTTCTAGTGTGGTTGTCACACTTTAAAGATCACACGAAACCAACAAAAGATAATCCGGTGCTATTAATTCTTGATAACCATTCGTCGCACATAACTATTTCAGCAGTTGATTATTACAGAGAGAATAATATCATCGCGTTGACTTTACCCCCTCACAGTAGCCACAAGCTACAGCCACTCGACAGAGGCTTTCACGTTGCTCTGAAGAGATACTACTCTAATGAGTGTGAAAAATGGCTACGAAACAACCCTGGACGAACCATTACTGTTTTTCAGATGTGTAAAATATTTACACCAGCTTTCTTTAAGGCTGCAACTCCTGCATGTGCTGCGGAAAGCTTTAGAACAACAGGAATATGTCCTTATAATCCTGATATCTTCAGTGAAGCTGATTTTTTGGCTAGTTCGGTAACAGAGAGAGAAAATGAACCTGATTGTACTGCTGCTCAAGAGATATCCCTGGGGCCAGCTTCAATACAAGTTATTGAACAAAACGTGGTTGAAATTGTGGGCGAAAAGGTACATCATGAACATAAGTTAGCAGAGGAAGAAGTATCTCAGCAGAATTCTCTGTCTCGAGAGTCAGAAGTAACAAAGGCTAACACTGTTCCTAACGAGGTCAAAATTGGTCATAAGATAAAAACAGCAGAAGTTCCATCTGATAATGACCTAACAAGTCCTCAGCGAGCACTTCTCAAGATATCTGATATTTATCCCTTGCCAAAGTCTCAAGTTAAACGTTCATTAACACGAAAACACAAACGATCCGAAGTTATTAGCAGTTCACCTTACAAAAATGAGTTGCAACGTCAAATTGAAGAAAAAGCGAAGCCTACAGCAGAAAAAAAAATCAAACACATGTCATCAGCATATGTAGCAAATATTAAGATGGAGCCAACTCCAAGTACTAGCCGCAAAATAACTGATAAAGCTAAACCAAAGAACGAAAACAAGAAAAAAGGAAACCCAAAGAGAAGTTCCAAGAATACTTGGAGTTGTTCAGGGTGTGGAGAAGTCTATAAAGAACCCATAACTGAAGACTGGATTGTATGTGTTGCTTGCAATGAGTGGTGGCATGAGGAATGCACCGCACATGTCGGTGATAAAGACTTTATATGTGATTTGTGTGAAGATTAGATTGCTTGCGTAGTCTTATACTACCCGCGCAATCTTATCGACCTCGCTGCGCATTCTTATACAACGGGTAGTACAAGACTGCGCATTTCTCATTTTTTAATTATCATCCTATAATTCGAAAATTGTTGATCTAATGATGATGATTGTTTAGAGTAATGTTGCCTAATGAATAAGGAATAAAAATAAGAAATGCTGATCTCTTTAAAATTCTTTGTTTTTATTTTATAGGCTCGGATATGTTAAGTGCGCAGTCTTAGACCACCCTGGCCTGCACATGAAGAGCTCCGTACCATCGTACATTGTAAGTTAAATAAAAGCTTGTAATCCATATTTTAATAAAATTATACATATATTTAAAAGTTTGAAATTTGTTTTATTTTTATCATATCAACTAAAATCTAAATATAATATAAAAGGAAAAGACAGACTGATCTATCAACGCACAGCTTAAACTACTGGACGGATCGGGCTGAAATTTGGCATACAGATAGCTATTATTACGTAGACATCCACTTCGAAAGGATTTTTGAAAATTCAACCCCTAAAGGGGGTAAAATATGGCCACGCGGACGAAGTCGCGAGCATAAGCTAGTCACATCGATAAAAACGTTCGACGTCCTATTCCCATCACTATGGCAGGCATGAAAATGAAAAGGCATGACTTCATTGTCTTGATTACGTAACTTTTGAGTCCACCAATCACAACAAAGCATTCTCCCCTGTCCCCCGCCAACATTTTACGATTTTGTTTTCATGCAAAACCTTGTATAAGTGACGTCTTTAGGCTGAGTGGTCTGTGGCTGGTGTACATCTTAGTAAGGGCTGGCGGGCGATGGAATAGTCCATGTACATAAGTTAAACAAGTAATTCAATTAAGTTGTCATTTTTCTTTAGTTGGCTGGAAATTGAAGCCACAATTTGTAGTGAGATGCAACTAGGGTTGGCCATATGCATCGCCTAGGGTAAACTACAAGCTGTAGAATATTTGGTGATAGCCTTTCAAAGGAAAATAAAAGACGGTGTACATCTTGCTGAAGAGCTGGCCGGCGATGGGATAGTCTTCTATGTAGGATGTTCACAGTTGATATAGTATTGTGGATGTCTGGTGCATACGCTTCAAGCGAATTAGTTTTGGGTGGTCATCAAACAAAACAGTTACTGTTTGGAGTGACAGACTACTAGGGTTGGCAATATGCATTGCCTAGTGGAACTTTTGAAACTGTTCTGTCTGATAACCTGCTCCAAACGTCAAGTGTGTTGGATGTTTTTCTTATGCTTAGTCTCTGTTCTCAGCTGCTGCACCAGACTACAACGCTATCCCAGGAGCTTTAAATCTACAACAATAGTCAGTAATGGATTCCGAAATCCGTAAGTACTTATTTGTTAATTTCATAAAGCGACTCCTTCCGTTCTTTACAATAGCTCAATATCCTTTCTAAGTACTTAAACTTATTTTTTTCTGTTTCTAGACAAAAGGATAGGTTGTATCTAGAGAAGAATCTAAGTTTTTGCTAGATTTAATAGAGGTCAGAAAAATAATAACGTCAAAAACCACCAACGCATCGAATAATAAAATGAAAAATGAGGAGTGGATCAAATTGACGGAGCAGACAATTTGATCTTCGGCTGCAACTTTTCCCAGAACACCGCAGCAACTGCGTTTAAAATGGGAAAATTTTAAAAAAACGCCCGCAATCGCAGTACTAAATTAAGGATAAACCAAATGAAGTCGGCAGACCGGATGAGAGAGGACGACGTGGGCTCTGGAGGGTGGGCCCATCCGCCGTGGAGGGGGCGGGCGCAGGCGTGCGGCCCATGATCGCCGCCTGCCCCCTTGAAAAGCGCTTCCGGGCGACAGACATGGGGATTCTTTCGCTCATTAGGAAAATGGTCCTCGAGACGGGAGGCACACGTTCTTCCTGGTGTGCCTCAGACAGTGTGCAGGGAATATGTAGTCCCGCGGAGGAGAGTCTACCATATTAGAGTCGCGCGAAGTGTCCAATGTCCCTATCCAGCCGAGGCGCTGCGAGGAACACCGTGGGGTTTTAATCAGTAAGAGTCTGACATAACCTCCTAGGCATAACTTTATAGGCAAAAAATATGGGCTTTATCGGTCAAAAATTTTGAACGGACTTTCCAACCACAAGCAGATTGCAGGCGTGTCGGCTTGTCTTAACGTAGATTTGCCAACTGCACAAAAGAGATCATATAATTTGCACAGAGCGCTGCCTGTCTTATTTGTAATAATTACGATTAAAAGCAACAAATGTTTACGAGCAACTACTGGGTGACGTACGACGTTAGATCGTAATTTCAAACTGCATTTAATAAAATGGAAAGGCTGGGACCATAGTAACAACTGAAAGAAAAGAAATCTGCACAAATATTTCAATTATTGAGCAAAACTTGGAAAGAATAGAAAAAAGATCATTAATCACGTCCGTCGAGTTATGAAACGTTCCACTTAAACGCCAAGAAACAAAGCAAGACCTTTTCAACTATGTACAAAGTCTATGTGACACTTTGAAATGCGAATTTCAACTATACGACATACGATTCGATCCGATTTTTACTGTCGGCAGTCTTTTGCAATGACTGTTGTATTTGCAGCTTTTTATATTGCTCAATTATTCTTGTTTTTCGATGAACTTAGTAAGAGTCGGAAGCATAAAGGTTATGTTATTGCATAAAAATGAAATACTCGGGACACTCACTCAATATCAATTTGGGACAAGATGATCCTTTGTATGTTGTACAAGATGATCCGTGTAGATCATCTTGTACCATACACAAAATACATCCCTTGTATTTAATTATATTATAAAGTTTATATATTAGCTTGCAATACCTCTTGTGATGATGATTTCGGAGACAAGGAGACAAGGACAACGGAACTAGGTACCTACTCAATTACTTAACATATTATATTGTTTCAAAAAAAAAAAAAAAAAGAGCAACTGCTGAGTTTCTTGCCGGCTCTTCTCAGCAGAATCTTCATTTCGAACCGGTGGTAGAGTCAAAACATGACGTAACATAAGAGACGCCTGTATGTCCTATATGTTTTTTTAAATAAATGAAATGAAAAAAATATCAAATATTCTGTATCTGTAGACAAAAAAAGAGTCAAAAGTTTTTTCTTTCTATATTTGGGATTACTAAACATCGCATATCTTATGTTATGAAGAGATTTTTTTACACAGGAGAGGCTATTACAGAACATCGTGGAGGTAACCGGAAATCAAATTTATTTGTTGAACAAAAAGAATCCATACACAATATTATAACAGCTTCAATGCACTGAATCACATTATTGCCGAAATACAAAAATTGCTAAAAGACAATATTTATCAGCAGAACTAAATATAACCAAACTTCATAAAATGTATAAATCTAGTGAACATGCACACCCAGCAGTTAAACAGTCTTACTTCCGTAAAGTTTTTAACAATGATTTTAATCTTGGTTTTGGTTCTCCAAAAACAGATGCATGCTCCGTATGTTTGGAATCGTCAGAGAAACTAACACCGAGCGGAAAAATTTGCTTATTACACAAAAAAGAGTACATTCGTTAAGAGCAAAGGCATTTTTTCATAAATTGCGTGATACAGTAGCTAACTTAAAAATAATTTTCATATGACTGTCAAAAAAAATTTCCTTTACCTAAGCTACCGCTATACTTACTAGGCTATACTATAGTCGCCAACTTTACTTCTATAATTTAACTATGGAGGGGTCGTCTAAGCAACCCATGACAAAAGAAAATGTTTTTCTGTACTGAAAACCAATTTAATTAGTATGTGCAAATGCCTTCTGCTCAAGAGCGACCAACCGTGGCTGCAGGATTTTTTGATATAGAAGGATTTCCTAGTCATTGGAGCAGTAGACTGCCCTCATATTAAAATTATTTCTCCTGGTAATTGTACAGAAATAGAAAAGGTTGCTTTTCTATAAATGCTCAAGCTATATGTGGAGCATCACGCTTCGTACGACCTCGACCTGCGCATGGAGAGCTTCGACAACCACGTTCGCCGCCTGAGCACCACTCATTGACTTACCAATACCAGTTTTTAACATTTGAGTGATTTGGAACGTCTCAAAATTATAGTATTCAAAATTATTTAGGTAAAATTATAGTAAATTATTGTATCTACTATTCATTTATTGTTTGGAAGAGCATGGCGGAACTTGGAAATTGGAAATCGGAACAAATTCAAGTAAACCTCATCAATGAAATTCATGGGCGCCCTTACACGTGCGGGCAATGCCCTGCGGCGTTCGCTCGCCGGCCTTTCCTAGAAATGCATGCAGGCGAGCGGCGCTATCAGAGCGCTATCAGAGCTAATATCCTACGGACGCGCACAGTGCAGGACCGGCCCTTCCAGTGCCGGCAGTGCCCGGCCGCCTTCAGGTGCATGCGGTACCTTAAAATCCGCATCAGCGTTGTCAACGAGTAAACAACTCAAATTTTTTTATAAACAAATTAATTTATAATTTGTGCATGTAAATGTAAATAAATGTAAATGCAATATCAGTTCTGATCATGGCCAAGACTACATCTTTTAGTAATTTTTTTTTAATAATAATATTATGGCTAGTGGGTACGATAATGTTATCGCACAATTGAGGAAGATGGATGGTAATGTGTCAGGCCCCTTCAGTTTTTTCAGTGCCAAGCGATTTCAATAATTTTATAAACTACAACTTGATACACTTCGATGATGTGGATATCGTTCAAGAAGTTATTCGTAGGAAAAAGGGCTAGACTTTACGGGGTCTGCTGATCTCGAACAGTGTTTTTGTGTGTTCTTTTGGTGTTTTTTATTTTAATTTTAATTTGTAAATATAATAGCGTAAGTTTTATGCATTTTATAGATGCGCCGTCCAACTCAGAGCTACTTGAGTGTTCTATTTGTGTCGACGGCAAGCTGTATAAGGGCCAACGCGGTCTTAACATACATAAAAGCCGTCGTCATATCCCTATCATCTATCACCTATAGCTTGCATCAGGTATTTTTTCCGATGCATATTGTGGGGGTGGGCCCTTAAGTAGCTCTCCTTTATGGGTGAGGCTCGCAACCTTTAAGCGCGGGATTAGGTTGGTCAAGCGCATCCCTAGAGGGGCTCGACCCTCAGTCGCTCGCAGCCTCAAAGAGTATGTGGCTAGGGCCTCGTCCGAAAATTCACCTGAAGCGTGGGAGCATTTATTAACGTTTCCATATAGAATCCTTCATTTAGAATCCGATATTGAATCCGCGACATCACTTACAAAAAAGATAAAACAAAATATTTCGACATACATGCGCAACAGACTTTTAAATTATCAATCCTCCATACATACCTTCGTCCCGGCTTCGTACCCTCCCATGTAGTCCTACCATCAACCCGCTACGTGTGACGGAAGATGTAGTTCGTTTTGGAATCTTTGGATTCCCAAACGGTTCTGCAGGAGGACTAGATGGCCTGTCACCCCAACACCTTAAAGATTTGATCGGTCCTCCTTCGTGTGATGAAAGTAAATCTCTTTTGAAGGAGTTGACCGGTCTTATTAATTTAATGTTATCTGGTCAGTTACCACAATATATTGTTCCAGTTTTATACGGAGCAAATTTGGTGGCCTTGACCAAAAAAGATGGAGGAGCTCGTCCTATTGCTGTCGGCAGCACATTTCGCAGGTTAGCATCGCGAATGTGTTGCCGGGCATTTAAGGACAAAACGGCGGACATCCTGAAACCTAAACAACTAGGTTTCGGGGTTAAGGGAGGATGCGAGGCAGCGGTACATGCTGCCAGAACTTATTTAAATTGGAGTGATTACGAAGTCTTCATAAAAATTGATGTTCGTAACGCTTTTAATTCGGTCGATAGGGGAGCCATGTTAGATGAAATTCAAAAAGAGATACCTGAGTTATTAGACTATTTGTGGCAATGTTAGGGCTCTCCCACAAAATTAATGTTTGGCCAAAAAGTTCTGGATTCAGCAGTAGGTTGTTAGCAGGGTGACCCACTTGGTCCCACCCTTTTCAGTTTAGTTATTAATCCTATAATTTCGACCCTAAATTCAAAATTCAACTTATGGTACCTAGATGATGGTTCATTGACAGGGGATGCGTCGTCAGTTCTTCAAGATTTAAGAACTATAATCCAAAAATTTTCTGATATTGGGCTAAATCTAAATTTTTCCAAGTGCGAGGCTTACTTCCCAAATTCAATTTCCATTGAGAAGAAAAATGAAATTTTACATTGTTTGAGTTTTTTGATACCAGGTATATCTACAGTCTTGAGTCAAAATTTAACCCTTCTTGAAGCTCCAATATTTGATGACGCATTTCCCCTTCTAATAAATTCTAAATTAGAAAATTTCAATAAATTTTCGCATCGCCTTTTAGACATAAAGCCACACATGGCCATCTATATTTTACGGTTAGGCACCCTACGCACTGGCGACCATGGTCGCCGCGACCTGGCCGCGGCGGCCAGTGAATTCTGGACTTTATATGGCCATCGCTATAGCCCCTACGCACTTAGCGGCCAGCGACCAGCGGCCACCGTTGGCCGCGGCGTCTAATTTGATGCCACGCGACCAGCGACCAATCGTGGCCGTCGAGAACATCACTTCTGTATTAAAATTCATCAGTGCTACCGCATCGGCCGCGGCGACCAGACGTGTATAGCTACAGAGTGATTATTTTACAATGACCAATAATTTCGACACGGAAAGGTTCATAATTGAAGTTGAAAATAGAAGAGGTTTATGGGATTTATCATCAAATGATTACTCCAATAAAGAAGTTAAGCGGCAGTTGTGGCTTGAACTGATCAATATATTTGGCGATGAATCCATGGAAGATAAAGAAAAGGCAGAACTTGGTTAGTCTTTTATTTTATTATGCCTTAAATTAATAATGCGATGAACTACAATAAACGCAGCAGGTGCTGTAGTAGCGTTCGACACGTATATGTAACATGAGTGATTTTTTTAAAAAGTTGTTCCGTTCATTTAAAATCTAAGAAATTTTAGCAAATAGGTAATTGTCAAAAGTATAACTATTTTATTTCTACTATTTTTCGCTTTGCACATGAGTTTTGACAATTATTTGCTAAAATTTACCAGGTTTTCGTAATGATTGGAATAACTTTTTAAAAAGATTACTCATACCGTATGTGCGTTCGACGCCATTTTGTTTACGGCGCGCAATGGCGGCTCGCGGCGAACAAGTGCCTCAACGCACAAACTGAGCAGCCGTCGTAGGTACGCACCCATATATTTACAAATTGTGCCAGGGCAAGCGACCATCGGTATTGAAGTAGTTTGCGAATATATCTCGATATTCGGTTGATGTTCTATTTGCTCTATTAGGTAAACTTGCAGGTATTTCTAATAAAGCCTCTGGTACAGTCAACGTGTCCTTGAAATCATATCCGTCTCTTTCTCGCACATAATTATGAAGCACACATAGAGCTTTTATAATCACAACTGCAAATTCTTTCTTGACGTTTAGGGGTCGGTGAAGAATCTGCCATTTACTGGCTAATATTCCAAATGTACATTCAATATAGCGGCGGGCACGGGATAGTCGATAATTAAAATTAGTCTTTACATTATTCAAGTTTCTCCCAGCATACGGACACAAACGCAACAGAAAATAGTCTTGAAGAGGCAAGTCAAGAAAATGAAAGAGAATGTTCTGATCTTGAGACTCAACAGTCTGCATCAAAATCGCTTAGAACAAAAAGGAAGAAAAAAATACCAAACGAAGAAGCCGATACAGACCTTTTAATTTCAGTTCTGCATAAGACCATAGCGACAATAGAGAAGACAGATACACAGAATGATTCAAATTGTGACAGACTGTTTCTTTTATCCCTCCTCGACAGATTTCAAAATATCCCTGCTGTAATGAAGACCAAAGCGAAAATGGAAATCATGGAACTTATAGAAAAATATCAACCGAACTATGAACCAACAGCGCGCATAAACTATTCAAGAAATTTCAATACTCTTTACGACCGAGAATATGACCCGCATCGACCGAATAATTCAGGTTATTCTACTACCAACAGGATATCAGATGATTCAAATTACAGCGATACTCATACTCATTATTCTGATATTTCCCAAAATTCAGAAATGATAGACCTATTTCCCAATTTGAATGATTAATTGTTCACAATTGCCATTTTTTAAGTTACGAAAATACAAATCTCTTCAATCTACTTCAGTTTTTTATTATTTAAAAACATAGTTATAAGCAAGCTCTTTTTCTCTCCTTTTCAAAGTCGTAAAGTAGTATTGTTCATAAATTATTTAAAGTGGCAAAACCATAGTCATCAATCTACTTCAGTTTTTTATTATTTAAAAACATAGTTATAAGCAAGCTCTTTTTCTCTCCTTTTCAAAGTCGTAAAGTAGTATTGTTCATAAATTATTTAAAGTGGCAAAACCATAGTCAATGAATTATACAGGTTGTTGTGAAAAACACAATAGTGGTGATTCAGAATCGTCTTGTATAATTCAAATTTACAAAAAAATCCATTAAGCAGTTTAAGTAAAAAAAAGGCCCTATCACATTATTTTTATTTTCCCTGTACACAATACTCCATTCCGAAACACCCTTTAAACTTACCTTATTGTTATCACTAATTTTTC
Source organism: Erebia ligea (assembly GCA_917051295.2). Taxonomy (NCBI): domain Eukaryota; kingdom Metazoa; phylum Arthropoda; class Insecta; order Lepidoptera; family Nymphalidae; genus Erebia; species Erebia ligea. The sequence goes on from OU785241.1 coordinate 2,465,866, forward strand.
TTCTGCTGTAATGCATTTCCGATAGTTGTTACCAGTTCCAGTAATTTTTGGTTTTATTGTATCCAGTAACAGGTTAAAAGTATTCGTTGACATTCTCATGTAATTAAAGAATCTCTTCTCATACATTTTTAAATCCAAAAAATAAGTATAATATAATCCTTTAGTCTTTCTCTCGAAAAGTAATGGATGCACCCAAAACTGTCTTTTACGTGAAATCTTCCGTTTTCGTTTTCGTAGTAAATACACAAGCACAGTTAGCGTGATTATCTTCTGCACGTCCATCTTGACACACCCTTGGAAGCCGACTGCAATTTTTCGGCCGTCCGCATGTCGCGCTTGCCTACGCACCGGCGACCATGGCCACGGCGGCCTGGCCGCGTCTATGGTCGCCAGTGCGTGCTTCTCTGATCTCAACTTTAGATGTGTCTCTTAAGGACACTCTATGTAAAATTCTAAATTTACAATTTGATGACCGCACCTGGACCCCAGCGAGCCTACCTGTGAAATACGGGGGCTTAGGCATACGTTCCATCTCAAGTGTAGCGCTTCCGTCTTTCTTATCTTCTGCTTCTGGCTCTATCACTCTCATCAGTCAGATCTTTAATCTGACTTGTCCGACTGATGTTGTGGCGGAGAGTCTGGCGGAGGCGAGGTTAGCCTGGAGTGCATCTTGTCCTGGGGAGAGTTTTTCTTCGGCTGTGGAATGTCAGGGTCTTTGGGACAAACCGCGTGTTGTTTTGACACATGCGGATCTCGTGGCACAGTGTACCTCGGATACGGATAAAGCCCGTATTTTAGCCGTATCCGAAAAAGAGTCAGGTCACTGGCTACACGCTCTGCCATCTCATAGCCTGGGAACGATTCTCGACCGGACAGCGCTTCGTGTGGCAGTTTGCTTGCGCTTGGGAATCAAAGTATGTGAGCCTCATTACTGTCCTTGTGGCAGCCAGTTGGATCGGTTTGGTCATCATGGACTCAGTTGCATTAGGAGCGCAGGCCGCTTGTATCGCCACGGTGCTCTCAATGATATAGTCCGTCGCGCTCTAGCCACTGCCTCCATTTTTGCACAGCTGGAACCCTCCGGTTTGTTCAGGAATGACGGCAAGAGGCCGGACGGGATGACTCTATACCGTGGTCGATGGGTCGTGCACTGGTGTGGGATGCAACCTGCGTTGATACGTTGGCAGCATCCCACCTACCGGGCTCGTGCCTAAAGGCGGGTGCAGCTGCCGAATCTGTTCAGTTGCTTAAGCGCCGCAAATACTCAGCCATTACTAAGGACTATGTTTTTGCGGCGCTTGCTTTTGAGACTCTGGGCCCATGGTCATCGGACACGAAGAATTTTATAAATGTCGTGTCCCAAAAACTGATCCACGCCTCTGGTGATCAAAGAGCTGGCGCTTATTTAGCCCAACGGCTTAGCCTTGCCATTCAACGTGGTAATAGCGCCAGTGTTTTGGGCACCATGCCCATTAACGATCATTTTGACGGTGTGTATTTTTTGTAAATATAATTAGTTTTTAATTTAGATTTTAATTTATTTCTTAGTTTTGCAATTCACATTATCATTCTGTTTAAAATGTGAACTAATAAAGATTTACTATTGAAAAAAAAAAATTTAATAAAGACTCAAATCTCATTTCATCGGCTTTGTATCACCGTTTAACCAATACGGATAAAACTGGAGCAACCAAAATCCGGCTAGTTGCTGACGGCTGCGGGGGCCAGAATAAAAACTGTATTGTTATTGGGACTTGCAGCAAGTGGCTCCTAGAGAATAGAAATATTAAATCTATTGAAGTAGTTTTCCCCGAAACGGGACACTCATTCATGACGATAGAAGATAGAAGATTCGGAATCATAGAGAAGAAGTTGAGAGGAATGGAAGTTATACTGCATCCGGATGAAATAAATAATGTTATTAATGAGACATGAATAAATGTATAAATTGTTGAATAAATGTATTTTCTTTCTTTCTTGTAGTGATTTTATAAAAAAATCACACATTTAGTTAAAGTAAAGAGTGAGCGATACTAATTCTGTCTCTTTCACACCAACCTTACGATCTAGATGACATACCACTAAAATACTCGCGTCCAGAGCCAAAAAAAAACGCTCGAAAAAAAGATACGACACAACTAACTTCACAACTACACGTCAAATGTCACTTTGGCATAATTATTTGGCGTATTCTACAGGGGAGAATTTATTAAAAATTAAAATTTAAAATTCATGGTCTAATTCAGTAATGTATCAATAAAGTTACTTCAAGTAAAGATAGAATCCATTTAGCTGCAAGAATATTCACCCGGAACTCGGTGAGTTAAAAATCATAATATATTTCATACATCCTCGCCATGTGTACACGACTGCGTATTAATCCAGTTACATCTTTATTAATTTTCATTAGTATTGTAAGTAGCCCAAATAATTATGTTTTTACTATTAATTAATTTCAGCAAAATTCCTATTTCTGGAATAGTTGTAACCAGCAAAACTTAACCTAGTCGTTTCAAATACCAAGTCATTTTACTGATATTGCTGTTTAAATTGAGTCATTAGATTGATTAGTCACTGCTTTATCATATAGTATTTAATTTTATTTATTTTCATTATGAAAATTAATCAAATAGTTTTTGAATAAATTTTATTAGATACCTACTATTACAATATTTTATTTAACTATTGTTCAGATATTCAGCGAAAAAATTACCCGAAAGGGTATGCGATCACTCTACAAAATCTTTTCAATGCAATACTCTTACCATGGCAACCTTAATAGCTTTGCACACAAAATTTTACAGTTATAAAAACAAAAAAGACCAAGATTCAATAATTTTAAACTCTTGTTGTATAAATAAAACAAAGAAAGGTGCAAATTACAAGGGTAGAAAGCAAACTGCGATAAAATATTCTGTGATTGTAAACAATAAAAGAATACCTATATGCAAAGACTTTTTTCTATTTGTTTATGATATTACGAAACACAGAGTTTCGTATGTAATGAATAGATTTCACTATGTTGGAGAGATAGTCATCGAAGAAAGACGCGGTGGAAATCATAAGGAGAAAAAATACGGGCCACAAAGAGAGTCTATTCATAAATTTCATTCAAAAATTAAAATGTGTTGAGGCGCATTACTGTAGGCGTACCAAGACAGCAGAGAGAAAATATTTAAGTTCAGATCTAAATGTACGGAAATTATATTATATGTACAGAAGCAGTGAATGTTATCTTTCTGGAGTGAAGAAGTCATATTACACATACCGAAGTGTATTTAACTGCAATAATTACAATATAGGTTTCGGATCACCGAAAACAGATGTGGCGACTGACTGGAGTTAACAGAAAAAATTAAGAATGAAAATTATCCCGGAAGAAAGAACATTCTGATGACAGAAAAACGAGTCCATAAGCTTAGAGCAAAGGCTTTCTACGATAAATTACGCGATGTACGTATTACGGCCGCGTAAAGGCGAACCGCGGTGTCGGTCACTATACGTCACATAACAATAACGGACAGTCGATTCAACTTGTGTAACTTATACTTTGTTTTGTTGTTTTCTCAATATAACTTAGTGGATATACAGTCTATTACTTTTATTGGATACCCAGATATCCCGTGCTACAAGTTCAGGGCACTTGGCGACAACAGCCAACTAATATTTTTGAAGCTGCCAGACTCTAGTCTTCAGAGTTGCGGTGGTGGAGGCCAACCTGTGGATGACCAGTTACCAGCCAAGCTTACCGAGCCCATTTATCAGAGTTGTTGTGGTGGAAACAAACCTGTTGATCACCAGTTACTAGCCAAGCTGTCTGAGCCCATTTCTCAGTGTTGCGGTGGTAGAGACACACCTGTCGATGACCAGTTACCAGCCAAGTTGCTCGATCTCATTTCTCAGAGTTGCGGGGGTGGAGACAAACCTGGTTGCCACTTAAAATTTCCAAAGGTTCCAGTGTCCAGTTTTCAAAACTGTGATGATAAGAAGGCGCTTTACACTCTCGGCGATTACGTTATTGTGAAGTGGGGTTCCTCTAATTGTTCAGGCCAAATCACCTCAGAAAATGCCGAAGGAGTAATGGTGAACTGTATGAAAAAAGGAAAAAGTTTTTGGAGATGGCCACTCATCAAAGACGAGCAACTATATTCCTGGGAAAATGTTTTACAGAAGATTGAATTTCCTAGATTTGTTAAAAAAGGTTACTTCACCATTCCTGAGCTGGATAAGTACTTAAGGGTTTGTGAGCTGTCTATCCAAAATGTGAGCCAAATATAGTTTTAACATGAGGGCCAAATAAAAGCTTCAACTAGTTAAGAAAAAATGTAACTTCCTAATAAACACATTTTATTTTAATACATACTTCTTTTTTTTGGGTTGGGACAAATTGACGACCCTAACCAAACCCCAAGAAATGTATGGAAACAACTTCAAACAGGTGCCAAACTTTCTTAGTGTTTGTGAAAGTACAAAAAAATTACCCAAACCGGCACAGCTTCGTCTTAAGAGAAGGATTTGTAATTTAGTTACGGAAGAAGAAGAGTTAAACATTTACAATGATATGTATGCATCTGAGAGTTATAATAGTGCCTTAACTAGTACTCGAGGGTATACAACAGCTCAAGGTGTCCAATCCTCAGATACCAATTGTCATACATTACACAATGTGTTTACATCTCCAAGTAGTGCCTCAAATCAATCTGTAGGAGGATATACAGCTGAACAAGATGCCAATGTCCTTCCAGCGCTGGTCGCTTCTCCCGTCATAGTTCCATTAATGAGGTCCCTTGCCACCGCCCATGTGCCAGCTGTACTGGAACCTATTGGTTTGGCGCGTAGCGATGGCAAGAGACCTGATGGTATAACGCTCATACCTTGGAAGATGGGCAGGTCGCTTGTTTGGGATGCAACGTGTGCAGACACTTTAGCTGCATCCCACATTCAGGCGACCTCCTCTACGGCGGGTGCAGCGGCCATCAACACCGAACAGGCCAAGAGGCGCAAATATGAAAACCTCGATTCGAGCTTCATATTCGTGCCTTTTGGTGTGGAGACCTTGGGGCCGTGGGGCCCGGGGGCTCGAGCTCTTTTTGAGGAAATTTCTAAAAGGGTTATCGAGTCAACCGGGGACCCGAGAGCTGGCAGCTACCTTGGTCAAAGAATTAGTTTGGCCATCCAAAGGGGTAATGCTGCCAGCATCTTGGGTACAATGCCTCGCTGCGGTGGTCTCGATGAGGTTTTAGATTTAATTTAATTTATTTTACTTAGTTTTAATTTAATAGTGTTTGTAATATTAGTTTCAATTTAGATTTCATTTATAGTTTGTTTATTGACCTAGTTGTAATTAAATAAAATGATATTTTAAATGTTAAAATGAGAATGAAATAAATTATATTAAAATTTATTAATTCAACCATACATCGTGTCGTGTCGCCTACTCATTCAAGAACCAAGAACCCTCCCTCGTTAACAGGTACCTACCTAGGTACTTTACAGCAGTGTTTTTGGTAAGTAGGTACTTAATTATTTTTTCCTTGATATGTATCGATAATATCGATGGATAGGTTGTTCAATTCTAGGTGCCCCATGGTGGTATAGGCATGAAATCTGCTATATTTATTCAAGTTATTTTTTTTATTATTCCAGTACCCGACTCACGGCAACGTCAACGGCAGCGTTCCAAATGGCAGACCAATATGTGAGAGATCTATTATATAAATGGAGTTGCGCTCATCTAATCGATTCATTTCGAGGTTAGTGAGATGTCTCTAGACTCATTATTCATTAGAATACAATTTAGATTCAATGATTCACACCATTCCTTAATAAGACCAGAACCTACAACAACTGCTGAAATACTAAATAAATACATTGAATCGAAAAAGGAGGTGGACCCCATTGATTCGTTGTTTCAAATAATGGCTGCCACAATTAAAAAAAAACTACCAGAATGAGTGCAGGTCCAAATAAAGAGACAAATATTTAATATGGTAACTGGACGCCGAATTAAAATACATAGAGGGAACTCCAGCTCCAACATCTGAAGATGTCTCTAGCTATGAAACCACCTCAGGCTCTGGTTATGAAGCTGCTTCGGGGTCTGGCTATGGAACCGCCTCAGGCTCTGGTTATGAAGCTGCTTCGGGGTCTGGCTATGGAACCGCCTCAGGCTCTGGTTATGAAGCTGCTTCGGGGTCTGCTTATGGAACCGCTTCAGGCTCTGGTTATGAAGCTGCTTCGGGGTCTGCTTATGGAACCGCCTCAGGCTCTGGTTATGAAACCGCCTCGGGCCCTGGCTATGAAGCTGCTTCGGGGTCTGGCTATGGAACCGCCTCAGGCTCTGGTTATGAAGCTGCTTCGGGGTCTGGCTATGGAACCGCCTCAGGCTCTGGTTATGAAGCTGCTTCGGGGTCTGCTTATGGAACCGCCTCAGGCTCTGGTTATGAAACCGCCTCGGGCCCTGGCTATGAAGCAGCTTCGGGGTCTGGCTATGGAACCGCCTCAGGCTCTGGTTATGAAGCTGCTTCGGGGTCTGGCTATGGAACCGCCTCAGGCTCTGGTTATGAAGCTGCTTCGGGGTCTGGCTATGGAACCGCCTCAGGCTCTGGTTATGAAGCTGCTTCGGGGTCTGGCTATGGAACCGCCTCAGGCTCTGGTTATGAAGCTGCTTCGGGGTCTGGCTATGGAACCGCCTCAGGCTCTGGTTATGAAACCGCCTCGGGCCCTGGCTATGAAGCTGCTTCAGGGTCTGGCTACAAAACTGCAGTTTCTGAATTCGAAACTAATCTAAACTAGTAGGTACTCTAAATTAAGTAAAAACAAATAAAGATCCAGGGATTATCAGTGAGAAGATTTATCAGTGCAAAAACTTGAAAATCGTTATTATGTGTCTACAATACATGATTGTACTTAAAAAGATTGTTTTTTTTAATTTAATAAAAGAAGAAAAAATAAAACTTATACAATCATTTAACTACCCACCTCAAACACAAGGATAATCTCTGATCGGCTTCAATGGGGTTGCGAAAATTGGTCCTCTGTTTTTCGATATATGGTCGACATATATTCAACAGTGCTTGAAATTTCTCATAATCCATTCTATGATAGTCATAAAATTTTTGCACGTCGTATTTTAAGTCATTAAATAAATTATTGAATTCACCCTTTGATTCCCTTTCTTTCCATAAATTATCAACCCAAAATCTTCTTCTATCCCTATTATTAGCCTGTGCACCTTCTTCTTCATCTGCAATAATCGATATCAACACCAAATCCCAATCTACCATTTTAAAACTGAGGCACACCAACACTCGATCAAACGCAACTGAAGACTAAAAGCGTATCAGGCAGCAGGAGTCACTGAGGCGTGCTTTGTCGTGCCGCGGCACGCCGTGGCATGCCGTGGCAAAGTGCTGGAATGCCTTGGTATCTAAGCGGCCAGTGTGCGCTGACTCACGGCAAAATCCCTTGACATGCCATCCCGGTCTGCGTAATCCTTAAGAGCCCTTTTCTCTTAGTTGGCGTTAAAATGTTTGAAACCATTATTATTCTATTTACTTTACACAAGAGCGCAAAGTTGCTCAAACTAATTCATTTTATTTATATCAATAAATATGCACATTAACAGAATTATCAACGGTCTTTGTTACATTAAATATGCTATGTTTGATTTAACTTCTTCTCTGTTATAAACCAAATAATAATTAAGTTCAATGCTAACAACAACTTGTTAGCATTAAATAATTTAATTGATAGGTTTTAATAATGACCACGTTTGATTTAATAAACTGCATGGTTAAATTAAACAAGAGGCGAACCTCCTCGCGCTCCACCGGAACGGGGGTCAGGTTTCAACACGATACACGCCAGTGCTGCCAGTTTAGGCGAATTACCACCACCATTTAGGTTACCTTGGGGGGTCAATTGGCGACCAAATAATCCAATTGGCTATACCAGTAGCCATTTAGGCTACCTAAAAAAAGAACCGACAATTTAGGCTAGGTATCAGGATCACCCCAAATTTATTAAATAGTAATTGATAATGCTCAAATAATATTTAATTAATTCTCAATTAACGGGAATGTTAATTCATATAAAAATAAAAAATATTTTTGCTTTACATCTTTTTTATTTGGGTTAAGTATAGGTTACTTAGCTCAACAAGTCAACATATTAGGCGAATTAGGCTAGAGTTATTAAAACAATTTTAGGCAATTTAGGCTACTCGGTAGGGAAAATTAAGCGAATTCGGTTTGCTGATATCTGGCAACCCGACCGCATCACGTTCATTTTTGCTGTTCGCGCCACGTTTATTGGCAATCCATGACAAGTTCAAAAGCTAATAATATAATAAGCCACAATTTTAATTTTTTTAAGTGTTGTGCACAGTGCATGAGTGCACCCTGTGATTGTAGGTAAGTTGGGAAATGGACGAGGTTGGCGAGTTATTGAAAACTTGGGAGTTACCCGAACTGATTACATAATTTTCAGGTAAGATGAATCATGCACTGGCTTTAGTAACTAGGTAGAGTACCTAAGTACCTATCTACGCAATATACGCAGTAACCTGTTCGTAGGTGCCGATTAGGTCTTAATAGCTAGCCATACACGCACAGATCTGCCCGACGGATCTGTCCGACGGATCTGTCCGACAGACGTGCCTGGCGGACAGATCCGTGCATGTATGGTGAGAACGGACACGGATTTGCACGCCGGGTGCCTGCCCGCTGCCCGTGGTCAAATCGAGCGGATCGGGCACGGGGCGGGTAGATCCGAGCTCCCAACTGTACGTGTGTGCGTAGCGACGGATGTACCCGCCAGATTTGACGTCAGTCGCGCACTAACACTCGAAGTAATATACATGAGTTTGATCACAGAAATGGCGTTTAGTGAAAATAAAGAATTTTAGACAAGTTTTATAGAGCTTTATAAGTCTATGCCTTGTTTGTGGAAAATCAAAGATAAGCAATTGTATCTTAATAAAGATTTAAAGGCACAAGCATACGAAAAATTGGTCGAAAAATGCAACGCAATCAATCCCGCTGCAGATACAAAGTACGTTAAAACTAAAATTGAATCACTGAAAAATGGATCTCGGCGTGAACTTCGACTAATTAGAAAATCGAAACGAACCGGTTCTGATTCCGAGAGCATATATATACCAACTCTGTGGTATTATGATTTAATGCTATTTTTATTAGATCAAGAATAGCTTCGGTCGGGAACTTCGAGTATCGGTGAAGGTAAAAGTGAAGAAGATACAGAGGATGTAAGTATAAAATACATTTATTTATTTATTTTCTGAAATCCACGTAGACGAACTCACAAGCAAACACTAATAATAATAATTCATAAAGTAATGTAATTTTGATGAGGAATAGCACCAGACGAGTTAAAATAATTTTTAAGTTTATCGCAAACTTCTCTTCCAGTAGAATTGCTAGATGTGCGATTTACTTGTAAATCCACTAATTGATGACTATTTTCACGCCAATCACCACGAACAGAACGAAGATTTTCATCTTCGTGATCAACGTTTCTCGCTGTGCAGTAGTAGCTATTATAATGGGTTTATCTTAGTTCGTAGTGGGAGTTAGAGGGATAGGTGAGAAAGGAAAACCTCTGTCTCGGGTGTCTGGGGGCTCCGGACGAGAATCAACAACAGTTCTTGCTTGTGTTTCAGCTGAAGGTCATGTTTTGCCTCCTTTAATTGTATTTAAAGGAGCAGCAGTTCAAGCTCGTTGGACATCAGAAAACTCTTATCCAGGTACATTATATGCAGCCACGAAAAATGGTTGGATGGAAGAATCAGTATTTTTCAATTGGCTCTCAAAGTCTTTTATTCCATATGTTAATAAATTACGAAAATACCGAAATGAACCGAATCAAAAAGCTTTGTTAATCTATGATGGACATGCTAGTCATATAAGTCTGAGAATAATTGAAGAAGCCGAAAAAGCTAACATTATCTTGCTGAAATTTTCAAGCCATTTAACAGACAGGATCCAACCACTTGACAAATGCGTATTTGGACCAGTCAAGAAAGCTTGGGATAAAAAATTAGTTGAAAATGGGATCAAACAAATAGGTTTGGGGACAGGAAGGCTATCGCGGTCTCAGTTTACTGAATTATTGGCGGAAGTATATTAATTGGCTATGAAAACAGAAAATATTGTCTGGTTTTAGTACAACTGGCTTGTATGATTGTATCCAGTTGACCCATCCAAAGGAGACCGCCAAAAGTCCATACATGTCTGGGCTAAATACACAATAATACGTTACAGCAATGATTCTTGTGTTATTAAATCGGTAAATATATCACATTTTAGCATCTCAAAGATTTTTTTCAAAATTCAATGGGGATTAGGAGAAAATACATATTTTTGGTTTACTTAGGTTAGGTTAGGTTAGATATGAAGTTTTGTGTTTTATCAAGATAAAACGGTAAAAATGACAAGTTTTTTCCACAGAAATGTATTGAGGACCAAAATAATGATCTCCAATGTACTGGTAGGGTCATTAAAAATGTGATTGTGATAAAAAACTTCTTTAACACGCAGAGGTCGTTCGCAACAGCAGGGGTTATCCAAGTCCTTACAACACAGCCAAAGTCGTCAAAAAAAGAGCGAAAATAATGGAAACACATCCGTAAGCGCATGAGTACGAAAGTCGAAAAACAAATGCCAGCAAAGATTCAAAGAGTATAGTAAAAATGTCATGTAATGACAGTCTAGGTTAGGGATTAGGTACGCATGACAATCTGAAATCGATTTATCAAAGAATCGACTTCTTGAACCAAAAAATGATCTTTTTAATCGATATAGATAATAATGAATCGATCGAGTGGATCGATATTTAGCCCTAGATAATCGAGATTCGATTTGTTCTGTTGTGATAACAATAATAACAATAGTAACCGTTGCCTCCTTAATACTTAGATGAAAAATCAATTTTTATTATTATTATTAGCAATAGAATTAACATTTTAATTAAAAAAACATTTTATTTATCATATCGACTAGATTTCGATTCAAATCGATTTATGTACTTATCGATTTTTTTCGGAAAGAATCGTCATCCCTAACTAACATAGACTATGACATAGAGTATAGAGTGGTATAGACATAGCATGACCACAGAGTACAGACCAGTAAAACCAGGTTTTTAAGGGTTATTTATTAAATAAGTTTTTAGCACATTACCATAGAAAATTGTTAATATTTAATCTGTTATATAATCAGAAAAAAATCTACTATTTTTTGGTGTTTATGGGGTGTCTGTAACGATTTAGCCCAATTTTGTCGATCTCCTTTCCTAAACACCTTTTTAAACCTGAGGACTTACAACTTTACACAGATATTATCATAGACAAGACTGTGGATAACCCAATTATACAATTTAACTATCCTGAAATTCAACAAGAGACAGAGCATATTCTTTCCGCAGCAAACAAAAAGAGTAAACGAACCAACAGCTAGTACAATTGAAATAGAAGAAATGAGTAAAAATCCAATTGAAGAGAATCCGAATTCCAATAATTCCCAAAATGAACAAATAATTATACAGCAAACAGAAAGTGAGACATTGTTTCGAGAAGAAGTTGAGATTCCAAATATGTCAGAACGTCACACACATCAGATAGAGGTTGAACAGGCCGATAAACAACGTACATACATTTCAAATGAATGTCTTCAGATAGAACCAAATACTGTTTTGCCCTCTACATCTAAAAGCTATAAGGCGGTTCAAGACGATAATAACAATAGTTCTCCTTTGATTAGTCAAATACTTAAACTTATAACTTTAGATACTACAACAGCAGACCACATTAAAAGAAAAATAAGCAGTGCTTTTATCAAATCTGTAACATTAGACGAAGAAATAAAATCACCAAGTAAAGTGCAATTAGAGAACATTTTTAATATTGTTAAGCCAGTGAAGAAACCGGAAATACCTAGACTCAAACAATGCGCATTTGGTGAAGTCTTAACAACTAATGAAGTAAAAGAAAGACTTAAAAAGGCTGAAGATGACAAACAGAAAAAAAAGACTGGAAATAAAATTCAGAAAAAAGTTGAAATAAAAGAGAAAGGTAAAAAGCGACCAAAAAAGTTTGTTAATGCAGGAGAACCAAAAACTAAAAAACTAAAACTGAGACTGAAAGAAAGGGATGTTGATATGTCTACGTCAGAAGAGGATTTAGGTGATGCTGTAGAATACAATGAGAGTGACAACAGCGATTATAATTTATGTGATGAATTTGAAAATGCTACAGAATTCGAAGAACCGAATAAGGATAAAAATCCAGAATGTGGAAATTTTGTTCTGGTTTCATTTAAAGGTGGAAAACGAATGACTACGATTTATAAATATCTTTGTATGGTGGATTCTGTTGATGATGAAGAAATGGAGATACAAGTTACATCCCTGAAATGTATGGACAGTTCCAAAACATTGTACACACTTAATGAGAATGACAAAAGTGATGTGCCATATGATGATGTTTTAGGGATTGTAAGTGAACCTCGCATTATATTAAGAGGAGAAAGAATGTTATATAAATTTGAAAAGCCAATTGACGTATTTGAACGGGCTTAAACACTGATTTAAATATTATGATATATGTAAAATTTGTCTTTTTTATCTCACAATAAAGGTTTTGCAATTAATTTTAAATTGTTTCCATTTACCACATACATAATCAAATATAATAAGTCTAGCTTGTTTACAATTACCCCTAAGTGACTGCTTTGTTTCCAATTACCCAGATATTTTCTTTGCCATATCGAAGGAGCAGCACAAAGAGTTTTCAATTACCCCCTTGATAAGGAATGACATTGATTTCTCTTTATTAAGATTTATATTAAGTGTCCATCAAAATTAAGTGAATGTATAAGCTGTATCTCTTAGAGATACTGAATTACATGTTTCCAATTGCCCCAAAATTCATAATTTGTAAAATATTGATGGGTAATTGTAAACAGCGATTTAGAGATCATATTTACTAATCAATTTAATAAACATATATATTAAATTATAGATTACACGCCCAACTATAGTAATACATATAATTTTATGATATTATTTGTAAATAAAAAAATATATAACATAAAACTTTAATTATGGTACGAAAAAAAAATAAAGTGTTTACAATTACCCTGGTTGACCCTAATCATTGTTGGGGATACTCTACAAAACATAAAAACCTATTTAGTCGACACTTGTTATAAGGCAATGTGGGCTTTGAATGCAGAGTACAGTGTGAACTCAAGCTCAATATTATGGTACTTCATACAGAAAGGTTTATACAAAAAAAATGACTTCTCAATTCGATCGAGGTTCAACTTCAGCTGAATCTCTCTTGACAGATTGCGATCTGTAAAAAAAAAAAACATACGCGCCGAATTGAGAACCTCCTCCTTTTTTGGAAGTCGGTTAAAAAGAGAAGCAGCTAAATATGATTAAATAATAAATATCATGACTTAATCCATACTAATATTATAAATGCGAAAGTTTGGATGGATGTATGGATGTATGGATGGATGTTTGTTACTCAATCACGCCTCAACGGCTGAACGGATCTGGATGAAATTTGGCACAGAGATAGATAATAGTCTGGAATAACACATAGGCTCCTTTTATCTCGGAAAATTAAGGAGTTCCCGCGGGAACCAAAAAACCTCAATCCACGCGGACGAAGTCGCGGGCATCAGCTAGTAATAAATATGGTGACTTGTTTTGTATGTGGAATTCAGTTGTCAAGTATAAAAATTCTTAAATCTCATTTTGAGCTAATCCATAGTGCTAAGGAGTTACGAGTATATGTATGTGTAGAAGATGACTGTTTTCGCCGATTTCAGTTGTTCAATTCTTTTAGGAGACATATCTTGCAGAAACATTTGTCCATAAACACTACAGACAACGTCTTTACAGCCACTTGAGCTAGAGCCTGACTATTCAGTTGTGAATCCTGTTAGTGACCAGTCGCAACCAAGTGTTTCTAGTGAGAGTAGTCATTTGACATTCCTACAACCTTTGTCATGTGATGAGATGGTTGAGACTTGAGAGTGCATTTTTAAATTTTATTGCAAGTTTGTATGCAAATCAATCTTTGCCGAGAAATGTCTTTCAAACTGTAATACATGGATATAATGAATTCATGTCAAAACCTCTAGCTTTAGTTAGTAGCTAACATATCAAGTAAAAGAACCAAAAACAAACGAAACTGTTGTTAAATTCAATAAACTTTTGTCTGTGTGAAAAAGTATATTACTCTGAGATGTTCATTATAATTATTAAAGTAAATATGACATTTGTTGCTACGTTAAGTTAGCGTTTTCATAAATTTATGTTGTAATGTTGAAAAAACATTTTTTGTTAATTCAAGTCTAATAACAAAAACAAAACACTTGATATGTTTTGTTTTTGTTACTAAACTAACTTTACTAAGTTTAGGAATTATGTTGTTATGATTTAAAAATTCCGACTTCGTACTTTTACGTAACTGGGTAAGGCCGATAAAAATGGATTATTTTATATTAGCTACAGCGTCCGGTAAGTAATAAAATAAAATCTTACATTTTACCTGTAAAATTCTTTTTCAATACACTTGCTCGCAAAATGCACTTACAGAGGCAGTAAACAGGGCTTGTAAGTTAAATTTACTGCCCTCGTGCTTTTTTTTGCAGAATTTACTGCCCTCGTGCTATTTTTTTGCAGTTTTTTTTTTAATTTTTGTAAGGCCACTTTACTTCTAAATAAAAAGTTTTCTTGAAAGAAGGTTCATAATGATATTGACTTTATATGTAGAAAACTTAAAAAATAATAACATTTAGATGTAGATTGATGAAATTAATTCATGAAATTAAAAATTGTATTTAATTTAGTTAATTAAAATTGTTTTAAGTTTTATAAATCAAAAAAGTAAAGGCTGAATAGTCCAGGCTGATAGTTAAGAGCTAGAACCTAGAGCCATGAAGCCATTTAAAAAAAAAGCAATTATAACAACGCGCTATAGATAGGTACTACTAAAATCTTGAATCTGTGCGCGCTATTTTTAAAAGTTTCATTGAGTTTTTCTTATAAATTATTAAATAATAAGATGAGTGGTATAAGTTATGTGTAATAATAAAATTAAATCAACAATAAGGTATTTTAGCTGTGAGAAAAAAGTCGCGCTTGTAATAGCCGCCGAAAATCTCGACTAAGTATGGGCGTGAGAAGCCATTTTCTAGTGAGTACCTAGTTCCTACCTACTCGACTTTTAATTTCAAGTTTTCTCACAAATGTATTGAAAAATATCGTGTGATACACGGGCGTTAAGGTTTTAACAAACTCGTGACGATGGTCAGCCCGATGACGCCTCGTATGTAAAAACCTATTTACCGCCCTTATATCACAAACTACTATTTCCTTAGCTTTGTCGAATAGTTTTTCTAGTAGGCTAACTATACAAACATTATGAAAACATATTAAAATTAATTATTTTTCATAAAAATAATATATGATCACAAAATTTTCAATACAAGATAAAATGTCCCACACTCGCCCTGATGCCTTAAGTATCAATTTTGATTTTTCGGTGTATTTCTATTTGACCATTTAAAAGTTATTATGAATGAAATAATACTTGTTCTACAAAATAACAAAGTAGACAGTAAATATAATAATCAAATAATAAAATTCTGGTACATTATCATCGTGTCCACGGATTTGATGCTTTTAAGTCACGTTTTTTATGTTACGATATTTTATACTAAAACTTAGTATTTGAGCAGCAATATTCATTTTTGTAATATGGTAACACCATAGTCTACTTATCAATGCTACGTCTTTCGCTCGTCGGCCATGTTTATAGCTGTGAACTTTTGTTGTCGAGCGGAACGAAGTCATTTTTGTTGGTTATAAATCGATTGCAGCTGAATAAAGGTAAAACTGTATTCATTTACTATAGGAGACTTATTATTTTGATGAATCTAATGTTTAAGGAATAGCTAGAGGCTGTTTACGTGCTTTTATTCTTATTGTTTTACCGTTAAAGTGAAAATATTTGGACGAGAGGTTAGCTTTTAAGTGACATTTAAGTCACATTTTTATAGAACGTAACATAAAAGTAATGTTAGGCCTTATTCATATAGAAACTTCAAAGAATAATTTAACTCATAAGTAATTTTAGTCATTTTAACAATTAGGTAAATAAAAAAAATAAGTGCTCAATGCACGTATTCGTATTTTTTTATAAAAAATATGAAGTTAATTTAAATTTTTTTTTTGATAATTATGAATGTACCTACTAGTGGCTAGTCTGACTTTGTTCGAGTACATTTTAAAATTTTATCTCGTTGCTCCCGTTGTCCTTTTGATACAAACACAACAAAAAATAATCATCCAACTTGGTGCAGCCTTCTAGAGTTTTGTGCGTACCTACACACATTTTTGCGTACAACATTTTGGAAATTCATCAACATGTAGATATTTTAGTGGAACCGAATGAGCCTATGAAACCTTAGTAAACTACCTAATTGTAATTTTTATATTATTTTTCCTGTACCTATAGATGCCACTTACTCCTGCGGAAAGACAAAGAAAATACCGGGAAAAGCTGAAAAGAGAGAACCCTATCAAATATGATGAAATGAAAAAGAAGACTGCTGAGTGCGCTTTGCGTTATTATAAAATGAAATTATGTCAATTTACAGAAGAAGAAAAAATAGAACGAAGAAAAAAATGGCAGGAAGACAGGAAAAGACAAAAACAAGCTGAGCAAGCAAAGGTTGATCTTAATAAGCCAGAAAAAAACCAAAAAGATATAGAGTATAAATTACGTAGGGAAAATAAAGAATTACAAAAAGAAGTAAAAACATTGCGCAATAGGATCAATGCATTAAGGAAGAAATATTATCGACAGTCAAAAAAACTAGTTGAACTAAATATAGCATTCCAGGAATTTAAGAAGACTATAACCAATCAAGAATACCAAGAAATGGACAGCGACAGTGTTACACCTATGAAACAAACAGAGAGCTTTATAAAGGAAAATTTACCTCAAATTGACACACAACAAAAAGAAATAGTGAAAAAGAAGATTTTAGAACATAATGTTTTGGTAGAATCACTAAGGAACGAGTATAAAGAATCTGATACTACACAAAAGAGTACTATTAAAAAAATTGTAACTAATGATATTGTAAAAAAATATAAATTAAAAACAAAACTCAAAAATACGCTAGGACTCAAAAGTAATATTCGTTCAAACAGGGACAGGAAAATACGTAAACAGAAACTATTCAACGAAATAAAAAACTTTTATGATCGAGACGATAACAGTCGTGCAACTGCTGGAAAAAAGGAGTATCAAACAAAAAATAAAATAAAAAGACAGATAAGATACCTATTGGCACCTATAAAAAAATTACATCAAAAATATTTTGCGGAAGGTGGAAAAGCTTCATTGAGTACATTCAAAAAATATAGACCGTTTTACGTACTCAAACCGAAAATTTCAGATCGAGATACATGTGCTTGTGTAAAGCACTCAAATATGGCATTTATGGTAAAAAAATTAAAACAGTTGACTATCCTTGAAAGCGATGACCTCAGTGAAATAACATCAAAATTTGTTTGTGATATAACATATGCTTGCATGTATGGTTTTTGTAAATTTTGTAAAGACAAAGTCGTTATTAATGAAATCAACCTGAAGATCAACCTGAACGAAGAAATTGTATGGCCTGTATGGATGTTAAAGAAGCACGAGTACGGTGAAGAAGGACACAAAAAGACCACAAAGAAAATGGTAAAAACGGTAAGAGAAGGAACTATACAAGACTTGATTAATGCATTCCACTCTGATATGAAGAACTTTCTTATTCATTCTTACAATATATCACACCAATATAAAAGTTATAAATTGTGTATAGCCAACTTACAAGATAATGAAACAGTAATACACATAGATTTTTCCGAAAATTATACGTGCAAGTTGCACACAGAAATACAAGCCCTACACTTCGGAGCTTCCAAAGTGCAAATAACTCTGCACACTGGTGTTCTTTACATCAAGAATCATGACAGACCAACATCATTTTGCTCAATATGCCCCGCAAATGTGCACAGCCCCGAGGCCATATGGGCTCATTTGGCACCCATATTACAATATTTGAAAATCAAATACCCCCAAGTCGACACACTGCATTTTTTCTCCGACGGACCAACATCCCAGTACCGGAATAAAAAAAATTTTTACTTGTTGAGCCAAATTGAAACGTACGGCTTAAAGCATGCCACATGGTCCTTTTTTGAGGCAGCACACGGAAAAGGTGCCGCGGACGGTATTGGTGGTAAGTAAAGCGTACTTTAGACTCAACAGTGGCACATGGCAAAGATATTCCCGATGCGAAAACCGCATATGAAGTCCTTTCTGAAAGAGGACTTATAAAAATGTTTTATATTCCACCAGAGGATATAAAATCACTTGAAGAAGAACTAATAAAAAATCTAAAACCGCTGCCTAATACACTAAAAATTCATCAAATAATATTTAAAGATAAGAATTCTGTGAATTTTAGAAACTTAAGTTGTTTTTGCAGAAATATGAGTGGCAAATGCGATTGTTATTCTCCAAAAACACACATATTTGAAATCAGCAAAGACGTACAACCAAAAAGCACCATAAAACGCAAGTTAAACACGATAAAGAGATATAAAACTAGTATAAAAAAGAGGAGGGAAAGCATGGCAAGCACCACTGAGTCTGACTGTACTGAAATAGAATATTTAGATGACAGTGATGCTACAAATTTTTCTGAAACTTATCAAGAAGAATATTTTGAATTAGATGAAAATAATCAAGAAGAATATTTAGAATCAATGGACAATATTTTAAAAGAAAGACAAGAAGAAAGAGCAGAAAATGGTTCAGGCAAAACTTTTTTTGAAAATGAAGTTAGCCGATTGGTAGAAAATATAGATAAAGAAGTACAAATTGAAAAGAAAACAGCATCTCAGAAAGGTCTTTTATTCCACGGCGAATTTCGAATATCAGATAAAATAATTACGATTTTTTTATCTGATATTCGAAATTCGCCGTGGAATAAAAGATACTTTGATTTGAAACGATGTAGTGAACTACAATTCAAAAAAATGGACTTAAATTTTGACCTTTGTTCATTGAAAAAATCATTAGATGTTCCCATAAGCGCAGAAAATATTGATCCATATAAAAACCCGGTGGCTAGTAGTTCAGGAATCAAGACTAAGACTGAAAACCAAAAAACTGAAGACTTAGGAAACGTAAAAACTTATTTCAATTTGAATGAAGGAGACCAAACCGAAAAAATTAAAGAAGACTTTAAAGGAAACGCAAGATATGACATTAATTTAGATTCTATAGAAACAAACGAAACCAAAGGAGAAGGAAGACCGAACTCAGGAGTAAGTATTGTAGAAGCTAACAAAAACGAAAATACCAAAGACTATGATGAAAGTGATGAGAAAAAAATTAAAGTAAATGAGTATGTATTAGTAAGGTACACTCGCAAAACTTGGAAATATTATATAGGACGTGTAGTTGAAGTACACACCAAAGACGAAGATACAAACTACACTATTAATTTTCTTAAAACTATAAAAAAACCCTCACTGAGATTCATTACCCCGAAGAAAATGGACACGGATACTGTTCCTTCTTTGTCAATTGTGAAAACTATAGAATTGAACAAAGATGATAATAAAAAAACGAATACCTTTTAAAAGATGATTTTAATGAAACTTATTTTGAACTGTAAATTATTTATCGCATGTAAGTCCGTGAATTCGTTAATTGAAAATAAATACCTATTATTCCTTTTGTAAACAGCTAAATAAATAAATGATTGTGTAAAAAGGAGTTTTTTCTTACATTGGAGACGTGACCTTACAAAACTTTTATGTTACTTTTAAGTTATCCAGCCACATACTTTTAAGTTACTTTTATATCACATGAGGCCAATTTTACGGCCTTACCCAACTGTTTTGTTTCTTAATAATGATAAGATAAATAAAAAAGATAAATACAGTTCAAATTAAACATAAAATATTGTTGTTTGCTTTCAGTATCATTTAGTATAGTACCTAAGTATACCTATTTGCAGGTTAGAATTAGATAATTAAATGATTGTGTTGGAGCGTCTAAAAGGGGCTTAAAAAAGACGTGAGCCCTGATTGGTCCACGTATCAAAATTTTATAATTGTCAATTTGAAATCCGCCATCATCTTGAATTCGCCATGTCATTCGCGATTCGCAATTTGGATTCGTTACGCATTTTTATCTTTTTAAACTATGTAATTTGTAAAATTCTGGTAGCCGATTAAATTCATCATATTAAGCACAGCCTATCATTTCATCGAAGCGCAAACATAAATTTTTGGTCCTTCTTCGCCAAATATTACGAATACGCACGGAACACGGCGACCTGTGGAATACATCCATCGAATACATCAATCGACAAGGGCGCGACGTGGTTTGGACGTGGAAGACTGCTAACTCCAAGACGCGCAAGGTAGGTACGGTCAACCTATCCACGAATCACCCACCCTTATCTCACTCGATTAATACTGTGCTGTGCTTAAGAACGCATAACGTAATTTTGTACTCCCATCAACAAAATGGCGAGTCGCGATAAATCCCCACAACTAGGATTAAGTGACGATAAATTAGAGTTATTAGTACGCGAACTCACCAAAAAACGCGGCACCCTCAAAGGCCGACTAACAAAATTCGGGACTTACATAAACAATTTCAATATAAAAGTAGCTACAGCGCAAAACAAAATTGATTTGAAGCTACGCATTGAGGGTGTCACGAATCTTTATCGCGAATTTAACAATATTCAGTCCAGGATTGAAGAATGTGTCAGCGAAGCTGATCTCGACGATCAGTTGACGCAAAGGGAGCAGTTTGAGGACTGTTACTACAGTACCTTGTCGCAGGCAGAGTTATTATTAAATAGCAGTGATAGCAGTAGTGGTAAGGTCTCATCTTGCTCAAATACATGCGCAAGTAGTCAGTTACGCTCTGTAAAACTACCTACCATAACATTGCCATCCTTCGATGGAGCATACGAGCACTGGCTGGAATTTCGGGATACATTTCAATCCCTGGTACACGATTCAGACGAAATAACCAGTATCCAGAAATTCCACTACCTAAAATCTTCGCTGAAGGGTAGTGCCGAGCTAGTCATCGACGCATTAGAGTTCACGTCTGATAATTATTCTGTCGCGTGGGACCTTTTACTCAATCGCTATAATAACAGCAGATTATTAGTGCATAATCACGTCAAAACTATATTTAATATTCAAGCGTTGAGTAAAGAGTCCCCTGCTTCAATTAGAACATTAAGTGACACTATTCTTAAGAATTTACGCGCATTAAAGATCCTAGGGGAACCTGTAGACTCGTGGGATACGTTAATTGTTTGTATCATTGTGTCTAAACTCGATAAAATCACTGAACGCGAGTGGGAGCAGCATAAAGGCACTTTGATAACAAGCAATGACGATTCCAAATCAAAGTTAAAAGTTGACGATTTAATTAACTTCCTCAAGAATCGAGCGGACATGCTAGAAACATTGCAGGATTCACATAATAATTCACAACATAATAAAGAATCCAAACAAGCGAGGACCAACGCGAAGTCATCCACAAAATGCAATGTTTCTAGCACTAAACCGCACGAACGTCACTTCACGCCTAAAAAGTGCATTAAGTGCAACGGAGACCATCAACTTTACGCTTGTTCGAAATTCATTGACTCTGATTTGGAATCGAAACTAAAATTTATTCGCGATAGGAAATTATGCGAAAATTGTATGAAAAGCAGCAACCACACAGCTGAATTTTGCAAATATGGTGTTTGCCGCCGGTGTCTCAAGAAGCATAATTCCCTAATCTGCCCTAAAAACGATTTAAAATATCATCCCGTGGATGATACAAAAACAATAGGTAGCACCAGCGGTTCCATAACGTTGCACTCGTCATTAGATAATCGGCTACTAATGAACGGCGCGCGCGCAGGTCCCGATGCATCGAGCTCTGCACCGCCGCCCCTTTCCCCCGCTGATGCGATAATCCTATATGCAAGTAATGCACACTCAAACGATAAACGCACACATCGTTCTTTACAACCTGTTCTATTGTCCACTGCGCTAATCGAGGTACGGACTCGACGTAATGTTTATCTACTTGCAAATGCGCTCTTGGATAATGGAAGTGAACGCAGCTTCATAAGCGAACCCTTTAGTAAGAAACTAGGGATAGAATTCATGCAATCTACTCACGAGATTAGAGGTGTAGGTAACTCAGTGACGCAATGTACTAAAACATGCGACATCGAGATAAAATCGCGCATATCTGCTTACACTACTAAACTACATTGTTTTGTATTGCCGCAAATTTCTTCTACGTTGCCCGCTGTACATTACGAACGCGCTAGGTTTCGTATACCTAATAGTATACAGCTGGCAGATCCGCATTTTCTTGATTCCCGAAATATCGATATTTTAATTGGCGCAGATACATTTTGGGAATTAATACACGACGGTAATATAAGGTTACCTAACGGGCCTTATTTACAAAATACGCATTTAGGTTGGATAATATCGGGATCTATCGTATTTAATCCGCGCAACGATAGCATTATCCAATGTAATTTTACGCAATCTATTGATACGCAACTTCGTCAGTTCTGGGAAGTCGAAGAGCTCCCTAGGGATCGGGATACACGCACGGATGCTGAGCGGGCTTGCGAGGAGCTGTTCACTCGTACTACGACACGCGATGACGAGGGACGGTTCATCGTGACCATACCCCTTAAGGCATCACCCGACCTTCTGGGTGAATCATTTTCACAGGCTGAACGCTTCCTAGCGCTGGAAAAACGGTTAGAGCGCACACCCGTCTATAAAAAATTATACGCCGACTTCCTTCATGAATACGAGAAGTTAGGTCATATGACTCGCGTTTCGACCTTCAAAAACCCGCATTATTTTATGCCGCATCACGGTGTATTCCGCGAGAGCAGTTCGACAACGAAGCTTAGGGTCGTTTACGATGCTGGGGCTGTTACAAGCTCGGGGGTCAGCTATAATGATCTGCAGCTGGTAGGTCCGCCGATTCAAGGCGACCTCATATCAATTATTTTACGCTTTAGGCAGCATCGGTATGTCGCTTGCGCAGACATCGAGAAGATGTACCGACAAGTCCTCGTTAATGAACAGCAGCGTGATCTTCAGCTGATTCTCTGGCGAGACGAACCCACGCAGCCACTCAGTGTCTATCGCCTCAACACGGTCACCTACGGAACCGCGTCCGCGCCGTTTCTAAGTTGTCGTTGCTTAAAACAACTCGCAATAGAATCACCGAATACCGAAGTTTCTCGTATAATTAATGAAGATTTTTACGTCGACGACATGATCACGGGTTCCGATAATAAAGAAGTTTTATTAAATTTATGTGAAGAAACAACTAATGCATTGCAAGCTGGTTGTTTCCCACTGCGCAAGTGGATTTTCAATTTTCCATGCGAACCCTTGGTGACGTCATCGACGTGCGCTTCTAAGCAAATAGTCGGCGAGAACGCAAATCATAAAACATTAGGTAGGTTGGCATAATGACAGTGATGAATTTTATTTTAACACGGAATTTACGTCTGATACTAGTCAACCTATAACTAAACGCATAATTCTTTCATACGCATCTCAAATTTTCGATCCGTTGGGCATTTTAAGTCCATATATTTTAACTGCAAAAATGTTATTGCAACAGCTGTGGTTATTAAAATTAGATTGGGACGACACCGTACCTATTGACATCGCACGTCAGTGGAACCGGTTTCTCGCTTCGCTAGCCGTCCTGAAAACAATACGCGTTCCTCGCTATGTTATGGATACTGATTCTATATCTACAGAGATGCATATTTTTACCGATGCCTCGCAAGCCGCGTACGGCGCGTGCGTTTATATCCGAACTGTAAACGCTAGTAATCATACGGCCAAGGTTCGATTACTATTTTCTAAAGGGAAGGTCGCGCCTCTGAAAACCGTTAGTATCCCACGGTTAGAACTTTTAGGTGCCCTAATTGGAGCTAGGCTATATGATAAGGTTCGAAATTCGCTTCGCTGTAAATTTGATCACATAATATTCTGGACAGACTCCACGATAGTCTTAGGTTGGCTGCGCATGCAACCAAGATTATTAAAAACGTTTGTCCAAAACAGAACAGTTGAAATTCACGAATTGACGAAAGAGCTTCCGTGGCGTCATGTAAGTGGAAAAGAAAACCCAGCTGACCTCGTTTCGCGCGGGGTCGTGAATCTCGAGGAGCTCTCATCCTCCGAATTGTGGTGGGAAGGCCCGGCCTTCCTTCGCGATAGCTCATTTGATTGTGAAAACGTACCTACCTCTTATACGCAGCAAGGTCAGTCAATTGACTTACCTGAAACGAAAGATAGTGACGTAACCGCGCTAGTTGCCCAGGATGGATCAAACTCTGAAGATGGGTCCTTTATCAAATTCGAACGATTCTCTCAGTTCAGCCGGCTGAGACGCTCAACTGCATACGTTTTACGGTTTTTATACAATACGCGCAATAAATTAAATAAGCGTTCGGGTGTTCTCACCGTCGATGAACTGAGAGAAGCCGACAAGTTGTTGATTAGGCTTTCTCAACTGGAATCCTTTCCAGTTGAGTACAAGTCCATAGTCAACAATCGCGCGCTAAACAATAAACATAATTTAAGTAAATTAAATTTGTTTATTGATGATGATAAACTACTGCGAGTCGGTGGCAGATTGGACTATTCTTCAGAGTTCGACTACAATAAAAAACATCCGATACTACTTTCAGGCAAACATTATTTCACGGTACTGCTTTTCCGCCACGAACACAAAACCTTGCTACACGCTGCTCCGCAGGCGCTTCTCTTTCATCTTCGTGAAACTTGGTGGCCACTTTCAGGCAGAAATCTCGCTAGAAAAATAGTTCACGACTGCGTTACGTGCAAGCGCCTGCGAGGTCAAACACTAACCCCTCTTATGGGAAATCTTCCCAGTGAGAGGATTACACCTACCTTTCCGTTCTATCGGTGCGGCGTTGACTATGCTGGCCCAGTGTTCATTCTAAATGGGAAAGGAAGGGGTGCTAAAACTACTAAGGCGTATATTTGTATATTTATATGTCTTGTTACGCGCGCTGTCCACTTAGAGCTGGTTAGTGACCTTACCACTGATGCTTACCGTCTCACATTAAATCGATTCATGTCGCGCAGGTCGAAACCGGCGGAAATTTGGTCCGATAATGGCCGGAATTTTGTAGGCCTTAAAAACGAATTCGCGCAATTTTTAGAACTCTGCAGCTCTGAGATAATTGACTACGCTAAGCAACAAAATATTAAATTTAAGTTCATGGTTCCTTATGGCAGTCACCTCGGTGGCCTGTGGGAATCGGGAGTCCGCTCCTGTAAATTCCACCTTCGTCGCGTGGTGGGTAACGCGCATCTCACCTACGAAGAGTTCAGCACAGTATTAGCTCAAGTTGCGGCCGTCCTTAACTCTCGACCTCTCAGCCCGATGTCATCCGATCCTAACGATTTCCTTCCTCTCAGTCCTGCTCACTTCCTGGTTGGCCGTACGCTCACAGCGCCTGCCTACGACAACCTGGTGGATACGCCCACGCACAGCCTAGATCGATACCAGAGGGTGGAGAAGATTCGACAACATTTTTGGAATCGCTGGTCGAAAGAGTATATTTCTGAGCTGCAAACGCGGACGAAATGGAGGCAGAACACGCAAGACCTCAAACCTAACACGTTGGTCATCATCAAAGAAGACAACTTTCCCCCGTTACGGTGGCATCTCGGACGAGTCGTCAGAAACATACCTGGGAAGGACGGTGTATCAAGAGTGGCCGAAATACAGACGTCGTCCGGACTTATAAGGCGAACCTATACGAAGATCTGCCCATTAGTCGAGCCTGAAGAAGTAAATCTTGGAAACTGAATGTTCCAAGGCCGGGGGCATGTTGGAGCGTCTAAAAGGGGCTTAAAAAAGACGTGAGCCCTGATTGGTCCACGTATCAAAATTTTATAATTGTCAATTTGAAATCCGCCATCATCTTGAATTCGCCATGTCATTCGCGATTCGCAATTTGGATTCGTTACGCATTTTTATCTTTTCAAACTATGTAATTTGTAAAATTCTGGTAGCCGATTAAATTCATCATATTAAGCACAGCCTATCATTTCATCGAAGCGCAAACAGATTGTATTCTGTATTAATTAACACAGTAACTTTACTGCATTAATCAAGATTGAGTACCTACCTACTTTTTTAAAATTACTAACATCTTTGTGGTGAATCGTTACACTTATGGCCTGTTTCACAACCGCCAAATAAACTTTAGCTGAGGAATAAATTTGACATTTTGGCAGTTTTTATATTGGAACTTGACCAAAATTTTAAATTTATTCGTAAGATAAAGTTTATGTGGCGGTTGTGAAACAGGCCATTTAAGTGTAACGATTCACCACAAAGATGTTAGAATTTAAAAAAAGTAGGTACTCAATCTTGATTAATGCAGCAAAGTTACTGTGTTGATATACAAAATACAATGACTTGAATTGACGAATACAGGTAGTATATCTGACAAAGAATCATGTCTATGACGAATATGAGGTTAGTTGAATTAATCAGCTTCTCAGGTTTATTTGATGCAAGATCTTAGTTGAAACAACATAGGAATTCCATTGATCTGATAAAGTTACATAGCCGTATCATGCAAGATCTTAGTTGAAACAACACAGGAATTGCATTGATCTGATAAAGTTTCATAGCCGTATCATGCAAGATCTTAGTTATAACAACATAGGAATTTTATTGATCTGATAGAGCTTCACAGCTGTATCATGCAAGATCTTAGTTGAAACTACAAGTTAAAATTGTTAATGTGTCAATGACTCGTACTTAAATTAAGTACTACTTGTGATTAAACCAATTCATAAATTAGTAAATGGAACTATAATAATTTAACAAAGTTCTCTTAGCTCCAGGAATCAAGATCTTGTTAGGCTCGTATGGAATCAAGATGCGTGATCACATTTAACAAGATGTTTTTTAAAGCAAACAATTTTTTTTTTCAGTGTACGGAGGATGCCGTATTAAAAATTTTTGATAATAAACTAAAAACGGTAGGCATTTTTCTAGACCTTTCTAAAGCCTTTGACACTGTCTCTGTCCCTAACCTACTATATAAGCTTGAATGTATTGGCATAAGAGGAGTTGCACTTGAAATTTTTAAAATAGTTCCTGTGTATACGCAATATAGTTCCCGTCAATTAGAGAATGCAATACCGGGATACCGGGCTCCCCAAAATACCGGGATCCCGCATACATTTAGCGGGACTAATCCCGGTCTAAATTTTAGCGGGATCCCGCGGGACTGGCGGGATTGCAAAGAAGCGTGGTTCATGTGTGTGTGTGTTCTCTGCGCGAGGCGCATAGAGTAAAGTAATATGCGAGGCGGCGCGTGAACTGGCTGGGCTAAACAAAACGATGCGAGGGCGCTGCCGACCGGCGGCAGCGGGCGGCGCGGCGCTGGAGAATTTCCCCTCCCGCACCCTTTGTTTATTTACTTAAAAATCTCCACTCCAGTTGCAACTTGTTATTATGACGCAACGCTGTGAATTATTAACTTAATATTGATTGTTTTAGAAAAATCAAAGTAAACTAAGCTTTCTACGTTTTTTATATTGTTGAATTAGTGAAAAATAATGTCGGTAACAGTGTATAAAGACTTTTGTGGTATTGTTGCTGTTTGGAAGTACTTTTTAAGGGCCGAAGATTCACAAACTGCAAAATGTAAGTTGCGTAAATCAATAATTAAAACGACCGGACGTTCGACAAAAGGTTTACATGTGCACCTAAAGTCAAAACAGAAAATTGAGACGGCGAAAGCACCAGATGGGGGTGGAAGTGCTGCCGCTTCCTCAACTGCATCGACGTCCAGTTCATCAACATCGGCTCAATGTGAACCTCAAGTACCTCAAACATCAACCTCGGCAAAGAAACATAAAATGACTGACCACTTTCCAAGCGAAAACCGTACTGTAGAAAAGAGGGTATCACGCATGGTGTCAAAAGATGGTTTCCCATTCAGAGTTTTCTGTACCTCATCTGATTTACGAGATCTTTTTAAAGCTGGGGGCTATAACTTACCAAAATCGCCTAATTCGATCAAATTAATGGTTATGAATTACGGCATGACTCTAAAAATGACTGTTATTCAAGATCTTGTAAAGCTGAAAGAGAGCAATCACAGCTTCACCCTTACATTCGATGAATGGACGTCCACGAAAAATAGGCGCTATATAAACGTGAATGTTCACGCCTTTGCTAAGGAAAAACCTATTTTCTGGAACTTGGGGCTGGTGCGGATTTATGGCAGTTTGCCTGCAGAAGCCTGTATCACAATTCTAAATGAAAAACTATCATAATACGAGCTATGTTTGGATAAGGATGTAGTCTGCATCACCACAGACGGTGCCAAAGTCATGGTGAAAGTTGGAAAACTCATTAAACCTGATCAACAACTTTGTTATGCTCATGGAATCCAACTGGCTGTCGTAGATGTTATTTATAAACAACAAATTTCTTCATCCAGTCGCCCTGAATCCCCTGAAGCTTCAAATGAAGAAATTTCAGAGCAAAATCAGACAGCCAGTGAAAGAGCGGATGACAATTTTGAAGATGACGTGGAAAATGACGAAAATGAGATTTTTGAGTTGTCGTTTCCTACGCCTGTTAACGAAATAAACCTGGCTGTACAGTACGCAGAAGTCATTAAGAAAGTAAGAAAGGTAGTAAAACTATTTAAACATTCACCTACAAAGAACGATTTACTGCAGACGTATATTATGATAAAAGACATAGGAAAAAATTGTGCTTTATTGTTGGACTGTAAAACAAAATGAGAGCCTGCGCGAGATGATAACAATGAATATTGTTAACAATATTCAACAAAGCAAAATTATTCTTTCCATTCGAAAACTCTCGTTGATTTACGGCTCGGTGCGAATCGTGACTACATTTTCACTGAACAGGAATATGTTGTGTTACAGTCGGTAAAATTAGCAGTCGAAGTTTTATGTAGACGAGAGTCTAGTCTGATTACTGCGGAAACAACTTTGAGATTCGTTATTAGCAAATTGAAAAATATTCAAACACCATTAGCACAAAAACTTGTTGATTCGTTAAGGAAACGGATCTCAGAGCGGCGAATCAACTTGACAGCGGTTTTATTATATTTACATGATCCAAAAAGGTACGAAGAAGATAAAAGTCAATTCATTCATGATGAAACATTTAGTCTACCTCCAAAGAGTGTATTACGCAAGGAAATCAAAGCTATAGTCGAAAGATTGTACACGAAAAACAACTCAGTAACCGCTGCTCTTGCTGATGATCCTGATGATGACATCCCTCTCGCTAATCTGGAGGCCCACACGGCAGAAGCAGCACCAATGTCATTACAAGACGAACTCGAAATGACTTTGACCAGTATGAATAGTTCTGGATTAACTGCCCAACAGCCTAGGTCTGGTAATATAAGCAACCTCGAGGTGATGATTAAGAAGGAAATGAACTATTTCGAGTCCGGTGGATTAAAAGGCCTTCAAACCTTCAATTCACCTATAATTCGTTAATGACTATTGTACCAACCATTGTGGAAGCTGAGCGGGCTTTTTCAGCCGCTGTATACCTTGTGTCGAATATCAGGAGTCGTTTGGCAGATGACACAATTAATACTTTAACTTTTCTACGTAGCCATTTCCAAAATAATGTGTAGTTTTTATATGTAACTCTAAAAGTATTAATAAACCATATAAAGTGTACCTACCATGAGGCTTGTTTAATTTGGGTAATAATTAAGACCATGAAAACGAAACGACTGATAGACTGATATACTTCATTACGATTAAAATTTCAAAAGTTTAAGTCTACCCTGCGGGATTCCGCAAATACCGGGATTGAAATTATCTGGCGGGATTACATTCACTACCGTCAATAAACACAAATTAACAGATGTCAAAAAGTTACTCCAAAAACATTTCGGCCCGGATTGGAGAGATATTACAGCTTTATCGTTTTATAATGACATATTTAATGCGCAGGAGTCTCTTACTGCGCCAGAAATAGAAGAAAATTATTGTAATGAAGCCATGGACGAAGCTCATGACCTGTGTATATAATTATCAATTATATTAGCGGTTGCCCGCGACTTCCATTGCGCGTGAGATAATGACATTTTCCACCTGCAAAACGCTTACCTATAGATGCTATGCAAGTTTTTTATAATTTAAAACTAATTACCTACTTAAATATCGATTTGAATATCTTTCCAACCCCCATTTGTCAATCTTCCCCAATCTTAGCTAATACCTATGTCGTATGCCATAGAAGTACCCTACCTTCCAGTTTACAAGTTTGAACACGTTTATAGTTCCTGAGATATCGAGATTAGTCAGTAAGTGGTATTTCGCTTTTCTAATTATATACCTACTAGCTGATGCCCGCGACTTCGTCCGCGTGGATTTAGGTTTTTCGGTTCCCGCGGGAACTCTTTAGTTTTCCGGGATAAAAAGTAGCCTATGTGCTATTCCAGACTATAATCTATCTCTGTGCCAAATTTCATCCAGATCCGTTCAGTAGTTACGGCGTGAAAGCGGAACAAACATACAAACAAACTCACTTTCCCATTTATAATATTAGTAAGGAAGGATATTATTAAATTTATAATTAAGTAAAATAAAATTATTAATATACTTAAGGCATGTATAGTTTGTTTCATTTTGTTTGTAATATAATAATCTATGCTTATAATAAAATTTGTACTGGATGATTTCTATATTAGGGCCTTTCTCTACTAACAGGAAAATCATGGTCCAAGCGTTTTTTTTTACTTTGGCTATATTAATGCATAGTTTTATTTATTAAAACGCATAATATATAACCTGTTATTTAAGGAGCCAAGCTTAATCAATATTTAGAATCATAATTGTTTCATAAATTCGGTCTAAAAGCCACTAAAAACAGTCCTCTGTTATGTCCTAATTCCGGATCGAGTATGATTCGGTTCGGTTTTTATTAGTTGTATTTAAAAATGTAAAATCTTATAACTCTATAAACATCAAGAATATTGAATGCATGTGAACAAAAAACAATTATAATTTTAGAGATTTTTTTAGTACTAAAAACTAGTGTTTGAATTTTGTCCATACAGTTTTTGAACATTCCTCTGTCACTATTTGAATATCGCGCCACAAAAATATTAAACATTATTGTGGTTACATTGCCCTTGAAACCGAACGTTAACAGTGTGAAGTTTGCTCGGTCGCCATGCTAATAGGCTGATTACACCTACCGAGTAGAGAAGCGAGACAGTAATGTCGTCACTCGGCCGAGACAGTGCTGTGGCCGAGTGAGTGTTTATACCATATTTCGAAATTGCGGCGAGACAGTCAGTCAGTTCAGTTTATACCCGGTACCTACAAGGACAAGTGACGCTGATATGGATCGGAAAAAAATTATTAGAAAACCCACAAAGCTGCTTATACCTCTTCTGGTAGAATTAGAATTTTATAGAATTTTTTATTTTTAGAATTTTATAGTTGTTTCAATGTCCCATTTATTATTAGTAGCCATGCTGTATTTTATTACGTACGTAAAACTACTGTATTACTACGTAAATTCTACGTTGAACTTGTTTTTTACTTTTAAATAATAACCACAAGAAAACAATTGCGCGCGCGGCGTAGCAAGAATCGACTGGCCGAGAGGCGAGACAGTGCGTGTTCAGACCTGCCGAGTGAGCGAGCGAGACAGTGCGGGGAAGCGGGAGGGTGGGTACTCGGCCTAGTAAATAGAATGGGGGCCGAGCTATTGTCTCACCACTTTGCTCGGCCGAGTGCTCGGCCGAGCACTCGGCGAAGTGTTTATACGCACCGAGTACTCGGCCGAGAGTACTGTCTCGCTTCTCTACTCGGTAGGTGTAATCAGCCTATAAACAAGTCGCCGCCATTTTGCGCAGTGACAACTCCGCGTCTGTGTGGGAGCCACGTCTCTGTAGTGTTGAGTGAACATTCCTCTGGTAAGTCTATTTTACGGTGTTTTGTGTGTTATAATTATATTTATTTAACAAAAAAATTGCTCAGTGTGATAATTTATAACTGTTTCTGTGTTATGAAGTAATATTTAAACTGATACGTGGTATGACTTTTTTACGTAAAAATAACAGTCCTCTGTGCAACAGTCCTCTGGAAATTTATAACACAGAGGACTGTTCTATGTGACAGAGGACTGTTTTTTTTTTGACGTCCGTGTATTTTATTAATATTCTTTATAATCTGCACTAACCTATTGCTTGTCGATAACCTCTTTTTTTCTTACATTGGCCTGTCACGCTAATTCAGGACTTGTGTTTTCTATTATTATGGATTTTGGAATATAAAATAATACGTACCTAGTAACTATCTGTTTTTAAACCCTTACGGTATTTTTTTTTTAATATTGAAAGTATGTTTTATTGTTTTAGTATTGCCGCAATGCCACCAAAGAAGAAACCTAAAACCAAAGAAGAAATAAAAGAGCAGAAACGAATTGCAGAAAGATTAAGATATCAACGGCTAAAAAATGACCCTGTTAAAAGAGAGCAATTGAAGGAAAAAGAACGACGAAACTACCAAAGAAAAAAGGAAAAAGGTACAAGAAAGCTAGTTAAAGATATGAGTCGACGTGAACACAAAGCTGTGACTAAAGAATGGAGAAAGCACTGTGCTACCTATCGCGCAAAAAAAAAAGCTTTGAAAGAAATTACAAACAATTTTGTACGACAAAATACGCCCGAATCCGAGGGTTCACCTTCTCCTCAAAGTTCAACCTCTCCATCAATACTACCTATGACCACTCCAAGAAGTGATGCAAGTAATGCGAGAAAGCGTAATGCTAGAAAGAACCGTGTCAAAATTATAAAGGATAAAGATAAAAAGATCGAGTATTACAAAAAAAAATCCGAGAAGTATAGGAAGAGATTAGAACGTTTGGAAAAAGCTAAGACAAAGGAAAATGTAGATACACCTAACACTAAATTTACCAAAATGTGTGATTCGCCAGAAACTCGCAGAGAAGTAGTCAAAAAGGCGCTATTCGGTGAAGTGTTGAATGCACAGCTAAAAGAAAACTACGCTAATTTAAAAACCTGCAAAGAAAAACAAATATTCGGAAAAGTCGTGTCCGGTAAACTAATACACAAATACAAGTTATGGCGAAGCAAATATAGTGCTATATCTTATAAAACAATTCAGAAGTCACCGCGTCAATCAGGTTTAGTACCCAAGCTTCGGACTCGTAAGGACAAAATTTCATCTGATTGCATAACCACTGTACGAGCCTTCTATGAAAATGATGACAACAGCAGACTTGGCGCAGGAAAACGAGAATGCCTGACCAGAAAAGGGGTTAAAAAACAGAAAAGATATCTATCGGATAGCATCGCAAAGGAGAAAGCCGGAAACCCGGCCCCTTTGGCGTCTTGAATATTTATATAAAAAAAATCTTCTTTTGAATAATTATAATTTCACATATATGAACTTTTTTCAAAAGCGATGCGGGGTTTAAAAGTTGAGTAAAAAAATATATTGTATTGTTTTGAATTAAAAGCGGAATCGCCATATTTTGTTATTGATTTGCCGCTGTCGCAGAATGATATCAGTTTATTACGAATTCCCTTTCCAATGGGAAAAAGGGGAGAATTATAATTGGAATAAAATGAATAAAACTGAAATACAATTAATTATCTTTACACATAATTTGTCAAATATTATTACATAAAATCATATCATAGATAGGTTTATTAAAAACATGCAAAATATTAGGATATAGTCATGGAACATGGTATCCTATAATTCAATTATTTAGGGGTACATATTTTTATTGTACTAGCAACCCTGTGTCAACTGTCAATTAGAATGATATTCGTAAACATTTTGGTCTATGGAAAGGGATGTCCCGATACCATCGAAATATCGATACCTACTCTACTACCAAAAATGAGTAGTACACAAATCGATTGGCGATACTTCTCATAATATTAATAATTTAATGAGTACTTTATATGTATCGACAACTACTCAGATCATTTTTAATGATACTTTCTCTTAACTATACGTTAGTAATAATGCGTCCCTTCGTGCCTGGGAATATATTTAATGTCGTACTACGTAATGATTCGATTCGATTCGGAATCGATTCGATTTCTTATTACAATCTTCTATAATTAAGAAGTTTTAATCAATTTATCATATATTTTATAGTTGAAAAAAAAATCTGCGCCTATTTAGTATTGCATTGTTTTGTCGCTGGTTGCCTGTCAATAATTATGAAATTATAGATATGCCTATGTCAAAAGTTAAATAGAAGTTTTGGAGGTATATACTTAATCTACGGCTATTTACTTTTCTTTTGTATATAAATTGATCAACATGTTCAATAGATTTTCGATATCAAATCGATTGGCGATACTTCACATAATATTACTATAATGAGTCATCCATCCATCACATGAATACATGAGTACTTTATATGTATCGACAATTACCACTCTAGATCATTTTTTATGATACTTAATTAGTTGCATTAATTGTTCGTTTGTGGTACCAAGGCGAAGACCAGTACATTCATTGGATGAGCTACCACATTCTGCACTCAATGTTTTGAGTTCATGGATCGCACCGGGCTCTGTAAGTGTTTAAATCCCTATTCCAAATGCCAAACCACATGGTTTTATAACAGACTTCTCAGAGTGCTAAATATTGAGTTATGCACCTAATAGGTATCAGATATCAAACTGCCTGTTTGCATAGACTAAAGGTAGGTTTTACTGATTCAGTGAATGTTGACAATGTCGCTGGCATGGTAAACACTTTGGCTGTGTTCCGAAATACACTGCGAGCACTGTAAGGTGTGACGTCACTTTAGTACACTGCGAAGCCGGTCCTTTATAGTTAGGTATACTGGGTACTGCTTAAAACGGAACGCTGTCAGCACTGAGACAAACACTGAGAGCACCTTACCTCGAAAACGCCAGTGCTCACAGTACAAAGATGGCGTCGATTAATGACGTCATATATTTCCCTAGGATACTGCAGCAGTTTACTGTCAGTTATAACGGAACGAATTTCTCCACAGTAAAGAGCACTGAACAGTGCTCGCAGTCTATAACGGAACACAGCCTTTATTTCTGCCAGCCTAGCTCTTGCTTGCTTGCCAGTGCTGATGCAACACCTGTCTTAACAACACTAGTCCAATGTCAGCAGACTTGAATACTAATTTATATTTAAACGTCTCATTTCAGATTACTAATACTAATGGTGGCATCTTATGTGTTGAATGCTTTACATTAATTCAAGCTCGAGCAACTTCTGAGGTCGTACCTACACCAGAATTTGGTCATCAACAAGTTTGTTTAAGTTGTGGAATATCTATATTAAGAGCTCGAACTTATAGAGTGTCAGCGGAATGTCCAGAAAGAAATGTTTTACTTAGATTTACCCCAGTACATCAGGTAATAATAATTATTATAATAACACAACCATCATTCAACCTATCTCCTTCCATATAGGTTGCCTGGAAGAGATCACTCGTAGTGACCACCACCACCATCACGTCACCATTATGAGTTGTAAATACTTTTTGAGTTAACTGTTCCATATTTGTTTGTGTGTAATAAAGTGTTTTTACTTACTTTTAAAATTCAAAATTCAAAATTCAAAATGTTTTTTATTCAAATAAGCTTTTACAAGCGCTTTTGAATCGTTATAATATGAATCTACCGCTGGTTCGGAATGCCATTCCTACCGAGAAGAGCCAGCTTCTTTTAATTACTTATCTTGTTTAATCAAATTGTGCATGTGTGTATGTATTATTTACCTCATCAATTTGTACATTCTATTCTAGGTTTCAAGGCTGGAAAGAGTTTGTGCTGCCTGTTGGCATTCAGCTAATAGAGAAGTCCACAGACAACAAACACATGATGCAAATCGACCAAGGTCGCAAGAAATCAACGAGTCAATAACTGTACCTGGGTCTGGAATTCCAGTGCCACCACCTCTACCTTCGCACTTTATCATTCCTCAACATTCTGCACCCACTACTACATCAAAGATTTTCTCTTCAGTGTATAGACGTGCAGCAGCGTCATCAAGGTATTGTTTATTCTTAGGATGTCAACAACCAGAACGTTTAATGGTACCTACATTAATAAGAGAAATGTTAATAATACACAATAAGTTTTATGTACCTACAAGTGCTAGAATATGTCGTCATCACTTGGATAATGGATCTTGGAGTGAGTTAACCTCAAATCTGCGAGATTTCACCAGTGCACAAACAGATATTATCTTCAATATATTAAATAGAGCATGTCAACATAACTTGGATTTTCACAATATAACTAATATGGTTCCCCAATTATGTCATTACTGGCTCGGCATGAATGCAGAACAATTTGATGAATTGTTAGCCTGTGTACCAAGCTTGCCACAGAAATTGAAAAATCCAAGAATTGGATTAATTATTTATATTGTGAAATTAAGAACAGGGGAGAGCAATGAAAGACTTTCCACACTGTTTGGAATGGCTCGCAGTACATTGGAATACAAAATGACCATTGCAAGGAAATGTTTAACAGAAGATTTTGTTCCAAGATATGTAGGCTTTGATCATCTAACTGTGGAGCAAATAGCAACACGAAATAAAATTATACCAGAAGGGTTGTTTGGTAATCCCATTTTACCAGATGATGTTAAACCAGCCATTGTTATGTGTGATGCAACTTACATATTTGTTCAAAGCAGCAGCAATTATCTTTTCCAAAAAGATACATATAGTTTACAAAAGCTAGACAACCTTGTAAAACCTTTTATGATTGTTTGCTGTGATGGCTATATAATAGATTGTTTGGGTCCGTTTAAGGCAACAACAAATGATGCTACCATAACAAGCCATGATTTAAATAATGAAGAAGGAAAGCTTTGCATGTTCTTTCGTCAAGGTGACATATTCATATTAGACAGGGGATTTCGTGATGTGATCGGGCGTCTGGAAGAGCTCGATTTCAAGGCATACATGCCTGAATCATTATTAGAGGGTGAACATCAACTCACCACATTTCAGGCAAACAAGTCTCGTTGTGTTACAATGTGCCGCTGGGTAGTGGAAATAGTTAATGGGAGAATTAAGAGAGATTTCCGGTTGTTTAGAAATGTATACAATAACAGAGCTGCCACACATTTAAAGGAAGACTTCAGAATTGCATGTGCATTGTTAAACAAGTTCCATCTTCCAATAGAAGATATTCCAGAAGCTAGAGAATATGTAGCTATTGTTCAAAGCCGCCTTCATTTAACCAATTATCTAGCCGAGTTTGTTGAAACTGAAAACATGAATAGAAGACGTGCAATGTTTTCTGCCATTGATGGTGATCACCCACATTTGAATGACTTCCCAAGATTGAATATAGATGATCTAAAACGCTTTGCAGTGGGCACCTACCAACTAAAGCAAGCACGGTCTTATTTTGGAGAACACATTAGGTCCACAGGAATGTATAATGTGGAAATAAATTCTGAAATAGATGAAGATCTTCCACTCATACTAGGACTAAATAATTTTTTAATCAGGGGACGTATAAAGTCCAGACACATCAGTGGACGTACATATTTTACTTATATTTTAGTAAGTCGAGACCCAAGTGTAGCTAATACTTTAAATGCGTTGGTTGGATATTGCTGCAATTGCTTAGTAGGTAAAAGAACGGTAGGTTGCTGCGCACACGTAATGACAGTGGTTTGGTACCTTAGCTGGGGTCGATTTAATGACATTGAGGCTCCTGCTCCATTTTTGGATAACTTTTTTGAAGAGGGAATATAAATACCTATTTAATAATTCATAATATCCTCTGCATTCATTATGCTACACACAGCCACTCTATATAACGCTTCAAAGCGCCAATTGAACCGACTTGTTTTTGTTCTATAGTTTGTGATTATTTCGATTTTGATGTACAATAAAGATTTTTTGTCATAGCATAATATTTTATGTAATAAGTATATATTTTTGTAATAAGTTAGCAGAAGTGTTTAATACAACTGTTGTGTGAACGATTAGAAGTGTTATTTTGTGACTAAGGCCATTTCCGACCATCTTGATGGCGAAGTACACTTTAGCGACCCGCTTCATCAATCATCAGCCCACTTCGTCATATATTTTACCCGACTTTCAAAGTGTTATATTTGAAAATAAACAAACTGAATCACCTGTGTTTGTGTTTTGTTAATTATTTCTTGAATATTATGTTAGTTAATGTTTAGATGTTGTTATTCTGTCACAAGTCAGCCCTTGACTGCCATTCATCCTAATGGTACTTGACAATGAAGTCTAAGATGGTAGTGGGCTAATCTAAAAGGGGTATAACAGCTAGGTACTTATGATAAGCCTCAAATAAGTTTCTAACACTAAATCGCTTGGTAGTACTTGACTTTGCCGGTAGGGTTGTATTGCCAAAGCCATGACAGAAGCCTCCAAACAGATCAGAGCTCATTTATTGTTCTGAAGTAGAGTCTAGAATTAGTAATAGGTAGGTACTTAGATTTGTCATCAAATATTTCTTGAATACTGTACATTATTGTAATTTATACTTTCTTGAATAATACCCAAGTCATAGTCAACCAGACTTCCACATGGTGATTGCTGATTCGGAAGGCTGCGTGTCTATAAATATATTATTAGAAGCAGATAAAACCTAACAAATGTCAAACTTAACCTCAAAATAGGTAGGTAAAAACCTAACCTAAATGATTACTACCTAACCTGATTACTACAAACTCCCACATAATATCTTGATGTTTCTTTTTCATAATATAATCCTGAGTATATTTCCTATGTTTTACCGTTAATTCGATCCAGACGCAAGTGGGGCCGAAATCTCTAACAAAAACAGGCATGATCCTTTATACAAGAAGTTTCAAGCTGAACATTTTAAAATAAGCTACACAACGTTTTGTCGTCTACTTCCTTTCTGGGTCATAACACCAAATGTAAACGAACGTGACACGTGCCTCTGCATAAAGCACGCGAACATCGATCTGAAACTGTCAGCATTGCACAGGCGAAGAATTTTGACTTACAATATACTTAATTACATAATCATCATACTTAATTAATAGTATAATTACAATAATCACACAGCACTGCTTGAAAAGACATGTTGTAATCGCTATGACGAGCTATGTTTGTCACGAACCTGCCAACGCTGTATTGACAAGAATCCTGACTACAGGGAGTTTGATGACAGCAAGCCTATTGAATTTAAAAAATGGATATCCGAGAAACAAACTTACAACGACCCCAAGACCAAGAATGCTCGAACAGTTACCAAATACCTAAAGAAAACGTTCACGGTTCGCCCTCGAGAACTAATAGAAGAGCTGCACGAGGATTTGGAAGCCTATTACCAACACGAGAGAAACATTACCCATCAATACAATGCTATCAAGAAATACAAACAAAACCTTACCGACGAAGACGCTATCATACATTGGATTTTTCAGAAAATTATTGTTCCAAATACGGTCAAGAAATACAAGCATTTCATTTTGGAGGGTCGAGACTTCAGCTAAGTCTTCATACTGTGGTAGTGTATACCAAAAACTCTATCAAGTCTTATTGTACCGTTTCCAAAAATCTCACACATTCACCAGCTGCTATATGGGCACATTTGCGGCCAATCTTTAAAACTCTGCCACCTAACATAAAGAGCATACCCCCCCTCCCCCCCGGACGAGGTTGCGGGCGCCGGCACACAGGTGCCACAGGTGCAGGAGATAATAATCCCGGCGCACCCTCTGTTCGGGGTGGACGGTGCCACTGACGGTGCCACTGCCACTGCGGCGCATGCAACTGCGGAAGTGGGGGCTGAGCGGGGGGAATGGATGACGACATTGGGCTCGTGTGGGGGGGAGGCGGTATTGGGGCTCCCGGGGAACGGTGTAGAGCCACCAGAGGCTCTATACAGCGGCGGGATAGAGGTGACCAGAGCCGATGTGCCGCCTAGAGACGCTCAACTTCCAAACATTCAGTGCCTCCACCGCCTCTCCCCCCACGTCGCCGATAGTCGGGAGCCAGCTGGAGCGGGATGGGCTGGGCCTGGGAAGGAAGGGGGGCGCCCAGTGCTTGCTGTGTGGGGAATTTTTCCTCAGCAGGAAAATCACCAGGCACTTTGTCAGGCGCCACCCTTCCTACCTGGGCGGAGAGAGACATACACATCCTGACTACCCAAGAAATTCTTCTTTAAAACCCTGGCCCCGCGGGCCACATGCCCCGTGGATCTCCGCCCCAGCAGGGCCTCACTGCTGGGGGTGGAGAACGTGCGGTGGCAGTTTGTCTTCCCGCCCTCACCCCGATCCAGCTCCCTGTCTCCTTCGTCTCCTTCGCTCGGCGAAGCGGGCCAGTAATAGTGTAGTTGATCATGGCGCGTGTGTATGTTGTTGTAGATGTAGATGGGTACTTCTCAGGCGCCTCATTATTTGATTGACTTCGGTGGCACAATTTTTTTTTTGTATTTGAGACATACTAGCAGGAAATATCAAATCTAGATTTAATTTAGTTAATATTGGTAGTAAAGGGAACTTTATAGGCCCAGCGGTTACATCGTAATTCGATTTTCAAAAAATGGTGTCCACCGAAATCAATATTTTAGTCACCGAAATCAAAATAAAATTATTTATGGAGGTATTTAGTATTTTGAAGACTAAACGTAAAGAATTTCAGGTTAATTTTTCAATAAAATATTTTAAAATATTATTTAAAATATTTATCACGGTCCATCGATATTTGGGGCCAGTCCTCCATAAAGGCATCGAGTTCGTCGCGCCAGCGGCGCCTGGGCCTTCCTCGACGTCTTTTTGTTCTTTGTGGCACCCAGTGTGAAAAGGAGGAAAGGGAGGCCTTTGCCCAACATTGGGACACTACAGGCTGCAAATAAATAAATAAATATTTAAAATATTACTTACAACATAACATATTATACCTACTTTAATTACTTAACTTAGATTTAGGAAAATTTACGAAAATCAACTTTGTACTTATGTATGTATTTTAAATAAATGACATACTAAATGAAATTAAAAATAGTAACCATAACAAAGTAGGAACTTAAAACAGTCTCTATTTAGATCTATCATAACACACATAGTCCAGTCGCTTATTTTAAAGCGAAAAAAAACAAAATTGTTAACAGGATGGGAACAGTTGGAAATGGTAAAGTGGCATATAATAAACGTAAAAAAAAATGCGTGAGCAGAGGTTTTTCCAGATATATTTGGGGGATGAAAAGGGGTGGAATTTTGGATTATTGTGATATCCGGCGAAAGTTGACTTCGGAGAGAAAAGTGTACAATAGAAAAGTTGTAGATCATAAAAAGATCTACCACTTTTGTATGAATGGTTTTTTCACATAACCTCAAAATCTCCGAGTAAAATGCGAAAAACCGCTTTTATCGTTTTTTATTTTTCATTTACACAAAAATAATTTT
Organism: Erebia ligea; assembly: GCA_917051295.2. Taxonomy (NCBI): domain Eukaryota; kingdom Metazoa; phylum Arthropoda; class Insecta; order Lepidoptera; family Nymphalidae; genus Erebia; species Erebia ligea. Next base: position 2,507,545 of record OU785241.1, read on the forward strand.
ATTTTGACGAAACTTGGTGATAGTATACATTTTTGTATTTAAAATATTCATAAAATTTTTCAGATAAAAATATTAAGAGACTTCCGAGATAATCACGTTTTTCGGCCCAAAAAAATATTTTTCAAATTAAAATTCTCCTTTGGAAAATTGTCGTAGAGACTTATTTCAGGTCGCAATTTTATCGTTTTGAGTTATACTTTCTTGTGAAATAATAAAAAAATACAGCCGCCATTTAGAAACATGCTCAAAAATTGGAAAAATCAAAAAATGAATTTTGCAACCATCTTTTTTTTACTAAATAGATTAACTATTTCCACCGAAAACACTGAGATCAATCCCACTGAAATCAAAATAATGAGCAATATCCCAGATTTTTACAAAAGTATCCTAAATTTATAATAATAACCTCCATAATTGCAATCTAGCACTCATACGATATACGTTTGTATAAATTAAATAATAGTAGTTTAAATAGATATGGATAGAACAGTTCCACCGAAATCAAGTTTATGGGTATACCAAGCCACCGAAAGCGATTACTTATCTTAATAAAAGGGACGCACAGAGAGGCACAGACGTGTTGCCTTTAACCACCGATGCGGCGTAACGGATAGTTTGTCTTACTCTTACTACTATTGTCGCAGTTATTAAAGTACAGAAGTTATAAGAGAATTGGAGTGCGCCACCGGTATCAATTCTAAACGTCGGACGCGAAAACAATTTGTTGTAAGTTGTCAACTAAGCCCTATTATTGATTATAAATATTATAATTTGAGCTAGTAACTAACTAGTTTCTTGTAAGCACCTGCAAAATAGTGGCATATTTTATAGAAAAAAAGAAAAAAAATAATTTTCAACTCAATATGGGGTGTGGGACACGGCACCGAGGTCAATATTTCCGCGATTTTCTTTTTTTAACTTAACTTACATAATGTTTACCTAAAAAAGGACATAGGGCCCCCCTAATATTTTGATCATATCTACCATACATAAAATTATCAAGAGGCTAGCAATATATTTCATACAGGTTTTCGACCCGGACACGCTTTTTTGAGCCGTTTGAGAATGACCCAGATGTTGTATGTTTATGTAGATATCGTACGCACAATTCACTTGTAAACTTGTAAGTAGGTATGTATGTGTGTATAAAAAAAAAAAAAAAAAATAGTAGTAGCCCACTAACACTAGTTCATAAGTCGTTCATAGTCTAGTCTGTAAATATGGTGGGTGAGTTCTAGTATTCTAGCATTAGGTACAAATGTGCGACCAGTTATATACACATTGTGCAAACACGGCGCGTAACTAATAGTTTTAAAATGTACAGTCAATTGGTAAAGTTGCAAAGTTGTCGCACGATAAATAGCGACAGTATGGTAGGACCGCTGGTTGGTTTTTAGTGGGTAGTCCGGGCGACCGGGAGTCCCACATACCCATCCGGAACCTGCGTGGTTGCCTTACGCAAGCACGCAGGTTCCGGGGGGGATGCGTAAAGGCATTTTCCACCAGCGGGATACAAAAAAAAAACATAAAGAGCATCCACTTCGTCAGCGATGGACCCGTAACTCAATACAGAAATAAAACGATGTTTTACATCCTAGCATCAAGGCTCCAACAAGAGGTTTTAAATGTGAAGAAGTTTACGTGGAACTATTCAGAGAGTGGACATGGCAAAGGGGCCCCTGATGGCATTGGAGCGACCTGCAAGAGAACCGCTGATGCCGTCGTCGCTACAGGAGGTGATACTGATAGCTTGGAATCATTTGTAGAGGCCATTCAACGAAGATGTTCCGCAATTACCTTGTTCACAATCGATGATAAAGCCATCCAAGAATTGGCAGACGACCTTCAAAATGATACTGTTAATTTAAAAAGCTTTAATGGCACTCCTCCAATGGAAGTCCAATGGAATCAGCTCCAAGTGCCGCTAAACTCATAATGAAAAGTTTAAGTTGCACTTGTGAAGACGAGTGCCAGCATTTCAATTTAGGAGTGTTACAGTACAAAAACAAGACAAAACTTAACGTAGATGATATTTACACAGACTCTGAAAGTGAAAACATGAACAACTCACAGGATTCCACAAGGGAGACCGACGACGCTGCACTGGCTGGACCTAGTTCAATCAACCAACAGAATTACCCCATCGGTGATTACGTCTTGGTTAAATTTCTAGTAAGAAACACTGAATATTGTTATGCTGCAGTAATCAATAAGATAGACACGGAAGAAGGCGAACTAACAGTGACCTTAAAAATTTGTGATGACAAAGGACACATTCAGAGTCGATGAAAATGATGTTTCTGATGTGTCCTTTGACCAAGTATTAAAGAAGTTGCCAAACCCAGATATTGCCCTAAAAGGGAAAAGAATATTTTATTATTTTAATATACCTGTACCTGTTTTTGAGAAATAAGTCTGCATTGATAAGTAAACAAGGCTGATTCTTAGTACCTAAGCTTAATTTTGATTATAATTATTTTAAGTCGTTATTTAGAGAGCTAAACTCGCAATTTGTTCCTGATAAATATATAAGTAAGTATTTAAATTCTGTATGTGATACAGTATTCAATAAAGAAGAGAATTTATTTGATTACATTTAATAATTAATATTGTGTTTTTTTTTCATATAAGCATTGGCATTAAACTGTTCTCTGGGTGGAAAAAACAGTCCTCTGGGTGGCAAAACAGTCCTCTGCCGCATTTTTTTACAAAATTGCCTATAATTCCGAAAATAAGGGAAAATTACAATGGTTTCTTGTTTATATGTATTTATATTGTAACTATCTATCAACTCCACATATTATATTTTAATTTTCTAGAAAATTAGGGTTGGGACAACTGTCAATAGACAAGTTTCCAGTTAGTAGAGAAAGGCCCATTAATTATTTATTGAAAGTTTTAATTAGAGAGATTATTGATATAGAACCCATAACTCTAATAGTATTTTAATAATATTAATAACTGTTACAATATCTGAACCAGATAATATCTGAATTCATTTTTCATTTTCATTTTTTTCATTTCATTAAAAGTAGATTTTTGACTATGCATAGTATATTAAGGTAAGACTTTAGTACGTAAGGTAAGCTTATCTGTGTGCAAAAGTCGGGTTGGGTCCACTAGTCATAAAATAATGAATAAAGGCTGTGTTCCGTTATAGACTGCGAGCACTGTTCAGTGCTCTTTACTGTGGAGAAATTCGTTCCGTTATAACTGACAGTATACTGCTGCAGTATCCTAGGGAAATATATGACGTCATTAATCGACGCCATCTTTGTACTGTGAGCACTGGCGTTTTCGAGGTAAGGTGCTCTCAGTGTTTGTCTCAGTGCTGACAGCGTTCCGTTTTAAGCAGTACCCAGCAGGGCCGGTCCTAGGGCGGTGCGAGCGGTGCGACCGCACCGGGCGCCTTCAAGGGGGGGCGCTAAAATGAACCAAAACGTGAAACAAAAGACGCTCGACCGAAGTCGCGCACACGCACGAACAAAATTGCGGGGGAGCGGGCCGCGGGGTGAACTTTCGGCCGTCACTTGGATGTTTTTAGGGTTCATGTACCTATGTATGTAACTTTCTTTATTCCACCATAACTTTTGAACTGCTGAATAGATTTGGACATATGGGGTATCGTTGGAATCCTTACATCATTTTGATTAACATAGGCTATATTTTTTTTTGAAAAAGTCGTTTTACCACAGGGCGGTCGTGTTAAAGGTCGATAAGATAAAGACGAAGGAAATCGTTAAATATTGAGTTATTGAAGTTTTTACTTACTAAAGGGTTTAATTTAAGGCTATATGCTACCTAAAATTTAAGTAATTTAAAAATGGAACGATATTTTTTCCAAAATTTGACAACCAAGGACAAAAGTTTTTTTTTAAATTTCGAATTGCATGCTCTACACGTTAGGCCAACATGTTGGCCAACAGCTGGGCCAGCGTACAGAGGGCATATTGGTGACGGATGGCGGAAGGGGCGCGGGTTGGCGATGGTTGGTTGCGGTGTTGGTGCACAACGTGGTCAGAGCCAGCTTAAGCTGTTTATTGAAATAATAAAAAAGTAAGTAATTTAATAAAACAAAAAACCCGACTGCTTGGATACCAAAAAGTATAAAACAAGACATGTATTGAAGTATTTCATTATTATCAATTTACATCGTATAATAATTTTAATAAAATCTATCAAGGCGCAGTCGCACGTTAAGGTAAATGTTAGCTATTGGACGTGCGACTGCGCCTTGATAAATTTTATTAATATTATTATACGATGTAAATTGATAATAATGAAATACTTCAATACATGTCTTGTTTTATACTTTTTGGTATCCAAGCAGTCGGGTTTTTTGTTTTATTAAATTACTTACTTTTTTATTTCAAACTTTTTAGTTCAGTATTTATTGTAAACAGGCGACGTTTTTTCTGCCCGAAGTTGTACCAAAGGTACTATTATAGATTTTGTGGGAGCATTTTAGAGCATGTGAATAAGCAGCGGATTCATTTATTCGTAATGACTACCATGGTGATCACCATAACCATCATCAAATTTGCATAATATGTTATAATGCTAATATAAATTTGGTTTGGTAAAGTTCGTGAATCTGCTATTTTTTCGACAGAGAGAGTGAATTAATTTTCGAGAGTCCTATCGCAGCGACGCGACGTCACGAGACCTCGGCATTTACCGCGTCCAATCGCTTTCGTAAGCCAATGAACGTCGGCCACTTACGAAAATGCCTGTGAACAATGCAAAAAAAGTATTTTCAAAAACACAATTTGTACGTATGTAGCAAAGTCGGAACCAATATTTTAATAGACATTAAAAATTTTAGTCGTAAGTTATGTAAGTCGAATATGCGCTGCATGTGGCATTGATGAATTTATTGATTTTTTGACTGATCGATTGAAGGAGTACAAATCATCAAGTTTTTTGAGACTGGTTATGTCGTCACATTAAGCTTTTACAATGATATTAAGTTACTACCGTAATATTATATTGTGAGAGTAGGTACGCGCGGGCGCCCCACCTTCACCCTTTTCTATGCGCTGCCGGCCGCGTCATTTTCTGTTGAACGTTACTGTATTTCTATGATATCTCATAAAATATTCATCTAAATTAAATGGTGTACAGAGCAATTTTTATCTTAATTAAATACTGAAGATGACGAACATATTTATTTTGATAAGGATTAATACTATGTCGGTAAAAACACCTTCACAAGTAAAGCATAGTTTTAAACCAAGTTTGAAAATCATAAAAATGTTTATTGTTAGTCAGCCTTAAAAGTTAGATAAGTACGCGGACTTTTTTATGGAACTTTTTAAGAGAAACTATTCCACCATACATTATTTTCGTGTAACTTTAACTATTTACTCAGCGCACGCAACGAAGCTCTCAGATGAGACGATTCTTTCCGACTGAATTCACATTATTGCAATTTTCGTAGGGATCTCTTATTTTTTTAAAAATGAAATATGGCCTATTTTACATGTTAATAATGTAGCTTTCTATAAGTGATATAATTTTTAAAATCGGTTGAGTAGTTTTTGAGATAATCCAAATCTTTTCTCTTTATAATAGGTATCATACCTAGTTTGATAGATAGATGATTTATGTAGGAACTTTAAACATTTCCTTTGAAACCTCGTAAATCCTAAATTATCATTTAAACGGAAAAATGGTTTAAGGAACCTAGGTGTGATTTTAAAAGACCTAAGTATCTAACGATACCCCACTTGCCTATAGCCTATCGACTTTCATTTATTAATTGGCTTCTAGTGGACGCCATTTTGTTTTTCTCAAATTCGGCCTCCATAGTGACACTCGGAAGATTAAAACAAATCTAGTGGTGCAAGTACTATCAAAATCGGTTCAGCCGTTTTTTCTGTAGTGCGACACAAAGGATTACAACCTTTGAAACATCGTAAATCCTGAATGATCATTAAAATGAAAAAATGTTCAAAGAAACCTAACTCTGATTTTACAAGACCTATTCATCGGTACCCCTCTAAATAAAGACCATTTTTTCATTTTAACTTCATCAGACTTTCATTTTTAAATTTGTTATAAAATGGTCTATGGTACCCCACTTGCCATAGTTTATTGACTTTCATTTTTAAATTTGTTACAATATGGCTTCTAGTGGGCGCCATTTTGTTTTTTCTCAAATTCGGCTTCCGTTATGACACTCGGAAAATTAAGACAAATCTAGTGGTGCAAGTATCATCAAAATCGGTTCAGCCGTTTTGTCTGTAGTGCGACACAAAGGAATACACTAAAAATGAACCTTTGAAACCTCGTAAATCCTAAATGATCGTTAAAATGAAAAAATGGTCTAGGGAACCTAACTCTGATTTTACAAGACCTATTCATCGATACCCCACTTGCCATAGTTTATTGACTTTCATTTTTAAATTTGTTATAATATGGCTTCTAGTGGGTGCAATTTTGTTTTTTCTCAAATTCGGCTTCCGTTATGACACTCGGAAAATTAAGACAAATCTAGTGGTGCAAGTATCATCAAAATCGGTTCAGCCGTTTTGTCTGTAGTGCGACACAAAGGAATACACTAAAAATGAACCTTTGAAACCTCGTAAATCCTAAATGATCGTTAAAATGAAAAAATGGTCTAGGGAACCTAACTCTGATTTTACAAGACCTATTCATCGATACCCCACTTGCCATAGTTTATTGACTTTCATTTTTAAATTTGTTACAATATGGCTTCTAGTGGGCGCCATTTTGTTTTTTCTCAAATTCGGCTTCCGTTATGACACTCGGAAAATTAAGACAAATCTAGTGGTGCAAGTATCATCAAAATCGATTCAGCCGTTTTGTCTGTAGTGCGACACAAAGGAAATATACATATATAGACTGATGAACACATAACCCTGTGCGTTCCGCAGTCGGGTAAAAAACAAATGAACACTATGATGGAAAATTATTTATTACTTTGTTCGTTATTGATTTTAAAAACTATTTGTGTTTGCTAAAATGAGTTCAAGTAAATACAATTAAGTGTGATGAATTCTTGCAATTAGGGAGCTATTTATTGAAACAAATGAACTCGGGAAAAAATATAGTTGTTCGTTGTTCGCGATGGCTTTTGGACATTTCTGCCTTTAGGTAAGTACTACTTAGTTTAAATTTCCGCGCATTGTTTGAGAAAAGTACTATACAAGCCTTGGCCACAACTAGGCATTGATGGACTCACGTATGTGTGCCTCGGCTGCGCCTCGGCCCACATTTACACGTTCTTCCGTCAATGCCTCTTTTGCTGGCCGCTGCAGTAATGTACTATTTCAGTTGTTCACCACTTCACATACCTATAGGTAGGTATTCGCACAAACTGGTTAAACGAACTTTTGACAGCAGAATAATCAGAAGCCACTGTTTTTTCTGGTGGAAGATAAAGCAACAGCTTAAACATTTTTTTTATTTAGAGGGGCGCCATTTTTAGTCCTCGCACCAGGTTAAAATTTTAATAGGACCGGCACTGGTACCCAGTATACCTAACTATAAAGGAACAGCTTCGCAGTGTACTAAAGTGACGTCACACCTTACAGTGCTCGCAGTGTATTTTGAAACACAGCCAAAATAAATAGTTCCTTAAGTACTTATGTGTCAAAGTGAAAACCCTGATTCTAGAAGTAGGTGGTTCGATTAAAAACGGTTATCTGTACATTACTTAGTTTCAAAACCGGCATTCTTAAAAGTTTGGTATCAAAGCTGGCAATCTATAGAATTAAAACAAAATTTATGACTAGTGCTTAATTAAACATATACGATGACTTTAACTAGACCTTGTAGGCACTTAAGATTGTTTTAGAATTAGTTTTGTAATCGCTAATGAGCGATATAAATCAAACGGTCCTATTTTTTTAATTTGCCAACAATTCATAAAAAGTCAGATTGCCGCCTTTGAAATTAGGCGACACATTAAAATAAGTAATAAAGGTATGTAAGTTTACCTACTTACTTGTAGGTACTCCAAAAAAAATGACGGATAAAAATTATTGGAAATATACTGTTTTACTAGTTTAGTTTATTCCCAGGCCTTACAAGCTAATAATAAGTTACGAAATGCTACTTACCTTAGGGGTTTTGATGATATCCATCGCTGGAAATGATGACAATCAATAAAGTAACCTCAACATAGATACGAAAACATAAACCAAGACATACACTGCGCTACACTGTACAGTTCTAAACTTTTTCCATAAAATGTCTAGCAATAGATATTGCTTGTGTTTGGTACAATAATTTGCTTATTGCTTGAATTCAATTAGTAAGTTCATTCAAAGTGAAACCAACTACAAATTACAAATAGGGTAACCGAAAACGAAAAGAAACACCACCACCGTCCGGACTCCGGCGTCCACCAAAAAACCACGTGACCAGTGACCACGACCACAGATAGCACAGAGTACATTATATATATGACAGATCACTGACAGATAGGTTTAGTGGTCGATGCACAGAAAACATAATATACCTATATTAAATACTCCTAGCCATAGAATGGTCGATGCACAGAACATAATATATTATATTAAAACCCCTAGCCATAGAATTATTCAATCTATGATTCTTGACTAGGTATACCTAAGGTCTTTGGGTATACCTACTCAGAAAGCAGGTTCTCTCGGTCAGAGGATACCAATGACAAAAGAGGTCGCTTCTTTTTTTTCTATAGTCTAAGGAGGATACCCTGCAGAGCGATCGGCTATAAATTGTCGCAATCATTATAGGACTGCATCAATGTCAAAACATGGTTTTGGCTTCACGTATCACTGAGACTGTCCGTAAAGGATCGTTGAGGACAAAAAAATGTTTTGACATTGATGCAGTAACTATCGATAGAATTAATTGCTGAAAATTGGTATCACGTAAGACTTTTGAAGTAAGATGTCGTTTACGGACCATGACAAACGTGACGTCAAACTAGGCTTTCATTGATACATGGTGGGAGGTGTTTTTATCGGTGACATAAGGTGTCCATTAATCGTTTTACGACTCTAATATCTAAAATAAATATAATTTATGGATTAAAAAGCTCGAATAGATTGTTTGTTAGGTAAAAATAGAAAATACTATTATTTCAAGCAAGTAGGTAATTAAGCTATATTGGAATGGCTTCAAAATGTTATTTAATTTATGAGATTCTATTGACAATTTACCTTTTATTAGGTATACCGTAGGTACCTATGTCTAGCTAATAAAAATATATTCTCATTCGCAGTATTGCCAACTCACGCTATTAAAAAAATACAAAAATTGTACGACCAAATACATACCAATGCTATTCATTAATAATAAGCTATTCATTAATAATAGTAATAATATTACATCCATACTAATATTATAAATTATGCGAAAGTGTGTCTGTCTGCCTGTCTGTCTGCTACGCTTTCATGGTTCGTCTGTTCAACCAATTTTGGTGAAATTTGGTACAGGGGTAGGTTGTATCCCGGGGAAGGACATAGGCTAGTTTTACCCGGAAAATTAAAAAGTTCCCGCGGGAAACAAAAAATCTTAATCCACGCGGGCGAAGTCGCGGGAATCATCTAGTTATTTATAATTAAAATTAACGGTAAAAAAGAATTAAGTTATGTAGGTACCAAGTAGTACATAAGTAGTACAACTTTATGTACTACTATTTTAAACCTTTATTGAAAACAATACAATAAAACTTAAAGCTAGAAACATGCCCGCGTGGAATGGTGGCAAGAATGCTGGCTGCATTTCCTCGTTGGACACCCAGGCTGATCCTTTGCGCAATAAATTATAATCTGTGATTAAAATGAAAATATCCATAGACAATTTCGGTATCTTGAGATAGCTCTAGCTTATGGTATCTTTGATTGCATCGTAAAAAGAAAATCTACTAACTTAGGCGCATCGCTTCTTATATTAAAGTATTTTGTATTATATTTATTAGAAAACAAAGCCAATTATTAAATAGAAAATCACAAGAAACCACAGACTCGAAAATATAACTTAGTTAAATAGGTAATGCAGTTAAATTTGGAAGACTGTTATATCTACTTAAATTGCTAGATTACCACATGATTACCATAGACATTCAAATTAGTCGGATTATAAATAGGTCTGCACTACCAAAATATCGATATTCAGAGTTCGTGACTAGTAATCTGTGGTTAGCGACCCATTGCTACAATCCTGAAAAAGCTTACGTGAAGCCGGCTATAAGGACTGTAACAATGGATATCCTTTAGGACATTTTTGGATGTGATATTGCGACAATTTATAGCCGATCGCTCTGCTGCTGTGCTCTATTTGGCAAATTGAGACGTGATTGAGACAAGCCGAAAAACAGTGCAGTGAATTTACAAATGACAACGAATGTCAGAATGACGATTTCAACAATAATTTGACATTGACAATCGAGTGACAATACAGCAATGTTCATTGTCTATGTCCTTGTGTCGTATGATGTCGGCTGTGGATGTCGGTGCCGGGTGCAGACTGCAGTGCTCCGACAGCAGGGCGATTATGATGGTGTGGTATAAGGGGCCGTCCATTAATCACGTGATGTTTTTTGAGCATTTTATAACCCCCCCTCCCCCTTGGTGATACGTGTTGAGGTTTAAGACTAACCCCCCCCCCCCCCCCGACCCCACCTAAAATCACGTGTATTTTTTAGGCAAACAAAGAATCTTAAACATTTTTTTAATGCAACACGTACGAAGTAATAAACGGTGTACGCGTGTATTCGGCGCCAAAATAACAGAATAACTGGCGACTGTCAAATGGCAATGAAGCCGAGCCGGGCGATCGTCGCGGTGCGCGGCGCGCGAGGACTTCGTTCGTTGCCTGGCAACGGCGAGTCAAGGTCACACTACACGCCGCTTTTCGGTTTAGAAATCGCGCGTTTGACGAAAAAATAAATACACGTGATATCTTACTACACCCCCCCTCCCCCCTTGTGATATTTCGTGATTTTTGTTAAACCCCCTCCCCCTCTTTCAAGCCTCGCGTGATTAATGGACGGCCCCTAATGTGTAAAACCTGCATCAATCATTGTTACATAATTTTGGCTACCTAATCTTTGATTATGTATGTCAAAGTACCTAAAATAGATCACGTCATTTATCTATAATCAGATTGGTCCGCTAAAATCATTTACGCTCTGGTGGATAGCGTTACAGGTGGATACATTAACCCTTATTGTATATAGGTACACAAAACCACAGACACAAAACATAATTCTGTGCACAAAACATTCGTCTATGTTTATGGTGTTTTAAAAACATTACTTAAGTGAGCTACCCCACCCCAGCCTGCAAAATAATGATATTTGTATTAAAAAAAATACTAATCGATAGATTTTCAATAGCTCAATTCAACTACGTTGTCCTTTATAATTGCTCACCTTAAATTATTTAATTAAAAATAAATAAAGTCGTTGAAAAAAAATTAATTTATCCATACTTTCAAACTCCTATAACTTTTGATTTATACAATATTTCAAATTGCTCAAAGTGTTAATACATAAATTACATAATATTCTAAATTATTATATTTTTATTACAATCTATGTATTTTCCTCTATTCATGGTAGCGTGTACAAAGAGTACTTTTTTTTATTTAACAGTTTCAAACTATTTATATATAACAATTAAGGACAGTGGAGCTGTTCCAAACTGTACTTGAGCAATTATAAATGCAACTTGAGCAATTTTTTAACACATTGAGCAATTTAAAATATTGTATAAATCAAAAGATATAGGAGTTTGAAATTATGGATAAATGAATTTTTTTTCAACGACTTTATTGATTTTTAATTAAATAATTTAAGGTGAGCAATTATAAAGGACAACGTAGTTGAATTGAGCTATTGAAAATCTATCGATTAGTATTTTTTTTATTACAAATATCATTATTTTGCAGGCTGGGGTGGGGTAGGTACATCAGTGGGTGTTCCGATATAAGCACTGCGAGCACTGTCAGTGCACACTGTAGTCCTGTGGTACCTACTGTCAAAATGATTTTAAAAGAAACAGTTGTTTTTCTGGGATACCTATACCTACCTAAATTATAAATTATAATTTATAGTCATAGTCTCTGTTAGTCACAGCTGTTAGTAATGGTTGCTAGATACACTAGGTTCAAGAGTATTTTTCACAGAAGGTCGATTTGCATTTTTAGATGGATTTTTTTATCCTAGTCTACAATATGGAAGTTTCTTTCTTTTTATCTAGAAAACTTGATTTTTTCAGAATCTGATTTCGAGGTATTATTTTTAATAAAACAGCCAATTACTAGATACTATTAAATAAGAACAACAAGTGCAACGCCCGCGAATGTATAAAAGACCCTGCCCAAGGAATGTAACTCTACTACTCCAAGAGAATATAATATATATATAACCACTACGTTTCTACTACTCTCTACCGAGAGCAGCAGAGCGATCGGCTATAAATTGTCGCAATATCACATCCAAAAATGTCCTAAAGGATATCCATTGTTACAGTCCTTATAGCCGGCTTCACGTAAGCTTTTTCAGGATTGTAGCAATGGGTCGCTAACCACAGATTACTAGTCACGAACTCTGAATATCGATATTTTGGTAGTGCAGACCTATTTATAATCCGACTAATTTGAATGTCTATGGTAATCATGTGGTAATCTAGCAATTTAAGTAGATATAACAGTCTTCCAAATTTAACTGCATTACCTATTTAACTAAGTTATATTTTCGAGTCTGTGGTTTCTTGTGATTTTCTATTTAATAATTGGCTTTGTTTTCTAATAAATATAATACAAAATACTTTAATATAAGAAGCGATGCGCCTAAGTTAGTAGATTTTCTTTTTACGATGCAATCAAAGATACCATAAGCTAGAGCTATCTCAAGATACCGAAATTGTCTATGGATATTTTCATTTTAATCACAGATTATAATTTATTGCGCAAAGGATCAGCCTGGGTGTCCAACGAGGAAATGCAGCCAGCATTCTTGCCACCATTCCACGCGGGCATGTTTCTAGCTTTAAGTTTTATTGTATTGTTTTCAATAAAGGTTTAAAATAGTAGTACATAAAGTTGTACTACTTATGTACTACTTGGTACCTACATAACTTAATTCTTTTTTACCGTTAATTTTAATTATAAATAACTAGATGATTCCCGCGACTTCGCCCGCGTGGATTAAGATTTTTTGTTTCCCGCGGGAACTTTTTAATTTTCCGGGTAAAACTAGCCTATGTCCTTCCCCGGGATACAACCTACCCCTGTACCAAATTTCACCAAAATTGGTTGAACAGACGAACCATGAAAGCGTAGCAGACAGACAGGCAGACAGACACACTTTCGCATAATTTATAATATTAGTATGGATGTAATATTATTACTATTATTAATGAATAGCTTATTATTAATGAATAGCATTGGTATGTATTTGGTCGTACAATTTTTGTATTTTTTTAATAGCGTGAGTTGGCAATACTGCGAATGAGAATATATTTTTATTAGCTAGACATAGGTACCTACGGTATACCTAATAAAAGGTAAATTGTCAATAGAATCTCATAAATTAAATAACATTTTGAAGCCATTCCAATATAGCTTAATTACCTACTTGCTTGAAATAATAGTATTTTCTATTTTTACCTAACAAACAATCTATTCGAGCTTTTTAATCCATAAATTATATTTATTTTAGATATTAGAGTCGTAAAACGATTAATGGACACCTTATGTCACCGATAAAAACACCTCCCACCATGTATCAATGAAAGCCTAGTTTGACGTCACGTTTGTCATGGTCCGTAAACGACATCTTACTTCAAAAGTCTTACGTGATACCAATTTTCAGCAATTAATTCTATCGATAGTTACTGCATCAATGTCAAAACATTTTTTTGTCCTCAACGATCCTTTACGGACAGTCTCAGTGATACGTGAAGCCAAAACCATGTTTTGACATTGATGCAGTCCTATAATGATTGCGACAATTTATAGCCGATCGCTCTGCAGATTGTATTTTAATTCAAGGAAACGTAGTGTTTTGCTGTGGTTCTTGTGCTCGTATTCGCTAATATTATAACACTGTTCCCCATTATAAGGGCAATAACAACAATGACTTCAACATTGCCGAACGATAGGAACGAGGAACGACGTCGTAGGGTGAGTAGAGATTTCACAACAAAAACAAAATGTTTCCACGATTTCCATTTCATTAGGATCTTCGAATGATTCATGTTATTGCGCTTCTTTGCGTAATTGATAAACACATTTTGAGAAGAATTTTTTTCACAAAGATTTGCTTTGTAGGTACATACAGTGGATTTCGTTTGTAACGACGATTAAGGGACCGCTATAATTCCGTCGCTATTTCCGGGTGTCTCTAAATACGATGGTAGTTAGAAAGCAAGAAATGGTGAAAGAAAAAAAATATGCCATAATAATTATCAATCCATCTATTTCTTTAAAAGTGAATGTACGTCTGATGGGTGCCACAATAAACACTTGACACAGGAAAAATGACAAAGTAACTAATTCTAAATTTAACTTTACCTATCAGACAGTGACGTGCTTGTCCTAGAGGCATAAAAACACTGCATACCCTGAAGTAGCTATCTTTTTAAATATTTTTTTATCATTATTCACTGCTGGGTAAGCTACCTAACAAGTGCGTACTCTGGCTTTGATTCCGGTGCACCTCAATGCCACCTGACTGTTCATAAACTGCTGAACATCTGTGCATGTTAACTAAAGATAAGAAAGCTTAATGATGCTATGAGTTTTAAAGGATTATATTATTATAATGAAGGATGTTATAGTTTATAATATAATCGTATAATGAAATAATATGTAGTTTTTTAGTTTGTAAGAATAAACCTATTGTCGGCGGCACTGTGGTGTTTGGTAAAATTCATATGAATTTATGATGTAAACTATTATGTATAAATAATACGATAATTTACGAAACACGTTTATTGAGCTAAGTAGCAGACATGATAGTGAAAAATCAATGTTATTATTAATCTACCCACTTGATATAACTTTTCTTGAGAAAAGGTAAACAAATGACGTAACCTATATATGACATACCTTCCCCTTAAGTACGGAAAATAATAATTTAATTTTACTTTAACAATTTCAAATGATAGCTACTAACAAACAAACAATTTACAGTACAATCAAACATTCAAATCAATATCATCTTCATCGGAACAACTAGGTCTAGAATATGGAACTTTACTATGAACATTTCGTTTAGTTCTAATTTTCCCCCCCGGCATGTCTATTTCAGCTGATCTAGGTATTCCTAATATCTCTTCCCATCTCTCTGCACTTGGTATTTCAATCATAGGATCATTTTCTATTTCTCTTTCTGGACCCTTTTCTAATTCATTACTCCCTTCATTTTGAGCAATATTATCCTTTTTCACTGTATCTGCCAGTTCTCCATCCTTTCCATCATGAGTTTCACTTGTCTCCTCTCTATTTTGTATTTTAATGATTTGATCTATATGGCGCCTTAATACGGCTTAAAACAGCATCGAGTCGTTGCTGCATAAGAAGCATTGTCGGACCACTCACAATTATATCATCAATTAAAACAGCGACTCCTTGTATTCCTGCTAGCAAGGCTGTCATTAATCTCTGAAATATTCCCGGGCAAGCCTTGACTCCAAAAGGTAATCGATGGACTGAGTAGAGACCTTTGCATGTATTTAAAGTCAATATTTTTGATGTGCTGTCACTAACTTTTACTTGCGTGTATGCTCTATCAAGGTCTAGGGTTGTAAAAAACTTTGCACCTGCAACTGTCGCAAACACCTCATTTGCAGTTGGCATTGGGTAGGTGTCAGACTCTGTGGCTTGGTTGACTGTACTGCGATAGTCTCCACATAATCGTATGTCCCCTGACTTCTTTATTATAGGTACAACCGGTGTTGCCCATTCTGAAAATGACAATGGATGTAGAACACCTTCTGCTACCAGACGGTCAATTTCTTTTTCCACTCTAGCCTTGATAGCATAAGGTACAGGACGAGCTTTTAAAAATCTAGGTGTAGCATCAGGTTTAAGATGTATAGTAATAGGGTCTCCTGTGAATGTGCCAAGCCCCTCTCTGAAGATATCACTGTATTTGGAAATTGTCTTATCTATGTTCATCAGGTCACTATTCGACATAAAGTTAATGTTCAATGCAATATTCAATGGAGTTAACCAGTCTCGCCCCAGAAGATTGGGACCACATCCTTTGGCTATGATTACATTTAAGGAACATTTGATGTCCCTGTATTGAACTTGCAACTTAGTTTGGCCGAGTAACATTACAGGTGTATTTGTCCATGTGTGTAAGGTAAGTGATACTGGTTGAAGAGTGATATGTCGGTTTTGATGTTCAATTTTCTTCCACGTGTGTTCATTTACTATTGAGAAACTTGCACCTGTATCCACCTGAAGTACTACAGGTATGCCTTCCAATATAACTTCAACCACAAAAGGTGCCACCTTTGTTTCACATTGAATACTGTAAATACCATTCAAGTGTGCCGGTACCTCTTCATCGGTGAAGTTAATAGACTTCTTAGACTTCTTCTTCAATAAGCAAATTTTCTCAATATGACCAGTTTTTTTGCAAAATCGGCAGGTGGCGTTGACAAATCTACATTCACCACCATGGCGATCACCACACCGGTAACATAATCGTATATTTGTCCTGGTATGTACAGCATTAATGTCCATGGCTTCCACGGAGGCGCCTTGATGCGTAGTAGCTGCTGCATCATTTGTACTTATGCTGCTGCTATCTGTACTAGTAGATGATTGAATCATATGACAGTCCTTTCCCGCCGTTTCGGCTGCTAGCAAGGCATCAACAACATCTTGATAACGTAAGTTATCTTTTTTCAAAAGGTCGTACTGCAGACGGCGATCCTTCATGCCACACACAATTCGGTCGCGCAACATGCGTTCTAATTCCATAAAATTACATTTGGAGCTAATTTTTCTCAACTGTGCAATGTATTCTGATGCATTTTCATTTGTGTTCTGGTTCCGTGTATAAAACTTGTATGACATAGATATTTCATTGGGCTTTGGGCTATAATGTTTTGTCAAAATTGCTTCAATTTCCACAAATGTCACTTCACTAGGTTTTCTTGGTGTAATCAAAGCCAAAAATGTTTCAAAAACTTCTGCTCCACACACAGTAAAGAAATTCGCTCGTTTTGCGCCGTCTAATATGATGCCATTAGCCTCAAAACAAAACTTCAACCGATCGATGTAATTGTCCCATATATCTGTTTTCGGGTTAAATTCACTAAACTTAACTGCTTTGTGATCCATTTTAACCGAATTTTCGCTTCGTCGCCACTATTATGTATAAATAATACGATAATTTACGAAACACGTTTATTGAGCTAAGTAGCAGACATGATAGTGAAAAATCAATGTTATTATTAATCTACCCACTTGATATAACTTTTCTTGAGAAAAGGTAAACAAATGACGTAACCTATATATGACATAAACACATTAAAAATGTAATCCTAAATTGATTGTACTGTTAGAATTTATTAAATAAAAATAATTGCTATGCTAATGCTATGAATTTGGCAAGAAGCAGCACAAGTATTAGTAAAAATCCGAAAATCTTTAATTACCTATGTAATTATGTACCCTATGCTGTTTAACCCCATATGTAAGCCAGTTATTTCACAGCTGATAACATGTTGGTATGATATCGTTGTTATCTCAGATTCAGATTCATTTATTTGTGAATACAGTTGTACAAAGACGTTAATTTTACAGAAGGTATCATGTATTCTACCACAGTGTGGTGTACAAATATATTAACTTATTAAATTACAATTATTTATATTACTTGTGGTTCGCCCCCAACTGAGACCTCGCGGTATTCATAAACTTGTACAGAGCGCCATCTATTGACATAATTGTGAAGTTCTGTTAATAATACTGAAGCACATTAAAAATTAAATAATTTTGTTTCCTTATAATATTTATCTAATTTTAGTATTTGTTGCTCATGTACAGGATATAATTCAAATAATTGATAAGTTTCAGGCTCAGACTTTCAGAAAATTGAGTTCTGAGGTCAACTTTGGATTTTAGAAAATCGCTACTTTGAAAGCCCCCAATTTCGTCAATTTTAGGGGAAAAATTCAAAAAAAAAAATTTTGAACTCTATTCCTAATTATCTTTAAAATGATGTACCGCAACCCTATGTAACGCTATAAAAAATATTTTACTTCGCCTCCCTGAAATAAAGATTTTTATAACTTTTTAGCCATATTCGGCGGGAGGCCATCAGTGTACATATTTAAATTTGAAGTAATTCAGAAGTTATAAGGCTCTGACAGACGGACGGACGGACAAGTGCAAATTCACTCAAGTAGACTCAGAGACCTTCACTTTGCTCGGTCAATTATTAAATTATTATTATTATCGTTCTTACTAAGTAACATACATTATTAAAACACCATGCAATGACCCATGACACATCCATGATGTCACCTTTACGTCGAAAATTAAAATACATATAAATAACATAATTAATAAATTTAAACAAAAATAAAAAACAAAGATTGTCAAAAATAATGTTAAACAAATTTAAAACTTCCATTCATTTCAATTGTCAAATTCAATTAAAAAAAAAACATAACTGCGGGTAGCAAGTAAAATCATGTCACAATAGACTAAAATGCTGATTTGTTGTCCATAAGTTGTCATAGTCAAAGCAAAAAAAAATCAACTGTCATTAAGGTAATCATTAATAGAGTAATATGATTTAGTATTAAAAATGTTTTTAATAATTTTTTGAAATTATTTATATTATTTATTTTCTTTAAATCACTAGATAACTTATTGTAAATGTGTATTGCTAGGCAGAATATGCTTTTCTATTAAAATAATGTATATTGTGTGGTGATACGGAACCCTTTGTAAGTCTGACTCGCACTTGACGGTTTTTTTAGCTACATTCAGTAATGTAACACCTCATTCTCTATCTCTCCATCTATCTATTATTAAATCCAAACACTGATACAGATAGTTCAACTCAGTTGTGCGCGCGGCCCTATGTGTGTGTAACCTTGTAGGTACATATTCAGTGACTTTGTGTGCGTGACGGACGACGACTGCTGCGCCACTGCCACACAAATGAAAGATGTATATTTACAAGCGCACACACACATAGGGCCGCGCGCACAACTGAGTTGAACTATCAACTATCTGACTGTAGCTATTTTAATATACTTTATTTCAGCAATATAAACACACACACCGCTGCCATCTTAGATGATAGGTCCAACGCGTCCCCAGATCAGTGTTGCCACTCTACAAAACCATAGCAGGGATACCATACATAAATTGTTTTTAACTTTCCATCTAACACTATTTCTATCTCCAAGCTGGTTTTGATTTTATATAAAGTAAATGTTTTGATACCAAGGTGCTGCTGGGGCCTTTGCCGTCTGGATTCCTCAGAGCAGATGGAACGACAGACACACTTGATGCGGATTACCAAGCTGCCCTGGCCCTTCAGCAGCAGTTGTGTGGTGCTTCGGTAATTATTAACTTTTTAACCGACTTCAAAAAAAGGAGGAGGTTCTCAATTCGACTGTATTTTTTTTTTTTGTTTTTTTTTTTTTTATGTTTGTTACCTCAGAACTTTTGACTGGGTGGACCGATTTGGATGATTCTTTTTTTATTTGAAAGCTGGTGCTTCCCGTGTGGTCCCAATTCAATTTGGTGAAGATCTGATGAATATCTCCGGAGATGGAGAACGGAACTCCTCATGGATAAGAGTAAATTGCTCGCGATCAGTGTGATAGTCTTGTAAACAGTATGTTTTAACCATGCATAGCATATCTCGTTCTGGTTACATCCTGTATTTTAAAACAGTGGGGCCACTAAAAATTGTGAAATAAAAAATTTTCAAAAAAAAAATAAAAACCGACTTCAAAAACCACAAACACTAAAAAGTAAAAAATAATTTAATTTATTATGTATACAAGAGTTAATTTAGTTCTATAATAACATTCTTTGGAGTCGGTGCCAATGTGGAGTCACGTCAACAATAGTGAAGAGTAGGTAACTTGTAGTGGATAAAAAAAAAATAGATGACTGCACCATGTTAACTCGCTCATAGGTTGTTTTGCTAACATGACTTTTTTTTTATCCACTACAAGTTAGCCCTTGACTGCGATCTCACCTGATTGTAAGTGATGATGCAATCTAAGATGGTAGCATGCTAACCTGTTAGAGACATGGCAGCTATATTAAACCCATACCCCTAATCGGTTTCTACACGGCATCGTACCGGAACTCTAAATCGCTTGGCGGCACGTCTTTGCTGCGGGTGCTAACTAGCCACAGCCGAAGTCTCCCTGCGTCCGCAAAATCAAAATCAGCGTCCTGCACAAAACGTGCAAATGCAAGTTTTGATGTAGGGCATAAGGCTGAGCTGTACACCCAGTCTGGGTGGTGTCACAGACAAGCATATTATTGGGTACAATAGTATAGAATATGATTGTTTGTTTGTGACACCATTATTGAATAAATTTATTTTCTTTCTTTCTTCTTCTTTCTTTCTCCCACTATGCCAGACCAGGGAAAATTCAGAAATTATAAATTCCCGAATTGACCCTGCCGTGGATCGAACCAGGGACCTCCACACGTTAAGACAATAGCGTTCAACACTGTGCAAGTGTCGTCAAAGTACTATATGTTGCTCAATAGACTGTTTGCATAATAGGTGTTTTTATTTTATGGTCAACTAGCTGATGACCACGACTTCGTCCGTGTGGTTTAAGTTTTTTTGATTCCCGCGGGAACTCCTTGATTATCCGGGATAAAAAGTAACCTATGTCACTCTCCAGGTCCTCAACTATATCCATGCCAAAAATCAAGTCGATCCGTTGCTCCGTTGCGGCGTGATTGAAGGACATACCAACAAACCAACAAACAAACACACTTTCGCATTTATAATATTAGTATGATTTGCTTGTAGTACCTCCAAAGAGGTTATGATTAAATGAGAGTATTGACAGATGACAAGTATGTAGACATTTCATATATTCATCATTATTGTTTGAAGGCACATTACATGATCAGACGTTAAGGAAGTTGAAATAATAGAACATGCATATCGGAAGAGACTATTTGTATGTTCATTACTGTTTAGATGCCAGCTGCCGGACCACCTCTAACAGCCAGGCTCAGTGTAACAATTGCACAGGCGAAGCTTGTCAAAAATTATGGTAAGTATAATAATATTACTATATCATGATTTCTACATAATTATGATAATAACATTATGTAGAAATTATTAATTTATTATTATTAATTATATAAAAAAAAAAAAACCCAAGCTGAGTTTGTTGTGGGCTCTTCTCAGACCTGGGCGCGTTTGGAACCCTCGTAGCTTTAATTTTAAGATACCGTAACAGATTATCACCATCATATTTTTATGTAACTGGACGTCAATAAGTGTAGTGCATCTACCTAAATTGAATAAATATTTATGACTTATGACTTATGACTTATTATCATAATATGATATATTATGTAACGATATTATTATCATAATATTATGTAGAAAGGAATTCAAAATTCAGTTTTTCATACAAAATCCCATAATAAGCACGTGTTTTGACTTTAGAATAAAAGTTGCTGATTTGACTAGTTGTCAAATATCCAAATAACACATACAGTTCGCGCGCGAGTTGAATGCAGAGTAAATGTATGTGTCACCATACATAGTAAATGTATGTGTCAAATTGTGCACAATGAACAATTTTTGCCTCAGTCGCGCATGAGTACACTAGGCGACAAAATGTCGTATGTGTCGAATTGTTATTACAAAATTGAACCCTAATAATTAATATAAAGCTACATATATGGTTGGTTTTTTTGGTGTTTCTTTGTCTATTATCTATAGCTGTGGTTCTTTAAGCGATTGTGGACGCTTTTTGAGTATTAATTTGTAGGTAATGTTGTATCCTTAGTTGGTAAATCGATGCATCTAGTAATTGATACTCATTGACAGTAGTTTGTTGTTGTAGCATATCTAAGGCTTCAAAGGCTTAGGTTTTCTGATCCGCGTCAATGTCATTATTCTGCCTTTGTGTCTTTACTGGGCTGGACATATATATCCATACTAATCCATACTAATATTATAAACTAGATGATTCCCGCGACTTCGTCCGCGTGGATAAAGTTTTTTTGATTCCTGCGGGAACTCTTTAATTTTCCGGGATAAAAAGTAGCCTATGTCCTGCCCCGGGATACAACCTATCCCTGTACCAAATTTCATCAAAATCGGTTGAACAGATGGGCCGTGAAAGCGTAGCAGACAGACAGACACACTTTCGCATTTATAATATTAGTATGGATGCGAAAGTGTGTCTGTCTGTCTGCTACGCTTTCACGGCCCATCTATACAACCGATTTTGATGAAATTTGGTACAGGGATAGATTGTATCCCGGGAAATAGATAGGCTACTTTTTATCCCGGAAAATTCAAGAGTTCCCGCGGGAATCAAACAGCCTTAATCCACGCGGACGAAATCGCGGGTATCATCTAGTTAGTTCAAACTAAACGTACCAATCCACTAAAGTGGAGCGAAGACGGATGGAAGACAATCATATTATTAAAAGACTAGCTGATGCCTGCGACTTAGTCCGCGTGGGTTTACGATTAAAAACCGGCCAAGTGCGAGTCGGACTCGCGCACCGAGGGTTCCGTACAAACCTGTAGTAAGTTTTAAATTATTAAAAAAAAACTACTTACTAGATCTCGTTCAAACCAATTTTCGGTGGAAGTTTGCATGGTAATGTACATCATATATTTTTTTTAGTTTTATCATTCTCTTATTTTAGAAGTTACGGGGGGGGGGACCGACATTTTACCACTTTGGAAGTGTCTCTCGCGCAAACTATTCAGTTTAGAAAAAAATGATATTAGAAACCTCAATATCATTTTTGAAGACCTATCCATAGATACCCCACACGTATGGGTTTGATGAAAAAAAATTTCAACAGTATAGTTCTTATAGTTTCGGAAAAAAGTGGCTGTGACATACGGACGGACAGACAGACAGACAGACAGACAGACAGACAGACAGACATGACGAATCTATAAGGGTTCCGTTTTTGCCAAATTTGGCTACGGAACCCTAAAAATCCCCTCGAAACTGTTTGATTTACCGGGATAAATAGTTAGCCTATGTCACTCTCCAGGTCCTCAACTATACCCATGCAAAGAATCGGGTCGATCCGTTGCTCTGTTGCGGGACGAATCAAGGACAAAAAAATCAACAAACATACTTTCGTATTTGATATTTCGTATTCACAAATAACAGGGCTAACCTGTTAGGGGTATGGCAATTATATTTAGTCAGTGACAATTGACCCTGCCGGGGATCGAACCCGGGAACTCGCACGTTAAGAGCCATACTGCCAAGCAATAATACGCAATAATAATGTCCTCCCGACCGAATTTCGGCCACGGCGGCCAATCTCCAGAGAGATTAGCCATCCGCGCAGGAGATATTATAGTGCACAAGTGTGTGCGCAAACACAGGTGCACTCTCTGTTCCTTTTACTCTCATAGCCCGATGGGACGGAAAATCCGACACGACCGGAGAGAGATCAGGCGCAGTACCGACGGCTTAACGTGCTCTCCGAGGCACGGGGGTGCAACACCGCCAACTTCCTAACTCCGGGCTAGCACTGAGAATTTCTTGTCAGAAAAACCCAGACTTGTTGTGACCCGACCCGGGACTCGAACCCGTGACCTCGTCGGCCGCAGTCGAACATGCCACCATCCAAATGAATGTACCACTAGACCAACGAGGCAGTTACGCAAATATTACTTAATTGACGACCTCCGTGGCGCAGTGTTGAGCGCTGTTGCCTTAACGTGCGGAGGTCCCGGGTTCGATCCCCGGCAGGGTTTGGAAATTTATAATTTCTGAATGTCACCCTACCGGTAAAGACGTGCCGCCAAGCGATATAGCGTTCCGGTACGATGCCGTGTAGAAACCGAATAGGGGTATGGGTTTTAACATAACTGCCATGCCCCTAACAGGTTTGCCCGCTACCGTCAGACTGCATCATCACTTACCATCAGGTGAGATCGCAGTCAAGGGCTAACTTGTAGTGGATAAAAAAATAAAAAAAAACTCAAAATGACAGATTGATGTCACGTAGCTTGACGTTCCTAAAATAAGGATTATAATAATTAAAGTGAAGTGATAATAATTATTATTCTAAAACACGAAAGTCAACAGTAATGAAACAGTAACAGAAACAAACAGCTAAGAGAAGGCAGTACCTATGGCCCCTGATCGATTCCAAAAGTATCATAGGTATTACTTCAAAGTGTTGGGGGTTTTCGAAATTTTTCATTTAGGTATTTTATTGTACTGTAGGTCTGACGCGCATGGACCCATACGTTCGCCTGCGAGTGGGACACTGCATATACGAGACCCACACGGATCCCAGCGGTGGGAAGACTCCCAGATGGAACAAGGTCATACATTGGTAAGTTTTAGTTTTATATACAAACTAATGTTATAAATGCGAAAGTGTATCTCTCTGCTACGCTTTCACGGCCTATCTGTTCAACTGATTTTGATAAAATTTGGTATCATGGACATATGCTAATTTGTATACCGGGAAATTAAAAAGTTCCTGCGGGATTCTAAGAATATAATACCTTAAGGAAGGTTCGGGACATGTTTTCAGACTTATAAGAGCAAGATCGCAGAGCCGCCAGCCTAGTCCTAGACCGACAATAGTTTAATCCGAATCCTACAAATGCGACTGTTAATAATTAGTCTGTTTATTACGCTTTCACGGTCCATCTTTTCAACTGATATAGACATAATATGTTTAATCCCTGGGAAGGACATTAGGCTAATTTTTATACCGGGAAATTGAGGAGTTTCTGCGGGAATTATAAAAACTAATTCCACCTGGACGAAGCTATACTAGTATGCAATGTATTTATTACCGCAAACTAGACTTTTCCTTCGCTATTCAATATCATTCGAATTAAACGTTTCTTATTAAAATATGCGCAAAAATATGTTAAACGACTCAGCATATTTCGTCACGAAACAAAAGCGTTGCTATTTAGACCTAAAAAATTTAATACTAACATTTTCCGCAGAATTTGTACCTACAATTGAATTACTAATGAGGTAAAAATTTATTCTGTAGGTCATATTTTATACTTGACTAGTAGGCCATTTTTTATTTTAGTAAAAATATCCAAATGTCGGTGCTTATTTTATTATATTTAGGTCAGATAAAGTTCTAAGGTGTGTCCAAACACAGAGCGACAAGTGCGCGGCAGCAGCACGTGGCTTTGCAGGACACAATTAATACACGGACTTGTGGGTTGCCGGATGCGAAGCTGGTTGCTTCCATGCAACTTTGTCATTGAGAAAATCATCTAATCATAGTATTATAAACTTGACTGTTACTATAAGATGCTGTTTAACACAGTCTTTATATCTATGCAATGGAAAATTGAGAAGAATTCTTTATTAGCGCGCGGCAAAATTTTGTCCTGCAAACGCCGCATGTTGCTGTCGCATACTTGCCGCTCTTTGTATGGACACACCTGAATCAAATACTTACAATCATATCCAAATGCTATTAGGACGACAGTTAGCATTCCATCCTTTTCTCGCATTTAATCATCATTTCTGTAAGAAATCAAATTTCTGAAAGAAGAAGAATTTCTGTCATAAGAGGAAAAGAGATCAACCTATTTTTTTATCCGAATAGCGTCTGGATTGGGTTATACACTGCTAAAGTTTAAATTTTGCTAAAAAATGGAAACAAGGAATAAGGCCCGACACTTCTGTAGCGGTTACCACAGGGTAAACTAGGTGGCGCTAATTGTATCTACATTGCAGGATATATAATCGACTGAAGCCTGAATCGCGATATCGAAGTTTTTTGAGAACAGCGCTATATTGGTGCGGACGAGTACATATTACCCACTTCCAAAATGCCCATGGTCGCTAGTATACCCGTATGAACCCTGAATATAGTCATGGTACATTATAAAACTTGTTATTATATTCCAGTTTGCTGCCTCCCGGGGTAAACTCTATTTACCTGGAGATTTTCGACGAATGCTCCTTCACTATGGATGAACTCATCGCGTGGACGCACATTACTATACCACAGGCTGTGCTGAATGTAAGTCCTTTTCGAAAATACAATTAATTATTACCTACCATGAAAAGGTTACCGACTGACAATCACTTAAGCATTTATAATATTGTGCATAGGATACTTCAATATCACTACATCCAAACTTAATAATATTATAAATGCGAAAGTGTGTCTGTCTGTCTGCTAAGCTTTCACGGCCCAACTACCCAACCTATTTTGATGAAATTTGAAGGACATAGGCTACTTTTTATCCCAGAAAATTGAAGAGTTCCTGCGGGAATAAAAAAACATCGATCCACGCGAACAAAGTCGCGGGCATCATCTGGTATTATTATAAATTAAAATCTCCCACAGCGATAATAACACCTATGTAAACATATTCCATGTACCATACTCTATCGTATTACATGTACCATATTCTGGCAAAATAATAAATGATTATGATAAGTTTGTGTTTATCCGGACTGTATATCTCAGAAACTGCTGTACGGATTGTCATACGGTTTACACCAATAGAAACAGGGATTATCTGAGAAGGTTATCCATACTAATATTATAAATACGAAAGTGTATCTGTTGGTCTGTCTGTCTGCTACGCTTTCCCGGCCCAACTTTACAAACGATTTTGACGAAATTTTGTGCACAGGCAGGTCCCGTGAAAGGACATAGGACTTTTTGTCCCGGAAAATTAGGGAGTTTCCGGAGGAATCCTTAATTTTCCGGGTAAAAGTAAAAGTAAATAAGTAAAATCAAAAATCTTAATCCACGCGGACGAAGTCGCGGGCATCAGCTAGTAGGCTCTAATTTATGAACATTTTTCGAAAATAAGCCACTGATATGATGTTAATTATGATTCTTGTTTCCAGGGAGAGACCCACGAAGACTGGTACCCGTTGAACGGTAAACAGGGAGATGGCGTCGAAGGCATGATCAATCTTGTACTGAGCTACTCTGTGAGTATTTAATGTTTTAACTTGTAATATACAGTTTGGGTTCCTATATGGGGATATATTGTGTTTATAGTTTGGGTTCCTATATGGGGATATATTGTGTTTATAGTTTGGGTTCCTATATGGGGATATATTGTGTTTATAGTTTGGGTTCCTATATGGGGATATATTGTGTTTATAGTTTGGGTTCCTATATGGGGATATATTGTGTTTATAGTTTGGGTTCCTATATGGGGATATATTGTGTTTATAGTTTGGGTTCCTATATGGGGATATATTGTGTTTATAGTTTGGGTTCCTATATGGGGATATATTGTGTTTATAGTTTGGGTTCCTATATGGGGATATATTGTGTTTATAGTTTGGGTTCCTATATGGGGATATATTGTGCTTATAGTTTGGGTTCCTATATGGGGATATATTGCAAAATCTTGTATAGTCCGTCAATCTTATCTGACCTGGTGGACAAAATTAACTATTTTTATGCCTGTTAAGTTTTTTTTTAAATTGTATTTTTAATATATACTAGCTGATGCCCGCGACTTCGTTCGCGTGGATTTAGGATTTTCGGTTCCCGCGGGAACTCTTTCTTTTCCGGGATAAAAAATAGCCTATGTGCTATTCCAGACTATAATCTATCTCTGTGCTAAATTTCATCCAAATCCGTTCAGCCGTTAGAGCGTGATTGAGTAACAAACATCCATACATCCATACATCCATCCAAACTTTCGCATTTATAATATTTATTTGATACTAGCGACGCTGTTACTGGGTTAGATAAGTTTGTCGGACTAACGATGTTACGAAACCCTTCGTGAGCGGGTCCGATAATTTTTTAAAGTCGACAAACTTATCTGACCCGGTGGCGAAAATTGGAATTAATTTTTATGGCTGTTCAGCCCCCCGTTTATGTAAGAACTAGCTGATGCCCGCGACTTCGTCCGCGTGGATTGAGGTTTTTCGGTTCCCGCGGGAACTCTTTAATTTTCCGGGATAAAAAGTGGCCTATGTGCTATTCCAGACTATAATCTATCTCTGTGCCAAATTTCATCCAGATCCGTTCATCCGTTGGAGCGTGATTGAGTAACAAACATACATCCATACATACATCCATCCATCCAAACTTTCGCATTTATAATATTTATTATATTATTATATATGGATTGTCGATCAAACGTAATCGTTCGTCGTCAAAGTAAAATAAACCATAACATCATTGAATTAGAGCTCAATTTCGTGTACCCATTCTTATACGTTTAGGTATGAACGATACTCTAACTAACGTATAAGAATGGATACACGAAATTGAGCTCTAATTCAATGCACTTATGGTTTATTTTACCTTGACGACGAACTTAACGTTTTGATCGGCCATTCTTACATGATTGGGGGTCTGGTTTTATTTTTTCATAGATACTAGCGACGCTGTCACCAGGTAAGATAAGTTTGTCGGACTGTAACTGATTGTTCCGTTTGTTGGCTAGGTGGGTCCAGCAGCGGTGGCCACGTTCCCACCAATGCTGGTAGTGCCCAACGCTGGGATAGGTGGCTATTCTGCCATGGCCGTGTACCCTGCGCCCGTGCAGCAGCAGCCCTACCCTCAGCCGCAGCCGCCGCAGCAGCAGCCGCCGCCACAGCAGCCAATCACTGCGGAGCAGCTGCAACAGGTAAATATCAGGGATTTTCCAGGTCTATAGGTGTTACATATTTCATTAGTATGCAATATTTCATAATCACTGTGGAGCAGCTGCAACAGGTAAATGTCAGGGATTTTCCAGGTCTATAGGTGTTACATATTTCATTAGTATGCAATATTTCATAATCACTGTGGAGCAGCTGCAACAGGTAAATATCAGGGATTTTCCAGGTCTATAGGGGTTACATATTTCATTAGTATGCAATATTTCATACAAAAACCCATACTATGCACGCGTTTTGACGTTTGAAAAAAAGATGCTGATTTGACTAGTTGTCAAATACCCAATTTTAGGGATAAATATATTATGTCACTTTTTAGGTTCTGAAATTTACCAAAATATGTACCATCCCATACCAAACCCATCCAAAAATCACTCCGATACGTTTGCGGCGTCAATGAAAGAGAAACCAATAAACAAACAAATTACAAATATTACTACGGATAAGACGTGATCTTAATGATCCTATGAAAAATCTATTTCAGATCGAGGAGATGTTCCCAAGCATCGATAAGGAGGTGATCAAGTCAGTGCTGGAAGCCAACCGCGGCAACAAGGACGCCACCATCAACTCTTTGCTGCAGATGTCGGAATAGACACCACGCCGAGATCTCTACTGCACTATTGGCTAATTTAGGATGATAATAGGGATGCTGCCTATCTTCTTCTTTCCCATGCCCTTATCCCATTTCATTTGGGGTCAGCCCCCCAATCATGTAAGAATGTTCGATCAAACGTTTAAGATTTTTGTCAAAGTAAAATAAACCATGACTGCATTGAATTAGAGCTCAATTTCGTCTGCCCATTCTTATACGTTTAGGTATGTACGATACCCTAAACGTATAAGAATGGGCAGACGAAATTGAGCTCTAATTTAATGCAGTTATGGTTTATTTTACTTTGACAAAAATCTTAAACGATTGATCGAACATTCTTACATGATTGGGGCCCAGGCCTCCTTTTACGTAGGCGCCAGGACTTTCTGTGGCCTGCCCCCCGATTATGTAAGAATTGCCGATCAAACGTAATCGTTCGGCGTCAAAGTAAAGTAATCAATAACAGCATTGAATTAGAGCTCAATTTCGTGTACCCATTCTTATACGTTTAGGTATGAACGATACTCTAACGTATAATTATGGATACACGAAATTGAGCTCTAATTTAATGCTGTTATGGTTTATAAACTTTGACGACGAACTTTAACGTTTTGATCGGCCATTCTTACATGATTGGGGGCCTGGTTTGCCATTGGCGTGATGTTAAGGGAAATAGGGATGATGCCTATATCAAAAATAAATTATTTCTCTCGCTCTGCGTCGTACTTTCCTCATTACTGAGGGTCGTGACCCCTTTCCATTAATCAAATAATAGTAGGAGTTTTCTTGGGATAATAATGCGGTGGGTTCCCACATACTTCCGCAAATTATTTCTAACTGATTATTAAATAGAGGGTCTTCCAAAAGATATGATGATAGTTTTAAGTTTGATAACCATTTTAAAATATAGATTAAAGAAAAAGAAAGTGTTGAAATTTGGTGACGTCACAACTATGAATTTTATACAACTTCCATACTAGAAGTGCGTTTTTAAGGTTGATAAAGAATTGCTGATTTGATTGAGTTGTCATCATCACTATTGGGTATTTGACAAATAGTCAAATCAGAAACTTTTTTCCAAACGTCGAAACGCGTGCTTAATATGGGGTATTATGTGAAATATTTAATAGTGACGTCATCAAAGTTCGACGCGCTTTTTTACTTTAATCGATAGTTTAAAATGGTTATTCAACATAAAACAAAGAAGGGACGTGGATATTACGACTTTTGGGGGATCCTATATTTAATAATCACTAAAAAAAAAATTATTTGACTATTAGTCAAATACCCAATTTTGACAGATGAGAGGTGTATAGCAATAGTGAAGGACAAGAGGGAGACAGACTGAAGCAGTACTATGAAAACGACATCTGCCAAAATTATCATCCAAAATTAGACAAACCATATACCTACCTTATGAGGGCACTATATTCAAGGTTATGTCCTATGTATGGGACCGTATTGACGTTTAAAACTGTCATTTTGTCAAAAAAAAAAACACTATAGTACTGTGATTATCAACTGAGGAGTCGTGTCATGAATATTCTTACCAAGCTGTCTCGCTTGCACTCATAGGGCTTACGGAGCGTCATAGTAGTGATGTGCGTAATAGTAACCATCGATATCGATGAATTGTAACGATGTGATTTATTACTAGTAGGAGTTGTACCTATACTTACAAGTTACAGATAGCCGTAGACAATATAATTGATTTGATGAATACATTAAGTAAATGTTATAGATATAAAACGTATTTTGTTACTTAGAAAGCTTGCTTTCGTAGTCGTCTTTAAGAAATGCAGCGGCAGAGAATTATAACCATAATTCGTGTTGCCTATTAGTATTACTGTCGATATTTCACAAGTCATTAGCACGTAACACATTCCTATAGTTTCCGACGTTAGACTCCTCATTTCATAACGGCATTACTATAAGTGTGTATAGAAAGTTTTCAATATAATATCGACGATTTTATAAACCATTATAATATGTTTCAATTGCGAGTATGGGCTTGTATCCTAAAATTGGGTTTCAACTTTTCAACGCAACTCAAGACTCCATTTAGTGAGTAGTGATTAAAAAAAATTATTCTTTTTCATGTTTTCAAAATCCTTATAAATCCTTAAATATTTCTTAGAAATTATATTTATTAATAGTTGAATATAGCATTTTAATGCTCATAAGAACTGAAAGTTATTATTTTTTAAAACAGTATTTAGCTATATAAACAGAAGTTTATTTTATGTATGAATCTGTGATTTTTTTTGAATTCGAGAGATAGAAATGCATCTTGCATTGGTAGGTTAGTGAAATATTAAACTTAACATGCCTTATATAATTATCTACTTAAAACGTTGTTTATAATTATTCCATTGTACACGAAACTACTAGTAAAAAAACTATAGTTGCGCGATTTCAATGTCGACGGAAATAAAATACATGAATGCACATGTTAAATAATGATAACAAATTTTTACCTGCTAGTAATTTGCTGGTACAGCACTTTGCTGCCTCACATTGATCTGTCGGTCACCCTTTCGTTTCAAAATAGTCAGGACAAGTCTATAGTCAAGTTAGATTTATCGACAACCTATGATCAAGGTCATGGTCACATTACTAGCTCAGGGTTGCACCAATTTCGCGCGCTATTTTAAAAAAAAGGTAACCTATAAAATAGTTTAGATATCTTTATCACTTTCTATTATTATTAGATATCTTTATTCGCTAAAGAAAGAGACAACATGATTTTTAGTTCCGTCAATTTGTATAAGAATAATTGCTATAATCTACTTCAAATTAAATTATTTACCAATTAAATTAAATATCACTAAGAGGTACTATGTAATATATTCAAATAAAGATTATTAATTTATCCTAGTATGTACTTTAATAAAAAATAAATTTATTTGCAAAAATAAAATAGTAAATGTTGCACTGTAGTTGAAATAAAAGCTGATTATATTTCCAAAATAGCCCTATTTTTTAAACCATAAAGTAATATTGATCGATTCAGATACTTTACTCTAATCTAAATCTATAAGTAAGAGCACTGAACAGTGCTCTCAGTCTATAACGGAACACAGCCAATAATTGGGCCTCAGATATGAAAAAAAACTTGTAAATTTTTTTACGTTGTAAAGGCTTCGCGGCTAATAATTTGTGCCAAATCATATTTTGCCATCGACGATTTGCTTTTTTTAAATTATATAATGAATTAATATTATTATTTTAATAAGTAATCGTTGTATTTGTTTATTTGTAATTATTATCTACTATACAAGGTAAAAATAAATTATTGTTTATCGTACAAATGTTGTTTCATTTCGTACCGTTTTCACAGATCACTAGCTAAGGAAGGTCCTGACTGCCTCGTTGGTGGTTACCATAATATGCGCCAGACGAGATCCTGGGTTCGATTCCCGGGTCAAAAATAGACAGTGGTCTTGTTCTGTATTCTGAGACAGTGGTTATAGGTACCCTAGAAACTTAGTTAATAAATTCTTTCTTACTGATTATTAATAGCGGCGATTATTAAATTTTGGCCACCGGGTCACTATACCCTTTGTAAGGACAGACGGCAGTGCAGATAGTTCCTCAGGACGGTTGCGTCCTGGGTATAGCAGTTGTGCTATCTCTGCACCAAATTTCATCAAAATCGGTTGAACAGAAAGCCGTGAAAGCGTATAGCAGACACACACTTTCGCAATTATTATTTTGACGACCTCCGTGGCGCAATGTGTAGCGCTGTTGTCTTAACGTGCGGAGGTCCCGGGTTCGATCCCCGGCAGGGTCAATTTGGGAATTTATAATTTCTGAATTCCCCGGTCTGGCCTGATGGGAGGCTTCGGCCGTGGCTAGTTACTACCCTACCAGCAGACGTGCCGCCAAGCGATTTAGCGTTCCGGTACGATGCCGTGTAGAAACCGAATAGGGATATGAGCTTAACATAACTGCCATGCCCCTAACAGGTTAGCCCGCTACCATCTTAAACTGCATCATCACTTACCATCAGGTGAGATCGCAGTCAAGGGCTAACTTGTAGTGGGTATAAAATAATAATTATAATATAAGTAATTGTGTACATACTTCAATGAACATTTACGCCAGAGAAGAAGCAATATAACTACAAGTTAGTCAAAGAAAAACAAAATGGTATACTAAATAATTTATTAAGCAACTACAGGTTTCTTTTTCTTCTTAATTTCCTTCTCTCCCACGCTCTTCTGTTTCGCTTTCTCCGCTTTCCTCTTAATCTTGCTTATCTTACCAATAACATTCTTGAACCTATCGTCTTTCTTCATTAAAGTTTTATTAACTTTTTTCATATTGTTCTTTATAGTGGTATCGATATTTTCTATCTCTGTTTGTTGTATGTGATTCGGATCTTCCTGTCCCGCTTCGTCTTCCTTTATTTGCGCTTGGATTTGTTTTATTTTCGCTAATTTTGCCTTTTTCGCCGCTTTGACGCGTTTGTGACGCATTTCTTCCAAACTGTAACCAAGTTAGTAACAAATTAAGATTTAAGATAACGGTTTCGTTGCCTGTTTTTATTTACTCTCTAAATTAAACCTTGACTGCGAGGTGCGATCTCACCTGGTGGTAAGTTTTGAGCGCTGTTGTCTTAACGTGGGAGGTCCCGGGTTCGATTCCGGCAGGGTCCATTTGGGAATTTATAAATTCTGAATTCTCTGGTCTGGAGGCATCGTCCTCCCACCAGACCACCGTGGCTAGTTACTACCCTACGGGCAGACGTACCGCCAAGCGTTTTAGCGTTCCGGTACGATGCCGTATAGAAACCGACTAGGGGCATGGGTTTAATATAACTGCCATGCCCCTAACAGGTTAGCCCGTTAGCATCTTAGACTGTATCATTACTTACTATCAGGTGATATTGCAGCCAAGCGCTAACTTGTTGTGGCGTAAAAAAAAATTGGCCGATAGAAGTGAAAACGAATATTTAAAATAATTAAAAATATAAAAAAATAAAATATATTTAAAATAATTAAAATATAAACCTAAGGCGTTAAAGTTCAATTACGAATGTAGTATATTTAAGACCTTTTGTCTTCGTAACAACGCGAGCTCGGTGTTCGCGAGCATGTCGGTGTCGGTGACGCGAATCCACAAGTTCACCCCCCACCCAAAAAGTGCTCAACGCGGCTAAAGAAGTTTTCGCTTCAAAAAAAGAGCTAGGCCTCTTACCCGGCCTCCATAGCGTCCGGGTCGACTCCCGCCATGATCCACCTCTTGATCTTATAGTTGCGCTTCCGTTGCTCGAACTCTTCGTTGTCGAGCTGCGCTTCTTGTTCGCGACGCGTCACGCTGACCGTTGTGAACACTTTCACCGCCTCGTCGTCTGTAAGAGAATAACAAGCTATAATTAATTAAAATAAGTTAAATTATATTAAAAACAAGCTTTTATCGTCCGCCATATTGAACTGAGTGTGACGTCATTTTATTATTATTATTATCAAATAAATATTATAAATGCAAAGTTTGGATGGATGGATGTATGGATGTATGTTTGTTACTCAATCACGCTCCAACGGATGAACGGATCTGGATAAAATTTGGCACAGAGATAGATTATAGTCTGGAATAGCACATAGGCTACTTTTTATCCCGGAAAATTATAGAGTTCCCGCGGGAACCGAAAAACCTAAATCCACGCGGACGAAGTCGCGGGCATCAGCTAGTCTTTCATATTTTTCGTCATCTGTAAGCGAATATCAAGCTATAATTAATTAAAATAAATTAAATTTTATTAAGAAAATTAGCTTTTATCGTCCGCCCGATTATTGAATTGAGTGTGACGTCATTTTCTTTTTCGTATTCTTCTCGTTGTCATCCAAACTAAACGTGTATTATACGTACGTTAAAACGTGTATAACACAGTTATTCTTAATTATAATTGTTTCACTAAAATGATAATAGTCGTCAAAGCCCGCCAATTGGTGCAGCCTCTCTCCTATGAGAGTGGAAGCCAGTGCCCAGCTGTGGGACGTTAATGGGCTGCAGTGGATTCACAATTATATCAGCTCAATCGGTTGGAGATAACTATTTTAAAATTCAGTTGAACAATTTGATCTTAACAAACATACTCGTACATTGCATATTAATAATAAAAGTTTGTAATAATAAAAATTAACAACAGGTCAAGTGCGAGTCAGACTCGCGCAGAAAAGGTTCCGTACCACCAGCTGTTAAATAACTGGCTTACATATGGCGCTTAGCTGGTAGCGCCTGAAAAACAATTCGACACCCTATGAGAGACCTTGCGTCTTGCCAAATTTTATGATTCTAGGTCAACGGGAAGTACCCTGGTTTTGATTTATTGGCGAGTTACATTATTCCTGATTTGATCACGTAGGGACACTCCCAGCATAGCCCTTTCCATCGCCCGACGAGTGACCTTAAGCTTTCTTATCAGGCCCATAGTCAGCGACCATAAGTAGACCTTAGTATTTTATATTAATTTCAACTTGATACCTCCACGCGTTCCTGAGAAAAAGGTGGTTGACAGACAGACAACGAAGAGATCCTTTAAGGGTTCCTTTGTTCTTCTTGAGGTACAGAAAATATTGATAAACAGTTGAGCTACACAAAATATTGATAAATCCCTTACCGTCAATTTTGTACTCGCTGAGTTTGGTTTTGATCTGCTCCTCGATCTCCCCGAGCCGCAATATATCGAAGGGCGTTATCAGAGATACAGCCATGCCGCTTCGACCCGCGCGCGCCGTGCGCCCCACCCTGGGAGTAACGATAAAACTTGTTGAGCCGTATGATTATGATTATGATTATGAGCTTTTATTTTTAATTTCAGGGACGACTATATGATTTATTCTTATCCATACTAATATTATAAATGCGAAAGTGTGTCTGTCTGTCTGCTACGTTTTAACGGCCTATGTATTTAACCGATTTTGATGAAATTTGGTACAGATTGGTTTTTCGATTCCCGGAGGAACTCTTTAATTTTCTGAGATAAAAAGCCTGCCCTTCCCCGGGATACACCCTATCTCTGTCAATCCTGTACACCCTGTTTCTGTCTGTAATTATGATTAAACGAAAGATGTCACGACTCTCAGGAATTTATTTATTTATTTCTTGACTGAGTCTTTTGAATTTGACGGAATGAAGAAATCGGCGCTGCATGAGATTGGCTCCAGTAGCAGAAATTCTACCTGGGGAACATAATCACCTGTGTATGTACTCTCTCGGCTCCAAGGGCAGCTTGTGGTTGACCACCAGATCCACAGAAGGGATGTCGAGCCCGCGCGCGGCCACGTTGGTAGCTATGAGTGTACACTTGAGATTGCTGCGGAACTGGGACAGCGCAGACACGCGCTCCCGCTGTCGCATGAAGCCGTGCAGACATACGTTGTCCATGCCGATCGCGTTTAACATCATTGAGATGACTTGGCACTCTCTGGAACGAATGAAATAAGTTTTTATTGCTTCTAAAATATGGCGGTATACTGAAAAACTGTATTGAACAGCGAAGCGAGCGCAGAATTTTAAAATTCATACTTCCGTATCACACAATGTGAAAAATTCGCATCATCAAGACGCATATCAGACATACAGGAGGGCCGATACATCGCGGGGTGTCCACTGCAAAAGGGGACTCGCTCCCAACTGCCCCGCTAGCGGGGCAGAGGCACCGGGGCAGTTGGGAGTGAGTCCAAAAGGGTTATGACTAAGCGAAACGAACTCTATGTAAAGAGCAACCACCGAGTTTCATGCTGGTTCTTCTCGGTAGGGATATCATTCCGAACCATTGTTGGTAGAATCACTCGACGATTCAAAAGGTCACTTGAATAAAAAGGTTTGGGCTCGTAAAAGAGGTCACTAAGAACTGTAGCATTTTATTAAACAAACGAAGAATTTCCTTATTAAAATATACTCACTTCTTGGTGTCAGTGAAAACGATGACATGAGAACTTGGTTTGGCTTCCCTGTACTTCCTGAGGGTCTGCACTAGGTACACGTCTCGAGCGTACGCGGGGCACACCACGTAGCGCTGGTCCAGGGTTGTCACTGTCAGCTGCGAGTCGCTCTCTGACCAGGTTACCAGTTTCTGGAATAAATAGATACTCATTTTATAATTTTTATTACAATGCTTCACACACGAGGAAACTTATTAACTTTATTTAAGTAAGTTTAGAAACTTTCCTCGTGTGTGAAGCACTGTAATAAAAATTATAAAATTAGTAAAACGCAAAATGTGTCATTCCTAGTTCAAAGAGTTCCATCGAATATAGGCCTTTGAAAGTAGTTTCGATACTTTAATATATCGCTACTGGATGGCATAAACAGTCGCGTAAAAAGACTGGATTAAAGATGCATATCTCAAATTTCGTCACTGGCAGGTAAGTGAACCGTGGCCGAGTGGTCAAGGCGCTCAGGGCGCGATTCCCAGAGAGACGCAGGTTCAAATCCTGCCGGTTCCGAAAATTTTTGATATATATATTTAAGTAAGTTTAGAAATAGATACTCGTATCATGTTTTTTTATTCCACTACAATTAAGCCCTTGACTTGCCCTAACCGGAACGCTAAATCGCTTGGCGGCACGTCTTTGCCGGTAGGGTGGTAACTAGCCAAGGTCGAAGCCTCCTACCAGGCCAGACCAGGAAAAATTCAGAAATTATAAATTCCCAAATTGACCCTGCCGGGGATCAGTCCCGGGAACTACGCACGTTAAGACAACAGCGCTCAACACGGCGGCGCCAGGGAGGTCGTTTCTTGTTGTTATGAGTTTCTTGCCGTTTCTTTTCAGTAGACTGCTTTCCGAGCCAACTAATACTAAATACTATTCCTTAGTTCTATAACTAATATAATTATTTAATGCGAATCTGAGTTTGTTTGTTTGAAGTTTGATGAAAAGTCCAGACATCCTGGGGAAGAAGGCTTATCTTCTACTTTACTACTTTAGTTCGTTTGGCTGCAATCAGACCTGCTTGCAAAATGTGATGTCAGTCTCGTCGCGGTAACCGTGCGAAGTAGTTGTGTCCGAGTGTTATCGCGTACAATATTTATTTTACCTGCGCTCGTCGGCCGTGGAGTACCTACCGCTCGGTAGTTACTATACCTACGGCCGGCCGGACGCGGCCACATAGCAATGAATCAAGACAGCGCGCAGTATGCTAATAATAATGCAATGATGTTGTGCGGGGCACAAGAAATCCAACAGGCAGTGATGTTAGTAGAAGAGCACCAATACAATCAAGAAGAGGCTATGGCAACGGAAGGCCACGGGGAAGAAGAATCATCAAGAACGCAGAAGAGGGCAAGAAGTGATGAGGAGAGCGAAAGTGAATGGACTACTGTGGGCAAAGGAAAAAAGACAAAAGCGACAAACGCGACAAACTATCCAATTGAATTATACATCTCAAGCTCAGAAATTTTACCTAAACAGTTTGCCATAGCCAAACTTTTTAAAAATAATAACCTATGTGACATTGAGAGGGTGAAGTACATTAACCCGTATAAAATTAGACTAGATATACCTAACGAGATTAGCGCGAAAAAAATAGAAAACTGCAGGGAATTTATTGATAGAGGATGGAGAATCTTCAGAGCGTTAGAGAAGGACATATCCTATGGTATTGTAAGAGGGGTGGATTTGGACCTGCCAAGTGAAGAAATTTCCAAAAGTATTGAATGCCCTAACCAAATTGAATTAGCGTCTGTTATGCGCCTCGACCGACGCTGCAGCACTACTGAAAATGGATGGACTCCAAGTGAATGCGTTCGATTATGTTTTAGGGGCGATCAACTACCACCTTACATACTAGTAGACGGTCTCAAAATTAAAGTAGAACCATATGTATTCCGGGTGTCTCAGTGCTCAAAATGTTGGCGTCTAGGTCATATTTTCAGGAGGTGCCCTTCCTCCAAGGTCTTTTGTCCAAAATGCGGTGCAAACCACGATAATTGTGGAGCCACAACTTTTAAGTGCGTCAACTGTAACGGCAACCATATGGCGATGTCAAAGACGTGTCCCAGTTTTATCAAAGAGCGAAAAATCAGAGAGATAATGGCGGAACGAAACTGTACCTATAAAACTGCTTTATCGGTTTATGAGCCAGTTAGAACAGAGAATACATTAGATATACCGGAAAACCCCCCTTCACCTGTTATTCCGCCGCCATCCAACAGACCGTCCTCTTCATATGCACATGTCGCAAAGACCAGACCTACTATTCACAAGCCACCTAGCTCTCATGGCACAGCTAGAACAACAAAGCCACAGCGAACGCGAGCTACAGAAGAAAATATAGATACAGAAGAAAATATTAGGGATAGTGAAGATTTGCCCAATTTTAGAGAAAGAGGGGATCAATCGCAACATAAAAAAAGAATACCATTTTTAGAGCTTTTAAATAGACTTAAAAATATATTGTTTTTGAAAGGAATTTCCATGCAGGCAAAAATCATAAATATTGTGAAGTGTGTTTTCGAGTGGGTACTTTCGGCAATGATGGAGTACGTATCTGACTGGTCCCTATTTAAAACAATTATTGACTCATTTAGTACTAATAATGGATAGTAACCATAATACTCGTATACAACTGAACATAATTCAATG
This sequence comes from Erebia ligea, assembly GCA_917051295.2. Classification (NCBI taxonomy): domain Eukaryota; kingdom Metazoa; phylum Arthropoda; class Insecta; order Lepidoptera; family Nymphalidae; genus Erebia; species Erebia ligea. The sequence goes on from OU785241.1 coordinate 2,547,576, forward strand.
GAATGCGCAAAGTGTTAAGCCTAAGCTGTTGTCGTTTCAAAATATTCTCGTACAGGAAAAAATTCACATTGCTGCTCTAAGCGAAACTTGGCTAGACTCGAATACAGCATTAAAGGTAAAGGATTACAATATATTTCGTAATGATAGGGTGGATTCGTATGGAGGCGTAGCACTTTTTGTCCATAAATCTATTAAAGCGGAACTTTTGCAAATAACAGACATAAATTCGGAAATAGAAATAATAGGAATTAAAGTACTTAACTGTGACACCATTCAAAACATTATTTCCTTGTACTGTCCTCCTTCGGTGCGTACGCATCAGAGAGAGTGGGATATTTTATTTTCAAGTTTTAAAAACAAAACCTTAATTTTAGGCGACTTTAATGGTCACCATACAAATTGGTCTAATAAAATTGATTCAAGGGGGATTCAGATCTATGATGCGCTTGAAGACCACTTATTTTGTTCTTTAAATGACGGTGCTCCGACTCGAGTATCTCTGGTGAATGGTCAATGCAGGCAGTCAGCTCCTGATATTTCTTTAGTATCTTCAGATATCGCATTGCATTTTTGCTGGAAGGTTTTAAACGAATCACTAGGCAGTGACCATTTAATGATTAAAATCTCAACCGAATTTAGTGCTTGTCCTAACTGTTTTCCTCGACGTAATTACAAAAAGGCTAATTGGCAAGATTATAAAAATTGCTTACAGTCAATGTTTGAACATTTTGAATTTAACGAGGATTTACAGACTTCGTATGACAATTTCATAAGTTATTTAAATATAGCTGCAGACCTACATATTCCGTATATAAAAATAAATCCGAACCCTACAAACAAATTTTGCCCCAAGCCGTACTGGAATCCTGACCTTTCCAAATGTGTTGCAGAACGCCGTTTGGCCCTATCAACATTTAGACGTAACCCTACACCCCATAACTTTGATATTTTACATAAGAAAATTCAAAAATCACAAAGGAAGATACGTATTGATAATGATAAATCCTGGCAAACTTTTTGTAACTCTTTAGATGAATCTTCCAACCAAAATGAAATTTGGTACAAAATGAGGTGGTTCAAAGGTCGTCCCAATCCTGGCAATAAGGTTGGTAAGGATGAATGTGTTAAACTGCTCGAAAAACTCTCACCCGATTATGTACTCCCAAATAAACCGGTTTTTTCATCAAATAACGTATCTTTAGATGCAGAAATATCGTTGCACGAATTCAATAGCTGTATTAAAAATAAAGACACTACGCCGGGTAACGACGACATATCCTATTCTATGATTAAGAATTTACCTTCCAATGGAAAAAATATTTTGCTACAACTATATAATTCCTTTTTCGCTCACGGATTCGTTCCGATACAATGGAGGGACATTGTTATTATTCCTATCCCAAAACCCAGCAGAGGTCCGGATTCCCCTACATCACTCAGACCGATTTCAATGATATCGTGTGTCTGTAAAATTTTTCATGGCATACTAATCAAAAGATTAGAGTGGCACATAGAAAAGAATAAAATTTTGTTGCCAGTTACCACCGGTTTTCGCAAATCTCGATCTTCCTTAGATAACTTATCCTCATTGGTTTCAAGAACACAAGTAGCCTTATCTAAAAAGCTAGTCACCATAGGATGTTTTATAGATTTGGAAGATGCCTATAACAATATAGATGTTTCAGTACTGCTTCAGTCAATGGACTCATTGGGGATTGGTAGTAAATCGTGTATCTACTTGTGGAATTTTTTAAGCGAGAGGAATCTAAAAATTAACATTGATAATTCCTATATGTGCAGGAAAACTGGGAAAGGTCTGGCTCAAGGGGATCCGTTCTCTCCACTGCTTTTTAATATTGCGACATCCAATTTATGTAAATGTGTAAATACTGATAGGGTTTCAATTTCACAATACGCTGACGACTTTGTTTTATATATAAGTTGTAAAAATACCGAGACAGGATCACAGACTTTACAATTAGAATTAGATAAATTTGTTCATACAGCTATGCAACTGGGCTTACAGGTCTCATCAGCCAAGAGTAAGGTGTGTATTTTTAGAAGAGGCTTCAAAAACGTAACTGTAAATTTGACTGTTAATGATTCAACACTTCAGGTGGTTAATTGTTTAAAGCATTTGGGCTTATGGCTAGACTATTCTCTACGGTGGAAAAAGCACATTAATGAATTAAAGGAAAAATGTTCCAAAATTTTTAACGTTTTTAAAGTGTTGGTAGGGCCTGGGTGGGGCATTCACCCGATCCATTTAAGAAGACTATACATTGCTATAGTTCGAAGTCGATTAGACTACGCCAGTTTTCTCTTTGCAAATAGTTGTAATACACACTTGACTAAGTTAGACAAAATTCAGAACCAATATATACGGATTATTGGTGGATTCATCAGAAGCACGCCGATCCATGTAATGGAATCGGAGCTTCACCTCCAACCTTTAAGTACAAGAAGGTACTATTTAGCCGGAAAGTTTTGGCTCAAGTCAGTGTCAATCTTGGAAAACGAGCTAGCTGATATTTTAAGTGAACTTAGTACCCTCTGTCAGAACACATATTGGAGATGTAAAAGTAATCCTTTATTAGCTGTAGTTCATGGCGAATTCAAATCCACTGCATTCCATAAAAGCAAATATTTGGAATGTTTCTCTTTAAATACCTGGATCAGCAATGTGGATTTAACAAATGTAGTTAGCACGGAGATTGAGACGATAAGTAACTCTAAAAGACGATATAATCCGACTGCTTTAAAAAATATTTGTACGGTTTATATAGAAAATAAGTATAACAATTATTCTAGTATTTATACGGATGGTTGTAAAGGAAGAGACGGGTCTGGTTTGGCTTTTTTGGATACTCAATCTAAAATATCGATCAAATTTCAAACTAATGCAATCATGTCTATCATGCACATTGAACTAATAGCAATAGCCGAAGCTGTGGCATATATCGACTCCCTTGCGCCTGGCAACTATGTGATTTTTACAGACTCGAAGAGCGCCCTCCAACATCTGCTGAAGTGCACTACAACTGTTTTTCGTGGTGTACCAATTGCATATATTATAATAAAATCCATCCTTAAGATCACATCTGATAAGAAGAACATATGCTTACAATGGATCCCTTCTCATATTGGTTTGCCAGGCAACGAGGAGGTCGATAATCTTGCCAAGGAAGCATCGTATTCTGATTTATTATATGATGGCCTTCCTTATTTTTGTGATTTAATATTTTTAATCAAAGAAAGATGTTTTGTTATGTGGAAGGAGCATTTTGATCAGAGATCTCTTATCAAGGGCATATGGTATAAAACCATTCAGCCATCTCTTCCTCGGTCGCCATGGTTTGCTGGTACTAAATTAAGTAGATGCGACATTGTAGTAGCTTTAAGATTACGTTCCGGACACATTCCCCTGAACGGGTTTGCATATCTGGTTGGTAAATCTAACTCGCCGAAATGTACGGAATGTGACGTAATCGAGGATGTGTATCACGTTTTGGTCGAATGTGTCCGAAATGAATTGGAAAGATTTTATTTTAAAAATAGGTTTAACATTGATTTGCGTGAACTTTCTGTAAGCAACAGTGTCCTGGCTTATCCCTTATCTGAGGAGGCCAGAGCTCTGTACGATATTTATAAGTTATATGTTAAGCGTAGGAAGTAAAATAATGATTTTGTTCCCATGAGGGTGACATGTTCAATGTTGAACAAACCCTCTATAATAAATAAAGATTGAAAAAAAAAAAAAAAAAAAAAATGTGATGCGTGAAAAAAGTTGTGATACAGCTTAAGGTGGAGCGGAGCGCGCTTGCCTAGAAGATGCCTATTTACTTTTTATTTGAAGGACCTATACATATAAAAAGTGGAAGGAAAACAGAAGCCCGAAGGGCATTCCATTTTCTAGCGGTTCGAATTAGGAACGAGGCAGCAAATCGCTTGTGGTGGCCAAAATTGGAACGAAATTTTTATGCCCGTTTCGTTTTTATTTTTGTTTTATTTTTAATATATACTAGCGACGCTGTCATCTGGTCAGACAAGTTCGTGGGATTATCTATCTGTCTGACTGCCTGATCGCTACGCTTTCAGTGGTGAATTTGAACTCGGCTTAGGTCGATTCCGCATCAATACACGTGGCAGACCCTATACCATATCTCGGAAAATGTGATCAAACGCGATACCTCATTGACTGGCTATGGGTTAGGCATTGCGATAAGTTATCCATATAGGTAGATAAATAATGCATCAACCCTATTCATCTCTCACTATATTGGGATGACACAGGTGACATAATGCACTCTATTTCTAACCTAATAAAGTCCATATTACATTGTCCAACACAACATGTATCCTGTCGTTATAACACGACCCTCCCTAACAAAAATGAAAGCAAACTTTCCATAAATAAGGCGTGACTTCAAATATCCTATTGTCATTTGTCGTTATAACACGACCCTCCCTAACAAAAATAAAAGTAAACTTTCCATAAGGCGTGACTTCAAAGCTTTGATGCGCACATATCGTTGCGCAACTTTGTGGGGTGAGGGCTGATCATTGATTAGGGGTGTGGGGTAGTATAAACTCCTCGAAATGTATGATTGCCTGGTACTCCGTGTTTTGAGTTTGGTAGGAACACGGTATTGTGATTTCAGAGCAATTTCGCAACATTGTTAGGCCACGATTACACTTACGTAAGTAAGTCGCTTGTACTCAAGATATGTATTGTACAAGTATAATTGCTGCCTTAAGGCGCCAGCGGAGGGTGAATTGCTCATACAAACGTAATACCAAAATAATTTGTAATTCGAGCATATTTCCTCCATATTATGCGATTATTAAGATTGAACTTGTATTTATCTAGGTTCCTGGATAATTATTTTTTCAAAATACTTTCCCAAAATTAAATGTAAGCACATTACGTTTTGTATGTTTTTACGACATAAACGACATGTTTTCTCCTTATTTGTTTCATATTAAAATCAACGATATCTCACGTACTAATTGATTAGGAACATAGCCTATATTGTCAAGTTACAGAATAAAAACACGATGTTAAAAACACAACAATTTTTCATTCATCATTTTTGGTATTCACGGAACAAGACTATTTGTACTTATAACAAATTCTGTACGCTCATATTGCTATCGCGCTTGCACGCGATCATGTGTCATCAGCCAAATAGGGATAGCAATATACCGGCAAATTTATATTTGCGGTTCGAGTAGAAGTTGCGAGCGGCGTTCGCCGTCCTCTTAAAGTAAGTTCATCTCACATTATTCCAGCCCAGTAATTCAATCCATCGCTGTATTGGACTGAATGATATCGTCTACACCAAGGATTGTAATTAATAATTATAAATACACTTGATATTTACTGAGTTTTAAATCTATTTATTTTGTTAAATTTTGATAAGAAAATGACTTGTATTTACCTTTATTTTTTATTTTATAACCAGTGTATTTGTTAGTTTCCCACGAATGAACAAATTTATTTATTTATGTAATTTAATTTAATGATGTCAAGTTTACTCACTTAAACAACCGCAAAGTTTTTAAATTGGTAAGTATTTTGTATCAATATGAAAAAAATAGAGATAGAAATTTTAAGGTAATTTGGCTACCAGGGGTCTGAGGTAAAATCCCTATGCCCAAAATAGTTTGGGAATCTCTGGTCTACACTCTACATTATTCCATAGAAGCTGTCGAAGACAGTGTAAACGTAATAATGATTTCAAGAAGACAACTGATAAGACAATGTTTCTTCCAGCACTGGATTGCTCGTCTACAAGATTCCAGTGGCGCTGGATTGAAAAGTAAACCGCCAATTCAGTTACTGGTCTGGACTCTGGATTTCTTATTGGATCCAGTGCATTCTAGAGCCTGTTTACATTATTCCAGCTATACTTCAGCGCTGGTTTGCATCGCTACTGGAATAATGTGAACCGGTCAAAAGGCTGGATATGGTTAGTAATTTGACTCCTCGTAATGTATTGATGCCTGGTTCTTCATGTTTTGAATTTGAACTTTGGCAGAGTGACTTTGGGTTGAGGGATGATTGATGGACGTTCACCCAGGATGGTGTGGTATGGGATGTGTGTGGTGTTACTCCTCCTCCGCCTGCTGGAAATGGTTAGTATTTTGACTCCTTGAAATGTATGATTGCCTGGTACTTGATGTTTTGAGTACAGCATGAATACGGGATCGTGGTTTTTGTTCAGAGCCATTCGCAACATTTGGGACTGTATGATGGATGTAGATAATATTCGACCTTCTTTTGATGTATGATTGCCTGGTACTCGATGTTTTGAGTTGGGCATGAATACGGGATCTTTGTTTGCACAGTTTAGGTTTGCGAGAGCTTACTTGTACCGTGTGGCCACTATTCAGTGTTCCGTCTTTTGCTCCGTGGCAACTCGGAGCCGCGGGGCCGTAGCAAAAGATGTGGGGCATGGTGTACAGGATTTAGCCTCTTCATGATATATGACTGCCTGGTACTGGATGTTTTGAGTTTGGCATGAATACGGGAACGTGGTTTTTGTCTGAGCAATTTTCGCAATATTATTTGGGATGCTGTGAGGGATGAAAGATGTGGAATGGTGTTGTATTTCGACTCCTTTTAATGTATGACTGCCTGGTACTTCATGTTTTGAATTCGGTTTGAACACGGGATCGTGGATGCAGAACAAGTATGCATAAAAATCGGAATCCCGCATTATTTGGTTCGCAACAGGGGGATAGAAACTTGGAAACGGGGATATGCTGCGCAACTTTGTGGGGTGGGAATGCGATGCGGGGTATTTTCACCTCTTTACGATATATTATTGGTTGGTACTTCATGTTTTGAGTTACGGTATCGTAGTTTGCTCAGAGCAATTTCGCAATTTAGTTGGATGGGGGTAGTATATCCGGGGTAATTTTAACTTCGTGCAATTCATGATTGCTTGGTACTTCGTGTTTTGAGTTGTGTATGACACGGTATAGTAGTTTTAGCCCTTGACTGCGATCTCACCTGATGGTAAGTGATGATGCAGTCTAAGATGGTAGCGGGCTAACTGTTATCCTTAATCATGCCAAAAATCACGTCCTTTCAGCACGTAATAACACATTTCCGGATTAATATTAGAAGGGATTATACAAGATATCCATGCTGTACGGGAGCAGGTGATATGGCTCGACCGTAACAATAGGATGATCATTCTCCGAGCGGGTGTTGTGCTCGGGGACCACTGGTCCGACCGTTCAACCGTTCTTTGGACGTATAGGTAAATATTATATAGCGTAATTCAGAGAAAACTTCGTAATCATGAGTTGGGCTCTTCGTGTTCATCGTGCGCTACTAGTAGTGCCATCTATTGGATTATGTGCGGACTGCGAAAACCACCACAATGCTATTATTAAAATGAATGCTTAAAATGTCGATCTGTCTGTTTTTCTGTTACCGTTTAACAGGTACAGAGACAGATTGCATCTGGACGTAAGCTACTTTTCCGGGATGAGTCCCGGAAAATTTCTCAAGGGATTTAAAATACCTAGGACCATAATATAATTTCTCTATATTATTATTCCCTAGTACCCATTGTTTTCAATTTCAAACGGATGGATGGCACTTGTTGAGTTTTGGGCGTGTCGCTGTCGAATGGGATGGGTGTATTGTTTAGTGCGGGTGGACTTTACATTCGCACGCTACATTTTCACGCAGTCGCAGTTTGAAGTCGATCTCTTTTGTGTATATGGTCGCCTGGTAGTCAATGTTATGACGAAACGTGACCTGCGAAACCATCCCACGTTGGCCCTAGCAGTAATGATGCTTAAGTTGTTTGAACCAGGGATGTAACGTAGGTAAATTTATCGGAACTGAAGTCGGAGTCGGAGTTTTTATATTTGATTTATCGGAGTCGGAACCGGAGTTGGAGGCAGAGGCAGAGTCAGAGTCAGAAGTGGTCACGAGAGAAATATTTTTCATTTAAGAACAAATAAAAACATCATTCAGTCAACCTTTATGTGGCGGGGGACTCCCAACGCGACGGGTATGAACTATGAACCAGTTCGTAACGGTCGACGCAGGCCGCGGTCGCTATTTGCTATGCTTCGACCTCCGATTAAAACCTCCGATTTAAAAGTTTCGGAGCCGAAATCGGAACCGAAAGTGTAATAATAATCGGAAGTTCCGACTTAACGAAATCGGAGTCGAAGCTCCGTAACATCCCTGGTGGAACCCCAAGTGGAAGCCACTTTTTATCCTGTGACATATTTGGGCCTAATGGTCCTGTACCAGTACTTACACGTTCGTCAAGAGTACAATGTCAAATGTGTAGTCGATGTCAATCGATTATAAATATAAAGTACAATTCACATCAAACGCGCCGTACTTTACCAGCAGCGTAGTCCTATCCTTCGCCATTGTACCTACGCTAGAGATTTCACTGTACTAAATAGACTCTATTAGAGTAATATGCTTGATCACCGACATGTATTGTACCGTAGGTACAATATATTATGTCGATGTGCTTGATAATGACAATCATAATGTACCTATATGGATTATGGATGAGTATAGGTATAGATTGTTAAGTGCGGGTGGACTTTACATTCGCACGCTACATGTGCACGCAATCGCAATTTGAAGTAGATCTCTTTTGTGTAATGGTCGCCTGGTAGTCAATGTTATGACGAAACGTGACCTGCAAAACCATCCCACGTTGGCCCTAGCAAATAAAATGATTGGTTAAATTATAGCACATGATGCTTTGATATTTGAACCCCAAGTCTGGAAGCCACTTAGCCTGTGACATCTTTAGGTTTAATGGTCCTGTACCAGTAGGTACACGATCACCAAGGTTACACTAGAGAGTTCGCTGTACTAGAGAGAAATATGTTTGATAATGATAACTAACAATCATAATGTCAAATAGAAGCAGACGTTTTCGTATTTGTCAGCTTATTTTGTTACAGAATAGGAAAACGCGAATAATGGGCAATAGGAAACTCTACCATATCCATTCCTCCCTGGTATCGATTGTTTTCAATTTCGACGATTTCGACGATTTGGTGCATCCACTCTACGTTGGGGCCTGGGGGTGAGTTTTACTTATTGCGACTGAACTTACGATTGCACACTATAGACTGTCTAAGCTAAGTCTGCAGCAGTAAGAAAATGGTAGAATTTGAAAATCTGTTGATGACAACACAGAGTGTAATGCGAAAAAACGCACTTGATACTTGTGTTTTTTGTTTTTAATCTGCTTTCCTGGGAGTGTGGTCATTGTTCGTTTTAGTACATTTCAAAGAGTAAAATGTAAATAGAGGGCACAATTTTGACAGCGTAATAAGGTAGAGCATACATGATCCCCGTATTTATATAAATTTTATATATAATATTTGCCGTGAATTAGTCTGGGTGGATTTCGGCTATAAACTCACGCAGAAACCATATGTTTTTGTTAAGGGGATGAGTCAAAAAAAGTAACAGACAAACGGTTATTTTCGCTAACTACTCTTCGCTACTACTAATATTAGTATGAATCTACTGATGCTAAAGATTAACAACAAAAATTATTACTTGATCAGGGGAGATCTTTTGAATTACTTAAGGAGAGCATAAATGAATTAAAACATAAAATGAAATGAATGAAATATTCTTTATTGTACACCAAAGACATAACATTAATAATCAGAATCAATAAAACAAAAAATAAAATAAAACAATAAAAATTATCAATATTGACTTTTGTTTCCCGTGCTGCACGCTTTTTGCCGGGAGTCCTCCAGATTCCCTGATTAGTTTGGCCCTCATTTTTAATAACTCTTAAGGTTCGTTCGCTTACACCTGGAAATAAATGAAAATAATTTAATTTTTTCGCATTTTCGTTAAAAAATAGTTGGGGGTTCCGTCTAGACTCTCTTGACCCCTCCTTAGACGCGACAGCTTTTGATCAAGGCAGCACGTTTCTAAATCTAAAATCCCACCCCAAAAAAAACAAAATTTCAATTTGAGATGGATGGATTGACTTATTCCAAGTTTCTGAAGGGCATCCTGGAGATGAGGCTTTAACTCTTCGCTTATTCCACCTTGAATTTATACTATAATTAATAAAAAGTATTAAAACTTGATAGGATTTTGCTGTCAGTTTTTTTCGCATATTATCCATCATAATAACACGATATGAACAGGCGAATATAAACCGTTTAAACGTTTTATATTAATAATCTAGTATTGTATTCAATGATCGAAAGGCAAAATATCAAAACCGTTTGGTCAACTTACTTGTCGACTCTTAAATTTCTTGTAAACATTGTTGTTTTTGGCTTAGGACAGCATCGTGATCTTCCTTTACTTCTTAGAATTTAAGAATCATGTTATAAAATAACTCGCACACATTATTTTGAATAGGTTTATCCATTATTTCACTATTTTCACTTTTATTTTCGAAATATTATAACGAACTGATAGCTGAATTGACAAATCAGTGACAAATGTAAGAACACAGATTAGACGAATGTTTTTACTTTTTTTTAAGTGTTGCCCTTTTATTCCGTGGCAGAGTTAGCGTGGCCAGACTCTATCATTATTTTGCTTGTATGCAGCATTAATAGCTGATCTCTTACGTGCCTATGATCGCCTGGTAGCCAATGTTATGGTGAAAACGTGACTCGCCAATAATTTATTTTATGATATTAGTAAGTATTTTTATACACCACCTCCCACTGTCCACGTCAATTTCCCCTTATCTATAAGGTTGTCTGGAAGAGATCGCTACTTAGCGATAAGACCACCTTAATGTACCTACGTTTTAAGTTTTTATATTTGTTATATCTGTTTCTTTTGTGTACTTGTGGTGTACAATAAAGAATATACATTACATACATAATTACATATTATAAGGTTAGGGTTCCGTACCAAGAAAGGAATCCTTATAGTACGACTAAGTCGCCGTCGTATTTGTCAGCTTATTTGTTACGGAATTTGTAAACAAAGTAAACAGTAGAATTTTGGTCAAAATGCAAAGACGAAGAAAATTAAACGCCGACCATGGGCAATAAGACCAGAAGAACTACCATATCCATTCTTTCCTGGTATCGATTGTTTTCAATTTCGACAATTTGGTGCATCCATCCCCATCCACTGACGGCCAGAGGGTGAGTTTAATTAGTGCGAGTGAACTTACGATTGCACACCATAACATTTGCTTGTATGCAGCAGTTTGCAGATCTCTTACGTGCCTATGATCGCCTGGTAGCCAATGTTATGGTGAAAACGTGACTCGCCAATTTTTCTAGCGTGTCGTAAATTGTAAGAGTGAGAATGGAATTTACAAATTTGAAAGTCTACAGAACCTGACTCAGCCCTTGCAGTGTCGATGCCAGATGACTATGAGCTTTGGCATAAGAGATTGGCACATCTTGGCATACCCAACATGAAACTGTTGAGAGATGGTATGGTGACAGGAGTAAGTTTCAATAACCCGAATATCCTTCAATGTGAACCTTGCTTAAAACGTAAGCAAACGCGAATACTTTTTAGTAAGAGCAGCACAACGAGATCATCTGAAATACTAGAGCTTAATATACACTCTGATATTTTGTGGTCCGATGAGTACAGAATCACACGGTGGCATGAGATATTTTCTTTTGTTTATTGATGATAAAACGCTATACACCTTTGTTTATTTCTTGAAAAAGAAAAGCGAAGTTTTTTCGAAGTTAGTTGAATTTAAGTCGTTAGTAGAGAGTCAAACGAATAGGAAGATAAAGAAGTTTCGGTCTGACAACGGAAAATAATTCGTGAACAAAGATGTAAGTCAGTTATTCAAAGAAAATGGGATAGTTCATCAACTAACTATTGATTATTGCCCCGAACAGAATGGAGTAGCGGAACGCGAACATTAGTAGAGAAAGCGAAGTGTATGTTAGAAGAAACTGGTCTGAGCACCAAGTATTGGGCAGAGGCTATCAATACTGCAGTTTTTCTGAAGAATCGTTCACCTACGAAAGCACTTAAGGTGACCCAAACTACTTTTCGAAAGTAGTACTTTCGCGAAAAACGGCGCGAATACAATTGTGACAGACGGACTGACTCATTTTTTGCGCCAAGGATCAGCCTAGCTGTCCAGCGCGGTATTGCTGGCATGGACCTGTTTTCCCTACATCATACATGTTAAGAAGCGGCAGGGCGGGCGGTGCATATCGCCTGCTGCAGGTTTGAAGTTTTAACCACATAGAGTCTACTTGAGCGAATTGGCACTTGTCCGTCCGTCCGTCCGTCCGTCTGTCAGAGCCTTATAACTTCTGAATTACTGAACGTAATTACTTCAAATTTAAATATAATATGTAAACCGATGACCTCCCGCCGAATATAGCTTAAAAACATATAAAAATCTTTATTTCAGGGGGGCTCTCATAGAAGCGAATGCGAAGTAAAATATTTTTATAGCGTTACATAGGGTTGCGGTACATCATTTTAAAGATAATTAGGAATAGAGTCTAAATTTTTTTTTTAATTTTTCTCCTAAAATTGACAAAATGGGGGGCTTACAAAGTGGAGATTTTCTAACGTCCAAAGAGGCTAAAACTTATCAATTATTATTATTAAGACTGTTTGAAAACAAACTAAGTACCTATGAATTCAGGATACATTATTATTTACTAGCTGATGCCCGCGACTTCATCCGCGTGGTTTACGTTTTTTTTGATTCCCACGGGAACTCCTTAATTTTCTGGGATAAAAAGTACCACTAGTTATCCATAGTCCATACTCCATAAAAAACTCTACAATATACATTATTCCCTGGTATCAATTGTTTTCAATTTGGAGCGTATGGGTGCACCCATCCCTAGTACCCAATCTCCTTACGTTAGGGGTGACTTTATTAAGTGCGAGTGAACTTACGAATTGCACACTACGAGTATTAACATTTGCTTGTATGCAGCAGTTTGCAGATCTCTTACGTGCCTATGATCGCCTGGTAGACAATGTTATGATGAAAACGTGACTCTACACTTCTCTAGCGTGTCGTGGAACTAGAGGTGGTTAATATAGCGCTTAGTGCCATATTATATATAGCGCGCTATTTTTAGCCGTGCGCTGGCGCGCCGGATAGTCTCGCGGACGCAAGCTTGATCTAGCAGCACGCTATTGATGGCGCGCGTCCTAAGTGTTAGACATTAGTTAGTTAGTGTATACATACTGTATATCATTTATTCTATTATTAAGACTGTTTGAAAACAAACTAAGTACCTATGAATTCAGGATACATTATTATTTACTAGCTGATGCCCGCGACTTCATCCGCGTGGTTTACGTTTTTTTTGATTCCCACGGGAACTCCTTAATTTTCTGGGATAAAAAGTAGCCTATGTCACTCTCCAGGTCCTCAACTACACCCATGCCAAAAATCACGTCGATTCGTTGCTCCGTTGCGGCGTAGTTGAAGGACAAACTAGCAAACCAATAAACCAAAAAACAAACACACTTTCGCATTTATAATATTAGTTTGATTAGTGATCGAAGAACACGGTTGTCTGCTACAAAAGTAGCCCAACTAATATTTTGAAATGTACAAAATACTAAAGTGTATAATACAATAGTGTATGTAAATAGTTGATTTTTGTATATGCTTTCAATGAACTTTTAAATATGCCTTTATTAGTCTCATCCTTCGTCATTGTACACTAGAGAGTTCACTGTACTATAGAGATAAATATGTATGATAATGTTAACTAACAATCATGATGTCAAATAGAAGCAGGTGGTATCGTATTTGTCTGCTTATTTTGTTACTGAATTAATTGTAAACTGCAGAATTTTGGTCAAAATGCAAAGATGAAGAAAATTAAACGCGGACAATGGGCAATAAGAAACTCTACCATATCCATTCTTTCCTGGTATCGATTGTTTTCAATTTCGACGATTTGGTGCATCCATCCCCCATCCACATATTATACGTTGGAGCCTGGGGGTCAATTTACGAGCAAGTGAACTTACGATTGCACACTATAACATTTGCTTGTATGCAGCATTAATTGCTGATCTCTTACGTGCCTATGATCGCCTGGTAGCCAATGTTATGGTGGAAACATGACTCGCCAATTTTTCTAGCGTGTCGTAAGAACGATTATTATTTTCAAAGGACTAGGTACTCTTACTTTTAAAACGGCGCGAATAGTAATTATTATTATTTTATATCAACGACAATGTTACATATAGTCTATGATTTAAATCGATGCGAGAAAGTCCGTTTCGTCCACACTTCATCAAGGAAATCGTACAAAAATATGCTCATATTAATTCAAAGTAGTGACAGACGGGCTGACTTATTTTTTGCGCAAAGGATCAGCCTAGTTGTCCAGCACGGTATTGCTTGCATGGATACCTGTTTTCCCTACATCATACATGTTAAGAAGCAGTAAGGCGAGCGGTGCATATCGCCTACTGCAGGTTTAATTTTTTAACCACATAGATTTGTCAGTTTTATCGGATTGATATAGCGAATTAAGCTTAGTGTTCCCCCGATCTTTTTTCCGAGTTTAGGGTTCCGTACCAATTAAGGAATCGTTATAGTCTAGTCTATAGAGTATAGACTAAGTCGCCGTCGTATTCGTCAGCTTATTATGTTACAGACTTGGTTTACTTTGCAGAATTTTGGTCAAAATGCAAAGACTAAGAAAACACGGGCAATGGGTCCATACTCCATAAGAAACTCTACAATATACATTCTTCCCTGGTATCAATTGTTTTCAATTTCGAGCGTATGGGGTGCACATATCCCCAGACCCCAATCCCCTTACGTTCGGGGTGGGTTTCTTTAGTGCCAATGAACTTAGATTGCACACTATAATAATATTAGCTTGTATGCAGCAGTTTGCAGATCTCTTACGTGCCTATGACCACCTGGTAGCCAATGTTATGATGAAAACGTGACTCGACAATTTTTCTAGCATGTCGTAGAACTAATATTTAGATTGATAAGAGCGGTAAGTAGGTTTTAGCGGCTTCGAGCTCATGAGTTTGTAAAAACCTTAACGCCCGTGTATCACACAACGATTTTTGAATACATTTTTGAAAAAACATGAAAATAACACTCGAGTCATACTAGGTTCACTAGAAAATAATTTCTACCATACTTGTTCAGAGACTTTTGGCGGCTATTAATTGCGCGGTTTTTATATCTCATATTTAAAAAACCTAATATTTGATTTTATTTTATTATTTCACACCACTTTAACCACTCACATTAATTAATTATTTATAAGAAAACCTCAATGAAACTTTTAGTAGCATTTATTTTTCATTGGCTTCATGTCTCTAGGTTCTAGCTCTTAACTTCGAGCATCGATCGACTATTCAGCCTTTAATTTTTTGATTAATAGAATTTTAATTATTAATTCAATCAATTGTATTTATTATGTTAAATACAATTTTTAATTTCATCAATCCACATCTAAATGTTATCATTTCTTAAGTTTTCTACATACAAAGTTAATAACATTATGTATCTTCTTGCAAGAAAACTTTTTATTCAGTAGTAAAGTAGACTTAAAAAATTAAAAAAATCTGCAAATAAAATAGTACGAGGGCAGTAAATTTAACTTACAAGCCCTGTCTACTGCCTTTGTAAGTGCATTTTTCGAGCCACTGTATTGAAAAATATAATAAAATCTATGATTATTATTTTCAAAGGACTACTTTTAAAACGGCGCAAATTCAATTTATTATTTAAATCAATGACATTAAATATTATGAGGTCTATGATATAAATCGATGCGAGATATTCTGTTTGTCCACACTTCATCAAGGAAACCGTACAAAAGCATGCTCATATTAATTCAAACGTCGCGGGGGTGAGTTTATTTAGTGCGAGTCAACTTACGATTGCACACTATAATATTTGCTTGTATGCAGCAGTTTGAAGATCTCTTACGTGCCAATGATCGCCTGGTAGCCAATGTTATGATGAAAACGTGACTCGCCGATTCTCTAGAGTGTCGTGGAACTAGAGGTGGCGAAATATAGCGCTTAGCGTCATATTATAGCGCGCTAGTTTTAGCTGTGCGCTGGTGCCGGATAGTTGAGCGCACGCAAGCTTGATCTAGCAGCACGCTATTGATCGCGCGCGTCCTAATTAAGTGTTAGGTTTTAGTTACTCAGTGTACCTTTACCTGCTGTATCCATACTAATATTATAAATGCGAAAGTGTGTCTGTCTGTCTGTCTGTCTGTCTGTCTGCTACGCTTTCCCGGCCCATCTTTTCAACCGATTTTGCTGAAATTTAGTATAGAGGTAGGTTATATCCCGGGGAAGGACATAGGGGTATTTTTATCCCGGAAAATGAAGGAGTTCCCGCGGGAATCAAAAAAGCTAAATCCACGCGACGAAGTCGCGGGCATCATCTAGTATCTATATAATAGAAAGTCGTGTGAGTTACACTATTTATAACTCAAGAACAGCTGAACCGATTTGGCTGAAAATTTGTAGGGAAGTAGCTTAGAACCAGGAGACGGACTTTTTATCCCGGAAAATTAAGGAGTTCCCGCGGGAATAAAAAAAAACTTAACCCACGCGGACGAAGTCGCGGGCATCAGCTAGTCATTAATAATAGGTTACCCGACTGTTTGAAAACAAACTAAGTACCTTTGAATCCAGGGTACATTATTATTTATTAGTGATCAAAGAACACGGTTGTCTGCTACTAAAGTAGCTCTAAACATTGATGCTAAAATAACGTTTACATCAATTATAGACAGTCCTAAGCTTGAAAATATTAGGGAGAGTTCACTGGTTTTACTTTACTGCTTTATTTTATTAAAGACTAAAATGCGACGTATTATAATCTATATATATAAAATTCAAAGTCCTGACTGACTGACTTATATATCAACGCACAGCCTAAACCGCTGGGGTTAGAAGCTTGAAATTTTGACAGTAGGTTCCTTTTGTGACGTAAGCGCTCACTAAGGAAGGATTTTTCAAAATTCCACCCCTAAGGGAGTGAAATAAGGGTTGAAAGTTTGTATGAAAGTCCGTCATTTCTCAAGTTATATCCATGAAACTTGGTATATGAGCTACTGGTTATAAATTAAGAAATACGTGTTTCACAGTTTTTGAAAATTCCACCCCCAAAGGGCTAAAATAGGGGAGTAAAGTTTGTAAAAAAAGTCCTTTATTTTACAAGATATTTTTCAAGTTATATCTACGAAACTCGATATTTTGGCTTTTGGTAAAAAATAAAGAAGCACGTGTATCAAAATATTTAAAAATTTCACCCCCAAAGGGGTTAAAAATAGAGATTGAAAATTTGAATGAAAGTCCGTCGTTTTTTAAGTTAGAGCCCTGAATCTTGGTATTTGGGTTTCCGATTTATAATTATGAAATACGTATTCCACAGTTTTGAAATTTCTATCCCCAAGGACGTTAAATAGAGAGTTTGTCCTTCAATCACGCCGCAACAGAGCAACGGATCGATTTGTTTTTTTGCATGGCTAGGTATAGTTGAGGATCTGGAGAGTTACATAGACTTCTTTTTATCCCGGAATTAAAAAAGTTATGCCACGCGAACGAAGTCGCGGGCGTTCTCTAGTAAATAATATTCTTGTATAGCACGCGGTCTATCCAACGAACGACATGGTAATGTAACGTACTACGCGATTCTGCAAGCAGCAGGCTAAATCTCGTAGCGTGAATCTCGTAGCGGCCGGCAGGCGCGATAAGTCTTGACTTATCGCGCCTGCCGGCCTCCCACATGCTTTCTTATAAATAGCACGCTACAGCATGTCATATTTAATAGCATGCTAAAAAAATATTGGTGATAGTCTGTAGCGTGCTATCGATTTATAGCGGTTTTGAACAACTACGTGGAACGATTATATTTACAAAGGACTACTTTTAAAACGGCGCGAATCCAATCCAAAAGAAACTTTACCATATTCATTCTTCCCTGGTATCAATTGTTTTCAATTTCGAGATTTAGTGCTTCCACCCCGCTTTACGTTGGGGGTGAGTTTATTGAGTGCGAGTGAACTTACGATTGCACACTATAATATTTGCTTGTATGCAACATTTTGCAGATCTCTTATGCGCCTATGATCGCCTGGTAGCCAATGTTATGACGAAAACGTGACTCGGCAATTCCCTAGTGTGTCGTGGAACGATTATTATTTTCAAAGGACTTCTTTTAAAACGACACGAATACCATTTTAAAATATTTAAATCAAACACATTAAATATTATGAAGTCTGATTTAAATCGATGCGACGATGCGAGAAAGTCTGTTTTGTCCACACTTCATCAAGGAAATCGTACAAAAGTATGCTGACATTAATTCACACTGGTGACAGGCGAGCTGACTAAATTTTTGCGCAAAGGATCAGCCTAGCCAGCGAGGTATTGCTTGCATGGATTCCCTACATGTTTATAGAAGCAGTAGGGCGGGCGGTGCATATCGCATGCTGCACGTGTCCGACAGACTTTGACACCTGACCGGTGACAGCGTCGCTTGTATACTATAAGAAAAATAAAATAAAAACAAAAACTAAACTGGCATAAAAATTAGTTTGACAACCTCCGTGGCGCAGTGTTGAGCGCTGTTGCCTTAACATGCGGAGGTCCCGGGTTCGATCCCCGGCAGGGTTTGGAAATTTATAATTTCTGAATTTTCCCTGGTCTGGCCTGGTGGGAGGCTTCGGCCGTGGCTAGTTACCACCCTACCGGCAAAGACGTGCCGCCAAGCGATATAGCGTTCCGATACGATGCCGCGTAGAAAGGGTAGAAAATTAATAAAAGAGAAAACATCCGAGCGCGTCAGATATATAGAGATGTTAAGTAGACCCGAAGTAAGCTCCCATTCAAAAGACTGACGATTCAGACGTCACGCAAAGTCACTGCGGTTTTTTTAAAGTATAAAAAACGCCGTTAAACGCCAATTAACGCCAACAACCAACGAAATACTCGAGCGCGTCAGCTTCTCATACAGATAGTTCAGCTTGATGTCCCATATTCTGACGATTATCGTGAGGGATTTTCTTAATCCGAAGATTTGAAAAAAAAAATTTGAAACGGTTGACCCAGCAGGCTTTACCTGGAACTTACCGCTATTTTCAAACTCAAAATTATATAATATACAGGGTTAATTGTAATTTACCAACAACCTCCCACATATTATAACTTCTATACATGATACTGAATAACATTTGTTCAACGACTTTTCACATAACTCAATGAATTAAACAAAAAAAAAATTTTTGTTGAAAAGTCTGTCAGTTTTTTAACTCTATGATCAATTTAGTTAATGGCTGTTCCACACCTGCGTGATGAAGCGTCGACTACTAACCGCGCAACAATTAACGTTGAAGTTATCGCTTCTCTGTCATATTTACAAATGCTTTGGACGTAAATTACTAACATCGGGCTGAGCTATCGTCTGCAGGTCAATAGTTTCTTCCTACACTAGCGTTTGTCGTGAACACCAAAAAAACTTCTCGCGGCGACAGACGTAAGTGTCGGAGAGTCATTAAGTACCTACCATACATACCGCGCGCCGCCATTCCCTTTGACACGTACCAAGAAACGTTTAACAGAAAAATAAATATTTTTATTTTTGTAAAAATTTTTTTTTTTTTTTAGGAATTTTAATAAGTCGTGGAACAAAAGTTATTTTCCTTGGTGCATAGAACTAGCCTGTAGAAGGTTGTTGGTATTTTACAATTAACCTTGTATACAATATGTATATTAATCTGCTGCCCAAAATGTCCTCTTGCAGGGCTCGCCTGCTATTACGTTGGGGGTGAGTTTATTTAGTGCGAGTGAACTTTACGATGGCACACTATAATAATATTTGCTTGTATGCAGCAGTTTGCAGATCTCTGACGTGCCTATGATCGCCTGGTAGCCAATGTTATGATGAAACGTGACTCGGCAATTTAGTGAAACGATTATTATTTTCAAGACTACTTTTCAAACGGCGCGAATAGAATTTATTATTTAAATCAATGGACATTAAATATTGTGAAGTCTATGATTTTAATCGATGCGTGACCGTCTGTTTGGTCCACACTTCATCAAGGAAATCGTGCAAAAGTATAATTATATTGATTCTAACTGGTGGCCGTGAGCTGACTGACGCATTTTTTGCGCAAAGGATCAGCCTAGCTGTCCAGCGCGGTATTGCTTGCATGAATGCCTGTTTTCCCTAATTGTTTAGAAATGAAAGAGCAGGCGGTGAGTTTTAAAACACAGATTTGTCAGTTTAGTGTTCTTAAAGTTCTTTAAAGTTAGTTTGTCAACCTTAGTATTACCCGGATTAAAATCTTCAACATTTTACCCCTTTACCTAAGCTATTTTCCTCAACTGATTGTAATGCATTTTTAGAGTTTAGAGTTCCGTACCATTTAGCAATAAAGGAGCCCTAATAGCACATCTAATAGTGCGTCTAAGTCACCATTGAATTAATTGTTTACACTGCAGAATTTTGGTCAAAATGTAAAGACGTAGAAAATTAAACGCGGGAAATGGGCATCCATAAGAAACTCTACCATATCCATTCTTCCCTGGTATCAATTGTTTTCAATTTCGAGCGTATGGTATCGATTTGGTGCATCCATCTTCCCTTACGTTAGGGGTGAGTTTATTGAGTGCGAGTGAACTTACGATTTGCACACTTTCATAATGTTTGCTTGTATGCAGCAGTTTGCAGATCTCTTACGTGCCTATGATCGCCTGGTAGCCAATGTTATGATGAAACGTGACTCGGCAATTCTTGTAGTGAAACGATTATTATTTTCAAAGGATACTTTTCAAAGGATACTTTTCGCGACTAGAATTTATTATATAAATCAATGGACATTAAATATTATGAAGTCTATGATTTTATTTAAATCAATGGACATTAAATATTATGAAGTCTATGATTTTAATCGATGCATGGTCCGTCTGTTTCGTCCACACTTCATCAAGGTAATCATACAAAAGTATGCTCATATTGATTTGTGGCAGACGAGCTGACTCATTTTTTGCGCAAAGGATCAGCCTAGCTGTCCAGCGCGGTATTGCAAGCATCATTTTTGTCACCAATCCACGTACATATACTACTCGCCGATTGTGTAAGGAAATCGTAATCGCATGAATGCATGAATGTTTGTTTTCCCTACTTGTTTAGAAACGGTATAGGGGGCGGTGAGTTTTAAACACAGATTTGTCCGTTTAGTGTTCTTAAAGTTCTTTTACATCTCTCATATTCGGTAAGTAGGTCCTTATTACCCCCAAATGGAGCTTGTAGGTGACCAATTAGCGCTCTAGGGTAATAATGTAGCTAGAAAAGCCCTAGGGCGGTAAGTAATTAAAAAAAGTATGATGGTTAGATGTACGCGAACTTTTTGAAAGAGTGAAGAGTTTTTTTTTAAATTACTTACCGCCCTAGGGCTTTTCTAGCTACATTATTACCCTCGAGCGCTAATTGGTCACCTTCAAGCTCCATTTGGGGGTAATAAGGTAACTTACCTCACAATCGAGATGTAAAGCAGAGTAGTTAGCTCGGGTGTAAGCATCAATTGCACCCTCGAACTATAGGCGCCCTCACAGTGCTCGTGCGCCTAAATATCTCGGGCTGCAATTGATGCCTTACAGCCCTTGGCTACTAATCTACTATTACATCTCTCATATTCGGTAAGTAGGTCCTTATTACCCCCAAATGGAGCTTGTAGGTGACCAATTAGCGCTCTAGGGTAATAATGTAGCTAGAAAAGCCCTAGGGCGGTAAGTAATTAAAAAAAGTATGATGGTTGGTACGCGAACTTTTTGAAAGAGTGAAGAGTTTTTTTTTAATTACTTACCGCCCTAGGGCTTTTCTAGCTACATTATTACCCTGGAGCGCTAATTGGTCACCTTCAAGCTCCATTTGGGGGTAATAAGGACCTACTTACCTCACAATCGAGATGTAAAGCAGAGTAGTTAGCTCGGGTGTAAGCATCAATTGCACCCTCGAACTATAGGCGCCCTCCCTGCGGTCGTGCGCCTAAATATCTCGGGCTGCAATTGATGCCTTACAGCCCTTGGCTACTAATCTACTATAAAGTTAGTTTGTCAACCTTAGTATTACCCGGATTAAAATCTTCAACATTTTACCCCTTTACCTAAGCTATTTCCCTCAACTTATTCCAATATTTTTAAAGAGTTTAGGGTTCCGTACCATTTAGCAGGAAAGGAATCCTAATAGTGCGACAGTAACCATCGAATTGGTTTTCACTGCAGAATTTTGGCCAAAATGCAAAGACGTAGCACTGCAGAATTTTGGCCAAAATGCAAAGACGTAGAAAACTAAACCCGGGCAATGGGCATCCATATGAATAAGAAACTCTACCATATTCATTCTTCCCTACCAGTTGTTTTCAATTTCGAGCGTATGGTATCGATTTGGTGCTTCCGTCCCTCCGAATTATTGAGTGCGAGCGAACTTACGATTGCACACTTTAATAATATTTGCTTGTATGCAGCAGTTTGCAGATCTCTTACATGCCTATGATTGCCTGGTAGCCACTGTTATGATGAAAACGTGACTCGGCCATTTTCTAGCGTGTCGTGGAACCATAGAAACGGTAGAGCGGGCGGTATTGCATGCTGCACGTTTAAACCACATAGATTTGTCAGTTTTGTTGGATTGATATAGCGAATTAAGCTTAGTGTTCCCTGGATTAAATCTTTAACATGTGTATCCCATTACCTAAGCTATTTTCCTGATCTGTTTGTAATATTTTTTTAGAGTTCAGGGTTCCGTACTAAAAAAAACTTCCTTATAGTGCGACAATCGCCATCGTATTCGTCGGCTTATTTTGTTACAGAATCTGTTTACGCTGCAGAATTTTGATCGAAATGCAAAGATGAAGAAAATTAAACGCGGGCAATGAGCACCCCATAAGAAACTCTACCTTATCCATTCTTCCCTGGTATCAGTTGTTTTAAATTTCGAGCGTAGGGTATCGATTCGGTGCGTCCATCCCCAATCCCCTTATACCTACGGGGGTGAGTTTATTGAGTGCAAGTGAACACGATTGCACACTATAATAGTAGATTATACACCAAGGGGATAAAGCACTGTTTTATGTCACGGGCGCTACATTGAATCCTGAACGTAACGAAGGACTCCAAATTTAACTCCCGAGCGCAGCGAGGGTGTTATAAGTTAATTCCCGACCAAAGGGAGGGAATTAAGATTGAGTCCTGAGTGCAGTGAGGGATTCAAGCGCCCAAGAAAAAAACTGCTTTATCCCGGTGGTGTATACTCTACTTTATACTTCTACCATAACAGTAAAACAAACTGTAACGGTTAGATATTTGTTGCAAATCATAGTAAGTAGGATACATAGGTCTAGTAAATAATAAAAAGAAAAGACAAATATTATTATTGAATTTGTAACAATTCGTAACAAAATACGTAGATAGATTGTAGATGTGGAATAATTTGTCATTTGTTTTTATTTCGCGCTTTGGCGCCGCTGCTTTGATATTCAAACTTTTTGCTTTTCATGCTGCCAGTGTTTATGCAGGTATACATACTCCTTGGTTTAAAAACTTTTATGTCAAATGGTACGATCGTTTGGTCGACCAGTCTGGAGCCTAGACTCTGTTGTGCATATTTATTTACAGTATGGGGTTGGTCAACTAGTTGGGCGATCGATCGACTAGATTACGGCCCTAGGGCATGAAGACTGACTTTAGACCCGCAAAAGTATGATTAAAACAGTAGTAAAGGTATGGTAGAAGTATAAAAATATTTGCTTGTATGAATCAGTTTGCAGATCTCTTACGTGCCAATCGCCATTCGCCATCGTATTTGTCGGCTTATTTTGTTACAGGATCTGTTTACGATGCAGAATTTTGATCGAAATGCAAAGATGAAGAAAATTAAACGCGGGCAATGAGCATCCATAAGAAACTTTACCATATCCATTCTTCCCTAGTATCAGTTGTTTTCAATTTCGAGCGTATGGTATCGATTTGGTGCCTCCATGCCCCCCTTTACGTTGGGTTGGGGGTGAGTTTATTGAGTGCAAGTGAACACGATTGCACACTATAATAATATTTGCTTGTATGCAGCAGTTTGCAGATCTTTTACGTTCCCTGCCGAGATCGCGTAACTTCTGCATCAATCATTGATACATCGCAATCACCTCTGATTGGTTAACACTCTTCCACTATTGGACATAATCCATTGACGCAGCAAGAATGCAATAAATTCAGCCAATTACAACAATTGATACTGTAACAATGATTGATGCAGAAGTTACGCGATCGCTCGGCTGGATTAAATCTTTAACTGTATTCCATTACCTAAGGTGTTTTCCTCAACTGATAGTAAATTTGTTTTAGAGTTTAGGGTTCCGTACCAAGAAAGGAAACCTTATACTTAGTCGACTATTAGTCTGCTTAAATTGTTACAGAATTTGTTTACATTGCAGAATATTGGTCAAAATGCAAAGACGAAGAAAAATACGCGGCCGCAATGTCCATTCTTCCCTGGTATCAATTGTTTTCAATTTTGAGCGTATGGTATCGATTCGGTAGTGGGTACGTCCATCCCCAATCCCCTTACGTTTAGGGTGAGTTTATCGAGTGCGAGTGAACGATTTCATCATTGCACACTATAACATTTGCTTGTATGCAGCAGTTTGCAGATCTCTTAAATGCCTATGATCGCCTGGTAGCCAATGTTATGGTGAAAACGTGACTTGGCAATTTTTTTTAGCGTGTCGTGGAACCATTAGGCTACTTTTAAAACGGCGCGAATACAATAATTATTATTTAAATAAATTACATTAAGTATTATTATTTTTAAAATACCGCGAATACAAAATTTTTATTTGAATCAAGTCTTTTAAATTTAAATCGATGCGATGTCTGTTTTATCACCCCAAGGAAATCACCCTTAATCAAGGAAATCGAACAAAAGTATGCTCATATTAATTCATACTGGTGGACGCCGCGCTGATGCTTTTTTGCGAAAAGGATCAGCCTAGCTGTCCAGCGCGGTATTGCAAGCAGCATTTTTGTCACCAATCCACGTAGCTCTACTCGCCGATTGTGTAAGGAAATCGTAATCGTAATCCTTTGTCAAACGGATAATCCGCCCTGTTTAAAGAGTTCATAAAATATGCTTGCACGTCAAAAAGCATGTATGAACTCCATAGACAGTTCGAAAAATACGTTTTAAGCTGTCAAATGGTTACGATTGGCTTTGACAATTGGGCCTCTGTATAATCATACTAATATTATAAATGCGAAAGTGTGTTGGTTTGTCCTTCAATCACGCCGCAACGGAGCAACGGATTGACGTGATTTTTGGCATGGATATAGTTGAGGACCTGGAGAGTGGCATAGGCTTTTTATCCCGGAAAATTAAGGAGTTCCCGCGGGAATCAAAAAAACTTAAACCACGCGGACGAAGTCGCGGGCATCAGCTAGTTAAATTACATATATAGGCTAGCTATAAGATCTAGTAAGTTGTAAAAGTTATAGAAAATGACAAACTTATCTACATGCCGTATGACCACGTATGACTACGTACGCCACGTGATCAGCTACTATTTGAAACCGTCGCGTTGTCGCGTTTGTGGCTCACAATGCCGGCCCTGTCTTACGTCAGCTACAAACGCGACCCGATACGACGCGACGTGATGCGACAGTATCAAACAGTAGCTGACCCTTCATGTGACCTACGTCGTCGCGTAGATAAGTTTATCATTTTCATAGAGTCATAGATAGCCAGTCATAGATGTCATAGAGTCGCGTATCACATCGCGTTGCGTCGCGTCGCTTTCGTCGCTCATCTAGGACAACGGGTTAGGTATACAAATTCATTAACCATTTTGTCCTACTGTACAATTGCTAAACTACACACCAGTGACATGATAAATGGTTATGTATTGATTTTGGGGTGAATGGCTGTGTGGCCATCCCCACGGCCCACACCCCAACACTAGGTAGTGGATATATATCTCTCAGGCCTATATGCTCGCCTGGTATCCCATGTTTTGATGAAAACGTGACTCGCGCGTTTAATACTGAAACGACGAGATGCGACGGGACCAACGGCCTTTAAAACTTTTTACATCTCTCTTATTCGGTAAGTAGGTCCTTATTACCCCCAAATGGAGCTTGTAGGTGACCAATTAGCGCTCTAGGGTAATAATGTAGCTAGAAAAGCCCTAGGGCGGTAAGTAATTAAAAAAAGTACGATGGTTAGATGTAGGTACGCGAACTTTTTGAAAGAGTGAAGAGTTTTTTTTTAAATTACTTACCGCCCTTGGGCTTTTCTAGCTACATTATTACCCTAGAGCGTTAATTGGTCACCTACAAGCTCCATTTGGGGGTAATAAGGACCTACTTTACCTCACAATCGAGATGTAAAGCAGAGTAGTTAGCTCGGGTGTAAGCATCAATTGCACCCTCGAACTATAGGCGCCCTCCCTGCGCTCGTGCGCCTAAATATCTCGGGCTACAATTGATGCCTTATAACCCTTGGCTAATCTACTATTAATATATTGACGCAGTGTAGATGACCTAAATGATTTTTACAAGTTTTATCTTGCAATGCTTGTGGGTTTGGTTTTAAGTCAAATCTTGCAACTGAATTTTAAAACAGTTCTCCATACCGATAAGCTGAAATTTTGCATACACGTTTAATTTTCGATGACATTGCATGGTTAGCTAAGTGACGTCATTCTAAATCCAATATGGCGGACTCAAGATGGCGGACTAGTTATTTTTATGTCTCTGCGTCGTATTCCTCATTGCTGAGGGTCGTGCCCCCATTCCATTATATAATTAATGATTAAACGAACTTACCTGTAAGTGAAGTTCGATCATAATTATACAAGGATTCGTCCGAAGAGATTCAAGAAAGAATCACTCAGAAAAGAAGATTTTCTTGATCTTGATGAAGATTTTTTTAGATCTTGTGAATTTAAACCCATACCCCTATTCGGTTTCTACACGGCATCGTACAGGAACACTAAATCGCTTGGCGGCACGTCTTTGCCGGTAGGGTGGTAACTAGCCACGGCCGAAGCCTCCCACCAGGCCAGACCAGGGAAAATTCAGAAATTATGAATTTCCAAATCCTGCCGGGGATCGAACCCGGGACTTCCGCACGTTAAGGCAACAGCGCCAACACTGCGCCACGGAGGTCGTCAAAAGTATTAGTCTGTGGGTGGATACCGAACGCGTCCATATAATATTAGGTATGACTTGTATCATTTAATTACAGATGTTTTATTTATCTTAATCGCCCACACAGACTGTAATCTAATTATTCGCACAATAATAATGATAGGAAACTTACGTCTTTATTCAACTGCAGAAGTTTAGACTCTCTGACGTCATTCGTGATGGTAGCAGAAAAAAGTAGGTTCTGCCTTTTCTGTGGCAGAGCCTCGAATATTGTCTCTAAATCGTCTTGAAATGATTCGCTGAAGAGCCTAGAAAGATATTATATTATCATTGATAATATTTCAGAGCTTTTCATTGATAGAATTCGTATTAAGGCTAGTGACTTCTTTCGCTCCGCCTCATGAAAGTCTGAAAGTTGTTCGTGGGAACATAAACATAATCATTTGTAACTAAATCCACAATCAATTTAAGATTAGACTAACAACAACATCAGAAAAATAAACTCAATGCACATAAATTACTACTACAGTACGATTCAAACTTTATGTCCTCGCGAAGTTCGTGCGAGTCCATGCGCAGAGTACAATATTAGGTATCAGCGGGACGCGCGAGGAATGCGGAGGCGGGGCGTTACCCCGCGCGTCCCCCCGCCGCCCGTCTCCCACCCGCATTGGCTCTATGTGTGAGTTACGTCCGTATACTCCATACACGAGCGCGATCTTGTCAAAGTACAGTCGTTCTCTTAATTTGCTGTTCATTATTAAGTTATTGTTACGTTAAGTTTTTTGTTGTTATTAATGGGGTTGGCCGGTAGAAACTGAAAATAAAGAGCGATTTAAAACGTTTAGCATTGATAAAATTTTAAAAGAAAAAAATCACGTGGTACTACGTCTTCCCCCATACCACCCAGATTTAAATCCAATAGAAATGGCGTGGGCTACCATAAAACACTATATAGCCAAAAAAAATGTGACATGGAATGTCAATGCTGTGATGGATAGCTCCATAAAAGAAAAAGCTAATGAAATGGGAGAAAGTGCCTGGAGAGCATTATGTGAAAAAGTTAAGAAGATAGAAGACGAATATAAAGAAAGTGACGTGGTCATTGACAGATTAACAGAATAATTTATTATTCGAGTCAGAGACGATGAATCCGATGCTGACGCCGAGGAAGATTATTTTACAGATTCAAGCGAAGATGAAGGAGAAAGCGACAGCTCTATGAAAGACGCACCTTCCACAAGCATAGAAGTGTTTATGGAGCCTTTGGAATATTTTTTTTTAACAGACTTCTAAAAAGGACTTCTTTTTTATGTATGTTCACCGATTACTCGAAGACGCCTGAACGGATTTGGAAAATTATAACCTAATATAAATATAATAGTAATATAATAGAACTTCCTATTTTTATCATTACATACTTTCAAAAAAAAATATATATCAAAAGTAGCCAAATCATTCTTTAGTTGACTGTACCAGCGCGAACGTCACTCGCGGCTAACTTCCACGGGACATAAAGTTTGCATCGGACTGTACAACACGTTGAGACGACATAAATTAAGTAAAGCTAGTAAGGTTTACTAAGTAATTTTATTTTTATTTTCTTTGTTTTGATTTTGTTAGGTTTTGTTAATATTTGCTGATGTTTTCGCTGTTGTTCAGGTGCCCTTCTGTGTATGCTATGTCCACATCCAGAAGACACAATTGTAAATATTTTAATTTACTCGAACAGCTCTTATGAGTGATAAGACATGGTTGGTTTAAATTCCACAATCAATTTTAGACTAGCCTTTCGTTAGCAACTATGATGACACTATGGATGATACAGCATTGGCTTACTAACTTACAATCCCACATAACATGAGCAGTGAGTAAAGTAGCCCGGCTTTAAACTTTTCTCGTAGATTGTTGTTGTTGTTGTGTTGTTGTTGATCGTAGGTTGTTGTTGTTGTGATCTGATAGTTACCTAGTGAATATGATTGCATTGGGCGAATTTACTAGAAGATAGTGATATGATGTAGCTAGTAAACTTACTTGATGTCATAGAGCCTTAAGAGCTTGGATTCAACTTTCTCCAGCAATTACTGAGAATGCAGAGCTGAAGTCTCTTTATTAATTATTATTGTTAAATTTTTGTCAAAAGAGCAATCCCAATACCAACCAATTGCAATCATATTACGAGTATATTGAAGTAAATAAAGATCACCTGATTTTAAAATGTTATTACAAATACACTGCTGGTTTTATTATTTTAATTTTAAAGCTCTGGATTCTAGCAACTTAAACCCTTAATTAATTTGAAATGAAATGTTAAATTCATGTAGGAGCACCTGTGCCACTTATGATTTGATCTATTTGTCGTTTTGGAGAGCAGATTCTACTGAGAAGAACTGGCAAGAAACTCAACAGTTGCTCTTTTGAAAAACAAAATGTTAATTTAAGTACCTGTCAGCTTCATCCAAGACTAAATACTTGATTTTCTTCAAACTAAAAGTGTCACAGCCTGTGATATGGTCGGCCAGTCTACCAGGCATGGCTACCACTATGTGAGGCCTTTTGGACAACTTAAGTGACTCCTCCAACTGGTCCGTGCCTCCTGTCACTATGCATACTCTTAGTTTCAACTGCTGTCCTAGTATTAGGAATTGATCAGCTATCTGAAAAAAAACGAGTGTGCTTTAGACCACACAACTGAAGTAAAACTTAGTAACTGGCTGGCTATGAGAGAAAGAGAGAAAGAAAATGTGTGCTCGCACACATACATGCGGGCTCTCTCTTGCCCCTACAGTAATATACGAAACATAACTCTCTCCCTTTCTATCTTCACTAACAGCTTACTATATCTCCCTCTCAACTTCCGTTCGCACTTTTCGTAACGCTCTCGTCACGCATTCACCAGCTTACTCCCCAAGTCAAGCATGTGTAAAGAAGTTTTACTTCAAAAAAAAGAACTTAAAGATAACAACAAAAAACTTACTGAAAAATACTGTAACTATGATGTAAAAGCATGTTGTGTCTAGACTTAGTCTCAGACCAGCCCTATTCTCTAAAATAGTGGCTATAAAAAATGAAAGCCATTGACATATATTTTTATCCATTGAAGGTTTGCAATGAAAATGAAGAAATGATGGTTTGCTGCTTTAGATTTTGACATTTTGATAATAATTAATTTATATTTACCTTATATGCTAACATTATTAGATCATATTTGTAATTTTTAAACATTGTTTTGTACCTCTGTTGCACACCCGACGAGGCGTATTAATGCAATAAATGACTTTGAATCTTGAAAAATAGTGACATTTAAAACAGTGGTCACTATTTTTCTGTCACTGTTATTTAGGTGTTCAATTTTGCATAATCAATTCAATTCTAATGTTCTACAAATAAACTTTTAAAATTCTTTTGTATCAATATTCACCAACGATGGTAAACTAAATTTATGCAACTATTCAGCTTTTTCCATACAAAACTGATGATTTCTATGGTAACATTCTTACACTATTTGTTAAGAAGTGGTCTTATTTGCTGAATTTTTTTTGTCAGGATGGAACAAAGGTTTCAAGACACAAAAACAAGTAGAGTCATTTTTCAGGCTCTTATACTCTTTAATTGCCTCATCATCCGCTAAGACAGAATTCTTGAAAATAAATTCTTGTCTAAGGGGGTAAAATAGGGCTTTGAATCTTGTATGAAAATTGCACCTAATGTGAGCGAAACTGCTGGCAAAAGCTAGTAACTAATACATTATTAGTAAATCACAAGGCAAATCTTACTCATTATATGAAGAGACTTGTCAGCAGGCAATAGGCTAAACTGGTAAAAACTAGATGCTTAGATATTAGACCTATTTCAATCTAACATTTAAACAGTCCAGAACCAGTCTTCTCCATTAAGATTGCAGGCAGGCAGTCAGCTAGAAATGTGATAGTCACAACTTTCAGGCTAATCCTGGAGATCTACTTAAATAAAACGAATTAAATACCTGATAGGCCAATTCGTGTGTCGGAGTCAGCACCAAGGCAAATATACCATAAGGATCTTCAGCTAGGTGTTGCAATATCGGCAATGCAAAGGCAAAGGTCTTCCCAGACCCAGTTTTAGCAGCTCCTATACAGTCATATCCTCCTAGTATTTGTGATATGCAACCTTTTTGGATAGGCGTTGGTGACCTTATACCTGTGCAGAAATTGATACCAATATTACAAATGCGTAAGTGTGTCTGTCTGTTACCTTTTCACAGCCTCTGCTATCAAAATTATATAATATAATATTAAATTAACTTTTACAAGTGCTTTTGAATCGTCATGTGAATCTACCACTGGTTCGGAATGCCATTCCCTGCAACAACCATTTAACCAATTTTACCAAAATTAGGTACAGAGATAGCATTTCGGCGAAGGGCATAGTCTGCTTTATCCTTGGAAATCAAAAGCTCACCTTTACAAAATAAGAATCAAACTATCACTAATATTAATATTATACGAAAGTTTGTCTATCTGTTTCTATTCATGGTCCATATGATTTTGCCAGGAATTTCCAAAGTCACGGGCATCATTTATTCCATTGATTGCAGTATATTCATAAAATAACACATAGAGCTAACCTATTTGCCAGAAACTAAGAAATATGATTACCCAATGTAAACAACTGTTTAATGAGCCACTGCTTAACACCTAGTTCCGCGAACTCTTTTCCGTCATTTTCATTCATGTTGGCAATCAGCACACATCACGAATTCAAAATAAATTATTCCTAAATCTTCTCTGAAAAGAGAGCAAAACAAATGGCCACGTTGTTTTGACATTTTGATGATAAGACCCAATATATAATGTACTCTGTGTTAGGACCGCCTATGACTTTTAAATTATTTGGACAATTGACAGTTAATTGACACAATTTGTAACATTTGTCAATGGTTGTAACTGTGTAGAACGATTGTGTAATTCCTGTATCAATCATTGTTACAGTATCAATTGTTGTGATTGGCTGAATTTATGGTATTCTTGCTGCGTCAATGGATTTTGTCCAATAATGGAAGAGTGTTAACCAATCAGAGGGGATTGCGATCGTTACACTGTAGCTGTCATTTTTAGCCGATTGCCCAGCAGGGTCACCGTGTGGTCTTATCACAGACCAATCAAATAGTTTGAATCGGACTTTGGCTGATATTACACTATCATATATATATGATCATAGATATATGAGTCATTTTTATATGAAGAACATATGATATATATATATGTATGTGTAATATCTACATTTGTCTATGATCATAGTTATAGGATCCTATTTGAAAGCTTGCGTACAAGTAGGATAATATCCGTCATGCGTAGCATCTCTACATAGTCAGTGTATCCGTCTAACCAAAAAAGATGGTGTCTTCCAAAACAAAGAATTTCGACTGGAATATCGAAACTACAAAAAGAGTAATTATTAGCCTCTACGAGGAAAATGAGTGTTTATATAATAATCTGATCGCCTTGCTACCCATGATCTAACCAAAATTCGTCTTTTATTTCTAGTTTTATTGTTCACCATTTTTTTTTAATGCAATTAATAAAATAATTGCTCTCATAGCAACGCAAAACACGGCTAAAAATCGTTAACCATCTTGATAGTATATGACGTTTAAATGATCAGTGGGTCAATAGTGTAATATGTAAAAATGAGGAACTGCATCATATAAATATGATCATAGAACTTGACAGATATGACATCTTAAATATATTATGATGAATTTAAGATAGTGTATTAACAGCCTTAGATTGTATATCTCATAAATATTTAATCAAAGGAATCAGACTATAGCATAGAGTAGGATGTATACGGTATGTAGGTAGGACAAACAAAAACTTATTCGGCTGGTAGCATGGTGGCTTAGGAATTGGTGTGAATACGGACGGAACTCTGTGGGACGGAATACGGCCATGATACGGCCACAGACAAATGTTGGTGAATGGTGATGAGCTGCTGAGATCAAAATATTTTCACTCGGTCTTCTTACCGTCAACATGCCGTCAACGTCAACGCTTTACTCTGTGTCATCGGCCAGGGTTGCCAGAAGAAAAGCAATTGCCGTGTCGTCCGGCATTCAGCTTGTGGCGGCGTGGCATAGCATTACCGTACCCTTTATTACGACAATCTATCGTTTGGTCAGCAATCGGTTTATCGACTTTGGACATATAAAACAACAGAAAAACACTCAAATAGTTTTTCTTTCGAAACTGAATTTTTTTCGTAGGTTTCGTAAAGCTGGGAAAGAATGAATTCAAAAGAAGATATGGAAGAGAATTGAGGCCATCAACTTAGCTTCTCAATTTGCAATTCGTTTCTTAGTGATAAGGCCGCTTATTTTACAGTTTCTTCCTTTATTGTATGTTTTTTATTTAGTTTGGGGAGCAATTTCATTTAATTTCAACTCCCAATATAGTCTTAAAAGTGGTTTTCTTAGTATTCACTTAATACTCGAATAATAATTTAGTTGGCAGTAGCTTAATAGATTAAAATATAGTCCATATTCGTTTTCTCATAAACAAGGATTGGTATTTTGTCAATATCAAAGTGAATAACGCATGCCAAGAAGATTCTTGGCAAGCGTGCTCCACCTTAGGCTGCATCGCCACTTGCAAGCAGCTCTGATTGTCTGATTGCAGTCAAGCGCTATCCTATACCTATATTTTAAAAAAAACGACAATTTTGGGTACAAATAAGTCGGTAGGTACCTAACCCCATCAGCTAGACAAGTTGGCATTTTGACACTTGGCACAATCAGCCATCGGCAAGTGGCAACATCGGGGAACAGCAATCATTCATCATTCAAAATCAATCAGTCATTTGCTTGCAGCCGCGGTTGGAACGTAGGTTGTTGTGTTTTTTAAATTATAATTCTCTCAAAGTTTGTCTTGATCAGAATAATTTAGCATTTTTAAGATAAGGCGAACTTTCAATTTCTTTAATTAAGCTGTATTTCTATACTCTAGCAGTTCTATCAGGTCAATAGAAAATAGAAATTTCATTTATAAAAAGTTATTAAAAAGTGAAAATGCGATTCTAAAAGCACTTGCTCTCACCGATAATTCTTTTAACCGAATTCCGAGGAAATTAACATTCTCATCATACATAACCATAGGTAAGTTAAACATTCAATGTTTTTACTAATTTAATTTGTAATTTAAGTATTGCAGGTAGTTCGTAGTACGGGTACGATCGTAAAAAGGATCTGAATCCTAAGCTTTTTGTGTGAGCAGGCATGTAATATATAGATTTCAGGAGTTATAAACAAGGTTATATGCGTCTCGCTTGTTATTTCATAGCTGGCTGTAACTTGTGTATAATCTATGAATGCAATTTTGGCACTAATAGGAAAATTACAGTGTACCTAACAAGTACCTACTTGCGTTACTACGACGTCTGGATACATCCTACAGACATTAAACAGTTGATTACAATGTATTTCAGATGAATGTTGTCTTCTTGACTTGTGATTTTTTGTATGTAAGTCTTGTCATGATAATCGCCGCCTGGATGTTTGTCCTTGATAGATTAACTGAATGTCCCATGTAAAGGTTAAAGGTTTGAAGACACTTTGCTTCTATCTATGAAAGAATGGATTGGTATTTTGAACTGATAACTAGTAGGGTCAAAATTAAACTTATCTTAGGAGACACTTCATCACAAGTCAAAGTACACTCTATAGATCTCAGCATTAGGTTCTATTTCTAACACCACAATAAATTTTTTGGTGATATTTACGATTTGATGCCATTCCGAGTGAATGAACAATCAAGAAAATTGTTGTCTCAGTATAATTATCAGAAACAAGAAAACATCTAACTGTAACTCCTAAGGGAATATTGAAAACTAGCTGATGCCCGCGACTTCGTCAGTGTGAATTGAGGTTTTTCGGTTCCCGCGGGAACTCTTTAATTTTCCAGGATAAAAAGTAGCCTATGTGTTATCTATCTCTGTGCCAAATTTCATCCAGATCCGTTCAGCCGTTCGGGCGTGATTGAGTAACAAACATCCATAACTTTCGCATTTATAATATTTATTTGATATTTGATAAAAGAGCTGTATTCATCAAACAATCCAAACCTTTGGAAAAGACAGGATTTTTGCTTCCTCCTCCTGTAAAGTTGCTAGTTTTTACTGTGTTGTTAATTTTAACTCAAGCGATGACATGTATGTCCTAACTCCTTGTTTCATGACATGTTAAGAGATTGTGTTTGCAATGATAAATACTGTTTGTTTCAGCTTTAACCCAGTTGCATCAAAATGAGCCTATTCAAAACAGTGGTAGCAGCTACTGTCAACAGTGGGAAAGTGAGCGGGGGCAACGTGAGTAATATATTCAAGTTTATTAATTTATTTGGACAACCAAAAACTGTTACATTAAAAAATACTTAAAAACTAGATACAATGAAGACACTTTGTAAATGTACAATTTATCAAAGCTGGACACACTAATAAAAATTCATTCACTAAAAAAAAATTATTAAAAAATTAATACTTACTAATTATTTAGGATTCTGTACCAAAATGGACAAAAAAGAATCTCTATAGTGTGACCATGTCCATGTCCAGAAAATAAGAGTGTGTAAAACCATATTGTGGCACCACACTGCAGTTATAAAATGTTTTAAAACATTATTGATTATTATCTAACACTATAACATTTACTAGTTTTATCAAATAAATATTATAAATGCGAAAGTTTGGATGGATGTATGGATGGATGTTTGTTACTCAATCACACCCGAACGGCTAAACGGATCTGGATGAAATTTGACACAGAGATAGAGTACAGTCTGGAATAACACATAGGCTACTTTTTATCCCGGAAAACTAAGGAGTTCCCGCGGGAACCAAAAATCCTTAATCCACGCGGACGAAGTCGCGGGCATCAGCTAGTGTACAATAATTATAAAATGTAATACAATGTTATAAAATGTATGTTATGCCAGGCAAAGCACATACGGGTTGCACTGAGGTTTCTGCCATTTGTTTGCCTCTTCTAAAGTCTAAGGAAAACTAAACTATAGTGAGATTAGTATGAGATGCAGGTTGCAGATAGTAGAAATATTTTCCAATAAACCCTGTGGCATACTTAAAAGCCAACATCTGGGAATTGAAATGTCTTCGTACAGTGACTGACATTGAACTTGGTCTTCGATTTCCGATAGGCAGTAATTGTACTGATAAACTGTATTACTACTAATTACGTCTATTTTTACGCTATAGGAACGTAAATGCATCGTTTGTAATGCATCATGCACATTGCAAATTATCAGAAAAGTAGGTATTGACTATTGATATTACTAAAGGAGGCCATACACGTAAGGGTTTGCATGATTGCACCGACAGGCACACCCTAGCGTGTATGTGATAAAACTGTACAGTTATCGGCGCATGTACATGCAACCAAGCAAATATCAAAATTGATATTTTTTGCCGCTCGGTTACGTTTGCGCGCGAGCATAACCGAGCGTGTGTGGCGTCCGGCGAGCTTGCCTGCACAGTTCTCAGTTTGTTGTTGTAAAATTGACGAAATGGGGGGCTTTCAAAGTGGAGATTTTCTAACGTCAAAAGTTGACCTTAGAACTCTCAATTTTCTGAAAGGCTGAGCCTGAAACTTGATCAATTATTTGAATTATATCCTGTACAATTTTATAGTATATAAAATGTATATAAAATTAGATAAATATTATAAGGAAACGAAATTGAGCTTCAGTATTTTTAACAGAACTTCACAATGCTGTCAATAAATGGCGCTCTGTTAAAGTTTATTCGTTTGTGCATATACAAATTATATAGACGTTAGCACCATCTTATGGTCTAAGATCAGAATCTAAATCGAAACGTACCGGTTTGATAAGAGAATCAAATTTATTTTATAATAAATTTCATATATTAGAAAATAAATTAAAAATGGGTAGACAACAGAAATCCTGGACAGAATATTTTTAATTATTTTTTGAAAAATGATTTTTCATAAAATGTTGCAAAATGAATATAATAATAAAATTTTATACTGGACTTAAAGTATAGAGCATATAGAATGTGCAATCGTAGGGTAGACTATTATTTACCTGGATAAATAATGGAAATAATAGTCTACCCTATTATTTACCTGGATAAATAATGGAAATAATAGTCTACCCTACGATTGCACATTCTATATGCTCTATACTTTAAGTCCAGTATAAAATTTTATTATTATCTTCATTTTGCAACATTTTATGAAAAATCATTTTTCGAAAAGTAATTAAAAATATTCTGTCCAGGATTTCTGTTGTCTACCCATTTTTAATTTATTTTCTAATATATGAAATTTATTATAAAATAAATTTGATTCTCTTATCAAACCGGTACGTTTCGATTTATATTCGGATCTTCTACTATTACGTGGAATTAAAAAATAGCCCACTGATAGTACTGATGTCTATTATCGTAAAGATGAGCGCGCATCTAGACATGCTCGCAAGTTAACTATTACAATATATAGTTAAAATTATCTTATGGATACTGTGAGGTCTCAGTTCGGGGCGAACCACTAGTACGTTACGTAGTAAGTAACGTTAGACGAGAGAAAAAAAATACGATGATTTTTCTTTTTCTGTTCTGTAGAACAAGTGTTATGCCAAGTATAGCTATCACATCGTCGTCGTCCATTGTTAAGTTTGGTATACCGTACACGGTACACAGTACTTAGAACTGTCCTTCATAGATCGTCACGTAACTCCAACTGAGAGTTTATGGCAAAACTGTGCATGCAAACCCTAACGTGTATGTGTAATATGAAACACGGTTATACCTGTTGGTTATGCATGTACGGCTAAAACCATCATGCAAACCCTTACGTGTATGGCCTCCTTTAGATAGAAAGTGCACTACTGAATGTCAAAATGATAACTCGTTCATAAATTACTTGGTCCAGGTGGATTAAGGTTTTTAGGGTTCCATAGTAAGACAAAAAACCCTTATAGTTACATCAAGTCCATCTGTGTGTACAGGTCTCCCTTTTACCTGTAGGACATTCGGGGGTCCATTATGTTACGTCGTATTTTGACTCTACCACCGGTTCGGAAAGGAGATTCTACTGAGAAGAGCTGGGAGAAACTCGGCAGTTGCTCTTTTTAAAAAACAAGATATTACAATGAGTAAGGTATAATCACAGATGTAGTAATATATAATATACAGTGTAAGTTATTATACTAGTTTTAACTACATTATGCTTACATTATGTGGTACTAGGACTACATAAATAGTAAGGATGTTTATTATACAATTGGCAACAAGCAGGCGCTACTATGTCAAAACGCACGTGTCCAACGAATGCACACACCACGCGTGACGCACGTGTTCATTTGAAACTATTTAGCCGGTTTGTAGACCTGAATAAATTGATAGAATTGATTCCCATTTATATTTAACTATAAGATATACTATCGATTAGATGATACCCGTGACTTCGCCTGCGTGTATTTGTTCTTATTCCCATGGGAACTCTTTTATTTTCCGTTATAAAAATAGGTACCTACCTATTACCTACTTATGTTATGTCCGTTTCCAAACTTTCATGAATTATTAACGAAATAAATTAGTGGCGTGCACAGTATTCGGAAGCAGGGTAGGCATTGTTTAGGTAGATACCTATTTTCAGGCAGGGCATGATGTAAAATAAGCACTAAGATTTTTTAACTAGGGTAAGCAATGCTTTCTTCTATGTCGTGCAACGCCACTTCGAAATCGTTATCATATTAATACAATGTGTAGTTAAACAGAGGTCTAAGTTCAATGTCAACTAATGACTCAACTAACAACAGTGCACACCATTGTTAGAACTTCACGAGATGGCACGTGTGACGTGACAAATACATACATAGTGATACACGTACTTGTGTACAACTGTACACTGCATAATAATTTTTATTTCTCTAGATAACGACTCTTTTGAGTTAACTAGCTAGACTGGCCATAACTCTTTTCATTGTAAAAGTCATACCCGTGTTCAAAAATATATATCCTCAAAAAACACGGTTCTTTCAGAACTAGAAAAGAACTCAGAAGAAGAAGCAGCTCATTCCCGCGGGAAGTCTTTAATTTTCGCGGAAAAAGTAGCCTATGACCTGCTCCGGGATGCTACCTATCCCTGTACCAAAATTTCACCAAAATCGGTTGAAAAGGTGGCCGGTGGAAGCATAGCAGACATACACACATTCACATTTATTATATTAGTATGGATATAATAGCGGAAGTAACTATGTTCTTACAGGGTATCCAACGACACCACACGGGTTGTTCTTAGTAATCAAACTCAAGCTCTTATTTTTTTATTCAAATTAACTTACTAAAAGTGCTTTTGAATTTGAGTGAATCTACCACTAGTTCGGAACCTACCGAGAAGAACCAGCAAGGCACTCGGTAGTTGCTCCTTTTAAAAAAATCATTTACAATTGCATCAATGTGTAGATACTTATGTAAGCTGTCCTTAGCATTGCTGAACCGAGTTAAATACATGCTCTTTTATCATTTACATAATCTTCAACAGTATAATAAGTTTGTTCAGGAGCATACTTTTAATGGATTTCTTAAATTTGTGTTAAGGCAAGTATAAAACAGGTTGTGGAATTTTGTTATAGAATAGAATTCTCATTCCCACGAACGACTTTCTTGAGGCGGAGCGATGGAGTCTCGAGCCTATTGCGGCCTCTTATTTTATCGTACAGATCGCAGATATTTGTTTGTCTTTCAACAGATGCGGCTCCGTCCCCTTCTGTCGTGTGCGCCCATCGCCTTAGCGTGTGACCGCGGCGCTCACACCCAAGACATCACCAAGAACATCCAGTACATCACCAATGAGAAGGTCAAACTCACCACCGATCCCAAGACTATGAAGTAAGTTCCAAAATTCTCATATATCTCAAAGAAGGTCGGTCAGTTTCATACAAACTGTGACCTGACTGTAAAGTGTCGCGACCATAAATGAGATAAGGTGAGATCGATTGATAATAATAAAGCGTATCAAATTAATGATTCTTTGTTTTTTTTAAAGCCGGAAATTGCTGGTAAATTCATGTTTGGTTTTGAGGTTAGGATTGAATACGACACCGGCGCCATTATTCAAAAACAACCATTACCAGCTTTCGTTTCTGGTCGGTGATTACCAGTCCAGTATATTATGTCTTTCATTTATTTTGGAGTATAAGCCATATCAATCGGTATCAATCGGAGGCCAAGAAAAACGCAAAATCAAAAAGAAAACACTGGAAATCGCACAGTACGCAACGACGCAAGGAAGAACGAACGTTGGGTGCACTGTAGTCTGTGGTTGAGTGCACAGACACTGTATGCACTGTATGAGTTGAGTGATCACTAATAAACTTGAGTGATTTCTAGGGTCGAAACGATACATCGATGTTAACATCGATGTTTAGCAAACCTGTGCAGGCCTCGGGCGTGGGCCGGCAGGTTTAGTTCAGTTTGTTTTGTTAATTAGTTTGAAGCAAAAGCTTTTTTTATATAATAGGTATAGACTTACATAGGTACTAACTTTTGTATTGCATATAATATGTGATTTACATACAACTAGATTTTAGTAGGTATAAGTTTATAAAAATATCTCTAACTAAGTCGTGATAAGATGTTTATGAATGAGATGATATGTACTAAAATATCGGAAAAACATCGATGTATCGTTTTTATTTTTGATCTTTGTCGTAGAAGCATCGATGTTTCCAAACATCGATGTTAAGAAAGATGGTGCATCCCTCGCTTTGACTGATGACAGCTGTCACTGACTAGTAAGTGAACCGTGGCCTAGCGGTCAAAGACGTTCAGAGAGACGCAGGTTCAAATCCTGCCGGTTCCGCAATTTTTGATATGTATGTAAGTTTAGAAACTTTCCTAGTGTGAGAAGCACTATAATGATATTATAAAATAAATCAGTTCTTTTTGATCTTTTTCCTCCTTCACCCTTCCGGTTTCCGTTCTCCCTTCTACTTATAATATTGGTATTCAAATCAAGAGTGAATAGGCATCTTCCAAGCAAGCGAGCTCCACCTTAGACTGCATCACTACTTTCCAGCAAGTCTGATTGCAGTCAAGCACTAGTCTATAACTATCCCGCTCCTGTCATAAGGTTCTTAATTAGTGGGTTGTCTGGAGGAGATCACTTTTAGTGATAAGACCGCCCTTGCGCACTTTGTATTGTTTTGTTTCCTTTCCAATGTATTTTTTATGTCTTGTGTAGCAATAAAGAGTTTATCTATCTATCTATCTATCTATCTATAAATAAAATCAAAAAGTTATAGGCACCCATTTAATAAGGCCAATTCTGTTGTACACCATCTCTAAACTAAACTAAAATGACAGCTCAATTTATATTGCTATACTTCATAGGTACTTACCTACTATCTAAAATCTATTGCTGAAATATGTAAACTCTTCTGCATATTGAATGATTTACATGCCCTATTGTTAAAACTGACCTATATACCTATAGTTACGAAACTAAACGCTATAGATTTAATTACCCCACTTACATATAATACATTAGTTAGACAATGGACTTTCCTAATGGTACTCCTTATCTTAAAGAGTGTAGTTTAATAAACAGTAAAAATAGCATACCCACATATATATACACGCACACACACATCCACGCCGTCGTTTAAAAGCATACTTAAATGTTTGGCCTTCAATAGGGATGATGACAACTCAATCAAATCAGCAACTCTTTATCAAACTTAAAAACGCACTTCTAGTATGGAAGTTGTATGAAATTCACAGTTGTGACGTCATAAAATTTCAACGCACTTTTTTTTCTTTAATCTATATTTTAAAATGGTTCACAAACTTAAAACTAACCGAGTATGTGAATTTTAGGTCTTTTGGAAGACCCTCTATTTAATAATCACTTAGAAATACATAATTTATTTTTGATATAAGCATCATCCCTATTTAGATTATTTAAATTATTTATACTTATTTATAAGTGACGATGCAGTGTAAGATGGTATCGGGCTAATCTCTTAGGGGTGTGGCAGTTACATTAAACCCATACCCCTAATCGGTCGGTTTATACTTGTACTAGCTGATGCCCGCGACTTCGTCTGCGTGAAATAAGTTTTTTTAAATTCCCCACGGGAACACCTCAATTTTCCGGGATAAAAAGTAGCCTATGTCACTCTACAGGTTCTCAACTATACCCATGCAAAAAATCAAGTCGATCCGTTGCTCCGTTGCAGCGTGATTGAAGGACAAACCAACAAACAAACACACTTTCGAATTTATTGACCGAGCGAAGCGAAGGTCTCTGAGTCTACTTGAGTGAATTTGCACTTGTCCGTCCGTCTGTCAGAGCCTTATAACTTCTGAATTACTGAACGTAATTCCTTCAAATTTAAATATAATATGTAAACCGATGGCCTCCCGCCGAATATGGCTTAAAAAGTTATAAAAATCTTTATTTCAGGGGGGCTCTCATAGAAGCAAATGCGAAGTAAAATATTTTTTATAGCGTTACATAGGGTTGCGGTATATCATTTTAAAGATAATTAGGAATAGAGTCCAAAAATATATTTTTTTTAATTTTTTCCCCTAAAATTGACGAAATGGGGGGCTTTCAAAGTGGCGATTTCTGACGTCCAAAGTTGACCTCAGAACTCTTAATTTTCTGAAAGGCTGAGCCTGAAACTTATCAATTATTTGAATTATATCCTGTACATGAACAACAAATACTAAAATTAGATAAATATTATAAGGAAACAAAATTATTTAATTTTTAATGTGCTTCAGTATTATTAACAGAACTTCACAATTATGTCAATAGATGGCGCTCTGTACAAGTTTATGGATACCGCGAGGTCTCAGTTCGGGGCGAACCACTAGTAATATTAGTAGGTATGATACTTTCCCGTGTATACTTTCTACACGGCATCGTACCGAAACGCTAACTCACTTGGCGTCACGTCTTTGCCGGTAGGGTGGTAACGGGCCACGGCCGCAGCCTTCCACCAGGCCAGAGAAACTTCAGAAATTATAAATTCCCAAATTGACCCTGCCGGAAATCGAACCCAGGACTTCCCACGTTAAGGCAACAGCGCTCAACACTGCGCCAAGGAGGTCGTCAAAACACATAAACACAATCATAATATGTATGTATTTATTGCCGGTCAGATATTTACGCCGTAGCTAGCGCAATGTCAATGCCAAGGTTTATTATTGGATGCAGTTGCGTTGGTACTTTGTATTCCGACGTGCATTGGCCGCTTGCAATCATACTATTCATATAATATATAATATAAATATTATATGCGAAAGTTTGGATGTATGGATGTATGTTTGTTACTCAATCACGCTCTAACGGCTGAATGGATCTGGATGAAATTTGGCACAGAGATAGATTATAGTCTGGAATAGCACATAGGCTACTTTTTATCCCGGAAAATTAAAGAGTTCCCGCGGGAACCAAAAAACCTCAATCCACGCGGCGGTCGCGGGCATCAGCTAGTATATAATATATTATAAATATATAAATATTAAATATTTAAATTTAAATATTTAAATATATTTAAATATAATATTATATTTAAATATTTCAAATATATTTTAAATATAATATATAATTATAATATTAATTATAAATGCGAAAGTGTGTCTGTCTGTCTGTCTGTCTGTCTATCTGTCTGTCTGTCTGTCTGCTACGCTTTCCCGGCCCATCTTTTCAACCGATTTTGCTGAAATTTGGTATAGAGGTAGGTTATATCCTGGGGAAGGACATAGGCTACTTTTTATCCCGGAAAATTAAGGAGTTCCCGCGGGAATCAAAAAACCTTAATCCACGCGGACGAAGTCGCGGGCATCATCTAGTAATATTATAAATGCGAAAGTGTGTTTGTTTGTTAGTTTGTCCTTCAATCACTTTTGCATGGGTATAGTTGATGACCCGGAGAGTGACATAGGCTACTTTTTATCCCGGAAACTTGAGGAATTCCCGTGGGAATTAAAAAAAACTTATTCCACGCGGACGTAGTCGCGGGTATCAGCTAGTACTTTATTTATATCGGCTAGAATTAAATTACGAATACAAATATTTCATTCGATGGCAGTTATAGAAATCGGTTTTCGCTATGTAGACCTCCAAACCACATATAGGGAGAGCCGAAAAAAAATCGGTTTTCCTCCTCGAGAATGGGTAGGTTAACTAGGTAGGTACTTATTTTAAAATTATTATGAGGTCTTCTAGTTTTTAATCGACTTCAAAAAGGAGGTTCTGTATTCGACCCGTATGTATGTATGTTTGTTTGTTTGTTAACGATTTCCTCGGAAACCAATGGACCGATTTTAATGATTTTTGGAAATCG
Source organism: Erebia ligea (assembly GCA_917051295.2). NCBI lineage: Eukaryota > Metazoa > Arthropoda > Insecta > Lepidoptera > Nymphalidae > Erebia > Erebia ligea. The sequence goes on from OU785241.1 coordinate 2,592,105, forward strand.
CCATTACATTGTTTCGTAAAACCGTGTCTTGAAATTCTTTGGCAAATAGCATGACAATGGTGGGGTAAACCAAAGTTTTTTTTTCGGTTCAGGAGGAATCCTGAAAAATTATAATATTTTCCAAATATTTTATATGCTTTTGTGTATCGGTTTCTATATTGTATAACACGAAACTGTAAGTTTGACGAGTGTAATTTCGGTCCCGTTATTTCTGCTGCATCCTGTTACATATAAAAACGATTATTTACTACAGAACGGGCCTGGTGGGAGGCTTCGGCCGTGGCTAGTTACCACCCTACCGGCAAAGACGTGCCGCCAAGCGATTTAACGTTCCGGTACGATGCCGTGTAGAAACCGAATAGGGGTATGGGTTTAATATAACTGCCATGCCCCTAACAGGTTAGCCCGCTATCATCTTAGACTGCATCATCACTTACCATCAGGAGAGTAGTCTTGTAGTGGATAAAAAAAAACATGAGCATTTTTTTAAAATCCCCATTCTTCCCCAGGTTAGACAAACAGCTAAACCGACCGACATGCGTGATGATAAACTGGCTGCTAGCGAGACAGAAGCACGTGATGAAATACGCGAATCTCTACCTGGAGCAAGGCTTTGACGTTATCTCCGTGTCTTGTACGCCATGGCAGCTCATGTGGCCACTGAAAGGATCTCAGGTAAGCTGACTCAATACAGGTAAACAGACAAATACAGGGAATAAGTTAGTACGTTTCCTCCGTGCCTCGGAGAGCACATTAAGCCATCGCGTCGGTCTCAGTTATTATCACTAAAGGCGAGATTCCATTAGGTAAGTTACTTGTATGCAAGCTGTTGCAAATTGCATGCAACTTGAACATACCTGCATACAAGCTACAACTTGCATGAGGTATAGTTTGAACTTGTACATTCTTATAAAACCGTGTAAAAGCAAGTAAAACCGGCATGCAATTTGCACACTCAAAAATATGTTTCCAATGCAAGCAACTTATACGCAAATGTGACGTCATACTTGCATGCAAGATTTGCCCAATGGAATCGCGCCTTAACATCCGATAATAATTAATCGTTAGAAACCTAAGAGTTAAAATAATACTCTTAGTCGAGTCGTATGCGGAAGGACCTGGGAACCCACCGCATTACTATCCCAAGAAAACCCCTGTCATTAAGTGATTAACGGAATGGGGCCACGCCCCTCAGCAATGAGGAATACGACGCAGAGAGAGATGGATGTAGTTGCTGATTTTATAATTTTTTTGCAGTTGGTGGCCGCAGATCTGATCAAGTTCCTGACGGCCAACGAGAGCGATCAGCCCACAGTGCTGCACGGCTTCTCCGTGGGCGGGTACATCTGGGGCGAGGTTTGCGCGCACGCCATGGACAACAAACAGCTGTGAGTTTTGCAGTCAGTTTATACGTTTAACAGTTTTTCTAGCTCTCAGACTTTGTAATAGGCAACAACAACACAATCAAATCAGCAACTCTTCATCGAACTTTAAAACGACTTCTAGGATGGAAGCTGTTGTATGAAATTCATAGTTGTGACGTCATCAAATTTCAACACACCTTTTTTTTCTTTAATCTATATTTTAAAATGATTATCAAACTTTAAACTAACCGATGATGTAAATTTTTGGTCTTTTGGAAGACCCTCTATTTAATAATCAGTATCATAATTATTAAGTGTTGAGTTTTTTTTACTAGAAATTCTCAGTACCAGCCCGGAGTTAGGAAGTGTGTGTGGTTTTTCACCCCCGTGCCTCGGAGAAGTTAAATTCAAATTCAAATTCATTTATTTAAAACATGTAGGACATACAGGTGCCTCTTATGTTACGTCATGTTTTGACTCTACCAGCGGTTCGGAAAGCAGTTCTGCTGAGAAGAGCCGGCTAGAAACTCAGCAGTTGCTCTTTTTTTCTATTTTTTTTTGTAAACAATATATATTAGTTTAATTAGAGTATGTTTGAGGTGTTAGTAATGATATTAATAACTTGACTAAGATAATTATATAAATGATGATTATATGACAATGTACATAAGATCTAATGAAATTTAAACTTAAAAATACATAACTATTTGCACACCATTGTATGGTAGAATATGTAAGGGAAATATTATTTTTAAGGCCTATATCTGTACCCATATTCTTGCAAATAAAAGATTATTTATTTATTTATTACATTACGTAGGTACTTAGTTAAGTATGTAAATTAAATACAATAGTGTAAGTTATTATACTGTCCTGTGGGGAGCTTGACCCAGAGTCGGTTGCTTCCATACAACTTTGTCATTAAGAAATTCGTCAATTGTATAATAGCCCCGACTCAACAAGTATTCTTTTACGGTTTTTTTAAATTTGTGTAACGGCAAGTCCAAAAATTCTTTTGGAACCATATTATAAAAGGTAATACTTTTAGTTAATAAATAATACTTAGTAAAATAAGTTCAAATTCTTTGTTTGACAGGGTCCGTCTATGTAAATTGAGGACGTTGCTAGTAGTACAATCTACTATTTCGTTATTCCAGATACCAACCGGTGATAGACCGCGTGGCGGCCCAGGTGTGGGACTCCGCCGCGGATATCACAGAGATTTCGATAGGCGTTCCCGCCGCCGTCTTCCCTAAGAACAAGATCATGCAGAAAACACTCAAGGCTTATATGGAGTGAGTGCTTTATATATTCTTTTTAACCGACTTCAAAAAAGGAGGAGGTTCTCAGTTCTACTGTATGTTTTTTTTTGTATGTATGTTACGCGATAATTCCGCCAATTATGAATCAATTTTGATGATTCTTTATTTTTTTGGTAGATCATACTTCAGAGGTGGTGCCATATAAATTTTATCGAAATTGAATTAGCACTTTTTAGAAAATCAACAAAAACAAAATATATACCCAGATAATGTATTTAACTTTTTAGTTTATATAGGTATAGTGTTAAATGAAAGCGAATAATTTTTTTAATTCTCTAGCTCGAAAAGCGCGCCGTTGCTGCTTAAAACCAGTGAGAAAATCTCGTTATTGCTCACTCATTGAGAAAAAATATTTTAATTTAGATCGCTGTGGATTGGGCATTTCTTTTCAGTGTCTCGCGAAACATTTATTATGTTCTAGGTCTATTCCTAGGTATAGACCTAGACGGAACTCTCCTATACCTAAAAGGTGTAACCATATAGGTATAGACAGAAAACCAAACCAATGATAGCTATCATAGGGACACATGGTTTTCTGCATGCGACCTTAATATTGTGACTAGAATCACCGAAAAGAACATAGGCCGGCATCATAAAAAAAGTATAGGCTACTTTTTATTCCGGAAAATCAAACTTCCCACGGGATTTTTAAAGACCTATCAACGCGGATTTAATCGCGGGCATCTTTTTATTTTTATCAAACCTTTCTCAAAACTGATTCAAACCAAAACACTAAATTATTTGTCGACTATAAAAAATTAGGAAATACACCATCATAGACGTTTGGAAATATAGTTTTGCTGATAAGAACTAAGTAGACCTTGGCATTAATTCTAATACAAATATCAGATAACAACCATTTTGACGCTGTCTGTATGTCCGTCTACGTCTATGATAAAGTCTAACGCCGAAACACCATACCATGGATGATGGAACTACTAAAGATAACGCACATCATGTTTATTTATCATATCTTCATCAGTCCATCTCCCTCCGACCTTTGACGACTGATATCTTAAAAGTGGGAAGTGCACGATTCTATTCAGACAGACAGACACACTGAATTTTTTTGTACGTAGCTGTTTGCACAGACAGATTTTATCTCGCTTATCGGACGATAAGACGATTATAACTGTATTATAGTGATATAACATGTCACTTATGATGTAATAGGTGTATCGGACATCTTTAGGTCAATCGGTGCATATACTAAGGTCAAAGAAAATATTAATTACTAGATGATGCCCGCGACTTCGTCCGCGTGGATTAAGTTTTTTTGATTCCCGCGGGAACTCTTTCATTTTCCGGGATAAAAAGTAGCCTATGTCCTTCCCCGGGACTTAATTCACCGCTATACCAAATTTCATCAAAATCGGTTGAATAGATGGGCCGTGAAAGCGTAAGCAGCGAGACACACTTTCACATTTATAATATTAGTATGGAAGTGTGGATTTAATAGTATGTCAATGGATATCTCTGACAAACGACTAAGTAATAACATTATATTTTTTATTACTAGATGACGCCCGCGACTTCATCCGTGTGAATTTCCATGTTGGCTCCGACGTAATTTTGTCTCGTACATTAACTTCCATTTTTTTCTTTCCAGGTACCACCTAAAGACATTCCACGATGCGGCAACGGTCCACTACATCAGATCATCCCAACTGTTCCACACTAACCTCTGTCGAGCGCCCGCGCTGTTCCTTCTGTCAAGCAGCGACCCAGTTGGGGCAGAGAGAAGCAACCGAACCGTGTACGAGTCTTGGGTCAAGATGGGCATGAAGGTGAGACCACTATCACACCAACTGAGTATTTGACAACAAGTCAAATCAGCAATTTTTTTCAAACGTCAAAACGCGCGCTCAGCATAGGAAGTTGTATGGAATACTAAACAGTGACGTAATCAAAATTCGACGCACTTTTTTACTTCAATCGATAGAAGGGTTAAACATCTACGGGCGCGAGCGACTTTCTACCGTCCCCCATCCTATCCTCTATTTATTAATCACAAAAAAAATATGATTCAAATAGTTGTCAAATACCTAATATAGTTCGTTAAACTTATCTGACCCGGTCATTGACTTACCAATACCTTAGACGCACGCATCGAAACGCAAAAAACGGCACGGTCAAATTGTGCACAAATAGATATTGTGAACAATTTTCGCCTCAGTTGCGCATGAGTACACTAGGCGACAAAATGTCGTATGTGTCGAATTGTTATTACAAAATTTAACCCTAAATATAAAGCTATATGGTTGGTTTGTGTGAACCGTTTGGTGTCTTATTATCCGTATTAACTATGCTGTGTTTGTATAAACGATTGTCGCTTTTTGAGTATTAATTTGTAGGTAATGTTTACATCCTTAGTTGGTAAATCGATGGACCTGGTGGCCAAAATTGGGTCTAATAATTATGCTTGTTAAGTTTTTTTTTCAATTTTATTTTTCTCTAGCTGATGCCCGCGACTTCGTCCGCGTGGATTGAGGTTTTTTGGTTCCCGCGGGAACTTTAATTTTCCGGGATAATCTATCTCTGTGCCAAATTTCATCCAGGTCCGTTTTGACGTGATTGTGTGACAAACATCCATCCATTTATCCATACATCCATCCAAACTTTCGCATTTATAATTTTTCATATATATACTAGCAACACACAGCGGGTCAGATAAGTTTGTGCGACTATAACATTTCACTGTGACGTCAATGTGTTCGAACACTCGAATACGATCAGCGTAGGTGTGATTTAAAAACTTATGATACAGTAACTGTATATGACTTTTGCTTGAATGCTTAATTCAGAAACCGGCCGTTAATCCATAGAGAGTACTAGCTGATACCCGCGACTTCGTCCGCGTGGAATAAGTTTTTTAAATTCCCCACGGGAATTGCTGAATTTTCCGGGATAAGCTAAGCTAACATAGCCTATGTCACTCTCCATGTGCCCATACCCATGCAAACCCATGCAAAAAATCATCTCAATCCATGTGATTGAAAGACAAACCAACAAACAAACACACATTCGCATTTATGATATTAGTATGATTCCAAGCATATGTTTTTGTCCCGCAGTGCACGTGGAAATGTTGGGAGCGCTCTGCGCACGTGCAGCACTTCACCAAACACCGCGAAGAGTACGTGGCTCTAGTGCGCAAGCACATCCGCGACAACGTTACACTTGCGCAGCAGGAGAAGGCGCGCGCGCACTCCTAGCGACACTAGCCATAATGTAGCGTTTAAGGTGAATCATTGTTGTTGAATGTAATGCCCGTTCTACACTTGCGCTACTAAACACCGAATCGCTGACGTTAGGTTCGGTTTTCATACAAATTTCAAATCCTTTTTTAGCGGATGCCTATGTCATAATAGCTACCTGAATGCCAAATTTCAGCCCGATCTGTCCAGTGGTTTGAGCTGTGTGTTGATAGATCAGTCAGTCACCTTTTCCTTTTATAGTACGCGCACGAGTTGAATGCAGAGCTTTATTTATTTATATATTCTGTACCAGTAACTTAAAAATAAAACATAAACATTGAAAGGACATGCACAAGGACAGCTTATCTCTTGAAGAGATTTCTTCCAGATGCCCCAGAATGTGAGAATAGTAAAATATATAAGTAATAACTGTGTAGGTACATATACTGTCAGTCCATAATTTTCATTTTTAGGGTTCCGTACCAAAATGGTAAAAATGGAACCCTTATGGTGCGACTTTCTCCGTCTGTCTGTCTGTCTGTCTGTCCGTCCGTCACACTCGATTATTTCAGTAACTACCGAAGCTATCGACATGAAATTTGGAATAGTTGTGTATATTAGTGGCCCAAAGACACTGGAATTAAAAAAAATTGGAAATTATTTTTGTTCTTATTTAAAAAGGGGGGAAAATCGGAGGGTTGAAATTTAAAAGTGAGATAACTGTACTGTGTGGGGTATCGTATGAAAGGGTTTACTTTGTACATTCTAAAACAGATTTTTAATTATTTTTAGTCATGATAGTTTTTGATTTATCGGGGAAAAAGTCAAAAAAAATACCGTTCTCCCCCCCTTATCTCCGGAGTTTACCAATCGAAAAATCTGAAATAATTATGGTCAATAGGAATTTATATATATTTTACAGGAAAACTATAGCCAATGCTCTAAGTAGCATAGTTTTTTTGATATTAACAGAAAACCTCTACAAACAAAGTTAGTTTTGCGGTTCATTAAATTCATTAATCGTAAATTTTGCTACAGGTTTGTACGGAACCCTCGGTGCGCGAGTCCGACTCGCACTTTGCCGGTTTTTTTTTATGTATGTGTCACCATACATTAGGGCTCCCACACAAAACTGCGAATTCGCATCAAATCGCAAAAACTTCCGATTTTAATTCGCATCGCGCATTCCTGCGATGTTACGTAACACTTGGTGACAATTTCTTTCCGATAGATTGCTTTGCTTTGCATTATGCTTCATTCTTAAATCAACATAAAATTTAACAATCACCTTAATCAATAATTGCAAATGATTGAAATCATGTTCATCATTGGTTTTAAATTCACTACAATTATTCAATAAATCAGCTATATACATCATCATGCTATTATAATTAATATTTCCTTTAATCATTTTTCAAACTTTTTCACACGATTGAATTTTTTTAATCAAACCATTCGATGGGTGAATCAAACCTCCCCTGTCCTTTTTGTTGATTAAGGAACACAAAAAGTTTTCTTTTTCTCCTAGCATCAGCATTTGACAAATATAACAATGGACCACTGTAATTATTTTTCTAGCTATGAACCCTGCAATATAAACTGTGACGTGGTGAGTGTACTCATCCAACGGAGTAGACATGATATTGTCAAGAAGGCAATCAACATCATCTTCATTCATGTTGCAAAGTTCCATTACATTTTTTTCAAAACTAGGAGTGGTACTATTTACTGTATCTATAGGTTTATTGCTGCTAACAGTTAGTATCGGATTGGGTATTATAAATCCTTCGTTTTGTATTTTTAATTTTAACCTTATGATATTTTTTTTATAGGCAGACATAAACTGAACTACATTGGGGTTATCATTAAACCCACCTCTAGCTCTCATTTTTCCAAAAGACATTTCTAAAAAGTCTAGGCTGATTTTATAAAGAGTTAGAAATCTTAGTTTTTCTTTACAAATTAAATCTTCGTACATATTTAGTGAACTTTGTAAACAAATAATGAATCCAATAAAACCTGTTTTGCGTGGTGATTCGGTTAAACGTATAAGAATGGGCAGACGAAATTGAGCTCTAATTCAATCCTGTCATGGTTTATTTTACTTTGACGCCAAACCTTTACCATTTGATCGACAATTCTTACGTAATCGGGGGGCTGGTGCCAATGTAGAACGACTATTCAAAACATCGAAGGTGTCGTTGTCTATGTTTATAAATTTTATTTTAGCTCTGTAACCTTTAAACTCCTCACAAAAAGAAAGTGCGTCAGCAACTGTCCTGCTGAGCAATTGCACCGCCAAATTAACTTTCATTTTTTACTTTGAAAATAAAATGTGGGCCTGTTTCAATTTGTTGGCGAGGTGTAATCCTTTTTCTGTCTGAACATGAAGCAATAGACTGAGATATTTAAAATTTATCATGTTACCATCTTTATCAATTAAACAATTCTCCTAACGTGTTTCTAATAAGTTTTATCATGTGGCAGGGATCATATAAAACATTTACTCTTATATTTTCAAACATGAAGTAGGGTTTCAAATTTTTTAAATTAAAATTACATCCTAAATGATTCGCCATGCTGATGTTAGACGCAGCGCCATCAAATGTCAAGCCACAAACAAAAATATTGATCATAATATATAACTTTTCAATTGCCAATTTCACAATATTGGCTCGCTGTTCACCTGTCATTGAAGCTATAAAAAAATATCCGATCGGTAATATCTAATTAAAATTTATTGCTGTTATTATAATGGTTTACGCCCACTGACTTTTTTTGTCTTTGTCATTTGTATGGGATTACGTGACAGAGAGAGCGCTATATTAACTAGTCTCCGTGGATAGAGTATAGGCTAAGGCCTGTGTGGCCAAAGGTAGACTGTCATCCGAGACATTAGTACCTGTATCTACGTATCCTTTGAATTTGTGGTCGGTCCCGTCCCACACTAACCCTTTTCTTATAGCCATTTCATCAATACTTAAATTTACGAATACTTTATGTTCGCTATTTTTTGCTAAGGCCTCTAAAGTGTCGAAACTCTCAGCGGTGAAACCTGGTTCCGCGTCAATTTTAGTGATAGTGCGCGATAATGTGACTGGGTGAGGTAAAACGGTATCAAAAGAGTCTCGAACAAATTTATATGCACTTGGAGAGTAGAAATTTAATTATTATAATGCAAACGACCTTAATTCTGGTGAAAGTAACTTCTAAATTAGACTTTTTTGATTTTTTTAAATATCTCACAAAGAAGTCTTTGTTTTTTTACCTGCATTCCTGACAAGATATGGACTTCATCATTATTTAGTTTATTCTTAAGAGTAGATATAATATCTGAGAACTTAGCCACTTTAGTTTTTAACCGTCGGTTTTGTTGATAGCTTTGATTTTTTTATTTTTGAGTAAATTTTTAGTTTTAAGTTTGTTGAGTTCCTTATCTCGCAAAAAATCTCGCGAAACACTTACTTGGGCCTGGCCAATTTTTTTTATTCATGTTAAGCAACCAGGCATTTCGTAGATTTTTGTCCTTTGGAAACCTGAAAAATGATTTGATTGATGATATTATAATATTTATCTAATCTTTTATCTAATCAACCTTCAAAATATACCTAGGTACTAAACAAAACTTAAGCCTGAATACGGCCTGTAAAATTGTACAAGTATAAGAAACGTTAAACAAGATCACAGGTATTAATTAATTGATAAATATTGTAACAGGAATCTACTAGAACCAAAATTACTACATATAACTATTTACATGTTTTGCACATAAAATAAATAGGGACTGCTTCCAAAATGCCGAATGATTATTAATAATTTCACAGTAAACATTTAACCAAATTACGAGACTTCATGGTACATGAAAACTTACCGATGAAAAGTAATTTCAGGTGTTTTTCTATATGAAGAATTGCCGCACAGAGGTGCACTACACTTAACCATTTTATTTAAGTATTCTTGGATCTTTAGACTTGATTTTAATACAAAAATAAAAGATAAACAACTCGCAGGATAAGAGCTTGTTTTTGACATATTGCACCATATTGCTCTTATTTGTATCTTAACAAGATGGCGGTTTGCCTCAAGATCTGTTTTGTCTATGAGTGCGTAAGTGTTGCAACAACAGTAAGAAAAGAGATAGATTCATATATTTTTGATTGGAGAGAAACAAGCGAAGATATTATTTATTCTCTTAGATGTAGTTGTGAAAATTATTTTCAGACTGCTTCTGCTTTGTATGTCTGTGATTCGCATCTCAGGTTCCTGCGATGCGAAAGGAAGGCGATGGGTAGGGGAAAATCTTATGGGTTTGCGACACCGACATGCTCGCGACCGTAGACAGAGAAAGAGATATACTCTATGCTCGCGACAGTATATCTGTAGCTATACAGGTGACGTATTGTGCAACATTAGTGCTGTGTATATCTTTACAAGTAAAATTGAATGGATTTAAGTTTTCACTTCTATCGGCAGTCCCTATATGACTGCCAATTTTTTTTTTGACTAGGAACGCTGTGTTGTAACTTGGACGAAATAAATACAAAAATTTAAGTAGGGATTTAACTAATTTGATCGCAAGAATTGTATGAAGTCTTGTGATTAAATTAGTTTAATCATCACTTAAATTTTTAATTTTTTCCGTGCAAATCAGGTGAAGATAAAATTTGACTCTATGCGAGTGAATAGGCCCTATTCACTCGCATAGAGTCAATAATAGAGCCCCTATTCAATAGGGGAATATTTTTTGGCGATTTGGAAAAATCTCACGGGCAAGTATAGAACAGGCTTCTATTTTCTAAGTTAAATAGAACACTCAATCACAGAATTGTAAGATAGAAATGGTACATGCTGCTTTTACATTTAAGAAATACCTTAATCAGGGTCCTTTTAACTTCATTTTTATCTATTGTTGTTTTTGTTTAGTTAAAAGTAACAAAACCGATTCATACATTTAATCAATAGGTAGTTAATAGTTATTGCTCGAACATTAAAATTTCAATTGTCAGTCGCCGGGTATAACTCCAGCCCGGGGAAGATATTATATTATCGTTATTGTTATATTATATGATCGAGCCATATCACCTGCTCCCGTACAAGCAAAAACTGTGTTTTTCCACCTGTTCTAGAAATTATTGAATAAAGTTATTGAGAGTTATTGAGAGTATTGAGAAATAATAAAAAATATATGTACAACATTGATATAGTTAGCGCCAATCAAATAGTCGTCTCTCAGTAGAATCATCTTTCCGAACCGGTGGTAGATTCTTACGACTTATCATAAGTGATACTAGTGGTTCTACATGAAATAAATCATTTTCATTTTCATTTTCATTTTTCATTGAGCTGAGGAGCGAGTGCTTGTTTGCGCATCTCTCATACAAACTGTCGAAGTCAACGTATATACTACGCGCGAAAATATGCTATTGCGACGTGTCTTGCGATCAACTTCAGACTCGACTAAATGTTTGGCGCGAGCTATACACGATGGATGGAGTTCCTTCTCTAGTTTTAATTTAACTTTGGTATTTTCAAATTTTTGCTGTTGTGAAAGTTTTAATATATAAAGGTTGAAAACGCATAGGCGGAGACGTGTTGAGCCTAAAATAAGTAGCACGTTATAAAAATGATTTTATTAATCCTATATCTGTAAGGCAAGTATGAGAGTTTACATCTCACCGAACGTTAATAGAAATCGAGCGGTTTAACTTCAACATAAAACGGACCTTATCTGCCTTGTTTCCATTAGGTACTTCGTCCAACATAGCCAGTGCTCCAAAAAGAAACCTTGTAAAATTAAAAACTGGAACTGATTTTTTTACTTGAAAAGTCGAATCTGTCGCCAGAGGTTTCTAGTTTTTCACCTTGAAAATAACATAATAGGTAATAACTAGCAAAGTCAACGAAAAGAGATTTCGGGAGGTAGCCCAAAGCGTTGATTTGATCAAATTCGCACCACTTTCGATTACATGCTCCACGATAGCCCTCATGTGGTTTTAACCAGAGGCCCAATTGTCTTTAATCGAATCAAAAGTCGTAATTATTTGTCAGCTTAAAACGTATTACTCGAACAGCCCCCCGATTATTATTCAATAGGTATGCACGATACCCTAAACGTATGAGAATGGATACACGAAGTTGAGCTCTAATTAAATGCTGTTATGGTTTATTTTACTTTGATGCCGAATTTTTACGATTTGATCGACAATTCTTACATAATCGGGGGGACTGTTCATACGTCATGCTTTATGACGTGCAGGCATCTATGAACTCCTTAAACCAGCCGAGCGATCGCGTAACTTCTGCATCAATCATTGATACATCGCAATCACCTCTGATTGGTTAACACTCTTCCACTATTGGACATAATCCATTGACGCAGCAAGAATGCCATAAATTCAGCCAATTACAACAATTGATACTGTAACAATGATTGATGCAGAAGTTACGCGATCGCTCGGCGGTCGTATTATCCGTTTGACAAACGATTACGATTTCCTTACACAATCGGAGGGCAGAGCACGGCGCGACATCGTTCATTAAAGAAATCATTGTAGTCCATTCATTCTAGATTTCAATGTATGGGGAAAACGGCAAAATTAATAATTTTTTGAAACCACTGTGGTTTTATACCTATGAGTGAGTACATTAAAAAACACAACTCTCCCCCCCCCCTCCGGTGGTGGCTTCCCCCCTCCCCGCCTTGAAAAGTGTGCCATTTTGCAGATTTCCTAGATTTTCAAGAAAAATATACAAGCTAGGACAAAACTGTCAAAGAGAACATTGTTCCTTAATAAACTACCTACAAACAAGTTCATAACATTTATGGTGATAGGAGTTATAGTTTACAAGCTATGGTGCGTTAAAGTTGACTAAAAATCGCAGCTCAGTAAAATAAGCCAATTTTCAACATTTTATATGTATTCTGTAATCTCTAGAAAACTATTAGAGTTAGGCAAAAACTGTCAGGAGTAAAAATAAACACCATTTAATGACCTATAAAAAAATATTTAGTTCATAAAGATAGGACTAATAATTTCGCATATATATCCACGTATTGTATACGAAGAAAAATAAAAAAATTGTTAGAATCCTGTGTTATTTGCAATTTGCACAAAAACTATTAGAGCTAGGAAAAATCCTTCGAAGAGCAATTAATTTCATTAAATTACCTACAAAAAAATGTTATGGTTTATTTAGATAGGACCAATAGTTCGAAAAATATGACTACCTTTATTCCATGAAATTTTTTTTTTTCAAAAACCATGTATATATTTTTTAATTTTCACAGAAACTATTAGAACTAGGAAAAAAAATATCATAAGCAAAAATGAACTTCATTAAATTACCTCCAAAATAGTTTTTAGTTTATTTTGACAGAACTAATAGTTTCGGAAATATGGCTGTCTAACTTGCATAAAAAAAGAAACCCTTGTAAAATCCGTGAATGTTTTTTGTAATTTCAAGAAGAAGTATTAGAGCTAGGAAAAAAGCTGTCAGGACTTAGGACAAAGATAATTAATTTACCTATAAAATAGTGTTTAGTTTATTTTGATAGGACAAATAGGTTTTGAAATATACCTTGCTATTTTGTAAGAACCGGTGGTAGTCATCTTGACTTACATAATAGTATGGAATAAATAGAAATTAAATAACTTTTTTTTTAACGCATCATAGCTTGTAAACTATAACTCCTATCACCATAAATGTTATGAACTTGTTTGTAGGTAATTTATTAAGGAACAATGTTCTCTTTGACAGTTTTGTCCTAGCTTGTATAGTTTTCTTGAAAATCTAGGAAATCTGCAAAACGGCACACTTTTCAAGGCGGGGAGGGGGGAAGCCACCACCGGAGGGGGGGGGAGAGTTGTGTTTTTTAATGTACTCACTCATAGGTATAAAACCACAGTGGTTTCAAAAAATTATAAATTTTGCCGCGAAAAAATCTAAAATGAATGGACTATTGGTGGAAATAGTCACGATCCTCAGTAATGAGGAAAACGACATAGAGAAAGGTCCATTTTATTCTGGCGTTAATGACGGTCGAATTCTATCATCGGTGAAGAGTACAAAATCTCATACTAACCATCTATTTGGTCTCTATCTATTTGGTACTGACCAAATAGATAGAGAAAAGCTTAGTATTTTGGTAGGTACGAGTAACTGTAATTTAAAATATAAGATTTTATATGCACTTTCAAGCATTGACTGAATTATTGGAATAAGTTGGTATGAAGTATAAAAGATTCATTATACTTACTTAGTTTTAAACTTTTATAAAATAAATATACTTTAAAATTAGCTTGTTGTTTTTCTTAAAAAGTCATGCTTAGTCAACTAAATACATGCTAAATTAATGTGAAAAAGTTTGAAATGGTTGTCAAACTTAAAATTAACCGAGGATGTGAATTTTAGGTCTTTTGGAAGCCCCTCTATTTAATAATAAGAAATACTTAATTTATTTTTGACATAGGCATCAATTCAGTGGCGTGCACAGTATTTGAAGCCTGGGTAGGCATTAGATTGCTGGCAGGTCAAAGAAATATACTTAAGCAATGAGCAATTTCATCTAGGGTAAGCGGTGATTTGCTGACTCTATGACATGCACGCCACTGGGCATCATCCCTATCGGTATTGGTATGTACGATACCCTAAACGTATAAGAATGGGCAGATGAAATTGAGCTCTAATTCAATGCAGTCATGGTTTATTTTACTTTGACGCCGAACCTTTACCATTTGATCGACAATTCTTACGTAATCGGGGGGCTGGTTCGTGCCCGGATTTAAAAAATGTATGTAAGTATGTGTATTTTTAGCCACTACTTTGTAGGTATAGGTAATCGTAATCACCGCTAAACGTAGTGTGAATAATTTTAACTGCAGGTAGGTACTTAAATACCTACATTAGCTGATGCCCGCGACTTCGTCCGCGTGGATTGGTTCCCGCGGGAATTCTTTAATTTTACGGGATTAAAAGTAGCCTATGCGTGCGAATTCCAGACTATAATCTAATCTCTGTCAGATCTGTTCACCCGTCCTGCGTGATTGAGTAACAAACATCCATCCAAACTTTCGCATTTATATTATTACTAGCTTCAGCCTGCGACTTCGTCCGCGTGGATTGAGGTTTTTCGTTCCCGCGGAAACTCTTTAATTTTCCGGGATAAAATAGCCTATGTGCTATTCCAGACTAGGTAAGTATAATCTATCTCTGTGCCAAATTTCATCCAGATCCGTTCAACCGTTGGAGCGTGATTGAGTAACAAACATCCATACATCCATCCAAACTTTCGCATTTATAATATTTATTTGATTAATTGACTAGCTGATGCCTGCGACTTCGTCCGCGTAAATTGAGGTTTTTTGGTTCCCACGGGAACTCTTTAATTGTTCGGGATTAAAAGTAGTCTATGCGTGCGAATTCCATACTATTTAATAATCTATCTCTGTGTTAAATTTCACCCAGATGCCGGCCAGATCCGTTCAGCCGTCCTGGCGTGATTGAGTAACAAACATCCATCCAAACTTTCGCATATAATGTATTAGTATGGATAATTAAAAAATAATTAGTGGTTTTAGCACGGACATCCAACAATTACCTTCACATGCAATATAGCTATGTCTGTGTTTTTACAAATCAGTACGAAAAACACGCCAGCACCGCGTGCGCGTATTTATCGTAATTTTTAGCAAGTTTATCGGATATTTTTTGCATTTAGATAGTTAACCGTGCTAGATATAATCGTCTGCAAACTCGAATCGTGTAGATATGGAGTTTGTTTTACTTGGTTTTTTTTAATTAAAAAAATGTTTTGTTGAGTGCGTGTTCAATTAGCAGTGTTAAAAATTGCATTGCACATTGCGATTGCACAGGATAAAAAACAAAACTTATTCTTTTAATTGGTGAGTATACATCGAGTTTCGCTTCGCGTTTTTTGATTTTATAGGTGTTAACAGCTGTTAACTCTTAAGTAGAAGTACCTATCTGAATTCCCGGCGAAAAACTCACATAGTTATGTACATCTTACTAAAATTATACCTACATGCAAAAATCGTTTTTTAATTGTTGGTTTGTCCTTTAATCACGCCGCAACGGATCGACGTATTTTTTGGCACGGTTATAGGTGAGGGACGGAGAGACAATAGGCTACTTTTTATCTCGGTAAATTAAGGAGTTTCCGCGGAAATAAAAAAAACTTAAACCACGCGGACGAAGTCGCGGGCATCATTTAGTCTTACTACTTATAAACATTACAAACACAAATTAAAATGCAATATTTAATATTGCAATATTTCATGCAAATCGTTCAAGCCACGTTCAAGCTATTAAAAAGTTAAGAATTCACACAAGTAGGTACTAAAATGATTTAAGTAAGTAAGTAATATTGCAATATTTCATGCAAATCGTTAGAGCTGTTAAAAAGTTAAGAATCCATACTTAATGAGTAGATAATTAGGCAGATGATGCCCGCGACGTCGTCCGCGTGGTTTTAGTTTTTGTTATTCCCGTGGGAACTCCTTAATTTTCCGGGATAAAAAGTAGCCTATGTCACTCCCGGTTCTCAACTATACCCATACTAAAAATCACGTGGATCCGTTGCTCCGTTGCGGCGTGATTGAGGCAAACCAACAAACAAACCCACTTTCGCATTTGGTAATGATAAATTGGGTATTGTAGATGCGGAAATGTGTCTGTCTGCTACGCTTTCATGGCTCATCTTTTTAACCGATTTTGATGATATCTAGATAGGTTTCGGGGAAGGGCAAAGGTTTGCCGCCCTACTTACGACACTGGGTATTAAACAACGTAGAATGAGAATTCTTTTCGTCATTCTCTCGCTAGGGTAGGGTTGCCAACCCCAAATTTAAAAAACTAGGATTTGAAGTTGGAAAAACAAGGAGAATTATTCAGTTTAAAACCAAGACGCAGTAATAGAGTTGCAAATAAAGACGGAGAGCTGGCAAGGAATTTCGGGAAGGTCCTTTTGGCAAGCTGAAAGCGGCAGGACTGGATTCGCCAGTTGACGAAATTGGACCAATATTTAAATTAATATGTATAGGTAGTGAAAATAGGTGAGATGAAATTCAAGTAATTAAAATAATCATATTTATAACGAAATAGTAAGGCACTGCGCGACAATAGTAGAGAGAAAGAAATATTATATCATCGAGTGGCAAGTTGCACCTTTGTTTTAAAACAGCGGCAGCGCGATTAAACTTGCGAGCCGTGAGGCCGCCCGTAACGTTACAAATTTAAGAGGCGCGCGAACTTTAAAAAGTAAAAAACCAGGACTCTGCTTAAAAACTATTCAGGACATCCCACTACAAAAACTAGGACATGTCCTGGGAAAACAGGACGGTTGGCAACTCTATTCTAGGGTAAACATCGATAACACGCGTCAGTAAGTGGACGGATAGCCGACCTTGGCCTTCTCTTTTCCTCCTCGCCACAGAATACGGTCTATGCAAAATAGTAAATTACGTAAATGTATGATCTCTGAATTCGGAATAAGCGTGGGAAGTCGTCGGTACCGGTTATTCCGACATACCTACCACTGTTCTTTAAACGTAACGGTAACGTAAATAGTAAATACCTACGTAATAAGCAAAATATTTTACTTATTGCTTAAGGTGTAATATCTTAGTGAATTATTTTTCATTCACGCAATTCACATCTTATGAGATTAAAAATTAAAATTAAGTACCTACCTTTAATTACCTACTTATGTACATAAGTACATAAGTTTATAGCGTTAATCCATACTAATATTATAAATACGAAAGTGTGTCTGTCTGTCTGTCTGCTACGCTTTCACGGCCCACCTGATCAACTGATTTTTCATCCCATGTATTCGAAAAGGACGACTTGGTTCGCCTTTATGTGCGCCCAAAGGTGGTGTTTTCTATAAGAAACTTTTAGCGGGCAGTAATGAGTTTTTACATCTCTCATATTCGGTAAGTAGGTCCTTATTACCCCCAAATGGAGCTTGTAGGTGACCAATTAGCGCTCTAGGGTAATAATGTAGCTAGAAAAGCCCTCGGGCGGTAAGTAATTAAAAAAAAGTATGATGGTTAGATGTACGCGAACTTTTTGAAAGAGTGAAGAGGTTTTTTTTTAAATTCCTTACCGCCCTAGGGCTTTTCTAGCTACATTATTACCCTGGAGCGCTAATTGGTCACCTTCAAGCTCCATTTGGGGGTAATAAGGACCTACTGACCTCACAATCGAGATGTAAAGCAGAGTAGTTAGCTCGGGTGTAAGCATCAATTGCACCCTCGAACTATAGGCGCCCTCGCTGTGCTCGTGCGCCTAAATATCTCGGGCTGCAATTGATGCCTTACAGCCCTTGGCTACTAATCTACTATTAATCCTCTTTATACTCGTAAGTGCGCCGCAATTATCTTTGCCGCGCACTTATTGAATTTGGAACATCTTAGTGTTCAGCGCCAACGCAAATTGACGACCTCCGTGGCGCAGTGTTGAGCGCTGCTGTCTTAACGTGCGGAGGTCCAGGGTTCGATCCCCGGCAGGGTCAATTTAGGAATTTATAATTTCTGAATTTTAACTAACGAAAGGGCTATATGGATATATATATTAAAAAAAAAAAAATTATAATTAAATAAATATTATTATAAAGGCGAAAGTTTGGATGGATGTGTGGATGTATGGTGGTATGGATGTGTGTTACTCAATTACGCCCGAACGGCTGAACGGATCTGGATAAAATTTGGCATAGAGGTAGATTTAGAAAAAAAAAAAAAAATTATAGTCTGGAAATAGCACATATGCTTTTTATCCCGGGAAATTAAAGAGTTTCCGCGCGAACCAAATTTTCTCATACAGGGTGATGAAAAGTAGAGTGTATCATTCGGGCGCAAATATATTTTTGGCTCGGGCGACGTACTTTGAACCCCTCGCTACGTTCAGGATTCTACTAAAGAATCCCTCGCTACGCTCAGGATTCTACTCTAGAATCCCTCACTTCGTTCTGGATTCAAAAAAGCGCCCTCGCCGTAAAAATATTATTTTGCTCCCTTATAATACAATCTACTATTGATGTTTGGTACAGGGCTAGGTTGTATCCCGGGGAAGGACATCTTAAGGGTCCGTAGGTTCGAAAAATTAAAGAGTTCCCGCGGGAATCAAAAACCATAATCCACGCGGAAGAAGTCGCGGGCATCATATAGTTATTCAATAAGAGGACTCAAAGCTTTGCCAGCAAAAAACGTAGCTATACCTATGTAATTATTTCCAAACATGCATGAGAAGTTGAGAACTTAAATGAGTGAGTTCATTGAATTATTATGAAGGTGCATTTGAAGGTGAGTCATCCGGTTATTATGTACCTACCTACATAGAGTTATATATTTAAAATGAATATCACTCACGATAGTTTAAACGTTATAAAATAACTTAAATGCTTACGTATAAATTGTGGGTTTTTTACTAAAAGAAACCCACAACTTTTTTTTACCTAATTCTCTATTCAAATAAACTTTTACAAGAGCTTTTGAATTTCTACCGTTGGTGGTTCGGTTATCTAAAACGTTTTTTCAGTAAAGGTAGATTCTTACGACCTGACATTTGTGGCACAAGTTATCCTACATGAAATAAATCATTTCATTACATTTCAATAAACAAACATTAAATAGGATTAAAATAATGTAATTGTATTTATTTTCAAGCAACGGAAATCTAAGTGGGCAAGTGAAGTCAGACTAGCACTCCATACCTATATTTTTTATGCCTGGTTTATTAATAGGCATTGTGTTATACCTACCTATCTATTGTTTATACCTACCTAGTAACAGTCTGTCTCACTCTCAAGGCTAGGTTTTTTAGCGTCTAGGCGACCAAATGTGTAGGTACCTACTTGCAATGACCTCTCCATTTCGATGGGCATTCAGCATAGGTAGGTATATTATGTTACCGGAAATTATATTATTATATTATACTTAATGGTGATGATTACCGAGTTTATTTATGGCTTGGGTTTTCTGCTAATTAAATGTATAATAAAATTTAGCATAATAATAAATGAAATTGAAAATAATAATAAATGAAATTGAAAATGTATTGAAAATGTAGGTATATCAAGAAGTACCTACTAGATAACGCCCGCGACTTCGTCCACGTGTAGGTACCTATTTATAAATGAAAAATCAGTCCGTGGCGTAGTGTTGAGGGTTGTTGGTCCCGGGTTCGATCTCCGGCAGGGTTAATTTGCGATTTTTTAAATTTCTGAATTAAATTCCCTGGTTTGGCCTGGTGGGAGGCTTCGGCCGTGGCTAGTTACCACCCTACCGGCAAAGACGTGCCGCCAAGCGATTAAGCGTTCCGGTACGATTCCGTGTAGAAACCGAATATGGGTATGGATTTAATATAACTGCTATGCCTCTAACAGGTTAGCCCGTTACTATCTTACACTGCATCATCACTTACCATCAGGTGAGATCGCAGTGAAAGGCTAACTTGTAGTGGATAAAAAAAAACTATGATTTTTCTGGGATGAAAAGTACCTAGTCACTCTCCAAGTAAAACCATGTAATATAGATAAAACCGGCAAAGTGCTAGTCGGACTCACACACGAAGGGTTCCGTGCCATCGTACAAAATTGAACATTGGTACTTTCGTAAAAGAAACAAAGGAGGCACTCAAAAATCACGCGGGCCCCCCTTTATTAGGGTTCCGTACCAAAATGGTAAAATGGAACCCTTATGGTGCGACTTTCTCCGTCTGTCTGTCCGTCTGTCCGTCCGTCACACTCGATTATTTCAGTAACTACCGAAGCTATCGACATGAAATTTGGAATAGTTGTGTATATTAGTGGCCCAAAGACACTGGAATTAAAAAAAAAAGGAAATTATTTTTGTTCTTATTTAAAAAGGGGGGAAAATCGGAGGGTTGAAATTTAAAAGTGAGATAACTGTACTGTGTGGGGTATCATATGAAAGGGTTTACTTTGTACATTCTAAAACAGATTTTTTATTATTTTTAGTCATGATAGTTTTTGATTTATCGGGCAAAATGTCGAAAAAAATACCGTTCCCCCCCCCTTATCTCCGGAGTTTACCAATCGAAAAATCTGAAATAATTATGGTCAATAGGAATTTATGTATATTTTACAGGAAAACTATAGCCAATGCTCTAACTAGCATAGTTTTTTTGATATTAACAATAAACCTCTACAAACAAAGTTTTGCGGTTCATTTCGTCTTGTTTTTAATACGTCATAAATCGTAAAACTTACTACAGGTTTGTACGGAACCCTCGGTGCGCGAGTCCGACTCGCACTTGGCCGGTTTTTTTTTTAATAACATATTTTATTGAAAACAATACAATAGAACTTAAAGCTAGCTAGCATAACCTAATTACTATATAAATCATGCCCGCGTGGAATGGTGGCAAAAATGCTGGCTGCATATCCGCGCTGGACAGCCAGGCTGATTCTTTGCGCGAGCCAGCCCTTCTGTCACCAGATGAGGCAATCAACCGCGGTGAAATATCTCGCAAATAATTCTAAATATATATTCCTATTCCCTCAAAAGTTAAGTAGGTAATAGTACTTATTAAATTAATTCTAAAGCCAAAGGTCAATCGCATCACAATAAAACATGTTTCTTTTGTTGAAGTTTCGACCCTAGTTTATATAACCTCTTAGGGCAAACACATTTCCGTTCCGTCGTGGGTAAAAAGCATTAATATTCAAGGATGAAATGAATCCGCCACGAAAGTCGGAGTCTGTGTCAGAGACGAAGGGATGATGCGCGCGTCTCTACCGGATAAAATCGTTATTCCTTGCCGTGTAACCTGTCCTGAAGATCTGCGCATATGAGCCATGGCACATTGTCGATGGCCATGTTAGCTATTTGTCTACTTGTGTAAAATTATTTGAAGATACCTGTTCTGAATTATTGGTTATTTTGTGAGTTTGTGATTGATTTTGTTAAAGTTGTGAACTAGAATAAAGTCTGGTCGATGTAAATAAGGTGTTATGTGGTCGCACAGAGTACTTTGTCTTTTTGGGAAGGTGGTCGTAGATCCGCTTTGTTCCTATGCTAGTTGTAACCCAGAGTCGAAGTACAGCAGAGCAGCAGAGGGCAGATAGCAGCTCGCCTCTCAGCAGATGATGAGTTACGATAAATAATACCAGCTCTGTACTCTGTAGTCGTCTTCTTTTTCTGGTCGGTGGTATTTGTTGTGGGTCTTCTCCGGTTGGCCCGTGAGGGCCTCAAGGCTGGGCCTCCTTACCCGGGTGGGGCGCGGGGCAACATTGTGCCCCGGTGAAAGACTTGAAGCCGGATGTAAAACCGGCTAGGGCCTGCCTTGTAGGCTACGGGCCCCTAGGTCGGTGGTAGTCGTAATTATTAAATTAAAGCAGGGTTCATACTTCATAGAAACACTTGTACTATTTTAATATGGTCACCGGGCGCTCCAGAAGTTATATGTATTTGACATGTTCTTTAAAGTTACGAAATATATGCGATGGAAAGTGTCGTTTAGATAATAAGTTAATAACATAAGTAACTAACTATAGTAAGTAAATAGGAAAGTTTATATTTGCCCTTAATTTTTCTTAAACGAAATAGTTTTGTTGTTTTCTAATAATTGTATGTGGTTGGCTAAGAGCTTTATGGACACAATGTCAGAAAAACCTGATCCTGAGTCCTGACGAGAAAAATAATCCGGTTAAGACAAATGTACTTAAGTGATAATTTATATTTAATTAAGTTACCATATTATTCTATACCTACTGGATAATGCCCACGACTTTGTACGCGTGGATTTATTGGATTCTTCCCGTTGACCTAGCCACCCTAGCTAGGGCAAGAAGGAAGCTGTCTCACAGCACAAGTAGATACCTATAGGACGGCCTCCGTGGCGCAGTGTGTAGCACTGCTGTCTTAACGTGCGGAGGTCGCGGGTTCGATCCCCGGTAGGGTCAATTTAAGGGAATTTATAATTTCTAAATTATCTGTGGTAGAAACCGAATAGGGGTAGGTATGGGTTTTAATATAACTAACAGGTTAGCCCGCTACCATCTTAGACTGCATCATCACTTACCATCAGGTGAGATCGCAGTCAAGGGCTAACTTGTGGATAAAAAAAAAAGGAAAAAATCGATAATTAGGGTTCCGTACTCATAGGGTGTCGAATTCTTTGTCAGACGCTATTAATTTAGCGCCATAATAATAATATTATGTACTTAAGCCAGTAATTATTTCCCAACTGATTACGTGTTGTTAAGTCATCTTTCTTGTTATTAATTAATAAAATAATTATTTATATTGTGTGGTGGTATTTTTTTTGTCCGTTGGTAGGTACCTACCTTTTTTCACCAACCCAAGGTCTTATAAATTTTTGTTCCAAGACCATAATATTATTCACGACGTTTTGTATTTTTCTGAAAGAGATCCTCTGAGTATATAAGTAATAGCTGATGCCCGCGACTGCGTTCGCGTGGCATATATTTTTTAATTCCTACAGGCACTCCTGGCGGTTTCCCCATACATTATTATTACTAGTATTATTCTATTTTCTCCATATATATGTCCGTGCCATGCCCCGTATGTTTTGCTTTTTTCAATAAATCAATAATTTTAAGAACAAGGAACCTTAAAAAATTGCAAAAAATGGCCCAGTTCTCGCGCCATCATCAGGTCATCCCGCAAATAAATTTGACGAATATAATCAAAAAAGCAAAAACATACTGGCAGCATAGCCTGAGTCCTTCTTAAATTATTCTTGAAAAGAAAATTAAAATCGGTTCGGTTTTGGAGGGGGAAACAGAAATAATTTAAAAGTAGCTTAGGTCACTCTCCATAATGGACCTGAATTACTAAACTTAAAAAACTATTAGGTACTATGAAAAGAATCACGTCGGTCCGTTGGTCTGTTGCGGCGTGATTGAAGGACAAACCAACACACTTTCGCATTTATAATATTAGTAAGTATGTTGTACCTAAGTATCAAAAAATTATTTGGAGTCGCCTTTTTAAAGATACTGTTGACACCGGAGCATCTTTAGGAGATGTTGACTCAACAATCACCGAGTAGTAGGTAGGTACCTACCTAATTGTATGGTCTGTGTCGACTTTACAATCGTGCATTGTCGAGAAGACTTTACAATCGTGCATTGTCGAGTAAATACTTTATAACTTTACAATCGTGCATTGTCGAGTAAATACTTTACAATCGTGCATTGTCGATTAAGACTTTACAATCGTGCATTGTCGATGAAGACTTTACAATCGTGCATTGTCGATTATGACTTTACAATCGTGCATTGTCGATTAAGACTTTACAATCGTGCATTGTCGATTAAGACTTTACAATCGTGCATTGTCGAGTAAACAATTTTCTACTGCAATTTATCAAGGATCAATCATCAAAACAAGCAATCATATTTGAATCATCAATTTGTGATTATAAAAATAAAACATTTTAAAGAAAGAAGTAAGTTACATACTTAGTATTGGCAGCCTAGACAACTAATTTGAAACGATTCGTATGTTGTCTATTAAATTAATTAATCTAGTTTACTTATAAATTTATAAATTAAGATTTACTAGATTTTTTCGTATAGCTTTCACTTCAGCTTTCACTAAACAGACTCTACGTTTTAAAATATGATTTATTTCACGTAGGACAACTTGTGTCACTTAAACGATACGACTCTACCACCAGTTCGGAAAGTTGATTCTACTGAGAAGAGCTGGAAAGAAACTTAGCAGTTGCTCTTTTCTAAAAAAGTAAGAGCTTGTACAATAAGTAAACAATACAACACATACGTTACGTTACTAGTATTGCACTGACTTGTGGGTCACAAGATGCGAGGATTTATTTTAAGTACAAGATTTATTTATTTTAGGTCACAAGATTTATTTCACGTAGGACAACTTGTGTCACTTATGATACGTTAAGACTCTACCACCGGTTCGGAAAATTGATTCTACTGAGAAGAGCTGGAAAGAAACTCAGCAGTGCTCTTTTATAAAACATACGCGCCGAATTGAGAACCTTCTCCTTTTTTGGAAGCCGGTTAAAAAAAAGTAAGAGCTTGTACAATAAGTAAACAATACAACACATACTTACGTTACGTTACAAGTACCTAAATTGCACTACAAGATTGGCTACAAGATGCGAGGCCGGTTGCTTTCATGCAACTTAATCATTAAGATAATCATCGATAGTATAATTAGGGTTCCATACCAAAACCAAAATGGTAAAGAAGGAACTCTTAAGCGAAAAGTCCATCCGTCTATCACACAATATTATTTCTTCTTACAGGCGAATCAACCATGGCCACCAGACCAATAGCGTGCTTATTTACCACGTGCTGCAAATCACCTGCAGTATTCAATAAAGTAAGTATTTAGCACTCTAAGTAGTGGATTACTAAGCTCCTTAAAGTTTATTTCTTTTTATTCGTTCCGAACTAAAGTAGCGAATGTAACTTCGACCTTGCTATAGACCTCGAAACTCGCAGTCCAACGTTACACACGTGCAAACGTTTAACTAATTAGTAAGTACCTACCTACCTAAGTAATTTATTCATAGATCAGAGTGATCGTCAGTAATTGGATAGAAGCAGGCGTTACTTTGCGGAAGTCCATGATAATGAAGGAACTAGAAATTTAATTCGCTATAATCCGCAACAGTAGACAAATCTATGTGGTACCTACAGTGTATCTTGCAATTGCAGCTTGCGATATTCACCACACCACATAAATCTTCCAAATTATTCTCAACGTAACTACGTTTCACTCAGACACCGGACCATCGGAGATGTTGACTTGACAATGCACGATTGTAAAGACTCGTCTTTACTTTACAGTACTTAATTGTAAAATTGACATGGCATTTTATTTTTCATAATTTTAATAATTCTTACGAAGGAATAGGAACTACAAAAACCGGCCAAGTGACGGTCGGGAAACGCGGGTTCCATAGTGCCCATCACAATATTATGCAGACATTTTATGTACAGATCCAAATAGTGACGTCCAAAGAAAAAATTAAAAAATTTTGATTCCTCGTACCTAGACCTATCAGAAAATACTTACCCCATGTAACTTAGAACAGTATGTTCAGCGATTTTTGGTAGTTTTCGAGTTATAATTTTTTTGAGTTTTATCGTGAGATTTCTGAGGGAGTGAGTGTCAAAACAATCACAAAAACAATGTTTGGAAAAAACTACTAAATAAAAAGAAAAAAAATTAACACATTTCCATTAATATCCCCTGACATTATGTGATTAATGGAAAGTGGTCACGACCCTCAGCAGCTTTTTATCCCGGAAAAGGGGTTGTTTCATTTTGGGCCAGGTACTTGTACAGTATTCCAAAAAATAGTATAAAATCATAGAAAACAAAATAAAATGTGCTTTTTGGCAGTTTTACAGTGATTAAGAGGTACAAAAATAAAATGTTTAATCAGGTACATTTGTAGAATAGCAACTCTCGCAGCGCATCCATCCATCAATCTGACTGCTGTTGGATATTTTAAGGTTAATTCACATTTCCCAGGTAATTTTATGTCAAATGTCATCATGACACGTGTAATATACGTCAATGTCAAAATGGACGCATGTTGTTGCGCTTTTATTTTGCAAAATAATTTCGCATTGTACCTCGTAAATTGAACTTTTTAGTAAGAAATAAAGAAAAAAATGTTACTATTTTATGACCCCGAACATTTTGAAATACCGTACAAATACCTGGCCCAGGCTCCATATAAATTTGAAACAACCCCTTTAGGAGTTTCCGCGGGAATAAAAAAAAACTTAAACCACGCGGACGAAGTCGCGGGCAACCGCTAGTATGCCATCCTTTTAGCTCAGATGCGACGGTCCCGAGTTCCCGACTAACGTCTTTCTGTAATTATTGATAAGAGTTTAATAGTAGGTAGGTACTCTGAGTCAAGTCTTGACGTAAGCGGAAGTACCTGTGGTAGTACCCTATGACCCTTACCTAGGCCGTAACACCGTATATTATAATTTCACTATCCCTACCATAGACCGTACGCGAATAGTGAATACGTAATGGGAAGAAACAAAGAGTCCCAAACTCATAACCCTCAGCAATAGCAAAGACTATTTCAGAGGTTAAAGATAACAAATCAAAAAAATAAAAATAAATAAAACCCTCAGCAATTAGGAAGACGCAAAGAGAGAATTTTTGAAGTGAAAACTTCTTTAGCCGCGTTGAGCACTTTTTGGTAGGGGGTAAACTTGTGGATTCGCGTCACCGACATGCGACCTGCTCCGCGCCGACATGCTCGCGTTGTTACCAAGACAAAAGGTCTTATGAGGATCGTCTAGAGACGAAACGCGACGCGAGTAGGTATTTTCAATAATGCTATCTGTTTCACAACGCTTCGCTGCCTTCTCCGTATCGTGCGATAGAGAGAGTTGCAAGTCCAGTAGGCATATGCCTAAATTTTATTCTTGAAATATTGTTTCGGGTGTTAACGTTTTTACCCCCCAAATGTTTACGAAATTAGACATTTTTGGTCTCATTAGATTCAGTACACCTTAATCTAGGCTCGTACGTTTTATTTTTTTAGTATTTAAGTTTAGTTAAATTTTAAAAAATTAAAATACTCGAGGAAGTTTTTAGGTCAAAAATATGGATATTTAGACGCTAATAACTTTTAACATATTACATAAGCAATATTTCTTTAAAATTAAAACGTACGAGCATAGTTATTGTATCTGCAACATTTCTAAAAATGAAAATTGGACAACATTTACGGGAAGAAAAACGTTATCGCTTTTTGTATGAAAATTTACAACTAGACGATCCTCTTAAATATAAATACACTACACTAGAATATGACGCCCGCGACTTCGTCCGCGTGGATTACGTTTTTTTGATCACCGGGGGAACTTCTTAATTTTCTGGGATAAAAAGCCTATGTCCTTCCCCGGGATGTAACCTATCACTATACCAAATTTCATCAAAATCTGTTGAATAGATGGGTCGTGAAAGCATAGCAGACAGACAGACAGACACACTTTCGCCTTTATAGTATGGATTCGTAATTAAACTTTAATGCCTTAGTTTTAAGGTTTATATTTTAACTAGATGATGCCCGCGACTTCGTCTGCGTTAATTGCGTTTTTTTGATTCCCTGGGAAACTCCTTAAATTTCCGGGATGAAAAGTAGCCTATGTCCTTTCCCGGGATGTAACCTACCGCTATACCAAATTTCATCAAAATCGATGAATAGATGGGCCGTGAAAGCGTAGCAGACAGACAGACGGACAGACAGACACACTTTCGCATTAATAATATTAGTATGGATTATTTTAAATATAGGTACTTTTTTTCCATTATTTAAAAAAAAAAATATCGGCAGTCCCTATGACTGCCAATATTTTTTGTAAGCAACCCATTAAGTCGAATATTCGACGTGTAAGACTAGCTTTTGACCTTTTCACATAGTAGGTACATTATATAGACCAGACTTTATAAAGCTATATTTAATATAACTTTATACTTAATTATTTTTTTTTTATTGAAAACAATACAATAGAAATTAAAGCTAGCTAGCCTTACGTACCTAATTACTATATAAATCATGCCCGCGTGGAATACTGATTGCATTTGCGCGCTGGACAGCCAGGCTGATCCTTTGCGCAAAAAATGAGCCAGCCTTTATAACTTATATCTTTGTTCTAAATCCAGATCAACACACGCACGCCTGTGTCACGCACCCTGCCAAGGCTCCTGTGCGCACGCAATGCTCACACGCATCAGATCAACAAGAATCTTCTCTACATCACCAACGACAAAATGACTATTAATACAGATCTCAAAACTATGAAGTACGTACTATTTAACTTATAAATAATTATGTAAGGGATAAAATGGTTTTAGGGCATAGACCTAAAAAATGAAAATGAAAAACGTAGGACAACTTGTGCTACTTACAGAGAAGAACCGACAAGAAACTCAGCAGAACAAAAGATCCTTTTATAGGCCTATGGGGATGCGCTTGATCCATTTAATTCATCCAACCCTTGAATCGTAAAAAATCTAATGTTCCATTCATTTTTGAATGGAACAGTAGATTTTTTTTAAACAGACATTTTTGACTGGTTTATCATTCGACTGAAACAAAGGACTCATATCATAAAAAAATATGCTAAGTATACCTATCTCACCAAATACTTTGATATACTATAACTGCCATACTCCTATTAATAGGCCCGTATCAGTAAACCGACATCAGCTAAGAACACGTTTTCAAGTGTCGGTAAATCTAGATGCTTATGACCGGTCTTAGACTGTGTCCATCACTCATCAGTCATCACTTACCACCAGGTGAGATCGCAGTTAATTAAGGGGTAATCCACTCCAAGTACTTAGTGAAATTAAAAAGTAAGATGAAAGCTCCCATGACACACATGTAAACTTAGAAAGGTACAATCTTGTTGAGCCTAGCAGCCTATATACCCTAAACTTTATTGAATTAGGTTCTGAATTGATCATACGGCATAAGTACCTAATATGTAAAAGCAAAGAACCCGTCTTGCTCTCTCCTTGTAGGTATAGTTCCTAACCCCTAAGTTACCACAGGGCTCCATCAATAAAACATCATCTTCCACCAGGTTAAGCAAGCCAACGAACAAGCCTGTCTGCATAATGCTGAGCTGGTTATTGGCGACCAAGAAGCAAATGATGAAGTACGCGAACATTTACCTTGACGAGGGATTCGACGTGTTAGGAGTGACTTGCGAACCGTGGCAGCTGCTGTGGCCTACGAAGGGTGCAAAGGTACGTTAAGTAAATGCATTATAACAAAACGAGTCATCGTTGTCGTTTCAATCGAATGTAAACTCTATGGGATTCAATGGACGAAGGTCTCCTGCCCCCCGATTGTGTAAGGAAATCGTGATCGTAATCGTTTGTCAAACAGATAATTCGACCTGTTTAAGGAGTTCATAGATGCCTGCACGTCAAAAGGTTTGTACAGTCCGCCAAACTTATCTGATCCGGTGGCCAAAATTGGAACAAATTTTTATGCCTGGTTAGTTATTGTTTTTATTTTATATTTCATAGATACCTACTAGCGACGCTGACCGGGTCAGTTAAATTTGCCGGACTATACTCTTGTATTGCAATAAGTTTTAAGCTGTCAAATGATTACGATTTTCATAGACAATTGGGCCTCTGCATGCATCTCTAAAGGTCTTGTGTCGCTTGTTTCCAGCGACTCCC
Source organism: Erebia ligea (assembly GCA_917051295.2). Classification (NCBI taxonomy): domain Eukaryota; kingdom Metazoa; phylum Arthropoda; class Insecta; order Lepidoptera; family Nymphalidae; genus Erebia; species Erebia ligea. Next base: position 2,622,215 of record OU785241.1, read on the forward strand.
AGCTACTCGCTTGATGTCGTCCGTTGATGGTTCCGTGGGTCGTCCAGTGCGAGGCCTTTACAAGCGCCTTATAGGCTATAACTCAGAGTACCAGTACGTAATAAAATGAGAGGGCATTCATAGGACAACAATAGTAACCGATATTGCTCGAAGAGTCGTTATGCAATAGCAATAGTCGTGGAAGGGACACATAGTTTTTAAAAGAACCGGTAGGCATTGAGGTCCCTGAGGTGCTTGAACTCGTGCGCATTCTATCAGAGCACGTGTAACTGCCACAATATGCCTGCAAATAATAAAGGACTGCATAAATCACCAATTGAATATTTTTAATTTCCAGATTTCCCGTGGTTCCTTGCTAGATTAGTCCCTTACAGTTACTAAGTAGCTGGTATTTTTCAGGTAATCGCGAGGGATTTGCTACAGTTGATGTACGCCAATGACATTCCATACATGGTGCATGGATTCTCGGTGGGCGGCTACGTATGGTCGGAAGCTATGGTTCATGCGCTGACTGATAAAGAAAAGTAAGTTATTATATTATATTTAGCTCCGAGACTTATTTCTCAGTGCCGAGGGCCGTAAACCCCTTCCAAAAACGGTAGAAAATTTCGATAATGCGATGGTCTCATAAATCTTTCCTTGTACGAATCGACTATTTATTAACTGCTATATACAATATCCGCCATTTGAAATTTAGTGTGAGGTCATTTTATTTTTCGTATTCTTCATAGCGAGTTCCTTTAATTGATACCCTTCTAGCATGGGATTGCATAAAAAGTAACTCGTCCGCCATATTGGATTGAGAATTACGTCATTTATCTTTACATGCATGTCAAACTAAAGGAGTGTGCAAAATTTCAGTTCACTCGGTTGGGGATAACTGTTTAAAAATTCTGTTGCAAGATTTGACCTAAACAAACCCACAAACATTGAAAATTAAATAAAAGCTTCAAGCTTGTAAAAGCGCCGATAATGCCGGCTGTCGTCCAACTTTATTTAGATTTTTGAAAATCTTGTGGAAATCTCCCTGGATGCTACCTATCCGATCTTTTTCAATATAATCTGATGGGCCGTGAAACGTGGCATCTGAAACAGACAGAAAAACACTATCGCATGTGTTATATTAATGTGGATATTTAGGTACCTACCTATACTATATTAATTTTAGATACCAGCCAGTCTTAGACCGCGTGGAGGCCCAGGTGTGGGACTCGGTAGCTGACATCACCGAGGTGTCAGTAGGCGTTCCGCTCGCCTTGTTCCCTCAGAGCAAACTGGGACAGAAGATTACCAAAAGTATTATTCTGTAAGTAGAAATAATATTTTTACTCGTATTATTTTTACGCCACCATTCCCCAACAAAATAATAGATGTTTACTAAATAATTATACTTACAACTTACAGTGATTATCATGATATTCTTTGATTCCAAGCGAAGAAGAAACACAATAGGTCGACAGGGCGATGGCCCTCTCCAGTGGTGGCAACGCCGCGCCGCCTGTAATTACAGGGGCCGCTCGGTGGGACCTCTATGGTCCGTGGTGTCACATGGCGTGACACCACGGACGCACTGTGGCGTGACTCACGCCACAGTGCGAACGAGCTTTCAGTGATTCGCGACTTCGCGAGCGATACGATAGAGATCAGCGTGACGACGTAACTTAGATATCTAAGTATTTATGTGGCTTTTAAGGCGTGGGAATGTGCCAATTTTCCCACTCCGGACTGCTACTGAAAATTTCTGGGCAGAATAGCTCAACCTTTACTTTTTTGCCCGACCCGTGATTAAAATTAACAATGTTTTGCTCTTTTGCAGAGCATATCTCAAAGCATTGTACAACGTGGGTACGGTCCACTACGAGAGAGCGTGTGAGACGTACTACGCGTCGCCGTGTCGCGCGCCGGCCTTGTTCCTGCTGTCCAGCACAGACCCCGTCGGCAACGAGCGCAGGATCCGACGCGCGTGCGACTTGTGGATACAGATGGGCGTCCAGGTAGGATCCACTACGAGAGAGCGTGTGAGACGTACCTACTACGCGTCGGCCTTGGTCCGCCCTTTTAGATTTAAAGAACATCTTATTAAGTACTAGCTTGTACCTATTTAATTTCTTTTTCAGCAAGCATAATGGTCAAAATATCCATGGTAAACTTGCCCAGCGGTAAATTCATTCGACGATTCAAAAGCACTTGTAAAAGTTTATTTGAAAAAAAACATTTGAATTTTAATGTATAATTTTAATATTACATTACTGCACAGGCCGGAAATAAAGCAATTTTCGGCTGAGTAACTAATATTAAAATCTAGATGGCCGATTAAAATTTATTAAGTAAAATAATATCTCAACCATAGACTAAATGTCTCAACGAAAAAAATTTACATCGTAAAACATCTTATTATCGTCCTCCGGACTTTTTTTTATTTCCTGGCGTGCGGCTACAAAGGAGCCAAGTGTAGAACAAAATTAACCATCTTTTTTTATCCACAGTGCACATGGCAGTGTTGGGCGCGCTCTCCCCACGTGCAACACTACCTCCAACACCCGCAAGAGTACGAGCAACTGGTACGCGCGCATTGCAGGAGCTACGTGTCTGCGCTGCGCCCCGAACTTACCGACTGCTGCGAGACATTATTGAAGCGTTCTGCACAAAACTAACTGCCCGTGTCACACACAAAGCGCGAAGGTTATATGTGAAACACTGCGTCAAACACCGAATAATTAAGCTTTGAATTTAATTACATAGTCTACTGTCTAGGGATGAAACCACAGAATTTAGTGGGTAATAATTGTAGTCAAAGAACATAACAAGTCTCTTTAGAGAGAGGCCATTCCTAATTTTTTTTTTTTTTTGTAAATATTTTATCGGAAAAGGTTGTTATTGGTGTAAGAATTTGTGGATATATTATTAGCTGTTCACAAAAATGTGATATTATTTTTAATTCTACTTATGAAGACTATTTAATAAGTATTGTTACTGGTGAATAATTTTAATACCTAGATGTTTTTTTACAAAAAAATATTGTTTTATTTAACCTCTTATAATATCATAGTGATTCCTTAAAGAGAGAGCTACCTACCGCTACTGCGCAGCATATATAACATTTGCAAAAAACTCCGAAAAAACATTTTTTTGGCAACTTGATTTTTTTTATCTTTAAATTTTATAGTTTATAGAATTCGAAAAAATAAATCCCAGACGTTTTTGTCGGCTATAAAGTATTATCAGACCTCTTTCAAATTGTTCCCTAAATTCGTCGCCAGCTCTCCGACTAATCGCATCTCCCCGCTACCGCTCATTTCGTGCCCGTACACTTTAGTGTCAAATGCCTTTGAACTAATAACGAAAAACTTAAAAATATTTCCAAGTTTTGTTAATTTTTTCAAATGTTTGATTTGATGTCGATTTTATTTTAAAAATAATTTATATGGAAATAAAATTAATTTCGGAAGTGCCGTTTTAATTTAATTGTGACGTCACACTAGGGGGGGTCTCACAGATGTGACCAACTGTGACAAGGACGGGGGAGGGATCAAAAAATCACGAAATTAGTGTCTCTCCTGTCTCTGTCTCTTCTCCGTGCATAATTAGAATAGAGAAAATATTTTTGCACCATAAAAAAATAATTTTCGATAAATTAATAACTTTAAGAATATGGAACCGTGAAAAATTGCATAAAATGGCCCAGTTTTCGCGTCATCATCAGAACCCCGCAAATAAATTTGACGAATATAATCAAAAAAAGAAAAACATACCGACATTTCCTTCCTACCTACCCTTCGACCTTCTTTAATTATTCTTGAAAAAAAATTGACTAAAGAAGACTGGATTTTACCTAGTTTCATTAATCAGTCTATTTCTTCTATGTATCATGCATTGTCGGGAATTTAGAATAAAACAAATTGGATAGAACTTTTAAAATACACATTTATTATATTACAACAAAATCACAATAATTTACATAAATTCACTATTGAACCTCCTTTTCTTATTACGTTTACCGGTTTTGTTTTTATTAATCTTTTGCTTCGGTTGTTTAATTCTCTCGCGGGCGGCCATCTTTAATCTCTGCGCTCTCTTGCTAGTCTTCTTCTCCTGTTTGACATGTTGTCTATGGATGTCCGCTTGCGCTTTTAGTTTATGGTTACTTCTCATTTTGTGCTGACTGCCCTCTTTGGCTGTTAATCCTGCATATTCTACATCATCCATAGGTTTTCTAACGAATTGTCCAACATTGTTTGCTTCATTTTGATTTTGCTTTTTATTCTTATTAAATTTATTATTTTTATTATAATTTCTAAATTCATTTTGTGCATTGTTCTTGTTGTTAAATTCTTGTTTTTCGTTCTTGTTGTCTTGTTTATTCTTGTCGAATCTTCCTTTCTTCATGTAACTCTCGTCGGGTGCCGAGGTGTGTTTCCTTTTTCTGTTTTTGCGCGTGTTTTCTTGTTCTCTGTCTTGTTTCGCCAATGGATTGTTAGCTATTGATTTTTCTAGCCTTTTCTTTCTCGCGTTTAAAGCTGTTCTGTCTTCTATTGAGAACGATACTATGGGTCTCTGAAAAAAAAAAAAGATAATTCATAATATTACTAGCTGATACACGCGACTTCGTCCACGTGGTTTAAGTTTTTTTATTCCCTGGGTAACTCCCTAATTTTCCGGGATAAAAAGTAGCCTATGTCACTCTCCAGGTCCTTAACTATACCAATGCCAAATCACGTCGATCCGTTGCTCTGTTGCAGCGTGATTGAAGGACAAACCAACAAACAAATACTTTCGCATTTGTAATATTAGCATGAAGTATGATACTAGACTAGCTTTTACCGGCAGCTTTGTATTTTCATACAAATTTCAAACCCCTAAAGGGGTTCAATTTTCAAAAAATCCTTTCTTAGCGGATACCTACGTCATAATAGCTATCCGTGTGCCAAATTTAAGCCCCGATCCGTCCAGTGGTTTGAGCTAGTCGATTTAACTCTTCACCTGTCCGAATTATAACACACTTTCGCATTTATAATATTAGTATGATATCGGATTCGCTTCGTGTGCATGAACGTAGCCTGCATAAATCAAAGTTAATGAAAGTTTGTTTGATGATCGATCAATTATACAAAGTATAAGACGTGATAATGATAATTAGCCACGAGGGTTCCAAACGCGCCCTGGTCTGAGAAGACCCCACATTACGCAATCGTTAAAATCAGAAATCGTTTGTGGGGTCGAGTATTACCTTTTATAATATTCCAAAAGAATTTTTGGACTTGCCGTTACACAAATTTAAAAAACCCGTAAAAGAACACTTGTTGAGTCGGGGCTATTATACAATTGACGAATTTCTTAATGACAAAGTTGTATGGAAGCAACCGACTCTGGGTCAAGCTCCCCACAGGACAGTATAATAACTTACACTATTGTATTTAATTTACATACTTAACTAAGTACCTACGTAATGTAATATATATTGTTAAAAAAAAAATAGAAAAAAGAGCAACTGCTGAGTTTCTTGCCGGCTCTTCTCAGCAGACTCTGCTTTCCGAACCGCTGATAGAGTCAAAACATGACCTAACATAAGAGGCACCTGTATGTCCTACATGTTTTAAATAAATGAAAAAAAAAAAAAAAACACTTACGTTGTTTTTGTCAAAGATGTCCGGGTTGTTGTTCAGTTTGCGCAGACACGCGAGCGCGTCCTCGTGCCGAGTGAACATCACGAACCCGTAGCCCTTCGACCTGCGAAATTATGACATAGTAGCAAGAAAATAAGGCCCACTTTCAAATGTTACAGGGGACATTCTGGTGTTTAAAACTTCACAATTGACGCAGGCGTAAGCGCTGCGTTGCGGTCTTATAAGCTCGATTTCAGCTTATAAGACCTCAAATCAGCAGTAGGGATACTTTTACGATTCTTAGTATGAGACAATTTGACAATTTGTGACAAAAAATTGCTAAATACCTTCCTAAAATTTGCACACTTTTGATTTAGTTGAATTTTAGAGCCTCTCATTGACATTTCTTATTATCAAAATATTATACAAAATTCTTTGCAAATAAATGAGTACTTATTTATTATTTGTAATTCACAGAATGAGATAATAACTACTAAAATATTAAATCGCCTGGTTTGGTCTAGGTTGGAACGCGCTTGTCTAGAAGATGCCTATTCACTCTTGCCTTGACGGTATCTAAGTTATACGTGGCAGGAAACACGTGCGCTGGGAGGGTGTTCCACACCCTAGCGGTTCGGATCAGAAACGTCGAGCAAAAACGATTCGTGCGAGCAGATTGGACGTCAATCACATAAGGATGCCAACGCTGACCGAATGAAACACTCCAAAGCGCTAGTAAAATCCTTCTACAAGAAGGCTGCCTCAGCGGCACTGACGCTTAGCAGGAAAAACTTATGCATATTAGCGCGGGCACTGACGGGGCACTGCGGGCTGAACAGACATATTATGTTCAACCTCAAGCTCCGTGACACAGATGTGTGCAGGCTCTGCTGTGAGGCTGCTGTCTGCAACTGCCCCGCTTTAATGCATAAACGTAGCCTCTTCCTTGGGAAGCACCTAGTGGAACCAGAGGAGGCAAAGAATATCCCGGCCAAGAAGACGCTGCTGTTCCTAGCAGCAAGTAGTATTAGTCAGGAACTTTAGATAGTGGCGATCACAATAGATCGGCAACGGTCAAAGTGATACCGGGTCTCGTCACAGAGCCCTGCAAAGCCGCATCAACAAGAAAGAAGAAATAACCTAGACCTCATTATTGCTTTGCACTAAGCATGATTGTCGTCAAGCGTAAGCCTATCTCGCAATAAAAAAAATGATGTTCGAATGTTACTTTGGTCCGGAAAAAAGATCTGAATTGCGCTCATGTCATACTAAAAATTCACTTACGGATGCTTCCCGTCTCTGCCCAGTGGCGCCCTCAGGTCGCGCATGACCCGCGCTTCAGTGATGACGGCCCGAGAGCCGACCGAGCGGGCGCAGACGCGGCGCAGAGCATTGTCCTCCAAGTTCTGAGGCAGGTTGGACACCACTATCCGGTAGCGGGAGACGAATCTTCAAAATTTAAGAAAAACACAAAATACTGAACAACTACTATAATGTCCCAAAAATGAAGGAAATATTTGTAACAAAAAGTAACCCCGGTCTAAGAGGACACGATCAAAAGCTGCGTTATCAATTTGCATCATTGACTTACCAATACATTAGACGCACCATCGAAACGCAAAAAACGGCACGGTCAAATTGTGCACAAATAGGTATTCTGAACAATTTTCGCCTCAGTCACGCATGAGTACACTAGGCGACAAAATGTCGTATGTGTCGAATTGTTATTACAAAATTGAACCCTAAATATAAAGCTATATGGTTGGTTTTTGTGAACCGTTTGGTGTCTCAGTCTATATTATCTATAGCTGTGTTTGTATAAGCGATTGTGGACGCTTTTTGAGTATTCATTTGTAGGTAATGTTGTATCCTTAGTTGGTAAATCGATGATTGGCATCATCAAATCCCTTTAAATACTTTTTGAGCAACAGAGTAGTGCTTATGTGGAACAAACTACCCGAGGATGTGGTGATGTCAACCTCTGTAAATCAGTTCAAGAACAGACTGGATAAGCACCTAAAGACAAAGCACAAGATTCGATATAGGCGCATCAGCGAAAGCTGCCTAGCCTATTAGAAATAATAATAATAATAATAATTATTAAAAAAAAATTAAAAGTCATTTTGTAATGAGTACTTCCAATTTCACCTACTTCTTAGTTAAAATATTTTTGATGTACTTAGTATGTAATCCTCCATGGCTTTATATTATGCTTACTGCACGACTTCGTCTGCGTGGAATATGTTTTTTTTAAATTCCAATTGTAAGGTTTATTATTTCGATAGTTGTCAATTTGACTTATTTCATGACTCTTTATCCAATTTGACCTGGGTGTACATTGAAAATATTATTAAGTTAATACTGTTTGTCAATATATCTCATGAGACAAGGAGTGTAACTACGTCGATATACTTAATTTAATTAACTAATGTTAAAGATTAGTCAATATCCGTTTGTTGACGTATATTGACATACTGAGGTGGGAGTGATAACAACTTTTATAAAACGAGAACGTTTTGGATCTCATGATTCATTCGATGGACGACAGTAGACGTATTCAGAGATTAAGACGTAATGTTGCCAATTGCTGTATTATTCAATGAAGTGTTAAATTTGTGATAAGGAAGTGATGAATATATTGATTTCGCGCAAGATTCGAGTATTATTTCACGGAAATCTCCCTCCGAGCCTTTAGCTCAGAAGCGGGATACCGGGAAGATAGTACAGTTATCATCCCGTTGAAGGACTACGCCCAAAGGAAAAAAAGGTGATGTACAATTTTTTTTTTAATTTATGATTTTCTTATTTCTCGGCATTTTTCTTTTGTTTAAATTTATTTATTTTTGGGTATAAGTGAAGCCAGTGATGTGTTTATAAAATATGTTTTTTTTCTCTCTTCCGAGTTGAATACGCAGGTGATAAAGTTCTAGTAATGGCAAGATACTTATTTACGTTTGTGGTTTCATGCCCGTAAATTGTTTAATTAAAGGAAACCTGAATCGTGAGGTATAAGCACTACCTCGATAAAGCCTAGAGTAAACGTTAATTATTTATTTTATTCAAATTTATTCATTGTTTTTAAAGAAAGTTAAAAGTACCCTTAAAACCTTGTAAACTTGTCTGGGGGCCGCACATTTCTCTAAAAACTAGTACATGGATACAAGTATTTTAAGGACGTAATTCAGGTATAAAGTACCAGTAACACAGCAACGAAAAAATAAGTAGAAGTGGGCGAAACAAGTGAACAAAAGTAATTCAGAGATGAACGAGCAATTTCATAATAGCATCATACATAATAAATTGAAATTGTGGGGTAGTTTGCGGAGTCCTGGCGCCATGCGTTTAAACTTTGAGGGTTCGAGATACGGGATAGTTGGATTTGGATATTAAGGAACGTGTACTTTTGTATTATATTTATTTTTCAGCTGGGTATCGAGGCAGCGCCCAGGTCGAGCAGAAGTGAATCCACTGAGGAGCCGCGTGAGAGGCTGAAATGGAGGTTAATGAAGTGCTGAAGGGTCTGCTAATGCAGGTTGGGTTCCAAGTGGTACAGCCTTGTGAGTTCAAAAAAAATGGTTGAATGGTTGATTGGTCTACAGGGGCTAATACTTGCCGTAAGTACTTTTTGTTTCCTTTTTATTATTATACGAAGATTTTGCTTTGGTTAGATTTTAGTTAGACTCTCAAGCCGCGTGAGGCCCGGTCGACCAGTGTAGGTGGTCTGAGCTGTCGTGTCGTGCTGTATTGGTGGGAAGGCTTGACGCTGAACAATGTAATGGCGGAATTTATTCATTAATTTTTGAGAGCGCGTTCAAAAGGATTGCAAGGAGAAGCCCTAAACAATTTTTGCTTAAAATGTGGTACCTAGGCGTGGCAAGGCTTTAGTTTTCTTTGAAACAAAATTAAAACTGATTTTTGTGGGTCATACACGTTAGGATTATAACCACAGAATAGGTTTATAACTAAGGATTTGAATTAGATATTTCATTTTCCCAAGTGTTTGATTTTCTTGTTTGGTTAAGCCAACAATCTAAAATAGTAACCAGAAGTATTTCTTTTTGGATAGAAGATTCTATCGAGAACACCTAACAACTGAGATAGATTATTGTAAAAGCTAGTGTATCACATTGATCCCAATAATTATTGTAGCCTTCGTCTTGAACCCCCCCTTGTTTGTTTGAGTCGCCTTTTGTTGCAAATACCAGTAATAGTCTAGAGAACCCTTTGAACCCGTGTTTCTTTTAATCGCATTTACGGGTGGTCGAAATGATCGCAAAATCCTAGTGGTAGGCGAAAAAAAGAAAGCTATTTAAGACCTGTGATTTAAACAATTCATAATATTGATAACCTGAGGTCACAATTTGTGACATTCTCCCTCTAAATCGCAATTGTAGGTTGTCATATTATTGTTGAGACGATTAATCGCGACTATGATCGCAAAAGGGACTATGAAGAGTTTTGTTATTTCCATAATATTAATATGATTTCATTTTATTGGTTTCAAGTTTGTATTGGCTTTATAACTTTACGTTTATTTCTGTAGTCTACGGTTCTACGTCCTTAAATAATAATTAACTTTGGTCGTTTAAGGGAAATCACTTGGTGTGCCCCAACATTTACTTTGGAAATTGGATGTTGTTTTTGACCCTTAGGTGTAGTTGTGAGTGTAATGTTGAAAATACGCGTTAAAAAGAGAACGCCCTTTGGAAGTTCTTTTGAGAAAAAAAAAAGAACGAATAATAAAACTTGGTATTTTTTTAATAAATTTAGTCATAAAAGGGGTGACGATATAATTACAAGTGATCTTGTGACCTCGTTCCACATGTTTCAGAAATTAGTTACAATTCGGTTTATTATCTCAAGTCGAGTAACTGGGGGTGTGTTCGTGACGAAATAATGTTTTCGAAACTTCGAGTATTTAACGAGGTATTACAAAGCGTCAAACCGTTGACTTTGTGGCAATTTTTTTGAGTGTAGTCTTGAACTCGTTACCTGATAGTGGTGGTGATATAGTGATTTCAAAAAGGTCGAGACGTCGGCTTAGTTCTTTTTACATGTACGAGACCGCGAATTGCTGTTTCGGCCGATAGTTGTATTGCGTTTCTGGAAAGCTTTTGTATGTTTTATTCGCTAGATGGGAAATGGTTAAAGCGTCCCTACTTGAGTATCGGAGGTCTGGAAGGGGCTGATGTAATTTTTACGTATTTTATTTATTTATATAATGATGCCATCTCCGAGCAAATGAGAGAAGGCGATGTACGGGAGGAGATGATGATGATGATGATGAGGGAAATAAAAATCTTTTATACACATAGCAGAATAATTGTTTTAATAAAAAAATGATTTATATCAATATTTTTGAATTATTATTCAAATATACTCGGTTTCTGGTACCTCTTGGAGGTGAAGATAGGCGGTTTTGGATGGCTGATTGGGTCTCCCTTGTGTTTTACTCTGATTGAGTTTCTTTTCTCATTTAAAATTTGGAAAAATATATACGATAGTACCTGGTTGAATTTCGATTTTGTTGTTGTGAGTGAAACAATGGCGGACTTCCAAACGAATGTTGAGGTTTTCTCCTCACGTCTACTGATGAAAGGATGTTTAAAATATTAAGGATAAAGAATATTATCAGTTTTGTCTTAAGGATTGCTATTTACAGGAAGTCGGAAGTAAAGATATTCCAGTTCAAAGTTTATGAGGTTGATATTTTTGACACCAAGACGGTCGGGCAGTGGTCAGTATTTGGAATATTTGGCGGGTTTGCCTGACAAATAAATGTCTTGTGCATAGATGTGAGAAACCTTGTGGATTATTCTCTACTGAGTTTACGTTATTATGAATTACCGGGTGTACGTTGGAGGGACATATGTGACTCCTGATCTCTGAAATTATTGTTTGGCACAAAACATAAGAAGTCAAGGTGAAGTGGAAAAAAAGGGGTACTTAAGACATTATCGATCGATTCACTATCTATGGGTCGGGATTCAGGAAGATAGATAATCTTTCAATTGATCAATTGAGTTTTCAATTTCAAGTGGTTTTGTCTCCAGACTTAGGTAAGAGGTCCATACGTGTCCGGTTTATGGTTAAATAATTGGTGTTTGGATCGTAATGTGATTTGGTGGTCGCGACAGCGATTGGGCCCGGGAATTAATGTATTGGATCAAAGTCTTCGCGTTGCAGCATACCTATTAATCCCGTGGTTTAGATGAGAGTATAAAAATATTGAGGGGGTAATTAACAGGAAATTATCTTATCTAAATCTGTAGTTGTTGTCGTTGTGGTCCGCGCCGATATTCTTGACTGGAACGAACGGAGCGAGGACAGGTCTCATTAGGACTGTGGCTAACAAACAGGATTTAAAGGCAATCATTTGAACTTGTGTATATTTTAATTTTATTTGTTGTTACGATTTCTTAGCATCATTTTAATTGGGATACTTATTTTCGATGGGAAAGGAACTTTGTTTCTACTGGATTAAAACCTAACGGAAATATAATAAATAGGAATAATCCAATTTTTTAATATAAACGCAATTCGAAAAAAATTCAAAAGCGAAAAAAAATTAAGCAGTTATCATTATGTGATGGGTTAATACAGGTACAAATGACTTGAACATTGGTAATGAGTTGTGTGGTATCATATAAGAAGCAGTAAGTTTCAGAGAAAGAAGCAACGGAAGACGATGAGTTGACCCCAGGTGAGAAAGAGGCTGACTTAGGGAGAGAGGATCTGACTAGAGGAGGCAAACTCGAGGTAAGAGAAGGTTTGAGTTAAGGAAGGTTACCCTAAGTGTAGAGGGTCTAATGGAAGATTAAATCCTAGGTGGAAAGGATCTAATCTAAGGAAGGTTACCCTAAGTGTAGAGGGTCTAATGGAAGATTAAATCCTAGGTGGAAAGGATCTAATCTAAGGAAGGTTACCCTAAGTGTAGAGGGTCTAATGGAAGATTAAATCCTAGGTGTAAAGGGTCTAATCTAAGGAAGGTAAAATCCTAGGTGGAAAGGAATGGAGGGTTAATAAGGAAGGTTGAAGCGCTGGATAAACGGTCTAAACGAACGAAGGGAATCCAAAGGTGGAGGAGGTGTGTGGCAGAGAATCAGAGATGCGTGCGTGGTAAGTTTTTCCTTTGTTCTCGTTTCTTCTTACGCTTGGATCCGGAATAATAGGAGTGAAATATGGTGTTGTGAGTATTGTAACTAAATGCAAAGTGCTTTACTGGAAGAATCATGTGTCGCAGTCGGAGTTCAGGTTGTTAACTTAAATTTAGTCTTGAAGCAATATGGATTAATTTATATCTTTTATGTTTTAGGGTTATTGATATATGTATTATGTTTTACGGTTATTGATATATGTATTATGATTTTGGGTTATTGATATAATATATATTATATTTTTGGGTTATTGATTATGGGAGGCAGATAACACCGTGACAGATGACTATGAAAATTGAAGGTGAATGGTGTTGCGTCCAGGAAACTCTACGTAAAGGGCCTTATGGAAAGAAAGTCCGAAGTAAAGGAGTGATTTTCAATGCTAGCACGCTACGTGGGCAATTGATTTGAAGCTGCAACTATAGAATAAAGAGAGGTTATACTAATTGGTTCAGTAGGGCAGTGTGTCCAATCCAAGGTAGAAATGACGCATACAAGAGGACTAAGATTATTAATAGTATCGTATATGCGCACTCGTATAGCTTCCTTCTGGGAGCGATTGCGACAAACAAAAATAGGTCATTCTTGGGGTGATCGGTGAGGACATGTCTAATGATATAATCAAGCATTGGCGCTCTGTCCGCCGAGACGCGGGTAAGAAATGGGGAGTAGTTTTGGGAAATGGGTTGGGCTATTTATTTGATTTGCTATTTTTATTTTTATGTTTATTCTTATTTGTTTTTTATTTTATTATTTATACTATTGTAACATTGAATTTTTATCTGAAATAAAGAGCTTATAAATATTGTTATTAAGTGAGATTAGGTCAAGCTTCAAAACGCGAGGGGACTCGCTTATGATAGGATGGCCGAGCTGTAAGGTTTATTATTTCGATAGTTGTCAATTTGACTTATTTCATGACTCTTTATCCAATTTGACCTGGGTGTACATTGAAAATATTATTAAGTTAATACTGTTTGTCAATATATCTCATGAGACAAGGAGTGTAACTACGTCGATATACTTAATTTAATTAACTAATGTTAAAGATTAGTCAATATCCGTTTGTTGACGTATATTGACATACTGAGGTGGGAGTGATAACAACTTTTATAAAACGAGAACGTTTTGGATCTCATGATTCATTCGATGGACGACAGTAGACGTATTCAGAGATTAAGACGTAATGTTGCCAATTGCTGTATTATTCAATGAAGTGTTAAATTTGTGATAAGGAAGTGATGAATATATTGATTTCGCGCAAGATTCGAGTATTATTTCACGGAAATCTCCCTCCGAGCCTTTACAATGGGAACTCGTTAATTTTCTAGGATAAAAAGTAGCCTGTTATTCCAGACTATAATCTGTCTCTGTACCAAATTTCATCCAGATCCGTTCAGCCGTTTTGGCGTTATTGAGTAACAAACATCCATCCAAACTTTCATATTTATACTATTAATATAGAAGTATGTCAAAAACATACTAATATTACAAATGCGAAAGTGTGTTTATTTGTTGGTTTGCCCTTCAATCACGTCGCTACAGAGCAACCGATCGACGAGATTTTTTGCATGGGTATACATAGTTGACGACCTGGAGTCCCCGCGGGAACCAAAAACCTCAGTCCATGCGGATAAAGTCGCGGGCATCAGTAAGGTGAGTATAATAAAAAAAAGTACCTGTTCAAGTTCTTGAGCATCTGTGTCTTGCTGCGTTCCAGTGTCAAGCGTTTGGACATGTCCGATGCGGATACACCGACTGCGGCGTTCGTTCCCGCAACGATCACTGAATAATTATATAAAATATTGGATAAAAGATTGATAAATGTAAAAGATTGATATCTATACTTTAAAAAAAGCGCAAAACACACAGGGATCGGGTGCGCGGCGGGTTGAATTCCTTGTATTTATATGGACGACATCACACAGCGTCACCCGCCACGCGCCCAACCCGCGCCCGCGTTCTGTGTGATGTCGTCCATATACCTAGTGGTTCGCCCCGAACTGAGACCTAGCGGTATCCATAAACTTTTACAGAGCGCCATCTATTGACATCATTGTGAAGTTCTGTCAAAAATACTGAAGCTCATTAAAAATTAAATAATTTCGTTTCCTTATAATATTTATCTAATTGTAGTATTTGTTGTTCAAGTACAGGATATAATTCAAATAATTTATCAAGTTTCAGGCTCAGCCTTTCAGAAAATTGAGTTCTGAGGTCAACTTTGGACGTTAGAAAATCTCCACTTTAAAAAAAAATATATATTTTTGGACTCTGTTCCTAATTATCTTTAAAATGATATAACGCTAGAAATAAAGATTTTTATAACTTTTTAAAACATATTCGGCTGGAGGCCATCGGTTTACATATTATATTAAAATTCGAAGTAATTACGTTCAGTAATTCAGAAGTTATAAGGCTCTGATAGACGGACGGACGGACAAGTGCAAATTCACTAAAGTAGACTCAGAGACCTTCGCTTCGCTCGGTCAATAAATGCGAAAGTTTGGATGGATGTTTGTTACTCAATCACGCCAGAACAGCTGAACTTAACTTTTAGTGATTATTAGAGGCGACTTTTAGTGATTTTTAGTGATTATCTCCCAAAAGACGTCTATCTACGTCCCCTGTAAATTTTATGTTGAACAACCATTTTAAACTATAGATTAAAGTAAAAAAGTGCGTCGAACTTTGATGACGTTACAAATCAGTATTTCATACAAAATAGTTACTTATTTGACTAGTTGGCAAATACCCAATTGAGTGCAAACATCGTCCTAGTCGACACGAAGGCCGCGATATATTAAATCAATAATGAACTCACCGCCTTCTTTGACAAGGTACAGATTTCTATTGTCCTTGGGCTGTTTCTTGTCACTTTTTTGCAGATTTTCCCTCTTGAGAGCAGGTTTGATTTGTAACACTTGGCCTTCCAGTTTCAGCTGGTCTGCTGGCAGCGCGAGGAAATTAGCTGCGTCGTCTATATTCTGTAATAGAGAAGAAATTAAACTAGGAATTCGTACCAATATTATACAAAGTTTGTTACTTTTCACAAGTCGCTTATGGCCTGGTGGGAGGCTTCGGCCGTGGCTAGTTACCACCCTACCGGCAAAGACGTGCCGCCAAGCGATTTAGCGTTCCGGTACGATGCCGTGTAAAAGAAATAGGGGTATAGGTTCAATTAACTGCCATACCCCTAACAGGTTAGCCAGCTACCATCTTAGACTGCATCATCACTTACCATCAGGTGAGATCGCAATCAAGGGCTAACTTGTAGTGGATTTTTTTAACTTGCAATGAATGAAACTTGCAATGGAAAAGCTTTTATTTAACTTGCAATGGCTTTGTTTAGGTCAAATCTTGCAACTGAATTTTTAAACAGTTATCCACAACCGATTGAGCTGACACATTTAGTTTTGATGACAGCTAGTGACGTCATTTTAAATCTGAGATGGTGGACTCTTAAAGATGGCGGACTAGTTATTTTTTATGAACCCCCATGGCCATGATATAAGTATCAAATAAAAGGGTTTGCTGAGAATACGAAAAATAAAATGACGTCACACTAAATTCAATATGGCGTACGATAAAAGCTTGTTTTATAGATCCTAATCACTATACTGATTTTAAAGGAATTTAGTTTGTTGACTAATTCTGTTGTAAGTATAAAAACTATACTAAAATGACTATTGCTATCCCTTTCATAATACTTTTTGTGGAAAGGTATAAAATATGTAAAGCGTGTAAAGTTGTGTGGAGCGTGGGGTGGAGTACAGTGGAATAGCGTATGGTGGAGTGGGTGGAACTAGGTGGGGTTACATACTCACCACAAACTTAACAAATCCTGATCCTTGAGTATGTTCTGCCAGTTTGTCAACACAAATGACTGAGTAATGCATATTTGACTGAACCTGTGAGTATGGGGAATGCACTCATCTATGCGTTAACCAAGCTGTACTGTACGTTTGACTCTATACAAGTGGCATGGCATTACTTTGAGTTAAGTTGCGTGGAGTGTGGGGTGGAGTACAGTGGAATAGCGTAGGGTGGAGCGGGGTAGCGTGGGGTAGAATTAGGTGGGGTAACGTACTCACCACAAACTTAACAAATCCTGATCCTTTAGAATGTTCCGTCAGTTTGTCAACACAGATCAGCGCGTATTTGACTGGTCCGGTGCGCTCAGCGAATGCTTGCAGTTGAGCGTTGTCCACGCTAAACGGAATGTTTCTTATGAACACGGTGCAACCGTCTTCTGCATCATTTAACTTTGTTCTGAAAAAAATTATAGGGATGTCGCAAAAGGAGATTGAACCGATCTGGCATAGCGACCCGCCGCCATTTTGATTTTTTTTCGAAATCGCGGCGCACGATGAAAGTGGTATGTATGGGTAGAGGACACATAGACGAACAAATAATGTCAAGTAATATAGTACCCTAAAGTGTCACGTTACCGAGATATTTGGAGGTAAAGATAGACATATGAGGACAACGACAATCATTAAAAATAGACTTATTACGTGTCTACAGGCGTCAGATTGTACCCAAATAATCGTTTCTAGGTTGATTATTATTATTACTGTTAACTAGGAGCACGAGAAAACTACTACTATAATTAATTATTTATCTACTAAAACGCATCGCAACGAAACGCAGTCGACATGTCGCGTTGGTCGCATGTCACTTAGCTTGAAAACACTTTTTTTCAAGTAGGTAAGTATATAAATTAAGCGGGATGAAAGACATTAAGACAAGCCAACATGCGCGCGCGAGATACTTTGACATAAAATAGCGTTTCATTGCGATGCAATGCGATTTAGTAGGCAAATAATTAATTATAGTAGTAGTTTTCACGTGCTCCGAGTACATAGTATGTAATGTACCTACTCTCTTCTCATAAACAGTAATAATAATAATCAACCTGGGAACGATTATTTGGATACAATCTGACGCCTGTAGACACGAATAAGTCTATTTATAATGATTGTCATTGACCTCATATGTCTATCTTTACCTCCAAATATCTCGGTAACGTGACACTGGGGTACTATGTTACTTGACATTATTTGTTTATCTGTGTCCGCGCATCGTGCGCCGCGATTTCGAAAAAAAATCAAAATGGCGGCGGGTCGCTATGCCAGCTTCCATACAAAAAGGTTCGAACCCCTTTGGTTACATAATAAAAAAAATATTTTTTTGTGATAATTAAATAGAGGACCTGCCAATAGACGTAATATATCCACGTCTCCTGTTAATTTTATAGTCGATAACCAATTTCAATTAACGTACAATAGTGCATTGACTTTTGATGATGTCAAAAATAAAAAATAAAATAAAAAACCCCAGCTGAGTTTGTTGTGGGCTCTTCTCAGACCTGGGCGCGTTTGGAACCCTCGTAGCTTTAGTTTTAAGATACCGTAACAGATTATCACCATCAGATTATATCTTTATTTTTATGTAACTGGACGTCAATAAGTGCAGTGTACCTACCTAAATTGAATAAATATTTATGATTATGATTATTATTATCACAACTCACAAGTAATACAAAATCCAATACTAAGCGCGCGCTTTGAGGTTTAAAAAAAGTTCCTGAATTGACTAGTTGTCAAATACCCAATTTAAATGAAAATCTATATTGAAGTAATAGGCTACCTCTCCGAGGCAGGAGAATATTAGGTGATACAGCTTGGCTTAAGTGGAATATCTGAAAATCTTTTCTTAGTTTTTTACTCTTTTATAGATCAAAACCTACATGCAAAATGTTGAGTTTTAGACATAAAAGTTTGAGCTGTTCCTAATTCAGTCAGTGATTTCTCCTTTTAAATAATAAAAGCTAATGCTCCTTGAACAATGCCATTCTCACATCAACTTTTGTATGTAGATGGTATTATAGCTTCACGATAATGTTGAAAATAACTGTATTAAGTTTCAACTCAATTGGATAAAGGATGCGCCAATGACCTTATATGGTAAAGAACAAAATTTTAACACACAAACAATAACTGTTACATGAAATTGGATGCATAGAACATTTCATTATTAGTTATTACCGTTGAAAATCAGGTTGTGTGCTTGTAACACTCTTCTCATCATCATTTTCGTCATCATCGTCACCAGATTCTTCATCTACATCATCCTCAACATCACTTTCATCTTCATCACCAGATTCTTCATCGTCATCTTCATTCTCAGATTTAACCTTTTCATCCTCTGAATCACTTTCTTCATCACTCTTTTCAGATTCACCTAAAACAAATTCAAATGTTTCTTATTAAAACTAAGTATTTAATCATCAAGTGAATGTACCACTAGTTCGGAAAAATATTCCTACTGAGAAGAGCCAGAAAATAACTTGGAGGTTACTGTTTAAAAAAAAAAAAACAATTACAAAAATACAGCTTTTCTTAATAACCTGGGAAGAAATCATTTACATGTAACAACCGGAAGGTTTTAAAGATCAAGTGAAACCTGCTTTTATAGATAAAGATTAATTATTATTAAAATGCTTTGCAGTCCCAAGCATAGCTGGAGCGAGACAAATT
This sequence comes from Erebia ligea, assembly GCA_917051295.2. Classification (NCBI taxonomy): domain Eukaryota; kingdom Metazoa; phylum Arthropoda; class Insecta; order Lepidoptera; family Nymphalidae; genus Erebia; species Erebia ligea. The sequence continues at coordinate 2,641,517 of OU785241.1, forward strand.
CACACTCTTTTATCATTTACATAATTTTTATACACATTTTTATTTATTTATTTTACATAAGTTGGGTTTAATTGTAAAAACTGGGAAATTCTACTTGCATTCTTTCCATTCAATTCATTAATTTGTACAAAGGTTTTTTTCCCGAAAACTGTTAACAGGATCTAAATAAATGATTAGCAATTTGGATGCAATAAGACATAAATAGTTTTCTTTCTTTCTCTCTATATTTGGAGTTACGTTAAATGGACCTATATCCGTGTTCCAAATTGGATGTATGTTTGCTCCCTAGAACCCATTAGCATTACCATTGATAGAATAAGATAAAATGAATTTATTTGTCTGAATATGTGTTACAAATTCAGTCAGGCAACCCTGACGCACAAATTTTGATGTTTAAATAACATAGGTAGTACAAGTACATTATAGTATTATAGGGTAGCACTTAATAGAAATTTAACATCTTGAATAAATAAATAATGTCTTGAATAAATTACAAATAACGTCAGGCTTTGTAGACCAAGGAACAGTCAAATTATCTACTCTTACAATAAGTCTATGCATACAATGGTGCATGTGAACCCTAGAAATACCAAAGGACTCACTTTTAACTTCATCCTTGACATCATCAACAGATATGTTAATGGGAGTGTCATCATCACTGTCAGACTCCTCTTTCTTGATGTTTTCTTCCATTTCAATCTGTTGGTCCACAACATGTCGCATATACTGGTTTTTGGGCACCGCCCAATCTACTGATATTGGTCTTCCTAAAAATGACTTAATTTTTATTTCCACACTTTGCGATTTATATTTCTTATTTATATTATAAATGTGTGGGAAAGTGTGGATTTTTTTGTAAGTTTTTATATTTCTTACTTCTTTACATATTCTACATTTTACTCAAATAAAGAATTTCTGCAGAATACAAAAACCTTTATCCTCATGGACGAAGATGCCGGCAAAATCTAGTATCATAAAAATATTTGTAACAAGTGTGCAATTTTGTTTTTTTTTTAACAGAGATTGATGACATCTTGGGGAGTGACATAGGCTACTTTTTATCCCAGAACAGTTTCTATGAGGGTTTCAACAACCTAAGCCCACACAGTCTTCTAGACTAAATATATACATAAAAGGAAAAGGTGACTGACTGACTGATCTATCAACACACAGCTCAAACTGCTGGATGATTGGCTGAAATTTGGCATAATGTAGGCATCCAATAAGAAAGGATTTTAGAAAATTCAACTCCTAAGGGGGTACAATACATCTTTGAAGTTTTCATATTTATGAAAACAAGGAAATGTGAGTGAAGCAAAAGCTAGTAAAATATAAACATTGATAAAAGTACCTAAAAAAGGTTTCATATTTGTATTAGCCAGTGCCTCTTTTGCCATCTGCACATTCTTGAATAGAACGAATCCACAGCCGACCATCTTCCCATCAGGTTTCTTCAGCAAAGTGACTTCCAGCACAGTTCCGTATGGCTCAAAATGCTGTTTCAACGTATCCTCAGTGGCTTTGAAGGATATGTTACGTATGATGAGCCGGGCTTTCCTGTTTAATCTGATTCTGTTTTTGTCATCTTTTATTTCTTTTTTTACTTCAGTTTCATCTTCACCTGTATAAGTAAAATTGAGAATATTTACTATAATACTGTTTTTCTGCAAGGAACATTGGAAAAAGGATAGCAATACTTTTGATTTCAATTCAGTATGGTTAGAGTTCTGAAGTCTACCAAACCAATATCTTGAATATATGAAAATGACTTGATTCTTTTACAGATTTCAACTGCTTATTCTCTTGTGATTCAACTCATCAACACCCAGCCTAAACCCTTAGACAAAGTTGAAGTTATGTACTGTGCGTCTTGGTAAGCCGAGCGTAAGGTGGAGCGATGATATCCGGAGGGTGGCTGGCATCGATTGGATGCGGAAAGCCGAGGAAAGAGCATGTTGGCGCTACTTGAAAGAGGCCTATGTCCAACAGTGTATGCACAACGGCTGATGATGATGATGACTTTTTTAATGTAGACAACCTGCATCAATTTTATTATTGTTAAAGTATGAATTGTTGTGATTGAATTTATGGTATTCTTAGTGTACGGGCACGAAACTAGCGGTAGCGGGGCGACAGCGGTAGCGGGGCGATGCGACTAGTCGGAGAGCTGGCGACGAATTTCGGGAACAATTTGAAAGAGGTCTGGTAATACTTTATAACCGACAAAAACGTCTGGGATTTATTTTTTCGAATTCTTTAAGTATAAAATTTAAAGATAAAAAAATCATATTGCCAAAAAAATATTTTTTCGGATTTTTTTTTAAAATTTTATATGCTGCGCAGTAGCGAAATAACCGCAAACGCTCTGCCAGACTGGCAGAACTGGATTCGCCAATGAACGAAATTATATTTTTCCACAATTTCAGATTGCCTAAAAAGACCTTCCCGAAATTCGTTGCCAGCTCTCGAATTCCATCGCCCCGCTGTCGCCGTCGCTCGGCCGTCGCTCATTTCGTGCCCACACACTTAGGGTGCGTTCCGAAATACACTGAGAGCACTGGAAGTCCCCAGTAAAGAGCACTGCCAGTGCTCGCAGTGCTTATAACGGAACACACACTTACTGTTACACTGTAGCTGTCATTTTCAATCATGGTTAGTGAGTAAAGTAAATGTTATGAGTTCATATTTCTGACAGTAATTTTAAAAATAAAGATGCAATTTGAACAATGAAGATTTACTTTTAATCCCTGGTTTAGATTCCTCATTCGACTCATCACTGTTAAAATATCTCTGCTTTTGTCTTTTTTTGTTTTCTTCTTCATTGTATTTGTGTTTTGGGACTGCCCATGAGACAAATATAGGGCGACCTGGAAATTACAATTATTAAATGGATAAGTACAAACGCAACAATCTACAACCTATAGCTATAATGGCTGTATCAAACAGACAAAGTGAAACTAATAAGTTTTAAAATTAAACATGTAGGTCTACTGGATGGATCGGAGGATCTTATGATCGTTACAGCTACTACTGAGAAGAACTAATTCTTACCCAGAAATGGTTTCTTATTTGCCCCAAACAATGCTTTTTGGGCCATAGGAACATGTGTATAATGAACGAATGCGGATCCTACGAGCTTCCCGTCTGGTTTCTTAAGTAGCTTTATCTCCTCAACTTTGCCAAACTGAGAAAAATGCTCTTTCAGACTTTCTTCTGTTGCTTTAAAAGATACGTTTTTAACAATCAATCTAGCATTCTTGTTGACGCCGTCTTTATATTTTGTGTTGGATTCAGTATCCATGCTCTCTTCTTCACTCATTTTAATTGATAATTTGTATTATTTATCCTAAGAAAATACAGCATAACCCAACTTTACAAACACGTGTGGTATGTTTTTTATTATTTTATACCTTCGCTAAACTTCATAAACCGTTTGTTATTGATCGCTTTTCAAACAAAACACGAGTTACAGTAATTAAAATGTGAAGTTCACATTTAAATTTATTTTAATTTTGGTCTCAAATGAGTAATTGTATTGATCCAAAACAATCCAAAACACATCCATGCATAGCAATGTCAAACAGATGTCAAATTGACTGCTAAAAACCCAATGTTACCTAAGAAAAAAAATGAAATTAGTTCGAAATTCGAGAAGTCTTGAAAGTATTCCCTTATGTCGTAATTCCTAATTCCATGATTAATTTATTCAAAGCAATTATTATTTAAAGAAAATATTAAGCTGCTTTTTTATTCTTCATTTAACTTTTGTAAACTATAATATAATGCTCAATAATATACAAAATGCAAATAACCGGAATGTGCGTGATAATCGGTAAAATTAATATTGGACATCCCTATTCCCTACAAGTCAGCTGATTGTCAGTGTCATCTGAGTGTCATTTTGACTTTGACGATAGCGAAAGTGATCAAAATATTTAATTTTCAATTATTGTATTTCTCAATTTTAAAATGAATACTCGTAATTTATTTCGCATTTTAGACAGGCCTGTACTTGTTAATAGTATGTGTAAAAGGCATAAAGGATATAAAGTGGTAAAGCGGCCCGATCCGAAGACATTAAAAATGCCTAACCTCGCTGATGCGCCGAGTATTATGACCATAATTAAAGAAAAACTACGTTTAAACGGACCTCTAACGGTGGCTGAATACATGCACATAGTGATAACTAATCCCACAGAAGGTTATTATTGCTATTAGTTTTATTTTAGTTATTTTTTTCAGCAAATAGGGAATTCCGTCAGTGGACGGATACCTTGCTCTAAAATACAAATCCGCCACCCACAACTGCACGGCTCAGTGTCGCAAGACAGATTGCCGAGATACAGAAAAAGAAAGAGAAAGAAAAAAAAAAAAATATAGTTTTATTATTTGGTATTTTACAGGGACCCAAAAATTGCTTAGACTTTGAGTAAAAAATAAGCATTTTCATTGCTAAGGGTTGTGTCAGTGTGGGGCGAAAGGAGCGAGACGAGAATATTTTGCTGAACCTATTTTAATCATGGCAACAAACTAATTTTATATGCATGAAATTAGTATTGTTTCAATGGGAGATAAAAGTTTAAACTTTAAAAACTACCTACATGAATACCATTACAATGAAGCAACAGCTATTTTACCCAATTCCATTTAAATCAGTTAAAAAGATGTTTCAGGAAAGCGTAGCAGACAGACACACTTTCGTAATATGTATTAATTATTAGTATGGATTTCTATGGTTTCTTTTTTTAGGTTATTATGAGAAAAAAGATACGATAGGTGAAACAGGAGACTTCATAACCTCGCCAGAAATAAGCCAGTTGTTTGGTGAAATGCTAGCCGTTTGGTTTTATGCTGAAACTCAGAAGATGTTCCCGGGCAAACCTTTGCAGATTGTTGAGTTGGGCCCCGGAAAAGGGACGCTTATGATTGATATCTTGAGAGTAAATATAGATTGTAAATAAGAATATTTTTATCAACTGTTTAGAATTTTTTTTAATATTTTTACCAAATAGATGATGCCCAGAACTTTGGTATGTATAAATCCTGTGAGAATTCTTTGATTATATGCTATAAAATTCCAGGATGCCTATGGCTTTCTCCATGTCCCAAAATATATCCCAAAAGATTTGTCGAAATTGTATGCAGCTTGTATGTTTATACCTCTTAATAGCATCTTTAAGTATAATAGGTGTAAGAATATGGGAGAATTGGGTTTCTGAACTAAGAAGCTGTACATTTTCAATATTTGTCTGTCATTTAAGTTCTCTTCCACTTCTTTTCCCATTTTTCCACTATTTGTCTAATTATTAAACTTTATCTATCTGCGTCTCCATTTTTGCTTTCTTTCAGAAACAGAGGATGAATGATACTATTTCTAGACATGATTGTTTTAGGTGCTGAACCGTTATGGCTATAAAGGAGCAGATCTTAGCCTCCACCTTGTAGAAATCTCATCAACAATGCAGGTGGTACAAGCAAATAGACTTTGTGTATCTCATAGTGAAACTGATATAGAAAGTCCCCATAACCGTCAGGTAAATTGCCCATTATTATTGTCCTAGGACATGTAATAGATCTGCACCAGTTGCCACTTGTATCTGTAGCAATATCCTTTTAAACCATTGGTTGCTTGGAAGAGATTACGTTACTTGTTAGATAGTGATCAGGCCAAATTGTAAGCTTACTTTGATTTTCATTGTGCTTACTACAATTTTTCTTTTCTTTATTTTCTTTGTATATCATTCATAGTATTACTAGCTGATGCTCGCGACTTCATCCGCGTGGTTTAAGGACAACCCAACAAACAAACACACTTTCGCATTTAAAACTTACGAATACTCGTAAGTTTTTAATATATTTTCTTTTTTCAGGGTGAAACAGTGAGTGGCATTAAAGTGTACTGGTACAACGACTTGAAGAAAGTGCCAAACAATTTTTCTTGGTTTATTGCACATGAATTCTTTGATGTGTTACCAATTCATAAGTTCCAAGTAAGATGAATTTTTAAAACAATATTTTTGGTATAATTTCGTTATGGTGTCATCCGTGCAACAAGTGATAGAGCTAAGTGGTCCATCCACATTAGGGAAACATGTGTCAACCCAATGTTGGTGATAGTTGGACATTTATGTGCTCAACATTAAGGTTTGGTGCAAACAGGTCACCGATCACAGCCAATGGTGGCTGTCGCGCTCCTTACATTACTGTAATGCGTGGCCGCCACCGACCACACATTTGCGGCAAGTCTATACAAAAAGTATGAAAAATAATGTTATCTGCTAGACAGCTTGTCGCCTAGCCACTTGTGGCTGTGGTCGGTGGCCCATTTGCACCGAGCCTAAGGGGATGCCCTTTGCACACGGCGACATTTTAACACTGATTCACAACCTGTCTTTTGTCACACGATTTTGCACCCAATTTACAGCTTTCTAATTTCTCATAAAATTTTAAACACAATTTTAAAGCTTTTCACAGAAAACAGACGAAGGCTGGCGTGAAATCCTCATCGACCTAGACGAGAACGACAAACTACGCTATAGAATATCTGCGAATGAGACCCAATCCACCAGAGTCCTCGTAAGACCTCCTTTAGACGCCGGAGACAGGATGGAGCTCGAGATAAGTCCGAGGAGCCTTGGTATCGCCAGACAACTTGCAAACAGGGTCGACCAGTTTGGTGGTTTAGCATTAATTGCTGATTATGGACATTCTGGAGAAAAAGGGGATACTTTTAGGGTAATTTTTCAAATAAACTGCAAAACTAATTATGTGCTTTCATGCACCTCATGTCATCATAAGTATCTCAAACTCACTGGCTCACCACAGTTAAAATTGCAAGCTACTGTATTGACTTAAGGTAGTAAATTTAATAACTGATCATGTGCGAGTTGGACTCGCTCACAAAGGGTCCCATACCATCGTACAAGATGTTTTATTAAAAAGTTCGTTAAAGAAACAGGACAGGCTCCCAAAAATCACGTTTCTTGTATGGGGCTTCCCTATATATATTTTTTTTTATTATTATTTCTTGTTAGCGGCAAGACACACACAGTTCATAAGATACAGCCTGCTGACAAAAAGACAGACGGACGGACAGCAGAGGCTTAGTAATTGGCGCTCTTTGGGTACGGAACCCTAATAAATATGTCTATGGTGTAAATTATAGCCACATAGGTACTTTTCTGATTATGTCGATGTAGCTTTCAAAACTGGTTTTCGATAAGTTTTTGTTTACTATTATCGTGTAGTACGAGTATATATATTACACAAACAGTTTTTCAAGCTTTACCCAGAATTCACATTATGCGACTACTTTTAAATGCAGAAAAATTCCAAAACAATCTCAGGAAAAGGCTGAATCTCATATTTTATTATTTTCTTTTAGGCTTTCCACAAGCATAAAATCGTGGATCCGCTGTTGAATCCCGGTACAGCAGACCTGACGGCTGATGTAGATTTCAGTCAGTTAAGAATAGCCGCGTCCATGACTCCTGGAGACGAGAACTATGCGTTGGTCGTTGGACCGGTCACACAGATGGACTTCTTAGCACGATTGCAGGCTAATACTCGACTACAGGTAAGATATTTAACAGGTATTTAACAGTCCAACGTTGGACTTTCCTGGATACGAGAAATGGACGTCCGTGATCTATCTATACTCTGTAGCTTTAGGTTGTCAACATCAGACCAATATTAGTCATCAATGTATTTTATTACTACTTTAGTTGAACTACTGTACATTGGTTGAACTATTTGAACTTCGTACAGCAGACTAAAACAAAATGTTTAAATCCAGGTAAGATTCAAGCAGTCCAATGAGTGTCAACAGAGGTATTCGATGTTGGACATTTATTATGTGATACATCATTTTAAGCGTTATTTTATATTTTGCTAATCCGTTCATGTGAGGTGTGTGACGTCCGACGGGTTGTTATGGGCAGTCGTTGGCTCTGTGTTGGAACTTTTTCGAACGATTCGTACTCATGACGTCGTTACTGATAGCCCAAGATCCCGCTGCAGGATTGTTACATGTATCGAGTACGTGATCAAAAACTAATTGTTATGTATAATTATAAATGGGGGAATATATATTTGCCAGGGTGCCTATCAAAAAGTGGCCGCTAGTATTTTTAATTAAAATAATAGTTTGCGTCTTAGTAATTTAGTTTACTTTGTGCCACCTAGATGGCACCACTTGTATTTTTTCTCCCGCTAAACGCGAGCTAGAGTACAAGTGGTGGCATCTAGTTGGCTCAAAGTAAACTAAACTACTTAGACGCAAACTATTATTTTAATTAAAAATACTAGCGGCCACTTTTTGATAAGCACCCTGGCAAATATATATTCCCCCGTTAATAATTACCTATATATAAATAACAATTAGTTTTTGATCACGTACTCGATACATGTAACAATCCTGCAGCGGGATCTTGGGCTATGAGTAAACCTTTTTTAAATGGATAAATTCCAACTTTCTCATATTAATATGTATTTTGAACTAGCTGATGCCCGCGGGAACTCTTTAATTTTTCGGGATAAAAAGTAGCCTATGTGCTATTCCAGGCTATAATCTATCTCTGTGCCAAAGGACATGACCAGTAACTGCCCTCCGATTCAGGACAATGTGCAGGATTTCCGTTTTTACAGTAAGGTTTAAAAATTAAAACCGAAATTACTATGGATTTATTATTCCGAATAAGGTCTAGGTTAAAATGTCTATAAAAACATTACGTTTATTGTTTAAATCTTGAGCGTCCGGTTTCCTCTTTAAGCACTACTCCATTTTGACGTTCCGTTTTATCCATGCCTAATAATAATCTTGTTACCCTACATGAATACCATTTAAGTACCTTAGTCTTATGAGTTAATTATTATACCTTAGTCTTATGAGTTAATTATTATGAGTGATTTATTTTTGATCAATTAAATAGTAATGAAAAGGAAATGTATGTTTTGTTTTTATTATTTTTGTTAGTTGACAGGCCTCAAACGAACAAAGAATTTTAAAATAACCACTGCGTTTAAAAGAACGTAACGCCTTCTGGCATTGCATCTGTCTGCCATCTGTGGTCGAATAGTTGAACAAACTCGCTAACCAAAACGTTTAGCGCCATCTGTTGTCGAATAGTTGAAAAGACTCGCTAGCGCCATCTAGTGTGGCAGCAGTACAATGTAGCGTGATTTTTAAAGGAATTACATAATTCTTGCAAATATAGTTTTATTATTCCAGTATTATCCTCATCCATGCCCAAATAATGCAATGCTTAATTATTTTCCTGAGAAACGTGGTAAGCAATACTTAAAATATTTTTTTAGACTCGTTCACCACAACAACTAGTGTCATCTAGTGTGGGAAAGCAGTTTTTTGGTGAAACTTCTTTTATTTATTTTCTTTGTTTTCAGAGCCTTCAGGCTCCTGAAGCTTTTTTATCTGAAAACTATAAAATATAAAAATTACAATAATAAAGAGTTCATTGCTGCACATTAATTTTTGATATCTAGGCAAGCTCCCATAGTTGCGCTGGTCAAGTCCTTTCATCCAGATCCGTTCTGCCGTTGGAGCGTGATTGAGTACCTAACAAACATCCATATATCCATACATCCATCCAAACTTTCACATTGATAATATTTATTTGATTGTTTCAGATGTTAGTGGACAACGCCAAGACGGAGAATGAAAAAGAAAAAATTCAAGCTTCCTACGATATGCTTGTGAACCCAAAGAAAATGGGGGAAAGATTCAAGTTCATGGCCTTTTATCCTTCAGGAATGGCGCAAATATTAGAAAAATATCCTCCCTTGGGATTTTCGGCTCCCTAAGTACTTACCTAGTAATTTATAATGATTTTAATTAAAAAATATTAAATGTGAAAAATGGTCGGTAGATATATTCATTGATGTGTAAATAAATTATTTTATTTGAATAATAAAGTAAGTGTGGACAAAAATAAATGTTTTCATTGCGTTCCCAGTTAGTATTTAAAGCACTTTGTATCAAGTTTGTATCACAGAACGTTCTTTGCATAAAAAGACAAGCAGAGTGGAGCGGATATGTGTTGTGAGACAGACTGACTCAGTACCTTTGATTTTATATATAAAATCAAAGCTCAGTACCTTCTGAGTACGGGCGTTTCTTCATTGGACGGCCCGGCCCGGCACCGGCACCGACACCGACAGTATTCAAAGACACGACACCGGCACCTACATTCTTCATTGACCGGCACCGGCACCGGCACCGACACCGACACCGACACAGCGGCTATATATTTTATTTTACAGTAGGTCGTGAACAAGAGTGATGGCAGCGCACAACAACTTATACTTGTTGTATAAATATTATATTTGAGACGAAAAAAAAGAAGTATCACTAAACGGTTTTGGGTGCATCCAATTATAAAAGTGAGGTATTTAGATGGCGTGTATTATAATTTATTCGAAAAACTAACCGATGATCCGGATAAGTTTTTCAACTATTTCCGCATGACCAAAGACACCTTTGATTATTAATTAGCTCTGTGTTAATTAGTAATGAACTTAATCGAAAACATCCGAAAAGAAGACACAAACTTTAGAATGGCAATTCGACCTGAAGAAATGCTAGCAGTGACATTACGGTGAGTATTGTAGCTTATACATATTATACATATATTATGTACTAGCTGATGCCCGCGACTTCGTCCGCGTGGTTTAGGTTTTTTGATTCTCGCGGGAACTCCTTAATTTTCCGGGATAAAAAGTAGCCTATGTCACTCTCCTATACCCATGCCAAAAATCACGTCGATCCGTTGCTTCGTTGTGGCGTGATTGAAAGACAAACCAATCACGCCACTCGCACGCCCACATGGAAGTTTGTATACGTACACAACACATGCATAACGAGGCCGGCCCGACACCAGTGGGAGCCTTGCTACCGACGACATGCCGGCGCCGGCACCGACATGTCGGTGCCGGGCCGGCCCAGTGAGACAGCGTGCCATACAACTTCATACAATTATGCGTCCACTGATGTCGGTGTCGGTGCCGGGCCGGGGCCGGGCCGTGCAATGAAGAAGCGCCCTACTATACTGACTACCAGTTCGTTTTTAAAGGTTTATAAGGTTTATAGATATCATGGAATTAGGAATTACGAGAAGAAGGGTACCCTTTGATACATAATCATAGGGTACCCTTCTTGTATCGTCTAACTAAGTAGTAACTAAGTTACTGAAGGTAGAGCCTTTTTCAGGTCGGATTTCCGTATTTATTTACCGCGCAATGTCCAATTTTATTAAAAATATATTTACTGAGTAATCGTAGACTGATCGAGCAGTCCACGCGGGTAATTCAATTTTTTAACGACCATAGTCGTGAGAATATCCTTACCCTTATATACCTTTTTAGATAGAATAGCATTCATTTATGGTCCTATTCTTGTCTGTCCTAGGTATTTTATTAATCTGTCAACACCGACCAGCAGAGCGATTATGTAAAACCTGCATCAATCATTGTTACAGTCTCAATTGTTTTGATTGGCTAAAGAGCAACGGCGAACTTCCATACATAAATATTATTGAGAAAAAATAATAATGTACACGTGTGAAAAAAATATGTTTTAATAAGCGTCGAATATGAAGCTCACAGCAGCTAGAATTATTTTTTTATGATCCTAGACAAAAAAGATATTTCATTTTAAAGTTTTGTAGGTTATGTGGTAATGTCCATAGAGGTAATATATCTCTATGGGTAATGTCACTTCTAAAAATGACAACCGGAAGAAAGCCACAAAAACAAAGACAGATGACAACCACAGACCAGTAAAACATTCGGCACAACCATAGACAATCATCATCAGTGCTGCCATAATATTCTTTCAATTATTACCATTCTGTTAGAGATTATTAAATAATATATGCAAGAAAATTCACTTTAATAATATAAAATACACTAAAAAAAAGAGCAATACTATTATTTATGCAAACATTAATCAGACGAAATAATAACAATTTTTAAAACGATGCAAAATAATCTACTAATTTAGATATATTCTAGCTACTAGGTAGATTATACATAAAATGGTAACACTAAACTGAGAAACGGGAACTAAATAATCAAAAAAGATTCCCTAAATATTTTATTTTTTTACCTAGGTTCAATTAATTAAGGTGAATACTTGATAAGATATAAAAAAATAAGCAAATTACTTTCGTCTTTACCTTGCTTGTGTACAATCAAGATTTAGTAAATGTGGTCAATAATAATTTCGCCGTTGCTCTTTATGGCATTTTGCTGCGTCAATGGATTTTGGCCAATAGTGGAAGAATTTTAACGAATCAAAGGTGATTGCGATCGTTACTTTGTAGCTGTAATTTTTAGGCTATCACCCTGCAGAAAAAAAAAGATCTGTCAAGAAAAATCGCATCAAGGCATCTAGGCATGTCCAAAAATCGGATTTATCGAAAACAGAGCGAAAAACCGATAGATTTCGAATGGTTAGAAAGTATTTAATTATTGGTAACTATCCATTGTTGATAAAAATAAATCTTTTACAGCCAACAATTTACATTATGTATTTTAATTATGTAATACGTACATTATTTTTATTATTAGGTATTTTTGTTTCGCAACAGATAAAAAAACTTTCCACACGATATTTTTGAGCAATTTTCACGCTGCGATGAAATGTCAAAATCCCAAAATTTCAGTGGATTTGTGCGAGAGAAATCTAGCAGATGTGAAAAATTGTGATGTTCACAGTGATAAGAACTAATGATATTATACATATTGAGTGCTAATAAAAGTGTTTCTCAAACGGTTGGTGGAACACACGCTGTCCGAGCACAAAGACTGGAAGTTGGATGATTTAACAGTTTCGTTAGGTGAGGATGGATTTTCTTTTGTTGCGTTAATTTCGTCGCAATTTTATATCACGTAGCTGTAATAAACTCCAGTGTCGAAACATAGCGTGGAAACAATGCATAACGAGCATATCAACCTAAATTCAGGCTCAGACTACTAGATAACTCCGGAATTCTCTGTATTTTGTGGTCAAATTCGTACCTATTAAACTGCTATTTACGATCTTCCTAGTCTTTTATCATAGTGTCTTGAATTTCGGCATTAAGTATCAAGCTTACAAGTCTTATAAGGTTCTTATAGCTATGAGAACTGAGTTCATACATACCTACTGAGAATGGTCAATGAACTGTAAATCTAAAATGATACCTGACTCTTTCAACTCATTTTGTTTTGCTTTAGACTCTGGTCGAACTTTTCTTAAAAAAGGTATTGGATGTATCTGTTTTAATAATAAAGTATTATTCTCATCTGCTTACATAGATTATATAACTTAAAAGTTCTAAATTAAATTAAACTTTATGTTCTGCTAACTCTAAACAAAGGTAAGAAAGTAAATAAACTTAGTAAGAATATGTTGGTAAGCTTCAATTATTTTTCTTTTAAGTGTTGTGATCAGAACCTTTATGTTTAAAACTCAAACTTATAACTGGTGTTTGTTTTTACTTTCTATGAATGAACAGATTTTTAAATTTACATATTACATTTTACTATACCTACTTACTAGCATTTGCCTAAGACTTCACTCTTGTTAAGTTCGATTTTGATTGGTGAATTGTAAACCCCTCTGTTACCTACTTAGAGGCCGAATTTTCAAAAATCCTTTCTTAGCAGATGCCTATATCATACTAGCTTATATCTGTATGCTAAATTTCAGCCCAATTCGTCCAGTAGGTAGAGATGTGTTTATTTTGATTATTCACACTATTGACACTACACTGCACTCTTGTCTTCAAATGTATAAACACCCACTTAAGTAATAAGGCTAAGAAAATATTAAGAGGCTATGAAATGTTGGTGAGTTTTTTGTTACATTAAGGTTTTTAAAATTTCAGCATAAACTGTTTATTTTCCTGGTAAATTATTCTATGGACTCCTCAGAGTAGTCTGTTAAATTACATTCAGACTACTTGAGTTCTACTACTGTGGTGTAAGAAATAATACACAAACATAATTAATTATTGTGTAGTTGTTATAGTTTACAGCTTTGTCAGTGTAGATTAGATCTTTCAAAAATATTGTTAGAACATGCACTTGTTACAGCATATGCACACTTGTAACAACTTAATAATGTCAATGAGTATCACTTGCCTTAACAGTAAAGGAAAATTATTGTGATGAAACAAGAATTTAATGTCCTCGAATGTTAAACTGCTCATTAGCATGTGACCATCTTTGCAAGCATGGTGTACTATCACCTAAATACTTATTCTGAGAGATGATCTGGATTCTAAAGATTATATTATTATGTTATGTTATGTTGTCCTAGTTATCATTTCAACGTAATATTCTAATGGTTGCACATGTAACACAGATGCATTTTAATTTTTATTACACATTATAATTACTTAGTTATGTAATTCCATTATTGTATAATATTCTAATAAAAACAGAGAGTATATATTTAAAATGCACATTTTGAATAATTTACGTAGTTTTGTTCTTTAATTTACTTGTGAGTAGGTATTTAATATACAGGAAGACTAATGATTAATAAATGTTATATGATTTATTTATTTAACATAGGAAAAACTTGTGTCACTTATGGATCAACACTCAACACATCTCACTCACTCACCCATTCACTCTTGTGTCTTTATACATCAAGACTCAAGACTACCACTGGTTCGGAATTCAGAGTTGATTTTAATGAGAACAGCCGGCAGCTGCTCTTTTTATAAAAAGAAAAATGTTACAATAAGTAAACAATACTCAACACATATATATGTTACGTTACAAGTATTACACTGATTGCAAAATTATTCCTAGAACTAAGTAGTTAAAGAAGATTTGTATGCAAAGCCGGTGATTAAGCCTAGTGGTTCAAACATTAGCCTCCTATTTGAGTGGTTGAGAGTTCAAATATCAAACCTTGACAGCAAGCTTTTCTCACTACTCTGATCTCCATTTTAAGCCATGAATATAACTTGCTATAAATAGTGAAGGATAACATCGTGAGAAAACCTGCATGCCCAAGAGTTCTTCATAATGTGCTGTCACTCTGCAATGTTGTAACAGTCAGATATACTTTTGCATTTATAATGTAGGTATGGATAAGATAAGACGGGATTCAGCTGTGAGAACGCTTTTGCATGGGCTTACGTCATGACATAACTCATGTGGAAGTATAATATTGGGTGCGTTCCGAAATACACTGCGAGCACTGGAAGTCCCCAGTAAAGAGCACTGCCAGTGCTCGCAGTGCTTATAACGGAACACACACATTATGTGCCATGACAATGGGTATGTTCCGATATACACTGTGAGCACTGTTCAGTGCTGTTACTGGGGAGAAATTCGTTCTGTTATGGACTGACAGTATACTGCCGCACTATCCTAGGGAAATATATAACGTTATTAATCGTTTTTTGTACTGTGAGCACTGGTGTTTTCGAGGTAAGGTGCCGTCAGTGCTTTGATCACGTGATCAACAGCTGGACTGCGTTCCGTTTTAAACAGTAATCAGTATAGCTAACTATAAAGGAACGGCTTATCACCATACTAAATTGACGTCACACCTTACAGTGCTTGCAGTGACATATCGGAACATACCCAACATTGTTGAGTCAGCTATTGCATAGCTTAGATACCTACTACATAAATATAAACAGTAACTTGAATGTCAATAGGTGAAACGCCGCGTGGGTAGGGTGACCCGTTTTCCTAGGTGTGCGACGAAAGCGACGCGAAGCAACGTGACGCGATATAACTCCGTAGAAAATGATAAACTTACCTACGCGACAACGTAGGCCACCACTGGATTTAGGATTAAATTCACGCGTTTTATATGACGTCATTTACTCAGACAGAACCACAGACAGTGCAGAAACGTCAACATATTTAGATGTGTGTCAAAAAAAGTTACGATCGGAACATAGTGCAACATAAAAGGCGAGGTTGCCTGCGCCGTGTTTCCTTATTTAGCGTTCTCCGTCGAGACCGGAAGATATTGGAACACCTTAAACGACGTCCTCTTCCGGGGGACGCAAGTTGTCTTACACATTCCATCTCGAATGCATCCTCGTACGAGTATATTAGGCATGGGAGCTATGATGGCCAATTCAAACCAGTTAGGGTCAGCGCAAATTGACGGAGTGGAGTTGAGACGAGTCTTTTTGAGAATTAAACAAAATTTAGTTATATACCTACAGGTATAGTTGCCAAACGGGCCAATCAGATTCCTGACAGGTGATTCGAAAAAATTACGCGTCATCAATCAACAATCCGATTAATCCGCCTAACACATCTCCGCTCCGCTCCTCTTCAATAACAGCCATGATATGACAGGCAAACAGCGCGCGCGATGCTTCGCGGAGTTAACCTCATACTCGTAGAATAGAAAATTCGCCCGTGGCGGCGAGTGTAACCCATTATTAGACATGGATGCAGAGCCTAAAACATTTTTTAATTTAGTGTCTGTCTGTTACGGCATCGCGTTGGAACTACTCGACCTGGACAATGCAACTTGGCACACTGGGTTAAGATTTTTTTTCGAATTGTCTCGAAAATTACAGCATGGGAGTCAAGTGTGAGATCTATAGACCGAACTCGTTTTAACTCTAAGTAAAGTCTGAGTCAAGTCAACGTACGCTCTATAGATCTCAGCATTAGTCTCTACGGTAAAAAGTTTTAAGCTGAGATCTACAGAGCGTACTTTGACATTGCTCAGGCTGTACTCAGAGTTAAAACGGGATGGACTTATGCGTGTGTCATAAATCTGTCTCATTTGAACTCAGTCTTAAGACTGAGTTAAAATGAGTTAGAGCTAAGTCAAAGTTTGCTCTATAGATCTCACACTAAAAAGAGTCTTCAATAAAAAGAGGCCCTAATCATTTCCACTGTTTGTTCCTTCCAGCGTGCTCGCGAAGCTCGTGAGGTGAGATGAGCTCTCCGCCGCTGATGCAGCTGGAGGTGGAGGTCGGCGACGACGCCATGGAGGTGGACCCGGCGGCCGACATGATACCGGCCAGGTGGGGCGATTAGTAGTATAATACCTAGTATAAGTAAAGCGAACATAATATTATCCTAATTATCTATTTTGTACAATTTATTTATGAATAAAGACAATCTATAGTGTTAAAAATAATATCAATATCAAAATTTTCAATTTCGTTATACAATCGACACATTCTTAATAATAAATTGTAAAAGTAGAAAACTTTCTTTAAAAAACTTTGTAGTTCAAGTACCTAGTAGTAGTAGTAGTAGAAGTGAAAAGGACACACTATCATATTGGTCAGTGCTTACAAAATATTATAGTCATTAACTTTTGCGCGTGCGTGCGATTAAACTAATTATGAGATACTACATGATGCCCGCGAGTTCGTCCGCGTTTATTTTGCAACCTATGAAATTTGGCATAGACTTTATACCAAATTTCATCAAAATCGGTCGAAAAGATGGGCCGTTACGCGTAGCAGACAGACAGACCGATAGACACAATTTCGCATTTATAATATTAGTATGGATTTTATTGTTGAAATAAGTAAAAAAATACGAAAATTACTTAATGCAAAAGTGTATGTCTATCTCTTATGTATAAACTGCAGACCTGCTCCACGCAGGACCTTCGTATACACCTCCTGGCTGCAGAATTTTGTATCGAAAATTTTGCCCGCTTTGAGATACTCTGCCCTAGAGCAACACTATGCTCTATCTAGATGCGTCCGTCTGATGTCTTGTAGGAAAGGGCTTATTTCCTTGGACTGTGCCGAATGTGTGAATAATGCTACAACTATTTACGCGCACTAAACACTTGAAGATCACTTCCTAAAATAAAAATAAAAATATAAATAAGTGCTAAGCATACTTTTTCGTGTCTTGACGTACTCTACTATTGCACGAGGCCGCGAAATTGGGTTCAGTGTCGCCTACAAGGTCTTTTACGGAGCCCTCGCTATTTGGGAGGCTGCCAGTTCCGTTGTCAACCTCGTAGGAATATGCACCTTGCTGTGCTAAACCTAAAACACAATGTGATTTAGCAGGAGTTTCGTCAACAAAAAAGAGAGCAAGTCCTCATTTTCGTGGTCGTTTTTTAGGTTGGACGTTTCAAGTACGATTTTTTTTTATTGTTTATTTTAGTAGTTATTGTGGTCGCACACGATTTGTTGTTGATCTTTGTCGACATCGATTGTAAATTTTATTACCTATGATAAAGCCTAGAAGAATGATGTGAATTTAAAAAAAATGTCAATAATAAAGATAGATAAGGCTATAATTTATTAGTTAGTTTCATTTTTAAAATCCTGCTGGAATTTCTCAAAATCTACCTTTCTGTGGAGATCTAGGTTGAGCTTGGTAAGTTAGGAACCTTTTTTTTTTATCCACTACAAGTTAGCCCTTGACTGCGATCTCACCTGATGGTAAGTGATGATGCAGTCTAAGATGGTAGCGGGCTAACCTGTTAGGGGCATGTCAGTTACCTAAGCTGTTTACTTAGATACTTACTTACTGTACTTACTTGCTGTTTACTTAGATGTTACTGTTAGATATTACTAGGTACATAACTATAGGTACGTACGTAGGTTTTTAATCTTTGAATACTCTTTACTCTAACTTTGGATTTTATCGAATTTGTATAAAAGTTGTATCTTTGGTTTGTGCAGTTCATTAATGCTGCAGTTGTAGAATGCATGCAATATTTGCCTTACTGTTTATATTTCTAAAACAAATATTCCGTATCTATAAAGTAAAACAAAACTGTACTCTATCCCCTTTTCATAGGATCGAAAATGCCTCGTCAGTGCTTACACATCGTCATCTTATGTCATTGACTGTGTAACCAAAATAGAAGGAAAGTTTACTTAATTTTTACACTATATTTTGAACTCTATGTTTGATTATATAAGTGTTATATTATAAATTATAATAATCAGTTTGTTTAGATCTTCGCCCATGAGGCTCCATTCCTGAATCAAGGCTGTTGAATTAAAAATCATTTGTGATCCGACCTATTTAAAAAAAAATTCGCTATTACTTTTTTTAAACGACATCATGAGCGATTGAGCGATAACGAGGCTAAATCGTTAAATTTTAAATGTCGTTTATTTTTCTAGTTGAACAATAATAAAAATTCTTTCCAAACTAAAAAGTAAAAATAAAAATCCTTTCCAAAAAACACATTTTCTACACACTATATTGAAGTCGGGCGAGTATAACAAAGATAGGCAAAGTTGACGCGTCAGGCTCGCCCGACTTCAACATAGTGTGTAGAAATCAAAATGATTTTTTACTTTACAGTGGCTTTGGAAGTCGGTTTTTTGGAAAGGATTTTTATATTTAACTTTTTAGTGTACTCTAAATCCGCACGGCTTAGGAGTGCAGTACCTTGCAGCATCAGAGTTGAGGAGTTGGGACTTGGGTTTAAGTATGAAGTCGTTGCTTGACACCTACAATATGAATTCAACATAAGAAATCCTAAATCGCTATTTTTCAGGAGTTCTGTACCCTGAAGCATCAGGGTTGAGGAGTTGGGACTCAGAGTTGAATCGTATACACGTGACTTGATACCTACTATATGAATTCATCATCGAAATTTCCTAACTCCCTAGTTTTGAGGATTCCATGTAGTATGGTACATCTACAGCATCAGGATTGAGGATTTGGAGTCAGAATTTTTTATGGGACCACCTCGGGAGCTTCCTCTAACTAATGAAAAAAAAAATTTTCTAATCGGTTAAGAAACCTCGGAGATATGCACCGACATACATTAAAAAAAAAAAAACATACGCGCCGAATTGAGAACCTCCTCCTTTTTTGGAAGTCGGTTAATAAAACAGAAATAAATTCGCTCGAAAGTAAATTATAGAAGCTTTTGGATACTAGTAAGTAATAAAACTTGTTCGATTGTATTTGCATGTGTGAATACAATAAAATAGGATTTAGTGATTGATTGGGATATAAATCAATGTTCTACCTCCATTTTAGAAAGAAAATTCTATTGAGAAGAGCGAGCAGTTTCTTATTTCAAAACGCAAAATTTTCAGTATATTGTAGAGATTAGTTGAATTATTTACTGACGATTATTTTTCATACGTTGACCTTTCTTTGTCATGTACGTTTTGCTCAAAATAACCAATGATATTTTTTTTTCTTCACTGGGGTTTTCAATTTCAGTAGTAGGTATTCCCAACGAAACTACTTTTTGTCTTTCTGATAGAGAAACCAAATAGAGCCCGGAACAAAATAATTCAACATTCAAAATCAAGTACCTACTTATCGGAAGACTGGCTTTTGCCTGCAGCTTCGCTCGCGTTAGGTTTGATTTTCATACAAATTTCCACCCCCTATTTTACCCCTTAGGGGTTGAATTTTCAAAAATCCTTTCTTAGCGTATGCCTACGTCATAAAAGCTATCTGCATGCCAAATTTCAGCCCGATCCGTCCAGTAGTGTTTGAGCTGTGCATTGATAGATCAGTCAGTCAATCGGTCATTCACCTTTTCCTTTTGTGTATTTAGATGTAGGGCTCTGAAGCCTGATAAAGTGCATATTAGAAATAGAAATATTTATTATCAAAATAACTTAATACATAAAAACAGTGCATTCCTGGCCCCTAAACTAGGAGGACCCGTATCTTAGGGGCCAGTTCCTTCCCAAACGTTTATTAAAAGTAAATATTTCTCAAAATGTGCTGAGATTTCTACTAAGGTAACAATTTTCTCTTATTTTACATTTAAGTTTATCATTAGGTTAAGTTATTACATTAATTAGGTTATATTATGAGAATATTAATAAAAAAAGCAATTATATAAAAATTAAAATTAACCTAGTGTGAAGTTACATACTTAAATGAGCATAATGAAATTTATCATAGTGTGTGTGCGTGTTTGAGTATGTGTTTGTGCGTGCGTGTGTCTGTGCGTGTGTGTGTGTATGTGTGTGGTGTATAAATACGCGTGTGTCTGTTTGTGTGCTAGGTACCAAACGTATCATTGCAACTCATGTAATATTATGAACTAAATACGTATTTATAATTCTCTCTGTATCTTCATAATCATAGTTAATTACGAATTTTTTCAAACAGTTTTTTAGTCAGTTTCTATTCATTTTATAGATATTCATCTAAGTTCTCGGATACGAAGACCTCTTTTCATTCGGTCAAGAAACCAGCCCCCCGATTGTTTAAGGAAATCGTAATCGTAATAGTTTGTCAAACGGATAATTTTACCTGTTTAAGGAGTTCATAGATGCCTGCACGTCACAAGCATGTGTGAACTTCTTAAACAGTTCGAGTAATACGTTTTAAGGCTTAAGCTGTCAAATTATTACGATTCGCTTAGAGTCTAAGCGAATCGTAATAATTTGACAGCCACAGATTACCTCAATGAATTAGATCACAACATGTACCCAGTAGATAATGAATGCGCTTGTTTATTAGTTTTCACGCGTGTCTATCAACAGTCTATAAATTGCACGAAAACAAGTGTGTGACGTGAAATAGCGTTATGCCAATTCCTTGACCAATCGATGACGTTTGATAACCGATATGTACTCTGCTCACAAATACCTATAGCTCCAATAAGTAAGTATAGGTAGGAATTATTTATTGCAAACCGTTGAGTTTGGAATATATTATGTATCTCGTAAAAAGAAATTGAATTTTCATCTTTACCCATCGTCGAGTGCGGTCAGTCCAGTGGTTTGAGCTGTGCGTTGATAGATCAGTCAGTCAATCATTCAGCCACCTTTTCCTTTTATATATTTAGATTTTAGCTTCTTCAAACTAAGTGGCGTCATGCCAACTCTGGAATCAGTTTATTGTTTACCTCGGTGTGAAATCATCGCCCGTGCGTGATTCTGCAGACTAAAAATTACGCGAAAATACGCGAGCGTATTGGTCAGGAAATAGATGATTTTAAGAAGAAGTGTCAATAAATAATGACAAAAGATAATCTGCATGAGATTATAATAGCTAAAAACAGCTTCATACTGATCTAATTTGTGCATGCGAACATGAGTGTTTTTCGGTAAAAAGAACTAGACCAAAGTCACTTTTTGGTTCTTCAATAGGTACTAAAGTAATTATTACTTTAGTGTAGAAGAACGAAAAGTGACCTACTTAGATGATTTTTGTTCAGTGGGCATAGTGGATGCAGTAACAATATAATACAAATTCAAAAGATTTTTATTCGAATAAACTTATATCTTATAAGTGCTTTCAAATCGTCAAGTTAATCTACCAGTTACAATTTAATTTACAGTTAATTCAAGAAGTTTATTATTGTTGTCATATTTAGGAAGTGAAATAAGAATAACAAATCGCGACATGAATATAACTGTAATACCTTCTTGCATTAAAGGCTTTCTGAAATGACGAATAGAATAAAGGTTCTCCCAAAAAGGTGCGTGAAGAAGGTGAAATCTACGCCTTCTTTTTTCTTAAAAATCTTGCCGATTTTTATGAGTAAAATCTGGTTTTCGAACCGGTGGTAGATTCCTGCCTCCCGATTATGTAAGGAAATCGTAATCAATATAATTCGAACTTTTCAAGGAGTTCATAGATGCGTCCACGCGAAAAAGCATTTTTTTTTTCATTGCGAGATAGGCTTGCGCTTGACGACAATCATGCTTTGTGCAAAGCAATGATGAGGTCTAGGTTGCAACGCGCTTGCCTAGAAGATGCCTATTCACTCTTGCCTTGAAGGTACTTAAGTTATGTGTGGAAACACATATGTATGAACCCCTTAAACAGTTCGAGAAATACGTTTTAAGCTGTCAAATGATTAATTAAGGTTTGCTTATACAATTGGGCCTCTGAAATATTATAAGTAACACAAGTTGTCCTACAGGTTTTCACTGCCGGCGAAAGCTGACGCCGTGGTGGAGCTATGGCGTACCAAGTTAGCGGAAGGGGTGCTGTCGCCCGCACACTTCCAGGACCACTGGCGGGTCACGGTGCCCAGGATATACTCGCCGCAACCCAACAGGACTTGTTTAGGTAAGTTCTTCAACGACGCCCCACGAGGTGGACGGACAAACTCAAGCGAGTAGCTGGGAGCCGCTACAAGCGAGCGGGACAAAACCATCCGTGTGTGATGATCCATGCGGGAGACCTTTGTCCAGCATGGACGCCTGTTGGTTGGTTGGTGGGCCAACGGTTTGGTCCACGGTAGTTATCCAATCTTGTAGCCTGTATATGTCGAGGGCACGTCCCTAAGTACCAGTCCTCCGTTTATGTCATCCCGTCACCTTATTCAATTCCTGATAAATGATAAATAATAAATCATTTGTTTTAAAGAAAAAAGCAACTGCTGAGTTTATTGCCGGCTCTTCTCCATATAATCATCTTTCCGAACCGGTGGTAGAGTCTTTAGTCTTGACGTATCATAAGTTCCATAAGTTGTCCTTCATAAAATAAAACATTTCGTTTCATTTTAATGTCTTACCAGAACGCAGTCTCCACTCCAGGGCATTGCTGTTTCAGCGGCCAACGGCTCTCTTTACGACAACCGTGACCTCTCCAGTGCCCAATACTTTTTTTTCCCCCTTGCCATAAGTTCCCTTACAATTTCATATAATGGCAACTTTATTGTCTACCAGCAGATGCCCGCGACTTCGTCCGCGTGAAATAAGTTTTTAAATTCCCACGGGAACTCCTTAATTTTTCGGGTTAATATATATGACACACACAAATAATGAGGCTTTCTATTGGTACCAGAATTTTCAAAATCGGTTCAGTAGATCCAGAGATTACCCCCTACTATGTCACAAACTCACAATTCACAAACTTTACCTCTTTATAATATTAATAATATCTAGACTACCATCTAGCCTATGGGCTAATAAGTTGTAATATTAATTTAGCATAAACTTCTACTTATAATAATTTGTGCCCAATACGTTTTTCAGACTGGTCATTCGACGAGGAGTCGGCAGCGAAACTGCTGATCCAGCCGTTAGAGCAATTCGTATGGGGCTCCACGGAGAGCACTCAGCCGCCGCCGCCGCGTCGCTCCACTCTGTGCGGGAAGGTGTTCAAGCATGGGGAGCCGGCTTATAGCTGCAGGGAGTGCGGTGAGTCGACTTCATCATTCTCTATTTCCTCACTCTAAAGTTGTGAAGAAAACGAATATATTTTTTTTTAAATAAATTTTATTTATTAAAATATAAGCCTTAACAATAAGGCATTAAAGTATAATTTCGAATGTAGTATATTTATATTTAAGACCTTTTGCCTTCGTAATAACGCGAGCATGTTTTCACTTCAAAATCTTACGCATTTTCGTTACGGACGTTTTTTGCCGGCTAGGGTACCCCTAAGTATCGTCCCATAAGGAACTTCGTTCCAAAACATGTCTAAGGTTTTCCGATAATTTATTGTCAACACTTTGATCAGCCACATTTGTCAAAAGTATGCTGAAACATTCACAATCATTGAAACTGTTAGAATGTGCAAGAGAGAAGGAAAGTGTGGATGCCACGGCCCCTTAATCACAGGTGTATGTTCATACGATCACACGTGCATGTTCATATTCCAGGCATGGACAACACATGCGTGCTATGCGTGGAATGCTTCAAGGTGTCCGCTCACAGACACCACAAGTACAAGATGGGGCAATCCGGCGGCGGCGGGTGCTGCGACTGCGGCGACACAGAGGCCTGGAAGCGGGACCCCTTCTGTGAACTGCACGCTGTAAGTCTCTCTCTGCGCAAGTACAGGGTTACATCTAAATAAATTTACTCAATCGTCTCAGAACGGCTAAACGGATCTGGATGAAATTTGGAAAAGATATAGATTAATACTGGAATAACAATACTTCACTACTGGTTCTGGTGGTTCACTGGAATAGGCTACTTTTTATCCCGGATAATTAAAGAGTTCCCGCGGGAACCAAAAACCTTATTTCACGTGGATGTGGCAAGTATAAAAATAAAACTGACTGATGATTGAGCAAAATGACCTCTTTGAAATCAAGCCGAATTGTTTTTTTTTGACAAATTTAGATGGAGACGTGCCGCCAAGCGATATAGCGTTCCGGTACGATACCGTGCAGAAACCGATTAGGGGTATGGGTTTTAATATAACCGCCATGCCCTTAACAGGTTATCTTAGACTGCATCATACTCGTAACTTACCATCAGGTGAGATCGCAGTCAGGGGCTAACTTGTAGTAGTTTAAAAAAAAGCTTCTTGGTACAACATTTGTTTAAAAAAACCATGGTTTTCCAGGCCCCAGACAACGAGGAGCAAGCGCAAGCCAGCATCAGCCCGGAAGTGACGGAGCGGCTGAAGATCGTCGCGTCCGTGTGCCTCTCGTACTGCTTCCGCCTGCTCACGCTTGACCACGCGCCCGGCCTGCCCAATGACTTAATGTGCGTACACATAATAAAAAAATGTAAAAACCGGCCAAGTGCGAGTCGGACTCGCGCACCGAGGGTTCCGTACAAACCTGTAGTAAGTTTTACGATTTATGACGTATTAAAAACAAGACGAAATGAACCGCAAAACTAACTTTGTTTGTAGAGGTTTATTGTTAATATCAAAAAATTACGTTTGTTGTATGGGAGCCCCCCTTTAATATTTACTTTATTGATATTTAATTATTTATATTGAAAGGTAATATACAAGTTAATATTCTGTGAAAATTTGAACCGTCTACCTGTTACCGTTTTTAATATTGAGCAAAAAAATACGAAAAAAACACGTTTATTGTATGGGGACCCCCCTTAATATATATATTTTTTTAATTTTTAGTATTTGTTGTTATAGCGGCAACGGAAATACATCATTTGTGAAAATTTCAGCTTTCTAGCTATCACGGTTTATGAGATACAGCCTGGAGACAGACAGACAGACAGACAGCGGAGTCTTAGTAATAGGGTCCCGTTTTTACCCTTTGGGTACGGAACCCTAAAAATTATGTCTTCCCGAACGAAAGTCAGCCATGTGGGCCAATATCTCCACTTTGACGACCTCCGTGGCGCAGTATTGAGCGCTGTTGTCTTAACGTTCGGAGGCACGCACGTGTGCGGAAAAGCTCAGAGAGAGAAGAAGAACGTTCGGAGGTCCCGGGTTCGATCCCCGGCAGGGTCAATTTGGGAATAGATAATTTCTGAATTTTCCCTGGTCTGACCTGGAGGCTTCGGCCGTGGCTTACCACCCTACCGGCAAAGACCGGTTATCCTTAACACAAGTCTAAAAAATCTAGCAAGGATAACCAGTTCTTGATCTTGCAACATTCTATGTAATTTTTTTGTTATAAGCACAATAATAACAATTGTTAACTTCTAAATATTTCCAAGATCAATTACCATATTTTAACACAAAATGATTGAAAATAAACGTTATTTAAAAATTTTTATTTTATTTCTTTTACAGAGTAAAAGACGCTGAAAGAGATTTACTGCAAATACTCGACCAACCTGACTGCTACTGCACCGTACTGTACAACGATGAAACGCACACTTTCGACCAGGTACCACCACCACCACTACAGCCTATTAACGTCCCACTGCTGGGCACAGGTCCCACTCTCATAGGAGAGAGAACATAAAGTTTTAATCGGGCTACTATGGATGATAATTAAGAAATGTATTGAAAATTCTAAAATTTCACTAGTCAATCACTCAAGTGAGTGGAACAAGTCAGTCTATACATCCATAATTATTTAAAAATTTTGGTAAAAAGTAGAATAACCCTTACTTTAGCAATCCAAAGTGTTTGTTCTTATCTGATGGTAACGTTAACTAAAACAATGGGTAGTGCAACTTCCAAAAATCCAGCCATTGTAAATTGCGCAGAGTTAGGGGAAGTGGCAACGACATCTTGAGGGTGTTAAGTGATAAACCTGACTGCCCCATGCTGAGGCACTGGATCCATACGCATGTCTATGTACCTAGTGCCCCAGCACGCAACCGCAGAT
Organism: Erebia ligea; assembly: GCA_917051295.2. Lineage (NCBI taxonomy): Eukaryota > Metazoa > Arthropoda > Insecta > Lepidoptera > Nymphalidae > Erebia > Erebia ligea. The sequence continues at coordinate 2,668,431 of OU785241.1, forward strand.
ATCTAAATTACTTATTTTGTTTTTTATCTTGTGTATACTAACATAGTTTTTAAGTTTAATACTGTACTAACAACATTATATGGACACCAAAAATGTCTGAAATAAACAAATTTTAATTTAATTTAATTTATTTATTTATTTGTAAACAATATTTGCAGGTGATAACAACGCTGATGAGGGTGATAAAGTGCACCAAACGCGACTCCGTAGAGCTAGTGACGCTGATCGACCGCGAGGGGCGCGCCATCGTCAAGTGTAACTCCTTTCAGATCTGCGACAAGCTGAAGACTGACATCGAGATGTGAGTGCTCTGCTATTTATACCTACAGATGTTTGATGGAGGCTTGTTTTTTGTAGCCTACGTCGATATGCAATCTAAAAATTACAATAGACTCGCGACACCTTCGCTCCGCCTCAAAAAAACCCGACTCGCGTACCTACTCTTTTATAATAATTTAATCTTGCCTTTACACAGTTTAAGAAATCCATTAAAAGTTGCTTCTGAAAAAAGCTTATTATACTGTTGAAAAGCATGGATTTGACTCGCTCCAGCAATGCCAAGGACAGCGGTTACCTATGTATTTACAAAATGAAATTGTAATTTTTTTTTCAAAAGAGCAACCACCGAGTTTCTTGCTGGTTCTTCCCGGTAGGAATGGCATTCCGGACCAGTGGCAGATTTACTTAACGATTCAAAAGCACTTGTAAAAGTTTATTTGAATAACAAACATTTGAATTTTGAATTTTAATTTTGAAACTAGATGATGCCAAATTAACGCTTTTTGATTGCTGCGGGAAGTTTAGTTTTCCTGGGAAAAAAGTAGCATATGTCCCTGGGATACAATCCATCTCACATCTGGATACCAAATTTCGTCCAAACAGATGGTCCGTGTTAGCAGCAGAAAGAAAGATAGACACACTTTCGCATTTATAATGCTTATTATCAAAGCACACACTTATCGACCTTCTGACACAGATGCGTGCATACAATTATGAACTTTAAACTGGTAAACATTTTTACATGGATTTCTCCAAGATTTCTGAACCGATTTGGATTTTTTTTTTTATAATTAAACGTAAACAAAAGTCACCGTGAGCGTAGCGAGCGCGGTAAACATTTTTAGATTGTCTGTACACGGATTTCTCCAAGATTTCTGAACCGATTTTGATATTTTTTTTGATAATTAAACGTAAACAAAAGTCACCGTGAGCGTAGCGAGCGCGGCAAACATTTTTAGATTGTCTGTACACTGATTTCTCCAAGATTTCTGAACCGATTTGGATATTTTTTTGATAATTAAAAGTAAACAAGTCACAGTGAGCGCAGCAAGCGCGCTAAATATTTAAGACCGTCTGTACACTGATTTCTCCAAGATTTATGAACGTTTTTTTTTTTGATAATTTAAAGTAAACAAATGTGATCGTGAGTGTGGCGAGCGCGAATGTTTCGTTTTTACTCACGTCTAGCCGCTGGTGCATGTTCGAAAGGTTCACGTCGCGTCACGGGCCCGCGCTCAAGGTGCTTGTGATGCACACGCACGTCATCGCGCACCAACTCTACGCCATGAAGCTGCTCAACTGGTAAGTGACACGCACATATCACACACACACACACTCACACACATCACACACACACACACACACTCACACACATCACACACACACACACACACACTGTGTGGCTGTGTTTTTTTTTATCCACTACAAGTTAGCCCATGATTATATTTATTTGTATTCACATACCCTTAAAACTTACCTTGATTTTCTCACAAAATTTTTCGAGAAATTTGTGAGGCTCCAAAACTTTGTAAACCACGATCGAAGAAGGCGAGAAATCTATTCTAGCTGCTGAAACCGCTGGTAGTTAAGTCGAGATATAATGCAGTATGCTTATGAGTCTTATCAAAGAACAGCCTGCTTTTTTTCTCCTTTATTCATTCTAGGCTCCAAAACTTCGTAAGTCAAGAGCAAAGCCTGCGTCTAGCCGTCAGCCAAGTGGCGCTGGGCGAGGAATCTGGCTTAGCCGGCTGGGCTTTACCCGGTACCACGGGGGGTGTGGCCGCAGGGGTGATGCAGAACGACTGTCACATGTGGAAAGCCGCACGGACGGCTTGGCATCGTTTGCTGATTGCGACAACCCTGATGGACTCTTCTACTAAGAGGACTATGGCGATATTGTTCACAAAAAATTATGGTGAGGAAACCTAGTATTTCAAAGTTGTTGCAAATACCAAACAATTAATATTTATTTATTCAGATTAGGTACACTGTACTTTTTGACAAATCCATACTAATATTATAAATGCGAAAGTGTGTCTGTCTGTCTGTCTGCTACGCTTTCCCGGCCCATCTTTTCAACCGATTTTGCTGAAATTTGGTATAGAGGTAGGTTATATGCCGGGGAAGGACATACTTTTAATCCCGGAAAATTGAAGAGTTCCCGCGGTAATCAAGAAACACCAATCCACGCGGACGAAGTCGCGGGCAAAACTGAAGCTACGAGGGTTCAAAACGCGCCCAGCCGTCCACCTATGAAAAAAATGAAACCCACTGACATATTTTTTTATCCATTGTAGGTTTTCTATGAAAATTTTATTTTTATTTTATAGCAAACCTTCAATGGATAAAAACATGTCAGTGGCTTTGATTTTTGTACTACATTTTTGGCTACTGAGTTAGAGAATAGGGCTGCAGGTCTGAGAAGAGCCCACAACAACATCAGCTGGGTTTCTTTACCATTATAATCTTCTCAAGTCAAGTATTTCATAAGTTTGCGATCAAGATGCGACTAAATGATTGGCGCCAGCTATATGCATTATTTTTTATGATATTATGTAACGCCAGTTTTCAAACCAATGATTTTTCTCGTGAAGGTTCGATCCTGAAAGACTTTATACGCGATGACCACGACCATTCGTTCTCGATCTCATCGCTGTCGGTGCAGCTGTACACAACGCCAACGTTGGCTCACTACCTCATCGCGAAGCACGATGCACTGTTTGTGGTCATGAATACATTCGTCAGCGAATGCACTCGACGCCTCAACTCTGAGGTAAGCCCAAAAATACTGAAGGACTTCTACCATTCGACCAATAATTTGTTTTCGTGTCGGAAAACGTAGTTTAATTAAAAAACGTTAAGTTTATTGAAAATGAAAGGACTCCCAATTATCATTGTACTAGTTTATTTATGCACGCCCGTGATGTGGATATCAGTTAAAATGGTTTCATGAAAAATAAACTGACGTTACACTAAATTCAATATGGCGGATGATAAAAGCTTGTTAATAGAAATGTTTTTGAAGTGAAAACTTCTTTCTTCTTCACAAAGTTTTCACTTCTATCGGCACTCTGACTGCCAATTTTTTTAAATATTAATTTTGTATGAGAAAAAAAAACATACGCGCCGAATTGATAACCTCCTTTTTTGGAAGTCGGTTAGTAAAAGAAACGTCATTACCTTTCCACCCAATTCCCCCGTCGGAGGATCTTTGTCGTCGTCTCAACTAATAGACGTAATAGCTACTCTCTTAAGATTGTCTGTTCACCTAGTGGGAGGTCCAACGCTGCGCTTTACGGCGTGAGGCCGCCTTTCAAGTATCTTGGGACTCTCAACGCCTATGGGTTTGGGTAGAAGCAGCCGTTTCTTTGCGGAAGTCCATGATAATGAAGGAACTAGAAGTTTAATTCGCTATAATCCGCGACAATAGGTAAATCTATGTGGTACAGTGTGTATCCCGCACTTATAGCCGGCGATATTCACCACACCACAGAAACGTACGTTGAGAGAAGTTTCGAAGATTTCTGTGGTGTGGTGAATATCGCGGGAAAATCTATGTGGTACAAGTCTGTGCCACATAGATTTACCTTAGTGTTGCGGATTATAGCGAATTAAACTTCTAGTTCCTTCGCATATGGGTTTTTCGAACACTTCGCTTATGGCTCTAAGAACGTGTTATATATGCATATGCATGTTAATAATGTTGATTTTCCACAGGGTCGATTGGAATTCGACCGCAACCACGTATCCATGGCGTTCAAGCGTGCACAGTTCGTGCTTTACGACGTCAAATACCTACTGGGCTCCGTGCCGACCACCTTCGACGACGACCTGAGGAAGGGATTCCTTCACGGGGTTTCTCTGATGTTAAACCTGCTTGTTATGATGCAGGGAATGGATTCAGTTGTCAGACAGGTGAGAGAGGAAATCATACTTTAATATAATTGGGTATTTGACAAATAGTCAAATCAGCAACTTTTTTTTTGCAAACGTCTAAACGCGTGCTTAGTATGGATTTTGTATGAAATTTTAGGTTATGACGTTATCAGAGTTCGACGCACATTTTTACTTTAATCGATGGTTTAAAATGGTTATTTCAAATAAAACTAGCAGGGGACGTGGATATTGCGACTTTTGGGAGATCCTTTATTTAATAATCACTAAACAATAGTTTATTTCACTAGTAGTCAAATACCCAATTACAAAAGTGTGTTTGTTTGTTGGGTTGTCCTTCGATCACGCCGCAACAGGGCAACGGATCGACGTGTTTTTTGGTTGGGTTTTGCAACCTGAAGAGTGACACTGGCTACATATTTTTATCTCGGAAAATTAAGGAGTTCCCTCGGGAATTAAGGAAACTAAAACCACGCGAAAGAAGTCGCGGGCCTCTGCTAGTTTTTGATATTTGTAAAAGTTCGGTTTAGGGGGTTATGTTTGAGATACCAAAATATGTTTTGCATACATTTTAGATAAATATTTCTGTGACTCCTCTTGTCCTGTCCTTGTTTCCTGGTTAACCCAAATATGTCACCAGGTGCCATGACCATGCCCCTAACAGGTTAGCCCGCTACCATCTTAGACTGCATCATCACTTACCATCAGGTGAGATCGCAGTCAAGGGCTAACTTGTAGTGGATAAAAAAAAAAAAAAATGTATCGGTAATCGACAAGAAGTTGAAATAAAAACGAATATTATAAATAATTTAAAAAAAAATATATAAACCTTAAAACTGAGGTATTAAAGTTTAATTACGAATGTAGTATATTTATATTTAAGACCTTTTGTCTTCGTTACAACGCGAGCATGTGGCAGCGAGGTGTCGGTGACGGTGACGGTGACGGTGACGCGAATCCACAACTGTACCCCCTACCAAAAAGTGCTCAACGCGCCTAAAGAAGTTTTTACTTCAAAAATTGGCTTACGTTATCCGATCTTTGTGGGTGTTGTTTGTGTTACCAGCTGCGTTACACTTTCCACGTGTATAACTTCCCTGGCATTGCACAATTGGGTATTAGATTACTATTCTAATAAATTCTTTTTTAGTGATTATTAAATAGAGGATCTCCCAAAAGTCGTAATATCCACGTCCCCTGATAGTTTTACGTTGAATAACCATTTTAAACAATCGATTAAAGTAAAAAAGTGCGTTGAACTTTACTGACGTCACATTTCAGAATTTCATATTAATCCCATACTTAGGACGCGTATTGACGTTTGAAAAAAGTTGCTGATTTGACTTTTTGTCAAATACCCAATTGAGATAGATAGTGATTTAACAGCTACAATACTTACCCAGGTGGGTCAGCACATGGAATACGAGCCGGAATGGGAGTCCGCGTTCAACCTGCACGTGAAACTGGCGCAGAGTATCACCCTGGCGCTGGAGTGGAGCAGTTCGGAACGCGCTCTGTGTGCCTCGGCCTACCGCATGGCGCTTCGCAGGCACGCTGACACCTGCATGAATCACGCTACTGAGCTGAGAGGTAAGGGTATATAGAGATACGTTATGCAAACGCCTCCAGGCACACACACACACTCTCTACATTCACACATTTTCACGTTCAACCTGCACGTGAAACTAGCGCAGACTATCACCCTGACGCTGGAGTGGAGCAGTTCAGAGCGTGCTCTGTGCGCCTCGGCCTATCGCATGGCGCTTCGCAGGCACGCTGACACCTTCATGAATCACGCTATTGAGCTGAGAGGTGAGGGGTATATAGAGATACGTTATTCATACGCCTCCACACACACACACACACACACACACACACACACACACACACACACTCTACATCCACACTTCTTCGCGTTCAACTTGCACGGGAAACTAGCGCAGAGTATCACCCTGGCGCTGGAGTGGAGCAGTCCGGAGCGCGCTCTGTGTGCCTCGGCCTACCGCATGGCTGCCCTGCGGGAATTACTCTATTGAGCTTAGAGGTGCGGGGTATATAGAGATTAGAGATACAACATATCACAAAAAAAACCTCCTTGTTTCTTCATCACTATTCAATTTCAACACTCCAATTCTTCGTCGCTACCACACACACTCATTCACCCATCATCACTTTCCACCACACTCACTCAGTGTGAGGTGAGTGTGAGTTCCACCTCTCTTCTAATATAAAACTATATATATATTATTACATTATTCATTTCTGTTTTTATTTGTTTATATGTCTGTACACCCCTCCCGCTTTCTTTTAAAAGTTTCCTCTGCCCTAAGGTTGCCTGGAAGAGATCGCTATTTAATATAATATTAAGGCCGCCTGTTGTGCCATATCCATTATGATTGTTTTGTGTTTTTGTATTTCTTTTTATGGTGTACAATAAAGCATATTTTACTTTACTTTACTTTTAAAACCTTAACTATTATAGAATGAAAATAGACACGAAACATATGTAATTTGGCTAGTGGAGACAGATTCTTGTCGATTTAGCCAATCGCTGAATTGCAGTAACATTTGTTCGCAGAGCTAGGCAACCAGAGCGCATCTGTGATCCCGTACGACGTGTCAACGGAGCCGGTGTCGGTTCACCGGCCGCTGTCGAGGTTCATCGCTGGTCTACATTTGCAGCTGCATCGCCACGGCCTCTCCTACCATAGCCGCGAGTTCGAGCGGCACGACCGCCCCAAATCCACACCGGAAGAGCTTATAGGTAACTAAAGTCCATTTTTAGGGTTCCGTATATCGATTTACCAACTAAGGATACAACATTACCTACAAATTAATACTCAAAAAGCGTCCACAATCGCTTACACAAACACAGCTATAGAAAAATATAGACTGAGACACCAAACGGTTCACAAAAACCAACCATATAGCTTTATATTTAGGGTTCAATTTTGTAATAACAATTCGACACATACGACATTTTGTCGCCTAGTGTACTCATGCGCGACTGAGGCGAAAATTGTTCACAATATCTAGTATTTGTGCACATTTTGATCGTGCCGTTTTTTGCGTTTCGATTGTGCGTCTAAGGTATTGGTAAGTCAATGGTTCCGTACCTCAAAAGGAAAAAATCCTTATAGGATCACTTTGTTGTCCGTCTGTCTGTCAAGACCCTTCTTCTCAGGAACACATGGAGGTTATCAACCTGAAATTCACATCAAATACTCAGGTCTACTGTCCCTTGGAGCTGTGAAAAAATCAAACTTCTAAGCCAACGCAATCAAAAGATACAGCCGTTTATGCTGCAAATTTTCGACACTCGCAAGGGAATCAAAACCTACAGGGTACTTCCCGTGAACTCAGAATCTTGAAATTTGGTACGAAGCACCGTCTTATAGCACAGATAAAGGAAAAATTGCGAAAAGCACAAATTTTTAGTTACATCATATAATAAAAATATTTTTTAGAAATAAAAATACCATAACTTTTACTTATATACCTACAGGTTTGTACGGAACCCTCGGTGCGCGAGTCTTACTCGCACTTGGCCTGTTTTTTAATTGTATAGACTAAAATGACATCCAGAAATGTCAAGAAAAGTGTGTGTTTACATAAGTACGCACGCAAGAAGTACTTTTTGATTGCACATAATAAATACATATCTTGAATTTAGTTATCAGTTCTCACCCAACATACAGTAAATGTATTTATTTTTATTTTGTTGGTAGGCCTTTTTCTGCAAGACTTATAAGTTGACCAACTAACGTCAGGGTGTCGAATTTGCGTGACGGTGTGCGCGCGCATCGTAAAAATTCACTCTGATAATTTTTCCCTAACGCGTCAATAGAAGTACAACTTCAAAAAATACTTCAAATTTTACGACCATCGTAAGTTGGACCCCTTTTCAGAGCAAAACTAGCAACAAAAAGGTCTCTGACACAATATCATCAGAGGATAATTGGGCGCGAAACATGTGCCCCGCCTATTGCCACTTCAGCTTCGCATCACGTCGAGCAATGTCCTCATTTCTGATTTGATCGCGCAAAGAAATCCCGAGAATGGCTCTCTCCATCCCCCGCTGAGTGACCCTGAGCTTGAGAAGCACCTAGTGCATTCCAAGGAGGCAAAGAATATCCCGGCCAAGAAGCTGCTGCTGTTTCTAGCAGCAAGTAGTATTGGCCAGGGAACTATAGATGGTGGCGATCACAATAGATCGGCAACGGTCAAAGCGATACCGGCCCACCGGGTCTCTTTACAGAGCCCTGCATAGCTACATCCCCAAGACCCTGAGCTTTCTTAGAGAGCATACGTCATACTATTGAATATTTTTTGGTGCGTTCCCCAGAGCCGGTGTTACGCACCATGGCGATGATAGCACAAGTGCACGCGGGCATGTGGCGGCGCAACGGGTTTGCGCTGCTAAACCAGCTCTACTTCTACCAGAACGTCAAGTGCCGCACCGAGATGTTCGACCGGGACGTCGTCATGCTGCAGGTAACTAGCTAGCCCGCGTCGCCATTATTACGATGGTCCTTCGAGCCGGTACGTCACACCAGGCGACGGGTTTGCGCTGCTAAACCAGCTCTACTTCTACCAGAACGTCAAGTGCCGCACCGAGATGTTCGACCGGGACGTCGTCATGCTGCAGGTAACTAGCTAGCCCGCGTCGCCATTATGACGATGGTCCTTCGAGCCGGTACGTCACACCAGGCGACGGGTTTGCGCTGCTAAACCAGCTCTACTTCTACCGGAACGTCAAGTGCCGCACCGAGATGTTCGACCGGGACGTCGTCATGCTGCAGGTAACTAGCGAGTCCGCGTCGCCATGGTGACGATGGTCCTTCGAGCCGGTACGTCACACACGTACCTAACTATAGTCCGTCAAACTTGTCTGACCCGGTGACAGCGTTGCTGGTATCTATGAAAAATAAAATAAAAACAAGCTGCGACTGCATAGTGAACTACAGTCTTACGTACATACATGGAACCGCTCGAGCAGTTGCGACTGCTTCGGGCGGCTGGCAGCAGTTATCAATGCTAGCTTCGAGCTGTTGACTAATGACTGCTAGAGCGGTCCGTGTATGTTGATCGCTGGCTAACTGCTCGAGCAGTCCGTGTATGGCCCGCCAAAGTTTTTTAATTCCCACGGAACTCCTTAATTTTCCGGAATAAAAGTAGCCTGCGTCCTTCCCCGGGATACAATCTCTATACCAAATGTCAAAATTGGCCGTGAAAGCGTAGCAGACAGACACATTTTCGCTTTTATGATATTAAGGATGGAAGAATGGATGAAAAAAGATGTCTGAAAATTCCAAAGAAATCATGAATTTTTGCTTTAGCACTCCTAAAATTAAATTAATTTCATGGATTTTAAATATTCAGGATTTTCCCTGTGATACAAACAAGTTTTCCTTCCAGATCGGCGCTTCACTCATCGAGAGCAACGAGTTTATTATACATGTGCTGAATAAGTTCAACCTATTGGACTGGGCGGCCGCAGATTTTGAGCAGAAGTTTATAGAAGATGACACCCTGAGGCACACCATTAGCATGGTTGAGGAGTTCTTGAGACTTCTTATTACGGGTAAGATCATTTTATTCTGAATCTTATCATATGAATTTGCTTTCCGAGCCGGTGGTTAGAGTCTTGAGAAATCATATGTGGCTCAAGTTGTCCTACATGAAATAAACATTTAATTTGGTCTATATTTGGCGACCTCCCTGGCGCAGCGTTGAGCGCTGTTGTCTTAACGTGCGGACTGCGGAGGTCTCGGGTTCGATTCCCGACAGGGTCAATTTGGGAATTTATATTTACTGAATTTTCCCTGGTCTGGCCTGGTGGGAGGCTTCGCCCGTGGCTAGTTACTATCCTACCGGCAAAGACGTGCCGCCAAGCGATTTAGCGTTCTGGTACGATGCCTTGTAGAAACAGAATAGGGGTATGGATTTAATATAATGGCCATGCCCCTAACAGGTTAGCCCGCTACCATCTTAGACTGCATCATCACTTACCATCAGGTGAGATCGCAGTCAAGGGCTAACTTGTAGTGGATAAAAAAAGACGTCTTCGTCGGATGACAAGAACGTCAAATACTATGGTAAAACACGATCTAAGGAGATACGGTCTTTCCTACCAGTCGTTCGATGGAGGCGTCCAGACAGCGAGGGAACTTTAATACTAAATTATTTTTTAATACCAAATTCTGTCATTCTAATTTCAAATCTAGTTCCTATTTCTCTCAGACGCCTGAAACTTGCTTTGCACACAACGGTAATGGTAGTCGGATCTGTCTTTTGTCTGTGTCGACCCACTGTATGAACACACGCTGTGGTGGTGGTTACGCTGTGGTGTGTGTGTGGTATGATAGTAATGTTAACCTTACTTCCAGTGGTGGGATCCCGCTATGTCCCAGGCGTGGGCGAGGTCAGCAATGAAGAGCGGACCAAAAAGGAGATCATACAGATGCTCTGCGTCAAACCGATGCCGCATTCCGAACTTAACAGGTGAGTTTTGTCTGTTGAGTGGCTTCGGCCGTGGCTAGTCACCACCCGGCAAAGACGTGCCGCCAAGCGATTTAGTGTTCTGGTACAATACTGGGGCCAATTCTTTATAGCACAATTTCTAAACTGAACTAAAATGTCAGCTTTATTTATAATATTGCTATCCCTTTCTTAATACTCCTTGTGGAAAAGGGCAGCACTAGGTTTAGTTTAGAGATTGTGCTCAGAATTTGCCCCAATGTGTTGAAACCGGTTTTGGGGTAAGGGTTTAATAAAACTGCCATACCCCTCACAGGATAGCCCGCTACCATCTTAGACTGCATTTACCATCAGGTGACATTGCAGTCGAGGGCCTAGTGGAATAAAAAAATTGCATCTACTTTGAACGTTTTTACGTAAGGGCTGGGCATTATTTCAAATCGGGTATTTCACAACTATTCGAATCGGCAACTCTTTGTCAAAAGTTAAAACGGCGCACTTTTTTAATTTCATTCATAGTTTAAAATGTAATCAATCTTGAATCTAACAAATGGCGTGAATTTTACGTCTTTTGGAAGACCCTCACGATGTCTTCCTTCACTTCACCTAGTTAGTCCTCGGTTAAGTATATACTTAGGTTTTTTTTTTTATCCACTACATGTTAGCCCTTGACTGCGATCTCACCTGATGGAAAGTGATGATGCAGTCTAAGATGGTAGCGGGCTAACCTGTTAGGGGCATGGCAGTTATATTAAACCCATACCCCTATTAGGTTTCTACACGGCATCGTACCGGAACGCTAAATCGCTTGGCGACACGTCTTTGCCGGTAGGGTGGTAACTAGCCACGGCCGAAGCCTCCCACCAGGCAAAAGGTAAGGTAATCATAATATGGTCTCCGCGATATAGGTTCCCTAGTCTAGAAACCAAAGTTAAAAAATTACTGTAAACCTTATTGACAATAAATATATAATTTATTTTATTTTATTTATTTTCATAACTTGTAAAATCTTGGGAAAAATTTGAAATGAAATTGACCGATCTCCCGAAACGCAGACAGAGTTTTTCACCACTAGGCTATCACGATTCTTCACTCTTTAGTTTACTCATGGATCAAATACTCGTTCAGGTCGCTCCCCGAAGACCAGCTCCACGAAACAGGCCTTGAAGCCGTGATCCACGAAGTCGCAGACTTTGTTAAACCGTCCAGTGGCAACAACCGCGGCGTATACAAGCTGAAACCGCATCTCTACGATGAATACGACACATTCTTCTATCACTACACGAGGGAGGAACTTTCTAGAAGCGAGGAGGAACAGAGGAATAGGAAGAAGACTGCTGGTAAGTTGTGTAGCAATAATAGGGGCTAAAGAACATTCTAGAATGATCTAGATCGATTGTAAAGATGAAAAGAGACAAGAACAATATTGGTACAATGAAATTGAGCAGGGAAGCTATCGGTTAGTGCTTAGGAAAAATTATAGGAAACGTATTTACGTCAAGCAGAAAACTTATTTATTTGATGAGGTTCTTTGCCTACCAGAAACGAGAAAAATTAGGAAGAAAAGTTGCCCCCCTTCTATAAGTAGAATATTTATGTATTTTGTGTAAATAGTTTGCTTATATGTACCGTTATATATTTGAATTATCTAATCATTTATGTATATCCCAATAGATACGAGTATAGCACATGCTGAGTGAAGACCATTTTGGGGATCCAGTCACATTTCGCGTTTCTTTTTCTTTATAAAGTCTTATTTAATTATTAGTTATTTCTTGTACTTGTATTATCCCCAAATAAAGATTTTCTTTCTTTCTTTCTTTATGTAATTATTACTATGTAATAATAATAATTATAAGTTGTTGCACTATCCTGCTCCGTTGAAAGATTAATATCGGATGGGTTGATTAGTATCGGTGTGTTGACTATTAGTGATAAGACCTCCCTTGCGCACTTTATTTTCTATACATGTTTACTTTATCTCTTTATGTTTTTGTGGCAATAAAGAAATCTATCAATCGATAACTCGAATATAAATCGATGTACTAGAAACCGCCATAAGCTTGTAACAGCGTCATATCGTGTGCGCAAGGTGCAGAAATCCTTTGTGGGGTCGAGTATACGCTTTTATAACATGGTACCAAAAGAGTTTCTGGAGTTGCCATTATAGTATATTGTGATACAAGGGTGGAAAGTAGGTTATTGCAAACGAGCTGTCATTAATAAGCCCGAACCGAAGGTGAGGGTTTTTAATGTCACGAGTTTGCAATAACATTCACACCCGTGTATCACACGACGTTTTTCAATACAGTTGTGGGAAATAGTAATAAACAAATCAAAGAATTACAAGTTTATTTCAACATACATACGTACATAGTAATTAATTCTGAAAATTGAGATAGTTTTTAACATGGAATAACTTGACCACAATGTAGATGGTTTATATTTTCCACTCAATTCATGAAAATAAGCTAACAAAACATTTTCTGAGAATGACTTACTTAGTTTTTTTATGTTTTTTCCATGAAATAAAATTATTGTAAGCCGTCATATATCTTTCTCGAGATTTTGGGGGCAAAATTCCATCTTGCGCAGTTTTCGCCTCAGATAAAATATCTGGTGGAGTTAATTCCATTTCATCTTATGTACTAGAACTCATATTAACAAAAATATAATCAATTTATCACATAAAAATAAAAAATTTCAGCAAATGGCGCGTATTTACACCTGGACATATTTTTTTTTTCAACGAAACTAGGCTACGGGTTCGTACCTACGCGTATACAGCCTATTCGATTTTTGTCAAATGTTGAAAATAATTAAATTAAAACTGGTAATTAAATATAATCAACAACCATTTAAAAGAATTTTGGAAATACAATGCTAAAACGTACGGATTCATTCATTTTTCCTCGTAAAAAGCCTATCCGATTATATTCTATGTATGAAAACTCCTTGCTACTAAACTTTTTTAATTGACTTGGAAAATTTAAAAATAAACTGCAAAAGTAAGTGTCGAGCTTGTAAAAGTAAGTCACGACCGTGTAAAAGTAAGATGCCTATGCGAAAGATTCAATTTTCGAATCATAACTACAGCCTCTGAAAGTGCGCCATGTTTGACAACTGTATTGAAAAATAAATTTAAATTAAAAGACTGTGTTAAACAGCATCTGTTAAGTCGAGGGTATTATAGTATAGATGATTTTCTCGATGACAAAGTTGCATGGAAGCAACCGGCTTCGCATCCAGCAACCCACAAGTCAGTGTAATACCTACTTGTTACGTAGCGTATGCATTTTATATTAAACTAGATGATGCCCGCGACTTTGCCCGCATGGATTTTAATAATAGGTAGGTAATTTTCCGTGATATAACCTACCTCTATACCAAATTTCAGCAAAATCGGTTGAAAAGATGGGCCGGGAAAGCGTAGCAGACAGACAGACACACTTTCGCATTTATAATATTAGTATGGAAGTATGGAAGTATGGATACAAATTGTTACATTTTTCTGTTTTTGAAAAGAGCAACTGCTGAGTTTCTTGCCGGTTCTTCTCAGTAGAATCAGCTTTCCGAACCGGTGGTAGATTCTTACGACTTATCATAAGTGGAACGAGTTGTCCTACATGAAATAAATCATTTTCATATCTATCTATCTATTCCTTCGCTCGCAGGTTTGCCGGAGTGCTGTCCACCGCCGCCGCTGCCGAAGCTGGCGGCCCCGTTCAGACTGCTCGCCAACCTGCTGCAGTGTGACGCGGCCTTACACGTGCTGCGGTGCGTGCTCGAGAGGGCGCTGGACTTGAGAGCGAGATCCTTCTCAGAACCGCAAGTGCATAAGGTAAGGAGGGATGCGGCGTAAGAATCACTTTAGGCATCATACTATCTATGCTTCTATGCTATTATTATAAATGCGAAAGTTTGTATGGATGGATGGATGTTTGTCACTAAATCACGCCAGAATGGCTGAACGGATCTGTATGAAATTTGGCACAGAGACAGATTAATTATGATTATGGATAATTGACCGAGCGAAGCGAAGGTCTCTGAGTCTACTTGGGTGAATTGGCACTTGTCCGTCCGTCCGTCCGTCCGTCTGTCAGAGCCTTATAACTTCTGAATTGCTGAACGTAATTACTTCAAATTTAAATATAATATGTAAACCGATGGCCTCCCGCCGAATATGGCTTAAAAAGTTATAAAAATCTTTATTTCAGGGGGGCTCTCATAGAAGCGAATGCGAAGTAAAATATTTTTTATAGCGTTACATAGGGTTGCGGTATATAATTTTAAAGATATTTATAAGTAGAGTCCAAAAATATTTTTTTTTTAATTTTTTCCCTAAAATTGACGAAATGGGGGGCTTTCAAAGTGGCGATTTTCTAACGTCCAAAGTAGACTTCAGAACTCTCAATTTTCTCAACTCTCAAGCCTGAAATTTGATCAATTATTTGAATTATATCCTGTACTTGAACAACAAGTACTAAAATTAGATAAATATTATAAGGAAACGAAATTATTTAATTTTTAATGATGATGATATTTTTAACAGAACGATGTCAATAGATGGCGCTCTGTGATACCGCGAGGTCTCAGTTCGGGGCGAACCACTAGTTAAAGAATTCCCGCGGGTACCAAAAAAACCTCATTCCACGCGGACGAAGTCGAGGGCATCAGCTAGTAATATATATAATATACAGTGAGTCGAGTGTGAGCCCAAACAAATCACAGACCCGGCTACCATGATTCTGGCTATGGCAGGCCCGCATCTGTTCGCCCGTACATTCTGCCTGCATAATGTTTTTCAGTTTTAGCTTTAAGTTACTCTGTCGTATACTTCAGAGACTTGGATGAAATGAATACGGGATAGGAAACGTTAGAAAAATGTATGAAATCACGTTCGATTAATTTTTGCGGGGCAAGGGGAGAGTGCTTTGTCTTTTTTCTGCCCAATTATTGACACTAGTGCATGAAAAAGTCGATCACAATGACAACACAATATCCTAAAATTAATGGCGAAACTGCCTAGTTCGTGGCTAGAGGGGCAAGGCGAATATGGCCGATATCACGCGTCCCGTGGTCAATTCGTCCAAGCAGAGAGCAAGAAGTCTAACATATATTGTGATCCACATTCCACATTGACGTTAGACAGATAGTCCACACTTTCGAATCTACCTCACCGATGGCCTCTGTGGAGATTGGTCGCTGTGGCCGAAATCCTATCGAGATGACACCTGTATGGCTAGCATGCGCACTACGAGTAAAATCATGTCTACCCGTTATCTCTATCTGTCTACCGAAGCTAATATGGTTACTTGCCTCGTTACGTCAAAAGTAGAGATAAAAGTAATATTTCTTATCTGTGGTATTTTTCTCTACGAACCTTTACATGTCGACTATTTTTTTCTTGTAATATACCGCATTTTGTGCATGTTAGGGTAAATGAAAAATTTGCCGGCAACGACAACATCTCTCTCTCGTCGCGATATAATCTCGCTGTGCGCATGCTAAGCACACTGATTACTTTTTAAGGCACTCCACCTAATCGGCTACGCCCTTCGCGACGAAGAGAGCGGCCACTACGAGTTCCTAGCCTTCGCGGAAAGCGCGGCCCGCAGTGGACTGCTGACCATATTGCAGCGACTCTCTGTTAGTCCTCGAGTGGACGCCCATCGCGCGCTCGCCAAGTGGCTGTTGAACAAGATGCGGTAAGTACTGGTTGATGAAAATGTTTGGACAGAAGCAGCATCAATTTACCAACTAAGGATACAACATTACCTACAAATTAATATTCAAAAAGCGTCCACAATCGCTTATACAAACACATTTATAGATAATATAGACTGAGACACCAAAAGGTTCACAAAAATATTAATGATAGTTTTTTATGTAAGGAATGCCAAAGCTTTAAACACTGTGATAATTTAAGTAAACATTATAGTTTTATAGATAACTTGTACAGTCATATTGTCAAAGTCATGCAATTAGGTGCTAAAAACTCATTAGGAAAATGCCATATAAAAGATAGTATGAATAAGAAAAAATTGACAGGTTGGAATTTGCATGTGCAGAAAAATCACCAAACTTATAGATTAAATTTTGAAACATGGGTAATGGCAGGCAAGCCTTCGAATGGACCCATATATGACGAAATGATA
Source organism: Erebia ligea (assembly GCA_917051295.2). NCBI lineage: Eukaryota > Metazoa > Arthropoda > Insecta > Lepidoptera > Nymphalidae > Erebia > Erebia ligea. The sequence goes on from OU785241.1 coordinate 2,685,242, forward strand.
GTAACTCGAAAGGACTTTAAAAATAGACTTCGCTGGTGCCAAAGGAATGAAGAATCTATAAAACTGGATATTTTGGCTATGTACCGAAAGGAATGTAATTTTCCAAAGTTTTGGAAAGAAACTAAAAAATTTAGCTATAAGCAAAGTCTGCCCATAAAAGTTAATGGTATACATGAACATGCACAGATAGCCGATATGTTTGCAAACAAGTTCAAAGTGCATCCTCGATCGATAAACGCAGACCTGGGAACTATAAAGAGTCATCCTGCACCTGCAGTCGTACTCGATGACCCTTTGGTGCAATTTACTTCTGATCAGATCACTAAAATAGTTCGTCAAATGAAGCGGGGCAAATCACCAGGCCATGATGAGCTCAGTTTAGAGCATGTCCTTTATGGAGGTGAACTTTTGCATAGTAAACTATGCAAACTATACAATTTATGTCTAAGGTATTCTTATCTTCCTCAAAACCTCATGAAGACTGTGGTAGTACCTATCGTTAAAAATAAAACCGGTGATCTGGGATCAGCAAACAACTACCGCCCAATCTCATTAGGAACCATTACCGGTAAGATTCTTGAACGTTTGATACAACCCGATCTGCTGAAAAATATTGTGATCGACGATGCGCAATTTGGTTTCCGTCCTGGTCTTTCGACTGACTCGGCAATTCTTAGTTTAAAGCATACCATAGACTACTATACGAGTCGAGAGACATCAGTGTACGCATGTTTTTTGGACTTGAGTCAAGCTTTCGACCTGGTGAATTATGATATTCTCTGGGCGAAATTAGACCAATGTAACGTTCCAAGTGAATTGGTGGGTCTCCTACGATACTGGTACGGAAACCAAATAAACAGTGTTAAATGGGGCGACACGACCTCTAATTACTATAAATTAGATTGCGGAGTACGTCAGGGCGGTATTACCTCTCCGGATCTTTTTAACTTGTATGTAAATGACTTGATAGAGGAACTGAGAACCACAAAAATTGGATGTCATATCGGTAGCACGTGTGTTAACAGTCTCAGTTACGCTGATGACATGGTGGTTCTCAGTCCCTCTATCAAGGGACTTAGGAAGTTACTTTCAGTCTGTGAGCATTATGCCAATGCACACGGGCTGAAATATAATGTAAATAAATCAGAAATGTTGGTATTTCGAGCTGGCAAGGGTCCGGAGAGGGTACCTGAGGTTTTACTTGATGGATCGGCAGTTCGGGTTGTGAAAAAGTTCAAGTATTTGGGACATGTTCTTACTGAAAATCTGAAGGATGACTGCGACATTGAGAGAGAGAGGAGGGCACTCTCGATTCGTTGCAACATGCTAGCCCGAAGATTTGGAAAATGCAGCAAATCGGTCAGGATTGTACTGTTTAACGCGTATTGTCAGTGTTTTTACACCTGTCAACTATGGACAAGTTTTCTCAGAAAGTCCTACACGGCAATACGCGTGCAGTACAATGATGCGTTTCGTATATTGATGGGCTTGCCGAGATACTGTAGCGCCTCGGGCATGTTTGCCGAATCGAGAGTGCCGGATTTCTATGCAGTAATGAGAAAAAGAGTTGCCTCCTTCTGGGAGAGGCTCCGTGCATCTCATAATAGCATCCTCAAAATGATATGTGACGGAATGCCTAGCAGTATCTTCACATATTGGCTATCTGTGCATCAAAAGAATAATCGGAAATAGTAATAAGTAGGTAGGTTATTTTTGACCATGACGCCTGGGAAGAGTTTTTTTAACCTTCCCAGATAGTTTATAAGTTTTATTTATGTATACGTTACTGTATGTATTTAGGTACTTTTTATTTTATTTTTATATTTTTGTATTTGTATTAATTTTTGTGTCAAACTATGTATACTGGGCAACTTAGCCTTTAATAAAAACCTTATTATTATTATTATTATTATTATTAAAAACCAACCATATAGCTTTATGTTTAGGGTTCAATTTTGTAATAACAATTCGACACATACGACATTTTGTCGCCTTGTGTACTCATGCGCGACTGAGGCGAAAATTGTTCACAATATCTATTTGTGCACAATTTGACCGTGCCGTTTTTTGCGTTTCGATGGTGCGGCTAAGGTATTGGTAAGTCAATGAGAAGCAGGCGTTACTTTGCGGAAGTCCATGATAGTGAAGGAACTAGAAGTTTAATTCGCTATAATCCGCCAAAACAGACAAATCTATGTGGTACAATGTGTAGAGATGTAGTTTGTAGCTTGCGATATTAACCGCTTAATAAGCCGGCAATTCGCACGAGCACAACACCACACCACACAAATCTTCCAAATTATTCTGAACGTACGTTTCACGCCGACGCCGGGGCATCTTCAGGAGACGTTGACTCGACAATGCGCAGTTCTAAAGTGATGAAAATCACTTACACACAACAAAAGACAAAAAAAAAGCATCCAGTCAGAGCAAAGAGTCAAAAAACGAGCAACCACCGAGTTTCTTGCTTCTCGGTAGATTCACTTGAACCAGTGGTAGATTCACTCGACGATTCAAAAGCACTTGTAAAAGTTTAGTTGAATAAAAAACATTTGAGATTGAGTTTGAAAAAGTCTGCGAAAATATCTGCTCAACTATAAGATTGAGCGAACATTGTAATTTTTTTTACATTTTTTAATTTTTTTCCGTTGTACAAAATTTTAAAGAACTATTGTAAACTGAATTAATTTGACAGGTCTAAAATTAATGATGTCTTGTTAAGCAAAGAACATAATGAAAACGTTAGTACTATATTCAGCCATGCCAATTTAGTCATAACTAAATTACGAATTTTACTGGATACAATCTCATAAGATTCAGTAAAATTCGTAATACCTGAATAATGGCATCATATTTTTCATCATTGGTTTTGGTTTTACACGTCTAATTCGAAGCGACACTTTTTCTGTCAGCTTCTTTTGTGCGTATCTTTTAACGACTAGGCGGCAAACTTTAACTGAGTTTTTCTGTTTAGATCCTTATTGGGTCAAGGGGATGAACATTTGGGAGACGGTGAAAATATGGACACCGACCAGGAGGAGAAACCACCCGTTGACGATGCAGTCGGTGAGTTTTTAACACCTTCGCCGCCACGCAAATTTGTCCATTTCGTTGTTGAAGTGAAAACTTCTTTAGCCGCGTTGTGCACTTTTTGGTAGGGGGTAAACTTGTGGATTCGCGTTACCGTCACCGACATGCTCGCGAACACCCAGCTCGTATTGTTACGAAGACAAAAGGTCTTAACTATAAATATACTACATTCGTAATTCAACTTCAATGCCTTAGTTTTAATTTTTTCTTTTAATATTCGTTTTCACATCTCACCTTAGTTTTAATTTTTTATTTTAAATATTCGTTTTCACATCTATTGGCAGTCTATTGTGACTAAGTGTCCAAAAATATATCTTAAGCGTCTAAATAGACCATATCGACATACGACATAATTTTGTCTAAAATTATTGAAATGAAAGCTTGCAATATTTATATTTAAAATTAGCTGCCTCGCTCGCTCTGGTTTCGCTAGGATAAAATCGTTTATTTGTCATGAAATGTACTTATTATTGAATTATTGGTATTAAATATGTTTGCGTCACAACATGGCGGAAAGTCGCATTTAAGAAGTACTCACGAAAATGACATGTTTTTAGAGGCGGAAAAGGCGCGTCGAGCGAAACTAGCGGCGGAGAGGCGCGCGAAGGTGATGGCCCAGATGAAGAGTCAAATGAACAAGTTCATCGCCAACAATACCACGCTCTTCCAGGAGACTAACTCGGAGGTTAGTTACTGTCCCACCCACTTGTCTGGCCCGGTGGCCAAAATTGGAACAAATTTTTATGCCTGTTTAGTTTATGTGTTTATTTTATCTATTCTGTACTTCATATTATAAATGCGAAAGTTTGGATCGACGGATGGATGGATGGATGTTTGCTACTCAATCACGCCCGAACAGCTGAACGGATCTGGATGAAATTTGGCACATAGATATAAGTATTATAGTCTGGAATTACACATAGGCTACTTTTTATCCCGGAAAATTAAAGAGTTCCCGCGGGAACCAAAAAACCTCCATCCACGCGGACAAAGTCGCAGGCATCAGCTAGTTTTTAATATTTAATAGCGAAGCTGTCACCGGGTAAGATAAGGTTGTGGGACAGTCTGTTCACATTTATTTTACCCCTGGATGAAGGAAACCTGATGCTGAGATCTATAGAGCGTAATTTGACTTGGCTCAGACTTTGCTTAGAGTTAAAACGAGATGGACTTATGTGAATAACATAAATCTGTCTCGTTTTAACCATGTCTTAAGTCTAAGCAAAGTCAAAGTTCGCTCTATATAGATCTTACACTGAGTGTCCGTGTTTTCACATGAGTTTATACAGTAGAGACCGTAGACCTAAGTATTTGATATTAATTCAACTTAATAGTAGAGACCGTAGACCTAAGTATTTGATATTAATTCAACTTAATATGGCTTGAGATGAATAATTGACAACGCGTTTCCGAGAATAGGTGGTTGACAGGCAGACAATGATCCTATATAAGGGTTCCTTTTTTCCTCTTGAGGTACCGGGTACGGAACCTTAAAAAAGTTGTCGGATCCAGGCAAGATGGCATTGAAATCCTTCCAAGAGATATATAGGCAGATAGTATAGCGAAATCAATTGTTGTTTTAGGTGACAGAAGAAGAAGAAAAACAAGATTTGACGCCATTGTACCGAGGCGCAGCGCTCGGCGTGTGGGGCGGCGGAGTGAGCGAGGCGCCGCGAGTGTGTATTATGTGTCAGGAGGAGGTGAGTGAATAGGGATGATGCCTATTTTAAAAATATTTTTAAAAGCTTTTATTTAACTTGCAATGTATGTATGTAACTATGTTTGTTCGGGTGGAATCTTGCAACTCAATTTTGAAGCAGATATCTTCAACCGATTGAGCTGAAAGTTTGTTTACACGTTTAGTTTGGATGACAATGCATGGTTAACTGTGTGACGTCATTCTAAATCCAACATGGCGGAACATACACTATGGCGGACTAGTTATTTTTAATGCACTCCTACAATATGGGTATCAAAGGAAAGGGCTTGCTTAGAATTACTCGAAAACTAAACTGACGTTACTCTAAATCCAATATGGCGGACTTCTAAGGATGGCGGACTAAGTTTTTTATGAAGGAACTTGAAATTTAATTTGCTATAATCCGCAACAATAGGCAAATATATGTGGTACAGTGTATCTTGCACTTGCAGCTTGCAATATTCACCACACCACATAAATCTTCCAAATTATTCTCAACGTACGTTTCACATATTTTAATAATTTGAAATATTAATTTGAGAATAATTTGGAAGATTTATGTGGTGTGGTGAATATTGCAAGCTGCAAGTGCAAGATACACTGTACCACATATATTTGCCTATTGTTGCGGATTATAGCAAATTAAATTTCAAGTTCCTTCATAATCATGGACTTCCGCAAAGTAACGCCTGCTTCTATCCAATAAGTTTTTTATGCTTTCCTACAAAATGGGTATCAGATGAAAGGACTTGCTGAGAATACGACTGCTGACTTTCAATAAAAAGTAAAAAATATATAAAATTAATTTTTAAAAACAAGCTTTTATTTAAATGCGCTAAGTTTTTTACTTTTAATTTTTTTTTCTTCGGGTGCCTCTCCCACCAACGAAGGTTGGCAGTCAGCTTGGTATATTCAGTTCTGTTCTCCACGAGGCGAAATAATTCGGCGGCACTCGCGATTCCGGTCCACTCCCGTATGTTGCGAAGCCAAGACACTTTTTCTACGACGCCTCTCTTTCCAGCAACTTTTCCCATCGTGATGAGGAAATATAGCGATTTAGCGTTCCATTACGATGCCGTGTAGAAACCGAATAGGGGTATGGCCTTAATATAGCTGCCATGCCCCTAACAGATTATCCCGCTACCATCTTAGACTGCATCATCATTTACCATCAGGTGAAATCGCAGTCAATGGCTAACTTGTAGTGGATAAAAAAAAAATTGTCGTCCTCTGTCAGCAGAAGTGGGATAACTAAATAACACTTTTTTTTAAATCAAACAAGGAAGGAAGTGGTTCGACGGCATAGGGATGCAGGAGTAAAGATAATAGCACGTGACAGTTTTCTCCGACTGACCGCCGAGCTTCAATTTGAAGATGGCACCACATGATGATGATGATGATGATTAAATCAGGCTCGAGTGGAAGCGATGGCGGAGCCGATGGTGCTGGTGGCGTTCGCGCAATGCTCCACCGTGCTGAGCCGGCTGGGGGTGGGCGAGGGCGCCGCGGAGACGTGGCGCAGCGCCTGGCTGCCGGCCGGGCTGGGCGCGCAGCCGCACGTGTCGTGCTGCGGACACGCGCTGCACGCCAACTGCTGGCGGAAGTACGTCGACGGCGTGCTGGACAAGGAGAAGCTGAGGTGAGTCGCGAGTGCGTCATGCGATGCAACACAACCTCGCATGTCGCAACCTCTTTCACTCCCAAAGGTCACTATAGTCTGTCCGCGTTAATATTGCTTGTTGCTGCCATATAAGATAATTGACAATTTTACAAAGAATCTTCACTTACATTAATGATCACAATTTACATTTATTTATTTAATCGTATGGCGTTTAGCGTTTTTATAATATTAACAAGCTAATTAAAAAGAACGCTTATTTCGCGTGCAAGTTCGTCGCTCGTTTAGCACCACCCAGGGGACACGTGCAGGGAGGTAGAAGGTAGTTCCTGCGGACGTGAGCGACGGGGCTTCCCCCAAAACAATTTACATTAAAAGTTTATTAATCACTAAAGTTATTGTAAATAATAAAAAGTCACCGATAATAATTTTAATTGTCTTGCTTCCTAGCAAAGGCCTCCCCTAGGCGCTTCCATATTTCACTTCCATATTTATGCTGGCACATACTTATTGTTTTTTATGATTCTGTAAGTTGACAGATAACCGAAATGTCTATTATCTGTCAGCTGTGAACCTTTAATTATAATTATATTTCGTTATTTTATCATTCGGAAAACGAGTTATTCAACTAGCCAGTTATGAGTATATTAATGAAAAAGCTACATTTGAACCAACGTATTTGTTTGCAGACCGTACCGCATCCGTCAACCGACGGCCTTCGACGTGGAGAAGAAGGAATACCTGTGTCCGCTCTGTGAGAGGCTTTGCAACACTGCGTTGCCGCTGCTCCCCGCGCCGGCCATACCCGCCCACCCCCCGCCCCCGCTCAGCGAGAACACCTTTACTGACTCCGCAGACCTCATCATACAGCTCAAGCATCAGGTAAGCGGATATCCTACACATTTTCTACTCACACGCACGCACGCATACACGTACGCACATTCATACGCACGCACGTACACACATTCGTTACTAGTGACTATTATGTGAGAGGCTCTGCAACACTGCGTTGCCACTGCTCCCCGCACCGGCCATACCCGCCCACTCCCCGCCCCCGCTCAGCGAGAACACCTTTACTGACTCCGCAGACCTCATCATACAGCTCAAACATCAGGTAAGCGGATATCCTACACATTGAATTGTCACATTGTAACTATTCTGACAGCTCTATTACTGCTCGCCGCGCAGTTATACTCTCCCCCCACGTACTCGTACGTTGCTAACATATTTCCGTTATGTGAATTGTGAGATGCCATGTAACACCGTACTCAAGATCTCCAAAGATCTCACTTTACAGTTCAAACCTCAGATAAGGGGGTATTCCACACGCACGCACGCACATATCCCAAGCACGCACGCACAGCACGTACACAGAAAGTGCGTTGCTAGGTTAGCAACGTTATTTACGTAACGTAACGTAACGTATATATAACGTTAACGTTTATTGTTAACCTGTTAACCTGTAAACGGCAACAAAAATGACATCCAATTATCATGGACTTCCGCAAAGTAACGCCGCAGTTCTATCCAAAATAAAATTAATAAATTTTATTCTATTATTTGGTAAAACCGTTCTTACAAGTCAACGACACCGCAGGGCTTGTTGCTTTTGTGATATGATAATATCGTTTGAATCTCCTTCATAGAAATTTGGTTCGCTTTCGAATAACTATATAACGACGCTTCGCCACGCGTTCGGTTCGCCTTGTGTTTGACAAGGGCTTAAATTGTGTTTTATCCCCTAGTCAAACCTCTTGCTTGCTTCAGACAAATTATAACCTCTTGCTTATTATTTGTCCAGGTGTGCTCAGAATCTGTGCACCTCTGCACGGAGTATTGTGAAGACATGCACTGTACGGCGCGGGCTCGCTCCGTCGGCGCCATGTCGTCCGATATGGAGGAGGAATCCGCGGACGAGGCCGAGGTCTATGTGTCCACTCACGCCGAAAATCTTCTACCGGCGGAGTTTTTGGCACATTTTGACATTGCGCTGCCCAAGTACAATGACACCACGAAAACTCTTATCGAGGACTTTGCCAAGGTTGGTACCAACTTTTTCAGAAGATTACAAGGTCTTTCGGGAACTTTCGAAAATTTTCTCTCACTATCTGAACCATGTCTTCTAAAATGGATGAGTCATTTACTAATTGTGCTCTGATTTCGATGATGCTATAATTACGTCTGAATCACTTGATTCATTGTACTAATATTTCAGAAGTATTAAAACGGTCTATTGAATAAATACCTTTGCTCTTGAGACAGTGCCCAAATCATGATTTTCCACAAAGTTTTGTGCTAATATCGTTTTCATCGAAAGTCTTAGATGAACTAAACCAAATTTTTGATTTCTCTCACAGATGCTTCCAGGGGTCAGTAGTATCACGCACTCCGGAGGCATGGTATCAGTTGCCACACTATGTCGCGCCACATCCTACACAATAATCAGTACTAACGCTGTCTTATTAGCAGAGAAGAGACCATTACTAGGCGATTTACCTTCGAGACACCGAGATGCCTTGCAAGCCTTGATAAGGCTAGCGGCGGTCATACCCGCAATATGGCCGACGCCGAAACACGTTTCACACCAAGCGTTAAGCGCGCTTTGCACTCTAGAAAAGACATCCCCTTTAACTCACGAAGCATTCGGAACTTTGGTAGCACTAGTCCTCACAATTCCGTCAATATTCTGCAAAACCTCAGGACCTGCGAGACCTACACATTTGGCTAGACAGCTAACTTTAGAAGCGTTCAGAGCCACCTTAACTAGAGCGTTAATAGTCACAGATGTTACTACATGTACTGTTGAGAACATGGAAGAACAGAATCCAGTTAATCCTGACTTAGAAAACCTATTATCTTTAATGAAGGATTTACGCAGAGGGAACCTTGAAATTGACAATTTAAATCCGAATGCAGCTTGGGAGTGTGTCAAAAAGCAATGCCACAATTTCTTGAGGTGTTGTTGTCTGTTCTTCCACTTTTTGAGCGATATCCAGCCGTGCACAGAGCTGACTGTAGTTAACGGTGATACATGGGAATCTATGTGTGCGTATTTGGACATGCCGCACACGTTTAGAGATTTAGTAGACAATCTACTGGCCAAGAAGAAGGCGTTAGCGTGGTCTGAGAGGTCCGCGGGCGAGATTTCACCGCAGATTGCTATTGGTGAGTTGTTACGCTTGGATTGAGGTTTCTCTTTGATTTTCCAGGATAATAAGTAGCCTATGTGTTATTCCAGATTATAATCTATGTCTAGCGTGATTGAGTAACAAGTATACATCCATCCATCCAAACTTTCGCTATTTATAATATTAGTATAGATTTTACTTGATGATGCCAGCGACATCTGCATGGACAGCTGCATGGATTATTATGAAATATCCAATGGGAACTCATGGATTTTACAGGACAAAAAGTAGTCTATCCATTCCCGGGAAGAATCCAATCTCTGTACCAAATATCGCCTGCAGCTCAGCATCATGCTGCAGCAGGCCGCAGCGCTGGTTTTCAGTGGAAACCTTAAAATTGGTGAAGTCACGGATGAACTATTATCACAGACGACCAAAAATTATTTACATACTGTTAACCTAAGCTTTTATAGAAGTTTCACGATGTTGCTTTGCATCCAGATAAAGATAAGATTTATTTTGGCAAATTGTGGGTATCAACTATCGACAATTGTTTTGTTTATAAAAATAGTCCCGTTTTCAATTTATTGCCAGTGGCAGTGTGCAAAACGTAGACAGAGAGAGGTATATAGACCAAGCTATATCTCCTTTTCACTCCCACATGAAAGAGATGCAGTGTTGACATGTTACACAAGGTAGAATGAGAAAAAAAAATGTTTTCTTCTATCCCTTTCTGCGTGTCACGGGTTTTGTGCCTATTGCATACTATTGTGCCAAACAAATTATGACGTTTGGGAGGTGTTCAATGCTATTACCTATCCCTTTCGGTTACAGGCTGGCCTTGATTCTAGAGGTTAATAATTATTCTATGGTGCAAAAATACAAAATCAATACTTTGTCATTCAGAGCCGAGCGAACCGCCCCGGCTGATAACGCTGCCGGAGGATTTCTCGGAGCTGATGAACGTGGTGTCGGAGTACTCGTGCCCCAACTCGGAGCGCGAGGACAGCAAGAACCCCACCATGTGTCTGGTGTGCGGCCAGATACTGTGCTCGCAGAGCTACTGCTGTCAGATCGAAGTGCGCAAGGTTAGTGCTATATCAGCTGATGAACGTGGTGTCGGAGTACTCGTGCCCCAACTCGGTGAGGTATCATTTGATAATTTGAACTTAGTGACGAGTTCATAATCCAATGAACACAAGCTATGCTTCGATCCACTCACACTTAACGTGATGATAACTAGTGGTTCGCCCCGAACTGAGACCTCGCGGTATCACAGAGCGCCATCTATTGACATCATTGTGAAGTTCTGTTAAAAGTACCTGAAGCTTATTAAAAATTAAATAATTTCGTTTCCTTATTATATTTATCTAATTTTAGTATTTGTTGTTCAAGTACAGGATATAATTCAAATAATTGATCAAGTTTCAGGCTCAGCCTTGAGATTGAGAGTTCTGAGGTCAACTTTGGACGTTAGAAAGCCCTCCATTTCGTCAATTTTAAAGGAAAAATTAAAAAAAAATATTTATGGACTATATTCCTAATTATCTTTAAAATGATATACCGCAACTCTATGTAACGCTATAAAAATATTTTACATCGCATTCGCTTCTATGAGAGCCCCCCTGAAATAAAGATTTTTATAACTTTTTAAGCCATATTCGGCGGGAGGCCATCGGTTTACATATTATATTTAAATTTGAAGTAATTACGTTCAGTAATTCAGAAGTTATAAGGCTCTGACAAGTGCCAATTCACTCAAGTAGACTCAGAGACCTTTGCTTCGCTCGGTCAATAAACAAATAATTGAATAAGATAAAGGTGTTTTCAGTTATATTTTTAGCCCGGGTTCTTCTTCCTGCTTCCATGATCTAACGAGTATAGTTTGGTTCCACGCTAACGGTGTATGTCTTGTGTGCGGCGTGTCCCGCAGCTCGGGCGCGGCGGCGGCGGGCTGGAGCAGGTGGGCGCGGTGGTGGCGCACGCGATGCGCTGCGGCGCGGGCGCGGGCGTGTTCATGCGCGTGCGCGAGTGCGAGCTGTTGTTGGTGGCGGCTACGTCGCGCGGCGCCATGCTGCCCGCGCCCTACCTCGACAACTACGGGGAGACGGATCAGGTAACGCTGTCATTGCATATCTGCGGAAACCAAAGGAGCTTTCCTTTGGTTCGAGCCCAATTGTCTAAGCAAATTATAATCTTTTGACAGCTTAAAACGTATTAGGTACTCGAGCTGTTTATGGAGTTTATAAATGCTTTTTGACGTGCCATTGGCGAAGTAAATTGTGCTGTCTTGGCATAAACAAAAGCCAAAAAACAAACTAAGAAGAAGAAATGCTTTTTGACGTGCAGACATGTATTGAACTCCATAAACAGGTCGAATTATCCGTGTGACAAACGATTACGATGACGATTTCTCTACACAATCGGGGGGCTGTTTTCGGGTTCATTGTTAACAATTTAAAAAATTACAGGGTCTGCGCCGTGGAAATCCGCTCCATCTATGCCCGGAGAGATACGAGAAGTTGCGGATGATCTGGTTGAGCCATGGTATCTACGAGCGAATCGCACGCGGTCTCGACACCAATATGCTGGTGACCCAAACATGGCAAAACATGTGAACAGTGCGTATTTAGCTAACGAGGCGCGCGATACCCGACGATTAGCTGTACTCCAACTCCTTAGCGCGACAGTTGAGCAGGCTGAGCCACGGCATCCACGCAGCTTGGGGACCAATTTACTGGTGACCACAACTTAGCAGAACATTTGCTTCTGTTCCTGGCGACCCGAGGATTAGCTGTACTCCAACTCCTTAGTGCGACAGTTGAGCTGGCTGAGCCACGGCATCCACGCAGCATGGACACCAATTTACTGGTGACCACAACTTAGCAGAACATTTGCTTCTGTTCCTGGCGACCCGAGGATTAGCTGTACTCCAACTCCTTAGTGCGACAGTTGAGCTGGCTGAGCCACGGCATCCACGCAGCATGGACACCAATTTACTGGTGACCACAACTTAGCAGAACATTTGCTTCTGTTCCTGGCGACCTGAGACTTAGCTGGTCTCCAACTCCTTAGTGCGACAGTGAGGCTGGCTGAGCCACGGCATCCACGCTACTTGGACACCTATTGGCGACCACAACTTGGCAAAACATGCGAGCGGTGTCTGGAAACCAATAGCTGGTGACCACCACGTGGCTGTCACCACTTGTGCGATACTACGCGCGTTTACGTATTATAAGCGAGCTTGCGTAACTTGAGAAACCATTTCGAAGTGTTGTTTGATTTGTTTTTATGCTAAACTCCGGGAATCAGCTAGAGTTCAACACTTTAGAGTGCATTAGTTTGTGCTTACGTGCGAACCAGCGTACGTTTACGTATTTCGAGCGTCTATTTGAAAGTATCGAACTGTATATTCTTGCAAGAAAATTGCACGTTTACAGAAAATTTGCTGGACTTTGTTATCGTTGTGCCTACTTTTGCGTTCGTTTCTGTTAAAACGATGCACAATATCGGTGGCTATTTGCAGCAAAGGCAATGAGAATTTAGTGAGATATGTTATATTTTAGTTGAGACAACCTGCATTTTCTATTTCGATCACACAAATCTAAAGTAAAAATTTCCGAAGTGGTTTTTTGAGAAGTTAAAGAAATCGATGGCTCCTTGTTTGTATGGATATAAATGCGTACGTTAAACCGTACAAAAAAAACGTTCAAAGGCATTTCGAAGTGCTTTTGTAAAGTTTGGATGTCCGCGTTGGGATCTTACGATAATCACGTGTTCTGAACGTGTTATAGTGCTTTAACGTGTATTTTGTTATTGTGATCACTAGGCGACCCCTATACGAGTTTTTATAGTTACAAAACTCCTTCGTACATTTACCGAAAAGCGTGCAATTAACATCGGCATTATAGAATGGACAACTTTAATTAAGGAGTTCAGTTTTAATTATAGTCCATTTCACTCTGAATTTCGAATCGGAATTGGCAAGGCCAATTGTCTAAGCAAATCGTAATCATTGGGGCTGATTCTGTAGAGCACAATCTCTAAACTAAACTAAAATTAGAGCATTACAAATATTGCTAACCCTTTCATAATACTCCCTACGGAAAGGGACAGAACAAGGTTTAAAATTGCCATTTTAGTTTAGTTTAGAGATTGTGTTATACAGAATCAGCCCCAATGGACAGCTTAAAACGTATTACTCGAACTGTTTAAGGAGTGCTTTATACATGCATGCTTTTTGACGTGCAGGCATCTATGCACTCCTTAAACAGGTCGTATTATCCGTTTGACAAACGATTACGATGACGATTTCCTTACACAATCTGGGTGCTGACTACCGAAGTTTTCGAGATGTAATAACTCGTACTAGGGGTTCATATTATGTTTAGAATGGATTAGAAAGTACGCTATGATTAAATAATTAAAATAAATAAAAAGCCTATTGTTAGATTTTAGGGGCGTTTTATGGAACGCCTAAAATTTGTTAATTTGTTAAATAATATGTATCAATATATTATAATAATTTAAATCTGACCCTGTAATAAATTGAACTAACAAATTACTGTTTTGTGCGTGTAAAATTTAGTACTTTATTTTTAATTGGAATTAATGCATACACTGGGTTAATTTAAAAATGCTAATAACCTCTAAAGCTTAGCTCCTGTTACATATTACTGAAAAACTTTTGTACTACGACTATTAAAAATTCTGATTAAGTATATTTTTTTATTAATACAAACATGAAAATATTTAATTTGGCTGTCCTTGTACGACTAGGCCACTAGGGTCTACAAAAACACAGAGCTAAATATAGTCTAGACTCTAGAGTGTATGTAAAAGACTTCAAGTTTGTATTTGGTGAAATCCATACTAATATTATAAAAGCGAAAGAGTGTCTGTCTGTCTGCTACGGTTTCACGGCTCATCTGTTCAACCGATTTTGATGAAATTTGGTATAGGGATAGTTTGTTATCCGGGGAAGGACATAGGGTACTCTTTATCCCGGAAAATCAAAGAATTCCAGCGGGAATCAGAAAACGCGGACTAACCTAAACCACGCGGACGAAGTCGCGGGCATCAGCTAGTAAAATATAAATTTGGTGAATTTCACTTATTTTGTCGGACTATGCCCGACTCTTTCGGGCACTGTTCAGTGTTCTAAGCTAGTAGGAAAATCAGGCCAATTCTGTTGTACAGCATTTCTATACTAAACTAAAATGACAGCTCTATTTATATTGTTATCCCTTCCTTAAAACTCCCTGCGGAAAGGGGCAGTACTAGATTTAGAGCTGTAATTTTAGTTTAGATATTGCGTTTTAGACAGATTAAGCCACATTGGGGCTGATTCTGTGTAACACAATCTCTAAAATAAACTAAAATGGCAGCTTTAAATCTAGTTCTGTCCCTTTCCGTAGGGAGTATTATGAAAGGGTTAGCAATATTTATAATGCTCTATTTTAGTTTCGTTTAGAGATTGTGCACTACAGAATCAGCCCCATTATCAAACAAAATAAGCAAGTGTCAATGGATTTATATTTGTTTATATTAATATTGCAACAATTTATACGCTAAATTTAAATCAGTAAGTACCTAAGATTTTCAGCAATACTTACGATGCCTTCTTCTCTATATTTATAAGAATAAAGCTTGAAACAAACGCAACGCGAGACGGCAACTCTACCGCGCGCTTAAACGTGTACGATTTTTGATACTAGGAACCGTATGAAGCAAGTCACCACAGTACAAACAGTAGTGGTTCGCCCCGAGACCGGTTAAATCCTAAAATCGCCACAATCCAAATAAGCGTCAGCACTCATCAGCAATCAATACAATATTGTAAAGTTAACGCCATTTATTACAAGTATTTCCGTGTTTTACAACTTATAGAAACAATGTTGGAAATGTTTCCGTCGCGCATTGTGTGTGTTGGAGGCTTAATAGTTGTTGCACAGATAATAAATTAATAGCTTTAGATATTTAATCTATATGTAGCTTGACGAGGAAGCGAATTAAAAAGTTACAGTGTACCTACAAAAGTTAAATTCGCAGCCTTGCTCTTCTTATCGACTATGGTTGAAACTAAACATAGAACACGAAAAAAACAAAACGATCTACCTATTATAAAAACATACACACGTCATACACTTTTGACATTTTAAACGTACTAATTTCCTACCTCCATGGGATATAATGATGATACTCTAACAACACTTTAATATTAATTTAATAAGTCTAAAAAGGGTTTTTACCATAGCCGTTGATATATTTATAGCGCACCATTTTTAAATTGTAAATAATTAATATCATCTCATTTCTTTGATTATGTATATTATGTCCTGTATACAAAATCAAAGTCTCATTTATTAATTTTGTTTGTGCAATAAAGAACCTTATTTTATTTTTTAACTAGCTGATTGATGCCCGCGACTTCGTCCGCGTGGATTGAGGTTTTTCGGTTCCCGCGGGAACTCTTTAATTTTCCGGGATAAAAAGTAGCCTATGTGTTATTCCAGACTATAATCTATCTCTGTGCCAAATTTCATCCAGATCCGTTCAGCCGTTGGGGCGTGATTGAGTAACAAACATCCATACATCCATACATCCATCCAAACTTTCGCATTTATAATATTTATTTGATATTTGATGATTTAAAATTGTGTGTAGTTTCAAATGTACAGGTACAAACTACACACAATTTTAAAGCTAGTAAAAAGATTTTAAAGTTTAAATGTTCGCGTATATTTGGGCGGGCCGTATCTCAAAATTTGCAAAATAGGTCTGTTATTGACATAAAGACCATATTTCATTTTATTTCGGTATGTGTTCTAGAGAACAACATAGTGTATTAATTGTAAATTCTATTAGGTATAGACGAAACAAGTCGAAATTTTAATGCATAAAACCAAGTTTGAGAAATCGGCCATTTTGAAATATGACCCGCCGTAATCTGCGTTGGCGTTATAGTGTCGTCCCTAAAAGGTTGTACTTTAACACCAATTTTATCGTCTATGAAATAAGTCTTATTTTTCTTTGAACTTGCCATTTATACCTTAGATAAATGTTACATATTTTTTGCTTGCGCACGATACGACCCCAAATTACTTGTGGGGTTTTGAAATAACTTTTTTTCTGTAATAAAGATTTTCATGAAATTTTTACGTGTTTCTGTTTCTAACCTTGGCCCCTTTGCATCCTGGGGCCTCAGGCTATCGCGGAAAATCAAAGAGATCCAGTGGGATTTTACAAAGCCTGAACTTGAAGTCGCGGTACTAAACCGATTAGGGGTTTGGGTTTAATATAACTGTCATGCCCTAACAGGCTAGCCCGCTACCATCTAGACTGCATTACTTATCACTTACTTACCACTCATCACTTACCATCAGGCGAGATTGCAGTCAAGGGCTAACTTGTAGTGAATAAAAAAAAACTATTAAGTACTAGCACTAGTAGACGAAAGTGAATCTTTGAAGGATGAAATAGCACCGACTAACGAGTAAGACGCAAGAATGCAGCGACGAAGCACCCACAAGGCTTAAAACTTAATAGTAAAATTAATAAAAAATAAAGAGTATAAATCCAAAATTATAGATTTGTGTTTGACCCCGACGTGATTTGAACACGCAACCTTCTGATCTGGAGTCAGACGCGCTACCGTTGCGCCACGGAGTCGATGTGGTAGTGCGTGAATATTGCACATAGCTGATAAGTGCTAATTTTGTATGGAATTGATAAGATATCACTAACCTTGATTGGAAATCTAGATATTAAAAGCACATGAGTAGATAATTAAAAGTACCTAAATAGGAAAGTCCGATTGATAAGACAAGATATCTCTATTATAAGTAAAGTCCGTATCACATATAACAACAAATCTGCCTAGTCTGATACTAAGCTAAAATACGTATTATTCTGTGGTCCTTATACTCATCAACGCCTAGCCCTAACCTCCATTGGGAGTTTGAACTTACTAGAACGCTAAAAATGTATATCTACTCACAGAGGTTGCCTTTATAATGTAGACAAGGAAATAGGGATAAAGGCGAGAGCGAACTGCGAAGGCGATCGGACCTCCGAATAGGACGCCGAAGTCTAACCATTCTAGGCACTAAGTACCTAAGTACTTAGCCGCCAGATCACCAGGTCAATCAGGAATAATTAAGTTTGTATGACGTTCAAAAAGTATGTACATTTTGTACTTTGGATAAAATATTTGAGTTAGCTCAACTTAAACGGCTAATGAGAATTCAAGTCCTTTAATCTTACCATTAGCATAGGCCATAAATGGCAATCATAAATTCCCAAAACAAGCCAACCGGGAATCGAATCCGGGAGCTGCCAATAAATTACAAAAGGTCCGCATTAATTTTAGGTGTGGTCGTTTACATCGACTTCTTAAAAAGTTGATCGTAAAATGACTAGGGAAGTAAGTAGGTAACTAGGTACCTATTGCTAATAAAATGTAATTTTTGAAATGTTTTGAGGTTGGCCGGTTTTTGTATGGAGCCTGGCATACGGACATCCGCCATTTTGATTTTTTCTCGATGTTGTAGCCAATATTCAAATATCGATGAATCGATAGGAAATATCAAACCAATCAAGAAACATTTAAGGTTACTACTGTCTTAAAACGTCTCGGTTATATCTCGGGCTGTAGACATGATAGCTGTTAGCGGCCAAGGACTTTGTTGTTCATTACTTACCTATTAAGGTATCTCCTAGACTGCTAATACCAATCCTATTACCAGTAGTAATAAGGGTAATTTGATTACCTACGGTAGGTTCTGCAAAAAAATTATCGAGAGATTCTCTCGAGAATAAAATGAAAAAAAAAAATGAAAATCTGGGGTCACGGGAGTGACCCCGCCAAAGCGAGCCAAAGGAAACGGGGCACTACCTACCTTTTCTCGAAGTGTTTCGTCCAGATGATGCTAGAAAGCTGACATTTTCAGGATAAGGTGTTGTTGGCAAACTTACCAAATATACCAAGTATAAATTTTCTAGCATATATAGTTTCAGATTTATTGATACCTGAAATACGTCGATTTCGTGACTGACTCACTGACCGTCATCAACATGAAAAAGGTACTTCCTGAAGTGCTAGAAGGCTGAAATTTGGTATGTAGGCTAGAATTTGCATATAAACAACAGGAAAATTAAGAAATCTGAAACTTTTCCCCTCCAACCCCTCCTATAGGGGGTGCAAATCTGACAGCATTTCCTCGTATTTTAGAACAGTCATAACTTCGGTACGGATGATGGTAGAAAGCTTTAATTTTCAGGATAACATGTCGTTGGCACATTTATTAAACATACTAAGTTTCAATTATCTAGCATTTATGGTTTCAGATTTATTGATACCTGAAATACGTACTTTTGGGGGTTTTTTACTTTTACTAAATCACATGAAACACGAAACCTCTAGGGTACTTCCTAAAGTCCTAGAAAGCTGAAATTTGGTATGTAGACTAGGAATTGCACATAAACAATGGAATAATTAAGAAATCTGAAACTTTCTTTTTCCAACCCCTCTTATTGGGGGTGCATATTTGACAGCGTTTCCACGTATTTGCTAACCGTCATAGCTTCAGTCCGGATGATGCTGGAAAGCTGAAATTTTCAGGATAAGATGCTGTTGGCCGACTTATTAAACATACCAAGTATCAATTGTCTAGCATTTATAGTTTCAGATTTATCGAGCCTTCGATATCGCTTTAGCCTTATAAATAGCTGATGAAAATCAAAACCTCTAGGGTAGGTACTTCCCAAAGCCCTAGAAAGCTGAAATTTGGTATGTGGGCTAGGAATTTCATATAAATAATGGGAAAATTAAGAAATCAGAAACTTTTCCCCTCCAACCCCTCCTATAGGGGGTGCAAATCTGACAGCATTTCCTCGTATTTTAGAACAGTCATAACTTCGGTACGGATGATGGTAGAAAGCTTTAATTTTCAGGATAACATGTCGTTGGCACATTTATTAAACATACTAAGTTTCAATTATCTAGCATTTATGGTTTCAGATTTATTGATACCTGAAATACGTACTTTTGGGGGTTTTTTACTTTTACTAAATCACATGAAACACGAAACCTCTAGGGTACTTCCTAAAGTCCTAGAAAGCTGAAATTTGGTATGTAGACTAGGAATTGCACATAAACAATGGAATAATTAAGAAATCTGAAACTTTCTTTTTCCAACCCCTCTTATTGGGGGTGCATATTTGACAGCGTTTCCACGTATTTGCTAACCGTCATAGCTTCAGTCCGGATGATGCTGGAAAGCTGAAATTTTCAGGATAAGATGCTGTTGGCCGACTTATTAAACATACCAAGTATCAATTGTCTAGCATTTATAGTTTCAGATTTATCGAGCCTTCGATATCGCTTTAGCCTTATAAATAGCTGATGAAAATCAAAACCTCTAGGGTAGGTACTTCCCAAAGCCCTAGAAAGCTGAAATTTGGTATGTGGGCTAGGAATTTCATATAAATAATGGGAAAATTAAGAAATCAGGAACTTTTCCCTTCCAACCCCTCCTATAGGGGGTGCATAATAGCTGTACAGTCGGTACTTAAAGAAATATGTGCAAAATGCAGTATACATACATAATACCATACATAAATAATATAAATATACAATTCATGACTCAGGTACAAAGGTTCTGAATACCAACATTATGCCCCTAGCAGAATTCGAACCCGCGACCTCTCCCTCAACAGTCATGGTCTGTAACCACTCGGCCAAACAGGTCGCCAATAATAATCACGTAATCTTGTCATTTTTTATTCTCATTATTTTCATTTTATTACTGAAAAATTATAAAATATACTTACAACATAAAATATTTTTCAGAGGTAAATATATCTACAGTAATCATTGGCGAAGAGTCCATGTAAGACCCGATCCCATCTGCATCCCTTTAGGAATTGTTCAATAAGTAGGTAATCAACGATATTTTCGTCCAACTCTGTTCTCCGAACTAAACACTCTGTTCATTGGTTTGAATTAAATTAACGCGTGACAATTTATAGAAAAGTAGATGATGCCCGCGACTTCGTCTGCGTGGATTAAGGTTTTTTGATTCCAGCGGGAACTGTTTAATTTTCCGGGATAAAAAGTAGCCTTTGTCCTTCCCTGGGATACAAACTATCCCTGTACCAAATTTCATCAAAATCGGTTGAAAAGATAGGCCGTGAAAGCGCAGCAGACAGACAGACACACTTTCGCATTTAAAATATTATATGGATCTAAACCATTGAGGTATTATGTACTAACGTACATATAATTAAATGATCTGAACTAATATTATAAAGAGGAAAGATTTAACCGTGAGTTTGCTGTGGATAAAATCAAAAAATACTCAACCGATTTTAAAAATTCTTCCGGCACTTCACTTAATTCATTCTTCAAGGCACTCTATATTATAAAGATTAATCATATCGCAGTGCTAATGTAAAGTCTTATGTACTGCTCGGTGCCCACTGGCTTTAGTTAGTGGGTAAAAAAGAATGGACTATTATCATGATTAGTGCTAGCCTTGCGAAGCGGGGCGGATCGCTAATCAACTATAAGCAGATAGAAACCGGCTGGCCCATACAACCAAAATATCTTTAATACTGAGCACCAGACTCGAAAATAAGAACTAACTTAAGTATGTAGGGATTTGCCGCTCATTACACACATATAGCAAACCCACAAAGAAAAGAGGAAACGATAGAGAGTGGGCAATGAAAAAAGGAATAACTGTAGTGCGAGAAATAGAGTCCAAAAAATTAAAAAATCTAGTGCGCCTGCCAAAAAGAAATGAAATCCCACCAAAACCATTTCATGGATAGGCTGCCAAAACTCGCATACAAGTCCAAATCATAATGCTTTCACTGTTAAAAAGTTATGAGATCTCTAGTAGAGCCAAGCCCCTAGTTGAGCTCCGATTTGTGCTGCGCATCATCATAGCCCATGGGGCCAGTTCCAAGTCCAAAGTGTACAGGTTTAAGTACTTTTGGCTGTACCACATTTACTACATAGAAGTCCTGACTCTATAAACTCTACATCTTGATAAAAAGATGTGGCTTGGCCGTTTCGTGATTCTCGCACAAACTATACCTATTCCACGAATATTAAATGATTGATTGGATCACGAAACAGCCAAGCCACATCTTTTTATCAAGATGTAGAGTTTATAGAGTCAGGACTTCTATGTAGTAAATGTGGTACAGCCAAAAGTACTTAAACCTGTACACTTTGGATTTGGAACTGGCCCCATGGGCTATGATGATGCGCAGCACAAATCGGAGCTCAACTAGGGGCTTGGCTCTACTAGAGATCTCATAACTTTTTAACAGTGAAAGCATTATGATTTGGACTTGTATGCGAGTTTTGGCAGCCTATCCATGAAATGGTTTTGGTGGGATGATTTATTTCATGTAGGACCACTAGTGTCACTTATGATAAGTCGTAAGAATCTACCACCGTGGAAACTAATAAGGGATGTGTAAATAAAAGAAGCTTTGGAACATTTATTAAAAATATCATTCTTTAATAATTTATTATCCTTATGTCTAACACATTACATTTCCTTAGTCTATGGATTACAAAATAAATACGCTTTGTAAAGGTGCAAACACATCATTGCGTTGTGAATTTGTGATTCTCTCTGCAACATCGGATCAACCAATCGGAAAACGCCTTAAGCAAAACGTTCCAAAGCGCATTAGAAATAGCGTTTGAGGTGGAACTAAATGATTTTGTTGTCAATTGATATGATACGATATAGATATTCTAAAATCCGTAAGTTTTGTTAGTTGCGAAATTAGTCTCCAAATATTTTTTTTCAAACTATGACAGTAAATCTTTAAATTCTTAACCAATGAATTGTTATCGACTATGACTCCGATAGCGTTCTGTCGCGTGACGACAAATCACATCACAAGTGTGTCAGCACCTTAATCCTTAAATTACAAGTTTTATACAACATTGGGGCTGATTCTGTAGTGCACAATCTCTAAACTAAACTAAAATTAGAGCATTACAAATATTGCTAACCCTTTCATAATACTCCCTGCGGAAAGGGACAGAACTAGATTTAAAGCTGCCATTTTAGTTTAGTTTAGAGATTGTGTTATACAGAATCGGCCACAATATGGCCAATTCTGTATAACACAATCTCTAAACTAAACTAAAATGACACATGTAAATCTATACTCTATCCACGGAGACTAGTTAATATAGCACTCTCTCTGTCACGTAATCCCATACAAATGACAAAGATAAAAAAGTCAGTGGGCGTAAACCATTCTGAATGTACGTACACACTGCGCTACTATTAAATTAAACTAGCTTTCTTCCCACGACTACACTTGTTTTTTTTTACAATTTACGTAGTTATTATAATTAACAATAACGATAGGTAAGGATAAAATATGAGCGCGTCTGCACAGTACGGGTACCACGATCAGACTAAAATATACACGTAGTCTGTACACTGCATTAACGGTTATCGCTGACCAATCACAAACGAGTCCATGTCTTCCCTATTAACTTGTCACCGTGGATAGAGTATAGCCAGAGCTAGATGTAAATCTAGCTTGTCATTTTAGTTTCGTAACTCTGCAGAAAGGGACAGATCCCTTTCTGTTAGAAATATTTTTGTTGAAGTGAAAACTTCTTCAGTCGCGTTGATCACTTTTTGGTAGGGGGTAAACTTGTGGATTCGCGTTGTTACGAAGACAAAAAAAAAAGGTCTTAAGTAAATATACTACATTCGTAATTAAACTTTAATACCTTAGTGTTAAGGTTTAAATATTATTATAATTTTTTTATTTTTAAATATTCGTTTTCACTTCTATTGGCAGTCCCCATGACTGCCAATTTTTTATTTTAGTTTAGTTTAGAGATTGTGTACTACCGAATCAGGCCCATTATTTACTTTAGCGCAGATATAATATACGGACCACATCGCAACGCAAAACAGTTAGTTTCCAGAGTGTAACTTGTAAGGGTGCGCTTCCACCAGAGATGTGCTCGTTTCTAAGCTACGGCTGTGTATCAAACCCACTAAAAGAGCGCTTCATCTAGCACAGGGATTCCTATATTACTATTTTGGGTACCCAACCCCTTTGGAGACCCCTTTTCCAAAATGAACTGACCCCCATAGCCAAATTACTTAAAAATTCTATCTCTAGTTTTTAGGGTTCCGTACCCAAAGGGTAAAAACGGGACCCTATTACTAAGACTCCGCTGTCTGTCTGTCTGTCTGTCTCCAGGCTGTATCTCATAAACCGTGATAGCTAGAAAGCTGAAATTTTCACAAATGATGTATTTCCGTTGCCGCTATAACAACAAATACTAAAAATTAAAAAAATATATATATTAAGGGGGGTCCCCATACAATAAACGTGTTTTTTTCGTATTTTTTGCTCAATATTAAAAACGGTAACAGGTAGACAGACGGTTCAAATTTTCACAGAATATTAACTTGTATATTACCTTTCAAAATAAATAATTAAATATCAATAAAGTAAATATTAAAGGGGGGCTCCCATACAACAAACGTAATTTTTATTTTTAATACGTCATAAATCGTAAAACTTACTACAGGTTTGTACGGAACCCTCGGTGCGCGAGTCCGACACGCACTTGGCCGGTTTTTTTCCTATATATACCAAGTACCAATACTTACCAATTTAAAAACTTTGCGGTTGGTTATGTAAGTAAACTTGACATCATTTTCTCATCAAAATTTAACAAAATAAATAGACATAAAATTCAGTAAATATCAATTAATTAGTAATTATTATTAATACAAATTACGTAAAAATACTTAAGTAGGTAATAATTTTTTGAAAAATACATTAAAACATACTCGTCGACCACCAAAATCAGTTTTCAATTATGTCGACCCCTGGGAAACCGATATCGACCAATTTGGGACTCACTGATCGAGCGCTTCTATTGGTGGGTTTGACACACATCCTTATCTTAGCAACGTAGCACATCTCTTGCTGCATTACAGAAGAATGGGTTAAAGAGCAACGGCGAAATTATTATTGACCACATTTACTAAATCTTGATTGTACACAAGTAAGGTAAAAACTAAAGGAATTTGCTTATTTTTTAAAATCTTATCAAGTATTCACCTTAATTAATTGAACCTAGGTAAAAAAATAAAATATTTAGGGAATCTTTTTTGATTATTTAGTTCCCGTTTCTCAGTTTAGTGTTACCATTTTATGTATAATCTACCTAGTAGCAGAATAAATCTAAATTGGTAGATTATTTTGTATCTTTTTAAAAAATGTAATTATTTCGTCTGATTAATGTTTGCTTAAATAATAATTTTGCTCTTTTTTAGTGTATTTTATAATAGTTAAGTGAATTTTCTTGCATACATTATTTAATCATCTGTAACAGAATGGTAATAATTAAAAGAATATTATGGCAGCACTGATGCTGATTGTCTGTGGTTGTGCCGAATGTTTTACTGGTCTGTGGTTGTCATCTGTCTTTGTTTTTGTGGCTTTCTTCCGGTTGTCATTTTTAGAAGTGACATTACCACATAACCTACAAAACTTTAAAACGAAATATCTTTTTTTTCTAGGTTCATTATAAAAAAAATCTAGCTTCTGTGAGCTTCATACTCGACGCTTATAAAAACATATTTTTTTTCATACGTGTACATAATTCTTTTTTCTCAATAATATTGATGTATGGAAGTTCGCCGTTGCTCTTTATGTTAACGAGAAGTGAATTTGAGCGTTGCGTTGAGGCCTCCATAATATGCGCTTACCAAATAGAGATCACTTAGTAAAATATTTGTACTTGCTTAACTAATCCTATCACTACAGCCCATTAACGTCCCACAGCTGGGCACACGCCTCCACTCTCATAGGAGAGAGGGAATTAGAGTTTAGACCCACCACGCTGCTCCAATGCGGGTTGGCGGTCTAACTAATAAACTTAACTAATGAAAATAAATAATTGTTACGTTTTAATAGTTGCCACGTTGTCATCAGTTCTTGTATTGTTAGCTTAGTAATTTAATGAATTAACTAATTATGAAATATTAATTAATAATAAACTTAAATCTAAGCTTATGTCGGGTTTTTTAGAGTCTAGTGAAAGCGTGAGAAGAGTCTAGGGAGTCAGAATTTTGGATAACCTCAGCTGGGCACACTGGACTCAAGGCTAAACCAAAAATCTAGTAGGTCTGGTAGGGAATATTTTTTTTTTTTCCCGTCTATTTTGCTCTCTTTTTAGGGTTCCGTACCCAAAGGGTAAAAACGGGACCCTATTACTAAGACTCCGCTGTCTGTCTGTCTGTCTCCAGGCTGTATCTCATAAACCGTGATAGCTAGAAAGCTGAAATTTTCACAAATGATGTATTTCCGTTGCCGCTATAACAACAAATACTAAAAATTTAAAAAATATATATATTAAGGGGGGTCCCCATACAATAAACGTGTTTTTTTCGTATTTTTTTGCTCAATATTAAAAGCGGTAACAGGTAGACGGTTCACAGAATATTAACTTGTATATTACCTTTCAAAATAAATAATTAAATATCAATAAAGTAAATATTAAAGGGGGGCTCCCATACAACAAACGTAATTTTTTGATATTAACAATAAACCTCTACAAACAAAGTTAGTTTTGCGGTTCATTTCGTCTTGTTTTTAATACGTCATAAATCGTAAAACTTACTACAGGTTTGTACGGAACCCTCGGTGCGCGAGTCCGACTCGCACTTGGCCGGTTTTAAATATACAGGCTAGCGCTTGGATGTAAGCAGACCTGCAATCTCTCATATTTCAGTAAACTGAATCTATGTATAATTTTCAAAATCTTAGTTTTTTTATTTCGTTACAACTACTGAATAGTGAATCGGTTTAAAGTTTAAACGAATTTAAATGTGAAATTTTATTCATTGAATAATAAAATTATCTAATTTGTACGTAATTACTTGACTTACACACTAAAGTATACATAAAGTTAAAAACACACCAATAAAGGAAGACACAAAAAAGTAAGGGTGCATCCGCACTGCGAAATTTCGCGTGAACTTTTGAAATCGAGTGCGTGCGGCTTCATACAATTCCATAAATCACGGTATTCCGAAGGAAAAATCGCGCGGTGAAATTCGCAGTGCGGGCTTACCCTAAAGGCAAGAATGAAATCGCACGGCCGACGTACATAATTAACCGCGCGCGTAAAATAATGATAAACTCATAATAATGCTCATCCTTCTAGAAACAGGAAGTTAATAATATTCTCTTCACAAATTCTATTTTTTTTTATTTTAGCCTCATTCCTTATGGTAACATTATTATTTATATTGTTCACTAGCAGATGCCCGCGACTTCGTCCGCGTGAAATAAGTTTTATAAATTCCCACGGGAACTCCCTAATTTTTCGGGTAAATATATAGCCTATGACACTCACAAATAATGTGGCTTTCTATTGGTACCAGAATTTTCATAATCGGTTCAGTAGATCCAGAGATTACCCCCTACAACCTTACAAACTTTAACTCTTTATAATATTAGTATAGATTACACTTTTTGAGTGCGCGAAATCTACGGGTCTATCTTTGATGGGCCCCAATCATGTAAGAATTGCCGATTAAACGTTTTGATTTTCGTCAAAGTAAAATAAACCATAACAAGATGGAATTAGAGCTCAATTTCGTCTGCCCATTCTTATACGTTTAGGTATGTACGATACCCTAAACGTATAAGAATGGGCAGACGAAATTGAGCTCTAATTCAATGATGTCATGGTTTATTTTACTTTGACGAAAATCTTTAACGTTTGATCGACAATTCTTACGTAATCGGGGGGCTGAATTTGCGACGATAACCCTGTTTTCATTGTACTCTTAAACATAATATCTATTATATTCTAACTTTAAATATTTCTATGAAATGATCATAATATACTACTAGTCTTTCGTACATACAATTTGGCACATTGCAATACCAATTTTAGTTTTACCTGAAACAGTATTTGATTTTTCAGTTCTCTCATTTTTGCTATCTATAATAATATTATAAATGCGAAATACGTCTGTCCCGGAATATTTTTTTTCCCGGAAAATTAAGGAGTTCCTTCGGCAATTAAATAACTTAATCCACTATTAAATTAAGTCAAGCGCATCATCTAATAGGTTAATAAACAAATAAAATTGCAGTCCGTTATTAAGAACTAGCTAATTCCTGCGACTTCGTCCGTGTGGATTGCGGGTTTTTTGTTCCCGCGGGTACTCTTAAATTTTCCGGGATAAAAACTAGCCTATGTGTAATTCCAGACTATAATGTGCCAAATATCATCCAGATCCGTTCAGCCGTGCTGGCGTGGTTGAGTAACAAACATCCATCTATCTATCCAAACTTTCGCATTTATAATATTATAGTATACATAGATAATATATCTCCGGCGTAGATGACTAATCTCAGTGGAGATTGGCCGCCGTGGCCGAAATTCGGTTGGGAAGACATTATAACTAGATCCATAAATCATGAATATTAACCGTTTCGAACCTGAAACATCTCCGATATCATCCTTTTCCATAGTTCATTGTTAATGGGAAGGGGCCATGACTCTCAGCGATGAGTAGTACGAGGCAGGATGAAGTCTAGCTACAGAGGCAACCGTCGTTACTGCTATGGGTAGTTCTCTTCTGACGCGGTAAAGTCACCAGTCTGGGGCCACGTTCGCCCTGAAATAAAACAAAGAACGATATAAAACCATTTTTTTTTATTATGATTTATTTCATAAACAAGTTAACAATTAGGCTTACAAAATAACTTTTATCCTACAAAACTGTTTTCACAGTTTTACTGTTGGAACACAGTCTCAGTTTCTATGTTAGTCACAGTACTTAGGCATAATAATGCTTACTATACTTAATAATTACCTAATACTTATTACATAATACAATACTTAATACTTACTCAATAATACTTATGCAGTTAATGTGCCTATCAGGTACTTTCTTAATAATATTTTAAATCTAGACATTTTTTCTCAGTTCTTAAGTAGGCTGGTAAGCTGTTTAATAATTGGGTATTTGACTACTATTGAAATATTTATTAGTGATTATTTTTTAGTGATTATTAAATAGAGGATATCCCAAAAGTCGTAATATCCACGTCCGCAGATTGTTTTATCTTGATTAACCATTTTAAACAAGCGATTAAAGTAAAAAAGTACGTCGAACTTTGATGACGTCACATTTTAGAATTTTATATAAATTCCATATTTAGGACGCGTTTTGACGTTTGAAAAAAAGTTGCTGACTTGACTATTTGTCAAATACCCAATTATGCGACACGTTTATTTTATCCACTACAAGTTAGCCCTTGACTGCAATCTCACCTGGAGGTAAGTGAGGATGCAGTCTAAGATGGTACATAGACTATGTTGTCACACTGACACTGACCACCAGGTAAGATCACAAATAGAACAGTATCTAAAGTTTTTGTGGCAAGACCTATTTACCTCAACGCTAACGACCCGCAGTGGTTGTTTAGAGTAAAGCTTGTGCGCCAGCGTCATGAATATAGACTCCACGTTATCACACTCAGTGTCCAGTAGCGCGGATGTTTCGAATAGCTGCAAACAAAAACGATCCTGATAAACAAATCACTAAAAATCCATTCTAATATCACAGTGTAAGGCCACAATCACACTTGTAAGTTATACGTGAGTATGTTGCTAATATTAGTAACTTACGAAATGTAAACATACCTGCCAAATGTTATTTATGTAAGTTACTTCTCTTCTCTGGTCTGCCCCCCAATCATGTAAGAATGGCCGATGAAATCGTTAAAGTTCTGCGGCAAAGTAAATAAACCATGACAGCATTAAATTAGAGCTCAATTTCGTGTACCCATTCTTATACGTTTAGGTATGTACGATACTCAAACGTATAAGAATGGATACACGAAATTGAGCTCTAATTAAATGCAGTTGTGGTTTATATTACTTTGACGCTGAACCTTTACCATTTGATCGACAATTCTTACATAATCGGGGGGCTGGTCTGGTGGAAGGCTTCGGCCGTGGCTAGTGGCCCTACAGGCAAAGACGTACCGCCAAGCGATTTAGCCTTTGCGATTTGTCCTTCCCCGGGATACAACTTATCCCTGTACCAAATTTCATCAAAATCGGTTGAACAGATGGGCCGTGAAAGCGTAGCAGACAGAGACACACTTTCGCATTTATAATATTATAGTATTGACTATTATACATACCGGCATGCCATACTTGTCGGCTAAGCGCTGCGCATAGAAGGTGGCTAGACGCGACTCGGGCGTGCCGCAGTCACATTTATTGCCCACCAGGACTCTCGGAGCCCCCATCAGCCCGTGTGACTCCACCTCTTGCATCCAACTGGCTATTGACTGACAAATAAATAAACTTTTTTATCCAACACAAGTGATTTCAAACTTCTTGAATGGTCTGTACGCTTTCTTTTTACATTGAATATTCGATTGAACATAATCGAGCTTTCGATCACATAAGTGTCAAAGTAAAATGAACCTTGTATTCACAGTCAGTCAATATGTTTCGAAATTTTGTTTTGTTTGTTTTTAAGTCTTTATTGCACATAAAATACAATATACAAAGGCGAACTTAATACCTAGAGGTATTCTCTTCCCCTTTGGTAGTGGGGACAGGATTCAAAGACAGTGTGGTTAATATAAAGAGAAAAGTTTGGGAAAGAAGAAACATATTAGGTAGTATGTAATATAGTGAAGTATGATAATATTATGCAATTCGGTAATGTAAATGCCTTGAATAAAGAATTTAAGTAGGTAGCAAAAATACATTGCAAGAAATACATAAAAATATATAATATACAACTCAATAATATAGTGTAATCAATTAATTTGACGAATTTCTTAGTACCAAAGTTGTATAAAAGCATACAGCTCCGCACAGGATAATTTTTTGGTCATCTGCAATAATTTCAGAGCTGGTTCAGAATCGATAATATAATCGGCCCATGAAATAAAATTGTTTTGGGAAACTTTGTAAAGGGTAACTTCAGTTTTGAAGTTACCCTTTACCATGATTTATGACATAATATTCTGTAATAACTGTATTTTTGTGGGAAACTTTGTAAAGGGTAACTTCAAAACTACCATGATTTATGACATAATATTCAGAATGTATATTTATTAATTATCATCACTACATAGTATAAAACAAAGTCGCTTCCCGCCGTCTGTCTGTCCCTATGTATGCTTAGATCTTTAAAACTACGCAACGGATTTTGATGCGGTTTTTTTTAATAGATAGAGTGATTCATGAGGAAGGTTTATATGTATAATACATGCATAATATAGTAGAGAAACTGGAAACACTGATAATTTTAGAGGTTTCTAATGTGATGTCGTAAATAAACTCATTTTTTTTGAGCTTACATTGCCAATGCTGGCTGAACCCTACGAGATAAATCAAAATAATGTACTACAGTATTGTACACCTTAAAAAGGTCTACAAAAAAGTCCCGGATAGTATATATCTATCTCTTAGGGTTAACCCACAATAACCATTTTTTATCCTTTACTTTTTAAGAGAAATAATGGCTTATTTACGAAACGATTTTAAGCAATACATCATTAATCCTTATTGAATTAAGTACCTTAAATACATTGTACATTTAATATAGATCAATATAGCCCTTTACAGCATGTAATTTAAATAAAGACATCCTGTGGTATATTTAGTATCAGCATTGCACCCGTGCGAAGCCGGGGAGGGTCGCTAGTGATCTATAAATCTTAAATTATTGAAAGAATTAAAACAGTTGCCTCTTACATGGAATGTCTCTGGTTTAGTGACATCATAGACAATAACCACAGCATGCACATTTCTGTAGTAGTGCTGCACCATTGACTTGCGGAATCTCTCCTGACCAGCTGTGTCCCACAGTTGTAACTGAAAAAATTGTACATTATTCTTATTGGTTGATGCTTGTTGTTGTAATACTTACTAATACTTTGTCTATTGTTGTATTTTATCTTTGTTATTTGTAAAAAAAATTAATTAAAGCTATTGCCCCCATATCACTTAGATGTAATCTTCTACAATCCTCTCTTGAATAAAATAAAGTCTTCTGGTAGGAGATGTAATATAAATTATAATAATAAATACATAATGGATTAATAATTTATAATTAAAAATAATTAAGTATTATATATTTAATAACTATTATTTTTCTCTGGTCGTGGCTAGCTACTACCCTACTGGCAAACACCTACCACCAAACCATTTGGCGTTCTGATATAATGCTGTGTTGAAACCCACTAAGGATATGAGTTTAATATAACTACTATACCCCTAACAGGATAGCCCACTACCATCTTAGACTGCATCATCACTTACCATCAGGTGGGATCGCAGTCAAGGGCTAACTTGTAGTCTAATAAAAAAATGTACCAGCAAAGGTGTACTGCCAAGCAATTAAGTGATCTGGTGCAATGCATTGTAGAAAACGATTACGGCTATGGGTTTAATATAACTGCCGTAACCAAATTGATCAATGAAAATGATCACCCCTATCAGGTTAGCCTGTTACCATTTTAGACATGGGCTAACTGGAAGTGGAATTTTGGAAAAAAAAAAACAATATTCAAAATCTTAAGTTTCTAGACCCAGACATTTACTTACATATCAACAAAATAGTATCAGTCAACCAGTTTATCTTTTTATAAGTATATAAGGTGTTATCAACAAAACCCGTGTGTGTAATGATATCAAATATAAACCAGTGGCACCACATCATATAAATGCTTCGTTGAATCCATGCTTTGAGCACCTATTCAACTAAAAACATGGAATAATTAATACAGACTTTGGTAATTTTTTAACGTTATACCTACCTTTATATCTTCATTGCGTATACGCACGGTCCTTTCCCTGAAGTCAACTCCTATCGTAGCCTCGGATTTATCAAGGAATTGTCCTTCGCAGAAACGATAAGTGAGGCAAGTTTTACCGACCCCTGAATCGCCCAAAACTATGATTTTAAATACTTTTTTTTGTTTCAAACCGGGAACTGGTTCATTGGGTTCAGACATGGTATTGATTTTAGCGTAAAGTAATTGTTTACAACACACATCAAACACAAAAATTAAAAATCTCAGCTAACAAATATCAATATTTTGATTTCTTCTCGCTTGCGGCTTGCTTCTTGACAGCTTCTTGGAAATGACAAATTGACAAACAGTAAAAAACAGAGGGTATGTTCCGAAATACACTGCGAGCACTGAAGGTGTGACGTCAATTTAGTATTCTGCGAAGCCGTTCCTATAAGTCTTTACCTATGAAATTGCCTTTCTTCAGTACTGGTCATTTCAAATAAAAAAAAGTTTGTAATGGCTCTGTATTCAAAATTCAAATTATTTTGTTTTAAAACCATGGCATTCTTTTTACAAACTCAGTCTTTTGTTATTGATTAGCGTTGTACTTATTTTCATTACATTTCAACATTTTTCGTCATAATATTTACTTAAAAATTCGTGTAATTATGGAATATGAGTTCCGTCGTGGCACCAACGCGACACAAACGGCACGTAACAACAAAAACGTTTACGGAGAGAACTGTACAAACGAACGCACAACCCGTTAATGGTTTTCCCGGTTCCGTTCTGGAAATTTTGACTTAAAAAATGCGCTTCATTTTTTAAGTCAAAATTTAATTTTTTAAGTCAATTTCATTTTTAAGTGGTCGTCCGGAGACTTTGGTCAAGAATAATAAATTAAAGGCGACTGTGGAAGCTGACGAAACTCAATCTACAGCTGAGCTAGCAGCAGCTTTTGATGTAAGCATCAAAACAATATTGATCCATTTGCGACAAATTGGCAAGGTAAAAAAGCTTGATAGATGGGTGCCCCACGACCTTAACGATCGCCAGCGCAACGTACTGCTCAACAGGCAAAGAAATGAAGGAATTTTGAAACGAATTGTTACGTGCGACGAAAAATGGATTCTGTTCGACAATCGAAAGCGCTCAGCAAGTTGGTTAGATCTTGGTTCAGCACCAAAGCAATGCCCTAAACCAAAAAAACCGGCCAAGTGCAAGTCGGACTCGCGCACCGAGGGTTCCGTACAAACCTGTAGTAAGTTTTACGATTTATGACGTATTAAAAACAAGACGAAATGAACCGCAAAACTAACTTTGTTTGTAGAGGTTTACTGTTAATATCAAAAAAACTATGCTAGTTAGAGCATTGGCTATAGTTTTCCTGTAAAATATACATAAATTCCTATTGACCATAATTATTTCAGATTTTTCGATTGGTAAACTCCGGAGATAAGGGGGGGGGGAACGGTATTTGTTTCGACATTTTGCCCGATAAATCAAAAACTATCATGACTCAAAATAAATAAAAATCTGTTTTAGAATGTACAAAGTAAACCCTTTCATATGATACCCCACACAGTACAGTTATGTCACTTTTAAATTTCAACCCTCCGATTTTCCCCCCTTTTTAAATAAGAACAAAAATAATTTCCAATTTTTTTTAATTCCAGTGTCTTTGGGCCACTAATATACACAACTATTCCAAATTTCATGTCGATAGCTTCGGTAGTTACTGAAATAATCGAGTGTGACGGACGGACAGACAGACGGAGAAAGTCGCACCATAAGGGTTCCATTTTACCATTTTGGTACGGAACCCTAAAAATGACTCCTAAAAAGGTGATGGTCACTGTTTGGTGGTCTAGTGCGGGTGTGATTCACCAAAGCTTTTTACAAAACGGCATGAGCATTACTGCAGATGTGTACTAGTAAGAACTGGAGAGAATGATGGAGAAGCTTGAACAACTGCAACCAGCTTTGGTCAATCGGTCATCACCACTGCTCCTTCACGACAACGCGCGACCCCATACTGCGCAACAGACAGTCTCCAAGCTGCAAGAGCTGGGGTTGGAAGCTCTCCCTCATCCGCCATACTCACCAGACCTTGCACCTACCGACTATTACTTTTTCCAAAATTTAGACAACTTTTTAGTGGGTAAAAAATTCAATTCCCGAGAGGCAGTACAAAATGCCTTTGAAGAGTTTGTTGCCTCCCGTCCAGCTGATTTTTACAAGAAGGGCATCAATAAACTGCCAATGCGTTGGCAAAGATGCGTCGATTGCATGGGTGATTACTTCGAATAAGAGAAATAAAAAAGTTTTAAAAAAATAAGTACTTTCACTTATTACTTACACATAAAGAGCACCTTACCTCGAAATTAATGCCAGTACAAAAATGGCGTCGATTAATATGTCATATATTTCCCTAGGTTACTGCGGCAGTTTACTGTCAGTCATATCGGAACGAATTTTTTCACAGTAAAGAGCGACACGCGACACTTAACAGTGCTCGCAGTGTTTATCGGAACACACAAAGTGGGTGTTCCGATATAAGCACTGCGAGCACTGTTCAGTGCTCTTACTGGGGACTTACAGTGCTCGCAGTGTATTTCGGAACACACCCAAAGAGACTAGTAACCAGAGAGAAAAAATGACAGTGACAGACGTTCGTTGACTTAAATGTCTGTAGTTTTTAATCGCTTAGGGCTGTCAGTAATAAAGTATCTACTAATTGGTACAAATATTAAAAAAAATTATGGTCTTAACTCAAAAGCCAAAAACTCAGTTTTAGGATTCCGTACCAAATTATCAATAAGGAACCAAATACGGGTTCCTTTGGTGCAATCTCATCTGTCAGGGATTGAAAGTTTGAAGTATAGTCTGTTATTTTCAAGCTATATAATCGTGAAAATAAATATTTCAGCTGTTAAAGATATACTTACTATATAAGAAACAATATTAGAATGCTAAAAACTAAATATTAAACTAACTATAAAATAAATTTAAAACAAATCCTTATACATATACGAGTACTTACCTACTAACAATAAAATAAAAATAAACCCCTAATCAAAAAGACCACCCCTGGTTGCCCCTGGGCCAAATGTACCCATCAAGCTTGCAGCATTGCCACGCTGAATGGCGATGGATAGCCTTTGAACCAGGTAGGAACCAGAACGTGGGTCGCAGCCCCTTTCCCTTAAACGACGACCGATCTCTTTTATAAAATTATTTGCTTCCCCACACCAGCATCCCATCGTCTCCACCGCCAGTGGGACAAATAAATATTGGCCCAAGAGTAGTGCATACCTGGCCTTCTTCCTCGCGGCAGCGGATTCTGCAGCGGCACCAGCTAACCGTGATGTACGGCTAAGATGGCTTGGTGCCAAAGTACAGGCGCAAGTCGCGTCGCAAGCTGTTAAAATATTTGCATTTTTCAGAATACCTTTAAGAAACTAAATTAAAAACCAATTTTGACCTCTATTTTGAGACTGAATGTTTTTTGCCATATTACACCTCGTGTGTTGTCGTGCTTCGCAGTAATGAGTAAACGTTTACGTACGCGGCCTGCAGCACGCAACGACGTGTCGTGCTAGTTATGGCTCTTATGCTCTAAGCGGGCCAGTTATTTATCAACATTAATTGGCAAAATATCACATGTATTTTGCATCAGTGAAACTGTTTTTTTTTTAACTAGCTTGATGCCCGTGATTTCGTTCGCGTGGATTGAGGATTTTTGATTCTCACGGGAACTCTTTAATTTTTCAGGATATAAAGTAGCCTACGTGTTATTCCTGACGATAATCTATCTCTGTGCCTAATTTCATCCAGATCCATTCAGCTGTTCTGGCGTGATTGAGTAACAGACATCCATCCATCCAGCCATCCAAACTTTCACATTAATTATAATATTAGCATAGATTAGTAATTTAACACCTAAGATAAATGATTTTTTATACTTTCGCTGGCGTTGCACGTGTTGTTAAGTACTTATTGGAAATCATAGTAATGGTACAAAATATATTTTAAAAAGTGGTAATACTAAATATAGAAAAATTATGATTTGTCTATGGCATCAGTTTTTTGGAAATGTCGGATGACGAGAGACCAGCGAGAGACGGTTCCCGTAGTTTGTGCCGATAATTAACTAAAATTTTGCAAACCCTTGGTAACTTTCTTACATATTGATATCTTTCGGATTATCAATCTCGCACGTTTACGGGACAATCGTTTTTATGTGGCGGAACGTTGAAATTTGCGAGTTTATAACCTATTTTAGTAGGCTCTATCGTAATTGCTGTAGTTCTAATTTGTGAATAGGAATTATTCACCTCTCGATAAATGCGTGCGTTGTTTATATTTATCTAAAGTTCATGGTTAGTTACGCGTTGTGTTCGTGTTCGGTAGCGAAAGTGGCGAGTTAATATGTGAATTAATTGGAAAAAAAATGTGTTTGGTTCTGTGCGATTCAAATACTGTGTGTTTTTGTGGTGTTATTTGGATGCTGCGGTAGGATTGCGATGTCCAGGCTCGTGGACTACTTCGTCATAGTGGGCTTCGACCACGAGAAAGAAAGTAAGCAGAGGCATACTTTTGAAAACTTGTAAATTTTGTACTTAAGTACTTATTTAAGGAAAGGAATTTACTTAAGGAAATACTTCCTTTATATTTTATCCCACTACAAATAAGACCAGCTTATCAATTATCATTATTCATTATCAATTAAGTATCATGCAACTCACATTATCACATATATCAGAACCCTATGCGCAAATGCGGACCAAAACTGTACACAATTTAATTTAATCACGATCAGATGAAAAAAGTTATCCCCTTACAGCAAAGTCTGAAACACCGAGAAGATAAGGTAAAAGCACTAATGGCCGACACTGAACTAAAGGATGAGACTTTCGAACAAAATCTCTTAGAATAAGAGTAAGTAATATAAATTTTATCAAAAGATGAATTGAACTAAAAAATACCTAGGTTGTTCTGCTTTTTATATACAAAAACTTACAACTGTCTTATTATGCAATAATAATATTTTGATGGTAGAAGTCAACTATGGTAGACTTAGTGGGTGTTCCGTTATAAGCACTGCGAGCACTGGCAGTGCTCTTTACTGGGGACTTACAGTAATCGCAGTGTATTTCGGAACACACCCTTAAATGATAGATGTCAATTTATTTTATTCTAACTGATGCCCAAAACTTGGTCCCTCCCTTTGAACATTACGTTTTTAAAGGTCTTTTCTTTTGGAAGTCTGTCCTTTGCAAACTATAGTAAGTACCACAAACTTATCTGACTCTGTAATAGCGTTGCTACTATTAGAAGGAAACTCAGTTATCCACACAAATTTACTTTAATTTAGCAACTCGCACGAACATTGCAGTCAGAGACATCTTTACACAGAGCTCTATCCTAGAGACTGTACTTATCTCTGCCAAAAATAGTCACAATTGATTCAGCTCATAATAAGTAGTTTAGTTCAATGGTTACTACCCTATTAACTATATTACAAATGCAGAAGTCTGTTTGTTGGTTTGTCCTTCAATCACGCTGCAACAAAGCAATGGATTAAACTGAATTTTTGCATGGGCATACTTGAGAATCTGGAGAGAAAAGTAGCCTATGTCACAGGCTACTTTTTACTCTGGAAACAGTTCCCACAGAATTTTAAAAGCTCGGGCATCATCTGGATAAAGAATATGTCTAGGGTTCATTTTGCTGATTTAGTTACATGTGGGTACAGTGAAATAACTATTGTATGAACATTGAACAATGCAGTACTTCTAAATTGGTT
The DNA here is from genome assembly GCA_917051295.2 of Erebia ligea. NCBI lineage: Eukaryota > Metazoa > Arthropoda > Insecta > Lepidoptera > Nymphalidae > Erebia > Erebia ligea. Next base: position 2,723,452 of record OU785241.1, read on the forward strand.
CCTAATTCGTCCAGCCTTGAATCACTGTGTTATGTTAAATGTTAATAGTTTGTGAGCCATGTTTCATATTAATTTAAGTGCTTCTGGGAAATGATTAACTAGGTTACAAGTATATTGTTTGTGGAAAACAAATTGATTTTACTGCACTGAAATTTAGTTCTTCATCTTTGTCTTTCTTCTAAGCAGGTTTCACTGCAGATCTTCACTTCCTTCCTCTGTAGTTATTGTGTATGATTTTAACATACACTTACTAAAGTACCTGATACTGGATAAAAATCGGTGATAATAATAAAACTTCATTTATTCCATCTTTTACAGTGTTTCTTTTACAATTCCTTTTTCAATATACTTAATTATGTTAGTTTTGTTAGTTGAGTTAGGAAACATATTGAAAAGCAGTGATAGAAAAAGTTAAGTAAGTAAATATCATTTGTTTTAACTGTGAAGGATAACATAGTGCAAAAACCTGCATGCCTGAAGGTTCTTCATAATGATCTCAAAGGTGTCCACCAATCCTCACTTCTCATTCTGAGAGGAGAATTGTGCTCAGTAGTAAGCCAGCGATGAGTTGAAGCATGAGTGAGATAGGTACTGGATATGCATCTAATATATTTTCCGTCATTCTATACATTTCCTAGGAAATCGATGATGTAAAGTGGCCAGATCAAGCTCCTTGTGTTATTTCCACTGTCTTGCCATGTGACAAGACATGCCTCAGGCTGAGGCAACCTCTACTTGAGCAATTGAGGTTCAAGGAGAGGAGTTGCCTTTAGTACTTAGATTTTTCTATTTCTATCGACTATGGATTAGCCCATGACTGAGATGAGCAATCTCACTACACAATATTGTACCGGAACGCCAAATCAAGTCGGGAGATCCTCAAAAACAATACAAAAAAACACAAATACATAGACAAACTGTTTTGAACCTACAACTTCTTTCATATCATTATTTTCCTCAGTTTACTTACTAATAACTACCAAGCTTTCCTTTCTTTAAGAATTTTATGCTATTGTTCAATATAATGTAATTCTCGACGACGACGTTCCGTGAACAATGCGCTTAAAATATGCAAGATCGATGACGTAACCCAAAGAATTACGAACATGACGTAATTTACTTTTCATTTACTCAAAAATATTTATAGATTGAGAGATTTCTTAGGAAAAAGAACCGGCAAAGTGCCAGTGGGACTCGCACACGAAGGGTTCTGTACCATCGAGAGGCGCTCAAAAACCACGTTTCTTGTATGGTACCCCTTTATTTATTTTTTTATTAGTAGATGATGCCCGCGGCTTCTTCCGCGTGGATACAATTTTTTAATTCCCGGGGATTATTTATCAATCAAATATCAAATAAATATTATAAATGCGAAAGTTTGGATGGATGGATGTATGGATGTATGTTTGTTACTCAATCATGCTCCAACGGATGAACGGATCTGGATGAAATTTGGCACAGAGATAGATTATAGTCTGGAATAGCACATAGGCTATTCCAGATTTTATCCCGGAAAATTAAAGAGTTCCCGCGGGAACCGAAAAACCTCAATCCACGCGGACGAAGTCGCGGGCAACAGCTAGTTTTTTAATAAATAGTATATTAGCTGATGCCCGCGACTTCGTTCACGAGGTTTAAGTTTTTTTTATTCCCACGGAAACTCCTTAATTTTCAGGATATAAAGTAGCCTATGTCACTCTCCAAGTCCTCAACTATACCCATGCTAAAAATCACGTCGATCCGTTGCTCCGTTGCGGCGTGATTGAAGGACAAACAAACAAACTAACACACTTTCGCATTTATAATATTATTGTATATTATGTCCTTACTCTTTCCCTGGGATTTAACATGCCCTTAAAGCGTAGCAGTCAGACAGACAGATAGACACACACTTTCGCATTTTTAATACTAGCTGATGCCCGCGACTTCGTCCGCGTGGATTGAGGTTTTTCGATTCCCGCGGGAACTCTTTAATTTTCCGGGATAAAAAGTAGACTATGTGCTATTCCGGACTATAATCTATCTCTGTGCCAAATTACATCCAGATCCGTTCAGCCGTTGGAGCGTGATTGAGTAACAAACATCCATACATCCATCCAAACTTTCGCATTTATAATATACTAGCTGATGCTCGCGACTTCGTCCGCGTGGATTTAGGTTTTTCGGTTCCCGCGGGAACTCTTTAATTTTCCGGGATAAAAAGTAGCCTATGTGCTATTCCAGACCATAATCTATCTCTGTGCCAAATTTCATCCAGATCCGTTCAGCCGTTGGAGCGTGATTGAGTAACAAACATACATCCATACATACATCCATCCATCCAAACTTTCGCATTTATAATATTTATTTGATTTATATTATATTTGATTAAGTAGTATGGATTATTAAGTAAGTACTTAAGTATAATTGTTGTTATAGCGGCAATAGAAATACACACTTAGTGAAAATTTCAACTCTACCAATAGGTAGAGTTGAAATTCACGGTTCATGATATACAGCCCGCTGACGGACAAACGGACGGACAGACAGTGGAGGCTTAGTAATAGAGTCCCATTGGCAACCTTTGGGAACTCATAAAATAAAGATCTGGACAGATGATAACAACACTCGCGTGTTTCCACTCGCGGAATGCCGCTAGATGTGCACCAGGCCTAACGCGTTCAATAAGTGATGTCGATTAAGAAATCAATCGATCATAATTCATACAATTCATACATACAATTTCTCTGCTTCTCGGTAATCATAAATAGTTATGGCAACTAACGGCAACAAGTTATGAATCACCAATGTTTGTAATCAGACTGTAAACGAACTCAAAGGTCAGAGGGATACTCAGTAACATTAGTTATGTACACTACATTTGACGACCTCTGTGGCGCAGTGTTGAGCGCTGTTGCCTTAACGTGCGGAGGTCCCGGGTTCGATCCCCGGCAGGGTCAATTTGGGAATTTATAATTTCTGAATTTTCCCTGGCCTGGCCTGGTGGGAGGCTTCGGCCGTGGCTAGTGCCCCTACCGGCAAAGACATTCCGCCAAGCGATTTAGCGTTCCGGTACGATGCCGTGTGGAAGCCGAATAGGGGTATGGGTTTAATATAACTGCCATGCCACTAACAGGTTAGCCCGCTCGATTTCTTTTATTATACCTCACTGGCGTAGTGTTGAGCGTAATGATTTTAAGTGTGAGACCCTGGGTTCGATTCCTGGGTATTTAGGAACGTCAAGGTACGTGACATCAAACTCATTTTGAGTACTATTGCTTAATAAGTCTTAAAAAAAAGTCCCCCAAAATGTTTTGTTAAAAATGCAGGCTTGTAAATAAATAAACAAGCTAATCCATACTAATATTATAAATACGAAAGTGTGTCTGTCTGTCTGTCTGCTACGCTTTCACGGCCCATCTATTCAACCGATTTTGATGAAATTTGGTACAGGAATAGGTTGTATCCCGAAGAAGGATATAGGCCTGTTTTTATTCCTGAAAATTCAAGAGTTCCCGCGGGAATCAAAAATCTTGATCCACGAGGACGAAGTCGCGGGCATCATCTAGTAAGTACTAGGTTTGAAATAGAAGTGCACAAAAGCGACCTGGTGGTTGGCCTCTGTTGAATTTCGATAGTTCACTTGTTGGCCTTGCTTTGCTTGAAGACAGTTATATAGCAAACTAGAATTAGTTTATTTTTAAGTAAGTAATAGGTGACAAGTATGCGTTCTCACCCTGGTGGTAAATGATGACGCCGTGTAATTTGGAAGCGGGCTAATCTGGGTATGGCAGTTAGGTATATAATTAGTATTTACCGGAACGTAGTCGTTTGGCAGCACTCTTTGCCGTTAGTAACTAACTAACTAGCCACAGCTGAGGCCTCCGGACCCCCAAATTGACCCTACCTGGAATTAAACCCGGGACTTCCCACTCAAGACCACAACGCTCCTTACTGCTTGCTCCAGGTCGTAAAACAGTTCTTTTTTTCTATCATGATCATTCATTTCAGTTCTTGCATTGCTATTTATCTGTAATTATACCCTAGAACTTTTCCTTTTAATCTTGTTCCTCCCTCACCTTTTTACTATCGTCCAGCAAGGCATCGTCAGGGTCCGTAGGTAGTCTAAATTCCGTGGATGCAAGCGATTTTTTTCCTTGTTTCTAATTGGAACTAAGTAGGTACTTCTAGGATATGAAATGCCCTTCCAGCTTCCGTTTTCCCCATTTTTAATACATATAAGGCAACTTCAATCATCATACTAATAATATAAATGCGAAAGTGTGTTTGTTTGTTGGTTTGAGCAACGGATCGACGTGATTTTTGGCATGGGTATAGTTGAGGACGGAGAGTGACATAGGCTACTTTTTATCCCGGAAAATTAAGGAGTTCCCGCGGGAATCAAAAAAACTTAAACCACGTGGACGAAGTCGCGGGCATCAGCTAGGTAGTTGCTTAATAATTAATCAAATACCTAGGCAACTTCTAGACAAGCGCGCTTCACTTAATAGGCTGCATCACCACTTGCAAGCAGGTCTGACATAGCAGCTGGGCGCTAGCCTATAAATTGAAAAAAAAATATGTTAAGCAGGGAGGTAAGTAAATAAGTACATTAAGTACGGGATCATTTGAATTTTTCGTCGGAAACGTGATCTGCATGATTCGTTCGTGGATTCTGACAATGCAATGTTGTGCTATGAATTTTAATATGGCTTCAGTTCAACATTTAAGTACTTAAGTAAGAAAATGATTTGTTAGGAATGTTTGTGAAAAAAACACAGACTTTTGCACTTTAATATCCTCCACGCAGATGGATAATCTCGATGGAGATTGGCCGCCGTGGGCCGTGGCCGAAATTCCTTCGAACGGACATTTTTTTTATCCACTACAAGTTAGTCCTTGGCTACGATCTCACCTGATGGTATGTGATGATGCAGTCTAAGATGGTAGCGGGCTAACCTGTTAGTGGCATGGCAGTTATATTAAACCTATACCCCTATTCGGTTTCTACACGGCATCGTACCGGAACGCTAAATCGCTCGGCGGCACGTCTTTACCGGTAGGGTGGTAACTAGCCACGGCCGAAGCCTCCCACCAGGCCAGACCAGGGAAAGTTCAGAAATTATAAATTTCCAAACCCTGCCGGGGATCAACCCCGGGACCTCCGCACGTTAAGGCAACAGCGCTCAACACTGCGCCACGGAGGTCGTCAAAACAAAACAAACACAACACAAAACATTATTTTAAGTTGGTTGGTACTAGGTATACCTACCTAACTATTTATTTTGTGTTTGAGACAATCCCCCGGGCGCGGCGCGTCCTTGACCTGTCACGAAAACAAAAGCTCCCAATTCCCAAACTTTCCACACCTTACAACATGAGCTTACCTACTTTACCAAACTAGCTTTTTATTAAGTAATTAATTACTTACTTAAGCAGATTAAGGTCTGAATGCTACCATTTGTTTTCATTAGATACTCGTACCTATCACGTAGACTATAACTAGCTTGAAATCAAATAGAATTTCGAATAGGCTTTACCTACTTTGGCAATTTCTAAAGAAGAAGTCGACAAGAGAAAGTCAAAATCAAACGAAATAATGTTCTGTCCTCTAAGATACCTACTACTTAAGTAAGTATTGTATGTAATTATGTAATATTATTATAAATGCGAAAATTTGGATGGATGGATGGATGTTTGTTACTCAATCACGCCAGAACGGATCTGGATGTAATTTTGGCACAGATATATAGATAATAGTCTGGAATAACACATAAGGTACATTTTATCCCGGATAATGCAAGAGTTCTCGCGGGAACCAAAAAACCTTTTTTTTGAGCTAGCGTGGTCAAAATACAGGTTTTAATTTGACAGAATGACAATCAGTCTCTGTGTCGTTTATTCTGTCACCAATACTGGGGTCCAGGTATTAGACATTTCAATACCGGTATTGAAAACCGGTGAAAAAAGGTCGGGATCCCGGTATTGGAAGCGTTTACAAGAAGTCAATTAGTAGTTTTCGGCCGGAGATAAAAATTTGGCCTTTTTTTGTTTCAGGAGGCGGACTGAGCAACGGCGTAATCCTTCAACGATTCCCAGAAATAAACTGGGAGGACACACCCTTTCACGACGGAATTGAATGGGTAAGACAACGCTGTCAAAGGCTAACTTGTAGTGGATAAACAAAAGACGGTTCTGAAACCTTTAAAAACTAAATTACTTACAATGACTCTTTTTTTTTTATTTTGAGATAGGCTTGCGCTTGACGACAATATTGCTTAGTGCAAATTAATGATGAGGTCTAGGTTGGAGCGCGCTTGCCTAGAAGATGCCTATTCACTCTTGCCTTGAAGGTACCTAAGTTATACGTGGCAGGAAACACGTGCGCTGGGAGGGTGTTCCATAGTTCTCTAGCGGTTCGGATAAGATCAGAAACGTCGAGGCAAAACGTTTCGTGCGGGCAGATTCATCGAAGTCATAGTAACTTGAACCTTATATTAGACTAGATGATGCCCGCGGCTTCACCCGCGTGATGGATAAAGGTTTTTGATTCCTGCGGGAACTCGTTAATTTTCCGGCATTAAAATTAAAAGTCAGCATAATATGTCTTTTACTACGGCAACCTATCTCTGTACCGAATTTCGTCAAAATCGGCTGCAAAGATCGCCAACCTCTTACTCGTAGATTGTACATTTAACTTGTGTTTAATTTAGTAATTTTTAATGAATAAATTTTTTGATTGTCCTAATAAAAAAAAATTATATGATGGGCCACTCCCTAGGCAATTTAGTTGCTATAGACTCTGTACTTTATCCATCAACTCAACTAATCCTTGACGAAGTATGAATCCCAGTCCCTAGCCTAGACTCTCCTGAAATGTTTTGTTGTCGTCGTCTAACCCAATAGCCGTCCATTTCTGGACAAAGGTCTTTTGCATGGATCTCCACAGTATACACGGTCTTGTGCCGCTTGCTTCCAGCGGCTCCCAGCTACTCGCTTGAGATCGTCCGGCCATCTAGTGGATGTAGTAAATATATAATATTTACTTAATCATACTAATATTATAAATGCGAAAGTGTGTTTGTTTGTTGGTTTGTCCTTCAATCACGCCGCAACGGAGCAACGGATCGACGTGATTTTTGGCATGGATATAGTTGAGGACCTGGAGAGTGACATAGGCTACTTTTTATCCCGGAAAATTAAGGAGTTCCCGCGGGAATCAAAAAAACTTTAACCACGCGGACGAAGTCGCGGGCATCAGCTAGTGGTAGATAATTGTAATGGTGTTCGCCCACCAGTTCTGCCAGCCGCAAGGATGGGCGCTGTCGACGGAGCGGTCGGAGCCGCGGTTCTACGTGTCGGTGCTGACGGACGTGGACGCCGACCGCCACTACTGCGCCTGCCTCTGCTTCAACGAGACCGTCGCCATCACGCCCACCAAGCCCGCAGACGAGGTGAGCAACCCCCACTGATAAATAAATTGTGTCTTTGAACCCCATTACAATAAAGCGTTTCTCCAGCGTAAGCTTTCTTCGAACCGTGCGCTGCACATAGTGAGACGCCGTGGCAACGCGATAGGTAGCTTACGAAAAATGAAATGACGTCACACCAAATTCAATATGGCGGACGATAAAAGCTTGTTTTTAAAATCGTTTTTTAATGATTTAAGACTTATTGAGAGTATTTTTCGGTCTTTCAAAATAGTTATGGGTGAATTCTATGCATAGTAATTTTCTTCGTATACAAGTCAATGAAGGAACTCGAAGTTTAATTCGCTATAATCTCTACACATTGTACCATATAGATTTGTCTACTGTGGCGGATTGTAGCGAATTAAACTTCTAGTTCCTTCATTATCATGTACTTCCGCCAAGTAACGCCTGTTTCTATCCAGTATACATTTCGTACCAAAGCGCTTAGTGGAATATCTTAGAACATGCTGCTAAGCGAAATCTTCGCCTGGTACACTTGTCCCTACCAAGGTATCCCTATTAGTTTATCCGTTCTGCTATTATGTCGCGTTCTTATATGTATATATATATCTAAACTAATATTATAAAGAGGAAAGATTTGTTTGTTTGTTTGTTTGTTTGTTTGTATGTTTGTTTGTTTGTAATGGATACACTCAAAAACTACTCAACCGATTTTAAAAATTCTTTCACCTATAGAAAGCTACATTATCAGCGAGTAACATAGGCTATATTTTATTTTCAATAAATTAGAGATCCTTACGAAAATTGCAATTATGTGAACTAAGTCGGAAAAAATCCTCTCTTCTGAGAGCTTACGTGGCGTGCGCTGCGTAAATAATTAAAGTTACACGAAAACAACGTATGGTGGAATTGTTCCTCTCAAAAAGTTCTAAAAAAAAGTCCGCGATAGCATACATTTATCTTTCAAGGTTGACTCACAATAACCATTTTTATAGCTATATTGGGTATAGACTATTAGGATTATTAGTGCTACCCGTGCGAAGCCGGGGCGGATCGCTAGTGTCATATAAGAACGCGACATAATAACCGCATCCGGCCGGCTCCTACAGGACTGAATGCTCTATACTGACCTTAGCGTTCCACCTGTGGTTCCACTCTAATAGATTGATTCTATTTAACCGTAAAATTGATACCTTCTAGTTATAATAGGCAAGGTTAGGACTTAGGACTGAATTTTATTACCAGTCTTATCCAATACTAAATAAACTAATAATTTAGAAATCATAAATCCCGAAATTAAGTAAAATTAAGTTTTAAAGTAAGTAGAGTATATAGGTACTATAAGTTAATTTGTTAAATTGTTCTGAATCTGTTGATCAATAAAGATGTATTTATTTATTTAAATTGCCGTTAAGGGAATCGAATTTCAAGGCTCCAACACTGCGCCTTGACTTTTACCACCATAATTACAGTTTTATCAATTCGACTGCCACTGAAATCAGTTTCAACCTAATTCCGAAATCATAACATTGTTCGTGTTATCACTAACTATATGATGCGTCTACCAATTGTATTCTGAAACAACGGAAGCTTATCAAAACCGACACAGATTTCCATTTCAATTGGCGCCCTTCGGATTGATGGCCGATGGCCGTGACCGGTCGAATAAAGGGCTTTTTTATCCATAGACTTATTTTATTTACTACCGTTATTTAACCTATGGCCTTCAATGAGATGCACCCAATTCCTATACCAAATTTCATCAAAATTGGTTGAAAAGATGGACCGTTAAAGCGTATCACACAGACAGACAGACATACCTACATACACACTTTCACATTTATAATACTTACTAGCTGATGCCCGCGACTTCGTCCGCGTGGATTGAGGTTTTTCGGTCCCCGCGGGAACTCTTTAATTTTCCGGGATAAAAGGTGCTATTCCAGACTATAATCTATCTCTGTGCGAAATTTCATGCAGATCCGTTCAGCCGTTGGAGCGTGATTGAGTAACAAACATCCATACATCCATTAGACCGGATTTGGATTCAGTACATAACAACTTGGGTTCTCTAAATTATTGTTAGTTTCTGTTTGCTTTCTTTATTATTATCCCACTTTACATAAATTTAATTACTATGAAAAGAATGCAAAATTAGTTTTTAGAACATAAACAGTCACGTCTCTTAATTATTGGATTCGTAAAGTGTAGCGAGACGATTTCACATCGCTTGATGACTAATCAGTAATCACTTTAATTTTCAACCTTGCAAAGTCATAAGACAATGTCAAGGATTAAGTCGTAGGTATTGTAGTGCTATCGTCCTCATTCCAACCCATTGCCGTCTCACTACTGACCAAAAGTCTCCTCTCGGAATGAGAAGGGTTAGGCCATAGTCCACCACGCTGGCCAGTGCCGATTGAACTTTACACACCTTCGAGAACATATTTGATCGCTTCAAAGCGATAAGGCCGCCAATAGTACCGACTTTTATTTTTATTGTTTGTGATTGTTTCTGTTTTCGTGTATAATAAAGAATATTAATATTATAAATGCGAAAGTTAGGATGGATGGATGGATGGATGTTTGTTTCTCAATCACGCCAGAACGGCGAACGGATCTGGATGAAATTTGGCAAAGAGATAGATTATAGTCTTTAATAACACATAGGCAGGCTTTTTATTCCGGGAAATTAAAGTGTTCTCGCGGGAACCAAAAAAAAGTGCGAGTCGGACTCGCGCACCGAGGGTTCCGTACAAACCTGTGGGTATATTTAAAGTAAATTTTTATTCCTCTTATCTATTTTAATTTCAATTGAATACCTCTACGCGTTCATGAGGAAAGGGGTAGTACTTAAGTTTAAAATTGTTAAAAATATTTTTATTAGGTATATGATCATGTTGTAACTAAAAATTTATGCTTTTCGCAATTTTTCCTTTATTTGTGCTATTTAAGACGTTGCTTCGTACCAAATTTCAAGATTCTGAGTTCACGGGAAGTACCCTGTAGGTTTTGATTCCCTTGCGAGTGTCGAAAATTTGCAGCATAAACAGCTGTATCTTTTGATTGCGTTGGCTTAGTTTAAGTTTGATTTTTTCACAGCTCCAAGGGATAGTAGTAAACCTGAGTATTTGATATGAATTTCAGCTTGATACCTCCATGCGCTCCTGAGAAGAAGGGTCTTGACAGACAGACGGACAACAAAGTGATCCTATAAGGGTTCCGTTTTTTCCTTTTGAGGTACGGAACCCTAAAAACCTAAATCCACGCGGACGAAGTCGCAGGCATCGTCTAGTAATAAATACATATTATGTAATACATACTTAATTGTAGTGTACAAGTAAAATATTCATTCAGTCAATTAAAATTCCAATTACAAAATAAATTGGATGCGGGTTGACATGACTCCCGTATGACTTCTAGAGCACGCCCCTTGTTCGGAATAGTTGGGTTGTTATAACGAGTTGGGTGACTTCATGACTCTACAATTAGACGACTGCATATTCAAAGTTAAATGCTATTTGCGTCTATTTTGTTTAAAGAGAAAAAAATTACACAGTTATAAGTTTTTGAAGTGAAAACTTCTTTAGCCGCGTTGAGCACTTTTTGGTAAGGGGTAAACTTGTGGATTCGCGTCACCGACACCGTCACCGACACCTCGCGTTGCTTGAAGACAAAAGGTCTTAAATATACTACATTCGTAATTAAACTTGAATGCATTAGTTTAAAGGTTTATATTTTAATTTTTTTTTTCATTAAAAAAAAAATATTTAAAATAATTAAGTAAAAAAAAAAAAATTAAATATTCGTTTTCACTCCTATTCGGCAGTCCCTATGACTGCAGTCCCTATGACTGACAATATTTTTTTTATACTAATCTATACTACTTCGAATGTGTTTCTGTCTGTCTACGCTTTAACGGCCCAAATTTTTTGTATAGTGGTAGGTTACATCCAGGCATAGATTTATGATTGATGCATCCAGGTTAGGTTATTTGTTTGTTACGCTTTCACCGGCCATATTTTCAACTGATTTAAAAAAAAAATTGGGTACAGAGTACAGACTATGTACACCTACTTACCGCGGGCACGGACACAGGTTACTAGGCTTTTTATTCGGCATAATTAAGGAGCTCCTGCGCGAATTAAAAAACATTTTACGCAGACGAAGTCGTGTGCATCAGCTAGTTAACAAAATATAGGTTTCCAAACAATGCTTTTGTGGTAAATAGGGTGTTGTTATGCCATAGCAATGGATGCCTATTGCCTGGTCGACATTTCCGTCGCTCGCTTCAAAAGGTTCCGTGTCGCTCTATCTTTGTCAAGGACGTTATGTGACATACTTTGCCAATATGCAATTCGTTTTAGTTTATTCGTTCACGTAGGACAACTTGTGGCACTTAGGGCGCCTTCAAATTTGCCGCAAAGCGTAGCGCGGCCGCAGCGCGGCTGCAGCGCTGCGGCCGCGCTCCTGTCGCGAGGTTCGAACATCATAGGGTTGTACCTATATTTATTTTCACGATGGACTCTGACGAAGAAACACTGCTCTGTGTTACTATTACTTAAAACGAAAATATAAAGTACTAGTGTTAACAATACATAATATTATACTTACATGCTTCATTTTTTGTCACTTGGAGTCTTGTTTGTGAAATTGTCAATAAATTTAATGCATATTTCTTCCCAAGCCTTTTTCTTTTCGATTTTATTGCTGTACTTGTCGGACTTCGAATCCCATATTGCTGGACGACTCTCAACCTCATCGATAAATTCTTCTACCTGATTTTCGTTCATGTTTAGACTTGAACAAAAATACGTGCGCAGTCCCGTCACTAGTCGATCGATGAACTGATGCGCGGCCGCAGCGCGGGTGCAGCGCTGCAGTCGCGTGTTTTTTATTTATATGGATTTACAAAGCAGCGCGACCGCAGCGCTGCAGCCGCGCTGCTTCCGCGCGGCACTTTGCGGCAAATTTGAAGGCGCCCTTATTAGAAGTCAAACTCTATCACCGATTCGGAAAGCGCTGTTCATCTAAGAGCCGGCAAGAAACTCAGCAGTTGCTCTTTTTATAAAAAGAAAATTGTTACATAATGTAAAGAATATATATTTCATACGTCCATCCATCCATTCAAACTTTCGCATTTAAAATATTAGTAAGTAATTGATATTCTCTACTTTCGATGATTTTTAATTCAAAAAAAAATTCAAAATTCAAAAGTTTTTTATTCAAATAGACTTTTTACAAGTGCTTATGAATAGTCGAATGAATCTACCACTGCGATAATGCGATTGTCAGTTTATGTTAACTCTTACATTTTGTTCCTTTGTTGTGGTTAGTTTAAATATTTATATGGAAGATTCATTCGTAGAAATCGCATAACTATAAGCGATAAGAATGACATTGTAGTAAAATGCCCGTGTCGTTACATTTTCGCTACGCTATATGCTTTGGAGAACAAACTATGGCCTTTAATCTAAACTTAAGCCAGGTTAAACTTTCTATACCCATCCTTTTCATGTCAACCCCAAAATTGCACTAATCAAAATGTGACAACATCAAGAAAGGGGTTCGAACTTTTTTGTATGGAAGCTGGCATTTTGATTTTTTTTCGAAATCGCGGCACACGATGAAAGTGGTATGTATAGATAGAGGACACATAGACGAACAAATAATGTCAAATAACATAGTAAGTACCCCAAAGTGTCACGTTACCGAGATATTTGGAGGTAAAGATAGACATATGAGGACAACGACCATCATTAAAAATAGTACAGGCGTCAGATTGTATCCAAATAATCGTTCCCAGGTTGATTATTATTATTACTGTTTATTAGAAGAGAGTAGGTAACACATACTACTCGGAGCACGAGAAAACTACTACTATCGATCCAGATCGGTTTAATCCCCTTTAACTAAATCAGTTTAGGCAGTGTTGTGCAAGTCGACCTTAGTCTTAACCTTTTTTTTTTTTTTTTAATGTGTAGGCCAGCGCTTGGCTGCAATCAGACTTGCTTGCAAGTGGTGATGCAGCCTAAGGTGGAGCGCGCTTGCCTAGAAGATGCCTATTCACTCTTGATTTGAAGGTACCTATATTAAAAGAGGAGGGGAAAACGGAAGCCGGAAGGGCATTCCATATCCTAGCGGTTCGAATTAGAAACGAGGAAGCAAATCGCTTCGTACGAGCCCGCGGAATTTCGACAGCGTAAGGGTGCAGACCTTGTCGATGCCTTGCGGTTCGATAATAAAAAGGTGACGGAGGAACCAGATCGAACAGTTCTTGGGCACACTCTCCGAAATATATCCTGTAGAATACCGACAGACAGGCAACTTTGCCTTCCAAAATTGAAGGCAAAGGCTTAGGTAATGGCACTATGATCTTATTAGTCAGAGGTCTGTATACGACTCCCGGCTGGGTCAGTTTGAAAGCTAATGGTTTCTAAATCAGCAGAAATCTTGTGTAAGTAATAATTTGTATTCCGTGACATGTATGGGCTATAGTTAATAGGCATTTGTCCATAGCGTTGTTCCAACGCGAAATGGAGCATTCAGGAATCAGGATCTCTTCGTAGACTTCCTAAAGAGATGAATTCCTTAATTGTCGAACTCATGATGTAATGAAAATATCCTTTACTCGCGTAGGTCGCAAAAATTGCACGTAGTTAGTTACTCTTGACGATTCAAAGTTTATTCAAATAAAGTTTATTTATATAAAAAAGTTGGCGCTCAACTTATACTATGCCGTGCACTTATTATTTAGATTATACCTAGTTGTGTTGTTATATATTATATAATATTTAACGAAAACTTCCTTTAGCCTTTATTTGAATTTAGAATAGTGTTAAACCAAGTTTGTAGGTGCGTAATGCATAGATCTAACGCGATTTTTGTGTCTACGGCTGTCGGTTAGTGGTGAAAATAGCCATTACTTTATAATAATTAATTAAAATCTCGTCGAAGTGGGCACAATAATGCTAACAGTGTGACATCATGGCCCGCTTTATTTGAACTCGTAACAATTGTTTACGTTTTTTTCGCGAAGCACGCCGCACTTGTGGGAACATTATTTACCACTCGTAGGTTACTTTTTGCACGTTGCCCTTGGATTGAGTAACTAGTCTCGCCATTTATAATGACATTGTTATTTTTTGTACATACTACACGATGTCGTAGCAATAACTTTTTTAATTATTTTATTTAAATTAACAAATTAGTAAACTTAAACTAGAATTGTGTAATTTGGTAGATAGATAATGAAATCCTACTCATTATAACGATTTGATATTGATTTATTGGGTATAGACTATTATGTTATAGTGATTTTTGGTACCTATGGGTTTTATTAGTTGAGGACCTGGGGAGTGACATAGGCTACTTTTTATCTCGGAAAATTAAGGACTTCCTGCGGGATTCAAAATAACTTAAACCACGCGGACGACGTCGCGGTCATCAGCTAGTTTGATTATAATTGACTATAACCAAATCCTACTTAACAGTTAAAAAGTTCTGTCGATACTGACTCTGAATATCTCCATCAGTTCTTCATGCAAATAAATGGACTTCAGAAGCTAGTCGAATCTAAAATCAATCATGCATTATTCAAGTTACAAACTGCATGACAAGAAATATAAAGTTATCGTTACGTTGGGTTGTATGCTGTATGCTTTTTATGCATGACATCCCATGCATGCAAGTACGGGGCGGAAGGGACCACTCAAACCAACAGGTGCATGATGTTTACTTCCAGGGGTAGGTAGTAGGTACCTAACTATGCTATTATTATCCAATAATCTATTTTGTTTCCGCGACTTCGTCCTCGTGGATTTTTAACATTACCCTTGGATTATTTGATTTCCCGGGATAAAAGAATAGCCCATGTCACTGTTCTATCTGTGGAAAAGACGTCGCGTAGATCCGTGACTGTGTTGCGGCGTGATTGAAAGACCAACCAACAATCAAACACTCTTTCGCACTCCTGGGGGTAAAATAGGGGTTTGAAATATTAGTTATCACTTACTACCCTACCGCCAAATAACTGCCGTCAAGCGATTTAGCGTTCCGGTGTAGAAACCGCGAGATCGCAGTCGAGGGCTTACTTGTAGCGGAATTTAAAAAAAAGCTAAAAAGCGATAACTTACCTAAAAAATTTTCAAAAAAAAAATAAAAACCGACTTCAAAAACCACAAACACTAAAAAGTAAAAAATAATTTAATTTATTATGTATACAAGAGTTAATTTAGTTCTATAATAACATTCTTTGGAGTTTAATTATTAAAAATAATTTAATAAATTAAATTATTTTTTACTTTTTAGTGTTTGTGGTTTTTGAAGTCGGTTTTTATTTTTTTTTTGAAAATTTTTTATTTCACAATTTTTAGTGGCCCCACTGTTTTAAAATACAGGATGTAACCAGAACGAGATATGCTATGCATGGTTAAAACATACTGTTTACAAGACTATCACACTAATCGCGAGCAATTTACTCTTAAGAATCCATGAGGAGTTCCGTTCTCCATCTCCGGAGATATTCATCAGATCTTTACCAAATTGAATTGGGACCACACGGGAAGCACCAGCTTTCAAATAAAAAAAGAATCATCCAAATCGGTCCACCCAGTCAAAAGTTCTGAGGTAACAAACATAAAAAAAAAAAAAATACAGTCGAATTGAGAACCTCCTCCTTTTTTTGAAGTCGGTTAAAAATCCAAGTAAGCAAAGCATACTAGCACATCTGCATACAATCTCGATCGGCAGACCTCCGTAATGGTGCCCGTTCCCTATTCATGAGTCGTAGTCACGGTATGCCCTTATCGGCTACCGTTATATATATCTCTACGTTGCACGACTATTTCTGTACTGATAAGCCCCCCGATTACGTAAGAATTGTCGATCAAATGGTAAAGGTTCGGTGTCAAAGTAAAATAAACCATGACAGCATTGCATTAGAGCTCAATTTCTTCTGCCCATTCTTATACGTTTAGGGTATCGTACATACCTAAACGTATAAGAATGGGCAGACGAAATTGAGCTCTAATTCAATGCAGTTATGGTTTATTTTACTTTGACGAAAATCTTTAACGTTTGATCGGCCATTCTTACATGATTGGGGAGTTGAGCTAAAGTTCTAATGGAATTGATTTTATAATGGATGTATGACTTTATTCGAGGTATGTTAAACAAAGCTTTTTCTCATACAAGCTTTATCTCCCCAAAAACATAAGGATTCAAACTTATGTTTTTGGGGAGATAACTATTAGAACATAGTTCTTTTTGGCATGATGAAATGCGGGGATCTGGCCTGGAAAAACAGTAGACCGTACGTGACAAAAAAGCGTTAAACTCTATCTCCTCTATATTCTTTAAAACAAAATTGTGTCTAGTTTTGTCTGTGACACCCTTGACGAATAAATTAATTTTCTTTCTTTCTTTATAATATGGATGGAGTCATTAAATACGGAACCAGTTGCATTAAAATATAAATATTGAAACTGATACGAATTCGATCCTATAATATAATCGATTAACTTATATCGCAATTAAAAATATCGACGTTATAGGTAATTTTAACACAATTAATAAAATTAATTGAAGACAAAATATTGGTATTTCGTACATATCCATACTTGCTAATTCCCGCGACTTCGTCCGCGTGGATTGACGTTTTTCGGTTCCCGCGGGAACTCTTTAATTTTCCGGGAAAAAAGTAAGTACCTAACTGAGTGTTATACCAAACTATAATCTATCTCTTTTCCAACGCCAAATTTTATCCAGATCCGTTCAGCCATTTTGGCGTGATTGAGTAACAGACATCCATCCATCCATACATCCATCCATTCAAAATTTCGCATTAGTATAGATTTTTCGCCCAAGCCTAATTCAGATGTGAAAGTACACAGTCTGATGATATTATTCAATGATAAGAATCTGAGAACTTTAAAGAAAGCTCTAAAATCACCAATTCCTATATCTATTCGTGCATTGGTGAAAACATTTCACGCCTCCGCCTTTTATTTTGAATCTAAATATGGATTTGAATATTATACGAGTTTTATGACCTCGCACCGGATTAGATGGACGGTTCGTAAAAAAACCGGCCAAGTGCGAGTCGGACTCGCGCACCGAGGGTTCCGTACAAACCTGTAGTAAGTTTTACGATTTATGACTTATTAAAAAAAATTGCTTAAAAATTACGTTTGTTGTATGGGAGCCCCCCTTTAATATTTACTTTATTGATATTTAATTATTTATTTTGAAAGGTAATATACAAGTTAATATTCTGTGAAAATTTGAACCGTCTACCTGTTACCGTTTTTAATATTGAGCAAAAAAATACGAAAAAAACACGTTTATTGTATGGGGACCCCCCTTAATATATATATTTTTTTAATTTTTAGTATTTGTTGTTATAGCGGCAACGGAAATACATCATTTGTGAAAATTTCAGCTTTCTAGCTATCACGGTTTATGAGATACAGCCTGGAGACAGGCAGACAGACAGACAGACAGACAGACAGACAGACAGCGGAGTCTTAGTAATAGGGTCCCGTTTTTACCCTTTGGGTACGGAACCCTAAAAATGTGGGCCTACGTTTATAAACTTATTTTATAAGCGGACGTCTGTTTTGTTCTTGCGCTTATAAATAGATCCTGGAGTTACTAACTAGACTGATGTTTGAGCTTTTGATATCGAAAATCTGCATTGAAGCAGTTTTTTACCCGACTATGGCAAAAGTTAGGCGTTATGATTTTAGCAGTCTATGTTCCACTGTAGAGCCTAAACTACTGAGCCGATTTTGATGAATGAGGTATCAGTCGATTCGTTATTATTGTCCGGGTGACATAGGCTACATTTTACACACGGTACAACATCGATATGACAGATGATGCATCCAAAACACTTTTTTGGACGCATCATCTGTCATATCTGTCTCTCTGAATTTTTGCCGTGATTATAGTTCTTTAATTAATACTTGCTGCTTGTTTAATCCACTAAAATTTAGTCTGACAGCGATCTCACTTGTGGTAGTCATGATGACATGCTTATAGATGGTAGCGGACGAACTCGATACCTTTTTTTTATACCACTACTAGTTAGCCCTTGACTGCGATCTCACCTGATGGTAAGTGATGATGCAGTCTAAGATGGAAGCGAGCTAATCTGTTAGGGGTATGGCAGCTGTATTAAACCCATACCCCTAGTCGGTTTCAATACGGCACTGTGCCGGAACGCTAAATAGCTGGACGCCACGTATTCGCGGGAAAGGTACCCACAGCCGAAGCCTCCCACCATTCCAGACCAGAGAAAATTTAGAAATTATTAACTCCCAAATTGACCCTGCCGAGGATCGAACCCGGGACCGCCCACTTATAAGACCCCTGCGCTAGGGGCGTTGTCATCTAGTAATATAGTAGATATTATATGTTTAGTAACATGACCCCTAGTTATGCTGGACCGCAGGATGCAGTGAAATACGATATTGCGGGGTTTTCCTACTTGCAGAACTGTGCAATATACTCATTGATGTAGAATTTTAGTAATGAATCAAATAAATATTATAAATGCGAAAGTTTGGATGGATGTATGGATGTATGGATGTGTGGATGTTTGTTACTCAATCACGCTCCAACGGTTGAACGGATCTGGATGAAATTTGGCACAGAGATAGATTATAGTCTGGAATAGCACATAGGCTACTTTTTATCCCGGAAAATTAATGAGTTCACGCGGGAACCGAAAAACCTCAATCCACGCGGACGAACTCGCGGGCATCAGCTAGTATACTATATAAAAACATTTGAATTTGAATTGAATTTGAATATAACTATTGTATATGGCTGAAATAATAATTTATCTATTATTTTATCTATAGGAATCCCCCACTGCGTATGATATTATAAATCTGAACTAATATTGTAAAGAGGAAAGATTTTTGTTTGTTTGTAATGGATAAACTCAAAAACTACTCAACCGATTTTTAAAATTCTTTCACCTATAGAAAGCAACATTATTAGCGAGTAACATAGGCTTTATTTTATTTTCAAAAAATTAGAGATCACGAAAATTACAATAATGTGAACTAAGTCGGAAAAAATCGTCTCTTCTGAGAGCCCTGACGTGCGCTGCGTAAATAAGTTACACCAAAACAATGTATGGTGGAATTGTTCCTCTGAAAAAGTTCTAGATAAAAAAATTTTCAAAAAAAAAATAAAAACCGACTTCAAAAACCACAAACACTAAAAAGTAAAAAATAATTTAATTTATTATGTATACAAGAGTTAATTTAGTTCTATAATAACATTTTTTGGAGTCGGTAGGTACCAATTAGCCGCATGAACCGTCTACCTACTCTTCATTAATGTTGACGTGACTCCACATTGGCACCGACTCCAAAGAATGTTATTATAGAACTAAATTAACTCTATACAACATAATAAATTAAATTATTTTTTACTTTTTAGTGTTTGTGGTTTTTGAAGTCGGTTTTTATTTTTTTTTTGAAAATTTTTTATTTCACTATTTTTAGTGGCCCCACTGTTTTAAAATACAGGATGTAACCAGAACGAGATATGCTATGCATGGTTAAAACATACTGTTTACAAGACTATCACACTGATCGCGAGCAATTTACTCTTATCCATGAGGAGTTCCGTTCTCCATCTCCGGAGATATTCATCAGATCTTCACCAAATTGAATTGGGACCACACGGGAAGCACCAGCTTTCAAATAAAAAAAGAATCATCCAAATCGGTCCACCCAGTCAAAAGTTCTGAGGTAACAAACATAAAAAAAAAAAAAATACAGTCGAATTGAGAACCTCCTCCTTTTTTTGAAGTCGGTTAAAAATCCGCGATAGCATAAATAGTCTAAGCAATAAAGCTAGTAATTTATATAGTTAAGAAATATGCTTACTACCTACTAGATGATGTCCACGACTTTGTCCGTTATTGAGGTTTTTCGATCCCGCGGAAGTTTTTTTTTTGGGATAAAATGTAGCCTATTTAGATTATTAGGTATCTCAATTCCAAATTTCAGCCAAATCGGTTCAGATTTCGTGGCGTGATCAAGTAACAAACCTCCAAACCTTCACATTTATAAAATTAGTAGGATTGGATAGGGCGACGAAGCGGATTGAAATGGGTCCGCAGGGACATCGATATATAGGGAAAAAGATGGCGAGGGTTTCCACTTTGGCAAATAATTAATTGATGAAAATTGAATATCTAATGACGTGAGAAACATGGCTATCAGTTATATTATATTTACTAATTCTGATGTACATAATATTATATGATTATATATATATATGTACTAATTATGATGTTTCTGATGTACTAATTTTGACGACCTCCCTGGCGCAGTATTGAGCGTTGTTGTCTTAATGTGCGGAGGTCCCGGGTTCGATCCCAGCAGCGTAAAGGCCTTGGGCGTGGCTAGTTACCACCCTACCGGCAAAGACGTGTCGCAAAGCGATTTAGCGTTCCGGTAGAAACCGATTAGGGGTATGGGTTAAATATAACTGCCTTGGTTAACAGGCTAGCCCGCTACCATCTTAGACCGCATCATCACTTACCATGAGGTGAGATCGCAGTCAAGGGCTAACTTGTAGTGGATAAAAAAAAGTACTAATTTTGACGAATCCCTGGCGCAGTGGTTAAGTGTCGGTATGTCGGTTTTTCGAGGAGCGCTTGCTTATTTCCCTCTCCGTCCGCACCGCGCCGTCTGCGCCATTGTTTTGATTTCGTGAGCACGCCAAGCTTTCGAGTCGCAGGCCGTTCGCGTTGTTGGATACAGGTACCGCGGCGTAAGACCGCGGCGTGTGGATACTGGATAGTGGGTACTGGAAATCCCTACAGACAGTCCAGCCAACGTCTATCTGCTGACGACGACGATGGAATAAAAGATGGATGGATTAAAAGGAATAGCTCAGTCATGCCCTTATCCACTTAACAAAAATACCTTATCCAACAGTTATGTTGTATGTCTGTAGTATATGTAATATTATGCCGTTCTTTGATATTTGAACAAAGATTTAATTGGAATGATCTCAGCGAGGCGCTATTTATTCGACGCTCATAAAATGTAAGTCGTTGTGCTGATGTACATAAGTGTCTACTTTGTTGTGTTTTTAACAAGCTATTGGGGTTCCGTGCCAAAATAATAGAAAAGGGAACCCTAATGCGTGTTTTCAACAACATTTATAAAGAGACCTACGAATAAGTCTGCAATAGCTTATGGTACGTGTGGGTTTGATTTTCCAGAAATTTTTGAGATTTGAAAAACTGGCATAAGTCTGTCTGAATGTCTATCACAGCTTCCTACTTAGAAGGAGTTTTATGTAACGAGAGGATGTATGGAGTTACGCCGTATTGAAAATGTAATGTAAGTTTAATTTAAAAAACGAGGTTGCATTTTTTAAATTGTAAGTTCGGATACAGCTTACGAGATACTCGTAAAGACATAGATCAACCACATCATATCCTTAGATGGTCTTGTTTTTCTTTCCAGCCTACAGAACCCAGGGTGCCGAGCGATTGATTCGCACTTGGCTGGTTTGTTTTTAGTTTAGTTAGCGTCGATCAGATCGAGACAAAAATAGACTTTCACTTATGATAATGTGTAGATGTAAACCTCGCCGGGTTGCTAAACAAAATGGTTTTTGTGTTATGCTTTTTATATGCCCACAAAATTGTTTGGTCGATGACTAGACAGAAAGCTTCGAATGTTAGGTATTGAGTAAGTATTGACTATTGAATTTACCTTCATTACCTCGATGGAGGATAACTGTGTGTTCAAAATATGTTACTTCAGAAATTCAGAATATATAAATTTTATTTAATTTCTATCCATCCCGAAAAGGTGAGAGTGTTTACGCTTTTTTTTTTAATTTGCGGGATTAGGCAGGGCCGCAGGGCTACATCTAGGGGTGTCAATGTTGTTCTGCGGTATGTACTAGGTATTAGGGTTGTCGAATGTTTTTCAGTGTAGTATTTTTCAGATTATGAAAAAATATAGTACTTACTATTCAACAAAATATAGTGAGATTGAGTGAAACCAAAAGTATATAATATGTGTTTTTCTGCCATTTTATTAACTTTCAAGTTCTGATTTTCTCTTCATGATTAGGGTTTAAAAAATCCAGGGGATCTCTTTGATTTTCCGGGATAAACGTTAGCCTATGTAATTAACTCCAGGTCCTTAAATACCCACAGGAATAGGATCAAGAGTCAAGATCCGTCCAACAAATCAGCTCTGTCACGGTGTAATTGAAGGACAAACCAACAAAAATACCTACTTGACATACATATTTTATAATATAAGTGAGAAAACTAAGTATAATTTTTAAACTGAATCTAAATTATAAACTTTAACATTTAGGTTTTTTTTAATCCTGTAGGATTCCGGAATAAAAAGTAGTCTATGCCACTCACTATATAAAGCTATGTGAAGTCAGCCAATCCGCACTTGGCTAGCGTGGTGGACCATGGCTTGAACCCTTCTCATTTTGAGAGGTAACTCATGCTCAGTAGCGATCTGGTTATCAGCATCGGCTCAGGCATCATATTTAAAGTCATATAGAGTATAAAAACGCATAGTTATTTGAAGATACAAGGCTATTTCAGTCGACTTTTCTGCACGACTGTACCGCTTAGCCTCGCCGTAAAAGCTGCAATGTTTCCGTTTACGACCACTTCCGCTTCTGTTTACGACAGTACTCGAAAGCCGTTTTATCTTTACGAGAGAATCCTCGAAATTGAAGTTAGACCGCGGCAAAGGATCTACCTTTACTTAAAAAATAAAAAAAACCGGCCAAGTGCGAGTCGGACTCGCGCACCGAGGGTTCCGTACAAACCTGTAGTAAGTTTTAAATTATTAAAAAAAACTGCTTAAAAATTACGTTTGTTGTATGGGAGCCCCCCTTTAATATTTACTTTATTGATATTTAATTATTTATTTTGAAAGGTAATATACAAGTTAATATTCTGTGAAAATTTGAACCGTCTACCTGTTACCGTTTTTAATATTGAGCAAAAAAATACGAAAAAAACACGTTTAATGTATGGGGACCCCCCTTAATATATATATTTTTTTAATTTTTAGTATTTGTTGTTATAGCGGCAACGGAAATACATCATTTGTGAAAATTTCAGCTTTCTAGCTATCACGGTTTATGAGATACAGCCTGGAGACAGACAGACAGACAGACAGACAGACAGACAGCGGAGTCTTAGTAATAGGGTCCCGTTTTTACCCTTTGGGTACGGAACCCTAAAAAGGTTTCACTGTAAACCCATACTATCCATACTAATATTATGAATGTGAAAGTGTGTCTGTCTGTCTGCTACGGCCAGGAGAGTCTCCTGGTCTTTTAGGTTTAATACAGCGGTCCTTCAGAATAGAAGCCCAAGTCTTCACCACTGAGCAACCGCCGTTCTTAATTTATTTCATTAGGTTTATCATATGCCAGCACAGTACATCCTATCGACATCAAACGCTGTTTATTAGGGTTCCGTAGCCAAATTTGGCAAAAACGGAACCCTTATAGATTCGTCATGTCTGTCTGTCTGTCTGTCTGTCTGTCTGTCCGTCCGTATGTCACAGCCACTTTTTTCCGAAACTATAAGAACTATACTGTTGAAACTTGGTAAGTAGATGTATTCTGTGAACCGCATTAAGATTTTCACACAAAAATAGAAAAAAAACAATAAATTTTGGGGGTCCCCATACTTAGAACTGAAACTCAAAATTTTTTTTTTCATCAAACCCATACGTGTGGGGTATCTATGGATAGGTCTTCAAAAATGATATTGAGGTTTCTAATATCATTTTAACATTTTTTCTAAACTGAATAGTTTGCGCGAGAGACACTTCCAAAGTGGTAAAATGTTGGTCCCCCCCCCGTAACTTCTAAAATAAGAGAATGATAAAACTAAAAAAAATATATGATGTACATTACCATGCAAACTTCCACCGAAAATTGGTTTGAACGAGATCTAGTAAGTAGTTTTTTTTTAATAATTTAAAACTTACTACAGGTTTGTACGGAACCCTCGGTGCGCGAGTCCGACTCGCACTTGGCCGGTTTTTTTTAGTTATACGGATGCGGGTTTTACTGGCCTATAAAAGCCTATATAAGCGTCAATGTTGCTTTTCCCTTTGTCCATTCTTTCCCAGAGATGGCATGGTTAAAATAACTTGGTTTAATCAATCTGGGTTTTGAATTGAGCCTGTATTTTGATTTCGTGCCGATTTCAGCGTATTAAAACTAAGCAAACACGCGTTCAGCCATCTGTTTCATGTTAAAGTAAACTATTGTTATCGGATTATTATTATAACTATACCTCGTTGGTCTAGTGGTAAGCCTGTTCGACTGGGGCTGACGCGGGCCTGGGCTCGATTTCCGGTCGGGCCAGTATTGAATATTAGGTTTTTCGAACTGGAAATTCTAAGTTCTAACCCAGAATTGGCAAGTTACCGGTGTTCCACCCCCGTGCCTCGGACCGCAGCCGTCGGTCCTGCGCCTGATCTCTCTCCGGTCCGGTCGTGTCGGATTTTCCGTCCCATCGGGCTTTGAGAGCAATAAGGGAATAGAGAGTGCACCTCTATTAGACTAAGAGATAGCTGTACTTTTGGTAACTATCGCTAGGAAGGCTGATTCAGTGTTTGGTGGGTGTAGGGCTCTCCACTGGTAGGATAACCTGTCAGTCTGCCTGCATGCGGCTGGGAAACTGATTACTTATCGCCGCCCAAAGACGCGTTATGGTTACCAAAAATGAACAATAACTAGGAAGGCTGATACTTGTATAGTAACAGCCTTCCTAGCGATAGTTGCCAAAAGTACAGCTATCTCTCATAAGCGCTGTGCGCACACACTATAATATCTATAATATCTCCCGCTCAGATGGCTGATCTCAGTGGACATTCGGTCGGGAGGACATTTTTATTATTATTTGAATTTTGAGTTACTTGTTTTTGTGTTGGACACTGATCAAAGACGGAGCAGTACTTATAAAATCAAACCATGACATGTATCATGGGCACAGGAAACTTGTTTGGCAAGGGGGGAAGCTTTCAAATCTGCAATAGCTAAGTGCGTAGGTAACTACACCCGCGTCGGCGCTGGGCACGTCAAACCTGTTGCAAGTTGCAGCCTATAACTTAGGTATATCACTTTCCTTCGATACTTGATTTGATGGACTGCCTTACACATATCTCGAATAATTGAAATACTGGAATGCCTGTGATACAACATAAGTATGGATAGTGATATGCACATCGACCATACAACTAATATAGACTCCTCATATAGGGCGAACACTTTCAGACAACACATCAGACTTAATAGGTCTTATATAATTCCACGCCCTTGTAACAAAACCTACCGAGTTCTTTAAATATTAATTAGAGTATATCGATAATTAATTATCGATAAATAATTATTAGGAGTTAGGACCCCATCCCATTTGATTTATGATTTTTTTGACCTTGAGTATACCAATCAGCGTTCAGTACCCCGCGCCCGCTTACTTGAGTCATTTGACTGAATTGTTTGCATTACGAAAGCATAGTAATTAGGCGTCTATTGGTTGTATGGTCGATGGATATGCAGAGATTCAAACCGGGGACGACCTCCCACTTATATAAGACCACTGCGCCAAGGTGGTCGTCAAACCTGAGGCTCGATTGTCTAATGCTGAGATCTATTTAGAGTGTACTTGGCTCAGACTTTGCTTAGAGTTAAAACGTGATGTGAATAACATAAATATGTCTCGTTTTAACCATGTCTTAAGTATAAGCAAAGTCAAAGATCGCTCTATAGATCTCACGAGAGTCTAAGCAAATCGTAATCATTTGACAGCTTTAAACGTATTACTCGAACTGTTTAAGGAGTTCATACAAATGCTTTTTGACTTGCAGGCGTCTATGAACTCCTTAAACAGGTAGAATTATCCGTTTGACAAACGATTACGATTACGATTTCCTTACACAATCGGGGGGCTGAATTATACAAAATGTCAATCTTGTACGTTACAAAATGCCATCAACGTGAGCCGTGAGGAAAATATGTGATACGTTGGCGCTAGATGACTTGCGAGATTGAATTTTGACATCCAATTTGCGACTGATTGCCTTCCGTCGGTGATTCCGCACGGTTTTCCTATTCCGTGTCAATGTTCGCGATTGGTTTGTGAAAATGAAGGAAAAGTTTAAATCAACTGGGACTATTTGGCTGGTTAGGGGATCCGAATTATTCTACACCCAGCCCCCCTAGCATGGGCCGGAGATAAAAATTTTATCCCCCGATTTTATCCACTGACAAGAGATAAAATTAACTTATCCACCTCTCAGAGCACGGCAACAGGGGAGAGGAGAAGTTTATCCCCGTTTGACATTTCACGGGGACTCGGGGGACTATTTACCCACCGTTATTTAGCGTTTTTATTTATTTATTTAGGAATAAAAATTGTATCCTTTCCTCGGGGAGAAAATTCTCTCGGCCCATGCTAGGGGGGCTGGTGTGTTAAGACAGCAAAGACGCCCGCGTGGATTTTGGGTTTTTAAAAATCCCGTGGAAAATCTTTTATTTGGCCTATGCATATATATAATATTATCTCTAGGTATTAACTATGTCCTTGCAAAAAATCACGTGAATCCGTTGCTGCGTTGTAATTAAAGGACAAACAAACACATTTTTGCTTAATATTAGTAGGGTTTATCTAGTACTAGCTGATGCTCGCGATTCCCGCGGGAACTCCTTAATTTTCCGGGATAAAAAATAGCATATGTCACTCTCCAGGTCCTCAACTATACCCATGCAAAAAATCACGTCCATCCGTTGCTCTGTTGCAGCGTGATTGAAGGACAAACCAACAAACCAACAAACAAACACACTTTCGCATTTATAATATTAGTATGATATGATTCATAAATATAGCTTAATCTAACATTTTTTTAAATTGATTTGTAGTTATTTTTGTTTGGTTACTTGTAATGCACATTTCAATGCTCTATCAAAGTATTACCTATGTCCTATACTATTAATGACGTAGACGCTCTTGTATAGAGCGGTGCACCTGCAGAAATACTTAAAATTCATTTCGTAATCTATCTACCGGTTAGTACGAATGAGATAGTAAACTTGCATAGTTATTAGGAGAAGCCGTGATAAACCTACTTGCTAGACGTTCGGCCTCCTTTTTGGGTGGTCCCACGTTCGATTCTCGGGAACGTATATCGCTATTTAGCGATAAGGCCGCCTTTTGTACCTGTCCTTTTTCATTATTTTATTTCATGTCATTGTTCTTGTATTTCTTGTGTGGTGCAAATAAAGAGTTAATAATAATAATAACGTACTTCCTCTCAAATAAAACGAAATTCAAATATTTTTTTATTCAAATAAACTTTTACAAGTGCTTTTGAATCCGCGTCGAGTGAATCTACTACTGCAGGTTCGGAATGCCATTCCTACCAAGAAGAACCAGCAAGAAACTCGATGGTTGCTCTTTTGAAAAAAATAATTTACAATTCATCAATGTGTGTATATGTATATATGTACTTTTCTGAGTTATGTGCGTTTGAAGAAAAATATCACTGGATATAAGGAATTAATCGTGTGAAAAATGGCATGCCCGAGAATGCTTAGAAATGTTCTCAAAGGTGTGTGAAGTCTGTCAATCCGCATTTGGCGAACGTGGTGGACTATAACCAAACCTGAGACCTGTAGTACCTAGTAGTGAGCAGGTAGATTATAGGAATTAGGATTTGTAACCGCGAACTAACGATAGCTCACACGTTCTTCGGGTTGTTTACCTCTTGTATACCTACTCTCAGGAAAACTAAACTTCGACTATAGTCAAGGTTATGGAAAAGGATTTGATAAAAAATATAACAGAGGTAACTAGAGTGTGATACGGTAGGTCTTATAGGTAAGAAGCGTGCATGCATTTAACATTGAAGTCATGCGTGCTGAATCGGTAACGTACTCCCATTGTTGCTGAATTGAGTAGCATACAAGTAGCATAGCTGTATCGATAAAATAGATTTGCGTTTTGTATCGATAACGATAGTTACTACTTACTTGATTTATACTTATGTCTTATACGAGAAATGAAAACGATTTAAAAATAAATATATTTCAAACTAGATGTCGACTTCGTCTATACTACGTGCATTAAAGTTTTTTGATTCTCGCGGAACTGTCCTTCCCCGGGATGTAACTTACCTCTGTACCAAATTTCTTCCAAATCGGTTGAAAAGATGGGCCGGAAAAGCGTAGCAGAATGAACAATGACAAACTTTCGCATTTATAATATTAGTACAGGTCGCCAGCGACGTCGTCGATTTCCCATGAGATTATAAAATTTTCCCGCTACAGTGGGAAATGCCCAATTGAATTCAATTTAATACGGGAAAATGTGTGTAGCCCAAGTTTTGCCAGCAACTGAAAACGTTTAACAACTCTCAGCTTTCACGACACTAATCTACACTAATATTATAAATGCGAAAGTTTGGATGGATGGATGTATGGATGGATGTTTGTTACTCAATCACGCCACAACGGTTGAACGGATTTGGATGAAATTTGGCAGAGAGCGAGATTATTGTCTGGGATAACACATGGGCTACTTTATATCCCGGAAGATTGAAGAGTTCCCGCGGGAGTAAATAAACCTCAATCCACGCGGACGAAGTCGCAGGCATCCGCTAGTACAATATACTTGCTTCGTACCTTACTAGTTCGTACAGATCTAAAAGTGCAATTAATGCCTAATTAGGTTGCAGTCCACAGGATGTTTACACACGCGGGTTAATGAACCGTTAAAGAATTCGTAATGGTATATTGAAATAGGCCTCTATCCGCATACAGCCGCCCGCACAGACACTTTACATTATACTGAAATTAAACCAATCGATACTGATCTTTATATTGAAGTAAATAGCGTTAATATTTGCGTATATGGATTTGTGATAGTTGGGTGGTGCGCGTACAATATTTTAATTGGGCAATGTTATTTTTTGCATTATTCATTAGCGGCGGATAATAGGTGTGAGCGTATCAATCGATTTTTTATTACCTGTAGAGTGTAGAGTAAAGGCACGAGGGCTTTACTCTATAATATCTTGGACTTAATATGTATCAACGTCGACACGTCTCACTAGCTATCCAGGGCTTCGCAGCCGTCCCAGGGGAGCGTCTTCAACTGAGCTCGTTTCAGTGAGGGACCTCGCGTCCTGTTTACTTAGCGTTGATTTGAACCTTCAAGGTAAGGAAAACGTGGAAAGGGTCCATGAATACCCTTTATGAGGGCTAAGCATACACTGT
Organism: Erebia ligea; assembly: GCA_917051295.2. Lineage (NCBI taxonomy): Eukaryota > Metazoa > Arthropoda > Insecta > Lepidoptera > Nymphalidae > Erebia > Erebia ligea. The sequence continues at coordinate 2,753,184 of OU785241.1, forward strand.
AGTGGGCCCATGGGTCGTGGTTTCTAATATCTCTGATAGGCTTTCTTATTTTATTGATTACAATAATATTTGTTTCGTAAACTATTGCACATTACACTGTTTTAATTTTCAAATATTAAACGCTAGATAAAAGCCTCAAAAAAATAAAAATTTTAAAATAAATGCTACATATTAAAATGCTATATGCTAATATTTTACAATGCCCGCGACTTCGTCCGCGTAGATTTTTATTATTTTGTGTTCCAGTGACATTTCTCTTTGATTTTCGTGGATAAAAAATTTACAGCTGTCTATGTTTTAAATGGCTTCGACACATAGACGAACTGACAGCCTTGATGAAACTAAACCTATAGTTTGTTTCATTATGGATCCCTAAAAATCGTAAACGGTCGTCGAATCATACAAATGTTTTTAAAATATTGCAATGCTCTGAAATGCAATGATATCTGTATAATATCATCCGTCTAGACAGCTAACACGGCTGGTTGTGCGCGGCCCGCGTTCCGGCTGATTTGAATAAGCTCTTCATTTCCAAGTTAATTAAAGGGTTGCGAATCAAGCACGGCTCTCCTGAATTATAAGCACTAACTTTGAAACGTAAAAAGTATATACGTAGTATGGCTTTTTTTTAAACTAGAAACCGTTGGTGTGGGTTTAAGATAACTGCCATAATAGGTTAGCCTGCATCTTAAACTGCATCATCACTTACCATCAGGTGAGATCGCAGTCAAGGGCTAACTAGTAGTGGATAAATAATACCCTTAGGTACTACCAATTTTTATTTTCATAACCTGCAGTTTGTAAGACGGGACAATTTTTATTTCCTATAGGACAGCTGTTGCAGGTTACAGAAAATAAAATAATAATAATGTCCTCCCGATCGAATTTCGACCACGGCGGCCAATCTCCACAGAGATTAGCCATCTGCGCGGGAGATATTATAGTGCACAAGTGTGTGCGCATACACAAGTGCACTCTCTGTTCCTTTGCTCTCATAGCCCGATGGGACGGAAGATCCGACACGACCGGAGAGAGATCAGGCACAGAAAGTAACCAGTGTAGGACGGACAAAAAATACCCATGCTACTACTGGTAGGTAAGTAACAAGGGTAACCATTGAGGCTATCGCTTTATTCAGTGTAGGTACATGATGGAATTTGTTAAATACTGTTCCTATACAGTTACATGGGTATACTACATAAAAACCATCTGCATAAAAACAATGGTCAGCCGACCGCGGCACGTACCAAAGATGACGTAGATGGTACCTAGACGGCGAATCTAACTAGAGATATATGTATAGAGTTGATATATTATATGGTGATGATTTACATATTGTGCGCCCGTGAATACTAAAGCAGATGCGCACCAGATTACTGCTATTTATCATACCGGATAAGTAGATACATTATTCAGCACCAGATGATGCCCACGACTTTGTCCGTGTGGACGAATTCGCGACCCTTTTCCGGGATAAAAAATAGTCTATATCCTTACCCGGACCGCCAAATTCCAAAACCAAATTCAGATACCAAATTAAAATTCTGGGTACCAAATTTCGTCCAAATTGGTAAAACAAATGGGCCGTGCAAACACACGGACAGGCTGTTAGTTAGACATATTTTCACATCAATACTATTAATATTACAATTTACAAATGCGAAAGTGTCTGTCAGCTACGGTAGAACGGCCTATCTTTTCAACCGATTTTGATGATATTTGATATATAGGATAGGTAGCATCCCAGGAATGGACAAAGGCTTTTATATATCACATATATAAATTAAGTCTTTAAATTAGAAAAAAATATGGATTATTCGGCATTGAGCACAATACAGTAATTTTTACTTACTCTACCTAGCCTGGAATTTAATTTCCGTGGAATAAGTTTCATGGTTTTTCAATAATTTTGACAAGCTGGTTCTGTCTGTAAGGTCTGGAATCTATTCACTTTTATTGTTTATTGTTTATATGGTACACAAAACAGGAAATAACTACAACATTTCAGGTAAGTATAAAATGATAGGATCGCTCTGATTTGTGTTTGTGACTTCATACACTTGAGATATCTGTTTCATTCCATCTTCATTCATTCACTATTATTTTCTATTTATGTTATATATTTTGTGTATAAGTCATGCTGTGTGCACATGTTTTGGGTTATAACTTAGAACCGATCCTATCATTTTAATACGCTTTCTGACTTTAAAAAATCTGTTAGCTCTGGAGGAGCTCTCGTCTATAGCATGCTCCACAGAGTACATTATATATACTAGTAGCATGCTCTCAAGGAAAGGATCAATAAGGCAATATTACATTGAAACTTCAAACAGCTCGGTCGGCAATTTGAAACTCTTCACGGCGACACAATAGGGGGTTGCCTAAAAGGAGCGACGCCGGCTATGTACCTAGTAGGTACCTACGGAAGTTATTCCGATATTGCTGCCAGACGTGCCTTTGATGCCTGTGCGAGGTACCTCGGTATTAACTTTCGAACTTTCCTCCCTTTTAGACTTTATTTTTACTACCTATTCGATCGCGTGGATTTTAAAAGTTCTTTGGGAACTCTTTGATTTTCCGGTATAAAAATTAAAACTTATACTACTATGTCACTCCATATTACACACCAGCAAGTTTAGCATGCGCACAACGAAATATCTCGCGACGAGAGAGTGAGATGTTGTCGTTGCCGCCTAATTTTTCGTTTACCCTAACATGCTAAACCGCATATCGACCCTAACATCATGAAACCATCTGCATGGTACCATATTATTGCATTATCATGTAACTCTTACACTCATGTTCCCAGCCCAATCGATTGCCCGGTTACTGCTCTAGAATTCAGTTGTGAGATTTAAACTTCACATACATACATAAACATACACGTGAAGTTTTTTTTTTATGTTCGACTACAAGTTAGCCCTGACTAAGATGGCGAGCAGGGTACAGCAGTTATTATAAACCCATACCCCTAGTCGGATTCTACACGGCATCGTACTGGAACGCTAATTCGCGTACCGGTACGTCTATGCCGGTAGGGTGATAACTAGTCACGGCTGAAGCCTCCCACCAGATCAGACCAGAGAAAATTTTGAAATTATAAATTCCCAATTTGACCCTACCGGGAATCGAACCCGGGACCTCCCGCTTTATTCTATAAGACCACAGCGCTAAACATTGCGCCAAGGACCTCCTTGGCGCAATGGTTAGCGCTGTGGTCTTATCAACGAGGTCGTCAAAAAATTTAATAAAATCTTGCAAATAGGTTGTGAATGTGATTGAAATACAAATGTGTTAGTCAAGTAATGTTCTTGTTTGCAGGACGAGGAGTCCCTCGATGGGAGCCGGCCAGTAGCGAATATCACCCACCACAGCATCATGTACGCGCCAAAGTGTCTCGTCATCGTCTCCAGGCAAGACTACATCGACACATTCCGGGTGAGTGCCGTTGGAGATTCTCTCTCTGCGTCGTATTCCCCGTTACTGAGGGTTGTGACCCCATTCCATTAATCACATAATGGTAGGAGAGAAAAAAAAAAAAAAAAAGAAACACCGCTCACAAAATAATATTAAATATATATATTTTCTTACTTATATTAAATATTTAAATACCGTTTGTAAAAAAAAAAAAAACACCACTTTACGACCATCGTGAGTGGCACCTAATTCATAGCAAAACTCGCATTAAGAAGGTCTCTGACATCATGTCAGAGGAAAACTGAGTGCGAAACATAATAAAAAAAAAAAAAAAAAATGGTAGGAGTTTTCTTGGGAGAATAATGCGGTGGGTTCCCACTTCCTTCCGCATACGGCTTCGACTAAGGGTATTTAAACCTTAGGATGGTATTTAACTCAAAATGAGAAACTGAATGAAAAATCAACGCTCAACTTGCTGTCTAGGAACTGAAATTTTGCATGAAGGTTCTCTGACGTAGACTAAGTAAATTTCAGATAGTGATACCTTCTTTTTAAATGAAACAGATTCTAGATTCCTATAGTTAACCATTTTTCTACTTCGAAAACTCCCCCAAAAATGTCCCCATCAAAAACTCTTCAAGCTGCTATTGTACGGATTTATACTATCTGACTACTGTACGGGTTACTGTACAAGTTAGGTTATCAGAAGGTTGGAAATGATACATATGGGCAGGAGTAACTCTTGTGGCGGGCGAGGGGCAACTGGCGTGCGACTCCGTGGCTCTATCGCCCTATCGTTAAACTGCTGATGGCAATGGCCGCTACAGCTATTAAAATAATAAAATCTCGTTTCCTTTACAGAATTGCCTCGGCATAATCTACACGGTGTGGGTTGAGAATCTCGGCGTCCCGTTGGAGACGTTAGTAGGCAACCTGCTGGGTTGCGTCCTGGTGCCGCCGGCGGGGGGCCCCCAAGTGCGGTTCAGTATAGGCGCCGGGGACAGGCAGGCGTTACAGCCCCCCGCCGCACCGCCCATGCCCGTCACACACACTGCCGTTCATATGCTGTTGAGGTTATTAGGTGAGAATTCATATTGTGGTTCATTGTCTTTTTTTTTTTTTAATTTATAGGCTAGCGCTTGGCTGCAATCAAACTTGCTAGAAGTAGTGACGAAGCCTAAGCTGGAGCGCGCTTGCCTAGAAGATGCCTTGCAAGCAGGTCTGATTGCAGCCAAGCAGTAGCCTATACATTTAAAAAAAAAAATCTACCGTTCGAGCCTTCAAGAGTGTGACTTATACGACCAATTTATTGTTTCCAGGTATACACAACTCGGTGACGCTGTGGTGCGCGGTGATGAGCGAGCACAAGGTTCTACTTGTCTCGCTGGCCGCCGCGCGGTTATCCGCCGCGTGCCGAGCGCTAGCCGCCCTTATGTTCCCCTTCCGATACGCCCATGTGTACATACCCTTACTGCCGGCGGGGCTGGCCGAAGTGTTGGCCACGCCGACGCCGTTCCTCATCGGAGTACATTCCAGTTTGAAAGAGGAGGTTACCGAATTGGTGAGTTGATTGGTATATATATATACATATGTTACGTTTTACGAGTAGATGAATTTGAAGAAGGAAAGTTTCGCTTATAATTAATAAATGCTATCTATTGCTAGATTATTTTCTAATACATTAATTAACACATCTTTGACACGCGCGCTAGTCGCTACACCTTAGGCTGTATCCCCATTTGCAAGCGGTTCGCTATAAATTTAGTGATAGATTTAGTTTTAGTTAAATGAGAGCGGAAACAATAATACAAGACTGATGATGCCTTGAGCATCAATCAATAAAGGACTTGTCCAAAATTGGGCCTTGAACATGAACCAAGATGATTTTAATACATGTGAATAGAGATCCTAAAATATGGCTTTTAGAATTATTTACACATTTTTAAAGGACCCCAATTTGGAGAAAAATATATTTTTATTTTGTGGCTTTTTTAGATCTTTGTCTGAATTTTATCAACAGTAAAAAAAAACTTTTTTTTTGTCACGTATGTCATTGGGTGATTGTCAAATGTCACTGTCAGTTTTGTTTATCCTAATTTATTGGTGATTTATTGTTGTCTAATACCTAATTATTTTACGAATGTCTCAAATACTCAATTATTATTTATTAATCTTATAATGTTATATGTACTACCTATGTAGTGGAAAATGGGTAGAATATCGAAATGGAATGTTATTAATCACAATTAATGCGCATTACCCAAGTTTTAGTGTTGCCATCCATCGAAAAATATTTTCTACAAACGATATTTTTCATAATTAATTTTTAAAAAAACGGGGTTTTCTAAAATTATTATTTAAATGGCGTTTAATGTTATATTTTTTTCTCTTTCACGTGATGGCAGTTTGGTTCTGGTTCATTGACACTCAGAATAAAAAACCACCCTCCATACTGAACTGGGACATGTCCTTTATAAACCTTATAGTGATTTATTCCCGTTGACCTAAAATCAAGAAATTTGGAAAGAAGCAAGGTCTCACAGCACAAGTATAGGAAAATATCCGAAAATCGATAATAAGGGTTCCGTACTCATAGGGTATCGAATTGTTTGTCGGGCGCTACCTACTATAGTTTAGCGCCATACGTGAGCCAGTTATTTCACGGGTGTTGTTATGACATCTTTCGTGTTACTTATTTTTATAATAATATTTATAAATATTATTATAAAAATATTTATATATATCGTTACATAGAGTTGCGGTATATCATTTTAAAGATAGTTAAAAATAGAGTCCAAAAATATTTTTTTTTAATTTTTCCCCTAAAATTGACGAAATGAGGGGGTTTCAAAGTGGAGATTTTCTAACGTCCAAAGTTGACCTTAGAACTCTCAATTTTCTGAAGGCTGAGCCTGGAACTTGATCAATTATTTGAATTATATCCTGTACTAGAACAACAAATACTAAAATTAGATAAATATATATAATTATAAGGAAACGAAATTATTTAATTTTTAATGAGCTTCAGTATTTTTAACAGAACTGTCAATAGATGGCGCTCTGTAAAAGTTTATGGATACCGCGAGGTCTCAGTTCGGGGCAAACCACTAGTATTGTGTGGTGGTGCGGGACCCTTTGTGCGCGAGTCTGACTCGCACTTGACCGGTTATTTTTACGATACGTATTTATGTTACAGCTAGACGTCATAGTAGCGGATCTGGACGTCGGTTCTCTCCACATACCGGCCAGCGTGAACATCCCCCGTCCTGAAGGCAGGCTGCTATCCTCGCTACAAGACGCGCTGGCCCTGGTGCTTCAGCCGGAGCTCGCGTCCGCGGACTCGGCCTTCGCCCCACCACCGCCGGCTTCGTCCCCGCCACACATGCTGGACAAGGAGATACGCGCTGTGTTCATGCGGACGCTGGCCAAACTGTTGCAAGGCTACAGGTTAGCTTTTTTTAAATGTCTCACACTCGTATTATCCTCTCACAAGGTGTCAGAGCTTTTGCTGCCAGTTTTGCTCTAAAAAAAAGCCAATTCACGATAGTCGTGAAGTAGATGTTTTTTATAAGTAAAACTTCTTTAGAATCATTGTGATTTTAAAATTCGATGAAACGAAAAAGCGACACTAAAACATATTGATAATAGGATTTAGCCTGCGAGAGAATGAGATAAAATACAAGTCAGATTTATCTCATTCTATCGTAGGCAAATTTTTTGAAGTTTCACTTCTGCCATATGTGAATTGCACACACACACTTTTCCTTTTGTGTACCTATTACCTATATCGTTTCATTTATTTTCCCTTCCAGGCACTGTTTAACGATAATCCGGATCCACCCCGCGCCGGTGCTAACATTCCACAAAGCCGGGTTCCTCGGGGCCCGGGGACTGTCCCAGTGTCCGTTCGCGGTGAGGTTGCTGGACTCGATGTTTTTTAACGGAGTCGTCGCAGAAAGGGGCCCGCCTTGGCGACCGACGGACATATGGGACGAATTAGTACAGTAAGACCTATTTTATATCATTACTAACTGATACTAGAAATCCACGTGGATTGAGGTTTTTCGGTTCCCGCGGAAACTCTTTTATTTTCCGGGATAAAAAGTAGCCTATGTGTTGTTCCAGAATCCAGACTATAATAATCTATCTCTGTGTCAAATTTCATCCAGATCCGTTGAACCGTTCTGGAGTGATTGAGTAACAAACATCCATACATCCATACATCCATCCAAACTTTCGCATTTATAATATTTATTTGACTAGGTGACTAGGTGATGTGTGGATTAAGATTTTTGATTCCTTAAGGCATGATTATGATAGTCGTCAATCGCAAACCTATTTTCAAAATTAAAAGAATCGTTTACAATACATTTCCACGTAAAGTTGAGCTAATTTATTATTATTAAAACGTTATTAAAACTATCTATAATCAAATAATAAATATTATGTTTATGTTTATGTTTATTATGTTGATGTTTGTTGTAGAGTATTGTAGTCTGGAATAGCACATAGGCTACTTTTTATCCCGGAAAATTAAGGAGTTCCCGCGGGAACCGAAAAACCTCAATCCACGCGGACGAAGTCGCGGGCATCAGCTAGTAATATTATAAATGAAAAAGTTTGGATGGATGGATGGATGTTTGTAACTCAATTACGCCAGAACGGCTGAACGGATCCGAATGAAATTTGGCACAGGGATAGATTATAGTCTGGAATAACACATAGGCTACTTTTTATCCCGGAAAATCAAAGAGGTCTCGCGGGAACCAAAAAACCTCAATTCACGCGGATGAAGTTGCGGACATCTGCTAGTAAAGTATACTTTCCACACCCTTGGACGATAAAAATAATAAAAATAAAATTCGTGCCATTTTAGTTTAAGAGATTGCGTACAACAGAATTGACCATTGACTTAAATAATTAATGACATAAATATATAGTTAATAATGTGTTGAATACTGTATGTTTCAGAAATCTTCCTGAACAACAGCGGCTAGAGTCACTAAATCCGGAGCTAGAGCTGCAGCATCTGCAGGAGCTGGCGATGCAGTTACATCTCAACGAGAATCCCAACCCTCAGGTAATATTTCCCTCATCCATACTAATATTATAAAAGCGAAAGTGTGTCTGTCTGTCCGTCTGTCTGTCTGTCTGCTACGCTTTCACGACCCACCTGTTCAACTGATTTTGATCAAATTTGGTACAGGGATAGATTGTATCCCGGGGAAGGACATAGGGTACTTTTTATCCCTGAAAAGTAAGGAGTTTCTGCGGGAATCGAAAAAAACAGTCCACGCAGACGAAGTCGCGGGCATCATCTAGTAGTAAATACTTTATTTTTCTGTGAATGATGTCCTGTTAGTTACGGATTTTACAATACAACACCCTAATGTTGGTGTTAGATTTGTACGGCTCGGGGTGCCATTAAAATATTACTTTAGTGATAAGGCCGCTTTTGTGCACCACCACAATCTTCTGTATTATGTTTTATATGTATGACTAGCTGATGCCCGCGACTTCATCTGCGTGGTTTAAGTTTTTGATTCCTGCGCTTGTATATATGTATGAATGTATTGCTGTATGTAGGTATGTATTGTATGCATTATTTGTGTGTTATTTATTTATGTTTGTGTGTATATATTTAATAATATTATATTGTTAGTTAGGTGCTAGATTTGTTTTTTTTTTATCTGCTACTTTAACGTACACCCTTATCCCTCTCTCGCTGGTTTTAATTACTATGTGACTTGGTTGCCTGGCAGAGATCGCTTAAAAGCGATAAGGCCGCCAATTGTACCGATTTGTATTTGTTTTATTGTTTCTGTTATTTAATTATCTTTGGTGTACAATAAAGAATATTTCATTCATTCATTCATTCATGATTTTATTCATATGTTATTTGTTGCAATAAAGTTTTAATACTACTACATTTGCTCGAAAAGTGGCTCTTACTTCACCGCTATCAAAACTATACTTAAAGCAGACTTTTCCCATCCTAGGGCGATAAAAAAATTACCGCATAGCTCCAAAGGAGTGTGATAATAATCATTATACACTTGTGCGGTTATATAGTGTCCACCACCGCCGGGCTATTACCGCACTCCTCTTTAGGCTAATAATTGTGGGTTTATATTTTTACGGCCCAAGTGCGGAAAGGAAAGGAAGGGTGAAGTCCAAGCAAATGTATTACCTAAATTAATAAATGCTAAACCAACGGGGCAATTTCAGTAGACGAGGCAAATTGAATGTACCAAGTGTATAACAGGGGGTGTCTGCGCAGGCGTACTCCCAGCGCGTGCTGCGGCCGCCAGAGGGCGCCTCCGCGCGAATCCACCAGCCCCCGCTGCCAACCCTCGACGCGGCCAAGGTGCATGACGTCATCGAGGAGGTCACCGCCCGGAACGCTAACAACCCCAAGTGAGCATTGAATTTGGTGTGCGGATTGAAATTTTGTACAGGTTGTCATAACTTTTTTTCAAAATGAAACAATAAATAGTCCTAAAGTTTCATGTTATGGAGGTATTTGGACGTGAAGATCGCAAAAGCTCAATGAACATTTCTTCGATACATGCTAGTAAAGAGGAATTTATTTCACGGCCATTGCTATTATAAATAAAATATCCATACTTCCATACTAATATTATAAATGCGAAAGTGTGTCTGTCTGTCTGTCTGTCTGCTACGCTTTCCCGGCCCAACTACTCAACCGATTTTTATGAAATTTGGTACAGGGATAGTTTACATCCCGGGGAAGGACATAGGCTACTTTTTATCCCGGAAAATTGAAGAGTTCCCGCGGGAATCGAAAAAACTTAGTCCACGCGGACGAAGTCGCGGGCATCATCTAGTGCTAAATAATGCGGTAATATTACATTGGGCGATAATTTGATAACCGCACAGCTTTTGGGCTACAATCCTGCGAAGTTATAAATATCCATTACCGCACTAGTGCGGTAATATTATAATGACTGTCATATCTTTATTGAGGTACGAGTACGACATAGTACGTTAGAATATTGAAAACTTTGTTTCTTGCTACTGATACGAGTATAATAGATAAATGGCTGTATAAAAGTATGTGTTGTGTGTAAGGAATACAAATAGATTGATTAATAAAATGCCCAAAAGTATAAGCCAAAACGACTTATACTGGAACTAAGAACTTGAGCTCTAAATCAAAACAGTTAAGGTTCATTTTACTCTAACGCCAAAGGTTTGCACACTCGAATACGCTCATCGTCCGTAAGATTAAAATCTCGTTGTAAGGGTACTGTACAAAAATGCACGTCGAGCTTCTTGACTGGTATTTAAGAAAGCGTCACTATATTATGCGTTATGGTTGTTTCAGACTATCGGCAATACGGCTGCCAGCGCCAAGGATCATCCCCCCCGGCGCACCACCCACGGGGGCGTTTGAGCACACACAGTTGTTACTGACTAACTCTGCTAGACGACTTGAAGTGAGCATTGTTAACATAATATTATTTATCATCATTGTTCAGCTCATTGCCGGCTTACTAAAGTTACTGCTGAGTCTCCTCTCGGAATGAGAAGGGTTTAGCTATAGTCCACCATGCTGGCCAAGGATGAATGAAGGTGTGTGACTTCACACACCTTCGATAATATTATGAAGAACTCTCTGTCGTTCTGGTTTCCTCACAATGTCCTAATATCTTCTTTCCCCGTTTGAAACAAATTATTTCTTAATACGCACATAACTCTGAAAAGTTGGAAGTGCATGCCTGGGTATCGAACCCGCGACCGTTTCAATTGGCTATAAATAGAGTTATTGTACTTTGTTGAAATGTGTCAAATTGGTTTTTGATAAATATGTGGACTGTGGACCCTGTGTAATACGGGATAGTCAATGTTCAGAACCTTTTAAAAGTACATTTTGATATAAGGGCGGTAAGTACGTTATTATAAATAAGCTGCAGTTTGTAAGCCCGTAGGTGAGGGGGTTACCATCATTACGTGTTCGTTATAAATAATTACCTAAGCGCTCGTGTATCAAACGAAGGTAATCCATACATTTTTATGAATAAAAAACCAAAAGAAGATTTCAAAATAATGGCGTCATCTACTAAAATTAATAATCGAGTTTATATATATGTATAATATTCATTCCGATTGAAAAAAAGTGCACTTTTCAGTAAAGAAATAAACAAAACCGCAAAGAAGTCGCACTAGTGCGGTAAATTTCACTTTAAAGCCATGTTTACTGCAAGTGGATTTTTCTAGTTGAAAATTTAATTTGCAGGTGCTTCGATCGTGTATCGCCGCGATATTCGAGTGTCGGTACGCGGACGCGCGCAAGTCGTTCCCGGGCGTGCTGCGCGCGATGCGTGCGCCGTCCGCGCGCAGTGCCCTCGTGCGGGACCTGGCCGCTCGGCTGCCGACGAACAAGCATCTGCTGCAACACCACCAGTTCGAGCTGGTTGTCAGGTCAGTAGAGTGGGTTCTCCAAAGAGCAACCGCCGCAACGAGTTTCTTGCTGGCTATGGACTCAGTACTGGATTGGCATTCCGAATCAGTCATAGATTCACTCGACGATGCAAAAGCACTTGTGATTAAAAATATTTGAATCCAAATGAATTGTGCACTACGTGTGTGCAGTAGAGTGGATCAGCGAGTCGTTTAAACTAAACTCATATTTTTAGGGTTCCGTACCAAAATGGTAAAAATGGAACCCTTATGGTGCGACTTTTTTTATATAAAAAAACTTATTAAAAGTGCTTTTGAATCGTCGAGTGAATCTACCACTGGTGCGGAATGACATTCTTACCGAGAAGAACCAGCAAGACATTCAGTGGTTGCTCATTTTAAAAATTCATAGAATTCTGTGCTCTTGTGTGCGATCATCGCTATAATGTCCTACTTTGCGAACTTGCTAAATAAATAAGTTCTATTCGAATGCATTTGCTCGTAATGTGGCATTTACACCCGCGACACTGTTAAGTAGGCTGTTATTTGATATGTGACGATTATGGCGAGCAGCTATTTTATATTTACAGAATTAATACATTTTATTCTTCCATTTTCTAAGTTTTTACTTGCAAAAGTTACGAAAAACTTTGTATTTAACACAATGAAAATTAAACACTTGGTGTTATAACCTCCGGTATAATTTTCTACTTTACGTACTCGTAGCATAAATAACTATTACGGTTATCTTGACCTGATAAGGGAGTTAGCAAAAATCATAAAGAGAAACTTCGTAAATTTTATTGTTCTCAACCCCTTAATTCAAAGGTCAGTTCCCGAATGAGCTCAAAATAGCAAAAGTTACTCCTATATATAAATCAGGCAAGAAGTCAGATCCTAATAACTATAGACCAGTTTCCGTGTTGCCAGTGGTATCAAAAATTTTTGAAAAGATTATATATAATAGATTAGATAATTACCTTAATCAACTAAATTTTATTTTTGAACGTCAATATGGGTTTCGTCCAAAATCAAATACACTATCAGCTACAATAGATCTTGTTACCAAAATCAAAACGAATATTGACTCAAAAAATATTGCTCTCGGTATATTTATCGACTTAAAGAAAGCATTTGACACCGTAAGCCATTCGATTCTATTAAAAAAACTTAAAAACATAGGAATTACAGACACTGCTTTTAAAACATTTGAATCATACTTAGAAAATCGGTCTCAAATTGTAAAAATTGGTAAATATCAAAGCACTGCTCAGCCAATCACTTGCGGAGTCCCCCAGGGCTCCATACTAGGGCCCCTTTTATTTTTAATATATGTAAATGACATCAGTCATATATCTTTGAACGGGGAAGTTAGTCTATATGCTGATGATACGTGTATATTTTACTATGGACGCTCAATAAGTGACCTTATAAAATTAGCACAAGAAGATCTCACCACTTTAAATGACTGGTTTCAACATAACCTACTTACCGTCAATACATCAAAAACGAGCTATGTTATTTTTAAAGCAAAAAACAAAAATATTCCTGAATATACTCCACTTTCAATAAATAATATTCAAATCAAACAATCTACCGAAGAAAAATACCTCGGACTAATAATTGATAGTAATTTAACGTGGAAACCGCACATAAGTAAAGTAAAATCAACATTGTCATCTCTCCTAGGATCCCTTTATGGTATAGTTAAATGCCTTCCACAAAGGGTTCGAAAAAACATTTATAACTCACTTGTTAAACCTCACCTTGATTACTTAATTGAAATATGGGGCAGTGCCGCCAAAACAAATTTAAGTTGTCTGCAAATTATACAGAATAAAATAATAAAAATTCTTTTCAATTATGACTTTCTCACCCCCACGAAAATTTTATATTCGGAAACCAAATTAATGAATATTCAACAAATATATTACTACAATACATGTATTTTGATAAAGAAAATAAAATCGAAGAAAATTCATTCCCAATTGACATTTAAAACTAAAAGGGAACTGGGGTGCCGGCTCCTCCGTAACGCTGATAATATTTCTTTAAAAAGAATACGAACTAATTACGGAAAGAGAAACATAAGTTTTGAAGGAGCACAAATGTTTAATAAGCTACCAAAAGAAATAAAAAGTATAAATAAGATCAACATTTTTAAAAATAGACTTAAAGATTTCGTCATTCATAATATTATCTGACTTCTGAGTCCGGCCCAGGAAATTTGTAAACATTGCAAAGGTTCTTTTTCTTCTACCCACTTGTATTTTACGATTGTGTTGTTACTTGTTACTCACCGCTGTGCGTTATGATATTTATTAGGTTAAGTTTATGATAAGTACTGATAAGTTCTCATTAAGTGAAATTTTTTGTAAATTTCTTTTGAGAATAAATTCTTTAACCACAATTACATTTTATATAGTTTTTCTTATAAGGCCTCAACATAAGTTGCTTACGCACGCAACTTAGGTACACAAATAACTTTTAAAAAAATATTCGCGTTATAAGACTGTTTTCATTAATTGGTAACTTACTCATTTATGTGAGTAAAAATTAAAAGATGTGTAATTGCAGTAAACTTAAAATAAAATATTAGGCGACGATTGCATCAGTTAGTTTTACTCGAGTAAGTAAGATACATGAGTAAGTAACGAAATGTAAACCGCCTCTTTTGTCGCGTATAGTTTGCAAATGTAACCCGTTGTTCTACGTGAGCGACAAACGCGACTCCGCGATTCGATACGACGCGTTAAGCGGTAGCTGACCCGTCACGTGGCCTACGTTATCGCGTAGACAATTTTGACATTGTCTATGGAGTCGTATCGCGTCGCTTCTATCGCTCACCCGTTTATTTTTTATTTTTTTATTTTTATTATTTTTGTACTGAATATTGTCTTAAAACTAAAAGAAAAAAAAAAGTGGACAAAGGTAAAGCTTATCTCTAAAAAGAAATCTCTTCCAGCCTTCCTTGAAAGTGAGTAAGGCGAAAAACGTGGCAACGCGACGCGACAATATCAAACAGTAGCTGACTCTTCACGTAGCCTACGTTGTCGCGTAGACAATTCAGTCTTTTTATAGAAAATGACTGAATTGTCTACGCGACAATCGTATCGCGTCGCTTCTGTCGCTCACTTCGGACAACGGGTTAGTTATGTAAGCGACCTACGTGACAACCTACAAGTAAATATGATTGCTCTGGTTTAGTTACACCAAACGATCCTTTAACACCCTCAGAGTTCAGTACAACAATGCCCTCCGCATTTTATTAAAAATGCCGAGGTATTGCAGCGCGACGTGTATGTTCGCCGACGCTGGTATACCTGACTTCTATGCGATCATACGGAACAGAATTGCGGGTTTCTGGGAAACTGTTCGCAATTCTAAAAATTGTATGATTAGTATCGTCGCTCAGGCATCCCCTGACAACGTGTTTTTTAAACACTGGCTCAAAGTGCACCAGACTCAGAACACCAAGTGACATAATATTATACCATAAGGTATTATTATAATGTAGTTCTTGTTGTAGCTTTAGTTTTAATATTTACATCTTTTTATTATTTTGAAATTTTAATTTTATATTATTTTGTAAATTTAATTCTGTATTATGGGTCCCTGCCTGAAATAAAACGATTTTATTTTATTTATTTTTTATTTATTTATAGCTTTAACTACAAATGTCCGATTCTTCAGTGTACTCGACCACCGCCTTCACGCAGCCAACCTTCTCCTCGTCTTTGACGACGAAAATCGACGCCTCGAATACACCGTAGGGGCATTGTTTTGTAGGCAGTTCACAGTAGTCCATTATGTAGTCTTCTAATATGTGGGTGCCCTGAAATCGATTATATCGAAACAAATTTCGACGACTTTCCTGGCGCAGTGGGAAACGGCAGTGTCGATTTGGGAATTTATAATTTCTGAATTTGTCGTGTAAACAGATTAGGGGTAAGGGTGTAACATAACTGCCATACCCTTAACAGTTTAGCCCGCTAGCCCGCTAGCATCTTTTTTTTTTTTAAATCCACTACAAGTTAGCCCTTGACTGCGGTCTCACCTGATGGTAAGTGATGATGCAGTCTAAGATGGTAGCGGGCTAACCTGTTAGGGGCATGGCAGTTATATTAAACCCATACCCCTATTCGGTTTCTACACGGCATCGTATCGGAACGCTAAATCGCTTGGCGGCAGTCTTTGCCGGTCCGGTGATAGCTAGACACGGCCAAAACCTCCCACCAGGCCACACCAGGGAAAATTCAGAAATTATAAATTCCCAATTTGACCCTGCCGGGGATCGAACCCGGGACCTCCGCACGTTAAGACTACAGCGCTGCACACTGCGCCACGGAGGTCGTCCGTCGTAACATGTCGGATAAAAAAATCGAAATAAATCGCGGAACAGAAGATTATTTGTCCCACACCCTTGCGCGCCAAACCACCCAAGAATCTCGCCTTAAAGTTGGAAGCGCTGCATACTGAACACGATTTTTGTGTTGGTTGTATGAAAGGCAATTTCTTCAAGGCAAGAGTGAATAGGCACCTTCTACGCAAGCGCGTTCCAACCTAGACCTCATTATTGCTTTGCACTAAGCGTGATTGTTGTCAAGCGCAAGCCTATCTCGCAATAAAAAAAATTGGTTGTCTGTAAAGTCGGTTTACGGACGACGGTTTTACTAGTTAGATGGTTAGAACTAGAAGTTCTCGAAGAAGCTCGCGTGGCGGCGTTCCAGTAGCAGAACTATTCGAGCTGGTAGCTCTGACGTCACGCGAGAAGAGAGATAAATGTGTCACAAGCCAACGCTTGGGCCGATCGTGCCTCTCTATCGCTTGTTCCGCGCTCTCACTTGCACGCTCAGGCTCAGGCGGAACGTGACACTTTTTCGTGCGTGCAGCCGGTGTTCATCGATTTATAAGACGTTATCACGTCAAAAATAACTGTATATATGCCTCTGTGTATCCGTATCTGGTTTCTATTGCGTCAAATTACAACTGTACAGCTGTGTATACAGGTGGGTCCTAACATAGGAGCGGCAAGTGACCTAACACAAAGTTCTGCCGCGCGCTAGTACCAAGTCCATTTCCAATAACAGCGCGTCAATCGGCGTGCGGCCTTTTGCTTTCCAAAAAGCTTCTACTTCCAAAAGCTGACCGAACCAACCGGTCGGTTTCGGGTGGGGTTTTTGGAACCGACTTCCAAAAAAGGAGGAGGTTCTCAATTCGGCGCGTATCTTTTTTTTTTTCAATCTTTCTGTACAGTCGTTTGAAAGGGAATAGCCGCGCGGCATATGTTCAGACTTACTTCAGGTATAGGGAACTCCTTTTGGTCGAGGCCAGCACATTCGAAGGCGCGCTCCAAATTCTTGGCCGCGTGTTTCATCAGTATTTTCTCCATGCCGTCGAGGATGTTAGAGAAATGCTTGCAACCGCCGTCCACGTGCTTGCATACGACTATCAATAACTGTTCAAAGAAATCCTTACTAATATTATAAATCTATTATATAATATAGTATACAATAAAATTCCGAAAGCAATTAGAGAACTCACATTCAATCTATTTAAGTCAAGACTTAAAAGGTGGCCTACGGAAAGGTGCTTCTACACAATAGACGAATTCTTAAATTTCAAATTTAATATTATATTATTTCAAATTATAATATAAACAAATGTAATTTTGCATGCCTGATTATAAGGTGAAACATTTCTACTGAAAAAATAACAAATAATATCTCTTTGTAAAAAATGTTTCTGCAAATAAAAAATTTTGAATTTTTTTGAATTTTTAAATGTTTAAGTATATGTGTGACTGTCTGTCTGCTACGCTTTCACGGCCCATCAGTTCAATCGATTTTGATGAAATGTTGTACAGAGATAGGTTGCATCCCGGGGAAGGACATAGGCTACCTTTTTTCTGGAAAATTAAAGATTTCCCGTGGGAATCAAACAACCTTAATCAGCTTGTTTTATTAAAGAAGAGTACGCTCATTCCCATTAACAACCTTTGTACTTTATTGAGGCGGAGCGAAGGAATCACGAGCCTATTGTGTTTTCGCGTTTGTCTACCGTGCAGATCGCTGATTTTTTTGTAATATGTTGTTTTACGAAAATTATAGCTTTTTGAATATATTAGGAGCCTTCTGTAAGTACTATAAATAAATAATTATTACAGTTTGAGAGCCTTATAAATGGTTAAATATCATTGCTTCTAACCTTAAAAGTGTCGTCAATTTCCATCGTCGCGACTATCTTGGCATGGAACGCTTCGTGGGTGTGATTTACCTTACGCTTCTCCACGTCAAACGTCATGATTGCGTTCTCTATTTCTGTATCACACTCGGCTACGTCGATCGTTGACCATACGCCATCACCCTGTCAAATAAAAAAAAACTCTGAAGACTGGATAATCTTTCTATTTTTTTTTAAATATATTGTTTTAAAGGGCCCATAATACGATGCAAATAGCGTGAGAAGGATAGATGTATTCACTGTAGTCTGTAGTGTACTGGGAAAGAGATGGCAACAAAGCCATGTTGGCCGCAACTGGAGGAAAAAATTAAACTATAGCCGTTTAAAACTAAACTGTACTTAGTTATGTAAATAAAACATTCTCGTAATATTTTTGACAAATTCCATTATATGCTTATTTTTTTTTTAAATAAGCATATAATACTTACAGAAAGACTCGTTTCCCAATTCAAAAATTTGGAGCATACTCTGGAAAATATTTGTATCGAGAAAATGTAGCCAGTCGTGTTTCTGTCGCATAATAAACTAGTGGTTCGCCCCGAACTGAGACCTCGCGGTACCACAGAGCGCCATCTATATTGACATCATTGTGAAGTTCTGTTAAAAATAATGAAGCTCATTAAAAATTAAATAATTTCGTTTCCTTATAATATTTATCTAATTTTAGTATTTGTTGTTCATGTACAGGATATAATTCAAATAATTGATAAGTTTCAGGTTTAGCCTTTCAAAAAATTGAGAGTTCTGAGGTCAACTTTGGACGTTAGAAAATCTCCACTTTGAAAGCCCCCCATTTCGTCAATTTTAGGGGAAAAATTAAAAAAAAATATATTTTTGGACTCTATTACTAATTATCTTTAAAATGATATACTTACCGCAACCCTATGTAACGCTATAAAACATATTTTACTTCGCATTCGCTTCTATGAGAGCCCCCCTGAAATAAAGATTTTTATAACTTTTTAAGCCATATTCGGCGGGAGGCCATCGGTTTACATATTATATTTAAATTTGAAGTAATTACGTTCAGTAATTCAGAAGTTATAAGGCTCTGACAGACGGACGGACAGACGGACTTATTATTAACAGAACTTCACAATTATATCAATAGATGGCGCTCTGTACAAGTTTATGGATACCGCGAGGTCTTAGTTCGGGGCGAACCACTAGTTTTTATAATTGGCAAATAAAAAGCTTACAAAAATCGCGAAAAAATCGTATGTGATCACAGCTAGTGCTAATGTCATCGTCCTCTCTGCTGGATATCGTTTATTTTAGAACTTCCAGACGGCGCGGTCTTTGCCTGAATCCAGAGGCTCCCTGCGGATCGCTTGTCATCGTTCATCCAACAACTTGGGGGCTTGGCTACTTCAGCACCTTTACACTCCAAGCTCTTTCGGTTCTTCGAACTATATGCCTTGTCCATTGCCACTTCAGAAATTCGTCGGTTACTTTAGAATTAAGATCTTCGAGAGATCTCCTCATTTATGTTTTAATCACGTAGAGAAACTAAGGAAGATTGGAACTTACTTGCGAATTCAAAGTAGCTTGCGACAATACCGTTATGATAAAGTGTGCAAAAACAAATATGAATTCCCACATAGTGCATCAATATTATCAGAATGTCAAATAAGGATTTTCCACGTGTTTACCTGCTTAAATAGTTATAATGTATTTTATAACATGTGAAATGACAATACCGATTTTATCTCTTTAGTTACATATAGAAATGGACATTGGAATTAAGCCAGAGCGTGTTAAAGGAATTTTGCACGACATGAAATAGTTACGATTGCATGATAATTAATATAATTGACCAAGCGAAGCGAGGTCTCTCACACCCGTATTCACAAACATTACTTCCGTATGTATAGCGGCAGCCCTGTGCTAAGTACGATGTTTTCCAGTGGGCTCGGTATGGCGAGCCATTCATTTCATAGACAATACTCAAAGTACTTTTTGCTGTGGTTACCCTTATCATTTAATAGAGCGCTGTGATTGGTAGGATGCGAGGTCTCAGTTCGGGGCGAACCACTAGTATAATAATTATTATTTAAATAAATATATGAACGATCGTGGCATATAAAAGTTACATTATGTACTTAATTCAAAATATTGGTATAATATCTAGAAACCCCTGGCAAATATACACTGCACCAGACGTATACTAGTTGCAAAAGTTAGTTCGGGTATTATTTTAAGTTTTTTTAATATATAGGCTAGCGCTTGGCTGCAATCAGACTTGCTTGCAAGTGGTGATGCAGCCTAAGTCGGAGCGCGCTTGCCTAGCAGAAGCCTACTCACTCTTGATTTGAAGGTACCTATATTAAAAGAGGAGCGGAAAACGGAAGCCGGAAGGGTATTCCATATCCTAGCGGTTCGAATTAGGAACGAGGAATTTGATATTATCTTCTTGCACAGATCAATTATAATATGAATGAGGAAGAGGTTAGTCTAAAGACACTTCCCTGGAGATTTCCATTTTGAATAGGCTAAAATATTTTTGTTCTTGTATTTATTCTATCCATTCGATGCCGTTTTGGTATCCATCCTAATGTTAAACGTTGTTTATATGTGTAGTTAGATGAATACTACTCACCATACCCCTAAAAGTAATATCTTTTGACTTAGACAGTGTCAATTGCCTTGATCAGATCTAGGAGAGGAGACTTCCGACCAAAAATTGATTTAATTCACTAGCCGCGGTCCATAAGTTTGATCACATTACAATCTAGGTATATTTACAATTGCTAGGTGAACTTTTGTAATCATAATTTCAATACGTCATCAATATCTGTCACCGCTTTTATAAACAAGGTGTTCATTAATTACAATTATAACGATTTCAATTGTCTGCATCGACTCAGTTTCAGCTGATCATAATTTTTCCATATCGCATTCGCACGGGTCTCCTTTAAGCCTTATGCTGAGATCTATAGTGTGTACTTTGAATTTACTCAGGCTTCTTAGAGTTAAAACGAGATGGACTTACGAGTATGTGATAAAGATAAATCTGTCTCGTTTTAACCATGTCTTAAATCTGAGCAAAGTCAAAGTTCTCTCTACAGATCTCTCACTTAGTTTATCACGCTGGCTAAGTGGGGATAGGCAGATTTCATAAACCGTTGAAACCATTATGGAGGACTCTCTGGTATACAGGTTTCCGCATGAGATAAGATAGCATGCGATATTAAATTGCTTAAAACGCACATAACGTTAAAAAAGTTAGAGGTGGCGTGCCAAGGATTCTATATTTAGGGACCAGGGGTTCATACACTGGTATACTGTACCTTCTTGAGTATGGTTTACGAAGAATTGAAATATTTCTGATTTAATTTTCAAAGAAATTCGTTTATTTTTTATTAACTATCCTTTGACACAAACTATAAAGGTGACATGTGATAGCCTATATTATTATCGACACCTGCACGTACTCGTAAGAACATTATATTATCTCAGTTATTAGCGATTTTGAGTTTTATTATATTGATCATTGACTAAAATGATCGAAATTCAATGTGATATCAATCCAAATTACTTACCAAAATCTAAGTTTCTAACAATGTTCTTCCTTGCAGGTGTTGTTATGACGTCATGATATATTCAACATGGCGGACATGACAAATAAAAATACCCAAAGGAAACTTTAATAAGGGTAGAGTGGAATACATATACTTATGTTTAAAAAAAGCTATAAGCCGCATACTTAGGGTTGATTGCACCATCGATAGTTATGGTTATAGATAACTTTGACCAGCTACAATAACGATTTGGTTGGAAAAGTCAGGGTTCTTCTACTTTTTACCAAAATTTGACTTAAAAACCTTAATTATCTCTCGTCCACGAGAGAATGCCGTCTTGTGCCACTAACTATGCTAATTTTTTAACACGCTTTTTTTAGCTTCACCTCTAATTGGCTAACTGACTTTGTATTTAAACAAAATATTTAAGAAGTCGAATTTAACTTACTTCTAATTATTAAATTATCTCATTATTTTTACTTAATGTCGTATAGATTTGTAACTTTGCAAATGTATGTAATACCAGTGACAATACAATGATTTGGTCCCATCGAGCTGCTCTGATGATGGAACACGGTGGATAGTGGAACCCTTCAATAGTTACTAGTTAACCCCTCGAGTTTGGTTTCATTTGTTGGTTTTGACGAGTTGCATTTACATTTAAGGTAGAAATGGTGAAGCGTCTATTTTAGTTTTTTTAAAAGTACATTTTTTATTGGTAGGCTAAAGATAACAATAACAATCGATGGTGCAATTCACCCTCTAGAATATAGACAGTTATTAACAACGCATGATATATGAAATGTTTTATTTATTTACGTAGGATAACTTGTGCCATACACACACACAAGTATAAGTGTAGTTATGCACATAAATCTTCCTCATCTTCCAGCGGGCTGAACTCTATGATTATCTTCAGGCACGCAACCCTTTCGCTCTCCTTGTTGACCAAAAAGATTTCAGCCTCGAACTTGCCGAACGCAGAATTCGTTGGAAACTCGCAGTAGTCCACTATGAAGTCTACTATATCGTATTCACCCTGAAACCAAATAATATTAACGATTTATAAAGATAGGCCCTTTTTCAACATGAAATCCATGTTTTGCTTTTTTTCAATCATACTAATTTAGCAAGAAAAGATTACAATTATTTTGCTATAATCCGCCAACAGAAATGGCGGATTATAGCAAAATAATTTTAATCTTTTCTTGCTAAATCATGACCTTCCGCAAAGTAACGTATTCTATCCAATATTTAATCATACTAATATTATACATGCGAAAGTGTGTTTGTTTGTGTGTGTTTGTTTGAGGACCTGGAGAGTGCAACATAGGCACTTTATTTCGGAAAAAGTTACTACTTACGGGATTTTAAAAACAATAAAGATTCACCCCTAAAACCAATAAAACCTCAAATCCTCGCTGAAGTCGCGGACGTCATCTAGTATCACTTACTTCATGGACCGGAAATTCCGGTGGATCTATTTTGGCTAACTCAAATGCTCGTATAACGTTCTCCCTCGCGTATTTGTCTATCAAATTAATAATGCTGTCGTCCGAGATAATCTGGTACTGCTTACACCCGCCGTCCACGTACTTGCACACTTCTATGAGGATCTAGAAAACAAGTAAGAGTTTGCTAACTTTGGACCAAAATTTGATTATTCATGGCGTAAAATCGAATCAAAACTTTCATCCCCTATCCCTGAGGAACCCTTTTGTTTTTCAGGATACGCAATGTCTGTATGTTAACCCAGAATGTTGGCTTTAAGTTTTAACACTCTCACGACACTAGCCGTCGTCATCGTTTTAACTGATTGATATATCTTCTGCATGGATCTCAACAGAACGCGGCCTTATGCCGCTTGCTTCCAGCGGCACCCAGCTCTCAGCCCACTCGTTTGAGATTCAAGCAACAACAGGCTGACGTTGAAACCCCAACGTCAGCCTCAGCAATGAGGAAACCCCACAAAGTGTGGCCAATCCTGTATAACACAATCTCTGAACTAATCTAAAACAGAATCTAAATCATAATCTTGGACAGAATCCAAAATCTCACCTCTAAACCAAGATTTAGAGGTGAGATTTTGGATTCTGTCCCTATCTGCAGAGAGTATTATGAAAGGGTTAGCAATATTTTTAAATGGTGTCATTTTAGTTTAGTTTAGAAATTGTGCACTACAGAATAAGCTCCATTACCTTATTTTTATTATAAAAACAAATTTTTATCAAGTCATTATTATTATAAAAACAAAGATCTTCTGTATGGATCTCCACAGAGCGCGGCCTTATGAAGCTTGCTTCCAGCGGCACCCAGCTACTCGCTTGAGATCGTCTGTTCGCCTAGTAAAGAGCCTTCCAACGCTGCGCTTGTTCGTGGCGAGGCCGCCATACAAGCACCTTGGGACCCCAACCTTAGTAAAGAAAGTGGCGTCGGGATTCTAAGGTGTTGGTTGGGGACGTAGAGAAAGCTACTAAAACTTACCCCATAAGAGTCATCAATGAGCAGCTCTATACCGAGATTGGCAGTGATGCCGTCGTGGGTACGGTTTATTCTCGTCCTCTCGATGTCCACTCTTATGGCTACGGTTGGTAACTCGACTTCGCATTTCGATATGCTGATGAGGGACCATATTCCGTCACCCTGAAGAATTAGAATTAATAAAATTTTTGAAAGTAAAACCTCTTTGGGTGTGAAACTTTTTTAAAGTGAAACCTCTTTGGGTGTGAAACTTTTTTAAAGTGAAACCTCTTTGGGCATGACATGACCTCTCGTGACATAAGAGTGGCATTTTTTTAGAGTTCCGCATCCAAGGCGTAAAACAGATGTTGCTGACTGTTTCTTCTTCCGCCTGTCCACAGGTCTCTAAATAGTATATGCTTAGTAAGTAATAAGCATATTCCTATTTCTTCGGGTCTCTAGTATTTAGACGTAACGAGTTACAGAACTGAAAGGATAATTGGTGTAGAATTTTACTAAAAATTATTTTGCAGGAGTACTTTCCCTGACAAAGAAAAAACCCGGGACATGTCTGAAGCTCAAAATTTAGTTGAGTATAAAATATTTATAACTAGACGATGCCGGCGAAAAACACCTCAATGCGCGTGGATTGAGGTTTTTTTTATTTCCACAGGAACTCTTTAATTTTCCGGGATAAAATGTAGCCTATGTGTTAATTCAGGAATTCAGGGTATAAGCTATCTCAATTACAAATTCCAGTCAGATCGGTTCGGTGGAGTAAAAGAGTAAAAATCTTTTAAACATTCGAACTTTTATGTTTATAATATTCATTATTCATTATTCTTTATCCTTTATTTGTGAAACATGCCTGGGGAGACATTACAGTTGCCCAATTCGTCTGCCCAGGCTACAAATACCTTAAAATAAAAATAAAAATAAAAATAGACACAAAATAAAACAAACTAAACTAACAAACTAGACATACTAAAAAACTCAAATAAAAATTTAAAAAAAAACCATTAAAACACTAAAAAAAACTACATATCACTTAAGTACTTTCTAGCAAAGGTTTTATTTTATGTAGTACGAGGTGGTGGATATAAGTAGGAAGTATGATATCCCTCACGATGCTTTCCTTGACCGTTATGTGATATTGTGACATCCCGACTTACCGCTTGTAACCCAGAGCCCATTGGCATTACCAAAACGAATGAACTTGAAAAAATGAAAATTATAATTTTGAACATTTTTTCACAATGTGTCGACTGAGTGATAAGAAATATGTCATTTTTTTTAATGATTTTCATTTATAACTATGGTGTGTCGTGTCACACGGACATATTGATAGTATCATCTCTTTTATAGATGCAATTGAGATGAATGATATGATTTAATAGTTCGGTTAAAATTAATTGTGTTTTCAATTTCACGATGTTTTTATGAATCCATCCATACTGTACCATACTATCTAATAATGCTAGGAATACTATCCATTCTGACATACAATTATTATAAACTAGTTGATGCCCGCGACTTTGTGCGCGTGGTTTAAGATTTTTTTTATTCCCACGGGAACTCCTTAATTTTCCGGGACAAAAAGTAGCATATGTCACTCTCCAGGTCCCCAATTATACCCATGCCAAAAATCACGTCGAGTCGTTGCTCCGTTGCGGCGTGATTGAAGGACAAACCAACAAACAAACACACTTTCTCATTTATATATTTATTTTTTTAAAATTTATTTAGTACCAAAAAGTTATTCAATATGTAGAAAAACAGAAACATAGTGGACAAGGAAACACTTATCTCTATAAGAGAGCTCTACCAGTGAGCCTTGGCAGTGAGAAAGGTTGTGAAGGAAGAATGAGTGAGTACAACAAGATATGAGATTATGAGTTTATAATATTAGTATGATGCGAAACAATAAAACGAACCAGACGTGTCTGCTTCCTTCTCACGTCCCATCTGTTCAACCGATTTTTATGAAAATACTAGCTGATGCCGCGAGTTCGTCCGCGTGGATAGAGGTTTTTCGGTTCCCGCGGGAACTCTTTTATTTTCCAGGATCAAAAGTAGCCTATGACTTAATAATCCAGACTATAATATATTATTTTTGTGTCACCAGATTCGTTCAGCCGTTCTGGCGTGATTGAGTAACAAACATCCATCCATCTATCCATCCATCCAAACTTTCGCATTTATAATATTACTAGCTGATGCCCGCGACTTCGTCCGCGTGGATCGAGGTTTTTCGGTTCCCGCGGGAACTCCTTCATTTTCCGGAATAAAAAGTAGCCTATGTGCTATTCCAGACCACAGTCCAGACTATAATCTATCTCTGTGCCAAATTTCATCCAGATCCGTTCAGCCGTTGGAGCGTGAAAGCGGAACAAACAAACTCACTTTCCCATTTATAATATTAATATAGTAAGGATCCTTTGTCCCGCAGGCTGTTGAACTGCGCGCTGCAATCGGCCACGGCGCTGGACGAGCACTCGATAGCGGCTGCCATCCTGCCGCTGGCCACTGCTTACTGCCGCAAGCTGTGCACTGGCGTCATCCAGTACGCTTACATGTGTATACAGGTAACACTTGGAACATTACTTTTATTTCTCTCTCTCCCTCTCTCTCTCTCTCTCTCTCCCTCTCTCCTCCCTCTCTGCATCGTATTCCTAATTGCTGAGGGTCGTGACCCCATTCCATTAATCACATATTAGCAGGGGTTTCCTTGGGATAATAAAATGCGGTGGGTTCCCAGGTCCTTCCGCATAAGAGTACTATTTCAAGTCTTAGGTTACTAACGATTATTATCAGATGTTATGTATAATAAATAACCGGGTTTTTTCAAATGCGTTCGTTGAAATATACATGCGGCTTTCCGTTTTTCTCGAGAGAATTTTCTAAAGAACTAGCATTGTACTTTTTAACGGACGGGATAAGTATCAATATGTAAGTTGAGTATGAGTATCAATTCCATAGATCGTTTCGTATGTCCTCAGGAGCATCAAGTGTGGACGTCACAGCAGTTCTGGGAGGCTGCCTTCTACCAGGACGTGCAGCGCGACATCAAAGCGCTGTACATCCCCAGTCCAACGCACCACCACCGGATGCCCAGCCCCAGGTATCCCCAATAGGGTATTTGACAACTTGTCCCAATCAGCAACTTTTTTCAAACATCGATACGCGCGCTTTTATTTTACTTTTGACGTAAGTACGCCTATGAAGTTTCTTATTTATTGACAGGCAACCATCATCGATTTA
The DNA here is from genome assembly GCA_917051295.2 of Erebia ligea. Taxonomy (NCBI): domain Eukaryota; kingdom Metazoa; phylum Arthropoda; class Insecta; order Lepidoptera; family Nymphalidae; genus Erebia; species Erebia ligea. The sequence goes on from OU785241.1 coordinate 2,780,510, forward strand.
CCAACTAAGGATACAACATTACCTACAAATTAATACTCAAAAAGCGTTCACAATCGCAATACAAACACAGCTATAGATAATATATACGGAGACACCAAACGGTTCACAAAAACCAACCATATAGCTTTATATTTAGGGTTCAATTTTGTAATAACAATTCGACACATACGACATTTTGTCGCCTAGTGTACTCATGCGCGACTGAGGCGAAAATTGTTCACAATATCTATTTCTGCACAATTTGACCGTGCCGTTTTTTGCGTTTCGATGGTGCGTCTAAGGTATTGGTAAGTCAATGGCAACCATCGACAAAAAAAAAATATTTTTGACACATGTTACGAAAGATAATTATGGTAAAATGATTGTTATTTATTTTTTTTTTTTTCCAAAGAAGAACAATCGAGTTTCTTGCTGGCTCTTGATGGTAGGCATGGCATTCCGAGCAAGTGGTAGATTCACAAAGAAAATAAATGTTTTAGATTATCAAAAAAGGGCCTCGACTTTTGTTAATTTTGGTTAGAAGGTCATTTCGAACTGAGTAGGTACCACTGTAAAAGTTTATGTGAATAAAATATTTCTATTTGTAATGCATTTTAAATAAAATCATGTATTTTGATTCAGGGAGGATGACGAATACATATCATTGCTGAAGGCTCAAGAGCCCAGCGCTTTGGAGATAGCCGCCGAACAGATGAGGCTGTGGCCGACATTGCCTCAAGGTAACAACCGCGACAGCCGTCTCAATATTAAAATTATGATTCCTCTTAGTTAAATATTTCCTTAGGGAATTATAAAAAAGATACTTAATGAAATTCCATAATTTTTTTTGAGGACTAGCTTTTATTTAACTTGCAATGTTTGTGGGTTTTTGTTAAGGTCAAATCTTGCAAATGAATTTTAAAACAGGTATCCCCAACCGATTGAGCTGAAATTTTGCATACACGCTTAGTTTGGATGACAATGCATGGTCGGCTTAGTGACGTCATTCTAAATCCATTATGGCGGACTTCCAAAGATGGCGGACTTGTTATCTTTTAATGACCCCCATGATATGGATATCGATTAAAAGGGTTTTGCTGAGAATAATGAGAAAACGTCACACTAAATTCAATATAGCGGACGATAAAAACTTGTTGTTTTAAAATGATTTATCATCAGTGTTATGTCAAATATTTTACAATATATTCCTTCACACCCCAGATAAACAACGCGAGTTAATAGCGAGTGAAGAGTCAACGCTATACAGCCAAGCGATTCACTACGCGAACCGGATGGTGTACCTTCTGCTACCGCTAGAGGGCGCGGGGCGGAGGGCGGACGCGCGCGGGGCGGACGACGACCGCGCCAGTAACAGTATTACTAACAGGTAGCACTGCCTCTCTTTCTCACCAAGCCAGTCAGAATAGGACAGCACGCATTAACGGCGTCACTAGAGCTGGAAGAGTCAACGCCATGCAGCCAAGCGGGTCACTACGCCAATTGGATGGTGTACCTTCTGCTGCCACTAGAGGGCGCGGGGCTATCTTTTCGACCGATTTGGATGAAATTTGGTATAGAGATCTGCTTCCTAGGTAAGGAAATAGGCTACTTTTTATCCCGGAAAATTAAAGAGTTCCTGTGGGAGTCAAACATCCTCAATCCACACCAAAGAAGTCGCGGGCATCATGTAGTTTCAAAATATTCAGAAATACCATCCGAGTGAAGCGAGCGATTCATTGAGTTGAATTTTCTTCAGACGAATTAAGAAATTTAATGTATTTTCTTTTAGTGTCGCAGAGTCGGATAGTGCTGACGCTGAATCAGGTTTTGAAGAAGCAGATCCTGGAGAAGCAGGCAATAACGTTATCAAAATGGTCTCCAGATTTGTTGACAAGGTACTGTTTCATTTGTATTCTCTCTGGTATGTTATATATGTACTTTAATAATTACGCTCTGTTGTAAACTGTGAAAAAATCTTAAATTTCTAAATTTTTTTTTAAAATCTTAATTTATTTGGGACTTTTGTCCACACGGACACGCCAGCCCCATCGTAACCTAAATTATTATTTTTAAAAAAAATTACTTAATCAAAATATCATTAATATACAATTGGTCAGGTATTTACTCCCTATGCAGAAATATTTCAACTACCGATTTAAAAACTTCTGTTCTAAAATTATGTAAACAAAACATATTTAAGGGCGTCAATATTTTTGCCTTTTTGGAAACAGGACGATCAAAGGGGTTCGAATCTTTTGGCCTATCAACAGCTGTTCAGCCATTTTTAATTTTTCTCGAAATAGGCGCCACGCATAAAAACTGGCATAAAAAAAAACCGGCCAAGTGCGAGTCGGACTCGCGCACCGAGGGTTCCGTACAAACCTGTAGTAAGTTTTAAATTATTAAAAAAAAACTACTTGCTAGATCTCGTTCAAACCAATTTTCGGTGGAAGTTTGCATGATAATGTACATCATATATTTTTTTTAGTTTTATCATTCTCTTATTTTAGAAGTTACAGGGGGGGGGGGACACACATTTTACCACTTTGGAAGTGTCTCTCGCGCAAACTATTCAGTTTAGAAAAAAATGATATTAGAAACCTCAATATCATTTTTGAAGACCTATCCATGATACCCCACACGTATGGGTTTGATGAAAAAAAATTTTTTGAGTTTCAGTTCGAAGTATGGGGGCCCCCAAAATTTATTGTTTTTTTTCTAGTTTTGTGTGAAAATCTTAATGCGGTTCACAGAATACATCTACTTACCAAGTTTCAACAGTATAGTTCTTATAGTTTCGGAAAAAAGTGGCTGTGACATACGGACGGACACACAGACAGACAGACAGACAGACAGACATGACGAATCTATAAGGGTTCCGTTTTTGCCAAATTTGGCTACGGAACCCTAAAAAGAGCTCTCAGGTGGTGCCATCTCAGATGGTGGTGGTGGTGGTGGTATATATCGCGGAAACCTGACCCTTTAGAAGATTTTGTGTCATACTTCAAGAAAAAATAAAAATGACGGAAGGAAGGGAGTGGTAGTTAGACCAGGCTCTATACAAAAATTTTCTACCCCATTTCTTCTATGTAATGTTTAAAATCACCTCTATATTTATTTGACAAATTTTAATTAATGATGCCCGAGACCTCGTAAACGTGGGTTCAGGTTTTGACATGACCGGAGAGAGATCAGGCGCAGGACCGACGGATTTACGTGCTCTCCAAGGCACGAGGTATATGACAACTACAGTACATAGTAATAGACAGGCAAACACACTTTCATATCATACTAATATTATAAATGCGAAAGTGTTTGTTTGTTGGTTTATTGGTTTGTCCTTCAATCACGCCGCTACGGAACAACGGATCGACGTGATTTTGGCATGGGTATAGTTGAGGATCTGGAGAGTGACATAGGCTACTTTATATCCCGGAAAATTTAGCAGCTAGTTTATAATATTAGTAAACAAAGAAATCGGTTTCAGTGGTGAATGTCTTTTCAGGTGTGCACGGAAGGCGGGGTGACGGCGGACCACGTGCGGTGTCTCCACCAGATGATCCCCGGAGTGGTACACATGCATCTCGAGACGCTGGATGCTGTGGCCCGGGAGAGCAGGCGGTTGCCGCCCGTACAGAAGGTATGTTCCAGAAATTTCTCGATAACACCATCAGGATACTCAAACTCAAAGGGCCGATAAACATATATCTCAAAAGCCAGCAACGCATTGGCGGTTCCTCTGCCCCCCTAGCATGGGCCGAGACAATTTTCTCCCCGAGGAAAGGATAAAATTTTTATTCCTAAATAAATAAATAAAAACGCTAAATAACGGTGGGTAAATAGTCCCCCGAGTCTCCGTGAAATGTCAAACGGGGATAAACTTCTCCTCTCCCCTGTTGCCGTGCTCTGAGAAGTGGATAAGTTAATTTTATCTCTTGTCAGTGGATAAAATCGGGGGATAAAAATTTTATCTCCGGCCCATGCTAGCCCTGCTGGTGCTGTAAATGGTAATGGGCGGCGGTAATCACTTACCATCAGGTGACCCGCCTGCTCGTTTGCTCGCTAAAATAAAAGAAAAAAAATTGAAAAATACGAATGATGTAAATGAATGACATCATTCGATTGTGCCGAATTTAAATAAACATAGGGTTTGTTCAAGCCCTGGGTCCCGCTTTGGAGTGCTATGAAACTACTCTCGTCTCGTAGTTAGCTCAGAGTAAATACATTTATTCAAATCTAACATACGAGTATATCTATAAGGTTCTGCCTAACATTATAATATACATGCTATCGCGATGTTATTACATACAGCGCCATCTAGTATTTTTTTCCGATCCGATCCGCAGTTAATAATTCGATCTTACATAATTGTAATGGATTATTTCCCACCTTTGGCAACTTACACCTTTATATATAGGCGTATATTAATGCATAATAAATACTCGTACAAACAATATAATTATAATACTGTATGTACATTTAATCTGCTAGTACTGAACAGGACTTTCTAAATCCAACCTTTCTTTCTTTTTTATTTTACTGAAAAATAAGAAGAAGAATACTTTCTCTTTTTCATTCTATTTCAGAACGAAAAGCGTGGAAAAATAAATATTTGCTTGGAGAAAAACCAAAAAGTTGAATATCAAAAATTAATTGAAATTTTAGAAGAATCTGTGGAATGATTTGTGTGCAAAAGTGAAAGTTTGTAATTTTTTTCGTGAAAGTTACTTGTTTATTTCATGTAATGCTGATTTTTCTGTCGAAAATAAAAATATTTTAAGAATATTTGCCACGTTAAATATGACTGATATATCCCTGCCGCCTATTAGGAATTATTAATTGCTTAAAACTCAAATAATAATTATTTTAAACCACTACAAGTTAGCCCTTGACTGCTATCTCACCTGATGGTAAGTGATGATGCAGTCTAAGATGGTAGCGGACTAACCTGTTAGGGGCATGGCAGTTATATTAAACCCATACCCCTATTCGGTTTCTACACGGCATCGTACCGGAACACTAAATCGCTTGGCGGCACGTCTTTACCGGTAGGGTGGTAACAAGCCACGGCCGAAGCCTCCCAGGCCAGACCAGGGAAAATTACGAAATTATATATTCCCAAAGTAACCCAAGTACCAAAAGTAATCCGGGGATCGAACCCCTGACTTCCGCAAGTAAAGACAACAGCGCTAAACACACGCGCTAGGGAGGTCGGCCAAATCGAATCGAACCCTCTAACAGTTTATTTAAATAAAAAACATTTGATTTTGAGTTGGAACTACGCGAGTTGAATGCAGTCGGGCCATGAGTTAAAGGTCCTTTGCACGCCTGCAAAGTGATGTCCAAGACTTTAACTAATAAATATAAGTTCCCAGCCCGCAAATTACACTTGTAAGTTTTTACGTAAGTAGCGTAACTTACATAACTAACATTTGCATACGATACGCGATTTACGAGCACAAGACTGTTTACATTTTGTAAGTTGCTCATTGAAGCGACCTACGTGTGTAAAACTACAAGTGGCCTCAGAATAGACAGAACGAGGTTTCCACCGCTCAGGGCTCGAACGCATTCAATTCGCGCGCGTACTTTAATAATTGGGTATTTGACTATGACTACTAGTCAAGTAAATAATTTTTTTAGTTATTATTAAATAGAGGGTATTCCAAAAGACCTGAAATTCACATCGTTTGTTAGTTTTACGATTGATAATAATTTTAAACTATCGATTAAAGAAAAAAAGTTTGTTGTTTGATAATGTTGTATACATAGTTGTATTTCATACAAACTTCCATACTGGAAGCGCGTTGCTAAGTTTGATAAAGAGTTGCTGATTAGATTGAGTTGTCATCATCTATTCGCGCGCGTACAGTCATTGTAATTCTGGTTTCCTTACATTGACGTGCAGCCCAGAATAGCCTGGCCAGCGTTGGTCAGCGGCGAGACGGGCGCGGGCACAGCGCTGCGCGCGCTGCTGTTGGCTGACGGGCGAGGCTCGGCGTTACCTCAGCTGTTGCCGGCAGAGGGCGCCCTGTTCCTCACTAACTACCGGCTGCTCTTCAAGGGTGTACCCTTGGATCCTTATGGTACGTAACACTGCTTATTGGAGACGAGTGGATACCAGACGTTTGCTACCATGCTAAAAAAAAACGTGTGGAGTCGTGGGACACCAGATAGGAACAAAGTTCCTTATTGCATAAATTTTAATTTCAAGCGAAAACCAATTTATTTTTTTTGAATATAAAAAAATTATTACAATATGAACCTTAACACTTATACATTAAAGTTTAATTTGGAATGTAGTAGTATATTTAAGACCTTTTGTCTCCGTTAAAAAAATCTTACTCCACGCATTTACGGACGGACGCGTTACGCCGGACGTTTCTTGCCGGCTAGGGTATCCAGTCGTCCCATAAGGAACTTTTTTCCAAAAACAATTTTAAAAACATCTTCGCGTTATTGCCTTTCTTTGGGGCACATCGGTGGATCGTTTCAGTCTCTAAACGACATAGGTAGAATGAAAAAAGTTGAACTTAAATTCGCTATAATCCGCCACAGTAAGTATATGTATGTGGGACAGTATGTATCTAGCGATATTCACCACATCACACAAATCTTCCAAATTATTCTCAACGTACGTTTCACTCGACGCTGGAGCATCTTCAGGAGATGATGACTCGACAATGCTCGATTGAAAAGACATAGGTAGATTTTTTTTTGTGTTTTATGTATATAGATTCTGACGCGTACGAAGCGATTTGCTTCCTCGTTTCTAATTCGAACCGCTAGGATATAGAACACCCTTCAGGCTTACGTTTTTACCTCTGCTTATAATATTGGTAACTTAAAATCAAGACTGAATAGGCATCTTCGATTCAAGCGCGCTCCACCTTAAGCTGCATCACTGCTTCCAGCAAGTCTGATTGCAGCCAAGCGCCAGTCTATAAAAAAAAAATTAAAAATTCGTTCTACCCTACTAGTCGTTCAACGGAGGCGTCTAGACAGAGCAACGCTGCAGGGTGACAGATTGCGGGGTCGTTTGAATAGCTGCTCCTTCTATAATATGTCTTACATTGACGTGCAGTGTGTGTTTGTGTGTGTGTGTGTGATAGGTGAAATATCACTTAAACAGTTTGAAATCTTTTAAACGTCAGAGTATACGTAATCGTAATCACCATCCTCAGTCATGAGGGACCGACTGGAGAGAGAGAGAGATAGTTGACGCTTTAAGATTCAGTACTTTTCGCTATTCGCATATCATTCGTAAATGATTAACCCAAAATTTTGTTTATATCTACAGCGTGCGAAGCGACAGTGGTGCGCAGCTTTCCCCTGAGCGCGTTGACGCGGGAGAAGAGCGTGAGAGCGGCGCACGCGCATCTCGAGCACGCGCTACACGACGGGTTGCAGCTGCGCGCCGCCACCTTTCAGCTTATCAAGGTGTGTCCAAGTTATTATCATCATAGTATTTTTTCCATTACATTTATTTAAATCGTTTGACTGTTATGATTAAATGTCAAAATTATTTGTAAGCCAATAATTAATTTTTAAATTTGTTAATTCCTTAGTTTTGTCACAATTGAAAACGTCATCTAAGCTTCAAAATGTCATGTTAATGTTGTGCTGGTGTGAACTATCGATTGAAGTGAAAAATTGCGTCGAATTTTGATCACGTCACCATTCAGTATTTCATACAAAATCCGAAACTAAGCGCCTATTGACGTTTGAAAAAAATTTGTCAAATACCAAATAAAAAAAACTTCTGTGTATATGGGCCTACTCCGTTTGGCCCATGAGGGCGCCGGGGCTCGAGGCTGAGCCTCTTTACCCGGGTGGGGCGCGGGGCAGCACTGTGCCCCGGTGAATGACTTCAAGCCTCGGCTTGGGCCTGCCTTGGAGGCTACGGGTCCTCTGTGTATATCTATTTAGTGTAAACTACTATAAAATTGACTAACAGGTGGCGCTGGACGAGGAAGTGAGCAGCGAGCAAGCGGAAGCGTTCCGCAAAGCGGTCGCGCGGCTCAGGCACCCGCCGCACCCGCTCTTACACTTCGCGCTAGCGCCGCGTGCGCCGCCGCCCGCTGATCTCGCGCAGCCTAAACACAACACGCTCAAGTATGCCCTGTTTTCATTATGCTCTGTATTTTTTTTTAGAGGGCTTTTATAGGTGACCTATATGTCAGCCCTACCCACCCTACCGGTAAAGACGTGCCGCCAAGCGATTTAGCGTTCCGGTACGTTGCCGTGTAGAAACCGAATAGGGGTATGGGTTTAATATAACTGCCATGCCCCTACAGGTTAGCCCGCTACCATCTTAGACTGCATCATCACTTACCATCAGGTGAAATCGCAGTCAAGGGCTAACTTGTAGTGGATAGAAAAAAAAAGCCCTATCGTTACACGCTACATACATTAAGCCTAATTATGATTAATTCTAAATCTATAACAATTTGAGAGAATCACTGACAAAATGTTCTTTCGCTGCCGAAATACTCAGAGGTTCACTAAAAATAGAGTTAAAAACACCAATATTCAATGAATTTAAATTAATTTTAGTGGGTCTAAGCTCTAATTCCCTCTCTCCTATGAGAGTGGAGGCCTGTGCCCAGCAGTGGGACGTTAATGGGCTGTGGTGGTGGTGGTGGTGCTGGTGGATTACGTCAGTACTTCTCTCAAATTGCGGTTACGAACACAATGCTCTGTATTTGTTCTAATCATACTAATATTATAAATGCGAAAGTGTGTTGGTTTGTTGGTTTGTCCTTTAATCACGCCGCAACAGAGCAACGGATCGACGTGATTTTTGGCATAGGTATAGTTAAGGACCTGGAGAGTGACATAGGCTACTTTTTATCCCGGAAAATTAAAGAGTTCCCGCTGGAATAACCACTACAGCCCATTAATACGCTGTACGCTGGAATAACAAAAAACTTGAACAACGCGGACGAAGTCGCGGGCATCAGCTAGTATACAATAACCAAGTTCCGCAAAGCGGTCGCGCGTTTTAGGCATTCTCCGTACCCGCTATAACACTTCAAGAGAGCAAGAGATTTTTTTGCAGAGGACCTGGAGAGTGACTTATGCTACTTTTTATCCTGGAAAATGAAGGAGTGCCCGTGGCACTTTAAAAAAACGGGGTGGGATTTTGAAACAGATTTTGCAGTGCTTTTATAATGTGTAACTTATAGGGTTTTGTAGTTATTAAATTCCATAAACCTTTTTGTTTCATAGAGGCTTCGCCAAAAAGACGTTGTTGAAAACCGCTCGACGCGCGGGCCTCAAGCCCAAACCATCCAAACGGCAGAAATACGTGCTGCCCTCAGCAGACGCGAGGTCGCTGACGTCACCGCCGCTTATGTCTTCCTTATCCGCCGATACATTATCACGTGAGTGTTGATCTTAGTTTTGAACCGTGTGCCTTTTTGAAGTAAAACAACTTTACGCACGCTTGACTTGGGGAGTAAGCTGGTGAATGCGTGACGAGAGCGTTACGAAAAGTGTGATCGGGCAAGGCGAACGGAAGTTGAGAGGGAGATATAAGTTAGTGAAGATAGAAAGAGAGAGTTACGTTTTGTAGGGGCAAGAGAGAGGTGCGAACACAAATTTTCTTTCTCTCTTTCTCTCATAGCCAGTTACGTTTCGTATATGTATGTTTCAGTTATGTATTAATTTCAGATATAGATTAAGCTAAAGAAGTTTTACTTCAGTCGTGTGGTCTAAAGCACACTCGTTTTTTTTTGTTTAGGCCAGGATTACACTTGAAAGTTATTACGGGTATGTTCTGATATGCATTGAGAGCACTGTAAGGTGTGACGTCAATTTAGTATACTGCGAAGCCGTTCCTTTGTAGTTAGCTATACTGGTGACTGTTTAAAACGGAACGCTGTCAGCACTGAGACAAACACTCTCGTCTCGAGACTGTCTCGATGAGGTTTTAGATTTAATTTAATTTATTTTACTTAGTTTTAATTTCATAGTGTTTGTAATATTAGTTTTAATTTAGATTTCATTTATAGTTTGTTTATTTCCTAGTTGTAATTAAATATACGATTATTATTTATATATGTAGAAAAAACAGAAACATAGTGGACAAGGAAACACTTATCTCTATACGAGATCTCTACCAGTGACCCTTGGCAGTGAGAAAGGTTGTGAAGGAAGAATGGGCACAACAAGATATGAGATGGAATGAAACGAGATATTATTATATCATAAACTTTATCATTTATCATTTTTTGTCAACATTTTTGTCAAGTTTTGGCCAGTATATATTTTGGTTTTTTATTCCCAGTGGAAGAGCTAGAACTCGGCGGTGGTTGTGGGCCGGTTAGCGGGGTGTCAGAAGGGGTGGAGACTGACTCGCGATCGCTGGAACGCGTGCGCGAGCGGATATACGCGCGCGACTGGGCGCGCGTCGGCCTCGCAGCCCCGCCTTTTCGCCTCGCGCACGCTAATGCGCTCTATACCTTATGTCGAAGGTAAGACGGCATCTACAAATATATTTTTTTATCTACGTTTTTCAACTTACGTAGGTTTTAAGATATTAAGATAAGCTATTAGTAGATAAGTTTTTACTATTAAACGAAATACGTTTATTAATTAAGCTAATATTATTTCGAAATTCACACAAACTAATCATAATAATTATAGAAATATTCTAGCGTCCCCGATTAGTGCTGCAAAGTCTAGACTTGACGACCTCCGTGGCGCAGTGTTGAGCGCTGTTGTCTTAACGTGTGGAGGTTCTGAGTTCGATTCCCGGCAGGGTCTATTTAGAAATTTATAATTTCTGAATTTTCCCTGGTCTGACCTGCTGGGAGGCTTCGGCCGTGGCTAGTTACCACCCTACTGCCATGCGATGTAGCGTTCAGGTACGATGCCGGGTAGAAACCGAATAGGGGTATGGATTTTATATTACTACCATACACTTAATAGGTTAAAGCCCGCTACCATCAGACTGCATCATCACTTATCATCAGGTAAGATCGCAGTCATCGACCACACAACCAATAGACGCCTAATTACTATGCTTTCGTAATGCAAACAATTCAGTCAAATGACTCAAGTAAGCGGGCGCGGGGTACTAAACGCTGATTGGTCTACTCAAGGTCAAAAAAATCATAAATCAAATGGGATGGGGTCCTAACTCCTAATAATTATTTATCGATAATTAATTATCGATATACTCTAATTAATATTTAAATAACTCGGTAGGTTTTGTTACAAGGGCGTGGAATTATATAAGACCTATTAAGTCTGATGTGTTGTCTGAAAGTGTTCGCCCTATATGAGGAGTCTATTAGTTGTATGGTCGATGATCGCAGTCAAGGGCTAACTTGTAGTAGATAAAAAAAATGCTGAATAAACCCATTGAAGAAATCGACCACAAAAATTCAAAATTCAAAACTTTTTTATTCAAATAGACTTTTTACAAGTGCTCATGAATAGTCTTTAATAGGGTATTAACTGTGTTAGTACTTTATGATATATAAAAAAAAAAAAAAAAAAATGAATAGTCGAATGAATCTACCAATACCTTTCACTGTCAATACCTTAGTATCGATAGCGTCTTTTGCCTCCTGTCTAGTTACCCGTCGGTAATGGCGGTGCCGGCGAGCATATCAGACGAGTCTCTGCGGCGCACTTCGCGCTGCTACCGCCAGGGCCGGGTGCCGGTGCTGACGTGGCGACATCCCAGGACTGGCGCTTTGCTCGCCAGGTAAGTCAAACTACAATAATAGCACAGTAAACAGATACAACCAGTATGGAAACTACCTAGAAACGTTCGAAACAGCTCACTCACACAAACGCATCCACGACACATAATGACGCGGCACTCAGTACTGACGGCACTGCGACCCGTGCTTATGGGTCTCGTAGATGCGCATGTTTGTGTGAGTGAGCTGTTTCGAACGTTTCTAGGTAGTTTCCATACTGGTTGTATTTGTTTTCTGTGATAATAGGGATGATGCCTGTGAAAAAAATAAACTTATAACAAAAATATCAAATTAAAACGATGAAATACATTAAAATCTAAATTATAAAGCTAAACATTGAAAAATCATCCAAACCGCCGCAATGAGTGCCCAGAACGCTGGCTGCGTTACCCCTCTGAATAGCCAAACCTAAATTTGGGCCGAGGTAACTGCCAGCCCTCCGGTCACTTGTGGAATCTGTGAAACGAGAAGATCCTTAAAAAATATCTAGCATCTTCGCCCCACGACCCCCCAGGGTTTATAAATTATTTATTTCTGGATATTAAACAGAGGGTCTTCTAAAATACCTAAAATTCATATCCTCGGTTAGTTTTAAGTTTGATAACCATTTAAAAACTATTGATCAAAGAAAAAAAGTGTCTTTTTATCTTTAGTACCACCTTTATAATATTATGTGTTTAAACGCAATAAATAATTCCTGATTCTGATTCCTTTTTATTAACGTCATCGGAAAATAAATCGCGCACTCCTAATATGTATGTTCCAACGTAGTGCCTCAACTATACTGAACCGATTTTGTTGAATGAGAGGTCAATCGATTCGTTATTATGGTCCGGATGACATTTTACAAGAATAAAATCAATATGAAAAGTTTTACATTCTTAAAAGTATTCACTGAATTTTTTTCCGTAGTAGGATTACAGTTTTGAAATTAATACATAGCTCTTGTTATGTAAAATATATTAGTTCCACAAATTGCCGCGGGACTCCTTTCTTGACCCGGCCTATGTAAACAATGCGATATGAACGATTGATATTGTCTAGATCAGCCGCGTCACATCACAAGGGTGTCATGGGCATGCTCAAGTCTTCCAGCCACCAGGCGCCCGGCCCGGCGCAGGGCGGCACCGAAACCACCTCGAGCCTGGAACAGGTAACACCTTAACACATGCACGCAGGTCTGATTGCAGCCAAGAGCTAGTATACCTTGTTTAAAAAAAACTAACTACTTAAAAACGTGCAGCTGGGAGCAAACTTACTTAACTCTCAAGCGTGCAGCTGGGAGCCGCTGGAAACAAGCGGCACAAGACCATGCAGGAGACCTTCGTCCAGCTGTGGACGTCTATAGGTTGAAACGACGACGTCGAAGACTTAAAAACGATGCCTATGTCAAAAATAAACTAATTTTTAATGATTATTGAATAGAGGGTCTTCCAAAAGATCTAAAGTTCACATCTTGTGTTAGTTTTAAGTTCGATAATCATTTTAAACTATCGATTAAAGAAAAAAGTGTGTTGAAATTTCATACAAAATTCCATACTAAAAGCCTGTTTTTTTAAGTTTGATAAAGAATAGCTGATTTGTATGAGTTGTCATCATCCCTTTTTATTATCATAAAAATTGCTCGAGCATTTTGTTGTTCAGTGTCCGCTGACCTCTATTGTGACGTGGTGTAATTTTTTTAGTTCCCACGGAAACCCCTTAATTTTCCGGGATAAAAAGTATCCTATGTCAGTTCTCCAGGTCCTCAACTATACTCGTGTCAAAAAACCACGTCGATCCGTTGCTCCGTTGCGGCGTAATTTAAGTTCAAACTAACAAACAAACACACTTTCGCATTTATAATGTTATATAGTATGATGAGCTAAGCTCTAAACTATGGTTTTTCTCTAGGAAAGATACCTAGCAACCCTGGTGGCGCTAACGCCTGCCTCGCGAGGCGAGCTGGAGGACTCCAGCCTCAGCCTGGACTCTTTGCTCCTGTGCTGCGAGGACCTCAGAGGAGAACAGCCTCACAACCACACGCCTCTGCTGAGCAAAGCGGCCGGCACTCTAGGGTGAGTGATACCCAGCCAACTCACCCACTCAATTTTCCTCAGCAGCTGGGCTTTTTTTAAGGTTCCGTACCTCGAGAGGAAAAAGGAACCCTTATAGGATCACTTCGTTATCCATCTGTCTGTCTGATAACACCCTTTTTCTCGAGAGCGCGTGGAGATATCAAGTTGAGATTTATATCGAATACTATGGTCCCTTGGAGCCGTAAAAAATCAAGTTTCTAAGTCAACGCAATCAAAAGATACGGTAATTTATCATATTTCTTGTATTCTATATGTTAGGTGTAATCGAGTATTCATCTATCGACGAGTATCATTCCCCATCGGAACCATTGCCCTCCCCATTGAATCTATCTTTTGGGTATCTGACTACAAGTCAAATAAATTCTTTTTTAGTGATGATTAAATAGAGAATCTCCCAAAAGTCGTAATATCCACGTCCCTTGTTAGTTTTATGTTGAACTAGATGATGGCCGCGATTAGATTTTTTTGATTCCCGGGGGAACTCCTTAATTCTCCGGCATAAAGAGTAGCCTATGTCCTTCCCCGTTATGTAATCTACCTCCATAACAAATTTCATCATAATCGGTGGAATAGATGTGCCGTGAAAGCGTAGCAGACAGTCAGACACACTTTCGCATTTATAATATTAGTATGGATTTTAAACTTAAGACGTAACGAACGTCACAATTAAGTATTTCATACAAAATCCCATACTAATCACACGTTAAACGTTTCAAAAAAGGTTTGCTGATTTGACTAGTTGTCAAATACCCAATGGTATGCTCCTGCTCATGAAATGGTCCAAGATACCGCGACGATAAGACCTTAGTTTTTCTATGTATGCCTCTACTAGCTGATGCCCGCGACTTCGTCCGCGTGGATTGAGGTTTTTTGGTTCCCGCGGGAACTCTTTAATTTTCCGGGATAAAAAGTAGCCTATGTGCTATTCCAGACTATAATCTATCTCTGTGCCAAATTTCATCCAGATCCGTTCAGCCGTTGGAGCGTGATTGAGTAACAAACATCCATACATCCATACATCCATCCAAACTTTCGCATTTATAATATTTATTTGATTAGAGGTATAAACGATCCCCGACTATGAAGTTTGGATCGCGGTTGCTTTGGAAGGTATCAGGTAGAAAAGGTGGCACCTTAAATTCGTTAAAGCATTAAACTCCGTTTTTTTATATTTTTCTGTGGAATAATATTAAAAACCACGTTGTCCATTGTCAGACACTTAGAACGATTGCAACCCTCAAAGAGTGTCTGAAGGTCTGATCGACGCGGGATCTTGCTCTAAAATGTCTTCGTTATTGTTTACCAGGGTGCTAGGTCGCGGCAGCGGTGGCAAAGGAGGAACCAGTGCAGCCCGGCATTTTGGACGATGGGGCTCCCTAAAAGACAGGCGACAACCATCTCATCTTGACCTCTATGTGCCTCGACAGCGGCTATCCACCGCGGATCTTGATTCTGGTAGGTTTACTCAGTTACATGTTATTGTGTTTAAAATTATTTGCAATTTTGTTTTTTAATTTGGCGTTCATTTTGAAATCCATTATAAAATAAGTATTGGTGTCATTTTCCACGGTTTTAGTAGATATGACAAATAAAAAATATTGCAAACATTTAATAACTATTATGATATTAAAAATTATTTAGGATATTGATTATGAAAATCATCATTATATTTTTTGGATACTATTTTTGATATGTTTTCAGTTTTTGATCACGAAAACAATGTCCATGATTATGTAAATGAAGTCTTTACTCGGACTTACCTTTTGATATAACTCGTGCCAAAAAATAAACAGATCGAAACGTAGCAGCACTAATCATTCCGTCTCACTCATACAGTATACACAGGTGTAAAATGTAAGTGAGAGGGAATGATTAACGCTGCCATTACCATAAATAAATAGGGATGATGCTTAAGTCAAAAATAAATTATTTCTGACTAATAGATGATTCCATAGAGGATCTTCCAAAAGATAAAATCCACATCCTCGGTTAGTTTTAAGTTTGATAACCATTTTAAACTATAGATTAATGAAAATAAAGGTGCGTTGAAATTTGATGACGTCACAACTATGTATTTCATACAAACTTTCACTTTTTAAGTATCAAACTTGAGTTGTTGATTTGATTAAGTCGACAGCATTCCGATTTTCCCCAGTGTCAGGCGACGGCGGAGGTAATGGCAACACACATCGCCGCGCGGCTCTCTACGTGCTATCGGAGAAAGGTGCCCACGTGGCGCTCGCGGGAATCGAACCCGTGCCCGTGGAGTATCCAGACGCGCGGCACACAAAGCACGCGTTCAAGAAGCTGCTGCGCGCCGCCGCGCCCTCCGCGCCGCAGAGCCCTGATGAACCTGGCTTCCTCAGGTTGGTAATCTGTCATCTACAATAATATATGTATAATGGTTTAGGTATGTGTAATATATGTATTTATTTATGTGTATATATATGTCATTGGTGTGTATATTTGTGTAAGTTTATGATATAATATCTCGTTTAATTCCATCTCATATCTTGTTGTACCCATTATTCCTTCACAACCTTTCTCACTGCCAAGGGTCACTGGTAGAGATGTCTTATAGAGATAAGTGTTTCCTTGTCCACTATGTTTCTGTTTTTCTACATATTGTATGACTTTTTGGTACAAATAATAAAAAAATTCTAAACTAACACACACATTCACCTTTTTAACTACAAAAAACACATCAATCTTCACCATAGGCAGACTAGCAACCGCAATCAAGTCCGAAAGTCGTTCGTCGGAATGAGCGTACTCTTTACGTACCGAGAAGAACCAACAAAAAACTCGGCGGTTGCTCTTGAAACTTGAACTTGAAAATGAAAAACAAAGCCGGCTGAGTTTGTTGTGGGCTCTTCTCAGGCCTAGGTAGCTTTAGTGTTAAGACACCTACAACATTAATATTATCAATACCACTTATTTATATTTTATGCGGAAGGACCTGGGAACCCACCGCATATTTTTTTTTTTTTTTTTACCACTACAAGTTAGAATTATTATCCCAAGAAACCCCCTGCCATTATATGATTAATGGAAATGGGTCACGACCCTCAGCAATGAGGAATACGACACAGAGAGAGATATTTTATTGACGTTTAAAAGTGCTGTACTAATTTTGATTTAAAGCACTTTACACTTTGGCTTTAAAAATTTGCCTTATTACAGACTTGTGGAAGAATCAGGCTGGCTGTGGCAGCTGCGCCAGTTGTTTCAGCTGTCCGGCGCTGTGGTGGACCTACTCGACGTGCAGGGCTCCTCTGTACTGTTGTCACTCGAGGACGGCTGGGATGTCACAGCACAGGTACAATTTAATCTATCTCAAACTCAAACTCATATTTTTTAATTCAAATAAACTTATTAAAAGTGCTTTTGAATCGAGTTTGGAATTATTCCAAGGTTTTTAAATTTTATAGTAACATACTTAATTTATTTATAAATAAAGACCCTGGGAAAGTCTGGAGATTCCTTAACACCATGGGAATTGGCCGGGATCGCAAATCCTCTCTTACCCCTAGTAACGTTGATATAGAATCGCTTAATAGACATTTTACGACTGTTCCTTTATTAGACAACTCAACGAAATCTAACACGCTTAACTCCCTTAGTTTAAGGCCTAGTCCTAATTCTGGGCTATTCAATTTTACACCCATCACTGCTACGGAAGTCCAGAAGCATATCATGGCTATAAAATCTGATGCCATCGGCAGTGATGGTGTGAGTCGTAAAATGATTTTGCTGGCACTTGACAAAATCCTACCTGTCCTTTGCCATATTTTCAATCACTCTCTTTCCTCTAACACTTTTCCGAATATTTGGTGCTCGGCTTATGTCATTCCCATTCCTAAAATTTCCAATCCTTCTACCTTTTCTCACTATCGACCAATCTCAATTCTTCCATTTTTATCGAAAGTGCTTGAACGTGTGGTCCACAGTCAACTTTCACTATTCCTCTCTAAGCACAATATTCTGAGTCCATATCAATCCAGATTTCGCCCTGGGCACAGCACTGTGACAGCTTTGATCAAAATTTGTGATGACATAAGGTACGGGATTAATAGCCAGCTAGTTAGTATCGTAACCCTACTTGATTTCTCAAATGCCTTCAATACGGTTGATTTTGATATTCTCCTAGCTGTTCTTAAGTCAATAAATGTCTCCTCCGATGCTATTGGCTGGTTTCGTTCCTACCTTTATGATCGCAAGCAATGCATACGTATTGATGATAAATACTCGTCATTCTGCTGTCTTAGTGCGAGTGTACCTCAAGGAGGTGTTCTATCTCCCCTCCTCTTTTCTATTTTCATCAACTCTATCACTGATCTTCTCTCATTATCCTTTCATCTCTACGCTGACGACTTGCAAATTTACACATCAACAACCGTCGACGATCTCTGTGGTAATATAGCACGACTAAATTCCGAACTCAATACTGTGAGCAACTGGAGTAAGTCGTATGGGTTGTGTGCAAATGCAAGTAAGTCGCAGGTTTCTTTATTTGGATCAAGGCAGCAAATTGCCAAAATTAACCCCTCATCTCTCCCTCCTGTAGTATTCAATGGCACTAATCTGGAAATTTGCAGCACTGTCAAATATCTGGGTCTTGTTATGGACAACTCCTTTTCCTGGGCTCCCCAGATAGCTGCAGTTAGTCGGAAGATCTACGCCGTGATCGGTAGTGTCGTACGGAAGAATGGTGAAACTAGGGGTGACGTGACGACAAATTCAGCCGGGAGGTTGTCTGCTTGGGACTTTGACCTCCGCGGCTGTGTGAGGTTAGGTAAAATTTAGGTAGCCTAGTTAAGTACTTGAATACTTACTTTTGGGTACTTACTAGACTCCGTAGATCGCTGGGATGACTCAGCCAGTCTTGAGGTCGGACCTTTATTGTCAAGAGCCGTCCATGCGATTATAGCTAACTCTTCCCCCACGGCGAACAAGTTGGGAGTTCGGATTAGTGAAATGAAAACTATTCAGATTACAAAAGTATAAAATTTAATTTAAGTTCTTCAAAAGAAACGATAGGTCTAATTACTTCTAACGCTCTATACTACTAGACTTAAGACTACGAGTAGGTCATAGTTCGCTTACGAATACGCGCGCCACGTGGCGGGGCGAAGCGTCTCGCCTAGCGACAACGCTGGCGACTTCGCTCCGTCGCTGAGGACCCGAAGAGATGGTTGGGCGTGGAGGCGGCGATTGGATGACTGGCCTGCCTCCCGACGTGAAGCTCTTCTGAAGCGTGGCTGTTACTCGAGCTGGCGTCGTTCGAGTGAGACGCACAGGATATGCTCTACGCGGCACGACACTGATTCGGGATACTTCCCATCGCACGATCACTTTTATCCGGCACGCGCACAAGACTTACGACTAGACATCGCTGATCGTTAACTTCGAAGACATTCCACGAAGTACAATAAAGCACCTCGCCAAGATGGCGGAGGTGGTGACAAAAATTAACTATCGACTAGCGATCGATCCGCTAGTGAAAAAATAAGACGGGAGTCGGCTCCATCGGAAAGAGGGGAGAATAAAATCCCTTAAAATAGGGGGAGGATAACCCGTAGAAATGAGGAGAATGGTGAGAATCTGGTCTGCTAACCAGCGACCATCTTTGAATATTAAGCTCACATATTAAGTGAGAGTTGGGGACAATATACGTGTCTACAACTTGGATCTCTGTTACCGACTGCCACGCCAACTCGATTGGCGCGACCTTGTCCATGAGTGAGATAGATGTCTCGGACCACGAAGGTGTGAGTGAGACAGGATCAATATTCTGTGTAAGCGCAAGGTGTTATTATATTGGTAGTCCTGAATTAGGTTGCCATATTTTATTGATTCGATTTTATCAATCCACAGATTATGACGAATATTTAAATAGGTTTAGTCGATGTGGGTAACTTTGAGTGAAAAAGTTGAGTAGAAGTGTTCTACCACACTACAGTAGGTTGAGAAGATGGAAAAACTTTTTACCGGTCAAAACCAAAATATCCCTGGCTCAATCACTTCTGCTTCCCCTCTTAGATTATGCAGATTCATGCTATTCTGATTTACCACAGATTCTCCTTAATAAGCTTGAACGTCTGCAAAATATGGCTATCAGATTTGTGTTTGGGCTGAGAAAATTTGACCATATAACTCAATATCGAGTCCAACTCAAATGGCTCACCGTTAAACAACGCCGTAATTTCCATATCCTTTCTCTTCTCTTCTCCATCCTCTTTCTTCCACATACTCCTCCATATCTAAAGGAAAGATTTCATTTTCTTGGGTCTAGCCATCTTCTCAACCTTCGTTCAAAGAACGACAACAAATTAGCTATGCCAAGCAGTCGTTCGCAATGCTACGGTGACTCCTTTACTGTCAAAGCTGTGATTCTCTGGAATGCGATACCGCGGGATATTCGGCAGTCTGAGTCGTTGTTAACTTTCAAATGTCGTCTTAAAAATTACTATTTATCGCTATAAAGTTATAAATATCCAACTATGTAAAGCTCGTGTAAGTAAGTTTATGATATCATATTTATTATTTGAGTATATATTATGTTTATTTTATTTTTATATTTATACTGTCATTTATGTAAAATAGTATGTAATTATAGTATGTACTGTTAAGTAAGTTTATTATATTGCA
Organism: Erebia ligea; assembly: GCA_917051295.2. Taxonomy (NCBI): domain Eukaryota; kingdom Metazoa; phylum Arthropoda; class Insecta; order Lepidoptera; family Nymphalidae; genus Erebia; species Erebia ligea. Next base: position 2,800,935 of record OU785241.1, read on the forward strand.
ATAGTTAGTTGTAATAGTTAAGTAGTTAGTAGGTTGTTTTAATTTTTCTTTTAGAAATTTACACATGCAACCAATCTCCTTTCTTAAAAAGGTTGCCTGGAAGAGATCACTCATAGTGATAAGGCCGCCTTTACACCGTAACAAGTTTTAAATCCTGTCACCATTAGTTTTACCTCTGTTTTGTTATTTGTTTGTGTGTAATAAAGTGTTTTTACTTACTTACTTACTTACTTACTTATTTCATCAAATTAAGGGTACAAAATATGTAGGTACTCCTTTTTTTACGCGCATTACATGCCTGAACGGAACGAAGTTCCTTATGGGACGATGCGGAGGGTTACCCTATCCGGCAAAAATCGTCCATAACGAAAATGCGTGCAGAAAGATTTTTATGTATAGTTTATGTATGTTCGCTATACAGTGTCTAATGTATAGTCTACGTGATGACTGTTATTATTATTATTTCAGTTTGCTATTATTATTATATATTTTTATTAATCATTGTGAATAAAATAAAAGTGTTAAGATTATTTTGTAAAGTAGTTTTTGATTTTTATCAATAAAAAAATCATAATAAAAAATTTATACCTGAATAATTATTTCCTTCTTACCTCGACTAGAACTTGAAATTAATATTTATGTAATACGGAACTTCGTTCCTCTCTGGTGTCCCACGACACCACACTGCAGCTTTGGATTTACTTCTTCAGTATTAGAAAAAGGAATCATTCGGCTATTATCTTACTGTTTCAGATATCATCGTTAGCGCAAATCTGCCTGGACCCATACTACCGGACGTTAGACGGCTTCCGGATAATGGTGGAAAAGGAGTGGCTTGCACTAGGACACAAGTTTCAGCAGAGATCCAACCTGGCTGCGACGCCGCAGCAAGGGTTCACGCCTACGTTTCTCATGTTCCTTGACGCGGTGCATCAGGTAATTTCATATTTATACGTCTCGGTCAAACGATCATTTCCATACAACACAAGGTTTTGGTGTGAGTTAAATAGAGTCAACGTCCTCTATAGACAATTTAGAAAAGCTTTCTTAACAAATTCTGTTTATTGTTTCCCCGCAAATTAGAGTAAAGTACTATAAGTCTAAAGTCTACGTACTATAACTCCGAAATAGCAATTCACGGCCTTGTTTACTTAATAAGACATGGGAAGTCCACAGCTTCGCTTCGTCCTTCAAATCCAGGCCGGAAATAAAGCAATTTACAGCTGAGTTGCAGCAGTAAATTGTAATTTCTGGCCTGGGGAGTAATGTAGTAAGTACTTTTGTTTCTACTAAGTACTTTTGTTTCAGCTCCAAAAGCAGTTCCCTCTAGCGTTCGAATTCAACGACTACTACCTCCGTTTCGTGGCGTACCACAGCGTGTCGTGTCGCTTCCGCACGTTTCTGTTCGACAGCGAAGCGCAACGCGCGGAGCTTGGTCTGGCGCCCGCGGACGATCGCAGAGTGGACGCCTCTAGACTGGTAAGCGATGAAATACCTTCTATCATACTCATTTCAACACATCGCCGTCATCTCGGAATGAAAAGGGTTCGGCCATAGTCCACTAGCTCCGTTTCGTGGCGTACCACAGCGTGTCGTGTCGCTTCCGCACGTTTCTGTTCGACAGCGAAGCGCAGCGCGCCGAGCTTGGCCTTGCGCCTGCGGACGATCGCAGAGTGGACGCCTCTAGACTGGTAAGCGATGAAATACCTTCTATCATACTCATTTCAACACATCGCCGTCATCTCGGAATGAAAAGGGTTCGGCCATAGTCCACTAGCTCCGTTTCGTGGCGTACCACAGCGTGTCGTGTCGCTTCCGCACGTTTCTGTTCGACAGCGAAGCGCAACGCGCCGAGCTTGGCCTTGCGCCTGCGGACGATCGCAGAGTGGACGCCTCTAGACTGGTAAGCGACAGATACGTTATTCCTACCAGTCCTTCGACAGAGGAAGTTGGCAGAATTTTCAATACAAAATTCTGTCGCTCTACCGTGCGTTCCGTTATAGACTGAGAGCACTGTTCAGTGCTCTTACTGTGGAGAAATTCGTTCCGTTATGACTGACAGTAAACTGCCGCAGTATCCTAGGGAAATATATGACGTCATTAATCGACGCCATTTTTGTACTGTGAGCACTGGCGTTTTCGAGGTAAGGTGCTCTCAGTGTTTGTCTCAGTGCTGACTGCGTTCCGTTTTAAGCAGTACCCAGTATACCTAACTATAAAGGAACGGCTTCGCAGTGTACTGAATTGACGTCACACCATACAGTGCTCGCAGTGTATTTCGGAACACACCCCTAATACCACTCTTAACCATAATTGAGAGTACCGTACCTCAAGGTGCTACAACTGTCATGGTAGCCGAGTCTGTCATTTGTATGGGCATCACAGTATGAATATATACTTACGCTATGCTAATATTATAAATAAAGGGTGTCTACAAGCGCTCTTTCCTCTGCAGACTGTACGCGGTCTAGCAAAATTTCGCGCAAGTTCGAAATTTGTGACATAAACACTGAGCGACACTGGCTCTAGGTCTGCAACTCGGTGTCGTGTCGGTGAACACACATAGACACTGGATATTCAAGGCTGTGGATTATCGTGGGGATGGAATTTCCTTGGGTTTTATTAAAAATATAATTCTAGTAAAAAACTGCCGCTTCCGATGTGGCGGAACCCTTTTTACTGTTTTAAATAATAATTTTGAACTGTTCTTGTACCTGACTCCTTTGCGTGCGGTTCCATGCCTTAAAAACTACCTGATATAATAACTAACCTATTCCAATTATAATTATTATAATCTCCTTGGGTGGAAATCGCGCCAAAATTTTACACAAAGTGTACCTAATGGGATATTTTCTTCCCATTCGATCGCGACAACGTTAACTACGATTTGTATGGAATTGTCAAGCGCTTGATATCTAGCACTCGATTATTTCCATATATAAATGATAGTTAAGTTTAACGCAATCGAATTCGTAAAAAAACTCCCACTCGGCCTGCAGATCAATCACGATCAAACTTTGGCTTTCTACCGTGACTTTCAAATGACTTACCGTTAATGGCTAGCTATAGTTTCGTCTTTTGTGTAGGGAGTGGAGACGGGCGGTTCAGGGGGAGGGTCCGGCGCGGGGGGTGAGGGGGAGGAGGGGCGCGCCACGCTCGGCATGTTTGAGTACGTCGAGCGTTTGCACCAGCGGTCGCCACTCTTCTACAACCTGCTCTATACGCCTGACCTTGACAACCCGGTACGTACTATCTCAATCATTTGACCTATTACAAGTGTTCAGGTTAGGTTTAGGGGGAGGAGCGTTTGAGCACTTCGAACGCTTACATCAACCGTCGCCGGTCTTCTAAATAAATAGTTGCAGCGGGCGGAGGATTACACCCCGGCAGGGGAGACCAGACGGCCGGGGGTCAGGGCGACAGGTTGAGAAACCGGCGGACTATCCTAGCCGAGTCTAGCAACACCGCTTTCTGCATCCTGGCTGCGAGCGAACTGCCATGGAACCCCAGTCGCCTCAGATGGTGAGCGAGGCTGACTGGGATTAACCCATTCGCAGATATAACGATTGGGATGGTTTCAGCAGGGCTAGCATGGGCCGGAGATAAAAAATTTATCCCCCGATTTTATCCACTGACAAGAGATAAAATTAACTTATCCACTTCTCAGAGCACGGCAACACGGGAGAGGAGCAGTTTATCCCCGTTTGACATTTCACGGGGACTCGGGGGACTATTTATCCACCGTTATTTAGCTTTTTTATTTATTTATTTATTTAGGAATAAATTTTTTATCCTTTCCACGGGGAGAAAATTGTCTCGGCCCATGCTAGGGGGGCAGTGGACTCCACATGCCACATGGCGGAAACCTCGTGAGCCAGATCGAGATACTTTCGTTTTTTCTCCGTCTCAGCTCTCACAAGGTTCTCGTCCACCAAAAACACTTTTTGGTGATGTCCACCAAAAACACCCGCGACTGTGCCCGGTCCAACAGCACGATGTCAGGCTTATTCGCTAGAATAGTCCTGTCCGTGATGATGGACCGGTCCCAATAGAGCCGGACTTATTATAATTATTATTATAATTATTAACCCTAATTATTATATTTAGTTATATACCCCCATTCGGTTTCTACACGGCATCGTACCGGAACGCTAAATCGCTTGGTGGCACGTCTTTGCCGGTAGGGTGGTAACTAGCTAAGGCCGAAGCCTCCCACTAGGCCAGACCAGGGAAAATTCAGGAATTATAAATTCCCAAATTAACCCTGCCGGGAATCGAATCCGGGACCTTCGCACGTTAAGACACACACGCCGATCCCCACACACACGTTAAGACTCCGTGGCGGTCAACACTGCGCCACGGAAGTCGTAATAATCTATCTATCTATCTAACTATCCATAACAGGTCCTGCGTCCAGTGAGCGCAGTAAGCAGCCTGGAAGTATGGGAGTACTACGTAAGCGAAGAGATGGCGCACGGAGTGCCCTACGATCCAGACCTGTGGCTCGACGAGCGGAACCAGCCTACGCAGCGAAGACTCGTTGTAGCGGGGTGATTAACTCTTACACTATAACAGGGCCTGATCTCTCTCCGGTCGTGTCGGATTTTCCGTCCCATCGGGCTATGAGAGTAAAGGAACAGAGAGTGCACCTGTGTTTGCGCACACACTTGTGCAGTATAATATCTCCCGCGCAGATGGCTACTCTCTCTGGAGATTGGCCGCCGTGGCCGAAATTCGGTCGGGAGGACATTATACCAGGGGCCGTACTGCCAACGCTTAAAGCAATACTTAAGCAATAAACCGAGTTTCTTGCTAGTTCTTCTCGGTAGGAATGTCATTCCGAAGAAGTGGTAGATTCATTTGACGATTCAAAAGCATTTTAAATAAGTTTATTTTAATAAAAATATATTATGAGTTTGAGTTTACTGAAAATAACAGTTTGATGTCACGTACCTTGACGTTCCTCAAATAAGGATTATAATTCTAAAACACGAAAGTCAACAATATGGCTTTAAGCGTTGTCAGTATGGCCCCAGTAGCTCTATATCGTAAAAGCTGTATCAAACATTGTTACAGTCTCAATGCACAAGCATTATTTTGGCTAGGTGTTTGCGATAGGTACACTGTGTCGGGAGCGTATGTTGTGCTCGACCGATGCAATAGGAAGATCTTCCTCCGAGCCGGTGTCATGCTCGGGGCTGCCAGCTGGGCCGACTGTTGTAGGTTGAAAGTTCTATATATAGTACAATTCTGAAATAACTTCGTAATCGTGATTCAGGCGGCGGCACGTGATTGGCTAACGTGGCCGCGTCATGTTACGTCATCCATGTAGGTATGTGTGCCCCTACAACTGTAACAATCATAAATACGTAATAAGAGCCTAGATCTCGGAGTGGAGATGTGTGCAACAATCCAATCACATTATTGAAAGATGACGTGATAAAAATCACTGGTAACATAGCGCAGAATACAGACTAGTTGAATCCCTAGCTTTATTTCAGAAGGAAATCAATAAAACCGTGACTTGATGTCAACTTTGAAATCTTGTCTCGCTTATATTGAGCCTTTAATTTATTTTGCTATTTTCTACACTTTGGTTGGAAAAAAAGGAACTTCCTTTCCTTTCCCATTTTTACATTTCGGCGTGTTTTTTCCATTCCTTACAACTAGTAATAACAATTGGGTATTTGACAATTATTAAAATAAATTATTTTTTTAGTGATTATTGAATAGAGTATCTCCCGAAAGTCGTAATATCGACGTCCCCTGTTAGTTTTATGTTGAATAACTATTTTAAATTTTCGATTAAAGCAAAACAGTGCGTCGAACTTTGATGACGTCACTATTCAATATTTCATACGAAATCCCATACTAAGCACCCGTTTTGACGTTTGAAAAAAAGTTGCTGATTTGACTATTTGTCAAATACCCAATTATGTGTACAGGTACGACAGCATATCTCGTTGTATGCCGGACGCGTTCACCGGTTTGCTGGAGAGATTACGACAGCTGGAGCTGGAGCTAGGACACTTGCCCCAGAAGTGGAGGGTGCGATGGGACCAGTTGGAACTACCCAACACTTTGGAACTGCAGGTATGGATGTTTAATTTTTAGCGCTGGTTCGAGCAATATCTCTCATGACAAGCCTAAGCATTAGTTTGAAGTATGCAATGTAATGCTAACACGTAAGCTGTATTCTTTAGAACATAAGGCTGCGTTCACAATGCGATTTTTTTTTGCAATTCTGTATCTGTGGTGTATAAAAAATACAAATTAGGTAGGAGTAGGTGAAATCTGTACGCGAAATATAAATCGCGAGAGTAAAATTCGCGTGAATGTTTTTCGCAGTGCGAACGTAGCCTAAGCTTTTTAAGATAGTCTTTAATAAATGTTTGAATAGTTCATACGTATCGCTTTTATGTCAGACCTTAATACAAGTTACTTTTTTGACCGAGCGAAGCGAAGGTCTCTGAGTCTACTTGAGTGAATTGGCACTTGTCCGTCCGTCCGTCCGTCTGTCAGAGCCTTATAACTTCTGAATTACTGAACGTAATTACTTTAAATTTAAATATAATATGTAAACCGATGGCCTCCCGCCGAATATGGCTTAAAAAGTTATAAAAATCTTTATTTCAGGGGGGCTCTCATAGAAGCGAATGCGAAGTAAAATATTTTTTATAGCGTTACATAGGGTTGCGGTATATCATTTTAAAGATAATCAGGAGTAGAGTCCAAAAATATTTTTTTTTTAATTTTTCCCCTAAAATTGACGAAATGGGGGGCTTTCAAAGTGGAGATTTTCTAACGTCCAAAGTTGACCTCAGAACTCTCAATTTTCTGAAAGGCTGAGGCTGAAACTTATCGAGTATTTGAATTATGTCCTGTACTTGAACAACAAATACTAAAATTAGATAAATATTATAAGGAAACGAAATTATTTAATTTTTAATGAGCTTCCGTATTTTTAACAGAACTTCACAATGATGTCAATAGATGGCGCTCAGTACAAGACATTCATTTTAGATTTATGTCTTAGGAATGCCAGATATCTTTTGTTATACGGGTGACAGACAAACGATTTAGTACTTACACGTGTACTTATGATGACCGCGGTTCGTGTCGCAGCGCAACGCGTCGATGTGCAGCGGCGTGGTGCGTCGCGCGACCGCGGCTGCGCACCGGCGCGGCACGCTGGAGGTGCTGGCGCGCGCGCGGCTCGCGGCGGCGCCGCCCCCGCCCGCGCCCGCGCACCGCTGGGCGCCCGCGCCCGCCGCCGCGCCCGCGCGCTGCGACACCTGCGCAGACCTGCTGTGGGGGCCGCTCGAGGTGAGCTACACCTTCGCTACAGCCGCTAGCTTGGACGAATTGACCACGGGACGCGTGATATCGCCCATATTCGCCTTATCCCTCTAGCCGCGAACTGGGCTGTTTCGCCTATGTGTTATTCCAGACTATAAACTGTCTCTGTGCCAAATTTCATCCAGATCCGTTCAGCCGTTCTGGCGTGATCGAGTAACAAACATCCATCCATCCCATCCATCCAAACTTCCGAATTTATAATATTATTATTATAGACGTTACATACTTACACAGTAGGTACATAAGTACTATAAGTAATTAATTTGTAAAAGGTGGTCAATAAACATTTATTTATGTATGTATGTTACGGTGTAGACGGGCGTGCGCTGCGTGGACTGCGGCGCGGCGTGCCACGAGCGCTGCGCGGACGCGCTCGCGCTGCCGTGCACGCGCTACAAGGCGCCGCCGCCCGCCGACCGCGACCGCGACCGCGCCGTGTCGTCCGGTGAGGGTGACACTTGTCTTAATACAGATAATAACCTACAGTAGAGCAGAGTGTAGCTGTCACGGTATCTAACTCAGCAGGGCGATTGCCTAAAAATAACAGCTACAATGTAACGATCGCAATCACCTGTGAGCATTCTTCCACTGTTGGCCAACATCCATTGATGCAGCAAAAATACCATAAATTCAGCAAAACATACAATCAAAACAATTGAGACTGTAACAATGATTGATGCAGGTTTTACATAATCGCCCTGCTGAAGCAACGGCCTCAAAATTGAGGCCGTTGCTTCAGCAGAATTTAATTTACTAACGCTATCTAATCTAAAAAGCGGGAACTTACTTGCAACATAATGTGCCATCTAGTGTGATTGCTTGAAAACGTGTGATACGGTCATAGATTAGTACAGATGCGTCAACCAAACGCTTGTTGAAATGAAAACCTACACATCAGTGTACTCTCTGAGGTACACGATAAATGTTAATATGACGTATGATGTTGTTATATTTAATTTTTGATACTTAAGTAAATATTATTCGTATTCGAAAATAATGCCGCGAATGTATTGCCGCGGTAGATCACTGCCATAATTCGAAGAAAAAAAAAAGATTTATCCTTTTTTAAACTTTCAATAGACGAATTTTGTAATAAAAATAGATGTTCATACAAATAATTAATATTGCAGACTATAACTACATTATTATTAGATCCAGAAGAATTTAACTTAGGTCTCATAATAAGGTACAAGTTACAACCCTGGCGTAACTTTCGAATAGTCGCAAGGAAGCGAAGTGCAGAGAAAACCAAACTCTTGCTACCTGGACCTAAGGCACATTTTGGCTCATTATGGTCAAGGTGACATATCGCATGTCTGAAGTAGGCCTAAGCTATTAAAGTGTATCGGTATTTGGGGTTTTCCTAGAGTGAGATATCTGTTACGAAGTAACTATTATTTCATCTGTGGCGAGACGGAAGTAAATCGAAACGAAACACTGCTAGCAAAACGCTATTTACTCGTAACTTGATTTTGATAGATGCGTGCCACACGGCAAGTGGAACGCGCGTATTTTCGTTAGAAAAAAAATTGGTTTACCTCCTTGCATTTTGAAATTTATATGAAGTTTCTTAGACAGATTATGAGAAATTTTCTGAATACAAAATATGTATGCTGTTACAGTAGCAGATTAGATCTAAAATTGGCAATGGTTGCCCTTGATTGGAAACATTATATGAAACTTTTTGCTTGAGTTAAATATGTTTTACCCAGGCGTAGCGACCCTACAGTCATCTTCCCAGCAATACTACGAGCAGTTTTCGTCCAACGTCGCTGAAAACCGAACACACGAGGGGCATCTGTACAAACGCGGCGCCCTGCTCAAAGGGTGGAAACAGAGGTAACCAAAAATTTGAAATACGTGTCAGAAGCATATCGGTTTCATACATTTAGTAACTGATACCCGCGAGTGTTTTTTTTTAATTTCCGGATTCTCTTGGATTTTTTGGTATAAAAATAGCCTATGTCACTCTCTGGGTCTTCAACTATATCCATGCAAAAAAATCATGTCCATCTATTGTTCTATTGCAGCTTGATTGAAGGACAAACAAACACAGAAATTTATTAGTATGAATATGATGTTTAGAGACACTATAGCGAAGTGGAGTCGCATGAAACTGATATATGAGTGACTGACGCATCACGTTATACTTGTATATATTTACTAGTACATTTACTCGTAAAGTTGCTCTTACTTCACCGCTATTTAAACTATAAAGTATACTTTTCACAAGCTTGGGCAAAAAAATATTACCGCTCAATTTTTTATTTTTTTTTTTAATGTATAGGCCAGCGCTTGGCTGCAATCAGACTTGGTTGCAAGTGGTGATGCAGCCTAAGGTGGAGCGCGCTTGCCTAGATCCTGATGCCTATTCACTCTTGATTTAAAAAAACGGAAAACGGAAGCCGGAAGGGCATTCCATATCCTAGCGGTTCGAATTAGAAACGAGGAAGCAAATCGCTTCGTACGAGCCCGCGGAATTTCGACTGCGTAAGGGTGCAGACCTTGTCGATGCCTTGCGGTTCGATAATAAAAAGGTGACGGAGGAACCAGATCGAACAGTTCTTGGGCACACTCTCCGAAATATATCCTGTAGATTATTTATAGCCTACAAAGGAGTGCGGTAGTATTAATACTTCAATCGCACGTAAAGAATACGTGCACTAACTTTTTGTTGAATGTTCTTTCCAGATGGTTTGTGCTGGACTCGATAAAGCATCAGTTGCGATACTACGACGCGATGGAAGACTCGCATTGCAAAGGATTTATTGGTAAGGAAACACTCATATAATTAGTTTCATATCTCTAAAATAAAGATCCTTATCCATCCACTTTGTTGTCCGTGTGTCAAAGTAGTTTTTCTCAGTGATTACCATTTGTCTCGGCTGGCTTCATCCCCAGGGGTGACAAATGGGATTTTTATTTAAAATAATCCCAGTTGTCACTAGCGATGGTACTTCAATGAGATAAAAATCTATCATTTCCAATCGTCCCCATTGAAGTGCCATCGCTAGTGAAAACCGGGAACTTTTAAAATAAAAACCCCATTTGTCACCGCCGGTTTCGTCCCCAGGGGGTTTTCTTTGCTTGAATAAAAATAAAGCAGGCTTGTAGTTTAAAGAAAATAGACACAATTAAATAATATTTGCATAGGTTCATTATACTGACTTGTCTTAATTTTAAGTTTGATGAAGAGTTTGACGACCTCCGTGGCGCAATGTGTAGCGCTGTTGTGTTTACGTGCGGAGGTCCCGGGTTCGATCCCCGGCAGGGTCAATTTGGGAATTTATAATTTCTGAATTTTCCCTGGTCTGGCCTGGTGGAAGGCTTCGGCCGTGGCTACTACTTACCACCCTACCGGCAAAGACGTGCCGCCAAGCGATTTAGCGTTCCGGTACGATGTAGTGTAGAAACCGAATAGGGGTATGGGTTTAGTCTAACTGCCATGCCCCTAACAGGTTAGCCCGCTACCATCTTAGACTGCATCATCACTTACCATCAGGTGAGATCGCAGTCAAGGACTAACTTGTAGTGGATAAAAAAAAAAGTTGCTGATCTGATTGAGTTGTCGTCATCCCTATTCCTGCACAGATTTGGCGGAGGTGTTGACTGTATCGCAGGCGGCGCCCGCGCCCGGCCCGCCCAAGAAGTGCGACGACCGCTCCTTCTTTGACGTGAGTAGTACCTTAGGCGTCAGACACGAAACTAGCGACGCGACGGCCGAGCGACGGCGACAGCGGGGCGATGGGGTCCGACAGCTGGCGACGAATTTAGGGAAGGGCCATTAGGCAAGCTGAAGTTGTGGAAAAATATAATTTCGTTCATTGGCGAATCCAGTTCTGCCAGTCTGGTAGAACGTTAGCGATAACACCGCCTTTGCATACTGTGTAGTCCTAGTTCGTTGTTTTAATGTTTTGTTTATTTTCGTGTTCTTGTGTGCAATAAAGATTTAATAAATAAATAAATAATAAACGTTTGCAGTTATTTCGCTACTGCGCAGCATATAACATTTGCAAAAAAAAATCCAAAAACTCATTTTTTTGGCACCTTGACTTTCTAATCTTTAAATTTTGTACTTATAGAATTCGAAAAAATAAATCCCAGACGTTTTTGTCGGCTATAAAGTATTACCAGACCTCTTTCAAATTCTTCCCGTAATTAGTCGCCAGCTCTCCGACTAATCGCATCGCCCCGCTACCACCGTCGCCCCGCTACCGCTAATTTCGTGCCAGTACACTTAATCAACGCGGGGCTTTTAACTTCATGTATCTTCTTCTTCGGGGCTTGTATCTTCAAATCAAGTGTGAATAGACATCTTCTAGGCAAGCGCGCTCCACCTTAGGCTGCATCACTACTTCCAGCAACTCTGATAGCAGCCAAGCGCCAGTCTATAAATTAAAAAAAAAGTGTGATACACACACGGCAAAAGTGAAACTTCAGAAAAGTAGCCTACGAGAGAATAAGACAGTAAAATTTGTATTTTATCTCATTCTCTCGCAGGCTTAATCCTATTATGAAATATGAATATGTGTATCTCTTTTTAAAGTCGCTTTTTCGTTTCATCGAATTTTCAAATCACAACGATTCTTAAGAATTTTCACTTCAGAAAAAAACTAAAAGATTGTAAGTGAAACCGACCTCACCACACACTTAACAGTCCATATCTTGAAAACTACTGAACCGATTTTGATGAAACTGGCACTGTTCCCGAAGTTGATGTAAATGTAAGACGATAAAAGAAGAATGATCACAATACGATTAATAGTTTCGGAGAAATCCGCTTACAAACATACATACATAAATACATACAACTATGAAATTTTGTATATTTGTTTGGAAACCCTTATGTGAATTATGTGAATATTTTGCAGTTCCAATAATATTAATACATACATGTGTCGAATTGATAACCTCCTTTTTTTGAATTGGTTAAAAATGCTTTTTTTTCACTAATTGAAATTTATTTAGTACTTCACTAATTGCAATTTGTTTAGTAGTTCACTAATTGCAATTTATTTATTACTTTACAGTTGCGGACGAGCAGACGGACATACAACTTCAGTGCGAGCGACGCGAACGCGGCACAAGAATGGATAGAAAAGTTACAAGCTTGCTTACAGTGAACAGTACGGATACGACGCGGCATACGACGCGACCTGTCGTGTCGTGAGATATAAACTACGATATTAATAGCTATTATAATTTAATGGATATGTGTCTCAAGCTTTACGTATTTTTATGTATGTATTTATGTTTTTATTTTTCAATTATAAACGAAAAGTTAATATATTAATAAAATTAAATGTTATTTGTTTGAATTAATTTCGATATTATGCATTCAAATGTCTTGATTTTAGTTGTTTAGTCTGTCTAGTGAAAAATGGCGGGGGGAAAAAAACAGGTCTGATATCCCCGGATGTACTAGATTTTTTTGTTTTGCCTTGAGTTTTACATGACCCTAGTGTTGCAGTATAATAATTACTTCCATATTTCACTAGACAGTCTGACTAAAGTGAATAAATTATACTTGATTTATTGAAATATCTTGACATATCAGAATGAGGATAAAGAAAAAAAGGAAATAAAAATGGGTCTCATTAATAATTAAAATAATCCCTGTTACGTAATACCGGATAATTCTAGCACGTAGCTAAAAAAACGGATTTTTAAGGCCAAATATTAATCTAAACCATAATATACGCTACGATACGATTAAACTTAGGGTCAGAGCAGAAAGAATATCAAATAACGTGAACAAAATATGTGCGGACTCGAAAAGCTGCTGGGCTACCCTCTAATGGGCTTACCCTCCTCCTCCTCCTCCTCCTCCTGACGCTTTAGAAGTTTATATCTTCTTAAATACTTGCTTGTATTAATGCCTGCTATTTATTAATACAACTATTAATCAATTCAACAGCTATTGACAGGTTTTATAAGTCACTGCTGTTTAAAAAAAAATGCCCAAAATATTCCAATCCCTGCGTTATGTTGAGGTCGATATGCCATCCAAATTTTTATTTTGACACTTCGACTGAGCTAGTATGAACTGACCCTTAAGTACGCGAGCTCGTGGGTTACCTACTAGTTTCTTTATAGATAGACTATCGGATGCCCGCGGCTTTGTCCGCGTGGAGTAAGATTTTTATAATTCCCGGGAGAACTCCTTAATTTTCGGGGATAAAAGCCTATGTCACTCTCCAGGTCCTTTACTATGTCCGTGCAAAAAAAGTCAATCTGTTGCTCTGTTGCAGCGTGATTGCAGGACAGACCAACAAACAAACACATCGCATTTATAATATTAGTGTGATTCAATTTTCGAAGTGGTAGGAAATTCAAACATATTTACTATATTGTGATGTCACATGTTCGAATGTTCGGAATTTGATGTTTAAATTAAATGTTGTGAATTTGAATAAGGAATACGACATAAGGTTCCCTTTTGCTTAAATCTTATACATGTGCAGACAAACGTATGTGTATAACGTGCGTCTAATACGCTACTATTTATGTGAATACTACAAGAGATTTCAGTAAATTGTGGGAGGTAGTTACTATAAGTAGAAAAACACCAAATTGAAAACCGTCTTTTAAAAAGTCTGTTAAAAAGTAGCACATGAAAGGAATTAGACTTCATCTAAAGTTTAAAAGTAAGCCGTTGTTACTGAAAGACGTTAATTGAAAAATATCCTAACAAAATTAGATATTTTTTTAATTTAAAATCAATCACAACTTCATATTTTTGTAAAGCGAGCTATAAATCGTCCGGAGCTTTAAAGACTAAAACCCGACTATGATTTTTAGTAATTTGGCAATTCATTCAGTCTATGGAATGTAGATAGATACACACGTTTAATTATTGCCAAACCTACGAGTTTGATTAAAAAAGCATTTTTGGACGTTAAATAAAGCTACATGAAATTGTATCAAACGTCTCCTACAATTTACTTGTTATACTCTTAGACTATTAGATTAGTAGTTAGAATAAAATATTATATTGTTACGTTGGTTATTTGTACATATTTTATATTAATTGATTGAATAATAATTAGTTATTGTTGTGTAGAGACTTCTGTTCTATTATATTGTGGATATTTTCGTTTTAATATGTAATTTTATATGTATTAAATTCGTAATGTAGACCTGTGTAATAAGTAGACATTTTCTATATTTTTATTTGTTTGTCTCTTAACTACATGAAAAGTTATGGGATTTGTGCTTACTTTAATGTAAAATGTCTATTGGTTTCATAAAAATAAAAAAATTGTTCTTTTGAACCGTTTTGGCGAAAAAAAACAATGATTTTCTTGAATCTCCCTGTGTTGATGGAAAACTTCGTAAGTCATTTTAATAATCATTGAATCTTATAGATAATTATGCCCGCGACTTCGTCCGCGTGGAATAAGTTTTTTTAATTACCGCGGGAACTCCTTAATTTTCCGGGATAAAAAGTCTATGTCCAGCTTCCCCGGGATATAACCTACCTCTATACCAAATTTCAGCAAAATCGGTTGAAAAGATGGGCCGGGAAAGCGTACCAGACAGACAGACAGACAGACACACTTTCGCATTTATAATATTAGTATGGATATGGATATTGTATGGAAGTATGGACTAATCAATTTTTTTTAGAAAAATTGGTAAGAAGCTTTTCCGTTATGGCTGATACGCCACTTGTTATAATTATATATGTTACGCTCAAAGATCAAAAACGCTCATTGAGCGGAAAAATAGCTCACAACGCGATGTGGTCACAGTAAAACATCCACATAGCGAAATTCGTGTTATGGCTCTAATGAAAACGCGCACGACGCGTTGTGGCAATCAAAGAAAGACCAAATAGCGAAATTCGTCTCGTGGCTTACATGCTATTCGATCTCAACGCGTTGTGGCAATGAAGAAAAGCCATGACGCGTTCGGAGCATTCATTGTGTTAACCATATCACGACGGACAGGTTGTAACTTGTCGGTGTCAGCTCGGGTGCAAAGACGCATTGAAACATCAGTTTTATTCATTTCTTTTCTGTTTATGAGAGTGAATTTTAATGTCAGCGCTAATTATGACGAATAAAAAAGAATTGTTTTACGATAAATTACGTGAGTTTGTGGAAACAAGCACTGATCGCAGTTTTATTATGACTACAGAAAAATATGAAATGTTACTTGAAACAAAACAGTCTCAACTTCTTAAAAAGAAAAAGGAGTCTCTGTTCACTCTCATAAACAGAAAAGAAATGAATAAAACTGATGTTTCAATGCGTCTTTGCACCCGAGCCGACACCGACAAGTTACAACCTGTCCGTCGTGATATGGTTAACACAATGAATGCTCCGAACGCGTCATGGCTTTTCTTCATTGCCACAACGCGTTGAGATCGAATAGCATGTAAGCTACGACACGAATTTCGCTATTTGGTATTTCTTTGATTGTCACAACGCGTCGTGCGCGTTTTCATTAGAGCCATAACACGAATTTCGCTATGTGGATGTTTTACTGTGACCACATCGCGTTGTGAGCTATTTTTCCGCTCAATGAGCGTTTTCGATCTTTGAGCGTAACATATATAATAACGTATTATTATACTCATTAGATGTTTGTAAATATTTAATAATAGTAAAAATTATGTATACTTAATGTTTATTATAGTCTCATATCACTGTTACGCTAGATGCTTAGTTGCGAATGTGAACTTGTATGAAATTAGAACAGCCTGAAATACATTTCCCGTTTATATATTATTCAAGTTATTTCACACATTCTTTCTTACATTTTTTTAATAGTTTTTATTTTAACGAGTTGGCACCCGCCTGCAATTGCTTTCGCTAAATCGCTTGGCGGTACGTCTTTGCCAGTATCCTACTAAATTATAATAAATAAAAATAATAAAATCATTTTACTGCAGGTCGGGGACCCATATAAAAACACGTTTACGGTGAAAAAAAAACTAAAGCAATTACAAATCATACGTTTTGTATGCGTAAGGAGTCTTTCTTTCATAATATCATATTTTGAGAATAACGTTGTTTACAATGCGACATTTCTGGAAAGGAGATCGGCGAAAATCGACCCAGCTAATTTTAAAACCGTTTACATTCAGAAATCGTTTTATATTTATTAATATATTTCAAAGTATTTTTCTGTGTAAAAACCAAATTTTTAGAAGAAGGGGATCAAAAATAAAATTATTTACGACACAATAAAAAAACCATTCTAATGGCAATACTCTCAATAAATTAGAGGCAGAAATATTTTTATCTCCATAGAGTAGAAACTATCTTGGCAAATGTCAATGTCAATTAACAACCCAATCAAATGTCATTCGTGATTTCGTGCTGTTTCAATTTTCAAATTCGTTGCAGTGCGTTGCAGTTCGTTGTGTTTGTTGGTTCGTACTTCGTTCGTTTTGTGTTCGCTCATCGCTGTGCATCATATTGAATTATTACTGATTTTTTTGACGATTTGGCGTGTTTTTGGACTTACGATTTCTTCTTTTGAACGATATACCGCATAGTTTCTTTCTGGACTTATCGATTGCAATCAATTTGGAGTTGGCGTTGATATGGCTCTTCGATGTGTTAATTGTACCTTGCGTATCGCTCGGATAAGACGCCATCGTTTGTCCGAAGAAAGTGATGAAATACTGGAAAGAGTGAGGAGATGGGTGTATCCTCGCGATGTAAGTAAAACAATAACAGGTTTTTCATAACCTCAGATCACATGGATAGCAATTCATTTATATTTATTAAAATACTTACTTATTTATGTCACACATGTCTTGTTATACTTGTCAAGTACCTATAAAAATTGATAAAAATGCATCAGAGTAAATGGTTTTACCCTAACTCTATATGTGACCTCTTACCACCAGGTTAGGTGGTGAGCTAGCGACCAGAATGTAAACAAGGCAATATTAGAAGAAAGTAAATACAATCATTGTATGATGACAATAATTATTGTCATCATAATAATCATTATCAGCAGAATGATGTCTACTGTTGAAATAGGCCTACTGGAGGGACCTTCACACACTACATCCAGCAACTTTTCTTCATATCTCTCGATGTTGAATTCACCTGATGACACAGTGCTTCCTGTTGCAAGTGAATTATAAGCTAGAATACAATATAATAAATGTAAAAATATTTTTCAGATATCAGGGGCAGACTATGTGTGTCATGCATGCTGGGAAATCATGAATAGAAACTATGAGCAACAACCTGTTCCTGCTAGTGGTCACCACAGCATCTGTCTCACATGTGGCAGATCAATTTTAAGAGTGAGAAGTCGCATGGTGCTTCGCAATGAGAGGTCGGAAAGAGAAATTCTTATTCAAGATATCATTTCAGAGTGGATTCATCCTCGCCAAGTAATTAATTTAAATAGTTATTTGTTTATAATATCATCTTTTAACAGGCAGTATTAAATTGGTCAATTCAATATTTATCTTTATACTTATCTATATTAATTAAAATGAATTGAGTTCATCGGTAAACACATCACTTGAAAAGGCTGGGCCGACTAAGCTAATTCTTTTTTTACTCACTAATAATACTCTTAGTAAGATTTAGATAGAAAGAAAGATAATCTATGTACTTGGAGTTTTTGATAGGTGTTGTATAATCCACTACAGCCCATTAACATCCTACTGCTGGGCACAGGCCTCCATTCTCATAGGAGAGAGGGAATTAGACCTTAAACTTACCACACACTCCAATGCGGGTTGGCGGGCTTTAACGACTGTTATCATGTTAGTGATAATAACCGGGACAGACAGCTTAATGTGCTCTCCGAGGCACGGGGGTGACTCACTGCCAAATTCCTAACTCCGGGCTAGTACTGAGCATTTCTAGTCAGAAAACCCAACACTTAATTCTCAATACACTCGTAGCTTTAGTTTTAAGATACCATACTGATTATCACCATCATGTTTTATAAGTAACTGACGTCAATAAGTGTACCTAATTTGAATAAGTAAATATTGATTGATTGATTGATCAATGGCCCGACCCAGGACCTCGTCGGCCGCAGTCATGCACATGCTAACCACTAGAACAACGAGCCAGTTACAGTGTATGATCAAGTGATCAATAAATCTGAAAGAGCAGGACAATGTCTGCCTGGGTTGTATTATTTCTAAAGATTTTTTGATGGTCCTTCCATATAATTAACTTTGAAATTCAAGGTATTTATGAATGAGATTTACATGATTAATCATTGTTGCAGTTGCAACCTTCGGATGAGGTATGCATACCATGTTGGCTAAGAGCACAGCGAGCAGCAGATAATCGCTCACGACAAAATCAAGAAGTTGAGGCATCAGCCGGGCCTTCAAATGTGCATGACCAAAGTGAAACCAGAACCACAAGTCAAGAACCACAGCATGAGGAAGTTCCCGTGCAACATGAAGTTATAGAAGCTGAGCCAGTATCTCCAGCCAGTATAACCCTTCCAACTCTAAGGAGAGCTGCTGCCACAGCTCGACGTTGCCTTTTTCAAGAATGTGACGATAGTCAAAAACGTCAGGTGCCCCATTCAATCCGAAAACAAGTTATTTTGGATTATAATTTTTATATTCCAATAAACTCTAGAATTTGTGATTATCACCTAGAAAGTAATTCATATCATGAACTTTATACAGCTGATAATGCTTTATCTATGTTTACTGCTGATATGATAGAGGAAATCATATTTTTGCTCAAGGATAACAATCAATTAGACTTTTCTCAACCTGAGAATATTGATGACCATCTTTTTAAATATTGGCTTGGCCGTACAAAACCTGAGTACAATGCCATTTTGACAGAAGTGCCAAGACTCAACACATTAAAAATGAAATTAGGATTGAATGCACTACTGTGTAAAATGCGCACAGGGGACAGTGATGAGAGGATATCAGCCTTATTTCAAACACCAAGGAGGACTTTAGAAAGCTACATGGAACAGGCACGAGATATCCTCTTACAAGACTACGTTCCCCGACATTTGGGGCTCGATCATGTTTCAAGGGAGGAGGTAGTTGCCAGGAACTCCTACTTAGCCAATCATTTATTTGGAAATCCAGAAGAACCTGTACAAAATAGAAACCTAATTACGATAGTAGATGGTACATACTTAAATATTCAAAAGAGCAGCAACTATGCATTCCAAAAAAACACATATTCACTGCATAAATATCGAAACTTGGTGAAACCCTTTCTAATAGTGTGCTGTGATGGCTATATCATTGAAGCCTTAGGTCCCTACCCAGCCACCAAAAACGATGCTGAAATAATGAAAGAATTCATTGAAAATGATTCACTTTTAAATATTTTTAAAGAAGATGATATTTTTATATTAGACAGAGGATTCAGAGACTGTCGGGATGACTTATTTCAAAAAGGTAACTAACTACCAATCATATTAATTAAATTCTATTATTTATTTATTTATTAGTAACTTTTAAGATGATCACTTGATTTTTTTACAGGTTTTCAAGTGCATATGCCAGAGACAATAGATGGAGAAAGGCAACTCACAACACTTCAAGCAAACATTACAAGATGTGTAACTATGAATAGATGGGTGGTTGAAGGAGTCAACGGACGATTTAGTCGAGATTTTAAAATATTCAGGGCCGAATTTTTAAACAAAAGATGCCCTGTCATAATGGAAGAGTTTTCAATTGCAGCAGCATTTTTAAATCACTTTGCCAAACAATTTACTGAACGAGCAAATGTCCAATCGGTACTTAATATAATTCAAAATAAGCTATTTGAAGACAATAAATTAGGGCAAATTGTCCAAGGCAATAACATGAACATGCGACACACAATGTTTAGTAACATATCTCGGTCGAATTTAGTATTCCCAGAACTAAGCAAAGAGGATTTACAACTTATCGCTCTTGGAACATACCAGATTCGCCAAGCGAAATCGTACGTTGGCGAACATTTGAGAGCTCATGGTATGTACACTATCGAAGTTTGCAGGGATGATGTGAATGCTCAAATCCTATCTGCTTTTGGGGGTATTGACCCTTATATTTTGAGAGCTAGAATAAAATCTAGATATGTGGGCAGCAAGACCTACTTTACATACATAGTAGTAGACAGGGGGTTACAAGGCTACCAAGCTATCCTAGGCTATTACTGCCATTGTGCAGCAGGTAAACGAACAGTTGGCTGTTGTTCGCATACCATGAGCATACTATGGTACATGGGGTATGCAAGTCGTCAGGGCCATATTGAAGCCCCGGCTTCCTTTTTAGATGATGTTCTAATAATTTAAATAAATATATGTATCCTAAAATATCTTTTATTTCACACTACCTTACCTATAGAAGGTATGGTAAAGTACTTGGTAGTGTAAACAAGTAGGTACTTTAACATACCTTTTTAGATTTAAAAATAATGCTAGAGAGTACTTTTATATTATTATTATAAGTTTATCAATAACTAGCTGATGCCCGCTATTTCGTCCATGTGGTTTAAGTTTTATTGATTCCCGCGGGAACTCCTTAATTTTCCGGGATAAAAAATAGCCTATGGCACTCTCCAGGTCCTCGGCTATAGGTACCTATGCCAAAAATCACGTTGATATGTTGCTCCGTTGTGGCGTGATTGAAGGACAAACCATTAGAAGTGGGCCTATGCGTGGCGCGGCGCCTGTAGGTATATCATACTAATATGTTATAAGTGCGAAAGTGTTTGTTTGTCCTTAGATTACGCCGTAACAGAGCAACGGATTGACGTGAATTTGTGCATGGGATTGCAATAGTTAAGGACCTGAAGAATGACATAGGCTATTTTTTTGCCGGAAAATTAGTAGATCCAGTGGGAATTAAAAAAACTTATTCCACGCGGACGAAATATCAGCTAGTATTTTATTTAAATTAATAAGGTGACAGATCACTGAATACATAAAACACAGTAAGGTGCCGTCTCATAAGTGGACGGCGGGCACGGGCACCTGTAATATCATTACGAATCGGGAGGTCGCGGATCAGTCGCTGGTCTAGAATCTAGATATATCGCCCACGTACCTAATTACGATTTTGCATCGCTACTAACGCGATTCAAACGCGATGCATTATCAATACAGTCTTGCGGTGTAGTACCTACCGGCACCCCCGCTCTTCTTTTACCTGATGTGACCTGAAATAGTAGCGCGCTACTGAATCGATAGAAGAAGCCGCCGTGGCGCGACCTCCCTTAATTAAATCTCTTGCATGAATAGTAATAGTTCTTATTATTCCCAATACTAATCCTTTTCCAAATAAATAGAATGGTACCACCAATTTGTATGTCATACTGGCCACGTTAAGGATTACGTAGTATAGTTTTAACGTACGCAGAAGCCTGTACCTACCTAGTGTTTTTAATGTACCTACATTAAAAGAAACCGTGTTCTGTTTGGTTGGTATTTAAAGGTAATGACAGATAATAGGTAATCTGCAGTGCCTGATAGATTTTTAAAAGCTAATAAATGGTCATCTGGCTTTAAAACAATGAAATGGAAACCTAACCTCACATAACTATTACTAAGAATATCTTTTTTCTCCCATCTTTATTTGATTGACTTTGATGAACTTTTTTGTTGGTCTGGTTTAGTATAAAAAGTATGAGAAGTTTGATGCGTAAACGTGAGCCTCAAGTCTGGGTCAGAAACTATATGGAAGCTCGCCGATCTCCTTTTAATATAAATAAAATATCTTTTATTTGCAGCGATTATTTTAAATTTTTGTTCTTTTGTAAATATACTTTTTAAGCGCGTTATTAAGTTACGACTCATTATAAATGTAACATTGCTCGCATATAATGATTTTGATGTACGTCATAAAAGTTACTACGAAATTAGAATGCCTGCTTCATATCCCCTGCACTGCATCTCAAAAGATGCTTGGATCTTAATCGCTCAATGGTATAAAGTACGAACTAAAACATATGAGGTCCAAGGTTCACTCCTCAGCCGTTGTGCTAGTAAATGGTAGGACTATAATCTTACTCATAAATCATCCGGTTTTCTGCTGATTGAACTCCTTATAGTATAGAATAATACAAATATTTCTGCAATAAGTTTACTAGTAAACTAATAACCAATTCGTAGACACCTAATTATTGTATGTCTTAGAACAAAAATATTGTATAATGTATACCTACTTATAGAAAATGCTGAATTTTGTATAATTAAATAAATGTTATACTAACTGTTTAATATATCAAACTATGATGCTTATAAGCTTATATCACGGTTCAGCAATCATACAGTTCGCCAACAATTTTAAGCACAAGTGGCAAGTTTTGCACCTCAACGCATTTAAATAAATCCAGCTCATTGAATTCAATAAAATAGTTCAGTTTTTGGGTATATTATTTGCAGTACCTAGGTACTAAAAAAACGATTAAGTGACATTTTAACATAGACAAGGTTGAGATGTCACTTACTAATCTTTTTTTTTATAACTCAACTCCCGCTAACTGTTGCTAGGCAACAGCCTAACTGTATGGTTTCTAAGCTGTGCTTATATAGTGGAAATTAGTTCCGGTGCCAAATTTTGCACAGACTGCAAACTCAACAAAACATTGCTCAGGACTTCGTACAAAAAGATACACATTGGTGCAAAAATTATTGACTATTGAAGATTTTTCATACTAATAATCTAATAATTGTGATTCAAGTATACATACATAGTGTATTAAGTACATAATTATGTATGTGATCTAGCATTGTAATGGTCTAAGAGTTAGTGGAAAAACTTGATAAAGGTAAAAAGTTTTGTGAGGCGACACATACATTTTTACATTAGACAACCTCTAATACAGTAGATATGTCCCTATTAAATTATGGCAACCTTCAAAACTTCAAGTATCTTTGCATAGCTTTCTACCAGTTCTTTGGCTATAACTGTAACATGTAAGTAGTATATTATAGCTTCGCTTAAACCCGGACCTCCTGTAAACTATATTCTATAGCCCGGCGCTGTACGATATATGCTATCACATGTACCTACAGCTTGATAAGTTTAATATTACGATAATTATTGATATTATTAATTAGTTATATTATAACACTTGTAGAGCGCCGGGCTGACAACGTGTAACTAACTTGCACTGCGTACAATCGAAATAAAGAGATTTTTAAATGGATTTCTTGTATTTTATTTGTCAAAAAATAACCTAATTATTGACTTTTCATGAAAATCATTATGGGTGCGTTCCGAAATACACTGCGAGCACTGTAAGTCCCCAGTAAAGAGCGCTGCCAGTGCTCGCAGTGCTTATATCGGAACACCCACTATATCTACTATATTGCGTAGCTACGAATGTGTCAAAACCACCAATAGGAACGTTTGATTTTCATAGCCAAGATTGCTAGATATTAGATCAATTGGTGGGTTTGATACACATCTGTAGCTTTAGCAACGTAGCACTGGTGGAAAGGGTCTACGTCATACAGAGTGAGTTAACCAAAATGCGCCGGAGTTTAGAACAAATCCCTCACTAGAAAAATGTATTTCTGCCTATTTTTAACATTTTCAGGAGAATTTTGGCGCAGTGTTGAACACTGTTGTCTTAACGTGGGCCTTCGATTCGACCTGGCCTGGTTCGATTCCTGGCAGGGTCAATTTGGAAATTTATAATTTCTGAATTTTCTCTGATCTGAAGCTAATGGTTCAAAAATGAATCTATACTATTAATAATCAATACGAAAATTTGGATGGATGGTTTCTGGATGAAATTTGGCAAAGAGATAGATTATAGTCTGGAATAACACATAGGCTACTTTCCCAGAAAATTGAAGGCAAGTTTCGTTGTAGTTCATCAAGAACATCACAGATGGCGGTATTAATGTCAAATTATTGTACAGTTTTCAATAGATGGCTTTGCGAGATTCGAAATACTAGCCTGGCATCTCTTCCCTTTTACATAGAAGAGAAAACAATGCTATTATTGACCGAGCGAAGCGAAAGCCTCCGAGTCTACTTGAGTGAATTTGCACTAATAATAAACCTCGCAGCAACCTGCGAGTCTTTTATAAAAAAATATAATATGAAATGCGCATTATTTATGCAACCAGTCAAAGTTTTGATAAATAGCAGAAGGTAGTGAGTAGTCCCTCTCACATTACCCGTGAGTCATCACCAAACCCGATATACCTGGTCCAAAGATTTTGAATCCATTGAGTTAAATAAAACGCAATAAAAATCATATGTAACAATTTTATTTTACCAATATTAATAATATATTAACATATGTGGTCCGTAACCACCCTCTCTGATAATAATAATAATATAATACAAAGAATTTCACAGAGGTCTCTCTAAACCCATAACAAATAAAACAAAAGTAGCGCTAATACTAATCTACGTTCACGAGTCAAAGATAAAACATCAGCCTCCTACCGACTCCATACTATTTAAGATACAACAATGTTCAAAGTTCAAAACGAGGTACAAAATGAAAATAGGTAAAATATATTTTATAATATATTAATTGTTATTATTTAACCTAAAGCGACGGGACGACGCCAACAAAGTTTTGATAAATAAGACCTGAATTTCTCTTACGCTTAAATAAAGGTGCAGATACACTTGAGTGTTGTAACGCAATTTAGCATGACGATTGACCAAGACATTTTATTATAAAATACGACAATGCGCACCATTAGACTAGTACAACACCATATAAAATGTATGTCTCTAATTGCCCTTTATTGCTTCACAAAATGACAGTATGACGTTTGCAGACTTTGCACCTTCACAATACATACTGTTACCCGTTGTCCTAGGTGAGCGAACGAAGCGACGCGACGCGTTACGACGCCATAGAAAATGACAGACGTATCTACGCGACAACGTAGGCCACGTGAAAGTTCATGTTATGTTTGATACTGTCGCGTTGCGTTACCGCGTTTGTCGCCATCTAGGGCAATGAGTCAGTATCGCGTACGCGCGACCGACATCGGCGTTACCAGTTAGCCTAGATAAGCGACGAAAGCGACGCGACGCGACGCAATACGACTTCAGAAAATGATTTATCCACGCGGCAATGAAGGCCACGTGAAGAGTTAGATACTGTCGTGTCGTAAAGTCCGCGTTTATCGCTCAAGTAGTACCAATGCATAAGAGAAATTAAGGCGTTATAAACCGAGCACCTTTCATCATACAAAGATTAACGGTGATCATATTAGGCCGTTTCATTTTGTTCGCATCGCCCATCGGTCATATTACAGCGATATAATTATACATTATATACAATGGGAAATAAATATACTATATATGCACGACGAATACAATAACCGTGTATGTACATTCAAACGCCCGGAGTCATCCAACCGTCTACAGATATATCACAAAATATGCAATTTGTTTTGTAGCGGTTGCTTTTTGTTCCGGGGTTTAGTATTTGGCTTAGCTAGGTTTTAAAGGTATATTAATACACTATCTACGCTGTATACCTACTGTGGTGATGGGCGAAACTACAAAAACATACACCTACCACAGAATACCGCAGTATAATAATTACGAGTATAAGTAATATAAACCACAAGATGTACCCGATACTACATTGAAGCAATTTGACTACTATTCAAATAAATATTTTTTTTAGTAATTCTTAAATAGAGGATACCCCAAAAGTCGTGATATGGACGTCCCCTAATAGTTTTATGTTGAAAAACCATTTTAATCAATCGATTGAAGTAAAAAAAGTGCGTCGAACTTTAATGACGTCACATTTTAGAATTTCATATAAATCCCATACTTAGGACGCGTTTTGACGTTTGAAAAAAGTTGCTGATTTGACTATTTGTCAAATACCCAATGTCTCATAAAAAGTTGGAGTAAAATTGGATATAGTTACACACCGTCTAAAATTATTGGTCTTCATTGGTTGAAATTCTAGTTAAATTGTCGGTCTTCTACATAAGCTTTACACACCCACAGACACACCCACAAGTAAAGCTAGGAGTAAAGTGCAATTGACGTCTTCTAAAATAAACTCAAACTCAATTTCTTTAAAACACAAAGGAGACTGAAGTGTGCGCCTAAATCAGGTTCGAACGATTGTTATAAGTTATACCACGGCCATAACATGAACCTGTGTTGCAAACCAGCCCCCCGATTACGTAAGAATTGTCGATCAAACGTTAAAGATTTTCGTCAAAGTAAAATAAACCATGACAGCATTGAATTAGAGCTCAATTTCGTCTGCCCATTCTTATACGTTTAGGGTATCGTACATACCTAAACGTATAAGAATAGGCAGACGAAATTGAGCTCTAATTCATTGCATTTACGGTTTACTTTACTTTGACGAAAATCTTTAACGTTTGATCGGCCATTCTTACATGATTGGGGCCCAGATAACTTAATACGCTACGATTAACTCATAGGAAGTTCTAAAGTGTGTAGTATAGAATTTTGTGGTTTCGCCCCATCACGTCAACACTAAGTCGGTCGCTGCGCAAATTATAACCTAAGTCAGTAAACGTCACTAGAAATCAATTTTTTGGTTTCCACATTGTACAAATATTCTCCAAAAATACCCATTCCCCGCATTGCCAAACCACCTGTCGATTTCTAAAAAAGTGTACAAAATTGGGCCGCAAAAATTATGTATACGTCAAGAGATTTAATAAAAAGCGTCAAAAACCTCGAGACCTGGGATGATCGAAGCATGGGGCCATATTGCCAACGCTTGAAGCCATATTGGGGCTGATTCTGTATGACACAATCTCTAAACTAAACTAAAATGGCAGCCTTAATTCTAGTTCTGTCCCTTTCCGTAGGGAGTATTATGAAAGGGTTAGCAATATTTGTAATGCTCTAATTTTAGTTTAGTTTAGAGATTGTGCACTACAGAATCAGCCCCATTGTTTCATTATTGCATAGATTTAAAATGGTCTCGCTGGCGTTCACAACTATAGATACCGCCCTTCCTAAAAACAATAGCTCCTTTTTTGCGGCAACTTATTATCGTAGTGTGTATTCACTATTTGAAAAGATACTTCTGTGCGTGAGTGTAAAACTAAGCGTAAACTTGTCAGTGTCAAACATATGTTTTTTTTTAATTTTTTTTTTTTGTTTATCAACTACAAGTTAGCCCTTGACTGCGATCTCACCTGATGTTAAGTGAAGATGCAGTCTAAGATGGTAGCGGGCTAACCTGTTAGGGGCATGGCAGTTATATTTAACCCAAACCCCTACTCGGTTTCTACACGGCATCGTGCCGGAACGCTAAATCGCTTGGCGGCACGTCTTTGTTGCTACGAGACTAACACATAGATAAATCATGTGCTAGCTCTGGCCACAAGTCAATTGCCGCAATTTGCTAGTACGCCGACGGTATCTAGTTGTAAGCGCCAGCGAGACCATTTTAAATCTATGCATTATTGTTGACTTTCGTGTTTTAAAATTATAATTCTTACTTTTGAACGTCAAGGTACTTGACATCAAACTGTAATTTTTAGTAATATTGCTTAAGTATTGCTTTAAGCGTTCGTAGATGGCCCCAGTAGGGGCAATACCCATAGCAGAACTGCAGAAATATATGAAGTATGAACACGAATATATTCATAAGACCGCCCAAAGCTTACGACCGACACGTAAACCGCGACTGTTTTTTAAAACTACTAATTTTTTAATCTATTTTAACACCTACTTTCGTATTGTATACAATTAAAAACCCATTTTATAAACTTAAGAATCTGAAGCGTAAATGTTCTAAAGATATTTTTTTTATTGTACAGCTTCCACAGACTATAGACTTGATCGGACTTTAGATCGATAGTTTATAGACAAAATAGTTAAAAGTTAGCCCTTGACTGCAATCTGAAGATGTAGTGATGATGTAGTCAAAGATGGCAGCGGGCTAACCTGTTAGGGGCATGGCAGTTATATTAAACCCATACCCCTAATCGGTTTCTATACGGCATTGTACCGGAACGCTAAATCGCTTGACGGTACGTCTTTGCCGGTAGAGTGGTAACTAGCCACGGCCGAAGCCTCCCACCAGGGCAGACCAGGAAAAATTCAAAAATTATAAATTCCCAAATTGACCCTGCCGGGGATCGAACCCGGGTACTCCGCACGTTAAGACAAGAGCGCTCAACACTGCGCCAGGGAGGTGAATTAAAATAAGATTCATTGAAATTTATTGCGAACCTACCAAAAAAAAAACCGGCAAAGTGCGAGTCGGACTCGTGCACCGAGGGTTCCGTACAAACCTGTAGCAAGTTTTACGATTAATGAATTTAATGAACCGCAAAACTAACTTTGTTTGTAGAGGTTTTCTGTTAATATCAAAAAAACTATGCTAGTTAGAGCATTGGCTATAGTTTTCCTGTAAAATATACATAAATTCCTATTGACCATAATTATTTCAGATTTTTCGATTGGTAAACTCCGGAGATAAGGGGGGGGGAACGGTATTTTTTTTGACTTTTTCCCCGATAAATCAAAAACTATCATGACTAAAAATAATTAAAAATCTGTTTTAGAATGTACAAAGTAAACCCTTTCATATGATACCCCACACAGTACAGTTATCTCACTTTTAAATTTCAACCCTCCGATTTTCCCCCCTTTTTAAATAAGAACAAAAATAATTTCCAATTTTTTTTAATTCCAGTGTCTTTGGGCCACTAATATACACAACTATTCCAAATTTCATGTCGATAGCTTCGGTAGTTACTGAAATAATCGAGTGTGACGGACGGACAGACAGACAGACAGACAGACAGACAGACGGAGAAAGTCGCACCATAAGGGTTCCATTTTTACCATTTTGGTACGGAACCCTAAAAAGGTCAAAAGGATTTTCTATGAATTAGAGTACATATTTACATGTGGGTCCTCTATTTAATCTGTAGTCTGCAAGAGCTTTATATTGTATACCAATATACCATCTCGGTGTATCTATGCAACTACTCTGCAATAAAATATTTATTTCTTTTAATGTAACATTTTTTACATCCATTTATTATATTTAAAACTATTTTCAAAATTTCTCGAGATGGCAATTTAAATAATGGCTTAAAATTTAAATCGTAAATGTACAACTATAAATTGTCAAACGGGAATTTATTTAAAATACAAATTCTCAAAATTCTAAAATTTCTGATGTAATCAATAATAATGTTATGTACCTAAATTATGACTTTGTGTGTGACTTCACATAATAATTTGACGTAAAAATAAACACACATTTTCTCAAATAAGGGACTTAATTATTCAGCTTGATTCAGCTTTTATTCAAAAGCTGAATCGAGTTGAATAAATTTTTTTAGTCCTTTGTCCCTTTGGAATAAACATAAAATTTAGTCAGGCCAATTTTACCGATTCTAATAAAGCTCATAGCATATTGACGCAAGAACGACGCGTCGTTTCATCTTGCATAGTATATTCAACTTTTTCCTCGCTACATGATTTAAATTTGGAGCTTATTTTACTATGACAGGCCAAAAAAACGCTTGTCTGCGCTGAGAATTAACGTATATAGAATTAAAGTACTAGGTTGCGTCATTTTTAATGAACGGTCAAGACATAGCTGCAAGTTATATCAACATCAAAACAAAAAAAATTAATCGAATAGTTAAAATTACGAATTGCGTTATTATGGCATATCAGGCAGTGCCTAATCGTCTATATGGAGTGCAGGAACACTCAATCGGTAACATTGACCCGATAGTTCACGTAATACACAGTGGTCATTGGACACCCACTCGCTAAGGACACTAGCAACTCATGTCGCGAGCTTCTAAAACGTTCTGTGCGATTAGTATGAGATTTTACATCATAGAACTCCAGCGTGGAAACACGATAAATTCAGAGTAAAATGGACTTTAAACGACTTGATTTAAAGTGTAAAATTCATCGAGTTTAATTTTTCAAGGTTTCGCTTGAAGCCCTGGCTGTAGATGTTTAGAACTTGAGCTTTAAACCAATGCCGTTAAGATCCATGTTACTGTGACGCTTAAGTGTTTTGAAGCTGAAGAGAAAGGAAAAATTCTATCAACGTTGGTGAGATGTAAAATCGCTAACGCTACAGTACGTGAAAAAGCGTAGTATGCGATCAGCTTAGGGGACATAACTAGCGGAGTTCTGAAAGCCAATAAAGCGCGTAAGATTTTCTAAGCTTTTTTATGCGGCTCAGATATTATGGTCCTGCCCCAATATTTTAAATAGAAACATTACAAAAAAAATTGTCATTCTTGCCGACTTTGCTCGAAAGAATCTACCTATATTATTATTTAGGAAATGGAGTCATACGAATTAGAAATATCAAAGAAAGTGGGGTTCTGTGCGCGTTCCAGAATTCCGCTGAAGGACAACCGCCATTTTCTATCGAGGTGGGAGTAGGTACCGTAACAATTAATGTAAGTCGTAGAGCAATGGTTTGAGATACAATAGGTATATATATACTCTGTGATATACATTGTCAAGTGTTAGTGGCGTCACAGAGTAATTCAAAAATGCCAAAATAGTAATTTGACACTTTTCAAAACAGATACACACAAGATATATGTTCCGTTTTACGCATTTTTTGGGAAAAAATATATCAAGATTACCCGCTTTTAAAATCACTATAATTATGATTTAGATGCCATAAACCCTTTAGGAAGATCTAATACATTGATTAAATTACAGTGAAACAATTAAAGTAAGTATTGCTCGGTACGGTACGGTCTACGGGCGGTTGTCCTTTGTCCCTGCGCCTACGCATGTCTAGCTAGTTTCACATTGCTACCAAGTGCTGAGTATACTGAAATGTTCCGCTAGTGTGTAGGGCTGCGCTAAGGCGTAGGGCTGCGCTAGTGGCCCACGGGCTCCACATAGTTGGCGGGATACAGCCCCACGCGTCCATCTTTACGTCCCTTGCACCAACCCTGCTCGTCTTCATCTTCTAATTTCTCAAATAGGTCCCCTGGAACAAGAATTGGAATATTATCAGGTAATATAACAATGGTTGGTTTTATTAGGTCCCGGTCTCCCCCTGAGAAAGTCGGGTATCTCAAGAAGATTGACCCTCTCCCAAGTCAACAAAAAAAAAAAGTGAAAACGAATAAGAATTTTTATTTTTTTATTTTTATTTAAAACTAGATGATTCCCGCGACTTCGTCCGCGTGGATTAAGGTTTTTTGATTCCCGCGGGAACTCCTTAATTTTCCGGGATAAAAAGTAGCCTATGTCCTTCCCCGGGATATAACCTACCTCTATAGAAAATTTCAGCAAAATCGGTTAAAAAGATGGGCCGGGAAAGCGTAGCAGACAGACAGACAGACAGACACACTTTCGCATTTATAATATTATCCATACTAATTACTATATCCATACTAATTAAAATATAAACCTTAATACTAAGGCATTAAAGTTTACGCATTAAGTACTAGCATGTCGGTGTTCGCGAGCATGTCGGTAACGCGAATCCACAAGTTTACCCCCAACTAAAAAGTGCTCAACGCGGCTAAAGAAGTTTTCAAGGAATGCACGCACCTTGCCGGAAGCTGAGCTCGTCGCTCTCTGCGCCGGTGTAGTCGTAGAGCGCGCGCACGGGCACGCCCGGCTCGCCCGTGTCGGTGAGCGCGCCGCCAGACTCCTCCTCCTCGAACGGGTTGTCCTTGCCGCTCCCTGTCATGATGTCCTTCGCCGGGGAGGTTGCAAGTTAACAAGGCCTAGGAATGTACGCACCTTGCCGGAAGCTGAGCTCGTCGCTCTCTGCGCCGGTGTAGTCGTAGAGCGCGCGCACGGGCACGCCCGGCTCGCCCGTGTCGGTGAGCGCGCCGCCAGACTCCTCGTCCCACTCCTCCTCCTCGAACGGGTTGTCCTTGCCGCTCCCTGTCATGATGTCCTTCGCCGGGGAGGTTGCAAGTTAACAAGGCCTAGGAATGTACGCACCTTGCCGGAAGCTGAGCTCGTCGCTCTCTGCGCCGGTGTAGTCGTAGAGCGCGCGCACGGGCACGCCCGGCTCGCCCGTGTCGGTGAGCGCGCCGCCAGACTCCTCGTCCCACTCCTCCTCCTCGAACGGGTTGTCCTTGCCGCTCCCGGTCATACTGTCCTTCGCTGGGGAGGTTTTCGCCGACTTTGGCGCTGACGCTGTGCCATTTCTGCAAATTAAAACAAAACTTTGGAAGAACCGCCTCGTTGGTCTACACTCTAGTGGTTAGCATCTTCGACTGCGGCTGAGTCCCGGATCGGGCCATAATTAAGCATTGGGTTTTTCTGACTATAAATTGTCAGTACTAGCCCGGAGTTAGGAAGTTGGCGGTGTTTCACCCGCGTGCCTCGGAGAGCACGTAAAGCCGTCGGTCCCGGTTATTATCACTAACATCATGATAGCCGGTAAAGCCTGCCATTGGAGCAGCGTAGGGGGTCTAAGCTCCAATTCCCTCTCTCCTATGAGAGTGGAGGCCTGTGCCCAGCAGTGGGACGTTACTCATAGTGGTGGAAAACCAGAATATTTGGCACTTTACTTTTTTATTTTTTTATTTTGTATCAAAAAGTTAGAAAATACGTAGAAAAAAAACACTAAACATAGTGGACAAGGAAGCACTTATCTCTATATGAGATCTCTATCAGTGACGCTTGGTAGTGGGAAAGGTTGCAAAGGTAGAATAGGTACAACAAAATATAAGATGGAATGAAAGATAGAGAGATATCTATACTTTATTTTCTTTATACTAATATAAATGCGAAAGTTTGGATGGATGTTTGTTACTCAATCACGCCAGAAGGGCTACACGGATCTGGATGAAATTTGGCACAGAGATAGATTATAGTATGGAGTAACAACATAGGCTACTTTTTATCCCGGAAAAGTAAGGTTTCAGCTAGTTAGTAATGACTAATAAGCAATCCTGAAAACTAACAGGTTGAAGACGTCGTTCATATCGCAGATGGTGTACCGCGAGAGCGCGCGGTCGCGCAGCGTGAACGTCACGGGCGCACGCGGCGGGTTCGCGCCGGATCCGCACGCGTATATTTCCAAACGCTCTATGCTATAGGATGGAGTAAGGATGTTAGGGAAGGGATACATATCTAAGGAAGGCATTTGAGCGCCAATGTAACACGACGATTAAAAGTTAATAAGTCGTATCACTTATAATTACACTAAAATGGGTGACTTTATTACGCAAGGATACCCTGGATCGCGGAGTGAGACACAAACTTACAACAGGCGCTGAGGCAGCTACCTGGGTCCAGACCCTTACAATGAGGCTGTACCTCGCACTCCTTGGGTTTTGACCCCTTTGCCCTCCTACGTACTCCAGGAAATTATAGTGTAGTATTTTTATAGGCAAACGCGCTCCAACTTCGACCTCATCATTACACTGCATATAAGCATGATTGTCGTCAAGCGCAAGCGTATCTTGCAAAAAGGTGGTATTTTTTGAGAGAAGCTATGACTTTAAATTGGGTATTTGACTACTAGTGAAATAAATTATTTTCTAGTGATTATTAAATAAAGGATCTCCCAAAAGTCGTAAAAACCACGTCCCCTGCTATTTTTGTGTTGAATAACCATTTTAAACTATGGATTAAAGTAAAAAAGTGCGTCGAACTTTGATGACGTCACAATTCAAAATTTCATACATAACTCCATAATAAGCACGCGTTTAATTTTAATAAGCAACGTTTGAAAAAAAGTTGTCAAAAGACAGTCGTGCCTTGACCCTAAATTGGGTATTTGACAAGACGGTCTGCCTATAGGCTAAATAAATGACATACGAGTACATACTATTGCTTAAAGGCAAAACTAGCCGCAAAATTGCAATTTGGAAGCGTTGTTCAGTTGATATAACTGCATCTAATTTACAAGTTTCAATCGGATGAACAATGCGCGAACGCATAAGCAACGTACAGCCAGACAGACAAACATTTATTTGGATTATATAAGATGAAAAAGTTACTCACGTGACAGCTATGGGTGCGCTGATCGTCTTCTTGTCTATGGTGTTATTCGCACTCGTGTTGTTATGCATAATCGTCGTGTTATTCGTCTGTGGTTCCGTGTGGTTGTTGGCCGTCTTCCCTGATTTGTTATTCGCTGTGATCGGCGGGAGTTCCTGTACCATAGATAATATATTTTTTTAAATATTTTTTTGGTCCTTTGAGTTGGACTATTAAATATTTTATGTACAAAATTTCCAAAATATATAATAATACATTTCTTTTCAATTACTTATAGTTATTTAATTGAATGTAATACTTAAATATTTTATTTTAAAAATTCATAGTAATAATAATAATAAAATATACGATTTAGATATTTGTTAATTATATTATTACTAATATAAAAAACGTGCAAATATGCATATCGAAAGCGACATCCATCATGCAACATCAAACAATATGAAAAAAAATATTAAAAAAATATATAATAAAGCATTTAAAAATAATAATAACATAAGATCGAAATGAGAATGACCCATACACCGGTTATTTCCATCTAAAAGTTCAATAATTATAGAATTTCATGCAACATTTCTCTAAAATAAACATAAAAAGCAATAATATGCTACTAATCTTGGTCTCTTATTATTTCAAACTCTTCATTCTCATTTGAATCCCATCGCTGGGCCTAACCACACTTCTAGAAAAAACAAAACAATTTTAATTTTGACATTCATCTTAAATATTAAAGTCGTACAAACTTATCGTATAATTACATAAAAATGTGTTTAGCCCCTTAAAAACTTGCCTACCTTGACATTTGCGCAGAGGACAAATCAAAAATGTTGTACGATCAATCATAATAACATAGGTACCGATTTTATAATTTGGGTTCTGGGCAAATGTGAATTATACCTAATTTATTTTTTAGCACCTGTATGATCTCACTCAATAAAGTCAACGTATTTAATTTAAATAAATCTTTAATGTATATATAAAAGATTTAATAAACAAACAATCCTCGGAATTCTTAGAAAATTCAATATTCCATATTATGATAGTAGGGCAATATGAGCACGAGATCTTCGCAAAATTAAAAGAATATCGGCCCTAGTCCACCACGCTGGCTGAGTGCGGGTTAGACTTCACGCACCTTTGAGAACATTATGAAGAACCTTCATGCAGGCGTTTGTATACACCCTCAAGATGTGTTTCTTCATCGTAAAAGCAATATTTAAAAATATTTACTTACAGAATTAAATAAAATCCGTTCTGTAAAACTTTTCCCAAAACTATATGTTTACAAAATTATATATATGTATTATGTATATTCTCAGAAACATATTATTATACAAAAAACTTAATGATTATTGAGTGAGATGCAATAACGTTAGCGTTTTGTAGCAACAACAGATACGCCATTTGATTCCCGGCCCATCTTTACAACCGATTTTGATGAAACTCGATACAGAGGTAGGTTAAGGACATAGAAGGACATAGTGGCTGATTCTGTATAACACAATCTCTAAACTAAACTAAAATGGCAGTTTTAAATCTAGTTCTGTCCCTTTCCGTAGGTAGTATTATGAAAGGGTTAGCAATATTTGTCATGCTCTAATTTTAGTTTAGTTTAGAGATTGTGCACTACAGAATCAGCCCCAATGGCTACTTTTTATCCCGGATAATTCACGAGTTCCCGCGGGAATCATCATCTAGTTGTTTATAAATATTTTACTCTGTGTACATTAACCACATTCATTCATGAAAGAAATAACGTAACAATACACAACATACCTCTACAAGTCATTTTAGTCTAGAAGATTGTGTACACCAAAATTAGCCGCATTGTTGAAATATTTCGACCATTTTAGTGGTTCTAACTAAATCTCCCACTGACTTTTAGTCGACTATTTTTGTCAATTATAAGAACTACACTATCCATATCGAGACATCATCCACAGTTTGTTTTTCCCTCTAAATGGCATATCAGTTGTCATGACAAACTTATCTGACCCGGTGATAGCGTCGCTAGTGTATATGAAAAATAAAATAAAAACAGGTATAAAAATTAGTTCCAATTTTGGCCACCGGTTCAGTTAAGTTTGTAGGACTATACAAAGCGCCAACGCAGGCGTGTGTGACGTACGTCTTCGCTGACGGGGCGCTGGTTCAGCAGCGTGATGGGCCCGGTGGGGAGGCTCTCCTTGGATTTGCCCTTCGCGATGTCCCGGAACTCCTCCGTGTATTCCTGGGTCGACACACGCGGTCACAAGCGGCCGGGGCGGCGCAATAACGAGTTGGGATACGATTTCGGTTACCAATTCGAAATTGTTCAAAATTTTTGGCAATTATTAAAGACGAAGGAGGAAGGAAAGGTTAAGGAATGATCTAGAAATTGTTAGACATAAGGATCACGTAAAAACAGGAAAACCAAAGGAAGTAGTATCAAGGATAGAATCGACTCTAAAGAGAAAATAGGAACCAAGAAATGGTTATAGATTGTGACTATAGTTGTGAGACAAGTGTCATAATAAACAGTTTTCTCGGTAGGAAAGGCATTCCCAACTTGTGGTAGATTCACTTGAAGTTTCAAAATTCACAATTCAAAGAGTTCCAAGGATTTCAATAAGGCGTTAGGAATCATAATAAGATTAATGCCAAGGATGTAGGAAGGACAGATATCAAGGAAAAGACTAAGAAATGACCATCAGTGATCAAATATTAAATGCCACGGACTCAACAATTTTAAAGGAAAGATCAACGAAACATTTAAAAAAAAAGATCTTAATATAGGTATGACGATATGAAATATCTACAAACTACGATGTCCTGCCAAAATAAGGCAAGTTAGGGTTTAAGGGAATATTTAAGGCATTATGGGATCAAGAAAGGAAAAATCACGGATTTAAGTATACTTCGAAAATCCAAGTACTAAATTACAATAGTTCATATCCCAACTTGCTTGCGCGTGTAGGCGAAATTAAATTAAATGGGAAAAAATGAAATCATTAAAAAAATTGTAACACTTCCATTCAAAGCTCGTGTTCAAATTAATTGACAAGGCTAAGCATACACACAGACATCCTCATTTTAGGAACTCAGAGTCAAGGCTCATTGGCGCAGTCAAAGCGAAGCTGATAGTTATTTATTGTAGCAGATGATGTACATTATACGAGTATTTTTGTACCAAATAAGTCGAAAATCATTAATAATTATTTCAATTGATAAAGGTACATTTGAAATTAGCTTCTTCGCTTCCATTCAAAGCCAATAAGCCTTGAGCTTTACGGCACTGAGTAATTTTGCTTGCATACGCTTGAGTAAATCTTCGTTGCCTGCGTGACAGCTTAATCCTTATGTAACATCAAGCTTGCACACTTGTGAGAGACAATAAAAAAATGGGGGAATAAATTGCAGTGACCATGCGTTGCTTTGGGATGAATGTTGAATGCATGGTATGTTTATTTATGTGTAGAAGAGTTAAAGTATTACAGAGGCCAAGTTAGAACGAGTGAAAAGCGTCAGTCTGGATCTAAATAGAAAGCTGTAAATAAGGAATAAGATTTACTAGCAAGTAGATTTGACTTTATCAAGAGTCTAGATTTTAACAGCTTAAATATAACTGTTTTTCCTATGTACTTAAATGTAATTTTTTTCTTTTATACGTGGCTCTTTAGTCTTGACAGAAAATATTTGGAAAAATGTTTTTCTTATGCCCATATATTTTACTATATCTACGTAAAAGTCTATCTATAGTAATTTATATTAAAAGTGATACTAGAATATCTGATATCATAAAGATATTTTGTGATTTTTTGCGTAAGTGTAGCTAGAACTGACAGTGTTTTGTATCTGATTTGAAAATTATGTATTATTTCTTTAGTATTGGAATGTTTTATATTTTTCTGTTAAAACAGGTTTTTTCTTTCCATCTTTAGCTTATTGTCGACACATATTTTATATTCAACTTAATGAAATTTGTTTTTGATGTGATTGTTTTGTAATTTGGAATGATGTCTTTTTCTGATAAAAAAGAAGTTTTCTTCTTTCACTCTTTAAATACTTGTTTTAGAGGGATTTTATTCTGATAAGTTTGTTTTGTAGGATTTTTTTGTTATCTTGTAATGTTTTATTCTTCTTCTAATCGACGTTGGATTTGTTTATGATATGATTGTTTTGTAGTGTTTCTTTGTTAACTTATTGCTTCTTCTTAGTTTTCTTCTTTAACTTTGAGAATGTTTATTATTTTGGTGTTGCAAAATGCAAAGTAATTAATAGTAAGCGAGTAAGAGTTATCGTGTTAACATCTTTGTTCGGTATAATATACAGAATCCTGTGAGTGAGTGCACCATCCATGGTTGCGGAACTGCCATACTGCATTAGATGACCTAATGAATATTGCATACGTGCCCAATCCATATTCGGTGCTACAATGACATTTCTAGACCAGTAGGCCGACAAAAACGGTGACAATGTGTGGATGAACCAAGGGTGATCCTTGGTTTCGTGGGATGAAAGTTGTGATACTGAATTCACCGACAACTCGCTTAAAACAACTGCCAAAAAATTGTGACAATAATACCAAAAAATTGGTGTGAAAAAAGCTGGTGAAACTAGGATTCATTAAAAATGTGAAAATTGACGGCCATTTGTGAATTCCGTGCGAAAGGACAAAAAATATGCGATTTTCAGAGCTGCATCGAATTTGTTTCGGAATTTATGAGTTCTTTAGCGCTGCAGGGTATCTAAAACTGAGCAAATGAATAATTATGGCTCTTTTCAAATATGCCTGATAAAAGTTGCACATTTTGCCAATTGTGTCGTGGATTTTGAAATGCTTCTCAAGAACAACTTTTTCCGTGATATTTGCTCACTTAGGTGTTCGATAAATGTCAATATTATGCAACAGAAATGAAGACTTCCGCAGAGGCATACCGAAGACACGTTATTTCCTTTCATAATATTGACACTTCACTACCTAGATGCCTTTCCACT
Organism: Erebia ligea; assembly: GCA_917051295.2. Taxonomy (NCBI): domain Eukaryota; kingdom Metazoa; phylum Arthropoda; class Insecta; order Lepidoptera; family Nymphalidae; genus Erebia; species Erebia ligea. The sequence goes on from OU785241.1 coordinate 2,840,155, forward strand.
AGAGTGGAGCGAAGCGAGCAGGCCAATGACGACACAAATAGATGAACAAAGAGATGGCGTTATTAGGAAACTAACACATCATCTATAGTTCTTGCAATTCACGAGCGCGCGTGAACTTTACTTGTAGTTATGCACATTGCGTAAGTGTGCGTGCCTCTCGGAGCGGTCAGTCGTACGCGCAATCACGTACACGCACACATTGACACGTATACAAATGTATACAGATAGGATTTTGACATAACCAGAAGCCACGCGCACTTTTGAATTGCAAGAACTAAACTAATAATCTAATTGGTCGATTAAAAATATCTCCACTCCGCTCCGCTTCAGTGGACACGCATTCTTCTTAGTGAGCGGATATCACGCAAAAAGACATACTAGAGTCTAATACATAAACCGCCGAAGCACAATCAGTGCAACGCTTCCAACGGAATTAGCAAACGCTTTAAGGCGGTGTGGTATCCAGACTTTCCCTTCCTCTTTCTGGCGCTTTCTTCAATTATTGTGAAAGCTTCAGTATATTTTTAACAAATACGGTCGGTCCAAGTTTTGACAGTAAAATGTAAAAAATGGCGAGGACAAAAACTAGTTGTTTTCGCCAATTTTCTTTATCAAAAACTAGGTATGATACAGTAAAACTGTCCGCCATTTTATTGTCATGACTTGTACCGCCCACATTTGTCAGTATACTGAGACTGTTACAATCATTGAAAATGTTAGAGAAAGAAAGTCTGGATTAACGATGCAAAACCCGAGGGATGTGTGTGACACTGATCGTGCTAGGGTTGTAAGGTGACCAGCTCTGCCAATCCCAACACCGTAGCCGGGGCGTACCATGAACGCGACGTTGTAAGTACACCCGTTGTTGTACACGCTAGTTGTGTCCGACGGCGCTACTCTGTGTTCCCTCTCATCTCCGAAACAGAAGGGCAGAGCGCGGCGCAGTCTCGTCTGGGCGCGCGACCACAAGTCGCCAAGGTTGAGCGGTGGTGGCCGGGTGGCGACCACGCGGGCTAGCATTGCGGTCGCGCCGGCCGGGAGGTATTTGAAACGTATTGGCTCCGTGGTCTCGGGCGGTTCGTCCTTTTAATGACATGTAACCCTAACTGTATTTATCTATGTTGGTATTCGTGAATTCAAAAGCTTTTTGAACCGTTTGATCGAGAAATTTACTACATTGAGTAAAACCACCACACACCAACAAACATAAGTGAACCAGGCTCGCGCTCGATATGCGCCACGCACGATCTGCGTAAGTCGCATATAAATTCTGCTCCTTACACATGGATATGACGATACGTCCTGCTAATGGCATACCCTGCCACATTGGCATTTATCCACATTATGTTTGGAATACAATTTTTAAACATTATTAAAAAGTCGAATAGATTTTTTTTGGGATGTCATTTATTGATTATTCGAATAGATTTTTTTGGGATGTCATTTAGAATTAAGAAACTATATGGAGACATGACACAGCAGAATCGTAGTATCGAACACGATTCACCGGTCGCATGCCATTTTTAGGCTATTGGATCGAGTCTATTGAATTCAACTCGACATTTCCTGCGTTACAGCGTCCCTCAAAACACACATAGAACCACTTTTCTCAGCACGGGGTACTTTTAAAAAAGTTATTGCTTTCAAAGTTTGCTATTTGCTTTTGTCCTACTTCACCCTATATCATGACCTCATTTATATTTAAAACTCTGTACAAAATATTGCGTTGTAAAACTTTTAAAAGGCTAAACTTGGAATTTTCTTTCCTACGTTATAAAACTTGAGAGTTATTCATCGCATCAGCATTGCCTTTTTGTTCCTCGGCCCAGGAAAGTCAATATAATCCCCAGGGAAGCACCTGTGTTCCTTCCCTTCCTTATAAACAGGTTAGTTTATAACAGCAACATTTTCCACCTTCACATAAAGCTATGCTTACAGCAAGGGTTGTTTCATCTATTTGTTTATTTTATAAAACAGAAATTAATCCGTTTGACCGTTCGTGGTTCGTTCGACCAGTCTTTGGTCGAGTCTATATAATATTGTAATTTATTATTGTCAATTTTACCTTGATAGTAAGTAATTTTCAATAAAAGTTTTTGGAATAATATATCCTAGGCGCTCCTTAAAAGTCCAAAATTGGCAAAATATCGCTAAGAAACAGGGTCAGGGTCCATTTTATAACTATGTAGTTAAAATTCATGTTCCTAAAAGTTATAATTTTTTTATTTATTGTATAAGGAGGTCCCTTATTTTTAATTAATTAATATAAAATGATTCTTCTTTTTGTTTTAGTAATTTAAGAATATAAATTCGCAGTCGCCCGTTCATTCCGTGGCTAAGGGATGACAAGATGATCCCTTGGGAAGCCTTTATTACCAATTTAAGGCAACCGCTGTCAATGTCAATCCTGGCTACACTTTTTATGCGTATTTTCTCCACAAAATGTTATACGAGTTACGACGATGCATTTTTAGAAAATGTTTTAGCCTTGAATTTATTCTTGTTTAATTTTCTTTTTATTTTGTCATGTAAACGAAGCCGAAACAAATTTAAAGTTACACTAATATTATTTTAACAATTCTTTTTTAACACGATAACTTTTATGTTTATGTAATATGTTTATTAATTATTAAATACAAGTTATTTCTTTAAAATATGGCGTAAATCTTTATTTATTTAACTTGGAACAAGCCTAACGTTTCATTATCTAGCACAATTTACCAAATATTTGATCAAATGTTTCTGCAATCACTGCCAAATCAAACATCGCACTGTCAATATTGAAATTAGCATTAGATGAATCAAGAATACTCTGAAGGCTACTCGTTACAAGCGCGTCCTACTGAATCTACTTAAAGTGTTAAAACTTCGAAGGTTATAACTTATAACCTATAATGCATTGACAGACGACCCAATTTGGTTTGGCCAAACATCTCACCATTTCCATAATATTCTACGGCTAAGAAGTATAAGTAGTGTTATTATTACTAACCAAGTTAAAAATGAGGGATAGTGTAAATCTATTATTTGGTTGGGAAGGTCAAATTTAAAAATCCATTTAATCGGACAGATTTTTCCGTTTCTTTACTTGTTTTATTTTCTTAGCTTGAAATAAATAGTCCGGAGAAACATTACTGGTGTATTAGGGTAAAACCTCGGGCCAAGGACAACCCCTTAGTTCCGAATAATATTGTTGCGGCCAATATTTTATGATATTTGTCGGATTGTTGTCACCAACAAAATCGGACCGTCTGTTAGCAGCATTAAAGCAACTTCTCTTACCTACTACTCGTATAAAAATAAAAATTCAGCCAATCAGAAAAGATAGGGAAAAAAGAAAAGTTTGTATGCGTACAAGTAATGTAGGTCGCATGCCACTATTATTCCTAGTACTGACTAGACCTGTCTAGATATCTAGTATCAAGGCAGCATTCAGTTAATAACTGCATACATAACTAAAATCGCATATAATATAGTTATATGCATATTTTATATGCATTGGTTAGGTAAGTATGGGGGATGGGAACATTGTGTAGCGTTCGTACAGTTCGGAAGAGAACCAATATGCGCACAGCCTTGCGGGAAAATACGCCCAACAGGTCATTTAGTTTCAACTTTCAATCTAGCGCTTGGACAAACTATTCAATTATTTATATGAAATTACCAGTGAAAAAAAGAATGAAATAAAAATGTAACTATTTTAAAGTTTGATTAGTGAAGAAAAGAAAGAAAGAAAGAAAAATGAAACTATTTTAAAGTTTTATTCAAGGTGGAAATTAATTTTATGTCCAAGGACAATATTAATTGTCGCGTTTCTAAAGTTACTGTTTCACTGTATTATTCTAAATGAAGATTTTTCTTTCATCGACAAGATTTTATATTCTATTTAATATGATATTGATAGGTCATATAGAATAAGTTATTCAAACTATTTTTTGGCAGAATTACCCCATTTTTTTTTTAATTTCATGCAGTTAGACGGCTTCCGAACTGTACGATAGCCAAGCTACGGTCGGGGGAAGCAGGCAGTTTGGGGGTAGACGGTGGGGTTACCTCGAACTGCGGCCACGCCATGGCCATATTGATGCCATGGTTGTTGGCCCACCACTTGAGATCCTTCTGGTGGTCGGCGTTGTTTATCGTGTGGTGGAATTCTTCGTATATTTGTGGTAATCTGGAATTGTTTAAAAATATATTTTTAACAATATTCTCGTAATAATCAAATAAAACTATCTGCTGCCACCGGCTTCGCTCCAGCCGGTGTGCATTATAAAGGGAACCTCTATGCAATTTTTCAGCTTTTTAGGTCCAAGGGTTTGGGCTGGACGTTGATGTTTTTCGAAAGAGAAAGAAAGAAAAAGATAGGAGTCCTTAAACAAGTTAAGTTTCTGGGTCTACTCTTACCTCTCTTCGACTTCGTCATCACAACCGATGGAAATTACCAGTACTAAATTTTCTACTGCACATTCGCCATTCCAGCATCTAGAGACTTTTACATCTACAGTCTGCCAAGCTATTCACGTGAGATTCTTGCTAAATACTGATGTCCAGGCACTAAACAACAACACATGTTTGAATAGCACATGCTTGAAGAACATCAGCCTTTATACCTGCATTGTAGCGAGGGTCGAATGAAGGAGGTACTCACGTTGGCTCTTTGCTAACCATGCACTTATGGAAGCTGAACAGTACAACCTTGAAGAACGTTAGTCTCTGCGCCTCCATTTTCCTGCATTTGTAGACAGCGACGGAACACCACCGCCCGTAGAGGATACTTTATGGAGCGAGGGTTGAGTTAGGGAGGTACTCACGTTGACAACTTGCTAATACACTTGTGAAATCTTATCAGTACATCCTTTAGAACCTCAGCCTCCATCTGTGGGCAGCGATCGAACGCCTCGTCATGTCCTAGTGTAGCGATGGTTGAGTTATGGAGGAAAGTACTCACGTTGTCTATTTGCTGATATCTAAGCACTTGTGGAAGCTGAACAGCACATCTTTGAAGAACGTCAGCATCTGTGTCCATCTGTTGGCAACGATTGAAGACGCTCGTCTTGTCCTCTATATGTATAGGGAGGCCTCGGGTAAGGAGGCCATGTCTCCAGGCCCGTACCCCCGCTTTGCCCTGATGAGCCAAACGGAGAAGACCCGTGGAATGTAGCGAGGGTTGAGTAAGGTAGAGAGGTACTCACGTTGGTTCTTTGCTGATATCTAGGCACTTGTGGAAGCTGAACAGCACATCCTTGAAGAACGTCAGCCTCTGTGCCTCCATCTGTTGGCAGCGATCGAAGACACCCGTCATATCCTCGATGTAGCGAGGGTTGTACGACGTTATTTCTGCTAAAGCTGCCTGGTACTTGTCACGGCTCTTGGCGACGTCTTCGCGGCATTTCGACACTCGTTCCGCCATTTTCTTTACCTGTATGGATAGATAAGATAATCGTGTATATCAATGAAGTTGGATCTGTGGTGAAGGATTTTCTTTTTATTTAGGGTCCTAAATAATTATGTCAGCATATACGCAAAAGTCAAGTATGTCATAAAAATATTAAGATGCATGTTTTATACTTGTAAATTTGTCAACCAATTACCTACCTAGTTATTAAGGATGAATAAAAAGGCTTTTTTATTTTTTATTTTTATTTTTTATTTTATTATACGCAAAAGATTATTTTTTCGACAATGCTTTATGCTTGTAGACAAGACAATCCAAAAAGATCCTAAGACTAGCAGAGGCTACTACTGCTAGTTATGGCAAAATTTACATGCTACATAGCAAAATTTACTTATTGCACGGGTACAGTACAGGAATACATAAATAGCTTAGCTTGCTCATCTAATAAAAATAATCGTTTCATATTTATAGCAATAGACATTTTCGACCATACTTTAATTAAATGTGTGTTTCTATAGTAATCATACTATAGTAAACAAGCGACTTCGTAGCCACACGTGGATATAAGTTTGAAATAACCGTGGGAACTTTAAAAATAGGCTATGTCCAGGTCCTTTGTTTATATTTTTATATTGGATTTACAGTCCGCGCACGAGCTCCGAGGTATCGGGGTCTGATGAAACGACGCGACGGCTGTACGCCACCCCCGATCGTCGCTCCATATCCTACTCGCTCCCAGCACTAGTTTAGAGCTTAACGCGAGTAATTGTGCGATAGCGAAACAACTCTAGCTCATTATTTTAACATTCCATAGGATTCCTCGGAGCTCGTGCGCGGACTATAGGTACACTTGTAAGTTTTACTCACGTTTAAAGTCGCTTGCATGAGTAACTTACGAAATGTAAACAGTCGCGTATTGTTTGCAAATGTTACTTATGTAAGTTACTTATGTACCTATGCTTGTTGTTGCACTGTTACTGTTACGACGTGATTGGAGAACAAAACAACAAACAAACATACTTTTGCATTTACAATATTAATTAAGTACCCAAGTACGGATAATCTAGTTTGGGGGTAATTTTCCAGGGTAATTTTAAAAAACTTTGTAGGTACTTACTATGGGTTTTGAAACAAATAAAGATTTTTATTTATTTATTATTATTTTATTTACTAGCTGATGCTCGCGACTTCGTCCGCATAGATTGAGGTTTTTTGGTTCCCGCGGACTAGACTGTAATCTATCTCTGTGCCAAATTGCAACCAGATCTGTGGAGCCGTTCTGGCGTGATTGAGTAACAAACATCCATCCAAACTTTCGCATTTATCATATTAGTATAGATAAAACTGCAGGGACAAAACGGTTGAAATCCACTTATTAAGCTGGTACTCTGTAGGCACTAGACAGGTTATCTGGTTAGGATATAAAGCAATTAGGACCAGACGAGGGGTGCCAGCAGGTACCCGTTCGACGCCGGGCGAGAGGCGAGAGCTAATTAGGTTTAAGGCTAAACTCGTTTGATACTACGCGACCTCACGTTTTGATTTCAAGTAACTATAATAATATGATGGATCATACTAATAATATAAATGCGAAAGTGTGTTTGTTTGTTGGTTTATTCGTTTGTTGGTTTGTCTTTCAATCACGCCGCAACGGAGCAACGGATCGACGTGATTTTTGGCATGGGTATAGTTGAGGACTTCGAGAGTGACATAGGCTACTTTTTATCCCGGAAAATTAAGGAGTTCCTGGGGGAATCAAAAAAACTTAAACCACACGGACGGAGCCGCTGGCATCAGCTAGTTTAACATAATTTACATAGACTTAGGCCCACTTGCACAAGGACTGTTAAATTGATTTATTTATAGTAGATTAGTAGCCAAGGGCTGTAAGGCATCAATTGCAGCCCGAGATATTTAGGCGCACGAGCACAGCGAGGGCGCCTATAGTTCGAGGGTGCAATTGATGCTTACACCCGAGCTAACTACTATGCTTTACATCTCGATTGTGAGGTAAGTAGGTCCTTATTACCCCCAAATGGAGCTTGAAGGTGACCAATTAGCGCTCCAGGGTAATAATGTAGCTAGAAAAGCCCTAGGGCGGTAAGTATTTTAAAAAAAACTCTTCACTCTCAAAAAGTTCGCGTACATCTAACCATCATACTTTTTTTAATTACTTACCGCCCTAGGGCTTTTCTAGCTACATTATTACCCTAGAGCGCTAATTGGTCACCTTCAAGCTCCATTTGGGGGTAATAAGGACCTACTTACCTCACAATCGAGATGTAAAGCAGAGTAGTTAGCTCGGGTGTAAGGATCAATTGCACCCTCGAACTATAGGCGCCCTCGCTGTGCTCGAGCGCCTAAATATCTCGGGCTGCAATTGATGCCTTACAGCCCTTGGCTACTAATCTACTATTAATGCTGTCCTTTATTGGCAACTACAATATGCATTTGCCAAAGTCATATAGCTGAATCAGTTTAAATGTCCTTGTGCAAGCGGCCCTAAGTAACAACCAAAACAGGGTCCCATAATTCATCCTTAACCGTGTGGATTACGGTTTTATGATACCCGCGCGAACTCTATATAAACTATTCCTATACCAAATATCATCAAAATCAGTTGAACAGATGGTCCGTGATAGCGTAGCAGATAGACAGGCAGACACATTTCCGCATTTATAACATTAGTATGGATACTATAGTATTTCATTTATTAATATTAATATGCATACGATAGTGGCTGTCTGCTACGCTTTCACGGCCCATCTGCTCAACAGATTTTTACGGTACGGAGATAGGCTACTTTTTATCCCGGAAAATCAAAGAGTTCCCAGTTCCCACTGGATTTTCAATAACTTAAATAAAATATACGTACGAAGTCGCCAGCATCATCTAATTACTAATAGGTTTCTACTGTAGGTGTCTATTGTAAAGGCGCATGAATTTTTTTAGTGGCACATTTAATCTTTTTTATACCAATGGTAAGTATTATTTAAGTACCAAAGCAATAAAACGACAATTGAATATTCAAAAGATTCCATTAGACACAGTCGCGGAGGTCGTTACGTTAAATATTCAGAGAGATAAAACCTCCGTAGATACCTACTTACACGACAGATTTCCCTCAGGCCTAAATTAATAACCCACGGCTCTTAAAAATCAAATAGCTCTAAGGAAAACTTCTTTACCTGAGATAAAAACAGCTAGGATTTTTATTCGTACTATGGAATTTTTATTCATAATGTGCCGAAATTTGGCACAGAGATTATAGTCTGGGATAACACATAGACTACTTTTTATCCCGGAAAATTATAGAGTTCCCGTGGGAACCAAAAAACCTCAATCCACACGGATGAAGTCGCGGGCATCAGCTAGTATAATTATTATATTTTAATTAAAATTAAATTTTGTTTATTTGAATTATTATATATAAAATTATTTGAATTTATAATTAAATTTACTTTAAAATACGGCTAAGTTCTGCTGTAAAATAGTTTTAAATAAAAGTGTAAATTGTATTAAATAGAAAGTTACTTCTCCATAATCATCGGAACATACACTTCGAGGCTGAGACTAAAGTACCTGTCGGATGGCAACCGGCGTGATTCATAAATCAACGACAAAATCCCGGGGAGTATTGCTTTTATTTGTATAACAGCCATTACTAATTAATTAGCTTAATTATTACCACACACTAATTGGTATAATTCACAAATCTAATACTCCCTACACGCTACTCGTACATTCTCGACAATTTCGAGAAACGTCCATCCTCACACTCAGGCAAAGACTTTTCTCACTTTACTTGACTTATTTGTGGAAGTAAAGCTGAAGAATGACCTGGATTGCCTCAGACAAATCTAACACTACACATAATACTTCATAACAAAGAAACAAATAAGTACTTACAACATTCTCAGTGAATAAGTCGGACATAGTTATCCCACAAATTGTCCTGCTTATAATATAAATAAGGTCCTATTTGTGTAAAAAATTAGTGCCTAAATATCTTGTAACCTACCTACTTACATACTAAATTAATACAAGCTTATCCTTGTTTTGTCTATTTTATCTGATTCTTTTCATATCTCTCCCTCTGTCTGTTCTGTAAACTCTCAATTTCCCTTCTCTGACATATAAAATTGGTGTGTTTCAGGCTTAGGCATTGTAAAATGGCTCCAACCGTGCAAACCAGACGGGCAGCAGCTTTAGAGGAGCAACAGAAACTTAAAAATGCACTACAGGAAATTAAATCGCTGAAACAATTAAACACACAGCTCCTGAAGGAACAAGAGGACAGTGAAGTTGAACTGAGAGTCATCATTACGAAGAATACACAGCTGAAGGCTGAACTGGCTAGCCTGCACAGCGCCCATACTCTTGTGCTAGAGGAGCGAGACCAACTTCAGGTGGCAGTCGGCTCATTCAATCAGTGTATTCAGACCTATGAAGAGGCCTTGGGAAGAATCTCTTTTTTGGAGGATGAATTGAGCAGGTCACATAAAATATTTGATGACCTTCAGTCACATATAGAAAGTTGCGAAAGGCAACAAAACAACAAACTGTACGATGAACTGCTTGCTTCATCTTCATCCTCAGCGGCACCGGTTGTGACCATTGATCTCACCTGTGACAGTCCTTGTGCCCAAAATAAGCCACATAAAGAACTTAATCTTTACTTAAATAGTCACAGAAAAATAAAAAAATATATAAAAATTGGCAAGTTTATTACAAAAACAAAAAAATTAATTAAATCACAAAAGGCAAGTGCTCAAAACATTGTACTGAGAAAGGAGCGGTCAGACTTATTAAATAAACTGAATATAACTTGTTCCTCATTGCAAGAAATGAGAGAGCAATATGATTCTAACATTCATAGCCTAAACAATGAGATATTAAAGTTAATAAAGTTGTTAAAGTTAATGTTATTAAATGTATATGTTATTAAATGTATATGTGTGTCAATGTTATTAAAGTTGGAAAGTTCATTAAGAACTATTACTTCCCAGTATGAACTGTCACAGAAACAGATCGGTGAACACATTCTGGCTGCCGATGAGCTGTTAACCATAGGTAATTATAATATTGAACGATTAGACTCTCTAGTGAATAAATGCCAGTGTTCAAATCAGGTTCCTTTAGTTGTCTCAGCGGAAAATCACTGCACTGATTTCAAAAATTGTTGTAATAGAAATAATGAATTAATGTGTCCCTCCCCACAGCGGAAAACATTTGTAATCTCAGATGGGTTGGGAAAAGACTTTGGTTATTTGCTAAAAAGTGAACTACACCAACAGGTCCTTAACATATGTAACCCGGGGGCCCCCTATGAGTACATAATTGAAAATATTAAAGACTGTTGTTTAGATAAATACAGCACAGTAGTTTTGTTAGTAGGCGACAGTCGACAAATAACCAAAAAAGAAATACTGAGAAGTTTTGCATACCTACAAAGTGTACAAAAAGATTCTGAATGTAAATTTGTGCTTTGTGCGTTTCCATACTCATCCTCTTTGACCCCAGCACAAAATAGGTATGTTTATAAACTTAACAGGCTTTTACATAATTTAAGCTATGGTCATAGAGACCATTTCCATGTACTAGATACAAATAAGTTTGTTAAGAGTTTTACTCTGACAAAAGATACTATGTATCTGCCACATAGATATAAGAAACAAATAGCTACATTAGTAGCTTGTAATATACAAGACCCAGCTATTTTTAGCTTGGATGTAACTGAGAAAGGTACATGTTGTACCCATAATATTGATATAACTAGGAACACTAGTACCAATCCCAGTATTTTGGAATTGGATAAATATTGTACAAATTGTACTAATTTTTGTGTTAACATTGACTCAGGCAATGCTGGTGGTACTGCCAAGTCAGTTAATAACACAAGCTACAGTGGTAGTACTACCAGGAACCCTGTTGCTTGTTTAAACTAGGCAGCAAGACAACGGAGAAGCTCTGTAAAATAAACATTGTACATCAAAACATACAGAGTCTCTCCGGCAAAGAATTAGAGATAGAATTGTTTGTAGAAAAATGCAACATACATATTCTGTGTTTCACTGAGCACTGGCTTAACAGTGAACAATTGCCAATAACTAAAATACATAACTTTGCATTGTCAAGTGCGTTCTCCAGAAAATCTGCTATTCATGGTGGATCATTAATCCTGGTCCATAAAGAAATTAATAGTAAAGAGCGAAAAGACATAGTGGGTCTTTCTGTTGAGCGCATTGCTGAACTGTCTTGTGTGGAGCTGGAGCGTTTTATTATAGTCTGTGTTTACCGGCCCCCCTCAGGTGATTTCACCAATTTTGAGGATATAATGGAAGATGTGTTAAAACGATTGTGTGTGTCCACTAAGAAGATTATAGTATGCGGCGATTTTAATGTAAATATTTTATTAGAAAACGCTTTTACTGGTAGGTTGCTAAACTTATTTAAATGTTTTAACTTGAAACATGCATTTAGTGAACCTACTCGGATAACAGAAACTTCAGCCACTTGCTTAGACAATATTTTTTACAGTGGCGATATAATTTTGGAAAAAGCTGTTATAAACAAGCTAAGGTCGGATCATTGCGGGCAACAGATAACTGTTTTAAGTAGTGCCAATAAAAGTAAACAAATCATCAAGTGCAGACCAATAACTAAACATAAAGTGACGCGTTTTAAAGCTCAAATTTCCGCCAAACTTCCTGCACTCACCTATAAAAAGGGTCACCCAGACAGCATCTATACTAGTCTCTTCAAGACAATAGACAATGAATTTTATAAAGTATTCAATTTTAAGCAAATAGAAATAAGTGGCAAATTAAAGTTCAGTGATTGGGCTACTGTAGGTATTTACAAAAGTAGGGACAAGTTGTACGAGTTATACGATGAAAAACAATACAACCGGTCCCCCAGTTTTGTTGAACGCGTGAAAACCTACTCAAAGATTTTCAAAAATGTTTGTATTCATGCTAAGGCACTACATATTAAAGAGAGAATTGTGAAGTCGGATAACAAGATAAAAACCACTTGGAACATAGTAAATGACGAATCTGGTAGAACTAAATCTCGTGATGTCAACTACGAGATTGTTATTGATAATAATAAAATAACATCTGATAAAGAGGTTGCCAAAACTTTCGAAAAGTTTTTCCAGGATGTTCCTATTTTGTTGACCGACTCACTAAACTCCTCACCCACCGCCGCTCAGAGTATATTAAAAGACAATGTAAAAGAGTGCAATGTTTCATTTGAATTTAGACACATCACTGCTATAGATATTTTGAAAAACTTTAAGTTATTAAAATTAAAAAATACCGGTGACCTATGGGGTATGTCTGTGAAAGTCATATCTAACATAATAAGCGACATTGCCCCTTACTTAGCTGTAATTTTTAACGATTGTGTAGACTTAGGCACCTTCCCGAGTTTAATGAAACATGGTAAACTCATTCCTTTATTTAAATCAGGAAATAAAAACGACCTTAATAATTACAGACCTATTTCAATTTTACCAACTCTCAGTAAGGTTTTTGAAAAAATTATTTTAAGCCAACTAATAAATCATTTTAACACAAATAACTTACTGCATCCCGAGCAGTACGGCTTCACTAAAGGTCGTAATACAACCGATGCGGGCGCAAAACTTTTAAAACATATATACGATGCCTGGGAGCATTCACAGAATGCTATTGGTGTCTTCTGTGATCTGTCCAAGGCATTTGATTGTGTTGATCACAAAACTTTATTGTTGAAATTAAGCCACTATGGCATCAGAAATGTTGCACTCGATCTCATTGCTTCTTACCTAAACGATAGAACTCAGAGGGTATGCGTAAACCACGTGAAGTCAGAGGGCTCAACTGCATTAATGGGTGTCCCACAAGGCTCGATCTTGGGTCCTTTTCTATTTTTGGTGTATATAAATGATTTACCATACCATGCCAACAATGTCTGTGACATTGTATTGTTTGCTGACGACACATCACTGATTTTTAAAGTGGATAGAAGCAAGGACAATTTTGACGATGTAAACAATGCAATATCACACGTATCACACTGGTTTACTGTCAATAATTTGTTATTGAATGCTAAGAAAACCAAGTGCTTAGAGTTTGTTCTACCTAATGTAAAGAATATTGATAAAACTATAATGATAAATGGAGAAACACTAAAGATGGAGAACTCCACAGTTTTTTTGGGGGTGACCTTGGATAATAAGCTTCAATGGGGCGCTCATATAGAGACACTAGCGCGAAAACTTAGCTCGGCTGCTTTTGCTGTCAGGAAAATTAGACAGTTTACCGATATTGAAACGGCTAGGCTTGTCTACTTTGCTTACTTCCACAGTGTTATGTCGTACGGCATCTTATTGTGGGGCAGAGCAGCTGATATCCAATCAATTTTTGTATTGCAGAAAAGAGCCATCCGTTCTATTTATAAACTCGGATCACGCGTATCACTTCGTGAAAAATTTAAAGAGATTGGTGTTCTTACGGTGCCTTCACAATACATATACAATAATATAATCTTTGTTAGGCAGAACATTAATCTTTATAAGCAAATAAGTGATACTCACAATCGATGTACTAGAAACCGCCATAAGCTTGTAACAGCGTCATATCGCGTGCGCAAGGTGCAGAAATCCTTTGTGGGGTCGAGTATACGCTTTTATAACATGGTACCAAAAGAGTTTCTGGAGTTGCCATTACATAAATTTAAAGACTGTGTTAAACAGCATCTGATAAGTCGAGGGTATTATAGTATAGATGATTTTCTCGATGACAAAGTTGCATGGAAGCAACCGGCTTCGCATCCAGCAACCCACAAGTTAGTGTAATACCTACTTGTAACGTAGCGTATGCATTTTATATTAAGTATGTAGTTATATTATACAAATTGTTACATTTTTCTGATTTTGAAAAGAGCAACTGCTGAGTTTCTTGCCGGTTCTTCTCAGTAGAATCAGCTTTCCGAACCGGTGGTAGATTCTTACGACTTATCATAAGTGACACTAGTGGTCCTACATGAAATAAATCATTTTCATTTTCATTTTCATTTTCATTTTCATTATTTCAGGTCTAAAAGTAGCCTAAGACCACTTCCGATAGGCACGCTATCTCGATAACAAATTTTGTCAAAATCGGTTAAACAGATGGCCAGTGGAGAGCTGTGACCAACATACAGCCAGAATTGCATTAATAATATTAGTATGGGAGTTAAGTAAAGTACCTTCTACCAATGAAAATAACAGAAAGATGTTTAAAATGCGGAAATTATAGTAGTTTATACACCAAGGGGATAAAGTACTGTTTTATGTCACGGGCGCTACATTGAATCCTGAACGTAACGAAGGACTCCAAATTTAACTCCCGAGCGCAGCGAGGGTGTTATAAGTTAATTCCCGACCAAAGGGAGGGAATTAAGATTGAGTCCTGAGTGCAGTGAGGGATTCAAGCGCCCAAGAAAAAAACTGCTTTATCCCGGTGGTGTATACTCTACTTTATACTTCTACCATAACAGTAAAACAAACTGTAACGGTTAGATATTTATTGCAAATCATAGTAAGTAGGATACATAGGTCTAGTAAATAATAAAAAGAAAAGATGCAGGTATACATACTCCTTGGTTTAAAAACTTTTATGTCAAATGGTATTATGTCAAATGGTACGGTCGTTTGGTCGACCAGTCTGGAGCCTAGACTCTGTTGTGCATATTTACAGTATGGGGTTGGTCAACTAGTTGGGCGATCGATCGACTAGATTACGGCCCTAGGGCATGAAGACTGACTTTAGACCCGCAAAAGTATGATTAAAACAGTAGTAAAGGTATGGTAGAAGTATAAATGGTATTTATTTTGTATTCGCGTTCATTACCCAATTAGTAATCGCCCATGTACACAGTAGGTAGGTAACTTGAAAGTTTTAACTTAACATTAAACTTCACTGCAACTTGCAAAGTTTCTAACTTGAAAGTTTGTTTAGTCGAACGATTCTGCTCGTAACTGTACAAAGTTCTACTTTTTTACCTTTTTATTAGCATTTCTAGCAAAATACAAACCATGTTCTATTTAACTACGTAACAAGTACGTTTACGTAAATAAAGGTACGTTTTTAGATTTCTTACCAACAAAATTCTCTGTTGAAAGCATAAAACATATTTTTTTTCAATAAACAAAATGTAGACACAAACTTTATTTTAATAAAAATTATCCTAAATGTTAAATGTAAATTATCATAAATGCGAAAGTGTCTGTCTATCTGTCTTCTACACTATTTAACAGCCCATATTTTTAATCGATTTTGATGAAATTTGATATAAAGGTAGTTTACATCCCGGAGTAGGACATATTATGCTACTTTTTATCCCGGAAAATTAAGGAATTTCCGCGAGAATAAAAAAAAACTTAAGCCACACGAACGAAGTCGCGGGTTAATATGGATAATATCATAAATAAATAGAGAAGAATAGAATACAATAATCTTTATTTGCTTAATGTGTGTTACATAAGATGTTATGTCTAATATAATAGAGTCTAGCACATTAGCCGTATCGGCGTACAAATATATAAAGAAGAATATCATTCTTATATATTTGTATTCTTCTTTATACAAATATATAAAGAAGAATATCATAAACTAGCTGATGCCCGCGACTTCGTCCGCGTGCTTTAAGTTTTTTTTATTCCCGCGGGAACTCCTTAATTTTCCGGGATAAAAAGTAGCCTATGTCACTCTCCAGGTCGTCAACTATACCCATGCCAAAAATCACGTCCATCCCAATTCGTTCGTTGACGTTCGTGTATCACGAACTTTTATACAAACTTTCAACCCCCATATAACCCTTTTGGGGTTGGAATTTTCAAAAATCCTTTCTTAGCGGATGGCTACGTTATAATAGCTATCTGAGTGCAAATTTCAGCCCGATCCGACCAGTGGTTAGAGCTGTGCGTTGATAGATCAGTCAGTCAGTCACCCTTGCCTTTTATATATTTAGATTCCGCCAATCTCAACCATTGAGATTGTACCAACGATCGATGCAGCTTTTACGGAATAGGGTCTGCCATTATTTCCATCCGATTGTATCAAAGTGTTTTCAATAAACTCTGACACGCCCTGAAGGGCTGACAGTTTTCGTTTAATATAAATCTTTTGGGACTGACGTGAAAACAACGGCCAAAATATAAAACAAAACACCAGTTGTTTACCAGTGTTCATATTTTTTAGAAACAAGCAAAAATAAGAGAGTTTTTGGTGTTTATTTGAGACACGGCTTAACAATCATATACTGTTAAGAAATTAACACAAACTTTCGTTATACTCGTATATAGTTGGAGCATGGAATAAAGCCAGTTGAGGGACCCTACGTGCTCCTGCAACTTACTTTATTTCACTATAAATTATAAATTGATCATTATAATATTATCAGCTAAAGTGAGTATTAAGTAGGACTCCAGGATGCCAAGGAACGTTTGCGGTTAAGGAACGAAATACGATTTTAAGTATTGAAAAAGATAATAATGCTTGGTAAATTATTCACAGTAAAAAAATATAACGAGGAAAATAATCATATTTGGTACGACTTTTCTAACATCTTCAATTACGTTGAAAAATAAAGCCTGTAAATAAATATGCATAAATTATATTGAAGAAAAAATGCACATACATACTCTTATGTGGTCTGCAAAAAACACGTCGGTGGCATTCGTATCTGCGCTCTCGGAAGCTTCCAAACTGTGTATGCTCGCTAAAGCGCCAACGCACTAAGCAACACTTAAGCAATATTACTCAAAATGACAGTTTGATGTCACATACCTTGACGTTCCTAAAATAAGGGTTATAATTCTAAACAGAATAGCTTTAAAGGCCAAAACACACAGGGAGCGGGCGCGGGTCGGGCGCGGGCCGGGTCGGGTGCGCGGCGGTTTGAATTCCTTGTGTTTACATGGACGACATCACACAGAATGCGGGCGTGGGTCGGGCGCGTGGCGGGTGACGCTGTGTGATGTCGTCCATATAAATACAAGGAATTCAACCCGCCGCGCACCCGACCCGACCCGCGCCCGCTCCCTGTGTGTTTTGGCCTTAAGCGTTGGCAGTACAGTCCCTGTGCTCGCAGACAGTTGTAATCCTAGTACCGACTATAGCCTGAGGCATGTCGCGGCTGACTACTGTGATGGATGACGCTTCAGAGAAACCTAGGGGACGTCACGTAGACTATGCTACGCTGTAGAGAAGCCTACGTCGTTTATCTACAAAGGAAATATAAAGGACAACCACCACTTCTATACAGAGTTGGTTACAAAACAAATGCGAGTTTTCTAGCAACGAAATGTGGAGTATTGAGACTCTCTATTATTTTTTTGTGATTTTTTCCAGGGTAATCGGATTCCCGGATGTAGTTTTTAAATAAACTATCAAAATCTGCCTGGTATACTTATACTAAGGTGTCGACATATTTATATTGTGACGACTGACGTTTGAACGTGTTATGTACAGTGCTGGACATTCTCAAATGTCAAAATATCAACCCGTAGTGTCAGTGTTATCAACAATTTAAAAAAAAAGTAATAATCCTTACTTTTTCTTTTAATTTAACCATGGTCAAAACATCGCGATTCGCAACAAACTCCATCCTACGTTCCATTTTACAAATTAATGTATAAGTCGCTGTATTTTAAGATAGAAAAATATAACAAGCTTTCCCGGAATGCACTTGCCCTTGCGCTTTTATTAATCGCAGACAAGATCCAGTACAAATTTATATATTTAAAGTAAAAGAAACAAAGTTGTTCGAACTTCGAAACCGTTTTGGCGGTTCTCCTTTCATTCGAAATATTTTACTTATTGCTTCAATTTTACAAAAATAATAAACACTTTTTAAGCTTTTTGCTCATTCTTTCATTATATTTTAGGAAGACCAACGCTTCAGTAAAATCGAAGACCGGTGCGGCGCCGCTTCGAGCAGCTGACATTCAATTTCCTCTTAACATTTCTAGGTCAATATGAATTAAAACCCTCTGCCACTTGCAGGCACGAGCCGTCCGCCTATTGTCACTTATGTACACGTGTACACGGCCTGATATGAATGGGGATGATGACAACTAAATCAAATCAGCAACTCTTTGTTAAACTTAAAAACGCGCTTCTAGTATGGAAGTTTGTATGAAGTACATAGTTGTGACGTCATCAAATTTCAATGCACATTTTTTTCTTTAATCTATAGTTTACAGCTTACGAGGCGTCCGCCTATTGTCACTAATTGTGTACACGGGCTGAATGGGGATGATGACAACTCAATCAAATCAGCAACTCTTTGTTAAACTTAAAAACGCGCTTCTAAAGTTTGTATGAAATACAATATACATAGTTGTGACGTCATCAATCATACCTACTGGGAACCCACCGCATTATTATTCCAAGAAAACCCCTGCCATTGTGTGATTAATGTAAAAGGGGTCACGACCCTCAGAAATGAGGAATACGACGCAGATATAGACGTCATCAAACAATGCACTTTTTTCATTAATCTAGGTATAGATAATGGCTATCAAACTTAAAACTAACCGATGCTGTGAATTTTAGGTCTTTGGGAAGACCCTCTATTTAATAATCTGTAAGAAATAATCTATTTTTGACATATCCCTATTGTGCAATAACTTGATGTTACCCGAGAGTTCACCCACGGGTAAATATAGGCATAATAGAAGGACATCCACGGGCCGCGACTTCGTCCACGTCGTTGTAGTTTTATGTAGATCCCGTGCGAACTGCTTAATTTTCCATAACAAATAGCCTATTTATTACCTTTCCCGGGAAACCACCTGTCTGTACCGAATTTTATCAAAATCAGTTGAAAAGGCCGTGAATCCCCGGGATGCATCCTATTTCTGTAGTCGGTACCCAGTTGTAAGTCAGTTGATGAGTAGGGCCGTAAAAGTGTAGCAGACAGACAAACACACTATCGCATTTATAATATTGGTATGGATTAGTTACTAATTATAGTGGCTACCGGCTTTGTGTCAAAAGTCGTCCAGTTATAAGTACCATTGTAGTAAGTATGGATAAAGAAAAACGTATCAATAATAAAATTAGTAATGACACTTCGGAAACTTTTAAGAGGTGTTCAGCGGTGGCAGAAGTCATTTCGGCGTCTGAAGTACGTGATCAAACGTGTGGGAATGTCTTTACGAGCGCTAATGTGACCAACAAGTTTCGGATTAAAATGGGACAACATGGAAATACATCGGCTATGCATCGGTTTCGTAGCGGTGATAGACTAAAAGTGGCTTGGACGCCCAGCTTCTTATTCGGGTGGTCGGGGATTCAATCCCGTAGTTCTAACTTTTCGGAGTTATGTGCGGTTTAATCAAATAATATATAAATATTATAAATGCGAAAGTTTGGATGGATAAATGGATGTATGGATGGATGTTTGTTACTCAATCACGCCCCAACAGCTGAACGGATCTGGATGAAATTTGGCACAGAGATAGATTATAGTCTAGAATAACACATAGGCTACTTTTATCCCAAAAACCGGCCAAGTGCGAGTCGGACTCGCGCACCGAGGGTTCCGTACAAACCTGTAGTAAGTTTTAAATTATTAAAAAAAAACTACTTACTAGATCTCGTTCAAACCAATTTTCGGTGGAAGTTTGCATGGTAATGTACATCATATATTTTTTTTAGTTTTATCATTCTCTTATTTTAGAAGTTACAGGGGGGGGCACACATTTTACCACTTTGGAAGTGAAGGAACTTGAAATTTAATTTGCTATAATCCGCAACAATAGGCAAATATATGTGGTACAGTGTATCTTGCACTTGCAGCTTGCAATATTCACCACACCACATAAATCTTCCAAATTATTCTCAACGTACGTTTCACTCCGACACCGGAGCATCTTCAGGAGATGTTGACTCGACAATGCACGATTGTAAGATCTTCTTTTTGAAGACCTATCCATAGATACCCCACACGTATGGGTTTGATGAAAAAAAAATTTTTGAGTTTCAGTTCTAAGTATGGGGACCCCCAAAATTTATTGTTTTCTATTTTTGTGTGAAAATCTTAATGCGGTTCACAGAATACATCTACTTACCAAGTTTCAACAGTATAGTTCTTATAGTTTCGGAAAAAAGTGGCTGTGACATACGGACGGACACACAGACAGTCAGACAGACAGACAGACAGACAGACAGACATGACGAATCTATAAGGGTTCCGTTTTTGCCAAATTTGGCTACGGAACCCTAAAAATTAAAGAGTTCCCGCGGGAACCGAAATACCTCAATCCACGCGGACGAAGTCGCGGGCATTAGCTAGTCACTATAATATATGACCTACACTTGCTATAAACGGTGAAGGAAACATCGTGAGGAAATCTGCGCGCCCGAGAGTTCTTCATAATGTTCTCGAAGGTGTTTGAAGGTGTTTGAAGTCTACATCGCACTGGTCATCGCAATGGAACACAGGCTAACTGCAAGTAGTTTGAATGAAGTGGAGTACCTGGGCCTGATGGTTACCCGCTATACGATGAAGCTGGACGAGACTATAATATGTTTTACATCTCTCATATTCGGTAAGTAGGTCCTTATTACCACCAAATGGAGCTTGTAGGTGACCAATTAGCGCTCTAGGGTAATAATGTAGCTAGAAAAGCCCTAGGGCGGTAAGTAATTAAAAAAAGTATGACGGTTAGATGTACGCGAACTTTTTGAAAGAGTGAAGAGTTTTTTTTTAATTACTTACCGCCCTAGGGCTTTTCTAGCTACATTATTACCCTGGAGCGCTAATTGGTCACCTTCAAGCTCCATTTGGGGGTAATAAGGACCTACTTACCTCACAATCGAGATGTAAAGCAGAGTAGTTAGCTCGGGTGTAAGCATCAATTGCACCCTCGAACTATAGGCGCCCTCGCTGTGCTCGTGCGCCTAAATATCTCTGGCTGCAATTGATGCCTTACAGCCCTTGGCTACTAATCTACTATTATAAGCTGTCTGATGTCAAGTGTACCTAATTTGAATAAATAAATATTGATTGACAATCTGAAGACGGGTGCACTTTAGCACATTCATTTACACTCTGTTGTTACATAATAGGTAATCAAAATCGGGCGATTATTATCTAATCGTGGCATAATTTTTGTATCGATGTTATTAATGTGTGATGAATGAATGTTATCCTGGAATGTTATTTGGGAGGTGGGAATCCACCAAACAATTCAAAAATGCTGTGAAAAATCATTATCTTGCAAACTAAAGACGACAACAAAAATGATTCTTTAAGCTGATTATTCGAAATATTGGAATTCTGCCATATGTGATTAATAGAGAAGAGTCACGACCCTGAGTAATGAGGAATATGACGCAGAGAGTGAGAATGTGTAGTGAAGAAAAACTTTATGTTTATAAAAAATTATATGTTTATCCTACATAAGCAAAATTCATGGAGTCACCAGTAAAGCATGCGTGCACGCATATAATTGCCTAATTACGAGTGTGCCACACAATGGCAACTGGGGTGACGGGGTCGGCTGTCTCGCTCGTTGCCACGCTTACAGATAAGGACAGCCGCGGAAGTCTTACGCAACGCTGATTGGGCTTCGAATTGCGTGCTGACGTGTGATTTGTATCTTATTATGGTTTACTTTCTCGAAATGACAAGTGTTTTTGTTTTAGTGTGTTTTGTCGAAAGATTATTTATTGCTAGATGATGGCTTTGGCTTTTATTTTAAAATCTCGGGGAACTCTTTGGTTTTCCGGGTTTATCTTTACAAAAGATTGATATCTGCGTGGGAGATATTAAAGGTACCTAGTCCACAAGTGTGTGCACAAGCGCAGGGACGCTCTTAAGCCTGATGGGACGAGAAAATCCGACTATTTGGACCTATACAGGATAGGTACATTCGTATAATTTTCACGGCGCTTGCACGTATTACGTTACGCAATAGATACCTAGTGCCTACCTCTCGAGAATATGACCCAGTAGGTATTGGTAATCGCTGTGCCGGATTCCTGAACGATCGGCCTCGATGAGACAGATTGTTCCGCGTAACACTTAGGTCACTTTGGTCAAACATACCAATGCGTGTACGCACGTGCGTACAGATTGTATACGTTTTTATCTACCATAATTCCCCACCTTTGCGCCTTACTTTGTCTTGAAATTGTAGAGGAGTTTATACCTGGGACAGTACGCGTCCTAGTAAGGATTCGAGGACTAGGTCCTAGTCCTCGAGTCCTTACTAGGACGCGGCAGAATTAAGTCCAGCAAACGCCGCGTGTTGCTACCGCGCACTTGCCGTTCTAAAGGTGTGCCCAAACATAGGAGCGGCAAATAAGCGCCAGCAACACACAATTCTGCCGTGCTGCTAGTTTATACCGACAAATATATGCACGACAGACGTCCATTAACAGCGCAGCATTCGGCGAGCGGCATCCGTGCATGATTGCCGCTCTATGTTTGGATACACCTTAAAGGACACAGCTAAATTCTTGCGTAGAAGCCCACCACTATACCTCTCAATTTAATCAAAGCCAGCCCAATAGGTGCCACCACCACTTACCGCCGCCTACGTGGATACGTGTCTTATCTGTTATCACGCCCAGCCGAGGGCCCGGCACGTGAGACTGAGAACGTGACGCGGTCTCCGCCCTCTTGGCTTAGCTGAAGGTGTATTGTGCAAAGAATTAAACGGGGTAATTAACCTATATTGATTTTTGAAATGAAAACTTCTTTAGCCACGTTGAGCACTTTTTGATAGGGGGTAAACTTGTGGATACGCGTCACCGACATGCTCGCGTTGTTACGAAGACATAAGGTCTTAAATATAAATATACAACATTCGTGATTAAACTTTAATACCTTACTTTAAGGTTTATATTTTAATTAATTTATTTATTTATTTTAAATATTCGTTTTCGCTTCGTTTTTTCGCAGTCCCTATGACTGCCAATATTTTTTTTCAAAAGCTTTTTATTTGAAAACGATAATAATTAATACAATAACTTTGATACTTCAATACGTGCAGGTACCTACCTAAATGTTTTTTTTTGTGATTTTCGAAAGCTTTTTATTTGAAAACTAAGTATAAATACAATAACTTTGATTTCAATATACGAGTACAGTGCTTTCAGGGCCTTAGATTAAAAACCCATAAAGCTCATATTGAAATATCTTGTCTACACTAATATTATAAAGAGGAAATATTGATATTTTTGTATGTAACGAATAAACTCAAAAAGTACTGGACCGATTTTAATAATTCTTTTTTCATTAGAAAGCTACATTATCACTGAGTAACATAGGCTATATTTTATTTTCAAAAAAATTAGAGATCCTTCCGAAAATTGCAATATTGTGAACCAAGTCGGAAAAAATCGTCTCTTTTGAGAGCTTACGTGGCGTGCGCTGCGTAAATAGTTAAAGTTACACGAAAACAATGTATGGGGAAATTGTTCCTCTCAAAAAGTTCTAAAAAAAAGTCCGCGACAGCATGTATCTATCTTTTAAGGTTGACTCACAATAACCATTTCTGTGATTTTCAAATTTGGTCTTTACCAATGCTTTACTTGCGAAGGTGTTTTTACCGACATAGTATGAATCCTTATCAAAATAAATATGTTATTCATCTCAAGTATCTAATTAAGATAAAAATTGTCCTGTACATCATTTAATTTAGATGAATATCTTATGAGATATCATAGAAATAATGTAACGTGCAAGGGAAAATGGAATATAATAATCTGAGGGCTGGCGGCTGTGGTGAGGAAGGGGCGTACACTCTTACAATGTAATATTGAACTTTGTTTAGGGAAAATAATATACTGCCCCTACCATGTTTGTATATATACGAAATGCTTATCTTTGTGAAAAAATATCCCACTCTGTTCCCAAAAGTAAATGAAATGTACTCCAATAATAATGAAGTTTCAAGAATGAGGAGGAACAGGCCACAAAACCAACTTTGGGTCCCATCGAGAAGGTTAGCTCTGTACTCTAAAAACTCTTACTGTATGGCAATATCCTTATTTAATAAGTTACCGGAATGCTATAGAAAGCTACCTCTAACGAAGTTTAAAAGAGTGATTTTCACAATTCTCAACAAAAAAAATTACTATAGTGTTGGCGAATATCTCGGTGACTCGGAATTCCTATGACTAACATTTGTGATGTGTAATCTGTGTGTGTAAATGCATGTTTTGTTTTTAGAGAGACAAGTTGTAATTTAGTGCTATTACCTATTTAATAAAATTATCCATAATTATTCTAAAATTAATAAGTCAATACCTACTAATCTAACATGCCAATATTGACTAATATTAAAATTGTTTGACATTAAAGAAATTTGTATAAATAACTTTATAAAATGTGTAACTGATAATTTTAACTTGGATCAATTTTTTTTTTGTATACCAGACATATTTTGAATTTAAATTTTGAATGACATATAAATTTTAGTGTAATATAATTTTTGCACACTGTCTCTGACAGTAGATTGTGTATGGGAAGATTCTACTTATTATACAGCTGTTATTACCCACAATTTTGCAAAATAAATGATTTATGATTATGATTATTATGATTATGAAATGTAAAACCTGCCCACTGCCCACTGGCTATAATAGGTATAGACTATAAGGTATTAGGACTATTTGTAATTTAGAATTATAACTAAGAATAAAGATAAGAAGCTATGATTATGTAATGTAATGTAATAATGTGTTTGTAAATGTAACTGTAATAGAGAAGCTCATACTTAGTTATAATCAAAACAATATTATTTTGCACGCCGGCTCGGCTAATATGTTGGACTCTGTACTACAATTAACCATCTCTTCATGTACACATATTAATGCAAATAAAGAATCTGAATCTGAATCTGAATCTAGGATTATTAGTGCTGCCCGTGCGAAGCCGGGACGGATCGCTAGTTAATAATAAATTTACTGTGACAGAAACACAACTGGCTATAATTGTCTCGATTCAAATATTGTTTTTTTCGGAAACGACACAGAAATCCATACTTAATCCCTGCTAATATTATAAATGCGAAAGTGTGTCGTCTGTCTGCTACGTAGTAAAGTAGGAATAAAAAAAAATGTCTCGTCATTTTGCACGGTATCTTTATTCTCTCCAAAGAAACGTCCTTTCTTCTCATTTTCTGCATAATATTTTTTCACTGCGTATATCTTGTCATTGCGTTTACATTTCAGCAGAGTCATCGTGATGAAAAATTGTGTTTACGACCACCGAGTAGGTCGTAAAAGGCGGCATTTTTAGGTTACCAACGTAAATTGTATGCTCTTAATGTATGTTCTTGTGTACTAACCGTAATAGAGGTAATAAAGAATATAGGATCGGATATATATTTTTTTATTTGACACAATTATTAGTGAAATTTGTTGCACCACAAAATTAATAAGTTGTTCACATATTGGGCACCGATCTCAGCAGAAATTACGCTACATAAATAACTAGCCGACGCCTGCGATTTCGCCTGCGTGTCATGATGGAATGTTTTTTTTTATCCACTAAAAGTTAGCCCTTGACTGCGATCTCACCTGATGGTAAGTGTCATTGCAGTCTAAGATGGTAGCGGGCTGTAAGAGGTATGGCAGTTATATTAAACCAATACCCCTATTCGGTTTCTATACGGCATCGTACCGAAACGCTATTATGACGGTAGACGTCCGCTACGAAAGGATTTTTGAAAATCCTTTCGTAAAGTCCCTTCAGGAGATAAAATGGGGGGTTTGAAGTTCGTGTAGTCCACGCGGACGAAGTCGCGGGCATAAGCTAGTTAAGGTATAAATACAGAGTCATCATACAAGGCATATTAGAAGTAGTAATAAAGTCGACGCGACGCGACGGACGGTGGGAAAACTCAGTTAAAAGGGGGACACGCAACACATCCAAAGTGTCACGCGCTCGATATTACTACTGGTGGTACGAATGTGGTGTTTCCCATCATGTTTCCATGGTATCATCACGTATTGAGATGTGTTCCCACGATGCGTGATATCACGAACGTATCTCAAATTCGCGACACATAACCTAGCTTCGTTTTCCAATTTGTACTTACTCGTGTACTTATCTACCATAATTGAAAATCACTTTTGGAAACTAGCGATCGCCTGCGGCTTCGCTCCTGTGATAGTTGGGTATTTGAATACAAATCAAATATTTATCAAACGTCTGAAACACGCGCTTAGGCCCGCTATACACAAGAGCAGAGAAGAGCTGAGATGGGCGAAGATGTGTTTAGCGGACCAATCAGAATATTGATAGATGACGTGAATAGATCACGTCATTTATCTATAATCAGATTGGTCCGCTAAAATCCTTTACGCTCTGGTGGATAGCGTTACAGGTGGATACATTAGCCCTTATTGTAGTATGAGTCTGGGAGCTTGTATGACTTGGGACGTCATTTCACGAACTTTTTTTGCCAAACTTAAAACCAACAGAAAACGTGAATTAGGTATGCCTTTTAGAAGACAACTATTTGTCAATTTCTAAAAAAAAACTTTATTTTTGTCATGCCATGAAACATCCATTAATTATTATATTTGTATATAAACAGGTACAATTACTATAATATACACACTACTAGCAGATGTTCTATTTATTCTATTCAATCATAATACGAGTATGCCAACTGGTTCGTAACAATTGTACATCTATTCGTAAGGGTCGAGACTCGAGAGCCTGTTACTTGTATTCCATCCCTTTGAAAAGTTCACGCTCTATTCGCTACGAGAAATTTTAGGACGCTTGTTTGAGCATTGAGTGTACGGGCACGAAACTAGCGGTAGCGGGGCGACGGTGGTAGCGGGGCGATGCGACTAGTCGGAGAGCTGGCGACAAATTTGAAAGAGGTCTGGTAATACTTTATAACCGACAAAAATGTCTGGAATTTATTTTTTCGAATTCTATATGTATAAAATTTAAATATAAAAAAAATCAAGTTGCCACAAAAATGTTTTTCCGTTTTTTTTTTTGAAAACGCTCTACCAGACTGACAGAACTGGATTCGCCAATGAACGAAATTATATTTAGCCTAAAGGACCTTCCCGAAATTTGTCACCAGCTCTCGGTTTCCATCGCCCCGCTGTCGCCGTCGCTCGTTTCGTGCGCGCACCCTGAAGGTTAGAATACCGGCAGGGACATTTTAAGGAATTTATAATTTTTGGATTTTCTCTGGTCTGGTCTGATGGGAGACTTCAGCCATGGCTAAATAAAAATAAATATCTATTGAAGCTTAGAATTGTGTACAAGTAACAATTATGAGATGTCAAGGATGTGACACCATTGGTTCCATAAAACTGTCATGTAAATAAGGTGCATTTTTGCGTGCTCGTCAAACAGATCATCCAAACCAATTAACTTGATGCTAAATGGTATTTAATTATGGTAATTTCGACCGTAATTCCTAAGGAACGACGCTCTATGGGGGTCAGGGGCGTAGGGATGATTATGGCGTGACTGTATTTCTTTACGGCACATTGGCAATTAGAAATGTTAGTTTGTTTCTTTATCCCTCAACAGTTTTTGACGACCTCAGTGCTGACCGCTGTGGTCTTATAGTGGGAGGCGCCGTGTTCGATTCCCGGCAGGGTCAATTTGAGAATTCATAATTTCTGAAATTTCTCTGGTCTAGTGGGAGTTACCACCCTACCGGCAAAGATGTACCGTACGATGCCGTGTAGAAACCGATTAGGGGTAAGTATGGGTTTAATATAAGTTATAACTGCCGTTCCCATAACAGGTTAGCCGGATATCGACTTAGCCTGAATCATTGATATTGTATTCAAGGGCCAACTTTTAGTATAATTATAATTAAAAAAGTGTTACAAACAAACTCACAACCTCTTAGGGCAAACACATATACCGTCTCCGTTCCGTCATGGGTAAAAATTCAGCTAAACTCATGCAAATAAGGCTAAAAGTTACACTCGGGCTATCAATGAAGGGCTGGAACAAAATCGGCTTAGCCCGTATCTGCTCTCGCATGCTCTATTTCGGCTACGTAAGCACGCCAATGCGGATGAGTCCCGAAAATAAAGCACTTCTGGCGGATACCTACGTCATCACGCCTACAGCTGCTTCATCGAGTTCAACACTTCCCTATGTAAATATTGAGTCTACATAATCTACTAACTAGGTATAATTTCTTTAGCGTACCTACCAAGTTTTTTCAAATAGCGATTGTTACCCCAAAAATTTAATTGAAGAACATTTTCTAATACAATTTTCTTACAATAATATAATACACTAGCTGATGCCCGCGACTTCGTCCGCGTGGATATACCAAGTTTCATCGAAATAACTTGAGAAATGGCGGACCTTTCTACAAACTTTCAACCTCTATTTCACCCCATTGGGGGTGGAATTTTGAAAAACTGTGAAACACGTATGTTTTCATTTCTAACCCGCTGCTCATATACCAAGTTTCATGGATATAACTTGAGAAATGAAGGACTTTCATTCAAACTTTCAACCCCTATTTCACCCCTTCGGGGGTAAAATTTACGAAAACTGTGAAACACGTATTTCTTCATTTTTAACCGGTAGCTTGTATACCAAGTTTCATCGATATAACTTGAGAAATGAAGGACTTTCATACAAACTTTCAACCCCTATTTCACCCCTTTGAGGGTGAAATTTTGAAAAACTGTGAAACACGTATGTCTTCATTTTTAACCCGCAGCTCATATACCAAGTTTCATGGCTATAACTTGAGAAATGAAGGACTTTCATACAAACTTTCAACCCCTATTTCACCCCTTCGGGGGTAAAATTTACAAAAACTGTGAAATATTTATTTCTTCATTTTCAACCAGTAGCTTGTATACCAAGTTTAATCGATATAACTTGAGAAATGACGGACTTTCATACAAACTTTCACCCCCTATTTCACCCCCTTAGGGGTGGAATTTTGAAAAACTGTGACATACGTACTTCTTTATTTTTTACCGTAAGCCAAAATAAAAAGTTTCGTTGATATAACTTGTAAAACATCTTGAGAAACGAAGGACTTTCATACCAACTTTCATCCCCTATTTCACCCTTTTGGGGGTCGAATTTTCAAAAACTGTGAAACACGTATGTCTCCATTTTCAACCCGCAGCTCATATATCAAGTTTCATGGCTATAACTTGAGAAATTAAGGACTTTCATACAAACTTTCAACCCCTATTTCACCCCTTCGGGGGTAGAATTTTGGGATAAAAAGTATCCTATGTCCTACCTCGTAGTATAGGCTCAAATCGTGCCAAGTTTCGTTTGAATTCATTCAGTAGTTTCGGCGTGATGCGCGGCCAAGATACAGACAGACAGACAGACAGACAGACAGACAGACAGACAGACAGACAGACAAAAATGAAAAAAATTACAGATTTGGCTTCAGTATCGAATAATGAGTGCCCTCCAAAAAAAATTTTCAAAATATCTACAATGTACAGAATTGGACCTGTTACAGTTTTATTATAAGTATAGATAATTGCTTTGATTTCTAAGTGATAAAAAAACTTATTGCACACGGACGGAGTCTCGGGTATCAGCTAGTAAGAAATAAAAAGTCGGCTAAACTGCTGCAAATAGGGCTAAAAGTTACACACGGGCTATCAATGATAGGCTGGAACAAAATCGGCTTAGCCCGTGTCCGTTTTCCATGCTCTATTTCGTCTACGTATGCACACCAATGCGGATGAGTCCCGAAAATAAAGCACTTCTGGCGGATACCTACGTCATCACGCCTACAACTGCTTCATCGAGTTCAACACTTTCCTATGTAAATATTGAGTCTACATAATCTACTAACTAGGTATAATTTCTTTAGCGTACCTACAAGTTTTTTCAAATAGCGATTGTTACCCCAAAAATTTAATTGAAGAACATTTTCTAATATAATTTTCTTACAATAATACATAATTGCTTTGATTTCTAAGTGATAAAAAACTTATTGCACGCGGACGGAGTCTCGGGCATCAGCTAGTAAGAAATAAAAAGTCGGCTAAACTGCTGCAAATAGGGCTAAAAGTTACACACGGGCTATCAATGATAGGCTGGAACAAAATCGGCTTAGCCCGTGTCCGTTTTCCATGCTCTATTTCGGCTACGTATGCACGCCAATATGCGTATGAGTCCCGAAAATAAAGCACTTCTGGCGGATACGTCATCACGCCTACAGCTGCTTCATCGAGTTCAACACTTCCCTATGTAAATATTGAGTTTACATAATCTACTAACCGTTTCTTTTGCGTACAAGTTATTAACCGACTTCAAAAAAAGGAGGAGGTTCTCAATTCGTCGGAATCTTTTTTTTCAAATAGAGATTGTTAGTTGTTACCCCCAAAAATTTAATTGAAAACATTTTTCAATAACTTTCTTGCAATATAATGTACGTCATAATTTTCGCCGTTATATTATAGGTAGTTTATATTGTGGGAAATTGGATGACCAAATCAACCTCTTTATTTATCGTGTATATTTCTCATTCGATTCGATCCGTGGTACGGAGACGCCATGTTGAAATAATTGGCATTAAAATACGGGTGTTTTGAGTTTTGACGCTTGAAAATTCTCTCTCTCCGGGAGACTCAACGAGTATGAATACTTTGGTGTTTAGGTCATGATTTGATTTCGGGGTTGCAATAGCAATCACGCTCTACACAAATGAATGAATGCCAATAAGCTAAGACGAGTGTGTTAACAAAATTAAACAATTAGATTAAATATTCTCTTTTGAGATATCAACACGTTGTAACAATTTACTCGTGCAAGTTTTGATAAAAGCACAAACATTTTAAAAAGTGGTAAATTAATAGAGTTAATCCATACTTCTGAAACGACGTTTACAATTATTAGGTGGGTAACTATATTAAAAAAAGCCTATCACTTTTTTATTTATTTATTTATTATTATCAAAGAATTTTTTACATTTACATGGTTTCTTAGCACCCCATAAGCCTTGTCGTCATGTCTGGGGGGTGCACATTCCTCTTAGAAATTCCCACAGGATTAGAGAGAGCTTGTCTACAGAACCTCTACAGAAACCTTCAATTTTCACATCACTTGACGAATTTAGTCGTCCTACCTAACGTGTAGATTGAAATAAAGGGTAACTTAAAGATAACTTAATAGATTCAAATCATGATGACTGACGTAGCGAAAAATACATTCAAACCATGATTTGAAACGAAAATTAAGTGTAACGTGTAGTGGATATAAAAAAAAAAAAAAATTAACAAGTCGTTGCAGTGGAAAAATATCGATTACGAATACCTAGACGATAACACTGCCACGGATATAGGTGTCGGTGAATCATAAATGAGTAACTCTGTGTGCCTTCTGCCTACCTGCCTCCATATTCTCTAACTCAGTAGCTAATGACTATCAAAAAATTAATCATGCCGTTTCCAGACAATATTTTTATCCATTGAAGATTTCCTATGAAAATGTTATTTTAATTCCATAGCAAACCTTCAGTGGATAAAGAATATATGATAGTGGCTTTTATTTTTGATTGAAGAATAGGGCTGCTGCTTCATGCATCGAGCGGCCCAGATTGTGAGGAGCTACGTCAAAGGAACTTTCGCATTAAAAATTTATAATTCTTATTAAATAGTCTACATACAGTAGAATATATGAAGATTTGAGAGTGTCTTGGAAAATTCCACGACGAACAAAACAATTCTCGAAGGATTTGGCGTCACTTTGGCCAGGTATGTAATTATCAAGACGTGGTGATGTATTTTTTTGAAGATTTCGAACTCGTATAGGTACTTAGTCTAGTTTGATGCAATGTAATGGGCCTATTACACTACGCGGTATTAAGACAGTCTTACTAAGATTTAGCATAAGGTAGTTTCTTAAGTCGGATGGTTCCAAAACACTCAGTATTTGCATATTTGATAATTTTTCCCGTAGAAGTAAATACTCCTTCACCCATATTCTTCTTTTCTTTTTTTCAAATGTATTCAAACTAATACTCGGGCTATGAACTACGGCGATTTTCTGGTGCTTCGGTAGTTTTCCCATGACTCTCACGACAACCGTCACCGATGACGTACGCCTTGCAAATGAGTTAGCATGCGATATTCAGCACAATGTAATAGCGAGCTTGTCTAATTAGACTTTAAGACAGTCTTCGTAAGACTGTCTTAATACCGCGTAGTGTAAATAGGCCTTTAAGGTGTGAGCTATATTCGTTTGAAGGCCCCAAATCTTCCCTTCGTTACGGTTTAGCGCCTTCAGCATTCATGGTAATGGTATTCTTTTAAGATCGTTGATGTAGACAAGTTCTATAGTGCGAGTGAATTCCGAACAGCGACATCTAGTTTCTAATTTGTTGATGTATTTTTCGTCGTAATAAATAAATGATATGCATGTTATTTGCAGTAACGTGAGTACAGATGGGTCCTAAAGTTGTTATTTCCCTACATATTCTACCATGCATAATCTTGCAAATTGTTTTTTTAAGTAATTAAATTAAATTATTCCATAAGATCATAGAATTAAAAGTAAAACTTGCGATTAAATTACATAAAATAAATTATTTAAATGCCTGTAATAAAGCTACTAGAATCTGAAAGCCACTGACCTGGTCCGGACTTAAAGAGCTATCCCCGCTAGCGTTTCGCTCCTGGTTCTGCGCGGTTCGTTCCTGCTTGCACGCCGTGTGGTACTCAAGCCTCGTTCTTTCCACCTTCTGAAGGAACTTCGCCCAGGGCTTCTGCGCCTTCTTGAAGGCTTCGTCCATTTCCTTGCGCTCTTTTAGTTGGATCATTGACTGTTGACAAAAAAAAGATGTAGCGTTAGCTTTAGTTCTATAATATTGTGGACAATTATTAACTATTTTTAAATTAACAGTGAAGGAAAAACATCGTGAGGAAATCTGCATGACCTAGAGTTCTTCATAGCGTTCTCAGTAATGGTGTATAAAGTCTGCCAATCCGCAGTTGGCCAGCGTGGTGGACTATGGCCAAAATATACTACTAAAGACGTGCTAACGATGATCGATGATGATGATGATGATGATGATGATGAGACGTGGTCGATGATGGGTTGATGATGGTCATGATGATTTATATTTAGCTATTGGATCAACTGGGGAACACACTTGGGAATAAAATCATATTCATCACGAACGATTATGATAATATTTTATAGAATTTTTCTAATTTGCTACAAGAGAAAAATCATACTAATATTATAAATGCGAAAGTGTGTTTGTTTGTTGGTTTGTTGGTTTGTCCTTCAATCACGCCGCAACGGAGCAACGGATCGACGTGATTTTTGGTATGGGTATAGTTGAGGAACTGGAGAGTGACATAGGCTATATTTTATCCCGGAAAATTAAGGAGATCCCGAGGGAATCAAAAAAAACTTAAAACACGCGGACGGAGTCGCGGGCATCAGCTAGTTCTAATTAAAAGCATAATTTCTAATATCAATATTGCTTATGAATAAACCAATTAATGACAGAAAATAGGTAACGAAATGTTATCAAAGCGTGGCGTTTGTTGGCAATTTCCGCAAAGTTATCTGAAGTAGGTGCATGCTTGAAACATTTTCATATAGCTATCGTTAGCAGTGGCGCATGCTTAAGTTCAGAGTTGCATAACCTAATACGTACTCGGTTTTTCCCGCGACTTTGTCTACGTGGATTCCTCATAAAAAATGGTATCCATACTTCCACACTTATATTATAAATGCGAAAGTATGTCTGTCTGTCTGCTACGCTTTAACGGCCCATCTTTTCAACCGATCTTGATGAAATTTGGTATAGCGGTAGGTTACATTCCGGGGCCCTCCCCGAAATGTGTAGCGGTACACATAGGCTACTTATTATCCCGGAAAATTAAGGAGTTCACGCGGAAATCAAAAAACTTAATCCACGCGGACGAAGTCGCGGGCATCAGCTAGTTTATTTTAATATTATAAATGCGAAAGTTTGGATGGATGTATGGATATATGGATGTTTGTAACTCAATCACGCTCCAACGGCTGAACGGATCTGGATGAAATTTGGCACAGAGATAGATTATAGTCTGGAATAGCACATAGGCTACTTTTTATCCCGGAAAATTAATGGATTCCCGCTGGAACCGAAAATCCTCATCCACGCGGACGTAGTCGCGGGCATCAGCTAGTTTTATAATAAATGCAAAAGTCCGTTGTGTGTCTGTTACGCATTCACGGCCCATTTTTTCAATTTTGACGAAATTTGGTACAGCGATAAGTTGCATCCAGGGAAATCAAAGAGTTACCGCGGGAATCAAGAAATCTTAATCTTCGCGGACGAAGTCTCGGAAAACATCTAGTCAATATTTTTTTTTTTTTTTTTATCCACTACAAGTTAGCCCTTGACTGCGATCTCACCTGATGGTAAGTGATGATGCAGTCTAAGATGGTAGCGGGCTAACCTGTTAGCGGCATGGCAGTTATATTAAACCCATACCCCTTTTCGGTTACTACACGGCATCGTACCGGAACGCTAAATCGCTTGGCGGCACGTCTTTGCCGGTAGGGTGGTAACTAGCCACGGCCGGAGCCTCCCACCAGGCCAGACCAGGGAAATTCAGAAATTATGAATTTCCAAACCCTGCCGGGGATCGAACCCGGGACCTCCGCACGTTAAGGCAACAGCGCTACACACTGCGCCACGGAGGTCGTCAAATGTCGTCAAGATGTGAATCAGTATATTTTTGACCCTAATAATTTCAGGCACCTCAAGTAGAACGTATCTAGATAAGTAAATGGAAAATATGAAATAGTAACGTGATATCGACCCAGATTAAAGCCCAAAACACACAGGGAGCGGGCGCGGGTCGGGCGCGGGCCGGGTCGGGTGTCAGGCGGGTTGAATTCCTTGTATTTATATGGACGACATCACACAGCGTCACCCGCCACGCGCCCGACCCGCACCCGCGTTCTGTGTGATGTCGTCCAAATAAATACAAGGAATTCAACCCGCCTGACACCCGACCCGGCCCGCGCCCGACCCGCGCCCGCTCCCTGTGTGTTTTGGGCTTAAAGAAAACATTTGAGGGCATTCACTTGAATATTAGATTTGCACAGATCTTTGTACTGATTGGGTGTTTTATCGATCACCGTCCCAGTTCTTTAGTCAAGGACTTATAGTTCTTTAACCTTTTATTGTCTAGGTATCCATATTTGCCTTCTTGTTCTGACCTAGAATTGAATATTCTTGTTATCAGTTTTTAGGTCACCTGGCCATACTATTTGGATTGGGGCTATACATATTAGTTTAGACGAGCTGGCGCAAGGCTGAGTGCTGTGGTCTTGTGGGAGGTCCCGGGTTCGACCATCAGCAGTGGCAATTTTAGAATTCATAACTTCTGAATAAAATTTTATTAAATTTCCGGGTTAAATTTTTTTAATTCCCGCGGTAACTCTTCAATTTTCCGGGTTAAAAATCCCTATGTCCTTCCCCGGGATGTAAACTATCTCTGTACCAAATTTCATCAAAATCGGTTGAGTAGTTGGGCCGTAAAAGCGTAGCAGACAGACAGACAGACACACTTTCGCATTTATAATATTACTTAGTATAGATATATTAGTCACTGCCACTGAAGTCAAATAGTAACTGGAACCAAACCCGTAAGACCACAACGCTCACCAAATTACGACTGCGCCAGGGCGATTGTCGAATAGTAGTAATATACCATCAGTCTTCACTAACATGATAACATCCATACAATCAGAAGATTGATGGCAAACATAATTCCTGTAAACATTAACACCGTTCGTATTATACCTGGGCACATAAACACATCAACTATTTTACATTTACATTTAGATGATCCAACGATTGTAGTCAAATTTATTGTAATGTATTCCACATCACGCCCGCCCAGAGCCTAACATTAACAGTTAAAACCCTAGCTCACCTGTAATTATAAACCTTATCTCTGTAAAAATATGGGTTATTCTAAAGTTCCTAAACAAGTGCTGTGTAATACTTTAGCGATATTTTCACCTTCATAATTATAATCTACGAGTAGGTACGTACGTTTTCTTGGAATTATTTTGCATACAAACTTTGGAGGTCGGTCACGGTATGGTATTTTAACTGCGTTATTTTGGGAGTAAATTAAACAAATCCCTACCTTTCTATAATATGTTGATAAGGCCCCATTATAAAAGCTCCCTTATATATATATACTCTATACTAATATTATAAATGCGAAAGTTTGGATGCATGGATGGATGGATGTTACTTAAAACCACGCCAGAACGTCTGAGCGGATCTGGGTGAAATTTAGCACGGAGATAGATTATAGTCTGGAATACACACATAGGCTACTTTTTATGCCAGAAAATTAAGAAGTTCCCGCGGGAAGCAACAAAACCTTAATCCACGCAGACGAAGTCGCGGGCATCAGCTAATATTTTTGTAATTTTATGGTAAGTAGGAAGATATTACTTTTAAACAAGTAAATCTATCTCTGTGCCAAATTTTTTCCAGATCCGTTCAGCCGTTCTGGCGTGATTGAGTAACAAACATCCATACATTAATCCGTCCAAACTTTCACATTTATAATATTACTATAGATACAAGAAAATATATTTCTCATAA
Source organism: Erebia ligea (assembly GCA_917051295.2). Lineage (NCBI taxonomy): Eukaryota > Metazoa > Arthropoda > Insecta > Lepidoptera > Nymphalidae > Erebia > Erebia ligea. The sequence continues at coordinate 2,877,168 of OU785241.1, forward strand.
AACATACATAATTAAAGGCGTTGTACTAAAATAGGTACATTACAAAAGAATCTATTAAATCGTGACATCAGAACAGGTACAAAACTGAAACATTATTGTTAAATACTATTTTAATGATAGCATTATCGCAGGCTTGCCGGTGCATGTTTGTATTATATTCTATTCAACCGTGACAAGGCTGTATCCACCCATATTCACTAATATTTATTGCACGACATTGCGCAGAAGTTAAACCTAGGGTTGGCACTCATTTTTATTCGAACTCAAAAATGTTTTTTATTCAAATAAACTTTTACAAGTGCTTTTGAGTAATCGTCGTGTGAATCTACCACTGGTTCGGAAAATTGTGAAAACAAACAGTGAGAACTTTGTTAGCCTCTGGAGTTAGGTTATATAAATGTTTGAAAAGGTTTTATAAATGTTTAAAAGTCTGTTATAAAAGTACCCTATAGATTTTCTTATCCCGGATGCAAGCTATCATAATCATAATCATAATCATAATCATAATCATTTATTTGCTGATTGCAGGTGAGTATAGCAATATCTTTGTAATCAACTTGAAAGGTTAGAAACTCTTTCGCACATATCATATTATTAGTAGGATTTTAGAGGAATCTTTTCCTCAGAGAGAAGAATACCCTTTGCCTAGCCAGATTCAGCACTGATTTTAGTAATCTGCGCGACTGTGTGCGGACAAAATATATGTACATTTTAGCTTGATTCCATGGTATGGTTTAAATAAAATTTCATTAATTCATGTAAGGCCGTAAGCCACGTTGCGCAGGCGTCTATGCCATGGCATGTCTCTACCACTCTTCTTATGACATGATTGTCATCAACTTATTTTTGACTTTGTTTTTGACGACTTTATTTTTGATCTATTTTAGGTATGTTAATGACTTAGAATGAGCTCGATTAAAAAAAAATAACCGTTTATTCAGGTGAAGCTTATAACAAATCACATTGGAGTATTGAATAATCGGTAAGTATAAATGAAAAGAAATTACATCGGTTGGCAACCCTAATCCACCTGCAGTGGATGCCACGGCTGCAGTCACGTGGGATGAGATGATATCGTGAATATTGATGCGGTAGGTGGCACTGGCTATAATGCAATCAACCATTTCAATGAGAATACTTTGAAGAATTTCTATCGACAGCTTTGTGTTAACCTTTATTTTTGTTATTTCTTTAATTATGACTAGCTTTCGCCCGCGACTTTGTCCGCGTGGACTACACAAATTTCAAATCCCTATTTTCTCCAACGTAGTTTTTCCTATTTGGTTCGTAATTTGCAGATGCATTAATGTTCTTAATATATAAAACAAAGTCGGGTTTGTTCGAACACTTATAACTCTAGAACGGCTGAACGGATCTGGATGACATTTGGCACAGAGACAAATTATAGTCTGGAATAGCACATAGGCCACTTTTCATCCCGGAAAATTAAGAGTTCCCGCGGGAACTAAAAAACCTCAATCGACGCGGACGAAGTCGCGGGCATCAGCTAGTCTAAATATATAAAAGGAACTGACTGACTGAATGATCTATCAACGCACAGCTCAAACCACTGGACGAATCGGGCTGAAATTAGGCATGCAGATGGCTATTATGACGTAGACATCCACTTTGAAAGGATTTTCAAATATCCAACCCTTAGGGGTTAGTAAAGGAATTTGGGGTTGGAATAGGGGCTTTGGTAAACATGGTTTGAAAACCACCCAGCATCGAACTTAAGCGTGAGCGTGAGCGAAGCCGCGGGCAATAGCTGGTTTGGAAATATCTAGGTAGGCAAAGGCGTCGTATTACCTTCCGTTCAATGAAACACCACACCCTCATCCTCTTTACGGGAATTAACAGACACTACGTATTAATTCTATCCTTCCTCCACACGGACGAGTTAAAAAAAAAAATATTAACCAACAGTTTACAAATTAATCAGTAGTACAACAAATTAATTAAATGCAGTAGGTACTAGGTACCATATGTACTTAAAAAGTAAAAGTGGTCAATCCACCACCACCACCTCACCAGGCCATATAGTTACAGGAATAAATATCGCTACACAGATAACCCGTTACCGAAACTGCGCCATGGAGGTCGTCAAAAACCTCAGAGATAATACTAGCTGATGCCCGCGACGTGGTCCGCGAGGATTGAGGTTTTTGGGTTCCCGCGGGAACTCTTTCATTTTCCGGGATAAAAAGTAGCGTATGTGTCATTCCAGACTATAATCTATGTCTGTGTCAAATTTCATCCAGATCCGTTCAGCCGTTCTGGCGTGATTGAGTAACAAACATCCATTCATCCATCCATTCAAACTTTCGCATTTATAATATTAGTATATACCTGTACCTGGGCCATATACTTCGTGGTCCTAACTATGACCTACTACAATTAATTATTCAGGGCAAGATACAAGGCAAAAGGGGCGTGGGACGGAGGACATCCTGGCTGAAGAACTTACGCCGGTGGTTCAATAAAAGCACCCGATCATTATTTAGAGCTGCAGTGTCGAAAGTTCAAGTTGCCAATATGATCGCCAACCTTCGATATAAGAGTCACCGAAAGAAAAAGAATATTATTATAGATATTATAGTCTTTTTTATTCCACTACGTTAGCCCTTGACTGCGATGGTTAGTTATGATGCAGTCTAAGATAGTAGCGGACTGACCTGTTAGGGGTAGGTATGTTTATACAAAACCCACACCCCTAATCGGTTTCTACACGGCATTATACCGGAACGCTTTATGCGAAAACGTGGGGACTCACCGCATTATTTTCCCAAGAAAACCCCTGCACATTATGTGATAAATGGAAAGGGGTCACGACCCTCGGCAATGAGGAATACGATGCAGAGAGATATCGGAACGCTAAATCGTTTGGCGGTTCGTCTTTGCTGCCACTTGCCAGGATGGTAACTAACTAGCCAACAAGGTATGACAAGAATAAAGTAAAATATAATGGATGTCAATAAATAGACACATGACTCTACAGATATCGCATTTACAAATCTAGGTATTTATGTCAATGATATCAAATATCTTCAGGCAGATAGGAAAATTCCACCAAAAACATAAATGTGTAAAAATGGACCAAATTCTAAACGAAAAAGAACTAATACATAAACGAATGCTTAAGCTATGATATAATCATTCAAACGTCAAAGCGAATGTTACGTTAAAGCAAAAATAAAATTCATTTTTTTAAACCAATTACACAAAAAACATACCTAACTCCGGAAAGTAAGTAGGTACCTAGTGCGTTTGTCAAGGATTTGCACCTCGAGTCCCCGAATAGGAAGGCCAAAGTTTAAATCACTGAACTAATGTGGCCTAATAATCTCTAAACTAAACTAAAATGTCAGCATTAAAAATATTGCTAACCCCTTTCATAATACTTCCAGCGGAAAGGGACAGAACTAGATTTAAAGCTGTCATTTTAGTTTAGTTGAGATTGTGCACTACAGAATCAACCGCATTAACTAACTTTCTGTAGAACTAACAAGTAATCCAATTAGCAGTTAACAACTGTTGGTAAAGAATAACAAGAGTGCATTCCTTGTTCATTGTAATTAGTGCTAGCTGCGGCATGCACAATATTATATGCAATGTTCTAACTTCTAACGACCTTACTTGGCTTCGCCATTTCGTTTCATGAATAACACTATTTTTGAAGTGAAAACTTCTTTAGCCACGTTGAGCACGTAGATACATAAATAACCGCAGTCCTCAACATTGCTGGAGCGAGTCAAAACCATGCTCTTTTATCGATGAGATTAAATTTTAAAACAGACCATTATAGAGCCATTTAAAAACTATTGGGTTTAAACGCAATATAAGAAAAAGTACGTACTCGTAGCACGAGTTGTCCTCAACTTTAATCCTTATACATGAAGCGTCTGGCTTTGTAACAGCGAAACTCTACACATTATCCAATTAATCCATTAATTCTCCAAGCAAGCAAACTACGCTAACCAACTTTAGCGCTGAAAGTGAAAAAACTAGAAGTTTAATTCGCTATAATCCGCCACAGAAGGTCAAGTCAAGAAAGAAGTCAAGTCAGGAAGGAGGAAGGAGTCAGAAGGAAGGTCAGGAAGGAAGTCAAGGACCTTTAAACCAAGTATCTTGAACTTGCAGCCCGCGATATTCACCAAACCACATACCTAAATCTTCCAAAAATACTCTCAACGCACGTTTCACTCCGACACCGGAGCATCTTCAGGAGATGTTGACTCGACAATGCACGATTGTTTTTACGAATATTTACCTTCTGTGGCGGATTATAGCGAATTAAACTTCTAGTTTTTTCAATGTCATGAACTTCCGCAAAGTAACGCCTGCTTCTATCCAATCCAAACTTTGGCGCTGTTTGATCAACTCGTAGTCTGTTATTCCGCGTGGATATTTCAAAATCACCAGGAAATCCTTTGATATTCCGGGATAAAAACTATGTCCTTAACTATACCCATGCAAAAATTCACGTCAATTCGCTCTATTGCTGCGTGATTGAGGGACAGACCAACAAAAAATAAACATTCGCATTCGCGGTTATGTTTGCACTGAACATACCATCATAATATTGCATCTGAGGCTGGACCATTTTTCGGGTTCTGCCATACGTGATACAGTTCATCCCTGCGCCTCTTCGTTGTTGTTTAGACTCTAGATCTTGTTTCGATCGTTGAGGTGCAGGGGTGATCTACCTCTTTAGGTATGCTTGTTTATGTGTGGCACAATCCATACTAATATTATAAATGCGAAAGTGTGTCTGTCTGTCTGTCTGCCTGTCTGTATGTCTGCTACGCTTTCCCGGCCCATCTTTTCAACCAATTTGGCTGAAATTTGGTATAGAGGTAGGTTATCTCCCGGGGAAGGACATAGGCTACTTTTTATCCCGGAAAATTAAGGAGTTCCCGCGGGAATCAAAAAACCCTAATCCACGCGGACGAAGTCGCGGGCATCATCTAGTTTGGAAATAAATGTTTTTTCTTTCTTTATTATTCGCGTAACACAAGTTTTGCGCGATTTTAAACCTTATAGGTATTAGGTACATGAGGGTTTTGGCTTAACTCTACACCGCGATGACACAATACATATAATATTATCTAATCCTTTAATTCCTAAGCAAGCACTACGCTAAACAGCTTCGGCGCTGTTTGCTCAATACATAGTCTGTACAAGCTTTCCGCATACTTGTTTGTGGTCTTATCGCAAATTACGCACCGAAATGCGTGCTCGATAACGCCAACTATTTATATTGCTATTATGATAATGCCCGCGACTTCGTCCGCGTGGATTAAGATTTTTTTGATTCCCGCGGGAATTCTTTAATTTTCCGGGATACAAAGTAGCCTATGTCCTTCCCCGGGGGCCGGGATACAATCTACCCCTGTACCAAATTTCATCAAAATCTGTTGAGCAGATGGGCTGTGAAAGCGTACCAGACAGACAAGACAGACAGACAGACACACTTTCGCATTTATAATATTAGTATGGATTAGTATTGATATACCTATGTAACCTATACCTACCTATGTATGTACTATGTACCTATGTACCTACTATGTAACATATGTATGTATGTAAGGTGTATATTTGTAATTCCTGACTCGGTATGCGTTTTGGCATTGCTGTAAGCGTACCGAGAATATTATTTAATAAATCAATAAATAAATAAATAAATAATCAATGCATAGTATGAAAAAACGTAGGTTGTTTGTAGGATGTACCGTAATTGGGCAATTAAGGAAACAAAACGCGCAACGATTCGTCGTTTGATTTACTCTGGTTCCCAATTATTACATTACGATTTACAATTAACGCTCGCATGAAATGAATCTCCAAAAATACACTTTAATAAAATTCCATTCACAAGAAAATTGTGTTTTGATCGAAAATTGCCAGCACAAAGGTGAAACCCCGAAGTGGGAGAACGTGGGCGAGTTGTTATTATCGCAAAGGTCACCGCCCACCGGCCGAGGTCGCACCATTTTCACACTTTGCAAAAAATACTGGCATGCCGCCACCAGCCAGCACGTGACAAGTATTGTAAAAAGCTCTACTATAAAGAGGTATTTTATCTTCAAATTGGTTTATATGGTTACTAGCTGACCCACCCCGGCTTTGCTCGGATGGTATTTTTGAATAACTATATTAGTGAGGAGGTGAAATTTCCAAAGCCGAGCGTTAATCCCCTTTTTTTTTTTTAATCGCTGGTAAAATGCTAATCACCTACTGTTAACGTTATTATAATATTATGTTTGTGGTATTTGTTTTTAAACTAGATGGGCATACTCAGGGCTCATTAGAACACCCAGAAACTTGGAAAGAACACTTCATGGAAGAAGGAGGCCAAGGATAGAGCCAGGTGGAGAGAAACTGTGGAGGAGGCCAAGACCCACAAAGGGTTGTAGCGCCGAAGGAAGTAAGTAAGATATTTGTTTATAGTAGGTATGATGACAGCGACTTCGTCCGAGTTGGTAGTCTTTTAATTCCTGTGGGAACTTTATTTACCGGGTGTAAAAAATAGCTTAAGACCTTTCCCAGGATGCCTATCTCTTTACCAAAGGGGTTGTTTCAAATTTATATGGAGCCTGGGCCAGGTATTTGTACGGTATTTTAAAATGTTCGGGGTCATAAAATAATAACCTTTTTTTTTTATTTCTTACTAAAAAGTTCAATTTACGAGGTACAATGCGAAATTGTTTTGCAAAATAAAAGCGCAACAACATGCGTCCATTTTGACATTGACGTATGTATGTCATCATGACACGTGTCATGATGACATTTGACATAAAAATAACCTGAGAAATGAGAATTAACCTTAAAATATCCAACAGCAGCAGATGGATGGATGGATGCGCTGCGAGAGTTGCTATTCTACAAATGTACCTAATTAAACATTTTATTTTTGTACCTCTTAATCACTGTAAAACTGCAAAAAAGCATATTTTATTTAGTTTTCTATGATTTTATACTATTTTTTGGAATACTGTACAAGTACCTGGCCCAAGATGAAACAACCCCTTTCAACAAAATCGGTTGAAAAGATGGGTCGTTAAAGCGTAGCAGACAGACGGACATAGAAATAGAGAGAGACAGACGGACACACTTTCGCATTTATGATATCAGTATGGATATGGAAGTTTTTGTTAAAGATAAACAGGATAACAGAGTGTGGGTGCCATGAACCATCGGACTCAAGAAAAATTGACGAAGATGTTTTTTGGTAAGTAAACAACAATACATTTAATTTCATTCCATTTATTTATCTTTCGTTGAAGGTGCACGCAGCTTCTCAGTTTATCTTAAATTCTAAGTAGGTCCGGTAGATATTGAGATGTTTCGCAAAAGGCACGGCCGTAAAACGGTTTTATCGCCGCATACCTACAGCGAGGCCACTCTTCATTGATAACGTAAGAGAAGTTATTATCTTTTCACAGCCGATGCCCGCGACTTTGTCCGTATGTTTTAAAAATTCCGTAGAAACTCTTTTGATTTTATTTTTATTATTTCTTATTATCCAGGATAATAGTAATCGAGTCGAGAGGTCGACCAAATTTCCGCCATGGCTGCCAGTCTACATTGAGTTTAGACAATTCAGGAGATATTATAGTGCACAAGTGTGTGGGCAAGCACAGATGCACTCTCTATTCCCTTACTCTCATATTAGCCCGATGGATTACTACGGCTATCGGGTTAAACGGTAAGATTTCACCATGCTCTACGGAAAAAAATACGCTAAGTATAAAATATTTATGTTTATCAAAAAGTATTATCGAAATTCTAACCGTATGATACCTATTCTAAACAAGGTGAGTATATTTGAATAATACTCAAAGAAAAAGTAAAATAATTTTCAAAAATTGTACCCGGATATTCAGGGCTCATTTCATCAATACGTAAAATTAATAACTTATTAATCACAATCTGACAATAAGTTCAAAATAAACATCATACTAATATTATAAATGCGAAAGTGTTTTTGTTTGTTGGTTTGTCCTTCAAACACGCTGCAACGGAGCAACGGATCGACATGATTTTTGGCATGGGTATAGTTGAGGACCTGGAGAGTGACATAGGCTATTTTATATCCCGGAAAATTAAGGAGTTCCCGTGGGCATAAAAAAAAACTTTAACCACGCGGACGAAGTCGCGGGCATCAGCTAGTGATTCAATAAATAATTAATTTATTATTACAGTGACCCGATACAAAACGACGATGTAGCTATCGAATAGGTACGATAGTAACTATTCCATTATCTAACATAAGAATATACATTTTTATTTAACAAACAACTTGGACGGCGATAAATCATGAGTCAAAACTAAAGGTCAAATGATTATGATATTTAGAAAGCGAGAATGAACGTGAAATACGGGTAATATACATCTCTGATCAAAAAAAAAAAAAAACGCCAAAGACTATGTTTTGTTAGATACGAATTACGATACAATATTCAATTTTATCGATCGATCGTAAAATCGCTTTCACGATGACTTACGAGTAAGATCATAAAAATCCACACTAATATTATAAATGCGAAAGTGTGTCTGTCTGTCTGTCTGCTACGCTTTCCCGGCCCATCTTTTCAACCGATTTTGCTGAAATTTAGTATGGAGGTAGGTTATAACTTATATCCCGGGGAAGGACATAGGCTACTTTTTATCCCGGAAAATTAAGGAGTTCCCGCGGGAATCAAAAAACCTTAATCCACGCGGACGAAGTCGCGGGCATCATCTAGTAACTACATATTATAAATGCGAAAGTGTGTTTGTTTGTCGGTTTGTCCTTCAATCACGCCACAACCAGAGCAACGGATCGACGTGATTTTTTGCATCGGTATAGATGAGAACCTGGAGAGTGACATAGGCTACTTTATAAAAAAAAAAACAGCGTGGATTTGATTCGCTCCAGCTATGCGTGGGACTGCAGTTACTTGTATCATTATGATGATTGTAAGTTTTTATATTATTTTTATATGTATATTGTAAGGAAAAGAGCAACCACCGAGTTTCTTGCTGGCTCTTCTCGGTAGGAATGGCATTCCGAACCAGCGGTAGATTCATATTATAACGATTCAAAAGCGCTTGTAAAAGCTTATTTGAATAAAAAACATTTGAATTTTGAATTTTTTTGAATTTTATATCCCGCAAAAATTAGGAGCTCTAACAAATCATATTCCACGCAGACAAATTTGCGAACATCATCTAGTATTATAATATTAATCATAACTATTATGCATCAAGTTCATGCAATGATGCATAATGGATGCATATCGCATACCTATCAATAGAATGATGATATAATAATTATAATCACACGATCTCTACTCTACTAACCTATCACGGAACGATTCGCCAGCGTAAACTAATCAAAAGAAATCAATGTGTGATACAATCACAATTTTTATGATCATAATAATCACTACGCAACACGCCGCATTCCGACCGACTCGCCGGCAATCATAATAATCATATGAGTCAATTGCAAAGGTCATCGAATGATCACTTAGGATGTTTACACACGGTATTAATTTAAATTGTAATAAATTCGAATTCAGCAGGCTCCGAGCTGGAAAAATAATTGTACGTGACAGAAAAGCGGGTCTCTTTCCTTCTAGTATACATGGAGAAAGACTATTTAATATTATTTGAGATGTATTTTAGTATGTATTTATTATAGAACATTTTGATCGAGTACCGCTTAAAGTTAGACTTAAAAAAAAAGAATAGTGGGAACTCGGGGTAAAGAACTTACGTTCTGACGGGGTGTTCCACGGAAAAAGAAAATAACCATAAAATAGAATGTTGTTATTGAATACGCAGCCATTCAAAATAATCGTAGATGCCATTGCAAGGGCATTATTAATCAACAGAAAATGAGTAATTAATAAGACATTACGTAACTGGTTGATCAGGATCGAATCTGCTCAAAAATTATATGATATAGCAGATCGACTGTTGATATGAGTGAGATAATATACTCAAATCTTTACAAACAAATCTTTAGCTGACTGCTTCGATAATAAATACGACGCGTCGGTCGGCGACCTTTCGAACTTAAGATATTAACTAGGTATCATAATTAATTATTATAACGTCTGATTAGGTAAAATCTAATTCAATATATAAAACGAACTTATAAATAGGATTAATGAAGTACATTTCGCAGGGGAAATCTAATAAACAAACTTCTTTCGATTATAAGATATACAAAACTTTCCTGGAACATCTGTATTTAGTACGAACCAATCGATTGTACCAAATTCCAATACACGTGAGATTTCCGAGAATTCGGAGCAGGTGTTTTTAAAAATACATTTAGTAAAGCATGCTGAACTTTTCATGAACCTTATCGTTCAAAAGAAGATGTCCCACGAGTTCGACTTCGCGGATTCAGACTTTTGGAAACCGTGAGGGAATTTATTGATTTCCTGCGTTATTTATAGAAGTGGCATCTCGGTAAGTCAGTACCAAAAGGTGTTAAAATGGGTAAAGCAGATTGGCCGTGAAAAGGTAAAGAAAGACAGACACTGACGGACGGAGTGTCAATATGATGCTAACATGCTAATTCTTCGGACGAATCCTCGTATAATTATGATCGAACTTCACTTACAGGTAAGTTCGTTTAATCATTAATTATGATTAGTATAATCATGCTAATATTATAAATCCGAAAGTGTTTGTTTGTTGGTTTGTCCTTCTATCACGCCGCAACGGATCGACGTGATTTTTGGCATGGGTATAGTTGAGGACCTGCCCCCCAATCATGTAAGAATGGCCGATCAAACGTTAAAGATTTTCGTCAAAGTAAAATAAACCATAACAGCATTGAATTAGAGCTCAATTTCGTCTGCCCATTCCTATACGTTTAGGTATGTACGATACCCTAAACGTATAAGAATGGGCAGACGAAATTGAGCTCTAATTCAATGCTGTCATGGTTTATTTTACTTTGACGCCGAACCTTTACCATTTGATCGACAATTCTTACGTAATCGGGGGGCTGGAGAGTGACATGCCTTTTTTATCCCGGAAAATTAAGGAGTTTCCACGGGAATCAAAAAAACAAACAACGCGGACGAAATCGCGGGCATCAGCATGTTATTTATAATTTATTATTATTTATTTATTAGTCAATACTTAATAATTTAATGTGATTTAAGTAATAATGTAATAATGCATGTGTCACATAATTATTCAATTTGATAATTTAATTTAATTAAGTATGTTATTTCGTAATGCAATTTTATATTTACTATGGGTTATATGCTACCGGAAATAAAATGATTTGAATTTGAATAGACAGGCAGAACTTTATTGATACTTACAGTTAGTCTAATGAGTAATGGAGACTAACTACTAACTTTCAGTAGATACGTATATTATGTATACTGTACATAATCTGTAAGTTGTCCGTGTGTAGGAGACGATTGTTTCGCCTGGAAACAATAGTCTTCGGTCGTGAGTCAACTTTGATACTGTAAGGATACAGGTGATACAATTATATACGGTTCATCGATGTGCTCTATTGTTTTGACGACCTCTGGCCGACCCAGGGTTCGATTTGCTATTGGATTTAATCAGGAAATCTAAATTAAATTACTTCAAGTCTAGTCTTTATTCGCTCTCGTTTCCGTAGCGTGATCCGGGCCTGCCGCATCATTATCCCAAGAAAACTTCTATCATAGTGATTAATGGAAAGGGAATGGCGGAAATGAGGAACAGTAATCCACAGAGAAAGAGCAAACATAAAAAGCAGGCGGTTCATCTCATATTACGGAATAGCTAACGCGTTCCCAGATTTTGAAAATTTTTGTATCTTATTGAGTCATACCTGAGCGTGAGCATAGTTGGTTATGTTCCCAGACATTATCGGTACTTCAACATCAAGGTACGGTTTTGCCGATAACTAACGGTAGAAAAAGCTTTCTTTTTAATTATTGTGAACCGTGCATTTGCCATTTCAAAAGACGGGAAATAGGGGTGTATAACGTTTAAAAAGCTAGTTTTTAACCGTCTTCCAAAAAAGGAAGAGGTTCTCAATTCGGCGCGTATCCATACTAATATTATAAATGCGAAAGTGTGTCTGTATGTCTGTCTGCTACGCTTTCCCGGCCCATCTTTTCAACCGATTTTGCTGAAATTTGGTATATCCCGGAAAATGAAGGAGTTCCCGCGGGAATCAAAAAAGCTAAATTCACGCGGACGAAGTCGCGGGCATCATCTAGTGTTTTTATATAAAGGGAATGAGAATGAAACTATCTTATACTTGGCAGATGGGTTATCACGTCTTATCCACTCCTTATATATATTATTATATATTAGAATATTCGAATAACTTGATAGATATTCCGCATAAGGAAAGGAATATTGCATCCTGTGTAAACGGACGGCACGAGTGAGGTCGGTCGTGACTCGTGACAAACTGACTGACGGACACTTCCTTGACAGAATAGTTATAGTGACCCATATTATCATATTACTGTCACCTTATGAGGGTGGTTATGGTGTTTTCTAATTTATCCATGTTTGCATCTATCTTATTTAATGATGATTTAGTCGAAGAAAAGTTGCGACACACTACTTTATCTGCTCTATATCAAACCAATTGAAGACAAGTGACAAGATCAGAGGCGTGAAATGCCTTCACGCAATCTTGATCTTCAACAAATAGAGCCTTGAGATTCCAAATAACATTAGACTTATTCGGACACCTAACATTATTGGACTTCCTCATAATCGAAATTCTAAGTGATCAAAACGTAGTAGTTTTCAAGCGTTATGAATAAAACAAAGTACACATAGAGATAGTTTAAACTTAAAGCATGTTTAGAATTTGAAGTAAATGCGAGCCAAGGCAATCATTGACCACGCTTCGAAACCGTTAAGTAGTTATTTACCTACCTTCGTATATTGCATTCAACTCTGCACCAGCCAAGTTTTAATTCGGCTCATTACAATAAATTAACAATTGAAAGTGACACCGGAAAGCGGTTTTCTATTCAATTTTACATTCAGCTCAGTTAGTTTGTGTTTGTTTACGCGAAAGCTAAGCATTGCTCTTTTTTGCTTTACTACTTTTACTTTTAGCCGTTATTTATTAATGTTTTTATTGCTAAAAGTCCGTTACGTAACGTTAGTAAACTTTCGCGTTCGTTGATTTGTTAAATCACTTTTTCTTAATATTGATAAGCTGAAGTGGCAATAGGCGGGGCACATAGTTCGAATAACTGATGAACGTGGTCCTTAGGTCCTGGAATGTCCACCCCGCACTGGAAAGCGTAGCGATGGCACTTCCTACCAGATCCTCCACTATAATTATTATAGATATCAAGCGAGTCGCAGGGAGCCGCTGGAACCAGGTGGCGCCAGAACGTGGCGTATGGAATTTTCTACAAGAGGTATATTATGTCCAACAGTGGACGTGTATAATCTATTGGTTTAAGACAACACAAACTTTATACTAAGCGAGAAAAATTAATGTAATTAGTATAGGATCCTAATTTCTAGGATCGAAAGTCGCCAAAGGAAATCAGTAAGTGAATAAAACGCCAGGAAGTAAATATCTCTAAGCGATATTAACATAACCACTATTTAGCTAGCTTAAAAGTGGTTATGTTAATATCGCTTTATGGTCATCACAAGCCGTATAACCAGAGGCTAGACATTCTCTTATCTGTGAGCTAGACGCTCCACGCTGGATTAACCACACAAAGACATGTTTGCACAAGCCATGGACGTATATTTCGGCCTTTCTGCTGCTGCTACGTATTTTTCGTTCAAAGGGGACACAAAACAAGCAAACCGACGATGGCTTTCAATAGTGTCACTTAATTTGTTTGAGCTTTGCGAAATTAACAAGTAAGTACCTGGCAGAATCACCAAACAGTTTGTACTTAATAAAGCGAAAATCACAGAAACCTGGGGGTCTACTCTCTTTCTCTCAAACGAAACTTCGCAAACGAACGTAATTAGTCTGTTATTAGACCCACTCAAAATCGTTCAATAAAATCGGTCACGAAAATTTTCTATGGATCCGTACTTCGTCTGCGTGTACGAAAACCGTACTTCGTCTGCGTGTACGAAAACGAAATAGAGAGGAGCATAGAGATAATATTATGTAGGAGAGGAGTTAACGAAATTTCGTTCGTTTGTTTGCGAAGTTTCGTTTTAGAGAAAGAGAGTAGACCCCCTGAGCCGTCCAGGAACCAAAGCGGATCGAAATGTTGGTTTTTGCATGAACGTTTTATTCTATCTGTAAATCTAACTAACAATAATACATATCCCACAGGACTCTAGTCCAGACTTAATCAAAAAAACTAGCATTAAATACTCCGCTATTTAAAACTATTAAATTATGGAAAAGGAAGCCATAATTTTAAACGAGTAGAATTGAAAATTGGAATTATTTTTTATGTTAACTATAATTTCATCATGACTATCCAAAACTTTACTTTGTATCACAATCAGAATAAGGAATGCTTACATAACTCTTTACGCGTAGTTACTGATTTCAGACTCGTCTTGTTTATTATGACATGAACATGTTTTATTCATATTAATTGTAAATAAAAAAATTGCTGTAACTTACTACAAAACTAATCGTTTTGCTACAACAAGTTCTAACAAGTTTAAAGATTATAATTCATTTTGGTGTTGCGCAAGGCATCACTTTGGGTCATATATAAATTGTTCTTTATATATTTAACTGGAACGAAGCTACGCGAGAATGTATTTGTTTTACAGTTAAAACACCTTAAAATTAATCCAAATAAGTAATCACTGACCTTATGATAGGTATCCTTCTGCCAGTTTTTGATCTGAACGATGACATCGTTGACGAGACGGTCGCGTACGCTTAAGTGTAAATCCGACAGTCGTTCCGCTTCAACCATGCCACCTTTCCACGCTGCCTCCATTGTGCCATATTCCGGTCCTAGGAATAAGGAAAACGAGAGTATGTTAAGGGTTTAATTAATTATACACAAGTAAGCCTTTGACTGCGATATCACCTGGTGGCAAATGATGATCTAGTCTAAGATTTTAGCAGGCTATCCTAGGAGAGTGTTGAAATTATAGGTTTTTACGCGGCATCATACTTACTATCGTAACTAGGCCAGGCCGAAGCCTCCCACCAGACCAAACCAGAGACAGATTAGAAATTATCCCCAAATGCTAGTAGATAAACTGCTATAACTGCGAAATATACTAAATACGCAATTTTAAAACCACATAAATCCACCTGGTACTAAATCCACTATTAATAGCTTCAACTAATTAACCCATTCCTAAACGACAAACAGGCTCGGAAACTGTTTTACGACGTAAAACAAACAGTTTTGTGTCGCAGATTATTTGGCAAACGCCAAATTCTATGAATAAATTACTATTTAGGCGTGAAACTAACGTGGCTTCCATTAAATTGGTGTGAGAATTTATGCTGCAGCATACGACAACCCCGTCAATACTCGTCAGTTTATACTACAGTAGTAAGCCGGTGGATTCCCAATTCAGGCGGGTTACTCTTCTTCTTCTTGGTCGTATCGCTCTTGTCAGAGCGGTCGTGGTCGTCACTTTGGTGTTGTGGCACGCTTAACTATCCGTCTCCACTCTTCTGTGATAGCAGCCTTGCGAGTGCATTCATGTAAGGGGACGTCCACCGCAGCCCACCTGTCCTGACTTGGTCTGTCCACCTCATGGGTGATCTGCCACGTGCTTTGGTGCCCTCTACTCTTCCTTGAACAAACAACCAGACGCTCAATAGAGATGTTATCGTCGCGTCTAGTTACGTGACCAAAGAAAGTGAGAATGCGAGCCTGTACAATGGACGAGAGACGCTGCTTGATGCCGAGTTCTTCAAGAATGGACTTGTTTGTTCGGAACTCGGTCCAAGACACTCTCAACATTCTTCTCCAGCACCACATCTCAAGAGCGTCTATCCTCTTCTTCTCACTTTCTCGCAGGGTCATTTTTCAGGCGGGAATTACTACCATCGCTTAAAGTTGTATTCCACCAAAATGACAATTTTATGTTACGTACCTTGACGTCTCTAAAATAAGGATTATAATTCTAAAACACGATCGTCAACAACACTGATATCAATCAGGTAGAGATAAATTGATTGAAGGTTTACGTCTGAGCAGATTGCACGTTGGTGTCTTTCACGGTTTGATAAGTAAGCCAAATTCTGACGCAGCGTGCAATCTGTTTAGATTATTTTTTACTAGATGATGCCCGCGACTTCGTCCGCGTGGATTCAGGTTTTTTGATTCCCGCGGGAACTCCTTAATTTTCCGGGATAAAAAGAGAAAGATACAAGAGTAGCCTATGTCCTTCCCCGGTATATAACCTACCTCTATACCAAATTTCAGCAAAATCGGTTGAAAAGATGGGCCGGGAAATCGTAGCAGACAGACAGACAGACAGACAGACAGACAGACACACTTTCGCATTTATAATATTAGTATGGATTAATAACTAAGTAATGTTTTTTGTTGTTTCTGTTATAATTTTGTAATTTGTATTATAATTGGGTACGATAAGACTGACATGCAGCTAATAATGTAAAAGCCTTTAAATAAAAGATAAAAAAAAAATATTAAAACAATACGGTTTCAAGCGATGCAATGGTACCCCTTGTGCTTCAGTCTAATTAAAACGTCAACAAGCCTAACCGCAGCAACCTTTATTGCTTGCAGTTTTTTTTTGGCATGTTGCCATAGCAGGTCTATTTGAAAATGCTTTTTTTTTTTATTGGTGATACGCTTGCGCTTGACGACAATCATGCTTAGTGCAAAGCAATGATGAGGTCTAGGTTGGAACGCGCTTGCCTAGAAGATGCCTATTCACTCTTGCCTTGAAGGTACTTAAGTTATAAGTGGCAGGAAACACGTGCGCTGGGAGGGTGTTCCACACCCTAGCGGTTCGTATCAGAAACGTCGAGCAAAAACGTTTCGTGCGAGCAAATTGGACGTCAACCACATAGGGGTGCCAACGCTGACGGTTTCTCGCTGTTCTGCGGTAGAACGGAGAAGGAGGCTTTAAGTTATTCCAAACAACAGTGACGAAGAGTTTTTTAAGAACTTTGTATTTAGTTTTGCAGTTGGTCCTCCTTTATTATAGGGCAGTTTTTTTATAGGTAAGCCCTTTGATGCAATCTCTCCTGGAAAATGACGATGCAGGTGGAGCTTGAGATTCAATCTATGCAATACGAAGAAAGTCAGCTTGAAAACATGATTGATAACCTGAATTTTACCAGGGGAAGCATCTTATTTTTACTGTGCAATAAACCAGCTTATTTAAGTTGGAGCGCATGCCTTGAAGTTACATAAGCTTCGGGAAAGTTTATTAACAAAATGGGCTTAATTAACTAAAATGCTTGGATGAAATAAACCCGGTATAGGAAACGTAAGAAAAATTTATGAAATTACATTCGACTAACTTTTGCGGGGCGAGGGGAGAGTGCCTTGTCATTTTCTGCCCGATTATTGACACTAGTGCATGAAAAAGTCGATCACTATGACAACACAATATCATAATAAATGGCGCAACTGCCCAGTATGCTGAGGAGTGAGGCTGTAAGGCTGAGGGGTAAGGCGAATATGGCCGATATCACGCGTCCCGTGGTTAATTCGTCCAAGCGAAAATGCCATCAACAACACACAAATTCGCATCCACATACTCGCAACTCGCATCTCGTATAGGTAAGTATCGGGTCCCCGGTTATTATATAATTATTCATCTCAACAATCAGTCGTAAAAACTGGTCGCAGTCCCAGCCAGCGGCCGGTGTGGCGGGTTTCATAACTTTCCCCTTACCTGTTCTTGTGTTGACGCAAGGTGCTGCAAGTGATTCTTATGGACGTAATATCTCTTCTACATTACCTGGCCGTTGGTATTTATCTACTCTTACAATATAATACCTGCGGCGAAGTGAACATCGATGGCCTTTTGGTCATTCAGCGAGGAAAGTCTGAAGCAGATGCAGAGAAACTTATTGATCACTGCCAAGATTGGAGTCAAAAGATACGCGAACGTTGGGAAGAACAGATAAAGAACCAGTCGACACACACATTTATAATACCACTGACTGATGCCCACGACTCCGTCCGCGTGGTTTAATTTTTTTTTAATTACCGAAGGAACTTTTGAACTTTTCGGGATAAAAGGTATCAGCCTATGTGCTTCCCCGGGACACAACCTATGTCTGTACCCATCAAGATTGGTTGAAAAGATGGACCGTGAAAGCGTAACCAACAAACAAACAAACTCTCACTTCACATTTATAATATTAGTCAGGAAGTTAGGATTCGCATTTGGCACGGCTTCCTTAATTGGACTTTCCATAAAGGTAAAATTTTGGTTTTTAAAAGACCATTGCCTTGCAACTTACAAAAAAAAAGAAAACAATATATAAAAACAAGTAAGGACATCAGTGAATAAATTATTTATTGATTCAATTTAAGCCACCAAATAAAAAAAAATAAAAAACTGACTTCAAAAACCACAAACACTAAAAAGTAAAAAATAATTTAATTTATTATGTATACAAGAGTTAATTTAGTTCTATAATAACATTTTTTGGAGTCGGTACCAATTAGCCGCATGAACCGTCTATCTACTCTTCATTATTGTTGACGTGACTCCACATTGGCACCGACTCCAAAGAATGTTATTATAGAACTAAATTAACTCTTGTATACATAATAAATTAAATTATTTTTTACTTTTTAGTGTTTGTGGTTTTTGAAGTCGGTTTTTATTTTTTTTTTGAAAATTTTTTATTTTACAATTTTTAGTGGCCCCACTGTTTTAAAATACAGGATGTAACCAGAACGAGATATGCTATGCATGGTTAAAACATACTGTTTACAAGACTATCACACTGATCGCGAACAATTTACTCTTATCCATGAGGAGTTCCGTTCTCCATCTCCGGAGATATTCATCAGATCTTCACCAAATTGAATTGGGACCACACGGAAAGCACCAGCTTTCAAATAAAAAAAGAATCATCCAAATCGGTCCACCCAGTCAAAAGTTCTGAGGTAACAAACATAAAAAAAAAAATACAGTCGAATTGAGAACCTCCTCCTTTTTTTGAAGTCGGTTAAAAATGCCAAAGAATAATGTCGGAAAAAAAAAATAAATAATTTCTCTATGAAATTACACATGTGGTACAATAATTGAGAATGACGTATTATTATTTATTTGCTACCTTATTGAGACGCTTGTTCGAATCGTAATCGTTTTGCGTACAAATAAAATAAAACATTATTTCGTACGTGCGTTCATTGAAGTCACAGAGTACATAACAAGTACCTAGTACATACGCAATCGATATCATAAATAACTTTCGATTTTACACACACAATAATGCATGTTAATTGTTAACGCACTTTCGGCGCGTCGTCGATCGGCGATCCGATCTGAATCGTATCGAATTCAAAACGCGTTCCGAATTTACTATCAACCTAGAGCTAAGGACACAATGACGGGAGAAACGCTGAAGAACTATATAGGGCTATTCAAGGGGCGGATAAGTAAATACCTTAAAAGCCGCCCATGCATTTGCGGTTCCCGTGTTAATGTTCATGGGCAGCGATAATCATACATCATCAGGTGATCCGCTCGATTGCTTGAGATTACATAATATTTTTAAAAAAGACTAGTCCGACTGTTACAAAACGTACCGGAAATTATTGTCATCGTCATCAACCGATTGCTGGCCTGCTACTGAGCATTGAAATCCTTTCAGAATGAGAAGATGGGCCGTAGTCCACCATGCTTAGTGGCAAGCATTGCGCAAGTGCGGTTGGCAGACTTCACCTTTGGAAACATAATGAAGTACTGTCATGCATGCAGGTTTCTTCGCAAGGTTTTCCTTCGCCGTTAATATTTAATTGCTTAAAACGGGCATAACTTTGAAATACATGCCTGAGGTTCGAACCCTTCACCACTAACTATAAGAATAATATACAGACTTCTAAAGCACTAGTGACTAGGCTATCAGTGCCATTACCGTATATCTATCAGTATTCAGTAACTATACATATTGTAGCGCACAATTAAACGCTTTGATTGACACAGATGTGTACACAGGCTTAACGTTCCCAAATAACTTTCCATTTCGTTTTTTTTTATGTATAATTCGAGACACAGCTATTTACGCAAGCCACTGTGAAAAATTGCCGAGGATAATGAGATGTGCAGTAGAATTTAAATCAGGTAAAACAGAAAACTAACAATTACGTGCTATTTCATTAGCATCATTTTGGTTAAATAACATGACTTTTTTAGTTTTACAGCTGTTATGACGAAATTACAACTGGCAAACAAAGTGACTATAGCTGAGAAAAAAACCGGCCAAGTGCGAGTCGGACTCGCGCACCGAGGGTTCCGTACAAACCTGTAGTAAGTTTTAAATTATTAAAAAAAAACTACTTACTAGATCTCGTTCAAACCAATTTTCGGTGGAAGTTTGCATGGTAATGTACATCATATATTTTTTTTAGTTTTATTATTCTCTTATTTTAGAAGTTACGGGGAGGGGGACCAACATTTTACCACTTTGGAAGTGTCTCTCGCGCAAACTATTCAGTTTAGAAAAAAATGATATTAGAAACCTCAATATCATTTTTGAAGACCTATCCATAGATACCCCACACGTATGGGTTTGATGAAAAAAAAATTTTTGAGTTCAGTTCAGTATGGGGACCCCCAAAATTTATTGTTTTTTTTCTATTTTTGTGTAAAAATCTTAATGCGGTTCACAGAATACATCTACTTACCAAGTTTCAACAGTATAGTTCTTATAGTTTCGGAAAAAAGTGGCTGTGACATACGGACGGACAGACAGACAGACAGACAGACAGACAGACAGACAGACATGACGAATCTATAAGGGTTCCGTTTTTGCCAAATTTGGCTACGGAACCCTAAAAAGAGAAGCACCAGTCACATTAGTTTGACAGCTGTCAAATGTGGTTACAGCTGCGAATGAAAGAGAAAGAAGCTCTAGCCGTAGCTGTCTTTCTAATCAAGCTCGTTATAATAAACGGGGCAGAAGGCGCTTGAATCGAGAAAATAAGCGTCGAAATTGTTATCTCGATGCTTATTTTCTCGTTTCGGTTCTTTTTTTGTTGAATCAGATGCCATTACAAACAGCATTTGAACCTGATCCTGAAAATACTTGTTTATTTAGTAAATAGTTAGTAACTACTCATAACGCTATTTCTGAATGATTGAACGAATCATACTATGAGCATTGTGCACACGGTTTTAACTACCTCCTCGAGTTACAGAAAAGAGGTTAACTGACATTAGAACTTCTAGAGTTCGGTCACCTATACAATAATAACAAAAAAATAAAAGGACTTGAAGGAATATATAATAAAAAAGGGACTTGAGTTCTTGACTTTTGAGAAGACCTATAAAGTAATAGTAGGGGAGCCAAAGAGGGGATTTTTGGATTTACTCGAGCGCGTCAGATATTGATAGCGTATACGCCCTACGTGTCTCTGTTATCGAATGGTATGTTTGTCTGCCGGTTTGCATAGTGGGGTTGGCCGTACGGAAGTAAAAATATTTGTAAAAAAACAAACAAAAATCGAGCGCGTCAGATTTTCATTGGAGATGTTAAGTGGACCCAAAGGAAGCTCCTATTCAAAGGACTGACGATTCTGACGTAACGCTAAGTCGCTGCGGTTTTTTGAAAATGCAAAGAAATATTGCCATTTTGAAATACTCGAGCGCGTCAGATTATCATACAGACGGTTCAGCTTCATGTCCCAAACGTGCTGACCCTTAATCTGACGATTATCTCGAGGAATTTTCTTTATCTGATGATTTGAAAAACAAAACAACCTGTAGACGCTCCCCCCACCGGTGAAAGGATACATCATATAACCTTTTTTTCGTTCTACCACTTAATCTTCAAATTCCATTAGGTCTCCACGACGCTCGAGTAAATCCAAAAATCCCCTCTTGGGCTCCCCTACTATAAGTTAGAGCTGCTAGAAATACTAAGTCTAAAAATTATTGTGATAAATTATTTGACTGCTATCTGACATCAGATAGCTAGTGCCTACCTAAATTTTGAGTGCGATCGCGTAGTTAAGATAAAATTATCACAGTATATTATTTACCTTTAAGCACAATTTCAGATAAGAACACACGAGACAGTGCGATGTGGAGATAAAATATTAAATTCACTAGAACTACTGAGGTTTGTCACGTTTTAAATGCAAAAATAATTATCGCCATGTAATTTTTTTTAAACTAGCAAAACGAAAATGTACCTGGTGAGTTCTTCAGATTTCTCATCTTAGACTGCATCATCACTTACCATCAGGTGAGATCGCAGTCAAGGGCTAACTTGCAATGGATAAAAAAAAATGTTCCCACGGGATTTTTGAAAAATCTAAATCCACGCGGGCGATGCCGCGGGCATCTTCTAGTCTGGTATAATAATAGCTGTACAGAAGACAGGTATAAAGGAGCAGACGACATTTGTAAATTTAATGGGATGCAGTGTACAAAAGAGACGCGGAGAAAGTACCTACTTAAATATAAATTCTCGAGCCAAAAACATCTCGCAATTCTGCGCATATTCATTTTTTATTTTTGAATCGTAACAAAAAATGCTTTTTTTCCAAATTCAAAATGTAAGTGGATATGATATAAAATCCTGTTTTTTATGCGCGTTTAGTGACACACGGTCTACAAATTTGCAGTTGGAATGCAGTTGTTGAGCAGTTGCCACAACTGCCGAAAGACTGCAGTTCAAACTGTGTGCAGTCAATTTCAATTTGACTTAATTTGGCACGGAGAGGAGATAGCTTGTATCTCGAACAATGTGCTAAAAAATACCTGAACCCACGCAGACGAAGTCGCGGGCACCATCTGGCATCTTTTTTTTTTTTCATTATTTGTTTCAAAGTCGATTTATTCAAAACTAGCTGATGCCCGCGACTTCGTCCGCGTGGGTTACGGTTTTTGGTTCCCGCGGGAACTCCTTAGTTTTCCGGGATAAAAAGTAGCCTACGTGTTATTCCAGACTATAATCTATCTCTGTGCCAAATTTCATCCAGATCCGTTCAGCCGTTCGAGCGTGACTGAGTAACAAACATCCATACATCCATACATCCATCCAAACTTTCACATTTATAAAATTTATATTTGATTAAGATACTACCAAATTAAAATTGAAAAGGCTTTAATTATACCTGAACAACAGGTACTATATATTTTGAAGCAGCAACTACGTAGTATGTAGCAGTAAATATAATCGTACCTACTATAGATGATGCCCGCGACTCCGTCCGCACGGATTAAGATTTTTGATTCCCGCGGGAACTCCCTAATTTTCCGGGATAAAAAGTAGCCTATGTCCTTCCCCGGGATGTAACCTACCCGTATACCAAATTTCATCAAAATCGGTTGAAAAGATGGGCCGTTAAAGCGTAGCAGACAGACGGACAGACAGACACACTTTCGCATTTATAATATTAGTATGGATTTCAAAATCATGGCGATAATAATATTATGTTCTTATTCTTGGCAAGAAAAACGCAACTTTTACAGCCAGTTTCGTACAAAAATTTCTTCATTGAACACCTACGCACTACTTTATACTCGATACGGGCGTACGGTTTGTGCTGTCAACGTTATGTCCAAGTCCTCAATTCTTCGGCATTCTTCAGTAATGAATGCTGACATGAAAGGCGGGCCCATCAATAAACAACGGGTATGTTCCGAAATACACTGCGAGTACTGTAAGGTGCTTAAAACGAAACGCAGTCAGCACTGAGATCACCTTACCTCGAAAACGCCAGTGCTCACAGTACAAAAATGGCGACGATTTTTGACGTCATATATTTCCCTGGGATACTGCGGCAGTTTACTGTCAGTCCATAACGGAACGAATTTCTCCACAGTAAGTGCACTGAACAGTGCTCGCAGTGTATATCGGAACACGCCCAACATGAATGGATATCCGCCCTAAAGACATGGGCACATACAACGCAAGATAGTGAGCGGTGAACCACGACGGAAAAAAAATAACGAAAACTGAAGCTGTATTTACAAGGAGTTGCTTTATACAATTTGTATGCGTTATACAGTATTGTATTTACATACAGTTGGCCTTGAACATGCGCAGTCTATCTCTGTGCCCATCCAAATTCGTTCAGGCGTTCTGGCGTGATTGAGTAACAAACATCCATCCATCCGTCCAAACTTACGCATTTATAATATTAGTATAGATTGGCCTTGATCCGCAGTCAGGGATTTATTGATCCATTTTGGGGGCACGAAGTGTAATTAGGTGGGAGGCTATGCAGCCGCGCATTGGTTTCTTTAGCCACTATTGTATCTGTAATCTGTATGAGCCTGAAAGGGGGGGGACCATCAATAAACTACATGAATGGATATCCGCAACGAAAAGTGACATCAAAGATATCGCATTACCGATTCCATTCAAGGTATCGAACGGCTTGTTTAATAAATTCAGGATGTACGTTCACTAATAAATAGCATTATTAATGGTCACCTCGATTCTTGGTGTTATTGGATTGTACTGGGCATTAACACGTGTCATGATTATAATATGATTTACTGTTAAGATTACTGATTACATAATGTTTTTGAAGTAGTTATGACTTTATAGCCAAGCATGTTTTTATTTATAATAGCAGAGAATATGTTTTATTTATTGACCCAACACATAGTAAACACAGAAAAAACTTAAAATCTAACTTAACTTAATTATCGTCTAAAATTGATTTAAGGATTTAAGTTCCCTAGTATTAGTAAAAACTAAAAATGTTCGGTTTAGCTCTAAGAGTCTAATGATATTAAAACCGAAGTCCCTTTTGTTGTGAAGTTTTGAGGGTATGCGGATTATATTTAGTCTACTTCATCGATATCTTTTCAAATATACTGGTATTATGAAAAGTGCAACTGCTGAGTTTCGTGCCGGCTCTTCTCAGTAGAATCAGTTTTCCGAACCGGTGGTAGAGTTTGACTTCTCATAAGTGACACAAGTTGTCCTACGTGAAATAAATATGTAAATCATTTATCATTTAATATTGTTTTTTAAATATATATCATGTAACCGAACTCTATACCAAATTGAATCAAAATCGGTTGAAAACAAAGGCCGTTAAAGCGTAGCATACAGACAGACAGACAGATACCCTTTCGCATTTATGATATTACATCGACCATATGCATTCGACCTTACCTTTCTCTATAAGGTCGTTCCATTTCTTCGCCCAGCCCCTGAGACTTTTGGCATATGTTTTCTCTATGTCAGCCCTCTCTTGTACTAAGGTCTGTAGTTCACTGCACAACCGGTGGCCGTCGTCGATGCGGCGCGTGGTCCGCTTGTAGTTGCCGGGCTCCCAGAACGAGTCTGACGTCACCGTGAGCAACGCCTGCTCGTCGCTGTGGTGGGACATGGCGGTGCGACACTCACACACCGCCCCTCTGTGGACAATAAGAATAAGGGCGCCTTCAAATTTGCCGCAAAGCGTAGCGCGGCTGCAGCGCGGCTGCAGCGTTGCGGCCGCGCTCCTGTCGCGAGGTTCGAACATCATAGGGTTGTACCTATATTTATTTTCACGATGGACTCTGACGAAGAAACACTTATCTGTGTTACTATTAATACGAAACAACGAAAATATAAAGTAGTTGTGTTAACAATACATTTTTTTTCATGCTTCATTTTTTTTCACTTGGAGTCTTGTTTGTGAAATTGTCAATAAATTTAATGCATATTTCTTCCCAAGCCTTTTTCTTTTCGATTTTATTGCTGTACTTGTCGGACTTCGAATACCATATTGCTGGACGACTCTCAACCTCATCGATAAATTCTTCTACCTGATTTTCGTTCATGTTTAGACTTGAACAAAAATACGTGCGCAATCCCGTCACTAGTCGATCGATGAACTGATGCGCGGCTGCAGCGCGGGTGCAGCGCTGCAGTCGCGTGTTTTTTATTTATATGGATTTACAAAGCAGCGCGACCGCAGCGCTGCAGCCGCGCTGCTTCCGCGCGGCACTTTGCGGCAAATTTGAAGGCGCCCTAATACATCAATAACTGAGCAATAAACATTCACTGCCTCGTTGGTCTACTGGCTCGCATGTTCGACTGCGACCGTCGATCAATGCGACCTGCGACCGACCCCCAAATACTTGTACCCGATCCCAATACCGACAAGTATTGGGGTTTTCCTGACAAGCAATTCCTAGTACTTCGGTGTTTCACCCCCGTGCTTCGGAGAGCACGTTGAGCCGTCGGTCCCGCGCCTGATATCTCTATGGTCGAGTCGGATTTTCCGACCCATGGGGCTATGATAGTAAAGGGGGATGCCCCGTCGCTCACGTCCGCAGGAACTACCTTCTACCTCCCTGCACGTGCCCCCTGGGTGGTGCTAAACGAGCGACGAACTTGCAGGCGAAATAAGCGTACTTTTTATAAAAACGCTTATAATATGTACTAAACGCCATACGATTAAATAAATGAGAGAAATGAGATGAGAGATAATTAATAAAGGAACAGAGAGTGCACCTGTGTATGCGCACACGCTTGGGCACTATAATATCTCCCGCGCAGGCAGGTATCTCTGGAGATAGGCCACCGTGGCCGAGATTCGATCGGGAGGACATGAATAAACATTCAGCATACCCATTCAAAACTCTGCACCAGTGGAATTACAACTTTCAACTGGGCACTACTGGACGGACACGAGCGGCTCAGGAGTTTAGAGTGTAAAATGAACAATTTAACGTAAAACAAATAAGATTCAACCCTTAGCACCGAGCCGCAGCAAACTACAACGCTGTTATAAGGGCACTCTTTGAATCATCGCATTAGCTCCGATTGTCTATCTCCATGTTCCAGTAAGAAAGTATGGAAATGTCACGGAATAATTCAATATTATGTTGATCTTTGGGGTTCAATTCCCTAATATTAGTAACAAGTAATTAGGACTAGACTAACTAGAAAATATGAAATTGTCTCTTTATTTTAATATTATGTTGTTTCGTTAAAATTCATTTATAAACTCCATTAAGTAGTTAAATATAATAAAAGACATAAAAACCTTCACGCTTTCGCCACAAATTGGTGATTTTAATACAGTAAGTACTGCTTCTTTAAACTTAACAGTATATAATAAGTAATTTATGAACAATTTAAATATAGAACAAATTAAAATTATTGGCTTATTATAGTCTATTTTTGCGTCCGATAAAGATCTAAGAATGCTAATTAAAAGGAACTGCTGCTATTAAAAAATGAATTTCATTCCAACGCTATGGCATCAATTAAATAGTCTCGGAATATCTTAAAATAACTTACTCTTTTAATGAATGGAGTTTTGAGTAATTAAGAGTAATAGAGATACCATTTACCTAAATTAAAATAATGGCTTCATAAATGGGCAATGGGCTACGTGAATTTCAACCACAACCTAGAAACCGAAAAGACACTGATAGATCAACCTGTATGGTTAGCTATCTCTCTCTCTCTACCGAAGCTAACATGGTTACTTGTCTCGTTACGTCAAAAGTAACCTGTATGGCTAGCATGCGCACTAGGAGTAAAATTATGTCTATCCGTTATCTCTCTCTCTACCGAAGCTAACATGGTTACTTGTCTCGTTACGTCAAAAGTAACCTGTATGGCTAGCATGCGCACTAGGAGTAAAATTATGTCTATCCGTTATCTCTCTCTGTCTACCGAAGCTAACATGGTTAGGTACTTGTCTCGTTACGTCAAAAGTAACCTGTATGGCTAGCATGCGCACTAGGAGTAAAATTATGTATATCCGTTATCTCTCTCTCTACCGAAGCTAACATGGTTACTTGTCTCGTTACGTCAAAAGTAACCTGTATGGCTAGCATGCGCACTAGGAGTAAAATTATGTGTGTGTTCCGTTATAAGCACTGCTAGCACTGGCAGTGCTCTTTACTAGGGACTTCCAGTGCTCTCAGTGTATTTCGGAACGCACCCTATGTCTATCCGTTATCTCTCTCTGTCTACCGAAGCTAACATGGTTACTTGTCTCGTTACGTCAAAAGTAGAGATAAAAGTAATATTTCTTATCTGTGCAGGTATTTTCCTCTACGAACCTTTACATGTCGACTATTTTTTTCTTGTAATATACCGCATTTTGTGCATGTTAGGGTAAATGAAAAATTTGCCGGCAACGACAACATCTCTCTCTCTCGTCGCGAGATAATCTCGTTGTGCGCACGCTAAGCACACTGGGGAGAAACATTATTCTGGTGAAAAATGTTCAAGTTCTTGTAATTTTCGAGAGGCTGATTTTTACAAAATATTTCGTCGTTGAGTCAGCCGATGGGAAACGGATATAAATGCCTTGTAGCGATTTTCACATTCCATGGTCGCTTTATACAAGAATATCCATTTATATATTCCGTGGTATTTCCTGCAGAGCAAATCCATACTAATATTATAATTGCGAAAGTGTGTCTGTCTGTCTGTCCGTCTGTCTGTCTGTCTGCTTTCACGGCCCATCTGTTTAACCGATTTCGATGAAATTTGGTACAGGGATAGGTTGTATCCCGGGGAAGTATTGTATCTGCGTGAATCTAGGTTTTTTGGTTCCCGTGGGAACTCTTTAATTTTCCGAAATAAAAAGTAGTCTTAGATGTGTTATTCCATGGTTATTCCAGACAGATCAGATCAGAGGATGTATGTTTGTTACTCAATCACGCCATAACGGCTAAACGGATCTGGATTAAATTTGGCACAGACATAGATTATGGTCTGGAATAACACATAGGCTACTTTTTATCCCGGAAAATTAAAGAGTTCTCGCGGGAATCAAAAAAACTTAAGCCCACGCGGACGAAGTCACGGGCATCATCTAGTGTATTAATAAGCGGATCCCCATTTCTATGGTATCTCCTGACCTACATTAATAATGTAGCGTAGGTATAGTCCCACAATTTTATCTGACACGGTGACAACGTGGCTATAGTATACTAGTGGTTCGCCCCGAACTGAGACCTCGCGGTTTCACAGAGCGCCATCTATTGACATCAGTGTGAAGTTCTGTTAAAAATATCATCATCATTAAAAATTAAATAATTTCGTTTCCTTATAATATTTATCTAATTTAGTATTTGTTGTTCAAGTACAGGATATAATTCAAATAATTGATCAAGTTTCAGGCTTGAGAGTTCAGAAAATTGAGAGTTCTGAGGTCAACTTTGGACGTTAGAAAATCGCTACTTTGAAAGCCCCCCATTTCGTCAATTTTAGGAGAAAAATTCAAAAAAAAATATTTTTGGACTCTACTCCTAATTATCTTTAAAATGATATACTGCTACCCTATGTAACGCTATAAAAAATATTTTACTTCGCATTCGCTTCTATGAGAGCCCCCCTGAAATAAAGATTTTTATAACTTTTTAAGCCATATTCGGCGGGAGGCCATCGGTTTACATATTATATTTAAATTTGAAGTAATTATGTCCAGCAATTCAGAAGTTATAAGGCTCTGACAGACGGACGGACGGACGGACGGACAAGTGCCAATTCACCCAAGTAGACTCAGAGACCTTCGCTTCGCTCGGTCAATTATATACTAGCTGATGCCCGCGACTTCGTCCGCGTGGATTTAGGGTTTTCGGTTCCCGCGGGAACTCATTAATTTTCCGTGATATAAAGTAGCCTATGTGCTATTCCAGACTCTAATCTATCTCTGTGCCAAATTTCATCCAGATCCGTTCATCCGTTGGAGCGTGATTGAGTAACAAACATACATCCATACATCCAAACTTTCGCATTTATAATATTTATTTGATAATATAAAATAAAAACAAAAACTAAACAGGCATAATTATTATTTTTTGTTTTGGCCACCGGACCAGGTAAGTTGGTTGAACTATATTTCTTTTTGACAGATTGCATCATCATGATATCATATAGGTATGATACATGATATTAAAATACAGCACGAATAAAACCTGTCGCCAATGATTTTTATATCTTACTATCGTATTTGTAAGCTCACTGCCTGTCGCTTAATAAAAAAAAAACAAGCTTTTTTACCGATCGTGTTTTAACCGAATTCCAAAAAAGGAATTTTTTTACAGCTTAAGCTTGTTATTGACCGATTGTGGAAAAAAATATTATCTCAATCTCATTACTGGACTAGATTTCAGCAAGATGCAAGGATCGTAATAAACCAATCAAAAGTCACGCAACTTCAAAATTAAGCAGCAATGCAGCACTTATCGTACGATTCTGAATAAGTACTGCTTAACCTGTATGATTTAATACGAAATGTGTAAGACGTGATGTAAGCCTATTTCCATTCGGGCGTAGGTTGTATGTAACTTGTAATGATAGTTATTATTTTGCAATTTATAAAGGCACAAGCAATAGTTTATTCTCATTGCTTTACATTGTAAAGCAATGAGAATAAACTATTGCTTTCATCAATCAAAACGAAACACAAATACACACATTCTTGTAAAGTTTACAAGAATGTGTGTAATTTTGTTTCGTTTTGAATGCTTGATTAGTACAATTATAAGTACTATCTAGTAGACATACGCTGTGATTAGGTATTATTTTGGAAGCGGGCATTATTTATTCATTACAACAAAAATAAACCGGCCAAGTGCGAGTCGGACTCGCGCACCGAGGGTTCCGTACAAACCTGTAGTAAGTTTTACGATTTATGACGTATTAAAAACAAGACGAAATGAACCGCAAAACTAACTTTGTTTGTAGAGGTTTATTGTTAATATCAAAAAAACTATGCTAGTTAGAGCGTTGGTTTTATTTTTCCTGTAAAATATACATAAGCTTCTATTGACCATAATTATTTCAGATTTTTCAATTGGTAAACTTCGGAGATAAGGGGGGGGGGAACGGTATTTTTTTCGACATTTTGCCCGATAAATCAAAAACTATCATGCATAAAAATAAATAAAAATCTGCTTTAGAATGTAGAAGTATAGCCCTTTCATATGATATCCCACTCAGTATAGTTATCATACTTTGAAATTTCAAACCCCCGATTTTCCCCCTTTTTTAATTAAACTAAAAATAATTTTCGATTTGTTTTTATTTTAATGATGTTGGGCCACTATTATACACAACTATTCCAAATTTCATGTCGATAGCTTTAATAGTTACTGAAATAATCGACTGTGACGGACGGACAGACGGACGGAGAAAGTCGCACCATAAGGGTTCCATTTTTACCATTTTGGTACGGAACCCTAAAAACGTTAAACAATTTACAATTTCGAAAATGAATTACTATCCGGTGTAATATCAAATTGTTAATCAAATAAATATTATAAATGCGAAAGTTTGGATGGATGTATGGATGGATGTTTGTTACTCAATCACGCCCCAACGGCTGAACGGATCTGGATGAAATTTGGCACAGAGATAGATTATAGTCTGGAATAACATATAGGCTACTTTTTATCCCGGAAAATTAAGGAGTTCCCGCGGGAAACGAAAAACCTAGATCCACGCGGACGAAGTCGCGGGCATTAGCTAGTTTTGATATATTTGCAGAAAAAAATACAACATCCATTACCAGTTACCACCTCTACATTTATAGAGCGTACTTTGACGTGCTTTGACTTTGCTCAGGCTTTACTTGAGTTATAAAACGGGATGGACTTATGTGTGTATCAAAAATCTGTCTCATTTTAACGCAGTCTTAAGTTAGAGCTAAGTCAAAGTATGCTCTAGGTTGTGTGGTCGATGGCTCTATAGATCTCACACTCAGTTTACGTGTTTTGTCTACACAGTTTTGAAATGAAATGATATGTTTATTATTATTGTTATTTCATATAAAAGTTTAAGTTTCCCATTTCCATTTCCGTTTTCCCCTCCTCTTTTAATATAGGTTCCTTCAAATCAAGAGTGAATAACGGCAGTAAACGGGGCTTGTAAGTTCAATTTACTGCCCTCGTCCTTGTCTCCACTCTTTTAACTTAGCTTCGTTACGCCAGAATTCACCATCAATCTTTTGTAACATTCGTGTAAGTACCCTATACTTGAGTAAGTAAATAGATCGGAAACAGATATAAAAATAGTAGGCGCCTCCAATCAAAGCAAACAGTTCGAAACTTTTTTACAATGCAACGACCTTGATCTTTCGATGAATGAAGTTTTTATCAAACACGATCTATTGACAAACTGCTTTGTATAATAAATAGAGACTTGATACATACAGATCGTAATTTTGGCGGTCAGTGAGATGAAAACTTAGGACGGAAACACACTACTGACAGGACAGGACAAAACGTATGTGTGTCCAAATGTGGTCTGCAAAATACAAGACAGTAAAACTCACACAAAGGTTTAAGTAATAAAAAGTTTAAATGGATCACACACTTTTTCTTAAAAAATAATCATAAGTAATCGTGATCTTATTGCGGCAAACGATACCAAAGAATTTATTTATCTGTTACTGGGATAATCTTCGGTTACAATTTTAAACTATATAATTTTATAAGATATTCGAAATTATTCCATGTAGTTTTTTCTACTCCAAAAATATTTTTTTTATCCACTCATAAATCATTTCATTTAATTTCAAACCCCTGTTCGGTTTCTACACGGCATCGTACCGGAACGCTATATCGCTTGGCGGCACGTCTTTGCCAGTAGGGTGGTAACTCCCTCCAGGCCAGACCAGGGAAAATTCTGAAATTATAAATTCCAAAATTGACACTGCCGGCAGTCGAACCCGGGACCTCCGCACGTTACCATATGTCTCCACAAACCAAGTTCCTCTTCTTCTTCAATATCTATTAAAGTTGTCCCCTCACAGAGTGCTCTTAAAATGACATCCTATAGAGTGGACATACATGATGAGAAGGTTAAATTTCGAGGAGTCGTATCTATGACATTTCAAGGCTGTAAAAACTTTATGGGCAATGTGTTGCTGATGCTGATAATGTACTCGTAATAAAATATTTTTGTTATCTATCATTCGAATATTTATAGATCATAATTCATAACATTTGTAGGTAAAGAGAATTAGAATAAAAAAGATCTTTGAAATACAACTTAGCATACCAGTAGTTGGCCACAGAAACTGAATCCATACTAATATTATAAATGCGAAAGTGTATCTGTCTGTCTATCTGCTACGCTTTCCTAGTCCATCTGTGCAACCGATTTTGACGGTACGTATTACGTAGATAGGGTTGCACATCCTGGGGAAGAACATACGCCCATAGGTGGGGATTTCAAAAACCTAAATCCCCACGTACCTACGAAGTCGCGGACATCATTTAGTAGGTATACTATCATAGGCTTTGCCCGCGGTTATCTATTAGGCAGGTAGACTTATAAATCCACGTAATTCAAGAAAAATTAACCATATCAACGAACCATTGATATGATAAAACCACTTGAATAGTAAAATTACAAGTTACAACCTACTACTTACTTCTCATATAATAATAACAGAATGATTAAAAAATTCCATTCAATTGAATCACAATATCTACAGCTGCTAAATAGGTATGTAAAGGTATCGTAGGTATATTTATGATGTAATGTGTGAATCCGCGAATGACGTAAAGTCACCTTGGAGTCGTAGTGAAGCTATTAAAATTTATAACTACTTAAGTATATAAGTATATACTTAATTACCGTTTACTGCTTGTTGTTTAACCTACCAGTACCTCTCCTCTACCTTGAGATCTTTGCCATAACTACGAGCTAGTAATCTAAGTAATAATTACTATAATATTTTTGTGTACCCTAAATATGTGGGCGGGTCATATCTGTCGCAGAACTAGGAGTGGGTAATATCGCTTTTTCTGAATATCGAATCGAAACCATATATTGATATTTGATATCGGATTTTGAAACACTATATTTTCTGAATCTATATATTGACCGTTATGCCGTTCTAGCAAATACCTCGCGATGAATATCGACCTTTTGATATCGTGTTCGTAACGATTTTTGACAAAGTAGATAGTTATTATACTGACCTGATACTGGGATAAGTAGGTACCTACAATGAAATAAAATGAAATCTACTACTATTAACAAAATTAAATTAGTAATTACAGTAAGTATGTACTACAACTAATAAATTAAATTGTTAAATTTCATCAAATAAATATTATAAATGCGAAAGTTTGGATGGATGGATGTATGTATGGATGTATGTTTGTTACTCAATCACGCCCCAACGGCTGAACCGATCTGGATGAAATTTGGCACAGAGATAGATTATAGTCTGGAATAACACATAGGCTACTTTTTATCCCGGAAAATTAAGGAGTTCCCGCGGGAACCGAAAAACCTCGATCCACGCGGACGAAGTCGCGGGCATCAGCTAGTTGTTTTATAAAAACCAAAATAACACAAATAAACCGTAAAAATAAATAAATTATTAGTTTGTCTCAAAACCTTCAAAACTATGGAGGAACAACATACTAATGTGCTCACTCGACTGTTTTAGTGAAACTAAAAATAGAATACTTTTAAAATAGGTATGTACTTCAATTTTTTTTCTCAACTAATTTCTTTGCTCTCTAGTTCAAGGCCAAATGTTATCAAACTTACAACATAGGTAGGTACAACTTACAAGTGCGTTGGTCAAAAGTTGTTTCATATTACAATCGCGCCAAATTACTAATAGAAACCTTCAAACAGACTTTATTAGTTAGAGTTAAGGTTTGGAATCGTATGTATTGTATTATGTATA
Source organism: Erebia ligea (assembly GCA_917051295.2). Lineage (NCBI taxonomy): Eukaryota > Metazoa > Arthropoda > Insecta > Lepidoptera > Nymphalidae > Erebia > Erebia ligea. The sequence goes on from OU785241.1 coordinate 2,911,919, forward strand.
GCTATTTCAGTTTCACCATCGCGCACTCGCTCTCCTACCTGGATATCGTGATTCGGTTCGGCTTCGAATTTTGATACCACGGCGATTCAATATCGTCGCAAATCGGAATCGGCCGTCGCAGTAAGCAATATAGTGTTTCGCTCGATATATGGTTTTAGGTTAGGCCGATATCGGATTCTCGATATTGAGTCAATATATAGTTTCAATATCTGTATACGTTTCGTATCGCCCACTCCTACGCAGAACCGATGGCCGTTGGGGCAGACGTGTTCTGGGGGTCTACTCTCTTTCTCTCAAACGAAACTTCGCAAACGAACGTAATTAGTCGGTTAATAGACCCACACAAAATCGTCCAATCCAATCGGTCAAGAAAATTTTCTATGGATCCGTACTTCGTCTGCGTGTACGAAAACGAAAGGAGAGGAGCATAGAGATAATATTATGTAGGAGAGGAGTTAACGAAATTTCGTTTGTTTGTTTGCGAAGTTTCGTTTTAGAGAAAGAGAGTAGACCCCCTGGAGTGGAGACCGCGTACCGGCAAGCGCAGTGTAGGACGAACTCCAGCTCGCTGGTCCGATGACCTAAAGAAGGTGGCGGGAAGCGGGTAGATGAGGAAGGCAGAGGACCGTGTTTGGCGGCGCGCTCTCGAAAAGGCCTATGTCCAGCTGCAGTGGATGCATACAGGCTGATGGATGGATAGATGGATGAAATATTTTTGTGTGCAGTGGTCTTCAATTCAAATAATCGGAAGTCCAAAATCTTTTAACATTGCGTGTTGTCAGTGATAAGTATGACTGATGCGTTGATATCACGCGTATTCCCTATTATGTAAAACCTGCATCAATCATTTTTAAAGTCTCAATTGATGTGATTGTCTGAATCAACGGTATTCTTGCTGCGCCAATAGATTTCGGGCAATAGCTGAAGAGTGGAGACTTTTAACGAATTGAAGATCACGATATTGCTATCTCTGATGTAATTTTTATGTTATCTGAGGCCCAATTGTCTAAGCAAATCGTAATCATTTGACAGCTCAAAACGTATTGCTCGAACTGTTTATGGAGTTCATACAATGCTTTTCGACGTGCAGGCATTTGTGAACTCCTTAAACAGGTCGAATAATACGTTTGACAAACCATTACGATCACGATTTCCTTACACAATCGGGCCCACAGAATAAAGATCCGAGATATGGTAATTATAACTATTATGGGCGTCATAAGTAAGCTTTAAATCTCTAGGGACACGTGTCGCGGGAGTTTTGCCCCCTAGTGATTAGGGTTTACGACGATGGTCATAATGACCTTTAGTAAATTAAGCTCATGCTTACCCTAGATATTCAAACAGGTGATGCATCTTCCCTTTGCATCTCCGCGCTTTACGGCCTTTTTTCACTTTGGCCATAACTACCTAACTACTTAATGGGCTTTTCACTTCACTTTATAGCACTAGGATTTTCACTTTCACCACAACACTAAGCCGAAACAGCTGTTTACTATTTTGTTACTACGTCCGTAGTAAAATTAGTAATGACTTCCTTCGGAAATGTGGGGTCACAGAACTTCAATTTTACTATTGTTCAAATTAAGTGTGTATGAAAAGTTAATACTGCCTTAAATTCTATGTTCTTGAGGTAAGCAATCATGTATATTAGATGTATTGTGTAACTAAACAACGATGACACCCAGATAACACCCCCTTCGCACATAAAAAACAGTCTATATCTATTAATTACCTTCTTCAGAATTCATAAGTAACTATCTACCTACTCGTATCATTATTTCTTGTACGATAAAGGAATAACATCTAGGCGGATTTTACAAGCTTTTATTTAACTCGCAAAGTTAGTGGGTTTGTTTAGGTCAAGGGCCAAAATGCCAACGCTTAAAGCAATACTTAAACAATATTACTCAAGATGTCAGTTTGATGTCACGTACCTTGACGTTCCTAAAACAAAAATTCAGAAGTACCTACTCGTATCTCAGATCCAAATCAGCGTTATCTAAATAAAACGAAGTTTCTTTAGATTCAAATCTCGTGATCGCTCTGTAGTCTGTACGAAGTCGCATTCGAAATATTTACACGTAGACCATTTACAACACTCCATTATCGAGTATGCAATGCAAGTAATCTAATTAAGATGCGACACGGATAATGAAGAGCGCGCATGAGTCACGAGGCCCGACCGAGGCGCCCGTCGCGTCGCATTACAACCGTATCAATTTACAAATACCTACACAATACTCTTTACACTACTTGCTTTACAAGTAACAAGTGGTAAACATACTATTCAAAGTAGAGATCGAGATAGTATATGCAGTGCTCAACTAAATACAAAATCTTAAAGCATTTCGTACTATTATGGCATGTGTGGTTATGGTCTAAAATAAGTGTGAGGTCCGGAATTCAATTCCTAGCACGTGCAAGAATCTAAAAATTTCTCAATTGGCTTGGTTAATGGGTTAGGTCTTGTAACGTTGTCGTAAGAACGCCTCTGTAAACTTTTCATGAAGGAATTAGAGTTTAAATGGCTCTTTGCAAAGTAAAAAAAGTTTGGATATCTCACTTAAATGCTGGACGACAAAGCATCAAGGAGGAAGACTTGGAAGACAGAGACCAGTGCAGCCATTTCAACATTTCTTTAATTTACCTAACAGAAAAACCTGCTAAGTTGAGTTAAAGAAAGAAAAGAAAAAAAGAAAGAAATTTATTTGCTGAATATGAGGGCAGTTTTCCAGCTAGTGACTATATAATATGAACTTGAGCATCCCATTGAAGCAAGGTGAATTATCCAAGGTTACCCAAAAAAACGGATGTCATGTCAATGGAGGACATGTCATGGATGACCTAAACAGAAATATGTATACTCACAAAAATCTAATGATAAAATGTTTTGACAAAGCAATTTTTCTTAAAATAAGGAAATCTTCCAGAAATCTTTGTATGGTGTTTTTTAAACAGTTCTCACATGAGCAAGCGTTAACTGCGCGATTAATAATTACGTAATCTGTACAAACGTACATCATTTTAACTGCGTTAGATAGCAGAGCACGAGTATGCTTGTAAATCAAATCTAATTGGACGCCAACAGTTTAAAAAGATTCTCTACTCGGTGATACGTGAGAGGGCGTATCTGTAAATCCTTTTGTAAGCCTCAATCATGATCATTATTTCTTGTACGATACAGGAAGTTATCGGATTTAAGCTTTTATTTGTGGGTTTGTTTAGGACAAATCTTGCAACAGAATTTTTAAACAGTTATCCCCAACCGATTGAGCTGAAATTTTGCACGCACGTTTAGTTTGGATGACAATGCATGGTTAGTTAAGTGACGTCATTCTAAATTCAATATGGTAGACGATAAAAGCTTGTGTATAAATAGAGGGCCTACTCAGGCTTTACTACTGTTTTTATTAATAGACATATTTTGACAGTAATATTACGCACAAGTTACGGATCTTGAATTAGATTATGGTAAGTGCTTATTGAGATATCTCAGGATATTTTTGAACAATTACAGGTCATCCGCGCGATCCAGTTAGTGGCCATCCCACAAGTTTCTTTTTTATTAAAATGAAAGCCCGCAGATTTAAATACATGGGTAGAGCTATGCAGTATGACTCTATTTGGTCTATTGTCGCACTTTATTGGAGCATGCGGATTCACGAAATAATTACTTAAGTAAGAAATTGGAATTACTCAATAGAAATGATATTGTAATTTAACTGTACACTTATTGAATAGTAACATGATTAATCTAATAACCGTGACGCCTATAATGATAACGTACCTTATAGTTAGGCAGATAAAACTTTCTCTCCCAAGACGTTACATGTTTAAAATATTGTTTTTAAAGTCGAAAACAAATAAAACAGTCGATGGTCGCACATTAGACAGGCATAGACCCCGCTCCCTTCTAAGCTAAGCATCTAAGAACCGGTCAGACTTGTCTCGACTCTCAAGTATCATTTTCCTTGGACTTGAATCTCGGAAACCGGAATCAACAATAAACGTGGATTCTATTTTGTCTTCGCTGTTAGGTACAAAAACATCACAGACGAATAAAAAATCGGTAAACGTACCGTGTCTTTATTTGTACTTGTTTTGAAAGGATTTGTTATCATGAATTTGCTTCAATATATAAATATGTTATTTCACTCTACTTAGGCCATAGTACGATAATATTTTGTGAAAATATTATCTCACCGTCAATGTTAGTTAAAAATAACTACATTTAGGAAAAACCATTAAGTTGTTTTCCTTTAACGGACGAAATGCGCAAAATATTTGTAACTCTTTTGATTGAACTCGATGTAGGTAATAATTGTAGCACTAGTCATCACTTAGAAGTTAGATCATCACCGCAAAGCACACAATATGTTCCCGGAATATTAGTAAACACTAAATACTAAATAAAAATAGACAAAAGTAAGAACATATATGCACAAAGGAACTTAAGACAGTATTAACATTTATCTGAGTTACTTCTTAGAACACACAACTTTCGGAAATATAAATAAACGCGATCAAACCGACGCGGTTTAATAACCCACATATACCGACACGCAAATTATTATTAGATCACGAGTCACGACATTAAAACGACTCTTTCCCGTCCTCTAACACGAATGTATTGCAAAACTCGACTACATTACAACACTTAACACTGTTACTTTCATAAAATTATAATACGAGACAAATTATTCAATATTCCATTCACGAGTGAACTAATTAGTGACTAATTCAAGGTCACGGTAACGTGTAATCAGTGACAAAAAACGATTACAAATTATAAAATATGCTGTGATCTGTAACGATACACAAGCAGCTACGCGATCCTTGGTCAGCGTACGACACTATACTGTAAGGAACACCGAAAAAATTTGAAATTCGACTGAATCTAAAACGTTCGGTTTTCGACTCTATTTTGTACCGAAAGTTGACGGAAATAAGGCGATCTTCGACGGAAAAAATCACATGCAAGCGGCCTTCCAACTATGGAACAATGATTCACTACAATAGCTAGTTAACAAAACGCTCGCGTGTAGAGTTTGATATGCCATATCGAGAGCTCAGTTTTAGGTAATGCATAACTCTATTAAAAGAAATATATACCGTTGAATGGTCGTAGGAAGGAATTCCGTGTAACTGTGTAATATAGCAGAGCTAATTCGGTAAAGTGATCTCATTTGCACGAAGCGTGACATTGATATCGGCTTAGTATAAAAATCCGATTTGGGATTATGATCGAATCAAGTGTTCTTAATTCTTATCATCAAGGTTTGTATAAAAACAAACTTTATTTAGAACACAAAGTTTATTGCTAATTCTCCTTGGTAAAAGTTACGTTAACGTTTTGAGTTTATACGCAAATATTATGCCAATTTTCAGTCATATTATGTTTTGTCGTATGACGCTATGTTTTATGCTAAGAACTAATGGGCTTTGTTACGTTAAAATGACAGTGTAACGATGATAATCACATCTGATTGGTAAGCACTCTTCCGCTGTTGGCCAAAATCTATTGACGCAGCAAAAATACCATAAATTCAGCCAATCACAACAATAGAGACTGTAACAATGATTGACGCAGGTTTTACATAATAAGGCTGCAGTATATTTACTTAATACTGGTTAATTACATCATTAATTCTAAATAAAAGCTATGTTATTTATCTACAAAATCACATGATTTCTACCCTCGTTTTTTTCATATTATGACAAATTAACACATTATGAGTCAAATATACCTTACAAGGTAGCTACAATTGCTACGGTAGTTATAATAGTGATGAATGGAGATACTTAGCTAAGTATTTACTATTGCAGGTGAACAAGCATAGAGGCCACGTCTGCCAAGATGGGAGCGGGCTAGAACAATCATCGCGTTCATGACCGTGACGGTGCGTATTGTCTGCGCTCGTACGCTCGCGGAGATAGGCTTTAATCTGAGATAATAACTTACAAAGTGCATTATTTAAACTATTGGATGAATGTTTTGATTTTTACCCCCGTTTATACCCCCCAGTATCCAAAAACGCCGTGCCGTGACCAGTGTGCTTAGCATGTGCACAACGAGATTATCTCGGGACGAGAGAGAGAGAAATGTTGTCGTTGCCGGCAAATTTTTCATTTACCCTAACATGCACAAAATGCGGTATATTACAAGAAAAAAATAGTCGACATGTAAAGGTTCATAGAGAAAAATACCACAGATAAGAAATATTACTTTTGACGCAACGAGACAAGTAACCATGTTAGCTTCGGTAGACAAATAGAGATAACGGGTAGACATAATTTTACTCGTAGTGCGCATGCTTATAGTCATACAGATCAGCCGTTGAGAAGCTATCGAAAATCGGGAATGAAATACGAAAAAAACAAAGGTTCGTCTAATGAAATGTCTTGTCTTTCCGATCTTTCTATATGCGGCCAAAGCATGGACCCTCAGACAAATTGACAGGCGGAAAATCGACGCTCTGGAAATGTGGTGCTGGAGACGCCTATTAAGAATAAGCTGGACAGCGCATCGAACAAACGTCTCCATGCTCAAAGAGCTTAAAATAACTCAAAGGCTTTCGTCGCTTGTACAATCCTTAAGTTCTTTGGGCATATCACTAGGAAGACTGGCACGATAGAACACCTCGTTGTACAAGGTCGAGTTGAGGGCACTCGTCCACTTGGTCGCTCCTAGGTGGAGGGATTCAATCTGTTCCGCCATCCGTCTCCGAGTGTTCCCGTGATGCCGCCAACATATTATACCTCTATGCCGCCAACAGAAGTCGCTGGAGGGAGATCGCAAGAGCTGCCGTGAAAGGCAAATCATAACCACAACCACTCTGCCAAGAGTGAACGAATGAGAAGAAGAAAACCCCCCCAAAGTCTTTTTTTTCTTATGACATTTAAAACTCTTGAGTTTAATATAACTTTTGGATACAGTAGTACTAATCGCCAAGGCAAGCTAAGTATAGCTACCATTGTGGAATTCTTCAACAGTGTTAGGGAAACAGTGGATAGGGGAACCCTTCAAAAGTTACCTTCTACTTCTAGTAAACATTTCTAGTTTGGGCTCATTTGGTTTTTGTTTTGACGGGTCAAATAGAAATGGTAGATTTGGTGAAGCGCTTCATTTTTAATTTTTAAAACTAAGTACATATTTTAAACCTATAACCTTCACGATAATTAATTGAATTTTCACAGTGTATTCGTATTGTACGAGTGGGTTTCACCAATCAGATTTTATTGAGAAATAGATGACGCCACGCGACTTTATTCGCGTCGATTAAGGTTTTCAAAAATCGCTTGGGATCTCGTTGGTTTTCGGTTTAAAAAGTAGCTTAATAACTGCCTTTCTTTAAAATTGATTAGACGGACAGACACACTTAACACTTTCACTTTTGTAATATCAGTAGGTGCCAGGTGAGGTCGCAGTCAATGGCTAACATGTAGTATATTTCCAATCCAACCCATACGAGTAGTGAGTACCTACACAACCCACTAATATAATTAGTTATTACTCAAGTCAAAGTACATTATTATTACAAAGTTGGAACGTTTAGTTAAGTTAGTATACATTACAAACTAACTTTCTGAAATTCGTGTCCGAGATAAGGCATTGAACATGTACCTGCCTAACTACTTATTTCTAAACTAAGATTTTACTCTCAGAAACGACAAACTTTTAGTTAGGGCTGCCACTTTACAATATTCTTCTTCCATTGCGCTCTTTTTATTGCCAAGATTTCTGCTTACCCGTTGTTCTAGGTGAGCGACAGAAGCGATACCACGCAACGCGACGCGATACGACGCCATAGAAAATGACAGACGCATCTACGCGACAACGTAGGCCCCGTGAAGTCAGCTCCTGCTTGATACAGTCGCGTCGCGCCGTAACGAATCGCGGTGTCGCGTTTGTCTTTTGTCGCTCACGTAGGACAACAGAAGAGATTTCCTAAAACTGTTGCCGGCGCCTTCATACGCGTGTACTTACTTAAGTTATCTTTTAAAAAGTCCATGTAAAAAAAATAATGTAGGTACTCGTACTTACCCACTTACTAAATTTTTGCATTTGCACAATTTTGCAATTATAACAGCTATAATATTATAAAAGTAAGTAGGTATATTGAGTATGGATGTATTTGATCGACCCACAGCAATAAAACAAGTTTGCGATAAAAATATTAGTGGTTGTGGCACTAACATCTATGTGGTGACTGGTGGGCTGCAAAAAAAAACTGACTATAGGTTTTTGATTTCCGCGGGATCTTTTTAATTTTCCAGGATAAAATGCCTATGTGTGATAATTCAGGACATAATATAAGCAGTCTCCATTTCAAACAGACAAATCGGTTGTCGTCAATATAATTCACTTGCTGCGCTCATCAACATAAGCGCGGCAAGAGAATTATATTGACGACTCAACAGACAAACCTTTACAAACAACCAAACTTTCCCATTTATAATATTATTTGAAATTTGTGTTGAGGCAACCCTAGTGCTCATCTGCGGTTAGCCTGCACCGCAAATATTTAAGGTCATGGGAGACGCCGACGCCGCGCCGCTTATGATGGCATCCATTGTTTACGTAGCCACTACCTATAATCTAAGTATGCTTGGTGGCTTGATCTTGGAATACAAATTTTATTTTATTTTTTATTTTATTTTATTAAAAGGTACACAAAACAGGTTGCCACCAACACATCGACAAAATACAAGCAATTAAAAACAGGATCCAAGTTACAACCCTAATTATGTATACACAACATTATCTAGGAAAAGTCAATATAAATTTAAATCACAATAGTAGATGTACATATTATAGTTAACATTAATATTACGTAAAAACTAAAAATGAAAAAATAAAGTGCAGTTCTAAAATATATCGGTCTAAATACAATTGTCAAAATACTTAATAACTATAGTACCTGGAACCTCAAAGTAATTTTTATCGACCGATCCCTAAGATAGATCCATACCTAAGCTAAGGTAGACCGCTCGACAAAATTGGGACAGTTTAGAATTGGTATTTGCAGCGCTGGCTGTAGATGACCAATCCTAAATCTATGGATGTAATTGCATAGGTAGGTAGTCCTTCAAACTTATCTGACCCGGTGGCCAAAAAATTACGACTAACTTTTTAGCCTGCTTATTTTTGGTTTTTATTTTGTTTTTAACTAGTTATGTATTAATGCTCGCGACTTCGTCCGCGTGAATTGAGGTTTTTGGGTTCCCGCAGGAACTCTTTAATTTTCCGGGATAAAACGTGTCTATGTGTTATTCCAGACTGATTCGAACTTATTTTTATGCCTGTTGTGTTTTTTTTATTTTTTTTTTAATATCTACTAGCGACGCTGTCACCGGGTCAGATAAGCCCCCCTATTACGTAAGAATTGTTCATCAAACGTTAAAGATTTTTGTCAAAGTAAAATAAAACCATAACAGCATTGAATTAGAGCTCAATTTCGTCTGCCCATTCTTATACGTTTAGGTATGTACGATACCCTAAACGTATAAGAATGGGCAGACGAAATTGAGCTCTAATTCAATACATTTATGGTTTTATTTTACTTTGACAAAAATCTTTAACGTTTGATGAACAATTCTTACATGATTGGGGCCCTGTTTTGTATAAGTGGTGAATACTATGAATAGTAATGCGTGCGCCAATCGCCCCGTTTGTTACGCCTATTATTTGTTAGCACGGGATGGTGTGGTACAAGTTATAAAACACAGCGGTAATATAGGCCGGGGCTTGGGACATCCTTCGTCAGCGGCAAACACGACACTCGATACGACGCGACGCGACAGTCTCTAACGGTAGCTGACCGTTATGTGACGAAACTTCGCCCAAACAAAACATGCAAAATGACAAATACGCGAAGCTAACATTTGTAAACCACATATTTTTTCTTGTTACCCAATTCCTTCCTCCAAAGGTTGTCTGTTAGATTGCTTTAGCAATGAAACCGCCTTTGGAGTTTGGAACCTGTCTGCGTATAGCTTTTAATTATTTTTGTAAAAATTTTCTTTGTTTACTTAAGTGTGTGCTATAAAGTGTTTAACTATTTATTAAGTATAGACTAAAAAAAATATGAAAATAATTTATTTCATGTAGGACAACTTGTGCCACTTATGAAAGTCGTAAGAATCGACCACCGGTTCGGAAAGACTGAGAAGACCCGGCAACCGACTATATTTTGGTAACATAATTTTGGAATTGTCTAGGCAGACATTTTTTGGTGCGTGGAAGTGGGCAGAGCATGTCTGTCATATCATGGAGATTACGTACCGAAAAAAGAAACGTAGAACCATCTCGTTGGTCCGATACCATCACTAAGCTTGCGGGGAAATGGAGCAGACTTGCCCAACACCGGGAAGGATGGCGTGTTCAACAATGGATTAGAAAATACTTAAATGAAGAAGAAGAAGAGAAATATTTTTAATCAGATGCCGTTTGAATTGGAATAAAAGCTAAAATTGTGCGAGCCCAATGATACTAGAATATAATACAAAATATTGCCCTCGTTTATTCCGCTTTCGCTTATACCCTTATACCACTGTTATTAGCCAAGGCCCGTAGCAGCGAGTGAACGCTAAAAGAATTAGCGTCTAACGCGATTACCTTCCCCGCTACATCATTAACAAATCGACTGTCATACGTTATATGTCGTTACAAGTAACTATCTATCACTTTCACTACCCATATAAATGCGAAATTATGTTGGTTTGTCGTTCAATTACGTTGCAAAAGAACAGAGCAACGGATCGACATGATTTTATACATGTTTAAAGACCTAGAGAATTACCTAGACTGGTGTGCATCACCATTTTGACGGACATGTAACGCTTAAACGTTTTCATTCACGACAAAAGCATTTGATAGGTAAGTAAATTGTAATTGCTTAAAAATCAAAATTCACAGAGCTTCTTTTATTTCTTTAAACGCACAAGCACTAAAAAGTCACAGTTTCTTGCTCGGGATTTGAAATCCTGATCACCCGAATAGGAGGCGGAGGTTTCGGCCACTAGGTTATCATCACAAAACAATTAATAATAAACAGATTTCTAATTCTATGGTTATATCAGTGATCAAGTCATCAGTGATCAACGTATAATAACGTAATAATTCATTAGTTAATGTCAAACAACGTATTGTATATCTGCAATGTGCGTAAAGAACAACAAATATTCCAAGTTAAACAATAGAGTCAGCTGTCATTGTTAAAGTCCAAAGATTTTCCCCCTCGAGCCAAAGTCAAAGGGCTATTGAATTTTTCACGCGCGTACCACAATCGCTTTTGTCTCATTAACTTGACTATTAGCCATTAACGCGTGTAGAGTTACCTACCACAAATAAAGTTCATGTGCGAAAGAAGTGAAACTAAACGCACGGATTTTTTTTAAATAGGGACTACTAAATGTAGGGGAGTAAATCTTTACATTTTCTAGCATACTATGCACCTAAATAAAATAATCTTTTAATCTATGGCTACCTAATTAAACTATTATTGATTACTTATTATCTATTTAAAAAAAACTCTATAAAAAATGGCATCCTCAAAAACAGCAGTTTTGTGTGGCGGCCATATCAGCGGACGTTAGATATAGGTACTTCCAGCCGAAAGAATATCTATCTAATATAACTAAAGAAGTTTTACAGCAAATAAGCCGATGAAATATTATGTTTGAAACAATGTGTTACATAATAGGAATGTGTGGTGATAATGTGATAGAGACCTGTCCCATGATAACCACATTTTATAGCAAACGTAGGTATTGTAGAATAAGAAATAAGTTCAATCAACTCTGGAAATAATTTCAAAAGCCATTTATAATTATATTAGTATTAAACTTTCAATGGCTGAAACTTGACGTGTATAAGAGGTCTGGTAATACTTTATAACCGACTAAAACGTCTGGGATTTATTTTTACCAATTCTATAAGTATAAAATTAAAAAAAAAAAGAATCAAGTTGCCAAAAAAATATTTTTTCGTTTTTTTTTTTGCAAATGTTATATGCTGCGCAGTAGCGAAATAACCGTAAACGCTCTACCAGACTGGCAGAACTGGATTCGCCAATGAACGAAATTACCTATATCTTTCCATAATTTCAGCTTGCCCGAAATTCGTCGCCAGCTCTCGGATTCCATCGCCCCGCTGTCGCCGTCGCCCCGCTACCGCTAGTTTCGTGCCCGTACACATAAGGTCGGGCAGCTATGAAACCGCAGCTTCTTTTGTGCAACTCTCGAATTAAATACAAAGGTCGTATTTTTGAGGCGCATTTTATTTACGGCAGGTTTATTTACCCAATCTTGAACTGATAGCATCTGAATCCGCATCTGATGAAAGTCACTCTTTCATCAGATGCACATTCAGATAGGCATCTCCTAGGCAAGCGCGTTCAAACCTAGACCTCATCATTGGTTTGCGCTAAGCATGATTGTCGTCAAGCGCAAGCCTATCTTGCAATAAAAAAAATCTATCTGTATAATCTTTCGATAGGTTACTTAGCAACGAATTCAATAGGTATACTTAATCAATGCGAAAGTGTCTGTCTGTCTGTCTGCTACGCTTTCACTACCCATGAGTTCAACCGATTTTGACGAAATTTGGGCATGATTTAGCTCGGAAAATCAATGAGTTCTCATGGGATTTTTCCAAAAACCTCCTTCCATCAACTCGGATGAAGTCGCGGGGATCATCTAGTTTAATATATGTTTTTAAATAACTAATATTAAATCAAATAAATATTATAAATGCGAAAGTTTGGATAGATGTATGGATGTATGGATGTATGGATGTATGGATGTATGGATGTGTGGATGTACGGATGTTTGTTACTCAATCACGCTCCAACGGCTGAACGGATCTGGATGAAATTTGGCACAGAGATAGATTATAGTCTGGAATAGCACATAGGCTACTTTTTATCCCGGAAAATTAAAGAGTTCTCACGGGAACCGAAAAACCTCAATCCACGCGGACGAAGTCGCGGGCATCAATCAATTTCGTACTGTGAATCTTTCTTTGTTTAATGCGACATAGGTACCCACGATACAGGATTACCTAGTGTGGGTACCATAGGATATAAGGATAAATTGTCACAGTTGTTTTTGGAAATAAACATTTTCATTTTCATTTTTCATTTTCATCAGCTAGTAACTAATATAGCCTGTGTAGCCTATACGCCTACACGAGGCCATGTGCCCAGCAGTAGGACGTTAATGAGCTGTAGTGGTAGTTGAATTAATTATGTTAGTAACCCGTTTACGATTACAAGTTCGTAAACGTAATCAATATTCATATAGTTCATATTTCCATAGTTAATTTTATGGCTACAAACTTTCAAGTCCACGGTTTTGTTAAGGTTAACGGTAATTATAAAAAAGTACATATACCAAATATCATACTAATATTATAAATGCGAAAGTGTGTTTGTTTGATGGGTTGTTGGTTTGTCCTTCAATCACGCGGCAACGGAGCAATGGATCGACGTGATTTTTGGCATTTTGGATTTTTGGGCATGGGTATAGTTGAGGACCTGGAGAGTGACATAGGCTACTTTTTATCCCGGAAAATTGAGGAGTTCCCGCGGGAATTAAAAAAGCTTATTCCACGCGGACGAAGTCGCGGGCATCAGCTAGTAATATATGCGTACACATTAACATAATAAACTGGCATTGAAAACACCTGAGCACATACATATCAACAATGGATCCACATGTAATCGCCATATAATAACACTTGCTATTACGTGACACCAAGGAGATTTAGCTCAACACAGAGCGGCTATTACCTACTAATACTCGCATCATAGAGCTATTATGGCTTCATCGACCTAGCCACAAGATGATACTTAATTCCGACTTATAATATAATTGTGAGCCGGACTCCGTAGAGTGATAAGTTACTTACTACGAGTAGTTAAGGATCCTTAGAATTATAATATTAACACTTAAGGACTTGCTACTGGGTCCAATGGACCCAGTCCTTCGTATTATGTTCAATAACTTTTAAATTTTGACATTTGTGACGTTGCCGCTCTTAGTACCTTCCAACGATAGTATAACACAGTGGATAACATTCTTTGTCGTCAGTTAGCACGTTGCGTGTGAGTGTCATGGACGTAAAAGGTGTGTATGGGTCCGTTGGACCCGGTAGCGACTAAATACGTAAGTGTTTTTTTCATCATGTTATTACTATTTATTTACCTTTTTTTTACTTTTATTTCATAGAAAATGGCTACCAGAGGGTTTTGAAGACCTGATCTCTAAATATATAAAAGGCAAAGGTGACTGACTGACTGACCGACTGACTGATCCAACCCGTCCCCATCATATGGACGAAAAATGTGTTGCGGTCTATGTGACTGGAAAAAAGATCGAAAAACCAAAGTTTTTTGCGTAAAATGCAATAAACGTATATGCAAGGAACACGTCATGAAGCACGTGTGTGTAAATTTTCATCACTAAATTTGATATACAAAGAGACTGTTCAATGTTAGAAAGTGATTTTATCCCAAAGTAAATATTTTAATTATGTTGATTTTCAAAGCGATTATATTTTTTTAATATAATGATTGATCTCTTATTGTTATTTCGATTTAGTAGGCACATTATAGTAGTGTAAGAAAATACAGCAGACTTTTGTTTTAAATAAGTAATAACAGAAATTTTATTAATTTAGTCATAAAAGTATGTTAAAAATCTTAAATTTTTGTAGTGACATCTTAATTAAGTAAAAACAATAAATATTAGGATTTTATTGAATATTGTTTTTCTTTATTGACCTATTATCCTGAAAAGAAAGTAAACAATCACTTTAGTTGATGGGGTTTTGATAAAACATATGATATTAGACTGGGTCCAGCGGACCCGGTAGCGAGTGCGTACGTTACAAATTAAGGCGCGAGTCCCTAAGTGTTAAGGGTTTTTATCCTGTCAAAACAATTGGTTCGTATGCGAGTATAAAAACAGTTATATGGCTACCAATACAGGCTGCAAACTCTTGAATATTTTATGACAGTTGAAAGAAGAGGAAAAAAATATCTAAGGAAAGCCTAGGCTATCATCCTGTTCTAAGGCGTTTTTATTCAGCATTTCAAGCCTTACTCTCCCATGAGAGAGGAGAGCTTTTCATAGGAATGAATTAGATACATACTTTAAAGTTTAAATATATAGTAACTTCCCAAAGGATATAGAAGCCAGATGGCTCTTTTACTTGTCTCTACATTGGGGCTGATTCTGTGTAACACAATCTCTAAACTAAACTAAAATGGCAGCTTTAAATCTAGCTCTGTCCCTTTCCGTAGGGAGTATTATGAAAGGGTTAGCAATATTTGTAATGCTCTAATTTTAGTTTAGTTTAGAGATTGTGCACTACAGAATCAGCCCCATTGTCTCATCTATATCTCTAAAATATCTACGACCGAGACTGCAGTATCAATAAAGAATTATTTTGCAATATAAACTCTATCATAAAGGGATTAAAGACTGAAATAAAGTAAAAGTTCTATTAAATGCAGTGGCGTGCACAGGGTTTTGGGTTAGGGTAAGCACTAGGCACGCAGTGCTCGTATACCTACGCCATACATAGGTAAATTGATATGTTTCGGCGGTTATATACCTAAAACAGCTGCGTTATGAAGTTATTAAATATCCCTTATCATTCCATACCGAACGGCTATTACAAAATAAGACGCACGGAAAAAAAAACAAACTATGTACCTATTAGAAAGAAACACACACACTTAAAAGAATCGTAATAATTAACGTAAAATACTCACTCGAGTTACCTTTTCACTTTTTTTTGTGATAATAGTACCTTTCGTAAACGCAGCGCCTGTACAGATTTCACACGAATAATCTTCCATTTTCCAAATAATAATTTAGTACGTTCTATGAATAAACCTTTACACAAACTTTGTAAGTCACAAATACGATTGCTTTTTACTTAGGTACTTTACTTACTTATTTCCGCAAAACTTTATAATTCACAAATTAAATCAAAACACTGTACACCGATACGACAGGAAACAATTACTAGAATACAAAGGCGTAAATTTGAGTCAAAAATCACTTTTAATTAAATGTAAACAAAGAATCTTTAATTTTCTTTACGAGTTTTACTAATTAAATTAACAAATATTATCCTTATTTTCTATGTATAGCCTAGGGCTATAAAATGTTTATTTTTTGTAATCGGACTAGTCTTTGTTTATTTTATTGAATTCAGTTACGAAAACATTACGTGTTTTTTTCGATCTTAATATTTTTTTAAGATATTAAACCGTTCTTAAATTTAGGGAGACAATGTGAATAAATTAAATTGAATTTAAATGAGTTTATTGTTATAAGAAATCAAGCTACTTATTTGGATTATAGAAAATAAAACCTTCCTTTGTTTTTACTTTCGAGCGCGCGCGCTTTTTAAAATACAATCTAGGGTATGCTCCGATATGCACTATGAGCACTGTAAGGTGTGACGTCAATTTAATATACTCCGAAGCCGTTCCTTTATAGAATATTGTTAGTTATACTGATTACTATGGTTGGTTGGTATTAAACAGAACGCAGTACAGTATACTGTCATCTATGTTTTTTTGGCGCTGTTTTGACGTGAAAATAAGAAAGAAAGATTGTTTTAGAAGAAAATATCGTTTTTCAATAATTAACCTAATGCATAATAACTTTATAACCGAATTAATAATGACGTTATGTACGGTAAACTAAATACTGTCAGTCCATAACGGAACGAATTTCTCCCCAGTACGAGCACTGGAGCAGTGCTCGCAGTGTATATCGGAACATACTCCTAGAGCCTAGAGGGCAGACGCACGGCGGCTTGTGATTGGTCAACAAGCTCTGCCTTATATGCGCGTCATTCATTGATGATTTAGAGTAGAATCTTGAACGAATGACGTGAATATAGTAAAGATATCTACCTACGATGACGCGCAAAAAAGGCAGATCGTTCGTGAGCTTTTCGGCTTCGCGCGTTCTCGTCTAGCGATAGATGGCGTTCATCGGTTACACCTGCTGTCGCTTACCTGACGCGAGTTACGCCGTGCGGGAACTATGTAATTATTTCATGGAGTGTGCTTAGAATGAATTTTATTTTCAATATTTTGAAAGGGCTATAATTTACTAAGGTAAGCAGTGCTTTTTTGCCTCTATGAGCTGCACGCCACTGATTAAATGTATAGTGGTCACAAAATACCTTCGAAGCGGTGGGCGTGCTATGTAACGGTACGCTCGGCTTAGGTTGATTTGGGATAGGCCGGCTAGTGATGGGTGAATGTCATTTATCGATATTAAGTAAATTAATGAAAATCCTGAGAGACTTTTTGTTCCAAATGTATGATCTGTCACACAACTGCCACGAAAGAAACAGATAGATTTTATATTTTAAAATGTAAAATTCATGTAAAAGCAGGAAATTAGCTAATTGTTTAAACGGAAATTAGCTTAATTAGTTAATTAGGTATGCATACTTTCTCAATAAGAAATATGTAGTTACATAATTCATAATTAATTAATTAATAATATTAGTAATTTTCTTCAATTGAAATCTATTAAGTACTTAATTACTTAGATTGTTAAGAAGACATTCAACCAATTGACTAATCAATAAAAATATCTCCTTTTATTTTCTTAGACATGAAGTAAGCAGTGAGAGAAACCTGAGAGTCCTTGTATTGTATTACTTACATAACAAAAAGTCTCCTTTTAAAATGGAGAACTTTTCGTTGACGCATTATAGTGGGAAATCTGCAGTTTTCTGATTCGATAGGTAACTCATCGGAAAAGAAAAAGTTCCCCTCTTTGAATGGCAACTCTTTTGTTTGTTGTATGTCCGGAAATTTCTCTCCGTGTACAATATATATAATTTATCGATAACAAGAGAACTAGCATCTCTAAAATGATTTCGCAGTTCTTCCGTGACGATAATAGGATTTCACGGCTGGATTTTTGTCAATATAACAACATACGGTCTACCTTTTATTAACTACTAGATGATGCGCGCGACTTCGTTCATGTGGAATTAGGTTTAGGAAAAATCAAGATGGAACTCTTTAATCTTCCGGGATAATAAAAAAGTATCTTATATCCTTCGCCGGGGTGCAACCTACCGCTGTAACAATCTTCGTCAAATCTGTTGAACAGATGAATGGCGACAGAATGCAGACGCCAGACACACTGATTTATAATCATCGATTATAATATGCTCGTATATTTTTATGATGTGACGTCGCATCGTAGAAATATACGCTCGCACGACGCATCGCAAGAACTTGAATTGATTCCGCGCATTCTTCTTTAAGGTATCTTTGTTTCAATAACAGGTATAATTATTAATTATTAATTAATTATCACTCACTACCTTTACTGCCGACAAACCTCCTTGACCCAATCTCCGGGGGAAGAGATCAGGTTATGTGGGATTCCTACCCACTAAACCCCCTCGGTGGCCACCCTCTGCACGTAATGAGAAGCCCCGGGAACTCTTAAGAACATGCACCGGAGCTTCGCTTGCGCGACGCCTATGGGGCTCGTCCTTGTCCCCTTATCGAAAATAATTTCGTGTTAGTACTTACTTTATTATATTATAACTAGGTATAATAGTTTTGGGTGTAAATAATAAGTGCACGGTATATAATTATTAGTTGAGCGCGAATTCGCCAACATACTACCTACATGTGTAGTTTGTAGAATAACATAATTTTTGTATTTCTTGTAAATTAATAAAAAACCTTGGAAGGAAGACACCTTGCCGCACGCCGCATCTCGTCGCAGTTTTCTGCGTTGCGAATTCGTATCGCGCCGATTCGCAATTGTGTAATAGGCTGATTACACCTACCGAGTAGAGAAGCGAGACAGTACTCTCGGCCGAGTACTCGGTGCGTATAAACACTTCGCCGAGTGCTCGGCCGACCACTCGGCCGAGCAAAGTGGTGAGACAATAGCTCGGCCCCCATTCTATTTACTAGGCCGAGTACCCACTCTCCCGCTTCCCCGCACTGTCTCGCTCGCTCACTCGGCAGGTCTGAACACGCACTGTCTCGCCTCTCGGCCAGTCGATTCTTGCTACGCCGCGCGCGCAATTGTTTTCTTGTGGTTATTATTTAAAAGTAAAAAACAAGTTCAACGTAGAATTTACGTAGTAATACAGTAGTTTTACGTACCTACGTAATAAAATACAGCATGGCTACTTATAATAAATGGGACATTGAAACAACTATAAAATTCTAAAAATAAAAAATTCTATAAAATTCTAATTCTACCAGAAGAGGTATAAGCAGCTTTGTGGATTTTCTAATAATTTTTTTCCGATCCATATCAGCGTCACTTGTCCTTGTAGGTACCGGGTATAAACTGAACTGACTGACTGTCTCGCCGCAATTTCTAAATATGGTATAAACACTCACTCGGCCACAGCACTGTCTCGGCCGAGTGACATTTTACTGTCTCGCTTCTCTACTCGGTAGGTGTAATCAGCCTATTAGCACTCAAATAGCGAGCGCGGGCAAGCGCTAGCGCAGCGAGCGCTTTTATTACGTCACTTTCACTTCGCATGCAATTAATTCACGATATCGTAACTCGTAACGATTATGACTGCCGGTGCGGAAAATTACGACGCTTAATACGTTGCCGCGGTAATCATTTGCGAGAGTACCTATCTATACATTATTTAAATACAGATCATAAAATTGTGGCAAAAGCGGCTGCAAACTTTATTTCATTGACAGATGAAATACATTTGGAAAATCCACGTTTATATATCTACATATATAACTCCCTTAACACAGTTTTAGTTTTTACTTTTTTGGGAGATAGAGGTCAAATTATAACTGTGAACCTTTGTAATTTTGAAAATAACGATTTTATTTAAGTATTATCACAGAATAGGTAATAGTATTATTAAATACTTATTTATTTATTTATTATTTCTTAAGACGCCATTCATAACTGCCATTCCCCTAACAGGTTAGCCCGCTACCATCTTAGACAGCATCATAACTTATCATCACGTAAAATCGCGGTCAAGGGCTAACTTGTAGTGGAATAAAAAAAATTTAAACCCTACAGAAGTCAACTAGATATACAACGATCTCCGGTCTCCATAGTAACTAGCATACACTGTCATGTATGATATACTTTCCTTGATCTATATTTAAATCCGCCACGCAAATAATACTCACAAAAGATCGTAAAAGCAAAACTTACGACACGCGGACGAAAATAACCTGACACTATCAGCTGTTTTTCACACGAACGCGCTTAGGCGAAAACGTAAAGACGGTAATATTTTTCGCGAGATGGTTTTCAATTTTTTTGTGTGGATACTGAATATTTATCTTTTTATCCAGTAGGTCAAGTTAGCCCTTGACAGCAATCTCACCTGATGGTAAGTGAAGATGCAGTCTAAGATGGTAGCGGGCTAACATGTTAGGGGCATGGCAGTTATATTTAACCCAAACCCCTATACGGTTTCTACACGGCATCGTACCGGAACGCTAAATCGCTTGGCGGCACATCTTTGCCGGTAGGGTGGTAACTAGTCACGGCCGAAGCCTCCCACCAGGCCAGACCAGGGAAAATCCAGAAATTATAATTTTCCCAAATTGACCCTGCCGGGGGTCGAACCCGGGACCTCCGCACGTTAAGGCAACAGCGCTCAACACTGCGCCACGGAGGTCGTCAAAATTATATATTTATTTTTATACTTCTACCATATCTTTACTACTGTTTTACATCTCTCATATTCGGTAAGTAGGTCCTTATTACCCCCAAATGGAGCTTGTAGGTGACCAATTAGCGCTCTGGGGTAATAATGTAGCTAGAAAAGCCCTAGGGCGGTAAGTAATTAAAAAAAAGTATGATGGTTAGATGTACGCGAACTTTTTGAAAGAGTGAAGAGTTTTTTTTTTTTATTACTTACCGCCCTCGGGCTTTTCTAGCTACATTATTACCCTAGAGCGCTAATTGGTCACCTACAAGCTCCATTTGGGGGTAATAAGGACCTACTTTACCTCACAATCGAGATGTAAAGCAGAGTAGTTAGCTCGGGTGTAAGCATCAATTGCACCCTCGAACTATAGGCGCCCTCCCTGCGCTCGTGCGCCTAAATATCTCGGGCTGCAATTGATGCCTTACAACCCTTGGCTACTAATCTACTATTAATCATACTTTTGCGGGTCTAAAGTCAGTCTTCATGCCCTAGGGCCGTAATCTAGTCGATCGATCGCCCAACTAGTTGACCAACCCCATACTGTAAATATGCACAACAGAGTCTAGGCTCCAGACTGGTCGACCAAACGACCGTACCATTTGACATAAAAGTTTTTAAACCAAGGAGTATGTATACCTGCATAAACACTGGCAGCATGAAAAGCAAAAAGTTTGAATATCAAAGCAGCGGCGCCAAATGTGACTCTATCGAGTATCGAACGTGAACATTCACTTTTAATTTGTCTTTTCTTTTTACTATGATTTGCAATAAATATCTAACCGTTACAGTTTGTTTTACTGTTATGGTAGAAGTATAAAGTAGAGTATACACCACCGGGATAAAGCAGTTTTTTTCTTGGGCGCTTGAATCCCTTACTGCACTCAGGACTCAATCTTAATTCCCTCCCTTTGGTCGGGAATGAACTTATAACACCCTCGCTGCGCTCGGGAGTTAAATTTGGAGTCCTTCGTTACGTTCAGGATTCAATGTAGCGCCCGTGACATAAAACAGTGCTATATCCCCTTGGTGTATAATCTACTATTATTATATGATTTGAATTTCCTTTTTAGTGTAGCTCGAAACCCTTAAAGAAACTGGGGTCCTAAGGTGTTGAAGTTGGTATTGTTGCCGGCTCTTCTCAGTTGAATCTGCTTTCGTTCGGAAAACAGATTGTTAAAATAAAATAAGGTAAGGTGTTTTTTTTTTTTTTAACCACTACAGTTTAGCCCTTGACTGCGATCTCACCTGATGGTAAGTGATGATGCAGTCTAAGATGGTAGCGGGCTAACCTGTTAGGGGCATGGCAGTTACCTATATTAAACCCATGCCCCTATTCGGTTTCTACACGGCATCGTACCGGAACGCTAAATCGCTTGGCGGCACATCTTTGCCGGTAGGGTGGTAACTAATCACGGCCGAAGCCTCCCACCAGGCCAGACCAGGGAAAATCCAGAAATTATAATTTTCCCAAATTGACCCTGCCGGGGATCGAACCCGGGACCTCCGCACGTTAAGGCAACAGCGCTCAACACTGCGCCACGGAGGTCGTCAAAATTATATATTTATTTTTATTAAGTATATGATTTGAATTTCCTTTTTAGTGTAGCTCGAAACCCTTAAAGAAACTGGGGTCCTAAGGTGTTGAAGTTGGTATTGTTGCCGGCTCTTCTCAGTTGAATCTGCTTTCGTTCGGAAAGCAGATTGTTAAAATAAAATAAGGTAAGGTGTTAGTAAGGTGATAGAGTTAAAACAAGATGTATCATTAGTATCTACTCCCTATATTGGAAGATCTACGCAATATCTAGTAGCGCACGCAGCAGACCTATCTGTAGCCAAAGATCGATCTAGCTAATCTTATCAACTCTTCAAAGAATTGCTTATGAGCAAAACAAATATCGTTATCGGGATTGTCACAGAACATTTCTTTAAAATTCAAAACTTTTACAAGTGAATCTATATCGAATTGCAGCAATTCGCATTCGAGTTATTGCCCTTCCTTCCTCCCGCATCAGAACCAGCCAGAACCTCGCCATCTTTAATTGTTGTAGGTAAGTAAGTAAGTATGTTGTGTAAAATCATGGTCTAAAACTTATTCTGCTCGAAGAAGATTTTTCCACTATCCTCCTCCATAAATCGTTTCCCGAGAGATGCACTATAAAGTATAAATAATGATGTTTACGTTGCCACACCGTGGCTATAAACAGTGGTGCTTATGAATTTTTATGTTGCGTTTATTCTCCCTAAATGTTATTTAAAAATCCTCTGAAATAAAAAAGTTATTCCTCTGAAAATTAATTTTATACGTAAAGATAGCAAGAAGTAGACGGTATAAAACAATAGAGAATTGCATACACTGGATATTACTTTTCCGAGTGTACAAAAGAGAAAAAAAAGTATTTGGGTCATGTTCATATATACATATATATGTATATATTTTCTTTGCTATATATATATTTTAACGCAGAGGCAGCAAGATAAACTGCGGTTTGGACTGCGAGCTATCTGCAAAATTGAAGTTTGGATGCGGTTATAGTGCAGTTGGTATAGTTAGCTGCATTGCAGAACTGCACTCGAGCAACAGTTGCGATCAAGCGTTCTATGCGATCAAGTTATGTCTAAAACTGCATCGCGACTGCAATGTTACGTTAGACTCTAGAGCCAAAAGCAAAATACGACGTAACCAGAGTACACATACAAGATTAGTATTCAGCTGACAAACCTACACAATGTTAGTATTTTTCTAAACGGTTGTACTTAAAGATCTTCATCGTCTCAAATGATTGACTCTCTGCTGGACGAAGGTATCCTGAATGGATCTCCACAGGACAAGGTCTTGTGCCGCTTGCTGCACAAGCAGCTCCCAGGTACCTGCTTAAGCGCGTCCGTCCACCTACTCGGGGTTCTCCCAACGTTGTATTTAACCTGAGATTGTCGCAATTATCGACAGAAAAGTCCCTTCTATCCATACTAATATTATAAATGCGAAAGTGTGTCTGTCTGTCTGCTACGCATTCACAGCTCATCTATTTAACAGATTTTGATGAAATTTTGTATAGAGATAGGTTTCGTCCCGGGGAAGGACATAGGCTACTTTTTTACCCGGAAAATTGAGGAGTTCCTGCATTGAGGACTTAATCCACGCGGACGAAGTCGCGGGCATCATCTAGTACTGAATAAAACGTTTAAACCAACTATTGCTAAGCAACTATGCAAATCTACGCACGTCTCAGAACGCGACGTCGGCGCTGCGACATAACAATCCAGCCGTCTCATTAGCATACTGTATGTAATCTCAATAAAACCGTTCCGTACAGCAAAATAATGTGGAATCTCACTCACGAAGTACCCAATCGTGACTGCATGTATATATCGCTTGTCATGCCGCGATTATAGCGGTCGGGACTAATGAAGAAATGACAATAACCTTCAAGTACTAAATGATAGATGAATAGATGTGCGATTGAAAGCTTTGAACGGTTTTTAATGACTTCTAAACATCAATAACTGTTGCGAGACTGAATGCCTGACTAGTTGTGTGACCGATAAAATTAGAACGTAAAGCAATGCAGGTAGAAACAAGAGGTATGGCTATGCAGCCTTAGCAGAGCTCCAGACGAGCTATTCGTATTGTTTGCCAGTAACTACAGCTGGCCTTGCTCAAGAACCAGGGCAGGCAGGGCACATTGATCGAAGAACCGCACTGCGCTTTCTGGTGCGCGTTCTCCATTCCAGCAACTTGGGACCCCCATCTTCTATCGGTTGCATTTGTGTTCTACGCTGCAATGAATCGCCAATAGACGAGCAGATTAAGCGTCGCAATTGGGGCTGGATTTGCCACGCTCTACGTAGAGAGCCCAGCATCAAGAGGCAAGTTTTCGACTGGAATCCTCAGGGAAAGAGAAAGCGTGGCAGACCCAAACAAACTTGGCGCTTGACTTGACAAACTCGCGATGACAGGGATGACGTGGGATGAGGTCAAAGATAGGTTTGAACCGATCGGGATGGCGCAACACTGTAAATGCACTTTGCCTCGCTGGGGAACACAGGACACAAAAACAAACGATGTACCACACACATTTGTCTGTTTTGGCGGATTATGTTTACTGATTCTTAACTGCTGGCAGTAACACAGAAATGTTATGATAATGGTAAGGACACGTCGTTAGTCATATAAACGTCATTGATATTAATAGACGCAGGCTCATGAATATGCAACGTGGAGCACAGGTGGAGCATGGAGCGGTGGAGCATTCTGGCCATCTCGCAACGTATATGGAAGACAATTGTACCTAAACTTTATTGCTAACTAGCTCCCAATAGAATATGCGATGTAGCATTGTTCTAAGGACATAGGTTCTTTGTATGGGTTTTCCATTTATGTGCAACATAAAATTATTGAACAAGAAAACCTGAGTGTGATATTTGCGTTTTAAGCAAAGAAATATAGCATGCTTTCACGGTGAAGGAAAACATCGTGAGCAAACCTGAATGCCCGAGAGTTCTTCGTAATTTGTTCTTCAAAGGTGTGACTATGGCTAAACCATTTTAAATCTGAAAGGAGCCTTGGGCTCAGTAGTGGGCCGGCAATGGGTTGAAATGATGAATAGTTACTAATTACTATTCGTAGTTAATACTATTCTTATTGTAATTTTTACTTTGTGTACGGAAAACATTCTACAAATCCTTTGACCAGGTTATCTTTTATTGCTTTTTAATTTATATCTAATGTACTAAGTAATTTAATTAATTAATAAACTACATTGGTTTTAATCGGTTACACGGTTAAAGGTTATCCTAGGTAATTGCATTAAGATAAGAGTCTTAAGTAACTAATTCATTTGTAATGATAGTAAATAAATGACTGCTCTAACTTATCGATTGTTATTTACTTATTACGCAATTTTATCACAATCGGTTGAAAAGATAATTTCAAAATTCAAAATTCAAAAGTTTTTATTCAAATAGACTTTTTACAAGTGCTTATGAATAGTCGAATGAATATACCACTGGTATTTATTTGTTTCCCGTGGGAACTCTTGAATTTTCCGGGATAAAAGTAGCATATAATATGTCCTTTCCCGAGATACAACCTATCCCTGTACCAAATAAGATACAACCTATCCCTGTACCAAATAAGATACAACCTATCCCTTGCCCATCTGTTCAACTGATTTTAATATCGGTTGAACAGATGGGCCGTGAAAGCGTCGCAGACAGACACAGTTTCGCATTTATAATATTAGTATGCATTAAACAGTCAGTCGCCTATCTAGTTAGTACAATACATGAACCCAGCCTAACCACCAAACATCCGGCCCTTATGCGTCTCCGTCCATCCGAGACGGGGAGACATTCAGCTATGCAATAGTAAACCGCTCTACCACAGGCTCTACCCGAAATAATAGCTTCGATAGATCAAAGAACGGACTAGAATCTAAAAGGGTGCCGAGCTGCCTACTCGATTTTTCTAAAGCCCAAACGCACTAGATGTTACTGAGTCTATTTTTGATCAACTTAACTCAGGATCTTCTTTGGACACGTAACTAGACGCGACGATAACCTCTCCATTGAGCGTCTGGTTGTTCAAGGAAGAGTAGAGGGCACCAGGGCACGTGGCAGATCACCCATGAGGTGGACAGACCAAGTGAGGGCTGCGGTGGACGTCCCCTTACATGAATGCACTCGCAAGGCTGCTATCACAGAAGAGTGGAGACGGATAGTTAAGCGTGCCACAACACCAAAGTGACGACCACCACCGCTCTGACAAGAGCGATACGACCAAGAAGAAGAACTCAGGATATTTACTTTGAGAAAACGATGGAGAACTCTCAGGGCATGCAGGTTTCCTCACAAAGTTTATTTCTTCCTTGAAGTTAGACTTACGTGCCTGGAATTCAATCTCGGACCACACGCATTGTACGACAGGTTATTTTTGACCGAGCGAAGCGAAGGTCTCTGAGTCTACTTGAGTGAATTTGCACTTGTCCGTCCGTCCGTCTGTCAGAGCCTTATAACTTCTGAATTACTGAACTTAATTAGGTACTTCAAATTGAACCGATTTTTAATTTTTAATGAGCTTCAGTATTTTTAACAGAACTTCACAATGATGTCAATAGATAGCGCTGTGTAAAAGTTTATTCGTTTGTGCTCACAAATAATAGACGTTAGCACCATCTTACGTGGAATAAAAAAAATAGTCTACTGATAGTACTGATGTCTATGAACGTAACGATAGTTAAATCTATCTTATGGATACCGCGAGGTCTCAGTTCGGGGCGAACCACTAGTTATCTGAATAGCAAGAAAACGAGCAGACGGTCATCTGATGTTAATCGATTACCACCATAAACATTTGCAGTGCCAGAGGAATCACCAATACGGTGCCGGCTGAAGGTCTAACTCTAGCGGGAGTCTAGCCCCACTACAGATGCACGGCACGTCGCGGCACATATTCTTTGTATGAGTTTGTATGGAGCTAGGCACACTTAAGCGACGCGGCACGGAGATGCACTGCGACATAATAATTTGTACAAAGAATACTTGCCGCGCCGCGCCGCGACTCTGTAGTTGGGCTAGACCTTTACAAGGAATTTGTTTATCCGTCCCTTATAATTATCCTCATATTGTAGTTTTTGGGGAATACAGCAGGTCTTAGCCATGCTATGCTTTTCCACGTGAATTATTGTAAAAAGGATAAGACTACTTTTAGACTATTTTAGTCAATTTACTTATATTAGTAGAGATTTATGAACCGAATAGGCACCCAATATTGGCTAAAAGATTAGTTCTGAGTTCTGTTGTACCTGAAAGGTACTAATAAGTATTCTGTGATTTTACACAACTCTAAGCTAATGTTAATGACAATTGACAGCTCTTATAGTATTTTGTTATCCCTTTCCGCTAGGTGTATTATGAATGCATAGCAATATATTTAAAGCACTAGCTGATGCCCGCGACTTCGTCCGCGTGGATCGAGGTTTTTCTGTTCCCGCGGGAACTATTTAATTTTTCGGAATAAAAAGTAGCCTATGTGTTATTCCAGCTTATAATCTATCTCTGTGCCAAATTTCATCCAAATCCGTTCAGCCGTTGGGGCGTGATTGAGTAACAAACATCCATACATCCATACATCCATCCAAACTTTCGCATTTATAATATTTATTTGATTAGAGGTTTCATTTTAGTTCAGTTTAGTTAAAGATTGTGAAATTGATACGTGTGAATCAGCCAAAATATGGCAACTCGCAAGGCAACGGCCTTCGGACACCATTATCCTCGTATATAGAGACATCCTCTGAACTCTAGAGCATCGACCCCGTCTATTAGATAATCGTAAGGCTATTTTCTGTCGGGGCCGTCCAATTCACGAGACGCTGACGGATCGTTAGCTGGGCTACTCTAATCTAACAAATTGTGTAACGGCTAGCTGACAAATCGTCCGAGAAAGGAAACGCGGGGACATCTTTCATGATGATATCGTAAAGTTTCGACTTTTATGGCCCATTTTATATTAACGGCTTCATTCTCAAGTGTGTAACAAGCTGTTACTTTGTTATTCTTTCTTTCTTCTTTCTTTCTGCTGGGCTGGTTTCCGCACTTAAACCTCCAGTTGGAGGTCTGTTGTACGTGTGTCGCCCTCCCCGCAGGAGTTTTCACTCCAACCATCCGAGCTCGCTCCAGAAGCCTAGAAGACCGCCCAGGTTGTCTAGGGCCTCTCGGAGCGAGGTTGGGGATCTAAGGTGTCGCTCTCGTTGGTCTGTGACGCCTGTGCATTCTAACAACACATGCGTCGGCGTTTCGTCTGTCTCCATGCAGGCTCTGCACAGAGGGCTGTCGGTGACGCCTATAACAAAGAGGTGTTTGTTTAATGGGCTGTGCCCTGTTATAAGTCCCACCACCTTCCTGAGTTTACCTCTGTCCAGGCGGATTAGTTTGTGTGTTAAACGTTTGTCGATGTTAGGGAATGCCTCCCTGGTTTGTTTACAGTCCGGGGCATTCGTCCACAGTCGGGAATGCTCTTTGAGTGTTAGTTCATGCAGCCAGGTTTTATACTCACTGAAAGGTATGGGCACGATTGGTTCGGGCCCTGCTACCTTCAGCGTCGTAGCCTTACGTGCCAGAGCGTCTGCTGCTTCGTTACCTGGATCCCCATCGTGTCCTTTGATCCACCGAACGGTGATTTCATTGGAAGCGGCGAGTGTTTCCAGGGATTTGTGGCAGTCCTGTATAAGTTGGGAGGTTGTCGAGGGGCTGGCCAGGGCTTTGAGAACAGCCTGACTGTCTGAGTTAATGTTGATTTTGAAATTCGTTACCTGTCTGTTGACCATTGCCATGGCCGCGGTGGCGACGCCCACACACTCTGCCTGGAAAACCGAGTTGTCCTTACCGAGTGTCTGGCTTATTCTTATGTTAAGTTCTTGGCAGAAGGCTCCAGCCCCGGTGCCTGTTTTGGTTTTGGATCCGTCAGTATATACTTCTATTGCATCTCTGACTGGTTTCAGATCCTTGTTATGCTCTGGATTTATCTTATAGCTTCTGTCCAGTATGTGTTGTTTCCTTGTTCTATCACATTTCCACTCCAATCGTGGTTCTTTGTTAAAACCCTGTGATAGGATTTTGGTGTGTTTTGTATTGTTATCTTTCCATAGACCCGAGGTTTTCAGTCTGAGGGCCGCGAGTGTTGCTTCCTCTTTAATGTGTAAATGTAGGGGTGGGATCCCCAAAATGATTTCAAGTGCTGTAGTTGGTGTTGTGCACATGCAGCCTGTGATGGCGAGGCACGCTTGTCGTTGAAATTTTTGAAGCTCTTGCTGGGTGGTTGTAAGATGTGTTCTTGGCCACCATATCAAAGCGGCATATGCTAGTGAGCTTCTTACTACTGATAGGTAAAGCCATTTCATTATCTTTGGCTTTAGGCCCCAGTTTTTTCCCAGCATGCGTTTGCACTGACTTAGTATAATAAGGGATTTTTTTATTTTGTTATCTATGTGCCTTTTCCAACTGAGTTTGCAGTCGAGCGTCACTCCAAGGTATTTGACTTCATTGGAGAGTTTAAGGCTTGTGTTGAATAGGTTTGGAGGTTTAGTTGGTTCCGTCACTCTTTTGTTGGTGAAAAGAACCATCTCTGTTTTCTTTGGATTTACTGTTAGTTCATTTTCCTTACACCATTTTTCAATTAGTCGCAATGCTCGTTGCATTACCTCGTAGAGCGTATTTTCGAGTTTGCCACTAATTAGGATGGTGAGGTCGTCTGCATAGCCTATGGTGTAGAACCCTTGCTTATTAAGTTTAGTTATTAGGTCATCAACTACGAGGTTCCACAGAATTGGCGACAGAACACCGCCTTGAGGGCAGCCTCTCGCTACTATGCCTCTTGTGATTCCGTTGATGTCCAGCTGTATAACTCTTTGTTCTAGTAGTGATCTTATCCAGTAGCGTAGGATCCCTGGTGTATTATAACGACCTAGGGCCTTGTCTATGCTTTCGAAGGTTGTTTTATCGAAAGCTCCTTCTATGTCGATGAAGACACCCAGTGTTGACAGTTTGTTTTCAAGGTTATGTTCGATCTTTGCTACAACTGAGTGCAGTGCCGACTCTGTTGACTTGCCTGTGCTATAGGCGTGTTGATGGGGGTGTAGTGGTATGTGTTGTAGTGTTCCGTCTCTAAGAAAGCGATCTACTAATCTTTCTAGAGTTTTTAGTAGGAATGATGTTAGGCTAATTGGTCTGAAGGATTTTGGGAGAGTGTAGTCACTTCTTCCAGGTTTTGGTAGGAAGATGACCTTCACCTCTCTCCATGTTTTTGGTATGTAGTTATAGGCTAAGCAGGCTTTGTATATTTTTATCAGCCATGGTATTAGTTGGGTTTGGCCCCATTGTAAGAGTGCGGGGAAGATGCTATCAGTTCCCCCCGATTTGAAAGGGTGAAAGCTTTCTATGGCCCATTTTACTCTATCAGGCGTAACTATTTTGTCTGTGAGGGCCCAATCATTTCCTGTTGGGTGGCTTACAGGGATGTTTGTCCAGTCTGGTGAGTTTATTATTCTGCAGCCTGGAAAGTGTGTTTCAATAAGTGTTTCACTTATTTCCTTGTCATCCTTAGTGTAAGTACCGTTAGCTGTTTTTAAAGATCCGAGTGACCTCGTGTTGTCATCCGCTAGGATCTTACGGATGCGAGCAGCCGTGTCGTTTGATTCTATGTTTGAGCAGAACTTCTGCCAGGAATTGTCGTCCTTCTCCCTGACGCGTTGGTTATATTTGTACTGAGCTTCTTTAAAGTTGTCCCAGTCTTGACTTTGTCTAGTGTTTTTAGCCCTGTTAAAAAGCTTCCTGAGGTTTTGCCTCATTCTTTCTAAGTCAGGGCCCCACCAACTGTTTTTTGGTGGTTGTTTTGTGTTGTTTTTCCTTAGAGGACAAGCTCGTTCGTAGCTTGATTTTATGTACTCCGTTATTTTTACTACGTTAGTTTCTATGTCGTTGGTGTCCTTGATTACTTGTGGTTTGTCCTCGCCAAACTTGTTAGTTAGCAGGCTTTTGTATTCTACTCTGTTAGTTTTCCTTGGATTTCTTTTCGGTATGTGTTGCGTCTTTACCAGGTCAAGTTCATAGCATATTCTTCTGTGGTCAGAGAGCGAAGGTTCGTCACTGACATGCCAGTTCTTTACCTGGTCTGCAGCTTTGGAGGATGCTAGTGTTAGATCTATTATAGTTTGATACCTACTGGACACGAAGGTTGGTTCGGTACCCGTGTTTAAAATGGTGAGGTTAGTGGTTAGTAGGTACGAGACAAGAGACTCACCTCGTCTGTTACTATCCTTACTGCCCCAGATGATATGGTGTGCATTGCTGTCAGCAGAAATGATAAGGTCTGTATCTGTATATTCACAGTGTGTAATGAGGTCCATTAGTTCCCTTGATGGCACTTGGTCCTCGATGGGCATGTATAATGATGCTAGCACCAGGGGTCTTGGTGGCCGGCATCTACCTTGTTGTATTCCGTTTTTTATTTGTACCGCTGTTAGATCTCTGGAACAGTATTGTGTTAGAAGTGTCGCTGTAATACAGCGTGGTATGTAAATGCATGTTCTTGGTGGTTCGTTATTACTGTATGAAAAGATCTTACCGTGACAGCTTCCGAAACCACATATGTTCTGGCCCCTGACCCACGGCTCCTGGATCAGGAAGACGGTCTCGGCTTCAACCTCCAGCAGCCTTCGTAGAGTGGCCGTGGCGAGATGTTTGTGCTGGAGGTTGGTCTGTATCATCTTTATTGTTGTCCCCATCTCGCCGGCTCTGTGTCGGCGGGGGCTGTCGCGTCTGGTGTGTTGGGAGTCTCTTTCCTCTCTCGAGGTTGTGAAATGTCGACCCGAGAGCCCGACAGCACCGCCTCGATATTGTCAAGAACAGTGCTTACGGATGGGTCTGGTGTTTTGGGTTGCTGGCCGGTTGGTGCATCCACATCCATGCCCTCGGTCTCGCCTGGTCCCCCCCGGCTTTCAGGAGCAAAGTCATGTCCCGGTGGTACATCACTGAGCCCTTCATCCGTGCAGAACCTGACGTAGATCGAGCCCGTGGAATAGGCGACCTTCCTGCCGCGCGCCATGATGGTTGGTAACTCCTCCTTTGGTATACCCATTATTAGGTGTACACCAGAAGGGCTGGTTGTTTTCCGTTCGTAGCTGAACAGAACCCACTGTGATATGTCGTACCAGATGTTTTGGCCTGCTAGAATTTGGTGAATGTGTCCGATTTCCTCTTCGCAGTCCGGTACGAAGAGTGATGACCTGACTACGGAGTGTATGTCAGCCTGACGTATCACAGTGAGTTCCGTTCCGCTCCTGGGTGATGTTAATCGTGGTACTACGGCTTTGAGCCAGGCGAGCGCTCGGTCGTCGTAGCACCACATCTTTAGCACTCCTTCGCTGAGGAATGCCTTTCCCTCAAATACCGGGGCGTAACGGGTCTGGCCTGGCGCCAGGGGTTCGATACAGGCCGCAAAGATTGCTTTCTGTATCTGTCCCTGTATTGTGTTCGCTTCGGCCTGCGTCAAGTCTACTCTAGGTGTTGTGGTCACGGCTACGCTCAGGTGCGCCTGGGCTGCTGCTGCATAGGAACCTGTCGCACTTCGAGTTTGCCGGTGTTCAGTTCTTGGTTTTTTATGCTCTCCCCTTGGTGAAACGGTGTCATCGAGCCTATCCCTTTTCTTGTTGGGTTGGCTTGATGACGGCCCGGGGTTTTCGGGCTGGCTTGATGCCGGCCCGGCATTATCGCGTTTTCGTGCTGTTGTGCCCCTGTTCCTCTTCCTAAGTCGTGGGTGGACGCGCGAGCTAGGTAGATTGTGGGCATTGGTGTTAGGTCTTTCAGTGTTGGTCGTCGTTGTTGGGGGTCGAGCGGTGTTGGTAGAACAATCAGGGCCTATTGCGCCCCGTGCCCGGATTGGGTTCCCGCTGGGGTCGATGTGACCGCCATTGTTTGCCCTGTCCTTGGCAACGGTTTGCCCAGCCCTAATGGTTGTGTTGCTCAACTCCCCGGAGGCAAGTGGGTTACGGTCAGGGCCCGGGCTCTGCTTACCCGCCTGATCACCTGCTGGGCAGACAGGGGTTGTGCTGGTGTCCGCAAGTGGGTTTCCGCTGCTAAGCAGCGTCCGCCCCTCGCCTCCACCTTTACTTCCCCCGGCTATCCCGCTGGTGCCGGCGGTTGGGCAGTCGGAGTCTTTCCGTTTCCCGCCTCTATGATTCCTAACGTCTGTTAGTCTGTCAGTCATAGGGTCATCTACGTCGTCTGTTATGTTTGTGTCCGTCCGTAAATCTGTCCGTTTGTTTGTCTTTTTCCTTTTCGTCTTTCCTTTCCGCTGTTTAGGTGCCACGAGCGTCCATGCACTGACAGGTGCAGTATCCGGTATCGCCGCGGCTAGAGGGGTCAGGTCCAAGGGGCTTGCGGGGGTCGTCGTTGTTGTCTCTGAGAGACTAAGCGGGTCTTTGCCCACTCCTGAGTACGGAGGGCAGCCCGGGCCCTGGGCGACGTCCGAGGGCGTCGCCTGGGTGCCGGGGTGGGATTCGGACGTTAAGTCGCTACCCACCAGGAGACCAATACGCATATTTAGATCCGCCATGAATTTGAGAGGGGGGGGGGGGGGTTGTTTTTTTTTTTTTTTGTAAAGTAGTGTAGTGAATGAGGATTATAATGTGTACTGCAAGTGGTGTGTGTGGTGATGTTTTGTTAGTGTGTGTGTAGTATTTTGTGTCTGTATATGTAGTGGCATGGACGTATAGTGTGTAAGGTGGTGTGTGCATGTATGTTGTGTGCGTGTGTTTGTTGAGTGCGTGCATGTGGAGTGTGCTCCTTCTTGTCCGGGGTCCAAAAGGACGACCGGCGATCCGCAACTCCGCCGACCCGCCCGGTTGCATGAAGGGTGCATCGCATGGCCTAGCTAGCGAATGCTGAAAGCCGCTACGGAGAACCGTAGCGGGAACGGGAACTTTGTTATTATCTGCTATCTTTTTTTAAATTATTTTTTTCATTAAAACATAGGCTTACGCTTGACGACAATCGTATAAGCCTATGTAAGTAAAGCAGTGCAATGAGGTCTAGGCTGGAGCGCGCTTAGCTAGAAAATGCGCGCTCACTCTTGCCTACTAAAGTCGTACGAGGCGACGTGAAACACGGACGGCGAAAGATACGAACCTAAGCATTTCGTATCTATTATAAATACGAAAGTTTGGATGGATGGATAGATGGTCCATGTTTGTTTCTTAATCACGCCATAACTGCTGAAAGGCACTGAGATAGATTATATTCTGGAATAACACATAGGCTACTTTTCATCGCGGATAAATAAAGAGTTTCCGCTGGAACCAAAAAACCTCAATCCACGCGGACGAAGCCGCGGGCATCAGCTAGTATTCTCTAAATATCTCGTTTTTTGCTCGAAACTAAGGTTGCCGTCGTCGTCACCTCGACGATCTACTGCTGGACATAGGGCTCTTGTAGGGAATGCCTCACGCCGCGGTCTTACCATACCTTGATCTAGCAACTCCCTTGATGTCGGTTGGTTGATGGGGTTTGACGACCTCCGTGGCGCAGTGTGTAGCGCTGTTGCCTTAACGTACGGAGGTCCCGGGGTCGATTCCCGGCAGGGTCAATTTGGGAATTTATAATTTCTGAATTTTCCCTGGTCTGGCCTGGTGGGAGGCTTCGGCCGTGGCTAGTTACCACCCTACCGGCAAAGACGTGCCGCCAAGCGATTTAGCGTTCCGGTACGATGCCGTGTAGAAACCGAATAGGGGCATGGGTTTAATATAACTGCCATGCCCCTAACAGGTTAGCCCGCTACCATCTTAGACTGCATCATCACTTACCATCAGGTGAGATCGCAGTCAAGGGCTAAACTGTAGTGGTTTAAAAAAAAAAAAATGTCATCCGTACACTGCCACCGTAGTGGGGGATCTGATCAGAGCGAAGTCGCCAGCACCGGTGGCCTCAACGTCTACCGGTTCTTCGAGCTATGTTCCCATCCATTACCACTTCAGTTACGCAACTCGTCAAGCTACGTCGGTTGCTATTCACTCTAGTTCTTCAATGGATCTCCTCGTTTCTGATTTGATCACATAAAACACTCCCAAGCATGGCTCTCACATCGGAGGTGCTTTGGAATACAAAGAATATTCCATGTCATGATCAATGCCTAATTTCATCAGAATTGTCATAAAATTATAGTCCAGTTTCATTTTAGTATGCTTGAATTGACACCATTTTCTAAATCTCCATTCCGTAGTTTACTGATGAATTATGATAGAGATTTCTATAATATTATATTTATTATATGTATAGATTGGAGTAACGCTTTCTTTGCTTTCGAGGCCACTGCTTTTATAATAAAAATCTGAGACAAAAAATACTTTCAAACAAAATGGCGGATCATCTACGTCGGTCCTCAGAGATCTCTACAATAGAATATTTTAGCAAGTTTTATTTTAGTCGGGCATATTCCGACAAAATATGTATGTGAGATATAACCGTGTTAAATAAGTACATGCGTTTGGTAAAAAAAATACTTTATGGTCTATGTACTTAAGTATAATTAACTCATCCAGGCAGAAATTATTATTTTACATTTGACCTTGTCTGATATACTTATAATATTATAATTACTTAATGCGAAAGTGTGTTTGTGTGTTGGTT
This sequence comes from Erebia ligea, assembly GCA_917051295.2. Lineage (NCBI taxonomy): Eukaryota > Metazoa > Arthropoda > Insecta > Lepidoptera > Nymphalidae > Erebia > Erebia ligea. The sequence continues at coordinate 2,947,830 of OU785241.1, forward strand.
TGTCCTTCAATCACGCCGCAACAGAGCAACGAATCAACGTGATTTTTTGAATCAGTAAGTTTATAGTTGAGGACTTTGAGAGTGCCATAAGCTACTTTTCATCCCGGAAAATTAAGGAGTTTCGGCGGGATATAAAAAAAATTAAACCACGCGGACGATCTCGCGGGCATCAGCTAGTAAGTCATCTGTTAAATATGACAGCATCCGAAACGAAGATGATGATTCCGATTATAATGTTATTACGACCTCCGTGGCGCAGTGTTGAGCGCTGTTGCCTTAACGTGCGTAGGTCCCGGGTTCGATCCCCGGCAGGGTTTGGAAATTTATAATTTCTGAATTTCCCTGGTCTGGCCTGGTGGGAGGCTTCGGCCGTGGCTAGTTACCACCCTACCGGCAGACGTGCCGCCAAGCGATTTAGCGTTTCGGTACGATGCCGTGTAGAAACCGAATAGGGGTATGGGTTAAATATAACTGACATGCCCCTAACAGGTTAGCCCGCTACCATCTTAGACTGCATCATCACTTACCATCAGGTGAGATCGCAGTCAAGGGCTAACTTGTAGTGAATAAAATAAAAAAAAAGTAATAATTTGGACAATCGACACTCGATAACGATCAAGGAACCGGTACAAGTTTTGCCTATTGAATGTGCACACCCGCGATTGCGTACGCGATTCGCGTTGCTGAAATACATCCAACCGGTAGGAGGTAGGCATTAGGTACACTCTCGTAGACAGTTACAGCTTAATTGTGTTACTGTTACCTAACCAAACGATACTATTGCGTTAGGTACACTGTGAGAATGGAATAATTTATCACTGCTTACAAAGCGATGAATAGTAGCAGATAATTTGGTGTAGATCTAAACAAGTTTTGATCCTCATATTCTCGTTGCTGGTGAACTATGGCGATGGTGAGTTGAATGTTTGGGTGAAATAGACACGGGATAGGAAACGTAAGAAAACTTTTGCGGGGCGACGGGAGAGTGCATTGTCATTTTTCTGTCCAATTATTGACACTAGTGCAACTAAGTTACACACTATAGTTATCACAATCCATACTAATATTATAAATGCGAAAGTGTGTCTGTCTGTCTGTCTGCTACGCTTTCACGGCCCATCTGTTCAACCGATTTTGATGAAATTTGGTACAGGGGCAGATTGTATCCCGGGGAAGGACATAGGCTACTTTTTATCCCGGAAAATTAAAGAGTTCCCGCGGGAATCATACGTTTCGGGTTTCTATATCCATACTAATATTATAAATGCGAAAGTGTGTCTGTCTGTCTGTCTGTCTGTCTGCTACGCTTTCACGGCCCATCTGTTCAACCGATTTTGATGAAATTTGGTACAGGGGCAGATTGTATCCCGGGGAAGGACATAGGCTACTTTTTATCCCGGAAAATTAAAGAGTTCCCGCGGGAATCATACGTTTCGGGTTTCTATATCCATACTAATATTATAAATGCGAAAGTGTGTCTGTCTGTCTGTCTGTCTGCTACGCTTTCACGGCCCATCTGTTCAACCGACTTTGATGAAATTTGGTACAGGGGCAGATCGTATCCCGGGGAAGGACATAGGCTAGGCTTTTTATCCCGGAAAATTAAAGAGTTCCCGCGGGAACCGAAAAACCTCAATCCACGCGGACGAAGTCGCGGGCATCAGCTAGTCTAATATATATCATAATAATTAATGGCTCAAACTGCCCAGTTCGCGGCTCGAGGGGTAAGGCGAATATGGCTGATATCACGCGTCCCGTGGTGTATTCGTCCAAGGTTGAAAGTTACAACTCGGGAAATTATTTTGGTACTTTTAGGTAGCACTAGGTAAACACTTAATTCTTAAGAAAGTGTGAGCTTATATCAAAGAAAGTGTTAAGTAAGTATGGTTTTCTCCAAGCAACGTGACATTGGCGAGGTAAACCACTGTGCTGGTGCTGGCACAAATGAAAGCCACAAAACACGAAACAAGTTTCGACGACCTCCGTGGCGCAGTGTTGAGCGCTGTTGTCTTAACGTGCGGAGGTTCTGGGTTCGATCCCCGGCAGGGTCAATTTGGGAATAAATAATTTCTGAATTTTCCCTGTTCTGGCTTGGTGGGAGGCTTCGGCCGTGGCTAGTTACCGCCCTACCGGCACGGACGTGCCGCCAAGCGATTTAGCGTTCCGGTACGATGCCGTGTAGAAAGTAGAAACCGAATAGGGGTTTGGGTTAAATATAACTGCCATTCCCCTCACAGGTTAGCCCGCTACCATCTCAGACTGCATCTTCACTTACCATCAGGTGAGATCGCAGTCAAGGGCTAATTTGTAGTGGAAAAAAAAAACTAAGAAGAAGTAAGTATGATTATTCAAAAAAAACCTGATTAATGGCCAATTCTGTAGTACACAATCTATAAACTAAACTCAATTGACACGACAACTAGTGCACTGCTTTCTGCAGCGAGCATTTTAAACAGGGATAGTAAACATTTAGAGCTGTCATATTAGTTACTTTAGAGATTGTGTGCAAACTGCAACAGCATTAGCGAGTGTGTCAGAAATAGGAATCATCAACCCAATAGTTAGTGTGAAAGGTCACCAAAATACAATAATGTATGCGTTCATATACAGAGAAACTTTTTCCAAAGAATATTTAAATCGGAACACACACACACACACACACACACACACACACACACACACACACACACACACACATACTTGCTCTTGAATTATTTATTAATAGTTAGTCTTATATCTGTCTATTTATTTTATTTTTGTGTTTATTGCGTATATTTTAGTAAACATACTGTATATATTTGTCAACTATGAATTATTGTTTGCTTATAGAGTGGGAAGACACTGTCTCCTGTAACACAGTTTTTACTACCTCAGGAGGCAGGGTTTCATACAATTGAAATTTTGTAATCAGTTTTGGCAAATAAAGATTTATTTATTTATTATTTATTTATTTATATAATCCTCCCAATATATAACCTATATCAAATGTTGCCAAGGTCCGCTTGCAGAGTGCAGACACGCCGGGTTACGTTTAACCCAGGAATAAATCTGAAATATTGACAGAAGTTTGATACGAATTCTGTCAAAGTGGCGGCTAACTCTGGATTAAAAGGATAACCCGGTGTTACACGTCACTTGTTAATCGACTGAGCTCAATTATTTACTGGGCCCAGAACCTGACGCAAATTTTTCACTCATAATCTCAACTCACGACTGAGCACATAACCTGACACCATTTTTAACCAATATGATTTCAACTTACAAGTAGGTAAGTAAACCACGGCGGCAGCCGCTCTCCTGCCGGCACTAGCGGCGTCTCATCGATGCACTTTACACTTTAATCTGAAACAAAAGATAGTCAGACTTTAGTAACTACTTCACCGAGTAACAAGAACTAACAACGTCTGATTATACTGTAAGGGAACTTGTTTGTTGTTAGGTATATAATGATATCTGTATAGTAACTTGTTAGATAAATAAATGTTTCTTTATCTTTTTACCCGACAAAGATTATAATATTCTCTCCTGCATCGGCTGGATGGATTTCAATCAATGCGGTAATTGTCTTAAGTCTAAAACGTGCAATGGTTATAGGCTGGTTTCAGAGTTAATCGCTGGATTTTGTATTTTTTTTAAATCAATATTGCGACCTAGAAACACGACGGTTTCCAAGACCTCTACATATTTACTTATTGTAATTTAATAAACACCAGACCTAATTTTGAACCTTGGTAAGAAGAAATGTGTATAAAACCCTCCTTCCTTTTCTTTCAGGATCATACATTCCCATCATAACCATTAACCACAGATTAAATAATAATCATAATTTGCTAAGTACTTAGTTATTGGATTAATCTTAGGCCTAAATGACCACGTACAGCGGACGCTGGCGTTCAAGTGCGGGAATTAATCCCAGGATACAAAGAAGAAGAGAAGGCCTCAATGACAAGCTGACATAAAAATCCCCGCATTTATACGAGACAAGAGGTTACATAACAAATGATTTGTTATACCTAGCTTAGTATCTAGATATCTATTCAACCCGTGCAGGGCGACCTACCGGATCTCCACAATGAACGACCTTGGACAACCCTCATCTCCGTACTAAGCATCTATTCTACATCACACAAAACCCGCATCTAAATCATGGGTAAAAAGAGCCATTTTCGAATGAAGGTGAACCGTGATTAAGTACACCGGTTTAAGTGATTAGGGGGGGAAGAAACGGACATTTCATTCGGATTAATCTCCGTGTTTGAGGACGGTTTTGAAAAATGTCATTTGCACTGAATATTGACATCGGTAGAGTACTACGAGAGCGAATTGTCTGAAAATAAAACCCAAAAAATACAATACAATACTGACTGCCCACGAAATCCTTAGATCCTAAATAAACCTGAGAACCGCGTGTTTCACTTTTAAAGTAAAATACATTACATATACATACATCACTTCCACCACCACCACTACAGCCCATTAACGTCCCACTGCTGGGCACAGGCCTCCACTCTCATAGAAGAGTGGGAATTAGAGCTTAGACCCACCACGCTGCTCCAATGCGGGTTGGCGGGCTTTAACGACTATTATCATGTTAGTGATAATAACCGGGACCGACGCGACGGCTTAACGTGCTCTCCGAGGCATGAAATGAGGCGGGGGTGAAACACGACCAACTTCCTAACACCGGGCTAGTACTGAGAATTTCTAGACAGAAAAACCCAATACTTAATTATGGCCCGACCCGGGACTCGAACCCGGGACCTCGTCGGCCGCAGTTGAACATGATAACCACTAGACCAACGAGGCAGTACATACATCACTTCAGCAAGAAACTATTTACTTAACTAACATAGACTTTATAATTTATATTACCTACTAGCTCAGCACTAGAAGAGTTACTGCAATTTTTAAGCAATTTACATATCGCTCGCTTTAAAACCATCATACCTGCCCCCCTAGCATGGGCCGAGACTATTTTCTCCCCGAGGAAAGGATAAAATTTTTATTCCTAAATAAATAAATAAAAACTCTAAATAACTGTGGATAAATAGTCCCCCGAGTCCCCGTGAAATGTCAAACGGGTATAAACTTCTCCTCTCCCCTGCAGTTGCCGTGCTCTGAGAAGTGGATAAGTTAATTTTATCTCTTGTCTGTGGATAAAATCGGGGGATAAAATTTTTATCTCCGGCCCATGCTAGCCCTGCCCCCCTAGCATGGGCCGGAGATAAAAATTTTATCCCCCGATCTTATCCACTGACAAGAGATAAAATTAACTTAGCCACCCCTCAGAGCTCGGCAACAGGGGAGAGGAGAAGTTTATCCCCGTTTGACATTTCACGGGGACTCGGGGGACTATTTATCCACCGTTATTTAGCGTTTTTATTTATTTATTTAGAATAAAATTTTTATCCTTTCCTCGGGGAGAAAATTGTCTCGGCCCATGCTAGGGGGGCTGCTGAGGGCAGCGGCGAGCCTCTGGCTTGAAGTTCGGGTAGGCATTAGTCAGAATACCTATTTTTAGGGTTCCGTACCCAAAGGGTAAAAACGGGACCCTATTACTAAGACTCCGCTGTCTGTCTGTCTGTCTGTCTGTCTCCAGGCTGTATCTCATAAACCGTGATAGCTAGAAAGCTGAAATTTTCACAAATGATGTATTTCCGTTGCCGCTATAACAACAAATACTAAAAATTAAAAAAAATATATATATTAAGGGGGGTCCCCATACAATAAACGTGTTTTTTTCGTATTTTTTTGCTCAATATTAAAAACGGTAACAGGTAGACGGTTCAAATTTTCACAGAATATTAACTTGTATATTACCTTTCAAAATAAATAATTAAATATCAATAAAGTAAATATTAAAGGGGGGCTCCCATACAACAAACGTAATTTTTATTTTTAATACGTCATAAATCGTAAAACTTACTACAGGTTTGTACGGAACCCTCGGTGCACGAGTCCGACTCGCACTTGGCCGGGTTTTTTATTTTTTTTGTACCAAAAAGTTATACAATATGTAGAAAAAACAGAAACATAGTGGACAAGGAAATGAAGGAAATTTACTGACTGTTACAATGAAAAATGGACATTGACCTATTTCCATTAGGGTAAGCAGTGCTTTTATGCCTCTATGAACTGCACGCCACTGCCTGAGGGTTCCCAATAATGTTCTGGCCGCTTGGCCATAGCCCCATAGTCCACCTGAGACGCGGTGATGGGATTGTGGAGATGATGAATCATACTAATATTATAAATGCGAAAGTGTGTTTGTTTGTTGATTTATTGGGTTGTCCTTCAATCACGCCGCAACAAAGCAATGGATCGATGTGATTTTTTGCATGGGTATAGTTGAGTACCTGGAGAGTGGTACTTTTTATCCCGTGGGAATTAAAAAAACTTATTCCACGCGGACGAAGTCGCGGGCATCAGCTAGTTGATGATAATAGTTAACTAGACTAAACCAAACGCCTAAACATGATTTAAAAATACTAACTTGTCAACTATTTAGAAACGGAATGCCTCGTAATAATATAACTTAAATTATCTAAGTATAACTACGTTAGATAATAATGTAATTTCCAGAAATGCTTTTCTAAATGAGGCATTGTCCGAAATTCCTCAAACACAAGAATGACTAATGATCTCGGAGACAGCGGAATGGTCCAGCGGCGGTTATGCGGCACTTTACACGTAATAGCGGATCTTAGGGTCTCTGCAAGATGATCTACAGCTTCTTATTTATATTTGTTTACTAGCTCACGTCGACAACTTCATTCGCTTGAAATGAAATTGTTTTTAGATCCGTGCTCCCCTTTTAGATCCAGATCTTCAGGTATAAAATGTCAGTCAGAAATAAAGGAATCTCTTGTCTTCAGGCATTAAAGGTGTCAAGTGTCCGTGCTTAATTTCGTCCAGATTGTTGATTTGATTAAAGCGACTGCTGCCGCCTGCGTGAACTTCAATTGCTTTCTGTGGTAACTCTTTGATTTTGCAGGATAAGAAGGAGCCTGTGTCCATCAAGATTAGTTTACTTTCAGAGATAGAAAAGATCTTTTACTAAATAAAATAGCATTCAAACTAAGCTAACAACTTAATTGGGAAAACTTGAGTAAAAGTAGTTAAACGAGAGATATAAGATAACCGAGGGCATTGAAAATAGATCTGAACAAGGGATACCATTCAAGGATGAAAAGATTTGCTAGTTCCGAAGTTCACTGAGTGACATCCTCATTTAATCAAGAATGTTTATCACACTCTGCTATTTAATCATGATCACAGACAGGATCTTTATCACTCCATAACATTTCTCAAGGAATACGTAGAGCACAACAAAGATACAAGGGCATTAGAAACTTGTGTCAACCCTAATATCTCTGGAGCGGCATCCGTCGTTAGTAATGGTCATTGCTCGAAGACACGCGATCTTGTACAACAGTTAGGTTAACTATACACTGCAGAACAGATGTTCTAAACTCTAGACATTCCCTGACACTTCGTAAATTATTACGTTCAGTTCCGACACGCTCTATCGAAAGTCTAAACATAGCTACTTCAGATCCTCGAGTTTTTAATTTGAGAAGTATATCACATAGAGGTTCTTAAAAACGAAATTGAGACGTCTTTGCAAATTTTCAGACGAATGGAAACATATATGTCGTAGGCCGGGAATGCAATAGGCAAACAGTACATATTGGTTGTTGAAGTTGGAAATATAATATGTTGTCACATAATTAAACAATATTGGCCACTTGTAGTTTTTACACTTATCCATAACTAGTTAAGTACTAACTATTTAATACGAAAGTGTGTCTGTATCTGTTTCTCGCATCCCATCCGTTCAACCGATTTTTGACGAGGTACATAATATGTATATACATCAATATACATATTGAATGTTAATAATACGAACGTACTAAGTACTAATCTTGCAGAACTGTTGTACAAACCGGTCACGCGCTATATCACCGCGGTCATGATATTCACTGGGGAGACGCGAATGGTGCCCGATGAATCGACACATTGTCCCTTTGTCCAGCATACGATTCACGTAATTGAATAAACATGTACTTAGGTACAGACTACAGACGTGCTTAGTGTGTGCTTAGTGCGACCCTGTTTGTTATACAAAGTTGTTGCTGATATTGGAGATTTTATTGCAATTTAGGTGACGCTCGCGACTTCATTGGCGTGGATAGATTCTTCCCGTTGATTAACGGGATAAAAATATCCTCTTTTCGTCCCCAGAATACAAGCTGTCTGTGCCAAAATTGGTGAAGCGAATGATCCGTACTCATACACCCTATGAGTGACATAATTCGCACCATTGCATCGGTAGAACAATTATTACAATTTATTACTAGTTAATTCATTGGCGTAGATAAGTCTATATATATTACAATATTTTTAACTTCCCAGGCTTCTTTATTCTAGGTAAGTAATAATCACTCGACCACTGTTAAAGGATTATAATATACATGCTGTGCTGTGCTAATACTACGCGAATCGGGTATTCTCGCGGCCAACCTCCAATAGTGAAGAGGTAGGTACGTGAATAAAGGGTTTAATGTGAGTCGCAGTCATTTTTAAATTAGATAACCTGACGGATACCGGAAATACAGTCTTATTCTCTCTTCCACTTGACCGCGGCGTTCTAATACCGGAATACATTACATAGTTGTCTGCATACAACAAGTTTGAGACCGGCCACTGACCATTAAAATACCTCAACCCACGCTCGGGATAAGCACAACCGGTTTTAAGACCTATTGCCATCGGGAAAAGTCCACTTTCCTTTGCCCTAACTTGACTGGATTGCACACCATATCCGAGGCAACAGGTATGAATTTATATAATAGAATATGTAATGTCATATTTCCTTATGATTTACAGTAGAAAAGACCTTGCGTATCCTTGAGAAAGTAGTTCTATAAGTGCATTTACTTAAGTGTATCTAATTACGAGCTATGGAAGCCTAAATGCTGAGTTGCTTGCCGGTTCTTCTCAGTAGAATCTACTTTCCGAACCGGTCCTAGAGTCATGCCATTTCATAAGTGGTTAAGATTTTAGCCTCCTATTCGGTGGGTCCCGGATCGAATCCTGGGCACGCTCCGCTTATTTCCAGGGTCATATGCGTTTTAAGCATTCAAATATCACTTGCTTTAACAGCGAAGAAAAACATAGTATGTCTGCCCGTTCTCCTTAATTTCCTCAAAGATTTGTGAAGTCTACAAATTCACAATTTGTCAGCGAGATGGACTATCTATAGTTTGACCTAAAACCTTATTATCTCCAACGAAATCATAAAATTCATCAAATATTCGTGATAATCGGACGATTTGGCCAAAAGATCATCTGAGATAAGTACGCTTTGTGAAAATCTCTAGGGTTTTAGAGGGGTGGAAAAGTACCTCTTAAACTTCCTTGAAATTGACTACTTCTACTTCTACTTGAAGTGATTACTTCACTCGAGGAAGGAAATCCCTTGACTTGAGGGTCTCCTCGAACCACTACATAAGTGGATATAATATAATTCCATACCTATACTTAATGTATCACACATCTATGATGTCACATAGAGCACGTAAAACGTCGGCCTTGCGCCTGATCTCCCTCCGGTCTTGTTGGATTGCCGTCCCATTGGATTATGAGTAAGGGCCTAGAGACTGTACTTGTGTTTGCATACGCTATACCTTCAATGCACTGTAATATCTCCTTGCTAAGAACCGGAAAGCAGGGCGTTGGCAGACCCCCACAAGATGGACAGACGATATAAAATAGTCGCTAGAAGCCGCTAGCGATGCAAAACCGCGGCGGCTACAAAATAGACGCCTAGGAGAACTAGGTTTTTTTACCGACAGCGAAAAGGGGTGTCATAATTTTTGCAATGTTCCCCGAGGAAAAAGGAAATTCTTTTATTTAGAATTTGAAATAGTTCCGATTTGGTTGAATTGTTCTAATTTTGTGTAGAGCTGAATAATTCTGAACTAAAACATTTGTTGCAGATTGAAATTAGAACTGCATTCTTGGCTTCCCGGCATCGGAGTAGACAAGAATGCTGTATTAAGTAACCATAAGCTATTTGTTTACAGATATAGAGTGGTGGAATTTTGGTTTTAGCATTTTATTAAATTGAAATCTACAAACGCATGGCTGCAATCAAACTTGTTTGTGGTGATGGAGTGCGCTTTTCTAGAAGATGCCTATTTACAAGATATCTATAAGATGCCTATTTATAAGATGTCTATTTGGATTTGAAGATACCAATATTAAAAGCGGATGAGATAAGTTACCGGAAAAGGAGGTGTCGGTTACAGAAAAAAGGACAGAAATCGCGAGTGCCGCTACACTATTTCTTTGACTGCGCCAAGTGCCATCTTTCGTTAGTTCGGAGAGGCACCCGAAGAAAAAGAAGAAAATTATTGTGTTGTTGCCATGATGGGGATCTACTAATACTATTGTAGTTTATATACAAGGATTACCTAAACAGTCATCGTCATCATCATTATAAACATTATAAACCCACTTAAATGAACTCAAATATCATGACAATTTTACTCAATGTAATAAAACAAGTGTGGACAATCATAGTGTAACATAAGTAACATAAGATTATATTTAATGCGTATGAAGTTCATTATGTAATAATAAATTCGATCCGACATTCAATATGGGGATCTCAAACATAATATCATATTTCAAAACGACAAACAACTGTTGTGGTAAAGGAATGGTGTATTTTTTTTTCTTTGGAATCATTAGAGCCTTTTGATAGAGTATCAAGTATCAACGTTACATTTATAAAACTTGTCAGATACAACGACGGTCTCCAGGTACGAATCCCGGGTGGAGCAATGTGGAAATAAAACTGACGATAATAAAACCGTAGTTTGTCTGTGTGGAGTGTAGTAATTCCGTATTAAAAATCGCAGATTGAAAAGTAAAGATTGTAAGTATGTAAGCAAAGATTTACTTTAGCACGTATATACTAATATTATAAAGAGGTAAAGTTTGTGAGTTTGTGACGTTGTAGAATGTAGGGGGTAATCTATGGATCTACAGAACCGATTTTGAAAATTCTGGTACCAATAGAAAGCCACATTATTTGTGAGTGTCATAGCATCTTACAATCGTGCATTGTAGAGTCAACATCTGTAGATGCTCCGGTGTCGGAGTTAAACGTACGTTGAGGGTATTTTGGAAGATTTATGTGGTGTGGAGAATATCGCGCGCTGCAAGTTCAAGATACGCACTGTACGACATAGATTTACTTTCAGTGTCGGATTATAGTGAATTAAACTTCAAGTTAATTTTTTGTAAGTCTACACTCTACAGGCAGCGGAATCCGCTTCGATTACGATCAACGGATAAGGATTTAGTCCGAAGGTCGCTGCGCCGGCGGTATGTTTTGAAACACCGAAAATAACGATAACCAAACGAAATTATACACAACCGGGCAAATGTTTTTCAACAGTTTAAAATTTAAATTGTTGCTAATTATCGTTTAACGTCGGATATCGGTGTAAAAGGGAAATGTTTTTGCGAAGTGAAGAAGTTGCACAATATTGTGCAACATTGTATAAGGATCAATTGCACTACAGTTGTTATGCCAAACGTTAAATACCTACTAAGGGTCAATTGCACCATCAATGGTTATTGATAACATTAAGTTTGAAAACAAAAAGATAGCAAAGAAAGTGTGTCACAAGTCAGTAATCTTACATCCAAAATTTTGATAAAACTTTTGGATGTAATATGTAAGAATCACGCTGACTGAGATTAGAACCGAATGCAGTATCATATTAAGTAAGTACTTACTAAAGTATGTATTCTGTGACATCAAGTACATACATGAATTAAAAAAAAAAAAAACTTCAAGAATTCATACGTTTCTTTATTCAAATAAACTTTTACAGGTGCTTTCGAATCGTCGAATGAATATATATATACCACTGGTTCGGAATGCCATTCCTACTGAGAAATATAAAAAAATATATATTCTTAGTTTATATGCATAAGTAAGATTTACTAACTTTACTATGTATAGCAATATTTGTGTATAAAATGTATAGCAATATTTGTGTATAAACTTACCTCCAATTAGTAACCCAGCAGTTGGTGTACCTTTTTGATAACTAAAACAAGAAGGATTAACTACTGTTCTTTCACTTAACCTAAATTTCGTATCGGATTATATTGTAAGACATCTTGTCAAGAGAGGATAACCAGCGACGCCTGCCATTCGTCTGACCTAATTAAATGTTTGCTTTCTTTTCTTTCTTACTATTTTAGGTAAAAACTAGTTGAAACGCTCCGGCTCTGAAGTGGTTTCTGAAGTTTTTTCTTCGTAATCAGGGGTCAATGTTAAATTATTAAAGAAATCCTTTATCCTAAAATTAACCAAGGTATAAGACGCTTAATCATATTACTTAAGTATAGGTACTAAATATTATAATTGCGAAAATGTGTCTGTTTGTTGTCTTTCACGGTCTATCTTTTCAACAGATTATGACGTTTTTTACACAGATAAGTTGTATCTATGGGAAGGACATAGGCAACTTTTAATCCTAAGTTTCGTCCACGTCGATTAAACTTTTTGAAAAATCCCTTGGAAACTCTTAAATTTTCCGGGATACAAAGTATCCTATGTCCCCGGCATGCCATGCAACCTATATCTGCATGAAAGTCGGTTGAACAAAAGCCGTGAAAGCGTAGCAGACAGACAGGCAAATTTTCGCAATTATTTATACTAAGTAATCAAATAAATCAAATATAAATATTATAAATGCGAAAGTTTGGATGGATGTATGGATGTATGGATGTTTGTTACTCAATCACGCCCCAACGGCTGAACGGATCTGGATGAAATTTGGCACAGAGATAGATTTTAGTCTGGAATAACACATAGGCTATTAGGCTTTTTATCCTGGAAAATTAAGGAGTTCCCGCGAGAACCGAAAAACCTCGGTCCACGCGGACGAAGTCGCGGGCATCAACTAGTATTATAAATGCGAAAGTTTGGATGGATGAATGGATGGAATGGATGGATGGATGGTCCACGCGGACAAAGTCGCGGGCATCGGTTGGTAAGTAATATCAGTATCTATAATAAGTACTTAAATAATTATTGTAAACTCAATTTCTTCGTATTCGATTAGAATAAAAAAATGCATTGCGTGTGCAATAATATAGTTACTTAATATAATATGCATGAGCTTAGCGTTCGTAACCGACCTACTTATAATGATGACTAATGATCCAATTACTAAGTATAATTTTACGTTTGCGTAATTTTTATGTTAGTTCTAATCACTTACTGTTATTGTCCTGGCCTGACATTCCATCTAAGGTATTTAATATTATAAATGCGAAAGTTTGTATGGATGTATGGATGGATGGATGGATGGATGTACGGATGGATGTACGGATGGATGTTTGTTACTCAATCACGCCCCAACGGCTGAACTGATCTGGATGAAGTTTCTACACATTGATGTACTTAATTGTAAATTAATATTTTCAAAAGAGCAACCACCGAGTTTCATAAGTCATAACTCATAAGTCATAAATATTTATTCAATTTAGGTAGATACACTACACTTATTTTCTTGCTGGTTCTTCTCGGTATGAATGGCATTTCGAACCAGTGGTAGATTCACTCGACTATTCAAAAGCACTTGTCAAAGACAACTTTAATTTTAAAAAAAATGAATTTGAATGATGGATCATCAAGACAAGAAATCCATTTCCTTAGCTATCCGGAAATCATTACGGAATACGGGTTTACGGCCGCACCGCAGCAGCGGTCGGCGCACATAGGAGTATTTGTATCGTAAACCCGGTCATAATTATTTTAAATATGATTTGGCAATATTTTGAATAAAATACGATATCTGATCGTAATTAGATATATTTTTAATAAAAGTAATAAAAAAAAATTTTTACAAAAAAATAATATTTTTCAAATCTTCATAAACCTTGATCAATAATCACAAAAAATAATCATTAAACACTTTCGTGTTCAGATGTGGTTTCGTCCTCGTCATTGTCACTATTTTCTCTCATAGCTTCTTGAGAAAAAGGTTTATGTTGTTTCTTTTGTAGCTTTTTTTGGTCTGTTGCGACATATAAATGGGTCAGATGTTAGCAATAGTCGATTTAATACATCTTTATTGGATTTCAGCCTCGAAATTTTTCTGGCAAAATCCGAACGATATTTTGTTACGAACGAAAGTGCTTGTTTAGTGCTTCGGCTGCCTCTTCTGATAACTGCCCAATTGGAAGAATCGCTTGGGCGATAACCGTGACACCATGCATCAGCACTTTATGTACGGTGGGTGATATTTGATACCACCCACCATACAAGTCTGTGTACAATTTAGCTGTGATATTAACTCCAGTGATGCGTGCAGAGGTTTCTGGATCTCCGAAGAATCTTCTAGACGTGTTTCCGTCATTGGTGTTGCCATAACCCGCTTTTGGTAGGTACGTCAACAATGAGGCCCATTTCTTTCCTGAAGAGAGTTTGAATTTTTTCTTTTGTTTCTTTGACTTTTTCTTTGGCTTCTTTAGATCTAGCTTGCCAGTTTTTTAATGGTATTTTATATGCTAAATGCAACAAGCGTTCAAAGAAACGAATTCTGGCATGGAGGATGGATAGACCAAACTTCAATGCTTCGGTATTAACCTGGACATACTTTTTTATATACACACAGATTTACTTTTTTATACACACACCTGGACAGATTTTAATAAACTCCTTTGAAGTGTTTGCCCACATATGTAGCACCTCATTGTTGATGCCGTGTCGGTAGCAGCGTTACAGACTTTACCATCCAAGTTTTATTAAGCCATTTTCATTGTTTTTTAACTTCTTAAAAAACAATGAAAAATGGCGTTCATTGGTGTTATTAGCTGGTCTCCATTTTATATTAAATTCGCTCTTAAAACACCTCAACGCTCGACTTAAAATATTATTTTCTCCCTCTAGACATGAAGTTAGCTGAACAAGCCGTTTTTCCATCATCACAAGCTTTTCTTCAATTTTCTTTTCTCTGAACTCCATCAAAATATCATAAAGTTCCCGCCTGGTGAAGTTCTTCAACTTTTCTGGAGAAACTACTGAAAATAAAAACAAAATAAAATAATTGTAATAAATAATTATTTTTCATACTTGAGAAATCATAGCGGCAAATAAAATGGTGGCCAGTGGGGGACAATTTTATTTTAGTTTCTATTCTGCAAGGGTCCAAACATTAAAACTACTATAATAGTTCAATCAGACAAGGTCAGACAAGTAGTTAAAAAGCTATTGTTTAAGGAAATTCAAATAAAAAGACGGGAGATGGATGTGGGTATTTAAAATGGTTCCTAGGTGTGAAATGTTTACATAAAACTTATTAATAACATGGTAATACAAAGAACATACCTTCTTCTTCCACGTTCATAATTTTTTTTATCCTATATCAATCACAAAAAGGCACAGTGCACGTAAAACAATGTTGAAAAATTTAAAGCGACGAACAAAGTAATGCAGTTCAAACAATGGCTGGGTTCCGACTAACGGCACGGGAAGATGGCTCAGGTAAGGGGTGGCGGGGGGCTGCCATTCGGTAGAACGGTTATCTAGCTAAAAGAAACATACGTTCTGACAGACATAGTATTAAATTTTTGATTTTGACTTATGACCGGGTTTACGATACAAAAACTCCTATGTGCGGCGTACGGTCCAATTTCTAAACGCTTCCGGAAATAGCTCGGATTGCATCAGAACTCGGAGCCGCAGCGGCGCGTGCTTCCACCATCCACGATTTTTAGGATTCCGTAGGATAGGTGCCAACGGGAACCTATTACTGATGCTGAGATCTATAGAGCGTACCTACTTTGAGTTGACTCAGACTTTGCTTAGAGTTAAAACGAGATGGACTTATGTGAATAACATAAATCTGTCTCGTTTTAACCATGTCTTAGTTCTAAGCAAAGTCAAAGTTAGCTCTATAGATCTCACACTAAGCCTCCGCTGTCCGTCTGTCTGTCTGTCAACGGGCTGTACCTCATGAACCGTAATAGGTGTAAGTTGAAATTTTCACAGAGTGTTTTTCATTTGCCGCTATAACAACAAATAATCAAAATGGGGAGTCCCAATAGAACAAACACGATATTTAGATATTTAATTGCCGGTTTCTTTTACGAAAGTATAGTTTAAAAGTACAAATTGTTAAATCTTGTACAATCAATCAATATTTATTTATTCAATTTACTTAGGTACACTGTACACTTATTGACGTTCGAAACTTATAAAACACTAGCTGATGCCCGCGACTTCGTCCGCGTGGTATAATTTTTTGGATTCCTGCGGGAACTCCTTAATTTTCCGGGATAAAAAGCAGATCCTCCTCCTCCAGATCCTCAACTATACCCATGCCAAAAATCACGTCGATCCGATGCTCCGGTGCGGCGTGATTGAAGGACAAACCAATAAACCAACAAACAAACACACTTTCGCATTTATAAAATACTTAATTATATAAAACATGATGGTGATAATAAATTACGGTATCTTAAAACTAAAGCTACGAGGGTTCCAGACGCGCCCTGGTCTGAGAAGAGCCCACAAACTCAGCCGGGTTTTTTTTACTATCACCGATAGTACGGAACCCTTCGTGTGTCAGTCCGACACATGGCTGGTTCTAGTTTTTGTACGGGAATGCGTTATTCCACCGCCTTCCGTTATTATCGGCACGGCCATCGCGCCTTATCCTTGCATTCTAAAAGGTTCTTGTTCTCTAATTATTTAAGTACAATTTTGCAATAATTAATGAGTGCAAGTCCTTCTGCTTTTGAGATTTCTAATTGGCTTTGTTTCTTAATCGTAATCGACGAGTTTCCGCTAAAGTATGGAGCCGACCTTCTGTATGTATATCTGTAGCAGCTTGATTATAAAATCCCGTTTAGAATTTTTTGAAAAATGATCATAACATTAAGTAGGTACAATCGGTTTAGGAAAAAAACATCAGATGCTACATACAGCCGTACATGTTTTTGAAAAGTTGCCTTTTGAGTTCGCTGTCCGTCGACTAAACGAAAATGTAGAGAAATTTATGTAGAGCTCAAGTATCGATGAGTCTTAGATTTATTTAAGTACTTACTTAAGTATTCATTTGAAAATGTAATAAGCTTGCATTTGTGTGTGAATGTGGACTGTGGGGGCATGCTTTTGGAATGCTTTTTGTCAAGCCGTGGACGCAGAATGACGAGATGATTGATTGATAAAGGTAACATTAGCAATAGGTATTTAAGATTTAACAAAAGATTTAAGATACCCAAATAACATTTTAACAAAAGGGGTTTTATATATTATATACCAGCGTACTTGATTGACTGGTATTTTACTTAAATTTAAGTAAAATACCTGTTAAGCAAGTATTCTGGTTATAATGAAAAATCTTCAACGACCTTGGCATGCCGGGGCGGACGTGAGTGTGACATCACAAACATGTGGATCGGTTCAAGGTCCTGTTTAACGAGTGCTTTAATTAGTTTACTATAGTTAGTAAGTACATAGGCTCATCTTAAGTCGTGAGTATCCGTAAGTAAGTATGTCAACCAGTAGTAATCGTAAGTACTTAAGTAAGTAATAGTATTGTACCACATCAACTGTCTAATATCGTGATCAAGTTATCACGTTTTATCGCAAGTTTTTTTCAAACTTTTGTAGGAAGGGTAATGAATTTTTTTATCCATACTGATATTATAAATTATGCGAAAGTGTGTATGTCTGTCTTCTACGCTTTCACGGCCCTGTTCAACCGATTTTGATAAAATTTGGTATAGAGGTAGGTTACATGATACCTACATCCCGAACATAGCCTACTTTTTATTCCAGAAAATTAAAGTCAAGGGCAAACTTGGAGCGGAATAAATAATATACAAATATACCATAGCTTGTATGATTTTATAAAATTACCAACACTTTCTTTGGGTGTTTTTTTTAATTCCACTACAAGTTAGCCATTGACTGCGATCTCACCTGATGGTAAGTAAGTGATGTGATGGGAACTGTTAGGGGAACGGCAGTTGCAATAAACCCATATAGGTAGCTACCCCGAATCGGTTACCACACGGCATCGTACCGGAACGCTAAATCGCTTAGTGGCACGTCTTTGCTGGTAGAGTGGTAACTAGCGACGGCCGAAGCCTCCCACCAGGCCAGACCAGGGTAAATTCAGAAATTATAAATTCCCAAATTGATCCTGCCGGGGATCGAACCCGGGACCTCCGCAAGTTAAGACAACAGCGCTCAACACTGCGCCAAGGAGGTCGTCCGGTAGCGGGCTAACCTGTTAGGGGTACGGCAGTTGTAATAAACCCATGTCTACCCCTAATCGGTTTCCACACTGCATCATACGCGGTAGTCGGTACGTCTTCGCCGGTAGGGTGGTAACTGGTAAGTGATAACTACCCATACGGGCGGTAACTAATAAAATTACAAACATGTCCTTGATAAAGTGGTTGTTTCTCAATTAAGAGGCCGCATATATGCAGCAATAGATACGCAGCCAGATAAGCGATATCATTTTATCCGCTAAGCCTCGGTCAAGGCGACTAACAATGGCATGCCCCAGATAGCGGGGCATTATGGTATTTGGGAACTGGTCACATTAGCCGCGGCAAGGTCGCGCTGCGCCCTTTCCACTGGCACAGATTGGATTATGGCCGCTATTCGCTTAGGTACTTGTTTAGCTTAGGGAGGGAGCGGTACAATCGCAAAAATACCGCGATACAGTCGCTGGTCGTAACTATACCTTCGCCCATGTAACCATGATTTTGCATCGCTACTAATTTTTTTTTCAATGCTGCAACACGGCAATCTTCTACATGTAAGCAATAAGCCTCTCTCTTGTGTGAAGAAAGCTTTCGAAGCTTTGGAGAGTAATACAGCGTTTTGTCATTTTTCTCAAAAAAAAACGAATTGATAGAGCCTATTACAAATTAAATGACTTTTTTGAAGATAAATAAGGCAGCCGTCTCTCTACTACCACTGTTTTGCTGCGCCCCACCGGGGTTCCAATATTGTAATAAGAACTATAATATTCTACTGACATTATGTAAATTACTTATATATTCATATTCATTCATTTATTTTGCACAATACAATTATTCTTCTTCTTCTATAAAAAGAAAAGAAAAAGAAGAATTATTATTCTTCTATGAATATGAAGAATCTTCTGAGTGTGGCTTTATGTTTGAGAGAGTTGTCCAATGACCCTTCACTCATGTCATTTTGTCGGTCATCTTTAAACGGTCGAAATAGTACATTACTGCAGCGGCCATCAAAACAGGCATTGAAGGACGAACGTGTAAATGTGGGCCGAGGCGAAGCCGAGGCACACATACGTAAGTCCATCAATGCCTAGTTGTGGCCAAGGCTTGTTTAATGCTTTTCTCAAATAATGCGCGAGTGTTCATCACACTCATTGTCTTCACTTGAACTCATTTTGTCAAAAACATTTCAAAATCAATTCCGAACAACGAACAACAATAATTTTTCACGCTCAAAGTGTTCATTTGTTTTTTTTTTCAATAAACAGCTTTTTATTTGCAAGCTAGTTCGAAATTTAAATAAAACCTTTGATAAGTTACCTCCTTGGTTGCCATGTTTCGGAGTAAAAGATCGTTCCACTTTTAAACTACACGACAGATATGAATTTAGTATGTAATTTATTTGGCCGTTAAACCACGACAGATATGGATTTTCATACAACTTTAGAAGGCCGCTGCTCGCATGTATTTGGCCAGTACAGCAATTTCGATTTATCTCGAAGAAGGTTGTCAAAATAATGCTCCAATTTCCAAGCATGTTTGAGAAAACGATATTTTTCTTTTTAGTTACGTCGCTACTAAGTAATGAAAACTATACTTAAAGCATCGATACATACGCGATGCACCATGCAGCATCGATTCAGTTGTGCCCGATGTTTCTAATTCGAACCGCTAGGATATGGAATGCCCTTCCGGCTGCCGTTTTACCCTCCTCTTTTAATATAGGTACCTTCAAATCAAGAGTGAATAGGCATCTTCTAGGACAGCGCGCTCCACCTTAACTCTAAGGGTGAACGCACACTTATCCGAGCCGAACGCGCCGAAGGAATCGAAGTCAACGAATTTTAGAATTCTGTGTATGAAATCTCATGAAACCTCGCATACTTATCCGCGTCGAATCGTCCGAATCGGCAAGAACCCCAGAATCCTAGACGAATTCGGATGACGTCATCAGATTCGGCGCGGTCGATTCGGATGACGTCA
Source organism: Erebia ligea (assembly GCA_917051295.2). Lineage (NCBI taxonomy): Eukaryota > Metazoa > Arthropoda > Insecta > Lepidoptera > Nymphalidae > Erebia > Erebia ligea. The sequence goes on from OU785241.1 coordinate 2,968,131, forward strand.
TCAGAATCGGCGCGGTCGATTCGGTCGACTCGACCGCGGCGCCCGCATTTTATCTAGAGTTGTTCAAAACTGTTATAAATCCATAACACGCTACGGATTATAAACTATAAATTTTTAACATGCTTTTAAATACGCTATGTTATAACGCGCTTGTTATAAGAAAACGTGTGGGCGGCCGGCAGGCGCGATATGTCTTGCAACACGCTAAATTTCGTAACACGCAACGATGACGTTCACTCACAACAGCGCGTTACGCGAGACTAACCAATATAACCATCGGCCAGCGGCAGCGCGCTACCGACAGGCCGCCGGGCGCCGTTACAACGTTATTAGTGTTACAACTCATTACGAGGCACCGCGCGCGATCGCGTGATATTCATAACGCCGTAACGTCATGGCGGCTCCTCACATAACTCGTTATCCCGTTATGGAACAATAACGCGTTATCATATTGCGTTACGTGTTATATTAACCACCTCTGATTTTATCCACTGATATCAACATAGGGTAATTTACCCTATATTTAGAGTAAAAATAATCGAGAAGGGTAATTTTTAGGGTATGAATTTTCCTAGGGTATTTTTTGGGGTAAAACAATCAATATCAATAAAAAAATAACTGAACTATTTCGTTTCCGAACGCGCCCATTACAGATTCCGTTTTGTGAACGCACCGATTACTTTGTGTCCCTCTCTAAATATAGTCTCAAGCATAATTTATTGTTTGCTCTTTCTTTTCGTGCGAGTGTTTTGGTTGTGTTAATTATTGTAAAAAAATGGCGTCATCGAGTGCTGGCGTTACGCGTTCAAGTGTGAAAAAGTATGCATATAATATGCAAATAATATGTTGTTTTATTTGTAAAGAACGAAAAAATCATTTAGGGTAAATTTTTTATATAACATAGATTCTAGGGTAAATTGAGACCAGGCCCGGGGTAAAGTGAAAACTTCACCTGGCAACACTGATTCTATCAGTTCAGTATCAGGAAATACAAACGATTTCTTCGACGCGGTCGATTCGGCGCGGTCGATTCTTTCGGCGCGTTCGGCTCGGATAAGTGTGCGAGGCCTCGTTGACTTCGATTCCTTCGGCGCGTTCGGCTCGGATAAGTGTGCGTTCACCTTAAAACGGTCAAGTGAGATCATGAGATCAAGTGACATGAGACATCCATGTTTTTTTTTTTCAATTTGGATGGTTTTCGAACACATACAGACAGAAACCTTACACCTACACCTTACACCTTAGGCTGCATCACCACTTGCAAGCAAGTCTGATTGCAGCCAAGCGCTAGCCTATATGTACATATTTAAAAAAATGTCGCCCGCAACATTCGCGCGTATGCAGAAGTGATGCTAGGAATCCATATTAATATTAGAAATGCGAAAGTGAGTCTATCTGTCTGTCTGCTTCGCATCCACGGATCTTTTGTTCAACGGCCTATCTTTTCAACCGATTTTGATAAAAATTTGTACAGAGATAGGTTGTATCCCGGGGAAGGACATAGGCTAGGAGAGATAATTGGACGAAAATCTTTAGGACCAGCCGACTGTCGCTTCAACGTGCTAGTCTTTCTACGAGTATGTCGATTAACTATGTACTTTAGTTATTTTGTGATCATGATGCGGTCATACATAGTTTAGTAGGTATGTAAACAGCACAAACACATATTTACGAGCGATGTTAGCACGTAGTTATCTCATCTCGTCAACCTCTAATGCCGGTCGTCAATCATAATCCGCGGCCGACACTTTGCTCGACGTTATAAAACTTTTTAAGATCTATCTATCTCTACTTAATAAATTCTAGGCCTCGGATACACGGACAGCTTGAAGCAGTCAGAATGGATTGCTTCAAGCTGCGACTGCATAGTGAACTACAACTACGTACACACATACATGGAACCGCTCGAGCAGCTGCGACTGCTTCGGGCGATTGGCAGCAATTATTATCAATGGTAGCTTCAACCTGTTAACTATGACTGCTTGAGAGGTCCGTGTAAGTTGATCACTGGCTAACTGCTCGAGCAGTCCGTGTATGGCCGGTCTAACAATGATCAAATAAATATTATAAATGCGAAAGTTTGGATGGATGTATGGATGGATGTTTGTTACTCAATCACGCCCGAACGGCTGAACGGATCTGGATGAAATTTGGCATAGAGATAGATTATAGTCTGGAATAACACATAGGCTACTTTTTATCCCGGAAAACTAAGAACGAAACGGATTTCCCGCGGGAACCAAAAAACCTCAATCCACGCGGACGTAGTCGCGGGCAACAGCTCGTATCAGATAAACGCACAGCTATAACTTTAAAAATTAATGGCGAAAATGGCATCGATTTCTCAAAAACGCTGATACAACTGACTTTTCAAATAAATATTATAAATGCGAAAGTTTGTATGGATGTATGGATGTTTGTTACTCAATCACGCTCCAACGGCTGAACGGATCTGGATGAAATTTGGCACAGAGATAGATTATAGTCTGGAATAGCACATAGGCTACTTTGTATCCCGGAAAATTAAAGAGTTCCCGCGGGAACCGAAAAACCTCAATCCACGCGGACGAAGTCGCGAGCATCAGCTAGTATTTTATAAACTGAAGCTTGAATACCAAATTATACGTTAAAATATTTCAAATAACTATACACTTTAGCCTATTTTCTCCCTTAAGTAAGGAGATGAATTTTCAAAAATCCTTTCTCGTTCATCTACGTTTTATAAGGAACTCCTGTGTACAATTTCATATTTTTAGACTCACCGGTGTAGGCTGTTCGTTATCAATCAATCAATCAATTTAGTTTTCCTCGGCGTAGAGGGAATGAGGGAGGACAAAAAGGAAATTTGAGAAAAGTCGCGACAGTTCCTGAGATATTGCCGGTGGGAAATCCTCAGGGTATCTTAAATAATTATATTATATGCCTTTGAAATTGTTGATTTAACGATCTTTATAGATTTTTTCATAAGTTTGTAGGTATATATACCTAAGTATACTTACATGTAAAGTCTAGATACGGTAGAAACGATAAGACGTCCGCACGGCGCAGGCGATTATTTTCTCATTAGTTAAACAAGATATTTGGTATTAAAACTACGACGCTTGATAAATAAAATAAGTAAGTTGGAACAAGAATTTAAATTTCAAAACAAGTACTTCCCAGTAAGTTATAGTCAGATCTAACGAACAAAACGACGCATATTTTAAAATAAAACCAAATGATATACCTAATCACGAAATTGTAACATTATAGTACCTATTTATTTTATTATTGAGTATTTGCCCTGAGTAGGGAAATATAAGGGTATTTGACAACTATTTCAATAAATTATTTTCAGTTATTATAGGATCTCCCAAAAGTCGAAATATCCATGTCCCCTGTTAGTTTTATGTTTGAAAACCATTTTAAACTATCAATTACATGATTAGGCATTAATTGAAAGGGGTCTATGGTCCAACAGTGTATTCAAAATGGCTGATGATGATGATTGATACATCTTAAAGACAGATTTCAATGAACTGTAACACATCATGTTAATTTAACTCTCATATTTACACATGTGCACACACATATGGCCACAGGGCGTCATGTCCATGTACTTAACGATTAATATTATGTAATAGCAACATGTACATGAAAGCTATCCAAATAAACGACTAAATGACTATGTCTAAGTGCGGAAAATAACCCCAGGACACACAGAAGATATAAGTAATATGCTAAATCCAGAGTAAGTTTTGCACTCACTTTACAAGGTGATGTGCTCCCAGATTTGCTTATGAAGGAAACAAAATTTTTACTCTTAGATCCATACTAATATTATAAGTAAGTAATTACTTAATGCAAAAGTGTATCTGTCTGTCTGCTACGCTTTCACGGCCCAACTATTCAACCTATTCTGATTAAATTTGGTATAGAGGTAGGTTACATCCCGGGGAAGGACATAGGCTACTTTTTATTCTGGAAAATTAAGGATTTTCCCCGGGAATCAAAAAACTTAAACCACGAGGACGAATTCGCGGACATCATCTAGTCTAAATATATAAAAGGCAAAGGTGACTGACTGACTGATCTATCAACGCACAGCTCAAACCATTGGACGAATTGGGCTGAAATTTGGCATACAGATAGCTATTATGACGTAGACATCCGCTAAGAAATGATTTTTGAAAATTCAACTCCTAAGGGTGAAATAGGGGTTTGAATTTTGTGTAGTCCACGCGGATGAAGTCGTGGGCATAAGCTAGTCATAAATAATTGTTATCAGTTGTTAGAGGTAACTAGTAACTGGGACAAATTGTGCTCTCCAAGGCACAGATGAAAACATAAATCTTCCCTTCGAAATTTGCGACCCATACATTTACTGACTTAAGAGGATCGTCTAGTTGTAATCTCCATACAAAAAGCGATAACGTTTTTCTTCCCGTAAATGTTGTCCAATTTTCATAATTTTTAGAAATGTTGCAGATACAATGAAGAACTATGCTCGTACGTTTTAATTTTAAAGAAATATTGCTTATGTTAAAAGTTATTACTTAGCGTCTAAATATCCATATTTTTGACCTAAAAACTTCCTCGAGTATTTTAATTATTTAAAATGTAACTAACCTAAAATACTAAAAAAATAAAACGTACGAGCCTAGATTAAGGTGTACTGAATCTAATGAGACCAAAATTGACTAATTTCGTAAACGTTTGGGGGGTAAAAACGTTATGACACGAAACAATATTTCAAGAATAAAATGTAGGCATATGCCTACTGGACTTGCAACTCTCTCTATCGCACGATACGGAGAAGGCAGCAAAGCGTTGTGAAACAGATAGCATTATTGAGAATACCTACTCGCGTCGCGTTTCGTCACTAGACGATCCTCTTAATAATATATAGTTTTTACTGAAAATAGCCTGCCTTCATGGCCCTCAATGCACATTATTTTGTTAGTTATTTTTGAGTTTGAATGCAGCCTAACAGTTATTCAAAAACATATATATTTTAAGGTTTTATTAGTTAAGTAAATGGAAATTTTGGTAAATAATAAGTTGTTATTGGTTGGTTTTAAACGACTTACGAAAAGGACAATGTTGTCAATTTGGCATGTAATGTTTTATTTAAATTTATTACTTATTGCTTAATTTACATACTAAGTTTTTTTTTTAAATGTGCCCTAACCAGTAATGCCTATTCAAATACAGATAAGACACTAAGTTATTCATATGATAAATATAATACTTAAGTATACATTATAGAAAGTGCCTATGTACAAACAGGCACACATTGCATGATACAACAAGCGATTTTTTGTCATATTCTGTAGTGTGTAATGGGCATAACCCAATGAATAGCTAAGTTTATCAAGTTCGGGCATTGGACAAAACCTAATTAAGTATTTAATTACTTTATGGAAAACTAATATTTACAGAAAACTACAAGTACTTACTTACTAACATAATAGAGAATGCATAGCTTTATAGATTAATCCAAAATTGATTACTTAATACAATTCAAATTGATTACTTAATAGAGAATGCATAGCTTTATTGATTAATACAATTCAATCTTATTGGTAAACTAGCCGATGCTTGTCGCGGGCATCGGCTAGTTTACCAATAAGATGTTTCCTCTGTGTGGATTGAGGTTTTTTGTTCCCACATGAACTCTTTAATTATCTGGGATAAAGGTTGCCTATGTGTTATTCTTGACTATAATCTATCTCTGTGCCAAACTTCATCCACATCTGTACAGCCGTTCAGGGGTAATTGATTAACATCCATCCATCCAAACTTTCGCATTTAAGTACTTAGTTCGCATTTTAATATTACTTAAGTTTAAGTATTAATATTAAGATGAGAAATGAGCTGAGTATGGGTCCAATGCAGAAAGATGTTGATGAATAAAATATATCAGTGACCTAAATTATGACATTGCAAAGAATTTGTGGCTAACCTCTGAGTAGCCAATGAATTTGAATCCTACTGTAACAATGAATAATAATAATATTATGTTTATTGTTTATAATAATATGTACCTACATAATTATAATACATTTTGGCCCTAACTGAATAAAGGCATTGTGGTAACATTTTGTACCCACAACATAACGTTGACTTAGGACCATTTTGTAGGTACAACACATTTTAGACGATAATTACAAGTAAGTTAGATTTTAAGTACTTTCTGTGTTTCTGTGTTATTACTATGTGTTGGATCAACAAATAAAATATATTCTATCCTAAAAGGTGTCTCAAACTGCTGAATTTCTTGCTTGCTCACCTCAATAGGACTTTCTAAACGAGTGAGTACCTAATAGAGATTTGACTCTTCCTTTCTTTCTTCCTGCTGGGCAGGTTTCCTCACTTAAACTTCCAGTTGGAGGTATGTTGTATGTGAGATACTCTTAATATATCATTAGGATACTCTTTTCTAGAATGGAAGAAGTATTGCAGACCTGATTAGATACTGGGATCATGCTCATTAAGGACAAAGGACTAAAGTATAAGTCTGGGCAGCCGCTGCAGTACCTAACTATGTGATATTATTCAGTTTACTAAAGCAAAGAGAGTGAGCTGTTCTTAATTACTAACGCAGCGCCGCTCACTTTTAAATTAACTATCTCAATAAAAATTTAACTTTCAATGGTAAATAGAGCAGAAAAGTTTACGAATGTACACTCACACTTGATCATACCAAAAACGATAGTTTTTTTTTGGGAAATAGAGGTGAGAGTTGGGTAATAAGAGTTTTATTTGTATAAATAAGTCGGAGCATAAGACATGGGATCTTATCAGAATCTACGCAATCTGTGATTTGTTCAGCCCGTTATCTCCCGGCGTAGAAAGACATTACGCGTCCGTTGTCGTGGCACCTCTGCCTACATTAACACCAAATATTTATCAACATCGCATTCTAATTATAAAGCTCACCTGGCCACTCTATTAGCTGTATAAACTGGAAACCGTAATCCAATAATATAAACGATCACTCCGATCCTATTACTTTGAGGACACAACCAACATTCTTTGAGCAAAGTCAAGAACAATTTACTCACTGTATGATTCACTAACTCACACAAATTGTTTAAAATTTTATACAATTCACAGAATATCACGATATTATATTAAACTTGAAATTTTCAACACACAAATTCGGCAACAATTACTTGCCTCCATTCCAACTGACTGACGGCCATAACTAAAAATGTTGCCACAATCACGTTTGATTTTGACAACGGTCACGTTATTTTCACTGTTCATGATGTTTCTCAACATGCAACATCCACGCATAGTGTTACATGTTAAGATTTCTATTTACCCTTTAGTTGATACAAAAATACCTCATTTCTTCGATCTGTAAAAGCTGCCCGATAAATATTACAATCTCAAATCATTGTTGTGATTGTCTGATATTATAATCATATTTAACAACTAGCTGATGCCCGCGACTTCGTCCGCGTGGATTGAGGATTTTCGGTTCCCGCGGGAACTCTTTAATTTTCCGGGATAAAAAGTAGCCTATGTGCTATTCCAGACTATAATCTATCTCTGTGCCAAATTTCATCCAGATCCGTTCATCCGTTGGAGCGTGATTGAGTAACAAACATACATCCATACATCCAAACTTTCGCATTTATAATATTTATTTGACTAGCTGATGCCCGCGACTTCATCCGCGTGGATTAAGGTTTTTTGGTTCCCGTGGGAACTTTTTTTATTTTCCGGGAGAACAAGTAGCCTATGTGTTATCCATCTCTGTGCCAAATTTCATCCAGATCCGCTCAGCCGTCCGGGCGTGATTGAGTAACAACCATCCATCCATACATCCATCCAAACTTTCGCATTTATAATATTAGTACCTATAGATTTTTGTTGCGATAATAGATTTTGGCCAAAACGAAAGAGTGTAAGCCATTCAAAATACAGGGTTAATTGTAAAATACCAACAACCTTCTACAGGCAAGTTCTATGCACCAAAGTAAATATTTTTTGTTCCACGACTTTTAAAATTCCTAAAAAGAAAAAAAAAATCTTACAAAAATAAAAATATTTATTTTTCTATTCTAAAATTTTAATAACTCTACGCGGTACGTTTCATAGGGAATGGCGGTGCGCGGTAGGTATGGTAGGTACTTAATGACTGTCTGACACTTACGTCTGTCGCCGCGCGAAGTTTTTTTGGTGTTCACGACAAACGCTAGTGTAGGTAGAAATTATTGACCTGCAGACGATAGCTCAGCCCGATGTTAGTAATTTGCGTCCAAAGCATTTGTAAATACGACAGAGAAGCGATAACTTCGGACGTTAATTTTTGCGCGGTTAGTAGTCGACGCTTCATCACGCAGGTGTGGAAGAGTCATTAGTCATTACATAAATTGAATATAGAGTTAAAAAACTCACAGACTATTCAACAAAAACTTAGAATTTTTTTTTTGGTTAATTTATTGAATTATGTGAAAAGTCAGTGAACAAAATATTATGTTGTTCAGTATCATGTAAATAAGTAATATGTGGGAGGTTGTTAATAAATTACAATTAACCCTGTATATAATAGAAGGTAATTGCAATAGTTACACTATAGTAAGTACTCAGTAACTAGTTATTTACGTTATATCGTAAAAAATAATTAGGCTCCTAGGAGCCCTCTGAACATTAACGTTTAAGGCGCGGGATATATACGAGAGGTGCGGCGGTGTGGCCTTGGAAGTATCCCGTCCCGTCATAGGTAATGCTTGCATACATTTTGTGTGTATTAAGATAGAAGAGCGAGTCAAATCCTTGCGCTTTTATCATATTTTATATAATCTTCGACAGTATATTATATTATTATAGGTTATGCTTAGTATGCTTTTTTCAGGAGCATATTTTTAATGGATTTCTTAAACTTGTGTAGGCTACTTTTTATCGCGGAAAATTAAAGAGTTCCTGCGGGAATCATAAAAACTTTATCCACGCGGACGAAGTCGTGAAAATCATCTAGTTTTTAATAAAGAAATGTGGAATATGGAATTAATATGGATAACCAGAGTAGGTATAATTATTTACTAGACTACGGGAAAATAAAATAATTTTCCCATAGATGTACCCTAATTTTTAACACCAGCAACACTGTAAGTGAAACTCTCAAGGCTAGTGTTGACATAGCTAAATATTTTCTACTAAGGTAGATGATTACACGAAATATATGGATTTCCACTGACGAAACATTCACATAAAAACTCCGTTTTCTGATAATGTAACGAGCTGAGTATTATCTCTATATGCATTGTCGCACATCTTGTTGCATAATATAAAGACTTGTTTGAGATTGTTTGACATGTTTAAAACCAAATGTTTTGTACAAATCTTGAAGGATTTTTTGATATTTTGCATAGATATTTGGTACCTATTCTAAGTTGCATTGCTTATTCATGCAAGTCATTTATTGTTTATCTGAATTATTCAATTCTCTCTTCTCTCTTTCTTTTTGGATTCGATTTAATTTATTACCTAATCAAATGTTTTCAAAATATTACAAATTTCACTTCAGTGATCATTTTATTGATAACTAGTAGGCACAGATGTAATAAACAGATACCGCGCTCGGAACACAGAAGTGCGGCCAAAATGTATTCGAGTGTGCGTGACAGCACTGTCTGAACACATGCATCAGTGTGCGTGAAATGTTGCCAGATTAATGAAAAAGTGCCAAATTAATGAAAGAAAATCTATTTGTTGGTTCTTTCTTTAGGCCTTCGATTTCAACGACATATGGTAGGAGAATAGCTTGTATCCTGGAAAAGGAGATGCGCATATTACTGTGGTGGTACGCTGGCTACTTTGGAGCTACGCTGAGTACTTTAGCGGTACGACGAATACTTCCAAGATATGCCAGTTAAATTGGTGGTACGTAGACTACTTTAGAGGTAGGCCGACTACTTTAGAGGTACGCCGACTACTTTAGAGGTACGCAGACTACTTTTAAGGTACGCCAGCTACTTTAGCGGTACGCAGACTACTTTGGTGGTACGCAGGCTACTTTTAAGGTACGTAGGCTACTTTTAAGGTACGCCAGCTACTTTCGAGGTACGTAGGCTACTTTGGTGGTACGCAGGCTACTTTGGAGGTACGCAGGCTACTTTTAAGGTACGCCAGCTACTTTAGAGGTACGCCGGCTACTTTAGAGGTACGCAGGCTACTTTTAAGGTACGTAGGCTACTTTTAAGGTACGCCAGCTACTTTAGAGGTACGTACGTACCTCGTACAGCTCTTCGTACCTCGAAAGTAGCTGGCGTACCTTAAAAGTAGCCTACATACCTTAAAAGTAGCCTGCGTACCTCTAAAACAGCCGGCGTACCTCTAAAGTAGCTGGCGTACCTTAAAAGTAGCCTGCGTACCTCCAAAGTAGCCTGCGTACCACCAAAGTAGCCTACGTACCTCGAAAGTAGCTGGCGTACCTTAAAAGTAGCCTACATACCTTAAAAGTAGCCTGCGTACCTCTAAAGTAGCTGGCGTACCTTAAAAGTAGCCTGCGTACCACCAAAGTAGCCTGCGTACCTCGAAAGTAGCTGGCGTACCTTAAAAGTAGCCTACGTACCTTAAAAGTAGCCTGCGTACCTCTAAAGTAGCCGGCGTATCTCTAAAGTAGCTGGCGTACCTTAAAAGTAGCCTGCGTACCACCTAAGTAGCCTGCGTACTTCGAAAGTAGCTGGCGTACCTTAAAAGTAGCCTGCGTACCTCCAAAGTACCCTACGTACCACCAGAGTAGCCTGCGTACCTCGAAAGTAGCTGGCGTACCTTAAAAGTAGCCTACGTACCACCAAAGTAGCCTGCGTACCATCTGCGTACCAAGCAGCTGGCGTACCTATAAATTAATCGGCGTACTTCGAAATAAGCCGGCAGCTTAGCTGTTTCACAAAAAAAAACTATCTACTAACAGCCCATTTACACCTTTAATTTAAGGGAAAATATTTGAACGTAAATTAGCAACACTGATAGATATCGTTGAGGTTTTGTGTTTCAAGTCATCAGCAATTAATTATCATGGAAAAAAAATCTAACAGAATGAAAATATAAATTTTTGCCTATGAAACGAAACATCATCTTCCTTTTTTAATTTTTGGTAACAATTTTGACAGTGTTTCAAGACACAAGACGGCATTATTTTGAGAAACTTGTCTACACACACGTCACGTCAAAACTTCTCGACGCGTCGCATCCAACTAACTGAGAATTGTATTTGCTTTTCGTTTTGTATTCGCTTTGTTGGCGCGTCTGCCGTGTTCCGAGCGCGGTATCTGGTAGGTACTACATCTGTGACTACTGACTAGTAGGTATCTTGTGAACTGTGATCATGTATAGTTTCAGTAGTGAAGATAAATGAAAAACGGGCATATAGAATATTAAATTTAATTTTAACAATTCCATTTTATAACTAAACAGATTGCAACAACCATTTTCTTGAATATTATAATATCGTTAAACACTTTCAAAGTAGGCATGTTAGTATACAATAAAAAGGTTATACAGTACCACATAAAAAGCCGATCATTATGACATTGTAAAAGTATTGAAGATATTGAGAATATGAGTGTTATAAAGACTTTTGTTTAATATAAAAATACATTTTATTCTTTTCGTAAATGATAATTTTTATAATAATAATTCTTTATTGAAAACAATGTTGAATGATCATTAGTCATACAGAGATAATTTTAAAATACTAATAACCTCATAAGGGTAGCTTCTGTACACAACTTTTGAAAATTCTGTGTAATAACAATATATTTTTTTCATAATAGGTACAAAAATTATCACATGTAAAATTAGTTGCTCTAGATTCCACTACTCAACGGCCCATCACCCATGTGAAACGCAATTTCATCGCGCGGCGAACCAGTTTTCGCGCTAGTCTTCACAACAGCTGCCTACTAAAAATACGGAGTTGAAGAGTGTCTAGAGCCTATACTAATTTATTTTTTGGTGAAATTCACTAATAAAACTTTTCACTGTAGAAAGTTTTTAAAGTTGTAGAACGAAAGTTTTTCAGTATAATGTAGAGAAGTTGCCCTTAAGAAGGCATTATTATTAGAGGGTAGTATTTTTAAATTCATCCTGTGAAATGTATAAAATTGTAAATGAAATAAGTGTGTAGAATAGAACTTCAAAACGAAGACACTATAAATACTTAACAGGAAAAAAAATATACTTCTGCAGAACTGTTTCGTAGAAGTTAGAATAACATTTTCATAGCTTCTGATTATAAAATAAAAAAAGTCGAGTCAAAATAAGACTTAAAAATAGCACACATTGAATTTATTACATAGACTTTAAATATACAAATAATTAATGGCTCTATCAATATTGAATAATATATTGAAAGAGTAAAATTTTATGCATCTATACATACTCGTTAAATACTTAAATACGAAATAGGTTCAAAGTACGAAAACAGAATATAAGTATTGCTTGAAGAAGCTTGACTTGTTGTAATATAAGTTTGATCAATATAATTTCAGTTAATATTGAGTGATTTTTGGGATTTTAATTGTAAATGTATTGCTCTTCTCTTTTATAACGCTCATCATGAAAAAGGATAGTTCCAGATTTACACCTATAAATTACTTTAGTTTATGATTTAGTGATTGTACACTACAGAATTAATCTTATTTTGTAGGACATGTCAAACTTTGAGCAAATTAACGAAATAGTAGATTTCTATTTCACGATAATTTTGTGTGTTTTCGATCTTTAAACCTACATGATTTTAAAGTAAACATTCTTATATACAGAGAAAAATATCCTATGATATATACTGAGATACACTGATATTCTTTTAGGACCTACTTGAATGGAGCATAAAATATTTTTTCACTTGGATACTAAATGATTCTTATAATACTAACATAAAATACACATGACGTTGAAGCAAAATTTTAATGTTATACAGGCACAATTTCATTATTTTATAAAGTCAGAGTCAAACACATAGTTTTGTTTGTAAAAAGGACTTTGCCACATATAGATACGGTCGGCATTTATGGTAAAACACGCCAAAGATTGAATATACTCAATAAGAATAATAATATTTATCTCCTTAAATACTTTAATAAAATCGAATGGGCAGTGATCATCAGTCGATAATATCAAATCTGCTAAAAGGTGTCAGCAGCAATTCAAAATTATTGCTTTTACTTGAGACTATACTGAAAAAAACTTTTTAACTGGCTTGTTAAAAGATCTAAGTGTGGCAAGTTCTGACAATTTATAAGATAACATAGACGAGAAGACGAACATTCACATTTCACAAGTAGGATGGAACATTCAAAAAGTGGCACAATATTCATACAATATCTAATTATTTATTAATTTTCAATAATTTTCATTTAGTTTATTATAAAAAAGTTTCTAAAAATGTCATTCTTATTCCACGTTAAAACCGCTACAACATGCGATAAAACCGATGACTACAAATATTATGACAATGTACACATCAATTAGATTGTACATTTTATTTTTTGTTTTCAACAAAAAATCAAGGCATTGGCACCACGAAAAATCAATTTTAATTTCAATATGCATGTGATATAATATGTTTTTACCTGTACATTATTTTATACGCTCTAAAGTAGGTTTAAATTAATTGTAAAATTCTTATGAAATCATGTCTTGTTAACAAAGTTTTTAATTTTGGAACATTACCATTACATAATACGCTTTCCTACTTCTTAGTTCTTTCATTATTATTATTCAAAACTCAAGTTAATGTCCTGGAAAATAAAAGTGCAAATATCATTCGTTTTATATAAAAATAAGTACCTACACACTATAATGTTATATTTTTTTACGACACAGCCTATCAGCCTATTTTAGTTCTAAGATAAAATAACTTTTGGTAGATATTATGCCAATGAAGATAGCAACATAGTTGCACATAAAAATTATTTCGAATTTCAAATTGTTTTTCCGAAGGTTTTTTAACCTAACCAAATAAATGATATAATTTTGTGATGAAAAGTTAAGTTTAGCCCAATGATGCTATTAGGATAATACATCAATTTTTACTCTTTTCCTCTTATGATCAAAGTCTAACGAGAGAAAAGAATAGAATGCTAACTGTCATCCTAATAGAATATGGATATGATAGTAATAAAACTAATACCTTTATGTTTGTATTTATTAAAATAAATGCAGTCGTTGTACCTACATAAGTACAAAATATTTGAAGTTTTAAGTTGATTTTTACCTGACTAAGCAAAATCAAAAGGAAGGGTTATGATTATAAAGCAGTCTGTATGTATGTATTTATGTATGTTCCACCATAGTGCCTAAACTACTGAACCAATTTTGATGAATCAATCGACTCATTATTATGGTACGGGTCACATAGCTTTTTAATAATTATATTCATTCTTCAGTTAAATATATTAAATTAAAGACTTACAGGTAATGCAAACTAAAATTTGTACCATAAATCAACCCAATTATAATCTATCATAAAAAGTTTCAATCCATATTATGAATATTAAAAAATGCGAAAGTGTGTCTGTCTGCCTGTCTTTCCGTTTGCTAAGGTTAACCGTGGTTTAATGAGTTCCCGGTGGAATAAGGCGAGCGGATCCGTGTTGATAAATTTGGGGAGACCCCAAGGCTATTTTTCTGATGGTACCACGTACAAATTTTGCTGGTCGGACTGTTTCTTCAACTATAACTACGAGAGTTTTCTGAAAGTTTGGCTTATTAGGGTATACGCACATTAACGCACCTCGTGTTCGTGACAAGCGGTTATTTTGATTGATTGGAGTAGATTTTCTCCTAAATATTCCAATATTCTGCCAATTATAATAGAAATACATAGATATCTCTCGCAATAGAAAAGCTTTTGTGGGTAACTGGACGTCAATTAACATTCTTCAAAAATTAATTTAAGTCACACATGCCCAATATAAAAATACCTCTGGCGCAACATACATAGGACTCGAGGCCAGTTTAAAATAGTTAGAGAGATGACTAAGTCCAATATTCTACCAATTCAAATTGTATAAGGATATTTCACATGGAAGTTTAGAAGCCTTTGGCAACTAGACATCAATCAAGATTGGTCAAAACATTAATTTAAGTCACTTGTCCAATAGAATAGACCCCTTTTTACTAATTGTCCAATATAAATATACCTCCTAGCACAATAGGTATAAGTATGTAATTGGAGGTCAACAAATGGTAGGTAGAGAGAGAAATGAAGTCCTATATTCTACCAATTCCAATGTTAGGATATTTGACATGGAAGCCTTTGGTAACTAGACATCAATCAAGATTGGTCAAAACATTTATTTAAGTCACTTTTTGTCCCATATAATATCATTTATATACCATTTCACTAAATGTCCAATATAAATAGACCTCTAGCATAATAGCTATATGTATGCAAGTAGAGGTCAGTCTAGAGAAAATCATCTGTACCACTAGCAATAGTGTGTGTACATACACAATTGCTAGTGGTACAGACGATTTTCTCCCTAATATTCGTCTATTTTATTTTTAAATCGCACATGGAAGCATTTGTAGGTAACTAGACGTCAATCAACATTGGTATAAACAATAATTAAACACCACAGGTCACTTCTTATCTAAATGTCCAACAAAACTTCTCTTTCACTAAAGTCCATTATAAATAGACCTCTAGCACAATAGCTATATGTATGTAACTAGAGGTCAGTCGTATATGGTCGGCACATAAGGGTGTGCGCACACTACAGCTTGTGGTCGCCGCAACACGCGGTACAGTCGAGGCAGCGCTGCGCCGCGCCGCGGGAACGCTATCTCTTGCCGCGGCATGCATTTGATATTTGCTCCTGAAATACACATAAAGTACAGAATTAACTAAAAAATACTAATCCACACTGATATTATTATAAATGCGAAAGTGTATCTGCCTGTCTGCTACGCTTTAACGGCTCATCTTTTCAACCAATTTTGATGAAATTAGTACTAGAGGTTGGTTAGATCCCGGGGAAGGACATAGGCTACCTTTTATCCCGAAAAATTAAAGATTCTCCCGGGAATTATAAAAAAATGACCAAACACCTCATGTATTAAAATCGGCTAAGTAATTAAGCGCTACGGTGGAACATACATAATTACAAACATACATACATAGACCGTTAAAATAACCGGTTTTTAAAAAGAACCCTGAATAAGAAGAAGAATTGAGCTATGCGATCATTCACACACACACACATACAAAACTCGGGAAAACTTAAAACACCCTTCTATTTGCGTCGAGGGTTAAAATGTAACTCACTTGCAGTAACCGCACGGTTTCTATGAGATCGTGTTTGTCCGCCAGCAAGTTGGCCGCCTCCTGTTGCGCCGAGTGTGCGCACTGCCTAAGCACCGCCGCCTCTTCCACTTTCCTGCAACGCGGTTACATACACAGAACATTTAATAAGAGGTTAGAAAGGCGATGTGGGCGGGTCACGCGCGCCACTATGTTGAGCGAACGCTCATTTAAGGTTCAAACGTACCAAAAACACACCTCAGTCGGCCGCGGACTGTCTTGGGAAGTTTTACGCGCAAAAAAGTGTTTAAAATGCCTTCTTGCGCGGTAATAACCTGCAGAGCTAGAAGCCAAAATGTCAATGTGACTAATGGCAAGATATCTTTGCATCGGTAAGTACATTAAACCTTGATTTTAAATGATTTAATTGAAAATACTAAAGACATTATGTTTTCCTTCACTAGTGTGACTGGATCGTAAATTTGTATGTACATCGCTGGTGCGAACAACGCGCTCCAACAGAGTCATGTACGCGAGCGGCAATGTAAAGCGTAGTGCGTATGAACGATCAACTCCACTTGTTACGTGGTATTACCCAATAAGAGTAACTTGTCGATAGGGCTGTGTAGCGTTTTTCCACCGTATCGATAAATAGTTTATTTGTTTCTGAGTTTATTATTATGAACTTTTAATGATAGTTACAGATTTAGATTTTAATCATAAATGTTTGAAATATTGTTATAGTATTTTGTGTTTGTTGGTTTTGTTGTATAGTGTGTTTTAAATATTGTTGATGTATTCAAATAAAAACCATTTGTTACCAACCATAGCTGTTTTTTTATTTTATTTATTTCTTATAAAGAAACAGAAATTATAAGCAAAAGAAATATCATTATGTCTCCATACATTTTTTAATCTGTACTTATAATAAAACTGTAACAGGTCCAATTCTGTACATTGAAGATATTTTGAAAAATTTTTTTTTGGGTCACTCATTATTCGATACTGAAGCCAAATCTGTAATTTTTTTCATTTTTATCTGTCTGTCTGTATCTTGGCCGCGCATCACGCCGAAACTACTGAATGAATTCAAACTTGGCACGATTTGAGCCCATACTACGAGGTAGGACATAGAATACTTTTTATCCCGAAATTCTACCCCCGAAGGGGTGAAATAGGGGTTGAAAGTTTGTATGAAAGTCCTTAATTTCTCAAGTTATAGCCATGAAACTTGGTATATGAGCTGCGGGTTGAAAATGAAAACATATGTGTTTCACAGTTTTTCAAAATTCCACTCCCGAAGGGGTGAAATAGGGGTTGAGAGTTTGTATGAAAATCCTTAATTTCTCAAGTTATAGCCATGAAACAGCATTTGGGCTTTCGTTAAAATATGAAGAAGTACTTGTTTCACCATTATAGGGGGATTATACCGTGGGTTAGTAATATAGGATACTTTTTATCCTGGAAAATTAACTGAAAAACTTATTCCACGCGGACGAAGTCGCGGGCATCAGCTATAAAGAATATACATACATACATACATACTTTTTATCCCGGAAAATTAATGAGTTCCCGCGGCAATCGAAAAAACTTAGTCTACGCGGACGAAGTCGCGGGCATCAGCTAGTTTAAAATAAAATAGTAAAATCTACAGACATAGAGTCCAACTTAAGTTAACAATATGAATATTGACATGCTGTCGACCGTACGAAAAATAAACATCGATAAAAAATATTTTAGTCAATCCCTAGCGTACGTTGCTGTTTTGCACGACAACACGCGCAAGTTTAAAGTTTCACTAGTGTGCGTAGCTTCGCCAATCGCAGCGCTTTTTTCTGCCTCACGCACACATGGGAACTCTCGTGTGTATTCGTTTAGATTAGTAGTAGTGAAGAATGGTGGGATCAAAACGGCGACAGCGGTTTCCGTACAAAATTTGCACTAGGGCCTTTCTAACCTCTTATTAAATGTTCTGTGGTTACATACGTTGAATAGGATTGAAATCTATGTCTTAGGCCCACTTGCACAAGGACTCTTAAATTGATTTAGTTAAATATTTTAATGCTGTCCCTTTTTTGCAACTACAATATGCGTCTGCCAAAAAGGGACAGCATTACAAAATTTAACTAAATCAGTTTAAATGTCCTTGTGCAAGCGGCCCTTAGTGTACAAGTGTACATAATGGGGAGGGACACGGCCAATTTATCTCGCTAGGTGTCGCATCGTCGCTGGTGTTGTATACCTGTCAAACACCATGTATTTTTACGCGATAGTTTAATTTTCTTAGATTAATCCATTATAAATTATAATGCCTAAATGTTGTGCATTCAAATGTGATAATAAAGGCGCACACCGTTTTCCTGCTGATGAGGAATGAAGAAGACTATGGTACGAAGCCTTGCGCCAGCAAACTGGTCGGATCGAGCTGTAATATTTTGGCATACAGATAGCTTTTATGACGTAGGCATATCACTTACCATCAGGTGAGATCGCAGTAAAGGGCCAACTTGTAGTGGATAAAAAAAGGCATCCTCTAAGAAAGGATTTTTGAAAATTCAACCCTTATGTTATGTTTAGTTTTTAATTTAGTTTTAATTTAGATTTTTTGCAATAAATGTTTTCAATTTTTTTGCAATAAATGTTTGACCCTTAAGAGGGTAAAATTGGGGTTCGAAATTTTTATGAAAATGGAACTCAACGTGAGCGAAGCTGCGGGCAAAAGCTAGTATGGAATAAGTTTGAAAACTTACGCTCTCAACTCCCGATTGTCTTCCGCTATCCGACTAAGCGTAGTCAGTCTCTTCTTCAATTCCTCGTTCTCCTCATGCAACCTCTGTATTTCCTCCATAGCCTCCTGCACCTGAGGCCCAGGACTGCTAGGAGAGACAGTCCTGGAGCTGACTGGAGGAGGCCCTAAGTGGATAACTCCTGAGGTGTCCCTGGTCAGCCTGAGGGTGGTGAGGTCCAGGTCCAGAGGCTGAGGAGGCGGTGATGATATGGACCTCGTTGGACGGTCTTCGACTAGATGGAGTTTCACGTTTTCTATTAGCACCTGAAATTATTATGTGGACTGTTAAAAACGAAATCTAATCACTTCAATCCAACAAATAATTTCTTTGTTAGATTGATCTCCACTAAAGTTTCTTTGAAAAAATCATATTATCAAGCAGTCATTATGGCGTTTCCTAAATAAAATTGAGTTATATGTATAATTGTTCAGGGATCAACGCACCTAAGCCTAAACCTAAGCCTTTTGTGACGTAAGCGCTCCCTAAGGAAGAATTTCTCAAACTTCTACCCCCAAAGGGGTGAAATAGGGGATGATAGTTTGTATGAAAGTCCTTCATTTCTCAAGATATTTCTCAAGTTATATCAACGAAACTTGGTATTTTGCCTTTCGATAAAAAATATAGAAGACAGGCTCTGACAGACGGACGGACGGACAGACGGATAAATGCAAATTCACTTAAGTAGGCTCAAGGACTCGCCTCGCTTCGCTCGGTCAATTATATCGCAACTATTTCGTGTCGTGCAAAATTCCTTTAAACATAGGAACACGCGGCTTTGGTACATTTAAATTCCAACGTCTATTTGTATATGTAACTAAAGAGATAAAATCGGTATTGTCATTTTACATGTTATAAAATACATTTAAAACTATTTAAACAGGTAAACACGTGGAAAATTCTTATTTGTCATTCCGATAAATTTCACTATGTGGGAATTCATATTTGTTTTTGCACACTTTTTCATAATGGTACTGTCGCAAGCTACTTTTAACATGCAAGTTAGTAAAATCTTCCTTTGTTTCTCTACGTGATTAAAGTGACATAGCTCGACGGGTAGCGAATAGGCCCAATTTTCTAAGCAAGTCGTAATCAATTGACAGCTCAAAACGTATTACTCGAACTGTTTAAGGAGTTCATACATGCTTTTTGACGTGGATGAACTCCTTAAACAGGTCGAATAATACGTTTTGCAAACGATTACGATCACGATTTCCTTACAAAATCGGGGGGCAGAAGTGACAACGGACATATAGTTCGAAGAACCATAAGAGGTTGGAGTGTATTGATGCTGAAATGGCGAACTCGCACTGGAAAGCACAGCGTTGCCAAGTAGTTGAACGGGCGATCCAGCGATCTGGAACTGACATCTGGAAGTTCCTACAAGATACCATATCCAGCAGAGACGACGATGACATAAGCACTCGCTGTGATCACATCTCAACGGATAATATGATTTTTTTCGCGATTTTTGAAAGCTTTTTCTTTGCAAACTAAATATTATACCTAACTTTAACCTTTCAATATGTGCTCTTTGGGTCTTCAACCATAATAATTTATTATGACAGAAACACGATTGGCTATTTTTGATATTTTCCAAATTATGCTCCAACTTTTTGAAACAGAAACGGTACTGAGTTACTCTGTATTTTTTTTTAAAATTATGAATATCATTGAATTTGTCAAAAATATTTTGAGAATGTGTTATTAACGTAACTATAGTTTATTTTTAAACGGCTTTAGTATGATTATTTCCTCCCGTTGTGTTTCAAAAAGAATTTTACAATTCACTTATATGAAACTTACAGGCTAACATAAAATAGATATTTGATGTAGTAAACAAGATTTAGCATTTTGAGCGTACAGGATTAAGTTAAATTAGTTTATAACGTACAATTCCAAAGCAAAATATTAACTTTATTAACTAAATTTCTCTTTAATTTGTTGTCATCTTTCTCAGTACACTACAGCGAATACATCTATCCTTCTCACGCTCTCTGCATCGTTTTGGGACCTTTAACACAATATGTTTAAAAAAAATAATACATTGAAAGGTTATCGAGTCTTCAGAGAAGTCTTTTTTTTATTTGACAGAGTGAAGGCGTATGGTCAACGATCGACGTAGCCAAGTGTGATACAGAAATAGATAACGAAATCCTGACGTTCGACGTGGAAAGGCGCAAGATAAATCACACCCACGAAGAGTTCCATGCTAAGATAGTCGCGACGATGGAAATTGACGACACTTTTAAGGTTAGATGTATTAATTATGTTAACTTTATAATATCACCTGCATTCTTATGAATAAATCATTATTTATTTATAGTACTAAGATACAAAAGCATCACAATTGTATTTAAAAAACTAAAATTTTCGTAAGACAACATAATATTACAAAAAAATCAGCGATCTGCACGATTGGTAAACGAGAAATCGCAAAAGGCTTGTGATTCCTTCGTTCCGCTGTAAGAAAGTCCAAAGGTCGTTCATGAGAATTAGCGTATGGGCGTTTCTTCATTGGACGGCCCGGCCCGGCACCGGCACCGACACCGACAGTATTCAACGACACGACACCGGCACCTACATTCTTCATTGACCGACACCGACACCGACAAGCTGCGAACCGCGTGAGCAAGAGCGATGGCAGCGTATAACAAATTGACGACCTCCGTGGCGCAGTGTGTAGCGCTGTTGTCTTAACGTGCGGAGGTCCCGGGTTCGATCCCCGGCAGGGTCAATTTGGGAAATTATAATATCTGAATTTTCTCTGGTTTGGCCTGGTGGGAGGCTTTGGCCGTGGCAAGTTACCACCCTACCGGCAAAGACGTGCCGTCAAGCGATTAAGCGTTCCGGTACGACGCCGTGTAGAAACCGAATAGGGGTATGGCCATGGGTTTTAATATAACTGCCATGCCCTAACAAGTTAGCCCGCTACCATCGACTGCATCGTCACTTACCATCAGGTGAGATCGCAGTCAAGGGCTAACTTGTAGTGAATAAGAAAAGTAAAATTATGTTTGAGACGCAAAAAAAGAACTATCAGTAAACGAAGTAAGATATTTAGACGGCGTGTATTACAATTTATTTCAAAAACTAACCAATAACCCGGATAAGTTTTTCCGTATGAGTAAAGACAGCTTTGATTATTTACTAATGAACTTAATCGAAAAAATAAAAATGCAAATGAATTGTGTACTAGAGCAACGGGGGCGCGGGGCGGGGTCACTGATCACGCCACTCGCACGCCCACATGGACGTTTGTATGCGTACACAACACATGCGCAACGATGCCGGCCCGACACCAGTGGGAGACTTGCTGCCGACGACATGCCGGCGCCGGCGCCGACATGTCGGTGCCGGGCCGGCCCAGTGAGACAGCGTGCCATACAACTTCATACAATTATGCGTCCACTAATGTCGGTGTCGGTGCCGGGCCGGGGCCGGGCCGTGCAATGAAGAAGCGCCCTATACCTAAGTATCTTCTATAATAAATCAAGCTGTTTGATTCCCGCGGGAACTCTTTAATATTCCAGAATAAAAGGTACCTAGCCTTCACCGGGAACCCGGGATGCAACCTATCGCTGTACAACATTTCATCAAAATCGATCGAACTGATGGGCCGTGAAAGCGTAGCAGACAGAGAGTCACACATGTGAATATTTATTATTATAAACTAGATGATGCCCGCGACTTCGTCCGCGTGGATGATGGTTTTTAATCCCGCGGAAACCAATTACTTTTCCGGGATAAAAAGCCTATGCCTAGCCTATGTCCTTCCCCGGGATATAACCTACGTCCATACCAAATTTCAGCAAAATTGGATAAAAAGATGTGCCGGGAAAGCGTAGCAGACAGACAGACAGACACACTTTCGCATTTATAATATTAGTATGGAAGTATGGATGTTCATATGTGTGACTCTATGTCTGCTATACTCTATCCACGGAGACTAGTTAATATAGCGCTCTCTCTGTCACGTAATCCCATACAAATGACAAAGACAAAAAAAGTCAGTGGGCGTAAACCATTCTGAATGTACGTACACACTGCGCTACTATTAAATTAAACTAGCTTTCTTCCCACGACTACACTTGTTTTTTTTTTACAATTTACGTAGTTATTATAATTCAAAATATATTAATCACTATCCGACGACGTATCACTGCTATCGTTTTCTACATTGATTATGAAGTTATCAGTCATTATTTCCACATTCCTATCCATTGCGTTCATTTTTGGCTCTACTATTTCTTGTACTTGTTTGATACAATTTAGCCACTTTTGGGCATTAATATTTTGAATCGCATTATTCAAAAGGTTTCTTAATTCCGTCATTTTGTAAGTTGTGTTTTCAGCGGCAACTTTACCTTTAACTTTAAAGTTAAAGGTAAAGTTGCCGCGGATAAAATATGAGCGCGTCTGCACAGTACGGGTACCACGATCAGACTAAAATATACACGTAGTCTGTACACTGCATTAACGGTGATCGCTGACCAATCACAAACGAGTCCATGTCTTTCCTATTAACTTGTCTCCGTGGATAGAGTATAGTAAGGATTTTTGTTGAACAGTTATTGATAGTCATTTGCAAGCACGTGGACGGCGGTTGCAAGCATTTCTTTAACATCCTCGACGGCATGGAGAAACTACTGAAGAAGACCGCGGGCAAAAATTTGGAGCGCGCCTTCGTATGTGCTGGCCTCAACCA
Organism: Erebia ligea; assembly: GCA_917051295.2. Classification (NCBI taxonomy): domain Eukaryota; kingdom Metazoa; phylum Arthropoda; class Insecta; order Lepidoptera; family Nymphalidae; genus Erebia; species Erebia ligea. The sequence goes on from OU785241.1 coordinate 2,991,871, forward strand.
AACGGGGTTCCCTATTCCTGAAGTAAGTCTGAACCATTGATTTAAATGCATATATTTATGCCGACATAGCTCTGAGGATTAGCAGGCTGAAGTGGCAGTGGGCGGGTCATATCTGTCGCAGAATTGATGGCCGTTGGGGCAGACGTGTTCTGGAGTGGAGACCGCGTACCGGCAAGCGCAGTGTAGGACGACCTCCAGCTCGCTGGTCCGATGACCTAAAGAAGGTGGCGGGAAGCGGGTGGATGAGAAAGGCAGAGGACCGTGTTTGGTGGCGCTCTCTCGAAAAGGCCTATTTCCCGCAGTGGATGCATACAGGCTTGATGGATGGATGATGATGATATGCCGCGCGGCTATTCTTTTTCAATGAACTATACGGGTTGTTAGGAAAATAGTAGACATTTTGCGTTTTACTAATTATAAAATAATTATAAAATTAGTAAAACGCAAAATGTGTCATTCCTAGTTCAAAGAGTTCCATCGAATATGGGCCTTTGAAAGTAGTTTCGATACTTTAATATATCGCTACTGGATGGCATAGACAGTCGCGTAAAAATACTGGATTAAAGATACATATCTCAAATTTCGTCACTGGCAGGTAAGTGAACCGTGGCCGAGTGGTCAAGGCGCTCAGGGCGCGATTCCCAGAGAGACGCAGGTTCAAATCCTGCCGGTTCCGAAATTTTTGATATGTATATTTAAGCAAGTTTAGAAACTTTCCTCGTGTGTGAAGCACTGTAATAAAAATTATAAAATGTAGATACATAAGTAACCGCAGCCCTAAGCATCGCTGGAGCGAGTAAAGTCCATGCTCTTTTATCATTTACATAATCTTCAACTGTATCAGCTTTTTTCAGGAGCATACCTTTAATGACAAACCAACAAACAAACACACTTTCGCATTTATAATATTAGTATGATATCGATTTCAGGGCACCTACATAGTAGAAGACTACATAATGGACTACTGTGAACTGCCTACACAACGATGTCCCTACGGGGTATTCGAGGCGTCGATATTCGTCGTCAAAGACGAGGAGAAGGTTGGCTGCTTGAAGGCGGTGGTCGAGTACACTGAAGAATCGGACATTTGTAGTTAAAGCTATAATATCTACATGTAAGGTTTACTCACGTAAGTCGCTTACATAACTAACCCGTTGTCCTAGGTGAACGACAGAAGAGACGGGATACGACGCCATAGAAAATGACAAACTTGTCTACGCGACAACGTAGGCCACGTGAAGGATCAGCTACTGTTTTCGCGTTGCCACGTTTGTCGCTCACCTAGAACAACGGGTGAGCGATAGCAGCGACGCGACGCGATACGACGCCAGAGAAAATTTCAAAATTGTCTACGCGACAACGTAGGCCACGTGAAGGGTCAGCTACTGTTTAATACTGTCGTGTCGCGTCGTATCGAGACGCGGTGTCGCGTTTGTCGCTCACATAGAACAACGGGTTACATTCGCAAACGATACGCGACATAACAGGCGGTTTACATTTCGTTAGTTACTCATGTTTGAGACATACTTGAGCAAAACTTTCTAGTGCAATCGTCGCCTAATACTTTATTGTACGTTTACTGCAAAATTACACATCTTTTAAGTTTTACTCACTCACATGAGTAACTTACAAAGTGTAAACTGTCTTGTAAGTCGGATAATTTTTGAAATGTTAGTTATGTACCTAAGTTGCGTGCGTAAGCTACTTATGTTGCGGCCTTATAAGAAAAAAATTATAAAATTATTATTAAATAAAATTTATTATTTTAAATAAAATTCTCAACACATTTAACAGGTTGGTGTAATATGACTAAACTTGCCTTGCAATTGGAATACAGTACTTTATAAAGATTCTTATGTACCATCAAAATTTGTGTCCAAGAAATCTCCTGGATTTCACCCGTCCCATTTATATGTTCCTTTTCAGGGTTCCTTACCAAATTGGTAAAACATGAACCATAAAAGAGCGTTTGTCATACTTTCATATTTCAATGGCTACTATTATAATTCTATCGACTTGACATTAGGAATAGTTTTAAATATTGCTCGCCCATTTTATGTAATCTCCCTCAAAAACAAAATTCGGCATCGGCGGTAAGAGAACCTCGTCCTCAATGAACTCTGATAGAGCGAGCGCTGTGCTCATGTTGAGAGCGATGCTTAGCTCTCGAATACGAGCTTCGAGGAGTTCCTCGTATGGCTAAAGCCTAGGGGAGTATTTAATACACAATCCTTACCTCAAGCGGCATCGGCGGTAAGAGAACCTCGTCCTCAATGAACTCTGATAGAGCGAGCGCTGTGCTCATGTTGAGAGCGATGCTTAGCTCTCGAATACGAGCTTCGAGGAGTTCCTCGTATGGCTAAAGCCTAGGGGAGTATTTAATACACAATCCTTACCTCAAGCGGCATCGGCGGTAAGAGAACCTCGTCCTCAATGAACTCTGATAGAGCGAGCGCTGTGCTCATGTTGAGAGCGATGCTTAGCTCTCGAATACGAGCTTCGAGGAGTTCCTCGTATGGCTAAAGCCTAGGGGAGTATTTAATACACAATCCTTACCTCAAGCGGCATCGGCGGTAAGAGAACCTCGTCCTCAATGAACTCTGATAGAGCGAGCGCTGTGCTCATGTTGAGAGCGATGCTTAGCTCTCGAATACGAGCTTCGAGGAGTTCCTCGTATGGCGCCAAGCCGGTAGGTTCACCCTGGTTGATTAGGAAAGTCTCGTCAGTAACAATTTATATGCTTTTTCTACTCCAAAATGACCTTATAATATGTACAGCTCTATTTCTATCGTCTGATAAGTTTTAAGAGAAGACTAAGTGTACGGGCACGAAATGAGCGGTAGCGGGGCGACGGCGGAAGCGGGGCGATGCGATTAGTCGGAGAGCTGGCGACGAATTTCGGGAACAATTTGAAAGCGGTCTAAGAGGTCTGGTAATACTTCATAACCGACAAAAACGTCTGGGATTTATTTTTTCGAATTCTATAAGTAAGTATAAAATTGACGACCTCCGTGGCGCAGTGCGCAGCGCTGTTGTCTTAACGTGCGGAGGTCCCGGATTCGATCCCCGGCAGGGTCAATTTGGGAATTTATAATTTCTGAATTTTCCCTGGTCTGGCCTGGTGGGAGGCTTCGGCCGTGGCTAGTTACCACCCTACCGGCAAAGACGTGCCGCCAAGCGATTTAGCGTTCCGGTACGATGCCGTGTAGAAACCGAATAGGGGTATGGGTTTAATATAACTGCCATGCCCCTAACAGGTTAGCCCGCTACCATCTTAGACTGCATCATCACTTACCATCAGGTGAGATCGCAGTCAAGGGCTAACTTGTAGTGGAATAAAAAAAAAAAAAAATCAAGTTGCAAAAAAAAATGTTTTTTCGGTTTTTTTTGCAAATTTTATATATGCTGCGCAGTAGCGAAATAACCGCAAACGCTCTACCAGACTGGCAGAACTGAATTCGCCATTAAACGAAATTATATTTTCCACAATTTCAGATTGCCTAAAGGGCCTTCCCGAAATTCGTCGCCAGCTCTCGGACCCCATCGCCCCGCCGCGATCGCTAGTTTCGTTTCTGACGCCTAAAAAATAATCCATTTTGACAGATTTTCACAAATGACAAAACTATCAAACTGGCAGGATATTCTTTCAAGATTTATTCATAGCCTGAGAGGGAAATACATCTTTAGATTAATTACTTTGTCTCATCAGTCCATGTTACCTACCTTTTCGTTCAACAATCTCGGTAGTTCAGTTCTCAATAGCTTAGCTGCGACGCGCGGCGGTTCTCGCGGCTTCAATATATCGTCTTCATCATACGTAGGCTCGGACCATGCCCGCGCGCGCATTGAAAACTTATTCTGCAGGAATAATGTGTGGGTCAAGGAAAAAATTGTTTCTATATATCACTACCAGTACTATCAAACTTCAAATTATGTATTTATTTGTGGAATACGGTAGCACAAAGATGTTCTTAAAAAAAAATAGAGGATCCTAGTATTCTACCACAGTGTGGTGTACAAATATGTGATGTAATGTTATTTTAATTAGGCATGCATTAAATGCGGAAGTGTTTGTTTATTGGTTTGTTCTTTAACCATGTCGCCGCGGTGCAACGGACTGACGTGATTTTTTGCATGGATGTAATTAAAGTTCTCGACAGTGGCACAGGTTATTTTATATCTCGGAAAATCAAAGAGTTTCTGTAAATCTACGCAGACAAAGTCGCGGGCATCATTGAATAGTACCTACTATGAATAAAAGTGCATGCAAAAAGCTTCAAGTTATAACACAGTTTATTACTAAGTCTTGAGTGTAACTTTTGTGTGGAAACTTAATAATTAAAGTTAAAGTTTAAAAAATCTATGGGCACTTTTACACCGTTAATCGCGTCAGAAACATTAACAAATTTTAGAGTTTCGTCAAATGTAATGAAAAGATTCGAAAGCTCTTAAAGTTATACTCTAGGCTTTGATTCCTTAATGTTAATGATAAAGTTTAATGGTTGTTTTTTTAGAATGAAGTTAATGAAAGGATGTGTGTTGCTATATTTTATTTACGATTTTTTTTATTGAGAGTTAAGATTAAGCGTAAAGGGGTTTGAATATTTTGGCCTACCAAAATTCCGCCATTTTTATTATTCCATGAAATAGCAATCACGCATACAACCTGTATTAATCAATAGCTGGCGAATAGTATTATATGAAACAAAATCTTCTAAAGCGTCAAGTTTCCGAGATATATCAAAAGTATAATCTACTCGATTAAGGCACCACCAGTACAGCTTAGCTTATATCTCGAAAACCTGACACTTAAGATTGCCTGCCACCAAGGCAGCCGCCACTCATAAATTTCGAGAAAAAATAAAAATGGCGGAACAGTACTCAGGAACAGGAACTCCATACAAAAATATTCTAACTCCTAAAGCTTATGGCTGAACTCGTATTGGCAACAGCGCTAGCGTCTAAGCAATCGCTTCTGTTTAGCAGCTGAACATCTGTTTTTTTAGCTCAGCAAAGAAAACTAACTTAAGCTGTTGCTAAAATAATTGAGCTACTTTAGATGCTGTAAAAAATAAACATAACTCTGGCTCTCTTATACATAGAGATCGGTATAACAGAAATTAATTCCTAGCTTTACTAAACCTCTGTTTACTCGTTCAGAACAAGACAAATATACCCGGAGCTTGGCGCAACATATGTACCTATAGTCCCACAAACGTATCTGACCCAGGGACAGCATTGCTAGTGTGGCCGATTCTGTATAACACAATCTCTAAACTAAACTAAAATGGCAGCTTTAATTCTAGTTCTGTCCCTTTCCGCAGGGAGTATTACGAAAGGGTTAGCAATATTTGTAATGCTCTAATTTTAGTTTAGTTTAGAGATTGTGCACTACAGAATCAGCCCCATTATATATTTAAAATAAAATCAACACAAATAGGTACTACACAGACATAAAAATTAGTTCCAATTTTGGCCACCGGGCCATATAATGTATAGTTCCACCAACCGGTGGGACTATAAATAAGAGATGAAACGGATATTCGGTAACTATCCGGTATCCGGCCTATCCGGCATAAATTTATGATCCGGCCGGATACCGGATAGTGACTCAATATCCGGCCGGATACCGGATGTTCAAAAACTACGACAATTTCCTAAAATCAACTTTAAAACATAAGTTTTTGTGAGATAAATAATTAGAAAACGGGTTATAATTATGATATCTTTTATTTATAACTAAAAAGTTACTATTTTTTTTAAAATATTCGCTACATTAAAGAAAGAAAGAAAAACAGTTTATTCACCAGTGGTGTCACAGACAAAACTAGATACAAATGTTAGTAACACTTTCGTCTGTAACACCACCCAGAAAGGGTCAGAAGGGGATCAGCGTTTTTCCCAACGTCATAAAAATGCATACTGTGACCCGGCCGGGTATTAAAGGATAGCGAAAGTTTTAAGACCAGTCGATTCACTTTAGAGTTCAGTGACGATCGCAATATGCACCGATGTGATCCGAAACTATATGAGATGTAGGTGACAGCGCATGCCACAAAATCAATGGAAAGCCAACAATAAAAGGATTAAAAATAAAAGCATTATTAAACATGTAAATAGTTAAACATTAAACGTTAAATCCACTATGGCTTTCTATTCTTTACATCTAAATCTAAACTTATCCTAATACATTTATTATTGGTATAATTCAGCTACTAACCAAATTGACATGTCTTAGAGTGAGATCCTTAGAGCGGATTTTGACTTTGCTTCGGCTTAAGACATAGTTAAAACGAGACAGATTTACGTTACGTGACAGATTTAACATAAATTTATCTCGTTTTAACTCTAAGTAAAGTCTGAGTCAAGTCAAAGTACACTCTATAGATCGTAGCATTAGACCCGTATTAAGCATCACCCGACATCAGCTAAGAACACGTTCCTAATTATCGGTCAATCTATGCTGAAGACCGGCCCATACCATGGATTGACCAATACTTGAGTACCTGTTCTAAGCTTATGTCGATTTATTAATACCGGCCTAAAAGTATGTCCAGGGATATCCCCTTTACAATGTTTCCTGCGATACTAATGCTATAATTTTCTGCAGAAAACGTGGTAGCAATATTCTTTAGTTCATTGTATAAAATTGAAATATGTACTTGCTAATTCTATAAAAAAAATGTTACAGTGTTCGTGAAGATTTTGGAGCATTCATGCGATACAAAGACAACAATCTCCAATTTTTATTTATCAATCGGGAAAAAATAAAAGCTTGTGGGAACATATTGCCGCGCCATCTAGTGCTCAAATTTTGTTTTAGTAAAGTCAAGTACAGTTCGATTTAATCTTTTTGGTGGCTGAAAAGTGAGAGAGTGAGAAAAGCGAAGGGGGGTACGCGCAGGTACAATCAAGACATAAGCCTCAATTGCATACTGATTGTACGCAAAACGTATTGTAATTGCGACGTGACGTGGGCGTTATTCACAGATATCAAAAAGATTGCATCGGACTATACTATATTGTCCAATTTTAAATAGTAAGCCACGCTTTCCGAATCTAATTTGAGGAGCGTTGCTCATTCGAAATGCGATTCATGCGAAAAAGAAAGAACTACGTGATAATTAAAAATAAAATATGTACAAATATTTTTTTAGTTTAAATCGAAGTCTACTAAGCAACGTTCACAAATTCATTTCGGAAAGGGGCGTGGCTTAATTTACATTTGGGCATGGTTTTTTATTGAAAAGAAGGTTCGAATCGTGTCTAAAGGGAGACGGCAATATCTTCCGTCTCATTCACTAGGTACACAGACAAACCCCCTTGGCTACGACACAAAACCTCTACAAACTAATTGGGCTCAACAAAATGGTACCACTACTGTGTCATATTTAACACTATAACCATCTTCAAACCGTTGCAAATACCTTGAGTCGGATCTTTCGCACGATAGCCGAGCGGGCGGGAGTTGCCATAGAGAAAAAAAAACACACATAGACAACGTAGTTTAGAAAAAGGATGCATTTCCAATTTTGAATAACATCTTTTACAGAAAAACAGCGGTTTCGAATTATGGGGGGTTCACGAAATACGATGGGGTCGTGGGGTGATATGGTGATCATGCATTTTATAAGCCTTTACCATTTCATAATTCCTTTATTAAAAAAAAAAATTAAAAACCACACACAATTGCCGTTTTGCATCGTGTTTGGCGAAAATTGTTGTACCGAATCCGTTCACACTTGATTTGGACTTTGACGCCATGATTTTTAAGTTTTTGACAAACTGAACGCGCAACGCAATTTCTGATTTGTGTACACGTAGCTTGAGATGTTATAAGGTGTTGCTTGATAAGGTTGCTTATTTTACAAAGGCGATCCTCGCGAGCAAAAGTTCGGTCGGTATGGACATACCTCAAGGATATCCTGAGGAACGTTGCCTCATCTGAACAACCTTGAGGCACGTATGAATTGAAAGATCATGTAACTAACGGAATTACCGAGCTTGGCTTATGAGCCCATTTGAGCCCTATTTACGCAAGATATAAATATAGTGAATAATCGAAAGCGGAAAATCAATCATTTCTGGAAAAAGATCTGAGAGAAATTCCGCCCTCGATATTCCACTAGATCAGTCTCTAAGCCCACGACAAAAATACCGGCAGACAACGATATATTTATCGGGAATAATCATCACACACATCGACAAGACAAAAACTATTGAATTGAAGCATCTTTGATTTGGTATTTTATTTTATTTTAATTTATTTATGGTAAAGGCTTATCCTAAAGATGGACAGTAAAATAGATCAGGAAAAAAGGTGAAGTTAGACATGCTAAAATAACTTGAATGAATCTTGCCTTTGAAGGTACATAATAAGAAGAAAAATGGTTATTTTTGGGAGATGTATGTTCAGAGAAAAGGTGTAATGCTAATGTGGGTGGTGTTTATACTTTATACATCATGTATCTGATATTATATCCATTGTGCTATTATAAATGCGAAAGTAGTTCTGTCTGTTTGTCTGATCCATTTTCTCGGCACAACCCCTAAAATGATTTTTGCTGATTTTGGCACAGAGATATTTTTGAATCCTGGGAATTGTCTCTTGTAAAACTGCTTATCCCGGAAATCTAAGTTTGATAAGATAAATAAGCGCAAGCGGTTTTTGATAAAAATTGGGCCAAATTGTTTAAAAAACTGGATATTCAGATTTAAGATACATATTGTATAAGAATGAAAAATGTAGGCATGTGGATTTTAATGTTAGTCAACATGATACTACAGAAAAATATTATAATATTATTAAAGTAATGAAGATTTGATTAGAAAGATTTTGAAAATAGTAAAAGTAGTATTATGTACAAATTAATGTAGATTATGTATATACATACATAAGTAACAATAAAGTTAATTATATATAGTTATTTTACTCGTAAATAATTTTAACTGGAACAATATAAATGGTAAGTGTTCTGTGTTTCAGACATAAACCAAAAAACAATTAAGCTGCAGACACATTACCGTGTTGTGGTGTGTCGAAACCCAACAGAAAGAGAGAGACTTGCTTTGATTATAAAGTTCAAGTCCTTAAAAATTTACGTTCATCCATATTTCCGCCCTTAAATTATAAATTTCAAGTATAATTGTTCATTTTTCAAAAGAACCGCTATAAACAAATCACACTTCGAAAAACAGAGGCTTATGAAAAGAAAAGACTTTTTAATGAAATAAAACAAATCTTTTTATGGAACATATCTAATAATTCTATGTGGAACTATAAAGTCGTAGCAGATACGTTTTGGTTTCGATTTTGTATTTCGTACTTCATTATATAACTGAGTAAGTTAATAATTTATAGATGAGATTTGACTTGTTGGCGCTTGTAACGCGTTCCGAATGCGTTTCAACACACCACAACACAGTAATATGCCTGCACCCTAAGAAGAAAAAAAACTCCATATATAACAATAAGCAATAGGTACCTGGAACTCATCCCAGGGTATGGCAGAGCACTCGTCACTCTTCAGGTCGTCTGCGACTATCCTCATGCAGGATTTGGTGCCAACACTTTGTTGAACTAAGTGGATGTTGTTGAGACGCCACGTGCATGTTGAGATCTTAAAAGTATAAAACATTTGGTGTAAACTTTATGCCTAGTGGGTGGCTTCGTCCGTGGCTAGTTGCCACCCTACCGGCAAAGACGTGCCGCCAAGCGATTTAGCGTTCCGGTACGATGCCGTGTAGAAATAGGGGTATGGGTTTGATATAACTGCCATGCCCCTAACAGGTTAGCCCGCTACCATCTTAGACTGTATCATCACTTACCATCAGGTGAGATCGCAGTCAAGGGCTAACTTATTATAGATAAAAAAGGCTACGTCCGCACTGCGAAAAACATTTGCGCGATTTTTTTTCGCAATTCTGTAACACTAGTAAATATATGAAGTTATATAAAATGTAGCTGAGGCGCTACTGTTATTCTAGTTGATATCTAAAACATACTGATACAAGATGGCGGCTTCAAAACAGCTGTTGTATTTGGTGGCCATTTTAAATATGCACCAATAACTTTTTTGCCCTGATCCGTGACCTTGTCTAATCTCAGATAAGCTTTGTGACTGCACCAAGAGGCAATCTATCAAAAATATAGTTTACTGTTCACTTGGTATTTACCAAGTATATGACAGATCAAAGCAGGAGTCGAATCTGCAGTAGAGTTCTCAGTAGAATTTCTTTTCCGAACCGGTGGTAGAGTCAAAACTTGACGTAAAAAAAGAGACACCTGTATGTCCTACATGGTATAAATAAATTGAGTTTGAGTATGAGTTTACCACATCCCGTCGTTTGCAAGAGCTGGTGATGGAATGGTCGCTGGGTGAGGAAGATCGCTCCACCACTTCCGCCGCCACTTCTACTCCACTTGAAAGGCGGCCGTGCTCGAACTCTCTGCAAATAATTATCTGCGATTTAATACATAGATAAAACTTAAAAATTATGTAACCTACTTAAGTATCCTTATTCAATTTAAAACAGAGATGAAACCTCAAAGTAATTTAACCCACTCATGTATACTTATTTTTTATAAAATAAAGCTTAAACCTGTAAATGTAAGAACACCAGCACATAAACCGTGTGTGGGTTGGGCTGGTGGATCGCAACTTTCTTGTATGTTTAAATAAATAAATGAATAATCCTTTATACAGCCAAAAAATTAGTACAGCTAAATGAAACATACATGGAGTACCACAGCTCTCATGGAACCAAAGTGCCAACCAAGATTTAAGCCAACCTTGGTACCACGAGACCCGGGCACTCACTCCTTAAAACAAGCTTAAAATCTAAATTAAATCGCTAAATCACATACCATCGTATAGTTGAGTGCACCAATTTCCTATAGTTGATCTAATCGGTAGATCTTCCTTCTGGTTTCTTGGTTTAAACGGTTCCCAACAGCAATCGGCTTCCTCAGCGTGCTATGTAACCAAAATAGCTAAGGATGCGTGGAAGGCACATGGTAGAAAGACGTGAAGTAGTCTCACCTGAACGCGACGTCCGCGTCGTCAGGCGACTCGGCCGCGAGCCCCACTACGACGTAGCGATCGCTGTCGGAGCTGGCCGTAGACGCGGCGTCGCTGCGACCGTCGTCCCTAGTCAGCGCGCTGTCTATCGACGTCACTAGTGATGTGAAACCACGACGCATTGTCGAGAAACCTGGTCAAATATGATTTTTTTTCTGTACCAAAAAGCGCTGTTCTTTCTCTGTACCAAAATAATGAAAGGACATAGACCACTTATCTCTTTAAGAGATTTCTACCAGAAGCCCTATAATGTGTGAACAGTGAAACATAGCAAATGAGATTTAATCAAGTTTTACAATAGAGGCTACATCTAACTCCACTTATCTCTTATTTTTCTCCACGTACCTCCTAAATTTATTGAAATTGAAACTGTTACAGGGAATAATTAAAAATGTAAACAAATGTAAAATTAGTATGGGTGTTAAGCCCAAAATACTGTTTAAGGAAAACTAAGAGCTATTTTATTTACCTCCAAAACTCAGGCCAGGACTCGCAAGAGGGATCTCCTCAGCCCCCAAGGGTTGAGCTGTGCAAACTTCAATGGAAGCTTGCGTCGCCAGCACCCCGCTGTCTCGGTCTAGCATAGATGGCGCCATTGTTGCTTCTGAACCTGACGATTGACAGCTAAATCTGAGGCTAAATCGAATCATTGGTCTCTAATCAAAACTTAATATTATTAAACCGCGTTGGTTCGGCTTTGGGCCAGTTACTGGGTATTTGATAACTAGATAAATAAATTATTTTTTAGTGATTATTGAATAGAGGACCTGCCAAAAAGATACGTCCACATTTCCAGTAAATTTATGTTTGACAACAATTTTAAAATATGTGCATAAATTCAACTTAGAAGGGGCTGAAAAACGGAAGGAAAGATAAATACAAATTATCCACCCTGGACACGGAGACTTCGCTTTAATTGGTCATTGATAATTTAAAAAATATAAAAGAATATAAATGTCAGTGGATTTAATTTTTTGAATAGGGCTGCTGGTCCTCTAAAGGGTATTGTGTGGGGTTGATGAACAATTTACCTAGTCTCAAATCATTCAGGCTTGAGGAATCAAGAGGTACGCTGTCAAGATCCCTGGAGGACTCCTGTCCGGGGCAGCTGGAAGGCAATACCAGGGTTACTTCCACCGCTGGCACTACCAGACCGACTACTATAGATCTGAAACAAGGCATGGAACCTTCTATAAGTCGCTTGGAGTTATGGTTATGAAATAGTGATTGACGATGCCTTTATCAAAAATAAATTAAGTATTTCTAACTGATTATTAATAAATTATTTCTAACTGATTATTAAATAGAGGGTCTTCCAAAAGACCCAAAATTCACATCCTCGGTTAGTTTTAAGTTTGATAACCATTTTAAAATATAGATTAAAGAAAAATAGTGCGTTGAAATTTGATGACGTCACAACTGTGAATTTCATTCAATTTCCATACCAGAAGTGCGTTTTTAAGTTTGATAAAGAGTTGCTGATTCGATTGAGTTGTCATCATCCCTATTGTCGTAACTTGGTCTTCAAGTACCATTTACTCAACTAACTCTTTATAAATGGTACTAATTTACTCCTAGCAGAAAATTACTATGAGCTCATTTGGAATCATTGATAGCTTAGGGGAATTATTTAGAAAAAACTTTACAAACCCGTTAATTTAGGAAAAAGCGCTTTTTTTATTAAAAGCGAAATTTTAATCTCTTACACTGTCAGAAAGATGTCTTTTAGAAAATTGATATGATGGAATGTTTTTTAAAAATATACAGTGTATCAAAAATGTCATACTTGGTCATGATAATAGTAATGTAACTGTAAAGTTGATATTGGTTCAATTTTGTTACCACCAAGGTAAATTATTTGGGATAAGCTTGTGCAAGACATAAAAATGAATTAACGTTGGTTATCCTCAGGAAGGCTTGATGCGCAAACCATGCGGTTCCTGACACGTTCCATTTGACGCAGTAAGAATAGCAGTTGATAGTGATTCAGCTTTGAGGCCAAATACAGGGAAAAACGAGTGTGCTTTAGACCACACGACTGAAGTAAAACTTAGTAACTGGCTATGAGAGAAAGAAAGAAAATGTGTGCTCGCACCTCTCTCTCTTGCCCCTACAGTAATATACGAAACGTAACTCTCTCTCTTTCTATCTTCACTAACTTATATCTCTTTTTCAACTTCCGTTCGCCTCTTTTCGTAACGCTCTCGTCACGCATTCACCAGCTCACTCCCCGAGTTAAGCGTGCGTAAAGAAGTTTTACTTCAACAATATGGAGATAATAGTTATACGTTAAACAAGATAGCAAAGGTTGTTTTTGTTGCGACTGCTTAGTTTGAATACCAAGCGACCGAAGGATTAAGTTAGAATCCTAAGTGTAGTGAGGGATTTAAGGGGACAAGAAATAATAAACTCTGCTATCGTGTTATACATACAACAACGAGATAAAAAAAGTTGACTTACCCTTGGTCATCCTCAGGGAGTCTGCTGGCTTGATGCGCAAGCCACGCGGCCAATTCGCTGATACGTTCCAATTGACGCAGCAAGAAAAGCAGTTGATAGTGATTCAGCTGTATACCACTGAGACCGCAAGTTCGTCCGATCACCCAGATTCGGGAGAATCCTTCTTCGAAGCATACCTGTACATCACAGTTAAAATAGTTAGATTTATTTAATGAATCTACCACTGGTGCCGAATGCCGGAAGAATTAGCATGAAACTCAGCGACTGCTCTTTTACAAAAATACAAGAAAGTGTTATTTAAGAGATTCTCTTGGCAAGAGCATTTGAGGGTTACAAAATCTGAAGTAAAGTATACGCTTGCTCAGTAACACTAGGTACAATTTTTTTTGTAAAGTTACTTATTGAAATTCGCAAAAGATTGCCGCTACATTAGTCCCAAGCTTATGGAAGACTTGAACTTGGGATATACAGTTCATAGACATATTGTTTTATGCTTCCGCATAGCAACATTTCTGGTAATCAAAATCCTAAAAGGCAACGAACGCGTACAAAGCGATTTACTTCCTCGTGTCTAATTCGAACCGCTAGGATATGGAACGCCCTTCCGGCTTCCGTTTTTCCATCAGCTTATAATATTGGTATCTTCAAATCAGGAGTGAATAGGCATCTTCTAGGCAAACGCACTCCACCTTAGGCTGCATCACTACTTCCAGCAAGTCTGATTGCAGCCAAGCACTAGTCTATAGATTTAAAAAAAATTGGCAGTCATATTGACTGCCGATAGAAGTGAAAATTTATAACTTAGAATTTTAGTATTAAAATTTGAAAATAATATAAAATTTTCAAACGCCAATATAAATACGAATATTTAAAATAATTTAAAAAAAAATACTTTGTTTTTTTTTTTGTTATTTCTTTACAATACATCACCTGTATAGCTACAGATATACTGCTATTACGCATGTCGGTGACGCGAACTTCACACTTCACAAGATTTCACCCATTCAAAAACAATTAACATTGTCATGTCGGTGACGCGAACCCATAAGATTTTCCCCTACCAAAAAGTCCTCAACGCGGCTAAAGAAGCTTTCACTTCAAAAAGACTTACCCAAGCAGTCAAAGGTGTAGCATCTAACAGCGGTGAAGGCTTATAGTTAGTGGCTCGAGCGCCACAGAAATCCGCCCATAATGGTTCCACTCTTGCGCACCACACCGATCTGTTTTCCCGCCACAACATTTCAGGTGTTATAGCCGTACCGCGTTCGATGTCATCTAGATCTAAGAAGTAATATTGGTGGCTTAAAAACTGATTCGGCTTTCCGCATCCAATCGATGCCAGCCACCCTTCGGATATCATCGCTCCACCTTGCTGGGGGGCGCCCTACGCTCCGCTTACCAAGACGCGGCCTCCACTCGAGGACCTTTCGACTCCAACGTCCATCGGTCCTCCGACAACCCGATCCGAAAGGGGTTTTTCTAATGTTTATAAAGCCTATTCCATTAAAGCTGCACCAATAATAAAGATGATACCAACTCAATCAAGTCAGAAACTTTTTATCAAATGTCAAAACGCGCTTGTAGTATGGGTATAAAGGCCCTTTTCCTCAGAAACGGCTAAAATATTATAAGGCTTTCCGATTTTCCAATATTAGGTTACATTATGGAATGGACGGAAGTATATCTACCTGTCACTTGAAATAGGCATTGTACTCGTATTTATCGTATTCTTGCTACGGCAAAGGCCAAAGATTGTTAGCCAATAGGCAATAAGAGGTGATTGCTAAACTTACATACAAAAATTGCGGAACCGGCAGGATTTGAACCTGCGTCTCTCTGGGAATCGCGCCCGAAACGCCTTTGACCACTAGGCCACGGTTCACTTACCCATCAGTGCCGAAATTTGAGATATGCGCCTTTTTATTCCAGTCTTTTGACGCGACTGTTTATGCCATCTAGTAGCGATATATCCCTAGGATTTATATTTCCTAGTGTGAGAAGCACCGTAATCTATTCTATACTAATATTATAAATGTAAAAGTTTGGATGGATGGATGGATGGATGGATGTTTGTTACTCAATCACGCCTCAACAGCTGAACGGATCTGGATGAAATTTGGCACAGAGATAGATTATAGTCTGGAATAACACATTTCCGGAAAATTAAAGAGTTCCCGCGGGAACCAAAAAAAAACACAAACCACGCGGACGAAGTCGCTGGCATCAGCTAGTACAATTATAAAAAGAGGTGATTGCGATAGTTACATTTGTAGCAATCACTTTTACAGCACAGGTGCTTGAGGCTGGAATGTTATTAACTTACTGTCAGCATGCAGTATGAACTGCTCATGAATAGGGTCCAGGTCTTCACTGGAGCACGGAAACTGGCCTCTGGGGGGTGCGGATCTCCTCATGGAAGATATTATGGACGCTAGATCGGCCCTGCTGCCTGCTGTGTCTGACAAACAGCAAACCAGTATTATTAAAAAGATTTCAGCTAAGAGCAGGTGGGCAGATTTTTCCAGTCCTGCTAGCTTTTTTTTTGTGAGATAGGCTTGCGCTTGACGACAATCATGCTTAGTGCAAAGCAATGATGAGGTCTAGGTTGGAACGCGCTTGCCTAGAAGATGCCACTCTTGCCTTGACGGTACTTATTACTTAAGCTTATACTTTAAAGTTTAGGAAAAATTCACTGCTTGCTGTCAAATTGAATTCTGTGCATTGAAATGCGGCTATGCACCGAGGCACTGTTTCTTGCTGGTTCTTCTCGGTAGGAATGGCTTCTAGAACAATCTGAGGCCAATCACACTCTACATAGTATAGACTATAGTTAGATACTCACTAGCCCGCGGCGACTCCCGCACATTGGTGAACATGGCTCTCGCGGTACACACGTGGAGCTCCTTGGGCCGGTCGCGCTGTTGAGACACGTGCTCCGGGCCCGCTTCTAGAACAATCTGAGGCCAATCATAACGCTACATTTTACAAACTACCAACAGATTTCAAAATGGTTTTAATTTAATTTAGACAAAAAACTTTTTCCTTAAGCCCATATGGAAACGTAGCCTCAAAATTTCGAGAATGTCCAAGCAGATATAGCAATCACAATAACAATCAACTAAAATTGGCAGAGTTGAGGAGAATGGTAGGTGTGAGACTTCGCATATGACATCTCATTTCACATCTGGGGGCATATTACCATTGCAAAAAGAAACTGCTTTAACCGTTTTCACGGCAATGGAACAGAATGACTCACCTTAGGCATGATAGCTTCCATCCGTATGTCCATATAGGAGGAGGTATCGTCCTTTGGTGCGTTGTCTACGGCTGCGGCCCCCACGTGCGGCAGGAAAGCGGCCAGCCACAATATACTGGGTACATCTACTGATACGCGCACCGGACTCAGTTGCACATACATTTTAGGCGCTGGCACTGCAAACACGGAATACCTTTCAGGTACAGAAGAATCACACCGCAGAGAAGTTTAAATAAATAGCGACTCTTGATACGACGTAATAGAGTTCAATTCAGCTCGCACAGCGCTACGGTCGAAATTTTTTATATACCTACTGACTCTCCTTTTGTCGCGTATAACTCTAACCCGGTGTCCCACGTGAGCGATAAACGCGACTACGCGACTCGATACGACAGCCTTTACGTGGCCTACGTTGTCGCGTAGATAAGTTAGTCATTTTTTAGTCGAACGGACGGTAAAATTTACAATACAACAACGGGACTTTAAACTTAAACTCCACTTTCAATATAGAAAGTTCTTGCAGACTGTCAAAAATTAGTGACTCAATCACAATTTTTTTAAGTTTTAGTACAAACCTGGAAAGCAAACATCCCCAGGGTAGTAAAAGAAGGTCAACTCGGCGTGTAACAAGCCCGCGTCTCCCGGTAACGTGGCCTTTTCAGCGCTCACCAAGGGCCGTGGCGCTTCTCTGGACTTCGATCCTGTGGACACCTGCAAGCATCGATTTACCAACTAAGGATACAACATTACCTACAAACTAATACTCAAAAAGCGTCCACAATCGCTTATACAAACACAGCTATAGATAATATAGACTGAGACACCAAACGGTTCACATAAACCAACCATATAGCTTTATATTTAGGGTTCAATTTTGTAATAACAATTCGACACATACGATATTTTGTCGCCTAGTGTACTCATGCGCGACTGAGGCGAAAATTGTTCACAATATCTATTTGTGCACAATTTGACCGTGCCGTTTTTTGCGTTTCGATGGTGGGTCTAAGGTATTGGTTAAAGACAATGCCTGCAAGATTTTTATATATAGTCCAAGCAACTTATCTGACCCGGTGGCCAAAATTGGAACCAACGTTTATGCCTGTTTAGTTTTTTTTTTTTTTAACCACTACAAGTTAGCCCTTGACTGCGATCTCACCTGATGGTAAGTGATGATGCAGTCTAAGATGGTCAGTTTTAATGGGGGGATTTTATCAAATAAATATTATAAATGCGAAAGTTTGGATGGATGTATGGATGTATAGATGTGTGGATGTATGGATGTTTGTTACTTAATCACGCTCCAACTGCTGAACGGATCTGGATGAAATTTGGCACAGAGATAGATTATAGTCTGGAATAGCACATAGGCTACTTTTTATCCCGGAAAATTAAAGAGTTCCCGCGGGAACCGAAAAACCTCAATCCACGCGGACGAAGTCGCGGGCATCAGCTAGTTTTTAATATTTACTAGCGACGCTGTCACTAGGTCAGATAATTTTTATGGGACTATAATGTCCTCTCGACCAAACGGCCATGGCGGCCAATCTCGAGAAAGATCCATCTTCGAGGGAGTTTTCCTAGTTCACAAGTGCGCAAACAAAGGTGCACTCTTTATTCCCTTACTCTCATAGCCCGATGAAATGGGAAATCTGACACGAACAAAGAGAGCCGAAAATTAAAAAATTAAAAAAAAAAAAAAAATTAAAAAAAAAAAATTTAAAATTTAAAAATTAAATTTAAAAATTATTTTTAAATTTCTATCTGTGAAAACTTGTAATTGGCGTTATACTTCTTCTTTATTTATCTATCCACTTTTGTTGTAGCTGTAAGTTTTCTGAACATAATAAAAACGTCTGGAATCCGATAGTCAAATAATCTATACTAATATTATAAATGCGAAAGTTTGGATGGATATGTATGGATGGATGTTTGTTACTCAATCACGCCCGAGCGGCTGAACGGATTTGGATGAAATTTGGCACAGAGATAGATTATAGTCTGGAATAACACATAGGCTACTTTTTATCCCGGAAAATTAAGGAGTTCCCGCGGGAAACGAAAAACCTCGATCCACGCGGACGAAGTCGCGGGCATCAGCTAGTAAATAAATAAAAATAAAATAAAAAATACCTTGTTAACTGTGAAGTCATCTATCCTGAGTATGAGGCAGGTTGTCATAAGTTTTCCTAGTTGTTGCAATATTCGCGTTCTAGTAGGAGATGCTGTAATGAAAGATATACAACATGAAACAACACCAAAAAGCGGCTTTATCAAAAGGAATCAAGGAACAAGACGCTTAATCATACTAATACTAATATTATAAATGCGAAAGTGTGTTTGTTTGTTGGTTTATTGATTTGTTGGTTTGTCCTTCAATCACGCTGCAACGGAGAAACGGATCAACGTGATTTTTGGCATGGGTATAGTTGAGGACTAAGAGAGTGACATAGGCTACTTTTAATCCCGGAAAATTAAGGAGTTCCCGCGGGAATAACAAAAAACTTAAACCACGCGGAGGAAGTCGCGGGCATCAGCTAGTTCACTATAATCCGCCAAAGCAGACAAATCTATGTGGTACAACGTGTGGCTTGCGATATTCTCCGCTCCATAAGCCGCATTCGCACCGGCACAACACCACACCACACAAATTTTGCAAATTATTTTCAACGTACGTTTCACTCCAACACCAGAGCATCCTCGGGAGATGTTGACTCGATGCTTTGAGTCATTGGTGGGTTATAGCGGATTATCATGGACTTCTGCAAAGTAATGCCTGCTTATGCATACTAATATTACAAATGCGAAAGTGTGTCTGTCTGTACGCTTTCACGGCCCATCCGTTCAACCGATTTTGGTGATATTTGGTATAAGGATAGGTTGTATTCTGGGGAAGGGCATCGGCTACTTTTTATGCTGGAAAATTAAGGAGTTCCCGCGGGAATTAAAAACCTTAATCCACGCGGACGAAGTCGCGGACATCTGATGTCCGCGACTTCGTCCGCGTGGATGATGATGATGATGATCAGATGATGATCATCTAGTATCCAATATTTGTCAAAAGGTTTTGCCACGACACTGCTGATTTATAGTACAGTTGCTCTCCATATTTTAGAGCAGTTTTACGAACCGACGAATTTTTTAAAACTTATATAAACTGATTTACGTTTTTTTAGCTTGAACGATGATTTTGTATTTTGAATAAATATAATCCATACCAATATTATAAATATGCGAAAGTGTGTAAATCTTTTCAAACGATTTTGACGAAATTTGGTTCAGAGATATGTTGTATCCTGGGGAAGGACAAAGGCAAAAATATTTACAATATTGTCATTTTCTATTGAGTCGTATCGCGTTGCGTCGCTTTTGTCGCTCACCTAGGACAACGGGTTATAAACAGCAGGGCTAGCATGGGCCGGAGATAAAAATTTTATCCCCCGATTTTATCCACTGACAAGAGATAAAATTAACTTATCCACTTCTCAGAGCACGGCAACAGGGGAGAGGAGAAGTTTATCCCCGTTTGACATTTCACGGGGACTCCGGGGACTATTTATCCACCGTTATTTAGCGTTTTTGTTTATTTATTTAGGAATACAATTTTTATCCTTTCCTCGGGGAGAAAATTTTCACGGCCCATGCTAGGGGGGCTGGGGTACCTTGTGATGTGGCTGTAGTGTTAGCGTTGGACGGAGCGTTGGTCTGCGCCTGCGCAGCGCGATGGTTGACGCCGTTGGACACAGGCTCGTCTACCGTCTCGCTGTGACTAGTCTGAGAGCAAAATAAAATAAATCTTTAATTTTTCAATTTGTTAGTATCCATACACTAGCACACACTAGAGTTTAGATGATCAGCAACTAAACGCGAAATCACCATATTTTTATTGAATTAATTATGAAATAATAATTCTATGAGGATAGTATGTGCGATAAGGAAGAAAAAACAAATTGTATCATAAAAAATTATAATGAACTGTACAAAAAGAACGTAAAATCGAATTAATCACTGTATCATTCAGAATAATCAGTACTTTAAGGAATTTGAAAATTAAACAGCTATTTGCACAAACAATGAAACTTTTAAGTTTAGTACTATTTATAGTACAATTTATCACTGCTATCGCAGATTTAAAAACGAGACTCGATAAAACGTACTCTCGCGTCAAGGGCGGCACTATACTCTATCCACGGAGACTAGTTAATATAGCACTCTCTCTGTCACGTAATCCCATACAAATGACAAAGACAAAAAAGTCAGTGGGCGTAAACCATTCTGAATGTACGTACACACTGCGCTACTATTAAATTAAACTAGCTTTCTTCCCACGACTACACTTGTTTTTTTTTACAATTTACGTAGTTATTATAATTCAAAATATATTAATCACTATCCGACGACGTATCACTGCTATCGTTTTCTACATTTATTATGAAGTTATCAGTCATTATTTCCACATTCCTATCTATTGCGTTCATTTTTGGCTCTACTATTTCTTGTACTTGTTTGATACAATTTTGCCACTTTTGGGCATTAATATTTTGAATATATGATAAATTTTGATATAATTAACAATAACGAATGAAGAAAATGACTGGAGCACAGAGCTAGACGATGTACCACCCAACTTGGGTGTGGTGAAAGAGGTGAGTGTAGATGAAGTAAGAATGGCAGTGCAGAGTATGAAAAATGGTAGAGCGACAGGGCCAGATAGTATACCAGCTGAAGTATGGAAGTTTCTAAAAGCGGATGGATGGAGTTGGCTGACTTCATTCTTCAATAAGTTGTTACTCGAGGAGGCGATCCCAGAAGAATGGTGCAACAGTACGCTGGTGCCCATTTACAAAAACAAGGGTGATGTACAGGACTGTAATAACTATCGAGGAATAAAGCTCATGTCACATAGCATGAAAATTTGGGAAAAAGTAATAGAAAGAAGAATGAGAGAGGAGAGTGAGATCACAGAAAATCAATTTGGGTTTATGCCGGGACGAGGAACGACAGATGCAATATTTGCGCTTCGACAACTGTGCGAGAAATACAGGAGTGCACATAGAAACTTGCATATAGTGTTTGTCGATCTTGAGAAGGCATACGACAGAGTTCCCCGAGAAGTTTTGTGGTGGGCTATGAAAGTGAAAAGAATACCTGAGACGTATGTGAGGCTTGTGAAAGCGATGTATGCAGAAGCGAGCACAAGGGTTCGGTCAGAAGCTGGCGTTACAGACAGGTTCAATGTGGAAGTGGGCTTGCACCAGGGATCGGCTTTAAGTCCTTATCTGTTTCTCCTGGTAATGGATGCTCTAACATCAGACATACAGGAGCAGGCACCCTGGTGCATGATGTTTGCCGACGACATTGTGCTTGTCGGGGAAGAGGCGTCCGAGGTCCAGAGCAGACTGGGAAAATGGCAAGAGAGATTGGAGAGTGTTGGCCTGAGGATCAGCCGAACGAAGACAGAACATCTGTTCTGTGACTTCGGTGGCCCCTCCCGTTTCTATAAAATTGCATTAGATGGTGTATCCCTACCGGTCTGTTCCGATTTCCGGTACCTTGGGTCGCTTTTTCAAAACGACGGCAATATTGACCGAGATGTGAACAAAAGAATGAATGCGGGATGGATGAAATGGCGACAGGTCTCGGGTGTTACATGCGACCCACGAATGCCCCTTAAGCTAAAAGGGAAAATATATAAGACAGTCGTTAGACCTGTCGCATTATATGGTTCTGAATGTTGGGCGGTGAAAGGGACCGATGAAAGAAAAGTACATGCGACCGAAATGCGAATGTTGAGATGGATGTGTGGTGTGACTAGAATGGATAAGATTAGGAATGAATATATAAGGGGAAGTTTGAAAGTAGCGCCAGTGATAGAAAAGATGAGGAGTAAAAGGCTAGCATGGTATGGGCATGTAATGCGGAGGGAAGAAAGGCATATTACGAGAAGAATGATAGATACACATGTGGAAGGAAAAAAGAGTAGAGGGAGACCAAAGAAAAGATGGATGGATTGTGTGAAAGTGGATATGCGTATAAAAGGGGTGAATGATAGGTTGACGGATAACAGAAGTGAGTGGAAGAAGAAAACATGTTGTGCCGACCCCACATAGCGTGGGAAAAGGGCAAGAAGAAGAAGATAGGTAAGGATAAAATATGAGCGCGTCTGCACAGTACGGGTACCACGATCAGACTAAAATATACACGTAGTCTGTACACTGCATTAACGGTTATCGCTGACCAATCACAAACGAGTCCATGTCTTCCCTATTAACTTGTCTCCGTGGATAGAGTATAGTATGGGAGTGTGCGGGGTATGAAGCGACGGTCGGGCGCGGGACGCACCCGCCCGCTGCCTCAGCCCCCGATTCCTCAAAGCTGGCGCGCGGACTTTAGTTGTATTGTTTACATGAACAAAATTTCTCTTTGTGTTAGTAAAATGTTACCTTAGCACTGGGTGTTAAAGGCCTAGGGTCTAAAGCATCCAGCAGAGTGGTGCAGAAGGAAGACAGGGCTTGCGATAACCACTGACTATGTGGAGTTGCGGCTTCCCTGGAGATAATATAAAAGGTAGGATAAGGATAATATAAATGTGAAGGAGAAAAATCTTCTATAGAAATCAAATTTTAATACATTTAAATATGCCCCCCCCCCCCAGCCCCCCCTAGCATGGGCCGAGACAATTTTCTCCCCGAGGAAAGGATAAAAACGCTAAATAACGGTGGATAAATAGTCCCCCGAGTCCCCGTGAAATGTCAAACGGTGATAAACTTCTCCTCTCCCCTGTTGCCGTGCTCTGAGAAGGGGTTAAGTTAATTTTATCTCTTGTCAGTGGATAAAATCGGGGGATAAAATTTTTATCTCCGGCCCATGCTAGCCCTGCTGGTTAAAAAGTAGCGTATGACCCTTCTCGGGACACAACCTGTGAGTACCGCATTGTAATATCATCAAAATCGGTTTAACAGATGCTCCGCGAAAGCATAACAAACAGGCAGGGTCACTTTTGTAATATTAGTTAGAATTACGCATATTATCCATCAATTATCGGCTCGACGTCGTTTTCACTCTTAATACAGTATCCATAAGGCTTATTCTGACCGGCTTAAGCCGGTTCCGCGTCAATAGATGTGGAAAGACCCTTAGGCTCTTGAGTTCATAAAAAAATCCCATAGAAAAAGGATGTTCAGTTTTCCTGAATTCAGATTATTGAAACAAAGAATAGTCAAACGTTCTCAAGTTTCTAACTGCATTTCATATTTTTGGTTTACATAGATGCAAGTTACCTGTAGCCTCGCCAATGCCGCCGGTCGTTGGAAGCCTTGTGGTAGGGAAACAGATCTGCTTGCATGCTCACTAGAGTTACTTGCAACGCCCCGCCGTTTGCGAGCTGAGGCATCTCTGATCTGCCCACTGAAACAAACCAAATACTGTCCTGTTATTCCAATCTGCCCCCCGATTGTGTAAGGAAATCGTAATCGTTTGTCAAACGGATAGTCCGACCTGCCCCCCAATCATGTAAGAATGGCCGATGAAATCGTTAAAGTTCTGCGGCAAAGTAAATAAACCATAAAAGCATTAAATTAGAGCTCAATTTCGTATACCCATTCTTATACGTTTAGGTATGAACGATACTCTAACGTATAAGAATGGATACATGAAATTGAGCTCTAATTCGATGCAGTTATGGTATATATTACTTTGACGCTGACCCATTACATTTGATCGAGAATTCTTACATAATCGGGGGGCTGTTTAAGGAGTTCATAGATGCCTGCACGTCAAAAAGCATGTATGTACTCCCTAAACAGTTCGATTAATACGTTTTAATTGACAATTGGGCTTCTGAAGCCCAGAATCGATTACAGCCTTGAATGAAATAAACACGGGATAGGAAACGTAAGAAAAATGTATGAAATCACGTTCGACTAACTTTTGCTTGGCGAGGGGGGGGGGGGGGGGAGTCCACCACTACAGCCCTTTAAGGTCCCACTGCTGGGCAAAGGCACAAAGGCAGTAAATCTATATCTATATAAATTCAAAATTCAAATGTTTTTTATTCAACTAAACTTTTATAAGTACTTTTGAATCGTCAAGTGAATCTACCACTGGTTGAATGACATTCCTACCGAGAAGAACCAGCAAGAAACTCGGTGGTTGCTCCTTTTAAATAATTCATTTACAATTATTATTATATCAATGTGTACATAAGTAACCGCTGTCCTTAGCATTGCTGGAGCGATCAAATCCAAGCTCCTCTATCATTTACATAATCTTCAACAGTATAAGCTTTTTTCAGGAGCATACTTTTAATGGATTTCTTAAATTTGTGTATAGGCAAGTTTAAAATAGGTTGTGGAATTTTGTTATAGAATATCTTATCTAAATATTAAAATACTTACAGCCCGGATCATCGCACAAGTGCAAGTCTATCCTGGGCGCGAGCAGATGGTAGGAAGTCTCCCGAACGTCGTGCTTCGCGAACATTCGCGCTAGGATGTCCTTGTCACCAGAGTTAGGCCTGCTTGGGATCTGATCAAGAGGTTCTTCTATCTGTAGAAAGACACACAAGTTTAAATCATATCAGTTCATCGCAAGGCGAACCATCTGTTTGCTCAAACGATTATTATTTGTATTAATTCCGGAAAAACTCCACTACAGCCCATTAACGTCCCACTGCTGGGCACTGGCGTCATAGGAGAGAGGGAATGAGAGCTTAAACCCACTACGCTGCTCCAATGAGGGTTGGCGGGCTTTGACGACTTTTTTTTTTTTTTTTACCACTACAGTTTAGCCCTTGACTGCGATCTCACCTGATGGTAAGTGATGATGCAGTCTAAGATGGTAGCGGGCTAACCTGTTAGGGGCATGGCAGTTATATTAAACCCATGCCTCTATTCAGTTTCTACACAGCATCGTACCGGAACGCTAAATCGCTTGGCGGCACGTCTTTGCCGGTAGGGTGGTAACTAGCCACGGCCGAAGCCTCCCACCAGGCCAGACCAGGGAAAATTCAGAAATTATAAATTCCCAAATTGACCCTGCCGGGAATCGAACCCGGGACCTCCGTACGTTAAGGCAACAGCGCTACACACTGCGCCACGGAGGACTATTATCATGTTAGTGATAATAACCGGGACCGACGGCTTAACGTGCTCTCCGAGGCACGGGGGTGAACACCGCCAACGTCCTAACTCCGGGCTAGTACTGAGAATTTCTAGGCAGAAAAACCCAACACTTAATTATGACTCGAACCCAGGACCTCGTCGGCCGCAGTCAAACATGCGAACCACTAGACCAACGAGGCAGTTAAACTATAATAAGTATATTACATTGGTTTGTTAAGGCAGCGAGGTTACGTTACGTTTTCCTTTCTCTGGCACATTCTAACATTTTCTATGATTGTAATGTAAAAGTCTCAGAATACTTTTGAGACGTATGTGGCCAAACCAACACTTAACAATAAAATTACGGACATTTTAGACATATTTGTATATACCTAGTTTTTGATAAAGAAAAATGGCGAGGAAAATACTAGCTGTTTTCGCTATTGTTCTCTATCAAAAACTAGGTAGGTACTTATATATTTTTTTTCTTAGTGTAATCTGCGGTCAGTCCTTTATGAGCAAATAAGTATGAGGAGTAAATGTCGTTTTGAGGCGATCCTCTTGTAGGAATATTGCACTATTTAATTCATTTGACCCAGATGTAGGTCGAGTATGCTTTTTTTTAAGTAGGTATATGGAATAATAGTTTTACTAGCTGATGCCCGCGACTTCGTCCGCGTGGATTGAGGTTTTTCGGTTCCCGCGGGAACTCTTTAATTTTCCGGGATAAAAAGTAGCCTATGTGCTATTCCAGACTATAATCTATCTCTGTGCCAAATTTCATCCAGATCCGTTCAGCCGTTGGAGCGTGATTGAGTAACAAACATCCATACATCCACACATCCATACATCCATCCAAACTTTCGCATTTATAATATTTATTTGATGGAATGTACCTTATGAGCTGCCTTAGATCTCGTGGCCATTTGAGTAGCTTTCTGCACGGGGCCGGCCAAAGCCGCGGCGCAAGCTAATGCCGCCCGCAGTTGTCCGTCAGTCAACGCCCACGCTAGCGGCTCAGGCCGTAGAACTAACCTCGAACCCAAGACCGCACAATCTGAAATTAAAAAAATTATTTTTCTTTTTTTTCATAAACCTGTGGTGGTGTATAATTATAATTAAAAAAAAAATATTTTTATCCACTACAAGTTAGCACTTGACTGCGATCTCACCTGATGGTAAGTGATCCATAAGTAATCCATAAGTTGGCCTAAATATAGAAAATATTGACTCGACAATGCACAATAATTTGTGAATTGCTGGCTTACTGGGCGGTGAATATAGTAAGCTACATGCTGTATCGCATGGATTTGTCTATATTGACGACCTCCGTGGCGCAGTGTGCAGCGCTGTTGTCTCAATGTGCGGAGGTCCCGTGTTCGATTCCCGGCAGGGTCAATTTGGGAAATTATAATTGCTGAATTTTCTCTGGTCTGGCGGTCCTGGTGGGAGGCTTCAGCCGTGGGTAGTTACCACCCTACCGGCAAAGACGTGCCGCCAAGCGATTGAGCGTGCGATGCCGTGTAGAAACCGAATAGGGGTATGGGTTCAATATAACTGCCATGCCCCTCACAGGTAATTAGCCCGCTACCATCTTAGATTGCATCATCACTTACTATCAGGTGAGATCGCAGTCAAGGGCTAACTTGTAGTGGATTAAAAAAAAAATTATAGCGAATTAAACTTCAAAGTTCATTCATTATCATGGACTTAACGCCTGATTCAATCTAATATAACAATTTTAAATATCAACAAACCTGAAAGGCGTTTTTTAATAACGATCCGGCAATGCGTATTGCCCAATAGCAGCCTCAAAGGAGGAAGGTTAGTAGCTGCCACCCCTAGAGCCTTCGCCTCTATACGCGCACTTTGCCATTCCAATTCCTAGAAAAGTTAATCACAAATTATTCTTTAAAGATTCTTCTCTAGAAAGCTGCCTTTTTTATAAATCTGAGATTGGATTATTTTAACGTTTTAGATTAGAGATGAAACGGATATCCGGTAACTATCCGGTATCCGGCCTATCCGGCGTAAATTTACTATCCGGCCGGATACCGGATAGTAACTCAATATCCGGCCGGATGTTCAAAAACTACGACAATTTCCTAAAATCAACTTTAAAACATAAGTTTTTGTGAGGTAAATAATAAGAAAACGGGTTATATTATTATAATGTCTTTTATTTATAACTGAAAAGTTACAAAATCGCACAAGTTTTTTTTTGATTTCGTCTTAAATTACACTCAAATCACGCACTTTACTCAGCAATTTTCGCTATGCAATTAATCACTCATGCCGAGCGCCGGCCACGAACATTCACAATGACACCAGAAATCGCCCGAATTGATCCGATCGCTTTTGCTGTACCTGTGCGGCGCTAAACTTGTCACAACCTGCTACGAGACCACGGGCCGGATATCCGGTATCCGGCCAAACAACTATCCGTTACATCTCTATTTTAGATACTGTAGGGCAAAACAATCAAGTGCATTAATTAAGGTCGGCCATACACGGACTGCAGGACTCTTGCAGTCATAGTCAACAGCTTGAAGCTACCATTGATAACTGCTGCCAACCGCCCGAAGCAGTCGCAACAGCTCAAGCGGTTCCATGTATGTGTGTGCGTTGAAGACTGTAGTTCACTATGCAGTCGAAGCTTGAAGCAGTCCATCCTGACTGCTTCAAGCTGTCTATGTATGGCCGGCCTAAGTTTTTTATTTGCCCACCAACCGAACCAAACTTTAGACCGATTTTTTTAAAACTTACTGTCATATTTTTGCACTTTGAGTTTTCACTAGAGAGACTATAATATTCTATATCAGCAGGAAATGCAATAAGTTGTTTGCAGCAAATAAGCTTTACAATCATTTAAATCTGTACATGAACTTTTCCCGAACATTTTCCTTACCTTAAATATAAGTAACTGTCCAGTGTCAGGAGATTTGATTCTAGTCAGTCTTAAGTCACCCTTCCGGCCCTCCGGCGTGCGAGATTCTACCGTCACCCTTGAGATCTGCAGTCGGGGTAAATTTAAAAGTTATATAAAGCGCAAAACACACAGGGGGCGGGAGCGGGTCCTCGCGTGAGACGCGCTGTTCGTTGTCTTCACACACAACGACCTTTCACAACCCACTTCATGACTTCACAACCTTTCTCACTGCCAAGGGTTACTGGTAGAGATCTCTTAGAGATAAGTGTTTCCTTGTCCACTATGCTTCTGTTTTTCTACTTATTGTATAACTTTTTGGTACAAAATATATTAAAAAAAAAAAAAAAAAAACAACGCGGGCCCCGGTTGATAGCGGGTCAACTTTCAAAACAGTATTTTTGAAGTTTATAACAAACTAGCTAATGCCCGCGACTTTGTCCGCGTGGATTGAGGTTTTTCGGTTCCTGCGGGAACTCTTTAATTATCCTGATTATAAAGTAACCTATGTGTTATTCCAGACTATAATCTATCTCTGTGCTAAATATAATTTAGCCGTTCAGCCGTTCTCGCGTGATTGAGTAACAAACATCCACCCATCCAAACTTTCGCATTCATAATATTAGTAAAGTAAAAATAAATATGTTTACGATTTACGAACACATTCTGTAATTTTTTCATTTAAATCGAATCGGGGTATGGGTTTAATATAACTGCCATGCCCCTAACAGGTTAGCCCGCTACCATCTTAGACTGCATCGTCACTTACCATCAGGTCCGCATACAAAGCGCGTATATAGCGCGAAAAGTGCACAGTAAAGAGGAGATAGAGGAGGTCTAGGAAACAAGTGGTTTTCTGGGTATAATTGCATGAAAATTTAAACTAAAAGATATACATTATATTCACCTGAACACAACTGCTAAAAGCATCACATTTGAAGTCGACTTGCACTTGATTCACAGCCACCGAGATTCCATCTATTACCTGTAATGTAACCATTACATATTTGTCACTATTGGTATTTAATTGAGCCGGCAGGGATTAGTCGGGATGATGGCAAGATACCTGATGGACTGACGCTGGTTCCATGGGAACGGGCACGGGCCCTAATGTGGGACGCAACGTGCGTAGACACATTGACCCTGTGTCATATGAGATCAGGGAGACAGCATCAAGGCCGGAAGCCGCAGCAGAAAAAGCTGAAACCGGCAAGCGGCGGACTGACTGCCTCGTTGGTCTAGCGGTTAGCATAGTCGACTGCGGATCACGAGGTCCTGGGTTCAATTCCCGGTCGGGCATAAAAATTGTTAGGTACTGGGTTTTTCAGTTAAGAAATTCTCAGTGCCAGCCTGGACCCAGAGTTGGAAGTTGGCGGTGTTTCACCCCCGTGCCTCGGAGAACACGTTAAGCTGTCGGTCCCGGTTATTATCACTAACATGATAATAGCCGTCAAAGCCCGCCAACCCGCATTGGAGCAGCGTGGTGGGTCTAAGCTCTAAATCCCTCTCTCCTATGAGAGTGGAGGCGTGCTAACCGAAGCTAACATGGTTACTTGTCTCGTTACGTCAAAAGTAGTGATAAAAGTAATATTTCTTATCTGTGGTATTTTTTTTCTCTACGAACCTTTACATGTCGACAATGTTTTCTTGTAATATACCGCATTTTGTGCATGTTAGGGTAAATGAAAAAATTGCCGGCAACGACAACATCTCTCTCTATGCGTTTAACCGATTTTGATAAAATTTGGTAACAAGATAGCTTGCATTCTGGAGTTGACTCAAGGATGCAGGACATGGAGTACTTTTTATGGCGACAAAGAGGCGGTCATCATCTAGTTCTAGCGGCGATCTCATCGAAACATACAAAATACTGAACAACTACTATAATGTCCCAAAAATGGAGGAAATATTTGTAACAAAAAGTAACCCCAGTCGAAGAGGACACGATCAAAAGCAATTGGCATCATCAAATCCCTTTAAACACTTTTTGAGCAACAGAGTAGTGCTTATGTGGAACAAACTGCCCGAGGATGTGGTGATTTCAACCTCTGTAAATCAGTTCAAGAACAGACTGGACAAGCACCTAAAGACAAAACACAACATTCGATATAGGCGCATCAGCGAAAGCTGAATAGCCTGTTATAAATTATAATATTAGTAAATGATAGATTCTTCTCACCTTATGTATGTAGCTGTACTTGCCCGGTATGGGCATACTCGTAGCTGCTCCCGCGTTTGCATTCATAGTGCGTGGCTCCTCGCATACTTCCAATGCTATGCTCACCTCGTCTAAATTCTGAAACAAATCCATACTAATATTATAAATGCGAAAGTGTGTCGGTCTGCTACGCTTTAAAGGCCCATCTTTTGTCTTTATTTCTCCCAAGCACTGTGGTAAAACAGCTTGCAAACTTCTAGCTAGAACTGAGGATTTCTATTTGGAAAAAATAAAATAAAACCCGACTTTATTTTAGCTCCGCCGAGGAATCGAACCGCCGCGCAGATCTCGTCATCCACAGGACAGTCGTCTAAGATACGCAGGACTTTTCGACCATAACTATTTCTTTGTTCTGTGCAGTTATAGACCATTAAGCATGTGTGCGACCTTCTAGAAATAGCATACTTATTATTCCAACAATAGATTACGCTAAGTGCATGAACACGATTTTAACACGCGCATGCAATTTGTAAATCGATAACGTACCTAACTATGTACTATTATATATACGTATTATATGTATCTTATTTTTATAATAAGTATTTTTTTAACTAGTAGCTCACTGCAATCAGTCTTGCTGATGCCCTAATCACTCTTGATTTGAAGATACCAAATATTATAAGCGAATGGAAAAACGGAAGCCGGAAGGGCGTTCCATATCCTAGCGATTTGAATTAGAAACGAGGACGCAAATTGCTTTGTACGCGTCTGTGGAATTTCAACTATATATACAGATGCAGACCCTGAGGATGCCTTGCGGTACGATAGTAGAAAGGTGAAGGGGGAACAAGATCAAAAAGTTTTGGGCTATCTAAAATTTATTTAGATGAATGGAAAATATTTTACGAAAATTTTAACTGAGGGAACCTTTATTTTCGCAACAGAGCCCAAAACGGCAACACACTGAAACTACTGAACAGATTTAAACAGGCTTGGCATACTTATAGCTAACACTGGGCCTGGGCCTATATACAAAATTTTGTAGGGCCTATATAGGGAATTTTTCAAGTTTGGCAGGGTTTTTAGTGGAAGTGATGTTTGAATGCTATGTGAAATAGCCTATATCAGTCTGACAAAGATCCAAATATGTTCCAGTGTGTCCTAAAGAAGGTTAATTTCAATAATAAAAGTATTCTCACCAATACAATAGGAACTGTCTTCAATTTGGTCCATTGGATCCTGAACGAGGCTCTATTGCACCTGGCGGAGGTCAGGCGTACCCATCCTGGCAGTTCTAAGAGGTCTGTCAGTAGATCCTCATCTAGGGTCAGGTCCTGGAGTTCGCCGGACCCTCTGAGAGCAGAGAGGGAGATCTGTTCTGGTGACAGATTCTTGGTGTACCTGAAAAATGAATTTCAATACATGTTCCAAGTGGAGCAGCGTTGTGGGTCTAAGCTCTAATTCCCTCTTCTATGAGAGTGGAGGCCTGTGCCCAGCTGTGGGACGTTAATGGTATGTAGTGGTAGTGGTTCCAAGTTAAACTTTGCTCCAAAAGGTCCATATCGTCGCCGATACGTTATCGGCAATGTGTCGGTCAGTAAAAAGTGTCTAATGTATTTCCATACATTTCAATTCCTCTATATTTATGATACAATATCAGTACAATATGTCGTTATCGTGTCGGCGAATGAAAAAACGCCCTATAAGGTCAGTGTAAATAAACAAATTAAGAATCAAGTATTTTCGATAGTAACTTAAACTCAGCTTTGAAATTGTTTTAGGAGGACTGCACACTCCACAATTGTGCATGCTGAGGCTTGCAGCACTACACCAAAGCAATAAAGCCCAGTTTGAGATGTCGCCAATAGCAACTTTTGTTTTCATTGCAGAATAGACTATTCTGCAAAATGATTGTTGTCAAGCGCTTGACAAAAATCATGCCTATAGAGCGCCATGATGTATAGGCTTGCCTAGAAGATGCCTATTCACTCTTTCCTTAAAGTAGGTACTTAAGTAATACATGGCAGGAAACAGATATCGGACGGGTGTTCCATTCCTTAGTGGTTTGAATCAGAAATTTTGAATAAAAACATAATCATAATCATAGCCTTTATTGCTGAATAAATATTTTACACTGTTGTGTTTTTTTTTATTTACAAAATTTATTACTGAACATCAGCTTGTCCTGCGACATAGGCCTCCTCCATAGCCTTCGAGATTTTCCTCTCCTGTGTTGTTTGGCGCCATGTAGCACCAGCCACCACTCTTATATCATCTTTCCAAAATAAAATAAAAAACATACCCTATGTTAAATGAGTAAAAAATACTGTAACTTAAGTGTTTTTGTGCAACTGACAACTTCCCTGGGTGCAGTAGTTGTAAGCCGCCTTGTCTATTGAGATTTTTTGCTACTTACGATTTCTGATCAGAAGAGGCTTCTAAGCTGTACCTCCTAACAGCAATAATCTACCACCAAGCAAATTTAGCTTCCTGGTATGGTGCCACAGGCTGATTAGGGATTTGATTTAACTGCCATACCACTTCTAAGTTGGGCTTACCTAAATCTTAGAGATCTTTCATCAGGTGAGATAGCAGTGAAGGGCTAACTCCGTCCATGCCAGGGATATGCCATTTTAATATGCTGGCATTAAATATCAGTACAAAATGATTTATTTTATGTGTGTAATTTTTAAGTCCCCTAATTTTGAATTAGACTCACTCTCATAAGCTATAAGACTTCATACTAGTATGATGGATGGATGTTTTTCTAATGATTTAATAATACTAAAGCTACTTTATTATAAAAAATCTAAAATAATCCACTATCCTCAACATGAGAGAGCCTTTGAGTATTAAATCATTGAGATATTATAAGGTATATATTCTACGTTACTTTATGTAGCAAGATGTTTGTTAAAACACGTTATTTTCTGCGAAAACTACGTCTCAGTGTCTTGCAAGAAGTTTGTAAGAAAACAGTTTGAAGTTTACATAGGAGCACAAAATTGGTAATCAAAACTCTCTCAAAGATACAGCAATAACCTAGACGCAAACAAATAGTATAAACTGTAAACATTGTTATTTTATCAAATTAGAACACTTGTAAAAACAATGAACCAAAAGTCAGTACATCAAATACCCACGATAGCAAGTAAAAGTGACTCACCTCGAGAGATGTTTCAATAACTGATTTTTAATTATGGTCACCATTTTGATGATTCGATTCGTATCTAATAAACGCGTGAATTTTAACGAAAAATCATTATTTCGCCCATAAATTTCCTTGGCCCATTCAGACTTAATTTTCTTTCTTCTACACAGTGACACTTGACAACTGAGTACCTACCCAGTGTTTCCACTTTAATGATTTCCTTTCCCCGCGCCTCAATTCAAATTTCCCCTTCTCAGAGCTTTTTTCCCCTCAAAAATATTCTACTGTAGTTTTTACTTTTGGCCCTAGTGTAGTAACTAAAAAAAAAAAAAAGGTCTATCGATTTTCTTCTATAGCATGCCCACGCCTCTGGTGATAATATGCTATGATAATATTATTTACACTAAATGTATTTTTCGTAGATTAATGTAGATTCGTATTTTATTTATAGCTTCACCAGAAATCTATAAAACTTGGGGCTGTATACTCACCTCTTATTCCAAGTCAGTTTACGCAATCAGCACATACATTTTAGCACAGAATAATATTTTAGGCCTTAAACAGAATGGAAATAAGGGTAATTATACGCCACCTGCACGTGTTGTCACTGTTTCTTATACATATACGGCAACACGCTAGTCCACGGTAGAGTCCATAAAAAATAGTTCCGAAATTTACCGCAATATTTTAAGCTAGGTTTTACCCATGATTTCCCGCAATTTCCCCTTTTAATGTCTTCCCCTTTTTCTTCCCCTATGGACCCTAATTTCCCCTCAAATGGGGAATTTCCCCTCATTGTGGAATGTGGAAACACTGTACCTACCAGTTCACAGTAGTCAGTAGGTACACTTGGACAGGCTGTGTTCCGTTATAGACTGCGAGCACTGTTCAGTGCTCTTTACTGTGGAGAAATTCGTTCCGTTATAACTGACAGTAAACTGCTGCAGTATCCTAGGGAAATATATGACGTTACTGAGACAAACACTGAGAGCACCTTACCTCGAAAACGCCAGTGCTCACAGTACAAAGATGGCGTCGATTAATGACGTCATATATTTCCCTAGGATACTGCAGCAGTTTACTGTCAGTTATAACGGAACGAATTTCTCCACAGTAAAGAGCACTGAACAGTGCTCGCAGTCTATAACGGAACACAGCCTCAGTGCTTACAGCGTTCCGTTTTAAGCAGTACCCAGTATACCTAACTATAAAGGAACGGCTTCGCAGTGTACTAAAGTGACGTCACACCTTACAGTGCTCGCAGTGTATTTCGGAACACAGCCTGTATGACGACAAGTTGACAATAATTAAAGTGTTGCCAAGTCTAAACCGGCCCAGTCGCCAAAAAATTGACGTGAAGTAGCCGAAATACTATTTCGAGTGGGGTATCATCAAGGTATCTTAAGAAAGAGCTTATTTTGCACATTCTAAAATATTTTTTTTTCTTCTTTATAAGTGTCTTAGTTTTGACTAAGGGTGAAAAATGTCAAAAAAAACGTCACTAAAAATCTGCATTATTGTTATTAACTTTTATTATTCAAAACTAACTCAATATTCTACGTTCAACTGAAGAAATCAACTAGGTGCATTAAAAATTGAGCAACAATATTGAAATTAAAGAGTATGTTTTAAATACCTACCCATTTTGCTACTTGCGGACATGTTTCTTACAAAAAAAATAGTATTTTAGCACACCTTACTAAAAATGTCTCTTTTTCGCCCAATTTTTTTTCGAAGAAGCCTTTATGGCGGCGATTGCAATTTTTGGTTTCTCAAACCCCCTTCGAGAACTTAAAAATCACCTAACTTGGCAACACTGAATTGAATTTATTACGAAATAAATGTCAATGTCTGTGAGTGAACCAAAGATGGACCAAACCAAAACTGTCAATATCCTTTTTGCTTGTCTCTGGCTTTGATTGCCTGTGGTCATAGCTGTGGTTGAATGGCGGGATATTTGTTTGGTCGTTGTGTTGTTGTTATTGTTTTATCGATTTTTCGTAAAATGTTTGCAACTGCGCTCAACAAACAAAACAATTTTTAAATAAAAATACAAAATCAGTGCAATTTTGAATCTGGCTGCTTATGAAGGAGGTGCAAGTCTTGTAAGATTCTTATAAAAAAAAATTGACAAAAATGACAAGTTTATGCATTTTTCTAAGATTTCGTTTGTATTTCGTATCTCCTAGTTTTGTACTTGTGCTTATTTAATTAATTATTTTGTATTATCGCGGAAATAATTTGCCATACAGTGAATAGTGTAGGTAGATAAAGTTTATAATAGCTGCAAATGAGTTAATATTTTATCATAGGTGCTGGTAACAGTAAGTATTATTATTTATGCTTTTAGTCCTTTTTAATTGCATTTAATTTATGAATTTCAGCTTGAAATCTTTAAGTTCTAAATGCTATTTTACAAAGTTCAATTTCTTTTATTGCTCAAGCATTATAAATCATGTATAAAGGCATATCAAAGGTGGGAACTTGTATGCTGTTTACAGGACAGAATTCCCCCTTTTTTATTATCCTATATTTATAGTTATTCTTCTTGCAAGGACTTAGGCCATTAATTTATGAATTTCAGCTTGAAATCTTTAAGTTCTAAATGCTATTTTACAAAGTTCAATTTATTTTATTGCTCAAGCATTATAAATCATGTATAAAGGCATATCAAAGGTGGGAACTTGTATGCTGTTTACAGGACAGAATTCCCCCTTTTTTATTATCCTATATTTATAGTTATTCTTCTTGCAAGGACTTAGGCCATTAGGAGTATAATCTTTGCATAAAATGCACAATAATTTCCAACTATTAAGTACATAATTATAATGTATCTTATTTTTGTATTTTAGACGCAGAGCCTCACATTTTTGTTCTAAAAGCACGCTTCACACAATGTCACTAACTGAGAGCAA
Source organism: Erebia ligea (assembly GCA_917051295.2). Taxonomy (NCBI): domain Eukaryota; kingdom Metazoa; phylum Arthropoda; class Insecta; order Lepidoptera; family Nymphalidae; genus Erebia; species Erebia ligea. The sequence goes on from OU785241.1 coordinate 3,028,919, forward strand.
AGTAGACAAATTGAGCGAGTATATAGACACAAACAACTGTTCTGGTGACACAAACGGAATAAAATATAAACATATGCAGTTTTACCAGGAGGAGAATAATAACACATACGAAAAACAAGACAGTCCTCAAGACATCTTTTATGTATGTAGCTTTATTGGTATTTTCAAATCAAGAGAGAATAGGTGTCTCTTAGGCAAGCGCGCTCTACTTTAGGCTGCATCAGTACTTTCAGCAAGTCTGATTGCAGCCAAGTGCTAGTCTATAAAAATAAAAAAAAATAGTCAATGCTTTCTGCAAGAATAATTTATATTTCAAGAGAAGATACCTAACTAGTTTGTCAATACAGATGTCATAATCTACTTCAGGCATTACCGATTTTCGCAGCCCATAGACCTTAAAAGGGAAACCTGTTGGAAAGTCATCCAAAGGTGTGCTTGTCAGTGCATGGTCACTATTCCAGCTCTTTGGGATGACAACGTCTATTGGTTCTCTCTTCTGATTGCCCCGCCCATTGGCACTTCAGCTTTGCAATACTTTGAGCTATGTTAGTTACTAAGTAGTTCTTCTATGGACCCCCTCATTTCTGACTTGAACACTTTAAGAAATTGCGAGTATTATTCTCTACTATGCTGCTGAGACCCGGACTCTTTCTTGGGGCCCATAACCGTTGCCCTAGGTGAGCGACAAGCGACGCGATGCGACGCGACGCCATAGTAAATGACAGACGCGACAACATAGGCCACGTGAAGGGTCAGCTACTGTTTGATACGGTCGCGTTGCGTTGCCGCGTTTGTCGCTCACCTAGGACAACGGGTGATTAGCGACCAAGTTTCTGATCTGTATGTCATAAAAATTATTTCCAAAAAACCGACTTCCAAAGCCACTGTAAAGTAAAAAATAATGTTGATTTCTACACACGATGTTGAAGTCGGGCGAGCCTGACGCGTCAACTTTGCCTATCTTTGTTAAACTAAAGAGAAAAAAAAATACGTGCCGAATTGAGAACCTCCTCCTTTTTTGGAATTCGGTTAATAAAACAAAACGTTTGTTTCAATAAATACTTACCACTATTTTCAGGAGGAGAATAACAACGAGATAAATGAAATCACAAAGGACTTTTCCGAGATGGGATGTATCGTGGACGCGGTGAAACGACCGCCCAATATATGTATTGAGACTTGTGTTTACGAGGAAGCAGAGTCTGACGACGATAACGAAAGGTAACGAAGTTGATATCAAATAGTTTTTCAATAATTAAAAAAATAAATAAATCACGAAAGACTTTTCCGAGATGGGATGTATCGCGGACGCGGTGAAACGACCGCCCAATATATGTATTGAGACTTGTGTTTACGAGGAAGCAGAGTCTGATGACGATAACGAAAGGTAACTAACTTGATATCAAATAACTACTTAATAATAACGAGATGGCGATGCATGAAATCACAAAGGAGTTCTACGAAGTGGTATGTATCGTAGACGCGGTGAAAAGACTGCCCAATATGTTATGTATCGAGACTTGTGTGTACGAGGAACTAGGGTGTGACAATGATAAGGAAAGGTAACTTGATATCAAATAGCTTCCAAATCACGAAGGAGTTTTACTAGATGAGATGTATCGTGAACCTGATGCAACGACCGCCCTGGAATATAATTATGTATTTAAGACTTGTGTGTACGAGAAACCAGAGGGACGACAATAACAAAAGGTACCTAACTAACTTGAAAATCCCAATTAATTTTGAACTGGACCTGGGACTTAACACGGGATTTAATGATACGAAGCCGAATCGACGCCCCCCGCGAATAATCCGGTAATGAGCTATTACGGGGTTTTTCATGTTATGTGTTTTTAGGCATCTAGAATTAAAAATGAATCATGTGAATTTTTTTCAGATTTTTTCTATCGATATTTTCAAAGATATGAAAAATTACGTGTGTGTTCCATTAAAATGCATTAAAAAGTATTTTAAACGAATAATATTGTTTTAGATCTTTACGAAAAAAAATACCAAAAGGATTTATCAGTAATAACTTTTACGATATTATTCGGGTAAACAGTTGACTACCGTAATTAAGTAAGAAGTAATACAGGTTAAAAACATCAGAATAGACCACATCAGATGAAGCTAGATACATAAGACAGTATAAGAAATCATATTAATTTATTTCCCAAAGTCGATTCGCACTACATAAGAAAAGAATCTAAACGAGAATATTTGTGTGAATCAAATCCATACTAATATTATAAATGTGACGTGTTACGAAAGTGTGTCTGTCTGTCTGCTACGCTTTCCCGGCCCATCTTTTCAACCGATTTTGCTGAAATTTGGTATAGAGGTAGGTTATATCCCGAGAAAGGACATAGGCTAAAGTTTGGATGGATGTATGGATGTGTGGATGTATGGATGTATGGATGTTTGTTACTCAATCACGCCCCAACGGCTGAACGGATCTGGATGAAATTTGGCACAGAGATAGATTATAGTCTGGAATAGCACATAGGCTACTTTTTATCCCGGAAAATTAAGGAGTTCCCGCGGGAATCAAAAACCTTAATCCACGCGGACGAAGTCGCGGGCATCATCTAGTAAATATTATAAATGCGAAAGTTTGGATGGACATGGATGTATGGATGTATATGGAGGTTTGTTACTCAATTACGCCCCAACAGCTGAACGGATCTGGATGAAATTTGGCACAGAGATAGATTATAGTCTGGAATAACACATAGGCTACCTGGAAAATTAAGGAGTTCCCGCGGGAACCGAAAAACGTCGATCCATGCGGACGAAGTCGCGGGCATCAGCTAGTCTCTAAATATTTCAAAAATGTATCGGCTCTACAAGACATGGTTTGCAAAACAGAACTATTCTGAAAATGTTGAGATAGCTTCAAAACGACAGTATCATCATCCTCAACCGATAGACGTCCACAGCTGGACATATACCTCTTGCAAGGATTTCCACACGCATTTCTTGCGCCGCCTGGATCCAGCGGCTCCCTATACGACTCTTCTTATGTCGTCCGTCCAGCGAGTAGGGGGTCTGCCAACGCTGCGCTTTCCAGTGTGTGGTCGCCACTCTAGCACTTTGGGACCCCAACGTCTATCGGTTCTTCTAACTATGTGCCCTGCCCAATGCCCATTGCCACTTCAGCTTCGCAACACGTCGAGCAATGTCGGTTACTTTAGTTCTTCTGCGGATCTCCTCATTTCTGATTTGATCGTGTAAAGAAACCCCGAGCATTGCTCTCTCCATCGCCCGCTGAGTGACCCTGAGCTTTCTTATGAGGCCCATAGTTAGCGACTCTCACCCATATTCTTAGTCGTAACCTCGAAAGCCCCTCGACTCATCCTCACTCGAGGGAGCCTCAAGGAAGGCCTCGAACGTCCCTCGAAATTGATATTCTCTCGCAAGTGTGACATAGTTATACTAAACCTAACAGTTTTCTCTTCAAATATGATTTTGATCAGGATTATATTGAGTTGGATTATGATGCAGGCAATAGTAGACAGCGTCGGCAGGAACAGGTCACCAAAAAAATTTAAAATATTGTATTAAAGTCAGCATACGACGAGCCTCTCCCTATTAGAAAGGCTTTGTACGATGTTCTCTTAAGCCTGTGTGACTCTAAAGCAATTCCTAGCCATTACCAACTATTTTATAGGAACTTAAGCTATAGTGACTCTAAATCAGGTGGTGATGAGGATTCTGACTAAGATTTTTAACCGTAATAGTCCTGTGTAGTGTTATTCATAATATTATGTCCTGTCTTTAGGCCAAAGTGTAAATTTTTTTAAGGTAATAATTATATCAATTACTTTTTAAACTAACCAAAAACCAATGTTGTTTCATTTACTAGAATATCATTTATTTCATGACAAGTAATATAATAATACTTAGGCAAATTATTCGAATAAACGGTAATGATCAAAACAATAAAACGTACGTTATTTTTCAACAGGCGAATAGTATAGTAATTGCTTTGTACAAATGTACAATAAACAAAACTATTTGCACGAATAATATCGCAGCACGATATAACTGTTGCAGACGGCAAATAGAAGTTTACACGAATAATATCGTAAGTGACACTACTGATCAGAGCTTTACATAAATTAGTATAGTAAAATGCATTTAGTTCAATTATTACGAAGACCTTGGTACTAATTAAATTTGGTTGAAATAACAAGATAGCTGGAAAAATTAGCTACCATATATGATATAAAATGTCTCTGATACTTGTTGTTTAGTGGAGTTATTAATAAAAATGCTTCTTTTATTTCTCCTGAACATTTTGACTTTTTCGATTACCGGATTATTCGCGGGGGACGTCGGAATATGCTAGGCCATTTACGCCAACAAGGCAATATAATCAAATCCAAATAATAAATTTCAGGTCACATACATCTAAAAATAACGATGAAGAGGATGTCCACTATTCAGACGAATTTGAAGAAGCAGACCTCAGTGATATTGAGTTAGAAAAACCAAAGAGCCAAACGGTTGTAAGCAACGGTAACAGTAAGGCGCAGGTCAATAAGACACTGTCAAAATCCTCTGTCAAGCTGTCAAAGAGTCTGCAGTCCTGCATGTCACAGTGCGCTAGTCAAAAGCAAGGGTCAGTGTCTGGAAGGTCTACGGATTATGGGTAAGGATTAATGTTTAATCGTTGACATTATTATAATATTTATTACTAGATGATGCCAGAGACTTCGTCCGCGTGGTTTAAGAATTTTTGATTCCCGCGGGGACTCTTTAATTTTCCCGGATAAAAAGTAGTTTATGTCCTTCCTTGAATCTTCGAGTGAATCTAACACTGGTTCGGAATGTCATTCCTAAAGAGAAGAACCAGCAAGAAACTCTCACAATATCACTAAAACATACCTAAATAAAATTCTTTATTTTTCTTTATAACATGTTTATTTTATTCCAGGTCAGTATCAGTGCCAGCAACTCGGCGTATAAACATGTCGTTCACAAACGATAGGTTACGAGAGATCGAAAGGCATAACCACATACTACTTAACAAGATACTAAGCGCGCGGAACAAACGCAAGTCTACCATACCACCGCCCCGCGATGACCGGCCAAAAAAACCGCTTCCGCCTGCCGCCGTGCATAGGAAAAATCTACAGAGGAAGATAGACCACGATAATATGGTGAGTTAGTGAATATAGATCAGGTAGTTTTGAGGAGAAATGAGACCCCATTGCAACACCCCAAAGTCTTCATATAAGTTGGTAGAGTATACGTTCCAAGAACCCATTGTAACCAGTCACAGTGCAGAGGAAAAATTAACAAAGATAGATAGGCCTTGATCATACTTCATACTTAGGTATATTATAAATGTGAAAGTGTGTTTGTTTGTTGGTTTATTGGTTTGTTGGTTTGTCCTTCAATCACGCTGCAACGAAGCAACGAATCGACGCCATTTTTGGCATGAATATAGTTTAGGACCCTGGAGAGTGACATAACTAGGCTACTTTTTATCCCGAAAAAGTAAGAAGTTCCCGCGGGAATTAAAAAACTTAAACCACGCGGACGAAGTCGTGGGTATTAGCTAGTATCTAATATGGTGAGTCGAGACTAACGCTAGACTACGCTTTAACATCCCATCTTTTCATCCGATTTTGATCAAATTTGGTAAGTTACATCCCAGGGAATGACAGAGGCTACTTTTCATCCCTATAAATTAAAAATTAAGGAGCGGGAGTTAAGAGAACTTAACCACGAAGTCGCGGGCATCAGCTACTAACAAAGAGATTGTTGGTCAAGCGGCAACTAGCCCCCCTAGCAAGTTACAAACGTTTCGTAGAGAATAGATTCTCTTTCTATAATTATTAACGCTTTAGCGAAATCGATGTTGTACGTTCACATTTGAAGTTATTTTTAAGTTTTTTATTGTTACCTACCCTCAAAAGGAAGTGGTTTCCACTATACATGGAATCCTATAGTGTGGAAATCACTGCCGCACTAGTTCTTAACGAAACTATTGTGATGATTTGTCAAATAAATAAATGCAATGAAAAAAAAGTGAGCTCAGAACTCATATTGTGTTTTCCAGATTCTGTTGAAGAAGATCCAGCGCGCAAAGTCTTCCGCCTGCAGCATCCGCCGTTGATACACGAGCCGCGTCCGATGCGCGGGCGCATGTTGCTGTTTGTTACACATGTTTTATATCGCTATTAAACCTATATTATTATACTTGCCTCTCATTTATCCAGCATCTTTTGAACTGCCATACCGCTATTGGGTATTTGTCAACTATTTAAATTTTTTTTTTTTTGTGATGATTAAATAGAGGATCTCCCAAAAGTCGTAATATCCACGTACCTAGTTTTATGTTTGAAAACCATTATAACTATCGATTAAAATAAAAAAGTGCGTCGAACTCTGATGACGCCAAAATTCAGTATTTCATACAAAATCCCATATTAATCATGCGTTTTGGCGTTTGAAAAAAGTTATTGATTTGAATAGTTGTCAATACCCAATTATTAAAAGGAGTCCTGAGCAAGCTAGTTATCTTGTACATCACAAAACAAATGAATGAGTGGATTCCCATGCAGCAGTCGCCAATTTCTGCGAAGTCCTGGAAACTTACATTACTTAATTATTTATAATCAAGTAAAAATTGCATCAGTAATGATTTTTGTTCGATAGTTATGAAAATGTCATAAAATATTAAAGTGCTATTTTATTCCTTCAATATTAGAAATAACATGTTTATTCATATCTATACTTATAATAAAACTGTAACAGGGCCAATTCTGTACATTGAAGATATTTTGAAAATTTTTTTTGGAGGGCACTCATTATTCGATACTGAAGCCAAATCTGTAATTTTTTTCATTTTTGTCTGTCTGTCTGTCTGTCTGTCTGTCTGTCTGTCTGTCTGTCTGTCTGTATCTTGGCCGCGCATCACGCCGAAACTACTGAATGAATTCAAACGAAACTTGGCACGATTTGAGCCCATACTACGAGGTAGGACATAGGATACTTTTTATCCCGAAATTCTACCCCCGAAGGGGTGAAATAGGGGTTGAAAGTTTGTATGAAAGTCCTTTATTTCTCAAGTTATAGCCATGAAACTTGATATATGAGCTGCGGGTTGAAAATAGAGTCATACGTGTTTCACAGTTTTTGAAAATTCGACCCCCAAAAGGGTGAAATAGGGGATGAAAATTGGTATGAAAGTCCTTCGTTTCTCAAGATGTTTTACAAGTTATATCAACGAAACTTTTTATTTTGGCTTACGGTAAAAAATAAAGAAGTACGTGTGTCACGGCTTTTCAAAATTCCACCCCTAAGGGGGTGAAATAGGGGGTGAAAGTTTGTATGAAAGACCGTCATTTCTCAAGTTATATCGATTAAACTTGGTATACAAGCTACCGGTTGAAAATGAAGAAATAAGTGTTTCACAGTTTTTGTAAATTTTACACCCGAAGGGGTGAAATAGGGGTTGAAAGTTTGTATGAAAGTCCTTCATTTCTCAAGTTATAGCCATTAAACTTGGTATATGAGCTGCGGGTTAAAAATGAAGACATACGTGTTTAACAGTTTTTCAAAATTTCACCCTCAAAGGGGTGAAATAGGTGTTTAAAATTTGTATGAAAGTCCTTCATTTCTCAAGTCATATCGATGAAACTTGGTATACAAGCTACCGGTTAAAAATGAAGAAATACGTATTTCACAGTTTTCGTAAATTTTACCCCCGAAGGGGTGAAATAGGGGTTGAAAGTACAAACTTTAAAAGTCTTTCATTTCTCAAGTTATATTCATGAAACTTGGTATATCCACGCGAACGAAGTCGCGGGCATCAGCTAGTAATAAATAAAAGGAATAGAGGGAATAATAAAGGATAAGAGACCTACAAAATACATTAATCCGATACCGGAGCAAATGCACAAACGAGGTCAAAGGTTCACGCTTGATTATTTATTTATTATTGTATTTTATACGTATTGTGTGGTAAACAGGGTAAACACGGTTCTTTGGTACCTACTTAGGTACCTAAGTAAATGTTATTCATACCTATCCTATGATGTCTAGAGAAGTCATAGATAGCCCCCAAATTCGAGGGATGATTTTTAAGAAATCCACACGGATGCACACAGTGAATAAAAATGCAAAGTTTAACTTTATTTTTTAGTAGTTTCCCCACTGTTGTATAGATGGCGCTGCATGATGAAAAATATTGCAGTTTCCCCAAATTTTCGCTAGAGGATTTTTCTGGCAAACCGGCCGTTGAAACGCTGAATTCAAAGATTACTCGACGATTTTTTCGTTAGCCATATACAATGTTGTTGTATCCGCTTTGTTACTTATTTATCGAATATTGTAGGTAGTTTTCTTAGTAAATAATGATAATAATATTAATCTTGCTAGCGCGACTTCGTCCGCGTGTTTTAAGTTTTTTTTATTCAACGTTTCACGCGGGAACTCCTTATTCTTCCGGGACAAAAAGTCCGGCCCATGTCACTCCATGGTCCTCAACTATACCTACCCATGCCAGAATTCACGTCGATCCGTTGATCCGTTGCGGCGTGATAGAAGGACTAATGAACAATCAAACACACTTTCGCATTTACAATATTAGTATGATTGTAGTACCTAATAAAAAACTACGCATAATATTTGGACACAATTAGGTATGATGAATGATCGTGTCGAAGACTTAAGCTGTAGGTACCCTATGATATTTAAAACATTAGATACGTTCCCCGCGCTTTATTATGGCAAGAAATTATGAAGGCACTTGCCCTCACTTGCGTACATTGCAGTTAACAACAGTGTAACTCAGAATCTATATTTCCCACTCACTTTTCCCACTCACGCTTTGCATTTTTAAAATTTTTTTTCAATTATTTTTTATAGAATAGCAAAAGTATGTTCTTACGGGGTGTCAAACGAAAACACACGGGTTGTTATTTTGAACTGGACGATATTCGCGACTTCGTCCGTGTGGATTACTCGGCTGGAGTAGCTCTTGCCATTAGCCAGGACCTATTAATTAATATTTTGTAGTCCAGAAGAACTATTTAAATCTTTGCCCTTTGTCACTCAATGGATGGCCATCCATTGACCTAACATCCATCCATTACAGTATTTTTCTGTATATACCTAATCCATATTATATACAGAAAAATACTTAGGTAATATAGCTGGTGGGTCACCACTATTTGCATTATGCTTTGATTATGCCTCGCTGCGCTGGTTTTACCGATTTGAGAATTTAGTTTATTTTATACATTGGTACCTACTTAATTTTTACGTGTGAAATATGAGTTATACTTATACTTATTATAATGAGATTTGTTTCCAAAATTAGATAGAAATATTCTTAAATTTAATTGGTTCCTAGTTCCTACCTATATTAAGTATTAATGTTGCCTTTAGGTACATAATTAGGTAGATATCTATATCGAATAATAATATCCACGTGTCAAGTTTACTGCCGTCGTTAAAACATAAAATTTTGTAATGCGCTTATTATAACATATTCAAAATCCATAATATCTTATAATATAACAATCAATCCCACATCACAATATCTACCAGTAGATTTCCATTAAAGTGAAAAAAGAATAGGTACGTAGTAATTCGCCAATTGCGTATGAACCGTAACTAAACTTAATTAACGTCGTAAGTAGGTAAGTAAACATATTTTTTTACGATTTAACTACGTAGCTCTACCGTCATTAAAACTTTAAAAGTAGGTACTTAGTTTTAGAGTTCCGTACCAAGATGTTAAAAAAGGAACCCTTATGGTTTAAGGCGACACTTGTTTGTTCGTCTGTCTGTCTGTAAGTACATACGTTTGCATATTTAAGTACTTAACTACTAATGCTATAGATTGACTTAAAATTTGGAATAGTTATAAAGTTGCCCAAACTTATTGAAAATGAAAGAATTCACAAATATGTAAAGGAGATGACCAGTAACTGCCCTCCGATTCGGGACAATGTGCAGGATTTCCGTTTTTACAGTAAGGTTTAAAAACTAAAACTTAAATTACTATGGATTTATTATTCCGAATAAGGTCAAGGTTAAAATGTCTATAAAAACAATACGTTTATTGTTTAAATCTTGAGCGTCCGGTTTCCTCTTTATGCAATACTCCATTTTGACGTTCCGTTTTATCCATGCCTAATAATAATCTTGTTACCCTACATGAATACCATATAAGTACCTTAGTCTTATGAGTTAATTATTATGAGTGATTTATTTTTGATCAATTAAATAGTAATGAAAAGGAAATGTATGTTTTGTTTTTATTATTTTTGTTAGTTGACAGGCCTCAAACGAACAAATCATTTTCAAATAACCACTGCGTTTAAAGGAACGTAACGCCTTCTGGCATTGCATCTGTCTGCCATCTGTGGTCGAATAGTTGAACAAACTCGCTAACCAAAACGTTTAGCGCCATCTGTTGTCGAATAGTTGAAAAGACTCGCTAGCGCCATCTAGTGTGGCAGCAGTACAATGTAGCGTGATTTTTAAAGGAATTACATAATTCTTGCAAATATAGTTTTATTATTCCAGTATTATCCTCATCCATGCCCAAATAATGCAAAGCTTAATTATTTTCCTGAGAAACGTGGTAAGCAATACTTAAAATATTTTTTTAGACTCGCTCAGCACAACAACTAGTGCCATCTAGTGTGGGAAAGAAGTTTTTTGGTGAAACTTCTTTTATTTATTTTCTCAATTTTCAGAGCCTTCAGACTCCTGAAGCTTTTTTATCTGAAAACTATAAAATATAAAAATTACAACAATAAAGAGTTCATTGCTGCACATTAATTTTTGATATCTAGGCAAGCTCCCATAGTTGCGCTGGTCAAGTCCTTTTAAAGCGGGCTTATGTTAATGCACACAAATCGATACCTCCCACGTAAGTTGTTGTATCCCCAAAACCGCAATTTTACAATAGAGCATTTTAAAGATTCAAATTGGACTAAAAACTGCATTTATTATTGTATCTTGGTGAAATTTGGTATATGAATGTAATTTATAGTATTCTTGACTATGTTAAAAGATAATTTAAGAAAATATGTATATTTTCTGAGATATCGTTCATACAACATTTTACTGCGGAGTACAGGCTGCGCCATTTGTTGTATCTCATACTTACAACATTATACCGCGGAGTTTCTATTTCGTCAGTTGTTGTATATGATAGTTACAACAATATACACTGCAAAATATAAGTTTAATTCCATTGTATGTGGCAATACCCATATACATCGGTTAAAAATTTATGTGTGTATTATTGTGTGATTAAATTCTAGGTTAAGAAATAAAAAAGAAATATTATCAAGGATAAATTTCTTTAATTATTTAATAAGAACAATACATACTAGTCATTTTAGGACCATTTTCATGAAAACTAATAGGTAAGTATCTTTAAAAAACAAAATAATAATGAACATTAATCTTTAAAAAAAACAGATAGATAATCACTTCTATTAATCAATAGGTACCTACTTAATAATTTCTATGAGATCAAGACAACTAAAATCAGGTAACGATTTATAATAATTATTATTGGCATTGTAAATACCTAGGTTTTATTCAAATTAAAAAAAAAAAGATTTTCAAAATTATATCTAAACACAAAAATCAACAAAAAAATCAACAAAACAGTTGTTACTTTCAATTAAATAAACCTATTTTTTGGTTTCATTGGAGACTTCAATCAGTAAAAAACTAATATTTTTATAAGAGAATCAATAATAAAAACGAAGATACCTAATGGTTAAAGACTAATTATTTCGTGGTCGAAAAGAACGTGAAGGAGGGTAGTTTGATACCCTCCAGCTCCATCTCACAGCACAGCAGTCCCGGCGTGACAACGATCCATGCAACTGGGTCGAAATATCGACAGTTAAAATCGCCATTTTATCGTGGTATGTACCCGTTTATTACGTTATTATTATAAAGATGCATAATTTAAAGAAATTTAAATAAGTTAAAAAAGAAAAGACTAAATTATGTACTATTCTGACTCAGAAAATTCAACATCATTATGAGAGCCATCGACAAAAGACAGATTCCTGAAAAAGTCGTGATATGTGGCTGGAATAATTCTACTGTGACAGAGACTCATTAAGTGAAGAGTTGAAGGCTATTGTGGCAGCGGATCCATCGCAAACCACGTCCGAGCTAGCTGCAGGCTGCGGTGTTAGTGATAAAACTGTTTTAATCCACTTGAAGCAAATTGGGAAGGTGAAAAAGCTTGAAAGGTGGGTACCTCATGAATTGAGTGCAGCAAACCGACAAACGCGCGTCGACTGCTGTGCATTACTCAACCGGCACAATAATGAAGGGATTTTAAATCGAATCATTACCTGCGATGAAAAGTGGATCCTGTACGATAATCGGAAACGCTCATCGCAATGGCTGAACCCTGGCGAACCAGCCAAATCCTGCCCCAAGCGATAATTGACTCAAAAAAAATTACTTGTGAGCGTTTGGTCTAGTGCCGGTGACGTTCACTACAGCTTTCTTAAATCTGGCCAGACGATTACGGCGGATGTCTATTGTCAGCAACTGCAAACCATGACGGAAAGAGCTGCTAAATAACGGAGGCTGGTCAATCGCTCTAGGCCACTGCTGCTTCAGGACAACGCTAGACCACACACTGCACAATAGACGGCTACCAAATTAGAGGAGCTTCAATTGGAATGTCTAAGACATCCACCGTACTCCCCGGACCTTGCTCCAACAGATTACCATTTTTTTCGAAATTTGGATAACTTCTTGCAAGGGAAAAAATTCAACTCCGATGGGGCAGTCCAAAGCGCCTTCAAAGATTTTATTGATTCCCGTCAGAATGGTTTTGAATGAATTGACTACCTATGAGATGGCAAAAGTGCAATGGTACATACTTTGATTAAATAAATAATACATTATATTTAAAAAAAATCGACTTTATGTTCCTCCCTTACAAAACGCCAATTTCATATTACCTATGTAAGGACCTAGTATTATTTTTATGACCCAATTTTAGAATAGACTTTTGACATACAACATTGAATTTAAGTAAAAAAAAATGTAATAGCAACGTAAAATATAGCATGTCACGATACAACGAAGTTTAGAATAACAACTTCCGAAGTAAAATGTTGTATTTATTACATACAACAATATTTTCAGTTTAATGTATACGTAAAATGTTATATGTATTACATACAACATTTTTAATGAACGCTCAACAACGTATACTGTTGTAAGTAATCTATACAACATTTTAGGTTGGTATCACAACAGTACGTTTCATTTTTATATATTTGAAGTAATTCAGTTACGCAAGTTAATTTTGAGAGAACTTAAACGCTTCCTTCCTACCGCGTACGGCCGGTTGAAAGTCCGGCGTAGTCTGTTGTATGTGACAAATACGAGACGCGAGCGCGTGATTCTCCCCGTCCCGCACCCCGCGTAAACCATTGCAAAGGTAGATACAATGTTTTAGTCCGTTCTTGTTCGAAAGTTACAACAAAATACGTCTGGCAAATCCTTGAAAAAAACATATTTTTGTAGTTTTTTCACACTGAATGCATAAAATAATACAAACTAGGATAGTTTTCAGTAAAAACGCTAAACGGCATTTTTGTGGCATACAACAACTTACGTGGGAGGTATCGAAATAAAATAATCTACTAAATACTTTAAAACTAGGAATGCAGACTTATTGATTAATTATGGGCATTATGGCGATCTCTTCCAGACAATCTTTGGAGAAAGGAGAAGTGAATACAAACGGGATGGTAGGTACGCGGACTTAGAATACAACTGTATCATATTAAACTAGGCAGCCATTTAGTTTTTGAATACCTTGACAAAAGAATCACAGAGTCTGACTCGCACTTGACCGGTTTTTACGATTTAACTACGTAGCTCTGCCGTCATTACAAGTATTTTTTAATCGAACAGGTGTTATATATTATTATTATCTTTTGAATGGGCTGACGAGCGATGATAACAGGTAGGTATACTTATAATATCGTTGATTTTAGTTTTGATACACTTCGACGTTTCATAGTTCTACAAACTTATCTGACCCGGTGACAGCATCGTTAGTATCTATTAAAAATTTCTATGGAGTTTTTTTTAACCCAATTATTTTACTTTTCCATACAATTTTTCAAACATTTTCTTTCATAAGAACCTTCTCCTTACAATAACAAACACAACAAAAAAAGAATTAGCGAAATTGGTCCAGCCGTTCACGCGTGATGCCGTGACCAAGGGAAATAGGGATTCATTTTTATATATAGATTATAGAAAGAAGATAAAATAAAAACCAAAACTAAAAGGCATAAAAATTTAACGATCTCAATTTATATAGACGGGCCCTGTCAAACAAAGAATGTGGGCTCATTTTACTAACGCCATCTAGTCTGAAAAGCGGGACAGCGCTATGGCGGGAACAAGGACAGGCTTATACAGGTGAGGGGCATGCCCTCCATATACCTATATATCGATGTAAAAATTAGTTCCAATTTTGACCAAAGGGTCAGATGAGTTTGTGGGTCTGTAGGTACATTCGTATCGTATCTAGGTATATGATTAACTTGCGTAGGTAAGTACTTCGCGTGTCTGAATGCTAAAGGGGTTCCTAGGAAAGTGGTACTGTCACATAACGCCCGCAATTCAGCGTCGAGTGCCGACCCAGAATCCACCAATTTGATCCGATCAATAACGCTTATGTAGGTAATAAATAAGAGCTTTTAATGTCTAGGCCGCATCGACCACACAATATGGTCGATGCTAGGCCGTTATGGCACGGATGAATTCAATACTTAATATAATAAATGCGAAACTGTGTCTGTATGCCTGCTATGCCCATCTTTTCAACCGATTTTGATGGGTAGGTAGGTACAGAGATAGGTAGCGTCTCGGGAAAGAGCATAATATAGCTAACTAGCTATTTTTAAACCGGAAAATTAATGAGTTTCCGCGGGTTATCAAACAATCTTAATCCACAATTTTCCGAAGCGCTGGCACATTAGGTTTATCTACTCATGTGGCGGTGGTAGAGTCCTGTTAGCACCAAGACATTCCCATTGCCATTCCCATATATCTATAATGCATACATTTTTAATGTACCTATAAGACCGTGATATCGTCATGCACTTATCACAGATGCCAGCTCCTGCTATGGACAGGACAGAAAGTCTTGAAGATAAAGATTAAACTTTCCTATAATGATCAACAATACATACTTACAGTCCACATATTTCAGTATTATTGTATTGTTGATCATTAAAGGAAAGTTTAATCTTTATCTTCAAGACTTTCTGTCGTCCTTCAGGATTCAACGTACTATCCTTAACAGCTCCCAGCCGTGACGTAGGCGCCCTACCTACGTCAGAACGTATTTTCAGTATAGTACGTGATGTTCGACTTTTATTATACCTTACGATCGCGTACAATAGACAAAGATATGGTGGAAAACTTCCAGGAGGAAGCTGAAAGTTGTTAAGCTTTTCCTAATTGTAACATACCTACCTAATTTATTTTTAGAAAAGAGCAACTGCGATTTTCTTGCCGTCTCTTTTTAGTACAATCTTTTTCTTTCCGTGTGTTGCGGTGTTAAAGTCCTGTTAACTGCCTCGTTGGTCTAGTGGTTAGCATGTTCGACTGTGGCCAACGAGGTCCCGGGTTCTTCGGGATTTTTCTGACAAGAAATTCTCAGTACTAGCTCGGAGTTAGGAAGTTGGTGGTGTTTCACCCCCGTGCCTCGGAGAGCACGTAAAGCCGTCGGTCCTGCGCCTGATCTCTCTCCGTTCTTGTCGGATTTTCCGTCCCATCGGGCTATCGCCTATCAGAGTAAAGGAACAGAGAGTGCACCTGGGAATGCGCACACACTTGTGCACTATAATACCTCCCGCGCAGATGTCTAATATCTGGAGATAGGCCGCCGTGGCCGAAATTCAGTCGGGAGGACATTAGAGTCCTGTTAGCACTAAGAAAATAGAATTATTTCTTTTGTCTCTGGAATATATCACAGATATTCCAGCTCCCAACCGTGACGTAAACCTGCGTCAGAACTCAGAACTTATTTTCAGTTAGGACGTGATGTTCATCTTTTATTACCTCACGATCGCGTTAAATAGTCAAAGAAAATGGTGGAAAATTCCCGTGAAGCACACACAGAAAGCTTGAAGTTGTTAATTCTACCTTACATAGGTAAACGCTGAAGTAACCAAAGATTACCTACCTATATCTAATCTCCGGGATACCTAAGTAAGTAATTTTGCACATACATGAAACCCTCAATTTAGCAAATGACTTGATTTATGATTGTTGAAAATCTTGACCTGAAAATCGTATTAAAATCCCGACAGTATATTATTATATCATGTTTGTGAGAAAGGTGCAGGACTCACCAATGCTTGGACACAGTTGTAATGATGATAATGTAGGTAATGATGGTAATGTATGTATTTTTGTAGGGAATTTACTAAAATTAATTTTTAAGGTTTTATATTATGTGTGTTGTACTAACTAATTGAGCCCTAGTTGCTTGAGATACCTACAAGTAAGTAAGTATTTTATTTTTTTTGTATATTTTAAGAGATTGGCACACACATATAGACAAATTCGGTTGAGGGTTGAGGGGTGATTCTTGTAATTTTAATTGATATTGATAGGAAGTTGCAAGGAAACATGAATAAAGTGAGGCAGTTTTACCAAATTGTGGTATAAAACTTGAGAGGATCGTCTAGTTGTAAATCTCCATACAAAGAGCGATAACGTTTTTCTTCCCGTAAATGTTGTCCAATTTTCATAATTTTTAGAAATCTAATGAAGAACTATGCTCGTACGTTTTAATTTTAAAGAAATATTGCTTATGTTAATAGTTATTAGCGTCTAAATATCCATATTTTTGACCTAAAAACTTCCTCGAGTATTTTAATTTTTTAAAATTTAACTAAACTTAAATACTAAAAAAATAAAACGTACGAGCCTAGATTAAGGTGTACTGAATCTAATGAGACCAAAAATGTCTAATTTCGTAAACGTGTGGGGGGGTAAAAACGTTATCACCCGAAACAATATTTCAAGAATAAAATGTAGGCATAATATGCCTACTGGACTTGCAACTCTCTCTACCGCACGATACGGAGAAGGCAGCGAAGCGTTGTGAAACAGATAGCATTAATGAAAATACCTACTCGCGTCGCGTTTCGTATCTAGACGATCCTCTTAAGTGCCTCCACAAAGCTTCCCACTAGCTCTCTGCCTACAATGCGTGAAGTAAGAGATGAAAGTGCTACAGCACTGTTCTCGGAACCAGTTTATGATACGAAAGTTTCGTACGTCAGTGCAATAACTTCCTACTAGCAACTGGCTACGAGGAGGTGATAGGAGGATAGCCTTTATTGATTTTATGACACCCGACCCTCTTTTATCCCCCGACCCCCGATTTTAATTTCGAAACGTAACGTTGGGAGCCATTGGGAGCGCTTGCTGTGAATGTATTCACTAAATTGAGCTCTAATTTTACTTTGTTACTTTTTCACGCCAGAATGGCTAAACGGATCCGGATGAAATTTAGCACAGAGATAGATTATAGTCTGGAATAACACATAGGCTACTTTTTATCCTGAATAATAAAAGAGTTCCCGCGGGAACCAAAAATCACAGATCAGAGAATTCTCTGATCTGTGCCAAAAATCCTCAAATGCATGTTTGTTACTCATTCACGCTAGAACGGCCGAATGGATCTGGATGAAATTTGGCACAGAGATAGATTACAGTCTGGAATAACACCTTGATATAGTTGAGGACCTGGAGAGTGCCATAGCCTACTTTTTATCCCGGAAAATTGAAGACATCCCGTGGGAACCAAAAAACCTCAATCCACGCGGACGAAGTCGCGGGCATCAGCTAGTACCTACATAGTTATTAATTTACTTCAATGAATTATAAGAGCCACCTACCAAGGCGAAGCTACTGAAATGACTTTTATCATTATTGTTATGACGTCTCGATATCTCCATAAAATTGAAAGTTTTCCGTCGCGTGGTCGCTCGCGGATTACATTATGCGATAGTAAACAATAATTATTCTGTTTTCGCGACGTTATCAAGCACTGTGATAATAATAAATGGCCACTTGACATTATTATTTTCATTCATCCATATTAAATGTCCATACTAGGTAAGTATTTATTTTATTTTATTTAATAGGAAGCCAACGGTAATCTTTGTCTTATTCTTTAACAACTTAGTTTTATATTCATACTAGCTGATGCACTTCGTCCGCGTGGATTGAGGTTTTTCGGTTCCCGCGGGAACTCTTTAATTTTCCGGGATAAAAAGTAGCCTATGTGCTATTCCAGACTATAATCTATCTCTGTGCCAAATTTCATCCAGATCCGTTCAGCCGTTCGGGCGTGATTGAGTAACAAACATCTATCCATACATCCATATCCATTCAAACTTTCGCATTTATAATATTTATTTGATACCTACTACCATTGATTACACGTGGATTACCTACGCACTTACAGGCTAACAACATGCATGATTGAAAGGTACGTATAAATCCCGGAGATCGATATTAGGGTTTGTAGCTTTGAAAAATCACCAAGTAAAGCTTTTGTTTAAAAGTAAGCTTTTGTTTTTATAAAGTAAAAAAAATAGAGCAATAATTACCGATTTGTCACAACATAAATAGCAGCAGTATTGGTTCAAGTATTGGTAATCGAATCGAACCTAACCATGTTCCTGCTTGAACTCGGGATTGGAGGTCCCGGGTTATGTGGACCCATATTGTTATGATTTCAGGGTTATCACTCTACCAATGCCACAGGAGGGTCATCATACCTAAAGAATTTCATCTTTTTTTTATCCACTACAAGTTAACCCTTGACTGCGATCTCACCTGATGGTAAGTGACGATGCAGTCTAAGATGGTAGCGGGCTAGGGGCATAGCAGTTATATTAAACCCAGTCCGCTAATCGGTTTCTACACGCCAACGGACCAGAACGCTAAATCGCTTGGCGGCACGTCTTTGCCAGTAAGGGTGGTAACTAGCCACGGCCACGGCCAAGCCAGACCATGGAAAATAAAGAAATTATAAATTCCCAAGTTGACCCTGCCTGGGATTTCACCCGGGACTTTCGCAAAGGCAACAGCGCTCAACACTGCGCCAGGGAGATCGTCAAACCGTCTAAATACTCCAGCATTTTGATATATGTATTTTCAACAGTTGGGAATCAAACGCGCACAAATAAGGAAACAGCACACACCACTGAGTCAGAGAGGTCGTCAATTATTCTGTTTTCGCCCCGTTATCGAGGACTCTGATAACGAGCACTCGACACTATTATTTTCGAACATAATAAACTACTCGATGTGTACCTATAATGTGTATTATTAATTGATTTCCAAGTCGTCACTTATCACTCTTATCAGTAATTCACTTCATCGTTGGTTTTTCCTTCAATGAACAAATACTTTCTTTGAATAACAACCCACCATCCTCGCAGTTATATCTTACACTAGCGGTCCGCCCCGGATTCGCACGGGTAGCACTATAATCATCATAATAGTCCACCATACCCAATAGTATAGCCAGTCGCCGCAGTGGCGTGCACTTCATAGATGCATAAAAGCACTGCTTACCCAAGGCCCAGCGTTATATGTGAAGTGGCGTGCACTTCATAGAGGCATAAAAGCACTGCTTACCCAAGTGGAAATACGTCAATGCTCATTTTTTATCAAGACGGTCAGGTATTCTGACTTATCAATGCCTACCTTAGCTTCAAACCCTGTGCACGACAATCGGGCAGACGGCACTGGGAAGCACAACCCCGCCTGCCGCTGCAGCTTACGGCAGCGCCTATTTCTGTTGTGGGTTACTTTATTTCCATGGTATTCACCTAAATCATACTAGGTATAATATTATAAATGCGAAAGTGTGTTTGTTTGTTGGTTTGTCCTTCAATCACGCCGCAACGGAGTAACTGATCGACGTGATTTTTGGCTTGGGTATAGTTGAGGACCTGGAGAGTGACATAGGCTACTTTTTATCCCGGAAAGTTAAGGAATTCCCGCGGGAATCAAAAAAACTTAAACCACGCGGACGAAGTCGCGGGCATCAGCTAGTTAAATATAAGGGCTTTGATCAATATTAAATTCTTGAGATGACCAACCATTTTATTATTACGATGTTAGTCAAAACACCTTCGAAAGTAAAGCTTTGTTGTAGACCAAATTTGAAAATCATAAAAATGGTTATTGTGAGACAACCTTTGAAGATTTTTTTTAGAACTTTTTAAGAGGAACAATTCCACCATACATTTTGTTTTCGTGTAACTTAAATTACGAGGTATTATGCAGCGCATGCCACGGAAGTTCTCCGAGGAGAAGATTTTTCCCGACTTAATTCACATTATTGCAATTTTCGTAGGGATCTCTAATAAAATATAGCCTATGTTACTCGCTGATATGTAGGTTTCTTTAAGTGAAAGAATTTTTAAAATCGGTTGAGTAGTTTTTGAGTTCATCCATTACAAACAAACAATCAAATCTTTCCTCTTTATAATATTAGTTAGTTTAAATAGAATTATCGTTTTCTAGATGATGCCACACCGCGTGGGCCGCGTTTTATTGCCACGGGAACTCCTTAATTTTCCGGGATAAAAAGTAGCCTATCTATTACCTTATACCTACCTATGCAAAAAAATCCCGTCGACCCTTTGTTTTTAGTTGCGGCGTATTGAAGGACAAACTAACAAATAAACAAACAAACACACTTTCGCATTTATAATATTACTATATCTATTAACTATAGTAGGTATGATTGCAGCGTAGATAATACTACCGCGAATCCTATCGCAAGACACAAATACAATAATATTATTGCCATAATTTTATGCAAAATAGGTAGCCAGTAGCCACGGCGCGGCGGCCTATCTCCAGAGAGAGTAGCCATCTGCGCGGGAGATATTATTATAGTGCGCAAGACGTGTGTGGCGTGTGCGCATTCACAGGTGCACCTCTGTTCTTTTACTCTCATAGCCCGATGGGACGGAAAATCCGACACGACCGGAGAGAGATCAGGCGCAGGACCGACGGCTTATAACGTGCTCACTGCTCTCCGGGACACGGGGTTCATGAAACACCGCCAACTTACTAACTTACTAGTACTGAGAATTTCTTGTCAGAGAAACCCAATACTTGTTATGACCCGACCTCGTCGGTCGCAGTCGAACATGTTAACCACTAGACCAAAGAGGCAGTCATATTAAAAATACCCTAAGTGTCGACCTCGAACCCGAGAAACCCGAGAAATCTCTACATAATATTTCCTCAATCTTTTTGCTGCAAACAAAGCTAGATTCTGAGAAGATACCTACTAAAAGCTTGTTTAACCAACAAAGACGTAACACAAGTTTACTCGTTTCGCTAAAAC
Organism: Erebia ligea; assembly: GCA_917051295.2. Lineage (NCBI taxonomy): Eukaryota > Metazoa > Arthropoda > Insecta > Lepidoptera > Nymphalidae > Erebia > Erebia ligea. Next base: position 3,050,358 of record OU785241.1, read on the forward strand.
TGCGTAAATTATACAAATCGTTACAGCTCACACATTATTTACATTGAAGCACAGTATATTTTGTGTTTGGCGAAGTGTATGTTTGTTTTAGTCCCAGTGCGTCTTGTACCTAACACGAGTCAAACCCAAATACAGGCCGTCATATTGTACGTTTGAGCCCTAAGTGTAGAAACCGAATAGGGGTATTTTTTTTTTTTTTTTTTTTCTTCTCGGGATGAGGAAAATCCTCATTGGATACCTCAGGAGTTTTTTTTTTTTTGGAGGCATGCCCGACTCCTTTGGGGATGAAACCCAGCGGCCTACGGACTAAAAACCTCCTCCCCCTACTCCGCTCAATCTTTCAGGTACAGCCTTTGCATGTCGTCTGAAAGCTGGCTGTCTTCAGGCGCTTTCCTGACTTTGCCTTTCCCACTCGTCCTTGATTCTCTTTTTGACCATAGCACGCAACATTTCCGCGCATGCCTCCCGTCATATTGTACGTTTGAGCCCTAAGTGTAGAAACCGAATAGGGGTATGGGTTTACTATAACTGCCATGCCCCTAACAGGTTAGCCCGCTACCATTTTAGACTGCATCATCACTTACCATCAGGTGAGATCGCAGTCAATGGCTATAACTTGTAGAGGATAAAAAAAAAACAAAAATGATAAAAGGCTCTGGGAATTCTTATGAACTTGCGCCGGTGCCTCCCTTGCGCGTCGCGCAAGGGCCCGTGCCTGGGCCAATTGAATCCGAACTCGTGTTTGTTACCGTGCCTTAACCCTGGTATATATTTCCGGGTAGGTGGGTTTAACTAAACGTTACGTTATTTGTTATCAATTCACACCAGCAAAGGATGCAGGAAGTACGGTTTGTCCGTCTGCAACTCTGTAACTATACGTACTTAACTATTGCTTTATGAAAAGCGCGGTGACCAGCTTTTCGAAAAATTTATGTAGGATTTTATGAAAATAATTGGTGCGTATCCTCCTCCTGGGAGTATAGGTATGGTGGATATTTTCGCGGCAGCTAGATAGGTGACGGAATTATTAATATTCGGGAATACGAATGCAAAAAGAAGCAAAGTAAGCTAGAACTTTAAAAAGAAAAATTACTTTTATAAAGAACTAGCTGATGCCCGCGTGGTTTAAGGTTTTTTGAATTCCCGGGGAACTCTTTGATTTTCCGGCATACAAAGTAGCCTACGTCACAATCCAGATCTTGCAAATCACGTGGATCCATTGCTCTGTTGCAGCGTGATAAAGGACAAACCAACAAACAGACACACTTTCGCATTTATAATATTAGTATCATGAAGTATGATAACTTTGATCCCCAAAATTAATCATTTCATTTCACTATCCCGAGAAAGTCCCCCACTCCAAGTCCAGTGACTAATGAAACTACGGACCAAAAGATTTTTTAATTTTTTTTATTCTGAGATAGGCTTGCACTTGACGACAATCATGCTTAGTGTAAAGAAATGATGAGGTCTAAATTGGAACGCGCTTGCCTAGAAGATGCCTATTCACTCTTGCCTTGTGGTACCTAAGTTGTATGTGGCAGGAAACACGTGCGCTGGGAGGGTGTTCCACACCCTAACGGATCGGATCAGAAAAGTTTTGTGTCAGAAAAGTTTAAATGAACGGTTCCAATTTCAAATAATAGGACCAATCCACTGAATCGTCGAGGCGTTGCTCCCCCAATCAGAAGGTGTGTTTTGTTTCTGTTTTCATTACCCAAACGTCTTGGGTCGAAGCCAAGGTAAGTATGGGCGCTACACCGGCAGGTTTTCCTTGAAAATACGATTTTCCGAGTAAATCAGCTCCAGTCGAATGACGCAATTTCACGGTAGACGCTAACATTAATTTTATTTTTTCAGAGGTAAATGCTTTTAGGCTGGGTGCACAATGCACATTCAAATAAAATGTTTAATTCGTGTAGGTCACTTATGATCATCTTCTGTACCTTTCTACTACTTTACCGCAAGGCGCCGTGCGAGTTTCCACCCATATGTCGTTGACGTTCCATCCACACGTTCGCAGCGCTTTGCGTCTTCATTCCTTATTCGCATTGCTAGGGTCTGGAACACTCTACCAAAACTGTGTTTCCCACCAATTGCAATCCGGGTTTCTTTAAATCAAGAGTGACTTATAGGCATCTTTTAGACAAGCGCGTCCCATCTTAGGCCGCATCATCACTTCCCATCAGGTGTGATTGTGGTCAAGAGTAAGCCTATAATGAAAAAAAATAGCTGCCTTTCCACCAGAGATGTGCTACGTTGATAAGCTCGAGAGTGCGTTACTAAGTAAGTGGAGCGCGCTTTATCTAATATCTAGCGATCAGCTGTGAAAAATGAAAATCAAGTGGTCTTCGTGGATTCGACACACATCCGTAGCTTAGCAACGAAGCACATCTCTTGTGGAAACGCACCTTTGGCATTAGCCACTATCGCATTATGGAACTATGACACTTATTCGGCGCGATTCAACTCTTATCCTGGTGAGTTTCCTGACCTAATGAAACATAGTAAAATAATTCCACTATTTAAATCAGGTAGTACCAGTGATCCCACTAACTTTAGACCGATATCTGTACTACCCACTTTCAGTAAAATTTTTGAAAAATTAATTCTAATTCAATTACTTAAACATTTTGGTGATAACGATTTATTGCATACCAAACAGTTTGGTTTTACTCGGGGTCGCTCAACAATCGATGCCGGTGTTGAGTTAATTCAGAATATATTTGAAGCCTGGGAGGAATCACGTGATGCACTTGGCGTCTTCTGTGATTTATCCAAGGCTTTTGATTGTGTTGAACATGAAACATTGGTCAGAAAACTGCACCATTATGGAATTAGGGATGTCGCACTGAAGTTAATGAGGTCCTACTTAAAAAATAGAATACAAAAGGTTGACGTCAATGGAAAGCAGTCTTCCGGGTCAGTTGTAAAAATAGGGGTTCCACAGGGTTCAATTTTAGGACCTTTTCTGTTCCTCATTTACATTAATGATCTTCCTTATCTCGCTAAGGATAATCATGGGATAGTATTGTTTGCCGATGATACCTCGTTATTATTTAAAATAAATCGATACGAAACAGCTCTTCATGAAGTGAACAAGTCTCTCTCTAAACTAGTGCAGTGGTTCGAAGCTAATAACCTGCTCCTTAATAGAAAAAAAACAAAGTGCATTAAATTTACATTACCAAATGTTAAACAGGTTAAAACCACAGTACAACTGGAGAATGAGGAATTAGATTTGGTGGAAACCGCTGTTTTTCTCGGAATAACGTTAGATGCTAAACTCCAATGGGGCCATCATATAAATGACTTGTCGAACAGACTTAGTTCTGCTGCATATGCGGTTAAAAAGATTCGTCAGTTGACAGATGTAGAAACGGCGAGATTAGTTTATTTTGGTTACTTTCACAGCATTATGTCGTATGGTATATTATTATGGGGTATTGCTGCTGATATTAATTCTGTTTTTGTGCTGCAGAAGAGGGCTGTTCGAGCCATATATAATATGGGACCAAGAGAGTCACTAAGAGATAAATTTAAAGAAATCAAAATTATGACAGTGCACAACCAATATATATTTGAAAATTTAGTATACGTGCATAAACACATTGATAAATTCAAGAAGAAAAGTGATTGTCATAATGTAAATACTAGAAATAAAAATAAACTTGTAATACCTGCTTCTAGGCTTAGTAAAATTAGCAATTCATTTGTTGGAACCAGTGTCCGCTTCTACAATAAGCTCCCAGAAGACATGTTAAAGATGTCTCTGAACAAGTTCAAAGTTAATGTAAAACGTAAACTCATTGAAAAATCTTATTACCATGTAAAGGATTACCTAAACGACAAGGAAGCCTGGCAATGATTTGCTCAAATGGCTCTGATAGTTCCTTAGTTATGATTTGTGAGATGGTGATAATAAAAAAATAAAAAAAACCCGGCTGAGTTTGTTGTGGGCTCTTCTCAGACCAGGGCGCGTTTGGAACCCTCGTAGCTTTAGTTTTAAGATACCGTAACTGATTATCACCATCATGTTTTTTATGTAAGTATTTTTTTACGTCAATAAGTGTACAGTGTACCTATATTGAATAAATGAATTGAATCTTGAATCTTGAATCTTGAATCCATACATAACTAACGTTTAAAAACATTAAAATAGAACTTAAAGCTAGCTAGCCTTACCTAATTACTATATTTAAAATCATGCCCACGTGGAATGGTAGCAAGAATGTTGGCTGTTATTCCGCGTTGGACAGCCAGGCTGGTCCTTTGCGCAAAAAAACTTGATAATAGTCGTTAAACTCCGCCAAACCGCATTGGAGCAGCGTGGTGGGTCTAAGCTCTAATTCCTATGAGAGTGGAGGCCTGTGCCCAGCAGACAGCAGTGGGACGTTAATAGGCTGTTAGTGGTGGTGGTGGAAAGGGGCTAAAAGTTCAGAGTATATATAATATAGCAAATGTGCACCCAACCTTAAGATCGTTCACCGTTTTATCTATTTTGAAGAGTTTACGTTCAGTTCACGAGTGAGTAAAATTCGCCGTATCTTTTTATCGCCTGAAAATCCCGAATACATTTTCCGTTGGCGAAAATCCGTAAAATTAGGTTAAACAAGTGTTGTTTATGACCATTATATTTCCAAGGCAATTTACGAGGGAAAACCTAATATAAAATTTTGTTTTATGGATTTAAAGTACTCTATCTCAATAATATTTCCCCGAAATATTCAGCTTTTGCTACGTTTGCATACATTTCAGTTTTTTTTAAACATTAGGCACATTAGGTATCCTCCCTGTCGGATAAAAACCAGTAATATCGGTAATCCGTATCTTGCACAGATTGTTTATTGAACTAGGTATCCCTTGTTTTCTGGGATAAAAAATATTTTGTCCGCCTCCAGGATGCAAAATATCCTATGTACCAAATGTTGTCTTATGATAAGTCGGGACTTTACCACCGGTTCGGAAAATAAATTCTACTGAGGAGAGTCAGCAAGGAACAACATACTTTTCTAGTAATTATGCAAGCAAAACAAGCTTTTTTCACTATCAAACTTTTAGGAAGCAAGATTATCACTATGAGACATAGTACGTTAGGAATACCTTTGTATCTTTCTGGATTTCATCCGACCTTAGAGAAAACAATAGAGATGTAGGTAGATATTTGATTTGAGAACTGTCGCACGGCAGAGTTCTCATAATAACGAAGTAGATGTTTATAAAAAATACTAGCGCGGATTAGATCGCGACAATAAAATTTAATTTAAGTTGGAACTGGGAAAAAATACTTAATTGAAAGTGTACAGTTTAAAGTTTAAACGATGATTTAGGTAAGTACTTATTGGGGCTGATTCTGTAGTGCACAATCTCTAAACTAAACTAAAATTAAAGCATTACAAATATTGCTAACCCTTTCATAGTACTCCCTACGGAAAGGGACAGAACTAGATTTAAAGCTACCATTTTAGTTTAGTTTAGAGATTGTGATATACAGAATTGGCCGCATATTATAGCTGTTGGTTTTTATTGACGACTATTAGGAAAATTACTTTAACTAAGTAAGAAAGCGGCGATAGCCTAGCGATTGAAACGTTCCACCTCCCGCTCAGGTGGTCGGGAATTCAGTCTGACGTAGGTACTTCTAATTTTTAAGTGGTAGGAACGGCATTCCGTACCTGTGGTAGATTCATTCGACTATTCGAAAGCACAATATGTAAAAAGTATACAATGAAAAAAATTATTTGATTTTGATTTTGATTTCAAGCAATAGATATGATGACAACTCAATCAAATCAGCAACTCTTTATCAAACTTAAAACGCTCCTAGCATAGAAGTTTGTATGAAATAGGTACACAGTTGTGTCGTCATAAAATTACAACGCATTTTTTTCTTTAATCTATACTTTAAAATGATGATCCCACTACAACTTGTAGTCCTTGACAGCAATCTCACCTGGAGGTAGGTAAGTGATGAATTATGACAGTTGTACCTAATATATAAATTTATATCCTTACCCCTAATCGGTATCTACATTCTACACCGGTGCCGCCAAGCAATCGTTTAGCACGGCTTTGCCGGTTATGGTGATAACTAGCCACGGCCAAAACCACCCACAAGACCAGAGAAAATTCAGAAATTATAAATTGACTCAGCCGAGGATCGAACCCCGGGATCCGCATAAAAGACAACAGCGCTCATCACTGCGCCAGCGAGGTCGTCGAGGATACTTTTTTTTTTATCCGCTACAAGTAAGCCCTTGACGGCGATCTCACCTGATGGTAAGTGATGATGCAGTCTAAGATGGTAGCGGGCTAACCTGTTAGGGGCATGGCAGTTATATTAAACCCATACCCCTTCGGTTTCTACACGGCATCGTACCGGAACGCTAAATCGCTTGGCGGCACGTCTTTCTACATATTATCGTTTATTTTCGTTATATATTTCTGTTGTTTAGGGAAATAATTACTGTAACAACTGTATTTAAATTAGTTGCAAAACATTACTCTTTTTTGTTCTCCAGTAAGTAATTTACCCATCCATTATCCATTTGTACCTACTTTTAAAAGTCTGCCCAATGTTTTTATTAGGTTTTTATACCTCACTTTTTGTAAAGTGGTTCATATTAATTAAGTAGGTAGTGCCTCTGGGAAATACCTAATTTCAAGGTTCCGAGAGTTTCCAAGTAACGTACTTTAATACTAATTTTTAACTGTTACAATTTCCACAGAAAATTTGGCCTGTTCCACTAGTTTATCATTACCATAATTGAAAGAAATTAAAATGTTGATCCATATCGACACGAATTTTATTAATGCGAAAGTGTGCAGTGTCTGTTTGTTTGCTGCGCTGGAACGGCCCGTATAGAGGTAGGGAGGTAGGTTACATCCCGGGAAGGGCACACGCCTATTATAGATTTTTTATCCCGAGTATAAAAAAAAGGAGTTCCCGCGAGAATAAAAAAAAACTTAATCCACGCGGACGTACTCGCAAGCATCATGATCAGCTAGTCTTTATTAATATTATATTATCGAAAGTTTGAATGGATGTATGGATCGATGTTTAATATTCAATCGCGCCAGAACGGCTGAACGTATCTGGATGAAATTTGGCACAGAGATAGATTATAGTCTATAAAAACACATAGGATTCTTTTTATCCCGGAAAATCAAAGAGTTCCCGCGGGAACCAAAATACCTCAATCCACGCGGACAAAGTCGCGGGCATCAGCTAGTACATTTTATAAGTCCATGGACGGTTACTAGCGTGTAATCAACGACCTCCACGCCAATAAAGAGTGTGAATGATTCAGGGGTGTTTTGCTTTCCTCGCCTCGGCCCAGATTTGGATTTGAGAGACTGGGCTGACGTCGCGTCAGCCGGCCCCTGACACAATTCGGGAAACTTTGTTTTTCCGAAATGGATGTATTGAGTGACCACTCGAGTTGTAATGATAATCATAATCATTTTTATTTTCCAAGAATATGGTACATGCAACACATAATTACATAGATGTTAAAATCAAAATTATTATCCGGGTAGCCTATTTCACTCTCCAGGTCCTATACTATACCCATGCCAAAAATCACGTCGATCCGTTGCTCCGTTGCGGCGTGATTGAAGGACAAACCAACAAACCAATAAACCAACAAACACACTTTCGCATTTATAACATTAGTATGATCACGCATTAGTATGGATTATGTAAATGTGTCACTGGATGGTGTCCCTGACAGCAGTCATCTGTTTAGGCACGTGCAGGGACAGTTATCATGTTAAATCACCTCACGGGACATTAGGGTACGTGACTCAGTACAGCTAAAGGTACTACACTGCCCATTATGCAAAACATACTTTTATGATACGTTTTCCATAATACCTACTCACATTATATTCTATACTCAATGAAATTAAATCATTTATAATATTTCACGTAGGACAACTTTTGCCACTTATGATTTTTTTTATTCATTGCCCCTAAGGCACTAAGGCATTAATGTTTAATTACGAATGTAGTATAATTTATATTTATGACCTTTTGTCTTCGTAACAACGCGAGCATGGGGCAGCGAGGTGTCGGTGTCGGTGACGCGAATCCACAAGTTTACCCCCTACCAAAAAGTGCTCAACGCGGCTAAAGAAGTTTTCACTTCAAAAACCCTCTGGGGATAAACCCGTCTGCAAATATAAGGAAAGTAACTACAATTATGTAAACCAGCTACTAGCTCTGACAGTTCCGACGAATGATACAACAGGAAAATTTGATTGCGACAATCTCATTTTCCTGTTTTATCGTTATCGGAATCTAAATATTTAAATATTGATGATCTTAGTTAAGTACTGATTACTAATTTATTCCCTCCGTTTTCCTTCTTGACACCCGACACCATATTCCCATGGAATTTCCTGTTGTTTGACCAAGGTCTTTAAATACCGTTATTTTGTAATCAAAATTGATATACCTAGGTTTGGAGGAAAAAACTTGAAATTAACTTGACTTCCTAGTAATCCTTGATGCCTCATGAAGTAATCTCTAATAGGTATTTCTCTGATCTGCGAGCATATACCTACTTAAATATAATTGGGTTATGGCGCCCTTCTTAACCCCATTTATCTATCAATTTGGATTGTCAATATTACCTTAATTGGTATCTTTAACTTCAATGCTCTAACTACATATATGTTTATGTACATGTAATTTACTAATATGTAAATATATTATTACTTACGAAAGGCGACGATTGGCTATATTTCTCTACATTTAGCTCAAATACCTAGTCTCGATCTAGAAATTGTAGTATTGGCTCCAGTATGACTTGAATCACTCTTAACATAGGTACCTAATTTTGTGAAATAATCTTAATATATGTATTAGGTATGTAACACTAATAATGGATGTTCGATACTAAACTAGCTGATGCCCGCGACTTCGTCCGCGTGGTTAATTTTTTTTTTGATTCCCGCGGGAACTCCTTAATTTTCCGGGATAAAGAGTATTCTATGTCCGTCTCGTTCCAAGCTACTTCCCCACAAATGTTCAACCAAATCGATTCAGCTGTTCTTGAGTTATAAATAGTGTAACTAACACGACTTTCTTTTATATATATATATATAAGTAGATGTTTTTTAATTGTAAATTCAACGTGTTAACTAAATGAGTAGACATAAATAATGAGAAAATGTACTGTAATAACAATACTAAAGATGGTAGCCTAACCTATGTAATTTTATCACGATGTTTCAAAAATATCAACTTTAACAAAGTAGTTAAATCAATAAATTCATTCAGTTAATTACTCATTGTAATCGTCCATCGGTACAATTTTAATATTGTCCATCAATGCCTGTTTACAGTTTTACCACAATGTTATGAGTTCATTATCAAATAACATTGAACAATAAAATCAATATGTTTAATGAACTTGTGTATACATATATTGCATTATGTAAATAATAACAAACATGATTAATATGTGCGTATTAAGTATCTATTTATAATTATTTTACTTTATCTAATAGATATCAAATAATTCTCAATTAAGTAGATAATATATAAATGGGTAGGTACATATTTATCTGATGTCCATAAAGAACTAAAAATAAATATTACTAATGCTAGTAAATATAATATGTTAAATAGGTACTATTAAGTACTTATATCAGATATACTAGGTAGCTGATGCCCGCGACTTCAGGTGCGTGGTTAAAGATTTTTTGATTCCCGCAGGAAAAAGTAGCCTATATGTCACTCTCCAGGTCCTCAACTATACCCATGCCAAAAATCGCGTCGATCCGTTACTCCGTTGCGGCGTGTTTGAAGGACAAACTAACAAACAAACACACTTTCGCATTTATAATAGGTATTAAGTAGTATGATTACATTTTCGTAGGCCGTAGCCTATCTACTTACAGCTTCTCTAGCTTTCTGATTCAATATCTGGTAGGTACATACTAGCATGTATTGGCACGAAGTAGATAACGGGAGAGCAGCAAACGTCAATTATCATCAGCATCTTATTACCAATTCTCAACCCATTGCCGGTGCACAATTGAGCTCAGAATGTGAAGGGTTTAGATCATTTGTCTGTCAAGCTGGTTAATTGCGGATTGGCAGAATCAATACAGCTTTGAACATTGTGTAGACCTTCCCTTCCGGGCATGCATGTTTTCTTGCGATGTTTTTCGCGTAACTACCTAGTTATCTCCAAAAAGTAAGAGGGCTTTGAACCCAGGATCGGAAACCGAAATCTCAACCACTAGCCTATTAGTGAACATCATCAAATAAGTCTATCAAAACATTTGTAAAATTGGATTCGTGATAGAAATTAGGTCGTCACTCATACGTCTGCTTGCTGTGCCTAATGCCTTGCCATTGTTTCAGTTGCAGTTTACTTGGCTACCTGCGTAGTTACAACGTATAGGTACGATCTTTAATTGTGACATCAAAACGGTTCCACGATAACATTGTTGTTTACCGTGAACAATCGCAGGCCGCCGTGGATACAGGCCGTGACGCCAGAACACACACATGCGCAGATATCCCTCGAGGCTATAAAAACGTGCCGCACACCTCCACCCCGCACTCTGCATTCAGCAATCGTTGAGAGCACACGTAAACCTAAAATAAAACTTTTCAATCATGGTCGTGAAACTATCGCACGCTGCGCTTTGCGTGGACGTTTACCCCGCGCTCCAGAAGTGCCGTGGAAGACAAGTCGATTGTGCAGCTGAAAGGAGACAAAAGTTGAGCGCTTTGCCAGCTCTTGTGGAAGATGATTCGGAAACTTTCGAACCAGAAACGGAGAAATCATATATCCTGCACACCGAAGGCTTGCTGAGGAGGCAGAAATCCGTATCTCCACAGCGGAGAGAGAAGATGCGCCGACAACTGGCGCTACCATCTCTGTCAGAAGACGAGGAACCTTGAGCTTTTGGAGGAAACAACTGGGAATGGAGTTTTGACGCTGAGAATCAGCTGGTCCTGTTTTCACGGTCCGCGAGAGATTCGGTCAGTGAATCTCACGCCAAATCCGCTGGTACGCCGCACAAAAAGTGAATGTAATGTGATGGATTAAAGACGGAACAGTTTTAGAAGCAGTGTATTAATCAGTGGTTACGACAAGATAAAATGTCAAAATTATAAACTGTGGAGTGAAATCGATGTTGTAACTTGTAATACCAAAGCGTTTTGCTACCGTTGTTTTATGTATGTAGGTGTAAAGTTAAATGTAAGGCCATCATGATAATAAATGTTGTGATTTTATAATGAACGTCTGTATTTTCTTTCCAACTTCACGAAACCTTACCTGACATAATTTAAGTTGTAAGTATTTGATATATATTTTCTTTTCTCTTTTCTTCGCTCAAGTTAACGATAAAATATTCTCTGAAGTAGGAAAATTTAATGAATAGGTATGGGAAAGCTACCAATTAAGTTTTAAATGTAAAAAGTGTGAATGTGAATAAAATAAAAAAAAAATAGTTAATGCCTTGGACTAAAAAATATCAATTTACATTTTTATACTTACTTAGATTATCTGGTGATCTACCAAAATAATTAAAAGAAAATCACTGATGATAACAAATCAATAAGCATTGGCTCATAAAGTCATTAAAACTAAATCGATGCTAATAACTTTACTAAAACCATTAAAATTTAACCTTATACGATAATTGAGTAATAAAGTAATTATAGGCTGACAATTGACAGGGAAACTTGTAAATCATAAGTTCTACCTTTGATCTTGGCCTGAATAGGTACGTGTCGTTGATGCAAGAGATTATCCTCAAGATTATTGTTTACTATTTATAGGTAGGTAGGTACAAAGGTATATAGTCCACCTTAGGTTCATATTTAATACATAAAATATGTCTTCGGCAATTTGTGAATTCTGTACATTCGTAAAGGTCTTCTAGCAACTTCTTTATTCAATTCTTTCAATTAATTTCAGTTAAGTATCAGTGGCGTCCGGAGTTCAAATCCCACAGTCTCACCTTGGTCCCATCCCTTATCTTTTTCTCTAAGGTTATAATTTTTATATCAACCTACGTACACAGATGTAGTACTACATCTGTGCCTACGTAGATCAAAATATATTTTCATTTTATCGAAAATCAAAACCAAAACAAATATTGGAAATTAAAATTTACTGAATTTGGCAGAATATTTGCAAGATTGAAATTAAAATTCAAAATTGCAAAAGCTTTCCACATCTCAGACAGGATTATGCAATTTTTTGACAAGTGCAATTAAACTGCAATTTACACTTTCCATACAAGGTGCCACTTACTTAGCGTTGCGTGTAAGTAACATAGCTACACAAACTAGCACAAATTGTTATCTGACTTTGTGTCTGAGTGGACAAAACTGTTGACCTAGTGCTGTAATCCCATTGACCTCCTTTTGAAAATTCTTCTTTAGGTAAGTAACTAGGTATTACAAAATTGTTGCAATAACACTTCTAGCGTACCTAAGCTAATTGTATTTAAGTACTGTTCCTACAAGGCATGAAATGATGCCATGAACAGGTTAGCCCGCTACCATCTTAGACTGCATCATCACTTACCATCAGGTGAGATCGCAACTTGACTTGATCGAGACCTGTAGTGGTTAAAAAAACAACAAGGCTGATTCTTCGCGCAAAGAACAGCCCTTTTGTCACCAGAAGACGCAATTTTAAAAGCGATGGAATGTCTTGGATTTTTTACACTAAGTAACATTTTTAGGGCTTCATGAATATTCAACAGGATATATTGTATTAGGTTTATAATTAGACGATGATGTCTCATCTGAAAGATTACCAACTTTGGCTGGCGATTGATTGGGTTCACAGATCAGAGTTGTTTCCGTTATCTGTCGTTGGGTTCCCTAAAGGGAGGTGTTCCCACTTTTCCATCATTAGTTTGCCCTATTTGTTTGTGTCAGCAGCATGCAAAATTACTTCATCGATAGAGACATTAATATTGATTTGCCTATATTAAAATTTAATTACTTTACCAACTTTCTACCAACAAATTCAGTTCACTAAAATTATATCACCTTATTAATTTAATTCTCTATTTCATTATTCTATGGTAGTGAGACATTAGTAAGTAATTAATGGTAAATTCACAAGAGTTACCAAGTACTTACAAGTAGCAATTAGGTAACAAATAGCATTAGTTGATCACTTCATATAGGTAGCAGAAAATTAAAACGGGTTTTGTTATTTATAGCTTTACTTTGTTTTAAGGCTCAAGATTGGAGACAAATAGTTACTTGGAAGCCGGATTCCGCATTGAACTTGAATTATTATATAATGCATAACCCCAATAGAATGTTGTTGTTATTGTGTCCGTTTGTGTTGCTTATCCCAGTACCGAATTTCATCAAAATTGGTTGCACAGGTGGGCCGTGCTGCCACTCTCGAGAGCCAAGAAACAGTAAGGCCATGGACGAAATATGTAAATGTTCAGCCTAACGCTATAAATAAATAGAGACAAAGTAAGGACACGCACCGCCTATGTCCTAATTCCGATGCTTGTTTAGTAGTCAGATGGGAGCCGGATGAAATCATCGCGCCATTATGATGCAACCGCAGCACGCCAAGTGTTTGAACTAATGAACAGGGCTGGCATATTGCAATAATCGTAAGCTGTGATAATAATGTCCTCCGACCGCCGCGTGTGACCGAATTTCGGCCACAGCGGCTCTGGAAATTAGCCATCTGATCTCTCATCGATCGATCATCTGAGATATTATTGTGCACAAGTGTGTGCGCAAACACAGGTGCACTCTCTATTCCTTTACTCTAACAGCCCGATGGGAAACGGAAAATCTGACACGACCGGTCACCGGAGAGAGATCAGGCGCAGGACCGACCGCTTTACGTGCTCTCCGAGGCACGGGTATGAAAGTTGAAACACCACAAACTTCCTAACTCCGAGCTAACTAAGAATTTCTAGTCAGAAAAACTCAATATTGTCGGCCGCAGTTGAACATGCTAACCACTAGGTGACTAGACCAACGAGACAGTTAAATCCAGGTAAGGCCTAGTGGTTAAGACACCAGACCTTTTGTACGGGGTCGCGGGTTCCGTCCTCGGGCACCCACCTCCCACTTTTATTAAAATTTAATATCACTTGCTTCAAACGGTGAAGGAAAACATCGTGAGGAAACCTGCACGCCCGAGAGTTCTTCATAAGGTTCTCGAAGGTGTGTGAAGTCTGCCAATCCGGACTTGGCCAGCGTGGTGGACTATGGCCAAACCCTTCTCGTTCCGATAGAAGACTCGTGCTCAGTAGTGAGCCAGCTGTGGGTTGACATTACTATGATGATATTGGATAGAAGCAGGCGTTATTTTGCGGAAGTCCATGATAATGAAGGAACTAGAAGTTGTAAGTAAAGCTTGTAAGTGATCTTTACAATCGTGCATTGTCGAGTCAACATCTCCTGAAGATACTCCGGTATCGGATTGAAACGTACGTTGAGAATTATTTGGAAGATTTCTATGGCGTGGTGAATATCGCGGGCTATATATAAGTGCAAGATACACTGTACCACATAGATTTATCTATTGTCGCGGATTATAGCGAATTAAACTTCTAGTTCCTTCATTACTATGATGATATTAAATGTAGAAGTTTATCAAACTGATAAGGAATACGGCACTGCAGTAGAGGTAGCAACGATCCCACGTTAGGAGCTTGTGATTCAATGTTTGGTTAGAAGCGTCGTCATAATGTTATTGTATTTCTGTATTGTTCAAACTCTACACGATGAATACACACGACGTAACCATGATTTCAACGAGTCATCCGTTAATACTTAATGCTTAAAGAAGGCAAAAAAAAACAAAGTAACTAATCACATAGGTACACGAATACATTTGCATAAATATAAGCTAGATGTAGTGATTAGATATTCTTAAGTTCTTAAGAATACGGCATGGACTAAAAACAAATGCAACAACAACAGTTAAAGAGGGCTAAAAAAATAGATACGTGACAATACTGAGCAGCTCAGAAACTGGAAAATATTCTCTATCTCTATTCCTCATTGCTGAGGGTTTTGAGTTTTGACCCATTTTACATTAAGTATTTATATAATGGTAGGAATTCACTTGTATAACTGGGACCGTTGAATCGCGCTGAGATTTACTGGACTGATTGGACTGATGAATACTGGACGGAAAAGTTACTTTTTTTTTAGTAAAAAAATCCTGTATCACGCCTCCTGTTGATTCATGTCGAAAATATTCTTGTTAGTAATCTTCTTCATCATCAACAGATAGACGTCCACTGCTGGACATAGGTCTCCTAAAGGGACTCGCCGCCTTGCGCCGCCTGCATCCAGCGACATACCTGATATCATCGGTCCATCTAGTTGACTTGGGGGTCTGCCCTATGCTATGTTTTCCAGTGAGAGGCTGCCACTCCAGTACTTTGGGACCTCAAAGTCTGTCGGTTCTTCGATCTATGTGACCCTCCTATTGCCAGTTCAACTTCCTGACTCGTCGAGGTATGTCGGAAATATTATAGGGGTAAAAGTTTACTGAAAGCATGGACCAGGGAATATTTGGGATTGAATGAGGTCAAATAAAGTATAAATTTGGAACATTAAGGAGAAAGTTGCATTAACATGAGCACATGATTGGAAATTTTAATACACGCAAAAGAAAAAGTTATAGAGTGAATAGGCATCTAGACAGCACGTAGCTTTCGTAATTTTGGAACCATCACCCATCAATGAAGAATGAATTTCAAAGATTGTGTGAGAGAGATCGCTTTCAGTGTATAAAAGAGTATAATATAAGACCGACTTTATAATTATTACGCTTTTGGTCTCTATAGCTATACCTATATCCTACCTAGTAGGTACAAGTATCCCGATCTAATTGTAGCTTGGGTCTCTATTTTCTTAAGGGCGCAATAAAGAATACTTACGAGCAAAAAAATAAAAAAAATAAAACAAACAGAGAAATTAGAAAGCAGGTACCTAAGTTTCCTTTTGATCTAAAAACATCAAGGGAGATAAAAAGACCCAGAATTCCATTGACATTGTATTTCTTCAAACTGTTTACCCAAGGAACGCGTGATCATAATATTTTGTAAACAAGTCAATTCTAATACGTTTTTAAACAAATCTTCAAGGCTCCTGCGCGGTTTTCGAGAGAAGTCAAATTGTGGTCAAATCTATTTATGGCTATGGTTTTTGCCAGAGTTGGTAGCGACTGCGACTAGCGGTAAACATTTTTATCATGGACTAGTTACTAGTTAGCCTCGACTTTGTCCGCGTGATAGAGGATTTTCGGTTCCCACGGAAACTCCTTAATTTTCCGGGATAAAAAGTATACTGACTATAATCTATCTCTGTGCCAAATTTCATGCAGCCGTTCTGGCGTGATTGAGTAACAAACATCCATTTATCCATCCATCCAAACTTTTATATTAGTAATATTACTATAAGAAGATAGAGTATGGGTTTGACTCGCTCAAGCAATGCTTAGGTTACATATTATGTATCTACACATTGACGTGATAATTGTAAATCAGTTTTTTCAATAGAGCAACCACCGAATTTCTTGCTGGTTCTTCTCGTTAGGAACGGTATTCCGAAAATCCGAACCGCACGTGGTAGATTTTCTTGACGATTCAAAAGCAGTTTATATGAATAAAAAAGATTAGGTAATTTTATTTGTATTTAGCAGTAAATACAGTGACTTTACTAGACAAAGACGATATACTTACTATTGAACAGCAAACAATTTGTACAAATATAAGTTTTAATTGAATAAAACATGTCTATAATAACAATTTATGACTACAGGATAGACTAGACAGGTTTTCCGTGGGAACACTTCTGTCTATATCAATCCTTGGGAGTTGGGACCTAGATGCGGCAGGTGGGTCATTACGGTGGAATGATATTAATGTCTATTTTATTATTGTCATTTTTATCGTGTTTTGTTCCCATGTTGCGTCCCGTTACCTGGTACCTGCCTAATTTGGAGCACGTTTCTATTTTTAGTTCGCAAATATGTAAATGGGTTTTCCCTTTAACTGATCTGTGGATTTCCCATTTACATATTTTTTGCTCAGTAACTTTTTATGAAAGCTAAATTGGACTGAATTTTTTTATATCTCGGTAAAATTTAATAGGTGGTTTCAATTTTTAATTTTCTGAAACCATTCTAGTTGGTTTACTGTCTTGCATAATAGTTTCAAATTTAGCCTTATTTATAATATTATGGTCATGGTCTTAATGAAAGGATGAATTACAAATAAGTACTTAGATGCCTACATTTTTATTTCAAAAATAAAATAAAGAGAATAGCATTACCGTTTTAATAATTTATAAAACCTATCAAATTCTTTACATGCTTTAGAACTGATAGAGTCTTAAAATATCTAGAGCTCTAGAAAAATATAAATTCAAGGTACTCATTGAAACGATGTCATATGCGTGATCTACACGAACAATATATTTCATGAATGCAAATCGATTTCCTTGCTTTGTTCACATTATTTACCTATACGATTAGATAGATACATTCTTTATTGCCACACATAACATAGAAATAACTTAATTATAAACAAAAAACAGAAAACAACGCGTGCGTAAGGGCGGTCTTATCACTAAAAGTGATCTCCTCCAGACAACCCATTTCTTATGGAACTTTAATAAAACCGGCCAAGTGCGAGTCGGACTCGCGCACCGAGGGTTCCGTACAAACCTGTAGTAAGTTTTAAATTACTAAAAAAAAACTACTTACTAGATCTCGTTCAAACCAATTTTCGGTGGAAGTTTGCATGGTAATGTACATCATATATTTTTTTTAGTTTTATCATTCTCTTATTTTAGAAGTTACGGGGGGGGGACCAACATTTTACCACTTTGGAAGTGTCTCTCGCGCAAACTATTCAGTTTAGAAAAAAATTATATTAGAAACCTCAATATCATTTTTGAAGACCTATCCATAGATACCCCACACGTATGGGTTTGATGAAAAAAAAATTTTTGAGTTTCAGTTCTAAGTATGGGGACCCCCAAAATTTATTGTTTTTTTTCTATTTTTGTGTGAAAATCTTAATGCGGTTCACTGAATACATCTACTTACCAAGTTTCAACAGTATAGTTCTTATAGTTTCGGAAAAAAGTGGCTGTGACATACGGACGGACAGACAGACAGACAGACAGACAGACATGACGAATCTATAAGGGTTCCGTTTTTGCCAAATTTGGCTACGGAACCCTAAAAAGGAGCGGGAAATTGCAACAATAAACATGCAATAATAATGTATTACTTAAACTATACATACTAATAATACATAAATAATCAAATATATTACTGCTATACATATATATGTATAGCAAGCAGTAAGACAAATACTAAGTACATAAACCAACATTCAAAAGAAAATACTTAAATTTTGATTACATAGATACTTAGCTCAGGACTAGTTGGTTGCAACTCGCAGGTTCAAAATTCGATTCCCAGGAAGGCACTGCTGATGTTATCAATAAAACTTCTCTCTCTCTTTCTCATTGAGGCTGAGGGTCATGTGCCCTTTCTTTAAATCACATAACTTTCTGGGGTTTAAATAAAAACTCTGACTGACCTACGACCGAGCTAAAATTTTCTGGGTGACCTACTAAAATGAGGGGACATAAATAGGTACTTACACAAAATGGCCTCACTATGGGAACAAACACGTATTTTTGGCCGGAATTTAATAAGGCCAGGCATTGGATGATATAATATGGAACTCGAAACTTGAGTCGATAGTCGATACCAAATCCGTATTTATGTCGGAATTGGTATTAGAATAACTCCAAGGCTCGGTGCCATCCTGTCTGCGCTAAAGTTCCCTCAAGGGCCTCTCCCGTCCCCGGTAGAGTGTGATCAATAAGTCAGTTTACATAGGTATTTTAGAAGAAAAAATAGCTTTCTGACTCTGTTTCTGACGACACCATTATTTGCTGTCAAGTGTTGCTATAAATAATTATCTTTCAATTAGGTACTTACCTTTTTTTTATTTACTCGTGAAAGCTGACATATTGAACAGACTCTATACCTAATCATACCATTTTTACTGACTGCCTAAAAAAAGGAATCTAATGTTTTCAGGGTTCATAATGTACTACGTAAGTAAGTTTCTCTTGATACCTGTATGCATTCCTGAGAAAAAGGGTCTTGACTCTTTGCAGACGGACAGACAGACGGACAACGAAGTGATCCTATTAGGGTCCCTTTTTTGCTTTTGAGGTATGGACTATGAAACCCTAAAGATCCAAGAAAGCTGACCACGGTCGAAGGAGACGAAGGAGAAATACCAACCATGCCATATTTTATTTGCATGCAAATAAAATACTTTCTCTTCTCATTCTGAGAGGAGATTCGTGCTTTTTGTGCGATTCGAGATGATTCAGCCTAAGATGGTAGTGGGCTAATCTGTTTGGGAGTATGACAGTTATATTAAACCCACACGTAACCCTTACACGGCATCGTACCGGAACGCTAAATCGCTTGGCGGCACGTCTTTGCCGGTAGGGTGGTAACTAGCCACGGTCGAAGTCTGCCACCAGACCCAGACCCTAAAGAAAATTCAGAAATTATAAATTTCCGAAATGACCCTGCCGGGCATCGGACGCAGGACCTCCAACAAACTTATAGAGCAGGCAATGGATATCTTGATAGGTATGATGGAATAGTTTTTTGGGCAGAATCTAATAGAGTTGCAGACATCGGGTATTTAAATACGGAGTATGGATACCGAAAGCCGATAGTCGAGATAGTCGATATGGAATCTGTATTTAGGTCGGAGACGTAATTCCCAGACTCGGTGCCAGAGTGTCTGCGCGCCATTTGGAGTTTTATTCGCGTTTAATAAGTGGGACGATAGTTTATTGCTGCGTGGGAGTTAAATGTCAGATGCTTTTTAAATGGCATTTGTATAACTAGGTTTCCCCGTGATTCTGATATATAGGGTTCGTCGTCTTGGAAAGTAGATAGATAGATACACTTTTTGTTGCGTATATTAGTTGATACGTAAGTATTGACAGTGATGATCGGATTCGAAATTTGGTCGCTAATTAAGGTGGGTGTCAGAAAAAGGTCAGAAAAGGTCAGAAAAAGGTAAGTAAAGAGTCGTGTGGGGGTTGGAGACAGCTATGCTAAGTAATTCTAGGTCGTTTATTTATTACAACATATTTATGTATACAGGCTACTACACCTATCGATTTCCATAGTAAAATCCTAAGTATTTTGATAAGTGCGGGTTCGATTCCTGACCGTAATGAGACTTTTAAAACTTGGATTGCAGATTTTTTTCTACCTCCTGCACCTGCTGGTGGGTGGGTGCATGGCTGGCAACTCATGTCATGTCATGTCAGTCGTCACAATATGGCGGAATATCAGTTCTATTCTTAGTATAAGCGACTATAATAGTGTCATTGTAACGTAATTACGTATAACGTATGTGTTGTATTGTTTACTTATACACTCTTTCTTTCTTAAGAAAAGAGCAACTGCTGAGTTTCTTGCTAGCTCTTCTCAGTAGAAGCACCTTTCCGAACCGGTGTAGGATAGGTTTCATAACTTCATAAGTGACACAAGTAGTCCTACGTGAAATAAACAAATCATTTATCATTTATATAATGACATAAACACCTCTAAACACGTGTTTTAGTATCGACACTTAATTAAATATGCTATCAAGCCCAATTAGTTAATTAATCAATCTAATAATTATGCAGAAGGGTGATGATATAACTTAAGGCGCTGTGAGTTCACGAGATGAAAATATAATTTGAAAAAAAGTTTTCGTAAAAAAAAAACAAATTAATCCGACAATGTGTTTGATTTAGAAATACGAATTTTATCTTATAATTTCTAGAGCAAATTATAAGTTTCAATAAGGAGAAAAATTGCTTTAAAAGGTAGCAGCCCCCCTAGCATGGGCCGGAGATAAAAATTTTATCCCCCGATTTTATCCACTGACAAGAGATAAAATTAAATTGTCCACTTCTCAGAGCACAGTAACAGGGGAGAGGAGAAGTTTATCCCCGTTTGACATTTCACGGGGACTCGAGGGACTATTTATCCACCGTTATTTAGCGTTTTTATTTATTTATTTAGGAATAAAAATTGTATCCTTTCCTCGGGGAGAAAATTGTCTCGGCCCATGCTAGGGGGGCTGAGGTATGTTTAAAATACTTAAATTTCAATGCAGAGATTTTTTTTAATTGTGTTTTGAGATGCGGCAAGATCAAATGATGCAACATTGGCTGCTTAAAGGGCTTGAAAACAGCAAATTATTTTTATAAGGATACATTATGTTACCGTTTAATGGATACACTGCTTTAAGGGCGCCTTCAAATTTGCCGCAAAGCGTAGCGCGGCTGCAGCGCTGCGGCCGCGCTCCTGTCGCGAGGTTCGAACATCATAGGGTTGTACCTATATTTATTTTCACGATGGACTCTGACGAAGAAACACTGCTCTGTGTTACTATTAATACGAAACAACGAAAATATAAAGTAGTTGTGTTAATAATACATAATATTATACTTACATGCTTCATTTTTTTCACTTGGAGTCTTGTTTGTGAAATTATATACAATAAATTTAATGCATATTTCTTCCCAAGCCTTTTTCTTTTCGATTTTATTTCTGTACTTGTCGGACTTCGAATCCCATATTGCTGGACGACTCTCAACCTCATCGATAAATTCTTCTACCTGATTTTCGTTCATGTTTAGACTTGAACAAAAATACGTGCGCAGTCCCGTCACTAGTCGATCGATGAACTGATGCGCGGCCGCAGCGCGGGTGCAGCGCTGCAGTCGCGTGTTTTTTATTTATATGGATTTACAAAGCAGCGCGACCGCAGCGCTGCAGCCGCGCTGCTTCCGCGCGGCACTTTGCGGCAAATTTGAAGGCGCCCTAAAAAACACTGTTTTGCCGATTTTAAGCTATGATAGAACCTTAATTGCTAAACTTCCAACACCGCGTGCTTCTACAGTCCACAATCTAATTATTGTGCACAAGGGTGATGTAACTTGGTTGCTAAACTGAGCACGTGCTTCTACAGTCCACACGTGGTCAGACTCACGGGTCCAAGTCAAGTGGACATCTCACGTGAGTGTCCTGAAGTATACCTGCCATGTAAACGTGTAGGCTCGAGCTGTCACGTGTAGTCTCGTGTACTATCAATTGCAGGGGCCATTACTGCTATATTGTATAACTAGCTGATGATATATAAATGGGTTTTCCCTTTAACTGATCTGTGGTTTTCCCCATTTACATATTTTGTGCTCAGTAACTTTTTTATGAAAAGCTATTGGTTTTTAAACTTTATCTTCCAACTGATTTTTTTTATATCACGGTTAAATTTATTAGGTCGTTTCAATTATTAATTTTCCGAAACCATTCTAGTTGCTTTACTGTCTTGCATAATAGTTTCAAATTTAGCCTTATTTATAATATTATGGTCATGGTCATAATGAAAGGATGAATTACAAATAAGTACTTGATGCCTACATTTTTATTTCAAAAATAAAATAAAGAGAATAGCAATAAACGTGTTAATCTAAATATATAAAAGGCAAAGGTGACTGACTGACTGACTGACTGACTGACTGATCTATCAACGCACAGCTCTAACCACTGGTCGGATCGGTTTGAAATTTTGCACTCAGATAGCTATTATAACGTAGGCATCCGCTAAGAAAGGATTTTTGAAAATTCCACTCCTAAGAGGGTGAAATAGGGGTTGAAAGTTTGTATAAAAGTTCGTCGTTTATCAAGTTGTTTTTCATGTTATATCCATGAAACTTTGATTTTGGGCTTTCAATTAAAAATAAAGAAATACGTATTTCACAAATTTAAGAAATTCCACCCCCAAAGGCATCACATAGGGGATGAAAATTTGTAAGAAAATTTCTGATTTTATAGTTATTTTTTAAGTAATATTTTTCAAGTAATATCCATGAAACTTGGCAATTTGACTTTCATCTAAATATATAAAAGGCAAAGGTGACTGACTGACTGACTGATCTATCAACGCACAGCTCTAACCACTGGTCGGATCGGGCTGAAATTTTGCACTCAGATAGCTATTATAACGTAGGAATCCGCTAAGAAAGGATTTTTGAAAATTCCACCCCTAAGAGGGTGAAATAGGGGTTGAAAGTTTGTAAGAAAATTTCTGATTTTAAAGTTATTTTTTAAGTAATATTTTTCAAGTAATATCCATGAAACTTGGCAATTTGGCTTTCATCTAAATTATATAAAAGGCAAAGTTGACTTATTTAAATTGAACTGAACGTGAGCGAAGCCGCGGGCAAAAGCTAGTAATTTATAAAACCTATCAAATCCTTATGTATGGTATGCTTTAGATCTGATGGAGTCTCTATAAAATATCTAGAGCTCTAGAAAAATATAAATTCAAGGTATCGCATCTGAGTTTCTTGCCGGTTCTTCTCAGTAGAATCAGCTTTCCGAACCGGTGGTAGATTCTTACGACTTATCATAAGTGGCACAAGTTGTCCTACATGAAATAAATCATTTCTATTTCTATTTCTATTTCTATTTCTATTTCTAAACGATGTCATACATTTGCGTGATCTAAACGAACTACTCGTATATGTTTCATGAATGCAAATCGATTGCCTTGCTTTGTTTTTGCATTAATTACCTACTAGCTGATGCCCGCGACTTCGTCCGCGTGGTTTAAGTTTTTTTGATTCCCGCGGGAACTCTTTAATTTTCCGGGATAAAAAGTAGCCTATGTGTTAGTGCAGACTATAATCTATCTCTGTGCCTCATCCAGATCCGTTCAGCTGTTCTGGCGTGTTTGAGTAACAAACATGCATTTGAGGTTTTTTGGTTCCCGCGGGAACTCTTTTATTTTTCGGGATAAAAAGTAGCCTATGTTTCATTCCAGACTATAATCTATCTCTGTGCCAGATTTCATCCAGATCCGTTCAGCCGTTCTGGCGTGAAAGAGTAACAAACATCCATACATCCATACATACAAACTTTCGCGTTTTTAATATTAGTATGGACTTCCGTGTTTTAGAATTATAATCCTTACTAGGCGATGCCCGCGACTTCGTCTGAGTGGTTCCTTTTGGTTCCCGGGGAAATCCTTAATTTTCCAGGATAAAAAGTAGCCTATGTGCTTCCCCAGGATGCAAACTATCTCTATGATAAATTTCATTTAGATAAGTTGAAAAGATGGGCCGTTAAAGCGTAGCAAACAGACAGACAGACAGGCACACATTCGCATTTATATTATTAGTATGGACTGTGGAGTAGGTTTCTACTACTACTCCTACTACTTTACAGTTTGACAATAAATTCTTTCATCTACTTATTTCATACTAGCTGATGCTCCCGACTTTTTCCGCGTGGATTGAGGTTTTTTGGTTCCCGCGGAAACTTTATAATTTTCCGGGATAAAAAGTAGCCTGTGTCAATCCAGACTAAAATCTATCTCTGTGCTATATAAATTGTTAACGATAAAAGAGCATGGATATGACTCGCTCCAGCAATGCTAAGGACAGCAATAGGTAACTATCTACACATCGATGTAATCTATATATTATATAAAATTCAAAGTCCTGACTGACTGACTTATATATCAACGCACAGCCTAAACCGCTGTGGCTAGAAACTTGAAATTTTGACAGTAGGTTCCTTTTGTGACGTAAGCGCTCACTAAGGAAGGATTTTTCAAAATTCCACCCTTAAGAGGGTGAAATAGGGGTTTAAAGTTTGTATGAAAGTCCGTCATTTCTCAAGTTATATCAACGAAACTTGGTATTTTGGCCTTCGGTAAAAAATAAAGAAATATGTATGTCACAGTTTTTCGAAATTCCACCCCCAAAGGGCTGAAACAGGGGTTGAAAGTTTGTAGGAAAGTCCGTCATTTTTCAAGCTGTAGCCATGAAACTTGGTGTTTGGGATTTCGGTCTGTAATGAAAAAATACGTGATTCACAGTTTTTGAAAATTCTATCCCCAAGGACGTCAAATAGAGAGTTTATCCTTCAATCACGCCGAAATAGAGCAACGGATCAACGTGATTTTTTGCATGGGTATACTTAGTTGAGGACTTGGAGAGTGACATAGGCTTCTTTTTATCCCGGAAAATTAAGGAGTGCCTGTGGGAATTAAAAACTTATGCCACGCGAACGAAGTCGCGAGCATCTTCTAGTTATAAATTATTTTTTTCGAAAGAGCAACCACCGAGTTTGTTACTAGTTCTTCTCGGTAGGAATAGTATTCCGAACCAGTGGTAGATTCACTCGCCTATTCAAAAGCACTTTTTTTTTTAATATATAGGCTAGCGCTTGGCTGCAATCAGACTTGTTTGAAAGTGGTGATGCAGCCTAAGGTGGAGCGCGCTTGCCTAGAAGATGCAGTGTCATTACAAGATGTCCAGCAGTAGAGTGTGGACGATTGACGTAGCTATTTTTACCCACGCCGCTGTGACGCAAAAGACTTCTATCAAAACACACCTATTTGAAATTATTTAAAAAATAATATAATCCAATGGAATAATTTTACAAACGTAACGAACTCAGCATGGGCAGGGTTGCTAGGCCGAAATACAAAAACAAATATGACTTTTTTTAAACCAGAACGTTTTAAAAACTGGAATGAAACAGGACCCAGTTTTTTTAAAAGAGATTAGTTGTGTATTAATTAATTAAATATTATTAACTAAATTAATTAATTATTATTAATTAATGTATTAATTAATTAATTAACTAATATATATACTTAAGTTTTAAATGCGAAAGTGTGCTTTTATCTGTCTGCTTCCTTTACACGGCGCAAAACGTCCGCATTAGAGGCCGTAAAGATCGTTCTGTGCTGTCGCGCTTATCTGTGCGGTACCAAATAAAGTTAGTTTTGTCCGCCAAACAATTTTTTTTGTCCTTAGCGGCTTATAAAATCTGGACAGGTTAAGCGCGTAAAATTTTGCTGGACACGATCGTAAAAAACCCAAACATGTCCGCCTAAAACAAGGGGGCGATTGCCTAAAAATGACAGCTATAGTGTAACAATCGCAATCACCCCCTTTAACATTCTTCCACTATTGGTCAAAATCCATTGACGCAGCAAAAATACCATAGATTCACCCAATCAAAACAATTGAGATTGTAATAAACAATGATTGATGCAGGTTTTACAATTAGGTACATAATCACCCTGCATGACGCCTGGCTATAATTTTGTAGTCTTTATAATAATAATAATAATAAATATAATAAATTCATTTATTTGCTTGAAAATAAATATAATAAATTCATTTATGTGCTTTGCCTAGCAACCCTACGCGGGTCAGTGAGATCTAGCACCGAGCTACAATATTTTTGTACCACGGAGGTGAACCACCTTCCTTTGTCGCTAATCACGAATGCGTTCAACTCAATGACCCTTTGTTTTGAGGAGTATACCTATTACCTAGTCGTATAAATTTACTAGTTACTTGTTATGAAAATTATTTTAATTAGTCGTCATTTTAATGTGATGTAGAGGTCAGGACCTAGGCTTAATACTATAGTCGATCAAGTGAACTATTGAATGTATGTATTTACATAAGTACCTAATTTTTTTTTTTTTAAATAATAAGTACCTATTTATTTTTTTAATTGGTCGTCATTTGTGCCTAGCTATAGCGTACAAGTAAATTAATAAAGTCCTTATCTCTTCGTCTTGCAACTACGCGTCTAGTAAACTTTGTGCCCTTATATGCGATATCAACGTCGGAATACAGAGTATGTGATATTATGTACTTAAAAGGTATTGTATTGGCTTCTAGGTCATCGCACTGTACGCTTAGCCTAAGTCTTTACATTGCAAATTCGATTGATCGTATAGAGCGTTCGATCACATTAGCGTCAAAGTAAAATGACGACCTCCCTGGCGCAGTGTTGAGCGCTGTTGTCTTAACCTAGGAGGTCTCATGTTTTATTCCCGGCTGGGTCAATTTGGGAATTTATTACTTACTGAGTTTTCTCTGGTCTGGTCTGGTGGATGGTTTCGGCCGTGGCTAGTTACCACCCTACCGGCAAAGACATACCGCCAAGTGATTTAGCGTTCCGGTACGATGCCGTGTAGAAACCGACTAGGGGTATGGGTTAAATATAACTGCGATACCCCTAACAGGTAAGCTCATTACAATCTTAGACTGCATTGTCACTTACAGATGAGATCGCAGTCAGCAAAAAAATGAACCATAAGAGGATCGTCTAGTTGTAAATTTTCATACAAAAAGCGATAACGTTTTTCTTCCCGGAAATGTTGTCCAATTTTCATAATTTTTAGAAATGTTGCAGATACAATGAAGAACTATGCTCGTACGTTTTAATTTTAAAGAAATATTGCTTGTGTTAATAGTTATTAGCGTCTAAATATCCATATTTTTGACCTAAAAACTTCCTCGAGTATTTTAATTTTTTTAAATTTAACTAAACTAAAATACTAAAAAAATAATACGTACGAGCCTAGATTAAGGTGTACTGAATCTAATGAGACCAAAATTGTCTAATTTCGTAAACGTTTGGGGGGGTAAAAACGTTATCACCCGAAACAATATTTCAAGAATAAAATGTAGGCATATGCCTACTGGACTTGCAACTCTCTCTATCGCACGATACGGAGAAGGCAGCGGAGCGTTGTGAAACAGATAGCATTATTGAAAATACCTACAAGCGTCGCGTTTCGTCACTAGACGATCCTCATAACTCCAAACGATACCTTTCAAAATAAAATCGGTTGTATACAGAATTTGTGAATCAAGGGTTTTTGGGTCAATTTTACTTTGAAGCTATTAATGTGATCGAACGTTCAATACGATCAATAGAATTTGCAATGTAAAAACTCAGACTAAGCGTACCTACTGGTTTCCTACCGTAGCGGCGGCGCGGCGCGTGGCTTGTTTCGCGTTTCGTGAATTGAGATGTGATATGATATGAGATAAGATAGCCTGTAGCCTGTAGCCACTGAGATACCGTGACCTTTTGTCATTAATTATTCATCTTAAGAGTTCTGTAATTTCAAAGGTGTGAAGTACGATCTTAGTAGGATTTACAGATATTATTATAAGTAGGTAGGTACTTAAAATAGCAACTGGAAAACTATGTCAGTAGAAACTTAGTACTTAGGTACACAATATACACAATTACTTTTAAAAGACTTGTAATGTATCAATAAAATCATACTAATGTTATCTATGAGAAAGTGTGTTTGTTTGTAGGGTTGTCCTTCAATCACGCCGCAACGGAGCAACGGAGTGACGTGACTTTTGCATGGATAAAGTTGAGGACCTGGAGAATGACATACTTATAGGCTACTTTTTATCGCGGAAAATTAAGGAGTTCCCACGGAAATCAAAATAACTTAAACCATGCGGACGAAGTCGCGGGCATCAGCTTACTAGTAGTTGTAGGTAATAAAATGTAAATGTAAAATGTAAACTTTATTAAAAAAGTGTTTTTAGAACATCTAAATTGGGTTGAATTTTCCAACGGTTTGAAGGAAAATCTACAGATATATTAAAATCACAATTACTTTGCAGGTCTATGATAATAAACTTTATAATACTAACTTACCTTCGAAAGGTGGAGGGTTTTAACAGATTACGCATTAAAAATAAACACATAATCTATCTAATTAAATAAAAGACGTAGTAGCAAAAAACCGGTACAGATTACAATGATAAGTGATAACAATTGAAACGCCGTATCCGCGTCAGCGTGTTTAGGGCGAAAGCACACTACGGATAATACCGCCTTATTTTATTCTACATTTTCTTTTTTTCTAACCTTTTCCTTTTCCTTGTAACCTGTTTATAGTGTTTTTATGATTTTTTTGTATTTTGTGATGTATATATCCATACAGCATACCTACTAATATAAAAAAGTGTGTGTGTGTGCAATTCACACACGGTAGAAGTGAAACTTCAGAAAAGTAGCCTACGGGAGAATGAGATAAATATTATAGCTAATATTCATCTCATGCTCTCACAGGCTAAATCCTATTTATGAATATGTTTGTCTCTTTTTGGTGTACGATGCCGTGTAGAAACCGAATTGGGGTATGGGTTTTAATATAACTGCCATGCCCCTAACAGGTTAGCCCGCTACCATCTTGGACTGCATCATCACTTACCATAAGTTGAGATCGCAGTCAAGGGCTAACTTGTAGTGGATAAAAAATTTAAAAAAAAAGTGTTGCTTTTTCATTTAATTTTTTCGTTTCGTTGAATTTTCAAATCACTACGATTCTAAAGAAGTTTCACTTCAATAAAGGAAGGGTGTCTGTCGGTCTGTCTGTTACGCTTTTACAGCCCATCTTTCAACAGCTTTTGTTACAGTTAGTTGGTACAGCAGGGCTAGCATGGGCCGGAGATAAAAAATTTATCCCCCGATTTTATCCACTGACAAGAGATAAAATTAACTTATCCACTTCACAGAACACGGCAACAGGGGAGAGGAGAAGTTTATCCCCGTTTGACATTTCACGGGGACTCGGGGGACTATTTATCCACCGTTATTTAGCGTTTTTATTTATTTATTTAGGAATAAAAATTTTATCCTTTCCTCGGGAAGAAAATTGTCTCGGCCCATGCTAGGGGGGCAGGGATAAGTTGCACCCCGTGGAAGGAGATCTGCTTTTTATACCGAAAAATTAAAGATACCACTAATCCACGCGGACTAAGTTACGGAGCTTTTTACTTTTTTATCAGCGAGACAAATTACTTTTGTCCGTAGTGTGTTTCCACCCTAAATAGAGTTAACGCTTACGTATCTTTGCAGGGATTTCCGGGCCATACAATCGACTGTACACAAAGGTTGACAAATTACAATTGTAAATCCCAATAATCGGGGTTTACATAATGGCTCTGTATAAATATTTATTAACGTTGAAGGTATTTAATAGTACGTAGTTACTTCTAGTCAACGCTCCGGGGAATGACTTCTTAGAACGCCGAAGGTCGCAGTCACTACGGATCAAGAGCCTATGTAAAGTTAAGTTCCACTATTCAGACTTTCAGACACCTTTATTTCATTTTAGAATTCCGAATTTCTTTGATACAACTGGAATCGATATTCATGCTTCCATTCATACCAATATTGTAACTACAAGACTGCGTCTATCTTATCTTTGTGCGATTTTGCATTTAGGTTTTACAGAGATTTTGAACGTTTTGGACAAGGGCATAGGTTTTTTTGCGGACAGAGTAGA
The DNA here is from genome assembly GCA_917051295.2 of Erebia ligea. Taxonomy (NCBI): domain Eukaryota; kingdom Metazoa; phylum Arthropoda; class Insecta; order Lepidoptera; family Nymphalidae; genus Erebia; species Erebia ligea. The sequence goes on from OU785241.1 coordinate 3,080,595, forward strand.
AGAATATACATAATAATATGTTCACTCGTTACATAAAAGGCACACAAAAAGACAAGCTGTGATATATTTTTAAATAAGAGATATTCAAGGACCAGTATTAAAATGTCACCCGGTGAAATTAAAAGAGTAGATTTATTATTTATTGCAGGTTAGGCTTTCGCCAGAAGGCAATGATGCCTATATGTAGAAAGCAACGATAATATCTTGATTGGATCGCGCTTGCCTGGAAGATACCTATTCACTCTTACTATGAATTTATTCATTTGAAAATTACACAACTCAATCGATCTTTTTATATTTCATGTGCATATTATAATAGTTACGTCTATGCGCGCTAGTAGAATCGTACCTTAAAATAAAACAAAATCAATAGTGCTTGGTGCGAGAATTACGTCGGATTCAGGAAGATAAAATTAAATAGTGAGTACCTAAATAACAAGTAAAATGTGTCTAGGTAATAATAAAAAGTATATTGTACTTAATTATTTGTTAGATCCTTGATTAACATAATAACATTATCGTTTAGTTCGTAACAGGCAGTTCAACGTAATGTATAGCTCGAATTTTGATGTTATTTGTTACACCTATTTTAACTTAACGTAAGTAGGTACTTGGTACTAGTTTATTAACTTATCACATAGACGAATTTGTATATTATTATACTAAGTACTGGATCCCACCAAAACATTCCATTTTCAATTTCAATTTCATTTATTTGATCAAAAACATACAATATACACAGTTATCAAAAAGTAATACAATACAATAAAGTTTTATATAAAAACTTAAGGTTTTTCATTAATGTAAAGTTGGTTGCCAAGACTCACAAGTTCAAATAGTTAAGAGATCTCTAGTAGAGCCAAGCCCCTAGTTGAGCTCCGAATTTTGCTGCGCATCATAGCCCATGGGGCCAGTCTAAAGTCCAAAGCTCTTGACTGTACCATATTTATATCACAACAAATAACTCTACAAGTACAACTCTACATGTTGGTAAAAAAGTATAGCTTGCCCGTTTCATGATTGCAGCACTAACCATAGAACTAAAATATATTTTTTTAATCTACTACAAGTTAGCCCTTGACTGCGATCTCACCTGATGGTAAGTGATGATGCAGTCTAAGATGGTAGCGGGCTAACCTGTACGGGGCATGGCAGTTATATTAAAAACCCATAGCGCTAATTAGTTTCTACACGGCATCGAACCGGAACGCTAAATCGCTTGGCGGCATGTCTTTGCCGGTAGGGTGGTAACTAGCCTCGGCCGAAGCCTCCCACCAGGCAAAAATATATCTTGTAATAGTTACACGACCATTAAAATATGATTGATTGAGTCAGACAGACTTAATTTCGCATTTCTAATATAAGTATAGTATGAATAAGAATGAAGAATGGGCGGGACATACTCGTAGTTCGAAGAACCGATAGTTGTTGGGGTCCCAAGGTGCTTGAACGACGGCCTCATGAAAGCACAGCGTGGGACGACCCCCCACTAGGTGGGCGTACGATCCCAAGAGAGCAGCTGGGACTGGAAGCCGTTGAAAGCTAGCACAAGATCGTGTTATGTGGAGATCCATGCAGGAGAATTCGTCCAGCTGTGGACGTCTATTGGTTGTGACGACGACGACGATGGCTAAGAATGGTGCTTGTTTACCTTAAAGTCAACCAAGGAAACTACCTATAATAGACTGTATTATGTGAATAACCTAAAGGAATAAGAAATAAAGGAGTAACTACCTAAATGTGGTTAAGTACCTTACTTGGAATTTGCCATGAATAACAAAAATGTAATAATCTCCCAAGTCCTAACATTTATAACCATAACGAATCTACCTTGGGCCAGTTGAACCACAGAAAGCTATCATTATAGTGATAATCAAGTTTAGACCATTAAAAGCTAGCAAAGTGACCAAGCGGCGGACCTGGAGAGTGGCGGGAAGCTCGTGGATTCAGCCTCTATTTCTGTCTCAGTCTATGCGTCTCATGTTTTTTTTATTTATTTATTGAGGCCCTTACAGTTTAAAAAGTATTTATAATTAAAATAGCATACAAACCACGGACACCAATGAAGAAGGCACAGGAATAAAACAGTACAGATAGCAAACACGGCACTAACAAGTATCTAATAAAGATTAAAGAATAATTACTTAGGTAGGTACTAAGTACTTACAATTATTAGGAAATTAACATCGAGACGATTTTAATTTTTTTTTCTGTTTCGGTCTGTGTCTTTGTCTCTGTTTCTTACAAGTGATTTGATGGTGCCTAGTTCCAGAAGTGGGCGCATGCAGGCTGATGGATTGGATTGGACAAAAAATAACTTTACATTACCTTTTCCACCTATGGTGCAATCGTGCCTAGAGATTTTGTAAACAATGAGTGAATCATAAGTTTTCGCGGTCAACAAGCAACTCCATATAGCAAAGTGTTTCACAAGAAACTGGGGGTAATTACCGTAATTGCGAAATGAAGAAAAGAAACTTGGAAATATGGTGTTGTTTTCATATCGATATTTCGAAGTTTCGTCACAAAAAATGAGTTGTTTACATCAAGCATACATATATATTTTGTGGCTCAATGGCATAGATGGCATTACGGGTAAAACAAGTTAGTTACCTACTTAATTAAAAAAAAAACAAAATTCAAATGTTTTTTATTCAAATAAACTTTTACAAGTGCTTTTGAATCGTCGAGTGAATCTACCACTGGTTCGGAATGCCATTCCTATCGAGAAGAACTAACAAGAAAATCGGTGGTTGCTCTTTTGAAAAAAAAAATTAACAATTTCATTCAGGTGTAAGTAAATACATCTAGACAACCACTGTCCTTAGCATTGCTGGAGCGAGTCAAATACATGCTCTTTTAAAACTATAAAACAACACGTACTTGTTTACTTACTAGATGATGCCCGCGACTCCGTCCGCGTGGATTAAGGTTTATTGATTCCCGTGGGAACTCTTTTAATTTTCCATCCGTACATAATAGGTATTATAAATGCGAAAGTGTGTCTGTCTGTCTGCTACGCTTTCACGGCCCATCTGTTCAACCGATTTTGATGAAATTTGGTACAGGGACAGGCTGTATCCCGGGGAAGGACACAGGCTTTTTATCCCGGAAAATTAAATAGTTTCCGCGGGAATCAAGTAAACTTAATCCACGCGGACGAAGTCGCGGGCATCATAGGTACTTGTTGTTTTATAGTTTTAAAAGAGCATGGATTTGACTCGCTCCAGCAATGCTAAGGACAGTGGTTGCCTAGTTAATTAAATAAATCTTTATTATTGTTGAATTACGGCACGGCCACAGATAAAATACCTACTAGACAAAATAACTAGTACAGAACTTAGGAACTACACTGTGACACTTGAAAAATGGCATCGACTCAGCGTGATGCCGCTGTGGTGTAGACGCACCACAACAGCGCCGATCCCTAAAAATCTTCGACGCCTCACCTCTCGACGCAATCACCTCTGTTCACACATTGACATGATTGGTCCACACACTTCAGCTATTGGCCAAAATCTATTGTCGCAGCTAGAATTCCATATATTCAGAAAATCATAACAGTTGACAATGATTGTTGCAGGTTTTACATGACTGTACTTAGTTGAGGCACTACATACCTCCTGTATTATTGCCCTATCCTATAGGTATACATCAACTTATATATATACTTATATAGTCCAGTCAGCTCGAACGAAACGGTTCTGCTCTACATTTCTGATTCGAACCGCCAGGATGTGGAGTACCCTTCCAACGCATGTATTCCCTGCTAATGCACTACAGTCTACACGCTGACCTTGCCGGCACACCTGGTTAAAGTCTGATCGGTTTATTTTGACTGTATTCAAACAATACGCGCATGTTACAACTTACAATGCTTGCAAAAATACAAGTTTACGTATCTACTTAAGAGGATCGTCTAGTGACGAAACGCGACGCGAGTAGGTATTTTCAATAATGCTATCTGTTTCACAACGCTTCGCTGCCTTCTCCGTATCGTGCGATAGAGTTGCAGGTCCTAGGCATATGCCTACATTTTATTCTTGAAATATTGTTTCAGGTGATAACGTTTTTAACCCCCCAAACGTTTACGAAATTAGACAAGTTTGGTCTCATTAGATTCAGTACACCATAATCTAGGCTCGTACGTTTTGTTTTTTAGTATTTTAGTTTAGTTAAATTTAAAAAAATTAAAATACTCGAGGAAGTTTTTAGGTCAAAAATATGGATATTTAGACGCTAATAACTTTTAACATAAGCAATATTTCTTTAAAATTAAAACGTACGAGCATAGTTCTTCATTGTATCTGCAAAATTTCTAAAAATTATGAAAATTGGACAACATTAATTACGGGAAGAAAAACGTTATCGCTTTTTGTATGAAAATTTACAACTAGACGATCCTCTTAAGGCCACAAAAAATTGGCAGTCATAGGGACTGCCGATAGAAGTGAAAACGTTTTTTTTTTTTTAAATAAATAAAATATAAACCTTAAAACTAAGGCATTAAAGTTTAATTACGAATCCATATCCATACTAATACTATAAATGCGAAAGTGTGCCTGTCTTTCTGTCTGTCCGTCTGTCTGTCTGCTACGCTTTCACGGTCCATCTGTTCAACCGATTTTGATGAAATTTAGTACAGGGATAGGTTGTATCCCGGGGAAGGACATAGGCTACTTTTTATCCCGGAAAATTAAGGAGCTCCCGCGGGAATTGAAAAACTTAATCCACGCGGATGAAGTCGCGGGCATCGTCTAGTGTAGTATATTTATATATAAGACCTTTTGCTCAACGCGGCTAAAGAAGTTTTCACTTCAATAATAATTGCACTATTTCAAGTTTTTACGTAGGTAGGTATGTAACTTTTGAATAAAACTTAGTGTTCACCGAGGTACCTAAAAGGTACGTACCGCACATCCCGGGTACGGTCATATAGGCTACTTTTATCTCGGAAAATTAACGAGTCCCCAGGGGATTTTTTAAAAACCAAAATTGGTCTTTGGCATTAGCATAGTTTTCCTTAATAAGTTTACTGTTCAGGCATGATAAAAAAGTACCTACTTACATTTACGTATTCCATTGACCTTTTTGGCATATTAAGTGTTATTGTTTTAGCAACAATCAACTACAATAATATTATCGTGAGTAGGTACCTACTTAATTAACATTTTCCGATAAGTTAACTGTAAAAGTAAACAATCATTCGTTACGTCCAAAATCAGGTCAACGCTTCTGAATATTTCCAAGAACCGCGAAAGATAAGGGTGGTCACATATCACATAATGATCAGCAAGAGCCGTTAAACAGCCGTTAAACAAGAGCCGGCATTATGCACGGCCGCAAGAAACGTTGCAAGCCGTTTATAATGCCTTTTTTTCCTTATTTTTTCCTATTCCTAAGGTTGCCTAGTAGAGATAGATAGATAGATAAACTCTTTATTGCTACACAAGGCATAAAAAATACATTGAAAAGAAATCAAAACAAAACAAAGTGCGCAAGGGTAGAGATCGCTAGTAAGCGATAAGGCCGCCTTTTGTATCATGTCTGTGTGTTTTTTTTTCTTTCTATTTTTTTTTTGCATAATAATGCAAAATGAGTGATATGTTACCAAGATCACGAAAGAGTCAAACCAGACTAGTGACTTATCTAATCGAAAGCTTCGGCCGTGGCTATAGTTACCAATCTACTAGAAAAACCCTTACGCCAAGCGATTTACTACATAATAACCAATAAGGGAGTATGGGCTTACAATAATGTCATATCCGTTCCAGCTAATAGTCCATAGCCATCTAATACTACGTAACATTACCAGTTTCCACTAGGTTCCATCGCAGTCAATAGGTATACACAAAAAGAATAACACAAAAACAAAAAGAGGTCGTAATTTTACGGCGTACCCTGTGCTTCAGATGGTATAATCGCACATTTTCAATACTTAAAACAGATAGCGGCTCTAGCGGCGTTAGCACCCCTCGAGGGTGGTGTAGTGTGTGAATTACATTATGCGTTGTTATTCATACAATACTCGTAAGAAGAAAAACAAGCGAGAAATTACATGCTTCAGGTAGAGAGTATTACAGAGAAAAACAAGTTAATGAATTCCTCAAAATAATGTACTTTCATTACTCAAAGATTGCAATACAATAAGTGTAGTATGTTGTCTGAGTATATCTACAAAATATGATCAACGATCATGAAGATGATTATTGTTACTTTATGCCTACTTATTTGGATATCTTATTACACCCATAACGCGACGGCCAAATCCATATTTAATATTTAATTTAATAAATATTATAAATGCGAAAGTTTGGATGGATGTATGGATGTGTGGATGTTTGTTACTCAATCACGCGGCACGCCCCAACGGCTGAACGGATCTAGATGAAATTTGGCACAGAGATAGATTATAGTCTGGAATAACACATAGGCTACTTTTTATCCCGGAAAATTAAGGAGTTCCCGCGGGAACCGAAAAACCTCGATCCACGCGGACGAAGTCGCGGGCATCAGCTAGTATTTAATATAGGTACTAATTTATACTAATATTAGAAACGTGTTTACTTTACCTGTGTTTTATTCATTACAGGATTACGCTTGACCACAATCACACCTGATGGGAAGTGATGACGATGCCTACCGCCTAAGAGAGCCTAAGATACCTCCGGATTGTAAGTAGGTACCTAATTGGTGGGAAACACAGATTTTAGAAAAGTGTTCCGTACTCTATATCTAGATTCTAGATGTTCAATAATTGTTGATTAGATCCAAAGACAACTTTCATCCTGGGCACGGAACAACGAGTAGGATACTTTTTATCTCAGAAAATCAAGTAATTTAAAAAGAGAACTTGCTTCGCAAATATATTTTTTAACGACATCAGTATTTTTCAGCATTTTCGAGAAAATGTTTTTACCTTTAACTTAAAAACGAAAATAAATGATAAGTAAATAAATCCCTACTATCTGATCCAGGCCAACGCTGAGATATTTCGATGGCAAAGCATCAAGATTATCGCCTAATAAAAACACAATTGCCTGTTAACAAGTAAAATGAGTCCGCATTATGAGATGTTTATTAAATTGCGAATAAACACCAGGGACAAATAAAAACCGGAAGGTCCCGGGTTTCGATTCCCAGCAAAGTCAATTTGGAAAGGAGACGGTCCAGATTTGTATGGAGCGTTGGTCCAGTCCTTTTACAAGTAGAGAAATGAAAGAAAAAAAAGTACTAAACCAGTTTTGATCATTCAAATCTACGAATTCGTCGTAATTTCAGCGGTGTAATTATTTAATCTTTCCACGATAAGCAACACTAAACACGAGTGGGTAACAATGGCGGATTCATATTTTTTGACGTTTTCTGTCATGTGTCAACACAACACCGGAAAAACCGCAGGGAAAACACGTTATTTTGACAGTGACTGTCAGAAATGACATTTGATACATTTCGCGCCTACTGCCATCTCTATGGCTAAAGGTTGCCATCTTGCAAACGTATCGAAAACTTGAAATACATTTTATTTTATTTCGCGTTAATTACTTTAATATTCTAAATTATTATATTTTTAATACAATCTATGTATTTTCCTCTATTCATGGTAGAGTGTACAAAGAGTGCTCCAAAGGTTTTTTTCTGGTCTGGCCTGGTGGAAAGCTTCGACCGTGGCTAGTTACCACCCTACCGGCAAAGACGTGCCGCTAAGCGATTTAGCGTACGATGCCGCGTCGAAACCGTAGTAACCGCGTAGAGCCTCGGCTCTCACATAAGACGAATAAAATTTTTACAACTGCTTTTGAATCGTCCAATGAATCTACCGCTGCACTGGTTCGGAATGCCATAGGTACAAGTATTGTCGGACACATGAAAAAATTACAAAGTTGTTTATTAAGTAGGTATACCTCAATAACATATAAATTGCCTACATATCATTTTATATTATCGTAGCGATGTAATACACCCGACCCAAGTTATCGGACAAAATCTGACAATAATCTCAATTCCAAGTCACAATTCATATAACAATCAACTCGAATCGCTGTTTATCAATTTCGTCAAGATACCGATAAAACCGTGTTATATTATGATAACATGTCGATAAGTAGGTACCTACTCGGATGTTTGGTGTTACACAATGCTGACGTCACTAGACGTACTTTATCAGTTTTTTTTTATTTGGAACTAGCTGATGTCCGCGACTTTGTCCGCGTGGTTTAAGTTTTTATGATTCCCGCGGGAACTCCTTAATTTTCCGGGATAAAAGTAGCCTATGGCACTCTCCAGGTCCTCAACTATACCCATGCCAAAAATCACGCCGATCCGTTGCTCCGTTGGGGCGTGATTGAAGGACAAACCAATAAACCAATTAACCAACAAACAAACACACTTTCGCATTTATAATATTAGTATGAAGTATGATTAAATAAAATAACTCTTACCTTTTTACTTACTTGACGACAATCATGCTCAATGCAAAGCAATGATGAGGTCTAGGTCGGAGCGCGCTATCCTAGAAAACGCCTATTCGCTCATGCCTTGAAGTAGAGAGTAGATTTACTCTCTGCTTGAAGGCACAGTTAAGCTTGGACGAATTAACCTCAGTCATACGTGGCAGGAAACACCACAGAACACGTCATAATAAAATGTTCTGTGGGAAACACGGTCCATCAGATACGTAGAGCAAAATATCCCTTTCGAGTAATCGATCTTGTTTTGTAATGTTGATTTTTGACTGTGATACCTATAAAAAGACTAATCAATGTAGCTGTTTAGGAAATTATTTATAATGTTTTATAGTGTTGATTTATTGCCAAACTCTTATTCTTAATATTATTTTTGTTAAAAAAATGAAAGCTGATTATAATATTCAAACTTTTTCATTTACAGGTAAAAAAACAAAAATAAGTTTTTTCGTAAGTTTCTTACGGAAGCGTAGCGGGGCAAATGACACTTGATCTGTGTGAAAAAGTTTCATCTGCCCCGTTAAGCGACAACGCCGAGGCTAGCGGGGCCGATGGCACTACTTTTCCCAACTGCCCCGTTAGCGGGGCAGAGCCAGCGGGGCAGATGGGACCAAGTCTTTCGTTCGACTGAGTAGATTGGACGTCAACCACATAAGGAAGCCAATGCTGACCTATACGGTCTTTGCCCAATGTGGATTCAGATTTTAAAATCCCTTGGAAACTCTTCGACTTTGCGGGATAAACCTACATATCATTTTATATGGACTCTGGTCCGCGACTTCGTAGGCGTTGATTATAAGGTTATTTTGACTTTCCCGGGGCACTCTTTAATGTCCGGGATAAAAGTTATGTCATTCCCCGGGATGCAATCATGCAACCTACCTCATATTTATTCAAAATTGGTACCTACAAAGTACAATTTCTGAACGTCACGTTTACAAAGAATAAGACGTGATGGTAATAATTAACCACGGTGCTACGAGGGTACCAAACGCGCCCTGGTCTGAGAAGAGCCCACAACAAACTCAGTCAAACATGGGGGCCTTGATTCGGTAAAGCGTCTCAATCACACACACTTTCGCATTTATAATATTAGTATGGAATTAATAGTAGTGGCTATATATCCCACCACCACCACCGTCCACCACTACAGGCTACAGCCCATTAACGTCCCACAGCTGGGCACAGGCCTCCACTCTCATAGGAGAGAGCGAATTAGAGCTTAGACCCACCACGCTGCTCCAATGCGGGTTGGCGGGCTTTAACGACTTATAACCGGGACCGACTGTTTAACGTGCTCTCCGAGGAACGGGGGTAAAACACCGCCAACTTCCTAACTCCGGGCTGGTACTGAGAATTTCTAGTCGGAAAACCCCAATACTTAATTATGGCTCGACCCGGGACTCGAACCCGGGACATCGTCGGCCGCAGTCACACATGCTAACCACTAGACCAACGAGGCAGTCCACTATATATCCAGTAGTAGGTATTAGATTTTCCTTTACGCGAGATGTCATTGAGGAAATAATCCGTCATGATACTTCTAGCTTCTATAGCCGTTCTAATGTACCCATTGTTATTTTGTTACTCACTGAACAGATTTTAAACAATAAGAAGGATGTTGCTTGATTATTAATTAAGTATGCTTAATAAGCCGCGCCGTAAGCGTAATTACCTACTTAGCAGAATTCCATGTCCTTTAAAGAGCCTCTATTCTCAATTTGTCGTTGGTATAGACTCTAGTGGTTACCTAGCATGTTCGACTGCGGGACGAGGTCCCGGGTTCGAGTCCCGGGTCGGGCCATAACAAGTAGGTATTGGATTTTTCTGGCAAGAAATTCTCAGTACTAGCCCGGAGTTAGGAAGTTGGCGGAGTTTCACCCCCGTGCCTCGGAGAGCACGTTAAGCCGTCGGCCGACGCGATGTTTCATCTGATAATAATCGTTACACACTCGAACCCGGAACCTCGTCGGCCGCAGTCGTACATGCTAACCACTAGACCGACGAGGTGTATGTATGAGAGCTGCGCAAACAAGCACTCGCACCTCAGCTCAGAGACGACTGTTTGGCGCTAACAAAACAAACAACAATCATCGATATATATATTATGTAGGTAATAGATGGGCCCTTTCATAGAAAAAAATTGGGCGTCTAACCTGTAGAGCGCGCTCCACACCTGTATAAGCCTGTCCTTGTCCCTGCTATAGCGTTGTCCCGCTTTTCAGACTAGATGGTGATAGTAAAATAAGTCCACATTCATTGTTTGACAGGGCCCGTCTATGTAAATTGAGGTCGTTGATAACAATATTAACTGACTGCAAAAAATGTTTCACGGATCTCCATTCTCCATTTATGGTTGTGATAGGCTTCGTTACTCGCATTTGGTGTACCCGACACAATCATGGACTAAGTAGGTATATGAACTCTTTAAAAGGATCATAATAACTGCCAAGGTCATTCGGCTACCATGAACTCTTAGTCATGCCAGCTCAATGGCCTGTTATTATACTGACGCGGGATAAAACGTAGCCTATGTCACTTTCCAGGTCGTCAACTACCTATACCCGTGCCAAAAATCACGTCTATCCGTTGCTCCGTTGCGGCGTGATTGAAGGACAAAACAACAAACAAACACACTTTCGCATATTTTATAATATTAGTATGATTTCTTAAACACGAAATTTTTGAAGCCCTACGGAGTCCGAGTAAGGTTTTTGGGGGGAATAAAGATTGGAAAAGTTTCGGAAAATTTCGGAGAAAAAGTTATTTGTTTGACGGGTTTTTTATAATATGACCTCGGTTTATGGAAATTTTGACAGGACAACGTCTTTCGGGTTAGGTTATCCATACTTATCTAATATTATAAATGCGAAAGTGCGTCTGTCTGTCTGTCTGCTACGCTTTCACGACCCATCTATTCTATTTTGGTAGAGATAGGTGGTAGGTATTCCGGGATAGTAGATACATAGGCTACTTTTAATCCCGGAAAAATAAGGAATTCATGCGGAAAGAAAATCGCATGCATTATATAGTTCGTAGAATAATAGGTATCTGTTGTATAGAGATTTATTATGATCCGCGTCCTGTATATTCCGCCACACTATTGGTCGCTGGAGGAGGGAAGAGGGTCTGGCTGTGACGTCGTCACATTATAGCGTTACTCACCGTCACCGATCATCCCGTGACCCGTCCCACAAAAATAGGATGCGCTATAAATAGCCCGCTGGCCCACGTGTTAGGTGCGAGTAGCATGACCGTTGATAGTAATCATCATCTATAGCTCCAGCTATATACTAATATCTTTACTATAGTATTATAAACTAACTGATGCCCGCGACTTCGTCCGCGTGGTTACCGCTTTTTTGATTCTCGCGGTAACTCCTTAATTTTCCGGCAGTAGCCTATGTCACTCTCCAGGTCCTCAACTACACCCATAAAAAATCACGTCGATCCGAGGATCCGTTGCGGCGTGATTGAAGGTTAAACCAACACACTTTCGCATTTATGATATGTAGTAGTTAGTATGATGCGAACGTTTGGATGAATGTTTGTTACTCAATCACGCCAGAACGGCTGAACGGATCTGGATGAAATTTTGCACAGAGATACAATAAAGTAAGGAATAACACATAGTAGCCTATGTGTTATTCCTTACTTCCTTATTTCCACAAGAACTCTTCAATTTTCCGGGATAAAAAGTATTTTATCCCGGAAAATTAAAGAGTTCACTCGGGAATCAAAAAACCTCAATCCACGCAGATAAAGTCGCGGCCATCAGCTTATAATAATGTTATGATAATAATATTATTATTATCAAACTAAGACTTTTTTTCCGACTTACCGGGAATTCGGAATTCGAGCAGTCTCGGCCAGAAACCCCTTATGATTGAAAAAAAATATCCATCCTTCATCTATTATAAGGATCCTATAAGTTATTACTTACACAGTTTTTTATGAGTACATAAGTAAGTATCCCATAATTGGATGACGAATTATGGAAGGACAAAATTAAATGATTTTCCGAAATTCTATAATAAAATACTATAGTATATTGTATCTTTTAATTATTGTTAAAATACAACAAAAACAATAATCTAAAGGACAAGGTCTTATTCCTTATTATATCGCCTATATAATAGCGATCTCTTACATGAAACAGGGCCATTAAAACAAAGTCAAGTCAAGCCATATGCGAGTCAAACGCACATATTTTAAACTTTTAATTTTATAGAAAGATAGATAGATTGATAATTAGATAGATAGATAAATTTGTTATTAAACGATAGTTTTTAAGTATTCTACTAGCTTGCAGCTACGTAGTTTTTTTTCCGTGGTGTCACCTGAATCAGGGTTCAGGCTGAAAATCAGCGCTGTATGGTCAGTGCTTGCACTGAACATACAGCATTATGCTGAGCCTGGACCATTTTTCGGGTTGTGCCATGCGTGATGGGGTAGGTATGCTTGTTATGTATGGCAAAGTTTGAAAATAAATGTTTTTCTTTCAAACTCTTTAACTACAACTAAAAATATAACTACCATAGTTATCTAATTAATTAAAATACCTACGTATTGCCACATTCCCATTATCAAACAAAAATATTTAGATCCGGCGCGCGGGGAATTTACGCAATGAGAGGAAAAAAGTGTATTTTCCGCCGGCACAATGGCTCACTGTTGCGATTGTACCTAATGTCAATCGGAATCGGGCTGATCCGTGTCCAAATGAAGGCTGTTTCTTTCGAGAAAACTAAGGGATTTCCAGTCTATATACTATCAGGCTATCACCGTTTGATGGGGATTAATAAATAATATCCATCGATATAAATCATTTCATAGAAATAAGTCCGACATGTAGGGCATGCCCCTCACCTGTATAAGGCTGTCCTTGTCCCCGCCATAACGCTGTCCCGCTTTTCAGACTAGATGGCGTTATTAAAATCCCACCAAAACCATTTCATGGATAGGCTGCCAAAACTCGCATACAAGTCCAAATCATAATGCTTTCACTGTTAAAAAGTTATGAGATCTCTAGTAGAGCCAAGCCCCTAGTTGAGCTCCGATTTGTGCTGCGCATCATCATAGCCCATGGGGCCAGTTCCAAGTCCAAAGTGTACAGGTTTAAGTACTTTTGGCTGTACCACATTTACTACATAGAAGTCCTGACTCTATAAACTCTACATCTTGATAAAAAGATGTGGCTTGGCCGTTTCGTGAGCACAAACTATACCTATTCCACGAACATTAAATGATTGATTGGATCACGAAACAGCCAAGCCACATCTTTTTATCAAGATGTAGAGTTTATAGAGTCAGGACTTCTATGTAGTAAATGTGGTACAGCCAAAAGTACTTAAACCTGTACACTTTGGACTTGGAACTGGCCCCATGGGCTATGATGATGCGCAGCACAAATCGGAGCTCAACTAGGGGCTTGGCTCTACTAGAGATCTCATAACTTTTTAACAGTGAAAGCATTATGATTTGGACTTGTATGCGAGTTTTGGCAGCCTATCCATGAAATGGTTTTGGTGGGATTTCATTTCTTTTTGGCAGGCGCACTAGATTTTTTAATTTTTTGGACTCTATTTCTCGCACTACAGTTATTCCTTTTTTCATTGCCCACTCTCTATCGTTGCCTCTTTTTCTTTGTGGGTTTGCTGTATATGTATGTAATGAGCGGCAAATCCATACATACTTAAGTTACTTCTTATTTTCGAGTCTGGTGCTCAGTATTAAAGATATTTGGTTGTATGGGCCAGCCGGTTTATATCTGCTTATTGTTGATTAGCGACCCGCCCCGCTTCGCAAGGCTAGCACTAATCATGATAATAGTCCATTATTTTTTACCCACTAAAGCCAGTGGGCACTGAGCAGCACATAAGATTTTACATTAGCACTGGAATGAACCTACGTGAAGTGCCGGAAGAATTTTTTAAAATCGGTTGAGTTTTTTTTTATTTTATCCACAGCAAACTTGACGGTTAAATCTTTCCTCTTTTTAATATTAGTTTAGATCCATATAATATTATAAATACGAAAGTGTGTCTGTCTGTCTGCTGCGCTTTCACGGCCCATCTTTTCAACCGATTTTGATGAAATTTACAGGGATAGTTTGTATCCCGGGGAAGGACATTGGCTACTTTTTATCCCGGAAAATTAAACAGTTCCCGCTGGAATCAAAAACCTTAATCCACGCAGACGAAGTCGCGGGCATCATCTACTTTTCTATAAATTGTCACGCGTTAATTTAATTCAAACCAATGAACAGTGTTTAGTTCGAAGAACAGGGTTAGACGAAAATATCGTTGATTACTTATTGAACAATTCCTAAAGGGATGCCGGGTCATACGTGGACTCTTCGCCAATGATTACTATAGGTATATTTACCTCTGAAAAATATTTTATGTTGTAAGTACTTATAGGTATTTTATAATTTTTCAGTAATAAAATGAAAATAATGAGAATAAAAATGACAAGATTACGTGATTATTATGTGCGACCTGTTTGGCCGATTGGTTACAGTGGTTACAGACCATGACTGTTGAGGGAGAGGTCGCGGGTTCGAATTCTGCTAGGGGCATAATGTTTGTATTCAGAACATTTGTACCTGAGTCATGAATTTTATATATATATTATTTATGTACGGTATTATGTATGTATACGGCATTTTGCACATATTTCTTTTAGTATCGACTGTGCAGCTATTATGCACCCCCTATAGGAGGGGTTGGAAGGGAAAAGTTCCTGATTTCTTAATTTTCCCATTATTAATATGAAATTCCTAGCCCACATACCAAATTTCAGCTTTCTAGGGCTTTAGGAAGTACCAACCCTAGAGGTTTTGATTTTCATCAGCGATTTATAAGGCTATATTACGAAACCGATGTATTTCAGTTATCGATAAATCTGAAACTATAAATGCTAGACAATTGATACTTGGTATGTTTAATAAGTTGGCCAACAGCATCTTATCCTGAAAATTTCAGCTTTCCAGCATCATCCGGACTGAAGCTATGACGGTTAGCAAATACGTGGAAACGCTGTCAAATATGCACCCCCAATAAGAGGGGTTGGAAAAAGAAAGTTTCAGATTTCTTAATTATTCCATTGTTTATGTGCAATTCCTAGTCTACATACCAAATTTCAGCTTTCTAGGACTTTAGGAAGTACCCTAGAGGTTTCGTGTTTCATGTGATTTAGTAAAAGTAAAAAACCCCCAAAAGTACGTATTTCAGGTATCAATAAATCTGAAACCATAAATGCTAGATAATTGAAACTTAGTATGTTTAATAAATGTGCCAACGACATGTTATCCTGAAAATTAAAGCTTTCTACCATCATCCGTACCGAAGTTATGACTGTTCTAAAATACGAGGAAAAGCTGTCAGATTTGCAACCCCTATAGGAGGGGTTGGAGGGGAAAAGTTTCAGATTTCTTAATTTTCCTGTTGTTTATATGCAAATTCTAGCCTACATACCAAATTTCAGCCTTCTAGCACTTCAAGAAGTACCTTTTTCATGTTGATGACGGTCAGTGAGTCAGTCACGAAATCGACGTATTTCAGGTATCAATAAATCTGAAACTATATATGCTAGAAAATTTATACTTGGTATATTTGGTAAGTTTGCCAACAACACCTTATCCTGAAAATTTCAGCTTTCTAGCATCATCTGGACCTAAGCTATGACGGTTCGAAAATCCGACGAAACGCTTCGAGAAAAGGTAGGTAGTGCCCCGTTTCCTTTGGCTCGCTTTGGCGGGGTCACTCCCGTGACCCCAGATAGGTCCACATTCTTTGTTTGACAGGGTCTGTCTATGTAAATTGAGGTCGTTGTATAAATCTAAATTGAGTACTACTTATAGCCAAATAAATTATTTTGTGGTGATTATTAAATAGAGCATCTCCCAGAAGTCGTAAAATCCACGTCCACTGTTAGTTTTATGTTGAATAACCATTTTAAACTATAGATTAAAGTAAAAAATGGCGTCGAACTTAGATTACGTCACAATTCGGCATTTCATACAAAATCCCATACAAAGCACGCGTTTTAACGTTTAAAAGAAGTTGCTGATGTAACTAGTTGTCAAATACCCAATTGCTGGTCTGGTGGAAGGACTTCGACTGTGGCTAGTACCTACTGTTATATTTTAAAAAAGGGGTAAGCACTTGTACAGAATCACCTAAACCAATTTGTGCTAAAGACTTTAGCTTCTCAAAGGCTTCGTACCGGAACGCGGGGCAAACAATTTTCTTTGACGAGGAGTATACACATTATATGATTAAGTATGTAGTTTGTATCTATATAAACTTGCTTGATAACCTTATTTCCATTTGTCAATCTCAATAATACTCAGTTACACCTAAATACTTATAGACTACACTACAGCCCGCACGCGTTCACAGAAAGTATTGCAAAAATATATTAAGGATTATAATTCTAAAACAGGAACGTCACCGAGTTTTGTATGGCCCTAGTGCTGCAAGTATATAAAAAAATTAAATATATATCAGCTTTCTCTAAACTACGACTTCAAATTTTGTTATTCTAACTTTTGAAAATTAAATAGCTTTACCGATGGTAGAGTTACTAACTCTACTACAGTTTCCTTTTCTTCTGTGAGAGAGAAACAGCGTAAAACGTTTTGTAGGCAAATGCGCTTACGTGTTCAGCAGGTTATTTTGCCTAAAATAATTATGTCTGTTTGCTGATTGTTCCTTTCCGGAAATCTCTAAACGCGTTATGGTCCATACCAAACATGTTTTGCCATAATATAGGCGCACAGATATTACTTGATACATAGTTAATCAATCACATTAAAATTTATAATAACAATATCACTACTCAATCTCATTTCGAATCAATTCAGTATATCAAATTTTGTTCATATTAAGACTGAAAAGTCTATGCTAGTCAAAAAGTCCTTGGAAAAATCGATACGTCGGCAATTGTGGCGTCAATGACTCATTGCCATGATATTCCATACCGAGTTAGGTAGTCTAGTTTGTCTAGTTTGTAATGAGGCCACCTTTTATGTACAGTGGAAAATCTGCTATCAATGCCCGTTTACATGAGTGTAGTAACTGGATTCATTCGGTCATTTCCGGCACTTTTTAGTTATCTTACCTCTCTTTCTTTAGGTGTTAAATCGTTTAATCTATTTTGTTGTTTTTAATCCATTTTCATGTTGGCTCTCTCAGCATTTGGCCTGTCCAGCGCCATTTTATTTGTTAAGTTTTTCTGTCTTACATCTTCTTAGTTGCCTTCCTCAATTCAACTGCTCGTTTCTGGTCTCTTCTTTTGTATCCCAGAATACTTTTCTCCATGCTAGTTGCGCGTGATCTATATGCACGATTTTCTCAGGAAACCCTAATTAATTTTACTGGACACAGATTACCGAATACAGCTGTAATCCTTCCAACTTCCATCCGCTTTTCCATCCGCTTATAATATTGGTACTTATGTTTAAATCAAGAGTGAATAGGCATCTTTTAGGCAAGCGCGCTGTACCTTAGGCTGCATCACTACTTCCAGCAAGTCTGATTGCAGCCAAGCGCTGGTCTATAAATTTAAAAAAAGCGTTGGATTAGTTCTCTGGAGTCTGGACTTTCATTCTGCTGTAATAATGTGAACCGGCCATAAATAATCGCATTAACATTGGATGCATTATGCATTATCTTTGTCAATAAATAACAAATATTTTCCGTTAAGAAAATCTTCCGTCATAGAGGCATAACTCATAAAAGTAAAATAATGGGGCTGATTCTGTAGTGGACAATCTCTAAACTAAACTAAAATTAGAGCATTACAAATATTGCTAACCCTTTCATAATACTACCTACGGAAAGGGACAGAACTAGATTTAAAGCTGCTATTTTAGTTTAGTTTAGAGATTGTGTTATACAGAATCAGCCCCATTGTCGTTTTATTTTGAGAATAAAATTAAATTTTTTAAATCTAAAAAAAATAAGAAAAACATAGATATTATTGATCGAATAAATAAATAATAGACACATGCGTTCAATGCAAATACACGTAACATCAAGTCGTTGGTAACATCACACAACTTTCGAATAATTCAAAAGTCAATCCATTTATATATTTTTTTATCAACTATAAGTTAGCCCTTGATTGCGATCTCACCTGATGGTAAGTGATGATGCAGTCTAAGATGGTAGCGGGCTAACCTGTTATGGGTAGGTATGGCAGTTATACTAAACACATATATACGAGTATCATTTTAAACTTATCAAAGAAAAAAAACTGATTTATTTTTTATTTAAAACAAAAGGGCATTGAAATTTTAGGCCTGTATTTCATACAAACTTCCATAGTAGAAGTGTGTTTTCAAGTTTGATTTAATTGAATTGTCATCGTCCCTACGTTGATAATAATTATATTCGTACCGATACCCATAATATATCAGAAGGACCTGGGTACCATCCGCGTTATTAACCCAATAAACCTTTACCTACTCATAAGTGCTTAATGGCATGGGGTCACAACTCACAACCTACATGGAGAGACCCATATGTTTTGATTGTTTTTCTCATACAGTTAGTTATAGTGCGGACGGTTTTATCTAAGATCTTTCACATGAGACATTGAACAAAAAATTACCGGTAACCCAAAAAAACAACTAACAGTTTTATTAATAAACTAGAAACTCAATGACGTGGCCGCTTGTTTACAAAATATAGCTCATGGCCGGTTTACCACAGTTTATTTTTATCCTATTTATTCCATATTCGTGTACACGTACCTACATAGAAGGTTATTAACCAGAAAAGAACATTACTTTGTTGTGCTGATTTGATTAAAATAGATCGATTTTTGAGCTTTTTTTTTTGATTTTTTCGTTTTCTATTTTCTTTTCATTGCTATCCTTTTTAATATGCTTTTCATCCATCGGTCCATTTATATATGGGCTTATGTATTTACCCAAACAACCTACCTGCCCCTTGCTATTTACTACTCTATGGGTACCTTTACTTTGAAAATATTACTGTGAAGAGATATAGCAAAAAACGCCGAAAATATCAAGATTCTATTATGAGGTGCAGCTCCCTTTATTTTTAATTTAGTTTGTTTTTAGTTTTAATTATATTTTGTTATAGCGGTAATAGATTTATTTTTAATTTAGTTTTAATTATATTTTGTTATAGCGGTATAATGGAAATAAACATTTTGTGAAAATTTCAGCAGTCTAGCCAACGTTCTATTACCTATTCTGTGGTCTTTTTTTTTTTTTTTTTTTTTCTTCTATCCACTACAACTTAACCCTTGACTGCGATCTCACCTGATGGTAAGTGATGATACAGTCTAAGATGGTAGCGGGCTAACCTGTTAGGGGCATGGCAGTTATATTAAACCCCTATTCGGTTTCTACACGGCATCGTACCGGAACGCTAAATCGCTTGGCGGCACGTCTTTACCGGTAGGGTGGTAACTAGCCACGGCCGAAGCCTCCCACCAGGCCAGACCAGGGAAAATTCAGAAATTATAAATTTCCAAACCAGGGATCGAACCCGGGACCTCCGCACGTTAAGGCAACAGCGCTCAACACTGCGCCACGGAGGTCGTCAAAACCTATTACGGTTCATGAGATACAGCCCGCTGACAGACAGACGGATAGCGGAAGTTTATGTTATAGTAACCTGGTACCGTTGGCACTTGGCACCCTTGGCACCAAAAAATTGTAGTCTTCAATATTAGTCTAGAATTGGGTCAGCCAAACGGAAGCCGGAAGGATTATGGCAATAATTATAAGGATGATGACAACTCAATCAAATCAGCAACGCACTTCTAGTATGGAAGTTGTATGAAATTCACAGTTGTGACGTCACATAAAATTTCAACGCACTTTTTTTCTTTAATCTATATTTTAAAATGGTTATCAAACTTAAAACTAACCGAGGATGTGAATTTTAGGGCTTTTGGAAGACCCTCTATTTAATATACTTATGTATAATAATCCGTTAGAAATATTATAATTTTTTTTTGAATTTTTTTTTTTTATTGCGTGATAGACTTATATAGGCATCGCCATCATCCCTATACATTGCATCTTTGCCAATAAAGGGCGGGACCTTTGGCAATCAAACTACTGTCAGTGCTAATAATACTATTAAACTAGCTGATGCCCGCGACTTCGTCCGCGTGGTTTAAGTTTTATTAGCTCCCGCTTAATTTTTCCAAACTAAAATCTATCTCTATGCCAAACCGTTCAGCCGTTGTTGTGGCGTAACAAACATCCATCCATCCATCCAAACATTCGCATAATATAATATTATAGTAAGATCACTAATACGTCATAAGTATATTAAATGCAATAGGTATTTATAGATATTAGTCATTAAATAGTCATTTATTTAATGATATCTAAGCTTTCATGTCTTAATAACGATATTTCTGGTCATCTGTTGATGATTTCGTCCTCGTGACTAGGGTAAAAATACCTTACTATGTACTGTGTGGTCTTGTAGTGCCATACATATTCGTAGACCACTGATACATTGAATTATTAACTCTAATCATCAGAACATTAAGTTGACTTTAGTGTAGCACGTGGCGAAATCTACTACACTTACTACATAAAACATACAAGTAGTAGAATATTTTTATCAAGCGATTTTAAACTTTATGCGCAACAGATTTTTCTTTAGTTAGTTACTACGATGGATTGGCACTTAATAGATCGTCTGCCAAGTCTAACGCGTAATTATAAAAAAAAAACTACTTGGTAACACGTGATGGGCCACGTGCTTTGTTACGGTTGCTTTGTTTTGCGTTGTAGCCTTGTAGGTTTATCCTAAAAAATCTATGCGTTGTTAGCTTTATCCGAAAAATCATTTTTTTTGGTTCTTAAGATACCACTACAGCCCATTAACGTCCCACTGCTGGGCACAGGCCTCCACTCTCATAGGAGAGAGGGAATTACAGCTTAGACCCACCACGCTGCTCCAATGCGGGTTGGCGGGCTTTAACGACTATTATCATGTTAGTGATAATAACCGGGACCGACGGCTTAACGTGCTCTCCGAGGAACGGGGGTGAAACACCGTCAACTTCCTAACTCCGGGCTAGTACTGAGAATTTCTAATCAGAAAAACCCAACACTTAATTATGGCCCGACCCGGGACCTCAACAGCCGCAGTCAAACATGATAACCACTAGACCAACGTGTCCAGACCAGTGTTTGACTGTCTGTCTGTCCGTCTGTTGTCTGTCTGTACGCTTTCCCGGCCCATCTTTTCAACCGATTTTGCTGAAATTTGGTTCGAGGTAGGTAATATCCCGGGGAAGGACATAGGCTACTTTTCATACCGAAACACAAAGGAGTTCCCGCGGGAATCAAAAAACCTTAGTCCACGCGGACGAAGTCGCGTGCATCATCTAGTATACTATAATATAACTTATTATGCGAAAGTGTGTCTGTCTGTCTGTCTGCTACGCTTTCACGGCCCTGATGTAATTTGGTATAGGGATAGTTTGTTTCCGGGACAAGGACATAGGCTACTTTTTATCCCGGAAAATTAAAGAGTTTCTGTGGGATTTAAAAAATCTTAATCCAAACGGACGAAGTCACGGGCATCATCTAGTACTCTATATTTAGTTAGCTACATACAATGTCGTTGTTTAAAGGTCGTTCATACTGCATTATTTTATATGCAATATCAACGACCTTTGAACTAGGTAGGTACCTTAGCTATAATGATACAGTCGTATACGCTATAGTTATACCATGTAGATAAGATACCTACCTACTTAGGTACGTAATTATTATTTGCGATTTGATACCCGCCTACAGTGGAAAATAACTATAGTACTTACTCTGCGATTTAACTAGAATAGTAATATATACCTACAGTACCTATATACTAACAAGCTAAAGTTTAATTGGTTTGTTATAACAAAATTAATTGGTTTGAAAATGCAGAATTGTATACCTACTATTTTCTACGTTATATACCTAGGTGTAGGTACGGTCTACCTAATTTACTCTAAGTAGATGATCGCGTGGATTTAGGTTTTCAAAGTCCCGTTGGAAATGTTAGATTTTTTGGTACCTATGTAAAGTAGCCTATGTTACTCTCTGGTGCTCTGGGTCTTCACCCATATACCTACCTACCTAACCATGCAAAAATCACGTTGTCAATCCGTTGCTCCGTTGCGGCGTGATTGGTCCGGGGAAGACGGGATGCAAGCTATGAGCTATCTCTATCTGTAAAGTAGATAAAAAATAATAGAGCCTATAATAGAGTCTATTAGATAGGATATATTATTATAGTATCTATGAACCATAGTATAGGCTCATTAAAACATAATATACTTAGGCTACTTTTATTTCGGAAATGTCAACAGATAAAGAGTTTTCTTTTTTTCACTTTTCAGTAAAGCAAGGATGTAAGTTGTTGTTAATTTGATTAAATATTATCCAAATAGGTAGGTACGTCTAAAATTCGACGTTCTTCGTTTTCGACGACCTCCGTGGCGCAGTGTTGAGCGCTGTTGCCTTAACGTGCGGAGGTCCCGGGTTCGATCCCCGGCATCTGAATTTTCCCTGGTCTGGCCTGGTGGGAGGCTTCGGCCGTGGCTAGTTAGTGCCGCCAAGCGATTTAGCGTTCCGGTACGATGCCGTGTAGAAACCGAATAGGGGTATGTAAAATGCCATGCCTCTAACAGGTTAGCCCGCTACTATCCTAGACTGCATCATCACTTACCATCAGGCGAGATCGCAGTCAAGGGCTAACTTGTAGTGAATTAAAAAAAATAAATTTTTTTTTTGCGTGCAGTTATTTTTTAACCGACTTAAAAAAAGGGGGAGGTTCTCAAATCGGCGCGTACCTACCTATCTTTTTTTTTTAATCACTGTATGTGAATGAAACAAAAATCCTTAAGTAAAAGTAGGAAAATGCCTGCAAAAACAGTAAGGTCGTAGGTACCTACCTACTTCATAAGGAAATGGATTAGGTATTTTATGGTGGCAGTAACAGGAAATATAATTATACATAAAATACCTATATTATAATCTTTGATTATATAATACCTATATTATGGGAGTATATAATCAAGATTATATACTCGGTGTCGAGACCCTTGGTCCGTGGGGTCCTAGCGCTATAATGCTTTTTAAGGAAATAACAAAAAGGTTAGTCGACATCACAGTAGAGCCGATCATCTGCCGACTGCTGACATCTGCCAAGAGCTGGCAGCTACCTCGGGCAAAGAATTAGTCTAGCTATTCAAAGGGGGAACGCTGCCAGTATCTTCGGAACCTTGCCTAAAGGGACTCCTTTTAATAATATATTTTAGTTATTATATTATATTTTTTAAGGTTATTTAGTTTTAGGTTCATTGTATATTAGTTTCATTTTAAGACTGTATTAAAATGGTTATCATAATTACAACGAATCAAGTATTTACATCAAAGATTATAATGTGTGATATAAAATAGGTAGTTATAGGAGGTTAGTTTAGTAATGGTTATTTCCAAAACAAAGGTTTATCTTGAACCACAGGTTGTTAAATATAGCATTGTTGTTACTAAGCCCATAAATACAATGTTATCAAACGTACTAGTTAGGCACCTACACGTGGCGAATCGTAAACTGGTGGTAGGTACCTATAATATTATCGAACTGTCAAGGACTTTAACCACTCGAATGGATGAAAGTTATTTGTTTATGAATCTATCCACTTAGTGATATACCTAAGTGAATCTATTTTTGCCTTGTCTATCATTTAATTAAGACGACAATTTATAAAACAAAGAGCAAAGAAAGTATTTTCTGCGCTCGTTTATCCCGCGTTTTTTGCCCCTGTTTAATAAATTTAGCTTTCAGGATTTAATCTTAGACAATTCGATCTATTCTAGTTGACCGAGCGAAGCGGTGGTCTCTGAGTCTACTTGAGTGAATTGGCACTTGTCCGTCCGTCCGTCTGTCAGAGCCTTATAACTTCTGAATTACTGAACGTAATTACTTCAAATTTAAATATAATATGTAAACCAATGGCCTCCCGCCGAATATGGCTTAAAAAGTTATAAAAATCTTTATTTCAGGGGGGCTCTCATAGAAGCGAATGCGAAGTAAAATATTTTTTATAGCGTTACATAGGGTTGCGGTATATCATTTTAAAGATAATTAGAAATAGAGTCCAAAATTTTTTTTTTTTAATATTTCCCCTAAAATACAGAACTCTCAATTTTCTGAAAGGCTGAGCCTGAAACTTATCAATTATTTGAATTATATCCTGTACTTGAACAACAAATACTAAAATTAGATAAATATATAAGGAAACGAAATTATTTAATTTTTAATGAGCTTCATTATATTTAACAGAACTTCACAATGATGTCAATAGATGGCGCTCTGTGATACCGCGAGGTCTCAGTTCGGGGCGAACCACTAGTTAAGTTTAAATATTACAGTACCTAAAATGAAAGATACAGTACCTACAGGGTAAAACCGCATTCATAGCACAGTTCATCATGATTTCAACCAATTGCCGGCTCACCTATGATCATGAGTCTCATCTCGGAATGAGAAGGGTTTGGCCACAGTCCACCACGCTGGCCAAGTGCGGATGGGCAGACTTCACACACCTTTCAGGCTAAAGGGTTAGGCTCAGTCTGAAAGGCCTTAATTTTGTTCCATAAGGCTCTGCGTGGTCGAGAATGGAATATATTAATATGTCGATGGTACTCTGTTATGGCGGGCTGTGTTAATTGCATAATTAAAGTTTATTTATGTGGATAACCGAGTTTCCTTTTAACAAAAGCAAGTGGTATTTAAGTCGTTAAAACAATTAAAATGCAAATAACTCCACCTGAATAGGAGGTCAAACGTCTGAGCCACTATAGTGTCTAGACTCTAGGAACAGAATACGTAATGTCTAGGCTAGATATCAACGCTATTCAAATTCAATTCACCAGTTAAATGTTTGCGTTTATTTTTAACCACCAAAAGTTTAGTAGCGCATAAAAGCTATAACGAGAATCGAACGTGCGACCTGCATTCTAAACTGCATGAATCACGGACGGTCGAACACGTGTATGCAACACGATCGATGTCAAATCGATTACGGCGCAAAAATCGATACACCGTTTGCGTAATCGAATTGCGTCAGTTCTTACTTCCTAGTTTCAGAGTTTTGATAACGTTACCAATAAAAACTACGTAGGTAAGTATATTTAAGCGTTCCGGTACGATGCCGCGTAGACTAACGTTTCTTAGTCGACCTCCGTTATAGAGGACAGATAGATAAATATTATTTAAAAAAAAAAATTAGCACTTATTTTTTTATACCGCAGTCCAGGGCAAACTTGTAGGGATAAAAAACCGGCCAAGTGCGAGTCGGACTCGCGCACCGAGGGTTCCGTACAAACCTGTAGTAAGTTTTAAATTATTAAAAAAAATTGCTTAAAAATTACGTTTGTTGTATGGGAGCCCCCCTTTAATATTTACTTTATTGATATTTAATTATTTATTTTGAAAGGTAATAGAAAGCTAATATTCTGTGAAAATTTGAACCGTCTACCTGTTACCGTTTTTAATATTGAGCAAAAAAATACGAAAAAAACACGTTTATTGTATGGGGACCCCCCTTAATATATTTATATTTTTTTTAATTTTTAGTAGGTATTTGTTGTTATAGCGGCAACGGAAATACATCATTTGTGAAAATTTCAGCTTTCTAGCTATCACGGTTTATGAGATACAGCCTGGAGACAGACAGACAGACAGACAGCGGAGTCTTAGTAATAGGGTCCCGTTTTTACCCTTTGGGTACGGAACCCTAAAAAAAGGCAATCTCCATGCAAGTATAAAATCAGAATGTAGCTTTGAGTAATTAATTCAATGTACGTAGCGTTAGATACATCTTTGATTCATTAGGGTCGTAGTGAATCCGTTACATGACTGTATTTCAATTTTCAAGTAAACTGGGTCCCGTTGTTATGTAAACTCGTTTCGTAACGGAGTAGGCACCGTAATGTATTCAAATTTGAGGATTCACTGAAACGCAAATTACTGGGGCTGATTCTGTAGTGCACAATCTCTAAACTAAACTAAAATGCATACCAGCATCATTCATACTTATTAATTTAAAGTGTTAAAAGGATTAATTGTTTTAAATTTATTTTATGGTTAGTTTAATATTTAGTTTTTAGCATTTTAAAATTGTAGGTAAAT
Organism: Erebia ligea; assembly: GCA_917051295.2. Lineage (NCBI taxonomy): Eukaryota > Metazoa > Arthropoda > Insecta > Lepidoptera > Nymphalidae > Erebia > Erebia ligea. The sequence goes on from OU785241.1 coordinate 3,107,254, forward strand.
ATATTTAATTATAAAATATATTGTTAGGTACTACTTACTACTATTATAAACTAGCTGATGCCCGCGACTTCGTCCGCGTGGTTTAAGTTTTTTTTATTCCCGCGGGAACTCCTTAATTTTCCGGGATAAAAAGTAGCTAGTAGTTTACAGATATTCGGCGTCCTGTTCGGAAGGTCGACGCGACGCGACGGTTCCATCTTCGGGCACGCACCTTTTTTTTCTGCTCTCTTTCACTTCTCTTCGAAGTTTGACTTGATCCGTTGAGGAGTTCCACCATCTCCGAACTGTTTTCCATATCTTCACGAAATTCACATAGGAACAACCTGAAAGTGTAAACTTTGAAAATGTAAAATCGACTAAAACTGGTAATTTTTTTTTCTGGATAAAAAATATTTTCCAGAGTTAAAATAGGTATGCTGACCCTGGGCGAAAATTTATTCGCGAGATTTGCACCGCGGTTAATTATTGTCTCATCTGGTGACAGAAGGGCTGGCTCATTTTTGCGCAAAGGATCAGCCTGGGTGTTCAGCGCGGAGATGCAGCCAGCATTCTTGCCACCATTTCAAGGGCATGATTTATACAGATTATAGTAATTATAGGGAAGGAAAACTGTGCATTCAATGTTCAATTTGGCTTCTCTAACCTTTTGAGGTTAATATTTTCCACGTAGCATCTTTGCGATGCAATCACGGATGTTGCGTAGACGGTGTCTAGAACAAAAAGTGTTAAACTGGCGCCATAATTATGTATTCACCAGCCAAACGCCGCCCACTCATGAAATAATAAGAACTATTCATCACTTCGTCAATATTTCGAAGTCATCTGTTGTTTTGGTAGGTTATTTTTAAATCGATGGGTGTGGCAAGGTCTCATGAACTCGTGATTTCATACTTAGATTTCAGGCTTCAGCGATTCACATTGTCATATACTAATATTATAAATGCGAAAGTATGTTTGTTTGTTGGTTTGTGTTTCAATCACGCCACAACAGAGGAACGGATTGACGTGATTTTTTGGGTATAGTTGAGGACGGAGAGTGACATAGGCTACTTTTTACCCCGGAAAATTGAACAGTTCCCGTTTCACGCGGACGAAGTCGCGGGCATCAGCAGTACTAATAATAAATGCGACAGTGTGGTTGTTTATTGGTTTGTCCTTCAATCGTGCCGCAAAGGAACAACTGATCGCCGTGATTTTTGGCATGGTGAGGACCTGGAGAGATATAGGCTACCTTTTATCCCGGAAAAATTGAGGAGTTTCCACGAGAATGGCTGGCATTAGCTAGTTACACTAATCAATTCAATACGATTCATACTCGTATGTGAGTAGATTCCAAATTATTTTAAAATTCTGCACTAGATCTCGTTATCATCATCATCGGGTGCCATCTTCAAATTAAAGTTTGGCGGCCAGCAGGTGAAATGCTTTCCGATTTTGAGTAGGTAATGTTCTATAATTCAGCGTAATTATGACGGGTCCACTCCTTTACGTCATCCATCCCATTGACTTACCAATACCTTAGACGCACCATCGAAACGCAAAAAACGGCACGGTCAAATTGTGCACAAATAGGTATTGTGAACAATTTTCGCCTCAGTCGCGCATGAGTACACTAGGCGACAAAATGTCGTATGTGTCGAATTGTTATTACAAAAGTTAACCCTAAATATAAAGCAATATGGTTGGTTTTTGTGAACCGTTTGGTGTCTCATTATCCGTATTATCTATGCTGTGTTTGTATGAGCGATTGTGGACGCTTTTTGAGTATTAATTTGTAGGTAATGTTGTATCCTTAGTTGGTAATCGATGATCCATCCACTTCCTCCTCTGTCTTCCAGGTGCTCTTTTCCCGGGAACCTTGCCATTCAGGATCAACCTTGAGAACGCGTACTGGGATCCTAGTCTTAGATACTAGTCCAGCCATTTAAAAGTGTTTTAAAACATTATGTTCATAAATAGGCGATATAAAAATAGAGACGAAATAATCACAGATCGGTATTAGCGTAGTTAATTTTTTATACTAATCTTCGTAGAAAAAGTTTCGTGAAAAGAAAAGTTCGTTGTCCTTTTATTAAACTGACAATCTGACTTTTGTCCGCGGCTTCGCTCACGTTAGGTTCGATTTTCATACACAAAGCTCTATTTTATCCCCTTAGGGGTTGAATTTTCAAAAATCATTTCTTAGCGCATGCCTACGTCCTAATAGCTACTAAGTCTTATCTGTATGCAAATAATCAGGACGATCCGTCAAGTAGCGTACGTTGATTGATCAGTCAGTCAGTCGGTCAGTCACCCTTTCATAAATTTAGATACTTACTTAAAAGTACCTACCTAATAAACCGCTGGCCATGGGTTATTAACTTTTACGTATCAAAATAACCTACCTAAAGTAAAAATTTAAAATAATAACCATCATCAAACTTGTAAAATAATGTACATAATAAATTACATTAATTTATGCGATCTCGTAAATGTTAATCATATTTTTCCGGGTGCTTGTAAAGGCAACGCCAACACGGCTGGGGTAACTTGCCAAGACAATTAAGGGTGGAAACACACTACAGACAAAATCTTTTTTTTTTTATCCACTACAACAGCCTAACAAGAGACTACATAAGCCTTATTGTGCATATATTGTAATATTAGCTGATGCCCGCGACTTCGTCCGCGTGGTAAAAGTTTTTTTGATTCCGGCGGGAACTCCTTAATTTTCCGGGATAAACTCTCTCTCTCCAGGTCCTCAACTATAGGTACCCATGCCAAAAATCACGTCGATCCGTTGCTCCGTTGCGGCGTGATTGAAGGACAAACCAACTAACAAACACACTTTCGCATTTGTAATATTAATTATGATAAGCCTACACAGCCATAATGTTCAGTAAGTTTTAAGTTTTCATATTGTTATCTGTTTCTTTTGTGTATAAGTTTTCATATTTGTTATCTGTTTCTTTTGTGTAAGTTGTATGTATGTATGTATGTATATTCTTTATTGTACACCACAAAAGTGGTGTACAATAAAGAATATACATACATACATACATACAACTTTACAAGTTTGCCCTCGCTGGTGTAAGTGATGGTACAGTCTAAAATGGTAGCGGGGTAACCTGTTAGGGGTACGGCAGTCATATTAAACCCAGACCCCTAATCGGTTCCAACACGGTATCTTACCGGAACGCTGAATCGCTTGGCGGTACGTCTTTGCCGGTAGGGTTGTAACTAGCCACGGCCGAAGCCTATCACCAGACCAGACCAGAAAAAATTCGGAAATTTATAAATTCCCACGCTTGCAACGCTAATCTGTAACCGCCCCTTAGAACATAAGTTTTCGTCTTGATAAAGCGCTGGGATGGGCTGGAAAATGCGTGGGCAGTCACGTGACATAAAAAGTGTTGAACTCTGTCTCAAAGTAGGTACTTACCTGTTTGTCATTATTTTAGTATGTGTTCGAACCCCTCTCCAGAAATTCGCGAATTTATATTTTTCACATTTTTATAGAATAGCGAAAAGGACCCGGGACCTTGAACTTTATACTTTTAAGACTCACAGCCTCAGAGTAGGTACGGATCCTACTATCCTTACTATACGTACGTACTTACTATACGTAGGTACGTATTTAACTATTTACGTAGTACGTACGGTTCCTTACTATAAGACCAAAGCGCTTACCATTGCACTAGGGAGATTGTCGTAATCGGCCACCACCACCACCACTACAGCCCATTAACATCCCACAGCTGGACAGAGGCCTCCACTCTCATAGGAGAGAGGGAATTAGAGCTTGGTGGGTCACCACGTTGCTCTAATGCGGGTTGGTGGGCTTTAACGACTATTATCATGTTAGTGACAATAACCGGGACCGACTTATCGTGCCCTCCGCGGCACGGGGGTGAAACACCGCCAACTCCCTGACTCCAGGCTAGTATTGAGAATTTCTAGTCAGAAAGAACCCAATACTTAATTTAGCTCGACCCGGGTCTCGAACCCGGGACCTCGTCCTCCTCGAAACCTCGAAGCCGAAGTCGAACATGCTAACCACTACACTACTACGACCATGACCTACGTCAATGTAGATCATATGTAGATGCTTAGGTAATCCTAAGCATCTACATTGACGTAATTGTAATTTTTGATGTGAATACTTTTTAACCGCGTTGAGCACTTTTTGGTAGGGGGTAAACTTGTGGATTCGCGTGACCGACATGCTCGCGAACACCGACATGCTCACGTTATTACGAAGACAAAAGGTCTTAAATATAAATATACTACATTCGTAATTAAACTTTTTAATCCTATAGTGTTAAGGTTTATATTTTAATTACTTACATATTTGAAATAAAATAAAAAATTAAATGTTCGTTTTCACTTCTATCGGCATATCCTATATCTATCTCCCTATGACTGCCAATATTTTATTTTTAAAAGAGCAACCACCAAGTTTTTTGCTGTTTCTTCTCGGTAGGAATGGAATTCCGAACCAGTATTACATACCTACAATAAGCACTTAGCTGTTTTACCAATGTTTATTTGAATAAAAAATATGAGTTTGAGTTTGAGCTCAGCAGTGAGTCGGCAATGGGTAATTGTATTGATGATGATGCAAACAAGAAACTTTTCTCATCTACCGACGACGGTGAGCATTACCTATTACATTCGTTATCGTCGGATCAAAGGAGATCAAAGGAGTTCTGCGTGTCCACGTTACAGATACTCGATGGTGACGTGGTGACTATAAATACGTATTAGGTACAAGTGGCTAAATATTGTTTTTACTGCGAAGTTTATAAAATTACTAGCTGATGCCCGCAACTTTGTCTTGAGGTTTTTTGGTTCCCGAAATTGAATTGAAATTCGAAACGCACGATGTTCAATGATGTTGATGAGAAGTCATAAAGTTTGAATCGGACTGTAACAGCGCGGTGGAGATAGATTCTTTATCCCTATCAGTCATTAGACGGAGACGTCTAGACAAGCGAGATCTGCAGACTGCAGCCCTATTATCTAACTCAGTGGCTATCAAAAAATAAAAGCCACTGACCGACGAGCCACTGTTTATTATCCACTAGATGATCCCCGCGACTGCATCCGCGTGGATTACGGTTTTTGATTCCCGCGGGAACCTTTTAATTTTCCGCGATAAAAAGTAGCCTATGTCCTTCCCCGGTACATAAACTATCCCTTTACAATATTTGTTCAAAATCGGTTGAACAGATGGGCCGTGAAAGCGAAGCAGAGAGACAGACAAACACACTTTCGCATGTATAATATTAGTATGGATATGGATTGAAGGTTTGCTATGCAATAAGAATAACATTTTCATATCAAGCCAACTACTACTTTTTATCCCGGAAAATTGAAGAGATCCCGCGGGAACCAATAAACCTCAATCCACGCGAACGAAGTCGCGGGTATCAGCTAGTTGCTAAATAAAAATAACCGAGTTTTCTTCTAAAAGTATCAGCGGGACAGTTCACTGTACCCACTACTGGTACCTGCGCGAATCTACACTCGCGGCTAACTTCCGAGACGTTGTCGAGACGTCATAAAGCTTGAATCGGACGGTACTCAGAGGGGCCCTTAAAACAATAAGTAGGTACGCATCTGCTCTTCCCACTAAACTCATCCACGTCACAACGTCCCAAGCATCGCCCTGGCCCAAATACTGACGTTTCTCAAGAAGCGACCTGATTGCATTGAAATAACAAATTTCGAGATAAAGATTTATTTATACTGGATCCAGGAACGGTTTTGCGTCACTGCTTCTATATCGGACAGAGGTCACGCGGCCGCCGTGCTGTCTCTGTAGAAACGGGCTTTATTTATAACGCGGTTTTATATTGTGACATCTCTTTATTGATGTCCGGACTCCGGATATTATTTTAATGGTGCAAACAGAACATACAATAATGTTGTATTGCAGTTCCATTTGGTGCAGATCAATGATGCAAATGTTACGCCGTGAGGGCGCGCGTTTCTTTGTTCCAGCGTAACTTCTAAAGACCAACAGATGTGGATGTATGGGGTACCTATCGTTAGAATCATAATATTCATGTAGCATCCTGAATGACACTGGTTATAAATTTATTATAAAAATTTATTAATTTATACGTCCCAGTCTTTTTTTTAACCCACTACAAGACACAAGTTAGCCCTTGACTGCGATCTCACCTGATGGTAAGTGACGATGCAATCTAAGATGGAAGCGGGCTAACCTGTTAGGGGCATGGCAGTTATATTAGGGTGGTAACTAGCCACGGCTGAAGCCTCCCACCAGGCCAGACCAGGGAAAATTCAGAAATTATAAATTCCCAAATTGATTCTGCCGGGGATCGAACCCGGGACCTCCGCACGTTAAGACAACAGCGCTACACACTGCGCCACGGAGGTCGTCATAAAAAAAAATACCCAGTCAATTATTACTTTTTCATTTTTCATACATGTTTTTAAATCGTGGTTTCATATCAAAGGCGATCTTTTGATCCACAGCTGGAAAATAGTTACGCAGGTTACCCCGCAGACTGCTAACGTTGGTGAGATCGCAATAAAATCCATACTAATATTATAAAATAGGTATTAGTGCTGATATTATAAATGCGAAAGTGTGTCTGTCTTTTCAACCGACTTTGATTAAATTTGGTAATTTGCATCCCGGGGCTACATCTACTTTTTATCCCGGAAAATTAAAGAGTTCCCGCGGGAACCAAAAAACCTCAATCCACGCAGACAAAGTCGCGGCATCAGCTAGTATAATATAAAGAAACTTAAAGGGGGTTAAAAATAATTAATGTAAACTGAATACGAAACAATTTTGTGTTTACACTGCATTTTTTTCAGCAAGTTACCCGTGCCAATAAGATGAATATTGTCACTTATTGTCATCTGATCGTCCTCACGGTGCCAAGAATGCCCCAATAGTGTAATAACTCTTTGTGTCTTTCACTAGTTGTCGACTGGTTGGCACCTGATACGACTTTAATGGGAATTGAATGTACTTCTATTAGGAATAAATAAATTGTTTATTGCTCCAAAGAATCATAAGTTACAAATACGAATAATTTCTGCATTTTACAAGGTAAAACTTAATAATATTCTAAATTGTACCTTTTTACGAATCTACATCCATACTATACCTACATACAGAAAACCAACTGTCCTGATAGGTACATAAAGTATAGACCTGTGTTAGCGCTATAAATAAATGGTTAATACAACTAGGACATAGATGAAACCTGCAGGTACCCAAGATTTTTGTTTTAAATATTTTAACTACTTATAATCTACATTGAATAACATAAATAATGGCTCTAATAACGGCTGGTTCACATTATTCATTCTGTCAGCTTCTCTCAGTAAAATATGATTTCCTAAAAGAGTTTGACGACCCCCTTGGCGCAGTGGTGAGCGCTGTGGTGGAGCGGTGTTTTAAAGGACTCAAGTGGATTGGTGGTGGGTTCGAATCCCGGCAAGGTCAATTTGAGGATTTCAGAATTTTCTCTAGTCTAATGGGACGGTTCGACCGTGGCTAGTTACCACCCTACCGGCAAAGTGTTATAACGTGCCGGTACGATGCCGTGTATTAACCGACTAGGGGTAAGGGTTTATAATATAACTGCCATACTCTTAAAAGATTAGCCCGCTACCATCTTAGACTGCATCATCAGTCATCATTTACCATCAGATGAGAACACAGCCAAGGGCTAACTTGTAGTAAAATTAAAAAAACCGGCCAAGTGCGAGTCGGACTCGCGCACCGAGGGTTCCGTACAAACCTGTAGTAAGTTTTAAATTATTAAAAAAAAACTACTTACTAGATCTCGTTCAAACCAATTTTCGGTGGAAGTTTGCATGGTAATGTACATCATATATTTTTTTTAGTTTTATCATTCTCTTATTTTAGAAGTTACGGGGGGGGGGACCAACATTTTACCACTTTGGAAGTGTCTCTCGCGCAAACTATTCAGTTTAGAAAAAAATGATATTAGAAACCTCAATATCATTTTTGAAGACCTATCCATAGATACCCCACACGTATGGGTTTGATGAAAAAAAAATTTTTGAGTTTCAGTTCTAAGTATGGGGACCCCCAAAATTTATTGTTTTTTTTCTATTTTTGTGTGAAAATCTTAATGCGGTTCACAGAATACATCTACTTACCAAGTTTCAACAGTATAGTTCTTATAGTTTCGGAAAAAAGTGGCTGTGACATACGGACGGACAGACAGACAGACAGACAGACAGACAGACATGACGAATCTATAAGGGTTCCGTTTTTGCCAAATTTGGCTACGGAACCCTAAAAAGGATACTATTTTATCTGTGGTAGTAGGCTATAAAAAGGTTTATTTTCCATCATTTTTTACCACCCGCAATTCTCGATAGGTATTAATTACTATTGGTGTATAGATAGATAGTTAAACGTTGAATTACTTACGAAAACATTGGTAAAACAGCTAATTTAACTGTTTCTGATCATAAACAGTTACAGTTTCCTCAAAATTAGCACCTCCCTGATTAATTAACGGACTGTCCAAATAACGTTACGATATCAGTGTTGGTATAATATAGTTTCAAGGAAGTGTGTTTTCCTTATTTTACGAAGCGTTGATTGACTGCGATGAACAACTTATTACATTTGGAGTCGTTCCAGACATTTACTATCCGAGTACTAGGTATCCAATTGATCTCACCGTCTATGTTTAGCCACGAGTATAATCTTTAGTAGGTAGGTACTTTTTATGACGAATTTCAATTTAAAAAAAAATGTGTGTGCAATTCAATTCACACGGCAGAAGTGAAACTTCAAAAAAGTAGCCTACGAGAAAATAAGATTTAAAATATAACTTGTATTCTCTTGTATTATATTCTTCCATCTCATTTTCTCGCAGGCTAAATCCTATTATGAATATGTTTTTCTCTTTTTAGTGCCGCTTTTTCGTTTCATCGAATTTTCAAATCACAGCGATAGAAGTTTCATTTCAAAAAACCGTCTTTTTAAATTCGGCTTAAAATAAGGGACTCAAGCATGCTCAAGACTTATGAATTTTTCACACATCTTTGGTGTTGTAGAGTGTAGAGACCCCCTTGCATATAAATGGTGATGGCTGCGGTTTTTTAAGATGCAAACTAAGAATAGGTAATAGAAATACTAACATGATATATATATTTTACCTTATATTATATACTAGCTGATGCCCGCGACTTCGTCCGCGTGGATTGAGGTTTTTCGGTTCCCGCGGGAACTCTTTAATTTTCCTGGATATAAAGTAGCCTATGTGCTATTCCAGACTATAATCTATCTCTGTGCCAAATTTCATCCAGATCCGTTCATCCGTTGGAGCGTGATTGAGTAACAAACATACATCCATACATCCATCCATCCAAACTTTCGCATTTATAATATTTATTTGATTATTACCTTTTAATAATTGTCATGTAACAATAATATAAAAACAGCTTTCGCAAACAAGGTATTCTTTCTAGAACACTTGTTACTCAAGGCAAAGGTGAAAATCGAATAAAGACATTGAAGTTGCATTATTGTAATATTCTAAAACAATATTGTGACGTCACGCGTTTAAAAATGACTGCGTGATTCGATCTTCGTAATATCATAATATTATAACGCTAGTGGCGCCCACAAGTGTAACATTATATTAATAAAAAAGTAAAGAAAAATTGTGTCTGTCTGTCACGTTTTCACGGCCCATCTGTTCAACCGATGACGATGACTACAGAGATAAGTTGCATTATTACGAGGGATAAAGTTGCGCATATAGTTGGATCGAGGCCATTTTTTCCCCGGTGAATCCAAGAGTGCCCCAGGATTTTCTAAAACCCTATTTAAAGTGTATGAACTGGACTAGGCAGGGCGTGTCCGCCTTGCACGGATTAAAATTAAAATATGTCTAGATACCATCAGCACGGAAATGCATAGCATGACTTCATGCTGACCCTCTAGTTCTCTACTTATCTTCTTCTTTTTCTCTTTTCCCCTCTCCTCTCTTCTCCTCATTATGTCCCTTAGCATTCTACGTAGGTACATAAGTATTTAAAATGGATAACTCGGATAAAATGGACTGCCTCGTTGGTCTAGTGGTTAGCATGTTCGACTGCGGCCAACGAGGTCCCGGGTTCGAGTCCCGGGTCGGGCCATAGCAAGTATTGGGTTTTTCTGACAAGAAATTCTCAGTACTAGTTTGGCGGTATTCCACCCCCGTTCCTCGAAGAGCACGTTAAGCCGTAGGTCCTACACCTGATCTCTCTCCAGTCGTGTCGGTTTTCCGTCCCATCGGGCTATGGGAGTAAAGGAACAGAGAGTGCACCTGTATACGCACACACTTGTGCACTATAATTTCTCCCGCGCAGATGGCTAATTATTCTCTCTGGAAATAGGCCGCCGTGGCCGAAATTCGGTCGGGACTCGGGAGGACATTATTATAATAATTTAAAATGGAAGTAAATAAACTCCGACGCATGGTTCGTATGCTAAATACAACAATGGCATTTCTATTTCTGTAACGGCGATCAGAGCAAAGTGGGGTATTCTTTGATCTACCTAAAATATACATTTAGGGCAAGGCTGCCGTTTAGTCAAGCGCATTTGTTTCATTGGACATTTGCGTAACGTTTAAACTGGATTCGTGAATAACAACCAAATCCAGAGTATTTAATTGTCTCCACGTCTGACTTTATATGTATCATGTCAATATCATATGATTGTACTTAAAGTAGGTACTACACTTTAAGTACTTACAGCCTATGTTCTTCCCCGGGATGTAAACTACCTCTATTATAGTCTATACCAATTTTCATCAAAATCGGTTGAAAACATGGGCCGTGAAAGCGCAGCAAACAGACAGACAGAATGACAGACGGATGGACAGACAGACAGACAGACACAATTTCGCATTTATAATATTAAGTAGTATGGATTCGAAAGTGGGAAATGTCGAAATTTGGTACAGAAATACGGTGATCAAGCCAAACCGTAGCTTCAATGTGGCGTGATTGAAGGACAAACCATGATTAACATGCAAACTTATTTTGCATTTATTTGTAGGAGGAAGTTCGGTAAATCGGGAGTTTGGGACACCACAGAATAGACATTCTGTGGTTTGGTCACAGTATAAGCGTGGTGCGTGCCAAAACAAAAACATCAAACTATTACAAAGTACTTAGTTGAGACAATGAGATAAATCTATAGTTGTATCCACAAGTACATAGAAACAAGTTTGTTTACAAACTCTAAACCTATATTTACACAAAATATACAGAATATAATCTTTAAATGCACATTTCGCAGAAGCGAGTCGTTTGGCGAGCGGCCAAGGAGTAAAATGTTAATAAAAAAAATATGGACTCAGTATGCCTCGCTTTAGATCATTAGTCATCTGTATTACGTCTTATTTGTGTATGTCCCTGAAGGAAGACAATTGGCTGCGAATTCCTTTGCCATATTACCAGACCACACGGTCATAATAAAATATGAGCTCACTACGCCCCTAAATCATATTAGTATCTGTAAGGTGCCTGCCTCTTGAAGGGAAACGTTATAGATAACGTATGCCCAAGAATCGGAACACAAAATGGCTTGATGAAAACTGCCTCAGCCGCGCCGTGGTTGCCTCAGTGTTGTGCTGATGTGATTAATGATGTAGGGAAAAGCCATAGGTATGCATTTAGGCAGAGAGCACATGTGGGACTGTAAAATGCTTTTTCAGTCTCACATACTTATCTGACCCTATGACAGCGTCGCTAGTAGGTACATAAGAAAAATAAAATAAGAACAAAAACTAAACAGTCAATTTTGGCCACCTAGAACTTTGTACCATAGAGTTTGTATGAATGGTGTATATTTTTAAATGCCACTACAACTTAGACTTTGACTGTAATCTAACTTTCTATTTAATCTAGTAGGCTAACCTGTGTGGCAGTTATATTGCATCCATACCCCTAATGGTTTTTCACGCGGCATCGTACCGGAACGGCCTTTGCCGGTAGAGTGGTAACTAGCCACGGCAGAAACCTGCGACCAGAGACAATATAAAAATTAACAACTTCAAAATTCAATGTCGTAGTCGAACCAGGGATCACCTACTCACACCGCTAACCACTGCGCCACCGAGGATGAAACAAACAGACTAGACCGCCGCGCTGTATCCACTCCTGAGCGGGTTGCTTAATATAACGAGTACTGAGAAAAAAATATTTGGATCTTGTAAAGTTTGGATTTCTTTCAGTCACACGTGATTCATTCCAAGGTTTCTGAAAAATTAAGAAACTTAATATGTCAAACAAACAGTCCAATTAAAATGAAAATTTATGAAAAGTAAGCACTCGCTTTTGTCAGCCTGGTTTTTAATCAAGGCCATTATGTACCTACTGAAAAGCATTGTATTAAAAATAAATATTTCACTGCTGGTTTTTAATCAAGGCCATTATAATTAGGTACTTACTGAAAAGCATTGTATTAAAAATAAATATTTAACTGCGTTCGTCGACATTGTTTTAACATAACGGCACGTGTAAAATTATAATCACACAATTAATTTTACAAGGACGTTCCTACACTGAAACTTTTTAGTTACGGCGGCACAGTTTAGCAAACATACAGTTAAAGTATTGCCAATTTGCGAGAGCAACGTCACGGACGCAGGCGGGGGTCTTGTTACGTCACTCTGCCCAGTGACACCTTAGCATATAGCTTAGATTGATAACTGCGAACTATTTTTCCCATTACTACATATAGATTAAGGGCCAGCATTTATTATATCGTTTTTGGAATTAAGTAAGTAGGTTGTTTATTTGTTTTTTTTTAGATTTTAACTTTTAAGAAAACCAAAATACCAGTAGTATACAATAAGTACCTATTCTGTTTGCCAACCTGCTGTTAAGTTAAATGTAGGTAAAGGAAGGCTATTCCGAATGACAATTATGTTTTAATCTATGAAGCTATTGGACTTTATAATTTATTGGCATCGTAGCAAGAACAAAATTATGTCCTTGCGCCATAAATAGAGATCATTGGTGTTGATCATAGGAAAATACCTAATATTTAGTAATGTATCACCAATGTACGTACGCAATCTATGCAAATAAAATATGATTTGATTGATTGATTTAATAAAATTGCAGCTGTGTGGTCGTGTAAGAAAATCGTTGTCAGTTACGTTTGAAACGGCTGATTCGAACTGTTTATGCTTACAAATTGAAAACCATGAACCATAAACAGTTCGAATAATAGTTTTAAACTTTCAATAAATGCCTTTTTTAGTCATTCGAGGTTATTATACGATCGATGATCTTCTGAATGACAAAGTTGCATGTAAGCAACCAGCCTCGCATCCAGTGACCCACAAGCCAGTGTTATACCTACTTGTAACGTAATGTATGTGTTGTAGGTATTGTTTACTTATTGTAACCTTTTTCTTTTTTAAGAAAAGAGCAACTGCTGAGTTTCTTGCCGGCACTTCTCAGTAGAATCAATTTTCTGAACCGGTGGTAGAGTCTTAACGTATCATAAGCACAGAATAATATAATAGTACTAACGTCTTAAGTGACACAAGTTTTCCTATGTGAAATAAATAAATCATTTATCATTTCGGGCCCCAGATCTGTGCAGTAGCTAGGCTGTGACACAAGTAGGTAAGTATATAGGTAACCATTCCAAGGGAAAATTTAAAAACTCACATGATAATATATGAAGACAGCATGTCATATTTTCCACATCGCACACTTTCGTGTGGCAATCACACGAGTTATAACGCCTCACCATGAAACTAAATTATCAATTCGTGTCAAGGTGAGGTTTTTATAACTTTTCTCTGTACTGTGATAGTTTGATGGATGTGTTATTAGGGGACAATTAGTCGCGTTTTTAGAGAGAAAATACGTTCCATGCATCATCCATTAATCAGCCTGCATTTTAATTTTTTTTATTTCACTACAAGTTAGCCCTTGACTGCGATCTCACCTCATGGTACTTCAGTGATGATACAGTCTAAGATGGTAGCGGGCTGACCTGTTAGGGGTATGGCAGTTATATCAAACCCCCATACCCCTAGTCGGTTTCTACACGGCATCGTATCGGAACGCTTAACCTCTTAGCGGTATGTCTTTGCCGGTGGTAACTAACCACGGACGAAGCCTCCAACCAGACTAAACTAGAAATAATAAATTCCCAAATTATTGACCCTGCCGGGAATCGAAACCGGTCCCACGGCACTCAACACTGCGCCAGGGAGGTCGTCCACAGCTGGACATAGGCTTTTTCGAGAGCGCGTCACCAAACGCGGTCCTCTGCCTACCTCATCCTCCCGCTTCCCGCCTCTTTAGGTCATCGGACCAGCGAGCTGGAGGTCGTCCTACACTGCGCTTACCGGTACGCGGTCTCCACTCCAGAACACGTCTGCCACAACGGCCATCGGTTCTGAAACAGATATGACTTGCCCACTGCGCTTCAGTTTTCTAACCCGAGCTATGTCGAGAAAATACTATAATTTCCCACACTGTGACGCGCTCCGCGACAGATCGAGGGGCCGTAAGTTGTACCGTATTCCGTATAAGTATATTAATTTGAATCTTGAATAAAATAAACACGGTAACTGTAAGTATAGGAAACGTAAGAAAAACGTATGATATCACGTTCGACTAACATTTGCGGGGTGACGGGAGAGTGCCTTATAATTTTTCAGTCCAATTATTGACATTAGTGCATGAAAAAGTCGATCACTAGACTTAAGGTCATCCATAAAGTACGTCACGCGTTAAGGAGGGGGGGTAGGGGGTCGACAAAGTGTGACATTGTGTGACAAGGGGTGGGAGGGGTCCTAAGTTTCGTGACGTCACATTTCAAAATCTTATACATCTAAGTGTTAAAATGCCTAATTTGAACTATTAACGAAAAACTTAAAAATATTTCCAAGACGAAATTTGTGTGACGTAGGTACTTTGTGGGTGACCCCCTATAACAACACAATATCATAATTATCGGCGAAACTGCCCAGTTCGCGGCTAGAAGGGTAAGGCTAATATGGCCGATATCACGCGTCCCGTGGTTAATTCGTCCTAGGTTTGAATACAAAATACGCGCAGTAGGTAGTTAACCACGAGGCTCTCTTAACTACGTTTCCATTTCAGTACGTACTTGAATATACATTGAAAAGCGCTTTCCCATTGCGTATGGGTGGAGCCGACACTAATAATTAATTGTTCCATTCATACATACGCTACCAGGAATTACAGGCAAGGCCGTGGAGTGCCGCTATTATGGTGTTATTTGCCGCGAATTGGGCTTGACAATGCGTTTTCACCTTAATTACAATTAGTGTGGATTCGGGGAAATGTGACAAATAGTGGGTTTTTAATTTTTAGTAAGTACATAGTATGTAGTTCAAGGGTAGGCGTAATAATGGCAATTGATAGGTAGGTACGATACCCTAAACGTATAAGAATGGGCAGACGAAATTGAGCTCTAATTCAATGCTGTCATGGTTTATTTTACTTTGACGAAAATCTTTAACGGTTGATCGACAATTCTTACGTAATCTTGGGGCTGGTCTAGAACGTCGTGGAAAATTTAATACCGTTTAAACGTGAGGCAATATAGTATAACAAAGAGATTCAATTACTCACTAAACGAGTCTACGGTCTCCAGGGGAGTCATTAAAGGGCGAAGGGCGTGGAATATCGAAGAAGTCTACGTAACTACCTACTTTAGTTGTGAATGGAAAATGTTAGGTAATCAGTGTGTATGGGGGTGTGTTTCTATCAGTGGGGCAAGTACATTCATTTGCTAAGTTTGTCTTTTCGGCTGTAGATCAAACGTTTTCGGGTTCGAGTCCTGCTCTACACAAATTATGTTTTAATGGTTTTCTGTCCACAAATTCGGCCACGACTCGACGGCAGGAACAGAGTGCACCTGTCACACACTTCTCTCTCTGCGTCGTATTCCACATTATTGAGGGTCGCGACCCCTTTCCATTAATCAAATAATGGTAGGAGTTTTCATTGGATAATAATGCGGTGGGTTCCCACGTCCTTCCGCAATCCACATACGACTCGAGTCTCGACAAAGATTATTTAAACTCTTAGGTTTTTGTAACGATTAATTATTATGAGATATTAGTGATAATACCGGGGCCGAAAGCTTAACGTGCTCTCCGAGGCACGGAGGAAATGAATGAGCCTCCAAATTCGGTCACCCATCCAGTAACCGACTTGAGTCAACGTTGCTTAACCTTCGCAATCGATTGATATGCGTTATCACAACTAGGCCACTCGTCCCTCTCACAACTAGACCACTCGTTCCTCACACACTTGTGCACTGTAATATCTATCAGATGGCTAATCTCTCTGGAGATAAGCCGCCGCGTGTGGCCAAAATTCGGTCGGGAGGACCACGGTATTATAGAAACGAAAGTGTGTCTATCTGTTAGACTTTAAGCCATCTGTTGACGATGTTGCTTGACGACATCTGGGCCCCAATCATGTAAGAATGGCCGATCAAACGTTAAAGATTATCAAAGATCAAACGTTAAAGGTATGTACAATACCCTAAACGTATAAGAATGGGCAGACGAAATTGAGCTCTAATTCAATGCTGTCATGGTTTATTTTACTTTGACGAAAATCTTTAACGTTTGATCGACAATTCTTACGAAATCGGGGGGCAGGTCGAGTCGATAGGTAAGGTTGCACCTTGCATACCGTGGTATAGATGGTGGTATAGGACGTATAAGGTACTTTTTAAGCTACTTTTTTTACGCATAACAGACCACCAACTGGAGGTTTAGATAAGTGCGGAAACCTGCCCAGTAGGAAGAAGAAGAAGCTACTTTTTATCCCGGAAAATCACAGACTTGATGTTTTTTTTTTGTTTAAAAAGCATTAGAATCATTTCCTGGTTCTTTACTTCTATTTTATAAATGCGTACTCATCATTAACTTACTCTTGTAGCTAGTTACCGTTTACTTTCCTTGACGCGTCAATTTTTTTTTTTTTTTTTTTTATTGGTGATAGGCTTGCGCTTGACGACAATCATGCTTAGTGCAAAGCAATGATGAGGTCTAGGTTGGAACGCGCTTGCCTAGAAGATGCCTATTCACTCTTGCCTTGAAGGTACTTAAGTTATAAGTGGCAGGAAACACGTGCGCTGGGAGGGTGTTCCTGCAATTAAAAAATAATTTAAAAAAATTAAAAAAAATTAAAAAAAAACAATCCCTCTCTTGAAATCCCAGTCTAAACTGAGACTACTTCCTAGCACTGGTTTCCTGACATTGATGCTTCCATAAAACAATATAATAGTATATTTCCTGTTATAAAAGTCTATCGTTATCTTGTACTTAGGTAAGTATGGCTGTAAATAAAACTCAAATGTTAAACGTTTAGTATTCGCTTACGTCAATTCAAGATAATATATTTATTCTATCTGGGGTCACGGGAGTGACCCCGCCAAAGCGAGCCAAAGGAAACGGGGCACTACCTACCTTTTCTCGAAGCGTTTCGTCGGATTTTCGAACCGTCATAGCTTAGGTCCAGATGATGCTAGAAAGCTGAAATTTTCAGGATAAGGTGTTGTTGGCAAACTTACCAAATATACCAAGTATAAATTTTCTAGCATATATAGTTTCAGATTTATTGATACCTGAAATACGTCGATTTCGTGACTGACTCACTGACCGTCATCAACATGAAAAAGGTACTTCCTGAAGTGCTAGAAGGCTGAAATTTGGTATGTAGGCTAGAATTTGCATATAAACAACAGGAAAATTAAGAAATCTGAAACTTTTCCCCTCCAACCCCTCCTATAGGGGGTGCAAATCTGACAGCATTTCCTCGTATTTTAGAACAGTCATAACTTCGGTACGGATGATGGTAGAAAGCTTTAATTTTCAGGATAACATGTCGTTGGCACATTTATTAAACATACTAAGTTTCAATTATCTAGCATTTATGGTTTCAGATTTATTGATACCTGAAATACGTACTTTTGGGGGTTTTTTACTTTTACTAAATCACATGAAACACGAAACCTCTAGGGTACTTCCTAAAGTCCTAGAAAGCTGAAATTTGGTATGTAGACTAGGAATTGCACATAAACAATGGAATAATTAAGAAATCTGAAACTTTCTTTTTCCAACCCCTCTTATTGGGGGTGCATATTTGACAGCGTTTCCACGTATTTGCTAACCGTCATAGCTTCAGTCCGGATGATGCTGGAAAGCTGAAATTTTCAGGATAAGATGCTGTTGGCTAACTTATTAAACATACCAAGTATCAATTGTCTAGCATTTATAGTTTCAGATTTATCGATAACTGAAATACATCGGTTTCGTAATTTAGCCTTATAAATCGCTGATGAAAATCAAAACCTCTAGGGTAGGTACTTCCCAAAGCCCTAGAAAGCTGAAATTTGGTATGTGGGCTAGGAATTTCATATAAATAATGGGAAAATTAAGAAATCAGGAACTTTTCCCTTCCAACCCCTCCTATAGGGGGTGCATAATAGCTGCACAGTCGGTACTAAAAGAAATATGTGCAAAATGCCGTATACATACATAATACCGTACATAAATAATATATATATAAAATTCATGACTCAGGTACAAATGTTCTGAATACAAACATTATGCCCCTAGCAGAATTCGAACCCGCGACCTCTCCCTCAACAGTCATGGTCTGTAACCAATCGGCCAAACAGGTCGCACATAATAATCACGTAATCTTGTCATTTTTATTCTCATTATTTTCATTTTATTACTGAAAAATTATAAAATACCTATAAGTACTTACAACATAATAGTAGTTTATACACCAAGGGGATAAAGCACTGTTTTATGTCACGGGCGCTACATTGAATCCTGAACGTAACGAAGGACTCCAAATTTAACTCCCGAGCGCAGCGAGGGTGTTATAAGTTAATTCCCGACCAAAGGGAGGGAATTAAGATTGAGTCCTGAGTGCAGTGAGGGATTCAAGCGCCCAAGAAAAAAACTGCTTTATCCCGGTGGTGTATACTCTACTTTATACTTCTACCATAACAGTAAAACAAACTGTTACGGTTAGATATTTATTGCAAATCATAGTAAGTAGGATACATAGGTCTAGTAAATAATAAAAAGAAAAGATGCAGGTATACAGACTCCTTGGTTTAAAAACTTTTATGTCAAATGGTATTATGTCAAATGGTACGGTCGTTTGGTCGACCAGTCTGGAGCCTAGACTCTGTTGTGCATATTTACAGTATGGGGTTGGTCAACTAGTTGGGCGATCGATCGACTAGATTACGGCCCTAGGGCATGAAGACTGACTTTAGACCCGCAAAAGTATGATTAAAACAGTAGTAAAGGTATGGTAGAAGTATAAAATATTTTTCAGAGGTAAATATACCTATAGTAATCATTGGCGAAGAGTCCACGTATGACCCGGCATCCCTTTAGGAATTGTTCAATAAGTAATCAACGATATTTTCGTCTAACCCTGTTCTTCGAACTAAACACTGTTCATTGGTTTGAATTAAATTAACGCGTGACAATTTATAGAAAAGTAGATGATGCCCGCGACTTCGTCTGCGTGGATTAAGGTTTTTGATTCCAGCGGGAACTGTTTAATTTTCCGGGATAAAAAGTAGCCAATGTCCTTCCCCGGGATACAAACTATCCCTGTAAATTTCATCAAAATCGGTTGAAAAGATGGGCCGTGAAAGCGCAGCAGACAGACAGACACACTTTCGTATTTATAATATTATATGGATCTAAACTAATATTAAAAAGAGGAAAGATTTAACCGTCAAGTTTGCTGTGGATAAAATAAAAAAAACTCAACCGATTTTAAAAATTCTTCCGGCACTTCACGTAGGTTCATTCCAGTGCTAATGTAAAATCTTATGTGCTGCTCAGTGCCCACTGGCTTTAGTGGGTAAAAAATAATGGACTATTATCATGATTAGTGCTAGCCTTGCGAAGCGGGGCGGGTCGCTAATCAACAATAAGCAGATATAAACCGGCTGGCCCATACAACCAAATATCTTTAATACTGAGCACCAGACTCGAAAATAAGAACTAACTTAAGTAGGTATGTATGGATTTGCCGCTCATTACATACATATACAGCAAACCCACAAAGAAAAGAGGCAACGATAGAGAGTGGGCAATGAAAAAAGGAATAACTGTAGTGCGAGAAATAGAGTCCAAAAAATTAAAAAATCTAGTGCGCCTGCCAAAAAGAAATGAAATCCCACCAAAACCATTTCATGGATAGGCTGCCAAAACTCGCATACAAGTCCAAATCATAATGCTTTCACTGTTAAAAAGTTATGAGATCTCTAGTAGAGCCAAGCCCCTAGTTGAGCTCCGATTTGTGCTGCGCATCATCATAGCCCATGGGGCCAGTTCCAAGTCCAAAGGGTACAGGTTTAAGTACTTTTGGCTGTACCACATTTACTACATAGAAGTCCTGACTCTATAAACTCTACATCTTGATAAAAAGATGTGGCTTGGCTGTTTCGTGATCCAATCAATCATTTAATGTTCGTGGAATAGGTATAGTTTGTGCGAGAATCACGAAACGGCCAAGCCACATCTTTTTATCAAGATGTAGAGTTTATAGAGTCAGGACTTCTATGTAGTAAATGTGGTACAGCCAAAAGTACTTAAACCTGTACACTTTGGACTTGGAACTGGCCCCATGGGCTATGATGATGCGCAGCACAAATCGGAGCTCAACTAGGGGCTTGGCTCTACTAGAGATCTCATAACTTTTTAACAGTGAAAGCATTATGATTTGGACTTGTATGCGAGTTTTGGCAGCCTATCCATGAAATGGTTTTGGTGGGATTATCTTGTCTGATTTGTTTGTTTCGGGATTATTATTTGAAAGTAGCAACTGCTGAGTTACTTGCCGGCTCTTTTCAGTAGAATCAGTTTTCCAAACCGGCGCGGTGGCAGAGTCTAGAGCTAGACTTATCAAAAGTGACACGTCAAGTTATTTTAAATCAAATAAATAACCCGGTGACAGCATCAAATAAAACAAAAAAAACAATTAAAAAAATTTGTTCCAATTTTGGCCACCGGGGCCCCAATCATGTAAGAATGGCCGATCAAACGTTAAAGATTTTCGTCAAAATAAAATAAACCATAATTGCATTGAATTAGAGCTTAATTTCGTCTGCCTTTTCTTATACGTTTAGGTATGTACGATACCCTAAACGTATAAGAATGGGCAGACGAAATTGAGCTCTAATTCAACGCTGTCATGGTTTATTTTACTTTGACGAAAATCTTTAACATTTTATCGACAATTCTTACGTAATCGAGGGGCTGGTCAGATATGATAGATAATGGTACTGACTACTGACGTATTTAAAGGTACTAAAACACCTCTTTATTTATTTGTTTAAATCTGTATTGCACACAAGTACACGGATATAAAGAAGACAATAAAAGTTAAAACTACGAATAGGGCAATACAGTATGCAAAGGCGGTCTAATCGCCTAAGGCGATCCTCTACCTCCTCTCAAAATACATCTTTATTTTCTCAGATCAGAAATAAATAAATCATTCAGCAATCAATCCACTAGTTAAGTATTATTCTGTTATCTTTCCCTTATCATTTACCAAGGCGACTTAAATAGATTTTCTAAATAGAGCGCGGTTTTCCTAGTCTAGTCTATTTCAGTACCACAATATGAAAATATTAACATTTTATAAAACGAAGACAAATAGACAAGCAGACGCCATTGTTACACAATACACAGTGACTCCGCTTTTTCTATAGCGGCTTGCGACATAGAGTTGTCATATTATTGATAGAGGTCCTAACATTAAGGGTCATCCATAAAGTACGTAAGTACGTCACACTAATTTCGTGATTTTTTTACCCCTCCCCCGTCCTTGTCACACTTGGTCACATTTGTAAGACCCCCCCACCTCCCTAGTGTGACGTCACATATCTTGCAATTTTACATCTAGAAATTATTAAATTAAAACAGCACTTCCGAAATTAGTTTTAATCCCGTTTAAATTATTTTTTAATATAACCAACATCAAATCACTACTACCAACACTTATATGCAATATTTCCTAATCCATGGGAATTCTAAAATTTTAAAACATGAACATCAACATTATTAAAACACTAGCTGATGCCCGCGACTTCGTCCGCGTGGTTGAGGTTTTTTTGATTCCCGCGGGAACTTCTTAATTTTCCGGGATAAAAAGTAGCCTATGTGCTATTCCAGACTATAATCTATCTCTGTGCCAAATTTCATCCAGATCCGTTCATCCGTTGGAGCGTGATTGAGTAACAAACATACATCCATACATACATACATCCATCCATCCAAACTTTCGCATTTATAATATTTATATGGATTACGGCGTAGCGATGGTAGCTTTGGCTTGGCAAACCTATTCTGTTTTTTTATTTTTGGTATAGAGTGGTCTGGGTGGGTGGGTTTTAGTTTGGTAGAGAGTTTCGGTAGGTACTGCCTGCTGGCTGCTGCAGTAATAACTTTACGGAGCATAGCCCATGTTTAAAGCAAAAAATGTCGTTTAACTCTCATTAGCTTTTGTATTACGCAAAAAATAAATACATAATACAATAGCCAAAAAGAAATACAGTAAAATAAACTAATCAACATAAGTACATACATACCTATTATTATATTGTTTAAATTATAATTGGATAAGTAGGTAATATTTCGAACTTTTGATTTTTTAATTTTAATATTCGACAGCTCTCTGGCGTACGATGGCTATTTTTGTTTGGCATTGTTTGCATGGATTGAGGATTTGTGCTAGTTTTGGATGGCTGCCATGTTCGTGGTGGGCCGGATCCCCATTACTCTATATTTGGACTAATTATAATTATTAATATAATATTGTTCTACGTGATAGATGTAACTAGCTATATTCTATACTAGCTGATGCCGACGAATTCGTCTGCGTGGAATTAGTTTTCCGGGATAAAATCTCTCGGGATAAAAAAACTCTGTTAGGGCGTAATTAAAGGACAAACCAACAAACAAACACACTTTGGCATTAATAACATTAGGATGATTCCCGCGACTTCGTCCGCGTGGGAATTCCTTGATTCGGTATAAAAAGTAGCCCATGCCCTTTTTTGAGGTGCATCCTATTTCTGTAGGATAGGATATATGGGATAGGATTTTTAAAAATCTAAAATCCACATGGACTAAGTAGCGGGCGGAATCCCGTCAACATTAATTATGTTCATGTACTTACATGCTCCATTAAATTTTAAGATAAAAGTTGTACAGGCACGTCGAGATTGACCTGAAAACTCGTTTTGGCCAAAGCCAAAGATTTGGCTTTGGACCAATCATTCTGACCATTTCTAAATCGCGATACGCCTTTATTCCGGCATTGGTATCTAAAACAACTTATCACAGAGTTTGTATCCAACAATCAATATTTGTTTATACAATTTAGGTACACATAACACAGGTACAACACTTTGACGTCCGAAACCTAAAAAAACCTTATGGTGAAGATCAATTATGGGATCAGCTACGAGGGTCCCAAACGCGCTGTATGAGAAGAGCCCACAACAAACTCAGCCGGGTTTTTTTTTGTTTGAAAAATTGACCGTTTTCCACGAATTTTCTAGAAACGAACTAGGTATAGTTTATAGTCTGTTCTAATTCCGAGGGTGGTGTTACGTAGGAACAAAACAGCAATAACCCGGTTGGTCGCACTAACTGGGTTACATTACACGCAGAAACAACGGGTTTGACGTAAGCGGCTGGGAGCGATTTATTTGCACTAATCAATTACTATTGGATTTCGATTCAATGATGGTTTCGAGTTTCGAGTGAAAGGCGACAAGACTGAGAGAAATTAATTTAGATTGTGTGTTGTTGTTTATTTGCAGCTACGGAATGTTTGTGCATGTTGTGTTAACATTTAAAGGATTTTACATACTTTGTGAATGTTATATAAAACTTGCAGTACCTATACAAATTTATCGATGTAAAAATCGCTAGTAATCTTGAAATAAAAATAAAATAAAATAAAGGAGGGCCACAAAATATAAACTCGTCTCCCTTTACAGTTACTTATCTGAATATATATTTTTTGTATGGACGTTACACACTTACACCCCTTTGAGAAATCATAGAGAGCCCTCAGGCATGCTGGCTTCCTTATAATATTTTTTCATTCACCGATATTAAAGCAATTGATGGAGATATATGGGTCAATTTCAACAAAGGCGTTTTTTTGTTTCATTTCGGTGAACTTTCGTATTATCAAGTTTTCTCAAATTTAAACAATAGTTTATTGTACTTCTTGATATTCTTCATGCACTTATTTAATGCCATCAAAATATACCTTAATAAACTAATGAGAAATCGTGTTTAAATTTGTGATGCCACTGAAATGAAAAATTCGTTCACCGATATGATATAACTAGCCACCGAAATGAAAAAACCTATCCACCGAAATTAAAATCCACCGAAAACGAATACAAGCATTCTTTCTTTTCTTCTCTGCTCACATAATCTTCTTCTTTCCTTTCTTTCATCTGCAGTCAATGCTAGCCTCGGCATTATAAAAAAAATATGTCAATTATAGTTGGTATCGCGTTTCAACTTTGCATTCACCTGGTACTTTAAAATAAATAAATCGTATTATATTAGGTCTTTACCTATGAAATTGCCTTTCTTCAGTACTGGTCATTTCAAATAAAAAACAACATTTTTCGTCATAATGGATACTTTAAAAATTCGTGTAATTATGGAATATGAGTTCCGTCGTGGCACCAACGCGACACAAACGGCACGTAACATCAAAAACGTTTACGGAGAGAACTGTACAAACGAACGCACAACCCGTTATTGGTTTTCCCGGTTCCGTTCTAGAAATTTTGACTTGAAAAATGAAGCTCGTGGTCGTCCGGAGACTTTGGTCAACAATAATGAATTAAAGGCGATTGTGGAAGCTGACGAAACTCAATCTACAGCTGAGCTAGCAGCAGCTTTTGATGTAAGCATCAAAACAATATTGATCCATTTGCGACAAATTGGCAAGGTAAAGAAGCTTGATAGATGGGTGCCCCACGACCTTAACGATCGCCAGCGCAACGTACGCGTCGAGACCTGCCTTGCGCTGCTCAACAGGCAAATAAATGAAGGAATTTTGAAACGAATTGTTACGTGCGACGAAAAATGGATTCTGTTCGACAATCGAAAGCGCTCAGCAAGTTGGTTAGATCCTGGTTCAGCACCAAAGCAATGCTCTAAACCAAAAATGACCCCTAAAAAGGTGATGGTCACTGTTTGGTGGTCTAGTGCGGGTGTGATTCACCACAGCTTTTTACAAAACGGCATGAGCATTACTGCAGATGTGTACTGTGAAGAACTGGAGAGAATGATGGACTTGCACATTTGCAACCAGCTTTGGTCAATCGGTCGTCCCCACTGCTCCTACACGACAACGCGCGACCCCATACTGCGCAACAGACAGTCTCCAAGCTGCAAGAGCTGGGGTTGGAAGCTCTCCCTCATCCGCCATACTCACCAGACATTGCACCTACCGACTATTACTTTTTCCAAAATTTAGACAACTTTTTAGTGGGTAAAAAATTCAATTCCCTAGAGGCAGTACAAAATGCCTTTGAAGAGTTTGTTGCCTCTCGTCCAGCTGATTTTTACAAGAAGGGCATCAATAAACTGCCAATGCGTTGGCAAAGATGCGTCGATTGCATGGGTGATTACTTCGAATAACAGAAATAAAAAAGTTTGAAAAAATAAGTACTTTCACTTATTCCATACAAAACGGCAATTTCATAGGTAAAGACCTATTATTTAATCAAATCTCGTTATAGTCGGTTGAAATCATATGCGAAAGTGTGTTTGTTTGTTGGTGTATTGGTTTGTTGGTTTGTCCTTCAATCACGCTGCAACGGAGAAACGGATCGACGTGATTTTTTGCATGAGTATAGTTGAAGACCTGGAGAATGACATAGGCTACTTTTTATCCCGGAAAATTGAGGAGTTCCCGTGGGAATTTAAAAAAACTTATTCCACGCGGACGAAGTCGCGGGTATCAGCAAGTTTACAATAAATCGCACAAAAGTACAGGTCTTGGAAACACATTAGCAAAATGTATTCAAAGATTGTGAAATATTCACCTCCTAGCTTGGATTTTCACCGAAATGAAATAATAATCAACCGAAATGATAAAAACATCCACCGAAATGAAACAATTATACACCGAAATGATAAAAACTCACCGAAATGAGAATTTTTATCATTTCGGTGAGTATTTTGTCATTTCGGTGGTCAGTTTAGGCCACCGAATCAACCGAAATGAAAACACCGAAATTAAAATCAAGGAAAAGAATTAGCATTACGAGAAAACTATTTATTATAGGATGTAAGGAATACTACACAAATGAGCGTAGTACCATTGCTCAATCATGAATACTTAGATAAATTTACTAGCTTATTGCAAGACAAGTTATACCTATACACGGAAATGAAAAGAAATGGGTTCCATGTCACCGATATGACATACTTATGTGTTTTGCGGGAACACGCAGGCAAGCAGCGCACGTCCTCCCACGATCAGCATCTAGAGGCCACAGTTGCGTAAGTTTTAAGCGCACGCGGGGGGAGCTAGAGTTGTTTTAAGCAAAAATATACTTGATAAACTTTTTGTCACCGAAATTAAAGAACTTTCAGTGACACATGCATATTTAATTTCCTGTTATTAAACTGGGTAGATATTATTAAAAAAATACTTTGGGATTATACTATCACTATTCATGATTAAAATAAAGGTAGCCTTAAACCTTAGGAACCAATATTTTTTGTTTTATGAGGAAAATTACACAGAAACATGTTGCAGTGACAGCCACCGAAATGAAAAATTCGGAGCTTTACCATTATTTTTTTTTAAACTGTAATCCTAATCAAGGAATATTTAATGCCTCGCACATAGGTAACTACCTCTTCTACCTAGAAAAAAATATTAGAACTGTATAGTAACGTTCTGCACTACCGATTTCATCCATGCCGCATAAATTTTGCTGTTGGGAAATTCACCCATATATGTATATTTAAATAGATGATATGCAACTTGAACAACAATGCTACGTGGATTGAGCTTTTTTAAAACTCCCATGACTATCTAATCTAATCTAATCTACCTTTAAAGATTGTACAATCCACGGTGACGCGTCACTCGCCCCACTATTAGTTATTTGTCTTGTCAGGAAAGTTGCACATCATACATTATTTTTATAAAATCGTGTTTTATAGTTGTTAGAAAGATAGATAGACTGAGTAGAGACTACTGTACTTTACGCCATTATGTTTGTGCAATAAAGTTTAATTAAATAAAAATAAAATACTAGGGTGTGCTGCATGCTATATAAATGTTGCCATCATTACAATAAATAAGAGTGGGGCAAATGTTAGTGGATTGAACGACCTATACGTAGCTTTAGTTTAAGATACCGTTGTTAATTATCACCATCACACATTGATGTATAATTTTAGTAGCCATCACGTATTACATTTTATATACTTGACGTTCATACTGCGTAGTTACCAATTTTGAAAAAACATATTTTGACTATGACTTTGACTTTGCCTTTGGATGGATGGTTATAGTAGGGGTAACGAAAACATTCGAAAAGTGCGCACATCTGCTGAAACGTATCCTTGGTCAACTATCAGTTCATTCCCCTCCCACTAATGAGGATTTATATCGCTTGGTAATGATTGATGAACGAGCTTTGATTCGAGACTTCTGAAGACGATTTATTGGGAAACTCATTTATTTATTTGAGGCATTCATGAGATTTATTTTGATTTGATTTTCCTTTGATTTGAAGGCAGGTGCGAAGTCGGTAAGTACTTACTACCTTGTACAGTGCAATATTTGAAACATTGCTTGCAGCTATGACACTGGCTGATCCTTGCACAGAAAAATGTGCCAGTCCTTCTGTCACCAGATAAGGCAATTCACCTCGATCTCCACTAATGAAAACCGCGACTTCTTGCCCATGGAGATTGCAATTTATATTTTTTTTGGTATATTCAAAACTTTTTGGAAAGAATGCTTAGTTTTTCAAAACTTATTTGTAAACAACCTTTCTAATAATTTCTCTTATAACCCGCCAGTTACCACGTACAATTACTGGCCGTGGGACTCCGGTGGGAGAAATAAAGTGACTAGGCTTTTGTGACAAAGTGAAAGACTTTTTATTAAATAAATAAATAAATCGTTTATTTTCAATCATTTTGTGTTACATTGTGATAGATCTTGAAACTGTTTGAAGTTAACAATATTATTGTGCTTACATCAAAAAATGTAGATAAAATGTGGCAAGATCAAGAACTGGCTATCCTAGCTAGATTTATAAATAATTATAAATAATAATCGATTATCGAAAGGCCAATATAGGTGTCAAATAGGTACCTACTGTATCTATTATAGGTATACAAAAGATACCTACCACTACAGCCGAACTTCATAAGAGTCATTCGATATTTCAACCCCCATTTTGCCCTTTTGCCTTTTTCGTCAAAATTTTTCAGCGCCTACTCTCTGGAAAACCTACCCTTCAATTTTCAACTAAACAATAACAATATTATTTTCATCCCACCATCTCGGAAAGAGTATTTTTACTCTTCGATATCTGAAGGTAAAAGCCGTTATTATCCTCTTGAGGATAAAGTAAATTGAATTTAGAACACCGTGTGCACGTTAGTAAATATCACTCGTCTATGAAGTTTGTGAATTCAAAACATCATTAAAACCTATTTACTTGTACCTTTAAGGTGCCGAATTTCCATACAATCGTTTTTAATTTGTTAAAAACTCACACTCGTAACCTTCTTGGTGTACTTTTTTAATTTGCTTTGCGCGCACCATTTTCTTTTACGTCATATTGTTTAAAATTAAAACCGATTAAAAACAAGAAAATTGAAAATAAGTGAAAAACCTAAAATGAGTGATTCTAGTGACGAAGAAATTAACAGAATTGAATTTAATCTTGTGATTTTTTTTGCATTTAGTCTTTTCCTCGCTGAGGTGGGATGAAAAGTTACCTTGTGATTTTTTTTGCATTTAGTCATTTCCTCGCTGAGGTGGGATGAAAAGTTACGTGTTGCACTCGAGTGAAAACATTTTTCACCTCGTGCTCTTTTGATTCCCTCGCTGACGCTCAGGATTCTAATTTTTGAATCACTCGCTCCGCTCGTGATTCAATTTTAGAATCCTTCGCTTGCTCGGTCATCAAAATTGAGCACGCGGTTAAAAAACAACTTTTCACTCTTGTATAACAAATAACTATTTCCCCATACCAACTATTAAGAACTTATCCCTGATTCACATAAGCATGTTTAGCCGAATTCACTGAAGTCAGGAGTAGGTACTACAGCTTTAATCAGACTACTTATTATTATACTTTATCCCTATTTTGATAAAAAGTATTCGTATTAAGAGGATATGGCATGAACGGGAAACTTGGAGAATAGGTATTGAACAGCTGTTATATTGCCGTCGCGCTGCTCCTCGAATAGAATTCCATAACACCCGATAGGGACAACTGCAGCTTGGACCGATAATACCTATGAAAAACAGTCGAATTCTTACTTTCGTATTTTTCTGTTTCCTCCTCCAAAACAGAACCGATTTTAATTCTTTTTTTACGAATAATTTAAGAAGGACTCGGGCTATGCCGGTATGTTTTTCTTTTTTTGATTATTATCCGTCAAATTTATTTGCAGGATCTCTGATGATGGCAAGAAAAATGGGCCATTTTTTGCAATTTTTGAAGGTTCCTTGTTCTTAAAATAATTAATTTATTGAAAAAAGCAAAACATAGGAGCACGGCACGGACACATATGTATTTTATGGAGCAAGAATATTTTCTCTATTGTAATTATCCACGGAGGAAACAGACAAATGTTTTTGTATGGAGAAATCGCCGGGAGAATTCCTCTTAAAGCACCCCTATTTAACAATTTGGTTGGCGACTTTATGGATAACTTTATAAGGCTTTTCTTTCGTAAAGTATAACGTAATAAGAGTTTATGACGCAGGTCGGTGTATTTTCTAGAAACTTGTCTCGAACACTCCTGAATGGGTACTGAATTGATATTGTTACGCTTCAGCTATTTTTGTAGATTTCCATAACAGTTTGTACATTTCCATTGTTATGCATGAGTTATACATGAATACTGAGAATATAACGAATAATATAGGAACTATATTGACTTTTTTTTAAATATATATAGGCTATAGTAAGTCAATGAGAGCTAGCGCTTGGCTGCAATCAGACCTGCTTGCAAGTGGTGATGCAGCCTAAGGTGGGGCGTGGGGAAAACGGAAGCCGGAAGGTCCACTAGCTAATGCCGGCGACTTCGCGTGGCATAAGTTATTTTGATTCCCGCGGGCACTCCTTATTTTTCCGGGGTAAAAAGTATCCCATAGGTCCTCAACTATACCCATGCAAATAATCACGTCGATCCGTTGCTCTGTTGCGGCGTGATTGAAGGACTAACCAACAAACAAACACACTTTCGCATTTATATAATCTTACTAATATTATAAATGCGAAAGAGTGTTTGTTTGTTGGTTTGTTCATTGTTGGTACTAATCCACTGTTCTCAATACCTATTGTTGGTACTTCATCGATACTAATTTAATAAATGTGAAAATTTATCTGTCTGTCCGTCTCTAATCCGTCCTGTCCATGGTTTGTCTGTGTGCTACGCTTTCACGGCCCGTCTCTTCGATCGATTTTGATTGAGTTAATGTGTACGAAATCATAAACGGATATACGATCACCATCGTATACTTAAGTACATACTCTTACAACATTTTAAATTAAAAAATTTAATTTTTGTCCGCGCCCGCGATTTCGTCCGCGTGGATTGAGGTTTTTTGGTTCCCGCGGGAACTCATTTTTTTATTTCAACAAATTTTCCGGCATAAAAAGTAGCCTATGTATTCCAGACTATAATCTATCTCTGTGCCAAATTTCATCCAGATCCGTTCTGGCGTGATTGAGTAACAAACATCCATCCATCCTAACTTTCGCATTTATAATATAAGTATAGAAAGTATGGATATCTACTCATAGTACGAGTTGATATCTACCTATCCAGAAAGCTAAGCATACAAGTCCAAAATCAAACACATTTCCAACCCTTTTTGCATCCCTCTTAATTACTCAGACGCGCTGAGGGGGTCCTGATGCATTTTCTCCGGTTTTCCTCTCCGACGCCCTTCCTAGCCTCCCTTGCGCGGGCTCGGTTCAACGAACTGCAAACGCGTTCGGTGCAATTGTATACTTACGACAATCGGGATCGCTGGAAAGAGAAAAATATATTGAAAGGATTGACACCATCACACCACGACCGCGTCGGAGGGTAAGTAACATACGTATTACCTGTGCGCTATACATATAAAAGTCTTACTTACTACTACTAAAAGTACTTTTTGTCCGCTAATTAAAAGAAAATTGTCCGAAGTGTGTTTTGGTCCTTTCGTAGCATGGCCAGCGTAGCTTGGAGCATGTGGATTACAGCTCTTATCAAAGCTCTGCATAACATATTATCCCGATTCCGATTCGCTGTTCATAATTGCACGGCAGTGTAAATGTGTATCTGTATTCAATCGATTCACTCTGCCGGTACTCGGTACACTTCGCTGAGCAAAACGTATTCAATTCGCTTTGTTTAGTGAGAAGTGCATGGGATTGAAAACTTTACGAGTGGATCTGAGAGGTGTACCTAAAGATAGGTAGAAAGATAATGTAGGTAGGTATTCTAATAGTTATTTTTGTCCCCCGCGGGCGCTATTTTGAATTCAGAGCGAAGTGAAGGATTCTAAAGTAGAATCCTGAGCGTAGCGAGGAATTCAATATACGCCGCCCGAGAGCAAAAAATTTGGCCCCGAGTGACACACACTATTTTTCATCATTACGTATGAGAAAAAGCTAGGAGTATCAACCTACTACAATGGACATTACCTATAATATGTTTAAGCACCAATCAGAAGCACGAACGCGGACCAACCAGAAGATACTCCTATCAACCTTCTGTGTATAGACATTATTTAGACGTATATTTAAAGTTTAAATAAAACACAAATATTTTTTTTTTTTGTTTTTTTTTTGTTTTTTTTTTTACTTTTAAACATTTATTGAAAACAATACAATAGAAATTAAAGCGATCGACAGGTTTCTACGACGAACGCAGTATTCTAAAGCACGAACGCGGACCAATCAGAAGAGAGAAATGAAAAGTCCTATGGGCCTTAAAATTACATTTTGCTCCCGCTATCCTCTGAAGCCAATATTCGTTTTTCGAATAGGTATGATGAAAAATAAATGTAGGTTTACCATATTTAATTTCCTTTTTAACAATGGAGCTCCTACCAGATTTATCTACCCTGTGCTCCTACGTCGCATTTGACTGATGAATTCACAGACCAGTTAAGTATACATATTAGCTCGTTCAGATGACTGAATGTTTAGCCATGTGCTGACATCAGTGATATAAGAAGAATGTAACAAATATTATAAAAGATCGCTGGATGAATTTTAATATTTTAGCATACAGTAGGGCAAATGAATAGGATCACGAGGAAACGCCTACTAAGTGGGCAATAAGATGTTTGAAAAAGAACAGTAAGGATATTCAAATTAGGTTAGGATCTGGCTTTTAACACCTAAGTTATTACTAATAAGGATCTAAAATTCGGACTATGTAATAGGTACCTTTTACAAATACCTTCATAAACAAACCGTTGTTGTTCATCTAGTGTCTATGGTAACCGATACGGCGGGTCAAGGTTCGACCCAGTAGCGAATTGGGTCATGGATAAACTATGTAATTTATAGTGTTCTAAAAATTCAACGATCTATGGGAATTATGTGCTTCCTTATTCATTACAATTGCTCTACATTGCGTGACTGTATTATGGTATGCGGTGATGGTTTAGTGATTAATACTTCGGTCTCTCAATCAAGGGGTACTGGGTTCGAAACCCAGAACTCTCGTTAGTATGTATATACTTTATTGTACACCACAAAAACACAAATTAAACAAGATACAAGGAAACTAAAAATATAGGTAGGTACCTACAATAAGGCGATCTTATCGCTACTCGCTAAGCAGCGATCTCTTCCAGTGTGAACGACTGAAAGAGATCGCTGCAACGAGATTATCTCGCGACGAGAGAGAGAGATGTTGTCGTTGCAATAACATGCACAAAATGCGGTATATTACAAGGAAAAAATAGTCGACATGTAAAGGTTCGTAGAGAAAAATATCACAGATCGACAGAAGTCGGTTAAATAGTACTTTTATCTCTACTTTTGACGTAACAAGACAAGTAACCATGTTAGCTTCGGTAGACATAACGGGTAGACATAATTTTACTCGTACTGCGCATGCTAGCCATACCTACAGGCGACCTTAGCGCTAGGGAGAAAAGAGAAAAAGGGAGAAAAAACAGAGAAGAAGAGGACAACGGGAGGTTGTGCAGAAATAATTATTGTATCTAAAAAGTATTGTACCTATTTAAGTGAGGTAATGAGGTTCATGGAATGAAATATCAATTGCTTTAATTTCCAGGGGTAAGGAAAATATCATTAAATGTTACTTATATTTTAATTTTATCAAATTTTGATATCTTTTGTATTTATATTTTTAATCGATTACAAGAATTGTGGTACAAATTACAATGATTTCAAAGAAACTCATTATGAGATAAGATAATTTTAAGTACCTAAGTAAAACAAAAACACAAAATATGATGAAATCATTTTAATTCTTACAAAAACATACGCACCAGGATTCAGGAAATCAATGGTAGATTGAAAGTAATACGTATAGCAAATTATTGAACTGATATCCCGGAAATTAATAATAATCGTTGTCTAACAATAAAACAGTAAGGCAATAAACGTACAGTACTTGCATTAGTTTTTTAAATACTAATAGAAATCCATATTATTTTTTTAAATGCAGCGACATTGTCTGTCGGTCTGTTTGTTTGTCTACGGCCCATCTTTTCAACCGATTTTGATGATAAGTATTTGGTATAGAGATAGCACGATAGGTCCCGGGGAAGGAAGGAGGCTTTTATCCCTAATAATTAAGGAGTTCCCGTGGGTATCAACAATTCTAATCAACGCGGACGGCATCATCTTGTAGTAGTTTAAAAAACAATCTATAGATAGCGCCTACGATTAAAGATTTTGCAAACTATAATATCATTTTAAGTAGGTACTAAACTGAAGTAGAATCAGATGCAAGCAAAATAACTAAGCTGGATCTTATGAACCACATATGCTTCATAAAATATGTAGGTACTACACACTAGAGGAGAAAATGTCGCTAGAGACGATAGAGATGTCGTCAAGTCTGGCAACAGGCAACAGAAGGCAAGAGATAGCGACCTGGATGTCTGGCGACG
The DNA here is from genome assembly GCA_917051295.2 of Erebia ligea. NCBI lineage: Eukaryota > Metazoa > Arthropoda > Insecta > Lepidoptera > Nymphalidae > Erebia > Erebia ligea. The sequence goes on from OU785241.1 coordinate 3,141,718, forward strand.
CGACGTCATGAGACATCGCCCAACGTCGCCCGTCATCTCTAGAGTCTAGGGACCGGTGTTCCTAGTTTTTTGTGAACCCCATGACAAGTGGGGTTCACAAGACGCAAACTATAGCCATGGAAAATTCTGCAAATATAGATTCATTATCGCGCAATCATATCGCCACCTCTTGCATCAGATATCAATGGGGAATAAATTACCATGGCATTTAGATGGAATTGATTCGAACCCGAGGTTAAACAGTCATATATCACGCATACCAGGCATGAAAAATAATTCGTGCAGTTTCATGATCATGACTCTTAGAACTCTATTGAGGTTTCAGTGAAAATTAGTACACTATAATCACCTATACTAAAATAACTAGTAGGGCGCGTGGGTGCGCGGCCCGCTAGCGGACCGCGTAGTAGACCGCGTGGCCCACTGTCTACTTACTTGCTCTCCTTCTATCCTTGTGTTTACTGCATACGTGTTCTGAAGTAAACAACACACTGCTATGCTAGTGAGCACAGTGGAAGCGCCAGCACGCCAAGCGTCCGACGTAAAAGAAAATTCTCATAAAGGAAAAACATAAAACAAAGACCACCAACCCCCCGTCCCTCCCTTTTTGTTTGAGCAGCCCCTAAGTAGGTACCTATCTTTAATACCCTGACCGTGCTCCTCACCCATCATCCGAACCTTCGATCATCATCTCTCTACATATTTTTTTCTCCGAACCATTCGTCAAAATGAGATTTCTTCCATAAAAACAAATCTTGAAAACAAACCGTAATCTTGCATAGTTTTTCTATGAAAAAATAAATTCCGCCATCTTGAACTTTTTTCCTGTTCATCAAGAAGACCTTCAGGTCCTGATCATCTTTTGCCGAGAAACCACTCTTCCATCTTTTATACTCTCCGAGATAGACACCGACGAAATTTGTATGGCGGCCATCTTAAATCCGCCATTTTGAAAATTTTTTCAGCTCACTTTCAATTGGATGAAGTTTCGAGTGACATTTGTTCGAGCACCCCCCACCTATCTTCAATACCCTTTTCTTTGGAAAAATAAATTCCGCCATCTTGAATTTTTTTCCTGTTCATCAAGTAGACCTTCATGTCCTGATCATCTTTTGCCAAGAAACCACTCTTCCATCTTTTAAACTCTCCGAGATAGACACCGTCGAAATTTGTATGGCGGCCATCTTAAATCCGCCATTTTGAATTTTTTTTCAGCTCACTGTCAATTGGATGAAGTTTCGAGTGACATTTGGTCGAGCACCCCCCACCTATCTTCGATACCCTGGCTGGTGCTCTTCATCCGTCTTCGAAATCCTCAATCTTCAGCTCTCTCTGTATTTTTCCTCTTAATGAATTTTTGTTTTCTATACGAAACGATGAGTGAAAAAAAAAATGTTCATACAAAATTTTACAGGAGAGATGATCAATCAGTGAATCAGCACGAGCAGCTATATATATATTAACTAGTATGGCGCGTGGCTGCGCGGCCCGCTGAAGCGGACCGCGTAATGGACCGCGCGGTCCACTGTCTACTTACTCGCTGTACTACTATCCTGCCCCCCGATTATGTAAGAATGGCCGATCAAATCGTCAAAGTTCGGCGTCAAAGTAAAATAAACCATAACAGCATTAAATTAGAGCTCAATTTCGAAACACGAAATTGAGCTCTAATTCAATGCTGTTATGGTTTATTTTACTTTGACGCCGAACTTTGACGATTTGATAGACCATTCTTACATAATCGGGCAGCTGATTTACTGTCTACGTGTTCTGATCTGAACAACACACTGCTATGCTAGTGAGCACAGTGGAAGCGCCAGCTCGCCAAGCGTCTGACGTAAAAGAAAATTCTCATAAAGGAAAAACATAAAACAAAGACCACCAACCCCCCGCCCCTCCCTTTTTGTTTGAGCAGCCCCTAAGTAGGTACCTATCTTTAATACCCTGACCGTGCTCCTCACCCATCATCTGAACCTTCGATCATCATCTCTCTCCATATTTTTTCTCCGAACTACTCGTCAAAATGAGAATTCTTCCATAAAAACAAATCTTGAAAAGAAATTGTAGTTTTGCATAGTTCTACACTTGTAGCCTCTTCAATATTCGCCATACATTAACTATGGAAAAATAAATTCCGCCATCTTGAATTGTTTTCCTGTTCATCAAGTAGACCTTCATGTCCCGATCATCTTTTGCCAAGAAACCACTCTTCCATCTCTGATACTCTCCGAGATAGACACCGACGAAATTTGTATGGAGGCCATCTTAAATCCGCCATTTTGAATTTTTTTTCAGCTCACTGTCAATTGGATGAAGTTTCGAGTGACATTTGGTCGAGCACCCCCCACCTATCTTCAATACCCTTTTCTATGAAAAAATAAATTCCGCCATCTTGAATTTTTTTCCTATTCATCAAGTAGACCTTCATGTCCTGATGATCTTTTGCCAAGAAACCACTCTTCCATCTTTTATACTCTCCGAGATAGACACCGTGGAAATTTGTATGGCGGCCATCTTAAATCCGCCATTTTGAAATTTTTTTCAGCTAACTGTCAATTGGATGAAGTTTCGAGTGACATTTGGTCGAGCACCCCCCGCCTATCTTCGATACCCTGGCTGGTGCTCTTCATCCGTCTTCGAAATCCTCAATCATCAGCTCTCTCCGTATTTTTCCTCCGAATGAATTTTTGTCTTTTATACGAAACGATGAGTGAAAAAAAAATTTTTCATACAAAATTTTACAGGAGAGGTGATCAATCAGTCAGTCAGTCAGCACGAGCAGCTATATATATATTACTAGTATGGCGCGTGGCTGCGCGGCCCGCTGAAGCGGACCGCGTAATGGACCGCGCGGTCCACTGTCTACTTACTCGCTGTCCTACTATCCTGCCCCCCGATTATGTAAGAATGGCCGAACAAATCGTCAAAGCACGGCGTCAAAGTAAAATAAACCATAACAGCATTAAATTAGAGCTCAATTTCGAAAAACGAAATTGAGCTATAATTTAATGCTGTTATGGTTTATTTTACTTTGACGCCGAACTTTTACGATTTGATCGACAATTCTTACATAATCGGGCAGCTGGTTTACTGTCTACGTGTTCTGATCTGAACAACACACTGCTATGCTAGTGAGCACAGTGGAAGCGCCAGCACGCCAAGCGTCCGACGTAAAAGAAAATTTCATAATGGAAAAACATAAAACAAAGACCACCAACCCCCCGCCCCTCCCTTTTTGTTTGAGCAGCCCCTAAGTAGGTGCCTATCTTTAATACCCTGACCGTGCTCCTCACCCATCATCCGAACCTTCGATCATCATCTCTCTCCATATTTTTTTCTCCGAACCATTCGTCAAAATGAGATTTCTTCCATAAAAACGAATCTTGAAAAGGAAGCGTAGCCTCTTCAATATTCGCCATACATTAACTATGGAAAAATAAATTCCGCCATCTTGAATTGTTTTCCTGTTCATCAAGTAGACCTTCATGTCCTGATCATCTTTTGCCAAGAAACCACTCTTCCATCTCTGATACTCTCCGAGATAGACACCGACGAAATTTGTATGGAGGCTATCTTAAATCCGCCATTTTGAATTTTTTTTTCACTCACTGTCAATTGGATGAAGTTTCGAGTGACATTTGGTCGAGCACTCCCCACCTATCTTCAATACCCTTTTCTATGGAAAAATAAATTCCGCCATTTTGAATTTTTTTCCTGTTCATCAAGTAGACCTTCATGTCCTGATCATCTTTTGCCAAGAAACCACTCTTCCATCTTTTATACTCTCCGAGATAGACACCGTCGAAATTTGTATGGCGGCCATCTTAAATCCGCCATTTTGAATTTTTTTTCAGCTCACTGTCAATTGGATGAAGTTTCGAGTGACATTTGGTCGAGCACCCCCCACCTATCTTCGATACCCTGGCTGGTGCTCTTCATCCGTCTTCGAAATCCTCAATCATCAGCTCTCTCTGTATTTTTCCTCTTAATGAATTTTTGTCTTCTATACGAAACGATGAGTGAAAAAAAAAATGTTCATACAAAATTTTTCAGGAGAGGTGATCAATCAGTGAATCAGCACGAGCAGCTATATATATATTAACTAGTATGGCGCGTGGTTGCGCGGCCCGCTACAGCGGCCCGCGTAGTGGACCGCGTGGTCCACTGTCTACTTACTCGCTGTCCTACTGTCCTGCCCCCCGATTATGTAAGAATGACCGATCCGAATTTCGTGTTTCGAAATTGAGCTCTAATTTAATGCTATTATGGTTTATTTTACTTTGACGCCGAACTTTGACGATTTGATCGACAATTCTTACATAATCGGGCAGCTGGTTAACTGTCTACGTATTCTGATCTGAACAACACACTGCTATGCTAGTGAGCACAGTGGAAGCGCCAGCACGCCAAGCGTCCGACGTAAAAGAAAATTCTCATAAAGGAAAAACATAAAACAAAGACCTCCAACCCCCGCCCCTCCCTTTTTGTTTGAGCAGCCCCTAAGTAGGTACCTATCTTTAATACCCTGACCGTGCTCCTCACCCAACATCCGAACCTTCGATCATCATCTCTCTCCATATTTTTTTCTCCGAACCATTCGTCAAAATGAGATTTCTTCCATAAAAACAAATTTTGAAAAGGAACTGTAGTCTTGCACATTCGCCATACATTTTCTATGGAAAAATAAATTCCGCCATCTTGAATTTTTTTCCTGTTCATCAAGTAGACCTTCATGTCCCGATCATCTTTTGCCAAGAAACCACTCTTCCATCTTTTATACTCTCCGTGATAGACACCGACGAAATTTGTATGGCGGCCATCTTAAATCCGCCATTTTGAAAATTTTTTCACCTTACTTTCAATTGGATGAAGTTTCGAGTGACATTTGGTCGAGCACCTATCTTCAATACCCTTTTCTATGGAAAAATAAATTCCGCCATCTTGAATTTTTTTCCTGTTCATCAAGTAGACCTTCATGTCCCGATCATCTTTTGCCAAGAAACCACTCTTCTATCTTTTATACTCTCCGAGATAGACACCGTCGAAAGTTGTATGGCGGCCATCTTAAATCCGCCATTTTGAATTTTTTTTCAGCTCACTGTCAATTGGATGAAGTTTCGAGTAACATTTGGTCGAGCACCCCCCACCTATCTTCAATACCCTTTTCTATGGAAAAATAAATTCCGCCATCTTGAACTTTTTTCCTGTTTATCAAGAAGACCTTCAGGTCCTGATCATCTTTTGCCGAAAAACCACTCTTCCATCTTTTATACTCTCCGAGATAGACACCGACGAAATTTGTATGGCGGCCATCTTAAATCCGCCATTTTGAATTTTTTTTCAGCTCACTGTCAATCGGATGAAGTTTCGAGTGACATTTGGTCGAGCACCCCCCACCTATCTTCGATACCCTGGCTGGTGCTCTTCATCCGTCTTCGAAATCCTCAATCATCAGCTCTCTCCGTATTTTTCCTCCGAATGAATTTTTGTCTTTTATACGAAACGATGAGTGAAAAAAAAATTTTTCATACAAAATTTTACAGGAGAGGTGATCAATCAGTCAGTCAGTCAGCACGAGCAGCTATATATATATTAATAATTAGATATTTGATATTGACTCAACGTCTCCACTTGGAAACATTTTCTGAAAAGATACACATCCCTGGTGCCGGTGCGCAGGATTCGGGCTAGCTCCAATGGTATCCTGAGGGCATTTGCTGACAGGTTTGATTGTCAGTACCTGAACCATTGTCATAATAATATGGTGCACGTGCTGACAAATCAGGGCTGTCTTAGATAAGGTTTTATTATTAGATAGTTTTAAATTTACTACATTAGGTTATTGTGTGTGTCCTTACAAACAACATATTGTATGAATGGTCGTTAATGTTTTTTTTATTTTATTAACTAGAACATTTTCACATTTTAATCAATTCCGTGTTTGTATTTCGGATGCCGCACCGATGTACGTTTTTTTTTTTTTTAAATATATATAGGCTAGCGCTTGGCTGCAATCAGACTTGCTAGCAAGTGGTGATGCAGCCTAAGGTGGAGCGCGCTTGCCTAGAGATTATTCACTCTTGATTTGAAGGTACCTATATTAAAAGAGGAGGGGAAAACGGAAGCCGGAAGGGGCATTCCATGTCCTAGCGGTTCGAATTAGAAACGAGGAAGCAAATCGCTTCGTACGAGCCCGCGGAATTTCGACTGCGTATGGGTGCAGACCTTGTCGATGCCTTGCGGTTTGATGATAAAAGGGTGACGGAGGAACCAGATCGAATAGTTCCTGGGCACACTCGCCGAAATACATTTCCAACGATGTAATGATACGTATGACGCTGAGATTGCCAAGACCAAAGACTTAGAAGGTAAACTTCATCATGCTCAACAGGAAATATCTTATCTGAAATCACAACTTCAAGTTAGCCAGAAGCAAAATACTGACACTTTGTTCTCTGAACTTGTAGACTCAAATTCTTTAATACTGCCATACGCATTCATTGATCTCACGAAGGATGATTCTCAGCTTTCAAAAAATGTGAAACCAACAGATAAGCTTAGTAGTCACAATAAGATTAAAAAATATATCAAGATTAATAAATTTATACGTAAAACTCAGAAACTAATAAAAAAAGAGCGTGCTCGCAGCAAAACAATTTACGTAACACAAAAAAATATTAAACTTAAATCAGAAGTTAACCGTTATATAGAGACTCTACAAGAGTTAGAAAATAGATACAAGTCGGAAACAGAAAATGTTGACATCTGAAATTAATAACTTAAAAGACTGTATAAACGCATTGAACAAAAATTATGAAGAATCTCAAGTACAATTACGAGAGCACATCTTAGCCGCGGACAATATCATTGACCTATCGAATTATAACCTGGCAAGGCTGGAATCTTTGAATAATAGGCAGTGTTGCTGCGATTGCGCCGTAACTTATACTGAAAAGAAAAATCCCCAGAACAATAATAACTCAAAACCTAAATCATGCTCTGACGATGCTAAAATTAATAAAGATTCAAGTACTATAGTTTTATCTGCTAAATTAGGTCAAGATTTTGGTGCTATCTTGAAGGAAAAGTTGCCCCAACGAGTAATAAATTATTGTAAACCTAACGTATCGATTTCGGAGTTGATAAATAGTATAGAACGAATGACATTACACAAACAAAATAACATCGTGGTCATGTTTGGTAATAGTTTAGCTGTAAACAAGCGTACATATCTTGTTTATTTGAATTAATAAGTAAAATTGATGTAAGCAATTGGATCATATGTACGCTGCCGTACTCAAATTTATTGACTGACAAACAAAATAAATACATCCACTATTTAAACAATTTCATTTACAAATTAGCACGACTCTGTTGCAAGCCAGTAGCACTGGTCGACATAAATGAATTTGTGAACGGCTGCAGATTGACAAAGGACAAATTGTATATGCCAAAAAATTCAGTCCATAAAATAGCTACATTAGTGGCAAACGAAATCATGTATTTTTCTAAATCAAATTGTAATAATATAATTAATTTATCGTGTGATTTTAAAGATACCTTGAGTAGCAATTGTTTTATAAATAATACTGACACTATTAATTGTAACGATAATGACAAAAGTGCTTTAAACTGACTAAGAAGACAAAGGAAAAGCGTCATTGTATAAATTTGGTGCACCAAAATATCCAAAGCTTTTCCTTCAAATTACTGGAAATAGAGTTATTTCTAGAAAAATACAACATTGATGTTCTCTGTTTAACGGAACACTGGCTGAAAGAATCAGAACTATGTTTTAATATAAATAATTATGAGATAGGAAGTTCTTTTATCAGAAAGATTGCAATACATGGAGGCTCAATGATACTTTTAAAAAATAATATTAAATATAAAGCAAGAAAAGATATTGAAAATCTTTCTGTTGAAAGACACGTGGAGTTATCCAGCGTGGAGCTAAGCAGACATCTAATAATTTGTGTTTACCGCCCCCCCTCTGGTGACTTAGATATTTTTGAGACAGCTTTGGAGGATGCTCTTAGGCTAGCATCACGTGGATCTAAAAATGTTGTAATAAGTGGAGACTTTAATATTGATATTTTGGTGGAGAGCCCACTTAAAGATAGACTATTTAACTTATTCAGCTGTTTTAATTTAACTAATGTTTTCAATGAACCCACTCGAATAACTTTGTATTCGGCCACTTGCCTCGATAATATTTACTGTGATTGTGATTATTATAATGAGGCTATAGTAAATTGTCTTAAGTCGGACCACTGTGGTCAATTTATAACTTTGGTAATTGAAGAAAACAAGGTAAAAGAAAATATAGTTTGTAGACCCATAACACAAAAACAAGTTGAAAAATTTAAACAAAATATCACAGCTCGTCTCACCATGGACCTGTCAGATGATCACAATGACTGGTGCTATAAACTTTTTGATATTATACAAGACGAATTTAAAATGGCATTTCCAATTAAAACTGTTACTTGCAATCGAAAAAATAGTTTCAATGAATGGGCAACTTGTGAAATCCGTAATAATAGAGACATTCTTTATAGTCTCTATGATGAAAAAACTTGGAATTTTTCGGATGAATTTTTAGAACATGTAAGAACATTCTCAAAAACGTTTAAAAAGGAATGTCAGGATGCAAAGTCGAATATGATTCGCAATAAGATAATAAAATCGACAAATAAATCCAAAACAGTTTGGGATATTGTGAACACTGAAACTGGCAAGACCAAGCGTATGAAAAGGGATTTTGCTTTAAAATTAGATGATACTTTAATTCAAAATAAGGATGAAATAGCTAACATATTTGAGAAATATTTTACTAATATACCCCTAGAAACAACTTCTCATTTACAATCCTCCCCAGATATGGCTTTTGAACTGCTAAGCTCCAATGTTACTGCATGTCAAGATAATTTTCAATTTACGCACATAGATTGTCCAAAACTTTTAAATCACTAAATATAAAAAAAACACAAGACATATCAGGCATGTCTGTGCACGTTATTAGTTCTGTAATACATGTTTTGGCCCCACATCTAACAAAATTATTTAACAAGTGTGTTGACGAAGGTATTTTTCCGGATTGGATGAAGATTAGTCGCCTAGTACCATTATTTAAGTCAGGTGATAGTGAAGATCCCTCCTGTTTTAGACCTGTGTCTGTCTTGCCAGTGCTCAGTAAAGTATTTGAAAAGATTATGCTAAATCAATTACTTTCATATTTTAACGCTAACAATATTTTACACAGTCAACAATTTGGTTTTACCAAAGGCAAATCTACTACAGATGCCGGCATTGCCTTAATTAAAAATGTATTCGAGGCATGGGAGGGGTCACAGGATGCAATCGGCGTATTTTGTGACCTCTCCAAAGCTTTTGATTGTGTTGATCATCAGATTCTCATGCGTAAACTTCAGTATTACGGAATCAGAAATCAGGCACGAGATCTAATACAATCATATCTCATTAATCGACTACAGAAGGTAGACATAGGTGGTGTGATGTCTGAAGGATCCCTGGTCAAGATGGGTGTACCACAAGGATCGATTTTAGGCCCATTTTTATTTTTAGTATATGTTAATGATTTGCCCCATATGGTTCAAAAAATCTCAGATATTGTAATGTTTGCTGATGATACTTCGCTTATTTTTAAAACTAAAAGACAGACAAATAACATTGACGAAGTAAACATTGCTCTGTCCCATGTTTTAAACTGGTTCACATCAAACAATTTGCTTCTAAATTCTAAAAAAACTAAATGCATTAAATTTACCCTCCCGAACGTACGGCAGGTGGACACTGAAATTATTTTAGGCCATGACAAGTTAGCTTTAGTGGACGAAACAGTATTCCTAGGGATAGGTATCGACTACAAACTTCAGTGGGGAAGTCATATTCGAAAGCTTTCTAAAAAACTGAGTTCAGCTGCGTATGCTATTAGAAAAATTAGACAGCTAACGGATGTATCCACTGCTAAAATTGTTTACTTTAGCTACTTCCACAGTCTGATGTCATACGGTATCTTGCTTTGGGGTCGAGCAGCCGATATCAAGACTATATTTTTATTACAAAAAAGAGCAGTTCGCGCTATTTACAACTTGGGTTCACGTGAATCGCTAAGAAATCTATTTAAAGTCAGTAATATTATGACAGTAGCGAGTCAATATATATACGAAAACATTATGTATGTACGCAAAAATAAAGAAAACTTTAAAACAAATTTTGAACGGCATAACATTAACACTCGTTACAAAAATAAATTAGAAACCAATAGATTTAGACTAAAGAAAGTAAGCGCATCATTTTTGGGCAGTGGTGTCCATTACTATAATAAAATTCCAGCAGAAGTTCAAAGTTTACCAGAGGGGAGATTTAAGCGACATGTCAAAAAATGCCTCTGTAAAAAAGGTTATTATAGTCTTGACGACTACTTATCAGACAAAGACGCTTGGACACTCCAATAGAATTAAGTGTGAATTATTTTTAATTAGTCATTATTTAGTATTTATTTTTTCGCTCCTATTTTTAATTTCATTTTGTTATTATTTTTAATGAATTTAATGTTTGATATGTGACCTTCAAAAAGAGTACTAAGTATGGTACCTACTTTGAATAAAATATTTGATTTGATTTGATTTGATTTATATCCTGTAGAATACCGACAGACGTGCAACTTTGCGCCGATGTTCCAAGCTTTGCAGCTTCGAACTGACCAGCGCTTTGTTACCAATGAGTCTCCTGGCGCGACGATCCACCGAATCCAATGCATCAAGCTGGTACTTGGCAGAGCCATCCCATAAATGGCTGCAGTACGTAACGTAAGATAGGTTACGCTAATTAGTTTGCAAATTGTCCTCGAGTGACTAACGTATTATCATTATTATTTATCTGTAACATCGTAGACCGTCATCACTCATGTCGCTCGTCGTGATCACATTTCATGGCTGTTTCAGACTACACAGCAGTATTTTACACGCTTAATGTTAGTTTCCTATGTTACTTTGAGTTAAACGAAATGGTTCCCTTCATATCTATAATAGAGAAAGCAAGCGAATGGCCTAGTTGTGAAAACGCATATCAGTCGATTGCAAAAAAAGCACCATTAAGCTAATAGTTTATCAAATATCTACGTGATTATAGATTTAGAGAAATAAATAAATTCCTCAATATTATTTCATATCTATCCATCCTACTTTTAAACAATATTATTGTAAATGCGTTCAAGTGTTGTGCCAGTATGTTTGCCTTTTCACAGCCTATAGCGATTTTGATGACATATAAGCTCTTTATCACGGGAAATAATAGAGTTTCCACGGGATATAAGTATAAACAATGATTATTTCACTGAAATTTCCTGTTGATCTGAATTAATTAATAAGAGAGATGTAGATAGTCACTTTTCAAGCCAATCATCACCGTCGTCGAGCAACCAATAGACGCCCACAGCTGGACGAAGGTCTCCTGCATGGATTTCCACAGAACACGGTCTTGTGAGGGTTCGCTCAATATGGATGATGCCTATATCAAAAATAAATTATTATAACTGATTATTTATTAAATAGATAGTCTTCCAAAACACCAAAAATTCACATGCTCGGTTAGTTTTAAGTTTGATAATCATTTTAAAATATAGCTTAAAGAAAAAAAGTGCGTTGAAATTTGATGACGTCACAACTGTGAATTTCATACAACTTCCATACTAGAAGTGCGTTTTTAAGTTTGTTAAAGAGTTGCTGATTTGATTGAGTTGTCATCATCCCTATTCAAGCCAGTTCCGGCTCGTTTCAGCTTAATATAATAACTGTAAACCGCATTTAATGTGGCTGCGACTTAAAATAACCAGTACAGTCTAGTCAACGATCTGTATTTATTATGTAGGTACGTACTGGAGTGACACTGCACGAGTAATCCACGGAAGTAGCTAGCTGCATCCCGTTATAACCGGCTACGCTGATTCCCGACCCGTTCCTGAAAATGACGCGTCATTGCGATACTCATTCCCATTGCTATCTTCAACCAATTCATTACACGACTGTCAAATAAAGGAGTGTAATGTTTACAGAGTTCGTCTATGTATTTACTTGTATGTGAGTTTGCTTATTCTACCATAACTTCTAAATGGCTGGACAGATTTGGATGTATAGCGTATCGTTAGAATCCTTAGATCATCCCGAGTGACACTGATTAGTGACACTGATTAGACACGGTTCGGCCTCCAGGTGGTCGGGGATTCGATCCTCGGGTAGGTACCTACGCACTTCTAACTTATCTGAGCTGTTATGTGCGTAAAACCCACTATAATGGACAGAACAAGACAAAACTTTAGCACGAAACGTGAGCGTCGTATGGGAACACGAAAATGTAGCACGTTGCGTCCTGTCGCACTAGTCAGTAGTAGTAGTGCAGTTCTTTATAAGTAGGTATAATATGTGATGTGATATTATAATATGACCTCCGTGGCGCAGTGTTGAGCGCTGTTGCATTAACGTGCGGAGGTCCCGGGTTCGATCCCCGGCAGGGTTTGGAAATTTATAATTTCTGAATTTTCCCTGGTCTGGCCTGGTGGGAGGCTTCGGCCGTGGCTAGTTACCACCCTACCGGCAAAGACGTGCCGCCAAGCGATTTAGCGTTCCGGTACGATGCCGTGTAGAAACCGAATAGGGTATGGGTTTAACATAACTGCCATTCCCCTAACAGGTTAGCCCGCTACCATCTTAGACTGCATCATCACTTACCATCAGGTGAGATCGCAGTCAAGGGCTAACTTGTAGTGGATAAAAAAAATTAAAAAAAATGTATAAATGTACCAAAATTCAAAATTTATTTATTTGTTGAAATAGGTTTTTAAGTAAGTTGATACATTTTAAAACACTATTTCATGGCTCATGCCGTAGGTACATAATTAGGCGTACAAAATTTTGGTCTTAAACTCGCGGACTTTTTGCTAACCAGACATTTTTTCCGTATAGTTAGTTTTCGCCCTACGAACTAGTCAATTGAAAACAAATCCATACTCTCCAAATGGAAGATGCTAAGAGAATGTTTTTAATTTCTAAAGTCAGCATAATATTTTACAGCCCTTGCCTTTGTAGGTACTCCTGAAACGGGTCAACAAGGTCTATGAAAGAGGGCGTCCCAGTTTCTCAGGTCCCCATTGACTTAGCTTCAACTTTAGATACCAACATAACAGAGTATACCTACTATACTAGCTATACTTATATTAGCTATACTATGTTATGGTGTATTTGTTACTGTAAAAGCCCGTTTGTTGGTTAATCTTAGGTTTTACCGGTAAATCTTAGGATTTACCGACATGAGTTGGTAAATGTAAGGATTTACAAAAAAGAGACAATTTTTTCGGGCTTTTACCATGAGAGGTTAGTACATGCTAGGTTTTACCAGTGCGGCTGGTAAATGTTGGTTTTCTCATGCAAGAGCGAGCGAAGCGAGCTCGGGACTGGGTGCACTCCGACTCGGATAATTTAGGTAACGAAGAGGATGGCGGGGTCTGAAAGACCCCGCCATCCTCTTCGTGGTTATTTCCTTTTTAGACCACTAGGGAGAGGGTGAAGTCTAAGAAGTTTTCCTAGCGTCTCCCCTAGGTACTCCCCCTCCCCCTCTAAAGTATGTATTTTAGCCATTATTACGATCAAATTATGAATTATTATTACGTTATGACTTACTTTTCTCAACATATACCGTGCCTAGAGGTAAATCCTAAGATTTGCCAAGCGAATGTAAGGTGGTAAAAGATCGAAATGAACGATAATCACAGAACTATTCGGACTTCTACCATTAGGGGTTGGTAATGGTAAATCTTAGGTTTTACCGGAAAATCTTAGGATTTACCGTGGTTCGAGCTTCTACGGTAACATATCTACACCATAACAGCATCATGCTGAGGCGATGCCCTTTTTGGGATTATTTTTGTGTCACAGTGTAGTTCCTAAGTTGTGTCCTAGTAATTTTGTGTTTTGTATTGTACTGTAACTGTGTCCTTGATACTTCCAAATAAAGATTTATTTATTTACTAGATAATGCCCGCGACTTCGTCCGCGTGCATTACGGTTTTTGATTCCCGCGGTAACTCTTTAATTTTCCGGGATAAAAGTAGCCTATGACCTTCCTCGGGATCCAAACTATCCCTATACCAAATTTCATCAAAATTGATTGAGTAGATAGGCCGTGAAAGCGTAGCAGACAGACAGACTGACACACTTTCGCATTTATAATATTAGTATGGATTTATTTACTTACTTGAAAGAGAAAAAAACTTATAAGCAAAGGTGCTGCTGGTAAACTTTGATCAGTTGCTTAATAAAGACATGGCTGATGGCACTTATGGCAACTATAGAAGCTATGATGGCATAGTTGATAGTGGTTCAGAATTTTAGATGTTCGACCTCCTAAGACAATCTCATGTAACCAGCCATCCCATAGTAGTTTCCAAATCTTGATCATCATTTCAACCCATCGCTAGTTCATTACATTAGATACGTACCTACTATAACAAATCGAGATGTCCAGAGAATTAGATGTATCTAAGTGCTCCTAACTCGCGAGTCTCGACGTATGTAAATTGTTGCTACTCGATCTTTCGACACGCCGCGCCGCCGCGCCGCTACAATAATGCATTTGACGATAACAAAATAATATTATCAAAATATTATATTCGCTAATTATATATGCAAATGTGAAGTTAAATAATTATAAAGGTCCTACGTCACCAAAAATTAGCTCTACCTACATTAGTAGAACTAATTTTTACGTCAGCAACAAACACGACAATGCGACGCTACGACGCGAAAACGAAATTGGATAACATCGAGTGGCGGTAGGGTTGCCAGGTGATCGGGATTTGTCTGGATTCTCCCGACTTTTTAAATAATGTCCAGACTCCCGACAAAACTCAAAATCACCAGACAAACAACTTCTCGGAAAATTCGATAAAAAATAATAATTTTAATTTGTCGCGCACAAGTACGCGTTCACTCTATTGTCGTTAAATCTTATAAGAATACAACTAAAGGATCCATATTATTGGACTCAGCAAAGTCCAATGCCAAACACATGCTGCAACCTAAAAATTTATTAGTGTAGGTACCTACTTGAATTAAGTCTCAACAATGATAGGTAGTGAAGGAACTTGAAATTTAATTTGCTATAATCCGCAACAATAGGCAAATATATGTGGTACAGTGTATCTTGCACTTGCAGCTTGCAATATTCACCACACCACATAAATCTTCCAAATTATTCTCAACGTACGTTTCACTCCGACACCGGAGCATCTTCAGGAGATGTTGACTCGACAATGCACGATTGTAAAATAACAATAATAATATAATGTAATGTTTACAATCGTGCATTGTCGAGTCAACATCTCCTGAAGATGCTCCGGTGTCGGAGTGAAACGTACGTTGAGATTTGAGAATAATTTGGAAGATTTATGTGGTGTGGTGAATATTGCAAGCTGCAAGTGCAAGATACACTGTGCCACATATATTTGCCTATTGTTGCGGATTATAGCAAATTAAATTTCAAGTTCCTTCATTATCATGGACTTCCGCAAAGTAACGCCTGCTTCTATCCAATGTTAAGTAGCCTATTAATTTGAAAAATAAACTATTTATTTTTCATATTTATTTCTCCCGGCAACGACCTCAAAATCCCGACATTTTCAAATTGTTTTCAGATATTTTGATCTTCCGAACTGGCAACCCTAAGTGGCGGTCATGGGGAGTTGGGGAATGGGGACCCTTAATTCGCCACTGCAGGCAATTTTCTGACTTTTCTCCGGTTTGGTCAGGTGGGAGACTTCGTACATCAGTGCTTCGGCCATTGCTAGTTACCACCTTACCGGCAAAGGAGTGCTGCCAGTGCCAAGCGATATACCGTTCCGGTACAATGCTGTGTATAAGCCGATTAGGGGTATGGGTTTAATTAACAGGTTGGTCTGCTACCATATTAGCATTATCCATATATCCATACTAATATCCATACTAATACTAATATTATGAATGCGAAAGTGTGTCTGTCTCTGTCTGTCTGTCTGCTACGCTTTCCCGGCCCATCTTTTCAACCGATTTTGCTGAAAGAGCAACGGCGAACTTCCATACATCAATATTATTGAGAAAAAAGAATTATGTACACGTATGAAAAAAATATGTTTTTATAAGCGTCGAGTATGAAGCTCACAGAAGCTAGATTTTTTTTATAATGAACCTAGAAAAAAAAGATATGTCGATTTAAAGTTTTGTAGGTTATGTGGTAATGTCACTTCTAAAAATGACAACCGGAAGAAAGCCACAAAAACAAAGACAGATGACAACCACAGACCAGTAAAACATTCGGCACAACCACAGACAATCAGCATCAGTGCTGCCATAATATTCTTTCAATGATTACCATTCTGTTACAGATGATTAAATAATGTATGCAAGAAAATTCACTTAACTATTATAAAATACACTAAAAAAGAGCAAAACTATTATTAACATTAATCAGACGAAATAATTACATTTTTTAAAACGATACAAAATAATCTACCAATTTAGATTTATTCTGCTACTAGGTAGATTATACATAAAATGGTAACACTAAACTGAGAAACGGGAAATAATAATCAAAAAAGATTCCCTAAATATTTTATTTTTTTACCTAGGTTCAATTAATTAAGGTGAATACTTGATAAAATTTTAAAAAATAAGCAAATTCGTTTCGTTTTTACCTTACTTGTGTACAATCAAGATTTAGTAAATGTGGTCAATAATAATTTCGCCGTTGCTCTTTGGTATATAGAGGTAGCCTATATCCCGGGGAAGGACATAGGACTTTTTATCCCGAAAAATTAAGGAGTTCCTGCTGGAACCAAAAAACCTTAATCCACGCGGACGAAGTCGCGGGAATCATCTAGTAATCAATATGTTCCTTGCTTATAATTTACCACCGGCATCAGGTGAGAGCGAGGGCAAACTTGTACCTAGTGGAATTTAAAAAAGGTGCCTTTTAGTAAAAATACTCTACTGAGTTGGACCCGACAGTACAAAAAGTCTATGCGAAACGTATCCGCGTCGAAGGGAATAGAAGTCTACCAATCCGCACTTGGCCAGCGGGGTGGACTTTGGCCAAACCCTTCTCATTCCGAGAGGTAACTCGTGCTTAGTAGTAACTAGTGAGTTGGCAATGGGTTCATAAGATAGAGAGAGTAAATGACGCGATTTTTTTTTGTCCTGCCCGGTTCATAGTATGTTCTGGCCCTCATAACAGTGTGTTTCTCGCCTTATAACAGAGCAACCACCGGATCCAAACTTATTGGAGTGAGGTCGCGTGATAAAAAACAAGTTGCTATTTACGTACTGGAGATAAAAACTTGTTAGTTGTTTGTTACGTGATATAAATGTTTGAGTACTTATTTGAGGACGTGTATTTTTAGAGTACTTAAAATAGCTATTTAGCATGAATTAGTGACGGAAATAAAACTTATTTGGTTAAATTATGACCGGTTTATATTGTTCTAGTAGCTTGAATAAGTAACTTAAATCCAGTTCTCTGCTGCCTATTCGTACTTCGTCTGTGTAAATTTTTTGTACATTTTACAATTTCATGGTAGGTTATAGGTATAGTTATACATGGTCATCGTCGTCGTCGTCGTCTCAACCACACTGAGAAAAAAGACCTTCCGAAATACGGAAGGTATTACCGTCCCTTTTGACTCAGTAGGAAATTTACCTTTCAACTGGGAAGGATATTATTACCGTCCAAAATTTCCTTCCAAACAATGTCTGCCTTCTATTTCGGTGGGTAATACGTACCTTCCAAATTTCGGTCGGAAATTCCTACGGAGTCAAAAGGGAAGGTAATTTTTGGAAGGAAAATAAATGACGGTAAATACATACTTGGTCATATTTGTTCGGTAAATATAAATAACCTTCCAAACCTAGAAGACAAAATATTACCTACCTAAGGCGATGGCGAATACGGAGCGGGCTTTTGCAAAATTATAGGCTTTCAAAACGCCCTGTCCCAGCAAGGGTCCGTATACCACCTATTTATTTTTTTATTTATTTGTTTAAATCAGGCAACTAGGCCCATAGAAATATAAAACATAATATAACATACAAAATAAAAAATTCTTAAAATAAACTAAATACATAAATATGAAAATATAATTATAAAACTGTAGGGATTCTGGATCTGGCTTCCCTGAAGCGACGGTAAACTATGCCCTCAGGCCAAAAGTCTGAACTGAGGAACACGTCTTTGCACGAAGCCGGAACAGTAAGGACATACGAACTGAAGTAGGTTGTCCTACTGGACTTCAGTTTGTCCAGGGTCAGCTGCACTTCTGTCATCTGCGATCCTCGTGAACCTTCTGCAGCTGCTCCATGGCGAGTTTTATACGTGTCCAGAATGTACCGTATAATATCAGCCTTGGACGTCTCGGAATTTATGCGGGAAACATAAATCATAATGTTAGGTACCGCCGCTTTCAAGATGGTATTTGTAGTTGGCGCTGTACCACGAATATTGCGAGTTCGCGTCGGTCTTCGCTTTTTCTTCTCCACTAGTGTAAAACCATCTGCGTCGCATTTTTTATCCGCTGAGATTTGAGTAGCGGTCGGTGCAGCTGATGGATGTGAAGAGTTTTCTCGAACCGTCTGCTTTCGGGATGCGTCAGCATACGTTCTTTGCTGCTGTTTCGAAATAATAGCAGTTGTTGTCGTAGGCTTCGCTATTGTTTCCACACAAACTGGTTTATTAGCGCGGTCAACAACCTTAAGCGATTCCTTAGGTGAATTAAATGCCTCACTGCAGAGTGGCGAAATTGGATCCATGTGTACATTACCGCCGCGCCTCGTGTTCACATTTTGTGACGGTGACGGCGTATTGTTCTTGTCAGCAACTTTCTGGCGTAAGTCGGCCAATTCCTTGCTTAGCGTCGAAACAGTTTGCTCTGAAATTTGCAACTGATTCTTAACACTAGTCATGTCAGCTCTCAACAATTGGATGTCCTTAAGCAGCCGGGTAACATCCACATGGTCGAATGTCACAGGCGGCAGCTTGTTGAGATCCTGCACCACATACGTCGGGACGTCGTCTGGATCAGTTTGCTTCAGCACTCTAATGATGTCCTGAAGGTCCTTTAGGCCACGTCCATCCTTCTGCCTTGTTGCCAAGCGTATGGTGGTCACGGCGGTTTCGGCCAAAATCTTCTTTGCTGTTGAAATATCAGCCTCCGTGAAACTCGACGTACAGATTTGCCCCAGGCTCACCTCATCCATTACGTCGATCTTGTTTTGCACGAAAGCAAGACACTCGTTCACAACAACAGTATCTGAGCGCTTTGATTGCGCCATTATTACTTTTTATTTTTACAAAATAAACAGAAAAATTAGGTCGGCATCGCGTACTCGCTCGCCACAGTGCGACCACTCTAGCCAACAGTCCGTCAGCCAAATGAATTATGCTCTGCTATGCGCTTTCAATGAATGTCCCAACGGCGATATATATGTGTTTGACCGGCGCCACCCTATACCGCGAGCCAATATACGCGTAGCGACATCTAGTGGTCGAGTCGGGTACTACATTCGGTGTTACAATTTCTATTTAATAAAACTTATTCGTTTTCCTTCCGATACCGAAAAATTCCAATTTGTTTGGAGAGATATTATCATCTAATTTAGAAAGATGTTTCTTGTGTTATTTTCTCCATATGTGATCCATCTAATTTGGATGGTTATTCCTTCCAGCGAGCCTTTCTAATCCCTTCGTTTTTGATGGAATAGTAATGTCACTTCATTTCCTACTAAATAAGAGGGTAAATATCCTTCAATTTCGGAGGGTAAATATGCGTTTTCCTTCCGACACTGTTCCTACCGAAAAATTATAATTGATTTAGAAGGATATTATCATCTAATTTAGAAGGATACTCCTTGTGTTATTCCCTCCAAGTGTGATCCATCTAATTTGGATGGTAGTTCCTTCCAGCGAGCCTTTCTAATCCTTTCTTTTTTGATGGAATAGTAATGTCAATTTATTTCCCACTAGTTAAGAGGGTAAATATCCTTCAATATCAGAAGGTTAGCTGCGTTTTCCTTCCGACAACTTTGGATTTGAATTCAGAAGGACATTAACATCTAATTTGGAAGGATAAATTTGGGAGGAATTATTATAATGCATCCTTATTTAGTAGGAATATTTAGCTGGAAGGAAATTCCCTCTTTGTTTAATTCCTTCCAACAAATTTCCTTCCTTTATGTTATTCCGTATTAGACGGATAAAATTCATTACCTTCTAAATATCTGTAGGAATTTGGCAGTTCCCCGATTCAGAAGGTAATCGGTGGAAGGAAAAGACCCAATTTTGGAAGGAATCGGTTTTAGAAGGTAAAAATCGGAAGGTAAACAAGGAAATTTTTCTCAGTGCACACACGCAACAAACAAGCTGTGGACTTCCACAGCTGGACGAAGATCTCCTGCATGGATCGCCACAGAGCACGGTCTTGTGCCGCTTGTTTCCAGCGGCTCCCAGCCCAGCTGCACGCTTGAGATCGTCCATCCACCCAGTGACCCAGTGGGGGGTCGTCCAACGCTGCGCTTCTAGGTGCGAGGCCGCCATTCAAGCACTTGGAGCCCCGCACATTGCCACTTGACTTATGACTTATGACTTGGTGTAGTCCCACAAACATATCTGACCCGGTGACAGCGTCGCTAGAGATATGAAAAAAAAAACAAAAACTGAACAGGCATAATTTTTTTTCCAGGTTAGGCCACCGGGCCAGATAATTTGGCGGGACTATACAAATGGAGATATGGAGATACGCTGTAGTTACAATTAGTACGAGACCCCGCCGCAATCATATAATCTTCAAGGCAAGAGTGAATAGGCATCTTCTAGGCAAGCGCGTTCCAACCTAGACCACATCATTGCTTTGCACTAAGCATGATTGTCGTCAAGCGCAAGTCTTTCACGCAATAAAAAAAAAACTTGACGATTTCCTGGATATGGCACGATCTGCATGGTTTAGGATCTGCGTGGATTAGGATTTTTGATTTCCGCGGGAACTCTTTAATTTTCCGAATTAAAAAGTAAAAGAACAACCTACCTCTGTACCAAATTTCATCAAAATCGGTTGAAAAGATGAGCCGTGAAAGCGTCTCATCGTGGAAGCGTTGTAGCTCACAGACAGACAAACACACCTTCGCAATTATAATATTAGTATGGATTATAATCTGTAACTAAAATTAAAAAGCTCTGAGATATTTGTTATACTGGAATAATGTCAACCGGCCCTTAACAGGTGGCCATACTTTCAGCTCACCTCTGTAATAAAAGTCGTTCTTAGCATGACTTGTTTGTTTGGAAACAGTGTACCTACTTACTCTTGACAATGTATGTTTTGATTGCTGAGTAATTTGCTGTTGAACACGACTTCGTGCGACGATAATATTGATAATAATCATACTCATATTCACGATAATAAAGTTTTAATACTTTTCAGGCATGCGGTGATAGAAAAACTCGTGGCATTAGTATATCTATTTCTCTCTCTGCGTACTCATTACTGAGGGTCGTGACCCCTTTATCAAATAATGGTAGGAGTTTTCTTGGGATAATAATGCGGTGAGTTCCCACGTCCTTCCACATATGACTCGACTAAGAGTAGGTAAGTATTTATACTCTTTTGTAACGATTATTATCAGATGTTAGTGATATATAACCGGGACCGACGGCTTTTAACGTGCTCTCCGTTTTTTGGCGGACTTCTAAAGTCCGATCCGCAGATGAGGGGATAATAAATTAAGTTGAGGAGAAAATCGCCAACTTTTACTTACAGATTACAGTTGAGTCAGTCAAGTAAGTAAGTCAGTCAGTTACAGTTATACGAGTATCTACAGGTACAAAGGGCTGAGTCATGTTAAATTCATGGGATGTTTCAGCGACAAACGACAACGATTGAAGTTGGGTTAAAGCGACAGCGGTGTTTGTATCCTCGCATAATATGCATAATGCATTTCCACGTCAAAGGAAAAGCTTGGGTACCTAGCTTTACCGCCGCTTTCATTATTCTTGGCCTCAGCACATTTTCATTAAATTTTCTCGAAAATGTTTCATTACATTTTCTCTGTAATTGCAGGATGAAATACTATGGGCCTGATAAAAAGTCTCAGGGTCACTCACCGATGGAGAGGGCTATGCTTGGAGACTGACTGGAGTATCCCTACATGACCAAATGAGGAGATCCGTAGGTGAACCAGAGTCACCGATAAAGTTCGAAGAGTTGCGAAGCTGAAGTGGCAATGGGCGGGGCACATACTTAGTTCGCAGAACCGCACGTTGGTGTCCCAAGCTGCTTGAATGGCGGCGTCGCACCGGGAAGCGCAGCGTTGATCGACCCCCATTAGGTGGATGGACGATCTCAAGCGTGTAGCTGGGAGCCGCTGGAAACAAGCGGCACAAGACCGTGTTCTGTGGAGATCCATGCAGGAGACCTTCAGCCAGCAGTCTATAGGTTGAGACGACTACGACGATAGTGCAGGATAATAAAAAGGAAAAATTCATACGGTCTACCCACGACTTTCACTTTTACAGCAAAAACACTAGGGACTGGAAATTATTACAAAAACGTCCGCGTCAGCGGGGAACGACGATTAGTCCTGTCGCGCGTCAAAAGTAGAGATAAAAGTAATATTTCTTATCTGTGGTATTTTTCTACGAACACATGTCGACTTTTTTTTTCTTATAATATAGGTACCGCATGATTTTATGCATGTTAGGGTAAATGAAAAATTTGCCGGCAACGACAACATATCTCTCTCTCGTCGCGAGATAATCTCGTTGTGCGCATGCTAAGCACACTGGTGAGTTAGGTACTCACTTCGTATTGTAAAGGACCATTGCATACGATACTTAATATAGACATACTCAAACGACAATCTATACCTACTAATAATATTATAAATGCGAAAGTTTGGATGGATGGATGGATGGATGTATGGATGGAGGTTTGTTACTCAATCTCGCCCCAACAGCTGAACAGATCTGGATGAAATTTGGCACAAAGATAGATTATAGTGAATAACACGTAAGCTACTTTTTATCAAGGAAAATTTATGAGTTCCTGCGGGAACCAAAAAACCTCAATTCACGCAGACGAAGTCGCGGACATTAACTAGTAGGTACTATACTCTTAAGTAATATTTTTATTGCAGTTTTGATTATGGCACGCGTTTAATGGCCCTAATATATACCTACTTAATATTTTTAACGACGCAAATAGATAATTATATATCTACCGATAAAATAAATAATCTATAGGTCACAATAGGTACTAATAAATAATAAATAATTGATATCTTACTTACTTATCTTTATAATACTTTTTATGAGTCTGATTCATGATATTTTGTGAATCCCGTCTGCATTGATATTATTGATTAATAATATTATGATTAACTAGCAGAAGATGCTAGTTAATCATAATGCCGCGACTTCGTCCGCGTGAAATAAGTTTTTTTAATTCCCACGGGAACTCCCTAATTTTTCGGGTTAATAATCGAATAAATATTATAAATGCGAAAGTTTGGATGGATGTATGGATGTATGAATGTGTGGATGTTTGTTACTCAATCACGCTCCAACGGCTGAACGGATCTGGATGAAATTTGGCAAAGAGATAGATTATAGTCTGGAATAACACATAGGCTATACTTTTTATCCCGGAAAATTAAGGAGTTCCCGCGGCAACCGAAAAACCTCGATCCACGCAGACGAAGTCGCGGGCATCAGCTAGTAATTAATATATAGCCTATGACACTCAATAATAATGTGGCTCCAGTAAATCCAGAGATTACCCACTACAACCTCACAAACTCACAAACTTTACCTCTTTATAATACTTATTACTTACTTAGTATAGAATTTCGTGTTTCGAAATTGAGCTCTAATGGGCGTTTCTTCATTGGACGGCCCGGCCCGGCACCGGCACCGACACCGACAGTATTCAACGACACGACACCGGCACCTACATTCTTCATTGACCGACACCGACACCGACAAGCTGCGAACCGCGTGAACCAAGAGTGTGTAGCGCTGTTGTCTTAACGTGCGGAGGTCCCGGGTTCGATCCCCGACAGGGTCAATTTGGGAATTTACAATTTCTGAATTTTCTCTGGTTTGGCCTGGTGGGAGGCTTTGGCCGTGGCAAGTTACCGGCAAAGACGTGCCGTCAAGCGATTTAGCGTTCCGGTACGATGCCGTGTAGAAACCGAATAGGGGTATGGCCATGGGTTTTAATATAACTGCCATGCCCTAACAAGTTAGCCCGCTACCATCTTAGACTGCATCGTCACTTACCATCAGGTGAGATCGCAGTCAAGGGCTAACTTGTAGTGAATAAGAAAAGTAAAATTATGTTTGAGACGCAAAAAAAGAACTATCAGTAAAGGAAGTAAGATATTTAGACGGCGTGTATTACAATTTATTTCAAAAACTAACCAATAACCCGGATAAGTTTTTCCGTATGAGTAAAGACAGCTTTGATTATTTACTAATGAACTTAATCGAAAAAATAAAAATTAATTGTGTACTAGAGCGACGGGGGCGCGGGGCGGGGTCACTGATCACGCCACTCGCACGCCCACATGGACGTTTGTATGCGTACACAACACATGCGCAACGATGCCGGCCCGACACCAGTGGGAGACTTGCTGCCGACGACATGCCGGCGCCGGCGCCGACATGTCGGTGCCGGGCCGGCCCAGTGAGACAGCGTGCCATACAACTTCATACAATTATGCGTCCACTAATGTCGGTGTCGGTGCCGGGCCGGGGCCGGGCCGTGCAATGAAGAAGCGCCCAATTTAATGCTGTTATGGTTTATTTTACTTTGACGCCGAACTTTGACGATTTGATCGGCCATTCTTACATAATCGGGGGGCAGGATAGTAGGACAGCGAGTAAGTAGACAGTGGACCACGCGGTCCA
This sequence comes from Erebia ligea, assembly GCA_917051295.2. NCBI lineage: Eukaryota > Metazoa > Arthropoda > Insecta > Lepidoptera > Nymphalidae > Erebia > Erebia ligea. The sequence continues at coordinate 3,166,723 of OU785241.1, forward strand.
CTACGCGGTCCGCTGTAGCGGGCCGCGTAACCACGCGCCATACTAGTATAATATGTGTCTGTCCGTCCGTATAACCTATTAGTTTAGATAGGAGATCTAGAAAACTTAGATTTTTAGTGTTGAATATTTACTCAGTCATTAGGTATTTATTTAGTCAGTAGTTTAATTGATACAAGTATTATTATAATTTACTAGATGATGCCCGCGACTTTGTCCGCGTGGATGAGGTATTTTTAATTCCGCGGGAATTCCTTAATTTTCCGGGATAAAAAGTAGCCTACGTCCTTCCCCAAGATGCAATCTATCTCTAAGTATACCAAATTTTATCAAAATCAGCTGAAGAGATGGGCTGTGTAAGCGTAGACGACCTTTTGGCCTTTTGACGACCTCCGTGGCGCAGTGTGTAGCGCTGTTGCCTTAACGTGCGGAGGTCCCCGGGTTCGATCCCCGGCATGGTCAATCTAGGAATTTATAATTTCTAAATTTTCCCTGGTCTGGCCTGGTGGAAGGCTTCGGCCGTGGCTAGTTACCACCCTACCGGCAAAGACGTGCCGCCAAGCGATTTAGCGTTCCGGTACGATGCCGTGTAGAAACCGAATGAGTTTAATATAACTGCCATGCCTATAACAGGTTAGCCCGCTACCATCTTAGACTGCATCATCACTTACCATCAGGTGAGATCGCCGTCAAGGGCTAACTTGTAGTGGATAAAAAAAAAAGTATCAGACAGACACACTTTCACATCCATACTAATATAATAAATGCGAAAGTGTGTGGCTTTTTTACCTTTAATTTTACTGTTTTATTCTTAGAATCCCAATAAATATAATATAGGTAAGTCTGTTAAATTACATGTGTATGTATAGCTAGTTCAATCCACGAAGACGCGCCCCACTATTTATCGCGAGGGTAAACAACGGGGTTCGGGGTTCGGAGGAATTTTTCGCTATTTAATTTTGTGTGCGTGTGTGACATTGCTACTCGCTGCGTAGTAATAGAACTCACACTCTTGTAGTTTACATTGCACACTTGCACTGTAAGCGATTGCGAAAAAAGAGTGGGGCGCGTCTTCGTGGATTGAACTAGCTATACCTACATATTTAAACAGAATCAGTAGTTACTGGTTATTGATAAATGATAACTTGTTATCAGCGATCACGTATCACTTATCAGTTCAGTTATCAGTTATCAACCGAGTGGCGCCGGTTTAGCGACACGAATAAATGTCAAACGCTTCTCGGAATGGATAACAATCAGGATTGTTATGAATTTATCAGAATTATTAGCAATTGACACCTGCCTTGCGCCCGAGAGATGCCCGCGACTTCGTCCGCGTGGATTGAGGTTTTTTGGTACCCGCGGGAACTCTTTAATTTTCCGGCATAAAAAGTAGTAGGTATACAATAAATAAAACCGGCCAAGTGCGAGTCGGACTCGCGCACCGAGGGTTCCGTACAAACCTGCCCCCCGATTATGTAAGAATTGTCCATCAAATGGTAAAGGAGCAGCGTCAAAGTAATATAAACCATAACTGCATTGAATTAGAGCTCAATTTCGCGTATCCATTCTTATACGTTTGAGTATCGTACATACCTAAACGTATAAGAATGGGTACACGAAATTGAGCTCTAATTTAATGATGTTATGGTTTATTTACTTTGCCGCAGATTTTTAACGAATTCATCGGTCATTCTTACATGATTGGGGGGCTGTAGTAAGCTTTACGATTAATGAATTTAATGAACCGCAAAACTAACTTTGTTTGTAGAGGTTTATTGTTAATATAAAAAAAACTATGCTAGTTAGAGCGTTGGTTTTATTTTTCCTGTAAAATATACATAAGCTTCTATTGACCTTAATTATTTCAGATTTTTCAATTGGTAAACTTCGGAGATAAGGGGGGGGGGGGGGGGACGGTATTTTTTTTTCGACATTTTGCCCGATAAATCAAAAACTATTAATGCATAAAAATAAATAAAAATCTGTTTTTTTTATTAAATTTTTCCCCTAAATGAGGGGCTTTTAAAGTGGAGATTTTCTAACGTCCAAAGTTGACCTCAGAACTCTCAATTTTCTGAAAGGCTGAGCCTGAAACTTATCAATTATTTGAATTATATCCTGTACTTGAACAACAAATACTAAAATTAGATAAATATTATAAGGAAACGAAATTATTTAATTTTTAATGAGCTTCAGTATTTTTAACAGAACTTCACAATGATGTCAATAGTTGGCGCTCTGTAAAAGTTTATTCGTTTGTGGTTACAAATAATATTACAATAGGTATATAGTGAAAACTATCTTAAGAGGAATTCTCCCGGCGATTTCTCCATACAAAAACATTTGTCTGTTTCCTCCGTGGATAATTACAATAGAGAAAATATTCTTGCTCCATAAAATCCATATGTGTCCGTGCCATGCTCCTATGTTTTGCTTTTTTCAATAAATTAATTATTTTAAGAACAAGGAACCTACAAAAATGGCAAAAAATGGCCCAGTTTTCGTGCCATCATCAGACATCCTGCAAATAAATTTGACGGATATAATCAAAAAAAGAAAAACATACATGCATAGCCCGAGTCCTTCTTAAATTATTCGTAAAATAATAATTAAAATCGGTTCTGTTTTGGAGGAGGAAACAGAAAAATACGAGAGTAAGAATTCGACTGTTTTTCATTGGTATTATCGGTCCAAGCTGCAGTTGTCCCTATCGGGTGTTATGGAATTCTATTCGAGGAGCAGCGCGACGGCAATATAACTGTTCAATACCTATTCTCAAAGTTTCCCGTTCATGCCATGTCCTCTTAAGGATACCGCGAGGTCTCAGTTCGGGGCGAACCACTAGTTGTATATTGCTCCAATGGCTCTTTTGCAAAATAAAAATATATATCAGCAGCTCAGTTAAACCCTAAAACGGTAAGCTTTCGTTAGAACCATCAATCCAAATGACCCAGGTGAGTCCAAAATACTGGAAAAATGTTTGAATTTACGTAATTTAAACCGAACCGGCGTATCGTGGGCGGAACCCATTGATATACGCTTTATAACACATTCTACTTTTAACTATATACACAGAGATTCTCAGTCACGTAAGGAAAATTGTCTTGGACCCAATTCACATTCATGCTAATATCAAAAATTCTCGTCCACTAATCAGAAAAGGAGCCGCAGTAAGGAGCCGCAGCAGAAAAGGCTGAAACCGGCAAGCGGCGTAAGTATACCTCTCTCAATAAAAAGTTACATCATTATTTGTTCCGTTTGCCGCGGAGACCCTAGGGCCGTGGAGTCTTAGTGGCAAAAATTTTTTGCGAGATATTTCACCGCGGTTAATTGCCTTATTTGGTGACAGAAGGGCTGGCTCATTTTTTACGCAAAGGATCAGCCTGGCTGTCCAGCGCGGAAATGCAGTCAGCATTCTTGCCACCATTTCACGCGGGCATGATTTATATAGTAATTGGGTTCTGTTGTATAATTTTCAATAAAATATGTTTGAGTAAAAAAACAAAAATTAATTGCAAAAAAAAAACTAAGCAGATGATAACGTTTAAACTATCGTGAGTGATATTCATTTTAACTGGTACATGTACCAGATAATCTCGTCGGGCATTTTCCAACCGAACACGTGAGTTTATCCATGTATAGTTAAGATGTTGATTTAGTTTATTTCTCTTTGATTGTTCGGTACAAAGCAAATTTTAATTAAATCGGTTAAAAGTATGGACGATAATCTTGTAATTTATGTATCAACGGTGTACCTAATTTGATTCTTTGTTTACGTTCTGCGGAACTCTAGCGTAGAACTGGGTCGCCGTATCTACGAGTATTTTGCACATTTTATTCATTAGACTTAATCTTCAAGAAAATGTGCAAAATAAACTAAATATATAAATATCCATACTAATATAATTATAATTGCGAAAGTGTTTCTGTCTGTCCGTCTGTCTGTCTGTCTATCTGCCTGTCTGTCTGTCTGCTACGCTTTCATGGCCCATCTGTTCAACCGATGTTGATGCAATTTGGTACAGGGATAGGTTGTATGTATCTCAGGGAAGGACATAGGCTACTTTTTATACCGGAAAATTAAGGAGTTCCCGCGGGAATCAAAAAATTTAAACCTCGCGGGCATCATCTAATAAATTACATATAGTAATAAAATGTATAATATAGAATACTAGCTGATGCCCGCGACTTCGTCCGCGTGGTTTAAGTTTTTATGTATGATTGTGTATGACCAAAATAAAATTCAATCGATCAATTTGTCCGATCTTGTCGTAAACAGCCAGATATGCATTTTAAATATTCATTACTAATATGAAAAATGCGAATGTATACGTCTGTCTATCTGTATTATTCTGTCTGCTACGCTTTCACGAAGTCAATCTTTTCAACCCATTTTGACGTTTGGTACAGAGATAGGATACCTACCTATATATCCCGGCGAAAGACCTATGCTATAAGTACATATTATTTACATGTTTTATCCCTGAAGAATGAAAATCACAGAGTTCCCACAGGATTTTAGGAAAAACTTAAATCCTCACGGACGAAGTCGCGGGCAACCTCTAGTGATAAAGTAAGTTAATAGGTATTGGTATTTTCCACTGCAGATTGCAATACTATTTATATCATACAATTTGCAAAGCAAAAGTCATCAATAACATCCTGCTAAGATAAATGTTCCTACTTATTACATAGATATTTACCAAATACCTTATACCTACCTACCCTATATATATCTTGGTTTTGATGCAAATCAACCAAATATCACACTTCATAAATTATTATCATACTAATCCATACTAATATTATAAATGCGATAGTGTGTCTGTCTGTGATAGGTGGAATCCCGGGGAAGGACATACTTTTTATCCCGAAAATGTAAGGAGTTCCCGCGGGAATCAAAAAAACTTAATCCACGCGGACGAAGTCGCGGGCATCATCTAGTTGATATTATAAATGACTGTGTTGATATTTTTTTATTCCACTACAAGTTAGCCCTTCACTGCAACCTCACCTCACACCTGCAGGGCTAGCATGGGCCGGAGATAAAAATTTTATCCCCCGATTTTATCCACTGACAAGAGATAAAATTAACTTATTCACTTCTCAGAGCACGGCAACAGGGTAGAGGAGAAGTTTATCCCCGTTTGACATTTCACGGGGACTCGGGGACGATTTACCCGCCGTTATTTAGCGATTTTATTTATTTATTTAGGAATAAAAATTTTATCCTTTCCTCGGGGAGAAAATTGTCTCGGCCCATGCTAGGGGGGCTGATAAAATATGATGATGCAGTCTAAGATGGTAGCGGGCTTACCTGTTAGGGGTAGGTAGGTATGGCTGATATATTAAACCCATACCCCTAGTTGGTCTGTAATCTGTATACGGCATCGTACCGAAACGCTTAATCGCTTGGTGGTATGTCTTTGCCGGTAGGGTGGTAACTAGCCACGGCCGAAGCCTCCCACCAGACCAGACCAGAGAAAATTCAGAAATTATTTATTAGAAATAGGTAAGTAAATAAAAAAGGTAGTTTATTTTATCATTTTTATTACAGAAACATATATTTTCACATAGTGACTACTGCTTATCACAGTGTTACAAACTAACACCTAATTTTAAAACAAATATTTACAACAGAACTTATTCGAATAACAGTAAATTTAATAATCTTCTATTTATGTAAGTACTAATATTATATAAATGCGAAAGTTTGGATGGATGTTTGTTAATTGTTACCTACTCAATCACGCCAGAACAGATAAGGGTTGAGATCGGGATGAAAATATATGGCACAGAAATCTACTGTAGCCTATGTGTTATAATAGACTAAAATCTATCATAGATTAGGTATAGTCTGGAATAACATATAGGCTACTTTTTATCCCGGAAAATTAAAGAAATTCCGCGGAAACCAAAACACCTCGATCCACGCGGACGTAGTCGCCGGCATTAGCTAGTTATTACTTAATATTAAAATTAGTGCTACAAAAACAATTATTGACTAGTAGGTACACTAATTGAAATGCCTAGAATATTAGTGCCTCATTCTTTATACTATGACCCAATAACTGACAACCCGATTTCCAATATCTCTCTTTACTATATAAATAACCAATAAGTAAGTAGATATCAAAAAACAAATAAACATTAAAATTTAACGAAGTCGGTATCATTTTATCAACCAAGTCTCAGAATCTTTGAGCAAGCATAGAATACTTAGCTAAGTATATACTTTATATCCATGTACTTATCTAGGTTATTTACCCAAACATTTATATATTATTTTGTAGATCTCAAAAAATTTTGTGAGATCTACAAAATAATATTCCGATGGGATAGATGATTGCATAGAAAATCTGTAATTACAAAATCTCCGGGTTTCTATATGTATCTAAAGCCGATTGATTATACGAAGTTGTTCAAGGCATGATAAGCATAGCTTTGTGGTTTTATTTTTATCCTCTTACGGCGTACCGCAAACTTTTGCAAAGGTATACCTACATACTTAACTACATAATAGCACAGATTAATAGATTCAAAAAGTTTAACGGGCGAACAATGAACTTTCAACCTTTAAGTTTCAGTCCGCCCCGAAATATTGAGGCTTTTTAAATTAAGAACACATAGCTAATCCTTACCCTATAACATCAAAACACACACTACTTTTAAACGCATCCTCTATAGCTTTACACGAGCTTTGTAGCTTAGTTAAATCTTGAAACACCGTCGAATTAAGACGCATTCGGAATTTCAGCTACAAAAAAGCTGTATAAAATCCGTTTATGCAAAACGGGGGATGATTTTTCACCACTATAAATCACTTTTAAATCAACATTCGTCGTTTTCATGAAGCACTGGCAACCTTAGTCGTCGGTGACGACGCTTTCTATGTAAAAGCTTGGATTTCCGAAGTTCCGTGCAACTGGAATCTGAATTCTCTGGCAAAGGTGGAAGGTTCCTTTTTATCCGTCTCGGTAGCACGTATTGTGTTGCAAAATTGTTTTCTTTATATCTCAGCATGTCGACGTCTTGATAGGACATCGATAGCGAATGAGACGTACTCGTGAATTTCAATAGCATGTTGAATTCGGAGTCCGGACACACGCGTCCGCTGTAACGTTAGAAAACCGACTAGCCAGTAGCCAATAGGACTGACCAATGCATACAGTGTTGTATGTTGTTGGTTGTTACGCTATGAGCCGATTATTTTTAGATTAAATAATATTTTATGTCGTAGTAAACATGGCCAAGTGCGTTTCGCATTTATTTCATGGTAGGTTTAAGCTTAGAAAATTATTGTACCTACCTACTACCTACTATAATTTTCTATACCTATGTAGCGGGTAGGTATATATGAATTAAATTATTTCAGAATGTGCAGTTTTATATTTATTTGTTAGTAATAGTCAGCGTCAGCGTTAAGGCCCTTTAAACATTTACCCCGCGACCAACTATAGGTAAAAAACTCAACTATAGGTATAAAACTCGTCACACTACAGCATATATATGCACGCTTTACGAGAGCGTAGAGCTTTAAAGCGTAGAGACGCTCGATTTTATAGCCAACTAACCAGTTTTGTTACTTGAAAATATTAGACGATTATTTATTTACTAGGTACTTGTTTACGCTGTTGGCCGCGGTAAATATTATGTACCTATTTATGCGCCGAAACAATACTCGCGGCTACAATAATACTCAGTTTTTGAGATTGTAAAATAATGTATAAAAGATTATCTTACCGATTTCGTTCAAAATCGATATCTGGGGTTCCGTAGGATCACAAAATAGGAAACTGTTACCAAAATTTTAAAAAAGTCAGCGCCATTTTGAAATTCTTTGTTATCGTACCGATTTCGTTCAAAATCGATATCTGGGGTTCCCTGGGATCACAAAACAGGAAACTATGAACAAAATTTTAAAAAAGTCAGCTCCATTTTGAAATTCTTTGTTATCGTACAAATTTCGTTCAAAATCGATATCTGGGGTTCCCTGGGATCACAAAACAGGAAACTGTTACCAAAATTTTAAAAAAGTCAGCGCCATTTTGAATTTTAAAAAGTTCACTGCTGACTTTTTTTTGATTGACTGCTGTTTTGTGATCCCAGGGAACCCCAGATATCGATTTTGAACGAAATCGGTACGATAACAAAAAATTACAAAATGGCGCTGACTTTTTTAAAATTTTGGTAACAGTTTCCTGTTTTGTGATCCCAGGGAACCCCAGATATCGATTTTGAACGAAATCGGTACGATAACAAAGAATTTCAAAATGGCGCTGACATTTTTAAAATTTTGGTAACCGTTTCCTGTTTTGTGATCCCAGGGAACCCCAGATATCGATTTTGAACGAAATCGGGACGATAACAAAAAATTTCAAAATGGCGCTGACTTTTTTAAAATTTTGGTAACTGTTTCCTATTTTGTGATCCCAGGGAACCCCAGATATCGATTTTAAACGAAATCGGTACGATAACAAAAAAATTCAAAATGGCGCTGACTTTTTTAAAATTTTGGTAACAGTTTCCTGTTTTGTGATCCCAGGGAACCCCAGATATCGATTTTGAACGAAATCGGGACGATAACAAAAAATTTCAAAATGGCGCTGACTTTTTTAAAATTTTGGTAACTGTTTCCTATTTTGTGATCCCAGGGAACCCCAGATATCGATTTTAAACGAAATCGGTACGATAACAAAAAAATTCAAAATGGCGCTGACTTTTTTAAAATTTTGGTAACAGTTTCCTGTTTTGTGATCCCAGGGAACCCCAGATATCGATTTTGAACGAAATCGGTACGATAACGAAGAATTTCAAAATGGCGCTCACTTTTTTTTAATACATACATACATACATGCATACATATATATTCCTAACATACCCTTTCCTTGTGGCTTTGCCGTAATCGGGTAAAAAAAATACGCCTACACTTGAGAACTTCCTTCTTTGTGGATGTCGGTATCAAGTTTTTCTAAGCGCAGTACACATAGAGAATATTATATCTCTATGGCAGTACACAACACGGTGTTCATTTTGTCGTAATAAATTTCGTGCAAAAAAGCGATACACCCACCCGTCCACGAGCGCGTCTCAGCGCGTACTGAGCGCCAAACGCCTAGCGCTCGGCTTCTTTTCATAGAAAAATGTATGAAACATTTTTTTTTTGCCACATAAACTATAAACATATTTATTTGTATGCTTAATGCTTTGCACCATGGATAGAGGACTATATAAGCCCCACTTTATTGTTAATATTCAAGTTAAAATATGCAGCGGATCTAGCTTTATGGGTACCTATCCGGACCCCATTTTTCGTCATTTTCAGCAGATCTTGCGTTCGGAGAAACGTATTTATGCAGAAAATTTGTATTGGAGTGTGCATTTTTATAAGATCAAACGAGAGAAGAAGAAATGACCTTTAATTTGATACCATGACATCCCCACAGCTGTGACTCCCGATTCTTTAAAGTGTACCTGGAAAAGGATGACATAAGATGAAGGATGTATAAGGCACCTTAAGGTGCCTTATACATCCTTCATCTTATGTCTAAATTTTATTACCTACTAAGTACTTATATCAAAAATATTTTAACAGGGAAGAGAAAAACTAAGCTACATTTACTTATACAATAATTCTTTTTGAATCCCATGATCGGTAAATAGGATTTTTTTTTATCTAAACAGCGGGCGAAAATCGCTACATTCCATACAAAGTGATTAAAATACTAAAACAAGTCTATTTTAATAAGCACCTGGGCCCATAACCTATTGATGTCTTGACTCAGGCGCTTATCAATAGGTAGACTTGTAGTTGTTCCATCTAATCTATTCACTGTTGCATAATTATCGCAGGTAGATAATCTTGTGGAATAAAAAATAAACAAAAACCTACTTAATAGGTACAACACTGATCACAGTGTAACGGTAAGAACAAGAAGGAAAACTAACTACCTTTTACATCACCTAGAATAAATAACTCGTACCGTGCTCGTACCTAATAAAATTATTTATTTTAAGACCCATATACATATTTTTATTTTCACAAAATATTGATATTACAAACGAATTTACGAATTACGTCACATCCTCCAGTCGCAGATAGCATCATGCAGTCGTAAAACTAGTGTCCCTGAAAAATAGGACACGTAAGGCAAAACAGACGTGCGACAGATACGAGGTCGCAAAGATAAGATTGTGAGCATCTCGTCCTGCAAACACTATTATAAACTGGCTCCATAGCGGCAGTGCTATTGGAGGTTTTATCTAGCAGTGAGCTTCGATATATTATTTCTCAAGAGTATAGTGAGCAGTAAATTGAGCTGACGGTCTAGAGAAATGGAATAAAACACTTTCACTACATTATTAAATTATATTCTGAATAATTAATGTAATCACAATATTCACATCACGTATTCACCGGTCAGGGGCAGAGACCAAAAAGAAATGTCAAGCGTAAGCTATAGTCTATAAGTAATAGACAATACAGTAACAACAGATAATAATATTTAGGGCATACACACACAATTTAACAAGTGCTGCCGTACCTTTTCGGAATATAAGATCTCCATACAAATCACAGACAATGTATTATTAATAGAGTCAATAAAGTAAGGTAAAATTAGCCATACTTAAGGAAGAATTTAATGATTTACAATATCGAAGACGTAAAGAACGAGGCAGTACCTAATTTACGCAAATTAGCGAATTATACAAAGTTCACCCTACCGAAAACAAATAATATATACGGCAAAAGAAATTAAAAATAATTATATGCTTCCAAAAATTCTCGAAGATCTCCCATCGTTTCTACAATATAATAGCAAAGAAAAAAAACATATTTATATAAGAAAGTGTAAAAGATATTTATTAGGTAAATAATGATAATACCTAGGTACTAGCTAATTTAATAACCTAATATAGAACATAATATATATTATTTGTCTGTGTAACTGGTAAGTACATCCAAATATTCTTATTATTATGTACTAGTTTAGTAAGGCGAACTCGCCATCCTCACCATAAACGTCAAGTTTTTTTAGAGGATGGCCCAGATATTAAGATTTGTAAATTGTAATGTTTGTTTTGATCAATAAAATAAAAATAAAAAAATAAATCGCTTTCTGAGAGTGGCTTGGCTTTCGTCCTTTCCATACCCACTACAAAGACCAGAATACTGCTAAATTAATTATTTTTTTCTAAAGAGCAACCACCGAGTTTCGTGCTTGTTCTTTTTGGTAGGAATATTATTCCGAACCAGTGGTAGATTCACTGGACGATTCATAAGCACTGGTAAAAGTTTATTTGAATAAAAAATATTTGAATTTGAATTTAATTAACTAAGTAGGTACATCAAGCACGGAATACCACGTTGATAATAACATATTATATCGCTCCTGAAAACGCAAGTCTGCGCTACACCTCAGAGTGATTCACTGAACAAATGATGCTTAGCTGTGCTTAGGTTGAGTACAGAAAATTACTCGAAACAATAAAACAATAAAGATTTAGCATTAATAAATTATAATACTATATGTTTTGTGAGTCAGTAGACACTGTAAATAATATGACATAACATTATCAGCCGAGCGATCGCGTAACTTCTGCATCAATCATTGATACATCGCAATCACCTCTGATTGGTTAACACTCTTCCACTATTGGACATAATCCATTGACGCAGCAAGAATGCCATAAATTCTGCAGAAGTTACGCGATCGCTCGGCTGTATCACGTATGAAATCATAATCATTTTAAGCCTGTGCTGACGTGCCCCCCGATTAGAAGATAAGATAAGAATTGTCGATCAAATGGTAAAGGTTCGGCGTCAAAGCAAAATAAACCATGACAACATTGAATTAGAGCTCAATTTCGTCTGCCCATTCTTATACGTGTAGGGTATCGTACATACCTATTCACAATCGTGCATTGTTGTGCATCTCCTGAAGATGCTCCGGTGTCGGAGTGAAACGTACGTTGAGGTTATTTTGGAAGATTTATGTGGTGTGGAGAATATCGCGGGCTGCCAGTTCAAGATACGCACTGTACCACATAGATTTACCTTCTGTGGCGGATTATAGGGAATTAAACTTCTAGTTTTTTCAATATCATGGACTTCCGCAAAGTAACGCCTGCTTCTATCCAATATATAAAATAATAAGTTTGCCGTACAGATATCTATTATGACGTAGGCATCTGCTAATGACAATCGAACCTAACGTGAGCGAAGCCGCGGGCAAAAGCTAGTTATCACTAATATGAGATAATAATCGTTACAAACCTAGAGTTGAAACATATATTAACTCTATGGTTGAAACCACCTCAGTGAGAGGAGACAATATTTCGTCATTTTCATCATACTGAAAATAGATGGCGCCACACGACTTTAGCACCGCGCTATCCATAAGGGTATTTAATATTATACATACAAACATCTCACCGATCGTAACCAAGTTGTTCAAACAAGATAAACTAATATCTTTAATTTAATTTTTGGCAGTGTACGCCTTTGCTTACACTTATCATAACTAGCGATCCGCCCCGGCTTCGTATGGGTTAGCAGTAATGTATAGGTACCTAATTAACCAAGGAAAAAGAAGCGTAATTAAAAATAAAAAAAGCCTTTAATTTCTTGCCCAATTTTGACTACTTACTAGAATCTAGATGATTCCCGCGACTACGTTAAAAATATTTCCGCACAGACATAGGTATATGAGAGACGAGACAGATGTTATCGTTGCCGGAATTTTTTTTGTTTACCCGTACGTATACACAAAATGCGGTAGGTATAATACGAGAAAAATTTAACCCTTACATGCCGACTATAGTCGGCATGTAAGGGTTCGTAGAGAAAAATACCACTATTACTTTTTTATCTCTAACGTAACGTTTTCTCTCTCTTTGACGTAACGAGTCAAGTGATATTTGATAATAAATGTGTACCTATAATTATTAGCTTCGGCAAATAGAGATAGTGAGAAAATGGGTAGACATATTTTACTCGTTGTGAACTTGTGACTGAAATTCGGTCGAAAAGTCCACCCCGTTATTTTGTAGGTACTTGATCGTCGCTCCATCTTTACAAATTACATCCCAATTCCCACTCTCTTTTTGTAAATTGAACGCGAATAGGCAGCCACCTAAATCTACACAAACTTAATTAAGTAAGTAACTATGTACTTTTTAATAAATCTATTTAATATTAGGTAGGTATATAAAGAGGTTAAGTTTGTGAGGTTGTAGGGGGTAATCTCTGGATCTACTAAACCGATTTTGAAAATTCTGGTACCAATAGAAAGCCACATTCGTTCCGTTACGATGCCGTGGAAAAACTAGAAACCGATTGGAGGACAAAGTTGGAGAACTGCTATATATCCGCAACAGGTTAGCCCGCTACCATCTTAGACTGCATCATCACTAACGATCAGGTGAGATTGCAGTCAAGAGGTAACTTGTAGTGGCGTGGTCGTAGGTATAGTGGGAGCTCCTGGGTTCGATTCCCAGTTGGGTCAATTGGAGAATTTATAATATCTGAATTTTCTCTAGTCTGGTCCGGTGGGAGGCTTTCGGCCGTGGCTAGTTACCACCCTACCGGAATTTAAGACGTCCTGCTGAAATAGAAAGCCGGGCGTCTAAGGGACCGGCGACCGCCGCTCGCAACTTCTACTCGAACCGCAAATATAAATTTGCCGGTATATTGCTATCCCTATTTGGCTGAAGACACATGATCGCGTGCAAGCGCGATAGCAATATGAGCGTACAGAATTTGTTATACATTTTAGTCTTGTTCCGTGAATAGGTACCAAAAATGATGAATGAAAAATTGTTGTGTTTTTAACTTCGTGTTGTTAACTTGACAATATATGCTATGTTCCTGATCAATTAGTACGTGAGATATCGTTGGTTTTAATATGAAACAAATAAGGAGAAAACATGTCGTTTATGTCGCAAAAACATGCAAAACGCAATGTGCTTAGGTACATTTAATTTTGGGAAAGTATTTTGGAAAAATAATTATCCAGTAAATACAAGTTCAATCTTAATAATCGCATAATATGGAGGAAATATGCTCGAATTACTAATTATTTTGGTATTACGTTTGTATGAGCAATTCACCCTCCGCTGGCGCCCTAAGTTAGGCTATCACCGATTTTTATAATATATATATATATTTAAATATATATAATTTGTTAAAATTGTAGCGTACACCGTGGTACTATGTTGGAATAACGTACACTGTGGTACTTTCTGTTGTTATTGCGTACTCTGTGGTACTTATGTTGTTATGTACTCTGTGGTACTTTATTATTGCGTACTCTGTGGTACTTTGTCATTGCGTACTCTGTGGTACTTTGTTATTGCGTACTCTGTGGTACTTTGTCATTGCGTACTCTGTGGTACTTTGTCATTGCGTACTCTGTGGTACTTTGTTATTGCGTACTCTGTGGTACTTTGTCATTGCGTACTCTGTGGTACTTTGTTATTGCGTACTCTGTGGTACTTTGTTATGGTGATTTATGTGTGTCTGTTATGGTGTGATCAAAACGTACTATTTGTTTAATCAGGTGATTCTTGGGTGTGTTGCTCAACCATGCTGGCTCGCGAAGTGCACGGTATAGGCTCATTGGCTAATACTGGAGATTCCTCTTCTTCTGCCGATACGGTTATCTCATGTGATAATATGAGCAAGAGAATTAAATGAATGTGTTTTGTTTCATGCGGGTAGGACAACTCAAGTTGCCTTTTAACCGACTTCAAAAAAAAAAAAAAAAAAGGAGGTTCTCAATTCGTCGGAATCTTTTTTTTTTTTTTTAAACTTTACGTTACGTTACTTTATAAAGAGTAACTAGAAAGTGATAGTAAATGATGCGATCACCGGGTGTTAAGATCCGTCGAAGAGTAGGTAGGTAGTCTGCTCAACAGCAGCTGGCTGCAGAGAAGTCGGAAGACCCAGATCTCGGGGCACCACAGCCGTCGGGAGGGCTGCCGCTTCTTCGTAGTTGATAGTCTGCATTCGAGAAATCTGTAAACTTTCCAAGGGTGATTAAACACAAGGCCAAGCTAGGCCTGGTTTCAATCATTAATGTTAACAAAACTTAAGATAACATAATAATAATAAACAGGGTAGTACAGAAGTTTTTAAGTTTTATCTAACCACCTCGGTCAATCCTATGCTGTACGGTTGTTTGGAACGCATAATAATAATAGGAATTTTATTTGTAGGTAGGTACCTACTACTGATCGTCTAACTACGTTAACAGTATAGTAATTTGTAATTTGTTTTTGTCATTGAACGTGTTACTACGCCAATAACGATGTTAGGAATTGTACTCGTGAGTTGTGGGTACCACCGATCGTGTAACTTCGTCAGCAGTATAGTTATTTGTATTTTGTTTTTATGTGATTGTGTTGAAGTTTTAAGACAAGTCTTTGTGACTATGTTGTTGTTTTAAGTTGTATCACTTTGATATGCATTGTAATAAATAAATGAATTGCTATGACAAAAGTCATAACAACATAAGTAAATAAAATTATAAGTTATAAGTGTGTTTTAACTCACAAAATCCGGTCAATACAGACCAAGTCGTAAGTAGGTAGAATACAACCGTCAGGGCTCGTGCACTGCGTATTCTACGCAGGTGTACTCGTTCCAGGCGCGCTTGCAGGTAGCGCCTCAGGCTTCACACCATTTGAATAAGGATCTGAAACACACAGAGCGGCAGAAAGGGATCGCTTGGAGCAATCCCACTTCTGATGACGGATAAACGGTGGCCTATGTCGGAAAAGACGGGTGACGCGTCGGGAAAGCGCGTCTCATTTTTCTTTTTAAATCAGCAGAACCGCTGACCTTTAGTAGGTCACCGTCTCTGCTGTCACTATCTACTGCACTAGAACTGATATTTGCTTATACAAATGAGGTACTGAAGTTAATTATCAAAAAGCAAACTAGATTAACATACATCGCGAACTCCCGTGATGAATGATCTTGATAAAATAGCCACCGCATATGCGGATACGTCGCAGATTGCAACCGAAGGTTACTATTTGAATGAATGGCTTGAACACTGATTTTAATAGTTGCCTAGTCTATCACTGGCACTGCAATCACTAAATAAATGGACTACCTACAAATGCAATTCATAAAAACCCTACACAGTAATTGTAATTATTGCTCTAATAGTTTATCTATCACTGGCTTTCAAAAGCCTTACTACCGTCACAATAAAGGAAATCACTAATAGCAAAGGTAATCAAATGAAATACTAAGATTATTACCATACGTGGTTAGGTACGCCTACGTAGGTAGTTTAATAATTATTATTTAACCTCACAGTTTCTAATTTTTAATTACTTTAAAGAAACACCGAATTAAATGTTTAAATTCAAATTGTTTTTATTGCAATTATGAAATGAACAAGTGAATCTACCACCAGCTCGGAAATGGCCTCTCACGCTGAGAAGAGCTGGCAAGAAACTCAACGGTAGCTCTTTTTAAAACAATGTTATTGAAACAGCTGATCCCACGGGATCACACTTTAAAAAGGGAACGGAAGAAAACACAACTAGCTTTAAACTGTTATAATCTAAATATGTTCGGGGTGACAATTGACACTAAATATTTAACCTACCCTCAATATACATTACACCCTCACACTTAAACTAATACACACACAAATAATCATAAACAATAAAAAATACTAATTACTACAGGTACTTAATCTATATCTAGGCCATATCTAGAAACAGGCTTCACGGTACGGCCCGAGCGAGTCACACGCAGAGGTGTCGAAACGCCCTCTGCCCCCGCCCTCGCGCTAATACCTTGTTCCTGCCCGCTTTCGTCCTCCTCCTGACCAACACTGGTCCTTGGAGTAACCGAATCACCACTTTCCTCAGCCGACCCCACTTCCGGATTAGGCCAAACCGGTTTCGAATTTTTTTTTCTTAATTTTAACTGATCGATGTGTTTTGTTACCAAAGTACCATCAGACCTCTTTACTAGATAACGACGAGACCCTAGAGGCTCCTGAATTCGACCCTGAAGCCACCGATCCGCACTAGCATGTTCACGAGCCCAAACTTGATCCCCCGAAACGAATGACCTATCAACCCCGCGCGCGTTTTCCACTTGCCGATGCTGTGCCCGCCTAACCTTATCCTCCAGCCCGCGATAACCTCGTAACAAATCAAGGCGAGAACGCAGAACGCGCCGCTGCAATAATTGTGCGGGTGCCTCACCCGTCGTGCTATGAGGCGTATTACGATAGGCCATAAGATAGGCCTGAAGGGCGGCATCTACGTCTACCTTTAATCGCTTGGCTTTTTTAATAGCCTTCTTGCACAATTTCACTGCATTTTCCGCCGCGCCATTTGAAGCGGGATGATACGGTGGCGAAAACGACTGCTTAATGCCATTTTGTTCTAAAAACTGTTTAACTTCCCCACACGAAAACGCCGCAAAATTGTCAGAGACCAGCTCCTTAGGCAGCCCAAACCGGGCAAAGGTTTCCCGCAGGACTCTAACAACCGCCGCAGATGTCATCCGGGCCATTCTAAATACCTCTATCCATTTAGTCGACGAGTCGACCAAAACTAAAAACGTCTCCCCATCCACGGGCCCCAAGAAGTCAATATGAACCCGGGTCCACGGCTCTGGAGAATACGGCCAGGGTTGAGGTGGCGCGGCCGGCGGGGCACTGGCCTCTGCTGCGCATGCGCTGCACTCACGACTGGTGTCTTCAATGTCCTGATCCAACCCCGGCCACCAGACATAGCTACGGGCGATACTCTTCATTTTCACCACTCCCATGTGTCCAACATGAAGCTCTTTTAAAATATATTTTCTTAAAATTTCTGGAATAACTACTCTATAACCCCATAATACACAGCCCTGCTCTAAGTATAACTCATGTTTTTTTAAAAAGAATGGACGCAGCTGCGCGTCGTTACATTGTGCCGGCCATCCCGATGTAACGTACATCAGCACCTTGGCTAATACACTATCCTTATGTGTGGCTTCCCTAACAGCTTCGCAAGTTACCGGCAAGAAATCTTGTATAAAATTTAGGTAAGTAATTTCCGGGCGCACCTTCGCTTGTTCCTCACTAGGCAACCGAGATAGGGCATCTGCCCCATTACTGGCACTAGCAACGTATTCTATATCGTAAGTGTACCCCGAAAGGAGAACTGCCCACCTTTGCAACCGGCCGGCCGCCATAACTGGAATTCCTTGTTTACTGCCAAAAATAGTGACTAGCGGTTTATGGTCCGTACGCAACGTAAACTTTCTGCCATATAAATACTGATGGAATTTTTTTATACCGTAAATGATAGCCAATGCTTCCTTCTCAATCTGCGAATAACCTTTCTCCGCGTCATTCAACACCCGCGACGCATACGCCAGGGGGCGCTCGATACCCGCCGGCGACCGGTGCGCGACGACCGCTCCGACCCCTACGTTGCTCGCGTCCGTCGTCAACACGAGCGGCAGTTCCGGCGAATAGTGCGCCAAGATATCACTAGAAGCCAATAAATTCTTAATATCAACGAATGACTTCTGACATTGTTCCGACCACTCAAACTTCGCATTTTTCTTTAACAATGCATATAATGGTGCCAACGTCGTCGTTATATTATTTATAAATTTCGCGTAATACATAATCATACCTATGAAAGCCCGCACTTCGGTAGTATTTTTAGGAACCGGTAGGCCTTGTATCGCTTCTACCTTTTTAGGACACGTTCCTATTCCCTCCTTGCTAATTACGTAACCTAGGTAGGTGACTGAATTTTGGAAAAATTCACATTTCTCTTTTTTTATTCTCAATCCATACTTTTGCAATCTTTGGAAAACTACATGTAAAACCTCCAAGTGTTCCTTGTCTGTCCTAGCTGTAATAATGACGTCATCCAAATAAACCCCTACAGTAGGCAAATCTCCGAATATCTGTTCCAATTTCCGCTGAAATATCCCCGGGCTTGAAGCTAGGCCATAAATAAGTCTATTATACTGAAATAACCCCTTATGTGTATTAATAGTGGTGTATTTCTTAGACTCATCCAACGGAAATTGCGCATACGCTTGACTTAGGTCGATTTTCGAAAACTTTTCTCCACCATTTAATTTAATAAGTAAATCGTCTATGCGCGGAACCGGATACCTATCGATCTCCAAATACTTATTTAAAGTGATCTTATAATCCCCGCAAATGCGAATGGTACCGTCAGACTTCACTACGGGAACAATCGGTGTGGCCCAATCGGAGGTCTCGACTGGAGTAATGATTCCGTCACTTACCATTTGGTCCAGAGCCCGCTCGACTGGCTCTCGCATCGCAAAAGGAAGCGGACGAGCGCGCATGAACACGGCCTGGGCACCCTCTCGCAACCGGAGCCCCACCGTGCCGCCCGTGAATCGCCCTAGGCCGTCCGCAAACACCTCAGCATATCTGCAACTGAATTTGTCTAAACTAAAACTTTCACTATCATACAATTCGTTTCCTAGCTTATTACACTGTGGTGACATAATTCCTAGTTCCTCTAACCATTCACGACCGATTAGAGAGGTCGCCGCATTCCGAATTACATACAAACTTAATTTACGCACAACCTTATTATATCGTATCGTCGGCGTTATCTTGCCCATGACCTTGACATTCTCCCCCGTGTAGTACCGCAGTTGCAAGTTACAGTCTTCTAATTTACAATGATTACTAAATAACTTAACATAACAGTCGTAACCGATACAAGAAATTGTACTGCCTGTATCAATCTCCATAGATAAAGGATTACCACAAACTTCGAGTGTCATCATATAAGGTTTATACTTAGAGAGATGCTGCAAATTAAAACACAGGGTAGTTACCTCGCTACTACTATTATCGCCTGAGTCTTCGCCGACATCCGCACCTATGTAATTGTTATATGACGACGACGTCACTCTAGGACACATCTTTTTCAGGTGGCCCCCTTGGTTACAAATTCGGCAGACATAGATTCTAAATTTGCAGGTCATGGGGTCATGCAACCCCCCACAAACTCCGCAGGGTCTACCGTTCATTCCTATCGGCACACGATTCGCAACTGCTGCCTCTCGAACACCGTATCCCGCAGAACGTGAACTTCGCCCTCTGTTGCGCCCGCGCTCGCCGCCTCTGGCACCCCTGGGACTCGACCTGACTGCATACACGTCCGCCCGGCCTGGCTGGTTTCCTCCCTGACTGCGCTCATCCACACACGATTGATTATAATTATTGTTCGTGACCGCTACACTGCCGCGATTTAAACTACCAACATTCACCGCCGCCGCGTTCTTCTCTGCCGCCTCTAACGCGTTTGCCAATGCCAAGGCTTTCTTAAAATCCAACTCCTCTTCTGCAAAAAGTCGTTGCCTGGTAGTCTCGCAAGATAGTCCACACACTAGTTGATCCCTTAAATTCTCGTCTAACATTGCCTTAAACTCGCACTTCATGGCCAACTTTTTCAATTCAGCGACATATTCCGCTATTGTTTCACCACTATTTTGCTTCCGCCGCCTAAATCGGTACCTCTCTGCCAATATACTAGGTGTCGGCTGCAAGTGATTAGCCATGACCTTCACGACCTCCTTGAATGTCATCGACGACGGTTTGTTCGGCGCACACAAAGTCACTAACAGTTCATACGCATCACCGCCCATGGCTGTAATTAATGTAGGCACTTTCAGCTGTTCTTTCGTGTCATTCACTAGGAAATATTGCTCAAACCGCTCCGCGTACAGCTTCCAATTGCCAGTCGCCGGGTCAAACGCCTCGATCTTACCAAGCGACATTCTGTATTACGTCCCGCACTTTGCGTTCACTCTCGTCTCACAAAGTATGCCTAATATGTACGTCGCCGCGTGAGCCGATAAATCCTCGTCGCCACTGAAACAGCTGATCCCACGGGATCACACTTTAAAAAGGGAACGGAAGAAAACACAACTAGCTTTAAACTGTTATAATCTAAATATGTTCGGGGTGACAATTGACACTAAATATTTAACCTACCCTCAATATACATTACAGTTATTACAATATTAACTTAGTTTACGATATTCAAGATCGAAACCTATTCACAAATATTTATCACTACTGGAACATTATTTGAATTAGTCTAGAATCAAACTAAAACCTAGCAAAACCTAGGCACACAATTTTAGGCGGAAAATCAAGTAGAAGTCGGTCTTATGACCGTTGTCTTACCGAGCTCGAACAATAATGATACAGAGCTCCGCACTATTCGGCTACTCGAGCACGAATGACTAATAGTTTTTTTTTTTTTTTCGGATTGAGTATGCTGCATAGGCCCTACTGGCCGCTACAGCGTCACCGGGGGGTTGGGCGAGCACTAGGCGTCGCCGAGAAAAGAGCCCTAGGGCTCGATGACATCGGGGGGGACAACGTCTTCCTAAGGGCGCCTCCTATGAGACTCGGACCTCGGCTTAGGATGACGTTGGGACGAATTGGAGGTCGGTTGGACTAGGTTAGTCCGTACGCCCCCGAGGCCGTGGGTTGAGTCCACCACGTCCGGGTGACGTAAGATATCGGGGTCCTCGTCTTCGCCGGCGAAGACGCTGTGTTTGGCTGGTGTTTGTGTGTGGCCCTACCATATAGGGAGCATTGTCGGTAGTGATTTGGTCGTCGGGGTCGTTAAGGACGTGTTTGGGACGTCTTTTGTCTGGTGGGTCATTTCGGTCATGTGCCGTATTTATAGCAAAACTGAGAGTGTGAATTTGATAACGAATTTTACAATAACCCGTTTTAATTGAATGTTTACATGCGCTGTAGCTATTTCTAGGGATTAATTAATCATTTAAATTTTTATAATTTTAACTATAGTTTTAAATAATCAAAATAGCAACATTTTATGAATCATGCTTTTGAAAACATTTTTAAATCATTGTAGTTTTAATTTTAAGAATCACAATATCTTAAGTAAATGAGTTGTTGCGCCGATATATATATATAATAGAAAAGGAAAAGGTGACTGACTGATTGATCTATCAACGCAAAGCTCAAACCACAAGACGAATCGGGCTGAAATTTGGCATGCAGATAGCTACCTACCTAAGTACTATGCCCACCTATGACGTAGACATTCGATTAGAAAGGATTTTTGAAGATACAATCCCTAAGGGAGTAAAATAGAGGTTTGGTTTGTTAGTTGTTAGTAGTAGTAGTTGTAGTTAGTAACTTGTAGGTGTTAATTGATTAGTGAGTAGTGACCCTGTAAACTCAAACAATAGAGTAAGAACACTGGGTTAAATTAATTAATAATCATTATAAACTTAAATTAGGTAGGTACTAATAAACTTGTGGCGATCTCCGCCCATGCCCCATACCTAGGTAAGCATGATCTCTTTTTCTGTCTACGATTGCCAATTGCCAGTGCTCAGATTAAAATAATATTTTATCTCAGGTATATACTAAGGCTGATATTACACTATCATATATATATATGATCATAGATATATGAGTCATTTTTATATGAAGAACATATGATAGTGTAATATGTATATTTGTCTATGATCATAGTTATGGGCATGGAAGAAGGAATTACGACTGCCGTGATAAGGGATCCTATTTGAAAGCTAGCGTACAAGTAGGATCCTAACCGTCATGCGTAGCATCTCTATATAGTCTGTGTATCCGTCTAACCAAAAAAGATGGCATCTTCCAAAACAAAGAATTTCGACTGGAATATCGAAACTAAAAGACTAATAATTAGCCTCTACGAGGAAAATGAGTGTTGCTATAATAATCTGGTCGCCTTGCTACCCACGATCTAACCCAAATTCGTCTTTTATTTCTAGTTTTATTTTTCACCATTTTTTTTAATGCAATTAATAAAATAATTGCACATAAAGCAACGGAAAACACGGCTAAATCGTTAACCATCTTGATAGTATATGACGTTTATATGATCATATCACTTAAGTGGGTCAATAGTGTATTACGTAAAAATGAAGAACTGCATCATATAAATATGGGGTGCGTTCCGAAATACACTGAGAGCACTGAAAGTCCCCAGTAAAGAGCACTGCCAGTGCTCGCAGTGCTTATAACGGAACACACACAATGATCATAGAACTTGACAGATATGACATCATTTAAATATGATGAATATATGATAGTGTAATATCAGCCTAACTGAGATTGCCATCTTTCAATGTTTTTTTACTGCTCTGGGTTCAGTTTCAGTCATTGGGGCATAACTTGCTTGGGGATTAAAATTGGCAGCACTGGGTGTCAACTGTCAATTGTCAATGTCAAAATCAAAATGGCCGAATAAATGGCGTCTGGCGTCTGGCGTTTGCAAGTGACGCTATATTTTTGAATATAATTTTTTGCAAGAAATTTGCAATTAAAATACAATTATTTTGAGGGAAAAGCTTGACCTAACACTAAGATATACTCAACAAATCAGGTAAATAACTTGTTCATTCTTTATAAATTTACAGAATGCTTACTGCAACCTAACCTGCACCTAAGTGTAATTCATAGATTACTAGCTGATGCCCGCGACTTCGTCCGCGTGGAATAAGTTTTCTTAAATTCCCACGGGAACTCCTCAATTTTCCGCGATAAAAAGTAGCCTATGTCACTTTCCAGGTCCTCAACTATACTCATGCAAAAAATCACGTCGATCCGTTTCTCCGTTGCAGCGTGATTGAAGGACAAACCAACAAACAAACATTTTCGCATTTATAATACCTATTAGTATGATGAAAATAAAATTATTTTCTTCACTAACAATAAGTCCGATAGGATGTTTTTAACAGGAATGTTGCAAAAACTTATTTTATAAGTTTATAGGTATAAGTGCAAGACTCGAATAATGACTACTCTAAACCCAGTGCAGTTTACAAAAACGTTGAAACATAATGTGAGATCACTACCAATCCAAAATATAATAATTTTTTTCTTTTTAAATAGATGTACTTCAGAACTAAACCATACCGCCGTAACTTTATTAATGTGTCCCAACTGGGTTCCAGTGTTACAACGCTTGATCAGCAAAAATTGTGAGAATTATTAGAACTTAAGTTCTTTAGGGCAGGATAAGATGGGGGGCCCGGGGCTGGAAAAAGCGCTGTTGTCCCACTCCCTTTACTATAGATGGAGAGCGTAATATGTCAGTGTGTTCTAGTCAGTCTGTATGTCACAGGTTCAAATCCCTCTAAGGAAAGTCACATTTATTTTTATAGAATATCAAACAAATTTCTATGCCATAATTTCTGTCAGATACAGGATGGACCTTGGTGCTTTTTCAGGCAGGTTTCCTCAGGATGTAGGTACTGTTTTTTTTATCTGTAGGTATGTATAAAACAAAAAATGTTTCATCCAACCGATGAGCTCCAAACCGGTTTCATTAGAAAGGCAATAATGTGAAGATGTTTTTATAGTGTAGTAAGTAGCACACTCTGGGTATCTGCTGGTAATCCATAAGTGATAATGTAGTCTATGATGATAGTCAACTAAACTGTCAGGGCTAAATAAAAATCAAATAAATATACCTTTGTTTTTAATTTTCAGCTGAACCAGCATCATGGCTACACCAAACAGCTACAAACAAAACACATCAATGTCCATGCCGAGCCCCCAGACCAATCCGCGTTTGTATACTTCCATACTCTTCTCAATATATCCAATTTAGCAACATATGTACCCATATAAAATTGTATTAGATTTTATAAACCCATATAGATTTATTTCTAAGGCACTAGGAATGCCTGTGAGTTATATCAGGGTGTCCATTTTCTGGGAAATCAGGGATTAGTAATGAAAAATTTATATTGAAGGACGAGATATTTTTTGCCTTACCTTGTCATATGAATGGGAGAATGGTTGATATGCCTTGTCTTTCAGTTGTCAGTTGTGTTTCGGAAAATATTTTCTGTTGAATATTTTGAATTCACTATTATAATTTTGGGTATGTAGCCATGTAGAAACTGATTAGCGTCATAGGTA
This sequence comes from Erebia ligea, assembly GCA_917051295.2. Lineage (NCBI taxonomy): Eukaryota > Metazoa > Arthropoda > Insecta > Lepidoptera > Nymphalidae > Erebia > Erebia ligea. The sequence continues at coordinate 3,191,709 of OU785241.1, forward strand.
TAACTACCTACATGCCTCTAAAAGGTTAGCCCGCTACCATTGTAGACTGCATCAGATCATTACCAGGTGAAATCACAGACAAGGGCACTTGTAGTTTTAAAACCCATTGTCAGAAAATTTCTGGTGATGGGTTTTAAACCAATGATGTATGTTTTAAAATTGTACTTTATACACATTTATAAACTCGGAATTTTTTCCTCTTTCATTTGGCATACATAAGCAAAAAAAAAAATCCTACATCAATGAGAGATCCCCACTTTTTTTGGATTTAACATCCGTCCCAATTTTGTTTGTATAAAAAGTAGTCTATGTCACCTGGATCATCATAACGAATTGATTGACACCACATTCATTAAAATCAATAAATTTAGGCACAAAGGTGGAAAATACATAAATACAAACAAACAAACAAACATACATACATAGTATACATACCTATACTGCTTAATTCATAACCCTTGCTTTTGGCTTTGGTGTAGTCGGGTAAAAATAAAAAAGGGTTTGAGATATTTTTAGTTACGATAATTTAATAACTCGCAGAGTGGACACCCTGGTCTGACGATTGTTTAGAATGTTGTTAGATACTAACATACTTAACATGCGCAAGTACAAGACCTGAACTTTGCGAGCTTAGCCGGTTGAAGTACTCTGTTGATGCTGGTATCTAACCGCTGTCGTATGCCATGGTTCTATAGGAATTTCCAAATATTTAAACAAATAGTTGAATACATAAGAGAAAACTAAGCAAAAAAATCTGAAACTAGTTTCTGAAACGTTTCTTATTAATATTTAATAGCGAAAATCGTAATTCTAGCTTCTACCTACTTACAACTTTTTTGAAATAATTTTTTGCATTTTTATAATAATAATAATAATAAGTAAGTTATATGTCGATAATAATAATAATATTCTTTATTGTCAGACAAAAATCCACAGTATAATTATATAATATAAAACATTAAAAGTATAAAAAATAAAAGTGATTAAAAATTTAGGTTAAAATTAAACTGAAAACTTATTTCTAGCATTTTTGAATGCAGTTTTTATTTTCTTTTGAGGATGAGGTTCTGTTCTGATATCAAATTCAGGTACCTAATATTTAATTTTCGCCTTCATGACCTCTCCAAAAAGCTCTGGCATTGTGTGGTTTATCAACTACTATTGAGCTGACAGCTGAGCTGAGCCTTTTTTTGAGGTGTCCATTTTGTTATCAATCAAAACAAATCTGTCATTTGGTATCCTTGTTACATGGACTATAGACATAGGTGGACAAAGTCCCAATATTGTTTACTAATTTTATCAGTAATTGGTGCAGCTTGATGTAATTATGTCATAAAGTATTGTAATGCTGAAATAAAAGATAATTTGTTTGCATTACTGGAAATTTCTATACAATAGTGGCATATAGACAAGCATGAAGTGCATATTACTATTCTCTGCTTTTAACTACTCTGTACCGTTTTGCATCTCCGGCAGTACTTTTATTTAAACTTTTATTTTATTTTAATTTTTCCCTTTTTATTCTTTTATGCATTAGACTTACATTGTTTCTTATTAAGTTGGATTTGTTTCATGTTTTGTTATTTTGAAACAGACTACATGATTGCGGGCCCCCCAATGAGTTTCGGTATGATGAAAGGTAAACACCAATGTGATTTATTTACTTAAGTATAATTTTTTTCAAAATTTCACACTTGTTCGATTTAGGTTTTGGGGTTTAAAGGTCTCCGCCCACTATGTAGGACTGTGCTACTCTTGAAATCAACCTGTCACAAATTTTTTTTAATCTTTTTACTATGACTGATTTGCATACTTTTTTTAAAGCTGGATATGCACTTTGTTCACAAACCAACAGTTTGTACTTCCAAAGCTTACAATCAAATTGATAGATTTTGAGTATTAAAATATATAACGCCAAAGTAAAATGAACTTAAATTACACTGTTTTAAGGTTTTAATATGTAGGTACATACAAGTACATCTATAGCCAGCTTTTTTACTGAATATACGACTTTCAAACAAGGTAGGTAAGGTCCATTTTACCGTGTTTCTCGAAATATACCAAAATTATTGAAATGCGCTTGTTATAGGTCTTAAACGTTCCAACTTTTAAGGAGTGAAGACATGAACGCAAAATACTATCAGAACCCGAATCGTATAAGCAAATCGTAATAAATAATAAATAAATCAAATAACGCGATGTTTCTAAGCGCTGAGCTAACATTTTTGTAGCTTACCCACTATATTTTTAAGTTAGTCTCATGTTTATTTCTTTAGCTATAATTATTGTTTTATGTCCTACCTATATTAACACGGTGCACAGTAAAACCGACTGTGGTTTTTGTGGCACTGTATGTAACACAATTCTATGTCAATTTTATAAGATTAATAATAAATAAATAAAATAAATAAATAATCATTTGACAGCCTAAAACGTATAGCTCGAACTGTTTAAGGAGTTCATACACGCTTTTTGACGTGCAGGCATCAGTGAACTCCTTAAATAGGTCGAATTATACCATTAACAAACGATTACGATTTCCTTACAAAATCGGGGGGTTTGTGAACATAGTGTTTACCCAAGTAAAATTTTGTTTATTTCCAATAGTCTAGTTAAGCATTGCCATGATTATTCCTATGCAGTAACTTCATAATGCTTAAATCAGTTAATCTAATTTCTTGCATGTGACAGTACCTTAAGGCTCAGTTTTAAATAGCGCGTGGAAAGCTTAAAATAATAATGAAAAACACCTTGATAAATCCATCTCGCAATCACATCTGTTTTTCTGTTAGAGGCCTACTAAACTGCTAGTGCTATTGAAACTAATTTCAGCATCTGCTATCGTGCATACACACAATTTCAATGCAAAACTCATGTTCATATTGATTTAATCAGTGTTTAAATAATTATTCATTGTTCAACAACTGCTGAATACTGAAATGTTTAAAGTTTAAGAGCATCTTTATGTTTTTATTTATTTATTTTATACCAAACTTAAACTAAACATAAAAATTGAAAGGACATGCACAAGGAAAACTTATCTCTTGTATAGATTTCTTCCAGCAGCCCTAGAATCTTTATGTGTTAGGTGACTGATTTTTGACATGCTGTTTAATTATATCAGTTATTATGATTCATTATAGCATTCGGCTGTAAGTAAATTAGAAATTAAAAGTATTAAAGTGATACTAAGTAATATTTTTCACGTTCAAAACTTGCAATGTACTTGTTTTGAATCAAATAGAATTTTTAAGACTCTATTTTCTTATGATCATCCAAATTCACGTACATACTTGCTTATTCATGTTTCATTTCGTTTTAAATATAATCAGTTTATAAACTTAAACATGCTGTTACATATTGTCATCATTTCACTTGAATTTAGCACTTAACACACTTATTCACAGTGCACCTTTTCGCATATTATCTTGTTTATTTTGCTCGTTAACTTTTGATCTAAATTTATTTCATGAACTGTCATCACAATACTTTCTCATCCTCATCATTTGCACTTGCACTGAAATAATCGTTTTGTAAACTGAATAGTTAATTGATGAATGAAATAAACACGTTTGAATCTTTCATTGTTAATTTGCTGAACATATTTGAAGAATTGATTTAAATATTTGAACACTCATTTTGATTGTTAATGGAACACATTATTATTTTTAATATGAAAAGCATATCATTTAATATCTTTGAATCTTTGATTTATGAATTAAATGAACACGTTTGAATAGTCCATTGATAATTAATAAGACACATTTGAATAGTTGACTGTTGAATTAACACAATACTTAATTGAGTACCTAATAAATGAACTGAACACGTTTGAATAGTCAATTAATGAATTAAACGCATTTGAATATTTGACTGTTTAATTAACACATCTAAATACTTGATTGTCGTGATAATTGTATGTATGCGCTCTGCCTTAGTGCATTGTTTACTTTATTTTGCCCTGTCCGCCCCCCGGCCTCCCTTACGCTTTTTGTTTTTTCTTTCATTGTATTGCCGCGCTGCTTGGCTTGAAGGCGGTATGAATGCACCGCCCCACCATAACCAATATCAGTACCACCCCCAATACCAGGGCGGGCCGGGCATGGGCCCGCCGGGTGGGTACGGCTGGCAACAACACCGTTTCGGTGCAGAAAGCGCGCGGCGCACGGCGGGCGCGGCCACGCAGGCCAATAAGGAAGACAAGACAAGCCCCTTCGTCTCCACCTTGCATTCGCACCCGGGATTCCAACCGCAGAAGATCGGGAAGGGCGCTGGCGGGGTAAGATTGTCATGCTAATATCGTATTCGTAAAACAGGTTTTTCTTTAAAACTTCCCTTGACATAGAAATGACGGCACTCTAGCTTGGTAGGCTGGAGGGGTAAGATTGTCATACAAATTCCAAAATCCATATTTGTAGTGGCTTGAATAGGTTTTTAAAGCACACAATAATATGTATCTATTGATATGGCAACACTCAAGCTTGGTAAGTTTTTACTATAAGAGAAGAGCCTAGGTTCCAACCTCAGAAGATCGGTTACCATACAAATATAAATATAGAGAAAAGCTATTTGTTAACCTTATGTCTAATTTAATGAAAAACAAACTATACCAGAAGTTATGTTTTTTATTATTATTTCAGGGTGCCGGCCTCCCCAAACCGCCGAAGCCTCCAGAAAAGCCCCTGATGCCGTACATGAGGTATTCACGTCGAGTATGGGACAGTGTGAAAGCGGCCAATCCGGACTTAAAGCTGTGGGAGATCGGTCGCATCATAGGCGGAATGTGGAGGGACTTACCACAAACTGAAAAGTACGCTTTCGTCGACGAATACGAGGCAGAGAAGGTAATGAGTTCTACCTTTTTTCTTTGTTAAATTCATTGAGCCGTGTCATAGATAAAGCGCTTGTGCGTTGTGCAATGTTATTGACCAATAGCGACGCGCGAATCTGCTATCACGTTTACATGAAAACGTCACGTACGAACAAATTCTCAGAACCTAGAATCCGGAGCTGATGAATTAGGTGTGATCTGTACTTTAATGGTAGAAAAATTATCAGGTATGCAATCAGTGCTATAATTTGTTTTTATAAGAGATGTTTGGGAATAATCTATGTCAATAAGCCAATGGGGCTGATTCTGTAGTAGGTACACAATCTCTAAACTAAACTAAAATTAGAGCATTACAAATATTGCTAACCCTTTCATAATACTCCCTACGGAAAGGGACAGAACTAGATTTAAAGCTGCCATTTTAGTTTAGTTTAGAGACTGTGTTATACAGAATCGGCCACATTATGTTGTAGATCATGCATAATAAGAATTTTTAGATAAAAATTATTACTTTAATAGATGCCGGTTATTTCATCCTCGTGGATTTAGGTGGAAAAATTCCGTTGAAACCCTTTGATTTTCCGTGATAAAATGTAGTTTATGTCCATTGTATTTCCCTGGTATGCAAACTATTTAATTACCAAATTTCGTCGAAAATCGGTAACTGGGTGAACCGTAAAACCGTAACGGACACGCTTGCGTTATACTGCAGTACTAAGGTAATATTTATTTAGAATTTCAACTAAGAAGAACTCCATCATATTTAAAATGTAATGCCAAACTTTTACTTAAATGCTTTGCAATAACGTGGCATACATTTATTTTTTTGATTCTCTCTCTTTGATCTAAAATTAAAACAATATAATTTGAATCTGGCAAAGAATTTCTTTGCTGATGGTATATTGAGTTTCTAACTAAGTATGCTACTTTCAAAATAACTTGTCAATGGTCTTCTCAGTTGAAATGCGTATAATACTTGAAGACTACACGGGAAAAACAAGGAATGTCAGTTAAAATCTTAATTTGTGTTAACAGTGCCATCTAATTGACCGAGCGAAGCGAAGATCTCTGAGTCTACTTGAGTGAATTGGCACTTGTCCGTCCGTCCGTCCGTCAGTCCGTCCGTCTGTCAGAGCCTTATAACTTCTGAATTACTGAACGTAATTACTTCAAATTTTAATATAATATGTAAACCAATGGCCTCCCGCCGAATATGGCTTAAAAAATTATAAAAATCTTTATTTCAGGGGGGCTCTAATAGAGGCGAATGCGAAGTAAAATATTTTTTATAGCGATACATAGGGTTGCGGTATATCATTTTAAAGATAATTACAAATAGAGTCCAAAAATATATTTTTTTTAATTTTTCCTCTAAAATTGACGAAATGGAGGGCTTTCAAAGTGGAGATTTTCTAATGTCCAAAGTTGACCTCAGAACTCTCAATTTTCTGAAAGGCTGAGCCTGAAACTTGATCAATTATTTGAATTATATCCTGTACTTGAACAACAAATACTAAAATTAGATAAATATTATAAGGAAACGAAATTATTTAATTTTTAATGACCTGCCGTATTTTTAACAGAACTTCACAATGATGTCAATAGATAGCGCTCTGTGATACCGCGAGGTCTCAGTTCGGGGCGAACCACTAGTGGTATTTGAGTATATCTTTCACCCTGCCGATACGGTATTATCAATAACCGTCGCTGTCAGAGTGTATGAAGGTCTAATAGGAATTATGACTGTATCTCTCTATATTTCGAAGAAAATTATATTTTAGCCATATAACTATAAGGTTAATATTATATTTTTTAAATTAGAGATTTTTAAACTTAGGATTTCGCTTTATTCAAAGTTATCCTTTTCTGACAATCCTTTTTTTTCCCGTGTGGTCTTCACTTATTGTAATTATTATAATTTTTGGGCATAGGCGCAGTACACAGAACAGTTGAAAACGTACCAATCGTCGCCCGCGTATTTGCAATGGCTGGCGCACAAAAACAGAGGTACCTTTGACCCTGTGCCCGACCCGGGAGTCAAACCTGTAACCACCTGCATTCACCTCACAAGCTTGTTTTAATGTGGGAATAGGTGTCGGACGTCGGTACAATGTTGTTTTATATAATTATATCGGTGAGATTAAAAGAAAACGAGCATTTCACTATCTTTCTTGGACTACAAATTATTTGTTTACAATCTACATATTTTGCATGGAGGTGAATTTTTTCTTTGAAACCTTGACTTTCTTAAATTTTCAAAGTAACTTGTAAATGTGTGAAAATTATTCTCATGAAAACAAAAAATAGTAATAACTGTCATTACTTACCTATATTCTATGTCTGAGATCTGTAGATCATACTTAGCCCAGATTTAATACACAGTTGTGTGTCTGACATCGCAATTCCCAATACGCCCATGACTCCTTCGCTCCGCCTCAAGAAACCCCTAAAGTCGTCTGTTAAATTTCGCCACCTCCAGGCTCCATACAAGTACAATTATTAACCCCGTGAAAGCTAAACTGTGAAAACAATAATATCTCGCCGATATGATATATTCGTACCATTCCATTAAATGTTATGTTAATGTAGAAATAGTCAGGTTTTAATATTCCAGCCACTGTAAAGACACACGCACAATAATGAGTAATGGTTTCCATTAAACCATCCTTCATTGTCCGTGTTTCTTTTTGTTCAGATTGTTCGCCAGCGTGTTAAGTCGATTGGTCACAATTTGGAGTTTAACTGGAGTAATTTAGAGTTGGACTATAACTTTGACAGCCTATATCTAAGCTGTCAATACTAAAATATTAAAACCCTTTAAGATCAGATGTCTATAATAAGACATCTGATGCATAAATAATATAACCTTGCATTTACACATTGCGCTCGTGTCTCGCTTTGCCACTCGCCAGTTGGCGTTGAGTTCACACATTCGCTACACAGCGCTTGGACGTTCAGTTTCTCTTTCGTCATAAATTAGATTATAGAATCTATAGGGAATCTAAATAATAACTTTAAAAAGCTTATAAATACTGTTGAACATTATGTAAATGTTAAAAGAGCATGTATTTGACTCGCTCCAGCAATGCTAAGGACAGTTACTTATGTATCTACAGATTGATGAAATTGTGAATTAATTTTTTCCACCGAGTTTCTTGCTGGTTCTTCTCGGTAGGAATGTCATTCTGTACCAGTGGTAGATTCACTCGACTATTCAAAAGCACTTATCAAACTTTTTTTTTTTTTTATCCACTACAAGTTAGCCCTTGACTGCGATCTCACCTGATGGTAAGTGATGATGCAGTCTAAGATGGTGGCGGGCTAACCTGTTAGGGGCATGGCAGTTATATTAAACCCATACCCCTATTAGGTTTCTACACGGCATCGTACCGGAACGCTAAATCGCTTAGCGGCACGTCTTTGCCGGTAGGGTGGTAACTAGCCACGGCCGAAGCCTCCCACCAGACATTCAAAGTCAACTCAGTCAAAGTCAACTTGGATAAAAAAGATTGGGATTTAATATTATGTTAGATTCACTGTTAATACTGCCTCTTGTGAATGGTTATGGTTACAATTGAAAATGTTGAATATAAACATTAAACATTTACAGACCAATTTTAGAGCGTGGTATGTGTGATGTGTAAATGCGGGGTAAGGAAAACGTCTGCAACCAAATCAATTTAGTTTTGATCCGCCCACATTAGACTAATATCCGCCAGTACCATCGATACATATGTAGGTACTAGATGGGCCCTTTCATAGAAAATAAATTGGGTGTCCGACCTGTAGAGCGCGCTCCACACCTGTATAAGCCTGTCCTTGTCACCGCTATAGCGCTGTCCCGCTTTTCAGACTAGATAGCGTTAGTAAAATAAGTCCACATTCTTTGTTTGACAGGGCCCGTCTATGTAAATTGAGGTCGTTGGCCTTTACCTATTAATAGTACCATCTCATACCCACTCAGTACTGTGACTAACAATACACGCACATCTAAACCCGCTAATTTTCTCCCCCACATGCACTGTCACCCTCATATATTCCCGGGCACACTAGTCGGAGTACGAAAAGAGCTTGAAGACATACCACAATTCGCCTGCGTATCTGGCGTACATCGCCGCGAAGAATAAAGCCGTTGGTAAGGATATGGCACTGTTTTGCATGCGTTTTATGTTTTAAGGCGGAAACATATAAAGCGTACCAATAAAGACGTTCCATATCTAAAAAAATAAATTTAATCATTCCCTCTCACTTTAACAATTCGAGTGTGAGTAATACAGAATGATTAGTAACATTTTGTTTCAGTTTTATCTTCATTGGCATGCCTTTATAGTTTATACCTACTTATGAAGACCTAATAAAGACAATAATTGAAAACAAGTGTTAAAAACCATTCCCTCTCACTTAAATACCTATATATGGTGTGCGAGTAAGACAGAGCGAGACACTTCATTTTCGAAATTTTTAATGTTCTGCTAGAAGTAAAGTACCCTAAGTCCGTCTGTCCAAATTTCGTCAAAATCAGTTACACGAATATACCCTCCCTCCTTTGACATCCTCCCTGGCGCAGTGTTGAGCGCTGTTGTCTTAACGTGGGAGGTCCCGGGTTCGATCCCCGGCAGAGTCAATTTGGGAATTTAGGTATAATTTCGGAAATTTCTCTGGTCTGGCCTGGTGGGAGGCTTCGGCCGAGGCTAGTTACCACCCTTGACCCTTCCGGTACTATGCCATGTAGAAACCGATTAGGGGTATGGGTTTAATATAACTGCCATGCCTCTAACAGGTTAGCCCGCTACCATCTTAGACTGCATCATCACTTACCATCAGGTGTGAATTGTGATCGCAGTCAAGGACTAACTTGTAATTGATAAAAAAAAAACCCCGAAAAGATGTCATATTATATTAACAAAAGCTGAATAAATATGATTAGTCTCTGCATCGAATAATATTTCAAACAAAGTGTTTTTATTGCAACAACATAATTAAATGCTTTTTGTAAATCTTGAGTTTTACAAAAAGTTTGAAAATAATAAAACCAACGTTTTGTGAACAGTTGGTAATTTGGAAGAGGAGAGCTCAAGCAAGAAGGGCGCGTCGCAGAAGGAACAACAGACAGACAGAAGGATTGACATCCAACCGGCTGAAGACGAAGAAGGTACCTTAGTCTATTAATTTTACAGTTTCGTGAATTTAATTTAAAATTCAAAATTCAATTGTTTTTTATTCAAATAAACTTTTTATAAGTGATTTTGAATCGTCGAGTGAATCCACCACTGGTCCGGAATGACATTCCTACCGAGAAGAACCAGCAAGAAACTCGGTGGATGCTCTTTTGAAATAGTATATTACACATCTAGGGCAGTAAAATAAGAAATGTCTCAGATCACATGTAATTGTTGTCCGAGGCGAAGCCGAGGTCAATAAACATGTGATCTGAGGCTTTCTTATTTACTGCCCGTGGTGTGTATACTATTTTTCTCCTCGACGGAGGCGGAAAGCGGCATTTTCGTTTAGCGCAGCGGGAGGAAAATTGACGCTTTCCGCCCGGAGGTGAGAAAAAAAAATTACAATTTCATACTTACATAAGTAACCGCTGTCCTTAGCATTGCTGGAGCGAGTCAAATCCACGCTCTTTTGTCATTTACGTAATCTTCAACAGTATAATAAGCGTTTTTAAGGAGCATTATTTTAATGGTTTTCTTAAACTTGTGTAAAGCCAAGTCAAAAATGTGGAATATTATTATCGAAGTGTATAACCACGATTGATATTCGACAACCAGGCTATAACTGTAACTCTAATCTATCAGCTAGAACCCAGAACCATAAAGTCAGTTAATAAAAAAAAAATATATTCTACAATCTCCAGATCAAGACGAGGGTCTGTCGGTGAAGCACGTCGCCTACGCGCGTTACCTGCGCAACCACCGCCTCATCAACGAGATATTCTCCGATACAGTGGTTCCCGACGTGCGATCCGTTGTCACCACCGCTCGTATGCAGGTAATACCACTACCACTACAGCCAACGACCTCGATTTACATAGACGGGCTCTGTCAAACAAAGAATGTGAACTTATTTTACTAACGCAATCTAGTCTGAAAAGCGGGACAGCGCTATGGCGGGGACAAGGACAGGCTTATACAGGTGTGGAGCGCGCTCTACAGGTCGGACGCTCAATTTTTTTTTATGAAAGGGCTCATCTAGTACCTACATATATATCGATGACTACAGCCCAGTAAAGTCCCACTGCTGGGAACGAACCTCCACTCTCATAGGATAGAGGGAAATATAGCTTGGACCTACCACGCTGCTCCAATGCGGTTTGGCGGGCTTTGGCGACTATTATCATGTTAGTGATAATAACCGGAACCGACGGCTTAACGTGCTCTCCGAGGCACGGGTGTGAAACACCGCCAAGTTCATAACTCCGGGCTAGTACTGAGAATTTCTAGTCACAAAAACCCAACACTTATTTGTGGACTCGAACCCGGGACCTCGTCAGACGCAGTCGATCATGCTAACCCCTAGACCAACGAGGCAGTCATGCAGGTAATACATTTTGTAATTTTTGTTATAGTGTTCTACCCACACTTGGGGAAGTTTATATTCTTAAATACTTATTGTTACTAGATGGCATTACAGTCGCGTGGACTGGATTAAAATAAATAAATATCTCACATTTCGGCACTGACGGGTAAGTGAACCGTGGCGTAGCGGTCAATGGCTTTTCGGGCGCGATTCCCAGAGAGACGCAGGTTCAAATCCTGCCGGTTCTGCAATTTTTGACATGTATTTAAGTAACTACAGAGGATGCATAGTAGCCAAAGAAATTCAAAACATCAAGATCAAAGCGCAGAAAAAGATGCCAGCAGCTCAACAACCACCGGCACCTGTAAATAAGCACGTGCACATCAGTACTACGATGCGACAGGCAGACAAAAAAGGAACGTTTCTTCTATTAATGCTACGTATGCTCAAATAACAGCCCACAAAACGTCAGCTAAAAATATTGATCAAGGTGACACTCTTGAATCAAAATTAGATAAAATTCTTAACCTCATGTCTTCGTTTGATGAAAGACTGCAAAAACTAGAAAATGGCAACAGCAAAGCCATTCCTAAAAATAAAAAATGAATAACCAACTTAAGATCATGGCATGGAACTCAAATTGACTGCTTAAACATCAGCAAGAGCTTCAAGTAGTCCTAGACCTAGAAAACATTGATGTGTGTTTGATATCCGAGACTCACTTTACAAACGAATCACACATCAAATTTAAAGGATACAAGGTATACCAAGCACTACACCCTAACAATTCTGCAAGAGGTGGCAGCGCTGTTTTAATAAAAGAGCATATCAACCACTTCGAAGAAAGCAGGTATGAGACACAGGAAATCCAAGCGGTAGCAGTCAATATTAAAGTCCAAAGGTATTCTTTATCAATAGTTGCTTTGTACTGTCCGCCTAGACATAGCTTGAAAAAACACCAATATCTTAGCTTTTTAAGACAATATGGAAATAGGTTTATTATTGGTGGTGATTTTAACGCCAAAAACACTTTCTGGGGCTCTAGATTAACAAATACAAAAGGAAAGGAGCTCTTGGGTGCTATTCAAGAAATGAATTGTGACGTGGTAAGCACAGGGTTACCGACCTATTGGCCCACTGATCCATCAAAAATTCCCGACTTGATTGATTTCTTTATATGTAAAAATATTTCGCTGAAATATTTAAGTACAGACCAAAAATATGATATGAACTCTGATCACTCACCCATACTTTTGACACTAAATGAAAAAATTATATTTAAAGAAAATAGCTTATATCTGGTAAATAAAAACACAGATTGGAATAGTTTTAAACTAGATTTAGAAGACGTAATAAACCTGAAAGTTCCATTAAAAACCCCGGAACAGCTTAATTTGGAATTAGAGAAATTCGTAATAAATATACAACAATCAGCTTGGAACAATACTCCTTCCTTCAAAAAACGATGCCAGGGAACCATTTACCCAAAACATATAACTTCCCTCATTGCAGCGAAAAGAAAGCAGAGGAAAAAATGGCATCAAACAAGATCACCACTTGACAAAAGGTTACTAAATAATTTATCGAAAAAAATCAAGAGAGCAATCAAGACGTACAATGACAAGGTGATGAACGACTATCTCCGAAAATTAACGGGTGATCGGAAAACCAATTATTCCCTTTGGAAGGCCACTAGAAACTTGAAAAGGCCCATAACGCAAATTCCTCCAATAAAAGAAGATAATGGAGAATGGGCAATAAACAATGCTCAGAAAGCAAAACGGTTTGCTCAGCATCTAGAAAATATATTTCAGCCTAGCGAAGGACATACAGATATTTTATATGAAACCGAAGATCTAGATAAGAATTTTGAAATAAAGCTTGCTACTCCAAAAGAAGTGATGCGTACAATAAAGCTAGAACTAAGTAAAAAGAAATCTCCAGGGTACGATCTCATTACTGCAGAAGTACTAATGAACTTACCACGTAAAGCGATCGTAAAACTTACCACTCTCATTAATGCTGCGTTCAGGTTAAAGCATGTACCTGACTTGTGGAAAGTGGCAGAAGTCATCATGATCGCAAAACCTGGGAAGCCGCCCAATGAAACAACGTCATACAGACCTATTTCCTTACTACCCATAATGTCTAAATTATTTGAAAAACTATTAATTAAGAGGCTAAAACCCATCATAGAAGAAAAAAAACTAATTCCAGATCATCAATTTGGTTTTAGAGAAAAACACTCGACCGTTGATCAAGTCCACAGAATTATCAATGTGATTGAGAAAACGCTTGAGGAGAAAAAAGTTTGTTCTACAGTTTTCCTAGATGTGGCGCAAGCTTTTGATAAAGTTTGGCATGTTGGTCTCATACACAAGCTAAGACTTATGCTGCCTAAAGCACTAGTAGACGTTCTCGAATCTTATATAACAAACAGAATGTTCAGAGTTAGACAAGACGAAGCTTATTCTGATCTGAAACAAATCAAAGCTGGTGTACCTCAAGGAAGTGTCCTAGGTCCGGTCCTATACCTACTTTACACATCCGATATACCAGAGCTAGACAACAGTACTATTGCCACCTTTGCTGACGACACAGCTATTATGGCTGTGGGCGATTCTCATAAGGAAGCAGTAGAGAGACTGCAAAATGGAGTAAATAAAGTATATGATTGGACTAAAAAATGGAAAATAAGACTCAACGAAACGAAATCAACGCATGTAGATTTCACTTACAAGAAATTACAGTACTGTCCTGTTCTCTTGAATAATCAAAAAATACCGTATGCTGACACTGCAAAGTATCTTGGTATAACGCTGGATGCCAAATTACGTTGGAAGACCCATGTTAAAAAGAAAAGAGATGAGCTAGAACTTCGCTATAAAAACCTGCATTGGTTGCTAGGAAGACATTCCTTGCTATCAATTCACAATAAAGTTCTGCTTTATAAGCAAGTCTTAATGCCTGTCTGGGCTTATGGGTGTCAGCTCTGGGGCTGCACCAAAAAGAGCAATGCACTAATTATACAAAGGTTTCAAAATAAAGTATTAAGGAACTTTGTTAACGCACCCTGGTACATCCGAAACGACAATATTCACCGGGACCTCAAAATTGAATATGTCGATAGAATAATTGCGAAATTTGCTGAAGCCCACGAACATCGGCTTCACCATCACGTCAACGTTGAAGCGATCCAGCTGCTCGACGTTACGCAGTTAGTAAGGAGACTTAAAAGGACAAAACCCTTTGAGCTAGTTCTCAGGAGTGATTAGTGATTAGTGAAAGTGTAGTTTAAGTGCTGCCTTAAAGAACACAAGAACATAGTGTCTTTAAATTGAATAAAGAAAGACTAAGATGCGTCAATGGACTACTTCTTAGTATATAAGATAATTATAAGTTTAGGTTAAAGTAAAATTACTCATTAGTCTAATTTTAAGGCTAGATTGTAATTTTAGTGAGTATAGGTTGTATTACTTTATACTCATATTAATGGAAAAAAAAAAAAAAAAAAAATGTATTTAAGAATAGTTCAGGTAATACATATTGGCTTAATACCATCCCGCTTTTGGATGACCTCCGTGGCGCAGTGTTGAGCGCTGTTGCCTTAACGTGCTGAGGTCCCGGGTTCGATCCCCGGCAGGGTTTGGAAATTTATAATTTCTGAAATTTCCTTGGTCTGGCCTGGTGGGAGACTTCGGCCGTGGTTAGTTACCACCCTACCGGCAAAGACGTGCCGCCAAGCGATTTAGCGTTCCGGTACGATGCCGTGTTGAAACCGAATAGGGCGTATAGGTTTAATATAACTGCAATGCCCCTAACAGGTTAGCCCGCTACCATCTTAGACTGCATCATCACTTACCATCAGGTGAGATCGCAGTCAAGGGCTAACTTGTAGTGGATAAAAAAAAACCTATATTACCTACTAGACTAGATGATGCCCGCGACTTCGTACGCGTGGATTAAAGTTTTTTATACCCGCGGGAACTCTTCGATTTTCCAGAATTAAAGCTTAAAACACACAGGGAGCGGCCGCGGGTCGGGCGCGGGCCGAGAAGAAAGCTGTTGAATTCCTTGTATTTGTATGGACGACATCACACAGCGTCACTCGCCACGTGCCCGACCCGCGGCCGCGTTCTGTGTGATGCCGTCCGTATTAATACAAGGAATTCAACCCGCCGCGCACCCGACGCGGCCCGCGCCCGACCCGCGCCCGCTTCCTGTGTGTTTTGCGCTTTAAAGTAATCTATGTCTTTCCCCGGGATGCAACCTATCTCTGTACCATGTAGACAAGCCCTTAGGCTGTATCACCAGTTGCCAGCAAGTTAACCCCTAAAAATGTTTCCCAAGTAAATAATCATAGCAAACTCTCAAACCTCGGCAGAATACCAGCGCTCAGGTTTTGCTTTCAAAGCCTGCAGCATTAATGCTGAGTTGGGGCCTTTTCATCTTGTGCCATGTGCGTGCAAAAGCCATAGCTTAATTTTAAAGTTTGATTTTATGTACGAGGCACAAGATGAACAAATAAATGATTTTTCTTTCTTTCAAACCTTATATATCACTAGATGATGCCAGCGACTTCGTCCGCGTGGATTATAGTTTTTTGATTCCCGCGGGAACTCTAATTTTCCGGGATAAAAAGCAGGGACAATCTTCCTCTGTTTCAAATTTCATCAAAATCTGTTGAAAAAATAGGCCGGGAAAGGGCAGCAGACAGATAGACAAACACACTTTCGCATTTATAATATTAGTATGGATTTATCATTGACTAGCTGATGCCCTCGACTTCGTCCGCGTGGTTTAAGTTTTTTTTATTCCCGCGGGAACTCCATAATTTTCCGGGATAAAAAGTAAGCCTATGTCACTCTCCAGGTCCTCAACTATGCCCATGCCAAAAATCACGTCGATCCGTTGCTCCGTTGCGGCGTGATTGAAGGACGAACCAACAAACAAATACACTTTCGCGTTTATAATATTAGTATGATATATTGATAGAAACAAAATGTTTCCCAGATATTGAAAAAACAAGTACAATCGTTGACGATGCATCAGAAGAAACTGGAAGACGAGTTGCAGCAGATCGAAGAGAAATTCGAAGCAAAGAAGCGCAAGTTTATCGAGAGCAGCGAATCCTTCCAGGAGGAGTTGAAGAAGGTAAAAACTCTATATCTAGTGGGTAAACTGGGCATGGGGAAATACGACACCATAGGATACACTTGGAACTGTTTTAGGGACCGTTAGGTTTTTTATCTTAGCAACCATTAGAATATCTTTTATGTGCCAAGCGTGAGCTGTCCCTAAAACTAATTTGTTTAATGCTGTCGCTGAATTGAACACTCAGCATTAAAAAATTACTGAGTTTATTTTAGGATTATTCAATTGTATTGGAAGAAAAAAATCGGGAGCACTGTATACAGATTCATCGACTTTGCCCCACTTCACACGGTTAGGTAGTTATGGAGTTTAAAAATTAAAAAAAAAACAAAATTGGTAGTTGAATTGCTTTAAAATCACAAATTTACTAAGTCACAGTAATATTTCGTTGGTGTTTAGTAATATACCAAAATCACAATCTAAGATTTTTAAAGTATTTTTTTGTTTTGTTATTTAGGCGTCAGAAACGAAAGTAGCGACGGCGACAGCGGGGCGATGGGGTCCTAGAGCTGGCCACGAATTTCGGGAAGGTCCTTTAGGCAAGCCGAAATTGTGGAAAAATATAATTTCGTTCATTGGCGAATCCAGTCCTGCCAGTCTGGTAGAGCGTTTGCGGTTATTTCGCTACAGCGCAGCATATAACATTTGCAAAAAAAAATCAAAATAAAACATTTTTTTTGGCAACTCGATTTTTTCATCTTTAAATTTTATAATTCGAAAAAATAAATCCCAGACGTTTTTGTCGGCTATAAAGTATTACCAGACCTCTTTCAAATTCTTCCCGAAATTCGTCGCCAGCTCTCCGACTAATCGCATCGCCCCGCTACCGCCGTCGCCCCACCACTACAGCCCATTACGTCCCACTGCTGGGCACAGGCCTCCACTCTCATAGGAGAGAGGGAATTAGAGCTTAGACCCACCACGCCGCTCCAAATGCGGGTTGGCGGGCTTTAACGACTATAATCATGTTAGTGATAATAACCGGGACCGACGGCTTAACGTGCTCTCCGAGGCACGGGGGTGAAACACCACCAACTTCCTAACTCCGGGCTAGTACTGAGAATTTCTAAACAGAAAAACCCAATACTTAATTATGGCCCGACCCGGGACCTCGTCGGCCGCAGTTGAACATGCTAACCACTAGACCAACGAGGCAGTTCAGACCGCCGTCGCCCCGCTACCGCTAATTTCGTGCCCGTACACTTTCGGTTCTTTGATTTGGTTTTCAGCACTGCAAGCCAGCGGTGGACGATGACACATTCAGCCGCATGGTGGAGCGAGCGTTGGAGCAACTGCGGAGAGGCGTCACCCCCACGGCAGTTCAGACTCCGCAGAACAGGACACACGAGGTTTACTGCCATCTATACTATCTATTGAAGTAAAACCTCTTTACGAAGTAAGCTGGTGAATGCGTGACGAGAGCGTTACGAAAAGTGTGATCGGGCGAGGCGAACGGAAGTTGAGAGGGAGATTATACATATTATTGTTGTTTGTTGTTTGTGGTTTATTGTTTGTGGTTTGTTGTTCTGTACTTACTATGCGTTCCTGTAAAAAAATATTAGCAATTCCAATATTAGCAATCCCGTAGCAATCAACGGGACGACATAATAATTGTTAATATTTTTTTACAGGAACGCATAGTAAGTATTGCTTATAACTTCTTTGAGATGTGATATCTAGTAAAAGATCCATCCCCATGCGTCAGTTTTTATTCTGTTTACATAGGTACTGCGCATACTTTAATACTGCACAAGAATCAGCTTTTCTAATTATCGTTCATTTATGGTAACAATAAACCGTCTTTGAACGGCCATATCTAGCGAAAGACCCATCCATATGCAGGCAGACTGCAACTTTTGTGATCAGTGGAGAGCTCTACATCCACCTAACACTGAATCAGCCTTTCAGGCGATGGTTACCAAAAGTGCAGTTATCTCTTAGTCTATATTATGTTAGTGATAATAACCGGGACCAACGGATTAACGTGCTCTCCGAGGCACGGGGGTGAAACACCGCCAACTTCCTAACTCCGGGCTAGTACTGAGAATTTCTAGTCAGAAAACCAAACTCAATTATTAGTCCATTCATTTTAGATTTTTTCGCGGCAAAATTTATAATTTTTTGAAACCACTGTGGTTTTATACCTATGAGTGAGTACATTAAAAAACACAACTCTCCCCCCCCCCCCCCCCTCCGGTGGTGGCTTCCCCCCTCCCCGCCTTGAAAAGTGTGCCATTTTGCAGATTTCCTAGATTTTCCAGAAAACTATACAAGCTAGGACAAAACCGTCAAAGAGAACATTGTTCCTTAATAAATTACCTACAAATAAGTTCATAACATTTATTATGATAGGAGTTATAGTTTACAAGCTATGGTGCGTTAAAGTTGACTAAAAATCGCAGCTCAGTAAAATAAGCCAATTTTCAACATTTTATATGTATTATGTAATCTCAGGATGCAATCGGCGTCTTTTGTGACCTCTCCAAAGCATTTGATTGTGTTGATCATCAGATACTCTTGCGTAAACTCCAGTATTACGGGGTCAAAAACAAGGCCCAAGATCTTATACAATCATATCTTCTCAACAGATCGCAGAAAGTAGACATAGGTGGGGTCGTATCAGAGGGATCCCTGGTCAAAATAGGAGTACCACAGGGCTCCATTTTAGGCCCATTTTTGTTCTTAGTGTCCGTAAATGATTTGCCCCATATGGTCCAGAACTTATCAGATATAGTAATGTTTGCGGATGATACTTCACTTATCTTTAAAATAAAAAGACAACAAAATAGCATGGATGAAGTAAATATTGCTCTGTCCCAGGTTTTAAACTGGTTCACAACAAATAACTTGCTTTTAAATTCCAAGAAAACCAAATGTGTTAAATTCACTCTTCCTAACGTACGGCAGGTAGATACCAAAATTTTTTTAGGCCAGGACCAGTTAACATTAGTGGAAGAAACTGTTTTTCTTGGAATTAGTATTGATAGTAAACTTCAGTGGGGAAGTCACATTCGTAAGCTTTCTAAAAGTTTGAGCTCAGCTGCCTATGCTATACGAAAAATTAGACAGCTGACTGATGTACCTACTGCTAAAATCGTTTACTTCAGTTACTTTCATAGTCTCATGTCCTATGGTATCTTGCTTTGGGGCCGTGCAGCGGATATTAATACCATATTTTTATTGCAAAAACGTGCAGTACGCGCCATATATAATTTAGGTCCACGTGAAACACTAAGAGAAGTATTTAAAGAAAGTAATATAATGACAGTAGCTAGCCAATATATATATGAAAATATAATGTATGTTCGCAAAAATATAGATGACTTTAAAACCAATTATGAACGCCACAATATTAACACACGCAACAAAAACAAATTGGAAACCCAGAGGTTCAGATTAAAAAAAGTTAGTGCATCATTTCTGGGCAGTGGTGTCCGTTATTACAACAAAATTCCGGAAAAAGTTCTAAGTTTACCAGAAGGGAGGTTTAAAAGTCACATTAAAAAAAGTCTGTGTAAGAAAGGATACTACAATTTAGACGATTATATTTCAGACAAAGACGCATGGACAATCTCTTAAGTATTATGGATAAGTACAATGAATTACTTAATTGTTAATTTTGATATAAATTTGTTACTAATGTTGAACTTTATTTTTTAATTATTTAATTTAATTTTTGCTTGACATTTGATGTTAAGATTTTTTTTATGTATTATGATTTTTTTTTATGTATTTAATGTATTACTGTAATAATTTTGTATAACGTTCAATAAGTGTACAACTTGTACCTATTTTGAATAAAATCTTTGACTTTGACTTTGACTTTGACTTCTAGAAAACTATTAGAGTTAGGCAAAAACTGTCAGGAGTAAAAATAAACACCATTTAATGACCTATAAAAAAATATTTAGTTCATAAAGATAGGACTAATAATTTCGCATATATATCCACGTATTGTATACGAAGAAAAATAAAAAAATTGTTAGAATCCTGTGTTATTTGCAATTTGCGCAAAAACTATTAGAGCTAGGAAAAATCCTTCGAAGAGCAATTAATTTCATTAAATTACCTACAAAAAAATGTTATGGTTTATTTAGATAGGACCAATAGTTCGAAAAATATGACTACCTTTATTCCATGAATTTTTTTTTTTTTCAAAAACCATGTATATATTTTTTAATTTTCACAGAAACTATTAGAACTAGGAAAAAAAATATCATAAGCAAAAATGAACTTCATTAAATTACCTCCAAAATAGTTTTTAGTTTATTTTGACAGAACTAATAGTTTCGGAAATATGGCTGTCTAACTTGCATAAAAAAAGAAACCCTTGTAAAATCCGTGAAAGTTTTTTGTAATTTCAAGAAGAAGTATTAGAGCTAGGAAAAAAGCTGTCAGGACTTAGGACAAAGATAATTAATTTACCTATAAAATAGTGTTTAGTTTATTTTGATAGGACAAATAGTTTTTGAAATATACCTTGCTATTTTGTAAGAACCGGTGGTAGTCATCTTGACTTACATAATAGTATGGAAAAAATAGAAATTAAATAACTTTTTTTTTAACGCATCATAGCTTGTAAACTATAACTCCTATCACCATAAATGTTATGAACTTGTTTGTAGGTAATTTATTAAGGAACAATGTTCTCTTTGACAGTTTTGTCCTAGCTTGTATAGTTTTCTTGAAAATCTAGGAAATCTGCAAAATGGCACACTTTTCAAGGCGGGGAGGGGGGAAGCCACCACCGGAGGGGGGGGGGGGAGAGTTGTGTTTTTTAATGTACTCACTCATAGGTATAAAACAACAGTAGTTTCAAACAATTATTAATTTTGCCGTTTTCCCCATACATTGAAATCTAGAATGAATGGACTATATGGACCGACCCGGGACTCGAACCCGGGACCTCGTCGGCCGCAGTCGAGCATGCCAACCACTAGACCAACGAGGCAGTCAACAATCTCATTCTCGCGCAGGCTAAATATTATTATGAATATGTTTGTCTCTTTTTAGTGTTGCTTATTCATTTCATCGAATTTTCAAATCACAAAATTCTGAAGAAGTTTCACTTCAAAAAGTTGCTGATTTGACCAGTTGTCTAATGCCTATAGTATTTAAAACATAGGATGTGTTCCGAAATATACTGCTAGCACTGTAGGTGTGACGTCAATTCAGTACACTGCGAAGCCGTTCCTTTATAGTTAGGTATACTGGGTACTGCTTAAAACGGAACGCAGTCAGCACTGAGACAAACACTGAGACCACCTTACCTCGAAAACGCCAGTGCTCACAGTACAAAAATGGCGTCGATTAATGACGTCATATATTTCCCTAGGATACTGCGGCAGATTACTGTCAGTCATAACGGAACGAATTTCTCCACAGTAAAGAGCACTGAACAGTGCTCGCAGTCTATAACGGAACACACTGGTAGCTTGATACCTGTGACAGCTGTCAGAGTGACATAGATAGGGCTAGACAATGTTGAAAATCCATCATAATATTATCGATATTATTGGTAGGTACTAGCTACAAATGTCGATTTTATTGTTAAGTACTATATTATGTTTTCATTGATACTAATATAGGATAATAATTTATAACTACTTGTTATAACGAAATCAAACAAAAGGGTAAATGTATTTAATTATTTCCTATAAGTATTTAAGTAATTCCGTGTTTGTCCGTAGCCAATGGAGCAAGACCAGAACGCGGTCAAGTCAGAGAGCGGGCCCAACGCGCCGACACAAGTGGACAAAGTGTCCACCACGGAAGTGAAGCCGGACAGCAATGTGACCACCGAGCTGAAGCCGGACCCGGACGCCAAGGAACCCGCTCCGGAAGTCCCTAACCAAGAAAATGAAGGTATTTGCCATTAAAAATTCAAAATTCAAACGTTTTTTTATTCAAATAAACTTTTACAAGTGCTTTCGAATCGTCAAATGAATCTACCACTGGTTCGGAATGCCTTTTCTACCGAGAAGAACCAGCAAGAAACTCGGCGGTTGCTCTTTTGAAAAAAAAATATCATTTACGATTTAATTAATGTGTCTATACATAAATACCCGCTGTCCTTAGCATTGCTGGAGCGAGTCAAATGCTCTTTTGTCATTTACGTAATCTTCCACAGTATAATAAGCTTTTTTTCAAAAGCATACTTTTAATGGATTTCTTAAACTCGTGTAAAGGCAAGTTTAAAATAGATTGTGGAATTTTTCATTCCAAGCATTTGCTTCATTTAAAACCGTAAAGTACACATAAGTAGAGTTTTTTTGTCTATATATATAGGCTAGCGCTTGACTGCTAGTTATGTTAGAGTATGGGGTATGTTCCGATATACACTGCGAGCACTGTGCAGTGCTCTTACTGGGGAGAAATTCGGTACGTTATGGACTGACAGTATACTGCCGCATTATCCTAGGGAAATATATGACGTCATAAATCGTCGCCATCTTTGTACTGTGAGCACTGGCGTGTCCGAGGTAAGGTGCTCTCAGTGCTGACTGCGTTCCGTTTTAGGGTGTGTTCCGTTATATACCTACACTGCGAGCACTGTTCAGTGCTCTTACTGGGGACTTACAGTGCTAGCAGTGTATTTCGGAACATACCTTTAAACAGTGACCAGTATTCAATTTTCAATTTCAATTTCATTTATTTGATCAAAAACATACAAATTACATGATGCACAGTTATCAAAAAGTAATACAATACAATAAAGTTTTATATAATAACTTAAGGTTTTTCATTAATTTAACACTTAATTAGTATAGCTAACTATAAAGGAACGGCTTTGCACTATACTAAATTGACGTCACATCTTACAGTGCTCGCAGTGTATATCGGAACATACCCATAATTGGGCATTTGACAGCTAGTCAAATCAGCCTCCCGATTGTGTAAGGAAATCGTAATCGTAAGCGTTTGTCAAACGGATAATCCAACCTGCCCCCCAATCATGTAAGAATGGGCGATCAAACGTTAACGATTTTCGTCAAAGTAAAATAAACCATAACTGCATTGAATTAGAGCTCCATTTCGTCTGCCCATTCTTATACGTTTAGGTGTGTACGATACCCTAAACGTATAAGAATGGGCAGACGAAATTGAGCTCTAATTCAATGCAATTATGGTTTATTTTACTTTGACGAAAATCTTTAACGTTTGATCGGCTATTCTTACGTAATCGGGGGGCTGTTTAAGGAGTTCATAGATGCCTGCACGTCAAAAAGCATGTATGAACTCCCTATACAGTTCGAGTAATAATAGGAAAAAATGTTTTATACTGTAATTTTTCCTTCGCAATACAGGTCCAACTGAGCGCAAAGAAGACAAGCCAGTGGAGATGAAGGTAGAGCACAAAGAGGCGCCGCCGCCTCCCGCCGCAACCGCAGCCGCGCAGCCGCAGCCGCAACCGCAACCGCAGCCGCAGATCACTTCGCCGCCGCATCCCCGTAAGTGGCAATTTTTTCTTGGTTATAGTTAGGCTTAAAATTAAAATATGCAGAGTCTTTATTGTATCTGTAGCAGTGGCGTGCAGTTCATAGAGGCATAAAAGCACCGCTTACCCAAATGGAAATACGTCAATGCTCATTTTTCATCAAAACAGCTAGTAAATAGGCATTCTGACCAACACTACCCCAGCTTCAAACATTGTGCACGTAACTGTAGATTAGTTGTGGACGCTAGACTGGCAACACTAGTCCAGGATAAGATCATTGTGTAATGTCAAGATGGCTGCCGTGTTTGGGAGATTAAAAATAAAATAAGGAATAAATAATAAGGAGTAAATAGCCAGTGTTTCTTGTTTAAAAGTAATCATGACCTAATTCATGAATTAAAATTCCCGCTGATGCCAGCGATTGTCCGTGTGGAATAAGTTTTTTAATTTCCGCGGGTACTCCTTAATTTTTCGGGATAAAAAGCTTAGCCTATGTCACTCTCCAAGTCCTCAACTATACCCATGCAAAAAATAATGTTACTCTGAAAGCAGAAAGAAATAAAGAAATCTTTATTACATAGATAAAAGTACAAGAAATTACTAATAATAAAATAAGACTAAAGAAAAAAATCTGTTGCCCTGTCGCGACGTGATTGAAGGACAAACATACAAACAAACACACTCGCATTCATAATATTAGTACGATTGTTTCAGCAATGATGATGCCTCCAAACCCCAACGCGCCGGCTCACCCCGCGCCGCCCCACGGGGCTCCACCGCCGCCAGGTAAAACTTAATTTAAATATTTAACTAAATGTTTATTTAGCTTTACACGGATAACAAAAAAAGAAAAGAAACACAAAAATGAGAAATAATAACTACAAAATAATAACTTACTAAAATACAAGATGTATTTTACAAAATACCTTCGTAGCTTTAGTTTTAAGATACCGTAACTGATTATAACCATCATATTTTTATGTGTCAATGAGTGTACCTAGTGTACCTACCTAAATTGAATAAATATTTATGACTTATGACTTAATAACTACAAAAATAAATTTCTCCGTGTATTCGCTACAAAGGCTGCTGCCTCAGCATGTTGCTGCAGTATATGATAACTGCAGCGCTGATTTTCGGGCAGAGCCCTGAGTGGCGTCACGATTCGGAAGCGACTAGCGCATACTTTACTTATATATACGGTACTTTAAAAGGTAGGCAATAAAAATAGGACAAAAATTAGGTACTTACACAAAATATATCACTATTTGGATCACTCTGTATAGTCTAGCGCTTGGCTGCAATCAGCCCCCCGATTACGTAAGAATTGTCGATCAAACGTTAAAGATTTTCGTCAAAGTAAAATAAACCATGACAGCATTGAATTAGAGTTCAATTTCGTCTGCCCATTCTTATACGTTTAGGGTATCGTACATACCTAAACGTATAAGAATGGGCAGACGAAATTTAGCTCTAATTCAATCCAGTTATGGTTTATTTTACTTTGACGAAAATCTTTAACGTTTAATCGGCCATTCTTACATGATTGGGGCCTAGACTTGCTTGCAAGTGGTGATGCAGCCTAAGGTGGAGCGCGCTTGCCTAGAAGATGCCTATTCACTCTTGATTTGAAGGTACCTATATTAAAAGAGGAGGGGAAAACGGAAGCCGGAAGGGCATTCCATATCCTAGCGGTTCGAATTAGAAACGAGGAAGCAAATCGCTTCGTACGAGCCCGCGCAATTTCGATTGCGTAAGGGTGCAGACTTTGTCGATGCCTTGCGGTTAGCGGCCTTGGGCTGCGATATTTTTGCGCCATTCAAAAATGAGATTTCTGCGCAGGTACATCGGCGTAATTTATAAAAGTGGTGGTACTGTAGACAGACACTTTCGCGATTATAATATTTACTAAATGATGGTATTTGTTCCAGGCGGCTACGGGGCGGCGCCGTACGGCCGCTATTACCCCGGCTACGCGGGGGGCTTCCCCGCTTATCCCCACTACTACCCGCCCGAACACTACAACCAGCCGCACCATGAGTTCAAGCGTGAGTAACAATGGTACATTACTGCCCAGGCCGAAAATAAAGCTATTCACGGCTGAGTAATATTGGAAGGACGGTGCGAAGATCTCCCTGACGACCTCCCTAGCGCAGTGTTGAGCGCTGTTGTCTTAACTCTGGAGGTCCCGGGTTCGATTCCCGGCAACCAGGTTAATTTGGGAATTTGTAATTTCTGAATTTTCTCTGGTCTGGTCTGGCTTCGGTCGTGGCTAGTTACCACCCTACCGGCAAAGACGTACCGCCAACCAAGCGATTTAGTGTTCCGGTACGATGCCGTGTAGAAACCGACTAGGGGTATGTGTTCAATAAAACTGCCATACCCCTAACAGGTTAGCCCGCTACCATCTTAGACTGCATTTTCACTTACCATGTGAGGTCGCAGTCAAGGACTTACTTGTAGTGGATAAAAAAAAGACAGCTTTCTTTGTACCAATTTCTGTAAAATACGAACCAAATAAAAATTCGGCGACAGAAAGTTGTATTCCAGGGAAACAAATTGTTATTATTATTATATACTCTTTATTTGTACCACCATAAAAAACAGAGAAGAAAAAAAAAACAGACAGACATGATACAAAAGGCGGCCTTATCGCTTACTAGCGATCTCTACCAACATTAAAAAATAGAACATTCTTCAGGGTGTGTTCCGTTATACACTGCGAGCACTGTTCAGTGCTCTTACTGTGGAGAAATTCGTTCCGATAAAGACTGACAGTAAACTGCCGCAGTATCCTAGGGAAATATATGACGTCATAAATCGTCGCCATTTTTGTACTGTGAGCACTGGCGTTTTCGAGGTAAGGTGCTGACTGTGTTCCATTTTAAAACAGTAACCAGTATACCTAACTATAAAGGAACGGCTTCGCAGTATACTAAATAGACGTCACACCTAACAGTGCTCGCAGTGTATTTCGGAACATACCCTCAGTTCCGTTCAGTTCAGTTAATATATTATATTATAGTTCAGTAATTTTTCCTATGGAATTGAAAAGAAATGACATTTCACCTTTGCAGAGGAGGAGCCACCAGCAAAAAAGGAGTCCGAATGATTGTCACCCAAGCGCGTCGTGAAACGGCGCAGGAAATCCGCCCCCAAGGACGCGCAGTGAGCACTAGCAATAACTAATTAGCACAGTAAACAGATACAACCAACTACCTAGAAGCGTTCGAAACAGCTCACTCGCACAAACATGCGCATCTACGAGACCCCTAATATTATAGGAGATAACTGCACTTTTGGTAACGATCGCCTGAAAGGCTGATTCAGTGTTAGGTGGATGTAGAGCTCTCCACTGATCACAAAAGTTGCAATCTGCCTGCATGTGGATGGGTCTTTCGCTAGATATGGCCGTTCAAAGACGGTTTATTGTTACTAAAAATGAACGATAATTAGAAAAGCTGATTCTTGTGCAGTATTAAAGTATGCGCAGTACCTATGTAAACAGAATAAAAACTGACGCATGGGGATGGGTCTTTTACTAGATATCACATCTCAAAGAAGTTATAAGCTATACTTATTACTTACTATGCGTTTCTGTAAAAAAAATATTAGCAATTATTATGTCGTTGATGGCTATTAAAAAATCAATCCACGGGATGACATAATAATTGCTAATATTTTTTTACAGGAACGCATAGTAAGTATAGCTTACATATCTCTACATCCAGCTAACACTGAATCAGTCTTTCAGGCGATGGTTACCAAAAGTGCAGTTATCTCTTAGTCTATAAGCACGGGTCGCAGTGCCGTCAGTAGTGAGTGCCGCGTCATGACGTGTCGGGGATGCGCATGTGTGTGAGTGAGCTGTTTCGAACGTTTCTAGGTAGTTTCCATACTGGTTGTATCTGTTTACTGTGCTAATAGCGTCCGTCTTATTGCAATTTTCACATTGCTTGGTGGAGTGAGGCGTATTTATCATAACAGACTAAAATAAGTAAGATTATTATTATGCCCGCGACTTCGTCCGCGTGGATTATTTTTTTTGATTCCCGCGGGTACTCCTAAATTTTCCGGGATAAAAAGTAGCCTATGTCCTTCCCCGGGATGTAACCTAACCCTATACCAAATTTCATCAAAATCGGTTTGAAAAGATGGGTCGTTAAAGCGTAGCAGACAGACGGACAGACAGACACACTTTCGCATTTATAATATTAGTATGGATGAATTAGGTGTAACTAAAGAACTATAATATTAAGTGTTATAGTTATTCCGAAAGATGGAAATGTGGATATCTTGTAATACTAATCGGTAGTATCTAACTATTTAACTAATATTATTAAGGTTGAAGGTGTATTATATTAGTTATAATATAGAGAGAAATAAGAAATAAAGTATTTTTACTAATGTTTTGTAGCAATTTGTAAAATACCAATAACTGTGCATCAATGTCTTGTAATAAGGAAAATCTTATGTTTAAATACTCGATCATGCACTCTACTTGATCCGCGTGTATTAAAGTTTTTTAAATCCTGTGTACTGTATTGATTTTCCTGGATTAAAAAGCCAGCTATCAAAGTATTAGTTATACTAGCCGATGCCCGCGACTATTTACGTGTGGATTGAGTTTTTTCATTTTTGATTGGCATTAGATTGACACTTTCGCGTCCATACTAATATTATAAATGCGAAAGTGTGTCTGTCCGTCTGCTACGTTTTCACGGCCCATCCGTTCAACCGATTTTGATGAAATTTGGTACAGGGCTAGGGCCTAAGTCCCTGCGGGAATCAAAAATCTTAATCCACGCGGACAAAGTCGCGGGGGCATCATCTAGTTTGTAATATTAGTATGGATACTTGATAGCCTGCGTCTCCGTGACGGATACGTAGTCGTTATAACGAGCGTTTATCCGTGGTCCAGCTGGGTTGACCCATTGATGGGGCCACGGGTAGTTGTGGAGTCGCGACCCGTGGCCCCACCGACTTGGCCGAGCCAGTGGGTCGAGGGGAGTACACCCATGGCCGCACTCGCCGCACTGCATAATGGTTCTAATACAATCCGCCGAAAGGTAGGTAGTATTAGGTAAACTACAACTATAAAATAACTTTTTGCATTTATAATCTTCTGGTTCATCCTGAATTATTATAAAGCCTAATATGCTGTCTCTATTATTAAGTATTTTATATTTTACATGAAAAGTAAAATATAAAATTATACGTTTTTTAAATACAACGATGTGGATATGATACACAAGTAATATAACATGTTTAAAACAAAAGACCATTGCTTTGTAATCTTTTTAATATTTATTCATCCATGGAAATAACAAATAAGATTCTGTTATTCATACTTTATTTACAAGACATCTAGATTATAGCTATTATAATAGGTATATTAGTTAAAAATACTTAATTATTAAATAAAATATGTGTTAACTAGAATAAACTAAGATGCAACGCACACCCGCAGAGTGGAGTGGTAGATAGTTTTGTAAACATATTTTATAATGTATATATAACCAATAAATAAATTATTATATAATATGTATGTATATTATTATTGCACTTCGTCTTTTGTACTTTTTAAGTGTTTACTTTATATCTTTGTTTGTGTGGCATTAAATAATTTATCTATCTAATTTGTTTTGTAAACCAATTTCATCTAGTATGTCAAATATTATACGGCTCAGTTCCATTCGTTAAAAAACCACTCCACTCTATGTGTTAGACAAATAAAAACTTCAATGTGTGTTTATCTGTTCTCCACCTCCTGTATGCGGTTGCTGTTTCTGCCAAACTGCGCGATGATGGGTCGCCCTCCCACGATTGTACCTCCTCTAATAGACTAAGAGATAACTGCACTTTTGGTAATTATCGCTAGAAAGGCTGATTTCGTATTTGGTGGGTCCTAGGCTCTCCACTGGTGGGAAATCTGCCAGTCTGCCCGCATGCTGATGGGCCTTTCACTAGATATGGCCGCTCAAAGACGGTTTATTGTTACCAAAAATGAACGATAACTAGAAAAGCTGATTCATGTACAGTATTAAAGTATGCGCAGTACCTATGTAAACAGAATAAAAACTGACGCTCTTCATCGGGACTTACACTAGATATCACCTTTTACTTTACAGTGGCTTTGGAAGTCGGTTTTTTGGAAAGAATTTTTCTCCAACACCATTATAGTTTTGACTAAATGTTTACATACTAATTATGGAATATATTACCATAAATACGTTGCCATAAAAGTTTTGGTTTAGTGTTTAGTAAGAACAAATAAATAGCTGAGCATTTTTTACAATCAGACGGGTATCGGGACACTGTCGAAATTACCAGCGCTTACATTAGTTTTTATTCGCAGCTTGCTCGAGTACTAGTGTTGTATTTTAATTTATTAATAATCATCGATATGTACGAGTATGTACTTACTAGATGGGGCCAGCCTACATAAAGATGCAAGGCTAGTAGACGCAAAGGCTAATTGATGGTATACAGAATTAGGTAAACAAGAAAGAAGAAAATTTTTATAATGACTCTGTACTTATCTCATAGGACATAGGATGTTGACGAATAATACATAATATCGAGCGCAAAATAAAGGAACTACAGTTAATGTATGTACTACACAGTACCTAAAGGCAATTCCAGAACATACGTTGTTCTACTATCCTCAGTTTGAGCCAAGATCTTGTGTGAAGAAGTTAGAATAAAGGTCGTGGATTAATTCATTTGGTTGGATGACCTCATATGATATGTGCATTTCTTGAGGCGAAAAGGAAGTGGCTAGCAATGTCCTTCTTCAGCCTGGTATTAATTGTTAAAATAATATTAAATGGATTATAACATTTTGTAGTTTTCTGTACTTATTCATTCATAAATAAAAATAGAATTTTTATATAAAGCCATGTATAAATGCCATAAAACTAGCTCTATAAGTACCTTCATGGTCTTTCAGTCTTGACTACTTACCGACGCTAAAAGAGGGTGTGTGTGTTTGTGCATCTGTGTCTGCGGCAGCATAGCGGCAGCATAGCTCCCAAACGGATGAACCGATTTTGATTTATTTTTTTGGTTTAGAGGACTTGATCGAAAGTGTTCTTAGCAATGATTCAAGAAAATCTCTTCAGCTATTTGCAGATTATCATAATATGTTGAAGAAAGTATGAGAGCAACTACCAATACAGGTTTGATAGATTCGAAATTTGGTATCCTATTACTTCAGTGACTAAGCAAGAACATGATAACTTTGATCTTAACATTGAATTATTTATTTAAATCAGGCAACAATATTTAATCATAATTATAACACAATACAATATAATTCATAAAATACTATAAATACAATTCTAAAAATAAGTATATTATAGTCTTATGAAGCAGAAGGAATTCTTGTTCTCGCTTCCCTGTAACGACGGTATACTATGCCCTCAGGCCAAAAGTCTGCACTGATGAACACATCTTTGCACCATGCCGGAACAGTTTAGAACGTACTCGTAAGAGCTGAAGTAGTTCTACTGGACTTCAGTTTATGGAGAGTAAGCTGCACTTTTGTTATCTGCGAACAAACATATCTTCGCGATATTTTTGCAGAGGTGCTCCAGAGCGATTCTTATACGTGCCCAGGATGTACCGTCAGCTTGGCCGTCTCTGACTTTATGCAGGATATACAAATCATGAAGTTGTGCATCACCGCTATCAAAGTGGTATTATTCGTCAGCGTTTTACCACGTAAATTTCGAATTCGCTTCGGTCTTTGCTTTCTATTATTCCCTAAAATTGGAAACCATTGGAAATTGAAAACCGCGTCAATGTTTGTTTGTAAACAAACATTGACGTTCACTTGAGTGACTCAGTGCGTCAAAGTGACATCCATAGAGAATTTCCACAGATAACATGTCAATCAATAGACAATATTCTGTACATCTCCATTTCTTCTCCATTCAGCTAGGAGATTGTCTGGCGAACGTTTATGAATTGCAACAAAGGTTGATTCTACATTCAAGTCCTACGCGAATCGTGAACGGCATTTTGCCAGAGACTGGTTACCCAACGTTTATGAATTCCAGGGTAACAGTGGAATTCATAATCGACTGAACGGCTCTTTTCCGAGACGTTTCAAGCGCTATGTCTCAAATTCAAGTTTTTTGCATTTCATAGTCGAAAGAGACTCTCTTTTGCATTTCATAGTCGAAAGAGACTCTCCATGCGGTCGCTAACAGCGGCTGAATACTGATTCGCCGATTTCCGCGAATCAGACTCAATCAAACGAGGCTTTTGCTATGACATGAGTTTGACATAGCTTTATTTTTGTATTTTGTGGGCTATTTGTGCGTAATAAATCTTGATTTTTAATAAAAAATCGAAGAAAAAATGTGATTTGAGTCATATACAACATGTTCTTCTAAGTTTGTACTTGTGGTAAAACCAATAAATCCACCAATTATCCAAAGTGTAGTGTAAAGCGAATGATGGCTTTACATTGATGATGAAATCGCTAATTACAGCCAGTGCATATAAAACTACGACGATTTATGCTGTCCTGATACAGACGGGTATTTCCGGAAGTTACCCTTCTCGTTCTAAGAAGAGGCACGTGCTCAGTATTTAATTGTGGGCCGGGGAGGGATTGAAACGATGGCTATGAATTATTGCCAGAAGAAAGAAGTGCCGCATGAGGACGGACTCTTGAAAGATACCACAATCGGCCAGCCTACATAAAGATGCAAGGCTAGTAGACGCAAAGGCTAATTGATGGTATACAGAACTAGGTAAACAAGAAAGAAGGAAATTTTTATAATGACTCTGTACTTAACTCATAGGACATAGGATGTTGACGAATAATACATAATATCGAGCGCAAAATAAAGGAACTACAGTTAATGTATGTACTACACAGTACCTAAAGGCAATTCCAGAACATACGTTGTTCTACTATCCTCAGTTTGAGCCAAGATCTTGTGTGAAGAAGTTAGAATAAAGGTCGTGGATTAATTCATTTGGTTGGATGACCTCATATGATATGTGCATTTCTTGAGGCGAAAAGGAAGTGGCTAGCAATACAAGAATCACAATAGCAGTCAAAAATATGAATGATGTCCTTCTTCAGCCTGGTATTAGTTGTTAAAATAATATTAAATGGATTATAACATTTTGTAGTTTTCTGTACTTATTCATTCATAAATAAAAATAGAATTTTTATATAAAGCCATGTATAAATGCCATAAAACTAGCTCTATAAGTACCTTCATGGTCTTTCAGTCTTGACTACTTACCGACGCTAAAAGAGGTTGTGTGTGTTTGTGCATCTGTGTATTTGTCTGCGGCAGCATAGCTCCCAAACGGATGAACCGATTTTGATTTATTTTTTTGGTTTAGAGGACTTGATCGAAAGTGTTCTTAGCAATGATTCAAGAAAATCTCTTCAGCTATTTGCAGATTATCATAATATGTTGAAGAAAGTATGAGAGCAACTACCAATACAGGTTTGATAGATTCGAAATTTGGTATCCTATTAAGTAATAGGATACCAAATAATTCAATGTTAAGATCAAAGTTATCATGTTCTTGTTTAGTCACTGAAGTCAGTGACTAAGCAAGAACATGATAACTTTGATCTTAACATTGAATTATTTATTTAAATCAGGCAACAATATTTAATCATAATTATAACACAATACAATATAATTCATAAAATACTATAAATACAATTCTAAAAATAAGTATATTATAGTCTTATGAAGCAGAAGGAATTCTTGTTCTCGCTTCCCTGTAACGACGGTATACTATGCCCTCAGGCCAAAAGTCTGCACTGATGAACACATCTTTGCACCATGCCGGAACAGTTTAGAACGTACTCGTAAGAGCTGAAGTAGTTCTACTGGACTTCAGTTTATGGAGAGTAAGCTGCACTTTTGTTATCTGCGAACAAACATATCTTCGCGATATTTTTGCAAAGGTGCTCCAGAGCGATTCTTATACGTGCCCAGGATGTACCGTCAGCCTTGGCCGTCTCTGACTTTATGCAGGATATACAAATCATGAAGTTGGGCATCACCGCTATCAAAGTGGTATTATTCGTCAGCGTTTTACCACGTAAATTTCGAATTCGCTTCGGTCTTTGCTTTCTATTATTCCCTAAAATTGGAAACCATTGGAAATTGAAAACCGCGTCAATGTTTGTTTGTAAACAAACATTGACGTTCACTTGAGTGACTCAGTGCGTCAAAGTGACATCCATAGAGAATTTCCACAGATAACATGTCAATCAATAGACAATATTCTGTACATCTCCATTTCTTCTCCATTCAGCTAGGAGATTGTCTGGCGAACGTTTATGAATTGCAACAAAGGTTGATTCTACATTCAAGTCCTACGCGAATCGTGAACGGCATTTTGCCAGAGACTGGTTACCCAACGTTTATGAATTCCAGGGTTAAACATTCGAGCGTTAGACTAACATGGACCTAAGCAAATTAAACTCAGATGTACTGAATTCGAGGCACTAAATCAATTCTTCTGAGTGTAGTGAGGGATTTAAAGGCACAAAAAACAAAAAAGTTTGCTATTATGTGATCATACATCTTTTCACTCAGACTGCATCCGCACTTAACATCAAGTGAGATCGCAGTCAAGGGCTAGCTTGTAGTGGATAAAAAAAAAACTTCAATAGCGAAAAATTCAAGACCTAAGAAAATTATTGGTTGATACCTGCCTAGATTGAACAATATACTGCAACATATGAACTCTAATGGTATTACATTTAAATAATACTCTTCGTCACTAGATTCACTCATTTAAAAAATTGATTAAAATTATACAGCAAAAGAAATTAACCCCACCTAGTTAGTAGTCTGTATTTTAGATACTATATCTTTGTAAATAAATAACATTTGGTCCGCTCTGACGTCCTGTGAGGGACTCCAGTTCGTTTAGATGAGTCGGGGTGTTTAAATAGATAAAAATGGCTGTGACTCGGACAGACACAATGACCAGACGAAGCTAGAAGCATTCAAATAAGGCATTCCTCACCACTTCGTGAGTGTGAAGCAGCTCCGTCATCAGGCAGCGCGCTCGCAAGCTCTTGTCTCTGAACGTGCTAAAGTCCAACAGTCTCTGCGAGCATTGCACACAAAGCGTTTGCTTCAGCCTGCCTCCACCGCACGGCTGCAATGACGCGGAAATAGTTCATTAGGATGTTGCTTTGGGAGCAGTTTGTGTGGCGATATTATATTGTAAGCAGCTGATCCCCGCGACTTTGTCTGCGTGGAATAAGTTTTTTTTATTCACACAGATAAAAATATGTGGCCTATGTCACTCTCTAAGTCCTCAACTGCACCAATGCAAAAATCACGTTGATCCTTTGCTCTGTTGTGGCGTGATTAGAGGACAGACCAACAAACAAATACATTTTAGCATTTATAAATAAATATAATACTAGTGCCGACTGCCGACCGTGACGCGAGAGTACGCTTTATCGAGTCCTGTTTATAATTTTGCGATAGCAGTGTTATCCACCACCACCACTACAGCTCAGCTGGGCACAGGCCTCCACTCTCATAGGAGAGTGTGAATTGTGCAGTGTTATATTGTACCTACTAATAAATAGTACTAAACTTAAAAGTTTCTTTGTCTGTGCAAATAGCTGTTTAATTTTTAAATTCCTTAAAGTACTGATTATTCTGCGTAAGAATTGTTCATCAAACGTTAAAGATTTTTGTCAAAGTAAAATAAAACCATAACGGCATTGAATTAGAGCTCAATTTCGTCTGCCCATTCTTATACGTTTAGGTATGTACGATACCCTAAACGTATAAGAATGGGCAGACGTAATTGAGCTCTAATTTAATGCAGTTATGGTTTTATTTTACTTTGACAAAAATCTTTAACGTTTGATGAACAATTCTTACATGATTGGGGCCCTGATTGCGACAGATTAATTAGATTTTACGTTTATTTTGTACAATTCATTTTAATTAAATTTTATGATACAATTTGTTTTTTCTTCCCTATTGCACTTACTATCCTCATACAATTATTATTTCATAATTAATTCAATGCACGCGCACATATTATACTAAAGATGTATTATTATCGATA
Organism: Erebia ligea; assembly: GCA_917051295.2. NCBI lineage: Eukaryota > Metazoa > Arthropoda > Insecta > Lepidoptera > Nymphalidae > Erebia > Erebia ligea. The sequence continues at coordinate 3,227,750 of OU785241.1, forward strand.
ACGTAATATCGACAAATCAAAACTCTATCTCATTACGTCAACATTCCATAAGATTCGTCGGACCCCGCGCGCGAACTGTAGGTACTCAGATTCGAAATCATTGGACAAGATATTAGTATAATGCGTTCAGTGTGTTTTTACAAGTTTCAGTTCAAATAAAATTACTCATTGACCAAATAGTTAAAAGGAAAAATAATACATCATCAGCACTTCAAACTAACAACTCCTAGTCTTATAGTTCGCGCACGAGTTGAATGCAGAGCAAATGTATGGTGACATACATTTACTCTGCATTCAACTCGCGCGCGAACTGTAGCTATGGTCCCCAGCTTTGTCAAAGTATTTTACTATTTTTTCTCCCAAATTGTAAAATATTGTATGACCCCCGTGCACATTGGAAATATGTTAAACAGATGGTATTTGAGAGAAGCAGACAGACACAATTTTCGATTTATAATATAAGTACATAGACATACTTACTTACTTATTAAAAAAAACACTTAATTAACAGCTCACACACTATGTAATATGTTTGAGATATAAATATAGAACATACGGGGTGTCCCACTAAATGTTGATACGCTTGTTCCAACTTGTGTTCACTCATCAGAAGCAGCTTTTTGCGGCTGTCCAGGCATATCAGGCAGATCTGTGCAAAATATAAGTATGTATGCATTTACCCATGCCTTCTATAATAATCTACTTTTAATGTGACCCACATTTACCACAAAATAGATATAAACAGGATCTGCCAAATCCCTAACAGGTCAACCTGTTAACATCTTAGACTGCACAAACTTGCAGTGGAATAAAATAAAAATTAATAATATACTATAATACGTTGTAAAGGTCATCTCAGAAACTCGGTTTGTATTTAAATAAATTACTCCCATACAAATTGAATGAAACGTCATAAATTAAGTCAAATTGATAGCTATCGAAATAATAGCCCTTGCGATGTATAAAATAAGAATTGCTCATTCAAAGTATAGGATTCAGGGTAGGCATGTTTATGAAGGAGTTACCACTTACCAGCACTGTTGCGGGGACGGCACCAGTGCGGATCTGCCTCGAGCCACTTTCTGTTTCATGAATCTCATCATCCAGAAAATGCTGTGAGCAGACCACAGCGCCAGCTGGCACGAGAGCGTCTTGTTTGCCGAGGGCTCTGAGCCAAGCAGCACGGAGATGCACTTCTCTGGGGAACCTGAAATTATTCTTCTACTTTATTTATGGACCCATATAGGTAGTTTACGTTGTGAATTGTGATGCACTTTGGCATCATAGTCATTTAACATAGTTAGGTACCTGCATTTTGACGACCTCCGTGGCGCAGTGTTGAGCGCTGTTGCCTTAACGTGCGGAGGTCCCGGGTTCGATCCCCGGCAGGGTTTGAAAATTTATAATTTCTGAATTTTCCCTGGTCTGGCCTGGTGGGAGGCTTCGGCCGTGGCTAGTTACCACCCTACCGGTAAAGACGTGCCGCCAAGCGATTTAGCGTTCCGGTACGATGCCGTGTAGAAACCGAATAGGGGTATGGGTTTAATTTAACTGCCATGCCCCTAACAGGTTAGCCCGCTACCATCTTAGACTGTATCATCACTTACCATCAGGTGAGATCGCAGTCAATTTCCTTTTTATACCACCCAGAATAAGGAGCCCCGCGAGGCGGGGCTCCGTCGACCAGGCCTTTGAGAACCTAACCTCAAAATTTAAAAAAATTAATATCTCGAAAACTAAGGATTCGACGAGTTTGGCTTGGAGGGGGGGTAGACCCCCTCCCCCCGCCCCCTTTCCCCCCTCCACTTCCTCCTACCCCGCGGCACATATACCTACTATAAACCACAACCGGCAGCTAGGTACCAAGAGAAAAAAATTGTTGAGAAATACTCACCCGTGAAACGTAATGTACTCTGATTCTGACACGATCTCCGAAGTGGTTTTGCAGAAGGGCACACAGCACCGCATTTCCAAAGTTTTTAAACATGAAACTTAAAATTATTATGAAGATAGTAGTATTCACGAACGATCACCGACCAGAAACAAACGATATCACCAAAGAGTATAATAATATACAGGGATGGATGGATATCACCACCGACCAGAAAGATATCACGATACCTCCAAAGAGAATATATCCTCCAAGACTGTGGTTATATAATGTACTCTGTGGTGACTCTGTGGGTTATATTCTCTTTGATAACCTCTCGATAACGTCTTACCACTGTAGTCTGTGCGTCTTTACCAGTATATATAATGTACTCTGTGGTCTTTACGACCCTCACCCTATCGTAATCAGAGACTTAACCAATCGTAATTCGTCTCGTGGTCGTGGATAGCGATGGCCGATTATGAATGATTTCATTCGAACTATTCGATTATACAAATCGTTCGAATCATTCGAATGATTTACCAACATTAGTAACTAACTTGCTCCACTACTAATTTCATTCGATTATGATAGCTACCACATAGCTACCTACTAATTTGGTTCGATTACTAAATTAGTAGCCACGTGTCAATATTGAAATTGAGTCTTATTTGCAAGGATATAAGGTTACATTTCAATTTTCAATAATACTATTAAAATATAAAAATTTGTTTCGTTGAATTTAAATCTTATTAAACCACCTGACAATTTTGAAATTGAGTCTTATAATTAAGAAAATAAGGTTAAAATTTCAATCGCGCAACTGAAAGCATAAGCGAAGTTACCCACTTCTAACGGAGCGGCGAAAGATTCCGAGAATTGAGTCGCCAACAATCCAGTCTAAAGCGAAACGCCTCTACTAATTAGTAGGTAATTACTAATATTAGTAGTGCAGTCAAACCCAAGCGGCGAATGATTCCGAGTCGCGAACAATGCAGTCAAAACGCGATTAGTAATTACTAATTAGTAGTCGTCATTTGATTATGAGCATTAGCATATTACTAATATTCCATTCGAAAGTGTTCGTTAGTAACTAGTTGTAGATTATTCGATTATTCAGATCATTCGCAATCGCCCATTGATGGTCGTGGAATGTGGTAAGCAAAGAGATTAGAGAATTTAATGATCTGAGGAATTGAACCGTGCTACGTTTTTTGTGGGAAGACCATGGAATTAGGAATTACGACTATGGGGAAGACCTCAGACACATGAAGAGAACTTCTCTTTATAACTCTGTGCCATTTCCCAATAGGTAATTTTTGTGCTTTGAGGAATTATTATACTATAGAGTAGACGCCGAGACTTGGTTGTTTGCAACAAGAGTTATGGACTATGGTACACGTACCTAAACTCACTTAGTCTGTGCGAAGCGCCTATCGAAACAAGACGTGTTTGAGTTATATATGCCTGGGTGTGTACTGAGGTACTGTGTAAACCACTCAACAAATACAAGAAAAGGCCAAGGAGTTACTTTTCACTCGTAGGTTCACTTAATTATTGGTAAAATACACGTAATTTCATTGTTTATAAATAATTAGGTATGAATCGTCAATATACATCACCGCGCTTGCTGCTATGTTTCGGTGAAATTCATAGACTAAGAAACTATGCAGATATGACACTATGAAAATTGTACTAGCTTTTTTAACATAGTAAAAAAAGATAGAATTGTCGGTACATTTTGTGACTAAGTCGGACAAAATAAAATGGAACTAAAAATTACTACTTATAGATTGATCCCTTATCTCCAATTTTTGGAAATGACTTTGTTAAAAATCTTCATTTAAAGTACTATAAAAATGATTTTCCGACACCTCTTCACACAATATTGACGATTTAGGGGCAACTATCGGTACATTTTTTTCCGTATATATGCCGATTTTTTGTCATTAAAAAATACCATCTGTTAGGAGATATGTTCAACTAAAAATTTTGGAAAGAAAAATATTAAAAATAGTACATATAGTACAAAAAATAAAATAAAAATCGCTTGTATTTTTTTCGCATATTTTGCTTCCAAACGTAAATCTTAACATAGTGAAAATAAGGACTATTTTGATTTTGCTCGGTCACTGGTTTGATTTCGTTTCAAAACTCAAATAATAATTTAGTTAGTCAGTCATTTATAAAAAAAAAAAAAATATACCGTAGTATCGAAATAAGTTGATTCACGCAGATTGTAAGTACATGTGTGTGCGTGTGAACGATGCGAGTGTAGTAGTGCGATTTTATACTTATTTGTTTTGCAAATGCGTCCTTAAAGGTTTCCTCGACCAGACAATGTAAAAAGAGAGTCTTGGATTAAATTTGTTCAGAAATAAAATATTAAAATAAATATATTTATTTATGATAAAAAATAATGTATAAGTAGGTAATTAAGATATTGTATATAAATTATCCTTTTTATTTTTTCCTGCACATCATCATCATCATCACTACAGCCTATTAACATCCCACTGCAGGACACAGGTCTCTCATAGGAAAGGGTTTAGAGCTTGGACCCACCACGCTGCTCCAATGCAGGTTAGCGGGCTTTAACAACTATTATCACAAATTAGTGATAATAAACGGGACCGACAGCTTAACGTGCTCTCCGAGGCACGGGGGTGTTACACCGCGAACTTTCAACTCCTGGCTCGAGGTCCGCAGTCAGACATATACACGATAGATCAACGAGGCAGTTATATTATATACTAGTATGGCGCGTGGGTGCGCGGCCCGCTAGCGGTCCGCGTGGTGGACCGCGTGGCCCACTGTGATCCACTGTCTACTTACTCACTGTCCTAATATCCTGGTTTACTGTCTACGTGTTTGACGACCTCCGTGGCGCAGTGTTGAGCGCTGTTGAATTAACGTGCGGAGGTCCCGAGTTCGATCCCCGGCAGGGTTTGGAAAATTTATAATTTCTGAATTTCCCTGGTCTGGCCTGGTGGGAGGCTTCAGCCATGGCTAGTTACCACCCTACCGGCAAAGACGTGCCGCCAAGCGATTTAAACCTTCGACCATCATCTCTCTCCATATTTTTTTCTCCGAACCATTCGTCAAAATGAGAATTCTTCTAAGTATTAAAATAAACTTTGAAAAGGATATATCCGCCATATATTTTCTATGGAAAAATAAATTCCGCCATCTTGAATTTTTTTCCTGTTCATCAAGTAGACCTTCATGTCCTGATCATCTTTTGTCAAGAAACCACTCTTCCATCTTTTATACTCTCCGAGATAGACACCGTCGAAATTTGTATGGCGGCCATCTTAAATCCGCCATTTAGAAATTTTTTTCAGCTAACTGTCAATTGGATGAAGTTTCGAGTGACATTTGTTCGAGCACCCCTCACCTATCTTCGATACCCTGGCTGGTGCTTTTCATCCGTCTTCGAAATCCTCAATCATCAGCTCTCTCCGTATTTTCCCTCCGAATGAATTTTTGTCTTCTATACGAAACGATGAGTTTTTTTTTTCCATTAATATGAGTATAAAGTAACAACCTATACTCACTAAAATTACAATCTAGCCTTAAAATTAGACTAATGAGTAATTTTACTTTAACCTAAACTTATAATTATCTTATAAGTAGTCCATTGACGCATCTTAGTCTTTCTTTATTCAATTTAAAGACACTATGTTCTTGTGTTCTTTAAGGCAGCACTTAAACTACACTTTCACTAATCACTAATCACTCCTGAGAACTAGCTCAAAGGGTTTTGTCCTTTTAAGTCTCCTTACTAACTGCGTAACGTCGAGCAGCTGGATCGCTTCAACGTTGACGTGATGGTGAAGCCGATGTTCGTGGGCTTCAGCAAATTTCGCAATTATTCTATCGACATATTCAATTTTGAGGTCCCGGTGAATATTGTCGTTTCGGATGTACCAGGGTGCGTTAACAATGTTCCTTAATACTTTATTTTGAAACCTTTGTATAATTAGTGCATTGCTCTTTTTGGTGCAGCCCCAGAGCTGACACCCATAAGCCCAGACAGGCATTAAGACTTGCTTATAAAGCAGAACTTTATTGTGAATTGATAGCAAGGAATGTCTTCCTAGCAACCAATGCAGGTTTTTATAGCGAAGTTCTAGCTCATCTCTTTTCTTTTTAACATGGGTCTTCCAACGTAATTTGGCATCCAGCGTTATACCAAGATACTTTGCAGTGAAACGATGAGTGAAAAAAAAATTTTTCATACAAAATTTTACAGGAGAGGTGATCAATCAGTCAGTCAGTCAGCACGAGCAGCTATATATATATTTATATTAATATAATTACTTTTATTTTTTCAAGGTTTAATAATGGACTACCCAAGTCCCGGAAAACCGTTGCTTAAGTGCGGGTTTGTGTCACACAGTGCTATAAAATAAATATTGTAATTAAAACCTCAGTTGCGCTTCAAATTTATTTTACTACGTTCTCAAGTACAGTAATTCAATGGGTAAAATATCGTACAAAGTGTCGCCTCTGTATGACAGTCGCATCTATGAAAGACGCGCGGAACGAGGCCCTCCCCTCCCGCGCGCCCCGCACTGCCGCTCGCGGTACACAGATTTTGTTACCGTTGTCTGTTCTAGTTACTAGTACCTACATAATAATTATTCAATGTTTTTGTGCTGTTTTGTGCGAATCACCGACCAGCTATGCCGACCAGAATCAAGAGACGAATCGTCAATCACGATTCACGAAGCTGAATTTCTTTGTGTTCTCCAGAGACAATAGTTATTTGCAAATAAGACTCCATTTCAAAATTGACACGTGGCTACTAATATATTAATCGAACCAAATTAGTAGCTATCAATAATCGAATGAAATTAGTAGGTAGTGGAGCAAGTTAGTTACTAATTTTGGTAGATCGTTCGAATAATTCGAATGATTTGTATAATCGAATAGTTCGAATGAAATCATTCATAATCGCCCATCGCTAATTTGTTGCAACACTGTGCTACACCAACGCACACATTGACAAATATTCAATGCGTGGAAGTCTAAAAGAACGAACTGAATATGCTGAATACTTATTCTTAGTGTACGGGCACGAAACGAGCGATGGCCGAGCGACGGCGACAGCGGAGCGATGGAATCCGAGAGCTGGCAGTGGCGACGAATTTCGGGAAGATCCTTTAGGCAAGCTGAAATTGTGGAAAAATATTATTTCGTTCATTGGCGAATCCAGTCCTGCCAGTCTGGTAGAGCGTTTGAGGTTATTTCGCTACTTCGCAGCATATTATAACATTTAAAAAAATTAAAAAAAAAACATTTTTATGGCAACTTGATTTTTATATCTTTAAATTTTATACTTATATAATTCGAAAAAATAAATCCCAGACGTTTTTGTCGGTTATAAAGTATCACCAGACCTCTTTCAAATTGTTCCCGAAATTATTCGCCGCCAGCTCGCCGACTAATCGCATCGCCCCGCTACCGCCGTCGCCCCCCTACCGCTAGTTTCGTGCCCGTACACTAGTACTGCTGCACATACAAACGCCGATTTGTTTCAGTCACAGAGTTATGTCTGTGGTTTCAGTACTTTCGTAGACAAAAGAGGTAGAACTCGCTACGCTTGGTCATAGCCACGTCATAGCATAGGTATCTATGATGTTCATAAGAGGAAAACACCGGTGAAGTTGGTTCAGAAAAACCTGTGAGAAAAACAAAACCCTTCTGTGGCATTTCTAACTTTTGCATTCAAATGATTTGAACACATCCTTGACTATATTGTTGGGTTCCAGCTAATTCTTTTGGTAGCAACAATCCACTGGGTTGAGTTGAATCAACGGGAAATCTGGAATTATAAAGTATAACTAATAATCATCATTTAAAACCATCGACTATACAACTAATAGACTCCTCATATAGGGCGAACCCTTTCAGACAACACATCAGACCTAATAGGTCTTATATAATTCCACGCCCTTGTAACAAAACCTACCGAGTTATTTAAATATTAATTAGAGTATATCGATAATTAATTATCGATAAATAATTATTATAGGAGTTAGGACCCCATCCCATTTGATTTATGATTTTTTGACCTTGAGTATACCAATCAGCGTTTAGTACCCCGCGCCCGATTACTTGAATCATTTGACTGAATTGTTTGCATTACGAAAGCATAGTAATTAGGCGTCTATTGGTTGTGTGGTCGATGTTTAAAACCATTGCCGTGCGCTAGTCTTCTCAGACTGAAAAGAGTTTGGACCACCGAGCTGACCAAGTGCGGATACCTTCGAGAACATTATGAAGAACTCTCGTTGCATGCAGTTTTCCTTCACCGCTTGAAGAATACTAACTAATTAATTTCTTAAAACGCACATAACTTCGAAAAGTTAGAGGTGCGTGCATGGGGATCGAACCCGCGACCACATCCACCACTAAACCACTCTAAAACCACTTGGGCTAGGCTATCACCACTACTCCGTTTCTTACTATGCCAACTTACTACTGTAAAAGCTATGTACAATAAAGCTGTTGAGAGGAGAGAGTCAACTTTGTACAATAGATAATTTTCGGCTAAATCGAATCGGAACTATACTGTTTCGATTCGATTTACGCGAAAGTTATAATGTACTTAGAGAAAAATATTACTACCAGAGTTAACATACCGTAACCCTGGATTCGGGCTGACGGAGCAGTAATGAAGAACAATGGAAAAATCAGGAATGTCTGCGTTGCAGAAACGATTGCCATGCAACAATAGAACTGCCTCGCAGTCGGTCACTAGCCACACATCATGGAACCACGTTTATCTTTTATATTTTAAAAATTTTATTGTGTGATTTCATTTCCGAAATTAAATTAATTTTATTTTTTAAAAAGTCTTTCGCTCGCCGCCGTATCATAACTGGCGCAGTCGGTTTTTCGCGACAATTGGTAGAACCTTCGACCAATTGAACGATATCGATCGTTTAATTCGCGACATCGAATCTACGACGGCGGCACGGACGAAGACTTCCACGTGGAGCTGACAGAAGGCAGAAGAAGGCTGAAGAAGTCAGGAGATGCAGAAGGCGCTTTGGTGAGTACTCTCGCTATTTCAAGTTCCTTTGCTCTATTTCACTCTCCAGGCCCTCAACTATACCCATGCCGAAAATCACGTCGATCCGTTGCTCCATTGCAGCGTGATTGAAGGACAACCCAACAAACAAACACACTTTCGCATTTATAATATTAGTATGTTGTTATGTAGTCTGGACTCTGGACGCATCTTATCACGGTTGTTTAAAAAAATACCATTCCTTTGTAATTTTTATAATGTATTTATCAAATGTATGATCCATGGAAATAACAAATAGGAATAAAAATAAAGATTCTTTTCATCATACTTTATTTACAAGACATCTAGATTATAATATATATTAGTTTATACTTAATTAATAAATAAAATATTAATTTACTTAAGAATAAACTAAGATGCATCGCACACCCGCAGAGTGGAGTGGTAGATAGTTTAAGTGTTTGTAGGATAAAATTGTAAACATTTATTATAATGTATATAACCAATAAATAGATTATTATATAATATGTATATTATTATTGCACTTTGTTTTTTGTACTTTTTAAGTGTTTACTTTATATATTTGTTTGTGTGACAATAAAGATCTATCTATCTACCAATCTATCTAATTTGTTTTGTAAACCAATGTCATCTGGTATGTCAAACATACGACTCACAACGAGACAGATTTATGTAACTCACATAAGTCCAACTCGTTTTAACTCTAAGTAAAGTCTGAGCCAAGACAAAGTACACTCTATAGATCTCAGCATAAGACTAAGATAAACAAATAAAAACTTTAAAAAGTTAAATGTGTATGTTTATCTGTTCTCCTCCTCCTGTATGCGGTTGCTGTTTCTGCCAAACTGCGCGATGATGGGTCGCCCTCCCACGATGGTACCGTTCACCTCCTCTAATGCTTGTATGGCTAGGTCTTCCCCTGTAACAGAAAAATCATTTGTTTTAGTCTTCCCCTGTAACAGAAAAATCATTTGTTTTAGTTTGAACAAAGGCCCATATTTATAATACATTTAAGGCGCCAGCGGAGGGTGAATTGCTCATACAAACGTAATACCAAAATAATTTGTAATTCGAGCATATTTCCTCCATAGCGATTATTAAGATTGAACTTGTATTTATCTAGGTTCCTGGATTTTTTCAAAATACTTTTCCAAAATTAAATGTAAGCACATTGCGTTTTGCATGTTTTTACGACATAAACGACATGTTTTTTCCTTATTTGTTTCATATTAAAACCAACGATATCTCACGTACTAATTGATAGCCTATATTGTCAAGTTACAGAATAAAAACACGAAGTTAAAAACACAACAATTTTTCATTCATCATTTTTGGTATTCACGGAACAAGACTAATTAATGTATAAAAAAATCTGAACGCTCATATTGCTATCCCGCTTGCACGCGATCTTGTGTCATCAGCCAAATAGGGATAGCATTAAACCGGCAAATTTATATTTGCGGTTCGAGTAGAAGTTGCGAGCGGCGTTCGCCGTCCTCTTAATACGATTATACTTAAAAAATTAAAAAAATACAATCATAAAAATCCATACCAATATTATAATTGCGAAAGCGTGTCTGTCTGTCTATCTACTACGCTTTCACGGCCCATCTATTCAACCGATTTCGATGAAATTTGGTACAGGGATAGGTTATATCCCGGGGAAGGACATAGGCTTATGTCACTCTCCAGGGGGTCTACTCTCTTTCTCTCAAACGAAACTTCGCAAACGAACGTAATTAGTCGGTTATTAGACCCACACAAAATCGTTCAATCCAATCGGTCACGAAAATTGTCTTTGGATCCTTACTTCGTCTGCGTGTACGAAAACGAAATAGAGAGGAGCATAGAGATAATATTATGTAGGAGAGGAGCTAACTAAATTTCGTTCGTTCGTTTGCGAAGTTTCGTTTGAGAGAAAGAGAGTAGACCCCCAGGTCCTCAACTATTACACCCATGCGAAAAATCACGTCGATCCGTTGCTCTGTTACAGCGTGATTGAAGGACAAACCAACAAACAAACGCACTTTCGCATTTATAATATTAAGAACGATAATATTAGCATGTTATGTAGCGGGCTCGTACGAAGCGATTTGCTTCCTCGTTTCTAATTCGAACCGCTAGGATATGGAATGCCCTGCCGGCTTCCGTTTTCCCCTCATCTTTTAATATATAGGTACCTTCAAATCAAGAGTGAATAGGCATCTTCTAGGCAAGCGCGCTCCACCTTAGGCTGCATCACCACTTGCAAGCAAGTCTGATTGCAGCCAAGCGCTAGACTATATATTTAAAAAAAAAGTATTTACTAGTGAATGTGACGAAAGCCTGCCCCCGCATGCGGCCGGCCATGAGCCTTAGCGGCGGGCGGCCACCGTTGGCCAGCACGAACTGGTTGAACAGAAGCCCCAGCTGCGCCTCGCCCACTGACGGGGATATGTTTTTCAGGAACAGCACCTGCAAACAAAACATAGTTATAGTCCCACAGACTTATCTGTCTGTGGCCAAAATTGGAACTTTGTTTTTTATCCACTACAAGTTAGCCCTTGACTGCGATCTCATCTGCCCCCCTAGCATGGGCCGAGACAATTTTCTCCCCGAGGAAAGGATAAAATTTTTATTCCTAAATAAATAAATAAAAACGTTAAATAACGGTGGATAAATTGTCCCCCGAGTCCCCGTGAAATGTCAAACGGGGCTTAACTTCTCTCCCCTGTTTCCGTGCTCTGCAGGGCTAGCATGGGCCGGAGATAAAAAATTTATCCCCCGATTTTGTCCACTGACAAGAGATAAAATTAACCCACTTCTCAGAGCACGGCAACAGGGGAGAGGAGAAGTTTATCCCCGTTTGACATTTCACGGGGACTCGGGGGACTATTTTATCCACCGTTATTTAGCGTTTTTATTTATTTATTTAGGAATAAAATTTTTATCCTTTCCTCGGGAAGAAAATTGTCTCGGCCCATGCTAAGGGGGCTGAGGGGTGGATAAGTTAATTTTATCTATTGTCAGTGGATAAAATCGGAGGATAAATTTTTTATCTCCGGCCCATGCTAGCCCTGCTGATGGTAAGTGATGATGCAGTCTAAGATGGTAGCAGGCTAACCTGTCAGGGGCATGGCAGTTATATTAAACCCATACCCCTTCGGTTTCTACACGGCATCGTACCGGAACGCTAAATCGCTTGGCGGCACGTCTTTGTCGGTAGGGTGGTAACTAGCCCCGGCCGAAGCCTCCTACCAGGCCAGACCAGGGAAAATTCAGAAATTATAAACTAACTAACTAACTTCTACGACTGTTTATTTTTAAATATTTACTTAGCAACTTTAAACAGCGACTCTGTCACCGGGTCGCGTATTTCCACTGCCTCGAAAGGCGCACGCACGGGTTTGATGTGCTAACTCTCTTTTCAAACTCGTGCTCAATATAAGGCACTCGTCCTCCAATCGCGCAGGGGTTTACAACCGAAATTTTGTTCAAAACACATGTTCAATTCAAGCCGATAAAGCCGACATCGCTGGATCGCGCCAGTTCGGGAGCGTTGGCGGCGGCATAATAATAATAATACTAATGTCCTCCCGACCTAATTTCGGCCACGGCAGCCAATCTCCAGAGAGATTAGCCATCTGCGCGGGAGATATTATAGTGCACAAGTGTGTGCGCAAACACAGGTGCACTCTCTGTTCCTTTACTCTCATAGCCCGATGGGGCAGAAAATCCGACACGACCGGAGAGTGATCAGGCGCAGGACCGACGGCTTAACGTGCTCTCCGAGGCACGGGGGTGAAACACCGCCAACTTCCTAACTCCGGGCTAGTACTGAGAATTTCTTGTCAGAAAAACCCAGACTTGTTGTGACCCGACCCGGGACTCGAACCCGGGACCTCGTCGGCCGCAGTCGAACATGCTAACCACTAGACCAACGAGGCGGCATAATACTATGGTGAATGCCATGCTATGAAAGGGTGACAATGTGGCCAATTCTGTATAACACAATCTCTAAACTAAACTAAAATGGCAGCTTTAAATCTAGTTCTGTCCCTTTCCGCAGGGAGTATTAATGAAAGGGTTTGCAATATTTGTAATGCTGTCATTTTAGAGATTGTGCACTACAGAATCAGCCCCAATACTATTAAAAAATGTAGATCTCTCCTAAAACCGAATAAGCACATGCAATGCTGTACTTATTTATGTTACAAGTGTGGCAAAATGAAAATTACACTCAGCGCACTTGTGCCAAATGCCAAAACTTGCATGTTATAAAAATTGTTTATTGTAATTTTGCTTACAATTAAAACTATAAAGTAGACTTTTCCCACTGTTAAGCGATAAAAATATTATCGCACAGTTATTAGCCAACAAAGGAGTGTGATAATTCAATGGCCGTCATTCAAAACCACAGCTGTTTTTTGTTACAAAATAAATGCAGTTAGTATTCCGTACTCACTTTTGAAGGTATCCCAGGCTCATAATCTTTAAACCTGTCAATCTTCTTGATATCATCCAAGCTCATCTTGGTACCCTCAAGAAGCTGTTCCTCTGCAGCGTTGACTGGCATCACTATATCCACCGCCCTGAACTCTTGGCCCTCTTCCTGATGCTGTACAGGTTCCAGTCTGACTATTTTGTCATCTTTTATTGTATACATAGTTCGTCTTTTAGGTCCTTAAAATAAAATATATGCCCAATGTATAATCTATAAAATCTTCTTTCCGAGATATAAGCTATCTAAGCGGAAATGGTGGAATAAAAATAGTGTTTTAAAAATATGTAAATCGCAGAAAATAATTTTATTTCATTTCAGAACCACTATTGCAAGTTACAGGTAAAAGGTACAATACGAGGGAGGTCCAAAAGTTCGTGGAATGGAGGGGATGGAGTGGGGATAGGTGCGCTCGCTTAGTATCATACTAATTGGGGACCCATCATTAGTATATAAATTGAATTTCAGCCTTATTGCATCATTAGTTTACGAACACTCGCCTGCTAAACAATTCAATCCGGAAGAAAACTGGAACTATGGAGAAAATTGAACACCGTGCTGTGATTTTTGGGGTTGTGTGGAGACGAAACCTGCACAGATTTTGGAGCGGATTGTTACCGGAGATGAAACATGGGTTCATCACTTTGAGCCTGAGTCCAAACAAGAGTCCATGCAATGGCACAAAAAGGGGACACCACCGCCAAAGAAATTCAAAGTGTCGGAGTCGGCGGGAAAGTTTATGGCTACTGTTTTTTGGGATTGTGATTGTGAGTGATTGGGATTGATTACCAGGAAAAGGGAAGGACCATAACCGGAGAATACTACGCAACGATACTAGAAAAATTAAAAGAGGCCATCAAGGAAAAAACGTCGAGGAAAATTGACCAAAGGTGTGTTGCTCTTGCAAGACAACGCGCCGGTTCACAAGAGCAGAGTTGCAATGGCTGCTCTGCACACGCATGGCTTCGAATCACTAGTCCAACCACCCTACAGTCCAGATCTGGCCCCGTGTGATTATTATCAGTTCTCCAATTTAAAAAAAGACTTAAGGGGAAGGAAATTTTCCGACGACAATGAGGTAAAGGAGGCAATTTTGGCTCATTTTGAGGCAAAAGATAAAAAATATTTTTACGATGGTTTAGAAAAATTAATTCATAGATCTAATAAATGTATTCAGCTTAAGGGTGATTATATTGAAAAGGAAAAATAGATTTGTTGTTTCATTTTATTTAAAACCCTTTCATTCCACTAACTTTTGGACCTCCCCTCGTAGTTACAAATATTTAGTTCAAAACAAATCTAAACGTTTCAGAACCAATTCAAAAGCACTTTTAAAAGTTTATTTGAATAAAAAAACATTTGCATTTTGAATTTTATTAAGTTGTTTAAAAAATACTTACCAATGATATTTTTATCTGATTGCGAGGGCCGTACTTTCTCTGGTAATTCTTTTACATCCCATAGACTGCCAGGTTTAACTTGAGACGACCCCGCTATAGGATCAATACCTGGATCCTTTTGTTGCGAGATAAACTTCTGCTTTTTACGCTCAAGCCGTCTTAGTATCTTACGTCTTTTAGTTATAGGTATAATATTATCATTCTTTAAATGACCAAATAGATCTTCCTCTATTTCTTTCAGTTCATTCATAGGATGGCCCGCAGGATAGAATTTTGTTTGTTGCTTGTGTATTCTAGAGATTATTTCTTTTTCTTGCGTGGTAGATGTGGAAGGCTTGCTTGAAGCATTATCTGAAGAGCTAGAAAATCGTAGAATTTTCTAATCACCATTACATTAAGTACTTATTTGTTTAAATATACATAAATACTAGTGTGTGGCTGCAATCAGACCTGTTTAAAAAAGTTCTGTATAAAGAAAAGTTTTGAAGGATAGAATTCTTCTAGCGTGATTTTTTTTTTCATTCATATCCAGCCCACTATTGGGGGACGATGTCGCTCGCGTCCGTAGGATTATTACCACCTTTTCCTCGAACAAGGCCCACCCTACACGTGTCCCCTGGGTGGTGCAAAACGAGCGACAACGCCGAGCAACAGGCGGCGGTAGCACCTTAGGAAAGTGTTACTTGTATTTTTCCTAACCCCCCCTTTTTTAACTATGGAAAAGCCAATACAGGAATGCGATTTGCCATGCAATCCGGCTAGCCCCCGGCGCTATCGGGTACCCGGGCCTGATAGTGTGAAATATGTTACCGAAGACTCCACAGGGGTGAGTGACCAGGCTCCTGTACCAGTAAATACTACTGGAAAGAAAACCTTGGTACAGCAAGCTTTCCACCCAAGCTTATTCATTACCCGGCCGAGGAGTTCATCTCTGGGTAGCAAACCATCAAGCATTAATGAAGAGAGTAGTGCCGTAAATAGGGCGGTGCCACCGGTGCCCAGGCACAGCCCCCCTAGCATGGGCCGAGAGAATTTTCTCCCCGAGGAAAGGATAAATTTTTTATTCCTAAATAAATAAATAAAAACGCTAAATAACGGTGGGTAAATAGTCCCCCGAGTCCCCGTGAAATGTCAAACGGGGATAAACTTCTCCTCTCCCCTGTTGCCGTGCTCTGAGAGGTGGATAAGTTAATTTTATCTCTTGTCAGTGGATAAAATCGGGGGATAACATTTTTATCTCCGGCCCATGCTAGGGGGGCTGGGCGTAGACTCTGGGGGGCGCAAGAATGGCCTGACCAGGCAGGACTATTATTTTTTCGGTTTGCTCCTGATAAGTTCCCGCTGCGCCCCTAGTGCTCGATTCCAACACATACGTACCTACATGCCAGTATCATCAAAATCGTCTGTTAAATTAAACAAAACATCGCGCTCATGTTTTTGGCAGCGCACGAGCGTATTGTGTTTAGTGTTTATCGGAGTCAAGCGGCCGGCCGGTATATAGTAGGGGAGCCGAAGAGGGGATTTTTGGATTTACTTCAGCGCGGCAGATTAATATAAGGGGGGATTCTTTGTACCCTGTAGAGTACCTTCACCATATATGAACCCTGTATACTGGTGGGTCTGTCTAGAACAGCAGATCAGAATAGTAAAAAAAATCGATCATCAGAAATACTCGAGCGCGTCAGATTAAGGTAGAGTGAGTTAATTACATGCGTGAGTTAATTTTTGACGACCTCCGTGGCGCAGTGTGTAGCGCTGTTGTCTTAACGTGCGGAGGTCCCGGGTTCGATATTGCTCTAGCTAGGGTACCTATAATATCTAAAAAAACAAGGGCGCAGTTATAAAAGCTCGCACAGGGCGTAGAAAAGGCTATTTACGGCACTGTGACTGAGACAAGCCTTCTTAATAAACAAATGCCCCCTCCAAGCAACAGCGATGAAACCCCAGTCAAAACAGGCCCACCAGAATGGCAGAGAATTCCTACCCTGAGAAACCCTAAGAGGAAAAAATCAACACTCAGCCCTTCTCCTGAAAGAATACCGACTGCAAACAGATACAGCAATCTCCCGGTGGATGAGAATGAAGGACCAAATCCAAACCATAAGCAAAAACCAACCAAGCCACCGCCAATAATTATCCTCTATGGCATAGAGGATGTCAATAAATTAACTGAACTGCTAAGTGGCTCTGTTGACAAAAGCAAGTTTTATTATAAAATTGTCAACAAAAACCAGTTACGATTAAATTCAGAAGATGTGGACATCTACAAAAAGCTAATATCTGTTATAAGAGAGCAAGGCTTAATTGGTCACACATTTAACAGAAAAGGTGCAGGTACAGGTGCTGCAGACTTGTGATTAGGAACTTGCATCACACAACACCTATCGAGGCTATAAAAGAGGAAATAGAAAAAACAGGCAACACAGTGACTGGCGAAATCATTAATGCTAGATATGGTCCTGAGAAGAAGCCGACATCGACTTTCTTTGTCAACCTTCTTCCTCATACAAACAACAAACTTGTTAAAGAAATCAAGTACATCCAACATCGACTTTCTTTGTCAACCTTCTTCCTCATACAAACAACAAACTTGTTAAAGAAATCAAGTACAAGTACACCAGTCCGTTAAAATTGAAGACCCGAGGAAAAAGAAGACTATAGTACAATGCCAACGATGCCAGCAGTATGGCCACTCTAAGAACTACTGCATGAGACCCTTCCGCTGCGTGAAGTGCGCACAATCGCATAAAACATCTGAGTGCCCAAAACGAGATAGAAACACACCTGCAAAATGTGCTCTGTGCCTAGGCGCCCATCCAGCGAATTATAAAGGCTGCGAAGTCTATAGAGAAATCTTGGCAAGGAGAATAACTAATCAAGCAACTAAAAAGCCTACTCGTACTATGAATAAAACCGTTGAAGCGCCTTTACAACAACAGCAATTTGAACAAATCCACCCAACAGCTAAGGATAAGATGCACTATGCAGAGGCCCTCAAATCGCAAAATAAACCTCAAGCTCAAGAACCACATT
Source organism: Erebia ligea (assembly GCA_917051295.2). Taxonomy (NCBI): domain Eukaryota; kingdom Metazoa; phylum Arthropoda; class Insecta; order Lepidoptera; family Nymphalidae; genus Erebia; species Erebia ligea. The sequence continues at coordinate 3,245,596 of OU785241.1, forward strand.
CAACTTATATTTTAACTAACAATTTAGAGCAAATGCTTATAAAACAAAGTGAAAAATTTGATCTAATCTTACAACAGATGAGCACTCTAATGAGTCTCATTACAACACTTGTCGATAAACTAGCCAAAAAATAGGTTTACAAGTAGCTACATGGAATATAAATGGCTTAAGTCCCAATAAAGATGAGGCTGAGCTTTGTTAAAAGAACATAAAATTGACGTTCTTCTTATTACTGAAACCCATTGTACTAGTAACAGTAGTATTAAATTTGATGGGTTTTGCACGTATTTGACCAAACACCCCGATGGAAAGGCCCATGCAGGAACATGCATTATTATTAAAAACAATATAAAACATCATCCATTTCCAGACTTTCAGACATGTCATATCCAAGCCACCATAGTTGCTGTTGAAGACAAATGCGGATATTTTAACATTGCCTCTGTCTATTGTCCACCAAAACATAATATAAGTGAAGCTATGTTCAAGGAGTTCTTCACAAGACTCGGTGATCGCTTTGTGGCAGGTGGGGACTGGAATTCGAAACACACGTACTGGGGCTCAAGACTAACGACAACGCGAGGCAGACAACTAAATCTAGCCCTAATCTCTAATCACCTTGTGCCTATTTCTACTGGCGAACCAACATATTGGCCAACTGACAGGAATAAAATACCTGTCCTCTTGGACTTTTTTATCGTGAAGGGACTGTCTCAACATTATTTCAAAGCTGAATCCTGCTATGATAGCTCCTCGGACCACGAAGTAACTGCAAACGTCCCTATGCAAGTGAAACACCAAATCCTGGAAAAACGACGCTTGCGACGTGTATGGCATACCAGCAGACATCACTCTGATAAAACAGCATTTAATAAAGCGTGTAAGGAGTTAAAGGAGAAGTTGCAAGAGATACAAGACAGCACTATAGAGCATAAACTTACAACAGTTACACCCACTCCCGCCACAAACTACTCTCTGTGGAAGTTAACAAATTCAATTAGTAAGCCCATTCAAGCTAAACCCCCTTTAAAGCTAGGTAATGGCACCTGGGCAAGAAGTGGACAAGAAAAAGTAAATGCGTTTGCTGAATATCTAGCCTCAGTGTTCACTCCCAATGAAGCAGAGAGTAGCAGCGAATTTGAAGCCTATTGTGATACGACTCTCAATGCAGCCTACCAACTAGATGTTCCACCAAAATCAATATCTCCTCGCGAAGTAGCAAGGCTAATAAGAAGTCTAGACAACAAAAAAGTGCCTGGATTTGATTTAATAACCAAAGAAGTACTAAAAGAGTTACCTAAAAAAGCATTAGTCTTTATTGCCTACTTGTTCAATGGCATATTAAGAACTCAGCACTTTCCTAGTCTTTGGAAGGTTTCTCAAATACTAATGGTACACAAAGCAGGAAAACCACCACAAGATATCAAGTCCTACAGGCCTATTAGCTTATTGCCAACTCTGTCCAAGCTATTCGAGAAAGCTCTACTACATAGAATAGACTTTTTTGGCTGGAGTCCTTTGTAAATTAACTGGCAAGATGATGCACATGACCTTATCAGCATAAATTTAGGTTTTTAAAACCCCTCAGGAACACCTTGATCTTCCAGGATAAAAATTAAGTCTAACTAATTAACTGAAACCTGACAGGCTGTAGTAAGATAAAAGACATAGAAACACACATCACATATTTTATAATAATATGGATTCTATATTACATTGAGAACAGATTTCTAAATACTAATCACTAAACACTTTAAACAAATACTTAACACTCGCACTAATCATTGCCTGTCTAAATTATGTATCTACTAATCACTTTACACTTACAATTAACACTCGCTTAATCTAACACTAATCAAAATGCGAACCGGCCTTAAGGTGAATGTTTGAATTTTGGCTGTGGGCCCTAGTAAAAACAAATGTCCTTACCTGCATGCAGCCACATTTTTTGAATCATTGATCTTATCATACAAAGTCTTCAGCTTTGTCTTCAATATACTTGACTCAATCTTATTACGCTGTTCTAGAAGGCAAGCTTCGTTTTCTTGGTACAACTTTATCTCTTCATTGGATAGACCAATCTTCTTCAAGTATTCTAAATGCTGGATGTCAGTTTCGACTTTCCTGAATTCCTCAGCCGTGGACAACCCATACTTTGTAAAAGGTAATACTTCGGATGTCTTCTGAAACTCCTTCGGCATTTCAGAACTAGAAACAGGATGGTAATAACATGAACATTTATATGAGTCACGGGTACTTACCTACCTACCTACTACATAACTCAAATAAATTAATAGTTATCTTGGAAACACTTGGTGAAAACATTCTCTTATTTATTCATGAACTACACACCACATTTTATAGGTTTTTTGAGATTTGCAACAGCCAGAACAATAAAATATTTTTAATATTTATTAAATTATTTGCAAACAATTTCTGCTTGCATTGTTTCTTTTCTTGGCGTCACAGATTAAAATTTAAGCTAGCCTTGGCGTTTTCTCTTCTCGTGATCCAGAGACACCCATGGAGGTAACAAATACATGGAGGCGCCCTGTACTACAAAACTAGGGTGCATACCTACAGAAAAATGTCGCAAAAGATGGCCGCCCATTAGGGAGTGTACTTCAAAACTATCGACATCGATAAGGTTTGAAACGATAATCAAGTATTTGTTAGTATAACAAACAGTACTTTATTACGTATTCGCTTGGATTTAGGTTTTTAGAGATCTATTTCGTAAGTTTCGCTGCCAGCCACACTGTGAGATTGAACTAGAAATAAAAAAGTACCTACACTCTGTTGGATGAAAAACTGATTTTTCAGGCTGCTAAGACTGCCTCGTCTACATAGGTATCAGTCGCTTGTAAATTAAAAACCTCTTCTTTTTATGAAAGAGCAACTGCCGAGTTTCTGGCCGACTTTTCAAAGATTTTTTTTCCGAACAGGTGGTAGAGTCAAAACATGACGTAGCATAAGAGACAGCTGCTTGAATGTCCTTTAAAATAAATACATAATGAATATTACCGTACCTCTTCAAAGGCTAGTAATTGCTGTGCGGTTGTAATTTTTCGCCCAAGGGTGAAACTTTAATTAAAGTAATAAAGGCATTCACCGCTTTTAAAAAGCAAAAGCAAATTTAAGAGCAAAATATGTTGTCAAATAATAAAAGAAATAAAACACAGTTAGTAGGTATATAATATGTATTAGTGTTATGCGTAAGTACCTACACATATTTTATTAATATTAAACAAATTATCAAAATGGGACACTTTTTAGCGATCCACACCAATTTTTGCACCTAACTCTTGATGAAATTAAGTATCTCTCTTCAAAACGTTTTGAACAATCCCATAGACTTATAAGTCGAGGATTTATATTTTCTACACCTATAGCTTCAATCCATTTTTTCTTTAACTTTTCATTAGCTGGAAACCTGAAGATAAGAAGTATAACATTAATAGAATAGAAAATATTATAAATACGAAAATGTGTCTCTCTGCCTGTTTGCTACGCTTTAATGGCCCATCTTTTTAACTGTTTTTGATGAAATTTGGTAGGTATAGAGATAGGATCCGGGAAAATTGAGAAGTTCCCGTGGGAAGCAAAAATCTAAATCAACACAGCAGAAGACGTGGACATCATCATCTGTTGTATTTTTTCATATTATATTCTAGTAAGTATATACAATATATAAAAAGTATAACACTAAGCGGGCAAATAGAAATTTAAATTATAAACTGTTTGGTGTTTATGAGAATATTATCTGATGTTGCTATGCGTAGTAATGCATTAAAATTATTTATTCAAGACGTTTAGCCCTATACTATAATACTATCGACAAGTTGATCTTGAATCTTGATTGACAATGGACATCCCTAAGTCTCATGTTTACATTAGATGCATGTACTTATTGCAACGTGATTACTACTTAACGACGTTAGTTACAAGACAATATGGGTCATAAAATGCTTACACGTTCACTTTTAATAAGATTATTGGAAAAATAGCGAAGAAATTAATGACTTTCAAAAATGACTTCAAAACTAGTTAACTACTAACCTATGAAAAGTTAATCCTGGCCGAGTTTTGTCCTTCCGAGAGCCACACTGCCTGATGCTACACATAGGCATATTAGAATAATGTACCTAAACATGCACTTGATGATAATATGAACTTTTATTTGATAATTTTATAGTATTTGGCAATAATCTTTATCAACACGCAGTTACTTGACAGCTGAACTCACTGAAGTACAACCAATACATAACCATTACTTATCGCAAAAAATGGCGGATGGCACCCGGCCTCAGTATATGAGTATATTAGACTAGTGGTTCGCCCCGAACTGAGACCTCGCGGTATCCATAAACTTACAGAGCGCCATCTATGTGAAGTTCTGTTAAAAATAGTGAAGCTCATTAAAAATTAAATAATTTCGTTTCCTTAGAATATTTATCTAATTTTAGTATTTGTTGTTCAAGTACAGGATATAATTCAAATAAGTGATCAAGTTTCAGGCTCAGCCTTTTTTTTTTAAGCACAAATGAATAAATTTGTACAGAGCGCCATCTATTGACAACATTGTGAAGTTTGTTCAAAATACGTAAGCTTATTAAAAATTAAATAACTTCGTTTATTATAATATTTATCTAATTTTAGTATTTGTTGTTCAAGTACAGGATATAATTCAAATAATTAATCAAGTTTCAGGCTCAGCCTTTCAGAAAATTGGGAGTTCTGAGGTCATCTTTGGACGTCAGAAAATCACCACTTTGAAAGCCCCCCATTTCGTCAATTTTAGGGGAAAAATTTAAATAAAAATATTTTTGGACTCCGTTCCTCATTATCTTTAAAATGATATACCGCAACCCTATGTAATGCTATAAAAAATATTTTACTTCGCATTCGCTTCTATGAGAGCCCCCCTGAAATAAAGATTTTTATAACTTTTTAAGCCATATTCGGCGGGAGGCCATCGGTTTACATAGTATATTTAAATTTGAAGTAATTACGTTCAGTAATTCAGAAGTTATAAGGCTCTGACAGACGGACGGACGGACGGACGGACGGACCTTCGCTTCGCTCGGTCAAATATACTTCAGCTCCATGTATTTGTTACCTCCATGGTGCCACCGACGGGCCCATAATTATTCTCTAACTCAGTGCCTATCAAAAAATGAAAGCCACTGACATATATTTTCCATTGAAGGTTTAATAAGAAATGTTATTATATTTTTTTATATTTCGTAGCAAACCTTCAATGGAAAAAAATATACGTCAGTTGCTTTCATTTTTTGATAGCCACTGAGTTAGTAAGAATAGGGGTGCAGACCGTTGGTGCCATAGACTACACGTATATGATACGTATGTACCTGTGGTATGTACTGGGAAGTTGGTGCTGTCGTGCTGTCCGGAGACAAGTAACATCGAGAGTAACATCAATAACTTGTCACCAAATAAAATATTAAAAGGGGACATCGAAGAAAAATACGTAGCTAAAATGGATGAAATTCAACAAATAGCCTATGTAAAATATAAGTGTTTTAAATTAAGAAAAAAAGTTCTAAATAAATAAGTTTTAGATTTATCTTCTTTAATTTTAATTTTTAATTTTAAGTATTTAGGAAATCCTTACATTATTTGGTTGTCGATAGAAGTACATCACTAAAGTATCGATAGCGAGTTAACGACTTGGGGTAAGCCCTATACTGTCAAATGGCTGCAACACTACAGCAGCGCCGAAACGGCCGAGCGATCGCGTAACTTCTGCATCAATCATTGATACATCGCAATCACCGCTGATTGGTTAAAACTCTTCCACTATTGGACATAATCCATTGACGCAGCAAGAATGCCATAAATTCAGCCAATTACAACAATTGATACTGTAACAATGATTGATGCAGAAGTTACGCGATCGCTCGGCTGAACAATTCGAAAACTGGGTGGAAAAAGTCACTGTCGCATCTGTTACGTTATAGTATCATGGATGTATTAAGTACTTACGTACAAACAGGATTGCGCACTAAGACGCTAAAATCGAGCTCGTGCGAAATAGCGCTAAACAGGACTGCGTCCTCTTCTTTTAGAGTGACAACACGTTTTAGTGTTGTAAGACATTTGACGGTATAGGCGAGTTGGAGAGGATGAATTTTTTGTGACAACTGACTAAGAAACTTTTCAGGAATTTGTATTGATCTGTCCCCATAACAAGCGGGCAATATTATAGGTAGGTAAAAACTCGATTTTACACATTGAGGTATTATGTACTAACGTTTTTACATAAAAAAAAGGCAGAAGAAAAGTTTGTAGATTTTAATTTTATCTCTATTTTCCGGTCTACTTGTTTGTTTGGTACCTATAAAATCAGCTATATTAAAAGTAATTTCCTAAAGAGCTGCAGACTTGAAATTTTAAACATAGATTGTAAGACGTAAGTGAATGACAATGCAATATTAATGCAATGGATTAACAAACAAACTACAATACAATATAAACTGTATAATAAAACAAACAAACATAAAACATTAATTTTAAATACAAGAAAGCGTTCTATCTCTTAGTTTGTATGGTTGTTTGTTTGTTCCTGGTTAAGAAGTTGCCTTTTTGAGTGCATATGACTCTGTAGCAAAATCTTCTGCCTTGAAATGTTATCCGCAAACTACCGAATATTTGGTAACATATCCAGGTGTTAGGAGGACTGTACCTTCAGTCTCCATAGCAACAGTTTTTTATTATTTTATAACTTGTCATACAACTGTAAAATAAAAACATTCGTCACAAGTTCCAACAGTATTTATTTTACTTTAATATGGTAGCAGAGCAAAAATAAAGCGATAAATACGTTGATCACGATGGCGTCGGGCTCAAGTATGTAGGGCGTTATTGACTTCCTCGCCCTACAACCAACTACCTAGTTAGGATTCACTTCCTAAGTGTAGGCGTTGAAATGATACACTCGATAATGACTAACACGATAGTATATTATAATAATGACTTATTGAATAATAACACTGTATAGATAAATGGTAAAAGAACGGTGGGCCTAGCAGCGCTGCTAGACTGCCACGCTGGTTCGCGTCTCTCGAGTGAATAAGCTGCCCGCCGTTCGACGTTGCTTTCTGCCAATCAGCGATTCGATATTCGAACTTCAGTACATAGCTCGCAGACGTATGCACTGGCCGGTACGAAGCAAAGAGGCCAGCTAGCGGAGCACCACATCACCCCCCTGCAGAGTGAAAAAGTGTTGAAGTAGCGATATGAAACCTCTTTCTTCTAGGCTGATATGTGTCTTTGGTGTGTGATGTTTTTTCTTTTGAAAATAGAATGACACTGTCAATACGCATGGTAACTGAAATATATTTTTTCATGTCTGCAAACTAACGTTTTATTATTTCCACTAGTTAACTTTAAGTTGTTATGCTGCCCAGCACAAAAATAATTATTGTTGTAAATAATGGAGCTATCAAAAATTAAAATTTCGAAACTTGACGGCGAAAATTGGGTATCATGGAAGTACCGCATGTTGGCGATGTTACGTGGCATGGACGGTCTCATGGATATTGTTCAGGGAAAGATAAGTAAACCAGAGAAGCCTGCAAAGAGTGATACTATGGAAGGTACAGTTTTTGAAGCGGCGATGGCTACATATCGAAGGAACTTAGCCGAGTACTACAAGTTGGAAAGTACAGCTCTCTTATTGATTACGAACAATTTGTTAGACGAAACTCTCGACAAAGTAATAAGGTTCACAAATCCTAAGGAAGTATGGGATGAACTACATAGATTGTACGATGGTGTATGTGAAGACCATTTATACAGGAAATGTATGGAATTCTTTCAATACAAATGGGAATCTACTTCAGGAAATGATATGAAAGCTCATATTTCAAAGATGAAAAACTTATGGCACAGTTTAAATCAGGAGCTTATCAAAGACGAAGGTAAAGAATTACCAGAATTGTTATTGATATGCAAGATTATGGAGACCTTGCCAGAAAGCTATTTCAATTTTAAATCGAGCTGGTTACTCATGTCTAAGAAGGATAGAACCGTGGAGAACCTTACTAGTCAATTATGTACTCACGAGAAGGCATTGTCAACTAAGGAGAACATGTCTGAGTCTACGTCTGAGATTGTGTTAGTTGCGTATAGTACCAAGAAAGGTAGAAACACCAAGAAGGGTAATGGTGAAGGTAGTAAAAAGAAAAAAAAGGCTTTCAGGTGTCACATTTGTAAGGAAGTCGGGCACTTTATGAAGGACTGTCCTAAGAAAGAACAGGTTCCAGAGAAAGGTCCTACAACGAGTATGATGGCAGTAAAGGTTAATGCGACAGATTGCGCTCAAGATCGTGATGATTGGTATGTTGACAACGGAGCCACACACCATATTACAATGCGAGGCGACCTGTTTGAGGAATTTGAACGTTTTACGGAATCATGTACAGTGACAACAGCTAATGGAAAGCAAGTTAATGCCTTGGGTAAAGGAAGCATTTTGATGAAAACCAAGAATGAGGTAAGATTTCATTTGAGAAATGTTTGGTATGTTCCTCAGATTACTACAAACCTGTTTTCGGTACTAGCAGCGCAGGACATGAATCCGAAGAGCGTGTTTCAGTCACGTATGATTACCTGCTCATTGAAAGTAAATAAGACAGTAACCGTTACTGGAGATAGACGGAGATATGGTGGACTATTCAAGTTAAACTGCAAGGCGATTCAACCAAATAGAAGCGTTGTTGTAAATACTGTTGACACGCTGCAGCTTTACCACGAACGTATGGGTCACCAGGATAAACGTCATGTGAAGGATGTAATAGAGCAAGAGTTGAATGTAAAAACTAAGAATGATGGGACGCTATGCGAAGGATGTATTTTCGGGAAAACACATAGAAAAAAGTTTGGTGTTAGAGAAAAAGCAAGTAGTCCAGGAGAACGCATACATTCGGACGTTTGTGGTCCGTTCCCACTTTCAGGCTCTAAGTCCAGATACTTTGTACTCTTTAAAGATGAATACACTCGCTATCGATATGTCTATTGTATGAAACAGAAGTCAGAAGTCCCTGCAAAGTTGCGACTAATGTTAGCTGAAGCAAAGGCAGTTGGACACACGATTAAGGAGTTTCTAAGTGACAATGGAGGGGAGTTCGATAATGTGGAGGTCAAAGAAGAATTACAGAAGTGCGGAATACATCAACGGTTAGTTATGCCCTATACTCCAGAACAGAACGGGTGCAGTGAAAGAGAAAACCGTACGATTGTCGAAATGGCCAGAGCAATGATGCACGCTCATGAAGAGCTTCCTCAAAAACTGTGGGCAGAGTTGGTAAATACAGCGATGTATATTCTGAATAGAACAGGACCAACTACTGTGGAACACAAGTCTCCGTACGAGTTGTGGTTTGGGAAAAAGCCGCAAATCAAACATTTGAGGATCATTGGTTCGACTTGCTACGCGCATATTCCGAAACAAAAAAGGAAGAAGATGCAGAAGAAAGCAAAGAAGTGTTACTTGGTTGGCTATGACAATGATGACGGTTATAGACTCTGGCACAGAGAGTCGGACACTATAGTTAGATCCAGAGATGTCACATTTGATGAGAGACCACTGGAGACTAATTTAGGAAGTGAAGAACCTGGGGATACTGAACATTCTAAAGTAACAGAGACAGCTAATATAGAAGTTCCAATATATGTAAGGAAGGAACAACATGAAAATGAGATACCGAAACCAGTCACAGCTGAAGAATACAGAGGAAGACCTATTGAGACAAATAACGAAGTTGAACTCTCGGAGGACACGGAAGTTATTGAGGGTCCTGTTACTAGTGGTGATGAAGAAGAATTTGAAGATGCGCGTGCAGAGGAGTCGGAAGACGAATCTATTGAATTGGGCAGGCAAGGTATGCAGCTCAGAGATCGATCACTCCTGCAGCGACCATCAAAATTCAATGATTACGTTTCTCATGTCAATATATTTATATAGTTATCCACGTAGAGAACAGGTGAAGCCGCCATCTTCGTCATGCCTTGCATAAGACGAGCTAGCCAAATGCCTTCTTTCGCTGCCACACTAGCTGCGACAATCTCGGCTTCTGTAGTGGAAATAGCCACACTGGATTGTCTCTGGCTTAACCATGACACGGCGCCTCCAGCATAAATGCATACAACTCCAGTAGTTGATCTCCCCGTTGTCAGATCTCCGCCGTGATCTGCATCACTATAACATTCCAGAATACCTTTCTTGTAATCCTTCTTATACAGAATTCCCAAATCTGGAGTGTACTGTAGATATCTTAGTATGCGCTTTAACCGAACACAATCCGTGTGAGTCGGGTTTTCCAAGCTTCTGGATACTACACTGACAGGATATGCTATGTCAGGCCTTGTGCACACCATCAGATAAGCAAGTGCACCTACTACTTGTCTATAATTCTTCAGAAAGTAGTCATCAACCTTCTCTGTTTCCTTTGGTACAGGGTCCTTTACCATAGGAGTGCTTACTGGTTTACAGTTTTCCATACCAAATCTCTTCAAGATTTTTTTTACATAAGAAGTCTGGTGGATTCTAATATCACCGCCTTCTCTGACTTCAACCTCTATACCCAAGTAATACGATACAGGTTTATTAGTCATTTCAAACTTCTCTTTCAATTCCTTAATGAATTCATCAATCAGTCCTTCATTTGAACTGGCTATAAGACCGTCGTCGACATATAGAGCAACTAATAACTTCCCATTAGATCTCTCTCTCTTAAACAGGCAGGGGTCAGCTTCACTGACTTCAAATCCAATTTCCTTGAAATAGTTTATGATCGTCGTGTTCCAACATCGTGGAGCCTGTTTTAATCCATACAAGCTTTTCTTAAGTAAGCATACTCGTCCGCTACCATCATCATATCCTTCTGGTTGCCGCATGAATATCTCTTCCTCAGTCAACGAACCGTATAAAAAGGCTGTACAGATGTCAAACTGACGTAGTGCCATCCCTTTATTAGCTGCTAAACTCAGCACCGCTCTAATAGTTGCCATCTTAGCTACGGGGCTAAAGGTCTGATCATAGTCTTCCCCTTTCTTCTGTCTAAAACCTTTTACGACAAGACGTGCCTTAAATTTATCTACTGAACCATCTGGGTATAACTTCACTTTATAGATCCATTTACAAGGTATTGCTTTCCGATTCTTAGGCAATTCCTCAAGAACCCACGTTCCATTTGCTTTTAAGGATCCAATCTCGCAATCCATAGCTTTGCGCCAAAGGTCTTTATCTGGGCAATCTATAGCTTCCTTGTAAGTTTCTGGTTCGTAGTAACAATCATCGCTGGTATTGACATGAGAAACGTAATCATTGAATTTTGATGGTCGCTGCAGGAGTGATCGATCTCTGAGCTGCATACCTTGCCTGCCCAATTCAATAGATTCGTCTTCCGACTCCTCTGCACGCGCATCTTCAAATTCTTCTTCATCACCACTAGTAACAGGACCCTCAATAACTTCCGTGTCCTCCGAGAGTTCAACTTCGTTATTTGTCTCAATAGGTCTTCCTCTGTATTCTTCAGCTGTGACTGGTTTCGGTATCTCATTTTCATGTTGTTCCTTCCTTACATATATTGGAACTTCTATATTAGCTGTCTCTGTTACTTTAGAATGTTCAGTATCCCCAGGTTCTTCACTTCCTAAATTAGTCTCCAGTGGTCTCTCATCAAATGTGACATCTCTGGATCTAACTATAGTGTCCGACTCTCTGTGCCAGAGTCTATAACCGTCATCATTGTCATAGCCAACCAAGTAACACTTCTTTGCTTTCTTCTGCATCTTCTTCCTTTTTTGTTTCGGAATATGCGCGTAGCAAGTCGAACCAATGATCCTCAAATGTTTGATTTGCGGCTTTTTCCCAAACCACAACTCGTACGGAGACTTGTGTTCCACAGTAGTTGGTCCTGTTCTATTCAGAATATACATCGCTGTATTTACCAACTCTGCCCACAGTTTTTGAGGAAGCTCTTCATGAGCGTGCATCATTGCTCTGGCCATTTCGACAATCGTACGGTTTTCTCTTTCACTGCACCCGTTCTGTTCTGGAGTATAGGGCATAACTAACCGTTGATGTATTCCGCACTTCTGTAATTCTTCTTTGACCTCCACATTATCGAACTCCCCTCCATTGTCACTTAGAAACTCCTTAATCGTGTGTCCAACTGCCTTTGCTTCAGCTAACATTAGTCGCAACTTTGCAGGGACTTCTGACTTCTGTTTCATACAATAGACATATCGATAGCGAGTGTATTCATCTTTAAAGAGTACAAAGTATCTGGACTTAGAGCCTGAAAGTGGGAACGGACCACAAACGTCCGAATGTATGCGTTCTCCTGGACTACTTGCTTTTTCTCTAACACCAAACTTTTTTCTATGTGTTTTCCCGAAAATACATCCTTCGCATAGCGTCCCATCATTCTTAGTTTTTACATTCAACTCTTGCTCTATTACATCCTTCACATGACGTTTATCCTGGTGACCCATACGTTCGTGGTAAAGCTGCAGCGTGTCAACAGTATTTACAACAACGCTTCTATTTGGTTGTATCGCCTTGCAGTTTAACTTGAATAGTCCACCATATCTCCGTCTATCTCCAGTAACGGTTACTGTCTTATTTACTTTCAATGAGCAGGTAATCATACGTGACTGAAACACGCTCTTCGGATTCATGTCCTGCGCTGCTAGTACCGAAAACAGGTTTGTAGTAATCTGAGGAACATACCAAACATTTCTCAAATGAAATCTTACCTCATTCTTGGTTTTCATCAAAATGCTTCCTTTACCCAAGGCATTAACTTGCTTTCCATTAGCTGTTGTCACTGTACATGATTCCGTAAAACGTTCAAATTCCTCAAACAGGTCGCCTCGCATTGTAATATGGTGTGTGGCTCCGTTGTCAACATACCAATCATCACGATCTTGAGCGCAATCTGTCGCATTAACCTTTACTGCCATCATACTCGTTGTAGGACCTTTCTCTGGAACCTGTTCTTTCTTAGGACAGTCCTTCATAAAGTGCCCGACTTCCTTACAAATGTGACACCTGAAAGCCTTTTTTTTCTTTTTACTACCTTCACCATTACCCTTCTTGGTGTTTCTACCTTTCTTGGTACTATTCGCAACTAACACAATCTCAGACGTAGACTCAGACATGTTCTCCTTAGTTGACAATGCCTTCTCGTGAGTACATAATTGACTAGTAAGGTTCTCCACGGTTCTATCCTTCTTAGACATGAGTAACCAGCTCGATTTAAAATTGAAATAGCTTTCTGGCAAGGTCTCCATAATCTTGCATATCAATAACAATTCTGGTAATTCTTTACCTTCGTCTTTGATAAGCTCCTGATTTAAACTGTGCCATAAGTTTTTCATCTTTGAAATATGAGCTTTCATATCATTTCCTGAAGTAGATTCCCATTTGTATTGAAAGAATTCCATACATTTCCTGTATAAATGGTCTTCACATACACCATCGTACAATCTATGTAGTTCATCCCATACTTCCTTAGGATTTGTGAACCTTATTACTTTGTCGAGAGTTTCGTCTAACAAATTGTTCGTAATCAATAAGAGAGCTGTACTTTCCAACTTGTAGTACTCGGCTAAGTTCCTTCGATATGTAGCCATCGCCGCTTCAAAAACTGTACCTTCCATAGTATCACTCTTTGCAGGCTTCTCTGGTTTACTTATCTTTCCCTGAACAATATCCATGAGACCGTCCATGCCACGTAACATCGCCAACATGCGGTACTTCCATGATACCCAATTTTCGCCGTCAAGTTTCGAAATTTTAATTTTTGATAGCTCCATTATTTACAACAATAATTATTTTTGTGCTGGGCAGCATAACCACTTAAAGTTAACTAGTGGAAATAATAAAACGTTAGTTTGCAGACATGAAAAAATATATTTCAGTTACCATGCGTATTGACAGTGTCATTCTATTTTCAAAAGAAAAAACATCACACACCAAAGACACATATCAGCCTAGAAGAAAGAGGTTTCATATCGCTACTTCAACACTTTTTCACTCTGCAGGGGGGTGATGTGGTGCTCCGCTAGCTGGCCTCTTTGCTTCGTACCGGCCAGTGCATACGTCTGCGAGCTATGTACTGAAGTTCGAATATCGAATCGCTGATTGGCAGAAAGCAACGTCGAACGGCGGGCAGCTTATTCACTCGAGAGACGCGAACCAGCGTGGCAGTCTAGCAGCGCTGCTAGGCCCACCGTTCTTTTACCATTTATCTATACAGTGTTATTATTCAATAAGTCATTATTATAATATACTATCGTGTTAGTCATTATCGAGTGTATCATTTCAACGCCTACACTTAGGAAGTGAATCCTAACTAGGTAGTTGGTTGTAGGGCGAGGAAGTCAATAACGCCCTACATACTTGAGCCCGACGCCATCGTGATCAACGTATTTATCGCTTTATTTTTGCTCTGCTACCATATTAAAGTAAAATAAATACTGTTGGAACTTGTGACGAATGTTTTTATTTTACAGTTGTATGACAAGTTATAAAATAATAAAAAACTGTTGCTATGGAGACTGAAGGTACAGTCCTCCTAACACCTGGATATGTTACCAAATATTCGGTAGTTTGCGGATAACATTTCAAGGCAGAAGATTTTGCTACAGAGTCATATGCACTCAAAAAGGCAACTTCTTAACCAGGAACAAACAAACAACCATACAAACTAAGAGATAGAACGCTTTCTTGTATTTAAAATTAATGTTTTATGTTTGTTTGTTTTATTATACAGTTTATATTGTATTGTAGTTTGTTTGTTAATCCATTGCATTAATATTGCATTGTCATTCACTTACGTCTTACAATCTATGTTTAAAATTTCAAGTCTGCAGCTCTTTAGGAAATTACTTTTAATATAGCTGATTTTATAGGTACCAAACAAACAAGTAGACCGGAAAATAGAGATAAAATTAAAATCTACAAACTTTTCTTCTGCCTTTTTTTTATGTAAAAACGTTAGTACATAATACCTCAATGTGTAAAATCGAGTTTTTACCTACCTATAATATTGCCCGCTTGTTATGGGGACAGATCAATACAAATTCCTGAAAAGTTTCTTAGTCAGTTGTCACAAAAAATTCATCCTCTCCAACTCGCCTATACCGTCAAATGTCTTACAACACTAAAACGTGTTGTCACTCTAAAAGAAGAGGACGCAGTCCTGTTTAGCGCTATTTCGCACGAGCTCGATTTTAGCGTCTTAGTGCGCAATCCTGTTTGTACGTAAGTACTTAATACATCCATGATACTATAACGTAACAGATGCGACAGTGACTTTTTCCACCCAGTTTTCGAATTGTTCAGTAACAAAGGGACGGGGTTTTCCAGTAGAGAGGTCACAAACTAGTTTAACTGTTGTGCCTGGAATCGGAACGCGTGCCAACTTCATTGAAGTTGAATCACGCAGCTTCCTTAATTCCTCATCGGATGCCTGTGAACGAGAAAGCTCCACGAGGAGGTCCTGTGCTGAGATGCCCTCCACTCGCGAGAACGCATCCGCAACGAGGTTGTCTGCCCCTTTGACGTGCTGAATATCAGCAGAGCGATCGGCTATAAATTGTCGCAATCATTTAAGGACTGCATCAATGTCAAAACATGGTTTTGGCTTCACGTATCACTGCGACTGTCCTTAAAGGATCGTTGAGCACAAAAAAATGTTTTGACATTGATGCAGTAACTATCGATAGAATTTATTGCTGAAAATTGGTATCACGTAAGACTTTTGAAGTAAGATGTCGTTTACGGACCGTGACAAACGTGACGTCAAACTAGGCTTTCATTGATACATGGTGGGAGGTGTTTTTAGCGGTGACATAAGGTGTCCAATAATCGTTTTAAGACTCTAATATCTAAAATAAATATAATTTATAGGATTAAAAAGCTCGAATAGATTGTTTGTTAGGTAAAAATAGAAAATACTATTATTTCAAGCAAGTAGGTAATTAAGCTATATTGGAATGGCTTCAAAATGTTATTTAATTTATGACATTCTATTGACAATTTACGATATTATATTTTAATAGGTATACCGTGTGTATCTTAGGTCTAGCTAAAATAAAATATTCTCATTCGCAGTATTGCCAACTCACGCTATTAAAAAAAATATAAAAATTGTACGACCAAATACATACCAATGCTATTCAATACCTAATAATAAGACGTAATGTAAAAAGGTATACCGTACCTAGGTCTAGCTAATAAAATATTCTCATTCGCAGTATTGCCAACTCACGCTATTAAAAAAATACAAAAATTGTACGACCAAATACATACCAATGCTATTCATTAATATTATGTAATAATATAACATCCATACTAATATTATTATAAAATATGCGAAAGTGTGTCTGTCTGCCTGTCTGTCTGCTACGCTTTCATGGTTCGTCTGTTCAACCAATTTTGGTGAAATTTGGTACAGGGGTAGGTTGTATCCCGTTGAAGGACATACTTAGGCTAGTTTTACCCGGAAAAGTTCCCGCGGGAATCAAAAAATCTTAATCCACGCGGGCGAAGTCGCGGGAATCATCTAGTTATTTATAATTATTATTAACGGTAAAAAGAATTAAGTTATGTAGCTAGTACCTAGTACCTAGTGTGCCGGGGTGGAATAAAAATAATAAATAAATTTAGAAAAGGGGGAAAATGTAATTAAAAATGCAAAATTGGGAAAACTGTAACAAAAACGTTTTATTATTGAGTTACTCTAAAATGGGCACAGAGAACCGCGGCTAAGCTCAATTGGTAGGCACACAAATTTGTAGGGTCGTGGTGTAACGTGATATCTGCTTTGACCTCGGTGGTAGTAAGGCACTCCCCTGGGTGATTGGCCGCGATGGTAGTAGGCGGCCCGGAGGTGATGAGCGCAGCAGATGGTCGCGTTGGGATCCCGAACGGTGCTGGTGTGGCGTGGCTGGATGTTATGCCACGATGCTAACGTTGCTGAAGCGCGAACCTTGCTCCTGGAATTGATAATACCGGCTAGTTAACGTCTGGCATATCAATTCCGTCCTGGATCCGGCCCTGGCCTGTGTAGAACCACAGGAGGTACTTTGGCGTGATAGGATTGTCGGTGTGGTGGATCCAGAACGGAGTTTACAATAAATATGAATTATTACTTGGCTGAAGGCCCAAAAAATATGAAAAACAAAGATAAGATTAACAAATGAATGAACAAAAATGAGGGTGTATTGACTACGATGACGTGTTTTAGGTACCATTCAAAAACTTACCCTAATACGGGAGAAAGGTTGCACGGAATTTACATGCTGTTTTAAGATTTCAAAAAAACGCATTTTAAATGGCGTCGCGTCCCAACTAGTGCGCTGGAACGCGACAAAAAAAGGCATCACGCCCGGTGCTAGGAACGCACCGGGCCTGACTCACGTCACATCGTAATGCAACTTCAGGCCGCGGCTCGTGAATCGCAAAAAACCGGCCGCTAGCAAGGTCGCACGCAAATTCGCGTTCGGAAATTTGTTGTAATAATAAGTTTATTTATGTTAATATATACATAATATTAGATAAAATATTAATAAAAACATGAATTTAAATAAAAAATAATAACATATAAATAAATAATACTTAAATATGTAACGCTTCGTTACATTACCCCGCTTCCCTCGTAAGGATTTTATTTTAAAAATAAAATCCGAACTTACAAATAAAATTTACTTTTATACAATTTCCTAGCACATCTTTCATACTACTTTTCATACACTCGTATCTTTCACCCATCCATATTCCTAAAATTCATCACCTTTCAAAGGAGCGTCTTGTAACTAGGCGCTAATGACTAGTGCGTCAAAGCTAAACGCTACAAGACGCGGCCTGACACAAAATGGAGTCATATGCCTAGTGCGGCCTATGACTCGGTTGCAAGAAGTAAAAATAATCTTATGGGAGAGAGTGAATGTAATAAGCAAACAAATATTACAATTGCAGAAGGCACTATAAAATATTTATGTAAAAAAATACATTTAAATAAAATATATAATGCAATAAAACATATAATTTATATTAATATAATACACAAAATAGGTAAATATTATAAAATAACCGCAAAAAATTAGGGGAAAGTTGTGAATGGTACAAAAAAACTAGAAAAAAATTAAATACTCCGTTCTGTTACAAATAACTAAAACAGAACGTTTTGGTTTGTTATTAATAAAAAAAAATTAACAATAACAAAAAAAAAACAATAAAAATATTTGCAACTGGTGTGAATGCAGCTTAATAAATGAGTAGTATGTACTAGAACGTACAATATTAAACAAAATTGAAAACAAAAAATATACCTAACTATAAAATGGCGAAGTATGTACTAGCGCGCACATTACCTCTAAGTTCTTAAATATTAGGTACTAAACCAAAAAAAACGATTTATTGCGAAGTTTGCACTAGCGCGCACAGAACTTCTAAAATTATGAAACAAAATAAAAAAAACAAAATGATAATAATTTTTCTGCCAACTGTACTAACAAAATTAACAAAAACGAACAGTGGCAATCATAGGTAAAATCGCTGCGTTCACCTCAGTTGCTGCAAACCAAAAAAAATTAAAACGTTTTACAAACACAAACACACACCTTACAAAACTAACACTATACCACAAAAGTAAAAGCAGAAATCAACCACGTGAAAGGCGCCAGTGTGGCGGGGTGGAATAAAAAATAATAAATTTAGAAAAAAAAAGGGAAATGAAATTAAAATGCAAAATGGGAAAAGGTAAAAAACGTTTATTACGGAACTCTAAAATGGCACAGAGAACCGCGACTAAGCTCAATTGGAAGGCACACAAATTTGTAGGGTCGTGGTGTAACGTGATATCTGCTTTGACCTCGGTGGTGGTTAGGCACTCCCCTGGGTGATTGGCCGCGATGGAAGTAGGCGGCCCGGAGGTGATGAGCGCAGCAGTTGGTCGCGTTGGGATCCCGAACGGTGCTGGTGTGGCGTGGCTGGGTGGTATGCCACGATGATATGTGCGAACGTTGCTCCTGGAATTGATAATACCGACTAGTTAACGTCTGGCATATCAATTCCGTCCTGGATCCGGCCCTGGCCTGTGTAGAACCACAGGAGGTACTTTGGCGTGATAGAATTGTCGGTGTGGTGGATCCAGAACGGAGTTTATAATAAATATGAATTATTACTTGGCTGAAGGCCCAAAAATTTGAAAAAGCAAAGATAAATTAACAAATGAAACAGAAATGAGGGTGTGTTGAAAATTAAAAAAAGATGATGTAATCTAATGAAAATCTACGAACGAATTTTGATAAAACTAGAGGTATCTAATACTAAAACAAAGGTTTCTATGAACAATTGAAATAATGATTTTACTAATTACTGAAATAAATGAACAAAAATAAGAATTTAAAAAAAACTACGAACAATGAAAATGACTACGATTACGTGTTTTAGGTACCATTCAAAAACTTACCCTAATGCGGGAGAAATGTTGCACTACATTTTATTTACATTTAAATTTAATTATAATATTAAAAAAAACGCATTTTCGAAGGCGTCGCGTCCCAACTAGTGCGCTGGAACGCGACAAAAAAAAGGCATCACGCCCGACGCTAGCAGCGCGCCGGGCCTGACTGACGTCGCATCGTAATGCAACTTCAGGCCGCAGATTCAATGAGTTGCAAAAAAAAACGACCGCTAGGAAGGTCGCGCGCAAATTCGCGTTCGGGAATTGGTATTGAATAAGTTAATAATTATATTAATACATATTATATTAAGTTTGGATAAAATATTGATAAAAACATGACTTTAAATAATAAATAATAACAATAAAAATAAATAATACTTAAATAGGTAACGCTTCGTTACACTAGTACCTACATAGTACAACTTTATGTAGGTACTACTTTTTTTAAACCTAGAAAACAATACAATAGAACCTAAGGCTAAAGCTAGAAACATGCCCGCGTGGAATGGTGGCAAGAATGCTGGCTGCATTTCCTCGTTGGACACCCAGGCTGATCCTTTGCGCAATAAATTATAATCTGTGATTAAAATTAAAATATCCATAGACAATTTCGGTGTGCTTGAGATAGCTCTAGCTTATGGTATCTTTGATTGCATCGTAAAAAGAAAATCTAATAACATACGCGCATCGCTTCTTATATTAAAGTATTTTGTATTATATTTATTAAAAAACAAAGCCAATTATTAAATAGAAAATCACAAGAAACCACAGACTCGAAAATATAACTTAGTTAAATAGGTAATGCAGTTAAATTTGGAAGACTGTTATATCTACTTAAATTGCTAGATTACCACATGATTACCATAGACATTCAAATTAGTCGGATTATAAATAGGTCTGCACTACCAAAATATCGATATTCAGAGTTCGTGACTAGTAATCTGTGGTTAGCGACCCATTGCTACAATCCTGAAAAAGCTTACGTGAAGCCGGCTATAAGGACTGTAACAATGGATATCCTTTAGGACATTTTTGGATGTGATATTGCGACAATTTATAGCCGATCGCTCTGCAGTAGTATACTGTGAAATAAAAATAATTTGATTTAACTGAACAGGGGGAAGCTTTTCTCGTTTTTGAGAGAAAACATATAACAAAGGTTTATGATCAGTAAAAATCGTGGCGGGTTGAGCCTCTAGAATGTGCCTAAAATGCTGCACACTTTCATAGACTGCTAATAATTCCCTATAATAAGCTGGCCATGTAGACTGCTTTTCTGTTAGCTTTTTACTGAAAAATGCTATCGGCTGCCAACCCTGTCTTACCTTTTGCTGCAGACAGGCACCTACATGCGAACAGGACGCATCAGTAAATAATCCTAGATGAGCGTCAGGCAAAGGGTGCGCTAAAAGGGTTGCGTTAGCTAAACTTTCTTTACAAGCTGCAAAACTACGCTCTAAGTCAGGTGACCAAATAAATGGCTTTGCACCTTTACCTTGGATAGCTGACAGAGCATCAATGAGTGGCGCTTGATAACGTGCAATGTGAGGAAGAAACCTCCGATAAAAATTCACCATACCAAGGAAACGTCGGACTCCTTGAACCGTCTTTGGCAAGGGAAAGTCCTGTAAATCCTTGATCCGTTCGATAGGCGGGCTGATACCAGCAGCACTAATCCTATAACCGAGGAACCTAACTTCTGAAACATTAAAAAATCTTTGTATAGTATTAACAAATAACAACTATTAATAATTATCCACTGTAGTCTGTGCTAGTATCTAATCGTAGAATTATTATAATGTATCTAATCCACAGACTACAGTGTATTGATCTAATCTGTGCTTGTCACTTGTAAAACACCGACCAGAAACAAAAGATTTTGTCGGATTTTGTGGTTATTATAATTGTCCGATCTAATTCTCATCAACCCAACGATATTACGCCTTTTAGTAGTTGAAAGTGCTTGTAAAACAAATTGACAATGAATAATTGGGGTAACGAAGCATACAACATGGCGATGCCAATCAATCCAATGATGGGTATGATGATGGATAACATGAATGTTCCACCAATGAATCCACCACCACCTGTACCTTTACCCTTAATCGGGCCCGTGATCCCTGATGTTATGCAAGTAGAATCACAGGACTTGACGAATGAGGAGTCTCAGGACAATCAAGCGAGCGACGTTACGAGCTCGCAGAACCAACGGCGGCGTTCTCGAGAGAGAACTAACTATAATAACCGTCGGGATAATCGCGATAAGGACCAAGGAAAAAATGCTGCAGGTACCTATTGATAATGATAATATATTACCTATTTTAATTTATTGACCATGGTGCTTACAGTCTAAGACATGGTATGACGTGGGTCTTCTCACAGATTAAGATTTTGTGGTCCTCTATTCTCAATTCGAATGTCTGGGCTCCGAAGTTTTGGGTTGGCATTTGAAATACGCATCTGGAATTTGGACTTGATAAGGGTTGATTTTTATAGGGGTAGGTTACCCCTTTCAATCGACACCCCCCCCATCCCGCGGAGATGCGTGGTTTTTTTTTTACACGTGTTTGAAGTTACGTGTAACGGAACGTTATTGTGTTTGAAGTTACGTGTAACGGAACGTTATTTTGCGTTATAGTGATTACTTTTATGTTATTTAAACCCTTATTTTTAGTAATTTTCTTTATTTATTATTATTTTTAATAGGTAAATATAATGTAAAAAAAAAAGTAACGTATAACAAGGTGCACCTATAGGTAATTAGGTTAAGGTTATTTTCCTTTTTTGACCACCCAGAAATAGGAGCCCCGCGAAGCGGGGCTCCGTCGACATGCTCTTAGAGGGGAAGAGGGTGACGGCTAAGGAGTTTTCCTAGGTCCCCCACTTTTTCTTAGGCTATAGTCGTAAATTCTTTTTAACCCTTATTTTTAGTAATTTTCTTTATTTATTATTATTTTTAATAGGTAAATATAATGTAAAAAAAAAAGTAACGTATAACAAGGTGCACCTATAGGTAATTAGGTTAAGGTTATTTTCCTTTTTTGACCACCCAGAAATAGGAGCCCCGCGAAGCGGGGCTCCGTCGACGTGCTCTTAGAGGGGAATAGGGTGACGGCTAAGGAGTTTTCCTAGGTCCCCCACTTTTTCTTAGGCTATAGTCGTAAATTCTTATATAAAGTTAACACAACATCAAAAAATAAAAAAAAATAATAAAAAAAAAAATTATAGGTTTCCGCGCCGCGGGGGATTGATCCGTTCGATAGGCGGGCTGATACCAGCAGCACTAATCCTATAACCGAGGAACCTAACTTCTGAAACATTAAAAAATCTTTGTATAGTATTAACAAATAACAACTATTAATAATTATCCACTGTAGTCTGTGCTAGTATCTAATCGTAGAATTATTATAATGTATCTAATCCACAGACTACAGTGTATTGATCTAATCTGTGCTTGTCACTTGTAAAACACCGACCAGAAACAAAAGATTTTGTCGGATTTTGTGGTTATTATAATTGTCCGATCTAATTCTCATCAACCCAACGATATTACGCCTTTTAGTAGTTGAAAGTGCTTGTAAAACAAATTGACAATGAATAATTGGGGTAACGAAGCATACAACATGGCGATGCCAATCAATCCAATGATGGGTATGATGATGGATAACATGAATGTTCCACCAATGAATCCACCA
Organism: Erebia ligea; assembly: GCA_917051295.2. Taxonomy (NCBI): domain Eukaryota; kingdom Metazoa; phylum Arthropoda; class Insecta; order Lepidoptera; family Nymphalidae; genus Erebia; species Erebia ligea. The sequence continues at coordinate 3,268,796 of OU785241.1, forward strand.
CCACCTGTACCTTTACCCTTAATCGGGCCCGTGATCCCTGATGTTATGCAAGTAGAATCACAGGACTTGACGAATGAGGAGTCTCAGGACAATCAAGCGAGCGACGTTACGAGCTCGCAGAACCAACGGCGGCGTTCTCGAGAGAGAACTAACTATAATAACCGTCGGGATAATCGCGATAAGGACCAAGGGAAAAATGCTGCAGGTACCTATTGATAATGATAATATATTACCTATTTTAATTTATTGACCATGGTGCTTACAGTCTAAGACATGGTATGACGTGGGTCTTCTCACAGATTAAGATTTTGTGGTCCTCTATTCTCAATTCGAATGTCTGGGCTCCGAAGTTTTGGGTTGGCATTTGAAATACGCATCTGGAATTTGGACTTGATAAGGGTTGATTTTTATAGGGGTAGGTTACCCCTTTCAATCGACACCCCCCCCCATCCCGCGGAGATGCGTGGTTTTTTTTTTACACGTGTTTGAAGTTACGTGTAACGGAACGTTATTGTGTTTGAAGTTACGTGTAACGGAACGTTATTTTGCGTTATAGTGATTACTTTTATGTTATTTAAACCCTTATTTTTAGTAATTTTCTTTATTTATTATTATTTTTAATAGGTAAATATAATGTAAAAAAAAAAGTAACGTATAACAAGGTGCACCTATAGGTAATTAGGTTAAGGTTATTTTCCTTTTTTGACCTCCCAGAAATAGGAGCCCCGCGAAGCGGGGCTCCGTCGACATGCTCTTAGAGGGGAATAGGGTGACGGCTAAGGAGTTTTCCTAGGTCCCCCACTTTTTCTTAGGCTATAGTCGTAAATTCTTATATAAAGTTAACACAACATCAAAAAATAAAAAAAAATAATAAAAAAAAAAATTATAGGTTTCCGCGCCGCGGGGGATGGTGGGGAGGGTTCCTACCCTCCCCCCTCACCCCCCCCTCCACCCCCACCCCATACATCCAGATGCGTATTTCAAATGCAACCCCGAAGTTTTACATTCCAGCAATATAAAATATCGACAGCTATATTTTCTTTACCATTTTTTTCTGTACTTAATCTCAATTTACAAGATCAAAAGATTCAAAATAAGACAGGGGGTGAAATAGAGCAGGCACATGTCGCTAAAAATTGAAGAAATAATTTTTTTTAAAATAAATATATACTTACTTTCTTACTGTTTGATAAAAATTAATCCGACAGTACTTATTTGATTATGAAATTGAAATTTTATGTATGTTATATTTTTAGAGCAAATATAATATAATAATATTTTTAGTTTCGTTAATAAGGAGAAAAATTGCTTTAAAAGGTAAACTAAGGTTTAAATATTTTAGGACACAGTCGTTTGCCGATTTTACTCTATGACGGAGCATTTAGTTTAAATACAGCGTGAATTTGACAAGCACAATTTTTTTATCTGTATTCTAGATCGTGGTCGCAGAGACCGCTCAAGGTCAAGAGAGCGCCATGACCGGCCAAGCAGGTTCAATGACAGACATGACAGAAACGACAGAAACAGGAATGACAGGGGCAGAAATGAGCGCAAGTCCAAATGGGACAGCGGCCCAAATGAAAAGGGCCTTCTGCCCACTCCGCCTATGCCCCCCATGCCAGGCCAAGGGCAGGCAATGCAAATGGGTACCATGAACCAAAACATGAATATGGGAATGATGTCAGGTAATTATACCCTTCAAATGTTTACCTGTTATTTATTTGCATATCTAGCAGCATACTATGTCATATATGACCAAAGTATGTGTTTCACATATGATGCAAGTAGGGCTGCCAGATTATTAGAGGAGCTATTCGGAATGTAAATAATAAGCATTTTTTTTATCCTCTACAAGTTAGCCCTTGACTGCGATCTCACCTGATGGTAAGTGATGATGCAGTCTAAGATGGTAGCGGCCTAACCTGTTAGGGGCATGGCAGTTATATTAAACCCAAACCCCGATTCGGTTTCTACACAGCATCGTACTGGAACATCGTATTGTGCATTTCAAAAATAATAGGATTTTTTCATATTATGTTACGTTTTGTTACTAAGAATTTTGAAGTTTGTTATTTAAGAATATAAATTTAATATACCTAAGTATTTAGTATTTACCTATTTTTGATCACAGATACTTAATAATTTTTAAGAGATATTGATTAGAAGTCAATCAATGGGGCTGATTCTGTAGTGCACATCTCTAAATTAAACTAAAATGACAGCATTAAAAATATTGCTAACCCTTTCATAATACTACCTGCGGAAAGGGACAGAACTAGATTTAAAGCTGTCATTTTAGTTTAGTTTAGAGATTGTGTTACACAGAATTGGCCACAATATCTCTTAAAAATCATGTTATTGTTATAAGTACTGATGATGCAGCCTAAGATGGCAGCCTAAGATCTGATGTTAAGTGATTACAACCACCCATAAACATTTGCAGTTACTACCAGATAGCCATTGTTGGCTTTTATGGGATTTGTTTATCCTCCCTAAAATATTGTTATTTTGTTACATTTTTGTTATGTGAAGATTTACTCTATACAGCTCCATTCATTTATTTGTGTTAAAACAACCTTTTCAATTACTGAACCGATGGTGATGGGCATTTCAATGATCTCAATAGATCAGTAGAATTTACAGCATAAGATTCATTTACTTTTCATAGGAAAAGATAGGGAATAACTAAGGAATCAAAAATTGTAAGCAACAGCTACAGTTCGCGCGCGAGTTGAATGCAGAGTAAATGTATGTGTCACCATACATTTGCTCTGCATTCAACTCGCACGTGAACTATAGTTTATTGACTATACTTGGGTAGACCCACCTTTGCAAGACCGCATTCCCTTCTCAGCTGCCAAAAATGAATAAAACTTTTAATAGGATAATAATGTATACTGCTAGATATGCAATAAAGTATAGTGAGCAGATATTTTTTGCAATTTAGCTGAATGGCGAGAAGGGGGGGATACTTACCAGGGTAAGTATACAGATTTTCTTAGATTAAAGAAACACATGGGACACACTCTTCAATTTTTTTTGGGATAGAACATGGGACATGGAATATTATTTCCATTTTTTTTTTCGACATAGGCTTGTGCTAATCATGCTTAATGCAAAGCAATATTATTTCTATCTCCGGGATGGAAGCTATATCTGTAGCAGATTTATCAAATTATTGGTTAACTTTTGCATTTATAATAGTCATTACTTTTTACAGTCTTATGCACTGAGAAATTATCCAATGACAACAATAATTTATTGATCTTTGTCTTTCTTGATAATAGAAACTTGATCACATCATTTTTAAAAAAATGTGTTCTTTCAGCACTTTCACTACTACACTAATCACACTGCACCAACTCAAAAGTTTTAGTGTCACATAAGTATTTCCAAAATGATTTCCTTGTTCCAGGCATGATGCAATACCCAGGCAATAGTATGATGAATAACAACATGATGATGAATAACATGCTACCGGCCACCAGCATGGATGGCCAACACATGATGATGAATAACATGAATATGATGCCCAACATGATGACTAATATGATGGACCAGAATATGATGATGATGAACCAGGGTATGATGCAGCCGCTGATGCCCAATAGCTCTGTTTTCATGAACTGTGGGGCGTTGCTGCCGCCTATACCTGGTAAGTCTTTATTCTTTTCATTTGACATGATGAAACGCGGAGATTTGGCCTGGATTTGGTTGTATTTTGGAAAAATCATAATGTGAAAAAAAGCGTTTAACTACTTACATAATATTGTACCTGCATATAATTATTTTAGTCAGTATTGAACATTTTGAACTCTTCCAAGTAGCTCTCAATATCTTTAGAACCGTGTCGTAAGTTCGAATCCCTTTCACGAAGTTCTCAAGTTTATATATTTTTTAATAGAATAGCAAAAGTAATTACTATATATACTCATGAGGTGTCCAAAAACACCAAACGTCTTGTTTTTATAGAAATAGCAAGAAAACAAGCAGGTCCCTTGATAAGTGATTACTGCCACCCATGAACATTTGCAGTACCTACCAGAGAAACTGGTGGGTAAAGAATTTGATTGAAGATTTTAAAGAATTTGTTTATCCACCCCTTCAAAGGCCCTATTTTGTATTTTTGAGTTTATGTTTAATTTTTTATTGTTATTGTCACCAGGTACTCAAACCCCGCAAAGGCGTGACCGTCCCAAAGGCTGCCGCACCATTTTCGTTGGAGGCCTACCGCCCAACATAACCTCTGACGCTCTCACTGAAATGTTCCAACGCTTTGGCAATATTGACGACATCAAGTCGCCCAAGAACGGTGTATATTACGTCCGTTTTGAACGGCCGGAAAGCGTGGAGAGTTCTTTCTTCCTGTCTGGATACAGATTCAAGTTTCACGACCAGATGGAGAATGATGCTACGACTATGTTCATTGACTATGCTTTGGTAAGTTTTTGTTAACTCAAACTCAAAATTAATTCCTTCAAACTGGGTAACTTTGTACACTTTTTGAATGTCAATTTAGATAGATAGATAGATAGATAGATAGATAAATACTTTATTGCCACACAAAACATTAAAAAGAAACAAAAAAGAGAACAAACAAAAACAAATAAGTGCGCAAAGGCGGTCTTATCACTAAAAGTGATCTCCAGACAACCTTTAAATAAAGAAACAAACGCAATGAAGCGGGATAGTGCAACAATACTAGTACATATAATATACTACATAAACTATACATTCTAAAAATACATAAACAATTACACAAATAAAAAAAATAAAAAAATACTAAAATATATACCAATACATATAAATATATATATATATATAATTTAGACCTACATAACAAAAAGTAAACAAATACACAAATAATTTATAGCATATTAGTAAGATAAAAATCCTTCAAACGATCCTTAAAAATACTCAAAGATTTTGACTGTCTAATGTCACTTGGCAGTGCATTCCATAACCTAGCTGTCTTTACCGTAAATGAATTTGCATACACCTCAGCCCGACTTAACGGTATTTCTAACTTATTGTCGTCCCTAGACCGCAAATAAATTTGTATGTCGTCAATTTACTTGATTAATAAATGACAGTTCAATAACTATAATCAATAGTCTATTATCAAACATTGTTCAAATAATTTCAGTTACATTACATATTTATTTTGAGGTTTTGACCATTGAAAAATTTAGGTTTAGCATAATATGGAACGAAATACCTTGATGTAACCGTTTAACAATTCAAGGGACAATTAATGAGATTTATTTAATTAATTTCCGTTACTTCCATTACATGATATGTGTGTTTAGGTTTCGACCATTGAACAATTTTTGTATGCCCTATGAAACATCCGTACTACCACAACTGTTGCCTCAGTGCTTAGTGAAATGCTGCAGTTATTAATACAAACTAATCTATGTATTCTATGTATGGACCGCTTATGCGGTAAAGGCCTCTTCCAGTACGTTCCATCTAGCCCAGGCTCTAGCTAATCTTGTCCATACTCTCCCTGCTATTTGGACTATGGGATTTCCATCTTTTAAATGGTCAACTTTTGATACAGTTACCTACCTTCAAATCAAGAGGGAATAGGCATCTTCTAGACAAGCATGCCAAGCACTAAAATATATTATATTCCAGAACCGCGACGATCAAAGCGAGTATGAGAAAGCGCAACGCAAGCGTGAGCCCACCCCGCCGCGCATTGAGCCGTTCACTCCTAACAACTTGACGGCCATCTCGGACAAAATCAAGAGCGAGACGGAATTCGCTGAGGCTGCCCCAGTGAGTAACATTGTTCTACTCCCCACATATAGTCCCAGGGCCATATTTTACCTATTGGAGGGGCTGGGCTTGTATAGTCGCCGCGAGGGAGGGGGGAGGGGAGGGGGGAAGGGGGTCTACCCCCCCTCCAAGGCAAACTCGTCGATTCCTAATAGTTTTCGAGATATTAATTTTTTTAAATTTTGAGGTTAGGTTCTCATGAAAAATACACTGATACATGTTTGCTTTCACAATGTTATTTTACAGTTTTTACTTAAGTTCGGTATGTTAAACCCATAAGAACCTAAGTGCCCGGCCTGCGGGCACTACCTGAATATTTATGTTCTAACTTAACCTAACCTAAACTTTTGACACTTAAGTATTAAACCGCTCTGGTCCTGAATTTTCAAAAAATTATTTCTCGAAAAGTATTAGTTTCCGACGTAAAATACTTAGTTTCCGACATAAAATATTTTAGTGCAAAGCTTTCCACATCAAGGTCTTTCTGTAAAAACATATGTGAACGTCCCACCTCCGCGGCGACTATACTTATAGCTGAGCCATTGGAGGCTCTGGGCACATTAGGATAAGAGGGCCTCTATGAAAAGGCATATGCCTGTTTTAACAAAATAATCCTCTGTCTATTTTGTTAAAGTAGATAAACAATATTCTAGATTCATTCAAATGTTATTTTAGACGTTTACTTTAAAAAAACTTCAAGATCAATTTAAAATCTTATTAACTTACTATTGAGGTATATTTTGAACGTAATAGAGGATTTGACTCGCTCGCTCCAGCAATGCTAAGGACAGCGGTTACTTATGTAACTATTTACACATTGATGTAGTTGTAAACGATTTAAAAAAAAAAAAAGAGCGACCACCTCTTCTTGTCTTGCTGGTTCTTCTCGGTAGGAATTTCATTCCAAACCAGCCCCCCTAGCATGGGCCGAGACAATTTTCTCCCCGAGGAAAGGATAAAAAATTTATTCCTAAATAAATAAATAATAACGCTAAATAACGGTGGATAAATAGTCCCCCGAGTCCCCGTGAAATGTCAAACGTGCTCTGAGGGGTGGATAAGTTAATTTTATCTCTTGTCAGTGGATAAAATCAGGGGATAAAATTTTTATCTCCGGCCCATGCTAGCCCCTGTGGTAGATTCACTTGATGATTCAAAAGCACTTGTAATAAAGTTATTTGAATAAAAAGTACGGGTTCGAGTTTAATATCCTTGTCCTACAAAAAATAAAACATTTCATTTAATTACAGACTCTAGTCGGCTGGTTGGAACGCGGCGAGTGTAACAAGAAATTCGCCAACCAATTCTACTCGCTAATCCAAGCCAGCAACAACCAGATACGGAGACTTTTCAACGAGAAGATGCAACTGGACGAAGACTTTCAGAACATGAAGACTTCCATCAGAGACAAATTCGCTCACGTCGTGACCCAATGTAAGTGTTAGATGTTGTTTTAGTGGAGCTATAGATTTTTTTTGGGGTCCCAAGGTAGAATGGCGACCCCGTACTGGAAAGCGCAGCGTTTGGTGATCCCCTCTATAGGCGGACTTATTTTAGTGGAGCTGTAGATTTTTCTTAGGGTCCTAAAGTGCTGAAATGGCGACCCCGCACTGGAAAGCGCAGCATTGGCAGACCCCCGATATAGGTGGACCGACGACATTAAACGAGTTTCATGGAGCCGCTGAATCCAGGCAGTACATTGCAATGCCGTGTGGAAGACCCTGCAAGAGACCTATGTCCAACAGTGGACGTCCATCAGTTGATGATGATACTCTTTTGTGTTAGGCACGCTGTAAATCCGCCAAGGACGAAGATATGAGCCAGTATGGACCCAGCACAATACCGGATGATTGCAGAGTGTTTCATTACAGTTGGTGTTACGAAAAAATAGCTCTGATATTGTACCTGCGCGGTAGGAGATTTATCGATCTATATAGTGGTATTAAGTGAAGCTTCTGCCGCGTAAATGTTTCGTTAGTTAACTATTCGTTTCCGGTATAAAATAACTGTACCTATTGCGACAGAGCCCTTTTTACGTGACACCAACTGTACCACAGTGTAAGAAAAACCTTACAGTGACCCTTGGATGTTTGCCGAAGACCCAGTATCACTTGTTGTTGCTTCTAGATGTGACAAGTTTCACCGTACTTGACGACTGAAAATGGCGTACACAGTTGGAGGGTATTGTCTCGCCCCTCATCCCGCACGATTGCTGTCTACATTTGCGCCGGTCGACTGCATTTGTTTTTCTTTAGACAGTGACACCACCGTTTTGATTGGATTCAAGCAGCAGTATTGGAGCTTTTCCATATCTTAGTTACTTCTTATTTTTAGAACCATCGCCACCTCTGATTGACTAACAAGCTGAAAGGTGAAAGGCGTGGATACGCCCTAAGGTGATACAACTTTGTGTGGTAAACGACTTCAAATTGGACTTCAATTGGGTATTTGACAACTAGTCAAATAAATTATTTTTTAGTGATTATTAAATGGAGGGCTTGCCAAAAGACCTTATATCTACGTATGCTAATTTTGTTTGACAACCAATTTCAATAATACCCTATTGTCAAATACCCAGTTCTGCAGTGAAGGTTCAAAATTAGCGGTTGGTTCGCCGGACCAGACGAGGAGATTTTGAACATCAGTTTTCATTGCAGCAGTTTTTATATTATAGTTTAGGCCACCAGCAGAGGAGATCACTTTAGCCGTAAAGTTATTTGCAGCAATTTTTATTTATAGGTTGGTAATTAAGGTAAGTTATGACGCAATATAAGGTGGAGCACGCATGTCGCAGATGGTGCCTGATGGCAATGGCGATTCCTAGGTGGATTTGGGAGTCTCTACAGTCTTCGATCGAAGCAAGCAGTGCAGTTTTTTCATAGGTGGAGGATTCTGCGAACCTAGCGCCTTATAACACTGAATTTCCCTTTTTTTAGCCTTTTTTTAATGCTACTTCAAGTTAGCCTTTAGCTTTGACTCAGCTCACCTAGTAAGTGATGATGCAATCTAAGATGGTAGCGGTAACTTTGTAGGGGTGTGGCAGTATTATTAAACCCATACCTACTCAGTTTCTACGCAGCATCCTACCGGAAAGTTAAATCGCTTGGCGGCACGTCTTTGCTGATTAGATGGCACGAATCTTCCTAGACCAGTCGACGTGCTACAGATCAGTTCAGTGTGACGTGCTACCACGGCCTTCGGGCCTTTCACATGCCTTAGCTTACGCCTGGATCCTGTCAACCCCCGACCAATTGGGTATTTGACAACTAGTCCAATAAATTATGCTTTAGTCATTATTAAATAGAGGACCTGCCAAAAGACGTTATATCCACGTCTCCTTTTAATTTTATGTTTGACAACAATTTTAAATTATCGGTTTATGTAGAAAAAGTACGTTGACCTTTGATGACGTCCCAATTCAGTATTTCGTATATACTAAGCGCGCGTTTTGAAGTTTGAAAAAAGTTGCTGTGTTGACTATTTGTCAATTACCCAATTCCAAGCCAAGGACCCGTTGTGTGAAAGCAAAAACTCCTACATGGATGTGTTGTAAATATTGCAATACAGATTGCATTGCAAAAGTGCGAAAATCTTCACATCTGAGAGCGCTTCGAACTTCAGTGCGACACGACACTAGTATACAAGTCTTCATGTACATTGTGACTCCAATAAATGTCTTCGCGTCACGACTCCAGACCCAAGTGTCTGCAGCTCAGTATAATAATGAATCGAAGCAGGAGACGACACTACAACGCTTAATTCAACCACTTCTGCGATCCACCACCACCACTACATCCCATTAATGTCCCACTGCTGGGCACAGGCCTCCACTCTCATAGGAGAGAGGGAATTAGAGCTCAGACCCACCACGCTGCTCCAATGTGGGTTGGCGGGCTATTTTTAATTTCTAATAAAATCGACCAAAATGCATTTAAAAGCAACAAACACGAAACTGATAGATAAATTTTCGTACGGAATGATATAGCTATCAAACAGTTATTTTCAGTTCATGGTGTACACTAAAGTATATTTTCATTTCAAATAATATATTGGAAACCAGGTAGGTACAAATTCTCAAAAATCTAAATGTTTATCAAGTAATAGTACCTCAAATCAATATCACGAAACCAATAATTCTCAAAAATAAAACGTTTATATAACAGCAGTACTCACTTCATATTATCATCAGCATGAATTTTTTCAAGCATTTTGGTCGATGTTTTCTTCAGTGTATATCCAGTTTTGATCTTAACCACTGGGCCGCAGCTATCGGCGATGCGATATGACATTGATCAGGGCAGTTAAGAAGCTCCACTCCCTTTTTCTTCATGTTCTAAAAACGAATGAATTTTCCTTGTCAATCGCAGCGCCATTTAGCTTGTGAGAGGATTATGGCCCTGCGGTAAGACTTACTGCGAGTACCGACTCTTAACCAGCGTCCACAAAATAACGCTGCTAACAATAGAGTTTTTCCATCCACCACAGTCGAGCAGGTTGCGAAAATTTTGTCCGCCGCAAAACATCAACGCGTCTCCGACCACTTCACTAAGCAGCAACGCAGGAACATCGAGATGTGGCTGAAAATGACCGAGGTACCGTATACACGGACAGGCGATGGTGTTGCCTTCATTATGTATAGCTGTTCTATTCAAACCATGGAAAAAAACACTTGAGAAACCTTCAGATCTATTCCCTAACTCAGCTGGCTGCATAATAACCGAAAAAAATTGCCGAAGCTAAGTTCGTCCTAATTATAGGATAAAACTTCGGTGACCTAACGAGTTCATCTAGAATGCTGAGGGCCGCTTGCACAAGGACATTTAAATTGATTTAGTTACATTTTGTAATGCTGTCCCTTTTTGGAAAATGCATATTGTGGTTGCCAAAAAGGGACAGCAATTAAAATATTTAACTAAATCAATTTGAGAGTCCTTGTGCAAGTGGGCTTGAGTCTCGGTGATAAACACGGAATGAAAGATTCATCGCATTCCCTCCTGAATCTTTTCCTTCCTTCTGAATCCCTTTTGCAATATTATGGAAAAAAAAATTGTCCCGTTCGCTGTTTAATATTTTCCCACTTTTCGATATGCCCAACGCGATTACATAGCCACTGGGATACTAACATATAAAATTTTTGAAACATTTGACAAAAAAATCATCTTAGCATAATAAGGTAACACCGTTGTCTTAACAATTGTTATTTTTGAAAATAGTAATGGCAATTCATATTTTCAAAAATGACATTTTATTTAAAGAGTCAGTGCGTTTGGTAATTTTTTTGAATGACGATTAGCTTAGTAAAGTCATATGTACCATATGTACTCTCTCGTTGTGGTAAGTACTTTGGAATAATAGCTTTAAATCGGGCCATCTGTAAACGTAATTGAGTCATCCGGCGACACTGGATCACAATTTGGACATCCGGCAACGATAGATCATGAAATCACCCAACTGCCGAGGTAAGTAACAAACTGTTTTGTTCGCAAAGATTTTGGCAAGTAGGTACATAAACGAAAGATATAGCAGTTGAAGAAAATTAAGAATGGATTGTTTGGAGATTCCAACGGAAAAATCTTCGAGGGCATGGCGATCGAATTCACCCATATTACACGATATTATAAAACATATTTATAAAAATATGGATACCAATTATTAATGACTAATAAAATCTGTAGTATTAATTGTGCTATTTTTGCTGTCGGATTTGGTAAGTGTGCGTTTTCGCAAATGCGTTGCGTTGAATTATTCTTGGGAGTTCAAACATTTACACCCTACTCAAATTCTAAAACTCATTTACAGCTCCTGCTAACTTCACTAGTGTTTATAGTGAAGCAGGAGTTTCCAAGGTCTATTTAACTTGTAGTACTAGTAAACGCATGACGCAATGACTTTGCTGAATCGCAGCCTTCAAGACTGAAAGAGAAAGAATCCTCAAGAAGATTTGTGCAATACATCGCGTCGTGCCAGCTCTTCGTTGTGATTCGTCAGCCAAGGACAGCGGGACGCGGGTAGATTCGAGTTTCAACGCAAGATAAAGCTCTCTTAATACTCCAGGTTTTATGGTCCAAACTTTAGCTTGAAAAGATTGAATTGGTATCTGAATTCCAATGAATATAAGAAGTTTACCAATGAGTCCCGAATATTTCACATCTTTGGATCGCTTCGCTACTGCTCCGAAAGAATCTGCAGAGGATTTCGCTGCAGCACCAGTTAATTGTAAGTACTTAGCATAAAAAAATGCTCCAGATGCTCCAGAAATGTATCGAGTTAATTCCTGAAGAACCAGCACATATCGTGGTCACGACGTAAAGGTAACTCGAAACAATCTGTTAAAATGATTCCGATGATTCTTGGTTGGATAAAATTGGTAGTAGTGGTTTTATAAAAATTATGATGGAGAATTTGTGACCTCAAAAATGGCAAAGGTGCATAGATAGCAGACACCGGGCATCCTTGTCTTCGTGTCCAGCACAGCGTGTCTCCTGACCTTTTATCCTTCATCGGATCCTGAGGCGCATCTTTATCTACGTGTCGTGCATGCAGCAGACTACGAATGCCACCTTGTTCTTCGAGCGTTTGCCGTTTTGAGGACACACATTTTATTCGCTAGTTCGATTTTTACGATTATAACCAAACTTTTTGGCCGCACTGGAGTAACTTTCGTAAGGTACGTGATTGCAACAACACAGGTACGCTTGGAAGATAGTTCTCCGCTCTCCAGAAAGCGCCGTGTTTGGGGACGAGACGACAACGATACGAGATAGACGGATACATACTTTTGGACGTGATGCGTCAAATTGAATCGTTGTTCTTTCTAAAATCACACAAAAAATACCGTTTCTAAAAATCGTAACGTTACGTTTCAAAAGTATGTATGCGCCTTAATTCATTACGGCTCTAAAGTTGGGTGCGACCAATCTAATAAATTGTTCGTCTGTTCGTCGACAAAAGTTAAACACTTTTGTCGACGAATAGATTTTACATACATTTTAACAGATTGTAATCATTATTAACTATGTATATCTTTCGACAACAACGACGATTTGACACCAAACACCTTTCGAGGGACTAATTGCAAAGATTGTACAATCGAAGAGGGTCCAGTCGAAGAATTCATCATATTTTCTTCTGCGAAAAAAATATTAATGTAGAAAACTCGAGGATTCTGCCCTACTTATATTGAAAATAATTAGTTTTTTTTTTAAATTCCTAACTTTTTTTTTGTGAATACTACAGTATATCTGTATTTCAGGAGGTGGATAATATCAGGGAAGAATTTAATGCCATTTTCGACGAAGATGAAGTTGAAAAACCAAATAAAAATTCCGTACCTCTTGAGAAATATGAGGAATTGAAGGTGCGTAAATCGTTGTTGGTTGCTTTTTTTTGCATACCTTAACACTAAGGACGCAAAAAGACATCAAGGGAACATCGCTAATAGCCGTATTGTTTTAAAATTGTTGACGCTTGTGTGTTAGAATTATGATCCTTATTTTAGGGACGTCAAGATACGTGTCATGAAACTATCATTTTGAAACAATATACTATTTTAAGCGATGGTAATAACCCTCCAGATAGATTATTTTATTGTGTGAGTGCCCGAAGAGACAACGAATGATGTCTAAGAAGTTGCTTATGTTAAAGTTTAACCAAATAAGTTCTAAAATTGTCTTTAAGTGCTGTACAAAGTATTCAATTTCACTCCAATTTTTATCCCATTCCAATACGTGCGCTCTATGGCGCAGCAATGAAACGGTGCTATAATTCTAAAACCTCTTGTTACAGAAAGAAAACGAGAGCCTAACCTATGAGTTGGAAGGCTACAAGAACGAAGCATATCTTGCCAAGGACGAGGCGGAGAGAAAGTTCGAGAAGTTCAAGGCGCATTTCATCGCTCAACAGGCGTTACAACAAAAATCGGTAAAAGCCCAAACCCCCTCTTACCACTTGAGAACACAGTCCTTTAAGTTTTGGTCCTATGAGCCGGATACCGTAACTTACTCTTTCTTTACAGGTGTTCCCACCATTGCCACAACCAAAGATTGAGCCGCCTCTACCACCATCAAGTGTAAAACCGCAACCACCACCACCGACCCCTGATGATGACAAAGTCATGCTTTCTGGACCATCAGTGCCACCCACTGAAGCAAAACTTATATCTATCCTTACATCATTCCTCATGGTCCATCCATTGGGAGCATCCTTAGACTACTTGGTGTCTTACGTTAGGTCTATGACCCCAAATGTGACTCAAGCGACCGTGCTGTCGACTCTGCAGAAGTATGGAGACATCTTCAACTGTGAAACAACTGGTGTTGGGGCGTGCATTGAACATAGATGGTACTTTGTGACGTTTGACATAATTAAGAGAGAAAAGTAACTCGCTAAGTTTATTAAGTTTTATTAACGGTGTGTATAATGTTATTGGAATTAAAGAATAGTTATTATGACAGCAAAAGTTTTTTTTTTAAATTTCCAAAAACCCCAATGTTCTTATTATTGCCGCAAAAGAATATCAGAATAGTCTATCAAAAGCAGTATACCCATAAACAGCCTCATTGAGTTTTATAGAAGACCTGGGGACGACTTCAAGCGAATAGCTGTGCACAGATAATTATTACTGTTTATTTAAATTCTGTGACCCACTAGAAATGAGCAAATCGTGTTCTATGGAAGTTCCTCACAACATTCTATTCACCGTAGACGTCGTGACGTAATTGTATAATAAAATCTGGTAAAGTTTGCGAGAACTGTTTGAAAGGTTATAAGTTTGTATGTTTCAAATATTGCTGTTTCAGAACGATTCACAGCTGACGTCGAATGTCAAGTCTTTGGGTGCGTTCCGAAATACACTGCGAGCACTGGAAGTCCCCAGTAAAGAGCACTGCCAGTGCTCGCAGTGCTTATAACGGAACACACACTCGCAGTGTATTTCGGAACGCACCCTTTATAATTTTCTTCTGTCACTGTCAAAAAGTTTTCGATTTTGCAATGGTAGGTCGTGTTTTTTGTTGGAGGAAACTTTTTTAAATCGTTTAAAATGGGCAAGTGGTGGAATTGGATTTTAGTTTTAGCTTTAGTTTGTTTGTTGTTCGTGGCTATTCCGCTCACATACCATGGGACCAAGACTAAAGAGGAATTACGGCCTATGTTCGATGAATACATCGAAAAGTTTAACAAATCCTACAAAAATAATTTAACAGAATATGAAACTAGATTAGATCACTTTGTGGTAAGTAAACTACCATATAGGAGTTAGTATAAAGTACATTATAATTTAAAATCAATCGTCAAAATAAATTTAACAAATCGAGATAATATTTTGTCTTAAAATAAAGTGAAGGGTCAATAGCTTTATGAAACTTTGTGTGTTTAAAAATAGAACTTAATATTAAGACGCGTACTTTAATTTATTCATAAGATTATGAAAACAAGTTTGTCTTTTAGAATTAACTTTATGGAATTAAGTAACTTTAAGCTTAAGTAGGTAGGTACCTATTTAAGCTTGCTTTAAATAATAATTAACGATAACAGTTTTTTATATACAAGATAATGCCCATGACTTTGTATTTGGGTATATTTTTAAATACTGAGGCAACTCTGGTTTAAGTAAAAAGGTAGTCTAGTCTCTCTCAGAGATGCAAGCTACCTATCTCGGTACCAAATTTTGTGAACATCTGTTAAGCAGATAAGCTGTGAATAGTTTACAGAGACAGGCAGACAACAGACTTTGCTCGGACTATAGGTACGGTTAAAACAAGGCAGTTTTAGGGTCTCTAGGGCTTGAGGAATATGTTTTATGTCCTTCCCCAGGACATTTCTTTATAAAAATTTCATCAAAATCAGTTGAAGAAGTTGAGAGTTGAGTTGAATCAGTTGAAGAGGGCCATGAAAGCATCACTAACAAACAAACTTACATTTGCATTTTTATTAAATTACATAAGTAGTTAGGATTTACTTACATAGAAGAGTTACAGAGCCTTACAGGTACCTAAATAATGTTAGTTATGCAAGTTATATTGATAAATTGTTTTTGTTTCATAAAGGCATCAGTAAATGAAATAGACCGACTGAACAGTTTGGCCAGGGGCCCAGAAACCCATAGAGCCAAGTATGGCCTTACAAAACTCTCTGATATGTCTAAAACAGAATTCACAGACATACACCTATCAGATGAGAAACCCCCCCACCGTACTCATGAAGGTAAATCATGGAATAAAGGCAATTATATTCCTGGAAAGAACTATAAGCCTAATGATGATATACCAGTAATTGTTGATGGTGAAGATCATGATGTGGATGTTAAGAATTCTCATCACAATGTCTACATTATTATCAATAGGAAGAGAAGGGCAGCTTTGCCTTTGAAAGTTGATTGGTGAGTTATTACTTTAGTGTATGCGATCCTACATGGTAGTTACCTTCATGGTAGCTACCTGTGTATATAATTTATTTAACACACATTTATTATTTAATTAGCTGATGCTAATTGTCCACTGTTGTGCTAGCTGGTCCACTTGGATTGCGGTTTTCGGTTCCCACAGGAACTCTTTAATACTTTTTGTCCATATTGTATTTACTATATGTGATAACCAGGATAAAAAGTAGCCTATGTGTTAGGTATTCCAGACTATAATCTATCTCTGTGCCAAATTTCAACCAGATCCAATAGAATAGTACCTAAGTAGTAAATAATTATTATGAATGTAAAAGATCTTGGAAAGGATCTTGGAAGTTTAACCAACTTCTTGATTTTAAACTGAAAATTTGATTTCATTTAGCTGATCTGATCATGGAACCAGATGCCCAATTGTCTAAGCAATTCGTAATCATTCGAGAGCTTAAAACATATAACGCGAACTGTTTAATGAGTTCATACATGCTTTTGGATGTGCAGGCATCTATGAACTCTTTAAACCATTTGAGATTAGAACCAGTTGGATTATCCATTTGAGAAACGATTACGATTTCCTTATACAATCGGGGAGCAGAAGATGACTGAATGATTTGGATATAATTAAACTCTTCAATGACTTCTTTAACACCTCATTTGGGCTGATTTTTTGTGTTGTGACAAGGCCCATTTAAATTTATGTAAATATATTTTTTAGTTCTAACTGCATATATAAATTAATTTACCTAAAGATTTTATTTGGACTATATACTTATAAAACAGTATGAATATAATTATTGTGTATATTAAAGCTATGAATTATAATTTAATGAACGTCATTACAACCGAAAATCTAATGATAAGTACTTAATATTGTTTTAATTTAATATACTGTTAATGATTATTATAGAATCATTAAAATAACGCTTAGTTAGTGGAATCAAATGCAATAATAATTATTGTGCAACATAGGACTAGTATTGTTTACTAGATGATGCATGCAACTTTGTCTGTGTGGATTTAGGTTTAAAAATTTTTGTAGGGATTCTGTAACTTTCAGGGACAAAATGTAGCCTTTGCCCAAGAATTAAGCTGTACCAAATTTCGTAAAAATCGGTTTTTTTTATCCACCACAAGTTAGCCCTTGTCTGCGATCTCACCTGATGGTAAGTGATGATGCAGTCTAAAATGGTAGCGGGCTAACCCGTTAGGGGCATGGCAGTTATATTAAACCCATGCCCCTGTTCGGTTTCTACACGGCATCGTACCGGAACGCTAAATTGCTTGGCGGCACGTCTTTGTCGGTAAGGTGGTAACTAGCCACGGCCGAAGCCTCCCACCAGGCCAGACCAGGGAAGTTCAGAAATTATAAATTCCCAAATTTACCCTGCCGGGGATCGAACCCGGGACCTCCGCACGTTAATACAAAAGCGCTCAACACTGCGCCACGGAGGTCGTCAAAGTCAAAGCATAAGTAGATGGGCCATGAAATGGAAACAGACTTACAGATATACAGACTAGTTCTTTAGCCGTTGTCAATTTAATATTAATAGGTATGAATTACTCGTCCGTATGAAAGAGTCATTGTAAAGTTATCAAACGACCAAAGAGACCTGTTTTGAATACTACATAACTACATATTATGCTAAGAATTTTTATCTCAAGTTTTAAAATAATAAACAATACACACTCTTTTGTAGTTGCACAATTACTATACCAGACTATACCTACCCATCTATTGCCCTTTTATTTCTTGATACTTTGATCCTTTTATCCATAGAATTGTAGGTTTTGTACCATTGTACGGAATCAGGTATTGAATTACTATAGTAATATTATTATGTATGATAGTAGCCTATGTGATTAAAATGGCCTGTTCCACTAGTCCCTGCCAACATATCCCCCCTGGGGGGAAGAGTGGAATTTTTTTCCACATATCCCTATGGTAGGGATGAGTGTAAAAAATATGGCTAAGTTATGTTATAATGGTCACTGTCTAATCTGCCATTATGTGATGTTGTAGATCCCTTAATATTATAAGGTGTTAATACACATCAGAAGTTGGCACAAAATTTAAAAAAAACCTCTGGTGAGGTCGTGAATTTGATTCTGTTATGTAAATTAATGTCCTTGGTCTGGAGGAGCTTCAGCCTAACACCAGGCTCCAGGCTAACAAAAATGATTTTTTAATCAAACGTCTAAGCAGTATTATAATAAACCTGATAAGTATTATAATAATTTCCTGCACCACAAATCAAAAATAATACATATTCTTGAAATGATTGAATAGTTATGAAAATGTTAATGAGTTTGTTTTTGCAAATTACAATATTGTGCAAGTGAATTCCAGAAGTTCGGTCTGGTGGGAGGCTTCGGCCGTGGCTAGTTACCAGTCTACCGGCAAAGACGTACCGCCAAGCGATTTAGCGTTACGTGTAGAAACCGCCTAGGGGTATGGCTTTAATATAACTGCCACACCCATAACAGGATAGCACTTAGCCCATTACCATCTTAGACTGCATCGTCACTTACCATCAGGTGAGATGATCAGAAAAATAATGGATTCCGATTTTCTTGAAATTTGCAATGGAGATAGCTTTTAACCGATACATTTTATCCCGGAAAGGTAAAGTTTTCCCGCGAGAATCAATACCTTAAAGTAATTCACGCGGACGAAGTCGCGGTTTACATCTAGTATTTCGTCTGTCAGAGCCTTATAACTTCTGAATTACTGAACGTAATTACTTCAACTTTAAATATACCAATATGTAAACCGATGGCCTCCCGCCGAATATGGCTTAAAAAGTTATAAAAATCTTTATTTCAGGGGGGCTCTCATAGAAGCGAACGCGAAGTAAAATATTTTTATAGCGTTACATAGGGTTGCGGTCTATCATTTTAAACATAATTAGGAATAGAGTCCAAAAATATTTTTTTTTAATTTTTCCCCTAAAATTGATGAAATGGGGGGCTTTCAAAGTGGAGATTTTCTAACGTCCAAAGTTGACCTCAGAACTCTCAATTTTCTGAAAGGCTGAGCCTGAAACTTGATTAATTATCTGACGACGGTAGTAACGGTAGACCGTACTACCGTCTACCTACTACCACGTAGTAATGTCATATGATCCTGTTAGGTATTAGGATCATATGACATTACTTACCCAGCGCAATCCAATGATATGCGCTGTCGCAATTAGTCTTTGGAAGTAAAGATCGCATATCCGCGCTGGACAGACAAGCTGATCCTTTGCGCAAAAAACGAGCCATCCATTCTATCACCAGATGAGGCAATGGAGAAGTTTCATGATGTTATGAATATCATATTTAACGGAAGTAAATTATAGATTAAAACTAATAAATCAATGTTTTTAGGGTTCCGTAGCCAAATTTGGCAAAAACGGAACCCTTATAGATTCGTCATATCTGTCTGTCTGTCTGTCTGTCTGTCTGTCTGTCTGTCTGTCTGTCCGTCCGTATGTCACAGCCACTTTTTTCCGAAACTATAAGAACTATACTCTTGAAACTTGGTAAGTAGATGTATTATGTGAACCGCATTAAGATTTTCACACAAAAATAGAAAAAAACCTGTAGTAAGTTTTACGATTTATGACGTATTAAAAACAAGACGAAATGAACCGCAAAACTAACTTTGTTTGTAGAGGTTCATTGTTAATATCAAAAAATTACGTTTGTTGTATGGGAGCCCCCCTTTAATATTTACTTTATTGATATTTAATTATTTATTTTGAAAGGTAATATACAAGTTAATATTCTGTGAAAATTTGAACCGTCTACCTGTTACCGTTTTTAATATTGAGCAAAAAAATACGAAAAAAACACGTTTATTGTATGGGGACCCCCCTTAATATATATATTTTTTTAATTTTTAGTATTTGTTGTTATAGCGGCAACGGAAATACATCATTTGTGAAAATTTCAGCTTTCTAGCTATCACGGTTTATGAGATACAGCCTGGAGACAGACAGACAGACAGATAGACAGACAGACAGACAGACAGACAGACAGACAGACAGACAGACAGCGGAGTCTTAGTAATAGGGTCCCGTTTTTACCCTTTGGGTACGGAACCCTAAAAACAATAAATTTTGGGGGTCCGCATACTTAGAACTGAAACTCAAAATTTTTTTTTTCATCAAACCCATACGTGTGGGGTATCTATGGATAGGTCTTCAAAAATGATATTGAGGTTTCTAATATCATTTTTTTCTAAACTGAATAGTTTGCGCGAGAGACACTTTCAAAGTGGTAAAATGTGTGTGTCGTCGCCCCCCCCCCCCCCCCGTAACTTCTAAAATAAGGGAATGATAAAACTAAAAAAAATATATGATGTACATTACCATGCAAACTTCCACCGAAAATTGGTTTGGACGAGATCTAGTAAGTAGTTTTTTTTTAATAATTTAAAACTTACTACAGGTTTGTACGGAACCCTCGGTGCGCGAGTCCGACTCGCACTTGGCCGGTTTTTTTTAAATCCATTAATAAATTACTGAGAAATTAATTATTTAATAAGTTTAATTATTTAGTGTACCTTACTCGATCGATCGATTGTTGCTGTATCTTACTCGAGTGAGAAATTTTGTGAGTGAGTTTTATTACCTAGCCGAGAATACTTCAAAATTATCTTCACACACAAATTAAGGCCTTTTAATTCAATTAAGTCAAGTCCATTTCTTTATTTTTTTTCGGCTTTTTAATAAAAGTCGGTTGATAGGGTCGTGTGACGTCACACGACCGCACTTGCAAGCGCAACTTATAAGTTCCGTAACTTTTTCATTTGTTGAGATATTTTAATGATTCTTTCATAATATTTTTGTTTTATTTTGTCTTAATTTTCATAATAAAAAAAAAGGTAAACTTCTCCATTAACAGCTGTGAAAAATCTCGCATATTAAATGTTTTGGCACTCAGGCTCCGACAATAATAACTTTGCAGATCTGAATTGCTTGAATGAATGATTTTTTTAAAAAGAGAAACCACCGAGTTTCCTGCTGGTTCTTCTTGGTAGGAATGTCATTCCGAACCAGTGGTGGATTTACTCGACGATTCAAAAGCACTTTTAATAAACTTATTTGAATTAAAAAATATCAGTTTAAGTTTGATCAATTATTATCTATTGCGCACGCGTGGTTTTCTTTATTTTGTTTATAATTTAATTCTATATGTGTGGCAATAAAGAATTTATCTATCTATCTATTTCGTCTGACTAGCTAGGAAAGGCTGTAACTATATTATCCGTCCTGGCCGAAATCCGCAAGCTAAGGTCAATTTTATCCGCTTAAATACAACTTTGCAGCCTTGCATAGCTAGTAACTATTGTATGTTTTAACCAGGAGAGAAAAGGGCGTCATAGGGCCAGTTCGGGACCAGGGGCTCTGTGGTGCTTGCTGGGCGTTCAGCACTATTGGAGTCATTGAGGCGATGGCGGCTATCGGCACGGGGAAACTCAGCAGCCTAAGTGTGCAGGTACATCATTTAATTAATATATTTGATCCTCAAACACTACTTTTCTCCAAGCCTAGATTATCGGATGCCTTAAACAGATAAAAAACAAACTAAATCACAAAATACAGAAAAACTAACAGACTTAACAATGCAATCTGTCTCGCAAACAATCCCAAAAAGGGCATCGACTGATAGGTATGGTGTAGATCCACCATAACAGCGCTGATTTTCAGTCGACCTCTAAAATCCTCGACGTCCCGGACCGGCCCGGGCTGTCTATCTAGGTTAGATGTGGGTTTAATTCAACTGTCAAATCGATTAGTAGTAGAAGTAAGTTCGTTCAATTCTAGCATCATCTGGACCTAAGCTATGACGGTTCGAAAATCCGACGAAACGCTTCGAGAAAAGGTAGGTAGTGCCCCGTTTCCTTTGGCTCGCTTTGGCGGGGTCACTCCCGTGACCCCAGAAACGCTAGTCTGGAAACTACGAGAAGCTAGGATTTCCGGACGACGGGATGAATTGGGAACAATTCCCAACTGATTTTGAGGTGAGGCTGAAAAGTTTGATCCACTCGCGGTCTCGGGATGTACTGGCAACGCAAAGGCCTCCAACAAAAGGTAGTGAGGTAGGTTCACTTAAGGTTGTGAACTCCTCACTCATCGGAAAAAAATATATAAAAATTCCTTTCCGAAAAATTTTTTTGTGAGAATCTTAAAAATAGTTTGCAGATTGTATCCAATTTTTGCAAAAGGAACCGGTCAATTTTGTTCGTGTACTTGAGAACAGGTTACGCAAGATTTTTTCGTGAATTTTAATGGACGCGTTGTCTTAGATGCGAGTCAATCCTATGACCTTTTTAAATGCCGATGCATTTAAAATACTATTTTACTAGTCCCAAAAATGTCCGCCTATTATAAATTATGTCTACATATGTCTACATAATTTATAATAGGCGGAAGAAAAAATTTATGTATGTTAATCGGGTAAACTTGACGTGTTTATTCAATTTGTCCATTGGATACTCGTAGCTTTATAATCTTCGTTTAAAGACTACGTATACTCAAGAGGGGGTTGTTAAAGTGCATGAACAGTGGCAGAGGCAGAGGGCAGGGTTTTTGACATCAGGGATGTAACAGGGGTCGTCAGGTTGGGTCTGGCGAATGACCGCGAATGCGCCAGTTTGCGAAAGGCACGCGAGCTGCACATGTTCGTTCGCGCGCCAACACTGTAAGATGAGCAAAGCGCTGGTAGACTCAGGGAGGCATTCAATTTTAGAATTCTTTGATATTTTTTCATTTATAATTTGAAATCTACCTAAAAATATATTGTATCTATAAACAATATTCTTCCTTATTTATTGATTAATCATGCTCCGAACATTTATTATCATCACTTCAATGAGTTCAATCTATTGTCGGCTCAACACTGAGCACGAGTCTCCTTTCAGAATGAGAAAAAATCGGCTTTTTGCAGAACTCTCGAGTCTGGGGCAAGCAGGTTTCTTCACAGTGTTTTCTTTCACCGTCAAAGAAAGCTATAAGTATATATGATTTCTTAAAACGTCCGTATAGAATGTCTGGTTTAGACATCTTCTACTTATTAAATACAAGCAGGCGTTACTTTGCGGAAGTTCATGATAATGAAGGATCTACAAATTTAATTTGCTATAATCCGCAACAGTAGGCAAACTATTCTCAACGTACGTTTTACTGTGAAACGTACGTTGAGAATAATTCGGAAGATGTGGTGTGGTGAATATTGTAAGCTGCAAGTGCAAGATACACTACCACATATATTTGCCTACTGCTGCGGATTATAGCAAATTCAATATCTAGTTCCTTCATGATGTCTTAACCAATAAGATATCATAATAAATCATTATTCCTCAATCCTCCATTTCCAGGAGGCCATAGACTGCGCAGGCCTAGGTAACGGGGGATGCGCGGGAGGCGACATCTGTCTGCTACTGGACTGGCTACTGCTAACGGATACAGCCGTTCAACCGGACACCGAGTACCCTCTCCGACTGACCAACGGCGTGTGCCAGAAGAAGACCAACGCGACTGGAGTGCGCGTTCAGAAGTTCACTTGCGACAAGTAAGTGTTTTGTTTTTAATTCTTCTTTTAATAGAGATTCTTTCTTGATAACGGATACAACCGGCCACTGAGTACCTTCTGCGGCTGACCAACGGTGTGTGCCAGAAGAAGACCAACGCGACTGGAGTGCGCGTTCAGAAGTTCACTTGCGACAAGTAAGTGTTTTGTTTTTAATTCTTCTTTTAATAGAGATTCTTTCTTGATAACGGATACAACCGGCCACCTTCTGCGGCTGACCAACGGTGTGTGCCAGAAGAAGTCCTAAGCGACCGGTGTGCGCGTTCAGAAGTTCACTTGCGACAAGTGATTTGTCTTTAAGTTTTACAATCGTGCATTGTTGAGTCAACATCTGAAGATGCTCCAGTGTCGGAAACGTACGTTGAGAATAATTTGGAAGATTTGTTTGTGTAGTGTTGTGTGCCTGTGCGAATTAATCATAAATCTTTATTTTGTTCCAAAATCCATATTACATAGTTTCTATAAATTACCCTGGACCCCCAAACTAGGATAGCCCGTGTCTTGGGTAGTGTGTGTGTGAGTATATGTGTATATGTGTGTGTGTATTTGTGAGTGTGTGTTGGTATGTGCTCTCTTTGCATGAACGTACAAGCTAAGTGTATTGATTTTTGATAAGCTTTTCAGTAGTTTCGTAATTAACGTCACTCAACATGTGTATAAGTTTTTTTCTAAGTCCATATCTATTAGCGCGTATAATTTTGAGTTAACTAGTGGTTCGCCCCGAACTGAGACCTCGCGGTATCCATAAACTTACAGAGCGCCATCTTTGTGAAGTTTTGTTAAAAATAGTGAAGCTCATTAAAAATTAAATAATTTCGTTTCCTTAGAATATTTATCTAATTTTAGTATTTGTTGTTCAAGTACAGGATATAATTCAAATAAGTGATCAAGTAACAGGCTCAGCCTTTTCTTTTTAAGCACAAACGAATAAACTTGTACAGAGCGCCATCTATTGACAACATTGTGAAGTTTGTTAAAAATACGGCAGCTCATTAAAAATTAAATAATTTCGTTTCCTTATAATATTTATCTACTTTTAGTATTTGTTGTTCAAGAACAGGATATAATTCAAATAATTAATCAAGTTTCAGGCTCAGCCTTTCAGAAAATTGGGAGTTCTGAGGTCATCTTTGGACGTCAGAAAATCACCACTTTGAAAGCCCCCCATTTCGTCAATTTTAGGGGAAAAATTAAAAAAAAAATATTTTTGGACTCCGTTCCTCATTATCTTTAAAATGATATACCGCAACCCTATGTAATGCTATAAAAAATAGTTTACTTCGCATTCGCTTCTATGAGAGCCCCCCTGAAATAAAGATTTTTATAACTTTTTAAGCCATATTCGGCGGGAGGCCATCGGTTTACATAGTATATTTAAATTTGAAGTAATTACGTTCAGTAATTCAGAAGTTATAAGGCTCTGACAGACGGACGGACGGACGGACGGACGGACGGACGGACGGACAAGTGCCAATTCACTCAAGTAGACTCAGAGACCTTCGCTTCGCTCGGTCAATTATTAACGTTTTTATATAAAAAATGCTACACGTGTGTACGGTCCACAGTTCAACCGTACAATCTGCTCCATCAGCACTAAAATTCAACAATAAATCAGTGCGCAAAACATCATCGCGACTATCGCGCGTGCCACTGAATCAATGCCATTAGCATTTAGCATTTATTATAATCAGTAGAATAATTATTATAATTCTAATTAGCACTTAATAAATTATTTATCAATCTTTTCGATCGGTCCTCGTCCCACATAGATTTGTCTGTTTTGGCGGATTATAGCGAATTAAACTTCTAGTAGGTACCTTAATTCTAATTTTTCTTTTAATAGATATTCTTCCTTAGTAACAACAATTTCTTAGAAGTTCAATTGTGACAATCAAGTGTTTTTGTTGCTAACTTATCTTTCACTAGATGATGCCCGCGACTTCGTCCGCGTGGATCAAGGTTTTTTATTCCCGCGGGAACTCCTTAATTTTCCTATATCCTATTCCTTAATTTCCGGATAGCCTATGTCCTTCCCCGGGATATAATCTACCTCTATACCAAATTTCAGCAAAATCGGTTGAAAAGATGGGCCGGGAAAGCGTAGCTGACAGACACACTTTCGCATTTATAATATTAGTATGTAAAGTATGTATTAGTATGGATTAGAGGATTCTGTATTCCTGCGGTTAAGTTATTATAATAGGTATGTCTGAATACTATAACTCAGTCCTTAACCTTACATTTCCGTAACATTAGATACACCACATGTATAAGTTCTCAGGTCAAAGTCAAGTTTCCGCCACATGCCTTTTTCATTATAACCGTCCGATATACATTTACGCAATCCTTTAGCATATCAATAATAATATTAAATTATAAAGGATATTTATACACTTTAAATATATTTATACTACACCCTTTTAGAGTGTGGTTTGAGAATGGTATTAAATTGTAGAAGACTGCCCTAAATTTAGCAGTCAAGGGCTAACTTGTAGTGGAATAAAATAAAAAAAGGACCACAAAAACACAAAATAAATAATTTACAAACAAGAAAACATAAAACGTTAGCACAACAAGGCGGTAAAACTAAGTATACGTGTATCCCTTCATTTTCATTATTCCAAGTAAATCTTTTTTTTCAGCCTGGTGGGGTCGGAAGATCAGATAATCGATACGATAGCTACCCACGGGCCTGTCACCGTCGCTGTGAACGCTCTCACTTGGCAGCACTACCTTGGCGGTGTCATACAGTACCACTGCAGGTAAGTTATCTTTGAATCCCGCATTCAAAAACAATTAAAGAAAAAAGAAAGTCTAAATCCCTACGAAACGAGGCGAAATTGCGGATTGTCCAAATTGGAATTGGAAAAACGGAATTGCCAAAATCGGTTTAGATTTGACCGAATTATGGAGTAAAATCGACCAAAACTTTCATCCCCTAAAATATTATGTTAACCCAAAATGCTGTAGTGTGCCAAGTTGCATTAAAATCCGTATATTAGTTATAGCGTAATGCCGTAGCAGATGCCGTAGAGATGGTGGTGTTCAACCCACTTGCCTCGATCGGTCCCGGTTATTATCACTAACATGATAATAGTCGTTAAAGCCGACCAACCCGCATTGGAGCAGTGTGGTGGGTCTAAGCTCCTATGAGAGTGGATACCTGTGCCCAGTAGTGGGACGTTAATGGGTTGTAGTGGTGTAAGTGGCCGTAGCAGATAAAAATAAAAAAAAATGTTTTGTACTGTGTTGATACTTATGCTTCCTATAATTAAAATTTTCCAAAATATTGAATGTACAGGAATCCAGTCACAGTTTTTTATATATAAAAAAAGATTCTGTCACAACGTCAGAAGTTTTTCCTCAAGCGTATCAATTCTTTTTCCAGTGGCAACGCCAAAGACCTTAACCACGCGGTACAACTAATAGGCTACGACTTAACGGCAGAAGTGCCGTATTACATCGCTAAGAACTCCTGGGGCAAGGGATTCGGTGTCGATGGATACATTCAGCTGGCTATCGGATCCAACATCTGTGGACTCGCCAACGAGGTCGCCTCTGTGGATATTAAGCCTTAGCAGAAACCTTAATATCTAAAGCATAAAACTGGGTGACTTTTTTGTCGTCTCGAGAAAAATACGGGGCGATAGGTAAATGGAATAGAAGCACATGGCATTGTAAATTTTTTTTAACTTTTTAATATTTTTATTCTATCAATAAATACTACTCATTTAGAGTATTTTTTTCATGTTAAAACATTGAAAGCAGGACTTTGTATTATAAATTTTTCGGGACGACATAAAAGTCACCCAGTATAACTAAATATGTAGTTACCTATACAGGCAGTCAAATTGCGGCCGCCATAAAGCGTTAAATGACTTGACTAAGCGTCCTTCAATATAAAATCTCAGGCTATAGTTACAATATGAGCAGCCA
Organism: Erebia ligea; assembly: GCA_917051295.2. Lineage (NCBI taxonomy): Eukaryota > Metazoa > Arthropoda > Insecta > Lepidoptera > Nymphalidae > Erebia > Erebia ligea. Next base: position 3,296,490 of record OU785241.1, read on the forward strand.
ATTTGCGGCCTTGAAATGACGTCACTGAAACGTCAATATCTGCGGTCTCGCTAACAAATTTGCCTCCATCGATATTAGGCCTAAGGCTCTGTTTTAATATAGATGTCGTCACATTGCGGCCGCCATATTGTTAAATGACGCCCATACATACTGCAGACCACTTGTACCTTCGTATACACCTTTTTTTATTCCACTACAAGTTAGCCTTTGACTGCGATCTTACCTGATGGTAAGTGATGATGCAGTCAGACGGTAGCGGGCTAACCTGTTAGGGGTATGGCAGTTATATTGAACCCTCCCCCATACCCCTAGTCGGTTAAGAGGGGGCGCGTCTTACGTGGATTAAACTATCTATAGACGTTAATGTCGGATGACTGGTAGAAGAAAACGTATCTCCTAAGACTGTGATATTAATATGCATATTTTTATAATCGATGTGATATTATGTCGATGAAATATGGAACTAATTACAATAATTATTGTAACGACCACTAAAAATACTTTGAGACCCCGATACTTTACCAGTCGTAGGTATATAGGAGAGAGTGCTACGAGAATCGTGAAGGAGACGACTTTTTGAACATTTGCCTATAGACTATAAGCTTTCTTGCCAAAATAATGTATTTGAAGACCAAATGTAAAAAATATTCACCAAATAATGTTTAATAAGTACTGTATTTGCCAAGTTCCAATCACGCAGCTCCGATACGGGTTGGCGGAACCCGCATTGGAGCAGCGTGGTGGGTCTAAGCTCTAATTCCCACTCTCCTATGAGAGTGGAGGCCTGTGCCCAGCAGTGGGACGTTAATGGGCTGTAGTGGTAGTGGTATTTGCCAAAACCTTAAGTTAGAACATAAATATTCATGTGCCTTTAGGTTCTATTGGGTAATATCATTTGCTTACCAATACATTAGACGCACCATCGAAACACAAAAAACGGCACGGTCAAATTGTGCACAAATAGGTATTGTGAACAATTTTCGCCTCAGTCGCGCATGAGTACACTTGGCGACAAAATGTCGTATGTGTCGAATTGTTATTACAAAATTGAACCCTAAATATAAAGCTATATGGTTGGTTTTTGTGAACCGTTTGGTGTCTCATTCTATATTATCTATAGCTGTGTTTGTATAAGCGATTGTGGAAGCTTTTTGAGTATTAATTTGTAGGTAATGTTGTATCCTTAGTTGGTAAATCGATGGGTAATATACCTAACTTATGTTTATATTTTAAATGTGGTTAAAATTAAAGTTAAATTAAAATTTGGTTAAAATTTTGGTGGTCATTTATTCATTTAATTATTTTGGAATCATTTGCTTTAATAGGATAGCACCGTGTAATTTTTGGTTATAATTTCGCAAATAAAATAGTGTGTCAAATTTTAGTAAAAATTTTGCAGTTAACAATGTATTTTTTTTAAGATGTAACTTTTTACTCTATTTGGTAAGCAGTTAAACATAAGTCATAAATGATTATTATGCTCTCTATGTTGACCAAGTTGTAGTTTTAAGGCAGCTATAAACTAAGATAGCAACTGGCGACAGCGCTACTGGCACGCCAGTGCTGATGTATTTGTTTTGTTACACGTATTTTATTTCCTTAGCAGCTACGTAAAGTTGAAAAAAAAATTGCACATGTAATTCTAAGGTACTTTTTGATCGGACTTTATTTAGTCCAAACGAGACATATTTTGTCTGATATGAGATTTATGTCTTTGATGTAAACCTGTCTCGTTTTCTCTCTCTCACTCACACAAAAAAGTAAACAAAAAAAAACAGAATTTTCCTGAGATTATTCCGTCCTTAAAAATAATATTGTTGGTTGACTGAAATTTTTTGAAGTTGCAACGATTGTAATTATTGTTTAACCTATTTTTAACCTATTTTTGCAATATGAAACTATTGTTATATAGATAAATTAATGCAATAAATAACAAATGTTGCCTGAAATTATGGATTATAAGTTGTCTGGAAGAGATCACTCGTAATGATAAGGCCGCCTTTACGCCGTAACAAGTTGTAAATTTTGTCACGATTCGTGTTACCTCTATTCCGTTATTTGTTTGTGTGTAATAAAGTGTTTTTACTTACTTACTAATATATACTCATAAATTAATACTAATTACTACTATATACTACTACTAATTGTCGAACAAGTGCCTCGAATTTCGAATTTATGACTAAGCAATAATAATAAGCAATATTAGGTTAGATTAGATGCCCAATAAATTGTCTAAGCCAATCGTATTCATTTGACAGCTCATAATGTATTACTCGAACTTTTTAAGGAGTGTGTATACATGCGTTTTGACGTAAGCCAATCGTATTCATTTGACAGCTCATAAAGTATTACTCGAACTTTTTAAGGAGTATGTATACATGCGTTTTGACGTAAGCCAATCGTATTCATTTGACAGCTCATAACGTATTACTCGAACTTTTTAAGGAGTATGTATACATGCGTTTTGACGTGCAAGCATCTGTGACCTCCATATACAGGTCGAATTATACGTTTGACAGACGATTACAATTTCCTTACACAATCGGGGGGCAGATAAGTGTAATATATTTTTTTTGTAGAAAAATTTTGCCATTGTTGAAAAAGTTAAGGTTGGTCTAGTATTTTGTTTAAAGATAAAACAGATTACCTAAAAAAAAAACTGTTATATTTTCATCATTTATTTTTGTTATTAACTGTTAGTTTGTCACAATATTTTAGATATTTACAATATATTTTTATAATATAATGATAATATAGTAATTGTTTTAACTCATAATATAAAATACACATGGCGTCAGTAGACGAATAGCTATAGGCCGTGTCACGAAAGAAGTCCTTCGGCAAGTAAATATAACAAGTACATTTGTGAAACTAGTACATTTTGCATACATTAATTGGGTATTTGACGCCTAGTCAAATCAGTAACTTTTTTTTAACGTTTCGTAAAGTATCGGAATTGGTATGAAATACTGAATAGTGACGTCATCAAAGTTAGCATTTTTTATTTTTTTTACTTCAATCGATACTTTAAAATGGACATACAACGTACGTGACATAAAGTGAACGTGGATTGGAGATCCTCTATTTAATAATCACTAAAAAATCATTTATTTGACTATTTGTCAAATACCCAATTGCATAAATACCATCGTCGCCTCTAGGGGACTTCTTTTCGTGACGTGGACTATAATAATATAATAGTAATCATATCCTTAAATTTGAAATAATTAAGTTCACTTAAAAGTGCCATGGTAAGTTTTGTGACTTTGAAACTATGTTATTGGTATTGATTAGAGTTATTAGTTGTCTGAGAAGAGTATAAGGATGCGTTACCACCAAAGGTGTGCTAAGTAGCTAAGCTATGGATGTATGTCAAACCCACCCATAAGAGCATTTGATTTTCATAGCTTAAGGGTGCGTTCCGAAATACACTGCGAGCACTGTATGTCCCCAGTAAAGAGCACTGCCAGTGCTCGCAGTGCTTATAACGGAACACACACTCAATCGCTAGATGTTAGATAGATCAAGCGCTCCTATTCGTGGCTTTGACACACATCCGTAACATTGGGGCTGATTCTGTAGTGAACAATCTCTAAACTAAACTAAAATTAGAGCATTACAAATATTGCTAACCCTTTCATAATACTCCCTACGGAAAGGGACAGAACTAGATTTAAAGCTGCCATTTTAGTTTAGTTTAGAGATTGTGTTATACAGAATCAGCCCCATTGTAGCACTTATCTGGTGGAAATAAAACCTAAAGATTAAGAAATGTAATTTTTTAAATCGAAATAAAAAAATGTACCTACCCATTCAGATTGTTTGATTTGTTCTTTAATTAATACTTATACATATACCATCAGGTATACTGAGATTTTTTTTCGCAGTTTCGAGTTTCGACCAACGACCTCAATTTACGTAGGCGGCCCTGTCAAACAAAGAATGTGTACTTATTTTACTAACACCATCTAGTCTGAAAAGCGGGACAGCGCTATGGCGGGGACAAGGACAGGCTTATACAGGTGAGGGTCATGCCCTACAAGTCGGACCCACATATATATCGATGGTTTCGACTTGGTAACTACTTAAGCCTATAGTAATAGCGATAAGTAGGTATTTGCTTCAAATAAGATGTATCAGCAGTTTTGACACCGCCTTTATCTACAGGCTACAGCTTCGTGTGTACAGCTCCTAGTAAAAGGTTTCATTGACCCGCTGCCTAACTGATAGATAACGTTATCTGACCATAAATAAATTAATGTTGACCACGTTTACCTACATTATGCAGTAAAGTAAAATTAAAATTTTCTGTCCACATATGGTGCAATCAGCAATCATGTACCTAGGTACGATTTCAATTTAAAATATTATCGTCTGTATAAGTTACATAATACTTTATACATATTACATACATTACTACTTAGTTGACATTTTACAAATACCTATTTTGCTTTTGTTTGAGTTCATATTATGTTCCGGGGTTTAAACCATTGACTTATATGTATAGTATACATATATGTCAATGGTTTAAACCAATAACTTGCATAATTACTTTATAAAATTTAAAACAGAACTATGAAATAAGTACCTAAATTAAAATCTAAATTAAATACAGAACTTTTATGGGTGTGTTCTTTTGAAAACGAGCGAATTTTTTTTTCTACATTAAACATTTATTGCGGTTCGCTTCGATTAGATAAATAATCGATAATATAATATACCTAATCAGCAAAGTGGCATGCAATTTTACTATACACTTGAACAGAAAGCCTGGGAAAGTAAATTGAGAGAAAAATATGGGATTAAATATAACGACCAACAAAAAATACTTTTGAGACCCTAAGCTTACCAAAATCCATACTTTTATATTATAAATGCGACAAGTGTGTCTATCTGTGTGTCTGCTACGCTTTCACGGCCCATCTGTTCAACCGATTTTGATGAAGTTTGGTACAGGGACAGGTTGTATCCTGGGGAAGGATATAGGCTACTTTTTATCCCGGAAAATTCAAGAGTTCCAGCGGGAATCATAAAAAAAATATCTCTTCAAACGATTTTGATGATATTTAGTATAGGGATAGTTTGTATGCAGGGGAAGGACATATGCTACTTTTTATCCCGTAAAGAGTTCCCGCGGGAATCAAAAAATCTTAATCCACGCGGACGAAGTCGCGGGCATTATCTAGTAATTTATATTTGAAGATCAATTAATGTGGTAAATGTTCACCAAATCTTGTTTCGTAGGTAGGTAAATATGTCCCAATATTGTCCCAGATAATAACCACAGAATAGGTATAATTATTATTAGTACGTTGATATACTTAACATCGAATGAGTACCTACAGTACTTATATGTGTTCTGTGGTACGTACTTTTGGTACGTAGATAGGTACATAGGTGGATGTTACCACGCATACCACGATGCCACAACCAAGGAACATATTTACCACAACTGAACGTAGGCGTATCAAATTCCAATTGAATGACAATATTTTTCTGTGCCTAACTTTACTCATGTACTAACAACTCGTCAAGATAACAATTCAATTTCAGTCCACTTAAAGGCATAGAAAGAATCGGCCGTGTAGACTCTAGACTCGTGATTGTAATTGTATGTAGGTACTTATACTTATGTTGTGTTTTAATATCAATATACTTAGGTACGTGCATAGTATTATTATTTTTTATTTCCAAAGTATACCTACTATAATAGTCAAGTAAAGTAATAAACAAAGCCATTTATTACGATTGTAATCGGTGTAGTACCACAGAATATTTAATAGTACTTATGTACTTAGGTAATTGTGAAGCATTTTTAGATTTCAGTAGCTGGCATTTTTGTCAATTGATGCGTTAGTTTTTGTGATTGTAAATTATCTATTTATTAACCCAATCGTTGAGAAAATCTTGTTTTAACAACACGATAAATATATATTTATCATATTTGTGATTTTTGCAATATCCTACTCTATATCTTTCAAAACCGTATAATAGGCATCTGGGCCGTGGAAAGCGTTGCAGACAGACAGACAAACTTGCATTTATTAGGTATATGAGAAAGGGTTTTTTGAATGCACGATATCATTTTCTCATTTTCTTCTAGTTAAGAATGTCATTTCGAACCAGTGGTAGATTCACTCGACGATTCAAAAGCACTTGTAAAAGTTTATTTGAATAAAAAACATTTGAATTTTGTATTTTTTTGAATTGTAATAAAGATAATTACGTAAGTAGGTATAGTTCGCGCACGAGTTGAATGCAGAGCAAATGCATGGTGACACATACATTTACTCTGCATTCAACTCGCGCGCGAACTGTAGGTACTTAAAATGTCCATTTTGAGGGTTCAGTAGCAATTTTTCTTCCAGATTTAAAATTTCTAAGGCACCATGGTAGCAGTGCACGTTGAAAACTATGGCACTTTCAACGGAGAAGCAGTGAAGAAGTTCACGTGGGAGACTGACAGCGGGTTTCTGGTTTCCGTCATTTCCTATGGCGCTATCGTGCAGTCTATTAAGGTACATACCTCATTAATTTACTTACTAGATCAAGCCGCACGTATCTACTATCTACGTACCTACGTGCACGTTCTAGCACTTAAAGACGTCGGTCCTGCGCCTGATCTCTCCTGTCGTGTCGGAGTTCCCGTCCCATCGGGCTGTGAGAGTAAAGGAACGGAGAGTGCGCCTGTGTTTGCGCACGCACTTGTACACTATAATATCTCCTGCGCAGATGGCTAATCTCGCTGGAGAGCGGCCGCCGTGACCGAAATTCCTTCGGGGAAGGACATAGGCTACTTTTTATCCCGGAAAATTAAAAAGAGTTCCCGCGGGAATCAAAAAACTTAATCCACGCGGATGAAATCACGGGCATCAGCTATATACGTATGCACTATGCAGTTAATATCAAATTAATCTTCATTTCCAGGTACCAGACAAAAGCGGCACCCGAAGTGACGTAGTACTCGGGTTCGACGACCTGGACAGCTATATAAACCGCAACGAGCCCCACTTGGGGTCCACTGTTGGTCGGTGCGCGAATAGGATTGGAGGTGCCAGCTTCCATATAGACGGCGTCACTTATCAGCTAGCCAAGAACATCGGAAAAGACCACTTGCATGGCGGCATTGTTGGCTTTGATAAGGTAGTAACCATATCACTAAAGGTACCTATCATCGTCATTATCAAAGCGCTACAGACTTGGGTGGCAATAGCTTGATCAAGCAAACTTTTCCGGACGCAATCAGAGGCCTAATTATCTAAGGAAATCGTAATCATTTGAGAGCTTAAAACTTATTAAGTAACTACTTAAGTACCTACTCGAACTGTTTAAAGATTGTACTGAGACACATGCTCTATGTCTATAACATGCAGGCATCTCAGTTCAAATTATACGTTTGGCAAACGATTACAATTTTCTTACACAATTAGTAAGAAACTAGGAGAGTTCCCGCCTACCTAAATAGATAGATAGATAAAGACTTTATTGCATAGGTATACTAAAAACAAAGATAATAAACAAAAAGGTTAAAAGATAAAACAGAAGGGTGCAATTGGGGCAAATTTCACAAATTTGACAAATTTCGAGTATTTATTTATTCATTAAAAAAACTATCTTAGGGCCGTTTACACATCTCTCTTCTAAAATCTGATCAATAGATAAAGGAGTATATGATAATTATTGCTTCAGGCCAACTGGAGTTCTACCGTCGACGGTAATAAAGTCATCTTAAGCTACCTGTCCAAAGACAACGAAGAGGGCTACCCTGGCGACCTGGTGACGAGCGTCATATACGAGGTCACAGACGACGATACGCTGTGCGTCGAGTTTATTGCAACAACGACCAAGAAGACCGTCGTTAATTTGACCAACCATTCGTATTTCAACCTGGCCGGACATGGCACTGGCGCTGCCGAAATCTATAATCATGTGATCACAATAAATGCTGATAAGTTAGTTTCCATACCTACTTAAGTATATGTATTATAAATGCGATAGTGTGATCTGTCTGCTACGCTATAACGGCCCATCTATTAACCGATTTTGATGAAATTTGGTACGATTGAGATAGTTTGTATCGCACAACCGATTTTGATGAAATTTGGTAGGATTGAGATAGTTTGTATCTCACAACCGATTTTGATGAAATTTGGTAGGATTGAGATAGTTTGTATCGCACAACCGATTTTGATAATAATTGGTAGGATTGAGATAGTTTGTATCTCACAACCGATTTTGATGAAATTTGGTATCGAGATAGTTTGTATCTCTAGGGGGATAGAGAGTGCACTTTTTGTCCACTAATAAGCAACAACTGTACAAAGTTTTACTACTACTACTACTACTACTACTAGGTACTAACTAGGTACTAGAAATTCTCAGTACCTACTAGCCCGGTCCCGGTTATTATCACTAACATGATAATAGTCGTTAAAGCCCGCCAACCCGCATTGGAGTAGCGTGGTGGGTCTAAGCTCTAATTCCCTCTCTCCTATGAGAGTGGAGGCCTGTGCGCAGTGGGACGTTAATTGGCTGTAGTGGTGGTACAAAGTTTTATCTCAATGGAATAAATGGTATAAGAGTGCCAATGATTCACAGAATACAATATTCTTTTAAAATATTCAAAGAGGAACGCACGAGGCACATACAGATATATTTACCAACGTTCATTTTATATATAGATTTCACAGCTAGATCAACCTCTTTCACAGGATAACAGAAACGTCTAATTCAATTCCCACTGGCCGTTTCATCAAAGTAGGGGGAACGGCATACGACCTGCGCGTGCCGGTACGACTGGGGGACGCGATGAGAAGGGACTTGGATTCAGTGTTGTTTGACGACAACTTCTGTGTCACTACTTACGAGAAGAAGGTAAGGTTTTTTTATCCACTACAAGTTACACTTGACTGCAATCTCACCTGATGGTAAGTGATGATGCAGTCTAAGATGGTACCTGGCTAACCTGGGGCATGGCAGTTATATTAAACCCATACCCCTATTCGGTTTCTACACGGCAACGTACCGGAACGCTAGATCGCTTGGCGGCACGTCTTTTCCGGTAGGGTGGTAACTATAGCCACGGCCGAAGCCTCCCACCAGGTCAGACCAGGGAAAATTAAGAAATTATAAGTTCCCAAATTGACCCTGCCGGGGATCGAACCCGGGACCTCCGCACGTTCAGACAACAGCGCTCAACACTGCGCCACGGAAGTCTTCAAATGCCCAAAAAAATTCTTTGTGGGGTCGAGTGTACCTACGCTTTAAATATAAGATGGTAGGTACCGAAAGAGTTTCTGGATTTGCCATTGCATAAATCTAAAGACTGTGTGATAGAAGCAGGCGTTACTTTGCGGAAGTCCATGATAACGAAAGAAGTAGGACTTTAATTCGCTATAATCCGCCACAGTAAGTAAATCTATGTGGTACAGTATAGGTATGTATCTAGCGATATTCACCACACCGCACAAATCTTCCAAATTATTCTCAACGTGTTCTGCCGCCTTTAAAACTATAGGTAGATATACTTGACTTTTTTTTCCAGGCGCTGACCTTCGTATCCCGAGTAACCCATCCACCATCAGGAAGATACCTTGAGCTCTACAGCGACCAACCAGGAGTCCAGTTATACACAAGTAACTCCCTGCCCTCCCCAAGCGAACCAGCCCTGGTAGGAAAAGCGGGGGTAGGTTACAGGCGCCATGGCGCCTTCTGTCTGGAGACCCAGAACTTCCCAGATGCGGTACATCATCCAGGGTTTCCCAGCGCAATCCTGAAGCCTGGAGACGTTTATACGCACAGGGTCAACTACCATTTTGGTGTCAGCAACGAAATTGGGCCTGAGGTTGTTGTTTCCTAAACAAAGTATTTTTTATCCATACTAATATTATAAATGCGAAAGTGTCTGTCTGTTTGTCTGTTCGTCTCTCTGTCTGCTACGCTTTCCCGGCTCATCTGTTCAACCGATTTTGATTAAATTTGGTATAGGGATAGTTTGTCTCCCGGGGAAGGACATAGGCACAGATTCCCGCGGGAATCCATAAACCTTAATCCACGCGGACGAAGTCACGGGCATCATCTAGTTAGATATAAATACAAGTTACAACACATAATGCAGTACCAAAAGGACCCATTTACACCCTAATACCTCTGGTGAAGGTGGGTTACTTTCCCCCTCGTTACCAATCTACTATAATTAAGGACCTATTTCACCATTGTGTATCGCCGAGTAAACCTTAACCAACCAATAAATCTGAAATTTTGACAATTCCTTTATTGTAGTAGGTACGTTGTTTTTCCAAAAACATCAAAATTCGTCAGTTACCGTTGAAATATGAAGAAATAAGCCCTTATTCATCAAAACCTCCCAAAATGCCCCTGTAAAATTAACTGGTAAATAAAAAAACAAACTGGTTATTAATTTTTATAATGGACATGTTTTTATAATGGATAATTAAGTATCTAGGGCACAGGGTAACTACATAATTAATAATTAAGATTTAAAGTGATTGCTCAAACGATGCCACAGCATATTTTCGAATACATATTTAACTAACGATAATTTTGTATCGTGTTGTAACCTACCTACTTTTATAAATATTTGAAGATTTTATACTATATTATTATATAAATGTTTTGTATATAAATAATGAAAATGATAAATAATAATAAAAATCATATATGTATTTTAAAGCAAGTAGTTTTATTTTTTGTCATGTACAAAAGTAGTTTTACTTAAAGCTCTTAGGCCACTACACCGTTCTATACTATGAACATAATAATATACCAGGCAAGAAACAACACTAAGTATATGAGAGTACCGCCCACTAAAACGTATCAATGTAACTTATTTATACGTGGACGATACGGTCTACCTACCTTCCGGTTTGCCACGCTAGGTTTTCGTCGGTGACGGAATCCGTTAGGTTTATCTACTCATGTGACGGAATGGTCTAAAACCACGAATATTTTTTTGCACGTGTCGATGCGATCGTCGCGGTCAACGTTGTAGCGCGCAAGGACCTTTTAAAAACCTAATCACTTAGGCCATGTATTCCATAAGGTACATCGCAGGAACATAATATTATCTCCTCGCCCTTCAAATTCCCCTCATGTCACCAAAAGGATATTTACGTGGTACCAATGTCGCCCGAGACACAGAGCGACACTACACAAAGTCTATCGGGCGACGGTCGAGGAACAATTAATGTCTCTTAGTGAAAACGGGGCTTAAATTACATTTTTTGAAGTAACAATAATTATGTGCGGAAATGCTTGTAAAGGGTCAATTTACACTAAAACAGTACTTACGTAAATATCTAATTGTATTATAGTTTTATACTTATATAGCCACATAACCTACTAAATACACTGCCGCTATGAATCTTTCAAAGTCAGCTCGGAAAACGCTTCTAACCCGTTTTGATGGTTTTCCCCATTTGTCTGTATCTCCCTATTTCCCTCTGCAGTGTGGCCATTTTCCCTGATGTGGTCTCCCCACGTGAGATTCAGGTCTTTCTTTATGCCGTCATTGAGTGGCGGGATGAGGGAACGTGGAAGAAGGAATGTCGATAAGTTGAATAGGTCTAGGAACACTTTGTAGCGGTCACTGTAAAAAATAAGAATTGCAGATTTGCATTTGGAGGTCTATTATATGAATTATGGTCTATTATATTAAATCGTAGAATAATTGATCTTTTCACAAACGAAGTCGCGGGAATAATACTTATTATAATGCGAAAGTGTGTTAGTTTGTCCTTCAATCACGCCACAATAAACTAGTTAACGGATCGACGTGATTTTTGCATGGGTATAGTTGAGGACCTGGAGAATGACGTACAGGCTACTTTTTATCCCGGAAAATTAAGGAGTTCCCGTCGGAATTTAAAAAAGTGTTTCTACGCGGACGAAGTCGCGGGCATCACCGATGTACCTAGTATGGTCTCTAGTATTTGATGCAGCTAATATGGTCTAATAGTTGACACTTTCATAAAACGCCACAATTTCACTACTATTTTAGGCTATTTTATGAAATGATCAATTCTACGATCTATGTACTATATAAAGTCGCGGGCATCATCTAAGATGAAATAAATTCTCACCTCAGGGTTGATCGAAGATACTGGTATCCGGAGGAACCGCCAGTACCGAGCTGTTGTGAACCGATCATCCGCTGTACCATTATCACGTGATTATCTGAAAGGAAAATCGTACCCAAATCAAAATTTTACAGTTTCAAACGTATAACTCGAACTGTTTAAGGAGTTCATAAACGCTTTTTGACGTGCAGGCATCTATGAACTCCTTAAACAAGTCGAATTGTAGGTACTTACGTTTGACAAACGATTACAATTTCCTGACACATAAGTCAGGAAATTGATCCTTTGGGGCAGTGTTGACAGAATATTGTCTTGAGTCCATTGACTCTAATAAGTACTTTTATCTTCAGGATTTTAAAATGTTTTTTGGACAAAATATAACAAGGTGTAAAAATGGTTACATTAGATTCTGTTACTTATTCTGAACAAACTACTCTCAGGTTTTGTTTATACTAAAGCTAACGATGTATACTCACAACGCCACTTGGTGATGAGACTGTCCATATCCATGAGCAGTGTGAGCAGTTGGTGCGGCTGAGAGAAGCGCGGCTCGTCGCGGTAGAAGGTGATCATGATAGCTCCTTGCAACGCTCGGTGCGACAGCCTGCACAAACATTATCATCAGTATGACCTTTTTAATCCCATCCATCAGTTACTGGGCCTGAGGATTCGAAACTAATCGGAGTTTTTGGGTATTTGACAACAAGTCAAATCAACAACTTCTACAGACGTCAATCTGTTGAGACGATGATGACGTTTACTACCTACTAGTTACTTCAAACTTCAAGTGTTTTTGAATCGTCGAGTGTATCTACCGCTTTTTTGGAGCCAGCAATAAACTCAGTGGGTGATTGCTCTTTTAAATCCAAAATTACAGTTCTTATAAGGAAACAAGTAACAGTCCCGAGCATTGCTGGAGCTCGCTCCAGACAGATATTTGACTGATTTGACTCGTCAAATCCATGCTTTTAAATAAATGCCACCAATGCCACGATAAAAGTATCGTTTCCATAATCTTCAACAGTATAGTAAGCTTTTTGAGGAGCATTTTACCATTGAAAATGTTACCATTGAAAATGGTTATCAGATGCAAATCGCCTGAGACGTATTTTTGGCCATAGCTCCGAGGATTTTGGCAGAATCGAGATGGGAATAGTACCAAGAGTTGAGGAATTTATCGAGACACGTGTGAGCATTTGAATTTTGAAAATCGACTGGTAACTTTTTTGGAATTTTGAAGAATGTAAAAAAGTCGGGTTTTTTGGGGGGGTGTTTGTTTACTAAATTGTAAATATTTCGGAGAAAAAACCGACTTAAGAAAAAATTAAAAAAAGGGTCCTAGGGTATTAGTTTAGCTACATAATGGCGAAAAAATTTTGAAAATCGGTTTATAAAATTGTGACCTGTTCAATGCCTGTAGGTGGTCCTTTAGATTTGGAATTGTAGAAAAACGGGTATATCCGTATGTAAAAAGTGATGTATTATTAACCGATCGTCATGGTAATGGTGTTAAAAGATGCAGATGCAGGCGAAAAGTCATAGAGGTATAATATTACAGTAGGTATACCTCAATGCGAAAAGTGCAATCAAGTTGGAATTTTGAAAATCGGTTAGGTAGTAAATTTTTGAAAAATTTTGAAGAAGAGATTTTAATTTTTTTAAGAATCAACAAAAGCTGTAGTGATTATTGACCAATCATCATGGTAATGGTATATTTCAACTTTCAAGTAATGTAGTTGTGTAATTTTAGGGAAGTAAATCTCAATAAAAGTTTCTTATTATTCAAATTGATTGAAAATAACATAATTTTTTTTCGTTAATTTTTGTATTCATTTTCAATGCTCCGATTCTTGCGGGGACTGCGAAATCTGTGATTTTTTTAATACTATTACTAATTAATATTTATACTACTATATACCGTCTCTCTCCTCGCGAGCGTAGAGCGTCGTGAACAGCGGGGTCGAAGATTGAGCGGTACGTCTCGCGACGGTTCTCTGCGTCTTGGAGACGGTGCCGACGGACTGTCTCGTTTGGCTCAAGCTGCAAATGTTTTTATTAATCTTAACACCAATAAATAAAATGTTTCTACCCTCATTCTGCTGAAGACCCAGAATTGTATACAGAACTAGAAGATGCCCGCGACTTAGTCCGCGTGGATTACTTTTTTTTTTATTCCCGCCGGAAATCTTTATTTTCCGGTATAAAAAGTAGCCTATGTCCTTCCCTGGGGTAACAAACTATCTCTATACTAAATTTCATCAAAATCGGTTGAATAGATGGGTCGTGAAAGCGTGGCAGACAGACAGACACACTTTCGCATTTATAATATTAGTATGGTTTATTATCACTTGACATGACATGACGACCTCTCTGGCGCAGTGGTCTTATAAGTGGGAGGTCCCGGGATCGATAGAAGTTATAATTTCTGAATTTTCTCTGGTCTTCGGCCGCGGCTATTACCATTTACCACCAAACCGGCAAAGACGTACCGCCAAGCGATTTAGCGTTCTGGTACGATGCTATGTTGAAACCGATTGGGGGTACCTATGGGTTTAATATAACTGCCATACCTCTAACAGGTTAGCCCGATACCATCTTAGACTGCATCACCACTCACCATCAGGTGAGATTGCAGTAGGTACACAGTGGCGTAAAAAAATCCTCTATTCTCAACGTTTTTAACTACAGAAGTGTGTGAGACGGACCAATTCGATCTGGTTTCTCCGTCACCTTTTTATCATCGAACCGCAAGGCATCGACAAGGTCTGCACCCTTACTCTTAAGTGATTTGCTTCCTCGTTTCTAATAATTCGAACCGCTAGGATATGGAATGCCCTTCCGGCTTCCGTTTTCCCCTCCTCTTTTAATATCCACCACCACCACCAAATCTAGAGTGGTACCTTCGAATCAAGAGTGAATAGGCATCTTCTAGACGAGCGCGCTCCACCTTAGGCTGCATCACCACTTGCTATCAAGTCTGATTGTAGCGAAGCGCTAGCCCTATACTTATATTTAAAAAATTGGATTGCATTTCTTCTGATTTATGTACTCCTATGGTATAGGCACAGAATGCTAACTAGTCTACTATATAAAAATAAGTCGGGGTTTCCTTCCTGACGCTATAACTCCAGAACGCACGAACCGATTTCCACGGTTTTGCATTCGTTGGAAAGGTCTCGGGCTCCGTGAGGGTTATAGCAAAGAAAATTCAGGAAAAATTTCAACAGAAAAGCGGGAAAATCTTAAACCACGCGGACGAAGTCGCGGGCGTCAGCTAGTAATCCCTAAATAATACTAACTAGTAATACTACTTAGGTACCTAACTAAGTAAAGTAATAAGCGTAGTAATAGATAGTAATCTGTAGTATAGGTTTAAACTGATCTTACCATAGCTTCATCGACGGCCTCGGTGATCATTTTGTCGACGGCTGCCTGGAATTTGCCCCAGAAATCGAACCCGTGAGTTATTAGCCCCGGCGTGCGCTCTAACCACCGCTCTATCAGCGCTAACAGCGCGGGCTCCTCTTCAGATCTGCAAGTTTACAATTTACTAGCAGATGCTCGCGACTTCGTCCGCGTGAAATAAGTTTTTAAATTCCCACGGTAACTCCCTAATTTTTCGAGTTAGTTAATAGGTATATTGTACTTAGCTGTAAGCCTATGACACTCACAAATAATGTGGCTTTCTATTGGTACTAGAATTTTCAAAATCGGTTCAGTAGATCCAGAGATCCCCCTACAACCTCACAAACTCACAAACTTTACCTCTTTATAGTATTAGTATAGATAGATATCTATAGTATAGATGAAGACTGTTTACAATTTATGCTTGTTGTGTTTACAATTTCTATGTTTGTATTTACAATTTATGAAGCTATGGAGATTGAAGAAGGCATACACATTACACGCATTCTACGCATAGACGAAATTTTGTTATTTGTTGATTTTCTCAAAAAGCACTAAATCAATTTCGATAAAATTTATATGGGACCACCTCTGAAGAAAAAAAAACAAAATCAAAAAAAAGACTCATCAAAATTGACTCATACTTAATTGGCGGAATGATCGCGTACATACAAAAACAAACATACAGTCGTATTGAGAACCTCCTCCTTTTTTGAAGTCGGTTAAAAATTAGACTCATTTTGGATGTAAATATCCGTCATAATATCAATTTTGTTACTAAGTAGGTAAGTACAAAAAGTAGTCGATGTCGCGGGCATCAGCTAGTCAAATAAATATTATAAATGCGAAAGTTTGGATGGATGAATGGATGTATGGATGTATGGATGTGTGGATGTTTGTTACTCAGTCACGCCCCAATGGCTGAACGGTTTTCGACGAAATTTGGCACAGAGATAGATTATAGTCTGGAATAACACATAGGCTACTTTGTATCCCGGAAAATTAAGGAGTTCCCGCGGGAACCGAAAAACCTCGATCCACGCGGACGAAGTCGCGGGCATCAGCTAGTAAGTAATAATTAGATCAAAGTTGAAATAATAAATAAAAAAAGATAAAAAAATAATAAAGATATAAAATATATTAAAGAGCTAGGTAAACTTACTTGTGTAAAGACTCCATGGCTTCTGGATCGTCTCCGAATACAGTCTGGTAGTTCTGGTTGTATTTTACCCGTAACGCTTGTTTTAGACCCAACTGAAAAGATGATTTTTGGCAATCAGATCGAAGCTTCTGATAAATATACCTAATTGGAGATCTCGTAGTTTATAAATTTTTCGAAAATATCCATACCAAAACTCTTTACGAAAGTGGTCATCTGTTAATAGAACATAGCTGTTGGGTTTTCTTAAGAGCCCATAACGAAAAAAAATGTGAGACGGTTTGAATTTGTTCACTACAGTGTACCGGGAAAGAGATGGCAATAAAGCATGAATGTTGAAACGTCTTTTCGGTGTAAATGAAGGAACCATTGAATTATTACTTTTAAGGCAGTGAATGAGCATCTTCCAGGCAAGCACGTTCCTACTTAGACCTCATTGTTGTTTTCCAAAAGTCTTGTACTTGTCAAGTACAACCCTGTGTTGTAAGTTGTAATAATAGTTTATTACAAATATCTGACCTTATCTATGAATTTAATGTCATTGTTGGAAAGATTTTAATTGGCCGTATACAAAGCAGCCATCCAAACTTTAATTACTACCTACAGTTTTTGCAATTATTTCTACAACATACTACCGGATAAACTCACGTGTTATTTCGGAACTCGGAACATGCCCGACTAGTTTCGAACCCGTTCGGGGCCCTTATTTATGAGCCTGATCGCGCGATGAGGTCGCTGCTCCACTCGTTTTTGCAATTCACGAGCGCGCGTGAACTTCATTATTGCGTAAGTGTTCGTGCCTCTCAGAGCAGTCAGTCTTAACAGTTGCCGGCACATATTATGTTGAGTGCTGGACAGTGGGGGTAGGTTTGCGGATTTTAAAGCGTAAGAAAATAGAGATTAGATTGGTAAAATTTCACTTCTGAGAAAATGAAGCTCAGCTTTCAAGATTCGTGCCAACTAGTGTACGCGCAATCACGTACACACACGCATTTGCACGTGTACAAATGTATACAGACAGGACTTTAACACAACCATGAGCCACGCGCACACGTGAATTGCAAGAACTATAGGTATTAGGTACCTTATTTATACTATAGTACCTTGTTTTCTAAGAGCCGGAACTGTAAGCTCTGGAATCCAGACGCTGGTCGCAGGTAGTGCCTGAAGTCCATGAAATCTAGTGGAGTCATAGTCTCTAGGATCATCACTTGGTCTACTAGAAGCTGAAATGAAAAAAAATGCTAAGTACTTAGGTATGATATGACAAGTATCCAGCGGCACCTACAGTTTTAAAACATATTTTTCTTTAAATTAAGAATTTGTATTGCAGTTTTAGACATTGGTCTGTTTTACCGATTCTAATCTCTCACTTTCTCACTCACTTTATGACGAGGGTCTGATGATGGAACTGGGAAGATAGAGGCACTCCACACGGGCTACCTACTAGTAAGCCCCTCGAGTTTGGGCTCATTTGGTTTGTTTTGACGACTCCCATTTACATTATACACAAGGTACAAGTGGCAGATGTTCTAAAGTTTTCTTGGCTCCGGCCTTGAACCGTAAGAGATACCAGTGACTTTAATAGTAGAATGTTGTGTCTAAACTTAAAAAATATTGTTGATAAGGTCAAGTGGGGTAAGAGAAACATACTTTACTGGTTTGTGAACATTTTGGCCTTCAGCTATCAAAATTATACATTTATTTCGATATTAATTGAAACAAATCTTCGCTTTTGAAATATACTAACATTTTTTTTGATACAGAACTAGATTGTTCGTATAATTACGGCACAATTTAGCAACAAAGCTAGGTCATAAAAATGTTCCTCTTACCCGAGATTTGGGGTAAGAGGAACACTCGATACTTTTACGTAATAACTCAAGTTTTTAAGTGTTTATATAGCATGTATTAATTTTTTTTTGAGTTAAGGGAATGCAAAACCTTACCTCGTTTAAAATAAGGTCTTATTTAGGCTGACAGCATACAAAAACGAAATTTGGGGTAACAGGAACATATAGGTAAGGTCAGAGGTGCTAAACTTTTTCTGGTATTAAATGAACATATTAAAAACTAGCTTTCCGCCCGCGACTTCGTCCGCGTTTTGGTTATATCGCGCTTGGCACAATTTTTCAAAACATGAACCCCCTTTAGTGTCCCGTGATTGGTTAAAATGAAGCCTATGCCCCTAGCCCCGGGTGTCAAGCTACCTACCTTCCAAATTTCTTAAGATTGGTTCAGTGGTTTAGGCGTGAAAACGCAACAGACAGACAGACAGAAAGACAGACAGAAAGACAGACTTTCGCATTTATAATATTAGTTGGAATAGTTGGGATAGAAATGTATTCTAAAAACAGATATGGTTTTAATAAATTTCTTTACTTAATTACAATTTAAAAAATTAACTTGAAAGAAACAAAACATAAACTTCTAACAATTTTGAACTTTTCTCACTTTGGCCTATACGCGTAAATTGTAAACAACAATGTATCCATAATGTTTTGAGGCTGCATAACCTGACAAAGAGCCACTTTTAACGGCCCTAACTGCTTCTAATAGTTTTTCTTTCGGGTAAGAACTTCTATCGGTCTTTCTTTCGTAAGCTCGAGGCATTTTGCTTTTTCTGTAACAAATAAACAGTTAAGCAAACCATGGCTATTTACGGAACGTGTTATACCGGCTGACTTTTTAAGTCCTGGCCAAAATTTGTAGGATAAACCTTAACCTTTTGTATGGGACCAACTTTCGTACTCGAAAAAAAAATCTACTAAGTATTTCATACATTTTGGTCACAGCTGATCGATACTTTTGTATGGAACAGCTGACTTTTTATTTCGAGTACGAAAGTTGGTCCCATAGAAAAAGTTGTTCATACTCAAAGGTAGGTTCATCCTACAAATTTTGGCCAGTACTTAAAAAGTCAGCCGGTATTTTAGCGGATTTTAAAAATGTTTGTTACCCCCTGAAACCGGGAAAGAGGAACACATGTTTCTCTTAACCTAGTATAGCCGTTCCTCTTTCCCAGCTTGCCATTTTGAAAATTATGTTTTTATTGACATCGAAAAAGCACTAAAAACACACACTACAAACAATACAATACGTAGAAAATAAAGATTAAACGTAATAATTACACTTACCATAGCAATCAACCGCAAAACTGATGTTTTTAATATTTTAATAACACAAACAAGGAACGCCGAGGAGGTCTTGGTTTTTTTAGTTTGACAACTGTTTTTTTTTCTCTCTTTTACTCGCTTAGCTGCCGTGTTGTAGCGCCATCTATCCAAGAATATATGAACTACGCCTAATAATGTTTTATCGACGTAGTGACCATAGAGCTCGGCGTTATAGTTTTCTTTTTACTAGTTACAGTTTCTCTTCCCCCCGCGTCCCTCTTACCCCACCTGACCTTATAAAAATATTATGGCATAATATTTCAGTCAAGTTTTAACGAAACGCAAAAAAAGTGACCACATTTCTGTCGAATTCTAAACCTTTTTAATTAAATAAACTTTTACAAGTGCTCGGAATCGTCAAGTGAATTTATTCGTTTGAGGTTCGAGATCTAAGCAGTTATCTTATTATCTAAGCAGATTTAGGAAGCAGGTTTAGGAAGTATAGCTAAGCAGTAACAGGTTTACTCCAGTCATAGTCCATACCCTTGCCTCGTTGGCCTGTATTTTTCATTCTCGTAGGCAATTCTTGGTCATATTATCATACCATCAAAACATGAGAGCAGTCGGAGTACGTCATAACTCACAAGTCTTGGTGATAAAAAGTGACGGAATACGCCCGGGTCAGATGTCAGGGCTCTATGAAGCAAATTTATCATTTATCAGGCCTACGCGTAATTTAATATCAAAACAATGCTCTATACCTACGTAAACTTCATGATAAATAAATAATTTGTCCAATCACTTCAAGGTATTCTGCGAATTATTTTATGTTTTATCTTTGGAATGACGCTCAAATCAATTTGATGAATTCATTAGACGCCATTACGAGGCTTGTTTTTTCCATAAACAATCTTGGGATGAGATTGTTTGTGTACATAAACAACAATATTAGTCAATACGCATTAGATTAAATTGTTTTGATCGAACACAAATTATGATATTGTTTAGGGACCTACCTACTTTCAGGCTACAGCTACTGGGCTAGCTGAGCTATGAGCTATGAGAATTAATTATTAATTATACTAATATTATAAATGCGAAAGTGTGTTGGTTCGTCCTTCAATCATGCCGCAATATAGAGACACGGATCGACGTGATTTACATGTGCATAGTTGAGGACCTGTGGTGTGACATAGACTACTTATCCGGGAAAATTAAGGAGTTCCTGTGGGAAATAAAAAAATTATTCCACGCGGGCAGGTGGCATCAGCTGACAGCTAGTAAGTACTATAATTAAAAAAAACAAAAAACCCGACTGCATTGATACCAAAATGTATAAAACAAGATATAATTTCATTATTATCAATTGACATAGTAAAATACTTAATGAAATAATGAACAAAATATAATATGACAATTAAGTATTCTCACAGCTCAAGTTTCATAATAATATTTTTCCCTTATAAATAATTTTCTAATTATTACAAGTTATCAAGGCGCAGTCGCACGTCTAATAGCTAAATTAGACGTGCGACGTGGTGCGACTGCGCCTTGATAACTTGTCCGCGCTGATACGCGTCGCGTGTAGTAATTCCATCTCAGACCAGCCAAATTAAATATGTAGGTATTTTTATTTTTGTACAAAAACGTTTAAAAAATTAATTTGTAAAAGATTCATTCAGTAAATACTGCGTATACGTATAAGAGTTTATTGGTATTTTTATATCAAGTATTAATTCTATATTATGTAGGACGTAGGTATTAAGACCTTAATGTTTATTAATCATCACCTTAAGTATCAGTACGACTCTGTTGAGCCTCTTCAGAATCTCCATGGTGTGGCTTTCGTCCAGCCCTTCCACGTCCAGCAAGGCCCGCACGGAGTCCACCTCGAAGATTATCTGCTTGAACCAGAGCTCGTACGCTGGAACAATGACGTTTTTCTCAGAGTCATTGAAAGTCTTTTAATATGTAAATAGAAGTGCTTGAATTAGGTAAGTATGTCAAACGTTCCTCGAATCATGTAATGATTGACCATTTTCCGGATTACCGGATTAGCATTGAGATAGATCATGTTTATTTAAATCAGTCAGACATTTTTATAGCATCCTAAATTGATAACGGTCATGAATGAATGATCTTAATGAATAATGGCTGAAAGTCTATCAATTATTGATAACCTGACTTTAAAAGATTAAAAAAAACGTTTTTTCTGTTTTTTTTTGCATCTTGTTAAAAACTTTAAAGTCAATAGAAACCTCTTAAGAGCCCATAACGAAACAGAACTGGGAGAAGCTGTAGTGTAGTAAGAGTCGAGTGGTGGCAGTTTTAATTTTTTAATGTTTTAATGTTTCAATAGGTTAGGTTCACAATAATTTTAAAAATACAGAAAATATTCATTTGCATTTCCTATTTCTTCAGATAAAAACTAAAAAAATTTAAGATTTATGGAGCACTATTTAGAAAATCTTTTAGTAGAAAAACATATAGATACCTACCCCAAACGGGTTTCTGGTGTCATAGTTTTAGATCAAATACCACAAAAGCACATAGTGATGTGTGAGAAAAAAGTTAATGTACATACATTGTACACTAAGTATATTTATAGTTTTGAAATGAAAATCTTCAATACTTAAGTCACAATATGTTCAATATAGGCCCTGCCTGTCACTTTCTCGTCTCATAATGGTTCAGGTAACTAAAGAAGATGGTTACTTCTATGGTCAGTTTGTCATCCGTATTATAATATTTAGCCTACCTTGATGTGTCACTATAAACAGATGCTCATCGTGAACCGGCTTCGACGACTCAGCGCTGAGCATCCTCTGAGCGCTGAGCAATTTGTCCAGCATCAAGTACTCTCCGTAGAGCATGCCCGCCTCGTTGCCCAGGTGATCGCCATCCTGGGCCGAGTCATCTGTCACTGACCTGGAAAGTATAAAGAAGGGTTTCGTCACAAAAATATATACCTCTTACGCCCCTTGCGCCTTTCATTTGCTGCCGATGACGAACCTCTCGGCTAATTACATTGTAACTTGTAAGTCCTATTAGCCATCAGGGCTAGACTTAAGTTGAGAAGTAATCAATAAAATAAATAAAAAATAAAATAAAAATTGCCGTCGTCTGAAGTCCGTATCATGAATTATCACGGGCAATACGCACCGACGCGTCGCGCGACGTTGCCATGGTAAGCTTTAGAGTAGAGCCTGCAGAGAGGTATCTACTACAGAATAAGTTATCCCCTACCTCTTACCAATACTTCTTACAAAGATTTTTATAAAGGAGTACTTATTATCCAAATAATGACCGTCATAGTTTTTGTCTTTTGGCAAATACTCGTAAGATTACTACGGAAGTACGGAACACTACGCATGTTTATACGTGCACTTGACCAGTATTTTTTTCCTGTTGTTTTATGAAACCGCTAGGTATGTGCTTATTAATAAAGTGTACTTCCAATAATAAAAACGTGCTCGACACTTTGTAACCGGTTTTTATACCGGTTCATACAAGTTTGATAGCAGTTGCAACTTACAGAACATCGTTTGGCTAATTATCGCCTAATTTACGTTATGTACCTACAAAATATGGTCTCTAGACTCAAGAGAGACAAAGAAATGTCTGCAAGATCACCATTCGGCTCGCTAGTGACCGCTACGAAGCACAAGTCTCCTTTAAGAATTGGGTAGGTATTTGACAACTAGGTATTCAAATAAATAATTTTTTAGTGATTATTAAATAGAGGATCTCCCAAAAGTCGTAATATCGTCGTCCGTATCCATCAGAATGGCGGGTGTAGGTTTTCCGATTACATTCAAACTTTACTGAATAAATGTACGATAAATGTACGTAATTGTACTAAATTATGGATAAATGTACTTTATTGTATATTGAGAAAACATGAAAACAAAGTGAGCAGCCATCCTGACGTCAGAATGGCGGGTGTACTCTTACATCTTCTGCATAAATTAACTTTTTTAAAATTAGACATTACCAAATAAATGTACGTTAAATGTACTTATAGAAACATGATATCAAAATTACTAAAATTTAATGCGAGCTCTGATATTGTGAAACACATGTGAGCAGCCATCCTGATGTCAGAATGGCGGGTGTATTCACGGTATATTCTGCATAAATTTACTTTTTTTCAATTAGATATTACCAAATAAATGTACGTTAAATGTACTGGATGGAAACATGATACCAAAATTACTAAAACTTTATGCGAGATCTAATATTGTGAAACACATGTGAGCAGTCATCCTGACGTCAGGACGGCGGGTGTAGGTTTTCCAATTACATCCAAACTATACTGAATCAATATACGATAAATGTACGTAATTGTACTAAGTTATGGATAAACTAGCTGATACCCGCGACTTCGTCCACGTGGATTGAGATTTTTTGGTTCCCGCAGGAATTCTTTAATTTTCCGGGGTATAAAGTAGCCTATGTGCTATTCCAGACTATAATCTATCCCTGTGCCAAATTTCATGCAGATCCGTTAAGCCGTTCTGGCGTGATTGAGTAACAAACATCCATCCATCCATCCAAACTTTCGCATTTTTAATATTATATATATAAGTATAAGTTATATTATTTTCAATAATTCTACCCCCAAAGGTTACATTGGGGGTGAAAGTTTGTACGATAATCCCTAATTTTTCAAGTGATACCTATCGCTGAAACTTCGTATTTGGGCCTTCAGTTAAAAATAAAGAAATATTCATAGATTTTGAAAATACCACTCGTGAGTGGTTAAATAGGGGATGAAAGTTTGTATTGAATTTCTAAGAACCTAATTTCACGACGACGAAGTCGCGTGCAAAAGCTACTTATTACCTAAAATATAATTAAACTTAAATAATTATGAAAACTATTATCTTCTGACACAAGCGGAGCCTCTGTATGCTCATTCTCCTTTGCTACAAACAGGTAATCTCGGGGAAAGCTACTTTTATCCCGGAAAATTAAACAATCAAAAACCTTAATCCACGTGGTCGACTTTGCAGACAAAATAAAGTATCAAACTATAATTTTGACTGTACCCTCACTGTGTGTGTGTTTATGACTGTATCCTCAGTAATAAAAAGTATCCGTGCTCAGTGATTAATAGATGCCGTACGTTAAAGTAGCGAATCACGATTGTTTATAAGTACGCTAGTGTCAAACTTAAATAAAATTTTATTTTGTAATAATTAGAATATTACCTATGATGCACGCCGCCCGCGCCTTCGTCCGCGTGTATAGTAATTTTAATTCCCGGGAGACTCCCTAATTTCCCAGGATATAAAGTAGCCTATATCCTTCCTCGAGATGTACCTAACCTACTTTTGTACCGAATTTCATAAAATTCGATTGAAAGATAAAGTCGGTAAAAGCGAAGTAGACAGACAGACAGACAAACACAATTTTGCATCAATTATACGTAAGTATGAAATATGAAAAACATAATATCGTAAAATTATAGTTTGATACTTTATTTTGTCTGCAACTTCGACCACGTGGATTAAGGTTTTTGATTGTTTAATTTTCCGGGATAAAAGTAGCTTTCCCCGAGATTACCTGTTTGTAGCAAAGGAGAATGAGCATACAGAGGCTCCGCTTGTGTCAGAAGATAATAGTTTTCATAATTATTTAAGTTTAATTATATTTTAGGTAATAGTAGGGGAGCCCAAGAGGGGATTTTTGGATTTACTCGAGCGTCGTGGAGACCTGATGGAATTTGAAGATTAGGTGGTAGAACGAAAAAAAGGTTATATGATGTATGCTTTCACCGGTGGGGGGAGCGTCTACAGGTTGTTTTGTTTTTCAAATCATCAGATAAAGAAAATTCCTCGAGATAATCGTCAGATTAAGGGTCAGCACGTTTGGAATATGAAGCTGAACCGTCTGTATGATAATCTGACGCGCTCGAGTATTTCAAAATGGCAATATTTCTTTGCATTTTCAAAAAACCGCAGCAACTTAGCGTTACGTCAGAATCGTCAGTCCTTTGAATAGGAGCTTCCTTTGGGTCCACTTAACATCTCCTATGAAAATCTGACGCGCTCGATTTTTGTTTGTTTTTTTATTTACAAATATTTTTACTTCCGTACGGCCAACCCCACTATGCAAACCGGCAGACAAACATACCATTCGATAACAGAGACACGTAGGGCGTATACGCTATCAATATCTGACGCGCTGGAGTAAATCCGAAAATCCCCTCTTGGGCTCCCCTACTATAATAAGTAGCTTTTGCACGCGACTTCGTCGTCGTGAAATTAGGTTCTTAGAAATTCTATACAAACTTTCATCCCCTATTTAACCACTCACGGGTGGTATTTTCAAAATCTATGAATATTTCTTTATTTTTAACTGAAGGCCCAAATACGAAGTTTCAGCGATAGGTATCACTTGAAAAATTAGGGATTATCGTACAAACTTTCATCCCCAATGTAACCTTTGGGGGTAGAATTATTGAAAATAATATAACTTATACTTATATATATAATATTAAAAATGCGAGAGTTTGGATGGATGGATGGATGTTTGTTACTCAATCACGCCAGAACGGCTTAACGGATCTGCATGAAATTTGGCACAGGGATAGATTATAGTCTGGAATAGCACATAGGCTACTTTATACCCCGGAAAATTAAAGAATTCCTGCGGGAACCAAAAAATCTCAATCCACGTGGACGAAGTCGCGGGTATCAGCTAGTTTATCCATAACTTAGTACAATTACGTACATTTATCTTATATTGATTCAGTATAGTTTGGATGTAATTGGAAAACCTACACCCGCCGTCCTGACGTCAGGATGACTGCTCACATGTGTTTCACAATATTAGATCTCGCATAAAGTTTTAGTAATTTTGGTAATTTAGCGTTCCGGTACGATGCCGTGTAGAAACCGAATAGGGGTATGGGTTTAATATAACTGCCATGCCCCTAACAGGTTAGCCCGCTACCATCTTAGACTGCATCATCACTTACCATCAGGTGAGATCGCAGTCAAGGGCTAACTTGTAGTGGATAAAAAAAAAAAAAAAAGGTATCATGTTTCCATAAGTACATTTAACGTACATTTATTTGGTAATATCTAATTGAAAAAAAGTAAATTTATGCAGAATATACCGTGAATACACCCGCCATTCTGACATCAGGATGGCTGCTCACATGTGTTTCACAATATCAGAGCTCGCATTAAATTTTAGTAATTTTGATATCATGTTTCTATAAGTACATTTAACGTACATTTATTTGGTAATGTCTAATTTTAAAAAAGTTAATTTATGCAGAAGATGTAAGAGTACACCCGCCATTCTGACGTCAGGATGGCTGCTCACTTTGTTTTCATGTTTTCTCAATATACAATAAAGTACATTTATCCATAATTTAGTACAATTACGTACATTTATCGTACATTTATTCAGTAAAGTTTGAATGTAATCGGAAAACCTACACCCGCCATTCTGATGGATACCGTCGTCCCCTGTTAGTTTTACGTTGACTAACTATTTTAAACTATCGATTAAAGTAAAAAGTGCGTCGAATTTTGATGAGGTCACTATTTAATATTTCATACAAAATCCCATACTAAGCCATTGAGGTATTATGTACTACATATAATTCAATGTACTAAACTCGCGTTTTGACATTTGAAAAAAAAGTTGCTGATTGGACTAGTAGTCAAATACCCAATTAGAAGGCTTTGGCCATAGTCCGACGTGCTGGCTAAGTGCGGTTATGAAGAACTCTCAAGAGGAGTCTCAGGCATGCAGGTTTTCTCACGAGTCACGATGTTTTCCTTCACTGTCAAAGGAAGTGTTATTTTAATTTCTTTTAAAAACATGCATTAAAAGCATTTTCTTTTGTTTTGAATAGGTATAAGTATATATCCTGTACGTGACAAGCTAATCAACAGAAAGCTTCTTCTCCGACTATGGCGCGTTTGGAACCCTCGCTTGAATTTTTTGATAAAATTACTTATACATATAAACATTTTATATATTAAGTAATTAATTATCTCCATGACGTTACAAATTGTTAATTTAAACAAATACTATTGACGCTCAAAAAGTTTACAATGTTTGAAAGTAAATCTAGGTCTAATGTAGGAAAGTATCTACTAATATTATAAATGTGAAAGTTTGGATGGATAGATGGATGGATGTTTGTTACTCAACTACGCCAGAACGGCTGGACGGATCTGTAAGAAATTTGGCACAAAGATAGATTATAGTCTGGAATAGCACATAGGCTACTTTTTATCCCGGACAAAGGGTTCCCGCGGGAACCAATAACCTCAATCTACGCGGACGAAGTCGCGGGCATCAGCTAGTATATAATAAATCTATGGACTCAAAGACCACCATCAGAGCACTGTGGGCAGTGGTAGATTCTATTGACGATTCAAAATCACTATTGTAAAAATTTATTTGAATAAAATACCTACCTTTTGATGTTGTTTGTAATAATCTAATTTAAGAGCCCATAATTTAACAATAGTGTGAGAGGGATAGAGATATATTCACTTTACCAAGTCGGCAATAAAGATACGGTAAAGTTGGCCGCGACTCCCGCGAGTTGCAAGCAACTCGCGATGCATAGAGAAAAAAATCATAAGGTATTAAAATTTGTCATTTACATAATACAGGCAATTCCAATATTATTTACACGTAATTTAAAAAAAAAGAAGTACATTACGTTTTCCGATTATACAAAAAAAAAAACAAGATTTCCCCTTTGCAAAATCATTGAATGGAGAACATCGTATCCAATCGTGTTTCTATCGCATTATAATTAAGGTTCAATATCCAAAAAGCACATGTAAATTACATATTTATTGTATAAAAGTGATACTTCCAAAACCGCATTTTTTGTTCATATGGGCCCTTAAGGGACCGGCGACCGTCGCTCGCAACTTCTACTCGAACCGCAAATATAAATTTGCCGGTATATTGCTATCCCTATTTGGCTGAAGACACATGATCGCGTGCAAGCGCGATAGCAATATGAGCGTACAGAATTTGTTATACATTTAGTCTTGTTCCGTGAATACCAAAAATGATGAATGAAAAATTGTTGTGTTTTTAACTTCGTGTTGTTATTCTGTAACTTGACAATATAGGCTATGTTCCTGATCAATTAAGTACGTGATATATCGTTGGTTTTAATATGAAACAAATAAGGAGAAAACATGTCGTTTATGTCGCAAAAACATGCAAAACGCAATGTGCTTACATTTAATTTTGGGAAAGTATTTTGGAAAAATAATTATCCAGGGACCTAGATAAATACAAGTTCAATCTTAATAATCGCATAATATGGAGGAAATATGCTCGAATTACTAATTATTTTGGTATTACGTTTGTATGAGCAATTCACTCTCCGCTGGCGCCTTAACGCCGAAGTTTATTTAAACTAGGTAACGAGTAACGACTCGGTCCGAACTTTATATATTTATCTACTCTAGGATCCTAATAGTTTTTACTTTTTACTTTAGCAACTTTTGCATTGCATCATGTGCCTACTTATTAGGGATGATGCCTAGGTATATCAAAAATAAATTATTTCTAACTGATTATTAAATAGATTAGAGGGTCTTCCAAAAGACCAAAAAGTTCACATCCTCGGTTAGTTTTCAGTTTGATAACCATTTTAAAATATAGATTGAAGAAAAAAAGTGCGTTGAAATTTTATGACGTCACAACTGTGAATTTCATACAACTTCCTTAATAGAAGTGCGTTTTTATGTTTGTTATAGAGTTGCTGATTTGTGCTGATTTGACTGAGTTGTCATCAGGTTATATTATTCTATGGTTGTTATCATCTTTATTTCGCTCTCTCTGCGTCGTATTCCTTATTGCTGAGGGTCGTGACACCTTTCCATTAATCGCATAATTCGGTGGGTTCGCAGTTCGCACGTCCTTCCGCATACGACTCGACTAAGAGTATTTAAACTCTTATGTTTTTGTTACGATTATTATCAGATGAAAGTGATAATAACCGGGACCGACGGCTTAACGTGCTCTCCGAGGCACGGAGGAAACGAAAAGGCCAAATTTGAACGTCCACATTCGGTCACCCATCCAGTTACTGATTTGGGTCAACGTTGCTTAACAATCGCAATCGACTGATATGCGTTGTCACAGCTAGGCCATTCGTCCCTCATCTTTATTTACCGTAACTATATCTCGCTGTTTTCTCCCATTTGTTTCGATAGGAAAGCAGGTAAAAAATTTACTTGCTTGTGTTTGCTGTGAAAAGTGATGTTGATTACCTACCTAAGTAATTATTTATAGACCGGTAACTACTCTATGACCAATATCACCAATATTATTTATGTGTAGCTGTTTCCTTAGGTAACCTACCGTATTCCGTAACTAAAAGGTAAGCAGGTAGTAGGTACCTACATAGTGTAGTTAGGTAAGTTCTTATTGTTAAGTTTGGGCACGTTTGGGATTTGTGAGTGTCGGAAATCGGAATGCACTGTACCAATTTTGATGAAGAGTACTTATAAGTAATCACAGCCTTGAAATATTAAATTTCTCGATAAGATTTTTTTAATTTTTATTTTTTTTAATATTGCGTTTACTAAAATATTTGCTTCATAAGTAAATAAATAGGTAAGTAGGTAGAATAACAATGAAACTCACCGCATAGGGCAGGCCATTGTTTAAAAAAATCCTTTGGCACCTCTTACAAAAGTTAGTTTAAATATTTCAAATTCATAAATCCACACGCGGCAATACACAAAAAACACGAGCTTACTTGCCGCTTATTTTCTTGACACTAAATTCCTTACTCCGCACGATTCGGTACACTCTACGGCACCAACGTCTAGCAATCATGTAGATTGTAGAGGCTCCAGATTTTTTATTAATATGAACTTACTTCGTCGCATTAGTGTTTTCTTGTACGATTCGTTATTCCAACGTCATGACTGCCTTATGCTGAGGCACTGAATACATACGCATGTCTGTAGTTCTGTACCTATAGTGCTCCAGCATACAACTGCAGGTATTTAAATTATTTATTTTTGCTTAGGTTTTATTTTGAGTTTACTAACATAGTTTTTAAGTTAATATTGTACATTCATTATTAATATGGACCTAATGAGGGTCTGAAATAAACAACTATTTTATTTTATTTATTTTTTATGTAACACTCTACAGCACCAACGTCTAGCAATCATTAGAGGCTCCAGATTTTTTATTATTATGTACTAACTTAGCCGCAAGTATTTTCTTAACACAAAATTTTTTATCTCCCTACGATTCGGTACACTCTACGGCACCAATAATAATAATAAAATAATAAAATGTACTAATGAGATAGCTTTCAAGTAAGTTAGTATGGGTAAAGAGATCGTATTTGCAAAATTATTAACAAAGTATTGAGTTACGTTGCTAGTAGACGATTAGCAGAGACCCGACAGGCGTAAAAAACGTAGAGAATGTCTCATGCCACCACTACAGCCCATTAACGTCCCACTGCTGGGCACAGGCCTCCACTCTCATAGGAGAGAGGGAATTAGAGCTTTTAGACCCATCACGCTGCTCCAATGCGGGTTGGCGGGCTATAACGACTATTATATCATGTTATTGATAATAACCGGGACCGACGGCTTAACGTGCTCTCCGAGGCACGGGGGTGAAACACCGCCAACTTCCTAACTCCGGGCTAGTACTGAGAATTTCTAGTCAGAAAACCCCAATACTCAATTATGGCCCGACCCGGGACTCGAACCCGGGACCTCGTCGGCCGCAGTCGAACATGCCAACCACTAGACCAACGATGCAGTCAATGTCTCATGCAGCGTCAGACTATTTCAAAATCGGTTGGCTAACCCGTTACGCTGGATCGCCTCGCAAAATTAATAAACCACGCCTCGATTAGCGTGCGACGAGAGCGTCGCAATTTTTTTTAATTCGCTACGAGCTAGCCCTTAACTGCGATATCACCTGATGGTATGTGATGATGCAGTCTTAGATGGTAGCGAGCTAACCTGCAAGGGGTATGGCAGTTATATTTAACCCATACGGTACCTCTATGTCTAATCGGTTTCAACACGGCATCGTAACGTTACTCGAAATCGTTTGGCGGCACGTCTTTGCCGCTAAGGGTGGTAACAAGCCACGGCCAAATAGGCCCACCAGAGATAATTTCCAAATGGACCTTGCCGGGGATCGGAGCCGAAACGTCCCATGTTTAGACAACAGCGCTCAACACTGCGCCGGGGAAGTTGTATAATAAAGTGGATTTGTTGTACGTGCTTCAAACATTGAGTATGTAGGTACTAGATGGGCCCTTTAGAAAAAAATTGGGTATTCGAGCTGTAGAGCGCGCTCCACATCTGTATAAGTCTGTCTTTGTCCCCGCCATAACGCTGTCCCGCTTTTCAGATTAGATGGCGTTAGTAAAATAAGCCCACATTCTTTGTTTGACAGGGCCCGTTGAGGTTGTTGGCTTCAAAGCCTTTCCGCTGAGTTGTTTCGACACGGCCTTAGCGGGCGTGCCTTCGCGGCTCGCGTTCAAATCGTGACTGCCCCACTGTACGATAGCTAAACTGAGATTTAGGACGGCACACTCCATCGGTTTTGTAGATTTCGTCAGCCGTTTCTTGCCATGTGAGACCCACGTTCATAAACTACTGTTATTGAACGATGAATGTAATTAAATACCTACTTACGTAGAAAAACAAGTAGGTAGGTACTAGGTACCTAGTTACTTACTTAAGCTACCTTCTGTATTAGTACACAAATCTTTTAGCTGAGTATGTAGGTAGGTAGTATAGGTACCTCAGATTAAATACCTACCTATCTACTTACTACGCTTTGTAATTACTTATTAAAAAAATGAATAAAATTTGAACAGCTATCTAGGTACCTAGTTACATACATGCCCGCGATTTCGTCCGCGTGGTTAATCCACGTGGTTTTTTGGTTCCCGCGGGAACTCCTCAATTTTTTGGCATAAAAAGTAGCGTAGGTATACCTATTCCAGATTTTATTCTTTAGCTGTGCCAAATGTCATCCGGCCGTCAGGTCAAACGAAACCAATTTTGCAAATCGGAAAATTTTCGTTTTTTTTATCCACTACAAGTTAGCCCTTGACTGCAATCTCACCTGATGGTAAGTGATGATGCAGTCTTGATAGTAGCGGGCTAACCTGTTAGGGGCATGGCAGTTAAATTAAACCCATACCCCTATTCGGTTACTACACGGCATCGTAACGGAACCACAGAATAGGTACTTAATAGTAGTAAACGGAACGCCAAATCGCTTGGCGCGTCTTTACCGGTAGGGTGGTAACTAGCCACGGCCGAAGCCGCCAGACCAGGGAAAATTCAGAAATTATAAATTTCCAAACCCTGCCGGGGATCGAACCCGGGACCTCTGCACGTTAAGGCAACAGCGCTCAACACTGCCTGTGACACTGCGCCACTGAGGTCGTCACCTAAGTATTTACCTGTGGTATTTACTATATTTACCTTTCTATTTACCTACTCGACGCAAAAAATATAGGTACCTATCCTTGAATTTGATGTCATATCGAATAGGTACCTAATCGATGTGATTGAAGTCATCATCGAGTCAGTAGCTATTAAAATAGTAGGTAGGTAGGTATCAATAAGTTAATGATTGCCCATCCTAGGAATAGGCGGACTCCCAAGTCAACTATTGTAGATTTCGCAGTAGGTACCTACATTTATAATATATTATGTAGGTACCTGCTTCATACTTAATTAAGATGCATTCCAAAATTAGTAGGTTGTTCAGCAGATGATTTGCGCAGCAGCAGTAGCGTTGAGTTGAGAAGAAAAAGACTTTCAGCGAGTGAGATAAATTATATTTGAATAATTATTAATACTAGTACATGGTTAAAACACGCGGTCAAGCTGTGAAGCCAAAAAGGAAGAGAGTAATGTCAAACGAATGTCAAAGTCAATATACATAAACGTCATACGTGTACATTATAAACATATAGTTCTTGGCAAGAGTGCGTTCAATTTTTAACACTACTCCTCATTCTTGTCAAGGACAACATCCAGGCTAACTTACATTTAGCTTACAATACAGGTCTCACATTAGTCTTATAGATTACAAGCAAAATACACAAGTCATGTTATAATTAAAACCATTAATCTATCAATTTAATCATAACATTTCAATTTCAAACATCTTATAAAACTATGATGCTTCTGTGAACATAATGGTTTAGTAAACATGTCAGCAACCATTTGTTCAGTAGGCATGTATTTTACATTTATTTTTCCTTCCTGTATTAAATCTTTGACAAAATGATAGCGTAAGTCAATATGTTTAGTTCTTTTATGGCAATACTGTTTAACTAGCAACAACTTTTGAGCACTTTGATTATCATTATATACAGTGACATCAAAGTGTTCGTCAATTATTTCTGATAAGAAATTCTTAACAAAACTGATGTCCTTGCATACATCACTAATTGCAAGATATTCAGCTTCAGTGCTAGACAAGGCAGTACATCGCTGTTTCCTAGCCTCCCAATTGATGACATTTTCACCTAATTTTATGACAAAGCCAGTATATGACTTGCGGTCAGATAAGTCATTTGCCCAATCAGCATCTGCGAAAGCATTAATATTACAATTATTGGTTTTTTCAAAGAAAAGACCATAGTTAATTGTTCCTGCCAAATACCTAAGTACTCGCTTAGCAGCGCGCCAATGACTCACGTCAAAACATGTACTATACTGACTTAGCTGACTACAGGCATATGATATATCTGGACGAGTGCATACAGACAAGTACATAAGGGAACCTAACAGTTCTCTATACTTATACACATCATTTTGCAAATTACATTTTTCAGATTTATCTAACCTGCAGTCAACCGGCAATGGTGTGGATACAGGTTTACATTCACTCATGTTAAATTTAGCTAGTAAACGCCTTATGTAATCAGATTGATCTAGGATAGTTACATTTTGAGTTTTGGTAATATTCATGCCTAAACAATTTTTCAATTTCCCTAGATGTTTAACATCAAAGTTTTTATTTAATAATGATAGAACTTTATCAATACATCCATTATGGAATACATAGAAATCATCTACATATAAGGCAAGAATTACAAACTCTTCCTTAGTTTTCTTTATATAAACACAAGGTTCACATTTACTTTGCTTGTAACCATTTGCAGTCAATACATTATTGATTTTAATATTCCACATGCGACTGGCCTGTTTTAGTCCATACAAGCTTTTCCTTAGTAAACACACCTTATTACTATTACTTTCTGATTTAAAAACAGTTGGCTGCTCCATATAGATAACTTCATCTAATTCACCATTGAGAAAGGCTGTTGTGATATCTATATGGTCCATACACAAATCCAACTGATTTGAAATACTAATCAATATACGTAAAGTAGAATGCCGGACTACAGGGGCAAAAGTCTCAGCATAGTCTACACCTTCTTTTTGACTATAACCACAGGCAACTAGTCTAGCCTTAAACTTTATAAATTTACCTGTTGCGTCAAACTTTTTCTTAAAAACCCATTTGTTTTTGACAACGTTAGCATTTCTAGGACGATCTACCAAGTCCCATACATTATTTTTAATCATAGAGTCATACATACTCACCTCTCATGGCTCTAAACCATTCATCCTTTTCAGGAGAATTCATCGCGTCTTGGTAAGTAGAAGGCTCATCCGCTGTGCTTACATCAGCCAATAGTGAAGATAAATCATAATCTTTATAACGCTCGGGTACAATACCTCGGGTACTCCGTACAGGGCGAGAGCTAGACGCGCCGTTACCAACCGACGCAGTCGGCTCTGCTCCTCGAGATAAAGAGGGCGACAGCGGGCTAGTGCCAGAGAGCACCTCAGCCTCATCATCAACATCCTCAGTGGAATCTTCGCTTGCAGTACGGTACACATCCGACAGTGGTGACAGCAGAGGCATGCTTGTAGTCACATCTGTAACCGAGACATTCTTATTAGGCTGGTCATCATTAATAATATTATTTCTTTGGTTTTCATTATTATTAAAACTATTATCACAGCTAGTATCACAAATGTCATTAGTAAAATTATCTTCATCAATATTATCATTATTCATCAAATTATTATTATGTAAAACATTGTCATTATTAATAAAAGTGTCAAAAAAAATTGAATTGGCTCTTCCACAATCAGCATACTTTCCAAAAAATTTATCCTCAAGAAAAACTACATTTCTAGAATAAATGACCTTTTTAGGATCAAGTGGGTCAACCAGACGGTAGCCCTTGCACGTTTCACCATATCCTACAAATATATATTCCTTTGCCTTAGCATCTAGCTTGCGCCGTTTCGCATCAGGTACATGTGAGTAAGCTACACAGCCAAAAACGCGCAGGTGACCAAGATCAATATTAGATCCGGTCCACTCACATTCAGGAATTCTATCTGATAGTGCAGTAGTTGGAGACCTATTCTTTAAATAAATAGCTGTCATAACAGCCTCGCCCCAATATCTGTCACACAGACACGACTCCTGTAACATGGCTCTAGCCTTCTCAAAAACTGTACGATTAACACGCTCAGCTAAACCATTTTGTTGAGGGCTATAAGGCACAGAGGTTTGGTGAATAATGCCTTCCCTCTTAAGGTAATTGGATAAATTATTATTACAGAATTCTGTACCATTGTCAGTGCGTAACACTTTAATGTGCAAACCAGTTTGATTTTCAACTAAGTTTTTAAAATTTATAAAATGGGAACTTACTTCTGACTTATTCTTCATAAGGTAACCAAAGGTCTTCCTGGTACAGTCATCAGTAAAAGTAAGCAAGTAGCGTGCTCCTCCCCAGCTGCTCACTTGAATTGGGCCGCATACGTCACTGTGGATCAGGTCCAGCGGATGAGCAGCACGTCCTGCACTTGACCTAGGATAAGATGACTCATGCATCTTTCCGGTAAGACAGGAGACGCAGCTGCCGGGCACATCATCTTCATGCTGAAAAACGACACCCACACACTGATTCCCACCACCAAGTATGCACATACCTTTATGATTCAGGTGACCCAGACGCTTATGCCATACACTCTTAGGCACACAAGCTGCAGCATTGGCACTCATGGTTCCCTGCCTAGATTGAAGGGACATAGAATGACCTACAAGGGGGTTGGGCCGGTCTTGCAACTTAAATTTATATAACCCATTATTTTTATTAGCAGTTAAAACTTGGTTGCCTGTGATTTTACAATCACTATATACAGTACAGAAATCCTTATGGAAAGTTACAACATAACCCTTACTAGTAATCTCACTGACGGATATTAAATTATTTGAAAGATCAGGCACAAACAAAACATTATTAAGAGAAACATTACTTGAAAGAGTAGTTTTACCAACCATTTCACTATGTAATTGTTGCCCATTGGCAACAGAAATAGCACATTTCTTGTTCACTGCATCCTCGACTAGTGTTGAGTCAGCACACATGTGAGCAGTGGCTCCGCTATCAATGATGAACTCGTTCAAGTGGGAAGTGGAGTATGCAGCTGCATACAATGTATGTTGATCTTCATTCTTTTTCCTCCCATCATCACGTTTCTTCTTGAAGCATTGCTTAAAATTATGGCCACTTTTTTTACAGTACGTACATAGGAAATTCTTGGTTCTCTTTCTATTGTTAGCTGAATAAGCTAAATTATCTGATGTATTCCCGTTGCTGTTGCGCCGATGATCCTCCTGTAGCAATCGAGTGCGAACAACTTCACTAGAGAGTGATTTTGTCAAGCTCGCAGTCTCAAGGCTTGATACAAGTACATTGAAGTCCTCAGGTAGACCCGACAATAGTATCTCTGCAATCTCTTCATCGTCTATTACTTTTCCAATGTCAGACAATTGTGAAACTAATTTCATAACTCCTTCAATATAGTCAGACATGCATGTAAAGTTATTATATTCAACACGATGCAATTGTCGGAGTAGAAGAACTCTTCTGTACAGACCTCTGTCTTCGAAGGTATCTGACAATCGTTTCCATGCATCAGCTGCAGTCTGTGCATCACGAACTATTTGGTATAAATTTGGTTGAAGTGACAAGCAGATGCGAGCAAGCGCACGTGCATCGCGCGCAGCGTCGGTGTCAGTCCCTTGGACGCAATTGTATAATCCATCTAAGCTGAGTAACATTTTAATGGCAAATTTCCAACTCACCCAATTAGAAATACCTTCTAACTTTTCAATCGTTACTGCGGTGTTGGAAGCCATGTTGTCGATTCTTCTCGAACTCGAGTCCTGGGACATAACCTGTTCAGCAGATGATTTGCGCAGCAGCAGTAGCGTTGAGTTGAGAAGAAAAAGACTTTCAGCGAGTGAGATAAATTATATTTGAATAATTATTAATACTAGTACATGGTTAAAACACGCGGTCAAGCTGTGAAGCCAAAAAGGAAGAGAGTAATGTCAAACGAATGTCAAAGTCAATATACATAAACGTCATACGTGTACATTGGGTGCGTTCCGAAATACACTGAGAGCACTGGAAGTCCTCAGTAAAGAGCACTGCCAGTGCTCGCAGTGCTTATAACGGAACACACACATTATAGTGTGTGTTCCGTTATAAGCACTGCGAGCACTGGCAGTGCTCTTTACTGGGGACTTTCAGTGCTCTCAGTGTATTTCGGAACGCACCCATAAACATATAGGCTGTGTTCCGTTATAGACTGCGAGCACTGTTCAGTGCTCTTACTGTGGAGAAATTCGTTCCGTTATAACTGACAGTAAACTGCTGCAGTATCATAGGGAAATATATGACGTCATTAATCGACGCCATCTTTGTACTGTGAGCACTGGCGTTTTCGAGGTAAGGTGCTCTCAGTGTTTGTCTCAGTGCTGACAGCGTTCCGTTTTAAGCAGTACCCAGTATACATAACTATAAAGGAACGGCTTCGCAGTGTACTGAAGTGACGTCACACCTTACAGTGCTCGCAGTGTATTTCGGAACACAGCCATAGTTCTTGGCAAGAGTGCGTTCAATTTTTAACAGTATATGAGTATTCAAAATGGATTTAAATAAATTCTTGATTTAATTTCTAAAATATCTATTTTCGAAAAGCTGGCCTAAAATAGAAACATATTGTGGTCCGGACTCCGGAATCAGGAACGAAGGTCACTTTTTTTCTTGAAAGTAAAAAATGTTGTCTGGGACACAGACATATGGGAGCAAGTAGGTACTGGCAGACTAGAAATTTTTGACAATTAAATTGAAAATATTATTTAATGACATCATCACTTTTGAAATTTCTGTGACCAAATGATTTGATATAATTTTTTTACTTGCAATAATTCTTTTTGAGGTGGTTTTTGTATAATTTTCTGCAAAATCGTGGATTTAAAAATTGCGCTATGCTTGCGGCTTCAAGAATAATAAGGTATTTTATACCTAAATGATTTATATTTTTGTAAATTCAAAGGTAGGTATTTCTAGGGGATTTAGTTATAATGTACCTAATTCTTTATTATATTTTATACGCACTATGTAAGTACAATAATTAAAGTACATGAATTAGTAAAAGTAATAAGTAATAGGACCTACTTTTGATTTTAAAGCCGCGTTAAAATAGGCTTTTTATGTTTTGATCTTTGCGTAGCTGAAAAATAAAATAAAATATTTTTATCTATGATTATTTATTTTTGATTTTGACAATTTAGATTTTGACATTGACGTTAGTTGATATGAGGTTGATATTTACTGACGCACTTTGAGGATATTTTTCGATTTAATTACAATTTAAGCCGAGTAAATAGTTAATTTACAAGCAGACAATAAAATAATATATAGTAAGTACAGTTTACATATTTTGTTACTTTTAGAACCAATAACAATAACGTATCGCATGTTTTCAATTTGTGTTTTGTTTTGTCGTATTATCACCAAGAAACTGTGTTTATAAAACAGATTGCTGTTATTAGCCAATAGACCAGTGCCCCAGGTGATAAATGGACACAGAATTGCTTATTTTTCGTAGCATTATTTGTTATTTTGTATAAAAACACTTTGATAGGACATCAGGACGTATAATATAATATGTCTTGAATGACGGTTTAAATCTGTATTGTGGTCAATAGAAAGCAGTCTTATAAAGTTATATGCCTTTCTCCTCACGTGAGTATTGTATTTCTTTTGTAATGTGTCATGATTTCCAATTGTAATACTTATATAAATGTAATAATTATATAAAATCAACAGTTCATTTTGGTAGTGTTGTAAACTATAGTTGCTATATCATTTGCTATGGATTTGATGTTGTATTAATTTAAAATTATATCCATCAATCCATCAACCTGCATTCGTCCACTGCTGGACATAGGCCTTTTGGAGAGCAAGCCACCACACATGGTCCTCCACTTTCCTCATCCACCCACTTCCCGCTACCTTTTTAAGGTCGTCGGTCCAGTGGGCTGGAGGTTGTCCCACACTGTGTTTACCGGTACGCAGTCTCCACTACAGAACGCGTCTGCCCCAACGACCATCGGTTCTGTGACAGACATGGCCTGCCCACTGCCAATTCAGCTTACTAATTTGCTACCCTTAAGTGCATAAGTATTGCTTTAAGCATTGGCCCCTGATGTAATTGAGTCACAAACATCCATCCATCCATCCATCCAAACTTTTGCATTATAATATTAGTATAGCTGATGTATTATCATTTACAGTAGAGTAATGGGGCAGACCCTCTCAGAGCCAGTGACTGAGAAGCAGTCGTCAACATGTCAAGACTCGCGCTACCTAGTGGGGTCATCCTGCATGCAGGGTTGGCGAGTCTCCATGGACGATTCCCACACACAGATACTGTCCCTGCCTGATGACCCTGGCACAGCCTTCTTTGCGGTGTACGACGGGCATGGGGGTAAGCAGAATGCGTAATATGTATAAGCCCGGCTGAGTTTGTTGTGAGCTCTTCTCAGACCAGGGCAAGTTTGGAACCCTCGTAGTTTTAGTTTTAAGATACCATTGTCAATTATCATCATGACGTGTTATAATTTGTATACTTGACGTTCATAAAGTGTGTTGTGTAGGTACCGATTTTGAATAAACACATTTTGACTTTGGAACCTAATCTCGCAATATTAAATTAACTATATCAAAAACAGAAGATTAAAGAAGCATTGAAGATTCTACTAATAATTTATCCTCCTCATTAATACATAAGTGTGGCCTTTGTTGACTTACCAGTATGTCCTTCAATCATATTGCAGGAGAGCTACAGATTGACCATTTATTAAAATTGATTATGTGGTAATATGTAATAATAATTCATTTATTTGTGTTATATACAGTTCGAAGATTATGTATCTTTTATAATCTATTTAACTGATTTTGAAAAAACTTGATACAGGTATAGCTTGCATCCTAAGATAGATATAGGAAAATCTGAGAGATCCCACAGGCTTAAATCCTAAATCCACACAAAGTCGGTAATCATACATTTAAAAATAGGTAAAAACTACAAAACATTAGTAATTAATTTTGACTATTTTCAGGTTCAAATATAGCAGAATATGCTGGAAAACATCTACACAAATTCATTACAGCCAGGCCAGAATATCATCTGGGCAATATTGAAGAGTCTCTAAAACAGGTAAAATAGTTGGCACATTGTTTGATTACCACTTTGGTAGGAATTTTATCATCATGTTAAATGTCTCATGACATCATGCCCTCTTGAAGACTATTGTTGCATTAGTCATGTTCATGGGATGGAACGGAAATATGCAATACAGAAAAAATATTATCACTTTTGGCGTTTATTTTATTTTATTTATTTGGCAACCAAAACATATTACAGTAAATTTTGCTCTAACCTAAAGTCTTTTTTTAGTTTATGTGCTTTATCATGCAATCAGTCAATGGACTATGAGCAGATTTGATGGACAGATTGGCGTGCCGGGAAAACTTCCCCAGCGGGTAGCACTCCATGAGTATCAGGCTCTATACATTGTCAAGTTTAAGCCTTCTCTTTAAACGACGAATTGCTTGTGGCATTGTCCAAATGCCATGCCAGGTGATTTGGATGGTTGCCAAGCCTTGTTTTGTAATTGCAGCTGTAGCGCCTATCCTTGAAATCTGCTCATAGTCCATCGACTGATTGCATGATAAGTCACATAAAAAAAAACCTAGTCTTAACAATATAGTAACATTCTGATCTTATCATAATCTTAGAGGGCTGCACTACATGAATATGTTTCTTAGGTAAATATTAATAAGTGTTGCGCACTTATTAAAATTTACCTAAGAATACCTAGTAATACTGTAGATTAATTAATGATAAGCAATAATACCTAGTAAAAGTGGGGCGAACAGTATAATCCTACTTACTTAATTATTTTACACAATTTTTTTTTGTGAATAATGGCAATCTGTAATCAAATATATCTATATCAGCTATTTTATCAATTTCATTATACAACCTACACATTTTTACCATGGGATTATAATATTATGAAGTGTTATTGCAATGCAATTACAACCATATTACTAGAGAAACAGGTTGAAATTTGGTTATCTGAAATGCTGCTTTGACTCCCTTCTGAAAGAGTTTTCAATAATCTTCCCTTTTTAGGGTTTCCTAGACTTGGACCAAGCGATGTTAGAAGAGGATATGCAAGAGAAGGTGGCAGGTAGCACTGCTGTAGTGGTTCTTATAAAGGATAATACGCTTTACTGCGCCAATGTTGGTGACTCGCGTGCCATAGCCAGTGTCAGGGGAACGGTAAGTGTTTTTTGAAGTGAAAACTTCTTTAGATGCGTTGAGCACTTTTTGGTAGGGGTTAAACTTCTGGATTCGCGTCACCGCCACCGACATGCTCGCGTTGTTACGAAAAATTAAATTAAACTTTAATGCCTAGTTTTAAGGTGCATATTTTAATTTTTTTTTAATTGTTTTAAACTAGCTGATGCCCGCGACTTCGTCCGCGTGCTTTAAGTTTTTTTTTATTTCCGCGGGAACTCCTTAATTTTCCGGGATAAAAAGTATCCTATGTCCGTCTCCTGGTTCTAAGCTACTTCCCCACAAATTTTCAGCCAAATCGGTTCAGCTGTTCTTGAGTTATAAATAGTGTAACTAACACGACTTTCTTTTATATATATAGATATTCGTTTTCACTTTTATAGGCATTTTCTTCATTCCAAGTTAGCCAGTTGTGTGCAAGTCATAGAGGCATAAAAGCACTGTATACCCCGAATGAACACGTAAAACGCACCTTTGGCCTAATTATGAACTACCTTAATTAGGTAACTACCTCTCTAAGTGATGCCAGGCTTTGAGCGTTGTGCGCCACTGAAGAACCTTGACAGATATCTCACCTGGTACTAAATTACCGAATAACATATCCATTGAGTACTTACCCCAAACTGCAAAACACTGCTAAATTCCTAATCTTACAATTTCCTCAACTAGCTGATGGAATCTTTTATTTGGTTTTTGGCCCTTGTCATCTTAATTGTACAATGTTTCCAGCAAATAAACGA
Source organism: Erebia ligea (assembly GCA_917051295.2). NCBI lineage: Eukaryota > Metazoa > Arthropoda > Insecta > Lepidoptera > Nymphalidae > Erebia > Erebia ligea. Next base: position 3,339,780 of record OU785241.1, read on the forward strand.
TTTATTTATTTATTTATTTATGGACTAGCTGATGCCCGCGACTTCGTCCGCGTGGTTTAAGTTTTTTTGATTCCCGCGGGAACTCCTTAATTTTCCGGGATAAAAAGTAGCCTATGTCACTCTCCAGGTCCTCAACTATAGCCATGCCAAAAATCACGTCGATCCGTTGCTCCGTTGCGGCGTGATTGAAGGACAAACCAACAAACCAAAAACCAATAAACCAACAAACAAACACACTTTCGCATTTATAGTAATAGTATGATTTATATTGTGTAGGTGGAAGTCCTATCGTACGACCATAAGCCTAACAACGAAGAGGAGCTTCGCAGGATCACGGCGGGCGGAGGCTGGGTGCAGCTGAACAGGGTTAACGGGAACCTGGCTCTGTCGCGAGCCCTGGGCGACTATATCTTCAAGCGGAACTATAGAATGTCGCCGCGGGACCAGATTGTCACAGGTTAGGTTTTTGAAATGCAACTTCTTTAGAATTTGACGACCTCCGTGGCGCAGTGTTGAGCGCTGTTGCCTTAACGTGCGGAGGTCCCGGGTTCGATCCCCGGCAGGGTTTGGAAATTTATAATTTCTGAATTTCCCTGGTCTGGCCTGGTGGGAGGCTTCGGCCGTGGCTGGTTACCACCCTACCGGCAAAGACGTGCCGCTAAGCGATTTAGCGTTCCGGTACGATGCCGTGTAGAAACCGAATAGGGGTATGGGTTTAATATGACTGCCGTGCCCCTAACAGGTTAGCCCGCTACCATCTTAGACTGCATCATCACTTACCATCAGGTGAGATCGCAGTCAAGGGCTAACTTGTAGCGGATAAAAAAAAAAACTTTAATTATTGGTTATAGATCAATTGTATCAATAAATAAAAAAATAAGCACTGTAATAGGTGTCTTTAGAAGCGAGTTAGAAGTGTGTTAGAGTTAGAAGTCTTTATGATTAGATTTACGTTTTCAGCATACCCAGATGTCCAAGTTCGACAGCTGAATGAAGATTGGGAGTTTATAGTTATTGCATGCGATGGAATCTGGGAGGTGTTGTCCAATGAGGTAAGAATTTATCCACATTGGAGTTCATAACAACGCTTTTTGAGCCAATCTTTTACTCAATTCAATTCAATTTATTTAAAACATGTAGGACATTACAGGTGTCTCATAAGTTACGTCATGTTGACTCTACCACTTGGGAAACTACACTACTACTATTTGGGAAACTGTGATGAACAAACTCTTTTTGCTGGGATAGGCAGTAGGCATGATATATTATGTGGAATGCACTACATAAAGAAACAACATATTATTCTTGAGATATATTGATAAGGGCTTGAAATTCTATATTCGTTGTAATATTATAAACATGTAATATAATGAATAAAATATATGCTTTTTTTAACTAAAACATTCTTTTGATCTTTCGAATGAATCTACAACTGGTTCAGCATGCCTAAAAATCTGTATCATTTGTCACAACTGACGTCTCTAAATGCAATATGTCGGACTCCCAAAGATGGCGGACTAGGGCTTGCTGAAAAGAAAAAAAATTATATGACGTCACACCAAATTCAATATGGCGGACTATAAAAGCTTTTTTAAAAAAAAATTATAACTTTGATACCAAGTCAGTGTTTTTCTATGTAGGAGGTACTTTCTTTCTGCCGAGTGAGGTTACTAAGCGGCTGGGAGCCCGCTGCGGTGTGTGAGGCCTTGATGCAACTGTGCCTGGCCCCTAACTGCGCTACGGGGGGCCTCGGTTGTGACAATATGACCGTTCTGATCATATGCCTGGCTCCCTTCCCGAGGGTAGACATGGTGGTAAGTAAATTATTTGTCTGGAATTTACAAGCGCTTTAAAACATTCGAATAGTTAAACAATCTACCACTAGGCGTTCTGTTCAGACCAGACGGGAAATCCTCGCGCACTTTTTTGTTGTCACTGAATAAAGAACTCTATCAGTATTGGCTTTAGTATAATATTTGAAGCAGACTAAAAGGAAGCCCTTTGTCTGGTCTGGTCTGATCCGTTTGGTCTGAACTAACCCTAAGAATTATGTTGCATGTTTAAGTGGTCTTGTTGCATGTCTATTTGTGTGTGAGTTTGTTTGTGCATATAAAATGCTTTGTGTATGTCAAATGTGCTGCTAGTGGAGTATTTAGTTTAACTGAGATCATTTTTTCGGACGGAAGTAACGGTCAAACTTCACTTCCGCTGTAAATGGGCGACAAACAGCTGCCCTTCCATAAATTTGGTAGCATAGCGGAAGGAACCGCGAGCTTTAGTTGATTTTTCATTGGCCGTTAACGATAAATCGTAGCCAGCATACGTGACACACAAATTATCGGCTACGATATATCGGTGTCGTATCGGTCAGTGAAAGAGCTATAGTTCATACATTTCAGTACCTCGATATCAGTGAATCGAAATCGGTTGCGATATTATCTCAAAAACGCCTTTACAAGTTTACACGCAGTTATTTGCGGTGTAAAGTCCGAACCCCATATTGTAAGTACTAGCTGAGGCCCGCGACTTCATCCGATTGAGGTTTTTTTAGTTCCCGCGGGGACTGTTTAATTTTTCGGGATAAAAAGTAGCCTATGTGGTATTCCAGGCTATAATCTAAGTATCTCTATGTCAAATTTCATCCAGATCCGTTCAGCCGGTCAGGCGTGATTGAGTAACAAGCATCCATCCATCCATTCAAACTTTTTCAGTTAATTAGTATAGATTTATACGTATATTTTCCTCCGCAGTCGCCCTTCAAATGTCTCGACACATCGCGTGCTAACAAGTACTGGACGATGCCTACTAGACGATTCTCTTAACCTTAACCTTCAACTCTTCATTTTTTAGTTAAAGCGTTAGAAAAAATTAAATAAATACATTTTTGAAATCATTTTGTAGCCTAAAAAAACCGTGATATTTTACCTTTCGTTAGTTGTATTTTTGTGAATTATATTTTGTTTCTATATTTTATGTAACAACATGTGATTAAAAATTAAAGTCAAATGAAACATCTATGCGTGTTGGCCATAGAATTTTATGTTTAGGTCATAGAAATGGTATCTGTCGCACTATTATATTAGGTCAGCATATCGCAGATTTTAAGTTTTCTTGACATAAGAAAATGCTAAATAGAATTAATGTACCTACCTACTTAACTCAAAAAATTAGCACCAAAAACAGAGTTAAACCCCCAAAGTAAAACCTGCATCAATAATTGTTACAATCTCAATCGTTGCGATTGGCTGAATTTATAGCGATCGTGATACAGTGATCGCAATCATTTTAACTTAATAGAGCCTCTGTTGCCCTATATGTCTGGTTTTTTACGTATTTTTGTTTTCTAGTCATCAGCTGTGCAGCTACAAGCTCTTTACCATTTCTATACTTATTCTTAATTCTATGGCGGCAGCGAAGTTAAAAACTTCAAATATAATTGGTCGTACTCGAGGCCTGCGTATCGATTCTTCGTACGATATTTTTTTTTCTACTTTACTATTTTTTAATTTTAAAATCTTAGTATAAGATTTAAAAAGAAATAATTGTTTATCGAGAATTATATACTTATGTAAAAATCATGACAATTTCACAAAAAAAAAAATACTTTCGGCTATGAATTTTATTTTAAAAAGTTCATTAATTTACACAGAGGTTGCAAACTTCTAAATAAATAACACAACAAAACTAAATTAAAAATACTAATAACCTCATAAGCAACTTCTCTACATGATACAATTTTTTTTCTAACTTTTAAAAAGATTTTTTTGAAGTCGTAGAACCAAAGTTGTTCAGTATTACGTGCAGAAGTTACCCTTCAGAGGTTATTAGTATTTACTATTTTTATATTAACCGTGTATTTCTTTAAGTTGTGGCTTAATTATTTTTTATTGCAAACTTGGCGAACCGAACGCGTAGCGTAGCGTTTTTATTTTATAACTAGCTGACCTCACAGACGTTGTCCTGTCTTAACTATGAATTCGAATTGGTATAATTAATTAAAAAAAATATTCGTGACGCTTCGCCACGCGATCGGTTCGCCTTGTGTTTGACCAGGGCTTAAAATATGTGCGTGTTATTGGCCTCTATTATTTTGCTTGCTGCTTTTATAATTAACGCAATTTAAAAAAGTGTGAAACTGTGTGGCAGAAGTGAAACTTTAGAAAAGTACGCCTACGAGAGAATTAAATAAATATAACTTGTGTTCCGTAACTTGTATCTCATCGCATCTCATTCTTAGAGATATGTCTTGTATTCTATCTCATTCTCTCGCAGACTAAATCCTATTATAAATATGTTTCTCTTTTTAGTGTCGCTTTTTCGTTTCATCGAATTTTCAAATCAAGATTCTAAAGAAGTTTCACTTCAAAAATACTTTGTTATTGGGACTTTTGGGGGTGGGCAGTTTACTGTTGTTTGTTTTGAATCGATGATTTGAGCTAAGGGCGAAACACTTCGTACTGACAGGACATGACAAAACGCCAGCGTGAAACGTTGGCGCGTGCACTTTAGGGCTCCCACACATAACTGCGATGCGATGCGATGCGACGTCGCATCGCAGGAATTGCAGCGATGCGATTTCGTGCCGCAAAGCGTTGGTTCAGGTGACCATGCTCGACGGTGGTCTACCGTACTGGACGTGTTTTTAGAAGTAGTGACATGGATCGAAAGAAGCGTGTTGCAGTGCTGTTATTGTTAAATAGATATTAAAAAAAAAAGAAGATTTTGGGTTCATCCATTTATTACAATAATGAACGCTGATGGGAACAATTTTATTCGAAAATACAATGGTTTGAGAACATAGGAAGATAAATTTTTTGATTATTTTAGAATGAGCATATCTTCATTTGTCCCAAAGGACGGGGCGCTCCTCAATTAACGTTATTAAAAAATCCACGTCAACGTTTGCTATTTTTCCACACAACGACGGCGGCGCCTTGCCCTCACACTGTCTCAGAGCGGACTAAAAATGGGGTCACCAAGTGTGACGTAACATCGCAGGAATGTGCGATGCGAATCAAATCGCAAGATTTTGCGATGAGTCCTGCGAGCTCGCAGATTTTTGCGATGCGATGCGAATTCGCAGTTTTGTGTGGGAGCCCTTACATTGGGGCTGCACAGATTTGCCTGACACGACTAAACGTGTTTCGAATACGGTGCGGGCGTTTCGCTTTCGTTTTATCCTGGTTTGTCAGTAGTGTGTTTTCTTCCTAATATGCGATTTAGGGCCAGAGATAAATTAAATGTTATTAAAAATCGTCCTCAGAATAATATGAGATACGTCCCTAATATTTCCACTGCAGTGTTAGATTTGTCCGTGGCCTTAAATTGTTGCGGAAATTACCAAAATGACCTTAGTGTTAAAAATAACAAGTTGATTGTTTTATATCGGTCTTGTATGTAGATAGATTTTTTTTCCACAATACTTTGCTTGTTACAATATTTTTATTTTTTGCAATAAACATCCTATTTAAAATATACCTGAATGTTTTTTTACTAACTTAATTTATTTTATTGTTTCATCGCTAATGAAAGTAAAGTACTGTCACGGCCGAAATAGCCATTGACGATCTTATAAAAGGCCTCGGCTAGCGCCTCTTTCTTCGATATTTTTCGGCTGTCAGTTCTTTTATTTCTGGCCTAGACGGTTAACTATCTATCAAGCACCTATACAAAGCACCTAAATAAGTTTTGGTTCATACCATACTACAACCCTGCCAAGTTTCAACGACTGAGGATTTAATGCGGGGGTCTCCATACAACGAACCGCCCCCGCGTTGCCTAGACTAAAAGGTGTGCGTTGCGCAAGTTATGATAAAATTGCAAAAATACTTTCTAAATTTTGATGATTTTTCTGTGCTTGGTGCTAGACTACTGTGTATGTGCTGATGCATGCTTTTACACATCTTTAAAAAAATATGAATGCATGTGCTTTTATTCTTTAGCTGTTAAAATTTAAGAGCGTTTATCGCGTGCTCCCACTGGTTTGACCCATTAAACATTGGGTAAGTTCTTTTTATGTAACTTAGGGTGTCGAAGCGGCGATAGGGTTTTTTTCGAATGGTCCGGACCTCGCTTCCCGGAATAGCTTAATTTTAATATATAATTTCAAGCAATTAAATCGTGCTTTAACGGTAAAGGAAATGATCGTGAGGAAACCGGCATGCTTAAGAGTTCATATTGTTCTCAAAGGTGTGTGAAAGTCTGCCAATCCGCATTTACCAAATTTTTTCATGGTTTGGTGGGGGCTTCGACCGTCGCTAGTTACCACCCTACCGGCAAAGACGTCCCGCCAAGCGATTTAGCGTTCCGGTACCATGCCGTGTAGAAATCGACAAGGGGTATGGGTTCAATATAACTGCCATACCCCTAACAGGTTAGCCCGCTACCATCTTAGACTGCATCGTCACTTACCATCAGGTGTGATCGCATTCAAGGACTAACTTGTAGTGGAATAAAAAAAAATCTAGAGCTCCGGCGATAGGTGATATGTGCGCGTCCACAACAATAAGATCTTCCTCCAGGCTGGTATTGTACCCAAGAACCTTTCTGGTTCGATCGTTGAAAAATATACCTACGCGCTATTGTGAGAAAAACTTCGATATCGCGATGCAGACTTCAGTACCTGCGTTTTAGGTGACTGAGAGCTCTTCGTAGAACCGATTAGCGACATCTAGTTATCACAGTGGAGACCGCCACAATGCGTGAGGTATTTGACTTTTTTATTGGTTGTATTTCAGAAACCGCTCCCAGAAGAGCAGATGCTAAATAACAAGTTCATGACAAAAATGGAGGACTTACTCTACGTCGAAGAAGAAGAAGAGGATTTGAAGTGAAGGACGCGAGATATTCTGTAAATATTGTGTAGATAACAAATTATTTCTTTGATTTTAACTATAAATATATCCCTTATTCATGAGCCTGTTCGTGCGACGAGGTCACGGACGGGTTCGAAACTAGTCGGGCATTTTCCGACAAAACACGTGAGTTATAACCCGGATATATTTATAGTGGAAATTAATATCACTCGCGATAGTTTAAACGTTAAAATATTTCTTTGATCGTAGATTTAAATCGTTAGGTATGCCCAGTTATTGGTAAAATAACACTATTTATTTTAGTTTTTCAAGTAGGTGTGTGAATTAGGGGAGGAGAGAGAGAGAGATTTTCTTTCTTGTCTAACAAACTATTCTCAAGTTTGAGGCAACATTCCTTATGAATATAACAATTCAAACTAGGTTTTATTCCATTTTGCATAAAGCTCAAGACTCAAAGCGCTGTGTCTATTCATTCTTCTCTCTGTTTGTTTAGCTTAATTGTACCATTTTCAACCGTATGCCATAGTCGCGGGCGTCGTGATTGGGTGAATTTAACGATTTAAATCTGTGGCTGTGACAGCTGTAAAATATCCAAAAATATGTCGTCTTCAAAATGACGGTAGTTAGTTTGTATAATATGGGTACGTATATATATCGATCTATTATATTTCAAGCTATTTGGAATTTCTACACGCAATTGTGGAGCCGGCAAGTTGTAGCCGGATAAAAAAACAATAAATTGTGCAATATTTCTTAGTAAATGGAAATTATTAGGTACGCATTTCTTGCATACATATATTTACTGTTTAAACTATTTAATAAAGGGCATTGGTCAATTGCTCTAAGCTTGTTAAAATCGGGGGTAAAATAATGTTGGAATGAATCTAGAGCGCTTCACTTGCGCAGAAGGGCAATACCAATTTAATCCTTATTTTCTCACGCTTAAGAGTGCGCAAGCTGACCCCCATTTTTTTTGTCGAGCGCTCAACATATGTGTCGGCAACTGTATATATATGTGAATTATTATATGTTAAGGTTTGTACCTACTACCAAACAAATTACTACTACTACCGAACAGGGGGTTACAACCATCGCTTAAAGCAGTTATACTTCATAACGACAGTTTTATGTTACGTACCTTGACGTCACTAAAATTAAGAGATAAGTGATAAATAAGGATTACAATTCTAAAACACGAACGTCAACAATATTAAAACATCTTTAACCGATAGGTAGTAGTACCTATGCCCCCAGGCTCGTTTTGGCACTTGCTAATAATTTCGTCACCATCATTAAAATGATCGTCAAAATCATCATAATCAACCTACCTACTGCCGGCCTAAGCACGAGTCTCCTCTCAGAATGAAAAGAGTTTATAGTCCAACGTTTATAGTTTACTAGCTGATGCCCGCGACTTCGTCCGCGTGGCTCGAGGTTTTTCGGTTCCCGCGGGAACTCTTTAATTTTCCGGGATAAAAAGTAGCCTATGTGCTATTCCAGACTATAATCTATCTCTGTGCCAAATTTCATCCAGATCCGTTCATCCGTTGGAGCGTGATTGAGTAACAAACATACATCCATACATCCAAACTTTCGCATTTATAATATTTATTATATACTAGCTGATGCCCGCGACTTCGTCCGCGTGGATATACCAAGTTTCATCGAAATAACTTGAGAAATGACGGACTTTTATACAAACTTTCAACCTCTATTTCACCCCTTTGGGGGTGGAATTTTGAAAAACTGTGAAACACGTACGTTTTCATTTCTAACCCGCAGCTCATATACCAAGTTTCATGGATATAACTTGAGAAATGAAGGACTTTCATACAAACTTTCAACCCCTATTTCACCCCTTCGGGGGTAAATTTTAAGAAAACTGTGATACACGTATTTCTTCATTTTTAACCAATAGCTTGTATACCAAGTTTCATCGATATAACTTGAGAAATGAAGGACTTTCATACAAACTTTCAACCCCTATTTCACCCCCTTAGGGGTGGAATTTTGAGAAACTGTGACACACGTACTTCTTTATTTTTTACCGTAAGCCAAAATAAAAAGTTTCGTTGATATAACTTGTAAAACATCTTGAGAAACGAAGGACTTTCATACCAACTTTCATCCCCTATTTCACCCTTTTGGGGGTCAAATTTTCAAAAACTGTTAAACACGTATGTCTCCATTTTCAACTTGCAGCTCATATATCAAGTTTCATGTCTATAACTTGAGAAATTAAGGACTTTCATACAAACTTTCAACCCCTATTTCACCCCTTCGGGGGTAGAATTTCGGGATAAAAAGTATCCTATGTCCTACCTCGTAGTATGGGCTCAAATCGTGCCAAGTTTCGTTTGAATTCATTCAGTAGTTTCGGCGTGATGCGCGGCCAAGATACAGACAGACAGACAGACAGACAGACAGACAGACAGACAGACAGACAGACAGACAGACAGACAAAAATGAAAAAAATTACAGATTTGGCTTCAGTATCGAATAATGAGTGCCCTCCAAAAAAAATTTTCAAAATATCTTCAATGTACAGAATTGGACATGTTACAGTTTTATTAAAAGTATAGATAGATTATATGGATAGTGCCGATCGGCAGATTTCACACATTTTTAAGAACATTATGAAGAGATCTCAGGCATGCATGTTACCTCACGACGTTTTCCTTAAAACTTGCAACCTTTTGAGGAAACCTGCATTTCTACAGCAAGTGATATTTAATTGCTTATACAATCTGATTATTACATTTTGTGAGCCAAAATAGCAGGTGTCAAAGCGTGCCTGTTAGCATTTATATACGGTTATATATTTGTTTGGCTGTTAGTTAATGGTGCGCCCAAAGTTTGCTTTATACAAAAGAAAACCCATACAGATACAGGTTGTTTTTTTGGATATTAGAAGCTAGTACCTTCAGGTCTTCGCACATAGAGACTCGACTCGACACCGACTCCTCTCCGGCTCAATTCATTTTAAGCATGGAAATGTGAGCTCTGTATCGTGTACCTTACGGTAGAATTTTTAACACAAACGCGTTGGAGATGGTTATAAGTAATAATAATAATAATACGACGCGTGGACCACTTGTTTCAACTACATGATGATTGAAAATACCACCGTAAGAAACACGTTATAAAGCTCACATTTTCATGCTTTACTGTGAGTTGAGTAGGAGTGGAGTCTGAGTCGAGTCTATGTAATATGCCAAGACTTAACCGTTGTAGCTATGCGCATAGCTACCGCGTTGGTAAGTACATTGCCTAAAACACAGGTTTATACCTTTTTTAGGGACAGTTGGTTTTTCTGTATGTACCTATTATATTATGTTTGTACTATATTTAAGAATATTTTTGTAAAAAATGCAGAGGATATTTTGTTTGTACTTATATTTCTTTGATAAAATAAACATTATTTATTATTATATTATATTGAATGTAGGTCGAAATATCTTATAAGTGAAGGACAGTCTCCTAAAAGAGTTCAAAAAATCCATCCTGTATGTTATATTCGCAACTTTTTAGGAGATTTCTAAATAATTGATTGTAGGGAAAAAATTAACATGTGCAATAAGTTGAAGGTAGTAAAAGAAAAACGATTGATAAAGCCTGTAGGTTTTGTAACAGGTTTAGCGATGCTGTAAAGTAAAGGATAGCTCTGATTCGCTTCTGTTGCTAAAATTGTTGTTGTCTTTTAATACCAAATTAGCAATACCTTATTCTATTATTACTTTTAACTAAATATGAATATGCTATATAAATCATGTTTATTAGGCATCTTATAATATGTTATTTTTATATTATTCTATTTAGTATGATTTTAAGATTCGTTTTTGATTGTATTTTATTTGTACGTTGTTAAAGTGTAAAATGATTTTATGAATTGGTTTAAAAATTATGTTTATGTTAGTTAGCTATGATCATCAAAACTAAAAGGACTTGCATTTATAATCATTACATGAGATTTTTTCTTTTCTACTCTAAAGTATACTAAAAATAGAATAAAAAAACTGTTTATACATGGCTTATACACAATTCTATGTTATGCATTTGACGTATTATCTGATATTATGGTCTGTAAGAGTATGCAAGCCATAAGTTTTCATAAGTAAAGTCCTAAATATGTATTAAGTAGGGATTAAGTAATTTTGGATTATATAGTTATTTCCGGAGTATGCAATTGATACCTAGTTGATATTTCTTCCATAACTAATTTTCAAATGTGTCAAATTTTCTTTAGTGCAATTTCTACAAGATTAGGATCTCCTCACATCGACGCGGAATCGGCTTGAGTAGGTCTGGAAAAGCTTCGGACATTACAGACTCGATGCCGACTCCACTTCTACTCAACTCACAGTAAATCATGGAAATGTGAGCTTTATAACGTGTTGCTTACGGTAGAATTTTTAATAACAATTTTTAATAACGGGAATGACAATAGAGTAAAACATTATATTTGGCGAGTGGAAGACACACCTTCTCTACTCTTGTTGATCAAACGCTTGGAGGTTATATGGGAGTATCGTGGCGATATGCAGTCGGCTTAAGTCGATTCCGTTTCGATAATTATGGGGACACCCAAACTCTAAAATTACCTCAAATAAAAGGATTTTAGTAGCTTTCGTATTTGGAATTCTGTAGGAAAAATCAAATAGCTTGTTTGTACGTTAGCTTTTTATATAATAGTAGCCGTTTACCCTAAGGAATTTACCATCGGCAAAATCTCACGAACCTTTAACCTTAACCTAAACTTTTATTTTAGTTTTTGGTTCACCTGCTCTTTCTATTCCGACAAAACCTAAACTGGTGGGTTCTCTTATGATCTTGCAAACAAATTTTTAAAGAACTCTTTAAATATTTTTTTTCAAAATTTACCCGCTAAGTGGTGTATAAGGGGGGGGCTAACATAAGGTACGACAGTTTGTATGGGAAGTTGTAATTTGTTTTACAGCTCACTTTTATTGATAAACTGAAGCCTCAACCTGTCGCCCGTTGAAAAACTGGGGGTAGAATGCAAAAAATGCTTTCTCTTGCGTCCGATGTATCTTCTTATGAAAGAGATAGCAGGTGGCTTTTATTAGGCAATATTGTTGGAAGATAAAAAATATTATTGTGTGCGTAGTATTACGGATTCAAATAATAACTGTTAGGTTAAATGTAAAGGATTAAAGTTAAACATGTATGAAACGTTGGGTTAAGAACAAAGAACGAATAATATTGAAGACCGTGAGAGAGTAAAAAAAACATTTAAATAAGTAAAGGCTGTTTCAGATTATGTGACATATTACATAGACGTTTTTTAGCGTTCTTGTTTAAAGTTATTATACAAAAAAATATATAAAACCAATGTCACAGTCTGGACGGACCACTAGAGCCACTAGAAAAAGGCGTTTTAAATAAAATTATTGTAAAGTGTTAAAATGTAGCATAATATCACACTAGGGACATGTCGCGCGATATAAAGCTGTACGAATCGTTTTTTGTATGAAAAAACCATTAAGACCCAAGTGGACTTAAAGACAGTTTAAACTGCCATTTAAAATTGTGGTGAAGATATAAAATATACCTGTAGCCCGATTCTCAAAAGCTGCATTAATCATTGTTAAAAGCCAAAACGATTTGATTGGCTGAATTTATAATATTCTTGCTGCGACAGTGAATTTTGGCCAATAGCGAAGGAGTGTTAGCCAATTAGAGTCGATGATTACACTGTAGCAATCGTAAATACGCTATGTAAATACGTAATAGGGCACCTGTTGGCATGCCACCGTTATTTGACAGCTACGATTTGAGGACTCTGATTGGCTGACACTCCTTTACTATTGGTTAAAATGCACTGTTGCGCCTTAAATTAATATAGGGTGCGTTCCGAAATACACTGAGAGCACTGAAAGTCCCCAGTAAAGAGCACTGCCAGTGCTCGCAGTGCTTATAACGGAACACACACATCATTAAACGCAATTTATATTGAAACAATTAATCATGAATCATCATAAACCATTTATTTATTATTGTGACAGTCACAACTTTTGTAGTAAAGCTACGGTTTCTCAAGGAGAGTGGTGTCGCTACATAACGGTCAAAATGTAGCATCGAATGCTGTTTTGGCCCAAATGTCTAAGTAAATCGCAAACATTTGAGAGCTTAAAACGTATTACTCGACCTGTTTATACATGCTTTTTGACGTGCAGGCATCTATGAACGCCTTAGACAGGTCGAATTATCCATTTGACAAACGAATACGATTTCCTTACACAATCGGGGGCTAGTCTACAGACGTTACGGTGACGTATCCTACTCTTTAGGAAACGCTTTCTTGTCTCTTTAGATAAGATTTTAGCGGCAGTACATTGCGACCGCTATGTTGCGGCACTGCTTTTCTAGGAAACTAGGGCTTTTTTTTATTTAGTTATATTTTATTGATAGGACATTACAGTTTTCCAATACGTCTTATCAGGCTACAATTTAAAGCATTACATATAAATCATTTAAATTACTACACATACATAACAAAAAAAAAAGGAAACTGAACACGAGACACGACAAAATGTTTCGCGGCAAAAAGTCCTTAGTCTGATTGTACGCTTTTAGTAGACATGGTGTGTAATTTCGTGACATATCTTTATGCACTAGTCAGAGTTTGGTGGAGTAGTAGTCGTGTACAGTACCTTGTGTTATAACTGTGTTGGAATAAAGTTTTACATTTTTTACGTGCGCTGTTTTATTTTATGTCGTATTTTATAGCCCTCTTGAGAATTATCTCTGCGTTCTTCATACTTAAATCTAATATCCATAGCCTAAGGAGACTAGGATTTTCAAGTAACTTATGGTCCCACTGCTATTTTCTCATAATAATTAGTAGGGATATATATATCAAAATGCTTTTGTACTTACATTTTCTGTTATTGCTCCAGTAAATTATATTTTGACGACCTCCGTGGCGCAGTGTGTATCGCTGTTGTCTTAACGTGCGGAGGTCCTGGGTTCGATCTCCAGGGTTCATTTAGGAATTTATAATTTCTGAATTTTCCCTGGTCTGGCCTGGTGGGAGGCTTCGGCCGTGGCTAGTTACCACCCTACCGGCAAAGACGTGCCGCCAAGCGATTTAGCTTTCCGGTACGATGCTGTGTAGAAACCGAATAGGGGTATGGGTTTAAGATAACTGCCATGCCCCTAAAGGGTTAGCCCGCTACCATCTTAGACTACATCATCACTTACCATCAGGTGAGATCGCAGTCAAGGGCTAACTTGTAGTGGATAAAAAAAAAAAAGTTATAAACGAAGTGTCAGTGCAGTTGTAACACCAGTAGGTATCCTTACAAACAGGATCAAATCCTTATAGCCCCACTCATGATGCAGTGAGTAAGTACTTAATCGATAAAATGTATCGACTTGGTGGGGACTAGTGGAACAGGCCTTTTCAATTGTATTCCAACTATAATGCAGTGGGGCCAGGGGTAAACAGGAATACCCCTTCGCCCCAATAGCACAAAGTATGCAACTCTGTTCTCAGTGTTCCATGTACCTATACCTACTGGTAACGTATATTATTATAGGTAATACAATGCAAAAACAGTCTTGATCCCACTAAAGTATCAATAAACTTTTATAAAGTATCTCATAAAAAGGAAGTTCAAATAAATCGGAATCGTCACTTTGACTGCAAACATAAAACACTCGATAAAAACCGTTTAAAAGTCTGAAATGACCTCTTTTATTCCTCGAGGAGACTAAGTAGAGGTACTGTATTTTTTTATGTTGCTGAAAGTTGCGGTTCATTTTGATTGACACTAAAATTATTTCCCTATTAGGTGATGCCCGCGACTTCGTCCGCGTGGATCATTGAGGTTTGGTTCGCGCGGGAATTCTCTTTATTTTCCGGGATAGCCTATACCTATGCTGTTCCAAACTATAAATAACCTATCTCTGTGCCAAAATTCATACAAATCCGTTCAGCCGTTCTTCCGTGATTGGGTAACAAACATCTATCCATCCATCGAAACTTTCACATAACTTAAGTATAGATAGGGCTGCTTCCCACCCTAACTGATTAGTTCACCCGTTGATCTATCTAACGTGCTTAGTGCTTAATATCCACCCACCACCACCACCACTACAGCTCATTAATGTCCCACTGCTGGGCATAGGCCTCCACTCTCATAGGAGAGAGGGAATTAGAGCTTAGACCCACCACGCTGCTCTAATGCGGATTGGCGAGCTTTAACGACTATTATCATGTTAGTGATAATAACCGGGACCGACATGCTCTCCGAGGCACCGCCAACTTCCTAACGCCGGGCTACTACTGAGAATTTCTAGTCAGAAAAATCCAACACTTAATTATGGCCCGACCCGGGACTCGAACCCTTGTCGGCCGTAGTCGAACGTAGTAACCACTAGACCAACGAGGCAGTTGCTTAATATAAACACAGAAAATAGGGCGTGGCGGTTTTTGATATGCGTCTGACAAGAATACTTTTGAGTTTTAACGGTTACTGTCGGCACCCTGGTCAGAGCCCAAGCTCACGCTTTGGGTTAGGTACACGATAGGAAAATACTGCATCGTCCACGACCAATACCTTTGTCCATTGTTCTTTCATAATCATCATCGCGTGCCTTCTTCAAAATGAAGTTTGGCGGTCATCATCCGAAAAACTTCTCTATTTTGAGCCGCATCTTTGAGCTTTGGATAGCTAAGCCCGGTCCACCCCTTTATATCGTCCAACCACTTGCGCCTTTGGCGACCTGGAGCCCTCTTGCCTGCAATCCTTCCTTCCAAAACTAGTCTTGGAAGTGAGAATTACTTTGTCCTTTACGAATAGGAAATATATACGACGCAGGGAGAGAGAAAATCACGTAGAACTCAGCATAGGCTTTGTAGTCCAGTCATTACGTTGGAAAAAATGGGTTAGAAATGCATGTGAACCGAGAGAATTTAGCCTTCTCGGTTCACATGCATTTCCAAATGTATTTAATGACTGGACTCATGGACTATTGTTCAACGTTACAAAACCAAAAGGTGAAATACTTGTCAAGTGCGTACCAGAACACGCATGACAGAGTTCCGTAGCCATGTTAGACGCTCAAAACTTTTTTAAAATCTAAATTCTTATACAGGGAAAACTCTCTCGGAAACCTCATATTATTATTGACTTTATTTTTATTTTTATTGCGTGGTACTTACTTAGGCTTGCGCTTGACGACAATCATGCTTAGTGCAAAGCAATGATGAGGTCTAGGTTGGAACGCGCTTGCCTAGAAGATGCCTATTCACTCTTGCCTTGAAGATGCTTGAAGGTACTTAAGTTATATGTGGCAGGAAACACGTGCGCTGGGGTGTTCCACACCCTAGCAGTTCATATCAGAAAAACATATCGAGGTATCGCTCGAAGGGTACACCAACATATTTTTTCGTCTCTCACTTTTCATGCTCCACTGTACCTACCGTTCCTACTATGTGAAAAAAAATATTAAGTTTGTTAATTTATACAAATTAACATATTATTTTTCTGTTTAACACGTCTTTATAATTACCTACCGCACTGCTGCTCAGTGCAGCAGCCCTAGACTTGTTTTAATGGCAGTGTAGTGTGTACCACTACTTACTACCCCCAAGGGTAAAGTAACTGCTGGCGAAACTGGGTTCTATGTTTCACTAAGGATTCCTAAAAACTGTGTAAAACCACAACCTCATCGCATACATCGTGTTGCCATAATTGGATTATAGAGGAAAGGTATATAAGTAAGGGCGGACTCACGAGGTGCCGGAGTGTTTAGCGTCAGCCTTAGCGACCTGTGAGTAGCTAGCTTTATGCTTTATACTTTTTTATTCACTTAGTGTGCACTGGTGGGTACGAATTTAAAAAAAATAATCAACTAAAATAATTATTAAATGCGAATGTGTGTTGCTTGTCAAAAGGTAAAAGTTAAGTGATTACTCCTTTTTCTGTGGTTAACTACAGGTTTGACTAATTTAAGTCTGCACTAAATCTACTGTAGTGGTCCTAGAGCCGGATACATCATGACCTTCACCGATCACGGATCTGTTATCCGCTTGAGTTACTTATATATCAAAATACATGTAATTTTATAACAAATGCGATGGTAGCATGGCCTACAATATTCCTATGAAAAAAAAAAAAATTAGATAGTTTAAAAATAGCCTGGTCAGGATTTTGATAGGCAAGCCATTTTATGCGTATTTATCTATTATTAAAAAAAAGTTTCATCTGGTTAATAGATCGGTGAAGGTCGTGGTATATCCGGCTCTTAGACCATACCGTACCTACATTGTGAGTTTTGTCTAGGTGTGTAGGCGTAGCTTTGTGTGTAGGTAGAGGTACATCATTACCAGCGGCGTGCACAGTATTCGGAGCCAAGGTAGGCATTGGCTAGTTAGAGATACCTATTTTCAGGCAGGGCATGATGAAAAATAAGCATTGAGCTTTTTTAACAACGGTAAGAGCAATGTTTTTATGCCTCTATGTCGTGCACGCCACTGTTTATTTATTTGGGAAACTGTAACAACTACTGTAAACTTTTTTTGCTGTAGGCGTATTTTAACTAAAAACGCTAAAATTATTCCTACATATAAAAAAACATAATTATAAGTATAAAATTTAAAAATAGTAGATTATTAACCAAGGGGATAAAGCAGTGTCTTCTGTCGCGGGTGACGATTTAAATCGCGAGCGTAACGAAGGACTCGAGGTTTACTCCCGAGCGTAGCGAGGGTGTTAAAAACTTAAATCACGAGCGAAGCGAGGGATTTAAGACGAGTCCTGAGTGTAGCGAGGGATTTAAGTTCACCCAAGACTAAGACAGCTTTATCACCGAGGAAAATACTCTACTTTTCGTACCATTTGCGAAAAAATTAACACAATAATAATATGAGATAAGCATTTATTAAAAATAATGACAATTTTAAAAGTAAAAGCTGTTAACATTCGAAACATTGGTCCAATTATTGATAGAGAGAGTTACATTTTTGTTTGGTACATTTATAGTTTTTAAATAATTTTCCTTGGATTTTGTTGGAAGCAAATTATTTATAATTGCGGCAGCATTTGCACTGATGGAATCCGACAATTCACTGTCACTGTCGCTTTGATTTAACATCGTAACGTATTTTTAAAACATTGACTTATTTATAAAAATAAATTAAAATAAACTTAACGTTTATGTATTTGAAGAAAACAAAAACGCGGCAAATTCCTAGACTAATATTTTTTTGTCGGAAAAGCAAAGGCATCAAGCTCATACGGCCTCGTCGGTTTTCGTCATTTTATTTAATAATCATAACTGCATAATAAATGCGTATTCCTTTTTCAAAAAGATGTTGCTTTATATACAAACTCAATGGTGTAAACACAGATGTAGGGTGTGTTCCGAAATACACTGCGAGCACTGTAAGTCCCCAGTCTCTTTATAACTCTGTGGCTGTGGGTCCCCAGTAAAGAGCACTGACAGTGCTCACAGTGCTTATATCGGAACATCCACGTAGTTTAGTATAAATTTCGGTAAGTAGGTATTCCAAATTTAAATCACATTCTCCCCCTAGAGGATGAATGAAATTCAGTACAATTTTCTTTCCCTGTTTTTAACAGATTAAAAATGACTATTGTTATGTTCGCTTTTTGTGGCATAGAATGTCACTTTTTTGAGTAAGTGGTACGAAAAATATATTATTATACAATTAATATTCTCATAAATATAAAAAATACCTAACAATAAAGGTAAAGAAGCAAATAAAGTATAAAATAATAAATATAAACCTGCTTGAATTCGTTCAGGCTGATTATTATGTGGAATCCATTACCAAGAAGGTAGGCACAACCACTACACTGTAGGGAAGTAGGTATGTTTTACACACAAAAGTATCGGGTTATTCTGGCAAGAAATTCTCGTTTTTCTGTGATAACTAAGTACATTTAATACTTACTTCCTTCGGCGCTACGACCCTTTGTGGGTCTTGGCCTCCTCCACAGTTTTTTTCCACCTGGCTCTATCCTTGGCCTCCTTCTTCCATGAAGGGAGCTTTCCGAGTTTCTGCAGATCTTCTTCTACACAATGGATCCATCTTTTTCGATGTCTTCATTTGGGTCGTTTCTGTTATAGTATCCATTGTGTCATCACTTTCACTCCTCTGCTTGGTAACATATTACATGTCCTGCCTATCGCAGACGCTGAGATTTACAATATCTTACTATTGTTTCCCCATCAATCAGACGTTCTAGTTCGAAATTCATTCTGCTTCGATAGGTTCCACCATCTTCTCTGACCGGCCCGAAGATTTTGCGCAGTACTTACTTTTCTTTCGAAAATTGCTAACTTGTTTTCTTCTTTCACGGTCAGTGTCCAGGTTTCATATGCATAGGTAACCACTGGTCGTATGAGTGTTTTGTAGTGAAGAAGTTTGGTCTTATGGCTGAGGAGCTTTGAGGCAAGCAACTTGTTACAGGCGTAGAAGCACTTATTTTCAGCTATAATAGTCGAGCTTTTATTTCCTCTTCAATGTTGTTTTGTGAGTCTAGGATGGAGCCAAGGTAACGGAAGCTGCTTACCTGTTCAAGTTCACTATCATCAATTTTAAGAGTCTCTGTAGGTGTTGGTCTTTGTGAACTAACTAAGTATTTTGTTTTTGCTACATTAACTTGTAAACCGAATTCTAGGGCCTCTGCAGCAAAGTTTTTATAAAGTTCGGTGACACGGTTCTTGGATCTACTAGTGTCGTCGGCATAAGCTGCGATTTGTGATGTATTGTAGTCAATTAAGCCATCGGTTTTAATCTTACGTGTTGCAGCTTCAATCACCAGGTTGAAGACCACAGCTGATAGAGCATCTCCTTGTTTTACTCCTGTACAGACCTCAAAGGGCTCATCTCGATAAGTCGTACCAGCTTACTTGGTACTCTCAGTGTTCTCAGGATGTAGGAGATTTTACATCTTTTCACACTATCAAAGGTCCGTTGGAAATCAACAAATATGTGATGAAGGTTTATGTCGTAAGTACTCGTAAGCTTTTTCCAGAATTTGTCGCATTAGATGTATTTGGTCAGCGATCTGGTCTAAAGCCGCACTGATAATCCCACAGGATAATCCCCTGTGATTTCTTCAGATTACGTAGTTTAATAAATAAATTTACTAAATTTCTAGCTGATGTCCGCTACTTCGTCCGCGTGGTTTAAGTTTTTTATGATTCCCGCGGGAACTCCTTAATTTTCCGGGATAAAAAGTCTCCCTATAGCCTATGTCTCTCTCGAGGTCCTCAACTATAACCATGCCAAAAATCACGTCGATCCGTTACAAACTAACACACTTTCACATTTATATCTAATATTAGTAAGATTAGTATGGATTAGGTACTTATACACACTTACTTTGCGTCGTAGAGTACAATGCTCTTCTTCAACCTATCTACGTACAATTAGGAATAGAAAGAAAGAAAGAAAAACAGTTTATTCGACAATGGTGTCACAGACAAAACACAGAATACAGATGTAACAATTTCGTCTGCGACACCACCAAGAATGGGTGTACAGCTCAACGCTTATTAGGTATCCATTTCGGCTGATTGGGGACAATCCAATTAACCCAATAATTATTTTAAAACATGTTTTATCAATAAGTCCAGTCGTTATATTACAATATTAATATGTTAGTGTAGGTATACTTAGAATTAAGCCTCATTTACCAATATTCGTCCATGTTTTGGTTGCAACCTATTTTGAGTAGGTACATAATATGTACGTTTAAAAAAATAAGTTAAATATTAGCTTTTAAGTCATACTAAAATTCTACATCAATGTTTTAAGTGCATAATTTTTACTGTCGGAACGCTACACTGCGCGTGGCCCGACACGTACCGTATTTTGAATTACGAATTTATCTCTGTTTCTATAGGAGCCTTTGCCCTTTCGTCAGTATCATCTAGTACCTATATGTACTTGATTATAAGTATACTTATAATCAAGTAAAGACACTCGTACTTCCATTTCCATTTGTTTCCGAGTTTCTTGCTGGTTCTTTTCGGTAGGAATGGAATTCCGAACCAGTGGTATATTCACTCGACAATTAAAAAGCACCTGTAATAAGTTTATTTGAATAAAAAAAATATGAGTTTGAGTTGGTGATCGTATCTATAGAGTCGTAGTAAAGAAGCCAAAGCAATAATCTATATTTTTAGTTAATCCTATTCATGTCGGTAGATGTCACCTACACGCTGTTTAATTGAATTGTTGTTGATCACAAGAAATGCCCACACTACACTTTTGCGGGGATTAGCAGTGTGAATAACCTACTTACAAACCTACGTAGTTCAAAAATGTGAATACCGGGATATGGGTTCAAGGATCAAAAATAACCATAAAGTTCAGTTCATTACAGTACACGTTAGCCCTTGACTGCGATCTCTTTTGGTGTTAAGCGATCACGCAGCCTTAGACCAGCTGAGTCCCTCAATTTTACTCGGTTGGAATTTGCAAAAATCTTTTCTTAGTGATTTAGTCATCGACTCACTCTCCAGTTCTTTAACTAGGTATACCCATGCCAAAAATCACGTCGATCCGTTGCTCCGTTGCGGTGTGATTGAAGGACAAACCAACAAACAAATAAACCAACTAACCAAGAAACAAACACACTTTCGCATCTATATTCTATTCGGTGGTAGATTCTTACGACTTATCATAAGTGGCACAGGTTGTCCTACATGAAATAAATCATCATTTCATTTCATTTCATTTCATTTCATTTCATTTCATTTCATATAATATTAGCATGATTCTACGTACTCGTATCGTAACGGAAGCACAGATGAAATAATAATTATGGCTCTTGGTAGAACGTTTTTGCCGGTAGAGTGGTAACTTGCCACGGCCGAAGCCACCCAACCAGAGAAAATTCAGAAATTTTACATTCCTGCCAGAGATCGAACATGGGGCCTCCATTTATAATACCACAGCGCTCTCCACTGCGCCAGGAAGGTCTTCAAAGGATTATGAACCAAAATATTGGTTCTTAGGTAAGTTTAATTATTAATATTAATGGCATTTTGTGTTTACAGGATTCGCTAGTGGGGACGCTTTAGGCTCTTAACCACCAAACTGCTGAACAAACAAGAAAATGGGGGACAAAAAGGATATAGAGGGCGTAAGTACTAACCCCAAGGATTATTTAATTTAATATCATCTATCCATCAGAGCGAGCATTTTCGAGAGCGCGCCACCAAACACGGTCCTCTGCCTTCCTCATCCACCCGCTTCCTGACCTTTAGGTCATCGGACCGGCGAGCTGGAGGTATATTAATACAAATATATATTTACCCAATATACCCTTGACTAAAATCCTCGGCTATTTCTTTTGTTCATATACCTATCTAAAGCTATACATCTCTCATATTCGGTAAGTAGGTCCTTATTACCCCCAAATGGAGCTTGTAGGTGACCAATTAGCGCCCTAGGGCTTTTCTAGCTACATTATTACGTAGCTAGAAAAGCCCTAGGGCGGTAAGTAATTAAAAAAAGTATGATGGTTAGATGTACGCCAACTTTTTGAAAGAGTGAAGAGTTTTTTTTTAATTACTTACCGCCCTAGGGCTTTTCTAGCTACATTATTACCCTAGAGCGCTAATTGGTCACCTACAAGCTCCATTTGGGGGTAATAAGGACCTACTTTACCTCACAATCGAGATGTAAAGCAGAGTAGTTAGCTCGGGCGTAAGCATCAATTGCACCCTCGAACTATAGGCGCCCTCCCTGCGCTCGTGCGCCTAAATATCTCGGGTTGCAATTGATGCCTTACAACCCTTGGCTACTAATCTACTATTAATACACTCTGTGATTGGCTAAATCATTTATGGTAGGTAGAGGTACTTGCTGCGACTATGGATTTTGGCCAATAATGAAAGAATGTTATTCAATTACATGTGATTGCGATCGTAACACTGTAATAATAAAATTTTACCGTAATAGGGGCCCAGGTCTGCCCGCATTGGAGCAGCGTAGTGGGTCTAAGCTCTAATTCCCTCTCTCCTATGAGAGTGGAGGCCTGTGCCCAGCAGTGGAACGTTAATGGGCTGTAGTGGTGGTGGTGGATCTTCTCAGGCCAGTGGACGCCTAAAATGCGGCGAAGGCATCGATTGACAAAAACTTGGATTTTGTCTTAGTATGCCACTGTTAAATTGTAAGTCGTCTTTTGAAGAACCCTGAACATTCATATTTCATTGTCAAGTTGCAAGGGTGTTGTATACCTAATTGGCTTTGGTTACGAAGTGTATTTCGCGTGACTACGCACGTGATTTTGCCCTCACTGAAATGATAATATGATTTTATTGGATTCATGTTGACATAGGCTTTGAAGGTTACTTATTATGAAGGCAAGCAGTACATGACTTTGTACTGTCTTCAAGAATTAAAGCCCCAAAAACGCTGTCTTGTTATAGTGCATATTGTTTGTTTCTGGCTTAACGAATTTTTTCGTCTATACCGCCATTTTGTGTTTTACGGCCGCTATTTTGATTTCTTATAAACAAAACTTTTTATAATCAAAACAAAGAGTTGCCGTCGGTGTCACGAAAGAACTCTCCAGCTACAGGCAGCGTTACTAGTCGCAATTTTTTTTTTTTTGTTGTTTATTTGGCAACCAAAACAGATGTCATTTTTTTTTCAATAACCTGAAGTCTCTTATCATAATCTAAAGGTTACTTAAGGGTACACTACATTAATAAGGTTCATATTATGAATTAACGCAATTATTGTATGTAAAATGTAAGCACATATTAGCACAGAATAGGTAATAGTACACGGTATTAGTTCCGCTAATCGGATCCGCTAACGGGACTTCTTTCGTGACATGGATAATTCGTGCACTATATCAATCGCAAGGATTTAGATACGCCATCAAAGCCATTTGCAATGCTTCGATGTTTTAAAAGAATCCCACATACGTTCTATAATGCTTTGATAAGCATGAAAATTGAAACAGATATAATATCTACTGACGATGCTGGTTCTCAGGAAATTTGAAACAAATATTATCCTGTCGATACTGGTGCTCATCGTCGTCAACCGATAGACGTCCACTGCTGGACATAGGTCTCTTGAAGAGTCTTCCACAAGCCACGGTCTTGCACCGCCTGGAATTAGCGACTCCCTGCAATTTGACGATGTCGTCCGTCCACGTAGTGTGGGGTCTGCCAACGCTACGATTTCCAATGTGGGGTCACCATTCTAGCACCTTGGGACCTTAACGTCCATCGGTTCTCCGAACTATGTGCCGGTTTCCACTGCTGGTGCTCAGTCGGCTAAAATACTTTATTATGCATATGGATTGATCAAGAGCGATGTTATTCATGAACTTGAATACCCATTCAAATTAGGTATTTGACAACTAGTCAAATCAGCAACTTTTTTTTAAACGTCAAAACGCGCGCTTATTATAGAGTTTGTATGAAATTTTAAATTGTGACGTCATCAAAGTTGACGCACTTTTTACTTTAATCGATAGTTTTAAATGGTTGTTCAACATAAAACTAACAGTAGCCGTGGATATTACGACTTTAGGGAGAGCCTTTATTTAATAATCACTTAAAAATAGGTTTATTCGAGTACCTAGTAGTCAAGTATCCAATTATCCAGTTATTAAATTAAATTATTAAATTAACCATGCGCGAGCACATCCTGGAAGGGTCGCCATGTAATGTTGGGACGCCCAAATGAAAGAGATGTAATACTTGTGCGTGCTTTAATATTCCACCACCCACCACCACTACAGCTCATTAACATCCCACAGCTGGGCACAGGCCTCCACTCTCATAGGAGAGAGGGATTTAGAGCTTAGACCCACCACGCTGCTCCATTGCGGGTTGGCGAACTTTTAACGACTATTATCATGTTTGTGATAATAACCGGGACCGACGGCTTAACGTGCTCTCCGAGGTACGGGGGTGAAACACCGCCAACTTCCAACTCCGAACTGGCACTAAGAATTTCTTAAATGAAAAACCCAGCCTAACAATTTTTATGCCCGACCGGGAATCGAACCCTGGACCTTGTGATCCGCAGTCGACTATGCTAACCGCTAGACCAACGAGGCAGTCTGCTTTAATATTACTGATCTCTTAATTATGGTGCATAAACAATATAAAGGTGCCAAGTGCCGTGGGTACACATACTACACAGTACACATATTACAGTATTACTATTTTGTTATACGATTTTCGTACTTACTGTAACTTATATTTAGGGCGACCCGGGGATAGCCCATCGGAAGTCCATGAAGCTGCCGACTCTACCGAAGGCTCTCACACTGGATGAGAAGAAATACTTGCTCGCCGTGGAGAGAGGGGACATGGCGAATGTTAGAAAGTAAGTTTTCTATAGGCCCTACCCTATATACCTTCAAGAGCATATTCTAGTATTACGTTTACACTATGTTGTTCGTCCACCGAGTGGGGGTCTGCCAACGATGCGCTTTTGTAGTGTGAGGTCGCCATTCCAGCACTTTTCGACCCCAACGTCTATCGGTTCATCGAACTATGTGCTTCAGCTTTAAGCTTCGCACGTCAAGCTATCAGTAACTTTAGTTATCTACGGATCTTCTCATGGAGGAAGGAATTACGACTGCCGGATCTTCTCATTTCTGATTGACGAAATCCAAAAGTCGCAGGGGCCATACTGCCAACGCTTAAAGCCATATTGTTTCATAATTGTTGACTTTCGTGTTTTAGAATTAAAATCCTTATTTTAGAAACATCAAGGTACGTGACTTGACATCAAACTGTCATTTTGAGTAAAAATAAATTAGCCATCTGCACTCTCTGTTCCTTTACTCTCATAGCACGATGGGACGGAAAATTGGACACGACCGGGGAGAGATCAGGCGCAGGACCGACGGCTTTACACATAAAAGATCACTAGCAAGAAAAAGAAATGCAGACGTTTTACGCTGACGTTTTGTCGAGTCCGGTTTTTTAGTCTGTTTTCGCTCTTACAAAGTCTACTGTTATTTTTTCAAGGCAACCGCGATTGATTGAGCTCAGGGTATAAATGCTAATTGTTTTGTGCCGTATCACATAAACACACAAACTAATTATTGTTCGAACAGTAGCAAATAGTAGTAATAGGATTTTGTATGCATTTCGAACGACAAAATAATTTGGTGGTTTTAGTTCTATTGTATGTTAGCGCAAAATTACTCGAAATTGTGAAAATATTGCCCTACAAATCCTGATCCCGGCATTACCTATTATCATTCAATGAAGAATGAACTCCGTTGCGCTATTTTAAATTATAGGGTCCAGTGAATTGCTAAATATTTATATAAGATTTGCGAAGGTATTAAACGTCTATTGCCTTTTGCAACCTATCGTTTTAAAACCGGTTCTGATGAAGTTCTGTACTGATATAGCTGGAGGATATAGGCTACTTTTCATCCCCAAAGAGGCAGCACGTGTTTGCTGGTAGGGCGGTAACTAGCCTCGGCCGATGCCTCTCACTAGACCAGCCTCCCAATTGTGTAAGGAAATCGTAATCGTAATCGCTTGTCAAACGGATAATTCGACTGTCAAAAAGCATGTATGAACTCCTTAAACAGATCGAGTAATACGCTTTAAGCTGAAAAAACTAGAAGTTTAATTCGCTATAATCCGCCACAGAAGGTAAATCTATGTGGTACAGTGCGTATCTGTTGACTCTACAATCTGGACGGTAGAGTCAACATCTCCTGAAGATGCTCCGGTGTCGGAGTGAAACGTACGTTGAGGGTATTTTGGAAGATTTATGTGGTGTGGAGAATATCGCGGGCTGCCAGTTCAAGATACGCACTGTACCACATAGATTTACCAATCTGTGGCGGATTATAGCGAATTAAACTTCTAGTTTTTTCAATATCATGGACTTCCGCAAAGTAACGCCTGCTTCTATCCAACGCTTAAAGCTGTCATATGATTACAATTGAGCCTCCGATCAGAAAAAAAAACTGAAATTATAGATTCCGTAGCCGGGACCTCCCACTTAAAAGACAGCAGCGCTCATCAGTGCGCCACGGAGGTTGTGAAATGAAAAAGCTTGGTTTTAAGTGAAACCAGTCTAAAGTGAAAACTGCCTGGTTGGAGGCTTCGGCCGTGGCTAGTTACCATCCTACCGGCAAAGACATTCTTCCGGTACGATGCCGTGAAGAAACTGATTAGGGGTATGGGTTAAGCATCTGATCTTTTAAGATAAGAAAGATTAAAAAAATTGCACATTTTAGATGCAATAGCTTCGGTTCACCTTATATAACTGCCATGCCCCTAACAGGTTACCCCGCTACCATCCTTAACTGCATCATCACTTACCATCAGGTGAGATCGCAGTCAAGGGCTAACTTGTAGTAGATTAAAAAAAAATTACAGTAATATAATGTAATCTAACCTTTGATGATTTTGATGAAACATAGGCATCTTCTAGGCAAGCGCGCTTCACCTTAGGCTGCATCACCACTTGCTAGCAAGTCTGATTGCAGCCAAGCGCTAGCTTAATATATTAAAAAAAAAAACATTTCAACACACCGGATTTTCCACTGCAGGATTCTCCAAAAAGCCATCCACCTGAAAGACCAGGGTATAGACGTAAACTGCGTGGACGCGCTGGGCCGTGGTGCCCTCACCCTGGCGATTGATGGAGAGAACCTGGAGATGCTGGAACTTCTTGTGGTGATGGGGGTACAGACCAAGGATGCCCTCCTGCAAGCCATCAACGCTGAGTTTGTGGAGGCTGTGGAACTTCTGCTGGAGCATGAAGAGCTGATACATAAGGACCCTGGATTGCACGTAAGTATGTTTTATACATTACAAGCTGATGCCCGCGACTTAGTCCGCGTGAAATAAGTTTTTACAAATTCCCACACGAACTCTTTAATATTCTGCGATAAATAGTAGCCTATGTCACTCTCCAGGTCCTCAACTATACCCATGCAAAAAATTACATCGATACGCTGCTCTGTTGCGACGTGCTTGAAGGACAAACCAACAAACAAACACACTTTCGCATTTATAATATTAGTATGATTTTAGAAGTTAGATGACAACATCCAATCGTCATATGAAACCTATCCATTTTGATGACCTCCGTCGCGCAGTGGTGAGCGCTGTGATTTTATTGGGGGGTTATCCCGGGTTTCAATTCCCGGCAGGGTCAATTTGGGAATCTATAATTTCTGAAATTTCCCTGGTCTGATCTGGTGGGAGGCTTCGGCCGTGGCTACTTGCCACTCTACCAGCAGCACGTCTTTGCCTGTAGGTTGTAACTAGCAATGACCGAATTTTACCACCAGTAGGTAAATCTATATAATATCTATATAACGGTAAAAAATGAGCAAATGAGCATCTAAAGGTTTCTTGGGTAATTTACTAACGCAGCATTCATACCCGAACTTCATTTTAATTTTTGTGTCTTGTTTTTGTTGTATGTCAGTCTTTCAAAAGGTCAGACCAAAATTATAAAATAATTTCCAAATTAGTACCCAGAGATGTGATCAGCACGGCTAGGTATAGTTTGTCGGTCTGTCTGTCTGGACCGCTAAGACAAAACTTTCGCAGTTTGAAAGGAAATAGTCAGACTATTTATCCTTTATCTAAAATCGGTTTCATAGAAACCTAATACTGCCCCCCTAGCATGGGCCGAGACAATTTTGTCCCCGAGGAAAGGATAAATTTTTTATTCCTATATAAATAAATAAAAACGCTAAATAACGGTGGGTAAATAGTCCCCCGAGTCCCCGTTAAATGTCAAACGGGGATAAACTTCTCCTGTCCCCTGTTGCCGTGCTCTGAGAGGTGGATAAGTTAATTTTATCTCTTGTCAGTGGATAAAATCGGGGGATAAAATTTTTATCACCGGCCCATGCTAGGGGGGCAGGTAGACCTTGAACTTGATTTAGGTAACTACTTGGGGACGAAACAGTGGTCAAAGTTTAGTAATAATATAAATAATAAAGTGATCTTTGATGTCTTTGTATTTGGAATATCGATCGTCACCATTGAACAATCTTAAGATTCTGGACTTAACACATTTTAATCCATTGCTAATAATATACAATGTATGAATCAGGAATGAGGAGATCCGTAGGCGAACCAGAGTAACCGACATAGCTCGAAGAGTCGCCAAGCTCAAGTGGCAATGGGCGGGGCACATACTTAGTTCGTAGAACCGATAGGCGTTGGGGTCCCAAAGTGCTCGAATGACGGCCTCGCACTGAGAAGCGCAGCGTTGGACGACCCCCCACTAGGTGGACGGACGATCTCAAGCGTGCAGCTGGGAGCCGCTGGAAGCAAGCGGCCCAAGACCGTGCTCTGTGGCGATCCATGTAGGAGACCTTCGTCCAGCAGTGGACGTCTATAGGTTGAGACGACGACGACGACGACGACGTCGAATAATATAACGCGAAAGTGTGTCTATCTGCTACGCTTTAACGGCCCATATTTTCAACCGGTTTTGATGCAATTTGGTATTGTGATAGGTTGCATACCGGGCAAGGGCATAGGCTAATTATTTAGTTCCCGTGGGAGTAAAAAAAACTTAAATTCACGCGGACGGAGTCGCGAGCTTAGTCTAGTTAAATATTATTAAAACTTCTTTGGGTATGACATGAGAGTAGCTCATTTTTTTACAAAATTACTTACTTATATTTAACTAAAACTTACCCTACTTACCTACTTATATTTAAAAACTAGCTGATGCCCGTGACTTCGTCCGCGTGGAATTCTCAAGTAATTTAAATTCCCACGGGGACTAATTAATTTTCCGGGAAAAAAATACTCTATGTTACTCTCCAGGTCCTCAACTATACCCATGCAACAAATCACGCCAATCCGTTGCTCTGTTGCGGCGTGATTGAAGAACAAACACACTATCGCATATTATATACCTAATACTAGCTGATGCCCGCGACTTCGTCCGCGTGGATTGAGGTTTTTCGGTTCCCGCGGGAACACTTTAATTTTCCGGGATAAAAAGTAGCCTATGTGCTATTATTCCAGACTATAATCTATCTCTGTGTCAAATTTCATCTAGATCCGTTCAGCCGTTGGAGCGTGATTGAGTAACAAACATCCATACATTCATACATCCATACATCCATCCAAACTTTCGCATTTATTATATTTATATTTTTGTATGATGGCCAATGGCCACCATATTCTATCGAGGCAAAGCACCGAGTAGTAATTATTTATCTACTGTACTAAAATAGTAGGAAAGGTATTTATTGTATGTACCTATGTTCGTCTTTGCCATCATCCGTTTTTTGTTAATACAGAGCTGGCAGAAAATGGAACTAGACACGGCGACCTTCTCTCCAGACATCACACCCCTCATGTTGGCAGCTCATAAGAACAACTACGAGATCATCAAGATCTTACTCGATCGCGGGGCCACCCTACCCGATCCACACGATGTTAGGTATTTATCACGAGGTTCCAAATTATTGACTAAGCTGAAGTTAGCTATAAGTTTCATTGTAAAAGTTTCAGATAAAATGATTAAAAAGATATGAAATTAAAAATTGTATTTGTTTCTTAGGTCCTTAACTCGAAAACTGGTGTTACAAAAAAACATACGCGCCGAATTGAGAACCTCGTCCTTTTTTGGAAGTCGGTTAAAAATTAGAATTCGCTTAGAAAAAGGGCTTGTTAACTACGAGTATACTTTAATTTTAGGTAGGAATTTATTTTTAGCTTTTATAAGTTTATTTGCCATTTGAAAAAGTTCATAAAATATAATTATTACCAGCCCCCCAATCATGTAAGAATGGTCGATGAAAACACATTCTTATACGTTTAAGTATGTACGATACTCAAACGTATAAGAATGGATACACGAAATTGAGCTCTAATTCAATGTTGTTATGGTTTATATTATTTTATTTTTATATTTTATTGCTGAACCTTTACCATTTGATGGACAATTCTTACATAATCGGAGGGCTGATCAAGTACAACTTTATGTAATTTTTTTGTAATGCGACACTTTGCAAAGGTGATATTTTTTACGTTTAAATAAAGTAATTTAAGAGTATTCCAATGTATATTATTTTTATGGGGGATGCCCCGTCGCTGGGGGATGCCCCGTCGCTGGGGGATGCCCCGTCGCTCGGGGGATGCCCCGTCGCTGGGGGATGCCCCGTCGCTCGGGGGATGCCCCGTCGCTGGGGGTTGCCCCGTCGCTCGGGGGATGCCCCGTCGCTGGGGGATGCCCCGTCGCTCGGGGGATGCTCCGTCGCTCGGGGGATGCTCCGTCGCTCACGTCCGCAGGAATTACCTTTTACCTCCCTGCACGTGTCCCCCGGGTGGTGCTAAGTGAGCGACGAACCAGGCGGCATATCAATAAGCGTGTTTTCGTTAAGCTTATTATGAATTAAATGCCATACGATTAAATAAAAAAAAAAATATGGCAAAGAAATAAATCAACAAAAATGGTACACAAAGATAACTTAGGCAGAAAAAGAAATGCACAGTAGGTATCCGAATCATTAAGGGGAGAAAATCAAAGATACCTACGCAAGTATTTGGTTTTCATATGTTTCTTCGTTCTATAAATACATTCTAAAAATAATACTCTTTTCTTTATGTACCTACTACCTACTAAGTTTTGCCCTATACCGTTTTTAGTTACTTAGCTTCCAAAGGCTCTTGCCTCGGAGAGCAAGTAAAGCCGTCTATCCTGCGACCGATTTTTCTCCGGTCGTTTCAGATTTTCCATCCCTTCCGGCTATAAATAAGAATAGAATAGAGAGTGCACCTGTGTTTATATTATAACATATTCCATCTGCATGGAATATGTTATATCATGGAATCTAATCATGGATTGGCCGCTGTGGCCGAAATTAGGTTGGAAAATGACATCACTTTTTTCTAATATAAGCACCTTTGAGAACATTTTAGAAAAATCATAGTCTTCGAAAATGTTTTCATAGGTGTTGTAACTTAGCCCTTTTGGAACCCAGAGACGTAAAGCCAGTTAAAAAAAAAATATTCAACGGTGCGTGAAGCTTTCCGAGCTTGCCAATTTGCAGGTACTTGGCCAGCTTGTACTATAAGCTAAGCCCCGCTCATTCTGAGAGGAGACTCGTGCTCAGTGGGCCGGTGATAGATTGAGCAAACTGACATGATGAGGCTGCTACATTGTTCCCAGGTGTGGCTGTGACACATGCGTCCGACTTTCAACAGAGGACTCCCTCCGATACTCAATGGCTCGACTCAACGCTTACAAAGCCTTGTCTTCACCATCACTCATCGCTTTGTCTGCCACGGATCCTATGCTTGCCGCCTTTCAACTGTCTTGGGAGCTCAGGACCTTGGCTTTTGCTGAACAGGTAAAAACCTGTTATTTTTTTTAATCTGTAGCCTTATTATGTTAAACCTAGGCTTCAATCATTGTTACATTTTCAATTATTGGGATTGACTGAATTTGTTTAAACTTGCTGAACTTGGTGCCTTGTCTTAATAAAATATTTTTTAAAATCAGTAGCCCTGTTATGTAAAATCTGGTTCAATCAATAGGTAGGGATAGTTGTTGGTCAGTTTAGTTAAACGTTATCCCTTTTCGTATAATATAGCATCATACCGGTACAGTTAGTCGCTTGGCGAAACCTCGTTTTGTCAGTAGGATCTGTCTAACTAGGAGGAGGTAGCCACTCTAGGAGTGTCTAGCCACAAATTAAAAAAAAAAGGTTCCCAGCTGGCCCAGCTGTAGCCCTGTTGGCTAAAAGGTTCTTCTTTATTTATACTAGGAAACTAAAAACGAGTACCTTGAGCTTCGGCGTCGAGTACAGAAATTCGCAGTGGACCTTCTGGACCAGACCCGCGGGTCACATGAGTTGGCAATCATATTGAACCATGACCCTGAGGCACCTCCCTTTGAAGACGGGGATCACATGAAGCTGGCTAGATTGGAACTGGCGATCGATTTCAAACAGAAAAAGGCAAGAATATTATATCTTTTTTGGTTGTTTATCAGAACTCTTCAATAGCATCTGCCAAAAGAATTATAGTGAATTTAACTAACTCGTGGGTTGGTCTTATAAAATCGCCGATTTCTTTTCCCAATTTTAATGTTGACATTTAGAAGTTAGGTAGGACGAACGTATCTAGGATATTTTATAAACAATGTCTATTTCAAAACAATAATAAAGAATCAATGCTTTCTACAATTTATTCATTATCTGAACATAAAAAATCATCCTATAGGTATAGGTTAATTAGCTAATGATGGTAATTAAAAAGCTGTGATAGTCGAGTGGTTTTAGCCCGTCTGCCTATTCGAGAGGTCATGGGTTCGATCCTCTAACTTTTCGGAGTAAAGGTTGACTTATTGAAAAGTTGAGATGCACGGAGTGGCGCGGCATGTAGCGGCAAGTATTCTTTGTATAAGTTTGTAAGGGGCCGCGATGCGCAGTGCATCTCTAGCTCCATACAACCTCATACAAAGAATATTTACCGCTACGAGCCGCGCCTCTGTAGTGTTTCCTACCTCTCTGAACCATAGGTTCCGTACCTCTAGGGGCTACAACGGATGGTAATGAAAAATGAAATGTTTTATTTCACGTAGGACTTGTGCCACTTATGATAAATCTCAAGAATCCACCACTGCTTCCCAAAGATGATTTTAATGCGAAGAGCCGGCAAGAAACTCAGCAGTTGCTCTTTTCATAAACATAAACATGTTACACTTTGTAAATAATATACAATGCATACGTTACGTAACAAATATTACAACGTTACGTAAATTATGGAACCAGCTTCCATCTTCTGTGTTCCCTCTTGATTATAGTATGGGGCTCTTCAAACGGCGGATAAACAAACATCTCAAAAGCCAGCAACGCATTAGCGGTTCCTCTGGTGCTGCAAATGTTCATGGGCGGCGGTAATCACTTACCATCAGGTGACCCGCCTGCTCGTTTGCTCGCTATATATATATTTAAAAATATATATATATTACACTGACTTGTGGGTTGTTGATGCGAAGCCGGTTGCTTCCAAGTAACTTTGTCATTGAGATAATCATCAATTTAGGTAACCGGGTCTCTCATATTTGTATGGCGTCGATTTCTCGTATAATTATAGGTATACTTTGTGTTTATATCCTCTAGTTTGTCGCCCATCCGAACATCCAACAGCTGTTAGCAGCGATCTGGTATGAAGGCGTCCCAGGGTTCCGTAGAAAGAGTGCCTTTGAAAAAATCATGATAATCGTGCGCGTCGCAGTGATGTTCCCGTTTTACTGCACGATGTATATGATCGCCCCGAGCTGTGCCACTGGGAGGCTGGTGCGGAAGCCGTTCATGAAGTTTCTGATACACGCATCGAGTTATTTGTTCTTTTTGTGTGAGTATTTACAAGTGACATAACTAAATCCACTTCGATTCAGGTTTTGTAGTAATTCTGTAATAAAGGTAATTAATTATGCTAATCTCTATCCCGAAAAAAAAATTATATCATTGTAAAACGCTGATCATTACAGAAAAATAAACAAAATATAAGTACATATAATATAAAAAACCAAAAATAAATTGTAGATATAAAAATGTATTATAGTCTATAACCTACTTTAAATTAGACAAAGATCTACAGCCTTATCAATTAATGATATTTGTTGACTAGAGAGTAACAGATCACTAAATAGGAATAATAAATTGCAATTGATTCGTCCATGATTGCAATCCGTACTATTGTCATGGATTAATTCGTAAGTGTGTCGTCTGTATATCTGTTCGTTATCGTTTACCTTTTCTATTTTGACGAAATTTGGTAGATACAAAAATAGCTCGAATCCCGGAGATGGACATAGGCTAGGTACTCTTTACCCCGGAAAACCAAGGATAATTCTCGTTATTTGCACAAATTTGGTTTTTTGTAGTTATACTCATCCTGGTGTCTCTGAGAGCGGAAGTAGAGGTGATACAGCTTTTCGGAACTGAGAATATGGTGAAGCAATTACAAATGGAGCTTAAGAAGCAACGAGGCAATGGACCGAGCTACTTAGAGATGGTCGTTGCTATTTATGTTCTAGGTAAGTCTTCGTATTCTACAAAAAATACTTGCCGCTACGTGCCGTGCTACGCCGCGCATCTGTAGTGGGAGTAGACCTTAAGTCATTGGTCGGTGGTCCCAGTTATGATCACTAATAGCTAATATTCGATTCGTATGCAGGAGGACTTGGGAACCCATCGCATTATTATCCTAAGAAAACTCCCACTATTATTATTTTTTTTTATTTTTTTTGTACCAAAATCGAATGAAACACTTAGAACAGAAACATACTTAGTGGACAAGGAAGCACTTATCTCTATAAGAGATCTATTAAGTGATCAATGGAAAGGGATCACAACCCTCAGCAATGAAAAATACGACGCAAAAAAAACCATTAATGATTAATTATTTCTCCTCTCGTGAACCAGGCTTCATTTGGGAGGAAACGCAAGAGATATACGTCCAAGGTATCCGCTCTTACCTCCGTAACATGTGGAACTTCATCGACTTCACTCGTAACCTCCTCTACGTGACGGTTGCTTTCCTGAGGCTAGCGGCGTATATCCAGCAGGCGGCTGAGATAGCTAAGAACCCGCAGACCAGGTTCATACCCAGAGAGCATTGGGATGCCTTTGATCCGCAGTTGATTGCTGAAGGGTTGTTTGCAGCGGCCAATATATTTAGGCAAGTTGTTTTTGTAATTAATTGTATAAATTCGTATATGGGTACATAAAGAGATACAATGATTATTGTAACATTTCCAACATACTCTGCTGTTTCGGCGTGCAAATATTTAAAGTAATTAATGACTTGTTCCACTCACTTTGCCAGATTTTGATAGTAAAATTTAAAGTTAACCATAACGTTAGCCAAACCTCACCATAATATCATAACCATCGATGGTACAATTGACCCTAAGCCCAAGCCCTAAGCGTTATTTTTCCATTAAAAGTTCGCCCTTGACAGCAATCTCACCTGATGGCAAGTGATGATGAAGTCTAAGATGGTAACGGGCTAACCTGTTTAGGGGTATGGCAGTTATAATAAGCCAATACTCCTTATCGGTTTCTACACGTCATCGTTCGCTTAATCGCTGGGTTCAGGGTTGTACGTCTTAGCCGGTAGGGTCGTAACTAGCCACGGTCGAAGCCTCCCACCAGACCAGACCAGAGAATATTCAGAAATTATAAATTCCCAAACTAACCATGTTTAGATGTTCCACTATCCTGCGCTCTTGTTTGATAATCTCCTCTCCCCATAGATTGTCTGGAAGAGATTGCTTTGGCAATAAGACTGCCTTTGCACCCTTCTGTTTTATCTTTTAACCTTTTTGTTTATTGTCATTGTCTTAAGTGTGTGCAATAAAGAGTTTTATCTATTTACTAGCTGACACCCACGACTTCGTCCGCGTGGTTTAAGTTTTTTTAGATTCCCGCGGGAACTGCTTAATTTTCCGGGATACAAAGTAGCCTATGTCACTTTTCAGGTCCTTATACCCATGCCAAAAATCACGTCGATCCGTTGCTCCGTTGCGGCGTGGTTGAAGGACAAACCAACAAACAAACACACTTTCGCATTTATAATATTAGTATGATAACAATTATCAGCGTTGCAGTATGTCAGGTAGGTACATACCTACCTTTCATGCTGTGGCACAGGCTGAGGAGGTGGCCCA
Source organism: Erebia ligea (assembly GCA_917051295.2). Taxonomy (NCBI): domain Eukaryota; kingdom Metazoa; phylum Arthropoda; class Insecta; order Lepidoptera; family Nymphalidae; genus Erebia; species Erebia ligea. The sequence continues at coordinate 3,376,278 of OU785241.1, forward strand.
TTGACTACACTTAAGTTGCATACTTACAAAGTAGATACGATAAGTAATTATTTTGTTAAAGGTGGTCAATAAACGTTTATTTATTTATCTATCTATCTATCTATCTATCAAACCCTGCCGGGGATGGAACCCAGGACCTCCCACGTTAAGACAACACCGCTAGCCACTGCGCCAGAAAGGTCTTCAATAATTAGAGTATGTCCCGCAGTGCCTTGAAGCTGCTGCATCTGTTCTCAATCAACCCACACCTGGGTCCGCTGCAGATTTCTCTCGGCCGCATGGTCATAGACATTGTCAAGTTCTTCTTCATCTACAGCTTGGTACTTTTTGCGTTTGCTTGTGGTAAGTCAATTTTTTTTTATAGCGGGATAGGCTTGCGCTTTACGACAATCATGCTTATTACAAAGCAATGGTGAGGTCTAGGTTTTAGCGCGCTTGCCTAGGAGATGCCTATTTACTCTTATAATTACTAGATAATGTCCGCAACTTCGTCCGCGTTGATTTAGGTTTTAGTTTAGTTCTAAAATCACTTGGGAACTCCTTGATTTCCCAGGATAAGATGTACCACTGTCCTTCCCCGGAATTCAACCTATTTATGTATCTTAAGTCAAAATTGGTTGCAAAGATGCGCCGTGAAAGCGACAAGACCGATAGACTGACACACTTTCGCATTTATAATATTACTAGTGGGCCCGGCAGACGTTGTCCTGCCTTGAAGCTAGAACCCGATTGCAGCACCCCCTAGCGGGTCCAATTGTGAATATAAACCATCCCGGGACCTACACAAACACACTCAAAAAATTCCATCTAAATCGGCTCAGCCGTTCTTGAGTTTTAGCGAGACAAACGAACAGCAATTGATTTTTATATATAGAAACTAGCGATCCGCCCCGGTTTCGCACGGGTAGCACTAATAATCCTAATCTATATAATATAAACTATCCTATCTCTCAAGTTAGATCGAACTGCACATGGTGTGCGAATTTTATTATAATCGGTTAAGTGGTTTAGAAGTCCATTGAGGACAAACATTGTGACACGAGATTTATATATATATAGATATAGAGATTTAAATGTGGATATAATATTAGTATGTACGTATGGGTATTAATAAAATCTTTTCCCACATTTTTGAAAATACTTGAATTCTTTTGCGAGATATTTCAACGCGGTTAATTGCTTCATCAGGTGACAGAAGGGCTAGCTCATTTTTGTGCAAAGGATTGGCCTGGCTGTTCAGCGCGGAAATGCAGCCAGAATTCTTGCCGTCCACGCGGGCATGGTTTATATAATAATTAGGTTAGACTAGCTATCTTCTAGTTATATTGTATTGGTTTCAATAAAGAGATACTTTTTTTTAAACGTTAGGTCTGAACCAATTGCTTTGGTATTTTGCCGACTTGGAAAAAAGCAAGTGCTATGTATTGCCCGGCGGTCTACCCGACTGGGATAATGCGGGTGACTCCTGTATGAAGTGGCGTAGCTTTGGAAAGTGAGTTAGTTTTATCGTAAAAGGTCTAGTAACTGGATCTTCCTAGATCTTTGTATTAGGAGGCTAGATTATTGTGAAGTACCTACGCTAGAAGAGTTTGTTTATGTTCAAAGACATTTTCATGGAATTAGGAATTATGACTACCAGGCGATGTTATTAAACAACCTACGAAATAAGTTGAAAAAGGCTTGTTACGTATTTTGTCTTTAAAAAAGTAAACATTCTTATATTCTATTGTGAAATAATTTGGTGCTTTATAACGAATCTGGCGAGCATTCTGAATTCCGGATCTCAAAAATTTATGCAGAATGTACAGAATATTTTTGTTTCAGATGTTATAAAGTTACACTCTTTGTTATTTAATGCATAGTTCTCTCCCCCATTATTTGATTTTTAGCGATAAAATCACGTGTCACAAGACTAGATAAATCAATCTAATTTTGTGAAAAGTAAACACGTTTGAGGCAAGTGTCCAATAACTTTTCTGATTCAACATGAGAGTGATAAATTGGAAAAACTTAAAAACGTCATGGTGGAAAACCATTGATGTAGAATTTTAGTACCTATTCTATTTCAATGTGGAAAACTTAGAAAACTAAATTGTTTGATCGAACTTTTTGGTGCGGCGTTTCCATGACACCGATCAGTTTTGTCATTATTTGTCATTCAAAAAGTCTCATTTGTATTATCAGCTTGGCTTTTAATTTGTTTTTGAAATATATTAGTAAAATTTTGTGAGTAATTTTTAATTTGTAATCAAAATGTGTGAAGCTCAATTCGGTGTGCGAAATGTAATAGGGGCGCCTATTGCGACGACGAGGCTTTCAGAACAGGCCATAGTATGCATGCCGCCAAGATCTGCCAAGTTTACTCTAGCAGAATGGAGGATGAGCAATGACCAACGCTGCAGAAACACCGAGGATCAACAGCAGTTGGCTGATCGAGTTCTAGGAGAATGCGAAAGAATCCGCGAAGAAACTGCCGAAAGAGCTAACATCATGAAAGCAACGTCCGATCGACGAATGGAAGAACGTATTGGCGATATAGAGTTCAACAAAAAAGAGTTGCAAATACAGAGGAAAGAAATATGCCTCGAACTAGAATCTCTCGGCGTTTACAAAACTCGCTTGCAAGACTGCCTCGCATCGCTACAAGCTAATGCGTTGACGATATGCAGGAAATGCTTAATGCTTCGAGACGGTCGAATCGGTATCGATTTAGTTGTGGACGAAGTTGAACATGCTCTTCAGCAAGAAATAACCACTATTCTCGGAGGACAAAGCTTACTCAAACGAGCTTTGGAGCAATTGAACGAACAAATGCGTCGTCTACGTTCCACCCGTTACCTTCTCGATCGCGATTTACAATACAAACAAGCAGCAATCGATGTGGACAAAGGCTCTCTATCTATGAAGCCGACCGATTTGTGTCTCTCCGTTTACGAGGGATACACCAGCCTCGATCCAGCTAATATATCTGCTGAAGAATATAACGCATATTCTGCTAAAAATATCCAATCAGCCGCCAGGGAAGTGACGAGTGCTCGTCCAATAAGAGTTTTTATTGATACTCTACTGAAACAAGTTATTGATGATTTGTGGGCTGCGTTCAATAAATGCAATCACGAGTTCAATGAGCGTATTGAAGATACAAAACGGGCTAAAGCGAAGCTTGAAGATATGCATCGGGAGACAACTCAAAAGATTGCAGACATGCAAAATAATATATTGGAGCTACAAAAAGCTTTATCTGCCAAGGAAGGATATATTGGTCTAGCGCATACAAGGCTGGGAAGGAGGGCTCAAAGAGTTGGCGCTGAATTAGTCAAAGACCCTCCCGGTCAGGCCTTGTATTACGAATGTGAGATGCTACGTCATAGCACTGAACAACTTCAACAAATGCTTCACGAGGCTAATTCATCGTTACGATATCTTCTTCAAACCCAAATCCAATTGGAAGAAGATATTAATGTAAAGATGAACACATTGAAAATTGACGAAGTCGATTGTATGACGTTGCGTACTACTATGGATTACCATGCATACTAATAATGTTTGACTCAACTCGAAGTGTTGTGTGGTTTTTTTTGCTTGTAGTTTGACTTGCACTAGAATATTATAATATTGATCTCTCTATCCACTAATAATTACAAAGAGAGTGCAATTTACACAATTTTTATAAAGGCTATTTATAAAAATATACAAAATTGAAACGCAAGACTGTATATTCTCACATTCACCCATTCATTTTAATTAAGCATTCACTAAATTATTCTTAAATACATATGAAAAAAGCATTTACTTATTTTGTACAACCTATATTATATTTTGTTTTTTTTCCTACCAGTTCTTTATTTTTGACTCAATTGAATAATAGAGTCAATAATAAATTAGCTTTTTTTGGATGGTAAGCATATAAATAATTAATCAATCAACGTAATAAAACATACATTTGGAAATCTATAGCTCTTAAAGCATATATCTACAGACTCATTCGCACTGTATGCTGTTCGGCATTAAAGCGATAATCTGCTTGCAAAAGACTCATCCTCAAGACAAATCATTGACTGAAAACCTTGAATACAATTTAATGTTTTTTTAAAAAATCTTATAAAACTTTTCTACCAGCGTATTCGAAGCTTCGCAATCACTTTTCTGGGCGTCCTTCGGCATGGTCGGTCTAGAGAACTTTGAGCTGGCCGGCATCAAGAGCTACACGCGATTCTGGGGCCTCCTCATGTTCGGGTCATACTCTGTGATCAACGTGATCGTGCTGCTAAACCTCCTCATTGCCATGATGTCCAATTCATATGCTATGATCGAGGTAAGTTGGTTGGACTCCTCGTCGGTCTTACATATTCCACTAAGTATCGGTTCTGGGGCCTCCTCATGTTTGGATCATACTCTGTGATCAACGTGATCGTGCTGCTAAACCTCCTCATTGCCATGATGTCCAATTCTTATGCTATGATGAACCAACTTAGGTTAGCCTCCCCATTGGTCTTACATAATAACATAGATCGTAATTTAGTTTTGAGCCACTATCTGCTAAGTGGTGGTTTTTCTGATATAAACTTATGACAGTCGTCATAAAAGATGATAAAACGCATGCATTGGAGATCTATAGAGCTCATCTGTATAAGGCGATATTGGTAGAAAAATAAAAATAAATTTAGCCAGGAGATTTTCTGTCTCCGCGATCACGTACATATTTTGAAATGGGTCGATATATTTTACACTAAATCTTTATACGCAGCAACATTCGGATGTTGAATGGAAGTTCGCTCGCACTCGCCTTTGGATGAGCTACTTCGAGGAGAGCGCCACACTGCCTCCTCCTTTCAACATCGTCCCGACTCCCAAAATCATTATGAAGCTATTGGGTATGAGGAAGAAGGAACAGGTGGCGACTTTCAAGGTAAACCTATACTTATTTAAGAGATATGTATACTAGTTTAGGCAACGGGGCGGTTCGTTGTATTGAGACCCCGCATTAAATCTTCAGTCGTTGAAACTTGGCAGGGTTGTAGTATGGCATAAACCTAAACTTATACAAAAAAAACCATGCGGAAGTTAAGTTTTTATACCTAAAACTTAATATTTATGACTGAATATATTCTCGATTTCTTTTTAAAATAATAGTGGGTAGGAAATATCAAATGAAATAATCATGCAGAACATCGATATTTAAACCGATTTTATTATCAAACCTGCTTTAACAATTGGGTATAGCATAAAAAATCTTACTTCCTTTTTGATTTTTTGTTGGATATTTATAATATACGTTTAACTCATGATACTTTATCATATTGTAAAATTTCGTCGCCTGAGGAATTGTTGTTGGGGTCTACTAGCTTTATTGCCTAAACTATAGGTACGTTTTTTTACGTCACTACAAGTTAGCCCTTGATTGAAATCTCACTGGTAAGTGATGATGTTGAGATGGTACGACTTTGATAGGGTGGTAACTATCCACGGTCGACGCCTCAGACAGAGGAAATCGAAAATTATAAATTCCCAAATTGACCCTGCCTGGGATCGAACCCGCGGGAGCTCCCTTTTATAAGACTATAGTATTTACTATACATCAGAGTGGTCGTCAAAACCTAATCAAGTGACACATCATTTTTTGAAGATTTTTTTAAATTTAGGAGCAAGAACAGAAAGAAAAAGATGACGTTCGATATACGGCAGTCATGCGTGCTTTGGTATGGCGTTACGTCTCAGCCATGCACAAGAAGATGGTAGATGAACCGGTGACAGAGGATGATATCAACGAGCTAAAGGGAGACGTGTCAGCGTTGAGATATGAACTGCTCGAAGTGTTTGACAAGAATGGAATGGATGTGTCATTCACTGATAGGAAAGAGAAAGGCAAGTTAGCTTTCTTGCTAAAAGGATGATGTTAGAAATGTAGTGTAAGAAACCTTGTAGGAGTGGGGCAGTTTATTAATAACCTACCGCTTACAAGTTTCTACGTAATCGTACAGGAATAGTAAATCATCAGAAATAAATCCAGAAAAAAACCAGAAATACATCAGTATGAGAAATCAGAAATATCATCATAAAAATATATAAAAATCATCATCATCATATAAATATCATCATATTATAATCATAATAAATTTGGATATTGACCTAGTTAGAAATAGTCGGGATTATAACTTTTAAGGAATAGAGGGGTGGCATGCGCCATAGAGGTTAGGTTATCGGTCAAATTCGAGGAATCATTAGGAAAATACATCAAAGTGTACACGAGGGTGAATATAATTAAGAGTAGGTGGACTTTCGGTCGTATCTGATCCACTCATTAGCAATTTTGCTCTTTGATAAACCGATTTTACCCGATAATAATAGGTAATAATTATTATTAGGATGAGTTGGGAAAGTGTGGTTATTTTGAAGACAAGCCTAGCTAAAATTTCTCTTTATTTTATTATCATACTAGGAACATTTTTTATCTTCCAAAGCTGCAAAACCATTAATGTAAAAAAGGCTTGGTCATGATTTGTTTTTATTATATTGACATCAGTACTAAGTACAAAAGCTTTAAGTTGTTGATAATATTGCGAGCTTCTGCGCAGACCGCAGAACGATTATAGAAAGATAATAGACACGAAACGTATGTAACTTGGCTAGGGGGGGCAGGACGCATTTGGAGGTCTTGTATCTTTAGGTTCAATTTTAACCCATATTAATTATACCACCATGATTACACTGCACTCATAAAAATAGTTTATTGACCATTGAAAAATAAATCAATTATTTTTATAGTTACTTTTACTTTGTATAAAGTGTAATTCCATCACCACGGTTGTTTTTCTTAATTGTAGCGGTTCTTGCCAAGCGCATGAAGGTATGGGAGCGTCGTTTGATGAAGGACTTCCAGGTGGCGCCTGTGTCCACTGTGGAGGAAGACGGTAGACCAGTCCACGAGGACAGTCTCTCCAGGTTTAGGAGGATCGCTAAGATGGCCGCGGCTGCTGCGAAGGGATCCAAGTGGGACCAGGCGTTAGCTGCCACAGGGATATCGTAAGATTTCATTGTTTTTTTTCGGTTATTATAATTTTATTAAGGACTTTTGAGAATTACCTACGATTATTTGTCCAATGACCAGCTATGAGGAGCCATTTAAAATTAACTTCAAATAATAATCATCCGTAACGGTCAACGAACTAATAGCGAAAGCGTAGAGATCCACTACAGCCCACTAAAGTCCCACAGCTGGGCACAGGCCTCTACTCTCACAGAAAAGAGGGAATAAGAGCTTAGACCCACCACGCCATAAATTAAAGATGACGATCTCTACGCTTCTGAAAACAGCAACCTATTTTATTGTGATAAAACTAAAATTGTGTAGGTACAGGTAATAAATTGGTTTATTGTGATAAAACTAAAATTGTGTAGGTACAGGTAATTAATTGGCAGTACAATTTTAATTATTATTGTAATAAAAAATTTAGATCCAGAGCGGCCTGTGACTTTTGACCGAGTTTCTTGCTGGTTCTTCTCGGTAGGAATGGCATTCTGAACTAGTGGTAGATTCACTTGACGATTCAAAAGTACTTGTAAAAGTTTAAATTTGAATAAAAAACATTTGAATTTGAATTTGAATTTTAAATTACCGAATCAAAAAAGTAAAAAGTCTGTTATAATGATTGTCAGACACTAGCGGATACCCGGCGTGTGCTATTACGCTAAAAAAAGGTTTAAATATAGTTTTAGTGGTCTCAAACCATCTTCGCATTTCTAATGAAACCGGTTTGGGGCACATCGGTTGGATGGTTTCATAGATAGAAACATATTTTGTGTTTTATATATTAGGATGATTGCCATCAAGGCCAATCAAATTAATATTATAAATGCGAAAGTTTGGATGGCTGTATGGATGTATGGATGGATGTTTGTTACTCAATCACGCCCCAACGGCTGAACGGATCTGGATGAAATTTGGCACAGAGATAGATTATAGTCTGGAATAACACATAGGCTACTTTTTACCCCGGAAAATTAAGAAGTTCCCGCGGGAAACGAAAAACCTCGATCCACGCGGACGAAGTCGCGGGCATCAGCTAGTTTTGTAATAAGAAAAGGCAATGATGGCTCATGTTTTGCAACAGGTCGCAAATCGGCCGTTGCCGTACTCGGCAGTCGTTTAAGAACCAGCAGAATCTCCAGCGAGCTATTGACGAAGCTAGAAGACTGGTGTTACGAGCACCTATGCCTGGTAGGTAACAGAGTCGACTTTCTCTCTCTCTCTCTCCCTCCCTCTCTCTCTTTCTCTCTTATCAACCCAATGCCGGCTCACTATCACGAGTCTCCTCTCTGAATGAGAAGGGTTTGGCCATAGTCCACCATGCTGGCAGACTTCACACACCTTCGAGGACATTATGAAGAACTCTCGGGCGTGCAAGTTTCCTCGCCATGTTTTACTTCACCGTTTGAAGCAAGCGGTATTTGATTTCTTCCAAAAATACTCTAAAAAGTTGAATAGAAAACTCCCCTGAAATACACATAGATTAAAAAGTTTGATTAAAAATGTAAAGCTTGATCATTTTCTGCTGTACATCGGTAATATCTCTTTTTGAAGTGAAACTTCTTTAGAATCGTTGGGATTTGAAAACTCGATGAAACGAAAAATCGACACCAAAAAGAGACAAACATATTCATAATAGGATTTAGCCTGCGAGAGAATGAGATAGAATACAAGTTATATTTATCTCATTCTCTCGTAGGCTACTTTTCTGAAGTTTCACTTCTGCTGTGTGTGAATTGCACACACACACACACTTTTTTGAAGTGAAAACTTCTTTAGCCGCGTTGAGCACTTTTTGGTAGGGGGTAAACTTGTGGATTCGCGTCACCGACACCGTCACCGACACCTCGCTGCCCCATGCTCGCGTTGTTACGAAGACAAAAGGTCTTAAATATAAATATACTACATTCCTAATTAAACTTTAATAACTCAGTTTTAAGGTTTATATCTTAATTATTTTTGCTTAGAATCACGATCGACAACTCCGATCCACATGCCGGAATCTCACGGAGAGTCTATCCTGGAGCTCATCAAGGATATTTCTTCAGAATTAGAGGACAATCGCTGCTTGAGTGCTAGTATGCCGAGGACACCGAGTAATGTTGCAGCAGGTAGGAAATGGTATTTTTTCTATCATCTCAAGTCTTAGCCCAGCTGGTTCAGTACTGGCCACCTCTCACACGAAACAAAAGAAAACAAAAGAAGTTTAGTGCATGCCCTAAAATTATTGAAATGTAACTAACTTAAAATTAAGATGACGTGCAAGTTTCGATTCATTAAACCAATGTAAAACAAAAGAATTCCATGTGTGTATATGTAGAATAATAAGTATTAATAATTGGGGGGAAAAAAAAATTAAAATTAATTACAATGCTAATAAAAAAAATAAAAAAAAAAACTGTAGATTGGCTGACTTTACATCTTTGAGAAAATTATAGTAAACTAGATGATGCCTAGTGGTGAAATGAAAACCTAAAAATTTACTAGACAGAAATGGCAACTAACTAGTTTTGCGAAAAATGGTTACAACAAGTTTTTCCTCCAAACACACATAATTACACATTAGATTTGAATTTTTCAGGATCAAGTGGTTTACCTATAATCAAATTGGTATCACCGGGTGGAAATAGGACCAATGCTGTCTTAGCTAACCTTCGACCTGTATCTCTGTTACATCCAGTAGTAAGTGAAATTTTCTATTGTTGCTTCCTATGCTTTTAGTTTTGGATATATTTACGAGACGTGATTCTATTGATGTTATTTTGAACTGAAACCTCTTTAGAATCTTTGTGATTTGAAAATTCAATGAAACGAAAAAGCGATACCAAAAAGAGACAAACATATAATATATATATAGGATTTAGCCTGCGAGAGAATGAGATAGAATACAAGTTCTATTTATCTCATTCCCTCGTAGGCTACTTTTCTGAAGTGTGAATTGCACACACACACTTTTATTTATAGGATTCACTATCTCGACCGCAAAGCCCTGCGATTCCAAGACCTGCAAGTCCTTGTGGTAGTGAAAAATTGCAACCAGGTAAGAACAATGTTCGTTTTGCTAAGTTTTGGATGTTTGTTACTCAATTACGCCAGAACGGCTGAACGGATCTGGATGAAATTTGGCACAGAGATATAAGACGCGGGCATCGGATAGTAATTCTTATATCTTACATTACAAACAACAAAATATTTCATTTTAGAGCCAACTCCCTTGAAGTCAAACCGCGTTCAGGGCTCCTCACCACAGAAGGTCGTAAAAAAGAAAGCTCCAGCACCGCTTCCTGGTGATAACAACGTAAGTTAATGAGTAACAGATACAAAAATCTCTATCTGTGAATTTAAAGTCTCGTAGTAAGTAAATAATAGTGACCCCTGATTTTATAGTTGTTTTAGTGGATAAGAAAAAGATCACAACTTTACAATCGTGCATTGTCGAGTCAACATCTCCTGAGGATGCTCCGGCTGCGGAGTGAAACGTACGTTGAGAGTGATTTGGAGGATTTGTGCCGGTGCGAATTGCTGGGTGTTCGCATGCTATTGGTGAAAGACGCGCACTGTACCACATAGACTTTTCTGCTGTGGCGGATTATAGCGAATTAAACTTCTAGTTCATTCATTAAGAAAAAGAAGTTAGGTACATGCCACCTCTTCTCAGTAGAATTTTCTTTCTAAACCGGCGCGGTGGTAGAGTTTTGACCATAGAGGTATAATATTAATGGTTTTGACGTACCTATCATTAGGAACACACGCATAAAGCCAAATGAGTTTGAGGTTGATCAAGAAATTTGGTTATTGTCCACGTAGTGTATACCTTATCCAGTTCTATTTGCAATATAACTGCCTTGTTGGTCTAGTGGTTAGCATGTTCGACTGCGGGCAACGAGGTCCTGGGTTCGAGTCCCAGTTGGGCCGTAATAATTAAGTATTAGGTTTTTCACCCCCGTGCCTCGGAGAGCACATTAAGCCGTCGGTCCTGCGCCTGATGTCTTTACGGTTGTGTCGGATTTTCCGTCCCATCGGGCTATGAGTAAAGGATCAGATAGTGCACCTCTGTTTGGGCACACACTTGTGCACTATAATATCTCCCGCACAGATGGCTAATCTCTCTGAACTGAACTGAAGATAGGCCGCCGTGGCCGAAATTCGGTCTGGAGAACATTATTTGCAATAGGGTAACACATTGGCCCATTTTGCCAGGATATAGAAAAAATATTTCATGTTTTTCATATTAGGTGACTGAATCGAAGCCCCAAGGTGAAAAGCCAGATACTATTGCAGTAGCGAGGCCTGTGGCTCCTGAGATCAAACCTACAACAGATGATGCTTTGCCTCCGCCGCCAGTATATTCGAAAAATAGGGTAAAAAATGTATTTCCATACAATTATTAATTCTATATTATTATGATATTTTGCTTTTTTATATAGCTGTTATCTTTTTCTTTTATGATCATTTTCCTAATTAGTATAAATTTTCAAGGTTTAAGTAATCTTTTTTTAGATTTTATTTAAATTTTACCAAAATCTTTTCCTGCATCTTTACTAATATTATAAATGCGAAAGTTTGGATGGTTGTATGAATGGATGGATGGATGGATGTTTGTTACTCAATCACGCCAGAACGGCTGAACGGATCTGTATGAAATTTGGCACAGAGTTAGTTTTTCCGGGATAAAAAGTAGCCTATGTTTACCGCGGCTGCCCATGAACATTTGCAACACTAGAGGAACCGCCAATGCGTTGCCGGCTTTTGAGAAATTTGTTTATCCGCCTTTTGAAGAGCGCCATGTTATAATCATGTGTTACATAGGCTACTTTTTGACGTTAAGAGTTCCCGCGGGAACCAAAAAAACCTCAACAAAGCCGCAGGCATCAGGTAGTATTTTTATATTTTGTGTCTAATAACGAAACTTTTCACCAGTGGCTGCATATTTTTATTTTATATATGTATTGTGTTTTATTTATATCTTATGTTTATTTAAATAAATAAATAAAAGTTTATTATTTATCGCTTTTATATATATATTTTTGTTAAGCAGCCACCAACAGATATGAGCCCATGTCCGTCTAATAGGATGCCAGTCAAGATGCCAAGATCTAGATCACCTTCTGCCAGTAATGTTTTAGAATCGGTATGAACTTATATCATGCTTTTTATTACAGCTTGAACTACCTTACTGCGATCTTTAACTTTTTTTTTAAATTCTTCTATACTATTACTATTACTATATAATATCTTACTGATATCCATACTTCCATACTAATATTATAAATGCGAAAGTGTGTCTGTCTGTCTGTCTGTCTGTCTGTCTGTCTGCTACGCTTTCCCGGCCCATCTTTTCAACCGATTTTGCTGAAATTTGGTATAGAGGTAGGTTATATCCCAGGGAAGGACATAGGCTACTTTTTATCCCGGAAAATTAAGGAGTTCCCGCGGGAATAGTAAAAACTTAGTCCACGCGGACGAAGTCGCGGGAATCATCTAGTAATATTATAAATGCGAAAGTTTGGATGGGTGTATGCCGTATGGATGGATGGATGAATGTTTGTTACTCAATCACGCCAGAACGGCTGAACAGATCTGGATGAAATTTGGTACAGAGATAGATTATAGTCTGGAAAAACACATAGGCTACTTTTTATTCCGGAAAATTAAGGTATTCCGGCGGGAATCTAAAAAAACTTAAACCACGCGGACGAAGTCGCGGGCATCAGCTAGTATTTTTATATATTTATATAAGTATTGTGTTGTTTTATATCTTTTGTCTCTATATCGCTTTTATATATATTTTTGTTAAGCAGCCACCGACAGATATGAGCCCATGTCCGGCTAATAGGATGCCAGTCAAAATGCCAAGATCTAGATCACCTTCTGCCAGTAATGTTTTAGAATCGGTATGAACTTATATCATGCTTTTTATTACAGCTTGAACTACCTTACTGCGATCTTTACCTGTTTTTTTTTTAATTCTTCTATACTATTACTATTACTATATAATATCTTACTGATATCCATATAAATATTATAAATGCGAAAGTTTGGATGGATGGATGTATGTATGTATGGATGTATGTTTGTTACTCAATCACGCTCCAACGGATGAACGGATCTGGATGAAATTTGGCACAGAGATAGATTATAGTCTGGAATAGCACATAGGCTACTTTTTATCCCGGAAAATTAAGAAGTTCCCGCGGGAATCAAAAAAACCTCAACCACGCGGACGAAGTCGCGGGCATCAGCTAGTAATATTATAAATGCGAAAGTTTGGATGGGTGTATGCCGTATGGATGGATGGATGGATGTTTGTTACTCAATCACGCCAGAACGGCTGAACGGATCTGGATGAAATTTGGCACAGAGATAGATTATAGTCTGGAAAAACACATAGGCTACTTTTTATTCCGGAAAATTAAGGCATGCCGGCGGGAATCTAAAAAAACTTAAACCACGCGGACGAAGTCGCGGGCATCAGCTAGTATTTTTATATATTTATATAAGTATTGTGTTGTTTTATATCTTTTGTCTCTATATCTCTTTTATATATATTTTTGTTAAGCAGCCACCGACAGATATGAGCCCATGTCCGTCTAATAGGATGCCAGTCAAAATGCCACGCGGACGAAGTCGCGGGCATCAACTAGTATTTTTATATATTTATATAAGTATTGTGTTGTTTTATATCTTTTGTCTCTATATCTCTTTTATATATATTTTTGTTAAGCAGCCACCGACAGATATGAGCCCATGTCCGTCTAATAGGATGCCAGCCAAAATGCCAAGATCTAGATCACCTTCTGCCAGTAATGTTTTAGAATCGGTATGCACTTTCATAATGCTTTTTATTACAGCTTGAACTACCTTACTGCGACCTATACCTTTTTTTTAAATTCTAAGATAATAATAATCTCTATATATAAAAATGAATCCCTATTTCCCTTGGTCACGGCATCACGCGTGAACGGCTGGACCAATTTCGCTAATTCTTTTTTTGTTGTGTTTGTTATTGTAAGGAGAAGGTTCTTATGAAAGAAAATGCTTGAAAAATTGTACGGAAAAGTAAAAAAATTGGGTTAAAAAAAACTCCATATACCTACAAAAGTAAATGAGACATAAGACACTAAGTAAATGAGATCTTCAAATACGAGTATATTGTCAGACTGACGGTCATTTATTCAGTTTCATATATTATATACTTACATTTATACCTACTGGGAAAAAAACCAGTTCCCACGGGACTCCATAAGACCTAAAATCCACGCGGACGAAGGTGCGTTCATCAGCTAGTTCTAATATACTTAATAATTATGACATTTTTAATATGAAGCTACGACATTGTAATTTGTAAATAACATAACATATATTTAAATTTAGTATGACTTGGGTAACTTATTAATTTGACGACCTCCGTGGCGCAGTGTGTAGCGCTATTGTCTTAACGTTCGGAGGTCCCGGGTTCGATCCCCGGCAGGATCAATTTGGGAATTTATAATTTCTGAATTTTCCCTGGTCTGGCCTGGTGGGAGGCTTCGGCCGTGGCTAGTTACCACCCTACCGGAAAAGACGTGCCGCCAAGCGATTGAGCGTTCCGGTACGATGCCGCGTAGAAAGTGAATTTGATATAAGTGCCATGCCCCTAACAGGTTAGCCCGCTACCATCTTAGACTGCATCATCACTTACCATCAGGCGAGATCACAGTCAAGGGCTAACTTGTAGTGGATAAAAAAAAAATATGACATATCAATGTACATTTTTATCAAAGTTGTATTGTACTATACCGATCTGACTTTCGTTACAGCTTTTTATAAGTCTAAGCGAAGAATAAATATAAATATACAAATAATAATATATTCTCTATATAGAAGGCTTCACTCTTAATCACAAAAGTAAAGCCTTTATTTTTATTTATTTTATTTTTATTATTTTTGTACAAAATATTGTCTTAAACTAAAAAAAGTGGACAAAGGTAAAGCTTATCTACAACAAGAAATCTCTTCCAGCCTTCCTTGAAAGTGAGTAAGGTGAAATTGTTAAGTGGTATACCTACGGTATAGTGGCCTTCTTATGTACCTAAGCTTTTCTTCACCATATACTATTGAAAAATGACAGGCGGAGCTACTCTCACTAGCGCGACGTAACAAAACGTCTTCCCTGCCGAAGCGGGCGTTTTGCGCAGATGTTTTGTCTTGCCAAGAGCCTAGTGTGTTTTTGCTTAAAATATTTACTGTTATTTATTATAAACTAGACGATGACCGCGACTTCGTCCGCGTGGATTAAGGTTTTTTGATTCCCGTGGGAATTCTTGAATTTTCCGGGATAAAAGAGGCCTATGTCCTTCCCCGGGATACAACCTATCCCTGTACCGTTCATCGGTTGAACAGATGGACCGTGAAAGCGTAGCAGACAGACAGACAGACGGACACGCTTTCGCATTTATAATATTAGAATGGATTTATTATTTACTAGTGGGCCCGGCAGACGTCCTGCCTTGAACCAAGAATCAGATATAAACCATCCCGGGACCCACACAAACACAAAAAAATCCATCAAAATCGGTGGACGATTACGGCGAAGTGATGCGAGAACATACATTTTTTATTGCGAGATAGGCTTGCGCTTGACGACAATCATGCTTAGTGAAAAGCAATGATGAGGTCTAGGTTATATTTCGGCAATAGATTTTTATTTATAGATTTCACTTTATTTTATTTCAGTTAAATGCAAACTCCACTTCGTCTCTTCTCGTATCTTCATTGAGCACCGAGAAGCTGATTCCACCACCTGTAGATCCCACCACCGGACAGAGCATTCAAGACGTTAGGACTATTAAACGGCAGCCCAAAACCGGTTGGCTTTAATACGGACGCCATTTTACGGGCGCCATTTTTAATTTAAAGTGGCATATTTTAACGAAGTGTATTAATTATTTTTCATAAAAAAAGCCTTTTATTTCTTCGGATTAAGTTTACAAATAAAGGAGAATATAATTGTATCTATTTACTGTTTGCGCAAAAGTAACACTTTTGGCTTAGAAGACACCGTTTAAAATCTTTGTAATTTAGCGGTTTTATTGGAATTCACTGATTATTACTTAGTCATTTCTGACTAGAAGTTTGGCGCTTAAAATTTGGCTAAGTATAACAAAAAGTTAAGCGTATATATTTTTTGTATCCGTTAGCTGTAATATATTTGTATGTTAGTTATTGTTAGATAGTATATATTTTTTTTTTGTGTAGGTTGCTCGGTTGGTATGAACGAGCTTCCTTTATTTCGTTTGATGCAGAAGGAGTGCACAGCTGATTACTTCCAATAAAACAATTGGGTCACAAAGAACAGGAGTCTATTTCCGTATAAATAAAATTAAGACACACGATAGTTACACAGCAAAATCACAAGGAAAAAATTCAACGCCAACGTAATGTTGTCACAATCGGTAATGGCGGACACAGGTTAATATTTTTACAGCCGGCCGTGTTGAGAGCGCCAATTCGCCGTACGTTACCGGCGAGTGGCGGGAATGCGAAACTCGCGTCGATGACTCGAGTCTTCCGAATTCCAATGCAAGCCATACTATCGCTTTCGCGCGTGTATGCTTGCGCATTTATTATTTGTCTGTACGTTGAAATTATAAAATGTGTTTTATGTGTGTATTATGGTTTATTATTTATGTGATAATATGTAAATATATAATTATGTATTTATAAGTATGTATAAGTATATATTATAAGATTTACTGCTATAAAAGAACGTGAATACTAAAATATTGATATATTATGGAATATGATATGTATGAATGTAATGAATAATAATAATAATTAAATTAAATAAATAATGGTATATGTAGCCCACATCACTCCCCCCCAGAGACCTGGTTAAGGTCGATAAAAATCTGGGAATCGAACCTGACGGCCGGAGCGGGTGGTTTTGGGAGCTACATTAGGTTTTTGTGACGGCGGAGGGGTAGGCGAAGGTACTGGCGAAGGTAAAGTGTTAGGGTTACTGACAATCTTTTTCCCTAATAGATCTTCTTCGTCGGAGAGAACGTACGCTGGTTTGAGACGATCAATGGAGACGGTGACAGTTTTTCCTTTTATCAGGAGAGTAAATGACTTATCACCTCTTTCCATGACCTTATGCGGGCCGGTGTAAGTCGGCTGGAGAGGAGCACGCGAAGCGTCTTCTCGCAGAAAGACGTACTCAGCGGTCGCGAGCTCTTTAAAAATGAAAACCTTTTGTTTGCTGTGACGCGAAGCTGGAACTGGCTTGAGTTTCTCGGCGAATGATCTGAGGCGCGCTGTAAAATCTGACATATCGGTCGTACAGGGCGTGCTTGGATCGAAAAATTCGCCGGGAAGTCTGAGCGGCTCGCCATACAGCAACTCGGCAGAAGAAGCTTGCAAGTCCTCTTTAAAGGAGCTGCGGATGCCAAGAAGTACCAAAGGCAAAATTTCCGTCCAGTTATGGTCAGCATGGCAGGTAATGGAGGCTTTGAGCTGCCTGTGAAAGCGCTCCACGAGTCCATTGCATGCTGGGTGATAGGCTGTGGTGCGTTTGTGTTGGAATCCGGTGGTCTTGGCGAGGTATTGGAACAGCGTCGATTCAAATTGCCGTCCACGATCTGTCACAATGCTCGTCATTACCCCAAATCTGGATATCCAACCAGAGATTAATGCCTTGGCTACTGTCTCTGCAGTGATATCGGGGATAGGTATGACTTCAGGCCACCGCGTGAAGCGGTCTATGGCTGTGAGGCAATACCTGTTTCCCTGAGAGACTGGGAGAGGACCGATGAGGTCGATGTGAACTTGCGTGAAACGCGCGCGAGGTAGGTCGAAAGTGCCTAATGGTGCAGACACATGTCGACTGACCTTCGAGCGTTGGCAGGAAAGGCAAGTACGACTCCACTCACGGCAGTCCTTTCTTACGCCGGGCCACACGAACCTTTCGGCTACCAGTTTGGCAGTCGCGGAAGCACCGGGGTGGCTTAGTGAGTGCAGGCTTTGGAAGACCTGTTTGCGAAGATGTTTTGGGATGAATGGCCTGGGCGTCGGTGTACTGACGTCACAGTACAGGGGTTCGCGACTTCCAGGGAAGTTCATCTTCTTAAGACGAAGGGAAGAGTTGCCTTCGAGGTATTGGGCCAATTCGGGGTCGTTAGCTTGGGCTTCGGCGAGATCGTCGAGGCAGATTGGAGCGTCCAGTTTTTCGACCCGGGATAAGGTGTCGGCGACAACGTTGTCTTTGCCGGATATATGTCTTATGTCGGTCGTAAACTGGGAAATGAAGTCCAACTGTCGGAACTGCCTCGGCGAACAGTTCTGCTTCCTTTCATGGAAGGCGAAAGTAATTGGTTTATGGTCGGTGTAGACCGTGAAATGTCTCGCCTCGACCATGTGCCGAAAGTACTTTATGCCCTCGTAGATCGCTAGAAGCTCGCGATCGTACGGTGAGTACTTCTGCTGGGATGGGCTCAGTTTTCGGGAGAAGAAGGCAAGTGGCTGCCACACATCATTTTGAAGCTGTTGTAAAACAGCACCCATAGCTACATCTGAAGCGTCTGTGACCAATGCGAGCTTCGCCCGACAATCGGGATGTGCTAATAGGGCTGCATTGGAGAGGCTTTCTTTGGTAGCTGAGAACGCCTCCAGAGCTTCACCGGTTAGGTTGATGGGTGTGGAACCTTTGACTGCCCCCATGAGCAAGGCGTTAAGCGGTGCTTGAATGTGGGCGGCGTTAGGCAAGAATCGCCTGTAAAAATTGGCCATACCCAGGAAACGTCGAAGTGTCTTGACGTCTTTGGGTGGAGGAAAGTCGCGTATAGCTTGGATCTTGGTATCTAAAGGTTTGGTGCCGCTCTCAGAAATGCGGTAACCTAAAAAAGTTACATCGGGGGCTCCGAATACACATTTAGATACGTTGATTACCATTCCAAAATCCCGAAGTCTGGTAAACACCTGCCGTAGATGATTTTCATGTTCAGCCTCGTCTCTGCTGAAAATTAGAAAATCGTCGAGGTAACAGTAGGCGAAGTCCAGGCCACGCATCATCTCATCGACGAACCTTTGAAACGTTTGACCGGCGTTGCGAAGGCCAAACGTCATGAAGGGGAATTCGAACATACCGAAAGGCGTAGTGATGGCAGTCTTCGGTATATCCTCAGCACAGACGGGTATTTGATTGTAGGCTTTCACGAGGTCGATGGTGCTGAAAATCCTACAACCTGCAATATTGTGTGCGAAGTCATGGATGTGACGTATGGGATACCTGTCTGGGGTGGTTCGGGCATTGAGTTGTCGGTAGTCGCCACAGGGTCGCCAGCCATTATCTTTTTTGGGTGCGAGGTGGAGTGGGGATGACCACGGACTTTCGGAAGGCCTCGCTGTACCGTTGGCTAGCATCGCATCGAATTCCGCTTTTGCAACCTTCAATTTGTCTGGGGCAAGTCGTCTGGGTTGACACGTGACAGGTGGACCGGGTGTTGTTCGTATGTGGTGTTGTGTGTTGTGTGGTATAGTGCGGTGTGTACCTGCTGGTCGTGTAATTTCCTGAAAATCACGGGAAAGTAAAATGTGATAACGTGATTCTCCGGTGAGTAACTTAACAGATACAACATTACAATTTATAGCAGTGGATGCTAAAGTAGCAACCGAGGTTAAGCCATCTATTAATTTTTTATTCTTACAGTCTACTACTATGCTATAATAAATTAAAAAGTCCACACCGATTATCGGTTTAGTTACGTCCGCAACTACAAAACGCCACGGATATGTACGACGTAGTCCAATGTCCAAGTTTAGGTACGCAAAACCGTATGTGTTGATCGTGGATCCGTTGGCTGCGACGAGTGTGTAGTCCGTCGCGGTTCGTCGCTCTCGTAGTGCTGACCGAGGAAAAACACAGAGGTCACTGCCTGTGTCCACTAAAAACTGCGTTTTTGTTATCCGGTCGGTAACGAAGAGGCGACCTGAAGAGGCGGGGCAATCGTCTGTCGCCATCACTGATTGCCCGCGGCGTTTCCCGAACTCTGGTAGTCGCACGGTTTCTGGCACTTGTGAGCCTGTGATCGGAACGTCGTGTGGTACCAGCAAATAGGGTACTGCCGGTAGCTTGACGCCGATCGAGTCCTGCTTCTTGACGTGGAGCGGCGGCGACGTGGCTGGTCGAACTGGCGGGATCGGCGCGAACGTGGCTCGCGGGTGCGTTCGTCAAGTTTCGCTTCAAGGCGTTCTATCATCCTTCTCAGCTCGGCGATTTCCCCGGAGGTGCTGCTGCTGGGCTCAGATAACATTTTGGGCGCGGAAGCTGCTGCGACGCTACCTGTTGCGGAGATCTCCTGGATCCGGTCTGCCAGGTCTGCCAACTGCTCTAAGTTCTGGGAGGATTGGGACGCCAACACTGTTTGTGTGCTTTTTGGGAGGCGGTTCAACCATATCGTCCTCAAGAATTCCTCTGGCACGTTGGGGCCTGCGAGGTCCTGTAGATGTCGGAGGAATTGTGACGCCTTCCTGTCACCAAGTTCTTCATGGGTCAGAAGCTGCCTGACTTTCCTCTCATGTGACGCGGAGAGACGTTTAATAAGCTCCGCCTTGACCTTTTCGTATTTGCCCTCCGGTGGTGGGTTAAGGATAATATCCTTGACGGACTTTGCCTGTGCCATGTCTAAGTTTGAGGTAACGGCTACGAACCTGTCGTGATCATCGGTTACACTGTATCTGGCGAATTGACCCTCCAGCAAGGCGAACCAGATCTCCGGGTCTTCAGGAGAAAATGCGGGTACCTTAAGGCGCCGAAATCTGTCCGGCGTCCGGTTGCGCTCGTTGGAGAGGCGAATCATTTTTCGACGACGAGTCACACCAGCATCCTCCTTATGCGAGCTTGGAGGGTTGGACTTTACGGTCTGCTCGGAGTCGCTGCTCATTTTCGTGTCCTTGGCGGGGTCACCAGTGTAGGTTGCTCGGTTGGTATGAACGAGCTTCCTTTATTTCGTTTGATGCAGAAGGAGTGCACAGCTGATTACTTCCAATAAAACAATTGGGTCACAAAGAACAGGAGTCTATTTCCGTATAAATAAAATTAAGACACACGATAGTTACACAGCAAAATCACAAGGAAAAAATTCAACGCCAACGTAATGTTGTCACAATCGGTAATGGCGGACACAGGTTAATATTTTTACAGCCGGCCGTGTTGAGAGCGCCAATTCGCCGTACGTTACCGGCGAGTGGCGGGAATGCGAAACTCGCGTCGATGACTCGAGTCTTCCGAATTCCAATGCAAGCCATACTATCGCTTTCGCGCGTGTATGCTTGCGCATTTATTATTTGTCTGTACGTTGAAATTATAAAATGTGTTTTATGTGTGTATTATGGTTTATTATTTATGTGATAATATGTAAATATATAATTATGTATTTATAAGTATGTATAAGTATATATTATAAGATTTACTGCTATAAAAGAACGTGAATACTAAAATATTGATATATTATGGAATATGATATGTATGAATGTAATGAATAATAATAATAATTAAATTAAATAAATAATGGTATATGTAGCCCACAGTTAGTTAACTGAGATTTATCATATTATAGCTTAATTTTAAAATCACTTTAATGAAAGTATTTTAATTTATATTTCATACCTAAACCGAAAATATATTTATTGAAAGTATAGTGTTTAAGTTAGATCGTCTATTTTTATCTAAGCTACATATTTTATGAACGAAAGAAAATCCTTGTCAATCCGTCCAGTAGCATAGCTACGTTTATTAATTATTTAATCATAAGACATTAATGATTAAATACTATATAATATAAATTAAATTGTACCTACTTAGAAACTACTAGATACAATACAGTTTTAGTTATTATTTATATGTTTTTTTTAAATAATAATTATAAATAGGTGGAAACTCCCTTATAATATAATCCCTTACTTTGTATGGCCGACTATTTTCTGGAGTCGAATTATAATTACTTATTTTCGTCATATTCTTTCTCACAAAAAAATCTACTGATTGTAAAATAGCCAAAAATAAGTTTTTATTTATCCCATACTTAGGGGAGACCGGGGATGGTAGACTAACTTTTCACTTAAGCTCGTATATCTCAGATGTTTAACTTAATATAACAAAAACAACAGTTGATACAGATAGAAGAACTATTCAGGTACCTAAAATACTAATCTATAACCTATATATTTTTCATTATAATACTTATTTAGTCGATTTTCTAAACCCCTGACGCTTGGTCAACCTACCCCATATCCGGGGTAAGTTGACCATAAGCATGGGGTAGGTTGACCTAGGCAGTTATTAGTGTAAATAAAGAGGATAAGTATAAAATAAAACATTAAAATGTACTAAATGATAGAAACTTTTTATTTAATTATAAACAAACTTAAATTTGAGATCCATTCTCGGTTAATAAAGAAATTTACTAAAGGTAACAGTCACTTTTTAAACTATTTAAAAAAAACTTAAATTAACAATAAGTAGGTAAGATTAATTTTTGTACTTTCTGTTTCAAACTTAATTGTAACTTGAATTATTCTAATAAATTTCTAATCACAGATCAAGTTGCTGTTATGAAAATATTATTCAATATTAACTTGTGAGTATCTAATATTATAAAGTATAAACTATTAAAACAGAAAACTTCTTTTCTAAAAATTAACTTAATAATGAAAATAGAACAATCAGTCTCATATTAGAGTTTTTAAGTATATCTACTAAAAAAAAAAATTATCATCTTTGAATTAGTGATTACCATAAACTTTTATTTTTATGTACCCCGCCGTGTCCAGGGTCAAATCTGCTCTCCTGAGGTTCGGATTATTTTCTAGCTTAAGTTTAAGTTTAGTTATATTACGATGCAACGTTTTGTATGGAATTTGGTATTTTTTTGATGTGGCGTTTATGCTATTATTACCGAAGATTACTGCGTGGCAAGCTCTTTCTAGGTACATCACCCCTTTCAGATTCTCTTATGTACGTCCTCATTTTTCTGTAAAAATGCAACTGTAATTTAGTATGTGAGAGAGACCGTACTAGTGTTACATAGATGCACATTAACCATTAGCCTACACAATTCTTTAAAATAAGTATAAAATTTTATACTTATTTTAAAGAATAACTTTTTTTTAATAACTAAACTAATAAGTCTACCTACCCCGAAAACAATTGGTCAACCAACCCCTGACGCCATTTTGAATTTTACCTGCGTATCATATGCAAACTCTGGCACTAACATGGAAGCAATACAGTGTAATATAGAATAAAACTATCATATTTACATTACGCATAACAACTACATTGTTTCTAACAGATCCATAGACACGATAACAAAAAAAGTACGAACGAAAAAAGTTACTTACCGAGACCAAAAATACAAAATGTGATGCCACTCACAAACCCCGCGCGACTGCGGCGGCTCACTTCGCACAAGTTAGCGGGTCGCGGGGAGGCATCGTCACACATAATTGGTTGATGAAAAACACGTGATAGTGGCGAGTTATTGTTGATTAGTCTACCTGCCCCTATAGCCAACCAACCCCGGTCTCCCCTACTTGTAATTGGCTTGTATTTGTTAATTTAGGTATAATTTATAGGTTTGTGCACTGTTACCAGTTACTACTTTATATTTCGTGGCGGCCCTTTCCCTGTGATAAATTTAATTGTGATTTTTAGTTAAGTATAAAATAAAATTCGATTGGAAATATTATATTGTATTATTTAACGAAATACCTTTTACAAATCTGTCAATTACAATTTAAAAGTCTGTCGAGATTCTATTGATCATTTCTGACATTTCCTTAGAATGTGCTTCCTTAGAGTGGCTTTCGGGTCACTACTTTACAAATTTAAACCCTAACAAAGGTAAAAATAAAAATAAACTAACGTTGAACATAATTATTTATTTAATCTTTGCATACATTAATTCATAAACTTTGAAACAATTAAAACAATAAAATTTATTCAACTAAATATATATTTAAGTACAAATCAACAATGGTTAGATCGCTATACTAGATCACTAATAGAAAAATAAAATATGAATATTTGGTACATATATGTTATCGTAAATTAAACAATTTATAAATATCAATGTATCAGTGAATCAGATTGGTATTTATCAAGGGTCAGATTGTCATTATGCATTAAAATAAGCGTAAATAGCACGCCCCAAGGTACACATCGGGACCCATTATGTTTAATCATGTTTCATTTTCATTACTGACATAGGCATTTTTTTGCATATTTTGTTTATCTAAATCTAAATTTGTATATTTTTAAATCTATAAATGAAATAGTAGGCATACTCACTAACTATTAAACAGATAAGGCGATAAAAACGTTTTCAAAGGGTCTACAGGTGATTTGGGATGCAAATAAAATAATCATAATATTCTTTTATTCTGTGTATAAATTAAAATCATAAAACTAATGACTATTGACTGTTACTTTAATGTAAATAATACTAAATGCACAAATACTTATTTTATGAAAGGTACCATCTAAGTTAGACTGCATTATTACTTTTCACATCAAAGTTTCTAGTAAATAGTTCAAGTGCGAACATTAATAAAAGTCGCAGAGTTTATTTCTGCGAAGTTATCTTGGAAAATTAGCTATTAATAACCTAAAAAATCCTACCTATTTATAAATATAACTAATAATTCATTGTCATGACTCATCAGGCATACGTTCTTACACAAAAATAAAACTATATTATCAAAACAAGACATTTATCAATAAACACTTTCTTTCAACTGATTCCAAACAATTATAATATCCTACATAATAATTATTGCTATAAATATAATTATTATCTCACTAATACGTTAACATTTGGTCATTTATAGGATGAGTACATATAAATAGAAACTAAACGTTAATATGGTTAATCGAAGTTCATAAAAATAATCCGGCACAGAAATAAAATGTCGTTTGGTGAAATTGATAAAAGTATTAAAAAAAATTAATATATTAAAACGTTTAGAAGAATTGGTTAAACTAAGGTTATAACGTATCTTTTAGGACAATTCTATTCTACTCTAACTTTTGGGACATGAAACACAAGTTACATTAGTTAAAATTACCTACTTGTAATTTATGTTGCAATGAATAACACGATAACTAAGGAAACGTAGAATTTGGATCAAAGAACCTATTATTCTAAATGGTCGTCCCTATAAAAGGTCATTAAGGCACTAGTTTAATTCAAAACTCCTTACAAGTAATAATAACCTATTAAAAAAATTTCAAACAATTTTCTTAGAGCCACCCCGAAACAATTTTACCAGTAACTTTTGATTTTCCTTTATCAGTAACTATGCTTGGCTTAGGTGGTGGGGCAGGAGCAGGAGCAGGAGCACTAGAAGAAGGTTTAGGTTTAGGATCTTTAGGAGGTTTTGGAGATTGAGGCTTTTCTGGTTCATCTTCAGGCACTGTGATTGTAACAGATGCGGTTTCGGACTTTGCCTTTTGTTGATCGCTTTCCAAAGTAGCGGCTGATAAAATTTGTTCCGAAGGAGGTACAGTTGGTGTGGGTGACATTGGCTTCTGCAAATTTTCATCCTCTTCTTTAGTCATGTACAAACTCCTTGATGGTGATTCAGGTTCATCTATTTGTATGACGTGATCTTTTGTATCAGCTTTCTGTTGTGATTGGTCGGCTGGTCCTGAATCTGGTGTACCCGAATCGGATGTTTCTGATGTTAAAGGTCTAGTTTGTTGAGAGTCTCCGTCAGAATCTTTACCTGAAATGAATCATTAAATGAATATTTACAAAAATAAATTGGTCGACTAGCTATTATAAAATGTGATAATTAACTAAATTACATAATTCTATGTCATAATTTCTATATAATAGAGATAGAATTATAGATAAATATTAATAATTCAATAATTAGTTTAGTTCAGCAAGTATTTTTAATTTTTAATATTATTTAAACCTTTGTTTTCAATATCTGCTTCTACTTTAATTTCATTTGCTGGTCCACTTTCATCTTCTTGCTTCTCTGGTATTGATCTTGCTCGAACTGAAAATAACACAAAATTTAGTGTTTATTCAGACTGGGCGAATACTTTAATGTATAATCTTGTTTTTTTGGCTCCTGTACAATAAGCGTTTATTAGTGAATGCAGGTGTAAAAGTAAGTAGTCAATCTGTAGCAATATTACGGATTCTACTGAAGACTTTCTAACGAGTTGGAAATAATAATAATAGGTAAGGGATAATGCTCATTGGAGATATGCATACGGCTTGTTTTTCCGTAGCAGTAATTTTGTTGTTCTAAAAAAATAATTTCAATATCAAATAGGAATGTGGGATAAAGAAAATGCTATGCATTGAAATTAATGAATGTTAAAGCATGATTATGTAGATGCAGTTTTCTCAGTAAATTGAACCTACTCGTGCAAGCACGGGTAAAAGTGTATTTGCTATTTGCAACTTAATTATTCAAATGCTCCACTCTAAATGTCGAACTGGAAAGGTTTATAGTTTTATTTATATTTTAAGTTATATCACTTAAGGATAGTGATAGTAACTTAAAATATAGGGTGTATATAGGGAATGCAAGTTTGCATAAAGATCGTTATTTTTCTTCGTTAGTTATTTTCATTAAAATAAAAATACGTGTGTCACGATTTATGCTAACTGGGGATTTGAAAAGTTTGAATGGAAGTCCAGTATTTTTAATGTTACATCAATGATAACAGGAATTTGGACTTTCGTTTGAAAATAATGAAATAATTGCTTTAGGATTTTTGGAAATTCTACCCCCTCACAGACTTTAAAAAATTCCACTCGAGTGAAACTGGGGCAGGTCATCTTGTTAGTTAGTTTTTCATAAATGAAAAATGGCATAATATGAAGATGTAAGATGCGAAGTTTCTTACGTCTTTGTGCCTTAGCCAATATCGCATCCTTCATGATCGAAGGTACAACAGTTTGGCCTTCGACAATTTCATTATCTTCTGGATCGTCCTCTTTTGCTGTGAAGTCAGATTTAATCTTTTTCTTCATGAACTTAGCGTAAGCCACTCTGGTTGTCGGAGTAACCGCAGACAGGTTCGGGTTGTATTCTGAAAAAAAAAACAATTAAATCACAAATCATTAACTTGAAACTTTTTACTAAACCATTTTCATTGTACGTATCAGTTTATTAAAGTATCAGGATTGAAGGAATTGGAACACATACTATCAAAAAGATTATTGTTCATATAAATTATGACAAGCAAGCTTTTGAATGGTCAATTGAATTAACCAGTGGTACCAGAGTACTAATGGTGATAAATGTCTTCCAAACAAAAAATAGTAAAGTTGCGATAGTATTTTGGAATAATCGCAATAAATAATCGGGAATATTTGAGATTATTGATTCGTACGAATTGTTTTTGGCGGTAGGGTGGTAACTAGCCACGGTCGAATCCAGGCCAGACCAGGGAAAATTAAGAAATTATAAATTCCCAAATTGACCCTGCCGGGGATCGGGCCAGGGCGATCGTCAAACGGCTTATCGTGCTCTCCCAAGCACGGGGGTGAAACACTAGCAACTTCCTAACTCCGGGCTAGTACCTATTGAGAATTTGTAGTCACAAAAACCAATACTTAATTATGGCCCGGGACTTCGATTAATTATCTATCGTCAATTAACTCTAAGAAGAAAGTAATATAAAGTCTTACGTAGCAGTTTCTGTGGATCGATCGTGTCACCCTGCACATTGTCCAGAATGTGAAGCCGCAGGGATTGTCTGCTCTTTGCCTCTGATGTGGACCCGATGGGGTCTCGGCGGATTGTGCTCCGACGCACTTGGGCGTTCCAATCTTTTTTCCTGCAAATAATAAGCACTATTAAATTCTGATCTTATAAGAATCATATAATATAAACAGCCGAAGACGAAGACGAAGAGTCAAGTCAAAGCCAAGTCAAAATTTTCTGGTTCAGAATGGAAAACGTATGAAGTCTCAATAAAAAACTAAGAACATAAATTGAAGGAATTAAATATCGGAGTTTTTTTAATAAAAACTAAAGGAGGATTTCTCAAAAAGGGCTTCAGGTCTTTAATTTCTAAAGCAGTAAAAAAGGTCTGACTTTAGAAAACTATCTTACTTATTCATTGATTTTATAGCGTATAGTTGGTGTTTTCATCACCATCGAATTGAAAGTTCTAGTAAATCTAATATTTGTTTTCTATTTTATATCTCATCTGATTTCAATTAATAATTAATCTCCTAATCTTTATATTATAATAAGTTTTTATAACATAAAAAATTGGCAGTCATAGGGACTGCCGATTGAAGTGGAAACGAATATTTAAAATAATAATAATAATAATATAATTTTTATTTCAGGAAACTGTCCCATATTTTGTTAGTAACAAAACCTATGTTAGTAAATACAAAATACTTAACCTATACCTAAAAACACAACTACAAGGCCCTATGGGGCCTCCTAGCGAGGGCTGTCCAGTTTACCCGCCAATAATTTAAAAAAAAAATACGAATGTAGTATATTTATATTTAAGACCTTTTGTCTTCGTAACAACGCTAGCATGTCGGTGACGGTGTCGGTGACGCGAATCCACAAGTTTACCACCTACCAAAAAGTGCGGCTACAGAAGTTTTCACTTCAAAAATAAGTGAAATACTAAATATCTACAAAGATCCCTAAGATCGATGGCTACTAACTTTTCATTTTCACTTCCTCGTCTTCCGATAGCCTTAGCGATCTGACTGAATACATCTTTGGGTTTACTATCCTTGGTGATGACGTCCTTAATGATCCCTTCAACGATACCAATTTGGAAGTCTTTTAGAATTCTTCTTTCCATCACTTTACCCTTTTTACCAGCAACTGTAAGAAAAAAATTCTATGAGTGTGAATTTGAGTGAACCGCGACATTATGCAGATGACTTTGGTAAGTCTGAGACCGATTTTTTTTCCTCAACGTCAAATTTTCGGTAGTAAAAAGCAGTGGCCGACTTTTCACGCACTTAAGGCACTTAATATCGTCTGCATAACAAAGGTTTAATCGTATGTCATATCCTTTTCTGCATCTTAAAACGGATCTAGTTCATGAGACTTGGTCATTTAACACTTTACACAAATTTATATACGACCGTTTTTTATTAGACCTAGTATTTTTCTTCTATTCTATTTTCGTTAATTACCGAACGTGTGCGTGAGGTGTAATATTTAAAATATTTTCATGTTACCAATCATAGAACAAAAATATGAGTGATAAAATCAGAACCTGCAATGTCATTTTTGCATGAAAAATGGCTCACTAGAGGAGAAAATTAACAGCACTGAAAGGGCGTTTAAAATAGTTTTTCAAATTGAGTGTTTGATGAATTTATATGTTAAATTCGAGCTGGGATACTACGATGTAAAATTTTACTAATAATATTCTTGTGCACTGGTCCGATCCGAATAAAATAAATGTTTACTAAAATGGCCGTACTATTTATTATCTGTATGTACTCAATAGCTATATTTTTTTATTCCAATACTAATTATCCCTAGACTACCATAGCACCTGGTGGTATAATAATAATGCAGGCTAAGATAAGAGTGGGCTAACTATGTAAGGGATGATGTATTAAATCCAAACCTTCTTATCGATTACTACGCGTATTTTCTCTGCTTATATCAAAAACATTGATTGTAAACATAAAAAACTACGCTATGCTATCTATAACTATATGTAACTATGCTATCTACGAATCCAAACGATCTTTCACTCTAAATATTTCCGTAGGTATACCGCTTAAACTATTCAAATAATAGTCGTCGTAAAATTAAAATCTGCTTACTTGTTGTATCCTGAAGATTGATCCTAGGCGTCTTCATTCCATTAGTACTCAATATATCAATCAGTTCATATCGCAGCGTGGATATGTCTTGTCTGATCTCCATGACATCGTCTTCTGTAACTCCAACCTCATCTCTGGCTCGTTGTTCAGCTGTTACATATCTTCGGACTAGTATGCGCATTATGCCTTCGTGCTGCTGTCTTGCCTTTTCTCGTGACTTGTTCTATATGATTCAATTATTTACAGTTTGAAAAATATTGTGCATTGTGCATGGTCAAACTATTCTCAAACTGTTTTACCAACATCCATTTTTATTTATAAAATTTCATTTTTTATCGTTACACATAAAAAATAAAATAATCGTAAGGAACTCTAGTATCTATATACTGTTGTTAGATGAAGTATCCGTTTTAATACACAATATTATGTCGTTAAACCACATAATAAGTCTTAAATCATTAGTGATAGAAGAAACTCAGATTTATAGTAGGTAGTTTAACAGTTTGTCAATAATTATATTATATCTAAGGGCTCAGAAAGCCCTAACGTGCGATATCAACCAAAGACCAACGTTGTTCGCAGTAGTTAATAAAAAATAAGAAATGAAAGTTAATAAGAGAAAAATATTTAGTTACAATGATGGATCCCCTCGATTTATTGCTGAATATGCGTGCCATGAACCCGTTGATATGTTTAGGAGTGGGTACGATGTTGAAGGGCGGAGGAACGGTATCACCGTCTTCGAAGTAAGACATCCAGAGGTTACTGCGTGCGAATTTCCATTCCATGTCGGATCTTTCCTAAAAGATAAAGGATTACTTGAAACAATGGCATTAATCTAGACAACATTCAAAATGTTTATTTTATTTTATAACTAGCTGATGCCCGCGACTTCGTCCACGTACAATAAGGTTTTTTGTTTCTTTGGATAAAAAGTAGCCTATGTGTTATTCCAGACTATAACCTATATCTGTGCCAAATTTCATCCACATCCGTTCAGCCGTTCTGGAGTGATTGAGTAACAAACATCCTTACAACCATCCATCTACCCATCTATCCATCTATCCATTCAAACTTTCGCATTTATAATACTAGCTGATGCCCGCGACTTCGTCCGCGTGGATTGAGGTTTTTCGGTTCCCGCAGGAACTCTTTAATTTTCCGGGATAAAAAGTAGCCTATGTGCTATTCCAGACTATAATCTATCTCTGTGCCAAATTTCATCCAGATCCGTTCATTCGTTGGAGCGTGATTGAGTAACAAACATACATCCATACATCCAAACTTTCGCATTTATAATATTTATTTGATTAGTACGTATAAAAGCTCTCTCTACCGTATCAAATGATGGGTCCGTGCTTATTCTTTTACGTCCCCGTACAAGCATTCGATCCGGGTTTTTTCTCGTATTATTCAGAACGTACAATTACCTTCTTTTCTTATCACACTTACCGAAATAATTTGGTAGGAATTGGACATCATAGCGATGAGCATGTTGAGGAGCACAATGATATTGATCACGGAATACGATCCAAAGGTCAACAGCGCCCAGAATCTGGTGAAGCTTTTGATGCCTTGCAACTCGAAGCAGGTCAGGTCTACGAGGCCGAAGGACGCCCAGAAGAGTGACTGAGATGTTTCGAATAAGCTGAGGAGAAAAATAAATTATTACGAGTAACGGCGATAGCGTAGTCACACCTAGTCTATCCTAATATTTATCCACACTAATATTATAAATGCGAAAGTGTGTCTGTCTGTCTGTCTGTCTGCTACGCTTTCACAGCCCATCTGTTCAACCGATTTTGATGAAATTTGGTACAGGGAAAGGTTGTATCCCGGGGAAGGACATAGGCTACCCGGAAAATTAAGGAGTTCCCGCGGGAATTGAAAAAACTTAATCCACGCGGATGAAGTCGCGGGCGTCATCTATAGTATATTATATTTTAAAATTATTATCCTATGTCATTGCTTAGCAATGAGCCAGTGGTGACTGAAAGCATGATAGTTAGGAATTTCTATTATTTTTTTTATTAATTAGAGTAGTATTTGTATTTGTAATACTAGATATATAATCGCACAACCTTAGGGCAAACAAATATACCGTTCCGTCGTGGGTAAAAATAATAGTTTCTACTTACTTAGCGTAGCGTCTCCATATGCTGCAAGCTCGCTCTTGGTTGTCAAAATCTGGTGCACCACTTGGAAGGTGGTAGCATTTGTTCTTCTCTAACTCAGCGTAATACCACAGTAACTGGTTTAGACCTAGCAACGAAATCTTATTTAAAAAATTTGAGTTGTTGCAAGAGTTCATCTATCGGCTATTACGGCTAGAAATGCTCAATTTCCAAATTCTCCGAGGCACATCTGGTAAATGACAAAGTACTTAGGTCTTCCAAGTCAACTTATTCAAGTCAGTTCCTAACTGGTCTATAATGTAAGATTCAAACTTATAAGTATCCGATGGAAGGCTTCTGTGATACAGATTTCCCCTGTTATAGCACGTCTTCTGGCATCGACCATAAACTGTTCATCTTTTTCCTTTGTTATCTTTATTTGACTATGGAGTATAATAATTTTAACGTTTAAACTATCGTGATAAAGTATAATAATGTTAACCACTTTATGTTCAAGAAAGATGATTAATATGATTATATTAAGTACTTAAATATAAAAAAAATCTAATATAAATTTTCCCACTTGAAGTTAGAATAGAATAGAATAGAATAGAATATGTTTTATTTGTTGAACCAACACATAGTAAACACAAAATACAAAAATTACTTAAAATCTAACTTAACTTAATTGTCGTCTATAATGTGTCGTGCCAACAAAAGGGTCCTAACTCAGCTTAATGTTGCAGCAGTTAGTGATTATAATGACGCGATCTGAGATGGAAGTGAGGGGTATAACAGATTTATGAATTTAAGAACTCACCGCATGCAAAAGCAAAAAGCACCAACATGTAAACGAAGAAGAACTTTATGATGTCGATGATCATTCTGCCCAAGGAGACTTGCAGCGGCCCCAAGTACGGGTTGATGGAAAAGATGTGAACCAGCTTGAGGAAAGAGAAGATCATGCCAGCGGCGAAGGCACCTTCCGAGAGGAGCATCGGGTCGAATGAGTCCCAGCGTTCCCGTGGGTACCATGGATCCTTGCCGTGTTGGAAGTCCCTCTGGATAAAAAAAAGTGTGTGTGTGCAATTCACACGCGGTAGAAGTGAAACTTCAGAAATGTAGCCTACGAGATTATGAGATAAATATAACTTGTATTCTATCTAATTTTCTCGCAGGGCTAATCCTATATAATATGTTTGTCTCTTTTTGGTCGCGCTTATTCGTTTCGTTAAATTTTCAAATCACAACGATTCTAAAGAAGTTTCACTTTAAAAATAATGTATCTTTGCAGAAAGAGTAACTAAAAGAAAGAAAAAGAGGGCTAAGTTACAAGAGTAAAAAAGAAATGCTTAAGTAAGACGAGTAACGGTTCATTTAAATTGTTCTAAGGAGTAACAGAAGGTAGGCAAAAAAATTAGTAAAATAATTTAAAAAGTTAAAAAACCGACTGTTGTGGTTGGTGGTTTGGTGTTGCGTCATGTCTGATGTGTCAAATTTTGTGTGACACAACAGTGTGACGCAGGGCGATTGTGTAAAACCTGCATCAATCATTGTTACAGTCTCAATTGTTTCGATTGGCTGAATTTATGGTATTTTGGCTGCGTCAATGAATTTTGGCCAATAGTGGAAGAATGTTAACCAATCAGAGGTGGTTGCGATCGTTACACTGTATCTGTCATTTTTAGACAATCGCCCTACGGGGCTCTAAATTACCTGTACGATGTACCATGAAGAGAACCGCAAGCTTATCCAGGCTATGTAAAACACGTTGGTAATAAAGTCCACTATGTTCCACAAGTCGCTCGCATACTCCAAGAGCCCGTTACCCCAGAGCGATCTTATTTCGCCCCAGACTAAACCTGCGAAATTTATTTCATTTGAAGTTGTTATTAACTGTAGTATCGCTGTACTTTATTCGATTTGATTTCACTCAGGTGTATTTTTTGGAAATCAGTGAGGGAATTGGAACTCCAAAAATCCATACTTTACATTATGTTTAAAGTTTTTTTTAACACAACCCAGAGAGGACAAAGTACTTTCTCAAACTAAGGTTTTTAACTGGCTGACTTGCCCCGCCTCCTTTCGGGTGTAATTTTTGAAAAACTGTGAAGGGTAGGATTTCCAAAATTCTGGAGAGAAAGAAATTTCAGCCACAGCCACATTTAGCAGGAAGCAACAAATGCTTCCGGCTAAACTATTTTTCAGGAATATAATAACATGAAAAAAAAAAAAATTCATTCAAACTTTGACCCCTTTAAGGGTCGAATTTCCAAAAACTCTAAAAAAAATAAGTATTACTTTCAATATTATTAATCAAAATTTTTTTTTTGAAAATAAAAAAGATTCCGATTTATTTACTCGAATATGGGTACAAAGAACTACGGATATGCATGCCAACAATCTCAAATTTACTTGCTACGAAGAGTACAACGCCAGACTCGATGATCCCTGGTAACGCTCCTCTCTCTCGACTTTTCCAGAACTCCACCAGCTCCTGCAGCCAGGATATGCCAGACCATTCCAAGACTAGGTATTCCGCTCGTTGAGACGCCAATGACAGTAGCACTGTTAATAAAAAAAAATGATAAATCATTTTGTAATTTTTATTATACGAGTAGTGTTTCTCACACTAGGAAAGTTTATAAACTATTCTTCAATACATATCAATATTTTTTTATTACATTATTAATAATAATAATATTTTTATTATTAATAAACAAATTGCGTACAATATGAACCGTGACCTAGCGGTCAAAGGCGTTCCGAGGGCGATTCCAAAATTTTTGATCATGTATTTAAGAATAGTTTAGGAAACATTGTTTAAGAAAAAAATATAAATAAAAAATTTGAAGTGAAGTATCTTAATATTTTAATATCGATGTGAAGTTTGTTGGTTGGTCCTTTGATCACGTGATTTTTTGTATGGATAAGTAAACACAGTTCTAATGGCCTGTAAAGTGACCTAGACAACTCTTTATCTTGCAAAAAAAACTAGTAAGTCGACGGACAATCTCAAGCGAGTACGTGGGAGCAGTTGCAAGCGGATTCAAGGCTTGCGTTTTATGATTTTTGTATGTCTCTGGGGGCATACTACCGCTTGAAGCCGTATTGTTTCAATAGTGTTGCCGTTCGAGTTATAGTATTATAATCCCTATTTCAGGGACGTCAAAGTACGTAACATAAACTAACCAATTTTCAAATAATACTGCTTTAGCGATGGTAGGTAGTAACTCGGAGACCTTTGTCCAGCAATATTACGCAATATACGTTATTTTATAGAAAGACAATGCATCTCGTCTCCACTTTACGAATGGTGTACGTCACGCCTAAAATAGTGTAACGGAAACAAAATGTGCTTTATCACAATAATAATGGTGTACGTCACGAATGGTGTACGTCACGCCTAAAATAGTGTAACGGAAACAAATGTGCTTTATCACTATAATAAATTAGTGGTTCCCGCATAATTGTGTAAAAATTGAGAAATCGACTTCACTGTAAAAATATAGCGTCGATTCAATAAAAGTAGCGAGCTTCGGTTCCGCAAAACAATAACGCGAAGTTGTCTGATCCACTTTTATTCTTTTTAGGGTTTCGTACCTCAAGATGAAAAACGGAACCTTTATAAACTAATTTCGTTATCCCTCTGTCGACAGACAGACGTGTCAACCCCCTTTTTCTCGGGAACGCGTAGAGGTATCAAGTTGAAATTAATATCAAATACTTAGATCTACGGTCACTTAGAGCTGTAAAAAAAATTAAGCTTCTAAGTCCACGCAATCAAAATATACGGCCGCTTAAGCCGCATATTTTGACACTCGCCAATAAATCAAAAACCTTTTAAGATACTTCCCGTTATCCTAGAATCATGAAATTTGGCAAGAAGCAAGGACAACACAAGTATAGAAAGTCTCACAGCACAAGTACGGAGAAAAATCCGAAAATCGTTAGTAATTAGGAGATCATACTCATATAGGGTGTCGAATTATTTATCAGGCGCTGCCAGTTTAGCGCCATAATATGTAAGCCAGTTATTTCACAGCTGATAACGTGTTGGTATGGCATCTTTCTTGTTATTTACTAAAAGATTAGATAAGAAGGTGTGGTGGTACGGAACCCTCTGTGAGCGAATCTGACTCGCACTTGACCGGTTTTTTGAAGATATTTACGGCACCATTCATCATTAAATGTGAGTTTATGTTAAAAGCTCTCTAATAATATTATAGCGGCCCCAATCGTAATTCGTCTTAGTTGCAAGCAAAGATAAATGAATAGAATTTAAATTGGGTGACGTCCCTGGTTCATTGGTGAGCGCTATATTCTCAAAATGGACGTCTCAGGTTCGATATCGGGCAGGGGAAATTTGAGAATTTGTAATTATTTGTAACTAGATGATGCCCGCGACTTCGTCCTCGTGGATTAAGTTTTATTTCCGCGGGAACTCCTTAATTTTCCCGGATAAAAAGTTAATGTCCTTCACCGCGATACAAATTACTCTTCACCTTTTTTTAAGGGATAGCATTATAATTAGAGTTTAGTCAAAGAGTTTAGTTCAGAGATGATGTACTACATACTTAAAAACATCATATAAGAGGAGCTGTGGCAGATGAATTTGACAAATGGCTTCTTCATGTATTGACCGTACTCCGACTCAGGTGCAAGCATGTATATGCTGCAGTATATAGGGAACATAGCACCTAGTTTCGCAACCTGGAACAGAACAAAGACGTGAAGTAAATAATGCTTAATTTTAATAAAATCGCGAGGGATGCTATAAAATCGAGTAGGATGGCTTTTAGTTCCGAGGTAACACTCTACATTTCACTTAGATTGCGAGAAAATAAAATAAAGAACGATTTTTGATTATTTATTTGCCTTTCTGGCACATGTCCATATTAGGAGTAAGATCTATTATTATTGTCATTAAATAATAACAAGATTTTTTTTTGTAAAAATATCGTAGGTTAGTACCATAGACAAAGAGCTATACTATAGCTCTATGTCTATCCTATAGCTGCTATTGGATCCGATGGGTAATATTAGCACATAGACGCATAAAAGGCTGTTGATTGTCTGTTTTTAGTAATCATAGGCTATAATTTTTTACTATCGGTAACATAATAACGACTAAAATTAAAAACAAAATTACTTTAATCCCTGGACACTAAATGCTAACTTTAGTCAATAACATCTTTTTAGAGCATGAGAGGTGAAAAATTATTTTGCATCCAATGAAGAAACCGAATAGGGGTATAATATAACTGCAATACCATACATATATAACAGGATAATCCACTACCGTCTTAGACTGCATCATCACTTACCATCAGGTCTGGTGAAATCGCAGTCAAGGGCTAACTTATGGATAAAAAAAGGTAAGAGACAATGTCAACGCTATAGACTTCAGCTTATGTACCTGTACACATTGCCCAACGATGTTTTTTCTCTTGAATCCTGGTAAGCCTTCATACCAAATTGATCCCAGCAACTGTTGTACATTCGGATGCGCTACAAACTAAAGGAACGTGTAATATATTATTAATATTATAGGCTTGAGTTCGACTCTGGAAGTCTTGTAGTTACAAGATCTCCAGTAAACCTGACCTAACCTAACCTAATTTAACGTAATTAAAGTTAAAAGTTTAACCTAATTTTGAGGTGTCAGGAAACCAAAAATAACGAGAATGTTCTATTTAAGACTGTTTGCGTGGAAAAAATCCTACGAAAAAATACATCTTTGCTTTTAAAATTTTACATGGAAAACTTTGAGGATGATTTCGTTTTATACGACTGCCCAAATAAGGGGTGAATGTTTTCAAGGTTCATGTATGTATGTATATGTATATGTATATGAGTTTCTTGATTCCACCATAACTTCTAAATGCCTGAACAGATTTGTATGTATGGGGTATCGTTAGAATCCTTACATCCTCCCAAGTGACACTGGCTATATTTTTTTTGTAAAAAGTTCAATATGGCAGGGCAGTCGTGTTTTTTAGATAGATAGATAGATAGATAAATTCTTTATTGCCACACATAAATTAAAGAAAAAACTTAATTATAAACAAAATACAGAAAACAACACGTGCGCAAGGGCGGTCTTATCACTAAAAGTGATCTCCTCCAGACAACCCATTTCATAAGGAAAATTAAAAAGAAGCGGGAAAGTGCAACAATAAACATGCAATAATTAATATACTACTTAAACTATACATACTAATAATACATAAATAACTAAATTAATAAATATAAACACATATACAAAATATATAGCAGTACATAAACTTACATTCAAAAAAAAATACTTAAATATTCTATAGCACATTAGAAAGATAATATTCCTTTACACGACTCTTAAATATGTTTAAAGACTTTGCCTGCCTAATGTCGCTCGGCAATCCATTCCAAAGCAGTACAGCCTTAACTGTGAAAGAATTACTGTACGCCCCTGTATGACTAGGAGGGATTTTTAACTTATTGTCATTTTTCGACCGCAAACAAAAAGGAACATCATAGCTGCCAAGAAGGTTGAATCGCTCTTTTAGGTAAGGTGGCGTCTGAGGATAATATAAAATGGAGTACAAGAGAGAAAGAGCGTGCAAATTTCTACGAGAACGGATTGGCAGCCATTTCAACTGAGCACGAAATACAGACACATGATCATATTTCCGTAAACCATATATGAAACGTATACATACATTTTGCAATCTATCAAGCTTGTTCAGCATGGTCTCTGATAAATCCAGATAGCAAACATCAGCGTAATCTAAAATAGGTAACAGCAAAGTATTAGCCAAAAGGATTTTAGTTTTTACAGGTAAAAAATGTTTCCACCGCCTTAAGTACCCAACAGCAGCAAAAATCTTACGACTCAACTCCGATATTTGAGGAACCCAGGACATAGTATTATCAAGGATGAGACCAAGATCTTTGACTGAACTACTCAGGGGAATAACTGTACCATCTAAGAGAACAGGAGGTAAAGAATAATTTGAAAGTAAAGAAATGTAATAATTGCTACCTATGATAGTCACCTGGGACTTACCTGGATTTATCGAGAGACCATACGACCGGCACCAAGCACTAATTTTATTTAAATCAGCATTGAGGGAATCAATAGCAACAACAAGATCATTAATGGCTGCAGAAGCATAGATCTGCAAGTCATCAGCATACAAATGGTAAGATGATGAAATTATTGAGGAAATAGAATTAATGTAAAGGGAAAAGAGAAGAGGAGAGAGTACACCACCCTGCGGTACCCCAGAATGAAGAGTAGTAAAAGTCGAGAATTTATCATCCAACCGAACACACTGCTTGCGATGAAATAGGTAAGACCGGAACCAGCTAATGACAGTTGGTGATACCTTCATTGACCTCAAAATAGCCAAAAGTAAGTCAAAGTCAACAGTGTTAAAAGCGTTACTGAAGTCTAAAAGTACCATAACAGTAAGGAGTTTATTATCGACAGCGTAACGAATATCATCACAGACTTTGATTAGAGCTGTTGTAGTACTATGACCCCGACGAAATCCTGATTGTAAGTTAGTTAAGAGATCATATCTATTTAAATATACACTAAGTTGCTGATACACAATGCGCTCAAGCACTTTGGATAAGAAAGGTAGAATGGAGATCGGACGAAATTGAGAAGGAGATGAAGGGTTAGAAACTTTAGGAATAGGTATAATGTAAGCTTTAACCCAGGCAGAGGGAAATGAGCCAGAAGAAAGGGAAAAATTGAAAATGTGACATAACACTGGGAGGATAACATCAAGTGCAATAACTATCATCTTCCTACTTATTCCGTCGCTACCAATGGCATCAGATTTAACAGCTAGAATATGTTTCCTAACCTCACTGGAGGTAGTAGTAGTAAATTGTAACTCGGGGCCACCATGCGGCGTAATGGAGCTTAGGTGATTAAGAGTTCCTTGCTTGATTAGTGCATCAAATGGACGCGAATTTGCAAAATGCTTGTTGAGACTATCCAAATCAGCAAAATGTGAAATAAGTTGACGCTGACGACCAATACCCAGTGAGGCCAGGAATTGCCAGGTTTTACCAGAATCCTTTTGATCAACCGAGGAATGAATATACTTGCGCTGGGCATCCCGACAAATCCTGCTACAACGATTGCGAAGTTTCTTATACTTCAGAAGATTAGCATCAGTAGGATACAATTTAAATTTACTTTTAGCTGCATTCCGCTTAACCATAAGTGCTCGGATGTCATTGGTAAGCCAAGGCGCAGGGAGATGCTTAATTTTAATCGGTCGCAAGGGCGCATGAATGTCAAACAGGTCAGACAGTAATGTGTTAAAAATATTAAGTTTGTCATCTATAGAGGGGGCATCAAAAACAGCAACCCAGTCAATATTATTTAGATCTTCCATGAATTTATCATTATCAAAATTTCGAAAGCTTCGGCGCATAACAATACTAGGTTTGACTTTAGGTGGACGAATTTTAAAGGATATGTAAACTAAATCATGGTACGAAAAGGCTTCGGCTGGCAACTGACCATGAGCTTCAACCAGACTAGGAGTAGAAACAAACATGAGATCTAATTGAGAAGGAAGGCAGTTAGGGAAAAAATGCGTAGCGTGTGTAGGTAATAATGTTAGGTTTGAGCTATCAATAATATTCATTAAACGTCTGGCACGATGGTCATTTTTGATAAGACATGTATTGAAATCACCCATGATTATAGTATGATCAACAGACGAAGAATGTTGTTCAAGTAGATTTTCAAATGTATCAAAATAATTAATATGGAGAGATGGGCTATAAAAAACCCCAAGAAGGACTTTTTTGTGACCAAAGAGTACCTCAATAAGTAAGTGTTCTGAGGATTTTTTTAATTTGTTAAATTTAAATTATTGTTTTCTTTAACTATATAAATGCGAAACTTTGGTTGGATGGATGTTTGTTACTCAATCACGTTATGTTTATTTTATTGTTATTGTTTATAAGTATGTTAAACCCAATAAAAACGACTAGATAAGGAATTTAAAAAAAAAAGTATGTTTCTTGGTGTACAATAAAGAATTTTTCATTCATTCATTCACGCCAGAACGGCTGAACGGATCTGGATGAAATTTGGCACAGAGATAGATTATAGTCTGGAATAAAACATAGGCTACTTTTTATCCCGGAAAATTAAAGAGTTTCCGCAGGAACCAAAAAACTTTAATCCACGCGAACGAAGTCGCGGGCAGTAGCTACGAGTATCATACATATTCAAATAAGGAACTTCGTTCCGAAAATCATACCATTTTCTGCTTATACTTGATGGCCAACTTTAATCTTCCTAGTGTCTGCCTCTCTCCAGGTTCCCAACTGTCCATGTCCCAAGGGTTATAGTTGAGCATGATTTCAAGTTCTTGCGAGGTTCTCGTGTGGTCCAGAAGTGCAGTAGCGAATTCTTGGACTTGCTGTCTTAAGCTCTGGTAAAATTGAATGGTGAATTTTATTAACCAGATCTGAAGGTCACCAGCACAAAAACTGAGATAGAACTGTACGAGGACCGATTTAAATTTAAATACAGATTTATAGAGTTTGTGTAGCCTTCTAAAATGTATCAAAAATACTAAATAAAGTACTTGGGTGGACGTTCATATTTTATAGTACAGCCCCCCGATTATGTAAGAATTGTCCATCAAATGGTAAAGGAGCAGCGTCAAAGTAATATAAACCATAAAAGCATTGAATTAGAGCTCAATTTCGCGTATCCATTCTTATACGTTTGAGTATCGTACATACCTAAACGTATAAGAATGGGTACACGAAATTGAGCTCTAATTTAATGCTGTTATGGTTTATTTACTTTGCCGCAGATTTTTAACGATTTCATCGGTCATTCTTACATGATTGGGGGGCAGATCCATACTTCCATATCCATAGTAATACTTTAAATGCGAAAGTGATCTGATTCGCTTTAATAGCCCATATTTTCAACCGATTTTGATGAAATTTGGTACAGAACAGAGACTTTTTTTAAGGAGTTCTCCCGGGCATCATCTAGTTCTAACGTTAAAGTGTTTAAACTTTTACAATATGGCACGAATACAAACAATCAATAATGGCGACAGTAGCACCAATGAAAAGATTTGTATATTATGGGCATTAGGCACATTAAATTTTTGGAATAATAATTAGTCTAATAATTAGAAATATCAACTGGGTCATATATAAAAAGTATACCTCGTATTCCGTCCTAAACTCCGTTTCCATTCGACTCAATCTGCCTAGTTCCCAGGACAGCTCGAACGCGGTGAGCAAGGGGTCGGCTGAGGATAGCGCGATGAGGGAGGGTCGTATTATCTTGATGAAGTATAATAACCTTGTATTCTGTTCTAAACTCCGTTTCCATTCGATTCAATCTGCCTAGTTCCCAGGACAGCTCGAACGCGGTGAGCAAAGGGTCGGCTGACGACAGCGAAATGAGGGAGGGTCGTATTATCTTAATTAAGTATAATAACCTTGTATTCCGTTCTAAACTCCGTTTCCATTCGACTCAATCTGCCTAGTTCCCAGGACAGCTCGAACGCGGTGAGCAAAGGGTCGGCAGATGATAGCGCGATAAGGGAGGGAGCACTCAATGCACGGTACGCGTTGATGCGGGCCTGGGAGTGACGCAGGGAGTCCTCGGTTGATGACTTCACACATTCATCGCAGCCGCATCTGGAGGCAGAACAATGTATAAGAAAAACATAGAACTTTGACTGAGAGTTTTTTTGGAACCATTAGAATCATACTAATATTATAAATGCGAAAGTGTGTTTGTTTGTCCTTCAATCACGCCGCAACGGAGCAAATCGACGTGATTTTTGGGATGGGTATAGTTGGGGATCTGGAGAGTGACGTACGACTTTTTATCCCGGAAGACGATCCCGCGAGAACAAAAAAAATTTAAATCGCGGAAGAAGTCGCGGGCATCAGCTAGTTATAAATAGAATTATTTACTAAGAACCAATAGTAATTAGGTGACATTTGCAATTTTAAAGGCAATAGTTAAATCTGGCATCAAAGTAATTCAGGTTACAAATAAATTGTGACAAAAACTCGTACCTAAGAACTTTATTCATTGCAGTGTGGAGTAAAAATTCTTCAATAACCCAAGGTACTTATATAAAACACCAACTCGAGAGAGCGTCGCAATAGAAAATATTGTACTGTAATTAATGTACATGTGAAGAGAGAAAGTTGGTAGATGATGCAAGAGAATTGAGTAATATAGAACGGTTTCAAAAAGGTCTTTTCTGAAAACGATGGCGAATACAAAGAATACGTTGCAGAAAGTTGATTTTTAGAGATGAAAAAGGAGGTTGGAATATTTTGTTGCAGTTTCCATGCCTTTGTAGTGAGTGGTTTCGGTGCAAAGCTAGGATGAGGAGCTGGATTTTGAACGAAATTAAATTTCACTACCAAGGATTAGTAAGTTGAAGTGCCATTAGATTGATTATGCCTATCTTAGACGGCGCATGGAAAACCGTGGCTAATTTAAATGTACATGACAGAAAGTTGATGGATGAAGTGTGTAGTGGTAGATTCACTCGACGATTCAAAAGTACTTGTAAGAGTTTATTTGAATAAAATACATTTGAATTTGAATTAGAATTTGAAGAAAGTTGGAGTGGTGTGATGCATTTTCCATGCTTTTGTTAAGTAGCCGGTTGCTGGAGTCTGTATTGATAATGATAATGATGATGAAATAGAGCAGTGTATGTAACTCTTTGACTTCATGGGGAACAGGCAGTGTAACGCTGCGCTCAAGCAGTAGTTTGAGGATCTCGTAGTGATTCCAGTGGCAGAAAGTTGATGGATTAAGAAGGTGGTTGAAGTGTTTAGTTAGTGCAGTATCCATGCCTTTGTTAAGTAGCCGGCTGCCGGTGGCTGTATCGATGGTGATGATGAAACAGAGCAGTGTATGTACCTACTTGACGTCGTGGGGCACGGGTAGAGTCGCACCGCGATCTAGCAGCAGCTTGAGGATCTCGTAGTGGTTTCGGTGCGCAGCCAGGATGAGTGGTGTGATGTCTGGCGTGAAGGTCGCTGCTGATTGGTCTATGCACTCCCAGCTCTGGTGGAGGGGAAACAAAAATAAAACATGACAATAATAGTAAAGAAATGTTCATGTTCGTTCGCCACGAATATCATGCTGTAAGAAGAACTAAAAGTGCTTGCATGGCGGCCTCGCACCGGGAAGCGCAGCGTTGGATGACCCTCCGTTAGGTGAACGGACGATCTCAAGCGTGCAGCTAGGAGCCGCTGAAAACAAGCGGCACTAGACCGTGCTCTGTGGCGATACCTTCGTCCAGCTGTCCAGCCGTCTATAGGTTGAGACGACGGAGTAGAACAAACTTGCGCAAGAATGGCAACGACCAGATTATAATAACTATAATTATACGAACAATATACAAATTCAATTTTTTCTTTTAATCATGCTAACATGCAAGGGT
This sequence comes from Erebia ligea, assembly GCA_917051295.2. Lineage (NCBI taxonomy): Eukaryota > Metazoa > Arthropoda > Insecta > Lepidoptera > Nymphalidae > Erebia > Erebia ligea. Next base: position 3,420,712 of record OU785241.1, read on the forward strand.
GATAGGTACGTGTGCAATGTTCAAGTTTTTGTTTATGTGTCTCACTTGACGTTCATATCATTATCAATATGCTAGTGCATACTGCATAAATGATGCGAACTTTAAGTTCATCATCATGTAAAGTTCATATGCACTAGCATACCTACTGTTTAAATGATGCACTGTACATTAAATGTACAACACGGTGCTACATAAATACCATACGCGATCTGTCCAAGAAATTCTTAGCATACGCCTGTACACCCCGAACGCTTCTAGTTTCTAAGATATTATAGTTTCAGACCTCTAGTACTACTATAATTGACCGAGCGAAGCGAAGGTCTCTGAGTCTACTTTGAGTGAATTGGCACTTGTCCGTCCGTCCGTCTGTCTGTCCGTCTGTCAGAGCCTTATAACTTCTGAATTACTGAACGTAATTACTTCAAAGGACTTGTCCAAGATTGGGCCTTGAACATGAACCAAGATGATTTTAATACACGTGAATAGAGATCCTAAAATATGGCTTTTAGAATTATTTACACATTTTTAAAGGACCCCAATTTGGAGAAAAAAATATTTTTATTTTGTGGCTTTTTTAGGGTTCCGTACCCAAAGGGTAAAAACGGGACCCTATTACTAAGACTCCGCTGTCTGTCTGTCTGTCTGTCTGTCTGTCTGTCTGTCTGTCTGTCTGTCTGTCTGTCTGTCTGTCTGTCTGTCTGTCTGTCTGTCTGTCTGTCTGTCTGTCTGTCTGTCTGTCTGTCTGTCTGTCTGTCTGTCTGTCTGTCTGTCTGTCTGTCTGTCTGTCTGTCTGTCTCCAGGCTGTATCTCATAAACCGTGATAGCTAGAAAGCTGAAATTTTCACAAATGATGTATTTCCGTTGCCGCTATAACAACAAATACTAAAAATTCAAAAAATATATATATTAAGGGGGGTCCCCATACAATAAACGTGTTTTTTTTCGTATTTTTTTGCTCAATATTAAAAACGGTAACAGGTAGACGGTTCAAATTTTCACAGAATATTAACTTGTATATTACCTTTCAAAATAAATAATTAAATATCAATAAAGTAAATATTAAAGGGGGGCTCCCATACAACAAACGTAATTTTTATTTTTAATACGTCATAAATCGTAAAACTTACTACAGGTTTGTACGGAACCCTCGGTGCGCGAGTCCGACTCGCACTTGGCCGGTTTTTAGATCTTTGTCTGAATTTTATCAACAGTAAAAAAAAAACTTGTTTTTTTTTGTCACTTAAGTCATTGGGTGATTGTCAAATGTCACTGTCAGTTTTGTTTATCATAGTTTATTGCTGATTTATTGTTGTCTAATAATTATTTTACGAATGTCTCAAATACTCAATTATTATTTATTAATCTTATAATGTTGTATGTACTACCTATGTAGTGGAAAATGGGTAGTTTATCGAAATGGAATATTAATAATCACAATTATTGCGCATTACCCAAGTTTTAGTGTTGCCATCCATCGAAAAATATTTTCTACAAACGATATTTTTCTTAATTAATTTTTAAAAAAACGGGGTTTTCTAAAATTATTATTTAAATGGCGTTTATTGTTATATTTTTTTCTCTTTCACGTGATGGCAGTTTGGTTCTGGTTCATTGACACTCAGAATAAAAAACCACCCTCCATACTGAACTGGGACATGTCCTTTAAATATAATATGTAAACCGATGGCCTCCCGCCGAATATGGCTTAAAAAGTTATAAAAATCTTTATTTCAGGGGGGCTCTCGTAGAAGCGAATGCGAAGTAAAATGTTTTTTATAGCGTTACATAGGGTTGCGGTATATCATTTTAAAGATAATTAGGAATAGAGTCCAAAGGAGATGACCAGTAACTGCCCTCCGATTCGGGACAATGTGCAGGATTTCCGTTTTTAAAGTAAGGTTTAAAAATTAAAACCGAAATTACTATGGATTTATTATTCCGAATAAGGTCAAGGTTAAAATGTCTATAAAAACAATACGTTTATTGTTTAAATCTTGAGCGTCCGGTTTCCTCTTTAAGCACTACTCCATTTTGACGTTCCGTTTTATCCATGCCTAATAATAATCTTGTTACCCTACATGAATACCATATAAGTACCTTAGTCTTATGAGTTAATTATTATGAGCGATTTATTTTTGATCAATTAAATAGTAATGAAAAGGAAATGTATGTTTTGTTTTTATTATTTTTGTTAGTTGACAGGCCTCAAACGAACAAAGAATAACCACTGCGTTTAAAGGAACGTAACGCCTTCTGGCATTGCATCTGTCTGCCATCTGTGGTCGAATAGTTGAACAAACTCGCTAACCAAAACGTTTAGCGCCATCTGTTGTCGAATAGTTGAAAAGACTCGCTAGCGCCATCTAGTGTGGCAGCAGTACAATGTAGCGTGATTTTTAAAGGAATTACATAATTCTTGCAAATATAGTTTTATTATTCCAGTATTATTCTCATCCATGCCCAAATAATGCAAAGCTTAATTATTTTCCTGAGAAACGTGGTAAGCAATACTTAAAATATTTTTTTAGACTCGCTCACCACAACAACTAGTGCCATCTAGTGTGGGAAAGCAGTTTTTTGGTGAAACTTCTTTTATTTATTTTCTCAGTTTTCAGAGCCTTCAGACTCCTGAAGCTTTTTTATCTGAAAACTATTACAATAATAAAGAGTTCATTGCTGCACATTAATTTTTGATATCTAGGCAAGCTCCCATAGTTGCGCTGGTCAAGTCATTTACCGGTATATTGCTATCCCTATTTGGCTGATGACACATGATCGCGTGCAAGCGCGATAGCAATATGAGCGTACAAAAGGACATGACCAGTAACTGCCCTCCGATTCGGGACAGTGTGCAGGATTTCCGTTTTTACAGTAAGGTTTAAAAATTAAAACCGAAATTACTATTGATTTATTATTCCGAATAAGGTCAAGGTTAAAATGTCTATAAAAACGATTATTGTTTAAATCTTGAGCGTCCGGTTTCCTCTTTAAGCACTACTCCATCTTGACGTTCCGTTTTATCCATGCCTAATAATAATCTTGTTACCCTACATGAATACCATTTAAGTACCTTAGTCACAATATTATGAGTGATTTATTTTTGATCAATAGTAATGAAAAGGAAATGTATGTTTTGTTTTTATTATTTTTGTTAGTTGACAAGCCTCAAACGAACAAAGCATTTTCAAATAACCACTGCGTTTAAAGGAACTGCATCTGTCTGCCATCTGTGGTCGAATAGTTGAACAAACTCGCAAACCAAAACGTTTGGCGCCATCTGTTGTCGAATAGTTGAAAAGACTCGCTAGCGCCATCTAGTGTGGCAGCAGTACAATGCAGCGTGATTTTTAAAGGAATTACATAATTCTTGCAAATATATAGTTTTATTATTCCAGTATTATCCTCATCAATGCCCAAATAATGCAAAGCTTAATTATTTTCCTGAGAAACGTGGTTAGCAATACTTAAAATATTTTTTTAGACTCGCTCACCACAACAACTAGTGCCATCTAGTGTGGGAAAGCAGTTTTTTTGTGAAACTTCTTTTATTTATTTTTTCAGTTTTCAGAGCCTTCAGACTCCTGAAGCTTGTTTATCTGACAACTATAAAATATAAAAATTAAAATAATACGGAGATCATTGCTGCACATTAATTTTTGATATCTAGGCAAGCTCCCATAGTTGCGCTGGTCAAGTCCTTTTTTTTTTTAAATTATTCCCCTGAAATTGACGAAATGGGGGGGGCTTTCAAAGTGGAGATTTTCTATCGTTCAAAGTTGACCTCAGAACTCTTAATTTTCTGAAAGGCTGAGACTGAAACTTGATCAATTATTTGAATTATATCCTGTACTTGAACAACAAATACTAAAATTAGATAAATATTATAAGGAATCGAAATTATTTTTAATGCGCTTCAGTACTTTTAACACAACTTCACAATGATGTCAATAGATGGCGCTCTGTGATACCGCGAGCTCTCAGTTCGGGGCGAACCACTAGCATTAGTATAGCTGACTTCCGGGTTCAAGTCCCGGGTCGGGCCATATTTGAGTATTGGCTTTTTCTGACTAGAAATTCTCAATACTAGCCCGGAGCTAGGAAGTTGGCGGAGTTTCACCCCCGTGCCTCGAAGAGCACGATAAGCCGTCGGTCCCGCGGTTATTATCACTAACATGATAATAGTCGTTTAAGCCCGCCAACCCGCATCGGAGCAGCGTAGTGGGTCTAAGCTCTAATTCCCTCTCTCCTATGAGAGTGGAGGCCTGTGCCCAGTAGTGGGACGTCAATGGGCTGTAGTAGACTTACATAAGGCTCGCCGGGGACATGATGCTCCTCTTCCCACTGCAGTAGCAGTTCCACCGCCTCTACGTACTCCTCCTTGATGGCGTGCAGCAATGCATCCTGCAAGCAAATCATTCCAACTTAAACTCAAATATTTTTGAAGTGAAAACTTCATTAGCCGCGTTGAGCACTTTTTGGCAGGGGGTAAACTTGTGGATTCGCGTCACTGACATGCTCGCGAACACCGACATGCTCGCGTTGTTACGAAGACAACAGGTCTTAAATATAAATATACTACACTAGATGATTCCCGCGACTTCGTCTGCGTTGATTAAGATTTCTTGATTCCCGCGGGAACTCCTTATTTTTCCGGGATAAAAAGTAGTCTATGTCCTTCCCCGGGATACAATCTACCCCTGTACCAAATTTCATCAAAATCGGTTAAACAGATGGGCCGTGAAAGCGTAGCAGACAGACAGACACACTTTCGCATTTATAATATTAAGTATGGATTCGTAATTAAACTTCAATCCTTAGTTTTAAGGTTTATATTATAATTATTTTTAATTTAAAAAAAATAAATATTCGTTTTCACTTCTATCGATAGTCCCTATGACTGCCAATTTTTTTATTCAAATAAACAAGTGCTTTTAAATAGTCGAGTTAATCTACCACTGTGGACGACCTTTTTGATGAACTCCCTGACGCAGTGTTGAGCGCTGTTGTCTTAACGTGCAGAGGGCCCGGGTTCGATCCCCAGCAGGGTCAATTTGGGAATTTATAATTTCTGAATTTTCCCCAGTCTGATCTGGTGGGAGGCTGCGGCCGTGGCTAGTTACCACCCTACCGGCAAAGACGAGCCGCCAAGCGATTTGGCGTTCCGGTGCGATGTCGTGTAGAAACCGATCAGATTTGGACATTGTTATGTAAAATATTTGAATAAGGTATAAATGTAATATTTACTTTTCTATGAAAAAATATTAAAATGAAAATATAACCAACTTTAAGCCGGATGAAATTGATAGCTAAAATTATTAAGATACATAAAATTAATTAGGTGTAATAAAACTTCTCATAAATTAATTTTAACTAGAAACCGCTTCATTAGGTGACTCCCTATAGATGCGCAAAATTAATTAAACCATTTTGAGGTGATAAACTAAAAAAATTGGCACAGAATAATTACTAATAGTGTAGGTTAGGTTTTTTGACCTAGTAGTAGGTAGTAGTTAACTTTTTTTTTATTGCACTACAAGTTAGCCCTTGACTGCGATCTCACCTGATGGTAGGTGATGATGCATGGGTATGACCCATACCCCTAGTCGGTTTCTACATGACATCGTACCGGAATGCTAAATCGCTTGGCGGTACGTCTTTGACGGTAGGGTGGTAACTAGCCACGGCCGAAGCCTCCCACCAGACCAGACCAGAGTAAATTCATAAATTATAAATTACCAAATTGATCCTGCCGGGAAATGGGTATTTGACAACTATTCAAATAAATTATTTTTTAGTGATTATTAAATAGAGGATCTCCCAAAAGTCTAAAATATCCACGTCCCCTGTTAATTTTATGTTCAATAACTATTTTAAAATATCGATTAAAGTAAACACTTACAACTAACAGGTTAACCCGCTACCATCTTAGACTGCATCAGGCGAGATCGCAGTCAAGGGCTAACTTGTAGTGGATAAAAAAAAAAAGTACGTCGAACTTTGATGACGTTACTATGCAATGTTTCATACAAAATCCCATACTAAGCACGCGTTTTGACGTTTGAAAAAAAGTTGCTTATTTGACTGGTTGTCAAATACCCAATTGAACCCGGGACCTCCCACGTTAAGACAACAGCGCTAAACACTGCGACAGGGAGTTCGTCGAAATCATGGACGTATCCTAGTTTCTCGTAATGAATTCGTCACGTGGGATAACTCGGTTTGCATCCATTTCAAGGAAATTTGAATAAATTGATGGAAGTTTTGACGAGCGACGGATTTATGTTGCAATAACGCCATTTTCATTCTTATGAAACCGTTTCTCAAAATTGATGATTGTTGATTGATTGTTGACGACCTCCGTGGCGCAGTGTGTAACGCTGTTGTCTTAACGTGCGGAGGTTCTGGGTTCGATCCACGGCAGGGTCAATTTGGGAATTTATAGTTTCTGAATTTTCCCTGGTCTGGCCTGGTGGGAGGCTTTGGCCGTGGCTAGTTACCACCCTACCGGCAAAGACGTGCCGCCAAGCGATTTAGCGTTCCGGTACGATGCCGTGTAGAAACCGAATAGGGGTATGGGTTTAATATAACTGCCATGCCCCTAGCAGGTTAGCCCGCTACCATCTTAGACTGCATCATCACTTACCATCAGGTGAGATCGCAGTCAAGGGCTAACTTGTAGTGTATAAAAAAAAAAATGTTTTTTGGATCTTTCTTTGCATTTCGATCCTTATTTTAATTATTAATCTTATCTGGAGTGAGGGTGCAATTTTTGCATTTTGGCGCAACCAGAATTATAGGTAACTAGATGATGCCCGCGACTTCGTCCGCGTGGATTAAGTTTTTTTGATTCCCTCGGGAACTCCTTGATTGTCCGGGATAAAAAGTAGCCTTTGTCCTTCCCCGAGATGTCAAAATCGGTTTAAATATTTAAATATTTGTTATTATTTTCATAAAATATGAAAATTCAAGGTATTTAAATATCTCCGCGACATAAATAGCCTGGATGTCCTAATTCTCAGCTTTAGCTTTGATATAGTAAGCACGACGCGGGACGCTCTCAAAGCATCGATGCATGGATAATTTGATAGTGAACACTAAATTGGGACAGTTTCACATACACGGTAACTCCGACCTCGCTGGCGCAGTGTTGAGTGCTGTTGTCTTAACGTGGGAGGTCCCGGGTTCGACAGGTTCGCCCGCTATCATCTTAGACTGCATCATCACTTTCCATGAGGTGAGATCGCAGTCAAGGGCTAACTTGAAGTGGATAAAAAAATAACTGTCTAGTTTTTCTGTTTAAAAATTCTCATTAAGTAACTAATTATTGTAGTAAGTACCTACTTATTAAACGCGATCGAATAAGTAAAACTATGTCCACTTTTTCCACTTTTCTACTAATTGACAATATTTTGTACAAAAATAATAAAAATAAAAAAAACCCAATAGGTCTACTGATTGACCTATTGTTCTGGTCATTTCAGTTTGCCGTCAGACTATGAGAGTGAAGGAATAGACTTCAAACTTCAATCTATTTATTCAAATAAACTTTTTTAAACAAGCTTTTGAATCGTCGAGTTCCTTAGATTCTTACTTTAGATCTAACTTCCATACTTCCATACTAATATTATAAATGCGAAAGTGTGTCTGTCTGTCTGTCTATCTGTCTGTCTGCTACGCTTTCACGGCCCATCTGTTCAACCGATTTGGATGAAATTTGGTATAGTGGTAGGTTACGTCCCGGAAAATTTAAGAGTTCCCGCGGGAATTAAAAAAATTAATCCACGTGGACGAAGTCGCGGGCATCAGCTACGAGTAGTATAATAAAATAAATGTTTTTTTAGTAAATAATATATGAAACGTCCCCCAGCAGGTGTATGCGGCAAATACGAGGAAAGAGGTTTTATTAGGGCCTGAAGCTGGCTTTAATTAGGTTGCACCGAGCCGGAGACCTGCCACTTATTCTCTTATTTAGTGCTTAAACGGTAAAATATCATGTTTTTATATCTCACTAGCGCGCGACTCCGTCCGCGTGGTTTAAGTTTTTTTGATTCCCGCGGGAACTCCTTGATTTTCCGGGATAAAATAAAAATAAAAATTATAATTAAAATAAAAAATATAATTTCGTCTATTGGCGAATCCAGTCCTGCCAGTCTGGTAGAGCGTTTGCGGTTATTTCGTATGTCGTACTCATTTGAAAACTTTTTTTATGTGGAATTGTTGAAAACCGCAAAATTTATCTGGTGATTTGCAGGTATTATTAAATGACGTGACTAAAATGTTGACAAAAAATATTTTTTTGGTATTTTTTTGCAAATATTGTTTGCAAATGCTGGGCAGCGAAATAACCGCAAACGCTCTACCAGACTGGCAGGACTGGATTCGCCGATTGACGAAATTATATTTTTTCACAATTTCAGCTTGCCAAAAGGACCTTCCCGAAATTCGTCGCCAGCTCTCCGTCTAGCTTCGGTCCATCCATCCAAGGCTCTCATATCTCTTACTACTAGTAGTATATATATATTTTTATTCTTCTTTATTCAATATAAAAGTGGAACTGTTACAATTTTAAATACTTGTAAAAGCCTCCGCATAAACCGCGCAGGGTTTTTGCGCAGAGACTAATTTGACATTATGTATATTATATAACTAGGTAGGTATCGTATAACTAGGTAGTAGTATCGGTATTATATAACTAGGTAGTAGTATCGGTTTATTTCGTAAAACGACGTACATGATAAAATAATGATAACAATGCATGCTTATACCTACTTCGCTTCTTTGGACCCAGTCTGGTATGTCGTCTCTAGGGGAAATGGGGAAATGCACTGACATGCACTTGCTTTGATAAGTGAATTAAGTTATCAAGTTATTGTTATTGGTGACTGCAAGTTGCAACAGAATTCCTTCATACCGGAAAACTTATGGATAAGTAATAAGTAAGTACTTTCTCATAAAAGATTTCCTTTCCTTTAGTGAAAATAAAATCAAATCGAAACATTTTTTATTCAAATAAACTTTAATATGAGTGCTTTTCGAACGAATTTACCTACCACTGGTTCGGAATACCATTCTTACCGAAAAGAAGCTCTTGTATAGAAATAAATTAATTACAATAGTTTTAGTCTTTAGTGAATTAAATCCACGCTCTTTTCTATCTTTAATAATCTAGAAATTTCTTCCTAAAATAAAGAGGGAGATCAACAATCAATCTGGGAACAGGTTTCCCCTCAGTACCTATGTCAAATGGAGTCAGGTCATAGTCTAGCTGGTCAGGCATGCAGGTTTTCTTACGATATTTTTCTTCACGTTACAGCAAGGGATTTTGATTTGCTACAACGCACGTGGCCTAAGTAACCCGTTGTCCTAGGTGAGCGACGAAAGCGACGCGACGCGACACGACGCATCGCAACGCGATACGACTCCATAGAAAATGACAAACTTATCTACGAGACAACGTAGGCCACGTGGAGGGTCAGCTACCGTTTAGCTAACATACCAGGGTGCATAAGTTATTTACCAGAGTAATTTGTTACATACTGAAATATAGGTACATAGAGGATAGGTATACTTAAGTAACTAAGGTATCGACATATTTGTCGGTAGAGCAAAATAGAAAAGCGAAAAAGCCAAACTCTTTACGCAAATGGAATACCCATTCTTATCAAACGAAAATCATATTTATTGTCTTTTGAGATTTGCGGAGGATTCTTAGACGACGGTTATGAAAATATACGAGTACACGAGAACAGGGGTATCGATGCAAACTATCGCACTAGTGATTTCCCTGAGGATCGCGATAGGTATGTTTTGGTAAAATGTTGCTACTTACTTTTTTTGTTCTCGAATCATAGAGTTTATAGTTTATTGAAAATATTTTACCGCTCAGGGGACTACTACCATCGCTTTAAATCTTTAAAATCCGTATTATTTTAAGCAATGTTATGATACTTATTATGGTTACATCAAGTTTCGTGACATGAAACTAACGACCTCAATTTACCTACATAGACGGGCCCAGTCAAACAAATAATGTAGACATATTTTACTGGCGCAATCTAGCCTGAAAAGCGGGACAGCGCTATGGCGGGGACAAGGACAGGCTTATACAGGTGAGGGGCACGCCCTACAAGTTGGACGTTTTTCTATGAAAGCATGAAACTGTCATTTTGAAATAATACTGCTTTAAGTAATGGTAGTAACCCATACATTTATCATACTAATATTATAAATGCGAAAGTGTGTTTGTTTGTTGATTTCTTGGTTTGTCCTTCAATCACGTCGCAACGGAGCAACGGATCGACGTGCTTATGGGCATAGAGGACCTGGAGAGTGACGTACTTTTTATCCCGGAAAATAAAGGAGTTTTCGTAGAAATAAAACCACGCGGACGTAGTCGCGTTAGTTAGTATGGAATAACTGATCGAACGCCAGCTATCAAGCGCTTGACAATTCCATACAAATCGTAGGCACACAGTTTTTATATTCCAGCTTTCATACCTTAACTTTGATCCCGGAGTTGAGGAATAGCTTGATGAGCTCGATATTCTCATTCTCGATGGCAGCGATGAGCGCAGACCTGTTCAGAGGGTCCACGCAGTTTATGTCGAGGACGTCCGGCTTGTCCGCGTACGTTTGTATTAACCTGTTTGGGAAAAATATTTTAGTTGAGTAAAAAAGTACTTATAACTAACCTAAATCCACATGGAAAAAGTTACGCCCGCGCGACTTTTTCACCTAGTTTATATTAATATTCATATGAATAAAATTTTATTTTTTAATTAAGAAAACTTTACAATTTACGCTTTCATGACTGTTGTTTATACCTTAAAGTAAAACAGAATAATAAATATACTAAAAATAGAGGTCTAAAAACTATTTTCAACTCCTGTAGCACTGAATAGGCCTTTGAATGGCATTTTCATTACTAATGCGAGCTTTTGTGCTGCAAAAATGGTAAATGCATGTTTTGTTACTAATGCTATACCTAAAAGTTTATCTACGATACATAACTGTAATATACATCCATATTAAGATTATAAACTAGCTGATGCCCGCGACTTCATTCACGTGAATTAAAGATTTTTGGTTCCCGCGGGATCTCTTTAATTTTCCGAGATAAAAAGTATCCTATGTGTTATTCCAGAAAACAATCTATCTTTATGCCAAATTTCATCCAGATCCGTTCAGCCGTTATGGCGTGATTGAGTAACAAACATCCATCCATACATCCATCCATCCATCCATACATCCATCCAAAATTTTGCATTTTTATTATTAGTATACTAGTGATGTGTTTTAACGGTGAAGGAAAACATCGTGTGGGAACCTGCAAACCCGAGAGTTAATTTTTTTACACACACAGAGATAGACTAGGTATAGTCTGGAATAACACATATGGAATCAAATAAATATTATAAATGCGAAAGTTTGGATGGATGGATGTATGGATGTATGTTTGTTACTCAATCACGCTCCAACGGATGAACGGATCTGGATGAAATTTGGCACAGAGATAGATTATAGTCTGGAATAGCACATAGGTTACTTTTTATCCCGGAAAATTAAAGAGTTCCCGCGGGAACCAACAACCTCAATCCACGAGGACGAAGTCGCGGGAATCAGTTAGCACAGTTATAAGTAGGTTAGGTAATCGATGTAAGACACATCAAATACCTTGTACCTAATTATAAAATAGAAAATTTAACCTCAAAACCGTGACACGAGACGAGTTATAGTAAGTACAGGTTGGTAAACTGGATTATTCGCTCTTGTACTGATTCCCGACTTAGCGTCAACCGCCGAATAATACGACTCGTCGACCGGCGGATTGATATAAAAGGTTTCTGGGGATAGATTAGTTTTGCTTATTTCGTACAAATCTAATTTTGCTTTTATCTGATTATCGAAATTAAAAGTTTGGATTTCTTTTTTCTTTTTTGTCTACATTTTAGGTTAGATAATATTCATAACCGCTTCGTGCATAGCATTATGCGTAAAAGCATTTTTACAGCGATAAAAAAAAAAAAAAAAGGTTAGATAATATTGCGTTTATGACGACTTTTGATTACGACGACGGCTTGAAATTAGTGATGACTGTACGCGTGCCCAATTCGGTAACTGTCCATTTTGAGCTGGCCTCAAATTAAGAAATTTTCTTTTTGAAAAGTTTATTTTTTGCTAGAAGTTCTTTTTAAAACGTCTAAAAGTATAGTGTGTGTTCCGTTATAAGCACTGCGAGCACTGGCAGTGCTCTTTACTGGGGACTTCCAGTGCTCTCAGTGTATTTCGGAACGCACCCATAGTCTCCTCTGTCAGCGTTCAGTTTTTGATGTCACGAATTGACGTTCCTTAATTATGGATTATAATTCCAAAACACGCAAGTCAACAATAATAATCAAATATAAAAATATTATGCGAAAGTTTGGATGGATGTATGGATGTGTGGATGTATGGATGTATGGATGTTTGTTACTCAATCACGCTCCAACGGCTGAACGGGCACAGAGATAGATTATAGTCTAGAATAGCACATAGGCTACTTTTTATCCCGGAAAATTAAAGAGTTCCCGCGGGAACCGAAAAACCTCAATCCACGCGGACGAAGTCGCGGGCATCAGCTAGTAAAACAATATGGCTTTAAGCGTTGGCAGTATGGCCTCTGCTATTGGTAGGAAGGCTCACTTTAGATTAGCTTGAGGAATCCGCAACAGGTTGGCTTGACCTGCTGTTGGGAGGAAGGCTTACTTTTGAACAGTAGCATAGTCTCCTCTGTCAGCGTTCAGAAGGTAAGTCTTCTCCTCCTTGGTGAGCGGTCTCTCGGCGAAGCTGCGCAGGTCGTGCTGGCTGTTGCGCATGGCCTCCTGGGTGCTTCCCAGGAGCTCCTCTCTGGACCCGCTGTTCATTTTGTTCTGGAAAGATAGTTTAGTATTAATAAATCAGTGATTCTAAGGTCTAACTGCTTCGTTGGTCTAGTGATTAGCATGATCGACTGTGGCCAACGAGGTCCTGGGTTCGAGTTCCGGGTCGGCCATAATTTAAAGTACCTACCTATTGGGGTTTTCTGACCAGAAGTTCTCAGTAGGTACTAGCCCGGAGTTAGGAAGTTGGTGGCGTTTCACCCCCGTGCCTCGGAGAGCACGTTAAACCATCGGTCCCGAGGACTTAGTGATAAATCACTATCATGATAAAATAGTCGTTAAAGCCCGCCAACCCGCATTGAAGCAGCGGGTCTAAGCTCTAATTTCCTACCTCCTAAGAGAGTGGAGGCCTGTGCCCAGCAGTGGGACGTTATTGGGCTGTAGTGGTGGACTAAAGGTCTAGCCCCACTATAGATGCACAACGCGGCGCGGCTAGTTGCGGCAAATATTCTTTGTATGAGTTTGTATGGACCCACATAAGCGACGCGGCACGACATAGTTGTACGAAGAATACTTGCTACTACGTGTCGCGCCGCGCCTCTGTAGTAAGGCTAGAGCTAGACATTTAAGGAAGGGACTTAAATATACTCAAGGTCGTAAAACCAAAGTGATTTGAAATTATATTGTAGTGTTTAATGAATTAATTTGTATAAAATATTCGCAAGCCTTGAAATTGAAGGTCATTACACTTATTATAACGGATGATTCATTTAGATGCACTTTATTCAAAACTTTTTTTTAAAATAAAAAACAAATTTATCGGGTTATCTTTATTCCCCGTGATCTCCTGATCATTTGGTACCAACAAGACGGCGCCACACAGCACGTGAAACCATGGCTTTATCGCGAGAACAATTTAGTGAACAGTTCGGACATTTCGCGCTTTGGACCGGTGAGTTGGCCGTCGTGATCACACCCCTAGACTTTTTCCTTTGGGGCTATGTAAAGTCCAAAGTCTATATGGGTAAGCCGCGTACGATTGAACAACCGGTAGCCAACGTTACACACGTTAATCGCCAAATACCATTCGAAATGCTCGGACGCGTCATCGAAAATTTTAACTGCAGAATGGGCCATGTTAACTGCAGTTAAAGACAACATTTTAGAGAAATAATCTTTAAAAACCAAATGTAGAGAATGATTATTTTGTATGATAATAAAGATAAGCCGATTAATTTGTTTTTATTAAAAAAAAATAGTTTTGAAAAAGGTACTAATATGAATCACCCGTTACTTACAAAAATTGCAAAATGGATTTGTTATGTTTTTTCAGATTAATATCATCAATTCAACCCATCTCCGGCCCACTACTGAGCCTGGATCTCTGGACCCCTCTCAGAATGAGAAGGGTTTGGGACATAGTCCACCACACTGGTCCAGTGAAGATTGACAGAAATCCATCGACTTTGAAAACATTCTTGTAAACCCTCTGGCATGCAGGTAACTAGAGAGTCTATATTATCATAATATTTTACTATGAATCCCTCAGCCCTTTTCCTTTTTGAAGTCAGTAGAAAAATGCTCTTGACACAAGACGAAGCAACAAGTCAGCCTTCATAAATCAGGTCGGATTATCTAACGTGATGATTAGTTCAGATTTGTCGGATTCGTTCTCAGGGCACGTATCTCCCGCGTATCTCTTGCTCTCGTAGAATGAAATAGGTGCTTTCATGTCAGCACGTGTGAAACACCCTTTTATGATGTGAGAAATTAATTTGATAGCTTGACTGAGACACGTGCACAAGATTTTTTTCGCGGGTTTTTAAAATAAATATTGAATAGAAACTAGCCCTATTTCTACAGCCCTATTTCGTAAAATCTGCAATTTTTGTTATAATCTCCAATGTAGTGATTGGCTGAAATTATATATGGACAAAGGATTTTGCCTAATAGCGAAAGAGAAATCTTTTTCGTACTTAATAAAGCCCGAATTTATTATAATGGTAACTCCAGAAAAAAACGATTTGCTGGTATGTGAAATATAGTAGGAGTTATTTTTTTTTTTATATTTTGTGCACTCAATCTCGTCTTTTGTACTAACTTATTTCTCGAAGTAGTGATGTGTAACTCGACGTTATAATAAACTAGATGACGCCCGCGACTTCATCTGCGTGGGTTAAGGTTTTTTAGTACCGTGGGAGCTCTAAATTTCCTATGTCCTTCTCTAGGATACAACCTATCACGTACCAAATTTCATCGAATTCGGTTGAACAAATGAGCAGACAGACAGACACTTTCGTTTTTATAATAATATTATAGTATGGATATTATATTTATTTCATTACTGAAAGCAGTTAGGGCGAAAATACACTAAGTCTATGGTCAACTTTTTTGTCTGGCAGGCAATGCAATGCAACTACCTAATTAGCTGCTCAGCCCACCGCGACATGACACAACAAGTTTTTTCCTGTCTTTTCTTTAGTGTGTATACTACCACGGCCAAGAAAGAAGGTAATCTTCTTCGATTAAAAGCTGCAAAGACGTGAATCGATTTATAGCGTTCCAGTACGCCGGGTAGAAACCGATGTGGCCCGTGTGTAGTTTAATAAAATCTTATCTGCAATATCCCTTCTAGATTAGTCCACTTTACTAACATCACTAACTTAGACTCACACATCACTTTTTAGGTAGGAAAAGTCGAATAGTTTTTACCGCATTATCCGGATCGAATCGTATCCGTGGGCGTTTGCTTCTTTTCTTTTTCGTCATCCTGGTAGGTATGCGAAAATATCCACAAAATCCCAACCCGGTATATTAAACTATGACACCGTAACTTCAACTGAAAACACTCTTTACAAAACTACCTCTACATAAGTTTTGGTTGTCACTTAGTACGTTTCAACTCGTTAAGTTATAGATAGGGTTGAGTTGGTACCTACGAGTACATTGGAAATCGCGTTTAATTATGTACTGTCAAGTTCAAAAATTATTAACACTATCGGTCGGTTAAGGATACTTTGTAAACGGGAAAATGTAGAAAATCTTCAGTCCTGTAGGCACTAAAACCTGTATTAAGTATCCAGTATGATGACTGGTTGCGAAGCCCTCCGTTGGATTCATATTTTGCAAATACAGCATTAATTACTACGAATAAAAGTACTCGTAGATCTCGAACTAGGAACTATTGGTCCATAGGATTAGTTTTTTTTCAACCCCGACCGTGTTCTATGGGAAATTGGGCACCCTTGCGGTATAGTAATTTTAGGGTGCCGTAGTAAAATAAAGAACATCTTCAGCTAAATCCAGTCCCTCTTTCAGTCTGTTCGTCTGTATGTCACCAATATTTCATTTGAGCTTCGAACAAGCGTCAAAATTAGTATAAAACTGTAAACAGTTTGTATAAATCAAATAAATATTATAAATGCGAAAGTTTGGATGGATGTATGGATGTATGGATGGTTGTTACTCAATCACACCCCAACGGCTGAACGGATCTGGATGAAATTTGGCACAGAGATAGATTATAGTCTGAAATAACACAGGCTACTTTTTATCCCGGAAAATTAAGGAGTTCCCGCGGGAACCGAAAAACCTCGATCCACGCGGACGAAGTCGCGGGCATCAGCTAGTAGTTAAATATGTATAATTAATTAGTGAACAAAGTAACATTATTTTGTGTTTTACAACGTCAATAAACACACATCATCGATTAATAGTCACTTCAGCGGTTTAATAACCATAGACAGTCTGATAGATAAAATGATAAACTGTCGATCCGGCGCGATTCGACTCCCGCGCTATACTAATTTTAGTGCATCGCGTAGTGACGGATTGGTGATCTATTTCTGAAAGATATTGCAATTCTAAATTCCTTTTCACGCGGATTTCACGACCTTTCCGGCACAAAATCGACATTAATCACTATCTCAACGAATTCCAGCCATAATTTATTTTTATCGTTTAAATAGCAATCAATCTTTAAGTACTTGCCTATATTGATTTTAAAAAGTATGGTCGGAATATAAATGCGAAGTTTTGATGGATGGATATATGGATGGATGTTTGTTACTCAAGTTTTGATTTGCTTTGTAGATTCATTCGACTATTCATAAGCACTTGTAATAAGTCTATTTGAATATAAAAATTTTGAATTTTGAATTCAATTTCACCAGAACGGCTGAACGGCTTTGGATGAAATTTGGCACAGAGCTAGATTATAGTCTGGAATAACAGATAGGCTACTTTTTATCCCGGAAAATTAAAGAGCCAAGTAACCCTAATCCACACAGACGAAGTCGCGGGCATCAGCTAGTATATCCATAAGTGGATGCTGAAATGTGTATGTCCGTGTACTACTTCTGTTAGTTCATATAGTTTTCAGAGATAGCTTGATCCCGGAAAACCAGGGCTCCCACGGGATTCTTAAAAACTTTAGTTCCAGCGGACACCGTCATGGGAATAATCTAATGAAGAAAAGAAAACTCAAATTCCAACGTAATCAAAACTCACAACGTACGTTTCACTCCGACTCCGGAGCATCCTCGGGAGATGTTGAATCAACAATAAACTGTTACTTTTTTACAAGCTTTTATTTAACTTGCTATGTTTGTGGGTTTGTTTAGTGTTTATCAACTGGATTTTAAAACTAATTATCTATCTAATAATCTCTGACCGATTGAGCTGAAATTTTGCAGACACGTTTAGTTTGGATGTCAATGCATGGTTAGCGACGTCATTCTAAATCCAATATGGTGGACTCCTAAAGATGACGGACTAATAATTTTAATGCATCCCCATCAAAAGGGTTTGCTGAGAAAAATACTAAAAAAAAAATGACGTCGCACTAAATTCAATATGGCAGACGATAAAAGCTTGTTTTTTTAATGATTGTTTAAATAATATTATTCCATAGTAATCATGGAATTCCGCTATGTAACGCTTGCTTCTATCCATTTGTCATTCCTTTAATGATGTATGTAATCAGATGTGTGCGCCTATATTTTAATCGGGAACACTTACAATCGTAATTTATCGTAAAAGATACAGTAAAACTCGGATCATAAATTTTCTATTGGCGTGAGCAGTTTACAACTAAAGCTATCCTAAAGTGTTAGCGTTTTCATAAGATGAAGCGACTCATAAAAGTTGTAACAGTAATTCATAAATGTTGCAGTTACATTGCGACACGCTTCAGACAGTTCACAGTTTTTTTAAGATTTATTTAGTCTCTACATTTTTTTATTTAGATAGCCATTTCCAATGGTAACATTTTCAATGGTAAGTAAAATAAAATAAATGGTTGGACAGAATATTGGTCTTGTATTAAAACTTTCATAACGGTAACATAGAAACGTGCATTAGTGTCTCTATAATCGTGTCCTACATACGCTTTTATTACTATAATGCAGAATGCACGTCTCTACATAGAGTTTGTTATAAATTTTAATCTTTTTTGAATTTTTTATTCCCTTTTCCCATTTTCCCTCTCACTAAAGAATGTGCTTTTTTTTGGTTACAATAAAGTATAACAGGAGGCCTAATATGGAAAAACGTTCTTATAATTATTATTACAATCTCAATTATTGCCTCGATTGGTTGAATTTGCGGTATTCTTGTTGAAATAAATAGCACTTCATTTCAAGCAAAAGTGAAAGAGTATCGACCAATCAAACATGTTGGCGATCGTCACATTGAGTTAATTATTATTCACAACAAAAATAATTTGATCAAAGCGGATTGGGGGGCTTCATATCGGGGGGGCTTAATAAAATTATCAACTTTGAAACTACGGGTTCGGATCGCAACTATATGTAAAAGTGGATTAGCATAATACGCCTCGCTTAGCAGTTAATAGCAAGTTTGTACAATTGAATTTGAAATCCTTCATTTATTGGTTTTGATGAGTGATTTTAAATTTTTCTGAGGTAAGCGAGCCTTCTGGTGGTCAACGCATAAAAGTAAGTCAATTCGGTAAGCATCACTGGACTAGTTGATAGTTGACTAATTATGTTGGCCCTATGTCCACTTTGTTTCTATGTCTTAGGAACCATTTAGGTTTAGGTTTAAAGATATTTATTTCTCAAGCAAGAACAAAGGTCACTTATATGAGAACAATAATAATACTTAAACTATGCTTATAATAAGGTGACCTTAAACTAATTTCTATCTACAAACTAATCTTATTATTTAAACTTCATTTTGAAAATGTTTGAGTAATTTTTTTTTGAATTAATTAATAAAACATTTTTCGTTAAAAACTTCATTTGGTAAGGCATTGTACAGTAGTGCTCCTTCAAACTGTACAGTTTTAGTGTACAGTGTAGTTTTAGTGTAGTGTGTATATTTAATAATGATATATTATCATTAACTAAAGTTAATATGGATGGATGGCGTATGGATCAAACCCCTAACCACGAAGGTCGATAATAGGGATGAAAAATATTTTTCACTGATTATTAAATAGAGGTTCTTTCAAAAGACCTTATCATTTTAAACCATCGATTAAAGAAAAAAAGTGTGCTGAAATTTGATGAAGTCACAACTATGTATTTCATATAAACATCCATACTAGAAGCGTGTTTTTAAATTTGATAGAGAGTTGCTGATTTGATTGAGTTGTCATCATCCCTATAATTCCTCTATCAGGAGGCATCATTGATGTAGAATTTTAGTAATGGCCCCCATCTACCATCGCTTAAAGCCGTATTATTTTAATATTGTTGACGTTCGTGTTTTAGAATTATAGTGCTTATAGATCGGTTTTAAGTAGACCGCCATAATTTTGACCTTGCCCTTATATCGAACGAAGCTCGTTGTTTTTACAATGTAAACACACTCTCATCGACGCGTCCGGATCAAAGCGGGCCATCGCCATGTGTGAGATGGAACGACTTTCAACATTTCACGTTTAAAAAGCTATGTTAGTCAAATTCATTAATCATTACATGTAATTTATTTATTTTAAACTAGCTGATGCCCACGACTTCGCCCGCGTGGTTTAAGTTTTTTGATTCCCGTGGGAACTGCTTAATTTTCCGGGATAAAAAGTAGTCTTTAAGTCACTCTCCAGGTCTTCAACTATCCCCATGCCAAAAATCAAGTCGATCCGTTGCTCCGTTGCGGCGTGATTGAAGGATAAACCAACAAACCAACAAACCAACAAACAAACACTTTCGCATTTATAATATTAGTATGATCTTGAAAAATTTTGCATCTGATTTTAAGGTAAAATAGATATTATCAAAGTTTTAAGTTCTTTAACAAACGGGTTGTCTGGAAATCACTTTTAGTGATAAGACCGCCCTTGCGCGGGCATTGTTTTTTAGTTCTATATTAATCTATATTAATATTATTAAAGCGAAAGTTTGGGTGGATGGATGGATGGATGTTTGTTACTCTATGACACCAGAACAGCTGAACGGCACCTAGATGAAATTTGGCACAGAGGTAGATTATAGTCTGCAATATCACATAGGTCACTGTTTATTCCGAAAAATTAAAGAGTTCCCGCAGGAACCAAAAAACCACAATCCACGCGGACGAAGTCGCGGACATCAGCTAGTTTATTTTAAATCTTGAAAAATTTTGCACCCGATTCTCAGGTAAATTTTATCAAAGTTAAGTTCCTTAACAAACGGGTTGTCTGGATTTAGTGATAGGACCGTCCTTACGCAGGCATTTCTGTTTATAATTTCGTTCTATGTTATGTGTCTAAATAATGTATCTATGTATATATCATTATATCACGTCATGTTTGTAATCGAACCATAGTCACATCACACAGTCGTATAACAGAAAAAGTGTCATCTGTCGCCATAACCCTAAGGATACATGTAATTATTATTTTCAAGCCGTAATTATTATTTTAATGTTGACGTTCGTGTTTTAGAATTATAATCCTTATTTTAGGGATGTTAAGGTACGGGGCATAAAGCTGTCATTTAGAAATAATAAACGATGGTAGTACCTAACCCCCCCAGGTAAGATTGTAGTCAAGGGCTAACTTGTAGCGGAATAAAAATACCTTGTTGTTTTGACGACCTCCGTGGCGCAGTGTGCAGCGCTGTTGTCTTAACGTGCGGAGGTCCCGGGTTTGATCCCAGGCAGGGTCAATTTGGGAATTTATAATTTCTGAATTTTCCCTGGTCTGGCCTGGTGGGAGGCTTCGGCCGTGTCTAGTTACCACCCTACCGGCAAAGACATGCCGTTCCGGTACGATGGTGTGTAGAAACCGAATAGGGATATATCGCCATTCGACAACGGAACACATACGCCATTCGCCATGCCCTTAACAGGTTAGCCGCAATCCAGTGAGATCGCAGTCAAGGGCTAACTTATAGTGGAATAAAAATACCCTTGGGTTTGTATGATATGTGTGTCAGAGAATTTACGAGAACTTGGCTATATGTCATACGATTTCTGTAAGCGATTTACTCGCCACGTAATGGGATTGGCCGCCAAGGTGAGCCGGTGCCTACTTTCACGTTTTTATCCACAACACAACAGATTTTATGTAGAGAAACAACCTTTCTGCATTGATTTGGTTTTTAGAGGGCGTAGACAGAATGTTAAGATAGCGGAATTTTTAAATATAAACTAGGTATTTTTTTAAATCCATACTATATACATCCGTTCCATTAATCCGGTGCGCGAAAAAATTCCTCGATTAAAAGTAAATTTTTCAATCCATACTTATTCATTCTAATATTATAAATGTTAAAGTGTATCTGTCTGTCTGTCTGCTACGCTTTCACGGCCCACCTGTTCCACCGATTTTGATGAAATTTGGTACAAGGATAGATTGTTTCCCGGGGAAGGACATAGGTTACTTTTTATCCCGGAAAATTAAGGAGTTCCCGCGGGAGTTGAAAAAACTTGAACCACGCAGACGAAGTCGCGCATTATCTAGTAAATAAATAAATGGTAAATAAATAATTTTTGGGGTTACGTGAGTTCAAGAGCTCAAAACCAGTGATAATTTAATGGTTAAGGACATTCGCCTTCTATTCAGGGGGCCAGGGGTTCGATCCTCGGGCACAGCTGGACCTGTTAAACCCTTTAAGTATATGAAATACTTTAAGTATATTCGTTCGCGTGGATTGAGTTTTTTTTTGGTTCCCGCGGGAATTTTCTAATTTTCCGGGATAAAAAGTAGTCTATTCCAGACTATAATCTATCTCTGTGACTAATTTCATTAAGATCCGTTCAGCCGTTCTGGCGTGATTGAGTGACAAACACTCCATCCGTCCAAACTTTCGCATTTATATTAGTACAGATAGGTATAATATCTAAGTTATAAAATAATATTAACTGTAAATATAATTAATAATATTTATTAATAAATATAACTCATATTAATTGTAAATATCATACTGCGGGCAAATATATTTACTTCAGCGCCAGCTCTTGGGTCACCTGAGGCATGGATCAGTTTTTGGGACACGACATTTATAAAATTAAAGTAAAGTAAAGTAAATATTTACTTGGAAAATAGGTGCGTGCTCATTTATATAGCTGCCAAATATCTGGCGATCGGTAATACAATGGATTAACCTGAAACGGCTTTGATATACCTACTATAAACTAACTAACTGCGATAAACCGTCGATGATCCGATTGACCCGTTTTTTAGTTAATTTGTTAATTATTTCGGTGAAATACTACCCTCAGGGGCAACGCACACCTGCAAGCTTCGTTAGGCGCGACCTAATAAACATTCAAATGTCACTTCCGCTGAAAATGGCTGCCAAATCCAACAGCTGCTTTTAGGCCGCCATATTTTATTAAAAATGAAAATGAAAACGAAAATGAAAATGATTTATTTCATGTAGGACAACTTGTGCCACTTATGATAAGTCGTAAGAATCTACCACCGGTTCGGAAAGCTGATTCTACTGAGAAGAACCGTCAAGAAACTCAGCAGTTGCTCTTTTTATTGGAATACCAAGTACTTAGTGGCCATTGAAATATAGTTAGTTAGTGTCTATAGATAGACCTATAGAAGCCGTTATGAAAGGTGGACAGTTAGAAACTGTTAAGTAAGTTTATTAAAAGCAAAACTATTTGCTAAGTAACGCTAAAAATAAACTACTGTGACTCGTCATAAGCCTATCTATCTGTTTCATACATTAAACATACGTAAGAAAGAGACACGACACAAGTCATCACGTGATTTCCTGTGTCACCCTTTGCTGCACACGCAACTCTTACGAGCGTTTATAATATTACTAGCTGATGCCCGCGACTTCGTCCGCGTGGTTTAAGTATTTTTCCCCACAGGGGTTCCTTAATTTTCCGGTATAAAAAAGATAAAAAGTAGCCTATGTCACTCTCCAGGTCCTCAACTATATTCATGGAAAAAATCACGTTGACCCGTTGCTCTGTTGCGGCGTGATTGAAGGATAAACTCTCTATAAAACGTCCTTGGGGAGCGAATTTTCAAAAATGGTGACACTTCTGCAGATCTAACTTAAAGCCCAAATGCTAAGTTTCATGGATATAACTTGAGAAATGAAGGACTTTCATACGAACTTTCAACCCCTATTTTACCCCTTTGGGAGCGGAATTTTAAAAAATTGTGAAACACGTATTTCTTAATTTTTTACCGGTAGCTTATATACCAAGTTTCATGGATATAACTTGAGAAATGACGGACTTTCATACAAACTTTCAACCCCTATTTCACCCCCTTAGGGGTTGAATTTTGAAAAATCCTTCCTTAGTGAGCGCCTACGTCACAAAAGGAACCTACTGTAAAAATTTTAAGTTTCTAGCCCAAGCGGTTTAGGCTGTGCGTTGATATATAAGTCAGTCAGTCAGTCAGTCAGTCAGTCAGTCAGTCAGTCAGGACTTTGAATTTTATATATATAGATAAGCTCGTATACTGCTGAGTACTACTACTGACTGACCCACGGGCTCGAGCGAACAAGAAAAAAAAACCGACTGAGTTTGTTGTGGGCTCTAAATCCAGGGCGCGTTTGGAACCCTCGTAGCTTTAGTTTTAAGACTAGTATGGCGCGTGGGTGCGCGGCCCGCTAGCGGACCGCGTAGTGAACCGCGTGGCCCACTGTGATCCACTGTCTACTTTACTCGCTGTCCTACTATCCTGGTTTACTGTCTACGTGTTTGACGACCTCCGTGGCGCAGTGTTGAGCGCTGTTAAATTTACGTGCGGAGATCCCGGGTTCGATCCCCGGCAGGGTTTGGAAAATTTATAATTTCCCTGGTCTGGCCTGGTGGGAGGCTTCGGCCATGGCTAGTTACCACCCTGCCGGCAAAGACGTGCCGCCAAGCGATTTAGCGTTCCGGTACGATGCCGTGTAGAAATCGAATAGGGGTATGGGTTTAATACACATCTCCCCCCCCCCCCTCACCCCCTTGTATCAATACCTTTGGGTGCCATCGAACTTCGGCAACTTGGCTTTCCTAATGGCAAACCGACAATAATTCTTCCATGAAGAACAAATCTTGTAAAAAAGACGATATCAAAATCATGCATTTCTGCTTATCAAGTAGACTTTCAGGCCCTGATAATTTTCTACCCAAAAACCACTCTTCCATCTTTTAAATACTGTCTGAGATAGCCGCCATCTTGAATCCGCCATTTTGGTTTTTTTTTTTAGCTCACTGCCAATTGTATGAAGTTTCGAGTATTTTTTGTTTGAGCAGCCCCTACCTATCTTTAATACCCTGACCGTGCTCCTCACCCATCATCCGAACCTTCGATCATCATCTCTCTCCATATTTTTTTCTCCGAACCATTCGTCAAAATGAGAATTCTTCCATAAAAACAAATCTTGAAAAGAAACCGTAATCTTGCATAGTTTTTCTATAAAAAAATAAAATCCTGCCATCTTGAATTTTTTTCCTGTTCATCAAGTAGACCTTCATGTCCTGATCATCTTTTGCCAAGAAACCACTCTTCCATCTCTGATACTCTTCGAGATAGTGTCAGAAGTGTAAACGAACCATTATTGTATCGGTCTGTATAGTCTGTGGTTTGTACTTGTCAAACGTCACATAGAATTTTTCTTTCTCTTTTGCCTAGACTGACAGACCGGCTAACACGTAATTTCTTGTGCTCCCAAAATATAATCTAAATTAATCCTCCTTTCTTGTTTGATTTCCACGGCCTATCCCTTCAGGTTATGGCCCAGCCCTTCAGGCTATTGAAGATTGTCCAAGTATTTAAATTTAAAACAAGTAAGTTAACCTCAAAAACATTGCGTGGCGGCGCGATCGTGTGGGACTTGTACATTCAGCAAGGACGATGGCGGAGTCAATATCGCGCGTTACAATCGACAAGCTTAAAGGTATGGAGGACTACACCACGTGGAAATTCCTGGTGAAAATGCTACTAATCCACGAGGACTTGTGGGATGCAGTTGTTCAAAGGAAAGGCCCGGACGACAAAACGCAACTCAAGGCGCTGGCGCGTATTTGTCTACTCGTGCAGCCCCCCGTGTTAACACATATTAGAAACGCGAAAACTGCATACGAGGCGTGGGAAAACCTGGAAAATGTTTATGAAGGTAAAGGTCTCACGAGGCGCCTAGGGCTGTTGCGCACATTGTTCGCGTTGAAACTAGAAGGGTTCCCGGACATGCAGACTTATTTAAATAAAATAAGTGACGTCGGTCAGCAGCTGCAAGACATTGGTGCTGGATTGGAAGATGACTTTCTAGCAGTCATTATGTTGAGTGGGCTGTCATCCAACTACGACCCCCTCATTATGACGTTGGAAAACTCTTCAGAGAAGCTCACCACAGAGTCTGTAAGGTCCCGGTTGACACAGGAATATCAACGGAGGCTCGAGAAAGATGACACCAGTTCGGCTTTAGCCGTGAGTAAATCTAGGACTAAGACGATCCGTTGTTTCAAATGCAAAAAGACAGGTCACAGATTCCGGGACTGCCCTGGTGGAGCGAAGAAAGAAGAGAAGAAAGATAAAAGTTTGTTTTGTGCTATGTCAGTGAATTTAGGCAGTGATGTTTGGTATGTGGACTCCGGAGCGACTAATCATATGTGTAATGACCTCAAATCTATAACAAATTATGTGAGTGAATCACCTGTTGCTGTAAAAGTTGCAAATGGTGAAACATTAATGTCATCGGGTAGAGGAAAGGTCGAGATTCCCCTGCTAAGGACTATAAGTGATGTACTATATGTTCCTAATCTATCAGTGAATTTATTATCTGTTAGTGCGATGACTAAAAAGGGTTTTACTGTATTATTTAAGGGCAACTTATGCAAGGTTTTAGATGGGAATGAGGTTATCGCTCAAGCTACACAAATAAATGGTGTATACATTCTAGATAGGCCTCAGCTAAGGCAGGAATGTTATAGCTTGTCCACAGGCATCAACACGGAGCAGAATGTGTCGGCACCTCAGTCCAGAGAGTCGCAGGAGGTGTGGCATAGGAGGCTGGGACATTTAAACAGGCGTAGTATGGATTTATTGAAAGGTATGGCTACTGGCATTGATTTTGATAACTCAACTTTCAAATCATGTATCTCTTGTGTACAGGGAAAACAAACCAGGTTGCCGTTTCCCAAGAAGTCGCTTAGTAGGGCTAGGGAATTATTAGGATTAGTTCATACAGACCTATGTGGTCCGATGCCTCAAGCATCTTTTAGTGGGAGTAGGTATTTTCTCACATTCATAGATGACTACAGTAGAAAGACTCATATTTATTTTCTTAGATCAAAGGATGAGGTCTTTGATAAATTTAAAGAATATAAAGCCCTAGTTGAAAATCAGACAGGGAAGAAGGTCAAGGTTCTTCGCAGTGATAATGGTGGAGAATATATTAATAATAAATTTCAGGAATTCCTAAAGAAGTGTGGGATTCGCCACCAAACCACAGTACCTCACTCGCCGCAACAGAATGGTGTTGCAGAGCGAGCCAACCGCACCATTGTAGAGAAAGCACGGTGCATGCTTCTCGATGCCGGTCTCGACCAGCGGTTCTGGGCGGAGGCTGTGAATACGGCTGTGTATCTGAAGAACAGATCGCCTACCAAGGCGGTGAGGGACACTGTTCCTGAGCACAAATGGTCAAACGAAAAGGTAAATATAACTCACCTCAGAACTTTTGGCTGTTTAGCATATGCACTAGCTGATAAAAGAAAAAAATTTGACGCTAAGTGTGATAAATATATTTTTGTAGGATATTGTGACGAGACCAAAGGATACAGATTACTAAATCCTACTAATCCTAAGGTGTGCATAAAAGCTAGGAATGTGACATTTTTGGAAAATGAATTCTATAGCCCTGTCACACGAGAACCTACTGATTCTGTAGAAATGTCACTACACAAAAATCCTCAAACCCATGGCCAGTCTGACCAATCTGATCGACCTGATAGACCTGTATTTCCACATGATGATAGAGGGAGCCCCAGTAATGCGGGATCTGATGGAAATATCACTTTTAGGCCTCGTAAACAAAAGGCGGTCTGTCAGTCTAGGCAAACTATCCAAATAAGTCCAATATCTGTCAGCAGTATTGAACCAGATGATCCGCTCGATGAAACTTACATTCCAGGTGAAACGACCATGGATTCATCCGACTCGGCTGAATCTTACTATGAAGCATCACTGGCTATGCCGTCTGCATACTCAGCCAGTGCAAGCTGCTTTGATGGTGAACCAGAGACTGCGACAGAAGCGTTGCAGGGCAAAGATTCTGAGAGATGGAGAGCTGCTATGACAGATGAGTATAAATCTTTTGTTGAAAATAACTGCTGGATATTGACTGAGCTGCCTGAGGGTCAAAGGCCTGTCAAATGTAAATGGGTATTCAAAAAGAAGAGAGGATTAACTGGAGAAGTTTTGAGATATAAAGCTAGATTAGTTGCCAAAGGATACACACAGAAACATGGTGTTAATTACTTTGAAACTTACTCGCCAGTTGTAAGATATTCAACTTTGAGAATTTTGCTTGCTTTAGCTGCAGAGAAAAATATGGAAATAGATCATTTAGATGTAAAAACAGCTTTTCTTAATGGTGACCTTAAAGAAACCATCTACATGGAACAACCAGAAGGTTTTGTAGATAAAGAAAAGCCTAATATGGTCTATCGCCTGAATAAAGCAATTTATGGTCTCAAACAGGCTTCTAAAAGTTGGTATGAAAAGATTAATACCGTTTTAATAGACAAAATGAGCTTTAGAAAGCTTTCCTCTGAGCCATGTGTATTCATCAAGAGTCATGATGATGGGACCATGACTATTTTAGCTCTTTATGTTGATGATATAATTTTGTTTACTAATAACCATAAAGAAAAGCCTATTATTAAAAAGCAGATTATGACTCAATTTGAGATGAAGGATCTGGGGCCAGCTCATCACATTCTTGGCATGCGACTATGTAGAAAGAATGGTATGTTTTCTTTAGATCAATCGGATTACATTTGTAGGGTGTTAGACCGTTTTAATATGTCAGATTGTAAACCAGCCAACACTCCTATGGAGACTGGATTAAAATTAGAAAAATGTAATACTAAACATGACCTTAATTTACCATATAGGGAATTGATAGGATGTTTGATGTATATTGTAGTATGTACTAGGCCTGATATAGCCAATGCTGTTAGTATTTTGAGTCAATTTAATGATTGTTATAATGAACTTCACTGGAAAGCCGCAAAGCGCGTGCTACGTTATTTAAAGGGTACAATAAATCATTGTCTTACTTATGTTAAAAGTGGTATGGAAATTAGTACCTATGTAGATGCAGATTGGGCCTCTAATGAACTAGATCGAAAATCGTTTACAGGTTTTGTATTTAAACTTGGTAATTCAACAATATCATGGGAAAGTAGAAAGCAAAAAACAGTTGCTTTGTCTAGTACGGAGGCTGAGTATATGGCGTTATCAGATGCATGTAAAGAGGCGTTATTTATACGATCATTTTTATTTGAATGTTTAGGTATAAATTATAAGATTACTATGTATAATGATAGTCAGTCTGCACAAAAACTTAGTACTAATCCCATGTACCATTCAAGAACAAAGCATATTGATGTCAGACATCATTTTATTCGGGAAACTATAAATAAAGGTATAGTTAACTTGTGTTATGTGTCAACAGATAATATGATGGCTGATATATTAACTAAACCTTTAACTCAGTATAAAACTGAAAAGTTTGTAAATCAATTGGGTTTGTCTAAGAATAACTTATGTATTTAATTTTAAGTTTTTCTTAAGTTGGAGGTTTATGCTCTAAAATAAAATTGTGTTTAACTTAAGATTTTGCTTATATATAAAGTGAAATATAAGTATGGTCATTTTTCATCTATGTTAAACATTGTATTAATGTACGTTAACTATGCAAACATTATGTATAATGTTGTAATTGTAAGACAATGTAAATGGCCTCGTTTAAGGGCTAGTGTCAGAAGTGTAAACGAACCATTATTGTATCGGTCTGTATAGTCTGTGGTTTGTACTTGTCAAACGTCACATAGAATTTTTCTTTCTCTTTTGCCTAGACTGACAGACCGGCTAACACGTAATTTCTTGTGCTCCCAAAATATAATCTAAATTAATCCTCCTTTCTTGTTTGATTTCCACGGCCTATCCCTTCAGATAGACACCGACGATATTTGTATGGAGGCCATCTTAAATCCGCCATTTTGAATTTTTTTTTCACTCACTGTCAATTGGATGAAGTTTCGAGTGACATTTGGTCGAGCACTCCCCACCTATCTTCAATACCCTTTTCTATGGAAAAATAAATTCCGCCATCTTGAATTTTTTTCCTGTTCATCAAGTAGACCCTCATGTCCTGATCATCTTTTGCCAAGAAACCACTCTTCCATCTTTTATACTCTCCGAGATAGACACCGTCGAAATTTGTATGGCGGCCATCTTAAATCCGCCATTTTGAAATTTTTTTCAGCTAACTGTCAATTGGATGAAGTTTCGAGTGACATTTGGTCGAGCACCCCCCACCTATCTTCGATACCCTGGCTGGTGCTCTTCATCCGTCTTCGAAATCCTCAATCATCAGCTCTCTCCGTATTTTTCCTCTGAATGAATTTTTGTCTTCTGTACGAAACGATGAGTGAAAAAAAATATTTTCATACAAAATTTTACAGGAGAGGTGATCAATGAGTCAGTCAGTCAGCACGAGCAGCTATATATATATTAATACCGTAGTTAATTATCACCATCACGTCTTATACTTTGTGACGTTCAGAAGGAATACTTTGTGGGTACTTATTTTGAATAAATATAGTTTGAGTTTAAGTGCATGTACGCGCGCAGTTGCGTGCAGTTAATAGAGGCATCAAACAACAAACAAAAACTAAAAAAATTGTTATAACAGGAGACTTTAATATAAACACACTTAAAACTTGTACAACAGTTAATCATCTTAAGGATTTAGCTCAAACTCATAATCTGAAAATACATATAACTGACCCCACGAGAGGAACTTCATGCATAGACCACATTCTTAGCAACATTAGTAACGCATCCTCATCTATATTACCTTTAGGCCTCTCGGATCACGAGACAGCACAAACGCTTTCTTACCCTGTCACTAAATGCGAAAAATCTTTTATTTATTATGTGTTTAAAAGAGATTATAGTCAAGAAAACATTGATAAATTCATTGACTGTTTAAAGAACCTTTCTTTTAGTGACGTCTATGAGGAATCGGATTTAAACATGGCTTTCAATAAATTTCATGAGCTTTTTTGCCTGTTTTACAAATTGTGCTTTCCGAAAATTAGAATAAAAATTAATACAAATAATTGGAATAATTGGATAACTCGGGGTCTAAAGAATAGTAGCCGTAATAAAAGAAAACTGCAATTTAAATATTATAAGAATAAAAAAGACACTAATCATAAAATTCGTTTTAAGTCTTATTCTATGATTCTAAAAAGATGTATGATAGCAGCCCAAAAATTTAAAAATAAAAAAATGATAGCTACAAGCAAAAATAAATGCAAAACTTCATGGCATATAATAAAAGATGAATCGGGTACTAATAAGAAAAATAATAATTTCATACAAAGTATTAAAATCGATAGTAATGTAATAGATGAACCGATTGAAATAGCAACTAAATTTAACAAACACTTTATTGACTCAACAAATAGATCAAATAATACAGTACCTAAAATAAATACACAAAAACAAAAAAGTATGAGTCATTCTATGTTTTTAAAACCCGTTTCAGAACGTGAAGTTAATGAACAAATCATTTCTCTTAAAAATACAATGTCCGAAGGTTTTGATGAAGTTTGCACTAAAATAATCAAATCATCAAAGAATGTTATCATCCCCATACTAACTTATCTCATAAATCTTTCATTCGAAAGTGGAAAATTTCCGGAGCTCTTAAAGCAAGCAATAATTAAACCTCTTTTGAAAAAAGGTGATCCCACAAATATTTCTAACTATCGCCCAATAGCATTAATACCGGTGTTCGCAAAAATTTTTGAGAAGTGCATGTTTATAAGACTCATTCACTACTGTAACCAATTTAACATATTAAATAAAGACCAATATGGATTTCAAAAGAAAAAATCGACGAAACATGCTATTTTCTCACTAATTGATACAGTTCTTAAAAACGTAGATACAAAAAATTGGACTACTGGGGTATTTTTTGATTTATCAAAAGCTTTTGACTTTGTAAATCATAACACTCTGATTAATAAGCTAGAAGCCCTAGGAATTAGAGGCCCTGTACTAAATTGGTTTGTTTCATATCTTGAAAAAAGACAACAGCGGGTTGATATCAACAAAATTAATAATAATGAACAGGAAACATTCCATTCTAACTATCTCTGCTCTACAATGGGTGTACCTCAAGGCAGTATTCTTGGGCCCCTTCTTTTTATCATCTATATTAATAATATAAGTGAAGTTACTCGTTATAAATGTGTATTGTTTGCAGATGACATTTCCATAGTTGTGACGTCAAATATGAAAGATAATATTAAAAATCATGAAAATCAAATCAACCTTACTATAAAATCAATAATAGACTGGCTTCAATTAAATAACTTAGAACTAAACCTTACCAAAACAACTTATATGCAATTTCATAATAAATCTAACACTAAATTAAATATAAAATATAACGATAAAAGTATAGACGAATCACTTAATGTACAATTTCTAGGAGTTTTCTTAGATAAAAGCCTAAAATGGTTAACTCACGTGGACCACGTGTGTAAAAAAATAAATAGATTTAATTTTGCACTGAAAAGACTCACTTCGGTCACTGATCAACAAACTGCCCTAACAGTATACCATGCTTACGTAGCATCAGTCCTCAGATATGGTTTAATTCTATGGGGAAATAGTTCTGAATTTAACAGAGCCTTTATAGCCCAAAAAAGATGTGTTCGAGCAATTTGCGGAGTCTCGCCAATAACATCTTGCAAACCTCTCTTCATAAAATTAAACCTTTTAACACTGCCTAGTTTATACATTTATGAAATATCTGTGTTCGTGAGAGAAAACCATAGTTTATTTATTAAAGCTAGCGATATCTACCCACGGTGTACTAGAAACACAGACAGGCTTGTGTTGCAGTGTCGGCCGAGGACGGAATTCTATTTGAAAAATTGCTCAGCCTTATGTGTAAAAATTTACAATAAGCTGCCAAAAGATATTAAGGCATTACCAATTAAATTATTTAAAAATAAGTTATATAAATGGCTAGTAGCTCGTAATTTTTACCATGTAAAAGACTTCTTAAATTTTAAAACTTAAGAAGTGTCAATATTAAACTTTAATTTGCTATTAATTTGATAATTTTAAGTATTTTGCACGCCATTGCATGGCTGATTGTAACTTGCTCACCATATTATATTATTAACACCTTACTTTACTTACAATCATGCAAATAAAAAATTTTCTATTTTCTATTTCTATTTCTATCAAAGCACTGCTTACTTAGTGGAAATTCGTCAATGCTCATTTTGTATCAAGAGATTCAGTAAATATGTATTCTAACTAACCAATGCCTGCCCTCGCTTCAAACCCTGTACACGCCACTGTACGCGCGTACGGCTTTTCGAAGCGCAAAATGTAGTGCGCGTGTAAGATACAAGCCGATACGATCTTATACGCCCATAAAAAACTATAATTGAAATCGCCCCATGCTATATATCCATAATATTATACTCTTGAACAATGAATATTTCGTGACAATTTTGGCGACATGAATTGTGTGAAGGACATTCATGCTCCATTTCCGGTTAGATCAATTATTAAGTTACTAGCTGATGCTCGCGACTTCGTCCGCGTGGTTTAAGTTTTTTTTGATTCCCGCGGGAATTTCTTACTTTTCCGGGATATAACCTATCCCTGTACCAAATATCATCAAAATCGGTTGAACGGTTGCGCTGTGAAAGCGTAGCAGACAGACAGACACACTTTTGCATTTATAATACTAGTATGGATATGGATTATGGATGTAAAAACACACTAGGGACCGGGCAGGGCTTAACCGCGTCGGTGCGAAATGTTCGTGTCCGAGAGGAACGATGTTTTTTCTGTCGCACTAGTGTGTACGGATCCTTAGAGAAAGAGTTCCGTGAACTTTTTATACGACTGCCTGAAAAAAAGGAGTATATTGTTTTCAGGGTTCATGTATGTATGTATGTGAGTTTGTATATTCCACCATAACTTCTATACACCTGAACGAATTTTGATGAATGAGATATCGTTAGAATCCTTAGCTTATTCCGGGTGACATAGGCTAGTAAAATTTAAAAAAAAATTGATAGGGTGACCATGGTCCCGCATCAAAGACTAAAGTTGAATTTTTTTTTTCCAACATGAGATTAACTATATTGTAATCATCAAGAAAATGATGAGTAGATTCCAAAAATATATAAGACTATATTTCAATATCCAGTGATTCACAAAAAAATATCATTTAACTATGGCAGTCGTATTTTTTAATTCTTTGAGTTATATTCACTTGTTGCCACATTTATTTTGTCCCTCAAAAGAGTTCGAGCGAACACGAGGAACACGAACTTGTATCAATCGAAACGCTTTCGATCAGGAGAGCAGTCCCAGCAGTGGGCCGGCGATTGGTTGATGATGATGATTAATGAAAGTTTACGAAATTAAATATCACTTGCTTTAGCGTTGTAGGAAATGTCGTGGAGAAACCATAATGCTCTCAAAGGTTTTTTTTTTTTTTCCAAAAAGTTATACAATATGTAGAAAAACAGAAACATAGTGGACAAGGACTTATCTCTATAAGAGATCTCTACCAGTGACCCTTTGGAAGTCTGTGTCTCTCTTTAGAAGTCTGTTGAAGGTTTGTGAAGTCTGGCACAAGCGTGGTAGACTGGGGCTAAAATTCTTCTTAATCTGAGAGTACGAGTCTTTCAGTATAAGCCACAGTTTATATATAAACTAGTATGGCGCGTGGCTGCGCGGCCCGCTAAAGCGGACCGCGTACTGGAGCGCGTGGTCCACTGTCTACTTACTCGCTGTCCTACTATCCTGCCCCCCGATTATGTAAGAATGGCCGATCAAATCGTCAAAGTTCGGCGTCAAAGTAAAATAAACCATAACAGCATTAAATTAGAGCTCAATTTCGAAACACGAAATTGAGCTCTAATTTAATGCTGTTATGGTTTATTTTACTTTGACGCCGAACTTTTACGATTTGATCGACAATTCTTACATAATCGGGCAGCTGGTTTACTGTCTACGTGTTCTGATCTGAACAACACACTGCTTTGCTAGTGAGCACAGTGGAAGCGCCAGCACGCCAAGCGTCCGACGTAAAAGAAAATTCTCATAAAGGAAAAACATAAAACAAAGACCACCAACCCCCCGCCCCTCCCTTTTTGTTTGAGCAGCCCCTAAGTAGGTACCTATCTTTAATACCCTGACCGTGCTCCTCACCCATCATCCGAACCTTCGATCATCATCTCTGTCCATATTTTTTCTCCGAACCATTCGTCAAAATGAGATTTCTTCCATAAAAACAAATCTTGAAAAGGAACCGTAGTCTTGCATAGTTCTACACTAATTGTAGCCTCTTCAATATTCCCCATACATTTTCTATGGAAAATAAATTCCGCCATGTTCATCAAGTAAGTACCTCGACCTTCATGTTCTGATCATCTTTTGCCACGAAACCATTCTTCCATCTTTTATACTCTCCGAGATAGACACCGACGAAATTTGTATGGCGGCCATCTTAAATCCGCCATTTTGAAATTTTTTTTCAGCTCACTGTCAATTGGATGAAGTTTCGAGTGACATTTGGTCGAGCACCCCCCACCTATCTTCAATACCCTTTTCCATGGAAAAATAAATTCCGCCATCTTGAATTTTTTTCCTGTTCATCAAGTAGACCCTCATGTCCTGATCATCTTTTTCCAAGAAACCATTCTTCCATCTTTTATACTCTCCGAGATAGACACCGTCGAAATTTGTATGGCGGCCATCTTAAATCCGCCATTTTGAATTTTTTTTCAGCTCACTGTCAATTGGATGAAGTTTCGAGTGACATTTGGTCGAGCACCCCCCACCTATCTTCGTTACCCTGGCTGGTGCTCTTCATCCGTCTTCGAAATCCTCAATCATCAGCTCTCTCCGTATTTTTCCTCCGGATGAATTTTTGTTTTCTATACGAAACGATGAGTGAAAAAAAAAAAGTTCATACAAAATTTTACAGGAGAGGTGATCAATCAGTCAATCAGCACGAGCAGCTATATATATATTAACTAGTATGGCGCGTGGGTGCGCGGCCCGCTAGCGGACCGCGTGGTGGACCGCGTGGCCCACTGTGATCCACTGTCTACTTACTCGCTGTCCTAATATCCTGATTTACTGTCTACGTGTTTGACGACCTCCGTGGCGCAGTGTTGAGCGCTGTTGAATTAACGTGCGGAGGTCCCGGGTTCGATCCCCGGCAGGGTTTGGAAAATTTATAATTTCCCTGGTCTGGCCTGGTGGGAGGCTTCGGCCATGGCTAGTTACCACCCTGCCCGCAAAGACGTGCCGCCAAGCGATTTAGCGTTCCGGTACGATGCCGTGTAGAAATCGAATAGGGGTATGGGTTTAATAAAACTGCCATGCCCCTAACAGGTTAGCCCGCTACCATCTTAGACTGCATAATCACTTACCATCAGGTGAGATCGCAGTCAAGGGCTAACTTGTAGCGGATAAAAAAAAACTGAACAACACTGCTATGCTAGTGAGCACAGTGGAAGCGTCAGCACGCCAAGCGTCCAACGTAAAAGAAAATTCTCATAAAAAAAAAACAAAGCTGGCTTTCCTAATGGCAAACCGACAATAATTCTTCCATAAAGAGCAAATCTTGTAAAAAACCATATCAAAATCATTCATATTTCCTAACTTCTTCTACTCTCTTCAATGTTCGTAGATTCTGCCATCTTAATTTTTTCTGCTCATCAAGTAGACTTTCAGGCCCTGATAATTTTCTACCCAAAAACTACTCTTCCATCTTTAATTATACTGTCTGAGAAAGCCGCCATCTTGAATTCGCCATTTTGCATTTTTTTCAGCACACTGCCAATTGTATGAAGTTTCGAGTATTTTTTGTTTGAGCAGCCCCTACCTATCTTTAATACCCTGAGTGTGCTCCTCACCCATCATTCGAACCTTCGATCATCATCTCTCTCCATATTTTTTCTCCGAACCATTCGTCAAAATGAGAATTCTTCCATAAAAACAAATCTTGAAATGAAACCTTAATCTTGCATAGTTTTCTATGAAAAAATAAATTCCGCCATCTTGAATTTTTTTCCTGTTCATCAAGTAGACCTTCATGTCCTGAT
Organism: Erebia ligea; assembly: GCA_917051295.2. Lineage (NCBI taxonomy): Eukaryota > Metazoa > Arthropoda > Insecta > Lepidoptera > Nymphalidae > Erebia > Erebia ligea. The sequence goes on from OU785241.1 coordinate 3,457,377, forward strand.
CATCTTTTGCCAAGAAACCACTCTTCCATCTCTGATACTCTCCGTGATAGACACCGACGAAATTTGTATGGAGGCCATCTTAAATCCGCCATTTTGAATTTTTTTTTCACTCACTGTCAATTGGATGAAGTTTCGAGTGACATTTGGTCGAGCACTCCCCACCTATCTTCAATATCCTTTTCTATGGAAAAATAAATTCCGCCATCTTGAATTTTTTTCCTGTTCATCAAGTAGACACTCGTGTCCTGATCATCTTTTGCCAAGAAACCACTCTTCCATCTTTTATACTCTCCGAGATAGACACCGTCGAAATTTGTATGGCGGCCATCTTAAATCCGCCATTTTGAATTTTTTTTCAGCTCATTGTCAATTGGATGAAGTTTCGAGTGACATTTGGTCGAGCACCCCCCACCTATCTTCGATACCCTGGCCGGTGCTCTTCATTCGTCTTCGAAATCCTCAATCATCAGCTCTCTCTGTATTTTTCCTCTTAATGAATTTTTGTCTTCTATACGAAACGATAAGTGAAAAAAAAAAAGTTCATACAAAATTGTCCAGGAGAGGTGATCAATCAGTCAATCAGCACGAGCAGCTATATATATATTAATAAATAAATAAATAAAAACTTTATTGCTTACACTATTGATAAGTGACTATTATGTACATAAATGCACTTATTCTATATCTGTGGTTAAAACCTAACAATAAGTAATAGGTAACAAACAAGTATTACCGAGCACTGACAACATAGCTCGGCGCTGGTTTTCAGTTTGCTCCTTTAATAATCATTTAAAAATAAAAATAAATGCGCCGCGCCCTTTGCCTTATAAATATATATATATATATTATTTTTTAAAACGATATCTAGTGATTTTAAATACAAGTAAGCTATAACTAAAGATAAAAGAAAAAAGAAAGTGGAACCCAAACAAACTAAAAAGATCTGATATAAAAGATCATTGGTATAAGCTCAGTAGTGACCCGGCGATAAATTGAGATTACTGATGACTCCACAAAGTAGGTAGTCTGTTCAAAATACTGACAAGCTCTTTTGAAACCTTAATTACCCACCACCACCACTACAGCCCAATAGCGTCCCACTGCTGGGCACAGGCCTCCACAATATAGGAGAGAGGGAATTAAAAGCTTAGACCTACCACGCTGTTCCAATGCGGGTTTGCGGGCTTTAACGACTATTATCATGTTAGTGATAATAACCGGGACCGACGGCTTTACGTGCTCACCGAGGCACGGGGGTGAAACACCGCCAGCTTCCTAACTCCGGGCAAGTACTGAGAATTTCTAGTCAGAAAAACCCAATACTTAATTATGACCCGACCCGGGACTCGAACCCGGGACCTCGTCGGCCGCAGTCGAACATGCCAATCCCAACCACTAGACCATCGAGGCAGTTCACTTAATTATCAAGTTGTTGTAATTGAATACTAGCTGATTTAAGTTAAAGGATTTTTTATTCCCGCGGGAACTCCTTAATTTTCCGGGATGAATAAAGTAGCCTTTGTCACTGTCCTCCTCTATATGCATGTGAAAAATCAGTTCAAAATCAAAGTCGTTCCGTTGCTCTGTTGCGGCGTTATTGAAGGACAAACCAACAAACACACTTTCGCATTTAAAATATTAAAGTATGGGATACTAAATGAGCTCTGGTAGTAGTGCTGGTAGAGTCACTAAAAACTAAGTGATATAATAAAAAACTGCATGTAAACCTGTCCTATTTATAGTAAACAATTATTATTGACTAGAAATACCTACTTCACGCACAAATATATAATCATCACACATCGATAAAAGCTAACTTACCAGCAACTAATCCTCCTGCATGATAAGGTACACTTTCGTATATTTGGTGTGTTGTGTGTGGTGGAGATCACAATAATATCACAAAACGCGAGCAAAGCCGGCGCACCGCGACTTGTCCTGCGGGACACTGGACAATATGCTAAGTGATACGTTAATCGAATTTTCAAAGTGGGCTCGCTTTAGTGATGTGGGTTTACAACATATCGATATCCAAGCATACGTTTATTTCGAGTATAAAAAAGTTTTTTAAATTTCACTACGAGTTAGCCCTTGATTGCGAACTCACCTGATGGTAAGTGACGATGCAGACTAAGGTTGTAGCGGGCTAACCTGTTAGAGGTATGGTTAAAATGAAAGTTCCTTCATATTGTAATGATGGAAAATGTTATGATATGGTAAAACTCTACCACCGATTCGGAAAGGAAATTCTACTGGTATTAGATGGCAAGGTAATTAAAAGGCCTACTCTAGTTTTACTTGCTCTAGAAGCTTACGAGTACGTCTAATTCACTTCTATTGGTACTACGACTTTTTTTGGGTATCGATCCTCTACAATTTTTATCTTATTTGGTCAAGTTTTATTAATGTAGATTTAATGTAGATTGTAGTAAAAAAACTAAATTAAATTTTGAAATAATTATTAATTTCCTTTCGAATCACTTAGTACGTCTATACTTATAATAAAACTGTAACAGGTCCAATTCTGTACATTGAAGATATTTTGAAAATTTTTTTTGGAGGGCACTCATTATTCGATACTGAAGCCAAATCTGTAATTTTTTTCATTTTTGTCTGTCTGTCTGTCTGTCTGTCTGTCTGTCTGTCTGTCTGTCTGTCTGTATCTTGGCCGCGCATCACACCGAAACTACTGAATAAATTCAAACGAAACTTGGCACGATTTGAGCCCATACTACGAGGTAGGACATAGGATACTTTTTATCCCGAAATTCTACCCCCGAAGGGGTGAAATAGGGGTTGAAAGTTTGTATGAAAGTCCTTAATTTCTCAAGTTATAGCCATGAAACTTGATATATGAGCTGCAGGTTGAAAATGAAAACATACGTGTTTCACAGTTTCTCAAAATTCTACCCCCGAAGGGGTGAAAAAGGGGTTGGGAGTTTGTATATGAAAGTCCTTAATTTCTCAAGTTATAGCCATGAAACTTGATATATGAGCTGCGGGTTGAAAATGAAAACATACGTGTTTCACAGTTTTTCAAAATTCCACCCCCGAAGGGGTGAAATAGGGGGTGAGAGTTTGTATGAAAATCCTTAATTTCTCAACTTATAGCCATAAAACAGCATTTGGGCTTTCGTTAAAATATGAAGAAGTTCGTGTTTCACCATTACAGGGGGATTATACCGTGGGATAGTAATATAGGCTACTTTTTATCCTGGAAAATTAACTAAAAAACTTATTCCACGCGGACGAAGTCGCGGGCATCAGCTATAAAGAATATACATACATACATAGGCTACTTTTTATCCCGGAAAATTAAAGAGTTCCCGCGGGAACCGAAAAACCTCAATCCACGCGGACGAAGTCGCGGGCATCAGCTAGTTTACAATAAAATAATTCTCCACAGAGATTTTGACTTCATTGTCTTACTGATAATTAGTATTATGGTATTTGGCAAAATGCTTATTTATATGCCTACGTGGATTTTTTTTTGTGTCATTAGCTGTAGATATAAAAATCTTTATTTTCGCTACTATATTGCTATCGATACACAGTTTTCACATCACTAATGCGCAAGCCACGCTAATGCTATTAATGTAAGTCCACCGCTTTTTACTATGCCGATATGTTTTATTTCTAAGTATTGGTACCTTGTCCAGATAAATAAACGCTATTCTGTGAAAATTGTATCGAAATTGGCCATTCGTCTTTCTTTGGAGCTCTATATAGACAAGTGATATACCTAAATATTATTACGTAATATGGTGTAATAAATCAGCCTTGAAGTTCCGGATTTGATTCCAGGGTAGGTAAATTGTTGGAGACCATTCCAAAGGTGCTTATGGTAGGTATCTCATATCGTCAAATTAGTGCCTTTTATCTAATGTGTATGAGTAAGGGAAAAGAAATAAAGTAAGAAAAGATCTTACTTATACTAATACAAACTTCAAGTTTAACTGCTAAAAAAATGTACAGAGGGGTTTAAAATCTTTTGTTTCGATCAATATCTTCAAGATAACTCGCCCACTACTAATATTATAAATGCGAAAGTATGCTTGTTTGTCCTTCAATAACGCAGTGAAGCAACGGATTGACGTTAATTTTTTGCATAGATATAGTTGAAGAGAAAGAGATGGCTGGAGAGATAAGCTAAGTTCTGAGACTGTATTCCTACAGTCCAACTGTGAAAACAGGTTTGTAGGATAAAAGTTATTTTATAAGCCTAATTCTTAACTTGTTTAAGAAAAAAAAAGCACAGTTCCCTAATTCGGGATTATAAAAAATTCCAATGTTGGTTTGATTTTGGTCAAAATTTTAAAAAATTAAAAAAATTTTCTACAGGCGTCTTAACTAGAAAGAAGTTAAGACGCCTGTAGAAAATACCCGGACATGAAAAAACGTCAGTGCGAAACGCCCGCATCTTATTAAAAACATGTTTTGTCGTGTCACGCAGGTCTGTGCACCGTCATGTAAAGGTCTAGCCTCACTTCAGAGGCGTGGCACGGCGCGCACGTAGCGACAAGTATTTTTTGTATGAGGTTGTATTGAGCTGGGCACACTTAAGCGACGCGGCATGGAGATGCAGTGCGCTATGCGGTCCCATACAAACTCATACAAATAATATTTGCCGCTACGTGCATCTGATGGACGTTGGGGTCCCAAAGTGCTGGAGTAGCGACCTCGCACTGGAAAGCGCAGCGTTGGCAGACCCCCTACTCGGTGGACATACGACATCAGACGAGTCGCAGGGAGCCGCTGGATCCAGGCGGCGCAAGACCACGGCGTGTGGAAGTCCATGCAGGAGATCCATGTCCAGTAGTGAACGTCTATCGGTTGATGATGATGACGTGCTTCTAAAGTGGTGCTAGACCTTGATGCGTGCGCCAACGTTTTGTCTTGTCCTGTCAGTAGTATGTTTTCACCCTAATAGGCTACTTCTGCCTGGAAACAAATTAAAAAGCAACATTGAAACATATCAGTAGGCATGATTAGTGGCGCGGCGGTCTGCAGTATATTGGATTAGGACCCGTTTGGTTCAAGTTCAATGGGTCGTCTTTGCGGGACGGCCTTGTCCGCGTTTGCAACTATGTAGTTACTATCCTTATTAGTACTTACTATCCATACTAATCCAAACTATATAATACTAGCTGATGCCCGCGACTTTGTCCGCATGGAGTGAGGTATATTGGTTCCCGCGGGAACTCTTTAATCTATATGTTATTCAAGACTATAATATATTTCTGTGCCAAATTTCATCCAGATCCATTCAGCCGTTCTGGCGAGATTGAGTAACAAACACCCATCCATCCATCCCTCCATCCATCTATCCAAACTTTCGCATTTAAAATATTAGTATCCATACTAATATTATAAATGCGAAAGTGTGTCTGACTGTCTGTCTGTCTGTCTATCTGTCTGTCTGTCAGCTATGCTTTCACGGTCCATCTGTCCAACTGATGAAATTCCATATGGTATAGTGATAGGTTACATCCCGGGGAAGCACTGTCGACTGGCAAAAGCCTTTAGACTGTCGGCAACTTATACAACCGTCAGCTGGCATTGACAGTCTATAGGCCGCGCGGCCGGCGCGCGACCCTATTTTTTTTTCGTTTTATTGTAGTGAAAATACCATTGCCATCCTTGTCTAGCTTGGTTGGCAATGTATACACAATCTTTTTATACCGGAAAACTGAAGAGTTCCCGCGGGAATTAAAAAAAACATCAATCCACGCGTACGAAGTTGCGGGGATCATCTAGTAGTAGTAGTATTATGAAAACGAAACTGTGTCTGTCTGTCTGCTAAGCTTTAACGCTTTTTTTCAACTTATTGTGATGTTTGATGATGAATCGACCCTTCCGGGAATCGAAGCCGGGGCCGACTACAAGACCACAGACCACAAGTCTGCGCTAGGAAGGTCTTCGATAGTACAATCGTAAAATTTGAAGGCATCAGTACAAATGTATGTAGGTTAATCTCGGCTTGTATTAATTGGCTAACCAGCCGAATAAGAACGAACTTAATAAGAACGACACGTTTTGGCGCTCTGCAAAAATCACCAACTGATTTTTGTAGATCCTACGTAGGGGTGCTACAAATATGCTACGGAGGTGCTACAAAGGTGCTACGAATGAGCTACGAGTTATAAAAGGTATTTTGGTGAAAGATTTTACGTTCGATTATATCATTAGTTCGCCTCGTTGGTCTAGTGGTTCGCTTGTCCTACTGCGGCCAACAAGGTACCGGGTTCGAGTCCCGGGTCGGGCCATAATTAAGTATTGGGTTTCTAGAACCCTCAGAAATTCTCAGTACTAGCTCGGAGTTAGGAAGTTGGCGGTGTTTCACCCCCGTGCCTCGGAGAGCACGTTAAGCCGTCGGTCTCGGTTATTATCACTAACATGATAATAGTCGTTAAAGCCCGCCAACCCGCATTGGAGCAGTGTGGTGGGTTTAAGCTCTAATTGTATTGTATTGTATTGTATATTCTTTATTGTACACCACAAAAACATAAACGAAACAGATAACAAATATGAAAACTTAAGGTAGTTAAACGTAGGTACAATAAGGCGGTCTTATCGCTAAGTAGCGATCTCTTCCAGACAACCTTATCGATACGGAGAAAATGCACAAGTGGACAGTGGGAGGTGGTGCATAAAAATAAACTTAAATACTAATATATACATAAACTAACCAATATCATAAAATAATAACGCTCTAATTCCCTCTCTCTCATATGAGAGTGGAGGCCTGTGTCCAGCAGTGGGACGTTAATGAGCTGTAGTGGTGGTGTATACCATTAGCATCCACTATTGGATATGGGCTTCCTTATGAGTGAAAACACTCTAGCGACAAAAACAAATTATGGAGGCGCACAGACTACCGTGGCAGGCCAAAACTTATTGGGTAGCGTCAACAACAGAACAGGGAATCTGCTTAGTGGTGCCAACGTTGCCTATCCTGGATTATTTCTAATCAATCGTTGTCAGCTACTTTCCGGATGTCATCGTGGTTTGTTATTCAGGTTTAAATTTTGGCAATAATCTTTGTAGCTCTTTCCTTGACGTCATCATCATTTAAACTGCTGGCTTACTGCTGAGTATGTATACCCTCTCGGAACGAGAAGGGTTTGGCCATAGTCTACCACGTCGGGCAAGTGCGGATTGGCAGACTTCACACACCTTCGAAAATATTACAAAAAACTCTCGGGCATGCAGGTTTCAACATGATATATTCCTTCACCGTTCAAAGCAAGTGATATTTAATTATTTCTTTTTATTTATTATAGGCTTATGCTTGACCACAATCACACCTGATGGGAAGTGATGATGCGGCCAAAGATGGGACGCGCTTGCCTAGAAGATGCCTATCCAGTCTTGATTTAAAGATACCCGGATTTAAACGCAAATAACTTTTTTTTAATAATGAATGAAAAGTCGTAAAGTAACGCACTTGCAATCACAACCACAGATCACAACCCACTAAAATGACAATCCAATCGATTGACTTCCACGTTTTAAACTTTATGTTGATTTCGAGTGCAATTCGCACTAAACCCACCGGTCTTAAACTCGGTGTCAATCCATTTAGCGATGAAAAAGGTCTTTTTGCTTGATAGTAATATCTAAGTGTATTTTATGCAAGCTTTTATTGAACTTGTAATGTTTGTGGGCTTGTTTAGAGCAAATCTTGCAACTGAATTTTAAAACAGTTATCCGTAACCAATTGAGGTTAAAGTTTGCATACACGTGGATTGGGTTTTTTGGCTCGACTGGAATTTTTTCGGGATAAAAAGTAGCCTATGTGTTATTCCAGACTATAATCTATCTCTGTGCGCAATTTCATAAAGATCCGTTCAGCCGTTCTGGCGTGATGAGTAACAAACATCCATCCATCCATCCAAACTTTCGCATTTATAATATTAGCTGATGCCCGCGACTTTGTCCACGTGGATTGAGGTTTTTCGGTTCCCGCGGGAAGTCTTTAATTTTCCGGGATAAAAAGTAGCCTATGTGATATTCCAGACTATAATCTATCTCTGTGCCAAATTTCATCCAGATCCGTTCAGCCGTTGGAGCGTGATTGAGTAACAAACATCCATACATCCACACATCCATACATCCATACATCCATACATCCATACATCCATCCAAACTTTCGCATTTATAATATTTATTTGATTAGAAGATATAGAGTAGGTAAGTATTGATAATTAATATTACAAATGCACGGCTCATGTTTTAACCGACTTTAAAGAAATTTGGTATATCTACAGATAACGTCTTGAATAGTGGGGACGGAAATAGTAATAGGATAGGACGTGGAACGCGTTTTTTTAAATTAAAAACAAAGATTGCCAATCTTTGTTTTTATGGAATAAAAAGTAGCTTACGTCCCTTCCCGGGATGCAAGCTACGAGTATATCTGTTGAGATCTGCTGAAAAATTGAAAGCGTAGCAAACAAACACACTTTCGTAATTTCGATTTTTTGGCCTTAATCCACGCGACGAAATCGCGGGGATCATCTAGTTTATAAAACTAGTATGATTCAGCCAATCACAAGAATTGAGATTGTAGCAATGATTGATACAGTTTTTCCGTAATGCAAAGGTAAAATAATAAATAAAACAATCTGAACAAGCGACTCGATATCAATTTTTGTATAATCAAATAGAACCGGAGCAAACTGAAAACCAGCGCTGAGCATTGTTATCAATGCTCAGTAATTCTGAGTTTGCCTAAAAGTCAAAGTCAAATAATATACATACTCATATTCAGCAAATAAATTTCTTTCTTTCTTTCTTTCTTCTTTCTTTCATATTTATTTAATTTAGGTAGGTACACTACACTTATTGACGTCCAGTTATTTAGAAAATATGATGGTGATAATCAGTTACGGTATCTTAAAACTAAAGCTACAAGGGTTCTAAACGCGCCCTGGTCTGAGAAGAGCCCACAACAAACTCAGCCGGGTTTATTTCATTATCACCATCTTACTACGAGTATATCATAAATTTCTAAATTAGATTTATATTTATAACAATTTATTACATTATAATTATTATAACATAATTAGCCGCTGTAACAATTTAAACCCATGCCTTCCTATCATTCAGATAATAATTTGCTGTAATAGGACTTTTGAATTTACGTTTTACTATATATTTTTTTTGTTAGTTTTTTTTATTTAGTCGATTTGTGTTTTGTGTAAATGTAGCAATAAGAAACAATAAAGCTTCTATTTATTTATATCTCCAGAAGGAAATTAAAAATTCATAACCTGCAGAAAAGAGGCTTATGTTACAGAAAAACCGAGATAATCCCGCATACTTTGAGAAACACTGCACTTCTAATTAGCTTACCTTACCGCCGGCTTACGTAGGTAAACTGCAATGATGTTGGTAATGAGATGAACCTGTTATACAATACCCCCCGTATTTTTATTTTGCCCCTTTGGTTTTGTTTTTCTTTTTTATTGTGAGATAGGCTTGCGCTTGACGACAATCATGCTTAGTGCAAAGCAATGATGAGGTCTAGGTTGGAGCGCGCTTGCCTAGTAGATGCCTATTAACTCTTGCCTTGAAGGTACCTAAGTTATACGTGGCAGGAAACACGTGCGCTGGGAGGGTGTTCCACACCCTAGCGGTTGGTTGTGGTTGGTGATGTTGGTAATGAGATGAACCTGTTATACAATACACCCCGTATTTTCATTTTGCCCCTTTGGTCTTTTTTTTATTATTGTGAGATAGGCTTGCGCTTGACGACAATCATGCTTAGTGCAAAGCAATGATGAGGTCTAGGTTGGAGCGCGCTTGCCTAGTAGATGCCTATTCACTCTTGCCTTGAAGGTACCTAAGTTATACGTGGCAGGAAACACGTGCGCTGGGAGGGTGTTCCACACCCTAGCGGTTGGTTGTGGTTGGTGATGTTGGTAATGAGATGAACCTGTTATACAATACACCCCGTATTTTCATTTTGCCCCTTTGGTCTTTTTTTTATTATTGTGAGATAGGCTTGCGCTTGACGACAATCATGCTTAATGCAAAGCAATGAGGTCTAGGTTGGAGCGCGCTTGCCTAGAAGATGCCTATTCACTCTTGCCTTGAAGGTACCTAAGTTATACGTGGCAGGAAACACGTGCGCTGGGAGGGTGTTCTACATCCTAGCGGTTGGTTGTGGTTGGTGATGTTGTAATGAGATGAACCTGTTATACAATACCCCCCCGGTAACTTTATGTTGCCCCTTTGGTCTTGTGGTTGGCATGTTTGACTGCGGATAATGAGGTCCTTAGTTCGATTCCCGGGTCAGTTTATTAATTAATTAATTCCGGGTTAGGAAATCCAACAAGACCGGAGAGAGATCAGGCGCAGAAACGACGGCTTTGCGTGCTCTCCGAGACACGGGGGTTAAACACCGCCAACTTCCTAATTCCGGGCTAGTACTGATAATCTCTTGTCAGAGAATCCAATCATGCTTCATACTAATATATTATATACTTTAATATTATTAATGCGAAAGTGTGTGTGTTTGTTGGTTTATCCTTCAATGACGCCTAAACGGAGCACCGGATCGATCCAAACACAATATTTTTCTATGCGAACGTCCACTGACATCGGAGCTTTACAAATTAGAACAACGTTGGGAGTTGTTTGTACAGAGAGCAAGAGTGACAGTACAGTTGAGGAGGGACGGTATCAAGTACACATTAAAGGGTTAGCCCCACTATAAATGCACGGCGCGGCGCGGCACTTAGCGGCAAATATTCTTTGTTGTTGTATGGAGCTGGGCCCACTTAAGCGTCGCGGCACAGAGATGCACTACGACATAATAATTGTACAAAGAATTTGCCACTACGTGAAGCACCACGCCGCGCCTCTGCAGTGGGGCTAGACCTTAAGTAAGTAGGTATAATAAGTTTCGAATTTCATAAAATCCATACTAATATTATAAAAGCGAAAGTGTGTCTGTCTGCTACGCTTGCAACCAATTCTAATGAAATTTGGAACAGAGATAGGTTGCATCTAGGGAGGGACATAGGTTTTTTATTTCGGATAATTCAGGAGTTCTCGCGGGACATCAAAACGAAAAACTTAAATAGTTCGCAGAAAATCATGGACACCATCTAGTATATATTTCCCCTATATTACGAAAAATAATGTTATGTTTTTAATTTTTTTTAATTTTTTTGCCACTACAAGTTAGCCCTTGACTGCGATCTCACCTGATGATAAGTGATAATGCAGTCTAAGATAGTAGTGGGCTAACTTGTTAGGGGCATGGCAGTTAAACCCCTACCCCCCTATTCGGTTTCTACACGTAGGATAATTTGTGTTGATAAGTCAAGACCTTGGGTTAAGACTCAAGACTACCACCGCTGCACCGGTTCGGAAAAATAATTCTACTGAGAAAAGCCGGCCAGAAACACAGTAAGTTAAACTATATTAGTGTAAGTAGAATTACTATAAATATCTACTGAAATCACGGATCAATGGTCTGCGACCGAAATACATTCCAATTTTTGCTTTTGTCGTATTACATGCAAAGTCTAGCGAAGCGAGAATGTAATATAACGGTTTTCGCATATTATTATCTTCGTTATTGGTATTATACTATGTTTTTAACCCGATACAAACGAATACAAAGGCATTACTTTCGGTTGGATGATTAATAGATAGTTATCAAAGCCCTTTTCTTAGAAAGGGTAAGTTTTTGTTATAGTCTGGCTCAATGCATCAGTGGTTACAATTATTTCAAAGATAATAATCCATATCCATACTAATCTCATAAATGCGAAAGTATCTGTCTGTCTGTCTGCTACGCTTTCACGGCCCATCTGTTCGACCGATTTTAATGAAATTTGGTACAGGGATAGGTGGTATCCCGGGGAAGGACATATGCCTATTTGTATCCTGGAAAATTCAATAGTTCCCGCGGGAATCAAAAAAACTTAATTCACGCGGAAGAAGTCGCGGGCATCATGTAGTATTATCATAAATGCAAAAGTGTAATTTGTTTATTGATTTGTCCTTAAATCACGCCACAACAAGCAAAGGAAAGGATCGAAATTAAAAAATGTATAGACCTGGAGGCTACTTTTTACTTTGGAGGCTTTGAACGGTATTTTTGGAGGTTCCCGCAGGAAAGGAAAGTTTAATTGCCGCGAGGTTTTTAAAACCCATATCAACGCAAGATGTTTTTTGATTCTATAATGGAACATACATAGTAGTTTTCAATGCTCGCCTTTCTTTGTTTAGAAAATATCTAAATTTCTAAAAGGATTTTTATGAATTCTTTAAAGATGTATTTCTCTTTGACTGGAAATAAATGAAATGGAATGGCTTTTATGTTTATCATGAAAACACCACTGAGATTTTTTTAAATAGACACAGAGGCTTATAGCGTCAGCATAGTGTGCACAATGGGCGCTCTCAGCGCGTGTGTTCGTTTGGCTAAAAAGGGCTTGCTGACGGAACGTTGCTTATGTTCCTACCCGTGCCTACTGTGCCTACTTTGAAACACGCGCTCTTGGGTTAATATTACCTCTACGAGTGTGCACCATATGCCTATGAATATAATGTTTGAACATGAATATAATGAATTATTGTAAATTTAATGATTTCTGAAGTGAAACTTCTTTAGAATCTTTGTGATTTGAAAATTCGATGAAACGAAAAAGCGACACCAAAAAGAGACAAACATATTCATAATAGGATTTAGCCAGCTAGAGAATGAGATAGAATACAAGTTATATTTATCTCATTCTCTAGTAGGCTACTTTTCTGAAGTTTCATTTCTGCCGTGTGTGAATTGCACATACACTAAAGACCTAAGGTATAGCTACGCTATAGATTAAGTAGTATCTGAATGAGTTACACTTTTCATATTGCCATACCAATTTGTCGTTTTCATACAGGATAGAGCGATTCATTAGTCATGAGACACTCGATTTATATACATCTACATTGATTTATTTAGACTAATGGACAATATGTATATTTATTAAGCACAATTCAGACTTGATGGCGTCAGTTTTTTACCCGACTATGGCAAAACCAAAAGGAAGGTTTATGATTTTAGCAGTCTATGTATGTATGTTTACATGTAGGTAGGTATGACCCACCGTAGCATCTACACTACTGTACCCTTACTCTGAGATTGATCGAATTTAAAATACGGTCTCACTAAGTGAGGTGAATCACATTTGCGTCAAACTAAAATGGACTCAAAAACTCTTGATTTAAAGCCACAAATTCAGTGCAACCGATTCAAATTTCGAAACGTATCGTTTGGAGCGCTAGCTGTGAATGCATACACGAAATTGAGCTCTAAATTAATAAGGTTAAGATTCATTTTAGTTTGATGCAAATGTAATTCACCTCACTTAGTGAGACCGTATTTTAAATTCGATCAATCTCAGAGTAAGGGTACAGAACTGATGAATGAGGTGTCAATCGATTCGTTATTATGATCCGGGGGGTGACAAGGGCTACATTTTATGCCAATAAAATCGATATGACGAATGTGACATTAAAAAAAATTCCATGTTCGGTTTACAGTTTTTTAATTAATACCATGGACCTAGGAAAAATACTTACTGATGATAAGTTAACAGTTGTTAATACCTATCACGTGGTGCAAATGTGATGATGTGGTTAAAGATGGTAGGAGTAATCCTAAAAGCTAGCTACCCTTCTAGGATTACTCCTCAAGGGCGTGGCACGGTAAACTTAACTACCGTACTAAATCCTAAAAACCTACCACTAATTTTGTGAGTAAAAAACCGTAGGTATTGAATAATACAGGGATTTAACAAAAAATATTTTAATTTTTACATCGGATGGAACCCACATTTAAATGTACGGGAATAGTCGCAACACATATCACTACAACGTAGGTGTTATTTGCTTCGAGTACAAAAAGGTTTATATTTCTAAGTGTCATTTTAGACCGACCACATTTCAAATACACCACTCGCCAAAATTTTGTGTTCCGTAGCGATGTCGAGTACAGAACGATTCATTCGTGATTATTCAAGGGGTGGTTCAACAAATTACTGAAATCAAGTAGTCAACGTATTTGCAGTTCTCTGGTGCTGCAAAAGTTCATAGATGGCGGAAATCACTCCGCTTGCTCGTTTGCTTACTATTTATATAAAATAGAGCGCAACATCACTTACCATAACAGGTGAAATAGCATAGTTAAAAATAGTGCATCGCCAGACAGCCAACCAAAAAATACTGATGATCGTGTCTGAGCAACCACTGAATTTCTTGTTGGTACTTTTCGGTAGGAATGGCATTCCGAATCAGTGGTACCTACATTCATTTTACGATTCAAAATTTCTTGTAAAAGTTCATTTGAATAAAATAACATTTGAGATTTTTAAAAAAATGTGTGGGTCAGCTCCGACGCACGACCGGAGTTTACGGTAAATAAACGCATTTTTTTTATTACTGAAAGCATGCTTGATTCATTTATTTATATTAATTATATAATTAATATTCATCAAAATACATTACATAGTCATGGAAACATAAAGTCAATAACGTAAGGAGAAATTTTGATTTTACTTTCCATAAATTTTCATACCCCGGGCTTATAGAAAATCGATTCTAAAGGATTGACTGCACGTATAATATATGGAGCTATTATTGGCTACACCTGACAATAACCTGTCTATAACATATTTTTTTAATTTCGTGAAAATTTTGCCCCGAACTGCGATCACATCTCGATAATTGATGGTCTAAGACGGAAATGTGATAACTAAAAAGGCGGTTTAACTTATCCGCGGTTTAGCTATTATATTCACAGATGCATTTTCACAGAGTCTTGTGGCTTGACGTTTTTAAGGCTATGATGTGGTTGTTGCACGCCTAAAAGTACCATTACGATATGAGAGAGCCATCAATCGGACTCTGTGAATTGACCCGTGGTGTGACAAATAGTGGGTAGGAGAGATTAATCGACTGAATGAAATGCTAACGTATCTGAAGATCAAAAGATGACAATTGAATAAGGGTGCCTACTTAAATGGAGAATGACCTCAAGATGTACTATTAACTATTCTGTACCTCAAGTATGAAATGAATTGACTACGTAAATAGTAGGGTAGCTATATTCTGATGCTAAAATATGCTGATTGAAAGGCCCATGTTAATCATAAATCATAAATCATTTTGCAAAATTGTGGGTAAACAGCTGAATATAAGTAGAATCTTCCCGTACACAATCTACTGTCAGAGACAGTGTGCAAAAATTAAATCACATTAAATTCAAAATATGACTGGTATAAACAAAAAAATTAAATTAAACATTGGTTCAAGTTAAAATTAAAATTAATTATCAGTTACATTTTATAAAGTTATTAATTAAATTACTATAATGTCAAACAATTTTAATATTAGTCAATACTGGCATGTTAGATTAGTATTGACTTATTTAATTTTACAATAATTATGGATAAATTTATTATATAACAGCACTAAATTATAAATTTTCTCTTTAAAAACAAAATTAACAAAATTAAAACAATGCATTTACACACACAGATTACATAATTATCACAAATGCATAGTCATAGGAGTTCCGGATCTCCGATATATTCGCCAACACTATAATAATTTTTTTTGTTGAGAATTGTGAAAATCACTCTTTTAAACTCCAAGACTCAAAAATAAAAATAACTAGCAAAATAAAACGGAATGTATACAATAGGTAGTCGATAGCAAATGAAGTGAAATTCTGTGTGGGTACAATTAAAGACGAAATAGGTACATAGCCAACTACCTATGTTACCAGGTAATAATAATAACATACGTAGAAAAATCCTAATTTCTTTATGATGATGAAGACGAAAAACGAAAATAGAAACCTTTGACTAGTATTTATAATAGTAACACTCTCCACAATAAAAAGAAAAGAAGTTCTTAAAAAGTAAATTTATTCTTAAGAACTCTCATCATAAGCATCATCCTACATGAAATAAATCATTTCTATTCCTATTTCTATCTTCCACTGTACCTGTTTTCACTGCAAATAAAGGATATTGTATTGTATTGTAAGAAAAGAAAATCCACATTTTTATCAAGTTAACTTTAAATGATCCCCGCTAGCCTCTGTAGGATTACAGATATTTATCTAGCAAGATGTCGCCGTGTCATCTTTTACATTGCAGCTTTATGCGGAGTTATTAACTTCTATTTATTTTCTTAGCTTGTTTAACACACATGCTATTCTAAGATCCATACAAAGGGTTAATTTAAAAATACTAGCTCTGTACTGATACTAAACTTGTGCTCTATGACTTTTAAAGCTTCTGATAAAGATTTTTTTGACTAATGTCTGCTTATATACTAAAGCTTAACACTTTAACAGCCGATCACGTACTGTGTACGGGCAGTGTCGATCAACTCGGTACGCCGATCACGTACTCCGTACGGCTTTGACTTTCCTATCGTCTGTTTAAATACCACGTGCCCGGTGCGTGAATGGCGTGTAACCCCGGTGTAGAATGACTCTTTATCTACGCACACATGTATGATTCACCGACGGGAGGTGCGGGGTGGAGACAGGACAAGCGATCTTTCACGGCGCGTCGCCAGTGCGCCCACATAATTAGCTCAAGTATGTAAGATTGTTTATGTTGGAGTTTTTTTTTTTTCGATTTTAGACCTCTTTTCTTAATTTTTTTTCATAAATATTATTTTTTATTACAAATGTTTTTTATTTCATCCCTAAAAATGTAAAGAACAATAGTACATATAAAAAAAGAATAATAGACATATCACAGATAGTTTTTATTTTATGAGTCATAGAATATCGGCAAAAAACGCCGGCGTACCAGGGAAAGCCGCCTTTATAACGGTCGGCTGTTAAAGTGTTAAGAGTGTCTAGAGAGTACAGCGAAAAGATTTTTTTGTTTGTAAATATGACCAAACAGACCAATGCAACAAAAGTAATAATGCAATTTGTAGAAGAAAATCCACATTTTTATCAAGTTAACTCATGATCCCCGCCAGCCTGTGTAGGATTACAGATATTTATTCTAGCACGATGTCGTCGTGTCATCTTTTACAGCTAAATTGCAGCTTTATACTGAGTTATTAACTTCTATTTATTTTCTTAGCTTGCTTAGTCAGTTTTAACGCACATGCTTACTCTAAAATAAATATACATGGTTAGTTTAAAAATACTAGATAGGCTATACGTTACTGAAAAACTTTTTGAGAAATATGTTTTCTCGTAGATAACACTAGCCGATGTGAGGAATCGGAAAGAAAAACGGAAGCCGAAAAGGCGTTCCATATACTAGCGGATCGAATTAGAGATGAGGAAGCAAATCGCTCCGTACGCGTCCGTGGAATTTCAACTATAATTATACAGATATATTTTTAAACGCGAATTAAGTACCTACTTAATAAATTAACAAAAAATATTCACTGTATACACTCTTTAACACCGCCAAAAAATGAAAATTAGCCTACTAGTAGTAGGCTACTTTTTATTTTTAAAAGTCTCAGATTAAAAGTTGATCAGTTATTATGTACAGAAGGGTTACCCTTAAGGGTTAGGATATTAAAATTAACCCTGTAGTTTTATAATTTTACTGTAGTGCTTGACACACGAGGAAAGTTTCTAAACTTACTTAAATACATATTATCAAAAATTTTCGGAACCGGCAGGATTTGAACCTGCGTCTCTCTGGGAATCGCGCCCTGAGGTTTATTTTGAGCAGTAGATAATTAATTGCCAATTTTGCACGTCAAAGATTTGGCATACTATCCTGACATCTTCTTTGTAAGTATTTTATTTTTATAGTCTCAGCCTCTAATTCTTCCACAACGGGCGTAAATTAATATCTAATTGCCGTGTAAGTTGACACTTATGGCGGCAAGTGACTCGAAGTGACCAATTAATTGGTCTTTGTGAATCTGTGAGCCTCTCTAGCAGCAACGGGGCTATTATATTGATACTAGATGATGCCCGCGACTTCGTCCGCGTCGTGGATTAAGGTTTTTTGATTCCCGCGGGAACTCGGTAATTTTCTGGGATAAAATGTCCTTACCCAGGATACAACCTATCCGTTTACCAAATTTCATCAAAATCCGTTGAACAGATAAGCCGTGAAAGCAGAGCAGACTAGACAGACGGACAGTCACACTTTCGAATTTATAATATTAGTTTGGATGGTATGGACTTCGTACGCGTGGACTTAGGCTTTTGAAAAATCCCTTAGGAACTCCCTAATTTTCCGGTAAAAAGTATCCTTATGTCTTTCCCTCGGATGCAACATACATATCTGTACCAGAGTTCACCATAATTGGTTGAAAAGATGGGCCGTTAAAGCGTAGCAGCTGTCTGCTACGGACAGACAGACACGCTTTCGCATTTATAATATTAGTATAACATAAAATGTGCTCTCTATTAAATACACAGATCGCTATTGATAATAGCTAATGGGGCTGATTCTGTAGTGCACAATCTCTAAACTAAACTAAAATGGCAGCTTTAAATCTAGTTCTGTCCCTTTCCGTAGGGAGTATTATGAAAGGGTTAGCAATATTTGTAATGCTCTAATTTTAGTTTAGTTTAGAGATTGTCCACGACAGAATCAGCCCCAATAGGTACCTAATCTTATACCCGTTGAAGAGTTCCGCCGAAGTGTTCATTAAAATCTCTGTTTACAGTCCGTCAAACTTATTTGACGAAGTGGCCAAAATTGGAACTAATGTTTATGCCTGTTTAGTTTGAAGTGAAAACTTCTTTACTTCTACACTTCTTTCACTTTTTTGGTAGGGGGTAAACTTGTGGATTCGCGTCACCGAGACCTCGCGTTGTTACGAAGACAAAAGGTCTTAAATATAAATTTACTGCATTCGTAATTAAACTTTAATGCCTTAGTTTTAAGGTTTATAGGTATAGTAATTTTTAATTTATTTTTTAAATATTCGTTTTCACTTCTCTCGGCAGCCCCTATGACTGCCAATTTTTTTATTATTTTACTTTTCATATACACTAGCGCCGCTAACACCGGCTCAGATAAGTTTGTGGGACTATACATTAGAATAACTAGACAGCAGTTGTAGTTTTTCTCATTTACAGTTCGCGCGCGAGTTGAATGCAGAGTAAATGTCACCATACATTTGCTCTGCATTCAACTCACGCGCGAACTATAGGTTTATTTGAAGTTCAATGGTTGTCCACGGGAGAGGAGGTGTCAAGGGAGATGTAATATAGAAGAAGAATAAAAAATCGGTATTGATGTAACACGAGTTTATTTCCAAAACAAACTAAACAAGGAAAATATAATATCTTTAATATACACCATTGCCTTTTATTGTATACTTTTAATTTATGACATAGATTTTTAACACGGGTTTTTTTTTACTTAAATCTACTAATTACTGTAAAGTTTCAGTTACACATAAAACTAGTTATTTATTGTATACGATTTCGTAGCCCAGCCTTACAAAATCGGATACTTACGAGTACATTGAATTTTTGAAGTTTCAATATCGAAATCCTGGGGCCATACTGCCAACACTTTCATATAGACTCTGGAGTAATCATCAAATAACCGTTGTAGGATTTGGCAGTCAAATTGTATGTCTAATAACTTTTGGAAAGTAAAGGAGTGGTCTTCATTATTCACGGGTGGTGTACTAATGTAATTTTACTTGAAGAAATCTGAGGCCGATTCACGCATGCTTTTTAATTTGTAAGCATCTATGAAGTAATTTAAACAGTTCGAATAGCCTTTTGACAAACGTATGTGAATAATTCTTTTCCAGTATTCCCCAAATTGTGCAACTATTTTTATTTTATTATGTAAAAAACACAATACTTGTAATTTAAAGGTTTTCCAGTAATAGAAAATCCTTTGGCTCGTCTTGGCGATACTTAGGCATACACAAAATTACTTTTGTTGAATATTAGTTTGAGTAGATTTTTTTATAAAAGGTTTTAAAAAATTTAACGTGATTGACAAATTAATTGACGGTTTAAGAAGGATATAATATTATAATCAATTTATTGAAAAATTTTAATTTATGACAGTTATTTATAAATATACTATTTATATCAGAATTTAATTTAAGTCTTACTCTCCGATTAATTTCAATTGTTATACAACGACTTCTATTGAGTACTAAATATTTAAATGGTTTTATATTACTTATTATGAAAATAGTAAGTAGTAAAGGAAAAAGAGATACAATACAATGTTAAATATTGAAGCGTATTTTTGCTTTAATTCTATTTTGAATAGATTATCAAGAAACATCAACTTTTCATTAATTATAAATTTATTTAAAAACTTCTTATAATTATTACATAATATTTATCGTTACATATAATATAAACATTTTTGGATACAACATTTTTTTTATCTTTATACTCTTTGGAATGTACTTCTATTTATCAGAAAGAATGTTAACAATTATATTTCCTAAAAAATAAAAGGAAACCTAGATGAATTACAGTACAACTAAAACACATAATATTTTAAGTTAATTGACGAACGATTACAGATTTAACAAACAATCGGCTAAAAACAACGATTATATAAACCTAAAGATGAATTTACGTTAGAACATGTATGGGCCGAACCCGTGCCCGAACGATGCGCAAAGATATAATATCGTCAATCAACTAGGGTTAAGTATAAACTAATTCATGTTATTCACTCATACAGTGCTACGTCCGGGCACAAAACTATTAACAGTTTCCCAGCCTCTCTACAGCCCGGACCATGCTCGGTATAACGTGAGTTACAATTATCCCAGTAAGATCATAAGGTAAAATGGGTTCACACATTAGGCCACAATCATACAATTGTAAGTAACTGCTCACCAGTGGCGTGCACGATATCGAGGCATAAAAGCACTGCTTACCCAAGTTAAAAAAGCTCATTGCTTATTTTTCATCATTCTCTACCAAAAAATTCTCCCTTTCCAGTGCCTACCTTGGCTCCGAATACTGTGCACACCACTGCTGCTCACACAAGTTTCTTACGTGAGTAAAACTTACGAGTATAATTGCGGCTTTGTACGCAAACAAAACTCACACATTTCATTAGACTTAGTCGCAAAAATAAAACCTTATTTGGCTCTTACACTATTTATATCACCCCATTTACACCAAGGTCTTGGACATGACGTATTAGTTAAGAGGATCGTCTAGTGACGAAACGCGACGCGAGTAGGTATTTTCAATAATGCTATCTGTTTCACAACGCTTCGCTGCCTTCTCCGTATCGTGCGATAGAGAGAGTTGCAAGTCCAGTAAGCATATATGCCTACATTTTATTCTTGAAATATTGTTTCGGGTGATAACGTTTTTACCCCCCAAACGTTTACGAAATTAGACAATTTTGTTCTTTAATATAAACTAGGGCTTATAACTTTTACCACGTCAAGATTCTACCACCTTATATTATTTATTAAAGCAGAATAAGTAATTACCTAAACAATGAAATAAATAGGAACAACAATTGAATACGCTACATAACCTAAACTAACCTTGTTCTCAATTCAATAAATATGGCACTAAATCCTTGGCACTGAAACCATTTCAACATCGGTTTTTTTCGGTACTAAAACTTAGCAATCATGACAATCAGTAGATCTTTTCTTCCTCTCTTCTGTGGCTTCATCATCATTGAGTTCCTCGCTATCTCTACCAAGTCTTATGAAGTGATCTCTAGCTCTGTGTTTCCTTTGAGGGTATCCGTTGACCACTAAATCTGAAGTTTGTTCGTAACCAAGTTTATCTTCATCAGTAGATCTTCCAAGTCTGATAAATTTAGGATCTCTTCCGAGTCTTACAAAGTTCGATACTCTTTTCGTAGCAGGAATGTCGTACTCGTCTTCGTAGGTTCGGAGTAGGGATATGAGGTCGTCGGCTGTAAAGGTCATGGGTTGGGATCTTCCGAAGCGGAGGAAGTTGTTGCCTTTGCGTGTTGGGCGTTGGATGATCTCTCGGAGGTCAGCTGCTGATGGTTCTGGTGGGTAGGATCTTCCAAACCTGAGAAATATTGAAATAATATTTAAATTTGTTTAAAACCCTATTAGCAGATACCTATTAAAGTGCACACAAGTGTGCTCTAATTCAGTTGCACTCTTTCAGTTCCTCCACGCTCATAATATATTCCCATGTACCGGAAAACGAAACATAGGAAGAGCCATAACGGGAAAAGTGGCGTGCACATTAGGAGGCCTATGTTCAACAATGGATTTAGAAAGGCGTATATATAAGAAACAGTACCTTATCATACTTCTGTCGATGGAACTTCTACGCCTAGCTTCTAAGTCTGGAGATCGCCTGACGGGGTTGGCTACCACGCCTGCGACTACGCAGAGGAAGACCACCACCATCATGCTTCTGTTGTTCGTCATGGCTTCTAGAAGATTCTGGAAGAGAAAGATTCATTTTAACACTCATGAGCGCGACAAGACAAAACATCGTTCATCTCCAACGCGGACGTTCCAGGCGTTTCAAACAGAATTTCATTACTTATTTAAATATAATTTTCTAACATTTTAGGTAATACATAAGGCTACGCGGGCCGGTTTAATTAGCGGGATATTTTTTTTAAAATTCATTACAGGCTTACGCTTGACCACAATCACACCTGATGGGAAGTGATGATGCGGCCTAAGCTGGGACGCGCTTGCCTAGAAGATGCCTATTCAATCTTGATTTAAAGATTCCCGGATTGTAATTAGTGGGAAACACAGTTTTTTGGTAGAGTGTTCCAGACCCTAGCCATGCGAATGAGGAATGAAGACGCAAAGCGTTTCGTATGTGTGGATGGAACGTCGACGACATAGGGGTGGAAACTAAAATAAACTTATCATATTTGTCAAGGCCTTTGAGATGACTGTATTTGGTTCCATAAACCTTTTTTTTTTTAAATATATAGGCTAGCGCTTGGCTGCAATCAGACTTGCTAGCAAGTGGTGATGCAGCCTAAGGCTTAGCTAAAGCTTTCCGAAGTGTTTCCTGAATATGTCGGTAGCTACCTACTATTATGTAAAGGTCAATAGCGAAAAGTTCATCCCGGCAGACGCTTCGGCGCCAACGACGCGACGCGACGGTCAAGCTCGAAAAGGACTTTTCATCATACCTATTCGAAAAACGCATATTGCCTTCAGAGGATAGCGGGAGCAAAGTGTAACTTGTAGGCCCATAGGACTTTTCATTTCTCTCTTCTGATTGGTCCGAAGTCACGTCATCAATTTGTTGATCGAATATACGACTTTGCACTTCTCTGTTCTGATTGGTCCGAAGTCACGTGATCAATTTGTTGATCGGATATACGTCTTTACATTTTATTTAAACTTTAAATATACGTCTAAATAATGTCTATACAATTACATAGAAGGTTGATAGGAGTATCTTCTGATTGGTGCTTAAACGTATAGGTAATGTCCATACATAGTAGGTTGATACTCCTAGCTTTTTCTCATACGTAATGATGAAAAATAGTGTGTGTCACTCGGGGCCAAATTTTTTGTTCTCGGGCGGCGTATATTGAATTCCTCGCTACGTTCAGGATTCTACTTTAGAACCCCTCGCTACGCTCGGGATTCTACTATAGAATCCTTCACTTCGCTCTGAATACAAAATAGCGCCCTCGGGGAACAAAAATTTTCTTTGGCCCCATGTAACACAAATAACTATTAAACGGTTTGCAAATAAGAGCAATCATTTTTGTCACATAAGTTGAGTTCTTATATTGGTAGCTGTGAATAAATCATACTAATATTATAAATGCGAAAGTGTGTTTGTTTGTTGGTTTGTTGGTTTGTCCTTCAATCACGCGTGAAGTCGCGGCCATCTGCTAGTATGAAATAAAATTATAATATAGGTAGTACTGTTTTTATAACCAACTAGCTGATGCCCTCAACTCCGTTCGCGTGGTTTAAGTTTTTTTTGATTCCCTCGGGAATTCCTTAATTTTCCGGGATAAAAAGTAGCCTAAGTATGTCACTCTCAACTATGCCCATGCCAAAAATCGTCGATCCGTTGCTCCGTTGCGGCGTGATTGAAGGACAAACCAACAACCAAACACACTTTCGCATTTATATTATTAGTATGGATTAGTTATACTAGCTTTTGCACGCGGCTTCGCTCACATTAAGTTCGATTTTCATGACATTTTTATTCCCTTAGGGGTTAAATCATGCTTTTTTAGCAATTTTTCTATAGTATACAGTCTGATCCAGCTGAGTAGTGGATAGAGCTGTGCGGTAATAGATCAGACAGTCAGTCATCCTTTTTATCCACTACATGTTACACGGCATCGTACCGGAACGCTAAATCGCTTGGCGGTACGTCTTTGCCGGTAGGGTGGTAACTAGCCACGGCCGAAGCCTCCCACCAGGCCAGACCAGAGAAAATTCAGAAATTATAAATTCCTTAATTGTCCCTGCCGGGAATCGAACCCGGGGCCTCCGCACGTTAAGGCAACAGCGCTCAACACTGCGCCAGGGAGGTATTTTATGTTATATTTAAATTAAATACATAATGTTACGAGCACATACTGACTACATACACTGTAGAGACACAAGTAGTGAAAACAATGTAGCGAACAATTGAATTAACTTCCATATTGCTTAACAAACCGAAATGTTCCCGCTAACTATAAACTTCAACAACAGACGGCCGTCCTTCGCCACTACAGACTCTGTGGAGCCGGTGACGCGACACTAAATATTCAGACAATTTTCATATAAATGACAAACATTCCGTTTGTTAACTTGTGTTTCAATGTAAGCAGCGAGGTAACCTAAGTTTCCTTCTCTTGCCTAGTAGTAGGGGAGCCAAAGAGGGGATTTTTTGGATTTACTCCAGCGCGTCAGATATTGATAGCGTATGTACGCCCCACGTGTCTCTGTTAACGAATGGTATGTTTGTCTGCCGGTTTGCATGCATGCATGGTGGGGTTTGCCGTACGGAAGTAAAAATATTGGTAAAAAACCAAAAAAATCGAGCGCGTCAGATTTTCAGAGGATGTTAAGTGGACCCAAAGGAAGCTCCTATTCAAAAGACTGACGATTCTAACGTAACGCTAAATCACTGCGGTTTTTTAAAAATGCAAAGGAAAATTGCCATTTTGAAATACTCGAGCGCGTCTGATTATCATACAGATGGTTCAGCTTCATGTCCCAAACGTGCTGACCCTTAATATGACGATTATCTCGAGGAATTTTCTTAATCTGATGATTTGAAAAAAAAAGACGCTGAAAGGAAATACATCATATAACCTTTTTTTTTCTTTCTACCATCTAATCTTCAAATTCCATTAGGTCTCCACGACGCTCGAGTAAATCTACATTTAGCATCATTGCCTCCCCTACCATAGAAGATGTCTATTCACTCTTGCCTTTTTTTTTTTTTTTATCTACTACATGTTAGCCCTTGACTGCGATCTCACCTGATGGAAAGTGATGATGCAGTCTAAGATGGTAGCGGGCTAACCTGTTAGGGGCATGGCAGTTATATTAAACCCATACCCCTATTAGGTTTCTACACGGCATCGTACGGGAACGCTAAATCGCTTGGCGGCACGTCTTTGCCGGTATGGTGGTAACTAGCCACGGCCGAAGCCTCCCACCAGGCCAGACCAGGGAAAATTGAGAAATTATAAATTCCCAAATTGACCCTGCCGGGGATCGAACCCGGGACCTCCGCACGTTAAGGCAACAGCGCTACACACTGCGCCACGGAGGTCGTCAAAACTTTCAACAATTTCCGTACTTTCCTGGGGCACTCTTAGTTAGAAATCACAAAGCCATTTCGATGCCCCCATGTTTACATTATAATTAAGATACTTGTTAAGGATTTTACATTGTATAGTCGAATCTATTTATTTTTCAACCGCAACCGGTGTTCAATTTTCATAACTATTAATTAATAGATGATGCGAACTTCGTCCACATGGGTAAAGATTTATTGATTCCCGCGGGAACTCTTTAATTTTCCGGGATAAAAAGTAGCCTATTGTCCTTCTCCAGGATGTATCCTACCTCTGTACCAATTTTCATCACAATCGGTTGAACAGATGGGCCGTGAAAGCGTAGCAGATAGGCAGACAGACACACTTTCGCATTTATAATATTAGAATGGGTAGTATGGATTAGAGAAAAGAAGAGATTTTGATTCAGATAAACTTTTATATCCTGCCTTGTAAAGGTCAAGTGAAATAACCAATTGCTCAGAATGCTTTATAGAAGAATCAGCAACCAACTATACGGTATTTCTTTGAAAAAAAGACAAATAACAATTAAGTTATTAGTAGATACACATATGTGAATAAAGCGTTGCAAAATAAAAATCGTTAAGATATCAGCTGCTCTGCCCCACAGTGTGATTCTATGGAAATAGACAAAGTGGCCGTCACAACATCGGTTCACCTGGTGTTAAGCGCCGTTGTGGAAGCGGATTGACTTGGTTGGACTAGGTAATAGACTAGGTAAAGGACTCTTATTTGTTTTTAAACCGATACCTTTCGAATCGGTTTCCAAGCGGCTCGTGCCAATAAATCGCTTTATTAATATAAAACTTTGCTGATAGTGTAGTAGGTAAGTACAGCCAAATCTGCCCACTAGACCAAAATATACACCTACTAGACGATGCCCACGACTTCGTCCGCGTGGATTACTTTTATCCCCGCGGGAGTGCGTGATTTTCTGCCTAAGCCTTTGTCTATGTCCTTCCTCGGGATTCAATCTATCTCTGTACCAAATTTCATCAAAATCAGTTGAAAAGATGGAAAGTAAAAGTGTTGTAGACTGACAGACAGATGGACAGACAGACACACTTTCACATTTATGATAATATAGTATAATAGTACGACAGTCTGATAAACAATTAAAGCATAATAATATGAATTCCCAAATTGCCAGGAATTTAATTTCACGTAAGGAGGGGTCACCCACTTTAAAGACCACAGCCACATAATAGGTAATAGTCCACAGCTTTAACCGATACGCCAGGGAGGCCTTCAAAATTAACTTCGGTACTAGTTGTAGGTCATCATAAGTTGTTGAATTTGATAAATTAATGAAGCAAACTTGTTAAAACTATTGCTAGGTTACGGGAAACGGTTGGAGTTATCGAAGTTCCCTGGGAAAGCTTTTGATCGGCGTGAGCTTTATGTTGGTTATTCGGAAGTTTTTAACTATGCTTCAAAAGCAGGTGGCCTTTTATAGAACATCATGATTGAAGAGTGCTGTACTGTTTGAATTATTAATATCAAATTATAGAGAAGAACGTATATATAATGTACTGTGTGCCAAATTTTTATTTATTTATCAACAACAAATATAATTTTTTTTATTTATTTGCCAACAGTTTGAGATCGAAAATATTTTCCCCAGAATATGATCCATGAGTGAAACAATCACTGTAAAAATGCTATGGCGTTATAAAATTGCGCTAAAATCTGATAGAATCGGTGCACATACAGTGGTATCATAAAATATTATTTGCACGTAATTTTTAGTGTTGGAATCAGTTTGTGTAGGATATAGTATGATGATCAACGACCTCATGATGATGATGATTTTTAACAAGATGTGTTTTTGGGTTTTTTTCAACTATTTCATGGTTTATTTGGTTTTCCAAACTGACAGCGATTGTGATTTATTTAATACTAGTGTGCCCGGCAGACGTTGTCCTGCCTTGAAGCTAGAACCCGATTGCAGCGCCCCCTACCGGGTCCAATTGTGAATATAAACCATCCCGGGACCCACACAAACACACTCAAAAAATTCCATCTAAATCGGTCAAGCCGTTTTCGAGTTTTAGCGAGACAAACGAACAGCAATTGATTTTTATATATATAGAGATATAGAGATTACACTATTGTGACTATTCATTCATAAGATTCAAAACGCTATAACTTTAACTACATAACTTATATAACTATATTTATACAACTTAGAATTATATTTGTATTAATTATTACTATTTCCTCCTAATCATACGTGCACCCTCGACTCTTGTTCTTTTGTAGACTTAATTCCTATAAAACGTGGTTGCCTGGAAGAGATCGCTTCAAAGCGATAAGGCCGCCATTTGTACCGATTTTTCTTTTCTTAATTTTATTGTTGTTTAAATGTATTTTTTACTAGATGATGCCCGCGACTTCGTCCGCGTGGATTAAGTTTTTTGATTCCCGCGGGAACTCCTTAATTTTCCGGGATAAAAAGTAGCCTATGTCCTTCCCCGAAATACAAACTATCCCTGTACCAAAATTCATCAAAATCGGTTGAACAGATGGGCCGTGAAAGCGTAGCAGACAGACAGACAGACAGACGGACAGACAGACAGACAGACACACTTTCGCATTTATAATATTAGTATGGATATGGATTTTTATTTTGGTGTACAATAAAGAGTATTTCATTCATTCATTCATTCAACGCTTATTGCGGAAAATCATTAAAAAAGATTACATAAAAAAAGGGAACAGAAATCTCATGATCAATTGATCATCACAGAATTTTCCTGATAATCACGAAGAAAAAGTAAACAATTACTATAAAAAAACTTGATGCATCAAAAAGATTTGATAATTTTCAAATTTATAATAAACTAGAGGATAATAATAAGTTTTTTAATTCCCACAGGCACTCCTTAATTTTCCGGGATAAATCCTTTATCACTCTCCAGGTCCTCAACTATACCCATGCAAAAAATCACGTTGATCCGTTGCTCTGTTGCGGGGTGATTGAAGGACAAACTCTCTATTTAACGTCCTTGGGGATAACATTTTCAAAAACTGTGAAACACGTATTTCTTTATTTTAAACCAGAAGCCCAAATACCAACTTTCATGGTTATAACTTGAAAGATGAAGGACTTTCATACAAACTTTCAACCCCTATTTAACGCCTTCGGGGGTAGAATTTTCAAAAACTGCGAAACACGTATTTCTTTATTTTTTACCCGTAGCTTATATACCAAGTTTCATGGATATAATTTGAGAAATGACGGAGTTTCATACAAACTTTCAGCCCCTATTTCAGCCTCTTAGGGGTGGAATTTTGAAAAATCCTTTCTTAGTGTGCGCGTACGTCACAAAAGGAACCTACTGTCAAAATTTCAAATTTCTAGGCCCAGCGGTTTAGGCTGTGCGTTGATATATAAGTCAGTCAGTCAGGACTTTGAATTTTATATATATAGCTTAATGTACTACTTATCGTATTCATAAAACTGAAAACTTTATCAGCTGACGACTCAACTAGGTACTATAAAACTGGGTTTATCACTTCTGGGTTAATATTTTATGGTATAACTCTTGCATGTCCTGAATATTTGTCGGACCAATAAAAGCTGAATACGGGATAATTTAGTATCCATAGCATGACTTTATTGTCTTGATACAACAACACATAAACTATATCTAGGTTATTAGGTACCTACTATGCTTTTTTTTAAGCAAAGAACAAATAAATAAAATTTTATACTACGAGTATATAGCTATACTAGATTTGCCCGCTCAAGTTAGGCTCGATGTTTATGAAAATTTCAAACTAATGTTAAAAAAAAGTTGAATTTTCAAAAATCCTTGCTTAGCGGATGCCTCGCCATATGAAAACTATATTTCCTTAGTGGATGCCTACGTCATAATAGCTAAGTATCTGTATGCCAAATTTCAGCCAGATCCGTCCAGCGGTTTGAGCTTCGTTGATAGATATGTCAGTCAGTCAGTCACCTTTTCCTTTCATATATCTCAACCCATCGCTTGCTTACTACAAAGAGGACTACTCTTCTCTCACACTGAGAGGGTTAAGGCTATTAGTCCACTACGTTGGCTAAGTGGTGAGTAGACTTCACACGCCTTTGAGAACAAAAAATATCTCATAAAGATTTAGGTTTTTAAAATTTTAGTAAGAACTTTAAATTAGTTACCCGGAATTACTTATTAGGTATCCTATAGCCTCTCAAGGGTGCAAAATAACTGTATTCCAAATTTCATTACGATCGACTCAGCTCTTGAAAAGGTGAGATACAGAAAGACAGACATACATTTACAATATCAGGTATGAATTGGTATAGATTTTCTATAGAATATAGCTAAAACCTTCATGCCCATAAGTAATTTACTAAATTACAGAAACATAAAACGTCAGCAAAATGCTCGTATAAAGCTCGGATTATACGTACTTTGATGTGTTCTTAACTTGGGATTAATTGCAAAGTATTCAAAGAAGGGTGAATCCGCCCCTTATTATTTAAAAAAAAACATATTACAAGAATTTGCGTAAAAAATTCACTTTGATTCAATACTTAATGCTTTTCATAAGAAATCTGCTGATTTTCTTTTTTTTACTAGCGGGTTTTAATTTAAGAAGATTAATCGAAGTAGACATAGATATTTATTTTATTGTTTCTTGCCATTTCGCGGATCTAATACAATATTAAAAGAGTAATTTTTAAACTAAGTTAAACGTTGATGTAGAAAGAGCGTTTTTATGCTTGAAAGTTACTTACTTCAAAGAATCGTTAAAGTAACTTTCACAACAATAACAGAGAAATGCGTAAGCATGTCAACTAACAAATAATACCAGGAAATGTGAGGCCGGATAACGAATCGGATGGCAATATTATAGCTTTTTTAAACAGGCCGACCTGCCACTGGAACTGAAATTGGGTCCTGATTTTTCACACGTCTTTAGTGGGACAAGTTAGCACAGTATAATGCGTAACATATAATTATCGTGACAGTAGTGTCTATCCTTTTCATGTCAACCCTGGTAAACTTGATAAAACGTGACAGTATGAGCATACTAATATTATAAATAAAAGTGTGTTTGTTTGTTGATTTGTCCTTCAATTACACCGCAACATTGAAATCGACGTGATTTTTTGCAGGGGTATAGTTGACTGTTGAGGACGTGGAGATAGTGAAATAGGCTACTTTTCATCCCGAAAAATTTATCCACCGTGCAAAGCACGCTTCTTCTTACGCGTTTTATAGACAACGGTTTCGTCTCTCACGATCAAAAGGTTTAAGTAGCAAAAAGTCCAGTGAAAAGTCTAATAAGCAATGTCTATGTAGCGAAACATCCATGTAGCAAAACAGCCATTTTACTTTTTCTAACTAAGGAAAAACTGACTTAAGTGTATTGGTTGGGTTAGGTTGGAACATAGGCATACTTAGATAGACTTAGATACTTAGATACTTTAGATACTTAGATACTTAGATACTTAGGTAGACTGTTTGTTGGCACATCTGTAGCCGCTTAACAACCTACTGTGCCGTGCTAACAAAGCGTGGTTCCGCAAGCAACAGGTCACGTCAAGTCTAGAATAACATTAGAAATAGCTATTTCTGACAGACATCGAAAGCATCCGGCCCAGAACAATGGTTGTGACGTCCTTTGTGATAGCAAATGTATTCACAGTTATATGTCATTTTAATCCTGATTCATAAGGGCGGTGGGATCAAGTGATATCGGTTCATATAACCGCTTTTAACTTAATCTATGTGTGTTAATGAAATGTATTACTTTATGAAGAGAAAGGGAAGAACAATATCGGTGTTTAAAAAATGGGTGAAGATTATTGTAACACTTATTATACCTAATCTAAGTTAAATGTATGTATGTTAAATGTAAATGATGTAAGTTTTCGAGTACATTGTGCCACTGATCCGTGACACAATCTTGGGTCTCTAGTGCAACACATGGCTGAGGAGGTGGCCCATTGACTGAACTGTATACTTGGGGTTTTGCATTAAGTACGTACCTACGTAGGTACTATTTGTTAGAGATAAATAGTTATATTAGCAGGGTAGTAGGCAAACCACGAGGGAGAGGTAGACCCCCAGCCACATGGTGGTCCAATGTCAAGAGGGACGTTAGAGCCCTTAACATCACGCCAATGACAACCCAGGACAGAAAGTCCTGGTGCCTACGTACAAGGAGGACCGACCCCAAATGAAATGGGATAAGGGCATGGGAAAGAAGAAGAGTAGGGTAGTAGGCACCTACCTACCACCACCACTACAGCCCATTAACGTCCCACTGCTGGGCACAGGCCTCCACTCGCATAGGAGAGAGGCACCTACCTATTCTCATAATATTCAGTGCAACCGATTTTTATTTCGAAACGTTTCCGAATCGAATTGGAGCGCTGGCTGTGAATGCATATACACGACATTTCAAACTTAATTAATTTAACATTAACGTTGTTTTTGTCACACATTTGACTGATTTGTATTAAAATAGAAAAGTATAGTATTTAAGCACTGTCAAATGATGAATTCATCATAGATTATAATTATTGAGATAAAAGACTGGTTATTCTGGAACGTAGTTTTTCATTATCAAATTTAATTTAACTAGGTATTTAAGTTTTGCAAACACTTGTGCTGGATATGAACACTTTACAATAACACTTTTTAACTTAAATACCACTGTATTTTATTTTATTTATCACTTTTTACGGAGCAATTGTTGCAATTGCAATTGAGCAATTTTACATGTCGGCGACACCTCCGCCACTCTTTTTTTTTTAATTTTATATCCCACTCAAAGTTACCCCTCGACTGCGATCATGCAGTCTAAGATGGTAGCGGGCTAACCTGTTAGGGGTATGGCAGTTATATCAAACGCATATCCCTAGTTGGTTTCTATACAGCATCGTACTGGAACGCTAAATCGCTTGGCGGTACATCTTTGCCGGTAGGGTGGTAACTAGCCACGGCCGAAGCCTCCCAGAAAAGCTGTAAGCTCTAAGACAATGTAATCAAGGTTCATTAATACTTTGACGCTAATACGATCAATCGAATTTGCAATGTTAAAACTGAGGGCCCAATTATTGTCTGTAATCATTTAACTAACTGCTTAAAACGTATTACTCGAACTCACTCAAACTCGAACGTTTAAGAAGTAGGTAGGTACATGATGCTTTTTTCGTGCTGTCATCTATGAACTCCTTAAACAGGTCGGCCGAGCGATCGCGTAACTTCTGCATCAATCATTGATACATCGCAATCACCTCTGATTGGTTAACACTCTTCCACTATTGGACATAATCCATTGACGCAGCAAGAATGCCATAGATTCAGCCAATTACAACAATTGATACTGTAACAATGATTGATGCAGAAGTTACGCGATCGCTCGGCGGATTATCCGTTTGGCAAACGATTACGATTACTGAAAAAACTAGAAATTTAAATCAAATCAAATCAAATCATCTTTATTCAAAATTGGTACCTACAAAGTACACCTTCTGAACGTCATGTTTATAAAGAATAAGAATTGATGGTGATAATTAACAAAGGTATCTTAAGACTAAAGCTACGAGGGTTCAAAACGCGCCCTGGTCTGAGAAGAGCCCACAACAAACTCAGCCGGGTTTTTTTTTTTATTATAACCATCTCACAAATATCTCACAAATTTAATTCGCTATAATCCGCCACAGAATTCTGTGGCGGATTCTAAGGAATTAAATTTCTAGTTTTTTCAATATCATGGACTTCCGCAAAGTAACGCCTACTTCAGATTACGATTACGATTTCCACACGTTTGGGGGGCTGGGACTAAGCGTACTGGGGGGTTACTACCATCGCTTAAACAGTATTATTTCTAAATGTCAGTTTTAAGTCACCTACCTTGACGTCCTTAAAATAAGGATTATAATTCTAGAACACGAACGTCAACAATATTAAAACAATACTGCTTTAAGCGATGGTAGTATACCCCCAGGGCACTGAGCTGCGGTTTGTTTCGATTCGTACCTAGATCCGATCCGTTGATTGCAAATAGAGTGTGTACGACCGCATTGGAATCGATTTATCATACTAGATCAGAATCTAGAATAACTACTCAATAATCAATTTGTGCAACCCAAATGATTTTCGGGATAAAACTGTCCTTTTAGTTACGCAAGAATGTTAGTTACAAGTGTACCCAGTTGCATTCGAATCCATCCAATAGTTGCACAGTCCCGTAACAGAGAGGCAGACAAAAAGTTTAACATCGTCGTCGTCGTCGTCGTCATCGTCGTCGTCGTCGTCAACCGATCCATTGCTCCGTCCACTGCTGGACATAGGTCTCCTGTAGGGTCCTCCACAAACCACGGTCTTGCGCCGCCTGGATCCAGCGACTCCCTGCGACTCTCTTGATGTCGTCCGTCCACCGTGGACGAGGACATCAAGGCTCAGAGTCACTCAGCGGGCGATGGAGAGGGCTATGCTGGGAGTGTCCCTACGTGATCAAATTAGAAATAAAGAGATCCGTAGGAGAACCAGAGTCACCGATATAGCCCGAAGAGTTGCGAGTTGAGAGCTGAAGTGGCAATGGGCGGGGCACATAGTTCGGAGAACCGATGGACGTTGGGGTCCCAAGGTGCTGGAATGGCGACCCCGCACTGGTTGGCGCAGCGTCGGCAGACCCCCCGACACGGTGGACGGACGACATCAAGTTTAACATGCTAATACTTAATTTAAAAAACAAGACTGCCTTGCCAAAATTTATTTGAAAAAAATAGATTCTACGAGTATGTATAGTGTACATACCTAAGCCTAATGTAAAACTCAAAGAAAAACTAGTTTTAGCAACAAGAACATTTTCAGGTCATTTAAGTAGCATTATTATATTATTATATTGTGATGAGATAATTGGGACGATTGTTAAAATCGAAACGCTTTTCCTTTTCCTTTTCTTAGCCTACGGTAATAATTAACTCATGATTAACACAAAAGGCGTTGGGGTCCGCTAATTAATTAACTTTATTTCTCTCAAAACATAAGAGCTTTCAGGTCTCATGGTAACAGACAATGGAATGTTGTTATCATTCGAGTTTAAAAGGTCAACATTTTATGTTTACTAGTTTAACCACTAACGCCCCGGCTTTGCGAGAGTGGGATACCTTATATACTACAGCACGTACCTACGTAATATAACGCATATCTATAGTTAACAAGCTATAATTAATTTAAAAAAAAAAACACCGCCAAACTCCTAGTCTGATCTTCTCGAAATACACACAGAACTAGCCTGACAACATAATCTTTCAAAAAAAAAAGAATTGTCAAAATCGGTACAGATTTTGCCGAGTTATGCGGAATGTAACCCACAATTTATGTAAAAATAAATTTTCATTTACCTAAATATACATTTTATTCATAGGCCTCTAATTTTAAGTACGAGTATATTTGTTATTTTATTTATGAGTTCAATATTATTAAAACATAAGTGAATTAAAATAATAAAGTGAAACACGCTTTGATCTTTTAATTTGCATGAACCAATAAGAACTCTTAATTTTACGTCAAATACATTGGTTTATTTTATACTAGCTGTATGCGATTAAACCCATACTTTTAATCTGTGTTAGGGACACAGCTCCGGATTCATGAATCACCACCATAGAATCTATGTGTTGACAGCTTCTTAGAACTATGGTCTTTTACTCTATGGAGCTATGTCACTGTCACAACCCTTTTTGATTTTGTTCATTCTCTCTGATGGTGTTAGCACAACCGTGTCCTTCCAAGCGTTCACAATTTTTGTAATTAATTTAAAGTGAGAAAATACAAAGTGATTTCAAAATTTAAAGACTTTTATTGGCCATATCCAACATTTTTTGGCCCTACGAGCGACGGATGCATGAACACAGCGCCGATTATTTCGTCATCAGTCATCATCATAATTCCGCGTCATCGCCGCCATGTCTTCGCCACATCCAGGAGATCTCGAGAGATTAATCGCACAGAGAAACTCTGTAAAGGGAAGAATTACAAGAATTTACAATTTTTCACAATCGGACCTGTCTGAGGTAGATACAACAGAACTGAAAGTTAGACTAGCGGATTTACAAAAACTTCTAGAGCGATACGAGAACATACAAATGTATATTGAAATGGAGGACGACGATGAAGACAAAAATGATCAAGATCGCAATGCAGTGGAGGATCGGTACTACACCACAAAGGCGCACCTACAAAAGGTAATAGACTCGCGTGCCACGCCGGCACCCACCCAATACAACACGTGCAACTCCAATGCCGTCCACATTAAATTGCCAAAACTGGACCTACCAACATTCGATGGGACGCTCAAGGATTGGCACAGCTTTAAAAACATATTTCAATCTGCCATCGGGGACTCCAATCTACCACCCATTCAGAAATTGCAATATCTGAAGTCAGCCTTGCGAGGAGAAGCTGCCGGACTTGTTGGATCTCTACTAATCACTGATGAAAATTATAATAAAGCTATGGAGCTACTTCAAAGCAGGTATGACAACAAAGTCATCATAGTTAACCACCACATTAAGGCAATAGTAAATTATCCTCAAATAACTAGAAGCAATCTCAAAGATTATTTAGTTCTATTACAACAAAGTTTAGATTCCTTAAATGCGCTTAAAATAGACACACAAAATTGGAACGTTTTATTAGTCTTTCTTATAACACAAAAATTAGACAATTCATTGAGAGCCGCCTGGGAAATAAATAGAAAAGAAACAACATTGCCTACCTTTCCTGAACTTCTAGAATTTCTCAGCTTGCGCAGAACCGCCTTCGAGTTGATGAACGACAAAAACTCTGATAAGTCGCCGGGTCCAGCCAAGACAAAGGTAACCCATAGTGCCACAGTTGAGCATGCAGATGATATTCTATGCATTCTATGCAAAGCACAACATATGCTTTATAAGTGCCCGGACTTTTTAAAAATGGCACCGCCACAGCGGCTTGAGTATGTCAAAACCAACTCTCTTTGCAGAAATTGCCTCAAACCTTTCAAATTTAATCACCAGTGTTCAAAGCACAAGTGTTTTACCTGTAGAGGGCGTCACCATAGCACGGTCCACATAAACAAGGCTACCCCTAATGCACTACATTCTAATATTGTTCATAATTTTCAACCCTCACACTCAGCATCCGAAATGCTTGCACCCGCTCAGATGTCTGCGCTAAATAAGCCTACATCTACTGACAGCTTAAAGTCAACAACATCCCAAATTCAAGCTAGCACTGCTGACAGCAGCCTGCCTGTTGTTCACACAGCTATGACTAAAAATACTAACAATATGCATATTTTGCTATCCACAGCAGTCATCAAGATAGCCGATGCCGATGGACAGTGGCACACAGCCAGGGCTCTCTTGGACTCAGGAAGTGAGGTCAACCTGATCAGCAATAAGTTGGCACTCAAACTCAAATGTAAGTTTGATCCTAATCAATGCTCTATTAAAGGAATAGGTTCTTCTAAATTACATTCAAATGTATCTCTTACTACTCGAATAGCATCACGCACCAGTGAATATCAAACCAGTCTTACATGCTTAGTGATGGATAATATTACAGTCAATCTACCGCACTTTTATGTCCACACTAACACCTGGAACATACCTACTAACATATCTCACTCATTAGCGGACCCTACATTCAACATTCCCAATGAGATAGACCTTTTAATAGGTGCACAACTGTTTTACAACATTATAACACAAGGTAGTTGCAAATTAGGTGAAAACTTACCTTATTTAATTAACTCTGTGTTCGGCTGGATTATTTCAGGTCCATTTCTAGACACTAGAGCTATACAACACACTTCACATACATTAGTGAATCTACACCTCATTGATGATCACAGCAGTGACAAATTGTTATCTAGATTCTGGGAACAAGAAGAGTTAAGCTACAAACCAACACTCACACCAGATCAAGCATATTGCGAACAATTGTTTACAGATAGCACTACCATTGATGACACAGGTCGCTACACAGTTCATTTACCTATCAATCAACAGATGATTTACAAACTAGGTGATTCTTTCAACACAGCATATCGTTGCCTCTTACAATTAGAGTCAAGATTTAGCAAAGACCCTATTTTATATCAACAATATAAACAATTTATTCATGAATTTTTAGAACTTGACCATGCTGAGGTAGTACA
This sequence comes from Erebia ligea, assembly GCA_917051295.2. NCBI lineage: Eukaryota > Metazoa > Arthropoda > Insecta > Lepidoptera > Nymphalidae > Erebia > Erebia ligea. Next base: position 3,495,305 of record OU785241.1, read on the forward strand.
TGGGGACTTTAAAACTCATGGTAAATACCCTGCCTACTTTCTTCCTCATCATGCAATTTTAAAGGCCAACTCAATTTCAACTAAATTGAGAACCGTGTTCAATGCGAGCTCTCAGAGTTCCAGTGTTATCTCATTAAATGATGCTCTTTTTGAAGGTCCTAACATTTATAATAACATACTAGACATCATCATAAGATTTAGAATGCATAAAATAGTTTTTTCCACAGACATTGTAAAGATGTTTAGAAACATCTTGGTTCATCCTGAACACCGCTCTCTATTGAGACTATTATGGAGAGATAATAAACAAGATTCTATACAATGTTTGCAACTTAAAACAGTAACATATGGCACTAAGTGTGCACCCTACTTAGCTTGTAGAACTCTTAAAGATTTAGCCCATAGGCACAAAGATACACATCCTCGTGCTGCACAATGCATACAGGAACAATGCTATATGGATGACTTGATGGATGGAGCAGATGACATACACACGGTCATTCAACTTTGTGACGAGGTCACTGACCTACTTCATAAAGGTGGTTTCACACTACACAAGTGGTCATCTAACTACAGAGATATTCTTGATCATGTCACAAGCAATCTTTCAGACACTATGAGTTCTGCTTCATATGATTTCTCACCTGAGTGTATAGTCAAGACACTAGGTATACAGTGGATACCTACGAAAGACTGTTTTACTGTATCAATACCTAATAAAGAAACCACTCAACATACAAAGCGCACAGTTTTATCTAACATTGCTCAGATCTTTGATCCTCTAGGTTTGCTCTCACCTAATACTATCAGTGCAAAGATTTTAATGCAAAATATTTGGAAGCTTAATTTAAACTGGGATAGTGCTCTACCTACAGATATAGAGACTCAGTGGTTAACCTTTTTTAAAAATTTACAATGCTTGAATGGCATGCAACTGCCACGCTATTATTTTTCTGACATCCCAACTGAACTTTCACTTCTAGGATTTGGTGATGCATCATCACAAGCATATGGTGCATGCATATACCTAAGGGCTGCCTACCCTAACAAAAAACCTACTTGCACACTTGTTATGTCTAAAACAAAGGTTAGTCCGATCAAAGTTGTCTCAATTCCAAGATTAGAACTAGGATCAGCCTTGCTATTAGCGCGAATGAGTAATAAGGTACAAACCATACTTACAACATTTAATATAAAAAATACTTACTTATTTTCTGACTCTGCTGTAGTACTTCACTGGCTGAAGTCTCCATACAAAAAGTACAATATTTATATCTCAAATAGGCTCATGGAGATTTTAGAATTGACCTCAGTAGAAGATTGGTATTATATTAACACTAAAGAGAACCCAGCTGATTTGCTCACTCGGGGTATCACCGCTGAGGAACTCATAAAGTCTGACTTATGGTGGACAGGCCCTAAGTGGACTAGTGAGAACCTTACCAAGTGGCCCATTGTTGTTCCACAACCAGTCGTAGAATCTGATAGCAGGTTAGAATTGGTTAAGACTAAGGCACATACCACTCATACAGTCACAACAGAACATACATTTTTTGAATATTTTGACAGATTTTCAAATTTCACAAAACTTAACAGAACCATGGCATATGTTCTTAGATTCATTAGTAACTGCCGAAGTAATGTTAAAAATAATTCATTTCTTTCAGTATCAGAGCTAAACAATGCACATGATTTTATTATTCGTACTATACAACATGCATTTTTCCCAAAGGAAATTAAGGAATTAAAATCACTGAAAGATACAGACAGCCACAGTGATCTATACACATTTAAATCTAGCCCTTTGAGAAAATTAAATCCATTCTTGGACAGCAAAGGTATTATTCGTGTAGGAGGTCGAATCAGACATGCAAACATTCAATACAACCAAGCACACCCAATCATCCTACCTTGGCAAGCTCACATAACTACACTCATTATTGAACAGTATCATTACAGATTATTGCATTCAGGTATTCAAACCACACTTGCCAATGTAAGACTGAGATACTGGCCTATTAAGGGTAGAATTGAAGTAAAAAAGGTTATTCACAGGTGTGTCAGATGCATTCGGTTTAGAGCTTCAACTTGCCAGCAACAAATGTCAGACCTACCTAGTCCAAGAGTGTCTTTGGTTCGTGCATTCACTCATGTCGGCATCGACTTTACTGGTGCTATATACCTAAGATCAAATATGACTCGTAATTGTAAATACACTAAAGGTTATATTTGTTTAATGATTTGTCTTGCCACTCGTGCTATTCATCTAGAATTAGTAGGAGATTTGTCTACCCAGACCTTTATAAATGCCTTAAAAAGATTAATTTTTAGACGAGGAATTTGTAGCCACATTTATTCTGACAATGCCTCTACTTTGAAAGGAGCTAACAATGAGCTTAATGAACTATATAAATTGTTTAAAAATGAGACTTGTTATAGTGAAATTGTAAATTTTTGCAGCTCTAATAAAATTCAGTGGCACTTTACCGTCCCTTTAGCCAGTAACATGGGGGGGATTTACGAAGCAGGCATTAAGTCCGTAAAATTGTTAATAAAAAGGCAATTATCTAACAGTAAGCTTACTTATGAACTTTTAAATACTGTACTTATTCAGATTGAGGGAATCCTCAATAGCCGTCCATTGTGTCCAGTGAATGATGAACATAATGACTTAGCCTGCCTGACACCAGGACATTTCATCATAGGGGCGCCTATTGTGGACTTACCTGAGCCTAATGTTTGTGAAATTTCAGAAAATAGATTAACTTTCTTTCAAAAAATCACTAGACATAAACAAACCTTTTGGAAACAGTTTTATAAACAATATTTATCTGAATTACAGAGTAGAAATAAGTGGCTTTGTAAACTTAATAATTTAGAAATAGGAAATATAGTTATAATCAAGGATGAAAATACTCCACCAGCTTGCTGGCCTCTAGGCAAAGTTATGAAAGTTTATAAAAATTCAAGTGACAACCTTGTTAGATCTGTACTTCTCAAAACTGCATCTGGAGAGTATCATCGTCCTATCAATAAATTAGTTTTATTGCAATAGTAGAAATTAAGCTTAGTTTTCTTATGTTAAGAATGGTCCTTTGAGTTTTTATTGAAATTTATTATTCTGTGTTATGAAACAAAATACCTAACATTTTGCAATAATTAACTTCATTAATTTATAAAATTAATTATAAACACTAGTTCTTATAACTTGAGTATAAAACACTAGCTGTGAAAATATTATGTACTTGATGCATTATCATGTTTCTTTAGTAATTATTATATGCTTTGTCTCTTAGCTCTAACTACACTTTTACTATGTAATTTGTAACCTTTACTTACTCACTTCGATGTAACTAACTTTAGCATTTACCTGAAACTTAACTAAATATTAATTTGTTTAACTTAATGACCTACTAGATAATTTTTGTGTTCAACTTAATTTCTATTAATTTAATATTGTTTGTTATAGCATAACAATGCATAGCATTCTTCACCTGCTGGGGAGTATGTATGCGATTAAACCCATACTTTTAATCTGTGTTAGGGACACAGCTCCGGATTCATGAATCACCACCATAGAATCTATGTGTTGACAGCTTCTTAGAACTATGGTCTTTTACTCTATGGAGCTATGTCACTGTCACAACCCTTTTTGATTTTGTTCATTCTCTCTGATGGTGTTAGCACAACCGTGTCCTTCCAAGCGTTCACAATTTTTGTAATTAATTTAAAGTGAGAAAATACAAAGTGATTTCAAAATTTAAAGACTTTTATTGGCCATATCCAACACTAGCTGATGCCCGCGACTTCGTCCGCGTGGAATAAGTTTTTTCAGTTCCCACGGGAACTCTTTAATTTTCCGGGATAAGAAGTAGCCTATGTCACTCTCCAGGTCCTTGACTATACCCATGCAAAAAATCACGTCGATCCGTTGCTCCGTTGCAGCGTGATTGAAGGACAAACCAACAAACAAACACACATTCGCATTTATAATATTAGTATGATTTTCATTGGGTTTTTCTGACTAGAAATTTACAGTACTAGCCCGGAGTTAGGAAATTGGCGGTGTTTCACCACCGTGCCTCGGAGAGCACGTTAAGCCGTCGGTCCCGGTTATTATCACTAACATGATAATAGTTGTTAAAGCCCGCCAACCCGCATTGGAGCAGCTTGGTGGGTCTAAGATCTAATTCCCTCTCTCCCATGCGAGTGGAGGCCTGTGCCCAGCAGTGGGACGTTAATGGGCTGTAGTAGAATTAGTAGTAGTACATAATAATATGTTAAGGGAAATAAACCTTAAAGATTAAATGAACGAGTCTATTTTGGTTCGTGGAAGTCTTAACAAAACCATCACTTTTAGATTTATAGTTTACTATAATATATACTATAATATACTATAATATTTACTAAATAACTTAAATACTATATACTAATATTTTCTGAATAAACCGATAAGAAATTTAACCTTTTAAATAATTTTTTTTCAGATTTAGAGAGAGCGCGAGATTTTAAAACTTTTGTAAAAGCTAGTTAGTCCTGTGTGAATGGACTCTGCATTGATAATATAAAAAAAACTATCATTCTCACGACCGGACAAATTCAGACTTTCTTGAGGCAGAGCGAAGGAATTACGAGCTTATTGTGATAACCTACTTAAAAGTCATTAAATAAAAAATAAAAATTCATTTCAACGCATTTAATATATTATCATCTTTGATCCTAAGAACAAGGAGAGCCGACCTCGAATAATGGGATTAACCCTTTAAGGCTGAGACAAAGAAGAAAAGGTACATATAATGTCCTCTATTCATACCTACCTACTGTCATCTGTAATTAATGGGAAATTTGAATCCATTCAAAACTTTCCATTGAAGTATTTAACATAAGAGTATTGAAAATTTCACGGTTTTTAAAATCTGCTTAAACGTACCTATTACTTAATCCTATTTTACTTAACTTACTAAAAATACTAAACTACTAATATTATAAACTAACTAACATACTAATATTATAAAAGCGAAAGTGCGTCTGTCAGTCTGTCCGTCTGTCTGTCTGTTACGCTTTTAGGGCTCATCCGTTCAACCGATTTTGATGAAATTTGGTACAGAGGTAGGCTTTTATCCCGGAAAAGGAGTACAGGGAAAAATTTAAGACGCGGACGAAGTCACAGACATCATCTAGTATTATAATAAATGCGAAGTAACTTTTTTTATCTGTCCGTCTCTTTTCTTTTCACGGGTCTACCGCTGAATCAATCTCGACGGCACCCACCTACTACAGGCATTCAAGTATCCTGAAGACAGACTTATTATACTACTAAATGGAGGAAGACAGGCAGCGGGTAAACTAGCGCGATAGGAGACAACGTCGTTCACCTCAGATGCAAAGTGCAAACGTTTGTCGCAAACCCCAGTGTGTTTTTGCCCTTAAAGTCAAACAGCTTTATTTCACCCAGTGTTAGTATCAAAGTCAAAGTATATTTATTCAAAATTTGTACCTACACAGTACACTTTTTGAACGTCTATTTTACAAATTATAAGACTTGATGGTGATAATTAACGACGATATCTTAAAACTAAAGCTAGGAGCTCAATTTATATTCATTGCCTCACTCATAAAATATGGTATTAATATACTATTAAAGTTAAACACCAACCAAGTGATCAATTAAGTATTCATTAAATTCAATTCTTAATTAACACATCTACCGACTTCGCCGTCTAGATTTTTACTAGCTGATACCCACGTCTTCGCCCGTGTAGAATGTGTTTTTAGGGTTCCGTACCAAAATGGTAAAATGGAACCCTTATGGTGCGACTTTCTCCGTCTGTCTGTCTGTCCGTCCGTCACACTCGATTATTTCAGTAACTACCGAAGCTATCGACATGAAATTTGGAATAGTTGTGTATATTAGTGGCCCAAAGACACTGGAATTAAAAAAAATTGGAAATTATTTTTGTTCTTATTTAAAAAGGGGGGAAAATCGGAGGGTTGAAATTTAAAAGTGAGATAACTGTACTGTGTGGGGTATCATATGAAAGGGTTTACTTTGTACATTCTAAAACAGATTTTTAATTATTTTTAGTCATGATAGTTTTTGATTTATCGGGCAAAATGTCGAAAAAAATACCGTTCCCCCCCCTTATCTCCGGAGTTTACCAATCGAAAAATCTGAAATAATTATGGTCAATAGGAATTTATGTATATTTTACAGGAAAACTATAGCCAATGCTCTAACTATCATAGTTTTTTTTATATTAACAGTAAACCTCTACAAACAAAGTTAGTTTTGCGGTTCATTTCTTCTTGTCTTGTTTTTAATACGTCATAAATCGTAAAACATACTACAAGTTTGTACGGAACCCTCGGTGCGCGAGTCCGACTCGCACTTGGCCGGTTTTTTTTTTAATTCCCACGGGAACTCCTTCATTTTCCGGTATAAATATCCTATGTCATCCTCTAGGTCACCTCAACTAGCAAAAAATCACGTCAATCACAAACACACTTTCGCATTTATAGTATTACTTATGATTGAACTACAAGTTAGCGCTTGCCTGCGATATTAGCTGGTGGTAAGTGTTGTATGAATTAAACTTGCTTGTGACGTCATCAAATTTCGACGCACTTTTTTAATTTAATCGATAGTTTAAAATTGTCATCTTTACTATTATTATAAACTAGCTGATGCCCGCGACTTCGTCCTCGTGGTTTACGTTTTTTCGATTCCCGCGGGAACTCCTTAAAAGATAAAAAGTAGCCTATGTCACTCTACAGGACTTCAACTATACCCATGCCAAAAATCACGTCGATCCGTTGCTCCGTTGCGGCGTGATTGAAGGACAAATCAACAAACCAACAAACAAACACACTTTCGCATTTATAATATTAGTATGATGGGTGTATTCACCCCAAAACGGCTGAACGGATCTGGATGAAATCCCGAAAAAAGCTGTTGAGGATTATTTTAATGATAAAAGAGCATGGGTTTGACTCGCTCCAGCAAAGCTCAGGACTACGGTTACATAAGAATCTAATAATTGTTGTTGTTGTAATCTAATAGATGTAATAATTGTTATTTAAAATCAATAATTTTTATTTCAAAAGGAATGGCATTCTGAACCAGTGATATTAAATTCAATCGACGATTCAGAAGCACTTGTATACGTTTATTTGAATAAACAACCTTTGAGTTCGAGTTTGACTAAGAACAACCAGAAAATAATTGATTTTTGACATAGGGAATATTCATATACCTACACAAGTTATGGCTAGGTAGGCAGTAACTCAGTGACTGCCTCGTTGGTGCAGTGGTTGGCATGTTCGACTGCGGCCGACGAGGTCCCGGGTTCGAGTCCCGGGTCGGGCCATAATTGAGTATTTGGGTTTTTCTGACTAGAAATTCTCAGTACTAGCCCGGAGTTAGGAAGTTGGCGGTGTTCCATCCCCGTGCCTCGGAGAGCACGTTAAGCCGTCGGTCCCGGTTATTATCACTAACATGATAATAGTCGTTAAAGCCCATCAACCCGCATTGGAGCAGCGTGGTGGGTCTAAGCTCTAGTTCCCTCTCTCTTATGAGAGTGGAGGCATGTGCCCAGCAGTGGGACGTTAATGGGCTGAAGTGGTGGTGATGGTGGTGGGCAGTAACTCTTCCGCATAAGCTCTCAAGGTGTGGGATTCGGGAGTTCAAGTCAAGGTACACTGAGAAAAAAGACCTTCCGAAATACAGAAGGTATTACCGTCCCTTTTGACTCAGTAGGAAATTTACCTTTCAACTTGGAAGGATATTATTACCGTCCAAAATTTCCTTCCAAACAATGTCTGCCTTCTATTTTGGTGGGTAATACGTACCTTCCAAATTTCGGTCGGAAATTCCTACTGAGTCAAAAGGGAAGGTAATTTTTGGAAGGAAAATAATTAATTTCCTTCTAAATTTGGACGACATATTTGATCGGTAAATATAAATAACCTTAAGGTAAAGGCATGATATTATCTACCTAAGGCGAAGGAAAACGGAGCGGGCTTTTGCATTTTTGCAAGGGTGGAAGCAGGGGTCTGTATACCACCTATGATTTATGCTCTGCTATGCGCTTTCAATGAATGTTCCAACTTGGTGGAAGCACCATTTGCCACGATGCAGGTACCGATACAAGCGGATTTGGCGATATATATGTGTTTGACCGGCGCCACCCTATACCGCGAGCCAATATACGCGTAGCGACATCTAGTGGTCGGGCCGGGTACTACATTCGGTGTTACAATTTCTATTTAATAAAACTTATTCGTTTCCTTCCGATACCGAAATATTCCAATTTGTTTGGAGAGATATTATCATCTAATTTAGAAAGATGTTCCTTGTGTTATTTTCTCCAAATGTGATCCATCTAATTTGGATGGTAATTCCTTCCAGCGAGCCTTTCTAATCCCTTCGTTTTTGATGGAATAGTAATGTCACTTCATTTCCTACTAAATAAGAGGGAAAATATCTTTCAATTTCAGAGGGTAAATATGCGTTTTCCTTTCGACACTGTTCCTACCGAAAAATTATAATTGATTTTGAAGGATATTATCATCTAATTTATAAGGATACTCCTTGTGCTATTCCCTCCAAGTGTGATCCATCTAATTTGGATTGTAATTCCTTCCAGCGAGCCTTTCTAATCCTTTCGGTTTTGATGGAAAAGTTATGTCATTTTATTTCCCACTAGATAAGAGGGTAAATATCCTTATTATAATTGATTTAGAAGGATATTATCATCTAATTTAGAAGGATATTCCTTGTGTTATTCCTTCCAAATGTGATCCATCTAATTTCCATGGTAGTTCCTTCCAGCGAGCCTTTCTAATCCTTTCTTTTTTGATGGAATAGTAATGTCACTTTATTTCCCACTAGTTAAGAGGGTAAATATCCTTCAATATCAGAAGGTTAGCTGCGTTTTCCTTCCGACAACTTTGGATTTGAATTCAGAAGGTCATTAACATCTAATTTGGAAGGATAAATTTGGGAGGAATTATTATAATGCATACTTATTTAGTAGGAATATTTAGCTGGAAAGAAATTCCTTCTTGGTTAATTCCTTCCAACAAATTTCCTTCCTTTATGTTCTTCCGTATTAGATGGATAAAATTCATTACCTTCTAAATATCGGTAGGAATTTGGCAGTTCCCCGATTTAGAAGGTAATCGGTGGAAGGAAAAGAACCAATTTTGGAAGGAATCGGTTTTAGAAGGTAAAAATCGGAAGGTAAACACGGAAATTTTTCTCAGTGTACTGTGTTTTTATGAGAGCAAAATTAAAGTATCGGTTCATTTAACCTATACAAACATAATTGAAAAAAATCATCGCTGAATTTTAATATCTACGGAAGTTTAACATAAATAGAAGTCAAGAAAAATATTCCTTTACTTATATTAATATTAATTGGTAAGTAACCTTATCATGAATACACAAAAATACATTTACTTTATTTGATATTAGGTAAATTAGGTAATTGGTAATGCTGTAGGGAATAGAAAATGTTACAGTGAAATATATAAATAGGCGTAAGTTATAATATCGACGCAAAATGTTTTTTTTAATACACTACCCAAGACTGCGATCTCACCTGATGGAAATTGATGATGCAGTCTAAGATGGAAGTGGGTTAACTTGTTAGGGGTACGGCAGTTATATTAAGCCCATACCCCTATCGGTTTCTACATGGCATCGTACCGGAACGTGCCGGAACGCTAAATCGCTTGGCGGTACGTCTTTGCAGGTAGGGTGGTAACGAGCCACGTTCGAAGCCTAGCCTCCCACCAAACCAGACCAGAGAAAATTCAGGAATAATAAATTCCAAAATTGACCCTGCCAGGAATCGAACCCGGGTCCTCCCACGATAAGACCACAGCGCTCATCACTGCGCCGTTGAGGTTGAATATGAATAGATGAATAGCTAGCTATTGGTTATAGCTGGTCTATTCAAAATAAGTGTTTGAAACTTGAGCGAAAAAATTCTATGCCCTAAAATTTTAATTTTTTTTATTCATTATAGGTTTACGCTTGACCACAATCACACCTGATGGGAAGTGATGATGCGGCCGAAGATGGGACGCGCTTGCCTAGAAGATGCCTATTCACTCTTGATTTAAAGATAAGTACCCGGATTGTAAATAAAATATGTAAAACTAGATGCAATGCCCGTGACTTCGTCTGCGTAGTTCAAGTTTTTTTGATTCCCGGGGGAACTAAATAATTTTCCGGGACAAATAAACCTAAGTCCTTCCCCGGGATATAACCTATCCCTGTACCAAATTTCATCAAAACCGATAGAATAGATGGGTCGTGAAAGCGTAGCAGACAGACAGACAGACAGACACACTTTCACATTTATAATATTAGTATGGAAGTATGGATTGTAATAAATATAAAATATGTCGAAAAGTGTTTGAACATGTATTCCCCAGTCTTTTGTTTTTCATGAAATCGCAAGCAAACGTTCGATCCCCGACAAACGTCTCGAAGTTATGTGCGTTTTAAGAAATTAAATATCACTGTATTTAATTTCTTAAAACGCATATATCTTTGAGACGTTTGTCGGGGATCGAATCCACAGGAGGTCGGCTGTCTTAACTACAAGGCTATCACCGCAATACAACAGTACTACAATTTACATAATTATTTTCGAGAGGCCTGAATTAAAATTATACCCAGGGAAACGGGATACCTACAGTATATTATAATATATTCAAATAATATTGTTAGTTAAATCAAATTAGGCGGCGAGGGCGGCGACTAGGATAAAATAATTGGCCAAGAGGCATAAAAATTAAACTTAGTAGAGTATACTACTTACATAGAAATAGATAATACTACCAATATTTATTAAGAAAAGCGAAAGTGTTTTTTTTCGTTAGTTTTGCACTCTTTTAGAGCAACGGATAGACGTGAGTTTTGAGTGACTTATCCAAGAACTCAAACTACTCTTTATTTGTACTCTTTATCCCGGAAATCAAACTAGTAACTAACTAATACTATATTCGTGAAGTTTTCGAAAACTTCACTTATAATCAAGGTTTCCACTGAAAACCAGCGCTGCAGTCTCCTGCAGCATGATGCTGAGATGGAAACCTTTATTTGGTCACATATCACTATATCTACTTAATAATATATTAATTAATTAATAATATTAATTATAATTAGTCTATTGTGAGTCTATTCGTAAAACTACATGTCATATTATGATAGATGTACGCGTACATTATTTTTTTATTTTTATATATAATAAATCCCTATTTGTCTTGGTCACGGCATCACGCGTGAACGGCTGGAACAATTTCCCCAATTCTTTTTTTGTTGTGTTTGTTATTGTAAGGATAAGGTTTTTATGGAAGAAAAAACTACGAGAAAGTTGCGCGGAACATTAGAAAATTTAAGAAAACTTAACGACCATATCAACTTTTCTAACCTTAATAAAACCTGTTTTTGACCTTTTCTCCTTTTGTTACCTTATGGCGTTTGATATAACTGCCAGTTTGACAGTAAGACAGGACAAGCTGTCTGTCGGGTCAGCTCATGGAATTAGGAATTACGGGTCAGCTAGTAAGTATATAGCGAGCAAACGAGCAGGCGGGTCACCTGATAGTAAGTGATTACCGCTGCCCATGAACATTTGCAGCACCGGAGGAACCACCAATGCGTTGTTGGCTTATGAGATGTTTGTTTGAAAACCTGCCTTTGAAAAACATTAAATAAAAAAAATCTTTCTTTTTTCTTCTTTCAAACTTGGACTTATGTCCCCGCGTTTTGTCCCGTGAGAGTACACACAATAATTATAATTATGGATTTAAGTTATATTTTATTTGATATAAATTCAATTACAATTCAATTACTTGTATAGAGTTAGTTACGTAAGCAAGTACTTCAAGTATTATTTTCAAAACGAACTTACATGACTTTCACAATTGGCTTATTGCCAGGATATCTGGATTATTGTATGAAAACAAAATTGCGACGCCAACGTTGTTCTAGAAATCAGATGAATAATCTACGCCTATATGCCTACGACTTCATCCGCGTAGATTTAGGTTTTAAAATCTCGTAGGAAATCTTTAATGTTCCGGAATAATAGGACACCTATCCACTCTCCAGGTCCTCAACTACATCTATGAAAAACACCGGGTCGATCTATTGTTCTATTGCGATTGTATTTAACTAAAAACTAAATCAGGTAAGTTAAAAGTTTAGCTATTAAAAGTATTCACAAAATGCTTAACTCTAGACTCTAGACTATTTTTGTTTATGTTATTATGTTGGAAGATTAATTTAAAACTATAGTGATTTAAAGTTTACATTAAATGTTTTTGCATTAAATAAATTTAATATTTTTTTCTAAATATGCTTTTTAAAATATCCTTATTAAAAATATTTATATTTATTTACATAAAATATTATTATTAACTTTAACTTTTTCACATATTTAATAAAATTGCTCACCCACTCGACGCTTTTATTTCACAATTCACATAAAGTGTTGTAAATTACGAAAATGAATTTAAAAAAAATTAATTAATACTTCCCAATATTTTCTATTTCATAAAATGATTATTAAACTATATTATTCCGTTACAGTTTATAAATTTAAAAAAAAAGTTTTGTTCGTACATACCCAAGTTTAACACAAGCGCAGTCCTTAACGGTCAAAGCACATCACGTTTTTGAAGGCTCCAGCGGAGAACCGAGGCTTTTATGTGGTCTCCCATGGTGTGACGTCAGCGTAGCGTGGGACGGTGTACCGTTACACTATGATATCTACGATTTATGGTGAAAAATGGGGGGATAGTGATAGTTTTGTTTAACAAACTGTAATTTGCGATGAAATAGTAGTGTGGAGTATTTATTTGTTTTAATTGAGCAAAGGAGCTTGCAATTATAACTGTTCATTATGTTACAATAATTTAAGGGTTCATTTATTTACGACTACAATAGAAACATTTTAATTAGCCACTTTGAAATTTCATCTAAAGTCATATTGTTGAATGTGTTAAATATCACGATTTATTGTTCTCAAATTTTTTTAATTCTTCTCTTATAACAAAATAGCTGCTGACTTAATCCGCGGGAATTTAGATTTAGATTCCCACGTGAAGTCATTAATTTTCCGGTACAAAAAGTAAGCTATGTGTTATTAATTCACGATATTATATTCATTCCAAATTTCAGCCAAATAAATTTTCATTGTGGCGTTAAGGAGTAACAAACATACAAACTTTCATATTTATAATGTTAATTAAGATCTAATACCATTTAGTTTTATTTTAAGTATGGATAAACTAGCTAATGCCCGCGACTTCGTCCGCGTGGATTGAGGTTTTTTGGTTCCAACGGGAACTCTTTAATTTTCCGGGATAAAAAGTAACCTATTTGTTACTCCAGACTATAAACTTTCTCTGTGCCAAATTTCATCCAGATCCGTTCGGCCGTTGGGGCGTGATTGAGTAACAAACATCCATCCATCCATTCATCCATCCAGCCATTCATCCAGCCAAACTTTCGCATTTATAATATTATTAGTATAGATTAGAATGTATCCATTTGTAATTCACATAAAAACGAAGACAAAACATTACATCTGTCGATATATTTTTCGTCCAATCCTTAATCCAAAAAGTTTCAAATCTACTATCTATCAAAAAATAATTAAACTATTTAAAAATAATGTTTAAAGGTAAGTAAATAAAGTTTTGCATTATAAAATTGGATATGCGGTTAAATCATTCATTAAAAACCACATTCATCAAATTAAATTCATTACCTATTCAAATATTATCATCATTGAAAGCTTAATAAAATAATAATCTATCAAACTTAATAAATACTGATGCAACGTCATGGATATTAAGAGTAGGTATTTGAGATAACTGCCGTACCCTTCCCAAGTTACCCCGCTACCATCTTAGACTGCATCATCACTTAACATCCAAGTGTGGTCGGCAGTCAAGGGCTAACTTGTAGCAAAATAATTTAAAAAAAAACTTTTGAAGTCAGACATTATTAGCCTTTTAAACTGAGGTTAAATAAAGGCTATTTTATTTATTTATTTATAAACTGAGGTTACGTAATGGTTATAGTCCCTCTCTACAAGTTCTACCAGTCTACGCATGTAGCATCGTAGCGCCGTAGACGACGTAGCACACCAAGCTGAGATATTTATTTATTACAATTTCTATTGGATAAAGGTTATAACACAGAAATGGAATTTACTCAGTTTTCTAAAATACAAGTTAATAATTAATTAGTATTAAGATAATAATTACAGCTAATTTGGTTTAAACTTGTGTTCCTACTGTCAAACTGTGAAAACAGTTTTGTAGGACAACAGAAAATAGCACGCAATCGAGCGGATTTTACTATGCCGTTTTGAATTTCAGATATTCTGAATAAAAATTGCACAATGTCACTACAATCCCCATATAGTGAACTAAAATGCTTTACGTTTCAAGACTAAAATATATAAAAGCTGGTTTTCATTGATCCAGTGACAGGTGACAGTATCACTGGCAAGACAGTGCTGGCATTTGTGGTCGTGATTGTAGTCCCGGATATCATGCAGTCAGTTAAAAGATTTTCCTGCACTGAATCGCTGGGTAGGCATCTACTTAAAGTGCGCGAGCGGCGAGGGGTATTATGCATAAAACAGAAGATCGATGGAGAAATCGGCCGGAGGAAGAAAGAAAGAACTTGGTCTCGTGATACGATTCGCTGGCTTTAATGGCTTTTAGGCACTAGTAGCTGGATTAATGTGAACCAGCCTTTAGGCAGCCGCAACGTTGTTTCAAGGCACATTAATAGACGGCATTATACCTTTGTCATTGCATATGTATTCAGATTTGCATAGGTATCATACACGTATACTTACGTAGATGTAATATTATAATAAGGAAATTACTTTCTCTGTGCCTGCTACGGTTGGATGACGGTTTTTTAATTGAAATCTGGACTTGTTTCTGTGTATCTATTTTCTTCTTTAGCGGAAATGCACTAATGGGTAAGTCTTTGACCTCCTAAGTAGGGGGGCGCGGGTTCAATCCCCGGGCCCACACTTTTAACTATTTGAATTAAGTAATAACATGTAGGACATATACGTCTTTCTCTCGCAGTCAGGATCTTATGTTACGTCATGTTTCGACTCTACCAGTACCACCGGTTCGGAAAGAAGCTTTTACTGCAAAAAGCCGGCAAAAAACTCAGCAGTTGCTCTTTTTGATAAACAAGATATTACAATAAGTAGGTAAATAAATTAAAGACAGTAGTGTAAGGTATTAGATAGCGGCGCGGGGATAGCTAGCGGGTGAATGAGGAAGGACCGTGTTTGGTGGCGCGCTCTCGAAAAGGCCAGTAGTGGATGCGTACAGGCTGATGGATGGATGGATGGATGGATGGAGTGTAAGTTATTATACTATCCTGTGGGAGTAGGGCGCTGGACCCAAAGTCGATTGCTTCCATACAACTTTGTCATTGTTTATTTGAATATCATTTGTTATAACGGTGAAGGAAGACTTCGCGAGGAAACCTCTCAGTAATGTTTAATTCGCACTTTGCCATCCGAAAAAAAAAACACGAAGCTACCTGGGGGTAGTATCGCGTCGCTTTCGTCGCTCACCTAGAACAACGAGTTGGGCACTGTCCTACGTAATTTATCTTAATTTTATCGGGCTTAACGCTGAGCTGTCCACCCATTCTGGGTGGTGTCACAGACGAAATTGTCACATCTGTAATCTATGTTTTGTATGTGACACCACTGTCGAATAAATTGATTTTCTTTCTTTTCTTTCTTTCCTTACTTGAGTGATAAACGTGACAACGCGACACAATACGATGCGACGCGACAGTATCAATCAGTAGCTGGCCCGTCGCGTGGCCTACGTTATCGATTAAACACGTCTGTAATACCCCTAACAGGTTAGCCCGCTACCATCTTAGACTGCATCATCGCTTACCATCAGGTGAGATCGCAGTCAAGGGCTCACTTGTAGTTGAATAAAAAAATGACAATTTCTATGGGGTCGTATTGCGTCGCGTTGCGTCGCGTCGCTTCCATCGCTCACCCAGGACAACAGGTTATGCATCCAAACAGTGGAGAACAACATAATATAAGAATTCACAATGAAGATAATGAACCGATTTACATTCCTATGCTAAGAGATTTCGATACAAAGGTCTCGACGCAATCCGCCAGCATGTTTTTATCTCGCTGATGGTAATGACAAGATGGTAGCGGATCAGCCCCTGTTGAGATTAGATAGGAAAGGCTTCTATTGTTAACTTATGTAGGTATAACTCGGTGATGCCCGCGACTTCGTCCGCGTGGATTGAAGTTTTTTGGTTTCCGCGGGAACTCTTTAAGCAGCCTATGTGTTTTCCAGACTATAATCTATCTCTGTGCCAAATTTCATCCAGATCCGTTCAGTCATTCTGGCATGATTGAGAAACAAACATACATCCATCCATCCAAACTTTCGCATTTATAATTATTAACTTATGTTTAAATAGATAGCCCGCGATCTGTGTGGACTTAGGCATTTAAAATACCTATGAGGAAATTTAAAAAAATTTTGAAGATTTCACTCTTAAAACTCGGCGGTGCGAGACTAAGAAATTAGAAGGTCTAGCCCCACTTTTGTTGTCTTTGGTTCACAAAATAAAAATGTTTCAGTATATTTTAAGTTCAGGCTTACAATTTCAATGAAAAACACTAGCAATCAAATTACGAGTAGGTAAATGCATCTTAGTAATTTCTGAACTTATTTGGCACGCCAAATTGCCAAAAGTAAAGCACAAAAATATATTGTTCTTAAAAGGATTACAGTATAATTATTGTTTGGTACTTACCCAAAAAACTGTACCAAAAACTTTTAACATAAATAACAATATAACTCCCTAAGTTTTCCTAAGTGCGTACTGGAAATTAAAATAGGTCAAGATAAAAAAGTTCTCTTAGGTATAATTACGAGTATATTGTAATAATTTTACAGAGCACTCAGGTGTCTGAATTTAGGGCCGCTACTACACTAACATACACAAGAAAATAAAAAAAACACCGCTCACAAAATAATATTAAATATATAATAATATTTACTTCTATTTATTATTTAAATACCATTTGTATTAAAAAAAAAAATACACCACTTTACGACCATCGTGAGTGGCACCCAATTCAGAGCAAAACTCGCATTAAAAAGGTCTCTGACATCATATCAGAGGATAACTGAGTGCGAAACATTAAAAAAAAAAAAAAACCGGCAAAGTGCGAGTCGGACTCGCGCACCGAGGGTTCCGTACAAACCTGTAGCAAGTTTTACGATTAATGAATTTAATGAACCGCAAAACTAACTTTGTTTGTAGAGGTTTTCTGTTAATATCAAAAAAACTATGCTAGTTAGAGCATTGGCTATAGTTTTCCTGTAAAATATACATAAATTCCTATTGACCATAATTATTTCAGATTTTTCGATTGGTAAACTCCGGAGATAAGGGGGGGGGAACGGTATTTTTTTTGACTTTTTCCCCGATAAATCAAAAACTATCATGACTAAAAATAATTAAAAATCTGTTTTAGAATGTACAAAGTAAACCCTTTCATATGATACCCCACACCGTACAGTTATCTCACTTTTAAATTTCAACCCTCCGATTTTCCCCCCTTTTTAAATAAGAACAAAAATAATTTCCAATTTTTTTTAATTCCAGTGTCTTTGGGCCACTAATATACACAACTATTCCAAATTTCATGTCGATAGCTTCGGTAGTTACTGAAATAATCGAGTGTGACGGACGGACAGACAGACAGACAGACAGACAGACAGACGGAGAAAGTCGCACCATAAGGGTTCCATTTTTACCATTTTGGTACGGAACCCTAAAAAGACATGGACCTAGGATAGGACTAAGACAAATCTTGGCAGTAAAAGTAGCAGATGACCCAAAAGGAAATAGAAGTGATGATAGCCCAGTAATAACTTCTATCCGGGGTTCGAATCGCGGACATTCACCTTTGAGTTTTTGGAGAGGCGTTCAATCCCCGGGCAAGCAACCTTTCCAGAGCTTGTGCGTAGGTAAGTAGTTAAATATAAATGTTATTTAATTACTACCTAGTAGTTCGGACGCCCGGCTTGCTATTCGGTCGGTCGGGAGTTCAATTCCCGGGTACGCATTTGTAACTTTTCTGAGATTGTGCATTTTAAGCAATTAAATATCACTGGTTTACTGGTCTAGTGGTTACCATGTTCGACTGCGGCCTACAAGGTCACGGGTTCGAGTCCCGGATCGGGTCATAATTAAGTGTTGTGTTTTTCTGACTAGAAATTCTCAGTGCTAGCCCGGAGCTAGGAAGATAGCGGTGTTTCACCTTCGTGCCTCGGAGAGCACATTAAGCCGTTCGGTCCACGTTACTATCACTAACATGATAATAGTCGCTAAAGCCCGCCAACACGCATTGGAGCAGCGTGGTGGGTTTAAGCTCTAATTCCCTCTCTCCTATGAGAGTGGAAGCCTGTGCCCAACAGTGGCACGTTAATAGGCTCTAGTGGTAGTGGTAGTGGCGTTTTTTTTATCCACTACAAGTTAGCCCTTGACTGCGATCTCATCTGATGGTAAGTGACGATGCAGTCTAAGATGATAGCGGGCTAACCTGTTAGGGGCATGGCAGTTAATTAAACCCATATCCCTATTCGGTTTCTATACGGCATCGTACCGGAACGCTAAATCGCTTGGTGGCACGTCTTTGCCGGTGGGGTGGTAAGTAGCCACGCCGAAGCCTCCCACCAGGCCAGACCAGGGAAAATTCAGAAATTATAAATCCCCAAATTGACCCTGCCGGGGATCAAACCCGGGACCTCCCACGTTAAGACAACAGCGCTCAACACTGCGCTAGGGAGGTCGACAAAAATTATATTATTATGTTGAAGTATTGTTACGAATAATTTATCACATCGTCATCACTTCACCTATTGCCAGCTCACTTCTGGGGCCATTCTGCCAACGCTAGCAATATTGTTTCATTATTGTTGATTTTCGTGTTTTAGAATTATAATCCTTATTTTAGGAATGTCAAGGTACAGGACAACAAATTGTCATTTTGAGTAATATTGCTTAAGTATAGCTTGAAGCGTTGGCAGTATGGCCCCTGAGCATGAGTCACTCCTAAAAATGAGAGGGGTTTAGCCATAATCCACACTAATAAATTCGTAGTCAATTCGGGAATTTATAATTTCAGAATTTTGCCCTGGCCTGGCCTGGTGGGAGGTTTCGCCCGTGGCTAGTTTCCACCCTATCGGCAAAGACGTAACGCCAAGCGATTCAGAGTTCCGATACGATGCCGTGTATAGGGCTTAATATTACTGCCATACCTCGAAAATATTAACTACCATCTTAGACTGCATCATCACTTAAAACCAGGCGAAATCGCAGTCAAGGGCTTACTTGCAGTGGGATGAATAAAATGAATTTATATGGATGATTTGTATGAATTTGTATTTTTGGACCGGGACGCATAAATCATAGTAGGTACTTAGTATTTTATCTACCTATTGTAGTTTTTCTTGAAAATATTTTTTGGAGTATTTTATAAAGTGGTGGAGTGACGCACTTCTTTTGATTGGTACGCCATACATCTATGTGAAAATCTTCAAATACCTTTCAGACAAACAATATAAAATATTGCGCTTTTCTATTGGATGGCGGTTTTACACACATTATTTGGTGACAGATTTTAAAGCGAGCGAGATGAAGTATATTATTTTATATAAGTAGTTATTTTCATGATATTATTAGTTTTCCTGTTTGAGGTTGACGCTTTGACAAACTTTATACGGTTTGAAAAGTTAACTCTCTATGAAGTTTGACATAAAAAAAAATGAATTTACTAGCATTTAGTAAATGAAGCAGTTGATTTTAACTAATTTTACTGTCGTTGGTTAAATATTAATAAAATCTTTAACCAACTAAAGTAAAATGTATAACGAAATATCAATGATGATGGCGTGGAATGGTGCCAATAAAACTGGCTGCATTTCCGCAATAAACAGACTTGCTGATAATTTACGCAAAAATATAGAGCCAGCCTTTCTGTCATCAGATAAGGCGCAATTAACCACGTTAAGTTAGTGTGTTCTAGCCTTTTGGTGTTCTAGCCTTTTAGGTTTTAGCTCTTAGTCTGCTGACATCCTATTACGTACCCTACTAATATTATAAATGCGTCTGTGATTTTTGGTACGAGTACATCCTCCAATCACGCTGTTACGCTGATCAACGAATACTTACTTATATTATGTTTTTCCTTTCATGTTTAAAGATCGAGAGAGTAGAGAGTGGGATAGCTTTTATCCCGAAAAATTGTCGAGGTCCCACGGGATTATAACAAAACCTAAATCCAAGTAGAAGAAGTAGCGGGCATCATAATAAATAGTAAATCAACAATTTTTAATCTGGTACCATGGCGAACGCACCTTGGTGTAAGTGTGTTGCGTTTTCTTTAGGTCAATCTGAAAGGTCTTTATAACGATTTACGAGCGTGGGAGTTTCATTCATGTCAAACTACGTTCCTGGACCGAGTCCAAAATCTTGGACTTATAACTTGTTCTAAGTATAATATTAATATTTCACGTTAGGGCGAATACACAGTACGGACATGACAAGAAAACTATCTACTAAAGAACGACATGTTCCATCGTATCGCGCAGGTCAATGCTGCTTCAATGCTTTTTGTTTTATCCTGCCCGTAGTGTGTTTTCGCCCTTATTTATACCGGGTTTTATGACCAATGAAAGATAATGCCTGAATACACCGAAGCCAAAATACCAAAATGGAATCATACAATATTATTCATCTACTTACAACTTCAATAGAATGCATAAATCTTTTCATTAAATAGAAGTGCCTAATGGTTGATTTATTGCCAACATATTATAGTATATCTATAAAAAGGTACACCTATGTAATACGAGAAAAGGAGGTGTAAGAGGTAGGATTATCAAGAAAAGTAGGTATATTTTTATTGAGGGACGAGTGGCCCATTTGTGACAACGCAAATCAGTTGATTGCGATTGTCTAAGCAACGTTGACCCAAGTCGGTAATTGGATCGGTGACCAAATTTGGAAGTCCGAATTTTGCCTTTTCGTTTCCTCCGTGCCTCGGAGAGCACGTTAAGCCGTCCGTCCCGGTTATTATCACTAACATCTGATAATAATCGTTAGAAACATACGAGTTGAAATAATGCTCTTACTAAGCTTTTAGTCGAGTCGTATGCGGAAAGACCTGGGTAGTGGGTATTTGGTGGGTAGCCTACCCACCGAATTACCATCCCAAAAAACCCTGCCATTCATTGATTAATGAAATGGGGTCACGACCCTCAGCAATGAGGTATTCGACGCAGAGAGAGAGAGATATGATGGTACGTTTATCCACTACAAGTTTAGCTCTTGACTGCGATCCTACCATGCAGTCTAAGATGGTAGCGGGCTAACCTGTTAGCCTTACAGTGTTGGGATGGCAGTTATATTAACCACTAGCTGATGCCCGCGACTTCGTCCGCGTGGACTAAGTTTTTTCGATTCCCGCGGGAACTCATTAATTTTCCGGGATAAAAAGTAGCCTATGTATGTATGTATGTATGTATATTCTTTATAGCTGATGCCCGCGACTTCGTCCGCGTGGAATAAGTTTTTCAGTTAATTTTCCAGGATAAAAAGTAGCCTATATTACTATCCCACGGTATAATCCCCCTATAATGGTGAAACACGTACTTCTTCATATTTAAACGAAAGCCCAAATGCTGTTTCATGGCTATAACTTGAGAAATTAAGGATTTTCATACAAACTCTCAACCCCTATTTCACCCCTTCGGGGGTGGAATTTTGAAAAACTGTGAAACACATATGTTTTCATTTTCAACCCGCAGCTCATATAATATCAAGTTTCATGACTATAACTTGAGAAATTAAGGATTTTCAGACAAACTCTCAACCCCTATTTCACCCCTTCGGGGGTGGAATTTTGAAAAACTGTGAAACATATAATATTTTTTCATTTTCAACCCGCAGCTCATATATCAAGTTTCATGGCTATAAGTAACTTGAGAAATTAAGGACTTTCAAACAAACTTTCAACCCCTATTTCACCCCTTCGGGGGTAGAATTTCGGGATAAAAAGTATCCTATGTCCTACCTCGTAGTATGGGCTCAAATCGTGCCAAGTTTCGTTTGAATTCATTCAGTAGTTTCGGCGTGATGCGCGGCCAAGATACAGACAGACAGACAGACAGACAGACAGACAGACAGACAAAAATGAAAAAAATTACAGATTTGGCTTCAGTATCGAATAATGAGTGCCCTCCAAAAAAAAATTTCAAAATATCTTCAATGTACAGAATTGGACCTGTTACAGTTTTATTATAAGTATAGATACCTACTCCTAATCGGTTTCTACATGGCGTCGTACCGGAACGCAAAATCTCTTGGTGCACGTCTTTATCGGTAGGGTCGTTACTACCCACGACCGAAGCCTTCCTTCCAGTTAAAATTCTTTGTGCGTAGGCCCTCAAAATGTTACCATAACCAAACATAGGTACCTACTATATAATTAAGCGGAAACACATAATTACGTATAGTGTTGTCATTTCAAAATTTAAATCTATGCGTATATTACAAAATGGTTAATTAAAATTAATTAAAATTAATTAACTAATGTCGGATCTTCATCAATTTTGTTTGTTAATATCAATTAAAACACGTTAGTTGTTTTTGCTATAAGTGCCTGCCTATACCTACCTCATCATGACCTACCTATGTAATTATGATGGTAATTGAATACTATTTTATATGGTACTTACCTAGTTATTTGTATTTTTTAATAAATTATTTTTCTTTTTCAAATGTATACCTACTGTATTAGGTACATATTTTTCATTTTTATCTGTTACACAATATTTAAGGCTTCCAAAATAATTTTTATTTGCACATTTATCTGCGAAAATACCTACCTATTATAATAAAAAAAACCCTTTAATATTAGTTTTTTCTCGTTTGACAAACTTCCTCGCGCAGTGGTAAGCGGGTGAGGTCCCGGGATCGATCTCCGGTAGGTAGTAGTTATTAGCAGTTATGGGTAGTTCGGCCGTGGTTTTTTTTATTTTTATCCAAACAAGTTAGCCCTTGACTCTCTTGATCTCACCTGATGGTAAGTGATGATGCAGTCTAAGATGTTAGGGGCATGGCAGTTATACTAAACCCATACCCCTATTCTGTTTCTACACGGCATCGTACCGGAACGCTAAATCGCTTGGCGACACGTCTTTGCCGTTAGGGGTAACTACTCACGGGAAAATTCAAAAATTATAAATTCCCAAATTGAAACTACCGGGGATCGAACCCGGGACCTCCGCAAGTTAAGACAACAGCGATACACACTGCGCCATGGAGGTCGTCGGGTTAGTCACTAGGTACCCTACCGGCAAAGACGTACAGCCAAGAGATTTTCCATTCCTTTAAAGCTTAGTCCACTACCATCTCAACATTCAACACTCCACCAGACTCACTGACCAGGGTGAGATCGCAGTCATGAGCATCTTGTAAGTAGTGGATAAAAAAATCAAGTAGGTAAGTAGCTAAGTAATGGCCTGAACTGTTCAAACTGTCGTTGTCAACTGCTCAAACAGTCGTATCAACAGCTCGAGCAGTCGGTACGCGACAATACGCGGTAGGTATTCAATTTTTATTGCCATTGGAGTTGGACACTTGACCTTACGCAGTGTCTATCCTATCATACAAATATGCCACTCTCTATGTGAAATGTAGCTCTCTTAAAGCTTTTATTTATAGCCATGTATAAATGCCATAAAACTAGCTCTATAAGTACCTTCATGGTCTTTCAGTCTTGACTACTTACCGACGCTAAAAGAGGGTGTGTGTGTTTGTGCATCTATGTATCTGTCTGCGGCAGCGTAGCTCCCAAACGGATGAACCGATTTTGATTTATTTTTTTGGTTAAGAGGACTTGATCGAAAGTCTAATTAGCAATGATTCAAGAAAATCTCTTCAGCTATTTGCAGATTATCATCTGTTAAAGATAGTATGAGAGCAACTTCCAATACAGTGACTAAGCAATAACATGATAACTTTGATCTCATGCTGCCGCAATTAGCAGTTCCAATGAGCAGGAATCTACAGGTGAAATCAAAATATGTGAAAGTTTGTAAAATTTGATATTTGTTATACTTTCACACCCATTGATGTATTTTAGTCGATGTTCACGCCGCGATGACTGAACCGATTTGGCTAAAATTGATACCTGACCCATAGGCTATATTTTATTCGGGAAAATTAAAGAGTTCCCGCGGAAACCAAAAAACTCAATCCACGATGTCGCGGGCATCTAACTCTTAACTAGATAATAATACCTTTATGTTGCAGCCTGTAGGTACATAAGTTTAAGAGGTATGGACATAATAGTATTGTATTGGACACTGGTGACTGGACAAGTCTGATTGTCATAGGCGGTGTCCTAATAATACCTGCAAGTTACAGGAGCTACATTCAGTGCAAACATGAAGCTTGACTTTTTGTAGTCTTAGAAGATTTTTAAGTTTTAGCTTGGGTCAGTCTGCAAATCACATATTTAATTGGCACAAGATCTTACCAAAGAGTTTTGTGTATGTAAGTTTAGTAGTTTCGACGAAGTTTTCACGTATAACCCAACTGTTTTCAAAAGCCAGCCTAATATCAAATTTTTATACAACTTGTATGAGGATTTTGACATAAGGCTCGCCAGGTTAATTGGTCGCGTTTTATTGATGTTATAATGAGATTTTACGATATCGATGTGGATATTAAACCATCATGTGAAATTGCTTAAATTGAGTGTTTTGTTATCTGCGCTATAACAGTAGTAATTATAAGTCAAGTATTGGAAACTTAAGTAGAATGTTATAACATTAGTGAAGATAAAGTAGTGTATGCAACTGCATATAACACGGGTATTAAAACACTCGTTACTATTATGAAACTCGCGCAAATAAGTATCAAGAAATTGGAACCTAGAGCCGTAAAGCCAGATAATAAAAAAAACAATTTGTCAAGATATTCTATGTCAAATAGCGAAGCAGTGTGACCAGACTTAACAAGATTCTGCGATTTTAGCAAGATTATCTCTATAATTTACAGTAGCAGTTTTTGTCGCAGGATAGAAATAACAGTTTTTTGCAGGCGTTGGTTGTCAACTCTGTTGACTGCGCAAGTGAAATTTTGGACTTGTTTTTTAGTAAACATTTAAGTTAAGTTATTTAGCGATCCGGTACGATGCCGTGTAAAAGTGATTATGTACGAATATTTTGGGTTTAACACAGACCTAGCTAGCTCTACTATTTTAGACTGCATCATTAGTCATTACTCATTGGGTAGGTATTACAATATAATATTATAGCATTCAATTGAGGTCGCAGTCAACTTAATGCAATAATACTACCCATATCCATACTAATATTATAAATGCGAAAGTCTGTTACGCTATTACGATTTAGATGAAATATGGTCTAGAGTTTGGTTGCAACTTGCATCCCACGGAGGGACATACAAAATCTCAGTTAATTATGTTCAAAATCTCAGTTAGCATGATAAAAGTTTTGCAGGATTTAGCTGTCTTAGGGCTGATTTTTCAATCGTCAGATAAAGTTTATCGGAGGAATAAATTTGACGTTTTGACAGGTTTTGTATTGAAAATCTGCCAAAACGTCAAATTTATTCCTCCGATAAAATTTATCTGACGATTGAAAAATTAGCCCTTAGTATTTTACACTTAGCAGGATCATCAACTTATATCTGGTCACACTGATCACTGATGTCAAGTACTCGAATGTGTCAACTTGACATTGACTTTGATTGACTTGACATTTTGAAGAATCATCACTCATCGTTTTTGCAGCGCTTGGTTAAAAATAGCAAGAAAATAGTAATACCGGGCAATTTTGCAAAAAATTATCAGTATTGAGTAGTTATTTGGATACTATCGTCACTATGGTAAGTTATTTTATTAATTATGAACTTAAAATAATAATATTAAACGCATACAACCAAAATATGCATTGTCACTATACCTAGCGGCATTTATCAATCTATTTTTGAGCTAAAAGCATTAAAATCCTACTAAATTTATGATGAACTACAAAAGAACCATATGCTTTTACTAAATTAGGGCAAAAAAAAACAATTTTCACTAAGATTGGTGAAAATTGTTTTTTTTTTTTTGCATATAGGTACATATCGCATATATTTATACAAGTTGCTTCTCTAAAATGGTTGGGCTTTAGTATACATACCGCGAGGGGGGGGGGGGAGGGGGAGGGGGGGGAGGGTGTCTACTCCCCCTCCAAGCCAAACTTGTAGGAACCTAATAGTTTTCGAGATATTAATTTTTTTTAATTTTGAGGTTAGGTTCTCAAATTTCCTGCCTAACACTGATAGTTATGACGGAGATTGGGTAAAAGTAGCTTGGAGGGTGGGAGGGAGGGGGGAGGGAGGGAGGGGGGAGGGAGGGAGAAGGAGGGGGTATTACCTTTATATCTTGTAATTACACCTACTTTAACCTACCCTTATATCTTTTGTTTTAGGTAGTGGAAAAGGTTAATTTCTGAAATGGAATGGGCTACGCCAGAAGACTCGCTTCGTCCTCCTACGCGAGCTTCTGGCTTCGCGCTTAAAAAAAACACTCTAGGGGCAGGGCAGACAAGACTGCGTGGAGTCGGGGCGTGCCGATTCGGTTTTGTGATCAAAAGTACCTAAATAAACATTTAATAACCTACCTTTATACCTTTTTAGTTAATTCTTAATTATACCTATAACCAGACTATAACCTTTAAACTCTGTGTTTTATTCATGGAATTAGGAATTACCATAGAAATAGGAAGATAATTCCATGGGAATTACGACTGTAGTCTTCCTATTTCTATGGTTTTATTCGAATGATTAGAAAAAAACGTCCAATAACGTCCATAGAACGGATTTTAATCACAGATTAGGTACTCAAACGCCAACGAGTCTTTAGTCTATGGTACAATCTACGGCAAATGTTAAAGAAATAGCGAAAAGTGGTGAAGATTGCGAATTTTCAAAAAATTATTTCTCGAAAAGTATTAGTTTCCGACGTAAAATATTTAGTTTCCGACATAAAATATTTTAGTGCAAGGCTTACCACATCAGAATTTTTCTGTAAAAAAATATGTGAACGTCCAAACTCCGCGGTATGTATTCTAAAGCTGAGCCTCTAAAATAACCAATGCAGCTGAGTTCAGTTCTGACTTGCGTATATTGGAATAGCCAGATGGCTAGTGCATATTTTAAGTACCTATTAGTACTATTTATTTGTAGGTTTGTGGTGAACAATAAATAAATAACAATTAACAATAAAATTACATGGTTGCAGTATTATTGCCTAGTCTTTTATTGATAAAATTAAAGAAAATCGGAATTTCGTAACTTTCAGTTCCGTAACCAGTATGACAGTGACGTCACAGTATGGAGTCCCCAAGGTCGCCTCCATCAAGTGGAATATGCTATGGAAGCTGTTAAACTCGGCTCAGCAACTGTTGGCTTGAAAAACAAGCAGTTTGCCGTGCTAATAGCTCTGAAGAGAGCTGTAAGTGAGCTGTCAGCGTACCAGAAGAAGGTTATACCAATTGATGAGCACATTAGCATCTCTATATCTGGGTTGACAGCTGATGCTAGGATGTTGAGGTATTATTTATTTATTTATTCACTTCTTGAATCATTTTTACAGGAATCCCTAATTTGATGGTGCAGTTACAATATTAATTATATCTAGCTTAGCTTAAAAAAATGTGCAAAACCTAATCTCCTATTAAAACATTTAAAAAATACAAAAATATCACCTACTTAGTTATAACTTATAGTCCATATTGCTATCTTTGCCATATTGCCACATTGCTATATTAGTATGGATACCAATAACCTCGTTGTGTAGGCTGGACAACTAATCGAAATATAGCCGTCTTAAGAAGTAAAGTTGTTAGACGATCTCCGTGGCGCAGTGATGAGCGCTGTTGCCTTAACATGCTGCGGAGGTCCCGGGTTCCATCCCCGGCAGGGTCAGGAAAGGACTTGTCCAAGATTGGGCCTTGAACATGAACCAAGATGATTTTAATACACATGAATAGAGATCCTAAAATATGGCTTTTAGAATTATTTACACATTTTTTAAAGGACCCCAATTTGGAGAAAAATATATTTTTATTTTGTGGCTTTTTTAGATCTTTGTCTGAATTTTATCAACAGTAAAAAAAAAAAACTTGATTTTTTTTGTCACGTATGTCATTGGGTGATTGTCAAATGTCACTGTCAGTTTTGTTTATCTTAGTTTATTGGTGATTTATTGTTGTATAATAATTATTTTACGAATTATTATAATTATAATTATTTATTAATCTTATAATGTTGTATGTACTACCTATGTAGTGGAAAATGGGTATTTTATCGAAATGGAATATTAATTAATAATCACAATTAATGCGCATTACCCAAGTTTTAGTGTTGCCAACCATCGAAAAATATTTTCTACAAACGATATTTTTCATAATTAATTTTTAAAAAAACGGGGTTTTCTAAAATTATTATTTAAATAGCGTTTAATGTTATATTTTTTTCTCTTTAACGTGATGGCAGTTTGGTTCTGGTTCATTGACACTCAGAATAAAAAACCACCCTCCATACTGAACTGGGACATGTCCTTTATAATTTCTGAATTTTTCCTGGTCTGGCCTGTTGGGAGACTTCGGCCGTGGCTAGTTACCACCCTACTGGTAAAGACGTGCCGCCAAGCGATTTAGTTTGTACAGATTAATCACAAAAAGTCTCTTAGTTCCGTATGCCTCGCGGCATTTGGATTTGGATTGTGGAAAGGCCTCCTCCAGCTCGCGGTTGAGTGCCACCCTTCTCCAGAATGGACCAGCTCTCAGCTTCAGTTTGTCCTCCCAACATCTTTGCTGCCGGCCCTTATTTCTTTTCACATCCCGTGGGTACGACTGTGTCACTATGTTACTCCATTTACTGTGGGGGTCTTGGAGCATGTGACTAGTACACCTCCACTTTAGCTGATCCATCCTTTTGAGTATGTCTGTGACCCCTGTTCTTTCTCTGATGTCAGAGCTGATTCGGTCCCCTTTCCTTACTTCAACCATATTTATAGAAGAGCTTAATTGTTTTTGTTTTCAAAACTTCCAGCCGTTACATGCGCACAGAATGCCTGAACTACCGGTACGCCCATGATGCTCCAATGCCAGTGGGGCGGCTCATCGGCCTGGTGGGCAACAAGATGCAGATCTGTACGCAGAGATATGATAAGCGACCATTGGGCGTTGGACTCTTGGTAGCTGGCTATGATGTGAGTGTGATATTATTATTATACAGCTTTGCACAGACGGGCTTACCTTTTTTTTTTAATCTACTACAAGTTAGCCCTTGACTGCAATCTCACCTGATGGTAAGTGATGATGCAGTCTTAGATGGTAGAGGGCTAACCTGTTAGGGGCATGGCAGTTATATTAAACCCATATTCCTAATCGGTTTTTACATGGCATCGTACTGGAACGCTAAATTGCTTGGCGGCACGTTTTTGCCGGTAGGGTGGTAACTAGCCACGGCCGAAGCCTCCTACCAAGCAGAGAAAATTCAGAAATTATAAATTCCCAAATCGACCCAGCCCGGAATTGAACCAATATATAATAAACTTAGCCTATATTAGTTGTATAACTAGATGATGGCTGTGATTACGTACCCGTGGATTAAGTTGTTTATTCCTGCAGGAACTCCTTAATTTTCTGGGATTAAAAGTAGCTTCAAGGCAAGAGTGAATAGGCATCTTCTAGGCAAGCGCATTGCAACCTAGACCTCATCATTGCTTTGCACTAAGCATGATTGTCGTCAAGCGCAAGCCTATCACTCAATAAATAAATAAATAGCTTATGTCCTTCCCCATGATACAACCATGTCCATACCAAATTTCATCAAAATCAGTTCAAAGATGGTACATGAAAGCGTAGCTCTAGTAGTAGACTGACAGACAGATAGACAGACACTTCAAATTAAAAATCAAAATTCAAATGTTTTTTATTCAAATTAACTTTTACAAGTGCTTTTGAATCAAGTGAATCTACCACTGCTAGATAGACAGACACTTCAAATTAAAAATCAAAATTCAAATGTTTTTTATTCAAATTAACTTTTACAAGTGCTTTTGAATCAAGTGAATCTACCACTGTTGAATCTATCACTTGGCATTTATATTTGTATGGAGTATGGACTTTGCAAACCTTCTGTGAGGGGAAAATCCTAGTAATACTGCAGTCTAAGTAGATACTTTATTTCCTATCAGCTGTTCGACGAAGGCAGCAATTCTCTCTTAACCATTGTACAGTACCTCATTGTGCTACAATTTTGCTTGCTTACATTGACTTGGACTTTGGGACTTGTATTTAGGATTCTTTTAATCCTGTGAAATTTTGTAATTTACTGGGGTTATTGGTATAGTGAAACTTGGACTTAGTTCCCTCAAAAGTTGGTGAGAAAGCCCCTAAACAAATAAAGAAACAAAAAGTAGGTGAGAAAGAGGTGATCTAATTGAAACAGCTTTCGATCTCGTCATCTCAGACTGGGGTATCTCTTTGTTACAAATATTAAATTAATTGATGATAAAATAATTAATTGAATAAATTGATAATTTGATATGATTGCAGGACCAAGGCCCCCACATCTACCAAACGTGTCCGTCAGCAAACTTCTTCGATTGTCGTGCGATGGCAATCGGCGCTCGCTCGCAATCAGCTCGAACGTACTTAGAGAAACACTTGACTGCATTCTCTGACTGTGAACTGAACGATTTGGTAGCGCATGGTTTGAGAGCGCTGAGGGATACCCTGCCTAATGAAGTGGATTTAAACACTAAGGTGAGGAATACTGTATACACTACTAGCTGATGCCAGCGACTTCGTCCGCGTGGATTGAGGTTTATTAGTTCCCGTGGGAACTCTTTAATTTTCTGGAATAAAAAGTATATCTCTGTGCCAAATTTCATACAGATCCGCTCAGCCGTTTTAGCGTGATTGAGTAACAAACATCCATGCATTCATCCATACTTTCGCATATATAATAATAGTATAGATATTATAGTCAGTCTGCGTTAAGAAAATAGTGTCTCATTACTGTCGGCAGGCTGCAACACCAAGCTCGATCAATGTTGTTGCAAGAAAGCAGAAAGCTTTTTGATTTCTTGCAACTTGATTGGTCGAGGGCATGGCTTATCAGTCTTATTTTCTTATCATACTCATATTCATATTCTTATTTATTCAAATAAACTTATAAAGAGTGAAGGACTTGCATCCAATTTTCATTGCAGTCAAATGCTAGTCTATAAATTAAAAAGAAATGCATATATATATGCTTTACATATAATTTGTGTGATATAGAAACCCATAGTGTATAATAGTAATAAACCTTTTTTGATATGGGATTCATGATTTTTTCTTGCCATATATTGTTATGTCCGCGATATTGTTTTCGGTCTATTCAAGAGGATATTTAAAATTATACCGCAACTGCTGAGGTTGTTGCTGGTTCTTCTCTGTAGAATTTTCTTTCCGAACCGGTGGTAGAGTATTAACCATTTCATAAGTCGCACAAGTTGTTCTACGTGATATAAATCATTTCATTTCATCATAAATTTTGCTCTTTTACAGAATGTCTCGATCTCGATCGTCGGTCCTAAAACACCATTGCGTATATGCGAAGAGGGTGAGCTAACCCGTTACCTCGCATTGGTCGAGGGAGAAGAGAGACGCGGTGGCGGCGCCAGTGCTACCGGGGATGCTGGTCCGGCCCCTGACGCGGGGGACGAAAGGGACCCCTCCCAACCTCAGGTATCGTAAAATAAATGATTGTACGGAGAAGTAGAGTTAACGAGTTAACTCGCGGTGTAGGAGAAGAGAGACGCGGTGGCGGCGCCAGTGCCACCGCGGACGCTGGTTCGGCCCATGACACGGGGGACGAAAGAGACCCCTCCCAACCTCAGGTATCGTAAAATAAATGATTGTACGAAGAAGTAGAGTTAACGAGTTAACTCGCGGTGTAGGAATAGAGAGACGCGGTGGCGGCGCCAGTGCCACCGGGGACGCTGGTCCGGCCCCTGACACGGGGGACGAAAGAGACCCCTCCCAGCCTCAGGTATCGTAAAATAAATGATTGTGCGAAGAAGTATAGTTAACGAGTTAACTCGCGGTGTAGGAGAAGAGAGACGCGGTGGCGGCGCCAGTGCCACCGGGGACGCTGGTCCGGCCCCTGACGCGGGGGACGAAAGGGACCCCTCCCAGCCTCAGGTATCGTAAAATAAATGATTGTGCGATGAAGTAGAGTTAACTCGTTAAATGCCTGGTTAAGAGCTAAAAGGGACGCGGTGGTGGATTCAATGCCACTGGGGACGCCGGTCCGGCCCCTGACGCGGGGGACGAAAGATTCTAAAGACTAGAGATTATGTGAAAAAACTGAGTTAATCCATTTACCTTACACTGGGAACGAAACAGTATACTCAGAACATCATCATTGCATGATGATTGTTTGGAGTAGCTGAGAAACATCTCCATAAAAGGCATTAATTAGGGTGGTTTGGACATTTTAGCAATGATATTATGCTACTGGCCATTAGATAATTTTCCTTACTGATGTAAAATCTTACCTGTCACAGGTAAATATACCTCTATCCTCAGGTTGTGTACCCGAGGAAAGGTATGTTTATCTACTACTTTATAATTACTACTACATAATTATAGAAAAGTTTTTCAATATTCTAGTCAATAAAAAACTGATAGTATTTCATAAACGGATTTAATTACAAGAAAACTTATAAATGATGGATACATTTTAAGTTGGCGTTGTAGAATGCAACGATACAACTGACGGGGTAAACTCCCCACCGTCTTCACTTTCCGTCTCAATATCTGCTAAAGTAGTAGTCTTGTCGGGATTACGTGTTATAATCGATAGAGGCAAATCATCCAAACCTGATACACACGCCCATTTCTCGTAAAGTAACATCGCTAGTGTTCTAGTATCATTTTGGGGAAGTTGGTTAATTTCAATAGTCTGAAACGTTTCTTCAACGGAAGATCTCACAACGCGCTGAGCGTTCTTTTCGTCGAAAGTTTCGTTCCTGTTTTTCGCATCCAAAGCCAAATTGAGGAACGTCGACCACCTCGGTATATAGTAGTAATGGAATACTTCCGCCCATTGCTTGCACGCGTAATCTGTAATTTCTCCATTCGGACCCCACAACGTTATCTGATTGCGTGCATTCATTTCGTAAAGGTAAGATTCTCCTGACCTTGATCGTGTTCTATCACTACTTTTCAGCCAGGAATTGATCGTAAAATCTGGGTTCGTTCCCAATATGTTTTCCATGTCCTTCATCGCATCCAAGAAGCGATTAATGGAAAAGCTAAATATTAAACTGTTTGATGAACGATCGCTTAATAAATTCATGTACAGTTGCTCAGCTCTGTACTGCAACGCTTGCCTCGTGACGTCTACTAGATCGTGTTGGTAACCAGGAGAGTCACATTCGTTGTCCTCGACAAAAACAAGAGTTCTCAACGCTTTGAAAAGGTCGCTACTATTGTACCATGCCCAAGGTCGAATTTTGAAGCTCGGTCGACGTGTCACGACGTACTTACCCCTTATTCTGTTAAGACCTTCGAAGTTGTACACACTTTTTAACAAATATCTCCAAGCGCGAGCTGTAGCGTTGCATCCATATCGTCTTTCGGCGTAATCTCCCACCCATACATTTAAATCCTCAACGGGACGCCGACGCCACGCAGATTCCAACATCAAATCGTAAACTACGTAGTTTTGATTGATTCCCTCAGGCGTCAGTCCTGTACCGATCATAGTACTGTTAACTTTCGCGCGTGCCTTGTAAACTTCATTGTTTATAGTTTGCATACTTCCAAACATGCCTAGCGTACCGCCGAAATTGTGCAGCATGCACCAAATGAAGGGTTGGCCGTAATACATTTGATACAAATCGTACTGGGGCCACTGTTCAGACTGTAGATCCAATACTAGCATGCGTCCATTAGGTACGGATGTAAGAAACGTTTGTACTCGACTGAGTGGCCATAGGAGAGGATTGTGAACGAACATCCAGTTCTGAATAAGCCACACGGCGTTTTGGTCGACTTCTGTTAGAGTAGAATATATTGATTTCGCAGTCTCTTGGACCAGCGATGTTGACCACGCTTGGACTTTTATCTCGTTGAACGGATCCGCTGTATAGATGTGACTGGTACCAGTTTCTCCTGTTATCTCCCTCAAGAACATTGTTCCAATCGTTTTGAATAGCGGCTCTTTGGGATCGACAAATAAATTGCAACAGAAGTCGCTATTAAATTTGTTCCACGTTTCTACTTGGTGAAAAGTTGTATTGGGGAAAAGTCTTTCGAATGCTCTTGGGACGTGTCCATTGAAAGCGGGGAAAACGGGGATCATACCTAGTTTGAACATGAAATCGACGACTGTATCCTGGTTCTTCCTTTGTTGATCATGCCACGCTTTGTTGAGGGGTCCTCCCCATCCATGCACGTTACCCATTCTTAGCCAAGCGAGGAATGCTGGGCCAGTGAAGTGATCGTTAATTTCATCTTTAGACATCCCCAAGCGGTTGTAAATCTTCTCCCACGCAGTTTCTTGGGAAACAGGAGCAAGGGCCAAATTAATCCCATTTAAAGCCATCCACTCCACATGTTCCTGCCAATTCTCTTCTTTCCACCAAACGAAACTATATGACGCCGTACAAACGTTTTGATAGTACCGAAATCTATCGTTTGCTATCACAGTTTCGTCTACTTCTGGCAACGTACTGGGGATTTCGACTCTTTTGACTTGCCACGCGATTTGACTCTTGCAATATTTCTTTAAGTAGTAGTTGAAACCCCAAACGGCTGCGACCCCGCTACTCGCGCGTATTTGCAGCGTCCCGTCGATAGTACGTAGAGAGAAGACATCTTTGTTGTTGTGAAACATTACCGGATTGATAATGACTTTTACATCATTTAGATACTTGCTAATAATAGCGTTCGCGGCATCTTCCTGAACTTGTGGGGTAGTCTTCGTTTGTAGCTTAACTGGGTCCAAAAACTCGAGGTTAAGCGATACAGTGGTCGCAAGTACATTGTATAGCAATAAGCCGATGATCAAGATCTTCATTGTATCTATAGTCGTGTGGTTTCACTGTGATAGTCGACATACAAATGAGACTTGGATTCTTGACTACAATCATGTTGACCGTTGACCTTTCGATAAAAGATACTAGGGGAGTTAGGGTTGTCACTTTCATTTTTATTTGTTGGTGTAATTAATTCAGACGACAATTTTTCTTACTTTCATCTATTTATAATAATTTAATTTCACATTTTAGCCGATGCCCGCGACTTCGTCCGCGTGGTTTAAGTTTTTTTGATTCTCGTGGGAACTCCTTAATTTTGGCTTTAGCCTATGTCACTCTCCAGGTCCTCAACTATACCCATACCAAAAATCACGTTGATCAACAAACAAACACACTTTCGAATTTATAATATTAGTATGATATGATTATATTTATAAATTATTTATCTTATCTTACTTCTTACTTATTGTGTAAGTTTGTATATTGTTTGATACTCTCCTGCACACCACAATGGCTTTGGGCCAACTGAACCGATTTGGCTGAAATTGGAATGGAGATAGCTAACCTGAATTTAACGCATAGGCTACATTTTACCCTGGGAAATGATACAGTTCCCGCTGGATTCAAAAAACCCTAATTCACGCGGACGCAGTCGCGGATATCATCATCTTTTATTTTAGTGTTTTCTGTGTATTTGTGTTTCCTTAATTTTTTTGTGTTGTGGTGTACAAATAAAGAGTAATAATCATCTAGTAATCTATACTAATACAAATATTATAAATGCGATAGTTTGGATGGATGGATGGATGTTTGTTACTCAATCACGCCAGAACGGGTGAAAGGATCTGGATGAAATTTGGCACAGATAAAGATCATATCCCGGAAAATTAAGGAGTTCCCGCGGGAACCAAAAAACCTCAATCCACGCGGACGAAGACGCGAGCACTAGCTAGTTTATACATATATATTCAAAATTAACGATTAACGATTAAGCAATAGTTACTAAATAACATCACAAATAATATGAAAAGTGGCAGCCCTATTTAATGCTGGTTCATAAGAATTTATTCCGAGAACGTGCATAATAGAGTATTGTTGATGCTTTGCATTTGATGACTTAATAAGTCATCAGTTTTATCAGGTTAGCTAGTTTTTTCGATCAAATTACCGATATATATTTTTTTTGTCAATTCAGTAATACATTTACATATTAGCTAAAGTAAATTGACATGCCTAAATCCAGTGCTATCCTTTTCTGCAGCTGGCTTTTTTAAAGATATAAAAGAAATAGCTAAATCAAATTAGCCACACTGCATCTATCAATTATTGAAAACAATATGTGAAATTACTACGGAAACAACCATAAAATCCGTCTAGATAAGAACTTTCAAATAAACGCGATAACCGACTTTATAGTCCATTCATTCTAGATTTTAATGTATGGGCAACACGGCAAAATTTATAATTTTTTGAAACTACTGTTGTTTTATACCTATGAGTAAGTACATTAAAAACACACAACTCTCCCGCCCCCTCCGTGGCTTCCCTGGTGGCTTCCCCCCCTCCCAGCCTTGAAACGTGTGCCATTTTGCAGATTTCCTAGATTTTCAAGAAAACTTTACAAGTTAGTACAAAACTGTCAAAAATAATATTGTTCCTTATTATCTTTAAATTAATAAAATATTCATAAGAGAAAATTAAAAAAAAAGAGATGTATTTCTTTCTTCTCTAAAAAAGGGCAATAAACTTTGACCCCGACGTGATTTGAACACGCAACCTTCTGATCTGGAGTCAGACGCGCTACCGTTGCGCCACGGAGTCGTTGTATTAAGCGGCGAAAATGTTCACTAGATTATAAGTCTTGGTCATCCTTGTTACTTAATATACATAGCGAAAACATTATCAATTCTCGTATTCATTAAGGGACAAAATAATGCCGCGGGACATTTGTATTCGAGTGAATACGAGGCTAGTTTAAAAAAACAACATTTAATTTTGCATTCCAATTTTACTATCTTTTAAGTTACTAGCTGATGCCCGCGACTTCGTCCGCGTGGATTTTAGGTCTTATGGAATCCCGTGGGAACTGGTTTTTTTCCCAGTATAAATGTATATAATAATATGAAACTGAATAAATGACCGTCAGTCTGACAATATATTTGTAGATCTCTCTACTGTCTTATGTCTCATTTACTTTTGTATATGGAGTTTTTTTAACCCAATTTTTTTACTTTTCCGTACAATTTTTCAAACATTTTCTTTCATAAGAACCTTCTCCTTACAATAACAAACACAACAAAAAAAGAATTAGCGAAATTGGTCCAGCCGTTCACGCGTGATGCCGTGACCAAGGGATTTCCCTTGGTCACGGCAGGGATTCATTTTTATATCTATAGATTACATGTCAATATTTATAGTTTGTATTGCAATATTGGAACCCCGGTGGAGCACAGCAAATCATTGATTTAATATAGAGACGGTTGCTTTATAGCTTAACTGCATAATTATGTCACTCTCCTGGCTTTTAACTACGCCCATACATACGAGTACAATTAAAATGACGCCCCCTTCAGGCCAGACCCAAATTGACCCTGCCGGGGATCGAACTCGGGACCTCCCGGTTCCCTTACTACACCAGGGAGGTCGTCAAAAGTTTTCACTGAATCGTCAGATTCGAGACCTATTTCGTATCTGAATAAAAAATATTTGTATTATTCATACTTTATTCGTTTTGGTTCCAGGTTGCAATGGACACAGAGTAGACACAGATCGCTTGCAGGAAAACGTACAAAGAACATACAAGGACATAGATGGACCAACGAAGACACAAGTGACACGGATCGTTGTCTGTGTTGATAGCGTGTGTGTACGTTTTGTGTATCTCATTCTACCCTCCTTTTCTTGTTTTCTTAAAGGTTCGCCTTGGCCAGTGTTTCGGTTGGTCTACTTTACTATATTTTTCTTATATTGAATCGAAGCAGGCGTTACTTTGCGGAAGTCCATGATAATGAATAAACCAGAAGTTTAATTCGCTATAATCCACTTCACAATCGTGCATTGTCGAGTCAACATCTCCTGAGGATGCTCCGGTTTCGGAGTGAAACGTACGTTGAGAGTGATTTGGAGGATTTGTGTGGTGTGGTGCTGTGTCGGTGCGAATTGCTGGGTGGTGGGTGTTCGCATGCTGTCGGTGGAAGACACGCACTGCGCCGCATGGATTTGTCTGCTGTGGCGGATTATATAGCGAATTAAGCTTCTGGTTCATTCATTATATTTTTCTTGCCGTAATTTTGAAGTAAATAGTTGCCTGGCATGGCAACTTGGACCGATCGTGCCTCTCTATCGCTTGTTCCGCGCTCTCACTTGCACGCTCAGGCTCAGGCGGAACGTGACACTTTTTCGCGCGTGTAGCCGGTGTTCATCGATTTATATGACGTTATTACGTCAAAAAAACGTACATAACCCGTTGTCAGAAACAAACAGTAGCTGACCCTCCACGTGGCCTACGTTGTCGCGTTGATAAGTTTGTCATTTTAGTCGTAGCGCGTCGCGTCGCTTTCGTCGCTCACCTAGGACTTCGCATTGCAACGCATACAAATTAATGTTTGTCTATTTATGTTCGTTACTTACATTTTCGCGTCATTTATGGGATTAGGTTCTAATGTTGTACAGTAGTTGTCGGCACTTGCGTGAAGATTTCATGCCAGGCATTCGTTGTTAAGTACTGATGATGGCTGCGACTTCGTCCGCGTGGATCGAGATTTTTCATGAGAGATCGAGTTTTTTGGTTACCGCGGGAACTCTAATTTTCCGGGATAACAAGAAGCCTATGTCCTTCCCCGGGATACAATCTAACCTTGTACAAAATTTCATCAAAATTGGTTTAATAGTTGAGTCGTGAAAGCGTAGCAGACAGACAGACACACTTTCGCATTTATAGTATTAGTTTGGATTGTAAAAATTAAAAATTTCGTCAAATACCTAACTTTTAAAATAAACAAATAGTAAAGTATTAATCTTAGCACTGGCCAAGGCATATTAAAGAAAAGAAATACCTGTATTATGTATTTTGATTTATTTTTCTAATTCTTTATTTCTTATCAAATAAAAAACTTCATGTATTTAAAATCGTTGTATATTTTTATTTCTTATGTACACCTAATACAGTAGATAATAATATTATTTATCAAAAAATATTAGAAATAACAATATAATACAGTTTTTTCTTAATGAGATGTCATTCTTGCTGCAAACAGAAAAACCATTTAAATTGTACAAGGAATCTTATTAAGAGTCAACTGCATATTATGTCGTAAAAATTAGGTTACATAAGCAAACAAAACCGTTAAATTTAAAATTGAAAACCCAAAACGAAATAATTTTGGTTGTAAAACTGTGTCTAGACCTGAAAAATTAGGGGTAATTTTTTTGTTGGTTGTTGGTGCATTTTCTTCAATTTGGTATCTCGTATTGAACATTTTTAAGGACTTCGTAATAATTGTATCCTTACTTTACTATAATATGCAACTAAGTCCTCCAGGATGCGAGCTTATTAGCATATAGCCTTATATCATATTGGGGGTAGATACACAAAATGTTTATTTTTCATTTTCGTTCCTTCGGTAATGCGTTGACGCATATTTCACCCGATTGAGTTGAATATTTGTACAGTTATGGTCGCCACTTGCTTGAAGATTTTTGATACAATAACATCAACGTTCAAAGGAACGCTAGCTGTTAATTTAATACGGTTTTTATTTTAATTAAAATATTAACATTGAGTATTATTGTCATGGAATAAAATCTTATAAAAAGATAATCAATTTGACTAGTGCTAACTAATTTATAATAATATACATGTTGTGATTGGTGGTTTTTGTTGTACTTTTTTTGGTATCTGATATGATATATAAATATCTTTACTTATCAACACTATCTCATATATATCTACTACATACACTGTTATTACTAAATTAATTTAATTATTACACAACTTAGCACCATTCGATTGTGGTATCGATTTGGACAAAATAATCATTTTTAACTTTAAGAGTGAGTTGCACTATCTATGGTTATGGTTAACGTTAAATCTGCTCACCAAAAAGCTAGCAAAGTGAGTGGCAGTAAGTATTCTTACATCCACGATTATATATACAAAAATTGGTAAAAAGGAGAACTTTTCATGCGGAAGGACGTGGGAACCCACCGCATTGTTATCCCAAGAAAACTCCTACCAGCATTTGATTAATGGAGAGGGATCGTGACCCTCAGTAATGGGGAATACGACGCAAAGAGAGAGAACTTTTGCAACCCAAAGAGGTTGTTTTAGATGGTCAAATGTAACGTTAACCACAACCATTGATGTTGCTATCGATAGTTAATAGATTTTTTTTATAAAAGAAAAGAAGATAAGCCATTTTAAACTTGGCTATTATTCTCCTTTCCCTTACAATTGGGTATTTGACAACTAGTCAAATCAGGTACTGTTTTTAAAACTTCAAAACGCGTGCTTAGCTTAGGATTTTGTATGAAATACTGAATTGTGACGTCATCAAAAGTCAACGCCCTTTTTTACTTTAATGGACAATTTAAGATGCTTGTCAAAAAAAATAAAATTAACACGAGACGTGGACTAATAATTTTGTAGCGATTATTAAATAGAGGACCTATTTAATAATCGCTACAAAATTATTTAATTGAATAGTAGTAAAATACCCAATTGAGACGTAAATATGCAATGGGCTGAGTTTGAACTTTGAATCATTAACGGAGTACAGACGAAAATTGTAGATTTCAAAGTCTTCTAACTTTTATTACTAAGTTAAAAGCTATTTGAATTTTGAATTCATGTCATACTCATTTATCTGAAAATATTATGTTCCAAATCGATACCTGTACTTAAAAATACATTAAAATAAAATTTGGGACCATTTTATTTTGGAAGGGCATCACTCGAACATACATTTATTGGAAGCTAACTATGGTAATTTCAAAGCAATCTTTGGGACAAATTCAGGGTTCAAAAAATTATACTTATGTCATACAAGAGTATCTAAAACATATCCGTTGCTATTGTAACTAAAAACTGGTTGATTATTCGTTTGGTCTAACACTGGTATATAGCTTTCTTGAAGTATAATAGGCTGTCTACTAGACGCTTCGTTGAGTTGCCTTTCTAAAATGGTGTTCTGCAATTCTTCTTTCTCTAATTCTAAGTTTAATTCATCCAATAACTTCATTCTAAACTCTATTTCTCTATCGGCGGTTTCTAATTCTGTTGCGTTTTCTTGCATCTGTTTCGCTGTGTTTCCTAACTCTTCTTCTATCTTGTCTATCAGCATTGCTACTTGGGAGACGTTTTCGCAACTGTTCGCTTTATTTTCATCAGTGTACCTTTTTACTTTGGCAGTGAGTCTGACAACTAATTCTTCTTCCCGATGTAATCTTTTGTTAATGATGGCTAGTTTCTCTAATAGTTCAATTTCTTCCCTTATTCTAGATAGTTCGTCAGCTGAAGCATCTGAGTCTGTATCGTTTGATGTTTGCATCAGTCTTTCTGAGTTAACTTGACATATATCTGTAAGCTCTTTAGTGAAGTAATGTTCCCTCATGAGGTGCCTTTCTCTTCTGGATTTATGTTTGGTGTGCCGTCTTGGTGGTGTTCCACTGCCTACTCCGACCCCGCTGTCGCTGTTACCAGCTTGGCTGTCGTTCAGTTCGCTACTTCTTCCCAAGTCCCGAAGATAGGATTCTAGGAGATAGTTTGTTCCGTGTTTTTCCATTCTACTTTTGTGTGTCTGGTCTTCTAGCTGGTCGATTACTTTTTCCTGATCCCTGTATAGACAAACGAACGAGAAACTTACATTAAGTCCATGAATCCCTAGTTTCATAAATGGACAATAGCAGAGAGACAATAGGGATGAATTCTTAAAATTAGTATTCTTTGCTTAGCGTGGGATTTTTTAAAATAAAATATCGATATTGATGATTATCATGATGTTTTTGAATGACTTTTTGTTTGGAAAATACTGGAAAAAGCACGTTTCTTTTGATTTAATTAAAATCTATAATTTTTATCATTAGCTTTAGTTTGATTTTGAAGGGAAACAACAAGTTTCTCTTGATTTAAGTTAAACCTACATTTTTAATAATCAATAGCTTTAGTTTAAAGTATTAGGTATAAAAAATAGGATAGTAACCTAAGTTTATCTAGCTGTTGGTGTATAGTCCTGCTCTGATGCTGTATAACGGAGACCAGTCTGGCTGCAGGGTCCTCACTCTTGGATCTAGGAGGCGGAGTGGCTGCTCGGACTCCCTTCCTTCTTCTTCTCGATCTTGCTCGACTGCCCCCATCGCTGTCCCGACCTGAGTCGTCTTCTCCACCGCTGGATAATCGACGAAGTGACAATCTGACCTGGACATACAGACACCATTTTAAGAAATATTATTATAAATCTTTATTATTGGAATCAACTAATGTACAAAACAATGAA
Organism: Erebia ligea; assembly: GCA_917051295.2. NCBI lineage: Eukaryota > Metazoa > Arthropoda > Insecta > Lepidoptera > Nymphalidae > Erebia > Erebia ligea. Next base: position 3,538,047 of record OU785241.1, read on the forward strand.
TTCCTGACCCCTAAACAAGGCGGAACCGTATCTAAGGGGCCAGTTCCTTCCCAAACGAAAGACATAGTAGAAGCGTACCAGTATGTGCGATTTTATAAATTCTGACGTGACGATATTACTATGGACGTCCACGGCATCACGATAATACAGGGAAGAAAACTGTATGGAAATATTATATGAAGACGCTTTTAAGTTTCCATCCCGAACGTTGTAACGTTCACGTCTACGTAATGCATTTTTGCTGTGGATGTTCACGTCTACGGTCAAATCGAAGACGTCGACGTCTACGATACCGTTACGTCCAGAATAATTATAAAAGCATCCATTGGCTTAGCCTATTTCATGTTTGATGTTTGATTTAGTCAGTTGACTGTGCTCTAATCATTTCAGACGCTATGCGCACCGCTTAAATGTAAGTCTGTCTTGCACAATACTACAATGATTTAGCTAAATTTTTGTTATGCTGTAACTTTTTGGCAACTTTATTTCGGTTGATATGAAAAAGGGATAGGTATTGATAGATTAACTAAGTAATACACATTTCTAAGTACTTCTTAGGATACCTATTTTTCTTTTTTTTTCATCCACTAAAATTTAGCCCTTGACTGCGATCTCACCTGATGGTAAGTGATGATGCAGTCTAAGATAGCAGCGGGCTAACCTGTTAGGGGCATGGCAGTTATATCAAACCCATACCCCTATTCGGTTTCTACACGGCATCGTACCGGAACGCTAAATCGCTTGGCGGCACGTCGTTGCCGGTAGGGTGGTAACTAGCCACGGCCGAAGCCTCCCACCAGGCCAGACCTGGGAAAATTCAGAAATTATAAATTTCCAAACCCTGCTGGGGATCTAACCCGGGACCTCCGCACGTTAAGGCAACAGCGCTCAACACTGCGCCACGGAGGTCGTCAAAAAACGGAATCCTGAATGGTAACCCTAAATAGGCCTACTTGAAACTTGTTTGTGCGTTTAGTTACATCTCTTTTTATTTCGTTTAGGTACGATTTAAAATTCTGACTTCACACTCATTTTCAGTATACCTATAGAAAAATGGTAAATCAGGCGGTTCTTTATATATTATTGCCTCTAGATATAGCCTCTCTCTATAGAGATAGCCTCTATTATACCTATTATGATTGTTCCATTGAGGAAAGTGAAAATCACCCAAAGCAGCCTGGCACGTTGGATGGTAGGTAATGGTCGTTCCAAAACTCACCATGTTTCCGCCAGCACCCATTCACCAGGATCGAAGCCTCTCTTGCTATTAGAATAGATTAATGATGAAAATTGTAAAGCATACCTCGTGCCTAGCGTCTCCCCAAGCAGCCAGGACGTGTAAAACTGGCACGTCGGGCGGTAAAGGTCGTTCCACACCTCGCCATCTCTCCGCCAGCACCCATTCACCAGGGTCGCTAGTTCCACCAGCTGGTAAAAGAAGATTTGGTTATTGTTTTAAGTCGGTAGCCACAATACAGTCAATTAATTAGCTATCTGATTGGCAAGATTACTAATGAGTTGTGGTTTGCCCTAAACTAAATCCTCGGATTCCCAGTTCTACTCAGACTTTATATTTTTATAAAAATTTAGCGAATTTGCTAAATTAACTTGTATTATACGCAAGCCACATTTGATTTGAATAGCCCGCAAACAGTGAAGAGGTTTGTACATATAACGCCATAGATTGAACCACAGAGTAGTTAAGTATATAATTATATTCATACAGTGGGTCGAGTGTCGACGCAACTATACAAATGACCCGGCTACTATGACAACTGGTAAGTAGCACCTAGACTAGACCTAGAGGTACGGTATTCTCACCATAGGGTTGGGAAAGGTAGGAAACTATATGAATTTGGTAGAGTGACTTTTATATTCTGCCAGTTTCCTCTGTCCCGTTCCTGTTAGCCCACAGCGTTGGTCTGTTTAACTTTAGACTCCGTCGTACGACTGATCGGAAAGAACGTATCACCTGAGACTGTTACAGTCATCGATATAAGTATATGTAGGCACTAGATGGGCCCTTTCATAGAAAAAAATTGAGCGTCCGACCTGTGGAGCGCGCTCCACACCTGTATAAGCCTGTCCTTGTCCCCGCCATAGCGCTGTCCCGCTTTTCAGGCTAGATGCCTGATGCCTTTTTGCCTGGTGGGAGGCTTCGGCCGTGGCTAGTTACCACCCTACCGGCAAAGACGTGCCGCCAAGCGATTTAGCGTTCCGGTACGATGCCGTGTAGAGACCGAATAGGGGCATGGGTTTAATATAACTGCCATGCCCCTGACAGGTTAGCCCGCTACCATCTTAGACTGCATCATCACTTACCATCAGGTGAGATCGCAGTCAAGGGCTAAACTGTAGTGGTTAAAAAAAAAAAAAAAAAAAAAAGATGGCGTTAGTAAAATACGCCCACATTCTTTGTTTGATAGGGCCCGTCTATGTAAATTAAGGTCGTTGGTTACAGTACACTACCTTCTGGAGCGTCTTGCAGCGCTCGCACGATGTCTGCGCAGGTGGTATGAGCTTTAACACCGCGGACCCACAGCTTCTGGCCGCGCGCTATCACGCCCACCTCCTCGTCGCTGTAGTCTGACGACGACGCCTCCATTGCACCTGGAATCATACACAGACCAGTTGTTAAGACTGTAGAGCCATCTCTCAAAGAAATATCTCTAGACATCAATTCTTCTCACACCTAGGGCATCTGGAAGTAATCCACATTTGTAGCGATAAGATGTCCTTGTACACGTCCTTTCTAAGTATATTTAAGTTTAGTTTTAATTTGTATTTTGTACAGAATAAATAAATAAATGAAATGAAATTATTTATTTCACGTAGGACAACTTATGAAATGTCATGAGTCTACCACCGGTGTGCGGAAAGCAGATTCTACTGAGAAGAACCGGCAAGGAACTCAGCAGTTGCTCTTTTTAAAAAGAAAAAAGAATGTTACAATATGTATCTAATACACAATACATAGATATGTAATGTAACAACAATTAAACTAACTTATGGGCTGCCGAATGCGAAGCCAATTTTAATGAATGCAAGCTGATGGATGGATGGATGTGCCAATTTGGAAATTTATACTGATTGAGGTGGGAGACTGCGGCCTTTTTGAAAAATTTCATGGGATTTCTTTGATTTTCTGGCATAAAAAGCGCCATAATCGGTTGAACATGTGGGCCGTGATAACTAAGCAAATAGTCTGACAGACAAACTTTTGCATTTATAATATTAATATGCTGTATGGTTAAACAGGTTACTATACCTGTATTAAGTTAATGTAACTCATATCTAAAAGTAGACACTGAAAATCAATTCCATTACCCGAATGACTATTTGTACCTAAGTACGTTTATGTAACTACCCGCAAGGAGCACCATAGCAACCACGTAACAACACAAGTTGCATAAGTAGGGGCTGAACCGCCTGGCACCGGGCACGGGGTGGTGATTGCCATACGATAAAGCTGAGAACTTGCTAAACAATGCAACTATGCCTATTTACTGAGACTTGCCTAATGCCTTTTTGAAGTGAAAAATTCTTTAGCCTCGTTGAACACTTTTTGGTAGGGGGTAAAGTTGTGGATTCGCGTCACCGACATGCTCGCGTTGTTACGAAGACAAAAGGCCTTAAGTATAAATATACTAAAATCGTAATTAAACTTTAATGTTTCAGTTTTAAAGTTTAATTTTTTAAATATTCGTTTTCACTTTTAACGGCAGTCCCTATGACTGCCAATTTTTTTTTGTAAAAGCTTTATATCGTGTGCGCAAGGTGCAGAAATTCTTTATCGAGTGTTCGCTTTTATAACATGGTTTTTTTTGAGATAGGCTTGCGTTTGACGACAATCATGCTTAGTGCAAAGCAATGGTGAGATCTAGGTATGCGCTTGCCTAGAAGATGCCTATTCACTCTTACCTTGAAAGCAAGAATTCCTAGATTTGCCATTACATTTTAAAGACTAATAATTTTAGTCCTAAGTTTACTACACGGTATCGTACCGGGACGCTAAATCTAGCGGGACGGTAGGGTGGTAACTAGGCCTAAGCCTCTCACCAGACTAATAGATCAGACAAAAATCAAAAATTATATAAGTACCTAACCAAATGGACCCAAATCCCGCCTAGGATCGAACCCGGGACCTCCCACTTATAAAGCTACAGCGCTCGCCGCGTCAGGAAGGTCGTTTAAAGCCTTGAAAACCATGCGTAATATTTTAAGTATAGATTTCTATAATATTATATTTGCCAGTTAATAATGTCCTCCCGACCGAATTTCGGCCACGGCGGCCGATCTCCAGAGATAGGTATTATTATAGCCATCTGCGCGTGATATTTTAGTGCACAAGTTATAAGTGCGCAACCACAGGTTCACTCTCCATTCCCTTACTAGCCTGATGGGACAGAAAATCCGACACGACCGGAGAGAGATCAGGCACAACATTGGACCGACGGCTTTACATGCTTTCCAAAGCAAGGGGGTAAAAAAAAGACCGCCAACTTCCTAACTCCAAGCCAATGTGAATGTCTTATTACAAAAACCCAGTAGGTACTAATCCAGCTTAACCCGCGAATGGAAACCAGTACCTCGTCATCCGCAGTCAAACATCCTAACCACTGGACCAACGAGGCAGTTAACGATTTTACGACTACAAAGAAAACCCCACCCCTTTATCACTGCGAACGATAAGGCGAGTAAAATAAAACGTTTGTTATAAATCCACCGACAGCCATTAACATAGGCGCCTAAGTAATTTGAGTGCTGGATTCGTGACTTGGCACCATTAGGCATTTCCGGCGCCCCGATTCACCCCCTGGGGGGACCTTTACACCCAGTCCACCCTTCTGACATTTGAGGCACGCCCCGAGTTTGGTTATTGTGCAATTTTAGTTTAACCTGGTTCATAGATTCGTTTGCTTTACGTAACTAAAAGTTTGGATTGCGAAAGTTTATAAGCAATATAATGTAGTTACTAGATGATGCCCGCGACTTAGTCCGCGTGGATTAAGTTTTTTATTCCCGCAGGTATTCCTTAATTTTCCGGAATATAAAGTAGCCTATGTCCTTCCCCGGGATACAATCTACCTCTATACCAAATTTCATCAAAATCGGTTAAAAATATGGGCAGTGAAAGCGTAGCAGCCAGCCAGACAGACAGACAGACAGACACTTCATACACACTTCGAACACTTTCGCATTTATAATATTAGTATGGATATGGAGAAAGAAAACTAGTGATAACAGGTAGGTACAACTCATGTAGGTACAATCTCTCCAGAGGGCATACTACCGCCTCACTATCTATCTACTATCGCTTTAAGCGGTAGGTATTATTTTAATATGATAGTAAGCCCCCTAAAGCACACGAGTATATTAAAGGTCCTCGCGTTTCATCATGTCAAGAATGATAAGCCTATGTTCTAAAACACAATGTAATCTACTGTAGACCGTAGGTACAATTCAGTCCAGGTGTGTGGCACACTGTATTTAGGATACAAAGTGGCGGAGGCCAGTACCCTTACTCTGAGATTGATCGAATTTAAAATACGGTCTCACTAAGTGAGGTGAATCACATTTGCGTCAAACTAAAATGGACCCAAAAACTCTTGATTTAAAGCCACAAATTCAGTGCAACCGATTCAAATTTCGAAACGTATCGTTTGGAGCGCTAGCTGTGAATGCATACACGAAATTGAGCTCTAAATTAATAATATTAAGATTCATTTTAGTTTGATGCAAATGTAATTCACCTCACTTAGTGAGACCGTATTTTAAATTCGATCAATCTCAGAGTAAGGGTACAGTTAGGTTTATTATGAAATGTTCATGCAACGGAGATTGCTATACGGTAGCGATAGTGATGTGGTGGTAATTATATCGATAATTATGCGATCTTACAGTATATAAAACGCAACTACGATCGACTATCTTCGACTTCACTCTTAGAAAAATATCAAGCATTTCGAACAAAATCCTATTAATCCATTTGTTAATAGTTTTACCAAATCAATATGAAGCTATTATTGTAACAAAAAAATTGAACTACACTACACCTACTGACGTCTGAAACTTATAAAACACTGCTGACTGCTGATAACCGATGGTGATCTTGTTTAATAACGATATCACGTTCTGTCACTTCACTAGTAAATATCCTAACAGGCGAATTATCAGTAGCCCTTGCTCCGAGCCTAATTACAGGCAAGCAGCCGACTCGCCTGCTACCGACACGCAAGGACGTGCGAAATTACCCGTGACTCACTGCTATACAGAATGGACAACACTATTTTATTGAAAATGTGCCTAAAATATTGCCTAAAATCTATCCATACTAATATTATAAATGCGGAAAGTGTGCCTGTCTGTCTGTCTGCTACGCATTCACGGCTCATCGGTTTAACCGATTTTGATGAAATTTGGTACAGGGATAGGTTTTATCCCGGGGAAGGATATAGGCTGCTTTTTATCCCGGAAATCAAATTTTTGGCTAAAATACAATAGTTTATTTTTACTAAAAGTGATATTTAAAAGCTAAGTACTCGAGTAAGTAGGTAGAGGTACTGTATAAACTAGTAGAAAATAACTGAAATACGAGTCAAGTAGGGAATTTCTAAATGCTTGTGTACGTTTAGGCCTTTTCCAAAAATCATAACAAATAGGTAGGTATAGCATGGATATAATATTTTAAGATTTAAATGAGCGTCAAATATACATACCTACCATTCTTTTATATACTAGGTACAAATAATTTGGTAATCCATATTATATAGGTATTCTTATAAAACTTTATTTAGAGGTACGAATTTAACCTTAAGTAAATCGCAAACCCAATTCTGCCCACAAAAACGTGAAATAATTAGGTAGGTAGTTATTAGTTATTACTGTTTATGAATATGATTGACGCATGAAAATTAGTTAAATACTTAAACTCCTTCTTCCTTCTGACCTTCTGAGATGTTTAAGTACCTACCTACTTGTTTTTACTTTGTAGCATGTTAAGTACATGACATGGCCATGGCCACTAAAACAAACTGTTTTGTAATTCTACATGTACCTATATGGTAAGTTTTTATGTAAGTAAGTAAAAACACAAATTACGTTTATAACAAAAATTATTGTGCTGTTAATATTTTGTATTAAATAACATAGTTTTTAAATTCTACGTTACGTACAGTTCCTTCCATGAAGATAACGTAGTCCCATTTTTCTTTAAAACCTCTTCATGAAACTTCTCCTAAAACTTCCTAAATTTTAGCCCAATGCCCACTTAAAAAATTTCATCGGCTTTGAAGCCTAATCAAAATTTTAGTTTCGGAGTTAAATAGGTACTTAACAGATGAACTCACTCACACAAACATAAAGTCAAGGAAAGCTCACCGAAGACATGGATAAATTTAAAATTAGCTCACCGAAGACGAACTGCCTGTTGCTCACACTAAATTAAATAACGAAAAAACAAAGCCTAAGTACAGCACAGAATAGGTAATGGTACGTTACAGTCATATTTTTAAGTCACTTGTGTAGTGTTTTAATCTTTACATAGTTGCAAGTACAAACATACATCCGGCTATTAGTAAACGAAAACCCCTACGGATACGAAGAGAGAAACACCGTTTCTTAAAAGTACTTATCTAGCTCTAGAATTTAAAATTATTTTACTTCAACAGCAAATAGGTAATTGTTAGTTACTGTATCTATGCCTGGCATAATACTTATTCTTTTATAAGAATTTAAAAGAATAAATTAAATAAATAAATCAACGTGGTTGACAAAAAAGTTATTTTTAACATTAATGGTGTGAATTCAGCCTTACCTACTTGAATTTTATTTGTATTTATTCCATCAGAAAGCTGAAGAATTTAATATCATACTGGTTTGTCCTTCTATCACGCTGCAACAAAGCAATGGATTGATGTAATTTTTTGCATGGGTGTAGTTGAGGATCTGAAGAATAACATCCCCAGATCTCTGCTATTTTTTTATCCTGGAAAATTAAGGTCTACTTAGTTCCCGTGAGAATTAAAAACCTATTCCACGCGGACGAAGTCGCGGGCGTCAGCTAGTATTATTTATTATTATTTGTAGTTATTAGTAACTTCCAGATGCAATTTTCCGTATTTCATTCATCCAGGTTAAATTGTAACGCTTTTGATACGTCAGTATTATACCAAACTTTTTTACCATAGCTCCATCAGTAGGTAGGTAGGTATGTAAAAACATACATCATACATAAGTTAGTAAATAGTTCTTTTCCTGTTAGCCTCCAAAAAAAAATCGTGCTTAAAATGGAAACTAGGTAACTATTAACTTCGAAGAAACAAATTGGTGTCGATCAAATTATACATTTTTGTGCGGTCATATTGTTATGGCACGGGCCAAATTACCACTTTAATTGTTTTCTGAGAACGATCGATTTCATCCGAGACGAGAACCTAAAATTATCGTTTGTATGAAGCAATCAATTTTGGCATGTTATCGATATTTTTTTATCGATACTTAACCTTCACTTGTCCTAAAAACGAGTGAATGGGGTTATTTAATTAGGAACAAGTTGAAGTTGAAAAATGTTTAAAAGTTGTAGGTACTTTTTAGGAACGTAAGATTGTCTTTACATTAGGATGTAGAATGTAGATGATGCCCGCAACTTTGCCCGCTTTGATTTAGTTTTTTAAAACCCCGGGGAACTTTTTTATTTTCCGGGATACCTAAAAAGTAGCCCATGGTACTCTGCAGGTCCTTAATTTCTATATAGACCAAGATCCCGCGACGATCAGACCTATGTAATTTTATTAAAGCTGAAATTTTTTGTATGTAGGTATGTCTCTAAGGTAGGCCGCAATAGTGATAATAATAGAGGTATAAACGATCCCCGATTATGAAGTTTGGATCGCGGTTGCTTTGGAAGGTATCAGGTAAAAAAGGTGGCACCTCAAATTCTTTAAAGAATTAAGCTCCGTTTTTTTATATTTTGCTTTGGATTAATATTAGAAACCACGTTGTCCATTGTCAGACACCTAGTATACGATTGCAACCCCCTGTCAGACACTCTGTTGTTTTGTAATTTAAGAGTGTCTGACAGGGGGTTGCAATCGTACTAGGTTGGCGGGCTTTAACGACTATTATCATGTTAGTGATAATAACCGGCCCCCCTATTACGTAAGAATTGTCTATCAAACGTTAAAGATTTTCGTCAAAGTAAAATAAACAATGACAGCATTGAAATAGAGCTTAATTTCGTCTGCCCATTCTTATACGTTTAGGGTATCGTACAAACCTAAACGTATAAGAATGGGCAGACGAAATTGAGCTCTAAATCAATGCATATATGGTTTTATTTTACTTTGACAAAAATCTTTAACGTTTGATGAACAATTCTTACATGATTGGGGCCCGGGACCGACGGCTTAACGTGCTCTCCGCACGGGGGTGAAACACCGGTAACTTCCTAACTTGAGACTTTCTAGTCAGAAAAATCCAATACTCAATTATGGCCCGATCCGGGACTCGAACCCGGAACCTCGTCGGCCGCAGTCGAACATGCCAACCACTAGACCAACGAGGCAGTCAACGAGTATGTGAACGAATCACCATTATTTCTGCCACAAGACACAATTTCACAATCAAAATTATATTACAATTTAGAAACGTGTTGTTCGTCACTTATCAATGTGTAAAGTACAGTTTTTACAGTCCCATCCATTGTTCTTGACTCCCAGGTACACTCGATGACAAAAAGTGTTTATGTATTCAAAAGGTTAATGGCATTTGTTTTTGTCCGAATGTCACGCTCATGCGTTGATCATTGTAATAATTGTTTTTGCTTAGATGGCAGGTGTATTTCACTACGATCTCACCTGATAAGTGTTAGGAGATCTCTAATATCTAATCAGGTTATTCTATTGTACTTGAGGTAAGGATAGCTTTCGGATAGGTCAGTATCATACTAATGTTATAAATGCGAAAGTGTGTTTGTTTGTTGGATTGTTGGTTTGTCCTTCAATCACGCCGCAACGGAGCAACGGATCGACGTGATTTTTGGCATGGGTATAGTTGACGACCCCGGAGGACATAGGCTACTTTTGATCTCGGAAAATTAAGGAGTTCCCGCGGGAATCAAAAAAGCTTTAACCACGCGGACGAAGTTGCGGGCATCAGCTAGTAGTAGGTATATATAGTAGTGATAACCTCACTGGCGCAAAGGTATGTGCGCCCGATCGCGGGTGTGATCCCCAGCAGTTCAAATTTCAATTTCTGAATTTTTTCTGGTCTGGTCTGATGGGAGGCTTCTGCCGAGCCTGTTTACCAAGCAAAGACGTACCGCCAAGCGATCAGCGTTCCGGTGCGATGCCGTTTTAGGTAAAAATACGGTTGATCTTGTGCTTGCGCGGTAGGCAATTTATTATTTTTATACGGTGTAAGTACTCGATATCGTAGACCTATTCGTAAGACGTCATTCAAACTTTAAACTTCAATCTTTTTTATTCAAGTAAACTTTTACAAGTGCTTTTGAATCGTCGAGTCAATCTACCGCTGGTTCGGAATGCCATTCCTACCGAGAAGAGCCAGCAAGAAACTCGGTGGTTGCAACCCAAGCATGAATATAGTAAAAATATTTTCTTGACTGAATCAACACAATAGGTATGGTAATAATCTTATTAAGCTCCATTACATAAAGAAAGCACAATGTAAGCCTTTATAAGACGAAAACGCTTCGGAACGGTATTGTAATGTAATCGCACATTACGAATGGATTACAGAGGTTATTGTTCGTTACCACACCGCGGATAACTGTCATGTTAATAACTTGTAGAGTTTTAAGTTATAAGCGATTAGCTTTATGGGTAAACACGTATTATTGCTTCTTTTTTTTGTCCCGGAAAATTAAAAAGTTTCCGCGGGTATAATTTTTTTAATTCACTACAATTACTTAGCCCTAGACTGTGATCTCACCTGATGGTAAGCGATGATGCAGTCTAAGATAGTAGCATGCTAACCTGTTACAAACCTAAGATAAACTACAATAATGACATACCTACATGTAAGATCTGTTTCCCTCTATCTAGATACTAAAGGGAGAGAGAGTTTAACGCTTTTTGCTGTCATCATAAGTGCAATGTTTCAAGCAAATGAGCGATTGATTGATTGTATCGACTCACTACAGCTACTGTTTCCAGCCTAACACTACCGAGAAGAACTACTCGTTCATAAAAAGAAAAAGTAATGTAGGTATATCCGCCTTGTTCTCTAAACTTGAGCCACTCTTGTTGAGAATAATCTTCTTTCAGCATTTAAGATGAAACAATGAGACGGGAAGCTTTCGTCTATTATGGCGCTTACGTGAACGATATTCATAGGCGTGGAATTTTTAATAACAACTTTTCCAAGCAAAGCTACAAATAGATACAACTTACAGGCTTTATTTGATATACATATTATATACCTTCTGAACTCTGTTTACAACGAACCTAGCATAGACTTATTTTGTGGCAATATGTGTAGTGTAGATACGTCGAAATTTAACTAATCATACTAATACATATTATAAATGCGAAAGTGTGTTTGTTGGTTTGTTGGTTTATTGGTTTGTTGGTTTGTCCTTCAATTACGCCGCAATGGAGCAACGGATCGACGTGGTTTTTGGCTACGTGACATAGGCTACTTTTTATCCCGGAAAATTAGGGAGTTCTTACACCACGAGGCGTCCAGACGAAGTCGCGGGCATCATCTAGTGTATTCATACAGTCAACTACTTAATTGATTAACAACTGGTATCTTCCTCAACTGTTTTTGTGTATCAACAGGTACCCCTGTTTTTTTAGTGTCTAGTTGTGAAAACCTGTCATTAGCTATCAGTTACCTAATTTTAAGACTATCTAGAACAATAAGCTGTTGGTTTTCCTTAACAAATAAAATAAAATAAAATAAAATATTTTACTTCATAAACAGTGTTAGGTACTTTTTAATGGGCGAAGGGATTAAGAAAAATACTTAAGGCCCGTTTGCACAACACTGTCTAAACTTAAACTAAAAAAAAATATGCTGTCACTTTTAACCGACTTCCAAAAAAGGAGGAGGTTCTCAATTTGGCGCGTATCTTTTTTTGATAAGCTTATTCCGCAGTTGACATGAAAATGACAAGAACTTATAGCAAAGTCAATCTAAACACATTCAACGGCCTTGCGCAAGTGGGTCTAAATAAATCTAAACTATGTAAGTATTTAAAAATAGAACATAATTTATCTTTTCACAAAAAAACTTATAGGTAATTAAAGAGTTAAAGGACTAAAACCAACCAGTCCATAAAAATACGCAGTATTAAACAAATAGGTGAAATAACCGAGTTCAGTTATTGAATTAAAATTTAAAATTACGTCAAAATATATGAAGAAGTTAAAATTGAATTAAAATCACAGAAATATATTGACTAAGTACTAGTAGAGTATTAAATAGTTCAATATAAATTCATATTATTTCTACACTAGGCCTTAACTACTGCCAACGCATTTAAAGCAATACGGCACGTACCTTGACGTTCCTAAAATAAGGATTATAATTATTATAAAACATGGAAGTCAACAATAATAATATGGCTTCAAGCGTTAGCAGTGTGGCTCCAGGCTTTCTTCAATTTCTTCATGTTCTTCTTTCTTCTGCGTCGTTCGAGGCCACAGTGGGCTAAGGCATCAGGAAATTCACGGGTAATAGTTTAACTCCTGTGAATTCTCCCAGTGCCAAGACCCATAGCGGCCATCTTATTCTTCTTTTTCAACTCTTCTTTGACCTAAATCCATAGATTACTGCTAAACCTAAAACACCAGTAGGTACAAATTGGCGTATTACGTTCGGCGAGCGGAAAATACTTGGCAAATGTACGCTAAGTTATGCTTTATATGCTCGCCGAGTGCGATGGAGCCAATGCGTACTAGGCTCATTACATAATACGAAAAACACTAGATTGTAAGATTCAAATATCGTATTCCAGATACAATAATACCAAATGCTTACTTTGACTTTGCTAAAGAATACCTAAAATAAATGCTTTGCTAAGTTGCAAAGAGCATGAAATGAAGCTTTGCTTTAGGAAAAACAGATAATTCTACAATTTAGGAGCCAAGCTTTAAGGACTGGGCGACAGGACAAATTAATCATAATAATTTATTTGCTGATTGTAGGTAAGTACAATACAATACAAGTTTTAACAATAATAATAGTAGGTATAGCTCCGAGCCACAATCAAATTATATGGCGTGCAAGTTATTACAGATACAATACTTACAATTACAATACTTATACATATTATTATACCTATACTAAGTCCGCATCATTCACATAATTTAAGGAGCACGCCAGAAAAAACCTCCTCCCCCTTCAATGGGGACGTTTTGTCGTCATTTTCGTTCTTAAAATACGTCCACAACTCGGTGTCCTTAAAAGCTCAGTCTTTCACATTGACGCAAAAAATTCAGTTTATATAAAATTGAGCGTTAATATTTTTTGCCGCCATTACACAAAACGGTCAACCGCAAATTTCCGTATCATTGCTTTAACTGTTTTTTTTCATGCTATTCCTAAGAATAAGGAAAATGATAGACAAAGCTTACGGCTTCAGTAAGAAAAGCCGATTTGCTCAACAAAAAAAATGGCTTGATTGGACTGATGACTGCAACCTGTGGCTATGAGCGGAGCACATAGTTCGAATGGTGTTGGTTTTTTTGTAGGTTGGTTGGAGTCCAGGTTCTAAAGGTTCTATAAGTATACCTAATGGAGACCTCGCACTGAAAGACTGCAGCAGAGTTGGTAGACCTCCACTAGGAGAACAAACGACAGTCGCTGGACCGAAGCGGTGCGGTGCAAGACCACTACATGTGAAAGTCTCTACAAGAGAGCTATGTCCGAAGCTTTGTGGAAGCCTATCTGTTGAGGACGACGACTATTGATGTTCTTGTGTGTATTTTTTTTGTACAACTTCATCTATCCTTTTCCTTTAGTCTCAAGGTCTCTATAGTTAGGTAACTCGAAGCTAAAGCTGTCTCAGTCAAGTTTATAGGCATTTGCTACCTCATAAATAATTGCTACCTCAAGTCTGCCAGTTAGCTAAGAATCTAGGTATATAGATACTCAGGTGTTTAGGTCTTTGTTTACTACCAATCCGCATTTGGCTAGGGTGATGGACTGTATCTACTATGTAAATCCGTGCAAGTAAGCCAGCTAGGTATGTGTTGAGATGATGATGAATTACCGGTTCTTCTCGGTAGAAATTGTTTTCCGAACCGGTGGTAGAGTCGGAACATAACGTAGCAGAGACACCTATGATAATAATGTCATATATGAAATAAAGGAATTGAATATTGAGTATTGATGATGATCATAATATTGTGTATGAATGTCTAAGTTTGAGTTAATGATATACCTGCACAAAAACAATTTCACTGTAATGGGTAAAATAAAGATTTTTTTATATAAAAAATTAAAACTAGAACCTACAAAACTCCGAAATATCCATTCTAACGTGTTAATACCAGCTATTGTCATTGAAAATTGTAATTATCGACATGTTTTCCTGATGAACTCACATTTTCCGTGCATTTATAGTCATAATATGTCCATGACAAGGCTAAACATCGTCAATTAATATAAAAACAACCTTATTTATATACGTATTAAGTATATTTTCAATGATACTTGACTGTCGGTAATTGTGTTGTTACTCCAGTTGCTATGGCAACGTTTTTTTTAACGTAAGTCGTTAGTCCATGACAAACATGTTTGGATAAGTTTGGACAGTAGAGCTTCTGGTAATTTATGTTTATGTTTGTTTTTAATTTGTTTGATGTCAAGTAAAGTAAATATTATTCCTACTTAGTACATTAATTTGATCGAATCTATTTAATGGTCAAAATAAACTAGCATAAGTTATACATTCCTAAGACTTGAAATAAGCACAATGAGAAAATTAGTAATAAACATAATGTAAAAGGAAAAGGAAAACTGACTGATTTATCAGCTACAGCTCAAACCACGAGTCGGAACCTGTGGTCGGAACGGTCAGGGTCTATGTACAACGAAGTAGGGATCCGCTAAGGAAGGAATTTTGAAAATTCAAGCCCTTAGGGATAAGGGGTTTGAAATTTGATGATGATGAACATCGAACTTAGTGAGCAAAGCTGCGGGGTAAAGCTATTATAATATTGCGATAGTGTGTCTGTCTGTCCGTCTGTCAGGAAATCGCGACGCCCAGAGAGACTGACAGACAGGTTTATTGTACTTTTATAACATGGTACCAAAAGAGTTTCTGGAGTTGCCATTACATAAATTTAAAGACTGTGTTAAACAGCATCTGTTAAGTCGAGGGTATTATAGTATAGATGATTTCCTCGATGACAAAGTTGCATGGAAGCAACCGGCTTCGCATCCAGCAACCCACAAGTCAGTGTGATACCTACTTGTTACGTAGCGTTTGCATTTTATATTATATACAAATTGTGACATTTTTCTGTTTTTAAAAAGAGCAACTGCTGAGTTTCTTGCCGGCTCTTCTCAGTAGAACAGCTTTCCGAACCGGTGGTAGATTCTTACGACTTATCATAAGTGGCACAAGTTGTCCTACTTGAAATAAATCATTTCTATTTCTATTTCTATTGATTGATCTATTGATTGATTTATTGATTGATTTATTGATTGATTTATTGATTGATTTATTGATTGATTTATTGACAGACAAATTGATTTATGACCGGCTAGATCGCCCAAAAACCCGTATGTGCGTCGGGCCGTGATAGCCCATCTGTTCAACAGATTTTGACGAATTAATTTGGCAGAGAGATAATAGCATCCCGCTGTAGCATCCCGGGACTTTTTATCTCTAAAAATGATGTTCCCGCGCGATATAAAAAAATCTAAATCCAAGCGGACGTATCTAGACGCGGGCATCATATAAGATATTTGTATAAGTTTGTGAAAGTGTCAAAAAAAAATGGGCAGTTATAGGGACTGCTGATAGAAGTGAAAACGAATATTTAATTAAATTTTTATTTCAAGGAAAAAAAAATTGAAATATAACCTCAACATTCATTAAAGTTTAATTTCCCATTTTTACCCCCTACCAAAAAGTGATCCACGCGGCTAAAGAAGTTTTCACTTCAAAAATAATTTTATCATTTTGATTTCACTAAATCTATACTATTATTATAAATGCGACAGTTTGGATTGATGAATGGATTATTTATTTAAGTCATGGGCATCAGCTAGTATATCATAAGAATGCAACTAAAAGGTAGCTGTCAGCAATCGGCTGGCTACATATATAATTCAATGGCTGGCTATATATTTTGTACGCATAAAAATTGGGCCCAACCTTTTCCTGTTGGGTAAACTGGCATTCGAATCGCGTGCGGGCTATAATATCATGCGACCATCGTAATCATCTTAATAATTGTTAATTACCTTAAAATTACTCATTATAACATAACGCACACGCTTTAGGTTTTGTGACCGCGAACCGAGATGGTTTCATAAATGGGATGTTTGTCGCCGTGCTCCAGATTCTCTCGGCACTCGAATTATAAAAATATCGGGAGAGATCTTGTATTAATTTTAACAAACATTGGAGGAAATCTGGATTATGTAGTTTTGAAGCGAATTGCAAAACGATCCTCCCCTTTTTTGGCAACGAAGAAACGGAGACGGTAGGATTTTAAGCTATTGTGATTAGAAATTGTGAGACTGAGCCGATTTTACGAGTATGTATGTGTTTTTTGCATTACAAAGGTATGAACCTCAGATCATCTTAAATATCTTAAGTTTCAAGCCATTTGTATGTGCAGCAGTAGTAAGTATGGGCTGGGAAAGCGTAACAGACAGACCGACACACTTTCGCATTTATAATATTAAAATAGTATGGACTATGGATCATATCAAAATACCTACTATATAAAGTGTACTAACATATACTTTTCAAGCTTTCGATCATAGCCTGGCAAAAATAGACTGACCTAAATAATTTCCGGTGTTGTGAAACAACAAAGGGTCCCGGGGGATCAAATGACCCAGTTTGGTAGTCTCCTGACACACCCCTGGGCGTAAAGGATGTCAAACCTATCGATAATGCAAAATAACTATCTAATGAAAGAAGTAGAACTTTAATTCGCTATAATCCGCCACAGTAAGTAAATCTATGGTATGGTACAGTATCTATCTTGCGATATATAGGTGCTTACCTACTGTACCACATAGATTTGTTCCAACTTTTGCCGCCGGGTCAAATAAGTTTGTGGGACTTAGGTACTTATAAAATCTAGCCTATGTCAATCGAACCATAATAACGAATCGATTGACACCTGATTCATCAAAATCAGCTTTGTAGTTTAGGCAATACGGTGGAACATATTATATAAATACAAACATACATAGTAAAAATCATAACCCTTCCTTTTGTCTTTGCCGTAGTTGGGTTAAAACTCAATATCATTAAACATTCGGAACAACCCGAAAAATATCTATAAGTCAATAATATTATAATACTTTTTACAAAATAACCTTGCTTAGCTAGGCAAATATCGAATGACCCAAATAGTTTCCGGGGGATCAAATGACCCGGATATGGGTCACACGACACACCCAGGGGGTAAAGGGGTGTCAACCTAGCCGATAAGGGTAGGTGGACACTTTAAGTGTATACTTTCCGTGATTTTCAGCACGCGATCCGCGTTTTAGTAGCTTTTTTATATGTAAACGAGTTTATATTTATTTTAATTTTGTTTATTATACCCATTGTAGTGCCCGTGAGTTTGTATTCAGGTATTTTATTAATCAAAATAAAAAGGTATTTTATAATGTATGAAAAAACTTTTTAGACATGGAATAATAAGCTTAATTCGCTATAATCCGCCAAAACAGACAAATCTATGTATACAAGCAATACTTTCTGCTGCCACACCACAACACATAAATCTTCCAATACTCTCAACGTACGTTTCAACAACATTCATACTAATATTATAAATATGAAAGTGTGTCTGTATGTCAGTCTGTCCGCCTGTCTGTCTGCTACGTTTTAACGGCCAGTCTTTACAACCAATTTTGATGAAAACTTGGTATAGAGATAGGTTATATCCCGGGGAAGGACATGTTGTGCTAAGTACTTTTTATCCCGGAAAATTAAATAATTAAGTTCCCGGGGGATTTGAAAAAACCTTATCAACGCGGACGAAGTCGCGGGCATCATCTAGTACTTAATAATAGAAATGTAACCACATACCGTTTATTTTTCCCACAATGTCCACCCTTCTATATTAATTACTTAAAACGATCCTAATCACCCCAGTTATTATGACCCTGGGAATGCTCAGACGTACGGATGTACATAAGGGCGTATTGACATATTTATGTTAATATATCTGATGCGCTACTATTTTAACACACCGTAACACGTCTAAGGGTAATTGCAGAATGTTCTTGTAATAAGTTTTTACATAATAAGAAGGTACTTGGCACACACAGGTTCATTAATCGCAACAGTTTTGACTGCGATTCTGGTTATGAGTCCACTTAACATAGTACTGGATATAAAATAAAAACGAGGACTCCAAGGCAAGGAAGAAACAAAAAGTCAAAATTTCGACCTCTTAAGTCAATCACAGTACGAAGAATCGATTGACGTTGGGGTTCCATAGTGCTGGAATGGCGACCCGCGGGCTGATTACGTATCTCGCGACAGGCTTGCGACAGGCGTAAATCTCGCGATCGCTGCTGTCAAACGGCAATTTTGTATTAGGTAACAGCGGCTATCGATAGCAAAAGTGCATGAAAAGTGCATTCTGCGACAGGCGAGCAATAGACGTGCGATCGGCTTGCGTAATACGAATTCTAGTGACGTTTTGCGACCGATCGGATAGTGATTGCTGTCGCATTGCTACTGCTGTCGCTACTGCAAATTTTACGTAATCAGGCTGCCGGCACCAGTAATGGTTAGTATTCTGTGCCTGTGTAAAGCGCAGCGTTGGGAAACCCCCCTTTCGATGGACTGACGACATCAAACGAGTATGTACTGCGGCACATCCAACAATTGAATATTTGGCTACTAGTCAAATAAATGATTTTTTTAGTGATTATTAAGTAAAAGTCATAACATCCACGTCCCCTGTTAGTTTCATGTTGACTAACAATTTTAAACTATAGATTAAAGTAAAAAAATGCGTCGATCTTTGATGACGTTGAAGTATTTCTTCTCCTTCTTTTCTCGGTTTTTGGCTTTCAGGTCGCAGTATTTCATACAAAATACTAAGCACGTGTTTTAACGTTTGAAAAAAGTTGCTGATTTGACTCAAATCAAACCAAACTCAAATTGGGTTTTGGGTCAAATACCCAATTCTTCCAAAGCAATGTCATCCTACGTTTCACTCCGAAACCGGGGAATGAACAATGCACAATCGTAGTAATTTGTTTAAGCTCAAAAAATAAAGAAAGAAATAAAAATAAAAGTAATCTCATGTAAATCCAGCCGTGTAGTTTTTATCAGTGTTCCGTGACAACCCACCATTAGGTACTGTATTGTCTGGCTGTATTATTTAGTTTTTTTTTCTGATAGCGTATACGGCATTGCAGGTCGCGTGTGGCGGCTATCGATTCGTTTTCCACGAAATTTCAGCTGAACCGTCTGTGTACTAACATATTAATAGGGTGAATATGCTATAATATGCCCGTTTTGGCCCTAACAGAATAACAGCGTTGGGGTTACATTTTGTACCCACCACATTAAGCTAGAGTAGAGCTAAAGTAGCTAGGACTCAATTGTTGGCACGACACATTCTAGTCTCTAGACGTTAATTAACTTAGTTCGATTTTAATTTTGTATTTTATGTTTACTATGTGTTGGCAAATAAAACACATTCTATTCTATTCTATTTTAATAAGTGCGAAAGGACTATAGGAATTTTGAAACAAATTTTAGTCAATTGAGTTTCAGAATAGTGTCTTCAGACCCCAAAAATGATCAAATGCCCCTTAAAATTTAATAGAGTGGCCCTGAAAAATTGTGTTGACGCTCCTTTGTAAATACAACGGAAACTACTTTTTAAACGCTAGAAAACCTCTTAAATTTTCTTTCAATAACGTATTGCGACAGCAAAATACAAGCTATTTAGGAGAATTTATTGTAGAATTAATTACCTCAAACCAACAACATATTAGCACGTAATGTAAACAGTTTTGATGAAACTTATGCCCCTAAAATTGTGTATACCCTTACAAATTTCTGTAGCACCTACGTCCCAAAAATTATTGTAAATCATGCATAAATAAATAATGTAGAGTGCTCTTAAAAATGTTGTAGATTGCCCCTAAAATTGGATAAAAGACCCTGAAAAATCAAGGCGATACTCAAGCCCTAAAAATGTGTACTTAACCCCTATAAATTTGTGTACCTACTTAGTACGCTCCTAAAATGCAAGCAGAGTGCCCTTAAAAATTAAGTAGAGTGGCCCTGGAAAATGAGCAGAAAATTTTAGACGCACTGCCATAGAGCATTTCCTGTAGTTAATACAATACAATACAATTTCTTTATTTTGCATAAACATACATTTCCATTAGGTGTTACAAAGTTAAATAGTCGTATGTTCCGCCTAGAAGAAGGCGTGCAAAATTTAAGCAGGGAAAAGTTAAGCAGGGAAGTATATTTTTGAGGTTAGACAATCTCTTTAAAGTTTAAATAACAACACGTTGCAAGTTGCAACAGTGAAATAAGGGCCATTTTTCGAGTTATTATATTGAAATAGTCATTACCTGTTCTAGATACCAACAGTAAGGTTACGTACCAACTACCACATAATGTAGCGGTTTCGATTGAAAGGTCAAGGCGATAGTTATCCTACACCAGGGTGGAGTTGCGGGTAATTGGGGAACGATCTACCTACTCATAATTACTGCACGTTCGAGGCGGTTTTCATACTCAATGGACTTATAGTTAAAGACTTGAAATAACTATTGGAATAAATAGTACTCGTACTAAGTAGAATCTGTACTATTAACTATTTTGAGATATGTGTTTTCCACAGTGATTTGTTTTTGAAGTGAAACTTCTTTAGAATCGTTGTGATTTGAAAATTCGATGAAACGGAAAAGCGACACTAAAAAGAGACAAACATATTCATAATAGGATTTAACCTGCGAGAGAATGAGATAGAGTAGTTCTCTTGTAGGCTACTTTTCTGAAGTTTCACTTCTGCCGTGTGTGAATTGCACACACCTACTTTTTTTCATATATACGATACAGGATCCTTGAAAAAGCTTTTTATACTGCAGAAGATTATGTACGCGATAAAATAGCTGAGAGGGAGATGGAGTTGAGTCGTTTCAGCTATGCTTGGGACTGCAGTTACTTCTATCCTAATAATGACTGTGATTTCTGATTGAAAAGTAACAAGTAATGGTCTACCATCTTATAAAATGTCCGCATATTGTGACGGGCAACTATACGGAACCCTACACTGTGCATGGCCCGACATACACTTGGCAGGTTTTTCAGCTGTGTAAACCTGAATAAGTTATAGGTTAGGTTATAGGTTAACCTTCAGTCACTCTCTGTTTCATATTCCTCATTACTGAGGGTCGTGACCCCTTTCCATTAATCAAATAAAGGTAGGAGTTTTCTTGGGATACTAACGCGATGGGATCCCACGCCCTTCCGCATACGACTCGATTAAGAGTATTTAAACTCTTAGGATTTTGTAGGTAACGATTATGATCAGATGTTAGTGATAGTAACCGGGACCAACGGCTTAACGTGCTCTCCGAAACACGGAGGGAACGAAAAGGCCTAATTCGGTCACCAATCCAGTTATCAACTTGGGTTAACCTTGCTTAACCTTCGCAATCGACTGATATGCGATGTCACAACTAGGCCACTCGTCCCTTGCAGTGAATATGGCATGTAATAAAACAGACAGCTTTATAAAGATGCCCTACATTTTTGATCTCCAGTTAATATGAAAAGACCACTGCGCTTGGAACGCAAATCCTTTCTAGGATGTTGCAATGTACCGCCAGGCACATGTCATGTTTATCACACTAATTTGTATTTTACACCTCTTCACATAAGTTCTAAATTAGCTTGTCACAATATGAGTTTTTCATCGTAATTGATGTTTGTTTTATAGATTGTAGGTTAACGTAGCAAGAATGTTCGTTTTTGTTCGGATTCGAGCTAAGGTTCCCTTATAACACTTTAATCGGTAATTGGAATACAATTAACATAATCTTTGTAAGTTAAAAATGTATGAAATTGATCATACGATGTTTTACCGCTAAATAATTTAAGTGTCTTTGATGAATGATGTCCTGATGATGGTGATGGTGATTGAAATTTATTTTTATTCAAATACTACAAGTGCAAAATGATAGTTTTGAATCGTCTCATTGTTATAAATGCGAAAGTATGTTTGTCTGTCAAGTGTCAGCTACGCTTTCATTTCCCATCTATTTAACGTGCTTTAACGAAATTCGGTGCAGAGATATGCATGTCGGGAGTTGGGCAAGAACATAGGATACTTTTCATCCTGAAAAATATGAAATCCTAAATCCATGACGAAGTCGCGAGTATCATCTAGTGTAGACATACTATTTACTGAAAGCATCAGGGAGCTTACTATCATCACTTTAAGCAGTATTATTTTAATACTAGCTGACGCCCGCGGCTTCGTCCGCGTGGTTTAAGTTTTTTTGATACCCGCAAAAACTCCTAAATTTTCCGGGATAAAAAGTAGCCTATGTCACTCTCCAGGTCTTCAACTATACTCATGCCAAAAATCAAGTCGATCCGTTGCTCCGTTGCGGCGTGATTGCAGGACAAACCAACAAACAAACACACTTTCGCATTTATAATATTAGTATGATTGTTGACGCAATTGTTTCAGAATTATAACCCTTATTTTAGGGACGTCAAGGTACGTCATATAAAACTAACATTGTAAAATAATACTGTTTTGAGCGATGGTAGTAATAGGTAAGACTACAGGTTTGTTCAAAGCGAGAGTAAAGTCTGTTCGTTTTCATACGGTCGCCTTTGACCGCACCGCCGCCGTGCCGCCGGGGCACGTGCCTCATTTTGTCAAAGGCACCGCCATGACATCAAGCTCACCGCTTTCCGCCGTACAGGTACAGGAGAATTTCGCATATTACATCGAGCCGCCGCGCCGCGGTGAAAGGTGGTTTTTATTGACTCTGCTATCTGCTATAGTTTATGTATAGGTACTTTTTACCTTTTTCATTAAAATTCTTTTTTCTACCTAACTTGTGTTTATTATTTATATTCGTATTTTATTACAATAACCATCAGAATAAACAAAATAGTATTCTTTTTTTATTCTTAGAATAGAAAAACATTTAGTTAACAAACACAGTACACAAAAGCAGAATAATAAAATAAAAGCAAAATAATAAGTGCCTGCAGCCCCTGCGGGTGTACCGACACTATGATACCGAACGCACTATACCGCATGCAATTTGTAAGAGACCGCCGCGAAATTATGTAGTTAATGGATAATTGTACCGACTGTTTGCTTAATTGGCATTCTCCATTCATCCTCTTTCATACAATATGTCTTGTTTCCACGGTAGGTAGGTATAAGGACGCAAACCCGCCAATCAGACCTTGAAGAGGCGCTTACACCGCGAAAAACGCTCTTGCGCTTCTAGGAATGATTCGTTCAAAACATAAAAATACATACGTCACATACAAGTGTCAGTATGTCTGTCTGCTATGCGTTTACGGCCCATCTTTTACACCGATTTTCATGAAGTGTAGATAGTTTATATCCCGGGAAGGACATCGGCTATGTCGTTATAAAACAACTTAATCCACGTTGACGAAGTCGCGGACATCATCAATTATCTAATAAATTCCATTTAATTTTAAAAAGTATAGTTATAGGTATTCAAATTATTCGTTTGCAACCTACCTCAATACGTGCCAAGCAAGGTACCAAGTAATCTTGAGTCTTGGCCAGCCTATGCTCCTAGCGCTGTTGTTTCAGTGAGCGCTGTTGTATTGTAAGCGGGAGGTCCCGGATTCGATCCACAGCAGGTAAATTTGGAATTTTATAATTTTTGTAATTTGTTTGGTGGAAGGCTTCGGCCGTGGCTAATTACAACCCTACCGGCAAAGACTTGCCGCCGAGCGATTTAGGGTTCCAGTACGCTGCCGTCTTTAGGGGTTGGGGTTGTATAACTAACATTGGTACACCCTAACAGGTTAGCCCGCTACATAAATTACAGAAATCCCGTCCTCAGAAATCTTCAATGCACTCTGATACTAAGTTAGTTACTTGAGAATAGTAAGTTTGGGCACATTGCCTCATTGCAGTGGCTTAGATGATATTTTTAATTTTTCGTCTTTAATTTAGTTTTAAATTGGTAAGTAAACTAAATAAATAAGTAGTTACCGACCTTTTTACGCAGACGCTGCCCAGGCTCCGTCAAGTGGATATGTCCATCTGCCTGTCCGTTGAGAAATTAACTGTAAACAAAGAAATATTTTTAATTACGTCCTTAGCGTTATTGTATGTAAGTATGTGTTGGATGGAGTATCTATACTTATAATATTATAAACGCGCAAGTTTGGATGGATGTATGGATGGATGTTTGTTACTCAATGACGCCAGAACGGCTGAACGGATCTGGATGAAATTTGGCACAGAGATAGATTATAGTCTGAAATAACACATAGGCTATTTTTTATCCCAGAAAATTAAAGAGTTCCCGCGGGAACCAAATAAGCTCAATCCATGCGGACGAAGTCGCGCCCGAGCCGGCCCGCGCCCGACCCGCACCCGTTCCCTATGTGTTTTGCGCTTTAATGTTGTGATAAAGGTCTAGTCCCACATCAGAGGCACGGCGCAGCGTGGGACGTAGCGGCAAGTATTCTTTGTATGCAGTTGTATGGAGCTAGTCCCACTTCAGCGTCACGGCATGGAGACGCACTGCGTGACGCGGCCCGTACCAACATAAATAAAATAATATTTGCCACTACGTGCCGCGTCTCTCCGTACCTACATCTTAAGTGAGGCTGGACCTTAATAAGTTGGTTGGAGTATCGGATTGGGTCCAACTCGACAAGCTAAAGATGTCTCCCACGGGAAAAACAGTAAATTCTGTCAATGCCTGACTGGGCCTTTTGATAGGCAATACATTATGTATTCCGGTCTCATTAAACATAATGGATAAGTACCAGGCGATATATTAAAATCTTTGACGTAAGGAATAATTGGCAGTCGCAATAGATATTTCTTCTTAAGCGACAGGTGAAAGGACAGTGTAGTAACTTGTGACATTTTCAGCTTTAATCCATATCCATATCCATACTTCCATACTTCCATACTAATATTATAAATGCGAAAGTCTGTCTGTCTGTCTGCTACGCTTTCTCGGCCCATCTTTTCAACCGATTTTGCTGAAATTTGGTAAAGAGGTAGGTTATATCCCGGGAAAGGACATAGGCTACTTTTTATCCCGGAAAATTAAGGAGTTCCCGCGGGAATCGAAAAAACTTAGTCCACGCGGACGAAGTCGCGGGAACCATCTAGTAGTTTATTAAAATTATCTTCTAACTGATCTATAAACACACAGATTAAACCACGGAATGAATCGGGCTGAAATTAGGCATGCAGATATAGCTATTAAGACGTAGACATCCTGAGAAAGGATTTTTGAAAATTCAAACTCTGAGGGTGTAAAATTGGGGGTTGAAATTTGTGTAGTCTACGTGGATGAAGTCGTTATCAAAAGCTAGTTATTAATAAACGAAAAGGATTTAACTCCTCAATTATTAATAACATTATTTGACCCGCCCACGCTTGGCACTTTAATTTTTTTTTTTCACCTTTTAAATTTTTTTCCACTACGAGGTCGTACATTTTTATGGAATATTGAGTCATATTTAGAAAACTAGTGATTATTATCAATCTAAACAAGCAAGTAATAATATATTATGCGGGAAAATTTTAATTTCACTACATTACAGCCATATTATAGCGGTAATAGTAATGTTTATCTCAAATAGATACCTTGAAAGATACTAGGGGTATATAAATTTGAATGAGTGGTGTCCGTTATGGTATCGTCAGTAATAGTGCTCGGTTAGGACATAACCTAAATACTAGGTTTAAAAAGCAACTATCGCTCGGTAGAGACAGCAACACAAAAAATTCTTAAATATTATTTCAACAAATTCTGGTGTCATTAACTGGATTTGTGTGACTATGTTAAAAATGGACACTGTTATAAAATGTATTTATAAAAGTGTATTATTAAATAAATAAATAAATTTTAAAAGAGTAATTTTCAAAAATCCTTTTTTAGTGAATGCCTCACCAGTAGTAGTATCGTTGATAAATCAGTCAGGCAGTCAGTCAATCATTATCTGGGTGGTTACCACCATCGCTTAAAGTAGTATTTTTTTCAAAATGACAGTTATATGACACGTATCTTGACGTGTTTAAAATAAGGATTATAATTATTCTAAGACACAAACGTCAACAATATTAATACAAAACGGCTGTAAGCATGCATTATGACCCTTGAGGTCTTTTAAATATGAATAAATATTCATTTTGACAAAATCATAATATCTTAAATTCCTTTGAGAAATGATGTTTCCTACGTCAAAATTGTAAAGTTGTGTTAAAAAAGTGTACGTTAATTGTAAAAACTAAGTGATTATTAAAAAGACGATTTTTCCTATTTACCGACGTAAATCTTGAGAGTGCACTTGTGTTTGCGCACACACTAATTGTGCACTATAATATCTCCCGCACACATGATTTAAATCTCAGCTAAGAGTGGAAATTAATATTTTATTTATCTTCCTTGCGGGCATGATTTGTAAAGTAATTAGGTACATAATTGTATTTTTTCAATAAAGAGCTTTTATTGCATTTTTTTTTAAATATTGTGTTGCTAACGGTACTACAATAGTACTACCTACTAGATACGTACTAAACGTCGCCTGCAGCGACCAGCCAGCTATGCTGCCGTGCTACGCAGTATTTTTTGCCGCATATAAGCTAATTAGCCGTGATTACAGCAACATGGCAATTGCCGGTCAAATCCATGTCGGCACGCGCCTCTAGCGTAACGACTAAAAATATGTCGATTTTTAATTGCGCAAATCTGTGTGTCGCAATCAGAGTAGCTTGATCACCCTTACTAATATTATAAACGCGAAAGTTTGTATGTATGGATGTATGGATGTTTCTTACTCTTTCACGCCAGAACGGCTGAACGGATCTGGACAAAATTTGGCACAGAGATAGATCTGAGTCAGGAATGACACATAGGCTACTTTTTATCTTCCAAAAAACCTCAATCCACGCGGACAAAGTCGCGGGCATCAGCTAGTTACTAATTTAACTGATTTCAATACAAAATCTATACTAAGGAGTTCCTTAAGCGACTCAGAGTGCGGCAGAATATTGGGGTCCAAACAGTTAACAAAATACTTAAAATTATAATAGCATACAAAACACTTACACCAGCGAAGAAGCCTCAGAAAAACACAGTACAGATAGCAAATACAAACCTCACTAACAAAAGTCTAATAAAAAAAAAACTACAAGATACTTAAAATTAACATATTAACATCGAGTAAAGTATAGAAGTGGGTCGAGTTATGTATGTAGGGTTTTTATTGTATATAAGTATTAATGGTGTGATTATAAGTAACTATATAGATTTATTATTAACAACGCGAACGGTGTTTTGTCTCTATTAAATCTTATACCTACCAATTAATATGGAGGCAACCTTGAATCCATACTAATATTATAAATGCAATAGTATGTCTAACTGTATATTACCTTTTAACGCTACATCCGTTTTTTTGACGTTATTTGGTACAGAGACACGTTGCGTTCTATGAACGAACATACCTATAAATTCAAAAAAAATTCAAATGTTTTTTATTCAAATAAGCTTTTACAAGCGCTTTTGAATCGTTATAATATGAATCTACCGCTGGTTCGGAATGCCATTCCTACCGAGAAGAGCCAGCAAGAAACTCGGTGGTTGCTCTTTTCCATCAAAACTTACAATCATCATAATGATACAAGTAACTGCAGTCCCACGCATAGCTGGAGCGAATCAAATCCACGCTTTTTTTTTATCATTTACGTAATCTTCGATTGTATAGTATGCTTTTTTCACGAGCATACAATATTCAATACACGCCAAGACTGGCAGACAGAGGCAGCCCCATTTCCGACGGTGGCACCCGTTCACGAGCATGACGCATGATCCAGCCATTGCTTCGCTCAACCATATTTGAGGGAACGTAACAACCCGCACCACACGACACGACCACAGAAACGTTAAAGAGAGTGTGACATACCCGACTCCTATAGGCTCCTTTTTATCCCGAAAAATTGAAAGGTTCGTAATGAATTTAAAAAAAAACCTTAATCCACGTGAACGAAGTCGCGGGCATCTAGTAACACCATTACGGCATTGATAATTTAAATATCCTAAGGCTGTAAAATAAAAAAGAACGGTATGTGTATCGTTAATTTTTATGATACAGTTGTACGCGTTGATGTCTTTGGTATGAGAGTTCCGGTCCTAAAATTTGTAAGTACTGATCTCGCTTATATTAACGAAAGAGGGCCATCTATAGGAAGGTAAGTTATTTATTCGTTTTATTTTATAAATAATATGATGCTTTTACTGCCTCGATAGTCTAGTGGTTGGCATGTTCGACTGCGGCCGACGAGGTCCCGGGTTCGAGTCCCGGGTCGGGCCATAATTGAGTTTTTCTGACTAGAAATTCTCAGTATTAGCCCAGAGTTAGGAAGATGGCGGTGTTTCACCCCCGTGCCTCGGAGAGCACGTTAAGCCGTCGGTCCCGGTAATTATCACAAATATGTTAATAGTCGTTAAAGCCCGCCAACCCGCAATGGAGCAGCGTGGTGGGTCTAAGCTCTAATTCCCTCTCTCCTACGAGAATGGAGGCCTGTGCCCAGCAGTGGGACGTTAATGGGATGTAGTGGTGGTGGTGGTGGTGGATGATGCTTTTATAGAAACGACTCTGACGACCTCCGTGGCGCAGTGTTGAGCGCTGTTGCCTTAACGTGCGGAGGTCCCGGGTTCGACCCCCGGCAGGGTTTGGAAATTTATAATTTCTGAATTTCCCTGGTCTGGCCTGGTGGGAGGCTTCGACCGTGGCTAGTTACCGACTAGGGAAACCGAATAGGGGTATGGGTTTAATATAACTGCCATGCCTCTAACAGGTTAGCCCGCTACCATCTTAGACTGCATCATCACTTACCATCAGGTGAGATTGCAGTCAAGGGTACCTATTTGTAAAGATTTTAGTTAGTGTTGAATAGTTTGAACAGCCCAGACCGCAGCCTAGTCCCTGGTGGCTCAGTCAGATACCAGCCGCGTCGTTATCAAGATGTCGCAGGTTTGAGTCTATGCATTTTTTTGAGGTATGCATTTTTAACAATAAAATAGAGAAATATCAAGTGAATCGTGAGTTGAATGCAGAGCTTATGTATGGTGACACATACATAAGCTCTGCATTATACTCGCGCGCGTGCTATAGATGAAATTTGGCACAGAGATAGATTTGTCAGGAATACTACTACTTAGGCTACTTTATATCCCAGAAAATTAAAGAGTTCCCGTGAGAACCGACAAACTTCAATCCACGCGGACGAAGTCGCGGGCATCAGCTAGTAATTAATAAATGTGTCACGGTCAGCAGTGTAGGCAATGATCTATGGAGGCGTTTTAATTTGTAAACCGCTATCGGAGCGATCTGACCGATTTATCGTTGTCGCCGATTGTAAGTAATTATAACCAATTTGTTTTAAAGCTTAAGTAGTAAACATTACGCATACAAGCAATGTTAGGAGGGCCACGTAACTAAAGTTCTAGCCTCACTACATAACCGCGGCACTGAGATGCACTGTGCGAGGCGGCCCCGTACAAACTCATTCCGTGAAGAGCTTACTATAGAAATTATCCTATGAAGTAAGATCCGTACACTCATATAAATAATTAATATTTGCCGCTACGTACAGCGCCGCTCCGTTCATCTTCAGTAGGGCTAGACCTTCAAACATAAAATAGAACGAATACACACTATAGGAGCAAAAATATTTGTATGGCGGATAAAATGACCGCATAACTAACTTGATGGAGCCGCACAGCCTAGTGCGATAGAACAAGTACTGCAGTTTCCCATCTGACGCGATCTTTTCATGCAGATGTTTTGTCCTGTCCGGTATTTAGTGTGGTCTCGCACTAACTTTTCAGGGCTCATTCCGTTTATCCATTTTTAACGGATTTTAGTTTAGAGATAATAATTAATGGAGATGATTTCCATAAATATATAATCACAATAAAAATTAATTATTTATTTGACTACCTACTTGCTAAATACCCAATATAATATGGCCAAACACTTTTCTTCCTGAGGGTAGACTCGTAGGGTGGGTTGAAATTATGTGTGTTTTCGTTTGAACAGACAAACATTTATTTGTAACATTAGTATGGATTTCACGCAATAAAAGTCGCGGCAGTACACGGGTTGGCCGGATTTAACGACTATTAACATGTTAGTGATAATGACCGGGACCGACGGCCTAACGTGCTCTCCGAGGCACGGGGGTGAAACACTGCCAAGTTCCAACTCCGGGCTAGTTCTGAGAATTTCTAGTCAGAAAAACCCATCACTTATTATGGCCCGACCCGGGACCCGAACCCGGGACCTCGTCAGCCGTAGTCGAACATGCTAACCAGTAGACCAACGGCGCAGGCTCTAACATCTCATATTTATAATATTACCACAGAATAGGTAATAGTACGTTAAATATTACTGTGGATAGCACAAAGCCTTACGCAATAAAGCCTTACGCACAACCTGTCGTTATCTACGTATATAATCTATATATAATAAAATTCAAAGTCCTGACTGACTGAGTGACTGACTTATATATCAACGCACAGCCTAAACCGCTGGTCCTAGAGACATGAAAATTTGAGGGCGTGTTCTTTGTGAAGAGTAGGTATCCACTAAGAAAGGATTTTTCGAAATTCTACCCCCAAAGGGGAAAATAGGGATTCAAAGTTTGTATGAAAGTCCGTCATTTCTCAAGTTATATCCATGAAACTTGGTACATGAGCTACCGGTTAAAAATTAAGAAATACGCGTTCCACAGTTTTTGAAAATTCCACCCCCAAAGGGCTGAAGTAGGGGAGTAAAGTTTGTAAAAAAGTCCTTAAGTTTACAAGATATTTTTCAAGTTATATCTACTACTCGATATTTTGGCTTTCGGTAAAAAATAAAGAAGATCATGTGTCACAGATTTTCAAAATTCTACCCCCAAAGGGTTAAAATAAGGGTTGAAAGTCAGTATGAAAGTTAAGTTATAGCCGTGAAACTTAGCACTTGGACTTCCAGTTATATATGAAGAAGTACCAACGTAATTCACCATTTTTAAAAATTCGACCCCCAAGGCCGTTAAATAGAGTTTGTCCTTCAATCACACTGCAGCAACGGATCAACGTGATTTTTTGCATGGGTATAGTTGAGGTACCTACCTGGAGAGTGACATAGACTACTTATTATCCCGGAAAATTATGGAGTACCTGTGGGGAAAAAAACTTAAACCACGCGGACGAAGTCGCGGGCATAAGCTAGTAAATTTATAAAGCGCAAAACACACAGGGAACGGGCGCGGGTTGGGTGGGTTCGCGGCGGGTTGAATTCCTTGTATTTAAATGGACGACATCACACAGCGTCACCCGCTGCGCACCCGACCCGGCCCGCGCCCGACCCGCGCCCGTTCCCTGTGTGTTTTGCCCTTTAATGTTATGCATACTTATCAGTAAGGAATAGGTACTAGTGGCTTGCTATGTTACCTACTTTTTATTGCTTTTTTAATTAAAAAGATTCAATAAAGTTCTTGATTAAATGGCAGCGTTTAGCGGCAGCTGTCACATGTACCTACAGTGTACAGACCTTCAGACAGATAATATATTGACAGAGATTTATTTATAGTGATTCGCGCATGTGGACATTGTTAAAAGGTGATAATTTGCATATATTACAATAATTTAAAATGCATAATTCAGACGAAAGACTGATAAGACGTGTACTTGCTTAGCGGCGAGTTTGTATAATTCACTTTAGAGCGAGAACACACGAAAAAACCTGAAGTACGGACAAATAAAGACACACTTTTATAAAGAGCTACACAGACCACCGCGACAGGGTTAAACGTATTTCCCATATGAAGTGGCCTTTCGCGAGGACGTTTTGTCCTGTCTTATCACAGATTAGAGTTTATAGCAGTTTTAGTCTATAAGTTTATAGTAATAGTGCATAAGTTTTTTCTGTATCTTGTAATTTTGTTTGTTTTCTGTGTATTTTAAATCCCAAATAAAGATTTTACTTATTTAAAATTAATAATTATTCTAAGAGTAGTGATATGCTCACAACGCCAACAAAATATGTCAGTAAATAGATTCATAATATGTCGGTAAGTAGATTAATTATGTGCCTTATGTTACATTTTATTTGTGATGACGTCAAATTCGATGTAAAAAAATAATATACCTAATACTCGTATGCTTGCTAGTTAATGTGTAACTAATTTTATTTACTTACCTAAATTATAAAATGAGTACCTTTTTTTAAAATCACGTCATACATAGCCAAAAAAGATACGAAAATATACGACGACTATATTATGTTAGTAATAAAAATGACACTAAATTATGTTTATAATATTATAAATAACAATATTATATCCGACGCGATAATTTTAAACAAAAAATTGCATTAAAACATCTACTGTCTTGGAAGTTTTTGCTACATTATCAAATATTACGGTTGTATCTGGAAGCTCAAAAATATTCCACAACTGCAAGATTCAAGTGTTTTGGAAAAGGTTATTAACACTTGCAAGTAACAAGTTTTGAAAAAATTCAACACGTCATCTATGAAGACTCGAAGTTAGTACCTACTATTAACTATTCTGTGCTGGAAGAGTTCAACTTTCAGTGCTTCAACATATGAATTTTTGCTGTACCAGAGAAAATAATTTATATCAGTTATCGTACGCGTGGGCTCCGTTTATTTTTATTTTGTGGGAAATCTTTAATTTTCCTTGAATAAAAATTTGCCTATTTTAGTACTAGGAGGTTTTTCAAAAAATTTATAATTCACCAACATTGATTTTGATATTCAGAGTTATTAAAAGTGACTGACTGATCTATCAACGCACATCTTAAACCACTTTATGGATCGGGCTGAAATTTGGCATACACACTCGTATAGCTTTTAAGACGTAGGCATGCGCAAAGAAAAGACTTTTGAAAATTCAACCCATAAGGGGTAAAACAGGGTTTGAAAGTATGATAACGTTAGCGAGGCTGCGGGCAAAATCTGGTCTGTTTACTATTGTCCGTATTAATATTATTTGTCAACGAACAACTTCCGAATTATTAGAGAATCACGTTACTCGTTAACTCACCTACCTAATAATAATATTATCATCTTACAACAAAAGAAAATGGATAGGCTTACGCATTAAGATGCGGTTCCGATAATAAGATTTATGCTTGTAATTGTCGAGTTTAGTTGAGTACTTTTCACGAAATATAATAATAAGCTGAATAATATTAAGAACCTTTTTATTGTAAGAGTTTTTAGCACTAATCTTTTTTCGTTCGCTCATTTATTTGTATATTTCTATGAAATTATTCCTGAACATGTTTTACATAAATATACTATTACCATGTTTAAAAAAGGCATATTAACACTGCCAATTTTATTTGGGTAGCTCGTGTCGTAAATACCATTTTAATTAATTGCGTTCCACTCGTTATGATCCCGTTGGGCAAAGGTAGAGCCAAAATAAAGGTAGGGCGGAAGTTAATTAAAGTGCTCGAGTTATCGACCCCTACACACTAGATACGTATTACTATACCTACTAGGTATAGAAAAAATGTTACATTAAAAAGGTGAATAGTTAGTTAAAGTATTCAACGACGTCGTCAACTGCAAACATCTGTTGCAAGAATTTCCATATGCTGCAGTCTTGCGCCGCTTGGATCCAGCGGCTCCCCGCAACTCGTTTGATGTCGTCCGTCCACCGAGTTCATATTAATTGTTATCATTTCTCCTATTAATACATTGCCAGCCTACTATCAAGCACGGATCTCTTCTCATATTCAGAAGGTAAGAAGAAACTAAACCTTAAATAGGTATCTTATTTCGATGCAGTTAATCCGTACATCTACAGCCATCGTTCCAAGTGAAAGCCTTGTGAAATAAAAATTGCTTAATTTTTTATTATAATTCCAGGATCTTTAGGTTCAATTAAGTACTCCGACATTTTTGTAACTCGACGTTCGAATTCTATGTAGATTGGTTTGACGTAAACCTCATACGATTCTGTGCCCAGTATCACAATAATCAAATAAATATTATAAATGCGAAAGTTTGGATGGATGTATGGATGTTTGTTTGTTACTCAATCACGCTCCAACGGCTGAATGTATCTGGATGAAATTTGGCACAGAGATAGATTATAGTCTGAAATAGCACATAGGCTACTTCTTATCTCGGAAAATTATAGAGTTCCCGCGGGAACCAAAAAACCTCAATCCACGCGGACGAAGTCGCGGGCATCAGCTAGTATATTATATGAGTTACGTTAGATACATTGCCATCACGCAGCACTGTCGTTGCGCGTTGCATTTGTCTCAACCCTAACTGTGTGTGCAAGACAATCGCGCTAATGGGATTGCAACCTAACATAATATGGATAGGTGAGGCATTAAACAAATAGTGAGTGTTTGCGAAGCATGTTTATTCAATACTTGTGTACATAGAAATGTTGGTGCACGTACACGGTATACTTTTTCACTTTACTATGTATTTATTTTAATTATTTACAGCAGTGTATGTAACTTATATAAGCGTTTGTGCTCAAAATCTTGAAACGTGTCTTACCAGTCCTATGTGTGCTGTTTCTGTAAAATAACACAATGATTAGTAATGAAATTACACAATACCTACATATTAAATAAATAAATAAATAAAGCTTTTATTGTGTTACACTTTTGTTCTCATATATACATTAATTATGGTAAGATAATATTTTATAATTTACGTATAAAGTTAAGTGGAATTTTATTGATTTACTCACTGACTTGGTCCTACTAAAATCTAAACTACTACAACCGATAATCTGCAGGTTTGATAGATTTTGCAATGCAATTATCTATTGCAAAAATGTAAAGAAAAAACGTTTAGGTAACCGTAAGAAACCGTTCCAAATAGAACTTTAGCGCGTACAACATGTATTCTTAATACACGTAGACGGTCTTAATTATAGCATTACTAACATACCGAATACGAAATTTAGTACATTTTTAACACTTGCCTATATCACGTAAGAATCAAATTAAAATGAGTTTTAATGGCTAGTCAAACGTAACTTTAAGTATTATTTTTATAAATTGAAATTTATTATTTCCCATAATGGTTAGAAGGTTCTTGCATGATCAATTTAGTTTTAATTGCATGTAAAATATTTAACTAATAGATATGACATTGGGTTTAATTGGCTGTATCTTATAAAATCGTTATAGTTATTTCAACCGAATTCTATATAACATTAGAATTTTGCAATGCGTAACATTTTACGTGAGCATTTTTAACTAACTTTACTACCTAACCTTTTATTAAAATAGATAACACTGAAACAATCTGAACATTTTAAAAACGAGTAAAGCTATAATTTTTTTGATAGTTAACGGGGTTTAAATATTAAGTAGTTTTAAATCGCGCTACTTGCATAAAACCTAATCCAAACTAGCGCTAGTCAAACCTAACCCTATTTGAACACTAGAAACATCTAGAATCTAGATGGTCGATACATTACGAACGAAGCTTATGGTAATGGTAACTTACATGGTGGGTGGAAATCCCATGTCCCGTCAGGTTCAATGGTGGCCATCTTAAATGGTGCTACTTCTTCGAGGTTTTGCTTTAGAATGGTGCGTGGTTTTCCAAAATGGGGTCCACCATTCCACGTCGTAATACCACCACCACAAAACTGGTATCACCACGCATGCGTTGTGGGGTGGGGAAGCGAAATATTGATTATTTCGTACCCCTATTTCCATGATACGCTGATAAGGCCGCCTGCTCGTGGCGGCAGACAAATTACCATGGGGTGGTGGTGATTCTAAAGGCGAAGTATTAATTATGCACCATACGAAATGATTGATTGGATTTAGTCCTGATCGCTTGTCAAGAACGATCCGGATCGATAAAACTTGTACTCGCGTGGCAAACTATACAAGTAAAGTGTAGATTTCTTTACATAATTGCTTTTCAAAATCCCAAGAAATTTATGTTCTTAACAAAATTAATACCGATGGCAAATTATGTACCTACTTAATGAAACTTTGGTTTTTACAGGCTTCCACTCTCATAGGAGAGAGGGAATCAGAGCTTAGAGCCACCACGCTGCTCCAATGCGGGTTGGCGGACGTAACGACTATTATATCATGTTACTGATAATAACCGGGACCGACGACTTAACGTGCTATCCGAGGCACGGGGGTGAAACACCGCCAACTTCCTAACTCCGGGCTAGTACTGAGAATTTCTAGTCAGAAAAACCCAATACTTGGCCCGACCCGAGACTCGAACCCTGGACCTCGTCGGCCGCAGTCGAACATGCCAACCACTAGACCAACGAACAAGCTTAACGCATATTGCATTGAAATATATAGATTGATAAGTAGACAAGATAAGATAGACTTTCGTGTTTTAGAAATTATAATAATCCTTTGAGGTTTTTTGGTTCCCGCGGGAAATCTTTAATTTTCCGGGATAAAAAGTAGTGTTATTCCAGATATAGTAGTATATATGTTTTCTATCTCTGTGCCAAATTTCATCCAGATCCGTTCAGCCGTTGAGGCGTGATTGAGTAACAAACATCCATCCATCCGTCCATCCATCCAAACTTTCACATTAATAATATTAGTATAGATTTTAGGAACGTCAAGGTACGTGACATCAAACTATCATTTTGAGTAATATTGCTTAAGTATTGCTTTAAGCGTTGGCAGTATTTCTCCAGGTGACCAGCCAGCTCGTTTGCTTGCTTTTAATACCTAGGTCTTCGGTTTTTTTTTTTTAATCCACTACAAGTTAGCCCTTGACTGCGATCTCACCTGATGGTAAGTGATGATGCAGTCTAAGATGGTAGCGGGCTAACCTGTTAGAGGCATGGCAGTTAATTAAACCCATACCCCTATTTGGTTTCTACACGGCATCGTACCGGAACGCTTAATCGCTTGGCGGCACGTCTTTGCCGGTAGGGTGGTAACTAGCCACGGCCGAAGCCTCCCACCAGGCCAGACCAGGGAAATTTCAGAAATTATAAATTTCCAAACCCTGCCGGGGATCGAACCCGGGACCTCCGCACGTTAAGGCAACAGCCCTCAACACTACGCCACGGAGGTCGTCAAGGTTCTAGTTAAGTCAGAACTCTCAATAGATCCCTTAAGCTAAAGTTTCCTAGGAATGTGACCACAATTAAGTTTTTGACAACCTCTCTGGTGCAGTGGTGAGTGCTGCGTTAAAAGTGCGAGGTTCCGGGTTCGATCCCATGTAAAGTCAATTTGGTAATCAAAGTATCGAGTAGTTTCACTGAGACCTTGATTACAGAATTGGATATTTCTTTCAAACGTCAAAGCGCGCGCTTAGTTTAAGGATTTTGTATGAAATTCTGAATTGTGTCGTCATCAAAGTTCGACGCACTTTTTTTACTTTAATCGATAGTTTAAATGGTTATTCAACATAAAACTAACAGGGGACTAACTATTACGTCTTTTTAATAAGCACAAAAAAATAATTTACTTATTTTGACGACCTCCCTGGCGCAGTGCTGAGCGCTGTTGTCTTATCGTGCGGAGGCCCCGGGTTCGATCCCCGGCAGGGTCAATTTGGGAATTTATAATTTCTGAATTTTCCCTGGTCTGGCCTGGTGGGAGGCTTCGGCCGTGGCTAGTTACCACCCTACCGGCAAAGACGTGCCGCTAAGCGATTTAGCGTTCCGGTACGATGCCGTGTAGAAACCGAATAGGGGTATGGGTTTAATATAACTGCCATGCCCCTAACAGGTTAGCCCGCTACCATCTTAGACTGCATCATCACTTACCATCAGGTGAGACCGCAGTCAAGGGCTAACTTGTAGTGGATTAAAAAAAAAAAAATTTTAGTTGTCAAATACCCAATTGAGGGGGTGTAGTTTCCTATAGAGCGGATGAAGACTATAGGTCAAACAAAAACTAAGACAATCAATCACCACTAATTTCATTTTGATGCTCTCTTTGACACCTCTGAGTGCTCTACCTACCGATGTCCTTTAATAATAAATTAATGAATCCATACAAACATCAAATGATAAATGAAATGATTTATTTATTTCACGTAAGACAACCTGTGCCACTTATGACATGTCAATGCTACCACCGGTTCGGTAAGTTGATTCCACTGCGAAGAGCCGGCAAGAAACTCAGCAGTTGCACTTTTCTTAAATAATTAAAGGATGTTACGCAATACGCAATACGCAAACGAACTTTAACATAAGTTGAGTTCTTAAACCTGCCTCGTTGGTAAACATGTTCGATAGCGGTCTACGAGGTCCCGGGTTTGAGTCCCGGGTCGTGTCATAATTAAGTATTGGGTTTTTCTGATTAGAAATTCCCGTGCCTCGGAGAGCATGTTAAGCCGTCGGCCCCGGCTATTATCACTAACATGATAATAGTCGTTAAAGCCCGCCAACCCGCATTGGAGCAGCATGGTGGGTCTACGCTCTAATTCCCTCTCTCCTATGAGAGTGGAGGCTTGTGCCCAGCGGTGGGATGTTATTGGGCTGTAGTGGAATTCTTAAACACATTGACTCAATGTGTTAAGGAGACTTTATACAATTGTGCAGACACAAATACAGTTATCATAAACATGGCGAGTGAATGCTGAAACCAGCAATATTTCGTGTTAAACATATTACAAACCGCTCCACTTACACATACAGTCGCGGTCTGAAATTATTCTTTAAAACACTGCATGCATTAAGGTCTAAAACGCTTGAGCAATGTCTTTGTTACGTTTCAAAGTTATCAAAAGTTTTACACATCGAATTCGTTTTCAGCCTTTGTGTTATTCCAGACTATTTAAATCTACCTCTGTGCCAAATTTCATCCAGATCCGTTCAGCCGTTCTGGCGTGATTGATTAACAAACATACATCCATCCATCCATCCATCCACCCATCCAAACTTTCGCATTTATAATATTAGTAGTATAGATGCCTAAACAAACCACATAACGATCTTCTGACACAGATGGGTCCATGCAATTATGAACCTTAAGATGGTAATCATTTTCCGACCGCGACTGATCACCCAGACCAATAGACCTACATAGTATGTTGTACATAATGATATACCTGCGATTGTCGCAGTGCGCTTTTTACTGTACAAATTGCAGTGACAAAGTTGCTTATCACGATTTCTGTCCTCTATTTTCTATACTGTGCCCATAAAATAGATTAGATAGTCTATTGAGGTGTATAATTATACAACTAAGCATAACAAATTATACATAATATTGACTCCCATCCTCCCATCTTTTCCCAGCCTATCCGTTAAAACCATTTTTATACGAAATTTGGTACATGGATAGATTGTATCGCCCGAGTATGGACATAGGCTTATTTTTATTCCAGAATAATAAAAAAACAGGTACAGTGGAATTTAAAAAAAAACAAAACCACGCAGAAGAAGTCATTGATGTCATATAGTTGTAAAAATCCTTTTAAAACCCATATCATGTACTCTGTTGATTACAAATTGCTGTATTAAGAAATCATTGAGATAAAAAAAAACTTTATACAACTTACAAAGTGGAGGAATTAAAACACTAACCTGTCGATTAAAACAAATGGGTAATTTATTTGTCGGCTCTACCTTTTATTGTATCATAAGAAACCACAGAAATATAGAAGGGGTGAGATCTAGAGGTAGTGGTCTCCTAATTCTATTGTGTACTTCAACTCATCTTGGCGTGTGGTGCTGTTTTGATTTATATTGCTCGGACGACGACGAATGCTGCGTCACTGTCGCACAAATCAAAGTGGCATATTATTAAAAAACCGGCCAAGTGCGAGTCGGACTCGCGCACCGCAGGTTCCGTACAAACCTGTAGTAAGTTTTAAATTATTAAAAAAAATTGCTTAAAAATTACGTTTGTTGTATGGGAGCCTCCCTTTAATATTTACTTTATTGATATTTAATTATTTATTTAGAAAGGTAATATACAAGTTAATATTCTGTGAAAAGGAGATTGATCAAACCTGGTTTCGTTTTGTATCAGATTCAAACTGGTGTCAAAAACTAAGTCTATATTTTTTACAAAATCCTTTAGAGTACCAAACCCTAACGTCGACGGACAAAAATCTTGTAATGAAACAATTAATTATGTGATTTTATTATTTCCTGTAGGTATCCATTATTGTCGTTTGACGTTTCATAGGGCTGACAGTATCCAAAGACAATTGCGAAATATACCTACCTAACTAAATAATCGATGCATGAATCGATGTTCTTTAATCATCGCTGTATTTATTTATCGGACGCAGCTTATGTAAGTCGCTCCAAAGACTTCAGTATTCGAGACTGACGCTGTGTTTGGTGTATATAGTTCCTTAATATAGCCCGTGCAAACTAACAGTAACAAAGTCGCAGACGCGACCTTGAATTCTCGGATGTGGTACAAAAATCTGATGAAGCGCCCGATACTACGCTGTATAATTATTATAAGACGCGACTGACGGAGCTATAGTATTATATTTTTTGTCTATTGAGAGTTCGCTATAAAATAATATTTTTGCTTCACACATTCACACAGCTCATTTATGTTAGATGAGCTCGGTGGCTTTCATATTATTACCTACATTAATATTAACTGAGTAACAGAACGAAAAGACACTTAAAAAAAATCGATGTGAAAAAACAATAATTATTAAACTCGATCGTTATTTTTAACATGTAACACCGAGATGAAAGGTCTTATCCTTAAGTTCCTTAAGTTCCTTAAGGAAAGGTGAAACCTATCATAATCAGTCATCGATCAGCGAATACTTTTCAATTTATCGTGTCAAAAAAGTAACCTAAATTCGTGAACATTTGTAACCTGATTCTCACAAATCCGTCGAACTACAGATTTAAAATTTTGAGGATGTATTGTTATTTTTGTACCCTACAAATGAGGTAAGTTTCATGAAAGTACATTGTGATACAATGTGAAACCAAAGCCCATACTTTGACGATCAATCTCCTTTGAACCGTCTACCTGTTACCGTTTTTAATATTGAGCAAAAAAATACGAAAAAAACACGTTTATTGTATGGGGACCCCCCTTAATATATATATATACTAGCTATTACCCGCGGCTTCGCTTCGCGTGGCTCAGGGGAACAATAACTGAGTTTTTGTTGAGAATACTTGGTTTATTATTTTCTTGAAAATGGTAATTGTTTTTTACTTTAATGAGAACAATTTCCAAGAACTCAGATCTTGATATTTTAGTGGAGAAAAACTGCAAGCAATTTAGCATGCAAGAGGGCGCCATGGAGAAGAATACTGAGACGTTCAGAATTGACGTATTTCATCGAGTGGCAAAAGCTCACACACACACATGACAGACACACACAGTGTACACACACCCACAGGTGACACAGGGCATAACATTATTTTAACACGCTACTGTAAACAATGTTGTAAGTTCTTCCATTTGGAGCCAATACGTGTAAATTTTGGGCATTAGATACACGCGAG
Source organism: Erebia ligea (assembly GCA_917051295.2). Taxonomy (NCBI): domain Eukaryota; kingdom Metazoa; phylum Arthropoda; class Insecta; order Lepidoptera; family Nymphalidae; genus Erebia; species Erebia ligea. The sequence continues at coordinate 3,579,965 of OU785241.1, forward strand.
CACGCTACATAAAGCTGACCATGAGAGAAGCATGGTTTTTCCAGGTGAACACCTGCTACAATTCAACAAATCTATTCCAAAGTGCAATCAGTACAATCCTTTCACGGTCAGATTTAATTGAAAATTAAAATCAACAAAGCCAAATCACAAAGCAAATCAGAAACAGCAATAATGAAAGCGGTCAAAGAACATAAAGATAATGAATGAAAGAAATAAAATCAACAAAGCCAAATCACAAAGCAAATCAGACAAAACCAATAACGAAAGCAGTCAAAGAATGTAAAGATATTGAATAAAAGCCGAGAAAGAAAATAGGTACCGTATGCACTATAAGATGAAACGCACATTTTCGAGGGATCTTATGATTCTTCAGAAAAACAAACTGCTAGCGCGTTGTAATAACAGACAGTGCCATCTATAATTCTTATGGGAATTAATACAATTCAAAATGGGTTTTACAGGCAAGTGCCTAATTTAATTTAATTTAAAAAGTGATTATTGACTACTTGAAGCAATTTTTTTTTGTTTATTTTTGGCATATAGATTCCATATTATAATAACATGCTATCCTGCGGGATCTGTTTGATTTTCCGGGACGAAAAGTAGCCTACGATACTTTCCAGGACCTCAACTATATTTTATCAGTGCAAACAAATCCTTAACTCCGTTGCCGCGTAATTGAAGGACAGATGGGTGAAAAGTGACGTCATGTTATAATGAACGCGGGAACTATTAGATTTCCCAGGACAAAGGTAGCCTATGTGACTTTCCTAAACAAAAATCACGTCGATCTGTATCTCCGTTCCCATATAAATGACGGACTAATTGATTAAAAATAGCATTCTATCTCGTAGGAAATGTTTGTTTTTCTGGGATAATAATTAGCCCATGCCACTTTCCTTCGAACAGATCACGTTGATTTGTTATTTCGTTGCCGTATGATTGAAGGAAAAATGCGTAAAAATCAGCATGATATCCCACAGGAACTGTTAGTGTTTCTGGGACAAAAAGTAGCCTCTCATTCTCCAGGTTCATCACGTTGATGTAAATTACTCCGTTGCCGTATGAATGAATGATAATGAACCCACAGGAACTGTTAATTTTTCCGGAACAAAAAGGTAGCCTATGTCACTTTCCAGGTCCTAAACAATAATCACGTCGATATCAGTTACCACATAATTAAAGGGAAAATGTGTTAAAAGCAGCATACCAATATCCCCCAGGAACTGTCGGGTTTTCCGGGATAAAAAGAAATATATATAATTTTCCAGCTCCTCGATTATACCTGTGCAAAACATCACGTCAATTTGTAACTCCGTTTCCGCCTAATTGAATAACAAAATGCGAGAAAAGAGAAAAATATCCCACAGGAACTGTTTGTTTTCCCGGATAAAAAGTTTGTATGTCACTCTTCCAGTCCTCAAATATACCCAAGCAAAAAATCACGTTGATCCGTTGCGACGTTGCCGCCTAATTGACGAAAAATGCGAAAAAAAAGAGCATGCTATCCCACAGGAACTGTTTGTTTTTCCGGGATAAAAAGTAGCCTATGTCACTCTCCAGGTTCTCAAATATACCCATGCAAAAAATCACGTCGATCCGTTGCGCCGTTGAAGACATTTCACTCGGCGCTCTGAACACTGAACTTTGCACTCTGAACTCTGCACTCTGAACTCTGCACTCTGAACTTTGCACTCTGAACTCTGCACTCTGAACTCTGCACTCTGAACTCTGCACTCTGAACTCTGCACTCTGAACTCTGCACTCTGAACTCTGCACTCTGAACTATGCACTCTGAACTCTGCACTCTGAACTCTGAACTCTGCACTCTGAACTCTGACCTCTGCACTCTGCACTCTGAACTATGCACTCTGAACTGTGCACTCTGAACTCTGAATTCTGCACTCTGAACTCTGCACTCTGAACTCTGCACTCTGACCTCTGAACTCTGCACTCTGAACTCTGAACTTTGAACTTTGAACTTTGAACTCTGCACTCTGAACTCTGACCTCTGAACTCTGACCTCTGCACTCTGACCTCTGAACGCTGAACTTTGAACTCTGAACTCTGACCTCTGCACTCTGAACTCTGAATTCTGCACTCTGAACTCTGAACTCTGCACTCTGACATCTGCACTCTGACCTCTGAACTCTGCACCCTGAACTCTGAACTTTGAACTCTGAACTCTGACCTCTGCACTCTGACCTCTGACCTCTGCACTCTGACCTCTGAACGCTGAACTTTGAACTCTGAACTCTGACCTCTGCACTCTGAACTCTGCACTCTGAACTCTGCACTCTGAACTCTGCACTCTGAACTCTGACCTCTGCACTCTGACCTCTGAACTCTGAAGTCTAAACTCTGAACTCTGAACTCTGCACTCTGACCTCTGCACTCTGCACTCTGTACTCTGACCTCTTCACTCTGAACACTGCACTCTGATTTTTTTCTATTTTTTAGTCATTCTTATACTTACTATTTACCCCCCAAAAAGCAAAAAAAGAAAATTTTTGATTTTTTTTCACCTGCGAACTAAAGGGTTAATGCCTTTGTTTTTTACTTTAATGAGAACAACTTCCAAGAACACTTTCGCATTTATAAAATATATTAGGATATTAGGATTATAGGATGTTACTAAGGTAGCACATGTTACTTTCCTGGTCCTAAAATAAATCTGAACGACGGCTAACCTGAACGTGGGCTAACCTGAACGTGGGCTAACTTGGACGTCGGATAACTTGAACGTCGGCTAATTTAAACGACGGCGTATCTGAACGTCGGCTAACCTGAACGTGGGCTAACCTGAACGTGGGCTAACCTGAACGTGGGCTAACCTGAACGTGGGATAACCTGAACGTGGGCTAACTTGGACGTCGGATAACTTGAACGTCGGCTAACTTAAACGACGGTGTATCTGAACGTCGGCTAACCTGAACGTCGGCTAACCGGACGGTTATGATAACCTGAACGTGGGCTAACCTGAACGTGGGAACGGTGAAACAAATGCGAGAAAAAGAGCATACTATCCCACAGGAATTGTTGGTTACGGGATAAAAAGTTACAATCACTTTCCAGCTATTCAACTATACCTGTGCAAAAAATCACGTCAATCTGTAACTCCGTTGCCGCCTAATTAAAGAACAAATGCGAGAAAAAGAGCATTATATCCCACAGGAACTGTACGTTTTTCCGGGATAAAAAGTGGCCTTTGTCACTCTAGGGGTCCTCAAATATACCGATGCAAAAAATCACGTCGATCCGTTGCGCCGTTGCCGCCTGATTGACGAAAAATGCGAAAAAAAAGAGCATGCTATCCCACAGGAACTGTTTGTTTTTCCGGGATAAAAAGTAGCCTATGTCACTCTCCAGGTCCTCAAATATACCCTTGCAAAAAATCACTTCGATCCGTTGCGCCGTTAAAGCGTGATTGAAAAACAAATTCGAGAAAAAGAGCATTATATCCCACAGGAACTGTTAATTTTTCCGGGATAAAAAGTAGCCTATGTCACTCTTCGGGTCCTCAAATATACCGATGCAAAAAATCACGTCGATCCGTTGCGCCGTTGCCGCCTAATTGACGAAAAATGCGAAAAAAAGAGCATGCTATCCCACAGGAACTGTTTGTTTTTCCGGGATAAAAAGTAGCCTATGTCACTCTCCAGGTCCTCAAATATACCCATGCAAAAAATCACGTCGATCCGTTGCGCCGTTGAAGCGTGATTGAAGGACAAACCAACAAACCAACAAACCAACAAACCAACAAACCAACAAACAAACTGACTTTCGCATTTATAATATTAGTATGGATATTTAATTTTTAGTATTTGTTGTTACAGCGGCAACGGAAATACATCATTTGTGAAAATTTCAGCTTTCTAGCTATCACGGTTTATGAGACACAGCCTGGAGACAGACAGACAGACAGACAGACAGCGGAGTCTTAGTAATAGGGTCCCGTTTTTACCCTTTGGGTACGGGACCCTAAAAACACACGCAACACACGTCGCCAAGATGAGTTGAAGTATCTATACTAGATTGACTTGCCCCAGGTGTTAGCTAGTAGCTATGACTATGCTCTAACGAAATATTAGCGTAGTTAGTACTCTGTAGCAGATAGATATTAGTTAAAGAGTAAACGGGTAGCCTTAAAGAAGGTTTTCACCGCGCAGGTGACTTTTTAAGCACTAGTGCGTGGTATTTTAAAAACAGATGGCATTTCTATCAAGTTATCTAGAATTCTGTGTGCGAAACTGAAATAAAAAATTCAAGGAATTTCATTAATTTTCAATCAAGAGCGTGGTTCTTTTAAGAAGTAATGGATTTTTTTATTTTATTATTTTTATTTATTATTGAAATTGAGGTAATAATAATTTAATAGGCCATGTTCATAAAATCTGCAGTATTTAAAATTTCACAGTAAAAGGGGTTTCACATTCGTTTTTTTTTATTAGTGGTAGGCTTTAATTTAACTACACCTGATGATTATATTCTGTGGGGAAATTGAGGGATACCATTTAGAGGGCAAACGCAACGTTGAAGGGGAAAGACCTTTTATCCTGTCGCACTAGTGTGTGCGGCTCCATATAAAAGTGAGTTGCAAGGACTTTTTGTTTCTTTATAGACTTTTTTTGTTTGCGTTCCTACAAAAGACTAAAAGTTAGAATATTACGTAGAATATGTAATAGTAGGTATAAGTTCAAGATTCCTAAGTCTAGACATCTACCCACACGCAAAATCAAGTTTTTAAAATTAAGTTTTAGAACATAAGTTTTCCAGTAGGTAAGTATTAAGTATGTAGAGAAGTTGCCCTTAACTTTTTGTATTTTTGATTTAAGTAAGTAAGTATAATATTTAGTTAAATACTTAAAAATAATAATATATCTTCAGACTTAACTGCCTCGTTGGTCTAGTGGTTAGCATGTTCGACTGCATCTGGCATCGACAAGGTCCCGGGTTCGAATACCGGGTCGGGCCATAATTAGGCATTGAGTTATTCTGACAGGAAATTTTTTACGTAAGTCACTTCTAGTTCAGATTTATCTACGTTCACACAGCTCCGTGGCAAACTATCCGTGTATGCGTTGGTATGTTTTTTGTTAGGATCGTAGGCTACCCTCACTATAAATTGATTATTATAATATACTAGCGATCCGCCCCGGCTTCGCACGGGTAGCACTAATAATCCTAATCTATATAATATAAACTATCCTATCTCTCAAGTTAGATCGAACTGCACATGGTGTGCGAATTTTATTATAATCGGTTAAGTGGTTTAGAAGTCCATTGAGGACAAACATTGTGACACGAGATTTATATATATATAGATAGATAGATAGAAAGAAACCAATATTTTGCATGGAATTGTCCTCTAAAAGCTAATTAATCTTATTCCTTACCTTGTACGCTCAAAATGTTATTTAATCTAGTTAGCCTGTAAGTTTCATATAAGTGAATTGTGAATTCTTTTGAAACAATAAATATCTTAAACCAGAAATTCTCAGTACTAGCCCGGAGTTCGGAAATTGGCAGTGTTTCACCCCCGTGCCTCGGAGAACGTGTAATGCCGTCGGTCCTGCGTCTGATCTCTTTCCAGACTTGTCGGATTTTCCGTCCTATCGGGCTATGAGAGTAAAGGAACAGAGAGTACACCTGTATCTCCAGAGAGATTAGCCAATTATAATCTTAATAATTATCTAGTTTATGCCTACTAATGAAATCTAATTCCCACGTTAGCATTATTTAGCAATAAAAATTAGTAGTTGATATGCAAATTGCAAGATAAATGTATACTATAATTATTATGCAAATAAATTACGGTACAGATCAGAAATCATAAAGCAGTTATACACGCGAAATATAGACGGTGAAGTTTCTGTACGATAAGTTAATTTTAATTGAAGTAAATGGAAATTGCAAGAAGGGACTGGATCTGAGGCGTCTATTCTATAATAACATAATAACAATGACATTCTAAACCTTTTTACTGACCCATGCCTCGGAGAGCACGTTAAGCCGTCGGTCCCGGTTATTGTCACGAACATGACAATAGTCGTTAAAGCCCGCCAACCCGCATTGGAGCAGCGTGGTGGGTCTAAGCTCTAATTCCCTCTCTCCTATGAGAGTGGAGGCCTGTGCCCAGCAGTGGGACGTTAATGGGCTGTAGTGGTGGTGGTGGTCGTGGACTTTCTAAAAACTGTTGTTATCATGCAAATAAATTACGGTACAGATCGGAAATTCTAACAGCTTTACACGCAAAATATAGACGATGAAGTTCTATCCGATAAGTAAATTAGTATTGTTAATTTCAGTTTTTATTCTGGTCTGGTGTGGTGGGAGGCTTCGGCCGTGGCTAGCTACCTTCCAATTGGCGAAGACGTACCGCCAAGCGATAAAGCGTGCGCCAATCTCCAGAGAGATTGCCGCAGTTGCAGCGGCCAATCTCTCTGGAGATGGCAGCCGAAATCCGGTCTGGAGGACATTATTATTAGTATAATAAGATCGTAGTCAAGATCTTAATCTAGCTTCAATTAAATACCACCCTTCTAACCAATAGTGTCGTCAGTAAGAGCGCCAATCAAATAGTCGTCTCTGAACTGAGGTGCGAGTGCTTGTTTGCGCAGCTCTCACACAAACTGTCGAAGTCAACGTACATACTACGCGCGACAATAATTAATAATTAATGCTATTGCAAGTTGCGACGCGTCTTGCGGTCAACTTCAGACGCGACTAAAAGATTGGCGCGAGCTATACGTAAAAACATTCAGCTAAGTAAAGAGTTTCGATGACCTCCGTGGGGCAGTGTTGAGCGCTGTTGTCTTAACGGGCGGAGGTCCCGGGTTCGATCCCCGGCAGGGTCAATTTGGGAATTTATAATTCTGAATTTACCCTGGTCTGGCCTGGTGGGAGGCTTCGGCAGTGGCTAGTTACCACCCTAATGGCAAAGACGTGCCGCCAAGCGATTTAGCGTGACGGTACGATGCCGTGTAGAAACCGAATAGTATGGGTTTAATATAACTGCCATGCCCCTAACAGGTTAGCCCGCTACCATCTTAGACTGCATCATCACTTACCATCAGGTGAGATCGCAGTCAAATGCTTACTTGTAGTGGATAAAAAAAAACGTGATCTTGTTCTGTGAATTAGACGTTAAAATTCATTAGTCTTCATTAACATTGCCTAATTTGTAGCGCGCGCCAAAGCTGTTAGACATAAACACTATAAACTAGATTTGAGATAGTACCTAGTAAACTACTAGCTTTAAAAGGCAAGCGCTTTTTATGGGACGGCCATTCAAATACTCACTGGTCCAAATAAATCACTACCCATGTTATCACTAGCCGTATCATGAACTAGATGAAGCCCGCGACTTCTTTAGATCGATTTAAGTTTTAGATTTTCCAGGATAGAGAGTAGCCATGTCCTTCCCCGGGATACAACCTAAAAAATCGGTTGAAAACAAATTAAATAAATAATTATTTTTGTACCCAGACCTAGTAGGTATACTACTTAAAAATTTCATCTTACTCAACTTTCAAGGAAAGCTGGAAGAAATTTGTATTCGAGAGATAAGCTTTACCTTTGTCTACTTATTTTCTGTTAGTTATTATATAAATTATCAAATAATCAAATAAATATTATAAATGCGAAAGTTTGGATGTATGGATGTATGTTTGTTACTCAATCACGCTCCAACGGATGAACGGATCTGGATGAAATTTGGCACAGAGATAGATTATAGTCTGGAATAGCACATATGCTACTTTTTATCCCGGAAAATTAAAGAGTTCCCGCGGGAACCGAAAAACCTCAATCCACGCGGACGAAGTCGCGGGCATCAGCTAGTATCAAATAAATATTATAAATGCGAAAGTTTGGATGGATGTATGGATGGATGTTTGTTACTCAATCACGCCCCAACGACTGAACGGATCTGGATGAAATTTGGCACAGAGATAGATTATAGTCTGGAATAGCACATAGGCTACTTTTTATCCCGGAAAATTAAGGAGTTCCCGCGGGAACCGAAAAACCTCGATCCACGCGGACGAAGTTGCGGGCATCAGCTAGTAAGAAATATTTTGTACTAGATGATGCCCGCGACTTCGTCCGCGTAAATAAAAATATTTAGCCTATGTCCTTCCCCGGGATACAACCTATCGCTGTACCAAATTTCAGCAAAATCAAAAAAAAAAAACTTAATGGATGGGTTGTCTGGAGGAGATCACTTTTAGTGTAAGACCGCCCTTACGCACTTTGTTTTCTGTACTTGTTTTCTTCTGTCTTCTGATGTTCTTCTTTCTTCTGTCTTCGCACCACGCATGTTTGAGTGGTAGTAAAGAATTTATCTATCTATCTATTTCTTACAAGTGGCATAATCTTAGGCTCCAATAATATGAACAAAGTCTTAGGGCGCATTCAAATTTGCCGCAAAGTGCCGCGCGGAAGCAGCGCGGCTGCAGCGCTGCGGTCGCGCTGCTTTGTAAATCCATATAAATAAAAACACGCGACTGCAGCGCTGCACCCGCGCTGCGGCCGCGCATCAGTTCATCGATCGACTAGTGACGGGACTGCGCACGTATTTTTGTTCAAGTCTAAACATGAACGAAAATCAGGTAGAAGAATTTATCAGAGACTCAGAGTTGAATCGTATGTATACACGTGACTTGATACCTACCTACTATATGAATTCACCATCGAAATTTCCTAACTCCCTAGTTTTGAGAATTTCATGTAGTATGGTACACCTACTGCATCAGGATTGAGGATTTGGAGTGAGAATTTTTTATGGGACCACCTCGGGAGCTTTCTCTAATCAATGAAAAAAAAATTTTCAAATCGGTTAAGAAACCACGGAGATATGCACCGACATACATTAAAAAAAAAAAAACAATTGAGAACCTCCTCCTTTTTTGGAAGTCGGTTAAAAATAAGAAATAATTTGAATACCATTAATGTTAATAAATAATACCTAAACTGTGTACCTACTTAATGTGATTTACTTCAAAAAATAAAACGATTATATTATGTATTTGATGGCAATTTTTATTTACCTGAGTGTTATAAAGAGTCTCTCTTCGGCACAAATAGTATTTTTAAAGGTTGTATTTTGTTTTCCAATATAATTTTCTAAACGGGGAAGTAATTCGTAGAATTGTTTTCTTGACAATCTTAAGTAATTCTGAAATTTTTTGTCACTGTAGTCTTTTACTTTATAAAATTCAGTTCGTTGACTTATACAAAATAGCGGCAACGTTTTCTTAGGTTTCCTTTTTTTTTCTTTGTCCAAACTTCTTTTTCGTATTAATAGTAACACTAAGAGCAGTGTTTCTTCGTCGGAGTCCATCGTGAAAATAAATATACAACACTATGATGTTCGAACCTCGCGACAGCAGCGCGGCCGCAGCGCTGCAGTCGCGCTGCGGCCGCGCTACGCTTTGCGGCAAATTTGAAGGCGCCCTTAAACTTACGGAACATAACCAAGTCCTAATGAGTGTTTAATACAAATGTAAGCTGTCGAAATTAATTTGCAGCACTCAATTTGCAAACGAGGCGATAAAAGGCAGGTTTTCGTTTTCAATAAACCCATATATCCTTGTTGTCATTATGTCTACCAATTTAATGTCTGTCTGTACTGTACTTTACAATGTGACCAGCTAATGCCCGCGACTTAGTTCGCGTGGTTTAAGTTTTTTGTTATTCCCGCGGGAAGTCCTTAATTTTGCGGATAAAAAGTAGCCTATGTGTTATTCCAGACTATAATCTATCTCAGTGCCAAATTTCATCCAGATCCGTTCAGCCGTTCTGGCGTGATTGATTAACAAAAATCCATCTATCCATCCATACATCTATCCATCCAAACTTTCGCATTTATAATATTAAGTATATAAATATTAAATTTGTTTAACGCTTACGTCCGAAGAGTTGCGTGCCCGGGAATTGAATCCGCGCCCCCCGACTAGAATGCCAAAGTATTAGCTATTAACTATTCTGTGGTATTAGATTAGCTAGTAACCACTATACCCATCAGTGCCGTAACCATTAACTATAACCGTGAAAGTTTGGATGTTTGTTAACCTTCCACGTCACAACTGAACCAATTTGGCTGAAATATTGAAAGGAGATAAGTATAGCTTATAACCTGAATTAGCACATAGGCTACCTACATTTTATCCCGGAAAATTAAAGAGTTTCCGATGGAATCAAAAAATCTTATTCGACGCGTACAAAGTCGCGGGCATTGTCTAGGTTATTTTACTGACTTAGAATTATCGACATCTAAAATCATTTAGTTTTGATAAAATTCATATACAATCAAATTAGCTATTAAAACTGACTTATAGTTAAGTAAACCTATGCTTAGTTTGCATAATGATCAGCCTCGTTTGTTAAAGCCTTTATTTGCTTGATCTAGTTTAATAAAATAGTATTGGTACCTATGCTTTCAATTGCTATATTTTAGAACACGAATATGTATTTTTAACCATACGAGTATATGATATTATGATATAATTTCGAATCGATCAAACCTGTTTAAGTTGCTCACATAACTTTATTAGCTGCAAAATAGCTAATGATCTTCAAACGGCTGAACAGATTTTTTCGGGATCGTAGTAAACTGTTATGAACATTCTCGATCAAGTTCAAACAATCAAAACTATATCGAAATCGGTTCATCCGTTTCGCCTTTGGGAGCTATGATATCACAGGCAAATACATTAAACTTATAACATCACTCTGTTTAAAACTTACGTTCATCATAAGAAAAAAGAAAAAGTTCATTGACTTAACCTTAGCTACGAAACCAACGAACGAATCATAACTACCGTGTTTGTTTCATCCAAGTAACTACCTAATTAAACATGCGAAATCTTGTAAATTTATGCGAATATAAAAATTTGTTCTTTAGCTATTTCTAATTACTTAATTGAAATTGCTGAACAATATGAGAAATAAAATAAATTCTTTAACTAAATTTAAAAAAAAAACTAAATTCATCTTTTTTTTGTCAACTTACTTATTTGACAAATTACCTAGTCTCCATGAATAATAATTTTGATTACTTAAGTACTTCGTCATTCATATTTGCCCAACATGATTTGCTGGCGTGAAATTTTAAATATATTCATTGGGACAGTCTGTGCGTTAGTGAATTTGTCATAAAGCTGTTAAGTTATTGCTAATTAGTAATGATATCTGTATACTCTAACTGATCGTGTCGAAACTGGTAGCAGCCCCCGACTTTATGTGCCTATGCCTTTTTTTTTGTTAAATTGTTTGGTTATTATAATGACGTTGATATAACTGCTGGTCTAGACTAGTGGTTAGCATGTTCGACTGCGGCTGTCGAGGTCCTGGGTTCCATTTCCAGTTCGGGGAATAAAATATTAAGTAAATAGGTATTGGGTTTTTCTGACAAGAAATTATCTAGCCCGGAAGTTGGCGGTGTTTCACCCCCGTGCCTCGGAGTGCATGTAAAGTCCTTCGTCTGATCTCTTACCTAAATTGTAGGATTTACCGACCCATCTATGAGACTATGAGAGTGAAATAGAGAGTGTGAATAGAGAGAGTATCTGTGTTTGCGCACACACTATATTTTGTGCACTACAATATCTAACACGCAGATGGCCAATCTCAGTGGAGAATTAAATTCGATCGGGAGGATATTACAATGTCTTAAAGCTTAGATAAAGTACGCATTAGATGGAGCACAGTTAATTGCATTGAATTACGAGCACGTCGGTCGAGCTCCTTTAATCTGAGGCCCAATTGTCTAACTCTAATCCAATCGTATTCATTTGACAGCTCATAACTCGAACTTTTTAGGGAGTACATACATGCGTTTTGACGTGCAAGCATCTATGACCTCCTTAACCAGGTCGAATTATGCGTCTGACAGACGATTAGGATTACGATTTCCTTATGCAATCGGGGGGCTGATTTCCTATTATTTTTTGATGTAACTTTGGGAATCATTGTCGTCTAGCCTGTTTCAATACTTAAAAGAAAATTTCTTCCCTTGCCTCAAGTGTCTATAACTGTGTCACTTTCATTGATTTCTAAATATTTCCAGTAAATAAAAAAACAGCTGCTCAAAAATTCTTTCTTTCGTTCTTCTGTGAGTAGACGAGAAGACAAAGCCTAGGAATTTTTCCTTGTATGCTGTCATACAGTAAAGCAACCGTTTTCTAGGTTTCATTTATAGGCTTACTAAAGTCTAAAACAAATGAACATTATATTGCAATATCTAAATTATAAATGTCCGCCGTTTAATTTGTTATCATAATTATTAATAGTGAAATAAAACTGAAATATATTTGTATTTATATTTCGTCAACTCTCAATATGGTTTATTGGCCCAGCAAGATTTTAATTGGCATCTTATATAAACATAGATTAAAATCCATCGCTGGTTAACGTAATCGTTGCAATACTTGGTTCCCGAAGATTTATATCGATAAAGTTCACCATAAATTACTGGCGGGCAAAAACTAAAACATCAATGTAAAGAACAAGCGCCACTTGTTACACTAAGCGATATAATTCACCTATGGTGCTTGTAATTTTTCTTATATATTATTTTCTTGTTGTAATTTCTCTTTAGTCTTTTACCCACATGGCACTGGGGTTTGCTGGTGAATAAATTTTTTATTCACATTAAAAGGTTATTTATTAGTGCTTTTGAATCCCTGGTACCCTAATGTCTATCGGCTCTTCGAACTATGTGCCTAAGGCCTACTTGATCTTAAATTAAGTTTATTAATAATTATTCTTATGTCAGCCACTAGCTGATGCCCACGACTTCGTCTGAGTGGATTGAGGTTTTTTTGGTTCCGCGGCAGCGTGATCTCTTTAATTTTCCGGGATCAAAAGTAGCCTGTGTTATTCCATCTCTGTGCCAAATTTCATCCAGATCCGTTCAGCCGATTGATCCTGAATGATTGAGCGCGATTGAGTAACAAACATCCATCCATAGATTAAAACTTTTGCATTTATAATAATATTAGTTAAGAAGTATCGATTAAACGCTTCGCATTCGGTAGACAACCCGCTTTAAATCACGATTGTAAGATAATACCTCAGAATAATAATAGTTATTTGCATTTATCGATGTAGATAATATATTTATTAAAATGTTTGAAATATCGATGTCTGCGTAGTACATACCTAAAATTGCATATTATAATCTAAATAACTAAAGACCATTAAAATTACTTCAGACTAATCTTAAACTAGATGAGACCAATCAATTTATTGATAACTACAAACGACTGATTGATAACAAGGGGGTTAGCGCGGAAGCTGTGATTATCACATCGCGATAAAATCTATTGCATCGAAATACAATGTATCCTAATAAAGCATAATGTTAACCTATGTTTATATAAGATGCCAATTAAAATCTTGCTGGGCCAATAAACCATATTGAGTTATATGATATCGTTATTTCAAATTTCAGGCAAATTGGCGTGTTATTTTGTGTAAAAAACATCCAAACAAACAAACTGTGACTAGGCCTTCATAACGTACTAGAGGATGCCCGCGACTTCGTTCGCGTGGCATAAGTTTTTTTAATTCCCACAGGCACTCCTTCATTTCCGAGATAAAAAGAAGCCTATGTCACTCTCCAGATCCTCAACTATACCTACCCGTGCAAAAAATCACATCGATCCGTTGCTCTGTTGCGGCGTGATTGAAGGACAAACTCTCTATTTAACGTCCTTGGGGATAGAAATTTCAAGACTGTGGAATACGTATTTCATAAATTTAAATCGGAAGCCCAAATACCAAGTTTCAGGGCGATAACTTGAAAAACGACGGACTTTCATTCAAATTTTCAAACCCTATTTATCCCCTGTGGTGGTGAAATTTTTAAATATTTTGACACACGGAACTTCTTTATTTTTTACCGATAGCCAAAATACCAAGGTTCGTTCATATAACTTGAGAAATATCTTGAGAAATGAAGGACTTTTTTACAAACTTTCATCCCCTATTCCATTCCTTTGGGGGTTGAAATTTCAAAAATGGTTAAGTACTTACTTCTTCATATCTAACTGAAAGCCCAAATGCTAAGTTTCAGGGCTATAACTTGAGAAATGAAGGACTTTCATACAAACTTTCAACCCCAATTTACCCCTTTGGGGGTGGAATTTCGAAAAACTGTGAAATACGTATTTCTTTATTTTTTACCGAAAGCCAAAATACCAAGTTTCGTTGATATAACTTGAGAAATGACGGACTTTCATACAAACTTTAAACCCCTATTTCACCCCCTTAAGGGTGGAATTTTGAAAAATCCTTCCTTAGTGAGCGCCTACGTCACAAAAGGAACCTACTGTCAAAATTTCAAGTTTCTAGCCACAGCGGTTTAGGCTGTGCGTTGATATATAAGTCAGTCAGTCAGTCAGTCAGTCAGTCAGGACTTTGAATTTTATATATATAGATTATATTGTAAAAAAAATTAAAAAAACAATCTCTATATAATATACCTACTACGATTAAAATAGCCGTTAAGTTTTCAGAGAAAATTGTAAACAAGCATGCACAACAAAGTATTCATAAATCTTCAGGGCACGTCTACACTTATCTGTAGGCACAGCCTTTAAAAATGTCTTTTGATTACAGAGTTCCCGCGGGAATTAAAAAACCTCAATCCACGGGGACAAAGTTTTTACGGATAGGAAAATAATTTACCGCGTTCGGTTTCAATAATAATTAAGTATTGGGTTTTTCTGATTAGAAATTCTCAGTAGTAGCACAGAATAGGTAATAGGTAGTAGCCCGGAGGAGTTAGGAAGTTAGCGGTGTTTCGCCCCCGTGCCTCGGAGAGCACCTTAAGCCGTCGGTCCCGGTTATTACCACTAACATAAATAAATAAAATAAATAAATAAATAAAAAGTTTATTGACCAACACTACATGATAAATATAGTCGTTAAAAACCGCCAACCCGCATTGGAGCATAGTGGTGGGTCTTAGCTCTAATTCCCTCTCTCCTATGAGAGTGGAGGCCTGTGCCAAGCTAGTGATGGTGAGTGATGAGTTTCAGACAAGTGTGTAACCTACCTCGGTGCCGTCATGTTCTGAATCTTTATGATGCAACCAATGTATGGTAAAATGTTTCCTAATACATTTTCACATAGTAATAAAACGTAGTGTTTATTCTCCTTGAAACTTGAAATTCTAAATTACTTTGTAATACTTTTACGGTTATTACTTGCGTGGTCGATCCGTTGCTCTACCTTATTGAAGGACAATCAAACAAACAAACATACTTTCTCATTTATAATATCAATAGGATATTAGTTCCTATTTTTTTTTATCCACTACAAGTTAGCCCTTGACTGCGATCTCACCTGATGGTAAGTGACGATGCAGTCTAAGATGGTAGCGAGCTAACCTGTTAGGGGTATGGCAGTTATATTAAACCCCTACCCCTATTCGGTTTCTACACGGCATCGTACTGGAACGCTAAATCGCTTGGCGGCACGTCTTTGCCGGTAGGGCGGTAACTAGCCACGGCTGAAGCTAGACCAGACCAGGGAAAATTCTCAAATTGAATTCAGAAATAATAAATTCCCAAATTGACCCTGCCGGGGATCGAACACGGGACCTCCGCACGTTAAGACAACAGCGCTCAACACTGCGCCACGGAGGTCGTCAAAATACCTATCGCATTAGGTTACAATCAAATAAATCAGTGTTTTTCAACCTTTTTGATATCGCGACCCCTTTTCAGGTTGAAAAATTCTGGCGACCCCCTTAATTGTAAGGGGGTCGCTAGAATAATAGAAGAAATAATTAAATTAGAGAAGACTATATACGTTAAAGATTTTACATATATTGATACAAGCCCTAAAATTATTAGTCTTTCGCCACTTCATAGTTACTTGTGTGAACTGACATTCTCTGCAATGGTGGACATTTAAAACTAAAAGAGAAATAGACTTCAGTTAGAAAATGATTTGATTATAAACATTTCAAAAATAGCACCAAGATTTGACAAACTTTTGAAACATAAACAAGCCCATCCTTCTCACTATCATTGTGTTTTTATTGTAGTGTAGAACCTTGCCTTTTTCTTTTTGCCCGCGACCCCCCGATCAAGGCTTTGCGACCCCCCTAGGGGTCGCGACCCACAGGTTGAAAAACACTGAAATAAATTGTTGGAAACATAATCCAGTTCTAATCCACGGTCACAATCGATTACAATTCGTGTCTATGTAATTCAATCATGATTGAATACTTAGGGCGTTGAATGAGACTATAAAGTTCAGCGCAAACAGACGGAGTGGAGTCGAACTTAGTCCTAAAATAACAATTAGGGAATTTCGTGAGAGGAATTCGAACCTGCGATATTTCCACCTGAGCTACTAAGGCATTCTTGGAGATGTTAAAATATCCAACACTAACTAAAATAATATAGGTATAGTTAGAGTCAATCAAATAGTCGTCTCTGAGCTGAGGTGCGAGTGCTTGTTTGCGCAGCTCTCACACAAACTGTCGAAGTCAACGTACATTCTACATTCTACGCGTGACAATATGCTATTGCGACGCGTCTTGCGGTCAACTTCAGACGCGACTAAATGATTGGCGCCAGCTATATTCTGTCCAACGACTTAAGACTCTGTCTCTTTTCATCTATTCTAGAGAGGAAGTGTCAGTCGAGTTTATAGTTTTTTTGTTTAGTACTTTTTTGCAGATCCCACGTTTTATGTCCTGCCAAAGATAGGTAATATTAGGTAATATTAGTCGGAAATAGGACTGACCCATATACTTCGGCCGTGGTTTACTTCAATTGGTTTGATATTCAATTGCTACAGAACCTTCAAGGTAAAAGTGAATCTAGGCATCTTCTAGGCCAGCGCGCTCGCACATAGACCTCATCATTGCTTTGTATTATACATGATTGTCGTCAAGCGCAAGCCTGTATCGCAATTAAATAGAAAAAATTGATAAAACGCACTTATTTAGAAAAATCCGAAAAATTTGAAGTGCGTGCCCGAGGATCGAACCCGCGACTACGTGAATAGGCCGACGCTACGTCTAAACCACTAGGCTTACACCGCTACAATTAAGTATTACGTGTTTGCAATTTTACTTTTACACGCCACAATCGGCGGAAACACCATCGCTCCACTTGACGACGCCGCGTGACAGCTTTGCGAAACCGCTGACACACGGGCCTGACAAACATTGAGCTAAGTTTGCACGACTGATGTTCTAACGCGTTACTGATTCGATTTTTGATAACAATCGACTTTCTTTATGAAGAAGTTTTAATCGATTTGACACATTGATATTTGTATGATATGCTCAAATTTTATTTTATTGTTTTATAAATATATACCCAAGCGTTCAAATGACTAAGTACCTATATTAAAGGATGTATTAAACTAAATAATTTATATACAACAGTACACTAAATGTACATGAATCCGTCAGGTCATAGAAACCATCCATCGCCAAAGATATATGGTGCAAGACTATTAAGAAAGCTAGTGTTGAATCTCCGTGACTATTTTGAAAAGGAAAGTCGTACTGATAGTTTACTAGATGAGTATACGAGTTACGAAATATCGGATAAAAGGGCACGTCGCTTCACTATTGGAAAAAAACGATATGCGTCTATAGAGTATTGCACTTTTTTTGTCAATGGTTGCCATTGATGTAGAATTTTATTACTCATTTTATTTCAATGATGGTTGCCTGTCAATAATTATGAAACTTCATAGACGTGCATATGCCAAAAGTAAAATAAATCGTTGGACAATATAGCCCTAACCTTATACCTATATACCTTTAACCTTATAGCTTTAACCCACGGTGGCCATCCTCTGAGTATAATGGGAAGCTCCGGGAACTCTCAGAGAATATGCGCCGGTGCCTCCTTTGCGCGATGCTCATTGATATCCTAAATCTCCAAAGTCCAACATTTATGTTATGTTTATGTTATCATGTTATTTTATTATCATTATCTTTATTAACATTTGTTTAGTGGGTTTCCTGTTATCTCGTGTCGTTGCCTCGTTTGTCGCTCACCTAGGTCAACGGGTAACTAATAATTATAGGTATAGTAGACTAGCTGATGTCCACGACTTAAGTTTTTTGGTTCCCGCGGGAACTCTTTAATTTTCCGGGCTAAAAAGCTGTAGCTTATGTGCTAAATTCCAGACTTTAATCTATCTCCTATCCTATATGTCCGTTCAGAGTAACAAACATCCATCAATCCATCCAAACTTTCGCATTTATAATATTAGTATAGATAGTTCAATCCACGAGGACGCGCCCCACTCTTTTCCGCAATCGCTTACAGTGCAAGTGTGCAATGTAAACTACAAGAATGTGAGTTATATTACTACGCAGCGAGTAGCAATGTGGGCACACGCACACAAAGTTAAATAGCGAGAAATGTCATAATTAACTTGAAGTATGCTCTACTTCATTTCACCTACTTTAAAAAATAAAATATAAGTCGTGATGGTCCTGCATAGAATGAATTAATTGTGATATTGGTTAATAATAATATTTTAATAACAAGAAATAATGTAGCAAGAAAAAATTTACATTTATTTTGCTATAATCCATGCCCCTTCTTTTCGCGTAAAATTCTAGTGACCGTGCTTTCAGACACTCCAACAGCCTATGCTGTTCTTCAGCGTGCATCGGTTATTTTTTCTGCATAATTATTACATGCTTCCTTTTTCATAAAATCGTATACTTTCGAAATTATTGCTCTTGCCTAGAAAAATCAATTTAATTGTTATAATAAATTCTGTTTATAGAACACCCAGTGATTAAATTTCAAAATACCTACCTGGCTTTTAAGGACAATTCGTTCCGTTTTTTGGGCATACTTAATAAAAATAATATTTTACAAAAAATTAAAGTAGAGCAACTTTCCGGTGGGTCGCGATACGCAGCAAAGCAAACCAACTTAACCGTGTATACTGAGCCGTGGTCGACTCGAGACTAATGTTCGGGCTGAACTCCCCACACCCCGCTGTTTCCCCTCGCGATAAATAGTGGGGCGCGTCGTCGTGGATTGAACTATCTATATAGATATCGATTTGTATTAGTAAGTAAACCTTTGTAGCCGTGTGTATGTAGAGCGGAGATGCGCCACTTGCATCCGACACGGAGGCAGCGGCGCGTGTGACGTAACGATGGCGTGTATTGTGTGCCACGTTGTTGCGATACAATGGCGGTATGGTGCAAGCAGTGGCGTGCATGACATAGAGGCTCACTTACCATCAGGTGACAGGCCTGCTTGTTTGCTCGCTATATATTTAAAAAAAAACTAATGCCTAATGCCTACCCTAGCATAGCATAGCATGATTGTCGTCAAGCGCAGGCCTATCTGGCACAAAAAAAAAGTTAATGTCTATAGAATGCCTACCCTAGCTCCGAATACTGTATACGCCACTTGGTGAAAGCATGCTGTGGAGACGACCCCTAGTCAAGTAGTGGGCACTACAGTAGGTTTATATTGAGACCGCTTCACTGGTCTTATGTAAACGCTGAACTGGCAGGGTTGACAAGAAAAAACCGGCCAAGTGCGAGTCGGACTCGCGCACCGAGGGTTCCGTACAAACCTGTAGTAAGTTTTACGATTTATGACGTATTAAAAATAAAAATTACGTTTGTTGTATGGGAGCCCCCCTTTAATATTTACTTTATTGATATTTAATTATTTATTTTGAAAGGTAATATACAAGTTAATATTCTGTGAAAATTTGAACCGTCTACCTGTTACCGTTTTTAATATTGAGCAAAAAAATACGAAAAAAACACGTTTATTGTATGGGGACCCCCCTTAATATATATATATTTTTTTAATTTTTAGTATTTGTTGTTATAGCGGCAACGGAAATACATCATTTGTGAAAATTTCAGCTTTCTAGCTATCACGGTTTATGAGATACAGCCTGGAGACAGACAGACAGCGGAGTCTTAGTAATAGGGTCCCGTTTTTACCCTTTGGGTACGGAACCCTAAAAAAGACTCAATAATCTTCCCGCCGTAGACGGAAGTCTATATCTACGTCACGCGTTTTGTATTCCCAAGGCTTCTAGTATTCAGTAAGTTCTAGTATTGACCATTGTGTGTAAAGGTTACCGCATCGGATATCGATCCAGCGACCCTTGGCATTTGGATAACGTTGCCCTTAAATTTTGAATGGAGACATTTATTAAAGTTGTATTGATGATACTCCGTAATTGTGGCATAAGGGTGAGCGCACATCGTGATGGGCCGCAACGCAAAAATCCACCCTTCTGCAGTGTACAGAAATTACAAACACTTAAGGCGTTGTCAGCTCGTAAAGTCGGTTTATTTTTTATTAAAAAGGAAATATATTCCGAATGCTGGCCTTTTCCACAAATTTCAATTCGCTCAGCGGGCTATGTTGGGTGTTTCTCTATGGGATAGAATCCGTAACGAGGAAATCCGCCGGAGAACTAAGGTAACTGACATAGCCAAGAGAATAAGTAAGCTGAAGTGGCAGTGGGCAGGCCATATCTGTCGCAGAACCGATGGCCGTTGGGGCAGACGCGTTCTGGAGTGGAGACCGCGCAACGGCAAACGCAGTGTGGGACGACCTGCAGCCCGCTGGACCGACGACCTTAAAAAGGTAGCGGGAAGTGGGTGGATGAGGAAGGCGGAGGGCCGTGTGTGGAGGCCTATGTCTAGCAGTGGACGAATGGGACGGATATGCCGAATAAACGAAATAAAGAATTTGTTCCGTTTTTCGAGAAGCGCTTGATAATGAAAATGAGTTTCACCACCGCCCGCACCGCGCCATTGTTGGGAACGTGACGGACGACGACCGCATCACCTAATTAGCGAGCTCCATATAAAAGTGAAGGTCTAGCCCCACTACGGATGCACGGCGCAGCGCGGCACGTAGCGGCAAATATTCTTTGATAATAATGAAATAACTAGAAGTATAATTCGCTATAATCCGCCACAGTAGGTAAATCTATGTGGTACAACTACTTACAGTGTGTATCTTGCACTTGTAGCTTGCGATATTCACCACACTACACAAATCTTCCAAATTATTCTCAACGTACGTTTCACTCCAACACCGGAGCATCTTCAGGAGATGTTGACTCGACAATGCACATTCGATCGAAATATTCATTGTATGATGTTGCATGGAGCTGGGCCCAGTTAAGCGACGCGTCACGAAGATGCACTGCGACATAAATGTACAAAGAATTCAAGCCGCGCCGTGCCTCTGTAGTGGGGCTAGACCTTAGTTGAGAGGTACATTTTTCCGCTAGACATATTTTGTTGTAGGTACCTAGTTGGTTTTCATTCATCATCATCCGGCTAATTACTGAGCACGAGCATAGTACAAATAGAACGAGTCTCCTCTCAGAATGAGACGTGTTTGTTTGGCCATAGTCCACCACGCTAGCCAATCGGGCATGCGAACTTCCTCACGATGTTTTCCTTCACCGTTAGAGCAAGTGATATTTTCTTTATTAAAAGCACATGCTTAATCCGAAAAGTTAGTGGTGCGTGGCCGCGGATCGAAACCCCGACCTACCGAATAGAAAGATGGACATCTAAACCACTAATCTATCGCGGCTTTTAAGTAATAATCCATACTAATACATATTATAAATGCGAAAGTGTGTCTGTTTGTCGATCTGCTACGATTTAAAGGGCAATCTTTTCTACCGATTTTCATGAAATTTGGTATAGAGGTGGGTTACATCCCGGGACATAGGCTATTTTTTATCGAGTTAACTTGCCCCGGCAATTAAAAAAAATAATCAATGCGGACGAAGTCGCGGGCATCACTAGTAAGTAATTATTAAGTTTGAATTTTCATCATAACAATAAAATTAAAGATAATAGAAGAACAATTAATTGTATAGCCATGACCCAAATATCAAATCGTTAAAATCAATCGATAAATTGATTCCAAGCCGTATAAAATTATACAGAAATATACAATTAAACATTAAACTGCAGATTGCAATTAACAACGCCATTTTCTAGATAAAATAATTATAAGACTGATTTATGTAATGCTTAGTAAAACAACAGTTAAGTCAAAGCTTAATAGGGTGTAAATTATTTACAGTAAAATCACAGTAAGATAAACAAAATAGACCGTTAAATTAATTTTTAATTAATTTAAAACTTATTCAAAATTGTAAAACGCTCATTTAACAATTAGTTTCTTCTTTTCTTTTAGAACCTATTTTCTTGAATGTTGAAAATGAACATTATAAATGGAACTAGGTAGTAAAATAATGTCGATAGTTATGACACACAAATCCAATCGAAAAAGTCTCACTCCTTAATTTTCTCAAAAAATCAAAAATTTTATTTTTTTATTCAAGTTGTAGACTTTTTACAAGTGCTTTTGAATAGTCGAATGAATCCACCACTGGTCCGGAATGTTTCCTACCGAGAAGAATCAGCAATAACTCGGTGATTGTTCTTTTTAAAAAAAAAAAAATTACAATTACATTAATGTGAAGATACTTACGAGTAGGTAACCGCAGTCCTAAGCATTGTTGGAGCGAGTCAAATCCATGCTCTTTTTAGGGTTCCGTACCCAAAGGGTAAAAACGGGACCCTATTACTAAGACTCCGCTGTCTGTCCGTCTGTCTGTCTGTCTGTCTGTCTGTCTCCAGGCTGTATCTCATAAACCGTGATAGCTAGAAAGCTGAAATTTTCACAAATGATGTATTAAGAGGGGTCCCCATACAATAAACGTGTTTTTTTCGTATTTTTTTGCCCAATATTAAAAACGGTAACAGGTAGACGGTTCAAATTTTCACAGAATATTAACTTGTATATTACCTTTCAAAATAAATAATTAACTATCAATAAAGTAAATATTAAAGGGGGGCTCCCATACAACAAACGTAATTTTTATTTTTAATACGTCATAAATCGTAAAACTTACTACAGGTTTGTACGGAACCCTCGGTGCGCGAGTCCGACTCGCACTTGGCCGGTTTTTATCATATTATTTTATATAATCTTCAACAGTATAATAAGATTTTTTCAGGAGCATATTTTTAATGGATTTCTTAAACTTGCATAATATTTAGGAGATAGCTGCACTTTTGGTAACTATCGCTAGAAAGGCTGATTTAGTATTGGTGGGTCCTAGGCTCTCCACTGATGGGAAATCTGCCAGTCTAAACGCCAGGCGCGGACCGGACAGACCATCACTATCGTCATCAGTGGAGAGCCCTACACCCACCTAATACTGAATGAGCCTTCCTGGCGATAGTTACCAAAAGTGCAGCTATCTAGTCTATACAGGCAAGTTTATGGTAGTGGAATTTTGTTATAGAATAGATACGACGCGAGTCGCGACGCTATGATGTCAAACAGTATCTTGGGTCTTGACCCTTCACGTGGCCTACGTTGTCGCGTAGACAAGTATGTCATTTTCTATGGCGTCGTTTCGCGTCGCGTCACGTCACGTAGCTTCTGTCGTTCACTTAGACAACGGGTCAGTAATAACCGCAAGCATGTTAGTAGATGTACTCGTATTGGTCGCAGTCATTAGACCATGTTCACACCACCACGCTAAATGGGACGAAGCGTGGGAGAATTCACTGTTTTCGGACGATATCTGGGTTAGCGCACACACACTAGGCCCTAAAAAAATCTGGTGGACAAGAATACTGCGTAACTCACATTTATAAGGCGGTTATTTCTGTCTGTTGGTTTGTTATGGCATCTCAATGAAACTTTGAATGCAAATCGGCACACTTAAAATGCGAACACTCTGGGTTAACGTGTAAGCTCGTAACGCCCCATACAACCTAATACCACAGCTAATACAAAGAATACTTGCCGCTACGTGCCGCGCCGCGCCTCGCCTCTTAGTAGGGAAAGCTGACTGTGGGAAGAGGCCTAAAGCACGTTAATTTTTTCTATAGAAAAATCACAAAAGGTTTAACCCTTTGTTAAATATAACGGTATTCATTGATCGGTAGCAGACAGCCACTTTTATAAAAATAAACTTTTAGCTAAATTTCGTTAATGGAAAACGAAGAAAACGTAAAAAACTTTATCGATGGTGTTTTTTTTCCACAATGACGCAAAAATTACGGTCTACCTTTAATTGAATAGTACTTTTAAAGGTTTTGTTCTATAACTATAGAAGTATATGATACTTATTTGTCTTTTCTACAAAAAGTTGTAGGTAGATACATTTATTAAATCAAAATCAAATCAAATTATTTATTTGTTAATACAGTTGAGGTTTGTACATAGATGTTAGTTTTACAGAAGGTAAGTATCATGTATTCTGTGTGGTGTACAAATATATTAACTTACTTAATTACAAATTTCGAACAGAAATATTAGAAACCGTCAGCGTTGGCATCCTTATGTGGTTGACGTCCAATCTGCTCGCACGAAGCGTTTTTGCTCGACGTTTCTGATACGAACCGCTAGGGTGTGGAACACCCTCCCAGCGCACGTGTTTCCTGCACGTGCATATATATACCTAACTTAAGTACCTTCAAGGCAAGAGTGAATAGGCATCTTCTAGTCAAGCGCGTTCCAAGCTACACCTCATCATTGCTTTGCAATAAGCATGATTGTCGTCAAGAGCAAGCCTATCACGCAAAAAAAAAGTATTATTAGTGTTTAGTAAGTATTAGAAACGTAGGAATGATTAGTAACGTAGTTAACTTGGATATTTTGGCTTTTATATTAGAACTAGCTGATGCCCGCGACTTCGTCCGCGTGATTTAAGATTTTATTATTCCCGCGGGAACTCCTTAATTTTTCGGGAATAAAAAGTAGCCTATGTCGCTCTCCAGGTCCTCAACTATACCCATGCCAAAAATCACGTCGATCCGTTGCTCCGGTGCGGCGTGATTAAAGGACAAACCAACAAACCAACAAACAAACACACTTTCGCAATTTATAATATTAAATATTCTATTAAATATTATTATTGATTCGAATTGAAGGAAAGGGTAGTTACTATTTTAATTAAACATATTATAATATATACATTACTAATGCCCGCGACTTCGTCCGCGTGGATTGAGGTTTTTCGGTTCCCGCGGGAACTCTTTAATTTTCCGGGATAATAGCATATGTGCTATTCCAGACTATAATCTATCTCTGTGCCAAATTTCATCCAGATCCGTTCAGTAGTTACGGCGTGAAAGCGGAACAAACATACAAACAAACTCACTTTCCCATTTATGATATTAGTAAGGAAGTAAGGATGGTAGCTCAATGTTTAACCACTGGACGGATGGCATTCAGCTTTTTTACCCCTAAGAGGTAAAAAAGAGGGTAAAAGAAACTGCCCCTGTTAGCCTACGCGGCGTAACAAATTGGTTAGCTAATTATTATTGTCAAGCATGAACAGCGAACACCGGTGGCCTTGCGGTACGAATTCGGCACTCACAATACACTAATCACAGTCAGTACGTACCACACAATCGGACGGACGGACGCTGGGAATAAGGCCTCATTTGTCATAGACAACACAATGGCCATTCAGTTCTATCGTATGAATATTCAATACAACTACATGCATAGGTACATCGTATAACTCGTTTGGCTCTATGTTGTATCCAAGCTGTGCCCGAGACTTCGTCTACGATTTAAAAACCACAAGCATTTCTGTAGAAGTGCCTACTTGTTACAATTCAACCACTTAGAAGGTGAAGACTGGGAAAATTCGCCATGTTTTTTAAAATTATTTATTGTACTGTTTAAATTAGCCTTTGACTGCGATTTCACCTGGTGGTAACTGGTAACTAATTACAGCCCAACCCTCCCACCAAAACAGAACAGAGTAAATTTAGTTTTCCGAATCGGTGGTAGTCTTAAGTCTTGACGTTTCATAAGTGACTCAATTTGTCCTACGTGAAATAAATAAAATATTTATCATTTAGAAATTACTAGCTAATGCCCGCGACTTCGTCCTCGTGGATTGAGGTATTTGCCAAAAATCACGTCGATTCGTTGCGGCGTGATTGAAAGACAAATCAACAAACCAACAAACAAACACAATTTCGAATTTTTAATGTTAGTGCTGTATTCGCACCCTGAAAGTACAAAACACAACTCAAAAACTACAATTACCTCGTCCTTTGCTTCACCTTCCATGAGGCTCCTACTATGGACGAAATAGGTTCCAAGAAAAAACTTGCGCCTTATCGATTTTACCTTAATTAAAACAACAGGATTAACCGCAGCCGAGTTTTTGCATTAAATTACGTTTACTTGGCGCCAACTCACTTTATATTCCTTTGTTGCCAACTTTAATTTACTTTTGGTAATGAATTTCATACAGGAATCAATATTACGCTCGCTTCGCGTCGTTTTTGATGACCTCCCTAGTGCGGCTCGTTTCAGTAGAATCAGCTTTCCGAACCGGTGGTTGAGTATTGATGTATTATAAGTATATTATTGTATAAGTATATTATTGTATAAGTGACACAAGTTGTCCTACGTAAAATAAATAAATAATTTATCATTTAAAGGAAGAACATACTCGTAGGTCTACAGACAAAAAAAATTGTCAGACTGTCAAAAATTACAATGCACAAACTTGATACGATAAACGCAAGGATTAAGTATTTTTGCTTTGTCCTTTAAATAGGTATGTAAAAAGTTGCCCTGCCCTGGGATACTACCTCTATACCAAATTTCATCAAAATCGGTAAAAATGATGGGTTTTTATAGCGTAAGGGACAAATAGATAGACAGACGCAGTTTCGAATCATACTATTATAAATGCTAAAGTGTGTTAGTTTGTTGGTTTGTTGGTTTGCCCTTCAATCACGCCGCAACGGAGCAACGGATCGACGTGATTTTTGGCATGGTTATATAGTTGAGGACGAAGAGTGACTACTATTTATCCAGGAAAATACAACCACGCGGACGGAGTCGCGGGCATCAGCTAGTTAATTATAAAATTAATAATGGATTAAAAACGTTAACTTCCTGAAATAGACGTGGAAAAAGAGGGATGGTCAACGACCTACCGCGTATAGATTTCTAATCATTATCCATGCCTTATCGGGCATAGGCGACTGTGATTATGCTAAGTCGTTAATTCTCTCATGGTAGGGGCTTTGATGACAGATCGTTGGACAGACGACTGCGCGTGCGCGCCTTGCTAATTAGGCGTCACAATCGTACATTATTTATAGGGTTGAAGACCTGAACATACACGTAGTGACGCATGATGATGCGGCAGAACGTCTCAATACATGAATATGCTTCATCATTGTATTCATCATCATGTATGACGTCATTCATCATCATCATCATCACAACTGCAACCTAGTCGCTGGGTCACTACTGAGCGCGAGTCTTCCTCTAAGAATGAGAAGAGTTAGGCCATAGTTCACTACGCTGATCAAGTGCGGATTGGCAGACTTCTCAAACCATAAGTAGATCTCCCTGGCATGCAGGGTTCCTTGTGATGTTTTCCTTCACCGTTAGAGCAAGTAATATATATTTAATGTCTTAAAACGCACATAATTCCGAAAGGTGCGTGCCCGAATATCGAACCCGGGCCCCTTCGCGAAGTCTTAACCACTGGGCTATCACCGCTGTCATGATCGTGCTCTAAAAACAGTCCAAAAGTAAATTAGTTCATAAAAATATAAACGCAAAAAAAAACTAATGCAATCCAAAAGTAACATAAAAAATTGTACCGCAATAGTTTTCGTGTGAATTTATTCTGCTCCGTGACAAGACAAGACATTTTAACTTTCGTTGTCACTTTTACCGGACGTCCACCAAAAGTAGAATCTCACGGTCAAATTATTACTAGCGATAACGCGTGAAAAAACTGTAACTTTAGAAGCTTAGACCACAGAGTTATAAAGAGAAGCAGAGTCAAGATAACGTACAAAATAGCGTGGCAATTACAAACACACGAAAACATTACGCACACATACACAAAACTCAGGGCCGAACACAGACATATAAATAGAAGCAGACACAACATAAATTTCACACCCACATAGACAAGTGTATGCGAATCAGTGTGACTTAGTGTGACCGTGTCCCTGCAAGCAAAAATGTGTATGTATTAATTTGCTGCAACACTGTGCTACACCAACGCACACATTGACAAAAATTCAATGCGTGGCAGTCATTTTAAGACACCTAGGAGACCTATGGCGTTTGTTTACATTGTGTTGTCTTGGGTGTCATAAGTTTTTTGTGAAATTTGGAGATTTATATGAATATTTGCTGAAATAAAATGGTGAAGTGTTGTGTCCCCCTGTGTTACAACGCTTCGTACAGGAAAACCCCAGAAGTAACGTTCCATCGGTAAGTAAAATTCATGCTATCATGTAGCTTTGGAATGTTTTCGTATCGCATCGTATCAAGGCTAAGATATCTAATATTTTATAGTTGTTATGACGAAATATGTAGCCATGCATATATTAAAACTATAATATTATGGTTTTCTGTAGAAATACATGCTTTAAGTTGTTGAATAATCTTTTTTGACATTTTGAGAACTATAACAAATTACAGGGCCGGACTCGACGACTCTTTTATTTTAAGTATATAACTTCGACTTTTAATTTCAGGTTTCCAAAGGATGAATACCTGAGAGACCTATGCATAAAAATATTAATAGAAAAGACTGGCAGACCAACTCATGGAGTGCTATATGCTCCAAGCATTTTACAGATAATCTAAGAACGTAATATATTCCGTACGATTCTATCTCCTGGTGCAATACCGACCATTTTCAAAGAAAAGTTAGTTGAGGTCTTATACTAAGTAGGTACCAATTTACCTTATCTTCCATTAGGTGGATGAATTTCATTAATTTTTATTGAAAACCTCAATACAGATTCTAAAGCACTAATTGTAAAGTTTATTTGAATAAAAAACATGTGAGTTTAAAACACCTGTTGTAATTTTTTATTTAATCTCTTTTTGGAATAACGATTCGATTTGATTGTTTAACATTTATTTGGCTTACTGCCAAGAAATTATTGTCAATAGGAACTTTGAGCTAAAATCTGGCGGTATTTACACGATATCCGTTGGTACTGTTCTTCTAAATAATATCCCCATCACCTGCGCGTCGACGCAGAGCGAGAACGACGCGAGAACCACGTGGCCATGATACTGACGGAGTCCTCAGGATTTGAGTTGTAACAGGAGTTATAACTCCGCGCGCGACGGTGACGATATCACACGCAGCAAGGAGCACACATCTATATTCACCACATTGACTAGGGTCCCGACGTGGTGATGATTACCATTACTAGTATTACTATATATTGCAGTTGTGATCGCTTGTGATGAGGAAATTATAAAAGTACCAATAATAATTATTTTTAAAATCCTTACAAATTATAGCTTCCAAATGATAGGTGTCTTTAGGTCAATTTTTTTCACGCAACCTAACCCTACATATTAATATAATGTTTTATGCAGCAACAAGGTTCGGCCCTGAGTTTTGTGTATGTGTGCGTAATGTTTTCGTGTGTTTGTAATTGCCACGCTATTTTGTACGTTATCTTGCCTCTGCTTCTCTTTATAACTCTGTGGGGCCGAACCTTGTTGCTGCATAAAACATTATATTAATATGTAGGGTTAGGTTGCGTGAAAAAAATTGACCTAAAGACACCTATCATTTGGAAGCTATAATTTGTAAGGATTTTAAAAATAATTATTATTGGTACTTTTATAATTTCCTCATCACAAGCGATCACAACTGCAATATAGTAACACTAGTAATGGTAATCATCACCACGTGCGGGACCCTAGTCAATGTGGTGAATATAGATGTGAGCTCCGCGCTGCGTGTGATATCGTCACCGTCGCGCGCGGAGTTATAGTTCCTGTTACAACTCAAATCCTGAGGACTCCGTCAGTATCATGGCCAGTGGTTCTCGCGTCGTTCTCGCTCTGCGTCGACGCGCAGATGATGGGGATATTATTTAGAAGAACAGTACCAACGGATATCGTGTAAATACCGCCAGATTTTAGCTCAAAGTTCCTATTGACAATAATTTCTTGGCAGTAAGCCAAATAAATGTTGTTAAACAATCGAATCGAATCGTTATTCCAAAAACAGGTTAAATAGAAAATTACAACAGGTGTTTTAAACTCACATGTTTTTAATTCAAATAAACTTTACAATTAGTGCTTTAGAATCTGTATTGAGGTTTTCAATAAAAATTAATGAAATTCATCCACCTAATGAAAGATAAGGTAAATTGGTACCTACTTAGTATAAGACCTCAACTAACTTTTCTTTGAAAATGGTCGGTATTGCACCAGGAGATAGAATTGTACGGAATATAATATTACGTTCTTAGATTATCTGTAAAATGCTTGGAGCATATAGCACTCCATGAGTTGGTCTGCCAGTCTTTTCTATTAATATTTTTATGCATAGGTCTCTCAGGTATTCATCCTTTGGAAACCTGAAATTAAAAGTCGAAGTTATATACTTAAAATAAAAGAGTCGTCGAGTCCGGCCCTGTAATTTGTTACAGTTCTCAAATGTCAAAAAAGATTATTCAACAACTTAAAGCATGTATTTCTACAGAAAACCATAATATTATAGTTTTAATATATGCATGGCTACATATTTCGTCATAACAACTATAAAATATTAGATATCTTAGCCTTGATACGATGCGATACGAAAACATTCCAAAGCTACATGATAGCGTGAATTTTACTTACCGATGGAACGTTACTTCTGGGGTTTTCCTGTACGAAGCGTTGTAACACAGGGGGACACAACACTTCACCATTTTATTTCAGTAAATATTCATATAAATCTCCAAATTTCACAAAAAACTTATGACACCCAAGACAACACAATGTAAACAAACGCCATAGGTCTCATAGATGTCTTATAATGACTGCCACGCATTGAATTTTTGTCAATGTGTGCGTTGGTGTAGCACAGTGTTGCAGCAAATTAATACATACACATTTTTGCTTGCAGGGACACGGTCACACTAAGTCACACTGATTCGCATACACTTGTCTATGTGGGTGTGAAATTTATGTTGTGTCTGCTTATATTTATATGTCTGTGGCTTAGACGAACATAAATTAAAAAGTCAGTTATTATCACGACGTAAAAAATTCTACTGTTCAATATTATTTATGGTCTAAAGTTTATATTTTAAGAAAGCGCCCTATTTTTTTTCTAGAAAAAACAATAGAATAACATAAAATATTACTATAACCAGCAGCATTTTATTATTGTGCTTGGATAATTGTATAATTATTTTAGGTTAAAAAAAACTGTTAGTAAGTTTTTGATATTATGTTGATTCACACCTAAGTATTAAGACAAGTATTTGTACGCCTAGCGGCATGAAATAGTGTTTTAAAAAAAAATTACCAACTTGTAAAAATATGTTTCAACAAATAAATTGATTTTGATTTTGAATTGCCAGGCTTCCAGTGAACCACTCCCACCTTCCAAGATCCAAAAGTTTGGGTTCGACATTGACGAGTCAGTCATTGAGCGAGTGAACCAGGAATTGTAAATTGAATTTAATACTAAATGCAATTAATAGTACATTATTGCAAAGGCCGGGAAATAGGCAATTGCAGGTCGAGTATGAGTTTGAAGGCCGAGTCGTAGGCGAGGACTTCACTAATACGAGACAGGCAATTGCCATTTCCGCCGAGGCATATATAGTGCTTTTCTCAAAAGAATGCAGGGAAATAAAACATACTTTTTATATTATCATAAAATTTTCATATACTTTCATGTATTTTTTTTTGACTTCGCTGGAAGCAGGTTTTCCATTGACAATTTGGCTTCTTATCTTAAATCTGGTGGAGTACAATCAATCTCCATTTCACTCTCTGAATCGTTGGAAACCATTTTAATTATTATTAAATTTATATTTATTAAGTATGTAAATAACAAATCAAGACGAATTTTCAGCTTTGCCGCCAATTTTTTTTTATCATCTGTGCCGACAGGCAAACGCATTTAAGGCTATACAGCCACGTAAACGCAATTTGTACTAATTAAAGAGACTATGGTATGCCAAGAATGACAAAAGAGATCCGATCAAATAGTATCTAATAACCCCAGCACGCCTTTTCATACAACATTGCAGGAGCGTTGTAATGTTCCAAATTCAAAAAACGCTCCTGCAATGGATTTGATTTTCTTTGTCCGAAAATTCGATACTTCGCGTGTTCTTTTTTCAAAATAATGACAATATTTCCATGCATGTTTGAGGAAAACAAATTTATATGCAAACGTAGTACAATAGTCTTAAACAAGTTTTAACTCCTAATTCCCATAAGAGCTTTCCCATAATTGCGTTTCGAGACTTGTTCAAAACTGGATCACAGGTTCAAATTAAAAAACACACATGTAACGGGTTCACTTATTCCTTACTTTAAGGGCAAGTTTTTTATGTGTCTAGCGCCTTACTATTGACGATTATAAGGCTGCTTACACGCACGAGACCGTCTTAGGACTTTGTATTAGGTTTTTTTTAACCCACTCAGCCGGTGGTCCATGATGATGCATTCTAAGATGATAGCGGGCTAGCCTGTTAGGGGTAAGTCGATTAAATTAAACCAATACCAATAATTGGTTATTCGGTTGTTATTTATGAAAATCAGACTTCTTATGACCACGTAAAAATATACGTTTTAAACGTTATACGTTTTAAACGATATACGTTAAAAAGTGCTGATGGCCTAGTGGTTACAATTTCGCCCTTTTTATTATCCACTACAAGTTAGCCCTTTACTGCGATCACACCTGATGGTAAGTGATGATGCAGTCTAAGATGGTACTGTTAGAGGTATGGCAGTTATATTAAACCCATGCCTACCTGCCTTATAATGGCGTGCACAGTATTCGGAGCCCGGGTTAGGCATTGGTTACGTAGAGACCTACTTTCAGGTAGGGAATGATGAAAATTATGCATTGAGCTTTTTTAACTAGGGTAAGCAGTACTTTTATGCCTCTATGCCGTACACGCGACTGCCTCCCTATGGGTTTAATATAACTGCGTACCCCATACGGGTTAGCCGGCTACCATCTTAGATTGCATAATACCACTACTACTTACCAACAGCTGTGATCACCACTTTTAGTGGAATAAAAAAAGAAAAGTGTATAAAGCCTGCCAATCAGAACTTGGCCAGCATATTCGCCCATATACCTACGTTATGGAAAGCGATTGTCTTGACGTAAGCCTGTAGAAGTCCTTATAATTTGAGGTCAAGTATAAAACGGTCTAGGTGTTTGTAGTTTTTGTGTAATATCTATTTTGATTCCCACTTAAAAGGACAACTGGTTTTCTCTGGCGTACTATTGAACTTCGATGTTGTTATTTTTTGTTCTATTAGTCACTAACAGGTAAGTACTATCTGCGTGATTATTATTTAATGTGTACATGCCGACAGATGAGTTTGAAAATCTCCCTGATTTTACAAATTGCCTTGCAAAGATCAGTGCGATTGTTGAAGAATACAATGTGGCGTCTGTATACATCTTAGGAGATTTTAATGCCCATCCTAGTGCCCGTTTTGGTAATGAGTTGAAGCAATTTTGCGATGAACAGAAGTGGATATGGGCCGATATCTCCAAGCTAGGTAGTCAATCCGACACGTTCACTTTTATAAGTGAAGCGCATGGTAGCCGAAGATGGTTGGATCATTGCCTCACCACTGAAGCAGCGTGGGAAACCGTTATGAGTATTGATGTGCTATATGATATTTCATGGTCCGACCACTTTCCACTACGTATAGAATGCGATATTGAGATGACTGAGGATCCTGTAGTTAACAGCAATATCACTGCAAGGACGGGCATCCGCTGGGGCTCCAGAGATGCAACGCAAATTGACAACTACTATAAGTATTGTAAAAATAGATTAGATAAAGTAAACGAATACCTAATATGTGAAGATTGTGATAGTAATTATTGTTGTAATAATATTGATAGTCATTATTCTTTTATTAATAATTTATATAATGAAATTGTTGTTGTGATGCAATCTGGTGCTATACACACATCAAAGCGATGTCAGTTTATTAATAGTTCTAAGAATAAGCAAGTCACAGGCTGGAATTTTCATGTCCAGGACAGTCATAGACTGTATAGGATGCACTTTGAATCTTGGGTAATGGAGGGCAAGCCGTCTACGGGATGCTCATATTTTAATATGGCCGAAGCTCGTAAAACATTCAAAAATAAGCTTCGTTGGTGTCAAAAAAACGAAGAAACCGTTAAATTAGATATATTAGCCATGCATCGTAAACAAAAAAATTTTGTGAAATTTTGGAAAGACACTAAAAGTTTTAATGGTAAATCAAATGCACCGTTGACAGTGGACGGCTTGCAGAGCCATGCACAGATAGCCAATATGTTTGCGGAAAAATTTAAAGTCCAACCGCTAGAAGTAGATCCAGTGCTAAGAGGTAATAATAATTGCAGTTCCTTACCCAAGCCACAACAGGGTATAAAGCAATTCACGGTTGAGGAGGTGTTTCAAACAATTAAAGAAATGACTAAAGGGAAAAGCCCCGGTTTTGACGAGTTAAGCATTGAACATATAATATACGGTGGCAAAGTTCTACATGACAAACTTTGTAGTCTATACAATCTTTGTATCAAATTTTCCTATCTACCGCAAAAGTTGATGAAAACTGTAGTTGTTCCAATAGTGAAAAATAAAACCGGGGACTTAAGTTCAGCTAATAATTATCGTCCGATCTCTTTAGGCACTATAATTGGTAAGATCTTGGAACGACTGCTGCAGCCCGAACTGCTCAAGAATGTGGTCATCGATGATGCACAGTTGGTTTTCGTCCTGGTCTATCAACGGACTCAGCAATCGTTAGTTTAAAGCACACTATAAAGTACTACACCAGTCGGGATACGTCTATTTATGCGTGTTTTCTTGACCTGAGTCGGGCCTTCGACCTGGTCAATTATGACATTCTCTGGGAGAAATTATACCGGTCTCAGGTCCCTAACGAAGTGGTGGGTCTGTTGAGACACTGGTACGGAAACCAAACTAATGTTGTAAAGTGGGGCGAAACGACTTCTAATTCGTATAAATTAGACTGCGGAGTTCGTCAGGGAGGAATAACTTCTCCGGACCTTTTCAATATTTACATGAACAACTTGATAGAGGGGCTGAGGGACACCAATGTCGGTTGCCATATCAATGGTGTTTGTGTAAACAGCCTAAGTTATGCCGATGACATGGTGATCCTCAGCCCGTCTATCCAAGGCCTCAGAAAGTTGCTTTCTGTCTGTGAGCATTATGCGAATGCTCATGGACTGAAATACAATGTTGATAAAACTGAGATGCTAGTTTTTAAATCAGGAAAGGGTCCGGAAAAGATTCCAGGAATAATGCTGAATGGTAAAGCAGTTCGGGTTGTACAGAAGTTCAAATACCTTGGGCATATTTTGACAGAGCAATGAGGAACTTTCCAGCCTACGTTCCTTAGAAACATCATAGGTGGCGCTCTCTAACACACCAAGGATATAGGATTGCAATGAGGTGATACTTGTGTAATACGTACCATAGTCGTAATAGTAATCTCTATGGCCTAATGCCTGAAAAAGTTTTTACGAAGAAAACTAAGGCCAGTCACTCACTATTTCGTTTTGCGATACGGTTGCGTAATTTGGTTGAATTCATTTAATTTTTTCGTCTTTGTATCGAATTTGGACTCTGATTACCACTGTATAATATGAAGACCTGCCTACGAAATTTGGATACCGATTCTCCTGCGTATTGACGACCTGGATGCGACATTTGGATACCGATTCTCCTGCATATTGAAGACCAAGGAAGTTTCCAAATTTACGTATTAGGTAATGTTTTCGTATTTACGTTCAGTTTGGCTTTTGCAGCCTAACAAGCAGTACACAATCGTCTATAAGTTAAACCACTTTTTTCGTAAGCTACGAGCACAGTTACCACTTCGTCCACTTCCGATTTCATACGAATTACGAATATGGGCGAATAACAAAAACGACACAGGATTGTCTGACCTAAACTGTCGGATAGGTCAAACAAAAAAAAGTGATACGCTGAGCAGGACAAGAGAATATTTTCTCGCTCTGTCACTCCTCGGCATTAGCGTATATACACCTACTGATTTTGCTTACTTGTGATATAATTATTATAAAACAAAGTCCCCCTGCCGCGTCTGTCTGTCTGAACGCAATAAACTCAAAAACTACCGAACCAATTTTCATACGGTTTTCACCAATCGACGGCGTTATTCAAAGGAAAGGTTTATATGTATAATTCATTAATGATTTGTAAAAATTGGTTGAATTATGAGGATAATTGTTGAAGATGTCGGAAAAAATCAAGCCGATTGGAAGCTTTCATCGAAATCGCTGCCTTATCCCTTGGAGATAAAACAAAACAATGTATCGTGGAATTGTTCCTCTTTTACAGGTCGACATAAAAGTAGGCGATGGCATATGACTAACTTTTAAGGATAGCTTACTATACCCATATAAACTGACCGATATCACCCGCGTCGGCTAGTTAGAATCGACTGGGTGACGTCACGGCTGTGACTACCGGCCACGTGCCGGACAATTTGGAAACGCAAGGGAAAATATATCGAAGTTATGATTCATAACTTCGTCATTTGTGAAGAAAATTTAAGAAATCCACCAGTATGGGTAGCATGCGCACAACGAGTAAAATTATGTCTACCCATTATCTCTATTTGTCTACCGACGCTAACATGGTTGCTTGTCTCGTTATGTCAAAAGTAGAGACAAAAGTAATATTTCTTATATGTTGTTCTCTACGAACCTTTACATGCCAACAATTTTTTTCTTGTAATATACCGCGTTTTGTGCATGTAAACGAAAAATTAGCCGGCAACGACAACATCTCTCTCTCTCGTCGCGAGATAATCTCGTGGTGCGCATTCTAAGCACACTGGTTTCATTGCAAGCTTAGCTTTATGTTTTTAAGTTAAATAAAAAATTGGAAACTTCCTTGGTCTTCAATAAACAGGAGAATCGGTATCCAAATATCGTAGGCAGGTCTTCATATACAGTGGTAGTCGGAGTCCAAATTCGATGCAGACGAAAAAATTAAATGGATTCAACCAAATCACGCAACCGTATCGCAAAACGAAACAGTGAGGGACTGGCCTTAGTTTTCTTCGTAAAAACTTTTTCAGGCATCAGGCCATAGAGCATCACTATTACGACTATGGTACAAGTATCACCTCATTGCACACTTATATCCTTAGTTTGTTAGAGAGCGCCATCTATGATGTTTCTAAGGAACGTAGGCTGGAAAGTTCCTCATTGAAGGACGACAGTGACATTGAGAGAGAAAGGAGGGCACTCTCGATTCGATGCAATATGCTGGCACGTAGATTTGGCAAATGCAGTAAGGCTGTTAAAATTACCCTATTTAACGCCTACTGTCAGTGCTTTTATACGTGCCAGCTATGGACTAACTTTTTGAGAAAATCATACACTGCAATACGTGTGCAATATAACGATGCATTCCGAATACTCATGGGGCTGCCACGGTATTGCAGTGCTTCTACAATGTTTGCCGAAGCGAGAGTGCCCGACTTCTATTGTATTGTGAGAGCTCGTGTGGCGTCTTTCTGGGAAAGGCTTCAGAGCTCTAACAATCGAATCCTCAAGGTCATCTGTGAGGGTCCTAGCCCTATTTTTGACTATTGGCTGTCTGTGCACCGTGACAAGAACAGAAAGTAGAAAGTACCTGTGACCTGCGACATCTGAAATGAGTTTTTTAACCATTTCAGTTAGCCGTAAGTTTCAATGTTTTTATGTATGTGTCTTTTGACGTGTGACATCTGAAATGAGTTTTTTAACCGTTTCAGTTAGCCGTAAGTTTGAATGTTTTATATGTACTGTATATTTTGTATTGACTTATTTTATACTGGGTTCTTTATGCCTTTAAATAAAAACTTATTATTATCGATATATATCTTACTCTCACGCCCGCATACAAAATAAATACACATATGACCAAGAGAGTTATAATAAACTTACGTATATAAATAGAAACAAATAAACTTACACACATAAATACACAAATAAATAGTTGCAGCGGGCGGAGGATTACACCCCGGCAGGGGAGACCAGACGGCCGGGGGTCAGGGGGACAGGTTGAGAAACCGGCGGACTATCCTAGCCGAGTCTAGCAACACCGCCTTCTGCATCCTGGCTGCGAGCGAACTGCCACGGAACCCCAGTCGCCTCAGATGGTGAGCGAGGCTGACTGGGATTAACCCATTCGCAGATATAACGATTGGGATGGTTTCAGTGGACCCCACATGCCACATGGCGGAAACCTCGTGAGCCAGATCGAGATACTTTCGTTTTTTCTCCGTCTCAGCTCTCACAAGGTTCTCGTCATATGGAATGGTGATATCCACCAAAAACACCCGCGACTGTGCCCGGTCCAACAGCACGATGTCAGGCTTATTCGCTAGAATAGTCCTGTCCGTGATGATGGACCGGTCCCAATAGAGCCGGACTCCGTCACGCTCGAGTACAGGCACCGGTGTGTACCTGTAGTACGGCAGCCTCTCATCCAGGAGACCGTACTTCAGAGCAATCTCCTGGTGAAGGATTTTGGCCGCTTGGTTGTGTCTATGCAGATACTCAGTGTTAGCAAGAGCCGAACATCCCGAAAGCACATGTCTGAGTGACTCACCGGGATGGCGACAGGCTCGACAGATGTCGTGAGTGCCATCCTTCAGAATGTACTTTCGGTAGTTCCGCGTCTTAACTACCTGATCCTGTATTGCACAGACAAACCCTTCGGTTTCCCCAAAGAGGTCACCGAAGCGCAGCCATTGCACGGACGCTTTTTTATCGACGTGTGGCTCATTAAGAGCTTTAAAAAAGCGTCCGTGCAACTCCTTCTCCTTCCATACGGTCTCCCGGTCAGAGATGCCAAGTACCACCGGCGCCTGCCACTCGATTTTGGCTAAGGATAGGGGAGTGAGTCCTTTATCACATTCTATGACCTCTCTATGCATGGGTGACTCCCTCTTCGTCTCGAAGTATGTTCTGAGATTGGCTATCTCCCGGTTATGCATGGTCTTGACGTTTAATACGCCTCGACCACCACATTTCCGGGGGATATACAATCTCATCACAGACGATTTTGGGTGATGCATGCGATAGAGAGTCATAGTCGTGCGGACTTTTCTATCCAGGGCGTCAAGTTCGGTCTGAGTCCATCTGAGCACGCCGAAGGTGTACATGAGAACGGGCATAACCCAGCCGTTATAAGCTCGCACCTTATTGGCGCCTGACAAAAAGCTTTTACAGATTTTTGTCAGACGGCCAAAAAAGGCCTCGCAAACGGACTGTTTCATGTCCGCCTCATTCACTCCTATCGATTGCGACATACCCAGATACCGGTATGATTCAGCTTCGGAGAGGGTCCTAATGCTTGACGGCTCGAGACTAACCTCAGCCGAGTGAGTAACCTGCCCCCTCACCACATGCATGACCGCACACTTGTCCAGCCCAAGCTCCATCCTGATAGAATTACTGAATTCAGTGGTGATATTCAGCAATTCTTGCAGGCGGGTAGCATTGGGTGCCAGTAGTTTGAGGTCATCCATGTAGAAAAGGTGAGGTACTCTTGTCCCTCCCCTCCGAAACTGAAAGCCCGTCCCCGAACTCTCCAGTAGTGAGCTGAGTGGGTTCAGAGATAAGCAAAACCAAAGTGGGCTCAGACAGTCACCCTGGAAGATCCCTCGCCGTATCCTTATCCGGTCATCGGCAGCCGCCAACCGCTCACCGTGGAGACAAAGGATCGTACTCCATTGACCCATGCATTCCCTGAGGAAGTCTCGAACTGTACTATCGACTTTGTACAGTTCAAGGACCCTCAAGAGCCATGAATGGGGCACCGAGTCGAATGCCTTTTTATAATCAATCCAGGCAGCGGAGAAGTTCCGACGGTTGCGTCTGACCAATTGCCCCGCAACGGAGTCGATGAGAAGGAGCTCCTTAGTACCACGGCTACCCCCCCGACATCCGCTCTGAGCCCCAGACATGATGTTATTTTCGTCTACATGACGAGATATCTTAAGGCTCAGAACGGATGTTAGTGTCTTATAGATGGTCGTAAGACACGTAATGGGGCGGTACTTTGCCGGATCAGCGGCGTCCGTGGACTTTGGAGCTAGGTGAGTGATCCCAGTAGCGAAAAGGTTCGGGAGCGTCTTCTGCTCGAGAGATTCTTGGAATTGTCGAGCCAAGGTCGCATGACAAACCGAGAAACCCTTAAGCCAGTAGTGATGCAGCCCGTCGGGACCCGGACTTTTCCAGTTCGGGGCCCGCTTTACTGCATCAACTACATCCTCCGTAGAGATGGCTACCGGGTTCATCGGCTCAATTACGGCACATGCTTCCTCTACCGCCGCAATCCAAGGGCCCTCTTCATGCTCAACCTCTCGCGACCACACACTCCGCCAGAAAGCGACGAGGTCTGCCGGGCTCGGCCGTTGAGAGGTAGAACAGACTGCTGGACACTCCAATCTTTTGTAGAACCTTTTCTGATCACTCGAGAAGAGACGATTTTGCTGAAAGCGCTCGACTCTTTCCGAGTATCGTCGTATGCGGTTCCCCCATGCAGCGATTTTCTGCTTCAGGTCGTCGATGCGCTCCGTTAGCTTTTGGGTTATGTCGGGCTGATCCAACCTAACCCCAAGCCCATTGAAGGCAATTCTAACGGAGCGCACAATCC
This sequence comes from Erebia ligea, assembly GCA_917051295.2. Classification (NCBI taxonomy): domain Eukaryota; kingdom Metazoa; phylum Arthropoda; class Insecta; order Lepidoptera; family Nymphalidae; genus Erebia; species Erebia ligea. The sequence continues at coordinate 3,620,715 of OU785241.1, forward strand.
TTGGCCTGGTATTGCCCGACCTGAAGCTTTGCAGTCTGCCAATGAGGCATCTGGCAAGGTTGATACGGCGTTCTATTCTCTTCTTCCAGGCCGGTTCTGCACTGCGCCTTGCAACAGCAGCGCGTCCTGGACCCGGGGTCTTGGCTCCGATAAATCGATGCACGGCTAAAGCCGCACCGAAGAGAATAGAAGCCGTATCATCCAAGCCAGTGCTGCTCGCTAGGTATTGAGGCAGCATTTGGTTGATGGCCTCAATGACATCCCGCGTCGCTACATTCAGCGTGAGGCGGGAGAGCCGCGGACGATTCTCTAGAGGAGAACTCTCTTCTAGAATCCTTCCCATCCGCTCTATATCTAGGGAGACAGTTTCCTCAGCGTCCCCCTCCACAGGCAAATCTTGCGAGATAGTTGCAGCAGTCTCCTCGCGGGCAGGCGCCGTCGCAGAGACTATTTGCTCTATGGCTGGGGTTGTCACTTCAGGAACAGCCTCACGTCGTAATCGTTCGAGCTCGGCAGCGTTAAAGATGTTCGAACGCTGAATATACCGAGCTCGATCTGCCAGGTTTTGTTCCGTGACAGTTAAGGTCGGCTCAAGCAGCAGGAACTCGCGGTACATTGCCGCTCGGTAGCCAGTCCATCCGGTTTCCCCTCCTGTCGCCCTGTAGTACGCACGCATGACATTCTCGTTCATGAGAGAAGTCCATCTCATGCGGCGTACACCACCAGCGGCGGGCGCCGAAGATGGGGCCCTAGTGGACCCCGTCGGTGCCAAGCCCTCTGGTGGGGATGATGGAATTGTCGGCCGGCCCGATGGTAGTGGCGGCCGACTGATGTGGCTGGCGGCCCGCATGCTGTCACGTCCAGCGCCAGCCCCAGACGCGCCCTGGCGCCCCCCAGGCAGCGACCCTATGTGCGCATTCTCAGTATTCGGTTCCATCATCATAAAAAAGGGGGGGTGGGGTGAGTGGTAGTTACATCACTCGGGGTCCACTCAGGTCCCCGAGGAGGCTGTTTCGATGGCCAGCTAACCAGCTTTCGGGGAACTTGGATGGTAAGCAGTTCCCCGGATCCCTTAGTCGCCTCTTACGATACACCCACGGGATAGAAAGGGGTGGCAATATTCTTCTCTGCCGTTGCCACACGGCTTTTATTATTATATTATTATTATTATTATCGGCTTTTATTTTATTATTATTATTCTTTTATTTTATTTAGCTTCATATTTTTTACATTTTTAAATATTTAACTAAGTACTTATGAAAACAAAAATAAATAAAAAAACATTTAAAAATATAAAAAATAGCGTTCCACCGGTCTCGGGAACAGGGTCCAAGAAACCGGCGGTCAGGGCCCCAGAGAGAGGAACCTCCTGACAATGCGAGCCGTGTCCAGGAGTACAGCCTTCTGGATCTGGCCCTTGACCCAGCTACCCAATGAGAGCCTCGAAAGATGTTGATCGAAGCTCTTGGCTATAAGACCGTTAGTAGTCACGACTATCGGTACAATAATTGCTGAGTCCACATTCCACATGGCGACAACCTCATGCGCCAAGTCTAGATACTTTGTTAGTTTCTCTTTCTCAGCTTTCACGAGGTTCTCGTCATGCGGGACAGTAATATCAACAATCATTGCACGGCGCTCTGATCGGTCTATCACCACTATGTCAGGTTTATTGGCTACAATAGTCCTGTCTGTAATGATAGACCGATCCCAGTATAGTGTGATATGACCATTTTCGAGAACTGGGTCGGGCACATACTTGTAGTACGGTACTTCTGATTCCACAAGATTGTATTTCAAGGCCAGTTGCTGGTGGATAATCCTGGCCACTTGGTTATGTCTGTGCAAGTATTCGCCGTTAGCCAGATGAGAACAACCAGAGACAATGTGACGGATAGTTTCTCCAGGACGGCGACACGCCCGACATATGTCTACCGTTCTATCCTTCATTATGTATTTTCTGTAATTGTTCGTCATCATGACCTCGTCCATAATTGCACATACAAACCCTTCGGTTTCCCCAAAGAGGTCACCGGAGCGCAGCCAGGCCACGGACGCTTCAAAGTCCACATCAGGTCCGTGGAGGGCCCGATAAAAGCGTCCGTGAAGCTCCTTACCTTGCCATACAACCCTGCGGTCATTGGTACTGAGCACTACAGGTATGCGCCAGTTCTCGTTAGCTAAGGAGAGCGGCGTCAGACCCCTGTCCACCATGACCACATCGCGGTGCATCTCCGCCTCCGCGTGGAGAAAGTACTCCCTGAGATTGCACACCTCGCGGTTGTGGAGGGTTTTGGCATTCAAAAGGCCTCTACCCCCACACTTCCGCGGAATGTACAGCCTCATCACCGAGGAGCGTGGGTGATGCATCCGATATGCGGTCAGCAGCGTACGAACTTGTCTGTCCAGAGCGTCAAGTTCAGTCTGAGTCCACCTGAGTATGCCGAAGGAGTACATCAAGACCGGCATGACCCAACCATTGAAGGCACGCACCTTATTGCCGCCCGACAAAAGGCTTTTCAGCACTTTCTTCAGGCGGCCAAGGAAACGCTCCCTCACCGACCGTCTCATGTCGGCCTCTCTGATACCTAATGCCTCCATCATGCCCAAGTATTTGTAGGCTTCAGTTGGGGAGAGCGATCTGAGGTATATGGAATCCGAGAGCTCAACACCCTCAGATTCCACAGTCCTCCCTCGCTTTACATGCATGACCGCACATTTGTCCACACCAAATTCCATCTTAATGGAATCACTAAAGGTTTTAGTTACCTTTAGTAACTCTAGTAGATGTGATTTGTTGGGGGCAATGAGTTTTAGGTCATCCATGTAAAGGAGGTGTGATATAACCTGACCTCCTCTCCTCAACCGGTAACCTAGCCCTAAATTCTCCAAGAGAGTACTCAGAGGATTCAGGGCCAGGCAAAACCACAAAGGACTCAGGCTGTCGCCCTGGAATATGCCTCGCTCAATCTTTATAGGCTCCGCGCTCCCCAGGGTTCGGCGACATCCCGGATAGTGAAGGACCGTCCTCCACTGCCCCATACACGTCTGTAGGAAGGTGCGTAGTACTGTGTTTACTTTATACAGTTCTAGCACCCTCATAAGCCATGTATGGGGTACAGAGTCGTAGGCCTTCTTATAGTCTATCCAACATGTCGACAGATCCTTTCGGGAGCGCTGAGCCTGTTGACAAATGGCCATATCAATGAGGAGAAGCTCCTTAGTACCACGAGAGCCATTCCTACATCCATTCTGAGAAATAGACATGATAGAGTTTGTATTAATGTGATCGTTAATTTTTGTTCTCAGAATGGATGTAAGAAGTTTATATAATGTTGGTAGGCACGTAATCGGTCTATAATTTTTGGGTTCCGTGGTACTACCTGATTTATGGAGCAGGCGGGTAATACCTGTTGTGAGAAACTGGGGTAACGACTGTGACTCTAGAGATGATTGGAATTGGGATGCCAAATGAGCGTGCGAGCTGCGTAACCATTTTATCCAAAAGTTGTGTAGCCCATCCGGTCCAGGTGATTTCCAATTGGGCAGGGGACGGACTGCAGTGGCCACGTCTTCAGGGGTGATAGTAACAAGTCCCATTTCTGGAATTTGATCGCACGCTTTCTCTACATCCCATGTCCAACCATCATCAGTGTGAGCGACAGGTACCGACCAGATGTTGCGCCAGAATGAGGTCATGGCTTCATCATCCGGCAGGCACGTATCGTTGACACCTTGGTCAGGTTGTTCCCAACCTCGATATACCCGCCTCTGATCGCTTTGGAAAGTGCGATTCAACGTATATCTCTCAACCCGGCACTTGTATCTACGGATACGGCTAGCCCATGCAGAGACCTTCTGTTTCAGGAAGTCAATGCGCTCAGTGACACGCGCCATATAATCTTGAGGTCTGATATCAGTCCCCAAAAAAGCGCGCCTCACAAAGCGCATGGCTCTAGGGCGCGTGTTGCCCTCCCTGAAGCAGAGTAGTTTACCAATGAGTGCCCTAGCTCCTTCAACACGACGCTCGATCCTGCACTGCCAGGCTGGTGCGGTAGGCTTTGGTCGTGTTGTTGTATCATTATTAATAAACTTTACATTAGCAACACGACATGCCGCAACCGCCGCGCAGTACAGAATCGAATGTGTGTCGAGAAGGTTTTCGCTGCTGTCAAAATAGCTCGGCAGCAGCGAATCCAGGGCACCCATTAGCGCTTTGTTCTTATTTTTCATGGGCAACCGAGGTAACCGCGGTCTAAGCTCGGGTGGTGAAGATCTATAGTCCCGAATAGCACTCTCCAAAGCGCTCCTCACTTGTTCACTACACTGGGTACTTACATGTGTAGCCCCGCTATCCTCACCCTCATCAGCCTGAGTGGGCTGCAGCGAAATCACATGAGCAGTTTGTGATTGGGTTGGAGCTTGCGGTGAGGGGGCGGTAGCGCGGTTACATTGCAGTTCAGAGCGAAGCCGATCAAGCACGGTGTTGTCCAGCATGTGATTACGCTGAATAACCCGCACCTGGTCCGACAGTCGTTGAGTCGATACATTGAGAGCTGGTTCAAAGACCTGAAACAAAGCATGCATCCTAGCACGGTACGCGGTCATGTTGGTTCCACCATCCGTAGCCCCTAAGTATGCGCGCATGACATTTTCATTAATGGATGTTGTCCATCTCATGCGCGACACACTACCGCCGGGAGCGGGGACCCTATCAGAAGCCGGTGGGCCTCGGGATCCCAAGCAAGTCGGCGGCCGGCCTCTCCCACGACGACGTACTGGTGGTGGCGACGTCGGCGGGGAGAAAAACTCGTCGCTCGAGCTCGACGCAACTGCAGCATTGGGCGTAATCGCGGGTGGTTGCGAGGCGGAGCTGAGTGACGGGTCCGGAGGTGATGATTGTGCGTTCCGTGCTCTGGATCGTGTCAGCATATTACATTATTTCGTCGAATTTTGTTTGCATTTCATCAATAATTGTAATCAGGCATTTAGTGACAACGTGTGTCAGTTGTATTATTATTATTATTATTATTATTATTATTATTATTATTATTATTATTATTGACTAGCTGATGCCCGCGACTTCTTCCATGTGGTTAAAGTTTTTTCTAACTCAGACAAAAGACAACAGCCAAAAAGTAGTCTATATGTCACTCTCCAAGTCTTCAGCTATGCCCATGCAAAACATTACGTCAATTCGTTGCTCTATTGCGGCGTGATTGAAGGATAAACCAACAAACAAACACACTTTCGCATTAGTACGATATTGAAGCTATCTAAATCATAGTGATACTGGGTACTAAAAGACGCTATCTTAATTTAGGTACTTATTTATTTAGTATTGATTTACTCTATGGAGTTTAACATTGGAAGGATAACCCAAAGTCTTACCCGCGCGAAGCAATATGGGTTTGTTTAAATATTTCACGTAGGACTACTTGTGTCACAGATAAGCCAAGACTCTACCACCGGTTCGGCAAGAAATTCTACTGAGAAAAACATGCAAGAAACTCAGAATGGATTTTACTTTTGAGTCTTGTCATGAAATCTGCATAAAACTTTACATAACCAAGTTTCGAAGGGACGCGACGGCAAGTCGCTATAATCAAGAAATATTATCAAAATCTTGTCAAACTGTATTTAAAACTCACCTTCTTTATATTTTTTATTCTGGTAGGCAGGTAACTACAGTACAAAAACCACGTAGTCAAATTCCATTAGCATTCCAAGCTGGCGTTCTGGGTCTTACCTGTAAAAAAGAAAAAAAATCCTTTACTATGCTTACCATAATTATTTATTTAATATTAATTAAATATCATAATCAGTTTAAAAGTAAGTAGGTATAATCAGCTATTTGTAAATGAAAAATAAGCTATACAATTCTCGACTTTGTTTGTTATTTTTTAGATGATTTTGAATGGTACCTATCAAATAAGTACAAAAAAGGGCAATACTTGCAATTTATAATTTAAAACCGCGTGATTCCCTTACAGAGAAATTTAAAGAAATTGGTATTCTAACAGAAGCCTCGCAATATATTTACAGTAATATAATTTTTGTAAAACAGCACATCCATAATTAATAAAAAATATGCGATCTACACGATAGGCAAACTAGAGGCCGTAATAGGCTCGTGACTCCATCGCTCCGCCTCAAAAAAGTCAGAAAGTCATTCGTGGGAATGAGCATTCTTTTCTATAACAAAATACCACAACCTATTTTAAACTTGCCTATACACAAGTTTAAGAAATACATTAAAAGTATGCTCCTGAAACAAGCTTATTATACTGTTGAAGATTATGTAAATGATAGAGGAGCTTGGATTTGATCGCTCCAGCAATGCTAAGGACAGCGGTTACTTATGTACACATTGATATTTAAGTAATAATAATTATTGTAAATTAATTATCTAAAAAGAGCAACCACCGAGTTTCTTGATGGTTCTTCTCTGTCATTCCGAACCAGTGGTAGATTCACTTGACGATTCAAAAGTACTTGTAAAAGTTTATTTGAATAAAAAACATTTGAATTTGAAATTGAAAGTTACATACACAGGGAAGGACATGGGTTTAAGTTATTTATTGTTTCATAAAGAATATACATATTCACATAAATGAAACTTACAGGCTACGAGTATGTTACAGAGTTACGTATTTAAAATTGCATTTTTGAGCGCACAAAACCAATAAATTACAATGAAAATAGGTTAAGAGTATAAGCTTACATCTCTAATAAACAGAGGCTGTATATTTCGGGAAATGGCTAGTATTATTAATATCTTTTTAAGTTATTTGTGTATTATTTCCAGGTGCCAATTAAATACTTCGCATAAACTTTTTTCTTAATTTTCAATGAGCTATGGATTGGCAATCATTAACCAGTCCACTCGGTACTCCGTACTACTGGGGGCATTTAAACTGTAATTATGTTAATTATTAATTATTTTCGTACGACCTTGCTGGTGATATGCGAATCTTTTTTAAACTCTACGATATATTTTACTAGCTGATGCCCGCGACTTCGTCCGCGTGGTTTTTTTGACTTCCGCGGGAACTCCTTAATTTTCCGGGATAAAAAGTAGCCTATGTCACTCTCTAGGTCTTCAACTATACCCGTGCCAAAAATCCGTTGCTCCGTTGCGGCGTGATTGAAGGACAAACCAACAAACAAACACACTTTCGCATTTATAATATTAGCATGATATGATTCCTTAAATATTAATAAATTTGGGTTTTTTAACAATCTCGTGGAATCTTTTTTATTTGTCTATGCCAGTCTCCAGGTTTTTGAAGCTATGTCTATGCAATGTTTTTTTGCATTAGCACGATTTAAATCATATCGATCGGTTCCTCGGTTGCGGTGTGCTTGCATCACTAACCCACAAACAAACACAATTTTTTTAAAAATTAGTAGGAAGTAGCATATTAGACTTTACAAAACAAAAATGAACTTTTACATAATAATAAGTACAATAATTGCTTTTTACAAATTCCTTACAATGACACAAATTCCTTACGTTTGATATGGGCACAAGCATTGGTATAACTATATTATATAAGTGTTTGTTTCAGGATTTTTCCAACGATAAGTCGTATCCTAAAGTGTAAATGACTTTCTCATAACAATAATTTTATTATGGAAAAGACGGCATCGCACTGTAGTTTACTTGAATGCTGTTTTAAATATAGGCCTTGACAGGATACATGACGATTTTAAATAGTAAAAGTAACTTTTTTACTGTAGATTATATTGCCGCAGAACATAATAATTAATTTTTATTACCTCTGTACATATTGAATGTATTTTTTATGAAAAAAAATATCGATATTATTATTATAGGTAATACGAAAACATTAAATATCTTGGTATGGCAAATCGTATAGCAGAATTTTTATTTTTAACTTTTTAGTGTACTCGTTACTTAGTACCAATTCACCACTAAAAAATTCAAAATCCCTATTGATAAGGGATCCCTATCGGTTCAGTACCTAACCTGTACCTAAGTCTGTACATTTATTATATTTAAATTCAGAGTTAAACAGCATTATCTTTCAATGTTATAGTATACATATTTATCATTAAACTTTCTTTATAAATAGAATTATATAGTATGTATTAAGTATATAGTATATATATGTATTATATTAATTTATTTATTGTATATGTATATGTTCATGTATTGTATATATGTATTTAGTTTGTGTATGTAGTACTTATGTCGTTTTTATTTAAGTAATACAGTATATATAATTTTTTTTAAATAAATATTGTAGAATTTTATAATTTCAATTCAATATATTATTTTTGTACCTATACAACAACAACCACCACTACCACTTAACAATTTCACCTTACTCACTTTCAAGGAAGGCTGGAAGAGATTTCTTTTTAGAGATAAGCTTTACCTTTGTCCACTTTTTTTCTTTTAGTTTTAAGACAATATTCTGTACAAAAATAATAAAAATAAAATAAAAAAATAACCTCGGAGAAATCCGTAAATACATACAAAAAAAAGATACGCGCCGAATTGAGAACCTCTTCCTTTTTTGGAACTCGGTTAAAGAATGGAAGAAATTATTTGTAAAAACATAAATATTTAAAGTTCAATAAAATATAATCTGACAATAATATTCGATTTAGAAATTGCAATTTTAGGTAATATTTTTTTTAGTATACGGTTAATTTATCCAACTTGTTTCTAATCTAATATAACAAAATAATATTAAACAAAATACATTAAAATCTAAATTAATAATATTTTAATATTTTATGTAATTTTAGGTTTTCGGCTAGCTGATCTCCTGTCTCTCATTTTTTCTTGGTCACTCATACTTATAGGACAGACAGACGCATTCTCGCATTTTTACTAGTATTTTTTGATACTACTTCAACGATACTCTAGTTGCTTCCCTTTGGTATAGGACCACATTAGTAGGGGTAAAACTAGTAACATCAGCTAGTGGATTTGATTGGTCAATTTAGTTCGTCTCTGCTTCGCTTCAGTGGACACACGCCCTTATACCATAGACATTATTCAGATTTCTATACGCCATGCAGTATTTTAATTAATAAAGATAAAACATTTATACAAAATTCAAAATTCAAAATTCAAAATGTTTTTTTATTCAAATAAGCTTTTACAAGCGCTTTTGAATCGTTATAATATGAATCTACCGCTGGTTCGGAATGCCATTCCTACCGAGAAGAGCCAGCAAGAAACTACACGCTGAAGTTACGGTTCCCGTAAGGAATCTTGCACGCCTATTATTCGAATTGAAGTTTACTTACCAACAAAGGCAGGTACGCGAGTTCCCACGCAATTATATTAAGTGGCATTTCTATTAGTACTGAGAAATCTATACTTTTATATAATAAATTGCGAAAGTTTGGATGGCTGGATGAATGGATGTATGGATGGATGGATATGCCGAAACGGCTGAACGGATCTGGATAAAATTTGGCACAAGGATAGATATAGAGAGAGAGATAGAGATTCTGGAATAACACATAGGCTATTTTTTATCCCGGAAAATTAAAGAGTTCCCGCGGGAACCAAAAAATATCAATCCACCCGGATGAAGTCGCGGGCATCATCTAGTATATAATAAATCTATGGTCTATACTCAAATCAAATACCATTTTGCATGTGAATCCACCATCATAACTATTATTTCCATGATGTAGTGGATAAAAAAAAACAAGGATTTCCAAAAGCAACCTGGATGGCACTTAGCACTCTATTCACGGATCGTTAGTACCGCGTGAGTTCAACGACCTGCCCATAGACTACGATAAGTCGCGTGTGCTGCTAGCTTTATAATTATTACTGTTACCAGTTACCACCGATTACGCTTATGATATTATGCTTAACAGACAACAGACCTTTTTAGAAACCCAGTACCCACACTGCCACTTTTTTCCGAAACTATAAGAACTATATTGTTGAAACTTGGTAAGTAGATGTATTCTGTGAACCGCATTAAGATTTTCACACAAAAATGGAAAAAAAACAATAAATTTTGGGGGTCCCCATACTTAGAACCCCCAAGGCCCTTTTTTTCCTAGGCAGGAGGAAATCCTCATGGATGTTATGCCCGACTTCACTGGGATGCTCCCGGCGACCTACGGACTAAAACCTCCTGCCTTCTCTGCCGCCCTTCCCGGTTCTGCGATGTGCATAACCTTGGGAAGGGGGCTGTCTATCTGCTCAGACTTCATTAGCTTTTAGTCTGGCCCATTCGTCTTTTACTCTCTTCCCCATAATTGTCTGCAACATTTTAGCACCCCTGTCCCAGGCCTCTACGCTGCTTAGCATCTGTGGCACCAAATTGTTTTTCGTGAGGGGGTCTCCATTTCCACGCGCTTTGTTTTTTTTTTAAATTTATTTATTTTATCAAATGCACAAACAATTAATACAAAATTTTATTCCTCGCCAAACTACAAACGTAGTTTGTTGGCGATTCGCTTCATTATGGCTTCCTCGAACTCCTTACACTCAAAGATATCCATACTAATATAATTGCGAAAATGTGTCTGTCTGTCTGCTACTCTTTCACGGCCCATCTGTTCATTGTGATGACATTTGGTATAGAGGTAGGTCAAGGGGAAGAACATAGGCTACGTGAGCTCAAGAGCTCAAAACCAGGGATAGCCTAATGGTTAAGGACATCAGCCGCAGCAGCAGCTGCAGCTGGACCTGATAAACCCTTTCAGTAACATAAATGACAGGTTAGCCCGCTACCATCTTAGACTGCATCATCACTTACCATCAGGTGAGATTGCAGCCAAGGGCTAACATATTGTAGTAAATTAAAAAAAAAAAAATGAAAGCATAAGTTCATATTATAAATGTGAAAGTGTGGTTGTTCGTTGGTTTGTCCTTCAATCACGCCGCAATGGAGCAACGGATCGACGTGATTTTTAGCATATTAAAGGGTATAATTGAGGACCTGGAGAGTGACATAGGCTACTTTTTATCCCGGAAAAGGAGTTCCTGTGGGTATAAAAAAACCTCAATTCACGCAGACGAAGTCGCGGGTATCAGCTATAGTAATTGATATAAGTTCTTTACTCTTCGCTCCCTTTGATATGCTTTGTGAACAACTGATTGTAAGGGTATAATTAGTTACTTGCACACTTTTCAGCTATTTGTATCTAATATCACCTTTAATGTCACTTGCAATAAAAGCTATGTGAAGACCAGGTCATAATAATTGTTGTACTTAAGCTGTATAATTTTGGTTTTTATTGCACTTCATTAAGGTATACGTTGTTCATTATTACAATTATTTATTCTTGAAATAGAGTATTTTGTTATTCAATTGTCGTTTTAGTCTCGTTGGAATAAGGACTAGCAACGTTTTTGTGCACGTTATATTCAAATATAGATGAAATTTTGATATGCAAATGTCGTGTTTATTGCGTTGAAATAAGAACTATGGTGTTCTCCGGATGTTGCTCACTGTTCTGCTCAGTGGATGGGTTGATTGGGAACATTATGGCTTCAGGCCATGAGATTTGTTGGATGCCATCTGTTCTTTCCTTCAGGTAATCACTTTTGCGGTAGAAATTGTTTCTTTTTACCACAATACTGTTGTTTCGATGGGAAAAAAACTCCACGAACTGTTAAGTAGGTACATAAAATTTCATCCATACTAATATTACTTCCTACATACTAATCCGGTCCGGTAATCTCTCTCCGGTCCTATCGGATTTTTCGTCCCATCAGGCTATGAGAGTAAAGAAACAGAGAGTGCACCTGTGTATGCGCACACACTTGTGCACTATAATATCTCCCGCGCAGATGGCTAATCTCTCTGGAGATAGGCCGCCGCCGTGACCGAAATTCGGTCGGGAGGAAATTTTTTACTAATTTATTGAATGCGAAAGTGTTTCTATATGTTTCTATCTATCTGATACGTTTTCACGGGTTATCTTTTCAACCGATTTTGACGATTTTGAGGAGACAAAGATGTCCGCGTGAAACGTCCGCGTCGACACTTTTTATGGACAGTTTTATATTTTGCCTGGTGGGAGGCTTCGGCCGTGGCTAGTTACCAGTTACCACCCTACCGACAAAGACGTGACGCCAAGCGATTTAGCGTTCCGGTACGATGCCGTGTAGAAACCGGTCAGTGCGCAGCTCTCATATAAATAGGGATAACGCCTATTATATTATATCAAAAATAAATTATTTTTAACTGAATATTAAATAGAGGGTCTTCCAAAATTTAAAATTAAAATTAAAATTAAATCTAACTAAAATTCACATCCTCGGTTAGTTTTAAGTTTGATAACCATTTTAAAAGAAAAAAAGTGCGTTGAAAATGTATGACGTCACAACTGTGAATTTCATACAACTTCCGCACGTCAGTAAATATTAAATTGATTCATGCGGTTCTAACGGCCATTTTTCCCTGCACCTCAGCTCGCCGGGTCACTGAAGTGAAAACTAATTTGAATAACCACAGAGCTGATTCAAAGAAACCTATTGTACTCGAAAGTACGAGCAAGCTGGGCGAAAATTATAATATTGAAGGGAAAATGATCTCTATTTATCATGCAATAGAATCAATTTATTCCTGAAATATTTATGAAGCATAGCAATGAATTGTTAGAGACAGAAATGAAGTTAACTGTACCTTAGTTAGGGCGTATTTAGAAAGAAAGAAAGAAAAAAAAACATTTATTCATCTTGTGCCTCGTACATAAATTCAGAAATATTCATAATTCATATATATTTTCTGATATATAATTCATATGTATGAAATTCCAATGAAATCTTTAAAAAAAACATCTAATATCATCATCTCATTCCATCGCCGATCCCCTTCTAACATACCCACTCTTAATGAGTAGATTTAGACCATAGATCACCACGCTGGCAAAATGCGGACTGGTAGAATTCGTACTTTAAATGCCTTTAAGAACCTTATTTGGTTTCCTCACATAATTGCCTTCACTGTTATAGCAAGTCATATAACCATTAGACTCATCATCGTCGTCAAGCGAACCGACCGACCAACCGACGTCCACCCCTGGACATAGGTCTCTTGTAGGAGTCCACATGCAACGGTTTTGCGTCAGCTGAATCCAGCGTTTTATAATACCTACTAACTAGAGGACGCCCGCGACTTTGTTCGCGTTCCATAAGTTTTTTAATTCCCACAGGCACTCGTGATAAAAAGAAGGCTATGACAACTCTTCACTCTCTAGATCCTCAACTATACCCATGAAAAAAATCATTTCGATCCGTTGCTCTGTTGCGGCGTGATTGAAGGACAAACTCTCTATTTAACGTCCTTGAGGATAGAAATTTCAAAAACTGTGAAATGCGTATTTCATAATTTTAAACCGGAAGCCCAGTTTCATGATAGCATAAAAACGACGGTTTTTCATACAAACTTTCAACCCCTATTAGAAAAACCCTTTCTTATTGGATACCTACTCTTCACAAAGAACACACCCTCCAAAATTTAATGTTTCTAGGACCAGCGGTTTAGGCTGTACGTTTATATTATATCAGTCAGTCAGTCAAGACTTTGAATTTTATATACACTAATTAAGCTGTATAAGCGCTATTTATATACAGCCATTTGATATAAACTGTTCCTATTGAGAGCTGGATAAGATCTAAACATTCATCTCGTGGCTATAATGTCAGTATTGTCCGTAGACTCCTTGGGCTATTACGGTACAGCAACGTACCTCGGTGCGAACTGCGAACAATTAAACACCTCTAGGCTTTAGGTCAGAGAGAGCTAGGCATGTTTATGTATTTGTATTGTATTATGCTGTACTTAGAACTTTAAGCAATTTGAATGAAATACAGGCTTTATTCTGGCTGCAGGTTTAGCTTTTAAAAGACCCCATGCCAATTTGTTGTTGTTTGTTTGTGCCAATGCTACTTTGTGTGCACCCTCATTCAAATTTTCTGTTATTATTTCCTTCACTAGGTTGCCTGGAAGAGATCGCTTCTCAGCGATAAGGCCGCCTATTGTACAGTTTTTCATAATTTCTTGTTATGTTTAAATGTGTTTTTTTGTGTATGGTGTACAATAAAGTATATTTTCATTTTCATTTCATTTTCATTTGTTAAAAGTGAAACAAGCTATAATTAAATCAATTAAAAAACACGACTGACCTGTCAAAATTTTTTTTTTTAATTCTTGCCCGTGTCACTTGGCATGATGTAAGAGGATTCCAACGATTCCCCATACATCCAAAATTCCAAACCTGTTCAGAAGTCGCTGTTGTCTTAACGCGCCGAGGCCCCGGGTTCGATCCCCGGCAGGGTCAATTTAGGAATTTATAATTTCTGAATTTTCCCTGGTCTGGCGTGGTGGGAGCCTTCGGCCGTGGCTAGTTACCACCCTACCGGCAAAGACGCGCCAAGCGATTTAGCGTCCGAGTAGAGTAGCATCCGTTTAGGGATATGGGTTTAATATAACTTCCATGCCCCTAACAGATTAGTCCGCTACCATCATAGACTGCATCATCACTTACCATCAGGTGAGATCGCAGTCAAGGGCTAACTTGTAACGGATAAAAAAAAAATTAAAAAAAAATTGGAACCGCGCACATCGGCACGGCATGACAATATTTCGTTCCCTGTCCAGTCCCTAGTGTGTTTGCATCCTAAACAAGTAGCTGGTAATCTTAAAAGCCTTATACACTAAGTTATTTACATAAAAACGACCGGCCTCCGGATCCTAACGACGGATTTCATGAGAACAATACCCTTTTAAGTGTCGTTTTGATTTTTTAAAGTATTTTTTTATAACACCTCATGTTTTTATCCTACCGTTTGAGTGGTTTTAGTGAGACGGTGGCATTGCAATGTAAATTCGAGTTGAATTATCATGTATGTACAATGACACCTATACCTACTTTTAAGTAATAATTTTGTCTGTAGTGTCTAGTTCCTAGAATGTCTAGACTGCCTGCTAGGTCCAATTCCCCGAATGTCGCAAAATTTTAAGGATTTCTTGAATTTTAAGTACCTACTTTTGAGTAATAATTTTGTCTGTAGTGTCTAATTCCCAGAATGTCTAGACTGCCTGCTAGATCCAATTCCACGAATGTCTCTAAATTTTAAGGTGTTCTTAAATTTTAAGGATCTCTTGAATTTTGAGGACTACAAACAAAGTCTTGAGTCCGTTTACAAACTATCCAACAATGCCAAAAAAAAAATGTCTTTATTAATAATTAATCTATTTTTTAACCTAAGATAAGCTGTAGTTATTAAGTTTTTAGTTTTTAATTAGTACCCTATTGATATGCATGTCAAATTTTTAAGGTTGCTTCTATAATTGCAGTCAGTTTTGTGGAGAATTTAAAAACAATCCTCAGGATTTTTTTTTATCCACTACAAGTTAGCCCTTGACTGCGATCTCACCTGATGGTATGTGATGATTCAGTTTAAGATGGTAGCGGGCTAACCTGTTAGGGGCATGGCAGTAATATCAAACCCATACCCCTATTTCTACACGGCATCGTACCGGAACGCTAAATCGATTGGCGGCACGTCTTTACCGGTAGGGTGGTAACTAGCCACGGCTAAAACCTCCCACCAGGCCAGACCAGGGTAAATTCAGAAATTATAAATTTCCAAACCCTGCCGGGGATCGAACCCGGGACCTCCGCACGTTAAGGCACCAGCGCTCAACACTGCGCCACGGAGGTCGTCCAATTGTCGTCGTCGTTGCAATGGTCAGTAAGTAGGTAGTTTGCACACGCAATTCCGATTACCTAATAATTAATTAATCGCACAATGTGCACTCTCCCTTTCAACAATGGCGTCCGCGCAGTCCGCCGGAAGCGGGCGGGGCGGAAGTGACGTCACGCGCCATGCGCGCGCGCCGGTGCGTGAAGCGTACCTGTCCGCCATTTTTATCATTCTATCACTCCCTAACGGTTTTAGGGAGAGCAGCTGTTAAAAATTATTAATTAGTATACGACAAGCTTTTTTGTGCGTGTGGCAAAATTCGGAACTAATAGAATATTGACCTAAAATGGTGATTTTGTAATGGACAGTGGCGCCTCTGGCACACGCACAAGTAAGTTTGCCAAATGTTTTAAATTATTTTAACGATCTTTGTGATAGCTCAGTTGTTACTACTTCGATCTCCCCTCTGAATAAGGATTTGAACGCTATGCACGCACGTGGAACTTTAGCCAGCTACCATCTTAGACTGCATCATCACTTACCATCAGGTGAGATTGCAGTAAAGGGCTAACTTGTAGTGGATAAAAAAAACGGTAGACATTACTGGTAACACTGACTGTTCGAATATTTTTGCCTGAAGACAGGCAATGAGGAATTTTATCATATGTTATATGTAGATATCACGGAGTTCCCGAACGCTGCCCACCTGTTGGATTTGCCAGCCAGTTGGATGATTATATTGGCGTCTGATATAAATCTATATAAATCGACAGAGTTCCGTGTAAACGTTGCACCTCCGTTAAATTACCGATTCGATTCTATAAGGAACGAATTGTTAATTTTCGGCAATTACCCTTATGGCCGCCGGCGTGACCTATCGATTTTGTGTACAGTAAAAGTGTGCATATCGCGTACGATGGGGAACTAGGCCTGAAACACACAGAGCGCGCGGCGACGGCGTGTCTAGCGCGGCTAACTAGAACTTGTATTATTGTGATTGATGACTGCTGCGTTGATCTAATTACTATACAGTACCCTACCCGGCAATAAAAATTCCCCTCGGAAAAAAAAGATTGAAGTTAACTAAAACTTAATCTGTTTTTCTCAAAGGTAGGGTTACCATTATAAATATACCTAATTTTAGTATAATCGTTTCTAGTGTAAATAAGATAGTTCTTTTATTGTTAGTAAACGTTATTATTTAACTGTCTGTACCTACCTTTCATTTACCACCCACTAGAATTCCCCTCTAACCGAGATGACCAACATAGTCTGCCAACGTTTTCTCTACTCAACGCACCCCTGTGCTAGTGTGTCTGCGAAGGGGCTCATAACTTCGCAGGGACATCCTAACAGGACATCTCACTACTATAGAGGAAGCGTTACAACATATCGGTTTTGAAATGAAAGTACTTTGAGCTACAACTGCGGGCCGTCTTCATCACACATTGATATTTGTTGAGCTTCATACAGATTTCTGTAATATGAGTTGTACACACTTACGAGCGCATTTAGACTTGACTTTACTTTCTACCCTAACAACCGTTACATAGAGTTCCCGTCACTCGTTGCGTTTGTTTTAGCCTTACATCTTTAGCACATGGGCGCATTTCGCACGCGGTTCCGAAATATAAACGTCCTCACCTCAAAGGCATAAAAAGGTAATCGTCCCGCTAACGCATCCGAATGCATCAGTGTGCTAAAGGCGTTATGATGTACATCATACTAATATTATAAATGCGAAAGTGTGTTTGTTTGTTGGTTTGTTGGTTTGTCCGTCAATCACGCCGCAACGGAGCAACGGATCGACGTGATTTTTGGCATGGGGATAGTTGAAGACCGGAGAGTGACATAGGCTACTTTTTATCCCGGAAAATTAAGAAGTTCCCGCGGGAATCAGAACGTTAAAATAATCAAAACTTACACCACGCGGACGAAGTCGCGGGCATCAGCTAGTACATAATATTGTTATCGTTCACGATGTGATGAATTCGGGCGCTCAAAGCGACGCAATTGTTATTACAAAAGATTCTTTATTATCGATGTAGTCATTGTAACGATTTTTGATCTTTTATGATCTTGTTAACGTTTAAAATATTATGAGGTAGTTATACGCACGCGATGTTAACAATCTAATGCTTTATATTGTACCATATTATACCTATGTAATATGTGGAATTAGTTTCAGTAGGTTGCTATGTATTCTATAAACATTTATGTAAGACATTGGTTAACGGTAATATTAAGCAGTAATAATTGTATTTACAAGTAAGTGTAACTTTTTGTAAACAGTTCCGTATTTCACGCGGACGAAATCATTATCTAGATTTAAATAAATAAATAATGAAAATAACACCAACGTATAAAGTTTAAAACAATCGCTCGACTGAAGATTGCCTTAAAATTCGCCTTTATCGTAATTTTACATGCAAATTGCAAATAAGTAATATGTGTTTCACCCTTTTTAAACCACTGGTTTAATTATTAATCCTATTAAAAATTTAATATTTTATCAATTATTATTAATCCTATATACTTCCTGTTGTTATCTTGGAGTACTTAGCTATAATGATTTCATAAATAGGTAGGTAAGTTATATTTTTATTTTATTTTATTTTATTTTTTATTTTATTTTTATTGATAGGAAATATTATTGTAACCGCGTGTGTAATTAATAGGTTAATATTTTGAAACCTATCTAAGCAAAAGGCAATTCTTTCCATGCCATTCTTGTGTATTATAAACAAATAAACTTTTACAGGTGATTTAAAATCGTCATATGAATCTACCACAGACTCAGAATGCCCTTCGTACTCTAAGAACTTAGAACATCAGATTTGTTTGTTTGTTTAGTTTATAGTTATCATCAGAACTCTAAGATTGCTCTTAAAAATATATTAATAGTGTAATAAAATATTAAATATTAATAAATGTACCTACCTACCTACATAGTATACTTAACTAACCGCAGAGACAACTTAATATAGCTTAAAATATTATAAAACTATTATAATACTTTTTGTAATAAATCGGTTTACTAAACAACCCGTTTTATTTGTTTTTTTAACCACTACAAGTTAGCCCTTGACTGCGATCTCACCTGATGGTAAGTGATGATGCAGTCTAAGATGGTAGCGGGCTAACCTGTTAGAGGCATGGCAGTTATATTAAACCCATACTCCTATTCGGTTTCTACACGGCATCGTACCGTTTGTTTTTCTCATGAAATAGGTAATGGTATACCTAGGTACCTTTTTGTATTTTGATCATATTCCTTGCATGACTCAAATCTACAAGTCTCATACAAAATTACGCTAAATATTTATAAAGCTGGCAGATTGCCGCGAAAATTCAATTGTATATATTTATGTTAACTTTATACCTACTAGCTTGATACGTACGTAAATTGGTTAACATAGGGCGAAAACATACTACGGACAGGACAAAATCGTTGCGGGAAACACCCTTGACGTATGGGTCATTTCGCGGTAGTATGTGCAGCTCCATAATGAAGAATGCGCGCGGAGAATTTTTTCAACAATTTTATTTTTGTGCGTAGTGTGTATTTGCCCTTATTATTGTGTGGTTGTGTGGTCTTGCCAACTTTGGTTTGAATGTGTTTCGATATTGATTTCAACAGTTTTCTGTGCAATACAGAAATATTGTAAAAAGTTTAAATTATTGAATGTATGTAAGGATGATCCTACTCGGTTTGGAATTTAATATCCATAGTCCATACCTATCAGCCATTATTATTATTTATCATACTCATTTACATATCAAATAAATATTATAAATGCGAAAGTTTGGATGGATGTATGGATGTATGGATGGATGTTTGTTACTCAATCACGCTCCAACGGCTGAACGGATCTGGATGAAATTTGGCACAGAGGTAAATTATAGTCTGGAATAGCACATAGGCTACTTTTTATCCCGGAAAATTAAAGAGTTCCCGCGGGAACCGAAAAACCTCAATCCACGCGGACGAAGTCGCGGGCATCAGCTAGTTTATCATAGTTATTACTCATTAGTATAAAACGTCGAATCTCAAAACTCCTTCTCGAGTTATTCTAGAGATATATTTATTTTTATCTGCCTAACATTAGCTACAGCTAGGTGGTGCCCGCGATTTCGTCTGCGTGGAATTCAGCTATAATTCATTTAAATCGGTTTAAACATTGTACACTTACAAACATCCAAATTTTCAAAATTATATATACTATTTATATTATATAAGCCAAACTAGCCTCCAAAAAACTCGGCGTGCTCAACAGAGCGAAAAGATACTTTGCGCCTAAGCGCAGGCTTCTGCTGTATAAAGCGCAAGTTCGGCCCCACATGGAGTACTGCTCTCACCTCTGGGCCGAAACATCCCAGTACCAGCTCCTTCCATTTGACCGGATACAAAAGCGGGCAGTTCGACTCGTGGACAATCCCAAAATTACTTGCACGCTGGAGTCCCTAGAGCACCGAAGAGACGTTAGTTCTCTTTGTGTGTTCTATAATCGTCTCTACAATGGGGAGTGATCTGAGGAATTATTTAATCTAGTACCGCCTTCCGTGTTCTCGAGTCGCAGTCTTCGGCGCAGAAACAATCTGTCTCTCTGCCATCCAGATCCATTCAGCCGTTCTGGCGTGACTGAGTAACACACATCCATCCATACTTTCGCATCTTATTAAATAAATTAAAAAAAACATACGCGCCGAATTGAGAACCTCCTGCTTTTTTGGAAGTCGGTTAATAATCAATTTATGTACTCGTAAGCGCATCACTTCAGAACAGCTGGGCCGATTTGGATGGATTTTTTGTGTGTGTTTGTGTGGACCCCGGGATGTTTTATATTCAATTGGACCCAGTAGGGGGCGCTTCGGTTCGAGGTTTAGGGCAGGACAAAGTCTGCCGGGCCCACTAGTTTATAATATTTGTATAGATATAGTAGAATCATACTAATATTACAAATGCGAAAGTGTGTTTGTTTGTTGGTTTGTTGGTTTATTGGTTTGTTGGTTTGTCCTTCAATCACGCTGCAACGGAGCAACGGATCGACGTGATTTTTTGCATGGGTATAGTTGAGGACCTGGAGAGTGACATAGGCTACTTTTTATCCCGGATAAATGAGGAGTTCCCGTGGGAATTTAAAAACTTATACCACGCGGACGAAGTCGTGGGCATCAACTAGTACCTAATAGATAAAAGTAGATTAGTAAGATCTACAACCGCTGAAGGAAACGTTTAAAAATACGACGTTATAGTCGGTAGTCGTTAAATTTCTGGTTTTATACTGTTTTTGCCACGGCTAAATACTGAGTATCATTTACCTGACGACTGTTATTTGCCTCTTGGAAGCAAATAGGCATTAAATTACTATTGCCAGTTATAATGTACCATCATAATTGTAATACTTTGACCGCAGGAAATCGTATTAAAATTACGGTAAACATAAAATTACTTACTCAATGGAACTGCAAATATGGTCTCCGTAATTACTGGCGTTGTTACTATGTATTGCAAATAAGGGAAATCATTTAGAGATCCTTAGAGAGGAAGCCTGATTTACTCGTAGCTGTTTTAGACTATAGTGGTAGTGGATAACATGTTTGAATAGGAATGACGAGGTCCAATTTGGTTCCCAGGGGTTACAATTTAGCCCTTGACTGCAGTCTCACCTGATCATAATGTCCTCCCGACCGAATTTCGGTCACGGCGGCCAATCTCCAGAGAGATAAGCCATCTGCGCGTATTATAGTGCACAAATGTGTGCGCATACACAGGTGCAATCTCTGTTCCTTTACTCTCATAGCCCGATGGGACGGATAATCCGATACGACCGAAGAGAGATCAGGCGCAGGACCGACGCGACGGCTTTACGTGCTCTCCGAGGCACCGAGAATGTATTGTCAGAAAAACCCAATACTTAATTGTGATTAAGTTTTTTGAACTCCCGCGGGAACTCCTTAATTTTCCGGGATAAAAAGTAGCTTAGGTCCTTCCCCGGGATACAAACTATCCCTGTACCAAATTTCATCTTAATCGGTTGAACAGGTGGGCCGTGAAAGCGTAGCAGACAAACAGACAGACACACTTTCGCATTTATAATATTAGTATGGATAGTATGGATTCATTTCATGATGATGATTGCTTTGAGCGTTGGCAGTATGACCCCTGGCCTAAGTAGGAATTAATTCACAAAGCGTAACTTGCTAAAAAAACTGTTATTCAAACAGCGGTTCACGCCTGGCTCTTTATTAAATAGGAGTCAATTTCCTTATCGCCTAGCCTGACGGGTGGACCTCCATGCACGTGTATTACCATTTACTAGTTACATTACAGTAAATATTGATACCGAATGGCCACACTCATTGGTTATGATGGTAGACTTGTATAATGTTTCGATTGGATTTCTTATTGAGTAATTATAACAGGAAAGAAAACCTATTGAAATTGATATTGTAACTAATAAAAGCATCGATATATAGGTAATTATTTTCTTTTTCCGTTAGTGTTTCCTGCACAACTACTTATAATAACTTGAATGTCTACCTTCAAAGCAGCCCCCCGATTATGTATATAAGAATTGTCCATCAAATGGTAAAGGAGCAGCGTCAAAGTAATATAAACCATAACTGCATTGAATTAGAGCTCAATTTCGCGTATCCATTCTTATACGTTTGAGTATCGTACATATCTAAACGTATAAGAATGGGTACACGAAATTGAGCTCTAATTTAATGCTGTTATGGTTTATTTACTTTGCCGCAGATTTTTAACGATTTCATCGGTCATTCTTACATGATTGGGGGGCTGGAGTAAATTTTAAACATTATATCAGGGGCTCCCAAAGTGCGAACTTTCGCATTTATCATATTCTTATGAATTTTATTCCTTCCATTTAACCTTATTAACTTCCATATTAATTGTTAACTAGTAATATCATAGCTTGTCATAGGAATCGGAAAAAAATGCTAGCTACTCGTAATAAGCTAAATAAAAGGTTGTTATTCTGTAATTTATATTAAAAGTTGTTTTGACTACTTATTGCAATTTTATATTCGCATTCGGGCGTTACCACGGCTAGAAATGCTAGAACATTTAGTAAAATCAATATCGCGCATTAGCATAATCGTATGGGCCACGCAACACGTTCATTTTCTAGGTTCCACTATATTGCCCAGCCTTTGCTATATTCTAAGCTATTTTATTTCGCCTGCAGAGATTCTTAAACGACAGTAATTTAATAAACGACACTGTAAAGTTAGTCCAATATTCATTTTATTGTTTAGGATAAAGGTATGTCTACATTAATAGGTATTTTACATTGCGTAATGTAGGTCAAGTTAAAAGCAAGTGATGATGTGATAACTGATAACCTAGTGGTTAAAGACTTTAGCCTCCTATTCGGTGGGTCTAGTTCGAACCCTGGGCACAAAGCTTTCGGAGTTTTACAGCGGAGTTTTAGAAGTCTAAGTCATTAAATTTCACTTGCTTTGACGTTGAAATAATCTTAAGGAAACCTGTATGTCTGAGCGTTTTTCATAATGTTCTCAAAGGTGTGTGGTCCAATCCCACTCATACCAACGTCCATCATAAGCCGTGGTCTGAGCCTCACAGGACGCGCCTTTAGGAAGACGTTCCCCCCTAATGTCTTCGAGCCCTAGGGCTCTTTTCTTAACGATGCCTAGCGCTCTCCTACCCACCCGGTGACACTGTAGCGGCCAGTAGGACCTACGAGCATACTCAATCTGACAAAATAGATGTATTATGAAAAGAAGAAGAATATATTGTGTGAAGTCTGCCACTAAACTCTACGGCCTAAACCTTTCTTCTTATTCTAAGAGACTCACGCTCATGGGATAAGACTTGAGATGATAAGGCTAAGGATACATAATTAATATGTTTAATAGACCTATGTTAAAAAAAATTGGGTAATATTTTATCAGCCAATTTTAGGCATAAACTACCAGAAAAGTTTCAGTTTTGAAAATTAAATGATAGCACCACAATTTAACGATTTATTTTTAGAAAGTTAAAACTACCACCATTGTTGTGTATAGGTCAGGAGCCACAAGTGCGTCCGTTCAATTTTTTGAATGAGGAACTTTCCAGCCTGCGTTCCTTTAAAACATCATAGGTGGCGCTTTTATGCACACTATTTAAGTAGGTACCTATATGAGAGTGCAAATGAGGTGGTATGTACCATAATCTAATGCTCTATGGCCTGACGCCCTTTGCTCGGATTTTTATACTCATGTCAATTTATGAAATTTTAGGCCAGGCACTCACTATTTCGTTTTGTGATACGGTTGTGTGATTTCGTCGAATCAAATTTATACTTATCTTTCTGATTTATATCGAACTGCGCGAATTTGGACTCCGATTACCACTCTATATGAAGACCTGGTTATTATAACATTTGGATGCCGACTCTCCTGCGTATTGAAGACCTGGCTACGACATAATGATCTCGAACTGTCTGTAGAGAGCTTCTGTAATATTCTGCAATATGCAGACGATATAGCTCTATATACTAGCTCCAACTCCATGGACGAAATTGCTACTCGGTTAAACTCTGCTCTGCATTATCTAGGACAATGGTTATCAGATCATGGGCTAACACTTTCAATCGATAAATGCAAGGCTGTCATTTTCACTAGAAAAAGACAAATCCCTCTCCCAAATATTCTCTTTGAGGATCAGCCCATTTCACTTGCAAGCAAAACCAAATTCCTTGGCGTAGTTCTAGACTCCAGACTGAATGGCGTAGCCCACTCTGATGATATAATCCGCAAATGTGAAAAATCCATCAATATCCTTCGAGCCTTATCTGGTGTATGGTGGGGTGCCCATCCGTACACACAAAAACTATTATATAATGCCATAGTCCGCAGCCATATAGACTATGGACTATTCATTTTAAATCCTATTAATAAATCAGCTGTAGAGAAATTAAATAAAGTTCAATATAAATGCCTGAGGATAATCCTCGGAGCAATGAAATCTTCCCCTACCAATGTGCTGCAAGTGGAATGTGTTGAGCCTCCAATTCTTCTACGGGCCCAATATCTCAGTGATCGCTTCATTTGTAAGGTTTTGCAGCTTTCTTCCCACCCTTTACTAAATAGTCTACATAACCTTGCAGCAGTCATAAAACCCAACCAAGAACCGCCCTGCCTCCTTAAAAGTTTTCTCAAATACACCCAATTACCTCACCCACTGCATTCAACCCCCAAACTTTCTCTGTTCTCCACTCCTTTTGCAGGACTAATGTATAACCCCACTACTGCTAATCTGGGACTCAATAAAGACACAGTGGAGGCAGACTCTAAATTCAATGAAATCTACCAGAATAACTGGTCAGAATGTCTAGCTGTTTTTACAGATGCTTCCAAGTTATCTGTTAATGGTTGTGTGGGTATAGCTTGCTGGATTCCAAAGTATAGAATAACCTTACAATTCAAATGCCCCCCTGAAACATCGGTATTCACTGGAGAGTCTATTGCTATACTGGAAGCTATCCTTTTTATAGAGTCCCATAACATACAACACTCACTTATACTGACAGACTCCTTGAGTTGCCTTCAAGCAATCAAAGGAAACCCTTTCCGTAGTAGAGCACTAATTTCTACTATCTTTAAGATCAAAGAAACTTTACATTCCTGCCACCAGAAGGGATTATCTGTCACTTTGGCTTGGATACCAGGTCACACTGGAATAAAAGGTAATGAGAATGCGGACGCCTATGCAAAACTCGCCACTGAAATGGGATCACCAACCCATTTCAAAAACCATACTCAGGACCTCCGTGCTCTGGCTAAAACTCATCTTCATAACTCCTGGAATGAATTGTGGATGGAATCAAAATCGGTTAAAGGTAAATATTATGCTTCTATACAACCTGAAATACCTCGAAGACCCTGGTTCTTTTTTCATCAAGATATGGTTCGTTATGTTGCTTCAACCATCACTCGACTACGTATTGGTCATTCCTGCACACCAGTCCACCTGGCCAAATTAAGGATTAGAGATCACTCTCAGTGTGAATGTGGTTTGGATGAAGGGTCGGCATCTCATATCCTCTTTTCCTGCCCAAAACTTGTACATAAACTTTATGATGTCCTCCCTCCTAAGATTCCTAGGCCTATAAGTGTGGAATGTCTTTTAACGTTAGTGTTTAGTCCCTATGTTAAATTTTCATGTAAATATATTAAATCTAACAAAATAAAATTATAATCTTAATATTTTAGTTTATCTTTTAAGTAGACCTGTAAATATTACAGTAGATATTATCTATATTTATTATATGTAATAACTTATCCTCCCCTTTTGTGTTGTTGTAGGTTAACAAATACTAAAAATAACCCTACTATTGTCTTGCGATTAAGGAACATTCAGAAATAGTAGTATAGAAACCGATCAATCTCCTTCGTGTTTTCCTCAAGCAACGCGACATTGGCGAAGTAAATTGTGCTGTGCTGGCACAAATATAAGCCACACACCAAACAACAACAACAACATTTGGACACCGATTCTCCTGCGGATTGAAGACTTGGCGGCGATATTTGGACACAGATTCTCCTGCATATTGAAGACCTGGGTACGATATTTGGATACCGATACTCCTGGATATTGAAGACGACTATTACTTCTATCATAAGCAAAGATTATGGTTCTTGGTCTCTTGCAGCGCTTGAAGCAGAGTTGGAGAAGCGCAATGCTAAGCGACCTGGTAAAAAAGCTGTACTCGTCCAAAGGTAAGTATTTATTTGTGCCATACACCAAAATGTTTTTTATAGCAAATCAAATACAACATAAATGTTTGTCTTTTCAGGCTTCAAGAGTAGGTATGACATTCTTTTTGGAGATGTTATAAAATAATCCAAAGACATCTTTTAAAATACATGTGCCTGATGCCAGATTATTTCAAGACATAAATACTGACTTGTCCTTGCCAGTATTCGATATTAATGATCTGAACACATGCTGTGCTAACTATAGCAGAAAATGAAGATAACAATCATGCGGCCAATATGTATAACGAATATTTTTATTGACTTTTCGAGTGGCTGCGGATGGACTTCATCACTTTATCACATCAAAATGTGCTTCAGAGTTGAGAAAAAATATTTCTTATAATATTTATTCGATGCAAACACGAAAAAATGCAAAACAAAAAAGTGAGTAACTGGCTTTAGTTTTCTTCGTAAAAAATCCGAGCAAAGGGCGTCAGGCCATAGAGCATTAGATTAAGGTCAAGGAATATACTACTGTCACACTAATACTCTCTACATTAAGGTATATACCACCTCATTTTCACTCTCATATTATATAGGTACTTATAATATGTATAGTGTGCATAAAAGCGCCACCTATGATGTTTTAAAGGAACGTAGGCTGGAAAGTTCCTCATTATTTCTTATGCTAACAATAAGTTATTTTTTTAAATCCACGCATCCAGTCGTGGGTCTTAACTTGTTTTATTGTGAAGCAATAAGATGATTATTAATAAAGTATACCTAAAAAGTGGCCATGTAATTTTATAGGCCACTTACCGCAAGGTCGTCTTGGTAACGGAGATGCCATAAAAACTGGTACCTTTGACACAAATGCGTTTAACACGTTATTACACGTTTAAATTACAAGCAACATTGTAGCGGCAATAATAATGTATAAAAGAGCTGGATTTGTCAATATACCTATGTTTTAATGGTTGTATACAAATTTCTACATACATGGTGATTAGTGCATCATAAAATTACTTACCTGCATACATATAATATATGGCATATTGGCAACTTGGGTTGTAGGTTGTTTTTCTTTATTGGTAGTGCCCTTTTATTCTTTACATACTATTAAACCTAAATCCTAAGCCTATTCGTTGTCTAGCGCTTGGCTGATATTCTAGCTGTTCAAATAAGAAACGATCTTTAGTAATAGGTTGTATAAATAAAAATATAAGTAGAAACTCTTCCATTTACCGAAATAAAAGTAACCTATTTCAATCTCTATAGGTCTTTTATTATGTCTATTTTTATGCAAAATATCACGTTGATCCATTGCTATGTTTCCGCGTGATTGAAGGACAGTATGTTTCGTGAAAATTAAATTTTATAACTACTATAACAGTATATAATTAAATTTTATAACTAACTATTTAGCTGATGCCCGGGACCTCGTCCGCGTGGATTGAGGTTCTGTTTCCCCGCGGGAACGCTTCAATTTTCCGGGATAATAAGTAGCCTATGTGTTATTCCAGACTATAATCTATCTCTGTAACAAATTTCATTCAGATCCGTGTGATTGAGTAACAAACATCCATCCATCCATCCATCTAAACTTTCGCATTTATTAGCAGGTATATACAATATCTCCTAACCTCCTAGGAGGAAAACTCCTACCATTATGTGAATAATTATAAATAATATAGTAGTAGTAAATAATTAATCATAAATAGTAAGTATTGTAATGAGCGAACACGAGGAATACTGGTGTACGGATAAACCCGATCAGGATTTTTTTTACACAGTAACAAATATTGAAAACTGTTATATAATATGTATACTTGTTTTTAAATAAAATAAATAAATAAATAATGGAATGAGGTCACGACCCTCAGTAATGAGGAATACGACGCAGAGATATATACAATATGATGCCCGTAGGATTTCGAAAAATCCGGAAAATCAAAGGGGGACCCGGGAAAAATGTGGCCTATTTGCATCCCCGGAATCGCAACCTATAGGTACCAAATTCTTTAAAACTTAACAGACAGAGACACGTTCGCAGTTATTATAATGTCATCAGCTATAGGCCCGCGACTTCATCGGCGTGGAATGAGCTTTTCGTAAGAAACGTTTTCGTTCGACCGTTTTTTCTCCGACTTAAAAAAGTCTTTTAATTTTTCGGGTTAATATTATATATAGCCTATGACACTCACAAATAATTTGGCTTTCTATTGGTAACAGAATTTAAAAATCGGTTCAGTAGATCCAGAGATTACCCCCTACAACCTCACAAACTCACAAACTTTACCTCTTTATAATATAATATTATATAATATATAGTATAGTATATAATATATAGTATAGATAGTAGGTATGGTTTCCTTTCACAGGCTACACACATTTTATTTTATAGTGGACACAATTAATGTGTGCATTAAGTTATACTTAGAAAGTTTTAAAGAAAGATAACAATAAAACTACTACTTAGAAGTACTTTTAAGTTGACAGTTGTCACTACTCACTACACATTGCTCGGGTAAGTAATTCATTATACCATAAACAGTTAAGTGCGTGGAAAGTTATTTTAACTGATGACTCGTTTACAGTTAATAAGTTCTCAGAAATCATAGTTTTAACTTTAAAGCTGGGCAGTTTTTTAGTTACTAAAGACATTGAACTCTGAAAAATATAATATTTTGAGTAATATAATTGCCAAGAGCTGGCGGTTAAATAGCCCAACGGCTTAGCCTGGCAATTAAAAGAAGCAATTGCGCCAGTGTCATATACACAGATACTTTTGGACTAATTCAATGTGGTCTTAGAATTATATTTGTGGTTATTAGATAAGAATGATAGTTGTGGATTATATATTTTATGATTAAGGTATCATAAATTGTACTGTTTACCTACTTTATAAATTTGCACGTCGGCAAAGACGAAACATGTTTGTTCTCTAATTGGTTTGTCATATTAATTGTACAATGTTTCTCTTGCAAATAAACGATTGATTGAGTGTCTTCGGAACCATGCCCATGAACGATCATATTTTGGATGGGGTTTTGACGACCTCCGTGACGCAGTGTTGAGCGCTGTTGTCTAATGTGCGGAGGTCCCGGGTTCGATCCCCGGCAGGGTCAATTTGGGAATTTATAATTTCTGAATTTTCCCTGGTCTGGCCTCGTGGGAGGCTTCGGCCGTGGCTAGTTACCACCCTACCGGCAATGACGTGCCGCCAAGTGATTTAGCGTTCCGGTACGATGCCGTGTAGAAACCGTATGGGGGTATGGGTTTAATATAACTACCATGCCCCTAAAAAGTTAGCCCGCTACCATCTTAGACTGCATCATCAGTTACCATCAGGTAAGATCGCAGTCAAGGGCTAACTTGTATTGAATAAATAAAAAATATAAAAATAAGGTGTATATTTTTGTAATTATTAATATACTTATATAAATTAAATATAAATTATATAATTATTAATATACTTACTTAATACATGACTCATTAAAAAAAAATTTTTTTGAGTCAATTTTTTTTTTTAATTTGAATTTTTATTTTTTATTTTTTTATTTATAATTTTCAAGGTTACTTGCAACTCGGTACAAATAAATCTAATACTCTGAGTTAACATAATATAGCTACTTTTTGTCCCGAAAATTAATTGATGCATCCCTACGGGATGAGGGAAGAAAGTATTGTTCTGGTTTAGAAAGTAGAAACCGTGCAAAAACCGTAAATAACTATACATTTTATTATTTGAAAGTTAATAATTAAAAGACCTCCATTAAAATTGAACATCTTGGTGTATTTTAATTTATGGTAATAAAAAACCGGCCAAGTGCGAGTCGGACTCGCGCACCGAGGGTTCCGTACAAACCTGTAGTAAGTTTTACGATTTATGACGTATTAAAAATAAAAATTACGTTTGTTGTATGGGAGCCCCCCTTTAATATTTACTTTATTGATATTTAATTATTTATTTTGAAAGGTAATATACAAGTTAATATTCTGTGAAAATTTGAACCGTCTACCTGTTACCGTTTTTAATATTGAGCAAAAAAATACGAAAAAAACACGTTTATTGTATAGGGACCCCCCTTAATATATATATTTTTTTAATTTTTAGTATTTGTTGTTATAGCGGCAACGGAAATACATCATTTGTGAAAATTTCAGCTTTCTAGCTATCACGGTTTATGAGATACAGCCTGGAGACAGACAGACAGACAGACAGACAGACAGACAGACAGACAACGGAGTCTTAGTAATAGGGTCCCGTTTTTACCCTTTGGGTACGGAACCCTAAAAACTAAATAATTCAGTAGGTATTCCATGATTTATTTACTTTTTTATACCCCCAGCTGTCAGTTTGACTTTAATGTCGCGTTTGTGATTTTTAATTATACCCCCATGTTTTTTAAAGGCACTAAAGTATATGTGAGGTTTTGAAAATTGTCTGTTATACTGAAAAATAAAGGAATATTTATTTACAATATTTTTACCTATAAACCAACAATTTAATTTTTTTTTATAATTTTTAGGTACATACAAGTTTTAACTAGATGATGGCCGCGACTTCATCCGCAAGGGATTTAGGTTTTTCAACAAGCCCGTGGAAAATTTCGTCTCCGAAAAGTAAGGTATTTTTTACCAACTTCTATTTATCATCAAAATTGGTTAAATGGATGAATCATGAAAAGGTAACCGACGGACTAACAGACAGACAGACCCACTTTCGCATTTATAATTATTTTGTTTAATTTATTTTGTATCAAAAACTTATGAAATACTTAGAACAGAAACATAGTGGCATAGTGGAGAAGCACTTATCTCTATATAAGAGTTCTCTACCAGTGACCCTTGGCAGTGGGATAGGTTGTAAAGGAAGAATAGGTTGGAAGTTGGTACAACAAAATATGAGGTGGAATGAAATGAAATCATATCATACTTCATACTAATAATATTATAAATGCGAAAGTGCATACTAATATTATAAATGCGAAAGTGTGTTTGTTTGTTGTTTGTTGGTTTGTTAGTTTGTTGGTTTGTCCTTCAATCACGCCGCAACGGAGCAACGGATCGACGTGATTTTTGGCATAGGTATAGTTGAGGACCTGGAGAGTGACATAGGCTACTTTTTATGCCGGATAATTAAGGAGTTCCCGCGGGAATAAAAAAAAACTAAAACCACGCGGACGAAGTCGCGGGCATCAGCTAGTATTATCATAATTCATAAACATGAGATATTAGTATGGATGGAAGGTACACATAGGCAAAGTCGCGGATCAACTCCTATAGATTAGAGATGTAAATAGCCATTGTGTTTTCTATGGTTTGTTATGGTAATAGAGTCGTAAACATATCAATGTATAGGCATAGTAATGTAACTGGTTAGGCGAAAGAGGTATTCCATCAATTTGTCAGCTTTCCATGTTATATCGATTAGAATACATGTTTTTACACGCTGTTTCTCTTTTTGATTAATGTTACAGTCACTATTTATCCATACTAATATTATAAATGCGAAAGTGTGTCTGTCTGTCTGCTACGCTTTGGCTACTTTGGCTTGGATACCAGGTCACACTGGAATAAAAGGTAATGAGAATGCGGACGCCTATGCAAAACTCGCCACTGAAATGGGATCACCAACCCATTTCAAAAACCATACTCAGGACCTCCGTGCTCTGGCTAAAACTCATCTTCATAACTCCTGGAATGAATTGTGGATGGAATCAAAATCGGTTAAAGGTAAATATTATGCTTCTATACAACCTGAAATACCTCGAAGACCCTGGTTCTTTTTTCATCAAGATATGGTTCGTTATGTTGCTTCAACCATCACTCGACTACGTATTGGTCATTCCTGCACACCAGTCCACCTGGCCAAATTAAGGATTAGAGATCACTCTCAGTGTGAATGTGGTTTGGATGAAGGGTCGGCATCTCATATCCTCTTTTCCTGCCCAAAACTTGTACATAAACTTTATGATGTCCTCCCTCCTAAGATTCCTAGGCCTATAAGTGTGGAATGTCTTTTAACGTTAGTGTTTAGTCCCTATGTTAAATTTTCATGTAAATATATTAAATCTAACAAAATAAAATTATAATCTTAATATTTTAGTTTATCTTTTAAGTAGACCTGTAAATATTACAGTAGATATTATCTATATTTATTATATGTAATAACTTATCCTCCCCTTTTGTGTTGTTGTAGGTTAACAAATACTAAAAATAACCCTACTATTGTCTTGCGATTAAGGAACATTCAGAAATAGTAGTATAGAAACCGATCAATCTCCTTCGTGTTTTCCTCAAGCAACGCGACATTGGCGAAGTAAATTGTGCTGTGCTGGCACAAATATAAGCCACACACCAAACAACAACAACAACATTTGGACACCGATTCTCCTGCGGATTGAAGACTTGGCGGCGATATTTGGACACAGATTCTCCTGCATATTGAAGACCTGGGTACGATATTTGGATACCGATACTCCTGGATATTGAAGACGACTATTACTTCTATCATAAGCAAAGATTATGGTTCTTGGTCTCTTGCAGCGCTTGAAGCAGAGTTGGAGAAGCGCAATGCTAAGCGACCTGGTAAAAAAGCTGTACTCGTCCAAAGGTAAGTATTTATTTGTGCCATACACCAAAATGTTTTTTATAGCAAATCAAATACAACATAAATGTTTGTCTTTTCAGGCTTCAAGAGTAGGTATGACATTCTTTTTGGAGATGTTATAAAATAATCCAAAGACATCTTTTAAAATACATGTGCCTGATGCCAGATTATTTCAAGACATAAATACTGACTTGTCCTTGCCAGTATTCGATATTAATGATCTGAACACATGCTGTGCTAACTATAGCAGAAAATGAAGATAACAATCATGCGGCCAATATGTATAACGAATATTTTTATTGACTTTTCGAGTGGCTGCGGATGGACTTCATCACTTTATCACATCAAAATGTGCTTCAGAGTTGAGAAAAAATATTTCTTATAATATTTATTCGATGCAAACACGAAAAAATGCAAAACAAAAAAGTGAGTAACTGGCTTTAGTTTTCTTCGTAAAAAATCCGAGCAAAGGGCGTCAGGCCATAGAGCATTAGATTAAGGTCAAGGAATATACTACTGTCACACTAATACTCTCTACATTAAGGTATATACCACCTCATTTTCACTCTCATATTATATAGGTACTTATAATATGTATAGTGTGCATAAAAGCGCCACCTATGATGTTTTAAAGGAACGTAGGCTGGAAAGTTCCTCATTATTTCTTATGCTAACAATAAGTTATTTTTTTAAATCCACGCATCCAGTCGTGGGTCTTAACTTGTTTTATTGTGAAGCAATAAGATGATTATTAATAAAGTATACCTAAAAAGTGGCCATGTAATTTTATAGGCCACTTACCGCAAGGTCGTCTTGGTAACGGAGATGCCATAAAAACTGGTACCTTTGACACAAATGCGTTTAACACGTTATTACACGTTTAAATTACAAGCAACATTGTAGCGGCAATAATAATGTATAAAAGAGCTGGATTTGTCAATATACCTATGTTTTAATGGTTGTATACAAATTTCTACATACATGGTGATTAGTGCATCATAAAATTACTTACCTGCATACATATAATATATGGCATATTGGCAACTTGGGTTGTAGGTTGTTTTTCTTTATTGGTAGTGCCCTTTTATTCTTTACATACTATTAAACCTAAATCCTAAGCCTATTCGTTGTCTAGCGCTTGGCTGATATTCTAGCTGTTCAAATAAGAAACGATCTTTAGTAATAGGTTGTATAAATAAAAATATAAGTAGAAACTCTTCCATTTACCGAAATAAAAGTAACCTATTTCAATCTCTATAGGTCTTTTATTATGTCTATTTTTATGCAAAATATCACGTTGATCCATTGCTATGTTTCCGCGTGATTGAAGGACAGTATGTTTCGTGAAAATTAAATTTTATAACTACTATAACAGTATATAATTAAATTTTATAACTAACTATTTAGCTGATGCCCGGGACCTCGTCCGCGTGGATTGAGGTTCTGTTTCCCCGCGGGAACGCTTCAATTTTCCGGGATAATAAGTAGCCTATGTGTTATTCCAGACTATAATCTATCTCTGTAACAAATTTCATTCAGATCCGTGTGATTGAGTAACAAACATCCATCCATCCATCCATCTAAACTTTCGCATTTATTAGCAGGTATATACAATATCTCCTAACCTCCTAGGAGGAAAACTCCTACCATTATGTGAATAATTATAAATAATATAGTAGTAGTAAATAATTAATCATAAATAGTAAGTATTGTAATGAGCGAACACGAGGAATACTGGTGTACGGATAAACCCGATCAGGATTTTTTTTACACAGTAACAAATATTGAAAACTGTTATATAATATGTATACTTGTTTTTAAATAAAATAAATAAATAAATAATGGAATGAGGTCACGACCCTCAGTAATGAGGAATACGACGCAGAGATATATACAATATGATGCCCGTAGGATTTCGAAAAATCCGGAAAATCAAAGGGGGACCCGGGAAAAATGTGGCCTATTTGCATCCCCGGAATCGCAACCTATAGGTACCAAATTCTTTAAAACTTAACAGACAGAGACACGTTCGCAGTTATTATAATGTCATCAGCTATAGGCCCGCGACTTCATCGGCGTGGAATGAGCTTTTCGTAAGAAACGTTTTCGTTCGACCGTTTTTTCTCCGACTTAAAAAAGTCTTTTAATTTTTCGGGTTAATATTATATATAGCCTATGACACTCACAAATAATTTGGCTTTCTATTGGTAACAGAATTTAAAAATCGGTTCAGTAGATCCAGAGATTACCCCCTACAACCTCACAAACTCACAAACTTTACCTCTTTATAATATAATATTATATAATATATAGTATAGTATATAATATATAGTATAGATAGTAGGTATGGTTTCCTTTCACAGGCTACACACATTTTATTTTATAGTGGACACAATTAATGTGTGCATTAAGTTATACTTAGAAAGTTTTAAAGAAAGATAACAATAAAACTACTACTTAGAAGTACTTTTAAGTTGACAGTTGTCACTACTCACTACACATTGCTCGGGTAAGTAATTCATTATACCATAAACAGTTAAGTGCGTGGAAAGTTATTTTAACTGATGACTCGTTTACAGTTAATAAGTTCTCAGAAATCATAGTTTTAACTTTAAAGCTGGGCAGTTTTTTAGTTACTAAAGACATTGAACTCTGAAAAATATAATATTTTGAGTAATATAATTGCCAAGAGCTGGCGGTTAAATAGCCCAACGGCTTAGCCTGGCAATTAAAAGAAGCAATTGCGCCAGTGTCATATACACAGATACTTTTGGACTAATTCAATGTGGTCTTAGAATTATATTTGTGGTTATTAGATAAGAATGATAGTTGTGGATTATATATTTTATGATTAAGGTATCATAAATTGTACTGTTTACCTACTTTATAAATTTGCACGTCGGCAAAGACGAAACATGTTTGTTCTCTAATTGGTTTGTCATATTAATTGTACAATGTTTCTCTTGCAAATAAACGATTGATTGAGTGTCTTCGGAACCATGCCCATGAACGATCATATTTTGGATGGGGTTTTGACGACCTCCGTGACGCAGTGTTGAGCGCTGTTGTCTAATGTGCGGAGGTCCCGGGTTCGATCCCCGGCAGGGTCAATTTGGGAATTTATAATTTCTGAATTTTCCCTGGTCTGGCCTCGTGGGAGGCTTCGGCCGTGGCTAGTTACCACCCTACCGGCAATGACGTGCCGCCAAGTGATTTAGCGTTCCGGTACGATGCCGTGTAGAAACCGTATGGGGGTATGGGTTTAATATAACTACCATGCCCCTAAAAAGTTAGCCCGCTACCATCTTAGACTGCATCATCAGTTACCATCAGGTAAGATCGCAGTCAAGGGCTAACTTGTATTGAATAAATAAAAAATATAAAAATAAGGTGTATATTTTTGTAATTATTAATATACTTATATAAATTAAATATAAATTATATAATTATTAATATACTTACTTAATACATGACTCATTAAAAAAAAATTTTTTTGAGTCAATTTTTTTTTTTAATTTGAATTTTTATTTTTTATTTTTTTATTTATAATTTTCAAGGTTACTTGCAACTCGGTACAAATAAATCTAATACTCTGAGTTAACATAATATAGCTACTTTTTGTCCCGAAAATTAATTGATGCATCCCTACGGGATGAGGGAAGAAAGTATTGTTCTGGTTTAGAAAGTAGAAACCGTGCAAAAACCGTAAATAACTATACATTTTATTATTTGAAAGTTAATAATTAAAAGACCTCCATTAAAATTGAACATCTTGGTGTATTTTAATTTATGGTAATAAAAAACCGGCCAAGTGCGAGTCGGACTCGCGCACCGAGGGTTCCGTACAAACCTGTAGTAAGTTTTACGATTTATGACGTATTAAAAATAAAAATTACGTTTGTTGTATGGGAGCCCCCCTTTAATATTTACTTTATTGATATTTAATTATTTATTTTGAAAGGTAATATACAAGTTAATATTCTGTGAAAATTTGAACCGTCTACCTGTTACCGTTTTTAATATTGAGCAAAAAAATACGAAAAAAACACGTTTATTGTATAGGGACCCCCCTTAATATATATATTTTTTTAATTTTTAGTATTTGTTGTTATAGCGGCAACGGAAATACATCATTTGTGAAAATTTCAGCTTTCTAGCTATCACGGTTTATGAGATACAGCCTGGAGACAGACAGACAGACAGACAGACAGACAGACAGACAGACAACGGAGTCTTAGTAATAGGGTCCCGTTTTTACCCTTTGGGTACGGAACCCTAAAAACTAAATAATTCAGTAGGTATTCCATGATTTATTTACTTTTTTATACCCCCAGCTGTCAGTTTGACTTTAATGTCGCGTTTGTGATTTTTAATTATACCCCCATGTTTTTTAAAGGCACTAAAGTATATGTGAGGTTTTGAAAATTGTCTGTTATACTGAAAAATAAAGGAATATTTATTTACAATATTTTTACCTATAAACCAACAATTTAATTTTTTTTTATAATTTTTAGGTACATACAAGTTTTAACTAGATGATGGCCGCGACTTCATCCGCAAGGGATTTAGGTTTTTCAACAAGCCCGTGGAAAATTTCGTCTCCGAAAAGTAAGGTATTTTTTACCAACTTCTATTTATCATCAAAATTGGTTAAATGGATGAATCATGAAAAGGTAACCGACGGACTAACAGACAGACAGACCCACTTTCGCATTTATAATTATTTTGTTTAATTTATTTTGTATCAAAAACTTATGAAATACTTAGAACAGAAACATAGTGGCATAGTGGAGAAGCACTTATCTCTATATAAGAGTTCTCTACCAGTGACCCTTGGCAGTGGGATAGGTTGTAAAGGAAGAATAGGTTGGAAGTTGGTACAACAAAATATGAGGTGGAATGAAATGAAATCATATCATACTTCATACTAATAATATTATAAATGCGAAAGTGCATACTAATATTATAAATGCGAAAGTGTGTTTGTTTGTTGTTTGTTGGTTTGTTAGTTTGTTGGTTTGTCCTTCAATCACGCCGCAACGGAGCAACGGATCGACGTGATTTTTGGCATAGGTATAGTTGAGGACCTGGAGAGTGACATAGGCTACTTTTTATGCCGGATAATTAAGGAGTTCCCGCGGGAATAAAAAAAAACTAAAACCACGCGGACGAAGTCGCGGGCATCAGCTAGTATTATCATAATTCATAAACATGAGATATTAGTATGGATGGAAGGTACACATAGGCAAAGTCGCGGATCAACTCCTATAGATTAGAGATGTAAATAGCCATTGTGTTTTCTATGGTTTGTTATGGTAATAGAGTCGTAAACATATCAATGTATAGGCATAGTAATGTAACTGGTTAGGCGAAAGAGGTATTCCATCAATTTGTCAGCTTTCCATGTTATATCGATTAGAATACATGTTTTTACACGCTGTTTCTCTTTTTGATTAATGTTACAGTCACTATTTATCCATACTAATATTATAAATGCGAAAGTGTGTCTGTCTGTCTGCTACGCTTTCACAGCTGATCTGTTCAACCGATTTCGATGAAAGATACAGGGATAGTTTATATCCCAGGGAAGGACATAGGCTGTTTTTTATCCCGGAAAATTAAAAAGTTCCTGCGGGAATCAAAAAAACTTAATCCACGCGGACGAAGTCGCGGGCATCATCTAGTACTATATAGTTATAAATGCGAAAGTCTGTATGGACGTTTGTTACTCAATCGCGACAGAACGGCTGAACGAAATTGATCTGGATGAAATTTTGCACAGAGATAGCTGGCACGATTGACTTTACAATCGTGCATTGTCGAGTCAACATGTCCTGAAGATGCTCCGGTATCGAAGTGAAACGTACGTTGAGAGTACGTAGTTTGGAAGATTTGTGTGGTGTGGTAAATATCGCGGGCTGCAAATGCAAGATACGCATTGTACCACATAGATCTGCCTACTGTGGCGGATAATAGCGATTTAAACTTCTAGTTTTTTCATTAATAGTTACTGTTTTAATATCCATTTTGTATGTTTGCAAAAAAATACAGCTGTTGTTTTTATATATATTAGTCGTATTATGTCGAAAATGTTGTTTTATTGTCTATTGGTCAATATTTACGGCTCTACATAAAAGTTTATGGAGTGTTTTATGTATTTGAATAATTTAGGAACATTATATAAATATTTTGAGGTCGATTTAAATTTTATTGTTTAAATATTTCCTCATGATTGATGATTTCAGACACTGATGATAATAATTACTTAAATAGAAGACTCTTAAAATAACCCACTGCTTGTTTAGTATGCGTAGTCTAAGTTTGAATTCGATTGATCGTAGAAAAATTCGATGACGATTTCTTCAAAGTTAAATTGAATCAAAAATCCTCGATTTAACATCGCAAATTCAGTACAACCGATTTTAATTTGGATACGTACCTAGGTATCGTTTGGAGCGCTCGGTATGAAATATGAATGCATTCGCGAAATTTAGCTCTAGATCATGTTCTTAAGGTATATTTTACTTTGACGCTAATGTCATCGAATGTTATACGATCAATCGAATTAAAACTTAAACTAAGCGTATATAGTTTCAGGAATTGTAAGTAAGGTTAACTAAGCTACTAAGTTAGTAAGAAAGTAGAAATAAACACTAAGTAAGTAGAACAACAGTTAGTTATTTGAGAACTGACGAATAAGACAAGATGCGTTTGTAATATTGTAATATCCTTAGTTAATATTATAATCGCGAAAGTTTGTATGTATGGATGTATGGATGTTTGTTACTCTTTCACGCCATAACGGCTGAACGGATCTGGATGAAATTTGGCACAGAGATAGATTATAGTCTGGAATAACAGATAGGCTACTTTTTATCCCGAAAAATATAAGAGTTACCGCTGGAACCAAAAAACCCCAAAAGCATGTTTGCTACTCAATCAAGCCAGAACGGCTGAACGGATCTGGATGAAATTTGGCACAGAGATAGATTATAGTCTGGAATAACACATAGGCTACTTTTTATCCCGGCAAAGCGAAGAGATCCGCGGGAACCAAAAAACCTCAATCCACGCGGGCGAAGTCGCGGCCATCAGCTAGTTATTAGATATATACTCGTAGTTCTCTCCATCGCCATATCAATACGTATAACATTTGTATTACCTTATTTTGCCTATCTAATGGCCCACGCTAACACTTTAAATAAAACACTTACGTTTAAAACAACTTCCGTCACACGATGACGCCATGTTATCCAAAGTATTATCCGCTAGTACGTTGAAGAGTATACTAGAGTACCACTTAAGTTGCTATGAGTAGGAGATTTATACACCTCAACCTGCCCGTGACTAATGATGTTATGTACTTGTACAGCGTAGGTAGGTATTTTTTTTATTTATTGCCATTAAAAAATCTAAAATTCCACCACAATTTTGCAGACTAAAGCACTGGACTAAAAACACAGGCTGGCGTTTTATAATATGCAGCCCAAATAGACCGTATGTCTGCGTTAGGGCTGACAAAATGATGACTTACTTATTTTAAATATAGGTACCTAGGTAATAGGTACACAAGGTTATTTAAGGGTACTAATTTTTTGACGACTTCCCTAGCGCAGTGTAGAGCGCGGTTGTCTTAACGTGGAGGTCCCGGGTTAGATTCAAGCAGGGTCAGTTTGGGAATTTATAATTTCTGAATTTTCCCTGGTCTAGCCTGATGGGAGGCTTCGGCCGTGGCTCGTTAGTTGTTACCACCGGCAAAGATGTACCGCCAAGCGATTTAGCGTTCCGGTACGATGCCGTGTAGAAACCAGAAACCGACTAGGGGTATGGGGGTTTACTTTGAGGCCTGGCTGGGAAGGGACTATGGCAACGTAACCTTTAGATTGACACAGGTACTTACCGGACACGGCTGTTTCGGTGAGTACCTGTGTCGGATCGGTCGGGAAGCGACACCTCGGTGTCACCACTGTGACAATGATCTGGATTCCGCACAGCACACACTCGAGGAGTGCCCTGCCTGGGAATCCGAGCGCCGTGTATTGGTCAGCCACGTGGGAAGAGACCTGTCGCCGCCAGCTGTTATAGCAGCAATGCTGGCGGAGAATGAAACATGGAGGGCAGTGGTCTCCTTCTGTGACCTTGTCATGTGCAAGAAGGAGGCCGCTGAGCGAGACCGCGACCGAACGGATCCCGCTCGGAGACGGAGGCATCAGGGTGGCACTTACCAACGCCCTGGTCCAGCAGTACAGTAGTCCCGGGTGAAGGGACCTTGGGGTTGCGAGCGGCTGGAATGGGGGCTCCGGCCGCTCTTCATCCATCTATGTTACAAACACGCAACCCTGGGAAGACGACAGCTTGCCGTGGCACAAGGTGACGTAACTAATCGAGCACGAGCCCAATAGGCGTCGCACAAGAGAAGCTCCGGTGCATGTTCTATTTAGAGTTCCCGGAGCTACTCACTACATGCAGAGGGTGGCCACCGAGGGGGTTTTAGTGGGTAGAAATCCCACATAACCCGATCTCCCTCCCCCCGGAGATTGGGTATCTCAAAGGAGATTTCCCCCCCGTCAAAAAAAAAAAAAAAAAAAAGGGGTATGGGTTTAATATAACTACCATACCCCTACCACTTACCAGTTTAGCCCGCTACCAAGACTGCATCATCACTTATCAACAGGTGAGATCGCAGTCTGGGGCTAACTTGTGTGTTAATGTCATATATCCCCCCAGTGGTAATGAAATGAAAAATGAAAATGAAAAGTGGGGCAGATGGCGTTTACTGTGTTGCGCCATCGCGAGCGGCTATTATTTTTTTTTTAGAATAAAGTTCAGTATAACGTACAGAAGCTAGTTTTTTTAATTAATCCGGTTCATACGGCGTAATAGCGGTAATAGCTTAGTGTTAAAAACTTGGGCTTCATATTCGACATATATAGACGTGGGGTTCGACAGGACAGATACGAACAGACAAACATTTATTTGCCTTTATATTAGAATGGAAACTTTAGCGAAAATCATGTGATTTGCTCATAATATTGCATACCTAACAGAATCTCTTCACGGCATGATCGATTGATACGAAATTATGTGCAGGTCTGTCCGTTTATGTAAATATGACTCGTGACTGCAAACCCATTCGAATAGCTAAATCTAGGCAAAAGATCAATATTCTAGATATCCACTAACCAGAGAGTTGTTATATTTGTAGAGTAAATATTAACCCGAATAAAGGCTCCTCGTCTGGTGTATATTGGGCGCTGGAACTACCTTAGCTTTCTAGCTTTAATAGCAAATGCTTTGGACCGCGTGAAATTGGGTTCTAAAAAATCGCGTTAGAACTATTTTTCTCGATAATAAGTAGTCAGTGTGCCATTCCAGGGTCTTTAACTATATCCATGAAAAAAAAATCACTTCGATGTATTTCTATATCAAATGCTCAACCAATTTCAGTTACCTATTAAATGACAAATCCAGCCAGCGCAGCACGTCGCGTGCGAATCGCGATACGACACGAGTCGTCAGGCGCGTTTTGTTCTTCGTCCGCGTGGATTGAGGTTTTTTGACTCCCGCGGAAACTCTTTTATTTTCCGGGATAAAAAGTAGCCTATGTGTTTTTCCAGACTATAATCTATCTCTGTGCCAAATTCCATCCAGATCCGTTCAGCCGTACTGGTGTGATTAAGTAACAAACATCCATCCTGCACCCATACATCAATCCATCCAAACTTTCGCATTTATATAATATTGGTATGTTATAAATGCGAAATATGGCGTTGGCTGGACCGTGCTGCGGTACCTAATGGGAGTTCCGGCAAGAGTTTACAAATAAATTAAAATCGTGCGCGTCGGCTCGCGGCACGCCGCGCGTGTCGTGCCGCGCTTGTGGGTTTTGGC
Source organism: Erebia ligea (assembly GCA_917051295.2). NCBI lineage: Eukaryota > Metazoa > Arthropoda > Insecta > Lepidoptera > Nymphalidae > Erebia > Erebia ligea. Next base: position 3,663,620 of record OU785241.1, read on the forward strand.
ACTCAGATGACACCACTTTTCCGACAATCGCTCCTCCATAGCTAATCATCTCACTGTCACTAAGCGATAGAAATGTCTATTATGTCGGATAAAGTTCCGTTTGGTATAATGTTACAATATTGTTTTGTACGTATTTAAATAGAGTAGACGTACTACGCGTTAAAGAATTGATTTTGATAAACTTAAACGGCATCTGCAAAAATACAGGCTAAATGTACTATTACCCACTTTCCTTACTATCTTAAATTACCTTCTTTCTAATAAAATTTAATTAAAGGGTGAAACTGAATGGAAGAAAATATATGAGATCGCTCTTCAACAAAAATGAATCGTCTAAAATTAAAATAACAACTTTAACAAAATTTAGTTTGATTTGATATGATTTATATTACTTATGTAACACGCACATTTTATATTAAAAGTAGGTACATATACTTACCTCGGTCGTTCAAAACACCATCAAAGCGTTGTAAATTGGACTACCAACAATAACCATTCGAATGGAAAACGTATTTTTCACACGTTTGTGTCATAAGCCTTATTTAATTTGTCATTGCAATATCAATCTTACATCTCAAGTACTAAGAACGTTTTACCTACCTCAATCCAAAATGAATTGATAGTAATGAAAAATGAATAACAAATGTAAGTGAACTTTATTTTTTAAAAGCTAAGATTTATTATTCTTAAAATCTAAACGCGCATGAAAAACTTTTTTTTTTCCTTCATTTTGGACTTTAAATGTACGAACATAAGGCTTAAATTTTGCTACATCAAATTGTACCGTGCATGTTATGACTTATGAATGCATGATTCACAGGTCAATGTATTTTTGACCCTTTAATTGTTTCCATAACAATGGCTTGGAATAAAAATGTTATTCGTAAAATCAGGTATAAAATTGCTTAGAGACCCCATTCAGGTGGGTCTGGGATTAGAATCTCAGACACGCACCAGTAATTAAAGGTCTAGTCCTACTTGCCGCGCCGCACCGTGCATCTCAAGTGGGGCTAGAACTTTAGAATTAAGTATTTTAGCAACTAAATATCAACGCACACCAATAAAGAGCACCGCTCTATTCTCAGAATCAGCTGGGTTTAGTCTAGTTTAGGCCACAGTCCACAAAGTTGTCCAAATACAAATCAGACTTCACACTGTATTAAGATAATATAATGCAGAGCTCTCAGGCATTCAGTTTCCTCACGATGTTTTCCTTCACTGTTAAAGCAATATACCTAACTGTTTAATGTTCCAATACTTAGTATTTTTTTGAAGATACAAATCGATAAAATCAATCATGTATGGAAGGCAAACGAATTAAAAATTTAAGCAAACTATAAAATATATTTCGATTGCAATAAGTAAACATTAATATTCTGTTAAGGCGAATCATTACGATAGTAAAACTATAAATTAATTGTTTGGTAATTTTTCACTAATCTTGCTGGAAATTTTAAATTGAATAAGATAATAATCGGAAGGAATCACTCCGATACCGGAGCATCTTCAGGAGATGTTGACTCTATAATGCACGATTGTGAAATCGTGCATTGTAGAGTCAACATCTCCTGAAACGTACGTTAAGGGTATTTTGGAAGATTTATGTGGTGTGGAGAAAATCGCGGGCTGCAAGTTCAAGATACGCACTGTACCACATAGATTTACCTTCTGTGGCGGATTATAGCGAATTAAACTTCTAGTTTTTTCATTGTCATGGACTTCCGCAAAGTAACGCCTGCTCAATAACTCATACAAAGAATAAGGAAATCGTAATCGTAATAGTTTGTCAAACGGATAATTCGATTTAAGTATTTGTATAAGTAGTTCATGGATGCCTGCACGTCAAAAAGCATATAAGAACTTCTTAAAACATATCGAGTAATACGTTTTAAGCTGTCAAATGATTACGATTTGCTTAGACAATTGGGCCTCTTTAGTTGGGCTAGATCTTTAGTTTTGACCGGTCAAATATAAGTACCAGTGCTGCCATTCGCCTTAATACTTTTAATAGTAATTACAGTAGGTTTTTCCAGCAATGTGCAATAATTGAGCCCCCACCATACATTAAGCCTCGATGTATCTATGTGGGTCGCATGGACGTATGTCGAATATGTCGTAAGGTTTAGATGAATGGGCTAGACGAGATTTATTCTCGAGGACATTTCGGAAAAAATCGGGTCAGCGGGTCTTGAGAAAATTGTATTTGATCTAAGAGTAGGAAATACACATAATTATTTATATTATCATAGTGCGATATTCCATAAGGCCTCTTGCCATATTATTATGTAAAGCCGATACACGTACGTATTGTTATAAGAACCAAATCCAAACCAATCTATGCAAAAATGTGTCCTTTTGTCTATTTGTATTTTTGTCAGTCTCTCTGCTTGCTACGCTTTTTTTTATCCACTACAAGTAAGCCCTTGACTGCGATCTGACATGATGATAAGTGATGATGCAGTCTAAGATGGTAGCAGGCTAACCTGTTAGAGGCATGGCAGTTATAATTAACCCATACCCCTAACCGGTTTCTACACGACATCGTACCGGAACACTAAATCGCTTGGCGGCACGTCTTTGCCGGTAGGGTGGTACAGTAGCCACGGCCGCAGCCTCCCACCAGGCCAGACCAGGGAAAATTCAGAAATTATAAATTCCCAAATTGACCCTGCCGGGGATCGAACCGGGACCTCCACTTGATAAACAACAGCGCTCAACACTGCGCCAGGGAGGTCGTCTAACCTAACTCTTTTCAACCTAATTCGACGAAATTGTTAGTAGGCTTTTTTTTTTTTTTCCTTGACTAATAATTAATTGCCATCTTAATAAAATATATTAATAAATAAATAAATTATAAAAGCGAAATTAGGTCTGCCTATCTGTTTGTCTGTTACTTTTTTACAACTCAGCTTGCATCCTAGAAAGCTGAACTAAAACTATACTTTTCATCTCGGAAAATCTAAGACCCAACGGTTACTAATACAACTGGCAATCCTATAACTGGCAAATAAATGTGTTTTCTTTCTTTCTTTTCTTTCTTCTAAATCCATGCTGACAAATTTGCGGGCATTACCTATCATCATACTATAATATTATAAATGCGAAAGCGTGTTTGTTTGTTGGTTTGCTGGTTTGTCACGCCGCAATGGAGCAACGGAGCAACGGACGGAGTTCCCGCGGGGATAAAAAATAACTTAAACCACGCGCACGAAGTCGCGGGCATCAGCTAGTGTACCTATAGTTTAAGAAACTTTCTTTAACTGAATCTCTTAATTACACGTAACGTTATAAGCTAAGGCCATAAACACACAGCGCCGCTCCTTCAGGGCATCTCACGAACGCTCCGAGCGACGGTGGACATTCCGAATATAAGCCGTGATATTTATTGTTACCACATGATATCTGGTGTGTTATACACTCGGCCTCACGCTTTATGAATTGGCGAAGATAGCATACACTGGGTCATTTTATCGACGAAATATTTTGGATTTTTGTGAATTACTTCTATGTAATCATTGACGTTTTAAATTTGCAGTTTTTTTATAAAACAGCTTTTGAATTTGACTCGACCTTGTTAACGTGAACTTGAAAAGTTACACTCAGAGTTCAGCAGGTAGTTTTATACTCATACCTACATCTTCAGCTGCTTCCGAAGATACTGCAATAATCTAAATATATTAAGAAAAGGTGACTGACTGACGCAAACCACTTAACGGATCGAGCTAAAATTTGGCATACATATAGTTATTATGAAATAGGTGTAGTTTTTGAAATAGGTGTAGTCTACGCATAGTCCACGCGGACAAAGTCGCGGGCAAATGCTGGTGTTTATAAGTATTGAAATAGGAGTATCGAACTGTTATAATAATATATTCTGTGCTATTGGCTATTCATTAAAATAGTGTTTAAAGTGATAGTGTTAAACTAAGATACCGACGCCCACATGCGTCAATGTAATTTGTAATGTTGTTATGTAAAACTAAGGCGAACAAAATGGCTGTTTGAATTACCATATCAATTAAGATTTACAAGTACGGTGACATTTTAAACACCTCTTGATAATATTTTTTATGCTGTTTTTTTCAGGGTTATTCCATTACAAAAAATAAGGCGAATATTTTTTACAAATTAAAGCAATCTCGTAAAAAGAAGTAAAGTAAACTCGTGGATATCGTGTCCATATAAATCAGCCGTAGGTACAATAGCAATTCGACTGCAGTTCATTGATTATTTCAATCTTGTACCTACAGTAAACTTCAAGTCAAGGGAAAAGGTTCGTAAAAAAATCTCTAAATAAAGATAGTTTGAATATAAGATAATTCTACAAAGAGTCTAGAGATAAAGAACTGACGTCCTTTTTGGATGCCAGTTGTCTTTGTGTGTTCTATCGACTCTACAACGGAGAGTATTGTAGAGTTATTTAATCTAATTCCACCTTCCCTGTTTTCTAATTGCATTCACACAGGGCGTTGCACGTCGTAGAAACCATCACCACCACCTGGATGCATGGTTCTCTTACGCTGGAAGGGTGTTCGGCGTCAGACACGAAACTAGCGACGGCGGAGCGACGGCGGCAGCGGGGCGCACGCCTTAGCGGTTCGTATCAGAAAGGTCAAGCAAAAACGTTTGGTGTGTTTCCGCAAAACTACAATATTGAGCTAATAAAGAGGCGGATAAACAAATACTAATTCTCATTTATATTTAAAAAAAAACAATATCAGTCGCACGGGTAACAAACCTCTTTCTCTTACGATGTAAGCACAGCGGATCGATCCATATAGCTTCGGGTGTCGGTGAAATTTCGACCTCTTTGATTACATGCTGCTCTTATACTGTATTATTTGATTCATGGACCACTTAATAATCATGAATAATGTACCTATAACGTACTATGTTGTGAATCAACTTTTATATCATGACAACACTCAGGATTTCCTGTGCCATAAACTCGGATATCCATAAAATGTGTATGAGACAATCGTAAATGAAGTGAATCGTAAATATAGTGAATCAATTTATTTGTGATTTTTATTTTTTTATATCATAGGTTTGCTTGCAATCATCACACCCCAAGGTGAATCGAGCTTACTCAGAAGATGCCTATTAACTCTTGATTTGAAGATAAATATTATACCAATATTAAAAGGTAAAGGAAAATAAAGTAAACATCTAATGATGTTTTTTCTACAAATTTTAGATAGTTCTATTACGTAATACCAATATTAGATGCTCGCGGAAACTCTCTAATTTTCTGGGATGTAAAAATAAGCCCATGTGTAATGTGTAATTCAGGTAAATAAATAAATATGATATCTCCATTCCAAAGAGCCAAATCGGTTCAGTAATGTTGGCGTCAGAGAACAATAAACATCAGAATTATAAGCTTACAAAAAAACAACCATCTGGATGGTTTTATTATCCTGGAATAATAAAATTATGTAACCCATACTTTGTAAATTAAAAATCTCTTTTAAAAATTACAAGCGTGATCAAGCGATCAAATATCCGTAAAAATGACACTCTATGATACTTTGATGACTCTATAATCCATATGCGTCATCCACACACGTAACAACACAATCCAGAGTGGGCGGCATGATTCACGGACACATCTCGATTGTTTGCCGAGGTGAAAGTCCCTTGCATCGCTGTCTTGACTTGATCTTATCTATAATTGACAATATGGACTTTAGATGTTATTTAAATCATTGATCTAAGCGTGACTCTTATTTGCTTTTGAATAATATACTATATTAATCCGTCCAAGCTAAGAATAGGAAGGTCAATGACTTCTACACTGTCAATTGGTACTTGAAAATTATGGTTTGCAAAGAAAATACTTTGCGTACTTGAGGATATTTTCTACATTATTTGTCTTAGTTATGCTGCTAAACTATTGAAAATATATTTAAACTAGAAGATGCCTGCGACTTCGCCCGCGTGGATTAAAACTATGAAAAATGCCGCGGGATGTCTTCGATTTCTTGGATAAAATGTATGGATCTCCTTCCCAGGAATGTTACTTATCTCTGTTGCTTTCATCAAAATCGTCAGAACAGTACGCTTACTCCCAGTTTTAACATTGCAAATACGATTGATCGACGTGAGCATTCGATCGCATTTGCGTCAAACTAAAATTAACCTTAAAGACATTGACTTAGAGCTCAATTTCGTGTATGCATTCACAGCCAGCGCTCCAAACGATACGTTTCGAAATTTAAATCGGTTGCACTAAATTTGTGGCTCTAAATCAATGCGTTTAAGGTTCATTTTAGTTTGATGCAAATGTGATCGAACGCTCACGTCGATAATCGTATCTGCAATGTTAAAACTGGGAGTAAGCGTACAGATGGGTCGTGCAAGCGTAGCGTATTTTATCCCGGAAAATTGATGAGTTCCCGCGGAAAAAAAAGACTGTATATGAGTGCATAAAGACTGTTTAAAAGAATCCTTTAATCGTAATAAGTCATATGTACTACTATGTACCTATTGTGGGAAGGCAAAATAATTCTATAGGTGACCAAAAATTAATTTTCTACTTTGTAAGAAGTAACAACCAATTATACCGCCAGTTGTCTTTGAAAACAGCCGGCTGCGTTTTTATTAGATATTTATAAGAGAAAAGTAGTTCAGATGAATAATGTATTTTGAAACTTTGTGCACGTATCGCTTAGTTAGACTTTAAGGCAGCTAAGGGACTTTTATGAACTAGGTAGTTTACTTTTAATAAGACTAAATTATGTTTTCATGTTCTAGTATTCAAATATATCATATAATACTAGTCAATGCCTCCTAACCAACTCCTTGATTTTTCTGGATAAAAAATAGTCTATGTTCTTCCTCGGAACGCTATAAATCTATACCGAATTCAGCCAAAATCGGTTAAATAGATGGGCCGTGACAGACAGACAAACACGCTTTCGCATTTATCATATTATTGTCATATGGATGCCCATATTACGCGTAAAAAAAGCCTAAACGAACAATTAACTCAAATGAGTAGTTTGTATTCTATTTATATTTCTAGTACCTAAAATTTTATTATTTACTAGATGATGCCCGCGACTTCGTCTGCGTGGATTGAGGTTTTGGATTCCCGCGAGAACTCTTTAATTTTCCGGGATAATAAGTAGCATATTATGTGTTATTCCAGAATATAATGTATCTCTGTGCCAAATATCATCCAGATCCATTCAGCCGTTCTGCCGTGATTGAGTAACAAACATCCATCCATCCATCTATCCATCCAAACTTTCGCATTTATAATATTAGTATTAGTATAGACTATTGGTATGTTCATTCAGTAAGGTTAGGTTTTAGTTACCTTCATAAAAACCTGTCATCTCTAGTTAGATGTATTTCAAGGTTCACTTTCTTGATTAATAACCTAATCATCAATTCAATTCTCATGTAACCACATGTTAATTTATCAGAAAAATTAATCATGCTTAACGGTAATAAAAAACGCTTTGGTCAGGCACAATTACACTAGGGCATTAAACTGAGGAAATCTGTAGTAGAACCTGTACTCTGGTTAAAACTTAGTTCGACAAATTCCGAAGCTATATGTACCATTGGTTAGAGCACATAGTTCAACTTCAAACAATCAATTTCGCAACGTGTTTCTTTTTAAAATAGATTTTTCAGTATAAAATTATTATGAAATCTAGGGAGCAATTACTCAGTTTGATAATGCCCGCGGAAATGTCCATGAAAATCCACGGGAACTTCTTGATTTTCCGGCATATAAAGTAGCATATTATGTCTCTGGGATGTTACATAATAGCTGTGTTCCAAATTTCACTTACACTGATTCCAAATTTCCCTTTCGCATTAATTATAATAAATTAGTATGAATACAGTACATAGAAACATCATAAATTCTGAATAGTACCTACTTAAGTGTATTAAGCACCTGGCGGATCCTTTCAAAAGCTCTGCTTCAATGAGAAAACAAGAGTCAAGACTAGTTTGCTTACTCAAAAACTTAAACTTGACAACAACTTTTTCATACAAATAATAACTGATATGAGTAAACAACTTGTAAACTAGACAAGTGTGTTTGATCCTTAAGTTTTTTATCTAGAACTAGCACCTGCGTACAGGTCTAGAGAGGTCAGCTAGTGCCTTATATGTCAATACAAAACCACACAGCCATTTAAATATGTTGGTGCGTTGTCCTATCGCCCTTTACGACTCCATTACCACATTTCTTTGTTATTTAGAATGCCTTCAAAGTTACAAAGGGTAAAAGGTACAAGTAAAAATGACTTTACAAAAGTAGGTTAATCACTTGAGTGTTTTAACGGCTATATTATTACAATCGATAAATGTGACAAGGTATGTATTGTACACTGAACTAGAGGACTAAATCTGAACTACTTAAAAAGATTTATCTTTTCCACGGGAAATTAATACTATAATAGAAATTCGCAGCAGTAGAACGATTGCAATCACCTCTGACACCAAGTCCTTTTATGTAATACTAGCTGATGCCCGTGACTTCGTCCGCGTGGAATAAATTTTATTTTATTCCCACGGGAAAGCCTTAACTTTCCGGGATAAAAAGTAGCCAATGTCACTCACCAGTTCCCCAACTATTACAATCCAAAAATCATTTCGGTCTGTTGCTTTGTTGCGGTGTGATTGAAGGGCAAACCAACAAACAGACACACTTTCGCATTTATAATTAGTTTGAAATGAGGTTGAGTCTAAAGGCTCATTCCAAAAGGGTTTTTGCAGCTGTACTCACTATTGCTTAAAAACTTGGTGAAAATTGTAGCTAACTCTTTTGTACATAGTCTTAGACTAAACTACAGTGGCAGCTCTAAATGTATTGCTATCCCTTTTATAAAGCTCATTGCAGAAAGAGATAACCCGAAATTTAGGCCTGTCAATCTAGTTTAGTCTAGAGACAACAAAAGAGTCAACCACGCTGTCAAATACAGCTTATCTTGTGAATGCTTATCTTTGAGCGCATGTATTTCCTGCCACGTATAACTTAAGTACCTTCATAGCAAGGCAAGAGTTAATAGGCATCTTCTATCTTCTAGGCAAGCGTGTTCCAATCTATACCTCATCATTGCTTTGTATTAAGCAAGATTGTCGTCAAGCGTAAGCCAAGTCTCAAAAAAATGTAGATTTTGGTTAAAGACGGTGTCTGTTCAAACGAAATCGTACCAAAGTTTAAAGTATGAAACGGTTTTGGTAATTGTGCGGTTGATTAAAGTACATTGTACAGCTTAAGCTTTAAACTTCATCGCAAGCACGCGACCGCTTGCCTCGTAAAGCACGTTGCGTCGCTGAATGACGAGCACTTATCATTCCGAGCACGTGCTTACCACGACTCCCACTGAGCACGACCGGCTATGAATAACTCACACTTTGTGGCTAAGACTTAGGACTAATTGTACAAGCGGAAGCGATTGTCAAGGTGCCAGAAAAAAGCGATTCTGGAATGGTAAATACCCATCAAGGATGCATCAAGGATAGTTGGCGTGCTCATGGTAAAGCCTGGTTTGTCGTTCTCGCCCAAAGAAGAGTAAGGAGGCATACCACTGGCTCTTTAATTTGCGACGACAGCTTCAGCTGTCCCATTTGTGGCCGTAAGTGTCGCTCCCGTATCGGCTTGTTTAGCCATAGGAAAAAGTGTCGCCTAGACAGTGTGTAAATCGTCTGTCAAGACGTTAAGGCCAACGACAAAATACCCATATTTATTAGAATGTAAGTTCTTTAAGGCAGAATAAAACGCGAGATCTTGGGCTGGAAAAATCGTACATGACAAAAGCGATAGTATCTGTCTTTCTTCCTCTAGTATAAATAGACAGAAACAGAGTACCTATTTGTAACTAATTAAGTTAGTGAATGAACATTTTGAACAGTTATCATAAGGTCTGAGTGGTGCAGCAGTAATAGCGCCGCGTATAGTAAGCAAGATGTCACAGGTTCTAATCCCACTCGGGAAATTCTCTGTACCTCTGTATAATTCTGTGTCTCTATGTCTTAACGTACAGTTATCGTTAAAAACGTACAAGCAAATGGAAAGTTACAAACCTATGTACAGACGTAGAGATTTACAGAGCGACAAACAGCCAAACTTTTGCATCAATTATAATATAAGTAGTCAATAGTCAATAGTCAATAGTCAATTTATTGGTAAAATTTAGTTTACAAGTCATTTAAAATATAGGTACATGTTACAAAAAATATTGTATATAATTATTATACTATATACTAACATTATTATACGTTTTAATAAACCATTATGACATTGCATTGTTATCAAATATAAATATTATAAATGCGAAAGTTTGGATGGATGTATGGATGGATGTTTGTTACTCAATCACGCTCCAACGGCTGAACGGATCTGGATGAAATTTGGCAGAGAGATAGATTATAGTATGGAATAGCACATAGGCTACTTTTTATCCCGGAAAATTAAAGAGTTCCCGCGGGAACCGAAAAACCTCAATCCACGCGGACGAAGTCGCGGGCATCAGCTAGTTATTATATAATTTTAGTATCTAAGAATTCATTGTAGCTATAGAAGGACCTCTCGACAAGCCATGTCTTTAGTTTATTTTTAAAATTTGTTAAACTGGGTGCATCTCTAATTATTAGGGGTATACAATTGTAGACTTCAGCGCGCTAAGTACGTATGGATTGAGTATTTGTTACAATCGCTACCGCTTGCGCTAACCTTTTGATACTATGAACTTGAGCTTAGATACCTCAAATAAACTCGCGTCTCACCAAAAATGTTATTTTCGTTGTGTCGAATCCACGTACTTACTATTCAAGTTCAACGAATAGTTATTTCAAGTAACCGTTTATTATTTCGCGCGTAGGTTTTGATAGTTTCAAACAACCAAGTCATGGTAGTAATTTAGTATGATTATAATTTTGACTAACTAGTAAGTTACAAGTTGTATCATCCCAGCCACGTTCGCTTACCAAGATGCAATATGATAGAAAACTAAACCTAAACCTTCCTTGAGAAAGTCATACTAATATTATGAACTAGATGATGCCCGCGACTTCGTCCTCGTGGATTAGGGTTTTTTGATTCCCGTGGGAACTCCTTAATTTTCCGCGATAAAAAGTAGCGTATGTCCTTTCAATATCGGTTGAAAAGATGGGCTATTATAAGCGTAGCAGACAGACATACACACTTTCGCATTTATAATATTAGTGTGGAGTTATTTAGAGCAAATAATATTTGAAATCTCGGGTTTTCCATTTTTTTATGAACTATCCTATTCTTGTTAATTAAACAATCGCATTTTTACCCAATCAAGATTGTTTTTGTTGACAAAGCGTAAAAACAATATAATTATTTACTGTGAAATAATTGATTACAATCGTTCAAAATTTGCAATCGACTAACTCCGAGACGAATCGAATATTGAATCGAAATATTTGTTCAATCTTTTTCAAATAAAGAAGCGAATAGTGTGTCGGTCTGTCTGTTCATCTATGCTTTCATGGTCCATCTATTCAACCGATTTTGATGAAACTTGGCACAGACATAGGTTGTATCCCGGGAAAGCACATAGGCTTATTAGACATACTTTTTATCTCGGATAATATAAGAGTTCCCGCGAGAATCAAAACCTTATCCACGCGGATGAAGCCGCGGGTACCATCAGCTAGTAGATCATTATGTACTTAATTAAATAAAGTATTACTAACTTACCCAACTGTACCTAGTTTCTTAGTAGGGAATTGCTTCATACACAAATCCTACACAAAAATGTTAAATTTGAAGTCTGTTTTAGAGCTGTACTTTGATACCAGTCAGCCCCCCAATCATGATAACGACCGATAAAATCGTTAAAAATCTGCGGCAAAGTAAATAAACCATAACACCATTAAATTAGAGCTCAATATCGTGTACCCATTCTTATACGTTTAGGTATGTACGATACTCAAACGTATAAGAATGGATACGCGAAATTGAGCTCTAATTCAATGAAGTTATGGTTTATATTACTTTGACCCTGCTCCTTTACCATTTGATGGACAATTCTTACATAATCGGGGGGCAGTTAGTCAGTTTAACGTTTCATAACATGACATTATATTACCTTACTAGCTGATGCCCGCGACTTCGTCCGCGTGGATTGAGGTTTTTCGGTTCCCGCGGGAACTCTTTAATTTTCAGGGATAAAAAGTAGCCTATGTGCTATTCCAGACTATAATCTATCTCTGTGCCAAATTTCATCCAGATCCGTTCATCCGTTGGAGCGTGATTGAGTAACAAACATACATCCATACATCCATCCATCCAAACTTTCGCATTTATAATATTTATTTGATAATTAAGTTCTAATCGATTAAATACACTGTATAGATAAATATTGATGACCTGCACCTATCCGAAGCCAAGGCAAGTTCGTATCTCCCTTCAAAAGACATCAACGCGTTCTCGCGTAGATTAAACGGTACATAGGGTGCCAATTATTAAAGATAACTTACACTATTTAAGTATCGCCTACAGGGTAATTTTCAAGTGCTTAGTACTTCAATGAATTATAATAAAATCTACATATTTAGATAAATTTAACATAATTATATTACTAGATATAACTACTACCAATAAAAGTTAGAAATAATTTTAAAAAGTTAGTTTTGTGGTAATTAATAAGTGCAAGTGAGTTGAATGACTCAATTCAATTAACATGCAATCAGTTATTTAACATAATCGTAATTACATTTAAAGATTGTTTTTCCAGACATTTTGGCAGATTTTCAATACAAAATTAGGTAATTTATTTCTTAGATAAACATTATTAGGCGATTGAAAACCGGCCTTCAGTAAAATAACTTACTCAATATAATTTAATATTTTTATACAAATACTACTTCATAGAGTTTAATATTTTTTATACATAGGTATTAAATACTATGATTGCTTTTAAATCATGCCTTATCTTTTTTTACTTAAGTTTACGAGTATGTAGGTAAAGTTAACCAACATTATTTTATTATTTCTGTGAACCAGAAGGACTACTTCGGACAAATAATTCAAACCATTCTCCTAAATCTGAGAACTGACGTCGGGTACATAATAATGACAAACGAGTACTGTAGAAAATACATGTTTTATACAACGTTGAACACTTCACAATTAAGTGAAGACACACTAGGGACCGGGCAGGATAAAACGTTCAGGGAGTGGAAGGACACTCCATATTCAAGTAAATGACGCGGAGTTTTTATCCGCCCAACATTATTTGTTTGTCCGAAGTATGTTTTCAAATAAAATGCTTCGCTGGCTCATAAAATATTTCTAAAACGCTATCAAAATTCCAAAATCATGAGCAATATTATAATGAAGTTCTAATGGCAAAGCTGGTGAAAAATGTTTAGTTTTAGCTTATTTTTTTATAATGTGGAAAAGGTGGAAGGATTGCATGAAAGAAGACCTACAGAAAATTGAAAAACTTACATAGTCGAAGAAAACGTAGAGGTTAGAAAGCGCCATTTAGAGGAGATTTTTATTAAATTGTAACTGTATTAACTTTAATGTAATGTTAATGAAAAAGGATGGCTTACTTTTATTTATGCCTGTCAATGTCTGAGCTAAATGAAGAGATTTATGTATCACAGAATTGGCAGAAAAAATTTTAGTTTAATATAGTTTCGGTGCGTTTCAAAAAAGTGTAAGAGTATGTGGCAATTCGTATAGTTAAACAATAAAATAAATAATTGAACTTTAAAACAGCCTTTTTATCCAATCAAAATCCGACATAATATTGAACATATTACAAGGATTTACATAATAAGTATGCTAAAAATGTCCATATTCATGTTTAAATTGTGTATAAATCCATATAAAGTCGCGTTGAAGTAATCGATTTGCAAATTTGTTGCTTATTTTGATTTTTATATCGAAAATTTGACGCTGGATTTCAATATTATGTTGACAAAAATACGTAAAAGGATTCCCAATGGATTCATACAAAATAAGTTATGTGATTTGATAAGACATTTATTCACGATACTAGTACGATACGATACGCAACAGATGCGATACATCATGAAACAAAAAGTGCGTTTATAGTTGACTAGGTGATACCTCTTACCGTGTAAATTAAGATTTTTGAAAAATCTAGTGGGCACTCTTTTTCCAAAAAGCCTATGTGACTTCCAGGTCTTAAACTTTCTATCTGTTTATAATCTACGTCGATCCGTTGCACCGAAGCAGTGTAACTGAAGGATAAATAACAGTTTCGTATTTATAATATTAATTTTAGCATGCACTGCCACTCACTCACTCACTCACACGCAGTATACTAACAACTACTGAAAAGAAGATTTGTTGTACTAAGGTTTTAAAACAATAAGTCAATTTGGTTTCAAAATTTATTTTTAAATTACAGTTTTTTAATCATGACTGTCGTCACAATGAACCAATGAACATACACGTCTGATTGAAAACACATACAATTAGACAACATTCGCGAATCTATATCTCGTCGTATCAATATCGAATCGTCACATGTAAAATGGAGCAAAAAAGTTTGAAATGTCAATATTCGAATGCAGCATGGCTTAAGTTATAAATTACGGAATACCATATAAAGTGTTTTATTTACTGACTTTTTTGGTCAAATCGGTCGCTATAAAATTCCAAAGAATCACGGTTCAGGTAAAGCTATTTAAGATGCATTCGCATATTGGTTGTTTGTTGATATAAAAGGGGCAAAACTTTTGGTGCATTTTTTTTTAATGGCTAGTAGAGTAACGGCCAGGGAATGGACAGGAATGCAAAAAGTCTGTGGTTCAAATCCCACCCCTTGCTATGGTCAAACCAACCTCCAAAACAAATTTTAAGCTTATTTAAAAAAAAAACAAGTAAAAATATGTTTAACAAAATAGAAAATTTTCCTCAAAATCTGCTTGATAATAATTATTTTCTAAATAGAATTGAGACGCAGTCTTTCATTCTTATACTATAAATGCGAAACTTTGTCTGCCTGTCTGTCTGTTACATGTTCATGGTCCATCTTTTCAACCGATTTTGTCGAAATTTTTTACAGAGGCTTTTTATCCCGGAAAATCAAGGAGTTTGCACAGGATATTCAAATACCTAAATCCACGCAGACGAAGTCGCGGGCACCGTCTAGTTACCAATATTAGTATAGTTCGCGCGCGTGTTGAATGCAGAGCAAATGTATAGTGACACATACATTTACTCTGCATTCAACTCGCGCGCGAACTGTACCTGTAGTAAATATTTAATGCATTCCTGAACGATCAATTATGCACAAAAATGTTAATAATTAAAAAATACTCACACACGGATAAGTAAGTATAATTACTTTTACATCTCTCATATTCGGTAAGTAGGTCCTTATTACCCCCAAATGGAGCTTGTAGGTGACCAATTAGCGCTCTAGGGTAATAATGTAGCTAGAAAAGCCCTAGGGCGGTAAGTAATTAAAAAAAGTATGATGGTTAGATGTACGCGAACTTTTTGAAAGAGTGAAGAGTTTTTTTTTAATTACTTACCGCCCTAGGGCTTATCTAGCTACATTATTACCCTGGAGCGCTAATTGGTCACCTTCAAGCTCCATTTGGGGGTAATAAGGACCTACTTACCTCACAATCGAGATGTAAAGCAGAGTAGTTAGCTCGGGTGTAAGCATCAATTGCACCCTCGAACTATAGGCGCCCTCGCTGTGCTCGTGCGCCTAAATATCTCGGGCTGCAATTGATGCCTTACAGCCCTTGGCTACTAATCTACTATTAAGGCGATAAAACAAGTCGTTAATGTCACATGCTTTAAATAAATATATTCGGTATGGGTTTGAAAATTAATTAATTGTATTATGGTTTTTTGATACCTTTTGTTTTTCGTTTTCTTGAGATAATAGGATGTGATGGAGGTGCATTCATCCAAAATATGCATTCTTTCCTTCAAGGGCACTATAGGTCAGGAGAGGACCATATTATTATGTTTTAGAGCGCATACACACTATGGACAAAAATTTACCGGTGGACTAAAAGACCACGCTTTTATAGGAAGCCGCACACACTAGCGCGATGAGACAAAATACCCCTCCGATACGGATACGTTTCTTAGGCTACCACCCAACCATCTAACCTGTTATTCTAGGTGAGCGACGAAAGCGACACGATGCGATACACATCCATAGAAAATAACAAACTTATCTACGCAACAACGTTCCACGTGGAGGATCAGCTACCGTTTGTTCCTGTCGTGTCGTGTCGCATCACCTAGGACAACGAGTAAGGCTGCATCTTCACTTACCATCACTCAAGGGTCGTCATGAAATAAAAAAAAACAGTAAAGTAAATGACTTTGAGATTATCAATGACATAAAATAAAAGCATTGAGAAAAGTTCAGAGGATTAGGATCGTAAATATGTATAACTAGCTGATGCCCGCGACTTCGTCCGCGTGGATTGAGGTTTTTCAGTTCCCGTGGGAACTCTTTAATTTTCCGGGATAAAAAGTAGCCTATGTGCTATTCCAGACTATAATCTATCTCTGTGCCAAATTTCATCCAGATCCGTTCATCCGTTGGAGCGTGATTGAGTAACAAACATACATCCATACATCCATCCATCCAAACTTTCGCATTTATAATATTTATTTGATTTATTGTCACTCGTAAACTATATTGTATTTTCTCAATTTGTCTTCATGAAAACCTAATAGGGTCCAATTGAAAATATTTATCCATCCGTACTAATATTATAAATGCGAAAGTCTGCTACGTTTTCACGGCCCATCTGCCCAACCGATAATAATGAAATTTGGTACAGGGGTAGAATGTATCCCGGGGAAGGACTATTCCGGCTAGGCTAAGAATTCCCGCGGGAATCAAAAATCTTAATCCACGCGGACGAAGTCGCGGACATCATCTAGTTACTAATATATAGAACTCTCGGGTGTGCAGGTTTCCTCACGACGCGATGTTTGATTTCTTAAAACGCACATTACTTCGCAAAGTTTGAACCCGCGACCCCGTTGAAAGTCGGGTGTCCTAGCCACTAGGCTATCACCGCTTCGAATGTACTTTAAGGTGTGTGAAGTCTTGGCCAGCGTGGTGGACTACGGCCAAACCCTTCTCATTCCGAGAGGAGACTCATGCTCAGTAGTGACCCGGCAATGGATAAAAGAGAGAGAGAATAGATTTATTAGCCGTGGTAACCTAGTGACTAGAACATGTTGGTTTTATTTCAAGGTCGAGGTTTCGGGACTCAGGCTGAAAATGCTGATTTTTTTCCAAATAAATATATTAAAATATAATTTATTCTATTCAATTTCATATGATGCATAATTTATTGAATGACCAGAAGATTCCCCGCAGGAAAGCGTTCAAAATCCCAGAGAGATTATTGATTTTCCGTAATAAAAAGTAGCCAATTTCAATGTCCTCAAGTCAAGTCAAAAACTCAAGTCAATCCGTTGCTTTTGCATTCATAATATGGGTAGAGATTAAATGTAACAAAATAATTTTATTCAATTTTAAATTATAACATGATTTATTGATTCATGCTAAAATATTCAATGGCATAAATAATAGGTATTTAGCTAATTCATATTATGGGTAGTGATTAAATGAAATAAAATAATTTAACATCATTTTATTCAATTTTAAATTTTAACATGATTTATTGATTCATGCTAAAATATATGCTATTTAATAATACAATGGCATGAATAATTGGTATGTAGCAAATTATACAACTCTACAATAGTATAAAGCAATCAGCATAAACAAGAAATATTCATCACTAATTTATACTAGATCAATACAAAGAAATAATGCATAATTAAACACCACCTTTAGGAAATAGCACGTACCTAGTACCTACGATAAGGATGGATTCATACTACTGATTGTTTTGCAACTAGAATGGTATGCACATTTACATTGATAATAATGGTAGAGTGGATTACCTTCCTTATTCTTGCGTCATAGTGAATAACCCTATGTATTTTTTGAATTACCGCTATGAGCATAATATAACATCATAGTTTCCAACCATATCTAATGTTACTAGTAATACATAGTACCTAATAGCTGATTCGGAAAAGGATTCCTAACCTAAAAGGTTTTAAAATTTGAAGCGTTATATCAAGTTTGTATGAGATAAAGCAAAAAATAACCCTTATAATCGTAAAGAATGTCTCTCTACAAAATGTAAGAACCGATTTTTTTTACTAATTAGGTTTTTTCACCTCCTTTCGTTTTTTTATAAATAAGTACTGATATATTCTGGCGCTATGAATAAATATAATACTGCTTTAAGCTATGATATAAAGCCCCTTGTCTGTCCTTTAAGCTAACGAGACTAAACAGTTAAATGGATAGTATGATAATAAACACTCGTCCTGTATAATACAATGTAAAATAAGTTCAATAAACGTTCCACTGTATATTACCAACCTACATATTTGCTTACTATTTATACAAATATGGCAGCACCTACATCGAAGGCAGGAAGTGTTAGTTCGAATCCAGAAGATATAAGTTTTTCTCAAGACACTGATTAGCAATCTATAGTGAGTAAACCTGTCGATATGCCTCCGGTGTTTCTTGTAGCTTGTAACTACTATTTATTATGAAGCCCAGACTGTCGACAAGACTGTCTTAAGACAAACTGTCGGGGTGTTTAAATTGATAATATTGAACTATAGACTGCGTGGAATAAGATAAATAGATAGATAGATAGATAAAACTTTTTATTGCACACACTTAAAACAATAAACAAAAAGGTTAAAAGATAAAACAGAAGGGTGCAAATGCAGTCTTATTGGTAAATCAATCTCTTCCAGACAACCTTGGGGCAATAAGTTTTTTATTTCCTAAAAAGTAGCCTATGTCACTTTCCATGTTCTTAATTATACCCATGCAAAAATCACGTCGATCCGTTGCTCTTTTGCAACGTGATTGAAGGACAAACAAACACACTTTCGCATTTATAATTTTAGTATGATAGTCGTTGATTACGAGTTGATAGAGTACATCTTAACTTGAATAAACCTACCTAATAACGTAAGTCTTGTTTATTTCTTTAACAAAAGGTCAAAAAAGAGTAAAAAAAAACCTGTGAAACTTTAGTGTAGTGAACTTTTTGTCCACCACACAAAAATTTCTTGTCCAAACTGTATTCTTACTCTAATATATCATACATACTACCAGAAGTAATCAGAGAAATAGCTTACTTTCAGTTCAGTAAAGACTAAGTTAATTTCAGTGAAGACTCATTAGTCTTATAGTAAAGTAAAGTCTTAGTCGTATAGTAAAATAAAGTAAAGTAAAATACAGTAAAGTAAAGTAATGTGACAAGGAAAATATAAGGCCAATTAATTCAATTCATTTAAATCTCTTTATTCACATTTGGTACACGGCACACTTTTTGAAAGAACAAAAGAAAAAGACTTGTCTAAACTCTACATCGTCCTACGCTTACTCGTGGCATTTCATAGAGCGCAGATATTTATGTCAGCCACTATCTATCATCCATATCAAATTATAATATTACGGAGTTAGTGTAACGTATTACCATAACCGAAATAACAGGATTCTGCCACTTATTTCGTCACTTTCTTCACATGGTTATTGGTCTTTTAATTATACAAAATAATAGACAATTGCTTTAAGCGTGTCTTAACAATTTATTTACGTAATTTATCCGAATTTTGTTAAAGGTACGATGAAACCAAAACCTTTTCTTTTTATAATAATACTAGCTACTGCCCGCGACTTCGTCCGCGTGAATTGAGGTTTTTGGGTTCCCGCGGGAACTCTTTAATTTTCCGAGATAAAAAGTAGCTGTATTATTCCAGACTATATAATCAGCCGTTGGGGCGTGATTGAGCAACAAACCTCCATCCATACAGCTATCCATCCATCCATCCAAACTTTCGCATTTATAATATTAGTATAGACTAGATGCAGATGACCGTGACTTTTTCCGCGTGGATTAAGTTTATATTTCCCGCGGGAACTCTTTATTTTCCGTAATGTTCTTCTAGCTTATGTCCTTCCACGGGATACAACATATCTCCGTTCCAAATTTCAGACAGACGGACACACTTCCGCATTTATAATATTAGTACGGATTTAGTACTTATAATTTCTTAGACCCTTGAGTCATGAAATAACCTTAATTATTAGGTTGCACGAAACAAATTCAAAATTTAAGTAGAGATTAAACTTATTTACTCTACTCTTTAACTAATTTACTATTATTTATTTATTTTAATCTATTGTAATAAAAAAATTGAAAAGCATACTGAGCCATTTGTATAATCCAGTAAGTTTTCTTTTCTAACAAGATTCTAATAAGAAAATCTCAATAATTCATAGCGCAAACAATGTACACAAAACCCCGCGTACGAATTTCCAACAATAGGTATAATTACCACATACACATATAGGCACATACCACTGAATATAACGCGAGCAATTACACAAATACAGCCTCAGATTTTTACATTGTTATGAAAAACCTTGGCCTTGTAACAAACAACCAACGAAGATTACGATCGCCGATCCTAATTCCTAACTTCAAACAAGACCATACAATAAAACTTAACGAAAATAATCCAATGGAAAAAGTATACAATAAAACTTACCGAAAATAATCCAATGGAAAAACTATAAGAAAAAATCCCACACAAAATCCTAGCACAGAACACAGACACGGGGGTAGCACAGTTGCACAGACACAATTTTCCGATTCGCGTACTTATTTTTCACTTGGAAAACGAACGCGCGACCGACTCACGCGCACGTTTAAAAGCGACTGGCGCGAGCGCATTACGCACCTGTCATAGTAAAAACAATAGCTAATAAGAGCCTTAACAGACTTGATACTTTTTTAACGTTTAAACTATCGTGAGTGATATTCATTAACAGGCGCATGAATAAGGGTCCCGAACGGGTTCGAAACTAGTCGGGCAGTTTTCCGACAGAACACGTGAGTTAAGTAAAGTATCAAGTCTATACATAATACCCGGATAAGGGTATTATGTATAGACTTGATACTTTTAATCCTTGTTATTTTGATAATAATCCATACTAATATTGGAACATTTATTTATTTAAGTAGCTGATCCCCGCAACTTAGTCCGCTTGGATTGAGGTTTTTTGGTTCCCGCAGTAACTCTTTAATTTTCCGGGATAAAGGTTGCCTACGTGTTATTCCAGACTATTATGTATCTCTGTGCCAAATTTCATCCAGATCCATTCTGGCGTGATTGAGTAACAAACAGCCATCCATCAAAACTTTCGCATTTATATCTAATATTAGTATAGAAGTATAGAATCATCTATTACTCATATATATTATATTCCCAGGAGGAGTTAGAGGAGAGAATTTCTACTTTCTAGGAGCCAATGAAGCAGTAGTGCTTAAGACACCAAACATTCATTCATCCATCCATCCAAACTTTCGCATTTATAATATTTGTATTCGTATAGATTAGCACAGCGTAAGAATATACCCGTTGTCCTAACTCCTACGTGAGCGACAAACGCGACACCGCGACCTGATACGACGCGACGCGACAGTATCAAACAGTTCCTGACCCTTCACGTGGCCTACGTTGTCGCGTAGACAAGTTTTCTACATATTGTATAATTTTTTGGTAGGTACAAAATAAATTAAAAAAAAAAAAGTTTGTCATTTTCACTCAGGACTGTTGCTCTTAAGGGTCATATTCATACGGTGGATCCATGAAAATGACAGACCCGGCTACCATGACAGGTATACCATACCATACCATAGCACCGAAAGGTTTCTCCCACTTATGCTTGAGAGGTGTATATTAGAGTGACAGAATTTTGTATTAAAAATGCTAGTTTCCTCGTCAAGTTTCTGTCAGCCCGCCAGGATGTTGAATAGCCTTCCAGCGCATGTATTCCCTGCCGCGTATAACTTAAGTACCTTCAAGGCACTGAGAGGTAAGAACCTGCATATAACTTTGATATTAGAGTGACAGAATTTCAAATTAAAAATGCTAGTTTCCTCGTATAGTTTCTGTCAGCCCGCCAAGATGTTGAATGGCCTTCCAGCGCATGTATTCCTGGCAGCGTATAACTTAAGTACCTTCAAGGCACTGAGAGGTAAGAACCTGCATATAACTTTGACATTAGAGTGAGAGAATTTTGTATTAAAAATGCTAGTTTCCTCGTATAGTTTCTGTCAGCCCGCCGGGATGTTGAATAGCCTTCCAGCGCATGTATTCCCTGCCGCGTATTACTTAAGTACCTTCAAGGCACTGAGAGGTAAGAACCTGCAAATAACTTTGACATTAGAGTGACAGAATTTTGTATTAAAAATGCTAGTTTCCTCGTCAAGTTTCTGTCAGCCCGCCAGGATGTTGAATAGCCTTCCAGCGCATGTATTCCCTGCCGCGTATAACTTAAGTATCTTCAAGGCACTGAGAGGTAAGAACCTGCATATAACTTTGATATTAGAGTGACAGAATTTTAAATTAAAAATGCTAGTTTCCTCGTATAGTTTCTGTCAGCCCGCCAAGATGTTGAATGGCCTTCCAGCGCATGTATTCCTGGCCGCGTATAACTTAAGTACCTTCAAGGCACTGAGAGGTAAGAACCTGCATATAACTTTGATATTAGAGTGACAGAATTTCAAATTAAAAATGCTAGTTTCCTCGTATAGTTTCTGTCAGCCCGCCAGGATGTTGAATAGCCTTCCAGCGCATGTATTCCCTGCCGCGTATTACTTAAGTACCTTCAAGGCACTGAGAGGTAAGAACCTGCAAATAACTTTGACATTAGAGTGACAGAATTTTGTATTAAAAATGCTAGTTTCCTCGTATAGTTTCTGTCAGCCCGCCAGGATGTTGAATACCCTTCCAGCGCATGTATTCCCTGCCGCGTATTACTTAAGTATCTTCAAGGCACTGAGAGGTAAGAACCTGCAAATAACTTTGACATTAGAGTGACAGAATTTTGTATTAAAAATGCTAGTTTCCTCGTATAGTTTCTGTCAGCCCGCCAGGATGTTGAATAGCCTTCCAGCGCATGTATTCCCTGCCGCGTATTACTTAAGTACCTTCAAGGCACTGAGAGGTAAGAACCTGCAAATAACTTTGACATTAGAGTGACAGAATTTTGTATTAAAAATGCTAGTTTCCTCGTATAGTTTCTGTCAGCCCGCCAGGATGTTGAATAGCCTTCCAGCGCATGTATTCCCTGCCGCGTATAACTTAAGTACCTTCAAAGCAAGAGTGAATAGGCGTCATCGATGTATTAAGCATGATTATTATTTTTTTAAAAAACCCGCAGCGTTGCTCTATCGAGGCGCCTCCATCGAACGACTGGTAGGAAAAACGTATCTATATATTTATTTATCTACGTATATAAATATTTATTAACGTATATATATATATTTTCTAAGACTGCGATAGTAGTATGGATTACTGCGAAAGTGTGAATGTGTGTCTGTCTGCTACGTTATCACGACCCAAAGAAAGCTTTCCCGGGGAAGGTCTTATTATGAAACCTTTTTCAGGAAAATCAGGAGGAATCCCAGATTACGTGGGAAAATCAAACATATTTCCCACGTAACTTTCAAACATGTGTACATATTTATTTAAAAAATAAAGATGAGTGCCTGGGTTTCGCGCCCTGGGGTCCAGGTGTAAAGCAGGCGAAAGTCTTAATTTACTAAGCTATAGAATAGGTAAAATTCGTACTTTATATCGATACTACATGATGCCCGCGACTTCATCCGCGTGTACAAATTTATTTTTATTTTTATTTTATTTTTATTTTTTATTGATAGGAAATACCCGATAAAACATTACAGTTTCCCAATACGTCTTATCGGGCTACAATATTACATTTGAATTGCACATACATAAAAAAAAAAACATTAAAAATATAGAAGAATAAACAACACACTATTAATTAAATTTAAATTAAATTACCAAAAAAATAACAAAAATACACAATATAAATTAAATTAAAACTACCTATTCTCTAGTAACAATTTTATCAATTTCGTGAGCTGCATCAGTGGGGTGTGGAAAACGTCAAGTTCGGGATTTTTTCTAACCAAATCATTGAGCATGTTTTTAATTACCGCGGGAGCTCTTCAATATTCCGGGATAAAAATAGCCTATGTCCTTTCCCGGGATGTAAACTATCTCTCTACCAAATTTCATCAATACTCGGTTAAGTAGTTGGGCCGTGAAAGCGTAGTAGACAGACAGACACACTTTCGCATTTATAATATTAGTATGGATAGTATGGATTTGGCATAGAGAAGACAAACGTTGCTGCAAAAAGTATCTGGTGTGCTCCGGCCCTAACCCATAGTAGCCGCTATGGTGTCGACAGCTTGTTTGAAGTACAACTTTAAACAATAAGCAATATGGCGTAACGAAAGCTAATTGACATGGACGCGGGGACAAAAGTTGTTTGAATAAAGATCTACACCTGCATTGTAACAAAAATATGGCCTTATCATGATAGAGTTATAAATCTATCCTACCGGCAAAGACGTGCCGCCAAGCGATTTAGCGTTCCGGTACGATGCCGTCTAGAACCCAGGTTGGCCCGCTACCATCTTAGACTGCACCATCACTTACCATCAAGTGAGACCGCAGTTAAGGGCTAACTTTAACTTGGATAGAAAAAAAGAGCTCCATAGAACTTCAGACAAAGAATACTTTTTTTTTTTTCCTAGGGTGAGGAAAAAATCCCTACGGACTTCTGCCTAATGGCAGGGTATGTCCGGCTCACACGGACTAAAATAACCTCCCCCCGTCTTCAAGGTCAGCACGGAACTGCTTGGCATTACTTCGTGCTGATCTCCTATACAAAGAATACTTGCCGCAACGTGCCGCACCGCGCCGCGCCCCTGTAGTGGGGCTAGACCCTTAGCCTTAATCGGTTTCTACGTGGCATATCGTACCGTAAGCGTTACGGTACGATATGCCACGTAGAAATCGTATGACGGTACGGTATCGTAGGGCGGACCCACCAGACCAGACCAAAAGGAAATTCAAAATTATAAATACCTGTATACCCAAATTGACCCTGCCAAGGATCGAACCCGGAACCTCCCGCTTATGACAACAACGCTCACCACTGCGCCAGGGATGTCATTAAATTGCGATTGCGATCATCACACCTGTATGTATCATTTTATAGCGCTAGGTCCCTGGTTTTATTGCTGATTGGATCAGATTGAGCATGGTATCTCCTAATTATTATAGTCACTGCAAAAAGAAGATCATTTAACGGGTCGGATAATAGTGCTATATAAAAAGCCACCCTATCATTGTCGCTTTAAATGCTAAAATAGAGTATCCACTCATCTATAATAGACCTATCCTCCTAACTCACCCATCCGCTTCCCTTTTCCTTGAGGTCGTTTAATAGGACTATCAGTCAGAGTCGTTTTGTTTGAATATTGCTGAAGTTTGTGTTGTAGAATTATAATCCTTATTTTAGGGACGTTAAGGTACCTGTAAATTACTGCTATTTTGAAATAACACTGCTCTATGCGATGGTAGTAAGTAGTCAGTCTGAGGCTTCGATCATATACTGCTACCCTTCATGCACGCCAAAATATATACTAACATGGTGCTAATGGCGAAAACACACTCGGGACTAAAACATCCGCATGGACTGGACAGGGCCTAATATTCGCACAAAACGTTAGACGTTTTGTATTGTCGCGCTGGTCTGTGCTATTCTATAAAAGACCGACGACGTTAATACTGTCCGATCCGTAGTGTAAATTGTGCTACTTAACAATGTGAATTGTGATAGCATCTGATGTGACTTTTGAAAAAAATAACATAGACTCTACTCCTGCTAGTTTGTATTTATGAATTTTTGAAAACGTTTTTTGGCTCTGGTGTAAAATTCAATTTATCAAGATACGACAAGATCGCTTTCAGTGTCGATATTTAAAAGAGCAACTGCTGAGTTTCTTGCCGACTCTTCTCAGTAGAATCTGCTTTCGGAGCCGGCTATAGAGACAAAACAAAACTTACCATACAACAAAAATGAAAAAAACTTTGAGTTTTGGTATGCAACATTAACTTCTATAACGTACTCTTACCACTATAAAATCACGATTTTTCTAAAAGATCTGGTTCGATTGAATGAACCTATAGGTATATAACAACATGCAATATTAGGTACTTAAAGTTGGAAACTGGCTATAAAAGCTGTTATTTGATAACTTTTAGTGCAATCAATCTAAACTGCTATAAAGCTTTACATATTTGTCGCTTTCAGGAGTACTTAGTGCACGTATTTTGGGGAAAATCACATTTGGTCGGTAGTTTTTTTTTATTCTCTCATGATAGTGATTAATAATGCAGTCTTGCAGCGGGCTAAGCTGTTAGGGGATAAAGCGTTATTACCACTACAGCCTATTAACGTCCCACTGCTGGGCACAGCCCTCCATTCTCATAGGAGAGAGGGAATTAGAGCTCAGACACACCACGCTGCTGCAATGCGGGTTGGCGGGCAAGCGTTATTAGCATCAAAGTAAAATGGACCACAAATTTCTTGATTTAAAGTCACAAATTCAGTTTTTGTTCAAATCCGATTTTTATTTAAAAAAGTAACGTTTGGAGCTGTGGCTGTAAATGCATACACGAAAATGAGCTCTAAATCATTTTACTTAAATGCTATGTGCTTTGACGCTATTTGATCGAACGCTCAATAAGATTAATCGAATTCGCAATGTTAAACTTAGACTAAACTTACAGGAATAAGTACGGATTTTTCCAAATTGAAAGTAAAGCCACAGGCTGTCGCTAGTATCAGATACTAAAATATAAATGAATAAAAATAAGTTAAAATTATTTTCCAAGTAAAATAAAGTTACAAAAATCTCTAATTAAAAAATATATAAGACGTATTTATATGATAACTTGATAAGAAGCCTTTGCATACTAAAATTATGAACGGTACAACATCCTTTTATAGCCGATCTATTTATTTCTCCAAAGTAAATGTTTAAATCAAAATGGCATTTAACACTATTGGATTAAACACCAAAGTCGTGTATATTTATTATTGCTCTTTAGAGTTATTAATGCCGTAGGTTGTATAAATGTATGCAATGAAGGAAGTGCGTTTAAAACAGGAAATTAGAGTATACGGTACGTGGGATTTTCGGATCTAATGATTTTAATATGGATAAGTGTCCATTAATGATGAGTAATTACTCAAATAAACTAGCGGATGCTCATGACAGTGTCTATGCTACACTGTTCTGACTTATACGGGCTTCGATTTAGGGTTCCGTAGTCAACAAGGAACCCTAGACTTTAGTGATAAGACCGCCTTTGCGCACTTGTTATTTCTTTTTGCTTGTTAACTTTATTATTTCTGTTTAATGTATTATGTTAAAAAAATGTTTTTTGAATCATTTAATCTGTCTATCTAGTTTTGCAACGTCCGTCCGGCTGTCCGTCCGCGGCTTAGTTCAGAGACTGTTAGCACTAGAAATCTGTAATTTGGCATACATATACATATTAAACACGCCGACCAAGTAGTAAAATAGAAAATTGGAAAAAAAAATTAGGGTACCTCCCCTACACGTAAAGTGGACATGATTCTACGTCTATCCCATAGTGTCATTGGATAGGTCGTACAAAAATATTGTGGGAACACCATTTTTCAATTTAGGGATCCGTTTCCGAAATATTTAGCTTCAAAGTGCTAATTTTTGTTAGAGTCACGTGGCCAAAGCATGCTAAACGGACGTTTTTTGATACTTGAAAAAATTCATGGCAGTAGTTCATTATAGATATAACGAAGTTAAAAGGAAAACTATGACAGCTAAGTAGGCTTTACAAGTTTAATTTTAATTTTTAATTTTTATTTATTGGGGACGATTAACAATTACACATTAAATCTGATTATCACAACTAATTTATAATATTAACAAATGTGTAATCCACCACACCATCCACGGGTTAACAATTTAAAAATTAAAAAAAAATTATGGCCTCACAATGTACATGAATTAAATTAATCTGAGTTATTTAGATATGCTAAAATATTACACCAAAAGTTAAATTTACTACTAACAATAAACAAAAAAAAAAGTATTAAAGATGAGGTAAGGATACATAGATGGTTACAACTTCTTGGTCTACTATAGTCCAATGTACACAATATAAAAATCTTATAAAAAACCTTTTAAAAATCTTATAAAAATTGCTTTTCAGGGCATCGCATTGACAGGGCAAAGATATCGAAAGCTTCTGTTGTAGGTAAATTAACGTTAAAAAAGTTTAAAAAGTTACCGAGTAGTAGTCGACAAACATAGAAAATGTTCGCTAAATGTAACTACGGAACCCTACACTGCGCGTGGCTCGACACGCACTTGGCCGGTTTTTTTTACTTTTTGCGTATAACCACAGAATAGGTAATACAGAATAGGTACGATCATACGATGTATAACAACTGAAGCGCAAGGCAAATTACGCGTATAGGGTAGGGTCCCGTAGTCATCGTACCTATTGAAAAACCTGTTTACTAACCTTAAACTAAG
Organism: Erebia ligea; assembly: GCA_917051295.2. Taxonomy (NCBI): domain Eukaryota; kingdom Metazoa; phylum Arthropoda; class Insecta; order Lepidoptera; family Nymphalidae; genus Erebia; species Erebia ligea. The sequence continues at coordinate 3,692,171 of OU785241.1, forward strand.
GAAAAAGAAGCTTAATTCGCTATAATCAGCAATAACAGACAAATCTATGTGGTATAATATGCAGAATGCACTGCCCGCTTCAAGCTCTAATAATTAAAATTTTCAAAAATATTCAATCTACTTACAGAAAGCAACCAGTTAAAGTTTTATTAAAAGTACCTACTTACTTACGTGTAGACGGTGATGATTGAAAGATTTTCCGGCTCAATTTTTTTGGGTTTCTTAATTTCTTTAGCGGGTTTGGAACTCTCGTAGCTTTAGTTTTATGTTGACTTTAAATTTATAATGTAATATATTTTGATAATGCAATGATATACCTAATGTATTAAAATAAAATAAATAAAACGAAAAATTAACAGTAAGTAATTTGGCAACTGAAAATTGAAAATTCACTTCAATAAAGTGCAAGATTATGAAGTAGAAAATATTCACTTCAATAAAGCTCAAGATTATGAAGTAGAAAATATTCACTACAATGAAGCTCTAGATAAGGTATGCAGTACAAATCTTCTTAAACAAATTACAAAAGTACAAGCAATTAGTGTAAAGCGGCAACTTAGAACTTAGACCGGAATGAACAACTTAAAGTTACACCGGGAGGGAAATTATACTCTTCGAAACAAAAAGATTCTTCCACATAACAAAGGCTAGTTAAAATATACGTGCGTAGTGGGAATAGAGGTTCCGTAATCTCGCACTGCATGAGTCATCCGTGGTATACCTACGTTCACGTAACACGGCCGAAACAGTGCGTTCACCTCGGCGCTTAGGGTGAGAGCACACTACGGAACGCGCAGGGGCCATATTACCAACGCCTAAAGCCATATTGCAGTGTTATTGAATTTCGTCTTTTAGAATTATAATCCTTACTAGCTGATGCCCTCGACTTCGTCCGCGTGGATTGAGGTTTTTTGGTTCCCGCGGAACTCTTTAAATTCCCGGGATACAAAGTAGAAAATAATCTATCTTTGTGCAAAATTTCATCCTGATCCGTTCAGCCGTTCTGGCGTGATTGAGTAACAAATATCCATCCATCCATCCATCCAAACTTTCGCATTTATAATATTAGTATAGATTTTAAGAACGTCAAGGTATGTGACATCAAACTGTCTGTGTATTTCTTTAAGCATTAGCATTATGGCCCCAGGATAATGGACCGCGTTATTCACTTATGAAAACACACTTGAAAACACACTACTGATATGAAAAAATTTCAGCGTGAAACACAAATAAGTTCTGTCGTGTCACGCTGGTCCGTGCAGCTCCATTTATTTAAATAAAATATTTTGGAAGTAGAATTCGAAAGCTACTTGGAAATGTTCAAAATGTTCAACATAAACTAAAATCTATACTAATATTATAAATGCGAAAGTTTGGATGGATGAATGGATGGATGTTTGTTACTCATTCATGCCAGAACGGATGAACGAATCTGGATGAAATTGCACAGGGATACTTTATAGTCTGGTATTACACATTAGGCACATGATACATACAGTTACATACAGGTAGATACTCTGTTTCTCTCCATCTATACAAGAGGGATAGAGACAGAGGGTTGACGATTTTTTGTTACGCACGAGTTTCCCAGCCCACGTTTCATTGTTAAAAAAACTATGTTCTTAAAGTGCGCGAGTCGAAGGATGGCACTGACGTTTCTTCCTGTCCTGTCAGTATTATGGTTTCACCCTTAAATTAAGCAAACACTAGGCAAACGGACAACGGACGCCGGGAGTCTCCGGCGCATGTTCTTTTAGATTCCCATTATGCTCAGAGGATGGCCACCGCGGGGGTTTTAGTGGGTAAAAACCCCACATCACCCGCACTCTCCCCCAGGAGATCGGGTATCCGATGCAGATTTCCCCCTCGAAAAAAAAAAGGCAAACGGACAAAAATACGTGGTTTCCCATCGACACGGCGGACATTACGCGTGAACGTTTCGTCTTATCCGTAGTGTGTTTTCGCCTTTAGACGGCTATGATATAATGGTACATTACTGCCTACACATCTATTCCTAAGCTTATTTTAGCTTTTATTTCAACTGTGCATCTCATTTGGTACTCGTACTTACTCAGTATTCTCTACAAATTGAAATTCAAATGATTTTTATTCAAATAAACTTTTACGAGTGCTTTTGAATCATCAAATGAATCTACCATTGTAAGATGTATAATATAATGTATAGGTACGATTGATTATTGTAAATCTAGTAAGGCTTATGATATTAATGCGGAAGTGTGTCTGTCTGTCCGCTACACTTTTACGACCCATCTGCTCAGCCGATTTTGACGAAACTTAGTAAAGTGATACGTTAGGTACCGAGGAAGGACAAAGGCTTTTTATGCCGGAAAATTAAAGTATTCCCACCTAAATCCACGCGGTGAAGTCGCGGGCATCACCTAGTCCTAAACTAGATTCTAGTTTATGAAAAGCTCAGAGGGTTTCATCCACAAAAACAGGTGTTTGTGAATCATAATTCAGATAGCTATAAATCATTTCAATAAAAAAATCTGTCTATGAATGGCTGGACAATACAAAATGTCTCACAGAATGGATCCCAAGAAACAGAAAAAGAAAAAAGGGACGACAAAGATGGAGAGATATTTTCAAGCAAATAGTCGGTACAAACTGGATGACAATGGCAAGGGATAGGGACGCGTGGAGACAACTGGGGGAGTCCTACGCCGAGGAGGCGAATTCTGCCACGCACTAACACAATTGAATAAAAATTATGTAATGTAATTTATATATGAGTGGTAGTAGAAATAAAAAGGCTTTTTTATTTTATATTTATTTATGTATGGCTGCAAAAATCTAGCCCACCGAACTTTCGAACGTGACCAGCAAGGTAGACTATGGTCTATACTATTTAAATTTGAGCGGAAATCCGTGCTCAGTAGTGTCAGCGATTATATCTACGAGTATACTATAACATTATAAATGCGAAAGTTTGGATGGATGGATGTATGGATGTTTGTTACTCAATCACGCCAGAACGGCTGAACGGATCTGCATTAAATTTGGCACAGAGATAGATTGTAGTCTGGAATAACACATTTTTATCCCGGAAAGAGTTTCTTGCTTGTTCTTCTCGGTAGAAATGGCATTCCGAACCAGTGGTAGATTCATTCGACGATTCGAAAGTACTTGTAAAAGTTTATTTGAATAAAAAACATTTGAATTTTGAATTTTTGAATTTTGAATTAAAGAGTCCCCACTGAAAAACCTCTAATCACGCGGACGAAGTCACGGGCATCAGCTAGTTTGCCATAACAAAGATAAGACAAAAGACTTTTTGGTTTTATCTATGCAAATGAGTGCAAACGGGTACTACTGCAAAGTCACGGGATAACAGACAAGTCAAACCGGACTCAAAGCTTAGATACAAACACAAAAACATGAAAGCATCTATACCTAATCAGCTACCGGAATTAGCCATAACCAGCCGACTTCATTATCATTATAATAATTAACCTAATGATTCTATTTCGTTATTATTGAGCTGTAATTAAAACTGTATTCATCGACAGATAGTATTATTTATCGACTCAGTAGGTTATCATGAGCTCATCGTTTTAGGAGTGGACTAAAATCCTAGAAATTGTGGGTGTAGACTGTAGACTGTAGGTACATCACTATGTTGTAAGAGAAAGTGCGTTTTGCTGTTATTTTTTTTTTTTTAAATGTATAGGCCAGCGCTTGGCTGCAATCAGACTTGCTTGCAAGTGGTGATGCAGCCTAAGGTGGAGCGCGCTTGCTTATAAGATGATTCACTCTTGATTTGAAGGTGCCTATATTAAAAGAGGAGGGGAAAACGGAAGCCGGAAGGGCATTCCATATCCTAGCGGTTCGAATTAGAAACGAGGAAGCAAATCGCTTCGTACGAGCCCGCGGAATTTCGACTGCGTAAGGGTGCTGACCTTGTCGATGCCTTGCTTGTCTATACCTGTTGTTTTATAATTTAAGAGTGTCTGACAGGGGGTGGCAATCGTACTAGGTGTGTGACAATGAACAACGTGGTTTCTAATATTAATCCAAAGCAAAATATAAAAACACGAAGCTTAATGCTTTAACGAATTTGAGGTGCCACCTTTTTTACATGATACCTTCCAAAGCAACCGCGATCCAAACTTCATAGTCGGGGACCGTTTATACCTCTATTAGAGACATACATACAAAAAAAATCAGCTTTAATAAAATAACGTAGGTCTGATCGTCGCGGGATCTTGCTCTATTAAATTATTGTACTTAAAATTATAAACTCTCACAATTATTAATATTTTATATTATTTTATTATATACTAATATTATTAATGCGAAAGTGTGTCTGTCTGTCTGTCTACTACTACCCATTCAACCGATTTTGATGAAATTTGGTACAGGGGTAGGTAGGGATATATCCCGGGAAAGGACATATGCTAATTTTTATCCCGGAAAATTAAGGAGTTCACACGGGAATCGCAAAAACTTGGTCCACGCGGACGAAGTCGCGGGAATCATCTAGTAATATTAAACTTATTAAGTACATTTTATACTAATGAAATAGGTAATTCAGTTTCCGTTCTGTTTTAAATACATTTTGGTATACAAGCAGTCGGGTAATTTTGTTTTTTATTACTTGTTACTTTTTTTATTCGTTTTTTATAAGAAACTAGATAAATAGTTTTAAATTTCTATCTATAAAACGATTATCTGTTTTACTATATATTACAATAATTACTTAGTAAGTCAACTTTAAGGACCCACTGTGGCACTTAATTTTATTTTATTCACTTGTTTTGCTTTTATTATTATGCATTCGCCAAATTATATAACGATCCTGCATAATTTAACCACAAAAACAAACAAGATTGAAAAAGATTGATGGTATTTTTATCTCTTTTAAGGAATGCGTTATTTCTTCTTCTTTATTTAAATATTCATACTTTATTATTATTAGGATAACACACCTCAAAAACTGTAAGATATTATCGCTTAAGTTTGAAAAATTATTACATTTACGCTTCTGAATTTTATCTAAATTAATATTTTTCTCTTTTCTAGACTTAACGGAGACTTAATCTGAAAAGCAATGTCCACCCATTACGGGGAGAAGTTACGCTCCTCTCTGCTAAAGTATCAGACCACGGGGTCAAAAAATATAATGAGATATCTTAATTTTAACAAGTTATCATCAACTGTGTTCTGTATTTCTTGCCACCCAGTTTATTTTTCAGAATATTTACAAATCCCTCGGGAGTGAAAGACTGACCGTATTAAATGAAATAAAATTGTTTAGAAGTCTTCTGGATAGGTTGTCACATGTACAACAAAGTAGTTTTGCCTGTATTAGCTATCCAGAATATTTATAGTCTCTCCTCACTGCGCTAGAAACTCCAGCTAACTAAGCTCTGCCCAGATGAGTTGCAGGCTGTCAAGGCTGGTAAGGGCTCCAAAAAGATTGCGAGCTTCTACTATTAATATTTCAAAGTACACATAGACGTTGGGTTCCTAAGTTGCTGGAACGGTGACCTCACACTGGAAAGCGCAGTGTTGGCAGAGCAATGACTAGATCAACAACTTAACAATTGTTGCGAGTGGGTCCCCAGGAGACGCTAAATCTAGGCTCCAAATAACTACGGCATGCAGGAGTAGTCCCTACAATATCAAGCAGGATACGTTTATAAGTTCACGATGACGATACACCAAGTCTACTCCTAGCCTACTTGATTGATAACTTCGCCTATGCGTTATTAGAAAAAAACTCAAACCTCGATTTCAGAATATTGAAATTTATATCCCAATTTGTTAGTATAGACGTAAATTACTATACTCATCTCAAATATCACTTTTTATTTAGTTCCTAATTAATACTAACTACAACATTACGCATAAAACCTCTATTTGACCACTTTGTAAAGCGGTGACGGTCTATTAATCAGAAACCAGTTTTGGAGTGTAAAAACTGACTTATATTTTCTAATATTAATAAAATTTAAACTTTATTTTGCTACCTATAAAGTTCTTAATCGTTTGCATGGTACATACAAAATATTGTACAGATAAAGATAACGTATATTATGTGATAGACTTCTGTACAAATCTGATGAATAGTTAATGTAAGGTCATAAATTATACCAGCATTGTCGGTTAATCATAGATTATGTAATGCGTATGAATTTAAATAATACTTATCAGCGTGAGCGTTGAGTGTAAATTAATAAATAAAAAAGCTGTACCAACGTTTTTGATTGAGTATTCTTGTTAAGCAGTCTTAGATAAAGTACCAGTTTAGATAAAGTAAAGTTTGTGGCAGATACGTAGGTACCTATAAATCTGATGAAAAAGTCAAAATTCGAAAATGATTCAAAAATTTATTTTATAATTTTATTTTGTCATTACCCTTAAAAATGCCAAACCAATGGCGATAACCCAAATTTCATTTTTCGATCTGTATACGTGTATTATTTAGTACTAGAGGATGCTCGCGACTTCGTTCGCGTGGCATAAGTTTTTTTTTATTCCCACAGGCACTCCTTAATTTTCCGGGATATATCCTATATATATCACTCTCCAGTGTGCTTAGCATGCGCACAACGAGATTATCTCGCGACGAGAGGGAGAGATGTCGTTGCCGGGAAATTTTCCATTTACCCTTGCACAAAATGCGGTAGGTATATATTACAAGAAAAAAATAGTCGGCATGTACAGGTTCGTAGAGAAAAATACCACAGATAAGAAATATTACTTTTATCTCTACTTTTGACGTAACGATACAAGTAACCATGTTAGCTTCGGTAGACAGAGAGAGATAGCGGGTAGACATAATTTTACTCGTAGTGCGCATGCTAGCCATACAGGTCCTCAACTACACCCATGCAAAAAATCACTTTGATCCGTTGCTCTGTTGCAGCTTGATTGAAGGACAAACTCTCTATTTAACGTCCTTGGGGGTAGAATTTTCAAAAACTGTGAAACACGTATTTCTTTATTTTAAACCAGAAGCACAAATACCAAGTTTAATTTGATTCCCACAGGCACTCATTAATTTTCCGGGATAAAAAGAAGCCTATGTCACTCTCCAAGTCCTCAACTATACCCTTGCAAAAAATCACGTTGATCCGTTGCTCTATTTCGGCGTGATTGAAGGATAAACTCTCTATTTGACGTCCTTGGGGATAGAATTTTCAAAAACTGTGAATCACGTATTTTTTCATTTTAAACCGAAATCCCAAACACCAAGTTTCATGGCTACAGCTTGAAAAATGACGGACTTTCCTACAAACTTTTAACCCCTGTTTCAGCCCTATGGGGGTAGAATTTTCGAAAATGGCGAAACACGTATTTCTTCATTTTGAACCGGTAGCTCAAATACCAAGTTTCATGGATATAACTTGAAAAATGACGGACTTTCATACAAACTTTCAACCCCTATTTTACCTTTGAAGGTGGAATTTCGAAAAATCCTTTCTTAGTGGATACCTAGTCTTCACAAAGAATACACCCTCCAAATTTCATGTCTCTAGGACCAGCGGTTTAGACTGTGCGTTGATATATAAGTCAGTCAGTCAGTCAGTCAGTCAGTCAGTCAGGACTTTGAATTTTATATTTATATAGATTATAAATGCGAAAGTTTGTCTGTCTGGCTGCTGCACTTTCAAGACCCATCCAACTGATTTCGATAAAATTTAAGATAGAGATAGATAGATACATAGGTAAATGCTTTATTGCCACACAAAACATTAAAAAGAAATAAAAAAGTTAATAAGCAAAAATATAGGTGAAAAGCAGAGATAGGTGTCATCCCAGGAAACATAGGCTACTTTTTATCCCGAAAAAAAAAAGCTTGAAAAAATTATCCAGGAAAATCATCATTTTATTGAAACTACCTAGGTATATCTTTTCACATTTCACTTCATGTTAAGGTTCATATAAAAAACCGGCCAAGTGCGAGTTGGACTCGCGCACCGAGGGTTCTGTACAAAAAAAAACTACTTACTAGATCTCGTTCAAACCAATTTTCGGTGGAAGTTTGCATGGTAATGTACATCATATATTTTTTTTAGTTTTATCATTCTCTTATTTTAGAAGTTACAGGGGGGGGGGACACACATTTTACCACTTTGAAAGTGTCTCTCGCGCAAACTATTCAGTTTAAAAAAAAAATAATATTATAAACCTCAATATCATTTTTGAAGACCTATCCATAGATAACCCACACGTATGGGTGTGATGAAAAAAAAATTTTTGAGTTTCAGTTCTAAGTATGGGGACCCCCAAAATTTATTGTTTTTTTTTCTATTTTTGTGTGAAAATCTTAATGCGGTTCACAGAATACATCTACTTACCAAGTTTCAACAGTATAGTTGAAAGTTAAGTCGGAAAAAAGTGGCTGTGACATACGGACGGACAGACAGACAGACAGACAGACATGACGAATCTATAAGGGTTCCGTTTTTGCCAAATTTGGCTACGGAACCCTAAAAACTTAACAAGAACTCTTCAAGTAGGTATACTTTATACCTATTTCATACAGGTTATTAAGCCAAATAAGTAATACAATAACTATGGGTATTACGCTCTCGTTCTTGGCACGCGATAAAAATATTTTCTTGAAAAGCCTAAATAAAAGCCCACGCGAGCGATTTTGTGTTGTGATAAATATCGCCTAATGGTCATTTATATTAAAATTCACGAAAATATAGCCATAACTCATTTTTACTATAATGATGGCTTGTTTTGGTTACTCACACAGAAAATTGAGGATGTATCTATCAAAATAAAATGCGGTTTACATTAAAATTAAATAGAGGAAAATCAATAGTTTTCAAAGGCTTTGTCCTGAGTGACTGACAATTAACCTACGACCCAAACGGCTGACCTTAGAAATTTTAAATTTTGAGAGAATAATCCTTGAGCACCCTAGAGTAAGTAAGTAAGTAAAACGCCTTATTACACACTAACAAATAACAAAACAGATGTAAAACGAATCGTGACAGAATTTACAACTTGTTACGGTGTAAAGGCGGCCTTATCGCTATAGTGATCTCTTCCAGGGAACCTTTTTAAGAAAGAAGATTGTACCAAGGAACAGCTAAGGAATTATCAAAATTTCAAAATTTTCAAAATTCCAAAAAGTATGTACAATCATTAAAAGCACTCTGATGTCACACGAATAAATTGCAGCAGTAGTTTTAAAATTACAATAATTCTTTTACACTATTGTCGCGAGCTAATAAACTTTGCAGGGGCTTTATAAAAATACCGTCAGCAATAAAACTCTAGCCGCCTATTTAACCCCCAAATATTAAATAGGCGGTTCAAGTTTATCCATGAATATTTGTATTTGTGTTATCGGTGAAAAATTAAACGAATTGTGTTTTTCGCAGTTTTTTTTAAATTCCTATTTTTAGAACCTAATTCCACGCGGACAAAGTCACGGGCAAAGGGTATTAAAAATATAAAGTCAATTGTAGCACGAGTTGATAATTGAATTTAACAGGTTAGGTACGTAAATTATTTGCACCGATAGGTATATACCTAGTTTTAAAGATCTTGTGACATATTAAGGTTACTTTTTCAATTAGGCAAGGAAAATCAAGTCGCAGAAGAAGTCCCGGAAGAAGACACGGGTTTGTTGGGTTGTCCTTCAATCACGCCGCAAAAATTACGATTTGAGATCATAATTTTTTGCCTGGGGGTATCGTTAAGGCCTTGACAATTTTTATTCCGAAAAATCATATAATTCCCACGGGGGTTTGCTAAACCTAAATTTGTGGGCATCAGCTAGTAAAAAGTAGGTACGTATATAAGTAATCCACTACAATAAATAAATACAACTGGTGTACGGTAAAACTCAAACGAGTTTATGTTTACACCAAAACGAAATGGCTCTGTAAATATTAAATAATGAATAAATAATAATAATAATATAATAATATGAACTAATTTACGAGAAATCGGTTGTAAGTAAGAATAGTAGAAAAATATTCCAGTGATGATTTTTTTATCTAACCAAGTGAAAATTGAGTTAACCTAATAGAAGCCAGCTTTCGGTAAGAGTCTTTACGCACTGCATCCGATCCAAATCTGATCCGATGAGACAATTCAATATCGCATCGATTCCGGATGTCGATTTTACACTGCGTCCGTTTCAACGGATGTTACTAGCGTATTCTTGATTGGATTCGGATCGGACGTAGTGCGCAAGCGTTCATACAAGTAATATCGTCGTTAATTTGGTGCGTTATCTATGATCCGATTTTGAAATATTATTCTCGGCTTCGGAAAACGAAATTTGCGCAACACCTCATATATATTGTAGTACGGCTACTTCGGATCGAGAATAAGGATGATGCCAACTCAATCAAATCAGCAACTCTTTAGATCAAACTTAAAAACGCGATTCTAGTATGAAAGTTTGTATGAAATAGATAGTTCTGAGTTGTGACGTCATCAAGTTTCTACGCACTATTTTTCTATAATTTAAAATTTCAAATGGTTATCAAACATAAAACTAACCGAGGATGTGAATTTTAGGTCTTTTGGAAAACTCTCGATTTAATAATCAGTAAGAAATAGTTTATTATTGACATAGATTTTTATCATCCACATGCCCCGTTCGGATAGCATCGTTCGGATCGTATGCAGTGCAGATAGAGCCTAAGACGGCCATTATCAATTTTCCTCATACTAGTGGGTATAATCTTGAAAGCGCGTTTAAAACTACATTAGCACGGATTACTTATGTGCTAACTTCACGTTAAGACTCGCCTAATGACTCAATAAATCTTTATTAACTAGTTAAGTTATATTATTTTATTTACCTACTTTAGACTCAGACTCAGACTCAGAGCAATAATGAGGCTGATTCTGTAGTGCACAATCTCTAAACTAAAATGACAGCATTAAAAATATTGCTAGCCCTTTCATAATACTCCCTGCGGAAAGGGACATAACTAGATTTAAAGCTGTCATTTTAGTTTAGTTTAGAGATTGTGTTTTACAGAATTGGCCACATTGGGGCTGATTCTGTAGTGCACAATCTCTAAACTAAACTAAAATTAGAGCATTACAAATATTGCTAACCCTTTCATAATACTCCCTACGGAAAGGGACAGAACTAGATTTAAAGCTGCCATTTTAGTTTAGTTTAGAGATTGTGTTATACAGAATCAGCCCCACTATGTACCTCCTGTTAGAAAAGTTAGAACTTAAATATCACTTGATATAAAACTGATAAGTATGAAGGAAAACATTGTAAGTTCCCTTTATAATGTATTTATGTATGTACCTACGTTCTTTGTTGTACACCACAAAAACACAAAAGAAACAAATAACAGACATGAAAACTTAAAAACTTAAATAATGTAGAGGGATAAGGACATATTTTTTTCAAAATTCCAAAGGGAGCAAAGTTATTGATATTTTTAGTTTGTTGACAGTTCCTGAAGTAGGCATGAAACTTGTATAAAATACTTTCACTTTTGATAATAATTGAAGAAAGAAAATGTATAATGGCTTAAATAAAACATACAAAATCTGATAGGAATCAGAAAAAGCCATAGATCCTAACATCCGCCGCAGTCATGCTCCGATGGGGACAGACGGACCGAGAGCATATAATGATTTCGTTTGTTATTTCGGCGCAACAGCTCTATTTAAACTACAAATGTGTTCCATTTTGTTTGGAGTAGGTACTTTTGTATCCGAGTAGATGCCTTAATAACCTAGTGGTTAAGCTTAAGATACCCGATACGGGGTTGCGAGTTCGATCCCCGGGCACGCACCTCTAACTTTTCGAAGTTATGTGCGTTTTATGAAATTAAATATCACTTTTTTTTTTTTATTCCACTACAAGTTAGCCCTTGACTGCGATCTCACCTGATGGTAAGTGATGATGCAGTCTAAGATGGTAGCGGGCTAACCTGTTTGGGGCATGGCAGTTATATTAAACCCATACCCCTATTCGGTTTCTACACGGCATCGTACCGGAACGCTTGGCGGCACGTCTTTGCCGGTAGGGTGGTAACTAGCCACGGCCGAAGCCTCCCACCAGGCGAAAAACGTTGAATGGAAACATCGTGAGGAAACCTGCACGATCGAGAGTTCTTCATAATGTTCTCGAATCAATCCGCACCTCGCCAGCTTGGTGCACTACGGCTAATCCCTTCTCAACTTCATTGCCTTCTTACTACTGAGCACGAGGCAATGGGTAATAGTTTTTTTTTTATATACCTATATCATAAAGTACTAACAACAGTTAATACCCTATTAAAGTTACGATCTAGCCTATGAGTAAATAAAGCTAATGAGTAACATTATTTTAACCTAAACTTATACTATAAAATTATATCTAAGAATTGGTCCATTGACTTAACTTAGTTTACGCTAAATTTTATTATGAGACACTGGGGCTGATTCTGTAGTGCACAATCTCTAAACTAAACTAAAATTAGAGCATTACAAATATTGCTAACCCTTTCATAATACTCCCTACGGAAAGGGACAGAACTAGATTTAAAGCTGCCATTTTAGTTTAGTTTAGAGTTTGTGTTATACAGAATTGGCCACAATGTGTTCTTTGCATTGCACTTAGCACTACACTTTCACTTCACTACACTAACTCGAAGGGCTTGGGTAATGGGTTGAAATAAATGAATGAATTTGAACTAATAGATGTCGACTGCAGATCACGAGGTCCTCGGTTCGATTCCCGGTCGGGCATAAAAATTGTTAGGTACCATGAGTGCGGGGGTCTGTGCCCAGCAGTGGGACGTTAATGGGCTGTAGAGGTAGGTACTAGTATAGTCAATACGTCGTGTTTCAAGATATTCAGAAATTCTACCAATATGGGCGACGATTCTTTTAACTAATCAAGAATTAGCGTTCCGGTACGATGCCGTGTAGAAACCGAATAGGGGTATGGGTTTAATATAACTGCCTTGCCCCTAACAGGTTAGCCAGCTACCATCTTAGACTGCATCATCACTTACCATCAGGTGAGATCGCAGTCAAGGACTAACTTGTAGTGGATAAATAAATAATTAAAGATTTTGGATACAAAAGAAACCTACTCTGCAAAAAAAACTGCTAAATATTTTTGAAGATTTTCATCAGTTCATCATTTTCGAGTTTAATTTAATTGAATTGAATTAAAAAATAAATAAACTGTATGTAATGTAATGAAATTTTATGTAATGAAATTTCGGAGTAGCTTTTAATACCACCAAAAGAAGTACCTAAATTGCCATACCCCTAACAGTTTAGCCCGCTACCATCTTAGACTGCATCGTCACTTACCATCAGATAAGATCGCAGTCGGGGGCTAACCTGCCCCCCCCCTAGCATGGGCCGAGACAATTTTCTCCCCGAGGAAAGGATAAAATTTTTATTCCTAAATAAATAAATAAAAACGCTAATTAACGGCGGATAAATAGTCCCCCGAGTCCCCGTGAAATGTCAAACGGGGATAAACTTCTCCTCTCCCCTGTTGCCGTGCTCGGAGAAGTGGATATGTTAATTTTATCTCTTGTCAGTGGATAAAATCGGGGGATAAAATGTTTGTCTCCGGCCGCCCTGCTGTAGTGGATAAAAAAAATTGACGTAACTCGTCATTGACAATCTCCTCAACCCTTCTTATTCTGTTCTTCTCCAATGAATGAGTACATCTATTGCTCAGCTGTTACTTTTTACTATCCATGGGGTACTTTCGACTACCCATCAGCTATTATTCCCATTCTTCTAACCCCTGTCAGGACACGGTTGCGCACGCGCAGTAACAGGTGCGTGCGCAGCTGTCCGCATCCAGCCGTGTCTGCACTTGCTACGAGGGTCGGGAATAGACAATAAGACTTGAAACATACAAAACGCGGGACGTTTTAAGGTAAACGATTATTTTATTGAAATTAAAATTTCTCAATTGCGTGCAGTGTTTTCAACGCCTGCAGTTGCAATTTTATGTTAATCCGTGAATACGTTGCGGCCTGGTCCACTCCCGTGTGTGTAAAGAAACAACTCTGCAAAGCCAAGGGCAGCAGCGAGGCTATTAAACATTATTATTATTATTTTATGACAAAATGTAAGCTCTAGGCACATGAGCTCTAGGAGCTCCTTTGGAAATGCTGCCGTTGCGCGTTTTGTCTGCCCAAAGCTTACATACAGGGGTTCCATAGCACATTGATGGAAAACATTCCCGCTAAGCAAAATTTGTTGCAAAGTTAGTCTTAATACATGTAATAACGAATGAAATGATTTATTTATTTCACATAGGACAACTTGTGCCACTTATGATAATATGTTTTTCTTTATGATGATATAGTTTTTTTTTTATGATGATATATTTTTCCGAAGCGGTGGCAGAGTCTTGAGTCTTGAACTCAAGACTCTACCACCGCTTCGGAAAAATGATTCTACTGAGAACAGCCGGCAAAAAGTTTCTTGCCGGTTCTTCTCAGTAGAATCAGCTCTTTTTATAAAAAGAAAAATGTTACACTTTGTAAATAATATACAATACGTAACAAGTACTGTAACAGATACTGACTTGTGCGAACGTTGCTGGATGGAAAGCGAAGAAAATCATCTATAGTGGGTACCTACCTGGACTAAAAAGATGGTGTTTAACGCAGGATTTAAATTTATGCAATGGCAAATCCAGAAACTCTTTTGGAACTATGTTAATGTTCCGCCTAACATAAACTTTTCAATCAATCAATCAATCAAATACTCATTTATTCAATTTAGGTACACTGTAGGTACCTACACATATTGACCGCGTCGATTACTTATATGATGGTGATAATTTGTAACGGTATCTTAAAACTAAAGCTACGAGGGTTCCAAATGCGCTCTGCTCTGAGAAGAGCCTGCAACAAACTCAGCCGGGTTTTTTTTCCATTATCACCATCTCACAATTAATCATCTTAACTAAGGAAATATCAGAGCCATTAGAGCAAATTATTGCCAAGCTTCCTTGTCATTTAAGTTATCCTTCACATGGTAATAAGTTTTGGTAATTTGTTTTAGTTATAAGATTTCTGGAGTTAAGCTATTGTTATTTATTAGATTTACAATTAATTTCATTTCGCTCTTAAAGAACAATAAATTGATTGATGAATTTCAACCAAAATAATAACTTTTCGGAAATCCCCTCATCAATAATAATAAATTAAACATCAACAATGATTTGCACACACCAGCTATAAACGTGAAAGCATTTGCATCGCGCCCCCTATGTTGTATCTTTGTGTAATTTCGCCAAATCACAGCGAACGGTTCCGTACACTGGAACCATTACTGTACCAGGCGGTTCAAAGGCGCTACAGGCAATATACGACATACAATAAAAAGAAGTCGTATTAGAATATTAAACTTTGGCTTTTCCTTGCTATTAATCTTTTCTAGTTAATATCATAATAAATTCATGCCCATGGACGATTGTTTGGACTGTGTATATTTTTGAAGTATAAAACTTTGTAAATTTTTTGAAGTAGGTATATATGGGTTATTTTTTGTAAATATGTATTTTAATTATTGTTAATATTATTCATGTTTAATCATTAAAAATTCAGGCGAAGTGAGACCAAGAAAAATCCAAGTTTTCAATTTTCATCCATAATGTGAAATATCCTATTTTCTCGACTCAAAGACTTCAAAGAATACTCCAATTTTTTTTTGAAGTGAAATTTCTTTAGCCCCGTTGAGCACTTTTTGGTAGGGGGTAAACTTGTGGATTCGCGTCACCGACACCTCGCTGCCTCATGCTCGCATTGTTACGAAGACAAAAGGTCTTAAATATACTACATTCGTAGTTAAATTTTCATGCCTTAGTTCTTAGGTTTATATTTTAAATTATTTTATTATATTTTTTTTGTCTTTTTTTAAAATTATTTTATATACCTATTCGTTTTCACTTATATCGGCAGTCCCTATGACTGCCAACTTTTTTAAATTGGAAAATGGTAAATAGGTTTTCTGTACGTGTTTGTTTTATTCTAAGAAGTTAAGTAGTTTATTTTATAAACGCTAAGTAAGTATACCTAGTTAGATTTTTTCTTTTGTTGCGTCCAACATACCTATTACTTTATTAACATCTCTTTTCCAACACAAACTCAAATCTTTATTATTCAAGTAGACTTTGACAAGTGCTTTTGAATCGTCGAGTGAATCTACCACTGGTTCGGAATACCATATAGTGAACAAATCTATGCTTCGTTTTTTGCAATGTTTTCGGTTCTTAATTCATATATATATAATAAAAGTATGTAGTTTGAATATCATGGTACGTGTTCATTACTTCACCATAGAATTGACATCGATTTCGTACAGCCATAAGAGATTTCGTTGTTCAAAACAATACCAAGTTATCTTAAAACAATAGCTAAATCTGCTTGGAGAACAAAGAAATTTTCATAGTCTATTTCCTCCGGCCCATAGTAAATGAATGGATATCAATTTTGAAGCTGTAGGTACTTACAAATTTGTAACTCTTTCCTTTCTAGGGTATCGTACCGAAATGGTATAAAAGAAACTTGTACTTATTCTTGATATACTTGGATACCGGTAGTCGATTTGGCATTTTTGTTATGGCCTTAACACTGCCGAAGTTTCCACCGAAAGGCTTTCTCATAGTCCAAAATATTTGGGTGCAAGGATGCAATATAGTACCTATAATAACAAATATTGAACCATTGGACCTTGTCAAATATTTGCTGCCACAACCCTCCGCCGTCTTTTATATTTCTCTCGTAGAATTACTAAAACTAACATGGAGTTACAAAAGAAAAAAGAACCCTTTACACCTAACATTAATACAATAATAATATACAGTCGGCATCTGATAAAAGCTATTCGAACAGCAAAATATGTTAGTGAATCAACGTCAACTAAATTATCTATGGTGCCGCTGCAGAATCCGCTGCCGTGAGGAAGAAGGCCAAGTATGCACCACTCTTGGGCCAATATTTATTTGTCCCACTGGCGGTGGAGACGATGGGATGCTGGTGTGGGGAAGCAAAAAATTTTATAAAAGAGATCGTCGTCGTTTAAGGGAAAGGGACTGCGACCCACTTTCTGGTTCCTACCTGGTTCGAAGGTTATCCATCGCCATTCAGCGTGGCAATGCTGCAAGCTTGATGGGTACCTTTGGCCCAGGGGCAACCAGAGGTGGTCTTTTTGATTAGGGGTTTATTTTTATTTTATTGTTAGTAGGTATATGTATAAGGATTTGTTTTAAATTTATTTTATAGTCAGTTTAATATTTAGTTTTTAGCATTTTAATATTGTTTCTTAAATAGTAAAGACATATTTAAATATAAATGCACTTATAGGTACCTACATAATATGAATAATTAACTACGTAGTAGACCAGGCGACACTAAACAAAAGTCTCACAAGCAGCAATGTTAAATAAGCATACAATAGAAGAAATCGCCGATAAAACTCTATCACTATGCGCTATGTATAATGTCTGGCATAAGAATTAGCGGCGTTTGCCGTTTCTTACTAAAACTCATGCGCTGTATGCCCTGAGTGCTAGCGGGAATTAAGATTTAAAAATGAATTCTTATGATGAAAATGTAAATAGCCATTACCGTGCCCAAATCTAAATGGCAAAAATTCATAATGAAAGAACTAGAACCTTAAAGCTATAATCCGCCACAATAAGTAAATCTATGTGGTACAGTGTGTATCTTGCACTTGTAGCTTGCGATATTCACCACACCATTCAAATCTTCCAAATTATTCTCAACGTACGTTTCATTCTGACACCGGAGCATCTTCAAGAGGTGTTGACTCGACAATGCACAATTGTAAAGTAGATTTTACAATCGTGCACTATCGAGCCAACATCATTATCATGGACTTCCACAAAGTAACGCCTGCTTCTATCCAACATAGCATATGATAAATGCAAATAAATGAAAACGATACGAAAACTACCAGATTTCGTCAAAATCTATAATTTTGACTAAAGGTACAGAAGGTTGCATCCGGGGAAGGGCATACGATATTTTTTATCCACGAAGAAGGCCACAGCCGACCGTTCAGGCATGAGTTTTAAATGACATACCTGCATGTGAAACTGTGTGTGTGTGAAATTGTCGCTTATATGGGGTTTTGCCCATAAGATATTTTCACTTTCATTTAAGCCAGATGGGACCAATACGTCCGGAGAGAGCGGTACTGGAACGACGGTTGTACGTGCTTTCAGTTCAGAGGCACGAGAGTGAAACACCGTCAACTTCGAACTCCGGGTTAGTATTAAGAATTTCTTGTCTGAAAACCCCAATACTGAATTGTGGTCGAACCGCGAATCTAACCCCGCATTTAAATTAAGAATATAAATTAGAAGAATAAAATTATCAACTTCGCTGTCACTCGGGGCACGCCGGGGCAGGCGTCACCAGCGCGGCGGTCGGTATTCAGGGCCCGTCCACGCATGAGTTAAATGACATACCTGTATGTGACACTGGGCCATTGTCGGTTAAGGGGAAAACGTAAGATATTTTCCATTATTTTCACTTTCATTCCACCTTTACTGCAAACAACAATAGGTGATTTTGTTTGCTTTAGACAATGAAACTAATAAAAATACTTTAAATACACTCAGACAAATTGTTTAAAATAAAAAGTAAGATATTTCAATATTCAATAATATTCCAAAGCTGAAAAATACCAGGCACAACGATGATTACCTTAGGAAATCTCTTTTAGCTCCAATTTTTCCAAGGTCGAGCGAAATAGTGCCTTAATTTGTAATTGAATTGGGATGTTGAATATGTCAAAATTAAATTATTTAATAAATTATTATAACTTTTATCCTAAACAAAATTATGTAAAATTGTCTCGATGTTAATCTGTAAGTACCTAGTAATTTTCCTTTATTAAACCTTTGTCAATTACGTTTGTTTTTGCTTTCTGTAGGTACATTTATATTTGCGGCCTCTTCGTTGGTGTACCTGTATAATATGTATGCTATTTTAATAATTATAAGTACATTCTAGGATCTAGATCGGTGGGCCTCAATGAATAAAATAAGCTTAATATTAATATCATGTAAATACAAATTTAGCTTCGAGTATATTAAGGACGTCAGCTGTCTATTGATCTTTGTTGGTTTTAAAGTCTTTATTGCACATAAAATACAATGTACAAAGGCGAACTTAATACCTAGAGGCATTCTCTTCCAGTGTGGACAGGGTTGAAAAACAGTGCGTATAATATAAAGAGAAGAGTTGGGGAATTAAGAAACATAATCTTAATTCAATTTTGATAGTGTGCATCATGAAGACGCAGATTCAGAGAGTTTCTTTCAAAGAAAAGTCTGCGAGTTTTCAACAAAACTATCCAATGGAAAATTGCGGACATTATTTAAATTTTTACTGCCACGACCCGCAGTTAAGGGCCGTAAAGTCTATGGATTGTAAACGCCAGTCGCCATGCTTTCGGTCAGTAATGCAGCATTTCCATAACGCCAATAGTGGGTATATCACCCCCCTTCCGCCGAACCCCCCGCCCGGACATTTCCGGCCCAAGCGGCGCGTGACGGTAGGCAGTCACGCAGACTTGTGGTGCAAGACATAAGAGGCAGCGATTTTGCAGACCTAAGTAACCTCCGACGCTTAAAGAATTATTGAAGTGAAACTCCTTTAGAATCGTTGTGATTTGAAAATTCAATGAAATGAAATAGCGACACCAAAAAGAGACGAACATAAATAGGACTAGCTGATGCCCGCGACTTCGTCCGCATGGTTTAAGTTTTTGATTCCCGCGGGAACTCCTTCATTTTCCGGGTTAAAAAGTAGCATACGTCACTTTCCAGGTCCTCAACTATACTTATGCCAAAAATCACGTCGATCCGTTGCTCCGTTGCTGCGTGATTGAAGGACAAACCAACAAACAAACACACTTTCGCATTTATAATATTAGTATATTAAGTAATATTATGAAGTATGATTTAGCCTGCGAGTGAATGAGATAGAAAACAAGTTATATTTGTCTCATTCTCTCGTAGGCTACTTTCTGAAGTTTCACTTCTGCCGTGTGTGAATTGCACACACACATTTTTTTTATGTGTCAGGAGTTTTTAAGCTCATAGTTTTGTGGCGGTCGCCACATGATAAATGCCGTTCAAATATATAGGTACTGTTAGATTGAAAGTTAAATACAATTTATGTATGGTATCCCTGCTATGGTTTTGTAGAGTGGCAACACTGCTCTAGAGGGGGAATGAAGATGGCGTAACGATAGTGACGTGTGTCTGTGTAAATAATTGCTAATTAAAGTATTCAAATGGATAAACCGTGTTTGGATTTAATAGTACAAGCGATTCCTAACTTAGTCACTATTAAATACCTAATGGAACGGCACTACACTTTCAACATAAAACAATCAAACCAGCTGCATTTTGCAGTGTAAGTGCAATGCAAAGTAGCATTTCATTATTAAATTAGAATAATTCTTTATTAGATTCGCCTGGCGCGAAATATCAGACCAGCCTACTTATTAGGTATATTACGAAATATTGATGCAAACAATGCGCCAAATGCCAATCGCAATACTTTTTTCGGTTGACACAAATTGGCAATTCACGCCTTTAACAATTATTTAGTACGGTAAGTAATACACAATATTTATGATATCCTGTCAAACATAGATTTCGAAGCTTAGATTTAATTCCAAGTTTATGTTTCGTTACACTTCGTCCGCGTGGATGTACCTACATAGTTTTTTGTGTCCCGCGGAAACTCTTCATTATTTCAATCCGATCTACATTTAATATTATAACCAACTAGCTGATGCCCGCGACTTCGTCCGCGTGGATTTAGGTTTTGCCGTTCCCGCGGGAACTCTTTAATTTTCCGGGATAAAAAGTAGCCTATGTGCTATTCCAGACTATAATCTATCTCTTTGCCAAATTTTATCCAGATCCGTTCAGCCGTTGTAGCGTGATTGAGTAACAAACATCCATACATCCACACATCCATACATCCATACATCCATCCAAACTTTCGCATTTATAATATTTACTAGATTTTCATCAAAATCTGTTGAAAAGATGGTCCGTTAAAGCGTAGCAGACAGATAGACAGACACACTTTTGCATTAGTAGGTATTATTGGTTTATTCGAAAACGCACATATACCTTGCTCTTGTAAGTTTCTAAGCCCGGGGTCCCATTGCCGGCCCGGTGAATAGGAGACCAGTGGCCCAATTGTCTAAGCAAATCATAATAATTTGACAGCTAAAAACATATTACTCGAACTGTTTAAGGAGTTCATACACGGTTTTTGATGTCCAGGCATCTATGAACTCTTTAAATAGGTCGGGTTATCCGTTTGACAAACGATTACGATTACGATTTCCTTACACAAACGGGGTGCAGTCTTAAAACCTATAGCCTATTACCGCTAGGGGTTATAATTCAAGAATAATTTCGCCGTAGCGGCAATTTACAGTAATTTAGCAGTGCAATTTTTAACGCGAAAAGTTTTGAAAAGAATTTTATAGCTGAAATATTTAGAAATGTTTTCAAATGCTAGGAAAACCCCACGTCATTCGGCTCTTTCTATTTTTACGCGCCTGCGGTAAAGCTAAAAGGAAGGTTATTATTTTAGCAGTCTGTAGGTACCTATGTATGTATATAAGTACGTAAAACGCCTTGCACTTTAGACAAACTTCTTACAAATAATTCAAACCTGAATTACTTTTATAAAACCCGTAATATATAAAACAATTTGTCCAATAAAAGACTGTCATTAAAATTGAATTAATTCACCACAGATTTCGTTCACCCCCTTTCACGTAGATTTTCACTGAGATTACTTTAACTACTTTCACCCCGTCTTCCTAAAGACTTGAACAAAGATATTAAATGCTACACAATCTGTAGCAGAAAGGACTATAATATTGTGACGACAAAACTCATCATCATGAATCAAGAGGCCATTTAGCTAATTAGGTACTTTTCAAACTAGAGGTAACTGACAATCAGGAGTCAACGACACTAATTTGTGCGAAAGTTTGTAATCTCAATTGTTGTGATTGGCTGAATTTATGATAGGTATGATTGTGAACCGTGATCGTCACACTGTAGCTGTCGAAATAAGATAGTAGGCTCACAGACTTTTAGCACTAACGCGACGGCTCCTGTAGCCCTATTATGTTACCTGAAGCAATAATTGTTACAGTCTCAATTGATGTAATTGGCTGAATTTATGGTATTCTTGTGCGCCAATGAATGAATGTGGATCTTCCACCAATCAAAGTTGATTGCGATCGTTATATTGTAGCAATCATTTTTGCTAAATAAAGTCTCCAATAAATAATTGACAGTTTGCTAATGCAAAGTAAATTTAATGTAAGTTTGAGTACCTAAGTATGGCCTATGGGCAACTTTGATTTTAAACTTGCTGACCCTGACTCGTACTAGTGGTTGGATTAAATGAATATCCGCTCTAACACAATAAAATTAAGGTAAATCTCTTTAGTCCTGAATGAAAATTAAAAACTGGCCGCTAGTATAATCTGAGCTGTATTAAGGTTGTATTTAAGCATATCCTGTGCGTGTTGCTACTAAACTACTGCCAGTTTATTGTTGAAGCCCATTCGCTAAATAATGGTGCACAGTTGTTTTTGTATTGCTCAGGAAAAGATTTACGTGAGCACTGTAGTTACTTACAAAAGCTTACAATACCTAGATATATATAGATGTTTTTGCACCCTTCTGCCCAGCAGTGGGACGCTAATGGGCTGTAGTAGTGGTGGTGGTCGTTTGTACAGTAGGTAGGTACCTGGTAGGCTTTATTTGTGGAGGTTTTAGTATTTAAAAAAAAAAACAAAAATTTTTGCTAGCAACGGCTAGAAAGCAGTCGCTATTGTGATGACTTGCTATAAAAAAGAGCTGATTCGAACCGTGGGGACGCTGCTGTTGATCGAACCTGGGATCTCCCGCTTATTATACTCGTAGGTGTCACCGACAGCCCTCTGTGCAGAGCTTGCATGGAGACAGACGAAACGCCGACGCACGTGTTGCTAGAGTGCACGGGCGTCACAGACCAACGCGAACAACACCTCGAATCCCCAACTTCGCTACGAAAGGCCCTAGACAACCTGGGCGGTGTTCTAGGCTTCTGGAACGAGCTCGGATGGCTGGAGTGAAAACTCCAGCGGGGAGAGGCAACACACGTACAACAGACCTCCAACTGGAGGTTTAAGTGGGGAAACCTGTCCACTAGAAAGAACGAGAACTCCCGCTTATAACAGCGCTAACCACAGCGCCAGGGTATTTTTATTTTTTTTATTTTCCTTCGGCGCTACAACCCTTTGTGGGTCTTGGCCTCCTCCACAGTTTTTTTCCACCTGGCTCTATCCTTGGCCTCCTTCTTCCATGAAGGGAGCTTTCCGAGTTTCTGCAGATCTTCTTCTACACCATGGATCCATCTTTTTCGAGGTCTTCATTTGGGTCGTTTCTGTTGTGGTATCCATTGTGTCATCACTTTTACTCCTCTGCTTGGTAACATCCTCTCTTCATGTCCTGCCCATCGCAGACGCTGAGATTTACAATATCTTACTATTGTTTCCCCATCAATCAGCGCCAGGGTGGTCGTCAAAATAGTCGCACCCAGGTTTTACAGGCAGGGTGTGAAGGCTGTAGGCCGCGCGGGGGTGTAATGTAAGCGGTATTCGCTTAGATTACACAGTGGCGATTGTGAGATTGACCCTTCGCGTGAGCAGCGCGCCGCTACTGCATGAAATTGAGTAAGGGCTTGGTCACAACGCACTACAAGTGGCTCATCATCATCATCTTTTCAACCCATTGAAATGAAATGAAATGAAAAAGGAAAAAACGCTTCGTACGAGCCCGCGGAATTTCGACTGCGTGAAATAATGAAATGAAATTATTTATTTCGTAACGATGCCGTGTAGCAGTGGCGTGCAGTTCATAGAGACATATAAGCACTGCTTACCCAAATGGAAATACGTCCATGTTAATTTTCATTATATCAGTCACTAGTCAGTAAATAAATATTCTGACTAATTAACGCCTACCCTCTAGCTTCAAGCCCTGTGCACGCCACTGCCATGTACTTAAATATAACTGTCATGCCCCTAACAGGTTAGCCTTAGCCCGCTACCATCTTAGACTGCATCATCACTTACCATCAGGTGAGATCGCAGTCAAGGGCAAACTTGTAGTAGATTTTAAAAAACGTGAAGGGTCAGCTACTGTTTGATACTGTCGCGTCGCGTCGCGTCGCGTCGCGTCGTATCTAGTCGTTTGTCGCTCACATAGGACAACAGGTGAACCTTTTTTTTATCCACTACAAGTTAGCCCTTGACTGCGATCTCACCTGATGGTAAGTGATGATGCAGTCTAAGATGGTAGCGGGCTAACCTGTTAGGGGCATGGCAGTTATATTAAACCCATACCCCTATTCGGTTTCTACACGGCATCGTATCGGAACACTAAATCGCTAGGCGGCACGTCTTTGTCGGTAGGGTGGTAACTAGCCACGGCCGAAGCCTCCCCACTAGGCCAGACCAGGGAAAATTCAGAAATTATTAATTCCCAAATTGACCCTTCACGTGGCTTACGTTATCGCGTATCGATAGGTAAGTTTGACATTATCTATGGAGTCATATCGCGTCGCTTTCGTCGTTCAACTCAGAAAATGGGTGATCAAAATATGTGAAATAGCTATCAAATTCAAACTGCGGAATTGCTGCCATCACGCCTGGCCTCCAGGCTCCTTTAAAATATCTGAAAGGCAGGTAGTGTGCACGCAGCTTTAGCTTTTGATTGCCGAAGGAAACTACTGCTGTGATTTCACCTAAAAGAACACCCACTCATGTAAAGTATGTTCATTATATTTTACTGCTCTATTTTGTGTTTTTGAGCTGTGAAATGACTTACCATAGAGTAAATGTTTTTTTTTGCGTTTAAAAAAATGTGTCGTTTTTTGTCTTTTCTTGTTATTTTTTTAAACATAGAAAAAAGCATAGACAGAATTTTTTCGCTACATTCTAAGCCTATGGAAAAAAGGCAATAATACTCATTCGGGGTTTTAGTCTTTAGCCTGGTTCTTATTAATTCTCGTTTGCTTAAATCAAGAGATTAGCTTAGGGCCAACGCCGACGATTCTTACGTATAACATCATCAAGGTCTGCATCGATACGTGGTCGAAGGATGATGACAACTCAATCAGCAACTCTTTGTCCAACTTAAATACGCGCTTCTAATATGGACGTTTGTATGAAATAGGTACGTAGTTGTGACGTTTTTTTAAAAATTTTAATGCAGTTTTTCTTTAGGCTATAGTTTAAAATGGTAATCAAACTTAAAACTAGCCGAATCATCGTCAGCCAATATGCATCCACTGTTGGACAAAGGCCTCTTTTAGATTGCGCCAACGTTGCCTATCGTTGGCTGTTTGCATCCATTTGATGCCAGCCACTCTCCTCTCTTTGGTCTAGTGGTTGACATGTTCGACTGCGGCCGACGAGGTCCGGGGTTCGATTCCCGGGTCGGGCCATAATTGAGTATTGGGTTTTTCTGGCTAGAAATTCTCAGTTCTAGCCCGGAGTTAGCAAGTTGGCGGTGTCTCACCCCCGTGCCTCGGAGAGCACGTTAAGTCGTCGGTCCCGGTTATTATCACTAGCATGATAATATAGTCGTTAAAGCTCGCCAACCCGCATTGGAGCAGCGTGGTGGGTCTAAGCTTTAATTCCTTCTCTCTTATGAGAGTGGAGGCCTGTGCCCAGCAGTAAGACGTTAATGGGCTGTAGTGGTCGTGATGGTGGACTCTCCTCTCGGATTTGACTTTATATTTTGATTATTAGGGTCGTTAATAGTAAAACAAAGCATTCATTGATTTATTATTTTTATTTTCACTTTTTATTAATATCAACCTGCTATCATCGTATTGGCATCTTTACAAAATATAATAATCCCTTTCTTTAATGGAAGAATTAAAACGTTAAATTAATTTGGCAAATCCAAGTTCACCTGTTTAACAATTACAAAAAAAAAACTATGTATAAACTTCACATAAATGTTTATATAAAATATACACTTTTTTACAATAATGCAACAATATTACCTACTACTTACTACAGGGCTATCTATTGCTTGTGTATTATAAAAAAAATACTTACATAACTAATGTAATTTTAAATTTTAAAATAATCAGAATGCAGATTTAATCTCGTATTATGTACAGGAGAATAATAATAATTTACAATTTTTTTTTACAATTATATCTAAGCATAATAATTATGATATTCTTACAATTCACATATAATATATTTACGTACGAGGTCGAAATATTGAGATGTACGCCATTCAGTACAAATTCAGATCAAATAGTTACACAATTTTACAATATGGAATTACGGAAAATAATAAATATTTCACCTCAGACTATAGAAAAAAAGATAGACGGAGCGCTTTCATACCTACTCGTTAAAATAACCGTGGTCTAACATGAAATCAGCTTCTTTCAATGTAATGTGGGCAAAACTCCAGCGCCCTATTTATCTTTTTGTTCTTTATTAATATGAATATTGCACATAGCAATTTCCAAATAGTTCCAACATTAAATAGTTGGCCAAACATAAACTAAACACTTTTACACTGTATACAAGCATGACAGAAACCAAACAATCCCATACAGTCCGTCAAACTTATCGGACCCGGTGGCCAAAATTGGAACTAATTTTTTTGGCTGTTAAGTTATTTTTAATTTTATTTTTCATATTATCTACCGGGTCAGATAAAGTTGTGAAACTTCGATAATAATTGAATAAAGAATAATAATTCACTAGGAATGAATATATTTGGCAGGTATAATGAGCCACACTTTTCTATACTAAAGCAAATATAAATTCATACAAATATTGGTGTCACATTTAAAATTATTTTTCTGCATACTATCTGTGGTACGTCTAAGAGAGAAAATCTATTGAGAACACAATTTTAAAGAATCATAAAATCATTGTTTCTTGCTCATACGTCAACAAAGAACGGGAGAGAAAAGTGTACGCCATTTTGAGTTCTTGACGCTTTTTTTATGATCTGTAATCAGCGATTATTATTTTTTAATTAAAAATATTATGTTTCTACAAAATTAAGTTCAAAAATAAAAGTTGCTCTATCTATTTCAAATATGAATTCAAAAATTAAATATGTTGCTGCTATTGTCAATTAATATAAAACAAGGAAAGATTTAATAAGAGAAAAAATATGTTAAGGTGCGTTCAGACCATATAGCATAACATGATTTAAAAAATCTGTCATCGTTTTATCAGATTTTTGTTGTATGGATACATGTAAAACAATATAGGGTGGTATAATACCAAAAGTTATATGACATGTTACATAATCTGGAGGCACCGTCAGAATGTGACCCACAATACTATAATATGAACCACTCGACTCCATGCCATATTTACAAAGCATATTTTTGGCCTATCAAGTGAACCTATTCGGTGGATACCAACGTTTCATACAAACCGAACTAGCCCGGTGGGTCTTACGTATCTATGTACATCTTCCACTATTATATTTAAAAAAAAGGTTTGGCATTTTTTGTGACTCTTCGATCTCCATACCCTACTTTGTACACCGATGTTCCCTTTTTTACTAGGGAGTATGTGGCAGAAATCGTTAAATCATTAGCTCGTTGGCTTAAGGAGTCTTAATCGTCAAAACCATTTAAATTAGGGCCGCTTGCATAAAGACATTTAAACTGATTTAGTTAAATTTTGAAATGCTGTCCCTTTTTGGCAACTACAATAAGCCAGCCAATTCACCAAAAAGGGACAGCATTACTGAATTAATTTAAGAGTCCTTGTGCAAGTGGGCCTTACAGTCTGTCAAAGCATTATTGCTGATTAAATAATATGTAAAAATACTGCCTTGAATCATTTTCTCCAATCTGGCAAATTTTCCATGACAAAATTTGAAATAAATTTTTTCACTTTGTTCCTTTGCTCTGACGCTACGATAATAAATGAGCTTTAATTTTGTTTTACTTTTTATTCAAAAAAAGTCAAGAATTTGATAATAATAATTATACACCTCTATTACCCAGTTCACGGACTCAATAACTGTACATACTGTACTGAAACCTCTCAACGACGACGAGCTTATTTTATTTACAAAAATAGCCACCTGGTCCCTAGCTATTTGCCCTCTATGGCACATGGTAGGCCGATTTTAAGGCACCGTTAAGGCACGATATTTTGTACAATAATAATAATATATATCAAAAAGTAAAATAATACATCGATATTGTCAAATTTCAGCTACTGATTTTCATATGGCACCCCGTTTGCACGTACGTACATGTTTGAATATTATTTTTCATATATATTACGTTTTATATTCCGATATATACGATACATATTTATATGTATATAATTTCAGTCTTCGTCCAGAAATCTCAAAGGCAATGGTGATCACAGTAAATAAGTGCATTTTTTAAAAAAATATAATATTATTATGGTGCCGTTTTTTTTTAAATCCATATATTCAATTTAAACTAGACCATGAAATTTCAAAATACTTTTATGGGACAATTTTATCGATAACTATATTATGTTGATATCGATAAATGCAGCTTTTAAATATGTATTTAAAACACATGATTTCATTACAAATAATATCGTCAAAAAGGAAATAATATTTTTAAAAAAAACCGGCAAAGTGCGAGTCGGACTCGCGCACCGAGGGTTCCGTACAAACCTGTAGCAAGTTTTACGATTAATGAATTTAATGAACCGCAAAACTAACTTTGTTTGTAGAGGTTTTCTGTTAATATCAAAAAAACTATGCTAGTTAGAGCATTGGCTATAGTTTTCCTGTAAAATATACATAAATTCCTATTGACCATAATTATTTCAGATTTTTCGATTGGTAAACTCCGGAGATAAGGGGGGGGGAACGGTATTTTTTTTTACTTTTTCCCCGATAAATCAAACACTATCATGACTAAAAATAATTAAAAATCTGTTTTAGAATGTACAAAGTAAACCCTTTCATATGATACCCCACACAGTACAGTTATCTCACTTTTAATTTTCAACCCTCCGATTTTCCCCCCTTTTTAAATAAGAACAAAAATAATTTCCAATTTTTTTTAATTCCAGTGTCTTTGGGCCACTAATATACACAACTATTCCAAATTTCATGTCGATAGCTTCGGTAGTTACTGAAATAATCGAGTGTGACGGACGGACAGACAGACAGACAGACAGACAGACAGACAGACGGAGAAAGTCGCACCATAAGGGTTCCATTTTTACCATTTTGGTACGGAACCCTAAAAACGCAGGTGCTTGATTAAATTCAAGAATAAAAAGTGGGAATATATATTATTATATTAAATTTTAAATGAATGAAAAATATTCAAAAATTTCACGACATAGTTTACAAAAGTACTAAGTAACGTAATTCATTCTAGACACATTATGTATGTTAAACGCATAACCTCACTCTTGTTTAGCCATAGATATGTTCCCATGATATTGCTGATACTACAGTTACCTTATAATAAGCAAATGCCAAGTCTAAGAGAATCAAATACTTTTGACCCGGCTTTTACCATGTTAGATTACGATACCTAAATGATGGTCGTTATCATCATCATCAACCTATCCACCGGCCCACTACTTCATGGTTCATATTCAAAAATTAATTCACAGATGGACAGACGGATTGAACTCTATAATATATTTATTAAGACAGACTAAGATCCGTCATTGGACAGTTTCTTTAAAATAATTTATAAGTTAAGGTTAGAGTCAAATTAGTAATGAGCCAAATATTTAGGCTAAATTGTAGTATAATATGAGGTAATAGGAAAAAATACTTCCGACAAAAAATAGAAAAATAGTCCGACAAACTTATCTGGCCCGGTGGTCAAAACTGGAACTAATCTGTATGCCTGTTTATCATTTGTTTTTATTTTATTTTTCATATCTACTAGCGACGCTGTCACCAAGA
Organism: Erebia ligea; assembly: GCA_917051295.2. Lineage (NCBI taxonomy): Eukaryota > Metazoa > Arthropoda > Insecta > Lepidoptera > Nymphalidae > Erebia > Erebia ligea. The sequence goes on from OU785241.1 coordinate 3,722,157, forward strand.
CAGATATTGTGGGACTATACAATGGTTACAGCCGAGTCAAAACCACCCAATCCCTGTTCAGACCTGAACACCCAAAACTCTGTCGACAACAAAATCATAACTCACATCCTCAGTCTTCTCTGCATCTTCTTCGTCCTTCTTCACGGGCAAGCTCTCAAAGCTCGGCTCAGGGATGCACGGGTTCTTGCATTCCACTATCGGTTCTTGGCTGGTTCCTGGGGTGCGGAGTTCGTACGAGGTTTTCGAGGAACGGCCATCTGGGGTGCGCCTCTCCTCTAGTTCTTCCCAGTCGTCCTCGGAAAGGTCACCTTCTTCGTCTGGTAGTGGCACTGTCAATTTTTGGCGGGTGAAGAATGCCATCTTTTCTCTGTTGGACAAAACAAATTATTCGTTAGTTATATTTAGTGCCTGCACTTATGCCTATAGCACGAGTTTTAAACTTAACGTAGGCATCAGACGATAGAGAGATATGGGATTGTAATATTTTTCTGGACAGTAAAAATATTTCATTTATTTATTTGATTTTCAGTAAAATGACTTCTTGAATGATTTCTTTGTCAGCCCTATTTTTCGCCTATGGTTGGATACGCTACGCTATGCACACCATTCCTTATGGTGCTGCCTTTCACACCCAAGTCAATCCCACAATCTTAACTATGGTTATAAAATCAATCAAGTCGAATGCCTTAGAATAATGTCCATTTAAAATCAAACCTGTCTCCAAATCCCTTGAGGCATAACCAAAAAAGATTCTTACAAATTAATACTAACTTAAAGGTGACCGTCCGGTTTCCTGACTCCCTGTCAAGACTTCCTCAGGCGGTAGATCTCTCGAGCACAGTGGAACAGTCTGGAAACCCTGTTTTCTTCCCATGAGCCATAAACAAAGATAATTGTCATAAATACTCACTTGAAGGTGACCAGGTCAGGTTTCCTGCCTCCCTGTCTGGACTTCCTCAGGCGGTAGATCTCCCGGCAAGTGCGGTGGAACAGTCTGGAAACCCTGTCTCCAGACTCCGCTGGTGCTGAGATGAGCCGCCGAAGAGTTTCGTCTTCAGCCACCCACGCGGCTACTGCAGGGTCGCCTCTAGCGCAGGCTTCTTCTAATCTGAGGGGACAAAATGTTTTATTGCTAGCGAAACTTGGCATCTTTGCTCATTAACTAGTAAAATGGCTCAAAAGAAAATTCTTAACCCTGAGCATTCATCTACTATTGTAGAAATTATTTTTCATCATACCTATTCGAAAAACGCATATTGCCTTCAGAGGATAGCGGGAGCAAAGTGTAACTTGTAGGCCCATAGGACTTTTCATTTCTCTCTTCTGATTGGTCCGAAGTCACGTCATCAATTTGTTGATCGAATGTACGACTTTACATTTTATTTAAACTTTAAATATACGTCTAAATAATGTCTATACAATTACATAGAAGGTTGATAGGAGTATCTTCTGATTGGTGCTTAAACGTATAGGTAATGTCCATACATAGTAGGTTGATACTCCTAGCTTTTTCTCATACGTAATGATGAAAAATAGTGTGTGTCACTCGGGGCCAAATTTTTTGTTCTCGGGCGGCGTATATTGAATTCGCTCCGCTCTGAATTCAAAATAGCGCCCTCGGGGAACAAAAATTTTCTTTGGCCCCATGTAACACAAATAACTATTTGTTTATTAACTAGCAGAAGAGCTTAAAAGAAAATTCCTAACCCTGAGCATTTATCTACTAGTGCAGAAATTATATTTTCGTAGCGTTAAAATTATGGAAATCTGAGGAATTTAAGTCGCAACGCATATTTTTGCAAAGCTTCTTTACGTCTTCATGGTATCTAAAATGAAATGTAAAATGGCCCCAAACGCCCTCGTTTTTAAGTCACAAATTCTGTACCACCGAATTTAATTTCGCAAGTGGCAATAATCCCAAGTCAATGTCTCTTTTTCAGCTGCGTGAGATGAGTGATGTCCTGACTCAGGCACATAAGTCCAAAATATTACTAACAGTTACGGTGACCCAAACTCAAATACTTGACAACAGACCAACGCATAGATAGTTGTCGTCCTCAACCGATGGGCATCCACTCTTGTAAGGTCTTCCATACGCTGTGGTCTTGCGCCGCGCCGCCTGGATCCATCCACATAGGGGGGGGGGGGGGGGGGAGTTTTTCAACGCTACGCTTTCCAGTGAGAGGTCACAACAGCAAATGGCAAGGCAAAACAACATTCGCTAAAAGTCAAAATCTAACCTCTTTTTCAGCTGCGTAAGATGGGAGATCTCCTGCCTCAGGTCAGCTAAGCGCGTGTGTTGCGCCCGCAAGTCCAGAGATAAGTCGAGGGAAGTTCTCGCGGATTTGGAGCGCGTTGCAGGCGCCCGGCGAGCCGCGACGCCTCGGCCGCGGCCCCATCTGCAAGGGAATTTGAGTTTTAATACTAATCAGCTAAGGTCCTAATTCCTAAAGTGGGTTGAAATTTGTTTGGAGACTGGATATTTTTTTTAATTAATTTAAAGTCAACAACACAGTGCTGTTGTTACAAATGGGCGGCGATATCACGTTACATTGGTGACTCGGCAGTCGGCTGCTCGTTTGTTGTTATGTATAAAATCATCGCACAATAACACTCGTGTATTTGAATTGGGGATTTATTATAAACGACCAAAAAATTACATATCATAACATTATGAGTATGCCGCTTCATCATTACTTTAGGAACTCTTATTAAAGATTATTTAACGAAAGTATCACGCTTGATACTTTCGTTAAATAACTCATAAAATCTTTCATTTTATGCCGACGCTACTGTACCAATTTACTTGTTCCTAATTTCTAAAATACAAGTACGTTATCGAGATATGCGATCTGATTTTAGGGGGAACATATATGGAGTTTCATGTATCTGCTCATTATAACAATGCTCACCTCAGAGATCTCCTCTCTCGAACGCTCCTGTCGAAGGGGATGCCCACAGGCGGAGGCTGTAACGTGACCCGTCTCGCGTACTGCGCCATCGAGGAATCAGACTCCGAACGATTTAGTCTGAAACAAACGACACAGGATTATGAGGTAGGTCAATAATTGTTATTTTCAACATAGGTCACTAACATCCATAGGTCACTGGTTCAAATCCGGTTCGAAGGACCACTTTTTTGGATTTGGCTGAAATTTGGAATGTAGACAGATTATACCCTGGATTAACACTTAGGCTACTTTTTATCCCGGAAAAATAAAGAGTTCCCGCGGGAACTAATAAACTTTAATCCACGCGAATGAAGTCTAGTATTGAATAAAAAAGGTTTACCTGCACATGTATTGCCCCTTGCCGATGCTCTGAGGTTGCGGTGAGAACGTCTGAGATCGTTTTATAGTCGCTAGCGACTCTTCGGGGCTTGAGCTAACTTGTTGACTTTTCCTATGAACAAATACAAACTCAATTATTATATCAATCACAAACGTATCATAAGGCTGAGTTCAATAAAAACCCACCTATTTTCAGGGGAATGCAATGGATAGTACCTATTTTTGATGAGTAATAAAGCTTTGAAGAATTAGGTATAACTTTTGGGAGTATTTCTCCATAATCTTTGTTTTTCAAGAGTTCATGTTTCATGTTCAAAAAGGAATAATTTTATGTAAAATTTAGAGTGCGATTATTTCAGAAAAATGCGAGTCATTTTATTATTTTCTTATTTTTCAGAGTTTGTAAATCATCAAGTAAAATCATGCAGTAGTTTAGTAGTTATTGTAGTTTTTCGAATATGTGTCACGCATCATGCCATGCAACACTCGCTCGCTTCATGCATCTGACATAAGTTAAAATATTTTCTTTGTCTTTTCTTTTAACTTTTGTTAATTTTGTTTTATTAACTTATTCTACGATCTGTTTTATTAGTGATCACTAATAATTAATAATTTAAAATATTTCCTCTATTTTGCTAGTACCAAAGCCTAATCCGAAAATTTTACAATCTGAATTGTGATTGGTTGAATGTATGATTTTCTCGCTTCGACAATGGATTATTACCAACCGTGAAAGAGCCAAGCAAAGGTGATTGCGATCGTTACATTGTAGCAATCGTTTTACCGTTATAAGGCACCTGGTATAGTTTTGTTAATTTCCTAGACCTGTGTAAACGGTCAACGTACTTCATATTTCAATACTACCAACTTTGTTTAAGCAAGTTACCAGGTTTTTAACCAGATTTTGCTTTCCATTCTGACACAGGCCTTCTTGAAGGCCTCAGCCATAATGATTAATTGTTATTAATGTATTTTGAAAGAAATCATTTTTAATTTTTTCATAAAGGTGTTGTGGTATAAATTCCTCATCAGCTTGTAATTGATCGTATGATATCCTTAAATTTTGTGTTTTAAGTCATGTTAGAAAGTTCAAAATTGTAGGTATTAGTAGTAGTGCACACACGTGTCATAAAGCTGACAACACACAGTCCGGTGAGGGAACATAGCACAACATCCGACATACCTACATTACAATATGTACAGATATGTATAATGGACGGTATGTATCTATTTCGCTATGGCCATGTCCTCGTAAGGCCGGCCGTCGGCTTCTCGCCTCTTTAAGTATCTGGAGAATAAATAAGAAGCTGAAGACCTTGAGTAATCCGTACCCAAATATTTAGAACAAAATTTGTTTTTTTGAAATTTTTGTAATTAAACCCAAACATTTTTGTATTTGTAAAATTTTGTAGTTAAACCCAAACATTTCATTTCTAACAAAATTTGGTTTTGCTGAAGACCTATAGAGTAGTTCTTACCCAAACATTTAGAAATTGCAATAATTGTCGAAATGTCGTAGAAGTTTAAAACCCTTATAATTTATTGAGTGGTATGCCACGTCCGCTTCATCATTGAGCTATTGGTAAAAGTGACACACATTCTAAAAATGTCAGTATCTTTGATGTGGCGACATAGTCAATCAATCAATAAATCAATCAATGTCAATGGCCTCCCCATAAAAGTAATCAATATTTTTGGAAGCAAAGCATTATTATACTTAGACATAATGAATAGAGATCAAACACGTAATATGATTTGAATATTTACAGCAAAATGAAAAAGCTTAAATTACCTATTGTTTTTAGATGAAACAATTATTATCTTTCGATTGTCTCGTAGTTTTCGAGAATACCAAAGAACCAAGCGGTTTTATATAATACATAATTATGTACATATTATATTTAAATCACGATACTTAGTTACTATATGTTCCTAAAATATAATGGACATAGTGAGACATGGATGGACATTCTCTGATGGTTTAGTTGTTATTATCTTTTCTTACCTTCTATGCAGTTGTCTCCCTTCTGGACAAAAGTTGCATTCAGTATTGGTCTCTTTCTCTGCGGTACTGGGATGTAAGTACTCGTCTTCTAAAGGTATGTCCTCTTCGGGAATGTAGTCTTCGAACGAGTCTTCTTCTACTATCTGTTAGAAAACGGAAATGTTACGTGGTTAGATTTTTTGCTATTTGACGGTAACTTTTGTTTTGATTATAGTAATATTTTATAGTTAGCGCCAATCAAATAATCGTCTCTGAGCTGAGGTGCGAGTGCTTGTGTGCGCTCTCACACAAACTGTTGAAGTCAACATTCATACTACGCGTGAAAATATGATATTGCGACGCGTCTTGCGGTCAACTTCAGACATCATCACATCACAACATAGATTATACGAAGTATAAGACGTGATGGTGGCAATTGACGACGGTATCTTAAATCAAAAGCTAAGAGCTTAAAGATAAGAGCCCATAACAACAAACTGAGCTGGTTTTTTTATCTCTCAATAGCTAAGTTATGCTTCAAAAGCGTCAATAAGTAAGCACTTTTATCAGATATCACAAAGAGAAATAAATTGTGATTGTACCTGATTTAGCGGTTCTCTGGACTCCTCGTCTTCAGAAGCTGAGTTATCTCCACAGTCCACGTTGCACTCCGCACCGGTCATACTCTCAGGACCTACGGGAAGAATACAATATATTATACATGCCTGGATGAGTGTTATACATGACATATTATGATAACTTTTCTCTATAAATTTTACGCACTATTTAATCAACCCTGTCCCCACTACCAAAGGTTAACTGGGAGAGAATACCTCCCTTTGTGCATTGTATTATATTATGTGGAATAAAAAATTTAATGCACCTACAATAAGTTATCACTTGTATCCTCAAATAAATAAATAATAATTTATTCATGAGAATGTAGGTGATATAAAGTTGATATGATTACAGTTTGTAAGCCTTATACATTCTACCAATTAATGGTGGTGGTCAAGGAGTTACTCTTATGTAAATAATAGTTGTTTCAAAAGCCAAATTATAGCATTCTTTATCAGTTGCGTAACTCCCATCTGATCCTTTCTCCAGCTAAGTACTGCTATTACTTTTTATGAAAAAATATAAAAATGTTGAAAAAATCCGTTTATCCTCGAATATTTTTTTAAACTCCTTTATCGAAATATGATTCTTCGACATGACTATACCGACATATTAATGTGTGCCCTAAAGAAGTAAACTTAATTACACACTAACCTCTATTCCTTGTGAGAGTAGACGTCTGCGAAGATATAACGGTGGACTCATCAGAGCTTTCATCCCTTCTCATACTTCTGAAGCTGAGCACGTTGTACCATTTCTGGGACACATTCTCTGGGTCGAAATCCGCCAAACTAACTTGCGCGCAACCCTGGGAAAGATTATAAAACATGATATTTTTGCAAAACTGAATTTTTTTTTTTTGAATTTTGGAGGTAGTCAGATATTAATCGCTCTCGCCTGGTTATGTCCACATGGCACTCGAGGCTTTGCAGCCGAATACTCGAATTTGGCTAGTTGTCATCATAAAGGATTTTTTAAAGAAAAATAATGTTCTTCCGAATTTCACAGAGACTAGCCATTTGCATCGGTGATGCACAAGTGTATGAGCACACACATGTACACTCTCTATTCACTAACTCTTATAGTTTGATGGAACGGCAATTCGACACAACCGGAGAGAGACCGGGCACAGGATCAATCAATCAAAAAAAACATCAAGCTTAAAAATAAAAGTTAAAACTGCCTCAAACATGACGGTATTAATCAAAAATTTAAAAGTAATGAAATTCAAAATGTAGCTGTAGAGAGTGTCTAGACAACGCTTTTTAAGCACTGATGAGTCAATTACAGTAACATTTTAAAATATATTAGTAGGAGGAACTTTGAAAATCATAACCAAACGAAATACAAAAAAAAAGTTAAGTAAAACTAATTAAATCATATTTAACTTACCAAACACTCAGCTCCGGCAGCCAAATTCAACTGCAAGGTAGCGGCTCTGAGAGCCCTTGGACCCAACGAAGCCCTTTGATTCTTTCTCCACAGTAGAGTGGCACCGCGCCACGCTATCGCTGTAGTACTGAAGGCGACCCCGCCACCTCCACCCACTACTAGGGCACCGCGGACTGCCCTGGAAGGTAAAAAGGGATTTGGCATTGAAATCATGATAGAAACTTTAAGAGATTTTTCATTTTCATTATTTATTAATTTTGTTTTATTTAGTTTTTACATTTTCAAATTGAGCCAATTATAATAATACTTTTAGATTTATATGATATAAGAAGTCGGTTAAAAAATAGGTACTTTCGGGTCAATGTATATAACGAACGATGGAAGACCTATAAGACCCCCTTGTAGCACACCACACGCATTTTGTGACTATAGTGAACAGAATCTGAATTTGGACAGTAATTAAGTTAATAATAATTTTGGTAATGAAGATAAGTAAGTTAATAATGATTTTGGTAATGAAGATAATGATAATAAGAGGCATACAGTAAATACTCACACTTCAGTGCCCATATCGATGTACAAGGCGTGAAGATTCCGCGCTCGCAGGATGCCGATCTCCAGTGCGCTCTCGTCGGAACAGTAACGCAATTTGATCTCAATTTGGGCACTGTTCACTGTAACAAAACCAACAATATTTTAACTACATAATATTACGACAAAGAAGATTGTGATACATATACCACAAAAGAAAAAAATCAGCTCTATAGTACATGATATTAAAGAGTTCCGAAATAATTTAAATTACTGTTCCAAACCCAAAGGTACTCCAGATTCCAGATTTGAAGTTTAGAAACGTGTTACCGCTACACAGAGGCAAATAATTTTTTTGAAAAAGATAAACTTCAGGGAACCTCCTGATCAAGAAAAGCGAGAGCCCAAAGAAAGAACAATTTAGCGCTCCGGTACGATGTTAAAATATATAGTAATATTAAGGGTATTGGATTTAATATAACAACTATACTTCTAACAACTGTCCGCAAATCAGAAACATCTTAGACCAGCCCCCTAATTGTGTAAGGAAATCATAATCGTAATCGTTTGTCCAACGGATAATTCAATTTAAATAAAAAAGCATGTATGAACTCCTTAAACAGTTCGAGTAATACGTTTTAAGCTGTCAAATGCTTACGATTTGCTTAGACAATTAGGCCTCAGATAAGGTTGTAGTCAAGGCCAAACTTGTAGTGGAATAAAAACAAAAATGTTGGCTTTCTTATAATAAAGACAATATTTACCAGCGTTGGAGGCATCGCCGGCCTGCGCGGCTTCGAACACGCCGGAATCGCCCGCCACCGACTCGTCGCTCACGGCTGCCGACACAGATCTAGTATTTGTACCTAAAACGATATTAACCATGTAAAATTTCCGATCTTACTGCTAGCCATTGATGGAAAGCCAATATTTTGGCCTGCCTACTGTTCTTCCTATATATTTTTTTTGTCGAATTAGCGGCCTCTCATAAAACCTAAATTAATCAGTAGCTGGTATCAATACAAGAAAATTTTTATGAGACAAAAGCTTCAGTATTACGAGTAGTATTCAGTATAGCCGATTCTACTCTATGATAGTATAAACCCTACGCTAGAAGATATTGTCTTCTATCTATAATACTTTCTTTAAATATACCTGTTTATTATTAGTATAGAAGTATGGATAATATGTTACCACTAGAGGAGGGAGTTCTAGGCGAGAGCGGCGGCGGCGGCGGCGTCTCAGAGATGGGGGACAGCGGTTCACAAGGCCGGCCCGGCCCCTGCAGCTGTACCGGGACTGGAATAGAGCACACATTGTGAGAACGTTGCCTTCTTCAGCTACTGTAGGTCTATGGTATTCTGGCCAATTCTGTATAACACAATCTCTAAACTAAACTAAAATGACAGCTTTAAATCTAGCTATGTCCCTTTCCGCAAGGAGTATTATGAAAGGGTTAGCTATATTAAGAGAGTTAGCAACGTGGTCACAGTTTTTAGCGACTAGCACAACTACGGAACCCTTATGTGTATTCTGACACGCACTTGACCAGCAGGGCGATTGGCTAAAAATGACAGCTACAGTGTAACGATCGCAATCGGCTCTGCCCCCCGATTATGTAAGAATGGCCGATCAAATCGTCAAAGTTCGGCGTCAAAGTAAAATAAACCATAACAGCATTGAATTAGAGCTCAATTTCGTGTATTCAGCCAATCAAAACAATTGAGACTGTAACAATGATTGAGGTTTTACACAATCGCCCTGCAGTTAATGTAAATTGTAACTCAAGACAAGTCAAGATCGAAGTCACTAAGTCATAATAGTCTAGTCATAATATCGGGAGTTGACTTACTGGTTGCAAGTCCGGTGATTTCGTTCAGTCCCGTCGCGACACCTATCCTCATTTCTGCTAACTTTTCTTCTAGTTCTCGCTGCTGTCGCCTTTGTCTTTCCACCTGCAAATTATAAGAATTACAGTACAGTGTATTACTTATTTGCAAACAATTACCTTTGTTACTTTTGTTTAATAGCTTCTTTTTAAAACTTTATCTTTAGGCTCGTATTATAGAATAAAGTGAAAAAGTAGAAGATGAATGGATTAAGATAATAATCTATACTTCTATACTTAATACTTATTAATATTATAAATGCGAAAGTTTGGATGGATGGATGTTTGTTACTAAATCACGCCAGAGCGGCTTAACGGTTCTGGATGAAAGGCACAGAGATAGATTATAGCCTGGAATAACACATAGGCTACTTTTTATCCAGGAAAATTAAAGAGTTCATAACGGGGACCAAAAAACACCAATCCAATCAGACGATGTCGTGGGCATCAGCTAGTTAAGATTCAAACCAAAGAAGTGTAACATACCTGACTATAAGAAGGCGGGGGAGGTGGTGGACTCGAGGACGACAGACTGCTTCTCGGTGACAGCGAGGGCTGGGAGGGAGAGCTACTTGCGCCGGGCGTTGCGCTTTCCGCGTTGTAACTTGATCCTCGAAGTAACCTGCATATAACAGACATTAGTGTAAAGAGTGTATAAGTGCTTGTGCTACTTATCCCTAGATAAGTGTGACCTATCACAAAAACGTAATGAACACTAAGTATATTAGAAGTAGAACAAACTAAGGACAGTTATTGGACTGCAAATTAGATGTAGAAATTAATTATAAGTAGAAATTTAAGCTAAATTAATATTACTTACTAGCCCATAGGCTACAACTAGATGGTAAAAACAGGTTTCAAAAAACAGTTGCACCAAGAAGACAATGACGTGTCTATGTTATGTGATTAAAAATCCTATTATCTATCAGTTAGAGCCTACCTATAAGTTAGAAAAAAATAACAAGAAAAAGAGTCCTAATGAAGTGACGAAAACTAAGATCGATCGATAAGAAGAAATTATGATCGATAAGAAGAAATTATGATCGATGAATCTTACCCGAAATCTCATCATAATCATTTTAAGACAAAATATCCGCGGATTATAAATGGAATGTGAGCGTTATCAAGAATAAAGATAACTATAAATAAACTTGGATTTAGCAACTAAATTCAACGAACGTTTACCGTACAGGAAAAACAATTATTTTGCTTAACTTCATAGAATTATTTATCAGCTTGTATCTGTTTCTTAATACTTTGATGATTTTAAGTAATTTTAATGAAACAATGGTCTCAAGATTCAGGATATAGTAGTAGACATTAAAAAATCTCACCTTTCGACTCGTCTATGAAGATCCACCATATCAATAGGTTTGTCAGCTTGAAACGTACTAGCTATCTGCGGCCCGCCGTAGATATCAGTAAAGCTTATACCCGAGCTCAAAGATCCTTTACTACTCGCCGTAGAAAGGGACCCTAAACTCGAACTACTCGATACAGACAAAGTAGACGCTGACAACGTCTTTAATTGCCCTTCCAAAGTCGTCATAGATGTTAAAGCATCCTTTAACTGCTGTAACAACAATTGTTTCTCTTCATGTAGCCTCAATCTATCTGCTATACACTTATTAGACATTTCGAATGCATTTTTCAAGTCCTGCTCTAATCTCTTGCATTCAGATTGTATATCGCACATCTCCTGTTTCGATCTCGTCCTTGGAGTTTTACTCCTGAGCTCTCTTAAAAGCTGTTCCTTTTCTTGGAATAGTAAAAGTCGATCCTTGTCAGATTCCGCTTGTCCCGGTTGGACTTTGTCCTCTAAATCGGCTAATTGTTGCTGAATTTGTTGAATTCTTTTCCTAGCGTCGTCATATTGAAGGCGAACCCGCGCCATTTCTGCTAATCTAGTGCCGATTGGGACTAAGTCTGCACAAAGATCTGTTTGAGAGGCAGTGCTTAACTTTTCTTGGGGCAAACTTAACGTTGAAACATCTGGAGAAGCGTCTGCTAGTTGCAGCCTTGTAAGGTCGTCCTTTAGCTTCGCCAGCGATTGCATTAAATCTGCTCTCTCCTTCTCCCCCGAGGTTAAAGATTTCTGGATGTTCTTCAGCTCAGTCATTATGGCCTGAGCTTCGGTGATGTTATAACATCCCTGGTTAGCGCTCAGCTTTTGTTCGACTCTGTAACAAAACATATACATGAAGCCTTTCTAACGCGCGGCTCGTATCGCTCTATCAATAACTGTACACAATGAACAACAGAAATAAAATCAGACATCTCGTCATCATCAATCATAATTGACCCATTGACCTGAGACACTCATATAAATCACCGATCTACATGTAGAAATCGGAACGGCCCGTACATGACTCGAATTTTCCGGACCGTGTTGCTATACATGACTTCAGCATTCCTCGCTGCTGAGATCATGACAGATGACGTAAAAGCAATTTCTGCAGTTATAAAGAGTTATGGGATTTACCTCTTAGTAATTTTACGTTGAACGATATAACATAATAATCGCTTTATGATCTTTAAGTACATAGTTTTATAAAATTATAGGATATTAACTTAATGACTAAGGAGAACTAAACTCGTGTAGGTAAATGACCTCACTGGCTCAGTGGTGAGCGCTTTGGTCCTACATGTGGAAGGTCCCGGGTTCGATCCACGGCAGAGTCAATAATTTCCGATTCTTTTCTGGTCTGGTCTGATGGGAGGCTTCGGCCGTGACGTAGTTCTAGGCACCTTACTGGAAAAGTGTGCCGCTAAGCGACTTAGCGTTCCCGGAAAAAAGATATCTTAAACCTGTGCAGTTCGTTAATAATCGACACATTTGGTGTAGTCGATGTAGGGTTTGGGGTTTTCATTCAGTCAAAACGTTCCATGCGCGGTTAAAGAACAGCACTCGCTTCCACTGTCGTGTAGTGTTCTTTTACCTGAAAGGCTGAGTTATATTCTATACCATATCAAATTATACTCACTCAACAAGAGTATCAACCCCTCGTCTCGCACTCGCAACTTCAGCTCTCGCCTGTCGCAACTCCTTCCTGAGTTGGGCAACTCGACCGCGCGCCTGCGTCACTTCAGAACGAAGCAACTCCGGGTCATGGCGTGACGTCGTTGATGTCGTTGTCACGGATGTCGTGGACGAGCATACTGTGAGAATAAAAAAGCTTTCTTTAGTATAGTCAGCGAGCGGTAGAGGTAAAGGTGACTGACTAATCTATACAGACGGTATAGAAAACTATCTATACAGAAGGTACAGAAAACCACATGAAGGATCGAGCTGAAATTAGGCATACAGATCTGTTAAGAGGTAGGTATCCGCTCAGAAAGTATTTTTGATAATTTAATTGCTGAGTAAGAAACTCAGCCGGCTATTCTCAGCAGAACTGCTTTCCGAACCGGTGGTAGAGTCAAAACATGACTTAACATAAGAGACACCTGTATAATGTTATAAATAGATTGAGTTTGAGTTTTGAGTTTAATCTCTAATGTTCAAATTAGGAGTAACGTGAGCCAAGCGGCGAGAAACAGCAAGATGGTGTATAAAATGGTACTTTAAAAAAATCATAATTTTATACTTAAAGTTTAGTGAATTAAGGGGAATTGATAGTGATGTAACATGATTCCATCAAGTAAAACAAAATCAATAAGAGTTCCAAACGTTCCCTCTGCATGAAAGTTTCGACTGATTTTATAACTTTATGGCCATAAAATTACATACTTTCGGCATAAATGGCAAGAGACAAAATCTAGATTCTAGCTGAACGAATAAAATGATAAAACTCTGAATCGTATATGACCTTCTTACCATTCCAAAGTACCAACATTTTTCTAAAAAAATATCAATATTAATATTCTAAAGATGAAATAGAAAAGCGTATTATCGACAATGTCGCGGTATTGAACAAGCTTGCAAGTAAAACTAAAAGTCATACAACTGACCTTTAGAATAGCTTGAATAGTTCTATATTCAATAATTGTATTCCACTGTATAGAATTGTATTCAGTATGAATGCAGCCGAGCAGCCATTGAAAATTATGTTCGGATAGAGAGCGATTCACAAGTGCTATTCGTAGCTTGAAGCTTCTCGTGCACAATGCGTTTCATTTAGAATTTCTATTTTTTTTATTCACTAGAAGTTAGCCCTTGAATGCGATCTCACCTGATGGTAAGTGATGATGCAGTCTAAGATGGTAGCGGGCTAACTTGTTAGGGGCATGCCAATTATATTAAACCTATACCCCGCCCTATTCGGCTTATAGAAATTATAAATTTCCAAACCCTGCCGGGGATCGAATCCGGGACCTCCGCACATTAAATCAACAGCGCTCAACACTGCGCCACGGAGGTCGTTATTGAAAATTATGTTCATATAGAGAGCGATTCCCAAGTCCTATAAGCTTGAAGCTTCTCGTGCACAATGCGTTTCATTTAGGATTTCTATCTTGGATTCTTCTTGTCAGGTATTATATGCAATTGACTATCTTTACTTGTAGTAGGTACAACTTTAGTTCATCATACTTAATATTACAAATGCGAAAGTGTGTTGGTTTGTCCTTCAATCACGCCGCAACGGACCAACGGATCGATGTGATTTTTGGCATGGGTATAGTTGAGGACCTAGAGAGTGACACTTTTATCCCGGAAAATTGAGAGTTCCGCGGGAATTTAAAACAACTTAAACCACGCGGACGAAGTTGCGGCCATCAGCTAATAATCTTATAAGAAATTATAATTGATTTTTTTTAATTCGCAATAATTTGCTCTAAAGTCTAATGGCTCTGATAGTTTATTAGCTAAGATGATTTGTGAGGTGGTGATAATGAAAAAAAAATCCCCCGGCTGAGTTTGTTGTGGGCTCTTCTCAGACCAGGGCGCGTTTGGAACCCTCGTAGCTTTAGTTTTAAAATACCATAACAGATTATCACTATCATATTTTTATGTAACTGAACGTCAATAAGTGTACTGTACCTAAATTGAATAAATATTTATGACTTATATTTTATTTGGACATATGAAACACGGACAAATCCGTGTGTGTAACTCAGTCGTCTATATAAATATGGTTGCATGTTCTTCATAAACACGCAGGCCGTACTCGTATGAATAATGCCGGAAAATTAAGGAATTCCCGCGGGAGTAAATAAAACTTAAACCACGCGGACGAAGTCTCGGGCATCAGCTAGTTGGATATAATTCTTAATTAAAGGTGACAGCGCATGCCCCCGCCCTAGAGAGGATGGGTTTGTGTGAGCAAAAATATCTAAAAGAATTCAAATCCAGGGTGTGCCCCTTTAACTTTTCAAAAATATGTCGTTTGAAGAAATTAAATGACCAAAGGTTCGATACGTAGAGGTATTATAATAAATTATACCTCTATGGTTCGATATCTCTTGTTTTAAAAGTGAACGAAGACATCGTGAGGAAACCTTTATGCCTGAGAGTTCTCAATAATATTCTCAACCAGCTTTTGTCATGTTAGTTTTATTTTTACGGTTGAATTTTCGAAAATCCTGTCTTAACGGATGCCTACGTCATAATAGATAGCTGTATGCTAAAGTTCAGACCAATCTGTCCATTGGGTGCATTGATAGATCAGTCAGTTAGTCAGTCGCCTTTTCCTTTTATATCCATACTTCCATACTAATTCCATACTAATATTATAAATGCGAAAGTGTGTCTGTCTGTCTGTCGGTCTGTCTGTCTGTCTGTCTGTCTGTCTGTCTGTCTGCTACGCTTTCCCGGCCCATCTTTTCAACCGACCTTTTTATCCCGGAAAATTAAGGAGTTCCCGCGGGAATCAAAAAACCTTAATCCACGCGGACAAAGTCGCAGGCATCATCTAGTGTTTATATAAAGATATCTAAAGTCTTCTTATCCACACTCGGCTAGGATGGTTGACGCCTAAACCACAGAGTATATACTCGTGTGCCTAAACTCCTGATTCTGATAATGCAAGAAGTGAGCCGACGCGACGATGAGATAAATGGTCAGGGATAAAAATAAAGATCTAGAATTTTGCACTTACAGCTAGTCCGAGACGCGGCGAGGGTAGACAGAGCGTTGTTCAGATGCTTGTACTCATCCTGGGCGATACACAGCCTCTGCTTCTTCACATCGTACATCTCCCGCTTTGCCTGGAGACAAGGAAAAAAAATATTGAAGTTTTGTTAGAAATTTTTTTTTTTCGCTTTTGTCCATCTGCGATCATTCCTAGGACTATAAACAGATCTGTGGATTAGATTCAGATTAGTTCAGATGATGAGATATTCTGTGCTGAAAAAGAATAGAAAAGTTTTTATTTACTTAACCTAAAGCATCCTACCACTGTTTCAGGATGCTCTATCTACCAAGAAGAACCAGAAAGAATCTACGCGTTTGCTCTTTACTTGAAAACTCAGTAGGAAGTTCCACAATGTAAATCCGCTAATATAAGCGAAGTCGATAGTTATTGATAAGAGGGGATCAAATTCTAAACGGAAAGTAGACTACATATTATCAATAGTGGTTAGTCTCTAGCTTTCACATACAGATGATATAGATAAATTTTATCACACACGCTTATAGAAAAAAAAACAAAAATAATAAAGAACACACTGTAGAAGGGTGCAAACCGCAAAGGCACAATGAGTCAAACTAAATCGAGAAAAAAATGATTTCTTTATTTATCTCTATTGAGTCCTGAGAATTACCTTTTTTAAAACTAAGGCCCACCTGCGTAAGGCCGTTAAACTTGTTTAAGTTAATTTTTCGTCGGACTTAAATTGAAAACATTTATTTTAGAAATCCTCAATTGATATTTCATGGCCTACATAACATTTAAATAAAAACCGGCCAAGTGCGAGTCGGACTCGCGCACCGAGGGTTCCGTACAAACCTGTAGTAAGTTTTACGATTTATGACGTATTAAAAATAAAAATTACGTTTGTTGTATGGGAGCCCCCCTTTAATATTTACTTTATTGATATTTAATTATTTATTTTGAAAGGTAATATACAAGTTAATATTCTGTGAAAATTTGAACCGTCTACCTGTTACCGTTTTTAATATTGAGCAAAAAAATACGAAAAAAACACGTTTATTGTTATGGTTTATTGTATTACCCCCCTTAATATATATATTTTTTTAATTTTTAGTATTTGTTGTTATAGCGGCAACGGAAATACATCATTTGTGAAAATTTCAGCTTTCTAGCTATCACGGTTTATGAGATACAGCCTGGAGACAGACAGACAGACAGACAGCGGAGTCTTAGTAATAGGGTCCCGTTTTTACCCTTTGGGTACGGAACCCTAAAAAATATTATGTTCAACGTATTGTTGAACAGCATAATAGGCAAGTAAATTCAACTTCACACTTAATTAAAGCAATCATTTGCACTCTAAGAATTAGCATAATAAATTATTGATTCCAAATCAATATCTGTCATCTAGGCTCATAAATTTAATTGAACCATATTCGAAAGGTCAGCTCATAATCAACAATTATTTTTAGTTTTAGTTGTCTTTATAGTTAGAATTTCAAAATGCACGGTTTAGTTCAACTTAAAATCTATTTAGATATGCATCATGCAAATAAAATAGATTTGTTTAATCTCGGGATGAGAATTGTAAAGCTTTACAAAATCACTTCTAATGTTAGTTTAAAACCGAAATCTGCCAGTCACTTATTAGTATTTAATTAGATATTATTTAATTCACGCAATAAGTCCAAATGTGGAATTAAATACTTTAGAAGAAAATATACTAGAACTCTTTAAAAAAAATGTTGTAGAGGAAATTAGGTACGTTGTCTATATTAGGCTAAATGAACCTAGACTCCATGGGGTCTCTATTGGGGCAACAACAACGACATAACTCTCCCTTTATATAACTATATTGACTTAATAATAATTTACTATAAAATCTTACTCAACTACTCTTTTCAGTCCGATTTTTCAATTATTGTTAGTTGTTACGTCTACATAGGAAAATATGTAGTATAAAAATATATTATTTCTGATTCGGAGCTTTTCTATTACTGCTCATGAAAGAAATAGAGACTTCTTTTGTGTTTTTTTTATCTAATGGTTACCGTTATGACTGACAGTTCCAAATTTTTGCGTATTTACAGATAAACATACACTTAGATCAAATGTTTAATTAATTTTAGCTATGTAAGGCCATAGTAACTTCGCGCGTACATACGAAAATCTCGAGTCACTACCAAAACTAACGAATCATTAGAGCAAAATTCCGATGGTTATTTTTTTGCGGCCGATATAAATACGGTATTATACTGAGCAACCACTTTTTGCTTGGAATGCGTATAAAAAGCAACCTCATCACTCGTACACATATCCGGTTTTGCCCGAAGAAATCAAAATTTTGTGCGGCGCGCAGCAGGAAAAGATGCGAGCGTTTCTTTGGGATGTTTTCTAAGTTATAATTTGGAGTTTTGGCCAAATATATTCTGGTTGTTTTTAAGATAAGTTTAGAAGGATACTTTACGGTGAAAAGTCTCAAGGATCCAGTCATCCTGCCGGCGTGCTGCAGTCTACTCCAAGTGTGCGGTGGACACTGCGGGAATGTTCCATTTCTGCTCAGGACTTGGGTCGCCACGTAACCTTGACCCTCGTAGTACGGCACCTCGGAGACCGGCACTAAACACACTTCCGCGGAGCGAATTTGTCGCACTGACAGTATATTTTGATAGATCGCCTCGTCCTCGAGGTTCTGACCTTCGGGACAGAGGCGGTAACCGAACTCACGGCTTATTTCGTCCAAGTTAGCGTATTCGGGGCGCTTTCGGAGCTCCTCCAAGTTTTGATACTGGGGTTCGTCGCGGACGCGGAGGCCTGGAGGGCGGGCGGAGGTCGGGTCGACGCGTACGCCGTATTCGGGCGGCTCGCGGACCATTCTCGCAATGCGGCGCGAACCTGCGCAACCCCTGCACCAGGTGTGAGCGTCTACGGAAGCTGCGCGCGCGCGGAAGGCCGTCTCCGGCTCGGGAGGCGGCGGCTGGGACCACATAGTGAGCGCCCGCCGCGACGGACACATCTTAACCCCCAAAAGGGCGCGCGTCGACTGGCTCGGAGTTCGGACGCGCGGAGCTCGGATGGCGCGCAGTGGAATGCGCCCGCGCCGCCGAAAGAATGCAATCTCGGGCGCATTTCGGAGGTCGATCTCTCCGAAGGGCCGGGGTCCGCTCCCGCCTCCCGGTCCGCGGCCATCTGTCGTAATAAGTTCGACGAATACCCGAGCCCCGGCCGGCCCGACGCCGTAACGGTCGCCCCGTGTCCTCCGCACGCGAATCATTCAACACATCACAGATTCCTGCACAATTTAACTACGCTACCCCGATATTAAATTTTTATCCGAGCGCTCCACGGCTTTTTGATACCTAATTGCCGGTCACTGAACAATTGCGGCAATCGCGCTGGCTCGGACGGAATGCAAAAAGGCTGACACGCATGCGGCGACGCAGCGAGGCGGTTACGCGCGTATTTAGAGGACGATTTTCTCAGATTTTCCACGTAAACAATTTACATGGTTTGGTGTCGGAATGCGCGGGATGCGAACACATCTGGAGAGCACGACTACGCAGGTAGATGCGAGCATTTTTGTTCCGGAATTCCTTTACATGCATTTGCAATCTCGTCCTGGGTCTACGCCCTACGGTATCATTTTACGTAGACCAAGGGTTTGTAACTATTGCAATCGCCTTGAATTTGCTAGCGATTACGATTAGCCAAAATGTAAACTCACAAAATTTGGGATTGTTGAAGAATTATTGCTGCAGGAATTTGACTGGGGCTACTGCCCCCCGATTGTGTAAGGAAATCGTAATCGTAATCGTTTGTCAAACGGATAATTCGACCTGTATATGGAGGTCATAGATGACTGCACGTCAAAAAGCATGTGTGAACTCCTTAAACAGTTAGAATAATACGTTTTAGCTGTTAAATGATTACGATTTGCTTAGACAATTGGGCCTCTGATCCAACTCTGCCTTTGCAATGAGTAACTAAGCCGTTTTAATTCCAAAATATTCCATACACTTGCGCAATAGGTACCTACTATAAAATAAGACTAAAAGAATAATAAAAATCTCGTTCCGCTCGCTTGACGCTAGTCCGATTCAAGTTATGATAGACTCACGAAAGGAGCCTGCAGAAATATCAGAATAGTTGGAATTTTTTGTATCTAACTAACCGCATAATTCTAAAGCCGCACATGTGCAAACGTGTTTATTTTTTTTACATTCTGACAAGTAGATCGGCTACGCTCTAAAGATCTCAAATAACCTTTTTCTATTTTCTTGAACCTTTATGCGAGAATTTGCGCAGATCGCGTACCTACCTAACTTTTTGATTATTCAGGATCGATTTGATATTCTACTTTTCGTACATAACGTTTATTAGATAGATAAGAATTTCAAGTGGTTTTCAGTAGAACTTTCAAGGAGGTCGGGATTTTTCTTTTGATCCGAGGACCAAGATGGCCAAAACTCAGCCGATATTTTTGTTTATTACAGACGTAAATTAACGGTCTACAGCGCAAAATTGTTAAACGTTAATTAACAGTCTAACCCTTAAAATTATTAATGGTTGCAACTTGCAGGCAGTGAAAAAAACCATTCACTTTAATCCATAAAATTGTAAAAATTCAGAACATAATACAATAACCAATGCAATAAAACCCATAGCATAACAGCGTTGAATAACTAGCGAAGTTGTAACTCGAACCAAAGGTAAAGGTAATTTAATTCATAACATTCAACTTTAACGAGAGTTAAGACAGACAGGTAATTTGGCCCGGTGCCTACATTCCACAGCTCGGTATGTCCGACTAATAGCAGTTTTTGGGGTTCCGTGGGAAATCTATTAAAACGTACCCTCATAATATGAAGACCACACGGGAAAAAAACGGATTGTTATAAAAGGATAACTTTGAATAAAGCGGAAGCCTAAGTTTTAAAATCTCTAATTTAAAAAATATAATATTAACCTTATAGTTATATGACTGAAATATAATTTGCTTCGAAATATGTATAAAGAGATACAGTCATAATTAGACCTTCATACATTCTGACAGCGACGACGGTTATTGATAATACCATGTCGGCAGGGTGAAAGATATACTCAAATACCATTAGATGGCACTGTTAACGTAAATTAAGAGTTTAACTGACATTCCTTATTTTTCCCGTGTAGTCTTCATATGCACTCGACAATAAGAACTTTTTATATTCATATGAACTATGCACTATGTAAAAATAGTTTAATCACACTAAATAGCCAATTAAAAAAATTACTAAGATTTCTATTATGAAGAACAGTAGAATATTTACCCAAAGGCCTGTTCCTCAGTAGCAAAGTAAACTTTATCTGACGAATAAAAAATTGGAAAATTATTAAAAAGATCGGCGAAAAGTGAAAACGTCAGAATTGTAAGACAACGATTGAGAAACTGGCTCTTAGTAATTTTCCAATGAGAGGTGAAGCTCAACTCCTGTCGAAGATTCGCTAGGGCGAAACATCTGAAAATTCCTTAAATGAAAATCCCTTAATCCCAAAAATCTTGATACACGTATTCCAAATTTTTTACCGAAAGCCAAAATATTCAAGGATTAACAAACGTTTTTACAAATTTTGACTTCAAAAAGGCCGTTTATCAAGCAATAAGTAAAGTTCTTATAGGTGTGCGGAACTCTTTAAAAGATAATCAGATCACTACTTAAAACATTTTTATGTTAACAAAACCCGCAAAATTTCAAGTAATTTTTAAAATAAAAAACATCTGCGTTCCATAATTTTTACGTCGGTAAAATGTAATGGCTTTAGGACTTCGACCACATAAGTACATAGTACATACCTACATATCGGTACTAATTCTGTTATATTAAGTAGTAGTAGATTTTTTATGCGGATTAAAAGCTTAACATAAATACTTACATAGATAGAGCCATAAATAAATTCTAATAAACTCAATTTTACAATCAAGCGTCTCTATAGATTTTTTGTTCCATTTTGCTTGATGACATAAGTTACACAAAAAAAAACGAGAAAATTAAGCGAGATTTACTACATAGTTAGTAGTTACTAGGTTGCTTTAAAATACTTATTTAAAATTAGTATAATTTGGATTTACACTTGCACTGTCTGTGTATCACACCCTTTGACCGCTAAACCTTAAAGAAAAGTGGAGGTAAACACTAATAAAAATAATAAATTCGTAAATGGGCAAACTGACTGATTGTTGATAATATAAATAATTATAGTAATGGATTGTTAAGGAACACTTCCACAAGGTCGTTAAAAGTGCTTTTAGTTTTAAGTCAAACTTTCTATGTCCTTTTCATATCAACCCCGAAATAAACTTATTAAAAAGTGACAACATCACAAAATTTAACTAAATCAGATAAGACAGTGTTTTACAAGAAAGCTCCAAACCTTTGATTCTGAAAATATGCCGTATTTTCTCTCCATAACGTAGACGGTAGAAACGATAATAACCCAATAAGAAATAATTTTCAGAATTTCCACCCGTTTTATACATTACAAATAGATGCTACAGATAAATATCTATATAGTTACATATACCTACATAAGTTATATACAAATACAATCAGTACAGAAGCATCTTCGGAACATTTTTTTTCGTATAATTTTCTTATTGTTGGAATCTGTAATGCCGTGGGGGTTTTAAACGCATCTGCCCTCCCTTGGACCGGTTACATTTCGACTCACTGTATCTCCCCTCTCTTTCTACCATCAAAAGATTCCTCCATACCATTTTCTCCCTCGCACTTGTAGTTCCACGGAACTAATTTTAGTTTTTTTTGCTCTTTATCTATCTACTGGATACGGCCATAGTTTTTCTTCTCATAATGGTTGTAGTGTTTTATTCTTTAATCAATTGTGTGATGTAATTACACCTACACTTTTTTTACTAAACTAGCTAGAGCGAACAGAATTTCGGTTCACTCTGCAGTAACTCTTCTCTCTAGTTAAATATTTAGATATTCTTTACTGGTGATAAGTTGGACGGTGTATGAAAAAGAAAGATATAGGTAGTACCTACGCTAACTTGAAGGGTTAATGCATTCTATGCAACCTCATGCCCTTGGGCTGAAGGGTCTACAAGAATCACTTTTGAAGGAGTTTTTTGACTGAAATTTTTATGATTTGATATTTGAATAACTTATAACACTAAAATTGGTTCTTTTTCACACTTTCTTACCTACTTACTCTATTAAATTGAAATCCCAAAGTCAGCATTAGACCTTAATTTATATTTTTAATATAATTACTACACCAGATGATGCCCGCGACTACGTGCGCTGGAATTTAGTTTTTTTTAAATTGCCTCTCTGATTTTCCGGGATCAAAGTAGCCTATGTCCGTCCATGGCATGCATGCTATCCCTGAATAAAACGTCAAAATCGGTGAACAATTGAGCCGAAAATTAGCAGAGTGCAGACAGACAATCAAACACACTTTCTAATTTATAACATTCAGTATGGAAATATTTTAATAAGTAATCGAAATAGCCATATTTTTTTTAGTCAGGCTTTGAATATGCTACGTAACGCTGAAAAAAATTCGTGATCCTCAATAGAATATCCCTCCATTTTAAAGAGGGGTTAAAATGGGCCTGCGCAGGCGCATTTTTTGAGGCCAACCGAAGGCGGACACCGGGCAGACGTTGGATACGATTAAAATTCCTCGAATGCCTCGCGCTCGCGGCAGGCCGGGGTTACAGTGGACCAAAACCTTATATAGGGTGTCTTTAGATAAGGAAATAAATAACCAAATAATTTTAATTTTAAAAATGCGGTGGTCCGTGGTAGTGTTCTGACATCTATACTTTATACTTTATTTAATATTATAAATGCGAAAGATTGGATGGATGCAGGATGTATGGATGGATGTTTGTTACGGCCGAACGGCTGAATGGATCTGGATGAAAGGCACAGAGATAGATTATAGTCTGGAATACGTAACACATTTTTTATCCCGGAAAATTAAAGAGTTCCCGTGGAAATCAAAAAACCTCAATCCACACGGACGAAGTCGCGGGCATCAGCTAGTAATACAATAAGAGACAAGTTGAAATAAAACATTTCATTTTAAATCTTCATTTCATTTCCTTTACTAAAATGCAATAAATAAAAAACGGTCTACAATTTAAAAAATAATAACAAACCCATGATAAATGGAAAATTCATTTGAAGTATCTTTTATACTTAAATTAATTTAAAACTTTACCAAAACACTAGTACTGTATCTCTCATGTTCTACAGTAAAATATTATGTAACATAGTCGTATTTACATATACTAGCTGATGCCCGCCACTTCGTCCGCGTGGTTTAAGTTTTTTTGATTCCCGCGGGAACTGGATAAAAAGTAGCATAGGTCACTTTCCAGGTTCACAACAGCTATACCCATGCCAAAAATCACGTCGATCCGTTGCTCCGTTGCGGCGTGATTAAAGGACAGTCCAACAAACAAACACGCTTTCGTATTTATAATATTAGTATGATTTTGAAGTTAATTTTTTTTTCCAACATTTTAAAGTTAGAAGTAGAACCACAGACAACGGAAATTGTCTGTGGTTCTATCAGTGGGTAAAGGAAGTTAGAACTTACTACATCACAGGCCACAGTATTATAAAGCTTAGTAAGAATTAAATAAATTATTTTGTAATAAATATAAAAAACCAACTTGATTAAAAAAAGTGAAAAAGAAAAAAAGTGAAATTTTAATTTAACATAAATTGAAAAAGAAAATGTCATTTGCATTCCAGGTAGATAACTTCTATTTAGTAGAAGCTATCTAAATTCCTAGAACGCATCTATTTACTATCGCATGTTCTTAGAAGACTGTGACTACAAGAGCACACCGTCTGTGGAACCATGCGGGCCGGGGATCGAACCCGCGACCTATTGATACCAGTCTGCCGTAGTAACGGTCGCGCCACCTGGTGTTATCAATATCCGGCGAAAATAACATGTGGATTCCACAAAATGTAACGACGACGCATGCTTTGCTTGAATAAATCAATTTTGATGGAAATTTTAATCTGTAAAATCGAAATAGTCTTCTAAATTAATCTCTACGTCATTATAGTACCTAACTCTATCGCACATTAATACTTCATTTATTTTTTGTAAAAGTAAAAAGTTGTGTAAATATGTTTTTAGGAG
Organism: Erebia ligea; assembly: GCA_917051295.2. Taxonomy (NCBI): domain Eukaryota; kingdom Metazoa; phylum Arthropoda; class Insecta; order Lepidoptera; family Nymphalidae; genus Erebia; species Erebia ligea. The sequence continues at coordinate 3,747,060 of OU785241.1, forward strand.
ACCGTAATATTTATGACAAGTTTCAAGGCTGCCCTTCCAACAAGAATAATATTTCTTACATTGGAAAATTAAAAAGTTAACATAAGCTAGTGTATGAAAAAATGAATAAAAAGAACTGTTATAAAAAACGTGTATTCAATTTGCTACATGTTATCATCTATCACTTCAACAAAAGGGAATGCGAGAATAATATTCATATTAATATACTCTCGAATGCATTCTAGTGTTACCATTGATATAAAGGACTAAAGATATATTATTCTTCAATTTCTAACTTAACCTTCCTATTCTCATTTTCTTTTAGCGTAACAAAAAAACTTAAACCCCAAACTTGTGCGAAATGTTATTAAAACAAATTATAATATGATTATTTACAATTAATTAATTTAGTACATTACTTAAATTATTAAATATATATTTGAAATGATTAAAAAAAATGTAATAACATATTATTATATATATTTAAAAGCGAAAAAATGAGAAACGATACTTACTTAATGAAAATAAACATAATATTATAAGCATTTTCTTGGACATAAGATATTTCAGGCAAGTTTCTAGCCTGATTTAGAGACACGATCCTATTTCCAGTTTCGGAAAGCGAAATTTCTCTACGTAAGTGGTAATCTTAAGTTTTGTATGTCAATGGAGCGTTACACACGATTATCCCCCGAGAGGCAATGGAAAAAAAGGTAAAAAACTTCGGAATAAAAAAAATATATGACAGAAGGCCGGTTGAGGCGCGGGCGCACGAAATGTTCGCTTTTGACGTGGTCGTTTTTTACTTCATATTATTATTAAGCCGACGGACGCTCCCGGTGTTACGGAGAAAGAATGCGCCATAGAGTATGATACGATCAGACGTGACAGGTATAAAAACTTACCTAAGAATATTTTTTTTATTCTTTGGTAAGTTGTTTGGCGGTTAAAAATATGTAGACTTGATCATAATGGATGGTTATTTGATACCAGATTCGAAATTTAAACACGCTTGCTATAAAAGTGAAGAGAACAAAGAATTGATTGTAACGAAACAGCTTGACTGGTAATCGCAGCAGAAACCAGTTCAGCAAATATTAAATATAATTTCTTCTAACCGAGAATCGAATTTAGGATATTTTTCTTGCTGAGTTTGAAATGAGTAAACTAAAGACAATTTCAATAACGACAATTTATTTGAATGACTTTTGTCCAATATTTTACACTACGTGTCCACACAAGCTATGGTAATTGAATACACTCTTGATGTAGGTATATAGTAAAAATATAGTGTTAAGCCACCTATGTGCTCATTCGTTCACTGACTGGAATGTTACTTATAAAACGGGGCGTAATTTCTTAGGCTATGATCGTATTGCGGTTATTTTCTGTGTATGCATAAAACTATAATAAAAATCATTTCTATGTAAATTTTATGCTCTTCACACGCAAAGTAAGATACAGAGTAGTTACAGTTTTCTTGAGTTCCAAAAAAAAAAAAAAATCTCGTAGACTCACATAAACTCTTAAGGACTATGGTATTGGTATTTGGTACCAAGTACCAACTACCACTGGTTTCAAAGGCTGATTCAACTGCGCAAGAGCTACTTGCAGCCCTATTCTCTAACTCAGTGGCTACCAAAAATTAAAGCCAATAGCATATATTTTTCATCCATTGATAGTTTGCTATGAAATAAAAATAACATTTTCATAGCAAACCTTCAATGGATAAAAAAAAATATGTTAGTGGCTTTCATTTTTTGATAGCCAGAGTTCGAGAATAGGGGGGCTGTTAGGTACCCTTTTTACCAACAAAATATTTAATAGATTTTAGTGCAGTTTTCATCAAGTTATTTTTTTACATTTCCGACTCTATTTTCTGTAATAGGTACTCGAACAACAACTCAAACAAGGTACAACAGCTATTAGTTTAATTTTAATAATGTACGCGGTACGCCTCTCGAGTCTCATCGATTATGTTTCAATGAATAGTGAATACACGTTATTATAAATTCTACATAGCTGTTCTCAACTTCCTATATTATAAAGATGGTAGCGAGATACAAAATTATTAATGTGTAATTTCAATTCCAATATCAAAATTCCATAAATGTTTTATACCAATCAAGCTATCATGTAAATTGCTTATCAAACTCTGAACGGCTATTAGGTACCAGTCACGTAATTGCATTTTAAACAATTTTAAACTTGACATTGATGTTAACTTCTGTTGCTATTAAATGGGTTTTAATTGAAATATCTTTAATCTTTTTCAAGCTGGCGCCACTGTCCACACTATACACTATCTATATTGCACTGTACCTACTTTATATTTATGTTTTTTGATTTGGATAAGTTTTTTTTTTTAAATTAATTTGACATCTTAAGTATTATTGGATCATACCTAGTTATTTTTATAAGATCATTGGAATTGAACAATATAGGTACCTACCTTTAGTTTTTAACCGACTTCCAAAAAAGGAGGAGGTTCTCAATTCGGCGCGTATGTTTTTTTTTTTTATTTTTTTTTTTTTTTTTTAATGTATGTCGGTGCATATCTCCGTGGTTTACGATTCAACTCTGAGTCCCAACTCCTCAACCCTGATGCTTCAGGGTACAGAACTCCTGAAAAATAGCGATTTATTTTTTATGTTGAATTCATATCGTAGGTGTCAAGCAACGACTTCATACCCAAGTCCCAACTCCTCAACTCTGATGCTGCAGGGTACTGCACTCCTAAGCCATACACTAAAAAGTTAAAAATAAAAATTCTTTCCAAAAAACCGACTTCCAAAGCCACTGTAAAGTAAAAAATAATTTTGATTTCTACACACTATGTTGAGGTCGGGCGAGTATAACAAAGATAGGCAAAGTGACGCGTCAGGCTCGCCCGACTTCAACATAGTGTGTAGAAATCAAAATTATTTTTTACTTTACAGTGGCTTTGGAAGTCGGTTTTTTGGAAAGAATTTTTATTTTATGTAAAAAATCAATTAGTTATTAAAAAAATTAATCTGTACTGCCATGTGGTCGTACAAAAAATGTTTGCGTGCCCATCGTATGGCGGCTTGTAGATGGTAAAAAGCTGTAATTAAGACCTGTAATGTATCTACCTGCAATCAAGCAAATAAACTATTATGATTATTATGATTATGATTATTATTATTACGATAATTAAAATAAAGGCTTTCTTTCCACCAGAGATGTGCAAAATGTTTGACACACATAACTTAGCAATGTTGCTAAGTTATGTGTGTCAAACCCACCAATAGGAGCGCTTGATTTTCATAGCTCAGATGGCTAGATGTTATTGCAAGTGCTCTGCTCCTATTGGTGGGTTTGAAACATCCGTAGCTTAGCAACGTAGCACATCTCTGGTGTAAAGGCACCCTGACAGTTAATTCGTAATAGCTTTAGGAGTGTGGCTTTAATAGGTACCCCTTCCATTCCACGTAATTCCACTTCTATCTTCGTCTGCATGATGATGCAGACGAAGATAGAAGTAGAATTACGTGGAATTCATAATAATGGCAATTTCATAATAATATGACAGTTTTATTTTTAAAGATTCTTAGGCTTTCGTAGTTCTATGGGGAATTATATGGGATCCCTACGCATTTTGCATGACAACGTTCTTTCTTTTGGTGGTAAGGGATGATGCAGACGAAGATAGAAGTGGAATGGAAGGGGTATGGCAGTATTATTAAAGCCACACCCCTAAAGTTATTACGAATTAACTGTCAGTTAATGTAGCACATCTCTGGTGTAAAGGCACCCTGACAGTTAATTCGTAATAACTTTAGGGGTGTGGCTTTAATAATACTGCCATACCCCTTCCATTCCACTTCTATCTTCGTCTGCATCATCCCTTACCACCAAAAGAAAGAACGTTGTCATGCAAAATGCGTAGGGATCCCATATAATTCCCCATAGAACTACGAAAGCCTAAGAATCTTTAAAAATAAAACTGTCATATTATTATGAAATTGCCGCTTTGAGGGGCATAAAAATTCTCTACACTGTTTAAAATTCCAGATAGGTACGGTACATTAAACGTTTAAGTCTCCATTTACGATGGAGTAAGAACGCTATTCAGCTAGTCTAATAAAGCGTAATTGTAAGGCTGAGGTCGCATAAGGAAATTACGCGTACAGTCGATGGGTTGAAGATATGAGATGAAGATGGTATATATAATAAATTCAATCAAAGTACCTAGTTGTAATTTTTATAGTGAAATTAGCAAAAAGAAAACTTTCATTTAGTCACAGATGAAATAATAGTTACTCCGTTAGCGTAGAGTTAATTATCGTATTATAAGCGTAAGCGTACTATACAAAATTCCAGAAAGTAAACAATTTAATAAGGGTGGAGAAAATTCAAGATTTCTACATACACTTACATATTAAAACTCAACCGTTTCAGAAAGTACGTTCAAAGTTTTCCTCGCATTTCAACTACCTACTCGTATCTTTGCAAATCGCCTCGCGTGTTTCATGTAACCGTGGCCTAAGGGCTCTCTACCTGCCTAGAGCCTTCGTCCACAAATATCTCAGGAATGCGGGGAAAAAAACGGAAATTCCCTCGTGAGAAGAGGAAAAAAAAACTTTCTGACTTGGGAATCTCAGTTTCTAGGAATTCGCGTGCCAGCCGCCAGTTCCCTTTGTTTGGTATATCATAATAGACCATTGTATTGCTAAGCTGGTTATATTAACGATGGTATTTTTAGGGTTCCGTACCCAAAGGGTAAAAACGGGACCCTATTACTAAGACTCCGCTGTCTGTCTGTCTGTCTGTCTGTCTGCCTGTCTGTCTGTCTGTCTGTCTGTCTGTCTGTCTGTCTGTCTGTCTGCCTGTCTGTCTGTCTGTCTGTCTGTCTGTCTGTCTGTCTGTCTCCAGGCTGTATCTCATAAACCGTGATAGCTAGAAAGCTGAAATTTTCACAAATGATGTATTTCCGTTGCCGCTATAACAACAAATACTAAAAATTAAAAAAATATATATATTAAGGGGGGTCGGCCCATACAATAAACGTGTTTTTTTCGTATTTTTTTGCTCAATATTAAAAACGGTAACAGGTAGACGGTTCAAATTTTCACAGAATATTAACTTGTATATTACCTTTCAAAATAAATAATTAAATATCAATAAAGTAAATATTAAAGGGGGGCTCCCATACAACAAACGTAATTTTTATTTTTAATACGTCATAAATCGTAAAACTTACTACAGGTTTGTACGGAACCCTCGCGAGTCCGACTCGCACTTGGCCGGTTTTTTTTTTGTTTTTTATGGTCAGATCCCCTGATGGGTATGTGTAGCAGAATAGTATTTTATAGTATAGTAAGTAAGAGATGTTGTAGTGTTACTGTAGAGATGCTGTAGAGACACAGTTATTAGGTTTTAAGTTTAATAATGATAGCCTAGCGGTTAAAAAAACTTCCTAGGAGGGTCCAGAGTGCGATCCCCGGGCACGCACCTCTATATTTTCAGAGGTTTGTGTCCTCTTCTTACCTTTGAGAGGAATAGACCTCTTATCTGCTTTAAAAAGATGAAATTAGACAGTCAGTTTATTTATTGAACCAATCGGTAGGTTTTTTTTAAAAAAAATTTTTGTATACGGTTGTTCTATTTTTAAACAAAAATGTAATGTTTCCATTGAGTACCATTGAGGAAATGTACATTAAATATTGAAGCTATCAAACAGCTTCAATATTTAATGTACATTTCCTCCATGTCCCGTTAGTTTTTGCACCCTGTATACAGTATATACTCATACTTTGATAGACATGATGAAATGCATAATCTTATAAGAAACGCGGACAAATCCGTGTGCGTAACTTAGCCCTCTGTATAAATATGGTTGCATGTTCTTCAAAAACACGCAGGGCGTACAACGTATGAATAATGCCAGCAAAGTAGGGCCAATGCGTTGTTGCCATCGTGTTGCAAATAAATAACACTTGCAAAATATGTATTTTAAATTTTACAGTTATACCCAATAAGTTAAGTACTGCAAATATGTTTTGACACGAAGTACGGCTACGTGTGTTAATAGAAAATCTTCAGAGACTCTAACAGGGACTTCATTGCATAAATAATTTTTCAAAAAAATCACGACTGCCCTGCTATATTGAATTTTTCCAAAAAGTTTATAGTCAATGTAACTCTGGAGTAGGTATGTATGTAAGGATTCCAAAAAGTTTATAGTCAATGTAACTCTGGAGTACCTATGTATGTAAGGATTCTAACGATAACCAAACATCCAACTCTGTTCAGGCATTTAGAAGTTATGGTGGAATAAATAAACTCACATACATACATACATGAACCCTGAAAACATTACACTCCTTTCTTGGAAGTCGTGTAAAACTGATTTGCTACAGTATAATGAATGTGAAAAGTTCTTTCCACCAGAGATGTCCTACTTAAATAGTTTCGTCCACCAATAAGAGCGCTAGATTTTCACATCATTCTTATATCGCTAGTCGCTACCAATTAAGTAGATCATGCGCTCCTATTGGTAGATTAGCAACTTAGCACATCTCTGGTGGAAAGGCATCCTAAAAGCTCGAAGTAGGTAAAGCTAAAAAAAACCGGCCAAGTGCGAGTCGGACTCGCGCACCGAGGGTTCCGTACAAACCTGTAGTAAGTTTTAAATTATTAAAAAAAAACTACTTACTAGATCTCGTTCAAACCAATTTTCGGTGGAAGTTTGCATGGTAATGTACATCATATATTTTTTTTAGTTTTATTATTCTCTTATTTTAGAAGTAACGGGGGGGGGGGGGACCAACATTTTACCACTTTGGAAGTGTCTCTCGCGCAAACTATTCAGTTTAGAAAAAAATGATATTAGAAACCTCAATATCATTTTTGAAGACCTATCCATAGATACCCCACACGTATGGGTTTGATGAAAAAAAAATTTTTGAGTTTCAGTTCTAAGTATGGGGACCCCCAAAATTTATTGTTTTTTTTCTATTTTTGTGTAAAAATCTTAATGCGGTTCACAGAATACAACTACTTACCAAGTTTCAACAGTATAGTTCTTATAGTTTCGGAAAAAAGTGGCTGTGACATACGGACGGACAGACAGACAGACAGACAGACAGACAGACATGATGAATCTATAAGGGTTCCGTTTTTGCCAAATTTGGCTACGGAACCCTAAAAAGTAAATTTTTGAAATTTTACAGCAGTTAGTGGTTACCGCCTTGGTTCTTTCGTCACGCGTTGGACCTGCCCATACCTTTAGATGTATAAGCTTGTACAACTTATAACATTCTTTGATAGGCAGTGCCATTTATCAAGCGGCGCGGCGTGGGCGCAGGGCCACTCGAAAGTGTAGCTAATTGTTATAAATGTTACAATAATTAATTTAGTCATGCCCCTAATGGAAATAACTTCGGAGATGGGATGTATATTTTAATGACTATTTTCAATCGTGTGGTGATAGCAAAAAAAATAAATATACGCGCCGAATTAAAAATCTCCTCCTTTTGTTGGAAGTTGGTTAACGATATCGAAGAGAATGTTCAATTGTGGAAACGAAACGGCATAAGAGAAGTCTAGGTAAACTTAGGTCACATAAATACAAATAAAAAGAAATACAGTTGGGAAAATTGTCTGGCTGAATTTATAGAGCCAGAGCTTTTTCAACAGTCTAGTCGGTTAAATTAAGGTACTTATCTGAAAAAGTTAACCCATTCGTGCAAGTCTTTGCTTAGAGCGACAAAAAAAAAGAAAAGTGGATTGCATGAGCATTGCCTTCATACTATTAGTAATTTTAATAAAAATATCTCCGTCTACATAGCTAAAGTATTGCCACAGAGCTTCCAGTTATGGGAAGTTAATTTATGATACACTAGCTGATGCCCGCGACTTCGTCCGCGTGGAATAAGTTTTTCAATTCCCGCGGGAATTTTCCGGGATAAAAAATTGGTTTTGTCACTTTCCAGGTCCTCAACTATACCCACGCAAAAAAAAAGTCGATCCGTTGCTCTGTTGAGGCGTGCTTGAATGACAATCCAACAAACAAACACACTTTCGCATTTATAATATTAGTATGATTCTACGTCGGTATAACGGATTCGGTTTTTAAAATCCTAAATCAACGCAAACGTACTCGGGATAGCCGATAATCGAAGTAATCTGAAATTCAAATGAACGTAAAGTGTACATTTGACGACAAAAGGAATCATTGTATTTGTTATGGACCCATTGTATGAAGGCTGCATTGAAGGGGTATTGTTATGGGACCACATAATCCAAAGGCCTCAAGGTCCGTCTTAGAGGTCGTTCGACGTCGCCCGCGCACGCGTCATTCGCTGTAAAAACAATATCGGGTTACCGCGAAGTGGTTTAGGGTCTGTATTTATGCTGGGATATTTGGGATAAAGGTCTGAATTATCAAGTCCATTTGTACGGGTACATATTTATATTTATACTCTTAGAAGGCTTATAAAACCGTTAACGAAAGCCAAGTATGTAATTAAGATTATACAAGAAATAAAGTTAGTTATAGTATACCGAACCAAAAATTTATCAATACAGTCATCAGTGCGATATGACACAAAAGTATGAGAGGTGTGTGGTCTCAAAATGGGCTCCACTTGGGCTTTAGCTTCGTCTGTGGTGCGAGCACAGGCACAGCGCTGGTCTTCCTTGGGTGCACAATATGTTTACGGGAGGAGTTACGATAAAAAATTAAGTTCTTACAAAGAAAATGTAATTAAAACTGATTAGTGTAATGTAGCAAATGAGATAAAGTAACAAAATAGAGTAAACAGAGTATCAAAGAAAACTAGAGCTTACAGTTCAGATATTGTGGTCACCCTAGAAAAGTTACGAGTACCACAAGGTCTGGAACAATGCGCGCACGCCGCCGTGTGCCGAGGCCGCGCCGGGTCGAGGACGCGAACCCCGTCCTTCCTCTCCCCGTCCCTCCCCCTCCTCTATGGGGGAGGGGGAGGCGTGTTACCCTCACCTTGGCCGCAGAAAACCATTAACTTTGCACAATGGTTGACATAGCTAAGCTAAGTATAGCTATTCAGAAAAAAAACGAATGGAGGTAACTTATGTAGTATGTACATTGTACACTGATTTCTACCTAATTTACACATGTCTAAAACAGCGGCCTTGATGTTACTTTATTTTAATATCAACTTGTATCATGCAAAGAGGTTGATGGTGTTTTGTTTACCTATCATACCAAGGTTCATAATCACAGAGAATAGTAAAAATTGAAGTTTTTTTTGCCAAAAAAAACATTTCTTAAGTCTTACTATCCTTGTTTTTCTAAACAAGGATAGTAAGACTTTAAAAACTTCAATTTTTACTATTCTTTAGGAAAACAAGTATCATTCATGAAGTCCGGAAACGAAGAAAAAATTGAAAGAAGAATCAATTTAACATGGAAAAAATTTTGGGCACTTAAAGAGATCCTAAAAGGAAATTATAGCTTAAACTTGAAGAACACAGTGATAGATACTTGTCTCCTTCCTTGTCTACTCTATGGATGTCAAACCTGGGTATTCACAAATAAAGCGAAACACAGGATAAGATCAACCCAAAGAGCAATGGAAAGGAGTATGCTGAAAATAAGAAAAAAAAAAATTCAAGCGAAATTATTAGGAAAAGAACAAACTTGACTGACGCACTTAGCCAAGCTCTTACAAAGAAATGGCAATGAGCTGGACACATCTCACGCTACTCCGATAATAGATGGACCATACAGACCACACAATGGAGAGGACCTTCAGGAAAAAGGGAGGTTGGAAGGCCAAATAAATGGTGGACTGACGAGATAGTCCAAACTGCAGAGGAAAGCAGGATTAATGTGGGCAAAGATAGAGAAAAGTGGAAGAGGTTGGGGGAGGCCTATGTAAAGGGGCTCATATCTAATAAGTTATAACAAATGAAGCACCACTAACCATACTAACCTAGGAAATAAGGAAAATGTACTACTAACTCATCTAACAACATTTATGCTGTACAAGGATATGAGAATAAAAGGCTTTTTATTTTATTATTTTATTTTAAGTCTTACTATCAATGGAAAAGAATTTGTTTGGTTCTTCCATAGTATAAAAAAACATAAAAAGTGACAAAAATTGGGTATAAAAGCTACAAGAATACTGTCGGATAAAATATTTTTAGTTAACTTAGAAAATTATTGTAACAGCGGAAAAAAAGCTAATATTAAAATTTATTGTACTCAAAGATATAAATAAATCAAAAGAATCCAAAGTAAACGACCCTTTGACCTAACATTTCCAGAGTGACAGAGCCAAATGTAAATCATCACACGAGTTAATCTCAATCCGGACAATCACTCAAAAATGCCTCGTTTATACCCATAAAACTATAAAAATGTTTAATACAATTTTAGTGTTTGCTCCGTACACAATAAAGGTTATTTTGATATGATACATTTTGTATTGGTCCCTGGGTACAGGGAGGGATAAGATTCGAGGAATGGAATGCAACTTTCACGATCATAAATTGTTGACAACTGACATGGCCTTTGTTAAGTGACATTCCTCAAAGGTTTTTTACCTTAATCCAAAATTGGGTCTTATTTTGATGGGAGCTCAATTCAGATCAATCAAATTAATAGAGATTATATTCTTCCATGACTAGCCTAACGATACTGACTTATTGTTTTCTTTTTTTCAATTAAGATACTTTTTGAGATACCTAGATATTATATTATGTTGTTAGATAGATAGATGTTGCTAGATAGGTATATGAGTAAAAAATAAAAATCATAAATCATGGCAAGTGGCAATACATTAAAGTATAAAAATCTTAATTGATTAAAATATCGATTAAGGTTTTTCTAGTTTTTATGAAATTAGTATAGAATATACAAATTAGAAGAAAATAATTCGCATTTGCATAATGAGATTTGCATAATGTGTGAACGTTAAACATGTCATCTGTAACAGTTAGATCTCAGTAATTAATTATATATAGAAAAGTATAAAATGTTAAACTCACTGACTGACATATCAAGATAGAGACTGAACCACTACTAGATCTAAGTCCGCATAACTAGATCTTGACTCTTGAGACATTTTACATTCTCTATCTTTCTACATTAAGAACCCTAATCCATGCGGAAGAAGTTAGTATCCAATATTTTTCTTTCAATAGAGGATTTATACTAGTAAAAGAAAACCTATGATCTTTTACTCGACAGCGTCTATTTAAAAATGTAAATCCAATAAGAAGGGAACACAAACTGGAAATTTTAATTACTTTGACTGTACGTCCATCAACGGTGACAACCCCGTATCTAATCTATGCGTAGCTCAGAAGCCGTCCTATTGTCCTTTCTTAGGTCCAAACTGTCTTATGAGACCATGGCCTTTTCAAAGAACATAATAAGGGTTGGTTTTGTATGTCATACCTAGAGTACAAGGTAGCGGCATAGAATGAGAGACAAGTGTAAGATTTTCTTTAAATACTAGTGCAAATATATTTTAGTTTAAACCTTTAAAAGGGTTAACAAGTTGCCGGAATAATTGCATCTATGTCTATCGCATGTATGATTGTGGTCCAGGATGTGCTCATATTAAATGTCAAAAAAGTAGTACAGTAAATAATACAATATGTTAAAGTAAATAGTAAATAAATAATACATGCTAGTAGGTACTACATATTTAGTTTGATGATGATGGCTGCTTCGACTGTGTGGATTTGGGTTTTTAAGATTGCTCGGGATAAAAAGCCGAAATCTGTATCTAAATGCACGCTATCTGTATCCTAATTTCGTCAAAATCAGTTGAACAGCTGGACAGTGAAAAGGTTACAGATCCCCATTCCCATACCATTAGGTATGAATATGATTTGTCATCCAAGATTTGCTAATATTAATAAATTAAAAAAATTTTATCTACTTATATAAATTAATACACAATATAATTTTATTTATATAATTAATGATTTGTTTTTCAAAAATGCGATATGCGGTAGGTATTATTTTGTATTTCCCTCATAGTATATCACAGTGAACTCTGAGACTATACGTAAGTTAACTAATAAACTGGCTCCCGCCCGGGTGACATTCCTTTAACTTATTTATAAGTATGGGAGTGTCCCATAAATATAGAGTTTTAAAATACTAGTACTGGCAAACCGTTTATAAGCCGATTATGACGGGATTAAAATTAAGCCAAAAATATGTTTGTTATATCTAGACTTATCCACATGTATCAGATTAAATAAAAATATCATCATTTTAACTTATGCTATTCTTATTGCAATAAAATTACCCTGACAATGTGGTGAACGCAATGATCATATAAGTGGGACGTCCTGGGTTCGGAATTCGGAATTTTTTGACCGAGCGAAGCGAAGGTCTCCGAGTCTACTTGAGTGAATTTGCACTTGTCCGTCCGTCCGTCCGTCCGTCTGCCAGAGCCTTATGACTTCTGAATTACTTACTGAACGTTATTACTTTTTAAATATAACATGTAAACCGATGGCCTCCAGCCGAATATGCCTTAAAAAGTTATAAAAATCGTTATTTCAGGGGGGCTCTGATAGAAGCGAATGCGAAGTAAAATATTTTTTATAGCGTTACATAATGTTGCGGTATATCATTTTAAAGATAATTAGGAACAGAGTCCAAAAATATATATTTTTTAATTTTTCCCCTAAAATTGTCGAAATGGGGGGCTTTCAAAGTGGAGATTTTCTAACGTCCAAAGTTGACCTCAGAACTCTCAATTTTCTGAAAGGCTGAGCCTGAAACTTGATCAATTATTTGAATTATATGCTGTACTTGAACAACAAATACTAAAATTAGATAAATATTATAAGGAAACGAAATTATTTAATTGTGAATGAGCTTCAGTATTTTTAACAGAACTTCACAATTATGTCAATAGATGGCGCTCTGTAAACGTTTATTCGTTTGTGCTTACAAATACGTTTACGTTAGCACCATCTTACGTGGAATAAAAAAATAGTCTACTGAAAAAGTTAACTATTACAATATATACGTAGTTAAAACTATCTTATGGATACCGTGAGGTCTCAGTTCGGGCGAACCACTAGTATGTCTCTGTTGTGGTTTTGTGAGAAGCTTTGGACACGGTAAGTTACCATCTGTCCCCCGATTGTGTAAGGAAATCGTAATCGTTTGTCAACGACCTGTTTTTAAGGAGGTCATAGATGCCTGCACAACAAAAAGCATGTATGAACTCCTGTAACAGTTCGAGTATTTCGTTTTAAGCTGTTAAAAATGATAACGATTTGCTTAGACCATTGGGCCTCTGATCTTACCGGCAAAGCCATACCGAAACTGTTTAGTAGTGTCATACCTCTTCCAGGTCAGACAGACTGCATCATCAACTCATAATTTATCAACTTGAAATCGCAGCCAAGGACTAATTTGTATGTGAATAAATAAAATAGCCATAGGGATTCTCAAAAAACCACATCATTATCTCTGAAGATGTGTAGATAGAAAATTGTTTTGTAGCCACTATAAAAGCTATTAAAACTTTAATATCAAACACCTACCTACACAATCCATAAAAAACGCATAAAATTCATATTATTAACTAAAATGGTTTCTCTTACAAAATAATTAAATCTCATCATCATTAATACAATAACGAAAAATAGACATAATTTATATTAAATTTTTAGGATTTTATTATGTGGGTGTGTAAAAAAACAACTCACGATTATAAATTATAATATAGTAGCTGTAATTTTGTAACACAATCAATGATTTTTGTACAAATTCTATCTATTGATTATATCTATTATTTATAGATGATATAACTCGATGTACTTTTATAGCTTTAATCTGTTTTGAAGGAGAATCTCTACATTACCTCACCTATTAGCAATTTGTTTCAAATTATTTTGCCATGAATTTTTATCTACTCCCATCAAAGTCTCGAAATCTTAATTAAGCACTTAAGGGAAACGTACCATAATAGAGCAAAAAAATACAACTGTTAAAAATGTCATGTTCAACCAACTCTTCAATATGCCTCGCAATTTCGCTGTAACTCCATCTCTGAGAGACCAAAACTGACAATTACCCGACAGATCCATTTAAGTTTCACATCTGCACAATCATTCATTCAAAAGTGTATAATTTATCAACAGTAGCCGTTCTGTGGGTTTGTTACATGCAATTATTTAAACATCTCTCCGACTCGAATACTTGAAGGGGCAAAATTGTTTTTGCATTTATTTTTTTAAATCAGCTTTGGACATTAACATCCATCAATTGAATCAGTGAATTATTTATTTTTTAATGTAAAACTTTATTTATAAAACCTTTTTCAGGCTTTCATTCCCAAAAAAATGTAAGAGGTTAATTTAAGCGTTAATTTAATTTCAACTTTTTTGCAGTTACTACATTTGCGTTCTATAGTGTGTCATGCATAGGTACGCATAGTTTGCATTGAAGCTATATTATGTACTCTATAAATTATACCTTAATGATAGTTTGAATGAAAATGAATGAATGAAATATTCTTTATTGTACTTACACCAAAAACATAATATAAATAATCAGAAAATATAAAACAAAAATTTAATTAGTTGTTACTTAGTTAAAAACTTAGTTTGATACCGATAAGTATTTTTATCCGGAGATCTATTGAGTTATGGACTAGGTTGGATCAGAATAGTTACCAACCAAGTGTAGTACTTAACCACTCTGGGCTATGGCTATTTCTCCGTTGTCGATCAATACAAAGCTTTGCAATTCTGTACCGGTTACCATAGATACCTACCCACAAAATGACGTTATTGATCACAACCAACCCCTATATTTAATACGACTACGAATTTGTCTGAGCTTGTTATGAAATTATCCATAATATCCATTACTACGTTATAAATTGGAAGGTGTCTGTCTGTCTGCTACGCTTTCAAGACCCATCTGTTCAACCAATTTCGACGAATTTGGATACAGGCTGCTTTTTATCCCGGAAAATCAAAGTCTTCCCACGGGACCACAAAGACCTCAATCCACGTGTTTAGTATACCTATAGAGATAAATAAGATTTGTTAAAGAATTAGATAAATAAATAAATGAAGGAACATATTATTCAATGTTAATTACATTTATACTTATAGAGAGAGATAATGCATTTACTTAATATATTTCTATAATTTAAGTAAGTATATTTGAAAATATACATATATGAAAAAATATACGTCGAATTAGAGCCACCTTTTGTGCAGTCAGTTAAAAAGTATAGAAATTGCAAACCATAAGGAATAAATTCTACAATGGCGCCACAATTCTAAGTTCACTTAACAGTACCTAACTTCCTAGAAATACGTTGGTGCCTATTATAAAAGCCTACAATATTAAATATGCCCATATAAATAATTTGAATTCCTTCAAAGTGAGACAAAACCTAAGCTGAGTGTAGACACGCGTGAAATAAATTAAATAAAAAATCTTCCAAAATACCCTCAACGCACGTTTCACTCCGACACCGGAGCATCTTCAAGAGATGTTGACTCTACAATGCACGATTGTGAATTCACAATCGTGCATTGTAGAGTCAAATATTTTATTTTTATGAGTAAGAGTGTTTATTACTAGATGCATGTTTAACCACAGCTTAAAAATTATATTCATCGTAAAATGTTCTAAATGTCGCTGTAAACCGCACATGAATAAACAAAAGGCTAAGGGTCAAAATGGATCATTGATGGTTATGGTTAAAAATTACCACATAATATATAAGAACCAATTCGGTTTGAAAGTCAGGCTTCTTCTACTTTTAAAATTAATACCTTAATTTAAAAAAAAACCTTTCTTAAGAAATAAAGAACTTTATTTGAAAAACTAACATGCGAAATCGCAATGCGCAACTTTCTAAACACATCAGCCAGTTTTAATCATTTTACTTAAATGAATTGATTTGAATTCTTCTGAAATGAGTCAAAATTCTAAAACGAGTGCAAGAATGCAGAAGATAGGTAGGTAAATGGGATTAAAAGCAAGAATGTAATAATTCTTTTATAGTGAGTGCAACAGTGCATTAAATCGGTTATAATAGGAATACGCATTCCAAGGGTATGACCCAAGTCACACGTGATGTTCTCTCAACTATGTTAAAGCTGGTACACACGATATAGGATGCGATAGAATTAGAAAAACTCATAACTATTTTGTCAGCTTTATTTTATAATATATAGATTTGTAATTTTCAGCCCTAACTACAAAAAGTCAGGTCCTAAACTCCTAACTCAAAAATAAGTTATTGTGATCAGCGTTACACAAAGTTTTAATTATAGATACAACAGATAAAATCATCTCTACCCCATATAAAAGAAGTAACTTACTGGGTGATATCAATAAAATGCAAAAGTCAAACAATTGGGTTTAAAAGTTGAAAATTCGTAATACCCCACCGAAGTCAAACTCAAAAGCTGTATATTTAAATTTGAAAAGCTGTACACTTTTTGAATCTATACTAATACTGTATATGCGAAAGTGTGTCTACCTGTCTACCTGTCTGTCTGTCTGCTACGCTTTAGCGGCCCATCTGTTCAACTGATTTTGATGAAATTGTTATAGGAATAGTTTGTATCCCAGGGAAGGACATAGGCTACTTTTTATCCCGAAAAATTACGGAGTTCCCGCCGGAATACAAAAAAATTGAATCAACGCGGACGAAGTCGCGGGCATCATCTATAAGTGTCAAATATATGTCAAATAAAAATATTATCACCATACGGACACGGTATCTTAAAACTAAAGCTACGAGAGTACCAAACGCGCCGTGGTCTGAGAAGAACCCACAATAAACTAAGGTGGGTTTTAGCAGCCTAATAAAGTATTGTGAGAAATTCCAAAACTTAGTTTCCTGATAATAGTTTTAATAAATACGACCGTGTGTTATACGCCTTATCTAAAACGGTATTCAAATGTAAAGGGTAATGTCTACCGACTATGTATATTATTTTAAGGCGTTCGACCAGATAAATCAGCCCCCCGATCATGTAAGAATGGCCGATCAAAACGTTAAGTTCGTCGTCAAAGTAAAACAATCCATAACTGCATTAAATTAGAGCTCAATTTCGTGTGCCCATTCTTATACGTTTAGGTATGTAAGATACTCTAAAGTATAAGAATGAATAAACGAAATTGAGCTGTAATTCAATGCATTTATGGTTTATTTTACTTTGACGACAAACTTAACGTTTTGATCGGCCATTCTTACATGATTGGGGGGCAGTACTGAAATGGTCAAAGAATGTCCAACACAAATTGTTTTGAAACCTTAATGTGCACATGATGTGATAAAACACAATGATGTGTCTGTTATTATGTTACTCTATCAGTTTAATGCGTTGTGTTACTATGCAATATCTTTTACTCAAAGAGTTGGTGGGAAATATTGATGAGGTTCTTTATAAAAATTTTAAAAAATACATACTCAGTAAAAATTTCATGTAAATTTTGCGTCAGACTGAAATATTTTCTAAGATAAAAAGTAGCCTATGTATTTTCTGGAATGCAAGCTCTAGATTTTGCCTAAGAGCAAATTTGGGGCGCGCGGTGCGCCCTTTATTTATTTTATTTTATTTTATTCCACTCAACTTAATTCTATCCTTACAGGTTACCAAATGCGATAGAATAAGCCTTACATTATTTACATACAATTTATCCATATTTCTATACCTACTGTTATTGTGTATACGAGTGTTAGATATTAAAAAAAATTATGCATCACAGAAATAGCTTGCATAATCCTACACTAGCTCGTAAATCTTCTTTCAAGATAATTACCTGAGATATTTGTATAATCATAGACACTATTAAACATAATAATTTTATATTACGAAATAGATAGCTTTACATCAAGAAAGATTATAACCGAATAGCACCAATTTTCCAAGCTAAACACATAATTCTCTCGGGGAATGTGTATATCGGCCTTAAAGTTATAATTAAGATGCTTAGTAATCGAAATGAACTTTTAAAGCTGTAAAGTATCGATTATGACGAAATTATACGACATTCTGGTGACAGATAATAATAATCGGATAAATACATCATTACCGAAGCAGAAGTTTAAATCAATTCGCGCGGCGGATGAAATCAAAAAGGCCCATGAATATAGAAGTAGTTATTATTTATAAAAATTATGGCATTTATCATAGAGATTATAATCAAATATTTAAATTTGCTCACGTCCGGTGCATCTAGAGTTTGATATACGCGTGCAGGGTTGCCAAGAGATCTATTTTCCCGGGACAACTTAATCATCCATTGATTAACTTATTAAATGATTAAAGGATTAGTTTGTGATAAAATGCGTGTGCAATGAACGAGTAGATACATGTTAATAGATTGAAAAAAAACAGTATTTTAATAAATTATTTTTTAAAATAATTTACTTATTGGTTCTTACTTCTTACCTTTTAGACTAATCTAGCTGCACAGATATCTGGGGGTATGGTAGTTTATTTTCATATAGTTCTATTCTAAACTAAACGAAGCTGCTGACTGTTCAATTCGAGTATTTTTTGTGATTTTTCCATATATGTATTGCCAAATCGCTTCTTTAAAACAATGAAGGCAACCCTAGCACAGCTAGATTCTTATGACAAATGCGCAGGCGCAAATGATTTGTATCGAATACATTACTATGGTAATCTATTGGTTTATATTCATAACTTGTTCTTGCTCGAAACTTCGCTACAAAAGTACTCTTGGTAGACCCACAGAACAACGGAAGAGTTTGAGAGTAGGTAATGATAGGCCTGGATAATTATTTCCAATTAACATTAACCACGCATTAAGCACGGATTAAGCGGGAAATGTTTAACTTTCCGGGATAAAAAGTATTCTATTAACTTCCCCGTGATGCATCATGCTACCTACCTTTGTACGGTCAAAATTGATTGAACATAATATTATGTGCCGTGAAATTGTAGCAGACACTCTTTCGCATATATGGATATCAGTCTTCGGACATTACTCCCGCTCTATCATTTAAATAAATCGCTTCGGTTCCAAATTCCAATAGATTTCATAGTAACAGAATAACAGATTACAATATAGTAGCCAACGGTTACGGTTAAAACTATTCCATATAATTTACGACAGAGTCAGATTACTCCGTGCGTAGAGATGCCATTAAATACAAAACGCAGTCCGTGTTTACCTTTCACATGTAATAACTATCATCTCGAAGACGCTGGGTTCATTTAAACGTGGTAATGTGATAGGGAGTGTACACATTTATTCGTATTTATCCGGGATCGATTTAAATGACGCTGCTATTACGCTTATAGCATGAGATCAGGTCTGTGATCTAAGTTTATGTTTGTTTTGACTGTTTAAATTGCTAACGTATTTATAAAAATACGGATATTATGTAAAGATTTCAAATATGTGACCTATATCACAATTTATAACACAAATGAGAAACTAAAATAATGTTAGCACAAAACATTGAAAAATGCACAATAAAACGTAATTTTTTGTTCAAAGAAACACGTGCAAATCCATATAAATATTATAAATGCGAAAGTTTGGATGGATGGATGTATGTATGGATGTATGTTTGTTACTCAATCACGCTCCAACGGATGAACGGATCTGGATGAAATTTGGCACAGAGATAGATTATAGTCTGGAATAGCACATAGGGTACTTTTTATCCCGGAAAATTAAAGAGTTCCCGCGGGAACCGAAAAACCTCAATCCACGCGGACGAAGTCGCGGGCATCAGCTAGTTTTTAATATTCAAAGGATCTGTGTTTTATTTACAAAATCAACCACGAGAATTGACAGAGTTAGTATTTTCAGTATGTGGGCCAGTTTTGTATTCCATTTTAATAGTAGATTAGTAGCCAAGGGCTGTAAGGCATCAATTGCAGCCCGAGATATTTAGGCGCACAAGCACAGCGAGGGCGCCTATAGTTCGAGGGTGCAATTGATGCTTACACCCGAGCTAACTACTCTGCTTTACATCTCGATTGTGAGGTAAGTAGGTCCTTATTACCCCCAAATGGAGCTTGAAGGTGACCAATTAGCGCTCTAGGGTAATAATGTAGCTAGAAAAGCCCTAGGGCGGTAAGTAATTAAAAAAAAACTCTTCACTCTTTCAAAAAGTTCGCGTAGGTACATCTAACCATCATACTTTTTTTAATTACTTACCGCCCTAGGGCTTTCCTAGCTACATTATTACCCTAGAGCGCTAATTGGTCACCTACAAGCTCCATTTGGGGGTAATAAGGACCTACTTACCGAATATGAGAGATGTAAAGTGTTTTTAATTGATTTTACCTGACCTAAAAACAGATTGTCCAGAAACAGTAAGCTAATGTTTCTGTACAATCTGTTTTTAGGTTTGTCTTATTAAAAATAACGTTGAATAATCCATAAAATAAAAAATTACATCAGTCGAAGGGAAATATCGTAACTTCAAAGCGATTTTCTGTGTTCAGTCCCCCAAATACAGTAACTGCCATAACAGCAATAGCGTCTCCGGCGCCATTATTCTTACGTTCAGAAATTCCAGTGGAAATGGAAGATTTGTGAGGTGAAATACGGAGAGCCGATACAAATTACGGTGATAATGATTCAGACAAAACAATGCCAGTGATAAATGGCCACGGTTATTTATCGTATTGTAGATTCACCAGGAATGCGGCTGGTATACCTACAGTGTATAATATAGAGTCTGTACCAAACCGTAATGTATCAAATTTTATGTTTGCTTTCTTGGCACATAAATTTCTTAGCGGTCGTCTGGAACTTCGGAATCGTGGAAACCAATTTATACACCGCGAGGGGAGAAACGAACGAATATTTCTTGAGTGTGTGTGGTATTTGAGGCATCTACTTCGTTTCTATATGGTCCAACTATAGACTATGACTGGAGGTTAATGCCAAGAAAGGTTCTTAGATGCGACGCGATAGTTAACTTGAGTCATAAGTGCCTAATTGTTAAGTTTAAATTTTTGTTTATGGATTTTTATGGAAGCGTTGCTTGTAAGTTTAGTAGTGTACTAATTATTAGCGTAGATTTTAAATTGTAGAAACTTTTGGACATTCATTTCGACTACTATTCCCCAACAATTACATATTATTGCTTTGTTGATATTGAATGAAATTAAAAAAAATACAAAGACGGATACAAAAAAGAAAGTAATTATTATCAGTAACTGAAAGAATAAAATTAAGGATTTAAAGATTTTTGAAATATACCTACGATGGGGAAAACAAAAAAAAACAGAACACACTAAATGGTGAAAATGGTTAAATGCTATTGTTATATTATACATGAACAAAATACAAACATGAAAGTAATATGAATATACATGACGTAAAAGAGCCTCGACGAATCAGTTCTTCGACCACTTAGCCCGCAGCGTAATCCAGTGGCAGGATCATAACTAATATTTATTGCATGTAGGTTTCGTTTTAAATTTAGTGTAGCAACTCCCAACGTCCCAACCCGTAAAGGCTCGGGCCTTTTAACATTGTTGTTCTTGTCATTTTTACTTGCTCATTCATTAACATTCCATACCTGAACTGCTGCTTGTTATTTTAAACCTCCCCTTGAACTTTTAGTACCGTAAAATTAACCGGTACTAATTATTGTACTTATAACTAAAAATGGAGTCCTTTAAGTCAAAACCCAAGATCAAAACAAAATATTTATTTACAAAATATAGCGTACCTATAACATTTCCACGCGGTTGAAGTAAAACTAAAAAGCGCGCAAGATTCGAGTCTTTTTTTAAACTATTATTAAACAACTTTATTGCATATAAAAGTACAAACAAAATGTGACCTTATCACTAAATTGATCTCTACCATTTAACCAAAAAAATTCTTAACATTTTTCTACATAATAAGGTAGTAATAAACAATAGATATGCCACCTCTATTAAAGATGGATACTTCAAAAAAGCTTTTCTATTACGTGAACCTTTTTAGCGGAAGTGAATGTTTGAAACTGAGTTACTCTCAAGTAGCACCTAAAAAACTTTTACATTAAAAATATGATAACGTTTGAAGTTAAAAAAAATGACCAACAACATCGGAATGAAAACAATCCATCCAACAACCTTGACTCGCGACCAGCATCTGGTGACATTTGTCCATCCGCGTGTAATGACTGTAATCAGAGGTTCCGAGAAAGATTCAAGGTGTTGGCCGAGAGGGAAAAAATGATACAGGTTGCGAGAATTACGTCCTTCCAGCTACCGAAATTAAATTTGGTTTTGTTTTTAAAACAAGTCTGGATTCATCCTTGGATCGTGACGATTATAAATTGGTATAAAATCTTTGCATGCGTCTTCACACGCGAATGTTTTTGAGCGTTAAATTCACTCAAACAATCGTATGTTCTAGGATCGTCCCTTAGTGTATTAATTTGAAATAAGTTCATGTATCTAAATATATAAAATTCAAAGTCCTGACTGACTGACTGACTGACTGACTGACTGACTTATATATCAACGCACAGCCTAAACCGCTGGGGTTAGAAACTTGAAATTTTGGATTTTAAGGAAGGATTTTTCGAAATTCCACCCCTAAGGGGGTGAAATAGGGGTTGAAAGTTTGTATGAAAGTCCT
Organism: Erebia ligea; assembly: GCA_917051295.2. Classification (NCBI taxonomy): domain Eukaryota; kingdom Metazoa; phylum Arthropoda; class Insecta; order Lepidoptera; family Nymphalidae; genus Erebia; species Erebia ligea. The sequence goes on from OU785241.1 coordinate 3,769,636, forward strand.
TCATTTTTCAAGTTATAACCATGAAAGTTGGTATTTGGGCTTCTGGTTTAAAATAAAGAAATACGTGTTTCACAGTTTTTGAAAATTTTATCCCCAAGGCCGTTAAATAGAGAGTTTGTCCTTCAATCACGCCGCAACAGAGCAATAGATCAACGTGATTTTTTGCATGGGTATAGTTGAGGACCTGGAGAGTGATATATATAGGATTTATCCCGGAAAATTAAGGAGTGCCTGTGGGGATTAAAAAAAACTTATGCCACGCGAACGAAGTCAATAATTCAAATCGGTTCAGAAACCACGGAGATATGCACCGACATACATTAAAAAAAAAAGGTACGCGCCGAATTGAGAACCTCCTCCTTTTTTAGAAGTCGGTTAAAAAACAAATTATTGTATGCAGTGAAATGAGTTACAAGCTTTCAATACACTTTGTAACGATTTTCTGGAAATTCACAGTCGTATTTCTTTAAAGTAAAAAAAACGAAGCTTTTAGTTTTGCCGGAACAACAAAATTAGGATATAATTTTTTTTTTTTTTTTTAATTTTTTTATTAACCATAGTAAACATTAGGTACAGAATATTCTATTTTATTCCGTCAAACTGCATGGCAGTTTGTTGACGGGATCATGCTCTTATTTAATTACAATAAATAAGTACCGTCTCACAATTTCATACTTAATACTTAATATAAAATTAAACAAAATGTCCTTTTATTGACTTAAATAGTCACCCTATATTTTGATGTTTGATTCAGTGTATGGCTTCTAGACATTAGGAATATCTGTGTTAAGAATATTAAACATATTAGAATTATTAAACAGTACATTAATTATTGTACTGTTTTAGCTATACTTTTTTAATATTTCGGACTGTTCTACGATAATTTCACTGTTTGAAATTTGTCTGTTTTAAAATACTTACCACAGAAAATTCTGGTAGATGACAGAAGCCAAACTCGCTCCATCATATTGGGGCCCCAAGCGAGGACCTCCTTCGGAACCCGTTTCAAAGGTCTGACCCTAGCAATTAGGACCGGAGTAACAAAAAACAATATAGGAGCAAATTGCTACCATTTTTTACCAAAGACGACGCCAAAGAAAAAGGGAGATCTGCCTGTGTTAAAGACTACATTCAGCATCAAATGTTTTTATACATTGCTTTGGTATTTGTTGGAATACCAAAACCATATCTAAAGACTAGCTGATGCCCGCGACTTTGTCCGCGTGGTTTAAGTTTTTTTGATTCCCGGGGGAACTCCTTAATTTTCTGGGATAAAAAGTAGCCTATATCACTCTCCAGGTTCTCAACTATACCCATGCCAAAAATCACTTCGATCCGTTGCTGAGATTGAAGAACAAACCAACAAACCCAAAAACCAATAAACCAACAAACAAACACACTTTCGCATTTATAATATTAGTATGATTTGGTGTTTCATGTTTTTTTTTTATATAATTAGAACAAAGTAAAGTATTTTTATGTTGGTTTTCTATTTGGAAGTCCGCTTCTAACTGCTACAATATTAATAAGTTCAGTATAAACAGCGCTCCAAGCGGTAACTTGGAGAACTACATTATTATAAGCTAGGCCTTATCTTATAATAATGTAGTCGTAATATGTACGTCAAGAATACAAAGTATAACTAAATACTACACTATACTAGACTATAAATAGATATGAGAGATATATATATACAAAGTATAACAAAAATGTAAGGAACAAAATACACAAGAATTTTCTCATCTTATCTTAACGCAGTGCCATCGAGGGGTTACAATAATTACTAGCTTTATGATGCTTACGTCATAATAACTATCTGTATGCCATTTTTCAGCCCAATATCCGTCCAGTGGTTTGAGCTGTGCGTTGATAGATCAGTCAGTCAGTCACATTTTCCTATATAAAGGGAAGTGTCTGTTATTTGAGCAGACACGTGAGGGCCCGATTAGCAGGTCCTCGAAATTTAGCAGGTAAGTGGAGAAGGTCGAATCAAAACCAAAGCTTGTTGATTCCTTTTTATACACTAGGGATGAACCAGAGACAACACAGATCATATTCCCTTTAAGCATGGTGCACATTTTTGTTCCCGAACAGTCAAATTTTATTATATCATCAACTTGGCTGAATTGTTGGCGTAGCAAAACGCAAATATTGGCGTTAACAGGAAGAATTGATTCATATAAATGATTTCGTCTGATAGGTGGTACTTAATGGTGGTACTGACAAAGGAGTATATCTTATACTTTGCTATGGAAAATATTTCCAGCGTCCGCCTACCCATACGTCATGCCCGAGGCATCTCCCAAGTTCCAACCTTCCTGCACCCGGTAATTATTATCAACGGGCTAAAACAACTACCAAAAAATCTCAAATTGCTAACCTTTTCGGGCCTTGTAAGTTTGGTGTTTCGACTTTCGATCCAAAAAAAAACGTAAAATGTTATAGTTTTTACAGTAAGCTCTATTAATTATTATGACGTAGGTACTAAATACTAATAGAAGATTTCATACAATTCCACAATTGGGTATTTGACTACTATTCAAATAAATTCTTTTCTAGTCATTATTAAATAGAGGATCTCCCAAAAGTCGTAATATCCTACGTCCCCTGATAGTTTTATGATGAATAACCATTTTAAACAATCGATTAAAGTAAAAAAGTGCGTCGAACTTTAATGACGTCACATTTCAGAATCCATACTAATATTATAAATGCGAAAGTGTGTCTGTCTGCCTGTCTATCTGTCTGCTACGCTTTCACGGCCCATCTCTTGAACTGATAGGTTGTGTCCCGGGGAAGGACATAGGCTACTTATTATCCCGGAAACTTCAAGAGTTCCCGCGGAAACCAAAAATCTTTATCCAAGCGGACTTCGGCGTCAGACACGAAACTAGCGACGGCCGAGCGACGGCGACAGCGGGGCGATGGGATTCGAGAGCTGGCGACGAATTTCGTGAAGGTGTTTTTAGGCAATCTGAAATTGTGGAAAAATATAATTTCGTTCATTGGCGAATCCAGTTTTGCCAGTCTGGTAGAGCGTTTACGGTTATTTCGCTACTGCGCAGTATATATAACATTTGCAAAAAAAAACCGAAAAATCATTTTTTTGGCAACTTGATTTTTTTATCTTTAAATTGTATACCTACTTATAGAATTCGAATAAATAATTCCCAGACGTTTTTGTCGGTTATAAAGTATTACCAGACCTCTTGCAAATTGTTCCCGAAATTCGTCGCCAGCTCTCCGAATAATCGCATCGCCCCGCTACCGCTGTCGCCCCGCTACCGCTGTCGCCCCGCTACCGCTAATTTCGTGCCCGTACACGAAGTCTCGGTCGTCATCTAGTTTTATATAAATACGCGTTTAGACGTTTGAAAAAAGTTGCTGATTTGACTATTTGTCAAGGGAATATGGTGGTGAAAGTTTATATGTAAATTATGGTATCATGAATAATAATAATTATGGATGCACAATTAATGGATAAAGCACGGATCACATTACCGCGCTGTCATTTAGTAATTCGATCACATCGCAGTCGTACACACATTTCGGCAGTGTTGGCATAATGATGTCACCCTGGTCCACTCTCCACTGTTTACAATCGGGGCCTATGTTTGTTTTGAATCTCGTTACAGCCGGATGATGTGTTACATTTTATGTTTTCGTGTTGTTAAGTAGGTAGGACCTTTACCCCGTCTCAGTAGTATCCAAGATTTGGGACCCTAAGACGGGTCACTCGTGACGCGGACTGTGCTGCTGGGTTTTTAGTGGGTATTATCATCTGAGTCCCACATAACCGCTTGGTGCGGTATGCGTAAAAGCATTTTTCCAGCGATAAAAAAAAAGGTAAGACCTTTATAGGATCAGCCCTCCGATTATGTAAGGAATTCGTAATCGTAATCGTTTGTCAATCGGATAATTCGACCTGTTTAAGGAGGTCATAGATGGCTGCACGACAAAAAGCATGTCATCATCAACATCATCATTTCAGCCTGCGGACGTCCACTGCTGAACATAGGCCTTTCCCAAAGAACGCCACTACACCCGCTCCTCAGCCTTCCTCATCCAGCCACTTCCCGCCACCCTCTTAATGTCGTCGGTCCATCGAGCTGGAGGGCGCCCCATACTACGCTTACTTGTACGCGGTCTCCACTCTAAAACTTTCCGGCTCCAGCGGCCATCGCTCCTTCGACAGGCATGGCCACTTCAGCTTGCTAATGGTTTGGGCTATGTCAGTGACCTTGGTTCTCTTACGGATCTCTTCATATCCAAAAAGCATGTATGAGCTCCTTAAACAGTTCGAGTAATACGTTTTAAGCTGTCATATGATTACGATTTGCTTAGACAATTGGGCCTCTTATTCGTTAGTTTCTCTCAGTTTGCGTCATTGCTGAGGGCCGTGGCCCGTGATCCCCCTCCATAATTTGAAGCGTTTTTTTGTGATAATAATGACGTAGGTTCCCTCTTCTCAGGTCCTTCCATATACGACTCTACTAAGAGTAATATTTCGACTAGATGGTGACAGCGACTTCGTCCGCGTGGATAAAGGTTTTAAGATTCCCACGGCAAATCGTTTCTTTATTATGTAATTTCGTCAAAATCGGTTGATAATAATTGACATGGACTGTGAAAGCGTAGCAGACAAAAACAATTTCGCATTTATAATATTAGTATGAATGTTAGTGATAAGTCACGATACTGCGCAAAGAGAAGCTTACCTATACACTTATAGCTTTAGTAAGTTGCAATTAGCAACTTACTAGCCCTAATAGTCCATTCATTTTAGATTTTTTCGCGGCAAAATTTATAATTTTTTGAAACCACTGTGGTTTTATACCTATGAGTGAGTACATTAAAAAACACAACCCCCCCCCCCCCCCTCCAGTGGTGGCTTCCCCCCTCCCCGCCTTGGAAAGTGTGCCATTTTGCAGATTTCCTAGATTTTCCAGAAAACTATACAAGCTAGGACAAAACCGTCAAAGAGAACATTGTTCCTTAATAAATTACCTACAAATAAGTTCATAACATTTATTATGATAGGAGTTATAGTTTACAAGCTATGATGCGTTAAAAAACACAACAACAGTAGTTTCAAACAATTATTAATTTTGCCGTTTTCCCCATACATTGAAATCTAGAATGAATGGACTATAACGATAACCTCAGGGGTCAAATAAAAAATATGTAGAACATCAAATAAATATTATAAATGCGAAAGTTTGGATGGATGGATGTATGGATGTATGTTTGTTACTCAATCACGCCCCAACGGCTGAACCGATCTGGATGAAATTTGGCACAGAGATAGATTATAGTCTGGAATAACACATAGGCTACTTTTTATCCCGGAAAATTAAGGAGTTCCCGCGGGAACCGAAAAACCTCGATCCACACGGACGAAGTCGCGGGCATCAGCTAGTGATATTATAAACGGGCAAATATTTATAAAACTTAGTTTTTTATTATATTATAGAGTAGGTATAATGAGTCAAATTAACATTCCTTAATATGATTAACATACAATAATATCGCATATTCAATGGTGTTCGCACACTACCGCAAGTCGCGAGACGCCTTTTTCAATAGTGATACCGATGTTGTTAGTTGTTACGAATTCGACGCGATAAGAAGACACACATTAATGAAAACAAATAAGGTCAGTGCATCCAATTTTAATATTCATTTCTAAATTCATTAGCCAGTTTGATTAGATATTACCAATAGAGAAGTTTTGCAAGTTTATGACGGTAACGTCTATAGTGGTTTCAATAACACTCGACCCTACATTGAAGCCGCTATGTGACGACAAATGGCAATGCTCTCCTATCCGTAGCTTTATGCTGGTTTGACAGCAACTTGAAAACTGTCACATTAGCCTAGGTGTTTAACGCCTGCAATGCTATTTTCAGAGGATGTTATATTTAAATTTTCGATACTGAAATGAATCGCAATACAATTTGCAGCTTTTGCGGGTCTCGTATTGTACAAAGGTAGGTATGCGATCAGTTTTACGGGTAACACATCTCAGGCCTCTGTAACCGGATAGGGCCCGGTATTATGATATGCGCACGCGCAGACCATTCGTGGAAGCACAAGAGATTGAGCCTTAGACCTTCCACGAAATGATTTTCAGCCTACGCCTATGAAATGGTTTAGAAGTAAATAAAAAAATAATGGAACGTATTCATCATCATAATTTCTACCCAACACGCTTGGCAACTACCATCTAGTTTTCTTCCACCTCTCGTTATTTCAGGTATTTTATGCCATGTACATACATGATACAACAGGCTGATGATGCCTATGACAAATATAAATACAGTACCACTAAATAATCAGGCCCGGTAGCCAAAATTGGAACTACATATTTTTTTCTAGCTGATGCCCGCGACTTCGTCCGCGTGGATTGAGGTTTTTCGGTTTCCGCGGGAACTCTTTAATTTTCCGAAATAAAAAGTAGCCTATGTGTTATTCCAGACTATAATCTATCTCTGTGCCAAATTCCATCCAGATCCGTTCAGCCGTTCGGGCGTGATTGAGTAACAAACATCCATACATCCATACATCCATCCAAACTTTCGCATTTATAATATTTATTTGATACCTGTTTAGTTTTTATCCGACTTCCAAAAATGGAGGAAGTTCTCAATTCGGCGTGTATCTTTTTTTTTTAATATTCTAGTGATAGCGTCACTACACCCCTGGTCAGAGAAGTTTTTGGGACTATAACTTCTTCTGAATCTAGTATATACATATCTGAACTGATTTAATAGAGGGTCTTCCAAAAGACTTAAAAGTTAAAATCCACGTCCTCTGTTAGTTACAGGTTTGATAACCAATTTAAACTATCGATTAATGGAAAAAAGTGCGTCGAAAGTAGATGAAGTCCCGACTCCCGTCATACAAATTTCTCAAAAGTGGGCAGTACATTGGCAGTTTCTCTGGTACTCTCTGAAAAGTAAAGAGGTACGTGGATCGAACCCCTGAATGAACCAATCCAATAAGCAGAAAGTCAGGAGTCTAAACAAACTAGGCTATCACTATTTCTTATTTATTTTTTATTTATTTGAATTAGTTATTTTTATATTTCCTCCTAAACTTACGTACACCCTCGACACTTGTTCACTAGTTGTTAATAATTCCCATAAAACTTGGTTGCCTGGAAGAGATCGATTCAAAGCGATACGGCCGCCATTTGTACCGATTTTTCTTTTCTTACTTTAATGTTGTTGTATGTATTTCTCGTGTTTTTAGTGTACAATAAATGAAAATTGTATTCATTCATTGAAATTATGTGTTTGTAAGAGAATTGCTTATGCGGGTATGATTAAAGGTTAAAAAAATTACATATTGAGTGTTGAGTTATTGACCCTTGTAATTAGGATAACATAGGTAGGTAAATAGTTAAATACGTAAAGGTCACACCTAATTTTATATTCTCAGAACTATTTCACTCACGAATGCTGGCATTGCCAAATATAAGTACCATCGCAAGGACCTCGTCACATCTCTTTTGCGCAAGAAGATGCCACGTCCATACAAACATACAAGTCATACAAGTATGTGAAGATGTCGTTTATACGATTTTATGTCTAACAGATTTGATATAAGGGCTATTTTTGGTTGAATAAGGCAGTTGCCATAAGGCTAGGACTACACGGGGACCGGTTTCCGACCGGTTTAAGTATTTTGCATGTCGATTCAGAAAGCAATGGGAATATTTCCTCGACCATCGTGACTACCAGCAGGTTCCAGCAGCAGGCTTCCGCGTTTTCCTCAGACAGAGTAGGTACTCATACTATCCTTCTCAGTAATAAAATATGGACATGTCATGAAAATGTGCTTGAGTTTTCATAATAATCTTGAGATCTACTAGATAAGTCACACTCATTTAGGTTTTTCGAAAAAAACGTGGGAACTCTCTGATTTGTGTGGGCAGTGCCTACTAAGTATAAATTTTCACCTCGCATAAAACACCAGAATTTTTTATCTGAGGGCGTCCACGCCTGCACCTAACACAAAATAGTAACTAGTAGTTGTATACCGAATATCACCGGTGGCCAAACTAAACTAAAACTAAACTTTTAAAGCACACTATACAACAACAGAACAGCAAGAAACCGACAGCGTTGGCATTTTTATGTGATTGACGCCCAAACAACTAGCACGAAACATTTTTGCTCGACGTTTCTGATAGGAACAGCTAAGGTGTGGAATACCCTCCCAGCGTACTTATTTCCTGCCACGTATAACTTAAGTATCTTCAAAGCAAGAGTGAATAGGCCTCATTGCTTTGCGCAAGCCTGTCTCGCAAATAAAACTTTTCACGTTACCTAAAAAATGTTACCGGATTGAAACCGGATAGCAGTGTAGTCTGAGCCTTAACTTGTTTTGTATGCATACCTCCACGTACTCATGGTGTGGGGGGACCGTGCAACTATGTGCTAGGATGAGAGATATAACTCGATGGATTTTTATATGCTCGTCGCATACAAAGTGGTTTATATGAGCTTTAAACGTGATAGATTCAATACCAACATTAGAAGGTTCAAGAGGATTTAAAGGTCTGTACCTGTAGTATGTACTCTGTTTGAATAAAGAGTATCTTGAAGTTACAATCGGTAGTTTTATATCATAAAAGCTGTTAGATCGAAACCCGCTTAGATTATCTTAGACTAGCTGATGCCCGCGACTTCGTCCGCGTGGTTTAAGTTTCTCCTTAATTTTCCGGGATAAAAAGTAGCCTATGTTACTCTCCAGGTCCTCAACTATACCCATACCAAAAATCACGTCGATCCGTTGCTCCGTTGCGGCGTGATTAAAGGACAAACCAACAAACCAACAAACCAAATAATATTAGTATGATACTAGATCTTCGCCCGCGTGGATTTATGTTTAAAATCCCGGGGGAACTCTTTGATTTTCCGGGTCGTAAAATAAATCTTAGTCTAAATACTTAAAATAAATATATATATGTATAACACAATATACATATTAATTAACTTAATATACCTACCTGATAATATTTTAAAATAATCAAATAAATATTATAAATGCGAAAGTTTGGATGGATGTATGGATGGATGTTTGTTACTCAATCACGCTCCAACGGCTGAACGGATCTGGATGAAATTTGGCACAGAGATAGATTATAGTCTGGAATAGCACATAGGCTACTGTTTATCCCGGAAAATTAAAGAGTTCCCGCGGGAACCGAAAAACCTCAATCCACGCGGACGAAGTCGCGGGCATCAGCTACTTGTTTATAAAGTCAAATACAGTACATATAATACTCGTACACTTATTTAAAGTCGCATAACTATGGATATGGGTGATTTCGATTTGATTCTCTCACTTGTAGGATAGCAACAACTACTTTAATATCCATCGAGAGGCCTTTGCCCTACTGCAGTAATAGACCATTACTTCAGCTTTATTGGCCAGGTCAGTACACCAGTGCAATCACGATTACATAACAATAAACAAACTAAATTATTCAATTTGCATTCATTAGCTGATGTCATCGAGGGTCGGCCTAATGTTAATTAAGTTAGCTGAACTATCTACCGAATAGCAATGCCATTTTTGGTGGTTATCCTATGTGAAATCACATATCCTACGTTTGAATGTAGGTAACTAGGTAGGTAAAGTTTTACCTGCTGGACTAAACGTGTATATCTAAAGTCTGCCAATTATGGCATAAATCTATGCTCGTGAAAATGTGCTATGTAGATACCTATATTACCTACCCTCAGTTCTCCCTAATATTTCACAGGTGAACTATGAAATCTGCCAACTATGGCCTAATCTGAGAGGAGTACTGTGCTCATCAGTGACCCGGTAATGCTCCTGGTATGATGTCCAACTGCTTCTTAAGTTAAGCTCTAAAAGCTAGATTGGCCTAGGCCTATTATGAAGACTCAGGGTCACTCAGCGAGCTATGGAGAGGGCTATGCTCGGAGTGTCGTCTTCTAGTGTCGGATGTGCGTGTTGCTTCCTTATTTGCTTGCTTTTTCTGCATTTTTAAAAGCGGAAAGGCGGGCGTTGCATCTCCCATACAAGTTTTTTAGCATACTAAAGTATAATAGAGCGAACTAAGCTTCTTGGCCCCTGATTTATTCTATCAGTTGAGAAAACAATATTTTGTCAGTCTGGAATTTCCTATATTAAACATTTGCAGTTATCACGGATAAATCCGTCAAGATGTTCCGCAGTTATGTGCGCAGGCGCAGACACAGCGTCTATTCGCGGAATTCATAGTATACGGCGAACTGGAGCGGTTATCGAGTGATTGAATCATGCAACGGAACGTAATATCCGACCAGAAGTTTACCAACCAGCTAAAATGGGCGAAGGAATTCAGTCTGCGCCCATAAAATACAGATAAGGAAGGAGTTCGTCTACCTACAGAAAGGAGCGTAGAGTAGGTACTTAAATGATTGGAAGCAGTTTTTCAGATGCCAATCTTCAGGAGGTTTTTGTTATTATTTTCTTTTTTTTCTTGCATAGAGTCCGATGAGCCTACAATCAACAAAATATGCGAATGCATAATATCGTCCTCACTCTCGAATTTTGAATGCATGCGAATTCAACAGAAATCGTTTGTTAGGATCCTAAGAAAGTCTAACCACCTAGAACTAGTAGAACCCGTAGCAAGTTGTCATCAAAGGGCTCAGCAGATTCGTATTTCTGTGCTATCATCGCTTAAAGCAGTATTATTTTAATATTGTTGACGCTCTTGTTTCGGAAATAACATCCTTATTTTAAAAATGTCAAGGTACCTACGTCATATAAATCTGACATTTTAAAATAATTGGGTATTTGACAGCTAGTCAAATCAGGTACCTACTTTTCTCAATCTTCAAAACGCGCGCTAATTTTGTATGAAATAATGAATTGTGATTTGTGACGTCAACGCACTTTTTTACTTTTACGTCTCTTGGCAGATCTTCTATTTAATAATCACTAAAAAAAAAGTAGTTGTCAAATACCCAATACTACTTTAAGCGATGGTAGTATGGGACGCCTTGTACAAAGTGTCCCACTATTCACAACAAATCCCACTTTTCTATACTAGGTGTGGGACTATTCCCACAAACTTATCTGACCCGGTGACAGCTTCTCTAGTAGGTATGCCTGATATGTTTTTTTTTAAATTATTTTTCATATCAATGAAAAATAATTTTAAAAAAATCATATCAGGCATAAAAATTAGTTCCAATTTTGACCACCGGGTCAGATATGTTTGACGGACTATAAGTTGTAACCACTAGTCCATCGTGCCTTTAGTTTAGGTAGCTTACATAGCTAAGCCACAAAAAGTAGGTAGCATATTATTTTAATAGGAAATTACTGGATTTCGACCGGAAAAGCTCCGCATACCGAGATTATTATAATCCACTTTGTCGGTTTACAGTTAGCTGGTGTTACATTGTTGTGAATCACATACTTTCAAAATGGAGAAATTACCACGTACTTCTAAAGTCTGCCTTTCTATAATACTTATCAAGAATGTGTGAGGAATGTTGTGTATTTGGATTGGGATATGATCGCATTATTTTTATTAAGTAGTCGACACCTTTTTTTTTTTGACGGGGGGAGAAAACTTCCTGAGATACCCGATCTCCTATGGAGGAGACCGGGTTATGTGGGATTGTACCCACTAAAACTCCCCCGGTGACCATCCTCAGCGCATGATGAAAGGCTCCGGGACCTCTTAAGAACTTGCGAGTCCAGAGTAAGAGTTGCTTAAGTAGGTAGTCGACACCTACGATATTAAAAACATAAGTCGTTGGTCCACACTTCCATATTAATATTAGTTATAATTGCGAAGGTGTGTTTGTCTGTCTGTCCGTCTATATGTCTGTAACCTTTTCACAGTCGAAATTTAGCACAGATACGTACAAGTTGCATCCCGAGAATGGACATAGGATAACTTTATTTAATCTAATATTCTAATATGGATAACTGTTTTAAAATTCAGTTGCAAGTATTGACCTAAACAAACCCACAAACATTGCATGTTGAATAAAAACTTGTAAAAATCATTATTTTAATAAATTACGTACATTAATCCAGATATGATCGCATTCCATAGTAATCTATACAAAGTGGGGTGAAAAAGATCACATTTGTGATTGGATCTCGGCATGATCTTCTTTTTGTTGACTTGTCCCGCTATCAATCAATTGACGTCAAACAAAGTTTATCGTTAATGCCTGCAGGCAGGTCAAGTTTTACGTCAAACGAATAGGTATCGACTTTTGATCTGGGGCCATACTGCCAGATCTTAAAGCCATATTGTTTCATTTAATAATAAATAATTCATTTTATAATTTTTTTTTTTTATAATTTTTTATTACAGTGCTTTACACACGAGGAAAGTTTCTACACTTACTTAAATATACATATCAAAAATTTCGGAACCGGCAGGATTTGAACCTGCGTCTCTCTGGGAATCGCGCCCTGAGCGCCTTGACCACTCGGCCACGGTTCACTTATTCTTAACACTTAACTTACACTTATAATTCATTTATTCCCAAAAAAAAAATTCAAAAGAGTTACATAAAAGATACTTAAATATGTATACCTAAAATGTTTACAATATTTGTAATGAACTTAGAATATTTGCATAGATTAGAAACAAATAATATCCCTTAAAACCTTAATTATACAATACAATGCAGTACGATGGATAAGGTGAACAATAAAGTTTTTGAGGTCAGAGGGAGTGCTTTAGCACCCGTACTAGGAAAACCTGTGTTACGGGCGCCTGTGTTACATTATTGTTGACTGTCGTAACCAAAATTATCCAAAAATACGCAGAAGCTCACCAACATCATCATGTAAATCTGGAGGCTCTAAAACTTCTAGATGACACGGACATCAAAAAGAACGAAACCGTTCGAATTAGTGTAAAAAGTGTACAATTGCTGTTTCAGTGAATTTGTGCTTGTGCTACTTATGTAGGTCACAAAAACGTAGTGAACATCAAGTAAATTAAAATAAACTAAGGACAGTTATTAGACTGTGAATTAGATGTAGAAATTAATTATAAGTTTGAGTTAGAATAATATTACATATCAGCCCATAGGCTAGATGGTGTAGACAATAAAGTTGCCATTATATTGTAATAGAACTTTATGGTAAGAAAAAAAAAATGTTGACTTTCGTGTTTTAGAATTATAATCCTTATTTTAGGAACGCCAAGGTCCGTGACATCAAACTGTCATTTTGAATTTAAGCGTTGGCAGAATGTCCCCTGTACTACACAAAGTGTGTGTTCCGTTATAAGCACTGCGAGCACTGGCAGTGCTCTTTACTGGGGACTTTCAGTGGTCTCAGTGTATTTCGGAATGCACCCAAAATTTCACTAGTCTCAGGAGACAGGTCATATTGTACGTTCTTTCCTATCAGTCTTTCGACGGAGGCGTCTATTATTCGCATTTATTATAGGGGTAGCGATTTTCTAGTCATGTTTAACGTGCCTTTATAATTCTCACAAGAAATGTGTGTTATATCTCAAGACAGTTTACCCGGATTCTCCGAATCAGAATCGGAGTGCCTAAGAGGTTGACTAAATACATCACGTCCAACGCTCGTACGAGAAAACCGTTATCAAATAGCATATCTGCATCAGTTTAGACTTTAGTGCATACGTGATCCAGCTGTAATAGATTTACAAGCTGTTAGATTGAAATCCATTCAGATTATCTTAGATTAGAATATAATAGACTGATTTTCCCACTTCAATGTTATGCTTAAGGTCTTTACAAGGATAGACATGTATTACACATGGCTATAACACATGGCTATACATAATAAAAAGGTAGGTAAGGTTAAAGGATGGTCTCCATAGAAAATTACAAACTATCTTGTACTTAGTGGATAAATAGTTGTTTGTTCAACAAGATAGGAAAGTTCGTTTTTGTTGCGAGTTCCTAGTTTCTTGTAGTGTTAACTTTGCTACATATCTTGTGAATAAAACCTTTTCACCTCACTAGCTCAAAAGGGGCGCCTTTGCTGCTTAAAACTAGTAAGCAAGTGGTTTTTGCTCACTAAGTGAGAAAAAGTATTTTGACTTAAAACCAGTAAGCAAATGTCGTTTTGGTGAAAAAATACCTATTATAGAATCCTTAGCTCGCTCGGATTCAAATTTGAAACTAGGCACTCGCAACAAAAACTAACTTTGCTATCTTGTTGAACAAACAACTATTTATTTACGGAGTAGGTAGGTAGGAGTAGGTATTGCTAAATCTGTGCTATACCTATTACCTACCTATTGAGGAAACTATAGAGGTCTAGAATCTAAATCCAAAGCCAACTCGCACATTTACAAAAATCATTTCATAGTAAAGCTGGTGAGATACCTACTCGTACTTGCGTGCTCAATTGGAAACAATACTTGCGATACCTTATCAGTTGTTATCAGCGCTCTCGCATTCCACCGTTATCTTAGCAAGATACTTAAGATCACCTAATGCGGTTTGGAGTGCGCATTAGAGATAGGTGTTTCCATTAAATTGATATCATCTGTTTTTAATTGCCGTTACCGTTGGATGGTAGTGGAATTTGAATTTGAAAACGTCATTTTTAGGGTTCCGTACCCAAAGGGTAAAAACGGGACCCTATTACTAAGACTCCGCTGTCTGTCTGTCTGTCTGTCTGTCTGTCTGTCTGTCTGTCTGTCTGTCTCCAGGCTGTATCTCATAAACCGTGATAGCTAGAAAGCTGAAATTTTCACAAATGATGTATTTCCGTTGCCGCTATAACAACAAATACTAAAAATTAAAAAAATATACATATTAAGGGGGGTCCCCATACAATACAGGTTTTTTTTTCGTATTTTTTTGCTCAATATTAAATTTAACAGAATATTAAATTTCACAGAATATTAACTTGTATATTACCTTTCAAAATAAATAATTAAATATCAATAAAGTAAATATTAAAGGGGGGCTCCCATACAACAAACGTAATTTTTATTTTTAATACGTCATAAATCGTAAAACTTACTACAGGTTTGTACGGAACCCTCGGTGCGCGAGTCCGACTCGCACTTGGCCGGTTTTTATACCTATTTAAGAACAGATTTTATAGTTATTTAAGGTCCAATAGGTAAAGACAGAAAGATCCTCACAGTTTGTGCCGAGATTCAGTTCTGGTTTTTTTTTAGATATTCGCAAAGGCAAACCTATTTTAGCTAAGATCTATTATAGCTTGTTATAGGTAACTTTGGTTCCTGCAGGGACGAATTAATGGTTGATTTAGTAGGTTAATAATTGCTTGTTATTTTATCTTTAGTTTTATTAGTTATATTGTAGGATTAGTTATGATTGTTAATTTAGTTGTATTTTATTTATTTATTTTTTAGTATAAGCAGCCTGTAATATGTACCTATTACAAGGCGCAGACGCTCATGCATTGAGGGCAAACCTCTGTTTTTTCAATGTGTACTTAACTATGTGTTTATTGTAAAATTTGTACTTGGATAAATAATTTTAAAAAACTATGTTTTTTAATAATAACAACAATATTAGAAATAAGGAGTGACCGAATTTGGAGGTTCAAATTTGGCCTTTTGGTTTCCTCCGTGCCTCGGAGCACGTTAAGCCGTCTGTCCCGGTTCTTTTCACTAACATCTGATATTAATCGTTACAATAACCGAAGAGTTTAAATACTCATAGTCGAATCTTATGCGGAAGGACGTGGGAACCCACCGCATTATTATCCCATTCGTGACCCCTTACCTCAGTAATGAGGAATACGACGCAGAGAGAATTCAGTCCACACGTGCAAAGTCACGGTCTTAGCTAGCATAAAATACCTAACAGTCGCAATCCTAAACGGGAAAATGATGTCAGCTTTGCTAAAAGTCAATTCCTTTCGAACATTCATTGAGCGAACAAACAGATTTCTAGTATTTTTAAAGATTTATGTCTAGATAAAAGGATGAGTAGAAAAATTACGTCGACTCTTAAATTGAATCTAGGCAAGTCGTTTGAGCCATATATTTTGTTTATCATTAAGGAGTAACGGGTCCTTGGCTAAGAGCTCGCAGACTATTTGTTTAATGGGCTTACACATTTGATTTTTAATAAGTAGAAATAAAGTTCAAATATTCATAGCGTATGATTATGTATGTAAAGATGACTTCAAAAGTTCTATATACTTAAACTTTTATACGAAGAAAGATTTGAAGTCACAGTTTTATAAACTGGCCTATTAGAACATGTTATAATATGCCTAATTTATATGCTGTAAACTAGCTGATGCCCGCGACTTTGTTCTGCGTGGTTTTAATTTTTTGTTATTCCCGCGGGAACTCCTTAATTTTCCGGGATAAAAAGTAGCCTATGTCACACTCCAGGTTTTTAGCTATACCCATGCCAAAAATCACGTCGATCCGTTGCTCCGTTGCAGCGTGATTGAAGGACCAACAAACCAATAAACCAACAAACCAACAAACAAACACACTTTCGCATTTATAATATTCTTATTTATAGTATGATTCAAATTATAAATTTACTCCATAGTTCAAGAAATACCTAGCTTGATTAGTATGGTAGCTGTGATAATTATTACTTCTTTCTAATGAAACTTGGGCTTCTTTCTCGTTCTTTCTCAGTAAAGTCACATTAATTTAACAGCTGTAATTCTGATTAAGATTTACTTTAGGGACTATAATACTTAGTAATTTTTTTATTTTTAACTGTACAGTAACTGCCGATTACGATGAGGCCAGCTCTTACACTATTCTGATGTAATAAATTAGCGAAGCTCTAGCAGAAGTGGTTAAAACATTTAAAACAAGATCTCTAGCATCTTGAGTTATTTCAGTACAAAAACCTATTTAAAACTAAAATGTAGATGAATATTATTTCTAGGTAGATAATATTAATATTATATGTGTTTCGTGACAATAAAACAGCAAAAAACATGCAATAAACATTCATAGATAGTCTAAAAGTTTTCTAGTCTCTAAATAGTTATCTACTTTAGATACATTTTATTATCTCATTAAAGATGTATTTTATCGTATAAAATAAACGATACCTTTTTGCAATTATTTAAACAGCGAAAGTATTATTAATTTTGTAATACCGATCGCTATAACACGTGTTCATTTTTAGGCAGCAAATTTTTATTAAAATAAAAAGTATATATACTTTTACCAACAATAAAGGTAGGAAGTATAATAAACACAACGTTTAAAAATTTAAAAATATACCTATCTATATTTTTTTTTAATTTGAAGAAATTTACATAAGAACATGTTTAACTACGAAATAACACATTGAAAACTTAATTTATTTAGCAAAAATAATTAAATATTGTTACCTTACGTCAATTTTATTGCCGAACTTATTACTGCCCAATTTAAATAAAGTATCTTAAGAACTTAGCGTAAGAAATAATAGTTTTCATTGTACTAATAATACAATGAAAACTACATAATAATAATAATTAATAATAAAAACCGGCCAAGTGCGAGTCGGACTCGCGCACCGAGGGTTCCGTACTTAAAAAAATTACGTTTGTTGTATGGGAGCCCCCCTTTAATATTTACTTTATTGATATTTAATTATTTATTTTGAAAGGTAATATACAAGTTAATATCCTGTGAAAATTTGAACCGTCTACCTGTTACCGTTTTTAATATTGAGCAAAAAAATACGAAAAAAACACGTTTATTGTATGGGGACCCCCCTTAATATATATATTTTTTTAATTTTTAGTATTTGTTGTTATAGCGGCAACGGAAATACATCATTTGTGAAAATTTCAGCTTTCTAGCTATCACGGTTTATGAGATACAGCCTGAAGACAGACAGACAGACAGACAGACAGACAGACAGACAGACAGACAGACAGCGGAGTCTTAGTAATAGGGTCCCGTTTTTACCCTTTGGGTACGGAACCCTAAAAATTACGACAGACAGACAGACAGACAGACAGACAGCGGAGTCTTAGTAACAGGGTCCCGTTTTTACCCTTTGGGTACGGAACCCTAAAAAGGAACTATTACTATGAAGGCACTATTAGTATTAAGGCACTCACCTCCAGAGCCTCCTGCGCGGTATGGAGGTAGTCCCTCAGCATCGCCTCCTGGATGCCCAGCCATTCTAGCCGAGGGTCTTCTAGCTGCGTCACCTCTGCAAACGAAAAAACAGCTTTTTAAAAATAATACGTATATAGATACTGGGGCTGATTCTGTAGTGCACAATCTCTAAACTAAACTAAAATTAGAGCATTACAAATATTGCTAACCCTTTCATAATACTCCCTACGGAAAGGGACAGAACTAGATTTAAAGATGCCATTTTAGTTTAGTTTAGAGATTGTGCAGTACAGAATCAGGCCCAATAGATACCTAATATTATAGCTACGAAAGTTTGAATGGATGGATGTATGGGTCGATGGATGTTTGTCACTCAATCCCGCCAGAACGACTGAACGGATCTGGATGAAATTTGGCACAGAGATAGCTTATACTTAGTCTGGATTTCTGGAATAACACATATTATGCTACTTTTTATCCCGGAAAAGATTTCCCGCGGGAACCAATCACGGCTTCGTCCGCAATCCACGCGGACGAAGCCGTGGGCATCAGCTAGTTGTTTAATAAATGCTACTTCAAAGTTGCTCTTGGCTGCGAATTAATCTGGATGGTAAGTGATGATGCAGTCTAGCAATGGGCTAACCTAGTAAACAGACATAATATCGTTACGGATAGCCCTTATCTCTACCAGGATAGATATATCTCTACCAGCATACCTAGTCAGTTATAATAAAGTTATTGTTTTCTGGACGGCATTGTACCGGAACGCTATACCTATCACTTGGAGGCACATCTTTACCGGTAGGGTGGTAATTATCCGTCTTAGCCCCCGATCAGATTAGACCAGAGACAAAATACCTAGGTAATAGAGACAGAGGAAAATCATTAATTCGCCAATTGCCCTGACCGTGTATCGAATCCGAGATCCCTTCTCTCGCCGTCACCACCGTGCCAGAGGTTGGAAAATTCCGCAAAATGACGTCATCACTCATCACCTCACTATACGCCTATTTTCATAAATTCAAATCGTATGACCGAGTTTTTACACGTTGGCCAATATAATTATGTAGGTAAGACCAATATGTTGTCGCCACGGTACAAGTGGCGCCACCGGACGTACGTTAGCAATATAAGTTATGAAACAGAAAGTATTAATACCTGTCAATTTGACTTGTTTCATGTCAGTTGATTTAATCGGCGGATACGAACGCCATGTTGAAAATGGTTAGCATAAAATATGAGCGTTAGCGCCTCTGGATGACTACAGATGGCGCTGTACCTGTGAGGCGGCAAAGCGGTCAGTACGCGAGGTTTCCGCCAATCAGAAACGTTTCCGCTCATGTGACAGCTATGTTTAATGACGTGACGTCATAATATTGTTTAGAATATTACATTATAGCAACTTAGCCTGTATTCATTCGATACTCAGATTTGCCTCGAGTAGCAAGTGTTCTAGAAAGTACGACCTATCTATACCTTAGTTGCGAGTGGTTATGGATCTATGTGTTGTTATATTGTTACATTGCAATTAATTTAATATACCTGACGTGTTTAATTGTTCAAATATTTAATTGATTTGTTTAATTGTTCAATGATTTAATTAATGTGTTTAAATAGTTCAATGATTTAATTGATTGATGTTAAGAATGGTCGGCGCCATATTAGTAGTTTTCTGTTGATATTATTTAAATTGAGAAGTATAAAGTACGATTTATTAATTGCTTTCATGTTTTATTATAATCCGCCTCTGGTTGCTAACATCAGAAGCGGGATCATGAACCAGTTTTGCCCACTAAAATTGTTTTTTGTTTACATGTGAATTGTGAACGTGAGGTGCCTTGCTGTGCGCCTCGGTGTCGCGCTGTGTGCGCTTTGCTGCGCAGTTTGCTGCGTGCCTGATGACATGCTGGTGCAGTGATGAAACCGTCGAGACTTTGGTGAAACGATGGTTTTCAAAACGCTGGTGAGAATTTTCCATGTATGCATGATGTACTTTGACGTACAAAGTAAATGAACGAGTAAACATCACTTCACGTGACCTAAAAAGTAAAAGCAAAGCCGTTAATCAGAAAATGTTTATTGAATATAAAATTTTGTGAGTTATAGTGATAAAAAAAGGAAACGGTTCACTTAAGAATATTGCAAAAAAATAATTGTTTTACGGAATGGTTAATTTTGGTTGTTTAAATTTTGAGTCCCTCAAATGCCGTGACTGTTAGTTTCCGAATAGTATAAAGTGTCTAGCTGAACCATCTTGTTGAAAAGTAGAACCTCGTGGTATAAAAAGAGGTTCGGTGGCTCCGTAAATAGTGTAGGTACCGACCGGGTACAAAAATATTTTTGTGATAAAAAGTTACTCATACCCTAAGTTTGCATACGTAACTTGAAGCTTTTAAGTGTGCATAATATTCAAATTGTTTACTGAAGAATGCTGTAAAAATAATTGTTTTTACATGATTTGAATTTTCATTGTTTAAATGAGGGTTGTCATTTAAAAACCACGACCTAGTTATAATACTGTACAAATCAACCGCGATTCGTTAAAATTGTTGAGGTCAGGTATGGACGAGCGGATATTTGAAGTTCTGATTAACGTTAAATATAAAATGGGTTTTGCAGGTTGGTTTCTTTAATGTTACCTGGTCGTCTAATTTTGACTTTAGTCTGCTTGATTGGAGAAGTTTTATGGATAGAAAGTTTGTTTTCGTTTGACCTGTAATCCTGACAAAGTTGAGTTGTTCATGCAATAAGGTATATATAAAATAGCCAAAATGGTTTTGTTTTGAGAAAATTTAAATAATGCTGGTGTACATCTTAGTGATGACTGGCCGGCGATGGAATAGTCCACTGGGATGTACATAAGTTTAACCTTCCTTTAAATGTCTAGTGAAGAGTGAAATATGCTTCGAACTTGTATATTGGTGCTTGGATAATAAATATCTTTGTGACGGTATTTATTCGTGTAAAATAAATCCGTTATAATTATTGAAGTTAAGATTTATAGTGATATGCAACTAGGGTTGGCCAAAGGCATCGCCTAGTGTCAGCTTTGTGTTTAAAATTGAATTGAATTTTTAGAAAAAGATAAAAGATTGTTAATTTAAATATTGATGAAGCTTTAATTAAACTGATTTTGACTCATTCAATGTATTTCTCTTAGTTCGTTGGCGGGATCGCCATATTGGAATAACTTGTATAAATTATACGAATACTTTGACGTTTGAAAGTTAGTCTCCTACCGGAAGACTAAGCGATTATTGAATCCTTTTGTTTGGATCACAATTTGGCTTAGAGCTTAGCAGTAGCAACTGCAGCCTGATCAAATGATTAATTCCTTTTTGTTGTGATGTTTTGGCCAAGTTTTTATAATTAACTGGTATATTAAATCTCCGTGAAACCGCTACACGTTGTGAACATTCGCTCGTGCAAGTTTTAAAGAAAGTATGAATATATTTTTAAAGCAAATTTATTTATTTACCCACTTCTGGCATTATGGAAAGCTAAAGTCACTAGGGAAAGCTATGAGTCTTAACAATTAACTGACCGTTGATGAAACAGTTTGGAATAAATCTAAGCATCAGTTATGCAAGTAGCTCATGAATGTTTAATGGGTGGACCTCCAGTTGCTGGCCGGTGATGGGATAGTAGACTGGAGGCCACTTGAGTCTTTGATAGGTGGACTTCCAATTGCTGGCCGTTGATGGGATAGTAGATTGGAGGCCACTTGTTGGAATTTTGGTAGTTATACAAGTAGCTCATGTGTCCTTGATAGGTGGACCTCCGGTTGCTGGCCGTTGATGGGATAGTAAATTGGAGGCCACTTGTTAGAATTCTGAAAATGGTTAACGAATTCTTGAATAAAACGTTCTAATTGTTGCTGTTTTTGTTCTCAGCAACTGTACCAGACGGCATCCAGGGACGGATGCGTGCGCAGGAGGGCCGTGTTGTCGCCACGGTACAAGTGGCGCCACCGGACGTACGTTAGCAATATAAGTTATGAAACAGAAAGTATTAATACCTGTCAATTTGACTTGTTTCATGTCAGTTGATTTAATCGGCGGATACGAACGCCATGTTGAAAATGGTTAGCATAAAATATGAGCGTTAGCGCCTCTGGATGACTACAGATGGCGCTGTACCTGTGAGGCGGCAAAGCGGTCAGTACGCGAGGTTTCCGCCAATCAGAAACGTTTCCGCTCATGTGACAGCTATGTTTAATGACGTGACGTCATAATATTGTTTAGAATATTACATTATAGCAACTTAGCCTGTATTCATTCGATACTCAGATTTGCCTCGAGTAGCAAGTGTTCTAGAAAGTACGACCTATCTATACCTTAGTTGCGAGTGGTTATGGATCTATGTGTTGTTATATTGTTACATTGCAATTAATTTAATATACCTGACGTGTTTAATTGTTCAAATATTTAATTGATTTGTTTAATTGTTCAATGATTTAATTAATGTGTTTAAATAGTTCAATGATTTAATTGATTGATGTTAAGAATGGTCGGCGCCATATTAGTAGTTTTCTGTTGATATTATTTAAATTGAGAAGTATAAAGTACGATTTATTAATTGCTTTCATGTTTTATTATAATCCGCCTCTGGTTGATAACAAATATTATCTGAGCACTAATCGATTTAGCAAGGCTCGTATTCGTGTAGTAGGTACAGTCACCGCGAAAGAATTCGTCAATCATTATCGGCTACCTAACAATAACAAGCGATAGATTTCGATTAGGGTAACCATGTAATTTAATTTAATAAGACTTATCCCGTTTTCGAAAAGAAATACCTACTTCCATATTAATCGTTTACGCTTTCAAAGTAAACGCTTATTTTCATCCCACTGCTGGGCATAAATCTTTTCTAGATCAGGTTTGCAAGGTTTTAGTTTGCAACAATTTTTTTAATAATGAAATAATAGTTACTTAACATTGTTATCTCAAAACAGATATTACGAGAGTTATAATACAATACTTGAAATTAATGGCTACGTATATGCATATAGACCACTTTGTTTCAATTAAAACAATGGATAGATTAGGTTTTATATCATAGTCTTCGTCTCAACTGACAACCCTCAAGCATTGTTACGAAGATATATACTTAAAACTTTAATATGTAAAGCAGAGCTTGTACCTAATATAAACCACTATAGGTGCTGTTAATTTTCCCACACTTATTTTTAAAACAAAAAGCTACCTCAAGGCAATGCATTACGTTCTATAAAGAAGTTAAAAATGGTATGACAATTTTCCTATTAATATTTCCATATCAAGCGTTTCTGTATTAATAACATATTTACACTGAGAATACCTATTTCAAGAATAACGACGATGGTTCATTAATTATCCTTAATGCAACCACTCGTTACCATAATTATGTTGCCCTATCTCATAGTTAACCAATTTTGCCTAGAGCGAATTTTTTGCACAAGTACGCGGTTGTAATAAGCTTTTACACTTGGTTTCCAAGTATTTCTATTTTATCTTGATAGCATTCTTACAAATAATGCGTCTCAGACTCGCTTTTATATTTTATAAAAATATTAAAAACGGATTATCTCTGTACAGAAAATATATTATATAATATGTATTATAAATGTGTTTTTAATTATGGAGCCTCGAGATCCCTCCGGAGCCCTGCAGTATCCACTTATTAATTTAGGAATGTGGACTAGAAGATAATGCTGCTGTTTTAGCTGTACCTACACATCACCAAGGAAATTTAAATTTGTCAAGGCTGATACTAATAAAAATTTACTGTATTCTGTCAATAAGTTACTTCACTTAACTTTTTACAAACAACCTTGCTTGCTTAGCTATCGATAAATAACAGATAAATTGGTTTTAATTTCAGCCGTTAGAATTAATGCTTATTAAGTACTATCAATATTAATATTTACTTAATATAATCATTTTGATTTTTTGTACACCCATTGACCCAATTACTATTCGAAATCATTATGTACTTTGGATTTGATTATATTCTTGCAATAAGTCCCTGAATTACAAAATGCGCTGTCATCCTAAACACTAATAGAATTAGTTTTTTATAGTTGTTCTTGTCTTATTCATAGCAATTTTGATGTCGGAGCTATATGCTACTGATACACTGTTATTTATGTACATAATCATGTTAATCTAGACGTTTTTCTAGATGGGAATTAGCATTTAGTAAAGCAATCGCCATTAATTATAAGAACGCCACACATATGATAGTATTAGGATGAACCACGGGCGTTATTTGACATTTATATTGGCAAAACAAATTGAAATTCAATTTCTTCATCGGGCGATATGTATGTAAATTAGCACCTGACTCAATAAACTTTGAAGTTCTCAATATTGTAAAATAAAATCCTGGCATGCGCGAGTCGTAGGTACTCTATTGTCTAGTGTTCCGTCAGTACTCAGTAAGTAAATCAATGTGACAATCGCAATCACTTCAGATTGGCACTATTAAAAAAACGTCTTATAAGTCAAAATTGAGAAAGAAAGAAACGTCAGTAATTGAAGAAAGCCTGGACATAAAAAATAAGTTGTGGAAAATAAGAAACAAGCATCGTAGCACAATTTTTCATTTGGCAAATGAAATAGCTTTTTATGTTGAGATGATTGACGGTAAGTCTCCAATAGTAGAAGAGGCATGTGAAGAAGAAATAACTTCTCAGTGAATCTATGAGAGCAGTTGATGACGCTCATAGCTCATTTATAATAATGATAGCTGATGCCCGCGACTTCGTCCGCGTGGATTAAGGTTTTATGGTTCCAGTGGGAACTGATTTCTCCTGAATAAAAAAGCCTTTGTGTTAATCCAGACTATAATCTATTTAACCCGCAGCTCATATACCAAGTTTCATGGCTATAACTTGAGAAATGAAGGACTTTCATACAAACTTCCAACCCCTATTTCACCCCTTCGGGGGTAAAATTTACAAAAACTGTGAAACACTTATTTCTTCATTTTCAACCGGTAGCTTGTATACCAAGTTTAATCGATACAACTTGAGAAATGACGGACTTTCATACAAACTTTCACCCCCTATTTCACCCCCTTAGGGGTGGAATTTTGAAAAACTGTGACACACGTACTTCTTTATTTTTTTACCGTAAGCCAAAATAAAAAGTTTCGTTGATATAACTTGTAAAACATCTTGAGAAACGAAGGACTTTCATACCAACTTTTATCCCCTATTTCACCCTTTTGGGGGTCGAATTTTTAAAAACTGTGAAACACGTATGTCTCCATTTTCAACCCGCAGCTCATATATCAAGTTTCATGGCTATAACTTGAGAAATTAAGGACTTTCATACAAACTCTCAACCCCTATTTCACCCCTTCGGGGGTAGAATTTCGGGATAAAAAGTATCCTATGTCCTACCTCGTAGTATGGGTTCAAATCGTGCCAAGTTTCGTTTGAATTCATTCAGTAGTTTCGGCGTGATGCGCGGCCAAGATACAGACAGACAGACAGACAGACAGACAAAATGAAAAAAATTACAGATTTGGCTTCGGTATCGAATAATGAGTGCCCTCCAAAAAAAAATTTCAAAATATCTTCAATGTACAGAATTGGACATGTTACAGTTTTATTATAAGTATAGATAGATAGATATAGATGCCCTCTTGAAAAAATACGTCAAGAAATTCCTGAATTCCTTAAAAATCACAAGGGACCCTAAAATATATTATGTTCAGTTGTGGCAACTACAAGTATGTGCACGTAAATTCTTGTTAATGCCTCTACCACTTTGCATACTTAGTTTACTGCCTCCAGGACTGTTATCAAGCTATGCGATCTCCCCCATCCCATACCTATTTTCTGCGTTCGCTTGCAATATTTATGTACTTGCGTCCTAGCTTAACCGACTCGGAAACAAGATAAAATTAAAATTGACGACATTCCTAGTCCATTGGTGAGCGATGCGGTCTTTTAGGATGAATGTCCTAAAAGAGCAAACGTATACCAAAAGAATTTTCAGAAATTTCACCAGAGATTCATTGAGTAGATGCTTGTGGATTTAGGAAGAAAAACTGGGGCTTAAATATCGCCAAGCCATCAAAATAATTAAATTCTGGTGGTATGTAAGTGTAGTGTTTTTAAATGACTATGGTGCGACGTCCCAAGCCAAAACCTCGAAGACCGAGACGACCTCTTCAATTTTGTTGAGATGAAAAGAATCCTGTATGTCTCCAGAATACAAGCTATGACATTGCCAAATATTAAAATCGGTTTGAGTGTTTGAGCCGCGAGGTATCAGACATAGAATAACCCAAAATCTAGAATCTAAATCTCCAACCACCATGTTGAAGAAACAAAGGAAGGATCGCAGTAAAAATAGATACAAAAACTTAAGAAATATACATTTATTTTGAAGTAAAAGTATAATATGCAATCTCTCGCATACCTAGCTAGAATCTAGATATTTTCTACGTTCGCTTGCAATATTTATGCGCTTGCATCCTCCTAGGTTTTATTTTACGTAATTCCAAGCAGGAATGTTCATGGTGCATAACGATAAACTCAAAATTGATTGGACAAGCCTCATTGGAGTCGGGTACTTATATTATTTTTCTTTTCCTTTGGGCCTGGGAATTCCTTGGAGATTATCCGGACCATAGTAAAATTATACGTATCGCATTTCTAAAATCAGTACCTAACTCTTTACCTAACTTAATAACTTTCCGTGCAATAGCTTTTTAATATTAGTTCGTGGCGTATAGTAAATTGTTCAAAGCCCTTTGATTGTTACATGGAAACTAAATGTAGTACACTAGTAGTAAAGTAAAATTCTAGGTATCGCCGTCGTCGTTTCAATCGATAGTCGTCCACTTCTGGACAAAAGTCTCCTACAAGGATCTTCAATTCAACAGAACATGGTCCTGTGCCGCATGCTTCCAGTGGCTCCCAGCTACTCGCTAAAGAATGTCCATCGGCCTAGTGGAAGTCTTCCAACGTTACTTGGATCCCCAACGCCTATATCGGTTCTTGTGCCTATATTGCCATTTTAACTTCGCTACTCACGCAATAGCACAACTAAATATAAGGCTTTATCGTATCGGCTACATATCCTGAATTTGCCCTATCAGAATGAAGAGCCACTCAGAGCTTGGAAAACGTATACAGTGTGCGAGTGGAGGAGGCGCCACTGTCTATTAAAAACAACAAAATATCTGCCCCCCGATTACGTAAGAATTGTCGATCAAACGTTAAAGATTTTCGTCAAAGTAAAATAAACCATAACTGCATTGGATTAGAGCTCAATTTCGTCTGCCCATTATTATACGTTTAGGTATGTACGATACCTTAAACGTATAAGAATGGGCAGACGAAATTGAGCTCTAATTCAATGCCGTGATGATTCATTTTACTTTGACGAAAATCTTTAACGTTTGATCGACCATTCTTACATGATTGGCGGGCAGGATCAACACTGATTAAATTTTGGTAGTTTCGAATTTCGCCACACGCACAGATAAGTTTGACAAGCTCAACAAGCTGTGTGTAAGTGGCAATTACAGTCGAACAAAAAAAAGGATAAGTATCGTTTTGTAGAGAAGATGCTTACCTAATTAACCCGACCATAATACCTACAAGCAACAACATTAAAATGAATCACCTTATTCTAATGCTAAAGTATTTAATCCGCCGCGCCGAGCCGAACTTCCGTTAGTCGCTAATGAATGCATGTTGACTCATCAACATCACTCCGATGGTGGACGATGCAAATTAATTAGTTGCAAAAATTAAATGTCACTGGAAGCAGGTAGCTGTGCTCATATTTGCCTTCTATCCCCTACAATTATAATTAGAACGAAAAATGTCTTATTAATTAACTAAATAATATTATGACCTCAAAGATGTGAAACTGGACTAACGCCATCTTTTTTGTCCACTACAAGTTAGCCCTGCTTGTAGCTCCGGTGTAGCTTCTAACCGCTCGAGATGGCGCAACACAGTAAACGCCATCTGTCCCACTTTTCATTTTCATTTCATTCCCACTGGGGGGACATAGGACATTAACACACAAGTTAGCCCCCAGACTGCGATCTCACCTGTTGATAGGTGATGCAGTCTAAGATGGTAGCGGGCTGACTTGTTATTGTTGTATGGCAGCTATATTAAACCCATTTTGGGTAGAATTTTGAAAAAATAAGTATTTTTTCCAATAAGTCGTTTCGAATAACTATATTATATCCAATATTATAATAATATATATCTAAACTGCAGTCTCCATGGATACGAAGCCGCGCTTTTTATTCTCTTTGTACAAAAAATTAAAAATAGGACTTTTAAATAACAGAAAAGTAGTGGACAAAGGTAAAGCTTATCTCAGAAATAGAAATTTTTTCCAGTTTTCCTTGAAAGTGAGTAAGGTGAATTGAAAGTGGTATTCAATTGTGGAATTGGTAATGGTCTAGGTACAAAAAATATGATTTTAAGGGAAATTATAATAACAATTCTACCAATATACTACTACTTATACTTTACTTGTTTCACTAGCGGTAGGACGTTTGCCGATAGGCCTCTTGCAGGGTGAAAATTTCATAATCTTATTGGAAAATTGTACGCGGGCGAAGTCACGGGCGGTAGCCAATAACAGGAGAAAAAAAAAACTAAGATTACAAAATGAAGAATGTCCTCGTATTGCATTTCGATCGTACTGTAGAGACCATTTCGCTTACGATGGTATTCAATTGCCATTGTCTCTAATCCGATTTGAGTAGCAATCAGTTAGCCCCGGCCTTGCGTTGAGAATTGAGCATAATAACTGACATAGTGCAAGAGCAAGCCGTCGAATTGAATAAGGTCCCAATACAAGCAAGTTTCCATCATAACACTACAATGCGGAATGCCCAGCATGCATTCCGAATTCCTCTCTACAAACCGATTGTACTTACGTTAATTCATGATACCTTTCCCGGCCCATCTGTTTAACCGATTTTGACGAAAATTGGTACAGATATAGGAACTTTTTATACCGGAAAATTAAAGAGTTGCCGCAAGAGTCTAAAACCTTAATCCACGCAGACGAAGTCGCGGGCATTATCTTGTTCTTTATAATAGATGGGGATTCGATGATCATGTTTTAAAGCTTCCAAAAATCACAAAAAATCGATGATCAACATCGTTGATTATGTGATCATCTTTTAGAGCTTTTAGGGCAAACGATCCGTCAAAGTTCTTCTAAAGATTTTTAATACCACAGGGGCCATACCGCCAACGCTTAAAGCCATATTGTTTCATTATTGTTAACTTTCGTGTTTTAGAATTGTAATCCTTATTTTAGGAACGTCAAGGTACGTGACATCAAACTGTCATTTTGAGTAATATTGCTTATTGGCAGTATGACCCCAACGCTCAACACTGCGATAGGGAGGTCGTTAATGTATTCTTCTCATGGCAAAATCTTCCTTTATCTCTTGGTGTAAGATCGAGCGCACTTTGGATGTCACGCGGCGGTAGAATGGGCCAGGAATGCAAGTATCATTCCGTAAGTGGAGTTTTTTATTGCCACTGAAATAGATGGCCCGTCCAGGTCATATTGATGCATGTGTTAGGTACCTATGGGTAAAATGAAATGACTTTTATTTGCACTTGTGGGTCCGATGTGATGTTTTATATTCGAATTTCGATGGGGGTACGATGATCGATTTCATGGGTAAAATAAAATGACTTTTATTTGCACTTGTGTGCCCCATGTGATTTTTTATATTCGATGGGGGGTACCATGATCGATGTCATGGGTAAAATAAAATGACTTTTATTTGCACTTGTGTATCCTATTCGATGGGAGTAGGTACGATGATCGATTTCAATGTGAATAGGCGGGCGATAAAGCCGGAAGCTGGAAGTTCTATTCTAATATAATAGAAGCTAATATTCATCTCACATTCCTATCTTTTTTTAAATATTCTTACTTAGTAAGTTCCTTGAAAGATTTACGCATCGCGGGAAAGGAAGCAATATTTTGCGGCAACAGAAGGAAAAAACGTTTTAAAAATAAACTAGGTAGGTAGGTAAAACTAGTTTTAAAAAAAACTTCCTCATAATATTTTCAAACATTTCAATTATTTACATAAATTAAGTAAAAAAAACTTTAAAGTTTCCGAATAAAAATGAAAAATAGCATAGCTTTGGAGCAATCTTTGGAAAATAATATTTGTATTGAGAAAATTGTAGACGTGTTTTTAGACCCAAGACCTTTGAGTAATGTAATAAACCAACAAAAATCACCTATATATTGAAATATCAAATTTATTGTATTTGCTTAAATAGTATTAAAATTAAAAGCTTTAAAAATTGCCAAAAATTCATACATGCGTTAGGAGGGATGGATGGATAGATGTTTGTTACTCAATCACGCCAGAACGGCTGAACGGATTTGTATGAAATTTGGCACAAAGCTTGATTACAGTCTGGAATAACTTTTTATCCAGGAAAATTAAAGAGTTTCCGCGAGAACCAAAAAACCTCAATCCAGGTATCAGCTAGTTAAAGAATAAATTATAAAGCGCATAGTTTTGTAAATAAAACAAGCTTAATTATTAGTAAATTCTACTACGCCTACAGTAATGTAATAATAGTAAAAACTCCAACTGACCCGGACCTCCTCAAGGTAGGCTGGTCCCGTTACTCAATCAGCATTTTTGTTATACGTAAATCTACGGAATAAAATCAACACCTTGTTCTTGTTTCCGGGCTTCAGTTGCTTTTTTTTAATAATAATTAAAAGTAATATAGCATTTTCAATACTGTCAACAATAATTGTGCGACTAGCACTAGTATACTAGCATCGGCGCAAAGTTGCCTGTCTGTCGGTATTCTACAGTATATATTTCGGAGAGTGTGCTCAAGAACTATTCGATTTGGTTCCTCAGTCATCTTTTTATCATCGAACCGCAAGGCATCGACAAGGTCTGCACCCTTACGCAGTCGAAATTCCGCGGACTCGTACGAGGCGATTTGCTTCCTCGTTCCTAATTCGAACCGCTAGGATATGGAATGCCCTTCCGGCTCCTCTTTTAATATACATACCTTCAAATCAAGAGTGAATAGGCATCTTCTAGGCAAGCTGCACCTTAGGTTGCATCACCACTTGCAAGCAGATCTGATTGCAGCCAAGCGCTAGCCTATATATTTATTTTTAAAAAAACCTAGCATACTAGTTGACCCAAACTTTCGGTCAACTAGTAAGTATGCTGCTACTCTTAAGTGGCAACCCTAAAGATAACGGTGGTGGCAGGAACAGAGCATTTCGCACGAAACGCACACGCATTCCTATGAATTATGTATGAGCGCGGGAGGCTTTTCCGCCATTTTCTGTATTTTTAACGACCACCCAACATATCAGCAGGAGCTTCTTGTTAGCTTAATAATGATTTTATTACTACCCGCAAAACCAAACGGATGTGTGTACGAGTATGTATGTATGTGTAAATATGTATGTTTGTATTTATGTATGTTCCACCGTAGTGCCTAAACTACTGAATCGAGGTTTCAATCGATTCGTTATTATGGTCCGGGTGACATAGGCTACATTTTACTCCAAAAAATCGATAAAACGGATGTTTTCGGAACGGACATCCAAAAAAGTGGGGCCCTCTAAATTTTTTTTCCGTAGTCGGGTTACAGTTTTTTAAATTAATACTTGGTTGTGTGTTTCTTAGTTATGTTTCTTATTTGATGTTTGTAGTGGGTTTTTTTCTTGCTAATTCGCCTGAATCCGGTTGCTATATATTCTAATTTATCATAATATAGCTGTATGTTTGTTAACGTAGATAGCCATTGACGAACCCCAAGAACCCAAAACTAGGGACAACCCTGGAACATTGAAGTTACAGCAGTGTAATAAAGTCCATTTTGCGGGCCTGCTCTATAGAACTGGTGGTAGGGTCAAAACTTCCATTCTACCATCGATCAGAATTTACTCTAACCTTGGATTGGGTGTTAATTAATGTGATATCCAGGTTAATCTGACAAAATTTTATGGTGGCATCAAAACTAGCCAAATTAGAAATGAGAATGTGCGTTTGTTTGTTTGTCCTTCAATTAAGTTGCAACGGAGTAACGGATGGATGCAATTTTTGGCAAAGATATGAAGAGTGACATAGACTACTTTAAACCCCCGAAAATCAAAAGGTTCCCACGGGATTTGGTAAAAGTCGCAGGCACCATCCAGTAACAGGTATACTTACCTCTTATCACGAGAACTAAGCTCACGACAGCTTAAAAATCGATAGCAGAGCCATATCAATAGCAAACAGTAAAATATAGAACGGAAAAAGCATTCGAAAGTATTGTCATAATTGTTATTACATAATCGCCAGGTATATTATGCGTTCTCACATGGACAGCGTACCTACATGTTATGCTATAATTCACATACAAAACACCTGTCACCGCGATATGGTGTATGCAATAAAAACCAGTCGAAAATTTCACAAACATGACTATGGCTTTTTAGGATATATGTTGTTTTTAAAGTACAAAGGGTTTATACGAGTTGGTATGTAGATATGTAGTATGTACATTCGAGTAAATTGTAAGCTAGTAAGAAAAGTTGGTCCAATATTCTGGAGATCTTGCAACCCGCAATGAAGTGGACCGACGATCCCGATTACGTAAGAATTGTTCATCAAACGGTAAAGATTTTTGTCAAAGTAAAATAAACCATAATTGCATTGAATTAGAGCTCAATTTCGTCTGCCCATTCTTATACGTTTAGGTATGAACGATACTCGAACGTATAAGAATGGATACACGAAATTGGGCTCTAATTTAATGCTGTTATGGTTTATAAACTTTGACGACGAACTTTAACGTTTTGATCGGACATTCTTACATGATAAGGGGGCTGAAGTGAATAGCTGGGAGTCATAAGATTGTTTCCTAAAGAGATCCTCACAGTAAACGTTCCTTTAGTGCACATCTATCGTATGAGACGTTCGAGAACGGTCTTGCCGCTCATTTCCTTGGGCTCCCGCTCGAGAACTTCAAGTAGGGGATCCGAATGTCCCAAAGCTGCGTTTTCTGTTACATGACCACTTTTTGACTCGGAAAATTAGAGTTCCCGCGGAAATCAAAAAACCTTATCTACGCGGACGAAGTCGCTGACATCACCTAGTCCATACTAATATTATAAATGCGAAAGTGTGTCTGTCTGTCTGTCTGCTATGCTTTCACTGTTCAACCGATTTTGATGAAATTTGGTACAGGGGTAGGTTGTGTCCCGGGGAAGGACATAGGCTACTTTTTATTCCGGAAAATTAAAGATTTCCCGCGGGAATCAAAAACGAAGTCGCTGGCATCATCTATAGTTTTTTTATAAATCTTGGTGAAATTCATGTCACGACTCACGATCCTACATAGTGGGTGTTTGCCGTAAACCCATCAACTTTGTATTGGTGTAGGGTGTAACGAGACTTATTTATGTCTCGTGGTTTATTCAGCACGCCGGGTGAAGAATGCTCGACGCGGGGGGCTCTTGATGGACCCGGAGTTTAGTTATTCCGTATGAATTATTGAACGGTACGATTTACGCGCTTACGTCTAGGTGGAAACCAGCCCCGATAGCTCAAAGATTAAGGGCTTGACTTGACCAGATGTAAAATGGTAGGTATGGAGGTACTTACCTACACTTTATTTTTTTTAACATTTTTATATGCCTCCATATACCGATACTGCTGCCTCGTTGTTCGAATCCCGGGTCGGGCTATAATTAAGTATGTATTGGGTTTTTCTGACTAGAAATTCTCAGTACTAGCCCGGAGTTAGGAAGTTGGTGGTGCTCCACCCTGTGCCTCGGAGAGCACGTTAAGCCGTAAAAAGCCAATCCGCATTGGAGCAGCGTGGTGGGTCTAAGCTCTATTTTCTTCTCTCCTATGATAGTGGAGGCCTGGGCCCAGCAGTGGGACGTTAATGGGCTGTAGTGGTATACCGATAACCGGTTATCAGAACTGTGCTGAATTGTACAGCCTATTGTTGATTTTATTAATGGATGACACAGACGGGCTGGATTGGACTGAATCTGTGGACTGAATGATCCCTAATAGTCATCATATATCCCTAATTAACAGAGGTTTAAACAAATCGCAAGCCGCATTATGCTCTAAAATGTAATATCAACTAAGTAGTTATATTGTAAATTGCGTGCGATGCTTTATAGTGTGTAATAACCTTTAATAATCGCCAAAAAGACGCAATTCACTAAATCACAAACAACAAAACCAGTCGCTATAATTCATATCAAAATTATTTATATTTGTAACATTTATAGATCGTACGTCAAAATCTGTTATTAATTCATGCGCAGATCAAGGTTAAAGCCAGCCTCGACAGTAGACTGTCCACTCTAGTAGAGTCCACTCGTGCCGGTCACTTGCCCACTTATAGCCCAGTTTTATGCAACTATTCTGCACTACCGACATTCTTTACTATTACCTGTAGATTTGGAATACCTGGCATCTACTACATAAAGTGGTGACCTGTGTGCTTAGCATGCGCACAACGAGATTATCTCGCGACGAGAGAGAGATGTCGTCGTTGCAGGCAAATTTTTCATTTAAGTACCCTAACATGACGACCAACCATCCTATGACGACCTCCGTGGCGCAGTGTTGAGCACTGTTGTCTTAACGTGCGGAGGTCCCGGTTTCGATCCCCGGCAGGGTCAATTTGGGAATTTATAATTTCTGAATTTTTCCTGGTCTGGCCTGGTGGGAGGCTTCGGCCGTGGCTAGTTACCACCCTACCGGCAAAGACGTGCCGCTTAGCGATTTAGCATTCCGGTACGATGCCGTGTAGAAACTAGAAACCGAATAGGGGTATGGGTTTAATATAACTGCCATGCCCCTAACAGGTTAGCCCGCTACCATCTTAGACTGCATCATCACTTACCATCAGGTGAGATCGCAGTCGAGGGCTAACATGTAGTGGATAAAAAAAAAAATCGGGAGGTGCTAATAAAAATGTTACTCACGATTGACATGATTGATATAATAAGGCCCGATCTGCGGGTCGTAAGCCTCCTCCCAGCCCAGGGGCAATTCATTGCCGATGCAGTCCGCGAACGTTTGAGGCTTTGTGTATCTGAAACAATGATTATTTCTTGTCACTACTGGGAATCGTTCAATTGAAATGATACAACTCGTTTTGTCCTTGTCGATTTAACTCGGATTTTATGCAACACTTTTTTTTTTCCTGGACGAAAATGCAAGTAGGTACAATACTGTGTGAACTGATTTGGAACGGTACAAGGCATGGCGGCATTTGAGTAAAACAAACTTTTGGATGAATATTTTAAAAGAAATACGATGTTGATGACTCTATTCATTCTTTGAAACGCTTGCACAATTTCCTTGGTATGTATATTTGTGTAAGTTTATGATAATATAATATCTCGTTTCATTCCATCTCATATCTTGTTGTACCTATTCTTCCTTCACAACCATTCTCACTGCCAAGGGTCACTGGTAGAGATCTCTTATAGATCTCTAGACTATATCTCTAGACTGGATATAAGTGTATCCTTGTCCACTATGTTTCTGTTTTTCTACATATTTTATAACTTTTTGGTACAAAAAACAAAAAAAAATATGTTTGTTGAATTTACGAGGCTAAATTAAAAGGTCTTCCAGATGACAGAAATGTTTAATTATTGATAAGACGATATCTGGGTTTATGTTGCACTTTGTCGTAAAAATATTCCTTGGTTAAGGTTGTGTGACATACGCAGCTCTGACGAAAAATGGCTCAATGAGCTGGTAAATGAAGCGATAAAATTGATGAGGTTTGATATATTATATTTCTATTCGCTAGCTAAGAATCTTCGTACATCCCTGATAAAGAGATGACACCAAAATCCAACATGGAAAATAGTCAAAAATACGCAAAAATCATTTTTAAGAATCAAATTGTAAGTTCAGAATTTTCCCCTTACCGCCTTTGACGTCCGATTTCTCACAATAAAGCCCCCTAAAGTACCTAATTTTTAGACTATTAAAGGAAGCTTAGGAACCCCAAAAGTTTTTGAAATTAGTCGGAAGTGAAGTAGACAAGTTAAAAATTAAGAAGTAGAAAATTCAATTCTACCGCTATCGAACGTAAACTATTCACTTAGGTACTTGACCAAAAATTTTCCGACTTATGTTAGTGTTAAGATATTAGGTAATTATTTTATGCAAAGTAGTACACTTCATAGCAAGCATGTTCACAAAAACAGTTCGGAAAAAAGCACTAAATAAAAAGGTAAAAAATCCCCTCCCTCAGAAATCTCCTGAAAAACTTTAAAAAATTATAACTCGAAAACTACCAAAAATTGCTGAACATACATGGGGTATTTACTATGTTCTGATAGGTCTAAGTACGAGGAATCAAATTTTTTTCTTTGGACGTCACTCTTTGGACCAACCTGTATAAAAATTGCTGAACATACATGGGGTATTTTCTGATAGGTCTATAAGTACGAGGAATCAAATTTTTTTCTTTGGACGTCACTATTTGGACCAACCTGTATATGCCCCCCAATCATGTAAGAATGGCCGATGAAATCGTTAAAGTTCTGCGGCAAAGTAAATAAACCATAACAGCATTAAATTAGAGCTCAATTTCGTGTACCCATTCTTATACGTTTAGGTATGTACGATACTCAAACATATAAGAATGGATACACGAAATTGAGCTCTAATTCATTGCAGTTATGGTTTATATTACTTTGACGCTGAACCTTTACCATTTGATCGACAATTCTTACATAATCGGGGGGCTGATCTAACGAAATCCCGTACGTTTGGCATGACAAGGCTTGCCCATAATGTTAAGTAAGGCTCGACTTTTATGTTTTAAGGAAAAGGGTAAGCCCTTTTCATTAAAACAAACAAACATTTTCATTAAAAACCCAACTGATGAGAAGATTTCGAATGAGGAACCTTTCGGTTTTCAAACTTCGCCCTAATCCGAGGAAAATAGATTCTGGAGAATACACAAACAAGAGCATAGCTCTCCGTTGGAGAGAAAACAAGAACTTTTCCCATAGGTCAAGCGTAATTACTTCCCACGGAACCAGGGATGGGGATCTATTAAAAGTGCTCCTATTACTATGATTTAATCAAAATAAGTGGGCCTTATTACTATTTCGAGTTTCGGTTGGATAATTTTCACAGATAAGTACTTAATATGTAACGAAGATCTCGGAATTGATCAATTTGTAAGGAGGTATAATACCTGCATACTTTATCCGAAATGTTTTTTTTCATCTCAAAATCATATTTTTTCATTCAAATAAACTTATCAATAGTGCTTTTGAAACGTCGAGTGAATCTACCACTGGTTCGAAATGTCATTCCTACCGAGAAGAACCAGCAAGAAACTCGGTCTAATCTAATTTTTGTTTTTAAATTCATTATATGCTTACGCTTGACCACAATCACACCTGATGGGAAGTGATGATGCGGCCTCAGATCGATATTTGTGTTATATCTAATATACCTACTTTTTAGTAGGATACCTAAACTATGATTGCTGAAGCTGATAGTGCTTGATAGTAAAAAATATTGTAGAGTCACTCGTAGTCGTAGGCAGATTTATAGCATGCAAAAACAACAACAAGGAGTTTTTTAAAAATCCATACTTTATAATATTATTATAAATGCGAGATGTGTCCGTTTGTCCGACACAGGCTACTTTTTATCACCGGAAAATTAAGGACTCCCCCGCGGGAATAAAAAAACTAACAACTAACAACATATTATATTTTATGTTTAGGAAAATTAATACAAAGCTCTTTACGAACCAAACTAAATATTTTTGGAGAAAAAAATTACACCAACATTAAACACCAACGGAAAGAGACCAAGGTAGGGGAGACCAGGGATGAAAGTAACACGGGATGAACGTAACAAATGAGTTTTTGAACGAGTTATGTTGGTTACACTGATGGCTGTTTCAACAAAATGCTCAATTTTGAACCCCCCCTAACCTCAGTTGCGCTCACTGCGCTGTGCCGACGGCTGTTGACGTAACGAGTCGGTGCCGCAAAAATACCTCCGAAGTAAGTTTTGGCAATTTTTTTCAACTGCGTTTGTTTTCCTTATGGTAGGCTTAAACTTGCGTGTCAAGTGCCAGTAAATTAGCATAAGTATTCATCTTTTTAAATTGGCATTTGAAACGGTGTATTTCTATCGGATTTTTAGTTTATAGGCATGTGTTTGCCATATTCGGTAAAATTTTTAAGTAGGGATGAAAGTAACAAGTTGTTACTTTCATCCCGATTATGATCGTGACATCTCAAAGCATGTTTTATTGTGCCTTTTTATATTTCAAGGTATTGCATAGGTTCTTATTTTCTTGTTCCAGAATGCCTTATATAAACGAAAGGCCAGTAGAGATTTGGCTACAGAAGAAATACTTCGCAGAAAAGTACACTCACCACGAACCCCTCCTGAATTAACTGCGTAAAAAACAATTCATGGTGGATAAGTTCCTATCAAAAAGTAAAAAAAAAAAATCCGAGATAGCATATTATCTATCCTTATATATAATATATGTCTATCCTTCAAGGTTTTAATTATCATTTTTATGATTTTCAAACTTGGTGTAAATCAATGCTTTAATTGCGAATATGGTTTACCGACATCAAATTAATCATTTTCAAAATAAATATGTTAGTCATCTCAAGTATTTAATAAAGTTAAAGATTGTCCTTTACACCATTTAATTAAGATGAATATCTTATGAGATATCATAGAAATAAAGTAAAGTGAGATAGGAAATGGCGCGGCTTCGGCCGGCAGCGGCAGATGGGGTGATTGGTTTGTCTGGTTGATATCTAATTTTAATTAAGTATTTTAGAAGTTTTATTTTCTAGAAATGTTTTTTTTGACATTTGTGATGCTTATGTAAAACATAAAAGGCTGATTATGTTGATTATGAAAGTAACTTTGTTTTTATTTGTAATGTTACAACCAACCCGTTACACTGTTACAACCAACCCTAGGGGTAGGGATGGTTGTAACAAATTCCACTTTTTTTATTTGGTTGTTTTTCTCAAAATCTATAACATCAGTTGCATTTGTGCTAATGTTACAAGATAGCTGAAAGACCGATCTATCATATGTACTGATCAGAATTTTGATATTCAACAAGTTCTGTGAGATATTACGAGAAATTTGAAAATTGTTACGTTCATCCCTGGTCTCCCCTACAATTAAAAACAGAGTTAAAAGTGACCTTGAACTTACACAGAAAGTGGAAAGTACTTAAGTATATAAATATCACCTAAAACCTAACCCGCACCGTGAGTGATTTATTGGTCATGGTGGTACGATGAGAAGCGCGATGGTGCGGATTGGGGATGTCTACCCGCCGCGCTATTGATTTGTCAGTCAACATTTCGCCTGTAAGTACAGTCACGGTAATGTGTACCACCACCTCCACCACCACTACAGGCATTAACGTCCCTCACACACACACACACACACACACACACAGGCCTCTACTCTCATAGGAGAGAGGGAATTAGAGCTTAGACCCACCACGCAGCTCCAATGCGGGTTGGTGGGCTTTAACGACTATTATCATAATATTAGTGATAATAACTGGGACCGACGGCTTAACGTGCTCTCCGAGGCACGGGGGTGGAACACCACCAACTCCCTAACTCCGGGCTAGTACTGAGAATTTCTAGTTAGAAAAACCCAATACTCAATTATCGCCCGACCCGGGACTCGAACCCGGGATAATGGAATGTGTACAGTACCTACTAGGAAAATGCAGAGACATCACCTCTGTCGTCCAGCGCTCTTTACATGACGCCAACTGTACCAACATAACCGTTTACTTATGACTCGAGAGTCGAGACTGATAAAATCTGCAGGCCATAAAACTCTATATGCAGCTAAAACAAATAGGCAATTTCTGGTATAGAAAGCTGAAGGCACAGCGATAAATTAAAGGGCGTTCTCTTGCCGCAAGTATGTGGTTTAGCTAGGTGGAGATAATGGCAACAGCAATTAATGATAGCTGGGATATTATAGTGATGACAATTAGCCGACACTTTGTGTAGTCGAGTAATTTTTTCGTTGACTTGGTGCTACTTACTATGTAAAGAAGTTACAAGCAACCATTAACGGTGCGTGCAGTATTTTTTTTCATTCAATTATTATAAAGTACTAACTGATGCCCGCGACCTCGTCCGCGTGGAATAAGTTTTTTAAATTCCCACGGGAACTCCTCAAATTTCCGGGATAAAAGTAGCCTATGTCACTCTCCAGATCCTCAACTATACCCATGCAAAAAATCAGGTCGATCCGTTGCTCCGTTGCAGCGTGATTGAAGGACCAATAAACCCACAAACAAACACACTTTCGCATTTATAATATCAGTATGATCTATTATGTAATTTAATATTCAGTACAATGATGTTGGTTAAATAGGTAAAGCTCATTTTTAAACCGAAATCTTACACGTACTTCGTCAAAATTGTGTACCTATCTGAAATGCACATAAGAACCTAATTTTATTATTATAGATCAAGATCACTTACAAGTTACAGCTAAAAATTTAATAGTGTTAAATAAAGCTTTATTGTTCTTTATAAATAGGTAACACTTGCTGACATAACTTGAAATATTAAAAAAACCACTGACTTCGTGATGATTATTATAATTCGGTGTAAAATATTAAAATTCAAACAGTAGTGACCAGTAATAAATAACGGGATCCGAATGATTTCATTATCATAACAAACAATAATATAACTTTTATAATTTAGAACATAATCAGATGTAAAAATATCAGGAAACCGGTCCAATCATATTTGTCACCTTACCACACCACACACACAGGAAGTTATTATTCATTGTAGTACACATAAAACCTAATGTAATATATTTTGACCAGAGAAACAACTTCTGAGTTTCTTGCTGACTTCATTTTAATAGAACCCTTGCATAATAAACCAAACAAAACTATTTTTATAACATTTTATAGAGTAGTGATAAACTAACTGCCTTTGAGCAGTGCTTCTGCTTACATAGGTAAGCAGAAGCACTGATTTTTATTAATTTCAACATAATAATAATTAGTTAGTAACCTATTAAATATTTGTGAGTGCTATTTAGTGCTTAATGCTTATGTGACAAATCATGTGTGTTGTAATAAAATTAAGTACCTACATATTTTCGTATATTTTCATAATCATTTCATGTATTTTGAAATTTCTAGTCGAGTCGAGTAATTTGAATAGACAATCGACTTGGCCCATCACTATCCTGGTGCCCGGGAGCTCACAACGGGCGTAGGGCGTGGTTGACGGGCGCCGGTGCTCGATGTTAAAGTCTCGACTCGACTCAACCGCACTATAACGTGCATCAGTTATCCAATGATGAAATACTATAACGGTTTTGTTTCGTTTATAGTTTATACGGTAGCTGATACCCTAGTTGTTTCTAACAAATAGTTCCTGGAAAGTTCCTAATCACATTGCGTCAAAATTTTATTGGTCTTTACCAGTTGCCATGGAATCAAAATACTAACGGTTGAAATGTTAGCTCAATATAACCAAAAATCAACAAAAAACAGTTAGTAGGTACAAACCAATCGTGTTAGGAATTAGAATTAATCTAACATCTTCATAAAGTCGGAAAAAATATTGATAAAGCGCCTCCATGGAAAACATAAGGGCTTTCATTTCTAAACTAGATTACTTATACAGTCTATTTGTAGAGGCGAAGTAATATATGTAAACAAATATGGCGTCAGATCACGTGATTATAATTGTCATTAGACATATAGTGATGGAAACATTAACAGATTAGTTGTGACTGAACGATTGAATGAATACATTCTGAAATCGATTACCACATACTTCTACGGAGCGAAGTAAATCATGTAAATAAAACATACCAGTCACGTCATTTCAACTCCCCTAACAATATTTTAATATACTGTATATCACAAAACACTCACCAACGTCTTATTTCCTGAAGTAAAACATTTAAAGTTATACTCAAAAGTAATTCAATTTAAGCACTAAGAAGCTAATAATTATTAGCAAATAACTAGCAAGAATCCCAAAATAAAAACACAAACTAATGACCTAATGGGTGTTTGACATGTGTTTGACCAGTGAAACATAGACTGAATGAGAGGAGCGGTTTTAGTCGATTGTAAAAATCGAAAATCGTAAAATTAGGGTCGTAGATCTTTAATCCCTTTATTACGGCAGGCGGTTGGCGGCCGGGACAAAAAAATCTCGTCATTCGTTTCGCTGCTTCTATTGATGTTCGTAAAGAGTAAACTCCAGTCGTACGTCGGAGCTGACACACACAATTTTTTCATAATGATAACTGATCACTACAGCCCATTAACGTCCCACAGCTGGGCACAGGCCTCTACTCTCATAGGAGAGAGGGAATTAGAACTTAGACCCACCACGCTGCTCCAATGCGGGTTGGAGGGCTTTAACGACTATTATCAAGTTACTGATACGATGTTAATGAATAAATAAATAAAATAAATAAATAAACGTTTATTGACCACTTTACAAATTAATTACATAACGTACCTATGTACCTACTAGTATGGAACTTAAATGTGGTCAATGGGCCACCTCCTTAGCCTGTGCCACAGCATGAAAGGTATGCATGTACCTACCTGACATACTGCAACGCTGATTTTCAGGAGGGGCCCAAGGGCCGAAACGTCACGGACCATCACTGGTACCAACTATAAGTTGTAAAAAAATATTTAAAATATGAAAAACAAAAATAATATTTAAAATTAATTAACTTACTCAAACAGGGCAAAGTTTAAGTTACTAATTACTAATACTAAGTTTCTAATACTAAATTTACAAAACACTAATAATACCCATACTAATACTAATACTAATACCAATATTACACTACTAATACCTACTACTACTAATACTTCCCCTACTACTACTACTAAACTAATGGTTGCATGTATTTATCATTTGCTTAAGATATTATTATTTATGTTTTAGTCTATGCTATTTGTGTTGCTAGAATATGTGCTTTATACCTTTCTTTAAAAGCATTTACCGTCTTTAGGACACGTAAAGGTGGTGGTAATGAGTTCCAGCATTTACTAGCTGCAAATCTGAAACTCCCCCTGAAAGCAGCCGTCCTATGATGGGGCGTGGCCATATTACGCCGATATGACGCCCGCGTGTTAAATTGATTATGATCCCCTTGCCACTTGAGTTTCGCATACAAATATTTTGGCTTCTCTGTCAATACAACACCAAATAGAAGGGAAGCAAAATGCAAATCACGTCGAGAGGTCATATTTAATAGTTTGGCTTGATTTATATGAGGACTTATATGCGATCTTGGTGGTATTGGAAAACAGAAACGCATACACGCATTCTGTACCCGCTGTATCAGCTTTTTAGAACGACCTAGCAGGCAAGGTCCATAAACTGCATCTGCACTATGCAACTGCATCTGAAAGGTTTAATTATAATATCGTCCTCAACATCACAAGTTAATTTCATAATCATAGAATGTGGTAATCGATTTTCGATTATTACAATCGATTAAACCCGCTCCTATCATTCAGTCTATGATTCACTTGTCATGTCACATCTCTATGGAATCATTCTATTTCTATATGTCAAACGCCCATTAGGTCATTAGTCTTTGTTTTTATTTCGTGATTCTTGCTAGTTATTTGATAAATTATTAGCTTCAAAGTGCTTGAATTGAATTACTTTTGAGTATAATAAGAACTTTAAATGTTTTACTTCAGGAAATAAGACGTTTGTGAG
This sequence comes from Erebia ligea, assembly GCA_917051295.2. Classification (NCBI taxonomy): domain Eukaryota; kingdom Metazoa; phylum Arthropoda; class Insecta; order Lepidoptera; family Nymphalidae; genus Erebia; species Erebia ligea. Next base: position 3,813,499 of record OU785241.1, read on the forward strand.
TGATTTGTGATAAACAACAGTGAAAATATTGTTAGCAAAGTTGCAATGTCGTGGCTGGTATGTTTTGTTTACATATATTACTTCGCCTCTACAAATAGACTGTAGGTACATAATTTACTTGATAAATAACACTTAACATCAATTTCATTAAGTAAATTAATTTTTTATCGTCTATTAAGTAAATTTTCCAATAAGTAGGTAGGTACTTAAACCATTGTACTAACTTTAGTACATATTACTTCAATTACCTAAACTGTAGTTAAGTAAGAGCACCTACATATTAATAATATTCGATGTCATAAAGCCCAACAGAAAACTTTAGCACACAATAATTCAATGACTCCAAATTACTTTCTGTTTCCATTCGAAAATTTAACGAACTTTCACACAATAGAGGTGGCTTAATAAGTTAATACCCAGCAAATCTTTAATGGAAATTCGTTACTCCTTCCGTATGGCTACCGAATGCAGCGTCCATTGCATTACAGATCGTTCTTATCGGGCCGGGATAGAGGGCGCGTGCGTATGCGCATCCATACCACGGAGACAGAGTGAGGTATAGCAAAGCGTATACGTGCGAGGGAGATGGGGATGGTTTACAATGTTGCCGTGTCGTGGTGGAACGGCAAAACCAGTCCTGTCAGCGGGACATCAAGACGAGGCGCGTTCTTGGAAACGGTGACCCGTGTCACGGAATCCCTAATCGTACACATGCATGCCCTTACGCACACACTCACACATGACCACAATACACAAACGTTTCCGAAGAACCAAGAGGGGCACATTTTGAAAGACCATTAAGCAAACACTACCGTTGTATGGAAAAGGTTATGCAACATAAATGACATTTTACTTCCTCCCATTGGTTATCGCGATGCAAATGAAAGTTTTTGAATGCAATACAGTTAAATTACAGATTTAAAGCGAGTTGATTACTTTTTGGAAACTTTTAATTCCAAAAAGTAATCGCTTTCTTATTGATTTCGATATCTTTATTGTGATTTTAGTTAGTGTAATTTATATTATGGACAAGAACATAAATTGCAGCATTTTCTTTTTCGAAATTTCTTCGAAGTTCATAATTCTGTGGTACCTACAACTTTAGCACTTTTCTTCCTTTAAATAATATCATTTAATCAATCATTCTTTATCTGTTCATACTATGTATTATGTATTATAAATGCGAAAGTGTATTAATTGTTTGTTGGTACCTGGTTTGTTGATTTGTCCTTCAGTCACGCCGCAACAGAGCAACGGATCGACGCGATTTTTTTGCATGAGTATAGTTGAGGACCTGGAGATACAGGCTACTTTCTATCCCAGAATTAAAAAAACATAAACCACGCAACCGACGCGCGACGTCGCGGGTATCAGCTAGTTTCCAATTATTTAATACACCCAATACACAATGGTAGAAGAAAGGTAGGTACCTTATACAATGGTAGAAGAAAGGTGATGGTGTCAATGGTGTGATATTTCAAGACTACGCATCTTGGTAGGGAATAAACCAAAACCCGAAACTATTGTACGTAGAAACTACTAACTAGTAACTTATTCCTCCATCTCATAACCTAGCCATAACCCAACAATTTAATAGAGATCGTCTCTTAATCTAACTACATACTAGAATTTCAAATTCTAAAACCTAGCCATAAGTTCATAACCAAACAATTTAATAGAGATCGTCTCTTAATCTAACTACATACTAGAATTTCAAATTCTTCATCGAGAATTCTCACCAATGCGGTATATATGCCAATACGCCAGATTGGTAGTCAATAGCCGCAGGCATCTGGTAGTAATAACATAATCATAAAAGCGTCGGAGGACTATGACTCAGTTTTGACATAAAACTAAATAGCAGCTCATCAAATGTCCATTACTAGGTATCCATTATATTAATAGGCTTTAACATAGTTATGTTTCATATTAAAACATAAAAAGTAAGTTATTGTTTTAATCTTGATCTTAAGCGTGTATTTTTATGTCTAAATAAATTGCATAACCGAGGTAGATTTAACTTTAGCGTTACCAAGAGTAATGCAGCCATAAATACTGTATTTTTCTACTCTTCAGCTTCTATAGGGTCCTTTTCCTTCTGCCCCTTAGTCTACGAATTGATATAAGTGAATGTGAGCTGAAGTGCCTTTTATAAAACAATTTTTTTATCAAATTTCAATTGTAACCACTGATTTTACCAATAAATCAACATATATTTATTAAAATTGTTACTAACACAGTACACTTAATGAACGTCAGGTTTACAAAGTAGGTATAAGACGTGATAGTGAAAATTAATAACGGTATCTTAAAACTAAAGCTACGAGGATTCCAAACGCGCCCTGGTCTAAGAAGAGCCTACTACCTACGATCGATCTAGATGACTTTTAAAGTATTGACTGTCGAGCACAAAAATTTTGAGCCACGAGTCACAAAAACAGATAATTTTAAAAAAGGTATATGTTTTGCCTTTTCGTAGAGCTCAAAAAATCGATTCAGTGAAACTCAATATAAGTACCATAGTTGCATTCCGTACCGAAGCCTGTGCCGAAGCGTCAGTCTATATTGATGTCCCAACGCAGCTGTAACTTATTGGATGAAAGGCCAGTTGAACTTTGGCAACTTAACTGATCATGGGACCTTATGGGATAACAAGACGATTTATGCGTTTCAATATGGTGAATTACGATACCGTCAACTTGCTGTAGGCTTTAGAAAGTCTTTTAACGTCTGACTTCGGAAAATAAGCGACAGAAGGCCAATGTACTGCCACAATCCACAATCTGCAAATAGAAACGAAACATGCTACCCGGTATGGACTGTTCCAATAAGCGTTCCTTGATATTTTATGAATTACTCGCAGATTTTAGTTACTTTTTTTATGAATACTGCTAATATTATAAAGGCAAAAGGATTTGTCCTTTAATCATGACGTAATGGAGCAGAGGATCGATGAAATTTTTTGCATGGATACCGATAGTAAAGACATGAACGACATAGGCCAGTTTTATCACGGAAAATAAAAGACTCCAGGTTATTTTTAAAAAACAGATCCATGCGGAGAAGTCACGGTCGTCATCTAGAGGCTTTTGGAATAACCATTGTCGCAATGTTAGCCGTTTTAAAGCTCTTTAGTTCATCGTTTCGTTATTTAATTATCAGGAAATCACCCTAAAATGTTATTAATTACTTGGTATAATATGCAAGCAGCAGCGTCTCTCCTCCGTTGTACAGGCTCGCATTCTCACTTTCTTTGGTTACGTAACTAGACGCGACGATAACATCTCCATTGAGCGTCTGGTTGTTCAAGGAAGAGTAGAGGGCACCAGGGCACGTGGCAGATCACACATGAGGCGGACAGACCAAGTGAGGGCTGCGGTAGACGTACCCTTACACGAATACACTCGCAAGGCTGCTATCAGAGAAGAGTGGAGACGGATCCTTAAGCGTGCCACAACACCAAAGTGACGACCACAACCGCTCTGACAAGAGCGATATGACGAAGAAGAGAATATAGTCTCAATAATGTCTATTATTTATAGCAAGCAATCCCATCGACCAACACGAATTCTTGCGAGGGGAATTATTTCAACACATCAAATAATTCAACATTCCACACGTAGTTCGACAGATTACCTATTAGCTAATCAAATAAATTCTTTCCGAATCACAAAATAATCTAAATAGATAATGAATTGTGCAATACTTGCGAAAAACGTATATTTAAATGGCACCGTTGCGCATTTTTGGCATTATTTTTCTCCAAGAATAAGATATTTCGAAACATGGTTCGCCAATTTTTGTTTTATCCCAAGTTAACTCTTGACTGATATGACCTTATTATGATAAGTGATGACACAGTCTAAGTGCCAACATGGAAAGGATTTATCATAGTTTTACTAAACCAATACCTCCTAATTATGGTTTCTGCACGACATCGTAGTACGCTAAGTCGCTTGGTATTACAGCTTTGTTAGTTTGGAGGCAAGTAACTAGATAATACTTATCTACCCAAGACCGAGGCTTATTAGACCAAACCAAAGCAGATTATAAAATAATTTCCCAAATTGCACCTTGGGCCATACTGGAAACGCTTCAAGCAATCCACTACCACTACAGCCCATCAACGTCCCACTGCTGGGCACAGGCCTCTACTCTCATAGGAGAGAGGGAATTAGATCTTAGACCCACCACGCTGCTCCAATGCGGGTTGGCGGGCTTTAACGTCTATTATTACGACTATTAAAGCAATACTTAAGCAATATTACTCAAAATGATGACAGTTTGATGTCACGTACCTTGACATTCCTAAAATAAGGATTATAATTATTATTAAACACGAAAGTCAACAATAATGAGACAATATGGCTTTAAGCGTTGGCAGTATGGCCCCTGGACATCCCCATTTATAAGACCGCTGAAATGTATTTCGAAATCCCCAAATCCTGAATTACAGCGAAACTCAGATCCCGTCTGGGCGGGAGGCGGTGCCATGCTGTCTCACACATACCGACCGACCGACAGACACACGCACACCTACTTAAATTCTATTAATATCTCCCGGGAAATATTTTTATCCGCATTGCTGGTTTAATGCACATTCCGTTTGGATTTCAGGAAAAACCCATTTTAACTTTTCCATCAGGCAACAAATTTAAATCTATTTTATTCAAGTAGACTTTGACAAGTGCTTTTGAATAGTCGAGTGAATCTACCACTGGTTCGGAATGTCGTTCCTACCGAGAAGAACCAGCAAGAAACTCGGTAGTTGCAACTCTTGCTTTTATCCCGTCTGAAATCATTAGAACTTTCGTGCCTTTGTCAGCTAATTACTTCATGATCATCATCGTCTGCTGCCTTTTAGATTTGGTGACAGGATGCCTTAAGCTTTCTGACTTCAGCAAATCCTCTACTTGATTTCTTTTTTTAATTTTATGTGCTAGCGCTTGGCTGCAATCAGACCTGCTTCTATTTTTTTTAAATACATACATTATATTCCGTATGTAAGCATTGAAACATGTTTATTGGCAACTTTACTTTTACTCAAAATTATTTTATTTCAAGAAAACCCCATTTGCACTTCTTCAACGGTGAGTTTTGTTAGTAACTACTACCATTCAAGCAAAATGCTGAGTTTTCATCATCAATCTGACCCTTAATACTACCCTTGAGCTTCGTCAAAGTACAAAACGCTTTCATAACTTAAGAAACTTATTTTGACTTTACAATTCTTTTTCAAACGCTTATTAATGGTCGTATGTATTCCGTACGCTAAACAATGCTCTCAGGGACAGGAATATCACATACTTTCCGGTCCAAAAAAGGAAGCGTGTGAGAGGTCAACGTGATTTCCTCCCGCATTCCAAATCGTTGACACAAACTGTACACAGATATAATCAAATTAAACACTGCAATCGTTGCGACGAGGCTTGTATGCCGGATGATCCTATAATTGGACGCAAAAATTGTAACTGAACCGAAGTCCGAAACGTGTATTGAATTAAGCTCAGTTACGAACATTCCCAACGCATTACGTCATGGCCGATCACCGAATTTATCCCTGAAAAATGGCCAATAGGGGAACTTTTGTAAACACAGTCGACGTATACAAGTTAGTTAAGGATAAAGACATATTTCTTCGCACATTCACATAATATCTCTTCGCAATAGGCCAATCACCAACAGAGAACTGTTATTTTTGCGGAGAGGAAGACACCCCTTGACATGCAATCTTTGATTGCTCTGGTCGTGCAGACCTACGAACAGAGGCGCAGGGAACGAGCGACGCTTTCAACGACCAAAATCTCATAACACGTATGCTGTCGAGCGAGGAAGCATGGCAACGCTATAGGTAAATGCTTAGGGCAGTAATGATGCGAAGAGAAGAGAAGGAAAGAGAGGAAAAGAAGACACTAAGCACTAGGGGGTCCGCACGAAGTAATGCTAAGTGGTTCCGTGCTGACTGCTGACCTGGAAGACGTGGGGGGATGTTATTTTAGTCCGTGCAAGTCGGACACGCCCTGAGGATAAAGACTGACTAACCCGACCCGGCTTCGCATGGATGGGTTACCTAAACCTACTACCAAAATCGATGAAAAACTACTTTAAGCTTCCCTTAAGCTATTACCGTTAAATTTACTCCGTTACAGCTACTGATACTTACGTACAAAAGGCACATAGCTCCAAAAAGTTATGATGTGCGTAGTGTATTATGTGTAGCCGGGAATCAACCCCGGATTACCTAAATACCTATACTATATTCTGTGGTTGTTATGTAGCGATGGTTTGTATACAGGCTGCTAATGTGTAGCCATGACGTCACGCGTTATTCGATCATTGACAAACGACATTCCAAAGCCAAGTGTGAACAGATACGTGTGGAGTTGAGACTCACGTCACGTCAGTTTCCAAGGTCTCATACTTCGATTGAGGTACATACTATCAGATACAATACAATCAGAATCCTACATTTTAAAATATAGGCACTAAGTACTTACTAACCAAAATATTCTCAGCATGCCAAAATAAGAGGAGAAAACTTATTGACGATTACAGAAAAAACATGACTTGGTAACGATTAAAAAGGGGTTGTCTCATTATTATTTTTATAATTAACAAAGGAGCAAAGGGTACTCTTGCTTGTCTTCAGAGTTGATGATTGATTGATATTATGTTCCGAAATCCGAATTGAAAAACGAAATTCCTCAACAGCATACCAATATAAATATTACTTAATTAAGATATGGAAGTGGTAAGTCGAGGCAAGATGATCATAGATAATACAAACAGTACCTACCACACCAAAATAAATGAATTTTTATTTGATTTTAATACTACTTATGTCCCCTAATCCCTTTATGAGAAGGTACCTAATACGTAAAAGAATCACCTTCACGAAATTAAGTTTTGAAATTGATACGGCTTAACTATTTGAACTGAGAGATCTAGGCGTTGTATAACATGGAAAATTAATTGAGTTATTTGGCGCAGTTGGGCATCGGTAAAAGTGACTGACAGACTGGTAGTGGATTACATAAACATTGCATTGAATATATAAGGTTTCTGTCTGAATCACGATGCATGCCAACGGACTTTGTCACACCGGCAGTCGGCGAGCACGATAGCATGACCCTCGCAAATCCAACAAATAAATGATAACCTAACTCGATACCTAAATTAAAGAACAGGCTATCAAATAAGTCAAAGGCGACGGAAAGACTAAAAAACAAGACAAGAAGAAGTTTAATGCGACATTAACAAAAATGTAATAATGCTTGTGCTCCATAACAACTTTATAGAAACATCGTGAAGAAATAAACTATTAAGTGTAGGAACTGTCCTCATCAATAACTAGTTGCAGTAAGTAGTAGATAAAAATAGAGTAGTAAGTAGTAGTAGCGGTCGATTTACTCGACGATTCAAAAGCACTTATTGTAAAGGTTTATTTTGTAACAAAACATTTTAATTTTGAATTTAATGTATAGCTGCAGTTTTGGACTGTAATTACTTAATTAGATAAATAAATTAATCTTAAATAGAAGTTTAGGCTTAAGTAACATAACTTGATGGTAGTAGAAAATAAAGCTACCATTACATAATGGGAGCTTTATGATTAAAAAAATGCAGACATATACGTCTGTTGAATAGCAGAAACATTAAAGAAACTACCACAAGGCATTACTAATTTACCATCAGAACCACGTTATCTGTGATCAGAACACAATGCCAATTCAACAGATATGAAGCCGGCAGTATGCTGAGAAATTACTCATTGCTACTCAAATTTAGGGTAGTGTTCTAAAACAACTATTTTGTTCAAAATTATAATAGAGAACAACTCAGAAGAAAAATGAAAATCGGAGTAGTATACCTGTTAAACAACAAATGGTAGATACAGAACGTAAATTCCATTAGGTCATGTTGTAAAGTTGTTGCTAAGTATTTTTTCCTGCTAATGTTTTGTATAACCAGCGGTTTCGCACTATAAAAACAAACCTGCAACAACATAAATGAAGTGCGTTCCGAAGTGTTCGCGTATAAAAACTTGGTACGTTAACTTAACTTTGACGAAGTGCCAATACCTACACATAACTGTATTAACTATTCACAGTAAGCTAAAACGCTATTTATCAAAGGCTATGAGCAGGCATACTTTGTGAATGTATATTATATTTTCTAGATGTCAAAGAATAACATTGTAATTTTGACTAATAAAAATCATGTTGAGACTACTTGAAGCGAATCCATTTACAGCAACCAAGCCAAATCAAATTTCGTTATATATTATAACATAAAACAAAAGCCAAATTGTCAATTCATCAACGCCATACGTAGTATGATAATATACGAGTGTTCTTTTCATACGAGTCAAACAGCTCTAGCAATCCATCATACACCATTACTGCCTCATAGCATGGCGCCTTTCAAAACTCTAGCGCCAAACACAAATACCTCTAATAGTTCAGATTGATGTTTATCCACTATATCCCCCCACAAATGATACTTTCTCAGCTATAGAAAGTTATTAGGTTCGGCTTATGTCGATTCATGTGGCAATGTTATTAGAGCAGCGTTGTGTGCCGGAAGGTGTAGTTCTGACATCTTCCAGTGGTGGGCGCAGTAGTCTCATAAGTGGGAGATCTGGGACTTAATTCACGGCAAGCGTGATTTTAAATTTCATAATTGTCTTCAGTCTGATCCCTGATTGTGTAAGGAATCGTAATCGTAATCGTTTGTCAAACGTACCTATAATTCGACCTGTTTAAGGAGTTCATACATGGTTTTTGACGTGCAGGCATCTATGAACTCCATAAACAGTTCGAGTTATACGTTTTAAGCTGTCAAATGATTACGATTAGCTAAGACAATTGGGCCTCTTGTGGGAGTTTTTAGCCGTGGCTGATAACCACTCTAGCGGCAAAGAGGTGTGCCGCCAAGCGATTTAGCGTAACGGTGCAATGCCGCGTTGTAATTGATAAAGGGTAGGGTGGATTGTAGAGTGGTGAAAGCCTAGTTGCTTTGCTTGGACGCCCGGAGTTCGATCAGTGACGATAATGATGTTGTATGGATTAAATAAGAATTGTCACACCCTTTCCAAGTTCTCCCGCTACCATTTTAGAATGCATCATCTCTTACCTCAATGGGAGATCGCAGTCAAGAACCGCATTACCTTGTCATCGAATAAATAGAGTCCATTCATGAACAATGTTATTAGTGCAGAGTTCTGAACCGGAAGGTGTAGTTAAACATGGTCTGAAGACTTGATAACAGTCCATCGAATGAATGGTTCAAACTCGAATGTTTGTTGAGGCACGGAATTCCTCGCCTCCATTGTTTTGTGACCGTTGGACATAACATTTCGTGCAAAAGCTTAACAATTCGGCTTTTATAATCAGATCATGTCGCCGTTCCGGATTGAGTTACATTCCTAAAGTATTTTTACCTCAGGTGTATCAATGCGAGACGGATCAGTGTCACTAGCAAGTACCTAACAACCTATTATAGTTAGAACATGTTTTATTCACGAGCTCGTGTTATGGTTACTGCTTCGTTTTACTAGTGGTTATGGCTAGCCTTATTCGACTGCGCATCATAATTCATGACGCCACAGGTTCTTTTCCCGGTTCAGGTCAATAAAAGTTTTTCTGACAGGAAATTCTCAGTAACCTCCGTGCCTGGAAGAGCACGTTGGACCTACGCCTGATGCCTCTATGGTTGGTTATATATCATGGAACTTCTCGTATGTGAGTGCAGGAATAGAATTTGCAGCTGAATTATCGCACACACTTATGCACTTTTATCTCCGGCGTAGTTGGCTAGTTATGTTGAGATTATACGCAAAATAAGCAGGTCATATTTTTATTTTGTTCCTACACATAGTTAGTTACTTCGATCTTACACGATGTTAGTGCGTGTTGCATAACACATAGCAGAACTATGCAACAGAAAATAATTTACGATCAATATTAACATCCGTTAATTAACATTTAAATAGTTATTCGGAGCATTTTACTTAAACAGCTGTTGTTTTTATTAAATAGAACTTTGCTACATATCATCTTATCGTACAGGTGGCATTCCAAAACGATTACAATTCGCGTACCTACACAACTTAACACTACATTCTCAAATACCAATCGCTATTATGGAACGGTATACATTAGAATGTTACCCAGTTATGGTCGCATATTTCGCCCACGTTTGAACGTCAATGATTTATTCAAAATCAAGGATTAGAATAAAATTGACCTGAAGCAAGCCTACTTCATTTGTATCTTTAGATTTTATAATAATATAGCGCACCTTATCCGAAACTAATAAAGTAAAATATTTAATTTGCGTTCATTTTTTCATTTCCAAGATTTAATCTTCGCAATCAAATTTTTATATTTTTGGGACTTTTATTTCAAGTTTGACAGCTACAGTGTGAATATCACAATAGCCTGATTGGCTACTGGTTAAAATGCACTTTAGCAAGAAATAAATTCACCATTAATTCGGCCGATTACGTCTATTGCAAATTGTAGCAACGAGATAATCACGATTCACAATTTGATCAATTGATCACAACTTTAGTGTTTTGTTACTCGCTTAGCAGAAAGTTTTTACTCAATGTAATTATGAGTATACATTTAAATCGATATTGAAGGAACTAGATATTTCTAGTTCCTTCATTATCATGGACTTCCGCAAAGTACCTAACGCCTGCTTCTATCCAATATAAATCGGTTTGTTTCATCTTCAAAGGCTACATAGATACTACGTTACGATTCACGTAGCCACTAAACATTTTCCTAATTAAGTACCCAGTTAATTGCTTTCCAATCAAAAAGTAACGTTTTCGACACGACTGCACAAATTACTTAGTTTAATTTTATTAGACCTGCTTAAAGAGTTTCATAGTAAATCAAGCTTAATATCTATTCCTGTAAAGATCATAATCAAATAGAGTACGAAACGTCCAAAATCGATGAAAAAAACAAGTATGGGCAACATTCTTCAGTTGACCAAGTTTGGCCGGCCTCTACTATTATAAGCTTATGCAAATTAGGTAAATAAGTTTTATGGCCACATCTATCGTGTCTTAAATTCATCCGTCTCCTTGTACAGGTGAAACTACTTACTAGCGCAGAAATATGCAAAAATTCCGTCTTGACACCCACGTCACAGAGCCAAATACGTATAAAGTATTAAATTAACGTGACGCTACCTATATTTTTATACTAATTAGGTTTTCTTTAGTAGGTAGGAATATATATTAAGTAATAAACATAAAATATATGAGAAATGCTTACTAACGGATGGGTATAAAAGGCCATGTGACAGCAAATTGATAAGCGAGGAATGTTATTTCTGATTAGAAAAGGGAATAATGTTGCATTTTATCATTTATTTGCATTACATTAGATACATTTAAAATTTAAATAGGTAGGTACGTAACTTCACATTTCATTTAACAAGCACAAAAGTGAGGGCTTTCGTATTTCTGCTGTCCCTTGGTGAACGATGATCATTAGTTTCCCAAGCCCTTTGAGTTTCTGGCCTAAAGTCGTAAATTACTAACATTTGTTTATTTTCCAGCGAATTTTTTAAAACTTACATTTTATTTTTATAAATCACTCAATAATAAAACGCACCATTAAGTTTACTAAATAACAACATGAACAAGATTTAAGTATTCAACGCCAAGGTTCGATAACATAGCTTCAGATTTAAAAGTCTTCTGAACAGCATAAATTAAATTATCATAAACATTAAAGCATTTCGGCAAATATAGTAGCAGCGAATGATGCGCATCGAAGCAAAAAATTCGTCGAGGACATATTTAATGCCATTATCTGAGTTATGCGCAGAGTAAACAATGCTAAACGCGCTGTATCGCACCCGAACGCCGCGCCCTGTGGACCAATAATTACCTATCGCTCGTGGTTTCCACTCACATATTCCAACAGATCTACGGAGTTGTTGGATTTAGCGACCGCCGTATCGCGCGAACAGGGGGCCATACTGCCGAATTCCAACGCTTAAATCCATATTGTTGACTTTTGTGTTTTAGAATTATAATCCTTATTTTAGGAACGTCAAGGTACATGACATGAAACTGAAATTTTAAGTAATATTGGTTATGTATTGCTTTAAGCGTTGCCAGTGTGGCCCCAGGCTCATGAATAAGGACCCCGGACGAGTTCGACGAAACTAGTCGAGCATATTCCGACAAAACATGTCAGTTAAAACAAGGTCAATCAATGTCGCAGTCAAGGGTTAACTTGTAGTGGATAAAAAACAAAAAATAAAACTGGTGAAAATCAGTTAAAATATTATATTGATGATGGCAGAAAGTTTATGGTTAACCCGATCTACTTAAATGCTAGAAGTTGAAAAGCAACCGCCGAGATTCTTGCAGGTTCTTCTAGGTAGGAATGGCATTACAAACCAGTGGTAGTCATTCGACGATTCAAAAAAAAAAAAAAACATACGCCTCGAATTGAGAACCTCCTCCTTTTTTGGAAGTCGGTTAAAAAGCACTTCTATTTCAAAACAAGTTTATTATACTTATTACATTTGAACTTTGAATTTTAATTGGTGTAGGTTGTATCAGAATTTCAAGGTTAATTTCAATTTTACAGCAACGAGCAAATAATTTAGGGCAGCTTTTACTTTTTAAATTTTAAAGTTAAGTAGGACTTTTTTTTCGTAAAATCAGTGACACGTAACGTAACCTTGCCGCATGCTTGTCGCCTTGTTTACCTTGTTCACAAGCTTCAAAACGACGAGCTAATCAAAATATACATATTATATAGAAACTACAACCATCTCTCTTGCTATTAGGCTTATTTTATGAGTAATTTCTGTCCGATCAACGGTATCGGAATGTTTTAATTACTTAAGCACAGGCCCTGATGAAACAATCATGAAGTGAGAATGTTAAATTACAAAGCGATCAGGCTCCCATTCGATTAGAGTCAAGAAACGCAGTAAAATGCCCAGCCCCTTCTGCGATACGGTTGAAGGAGCATAGCGCGTGGGAAGTACCCACAAGATTCTTTACACATACTTGGATTACACAATCTTGGAAGACAGTTACGTTACACGACCAATATTACTAATAAAATTTGATTCGGGGACCAATTGCAAAATCTTTAACGACTTAGCGCAGTGAGGAGTGAGCACTGTAGTCTTTAAAGTGGGAACCTTTAAAGAACGTAAGTACCTACGTGTTCTAATTTTAGGAATTCGTGATTTGGATTGGCCTAGGTTTCATCTGGAAAAGACGTCCCGCCAAATACGACTACATATTCATACATTATCTTTAATCACTTTCTACACAGCACATTACTGTGTATAAATATGCAGTGATTAAAGGTGGGTGTGGATCTATGGAAACTGTGATTAGCCAGCTTTTATCTTAGACTGCATCGTTACCAAGTTAAATCACATTCAAGGTCAAAATTGGTATCGAATAAAAGAATATTCTCAAAGTTATGGTATAGGTACATCACAAACATTGCATCACGTTGGACTAAAGCCCAAGAGGATTCGCAATAAATATTAAATAAGCAAATCTTATTGCCCATGAGGCATGCAAATTTGTATTGAGGCATTCCAATGTTGTCAGGTATCACTACGATTCCCACATATTATAACGTGTGTACTGTGTACCTAAAGAGATACGCATAGGTATTCCAAGCTAATTTCACTCGCACTATAGAATTATGCATTACTGCAACAGGCCTAAACAAAGCAGTGAGTGAAAATGCATTCAAGTGATATAATTAAAGTAATATACGGCAAACAGCACGTATGAATTCCCAGTAGATGTTTAAGTTGTATCATTGTTACCAGTTTCCTAGCTTAACGAGACAATGAACAGTTTTCCCTCAATTTTTAATGCGTATCTACAGAATGCTAGTTTTTGTTGAACCTCGTAACAAGTGCATGTTAGCATAATTTATATTATCTGCGCAAACCGCAAAATCTATGTTTAACGTCTCATTATAGATGCATTAACAGTTGCTATAATTATTATAGGTACCAACAACGTAATAGCAGTTCATTTGGTATTAACCCGCAACCGGGATTTCCATATTTCAGGTTCCATACAGTCTATATTATGTGCCCATTTCTGGATATCAGTTGTTTCAGGAGCCTAACATTAAACACGATCCTCAGATTTCTGTTCTGCAAAAGGCAACGCCTGGCCAATCTTGTCAGTGTCTTCTTCTTGCTCCTACCAACTTGAAACTTCCTTGAGCCATATTTTTATCCCTCAGGAAGAACTAACATAGCTCTTTCAATTGTAGCGAGTGACTTATTTTATGGACGAGATTAAATATCAATAATATTATCTAGCTACATAATTTTAAATCCATGATTCACAACAATATCTTTCTTTTCTCAATCATCAGCTAACAGTATTTGATTAAGTATTTGATTAAGTACTTTCTTAATCATCATTTTACTGTTGAGGTTCCGTTCAAAGCTTAATATCATTAAATGCGCTGGAGACATTCCGGAGTTATTTTTAGCGTTAATAAATTGGCTTAGTCTCTTGGTTTATTGTGTGCGTTTCGCAGTACATGTCAGTAACAAAACGACACCAGCTGAACCTCATTTAGAGGTTAATTTTTAGTCTTAATGTTGATTACAATTAACAACGCAACTCCAAGTGGTCAATCTCTTTAGGAAATCTTTGAAATCGTTTTGGAAGGACCTAAATCAAATAACCCTTTTTAATTAGAATTTTTTTTGTTTTAGATTGTTATCCAAAGTGTGAATTTAGGGCCTTGCATTGTAAGCAAGATTGGAATGCCGTTTGCCAAAAAGGTTCAATAAAAAGCCAACTTTATGTTTCCTGTGTCAGCGGCCAATTTTATTGTGGCGTCAATGCACTGGAACCAGATCTTCTGTATGTGTCTTCTTAGGATTAATCAATTTAATCTGCAGTCGTAAAATCATGCATGTCAGTCATGTTATTTTATGCTTTTGGGTATTGAGTACACTAATTTGGTTGGAATATAAAATTTAACTTTCCTAATCATATTTAGGTAGAAATAAATTCGTAACGATCTCTTAAAACCGCCTTAGATTGACTGAACTTTTCTTTTTACGGTTTTGGATTACAAAATCATGTCTGCTGTGAGTTGGTTAGGTTATTTAGGTAAGTATCATTTTCCATTAGACAGCTGAATATTGCATTTAAAAGGCTTATTGAATACAAATGTTACTGTTGGAATGTAAGTACCGTAACATCAGTTTTTCGTTCACCATTCGACAAACACGATGCATATGTCAACATGGCCATTAATTATTTTCTTTTTAACTGAACTACGAATTCATCAATGCAGTTTAACAGTGACATGTACGCATTTTGTAGTGCAGGTGGATTTTAAGGGCAACTTTTTAAAACAATGATGCAGGTGCCGTTTTAACTATGGTAAGTAGATACGGCTAGACATGATCGGTATTTAATAGGGATGTGTTGTGGAGCACCTGCACTTGGATGAGGTGGTGCGATGGTAGAGCGGCGGTGCGGGGCGCGGGGAGGGGCCGTGCGCCGCTTTAGAAAGGCGCGACCATCGCCGCAGGCCCGGGCCGCATTCTACGGCCTGTCATTCACACCGCACAACTTGCCTATGCATTGCATTCCGTCTCCCACTGCGCTCTCTACGCATCGCGCTGTACACACGCGCACCTTACGAAACAGCCGAGTGGCGACCGCACCATCCAGCCAACAGTACATTCATATCCGATACGAACGCTTCATCGAATTATTTCTGCGCCAGTTCAGCGCCTAACATTGCTATGAACCAGTTCCGTGGCCTCATTAGCCGCGTTCCATCGCCGCTCACCAAACGATCAGACCCCTTACGAAAACGAGACACCGAACACAACCCAAATTCCAAAGGATAACAAAATGATAACCATAATTTGTGTTTAGGTCATTTGTTGTTAGTCAATTGTGGAATGTCGTGTGAAATCGAGTCGGTCGCGCATTCCTTCCGATAGATAGCGACAGCTTCGCAGCTAGAACAGTTTGTTTTTCACGATTTATTCTATTTTAGAATTATGTTTACTTTTTGCTACACGGCCATATCGAGGAGTAAAACATGCACTTTCGAGCACACAGTCCACAGTTGGTAAATTCAATCAGGAAACACTTGAAATTGCATTGGAATGTGAAGTTTTGACAAGGGGCTCTTACGGGTTAACACTTCTCTTCGGAAAACTTACCTGTCTCGCGGGTCGATCCACGTCGTTTTTCTACTGTTATGGTCGATGAAATACAGTTTTCCATCAAAGTCCCTCGCGTAATCCCATCCGTCGGGCAAGGGTATCTCACCGTTTCGTCTCCTTGGCATATTTCACTGATTAAATCCATTCAAACGAATAACGAAGCACACTCGCAAACTAGCTACACGGCCATGTTGAATACCTCATTACGAGGGTGACGTCACGCGGGATCGGCCAATGGCGGCGAAGGACCCCCACGATGGAATGCGGCGCGTACGCGAGCGCGAACTGAGCTCCGCGCGTCACTTGGCCGACACAGACGTTGCTCGCGACCACTCCACGCGAACCCGCGTCGCAGACTGAGGCGCGCGGACTCGCCACGTTATCACCGCTCATGATAATATCCTCAAGCACCTACTGTCTAAATGCATTCCTCCTGACCACAATGTTTACATTACATACGATGGCCTGGCACACACACCGATGATCTACTGCCTACTGAGTACTGACTAAGCTTTGTATGCCGCGATGCTGCGAAATAAACATACATGTAGGCAAAAACTATGTAGGCACATATCCATTCAATCTATTTACGATTCGTCTGTATATATATCCGCACTTATAGCTGTATGTGTATGGCGCGCATTCCACAGCGTATGTAGACATACATACGCTACAGATACCTACGTATCTGGCTATATTAGATCGAGATACTTTAGATCCGTCGTCGTCGGGTTTGTGGAGTCAATTTGCATACATTCAATCTGTTGCTATTAGGCTTGGATTAAGTCACATTGCGGTGCTCGATTATGAATTTTCAGCTGTAAATTCCAAGTAAACCATGAAAGTTTTTAAACCCTACATACCGTATTACGCATAGGTCAAGTAAGATTAGCGATAGTTGTAGTAAGCGCGAAACATGCCGATGCAAAACATATTATGCTAGTTGCTCTATGAATGCAGAATTTTTCTACACGCTGAACTACCTAACTAACTAGTAACTACCTCATGGTTTTGTTCATAGAACATCAACATTAGGGGTCATAGGGGGTCACACAAATGTGATCAACTGTGAGAAGAACGGGGGAGGGGTCAAAAAAAATCCCGAAATTAGTGTGACGTACCTTATAGATGACCCCTTATGCTGCCATTAAACATTTTAAAGGGACAGTTTTTGTTTAATTTTCTCCTTCATTTTTAACAGAACTTGTTGTGTTATTATGTTATTATGATATTATTGTTATGTTTTAGAATCGATTGTGAGACAACATTCATGTAGAATTAAGTACCTTGAGACAAAGATGCTTTCAAAAGTAAACCGAAACTCAGGCTTACATTGAACTCAGGCACACTCAGGGCAGACACATTTTTTTTATAATCCATTGTTTTTGGCTTCACTGCAGCAAAGGGTAACCCTTTCTACTCCAAGTCTCCAACTAAGCGTGAAGCTTGCCCTCAGAGTATTATAATAGTCTAAACTTTTGAGGTACTTTTGAGGTGAACTTCATACCTTTGGAACCTTAATCCGACCTATAACCGTACTTATGGGATGTACAGATAGGTACTAGGTAGTGGCCTAACTCGTGTGGTAGCGATAAACGGCATAGTAGAATGGTAAAGTAGGTACTAGCTATCAACTATGCAAGAATGAGGAAACCCGCCGCATTACTATTACAAGAAGACCTCCGTCATTGTGATTTATGCAAGGGGTCACGACCCTCAGCATTGAGGAAAACGACGCATCTACAATTATGAATATTTACCGGTCTTAGATGTGCGTTTTATTTTTGAGCAATAAAATGTCACTTCCTAATTACCTATAGGTAAGTACTTAACGGCGATGGAAAATATACCTAGTGAGGAATCCTGAATGCCTGAGAGTTCTCCTTAATGTTCTCATGTGGTGTGTGAAGTCTACCAATCCACACTTGGCACGCGTGGTAGACTATAGACTAATCCGAGCAGGCGATGGGTTTATGATGATGATGATGATTGGTAGAGTAAAATAACTAGTATGATTTGGACAAATACCGTAGCAGGACAGGATATCAGGCAAGTTATTATTGTCTTTCCTTTCGGCGCGAGCTGGGTCTTACTACCCAAAAAAACGTAACGAATACGTAACGTAACGTTACGTAAAAAAAAATGCTAGTTGCTACTAAGAAGGATCGCAATAATTGACTTACATTAAATATTATGATCTTTCGCTTTTGCCCAAAAGCCATTATCGCAGCAAGAGTATAACTACCATACATTTAGCCAGACACAACAATTGATGAAGGTTGTACATAATAGGGTTACTGTTCTCACTCTACCGGCACTCTACCGGCACTCTACTGACAACTTGAAACCAACTGGAACCATGTACGCATTTTAACCATACATATTATACTCGTAGTAACTTATTCACTATGATATGTACGTGCAGCATATTTTATGGCTTATCTTCCAGGCTCACCCTTACTCTATTACCTACGTGTTTTCAGATACTCTACCAACCAAGGCATGAAAGCTACCAACAGAGTAGACAGTAGTGTGCTCTACCGTTAACTCTACCGTCTCTCTCTTCCATGTACCTACTCCACTATAAGCAATTTATACTGGTCGATTAGTTTAACGCTGGCAAGCTTATTAAAGTGCAACATTAATATAGCTCTCATAAAGTTAAAAGTCCACAATCCACTCCGTGAACATAGAGCTGCAGGCCTCCAACAGTAGTTTTATCAGGTCTTACTGACTTTAAATTGAAATTTCTGGAAATGTTTCCTCGTAGACCTTATTGTTTATACCTGGCCTCGACTGAACCGTCTTGGCAGTAATTAACTAACTAGTCATTTAGGTTTATTTCGGCTGACATAAAGACTACAGTCCTGAAACTATGCCATTTTACCAACATTAGAAAGAAACGCTCATAAACGCCGTTTCTATGACATTCAGCAAATAAGCACTTAACTATTAAAAATGCTCGAAGGGGGTTATTCCAATCCTGTTATAATCCAGCTTTAAATCGCTGGATTGGAATGGCGTATTCTATTAACTAAGTAATATTTGAAGCATTTAGGAGACGCTTCTGGACATTCAGTGGCAGATAATGGATTAAATACTGTTCCTGTAATCAAAACGCTGTTCCTATTCCCGTAAACCAGCGCTTTTTGACAAGTTGTAAATAAAAACCGGCCAAGTGCGAGTCGGACTCGCGCACCGAGGGTTCCGTACAAACCTGTAGTAAGTTTTACGATTTATGACGTATTAAAAATAAAAATTACGTTTGTTGTATGGGAGCCCCCCTTTAATATTTACTTTATTGATATTTAATTATTTATTTTGAAAGTGTAATATACAAGTTAATATTCTGTGAAAATTTGAACCGTCTACCTGTTACCGTTTTTAATATTGAGCAAAAAAATACGAAAAAAACACGTTTATTGTATGGGGACCCCCCCTTAATATATATATTTTTTTAATTTTTAGTATTTGTTGTTATAGCGGCAACGGAAATACATCATTTGTGAAAATTTCAGCTTTCTAGCTATCACGGTTTATGAGATACAGCCTGGAGACAGACAGACAGACAGACAGACAGACAGACAGCGGAGTCTTAGTAATAGGGTCCCGTTTTTACCCTTTGGGTACGGAACCCTAAAAATTCTCACGAAACTAGGTAGTAAAATAGTATTCAAACATCCCAAATCGCTTTAAGTCCATTATTTTCCTCATAGCAGATACCCGGTACACAAACAGGATTGTGGCTAGCTATTATTAAACCATGTAGTAATATTAACCGAAATTCCGACAAACAACTGTGTATATTAGATTGCCTATCGATTCAGCGCAGTTCGAAAATTCTGGAAAAAAACATAAACAAACGCACTCATCACTAGGAAAATGCCTCAACAGGAATAGTTATTTGTTATACAAGAGTGAAGATTTTTAACCGCGTGCTCAATTTTGATGACCGAGCAAGCGAAGGATTCTAAAATTGAATCACGAGCGGAGCGAGTGATTCAAAAATTAGAATCCTGAGCGTCAGCGACGGAATCAAAAGAGCACGAGGTGAAAAATCTTTTCACTCGAGTGCAACACGTAACTTTTCATCCCACCACAGCGAGGAAATGACTAAATGCAAAAAAAATCACAAGATTAAATTCAATTCTGTTAATTTCTTCGTCACTAGAATCACTCATTTTAGGTTTTTCACTTATTTTCAATTTTCTTGTTTTTAATCGGTTTTAATTTTAAACAATAATATGACGTGAAAGAAAATGGTGCGCGCAAAGCAAATTAAAAAAGTACACCAAGAAGGTTACGAGTGTGAGTTTTTAACAAATTAAAAACGATTGTATGGAAATTCGGCACCATAGAGGTACAAGTAAATAGGTTTTAATGATGTTTAGAATTCACAAACTTCATAGACGAGTGATATTTACTAACGTGCACACGATGTTCTAAATTCAATTTACTTTATCCTCTAGAGGATAATAACGGCTTTTACCTTCAGATATCGAAGAGTAAAAATACTCTTTCCGAGATGGTGGGATGAAAAAGTTTATTATTCTAACCAATATTTAAATACCAACAACTGACTTGATAAGACTGGCAGCTTTTCGGCAAATTGTCCACTGCATGTTTTTTTAAATTAAAAAGTAGCTACACTAGCGGCACGCTATGATGGCCGGTTTGACGTTTGTCCGCTCATGAAGTTCCGTATTAATTGATAACGACTTTGAAGGAAATAATTGTATTACTTTATTGACGATAGTGATGTGAGATTCATAAATTTTATCGAATGTAGTTTTAGGTTTAGGACTCAAAATTTATTTATTAAATTGATTTCTAAAATGTATACAAGTGTAGAAAAATCAGTTTGCACCATTTAAGGGGTGAATGTACTTGTGAATATGAACAATTTTCACTATGTGGACAAACCTCTGAAATCGCTTTTTTGCGTCTGAATGTAATTCCATCCGTGAATGTGCTCCGTTTATGTTTTTGTGCTTTAATTTATTTATGAAAAAGAAACAATAAACTGTCCAATTGATAAACTGTTGTTTTATTTACCTAAATAACTTAAATTCCATTGTCTCCAAAGTAATTTCCAAAAGCCAAATCAATAAAATCAAAATATTGTTTGGCTTTTGGAAATTACTCTGGGGAATTAATTTATAAAAAAATAGGTACCATGAAGAGCGCGATTTGCTTGGCTTTAGGTTCGTCGTATACCGTTAGATGGCGCTTATACAACAATCCTCAGTGTTATCTCTATACCTGTATATTCAATGTACTCTGTGATCGCTGGCTAGCACAACTACTACCTCCGGCAAACTCGCGTCAATGCTCAATGCAAAACAAAGCAGTTTCGAATTGACGTTGCTTCGAAAAGTATAAACTGTCAGTGCGATGCGATTGTGATATAGTTTTGACCTGGCTTTGGATTTCAAATATTGATACTGCATTACTGTTGACCCTTGCTCGTTAATTTGGACTCTGTTCAAGCCCTTTGTTGTGGATTTCGTCGATATGACCGAACGTACGCAGAGAACTGTTCTAAATAGTCAGACACGTGAGTTCGTAATACGCCTTCGTAACTATTTCGATCGTGAAGCTCAAAATGGAGGGCCAATTTTACCTATAACGTCAGTGGTTGAACGCGTAGCTGATGCGCTTAATATTGGACAACGAACTGTTAGACGGATAACTAAAGAAAAATATGGCGAGACTGGCACAGAAGAAAATAAACTTCACACACCAAAAAAGAGAAAACGAGCAAAACCAGTCGTAGGCATCGATAGCTTTGATGCCGATGCTATCCGAAGACATGTTTACGGCTACTATTTACAGAAGGAGTATCCAACAAGAAAAAAGTTGGTGCATTCACTGAAGGAAGCTGGATTATTCTTCGGTGGGGAAAGTTCTTTAACGAAGATTTTGAAGACCATTGGATTTCGATACAAAAAATGTAACAAACGCAAAATATTGATGGAAAGATTTGATATAGCGATGGCAAGGTATACTTTTTTACGGCAAGTGAAAGAAATCAAAAATTGGCAAAATGTTGTGTTCTTGGATGAAACATGGCTTAATGCTAACCATACTGTAGGCCGTTCTTGGAACGATGACACAGCAGCATCTACTTCCAAAGTTCCTGTAGGAAAAGGATCGCGACTTATAATTTGTCACGCCGGAACCATCAACGGGTTTGTCGAAGGTTCTCTCATGGCTTTTGCGTCAAAAACCACTGGAGACTATCATGAAGACATGAATGGAGAAAAGTTTACTGAATGGTTTACCTCAATGTTGTGTAGCCTCCCTGAACCATCTATTATAATTATGGACAACGCCCCATACCACTCGATGCAAATTGACAAGCCACCTGCCCAATCCCAAAAGAAAGCTGATATCGTCGCATGGCTTCGTAAAAATGGCGTAGATGCAAACATGAATATGTTAAAAGCGGAATTAGTACGTCTTTTAAAAGAAAACAAACCAACCAAGATCCGATACGTCATTGACGAAATAGCATTAGAACATGGGCACAGAGTTATACGGTTACCGCCTTACCATTGTGAGTATAATGCGATTGAGTTGGTGTGGGCTCAAATTAAGGGATATGCTGCAAGACACAATACAGAACCCCCATTTACCACAAAAAAAATGCTAAAATTATTAGAAGAAGCTTGTGAACATGTGACTAAAGGAGACTGGGAAAAGGTTGTGAATAGAACTGTTAAATTAATAAGGGAAGATTATGAAAGAGATGTGAAAATAGATAATATTATAGAAAACGAACATATAATTATTAATGCAGGTGATGATAGCAGTGACGACAGTGAAAATAGTAGTATGGACGAATCTGATTAATTATGGCCTTTTGTGGCACCTTTTTTGGTATCTTTTGTATTCATATGTTTCTTGTGTGCATATAAAGTATGTATATTCATTTTCATTCAAATATTCAGTTCGTTCAAATAAATTAAATAAACATTTACATTTTTGTTTTATTAAACCTATTTAATCAGGTACAAAAACAAAACTTAATTGTTTTTTGTTCGAGAATAAATTGACATTCCACATCACTATTGTAATGTGTCAAACCGGCCATCATAGCGTGCCGAGATTGTAATGCCCGCGACTACGTACGCGTGGATTGAGGTTTTTTGGTTCCAGTGGGAACTCTTTTATTTTCCAAGATAAAAAGTAGCATATGTGCTATTCCAGACTATAATCTATCTCTGTGCCAAATTTCATCCAGATCTGTTCAGCCATTCTGGCGTGATTGAGTAACAAACATCCATCCAAACTTTCGCATTTATAATTGCTTGCGCTTGTCGATATTTATGCCTTATAGAAAGATCTAGGTTGCATTGGTTTTGCCTAGAAATTGCTAAAAAAAAAACCAAACAAAATACCTATCAACCTCCCGGCGTTATTTTGACAATTCAATTTAATATACGTATAGATTAGAGGCCCCCCCCTACAAAAACAACGCCAGCTTCATCAAACATGATGTAACCACCGCTACACATATTATGGGCTTAGCGAGCGTAGCGTCAGAGCTTTCTGTCTTTCTTTCGTATTCCACCGTGTCTACACCATTTCAGCCCCCCGATTACGTAAGAATTGTCGATCAAACGTTAAAGATTTTCGTCAAAGTAAAATAAACCATCACTGCATTGAATTAGAGCTCAATTTCGTCTGCCCATTCTTATACGTTTAGGGTATCGTACATACCTAAACGTATAAGAATGGACAGACGAAATTGAGCTCTAATTCAATGCTGTGATGGTTTATTTTACTTTGACGAAAATCTTTAACGTTTGATCGGCCATTCTTACATGATTGGGGCCCAGTTCTATCTTCTTTGCATGTAATCCGTGTCTACAGCTACCGCTCGATTAACAATCCCCCGCCTTAACGGGAATCAGCCCTACACATCGCTATTCACTCAAGGATCTCTCGACTCCAAGATATTATGTCCATTGACATCTTGCCTACTGTTATCATTGCAGCAAGAATACCACAAATTCAGCCTACATTTAACTGAATAGGACTATGATCTTCAGGTTGATCAGAGGCCCAGTTGTCTAAGCAAATCGTAATCATTTGACATCTTAACCCGTATTATTCGAACTGTTTAAGGAGTTCATACTGCTTGACGTGCGGGCATCTATGAACTCCTTAAACAGGTCGAATTATACGTTTAACAAACGGGGGGCTGTTCAGCCGCCATTAAAAAGACAAAAAAATATTCATAACCATAAAATTTTCAGCACGCGAACTACTTATGTTCTAGCATTAATATATTATAATCATTAATCTTGTTTGTATTTCTCGTTGAAGTCTTACATAGAGATCGCCAGTTGAAATGTAGGTAAGTAGTTAAATTCTAAGTCGGCTCAGCTAAATCTTATCAGCACATTCTGTGCACTCACTAATCAGCGACACATTCAAGCATTTGCTGACTCTCTGACCCAAGGACTCTATCTCCGCGTCGTGATACTCATTGCTGAGGGTCGCGACCCCATCCCATTAATCACATAATGGTAGAAGTTTTCTTGGGATAAGTACTTAAAAATGCGGTGGGTTTCCAGGTCCTTCCGCATACGACTTGAGTAAGAGTTTTTCAACTTGTTACGATTATTGTGAGGTTGCAACCCGTTTTTTACTAGCCATTCCCACAGCAACAATGTGACTCGTTGGGGGAGAAATTCCGAAAGATTTCCAACGAGTCACAGTGTGACTGGATTAGGTGTGACTCGTTGGGAACCCGCCGATATCCATCTATACTTATAATAAAACTGTAACAGGTCCAATTCTGTACATTGAAGATATTTTGAAAATTTTTTTTGGAGGGCACTCATTATTCGATACTGAAGTCAAATCTGTAATTTTTTTCATTTTTGTCTGTCTGTCTGTCTGTCTGTCTGTCTGTCTGTCTGTATCTTGGCCGCGCATCACGCCGAAACTACTGAATGAATTCAAACGAAACTTGGCACGATTTGAGCCCATACTACGAGGTAGGACATAGGATACTTTTTATCCCGAAATTCTACCCCCGAAGGGGTGAAATAGGGGTTGAAAGTTTGTATGAAAGTCCTTAATTTCTCAAGTTATAGCCATGAAACTTGATATATGAGCTGCGGGTTGAAAATGAAAACATATGTGTTTCACAGTTTTTCAAAATTCCACCCCCGAAGGGGTGAAATAGGGTTGAGAGTTTGTATGAAAGTCCTTTATTTCTCAAGTTATAGCCATGAAACTTGATATATGAG
This sequence comes from Erebia ligea, assembly GCA_917051295.2. Classification (NCBI taxonomy): domain Eukaryota; kingdom Metazoa; phylum Arthropoda; class Insecta; order Lepidoptera; family Nymphalidae; genus Erebia; species Erebia ligea. The sequence goes on from OU785241.1 coordinate 3,838,998, forward strand.
CTGCGGGTTGAAAATGAAAACATACGTGTTTCACAGTTTTTCAAAATTCTACCCCCGAAGGGGTGAAATAGGGGTTGAGAGTTTGTATGAAAATCCTTAATTTCTCAAGTTATAGCCATGAAACAGCATTTGGGATTTCGTTAAAATATGAAGAAGTACGTGTTTCACCATTATAGGGCGATAATACCGTGGGATAGTAATATAGGCTACTTTTTATCCTGGAAAATTAACTGAAAAACTTATTCCACGTGGACGAAGTCGCGGGCATCAGCTATAAAGAATATACATACATACATACATACATAGGCTAATTTTTATCCCGGAAAATTAATGAGTTCCCGCGGGAATCGAAAAAACTTAGTCCACGCGGACGAAGTCGCGGGCATCAGCTAGTACTAAATAGTATTATAAATGCGAAAGTGTGTCTGTCTGTCTGTCTGCTACGCTTTCACGACCCATCTGTTCAACCGATTTTGATGAAATTGGGTAAAGGGATAGGATTATCCCGGAAAATTCAAGAGTTCCCGCGGGAATCAAAAAAAAATATCTCTTCAACCGATTTTGATGAAATTTGGTATAGGAATAGTTTGTATGTATAACGGGGACCGTGCTCTCCGAGGCACGAAGGAAACGAAACGATATTTGAACACTCACATCATCCAGTTACCGACTTGTTTCGGTGTTCTGTGTTCAGTACTTGCTTTTGTAACTTTAAAATCTGCACGTTTAAGCAGTCGAGTGACGTTCTAAGAGGCTTGTATGACATAAGACGTCGTCTGTATGTTCGTCGTACGTACGCAATCATGCGTGACGCTCGCGCGTTTTCAGTGTGACGTCGTGTCCGCTGCCGTGTCGTGTGCGTCGCGCGTGGCTGCCATCTCGCAGACTCGCACGCCTCACGCTTTTAGTAAGTAAAAAAATCACCGACAACAACGACGTAGGTACTCATATACTTAATATACACACACGATACACGTGCAATAGACGATAGGTACTTAGGTACGTATATGACGACGAAGACTATGATTGTGGCACAAGGGTCAATCAATGCTACATGACATCGTACCGGAACGCTTTATCGCTTAGCAGCACGACTTCGATGGTAGTGTGGTCACTAGCAACGTAAATAGGTATTACTGGGTAATCAACTTCACTTTTGGCGATTGGCAAGTAGAGTCAAGTGACGTCAAAAATAGACGTGTTTACCTGTTAACGTATTAGTTCGCGCGCGTGTTGAATGCAGAGCTTATGTATGTGTCAACTCAGGCCCCGACTGTATTCAACTCGCGCGCGTACTATTTGCCGTTGCAGTTGTGTATATGCATTTCGTAAGAAGGAGGTACCCTGGAATTCCAAATTATCAGAGAAAGTCCCGACTCTAAATTAGGTACCAGCTCACTGACTGACCTAACCCCTTGGACCTACTAAGCTTAAAGTTTGCACTTAGATTCCATTTTTAAAGTAAACAAGGAATAAACCTGGATTTTTTTTTAATTCTCACGAGACCGAAGCCAAGGACTGTCGCTGGTGGTGATATCAACCTGGGCCCCAATCATGTAAGAATGTCCGATCAATCGTTTAAGATTTTTGTCAAAGTAAAATAAACCATAATAGCGTTGAATTAGAGCTCAATTTCGTCTGCCCATTCTTATACGTTTAGGGTATCGTACATACCTAAACGTATAAGAATGGGCAGACGAAATTGAGGTCTAATTCAATGCATTTATGGTTTATTTTACTTTGACAAAAATCTTAAACGATTGATCGAACATTCTTACATGATTGGGGGGCTGCTACCAACCGGCTACAAACCGACGTCCGACGGCGTTAGTTATCTTAAAAGCAACTCATACAGAATCTGATGAGAGAGGTATTTTTTTTGTTTGTAAACAAGGATAAACTAACCTACCTGGCGAATACTGAATTATTTGGCAACTGGTAGGTATTTAAGTCCATACTTGCCTACTTCCTCTGCACGAATTTGGGCTTTATAAACAATCCAGTGGAAACACATGCATTATCCATACCAGAGATTAATTTCTTGGCCATACAAAGGTAGCAGACATACCTACAGATTACAGACAACACTTTCGTATTGATATAGAAGTTGGAAAATAAGTTTAAGGTAGGTATAGCCTAGGCCCTAGGTAGTATAGGCCTAAAACTTAGTTAGGTAGCTCAAAAGGTAGGTATGTAAATAGTAGGTACTCACAGTCAATTGCAGAAATTACGTCGTCTTCTTCATTGAAAACATACAGAAATAATTTACTAATGTACCTAGGTACATAAAGATCAATTAAAAAATAAAAATACGGAACCCTAATTATAGTAGGTAAGTAGATAATTAATAAAACAAGAAAGCAAGTCTTTTAATTAAATAATTCACCACGTAACGTTTGTACGAATGGAACACAATTAAAACAATGATCTTTTTATTTAGGTGACTAAAAAAAAATCCCATGGCCGGCACATCAAATTCGAAAATTGACAAAAATCACACAAAAATCGCAGAAAAAATAACTGTGAAACTGACGTCAATTCGAAATACATTCATTTTACGCAAGCTTCTGTTTGTTGATAATAATTAAATATTACATTAAACATAACAATCTACTTTTTAAAAACCTACAATATTTTTGTAAATTACATTTTGTAATATTTCATAATGTAAGCATAATAATTTATATAGAATTTTAGTTATTCATATTGATTCATATTATTTAAATCCATCTTTTCACGATATATGTTCCATTTCTGAAAACTTGCAAACCACGTGAACAAAACGCATAGATATTCGTCGCAAGTCGCAACTCGCACGTCTGTCAAATTACGTCTTGCCATCTTGCAGAAACGAAACGTTGTTCTGTCGACTCAAAGCAATAAAGTAGGTACAAGTCCTTCGTCAATCGTCATTGTGTCGACCTGCCGAGCAGTCGCGTAACTTCTGCATCAATCATTGATACATCGCAATCACCTCTGATTGGTTAACACTCTTCCACTATTGGACATAATCCATTGACGCAGCAAGAATGCCATAAATTCAGCCAATTACAACAATTGATACTGTAACAATGATTGATGCAGAAGTTACGCGATCGCTCGGCAGGGTGCGTTCCGAAATACACTGCGAGCACGGTTCAGTGCCGTTGATGGAGGATGGACAATAGATCCGGCACTAAATTAAAAATAATAGTGTGAGTGAGACCCATAAATTATATCTGTAGGAAGAGTAAACGAGATGAAATATAATATCTGTTGGCTCTTTCACGTATGCGAATTTTTTGTTTGGACCCAGTTCATCGGCTCCCAACAAACATTAGCTGTCAAACATTGTATTTATAACATTTCTTTAAAAAACTGTGTTTGTGACGCGTAATAATATAATTGAGTGAATTTATGTGAATTTTTGAACTGAAATCATATTATAATATGGGGCGTTGTTGTGTACTAGGTTGTACGAATCGTCCAGAACGAAAAATTGAAAACATAACCTTTCATCGGTAAGTATACTTGGTTTTACAATTTTATCGAAGTATTTACTATAAATTTAATAGAAAACGTTCATTAAATTTGTTCTTAACTACTGCGTGTATTTGCCGATTAATAAACAAGTGTATTTTTTGCAATTTTCTTTTCTATATTACCCGACCAGAGTGAATATTACTATTATAACTCGTGACCGCCATTTTCAATGCTTCTTCTTAAATTGTTTGGGTTTTCATAGAGTTGGGGATACCAGTATTTTGCAAAATTTACCCATAAATCCTATTGTCCTATCCTAATTCTCACATATTAAATTGATGCTATTTTTCATTTCCAGCTTTCCAAAAAAATTGAAAATTCGAAAGTTGTGGACTCTACTCACTGGAAGAGCACTGAAAAACTGGCAACCAACTGAGAATGCTCGAATATGCTCCAAACATTTTGAATCTAATTGCTTTCGCAAAACAAAACATTTAACTTACTTGTGTCCAGATTCAATTCCAACACTTTTTATTCCTGTAAGTATACCAAAATACTTACAGGAACTTTGTAGAATGTTAAATTTCCTACAAGTTTGATAACACAAAAATTTTTGTATGTAAATTCGTTACCGAGATATGACGCTTCGAAAAAATATTCTTAGAAAATTAAAAAAAAAAAGTTAGAGAAAATGTTAACTAACCATCCCTGAACAACATCCCAAAGTTTCATTAACTTCCGATCTTTTTCCATCTGAAACTACCTGTCGCCTTGGCTAAAACATTTAATAAAGGGGTATTTCTGAATCATCAAAATTAAAAAATATGATAATAATTAAAACTTTTACCCCATAAACAATAATTTAAATTGATTTATTTTTATTTTTAGCTTCCAGAAGAAGATAATTCTATCACAGTTGAGCAACATAAACCAGCAGAAGTGGCTATGGAAGTTGAATCTTCATTGGCATGTTATTTTTTGTAGTTGTTTTATTTCAGAAGGCTAGATCATTGCAAATTGCACTTTATGTTAATTTCATCGTACATTCTTGCTGACGGGTCGCGTTAAATCAAACTGTATTTAACTATATCAGTTTATTTCATTGTCTTGCATGTAATTTGAATATTAACTAATTTATTTAATTTCATACGTTTTTCAGGGTCTTCGTGAAGTTATTTTGGACACAGATCAACTGAGCACTTCCACTTGCACACCAATTAAAGTATTTGAGGTACCTATGGAAATTATTAGTAATTATTCTTTTGTAAGTTTAAAATAAATAATCAGACTTCAGTCATGCATCCAACATCTTGTTTTGTTGTAGGTACATAATATTATCTAGTATACTCATTTCCAGGTGGAAGATGGTATTTCAATCGCTGGACTTGCACCGCTGGAATTAGAAACGCCTAGGAAAAGAAAATTACGGAAACAATTGAATAGAAAAACGATACTAGCTGAAAGCAGAAAAAGAAAATTAGCTATGCTAAGATCGAGAACCTGGCGGTTGAAAAAGAAGACTGCAGAGCTGTCGAAAATTATAGAGCAATTAAAATCTCGTCATATGATAAATGAAGAATCCGCTGCTATGTTGTATTCCATTGAACCAGCAAACAGAGACTTTTTCAAAAAATTTCTTTGTAAAGATACCACAGAGAGAAAATTGTCTCCTGAGTTAAGGAAGTTTGCCTTAACTCTGAATTTTATTAGCCCTAGAGCTTATAATTATGTCAGAAATCAATTTAACACCTGTCTACCTCACCCACGAACACTGTCGCGATGGTACCAGTGCGTAGAGGGTGACCCAGGATTTAGTCAGGAGTCGTTAGAAGCTATCAAACTTCTCAATAGAGCTAACAGTGAAAAAAACCCATCACATAAATTACTTTGTGCTTTAAGCTTTGATGAAATGTCTATAAGGAAGTTCGTAGATTTTGATGGTAAACAGTGTTTTGGATTTGTCAATTATGGCAACAATGTGGAGAGTGACCAGTTAGCTAGAGAAGCCTTAGTTTTTATGATAACGTGTGTAAATGGCTCATGGAAGATACCACTGGGTTACTTCTTGATCGATGGTATTACCGCTGAACAAAAAGCTGGCTTAGTAAAGACGTGCATTGAAATGATACATCGTGAATGTGGAGTTGAAATTATTTCAGTTACGTTTGATGGATGCCCAACGAATTTTGCTATGGCCAAGCTTCTTGGGTGCAATTTGAATATTTGTGAAATTGATCCCTCTTTCAGCATTGGAGATAAAAAGGTGGTAATATTTCCGGATCCTTCACACATGTTAAAGTTGATTCGAAATACTTTAGCTCAAAAAGAAAAAATACCTGACGGACATGGTCGAACGATTTCTTGGGAGTATATAAAACTTCTTTTTGAGTTACAGGAGAATGAAGGGTTGCACTTGGGCAACAAGCTAAAAAAAGCTCATGTCAATTTTACGAAACAAATAATGAAAGTAAAATTGGCAGCCCAAGTTTTTAGTGAGTCTGTTGCCGATGCGATAGAGTTTTGTTCTAATGAACTTAATATTGATAGTTTCCGAAAATCTGAAGCAACAATTGAGTTCATTCGGAAAATAAATAATTTATTTGATGTAATGAATTCGAGAAATATGAACGCGTATGCTTTTAAAAAACCGTTATTTGAGGGAAATTTTGCGAAACAGAAGATTTTTTTAGAAGATATGTTGGTGTATTTGTCACGTCTTAAATTAGATGGAAGGAATATCCTAGACACTAATAGGAAAACTGGATTTTGGGGATTTATAATTTGTATAAGAAGTGTTTTATCTCTGTATGAGAATCACGCTAGGAGTAACTCTCTTAGATTCCTCTGTACGTACAAATTCAGCCAAGATCATTTAGAATACTTTTTCAGTGCCATACGGGCTAAAGGCGGTTTCAATAATAACCCCACTGCGAGGCAATTCAAATCTGCTTTCAAAAGGTTGTTAGTTCATGGGGAACTTAAGCATATTACAACTGGCAATTGTATTCCTTTACAAGAAATAAATATATTAAGTTATTCCAAACCTGAAGTGGCAATCAATAAAACAACTGATAGGAGTAGATTAATTGAAGATTCTATAGATGACTCTGGGAACAACATCTGTGGAGATATAGATTTGATGCGAACCATGGAAGATCATGATTACTTGACAGATCCAAGCATATTAACAGAGTTCTCAAGACAAGTCATAATCTATATTGGTGGTTTTGTTGTCCACAAACTTCAAAAAGAATTGAAATGCCAGGAATGTATATCTGCCATAATATCCGAAAAATATACAAGTTTACAATTGAAGAAGGATAAAGGGGGATTACACTATCCCAGCAAAGATGTTGTCTCAATTTGCGAAATAAGTGAAAAAATATTTCGCCAAAACAAAAGCCTGAGTAAAAGACATATTTTTCATACTATTTTACAGGAATGTCTCAGGAAGTGCTTGAATGTCAAATTATTTTGTCAACTTGCGCATCATTTCCATAGTCAATCATTTCTAGACTGTCATTTTCCACTTTTAATTAAAGCAATCTGTATAAAGTATATAAAAGTGAGAATACATTTCGCAACAAAGAAAATATCTGAAGAGTATAACAAGATTCGAAACTTTTATAATAAATTGATTTTATTTAATGGCCAGTGACGATTTTACTTTCGAAATAAAAAAAATATTAATTTAATGAACTGTTTTTTTGTATTTTTAGCTTAACAGACTCCACTTCCATCCGCTTTTTTCGGCTATTTTTCATTCTTATTCCGCGCATAAGTAAATGTTAGAATTACCCATATCAATGGGTTTTTATTTGAAACTTTCCCATACTGATGGGTAATAAACCATCAATATGGGTAAAATTTTTAATCTAGTAATCTTTATATGACGTCATAGACTATCGCTATTTCATTCGGTATACGTTACTAGCAAATCTATTGTCCATCCTCCATCAACGTTCAGTGCTCTTACTGTGGAGAAATTCGTTCCGGTATTGACTGACAGTAAAATGCCGCAGTATCAAGGAAATATATTATTATGACGTCATAAATCGTCGCCATTTTTGTACTGTGAGCACTGGCGTTTTCGAGGTAAGGTGCTCTCAGTGTTTGTCTCAGTGCTGACAGCGTTCCGTTTTAAGCAGTACCCAGTATACCTAACTATAAAGGAACGGCTTCGCAGTGTACTAAAGTGACGTCACACCTAACAGTGCTCGCAGTGTATTTCGGAACACAGCCCAAGTCGACTGATGGTCGACCACACAGAGTACATTATTTAAACTCGGCAGTCGTAATTCCTTCCTCCATGTTTAAACTGGTAGTCGACCATAGATAAGTATTGTTATCCTGTGGTCGACTGTCAACTCTGACTGTCAAGTGTCAACAGTCAAACACTGAACACAGTCAAAGATTCAATTTCAAACACGTCGGCGAATTATTGAATTTTTGGGTGTAATATTTTTAATAATTTATTTCATATTTCAGCAAAATGCCCTCAAGTGATAGCGATGATTTTGAGAGTGCAGACGAAGGTCGTAGCAGCCCAAATAGACGGGAAAGGAAAAAGCGGTTATCGTCATCCAACTATAGTGATAATGTTGAATCTGATCAAGACCATAGAAAACCTCAAGAACCCGTTTCAAATAAGTTGGCAGCCCCTAAAAAAGATGTGAGTATTCCAACCTAGGTATTCATAAAATGAATACCTAGGTTGTACCCTATCAATGTCATAAAATGAATTGAATTTATACAAACCAAAATCATATATTTATTTATAGGTATTTTTGTTTATCATTCTACCAGCTGTGAATAATATAATCATACTACTTAGTAGACCCGTCCTAGCTTCGCTTGGAATAATTCGAAGGTTCTGCACCACTTGCGCTTAGTAACAGCACTGGAATTATAGATATGGAACATCATTACACAAAGTTTAACTTTGGACAAAGTGGTAGATTCACTCGACAATTCAAAAGCACTTGTCAAAGTCTACTTGAATAAAAAAGATTTGATAGGCTGTATGGTCTTGGATCTTTGCCTGTCCCGAAGGGGGACAAAATGAAAAACAACAACAAAAAAGATTTGAGTTTGAGTATGAGTGGGAAGTGTCAAGCCATGCAGTAGGTACCTAATCTGTATTCTTACTAGTTAATTTTACAAAGCGTAAGTGCTTTTGTCTGTTACATTTTCAGAGCTAATTCATTTAACCAATTTTTAGCATATGCGCTACATAGGTTAACCCAATAATCAAAGACTTCCCATTGGGCTTAAAACCTATATCCATGTGATTTAGGTTGATTTTCAAATGATTTTCATTAAAAAAAAACTAAACATGCTGACACAATTGGGGGCTTCATAGCTAGTATAAAAAGAGACTAAATATTAATTAGTGACTGAGTGACATGTCAAGACGTAGTATGAAACTCAAACGACTGCTAAAATCTTTGGATATGGCTTTCTAATTTCCTCTTTATTTATAGAATACAAGCTGATGCCCGTGACTTTAGGTCTTATGGAGTCCCGTGGGAACTGGTTTTTTTCCAGTATAAATGTATATAATATATGAAACTGAATAAATGACCGTCAGTCTGACAATATATTTGAAGATCTCTCTACTGTCTTATGTCTCATTTACTTGTATATGGAGTTTTTTAACCCAATTTTTTTACTTTTCCGTAGGTACAATTTTTCAAACATTTTCTTTCATAAGAACCTTCTCCTTACAATAACAAACACAACAAAAAAAGAATTAGCGAAATTGGTCCAGCCGTTCACGCGTGATGTCGTGACCAAGGGAAATAGGGATTCATTTTTATATATAGAGATTATGTAGAAGTTACTAAGGCAACATACCTATCGAGAAATTCTTAAGAGATCTTTAAAAAATCTAAGCATTAGACATAGTCTCAAATAAAACAAATGAAAACAATATAAATTTTTACATATATTTTTTGTTAAGTAAATATGTATGTATATTTTTCAGGATACCCCAAAAGACGGTTGGGATGACTTCGACATAGAAGAAAAATCAGTACCCAGTAATGCTCCTCAAAAAGAAGAAATCAAGGCACCAGCAAAGCCAGTAGTGTCAACAGATAAGTCAGGAGAATCACAAAACAGTGGTTGGGATGATTTTGATGATTGGGGTGATGATACTGTTAATGTAGTTTCTAAGGTTTGTTGATTTTTATCTATCGACAAGGCTCTTGCCCGCCAACCCGCCTTGGAGCAGCGTGGTGGGTCTAAGCTCTAATTCCCTCTCCTATGAGAGTGGAGGCCTGTGCCCAGCAGTGGGACATTAATGGGCTGTAGTGGTGGTGGTGGACAAGGCTCTTGATTGTAATGCAGTTTAAGATGTAAGTGGGGTAGCTTTGAAAGGGAATGGCAGTTTTGTTAGACCCATGTGCTTAAAAATATGCTGCATTTTTTTAAATTCCACTACAAGATAAACCTTGATTGAGATCTCACCTGGATACTAAGTGATGATGAAGTCTAAGATGGTAGTGATTGTGGGCCCCATGCGAATAACTGAAATGGCGCCCATTTAGACAGCTTTACAACTAATTTAGAAAACTTAGATCTCTGAAACAGCATTTTTTTTCTTATACCATTAAAACTACCTACTCTACTACCTCATTACCTACATAAATAGTTCTCAAATTCCTAAAAGTTAAGAATCTATTGAAACAGTTAAGTTTTTAATAGACATACTTAATATTTCTATCTTACTTAACCTTTTTATACTTGAATTTATTTAAGGACCAACCACAAAACCAAAAATCTCAAGCACAAACAGTTAAGGAAGTTCCAGCTTCTCAACCCACAGCTAAAAGTGACGGTTGGGGCTGGGGATGGGGGGTGGACTCTTTATTAAGTACAGCCACTGCTGGTATCAGCAATTTGACCACTCAGGTTTCACAAGTAAGTAAAAACAAGGTCACCTTATTTCACTGTACATTTATTTGCAACATATTTGTCTGTATATCTAATTTTTCAGCCTATATAATTATCAGTAACTAGCAGATGCCCGCGACTTCGTCCGCGTGGTTAAAGTTTTTTATTATTCGCGTGGGAACTCCTTAATTTTCCGGGATAAAAAGTGGCCTATGTCACTCTCCAGAACTATACCCAGGGCAAAAATCACGTCGATTGGTTGCTCTGTTGCGGCGTTATTGAAGGACAAACCAACAAACAAACACACTTTCGCATTTATAATATTAGTATGATATGATTTGGTACAGAAAATAGGGCCTTGCATCCCAGGGATGGGCATAGCCAACTTTTTATTGCAGAAAATTAATAACTTCCCACTGTATTTTTCAAGAAATTAAAGAGTTCCTAAACTTTAACCTAAATTCTAGCGTGCGAAATTGGGAGCATCCTGAGTTTAAATAAAAGCCAAATATTGTATCTTTCATATTTTGAAATAATAAAATAAAAGTTTTTATTTATCTATTAGATAATCAAGTGTTAAATAATAAAATAATTTAGACAATGGTAGTTTACATACTAATTATATCAAAAATATTTTAACAGAGAAGATGTACATGTAGATGTAATTAGATATACTTATTACAAAATAACTAAAATAAAATATTATTATTTGTTATGATTTTTTATTCGCAAACCATACATAACACTTTGATTTATCCAGCATGGTTTTTTCATACAGGGCTTTTCAACAGTACTAGAATCAGGCATCGGTGCACCAGATCCCGAAGAGCTAGCAAGGATATCTGGAAAGAACGACACAAAACCGATTAACACAGAAGATGACAGGAGGACCAGCACAGAAGTGAAACCAGAGCAAAGTCAGAGTAATGCTAATGACAGTGCATTCCCATTTGGTAGTCTGTTCTCTGGTGTTTCTAAGTTCGTTGAGACTACTGGTATGTTCTACTTTTATAATTACTTTTGTTTGTTCCATCCTTTCTATCTTACGAATATGAAATCATACTAATATTATTAATGCGAAAGTGTGTTTGTTTGTCCTTCAATCACGCCACAACGGAGCAACCGATCGACGTGTTTTTTGGCATGGGTGTAGTTGAGGACCTGGAGAGTGAGAGTGACATAGGCTACTTTTTATCGCGGAAAACTAAGGAGTTTCCGTGGGAATCAAAGAAACTTTAAAAAAAACTGGTTAAAGCCAGTCTTGTATAATGTGAAATCTCGTAAGTGTGTACGTTTAGATGTTTGTTATTCCTTCACACCACAACAACTGAACCGATTTGGCTGTTTGGAATGGTCATAGCTTGTACTCCAAATTAAAACTTAGACTTAAATCATGACAGAAAAAGCTATTAATTTTTTTTTTCTTATTATTATTATAAAGAACATAATTGATCAATTATCTACATCTTTATGCTATATTTTTATATCACAGACTACATTAGATGGTGCTTCAGTTCTACGACCAAGTCCTTACTAAGTTGCTATGAATAACACCTGCTCTGAGAAGGAGCTTTCTATTGCTACAGTAAAGAACATGCCACACCATCTATCAAAATCAACCCTGAATATATTTCAAAATTTATATGATTTTCTAAAATGAAATATGTATGGCGTATTACAGGCACAAAAGTAATAGCAGGCGGTCTAGACACATTGGAAACTATAGGCAAGAAGACAATGGAGGTCCTACAAGACGGAGATCCAGGCTTAGCCAAGAAACGCGCCATGTTGGGTCTAGACTCAGGCGATAAGCCTGTACTATCACAGGTATGTGACACTAAGTGTACGGGCATGAAACTAGCGGTAGCGGGGCGACGGCGGCAGCGGGGCGATGCGATTAGTCGGCGAGCTGGCGACGAATTTCGGGAACAATTTGAAAGAGGTCTGGTAATACTTTATAACCGACAAAAACGTCTGGGATTAATTTTTTCGAATTCTATAAGTATAAAATTTAAAGATAAAAAAAGTTTCCAAGAGTGTTTTTTTCCGGTTTTTTTTTTACCCGACTGCGGAACGCACAGGGTTATGTGTTCATCAGTCTTGCAAATGTCATATGCTGCGCAGTAGCGAAATAACCGCAAACGCTCTACCAGACTGGAAGAACTGGATTCGCCTATGAACGAAATTATATTTTTCCACAATTTCAGCTTGCCTAAAAGACCTTCCCGAAATTCGTCGCCAGCTCTCAGATTTCATCGCCCCGCCGTCGCCGTCGCTCGGCCGTCGCTAGTTTCGTGTCTGACGCCTATATCATACTAGCTGGGCATTTCATCCATGTGGATTTAGGTTCATTAGGATCATTTTCCGGGATAAAAAGTAGCCTATATTGTGTTATACCAGACTATATAATCTATCTTTGTGCCAAATTTCATCCAGATCCGTTTAGCCTGATGCGTGATTGAGTAGCAAATATCCATCCATCCGTACATCCATCCATCTATCCAAACTTTCGCATTTATAATATTAAGTATAGTATAGATTGCAAGATAGGCTTGCGCTTGATGACAATCGTACTTAGTGCAAAGCAATGATGAGGCCTAGGTTGGAGCGCACTTGCTTAGAAGATGCCTATTCACTCTTGCCTTGAAGCATTGAAGGTACTTAAGTTATACGTGGCAGGAAACACGTGCGCTGGGAGGGTATTCTACATAGCAGTTCGTATCAGAAACGTCGTAACAAAAACGCAAATGAATAAAAATAAAACGTAAAAAAAAAAACACCAATAGGACTTTGAATGGGGGCTTGCCCGTGTAAACCGAAAATTCTATGTGGCGGGCAAGAAATTTATGTTCTCGTGGACTTTCAAAGTGGTACATCAATTCTCATTGGGTTTTAATGGCACAATGGGTTTACAGGTACTGCGGGAGGCCAAAGCCAAGGCGGATGAAGAGGACCAGTTGAAAGAGGCCAAACGGGAGGCCAAGGAGGTCCACTATGAGACACTGTTCGATGATTTTGAAGGTATTTATCCTCGAAACTAAAAGAGATGTGGATGTTTCAATGTCAATTTGAATTTTTCATTGCCACAATAAATTCTAAAGAGCTTATTGAAGTGAAACTTCTTTAGAATCGTTGTGATTTGTAAATTCGATATAACGAAAAAGCGACACTAAAAGGAGACAAACATATTATTCATAATAGGATTTAGCCTGCGAGAGAATGAGAAAGAATACGTAGAGTATATTTGTAATACAAGTTTATATAACTTGTATTACAAATATAACTTGTATCTCTAGATAGAAGAATAGAATACAAGATATATTTATCTCATTCTATTGTAGGCTACTTTTCTGAAGTTTCACTTCTGCCGTGTGTGAATTTGCACACAATTTTTTTTTTGTTGATCAAAACCAGTTAGGAAATGTCGATTTTGATCACTCAATGAAAAAATTTAGAACACACATATTTTCTGAATTTCAAACAAAACGTTCAGAAACTCCTTATTCTATAACTTGTGCAGCATATTTTCAATATTACAGTGTATTACTGAAAAACCTATAGAATCTTAGATTAATGAAATTAAATGAAATTTTGATTTCATCAACTTGTGCCATGATTTATCCTCTACCACCAATTTTCGTTTTTACTTAATTCTTACAAAAATATCGTACAAGAATAATAAAATTTTTCTAAAAAATGATATGAAATGTGCACATTTCATACCCTGTATATGAGTTCGAAAGTTAAACATCCTGGCCTAGGCCAGTAAAGAATGTATGTATTTTCATTACATATCATAAGTTTGAATTTGGCATCTTTCTTCCTGAATATCTTGTACCTTGTTATAATGTTCTTTGGCCTAACTCTACCGTATTACGCGTTCAGCACTCACAGCGCAAAAAAATAATTATATTTCTTAAGTAGGTTGCTTTTTTATTTACTTTATTTTAATTACAAAATATGATATATTAAAAAAAAAGTCACTTGTTTCATTTTTTAGAAAAGCACTATACACACCTCGACCGGGAGAGCATTCGACTGGTCTCGTATATAGTCTAACTAACACTCGACCAGAAAACGCGTACTTCCCGGTCTCGCGATGTAATGTACTATAATCTAAAAGTCTAAAATCTATGCCCTTAACATTTCAGGCCTAGTCCATTTAGAAGCGTTAGAGATGTTGTCAAAACAAGTCAGTATGAGGATCGAGGAACGGCTTCGCAGCGCCGATCCTGACCGGCGACAGGATATTAAAGAAACCTTACAGCAAGTCGCAGGTTAGTATGTAGTTTATTTTCAATCTCGTGTGGTCAAATTCCTGCAAATATTATAAATCTTTATGGGTGTCTGTCTGTGTATGCTACGTTTTCGCAGCCTATGGCCAACCGATTTTGATGAAAAAGTATAGACGTAGGTCGCATCCTGGGGAAGGACATAGGAGATTTTTATCCAGGAAAATCAATGAGAGAGATGCAGTCGCGGTAGAAGTATCCATAATATATAATAATGGGCAACAAATGAATTGCATAGAAAGAGGCAAAAATTATATGAATTGTATGCAGAGCGACAGTATGATACTGGTGATGAGTTCAAGCAGCTTGTTCAACTGTTTTCCAAGGAGTTTAAAAGAGATTGCATTGTGGCTAAATCAAAACATATTCAAACTAAGATAAAAAATAGCTCCAATGTAATCAAAACTACTTGGAACATAGTGAATGAAGAAACAGGAAGAGCAACACGGAAAAATTGTGAATTTAAACTTAATGTCGATAATAAGCCTGTAACTTCGGACTCCGAAGTTGCTTCTGTTTTTGAAGGCTTCTTTACGGATATTCCTGTTTCTACCACAGAATCGTTGAACTCCTCACCAAATGCCGCTCTTACTTTACTGGAGGATAACGTGCCTGAATGTAATAACGATTTTAAATTCTGTCACGTTAACTGCTCTGACGTTATTAAAGCATTCAAATTAATTAACAATAAGAAGACAAATGATTTGTGGGGCATTTCCGTTAACGTTGTAAAATCATTGATTGATATCGTTGCACCCGAGTTAGCATTAATATTTAATAACTGTATTGATTGTGGTGAGTTTCCTGAATTAATGAAGCACAGTATAGTAGATTGTATTATAAGGGAGCAAAATAATATTTTTACGGCGAGGGCGCTTTTTTGAATCCAGAACGAAGTGAGGGATTCTAGAGTAGAATCCTGAGCGTAGCGAGGGATTCTTTAGTAGAATCCTGAACGAAGCGAGGGATTCAAAGTACGTCGCCCGAGCCAAAAATATATTTGCGCCCGAATGATACACTCTACTTTTCATCACCCTGTATGAGAAAATTTGGTTCCCGCGGGAACTCTTTAATTTCCCGGGATAAAAAGCATAATATGTGCTATTTCCAGACTATAATCTTTTTTTTTTTTTTTTTTAAATCTATCTCTGTGCCAAATTTTATCCAGATCCGTTCAGCCGTTCGGGCGTAATTAAGTAACACTCATCCATACCACCATACATCCACACATCCATCCAAACTTTCGCCTTTATAATATTTATTTAATTATATTTTTTTTTTTTTTTTTTTTTTTTTTTTTTTTTTTTTTTTTTTTTTTTTTTTTTTTTTTTTAATATATATATCCATATAGCCCTTTCGTTAGTTAAAATTCAGAAATTATAAATTCCTAAATTGACCCTGCCGGGGATCGAACCCTGGACCTCCGCACGTTAAGACAGCAGCGCTCAACACTGCGCCACGGAGGTCGTCAATTTGCGTTGGCGCTGAACACTAAGATGTTCCAAATTCAATAAGTGCGCGGCAAAGATAATTGCGGCGCACTTACGAGTATAAAGAGGATTAAAAACTCATTCCTGCCCGCTAAAAGTTTCTTATAGAAAACACCACCTTTGGGCGCACATAAAGGCGAGCCAAGTCGTCCTTTTCGAATACATGGGATGAAAAAATAATTCCTCTATTCAAATCAGGTAGTACCAGTGACCCCACTAACTTTAGACCTATATCTGTACTACCCACTTTCAGTAAAGTATTTGAAAAATTAATATTAATTCAATTACTTAAGCATTTTTGTAATAATGACTTGTTACATAGTAAACAGTTTGGATTTACACGGGGTCGCTCAACAATCGATGCTGGTGTTGAGTTAATCCATATAAATATTATAAATGCGAAAGTTTGGATGGATGGATGTATGTATGTATGGATGTATGTTTGTTACTCAATCACGCTCCAACGGATGAACGGATCTGGATGAAATTTGGCACAGAGATAGATTATAGTCTGGAATAGCACATAGGCTACTTTTTATCCCGGAAAATTAAGAAGTTCCCGCGGGAATCAAAAAAACCTCAACCACGCGGACGAAGTCGCGGGCATCAGCTAGTTCAAAATATATTCGAAGCCTGGGAAGAGTCACGTGATGCACTTGGCGTTTTCTGTGATTTATCCAAGGCTTTTGATTGTGTTGATCATGAAACATTAGTCAGAAAACTGCACCATTATGGAATTAGGGGTGTAGCACTGGATATGATGAATTCCTACTTAAAAAATAGGATGCAAAAGGTAGACGTCAATGGAAAGCGGTCTTCCGGATCGATTGTAAAAATGGGGGTTCCACAAGGTTCAATTTTAGGGCCTTTTCTATTCCTCATTTACATTAATGATCTTCCTTATCTTGCCAAAGATAATCATGGGATAGTATTGTTTGCTGATGATACATCACTTTTGTTTAAAATAAATCGTTACGAAACAACTCTTGACGAAGTAAACAATTCTCTCACTAAAGTGGTACAGTGGTTTGAAGCTAATAACCTACTCCTCAATGGAAAAAAGACAAAGTGTATCAAATTTACATTACCTAATGTCAAACAGGTAAAACCCACTGTACAACTTGATCATGAGGAATTAGATTTAGTGGATACCGCTGTTTTTCTCGGAATAACGTTAGATGCTAAACTCCAATGGGGCCATCACATAAATGACTTGTCGAACAGGCTTAGTTCTGCTGCATACGCGGTTAAAAAGATTCGCCAGTTGACAGATATAGAAACGGCGAGATTAGTTTATTTTGGTTACTTTCACAGCGTTATGTCATATGGTATATTATTATGGGGTAATGCTGCTGATATTAATTCTGTTTTTGTGCTGCAGAAGAGGGCTGTTCGAGCCATATATAATATGGGACCAAGAGAGTCACTAAGAGATAAATTCAAAAAATTCAATATTATGACAGTGCACAACCAATATATATTTGAAAATTTAGTATACGTGCATAAACACATTGATAAATTCAAGAAGAAAAGTGATTGTCATAATGTCAATACTAGAAATAAAAATAAACTTGTAATGCCTGCTTCTAGGCTTAGTAAAACTAGCAATTCATTTGTTGGAAAGAGTGTTCGCTTCTACAATAAGCTCCCAGAAGACATGTTGAAGATGTCTCTGAATAAGTTCAAAGTTAATGTAAAACGTAAACTCATTGGAAAATCCTATTACCATGTGAAGGATTACTTAAATGACAAGGAAGCTTGGCAATAATTTGCTCTAATGGCTCTGATAGTTCCTTAGTTAAGATGATTTGTGAGATGGTGATAATGGAAAAAAAAAAAAGCCCCCAGCTGAGTTTGTTGTGGGCTCTTCTCAGACCTGGGCGCGTTTGGAACCCTCGTAGCTTTAGTTTTAAGATACCGGAACAGATTATCACCATCATATTTTTATGTAACTGGACGTCAATAAGTGTAGTGCATCTACCTATATTGAATAAATATTTATGACTTATGACTTATGACTTATATATTATGGTATAGCCTGTACCAAATTTCACCAAAATCGGTTTAGCAGATGGGCCGTGAAAGCGTAGCAAGCACACTTTCGCATTTATAATATTAAAATAGTATGGTTTTTTAATGCGTATTACACCAAAATCAAAATAAAGTTAAAAAATAAACCGACTTCGACCGTTCAAACAACCATTCACGAATTTCCATAAAATTAATCAAATATCAAATAAATATTATAAATGCGAAAGTTTGGATGGATGTATGGATGTTTGTTACTCAATCATGCCCGAACGGCTGAACGGATCTGGATGAAATTTGGCACAGAGATAGATTATAGTCTGGAATGACACATTTTGCTACTGCACACTGGCTACTTTTTATCCCGGAAAATTAAAGAGTTCCCGCGGGAACCGAAAAACCTCAATACACGCGAACGAAGTCGCGGGCATCAGCTAGTAATCAAATAAAACCCTAAGCTCAATCAACCCGCTGCGACATTTCTTAACATTTTCGGTATTCTAAAGTATATAATTTTCATAAATCTCCAGAGCTGTGCGAAATGCCCGAGGAGGAAGACGAGGAAGGAGAGGAATCTTCAGAAGACGCGTCCATACCTGACGCGTTACATGAACGACTGCAAAAGGCTACCAGAGATATCGGACTTAAGCTGCAGTTCCAACCGCTGATAAAGTAAGTTTTCAATATTGTATGTGTCATACTAGCTGATGCGCGCGACTTCGTATGCGTGGTTTAAGTTTTTTTACTCCCACGGGAGCTCCTAAATCCGTGACAAAAAGCCTATGCCACTCTCAAGGCTCTCAGCTATATCCGTGCATAAAATCACGTCGATTCGTTGCCCTGTTGCGGCGTGATTGAATGACAAACCAACAAATCAACAAACAAACACAGTTTCGCATTTATAATATTAGTATGATACTTCGAACAAACGATCCTGCCAATCATCATCATTCATAACTAGACTATCCGACCCAGTTTGGCACGGGTGGGTTTAATGCCTAATTTACTACGAAGAACGTTGAAACGATTCCCGTTGAGGAGTTTCGGAATATTTCGTCAGATCACGAAATGTTTTTTTTTAAATATATATATAGCGAGCAAACGAGCAGGCGGGTCACCTGATGGTAAGTGATTACCGCCGCCCATGAACATTTGCAGCACCAGAGGTAGATGTATATTTTTAGACAACTGCATAATCAACCGTAACTTTTAAATGCATGAACAGATTCGGGTGTTCGGGGTATCTTTAGAATCCTTACATCCTCTAGAGTCTAGAGTGACACTGGCTATAATTTTTTTGAAAAAAAAAACATAATGGCAGGGCAGTCGTGTTAATAATTTTTTTTTAATTATGTTCACTTTTTACCTTTGTAAAGAAAAAAGAATCAGGTTTATCGGAGCTATGAAGCCAATTCAACAAAAACTTCAAGGCAAAGCTAGTACAATTTTCAACAAACTTCAGTCATTCTAGCGCACAAAATTAGTATGCAGCTTGGAGAAGTATCTTTGTATGAAATTATAGGTTTGGAACCTTGTTTGCAATTTGTAGGAGCGTCGATCCACTGTAATAACATCACTTAGGCTGTGCTAATATTGCAATTATCAATTGGGTATTTAACAACTATTCAAATAAATTATTTTTAGTGATAAAGGATCACACAATAGACATAATATTCATGTCCCCTGTTAGTTTTATATTTGATAAACATTATTAACTATATAAGTTCAATATAGTGTTATTGTTAGTTTTATATTTGATAAACATTATCAAATATCAAATAAATATTATAAATGCGAAAGTTTGGATGGATGTATGGATGTATGGATGTGTGGATGTATGGATGTATGAATGTTTGTTACTCAATCACGCTCCAACGGCTGAACGGATCTGGATGAAATTTGGCACAAAGATAGATTATAGTCTGGAATAGCACATAGGCTACTTTTTATCCCGGATAATTAAAGAGTTCCCGCGAGAACCGCAAAACCTCAATCCACGCGGACGAAGTCGCGGGCATCAGCTAGTTAACTATATAGTATAGTTCAATTTAAGAGAAATAAATTAAATCTTTAAACCGAGCTATCGATTAAAGTACAAAGCTGCCTCGAAATTGAATGACGTCACAACTAAATATTTCATACAAAGTCCCATACTTTGAGCGCGTTCTGACGTCTCAAAAAAAGTTACTGATTTGACTGGTGGTCAAGTACCCATATCAATTGTTTTATGCTTACAGACAATACACAGAAATCTTAGCATGGCTGGAAACAAGCGATCCAAGTATAACAGAGAAGGTGGTATACAAGAAAGCAGTCAGTGGCCTCGCGCAGACGACCGCGTTATCAGTGGAACTGTACCACAAGACTGCAGAGATGCTACTGGTGAAGACTAGGAGGTCCACCGCTGATGAAGCCGACGCTCTTACTCAGTGAGTTACCTCATATCCAGTGTTTAACGCTATTCACAGTGGTTTTTTTTTTTTTTTTGTTTTTTTTTTTAAATGTATAGGCCAGCGCTTGGCTGCAATCAGACTGGCTTGCAAGTGGTGATGCAGCCTAAGGTGGAGGTGGAATTAACCTGAACACGGAGTTTTATTTAAACACCTCTATTTTTTCCAGAATGACGGTAGTTCTAACGAAACACATCAGCGAACTGGCGACACAGTTCACGGAGAAATTGACCAATCACACCTCAGAAGACAAGGAGCAGATTAATAATTACATCACTAATGTATTTTTAGAAGTAAGTACCGCTACTATTACCACCAAATCTCTCCCATTGTGGGATATAATATATCCTACATATCCTGCGTATGTGTGTGTACGTATGTGTTGTTCAGTTTCTTGACAAATTAGGTCGGCCATACACGGACTGGGGACACACATACACACGGACGAGGGGTAAGGGAGTGCACCTCCATCTTTAGCACTCCAACTGTCAACCTCACCTGCCCGTGGTACCCCCTGCTGATTTACAAACGAGGCTCTGACGACCGATAAATGGCGGTATACCCATTTCGAACAAGCTAGACTGGACAAATGGCACAGACTGGTGTCGGGCAGCAGCGAAACCAGTGCAAGCAGTCTAGCCCTGCGATCGCCAACCCGCATGCCCAGCGTGGCGATTATTGGGCATAACCCTTAATGGATAGGTCACAGAACAAACAGCCCCTAGTCCCCGGCAGTCCCACTATTCCTAAGCGGCCGCATAGGAAATGGACATGGATGAGCCCTGACGGTTCTACGAGGAATGAGATCGACTTCATCATGTCGACCAAGCGGCACATATTCAGTGATGTCTCTGTGATCAACAGGGTGAAAACCGGTAGTGATCACCGTATGGTAAGAGGTACACTGAATATCAACGTAAAGCTGGAAAGGGCCCGACTGATGAAGTCTACGCTCCGACCTACTCAAGCTCAAATCCAGAATCCCGAGAGCTTTCAACTCGAATTGCAGAACCGCTTCGCTTGCCTGGAGGATTGCGTTACGGTGGATGAATTAAACAACAGGCTGGTGGAAACTGTCCATACGGTAGGGTCGAAATTCTTCAAGACCCGCCGTACGAATAGACCGAAAAAGTTCTCAGACCACACCCTTAAGCTCATGGGGGAGAGACAGGAAATGAGACTGCAGTCTTCAGCGGATGCGTCTGCCTACCGGCAGATTAATAGACGGATTTCTAAATCACAGACACGTGATTTGCGACACTTTAATACCGAATATATTAAGGAGACCATAGAGCAGAATAAAGGCTCAAAAGTGTTCGCAAGAAATCTGGCTATTGGTCAAAGCCAGTTGACGCGGCTGAAGACCGACAGCGGTAGCCTCATTTCTTCTAAGCGTGAGTTATTGGGGGAGGTTGAGAAATTCTATGGACAGTTATACACCTCAACACAGAAGCCGGTTGAAAATTTGGCTAAAGATCCAAGAGCCAAATTGACCCGACACTATACCGAAGATATCCCGGACGTCAGCCTATACGAGATTAGTATGGCTCTCAAACAGCTTAAAAACAATAAAGCGCCGGGTGATGACGGAATCACCGCAGAACTCCTGAAAGCGGGTGGAAGACCAATACTTAAAGTCCTTCAGCGATTGTTCAATTCCGTCATTCACGAGGGTACAACGCCAGAAGCGTGGCACAGGAGCGTGGTGGTTCTCTTCTTCAAGAAGGGAGATAACACCTTATTGAAGAATTACAGACCCATCTCGCTTCTGAGTCACGTCTACAAGTTGTTTTCGAGAGTCATAACGAATCGTCTCGCTCGTAGGTTCGACGACTTCCAGCCTCCCGAACAAGCCGGGTTCCGAAAAGGTTTTAGTACCGTAGACCACATTCATACGCTGCGGCAGGTTATACAGAAGACAGAAGAGTATAACCAGCCACTTTGCTTGGCGTTTGTGGACTACGAGAAAGCCTTCGATTCGGTGGAAACTTGGGCAGTGTTGAGGTCTCTACGGAGATGCCAAATCGACTACCGGTACATCCAGGTGTTGAAGTGCTTGTACGAAAACGCCACTATGTCAGTCCGTATACAAGACCAGACTACGAGACCAATCCGATTGCAGCGAGGTGTGCGTCAGGGAGATGTTATCTCTCCGAAGCTGTTTACCGCTGCGTTGGAAGACGTCTTTAAGCTTCTGGAGTGGAACGGACTCGGCATCAACATCAATGGCGAGTACATCACACACCTGCGGTTTGCCGACGATATAGTCATTATGGCAGAAACTCTGGAAGACCTTAACACAATGCTCAACGACCTCAGCAGAGTCTCTCAACAGGTGGGCCTAAAAATGAATATGAGCAAGACGAAGATCATGTCCAATGCACATGTTCAGCCCCACCCAGTGTTAGTTGAGAACACTGCACTCGAAATTGTTGATGAGTACATATACCTGGGACATACAGTCCAGTTAGGTAGGTCCAATTTCGAGAAAGAGGTAAACCGCCGAATCCAACTCGGATGGGCAGCGTTCGGGAAACTCCGCGACATCTTTTCGTCCAAAATCCCTCAGTGCCTGAAGACAAAAGTCTTCGAACAGTGCGTGTTGCCAGTGATGACTTACGGCTCCGAAACATGGTCGCTAACTATGGGCCTGATAAGAAGGCTCCGGGTCACTCAGCGGGCGATGGAGAGAGCTATGCTCGGAGTATCCCTGCGTGATCAAATCAGGAATGAGGAGATCCGTAGGCGAACCAGAGTAACCGACATAGCTCGAAGAGTCGCCAAGCTCAAGTGGCAATGGGCGGGGCACATAGTTCGTAGAACAGATAGGCGTTGGGGTCCCAAGGTGCTCGAATGGCGGCCTCGCACCGGGAAGCGCAGCGTTGGGCGACCCCCCACTAGATGGACGGACGATCTCAAGCGTGCAGCTGGGAGCCGCTGGAAACAAGCGGCACAAGACCGTGCTCTGTGGCGATCCATGCAGGAGACCTTCGTCCAGCAGTGGACGTCTATAGGTTGAGACGACGACGACGATACACGGACTGCTCGAGCAGTTAGCCAGTGATCAACATACACGGACCGCTCGAGCAGTCATAGTCAACAGCTTGAAGCTACCATTGATAACTGCTGCCAAACGCCCGAAGCAGTCGCAACTGCTCGAGCGGTCCTATGTATTGTGTACGTAGAATACTGTAGTTCACTATGCAGTCGCAGCTTGAAGCAGTCCATCCTGACTGCTTCAAGCTGTCCCTGTATGGCCGGCCTAACTCACTAGATTTGGATATGATGACGTCATAATAAATACAATATGGCGCATATGACGACGAAATTTGTGACCAAAAATAAAGTTGAGACAAATCTATTGAACTTTTTACCAACTAGCTCCTATGGGAATTGCAAAAAACAGCCTTATTCCACCAGGGATTCAAAATTCAAAAATTCAAAATTCAAAAGTTTTTTATTCAAATAGACTTTTTACAAGTGCTTATGAATAGTCGAATGAATCTACCACTGGTTCGGAATGCCATTCCTACCGAGAAGAACCAGCAAGAAACTCGGCGGTTGCTCTTTTGAAAAAAAAAAATTACAATTTCATTAATTTGTAATTACATACATAACCGCTGTCCTTAGCATTGCTGGATGATGTGTATGTGATGCGTAGATGTGCTACGTTGCTGAGCTACGGATGTATTTTAAACCCACCGATCGGAGAGCTCGTATTGATGGGTTTGACACATATTCATAGATTAGCAACATAGCACGTCACTGGTGGAATCGCACTCTAAATGTTGGCCGAGATATCTATAGTTCCACAAACTTATCTGACCCGGTGGCCAAAATTGGAACTAATTTTTATGCCTGTTTAGTTTTTTATTTTATTTTTTATTGAAACTAGCGACGCTGTCACCGGGTGAGATAAGTTTGACAGACTATACCAGCCTTCCAGAGTCCAGACACCTGTTGACACCATTAGATGCGATGATGGAACCTTTAAATAGGATCTAGGATCCTCTCCGCACGCCCCAGGGGTTCAACACCAAAATGTTCAAAATTGTTTAAAAAAATGTGTAATTTTTTCCACAGGCCGGCAACAGTTCGAAATACATAGAAAATGCATTCCAGTTGGCGCTACCTATCGTACAAATCGGTGCTGTGTAAAATATATGTCTCACTATTAATATGTTAATAATGTTATGTTGTTATTGTGATATATTAATTATGAATTATACTAAATACTTAAATTATATTAAAGTCGTATGTGTACGGGCACGAAATTAGCGGTAGCTCGCGACGAATTTCGGGAAGAATTTGAAAGAGGTCTGGTAATACTTTATAACCGACAAAAACGTCTCGAATTTATTTTTTCGAATTCTATAAGTTCTTGATTTTTTTATCTTTAAATTTTATTTAAAGATAAAAAAATCAAGTTGCGAAAAAAATGTTTTCTTCCGGTTTTTTTTGCAAATGTTATATGCCGCGCAGTAGCGAAATAACCGCAAACGCTCTACCAGACTGGCAGAACTGGATTCGCCAATGAACGATATATTTTTCCACACTTTCAGCTTGCCTAAAGGACCTTCCCGAAATTCGTCGCCAGCTCTCGGACCCCATCGCCCCGCTGTCGCCGTCGCTTGACCGTCGCTAGTTTCGTGTCTGACGCCTTAGTCCCACTTGCACAAAGTCCCACTTAAATGGGTTAAAGTTAAAATTGTTATGCCTGTCCTTTTCATGTCAACCCCGGAATAAAATTATCAAAAAGTGACAGAATCACAAAAAAAATCTTATTCAGTGCAGGCAGCGTTGTGCAAGACGGCCTAAATGTTATTATTATTACTTTTAAATAAATAATAATATATGATCAATATAGTATAGGTAAAATTTATTGGTGTTAGTAAAGAAAGGTGTAAAATGTTATGATACAAAAAATCTTATAATATTATCACAACAGGCATAAATGAGTAATGACAATAAAGACTCGAACTCTTTTCTTGTGTTTTTTATATTAAAACAAGATTAAAACAAACAGACAAACGCACAACTTCTTAGGGCAAAGTTGCAAACACATATTATACAGTCTCCATTCCGTCGTGGGTAAAAATAAATAAATATTTAATTCGAATCCATACTTACTGGTGATAAAATGTGCCTGTCCACAAGACAGACAGGCACACTTTCTTAGGCATTGAAAGCGTAGCAGACACGAACCATCTTTTCCATAGATTTTGACGAAATTTTGTACAGAGACAAAGTGCATCCCGTGAAAGGGTACATTTAGGACGAAGTGGCGGGCATCGTTTAGTTTTCTTTTAACCTATTTCCCTTTCTATAATACCTACTGGCAGCACGTTATTCACTACGTATGTACGTAATGATGATGACACCCTAGGCCTATAGAGGCTATAACCTATAGGGTAGCTGCACTTATTCATTTTCTAGTTTAATAATATCACTTATTCTTAAGTGGCAAATATGACAAATGATTCTACAATACATTTGCTGGTAAAGGTAGTGGTTCTTGCTTCAACGCTAACTGTAGTTGTTTTTATACATAATAGTCTAAGATCCGAATCTAAATCGAGACCTACCGGTTTGATAAGAGAATCAAATTTATTTTATAATAGATTTCATATATTAGAAAATAAATTAAAAATGGGTAGACAACAGAAATCCTGGACAGAATATTTTTAATTATTTTTTGAAAAATGATTTTTCATAAAATGTTGCAAAATGAAGATAATAATAAAATTTTATACTGGACTTAAAGTATAGAGCATATAGAATGTGCAATCGTAGGGTAGACTATTATTTACCTGCATAAATAATGGAAATAATAGTCTACCCTATTATTTACCTGGATAAATAATGGAAATAATAGTCTACCCTACAATTGCACATTCTATATGCTCTATACTTTAAGTCCAGTATAAAATTTTATTATTATCTTCATTTTGCAACATTTTATGAAAAATCATTTTTCAAAATGTAATTAAAAATATTCTGTCCAGGATTTCTGTTGTCTACCCATTTTTAATTTATTTTCTAATATATGAAATTTATTATAAAATAAATTTGATTCTCTTATCAAACCGGTAGGTCTCGATTTAGATTCGGATCTTCTACTATAACGAGCAGGCGGGTCACATGAACATTTGCAGCTCCAGAGAACCGCCAACGCGTTGCCGGCCTTTGAGATATTTGTTAATCCGCCCTTTGAAGACTCGAAGGGCCCCATAGATATTGTTACGAGAAAGGCTACTAAAATCTAAATATGTTGGAAATTAATATCATTGCACAGGTGTCAACTAAATAATAACCCCACGTGGCACCCTATAGGGTAACTGCACCTATTCACTAGGTACCTATTTAATGATAGCACTTACCTACTCAAGCGCGGCTACATTTCAAATGACAAATGATTTTACGGTAAGTAATAGTTTTTTAATACAGGAAATTGTTTATAGTACTGATTATAATGTTTTTTTCTGTGACACGCGAAATATTAATTTTGTGTGTTGTGTAATGAAATGTGACTGGCACGTGGGTAAAATTTACACATCTGGTCTGATTAAAAATTCTATAACTTCTTACCTATTTTAAATAAAAAAAATCCAATCATACTAATATTATAAATGCGAAAGTGTGTTTGTTTGTTGGTTTGTCGATCAATCACGCCGCAACGGAGTCACGGATCGACGTGATTTTTGGCATGGGTATAGTTGAGGACCGAGAGTGACATAGGCTACTTTTTATCCCGGAAAATTAAGGAGTTCCCGTGGGAATCAAAAAAACTTAAACCACGCGGACGAAGTCGCTTGCATCATTTGAGGCTATTTTGGTTAAAAGGTTTTGTTATTTATGGAGGACACTCCTAACAAGCGAAACATCAATGAACACATCTGCTGAAAGTTGTCACTGATAGCAGATTAACACAGAGAAAAATGTGCTACGGCTATTTTGCTTTTTGATAGCTTGCATAATGAAGACAGGAAATTTCTATCCCAGAAAATGAAAAAGTTCTTACAGGAGTTGTAAAAACCTACATAACTAAATCTACGGGGATAATAATTTGCAGGCATCAGCTATTAAGTAGGCAGCTAAGTACATAATAATAAACACTGGTACTTTTTTTCACACTAAAGAATGCTAAGACAGTCATGTCGAAATTTCTCCGTAAAATTATTCCAAAAACCGCAACACATGCATCTCTAGAGGCGTGTTGCAATTTGGTTGCAAGGTAGAGAAACGCAAACGGGCTATAAAATTACAGATACCTTTAAGCATATTAGTAGACACAAAATACGTACCTATACCAATTGTGATATTAAGTAGGTACCTGGTTATTTCGTTCATTATATTGGCGGGACATTTGATATGCTCTCGGAACCTCTCATTTCAGTACCTAATGGTTTGCATTGCAAACATACTATACCTACCTATATGTTATCCGAACTAAAGACAATAACGTACTTTTAACGTTATTTAGCTACGCGGTACGCCACATCGAAATACACAACACTGAAGCTACGCACGAAGTTGTATGAAAAGTCAAAAGCCAAAAATTAGTTTTTAATTTAATTTTACGTACTTAATACGGTCTGCCTCCTTACTTATGTACTTACATTGTTGTTCTTATTTCCCTGTAAATATTCGAGGGGTATTGAAGTAAGTATGTATGGGGAAACAAGTAAGAACCTTAAAGAGGCATAATATTGCAATTGAGAGAAATTGCCAAGGCTAGCCCGTTTGTGAGCGTGTTGCAATTTTAATATAGGTAATTCGCATAAAAGGTACCTAACCCTTTTGCAGATGTGGGACGGAGAATACCGTTTTGCTTTTAACTTTTACGAATTGTGTGGTAGCTAGCCTAATATGGACATGTCTTTTTGTAATTGGCAGGTTCTAGCTGTAAGGTATAGTATAAGAATAAGTAACTAGCTGATGCCCGCGACTTCGTCCGCGTGGTTAAAGTTTTTTTGATTCCCGCGGGAACTCCTTAATTTTCCGGAATAAAAAGTATGTCTATGTCGCTCTCCAGCCCTATTCTCTAACTCAGTGGCTATTAAAAAATGAAAGCAACTGACATATAATTTTTTTCCATTGAAGGTTTGCTACGAAATAAAAAATAACATTTCTTAATAAACCTTCAATGGATAAAAAATATATGTCAGTGGCTTTCATTTTTTGATAGCCACTGAGTTACAGAATATGGGCCCAGGTCCTCAACTATACCCATGCCAAAAATCACGTCGATCCGTTGCTCCGTTGCGGCGTGATTGAAGGACAAACCAACAAACAAACACACTTTCGCATTTATAATAATAGTATGATGATACTTACTACAGAATACTGAAAGTATTCGGTGGTTCTAGCACAGTTTTAGGTGCGATTTTCTGTACAAAGAGTTTTTGGCTATTGTCATATATGGACTCTATAAAGGCTATAGATATAGACTCTATAGTTAAAGGAGAGGAAATCTGCCTGCCTTTAATTCTTCGTGTTTTTCTCAAAGGTGAGTAAATTCTGCTAATCCGCACTTAGCCAGTGTGGTGCACAATGGCCTTTAAGTTTAAACCCTAAAAGGAGACTAGTGCAAAGCAATGAACCGGTGATGGGTGATATAGACTGATATAGATATCAGTTAGTCATGGAATAAAAAAAAAGTAGGGGCTAGGGAGGCAGGCATGTCCATGTTATTCTTTTCAAAATGGTTGTCAACAGGTGGGCTGTTAGCTTGGGAGTTGGAATGCATGAATTTTATCTCCATTGTATCATTCTCTTGTATACAGGTACATGCTACGTATCTACATCATTTCTTTAACCTATATGTACCTACTTATTTGAAGGTATTGTATCTGAAGGGTAGATATACGAGGTGGTAGTTAAAGTTTGCATTTTACACAAGACGCAACCCGTTTGAAAAAAATTGTTTTAAGAATTGCGGGGGTAAGTAGTATATTTTAAGAATATTCCGGGGTAAAAAGTAGCATATGCCACTGTCCAGTTCCTCAACTACTTACATTAAGCCCTGTAGGTACGTGTATGCAATTATACAACGAATCACTTCGATCCGTAGCTCTATTGCAGCGTAGGTAATTGAAGGACAACCCAAAAAACAAACTTTTTTTACATTTTTAAGTACCTAATCTTACTAGATAATTCTTTATCTTTGCTATAAATTATAATAATTGTTTAATATAAAATTTATGTGAAAGTTTTTAATTGTATGTTTGGATGTTAGTTAGTCCTTCACGCCACAATCAATGAACTGATTTGGCTGAATTTTGGAATGGAGATAGATTAATTAACACGTAGAAGTACTGCATTTTATACCGATCCACGAGGACGAAGTCGCGGGCATTATCTAGTTTATAATATTAGTATGGATACTTTCTATATACCTAGCCTTTTAAATCCAATAAATCATTTAAATACCCTTCAACAAAATCCTTTCCTGCAACAATGTACCTAACACAAAATCCCTATTGCCATTCTGTACGCACCTTGTGCCATATTAGGCCACGGTGTCCGCTGATCGTGCTTGCATGACAAACAATGGTAGGAGCATGGTGTATTCGCTTTGGCGCATGTCAATATTCAAAACACACCTTTAAAAGGTGTCGTGATGCATCTGTGGTTAATCCCTTAGGTGTAGGGTGACCATGCGAGTATTTTCTAACAGGATAAAATTAATGAACATTTTTTTTATTCCACAAGTTAGCCCTTGACTGCGATCTCACCTGAGGATAAGTGATGCAGTCCAACATGGTAGCGGGCTAACCTGTTAGGGGAATGGCAGTTATATTAAACCCATACACGCCTAGTCGGTTTCTACACGGCCGGCATCGTGCCGGAATGCTAAATCGCTTGGCGGCACGTCTTTGCCGGTAGGGTGGTACCTAGGCCGGCCCCTACAGGCCTATTCTCTTTCTCTAACTAGTGGCTATCAAAAAGTGAACGCCACTGACACATTTTGTATCCATTAAAGGTTTGCTTTAAGAGGTAAAAATAACATTTCATAGCCTAGGTACCTTCAATGGAAAAAAATACATATTTATGAGGATTTTCTATTGGTACAGCTATAGAAACCGCTACTTACTCTAGGTACTTACACTTTGAAATAAACCAATTACCTCCTGTAAACTGTACATGAAAAGCGATTAATTTACCGCCTCGAATGAGCTGATTTCGGAAAAAAACTACCGTGTATGAAATAATAATATCTAAGTAATAACCGTCACATTTTTCATCAAATAATTTGTAACTCACTTTCTGTGAGTTAGAAATTATTAAACATAATAATTATAAAAAAAATCACCCGAGGACTTCTTCTTATTAGACCTCTCTCACCAAGTCACCACTGACCACGACAGAAAGGTCTTCAACTATTATTATTGTGGATTGGAGTCCCGACCGAGTTATTACTATTACGCGATGGTTACCCTACCTGCAAAATCTTTTCATTTTCAATTGGCACGGTAAAAGGCAATAAACTATTCAATTGTTACAGAACAGTTCTAGCTCAGGAAATGCTCCGTAATTTCCGATTCTTAAGTACCTAACAAGGTAGTAAAATAATAGATTAACTATTTGCTTGGAATTTTGGACAACTATTTTTTTACAAAGGGCGGGTGCTTGCTGTTGAAGTGATTTATTGAAGCCCTGTTTTACTTACTTCCGAGTTTTTTCATCTGGTAGATACTTATGAAGATTTATAATAGACTAGCTGATGCCCGCGACTTCGTCCGCGTGGACTAAGTTTTTTCGATTCCCGCGGGAACTCATTAATTTTCCGGGATAAAAAGTAGCCTATGTATGTACATATTATGTACCTATGTATATTCTTTATAGCTGATGCCCGCGACTTCGTCCGCGTGGAATAAGTTTTTCAGTTAATTTTCCAGGATAAAAAGTAGCCTATATTACTATCCCACGGTATAATCCCCCTTTAATGGTGAAACACGTACTTCTTCATATTTTAACGAAAGCCCAAATGCTGTTTCATGGCTATAACTTGAGAAATTAAGGATTTTCATACAAACTCTCAACCCCTATTTCACCCCTTCGGGGGTGGACTTTTGAAGAACTGTGAAACACATATGTTTTCATTTTCAACCCGCAGCTCACATATTAAGTTTCATGGCTATAACTTGAAAAATTAAGGACTTTCATACAAACTCTCAATCCCTATTTCACCCCTTCGGGGGTGGAATTTTGAAAAACTGTGAAACACATATGTTTTCATTTTCAACCCGCAGCTTATATATCAAGTTTCATGGCTATAACTTGAGAAATTAAGGATTTTCATACAAACTCTCAACTCCTATTTCACCCCTTCGGGGGTGGAATTTTGAAAAACTGTGAAACACATATGTTTTCATTTTCAACCCGCAGCTCATATATCAAGTTTCATGGCTATAACTTGAGAAATTAAGGACTTTCATACAAACTTGCAACCCCTATTTCACCCCTTCGGGGGTAGAATTTCGGGATAAAAAGTATCCTATGTCCTACCTCGTAGTATGGGCTCAAATCGTGCTAAGTTTCGTTTGAATTCATTCAGTAGTTTCGGCGTGATGCGCGGCCAAGATACAGACAGACAGACAGACAGACAGACAGACAAAAATGAAAAAAATACAGATTTGGCTTCAGTATCGAATAATGAGTGCCCTCCAAAAAAAATTTTCAAAATATCTTCAATGTACAGAATTGGACCTGTTACAGTTTTATTATAAGTACTAGCTGATGCCCGCGACTTCGTCCGCGTGGACTTAGATTTTGATTCCCTCGGGAACTCATTAATTTTCCGGGATAAAAAGTAGCCTATGTATGAATGTATGTATGTATACTCTTTATAGCTGATGCCCGCGACTTCGTCCGCGTGAAATAAGTTTTTCAGTTAATTTTCCAGGATAAAAAGTAGCCTATATTACTATCCCACGGTATAATCCCCCTATAATGGTGAAACACGTACTTCTTCATATTTTAACGAAAGCCCAAATGCTGTTTCTTGGCTATAACTTGAGAAATTAGGGATTTTCATACAAACTCTCAACCCCTATTTCACCCCTTCGGGGGTGGAATTTTGAAAAACTGTGAAACACATATGTTTTCATTTTCAACCCGCAGCTCATATATCAAGTTTCATGGCTATAACTTGAGAAATTAAGGACTTTCATACAAACTCTCAACCCCTATTTCACCCCTTCGGGGGTGGAATTTTGAAAAACTGTGAAACACATATGTTTTCATTTTCAACCCGCAGCTCATAAATCAAGTTTCATGGCTATAACTTGAGAAATTAAGGATTTTCATACAAACTATCAACCCCTATTTCACCCCTTCGGGGGTGGAATTTTGAAAAACTGTGAAACACATATGTTTTCGTTTTCAACCCGCAGCTCATATATTAAGTTTCATGGTTATAACTTGAGAAATCAAGGACTTTCATACAAACTTTCAACCCCTATTTCACCCCTTCGGGGGTAGAATTTCGGGATAAAAAGTATCCTATGTCCTACCTCGTAGTATGGGCTCAAACCGTGCCAAGTTTCGTTTGAATTCATTCAGTAGTTTCAGCGTGATGCGCGGCCAAGATACAGACAGACAGACAGACAGACAGACAGACAAAAATGAAAAAAATTACAGATTTGGCTTCAGTATCGAATAATGAGTGCCCTCCAAAAAAAATTTTCAAAATATCTTCAATGTACAGAATTGGACCTGTTACAGTTTTATTATAAGTATAGATAGAAGATAGGAAAGAACGTCATTCAACGGTAGTTCGTCAGTTCTTGCCATTAGTTAAATCAAAATCAAGAGATCCAAGTCTTAATTTGATTGTTTTACACCTATACTGAAAGTTTCGTTCTTATAGACTGAGCCATTTAGGAGAATAAGCCTTCTTGCTCTTTTATTCTTCATGACTTTGGAATTTTTTTCTATCGAGAAATTTCGACCAATCATGTTTTCCTTTGATCCAAGACTTCAAAATATAATGAATTATAGTATATATTAATTTCAAATTTTTCGATCCACGCGTTACATACTTATATCGATTTTAGAAATTAGAATCGACGAAAACGGAGAAAGCGGCGTTTAAGTACCAGATTCGATTTCGGAAATTGTTTTGGAAATAGTTACTCTGATAAAAAGGTTTGTTTGTGGCTTTGCTCACAACTGCAACATACTGCCTCGTTGGTCTAGTGGTTGGCATGTTCGACTACGGCCGACGAGGTCCCGGGTTCGAGTCCCGGGTCGGGCCATAATTATTGAGTATTGGGTTTTTCTGACTAGAAATTCTCAGTGCTACCCCGGGGCCCGGAGTTAGGAAGTTGGCGGTGTTTCACCCCCGTGTCTCGGAGAGCACGTTAAGCCGTCGGTCCCGGTTATTCTAACATCAAACATGATAATAGTCGTTAAAGCCCGCCAACCCGCATTGGAGCAGCGTGGTGGGTCTAAGCTCTAATTCCCTATCTCCTATGAGAGTGGAGGCCTGTGCCCAGCTGTGGCACGTTAATGGGCTGTAGTGGTGGTGGCTTTGCACTAGATCTGGCAAAGTTGTGCTCATTACAAGCATCAAGAGAAGTCCCCAGTTTGATTTTTGGTAGCTATTATTTGATTGAGACTGAGGTAAGTAGGTACTTAAAGTCCCACAAACTTATCTGACCCGGTGATAAAGTCGCTAGTAAGTAGACCTTGTGTAGGCACAGAATAGGTATCTAATAGTAACAGAATAGGTAATGGTATAGGTAGGTCCTACTCCTACCTATCTTGGGTTAGCTTCGTTGAAACGGTGATAGTCTAAACTCTAGATTAAGACTTCTGCCTCTTATTGAGAGCTCCGAGGGCCCTAACTCCTATTTGATGGATTTGAACCTGCGTCTCTCAGGGATTCGCGCCCTGAGCGCCTTTGACCGCTAGGCCACGGCATATTAGAAGTCGTTGTGATGTCCAGCGTCGGTTTCATGTCACGACAGGCCATTGTTTGGAGCTGTGAAGTACCCGCTTATTACGTACTTATTAATTCCATGGATCGGAGTCAAACAATGACACTTTACACAATGACACATTAAATGAATGGTCATTAATTGGAAGTTGAAACACGGTCATTGGATACCTACATATTATACGTACTGCATTTTAGGATTTAAGCTATCTTAGCAATTGCATAGCACTTTAAACTTAAGGTGCCTTTTCACCAGATACGTTACTAGTGGCTAAGCTAAGGAAATGTGTCGAGCGCTTGATTTTTATAGCTTAGATGTTAGATGAAGAGCTCCTATTGGTGGGGTTGATACATCCATAGCGTAGCAAAGCAACGTTACACATCTCTGGTGGAAAGGCACCCTTAATTGGAAAGGAAGTTATACTTACTAATTATTTATTTATAGTTCTCAGATGAATAGTCTGAAGATAGTTCCGTCCAATGTGGACGGTCCATCTATATTCTATAGTCTATACGAAACGAGCTATCTCTCCCCGGTCGTGTCGGATTTTCCGTCCCATCGGGCTATGAGAGTAAAGGAACAGAGAGTGCACCTGTGTTTGCGCACACACTTGTGCACTAATCTTCCGCGCAGTTCGCAAATCTCTGGAGATAGGCCGCAGTGACAGTGATTCGATCGGGAGGATATTATTTTACTTCAGTTTTGCCCGATATTCAAACCCAATATTTCACATTTTAACCACTAGACTACTAGTTACCTTCGTAGAGTTGAAGATACTCGTATAATTTGTGGTAGCGTCAAAACATGACATACCTAAAATAAGAGACACCTGTATGTCCTACATCACTTTAACGTCCCACTGCTGGGCACAGGCCTCCACTCTAATAGGAGAGAGGGAATTAGAGCTTAGACCCACCATGCTGCTCCAATCCGGGTTGCCGGGCTTTAACGACTATTATCATACCTACGACTTACGAGTATAAGTGATAATAACAGGGACCGACGGCTTAACGTGCTCTCCGAAGAAACACCACAAACTTCCTAACTCCGAGCTAGTATTGAAAATTTCTAGTCAGAAATACCCATTACCTAATTATGGCCCGACCCGGGATTCGAACCAGGGACCTTGTCGGCCGCAGTCGAACATGCTAACCACTAGACCAACGAGGCAGTTGTCCTACATGTAATAAATAGAGTATTGAGTATAGCTTAATTAAACACCGGCTAAATCAAACCTGTACCATAGCAGCGGAACTTGCCATCCGGACATCTGTCAGCTGTCGGACGGGGATAGCCGGTGTTCACAATTTAGGACAACCACAAACGGTTTTCTAAGTGTCCTAAATAGGGATGATGCCTATGTCCAAAGTAAATTATATCTTACTGATTATTAAATAGAGTCTTTAAAAAGACTTAAAATTCACATCCTCTGATAGTTTTTAGTTTACATATTTATCCATTTAAAACTATAGATTCAAGAAAAAAGTTCGTTGATGACGTCTCATCTATGTATACAAACTTCCATACTAGACGCGCGTTTTTGTTTGATAAAGAGTTGCTGATTTGATTGAGTTTTTATCATCCCTATTATAATATAAAACGACTTAGACATGCCCGCAACTTCGTCCGCGTGGATTAAGGTTTTTTATTCCCGCGGGAAAACTGTGATTTTCTGAAATAAAACCAGCCTGTGTCCTTACTCCTTCCTCGGGGTTCCTGTACCAAAAACGTTTGTGCAGATCTGCCGTGAAAGTGTAACACTCAGACATTTTTGAATCTCTATAAATAAAAATGAAATACTGTTCGTTGGTAAGCGCATTTACTTGAGAACGGCCGTCTGGCCAATTTGGCTTTATGTTTTTGTGATGTTCGTGTTTCGATAGTTCGAAATTCGAATAAGGTTCTCAAGTAAATAAAAGTAAATAAATTTCCTGAAATTGGAAAAGTTTCCTGAAAAGTCGGAAAATTCGGGAACAAATCAAAATGTCATTTAATAAATCAATAATCAATCATTTTTATCATTTAACGGTCTTAGACCAAACAGTAATTAAAATAATTCTGACATTAAAAAAAATTCTGACTAGTGTGCCGGGCCTTATCTATAGAAGTTGGGAACAGTTTTTAATGAGGCGCAAAAACTAAGGATTGCTCTTATAACGAAAGGTGATTTTTTTATATGAGAGCGAGGCTGTTTGTCTATTTTGTGCTATCTATTTCTTATACTTTATTTATACCGATGGTATGGATTTCTCGTCCTAGAAACAACTAGATACAGCATATCTATTTTTTAATTTACTCTATGTACTAAATAATAATAAAAAAATATCCATGCCTATTAGAAACTGTGTGTCGTTCACAAAATTACAATTTATCCTTTCGTTCCTTGATTATAAAAACTTATCACGTAGGTAGGTACCTAAGGTATGTTGGGGTAAGAGCGGAAAGGGGGTAAGACCGTATACATCAAATTAACCGCGAATAAGACCATATTTTTTAATGTTGGTATCATTATGTTCAACGCCATTTTGTTATGCGTCTACTTCAGGTTGCGCCAGTCACCCCCGACGTACCGTACGTGAGTTATGGTGAATTAAAAAAAACAAGGTAATTTTTGTCTTTTTTTCTTCTATCCGATCTTTCCCTTTCCCTTTTAGACTCGTATTTTGGCGAAAATACAGCTTGTTTTGCTAATATTTCGCCTTAATACTAGGTTTTAAGTAGCAATAGCTAGATAGATCTGATCAGAATACGCCTAGGATGTCTATTAGCAGATATCCGATGTTCCCCCTTTCGGGTAAAGACCGGATTAATACCATCCGGTCTTTAGTCTTTACCAGTACAAAATGGGGCAGGGACTGTCAAACTTGTATAACATGAATATTTTTCACCTTAAAATACAGTGTAAGGATTATTCTATTTTGGTCTCGAGATTTTGATGGAAATGTGTTCAGAAGCGTACAGATATAGAAAAGAGTCCAATAACATTAAAATGTCTGTATATGTTCGTCTTATATCTTGGGTATCGTTTTTATTTCTTTATTTACAGCATTTATTTTTATTTGTCATTTATTTTACTATGTTATTTATATATGTTTTTATATTTCTGTCTTTTACTTTTATTTATGTTATTTATAATATATATAAACAATTGTTTTTAAGCAATTTCCATGCTTGGGATCAACGTTACAATTTTGAAAAACGGACAGATAGAATTTTTGATGTCTTTAGTTCGGACATTGAAAACATTTTCTGTCCCTTTTTCAAAGTTAAAATTAGCTATCATTAATAACTAGCAAAAAATGTATTCACCGATCTTTCCCGCGGATATGGATAATTCATCTTATGATGATAGCAAAGTTTGAGAATCACAAAATGTAAAAAATTTATCACTGGGGGTAAGATCAGATGCCTTTAAGTAAAAAAAAAAAAATCTATTGGAACATTCATGTTTTTAATTAAATAAACGTCATTTTTTTATATATTGTAGTGCGTTTAAGATCGGATTTATTATTCTTATACACCTTGTTCTCAAAGCCATAGAAGCGGGTTTGAAAGTACGTCCGATCTTGCCCCCCAAGGACAATTTTTTAACCATAGCCATAAAAAAGTAGGTCTTGTTTTTACATGCGTATAAAGCAGAAACTGTTGAGTTTACAAAAATAAACAAAACTGAAACCTAAGCTACGTTTAAAAATTAAACAAATGCACCATATTTTAGTAATTTATCTTCAACAAATATCGAGAAAATTGAGTTTTCACAAAACCTTTTCAATTGGTCTGAAATCCGTCCGTTCTTACCCCAACATACCTTACCACGTTTGATATCATAGTCAAGGGATAACTTGCTATGATGATAACTTGTTATGATAAAAAGTAGGTAGCTGTATCATACTAATATTATAAATGCGATTAAGTGCGTTTGTTTGTTGGTTTATTGGTTTGTTGGATTGACCTTCAATCACGCCGCAACGGAGCAACGGATCGACGTAATTTTTGGCATGGGTATAGGTATACCTAGTTGAGGAGTGTCATAGGCTACTTTTTATCCCGGAAAATTAGGAGTTCCCACGGGAATCAAAAAAACCACACTTCGAGCACGCGGTCGAAGTCGCGGGCATCAGCTAGTTGGCTATAATCCGCCAAAACTGACAAATCTATGTATTGTGAATATCGCAAGCTACACGTTGTAGGTACCATAGATTTGTCTGCTTTGGCGTATTATATCGCATTAAGCTCCTTGTTCCTTGATTATAAACGTTTACCGCGTCTGCCCCCCTAGCATGGGCCGAGACAATCTTCTCCCCGAGGAAAGGATAACAATTTTATTCCTAAATAAATAAATGAAAACGCTAAATAACGGTGGATAAATAGTCCCCCGAGTCCCCGTGAAATGTCAAACGGGGATAAACTTCTCCTCTCCCCTGTTGCTGTGCTCTGAGAAGTTGTTAAGTTAATTTTATCCCTTGTCAGTGGATAAAATCGGGGGATACATTTTTTATCTCCGGCCCATGCTAGCCGGGCTGCACCACGTTTGATATCGTAGTCAAGGGATAACTTGCTATGATAAATAGGTACCTACTTAGGTACCTATAATAAGTAAAACAATAAAGCGGAAGGTGCCAAATATGGCAAGGCGGGCATTGAGAGAGGCTTTCATAATATAAAATATCGTAAAAAATCGCATTAGTTTTCTAGTCACAGGCAGGGCGTGAGACAATACTACCATATACTACCTCACTTCCGAGAGACGACTCCAATGCACAGGTAGAACGTGTACATACATCGAGAAAAGTGTTAAAAACATTAATACGTCAACGACACTTGCTTGTACTACTTGGAAGCCTTTACGTACCTATTTCAGTTTTTTTCCGACCAAGTTTATTGATTGGTATGATCTTCGGAGATGTCTTTATTTTAATACTTTAAATTAATATATACGTCGGACGTATATATTGTAATTAATATTACAATATATACGTCCGAGTCGTCAAGTAACAAGTTAGTGAGAGGTAGTGTCACTCTGACGTCTGTCACAGCATGACGTTTGACACATTACTTGTACAATGTAACGTTCCGTTACTACATATTATACTTCTGTAACGGAAATTTTATACATATGTATATACGTTACTGTATATGTATAAAATTCTGCTTTTTCTTAATATTATACATATATACAGATAGATAGATATTAAATTATTTATTGTCACCCATAACATACAACTAAATTATAATCAAAATACAGAAAACAACGCGTGCGCAAGGGCGGTCTTATCACTAAAAGTGATCTCCTCCAGACAACCCGTTCCTTGAGGAACTTTAAAATTAATATGTATTTTGGATACCAAAACATCGGATATCATCACTGTGCAAATTAAATTATCGACATTAATGATTAAATCAAACATTTAAGTGTTCAACCGAACCTTCGGTTTCGGCCACTAGGCCGAGCTCAAACCAATATTTTTACTGAAACTATGCAGTAAA
Organism: Erebia ligea; assembly: GCA_917051295.2. Taxonomy (NCBI): domain Eukaryota; kingdom Metazoa; phylum Arthropoda; class Insecta; order Lepidoptera; family Nymphalidae; genus Erebia; species Erebia ligea. The sequence continues at coordinate 3,879,050 of OU785241.1, forward strand.
AAAACGGGTTTCGGCTTAATTTCGGGTTCGGCTGCCATACGACGGCGGAATCTACGACCAAAACCGAAACTACCTACATTCAGGGGGTTTCGCGCTGAAACTTTATTTTTCATTTCACAAAAACATGACCTTATAATATGGATGTTTCGGTTTCGGCTAATTTAGGTCAGACGCTACAAACATTGATATTTTTCGTAGATTATACCTACCAGTTTTATACTCGATAATTCGATACGTATTCGTATCGAATTATCGAGTATAAAACTGGTCTTTATTTTCTAAGATAATTACATTTTTTATTAAAAATGTAATTATCTTAGAAAATAAAGAATAAAGAACCTTCAAATGACAGGTGTTCTGTACCCATTTCTCTCGCTAGTGTACCGGAAGCGGACGGTGTAAGTGCTCATTGTGACCGTTTCCGCCATCTTCACTCGGAGATCAATGGGAACATGCCCTATTGCACTTTGTTGCAAAATATTAGGGCTTTTATAGAAAGGAAGTTCATATTAGAAGACTTTAGTGCAAAATATTGTACCTACGTTTAGATTTCGATTTTTTTTTACCTCGCGTCGTAGACTCGTATTAGATTAGAACGTAACTAGCCACGGCCGAACCCTACCACCAGACCAGCAGGCCGGTTCAGAACATTTCGATAACATACCGTATCGATACGATTAGGTATCGATCTCGTATCGAAAGTTTTTTGTCGTGCAATTCAGAACGTTCGGTTTTAAAATTGCTACTCCGATCATTTTTTCGCGAAAAAAACAGAAATCGACACAGTAAACAAAAAGATATCAGATGCCCTGTAGCTTTCGATAAGTAACCCACAAAACTAATCGGACGTTCGGATTAGGTTGTTGTGAATAGCGTTGTGATAGAAGAAATCGAACGATATCTACGCCGCCGCCGGTTCGATTCGGTTTCGATATCGGCAATTTCGCTGTCGATACGATTATTCTTAATTGAAAATATATCTTATCGTACTATAAGAAACCGAATCGATCGATAATTTTGATATCGTAAGGTACTGAATCGGCCTGCAGAGGCCCAAGTGGCTAAACAAATCGTAAAAATTTGACAGCTACACTTTAAAACGTATTAATCGAACTGTTTAGGAAGTTCATACATGCTTTTTGACGTACAGGCGACAAGTCGAATTATACGTTTGACAAACGATTACGATTACGATTTCCTTACACAATCGGGGGGCAGAACAGATAAATTACCAAATTGACCCTATCGGGAATCGAATCCGAGGCCCCCACTGTAAGACGCGCCATACATTTAGTGATTTAGGAGATCGTACAAGGGCAAAATATTAGTGGAATAAAAAAAAAACTACCCAGGTGACGCCCGGAGTCCGGAGCCGAGGTACCAATTTCACGGTGCCTGACACCAGATATTGGTTGGCATTTTTCAATTATTAATTTTTGCTCGTAATGATTTCCGATACAGTGTTTTCGAAAAATTAATAGCTCATAATTTGTTCGGCCACACAAATACAATTGGTTATTGAAATTTTAGGGATTTTATGGTGTTGTGGTACATTGCGGGGCATACATTTTAGAGATTTTATGAGCTACATGATGAAGCTAAAGGATAGTAAGTAAGTATCTACCTAGAGATCGCGCGCAAGTTGAATGCAGAGCTTATGTATGGTAACACATGCATAAGCTCTGCATTAATAAATGCTCTGTATAAATTAATGCTAAAGTCGGCAACGTATATTGGCGGTTCCTCTGGTGCTGCAAATGTTCATGGGCGACGGTAATCACTTAACATCAGGTGACCCGCCTGCTCGTTTACTATGACCCTACAGTCATACAGGCCCTTCTCTATGCCCTACCTATCTTAGTTTCGAGGATAAATAATTTAAAAAACCGATTCATATTTAAACGAACTCTTAAAATTAGAAAGAACTGCGGTTATCACAAACGGCTGAACGTGAACAGATTTTCATGAGTTATCATCATCCCTATTCATTAAAAATAACGACATCGACGACCTTCCTGGCGCAGTGGTCGCTATGGTCTTAGGAGCGGGAGGTCCCGAGTTCGATCCCCGTCAGTTTTGGCCCCTAGAGGTGCTCTCAAATTACATACATGACATTTAACTATTCGACCTGCTTCACAGGTCTTCATACAGAAGCAATGTAATTTTAAATTTCATACTTTTATATTATAAATGCGAAAGTGTTTGTTTGTTGGATTGTTGGTTTATTGGTTTGTTGGTTTGTCCTTCAATCACGCCGCAACGGAGCAACGGATCGACGTGACGTGGCATGAGTATAGTTGAGGACCTGGAGAGTGACATACTTAGGCTACTTTTTATCCCGGAAAATTAAGGAGTTCCCACGGGAATCAAAAAAGCGGACGAAGTCGCGGGCATCAGCTAGTAATGAAATATTTTGTAAATAATAGTGACGTGTGCGCATTGCGTGTTCCGGTACGTTACCGGTAGGGTTGTTATGCCGGTTCGCCGGCCTCCTTCAGTTTTCGGCCTTTACGCGTACTCGGTGCCGTGAAATTGCGAGAATATCGCTTATAAATACTATTTCCAAATGAAACCTTTATTCAGACATTTGAAAATATTTGCTTTGTATCTGACAACAATTTTGGTCAGGTAACATCTCCGAGTGATTTTAGTGAATTTATTCAATTCAACGGGGGGCATCGGAGGTAACGCAACCTGCGGAAATTAGAAAAAAAATAGTGCCGCGCGTTTCAGTCCAAGGCAAGCTTTTTGTTGTTTTTCTGAATGAATGATGTTAATAGGCATGTAATACCCTTCTAAAATAATTTATTAACATACTTTTAATATGATTATGTGAATATTTTGTACAAAACAACAATAATATTGGGGGCCGCGATCTAACATTAAATTTTCTTCAAAACTCTGTTTTTCGGCCTAGGGGCCGATATGTGGCGTATCAAGTCTTCCACGCTTTTGTCTCTTTTATTCAATTGGTGAAATGATATATGTCACGACTCTTTCTTTTATTATTGTACCTGATGTGATAACCCTCGCCATTAGTTTTCGGCCGTCAATATGTTAGTATAAATTAATAGTGAAGACCATTTTGGGGGTGGCCGAAAACCACAACATAGAAGAAACAGTACCTACCTCAGTTTTCGGCATAGTATGGAAAGCATGTGAAAACTGAATACCGGTAATAGTTTTCGGCCATAAAATTGCAAAGTTTAAAGCCAACAATAATTTTGAGTTAACGTTTTTATTTTAAAGATAACTAAGTAACATTACATATTGTACCTATGTTATTATTTTTAATAATAAGGCCAGAAGCTAAGAATAAATAAGGCCAGAGCACGAGTAACAGAAGAATCGATCAGACTAGTTTAGGGAACTTATAGAGTTTTTGACCGAGTCAAACATTATTTATTTATTTATTTATATGCACAATTATCTAAGATTGTTATTTCAAAAATAACATAAAAATAGGAACGTATTTGATAGGTTTTAAAGGTGTTGTAATTAGTGAGTAACAAAGGTTCCAAGTTTTTTATTAAGTAATATAATTTTCTTGAATTATGTTGATTATGACTTTTAATAACATTTGGATACTTAATAAAACAATGATGAACTTACAAAAAGCGTTTTAATGTATATTTAAACTTATAAATTCATTTTAAATCTATCATAATCCAGTGGCCGAAAACAGAATACCCGATGGCCGAAAACTGAAATTTGAGGCCGAAAACTGAAATTTTAGCGTTTTTCCGGATTAAATAAAAAATAAAAATAACTAATAGCTTTAAGCGCAGCACAGTTTCTAAAAAAGAAACTCCTGTATATGGGCTTTCATCTAACATAATGAGCATAGCAATATTAAGGTTGTAACATTTTTTTCTGATGTCTTAAAGTTGATGGGAGCACTAAAAGGCCGAAATCCGGCACATCGACCCTATATCGATATTGATTACGGTATTTGAATTTCCATCGGTGTTATTACGAACTAACCACTTCCGATAGTAATCAACTCCTAATAATAAACACGTGCAAATTATTAAATAACAGATGCCACGATTTTTTATGGTTTACTAGCCGATGCCCGCGACTTCCTCCGCGTGGTTTACGTTTTTTTTGATTCTCACGGGAACTCCTTAATTTTCTGGGATAAAAAGTAGCCTAAGTATGTCACTCTCCAGGTCCTCAACTATACTCATGCCAAAAATCACGTCGATCCGTTGCTCCGTTGCGGCGTGATTGAAGGACAAACCAACAAACCAATAAACCAACAATCCAACAAACAAACACACTTTCGCATTTATAATATAAAAGTATGAAATTTAAAATATAAGGCGAGGAATAAACTGTTTTGAATCCTTTTCCAAAAGTAGCCTGCGTCACTCTCCACGTAAAAGAACTAAATATACCTAGACACTTTTAATTTGCTCCATAAACATCCTTCTCAATTCGTTTGTGCTTACAATTAGGCAATATGGGAATGTTTGTTTAAACGAGAATTATGTTCTACTTACTGTCTGTCCGTCAGACGTGGTCCGTGGACTTAAGTAATTGTTTGTCTAAAGTTCTAAACAGTCGCGTAAAGTTCGATATTTGCTTACGTACAGTCGTACAGAAAATGTAAGCTCGTCTAAAAATTACAAAATTATATTATCTTGCGTATTTCAATACATTTGGAAGCAGATCGTAGGGTTGCCGACCCCCCAATAGGTAGACGGATTAAGATCTAGCCCCACTACAGAGCCGTGGCGCGGCGCGGCACGTAGCGGCAAGTATTCTTTGTATTGTTTTGACGCCCTCCGTGGCGCAGTGTGTGGCGCTGTTGTCTTAACGTGCGGAGGTCCCGGGTTCGATCCCCGGCAGGGTCAATTTGGGAATTTATAATTTCTGAATTTTCTCTGGTCTGGCCTGGTGGGAGGCTTCGGCCGTGGCTAGTTACCACCCTACCGGCAAAGATGTGCCGCCAAGCGATTTAGCGTTCCGGTACGATGCCGTGTAGAAACCGGATAGGGGTATTGGGTTTAATATAACTGCCATGCCCCTAACAGGTTAGCCCGCTACCATCTTAGATCTTAGACTGCATCATCACTTACCATCAGGTGAGATCGCAGTCAAGGGCTAACTTGTAGTGGATAAAAAAAAAAAAAAGTATGAGGTTGTACGGACTACGGAGCTGGGAGATGCCAGAGATGCTCTGCGCGAAACTAAAATTTAATAAATACAAATAAAATTTGCCGCTACGTGCCGCGTCGCTTCGTGCATCTCAAGTGGGACTAGCCTTTTCATCAAGCAAAATGCAGGGAGCCGTTGGATCCAGGCGGCGCAGCGCAAAACCACGACATGTGGACCCTAAAAGACCTAAGTCCAGCTGTGGACAATGACAACGATCTTTAACTTTAGGTACCGTGAAACATGCCAACTTTGCCATTCAAGGATACTTTGCCCTAACAGCAAAATATATGCAAATCCACTTACTATACGACATTTTTTTAGTTTTATGGCAATATTCATTACTTGGGTAATAAAAATAGATTATATTTGTGACCACACTGCGTATCGCACTCGTTCCCAAGTTGATTCAGTAACCCGTCAGAAATAGTCGAATGCAGTGTGTGTTTTGGCGGGCAAATTTCTCGAGTGAAGTGGTTGTGGATTTTACATCATAGCATAAACGCAAGTAAGTTTATGTTACTGTATGTCATAGATTCACAATTGTAGAGTATTTTAATTATAGTTTCAGAATTCAGATGATCATAAATCTAAACTTCAGATGATGGGCAAAATTACCCTAAACTTTTCAAATCCGTGCATGCCAAGTGCCAACATTGCCCGTTAACAAAAAGTACCCAGGGTTGTCACATTTAGATATTTTGTAATAGGTTAAGTACCTATACAACATGTGATTGAATTAATAACGTAATTTACCTCAGAAACAAAACACCAAACACTTATATAGAACATATTTTAATAGTAAAATATGCTTATGTTTGATAATACCTATTTAGATGGCGAAGTTTGTGATGTCATACACACTGATTCGATTCTGAATATACTAAGTATACTATTCCTACTGATAAAAAACTATACCTTTCCCGATGCACTATTTTTTATTATCATAGAGCGCCACTTTTCATATTTTTCAATAATAATTTATTAGCTTTCATTTAGTTAATGTTATTTTAAATTTCAGAAAAAACCAACACAAGTCCAGAATTCGACAAAGAAAATCAAGACGTGAAATGGGGTCCCGAGCCTATAAAAATTACTAATTAGTGCCTCATACTTTTATTAACCTAACTTTAATAAACATAGTGTTTGATTTAAATATCATTTCTAAAACATGCATCCAAATGCATATTATGTGGTCCAACACCTCCAACAAAAAGGTTAATATATTATTTATTGAATCAATAATTTCCTGACGTGACAACCCTTAAAATTTTAAACTGCTCGATAGAGCTTGTATGGAAATGAGAAATAATCGCTAGGTAACATTGCCCACTCCTTTTATTGCGAAAATATGTATACTACAAAAAAAAATTTAGAACCTAGGCCATCCAGATCCGTTCACAAAGATTGAGTAACAAAGATCCATCCATAAATCCATCCATCCATTTTAACTTTCGCATAATTTATAATATTAGTATGGAAGTAGTCATGGAATATGGAATAAAATATTGGTATGGATCTTACAGAACACGTCTTTACTGACGATATGCATGCATGCCGAATGGTTGAAATACCCAGTTCTCATACACTACCACAATCGGTGTATAATATTGTTCTTCCCATTCCACCCTGGATCAATGCAAATGCACCATGTAGCCACTTATGCGTGATTCGTGATGGGAATCTAGCCAAGGGCGATTGAAGGCTGGTATCGCCTCTGGAGAATTTAAAAAATGCGATTTAAATATATTAAAAAGGTTTTGCTATCTTGATACTGTGATCCAATCTTACAATGCCAAGCAGTAAGTAAACCGTCTAGCTATTTTACTTTTAAAAGATGACTAGATAAGGTCCGCGTAAGTAAGTATTTTGAATACTCCTGCGGGAACTTTTCGCTTTTCCGGGATATGTTTTCGTTTCTAGTTTCTAATTTTTTGCATTGGTAATTGGTAGGTAGGTATAGTCGAGGACCGGAGAGAGACATAGGCTACTTTTTATCCCGAAAAGTACCTAGCAGTAGTGGGTCTCTTAAAAAAAGTAGATATTATACATGATATGTACATTGTAAGTACACTCGTAATATACCTAACAAGGTAAGTACCTACATAATATGTCTGTGGTATACCTACCTATTACACTTACAGATTTATCCTAAATCATTGCTTGCAAGTTGCAACCTAAATATCCAGAAAATCATCAATAGTATTAACGTCGACTTACTAAAAGCTGTTTTAAACAGTCTTTTCAGCGGACAAGTCTAAGAACTCGCTTTTGGAACCATGTGTTATAAAGCCTCGTTGGTCTAGTGGGTATCATGTTCGACTGCGGCTGACGAGGTCCCGGGTTCGATTCCCGGGTCGGGCCATAATTAAGTGTTGGGTTTTTCTGATTAGAAATTCTCAATACTAGCCCGGAGTTAGGAAGCTGGCGGTGTTTCACCCCTGTGCCTAGGAGAGCACGCGTCGGTCCCGGTTATTATCACTAACATGATAATAGTCGTTAAAGCCCGCCAATCTGCATTGGAGCAGCGTGGTGGGTCTAAGCTCTAATTCCCTCTCTCCTATGAGAGTGGAGGCCTGTGCCCAGCAGTGGGACGTTAATAGGATGTAGTGGTAGTGGTTATAAAGGCGTAAGTACGCAGTACGTAGGTATCACTTGCTTACAACCCCAAAAATACGTGAATTAAAATGTGTGGCTTCTGACTCATCGGAAGTGTTTAATCGTGACTCATGAGTTCATCTTAAGGCGCTCTCAGTTCACTAGATCAAAATACAGGCACGCGAAGGGGAAATAGAGCAAGCGCATGTCGCAAAAAATTGAAGAAATAATTTGTAAATAATTAATATTTCCTGTTCAATAAAAATGTATTTGATTCAGAAATTGAAATTTTATGTAAGTATCTACCTATATTTTTAGAGCAAATCATTGTTTCAATAACGAGATTTTTTTTATTTATATAGACTAAGGGATATTTAAAGATTTTTCCTATGCAGAGCTTCTTTTTTAATTGTTTTGAGATGCTGCTTCAATAATGGCTGCTTAAAGGTCTTGAAACCGGCCAATCTTCTTTGTGCCTCTCTCAAGTTACATGACACTATATAGCGAAGTGCATTGTGCTGTTTTGGCACTACTGAAAGCCAAAAACTAAGAAAAGAAGAAGAACAATAGGTAGGTATTTTATTTTTTCAAGGATCTATACCTACTTAATACTAGTGGGCCCGGCAGACGTTGTCCTGCCTTGAAGCTAGAACCCGATTGCAGCGCCCCCAATCGGGTCCAATTGTGAATATAAACCTTCCCTGGACTACGACAAATATTTCAAAACCAAAATCAGCTAAATCGGCCCAGCCGTTCTCGAGTTTTAGCGAGACAAACGAACAGCAATTGATTTTTATATATATAGAGATTATAAATGCGAAAGTTTGGATGGATGTATGCATGCATGGACGTTTGTTACTCAATCACGCCCGAACGGCTGAACGATCTGGATGAAATTTGGCACAGAGATAGATTATTATAGTCTGAAATAAGTAATAACACATAGGCTACTTTTTATCCCGGAAATTTAAGGAGTTCCCGCGTGAACCAAAAACCTCAGTCTACGCGGACGTTGTCGCGGGCATCAGCTAGTAGTATATACAGTCATCGTTTCAAAGATAGTTACACTCCTCAAAAAATTCCGTTTTATTGATTTTACGGTATGACAGAACCTTAAGCGATGCAGTTGGTCTGGGAACCGCGGAAGCATTCTGAAGTCTCCTCGGGAATTGTCGGCCAAACCTATATAAGGGAACGCCGCACAAATATTTCAAATATTCGGTAGACCGTATGAAAATCGATTTGTAAACGTGGGAACTTTGAGGACTTTGCTCTCTTTGGATTTGGTGTTAAGTTAAAATATTATGATATCGACAAAAACTAAGTAAAACTTGAAACTTTACAAGATCTCATTTTTAAAAGTTACCTAAGAAATTTTTTGTCCTTTAATTATATCTATTGGGACCTTTATATACTATAGCTAGGTACTATAGTCTTTATTTATATGGGAACTAACTTTAATAAAAATGGCGGCCACAAAACAGCTATTCACTTTGGCGGCCATTTTCAGCGGAAATGACGATTGAGCGTTGCATTGCAACCATTGGCTGAATATTTTGTCTTAAATTCAATACTTACAAGAAATCCAGAGGTTTTTATCTCAGTTTTTAGCGACTGGAAATTTGACATTTCAAAATTATAATAGTTTATAACGTCCAAGCTGAGATTCCAAGGCTTTGGCAGGAAAACTATTGTTGACAGGTTTGGTTACCTCATACAAATTAAGCGATTTTTTTCATTTGTTTCGTACTTTAGGAGCGTCGCCTTAAACCTATAAATACCGGTAGGCTTTATTGTACTGCTCTTTAATTTTTCAGTAATAAAATTATTGTTTATAAAAATTATGGGCAGTGAAATATACAATCCTTCCTTAGGGTGCGTTTCCACCAGAGATGTAAATTGTAAGTACGCTACGTTGCATTGCTAAGCTACGGATGTGTGACATATACACCAATAGTTACAGGAGCGCGCGAGCGCTTGATCTAACATCTACAGTTTATAGCTATCTAAGCTATCGAAATCAAGCGCTTGTATTGGTGGGTGTGAAACACACACACAAATCCTTACGTAGCTTAGCAACGTAGCCATTCATGTAGAAGTTTACCTATAATGTAGCACATCGGGTGGAAAGGCTCCTTTACTGTCATAATAATTTCTTAAAAAACCTCAAAGTTAAATCTTACTAATTGAAATAATAACCTGAGGCTGGGAGGCTGTGTATTTGTGTCTTACTTACGTTTACTAGGTATAACGATTATACTCCTGGTTTTGCTCGCGTAGCTCTTTTTGGTTTACCATCTTCACGTCGATCCGGAGCTCTGTTGCGGCGTGATTGAAGGAGATACGTGAATAATTACTGCATACTCCTGCCCCGTGGGACCTTTTTTTTAGGATAAAAGCCAATATCAGCCCCATGGCATCAACTTTATCCATGCAAAAAAAAACACGTAGATTTCTGTTGCTGCATGATTGAAGGGCAACTGCGTAAAGAATAGAATGCTATGCCAATCGCTAAAGTTTTCGTCATATGAAAATTGTATTACCTACTCTAGGGTTAAGGACAACTGAGTAAAGAATAGAATGATATGCCGATCGCTAAAGTTTTCGTTATATGTAAAAAATTTATTACCTACTCTAGGGTTAAATCACAACGATCGAAACCTTTCGTAGTCGGGTAAAAAGCAATCAAAAGCAACGGCCATATTATTTTTATGACAATTTAAAGCGAAGCCTAACGTGTAATTTCTCGCAAATTAAGCATTCTTGAGTCTTGACTCCACAGCTCGCAATTTTACAACAATGGACCTTAAAAGTTTAAACTGCATCTCTCAGTTGCAAAATAGAGTAGGTAGGTAGCATTTTATTTTACTACATAAGTAGAGAGTACGAATTTTTATACTTTATGAAAAGTGAATAACATAATATATTTCATTTTGCGTATTTTTTATGGGTACCAAATTATCATGCCATTTTGATTGCCTTTTAAAGGTGATTGTACATTAGAGAGTGCAAGTCGCACGCAAAGCACGTAAAGTATCTTCGAATAGCCGTCTATTCGAAGATACTTTACGTGCTTTTTTTAGAGCTGGCGATGAATTTCCGGAAGGTCCTATTGGCAAGCTGAAATTGTGAAAAAATATAATGTCGCCAATTAGCGAATCCAGTCCTGCCAGTCTGGTATAGAGCGTTTGCGGTTATTTCGCTACTGCGCAGCATTTTCAAACATTTGCAAAAAAAATACCCAAAAAATTTTTTTTATCTCTTTCTTTGGCTTTTCAGCTCTTGGGCCAGAAGATTATATTATGAAGGAGGCCAATGGTCAGCCATGGCAGCTGATTTTTTTTTTTTAAATCGCGGTTACATTTTTTTTGTATTTAAACTACCAGTATCAGAGATATTATGTCAAATTCAAGATGGCTAGACCCTTAGCCACTAATCTTCGAACTCCTTTTCTGCATATTATGAAAAATAGAAAAAAAAAAGAATCAACAACAAATTAAAATTAACTACATATTTAGGTAGTTACTAGTTACTTAAAAAAAGTTAAAGCAAAGCCCGACTCGCACTTGATCGGCTTTTAAATAGCTGGTTCAGGGTCCTCATCTAATATCAAACTATGATAAACTAGCTGATGCCCGCGACTTCGCCCGCGTGGTTTTTTTTGGTTCCCGCAGGAACTCCTTAATTTTACGGGATAAAACTATGTCACTCTCCAGGTCCTAAACTATATCCATGCCAAAAATCACGTCGATCCGTTGCTCCGTTGCGGCGTGATTGAAGGACAAACCAACAAACTAAAAAACAAACCCACTTTTGCATATTTTATAACATTAGTATGAATAAAAAGAAAAATCAAAAGGCAACACAATTATCTAGGAATGATATAATAATGAAAGGTCGATGTAATGTAGACAGGGCTTAACAATATAATTTATATTGATTGAAACATAATTTACGGGGCCTCATTAGAAGTTTTTCAAAAACTAATTAGCAAACAAATAAATTGCAAAGCTACCCGTTTAAGCTCGGTTAAGATAATTGAGTTTTCTAATTACGTACTGTGTAAGTTTGCAAGTGCAACTAAATAGAGGTATTTAGTTCGCAAGTAACATAATATTAAGACGTATGTTTTCATTTAATTTCTTTTTAAATGTTGCATTAACTTTATTTTTTGATAACAACAACATACAGACATAACAACACTTTTGGATAACTACGGCAGAGATGCATCTACCTAGATTCTTCTCTGCCTTAGTTATCCAAAAAAAAAGCCAATTATTTATTATTCATGTCTTAGATATGCCAATTCGTAGATCACCTTACCAATCAATTAACATTCAGATCCAAGTTCATGTTTAATATTATATAATTCTATGAAAAAGGCTATTTTTTTAAAGAGCTATTTTTTAAATTAATTTCAATAATTAACAATCCAATATTGTCGTAAAATATTGATTTGGATATTTTATTATTTTTATATTATAATACTCGTATATATTTAGAAATATAATGCACTTTTAACATTGATATTTTAATATACTTAAGATTTTTTTAAAACCTGTACCTAATTACCCGGGGGCCGGCACGTAGGAAATAGGGTTGTCACTCTCAAGGGCCTTTTGCGGAGATGAGTCATGAGATTATAACCGCGTTTTGTATTATTCTTTTTTAAAAAGAATTGTACCTAATTACGAATTTGCAAATGGACATTTTCCCTATTCAAATAAACTACATGCTAACATCTTTTCTAATTAGAACAAAGATCATTCTAGTACGTTTAACCTATCTACTTATGTAGTACCTAATGAACTTAAAAATTCGATGATACAATGACGAGTGACGACATTATTTACTTCATACAAATCTATTATCTGCCGGACAAGCGATAACGACATCATGTTCTATTTATAAATCACCATTAATCTAAGGGTGTTACGGCGGCATTGATACTCGAGATTTTGTTTTCGCCCCTTTTAAGAAGTACACCTGTATCCCGAGACATATAAAAAGCGTCCTTGGGGCTATTGTTGAGGGTTTGCGCGCCAAGTGGCTGCCAAAATCGGCGCAAGCGCACGGCGAAAGGCGATGCGCGGGAAACGAAGCGTCAGTCACTCGGACGAAGTCTACAAGCGCGCGCGCACGCTGCATAGTGTATTTTGAGGTTAGAATTGGCGCGGTTTCGCTGGCCAGGTGCGCTCACCGCCCCCGCTCGCACGCCTAACTCCGTCCCTCTCGCGCTACCTGACAGCTGTTTTCTCTCGGGAGATTATTAGTCAGATGTTTCTGTGAACCAGTCGGAGCTCACCTGACGCGATACGATGGCCGCTGGCGGACGCACACCCAAGCAACGGAGGTTCGAGATATCTTCTACCATGGCTTTGAGGACCAACACTCCAAGAAGGAGGCGTGGAAGCTGCAAGTGTCTATTTGGAGCTCCAAACAGGGATGAGACGAAGCGTCTCATGGCTGAGCAGTATGCGAGGGAAAGGAAACGCTTCATACGGCGCTTCAACTTTGACATTGAAACTGAATGTTCTTATAAAGGAGCTAAATTGGACTCTCCTGTTAAATTTTGCGAAGAGAATAAGGAAAACGGCAGTCCAAACAGTCCAAGGACTGGTGCTGAGGCGTTAGCGTGTGTAGACAATACGGACTTGCGGGTGCTGGGTTCACCTTCACGACGCAGTGCCGGCAGCTCGCCTAGGACTCCTACGAGGACTCCGAGGACGCCGAGGACTCCTCGAGCATCGAGGACACCACGCACTCCAAGAACACCTGCGTCAAGAAGACAACTGCAAATGACAGGTTAGTACTAATAATGCATATTGTACTTAAAATTTGTTTGCATTTATCCTCAATAAAATTATGCAGTTTTTTTGATTGACCCATCCGTAAAATTTTTCGATATCCTCAATGTTTTAATTGGTTTTTGGAGTTGGGATTTCTTTTTAAATGTTTAAGTTTCCTTTTATTTTCATAAATCTTCAAGTTAATTACCAGGTACATTTGCAATTTACTTTCATAACTTGTCATTTACCTTATCTTATCAAGGGAATTTCTTAACCTTTGACTATAGTTCACTGACTTGTCGTGAGTATTGTGTTATATTATTGACTAATAGTTACGATTCCTGGCAGTAACAATTTGGGAATTTATAATTCCTAAATTGTCTGCACTCTGTTTATATGTACCGGCAAATAGCTGAGCCCCTATGTCGTATACTAATACATAAGGTGGGTTAAATTAATAACCTACAATATGGCTGAATTCAGCCCGCTTATATCAGTAAAACTGCATCGTCGATGACCATTAGTTAAGATAGCAGTCAAGTGCTAAATTTTTATTAAATAAAAATAACAAACCAATGAAATATAATCAAACTAAGCCCAAGGTTGAGGTTAAACAAATGTTTTTTGATAAAGACAAAAGGATGTCACAAACAATACGTGAAGTAGTATATTAAAGTAAAAACCCGGATAACACAAAGCCAGGTGGTCAATTTCCCGCGTTTGACATCATTTGTATTCATATAAGCGTGTATCGGCTTATACCTACAGATGTGTATATGGGGGTCACACTTACACTCACATTAGAAAGACAATGGACAATACTTTTATAAAAGGTCACATTATTATTATGTTTGTCCTTCTTATCTATCAAATTGTGTGTTTAATTGGAGTTTTAACAGGGGGTCAAATATTACATGATTGTTTAGTCAATGTTTGGCTTATCTCGGTTTTGTAGTAAAAACCGCAGGCCGATACGCTGTTCCGTGTAAAAATCGTAATATATTTGGTCAGAATTTACTATTATCATAAATTAAAGACACATTAAAAAATAAACCAATGATAATGATCACCAAAGGAGGAAATTCAATATACAGATAAGGAAAAAAACTGTAAATCCAGACGATTTTCCTGCTGGATCTTCGCGGTAGGAAGAGTATTCCGAACGAGTGGTAGATTCACTTGATGATTCAAAAGCACTTGTAAGAGTTTATTTGAAAAATAAACACTATGACTTTCATTTTAAAAAATCCGACAAAGACGTGACCCAAACAATATTAAGGGGTCCAGTACGATACTGCGGCAGAGTAGAAGCCAATTACGGGTATGTGTTTTATATAACTGCCCTACCCCTAATACCTTAGCCTGCTACGCTACCAGCTTAGACTTGAATTCCTAGATTTATCAGATTCTGGAATATCCGTTCCCAGAGTGTAAACTAAGTATCTCTGTGCCAAAATTTGTCGAGATAACACCAACGTGATCCGTGAAAACGAAACAACCAGAGTTATTATCACATTTACAATACCAGTGTAGATATGATACATCAAAGTTTTAAATATTATTCTCGTCAGGTCTTAAATAGAACCTAGCTAAATCTAGTCTAGCCAGACCGCAGAATACGGAAAATATATCAGGTTTGTTGTACCGGTTCAATGATCTCAAACAGATATCTGTGGCTAGCATTAAAATAAATCCAAAGCTTTGTACTTAGGTACCTGCTGTATGCACAAGCGAATTGGAAAATGAAGTGAACGTGTTACGTGACTTGTTTACGTGTTGTCATAATATGTTATTAAAATATACAGGTTTGGTTGTGTGTAGCTGAAATCTTGCCAAAAGACCGAAGTTGTTGGCTAAAACCTAGATGAAGCTGCAAAGCTTTAAGCCCTTCAGATAATATTGGAAGTGGAAATAAAACAATGACGATTTTCGATAAGGGAAATCTTAAGTCCACACCTACTCGTAATTTGCAAGTTAAAGAATCAAGACAAGACATGTCCAAGAAAGATTCATTCTCAGCCAAAAATCCAAATGTCAAATTCATGATAGTCATATTATTAAAACAGCAAAAATTTATTAATGACATTACTCCAATTATGATTTTGTCAAAAACTTTAAATATGCTTCACATGTAATTTTGTCAAAATGCTTGTAGTTAATAAACTTGGAATTACTGCCTTTGCTACATGATGTACAACTTAAATTAATGGATAATACTTAAGTCTAGAAAAAATCTGAAAACCGCAATAATTTCACGGCTTCCTCCAATATACTATCTAAAAAAAATATCGTAGGTACTTTTACTGATTTATTATCACAATTGACAAACGGAAGTATCTCTTCCTTAATTTCCAATGGTTTATTTAAATTCATTATGTTATTGGCATTGGTAATTCAAGAAGTGACAGTCAAAATCCGATGGTGAAGGTTCATCGACCTGTGACGTCACACACCATTACGTTTTTTTTTGTTCCACCTTCTAACACTTGAGTGTATTACCATCGTTGAATGTTTTTTTCCTTACATTCGTAGCCTTAATTACGACTGGTACAAGCGACTTTCTACTTTCTGGACCGCATTTTGAAATTTGTCGAAGACGGAGTGAGTACACGCACTTTATAGGGTTGTCAACTTATGAGGAAAGGCAGAATTGTTTGATATACATTTTTTATAATCCATACTAATATCATAAATGCAAAAGTGTGTCTGTCTATCTGCTACGCTTTAACGGCCTATCTTTTCAACCGCTTTTGATAAAATTTGATATGGAGACAGTTAGTTGTATCCAGAAGAAGGACATAGGCTACTTTTTATCCCGGAAAATTAAAGAGTTTTCGCTGGACTATAAAACCTTAATTCACACCGAAAGTGTAATTTCTTTTTTTTCGAGACAACCAAAATACAAAAATCGCACATCAGCCCCAAATTTTCGGGATTCGAACGATTGCATTAAACATAAGCGCATGCAATACGAGTATTTAAAAGTGCTAACAATATCGACATTATTATAAAAAGCTTATTTAGTGCCAACCCTAAAAGCGTTTCAAACAAAAACCCCCATAGATCAAAAAGTGTATCATTATCATTATTTGAAGTTTAATGTTAGAACAGATTCCATAAAAGTTCTCGGTTAACGAACTTATTGTAGAATATTCTTTCTTTTATGATCGGAGCATACATCGATCGATTACTTTGAATTTTATTTCATCTCGTTTCGTTCGGACACGTGCTACCTATTTATTAAGAAACTATATGATGCTCGCGACTTCGTCCGCGTGGATTGAGGTACCTACTTTGGTTCCCGCGGGAACTCTTTAATTTTCCGAAAAACTGGCCAATTTTTTATTCCAGACTATAATCTATCTCTGTGCTAAATTAATAAAAACTTGCCTATTTCTTATTCCTGACTAAGTATTTATAATGTATTTTTGTGCCGAATTTCATCCAGATCCGTTAAGCCGTTCAGGCGTGATTGAGTAACAAACATCCATCCATCAATCCAAACATTTATTTTGGTTTATATAATATATTACGCATTATAATACCTAGTACCTCACATACCTAGTATAGAAGTATAGATGAATGCCCGTTTCAATTGTGATTTTACATAGTTTACTGGTGCTAAATAAAAATAAAATGTACCTACTAGAACCGAAAGATCTAAGTATTATTTTAAAGTGGTTTGGAGAGCACGCTTCGAGGTCGACGTACCGCAAGTCGTAACGCAGCGGGACAAATTAGGCATCCGTGTTCTTTCTATCACGTTTAGAAGAGGGAAACTAAAAACTCCGGAATAAAAAGAAAATAATTTCCTTCCCCGGGATCTATCTATCTACCTATCTCTTTGCCAAATTTCATCAAAATCTTTCATTCATTCTCATCATTGAATCATCAATCATCTTTCATTGAACTTATCATGGGAAAACACCATTAATAAGGAAATCGTGCACCAAATCCCTAACGTTACACGAAAGTAATTTATTACGTGACTGAGATATAGGTACATATATAAAAAGTAGCGTGTGAGAATTTGTTCAATTACAGTAAAGTTGTAAGTAAAAAAGATGCGTTCTTTTTGTGTTCTGTGGTTCTTTCTCACAGTACTAGATAGCATTTTGAGGTTCGATGCACACTAAAACAAATCGATCGAAATGGCTTTGAAATTACACATTAAAATATGAGTCTTTATTTCTTTTTGCTCTTTTCACAAAAATCAGTTGAAGTTGGGATTGAGATAAATAATAATAATTGTTGTTGACTGTTTTTTTCATCGTCGATTTATTTTTAAAATATCACTAATACATTTATTATAATAATATTTTAGATATAGATGTTTTAATTTTGACAAAAAAAAAATCTAAAACCGCAGTATATTAAAATATTATATTCATAAAAAGGAGCTCTACAATTATGCAATAAATAAAAACTGACATATTATTTAAAAATTGACACTATCATTTGGGGAGTTCGTCGACCAGGGTATTAAAAATTTTAATAAACCTCGCTAATTATGGCCCGTGGTCGCTAAATTATTTTCGATTGCTGTTTGCCTATGATAAATGGCGTAACAATTCATAAAACGTGAATTGACTTGTTATGAACTAAGTAGGTAGGCTATATAAAAAATATATAACATAAAGTAGGAAATTATAGAATTATAAATAAAATATCAAATAAATATTATAAATGCGAAAGTTTGGATGTATGGAATATTATAAATGCGAAAGTTTGGATGTATGGATGTATGTTTGTTACTCAATCACGCTCCAACGGCTGAACGGATCTGGATGAAATTTGGCACAGAGATAGATTATGGTCTGGAATAGCACATAGGCTACTTTTTATCCCGGAAAATTAAAGAGTTCCCGCGGGAACCGAAAAACCTAAATCCACGCGGACGAAGTCGCGAGCATCAGCTAGTAAATTATAAGTAAAGTTGAGTAGTTTTTTGTATTTAAGTACCAATTAAACGTTACCAAAGTTACCAAAAGTAAAAGAAAAATATTTCCAGTTCATATTACTTACAAATATTAAAAATATAACGATAAAATATTTATGCAAAAAACGTAATAGGTATTACAAATAAATATTTTGACAGTGTTCATGAAATTGCGCCGTTGTTTGTTAAGTAATTATGTCTATAAAAAAAATTGCCTATATATTGTACCTATATACCTATTAATACAGACATATTAATTGTGACAATACTCACTAGCACATTTTACTATCTGCAATACAAAATGCTTTACAGAAATTAAGAAAAATTATTTTAATAAAATAAGATTAGTTTTATTTTATTAAAATGTCATGCAAAAGTTGAAATAGAAAAACATTTTTATCAACGACTTATCACAGATACATAATATGCCTTATATCTATACCATGTTTGATTTTGTATACAAACATCAAATTGCATAGAAAATTCTTATCAAAACTGGCACAGTTTGTATTTTATACCGCTTATCAATACACGTTTATATAACCTATATTTAGATAACATCTAGACAACAAGACGACATTCCTGTAGGATGGCACTGCTTTCGAATATTATAATTGGGTATATTTGACAACTAGTCCAATAAATTATTTTTTGTGATTACTAGCTGATGCCCGCGTCTTCATCCGCGTGGATTGAGGTATTTGGTTCCCGCGGAACTTTTTAAATATTACGGGATAAAAAGTAGCCTATAATGAATAATCTTTCTCTATGCCAAATTTCATCCAGATCCGTTCAGCCGTTCTTGCGTAATGCGAACTGTCAAACGCGCTAAGTTAAAAGTCGTTGAGTTTTCTGAAATTTTCCAATTTTTGCGCAATTTTCTTAATTTTTCTTTCCGTAGGAACCTTCTACAAAGTATTAGAAAAAATTGGTTTAAAGAGCTTGTGTCTCGACTTTCGGAGATGGATTTAGGTGTGTAAAAGTCAAAGAAGATGAAGACGCTTTCACGGGGAAGTACATAGAATACATAGGTAATAGGTATGTATTTCAATCTCGGAAAAATAAGGAGTTCCCGCGGGAATTAAAAATAAACCACGCGACAAAGGCGCGTTCATCAGCTAGCCATCAAAAATAACGTAATGGGGTAAATGTACACTATGAAATAATATCCAGTTCTATTTAGTAGAACCTGGTAGTGCCTCTACACGCAAATCTTTTACACTCCCGGGCTTACGGGTAAGCTAATATTGGTATTGATAAGGATAGTGGGTTACATTCCGTGCAGGGCAATCTCGGGTGCGGCCATAGGCCACTTGACACCAATCACCTTAGCTACATGCTCGAACATTGTTGCTAGCATGTGGAAAATTTTCCTTTTTTTTTTTTTTTGTAAAAGCTTCCATCAATGACTAATATATTTTTTGCAATGACCAATTTATTTGAATTTAGTCGCACGGATGATGTTTAGGAACAAATAATTTCTGCTTTAGAAAAAGTGACATCTATATTTCCATAGTAAGCTTATTTGTTTGTAAATTTTCAAGGCACACCTGTGTAACCGATTTTTGATGGAGTTTTGTAGGTACAGAGATAGGTTGCTTCCTTCCCGGGGACGCAACTTTAAATTCCGCTACTTTATCCAGGCTACTTCAAATCCCGGAAAATCAGAGTTCCCACGGGACACTTAGGATCCTACGCGAAAGAAGTCGCGGGCAGCATAATAATTCTAGTTAAATAAAAGTTTCACTTCGCACGACATGATAGAGTAGGTACTCTGGTATGCTGGTTTTATCACGATATTTTCACTATAGCAAGTAATGCGTACCCGGGAATCGAACCCTTGATCCCCGAATAGAAGGCCGAAATCTAAACCTTTGTATAAACTGTAAACCAGGGATTCCTAAACTTTTTTGGGCAACCCCTTTTCCAAAATGACCAAACCCCCAAACACCCAAAATCAGTTCTTGTTTATGTCCCCAAGGGAATCCCTACTATAAACAGTAACAGCCTAGCAAATAGCTCAAGATAATTTTCGTTCGCCTGTCCCTACCTTCCGTAATGAGGTAGGTATGTAGTACATAGATCAAGATACCTATTACACGTTTGGACAAAAACCGTATGACTCACGGTATACAGGTTCGATGCCGAGCATATTGTGACTCATTGTTGACTGTGTTAGGATAGTACCTACTTCGGAAGGCGTGGTCACTGATCAGGGGTTAGGATAAATATGTTTATGACGTAAGGGTTTGGTCATGTTAAAACTACAAAAAAAAATTGCTTTTTTACCACCATCTTTTTCTTTAAGACACTTAAATGATTTATTTCAAGACTCTACCACCGGTTCGGAAAAATCATTCTACTGTGAAGAGCCGGCAAGAAACTTTTTTTTTTTTTTTTAATCCACTACAATTTAGCCTTTGACTGCGATCTCACCTGATGGTAAGTAATGATGCAGTCTAAGATGGTAGCGGGCTAACCTGTTAGAGGCATGGCAGTTATATTAAACCCATACGTCTATTCGGTTTCTACACGGCATCGTACCGGAACGCTAAATCGCTTGGCGGCACGTCTTTGCCGGTAGGGTGGTAACTAGCCACGGCCGAAGCCCACCTGGCCAGACCAGGGAAAATTCAGAAATTATAAATTCCCAAATTGACCCTGCCGGGGATCGAACCCGGGACCTCCGCACGTTAAGACAACAGCGCTTTACACTGCGCCACGGAGGTCGTCAAAACTCAAACTCAAAACTCAGCAGTTGTTCTATTCATAAAAACAAAAATGTTACAAAATGTACATAATATACAATGCAAACGTTACGTAACAAGTATTATGAGTAGGTACACTGCCTTTTGGGCTGCTGGATAAGAAGCCCGTTGCTTCCATACAACTTTGTCATTAAGAAAACCATCAATAGTATAATAATTTTATTTTGAATCACGCGGACATGCTAGGTAGGTAAGTTCTATTGTATTGTTTTCAATAAAAAAATATTTAACTTCGACTTAACAAAATATTAGGGTATGATTGTCCCGTTTTTTAAATTACCCGCTCGGCGCTGGTTTTTTTTTTTTGGTTTTTGCACGATCCCTTTTTAATGTTACATTATGTGACATGACAACTAATGTCCTGAAAATGGGTTTTAAATTATTGGCAACCCTAATTACCTACCGTTTTTTGGGTTCTATGAAATTGTCTTATGTCTATTATATCCAATCGTCTCGCAGTCCGTGCGTTTAGAGTTCCCGCGGGAATCAAAAAAACCTAATCCACGCGTACGAGGTCGCGGGAATCATCTAGTTTTCAATAAATGTTTAAGAGAAAAAAATAAATTTCAGAGAGATATTCCACGTACTCCATAGGCATAGGGCACAGTGGTAGGCTCCCCCGTCGCGTCGTCACGGCCGGTGATCCGTTCCGGTCGATGGCACGGAATTTTAATAGGACTATTTCTGTTCCCGACTCAGTTCCGGACCGGTGGGTTTGAGAGATAGTGTACCTACTTGTATCTCATTTACTTTAAATATACATATTATAATATATTAAGTAAGTATCAAATAAATATTATAAATGCGAAAGTTTGGATGGATGTATGGATGTATGGATGTATGGATGTGTGGATGTATGGATGTATGGATGTTTGTTACTCAATCACGCTCCAACGGCTGAACGGATCTGGATGAAATTTGGCACAGAGATAGTTTATTCTGGAATAGCACATAGGCTACTTTTTATCCCGGAAAATTAAAGAGTTCCCGCGGGAACCGAAAAACCTCAATCCACGCGAAAAAAGTAGCGGGCATCAGCTAGTACTAATATACCACAGTATTATACAATACTAGCTGATGCCGGTGTCGGTGACGTTAATCCACAAGTTTGCCCCCCTACCAAAAAGTGTTCAACGCGGCTAAAGAAGTTTTCACTTCAATATAACAGATCGTAGGTATCTCATGTAGAGAGCGAACGGGAACCAGTCGTCCTTCTTTCACTTTGTATTAAACACTAAATTTCTGTTTGCATACGATTTAGATACCACTCACCTACCGGCTTAAACTTATAAGCGCGAGCGAAGCGAGCGTTTGAACTCTAAACCCGAAGAAGCAGGGCGGATCGCTCCCTCCGCCCCATACTTCACTATTCCGCCACTGGGTTTGGATAACGGCTTTGAAATGAAATGATTTATTTATTTCACATAGGACAACTTGTGTCACTGATATGTTAAGACTCTACCACCGGTTCGGAAAGCTGGTTGTACTGAGAAGAGCCGGCAAGAAACTCAGCAGTTGCTCTTTTCTTAAAAAAACCGGCCAAGTGCGAGTTGGACTCGCGCACCGAGGGTTCCGTACAAACCTGTAGTAAGTTTTAAATTATTAAAAAAAACTACTTACTAGATCTCGTTCAAACCAATTTTCGGTGGAAGTTTGCATGGTAATGTACATCATATATTTTTTTTAGTTTTATCATTCTCTTATTTTAGAAGTTACAGGGGGGGGGGACACACACATTTTACCACTTTGGAAGTGTCTGTCGCGCAAACTATTCAGTTTAGAACAAAATAATATTAGAAACCTCAATATAATTTTTGAAGACCTATCCATAGATACCCCACACGTATGGGTTTGATGAAAAAAAAAATTTTGAGTTTCAAAACAAGGTTCTAAGTATGGGGACCCCCAAAATTTATTGTTTTTTTTTCTATTTTTGTGTGAAAATCTTAATGCGGTTCACAGAATACATCTACTTACCAAGTTTCAACAGTATAGTTCTTATAGTTTCGGAAAAAAGTGGCTGTGACATACGGACGGACAGACACAGACAGACAGACATGACGAATCTATAAGGGTTCCGTTTTTGCCAAATTTGGCTACGGAACCTTAAAAAGAAAAAGGTTACAATAAGTAGACAATAAAACACCATACAATACGTTACAAGGATTACACTGACTTGTGGGTCACTGGATGCGAGGCCGGTTGCTTCCATGCAACTTGGTCATTCAGAAAATCATCGATCATATATGTAATAACAAAATATGCTTTTTAACACAGTCTTTAAATTTATGTAATGGCAAATCCAGAAACTTTACATTAAAAGCTGTAAATTATTTTAAATTACTATCTCGGGTGTTATCGAGATCCTAGATTTCTTATAAAAATTAAGTTTATGCATATTTAAAATACATAATAGCAATCAAATTAGTTTATAGCTTTAGCGTGAATAAATACATATTATTTTCTTACTTATTAACTAATTAATTAATGTCCTATCGAATTTAATGTAAATTCCTAGACAGTTAGAAGCGTGCATTTATAAATTCTATTAGTTTCTTTAAATAGTTACACGTGCCTTAGCTATTAAATGTGTGGACTTGTGGAGGTCCATGTTTTTTTATTATTTCTACAGATAGAAAGTACTTAATTATACTGCATATTAAACAATATTATACGTAGGTTAGCGAGTGTGTGTATGAATAAAAAGATTTTACATCTCTCATATTCGGTAAGTAGTTCCTTATTACCCCCAAATGGAGCTTGTAGGTGACCAATTAGCGCTCTGGGGTAATAATGTAGCTAGAAAAGCCCTAGGGCGGTAAGTAATTAAAAAAAGTATGATGTACGCGAACTTTTTGAAAGAGTGAAGAGGTTTTTTTTTAATTACTTACCGCCCTAGGGCTTTTCTAGCTACATTATTACCCTAGAGCGCTAATTATTGGTCACCTACAAGCTCCATTTGGGGGTAATAAGGACCTAATTTACCTCACAATCGAGATGTAAAGCAGAGTAGTTAGCTCGGGTGTAAGCATCAATTGCAGCCCGAGATATTTAGGCGCACGACCGCAGGGAGGGCGCCTATAGTTCGAGGGTGCAATTGATGCCTTACAACCCTTGGCTACTAATCTACTATTTTTGTTTATTTTCTACGACTACTATGTACGTGTATCCATTCTCATACGTTTAGGGTATCGTAAATACCTAAACGTATAAGAATGGGTACTCTTATGGTTTATTTTACTTTGACCCCGAACTTTAACGATTTGATCGACAATTCTTACATAATCGGGGGGCTGGTAGTGGTAACCACCTGGTGAAGTTGGTGGTAAGATGGTAGGGGGCCCTAGGGGTATCTAATATCTATAGCAATTTCTACACGGCATTATAGGCAATGGGCAAGCATGTCTTTGTCATAGCATAGATCGTAGGGTAGAGAAAATTCAGAAATTACCATGCCCCTAACAGGTTAGCCCGCTACCAACTTAGACTGTATCATCACTTACCGTGAGGTGAGTTCGCAGTCAAGGGCTAACTTGTAGTGGATAAAAAAAATTATGAATTCCCAAGAAATTTAATCTGCCGGGGTTTAAACTCGGGATCTTCCACTCGTAAGACTGCAGTTCTAACCACTTAGCCAGGAGGGCCGTCGCGATCTGAGTAGGTACAGAATTTACCAGAAAGAAGAAATTATACCCATTGACTTATATGTAACTGCCTCGTTGGTCTAGTGGTTATCATCTTCGACTGCGGCTGACGAGGTCCCGGGTTCGAATCCCTGGTCGGGCCATTATTAAGTGTTGGGTTTTTCTGATTAGAAATTCTCAGTACTAGCTCGGAGTTAGGAAGTTGGCGGTGTTTCACCCCCGTGCCTCGAAGAGCACGTAAAGCTGTCGGTCCCGGTTATTATCACTAACATGATAATAGTCGTTAAAGCTCACCAACCCGCATTGGAGCAGCGTGGTGGGTCTAAGCTCTAATTCCCCTCTCTCCTATGAGGGTGGAGGCCTGTGCCCAGCAGTGGGACGTTAATGGGCTGTAGTGGTGGTGGTGGTGGTGGTGCACTTATATGTATACTACTAGACAGGCAATTTGGAATAATAATTGTGTCGCAATTTCGGATCGCGCGGGCGGGTAGAGAGGGGAGAATGTGTCGGTAGTACCGCTCGCTCTCGCATATTTCTAGTAAAGAGTAAACGTGATGAACTAAACGAGTTAGGGTAAATGCACCCAAACTCAGTGGGCAATTATTTAAGGCCGCAGAGCTTGTCTAGTAAGTAGGTACTAGGTAGTATACATATAGGTAAGTCATTGATTATACCACTTTTTATTTGTCGTAAATCTTTTAAATATAGAATGCACTATGCACGTCATTCGGATTTCGTACGAATATCATACGAAATCCGAATAATACCTGGGTCAAAGAGGATTGACCTTTCAATACGAATTTAATTTGTTTTTTCCCTCGAACAAGTTTTGGCAATCAAGTTGCACGCGCGCCGCTTGTAACGTATTCTAATACGTATGCAAATGTGCACACTAATATCTTGTAGAACTTATCACTGAATTCCTTAGACATAGTCAGAATCAACAAGAAATAAAATGTGCACCAAAATGACAAAATAGCTTGGCACGTCCTTCACGACAATCCGTTTTAATTTTAATGATAGAGCTATACAACTTTTAAAAGTTTTCGGTAATTAACTTAACGTCAAACGTAATTCTCGTAAACGCCGGTGAAAAATACTTCACATTAAATACCAATCGAATAGAATTCGTGATAATTCCAATTTAAATAATATATTATTATAAAATTCACGCGATACAAAAGCACGCAAATGCAACTTCGAGAAAGCTTGTGCCAAAGCTACCGTAGAGTAGGAAATTATAATAATAAACATGCAACCATAGAACAATACGGTTGATATTTGTAATAAATAATTTTTTTACTGAAAATCTTAAACTTTTACTTCGGTATTTTCACAAATTTGATAGAAAGTGGATTTTTGGTTGGTCATTTTATTCTTATTGTGTTATTTATTACACGGATAATGTAGTAGCCTTGTCGGCCATTACGTTCGAATTGACAGCACGTTATTCATTACTCCGCGTTTACAGATAAGGCTCATGTCATACCCTTTAAAAAGAGCAATGTAAATCTGTGCAATCAATATAAACAACTCGAACCGACTAAAAATATAATGGACCACTGTTTAGCAATACCTGTGGCAATACAAAGCCACCAAAGCTTTGAGGCAGCTACTTTCATGAGAGAACATTAACATTTAACAAGCGTACGATACGCTTGTTAAGTCATTACTATTTAGATTTTAGACTATATTATTTGATTTACTTATGCATGAAAAATCTAACGATGACACTGGTTTTATAATTACACTAGCGATCCGCCCCGGCTTCGCACGGGTAGCACTAATAATCCTAATAGTCTATACCCAACATAGCCAGTGGGCAGTGGGCAGGTTTTACATTTTAATATTACCCCGTCCACAGCCGCCAGCCCGCCATGATGTAAAGTACAATTTTTATCTTAATTAGATACTTGAGATGAATAACATATTTATTTTGATAAGGATTATTAATACTATGTCGGTAAAAACATCTTCACAGGTAAAGCATTGGTTTAGACAAAGTTTGAAAATCAGAAAAATGGTTATTGTGAGTCAACCTTAAAAGATAGATGTATGCTATCGCAGACTTTTTTTAGAACTTTTTGAGAGGAACAATTCCAATATAGATTGTTTTCGTGTAACTTTAACTATTTACGCAGCGCATGCCACGTAAGCTCTCTAAAGAGTCGATTTTTTCGACTTAGTTCACATTATTGCAATTTTCGTAAGGATCTCTAATTTTTTGGAAATAAAATATAGCTCATATTACTCGCTGATAATGCAGCTTTCTATAGGTGAAAGAATGTTTCAAATAGGTTGAGTTGTTTTTGAGTTTATCCATTACAAACAAACAAATCTTTCCTCTTTATAATATTAGTTTAGATATAAATAAGGATAAAAAGTAGCCTCAAAAGTACTGACGAGTTAAAAATAACAATTTGGCGGTATCATAGTGACACCCAAGTTTATTAACAAACTGTAAAAGTTGCTAAGCTGTGTTATGGGTTGTCATTTCGATGGAATGCCAACGCGTATGGTTTTGATTTGGGATATTGAACACGAATTCGGAGTAAAAAAAATGTTGATATAAAGGAGTCGTGATGAAATGTATTACAGTTTAACCTTCATATGCTTACGGTTTTATTTTTGTGAAGGTTATTGGAGAGAACTCTTCCTTCGCCAGATATAATGTTATGATCTTGGACTTACCTATACTTATCTTTTCATGAAATAATTAACTATAATCTGTCTTTTAGGGTAAATTGCACCATGGATGGTTATGTTATGGTTAACTTAATTTCACCACCATAAAGCTAGCAGTCAGTAGGTATTCTACCATCAAAGTCAAATTTACGTAAAAAGTAAAAACTTTTGCATCCATAAGTAAGTAGGTAGTTTTTTTGATTCAAATATAAAATTAACAAAGAATTAGCCATAACCATCGATGAAACGATTCTCCCGTAAAAAGCCACTTTGGTTTACTAAAGTAAACCAAACTTAATCAAAAAATTGCCAGTCATAGGGACTGCCGATAGAAGTGAAACCTTATAACTTACAATTTTAGTATTAAAATTTGAAAAAAAAAACATAAACTTAAGGGATTAAAGTTTAATTACGAATGTAGTATATTTAAGACCTTCTTCGTAACAACGCGAGCATACCGGTGACGCGAATCCACAAGTTTAACCCCTACCAAAAAGTGCTAAACAAATTTTGCTCAACTTTTTATTAAAATTTGACCATAGCCTTGTGCGAACCGCACAAGGTTCCGCTCCTCTTTTTGAATCTTTTTTCAAATTTGAGAAATATCAAAAACTTTTTGAGATATTTGCAAGAAACCAAACCCCGTTATTTTTTTTCAGTTAATTGTTAATAACTTTTGCAATATTTGCAAGCGGGTCTTGAATTTTATTCGAAAATGATCTACACGCTATTCCGAATCGAATGATACCTCATACCTCAGATCAGTGATACCTCATTCATATTTTTCGGAGGCGGAGAAAAAAGTTTGACCCAAAAAGCTGCCACTTGTTGACTAGACTATTTGATGGGCGAGTTTAACTGCAACAATAATGTCCAGTGGTGCAACTGAAATTACGTATTAGTACGTAGGTACTAGGTACGTACTTTCATTACGTAGTTCGTACCTACGTATTTACTATTTTCCCGTAACTTACGGGAAAATGTGATTTGACATCTTCATATTTTTTGCATATCTACGCAAGCTTTTAACTTGAGGAAGCCTTAACCGATAACAAAAACACACTCAAAAGCTGAGAGGATCCAGTGAACCTCTCAGCTTTGTGTGTGTTATCGGATAAGGCTCTCGCTATCAGGATTCAGGGCACGGGCGGTCGTTCACCAGAGCTTGCCTTGTTTATAACTGTGCAGGTTGTACGATCAAGAACTTGAGAGGAATTTGCTTAATTAAGTAGCAATTTTTCCTACTATTTATATTCAACTAGATGATGTGCCTATATATTATATTCAACTAGTATAGGTGATAATATTGATGTCCGCGACCATTTATCTGCGCGGATTAAGATATTTTGAGTCCGGCGGGAACTCTTTAACTTTCCGGGATATAAAGTAGCTTATGTCCTTCCCCTGGATACAAACTATCCCCATACCAAATTTCATCAAAATCGGTTGAACAGATGGGCCGTGAAAGCATAGAAGACAGACATAAACACTTTCGGATTTATAATATTAGTATGGACTAGTAGGTGACAATTGAGGTCCGCGACCGCGTGAATTGAGGTGTTTTGATGCCCGCGGGACTGGGAGCTCTTAAATTTTCCTGGATAAATAGTAGCGTGTTATTCCAGACTTTAATCTATCTCCATGTGCCCAATTTCATCCAGATCCGTTCAGCCGCGATTGAGTAACAAACATCCATCCATCCATCCAAACTTTCGCATGTATAATATTAGCATAGACTAGTAGATGTCCGCGACTTCGTTCGCGTGGATTTTCGGAAGGGGTTTTCTTAAATCCCCTAGGAACTCTTTTATTTTCCGCGGTATAAAAAGGTATACTTAACCCTATATTAGAGTCACGACATTTCATAACTGGCACAAGTTATCCTACGTGAAATAAATAAATCATTTCATTTCATTTAGGTATATTATAAGGATTTTGTGGAAGTACCTACAATCATAAGTTCAAGGACCTTAACGGTATTAAAATGCAAAGCAAGAAAGCGTACCAGTAAACAAACTTTAAAGCATTGACACATACTGTGCCAAGAAAGTCGTCAAAATGTAAAATTAAGAGAAAAAAAGCATTTTAAAAATTCAATTAGTAAGGTTTGCAGCTTGGCAAACTTATCTGTGCTTGTGGCGAAATATGGATTTAACAGACTCTATAGTCTATACTCTATCCTGATCCAAAAATTTCGATTTTGTAATACAGTGGCGCCCCCGTACACGCACAGATAAAAAAATTCTAAATTTAAAATTCAAATGGTTTTTATTCAAATAAACTTTTACAAGTGCTTTCGAATCGTCGAATGAATCTACCACTGCAGTTAAGTGCACTGATAAGTTTGCAAAGTTGTAAAGCTACAAGTTTATTCGATTTACAAAATATTATGTATATTCATTTTTCATAATAACCTGCATTGGTAATGCGAGTTTCAATGCCTGTTGAGTCACCCGAAACTAGTCAATTTCAAACCCCCTCTCAAATCTTTCAATCCTGCAGTCAGAGTATCTTTTGTTTATTTCAAACCTTTATAATAATTGTCATTTTAACCATCAATTAAACAACGACTTATTACAAATAGACGCGGCATATGCGAACATCATTGCACTAAAAAACGGCGTAAATATTACGTACGCGGAGAAATGGAAAGAACATAAAGGTTACCATACGCTATACCTGTTGTTAGAAAGAGATAAATATAGATTCTTCATTCTGAGTTAAACTGTTGTTAACTGCAATGTACGCAAGTGAGGGCAAGTGCCTTCTTAAAATTCTTGCCAAAATAATGTTTTAAATATCATAGTCAATTAAACTGATAGATATCATATTTGTAAACATACATACATAACAACTAATATAAATAATAAATACAATTTAAATAAAACTTGCACTTTCAATGCAGGTTATATAAAAAATATATTATGCGCCGCGGGATGAAACACGATTTTAGACTTCGGGTGATACCCCAGCCCTCACTTCGCTCAGGCAGGAAACTTCACCCTCGTCTAAAATCATCTTGTTTCACACCTAGGCACACAATATACTATTGTTTATAACTTTTTTAAATGACTTGCTTGGTTTAACTCTTGGGTAGGTACCTTACGACCTAAGCGATGCTTAACAAGGCATAAAGTTAGTCATGTGAAGAGAAAAATAAACTTTTAATCTTGTTAGTGGACTGGCTACACGTGCACGTAAAACATCCGAGGACCAAAAAAGGATAAGTGTGAATACATTCATTTTTAGGGTTTCGTGATATAAGTATCGGAGTCTCCAAAAAATATACCGATCTTTGTAGTGTAGGGTTACACTACAATAATCGGTATATTAAAACTACTTTAAATCAAAAAATGAAAATTTTAATATTCGCTTTCAATTTCTTAATACAAATTCCCAATTTGACACTGCCGGGAATCGAACTCACGACCTCCCAGTTACCACCAGTATAAAAATAGTGTTCGCCTCTGCGCCAGTGAGTTTGTCATAAAATAATACGAAAGTGTGTTTGTTTGTTGTTTTACTAGCTGATGCCCGCGACTTCGTCCGTGAGATTTACGTTTTTTCCATTCCCGCGGGAACTCCTTAATTTTCCGGTGTAAAAAGTAGCCTATGTCACTCTCCTGGTCCTCAACTATACCCATGCCAAAAATCACGTCGATTCGTTGCTCCGTTGCGGAGTGATTGAAGGACAAACCAATAAACCAACAAACAAACACACTTTCGCATTTATAATATTAGTATGACTAGCTGATGCCCGCGACTTCGTCCGCGTGTTTTAAGTTTTTTTAATTCCCACGGGAGCTCCCTAATTTTACAGGATAAAAGTAGCCTATGTCACTCTCCTTATACCACGCGGACGAAGTCGCGGGCATCAGCTAGTTTATTTCTTCCTCTATGTAATTTTTAGGGTTCCGTAGCCAAATTTGGCAAAAACGGAACCCTTATAGATTCGTCATGTCTGTCTGTCTGTCTGTCAGTCCGTTTGTCACAGCCACTTTTTTCCGAAACTATAAGAACTATCTGTTGAAACTTGGTAAGTAGATGTATTCTGTGAACCGCATGAAGATTTTCACACAAAAATAGAAAAAAAACAATAAATTTTGGGGGTCCCCATACTTAGAACTGAAACTCAAAATTTTTTTTTCATCAAACCCATACGTGCGGGGTACCTATTTAAAATCTTTATAGTTAAATCAAGTGCTTGCTGGACAACCATAGCATGATTAACAGTAATCAAATCTCAATAATACCAGCTTTAATTCAGTAATGATTTGCGACTTTGGTCGCTTCAGGGCTCAGGCACTTCTTGGAAGGCTGTTGTTGGTTGTATTGCTTCGGAGAATCTTACACCATTTGCACACCACATTATGTTATACGAATGTCGCGTACCTTGTTTAGTAACTCGTATATCAATATAATCAATTAAATCAAAAGGAAAATGTTCCTATTATATTAAACTTTATTTAGCCCGCCAACCCGCAATGGAGCAGCGCAGTGGGTCTAAGCTCTAATTCCCTCTCTCTTATGAGAGTGGAGGCCTGTGCCCAGCAGTGGGACGTTAATAGGTTGTAGTGGTGGTGGTGGTGGATATTAAACTTTATCGAGGAAAATCGGAAGCGTTATCGATGGCGCTATACCTATACATCGATATTTAGGTAGGAACTAGATGGGCCCTATCATAGAAAAAAATGGGCGTCCGCCCGTAGAGCGCGCTCCTCACCTGTATAACCCTGTCCTTGTCCTCGCCATAGCGCTGTCCCGCTTTTCAGACTAGCTGGCGTTAGTTAGTAAGTAAAGTAAGTCCACATTCTTTGTTTGACAGGGCCCGTCCTAGATGTAAATTGAGGTCGTTGGTTATTGATTTTCCGTACCTAAATTAAAAGTGCGAAAACTATAATATGTACATAAAATAATAAAGTAAGTTTGACGACCTCCCTGGCGCAGTGTTGAGCGCTGTTGTCTTAACGTGGGTGGTCCCGGGTTCGATTCCCGGCAGGGTCAATTTGGGAATTTATAATTTCTGAATTTCGGTCCGGTCTGGTGTGAGGCTTCGGCCGTGGCTAGTTACCACCCTACCGGCAAAGACGTACCGCCATGCGATTTAGCGTTCCAGTACGGTGCCGTGTAGAAATCGACTAGGGGTATGGGTTTAATATAACTGCCATACCCCTAACAGGTTACCCCGCTACCATCTTAGACTGCATCATTACTTACCATCAGGTGAGATCGTTCATCGCAGTCAAGGGCTAACTTGCGTAGTGGAATAAACAAAAAGTAGAAATGCTAAATTGTGCCCGCGAATTCGACCGCATTGATTTAGGTTTCTCATAAACCGTGGTTTTTTTAAATTTTCCCCTAAAAAAAGTTTATAATAATATGTCCTTCCCCTAGATGCAAGCTGGCAAAATTGGGATGAGGCCGTTTGTCTGTAAAAAAACAGACAAACTTTCCCGTTTAATTTTCCGGAATAAAAAGTAGCCTATGTCCTTCCCCGGATTGCAACTTGCAAGTTGCAACCAAATTTTATCAAAATCTGTTGAAGAGATGGGCCTTTAAAGCGTAGTAGGCAGACATACAGTCACTCTTTGACATTTATAATAGTGTGGATACGGTATACGGGTGACATGGCTTATGGTAAAGCCCAGTTTAAGTCCATGGGTACAAAAAAAAACTATTTAACTCCATGGATCCATGGAACTAAACTTTTATTTTGTTAATGATTTTTTTATCTATGGCGTATTAAATATGAATCAAATAAATATTATAAATGCGAAAGTTTGGATGTATGGATGTATGTTTGTTACTCAATCACGCTCCAACGGATGAACGGATCTGGATGAAATTTGGCACAGAGATAGATTATAGTCTGAAATAGCACATAGGCTACTTTTTATCCCGGAAAATTAAAGAGTTCCCGCGGGAACCGAAAAACCTCAATCCACGCGGACGAAGTCGCGGGCATCAGCTAGTGTATAGATATTAATTAGGTAGTCATTACATGCAAGAAGTTCTAATAATAAAAAAAACAGCAACAACAATAACACGAAACATTTAATCATAAACCCCATCTTTGGCTGTTTACATTAATTAAAAACGTAATAAATAAAAAAAAGCCTTCAACTCGACAACAGATAACAAATGCGAAGATCCCAAATTCAATTTCGAATTTTGAAAAGGAACAAACAAACAAACAAAGATCGGTAAACCACATTGTGTTTTCAAGAAACTTCATTTCATTTCTACCAACAATGTTACTGCGTAACTCAGGTAGCGGGGCGTAATAAAATACGTCCATGTTTTATTTTTTCTTGGTTTTTTTACTCTGTGTCAGACACCGGCTTGGAACAGGTTTGTTGCTGTCTCGCTCTAACCGGTTAGATAGTTTCTTTTGTCTCATTTATCAAATAGAGCTTGCTCGTTTTACTATGGTTTTACTACATTCATGTAGTCACCTAGTGGGTAAGTAGGTAGGTATGCATAATCCAATAGGCATTGTGCATACTATTTAAAAAAAACTACTACCTATGCGTAGGTACATAATGCTATACCTATTTACATAGATACTCATTTAATTTTGTACTTTGTAGAGGCAAAATAAGCAAAACCAAGTTGATCTTTGAAAATCGAATAAATTAATTCAATTTGTCACATTTTGAAATCGAGGTTCGTTCCAATTTCAAATAAGATGGGTCCTGAGCACTCCTGAGTCCTGACTCCTGACTCCTGAGGCAACAGACCGACACACACACTTTCGCATTTATAATACTTACCTACGTAACTAATTATAATTATTACTGTATTAGTTATAATTATTGTAAGTATAAGTATATGGACTAAGGATTAGTATGGATATTGGATAATTACTTAGCTAATCTGTGGTTAAAGTAGATAATTAAAATCTACTAGCTGCAGATGCCCACGACTTCGTCTCGTGGTTTAAGTTTTTTTTAATTCCCGCGGGAACTCCTTAATTTCCGGGATAAAAAGCAGCTTAAGTCACTCTCCGGTCCTCAACTATAATTACCTACCCATGGCAAAATTCACGTCGATCCGTTGTTACTTGTTCCGTTACGACTTACGGCGTGATCGAAGGACAAACCAACAAACCTATAAACCAACACACTTTCGCATTTATATAATTAGTATGATAAGATATGATAAGTATGATATAATATGGTACTGTTGCATGGAGTTCGTTTTAGTAAATTTGCAAGTGCACTTTTGTGCTTTACTAAGGTAACTCGATCGTGTGCGTAAGCTTAGCTGTAGGGCAGTTTTCCAGTACAATTGCTATAATTATGAATTTTACTGTAAGCTATAAAACGCTCATCTTTCATAATAAAATATCACCTTTAAAATATTTGAACGTCGGACATCACAGAATGCGACCCCTGGTTTATTGAATGTCCTGTCCACATTCTGGAGGAACAATTTTACATTACCTCCAAAATCTTAAAATAAACTGGCCTCTTTCTGAAAAAATTGACTTGATTTGGGACTTAAGTTATAAAACATATAGGTAGGTATCTCATGGTTTGACCGCCCTTGTAGAACCCAGGTGAACAGTGGTCTTCCTGCCTCTTTACTTTGAATCACCGTATCACAATCAGACTTGTTGGCAAGTGGTGATTGCGCCTAAGATGGACCGCACGTCTTGCCTAGAAGATGCTTATTCACTCTTGATTTGAAGGTGCGAGGAGGGGGAAACAGAAGCCGGAAGGGCATTCCATATCCTAGCGGTTCGAATTAGGAAGTACGAAGCATATCGCTTTGTACGTGTCCGTGAAATTTAGACTATTACGTGAGGGTGGAGACCTTGGCGATGGTTTCTCGCTTAGCTTATTATCGCTTAGTCAATGGAACATCTGGCCGTCTGTTTACTTTGAAGCACCGCAGGTTTTATATTAATCTTATCAGAAATCAAAGCGTCTTGATTTGCACGTTATATTATGTTACACGAGCACCGTGGGTACTGGTTCTTAGTAAAACAACAATTGAATGCGAACGAAAGGTGTTCAAGTATTGTAGTCTATCGATTTAGGTAGGTACTTTTCCTTTAAAATGTCTGATGATGGATTATCAGTTATCAGTTATATCACCTATACTTACAAGACTTGACTGATTAATCTATCAACGAAAAGCCTTTGAAAGATGTAGGTGTCAATAAGTGTACAGTGTACCTATATTGAATAAATGAATTGAATCTTGAAATCTTGAATCTTGAATCTTGTAGTAGGTAGTAGGTACCTATTCCTTGAGTTAAAGGAATTAGTAGTTAGTAGAGTATCTACTAAGTATTTTTAGAAAATCTAAGAGGTAAGATAGGGAATGATTCAAGTACGAAAGTCCGTCCTTTCTAAGGTAATTAGTGCAAATTGGTGTTTCGGCTATCAGTTAAAAATTAAAAAATTATGAAGTTTTTCAGAATTTTTGATAATTCTATTCCGTAACCGATTTTCAAAAATCACAAACAAGTGAAGACGAGTCGGTTATGCTAGCAAACTATACTATAGCATGGATTATCAACTTTAATTGTTCTAATAACTTACTAATTTCGATGGATCTCCGAATTATTATATTACCAAAAAAATCGAACAGCTTTTGCAGATATTGATTGGGGTATCGAATACTTTACCTTCGCCGTATCTAGATTTTTATGGCGACATAAATAATCATAAACGTCGATCAGTGTCGTAAAATTTTACAACTCGGCCGCCATTTTGCATTCGCTCGGTTAATTATTTATAATAAAATATATTTTACTGGTCAATATTTAATGCACTTAACTGCAAGATTATACAAATTGGAAAAAGTGTTTTTTTGCGATAGCCATGAAAAAGCTCGCGCTTGACATAATTTTAAAAGTGAAGATGTTTAGCCTAAACATCTCGTATGAAATGGCTCGTTTTAGTCCCTTGTTGAACAATCTACAATTAACTTCTATCCTCTTTCCAAACGGTATATAGACCGGGAATCGAACTCGTGACTTTTTTTTTAAATTTTAATTTTTGACTGATATATTATTTTCTTTGTTGCAGATTATTGGACGTTAAGGAAACATGGTGACGCTGCGTCGAGTGACAAAGAAAATTAATAAAAATTAAAATAAACTTAGGCTCGAGCCACATTGCGGGAGAGTAAAAGCGTGTTGCGTCTTTTCTGATTTCTTTGCAAACTAAACTGAACTCTATCGTCACTACGTAATGTGTAGTTCGCGCACGAGATGAATGCAGAGCAAATGTATGGTGACACATACATTTACTCTGAATTAAACTCGCGCGCGAACTGTACAAAGTGCGGAACTAGGTAATTCAAAAAAACAAAACAACGATACGGACATTCGCTACTCATTCCTATATTTTCATTGCACGTCTTGTCTACATTACCGATTACTGTATGATTAAGTTTACTTTGCATCAAATTCAAATAAAAACCTCGCGTCGCTGCCTGTCTCCCGCAATTTGTGTTGAGCTTTAACTGTAGAAACTAGGAAGTATGATGTTCTAAATTATAAAAGAGAACCAATTTATTAAATATTAATTATTATCTAGGTACTATTATAAGTGTAGTTTTTAGGCTTACATCAATTTGTATTAATATGAACTATTTCATTTTCTCAGTCCTTTTTTACGCTTATATCCTGGACAGATTTTGATGCAGTTATTTTTTTAAGTTAAGGTTTAGATAACATTGCTAACATAAAATGTGGAAAGGATCTCTCAATATAACCTTTACCTCAACTTAGATTTAATCTAAAATATTATGTAGTTTTTATTGAATTCATAATAGTTATTCTGAATTTAACAAATTAATAATATTAACTTGTTTAGTGATAAGTATATCAAGTTTGTGTACTAAAAATATTATTATTTTTAAAATAATAATTTGACTTTCATCTAGGTAGTTGTAGACATTAAAAATAATAGTGAATAATTTGATTCGAGGCTATAAAGTCATATATTTTTGTAATTTAATTTGGACTAAACTGACTTATTATAATGTAATTGACAAAATTCTAAATTAATTAATAAGTACCAAATTACTTATTTAAATTAACTTATTCTTCTCTTTTACAAAAGCCTGCCCACCAAATGAATTAACTTAGTTCAACTAAGCGCTTACTTTTTTATATTAAAGTTGATATAGGCAGCCCTAAGTTGATATGGTTTATTTTTTTTTGTTAAAAAAATTAAACCATTCACTAAAATCGTTCAATTATAATAATATTGTCCGGTGAATACAAAAAAATCGAAGGATTACATTTGCTTATGTACTTACTACTTACCTACAATATTATAAGTCTATGTACCTACATAATAATTTGCCTGAAAAACCTTTCTTTCAACATTTTGTTCTTGACTCAAGAACAAAACCTACTTAAGTTTTTTAATGTAGAATCTAGTCTGTGATCTCTGCAATATTTTTTTTTAAAACTTCGCATGAATTTTTTAATGTAAAAGCTTCCTAATAAATGCTTATCAATAAGTTAGGTTAGGTTATGAATTTCCAAAAATGTGTATCTTGTATATTTAACTTCGGATTACTTAGGGTTCCGCCATACTGGCCACGTTTTCTCATACGCTACTCGTAGCACAACTATGTATGTCTCTTCATACAAATTTTATGATTAGTTAAGACGAGATCGTGGGTTCAGAACCTGATAAAAATCTCTGATTACTCAGACTACCCAACTATACTAGACTTATACTACCTACTTAGCATTAATTTTTTAAATCTTAATTACATAGGTACGTATTGTGTCTACACTTGCAATGATTACCTACCCTGTAGTTATTTACAATTATTTGGAAAAGAAATTGATTTTCTTTCATTTGTTAAAATGTTTGTTATTATTAATTAGTAAGAATATAATTAATATATTTTACTAGTATTTAAATGCGGTCAGATGTGACTATTCAAATATAATATTAATACAATCTATGACAGACGAAAATATATAAAATAACTATTTTTGGCTTATTCATATAAATAAAAACAACATACTTTTCTTAGCTACTCAAAGTGGGTTTATTAATCTGTGTAAATTTTATGTTAAACAATTTAAACGTAGAATTTAACTTTCATGGATTTTATTAATAATTTTATTTGATCCGATTAAGTAGGTACCAAATAATACCACCGCTAATATTGATATTTATTCTATCATATTAACTAAAGTGCATTTGATTGATTTGTACCTTGCAGGGGGCTTATGAACTATAGTATTTTTGAATCTAAACAGACTTTGAAATCATACTAAGAGTCTGTATAATGAAGCTTGAGACTAAAAAATGGCTTAAAAAAATGGTGAAAAATGGTCTTCTCTCATCAATCAATCGTCAATCTCATCTTTTTGCACATACTACTTACGCTAAGTTTTTAGTGATAAAAATGGCGTGGTAACTACGTAGGTTTAAGATTATTATGTCAGTCAATCAGTAGTAGCCCCATTTTGAAAAAGCTACCATTATACCTAATCCCAATTATTGTGATTGTATGAATTTATTATTCTCGCTGCGGTATTGGATTTTGGCCAATAGCGAATGAGTAGTTAGCCAAACAGAGGTGATGGTGATACTAACGGCTCTAGCAATCATATTTTTACTGTGGTCAATCATACAAATGAGGCCCTTCTGTATACGCTCTCATAATAATAGTTAGGTATAACCACCGAATGTGAATATTATATTATGAATACTACTTACTGATAAGGTGGATCCCTACTCTTTGTATTAGTCATTAATAAAAAATCCTATTTCTACACTACACTCATACACTGGATCGATTTTAAATAAAACATGGGTTTTAATCATAATATTATGTAAATTAGAATAATTAACTCAGGACGAATCAAATTGTTATAATAATAAACTTCTATATATTAATAAAACATTTTATTAATAATTTAAACTGCGTTTGTTTTATTTCGAACATACCTGAAAAGCTCTGTACTCTGTATAGTCCGTCAAACTTAGGTACCCGGCCCGGTGGCCAAAATTGGAACAAATTTTTATGCCTGATATTAATTATTTTGTATAAGTAGTTTGTTTTTATTTTATTTTCAACTAGCTGATGCCCGCGACATCGCCCGCGTGGTTTAAGTTTTTAGATTCCCGCGGGAACTCCTTAATTTTCCGTGATAAAAATTAGCCTATGTATACCCATGCCAAAAATCACGTCGATCCGTTGC
Organism: Erebia ligea; assembly: GCA_917051295.2. Lineage (NCBI taxonomy): Eukaryota > Metazoa > Arthropoda > Insecta > Lepidoptera > Nymphalidae > Erebia > Erebia ligea. Next base: position 3,918,826 of record OU785241.1, read on the forward strand.
TCCGTTGCGGCGTGATTGAAGGACAAACCGACAAACCAATAAACACACAATCAAAGACACTTTCGCATTTATAATAAGTATAATATAATAGATACTAGCGATTGTCACCGGGTCAGTTAAGTTTTTGGCACTTTACTTGTGTAAACATCAGTTTTGGGTGTCTCTAGAGTCTAGACTAGTGTAGTAAGTAGTATTAGGCTTGGAAGGTGAAAAAAAATATGATTTGAAAATCAAATAAATATTATAAATGCGAAAGTTTGGATGGATGTATGGATGTGTGGATGTATGGATGTATGGATGTTTGTTACTCAATTACGCTCCAACGGCTGAACGGATCTGGATGGAATTTGGCACAGTGATAGATTATAGTCTGGAATAGCACATAGGCTACTTTTTATCACGGAAAATTAAAGAGTTCCCGCGGGAACCGAAAAACCTCAATCCACGCGGACGAAGTCGCGGGCATCAGCTAGTAAACTATATACTTACTAGAAAAAATTAAATTACTCAGTTGTGACTCATACAGTACAGTCAGTTATTATAAAGTTACGGCGTGATTGAAGGACAAACCGACAAACCATCAAACCAATAAACCAACAAATAAACATAATTTATAATATTATTAGTATGATAGTATATAGTAAGTATGAAGTATGATTACGCAATTACAAAATAAAATGTTAGTAACGCCTACAAAAGTTACCATAGCGCTTCATACGATCATCCGAAGTTTAAAAAGCGCCTGCAATAATAAAATAGCAGTTTCTTCGATAGTATTATTAATATTAGGAAGTAACTGTTTCTTGAGTAAAATAAACTGATTAGAACTGATTTAAGTTATAAATATAATTTTATAAACGCTAGAGACGATATTTTATAAATAAAAACAATTTTCAAAATATGAAGAAGATATTTTGTTTTGATCGAAATAAAATTACCGCCTCACTACTAAATACATAAATTAAAACGAGTTCAAATGGTGCCTATTGCCATTTTGAAAGATTTCGAAATTGTTTCAGTTTTTGTGGAAGGAAGGTGGTTTTAGTTTATAATCGATTGGTAATATAGGTAGGTATAGTTCACGCGCGAGTTGAATTTAACAACTCATTCATTCAACTCGCGTGCGCACTGTAGGTAGTTTAGCCGTGCAAGCGCTTTTGCCTTGTACTAAATCATTAGCAATAGTGATTTCGTCAAAATTGATCCTTAAAAATACAGAAGGAATTTTGAAGATGAAAACAATTCCTCCCAGAATGGAAAAGATCCAATTTTAAAGATATCGCTATTGCTATTAATTTCGCTAAAGGCGTAAGCGTCGTGGCAAATTAATGTTACAATTTAAAAAGCTCTGCAATTTCTGCAATGCAGCGAAGGAACCGATTGGGCATGTGGGCATAAAGAACTGCCCTACACCACACCACACAGGGGGTCGACGAAGTGTGACATTGTGTGACAAGGGTTGGGAGGGGTCCTAAGTTTCCTGACGTCACATTTTAAAATCTTATACATCAGCTAAGGGCCGCTTGCACAAGGACATTTAAACTGATTTAGTAGAATATAGATGTAAAATTGCAAGGTATGTGACGTCGCACGAGGGGGGGGGGGGGGGTCTCACAAATGTGACAAACTGTGACAAGGACGGGGAGAGGTCAAAAAATCACGAAATTAGTGTGACGTACTTAGGTACTTTATGTAGTTGTATGGAAGCAATCGACTTTATGTCCAGCGCCCCACACTGTATAGGCAGTAGGTACAATAATTTACACTACTGCATATTATTATACTGTAATATCTTTTTTTTATAAAGAGCCACTGCTGAGTTTCTTGCCGGCTCTTCTCAGTAGAACCTGCTATCCGAAAAGGTGGTAGAGTTAAAACATGACGTAAAGAGACACCTGTATGCCCTACATTTTATTAATAAACTAACTGATGCCCGCGACTTGTCCGCGTAGATTGAGGTTTTTAGTTCCCGCGGGAACTCTTTAATTTTCCGGGATAAAAAGTGGCTAGATGTGTTATTGCCTGATCCAGATTCGTTCAGCCATTCTGGCGTGATTGAGTAACAAACATCCATCCATCCATCCATCCATCCAAACTGTCGCATTTATAATATTTGAATTATATTATTAGTATAGATTGAGTATGGAATATAGGTACCTAGGACTACATTACGAATCACGTAAAATCACTCTATAATATAGAGTCTATAGTCTTTATGGGTAGATAAGTAAAACATCTATAGGTAGATAAATAGTTGAATTGTATTTCAATTACAATAATATTACATTATTGAACGTGTATGTATGTATGTATGTTGAAATAAATCATTTTTCATTTTCATTTTCACTTTCATTTTCGTTGAACACATCTATAGATTATTGTGACTTAAATTAAAAGTTTTTATTCAAAACCTTCATCACTAACAAGGACCTCAGGACTTTCAGTTTCTTCCAATCTTGATGTACGTGCAGGTATAATTCCGTAATATTTTTTTTAATATGTTGAGAATAGTGTCACAGTTGAATGTTGATTCCATGATTCGAGCTACATCAAGTAGGTTCTTAATATTTTGGTGAATTGCTTTACAATGCAGTATAAAAAAAATTACGTCTTGTACATTAATTATATTAGGTAACTACTTATGTAACTTTACAAAGAACACTGTCACAATTGAAAAAACTGCTATGAAAGGCCTAGATTGTTCCAGGTTTCGAGCCCTGTAATAAACCTGGATCGCAGCATCCTAGCTCTTTTATATCACCTATTTAGTAGGACCTCCTCCTCCACCTCAGGACGCATGCGCTATGTGCTTTTCAATCAATACAGCGTTGATGTCTAGGTGATCTAGATACATAAAAAGAAGTAAAAGCCCCAATAGCTCAACGGTAAGGGGCGAACTGAAATTTGAAAGGTCGATAGTTTAAATCCTATCTGATTTGTCAAACCATCTCCGTGGCGCAGTGTTGAGCGCTGTTGTCTTTAATGTGCGGAGGTCCCGAGTTCGTTCCCCGGCAGGGTCAATTTGGGAATTTATAATTTCTGAATTTTCCCTGGTCTGGCCTGGTGGTAGGCTTCGGCCGTGGCTAGTTACCACCTTACTGGCAAAGACTTAAAGCGATGTGGATTCCGGTACGATGATAATGATATGGGTATAATATTACTGCCATACGCCCTAACATGTCGCTTCAAAGCGATAAGGCCGCCAATTGTATCTACCGACTTGTATTTTTTGTTTTGTAGTTTCTGATTATTTATTTTATGTTTTGGTGTACAATAAAGAATATTTCATTCATTCATTCATTCATTCATTCATTCATTCATTCATTCATTCATGTTACCGCTACCATTTTAGACTGCATCATCCCTTACCATCAGGTGAGATTGCAGCCAAGGGCTATAACTTCTAGCGGCGTAGCTTGTAACTTGGTTTTCCGGAATAAAGAATAGCCCATGTCCATCTCCAGTATGCAAGCTATCTGTACAAAATTGCATCAAGATCGTTTCAGCAATTTTCCAGAAAGATAAACAGACAGACAGTGTACGTATATGTATGGTGACACATACATAAGCTGAAAGCTCTGCAGTCTGCATTCAACTCGCGCGCGAACTATATTTTTTCTCAGAATATAGAATATTAATCGATGGGAAATTTAATTCGCACAAGGTTGCAAAATCCCCAGGACCACGATCCACAGAATAGTACAGTTAAACCACAGGTTAACGTGCGATTTCTAGAGTCCGAAAAAAAGAGCTTTCGCGAGTCAGAAATAACCTGCAACCAGACTTAATTTCTGTCTGGACATTTTTATCACAGCGCTTAATTTTCTAGAATTACATTAGATTATAGGTACCTGTGTTTTTTTAATGTATAGGTAAGTATAGCAAGCAAACGAGCAGGCGGGTCACCTGATGTTAAGTGATACCGCCGCCCATGAACATTTGCAGCACCAGAGGAACCGCCAATGCGTTGCTGTCTTTTGAGATATTTGTTTAACCGCCCTTTGAAGAGCCCCATAATATAACCATGAGGGAATGCAGACGATGGAAGCTGCAGGTTCCATAATTTAGAGGTACTTGGCAGATTTAATATTCTGAAGATAATATTCCGATCTTTTTAAGATACTTTGTAGCAAAAAAATACACGTGATTTTGGGTAGGCATTGAGAGGGGTTAGACTAAAATACGTTAAAACACCCCTTTAAATACGTTTCAGAGGGAAGCAACTTGTTTACCTTTTGTCTAGACAGACAATACCTGTACACATAGACTACGTATATCTGTAGCGTGGGCTTCTGAATCCAGACATCGGCTATTGATTGATTCTATGCACATGCGTATTTTGCACTTCCCCAGGGATGTATAAAAGAGGCCGTCTGCTCTGATCCTGTAGCATTGCAACACAACTAGTAATCGTTAATGCAACAAAATTAACTTTATTTAAAAAAGTACAGGTCTTATCTTGAAAATCATCATCATATTGTATTAGGATTTAGGACTAACCCTTATTATATGGATTCTTGCCGTGGACAGCAAAATACACAGCTTCGAAGACAATGCTCAGGTATTCAAACTCATATTTTTTTATTCAAATATTCTTATTAAAGGTGCTTTTGAATCGTCGAGTGAATCTACCACTGGTTCGGAATGTATTCCTACCGAGAAGAACCAGCAAGAAATTCGGTGGTTGCTCTTTTTAAAAATTCATTTACAATTATTACATCAATGTGTAATTTACTTATAACCTTCACCGATCTGTTACCCAGATGAAACATACTTTTTATTTTTATTTAATAATAGATAAATATGCCTGAAGTAGCTTGCCTATCAAAATCCTGACCAGGCTATTTTTAAATTAATTAATTGAAATTAATTATTTTTTTGACAGGCTTATTGTAGGCAATGCTATACCATCGCGTTTGTTATAAAATTACCTATATTTTGATATATATTTAGTATTTTAGATAGTATTTTTGTTTACAGTATGTAGGACCTACATGTGACTTGCCAAAAATGGCGGACTTGTTAATTTTTACGCATCCTGAGAAGAATACGAAAAATAAAATGACGTCACATTCACATTCAACATGGCGGACGAAGCCTTGTTTTTTTATCTGATTTTTATGATTAGAAGATAAATTAAAGTTTGATTGTAATTTTCTTTTACAGTAGGTACGGCGCTTCGCTTCGAGAGAAGAGAAGACTCTATCGGAGCTAAAATAAATAATGTTTTGGAATGGTATTGGTCCTCAGTTGGTCACTATAATTTATCGCGATGTTCATTGGTTTTGTCTGTGAAAAATAAATAAATGAAAATTTTATAATTATAGAAAAAAATGTTTAATTTAATTACTTAGTTCCCAACCTACTCCTAACAAGTGCGAGTCGGACTCGCGCACCGAGGGTTCCGTACAAACCTGTAGTAAGTTTTAAATTATTAAAAAAAAACTACTTACTAGATCTCGTTCAAACCAATTTTCGGTGGAAGTTTGCATGGTAATGTACATCATATATTTTTTTTAGTTTTATCATTCTCTTATTTTAGAAGTTACGGGGGGGGGGACCAACATTTTACCACTTTGGAAGTGTCTCTCGCGCAAACTATTCAGATTAGAAAAAAATGATATTAGAAACCTCAATATCATTTTTGAAGACCTATCCATAGATACCCCACACGTATGGGTTTGATGAAAAAAAAATTTTGAGTTTCAGTTCTAAGTATGGGGACCCCCAAAATTTATTGTTTTTTTTCTGTTTTTGTGTGAAAATCTTAATGCGGTTCACAGAATACATCTACTTACCAAGTTTCAACAGTATAGTTCTTATAGTTTCGGAAAAAAGTGGCTGTGACATACGGACGGACAGACAGACAGACAGACAGACAGACATGACGAATCTATAAGGGTTCCGTTTTTGCCAAATTTGGCTACGGAACCCTAAAAAGAGACTATTTAATACAATTAACAGGGCTTAACCAATAAAATATCTAGGTTTCCTAAATAAACCTTTTAAATAGGACTTAATGGAACAACCGTAATTTTTAGGGGTCCGTAGTAATAAAAGGCACCTATAAAATTTCTTCCAGTCCTGCAACTGTAGGTACAATATCTTAAATATATTTTGCCTTTGGTTTCTTTAACTGTGTACCTAACTTATTTTGCTGGATAAAACTAAATTTAAAGGACAACGGAATCCTAAAAAATTCGTATTCCCTAAGAGAGTTAAAAAAATAGTGCGATTACATATTCAGGTAAACATTTTACTACATAGTGAATGTAACTATGTAGTGGTTAACCTTGTAACTTGATTAAATCCCCAACAAAAAAGCAAACGCGTGGCAACCCTTGCAAGACAATAGTATCCAAGTAAAAAGTGTACAACAATTGCCCAATCAGGGCTGTCCTTAATAACACATTTTCATGCAAATTATCTCATATTATTATGATCATATTTCATTCTTAGAATTTTTTTGACACGTTTACATAATATTTTTAAAATGTAACCAAATTACCTATTCATTCAAAATGCAGGGAGTGTAAAGAAATCTTAAAAATCATGTTTATTGTTGAAATCGCTGGAAATTCACAATTATTCTCCAATTAGGACTTTGAAAGAATGTTTTTATGCCAAACAATCGCTTGAATAAGGTTATTTATCGGAGAGAAAACATTTTAAGTATTACGTAGGTGGAAAACGTGAATGCAAAAAAATTAGGTAAGGATCTCACTGGAGAAAAAAATCACGCATAAATTAAGGTTCAAATAATGATGTTCTATATACGAAAATATGTATAAAAACCGGCCAAGTGCGTGTGGGATCACGCGCAGTGTAGGGTTCCGTACTAATTATGCGGACATTTATTATTATGTTGGGTTTGAGGTTTTTCGCTTTCTTTCGTTTTGCCCTAAATAATACAATAGGGATGACGCCTATATCAAAAATAATTTATTTCTAACTGATTATTAAATAGAGGGTGTTCCAAAAGACCTAAAATTTACATCCTCGGTTAGTTTTAAGTTTGATAACCATTTTAAAATATAGATTAAAGAAAAAAGTGCGTTGAAATTTTATGACGTCACAACTCACAACACAACTGTGAATTTCATACAACTTTCATACTAGAAGTGTGTTTTTAAGTTTGATAAAGAGTTGCTGATTTGATTGAGTTGTCATCATCCCTATTTACTAAATATCAGGTCAGTAGAGTAATTTATAAAAAAAACTTGTTTACATTATTAATGCGCGTACAATAGGCTGATGATAACAGAGTGCGTTCGGCGCATGCGCGGCTGAAACGGTTTTGATTGGGTATTGTCTGGAATGCACCTTGTCGACTGCATCTGGTGCCTTCTGCGCTTGGGATCATAACCGACTTTTTTTTCCACTACAAGTTAGCCCTTGACTGCGATCTCACCTGATGGTAAGTGATGGTGCAGTCTAAGATGGTAGCGGGCTAACCTTTTAGGGGCATGGCAGTTATATTAAACCCAAACCCCTATTCGGTTTCTACACGGCATCGTACCGGAACGCTAAATCGTTTGGCGGCACGTCTTTGCCAGTACGGTGGTAACTAGCCGAAGCCTCCCACCAGGCAAACTTCACATAAGGGGGCAGATTTGGTCATCTCTTCTATAAATAAACGACATTACGACTGCCTTTCCACTTGAGATGAGGGACGAGTGGCCTAGTTGTGACAACGCATATCAGTCGATGGCGATTGATAAGCAACGTTACCCAAGTCGGTAACTAGATGGGTGACTAAATTTGGAGGTTCAAATTTGGCCTTATCGATACCTGCCTGCCTTTTCCAGCCTTTTTTGCCTTTTTTTGCAAGGCTACGGACGTGTGTTAAAAGCAACACTTGATTTTTTGAAGTGAAAAGATTCTTTAGCCGCGTTGAGCACTTTTTGGTGGGGGTAAACTTGTGGATTCGCGTTACCGTCACCGACATGCTCGCGAACACCGACATGCTCGCGAACACCGAGCTTTCGTTTTTACGAAGACAAAATATACTACATTCGTAATTAAACTTCAATGCCTTCGTTTTAGGTTTATATAGGTAATATGTATATATATATTTTTTTTAAATAGGTATTCGTTTTTTTTTGTACGGAAAAGTTATAAAATACTTACGTAAAAAAAACAGAAACACTATACGTGTACGTAAATAAAGAGGGTATGTCTGATGACACAATTTACATAATTCACTCATTTATCAGGAGCGGGCATCCTTCCTGAATAAATGAGACCCACAAAAACGCCTAAAATGCAGCTTTGCGCATAAATTTTACGCATCGCTTTATCACAAGATGGCGCGTGCTACGGTACGCCACCACCATGCGGTTTTAGAATTTTTATTGTTAAAATTTAAATATAATAATTTGTACTTTCATCGACAGCTGTATTGACATAAATATACGTTTAAAGTAAACCAGTAAAAATTACTTTAAAAATAATACATCAGTGGTTAAAAAGCATTATTAATTATTGATGACTAGAAATTTAATTGGAAATTTTGAAGTTTTTAAAATCAGTTGTTAACATGTTTTAAATTAAAATGGATGTAAAAAATAATTATTATATTCAATACTAGATAATGCCCGCGACTTCCCTTTAATTTTATAAGATAAAAATATAAGTATAGCGTCAGGTATTTTCATTTCAAATTTTAGCCAAATCGGTTCATTACGGCGTGAAACAAACCTACTTTACTTTATTTACCTAGACTTTCACATTTAAATAACAATATTAGTAAGATTGCAGTAAGTAGGTACTATTATAATGAAAAGGGACGTTACAGTAACAGATGTACTTTATATCTTCTGCATCTGAGGTAGGTACGGAGATTGGCATGATTTTCCTTCTGAAAGAGTAAGTACCTACGTATTTAACGTTACAATGATGGGTATGGTAATCCATACTAATATTATAAATGCGAAAGTGTGTCTGTCTGTCTGTCTGCTACGCTTTCACGGCCCAACTGTTCAGCCGATTTTGGAGAAATTTGGTTTGGATAGGTTTTATCCCGGAAAATCAATAAGTTTCCGCGGGAATCAAAAACTTAATCCACGCGGATCAAGTCGCCGGCAAAAAAGACAAAAAAGTTATCGACTACTCGTATAGTCAGATTTAAACCTAGGTAGCTATTTCAAAACGGTATTAAATCACTAATAATCTTACGTTCTTAGAAAAGCCTGAGGCAATCCATCAGATCAATACTTTTTATTAATTTATATCCTATCAATTACTGTAAAATTTATAGTGATCGAAACGTTCAACCCTAAAAATGCCCACTAATTCCTAAGGAGGTCCGTTAAGGCCATAAATTACCCTTAACCCTCAAACGTCTTAGGGTACGGCACTACCCAGGCCTCCAGGTGTTTACTTAATTGGAAAAAAGCCAATTTTGTAACAAACCCTTACGTCTTCCGTGTAAAGACACCTTTAGGTAGAGTTATGAATGTTTGAAACGTCAAAATAAAAGAAAATTAATTAGGTATTGCAAATATGAAAATCTTTGTTTTTAGACAATATGGTAACAAGTTTTCTCGCGCACGTAAACCGAAACATTTTTGGTATGGTATTTAATTATTTATTTAGTCTATTAGAACAAAAATATTGGATTATGTAGGTACATAGATTGGATGTATCCTTATAGTTTATACGTCGACGGTCTTTTCTTTCTCCTCTAACTAAAATTAAATAAATTCGATTTTCTCTGCTCTTCTCCGGGATATGTTATCCATCGCTGTACTAAATCACCAAAATTGGTTTAACAGATAGGCCATGAAAGCGTAGCAGACAGACCGATGACGCCCGCGACTTCGTCCGCGTGGATTCATTTTTCTTGATTCCCGGGGGAACTTCTTAATTTTCCGGGATAAAAAATTGTCCTATGTCCTTCCCCGGGATGTAACCGACCGCTATACCAAATTTCATCAAACTCGGTTGAATAGGTGGATCGTGGAAGCGTAGCAGACGGACGGACAGACAGACAGACAGACACACTTTCGCATTTATAATATTATTATGGAGTATGGATAAAAAGAAAAGAAAGTTGAAAAAAGTTTTTAAAATGCTGTCCACTTCTATCCCTTTCTTAGCCCCTCACCAGATGGCTAAGGACCAGTAAAGTACACCTTCACCTGGTGGAGGGTGAGACCCCATTGTCTTAGATCACAGATAGAGATATTAAAAAATAAGCTCGGTTTCCGTAAGCGGCGTAAAAGGATCATTACTGTACTGGATAATTTTATTAATTACCGAACTGGATTCCGAATTAGTGATAAGAAACGGTATCTTAAATATTTTTATTATCAACTACAAGTTAGCCTTTGACTGCAATTTTTCCTGATGGTAAATGATGATGCGGTCTAGGATGGTAGCGGGCTAACCTTTTAGGGGTATCACGTACACGGCATCGTGTGGAAACGTTTCCTCTTTTAATATTGGCAGCGGCGTGCACAGGGTTTGCAGCGAGGGTAGGCATTGGTTAGTTATGAATAGGTACATATTTACTGACTGTCTTGATAATGGTCGTTAAGGGACCGGCGACCGCCGCTCGCAACTTCTACTCGAACCGCAAATATAAATTTGCCGGTATATTGCTATCCCTATTTGGCTGAAGACACATGATCGCGTGCAAGCGCGATAGCAATATGAGCGTACAGAATTTGTTATACATTTAGTCTTGTTCCGTGAATACCAAAAATGATGAATGAAAAATTGTTGTGTTTTTAACTTCGTGTTGTTATTCTGTAACTTGACAATATAGGCTATGTTCCTGATCAATTAGTACGTGAGATATCATTGGTTTTAATATGAAACAAATAAGGAGAAAACATGTCGTTTATGTCGCAAAAACATGCAAAACGCAATGTCCTTACATTTAATTCTGGGAAAGTATTTTGGAAAAATAATTATCCAGGGACCTAGATAAATACAAGTTCAATCTTAATAATCGCATAATATGGAGGAAATATGCTCGAATTACTAATTATTTTGGTATTACGTTTGTGTGAGCAATTAGCCTTCCGCTGGCGCCTTAAAGGCCGCCAACCCGCATTGGAGCAGCGTGGTGGGTCTAAGCTCTAATTCCCTCTCTCCTATGAGAGTGGAGGCCTTTTCCCAGCAGTGGGACATTAATGGGCTGTAGAAGTAGTAGACTGTCTTGATAAAAAATGAGCATTGACGTATTTCCACTTGGGTAAGCAGTGCTTTTATGCCTCTATAAAATGCACGCCACTGAATATTGGTACCTTCAAATCTAGAGTGAATAGGCATCTTATAGGCAAGCGCGCTCCACCTAAGGCTGCATCACAGCTTGCAAGCAAGTCTGATTGCAGTCAAGCGCTAGTCAAGCATATTCTTTTTTTTTAGAGGACTGGAGTTCGGAATGCTTAAGATAGGTATCGCTAGAGTCTTTACCGGTAACTTGCTACGACCGAAGCCTAACAACCAGGCTAGATCAGAAAAAAAATCAGAAATTATAAAATCATCAGGGATAGAGTTTGAATTTAATATTTCATTTTTTTTTGACTGAATAATTTACCTGTACCGACCGGCAATAAGTGTTTTTTTTTTAAATTGTCAATCGGCACATGGACAATCATCCCAATCTATCCCTGACCACAACATGTCATCAGGGATGTATCCATGATCAACAGATATCGAGTCCATCTGCCGCGCCACCTGGCGGAATTAATTAGGACGATATTGTTCGGCACGCGTACCGAAAGGCGACTGTTTAAATTATGGTAAACTAAATACACCCCCGCACACACTTTCGACGACCTCCCTGGCGCAGTAGTAAGAGGTCCCGGGTTCGATTCCCGGCAGGGTCTATTTGGGAATTTATTGATTTATGAATTTTTGATTCGGTTTGGATACCGTGCACCCTACCCGCAAAGACTGGTACGTCTTTGCGGGTATAGTCTGTTCCATCTTAGACTGCATCATCACTAACCCCATGTGCTGAGGGAAGAACTAACGAGGGTGTAGTTTAAGATCCGAGGCACAGCCGAAGGGCCTCAATACACTCGAGTTAGGAATCGTACTTTCTCCCGAGTGATACATAGTGATTTATACTACACCTGCGAGAAAAATAAGCGATAATACTTAGAAGTGTTGGTAGCAACTAGAAATGACTTACCTATACTTTCTTCCTCGTTTTGAAAAATGTAAGAATGGTACTTTCCGAGCGGGTGTAGCATAAAAAATTATATATTTTAGCTAATTAACGATATTTCCCCAAACCAACTCACCGGTCCTAATAAAGAAATGTAACTTTTTAATTAGCATGACATTGCACCGGCCCAGATGGTCTTAATGTGTGTCAAGGTATGCAGGGCAGATCACCCCCGCCTCACAACTGATCGTTAGCTTGATTACTGTAAAATTATAATTACTACCCTCAAGCGAGACACCATATTGTATTATTATGACTGTTCTTTTTTTGACCGAACGATTGAGGTGTCGGAGTTAAATTTTTTTTTAATCTAGAGGTCCGAGCTTTTGGGTGGATTTGCATTAGTCCGTACGTCTTAATCCTCCCTTCGTTATCTTCAAGCAAATTCCTAATTCAGAATTAATGATCTTCACGACTGCCTCGTTGGTCTAGTGGTTGGCATGTTCGACTGCGGCCGACGAGGCCCCGGGTTCGAGTCCCGGGTCGGGCCATATAACTAGTATTGGGTTTTTCTGACTAGAAATTCTCAGTCCTAGCCCGGAGTTAGGAAGTTGGTGGTGTTTCACCCCCGTGCCTCGGAGAGCACGTTAAGCCGTCGGTCCCGGTTATTATCACTATAATGACATAACCTAGTCGTTAAAGCCCGCTAACCCGCATTGGAGCAGCGTGGTTGGGTCTAAGCTCTAATTTTCTCTCTCCTATGAGAGTGGAGGCCTGTGCCCAGCAGTGGGACGTTAATAGGCTGTGGTGGCGGTGGCGGTGGTGGATCTTCACGAGTCTCAAACTGATCTCAACCCATCGCCAGTTTACTGACCGGGGATGGGTTGATCGGGGTTGGACCGTCTCTAAATCTGTCTGTCTGTCGGTTCATCTGCCCGCCCCTCTGTCCTTCCATCCGCTCATCTGTTTTAACAGATAAGTTTTCAGTTTCCACGACATACAAAATCTGTTCAACCAGTTCTGACGTTGTTACAGATGTAGTTAGCATTCTGGGGAAGAACATACTAGATTTAAATAAATCTTCATTTGAGATTGCTTAGACACAGAAATAAAATAAAATTTAAAAAACTAAAATTAAAAAACTAGGTACACAATTATAGTCTGTGCCTAACAAAGCTTCATTAAACCCGTTTCCACCAATGCTAAGCTATTTAAAGCAATAAAACAAAAATAAATAAAAGTTTAGGACCGGAGAGTGGCATAGGCATCCTTTTAATCCCGGAAAATAAAGGAGTTCCCGCGGATGTCCCGCGGGAATCAAAATAACTTAAACCACGGTGACGAAGTCCCGGGCATCAGCTAGTAATAAATAAAATTACTATAGCTAATAAAATAAATGATGGAATTTGAATTACCATTTTCTATGCAAGTTAACCAAATAATACACCGCGCCGCGCGCCGCATCTGCATACAATGCCCGCAATTTACCAACCAATCATACTTTTACCTAATACACAAATGGACCCCGGCATTAGACGAAATTAGGTTATTTATTTACTGTGTATTTGTGTGTGTGTGTGTGTTTTATATTATAGAGGAGCTAGGGCATTGTCTATGGTCCGATTCCGAACTACTTTTTTAAATTCCATGAATCCAGCCGATGCACGATGTTTATACATATTTCAGAGTCCGTGAATGTGTTCGAAGTCGCAGGAAAAGCTACTGTTTATAAAAGATAACCTACATGTAAGACCTTTCGAACATTGTAATTTCAATTTAGTTTAGTTTTTTTAGTTTAGATTTAAATGTATTTTTAACCGACTTCCAAAAAAGGAGGAGGTTCTCAATTCGGCGCGTATCTTTTTTTTTAATAGTTTTAATTTGTTATTTTTTTATTGTGAAATAATTATAAGTAGGTATTTAAATAAATATTTTACTAACATATACCCAGCGCGCTATGGTACTACGTGCGAAATCTTCACGCAAGTGCCAAGAGCAACTTTACAAATCCATAATCCTGGCCATTATTGGCCCTTTTTGAGAACGCGCCACCACGGTACTCCGCCTTCCTCATCCACCCGCTTCCCGCCATCTTCTTTAGGTCATCGGTCCAGCAAGCTGGAGGTCGTCCTACACTGCGCTTACCGGTACGCGGTCTCCACTCCAGCACAACTGTACAACACAAGCACAACTGTAAATCTGTACAAAGCTTCAACTCAATATGATATTCATGATAGACGATCGCTTAACTCGCTTATTATTTGCCTGTACAGCCTTAGAATAATAATTGATTAGTATTAATTAGTAGATATACGAGTAGTTACGATATAGTCACCTGGAGTAGGGCTCCAGCTGAAAATCAGTGCTGAATGCTCTTGTTAATAATTATTATTAATTAATAATAATTAAATTAATTAATAGTTAATTCTTGTTAATAATTATTGTTGTTATTAATTATTACAAGGCATTCTGCATTATACTGAGCTGATGCCTTTTTCAGGTTGTGCCACACACGACAAGCGTTATCATAGGTGCCTCTAGGACTTGACCATGAGTTTATGCATAAGTACGGGAGGCACCGGGGTAACATTTACTTCAAGGTATGTATAATCAAGGTGTGTGGTGTAATGTGTGGTACAATGGTGAGAATAAATAGTTTTCTTTCTTTCTTTCTTTGCTTAAGCAACAGACATGCACAACAACAGACAGACCATACATTTTTGTAGATATTTAAAGCACGCGCTTGTAACAGTTTATGTTTATCAAGCGGACAGTCAAGCGTAACCGCTGGGAGTAGATAGAGAGACAATTAGTAGTAATTTCGTTATCTCACTCCGATGGGGGTGCGCCGCGCGGTGGCAGATGCGCGATGCTATCAGCGCCCTCTGTGCGATGCGCACGCGCCGAATGACAAATATTCTGTTAAGGCGATGAACATAATGGACGAACAAAAACTATCTATGGCAGAACGGATCTGGATGAAATTTGGCACAAATATAGATTATAGTCTGGAATAACACATTGGCTACTTTTATCGAAAACCAAACTTTTAACCAAAAAACCTCTAACCACGCGGACAAAGGCGCGGTGATCAAGTATAATAGGATACAGAACTTACAGAAAAATGGTTGTAGGTCGTAAGTTCGTAAGAAAGTAAATGACCTATTTGTCAACACGGCCTTCCATGATAACATCCCATACCCCTAATCGGTTTCGACACGGCATTGTACCGGAACGCTAAATCGCATGACGGCACGTCTTTGCCGGTAGGGTGGTAACTAGCCACGGCCGAAGCCTCCCACCAGGCCAGACCAGAGAAAATTCAAAAATTATAAATTCCCAAATTGATTGGGTCTTCCCCTTAACGTTTGGAACGTGCCCGTTGTTTACCGTGCCGCTATCCCGTAGAGGTGTCGCTCTATACTCTATAGTCTAACAGTTTTAATTTATGCATACAGACATACCTACACACTGTCTTGTAGTATAGATAACTGTGATAGCACACGTTGCGTTGTAACTTATTGCAATGCACGATTTGTTTTTTTTTAATAATTAAATCAAAGGCCCATTATTGTATAAGCAAATCGTAATCATTTACAGGTTAAAATTTTAAAACGTACCTACTAGTGGTTCGCCCCGAACTGAGACCTCGCGGTATCACAGAGCGCCATCTATTGACATCATTGTGAAGTTCTGTTAAAAATATCATCATCATTAAAAATTAAATAATTTCGTTTCCTTATAATATTTATCTAATTTTAGTATTTGTTGTTCAAGTACAGGATTTAATTCAAATAATTAATCAAGTTTCAGGCTTGAGAGTTCAGAAAATTGAGAGTTCTGAGGTCAACTTTGGACGTTAGAAAATCGCCACTTTGAAAGCCCCCCATTTCGTCAATTTTAGGGGAAAAATAAAAAAAAAATATTTTTGGACTCTATTTCTAATTATCTTTAAAATGATATACCGCAACCCTATGTAACGCTATAAAAAATATTTTACTTCGCATTCGCTTCTATGAGAGCCCCCCTGAAATAAAGATTTTTATAACTTTTTAAGCCATATTCGGCGGGAGGCCATCGGTTTACATATTATATTTAAATTTAAAGTAATTACGTTCAGCAATTCAGAAGTTATAAGGCTCTGACAGACGGACGGACGGACGGACGGACGGACGGACGGACGGACAAGTGCGAATTCTCCCAAGTAGACTCAGAGACCTTCGCTTCGCTCGGTCAATTAATGTAGGTAGAGAGAGCCCTTGTAAAGCTCCGGCCCTAGAACCAAATTCAGATTTTAGACATCTTATAGGTACCTACTACCTAGTACCTACTACCTACGTATCTAACCATACCTACTGTTCTAATATTACTGCCACGTTGGTCTAGTATTTAGTGCGGAGGTCTTGGGTTCGATTGCGGGCCGGCCATAACAAGTAGGTACCCATTGGGTTTTTCTGACAAGAAATTCTCAGTACTAGTACAGCTGTACCTATTCTGTGATACTAGCCCGAAGTTAGGAAGTCGGCGGCGTTTCACCCCCGTGCCTCGGAGAGCACGTTAAGCCGTCAGTCCTGCGCCTGATCTCTTTCCGGTCGTGGCGAATTTTCCGTCCTATCGGGCTATGAGAGTAAAAGAACACAGAGTGCACCTGTGTACACTGTGTTACTAATATAACACAGAGAAAAATACCTACCTACTGCCAAGGAACACGTCACACGACACAGGTAAACAGTTTATTAGTTTTATAATAAATAGATTGCCCGGATATAAAAAGTAGGTAAATTACGTCCATCTACAATTAAATTTTAACCCCTTATCAAGCGAAATCAATAGCCATGTGCTTTAAGCTATGAGTAATGGCTTTTTAAGCCCCATCATTAATATTAATCGGCAGATGTGTGTAATAACAAAACATTTGTTAAAAAAGTTTAAAAATTATACAAAATAACAAGATGGCGTCCCGTGGAGAGGGAATTATTACAAATCACATCTCCGTCACCACTTGAAACTCGAGTGCTGTTTTGGTTCGCAAAAGTATTTGTAACCATCGAAATTGTTTGTAAAAGACCTTAGTATAAAAAGTTGCAGATCAAAATATTTCAAAAAACTAGCTGATCTATCTAGGTCCCTAGGATCTATCCCGGCTTGGCTCAGGGCGAAATCTTAGGGTTCGTCCGCATTGCGAAAAACATTTGCGCGAGTTTTTATTCGCAATTAGGTATGTAACACTAGAAATCTATAGAGGTATACGCACTTGCGAATGGTATATGTACGTTGTATAGGGTTAATTTAAAACTTCGTTGTAATCTAATAAATACATAATATAAATTTTACTTTTGAAAATAAACAAAAAAATGTATACCCTAGACAGACAGACAAAAAACTGTTTCTGGGATCTGAATTGTAATAAAGTTTCCTCCAATTATCCTACGTCGCTCCGGGTTGTGACTTATGTATCTCTATACCAAAAGTCAAAATTGCTTGAAAAGCTGGGCCGTGAAAGCGCAGAAGATAGACAGACTGACGGACAGACAAACAGATACACTTTCGTATCATACTAATATTATAAATGCGAAAGTGTGTTTGCAGTTTGTTGGTTTATTGGTTTGTTGGTTTGTCCTTCAATCACGCCGCAACGGAGCAACGGATCGACGTGATTTTTGGTATGGGTATAGTTGAGGACCGGAGAGTGACATAGGCTACGTTTTATCTCTGTGGTTTTATCCCGCAAAATTAAGGAGTTCCCGCGGGAATCAAATAAACTTAAACCACGCGGACGAAGTCGCGGGCATCAGCTAGTTTACAATATTAGTATGGATTATTATAGACGGAACCCTAAAGTGCTAAAAACAATAGTCATACGAGAAACATTAAAAAATGTTAAGGGTCTAACATCCTATTCATAACCCCTTGTGGCCACCCCACATCGTGAGAAAACTCAAGAATTGAAACATTACATCCCAAGTGTAGTGCCCACATACCCGCTTGGTTTATCTCAACTTAAATGAATTAGTTTAATCAATAAAATCACAGCCCTTTTTTATCACAACCGCAAGTAGAGTGGGTTCGAGTCCTCTTCACAGTATTATGTATAGGGGTACATTATCTCGCAATTTGACTATTATGAGCCATTGTCTTGATAGTGTTTTAGGTTATAGGGGTATCGTTTTATCGGTAAAAAATGTGTCTAGGAAATTTTGCGATAGAGCATGGCAAATGTTCCAAACTTGCAGACGTGCGTGTACGTACGTGTAGGGGAGGTAGGTACCCTAAAAAATCAAAATTTTATTTCACCACTTTGTAGGCGTGATTAATAAATATTCTTATTCTTATTCTAGTCCACGCCCGGGGATGGAACCCCCAACCACCCGAATAGAAATCTGGACTTTCAACAACAAGGCTATTCGTTATTCGACGATGCCAAAACCTTTACGTTTTAATATTGAAGTAATAAGCGTACGCAAGTGCCTAGTACCTACATTATACCTCAATGTTTATTAATCTCAGGAAAGTTTTTAAACAAGTGCTATTTAAGCTTTAATTATGAGGCATACAAACATACAATTAAGTTCCCACATATTATATTTAGGTACATTTAGGTTAGGGCTACAAGTTAGTCCTTCACTGCGATCTCATCTGATGGTAAGTGATGATGCAGTCTGAGATGGAGCGGGCTAACCTGTTTGGGGTATGGCAGTTATATTAAACCCATACCCCTAATCGGTTTCCTTCTACACGGCATCGTGCCGGAACGCTAAATCGCTTGGAGGCACGTCTTTGCCGGTAGGGTGGTAAGGGTAACTAGCCACGGCCAAAGCCTTCCCACCAGGCCAGACCAGACCAGAGAAAGTTCAGAAATTATGAATTCCCAAATTTACTCTGCCTGGTATCGAACCCGGGACCTCTCACGTTAAGGCATTAGGCAACAGTGTTCAACACTGCGCCAGAGAGGTTACTAAAATACTGGGACTGTTTAAGCTACAGAGAGACATAATATAAGACAAAGCATCCAGAATCCCAAACTTAGATTTCAAACTCCAGAAATGTTACCTATGAATAAAAAAACCATTAAGTACAATTTTTCATCCAAAAACCGCGACCACAAAAACCCTCCTCAATCCGCAGTCTCATAAATCATGGCGAAAACCAAATGGTTGCACAAAAACCTGTACAAAAAGCCATGGCATCACGCCATGGTGTCAAGTTGCATGCCATCTGGATAGTGTAGTGTACTCAGGGTTGCTAAAATTAACTATATTTAAAGTTTTAAGTTGGTACCTGCGTGGTTTTAAAAAAATTGAAATTGATCATTGATCGGAAATTTCGGAGCAATCGATTTACACAGTGCCAATTTATGAGGTCGACAATCACTTGTTAGCTTAGAAGCTAAGCTTAGAAGGTGTGATAGTTTAGAAACTTTTGAAATTCAATAGGCTAGACAAGACTCTAACAAAAATTAGCACTTTAAAGCTTAATATTTCGCAAATGGATTAATGAGATGAAAAATGGTTTTCTTACACTCACAATATATTTGAACGACCTATCCAATGATACCTCACATTATCTGATAAACGAGAAAAAATATTCATCCCCACTTTGAGCGAGGGATTCTAAAAAAATTATTTTTTCAAAATTTTATTTTACGGTTTTGTCGGTGTGATTAACATAACCGCAAATTACAACTCTCTAGTACTAAGGGTCTTTGAGCTAAGCCGCAGACAGACATAGGTGCAGACGGACGGACAGGCGTTCCATGGGGTTCCATGTTGACCACGGAACTCTACAAACCGTTAATGTCAAGTTGCAAGCAAGTATTAGGATTGCAAGCTATTTCTGTATCGACTTTTCTTCAAAATCGGTTAAAGGAATTACAATTATTAGTCGGTTCTTCTCGGTAGGAATGGCACTCCGAACCAGTGGTAGATTCAATGGACGATTCAAAATCCCTTGAAGTTTAGGTGAATAAAAAAACATTTGAATTTTGAATTTCTGCCAACCCTATTGAAACGTACTTAAGTACCGTATGTTTGTGTATCTTGACGTCAGGATATGGAAATCGAAGTAAGACTAGTGGTTCGCCCCGAACTGAGACCTCGCGGTTTCACAGAGCGCCATCTATTGACATCAGTGTGAAGTTCTGTTACAAATATCATCATCATTAAAAATTAAATAATTTCGTTTCCTTATAATATTTATCTAATTTTAGTATTTGTTGTTCAAGTACAGGATATAATTCAAATAATTGATCAAGTTTCAGGCTTGAGAGTTCAGAAAATTGAGAGTTCTGAGGTCAACTTTGGACGTTTAGAAAATCGCCACTTTGAAAGCCTCCCATTTCGTCAATTTTAGGGGAAAAAATTCAAAAAAAAATACTTTTGGACTCTATTCTTAATTATCTTTAAAATGATATACTGCAACCTTAAGTAACGCTATAAAAAATATTTTACTTCGCATTCGCTTCTATGAGAGCCCCCCTGAAATAAAGATTTTTAAAACTTTTTAAGCCATATTCGGCGGGAGGCCATCGATTTACATATTATATTTAAATTTGAAGTAATTACGTTCAGCAATTCAGAAGTTATAAGGCTCTGACAGACGGACAGACGGACGGACGGACAAGTGCCAATTCACCCAAGTAGACTCAGAGACCTTCGCTTCGCTCGGTCAAAAAATTGTGGAGGTACTTATAGACAAGTTAATAACATAACTCTTATTATTATGATAACTTAGATGTACAAAATTCAGTAAAACATAAGTGCTCAGTAGTGAGCTTGGTCAACCCATTGGGGGTTGAAGTGTAACTAACTCATTACAATAGGTACCTACATCAAAAATAACTTTAAAAAAATGTAGGTTAGAAATTCCTATACATTAAAAAAATATTTTGGGTTAAAAACAAAATGTCGGCAAGAAATGATTATGCCACGAAAATGTTATAACCTCTTGCTAAAGGTCATCCGGTCACACATATTTTGAGATAATTTACCCCACAGCCGCGTCAAATCGATTTACCCCTTTACGCTTACCCTGTAGAGCACAATTGGATTATTAATGATTATTGTGAAGGGTGCACGTGATGGATGTGGACTGATGGACGGTGGACCATTGATGACATGGAGGGATGCTTTATTTTTTTTTTTCAAAATATAATAAACTAGATGATGCCCGCGACTTCATCCGCGTGGATTAAAGTCTTATGATTCCAGCGGGTACTCTTAAATTTTCCGGGATAAAAGTAGCCGATGACCCTCCCCGGGATACAACCTATCCCTGTACCAAATTTCATCAAAATCGGTTGAGCTGATAGGCCGTGAAAGCGTAGCAGACAGACAGACAGCCAGACACTTTCGCATTTTTAATATTAGCATGGATTCTTTGCCCGATTATTTGCTTGTAAGCGACCATAAGACTGCATCTATAGACTATAGTCAAAATTAAGTTGATTCTGGACTAGTGGGAGGCTTCGGGCGTCGCTAGTTACCATCCTTCCGGCAAAGATAACTAGCGATTTAACGTCCCAGTACGATGCGACGTTGATATAAGGAATAATTCCGTCAAATCTTAACCGATTTTGACGATTATTAGGGTTCCGTACCTCAAGAGAAAAAGAGGTAGATACCCTTACAGGATCACATCGTTGTCCGTCTGTCTGTCTGTCAACACGCTTTTTCTCGAAAAGGCGTGGAGGTATACGGTCCCTTGGAGTTGTAAATAAAATCAAGCTTATAGGCTTTTAAGTCAACGCAAGCAAAAGATACGACCGTCTATGCCGCGTGTCAAAGACACTGGCCAATTAAAACATAACTACCTATCGGGTAAGTACTTCTCGTTGACCTAGAATCATGAAATTTGACAAGAAGCAAGGTCTCATAGCACAAGCATAGAGGTATAATCGGAAAATGGTTTCGTACTCATAAGGTGTCTAAGGTAAGTTTATTTCTCAGCTGATTACGTTTAGTTCATCTCTCTCGTTATTTACTAAAATAATTTATATTGTGTGGTGGTACGGAATCCTTGTGCGCAAGTCTGACTCGCACTTGACCGTTTTTTTCTCTTTGTTTTCTTTACAAAGTGTATGCTGTCAGGGTGTTCCGGTGTGAATTTCGTGAAGATAATGGCACCTTTGACACACGGATCAAAGTTGCATTGCACTTAAGGGTTCCCATTTCATTATTTTGGTACGGATCCCTAATGAGAAATGTTAAAGTGTTTCTGACTAACGGAGCACCAGCATCAACGATCACCCAGTAATCTGGGTTCAGTGAAATGTGCAATAAAATAAATTTTTATTCGTTTTACATTGGCGCGCCCTTCGGTTCTGTCCGGACAACGTAAAGTGCCCAATTAGAACCCCGGCTCAATTGATTTAGGGTGGTAATAAAGTAAATTGATAACGGATTACTGTACCAAATTAAAGTGAAAGGTTTGGGCATGGTGGTAGCAGTTCTTATTACTAGACTAGCCCGCGACTGCGAATTTAAATCCTTAATTTTCAGGGATAAAATGTCTAATTATGCTTATCCTTCCCCGGGATACAGTCTTAGGTTCAGGTCACTATCTAGGTTTTTAATCAAATAAATATTATAAATGCGAAAGTTTGGATGGATGGATGTATGGATGTATGTTTGTTACTCAATCACGCTCCAACGGATGAACGGATCTGGATGAAATTTGGCACAGAGATAGATTATAGTCTGGAATAGCACATAGGCTACTTTTTATCCCGGAAAATTAAAGAGTTCCCGCGGGAACCGAAAAACCTCAATCCACGCGGACGAAGTCGCGGGCATCAGCTAGTTAGGAATATCCTAAAAAATACTCACTACTACTACATAATACTAATAAAAATCATGACGATCCGTTGCTCCGCTATGGTGTGATTGAAGGACAAACTAACACACTTTCGCATAATATATCAAATATAAATATTATAAATGCGAAAGTTTGGATGGATGTGTGGATTTATGGATGTATGGATGTATGGATGTTTGTTACTCAATCACGCTCTAACGGCTGAACGGATCTGGATGAAATTTGGCACAGAGATAGATTGTAGTCTGGAATAGCACATAGGCTACTTTTTATCCCGGAAAATTAAAGAGTTCCCGCGGGAACCAAAAAACCTCAGTCCACGCGGACGAAGTCGCTGGCATTAGCTAGTTATAATATAAAGTACTATGATAGACTCAGTTGTGATTATAGTATCGATACTTATTAGTTGAAAGACACAAAGGCGTGATTCCATTAAGTATTAGTAGGTAGTAGTAAATATTGAACAGGTGTTAGATTTAGAGACTTAAAAAAAAATGTACGAAGACTAGGTAATTGTTCATAATATCTGTGCAAACAAGACGCCGAAGAAAAAGTTTATACTTACTCGTTTTTGTACTCGCAGGATTCCTCTAGGTCTGTCCCTAGCCTTATACGGAAGGAAGCTCGGATGTGTATACTGTATACCAAGTAACAGATGGTTATGAGGAAACTGCATTTCTCAGGTTTCTTATTAAGAACCAGATAGGTATAGGTATCTAGTCAAGTTTAGCACATGCCGGCGATGCCTTAAAAGTGCTTTAAGCTTCGACTTTTGCGGACGTCCGTTTCCAGGATGATCGTTTTTTTTATCAATGACAGGCTTTTTATACCGATATGATCGTTTTCCCGGAACTATTTAAAGAAAATGGAATAACAACTGTGGGGGATATCATGCTATTTAATTAAAAGTCATTTATTCATCTCTAGTTCGACCATATAAAAAAATCATACTCCCATAAAAAAAATATGTATAAATACGTTGCTACGAACGCAAGAACTACTGAAAATGACGAAAAATGGGGTCCGGGTAGAACCCATAAAGCTTGATCAGCTTAATATCTGCGTGGATTGAGGTTTTTTGAAACTCTCTAATTTTCCGGAATAAAAAGCAGCCTAAGTGCCAATCTACCTCTGTGCCAGATTTCATCCAGATCCGTTCAGCCGTTTTGGCGTGATTGAGTAGCAAACATCCATCCATTCATCCAAACTTTCGCATTTATAATATTAGTAATATAGATTGATTTGAATATATCGATGGCCAGGGTGATCATATTAGTTAGTAAAAAAAGGTTTTTAACACCTCTTATATTTAAAGTCGACCAGTACAACTACGTTGCACCCTCGCCAAAAAAAAAGGGAATCAAACTCATCAAACACTTTGTTATCCCTATCGGAAGATTTGTCCAGGGTAGCGGAGCGTATCCAGGATTTCCCCTTCATTAATATGCATGAGATGCCACTTCTGAGGTTCCTATTGTA
Source organism: Erebia ligea (assembly GCA_917051295.2). Taxonomy (NCBI): domain Eukaryota; kingdom Metazoa; phylum Arthropoda; class Insecta; order Lepidoptera; family Nymphalidae; genus Erebia; species Erebia ligea. The sequence goes on from OU785241.1 coordinate 3,943,241, forward strand.
TGCTTTGACCCTAAAGGAAACGTTTCGCAACGAAAGTGAAGAAATGGTACACATAATTTGAATTTGAAATGATTTGACGCTAGATAACGATGCTTGGCCTAGTTTCTATAACGGTAGGTTGAGGAAGGTTAGTAAGCGTTGATAGTGTTGAAGACGTCTGTCTCTTTTATAAGGAGGGTTTGGCCTTCGAATCCCGGAGTTCTTTTCTCAGTTTTGTGCGTCTTACTGCGATAATGAATGCGTTACCGCCAGTGGTATAATATAGATTCGTTCGACTATTCATAAGCACTTGTAAAAAGTCTATTTGAATAAAAAACTTTTTAATTTTGAATTATGGAATCTAATTTTTCGCATTTTTATGCGTGTTTTAACATTTGACTAATAATCCAACATACTTATATGACCCGGTGACAGCGTCGCTAGTATTATATATGAAAAATAAAATAAAAACAAAAAATAGTTCCACTTTTGGTCATCGGGTCAGATAAGTTTGTGAGAGTTTATTAATTGCTTTATCGGTGAACGAAAACAATCTGAAACCTGCATTTTTTTATTGCGAGACAGGCTTGCGCTTGACGACAATTTAATGCTTATGAAAAGCAATGATGAGGTCTAGGTTGGAGCGCGCCTGCTTATTCACTCTTGCCTTGAGACCTGCCCCCCGATTGTGTAAGAAAATCGTAATCGTAATCGTTTGTCAAACGTATAATTCGACCAGCCCCCCAATCATGTAAGAATGGCCGATCAAAACGGTAAGTTCGTCGTCAAAGTAAAATAAACCATAACAGCATTGAATTAGAGCTCAATTTCGTGTATCCATTCTTATACGTTAGAGTATCGTACATACAAGAATGGGTACACGAAATTGAGCTCTAATTTAATGCTGTTATTATATTTTATAAACTTTGATGACGAACTTTAACGTTTTGATCGGCCATTCTTACATGATTGGGGCCCTGTTTAGGGAGTTCATAGATGCCTGCACGTCTAAAAGCATGTATGAACTTATTAAACAGTTACGATTTAAGTTGTCAAATTATTAGGATTTGCATGGGCCTCTGAGCTTCTTTATAAGCAGTAGTTCGTTTGTATACCTACCTGTCCAGTGTCCATTGAATACATTTTGAAGAATCGCAGACATACATCCGTATGATACCTATGGGATACTTTTCTTACTGGAAAATCATAGGATTCTTGATAAACCTTACTTTACGTGTCACGAAGTCGGAGACATTTTGTCATAACTGCCTTATCAAATACCGCATAGATAACTACATAAGTAGGCAATTTAGGTATCTGTCTAGGAATATCCGGGCTTTATCTTGTCTAGGAAGTATTGCTCTAGAAAGAGGGATAGATAAAACGTATTATGCAAGATACCACCTGGCAACCAGCCCCCCGATTACGTAAGAATTGTTGATCAAACGTTAAAGATTTTCGTCAAAGTAAAATAAACCATGACTGCATTCAATTAGAGCTCAATTTCGTCTGCCCATTCTTATACGTTTAGGTATATACGATACCCTAAACTATAAGAAAGGGCAGACGAAATTGAGCTCTAATTCAATGCTGTCACAGTTTATTTTACTTTGACGAAAATCTTTAACGTTTGATCGACAATTCTTACGTAATCGGGGGGCAGGTGGTCTTGTTCACTTTTGTTTCTTACTTTTATTTGTATTATACTTACCAAATACCTACTTACTTAAATTCTTGTCTTGGTTACGAAGTACCTAACTATTATTTATATATGTGGTATTCCGTATCTCTTATCAATTAGTTAACCCATTGCCGGCTTACTAGTCACTAGTCACTACTGAACACGAATCTCCTCTCGGAATGAGAAGGTTCACCACGTCAGCGTGAAAAAGTTGACCAGCCAAGTGCAGATTAGCCTCGATTTTCCGGGATAAAAGTAGTATAGGTCATTCTCCAGGTACTCAATTACTATACCCGTGCAAAAAAATAAGGCGATCCGTTGCTCTGTTAGGACGTGAATTTTGGATGGATTTTTGTTACTCAATCACGCGCAGGACGGCTGAACGGATCTGGATGGATCTGACACATAGGATACTTTTATCACAGAGTACCTACTATTTTTTTTTTTTTTTAACCACTACAAGTTAGCCCTTGACTGCGATCTCACCTGATGGTAAGTGATGATGCAGTCTAAGATGGTAGCGGGCTAACCTGTTAGGGGCATGGCAGTTATATTAAACCCATACCCCTATTCGGTTTCTACACAGCGTCGTACCGGAACGCTAAATCGCTTGGCGGCACGTCTTTGCCGGTAGGGTGGTAACTAGCCACGGCCGAAGCCTCCCACCAGGCCAGACCAGGAAAAATTCAGAAATTATAAATTCCCAAATTGACCCTGCCGGGGATCGAACCCGGGACCTCCGCACGTTAAGACAACAGCGCTACACACTGCGCCACGGAGGTCGTCAACTACTATTCTGTACTACATATACTCGTGTGCTTTTATTCCGGAAAATTAAAGAGATCCCGCGGGAACCAAAAAACCTCAATCCACGCGGACAAGTCGCTGGCATCAGCTAGTTTATAATATAACTAGATGATGCCCGCGACTTCGTCCGCGTGCTTTAGGTTTTTTTTATTCCCGCGGGAACTCCTTAATTTTCCGGGATAAAAAGTAGCCTACGTCACTCTCCAGGTCGTCAACTATACCCATGCCAAAAATCACGTCCATCCCGATTCGTTCGTTGACGTTCGTGTATCACGATTCACGAACTTTTATACAAACTTTCTACCCCCATTTAACCCTTTTGGGGTTGGAATTTTTAAAAATCCTTTCTTAGCGGATGCCTACGTTATAATAGCTATATGAGTGTAAAATTTCAGCCCGATCCGACCAGTGGTTAGAGCTGTGCGTTGATAGATCAGTCAGTCAGTCAGTCAGTCACCTTTGCATTTATATATATAGACTAGATGATGCCCGCGACTTCATCCGCGTGGATTTAGTTTTTCAATTCCCGCGAGAATTCCTTAATTTTCCGGGGTTAAAAGTAGTCTATGTCCTTCCCTGGAAGACAAACTATCCCTGTACCATATTATTTTAAAATCAGTCGAACAAAGCTGCTCAAAGCAAAGCAAAGAAGAGTTTGCTGTCAAAGCGTAGCAGACAGACAGACAGACAGACAGACCCACATATTTTATAATATTAGTATGGATTAAGTCATTGCGACGCGACTTGTGCGTTGTTCTAAGCCGTGTAACCGCCGGTGGGTGTAGGCCTTTACACAAATCATATTAAAATTTACGATGATATGTTGATTCAACAAATGTTCCGCTTCCGGGCTCGTATCCGGGGCGGGCGGGCTCCGCGTCAATTGCCACTAATAAAATGTTTATTATAATCAATTGCCACTATTCCCCACCCGGGATTCCGGTGCGGGATTCTGCATAAGTGATTTAATTAGAGTGTGAAAAGGCTAGAGAGTGCTAACGATAAGGCAGGCCGAATGTACGAAATGTACCGATAGTTGCCCCTAAATCGTCAATTTTGTGTGAAGAGGTGTCGGAAAATCATTTTTATAGTACTTTAAATGAAGATTTTTAACAAAATCAATTCCAAAAAATGGAGATAAGGGATCAATCTATATGTAGTAATTTTTAGTTCCATTTTATTTTGTCCGACTTAGTCACAAAATGTACCGACAATTCTATGTATTTTAAGGGATTTGCAAATCCGTCCTTAAGTTTTTTGATTCCCGCGGGAACTCCTTAATTTTCCGGGATAAAAAGTAGCCTACGAGTATGTCACTCTCCAGGTCCTAAACTATACCCATGCCAAAAATCGCGTCGATCCGTTGCCCCGTTGCGGCGTGATTGAAGGACAAACCAACAACCAAACACGTTTTCGCATTTATAATATTAGTATGATAGTCCGTCAAACTTACCTGACCCGGTGGCCACTAATTGCACACCTGTTATTTTTTTTAATTTTTTTTTTTCATATCTACTAGGGACGCTGTCACCGGGTCAGATTAGTTTGTGGGACTACACTACACGACTTTCGGGACGGTTTTCTGGTTCCTGCGGGAATCTTTCCAATTTTCCGAGATAAAAAGTAGCCTGTGTTATTCCAGACTATAATCTATCTCTGTGCCAAATTTCATCTAGATACGTTCAGTCGTTCCGGTCTTTCGCATTTATAATCAAATAAATATTATAAATGCGAAAGTTTGGATGGATGTATGGATGTATGGATGTTTGTTACTCAATCACGCCCGAACGGCTGAACGGATCTGGATGAAATTTGGCACAGAGATAGATTATAGTCTGGAATAGCACATACACTTTTTATCCCGGAAAATTACCTAAAGAGTTCGCGCGGGAACCAAAAAACCTCAATCCACGCGGACGAAGTCGCGGGCATCAGCTAGTCTTCTATCTTCTAAATATATATATAAGGACTGACTGACTGACTGACTGATCTATCAACGCACAGCTCTAACCACTGGTCGGATCGGGCTGAAATTTTGCACTCAGATAGCTATTATAACGTAGGCATCCGCTAAGAAAGGATTTTTGAAAATTCCACCCCTAAGAGGGTGAAATAGGGGTTGAAAGTTTGTATGAAACTCCGTCATTTCTCAAGTTATATCCATGAAACTTGGTTTACAAGCTACGGGTAAAAAATTAAGAAATATGTGTGTCACAGTTTTTTAAAATTCCACCCCCACGGGGTAAAATAGGGGTTGAAAGTTTGTATGAAAGTCCTTCATTTCTCAAGTTATAGCCATGAAACTTAGCATTTGGGCTTTCAGTTAGATATGCAAGAGTACGTGTTTAACCATTTTTGAAAATTCGACCCCCAAAGGGGTGAAATATAGAGTTTGTCCTTCAATCACGCCGTAACAGAGCAACAGATCAACGTGATTGCATGAGTATAGTTGAGGACCTGGAGAGTGACAGGCTACTTTTTAAACCAGAAAATTAAGGAGTGCCTGTGGGGAAAAAAAATTAAACCACGCGGACGAAGTCGCGGGCATCAGCTAGTATTAGTATATTATATTGTTAAAAATCTACGATTTATTAAGCTATAATGGAATACTAGATGAAGCCCGCGACTTCGTCCGCATTGATAAAGGTTTTTAAATGCCCGTGGTAACTTTAATTTTCCGAGGTTTTAAAAGTCTTCAAATCAAGAGTGATCAGAGAATAGACATCTTCTAGGCAAGCGCGCTACACCTTAATCTGCATCACCACTTGCAAGCAAGTTTGATTGCAGCCAAGCGCTAGCCTATATATTCAAAAAAAAGAAAAGTAGCCTATGTCCTTCCTGGGACACCCGAGGATCTACACCAAGTCGCGGGCATCAACTAGTAACGTATAATTCAAGCATAAGTGCTTTTTTTAAAACAACCTTGCAGTTATTCGCACTGAAACTCTTTAGGGCTAGTGCGCCATATGGTCAGTGGCCGTGACGCTCAGATTGCATCGCCAGGGCTCGAACCTGTTCCCACGAAATAGGGAAGCTAGCTTTCTGATTGATTACCTGGTTAGGGACATGGCAGTTATATTAAACCCATACCCCTATTCGGTTTCTAGTTTCTACACGGCATCGTACCGGCATCGTAACGCTAAATCGCTTGGCGGCACGTCTTTGCCGGTGCCCGGTAGGGTGGTAAGTAGCCACGGCCGAAGCCTCCCACCAGGCCAGACCAGGGAAAATTAAGAATTTATAAATTTCCAAACCCTGCCGGGGTTCGAACCCGGGACCTCCGCATGTTAAGGCGGAGGCCACCTCCGTGGCGCTCAACACTGCGCCACGGAGGTCGTCAAAACATTTGCTAAAAACTTGCTATTAAAACAGGATATTAAAACCATATTTCCATCAATACCAATAATTTATTTCGAACACAAATTACAATAAATTATTAAATTAATGTTACAAATAAATCTAAACTAAAGAGAGGCTTTACACAAAAATTAAAGTTTTTTACTCCATCACGGGAATAAGTACGTCGTAGTATTAAAAAAAAATAACAAATACTAAAATAATTCTATTTCAAAGTGATAAATCCTACAGGGGCTTTGGATACAGCTGCTTATTGAATGTACAAAAACATATAAAAATATTAAAATCATTGCATTATAATAATTAAGGTTAGCACACATTGCGGTGACGATTGTCGGAGGGTCCAGCGTAACGCATAGCCTAATTACTCATTTCACAATGGGGCTGATTCCGTAGTGCACAAACTCTAAACTAAACTAAAATGACAGTATTAAAAATATTGCTAACCCTTTCATAATACTCCCTGCGGAAAGGGACAGAAATAGATTAAATTTGATTTAAAGCTGTCATTTTAATTTAGTTCAGAGAATATATAGAGATTGTGATATACAGAATTGGCCGCAATATCGAGTACAATAAATACATGGAACACAAAAATAACTTTATTTACGTTTAAGTAATTGCGGTATTGTACAGTTATATTAATAAAGTGTATAATTATTTATATAAAAAGTTCAATTCACGAAGACGCGCGTTATTTATTTATTTCAACAATTTTTTTTCTCATCGGGAAAGTTGGTCTACATACATTATTTTTTAAAATAACTAGCTTTATCCCGTGGCTTCGCTCACATTAGGTTAATTTTCATACAAATTTCAAAGCCCTATTTTACCTCATTAGGAATTGAATTTTCAAAAATCCTTTCTTAGCGGATGCCTACTATATACTATATATATAGCTAGGTATCTGTATGCAAAATTTCAGCCCGATCCGTCCAGTGCTTCTATTGTACGAGTACATTTATTATTTTCCAAAGTACGTTCATTATTTTTTGTTACAAGCATTTTTAATCCGAAAAGTGCAAATAGAACTTAATTAGTATGGCTCTTTAATATTGTTAGCTTATTATTAGATTTCTTTATCACTTTATCAGAATATTAATAATTTATTTTACATTATAGTACATGTTACAAATGCTGCATGGAAATGTTTAAATTAATATTCAGATATATTATTTATTTATTATGTGAATGTATAATATTATACTTTGTCGAGTGCTATACGAAAGATTAAGCGATATTAATATTTAAATCTAAAATTTGGTTGAGAAAGCTAGCCAAGAATTCCAATTGCAAATGCAATCCAGAGTTCAACATTACTTGAAGATCTAAAATAAATTATACACTTTGGCCAATATAAAGATAGCATTTTGCATCCAACATTTAAATATTAAAATCAATGTTAATTATTAATACATAAAATAGTATGTAATCATTAAAAAATTCTATAGATATTCGAAACTTAAAGCTGTAACCAAAAAGCGTTATTCAAACGTTTCCAAGCAGGAATAGTTTACAAACTAAATCTCACTAAAATATGACTTAAATTTTAAAAAATACAATCGATCGGTGATCATATTCGTCCTTCTAAAATTAAATTAATATGTGTTGTGAACGCAGGGATCATAATTTAGATTTTAGAATTTTAATATGGGTAATGAATCCGACTGCGGAAGAAATAATTTGGGCCTTCATCTCAGAGCTTGTTTCTGTATCCGATGACCAATAATAGTCCTCCACTGAGATCTCCAAGCCTGATGGTTAGTGATGCATTCTAGATGGAAGCGGGATAGCCTGGAAAGAGTAGGGCGGTTTTTAACCCAAGCCAGTTTTATAGCTTTTCCTGCAGGTTGGTCCGAAGCAAGTCCAGGACTGAGTCAGTTTTGAAATTACATGTTCTCATTGAAATTTTCAACCCAGGCATCGAGGCCTGGACTCACAGCTATGAAAACCACCACAGTTAAATTTTGGTGCTGTCTTTAATATTAATTCACGTCGCAGTCGATTTTTTGATTCAATAGCAAAAGAGAAAGACAAAAGAGATTCGTAATTTAGTTTCTTACAAAAAATTTTATCAAAATTAGTTGGTTAAGAACTTACTATTATCACCAGTGACTTTTTAGGTGAAGTTAGATTTAACTATCTACTTTATTTGTGATGATTATATAGTGGAATGGCAACATTAAAATATAAAAAAACTTAAATATTACTAAAATTATTTACAAAAAATCAAATACTAATACGACTAAGAATTTCAAAATGACGCAGTCTTTTAGGTGTTTAGAAATAAATATATGCACAGATCGAAAAATTTACAAAGATAAAAATGACTAAACTAAAAATAAAATTATATCTAAAGTTCTAACTAAAAATACTTTATTATAAAACTAGAATCATCTAAATCTGGCACATCGTAAAAATATTTAAAATATTCGCAAATGATAATTGCACTTAAATCTTCGCTTTAAAATTTAATGGCTGAATTTTCATTAGCCGAATAAACTTTTACTGATGAATTAATTTGAAGTTTAAACATTTGTTTGATGATTTAAAAATTTCCACGGTAGGTATTCATATTTTAATTAAAAGTTCACAAAAGGCTCAAATGAGAAATAAATTATAGTCATGAATGAATATTAAAATGATGATGATTGTGATATAGTAAGTATAATAATCACAAACAATCACAAAAATTTAATACATTAATTAAGCATCATATAACTTCTTGGGCTTTTATAATAAAATATTAAGATTTATGTGTAAACTTTTGAATATTTCGGACCTCATGCTGATACGATTCTGATATTTTTCTCTAAACTAGGCATATTTTGTTTCTACTTTCCCAATGTAATTAGAAAAGGTCGGAGGTAGTTAGGAGGATCTTGGACCTCCAACTGACATATCCATCAAATAAGTTTTCAATGTTTGTGTAAAATATTATTTTTAGGTTTAAATGTTATATTCGTTTGATGCTTTTTTAAAATGTTAAGTAATATTTAAATTTTTATTGGAGAAGTGTCAACCAGATCAGCACCAATTGTTTACAATTAGTAATTTTTTTTTTAATTTATAGGCCAGCGCTTGGCTTCAATCAGACTTGCATGCAAGTGGTGATGCAGCCTAAGGTGTAGCCTAGTAGATGCCTATTCACTCTTGATTTGAAGGTACCTATATTAAAAGAGGAGGGGAAAACGGAAGCCGGAAGGGCATTCCATATCCTAGCGGTTCGAATTAGAAACGAGGAAGCAAATCGCTTCGTACGAGCCCGCGGAATTTCGACTGCGTAAGGGTGCAGACCTTGTCGATGCCTTGCGGTTTGATAATAAGACTATTATTTCGATACACAGTGGAACTTTTGAAACCAATCTACGATAATAAGTGGAGTTATTGCTTAGCAAATTTTAGTCAAAACTAATTTTACGTCGAACCGCTTTCTCTGTGACAACTTCAGGACTTCTTCTGCGCTTCCTTAAAATAGGCAGAGCTTCATCTTCCCGACTTCTTGGTGTGGTCTCATTCTCCGCTTTCATGGGAAGGCAAGACTCTTCGTTTTTATCGGAGATCTTTTCGGATTTCACTCCGATCCAATCAGCCGTATCTGTGTCAGCAGGGTACCATTCGTATGTACCTTCTAAAGGTACCTCGTTTGCAAAGTCAAAGTTCCATTTTAAAGATTTCTCTATTCTCTCCTGGTTTATTGACTCCTGGTATGCGTTGGCGAAGTTATCAAACCTGGCTTCATCTGTAAAGTCTTCTATGAAGAGCTTTCTCACAACGTTTGGATTCACTCTTCTGTGCATTTCTGATCTCCTATGCATTCTGCCTTTGGTGTGTTGAGGTAGTCTGTAAAGAAAGAAAAGTAAAGTTATTTTTGGTTGCAACAATTTGAATGTTGCTTCAATATTAGTTTCAATAAGGAGTAAAATTGCTCTCTCTATACCTACACTGTTTAAAAAAACTCCGTTTTGTCGATTTTATAGGCGATAGCCGTACTTTTGATAACTATCGCTAGGATGGCTGATTTAGTATTTGGTGCGTGTAGGGCTCTGCCATATCATAATGCCATACTAGTATCAGCCTTCCTAGTTATTGTTTATTTTTGGTAACAATAACTCGTCTTTGAGCGGCGATAAGTAGTCAGTTGCCCAGCCGCATGCAGGCAGACTGTCACTATTTCCACCAGAGAAGAGCCTTACACGCACCAAATACTGAATCAGCCTTCCTAGCGATAGTTACCAAAAGTACAGTTATCTACAGTCAATTTTAAGACAGAGCCATAAAGAGTGTGCGCGCGACTTTATCTCTTCGAAATCCGAGATGTCATGTCTGCCATCGAAATTATTAATAAGCGTTCTGTGATATCGAGACGGTGTTTATGAATCCGTATAAACAAACGGACGGATGTTTTTCCACGTAATGAAAACAAATTCATTCTTGAGACTCGATCGTTCTCGGTTTACCCTTAAAAAGTAATTGATCAGCTCTAACATTTTTAACCGCTTATGGAGATCAATTTAGTTGATGGATTGAATTAGGATTTTAAAAATACTACACGGTGGGAAGCTACGGCCGTGGCTATAGTTACCGCCCTACCGACAAAAACGTGCCGTCAAGCGATTTAGCGTTCCGGTACGATGCCGTGTAGAAACCGATTAGTTGTATGGATTTAATACAACTGCCATACCCCTAACAGATAACAGAGAACCCGCTGCCATCTTAGACTGCATAATCCCTTACCATCAGGTGAGATCGCAATCAAGGTTTAATTTGTAGTGGATATTAAAAAAAAAACTTCCTGTTTGCGTGGCATGTTTGGTAGAATTTTCTAAGTTATCGATTTCAGCTGTTCCTTAGTAATATTATGTCAGTCCCTTTTACTTAAATAATTAATAGATAGGCAAAATACAAAATAACTGAACGGAGTTATACGAGTAGGTAGGTACATATAATAGTAGGTACATACCCATTACCCAGATACCCTGTCTTGGCCTATGATATGTTGGTCTTGGCCACAGAGTACATTGAATATACGGGTGCGTAACGCTGGCTGTTGGGTAACAACTAACAAGTGATCAAATCTGCCCTGTACATTTTTGCTGGAATTTACTGTTTTGTTGTTTGTGTTCTCGCAAACATATTGTCATCGGCGCAGTGTTTGGTAAACAGCCCAGCGGTTAATAAGGCCGGGAATAAACAACCCGGTGTGACCGGATCCGGTGACGGATGATAGCTATGCGTAAACAATTGGCTTGCTAATAAAATCTTAAATAATCTATCTATACTTATAATAAAACTGTAACAGGTCCAATTCTGTACATTGAAGATATTTTGAAAATTTTTTTTGGAGGGCACTCATTATTCGATACTGAAGCCAAATCTGTAATTTTTTTCATTTTTGTCTGTCTGTCTGTCTGTCTGTCTGTCTGTCTGTCTGTCTGTATCTTGGCCGCGCATCACGCCGAAACTACTGAATGAATTCAAACGAAATTTGGCACGATTTGAGCCTATACTACGAGGTAGGACATAGGATACTTTTTATCCCGAAATTCTACCCCCGAAGGGGTGAAATAGAGGTTGAAAGTTTGTATGAAAGTCCTTAGTTTCTCAAGTTATAGCCATGAAACTTGATATATGAGCTGCGGGTTGAAAATGGAGACATACGTGTTTCACAGTTTTTGAAAATTCGACCCCCAAAAGGGGATGAAAGTTGGTATGAAAGTCCTTCGTTTCTCAAGATGTTTTACAAGTTATATCAACGAAACTTTTTATTTTGGCTTACGGTAAAAAATAAAGAAGTACGTGTGTCCCAGTTTTTCAAAATTCCACCCCTAAGGGGGTGAAATAGGGGGTGAAAGTTTGTATGAAAGTCCATCATTTCTCAAGTTATATCGATTAAACTTGGTATACAAGCTACTGGTTGAAAATGAAGAAATAAGTGTTTCACAGTTTTTGGAAATTCTACCTCCAAAGGGGTGAAATAGGGGTTGAAAGTTTGTATGAAAGTCCTTAATTTCTCAAGCTATAGCCATGAAATTTGATATATGTGCTGCGGGTCGAAAATGGAGACATATGTGTTTCACAGTTTTTGAAAATTCAACCCCCAAAAGGGTGAAATAGGGGATGAAAGTTGGTATGAAAGTCCTTCGTTTCTCAAGATGTTTTACAAGTTATAGCAACGAAACTTTTTATTTTGGCTAACGGTAAAAAATAAAGAAGTACGTATGTCACAGTTTTTCAAAATTCCACCCCTAAGGGGGTGAAACAGGGGGTGAAAGTTTTTATAAAAGTCCGTCATTTCTCAAGTTATTTCGATGAAACTTGGTATATCCACGCGGACGAAGTCGCGGGCATCAGCTAGTAATAAATATAGCTAATAAAATGGCTCATCTGTCGATTGAGTTATCTACAAGAGCATGCTATAAATGTTATTTCTGCTTACATTAATTAATATTAAGTCCTTTAATGGTAAACACTAAACACCCTTTAGTAGTTAAAATAAAAATGTAAATAAGTACCTAATTTACATCCTAACTCCTGCACTGCACTACATCATCGTCGATATACAATGTAAGTGTGAATGTAAGCAAACACTTTAAATATGTCACCGGTTTATAAGGTGGGAATGAAATTGCTTCAACGGAAGAGGTATTCAAATTTCAAGAGGTTTTATTTCAAGAAGTGTTGACATTCGAAAGAGTCAATATGTTTCTAAGTTTGACACCTAAAATATAACTACGCAAAAAAACTAAGAATTTTAAAATCTTTAACAACCCAGTGACTTCAAGCCAGTAAATTAACATAAAAGATCAATACAAAAGATGAATATCCATCGGTATGCGGCCGGATGTTTAGCCAAAGTTGTTTTCAGTTTATAAGGCGGGGCGCAAACTCGCAGAATCACCGGATGCGTTGACAGACGCTAGCAATGTACGCAGGGACTGTCGACAGGTATGCTGAAGAGGATATTGTTATTGAATGATTCTTCGCAAACGACGTTAAACGTAATACTAGCAGACTCTACTTATAGAAATGAAATACAATATCTAAGAAACTACAACTGGTAATTCTAATGATTATTATATGTAACTAGATGATGCCCGCGACTTCGTCCGCGTGGATTAAGTTTTTTTTATTCCCACGGGAACTTCTTAATTTTCAGGGATTAAACGTGATTAAACGTTGCCTATGTCCTTCCCCGGGATACAAGTTACAACTTACAACCTATCCTTATACAAAATTTCAGTAAAATCGGTTGAACGGATGAGCCGTGAAAGCGTAGCAGACAGACAGACAGACAGAAACACTTTCGCATTTATAATATTAGTAATTCGTAATATTAGTATGGATATGGATTAACTAGGTACTATCTAATTACTAACTAAGGTTTGTGAATTATATATATGAGTTTTTTACAACGGTAATAATTTAGTAATAAATAATAACCTAGTGGTGTAAGACGGGGCCGCCTGTTGTGCCGTATCCATTTATGTTTGTTTTTTTGTCTTTTTATTTCTTTGTGTACAATAAAGTATATTTTACTTTTACTTTACGGGGATCACTTATTCGTCTGCAACGGGATCATCCAGTAAGTACGTCACACGTTAAGGGGGGGGGGGGGGGGTCGACGAAGTGTGACATTGTGTGACAAGGGGTGTGAGGGGTCCTAAGTTTCATGACGTCACATTTGAAAATCTTATACATCTAAGTGTTAAAATGCCAAATTTGAACTATTAACGATTCGAACTCTACCTGTATCTGTAAGGTTTAAATTGTTTTGTTGGCGAGTTTTCTAGATGTTTCCAGATGTAAAATTGCAAGATAGGTATGTGACGCGACATTAGGGAGGGGGAGGGGGTCTCACAAATGTGACCAACTGAGACAAGGACGGGGGAGGGGTCAAAAAATCACGAAATTAGTGTGACGTACTTTATGGATGAGCCCAACCCACATTTCTATGGGAAAACTTGCACAAGATTTTCGTGAAGCGGTACTTAGTAAACAAGGAACAAGTCGATTAGCCGCGCCGTGCGAGCGGCTAACGGGGGCTTTGTGTCTAAACTGCGCTAAGTGTTGCTAAACTGCATGCAAGTAACACTGCCTCGTCAGTATACAAAATCTTACGGGAATTTGTGTAGAGCCTATCATACTTATTATATATCTTATTCTTACAGTAGCTTCGCAATATATTTACAGTAATTTAATCTTTGTAAAACAGCACGTTCAGAATTACAAAAGAATATGCGATTTGCACGATAGGCCAACTAGAAACCGCCATTGGCTCGTGACTCCATCGCTCCGCCTCAAGAAAGTCCGAAGGTCGTTCGTGGGAATGAGCATTCTATTTTATAACAAAATTCCACAACCTATTTTAAACTTGCCTTTACACAAGTTTAAAAAGTCCATTTAAACTTGAAAAGTATGCTTCTGAAAAAAGCTTATTATACTGTTGAAGATTACGTTAATGACAAAGGAGCGTGGAATTGAATCGCTCCAGCAATGCTAAGGACAGCGGTTACGTATGTAATTACAAATTAATGAAATTGTAAATTTTTTTTTTCAAAAGAGCAACCGCCGAGTTTCTTGCTGGTTCTTCTCGGTAGGAATGGCATTCCGAACCAGTGGTAGATTTATTCGACTATTCATAAGCACTTGTAAAAGTCTATTTGGATAAAAACCTTTTGAATTTTGAATATTCAGTACTAGCTGATGACCGCGATTTTGCCCGCGTGGATTGAGGTTTTTTGGTTCCCGCGGGAGAACTCCTTATTTTTCCGAGATAAAAAGTCCTAATAAGATAATAAGCATATTATGTCCTTCTCCGGGATGTAACCTACTGCTATACCAAATCCATACTAATATTATAAATGCGAAAGTGTGTCTGTCTGTCTGTCTGTCTGTCTGTCTGTCTGCTACGCTTTCACGGCTCATCTGTTCAACCGATTTTGATGAAATTTGGTACATTGGTAGGTTGTATCCCCGGAAAGGACATAGGCTACTTTTTATCCCGGAAAATTAAAGAGTTCCCGCGGGAATCAAAAAAACCTAATCCACGCGTACGAAGTCGCGGGAATCATCTTGTAATAATATAAAAATCGGTTGAATAGACGGGCCGTGAAAGCGTAGCAGACAGACAGACAGAAACATTTTCTCATTTATAAAATTAGTATAGATGTCTCTTGAAAATATGCAAATGGAAATGTATTTTGATGTTTTACTTTGCAAGCTTGCAACTACTCTAAATTAGAGATTTAGAAGCAACTCCCTCTAAATAACCTACCCCAATCTATCATGAAACAGTAGGGAAAAAGCAAGAATAACTCGTATTACCGTTTGCTGGTAATTAATTATTTAACGAACATTATTCTAACGTATCTATTTGTACTCAAAAACCAGCTTTGAGCTTTATTATGCAGTCATTTCCATGTTCAACAAGTGTAAAAACAAAGCACTCAAATGTGTTAGGTAAATACTTAACAGTTTTCAAACAAAAGGGTTACGCAGGTACGACCAAGAATTTATATTTCACTTTCATTCTATTGAACGACCTGTTTTAATGAATATTCATAAATAATTATTTTAACAGACTTGAAAATTTTACGGTCACTTAAACCACCTTAATACCATTACTCTTCCCTTGCTCTGTCATAAAAAATGGTGTCAAAGAAATCGGTTCTATCCACCACCACTACAGTCCATTACGTCCCACTGCTGGGCACAGGCCTCCACTCTCATAGGAGGGAGGGAATTAGAGCTTAGACCCACCACGCTGCTTCAATGCGGGTTGGCGGGCTTTAACGACTATTATCATTAACCGGGACCGACGGCTTAACGTGCTCTCCGAGGCACGGGGGTGAAAAACACCGCCAACTTCCTAACTCCGGGCTAGTACCTAAACTGAGAATTTCCAGTCAGAAAAAACCCAATACTTACTTTATTATGGCAGGACCCGGGACTCGAACCCGGGACCTCGTCAGCCGCAGTTGAACGTGCTAACTACTAGAACAACGAGGCAGTTCGGTTTGGTTCTGTATCGATTCTATATTTGGTAGTTATTTTATACTCAGATTGCCTCTAGCTCTGTCAAATAAAAATTTGTACAAACGAAATCGGTTCTGTATATTTTTATTCCGCTCCATTACCTGCATATTTATCCAAAACAATCACATGTTTCGGGAATATGTTAAAAAAAAAACAAACTGGAACCGGATCCAATATACATAGGGAAGAAATAGAAGTAAATATAATAAAATAAGATGATTCCCGCGACTTCGTCCGCGTGGATTACGATTTTTCGATTCCTGCGGGAACTCTTTAATTTTCCGGGATAGCCTTATGTCCTTCCCCGGGATACAACCTATCCCTGTGCCAAATTTCATCAAAATCGGTTGAACGGATGAGTCTTGAAAGCGTAGCAGACAGACAGACAGACAGACACACTTTCACATTTATAATATTAGTATGGATCCATGCGTCTTAACTGACGTAAGATAGGCATATTAGAACTATTATCAAATCCAAGACATTTAAGTGTTACTCCAAAATATTTTCAAAATATTATTTCGCAATATTAGGATTCACGCACATTGATGACCATAAATACGCCTGCAATGCATAACGTTCGCATGAATTAGACCGTGTTGGTAATAATTACCTACACTGCATCATAAACTCATTATTCTATGTATGATTTTGCGATCGTATGCAAATGTTTATTATGGAACGATGCGGTAACAAAGATTAGATAAAATCTTTATTATAAATGAAAAAAATATGTATGATTTTCGAGTAAGTATATTATAATTATTATTAACTAGTGGGCCCGGCAGACGTTGTCCTGCCTTGCATATAGAACCCGATTGCAGCGCTTCTTACCAGGTCCAATCGTGAATACAAACCATCCCGGGACTCACAAAAACACACAATTTTTTATCAAACTCGGTCCAGGCATTTTCGAGTTTTTGCGAGACTGACGCAAGGGAATTGATTTTTATAAATTGCTTATATATATTATAATATTGGAGATTAGCGCAAACAGACAGACAAAACGAACGGTATTTATAATAAGAATCTAGAGCTATATAATAAGAATCTAAAGCTATAGTATCTTAAATTTTGCATACTGAACGCCAAAGAGGATATAAAGTATAAACACTACGTTCTAATGGACGTGTTTAAAAGGACTGTATATAAAGGGTATCTAAGCACGCACGATACGATCATTGATATTCCAAGGAAAAGTATGGTAATTTTTCTTTTTAAAAAAAGCACTTTTACGACTTTATTTCATGGTAAATTGATAGGGTTTATATCATGACGTTGACGTACGATAAAGGAGTAACCTCTTCACACTTTATAATTAAGACAGAAAATAAAAAGGTAGATTTTTAATCAAATAATTTGACTTGTAAATCCATCACACGTTTGGAGAACTTTTCCTACTAAGAAGAAACATAGCTTAGCATAATCATAATTATGTATGCAAAAGGTTTCACGAGCTATAAAATTACGATTATATCTACCTAATGTTTATTTAAACTAGCTAATAATGCTAGCAAAAATAATGTTATGGGCCAATATTAGTTTACGTAAAACACTTTTCTTACTGTTTGACTAACAAAAATAAAAATATAAAATACTTAACAAGACAAAATACACGGATTTGGCATGTTTTTTTAGAAACAGTTATAAGCCCCACCCAGTTCCATCATCGTTAGTGTGCGTGCAGCCTTATTAACCTTCCCTTTGTTCAAAATAAACTGATACATATCTGAATTTCTTTTACGGTTACTTAATTATTTATTTATTAGAAAAACGCATTCAAATTCGAGAAAGGATTCACTGTACCCACCGTCACAGTCTACAGATTTGAGGGGACTCGCCATTGATATGAAACGCCAAGATAAACAATCGGACGTTGAAGGGGTCCCAAAAAAGTGCGTTATGCTAATCAGGCAATCACTGAAATTTTGTTTTACAAAATACCTACCTGTTGATGTATGTTAGTACAATGTATTAGTGACTAGATCATGCCCGCGATTATCTCTAATCCCATCTTTTCAAAAAAGTTCATCAAAATTGGTTGAGAAGATGGGCCGTTAAAACGTAACAGGCAGAGACTTTCGCATATACATCCAAACTACGCAACTACTTCCAAAGCAGACCAGAGAAAATTCAGAAAATAAAATTAAAAAATAAACCCTACCATGCTATTTACCCCCTATAATAATTTTAAGAGAGCGCTCACCCCTGCGGCCATTGTTTAAGTTTTTAAATTTCACGTGAATAATATTCGATTTTCCAGTATAAAAATTAGCCTAAGACCATATCAGGAATGCAAGCTATTTCAGTCGTGTCAAAATCCGACCCTGAAAACAAAACAGGCAGACAGAATGGATATGACGTTTATGGCTGATCCACCTTCCCATTTATTACAACCTAAATTCACGCGGATTCAGCAGGCATTAGATGATCTCACAAGTGTGTCTTCATCATCACTATTTCAGCCCATTGCCGACTCACTACTGAGCATTTTTTAGAATAAGAAGGATGTGGCCATATTCCACCCCGCTGGCCAAGTGCGGATTTGCCAGACTTCACACACCTTCAAGAACATTATGAACAACTCACGGGCATGCACGTTTCCTCACGATTTTTTTCTTCAAAGACTAGACAAGACAAAGATTTAAGCAAGAGATATTTAGTTTCATCATCATCACCATCACTACAGCCCATTAACGTCCCACTGCTGGGCACAGGCCTCCACTCTCATAGGAGAGAGGGAATTAGAGCTTAGACCCACCACGCTGCTCCAATACGGGTTTAACCAATAACTGGGACCGACGCGGACGGCTTAAGGCCCTTTAAACATTTACCCCGCGACCAACTATAGGTAAAAAACTCAACTATAGGTATAAAACTCGTCACACTACAGCATATATATGCACGCTTTACGAGAGCGTAGAGCTATAGAGCGTAGAGACGCTCGATTTTATTGCCAACTAACCAATTTTGTTACTTGAAAATATTAGACGATTATTTATTTACTAGGTACTTGTTTACGCTGTTGGCCGCGGTAAATATTATGTACCTATTTATGCGCCGAAACAATACTCGCGGCTACAATAATACTTAGTTTTTGAGATTGTAAAATAATGTATAAAAGATTATCTTACCGATTTCGTTCAAAATCGATATCTGGGGTTCCGTAGGATCACAAAATAGGAAACTGTTACCAATATTTTAAAAAAGTCAGCGCCATTTTGAAATTCTTTGTTATCGTACCGATTTCGTTCAAAATCGATATCTGGGGTTCCCTGGGATCACAAAACAGGAAACTATGAACAAAATTTTAAAAAAGTCAGCGCCATTTTGAAATTCTTTGTTATCGTACAAATTTCGTTCAAAATCGATATCTGGGGTTCCCTGGGATCACAAAACAGGAAACTGTTACCAAAATTTAAAAAACGGCAGCGCCATTTTGAAATTCTTTGTTATCATACCGATTTCGTTCAAAATCGATATCTGGGGTTCTCTGGGATCACAAAACAGGAAACTGTTACCAAAATTTTAAAAAGTTCACTGCTGACTTTTTTTTGATTGACTGCTGTTTTGTGATCCCAGGGAACCCCAGATATCGATTTTGAACGAAATCGGTACGATAACAAAAAATTACAAAATGGCGCTGACTTTTTTAAAATTTTGGTAACAGTTTCCTGTTTTGTGATCCCAGGGAACCCCAGATATCGATTTTGAACGAAATCGGTACGATAACAAAGAATTTCAAAATGGCGCTGACTTTTTTAAAATTTTGGTAACCGTTTCCTGTTTTGTGATCCCAGGGAACCCCAGATATCGATTTTGAACGAAATCGGGACGATAACAAAATATTTCAAAATGGCGCTGACTTTTTTAAAATTTTGGTAACAGTTTCCTGTTTTGTGATCCCAGGGAACCCCGGATATCGATTTTGAACGAAATCGGTACGATAACAAAAAATTTTAAAATGGCGCTGACTTTTTTAAAATTTTGGTAACAGTTTCCTGTTTTGTGATCCCAGGGAACCCCGGATATCGATTTTGAACGAAATCGGTACGATAACAAAAAATTTCAAAATGGCGCTGACTTTTTTAAAATTTTGGTAACAGTTTCCTGTTTTGTGATCCCAGGGAACCCCGGATATCGATTTTGAACGAAATCGGTACGATAACAAGAAATTTCAAAATGGCGCTGACTTTTTTAAAATTTTGGTAACAGTTTCCTGTTTTGTGATCCCAGGGAACCCCGGATATCGATTTTGAACGAAATCGGTACGATAACAAAAAAATTCAAAATGGCGCTGACTTTTTTAAAATTTTGGTAACAGTTTCCTGTTTTGTGATCCCAGGGAACCCCAGATATCGATTTTGAACGAAATCGGTACGATAACAAAGAATTTCAAAATGACGCTCACTTTTTTTTAATACATACATACATACATGCATGCATACATACATATATATTCCTAACATACCCTTTCCTTGTGGCTTTGCCGTAATCGGGTAAAAAAAATACGCCTACACTTGAGAACTTCCTTCTTTGTGGATGTCGGTATCAAGTTTTTCTAAGCGCAGTACACATAGAGAATATTATATCTCTATGGCAGTATACAACACGGTGTTCATTTTGTCGTAATAAATTTCGTGCAAAAAAGCGATACACCCACCCGTCCACGAGCGCGTCTCAGCGCGTACTGAGCGCCAAACGCCTAGCGCTCGGCTTCTTTTCATAGAAAAATGTATGAAACATTTTTTTTTTGCCACATAAACTATAAACATATTTATTTGTATGCTTAATGCTTTGCACCATGGATAGAGGACTATATAAGCCCCACTTTATTGTTAATATTCAAGTTAAAATATGCAGCGGATCTAGCTTTATGGGTACCTATCCGGACCCCATTTTTCGTCATTTTCAGCAGATCTTGCGTTCGGAGAAACGTATTTATGCAGAAAATTTGTATTGGAGTGTGCATTTTTATAAGGTCAAACGAGAGATGAAGAAATGACCTTTAATTTGATACCATGACATCCCCACAGCTGTGACTCCCGATTCTTTAAAGTGTACCTGGAAAAGGATGACACATCATGAAATCCGTATAAGGCACCTTAACGTGGTCTCCGAGGCACGGGGGTGAACCCGCCACCTTCCACCGCCAACTTCCTAACTCCGGGCTAGTACACCCGCGACTAAAACCCGGGACTTTGTCGGCCGCAGTCCAACATGATAAGTGATAACCACTAAGACCAGCGAGACAGTTATATTTAGTTTATTATATTAATAATATTAATCAATTAATTGACTTGCGCACGCGCCGTTTGACGCAAGATGGCGTCGTGTGGCCGTCTTCCTGTGAACTCTAACAAGTGCGCGACATTGATACGTCTTGTAACACGACCTCCGGTGTTGCGTTGCGGTCATGTGGCGATATCGCTAACGGGTTTGCGCAGGCGCAGTATAGCTTCCCCTGTGCCTTTATACTTAATAATAATAATTGTGCCTTTATTTTCATTCATTCAGAAGAAATTCTTAAAATCTACTATAGATCTATAGATGGCACCATTACGCATGCATTACACTTGAATGAAAAAAAAAATTAGTTAAAATAATTTAGGTACGTAAAGTGTCGTTTATCCTGACCTTTCCGTTTTCCGTTCCCTGGAAATGGAAAAAAAATAGGTTTTCGGTTTTCCGGGAATTCTCGGGAATCGGGAAATTTTGAAAAGCAGTAAACTTGCTTTAACGATGAAAGACTAAAGAGAGATGCTGGAGAGGTATGCAGGTTTACTTTCTTTATAATGATCGCGATCGATGATGAAAAGTTCACCAAGTTCATTGGCCAAGCTTGTTGGCCCAATGTGTATCAATAAGGCGCTTTCCATGAGAATTAATAACGCGTGTAAACGTACCCATCTCCCGCGCCCCCTTGTCAAATTTGGAACCATTTGGTACACTTCCGCGCGTGTGACTGCGGGATAGGATGTAGGCAAAACATTTGAATGGATTCTTCCTCCCAATTGACTGGAAAAGGTCAAACGGAATTCGTGAGCGAACCGTATGTAGTCAACATGTCTATCTACACCTATTAATTCTATACGTACTCGTACCTATGAGAGGTGCTAACTGCTATGAGACGACTTCATCTATGCTTTTATTTATCGTGACACGAAGTATCGACAGACTGAATGACTGATCTATCAAAGTACAGTCAGATGCAGTCTATAGATGGTAGCGGGTTAACCTGTTAGGGGCATGGCAGTTATATTAAACCCATACCCCTAATCGGTTTCTACACGGCATCGTACCGGAACGATAAATCGCGCTTGGCGGCGTATTTGCCGGTAGGGTAACTAGCCACGGCCGAAGCCTCCCACCAGGCCGGACCAGGGAAAATTCAGAAATTACAATTTCCCAAATTGACCCTGCCGGGAATCGAACCCGGGACCTCCGCACGACAAGACAACAAGGCTCGACACAGCGCCAAAAATGTAGCCTGGGTGGTCGTCAAAAATGTAGCCTGTTACCCGGACCATGAATCGATTGACTTGACACCTCAGTCTTTGCACCCTTCTGTTGTATCTTTTAATCTTTCTGTTTATTGTCCTAAGTTCTAAGTGTGTGCAATAAAGAGTTTATCTATCTATCTATCTATCTCAGTCATCAAAATCGGCTCAGTAGTTTAGGCGCTACGGCAGAACATACATACATACATACATAGACTCCTAAAATCAAAACCTTCCTTTTGACTTTTTAAGTCGGGTAAAAAGAAATTAAGCATAATATGGGGGCAGTTTAAAAGCGATTTAATTTCACCTCGAAATAAAAGTGATTTATTAAGCTTTGGCAAACTTTATTAATTAAATACAACAAAGATATATACATATTTGGAGAAAAGTTAATTTCGTACAAAATCTTCCCCGTGGTCTTGACCTAAACTCATGCAGTCTAAAGTTAAACTCGCCCTGCGTTGGTACGGTTCGGCTAAATCGAGCGTTTACGAGCGTACCACCGCGGACAGCACGCGTCGCGTCACGCCGCGCGTGGACACGGCCTATTTTAACTGACAGTGCAGTTGGCTGGGACAATATTCCAGCCAATCTAGTTAAAATGAATAAACATATTTTAATTTCCCCGATAACATACATCTGCAATCTAAGTTTAAATAGTGGTAGGTTTCCAAACATATTTAAAAAGGCAATCGTAATACCTGTTCATAAAAATGGAGACAAACTTGACTTAAACAATTATCGCCCAATATCAATCCTACCTACAATGTCAAAAATTTTGGAACGAATAATAAACAATAAACTGGTCAAGTATTTGGAATCAAGAAAACTTCTATCTAGCAATCAATTTGGTTTCCGCCAGGGAAGGTCAACATCAGATGCAGTCGGTGAACTAACTGACTATATAGTCAATGCTTTGGATAAAAAGAATAAGGTTATAGCCATCTTCCTAGACTTAGCTAAGGCATTTGACACGGTTTCTGGAGACATACTTCTGCTTAAATTAGAAAGACTTGGCATCCGTGGAAATCAACTGGAACTTTTCCGTGACTATCTGACTAATAGGAAACAGTGTGTTAAAATAGGTAATATAATGAGTAACGATACAAATATTGATTTCGGAGTCCCCCAGGGTAGCATTCTTGGCCCGACACTGTTTTTGACGTTTATTAACGACTTATGCAGTCTGGAATTAGAGAACGGGAAACTAATCACTTTTGCTGATGATACAGTCATTGTTTTCAAAGCGAACAGCTGGAACAAGGTGTTTGAAGCCGCTCAAACTGGTATAAATAGAGTTAATCAATGGCTGTTCGCAAATACATTGACATTAAACTCAGTGAAAACAAAATACATCACCTTTTCAATACGAAACGACTCAAAAATTGAAACTGATCGATTTCAAGTAATTGCCCACACAGCCCCGTGTCTAATTTCTGACAGCAATCAGTGTTGTTGTACCCCTTTAGAGAGAGTTCAAACAATAAAGTATTTAGGAATAATTATAGATGAGAAACTATCATTTAAACCACATATAAATGCTATCACAAAACGTGTTCGTAAACTGTCAGCCATTTTTAAAAATATCAGACACATAGTAGATTCGAAAACGCTTAAAAATGTTTATAGTGCCCTCTGTGAATCTATTATATCATACTGTATTACGGCATGGGGAGGAGCATGTGCTTCACACATGCTTCCACTGGAACGAGCACAGCGACTGGACAGCGACCTGCAGGCCTTTTGACCATCCAACTCGCGACCTATATCAAAAATGTCAGGTTTTGACGGTTAGGCAGTTGTTTATCTACAAAACTATAATGCTACAACATGCTAAAAATAAATTTAAGGATAACTATCTCCAAAAGCGAAGACAAGATAAAATCTGTGGTGTTACAAGCCTGAGAACCCGTTTTGCACAGAAACATCAATGTTTCCTGGGACAGTATCTTTATGATATAGCTAGCAAGGAAATTAAAATTCATTCTTTATCAAATTATAATTGTAAATCTAAGATAAAGACTTGGCTTCAGACTCTTGACTATGAAACTACTGAAAAATTACTTAAAATTTTAAAATAAATTTCATAAATAATGAATTATTCCATCAAAAATAATTCATAAATTTCTGTAATTGTGCCCTTAATTTATCTACTTACAAGCACGCACTTTTCATAAAGCACACACAAACACAAACATACACACACACACACACACACACCACAATATACACACAACACACACACACACACACACACACACACACACACACACACACACACACACACACACACACACACACAAACTAAAATACCTTCATAAATATTACAATGTAACATAATTTATGTAAGAAAATAATAGAACTTTAAATTAATAATTATACTTATTTCTAAATTCTAATGTTCAATATACCTACTATGAAAACTAAATATCTAAGCTACCTAAATGTTATCAAAATGTAGGCATTTACTCACAAACTTGAATTTCAAACTTCCTCCAATGTAATTATAGTGTAAAAAATTTAATTGCTAAAAATATAAGAATAAAAATGTAGGTAGTAAAAATAGAAATGAATCTTCAGCCACGCAGAGAACTGATCCGGCAGCTTTAATACAGAATCGCAAGATTCTAGCTAAGCTGTTGGCTCAATCCATTTTTATACGAGTTATACCTAGGTACCTACTATAACTGAGGACTACACAAGGAGAATTGTACAATGCTGTTTTTGGAATTTTTTGTAATTTTGTATTTAAAATTGGTAATTGTAAAAATCTTTTATGGAATAAATGAATTTTATTATTTATTATTATTATAGTACTTGAACAACCAATACTAAAATTAGATAAATTAGATAAATATTTCAATCGTACCCCTGCTGCGAGGTGCTTTTAAAGTTCGCGCAACAATTTTTTTTATTTTTTTTATTGAAAAGGTACACAAATACAGGTTGCAACCAAAACATCCACAAAAATATAAGAAAACTAGCTGATGCCCGCGACTTCGTCCGCGTGGATCGAGGTTTTTCGGTTCCCGCGGGAACTCCTTAATTTTCCGGGATAAAAAGTAGCCTATGTGTTATTCCAGACTATAATCTATCTCTGTGCCAAATTTCATACAGATCCGCGTTCAGCCGTTGGGGCGTGATTGAGTAACAAACATCCATACATCCATACATCCATCCAAACTTTCGCATTTATAATATTTATTTGATAGCTGATGACCCCGACTTCGACCGCGTGGATTGAGGTTTTTTGGTTTCCCCGGGAACTCTTTAAGTTACTGGGATAAAAAGTAGCCTATGTGTTATTCCAGACTATAATCTATCTCTGCGCCAAATTTCACTCAGATCCGTTCAGCCGTTGAGGCGTGATTGAGTAACAAATATCCATCCACCTATACATCCATCCATCCATCCATACTTTCATATTAGTATAGACTAGTTGGCCCGCCCAGCTACATTCGAGTGGAATTTTTGTAAGTCAATTGGAGAAGAGGTGAAATACCATTACCATAATTTCGCTATTAATAATATGATATTGTGTTGTCATAGTGATCGACTTTTTCATGCACTAGTGTCAATAATTGGACAGAAAAATGACAAGGCACTCTACCCTCGCCCCGCAAAAGTTAGTCGAACGTGATTTCATACATTTTTCTTACGTTTCTTATCCCATGTTTATTTCATCCAAGCAAGAAAAAGATAGGCAGATCAGTGGAAATAAACTGTGCTTTGCTCAATCCTACCTAAATTTTTACCTATAGTTCGCGCACGAGTTGAATGGAGCAAATGTATGGTGACACATACATTTGCTCTGCGTTTAACTCGCGCGCGAACTTTAGTTAAATACCTACATCGTGTATTTTAGTACGTTTAGTTAGTAGGTACCTAATCATCTTAAAGTTATAATTTTTCATTTTTGTATTTCTCTTTTTTTATCTTTAGTTATCCGTGTAAAGCTAAATAAACATTTATTTATTTATTTAATCAGTTAAACAAATCACATTATGCACTATGAAATTGTATAGGGGAGGAAGCTGTAAGGAAGATAAACAGTGACTTGCTAAAATACATAACGATGATCCCAGACGTATGTAAATTGGTACATACGCAAGAGGGATGCTGCGATGCGGGCGCTAAACGCGAGATAAACTGCGACTTGAGATCAGGGTAACCGACACAAATTGAACTACAATTTATTTGTTAACTGTTTGCAGTTATTTTTATTACTAGCTTACGTGCCCCGGCTTGGGTCTTAATTTTACGACTGCCAAAAAAAGGAATGTAAAATTTTCAGGGTTCATGTATGGGTTATTTGATTGTACCTATATAAAGGTGAGTTTTTGTAGTGAAAACTTCTTTAACCGCGTTGAGCACTTTTTGGTAGGGGGTAAACATGTGGATTCGCGTTTCCGACATGCTCGCGTTATTACGAAGACAAAAGGTCTTAAATATAAATATACTACATTCGTAATTAAACTTTAATGCCTTAGTTTGAAGGTTAAAATTTTAATTTTTTTTTCTAATTTTAATACCTACTAAAATTCTAGTTATTTTAATTAAGTATGGCTTTTTTTGTTTGGAATCCATAAGTTTAGTGATCACGTACTATCGTATCCTGCATCTAAGCTATACTTATTTGCATTTTATAGTGCTCATCTTTATATAGACTAATCCCCTGGGCTCTAGAGTTACAAGTCTAGGCTCACGGAAGCTGCGGCTTCCCAGAGCTAGTATCCTCGTGTGAAACGCTAACGCACGTACTTAATACTTGAATGAGTAATATTTATCAAATTATACTTTTAGCTGCTTCTCACCCTGGGATGAAACTTTGCTCAGTAGTGGGCCAGAAAATGATGATGGCGTGAAAAAAAGAAGAAGAATAAAAGGTTACCTCACCTTACCTTTACCTTACCTTTAGGTTAGGTTACCTTTTTGTTTATTGTTTATGTTTTAAGTGTGCGCAATAAAG
Source organism: Erebia ligea (assembly GCA_917051295.2). Classification (NCBI taxonomy): domain Eukaryota; kingdom Metazoa; phylum Arthropoda; class Insecta; order Lepidoptera; family Nymphalidae; genus Erebia; species Erebia ligea. The sequence goes on from OU785241.1 coordinate 3,970,575, forward strand.
AGTAATAGATCTAAAATCACTTGTGCAAGTAGAAAAACTTTTAAAGGAAGCAGCAATGTAAATTAATGAACGCCAGTGTATAATGAACAGCAGTAATGATGCTTTTATGACACTACAGAGTCCATACATCAAAGGGTTTATGATCGTTAGAGTGAAATATGCTCTTAGTATGTGACATTATTGGTTATTAGATTAGATATAACGACTTGTTTAGGATATGTGGGTTAATATAAAGGGCAAATAAAGGATTAGTTACAGAGGCTTAATGAATAATTGTTTTTACCATCTATACTTATAAACTTTTTTTATATTATAAATGCGAAAGTTTGGATGGATGGATGGATGTTTGCTACTCAATCACACCACAACGGATCTGGATGAAATTTTGCACAGAGATAGATTAAGTATAGTCTGGAATAGCACATAGGTTACTTTTTATCCCAGAAAATATAAGAATTCCCGCGGGAACCAAAAAACCTCAATCCACGCGGACGAAGTTGCGGACATCAGCTAGTCTGTTATAACTTATAGCCATAGTTCAGACCGTATTCTGGCGGTCCTGAGTTTGAATCCCAGGCACGCACCTCTATATTTTCAGGGTTATTAAAACATATCAAAATATAGTTCACCACGCTCGCCAAGCGCGGATTAGCAGCCTTCACATACCTTTGAGAACATAATTGCTTCCTCGTTTCAAATTCGAACCGCTAGGATATGGAATGAATGATCTTCGCACGAACCTCTTTAAAATAAGCCTGTTTTCACCTTAGCCTGTATATTTTTCTTCGCTCATCAAATTTCTACCTGTCACAGCGATCAAGAAAAAAAAAGAAAAGGGGTGAATACCTTTTTTGTGGGTCGCCGCATTTGACCCGGGTGGGTGATCGACCGCGTGAATCGATACATCCTCGATGGCCGTCAGTTCGATTCCCGGTTCACGCTCGAATAGCGCTGAACAATCGCGGGCAGGATGTGTCGTTGTTATTTGAGACAATGGCCGTTTTTGGATAGTTCTATACTTTTATTGGTGTTTTCCTTTAGTTATTACGAAACGGACTGTCTTGTGAAAGCAATTAATGTGATATCTCTAGCAAATAATTTTCATTATCATCATAAAAAGAAATAAATATTTTTGAATTTTTTGAATCATCATATTGACGCGCGACTAAGTAGGTATGCCCTTGTCGATGAACCTACTTAAGTTTTTGAATCTTCTGTGGGAACATTGACTTTACGGGATAAAAAGTAGCCTATGCCTTTCCCCGGGATGCATAATGAACCAATCCCGATACTAAATTTCGTCAAAATCGTTAGGTTGTAAAGGCGTAGCACACAGACAGTCAGACAGACCGAAACACTTTAGCATTTATGGAATGGAAGGAATACCGCACGTGGTATGGATTATGGATTATTTACCTAAAATCTTCCTGAGATTCCAGCAGCCCTATGCTCTTCTTTTTTGATAGCCACTGAGTTAAAGAATAGGAAGGCTGATCAGGCTAGATCCTTGGACAAATTAACCACGGGACGCGTGATATCAGCCATATTCGCCTTAACCCTCTAGCCACCAACTTTGCGGTTTCGCTACTAATTATAATATTGTGTTGTCTTATAGTGATCGACTTTTTCATACACTACTTAGGTACGGAAAAATGACAAGGCACGCTCTCCTCGCCCCGAAAAAGTTAGTCTAAGGTGATTTCATACATTAATCATAGTTTCCTATCCCGTGTATATTTCACCCACTGCTAGATCCCACGAGAAAGGATTTTGCATCTATAGCTATTTCTCGCTTTCCTTTCCTTTGTCATGTGTTGCACTCATCGACCATACAACTAATAGACTCCTCATATAGGTCTTATATAATTCCACGCCCTTGTAACAAAACCTACCGAGTTATTTAAATATTAATTAGAGTATATCGATAATAATTAATTATCGATAAATAATTATTAGGAGTTAGGACCCCATCCCATTTGATTTATGATTTTTTTGACCTTGAGTAGACCAATCAGCGCTTAGTACCCCGCGCCCGCTTACTTGAGTCATTTGACTGAATTGTTTGCATTACGAAAGCATAGTAATTAGGCGTCTATTGGTTGTGTGGTCGATGGTTGCACTAGACTCGCTATGATCGGATGCGCAATGTATCGATGTCAGGCGGATGGGCGCGGACCGCTCCCCGTCCGGTCTAGTGTTACAAGGTACCAGTTAACTATTCTGTGGTGTTACTGTATAGCGTTACAATGTGCGGTTTTTATAGCCACTACTATACCTTCCCCTGGGCCATACTGCCAACGCTTAAAGCAATACTTAGGGTGTTCCGATATACACTGCGAGCACTGTTCAGTGCTCTTACTGTGGAAAAATTCGTTCCGTTATGGACTGACAGTAAAATGCCGCAGTATCCTAGGGAAATATATAACGTCATAACTCATAAATCGTCGCCATTTTTGTACTGTGAGCACTGGCGTTTTCGAGGTAAGGTGCTCTCAGTGCTGACTGCGTTCCTTTTTAAGCAGTAACCAGTATACCTAACTATAAAGGAACGGCTTCGCAGTATACTAAATTGACGTCACACCTTACAGTGCTCGCAGTGTATTTCGGAACATACCCATAAGCAATATTACTCAAAATAACAGTTTGATGTCACGCACCTTGACATTCCTAAAATAAGGATTATAATTCTATAAACACGAAAGTCAAGTATATTAAAACAATACGATGGTGGTATGCCCCCTGTATGGAATAGGTACTAGCTGATGCCCGCGACTTCACCCGCGTGGAATGAGTTTTTAAATTCTCACGGGAACTACTTAATTTTCCGGGATAAAAAGCCTGTGTCACTCTCCAGGTCCTCAACTATACATATGCTAAAAATGATGTCGATCTGTTGCTCTGTTGTGGCGTGATTGAAGGACAAACCAACAAACCAATAAACCAACAAACAAACACACTTTCGCATTTATAATATTAGTATGGATAGAGTTACAAAAGAGGTTTAGCAAGGACTATAATAATATTAGAAATTAAATAATGCCCGCGACTTCGTCCGCGTGGATAAAGTTTTTTGATTCCCGCATGAACTCTTTAATTTTCCGGGATAAAAAGTCGCATATATTATGTACTTCCCCGGAACCTACGTCAAAATCGTTTCAACAGTTAATTAATGTACTATTTCCAAATAGGCCTAGCTAGTTTAGTTTGATAAGGTTTGATGTAAGATCCCAGGAAAATTGTCACTTAGATTTCCGGTTTCCAATGGCAGAACATTTGCAACTTGCAAGCTTATCATTACGGTACGTAACCCAGGTATTACGTGACGTAACGCACGTAATTCACGTGAGCACGTAATTTACGCGCATTCACGGTGTTTACGTGAAGTTATGCGCTTTGATTTACTTCCGCGATTATGCTTTGATGTTTAATTAGTATACCTATTACAAATGGATACCCGTGCCTTAGCGTAAATTTATCTTTTTTTTTATTTTCTGTGGGAAATCTGCCTGACTTTCCCGGGTAAAAAGTATCCTATGTCCTTCTCCAAATACCTAGGCCGTGAAAGCGCAGCAGAAAGACAGACCGTCAGAAACACTTTCGTTTTTATAATATTAGTATGGATTGGGTATAATATCTTTGCAATTTTAATAGTAGTAATTACAAATACAGAATTTTTGGGAACCTTGACTCAAGGTTCCCAAAAATTCTGTATTCTGTATCCTGTCCTTGAGGGGTGTTCCCTACTATATATACCAGTTATTGTTCACTGGACTGTACTGAATTTCGTACTGAAAGTTTTACCAGTTTGGAAATTGACAGTTTTATTTTAATGTCACTGTATTTAAAAAAAAGTCTAAATTCACGCGGAAAATGCCGCGGGAATCCTCTAGATTCTTATAAAATCAAGCTCTTTCTCATAATGTGCTGATTGCTGGTGCTCACCGCCCCGGTAAATGTATCACCCGTCACCCGTGACCGCTACAAGATGTGACAATTCAAACGCAATTCTAAGCAGCAGGACGTCATTACACAGCCACGCCGTGTGACGAACAGACTGTATTGTTCGCTGTTCCTAATGTGATATACTGCTAAGTTTATGTCAACGCCCGTTTTATAGTATCTAAGTTAAGAGGTAATGCCATCAACGGGAATCTTTGAGTAGGTATCGAACAATTATATTGCCGTCGCGTTGCTCCTCGAATATAATTCCATAACACCCGATAGGGACAACTGCAGCTTGGACCGATTATACAATAGTTCGCGCGCCGCGAGTTATAAGCTTATGTATGGTGACCACATGACACATACATAAGCTCTGCAATCAACTCGCGCGCGAACTATACCTATGAATAACAGTCAAAGTCTTACTCTCGTATTATCCTGTTTCCTCCTCCAAAACTGAACCGATTTTAATTGTTTTTTGATTTTATGGTGCAAAAATATTTTCTGTATTGTAATTATCCGCGGAGAAAACAGACTTTAATACGATTGTCTGGGGACATCGCCGTGGAAAAACATACTACATTTTTTTATCCACTACAACTTAACCCTTGACTGCGATCTCATCTGATGGTACCTACCTAAGTGATGATGCAGTCTAAGATGATAGCAGGCTTACCTGTTTGGGATACGACAGTTATATTAAACCTATACGCTAATCTAATTGATTCTTCAGTAGAATCTATTTTCCAAACCGGTGGTAGAGTCAAAACATGACATAGCATTACACGTAGCGTAGAGTGTAGACACGTGTATTACCTTTATGAAATAAACAATTGAGTATTGAGTATTGACCTAAATCCACACGGACGAAGTCGCGGATATCGTACTGTTTACAGTGATTATTTATCTATTGTGGATTTGTAGGAAACTTTATTAACATATTTAAAGCATTAAAATAACAACAACTAACATAAATTATACCCAACAAATTGCCTGGCATACTACGCTGTCATGTTTACCACAGATAATGCATTTTATTAGCATTTAGAATGTCTAATTGTCTACGGAAGAATGTCAATGCCAAGCAACGCATCACAGACCAGCTATAAAAATTGCACATTGCTAAAAATCTTAATAACGAGTAATGACCGAAGCGATACAAAAAATTAAGATTTTTGAAGTGAAAACTTTAGCCGCGTTGAGAACTTTTTGGTAGGGGGTGAACTCGTGGATTCGCGTTACCGTCACCGACATGCTCGCGTTGTTACGAAGACAAAAGGCCTTAAATATAAATATACTACATTCATAATTAAACTTTAACGTTTTAAGGTTTATATTTTAATATATTTATTTTTAATAGCTGATATATATATTTTTTTTAATTAAAATAAATAATTAAAATTTATTTCATTAATCTTGTTATGATATTGTTCATACAATAAACAATATGGCGGGAACTCCTTAATTTTCCGGGATAAAAAGTAGCCTATGTGTTATTCCAGACTATAATGTATCTCTGTGCCAAATTTCATCCAGATCCGTTCAGCCGTTGGGGCGTGATTGAGTAACAAACATCCATCCATACATCCATACATCCATCCAAACTTTCGCATTTATAATATTTATTTGATTATTATGGTAGGTATTTTATATAGAAAATCAAATAATATTAGGTATTTTATTTCCAAAATAGAACTTTCACCCTTGGTTTGTCGCGTGTCATGCCATACATACAAACAAAACACCAAAACAAAAGCGCCCTGCGCGTACGCACTGCAGCCGTAATGAAATCCAAACAGAGGGTGGTACCTATGGATTGGTGTTGAACAGATGTGCAGTAAGACAATATCGATCTTTGAACGTTGTATTGATTTTGGCATACATTTGGTGTGGGGTTGCTAGGGGGAAAGATTTTTGGGGGATGTTACACCCTAAATATATTGAGTCCAATAATAATACTGGAGTGAGGGTGGTTTCTGGTAGGTCAATAATATGTACTTACATGCAATTTAAAGTCTACTCTGTTGAGAGAACCTAAACATGCAAAGACTATCTAAATTCTAGAACTAGCGGATTTAGCTCTACGTTGATTTAACAGTCAGTCAATACTCAGTTACTTGTGCTAATACAAGATTTTTTTTTATTTTTTATCCACTACAAGTTAGCCCTTGACTGCGATCTCACCTGATGGTAAGTGATGATGCAGTCTAAGATGGTAGCGGGCTAACCTGTTAGGGGCATGGCAGTTATAACTTATGGGTAAGGCCGCGAAAATTGTCAATTATATCACAAAAGTAACACAACACCATTTGTGTTATCGTCACACAAATGTAACCCAAAATGTAACACATGTTTTGGGTAAAGTTTGATTCTTATTGGTGATTAATAGTCTCAGATATTTTATTTTATGTTCGAATTTTTAAGAATGTGATTAACTAGGTACTTATGTAAAATAGATAGTACTTAGTCCCTTGTTTAACGGACCCTACGGAACCCTAAAAAGGTTAATGAAAAAATACAATTTATGAGAAATACTTTTAATTATTCATAAAATCTGTGTTTTTAGTATGCGAAAGTTTTATTGTAGTAATTGTGTAATTATCCAGTGTTGTAATAGTGTAATTGGCTGTTTTATTTTTATATTGAAGTAATGTTTCTTTTTCTGCTCTTGAAATTTTTCTGGATCCGTAGATTTTAATTTTTGACGGTAGGTACTCTTTTGGCGTTCTGCAGAAGTTAACGGCATTTTCTAAAAAAATACAAGAAGATTATGTTGACTGATAGATTTATTTACAATGAGAGGTCAACAAACATAAAGGGGTATGAATATTTTAATATACAGTATCCATCAATAAAAAATATGGCGGCCATTTTGTTAGTTTTAATACGCATCACAAACTTAATTTTGCAGACAAAAATTATGTAATAATGTTAATAGGTCATTAATAAAAATCCTATATATATCCTGGATAAAAAGCCTATATTTTGTTAATCCAGGGTATAATTTACTTCCATTCCAAATTTCAGCCAAATGGGTTCAGTAATTGCGGCGCGAAGGCGTAACAAACATATACACACGCACACACACACACACACTACACAAACCCATTCAAAGTTTCGCCTTCATAATATTATTACTAATAATTTATTAGTGTGACATATGACGAGGCGCTGAGATCGCAAGAGTAGTGTAAGCCGCCTACTACTGCTACGTACCTACTACATTTACTTTATTAAATAAGGACTCTAAATTAATTTTACTAAATAGGACTGATTTTATTATATAGTTATTAGGTACATAAGATCACACACAATTATTTTAATTAATTTAGTTTCGTCAACATTATGAATCAAGCTTTATAGATCTGTTGTGATACGTAACACAAAAACCTGTGTTATATGAACACAAATGTAACACAAAAGTATCACAAGCGTGACACAAATACAACACAAAAGCAACATAAAAGTAAAAAAAATAATTCAATTTTAGCTTATATCTCGGTTATTTACTTTAATTAAACGCTGATGAATACTTTTAATTATACTCTTTATACACTAGTTATCAAATATGGTTAAATAGTAATAAAATATCTGATACTTACCTCATTAATTCGCAATTATTTAATTTTTTTCCAACCGACGACAACTTGACGCGCTCATTTGACACCTCCCTATGACGAAACAATATGGCTGATTTATTTTTTAATGCTATACGGACAATGGGGCTGCCATATTAAAAATGAGGTTTTGCAGTTTGGCTCTTTAAATGGTAGGATTGGGGTAAAAATTCGTAACACAAATAAATCGTGACACAAAAGTAAAAGCTATTTTTTATTTTTATCTATTAATAATTGTGACCTATAAAGTATTTTTGCACAACGATAATTTTAATATAGAGGCTAGATCTTTAAACTTCAAATTTTAATACATATAAATAATGTTTACTTTGAAATTTATTAAATATTCCCATTAGAGGTTATCGCCCAAAAAAAGGACAAAAAAGTAACACAAAAAATTGACAATTTTCGCGGCCTTACCCTTATATTAAACCCATAACCCCTATTCGGTTTCTACACGGCATCATACCGGAACGCTAAATCGCTTGGCGGCACGTCTTTGCCGGTAGGGTGGTAACTAGCCACGGCCGAAGCCTCCCACCAGGCCAGACCAATAACAGGATAATGTTTGTCCGCGTTGATTAGGGTTTTGTGATTACCACGGGAACTCCAACTTTTACCAACTTTTACAGAATAAAATGTAGCCTAGATACCTATATGTTATATCAGGTTATAAGCTATATCTCCATTACAAATTTCGGCCAAATCGTTTCAGTCATTGCGGCGTGAAGGAGTAGGTAGTTAACAAACATCAAAACTTACTCATTTATAATATTAGTTAGAGCATTTACGCGTGGTCCCATTGGTTTGACCCATTGCACTTTATGGAGGAAATCGAGCAGTTTAACGAAATCTCGTAGACATCTCTTCACCCTACACCATTTGAAGAGATGGCTACGAAAACCGTGAAGGAGACGACTTATTTAACATAATATCGATTAATACTTTAAGATTCGCTACCGCGCGTCTGCTATACGCTTTTTCGGCCCAGCTTTTCAATCATTTTGATGAAATTCAGTAATAGGATAGGTTGCATGCCGGGGAAGGACATAAGCTACTTTTTATCCCGGAAAATAAAGCAGTTCTCACGGAAAGACCTTAATCCATGCGGAAGAATTCGCGGGTAAATATCATCTAGTTCTTGATATATTAAATATCCCAAGTAAGTACCTACGAGTACTTTGTACAGATTTTTTATCCGAGTCTTAGAATTTTAAAGTTTTCTATTTTTGTCGCAACTTACAGGAGAGTGTAGAACTTAGATAACATGGGGTCCTTTGTAACGGGAGTCTGTCCGTACCTAACATCCTGTTTCTATTTCGGTACCAGGGGGTAAGGATACCGAGGGGTGGTTTTCAAGGATCCCTATGGATCTTGCTGCACTTCCGTTGCGTTGTCTTTCATGTAATCGGTAAAGCTATTACTTTTACCTACTTTTAAACCTATTACTTTTAAAATGCCCATGTGTGTTGTTTTTTTTAATTCCATGACATGGAAGCTCTCGACTGTTTTCTTATCTGGTGGTAAGTTAAATTTTACTACCTACGCGGCTTTTATCTACGGTATCTTTTCCAATGTGGTGGTAAGGAGCCACGACCGAAGCCTCCCGACAGGCGACAAAGAATAAACACATTACAATTAGAAATTCCGACATATCTAAAGTGACACGAGGGCAAATTGCCCCTACTGGGAATCGAAGCCAGGACTTTCTACAAAACCCACAGCGCTCATCAAGGAGACCGTGAAAACGTGGTGAAAACTATCAAAACAAAGCAATGCTACAATCTCAAGATATACTATAGAAACAAGATAAAACAAAACAAATTAAAAACCGCCTTTATTTGATAAGGTGAGAAAAAAAAAGCAGCGTATATGGCGTGATGCCTCTTATCCATTGTTGCTACAAGTACAAAGCCCGGATGTTTGGCGAGCAAAGCCGCGCGGCACAAACTGTTTGCTCTCCCTAGATGGATGCTTTTTATCCTAAAAGCTGTAATCAGTCGCTGACCTCGGCGGTGATAAGATGTCATTGCCGTTGGACTGTTTTGGAAGCTTTTCTGGGTAAATATTCCGTTCAGAGTTTTGGATGAACAAAGAATCAGAGCGAAAAATTAAGTATCAAAATCAAATACTTTTTATTCAAGTCATTAAGTCCTATGTCCCCCCTTCGGGGCAGAGGGCAGCCACTACTCTTTTCCAGGCCGATCTGTCGGACGCACTATGCTTTAGCTCGCCCCACGTAAGGCCGATCTTTTTCGCTTCATCAAGTATAGTACGCCGCCAAGTTTGTTTTATTCAAGTAGACTTTTATTAAGTGCTTTTGAATAGTCGAGTGAATCTACCACTAGTTCGGAACGCCGATCCTACCGAGAAGAACCAGCTAGGAACTCGGTGCTTGCTCTTTTGAAAAAAAAAAAGATCGGTCAGGAAAAAACGTTCTTTTTTTTTCACTCCACCACAAGTTAGCCCTTGACTGCGATCTCACCTGATGGTAAGTGATGATGCGGTCTAAGATGGTAGCGGGCTAACCTGTTAGGGGCATGGCAGTTATATTAAACCCACACCCCTATTCGGTTTCTACACGGCATCGTACCGGAACGCTAAATCGCTTATTGGCACGTCTTTGCCGGTAGGGTGGTAACTAGCCACGGCCGAAGCCTTCCACCAGGCCAGACCAGGGAAAATTCAGAAATTATAAATTCCCAAATTGACCCTGCCGGGGATCGAACCCGGGACCTCCGCACAGCTCAGCACTGCGCCACGGAGGTCGTCACATGTCGTCGTCGTATGCGAAAAACATTCGCATAAATCCAAAGTCAAATTAAGTGAAATGTTTTTTGTTCGAATAAACCTTTTACAAGTGCTTTTGAATCGGTTGACTGTTGGACTTGGTAGAAATTTCACGCGCCCCACGATTTTATTTTTGAGTTTGATCAAAGCCCTAGATCGATGAGGAGAGTGGTGTGATACCAGAGTGTAGCACCTAGGACATACCTATTTATTTTGTAGCTTTATCTACATCATTATTCTCTTTCTTTTCAATAAATTACCTCAAAAATAAAACTTTAAAAAACGTAAATAAAATTGTTTTTTTTTACATATTTTTCCTTGAATGGAAAAGCCTTTAAAATATGTGCCCTCTACTGATTCGAAATCAAAATATTTTCCAGTCTGTTGCCAAAGAATTGTCCAAGATTGGGGGGTTGATAATGCACTTTGATACGCAAAATGGCCGACGCACTTTGTCCGTGAGAAGTAATACAAGTAAAAGTAAGCATATTTGCCAGTGCACGATTGCTATCGACCATTGTGTGGGTACCATGACGCCAAGGACACCGCCGGGGCAGGTTGAAAAGGGCTTTAATTGTGGCAATTGTCTAAGACCTAAGTAACTGTTGTAGGAACTTCATCTGATTGTCCTACAAACGTATTTTTTACCCATGACCAGGGGGTCTACTCTCTTTCTCTAAAACGAAACTTCGCAAACAAACGAACGAAATTTCGTTAACTCCTCTCCTACATAATATTATCTCTATGCTTCTCTCTATTTCGCAATCGTACACGCAGACGAAGTACGGATCCATAGAAAATTTTCGTGACCGATTGGATTGAACGATTTTGTGTGGGTCTATTAACCGACTAATTACGTTCGTTTGCGAAGTTTCGTTTTAGAGAAAGAGAGTAGACCCCCAGCTTAGGTTGACAGCGATTTCACTAATCTAAACTTCTATACTAATATTATAAATGCGAAAGTTTGGATAGATGGATGGCCATATGTGTGTTACTCAATCACTACTGAATGGCTGAACGGATCTGGATAAAATTTGGCACGGAGATAGATAGTCTGGAATAATACATAGGCTACTTTTTATTCCGGAAAATTAAAGAGTTCCCGCGGAAACCAAAAAGCCTCAATCCACGCGGACGAAGTCGCGGGCATCAGCTAGTTGATGGTAAAATGATGACACGCTTTCCCTCTCCGTGTAAAAGTTTTCAAAAGCACCTACGAGTAGACGCTAACTTCTTAAACATTGCTTTGTATTTTTTATTCCACTTAAACATTTTTTTAAGTTAGCCCATAGTTGCGATTTCGCCTGGTGCTAAGTGATGATGATGTCTGAAATGGTAGCGGGCTGTTATGGGTACCTAAGTAGTAGTATCGAAGGGGTAACCCCTTATCTTTATGCTAATCGGTTTCTACTCGGTATCGTACCGGAACGCTAAATCGCTTGGCGGCCTAAGTATCTCGGCGGCCTAAATCTATAGACGCCTAATCACTCATCTAATCTTGTCTAATCATGGTATAATAATAAAGGTTATATTTTCACGTATCTTTCTTGACGTTCATAAACTCAAAAAATAGTCCCTAAACGATCGTAATTCAAATTCAGACGGCCGGTTTCTGAATTGAGAATTTCATGTTGAGTCTGTCTCAAAGACCACATAAGTGTGACTTACGTACTACTTAGGCAAATTTTTGTTTCTGAATTGATATTTTGTAAGCTTTGAGAATTGGAGCTTGAGAAATTTCAAATTTGACAGTTTCGAAACTTAAATCCATGCTTAACTGCAAAATTGCGTTTCAGAGCGCATTTGACAGTGCTCAAAGTCCTCTAATCTCAAAGTTGAGTGCGTAATATTTAAGTAACGAATTTCGGCTACTTAAACTATATTCACACTAGATAATGCACGCGACTTCGTCCATGGATTAAGGTTTTTTTGATTCCCGCGTGTTAACTCTTTAATTTTCCGGGATATAAACTATCCCTATACCAAATTTCATCAAAATCGGTGAAACAGATGAGCCGTGAAAGCGTAGCAGACAGACAGACACACTCTCGAATTTATAATATTAGTATGGATTTGCGATTTCTAGTGAAGATTCTTCGTAGGCATCTTTTGACGCTCCCTGTCGCAGTGGCGATCAATGGGCGATCACTGTGGTCTTATTAAGGGAGTTCACGGGTTCGATTTCCGGCAATTCGATTTGGGAATTTACAATTTCTGAGTTGTGGGAGGCTTCCTTCATAGGTCTAGAAATCTATGAGTTTAATATAACTGCCATACCAGTAACAATTTAGCCCGCTACCATCTTAGATTGCACTTCATCACTTATCATCAGGTGAGATCGCAGTTGGGCTAACTTGTAGTGGGATTTAAAAAATCTTTGGAGAAGCCTGAGGTACTCGTAGATGCCTACGTGGTACAAGATGATGAACCTGTTGAAGAACGAAATTATGTTCTGTCTTTGCCCCAAGCTCATTAGTAGAAAGTTATTTTACAAATAACTACATAACAATAACTCCTGTAATCACATAATAAATATTATAAATGCGAAAGTTTGGATGGATGTATGGATGTGTGGATGTTTGTTACTCAATCACGCTCCAACGGCTGAACGGATCTGGATGAAATTTGGCACAGAGATAGATTATAGTCTGGAATAGCACATAGGCTACTTTTTATCCCGGAAAATTAAAGAGTTCCCGCGGGAACTGAAAAACCTCAATCCACGCGGACGAAGTCGCGGGCATCAGCTAGTAAGTAATATTTTATTAGAAATTAGGAACTCTTTGTTGGATTTTTTAATTTTGTTTTATTTTACAAATAACTCAGCATAATGTAACATTTCTGGGTAATAAATATAATATGATATTATCACATTATCATCAGTTGTGGCGATAATTGAAGATCCACCAGGCACCAGGCAGCTTTACTCTTCATCTCTTGGTCCTGTGGTACAAAGGCTATTTTATTGTTTAATTATTACAATCCGCTCTTCCTTCTTTTTTTGCAAGTAGAATGTCCCTGTCTTTTTGCATTCTATCACACCTTGTAATCTGTGGAAAGAACATTTATTGATGACTTACATATAAAACACATAAATAATATGCATTTTATCATTGATGTAGAATTTTAGTAGGTACCTATACCCTGTTATTCAAAGAAAACAATGACATTATTCGAAGTTCGTTGCCAGTTGGTTTGGTTGTCTTGTGACTGGACAAATTTCCATTTCTAAGTAGAGTTACATACGAACTAACTACTAATTGTGGTCATGTAAAATTAACCCTCGAATATTGTACTAAACCAGGAGAAAAGCTGGCTTACGAGTAAGGGGATGATATAAAGATTAGGTACTTACTTTGCTACTACTGTTTTCTTTCCCCACGGTAGTGAAGTTGGGATATATTTTTTTCTTTTCTCTATCCATTTTATAAATATTTGTAAGAATAATTACAAATAAAAACAGAAGTCAAGATTTGGAAAATTTTGTAAACAAATCCGTTTGTCAAACTTTTGACGCTTCTGACACAATGTTATGTCGTACGTTCCATTTCTTTATCCCGGTTATTTGAAATCAAACGCACATCAGAGTTTTTATGAGATAAAAGCCTGAAATATTTGAAATTCATAATTTTCTAAATAAAATTCTATAAAATTTTTCTTTTTGAATCATATTTAATAATAAAATTTAACAAAATTAGAAATAAATATTATTTTCGGTCAATACCGGTTTTTCTACGTGTAGCGAAACGCAAAGGCAATGTTGGAGAATACTCAGGGACGATTGGAGAAATACTTAGCTAATTACAATTTGGGAAATTCTAATTTTATCGTGTGAAACACAAAAAACTTAAGTCTTACTCAAATATTTAAACAAAACTCAGCTGATTTTTGCTTGAATGCTTAATTCAGAAACCGGCCAATAATGTCATTTTGCAGAAAATAATCACTCTTAAGATAAGAGCATAGAATAATTTTAATTAAGCCTATTTAATTCAAATTCAAATTCAAATCCTTTTTTTTTAATTCAAGTCGACTGTGACAAGTGATTTTGAATAGTCGAGTGAATCTACCACAGGTTCGGAATTACATTCCTACCGAGAAGAACCAGCAAGTGGTTGCTCTTTTGAAAAAATTAATTTATAATTTCATCAATAGAAATATTAGAATAGAATAGAATAGAATAGAATAGAAAAATCTTTATTGGCAGCAATAAACACAGATGCACAAAATTTCATAAAATAAAACAGTTAAGTACATACACATTATTATAAGATGTAAGTTTGTACAGCAGTGCAACGCTACCAACAGGTGAGTCACTCAGCTTGTGTTGGGGCTCCTGGCCTCTCAGACTTAAAACTGGTGATGCCGCCAGGACTCGCGTCTGAGGTGCCAGGTGTCCCAACGCTGATTTTCAGTGACCGCCTTTCGATGCGAACGTCAATGGCCTTTATATTTTTGGCAGATCATGATAATAACTTATGTTGGTATAAAAGGAAAATCTTTAGAGAAAACTGAATCATAGATAGGTTTTGTAGATACAAGTAAATTGTGAATAATAAATTAAACTTATAACTTAATGATGTAAGAGTATAACTAAACTAGAATAAAATAGTAATCATGATTATGTACACAGCTTAAAGAATCCTTAAAATAATTTATTTAAAATCATATTATACATAAGTACCCGCTGTCCCCGCTTAGCATTGCTGGAGCGAGTCCAATCCATGCTCTTATATTATTTACATAATCTCCAACAGTAAGTATAATATGCTTTTTACAGGAGCATATTTTGTAATGGATTATTTCTATGATGTAGTAAAATCACTGCGCTATTTCCAGTATGCCCAAGTTTACCAACACAAAGTTACTCAATCCAAAAGTGCCTGCGCGTGCGCACCTACGAGTAAGTATATAGTGACTATAAATAAGAAGCAGGTGCACGATTCAGTAAACATTGCGCACGCGTTTGCACACCTGTCGTTATATTAATATGACATTGTCAATATGTCAGGTCCTTGGTGGCAGGTCCCTATTATTCTGGCACACTAACAGTGGAATTCATAATCGACTGAACGGCTCTTTTCCGAGACGTTTCAAGCGCTATGTATCGAATTCAAGCTTTTTGCATTTCATAGTCGAAAGAGACTCTCTTTTGCATTTCATAGTCGAAAGAGACTCTCCATGCGGTCGCTAACAGCGGCTGAATACTGATTCGCCGATTTCCGCGAATCAGACACAATCAAACGAGGCTTTTGCTATGACATGAGTTTGACATAGCTTTATTTTTGTATTTTGTGGGCTATTTGTGCGTAATAAATCTTGATTTTTAATAAAAAATCGAAGAAAAAATGTGATTTGAGTCATATACAACATGTTCTTCTAAGTTTGTACTTGTGGTAAAACCAATAAATCCACCAATTATCCAAAGTGTAGTGTAAAGCGAATGATGGCTTTACATTGATGATGAAATCGCTAATTACAGCCAGTGCATATAAAACTACGACGATTTATGCTGTCCTGATACAGACGGGTATTTCCGGAAGTTACCCTTCTCGTTCGTGCTCTGTATTTAATAGTGGGCCGGGGAGGGATTGAAACGATGGCTATGAATTATTGCCAGAAGAAAGAAGTGCCGCATGAGGACGGACTCTTGAAAGATACCACAATCGGCCAGCCTACATAAAGATGCAAGGCTAGTAGACGCAAAGGCTAATTGATGGTATACAGAACTAGGTAAACAAGAAAGAAGAAAATTTTTATAATGACTCTGTACTTATCTCATAGGACATAGGATGTTGACGAATAATACATAATATCGAGCGCAAAATAAAGGAACTACAGTTAATGTATGTACTACAAAGTACCTAAAGGCAATTCCAGAACATACGTTGTTCTACTATCCTCAGTTTGAGCCAAGATCTTGTGTGAAGAAGTTAGAATAAAGGTCGTGGATTAATTCATTTGGTTGGATGACCTCATATTATGATATGTGCATTTCTTGAGGCGAAAAGGAAGTGGCTAGCAATACAAGAATCATAATAGCAGTCAAAAATATAAATGATGTCCTTCTTCAGCCTGGTATTAATTGTTAAAATAATATTAAATGGATTATAACATTTTGTAGTTTTCTGTACTTATTCATTCATAAATAAAAATAGAATTTTTATATAAAGCCATGTATAAATGCCATAAAACTAGCTCTGTAAGTACCTTCATGGTCTTTCAGTCTTGACTACTTACCGACGCTAAAAGAGGGTGTGTGTGTTTGTGCATCTGTGTATTTGTCTGCGGCAGCATTGCTCCCAAACGGATGAACCGATTTTGATTTATTTTTTTGGTTTAGAGAACTTGATCGAAAGTGTTCTTAGCAATGATTCAAGAAAATCTCTTCAGCTATTTGCAGATTATCATAATATGTTGAAGAAAGTATGAGAGCAACTACCAATACAGGTTTGATAGATTCGAAATTTGGTATCCTATTACTTCAGTGACTAAGCAAGAACATGATAACTTTGATCTTAACATTGAATTATTTATTTAAATCAGGCAACAATATTTAATCATAATTATAACACAATACAATATAATTCATAAAATACTATAAATACAATTCTAAAAATAAGTATATTATAGTCTTATGAAGCAGAAGGAATTCTTGTTCTCGCTTTCCTGTAACGACGGTATACTATGCCCTCAGGCCAAAAGTCTGCACTGATGAACACATCTTTGCACCATGCCGGAACAGTTTAGAACGTACTCGTAAGAGCTGAAGTAGTTCTACTGGACTTCAGTTTATGGAGAGTAAGCTGCACTTTTGTTATCTGCGAACAAACATATCTTCGCGATATTTTTGCAAAGGTGCTCCAGAGCGATTCTTATACGTGCCCAGGATGTACCGTCAGCCTTGGCCGTCTCTGACTTTATGCAGGATATACAAATCATGAAGTTGTGCATCACCGCTATCAAAGTGGTATTATTCGTCAGCGTTTTACCACGTAAATTTCGAATTCGCTTCGGTCTTTGCTTTCTATTATTCCCTAAAATTGGAAACCATTGGAAATTGAAAACCGCGTCAATGTTTGTTTGTAAACAAACATTGACGTTCACTTAAGTGACTCAGTGCGTCAAAGTGACATCCATAGAGAATTTCCACAGATAACATGTCAATCAATAGACAATATTCTGTACATCTCCATTTCTTCTCCATTCAGCTAGGAGATTGTCTGGCGAACGTTTATGAATTGCAACAAAGGTTGATTCTACATTCAAGTCCTACGCGAATCGTGAACGGCATTTTGCCAGAGACTGGTTACCCAACGTTTATGAATTCCAGGGTAAGAAAAACCTAGAAACTGGGTCGCGGGTTTGATACATTTGACTTTTCAGTAGAGTTATGTGCGTTTTAAGTTACGAATTTGTTGCGGCTTGATTCGAGGACAAACCAATCATACTAATATTATAAATGCGAAAGTGTGTTTGTTTGTTGGTTTATTGGTTCGTTGGTTTGTTGGTTTGTCCTTCAATCACGCCGCAACGGAGCAACGGATCGACGTGATTTATGGCAGGTTATAATTGAGGACCTGGAGAGTGACATAGGCTACTTTTTATCCCGAAAAATTATGAAGTTCCCGCGGGAATCAAAAAAACTAAAGCCACGCGGACGAAGTCGTAAATAATATTATGTAAGTATGAAGTATGATGTCTATGTATTTAGTATCTAAGTACTATCGAAGTAACTGTGGTGTCCGGATGCAGTTTATTTAAAGCGCATCAAACAAGTTAACTAGTTAAAATAAACATGGCGGCCGTTCTTCCGTAAGTAACGGCTTTAAATGCTACAAGTTAATCCTGTTTTTCCCGGAATAACGGCATTATCTATAAGACTCGTACATATCATACGAAATACGTACTGGACGCTTCTTTTTCAGGAATGAAAGTGTTTTTTGAGATTATCTTTCATCCTATACTAAGATATTAGCCCGTGACTGTGACGCGTGAAATTAGGTTTAAGAGATCCCGGAACTGCTTGATTTTCCGGGATAAAAAGTAGCGTATGTCACACTCCACTCTCCAGTCGATCTCTAGGATCGAACACCGAACAGGAGGCAGAACTTCTAAAAACTACTACTTATTACTACCAGAGAGTACCTAGATATAAGCTCTCTGCTACTACTATTTGAAATTATAGTAGTAGTATACTTTTATCTATTTACTAGATGATGCCCGCGACTTCGTCTGCGTGTTTTTTGATTCCCGCGGGAACTCTTTAATTTTCTTCCCCGGGATACAAACAATCCCCATACCAAATTTCATCAAAATCGGTTGAACAGATGGGCCGTGAAAGCGTAGCAGACAGACAGACAGACACACTTTGGCATTTATAATATTAGTAAATCCTTACTCGCGACTCCGTCCGCGTCTATTTAAGTAGGTTTTTGTGTCCGACGGGAACTCTTTGATTTTCTGGGATAAAAAGTAGCCTATGCCTTTTTCCGGGATGCAATCTATCTCCATTCTCTCTTTACTAAATTTCGTCTGAGTCAATTTCTTTTAACATGTTGTTATCCCGAAAAATTGAGTTTATAATATTGAATAGTATAGATAAATAGACTCACCAATTAATGAAAATGATAAATATCCGTAACAAACAACAATTTGATAAACAATAAAATATTTTATCACAAACTATTGTAAACAAACAAACGCATTGAATCAGCGTAAAAACGCGACTGTCATGGCAATAGTGACTGTGGGTGAGCGAGAGGGGTGACAAATCGATATATTGATTGACAGATGTGCGAGAAGGAGGGGAGATTTTGATCAATAGCATAGGCAAGGAAAACTGTCAAAAGCTTTGCAGTAAAAGACGTAATAACTTGTTCATCGCACATTAGAGCAAGCTGTAAGAATCGCACGCGACAATCGCGATCGTATTTTTGCCTAAAATGAAGATTTTAGGAAAGTGTGTCAGTGAGAGGAACGATCAATTTATTTATTTATTTGAAAAACACACATTACAATTTCTTCTTGATGCTCTATAGAAGTGAGATTCTCACATTTGAAATGAGATAGTGTAATAATTAATTATTGTTAATGTAAATATTGACAATGTGTAGGTAATAAGTAAAATTAATTAACTGATTATAATATTATATGCGAAAAGGGGAAGGCCAAATTATGTAGCTGTGTTTTCATTGTGTGTTCACGAATGGTCATTCTTTTTACTCAAACATTTACTTAAGCACTAAAAAAAAAGAGTTGCTTCCGATGAGTACGGATTTTGCGGCTCTAGCAGCGTTACTTTAGTGTGCGATCAACTTTACGACAAGAGGAACTTTACTTTGGAAATACGCATGCGTATAAAGCCCTATGTCCTAACGCATGCGTAGTGTGAAAATGAAATACAGAGTGGTGAATCTCTGGTTGGGAAACTTCAATAATAGGCCATAGACTACCTAGTACACTACAAACTTATATTATGTCTACAGGTAGTGGCTCCATAGGCTTAGAATGAGCGAAAATGTCTATGAGTGGCTCAACGATTGGAGTTTGGTATAGTTGGTATATATAGTACTAGATGATGCCCGCGACTTCGTCTGCGTAGATTGTTTTTTTTAATTCCCAGGGGAACTCCTTAATTTTCGGGGATAAAAAGTAGCCTATGTCCATGGGGACTAAGATATTTTCTTTTCGAAGTTTTTTTTTTAATTTCATTGTTTTTTTTTTTATCTTTTTACTCTTTGTTTTTTGGTTTTTTGTTGCAAGTTACCTTGGTTTTGTTTTTTGAATAAATTATAATTCAAAGAAAAAAAGAAAGAAAAAACTGAGATATTCTTTAGCACTGAAATTTAATTAATTCTGCAGTCAGATCTCATTTTAATTAAATAATTAATATTTTTTTGTTTAAACCTTTAGTTTAATCCAAGTAAATTTGTGAATGATTTATGTCAATGATAACAATCTTAATAGAGATAAAAGAAAAATTATGTGAATAATGATATCCTCCAAATGACAACAAGTGCAAGGAGTGCATTGCATTGACGTCATCAATGTAAACGACCGTTTATCTGTTTATCAAGTCGTCATAACCATTCATTACAGGGCTAGCAGAAGATTTCAAGTCTCGCCGACGCGACGTTCATAGAATTCGAGTATTCAAACACTATATCGTAAAAGTAAAATTGATCTTAACAGCCATGGCTAGGGTTGCCAGATGGTCGGGATTCTTCTGGATTCTGCCGACATTTTAAATAATCTCCAGACTCCCGACAAAACTCAAAATCTCCAGACAAACAACTTCTCGGAAAGTTCAATAGAAAATAATAATCCCACCAAAACCATTTCATGGATAGGCTGCCAAAACTCGCATACAAGTCCAAATCATAATGCTTTCACTGTTAAAAAGTTATGAGATCTCTAGTAGAGCCAAGCCCCTAGTTGAGCTCCGATTTGTGCTGCGCATCATCATAGCCCATGGGGCCAGTTCCAAGTCCAAAGTGTACAGGTTTAAGTACTTTTGGCTGTACCACATTTACTACATAGAAGTCCTGACTCTATAAACTCTACATCTTGATAAAAAGATGTGGCTTGGCCGTTTCGTGATTCTCGCACAAACTATACCTATTCCACGAACATTAAATGATTGATTGGATCACGAAACAGCCAAGCCACATCTTTTTATCAAGATGTAGAGTTTATAGAGTCAGGACTTCTATGTAGTAAATGTGGTACAGCCAAAAGTACTTAAACCTGTACACTTTGGACTTGGAACTGGCCCCATGGGCTATGATGATGCGCAGCACAAATCGGAGCTCAACTAGGGGCTTGGCTCTACTAGAGATCTCATAACTTTTTAACAGTGAAAGCATTATGATTTGGACTTGTATGCGAGTTTTGGCAGCCTATCCATGAAATGGTTTTGGTGGGATTTCATTTCTTTTTGGCAGGCGCACTAGATTTTTTAATTTTTTGGACTCTATTTCTCGCACTACAGTTATTCCTTTTTTCATTGCCCACTCTCTATCGTTGCCTCTTTTCTTTGTGGGTTTGCTGTATATGTATTGAGCGGCAAATCCATACATACTTAAGTTAGTTCTTATTTTCGAGTCTGGTGCTCAGTATTAAAGATATTTGGTTGTATGGGCCAGCCGGTTTATATCTGCTTATTGTTGATTAGCGACCCGCCCCGCTTCGCAAGGCTAGCACTAATCATGATAATAGTCCATTATTTTTTACCCACTAAAGCCAGTGGGCACTGAGCAGCACATTAGTAGTTTGTGATATAAGGGCGGTAAATAGGTTTTTACATACGAGTTGACTAATGTCAGCCCGATGACGCCAGTCGAGGGCTGACCATCGTCACGAGTTTGTTAAAACCTTAACGCCCGTGTATCACACGATATTTTTCAATACATTTGTGAGAAAACTTGAAAATAAAACTCGAGTACGTAGGTACAAGGTACTCACTAGAAAATGGTTTCTCACGCCCGTACTTATTTCGAGATTTTTGGCGGCTATTAATAGCGCGATTTTTTTCTCACATCTAAAATACCTAATTGTTGATTTAATTTTATTATTCCACAACACTTAAACCACTCATATTATTTAATAATTTAGAAGAAAAACTCAATGAAACTTTTAAAAATAGCGCGCACAGATAAAAGATTTAGTATCTACGGCGCGTTGTTGTAATGGCTTTTTTTTAATTGGCTTCATGGCTCTAGGTTCTAGCTCTTAACTCCCAACCTGGACTATTCAGCCTTTACTTTTTTGATTTATAAAACTTAAAACAATTTTAATTAACTAAATTAAATACAATTTTTAATTTCATGAATTAATTTCATCAATCCACATCTAAATGTTATTATTTTTTAAGTTTTCTACATACAAAGTCAATATCATTATGAACCTTCTTTCAAGAAAACTTTTTATTTAGAAGTAAAGTGGCCTTACAAAAATTAAAAAAAAACTGCAAAAAAATAGCACGAGGGCAGTAAATTCTGCAAAAAAAAAGCACGAGGGCAGTAAATTTAACTTACAAGCCCTGTTTACTGCCTCTGTAAGTGCATTTTGCGAGCAAGTGTATTGAAAAAGATTTTACATTAGCACTGGAATGAACCTACGTGAAGTGCCGGAAGAATTTTTAAAATCGGTTTAGTTTTTTTTATTTTATCCACAGCAAACTTGACGGTTAAATCTTTCCTCTTTTAATTTTCCTTATTTTTTCTTTTTTTTTAATTTTCCTTATGAAATGGGTTGTCTGGAGGAGATCACTTTTAGTGATAAGACCGCCCTTGCGCACGTGTTGTTTTCTGTATTTTGTTTATAATTAAGTTTTTTCTTTAATTTATGTGTGGCAAAAAAGAATTTATCTATCTATCTATCTATCTATCTCTTTTTAATATTAGTTTAGATCCATATAATATTATAAATACGAAAGTGTGTCTGTCTGTCTGCTGCGCTTTCACGGCCCATCTTTTCAACCGATTTTGATGAAATTTACAGGGATAGTTTGTATCCCGGGGAAGGACATTGGCTACTTTTTATCCCGGAAAATTAAACAGTTCCCGCTGGAATCAAAAACCTTAATCCACGCAGACGAAGTCGCGGGCATCATCTACTTTTCTATAAATTGTCACGCGTTAATTTAATTCAAACCAATGAACAGTGTTTAGTTCGAAGAACAGGGTTAGACGAAAATATCGTTGATTACTTATTGAACAATTCCTAAAGGGATGCCGGGTCATACGTGGACTCTTCGCCAATGATTACTATAGGTATATTTACCTCTGAAAAATATTTTATTTTGTAAGTACTTATAGGTATTTTATAATTTTTCAGTAATAAAATGAAAATAATGAGAATAAAAATGACAAGATTACGTGATTATTATGTGCGACCTGTTTGGCCGATTGGTTACAGACCATGACTGTTGAGGGAGAGGTCGCGGGTTCGAATTCTGCTAGGGGCATAATGTTTGTATTCAGAACATTTGTACCTGAGTCATGAATTTTATATATATATTATTTATGTACGGTATTATGTATGTATACGGCATTTTGCACATATTTCTTTTAGTACCGACTGTGCAGCTATTATGCACCCCCTATAGGAGAGGTTGGAAGGGAAAAGTTCCTGATTTCTTAATTTTCCCATTATTTATATGAAATTCCTAGCCCACATACCAAATTTCAGCTTTCTAGGGCTTTGGGAAGTACCTACCCTAGAGGTTTTGATTTTCATCAGCGATTTATAAGGCTAAATTACGAAACCGATGTATTTCAGTTATCGATAAATCTGAAACTATAAATGCTAGACAATTGATACTTGGTATGTTTAATAAGTTGGTCAACAGCATCTTATCCTGAAAATTTCAGCTTTCCAGCATCATCCGGACTGAAGCTATGACGGTTAGCAAATACGTGGAAACGCTGTCAAATATGCACCCCCAATAAGAGGGGTTGGAAAAAGAAAGTTTCAGATTTCTTAATTATTCCATTGTTTATGTGCAATTCCTAGTCTACATACCAAATTTCAGCTTTCTAGGACTTTAGGAAGTACCCTAGAGGTTTCGTGTTTCATGTGATTTAGTAAAAGTAAAAAACCCCCAAAAGTACGTATTTCAGGTATCAATAAATCTGAAACCATAAATGCTAGATAATTGAAACTTAGTATGTTTAATAAATGTGCCAACGACATGTTATCCTGAAAATTAAAGCTTTCTACCATCATCCGTACCGAAGTTATGACTGTTCTAAAATACGAGGAAATGCTGTCAGATTTGCACCCCCTATAGGAGGGGTTGGAGGGGAAAAGTTTCAGATTTCTTAATTTTCCTGTTGTTTATATGCAAATTCTAGCCTACATACCAAATTTCAGCCTTCTAGCACTTCAGGAAGTACCTTTTTCATGTTGATGACGGTCAGTGAGTCAGTCACGAAATCGACGTATTTCAGGTATCAATAAATCTGAAACTATATATGCTAGAAAATTTATACTTGGTATATTTGGTAAGTTTGCCAACAACACCTTATCCTGAAAATTTCAGCTTTCTAGCATCATCTGGACCTAAGCTATGACGGTTCGAAAATCCGACGAAACGCTTCGAGAAAAGGTAGGTAGTGCCCCGTTTCCTTTGGCTCGCTTTGGCGGGGTCACTCCCGTGACCCCAGATATTAAATTGCCGCGCGCTCCCTTTTCTGAATTTAACTAACTAAAGGATCCAAATTATTGGCCTCAGCAAAGTCCAATGCCAAACACATGTGGCAACCTTAAAATTATAAGTGTACTTAAATTAGTTATGTCTTGACAATGTTAAGTCTTTTTGTAGCCTATTAATTGAAAAAATTATATTTTTATTTTTCATATTTATTTCTCCCGGCAACTACCCCTCCATTTAACAAATTATGGATGGAAACGTCTGAAATAAACGTCGATTTATTTATTATTTATTATTATTTATCCACAAAATACCGACATTTTCAAATTTGGTCCAGATATTTACCGCTATAACGAGGTATACCGATAAAGTTTCAGATAAAGTGCCAGGGTAAGTACCTTATGAAAATGAAAAGTAAGAGCCGGAAAAAAAATTCCTTCAGCCCTTCGAGTTACCTTAAAATTGTTAATATGAGGAAGAAGAAAACTCTAAGAAACAAATCGTTTTGGGAAGGAGACTACTAAAATCGGTATTATATATAATATGTTAACTCGAAGTCAAGGACCATTTTTTTCGGACTTTATTGTTTTTTCGACTTTCGAATTCTATCAAATTTGGTGAGATGCAATATCTCATACTAATCGTACTGAACGCAATACAATATCGCATCTGTCGGTCTGTTGCATGATAAGTTATTGTGTACTTAATCTTTTATTTACATTCGATTTCCCGAGGACTTCCATGTTATTCGTTGATTTTGTTCTTCTGAATTCCGATACTTCGCTTTTGTTATTTCTTTTTGCTTGCTAACTTTATTATTTCTTTTGGTGTTTTGTGTGGCAATAAAGCATTTATCTATCTATCTATCTATCTATCTATATATTTATCCGGTGTTAATATTGATGCTAGATTGAAGTCGCTTTCAGCGTCATTGAATTTTTGCGCCATCGCCCATCGGCCATCGCCGGCCTGCTACTGACCACAAGTCTCCTCTCAAAATGAAAAGGATTTCAGCAATAGTCCTCCACGCTGGCTAAGTGCGGATTGGCAGACTCACACCTTCGGGAACATTATGAAGAATTCGCAGGCATGCAGATTTCCTCACGATGTTTACAGCAATGGATATTTTAATAGATTAAAACGCACATAGCCCCGGAAAGTTGAATAGAAGGTGGACGTCTAAACTAAGCTATATAACTATCACTATATAACTACAGCAGACAGCTTTAAAAGCAATAAAATAAATAAAGCCATAGCTTTATTGTTTACCATAGTTGGCTTCGTATTTCGACTAGCTTTTGCCTGCGATTTCGTCCGAGTGGAATTAGGCTCTTAAAAAACCCGTGTGGCCCAAATTTTATTAAAGTGCTAATTTTCATGAATATTATTTAAATATGACGAACGATATCCTTTCTTAGTACACCTCTATTCCTTCCTCTCCCCTTCCTCCTTCCTTCCTTCCTTCCTCTATTCTTTCCTTCTACGTTCAGCAGTTTGGGCTGTAGGTTGTCTGTCAGTCACTCAGGACAAAGCCTTATTTATAGGTAGAACTTATTGATATTCTGAGCCGATATATTTTAGTCAACGTAGTTTTAACTTTTCCTGTTTTTTTATTCCGCTACAAGTTAACCTTTGTCTGCGACCTCATTAATTGATCAATGGTCAGTGATGACGCAGTGTAAAATGGTAGCGGGCTAACCTGTTAGGGGTACGTCAGCTATATTAAACTTACCTACAAATCAGTTTTTACACGGCATCGTACCGAAACGTTAAATCGCTTGGCAGTCCTTGCAAGTCAAATGAATCCTTTAATTAAATGAATGATATGATGAATTATGTGCTGTGATAATAAATAATTTATGGGCAAGTCAATGCAAAATGAACTTAATTCAATGTAAATGATAAAAGAGGCCCTAACGGTCAAAGGCCGACCTATTTAACGCAGATAAGGATGGTCCTGCAAATTAATAAATAATTAGGGCATTTACTTACACAGATAACTTACGTTCAGGGGCCATACTATTGTTTCATTATTGATGACTTTCGTGTTTTAGAATTATAATCCTTATTTTGGGAACGTCAAGGTACATGACATCAAGATGTAATTTTGAGTAATATTGCGTTGGTAGTATGTTCCCTGGTTTTTTTTTTCGGATTGATTAAATGCTGCATGGCCCTATTGGCCGCTACAGCGTCACCGGGGGGTTTGGCGAGCGCTAGGCGTTGCCGAGAAAAGAGCCCTAGGGCTCGATGACATCGGGGGGGGCAACGTCTTCCTAAGGGCGCCTCAAATGAGGCTCGGACCTCGGCTTAGGATGTCGTTGGGAGTTGGGACGAATGGGAAGTCGGTTAGACTAGATTAGTCCCCCGTGAAGGGTCAGCTACTGTTTGAGACTGTCGCGTTCAGGTATTATATTACTTTACTCTATGCTGTCGCGTACCGTCGTATTAAGTCGCGCTGTCCTGTTTGTGTATGAAAACTTCAAGATCCAATAGAAGTTTTCACGTTTTCAGTTTTAAGTTTTAGTTTTAAGTTTTTTTTTGTTGATAAAAAAATATATCCTCTTCTTCTTCTTTTTTAGCCTTTATTCATCCATTGTTGGACATAGGCCTCCTCATGTGCACGCCACTCTTCCCGATGTTGGGCAAGCCTCCTCCATGTTTTCCCCGCAAGCTTGGTGATGTCGTCAACAAATATATAAAATAATTAAAATATAAACCTTAAAACTAAGACATTAAAGTTAAATTACGAATGTAGCTTAGAATAACTACCTATAGAAACCAAGTACACTCGCGAAATGTAAGCCGTTAAATTGGTGCCATAAATGGCATCGTCAGGTCCGAAATAAGCTGGTTAACTTAGTTTTAAAAGCTACAATGCTACAAACAAACTAACCAATTACTTACCCAACTTTTAGGGGGAAAACATTTAAACTGGAAACATTATGTTTGTTTCTGTGTGCGTGACAAGGCAAGTAAACACAGCAATAATAGCGAATTTGTAGCTTGCGTTTTGAGAAGGCGTTGTTTGGAAACACACATTCTATATGTAGGTATTCTAAGGAATGTAGTATATTTATATTAAAGACCTTTTGTCTTCGTAACAACGCGAATCCACAAGTTTACCCCTTACCAAAAAGTGCTCAACGCGGCTAAAGAAGTTTTCACTTCAAAAACCTCGAAATGGCCTATATTATACCACCACCACCACCTCCACCACCACCACTACAGCCCATTAACATCCCACTGCTGGGCACGGGCCTCCACTCTCATTGGAGAGAGGGAATTAGAGCTTAGACCACAGATAAGAGAATCATCCCACCACGCTGCTCCAATGCTTGTGTGTATACTACACAAGTGAGTTAAATCATTAAGTATATAGTAGTGGGCATAGACCTCTTATTTACTATTGGTAGTAGGAAATACAAGTGAGAGTGACGCTAATAGCGCGTCACGGTATTAAACTCATCACGTCACGTCACGTCACGGGAAAAGCAGACGAAAGCGAAAATGCATAATATCTACTATTCGATTACTATAGCGGTGAAGTTGTTAATTAGACAAACCCATACAGCTAAATTAAGGTAAAGCGGTGCTAGTCTTTAGCCTAGTGGTTAAGGGTTTAGACATCCGAATTCCTATACGGTCGCGGTGTCGCGGGTTCGATCCCTGGGCACGCACCTCTAATTTTTCGGAGACATAATGTGGCTATGATCAAGGTTTTTTTATCATTTTTTTAATTCTACTACAAGTTAGCCCTTGACTGCGATCTCACCTGATGGTAAGTGATAATGCAGACTAAGATGGTAACGGGCTAACCTGTTAGAGATATGGCAGTTAAATTAAAGCCATACCCCTAGTCGGTTTGTAGTTTCTACACGGCATCGTACTGGAACACTAAATCGCTTAGCGGTACGTCTTTGCCGGTAGGATGGTAACCAGCCACGGCCGAAGTCTCCCACCAGGCCAGACCAGCGAAAATTCAGAAATTATATTATATTCCCAAATTGACCCTGCCGGGAATCGAACCCGGGACCTTCCACGTTAAGGCGCTTCACACTGCGCCAGGGAGTTGCTTTGTGCGTTTCAAGCAAGAACCTTGCAAGAAATTACCTGAATCGAACGAAGCTACCCTTACGAGGTTATTAGTATTTTTTAAAAAGCCTGTTTGACTGCCTCGTTGGTCTAGTGGTTAGCATGTTCGATTGCGGTCGACGAGGTTCCTGGTTCGAGTCCCGGGTCGGGCCATACTTAAGTATTGGGTTTTTCTGACTAGAAATTCTCAGTACTAACTACTAACCCTGAGTTAGGAAGTTGGCGGTGTTTCACCCCCGTGCCTCGGAGAGCACGTTATGCCGTCGATCCCGATTATTATCACTAACATGATAATAGTCGTTTAAGCCCGCCAACCCGCATTGGAGCAGCGTGGTGGGTCTAAGCTCTAATTCTCTCTCTCCTATGAGAGTGGAGGCCTGTGCCCAGCAGTGTGACGTTAATGGGCTGTAGTGGTGGGTTAAAAGGCAAAAATCACGCTATCCATTATCGGTCATTGTTCAAAGGCAAATCAGTATAACAATAGCTCGGTATCGACACACGTTATATATATCCGATATAGTACTCTGTGGTATCGACTTCACATACCTACACTGTACCTACTTCCTAGGTAACCGCTGCTTATCAACAAGGTCAGATGTACATTGCAACGACCTTGGCTATTGATGCAATACCTAACTGCTCTTGCGTGTAACTTGCACGTATTACCTACTCCTGTACTGTTTAAGCTATATAATACTAGCTGATGCCCGCGGCTTCATCCGCGTGGATTGAAGTTTTTCAAATCCCGCGGAAATATTTAATTTTCCGCGATAAAAAGTAGCCTATGTGTTATTCCAGACTATAATCTATATCTGTGCCTAATTTCATCAAGATCCGTTCAGCCCTTCTGGCGTGGTTGAGTAACAAACATCCATCCATAGTAGTATACATTAATAAGTATTGATTTGTATGAGTACCTAATGAGACTAGTAGTTTATGCTAAATCATTGATTAGGTAGGAAATCACACATTTCTCTAATATAATAATCATGGTTTTTTTTAAAGTTATGAGTCAAAACTAAATCTTGGTACAAGACATTAGTACACCTAAACCGCTTCTTTCCATATCAAATAAACGTAAACCTGTAACCATTATGATAAAACGCGTAAATGGTGCATACACTAATCGCGTGAGTCGTTTTCTAAATGGGTTCACGCATTCCATTGTTAACTTTTTGTCTATATCTATAGTTGGACACTTTAGATTTTTCTCCTACTTGATAACTACGAAAAGCTTTATCAATCATTGCTATAATCTCGATTGAGATATTGCCAATATCAAAAATAATTTATTAATTTAGAATAGAATAGAATAGAAAAATCTTTATTGGCAGCAATAAACACAGATGCACAAAATAAATCAAAATTAAAAATGAGTTACATATAAATCATAAAATTTAAGTTTGTACAGCAGTGCAACGCTACCAACAGGTGAGTCACTCAGCTTGTGTTGGGGCTCCTGGCCTCTCAGACTTAAAACTGGCGATGCTACCAGTACGCTTACTCCCAGTTTTAACATTGCAGATACGATAGAGTGACGTGAGCGTTCGATCGCATTTGCGTCAAACTAAAATGAACCTTAATAGCATTGATTTAGAGCCACAAATTCAGTGCAACCGATTTAAATTTCGAAACGTACCGTTTGGAGCGCTCACTGTGAATGCATACACGAAACTGAACTTTAAATCAATGACATTATGGTTCATTTTAGTTTGACGCAAATGCGATCGAACGCTCACGTCACTCAATCGTATCTGCAATGTTAAAACTGGGAGTAAGCGTACTGGACTCGCGTCTGAGGTGCCAGGTGTCCCAACGCTGATTTTCAGTGACCGCATTTCGATGCGAACGTCAATGATATAGCCTTTATATTTTTGGCAGAATATGATAATAACATAAGTTGGTATAAAAATGAAAACCTTAGAGAAAACAAAACCAAAGATAGGTTTTGTAAATACAAGTAAATTATGAATATTACATTAATGTAAAAAAGCACGTCAAAATGTTTATGACGTCATATTTCAGAATTTCATACAAACTGAAGCAATAATCCAACAGTTAATCCAACTCGTATGAAGGTATTTAAAAAAAACTTTCTTACATATTTTTCTATAGGTATTTCTTATCCGTCTAAGGTACTGTATAAGACACTTAAATTATTATTGTTCAATCTTCATAGATTAAAAATAAAAAGAACCTTCTTGTCTCTGGCTTAGACATGAACGCACGGTATCGCATCTTATAAAATTACAATTTAGAGAACTAGGCCACTTAACAATCTTCATCTGTCCTTGCCATTGCTAATCATAATACATTAGTAGCAGAACACACAGCTATAGATTTTAAGTACATTATATAAAGCAGTCAGATAAGTTTCAGTAAGTATGGGTATTAATTAATAACTATAAAATCTACATTATATAATACATTAAATAATAAGTAGGTACTTATTTATTTAAAAACACTTTGTTATCTAACAGGCAAAAAGTACATACTTATTGTATGTGAGTGGGTGTATGTAGGACGCAGTGTAGGACGACCTCCAGCTCGCTGGTCCGATGACCTAAAGAAGGTGGCGAGAAGCGGGTGGATGAGGAAGGCGGAGGACCGTGTTTGGTGGCGCGCTCTCGAAAAGGCCTATGTCCAGCAGTGGATGCATACAGGCTGATGGATGGATGGATGGATGGGTGTATGTACTGTTAAGCTACTAAAAATCACTAAAAATCTGTTTACCTAAGACTCAGTTTAAGACAAATATATGTAAACAATTTTGGCTTATTTATTTACTAGCTGATGCCCGCGACTTTGTCCGCGTGGATTGAGGTTTTTTGTTCCCGCGGGAACTCCTTAATTTTCCGGGATAAAAAGTAGCCTATGTGCTAATCCAGACTATACTCTATCTCTGTACCAAATTTCATGCAGATCCGTTCAGCCGTTCTGGCGTGAAAGAGTAACAAACATACATACATACAAACTTTCGCATTTATAATATTAAATATAGATTCAGGTAACCACCACCACTACAGCCCATTAACGTCCCACTGCTGGGCACAGGCCTCCAGTCTCATAGGAGAGAGGGAATTAGAGCTTAGACCCACCACGCTGCTCCAATGCGGGTTGGCGGGCTTTAACGACTATTATCATGATAGTGATAATAACCGGGACCGACGGCTTAACGTGCTCTCCGAGGCACGGGGGTGAAACACAGCCAACTTCCTAACTCCGGGCTAGTACTAAAAATTTCTAATCAGAAAACCCCAACACTTAATTATGGCCCGACCCGGGACTCGAACCCGGGACCTCGTTAGCGGCAGTCGAACACGATAACCACTAGACCAACGAGGTAGAGGCAGTATTCAGGTAAAGATTCAGGTAAAGCACTATAAAATTAAATTGAATCATCAAATATAAAGTTAAAAGCGTAGGTACTTACTTACTGTAGGCACATAATCACACACTTTGTCACAGTAAAGCTGATCACAAAACTATTTGAATTCAATTGCTTATTCTTAAACGAAGCGATAAACTTAATGTATTCTTGTCTCTTGAGTAAGTAGGCTAAACATAATATTGGATTTTTCGGGAATTTCTACTTAATAAATTATGGTATTTTAAAACTTTTACAATGTTTAATATAATATTAAATCACCCTATAGTTAATAATCGGTATAAATAATAATCAATTGCAGTGCGTCCCGAGAAAACTCGAAAACTACTGGACCGATTTTGATGAAATGTGTGTGTTAGAGTGAGAGAGCGTGGTCCTCACCAATTGGCCGTAGGCCAAACGGCGGGGGTGCGGGCCTCGAGGTCTTAGTGGCCTTAAGTGGTTAAGGGGGGCCCCTTAACCACTTAAGTAATTTATTACCAAGATTTCGCTGGTAGGTATATTTTCCATAAAAGATTATTTCAAATTCCCATAAAAGTACATATCCATTGATTGTCCGACATTTTTCAGAGAAACATGGTAACCCGAACAAAGAATTTTACGAAGAATGGCCTATTGAAATATCAACGATGCAATCGAAAACCAAAACAAGACAGATCGACGGATCAGACTTCTTATAAAGTTAATCACAATGGACGATTAAAATTTGACTTGGATTAAATACATTATACGACTATACGTATGGCTAATAAGTAGATCCTTACATCGTACCTACTAATATTATAAATGAGAAAGTGTGTTTGTTTGTTAGTTTGTTCGTTTTAATCACGATTCACGCCACAATGGAGTAGCGCCCGTTCTTTCTGCTGGACCCAGCAATTTTACGAGTATGTAGATCAATTTGCATTTTTTCATGCCCATTGAGTATATCTAAACAACTTAGATTTACTACACCAATCCGTGCCCCTAGAACGAGTTATATAGTTTTCGAAAACGTAATTCGATGTTTTTTCTAAGGCTCAGTTGCCCAATTTTTTTTTATTTTACTTTATAAGTATATAAAGCATTTATTTTAACAATTAATCGTAAATGTTTTTAAAGTTATTCAGTAGAACCTTAGTCAGGTCAAATAACATACGAAGATAACAGGCATCATCTAGTAGGTACAGTAGAAGAATTATTTTCACGTTGGCAAAATATTGATTGGTTGTTACGGCAATTTGAAAGTCAGGTCTACCAACGCGCCAGTTCGGACTTCGGACAACAGATTCTAGATATTATACCACAACAGGTCAGCCTGCTACCATCTTAGACTGCATCATCACTTACCATCAGGTGAGATCGCAGTTAAAGGATAAATTGTAGTGGAATAAAAAAAAGAATATTGAATCGCAGGAAAACCATAAAAGGTTTCGAGAAGTGCAAACTCGCGCTAGAGGCTACCTGAGTAAAGGAAGCCGGTTAAAATATGATACGTGACTACAGAAGCAGATTCTACTAAAAAGAGTCGGTTCTAATGTCACAAACTAAAGTGAATATCGAAAAACGAAAACTATAAAAGTTTTCGAGAAGTGCAAACTCGCGCTAGAGGTAACCTGAGTTACAGGAAGCCGGTTAAATGATACACTGCAGAGAGCTAATGTGCATTCGGAAACAAAGGAATCACTGAACCGATTTGTATGAGACTCATTGTTGACGCTTATTGTTTTAGAATTACCATATACCGTATCCCGTGTCGCGAGCGTACCGTAACGTCACCGTACCGTAACGTAACCTATTGTTTTTGTATAAATTTGTCTCATTTGTGATGAGTGAGATACAAAACAGACGATGCCCCAAGTTACTTAATACGTCTTTTTAGACAACTAGATTCGTCCCGCGCATTCGTCCGCGTGGACTAAGGCTTTTTTTAAAAATCCTATGGGAACTCTCTTTTTAGGGTTCCGTAGCCAAATTTGGCAAAAACGGAACCCTTATAGATTCGTCATGTCTGTCTGTCTGTCTGTCTGTCTGTCTGTCTGTCTGTCTGTCCGTCCGTATGTCACAGCCACTTTTCTCCGAAACTATAAGAACTATACTGTTGAAACTTGGTAAGTAGATGTATTCTGTGAACCGCATTAAGATTTTCACACAAAACTAGAAAAAAAACTATAAATTTTGGGGGTCCCCATACTTAGAACAGAAACTCAAAAAATTTTTTTTCATCAAACCCATACGTGTGGGGTATCTATGGATACCCAAGTAGCAAAAAAGTCCAAAAAAGTCGTATAAATCTAGAGTTATACGACGTCATGTTGTGTAGTAGTCTTATAATGGTAATAAGACAACAATAACGTCCTATAGATGTCATCGATTCGGCCTTTTAGTCGTGCGACTATTAAGTTATAATAAATAGTCGAGTAAACGTCTATAAAACGAAATTATATGACGTTATGTAATGGTAACAGCCACAACGCTTATACGACATTCGTATGATTGTATAAACGTCGGTGTATGATATTTATATGACTGACAGTCATGTAGACGTTAATTCATAACATTTATATAACTAACATTACTTTGTTTTTTAGTCGTCGTGGTTAAGCCTTTTATACAACCAAGTAGTTTTCTTGTGACTGCAATATAACTATTACGAGACATTAAGTCATATAAGTGTCAAACTCCAACTTTAATAAGACTTAAAGTTGAGTAGGAGTCTAGACCCAACTTTAATATAACTTATCCTACACCTAATAATATTGAGGAACCCTAATGTCTAAAACATGGCGTTTTCAATGGTCGTCACAAAAACATTTACACGACATCTAGTTATTTTAACGTCGTTTAAAGGTTGGACACTAACTAAAACATCATGGCCGGAAGTTTTGAATGAAGAGATAATTTGAAATTATTTAAATATAATGCATAAAACACAAAATCACGGGGGGGCATTAAAATATTCATAGTATTTTCATATATACTTTCTCGTAAAAATTAAGTTTCCAGTCGAAATCAACGCTACGCAATATAATACAAACATAGAATAATTAATTTTTAATAGAATTAGTTTTACTTAATTGCCTTCTAACCATAAATTTTTAGTTAATTATTTTTTTTTAGTCACTTCACAACATTAATATGACTATGTAAGAGTTATCTCGTAACGTCTATATAATCAAAACGTTCTATTCTACAACGTCTACAGGACGTCTAAACGACGTAAATGGTCATCGCCGCGACCTTTATGTGACGATTAAACGACAAATGGTCTTATAACTGGGGCCATTTTCGCGTTTTGTAAACGTTATAATAACGTTTATACAACCTTTCTTTAGGACTAAAAGGTAAACAAAAAACGTTGTCACGACTTTTATACGACATCGAATTGTTACTTGGGTAGGTCTTCAAAAATGATATTGAGGTTTCTAATATCATTTTTTTCTAAACTGAATAGTTTGCGCGAGAGACACTTCTAAAGTGGTAAAATGTTGGTCCCCCCCCCCGTAAGTTGTAACCCGTAACTTCTAAAATAAGAGAATAATAAAACTAAAAAAAATATATGATGTACATTACCATGCAAACTTCCACCGAAAATTGGTTTGAACGAGATCTAGTAAGTAGTTTTTTTTTAATAATTTAAAACTTACTACAGGTTTGTACGGAACCCTCGGTGCGCGAGTCCGACTCGCACTTGGCCGGTTTTTTTACGTACAAGTAAGCCCTAGATCGATCTCACCTAGCGGTAAGTGATGATGCAGTCTAAGATAGTAGCAGGGCTAAGTGAGCTAACCTGTAGAGGGGTATGGCAGTTATATTATAATAGCCCTTTACCTTATCGGTTTTTACACGGCTTCGAACGCTAAATCGTTTGGCGGCAATCCTTTGCCAATACGCCCTAGGGTGGTTACTGGCCACGGCCGAAGCCTCCCACCAGACCAGACCAGAGAAAATCAGAAATTATAATAATTCAAAATGGCCCTACTGGAGATGGACCCGGAAACTCCGACTTAGGCTACGTCGGCACTGCAAAAAATATTCGCACGATTTTTTTTCGCAATTCTGTAACACTTCAAATCATAATAAGTCTTATACGCACTTGCGAATAAAATTCGCGCGGATGTTTTTCGCAGTGCGGACGACCCCTTATACCTAGTAATAAGACAATAGCGCTTACCACCAGAGAGGCCGTCTATTTATTGCCATTTAGATTACTACTCACCGTAAACTTCAAGTTTAACTTCTTCTTTCACTTTTTAAATTAATTCAACTATTCTAGTATGACGATCACGCATCACAATTTAATTCGAACCTTGTATAAACAAGATATAATCACAGTTCTATGAAACGCATCGCGTTTGCTTGCGCAAGCGCATCTCTATAGCTAACCCGAACAAGGCCGTTGACCCCTGGCTTACGTCTTACCAGATGTCACATTTCCGGTTCCTCTCATTATAATAAACCTATGCAATGATAGAAAAGATTCCGATGAAAGGGCCCTTGGAGTTCAACTGGGCCCCAATCATGTAAGAATGTCCGATCAATCGTTTAAGATTTTTGTCAAAGTAAAATAAACTATAACTGCATTGAATTAGAGCTCAATTTCGTCTGCTCATTCTTATACGTTTAGGGTATCGTACATACCTAAACGTATAAGAATGGGCAGACGAAATTGAGCTCTAATTTAATGCTGTTATGGTTTATTTACTTCGCCGCAGATTTTTAACGATTTCATCGGTCATCCTTACATGATTGGGGGGCTGATCTTCTAAGTTGCTCTCTATAATAATTTTCGAACGATGTTTTCGTTTTAGAACACTATCCCAAACCCTCTGGTTTCTCTGCTTATCTCTGTTCTAGTGTTGAGTAATACTGTGTTGTGCATACTAATATTATAAATGCGAAAGTGTATTTGTTTGTTGGTTTATTGGTTTGTTGCTTTGTCCTTCAATCACGCCGCAATGGAGCAACGGATCGACGATCGATCGGTAAGTGATGATGCAGTCTAGATGATAGCACAGGCTAACCTGTTAGGGGCATGGCAGCTATATTAAACCCATACCCCTAATCGGTTTCTTAACGACATCGTACCGGAACGCGGCACGTCTTTGCCGGTAGGGTGGTATTACTAGCCACGGCCGAAGCCCCAGGCCAGACCAGGGAAAATTTAGAAACTATAAATTCTCAAATTAACCCTGCCGGGAATCGAACCCTGGAGGCGGGACCTCCGCACGTAAGACAACAGCACTCAACACTGCTTCAAGAGGTCGTCAAAAATTAATTTATTCAAACTAGGTAGGTATTGAGCCTCAATACCTACCTAGTTTGAATAAATTAATTTTCTTTTGAGTTTGAAGACAAGATCGCCCTTGACCGTGCTAGCGTGCGTGTTTCCCCCCATCTTCCTATTGAGAGAGTGGGTCAAGGCGTATCCTACATCCCATGTCTAATGGGATCGAATCTAATAACCTCCTGACACCATGAAGAACGTATATTTATAGTTGAAGTGGTTATATACGCTCATCTTACTAGATGATGCCCGTGACTTCGTCCGCGTGGATTAAGTTTTTTTGTATTCCCGCAGGAACTCCTCAATTTCCGGTATAAAAACTACTTAGCCTATATCCTTCCCTGTGGCTGTGATACAACCTAACTTTGTACCAAATTTCATCAAAATCAGTTGAATAGATGGGCCGTTAAAGCGTAGCAGACAGACAGACAGACACACTTTTGCATCAATTACTTATATAATATCATAAATGCAAAAGTGTGTCTGTCTGTCTGCTACACTTTCGTGACCCATCTGTTCAACCGATTTTGATGAAATTTGGTACAGAGACAGGTTACAACTTAAGTACATCCCGAGGATGGACATACCTAGGCTTTTTATCCCGGAAAATTAAAGAGTTCCCGCGGGAATCAAAATTCTTTATCCACGCGGACGAAGTCGCGGGCATCATCCAGTTTATAATATTAGTATGAAAGTATAGATAATGGAATATGTATATCTTATACCTGCTAGTATTATAAATGCGAAATTGTGATTGTTCATCTGTCTGTCTTAACATCCTAGTAGCCGAATTCGACGAAAATTTGTAGAAAAGGTACCCAAGGGAAAGGGATAAAAATTATAATGCCTATGTCCTTCCTCTGAATACAGCATACAATATATCTTTATACCAAAGATAGACTATAAGATATAGGCAAATATAATAAAATGCGTAAAACCTTTCTGCTATTAAAGGCTATTCTGCTTTAAAAATACGCTACACTCATAAGTATAAAATAATGACATCGTAAAATACCTAATAGGTATCTAATGCTTTCAATGCAACTATATACATTATTAATTATCCAATCATTTAACAACGATAAACTAGTCACGTATTTAAAACAAACAATATAGATAATAATAAATGAACTATACATCATAATATTATTACAATGCAATATTAAAAAGTTTGTGTAACTCACCAAAAAATATGGTTATTCGAACTCCTTCCTGAAAACTTCACAGAATAAATTTTCACGAATTTCCGAACGTGAATTCGTAATTCGAACGCGAAAGGGCGGGAAAATCTGACATACGCCCATACGCGCGCAGCGTTCGCGCCTCAACTGACAGATGTATGGAATACAGCAGCTGATTCTGATATTTATTTCTTTAACCACAATCTAAAATCAACTTTAAATCTGAAATGTTAAAGCTTAATTTGCAATGCCAGTTTTTCCAGAAAATTTGATGTTAGGTTTAAGCATTATTACTTCGCGTTAAAAGCGATTTACTCAAATTACAAAGCTGTATTTTCTCGTATTGATATTGGAATTTAAATTTACGTGTGCATTTTATGCGATTATTAATTTACATAAAAGTCAAAAGGCTTTACATAAGTAATGCAGGAATAACAATAAAAAGATTTACCTAAAGATCGAAGCGGTTATTGGAAAAAGTATATCAAACACACACGAAAACTTTGGTCTAATTTTCAGATATTCAGATTGACTCTACGTTTAGGTATATTTTAGAGGCGCATTGAATTCTTAGGGCCCGTTTCCACTAAAGATGTGCTACGTTGCTAAAGTACGGATGGGTCAATAGGAGTGTTGATTTGACTGGCTAAGCTCTGCTGGAAAGGGGCCCAACTAAACTAAGTTTTTCACCAGTTACAGCGAGGGATGAGAGCTAAAGACGAAAGCTTAGGTTGCGACTTGCGAGCTAACGTACGAGCTAAAATCATACTTCATATCATACTAATATTATAAATGCGAAAGTGTGTTTGTTTGTTGGTTTGTTGGTTTGTCCTTCAATCACGCCGCAACGGAGCAACGGATCGACGTGATTTTTGGCATGGGTATAGTTGAGAACCTGGAGAGTGACATAGGCTACCTTTTATCGCGGAAAATTAAGGAATTCCCGCGGGAATCATAAAAACTTACACCACGCGGACGAAGTCGCGGGCATCAGCTAGTACATCATAATAATTCATAACTCACCATGAGATACCCAATAATCCTCTCAAAATCGGAAGTGTGGTCCAATAGGGATGATGACAAGTGACAATCAATTAAATCGTCAACTCTTTATCAAACTTAAAAACGCAGCTAAGCGCGTTTTTAAGCATGGAAGTTTGTGTGAAATACATAGTTGTGACTTGTGACGTCATTTTTTTTCAGAAATCCCACATAACCCGATCTCCCCCCCCACACTTCGACGACCCCCTCATTAACGTATGACGTATTTTATGGATGATCCCTTAGTACATACTAGATGATTCCCGCGGGAACTCTTTAATTTTCTGAAATTAAAAGCTTATGTCCTTCCATCCTCGGATATAATCTACCCCTGTACCAAATTTCATCAAAATCTGTTGAACAGATGGGTTGTGAAAGCGTAACAGACAGACAGACAGACACACTTTCGCATTTATAATATTAGTATTACATATTAAACTAGAAGTATACTATAAATAAATGATTATTTTATACTGACCCCATAGATAAACAAATGACCCCATCATTAAACTACGAGTATGTAAATGTATGTAATAGATAATTTTATAAATAGACATATTCTATATCTACTCTATAAACTAGTGGTTCGCCCCGAACTGAGACCTCGCGGTATCCATAAACTTACAGAGCGCCATCTATGTGAAGTTCTGTTAAACATAGTGAAGCTCATTAAAAATTAAATAATTTCCTTTCCTTAGAATATTTATCTAATTTTAGTATTTGTTGTTCAAGTACAGGATATAATTCAAATAAGTGATCAAGTTTCAGGCTCAGCCTTTTCTTTTTAAGCACAAACGAATAAATTTGTACAGAGCGCCATCTATTGACAACATTGTGAAGTTTGTTAAAAATACGTGTGCTCATTAAAAATTAAATAATTTCGTTTCCTTATAATATTTATCTAATTTTAGTATTTGTTGTTCAAGTACAAGATATAATTCAAATAATTAATCAAGTTTCAGGCTCAGCCTTTCAGAAAATTGGGAGTTCTGAGGTCATCTTTGGACGTCAGAAAATCACCACTTTGAAAGCCCCCCTTCTATGAGAGCCCCCCTGAAATAAAGATTTTTATAACTTTTTAAGCCATATTCGGCGGGAGGCCATCGGTTTACACAGTATATTTAAATTTGAAGTACTTAATTACGTTCAGTAATTCAGAAGTTATAAGGCTCTGACAGACGGACGGACGGACAAGTGCCAATTCACCCAAGTAGACTCAGAGACCTTCGCTTCGCTCGGTCAAAGATACACTGAACTAGCTTTTGCCCGCAACTTTGCTCACGTTTAGTTCGATTTTCATACAAATTTCAAACCCCTATTTTACCCCTATAGGGGTTAAATTTTCAAAAATCCTATCTTAGCGGATACATACGTCATAAGAGCTAACTGTATGCCAAACAGCACGATCCCACCGGTGCAGTGGTTTGAGCTGTGCGTTGATAGATCAGTCAGTCAACTTTTCCTTTTATTAGATGACTAGCTTATGCCCGCGACTTTCGTCCGCGTGGACTACACAAAGAGCAACGGCGAAATTTTTATTGACCACATTTACTAAATCTTGATTGTACACAAGTAAGGTAAAGACGAAAGTAATTTGCTTATTTTTTTAAATTTTATCAAGTATTCACCTTAATTAATTGAACCTAGGTAAAAAAATAAAATATTTAGGGAATCTTTTTTGATTATTTAGTTCCCGTTTCTCAGTTTAGTGTTACCAGTAGCTAGAATAAATCTAAATTAGTAGATTATTTTGTATCGTTTTAAAAATTAAAATTATTTCGTTTTAATCAATGTTTGCATAAATAATAGTATTGCTCTTTTTTTTAGTGTATTTAAGTTAATTTTCTTGCATACATTATTGAATAATCTCTAACAGAATGGTAATAATTGAAAGAATATTATGGCAGCACTGATGCTGATTGTCTGTGGCTGTGCCTAATGTTTTACTGGTCTGTGGTTGTCATCTGTCTTTGTTTTTGTGGCTTTCTTCCGGTTCTCATTTTTAGAAGTGACATTACCCATAGAGATATATTACCTATATGGACATTACCACAGAACCTACAAAACTTTAGAACGACATATCTTTTTTTTTTAGCCTCATAAAAAAAAAATTCTAGCTGCTGTGAGCTTCATATTAGACGCTTAGAAAAATATTTTTTTTTCACACGTGTACATAATTATTTTTTCTCAATAATATTGATGTATGGAAGTTCGCCGTTGCTCTTTCGAACACTCATTTTACCCCCTTAGGAGTAGAATTTTCAAAAAACCTTTCTTAGCGGATATCTACGTCACAATAGCTATTTGCACGCAAAATTTCAGCCCGATCCGTCCAGTGGTTTCAGCTGTGCATTGATAGATCAGTCAGTCAGTCAGTCACCTTTTCCTTTTATATATTTAGATATTAGGAATGATGCCTATGTCAAAAATAAATTATTTCTAACTGATTATAATAGAGACCGTTCTCAAATACCTAAAATAGACATCCTCGGTTAGTTTTAAGTTAGATAACCATTTTAAATTATTATAGATCAGACAAAAAAAGTGCGTTCAACTTTGATGACGTCACAACTATGTATTTCATAC
The DNA here is from genome assembly GCA_917051295.2 of Erebia ligea. NCBI lineage: Eukaryota > Metazoa > Arthropoda > Insecta > Lepidoptera > Nymphalidae > Erebia > Erebia ligea. The sequence continues at coordinate 4,012,639 of OU785241.1, forward strand.
AAATTTCCATACTAGAAGCGAAGAAACTTAAAAACGCAGTTTGATAAAGAGTTGCTGATTTGATTAAGTTGTCATCATCCCTATTTTAGGTAAGTGCATTTATGATATAACTCTGGATTTAACTATCTATCGACCATTCATAAAATGACCCTGCCTGCTTATGTATGTGTACATAAGCTCTGCATTCAACTCGAACGCGAACTATACGTTACATGAAGGCGTACAATTGAAAATCAGAATGTCATATTGTCCGTTGCGTGGAATCCTTCTAAAGTTCAAAGGTTCAACGTCATAATTGAGCTTAGGCAGACTCGCGTGCATTGTTGTCGCCCATCTAGCGTGACGGTCAGCGTTTGCCGAAATTGTGCCACGTAATTACCCTGGAATTCATAAACGTTGGGTAACCAGTCTCTGGCAAAATGCCGTTCACGATTCGCGTAGGACTTGAATGTAGAATCAACCTTTGTTGCAATTCATAAACGTTCGCCAGACAATCTCCTAGCTGAATGGAGAAGAAATGGAGATGTACAGAATATTGTCTATTGATTGACATGTTATCTGTGGAAATTCTCTATGGATGTCACTTTGACGCACTGAGTCACTCAAGTGAACGTCAATGTTTGTTTACAAACAAACATTGACGCGGTTTTCAATTTCCAATGGTTTCCAATTTTAGGGAATAATAGAAAGCAAAGACCGAAGCGAATTCGAAATTTACGTGGTAAAACGCTGACGAATAATACCACTTTGATAGCGGTGATGCCCAACTTCATGATTTGTATATCCTGCATAAAGTCAGAGACGGCCAAGGCTGACGGTACATCCTGGGCACGTATAAGAATCGCTCTGGAGCACCTTTGCAAAAATATCGCGAAGATATGTTTGTTCGCAGATAACAAAAGTGCAGCTTACTCTCCATAAACTGAAGTCCAGTAGAACTACTTCAGCTCTTACGAGTACGTTCTAAACTGTTCCGGCATGGTGCAAAGATGTGTTCATCAGTGCAGACTTTTGGCCTGAGGGCATAGTATACCGTCGTTACAGGGAAGCGAGAACAAGAATTCCTTCTGCTTCATAAGACTATAATATACTTATTTTTAGAATTGTATTTATAGTATTTTATGAATTATATTGTATTGTGTTATAATTATGATTAAATATTGTTGCCTGATTTAAATAAATAATTCAATGTTAAGATCAAAGTTATCATGTTCTTGCTTAGTCACTGACTTCAGTGACTAAACAAGAACATGATAACTTTGATCTTAACATTGAATTATTTGGTATCCTATTACTTAATAGGATACCAAATTTCGAATCTATCAAACCTGTATTGGTAGTTGCTCTCATACTTTCTTCAACATATTATGATAATCTGCAAATAGCTGAAGAGATTTTCTTGAATCATTGCTAAGAACACTTTCGATCAAGTCCTCTAAACCAAAAAAATAAATCAAAATCGGTTCATCCGTTTGGGAGCTATGCTGCCGCAGACAAATACACAGATGCACAAACACACACAACCTCTTTTAGCGTCGGTAAGTAGTCAAGACTGAAAGACCATGAAGGTACTTATAGAGCTAGTTTTATGGCATTTATACATGGCTTTATATAAAAATTCTATTTTTATTTATGAATGAATAAGTACAGAAAACTACAAAATGTTATAATCCATTTAATATTATTTTAACAACTAATACCAGGCTGAAGAAGGACATCATTCATATTTTTGACTGCTATTGTGATTCTTGTATTGCTAGCCACTTCCTTTTCGCCTCAAGAAATGCACATATCATATGAGGTCATCCAACCAAATGAATTAATCCACGACCTTTATTCTAACTTCTTCACACAAGATCTTGGCTCAAACTGAGGATAGTAGAACAACGTATGTTCTGGAATTGCCTTTAGGTACTGTGTAGTACATACATTAACTGTAGTTCCTTTATTTTGCGCTCGATATTATGTATTATTCGTCAACATCCTATGTCCTATGAGATAAGTACAGAGTCATTATAAAAATTTCCTTCTTTCTTGTTTACCTAGTTCTGTATACCATCAATTAGCCTTTGCGTCTACTAGCCTTGCATCTTTATGTAGGCTGGCCGATTGTGGTATCTTTCAAGAGTCCGTCCTCATGCGGCACTTCTTTCTTCTGGCAATAATTCATAGCCATCGTTTCAATCCCTCCCCGGCCCACTATTAAATACTGAGCACGTGCCTCTTCTTAGAACGAGAAGGGTAACTTCCGGAAATACCCGTCTGTATCAGGACAGCATAAATCGTCGTAGTTTTATATGCACTGGCTGTAATTAGCGATTTCATCATCAATGTAAAGCCATCATTCGCTTTACACTACACTTTGGATAATTGGTGGATTTATTGGTTTTACCACAAGTACAAACTTAGAAGAACATGTTGTATATGACTCAAATCACATTTTTTCTTCGATTTTTTATTAAAAATCAAGATTTATTACGCACAAATAGCCCACAAAATACAAAAATAAAGCTATGTCAAACTCATGTCATAGCAAAAGCCTCGTTTGATTGTGTCTGATTCGCGGAAATCGGCGAATCAGTATTCAGCCGCTGTTAGCGAACGCATGGAGAGTCTCTTTCGACTATGAAATGCAAAAGAGAGTCTCTTTCGACTATGAAATGCAAAAAACTTGAATTTGAGACATAGCGCTTGAAACGTCTCGGAAAAGAGCCGTTCAGTCGATTATGAATTCCACTGTTAATCTGTTCTCTACTGTAAGGGAACCGCAATATCGCTGTATCACAAATTTTGAGGAAATACTTAAACAATTCAAATTATAAAGGGGTTAGGATAATTTTGTTTGGAGCCTGGCCTACCTACCGTCCCGCCATTTCAATTAGCTTTTCGAAATAACGACGACCACTTTTAAAACCTGGACTAATAATAATCAATAGCCGAAGTATTTCTTAGACAATATCTTCTATAAAGCGTCAGGCTTCTTTCAAAGCGGTGCTGGTTGAGCCATCATCAAATAGACTATTTCTTTGATAGCATAGGTATATCTCGGAATGATGGATGGATGGATCTCTGTCCATTTGTGTAGCAAATTCTGTAAGTCTTCCACACTTTTTCAGATTTTTGTGTTGTACCAAATGTCAGGAACATCTGGTAGACCACAAAATGTGATGTCTGTCTGTACGTCTCATAATATGTCCGTCGTCGTCTCTCGAACCCACACCTTGTAAGTTATTATGCATAGCTTTTACCACCACCACCACCACCACTACAGCCCATTAACGTCCCACAGCTGGGTACAGGCCTCCACTCTAATAGGAGAGAGGGAATTAGAGCTTAGACCCACCACGCTGCACCAATGCGGGTTGGCAGGCTTTAACGACTATTATCATGTTAGTGATAATAACCGGGACCTACGACGGCTTAACGTGATCTTCGAGGCACGGGGGTGAAACACCGCCAACTTCCTAACTCCGGGCTAGCACTGAGAATTACTAGTCAGAAAAACCCAATACTCAATTATGGCACGACCCGGGACTCGAACCCGGGACCTCGTCGGCCCCAGTCGAACATGCCGACCACTAGACCAACGAGGCAGTATAGCTGTTATACCACCATAATAATATGCACATACAAGTTAGGCAGTTGACCTTTCGCTGATAATGGTGCATTGACCCCCGATAATAAATTGTTATTACTTATCACTACCTAAACAGCCGATGCATTTAATTAAAATTCATTTCAATTATAGCATGAATTTAGTTTATGACTGAACAATTATGTTACTCACATTTTACCCAATTAATTCAATTTTTTTCGAAGTTTACCGATTTTTTTGGTAACCAATAATAGGTAAAATGATAGACGTCCACTACTGCAGGGCTAGCATGGGCCGGAGATAAAAATTTTACCTCCGATTTTATCCACTGACAAGAGATAAAATTAACTTATCCACCCCTCAGAGCACGGCAACAGGGGAGAGGAGAAGTTTATCCCCGTTTGACATTTCACGGGGACTCGGGGGACTATTTATCCACCGTTATTTAGCGTTTTTATTTATTTATTTAGGAATAAATTTTTTATCCTTTCCTCGGGGAGAAAATTGTCTCGGCCCATGCTAGGGGAGAACGGATCTGGATGAAATTTGGCACGGAGATAGATTATGGTCTGGAATAACACATAGGCTACTTTATATCCCTGTAAATTAAAGAGTTCCCACGGGAACCAAAAAACCTCAATACAAGCGGATGAAGACGCGGGCATCAGCTAGTAATATTATAAATGCGAAAGTTTGGATGGATAGATGTTTGTTACTCGATCACGCCCAGAACGGCTGAACGGATCTGGATGAAATTTGGCACGGAGATAGATTATAGTCTGGAATTATCCTACATACATAGGCTGCTTTTTATCCCGGAAAATTAAAGAGTTCCCGCGGGAACCAAAAAACCTCAATCCACGCATCCATACATCCATCCATCCAAACTTTTTTCCAACAAATTTATAATATTAGTATAGATTGAGGGAAAACCAGGAGGCATTAGCGATCGTTCTTAGCATACTATACTTGCCTCTTTGTATAGCCAATATGTTTGATTTGCTGGCAGTACCGTAATCTGAAGAAGAAGAGTACGCTATAATTTTTTCTACAGCTTGATTAACAATTTAGATGCAATCTGGACATGTGGTTAAACTAGTTAAACTGTTATTAGGCATTAATAACTTAATAATAGGTGCGCTCCAAACATTGTGATCACTCACCGGAACGTGTGCGAGTATCAATTACAAAATGGGTACTAGGTACCATATTAAAGAGGGGGAAAGAAATGGGTAGGTACCATATTTATATTGGGGGAAAGAAATGGGTAGGTACCATATTAATATTGGGGGAAAGAAATGGGTAGGTACCAAATAAATATGGGGGAAAAGTGCCTGGTATTATGCCGAATTATGGAAAAAATAGATAGTTAAGCGTGAAGCAGAAGAAAGTCGTTTAGCGGGCGATGGAGAGAGCTATGCTCGGAGTGACTCTATGTGATCAAGTCAGATATGATGAGATTTGTAGAAGAACTTGAGTAAAGGGTAACCAAGTCCAACACAGCTCTTGTCGAGAAGGCGATGCGTGTCGCACTGCACTTACCTATTTATTCTGTTTACAAACTAACTTTGTTGCCTACGAGACGTTTCTTTGGTTTCTGCAGGGATGAATTAATTAGTAGGTATTTCAAATAATTGTTTGTATGTTATCTTTAGTTGCATTATTTATATTGTGGAATTTGTTATGTTTTTCAATTTATTTGTATTTTATTTATTTAGTAATGTATTTTTTTTTAATCTAAGAAACCTGTATTTACCACAAGGCGCAGACGCTTATACATTGAGGGCAAACCTCTGTGGTTTTTTCAATGTATACTAAACTATGTGTGTTTTGTAAAATTTGTACGTTGATAAATAAATTTAAAAAAAAAATGAAAGTAAACAATAAAATAATAAATGAATAAAATAAAATTTGAATAAACTTTTACAAGTGCTTTTCATCAAGTATAGGTACCTAAATCGTTAATGTTTCATTTGATCATCTTATTATTAAAGGAAACACACATTATTATTCTTATCAGGGCTGGGCAAAATACATGCTTTGCTTTAATTGAAATACAAATTACAAAATACTTTATCGCAAGTAATTAAAATACAAAATACAAAATACTTTTATGTAAGGTATTTGAAATATAAAATACAAAATACAGTATTTTAGCTATTTTTATTTGAAATACGAAATACAAATTACAAAATACAAAATAAGACGTAATCGTAAAACGTATTTCATGTTTTTTGTAACTTGTCTATAAGGCATGAATGGCAAGATTTTGACGTACAGTCATAGCCTACAGTTCTACAGTATTACACCTAACAGGTGCAGTGTTGCCAACTCTTAGCTGCTTTACCATCATTATACTCTCGGCTCGTACTCACACTCACGAAGGTAAAATGTATTTTATTCAAATGTATTTTGAAGCCTCAAGTATTTGAAATACTAATTACAAAATACCTCGGAGTCAGGTATTTGAAATACCAATTACAAATTTCATTTTAAGTAAGTAATTGAAATACAAATACCAAATACGTATTTGTATTTAAATTACGTATTTTAATTACAAGTAATTCAAATACTGCCCAACCCTGATTCTTATAACTCGTGATACTTAGGTACTCTGAGGTTTAATCAATTCACACGAACGTCGCCATTACACTTTGGTCTATATCCCATCGTCCCCGAGCAGTGTTGCCAGACTAGAGTCCACAACCATAGAGACAATAAAGGCCTTGTATGTATTTTAATTTTCAGCCTTACATAATAAAATCTATATAGGATAATATATATCTATATATATAAAAGAAAGTCGTGTTAGTTACACTATTTATAACTCAAGAACAGCTGAACCGATTTGGTTGACAATTTGTGGGTAAGTAGCTTAGAACCAGGAGACGGACATACTTTTTATCCCGGAAAATTACAGAGTTCCCGCGGAAATCAAAAAAAAACAAACCACGCGGACGAAGTCGCGGGCATCAGCTAGTTAGGTATTAAACGAGGTACATCGGGTTGCAAAAGTCAGGGTTCTTCTACCAAAAATATTTATTTCATGGATTTTATGGAAAAACTTTTAATCCTTCCCTCCCATTGTCAAATTATCTTACGTTGAAGTAGGATTAGTTTAATCCCTCTTGTCAAAAACCAAACTAACCTAACCTCTTCCGCTCATAGAGTCCATCATGGTTCTGACGATCAATCACAAGCGATTTGAGACCACCCAAATAGTTTGAGAGATATAGAAGTTAGAGCGTCTTAACATTTTATCAGGTATGTCTGTTGAGTAGTTAAATACCTCGAATATTTATGGTAAAACTTATAGATGATACTTCGTCCACGTGAATTAAGTTATTTTTATTCCCGCGGGAACTCCTTGATTTTCCGGGTAGATTGTATCCTGGGAAAGACAAAGGCAAGTTACAAATAGAATACTTTAATTTTTCTAGATAAAACGTAGCCTCTGTCCTTCCCGGGAATGCAACCGATCACTATACCAAATTTTAAAATCGGTTGATAAGATTAGATTGAAAATGTAAAAGCGTAGCAGACAGACAGACAGACTGGAGTTGCATTTATAATATTAGTATTTTTGGATACCACGAAATGGAACTCTGTTTTGTGTTAAATAAAATTACAAATATTATTTGCAAGAATAATATGATGCCCACACTTCGTCCGCATGGATTTTAGTTTTTTGGACGCTCGTGAAGAGTTTCCTCATTCCGGGATAAAATATAAAATGTATCCTGGGTCACTCTCGACGTCTATTAATGTATCCATGCAAAAAATCTTCATCCGTTGCTTCGTTGCGGCGTGATTGAACACACACACTTCGCACACTTTAAATTTATGTATATAATAATATTTGCTATTTATAGTCTTCTGAGAATTTGCGTTCTTACTGGACCCGATTTTTTTACTATACGTACAAAAAGTATATTGTCTGTCATATTGTTTTAATATTTTTGACATTTGTGTTTTAGAAATATAATCCTTATTTTATTAACGTCCAGGTACGTGACATAAAACTGTCATTTTGAAATAGTTTTATGCGATGGTAGTAACCACAGAACATATAATAAGAGGTTAGAAAGGCCCTAGTGCAAATTTTGTACGGAAACCGCTGTCGCCGTTTTGATCCCACCATTCTTCACTACTACTAATCTAAACGAATACACACGAGAGTTCCCATGTGTGCGTGAGGCAGAAAAAAGCGCTGCGATTGGCGAAGCTACGCACACTAGTGAAACTTTAAACTTGCGCGTGTTGTCGTGTAAAACAGCAACATACGCTAGGGATTGACTAAAATATTTTTTATCGATGTTTATTTTTCGTACGGTCGACAGCATGTCAATATTCATACTGTTAACTTAAGTTGGACTCTATGTCTGTAGATTTTACTATTTTATTTTAAACTAGCTGATGCCCGCGACTTCGTCCGCGTTGACTAAGTTTTTTCGATTGCCACGGGAACTCATTAATTTTCCGCGATAAAAAGTACGTATGTATGTATGTATATTCTTTATAGCTGATGCCCGCGACTTCGTCCGCGTGGAATAAGTTTTTCAGTTAATTTTCCAGGATAAAAAGTATCCTATATTACTATCCCACGGTATAATCCCCCTATAATGGTGAAACACGTACTTCTTCATATTTTAACGAAAGCCCAAATGCTGTTTCATGGCTATAACTTGAGAAATTAAGGATTTTCATACAAACTCTCAAATTCCTATTTCACCCCTTCGGGAGTGGAATTTTGAAAAACTGTGAAACACATATGTTTTCATTTTCAACCCGCAGCTCATATACCAAGTTTCATGGCTATAACTTGAGAAATTAAGGACTTTCATACAAACTTTCAACCCCTATTTCACCCCTTCGGGGGTAGAATTTCGGGATAAAAAGTATCCTATGTCCTACCTCGTAGTATGGGCTCAAATCGTGCCAAGTTTGAATTCATTTAGTAGTTTCGGAGTGATGCGCGGCCAAGAAACAGACAGACAGACAGATAAAAATGAAAAAAATTACACATTTGGCTTCAGTATCGAATAATGAGTGACCTCCAAAAAAAATTTTTGGAGGTCACTACAACAACTATGGTTTACAAATGGTTTTTATTTGAATACATCAACAATATTTAAAACACACTATACAACAAAACCAACAAACACAAAATACTATAACAATATTTCAAACATTTATGATTAAAATCTAAATCTGTAACTATCATTAAAAGTTCATAATAATAAACTCAGAAACAAATAAACTATTTATCGATACGGTGGAAAAATGCTACTCAGCCCTATCGACAAGTTACTCTTATTGGGTAATACCAGGTAACAAGTGGAGTTGATCGTTCATACGCACTACGCTTTACATTGCCGCTCGCGTACATGACTCTGTTGGAGCGCGTTGTTCGCACCAGCGATGTACATATAAATTTGCGATCCAGTCACACTAGTGAAGGAAAACATAATGTCTTTAGTATTTTCAATTAAATCATTTAAAATCAAGGTTTAATGTACTTACCGATGAAAAGATATCTTGCCATTAGTCACATTGACATTTTGGCTTCTAGCTCTGCAGGTTATTACCGCGCAAGAAGGCATTATAAACACTTTTTTGCGCGTAAAACTTCCCAAGACAGTCCGCGGCCGACTGAGGTGTGTTTTTGGTACGTTTGCGCGTTCGCTCAACATAGTGGCGCGCGTGCCCCGCCCACATCGCCTTTCTAACCTCTTGTTATATGTTCTGTGGTAGTAACCCATATGTCTGTGAGTAACCCCCACGTCGCTCACTTTTTAATATTATATGGAGCGCACACACAAGTGCGACAGGTCACAGGACAAAACCTAGTTCCGCGTCGTCCAGTGGGTCCAGTCCCTACTCCCTTGTGTTTCGCTCTTAGGTTATGAGCAAGTGGACATTACACTTTTCATCACGTGTAGTTGAACCGAAGTCGAAGTTCGATAAATTCCGTACCAAAACAACTCTACCGTAGACCAGCTGTCAATCAAACAACACAGAACCCCATAGAACACACTCCACCAAATCGTACTCCTTATGGGAACTGGGAAGTGATCCAGAGGTCAACGCCCTCCATTTGGGAACATAAACACGTTGAGAGCATTCCGGGAACACTCGTCTTTTTGTGATAGCACGAGGGAACAAATCGCCCGTTCCCTTAAGATTGTTCCTTTGATTAATGTCGGGGAACGATACTTACGGAGGTAAGTATTTGAGTATACGTCGGTAACATAGAATTTTAATAAGCTGATAGAAATGGTATTAAAGCTATTTTTAATGACCGGAACAGTGCGCTAATCACAGTGCGATTTTTTATCACAATCGTGTTGATTTTGCCAACCTTAAAAACGCACTCTTGTTTTTTTTTTTTGCAGAATAGGCTTGCGCGTCATGTCAGTCATGCCTATAGAAAGCAACGATGAGGTCTAGGTTGGAGCACGCTAGCCTAGAAGATGCCTATTCACTCTTGCCTTGAAGCTACTTCAGTTGTACATTAAAGTACAACGTGCAGTGAGTAGCTAGTTAGATTATAGAAAACTGTATAGCTGCTGTCGTAGATTGGCGCCAAGTTTTAGCAAAATATGCAATTAATTTAAAACAAAATATAAATTACTTAACTTTATTATCTTGCATCTATACCCATAGTAAGCATTAACGGTTATTAAACTATCATTTCTTCATTTTCTTTCTTTTTTTCTTCTTTCTATAGCATCGTTCATACACGATTGATGATTCACTATAGTCGTCTGGGCGTAGAGCGGCGGCGGCGGCGCGCTTTTAAAAGCCCTCGCTAGTTTACCATTTCTATACCATTTCTGAATTCTGTGACCGATATTAAAACATATTAAAGGAGTAGGTACTATTTTAATACTCAGTAGCGAGAGAATATTTTTTAAGATACTAAACAAAAAATATTGAATATTTCTTTGGTATCACGATTCACGTATACCTAATACCTACAGAGTGACGACTAATTTTATCTACCGTAAGTAATTTATTACATACTTTCTTACGTAACTTCTTATGGTATTTGGAACGTCTGCGCGCTGTAGCCTGTAAGTAGGTAGGTATTCTGTTTTCGTCGAATTTTAGCTTCATTTGATCGGACCGCATAGCTATTAGGTATCTGTCGTCTGCGGGTAACCCTTATCCTTATATCGACCTATAATACCAATTGAAACGCTGATAATTTATTTCAAAACTTTAAACCAAAACTTTTTAGAGGTTGAGAAAAAAGCTGAAAATCAAGTTATTTCAATTTCTTCTAACTTTGAAATTTCCACAAAATTACTATTTACAAACATCATTTATTGAGTATCAACCAAGGTGTTTTTTGGTTGAGCATATCCGAAAAAATTAAAGGTGCAAAAGCTCTACTTACCTAATGTCATTGAACTATATTATCAGCTATTAAATCTTTATTTTAATGATTACTTCGATAAATTTCCTTTAGGCCTTTAATTTTGAAAAAAAATCCAATTATTTATGTTCTATAAACTATTTGGCGTTTTACTTTACCAATAAAGGAACAGGTTCAAAAGGTGCAAAATCGAAGTCACTGAACTATTCAATCTGATAACCTACGGCCATAGTCAATGTGTAAAATTACTAACATGAAAGTTACATTAACAAAATTGTAAATCTCATGACCATAGTTTACATGTTGTGTTAATGTAAAAATGTTTTTTAAACGTTTATGAGTAGTTTAATCTAATTTATTATAGTGAACAAATCATGCTCGTGGAATGTTATTTAATGATAATCAGGGAACCCACAAAATTCATATTAGAAAGTAAATATAGTAAATTTTGACGACCTCCGTGGCGCAGTGTTGAGCGCTGTTGCCTTACCGTGCGGAGGTCCCGGGTCCGATCCCCGGTAGGGCCAATTTGGGAATTTGTAATTTCAGAATTTTTCCTGGTCTGCCCTGGTGGGAGACTTCGGTCGTGGCTAGTTACCACCCTACCGGCAAAAGACGTGCCGCCAAGCGATTTAGCGTTCCGGTACGCGATGCTGTGTAGAAACCGAATAGGGGTTGGGTGTATAACTACCATGCCCCTAACAGGTTAGCCCGCTACCATCTTAGACTGCATCTTACCATCAGGTGAGATCGCAGTCAAGGGCTAACTTGTAGAGGATAAAAAAAAATTGCAATAAAATTGATTGAATGAATATGATTTTTCGCATTCTGTAGTAGGTACTAATGATATGAATACGACTCGACTCGAATACGTTAAGCTAGACAAATTTTAATTTAGTTAAATAATGCAAAATCAATAAAAAATTATTTGTTAGTTCCTGTTTACTTATTACAGGTTAGGTTTGGTTGAAAATTAAAATTTAAAAAAATATCAAATGTACTTAGTACATTAATAGCAAGCACTAATAGATTATAATACTATGAAATGATATAGTGAATCAGTCGCATACAACTACTAGTATTTGAATAAATTTTAATTGAAACCTGTTTAAGTGTCAGTCACCTTTTTATCAAATATCGAATTTGGCCCTTGGAGCACTCACCTGTCCCTATGAGGCATTGCCCTTTAAAAATACCTGTTAGTTACTTTACCTACCATTAAATTAGTAAATTCCTTTGGTAATACAACTAGCAGACGTCGGTGGTTTCGCTTGCGTATTAGAACTAATCATTAGAAACCAACGACCTCAGACGGGCCCAGCCAAACAAAGAATGTGGAGTTATTTTACTAACGCCATCTAGTCTGAAAAGCGAGACAGAGCTATAACGGGGACAAGGACAGGCATATACCGGCGTGGAGCGCGCTCTACAGGTCGGATGCCCAATTTTCTATGAAAGGGTCCATCTAGCACCTAGATATATATCGATGTTAACCTACCAAAACAAACAAAAGCATCGCGTCAGTGTACTCGATGATTCAAAAAGTTTGTAAAAGTTTGTTTTAATTAAAGACATTTAAATTTTAATTTGATTTTTAGGGTAAGTATCTCTTCGATATTTTCAGCAAATTACAAATCAATGGTAGAGTCATTTCATTACCGAGTCATGACTCAAGATGGATAAAAAAATACATTCAAAATGAATATGACGCATGTTCACTATTTTTCCTATTATTAAAAAAAAAATTCAAGATAAAAATATTTTAAAATAAACTTATCTAGACGAACATACAACTTCTTCTTGAATTAACTCGTAATTAATTTCGTATAAACTAATCAAAGTTAATAAGACGTCGCGAAAAGGTAACTGTCAGACAGACAGACACTTTCGCATTTATAATACTAGCTGATGCCCGCGACTTCGTCCGCGTGGATTGAGGTTTTTCGGTTCCCGCGGGAACTCTTTAATTTTCCGGGATAAAAAGTAGCCTATGTGCTATTCCAGACTATAATCTATCTCTGTGCCAAATTTCATCCAGATCCGTTCATCCGTTGGAGCGTGATTGAGTAACAAACATACATCCATACATCCATCCATCCAAACTTTCGCATTTATAATATTTATTTGATTATTGGTATGGATGTGTTCATAAATTATACAAACCGAAATTTAAATAACCCTTGATTTCTAATAGCATTTTCAACAAAACCAAAACACCTGTAGGTAAAAGGTGTTTACTGTTTACCACCATAACGTCATTGACCTCCCATCTACATGAAAATAAAACCTTGAAAATAGCACCTGACGATACTCTTTAACCAATAAACAATTTTTAGGTACTATTATTAGGCAATTTTTAAGTAGGAAATAGGCATATTCTAGGCAAGCGTGCTCCACCAAGGCTGCATCACCATTCACCACTTGCAAGCCAGGTTTGCTAGCAGCTAAGCGCTAGCCTATAAATTAAAAAATTATTATAGGTACCTTAAATTACCTGTAACATGTGAACTTAATTGCAAGGAAACCCAACGTCAATGACAATACCCAAACCATTAAAAAAATAAAAAATATATTATTATTATTATTAAATTATTATGTGCATAACAATTAGTTCCAATTCTGGCGACCGGGTCAGATAAGTTTGAAAGACTGTAGAGTAATGCAGAAAAAATCATAATGACTTTTCCTCGCGGTAGTTTTCAGGTTTTTGTGGCGGGCAAAAAGTCAGCTCGCGGCGCACTTTTATTCAGAGAAGCTGCACAGACTACAGCGACAAGACAATCGTGACTAGGGGCACCTAGTCACGACGCTGACAGGACGTTTGTCCTGCCCTGTCCATAGTGTGTTTTCGCTGAAACAACTGTTTAAGGCCAAAACACACAGGGAGCGGGCACGGGTCGGGCGCGGGCCGGGTCGGGTGCGCGGCGGTTTGAATTCCTTGGGTTTACATGGACGACATCACACAGAATGCGGGCGTGGGTCGGGCGCGTGGCGGGTGACGCTGTGTGATGTCGTCTATATAAATACAAGGAATTCAACCCGCCGCGCACCCGACCCGGCCCGCGCCCGACCCGCGCCCGCTCCCTGTGTATTTTGGCCTTAAGGCGCCAGCGGAGGGCTAATTGCTCATACAAACGTAATACCAAAATAATTAGTAATTCGAGCATATTTCCTCCATATTATGCGATTATTAAGATTGAACTTGTATTTATCTAGGTCCCTGGATAATTATTTTTCCAAAATACTTTCCCAAAATTAAATGTAAGCACATTGCGTTTTGCATGTTTTTGCGACATAAACGACATGTTTTCTCCTTATTTGTTTCATATTAAAACCAACGATATCTCACGTACTAATTGATCAGGAACATAGCCTATATTGTCAAGTTACAGAATAACAACACGAAGTTAAAAACACAACAATTTTTCATTCATCATTTTTGGTATTCACGGAACAAGACTAAATGTATAACAAATTCTGTACGCTCATTGCTATCGCGCTTGCACGTGATCATGTGTCTTCAGCCAAAAAGGGATAGCAATATACCGGCAAACTTATATTTGCGGTTCGAGTAGAAGTTGCGAGCGGCGGTCGCCGGTCCCTTAAGTCTACAAGCAATGCTACGAAACGGCTACAGATAATAAAAGCTCGTAGAATGCGTAATTTAATAATATGATGATTATTCGGGATGTTGCGTAAGTATGTCATAAATATTTTTTTGTGCTTATTAAGAGAATCTTCCAAAAGACATACTTATCCACGTCCCATGTTAGTTTTATGTTTGATAGCCATTTTAAACTATCGATATGACCATTGATGACATCACAAGCACTTATGTATTTCATACCCCCGTAATTATGAAATAATTCAATACGGGGAATTCCCGTAATTATGAAGTTCCCGTAATTCAATATGAAGTATTCCTGACTGTACCGGGTGTTAAAATGGTAAAGACGCGACCGTTGCAGCCAATTCATAGCTAATAAAAATATTGAAGCCGTTTGCTTTTTCAAATCATAGATCATTTGTTTTGTATTTGACCACAACACTAAACTGCAGCTGCATATAAACAAAAGATAATTCCCAAATTGGGATCCGTTGAAGCCATAGATTCGTTTTTTTTTCTAATTCAATCAAGCGTTCTAATGAGAGCGTATTGTTTTTGATAGTGCGTTGACCCGACCACGTGTGGCTACACGTGCAAAGATGCCTTTGTCCAAATCTTTGTCCTTTTTAACATCCTTTCTAAGCTCTAAATTTTGTGAGGAGGGCTAGTAAGACGTTTGGACATAGCGATGAATAGAGTCGCGTTAAAATATTTTTCTAATTAGAACTCAATCATTTAAAAAGTTGAGAAAATAAAAATTAATTAAAATAATTTAGAAAGTATTTGATAAACTTTTCGAAATTATTTTTGCATATTTTATACTTTTTAGATCTAAAAAGTAGGTACTGCTTATATCATTTCCTGCGCATGTTGCTCAGGAATATAAGTATGTAGTTCATACGAGGCTAAAAATCCTTACTCTAGTTTTGTGTAGATTTTCAGCAATTCTGTGTGATACGTTTGATGACGTCTGTCCGTCTAGTGTGGGGTGTACTACACATTCCTTACCCATATAAAAGGTAACATACGCGCTTTGCACGGTGGATAGGACGTTGTTACCACGAGCTAACGCTGAAACCATGTAACAAGGGAAAAACCTAACTCGAGAACGTCTAAAGGGCCTGGCAAAGCGCATCGCTTACGCTGAGAAGGTTTCTCTGGTTTGTTTACCCTTTTCTCCAAAGACTAGTTTGTATGTTAAACTAGACTGTAATATTGTCCTTTAAATTAATACCTTAATTTTAGGCAATACATAAACCATTACGTGACACTTACTTGGTAGTGAAAACGGTCACATAATGGTTTTAGATGTTCCCTAAAATTAAGGCATTGTTAGTGAAAACGGGCAATAATGTTTTATACGTAAGCGACTCCACACCTCCCTTGTGCTTATACTACCCGTGTGACCCTTCCTCTTGTTGCACTTGTTATATTGAGCACAATACTTCACCCTCCTGATTTGGCCCTATTCATATGTGTCACGTTGCTTAGCCCTTATCTGAAGACCGAAACACTTGTGTTTAGTACATCCCCTTTATTTACTACATAGATAACGCAAGCAGGCGACTTTGCTTGGGTCTGAGTAGGTACTTGAAAGTTGTAATACTTGAGCCAGACTTGATCCCCTTTATGACCTCTGGGGCATACTACCATCGCTTAAAGCCGTATTGTTTTAATATTGTTGACGGGTTATGGGTTACTACCATCAGTACCATCGCTTAAAGCAGTAGGTATTATTTCAAAATGACGGTTTTATGTCACGTACCTTGACTTCCCTAAGAAGTGGAAATAAGGATTATAATTTTGAAACAAAAGCGTCAACAATATTAAAATGATACTGCTATAAGCGACGGTGGTAAGACGCAAGTCCCGTGGTCAATTTTTGGAAATTCTTAGAACAGTGTTAATGTAGCGGGAAACCTCTTGCTAACTTCCGCATATGGAATTCTTATCTTTGGTAATTTTTCGATATGGCACTCTCATTAATATTTCCGTGCTACACATAATACAGGTAAAAATATTATTGGATAGAAGCATTCGTTACTTTGCGGAAGTCCATGATAATCAAGGAACAGGAAGCTTATTTCGCTATCAAGTATCAACCGCCAAACAGACAAATATAATATGTGGTAGGTATGCCAGAAATACGCCCCGCTAACAGATCATAGTTCACACAGATGTAGTACCAGATACCGCGCTCGGAACACGGCAGACGCGCCAACAAAGCGAATACAAAACGAAAAGCAAATACAATTCTCAGTTAGTTGGATGCGACGCGTCGAGAAGTTTTGACGTGACGTGTGTGTAGACAAGTTTCTCAAAATAATGCCGTCTTGTGTCTTGAAACACTGTCAAAATTGTTACCAAAAATTAAAAAAGGAAGATGATGTTTCGTTTCATAGGCAAAAATTTATATTTTCATTCTGTTAGATTTTTTTTCCATGATAATTAATTGCTGATGACTTGAAACACAAAACCTCAACGATATCTATCAGTGTTGCTAATTTACGTTGAAATATTTTCCCTTAAATTAAAGGTGTAAATGGGCTGTTAGTAGATAGTTTTTTTTTTGTGAAACAGCTACGCTGCCGGCTTATTTCGAAGTACGCCGATTAATTTATAGGTACGCCAGCTGCTTGGTACGCAGATGGTACGCAGGCTACTTTGGTGGTACGTAGGCTACTTTTAAGGTACGCCAGCTACTTTCGAGGTACGCAGGCTACTTAGGTGGTACGTAGGGTACTTTTAAGGTACGCCAGCTACTTTGGAGGTACGTAGGCTACTTTGGTGGTACGCAGGCTACTTTTAAGGTACGCCAGCTACTTTAGAGGTACGCCGGCTACTTTAGAGGTACGCAGGCTACTTTTAAGGTTCGTAGGCTACTTTTAAGGTACGCCAGCTACTTTCGATGTACGCAGGCTACTTTGGTGGTACGTAGGGTACTTTTAGGGTACGCCAGCTACTTTGGAGGTACGGAGGCTACTTTGGTGGTACGCAGGCTACTTTTAAGGTACGCCAGCTACTTTAGAGGTACGCCGGCTACTTTAGAGGTACGCAGGCTACTTTTAAGGTTCGTAGGCTACTTTTAAGGTACGCCAGCTACTTTCGAGGTACGCAGGCTACTTTGGTGGTACGTAGGGTACTTTTAGGGTACGCCAGCTACTTTGGAGGTACGTAGGCTACTTTGGTGGTACGCAGGCTACTTTTAAGGTACGCCAGCTACTTTAGAGGTACGCCGGCTACTTTAGAGGTACGCAGGCTACTTTTAAGGTTCGTAAGCTACTTTTAAGGTACGCCAGCTACTTTCGAGGTACGCAGGCTACTTTGGTGGTACGTAGGGTACTTTTAGGGTACGCCAGCTACTTTGGAGGTACGTAGGCTACTTTGGTGGTACGCAGGCTACTTTTAAGGTACGCCAGCTACTTTAGAGGTACGCCGGCTACTTTAGAGGTACGCAGGCTACTTTTAAGGTACGTAGGCTACTTTTAAGGTACGCCAGCTACTTTCGAGGTACGCAGGCTACTTTGGTGGTACGCAGGCTACTTTTAAGGTACACCAGCTACTTTAGAGGTCCGCCGGCTGTTTTAGAGGTACGCAGGCTACTTTTAAGGTATGTAGGCTACTTTTAAGGTACTCCAGCCACTTTCGAGGTACGAAGAGCTGCACGAGGTACGTACGTAGTACGTACCTCTTAAGTAGCTGGCGTACTTTAAAAGTAGCCTACGTACCACCAAAGTAGCCTACGTACCTCGAAAGTAGCTGGCGTACCTTAAAAGTAGCCTACGTACCTTAAAAGTAGCCTGCGTACCTCTAAAGTAGCCGGCGTACCTCTAAAGTAGCTGGCGTACCTTAAAAGTAGCCTGCGTACCACCAAAGTAGCCTACGTACCTCCAAAGTAGCCTGCGTAACTCTAAAGTAGCTGGCGTACCTTAAAAGTAGCCTACGTAACACCAAAGTAGTCTGCGTACCTCTAAAGTAGCTGGCGTACCTTAAAAGTAGCCTGCGTACCACCAAAGTAGCCTACGTACCTCCAAAGTAGCTGGCGTACCTTAAAAGTAGCCTACGTACCTTAAAAGTAGCCTGCGTACCTCTAAAGTAGCCGGCGTACCTCTAAAGTAGCTGGCGTACCTTAAAAGTAGCCTGCGTACCACCAAAGTAGCCTACGTACCTCCAAAGTAGCCTGCGTACCTCTAAAGTAGCTGGCGTACCTTAAAAGTAGCCTACGTAACACCAAAGTAGTCTGCGTACCTCTAAAGTAGCTGGCGTACCTTAAAAGTAGCCTGCGTACCACCAAAGTAGCCTACGTACCTCCAAAGTAGCTGGCGTACCTTAAAAGTAGCCTACGTACCTTAAAAGTAGCCTGCGTACCTCTAAAGTAGCCGGCGTACCTCTAAAGTAGCTGGCGTACCTTAAAAGTAGCCTGCGTACCACCAAAGTAGCCTACGTACCTCCAAAGTAGCCTGCGTACCTCTAAAGTAGCTGGCGTACCTTAAAAGTAGCCTACGTAACACCAAAGTAGTCTGCGTACCTCTAAAGTAGCTGGCGTACCTTAAAAGTAGCCTACGTAACACCAAAGTAGTCTGCGTACCGCTAAAGTAGCTGGCGTACCTTAAAAGTAGTCTGCGTACCTCTAAAGTAGTCGGCGTACCTCTAAAGTAGTCGGCCTACCTCTAAAGTAGTCTACGTACCACCAATTTAACTGGCATATCTTGGAAGTATTCGTCGTACCGCTAAAGTACTCAGCGTAGCTCCAAAGTAGCCAGCGTACCACCACAGTAATATGCGCATCTCCTTTTCCAGGATACAAGCTATTCTCCTACCATAAGTCGTTGAAATCGAAGGCCTAAAGAAAGAACCAACAAATAGATTTTCTTTCATTAATTTGGCACTTTTTCATTAATCTGGCAACATTTCACGCACACTGATGCATGTGTTCAGACAGTGCTGTCACGCACACTCGAATAAATTTTGGCCGCACTTCCATGTTCCGAGCGCGGTATCTGTTTACTACATCTGTGATAGTTCATACTTCATACCACACAAATTGGGTATTTGACTACTAGGTTTTCAAATAAATTATTTTTTACTGATTATTAAATAGAGGATCTCCCAAAAGTCGTAATATCCACGTCCCCTGGTAGTTTTATGTTAAATAACTATTTTAAACAATCGATTATAGTAAAAGAGTGCGTCGAACGTTGATGACGTCACCATGCAATGTTTCATACAAAATCCCATACTAAGCACGCGTTTTCACGTTTGAAAAAAAGTTGCTGATTTGACCAGTTGTCAAATACTTTAAATACTATGTAAGTAAGTGTAAAGTCTTTACACTCGTGCATTATGAGTCGACTTCTGACGATGCTCCGGTGTCGGAGTGAAACGTACGTTGGGAGTAACTACTTAGGAAGATTTGAGTGGTGTGGTGCCGGGGCGTATTGCTGGGTTTATTGGGCAGTGCATATCGCAAGCTGCGCGTTCTACCTATTACCTATTCTGTGGTTCTACCACAGAATAGGGAATAGTACTGGTTCTACCACATAGATTGCGAATTAAGCATCTTGTTCTTTGATTAAAAGTATTTATGTGGCCTTCGTAACTGCCTCGTTGGTCTAGTGGTTACCAGGTCCCGGGTTCGAGTCCCGGGTCGGGCCATAATTATGTGTTGGGGTTTTCTGACTAGAAATTCTCAGTACTAGCCCGGGGTTAGGAAGTTGGTGGTGTTTCACCCCCGTGCCTCGGAGAGCACGTTAAGCCGTCGGTCCCAGTTATTATCACTAACATGATAAGTAATACCTAGTCGTTAAAGCCCGCCAACCCGCATTGGAGCAGCGTGGTGGGTCTAAGCTCTAATTCCCTCTCTCCTATGAGAGAGGAGGCCTGTGCCCAGCAGTGGGACATTAATGGGCTGTAGTGGTGGTGGTGGTGGGATGTGGCCTTCGTACCTAATACTGATATTGCAACGGGTAAAAAAAACTTCCCTACTAAATACTGGGCGAGTCGGTAGTAGTATTACAGTTAAATAATAGTTGTAATACATGAAAAGTTTATTGCCGTGTTAGTAGTACCTGGTAGTACAGCCTGGTAGCAACACGGGCAACAAACGCAAATTGCAGGTCACTTTGGGTCATTGTTTTCGTTGCGACATCCAAAATTCGTAACAAAATAGATCCACAGACCGTATGATTTCGTTTTACCTACCAGCTATCTACCTAAACAATGAATTGTTAATTTGATATAACTACATACCTAGTTTCATTGTTGGACAACCGACTTCCCTTTAGACAAATTACAATTACTAATAATAGCTATGAAATTTAATTACGATTGCATATTTATAGATAGTACGAAGTCCACGAAGGATCCCCACTATTTTTCAGATTATTTATGTTATGTCTTTGGTGTACAATCCATACTTATATTATAAATGCGAAAGTGTCTGTCTGTCTGTATATCTGTCTGTCTGCTACGCTTTCACGGCTCACCTATTCAACCGATTTTGATGAAATTTTGGTACAAGGATAGGTTAGAAGTATTCCGGGAAAGGACTTTTTATCTAGGAAAATTAAGGAGTTCCCGCGGGAATCGAAATAACTTAGCCCACGCGGAAGAAGTCGCGGGAATCATCTAGTAAAGAATATTTCATTCATTCATTCATTATTTTTCGCCTCATCAGGGGGGTTACTGCCACTGCTAAAAGAAAACTGATCTAAGCTTATTTTGATATTGTTTCCACAAATCTTACCATGACGTCCCCAAAAGTAAGCTTATTAGAACATTGTTTCCTAAGCAATTTTGTGACGTCAGTATGCAAATCATTCACTCAATTCGTACCATCAAGTGTTTTTTGAGCGCTAGCATTATTGTTTTACGAAGGATTTACGTCATATTTAGCAATCATAAAAAAGTTACTTTCTTGCGACGGATCAACGACGGATTGACTTTGTAAACAAAGAAATAGGAAATTGTGAGGTTTTTCAAGTGATTATTCTACTGGATTGAACTAAGTTAATGAGATATAACTTTATAAAAGTGAGGTATTTAATTTTCCAAAAGTATTAAATTGAAGAATCAGGCACCCAGGGCGGTGGCCGACGGGAGAATGCTTGGAGTATTCCTACGTGCTCAAATCAGATTCAGAAATGAGGAGATCCGTAGATACCTAATTTAATAGGTACCAATTTCGAAGAACCGACAGACGTTTGGGTCGCAAGGTGCCTTGAATGGCGGCCTCACACTAGAAAGCGCAGCGTTGGACAACCCCCCACTAAGTAGGTGGACAGACGATCTCAAGTGTGTAGCTGGGAGCCGCTGGAAGCAAGCGGCACAAGACCGTGCCCTGTGGTCTGTGGAGATCCATGCAGGAGACAGCAATCCAGCAGTGGACGTTTATCGGTTGAGACGACGACGACGATTGCGAAAGCTTTGCGATGACTGCGATCTCGGCTCACCTGATGATAAGTGATGATGCAGTCTAAGATGGTAGGGGTAGGTACAACAGTTATTAGTAACTAGTTCATGCCCGCGACTTCACCCGCGTTGATGAAGGTTTTTTGGTTCCCGCAGGAACTCTTTAATTTTCCAGGATAAAAAGTAGCCTCTGTGTTATTCCAGACTATAATCAATCTCTCTCAAATCAAATTCTCTGTCTATGTTTCAAATTTCATCAAGATCTGTTCAGCCGTTCTGACACAATTGAGTAACAAACTTTCATCTTTCATCCATCCATCCAAACTTTCGCATTTATAATATTAGTATAGATGTATTAAAATCATTCAAATGGCAAAGTAATGTACCTACTTATGTAAAAAATAGTTAATATATTTATTATAATATAACAATTCACAATAACTAATTCAGTCACATTTGACATAACATAACTAAACTGATTTAATTAAGATATAATTTAAAATTTCAGATGACTCAGTATATCCATTGAGAAAACAATGATGATTCCAATATTGGATGCAGCACCAGACTCAGCTGAGGGCTGAGGCACATTAGTATAGGAATTTGCATGTTTGCACTCAAAATATGCCCTTATTCAACAACTCTGGCCAAGACAACGGCATTCATAGTTCTGGAAATAAACAATACTCAATTCAATTTAATAACATAAACATTTAGGTATTATAGATTGTATAATTCATATCAAACTTGTTTTCATAAAAATAAAAGTAAGAAAATAAAAAAAGCTTATTATTTTATATTTATTATTAACTAGATGTCCGCGTGGATTAAGAGTTTTGATTCCCGCGGGAACTCTTCAATTTTCCGGGATAAAAAGTAGCCTATGTCCTTCTCCGGGATACAACCTACCCTTGTACCAAATTTCATGAAAATCGGTTGAACGGATAAGCCGTGAAAGCGTAGCAGACAGACACACTTTCGCATTTATAACATACTAGATGATTCCCGCGACTCAGTCCGCGTGGATTAAGATTTTTTTATTCCCGCGGGAACTCTTTAATTTTTAGGGATAAAAAGTAGCCTATGTCCTTGCCCGGGATATAACCTACGTCCATACCAAATTTCACCAAAATCGGTTAAAAAGATGGGCCGGGAAAGCATAGCAGACAGACAGACAGACACACTTTCGCATTTATAATATTAGTATGGATTCCATACTAATATGGATATGCATTTAGAGCCAGTGGGAGATTCAATTAAGGATTCAAAAGCACTTGTAATAGTTTATTTGAATAAAAACATTTGTATTTTGAATATTATATTATTGTTTATTTTTCTTCGACATCCACAGCCACAATTTCACCAGAATTTTTTGTTTTATCCAAATCCTTAATCCCTTGCTATCTTTTCCAATTAACCCACTATTCTCCACATCATAATATGATGCTCTGGTTTACAATCCTCCCGTATTCACTGATCTTGGTCTGGTCAAGGGAGCTCCTGATAATCATTCTAAATTTCAAAACTTAGTTCTTCAAAATTGGTCAAATGACCTTCTTATTTACACTGACGCCTCAAAGTTGTCACGAGACAGTTGTGTTGGTGCAACCTGCTGAGTTCCTAGGTTTAAAATATTATCCTACAATTTAATTGCCCTCCTGAGTCTTCGGTGTTTACAGGGGAGGCCATTGCCTCTAGAAGCAGTCCTGTTTACCGGGTCCTATAACTTAAAACAAACTGTTATTTTTACCGACTCCCTTAGCTGCTTACTATCCATCAAAGATAACCCATTCTGGAGTAAGTCAAGATTTCCCATCATTCTAGAGATTAGGGAGGCTCCTGTTCTCCTGTCATCAAAATGGTTTAGCCTTAACCTTGGTATGGATCCCAAGTCAGTCTGGCATTGCAAGCAATGAAACAGTTGATTCATGTGCTAAGGCTGCTATACAAATGGGTTCCCATGAGCATTTTAAGAATAGCACCCAAGATCTAAGCATCTAAAACTTATCTGGATTCTGGACAAGTCCTGGAACACATTCTGGCACGAATCAAAAACACTTAGGTAAATTCTATGACTCAATTCAACCTTATTTATCAAGGCGTCCATGGTTTTCCTTTTACAAATATGCAGATAGGTGGGTAACCTCTACGTCTGTCCACCTGCACAAGATCAGAGTTAGAGATCACTGATCACTCCCTGTGTGAATGTGGCTTTAGACGAAGGTAGGTACTGTATTTAATACCTCCATGGTAGGTACTGTCTCCCATATTCTGTTTTCTTGTCCCAAACTTCTTCATCCCCTCTATGATGTCTTTCCATCTCAAATCCCTCGCCCAATAAATGTTGAGTGTTTGATAGTGTCCTTATTGTAAATTTCTATGTAAATATAGGTATATTATGTCTAATAATTATAATAAAAATATTTAATATTTATTTACGTTCTTTGCTTGTCATTTGTCAATTTCAATTTGACAATTGATATATAAAATAACCGTTTCGTTTTACACAACGGTAAGGAAACACGTTCGAGTTAATTTTTAACCTGTTAAAAAAAGAGCAAACAAACAATTATTACATTATTTAAATTATAAGATAACATTATAAAACTTTTTGTTAATTATTGCATTTTATAAAGGTGTAATAACTTTGTTAAGTTATAATATTTAATTAAAAATGTATCAACACTGCGTTATATATGCATGAAATGAAACTCGATGCAATTGAGATAGCGCTATATAAAAAATATAGCTACATCTCGCTTACTCTGAAAGCAATGAAAAGACAATTGTAGAGTATCATTCGTTCTTGCCATCATGTTTAGAAGAGTAAAACCATATTACTTTTGAGCTGTCATGGTAGCTTTCTCAGTAATATTACAATGAGATTGAAACAAGATGTTCCTGTATCATAATGGTTTTCTAAATGTTGATAGTAACCCCCCAGGAATAATGAAGTTGAATGTTTTTTAATTTTTTTTTTTTGGTAAGTTTACTAAAAATTATTAAGAAAAATTAAATTTTTGCATGGGTATAGTTGAGGATAGAGGATAAATATATTTACCAATGAAATATATTTACCAATGATATTATTATGTTATTACTAATGCTAACTTTATCAAAAAAGTAACAATAAATAAAAAAAAAAAAAAAAAAATTACCTTCATTATAAGCATCTATTATGTCCTATATTATGATTACTGAGTAAATGAATCAGTAGTCAAGTATGAGTTCTGTCATGTTATTGTCATGTCATGTTAACTTGATAAGTGAAAACATCAAAATAAAATGTACTTGAATTTTTAGTATTAGTAAAAAAATTATAAAGAGTAATAGGTACTATGAAATTGGAAAAACAGAATGAAGTAACTAATTATAAGGCATGCATTAATTATTGTTAGCACTAAGTAAATAAGTAGGTACCTGTATTCTCTAACTAT
The DNA here is from genome assembly GCA_917051295.2 of Erebia ligea. Lineage (NCBI taxonomy): Eukaryota > Metazoa > Arthropoda > Insecta > Lepidoptera > Nymphalidae > Erebia > Erebia ligea. The sequence goes on from OU785241.1 coordinate 4,038,069, forward strand.
ATATAACCTATATTCTGTAACAATTTGTACGTTCAGTAATAAAAGGCTTATTTATTTATTTATTTATTTATAGTTGAGGACCTGGAGAGCGACTATTTTTTAACTCGGAAAATTAAGGAGTTTGCGTAGCAATTACGTTACGTTAATTAAAAATACTTATTCCACGCGGACAAAGTCGCGGGCATCAGCTAGTAATATTATAAATGTGAAAGTGTGTCTGTTTGTCTATCTGTCTGTCTGCTACGCTTTCACGGCCCATCTTTTCAACTGATCTTGATGAAATTTGGTATACAATCAGTTTGTACCCCGGGGAAGGACATAGGAGTTCCCGCGGGAATCAAGAAACTTAATCCACACGGACGAAGTCGCGGGCATCATCTAGTATCATTATAATCAAAACAATTTTTCGGTAGTTTGACCACTATAACCAGTTGTGGTTTCCAAAATTTCTTCTCATTACGCTTCCAAGTTCCAAGGACTTATGCGGTCAAAGGATTGTTGATGACCATCCTTTTTTATAGCAGCCAACCCCAATTTCCAGTACCATCGTATCCTAATTTCCTCCGTGGTTTTTGTACCGCTTTTTTATGGCAGTGATGCATTAAAACTTGTACAAGTAAGTGTGATGTGAACGCTCCGTCATCTTCACATCGCTTTTGATGGATTATTTTGAGTATTTTTGTTCACGCTATAGCCTTAAATAAATTATTAATATACCTTACACAATATTTTCTATTCAGCCGCACAATAAATTTCATATTTACACTTATCATACTAATATTATAAATGCGAAAGTGTGTTTGTTTGTTGGTTTGTTAGTTTGTCCTTCAATCACGCTGCAACGGAGCAACGGATCGACGTGATTTTTGGCATGGGTATAGTTGAGGAGCTGGAGAGTGACATAGGCTACTTTTTATCCTGGAAAATTAAGGAGTTCCCGCGGGAATCAAAAAACCTTAAACCACGCGGACGGAGTCGCGGGCATCAGCTAGTTAAAATATATTTTAGAAACAATAACCTACCAATACTAGAAAAAATCTATATTTTTTTTATGGGCAACACTGAATAACTTACCTATTCAGGGATGTGCATAGAGGTCAATACACTGGCGTTATCGCCTCTATGAATTGGCAGCCCTTGGGCTAAATATGCGCCAGCTCTTGCGTCACCGAAACACAAACGCAAGCGCCGCAAATCTTTAGCCATTTTTGTGCATGAGAATAATTATAAAATTATAGTCACATATAATCCCTCAGTCTGCTACTGCTAGGGATCTACAATCTACCTGCATAATATTATATTTAAAAAGCATTATGATGCAATTCGTCATCGTCTCAACCGATATACTTACGTCCACTGTTTTACTTTGGATTTCTGTATGCCGCGGTCTGCTAAAACCATCCATCAGCCTGTATTCATCCACAGCTGGACATATTATATGCCGTTTGGAGAGCGCGCCACCACATGCGGTCCTCAGCCTTCCTCATCCACCCATTTTCCTACCACTAGTTTCACTAGTTAGTAAATGCCATGCTTTATTATGGAATATGCAGTCTATTTCTTAGCATCTTGTCTTGTAGATAACATTATGAAAGAGGCTTAGATTGATAACTATAGTACCTAGCAGGTAGATATCTATCACACAGGTAGGCAGGTAGGTACTTATCACATCTGATGTCGCTTTTATTTACCGACAGCGAAAGTGAAGATGACGCGACACATCGACGTAATGGTCATGTTGAGACCAAGATGATTACTTGCGTTTTTTCGAATTAACCACGGTCACAACTCAGGGAAAATAAAATAATAAGTATGGGTAAAGTATAGAGCTACTGCTCGTGATGACACACATTCCTATAGTCATTAACCTGGATATATGTAACAGGTTTCATCTATAGTTTTTACTATCTAAGCCTTTTATTTTTATTTAGGTACTAGCTGATGACCGCGACTTCGTCTGCGTGGATTGAGGGTTTTCGATACCCGCGGGAACTCTTTGATTTTCCGAGATAAAAAGTACCATTATGTGTTATTCCAGACTATAATCCCTGATCCAAATCCAAATTCTTGATCCAGATCAATTAATGATCTATCCAAAGTTCATCCAGATCCGTTCTGCTGTGATAGAGTCACAAACATCCATCCATACATCCAAATATTAGCATATTTTATAATACATGTTAGTATAGAATTGTACAGATTACTTTCTGAGTCTTTTCTTTTTATTTAGGTAAGTAGGTATATTTTCTCAGTAAAATTAGTGAAAATTAACGAGTTCGACCTTCTAACTTTCCCTTCTAACTTTTTGAGTTATGCGCGTTTTGAGCTATTAAATAATATCACTAGCTATTACAGTGAAGAAAAAAATCGCGACGAAAACCTGCAAAATGTTCTTGAAGGTGAGGTCTGCCAACTACGCTTGGCCAACGTGGTGGACAACGGCCGAACCATTCTCATTCTGAGAGGAGACTTGTGCTCGGTAGTGATCCTGACTGCTTTCACGGTCAATCAGTTCAAACGATTTTGACGAAAGATACAGAGATAGGTAGAATCCCGTGGAAGGCATAGGCTCTTATCCCGGAAGACCTCGCCCCGGATTTGGTTTTTTAAAAACCTAAATCCACAAGGACGAAGTTGCAGACATCTTCTAGTCTATACTTTATACTTATATTGTAAATGCGAAAGTTTGAATGGATGAATAGATGTTTGTAACTCAATCACGTCAGAACGGCTGAACGGATCTGGATGAAATTTGGCACAGAGAATAGCCTGGAATAACACAGGCTACTTTTATCCCGGAAAACTAAAAAGTTCCGGGAACCAAATAAAACTCAAGTCGCGGGCAACATCAGCAAGTAATATATATACTTACTTACTTACTCTTACGGTGGTATGGAGATCGTTGGTTCAGTGGTTGTAAGCAAGTTATACCTACAGTAACTACTATACCTGTAACCGTCGCTCGCTTCAGTTATCGAGCGCGGGCATGCGAGGGGTCCTTAATGGCTGACATCCTCCGCAATCACTGCAGGAGTTTGTGACGCGTGAACTTATATATGTACGATACGAAAGGACACACTATGTGAGTTTTTTCATGACCAGCACTTGTCCAGAATGGCGAATTATTTATTAACCCGTCGGCTAATAATTCCGGCTGTGTGACGCTATAGCCATAGATTAATATGGTTGAGTCCAACGGCCACATGCCAAACAATTTGGAAAATTATCATACAATAACTTCGTCATTTATGAAGATAATTTTGAAATAGAAAACACTAGGTTTCATGAGTTAGTAGTTATTGTAATTTTAAAAAATGCCCTTGAATAAGTCTAGCATGTCAATGATGATTATAGCCTGGGGTAGAGGGCGCTTGCCTGTATCACATAATTATTGACTCTTGATTCGACGATATTCTCATTTTATGAGTAGGAAAATACGAAATACGTCGTACAATCCATACCAGAACCGAAACGAGATAGATGTAAATTTCTTAGTACAGGACTTCAGGGATGATCCCTAATTCCCTATGATATCTTCTCCTTCCTTTGTTCCATAAGAATCATGTAGGAAGGTATACTTTAGATTAAAATATAGTTAGTTAGCTTAATGATCGAATGTCTTTCAAATCAAGAATACCTACTACCATCCATAATCTTTGCAGGACGAGACTCAGCTAAATCAGGGAAAATTTTTCCAAAAAAAGGAAGAATAATTAATTGCAGGACGAGACTCGGATAAAACAGGGCCTATTTTTCAAAAAAAAAAAAAAGGAAGCCCAAAGTATCCCCCCGTGTGTTTTCGTCCTGCGCGCACGCACAAGATTGGCACCTGTCAACCTCGCTACGCTGCGCGCGCACTATCGCATTATTGCCTGATGCCTCCTTCCATATTCAATATTCCATATTCAATTCAATTCATGCAAAAAATCATGTTAATCCGTTGCTTTGTTGCGGCGTGATTGAAGGACAAACTCTCTATAAGTACCCATGCAAAAAATCACGTCGATCCGTTGCTCTGTTGCGGCGTGAGGAAAGGACAAACTCTCTATTTAACGTCCTTGGGGATAGAAATTACAAAAATTGTGAAATACGTATTTCATAATTTTAAAACGGAAGCCCAAATACCAAGTTTCATGGCTATAACTTGAAAAACACAGTACAAATACTTTGACGATACAGAGATACGTCGCATCTCGGATAAGGACATACTTTTATCGTACATACGTATTACGTATATATAGGACATGCTTTAACATGGTTAATGCCTCACGACTTTAATCATGAGAAAGCCTAGCATAGAGGTTAAGACTTCGTTCTCCCAGTCGGTGTTACGCAGCAAGTCTCAAACCATCGCGGGCCCACTACGCAGCACGTTGAGTCTCCCCCCTCTCATAGTTCAGACTTCAGAGGCCAAAGATTTGACAACTTAAAATGTATTGCTCGAACTGTATAAGGAGTGCATACATGCTTTTTGACGTGCAGGCATCTCTGAACTCCATTAAACAGGTCTTATTATCCGTTTGACAAACAATTACGATTACGATTTCCTTACACAATTGGGGAGCTGATTCTCTACATAGTCAAAAGGGAAGTACCTACTATTTGAATCGAAATTAACTTATCGGCGGCAAAGTCGCGATGTTGCGAAATTAAAATATATCTGTACAAAAAGCTGAACTAGTTATAACTATAAATAATCTGACATACATCATCGTCCTTCGCTCTTAATGTGTAAAAATAAACTTCTTTTAAAAAAAACAGAAACCCACTCTCGCTTTGAATCCGTCATTAGTCGCGCTCGAGGACTTGCTTCTAGCGAGGCAATTGTCTATGATAGGTAAAAACTAAAAAAGTTGTTGAGTAGGTCAGTGTGATGAAATCATAATAAGAGCAATTTAACTTTAATGTATCTGAGACCACAGTTTAATAATCAAACAGTAATTCTACAGTAGGCTTAGTTGATTGGGTCCCAAGGTTGTTGCGCGGACGATCTCAACATTATATTGAACCTTCTCATTGCAAGAGACTCGATCTTCAATGTCCAGTTATGTTGACCTTCTATTGACTACAATACTCCAACGGCAAAAAGTTAAAAAAAAACTGGACCCATGGATAGATTCCATCATAAAATTTCATGATGAAAGAATATAGTAGGTATTCATGTCACATGTAGTTAACATTAAATATTATAATAACAACAAATAGGAATAAACGGAAAACCTAGAGCCTTAAGGTGCCTTATACGGATTTCATGATGTGTCATCCTTTTCCAGGTACACTTTAAAGAATCGGGAGTCACAGCTGTGGGGATGTCATGGTATCAAATTAAAGGTCATTTCTTCATCTCTCGTTTGACCTTATAAAAATGCACACTCCAATACAAATTTTCTGCATAAATACGTTTCTCCGAACGCAAGATCTGCTGAAAATGACGAAAAATGGGGTCCGGATAGGTACCCATAAAGCTAGATCCGCTGCATATTTTAACTTGAATATTAACAATAAAGTGGGGCTTATATAGTCCTCTATCCATGGTGCAAAGCATTAAGCATACAAATAAATATGTTTATAGTTTATGTGGCAAAAAAAAAATGTTTCATACATTTTTCTATGAAAAGAAGCCGAGCGCTAGGCGTTTGGCGCTCAGTACGCGCTGAGACGCGCTCGTGGACGGGTGGGTGTATCGCTTTTTTGCACGAAATTTATTACGACAAAATGAACACCGTGTTGTGTACTGCCATAGAGATATAATATTCTCTATGTGTACTGCGCTTAGAAAAACTTGATACCGACATCCACAAAGAAGGAAGTTCTCAAGTGTAGGCGTATTTTTTTTACCCGATTACGGCAAAGCCACAAGGAAAGGGTATGTTAGGAATATATATGTATGTATGCATGTATGTATGTATGTATTAAAAAAAAGTGAGCGCCATTTTGAAATTCTTTGTTATCGTACCGATTTCGTTCAAAATCGATATCTGGGGTTCCCTGGGATCACAAAACAGGAAACTGTTACCAAAATTTTAAAAAAGTCAGCGCCATTTTGATTTTTTTTGTTATCGTACCGATTTCGTTCAAAATCGATATCCGGGGTTCCCTGGGATCACAAAACAGGAAACTGTTACCAAAATTTTAAAAAAGTCAGCGCCATTTTGAAATTTTTTGTTATCGTACCGATTTCGTTCAAAATCGATATCCGGGGTTCCCTGGGATCACAAAACAGGAAACTGTTACCAAAATTTTAAAAAAGTCAGCGCCATTTTGAAATTTTTTGTTATCGTACCGATTTCGTTCAAAATCGATATCCGGGGTTCCCTGGGATCACAAAACAGGAAACTGTTACCAAAATTTTAAAAAAGTCAGCGCCATTTTGAAATTTTTTGTTATCGTCCCGATTTCGTTCAGAATCGATATCTGGGGTTCCCTGGGATCACAAAACAGGAAACTGTTACCAAAATTTTAAAAAAGTCAGCGCCATTTTGAAATTTTTTGTTATCGTACCGATTTCGTTCAAAATCGATATCCGGGGTTCCCTGGGATCACAAAACAGGAAACTGTTACCAAAATTTTAAAAAAGTCAGCGCCATTTTTAAATTTTTTGTTATCGTCCCGATTTCGTTCAAAATCGATATCTGGGGTTCCCTGGGATCACAAAACAGGAAACGGTTACCAAAATTTTAAAAAAGTCAGCGCCATTTTTAAATTTTTTGTTATCGTCCCGATTTCGTTCAAAATCGATATCTGGGGTTCCCTGGGATCACAAAACAGGAAACGGTTACCAAAATTTTAAAAAAGTCAGCGCCATTTTGAAATTCTTTGTTATCGTACCGATTTCGTTCAAAATCGATATCTGGGGTTCCCTGGGATAACAAAACAGGAAACTGTTACCAAAATTTTAAAAAAGTCAGCGCCATTTTGTAATTTTTTGTTATCGTACCGATTTCGTTCAAAATCGATATCTGGGGTTCCCTGGGATCACAAAACAGCAGTCAATCAAAAAAAAGTCAGCAGTGAACTTTTTAAAACTTTGGTAACAGTTTCCTGTTTTGTGATCCCAGAGAACCCCAGATATCGATTTTGAACGAAATCGGTATGATAACAAAGAATTTCAAAATGGCGCTGCCGTTTTTTAAATTTTGGTAACAGTTTCCTGTTTTGTGATCCCAGGGAACCCCAGATATCGATTTTGAACGAAATTTGTACGATAACAAAGAATTTCAAAATGGCGCTGACTTTTTTAAAATTTTGTTCATAGTTTCCTGTTTTGTGATCCCAGGGAACCCCAGATATCGATTTTGAACGAAATCGGTACGATAACAAAGAATTTCAAAATGGCGCTGACTTTTTTAAAATATTGGTAACAGTTTCCTATTTTGTGATCCTACGGAACCCCAGATATCGATTTTGAACGAAATCGGTAAGATAATCTTTTATACATTATTTTACAATCTCAAAAACTGAGTATTATTGTAGCCGCGAGTATTGTTTCGGCGCATAAATAGGTACATAATATTTACCGCGGCCAACAGCGTAAACAAGTACCTAGTAAATAAATAATCGTCTAATATTTTCAAGTAACAAAATTGGTTAGTTGGCAATAAAATCGAGCGTCTCTACGCTCTATAGCTCTACGCTCTCGTAAAGCGTGCATATATATGCTGTAGTGTGACGAGTTTTATACCTATAGTTGAGTTTTTTACCTATAGTTGGTCGCGGGGTAAATGTTTAAAGGGCCTTAAGTTGCGTCCCAAATGCTTTCTTAGTGACAGTAATGGTGATAAAGCCACCACCACCACTACAGCCCATTACGCCCCTCTACTGGGCACAGGCCTCCTCTCTCATAGGAAAGAGGGAATTAGAGCTTAGATCCACCACGCTGCTCCAATGCGTTAAAGCCCGCCGGTTTTAACGACTATTATCATGTTAGTGATAATAACCGGGACCGACGAGTTAACGTGCTCTCCGAGGCACGGGGGTGAAACCTCCAACTTCCTAACTCCGGGCTAGTACTGAGAATTTCTAGTCAGAAAAACCCAATGCTTAAATTATGGCCCGACCCGGAATCATGGCAAATTTTTCCAAGTACGCGCGTACGCGCTACGCTTACGCTACGAAAGTTTTAATACGAGGCGTCAACTGTATGATTTTTAAACTATGTTTATTTTTTCTTAACACAAATTACCTGCATTTCTTTTACTTTTTATGAATTATTATAAAAAGTGATGATTTGTTTATAATGAAAATGAATTTGTCGTCAATCTACACGAATAAAAGTGAACGTTAAAGTGAAAATCAAACAAGACGACCTTTCGAGAGAAGGGTTGACCAAATATGCCTCTTGAATCAAAGTTTCAGGTTTGATTGAGTTTGATCAAGTCTTACTGCCGCACTGAGTCGCTTCATCATTGCGGGACTCTACTATTACTAAAGTATACATTTCAATACAAAATCTATTTCTAAGGAGTACATTAAGTAGGTACATTAGCGATTCTGCCCATGCAAAAAATCGCGTCGATCCGTTGCTCTGTTGCAGCGTGATTGAAGGACAAACCAACAAACCAATAAATCAACAAACAAACACACTTTCGCATTTATAATATTCTAACATAGGCTAACATCTTAGTTAGAAGTTTAAATTTTTTAATAAAAAGTTCAATGTCGCGTTAAAGGTTTACGTAGGTAATTTACCTAATAAGTGAAGATAATAATATTATTGTCCTATATAAAACTTTTAATGCTTGGACTCCAGTTTTTAATAGAATTAAAGTTTAATGGATTTAAAAGGCCCACATTTGACGGCCATTAAAATAATAATCTCAATTAAATAATTACCAGAAAAACAAAACTATAAATGTTGGGTCACGCATCACTAATGTATCCACTTTTTCCCTTAAAATCTCTTTTAAACTACCATGGACCGCTTTACCCTGTGATAGGGTTGTCTGGTTGTCACCTATCCAAATATTAATAAAAGGTTATTTAAATGACTGACACACATATCAACGTGCAATTCAAACAAGTTTAGAAAATTGAGATTTTGCAAGCCCATTTTCTCTACATGAACTAAGAAAGCACGATTTTCAGAAAATTGGGATTTTGCAAGCTCATTTTCTCTACATGAACTAAGAAAGCACGATTTTCAGAAAATTGGGAAAATTGGGATTTTGCAAGCTCATTTTCTCTACATGAACTAAGAAAGCACGATTTTTAGAAAATTGGGATTTTGCAAGCTCATTTTCTCTACATGAACTAAGAAAGCACGATTTTCAGAAAATTGGGATTTTGCAAGCTCATTTTCTCTACATGAACTAAGAAAGCACAATTTTCAGAAATTTTAGCCGGGCGACGCGCGGCGGGCCTTCTACTTAGTAAGTAAATAACAAAATTAAAGTAATTTTATTAGTCATTTCAAGTAATGTTGCTTAAGTATTGCAGTTAGCAGTATGGCACCAGGTCATAAGCAACTTTTTCTGAGCTTTTTAATTCAAAAAACGTTTGTTAGTTGAACGTAAGTAATATATTATATTTGTTTACTTGGTTACTTTCAATCAAGTATTATACAATTATTTTGGTTTGGATTACTTAGTTTAAAACAAAGGTCAAAAACTAGACAATTTTTTTTAATCAACTACAAGTTAGCCTTTACTGCAATCTCACCTGATGGTAAGTGATCACCTAAGTGATGATGCAGTCTAAAATAGTAGTGGGTTAACCTGTTAGGGGTATGGCAGTTATAATATTAAACCCATACCCCTAATCAGTTTCTACACGGCATCGTACCGGAACGCTAAATCGCTTGGCGGCACGTCTTTGGCGGAACTATCACGAAAACCATTTATTTATTTAAAATATTAGCTGATGCCTGTGTCTGCATGGATGTAGATTTTTAAAAATCCTTAATCCAAAAATGATTCCTTCCTACTCATTTTCTTCTTCTTTTTATACGTTCCTTTATAGTTTTTTAATCCTTTGAACTTTTAAGAAATTAATGACAACCCTGAAGGTCGAATCCAATCCTAATGTCCGCACTTCACACTTGTGCGTATCTAACCTTTTAAGGGATATTCAATCGTCCTGTTCGATCACCCGTGAACATAGTTTTTTTAATCCTTGCATGTCCTCACAACATTAATTACACAACTGTCCAAAATAAGGAGTGGTATGTTTCAGGTATGTGTATGTGGTATGTGTGACTGCCTCGTTGGTCTAGTGGTTGGCATGTTCGACTGCGGCCGACGAGGTCCCGGGTTCGAGTCCCGGGTCGGGCCATAATTGAGTATTGGGTTTTTCTGACTAGAAATTCTCAGTACTAGCCCGAAGTTAGGAAGTTGGCGGTGTTTCACCCCCGTGCTTTGGAGAACACGTTAAGCCGTCGGTCCCGGTTATTATCACTAACATGATAATAGTCGTTAAAGCCCGCCAACCCGCATTGGAGCAGCTTGGTGGATCTAAGCTCTAATTCCCTCTCTCCTATGAGAGTGGAGGCCTGTGCCCAGCAGTGGGACGTTAATTGGCTGTAGTGGTGGTGGTGGTGGGGGATGTTTCAGGGTTCATGTATGTATGTGTTCCTATAATCCACCTCTTCTAATAGAGAACACGAAAATTGTAAAGGAATGCGTGTATGTTTAGTTTTTTATTTAGATATGAATGTATATTTGTTTTTTTTAACTAAAATCGCGTATCGAATCTCACTCAATCATTAATCGATTAGGTACGAGTAGGTACATGTCCGATTCTATTTTTTTATGGTACGTTCAATTAAAAAAATCCAAGCACCTAGGATGTGTGACCAATTAGAAGTATACCGGAGCGTGTCTGTGAAGGCAGGCAATCAACTCATGGGATACATCTAAAGGAATGTTGTATAGCTCTGTGCCGTGCCAAATCGCTGTGTAATTTGTGACCTGGGGATGCTCACACACTGTGGCCAATTCTGTTTAACACTATCTCTAAACTTTACTCAAATGACAGCTCTAAATCTAGTGCTGCCTCTTACTGCAGGGAGTATTATGAAAGTTCCTCCATGCATCGTCATCCTCACTGCTGAGGTTCGTGATCTCTGCCACTGAGTATGTTTTCTTTTACGATGTTACGCCATCTTGGTTTGTCCGTGGCATTGTGCAAAGCAACGGTACAGCAATATAAATAGAGCTCTGTCATTTTAGTTAAGTTTAGAGATGGTGAACAACTGAATTGGCCTCATTTTTGGCCCAAAACGATCATTATCATTTCAACCCATTGCTAGCACATTCATATTATACTTAGGCCTAAGGTCTGCCTAAGCTTGTAAGTTACATTTGCCAAGTTAATATTTGAGCCGCAGCAGAAAAGGCTGAAACCGGCGAGCGGCGGAAGTATGCCTGTCATAGAGCAACATATTATTTGTTCTGGTTGCCATGGAGTCTTACTGCCAAAAATTTATTGCGGTTGATTGCCTTTTTATCCGGGGCTGGCTCATTTTTTGCGCAAAGGATCAGCCTGGCTGTCCAGCACGGGAGCACGGGAATGCAGCAAGTATTCTTGCAACCATTTCACGTGGGCATAAGGTATAATTAGGTTAAGCTGTTCTATTGTATTGTTTTAACTTTTAAATAAAGGTAAATAAAAAGTTAATACCTATTAAGATAAGGCTGTTACATAAAAGCTGTAACCGACGGTAATCAACTAATTACACAATAATTGTACTATTACGCGTGTTGTGCAGTTGAACTTACAGATAAGACAACTTTCTAGGTCGAAAAACATGTTCCAGCCCGCATCCACGACTGTCGTCAGGGCGACAGAGCCATCATTACCAAGTATTACAGTGCGTGACAAGTTGAAAACATTTTTTTACAAGATACAAGAAGCATCATCATCATCATTGCTTCTTCTGCATCAGAGTTTCTTTACTCAGTTTGGCTCTACCACCATTTCGGCAAGGAACGATGGTAGAGTCAAAACATGACGTAACATAAGAGACAACTGTACGTCCTATGTGAAAAAACAATCGAGTATTGAGCAATGAGCATTTAATCCTATCGCCAGCCTACTAGTCTCCTCTCAGAATAAGAAGGATTTGGATGGCCAAATCCTTGAGTATTCGGCAATTAGCCAACGTAGTGGACAGGGACTATGGACCACACCACGTTGGCAGACTCTACACACAAGGCAAGCGGGTTTCCTCACTATATTTTTTTTACCGTAAGAACAAGTGATATTTAATTTTAACTATTCATAACTACCGGATATTTAATTGCTTAAAATGGCTTAAAACCCCGAAAAGCTAGAGGTGCGTGCCCAGATATCGAACCCTGGTCCCTGCGAATTTTAGTTTTCACAGGGCACTAGACTTTCACAGCTTAAAAAATAACATAATTTGTAAGAATCTAGCTACATAATTTGTAATGATCTCATGCTCACCCTCCATTAATTATAAATTGCCCCAGCCGAGAATGGAACCGTTGGACCTCTCCCTTATAAAGCGCTCACCGCGCCATGGAGGTCGTCGAGGTCTTGACCTTATAACTGCAGGTAAGTAGATTCTTAGATTGATGTTCAACCAGCTCACACTCTTAGTTCTTTACTTACAATAGCGATGTATTTTACCCAAACCTAAGTTTTTTTTAACTCATTTTTTTTTTAATTCAAATAATCTTACTAAAAGTGCTTTTGAATCGTCGAGTGAATCTACCACTGGTTCCGAATGCCATTCCTACCGAGAAGAACCAACAAGGAACTCGGTGGTTGCTCTTTTATTGTTTATTTATATTTAATGGTCTTTGGTCTATTTTATGGTTCATTGAAAAGTTTTCATAAAACTTATAGCCTAGCCTAAGCCTAATCTAATCACTAGCCAAATCATGCCTACGCCAAAAAAGAGCCAGCCCTTCGTCACCATGAGGTTGTGAAATATCAGTTTTTCTTGGCTTTGATTTTGATCGCAGAAAATTTAAATAGATTTCTGAACGTTCAGTTCCAAAGTTACCCCTAAGTTACAGTTAAAAATAACTTAATGAAATCGGAAACGTGCATCCGTTGCCCAGGTGTCGAACAGTTTTTGTGTGATGTAGAAATGTGTTTCAGATCACTCATCGTTCATCCGCAGAGGCGTGCGTGGAACGGAACGTGGGCTTGAAATTATAATGTGGGGGAAAATGTCCTACGCGGATGAATTCCGACAATAGGGATGATGCCTATATTATCATAAAAATATTATTAAATTCGAAAGTGAGTTTGTTTGTTGGTTTGTTGGTATGTCCTTCAATCACGCTGCAACAGAGCAACGGATCGACGTGATTTTTTGCATGGGTATAGTTGAGGACCTGGAGAGTGTTATAGGTTACTTTTTATCCCGGAAAATTAGGGGTTCCCGTGGGAATCAAAAAACTTATTCCACGCAGACGAAGTCGCGGACATCAGCTAGTCAAAAATAAATTATTTCCAACTGATTATTAAATAGAGGGTCTACCAGAAGACCTAAAATTCACATCCTCGGTTTTAAGTTTGATAACCATTTTAAAATATAGATTAAAGAAATAAAGTGCGTATAAATTTTATGACGTCACAACTGTGAATTTTATACAACTTCCTTTAGATGTGCGTTTTTAAGTTTGATAAAGAGTTGCTGATTTGATTAAGTTGTCATCATCCCTATTAGAATAGAAAAAAGGTCCGTAACTTGATCAAAGGTAAAACTGAACCCAGGTTAGATTCTGTGTCCGTTCTATTCGAACCCGGAACCTCCCACTAATAAGACCACAGGGCTCACCCCTCCGCCAGGGAGGTCCTCAAACCTTTACCTTTTAAAGGTTTAGCCCCACTTAAGATGATCGGTGCCGCGCGGCACGTAGCGGCAAATATTATTTGTATGAGTTTGTACGGGGCCGCGTCGCGCAGTGCATCTCCGTGCCGCGTCGCTTATGTGGGCCCGGCTCCATACAACCTCATACAAAGAATACTTGCCGCTACGTGCCACGCCTCTGTGTTGGCCGTTGGGGCTAGCTAGACCTTTAGCCACATTAACTATCTTAAAAATATTATGAACTAGCTGATGCCCGCGACTTCGTCCGCGTGGAATAAGTTTTTTCAATTCCCACGGGAACTCCTCAATTTTCCGTGATTAAATGTAGGTAGCCTTTTTTTTTTTTTTTTTAAATGTATAGGCCAGCGCTTGGCTGCAATCAGACTTGGTTGCAAGTGGTGATGCAGCCTAAGGTGGAGCGCGCTTGCCTAGAAGATGCCTATTCACTCTTGATTTGAAGGTACCTATATTAAAAGAGGAGGGGAAAACGGAAGCCGGAAGGGCATTCCATATCCTAGCGGTTTGAATTAGAAACGAGGAAGCAAATCGCTTCGTACGAGCCCGCGGAATTTCGACTGCGTAAGGGTGCAGACCTTGTCGATGCCTTGCGGTTCGATAATAAAAAGGTGACGGAGGAACCAGATCAGCCTACGTCACTCTCCAGGTCCTCGACTATACCCATGCAAAAAATCAAGTCGATCCGTTGCTCCGTTGCGGCGTGATTGAAGGACAAACCAACAAACCAACAAACAAACACACTTTCGCATTTATAATATTAAGTATGATGTGAAAGTGTGTTTGTTGGTTTGTCCTTAAGCCACGCCCCAACAGAGCAACGGATCGACGTGATTTTTGGTACGAATATAATTTAGGACCCTAGAGTGTCATTTTGAAAAATCCAAGACCTTACAGTCAAATCTCAATCCGGACAAAGTTGCGAGCATCATCTAGTACGAGTACATGAGTAGAAATTAGAACATAAACATTATACACGGACCTACATACATACCTAGTAAGTACATCGTGAATCGTGATCAATGAATAGGTATGATATATATATTCAGTCATTGGCATCGAGTAACGCCTATTCAGCCATTTTTGTTTTGCATATCTTGCAGTTTTAGTCTTTTGTTATGACTTGGGCACTTAGTGACTGGCGAATCATGCTTCATGCTAATATTATAAATGCGATAGTGTGTTTGTTTGTTGGTTTATTGGTTTGTTGGTTTGTCCTTCAATCAAATCGACGTGATTTTTGGCATGGATATAGTTGAGGACCTGGAGAGTGACATAGGCTACTTTTTATCCCGGAAAATTGAGGAGTTACGTCGATCCGTTGCTCCGTTGCGCCGTGATTGAAGGACAAACCAACAAACCAACAAACAAACACACTTTCACATTTATAATACTTACCTATTTTATAAGTATGAATATGATTGTGATTTTAATTTATATTAAATTTTCTATCTAATGTTGTGTAAGTACACATACATAGGGCTGTTGCTTGGATCCTGTTTTGAATTTCTTGTATTTTGCCGATATTATGTTGGTGGCAAGATGTTAAAAAAAAAACCCGCACTCACAAAACCAATGCCGGCTATACCAACGGAGTCTCCTCTCAGAATGATAAGGGTTTGGACATAGTCCACCACGCCGCCCAAATGCGGATTTCGACTTTTCTTCATCTTGAAAAGGTTTCCAAAAGATTAGGGTTCTAGACTCTAGATTGGTTATAAATATGACTGCCATACCCCCAACAATATAGTCCGCCGCCATCTTAGACTGCATTATTAGGTACTTACCATCAGGTGAGATTGCAGTCAAGGGCTCTTGGCGTAAAACAAAAGACAGACGGAATGCATTAGCGTCTAGTCTAGAGTCTAGACACACGGACGCCATGGGGACTGCAAAATCGCAGTTTCCAAGCGGTTTTTCTGCAGTCGTCATCTGAATACCGACTGGCGAAGTAGATACGCAGTCAATTTACACTTTCGATACAGTTATGTCAACTTTTTTTTTCCTTTAGTAGCCTATGTGTTATTCCAGACCATAATTAATCTATTCCTCTGTGCCAAATTTCATCCAGATCCGTTTAGCCGTTCTGGCGTGATTGAGTAATAAACATCCATTCATCCATCCAAACTTTCGCATTTAAGTATAACATTAGTATACATTTGCCTACTAGCGGTAATATAATCCCGAATCCTAATCTTCAATGCACCTGCAGAGAAAGCAATATTTTTTTATCTGTGCAACACAAACCATCTGCTACGAACGGAAACACGTTTTTGTCAACCGCAAACTTTGCGCTGACTTCCGTTGTTAATTAGGTCAAAAAGTCACTAACGGTTTTTGTTTTACTGGATGAAATCCATACTATACTTACTAAAATTATAAATGCGATTATGTGTTTGTCCTTCAATCACGCGGCACGCCGAGCAATCGACAGACACGGTAGTAAAATACTTAGTTTTAGGTTAAAACAGAGCAAAGAATCGATGTGATTTTTTGCATGGGTACAGTATGAAAGACCTGGAGAATAACATAGCATAATTTTTATCCCGGGAAAACTGAGTTTTTTAAAAATATTTTTAACTAAACCTTTTAAACTGTAAAAAACTGTATTCTCTGACAACACTAAAATTTTACCAACTTCCATATTTCTTCAACTACGGAATCGCGGGCATAAATAGCTGCTCGTGCTGACTGACTGACTCATTGATCACCTCTTCTGTAAAATTTTGTATGAAAAATATTTTTCTCACTCATCGTTTCGTATAGAAGACAAAAATTCATTCGGAGGAAAAATACGGAGAGAGCTGCTGATTGAGGATTTCGAAGACGGATGAAGAGCACTAGCCAGGGTATTGAAGATAGGTGGGGGGTGCTCGACCAAATGTCCCTCGAAACTTCATCCAATTGACAGTGAGCTGAAAAAAAATTTCAAAATGGCGGATTTAAGATGGCCACCATACAAATTACGTCGGTGTCTATCTCGGAGAGTATATAAGATGCAAGAGTGGTTTCTTGGCAAAAGATGATCAGGACAAGGTCAACTTGATGAACAGGAAAAAAATTCAAGATGGTGGAATTTATTTTTCTGTAGAAAATATTATATGGCGAATATTGAAGAGGCTACAAGTGTAGAACTATTCAAGAATACGGTTCCTTTTCAAGATTTGTTTTTATGGAAGAATTCTCATTTTGACGAATGGTTCGGAGAAAAAAATATGGAGAGAGATGATGATCGAAGGTTCGAATGATGGGTGAGGACCACGGTCAGGGTATTCGAAACTTCATACAATTGGCAGTGAGCTGAAAAAAAAATCCAAAATGGCGGATTCAAGATGGCGGCTATCTCAGACAACAGTAAACCAGGATAGTGGGACAGCGAGTAAGTAGACAGTGGACCGCGCGGTCCGCTTTAGTGGGCCGCGCACCCACGCGCCATACTAGTCTAGTTAGGTATATACTAGGGCTTCCAATACCGGGATCCCGGTATTGGCCAATACCGGGATCCCGGACTTTTTTCGCCGATTTTCAATACCGGTATTGAAATGTCTAATACCGGGATACCGGTATTGGTGACACTATAAACGAAACAGTGACTATTGCATATATTTCTTGGTAGATGCCACTGTTTTTTATTCGGCTAAGTTTAAAACTTGTATCTTAAGCATATTAGCTCAAAAAGAGCGCCTTTATTGCTTAAAACCAGTGAAGAAAAGTCGTTTTTGTTCACTCAGGGGGAAAAATTAGTGTTTGAATTTAGATCCCTGACATTTCTATTTCATTGTCTCTCAAAACGTTCAGAAATCTGATTTATAACTAATGCATATTTTATTATGATATATTTTCTTTTAAATATTAACTATTGAATTTTAGATTAATTTGTGTTTTGACAAAATTATCGTTTTCTTCGACTTCGATCGACTTCTTACAAAAATATCGTTTATTACTCATTTAGTAGTTCCTCAACAGGTGGGCTTAAAAATGAATATGAACAAGATAAAGATCATTTCTAATGCACACGTTCAGCCCCAACCTGTGTTAGTTGAGAATTCTGCACTCGAAATTGTTGATGAGTACATATACCTAGGACATACAGTCCAGTTAGGTAGGTCTAATTTCGAGAAAGAGGTCAACCGCCGAATCCAACTCGGCTGGGCAGGGTTCGGGAAACTCCGCGACATCTTCTCGTCCAAAATTCCTCAGTGCCTAAAGACGAAAGTTTTCGAACAGTGCGTGTTGTCAGTGATGACTTACGGCTCCGAAAAATGGTCGCTCACTTTGGGCCTGATAAGAAGGCTCAGGGTCACTCAGCGGGCGATGGAGAGAGCTATGCTTGGAGTATACCTGAGTGATCAAATCAGAAATGAGGAGATCCTTAGGCGAACCAGAGTAACCGACATAGCTAGAAGAGTCTAAGCTTTAAGTGGCAATGGGCGGGGCACATAGTTGGTAGAACCGCTAGGCGTTGGGGTCCCAAAGTGCTTGAATGGCGGCGTCACACCGGGAAGCGCAGTGTTGGACGACCTCCCACTAGGTGGACGGACGATCTCAAGCGTGTAGCTGCCGTGTAGAGAGCCGCTGGAAACAAGGGGCACAAGACCGTACTCTGTGGCGGATCCATGCAGGAGACCTACGTCCAAGATGTATATAGGTTGAGACGACGACGACGATAGTAGTTTAAATTACAATCTTCGACACTAATTTCACTCATTATTTAAAATTTCCAGCCATATTTATTTAATTTTGTGTGTACGTTGAGAAATTGCGTCACAAATATACTTTATATTAAAAGTTCAAAATTCAATGGAGGTTAAATATATATATTTTCGTAAGAATTCATTCAAAAATAGTTCTATTATAAAAATCATACAGATGATGATTCTGATTGATATTAATAAGACCTTGATTATATTTTGATAATAATACTTGTATTAATAAGATTGTATTTAAAATGATGTGATGGAGTTTTAGAACGTTACGTGGTCCGTAATTTTCACCATAAACATACATAAAACAAACGATAGTTTCGTAAGAATTAAGTCAACGCGTAAATAACTATCTCAATACTCAAAATACAAATAAATCTAAAAATCAATACTTGGTGATTTTTTTAAAGAAAATACATTTTCATAAAATATTGCATGATATAAAATAGAGTGAAGGAGTTACTTAACGTTTCGTGAGACAGTGAAATAGACATATCAATCCACAGCGTAATAATCAACCACAGCGTTCTAAATCCAAAAAAAATCTCGCAGAGTAAAAAAAGACGGCTTTTCTTCACTGAATTTATGCAGAAAAGGCACTTTTTTGAGTTAATTTGGTGAAAATTTTTTTTTATGTGAAAACTGTTTTTTATGGTGCCGTTTGCTTCAGAAAAGACTAATTTTAAGTTAAAAAACATCTACCAAATTTTAAATTTTTTCCAATACCGGGATCCCGGGATCCCGGTATTGAAAAAAATCATTCCGGTATTAATACCGGTATTGAGAAAAACCGGTATTCGAAAGCCCTAGACTATATACACAGTGCAGAAATCTGACATTTCAAAATGTCATTTCACCTTTAAAATAGATACTATAGGTTTAGAACTCTATAGGTGTAATGACACTATGAAACGTCAGTTTACTGGGTAGGTACGAGGTACTATAAGGATGAGGCGCAGGGGACAGTCCTCCCCTTTGTCGGGAAGATGAGAAATCTTTTGGTATTGCAAACCGCTAAATGGAACGCTAAATCGATTGGCGGCACGGCACGTCTTATCCCGTGCGGTGATAGCCAGACCAGAGAAAACGCAGTAATTACAAATTCCCAAATTCAGGGGATCGAACCCGGGACCTCCCACATATAAGACAGCGCACAGCGGTTACCACTGTGGCAGAGAGGTTATCAAAAACTTTTGGATAGAAATTTTTACGCTCACACTGAATAAAAACTAAGGTCATTTGAAAGATTCAGTCTTATCAGTTGTTAATGACATTGACTAAGTAATAAGTAGGTACACTAATAGTACATAATATGCTTGCGCTAATACCGACATTCAAAACAAGTGGTATTTAAAATTGATGTAATGAACGTAATGTATCGTAAACCAAATTCGAAAAGGTCTTTGGAAAAATCTATACTTACCTTTAAATGTTATCGGCTCAAATAATCTTCGACTAAATTAGGAATTAATATTAATAAGTACGTCAAGAGAAAAACTTCGTAAATTTTGGTATTATTATTATCTGCAGTTCCTTTAAAAAATACTACTTATACATGTACCTACCTAAAATTATCATAATGGAAAAAATAAAAAATCCTATATAGTCGTATGGGCATATTTAAATAGCAGTTTTTAGATTGCATATAAGCCATCGGACTTTCATTAAATTCATATACAAGAGTAGTTTATCCTAATTTAGAAAAAATTGCGTGGAAAACTGCCGTGTTTGAAGTATTCCACGAATCACATCCGAATCGCCTGTAAGCCATCTGTAAGCGAGCGAATTCTTTAAATACGCGACATTTAAACACCTACACATATTGCTCTTGAAAGTGTTTACCGGAATAAAAGTAAACAATACAAGCAAAACGCGCCAAACACAATTTTCCGTAACAAAACTCGAGCGCACCGGAAAGTCGTATTTATTTCCCGCCATCCGGCTCCTCGACCAACCGAAATTTGGCGCCTTAAAATCCTCCAGCCAATAAAAGCAATGGCCGCCTTTTTCGACCAATCAGCGTCGAGCCCGCGCTCTCGCCATCGCGTCTTTGTCATATCTCGAAAATTAGTCCGCCAGTGCAGTGAACCCCGACGGTAAATTGAAGATTTTCCGAGTAATATCGCTATAAAACTTATCAGGTAAGTGTATTTCTATTGTTTAATCGAAATAATAACATTAATTTTACCCTTTTATAAATCGAACACAAGATGTCGTCAAACTATTAAATAATAGTATCGCAATTTTATTCGTATCGACTGAATCCGAAATGGCGTTCTGCGTAACGTAAATAATTTCAAAGTTTAATAAATAAAATATAATAATGCAATATTTTTAACAATATCGTATGTTGTGTGCACTTATTTTATAAATCAGGTTTTTATTCGAACTCTAAAATTCTAGTATTCGTTCGGCAAAATGGCGGCGACGTTGTGTGCTATTAATACACGCTCTGTCCTCTTTTATGCAAGCGGGCCGAGTGCACGTGCGATAGGGACAACTGTATTTCTGATAAGAAGCTGTAAAGTATGCTGCACACGTAACTAGACACGTCTTCGTTCGTAAACAAGCTCAGTATTAGGGTTGCCATTACTTTAGGTAATAAAGTTCCACTTTTTTAGGGAAAATTAAAATGATTAAACTATGACGATAAAAATGTTTTATAATATTAGGCAATTGTTTTATTAGTACGTTTATTTTAAACACTTTTACATTTCCGAAATATTATATTTATGATTATTCAATATTCGTAGTTGGAAAATGCTATTGTTATTCTTTACATTTTTAATTCTGTTTTAGACCATTCGTTTTTTTATTCATAAAAGTAATGATAATATGGACTATTATAATAATATAATTATGTTAATAAAATAATTAATCATCTTAATATTAAATATTTTTAATATGGGTACATTACCTTGGATATCATTTAAGTAGGTTTTGCCATAACATCCATATCCATGATGATTATAAATGTGAAAGTTTGCCTGTCTTTCTGTCGGTCTGTCTATCTGACTGCTACACTTTTCTAGCCTATAATTTCAACAGATTTAGATTTTTTTTGTATAGGGGTAGATTGTAACCTGGAAAAGGCAAAAGTTAGTTAAACATATTGAATACAAGATGATGCCCGCGATTTCGTCTGCTTGCATTAAGGTTTTTTTTATCCCTCGAGAAATCCTTAATTTTCCTGGATAAAAAGTAGCCTATGTCTTTCCCCGGATACAATCTTGATCCCAAGTTTCATCAAAATTGGTTGAAAATATGGACCTTTAAAGCGTAACAGACAGACAGACAGACACACTTTCGTATCTATTTATAGTATTAATATAGATTGATGATTTAATTATTAAGATAAGAAAACGCGAGTTCGTCCGAGGATTCAGTTTTTTAAATCATGTATAGGTAGGTTTGCTTTTGTCCAGATAAAGGTAGCATAATATTATGTCTACGGATTGCTAGCTACATCTGTATGAAATTTCATGAAAATCGAGCAAGCTGATGGATGTTGAAATGTAACAAACAGACAGACAAACGATGACATTTATTATATTAGTATGAATTAATGTGATAATCAACTTGACCACTAGATTCTTCGATATACATACTAATATTATAAATGCGAAAGTGTGTCTGTCTGTCTGTCTGTCTGTCTGTCTGTCTGTCTGCTACGCTTTAACGGCCCATCTTTTCAACCGATTCTGATGAAATTGGTATAGGGGTAGGTTACATCCCGGGGAAGGACATTGGTTATAGGCATATATAAGGCGTAGACATACGTTTTATCCCCGAAAATTAAGGAGTTCCCGCGGGAATCAAAAAACTTAATCAACACGTACGAAGTCGCGGGCATCATCTAGTTTTATATAATTACTAGCTGATGCCCGCGACTTTGTCCGCGTGGAATAAGTTTTTTAACTCCTTAATTTTCTGTTAGTAGCCTTTGTCACTCTTCAGGTCCTCAACTATACCCATGCAAAAAATCACATCGATCCGTTACTCTGTTGTGGCGTGATTGAAGGACAAATCTACAAAATACACTATCGCATTTATAACTGACCGAGCGAAGCGAAGGTCTCTGAGTCTACTTGAGTGAATTGGCACTTCTCCGTCCGTCCGTCCGTCCGTCTGTCAGAGCCTTATAACTGTACTGTGCTTCAGTATTATTAACAGAACTTCACAATTATGTCAATAGATGGCGCTCTGTACAAGTTTATGGATACCGCGAGGTCTCAGTTCGGGGCGAACCACTAGTATTAGTTTGATCTTCATAAAATCAACTCGCACCTCTCTTTATTCGTATTTCGTACCTATGCTGGTTAATTCAAAAATTGTGCAATGGCAACATTATGCCAAATGATTCAAGTCGTTGTATAGTGTGGTATATATAGGTCTACGCAGTGATTCACTTTCATGATGAAGTTAGCATATGTAAAATGATAATGAAATGAAATATTCTTTGCATGATCGAAATGTAAATAATTTCATTGTTGATGTTTATATTTACCTTCTTATCAGTGTCTTTTTTACTTATTTAATGTAGTAGATGTTAGTGCGGAAATATTTTATTAAATCTACATAGACTTATTAATTTATAATTTGTCAATCTATCGTTTTCTTTATACTACCTAAATGAATACGAGTACATAATCATACCCACCGAGAATTTCCATTAGGTACTTAATTATAACTTACTGATATATAGTGACTTTAATAATAATTTAGGTAATTATTTATGTTATAAAACTTATTTAACGTATATATGTATATTCATATTATTCTTACTTAATATTTTCCATTAAATTTTTTTACCAAACTAATTTCCAATAAGAATTTAAGTACCTACCTACAAATTATTTAAAAATTCTCAGTCATATATCAGTTTCCAAAATGCCAAAATTAAATGTAACTTAATCCAATTTAGAAAATAAAAATAAACCCACCAATCCTTCCAATCTAGAATTTTTAAGAAAACAAATTATAATAAAAAAAAGCAATAATAATCCGCCTAATTTGTGGTAATCATGCAATAGTAGCGCCACACTGTGTCAAGCGGTGAAATACGAGTGAGGGACGCGGCCGCGAGTCGCGATCGGCGCACGCAGGCCGCAGCGGAGGCGAACGCCGCGCTCACGCAACGCAACGCGTTCTTTTTTATTTAGTCGGCCATTCGCTCTGTGTTAGGGTGGACGTACTACGTTATTTGCGTGTCACGCGTCGTACTCGTGTTGTTTACAAATCAGGATCATTCCAATTGGTCCGTAATGAGACAAACATTAGTTTATTCGTGTTAAAAACTTGAGTTATTGTTGTTCAGGTTCCGCGGATGCGGTTGGGGAGTGCGTCGTAGTTTTAGAAACTATTGAAACGATGTCTACGTTAAGTATGAGGGCACCCGGTTTGCAAGCCACGACTGTGCTGGACACAAGGTCTTTACGTGTGCGGGGAGTGACTACGCTAGAAGGTGTGAGAAGAAACTTGTTCGGGTGCACAGACAGGGAAGAAAACAGGCGATTTGTCGAGCGAGAATTGGCAAGGCAGTTAGAACTCGATAGCCAACGATGGGGCTTTGATTTTGCGAGTGAAACCCCTCTGCCTGGAGCTCAAAGGTTTGCATGGCAACTAGTACCAGCGTCGTCTATCCCTGCGGCCCTAAGAAGGTCGCCGATTACTATGACGACGCCAAAACCAAGCGCGCCCAAACAAGAAGCTAAAGTATCGAGTCCAGACAACAGCAAAACGCAAAAAAGAATAACAGGTTAGTGAGTTTAATTATCTATAGAAAGTATCGTTAATGTACTGATAACCTAAAACTACTTGTGTAAACACAATTACTTATCTATTTGTGCATAATGTGTCAATAAATACAAGGCTGATATGGTAATTTATGTCAGGGCTCGGCAACCTGTGGCGTGTTGAATGTGTGCATAATTTTGCCGCGTTTTATTTATAGAGTCATCAAAACAAACTACCTAATTAGTGAATTTGTACCTAATTATTCGCTGTGATCTATTTATTACTGGAATTTAACCTAACTAGGTAGTAGGTACCTATTCCAATTTTATTGCGACATGTACCTAATACCTATGTTACTTACATGTATAAATTTATGTAGGTACTTACTCAGGTGCTTTTATAATAGGTATAAAATAACATCTGTTAGCAAGGTTTATTCTAATACTAGATGATGCCCGAGACTTCGTCCGTGTGAATTAAGGTAGTTTGATTCCCGCGGGAAATATTTAATTTTCCGGGATAAATACCTAGTAGCCTTTGTCCTTCCCCGGAATGTAACCTACCTATACCTACCTACACCAAATTTCATCAAAATCGGTTAAACAGATGGGACGTGAAAGCCTAGCAGAAAGACTGACAGACAACACTTTCGCATTTATAATATTACATAACATGGATTTAAGTAGGTACTAGGTAGGTACTTAGCATCTGGACATGTCAGCGTGACCGTAAAGTATTATTCTACTTACTTACCTTCTTAAAATTACTTAACAATATTTTAAAACTCTTCAAGTAAATTTAAATAATACCTATGTAATTAAGTAAGTAAAAGCCCGCGTTTATTTTATTAAGTAAGTAGGTACATAACTCATTAATATCAAGATCCAATGAGCATTTCGATTTATTTATAACTAGCTGATGCCCGCGACTTTGTCCGCGTGGTTTAAGGTGGTTTAAGTTTTTTTTATTCCCGCGGTAGGTACCTAACTCCTATTTTTTTAAACACACTTTCGCATTTATAATATAAGTATGATACCGATATTATTACGCCACGTACCATTACATGCAGTGGGATTTATAATATTATGAAATCTTAATTTTTTCTTACGGAAATAAAACAATAGAAAAAGATATTATCTATATTCAATAGGTTTTATAGGTAGGTAGGTAGGTATATCGCACATTTCCTGTTTGATTTAATATTATCTACATCTATTAAGTATTTACGTATAAATTAATTATTTAAGGAGTATTGTTTACTTCTATTAGTTATGTAAGTATTTTATTTCAAATAATAAAATTAATAAGTAAGTGAGTAATGCAATTCAATCAAGCAATTTCAATCGGAATCCATTCAGAAAAAGGTTTCTGACCCCTGGCTTGAACTTTTGTAACCTACTTTCTACTTACAGATACCTACCTACCTAACTAGAAGGTTAAATAATGATTACCTACCTAAGGAGGTATCAGAATTTTAAACATTTTTGGAATTTGCGTCCAACTACTTACTAATTAGAAGTTTAATTCGCTATAATCCGCCACAGAAGGTAAATAAATCTATGTGGTACAGTGCGTAGGTATCTTGAACTTGCAGCCCGCGATCATGGACTTAAACAAAATAACGCCTGCTTCTATCCAATACTTACTAATTTTTTAATGATTTCCCGGGATAAAAAAATAGCTTAGACACCAGTTCTGTCAATCCGTTGTTCTGGTGATTGAAGAACAAACCAACACTTTCGATATGGGTAGTGATTCCCATAACGGGAAACGAACCTGCTGAGCGCGCCGTGGTGAGCGTGGTTAGTGGTGAGCGCCGTGTGTCTTTTAAATGGGAGGCCATTTAAAAGACACACGGCGCTCACCACTGCGCCAAGTAGATTTTTTTTTAAATTTTGATCTGATAAAAAGTGGTAGTAGGTAAGTACTTAGCCTACTTACCTAACCCAAATGCACCATTGTCCATTAGTAATCGAACACTAGGCAGTTACTGATTTAATCGACAGTGTCGTCTTCTATCAGGTCATCTGACCCCGTAAGCTGACCCTCGGTTAGTAAAATTACCATTAAATGGGTACCTAAAGCTTATATGGAACACGAGACAATCGGTGGTAGTTAGGTGTCAATATAGATAATAATTATAGATGTTGTTAGACAGAGACGATGTCTATGGTTATTATTAACGTTAAATTTGACCACGTAAAAATGCCACTGAGTTGCTAAAGGCAGGGTTCTTCTTTTACTTTTTACCAAAATTTGATTTAAGTACCTACTTAAGGATTGTAAGAATATTGACTTGGTGGTAAAAACCGATAGCAATAACTATCGTTGGTGCAACTGACCCTCAATCTATGTCGGCACTCGGCAGTAAGGTTTTATTAAAAAAATATCCATAATAGCTGTAAAAACTTTAGTTTCAGTTACTTAAGTACTGAAAAACGGAAAGCTCAAAAGGTGTTGAATTTAAAAAAACACCATAAATAAGTACTTAAGTAATATATTTTTTAATCCAAAATTTCAACGATTTATCCTATCGTTATAGCGTAGCCATATTGTTTAAACTTTCTCCTTCACGCCCTTTGTCCTTTTGACTTCCTTCTTATTTAACCACCCCTTGACGCCTTTCCGTCCTTTCAAAAAAGCCGGACGTGTTTTTTGTCCACCACGGTGTCAAAAACCTCATAAGGATCGAAACCCTATTCAATAATTAAGTAACGCGTTATTAAAAATTAAGATTTTAACACCTCTCTTTTCTTAGTTAATTTTTAATGAACATTTTTGCGCGAGTCGCAAAGGGCGATGCGCAAAAAAAATTGTTAGGCTGCTTATTAAACTGTTTTTATAATATTTATAAACGTCCGCTACAAATGTCAAAAACATAGATCGAACGAAACCGTATTCAATAATTAAGTTAAGTAACGCCTTGCTTATTATAAAATTAAGATTTGAAACACCTCATTTCTTAGTTTATTTTAGCGCGAGTTTTAAGGGGTCAAAAAGTTTGTTAAACTGCTTATTAAATTGTTTTTATAAAACATTAATCTTAATAAAATTTTAACTTTTTTTAAAGGGGCAGTTTTTTTACTCAAACTCCCGTGTCTCTTTACAATTTTTTTAATGCTTAATAACAATACCAACTGTTACTAAGTTAATATCAGTTGGTATTTCATCGGTTTTGTTACGGATATTCCTAGGAACCTCAAAATCAAAATCAAAAGAATCAAAAGAAAATAGACATCAAAATTTTTTAATACGAGTATCCTTTTCGCAAAATAGTAGAGTTCGACATAGTTTAATAGCTTGTTAACCACCTTGTTATTAGAAAGAAAAATTAAGTAAGTACCTAAATTACGTTTTTGACGACCTCCGTGGCGCAGTCCCGGGTTCGATCCCCGGCAGGGTCAATTTGGGAGTTTATAATTTCTGAATTTTCCTCGGTCTGGCCTGGTGAGAGGTTTCGGCCGTGGCTAGTTACTACCCTACCGGCAAAGACGTGCCGCCAAGCGATTAGCGTTCCGGTACGATGCCGTGTAGAAACCGAATAGGGGTATGGGTTTAATATAACTGCCATGCCCCTAACAGGTTAGCCCGCTACCATCTTGGACTGCATCGTCACTTACCATCAGGTGAGATCGCAGTCAAGGGCTAACTTGTGGACTGTGGTGGATTAAAAAAAAACGTAAGTAAATAAATAAGTTGTAACTTTAACAGTAGGTATGTTTTGTACGAGCCACATAATAGGTATACTTAAATCATTCTAGCTATTAACCAATATATCTACATAGTTTTTTGAGTGTAAACTCAATGTTATCAGATAAGCCCAACATAATATCCTTATGAAGTGATAGCGGCTCAGATTGGCTGATAAAATATGATAATAAACGCATTTATAGTACGTGACACGAAATAAGTCCTGCGGCAATTTGTGGAACTAACACATTTTACATACCTACAAAAAAAAGAAAAATTGGCAGTCATAGGGACTGACGATAGAAGTGTAAACGAATATGTATTTAAATTTTTTTTTTTAATTATTTTACTTAGGTAACTACTTACCTACTTAAATAATTTTTTACTTAAGTACTTAAACTTAATTTAAAAATGAAAACAAAATAATTAAAATATAAACCTTAAAACTAAGGCATTAAAGTTTAATTACGAATGTAGTATAGGTATTATTATATTTTTAACAACGCGAGCATGTCGGTGACGCGAATAAGTGCTAAACGCGGCTAAAGAAGTTTTCACTTCAAAAAGGCATATGCGACTACTAATGCCACCTCTAGGGTACTTCTTTTGTGACACGAACTATAGTAAGACGTATTACGCAAATGTTTACGTTGTCTTATGTTCCGCACATGTGCAATCTAAAATGGAGCATTATATGTGGGAGGCAGTGTGATATGTCAAAACAAACAATGATTAGATATACCTAACTAGGTCAAGTCTCTAAATGTTTAGTTAGTATTAGAATTACTGTAGATGACTGCCTATCACATTAGTTAATATAAAGACCGTCGAGATTTGTATTGGGCGTGAGACTGGTCTTGTGCCAGTTGTGAAAATATTAAACCAGCTTTGATTGTTTAAATCCATGAATTCTTATTTTGCCAACCGTAACGTCAATAAATAAATAAGTACAAGAACTTAATATAATTTTGTACTTGTAAGTATAGTATATATTATAGAGTATTCACTCAATTACATCGAACTATAGATAAAGAAGCTCACTAGCTTACGTAAATTGTTGTAACATAAAACTTAAGACGATTCGTTTTTTAAGTTAAGTACTTACCTTCCATAGAAAAACGTAATGGGAAACTGTAAACGTCTTACAAAAATCTTTTCATTCAATTAGGAACATCAATGCCTCTCAATCGGAACGTAAAAATCAATGAATAGTACAGTTTGGCTACTAAATTAAGCAATTAGTAGTAGGTATCTTGTGTCCTTGTCACACCCACGATAATTGATGAGAGTATAAAGAGTAATAGACGCGTCATTTTACCACCTACAAGGCGCTTACGCAAGTGGTCTTGCAACAACATGCTGTTCCATCGGAACACAAAAATATTCCATCAACTTAATAATCTAAGTACCTACTTAATTTATCTAAGTAGTCATTTTATACAGCTAAGTAAGTAGGATTATTCCCTTTTTTCTTCTGAAATCTTAAAATACTTCTTAGGAGAAAGATATTTTTCAGGCTTATGAATTACTAGCTGATGCCCGCGACTTCGTCCGCGTGGATCGAGGTTTTTCGGTTCCCGCGGGAACTCTTTAATTTTCCGGGATAAAAAGTAGCCTATGTGCTATTCCAGACTATAATCTATCTCTGTGCCAAATTTCATCCAGATCCGTTAATCCGTTGGAGCGTGATTGAGTAACAAACATACATCCATACATCCAAACTTTCGCATTTATAATATTTATATTTGATGATTTGATTAAGTAAGTACTTACGATAAGAGTTCAATGTATTTTAATTTTTCATACAAACTTACTATTTTTTGCTTTTCGTATCAAGCCAGATTTCTTTCATAACAGTTATAACAATACTTCCTTACCTATGTACCTAAAAGGAATGTAACTTGACCGCGCTATTTAGTAACGACTTTGATTACATTCGCAATTGTAGCATTTCAAAAATAACTCAAATTGCATACATAATCCGATACCCCGCGGTTCAGTCCACTTACAACGAAAAACAAATTCAAAACATTGAGAGTTCAACGACACTAGAAAAGGCGTAATTACGAAAACTATTAGAAGTTTAGAAGGGATCTTAGAAATTGGGTGACCCGGTTGTTTCTTAGGCCCCCCGCTTGGACTGTACGCTTGGTCAGTTTCAGACAATAAAACTTAAGTTATGACCCTTCATATATTCAAACTCTTCAACTTACATCTGCGTGATTGTAATAACATGGTTTGATTTTTATTTGATTTCAGCTGTCTGATTCTAACTATATTGGCTTTTTTAAAATAAAATTAGGGTAGAATGACAAAGCTAATTCCTAGTTAGGTTTTAGTTATATTAAATCTACTCCACTGTTGAGCACAGGTTTCCTCAGAATGAGACTGGTATTAGGTCACTACTCGGATAAATAATTTTTAGTGATTATTAAATGAAGGCTCTCCTAAAAGTTGTAATATCCACGGCTCCTGTTAGTTTTATGTTGAATAACCATTTAAAACTATCGATTATAAACAAAGCTAATTCCTAGTTAGGTTTTAGTTATATTAAATCTACTCCACTGTCGAGCACAGGTTTCCTCAGAATGAGACTGGTATTAGGTCACTACTCGGATAAATAATTTTTAGTGATTATTAAATGAAGGCTCTCCTAAAAGTTGTAATATCCACGGCTCCTGTTAGTTTTATGTTGAATAACCATTTAAAACTATCGATTATAAACAAAGCTAATTCCTAGTTAGGTTTTAGTTATATTAAATCTACTCCACTGTTGAGCACAGGTTTCCTCAGAATGAGACTGGTATTAGGTCACTACTCGGATAAATAATTTTTAGTGATTATTAAATGAAGGCTCTCCTAAAAGTTGTAATATCCACGGCTCCTGTTAGTTTTATGTTGAATAACCATTCAAAACTATCAATTAAGATATAAGTAAAATAAAAAAGTGCGTCGAACTTTGATGACGTCACAATTTAAAATTTCATACAATCTCTATAATAAGCACGCATTTTGACGTTTGAAAAAAAGTTGCTAATTTGACTAGTTGTCAAATACCCAATTGTCCACAGGCCAAGTGCAGATTAACAGACTTCACAAACCTTCGTCAAGGTTATGGAAAACATCATAAGGAAACCTGCATGTCCGAGACGTCTGCCAATCCTCACTTGGCAAGTTTGGTGGACCAAACCCTTCTCATTCTGAGAGGAGACACGTGCTAAGTTGTAATGAGTAATGACTATAAAGACCGAAAAGTTAAACGTGCGTGCCGCGATCCGAAACCTGAGGTCTTGCTATGCTATGGCCGCCTTAATCTATTTGGTTAGTAACAAATAGACTGATATTTAATGATCTAATTCATATCGCCATACTGTCACAGGAAATTAATACAGTTAAGTGCGGGGTTGGGGGAAAAAATGACAGTTAAAAAATCAATATAACCGTTGGGAGTCAGTGTCCGCGAGGGTGCAACAACAAAGGGTGCGCACGCGCCGACTGCAATACGAAAATTACAATGAAAACGAGATTTACGATGCACGAATGAAATGCATTAACTTGCTGCCGTAAAACTGATTGAAGCTTTCACATATCGCGTATTATGACGGCAGATGGTTGCATATTTGAAACCGACAGAATACAGAGTTTGTGTACATTATGTCGAGGTATGGTCGGATATATACATATTCTGCTATTTTTTAACATTTTAATTCCAAATTTCTTCCTTGATTTTGGAGATAACAATAAATAAGTATGTCTATTACTTATTTCCATGTTTCTAGGTACTCGTGAGTAGCTCTAGGTCTAGGTCCAAAACGTCATTTTTTAGAATAAAGACCTAGATTTGACGGATTTTTTTAATGAGATAGTTTGCCTCCCGGTAACTATTTAACCCGGAAAACATACGGGAAAAAAAACTTAAACCCATGTCGACCAAATCGCAATCAATATTAATCAATAATCTAGTGGCATAATATAAAAAGGAGAGCGATTATCAGTCACATAGATTGCATCTAAATTTTACAGCAAGGCTAGTTGTTTCACAAAAAAAAAACGTTTTATTGCATCCGAAACACGATGGCGAAATCATCACTATTATTATTATTATTATTATACACTTTATTTGTACCACCACAACAAGTAAAAATAACAAAAATAAAAATTGGAAATGAAACAAACACAGACAGAAGTAGGATACAAAAGGCGGCCTTATCGCTTAGGTAGCGATCTCTACCAGGCAACCTTAGGAAAAGGAGAAAATAAAGGAAAATAGACTGTAGGTGGCTTTATGCACTATGTGGGTGATTAGAAAAAAAAATGCTGTCAACACTCAACACACGTGTTCGAATTTCAAAATTTCACTGAGATAGGGGAACGGTAACGGTCGCGAACCAGTGGCATCTGCCAACCCCCGCGCGTTCAATATTTATAGCACCCTTAAAATACTCCTACGACACCCCTACGTTAACAACATTCTGTATTCGGTGACCGGAGGGTATGCTGCATCATCTGCGGATCGATTTCAATACGGGATAGCACGCAACTTTTAAATACCTAACAGCTAACTATTAAGTTCTATTATAACATTAGGTTTAAAGATATTTATTTCTCAAGCAAGAACAAAGTTCACTTATATGAGAACAATAATAATACTTAAACTATGCTTATAATAAGGTGACCTTAAACTAATTTCTATCTACAAACTAATCTTATTATTTAAACTTCATTTTGAAAATGTTTCAACACATTTTCAAAATGAATGAACATTTTCTTTAGTTCTCTTCTTTCGAATAAGCAGTTGTCATTTAACTTTTTTCTCAAATATTGGCAACATCAACTACTTAAGTGAAGTTAGCAGGAGTCGCAGAACCGTGCCTCAAAGCATTTTAATACTAGAGTATTAAATCGTTTAAAACCTTTCTTCAATTTCTAGAACTAACTTCCACTGTTCACATTACCGAAAAGGTCATCATAATTAAAATAAACTTGCACTTAATGCTTGCACTTGTTGCAAAGTGCAGAAATGCGACTGTCCGAGTGGAAAGTGACATTACTAATGCAATACGTTACCATTCTCACAGGGCTCACGTGTTTCAACCCTAAGGAAACGGCACATAGGACATGGTTCAGTGCCCATAACGAACTGCCAACCTAAAGGTATAAAAAATAACTTTTCACAGGCTTTTCTGCCTTAATTCTAGAAACTGGAATTCCTGTCGACTGCCGGATCATACATTATTAACGAGCGGTGCCTGTCGCTATATCCTACTCCTAATAGCTAATGTTAATTGCTTCTCAGTATCGTGGATACCGAGAATCGTTAGAGCAATGGTTAATTGCACTGTGCAATTGCGATCAGCTTTGATTTCGAAGTCGCTAGTCGGTACAAAATGGAACAGTCATCAGTTTAAACTACATTCTATTTCAATGCTGAAATTTACTCCAATTTACAGATAGGTACTACTTACTTGGTACCTAATTTGCGAAGAAGTACGAATTCAGTTAACAAAAACCATATACGAGTAGATATATGTTGGTATACGAGTACGCTTGGTTTCCCACAAACACACTTTCTTTTGGACGGAATGGAAAGATGAAAGTGGCATGCGGCATGCCATGATAGCATGCTCGTGAGCGAGAGAGAGAATATATATGCAAATGTAAAGTAACAATTTTGGGCGAATTTGTACGGTAATATCACTTTTATGTGGGCCGCAACGGTTTTTGATTAATGGGACCAGGCGTGATTTCATAGCATTTAAAAATTCATTGTAAGGTGTTAGAGTTCGTAAGAGAAATGTATTATACTCGTGGATTAAGGATTTTAGATGTGAAATAAGAAGTATCGTTGTTTTATAACGAACCTTATTTTAATACCTAGGTAAGTATTCAAAACCAACTTAAGTAAACTTTAAATTCAAAACCTCTTTTAGTTGAAATCTAATAGTTCTTTGTTTTTTGATCAATTCCCTAAACTTTTAGTTACTTTGTCGAAAGGAAATAATTTCTTTCACTTTAGGTATATGCAGTAATTGATTAGGCTCCGATCATAAGAGCAAAGTATGAGATTTCATTTAGAATTTTTCACTATTTACTTATATAAATACCAAACAAGTGTACTAGCCTCAGCCATCAGTAATGTCTTGTCAAATACAAATTTAATAACCCTTAAATACCTGCACCCTCGACTTAAAGACCCATTTGTAAAAAAACCCAGCTGATCGCTGATAGCTTCTGTTCCGGACGGAGGCGTCTGGATGTCTTGGCGTTTTTCTATGGGAACCTCTTTTTACACAGACCGTAAAATGTACCATTATATTCCTGTTAGGAGGACTAGTGAAAGTGCCCCACGACTTTTGCTTTCGTAGAAACATTGCATGCTTTAAAACTAGGGTTAGAGTATGGTGAAAATATTTTTATAGCCATAAAATCACGCAATGAGATACTTTTAAACCCAGCCTAAAGACTAGATAGCAGTGTAGATCTTAAGCAGTTGATTTACTGATAGTTAATACCTTGCCTAAAATCTTACTCAATTTTCTTATGCTTTTAAAGAAAATGTTTGAATGCAGACAACTATTCTTGTTAAAAAAAAAAAGGTTGTTATTGTGATTGTTGTTGTTATAAATCCCTTGACTGTTTGATAGCTTCAATATTAAGTAAATTGATGTACTTTTCGTCCATGTCCCGTTCGTTATTTCCTGTCGACATATAGCTATTTAATATATACATATAGCTATTTAATACAAAACAAACAAACAAAAGTGTGAACTGGACCTTCCCTTCTCCAACATTAATTCCCAATAGGTAATTGATGATAATTCAACAACGCTCAATTAACGGACATCTGAAAGTTACTGCGATTCCCATAGGAACTCAAACAATCATTTAGGAGCGATATCTATAATTTCCCAATCACCCAAACGGTCCAATTGACGCACCTACCTACCGGGATAGATAATAGCCTATCGGCAATATATCACCCTTGTTAAATGTTTTCCCATGGCCAGGATCAATGGAACACGTGCGATGAAATGCCCAGTTCCCGTAACAAACTATATGGTTCATAAGTTTTATGTTATTAGCCGTTGGAAATCTATCTCGGCGTCGTATTTCTCATTAAGAACTTCCTATTATAATAGCACAAGGCTAATACCCCTACCATTTTATGAATAATTAATTATTCATAAAATTAGACTAGTGCTTTAGACGTGCGTCTTGTACAGGATCGCGAGTTCGATCCCCAGGCACGCATCTCTAACTTTTCGGAGAAATTAGGAACAGCATTCCGAACCAGTGGTAGATTCATTCGACTATTCAAAAGCACTTGTTAGAAGTCTACTTGAATAAAAAATATTTGTTGTTTTTTTTAAATATGTATTACTCGTTTCAAACGGTGAAGGAAAACATTGTGAGGAAACCTGCATGCCCGAGAGTTCTTCATAATATTCGCAAAAATTTACCTACACAACTTGGTGAACATTATGAACAGGATAATCACGTACTGGTCAGCGTAGTGGACTATGGGCTAAACTATGAGAGGAGACTATGCTCGTGCTCAGTAGTATGCCAGCGATGGGTTGATATGCCGGGTTCGATGCCGGGCAACGTTAATTCGAGGATTTATAATTTCTCAATCTTCAAGGTTTCGGCCGTGGTTAGTTACCACCCTACCGGCAAAGACTTGTCTCAAGCTATTTAGCGTTTCGGTACGATGCCGTGTGGAGACCGATTGGGGGTGTATGTATGGTTTTAATATAACTGGCATATCCCCAAAAGATTAGCCCGCTACCATCTTAGACTGCGTAGTCTTACCATCAGGTGAAATCGCAGTCAAGGGCTAACTTGTAGTGGCGTAAAAAAAAGACAATGTGGCCAGTTCTGTATATAACACAATCTCTAAACTAAACTACATGACAGCTTTAAATGTAGTTCTGTCCCTTCGGCAGGGAGTATTATGAAAGGGTTTGCAATAATTTTAATGCTGTCATTTTAGTTTAGAGATTGTGCACTACAGAATCAGCACCAATGATTATGGGGGATAATAGTCTATCAGCACTATATCGCCCGTGTCAAACGTTTACCCATGACCATGGGATCAATGGGAACACGTGCGGTCGGATGCCCGGCTACCGTACACCGATATGGTTCATAGGTTTTTCCGTTATTGGTCGTTCAAAGTAAGCTTCAACGGTCGCTGTATTTTATCTATTGTTATTGTTACTATGCTATAAACAAGGAAATCCATACGGTAAAATCTGCGCTTAAAATACCCAAATTTATTCAAATCCACCTCTTCCTGAGCCAATAACTCATCAACGGTATGTTCATCCATACTAATATTATAAATGCGAAAGTGTGTCTGTCTGTCTGTCTATCTGTCTGTCTGTCTGTCTGCTACTCTTTCCCTGCCCATCTTTTCAACCGATTTTGCTGAAATTTGGTATAAAGGTAGGTTATATCCCGGAGAAGGACATAGGCTACTTTTTATCCCGGAAAATTAAGGAGTTCCCGCGGGAATCAAAAAACTTAAACCACGCGGACGAAGTCGCGGGCATCAGCTAGTTGTTCATATTTTATATGATTCGTAAAGTAACAACAATATACCTACGGTAAAAACAGTGACTAAAACACCCAAATACATCCTTACTTGATAGATAGTTTCTTGCTGGCTCTTCTCAGTAGAACTTCTTTCCGCACCCGCGGTGGTAGAGTCAAAACATGACGTAACATAAGAGACACCTGTGTGTCCCACATGTTATAAATAAATTGAGTATTGATACTTACTGGACATTAGAAAAATCTTATCTGACAACAAACTATGCTGTGATGAGACGTCGCGTTGCGATAACTTGTCCCGTCCCTGACCCCTCTATCAATATTACGACCACACTTAATATTATATATTTTTATTAGCGAGATGTTTTCGTCATATCTAGTAATTTTACATCCCCGAAATTCCTGATAATAATTTACTCAATATAACAAAAAAGAAAATACAGCAATTGCATTCCCTCATTTTTAACCGACTTCCAAAAAAGGAGGAGGTTCTCAATTCGGCGCGTATTTTCAATTCACAGTTCGCTTACTTAATTGTTTTAAACGGAACGCGTCAATTTCAATTTAGGAACACGCCCGATTTTTATTCTGTCCTGACAGCTGTACAAGGAGTAGGTACTAGGTACCTACTACAAAAAAATCTAGAGAGTAAAAACTTCTTAAATTATATATTAATCTCCCTACATCCATGATATTAATACACCGCGACATAAAAACAACCTTTGTCAGTATATCACACGACCGTGTCGTAAAAAAAAGTATTGACACGCGGAGGTTATTGTTTTAGTGGTTTTTGTGTTCGAAATTTAAATAAAAACGGTATGTTCCGCACAGTGCACTCGGAGATAAGCAACTGCGAAGGAGTCCGGTAAAGTTCTAGTTAGGGTTGGTATTATCGATTTTTTGTATTCATGAAGTGTCTATATTTATGAGTAGATAGAGTTACTGGAGCATGATTTACAACACACATCGAGACTTGGGTTTTCAAGTAATTAATTATTTCCTTTTTTTATATTCGCAGTCGGAGTTATAGTAGGATATTTTATATAAGTACATATTAAGCCTATTACCATACTTAAGTAAGTATAATACTTATTTATTGCAAAAAATTTATTCACAGATAATTTGTGCTAAGATAAGTTTTTTGTGAAAACAATCGAATATTCACACGTTAAACTGTAAGCGAATTTTAATTTTTAATCTATACGTGACAGCCCTGGTTACTCTTTTGAACTCTGAAAAATAACGGTCATATGAGTTAGTGTCCATACTCTATTCTAAAATAATATTATAACCTACCTATCATTTTTTGCACTAACTACAGACTACTACTTACATCATTATTATTATGCTCTAGAATCCGTTAGAAACTATAGAGATCTAAATTTATCATATTTTGTAGATTTGTTTGGTGCGCTGTGGCTTAGTAATTGGAAGGTCCCGGGTTCGATTACTGGCTAGCATCTGGTCTGTTGGTAGGCTTCAGCCGTGGCAATTAGTAAATTACCACCCTATATGTAATTTGCCTATTTGATTTACGGTATGGGCTTATTGAGATTCCATAGAGCTTACCCTAGAACTCCATAAGTATTAAGTACCCCAGTACCCAGTAAGGTCTCTTACCATCAGTTGAGATGACAATCATCTTGTCATGGAACAAAAAAAAGTGTGGGCGTGTTTTATGTTCAGTAAACATTTCGTTGGTCAACTGTGAAGGTACACGATTCGGAAGTCACACCAACGACGCCGTGAGAACGTATAACGTATTAGACATAATTGCACCTGAAGTCCCTTAACGTAATGGAGTCGCATTTTTGGTCCTTTAATGACAGGACACTCGTGTAATTTCCTCTATGATATCTTGATGTGAAATTACTTGGTACAATCTAATAACACTTATAATACTGGGTACTTATGCGGTATAAAATTGAAAACCTTACTTTAGTCGATCCGATATCTGATGCACTTAAAAGGTACAAAATCTGTGGGACTTTATCGATAAATATAAATCATTTTAATACCCACCACTAGAATAACTTATGAACTTCGTGTCACTTAGTCCAATCTAATTTCATAATTTGTGTAAAAAATTAAGTAAGCAATTAATTGTATGATACTTACTTAGTTATTTTTTAATTGGGGAAAGTAGTTACAATTTATAAGTATACGACTAAAAACTCACACTGAAGCATGAAATTGTTATTATGATAAAGTGGTAGAGACTTCGCAATGTTTTCAGATAAAAAGCTGATAAAATTATACCTAGTTATTAGCTAAAAATATTTTTGTTTTTATGCGTAAATATTAATCATATCTAGGTATTGATATACCTAGTACCGATATCGTATCGTATAAAGTAAAATCACGGTTACGGTTAGAAGATGTAATTTTATACTCTCAGCTCGATATCCGTATAAACTAGATATTGAAACCTGGAAACCGCAATGCAAGAGATTTGCAACGAGAGATCTTATCTCGAGACCGTGTAATTTAAGATTAGATATCAAGACTGTAATCTTATTCAAAACTAGCTTTTTAACGCGACTTCATCCGCCAAATCCAATTTGGGGAAAATTTCTTGAGGATCCTTGAGGGTTAGTTTAGTTTTAGCTTTTGTTAAATACCTATTTGATGTGATAACAGATATATACAAATAAACATTGATGATTTTCGAATAGGTAGTACCTAAATATTAAGGAGTAGGTACCTGACTAACATAAACGTACCACTCTAACCAAGCTCTAACCGCTTCGTGGTAAGTTTTGGAAAAGTATTCCAGAGCCCTAGTCATACGCTTCAAGTATAATATGAGTAATATTACAAAGAATTGATAAACATAAGACTTAACATTTGATAAATGATAAAAATTGCAGCAGGTACCCACTTCAAAGTTCGTTAACCTTATCTGTTGTACATATTATTATGAGTTATGACTCGTCGTTTTGAGTGATTGCAAGTTTTTTGACCTCACAGATGCATTATTAATGCTAATACTGGGTATATACAGATTTGCTGGGATTTAACAACTAAATAAAAACAGTCCGAAGTCCGAACCCAGCCTCCATACCTATTGACAAAAGACAGACGGACGGTCAAATATTTCCATCATTATGTAAATCGTATTCAACTTTGTTGTCACCTCGAGCAAGGGCGTGAAAACCCGTGATGTATAGCTTAATTTCTCGGTCAATACAAAATAGTTCAAGAGCTAGTGGTAAGTATCGGAGAGGTACTTACTTGATAAAGCTACTTACGCTAAAGTAAACTAAAGCAAGGTTTAGCAGCTTAGCTTTCTAACTGTGGAAGATCGATTTCTTATGGCTAGGTTGTAGGTTCAGGTTGGGATTGTCCGGGGCTGTTTTTGCCATAAAATGGCTTACCCTTTACGTAGTCGCAAAAATCATTTTTTTCTGGTACTTACCTACGGTTTATGAAGCGAATATAGGTAGGTAAATAATAAATCACATATGTAACTTGATTTTGAAAAAATCTGCCATGCAAGACAGAAAATTCCTATTAAACCTAGTTATAACAAACTTTCAGCTTCACTTCGCTTACTTCATCAAGTAACTACCTCCTCAAAATTTCCCGCTAGCTCTTCAACTATAATATCCCGACTGATGTTTATAAATCAAACGACACCAACACATTAGTTATTCCGATACCACCACTTTAAAAAAGGACAATCGGCCACTCGAAGCGCGGTCGTATTAGTCCTTCGCTACATTTAAATGTATTTTTGTCCAAGACTCCATTGTATTCCATCTCTAACTTCCAAGGAATAAATTGGTGATGGATGGATATTGTCACTGCATAACATGCATATAATTAATTTGATATTTATACAGTTACCTAATGGTGTTGAGGTTGTTACAATTTACATTTCTAGTAGGTAACGGTCTTTGTTTAACTGAAATATAGTTCCTATTAATTGACACCTGCAAGGAAGAATATTGCATCTCAATTTTTGTCGATGTTGAGTTATCGTAATCACGAAATTCAATATTGCCAAAATATTTAAAAAAGAGTAGAAAAATACTAAAGATGATGGTTGAATTGTGTGAAAGAGGAGTGAGATTATAATGAGTCGGCGAAAGACCGAGGAGAGTGGAAGAAAAAGACAGTTGTGCCGAGCCCTCAGCCCATATAGCCTGGAACAAGGACAAGATCTTCTCGTATCATTAGTTCGTTGCATAACATCTGCCTACTGCAGTCACAAAATAAGAAGTCAAGTTACCCTGGGAAACCCTACCGAACGCATTGTAAACAATCGACTCGGACCCTTAACTACTAAAACTAATTCCAAATCAAACAGGCAAACACACTGAATATACGACAAGCCCTTAAAGGGCTAAAGCAAACGCAAACGTTATAGTATTTGTAGAAGAAACTCCAGTGTTCGTGATCTCAAATAACTATAGACATAAGTGCGTAGGTGGGTAGATGGAATATAATATTGTCGAAAGTTCTAGAGTATGTTAACCTGGCCGCTTTCTCTTATGAGATATGACTTGTTTGGTTCGAGTTTTATTTCGTAACCTCGAAATTGTATCTTAATTGAGACTGGTTATATTAAACTAACAATCGGCATCCATAAAGGTAAAGAAATTTGTACAGCAGACGTTCTCTTAGAACCAACAGACGGACAGAGATTTTGAATACAATGTTCATTTGAACTCTTCAATAATCCTCTATTCTCAATCTAAAACCGCATTTTTTTTAACAATTTAACTGTGAAAAATGTCCAACATTTGAACTATTCAAGTTTCTTACAGATGATCGATCTATTTAAATACAAAAATCCTACGAAATCGCTGGAGTTGTTATTACATTTTTAACAGTTTTCTCTAAGGAGCAACGCAATGGATGGACAGTCAATTTTGATTACCAGATCGCCTTTCTATGTCTTTACCCTCTCTACCTATGATCTCTACCCTAAGATTTGATAGATACGCAAGACCACGTGTGAACTTTAACTCCTCAACAATCCTCTATTCTCAATCTGACACTGCATTCTTCCGAACAATTCAACTGTCAAAAATATCCAACATTTGAACTATTCAAGTTTCTTTCAAATGATGGATCACTGTATGAATGGAGAATTATGTTAATTCTCAAATTGAAATGTTAATTCGTAATAATTACTAAGTCGAGTGCAGCATTCGTACAACTGAATAAATAGTAATGATCTTTTCGAGTTCTTTTTCACACATTTGTTTACTTGTTCTTATTGTTAAGGGTTGTCCACACGGAAAAAGAATTCTCTTCATAGTGACCTTATAACCAAAAAGTATTTTTCTTTTACTCGATACGAGATTTTGTAACAATATGTCTTTATGAGTTTTTAGGTTTTGGGGATAACTAATACATCTGGTAAAATTTCGTGTAATAAAT
Organism: Erebia ligea; assembly: GCA_917051295.2. Taxonomy (NCBI): domain Eukaryota; kingdom Metazoa; phylum Arthropoda; class Insecta; order Lepidoptera; family Nymphalidae; genus Erebia; species Erebia ligea. The sequence continues at coordinate 4,079,946 of OU785241.1, forward strand.
TTAGAATAACTATGGCACTATATCTGGATGACACTTTGGCTTTGCAAATAAAGTTGCAGGCAGGCGCGCTCCACCTTAGGTTGCATCGTGGTTCGTGACCTGCAATTTGGTGTGATTATAGTCAAGCGGAAGCCTTTTTTATACTAGGTACAAACAAACTAGCATGCATCAAACTAAAACAAAGAAGTCCTTACATTTATCTCATATTTGTGTAGGCGTAAACCTTTTGTTTAGTCTCATGTTAATAAAGAATCCAAACTTGAACTATTACGGGTATTTGGAGGAATTTTTATTATAACTGCTAAAGGTAAACATTAAACATGGAATGTACACAGAACTACAATAAAAGCTAAGCTTACGCACCCTTTGACCCGCCCTCGCTTGCCTTTGATTGATAACGTGCCGTCACCATTGATATACCGAACCTAAGATTTACAGCGTAGCGAGGAGTTTTTAAAATTATGTCTATTTTAACTGACAAAATAATACTAAAATAGAAGTTTCTGGTGTCGTACGCGAATATAGAATAGTAAATTTTCATTAATAAAGCAAAAAATAATTAAGTAAGTATCTAAGTACCTAGGTACCACTTAGTAAGTTTTTTCCTAAAAAAGAAACTTAATTTTGTGGTCACAAGTTAAAGAGTAAAGTTTCTTGCACTATATCAGTGGTTATCACAAAGCATTCTTGGAGACGTTTCCAAATATAATAAAACCAGTTGTACTCAACCTTTGGACTTCAGGTCACACGCGGTTAGATTCAGGCTCAAGGTAAAATGTTATTATTTGTAATTGCTAACTAATCTAGCAGCATTAAAAAAATACGCATAGCCAAAAAAACCAAAAATCGATTCATCTTTTAAAACTAGGTAGGTATTCCAAATTACTAAATTTGTAGGTAGGTATATCCAAGGAATATCTATTTACTATAAGAACATTAATCGATAGGTATATCCATTATTATTTATTACAGGAATGAAGTTCAATCAAACTGTTACCACAGAATAGGTAATAGTAGTAACAGAAGAGTTACTCCGCGAAGACCTTTTAACCATCAGCGACTCAGGTTACGTCGTAATAAAGTGCAATTCAGCTCGCACAGCGCTGCGAGTGAAAATAATTAAATACCTACCTCTATATATCTCTTTCTTTCGCGTAACTCTTATCCCTTCAGACGCGGCGCGTGTAGCCTTAGGGTTGACTACTTCTAAATTCTTACGATCGGTATCATTACTATGGGTCGGTAATCGGTTGCAATGATGACGACAATTACTTTAAAAATAGATAAAAGATATATTATTATTATTCATAGATTTTGTAGAAACCAAATAGGGATATGGGTTTAACATGCTGCCATGCCCCTAACTGGTTAGCCCGCTACCATCTTACACTGCATCATCACTTACCATCAGGTGAGATTGCAGTCAAGGGCTAACTTGTAGTGGATAAAAAAAAGTCGTTATATATTCCACAAGTAGTGAAATATCAATGAATATTTTACACTTATGTGGGGTGGAAGGGGGCCCATGCCACAGTTTACGAGACAAAATAATATACCCACATTATGGATTAATCATCATCGACTCATCGGCGGCCCACTAGTCCCACTACTAAGCACGACTCACGAGGCTCTTCTCAGAATGAGAAGGGTTTAAGCCATATATTCCTCCACACTGGCCAATTTCTTGTTGGCAGACATATTAGAGTTTTTTATAATGATTATAGAACTTCAGGCATGTTTTCAGCTTTACACACGATTTTTGTTCACCGTAAATGATATATTTTAATTAATTAAGTTGGAGGTGCGTTCCCAGGATCGAACCCCAGACTTGGAGGCTGAAGTCTACCCATTAGGCTATCACTATAATATTGGATACTACCAATGGTTTATATTTACTTTTGTTTAAAACTGTATCTTGTGTGGATATAAAAATAAAACTACCCACATTATGTATTAATATTAGTTTTGTTTAGAACTCTAAGTAGGTACGTATGTACTATGTACCTAGATAGGCAAATAATATAAACTTACCTTTCAGGGTCCTTAGGAAGTGCAAAGAGCGATAAGTTAGGTCTTAATAATTAGAGTTTAAACGACCTAATGTGATACGATATCGTTTACTGATCTTTCTTTGTTTATCCATAACGAGAACTTGAGTAAAAGTCAAACGTATAACTACGGTCCGCGCGCAACACTCGACTGATACGAGTGCCGTCGAGCGTCCACGCAGCAGTAGTTAAATATCTCAGGTCACGTGACAAGTGAGCCAGGCCTGCTGTTACCTAGCTTTTGTTCAATTCTGGAATGAAACCGATTTCATCAAATCCAGATAATATACAAAACTATCAACTAAAGATTGGAAAGAATTATAATCAAAAAAATGTTTAGCATCTCTGAAAAAAAACGTACGGTGTCAAACACAAAATGGAAATGTCCCCATTACAATAAGCCCTTCAAAAGAAGCCACTACAATAAAAATAGAGCATTGTCAAAGAAAAAAATTAATATTTCATATCGCAGTAACAATTCTTAAAAGATAAGAATTAGTGATATAGAGTTACCATCAGAATTTTAGATATACTCGATTTTATATAATATATACAATTGTATACTTATATTATAATTGTATATTATAATGGAGCTAATTGTGTGGAAAAATATGAATATTGATTGCGACAACCGCCTCGTCGCTTCGGATTGAAAAAAAACGGGTCAAGCGTGATTGGCATTTGAATTCAATGGACCGTGTTAGTCACACAGAGTTAATTTTTATCACGGCTTCTTTGATTGAATAACTTTAGAACTGGTCACTTAACTTACAGTTGTATAGCTTTGAATCTAGATTTGTTATATATATGTATTTGTTACCTTGACAATCTAACTGAAAAACTTAACATAGCTTTCAGTGAGACTGTCCAGGTAATAAATAGTAGCTTAACTGAGTCACTTTACATTTTTTTACTTAAGTACTTAAGTAAATATAAAATAAATATCAAATATTTCGTGGTTGGATAAATCAACATTTTTTTGTTAGGTGGCTTAAATTTTTAAGATAATTTATGCAAATTTAAAAATTCTGATATAATAATAACATGATTCCTGACATGAAAGGTAAGTTTTTACTTACTTAAAATGTAAATTCAATTGAATCACATCTGTAATCAAATACAAACAGACACCAATAGAAGCAATCTTATAAGAGTTTAGATACTTTGATATTAATTAAGATGATATTTAAGAAACTTTAAAATATTATTTCCTTACTTTCCAATACATGAAACTTTGACTTAGTTACATAACTTATGCTCATAACTAGTTACAAAAAATCTCCTCAGACCTCACAAGTATGCCAAACCAGATTACATACGGACAAACGGACGCGACGCCGTTATTGAGGCCCTACGGGTTGCCGTGTACCTTGTAACGGTATAAAAATTACCACAGTACCTATACAAAGCCTTGGACGTAATAGGTGCCTGGTACGCGTTATCTTGAAAATCCCTACACTTATCTGTAATGTGATACCTATAACCGGGTATCCCCAAGATGTAAAGCTTTTTTCTAAATTAATATCAACATCTTACAAAATTTTTACATAACTACTTACTGCTACTTTTATAGATTGATCTCAACAGATAGAATAAATGAGGATACTGTGTGAAAATATGTTGGACAGACAATAATAATAATTAATTAATCTTTAGTCATAGAACGAGTGTAAACTACTGTCGTGTGTAGTTGTAGTTTGAAATCATACCACCAAAACCTAGCGATTAAATACCGTAGTCTTACAGAAACTTGCCAATTGAAATCTCAATGTTCTTTGTTGCAGAATTGTTAAACGAATTTTGTTTTGCCTTTCTCAACTGTCAGTTTTGAAAATAACTACAACTATCATTTTACCCGAAATCGAGGTTCCGTTATATCAAAGTACAATTGTTCGCAATTCACATAAGCTACTCGTACAATAATTGCTTTAGGTATTTTACACTTACTCGTAGATAAAAATATGAGTCACGTAAAGTGTAAATACCTAGCCTTAATTGTGGTTTGTTTAATATGGAGCTTCTATATCTGTGGACCGCAATTTTGATGCTTAAATTAAACTAGGCTTAGTTGCTTACTTTGTAATTTTACGGCAAATAAATCCTGTCTTTTGCATAGAAAAATATTTTTTAGCTGGCACGTGTAACTTGTATAGTCAGAACAAAAATATATTATGTTTAAACATACCTACTGATTTTAATATATTAAGTACCTTATTCAAATAAAATGTAGTGGATATTATAATTAACTTTATGTCTCTCATTAAAAACAATATATTGTCAACCTGGTTTTATTTACAAAAAATTTAACATTAGAACGGTCACGTAAAATAAAGAACAATTTATTTTTGTTTTGAAAAACATTCAAGTATTATTTCGTTGCGGTCAAAAAACACAAAAGATAACTGTTAGCTGTAAAGAAAATCGCTAATGTTAGATTCGCAGTGACCACTGTCTTAGCGGCGCCTCGGAGGTCGACGAACTGACGCCACCTGTGTTATTGAACGTACGCATCTAAAGAATACGTACTGCTGTCCGACAAAATAACAAAAAAATACGTATAAAAAATCATATACTTACTTATGTATTTTTTCATATAAAATAATGTATGTATGTAAATTTTTATATGAGGTATATAAAGTAAAAGGAATTAAAGTTTTACATACTAATCTTTGATCTCAAGGATCTAATGTCAGAGATCAGAAAATTAAATCCATCACATTTGGACATAATATTTCCAAAACAAATTTTGCGTGTTTCTCTTTAGGTAAACACACAACTACGACTTACTCGCGTACATTGCAATATTTTTTGGTCAACATAAAACGGATTTTATTAGTTAAGGCTATTATTAAATTAAGCGTGCTTGAAAAGCAATTTTCACCGTTTAAAATCGTGCTTTGTATGGCTTGATAAGCGAACGTGCTTGATTTCAAGCAAATAATCTTTCCATTGCTTCAGAAACAATAAGTTATGGAAGAGTTATTGTTTACCTTTACAGACATTTTTTTTTAAATTTAAATCGCAATTGATGTGATCTCGTCACCTGCCCATGACTGAGCACGGATCTCCTCCCAGAATGGAAAAAATATCACAAATCAATGGCCAAGTGCGGATTGATTTGATAGACTTCATGCAGCTTTGTCAACATTGTGTTTTGCATGTGTATTGTTTGCTATCACTGCCATAAGTTGCGAGAAAGTATCCACTTTGTAGTCTAATTCTGAGAACTTGATAAAAAAATGTTAGGTATTGTGCCATTACGCGATGTTTTACTGTACAGAATTGACAACAATCGGCACGCCTGTGTACTCGCGGCCTTAAGTGACGGTAACAATTAACGGTACCACGACAACGCCTTTCGCGGAGTTCTATTCCGAATTCAAATAATGTGCCGGGTACGCGGCGTCCGTCCGCGTAAACATGGTTTTGTTGTTTGTTTACGCTGACTCTTGTTTGTTGTTAAACAATTGTGGCAGTCTTGTTTAATAATAAACATCGCTCCCTATTTTGCGTTTGGGAATAATTTGAATTTATCATTTCAATTTTAGAATCTTCGAAAACATACTCACTAAGCTCTATTACTAATTATTCAAAGTACATAGTTTTATTGGTTGTTTAAGCATTTGGTGTCAGACCTGCTTTAATAAACATTGTTTTCTGATTTGTTGTTTAGCTGTTTTGATACATTGCTTTCTATGTTCCTTTTGAAATCAATTTCAATTTTTAATTAAAAAATATTTTAGGACGTTCCAATATCATATAATGAATCACAGAGTAGGGAAATGAACATATTACTTATATGTTAAAATCCACTTGATTAACCTAAGCATATAAAAGTACATACTTATTATTTGGTAGGAGCAGATTTCTAATAAAAACGTTTGAATAATATTAGGTTTCCAAAGGTAGACATCTTGATAAATGATCGAAAACAAATCCTAATAAATCATAGCCACTGTTTCTGAAATGTGACCATCTGGCAGCATTAACTTAATTGATAAATATTTATTATTTTACGTCATTGATCTCTAGCATTGCACGCGCCAGATTTTCTTGAATTCTAGATCCAGTTGTTGAATGATCATTGATATGAAAACCAAAGATTAGCAGTAGCTCAGATAAGGTTTGTTATTTATTTGTTCTAAAAATGGACAATTGGAGTATCGTAGTAGGTACAGCGTTTTGTTTTATACCTACCGAAGTTACTGAAAGCACGGTGTCATGAGTCATCATTTATTCGTTATGAAAGACGTGACTGTTTGCAAAGTTTAAATGAGTAGATAAAATATTATGCTCGTGGCATAATTATTGTTCCCTATTTTTTTTAAAATAAGTGGTATGTAATTGCATTTTAATAATCGAAATGTCTATTAAACCTTACCTTACCCAAGAGGTAAATATGAGGTCTGTCGCTGACGAGATGCGTTTTTACCAAAAATATGACGTTTGAAATGGCAATTATGACTCGTGTATCTTAGGTTTTGCGTATCAATGTAAGTATACTTAAGTAAGGCATAAAATGTTATCCGAACGCGCACGAGCACCGGAAACTGAATAGCAATTTGGAACGCTAGTTTTATCCTCAAAACGTAGGCGTTACGAGGTGGTTGAACTCGACAAACTTAAACTTAACAGTCATACATTGTTTACCTCATAACCACCGGCCGAATCCTTGAAAATTGTAGCTTTAACTACTGACAGATGACGTTCAGGATATTGGTTAGTTGGTGATAAACCTTCAACAACGGACGCCTGCGTCCAAGTGCGGAAAATAATCCCAGGATACAAAGAAGAAGAAACCTTCAACTTTACGAACTTTTTAAAGAATGTAATATGTAGTCCACCAAACCACTAAACGGACAAGAAAATGTGCATCGTCATAAGAGTTACGAAAAAGTTGTTGGACGTTGTACCTACAGTTAACCACAGGGCTGTAGAAAACGACGTAGACCTAGCTCGGTGGATTGACTGTCGCTATGAAAGAAGGGCAAATGATTTTGGGAGTTCTGAGATGAACCTCTCCTCTGTTCTGGGTGGCCTCTGACCGCCTCCGGTGGAGAAGTATGCTTGACCAAGCCATGGTCCAACCAGGGCTGGAGAGCTTTGATGACAGTGACTGACCGACGACAAATCGCTAAGTTTAAACTGCAAAATAACTAGGCGATTTCAAGTGTGCCACCACCACACCACAGTGTGGTGCATGGGACGCCCAGTAGTACCTAACCATCACTCGAATATAGGGAAAAAATTTCCAACTTTCTCGTCTATTATATTGACGTAGGTTGCTCAAGTGACGATAAAGGGGTTGGAAAACCATAGATCTTTTCCACGCATTTTTCTGTTATTTATACTTATATTTTCTATATGACAATGCTCTATAGGTAGGTATTTTGATAGACAAGTTTAAATTTTCATCTGATTTATATCATGTAGGTAGTTTACATTTCCATTTCACGAGCAGCCTGATATCTTGGCTACAGATAAAAAATGAATAAAAGTCATTATACGTCGTAATATCATATCTAGCATTATCAGGCGTGCACCTATGTAAACACTAGTAAGTAGTGAGTAAAATATACAAATATCAACACGTGCGTATTTGAAAATCGATGTTTTTCATAGATCTACTATGAAAAAATAATGTGTGTGCAGAAGTGAAACTTCGGAAAAGTAGCCTACGAGAGAATGAGATAAATATAATTTAACTTGTGTTATATCTCATTCTCTCGCTGGCTAAATCCTATTATGAATATGTTTCCCTCTTTTTGGTGGCGCTTTGTCGTTTCTTCGAATTTTCAAATCACAACGATTCTAAAGAAGTTTCACTTCAATAAACCTTAGTTACGTGAAAAAGAAAAAATTAAATATTTTAATGAACATATCTTAATTTTTATCATGTTGAATTTTTATACTTTATGAGTAGGTATACTAAGTATAGTAAGTATAGTAGTTACAACGAAATGTCGAAATCATACACAGTTCTATTTAATATGGCGTATTAAGTGCAGTTTAAAATATTTACTTAATTAAAAGATGGGACAGTATTTGCTGTATGAGTAACCAACCAACCAAACAATGAACTGCGTATCTTTGAATTTTCTTACATCATGTTGCATAGAGGAAATTTTATGTCAATAACCGTTCGTTGGCCAAAAATGGCCACAAAACTCCCACAAAAGATAGTTTACAAACAAACTGTTTTGTCTCGTTCTCTTTTTGAGTGTGTGAGCGGGACGGGGATACGCGCGTTATGCGCCGAGGACGCGCGTTCGATGAAGGTTGTTCAACTTTCGACGATTTATGATGAAAATTGCAAATGAAAATTTCCCGTATAATTTCACGTTTCACGATAACAAGAACTATTGCGTGATAGTTTTTGTTTGAATGAATTCAAACAAAAGCGTGAAAGAAAATGTTTTTTTTAATTACCAGCGACTTCGCCCGCTTAGATTTGGTTTTTCATAACGCCTGTGCGGAACTCTGATTTTCCGGGATAAAAAGTAGCCTATGTCACTCTCGAGGTCTTCTCCGATGCAACTTGCAGTTTGATTGCCTAGACAAAGAAACAAACGCATTTATAATTTATATTGAGAATAATTAATATTTTGTGCTATTAGTAAGTAAATAATCATAATATAAAAAATCGATATTGTTTGTTATTTAAAATTAGTATAAAATGTTTTTTAATGCAAAATTTGTGACATACATAACACTTAAAATCGAATAAACGAATTACATATGAGCCAGGTAACTATAGTTAATTTTATTATTATAATTTGCATAGCCATTTTCGCATTCCTTGGTAACTAATTGCATACAATGCGATTCTATAGGTAAAAAAATCATTGTGTCCTTATGCCTTGCAGTGTCTTTGATTTTAATTGCAACCTATTTAACATTGAATGCCGTTTACCATTTTATATATGAGATTTTAAGAGGAATTCTCCCGGCGATTTCTCCATACAAAAACATTTGTCTATTTCCTCCGTGGATAATTACAATAGAGAAAATATTCTTGCTCCATAAAATCCATATGTGTCCGTGCCATGCTCCTATGTTTTGCTTTTTTCAATAAATTAATTATTTTAAGAACAAGGAACCTTCAAAAATAGCAAAAAATGGCCCAGTTTTCGTGCCATCATCAGAGATCCTGCAAATAAATTTGACGGATATAATCAAAAAAAGAAAAACATACCGGCATAGCCCGAGTCCTTCTTAAATTATTCGTAAAAAAAGAATTAAAATCGGTTATGTTTTGGAAGAGGAAATAGAAAAATACGAGAGTAAGAATTCGACTGTTTTTCATAGGTATTATCGGTCCAAGCTGCAGTTGTCCCTATCGGGTGTTATGGAATTCTATTCGAGGAGTAGCACGACGGCAATATAACTGTTCAATACCTATTCTCAAAGTTTCCCGTTCATGCCATATCCTCTTAACAGCATATAATTAAGAAATGTTAAGTACTTCTATTTAACTAACTAAGGTCGAAGGATGTCTAGATTTAAATTTTAAATCACGCATAAAAGTTTAATTTTCAATTTGTTCAAATAAATTGCCTACATAATTTGATAGAAATTCCTAGATATTTCGCTATTGTTTTTGCAGGTCGGCTCAAATGTTTAAACTTCAACTTTCAATGATAGGTATAATGGGTCCGATCTAAGAATAGGAAAAAAAGACCCCCAAATCATCTTACTTAAACGGAAATATTTTTAAGTTTGTAACACTTATTTGAATGCTATAGAAACACATTGTTAAGTATGCAAATTATTTTACTTGAAAACCATGTTTAATTTTTAAGTGACGGTTGACATAAAGAGGCTTTCTTATTCTTAGTTTGACGACGATTGGATCCATTATAGATAGTACCTACCTACATCCTTGAGCTATTACTACATGATATAATTTATGTATCCATGTGTCTATAGGCATCGAAACATTAAAATTAGACTATTTAACAGTTATGAAAGTAAAAAATATTTTTATACGTATAGCATAGGAACCGGTTGCGTTAGAAATCTACCAATGTTGACTGCAGTTAGGGCTGACATCTCTTCGGATCTCCTTGTATCTGTCCAATCTTAAGCAACATCTTAAGAGTCACTGATAAACTTTTCTAAACCGCATGGCCAAAATGTAGAGTTTTATAAGAACTATTATGTAGTTCCTGATTTTTGAATGACAACAATGAGAAATCAGGCTGATTTTATTACTAATTTTTGGGGTCCTTAAGGTGCTTGAACGGCGCCTCCGCACGGAAAGTGCAGTGTAAAATATAGGCCTTTCCTACATTTTACAAACTTTAAAATCTAGCCACTTCCCTCTACCCTCTATATCGTCAGTGTATCGTGTATATTACTTATGTATTTTATTTGTCCTGGATTTTTAATTTAGTCGTTGGCAACCCTAATTACGGTGGACCAGTCCTAGCGTATGCCAGGTAATTATTTTAATAAGCGCTTGTTTTATACTAGTTAGATAATTGTACAGCGTAGGAAGGCACCCCGTGTTTCTATGAGAAGAAAAAATTATAAAGCGGCCCCATCAGCCTGATTCTGACATGTCTCATTGATTGATAAATTATGAACATTATCGGAAAATGTGTTGTGTATGAATCCTTGTTTGTAGCAAATAGTGTTAAATAAAAAACTGTGTGTGGTCAGCTCCGACCCACGACTGGAGTTTACTCTTTACGAACGATTATAAAATATATACAGTCACAGATGTAGTACAGTACTTTTAACGTTGGTTGTTTTAGAACGTATTTTCTATATTACTGAATGCATGCTTGATACATTTATAATTTATATTAATTACATTATTTATATTCATCAAAATACATTACATTGTCATGGAAACATAAACAAGTGTTAACATGGAAACATAAAGTCAATAACGTAACGGAGAAAGTTTGATTTTACTCCCCATAAATTTTCATACCCCGGACTTATAAATGAAAATTATAAAGGAGGTAAACTCCAAAAATTATAAAGGAGGTAAACTCCAATAATAAAATATATAAAAAAAGAAGAAACGCCTATGCATTGAAGTTGACCTGTTAGAATTCATTCGCATGGATTAAAATAAAAAGAATCAGTTGGAATATTTCGACATTCTTTCTTAGGTTACATGTAGGTTCACGTTATTTCTGTTCTAAGTATTCTTAGGTCATCTCCCTTCCAACGCTGGTTTAGTAAAATTTTTAGATGCTGTCTTTTTTTATTAGCTTACCCGGGATTGACATGAAACGGACAGGGGACATACTACCATCGCTTTAAGTATATAAAATTTAACTGAAAGTTAAAACGCATTTCAAAGGCCTTGCGCAATTGGACTTAATACTACTTATTTTTTTAAATTATTTTAGTCTCGCAGCAAACCCACAAAAAGATTAGAATTTATCCAAAAACCAAAAACCATTTTTATAAATCTGTGCCTCAGTATCATTACCTCAAAAGCACTCAAACACTGTTATAAAACCACATACTTGCTCGGGATAATTCGATCATTTTCAGAATAACTGACCATCCGAAATTATTCAAAGCAGAGATCTATAATTTGTTACTCTATGTACCTATGTAATCTTTCCATCTCGGTAAATACTGTAATTTGAATCCGTTTCTAACCATCTATAAAATATATGTAGGAAATGATGCTTAGGAATTCCGTCAAGTTGGTTAAATTTTACCCATTAGTTGTAATTTCACTTGAGTTAAAGTCAAACTTATCTGTTATTGGATATTTCATATTACTTAACCTGCAGTAGGGTAATAACAGATAAACTTTACAGATTGAAATACGTCATGACTATTCTAATTACGGACTTAAGAATTATTTTTACTATTTTTAAGTAGTAGGAAGTATTTTTACTGTCGATGGGAACTCCTTAATTTTCTGGAATAAAAAGCAGCCTATGTCACTCTCAAAACATGTCGATCCGTTGCTCTGTTGCGGCGTGATTGAAGGACAAACCAACAAACAAACACACTTTCGCAATTTATAATATTAGTATGATAGGTAGGTACCTACAAGGAGATTCAATCATAAGATTTAAAAGACCATTTGCCACTTCGACATGGAATTTGCCACTTGATGACTTGAGGTGAACGGAATCGTTTAAAACGCATCATTATTCATCGCCTCAAGTGGCCGTACTTGACCCAAATACATTACTCCCAAATGAACCTATTACGACGCTTTCACACACGTTAATGTTGGTAGGTGCTCATACAAAACAAACTCCTCAGAGCTGAGGTATTCTGACCGCTTTGTTATGGTAAATTAATTTTCATAGCCACCATTAGCATTTGGATGTGCTGTGTATATTAGCATTTAGCAGAAAAGTTCTAAATGTTAACAGTTTTTAGGCTTGAGTGCTACCTGCCATCTCACCTCTAAAATAATAGGCGTTAAGCTGAACTTACAGATAGTTATTTCACCAGCGCACATTGACATTTGACGACAAGGCACGGCGCGGGATTTTCATGCGACGAATAGAAAAATAGCTCTACAACTATATTATTCTTCTCAGCCTACCATCGACAGAAAGTTTTAGATCGGTAGTCGAAATTTTTCTGCATAGGGAGTAATACCGGATCAATTGTATAGTTGTGATAGTTTGATTAAGTAATTTTTTAAATTATAATTTAGGTTACGATGGGGCTGGCGTGTCCGTGTCGGACAAAAGTCCCAAATAACTTAGGATTTTTAAAAAATAAACTCTACTATTAGGCTATATTCCTATTCGTGGCGAGAAAAGTTGCCTGCCGTGGCGTTCCGCCAATGGGCACAAGCCCTAAGATTTCCGAAGATTTCATTAGATAGATAATAGAGCCAGCCTATCATCTCAATTCTCAAGTCATCGCCGGCCCACTACTTAGCTCGAGTCTCCCCTCACAATGAGATGAGAGCGGATCCAAGAGAGAATTAGCAGACTTCACACACCTTTGAGATCGTTATGAACAAGTCTTGGGCATGCAAATCGCAGGTTTCCTCACTATGTTACCGTACATTAAGTTTATTAAATATATAATCCACCCGAATAGGGCATGATTTAATTTTTCCTCGTAGGACAACTTGTGTCACTTATACCTAACATAAGTCAAGACTTACCGGTTGATGATTCTACTGAGAGAGCTACTATAAATCACTATAAGGTTATCATCGTTCGCTGCATGATCTAATCTTCCAGAATTCCTGATTGATAAAGACAAAATCATACCGTTACTAATCTTCCTTTTTTGTTTCTCAAACCCTTTGATAAACAGGGCAAAAGCTATCACTTACTTGGGAACTGGGTCATTGGAGCATATTATATTTTTTGCCCCACTAACCCAAACCAAACCGCATCGATAAGGGGACCTTATTCGTAGCTACGAAATTGATAAAATTATAAACAAATCTTCGAGACGTTCTCTACCCTTCTCCCTTGCGACTTGCGACTCTACCCTTGCGTTACGATTGTGATTAGCTCTCTTTTGTTTTTGCAAAAAATGAGTAATGAATGTACTAAGTTGTTTTAGCAAAATAGTGTCGAAAATGCTTTCTTTCAAATATGTCGATGTCGATATGTAATCAAAGTACATACAATATTTAATATTGTGACATATCATTGCGAGATTTAAAATTACCAACTATTTAAAGATATGGCTGTGCCTAAATAAACCACCCTACCGGCAAAGACTTTAGCGTAAAAAATATACATTAACAGTCAGTTCATTGGTCAGTCAGACGATTGAAAATCATCCCTAGGACAAGTTAAAATTATTATCACTAAAATCATAGGTACCTAAGTAAGAGATCTAAAATAAGTAAGTAGGTATGTAAAACATAATTTAGCGCTGTCATGTCAGATGGGCCTAAGCCTGACAAATAGTAATTCAATCTGCTTGCATTATCTAGATTCTAGGTCTCAGACGCGCTGTATATACTTTAGCTGTATCATAGATAGGTACTCAGACCATTTACGTCCACTGTCCCACTTCTGTGAACTTGAAATGATTAGAGGCAAGAGGTCTCGCCAACGCAACGTGTTCTCAGAATCCTTACAAAGACCTATTATTTTGAAGGATCAGGTTCCTTACTCCAGCGTAAGACGGGTATAGCCGTAGCCCGTCCCTCTCATTTACTATTCGAGAGAGCGCTCGTAAAACCATTTCGGTGCGGACAAAAAGTTGTTTTGCTCTTTTTTTCGAAACGGTGTTACACTTCTCTTTTTGGAGACGTACGCCATAAATAAAATAGTACGGAGTTTCTTTTTTTTTTTTTGTTTGAGTGAAATTCAAATCTGGTTGAACCAACGGTCACGGCTAGGTGAGAGATCCGCTACAAAATAAAAAGTATCGATGTTTTAATCGATAGTATTTTTGTTTTTACGTTTAAGTTGTCGAATTGAAGTAACTATTATAAGCTTATTTTGTTAGTAATTTCATTAAGTGATCATATTGTTTACTAAATATTGTATCTTTGTTACAGGTATGTATGCAGTAGGTACTCGCTTCTCTCAAACTAGTCATATTAACGGTATGTTACAAATCACCTTTATGGGATCCTATGGGACCTTTAAGCTTCTGTTGAGTTCAAGTAAAGTTTTGTTTTGCTACATCAAGGAACAAAAAGTACTTGCGTCGTCAATCGTCATGTATTATTAAACCACAGGGTCATCAGGTTAGTTCGATAGCTAAGCTACGAAACTATCGATATTTCACGTATCGATAGTTTGTTTTTCGGTCCCTAGTCACAGTTTGGATAAACTGTGTTACCTACGTACCTATAGCGTGGCGTATTGTGCTGGTATTGCGTTGTATTTTTTCTCTTATCTCAGCTAACTAGGTCAGAGCTAATCAAATATATTTCGCAACACTATACCATTCAATCTGTTAGTAGTTTATATTTTTTTTATCCACAAATAAGTAGGCAAACAAGTTGAGTCCTTGACTTCTATCTCATCTGGTGATAAGCGTCGATGCTGCAATAAGATGAAATTGGAAGCACACTCGCCTGGGGGCTACAACCATCGCTTAATAAAGTGTTATCTCAAAATGACAGTTTTACTTCACGTACCTTGATATCCCTAAAATTAGGATTATAATTCTAAAAAACACGAACGTCAACAATATTAAAAAAACCGGCCAAGTGCGAGCCGGACTCGCGCACCGAGGGTTCCGTACAAACCTGTAGTAAGTTTTAAATTATTAAAAAAAAACTACTTACTAGATCTCTTTCAAACCAATTTTCGGTGGAAGTTTGCATGGTAATGTACATCATATATTTTTTTTAGTTTTATCATTCTCTTATTTTAGAGACACACATTTTACCACTTTGGAAGACCTATCCATAGATACCCCACACATATGGGTTTGATGAAAAAAAAATTTTTAAGTTTCAGATCTAAGTATGGGGACCCCCAAAATTTATTGTTTTTTTTTTTCTATTTTTGTGTGAAAATCTTAATGCGGTTCACAGACTACATCTACTTACCAAGTTTCAACAGTATAGTTCTTATAGTTTCAGAAAAAAGTGGCTGTGACATACGGACGGACAGACAGACAGACAGACATGACGAATCTATAAGGGTTCCGTTTTTGCCAAATTTGGCTACGGAACCCTAACAATGGTAGTATGCCCCAAAGGGATACTTGTACCGCGAGCTGACGTCCGCGACTTATCCCTCAGGAACTCTTTGATATTCCGGGGATTAAAGGTCACCTATGTTCTTTCCTAATTTCGTAATGCTTTACGCTTTCACGTCCCATAATATGTTCAACCGATTTTGACGAAATTTGGTACAGAGAGAGAGAAATTTGGTCGCATCCCGGGGCAAACATAGGTTACTTTTTATACCGGAAAACTAGTTACCGCGAGAATCAAAAAATTTTACTACACGCGGTTGAAGTTGCGGGCATCAGCTAGTAAGTTACACAATCATTTCTCCTATGAGACTTTTTCCAGCTGTGGGAAAATAAAAAGCTGCATCAATAGCTACGTATAAAATTAGTTAGCTATTCCTAATCGATCCAGTAGCCAGCCGGTCCATTTAAGATTACAAAATTATCTTTTAATTGGTCAGAAATTGGTTCTATCTGGGGGAAGCTGCGCCACTAGATGCAATCTCGCCAGAGATGCGCGGTCACTGACCTCGAGAGCGAGACAGCGATACAACGCGTTACGGATAGCGTGCGCGTACGCACCGAAAAGGAATGAAAATGATTGTATTATTGTTTGTTATCCTTTTGATGTGTATGTGTGTGTATGCTGTATAGATACGATATGCAAGACCAATACTGATGCGTGTGTTTATCATAATATAATTTATTATGTTGAGGTAGTTAGGAACTTACTACAAACATTTTTACACGGAACTTTAATTTACTACATTTTACCTACAAGGAATATCAGCAAATGATATTAAAATGTAGATAGGACTTGCTGAATATGAGTAGGTATATTATACTTAATCAAATAAATATTATAAATGCGAAAGTTTGGATGGATGTATGGATGTATGTTTGTTACTCAATCACGCTCCAACGGCTGAACGGATCTGGATGAAATTTGGCACAGAGATAGATTATAGTCTGGAATAGCACATAGGCAACTTTTTATCCCGGAAAATTAAAGAGTTCCCGCGGGAACCGAAAAACCTCAATCCACGCGGACGAAGTCGCGGGCATCAGCTAGTAATATATACATAGTTTGACGACCTCCGTGGCGCAGTATTGAGCGGTCTTGTCTTAACGTGCGGAGGTCCCGGGTTCGATCCCCGGCAGGGTCAATTTGGGAATTTATAATTTCTGAATTTTCCCTGATCCGGCCTAGTGGGATGCTTCGGCCGTGGCTAGTTACCACCCTACCAGCAAAGACGTGCCGCCAAGCGATTTAGCGTTCCGGTACGATGCCGTGTAGAAACCGAATAGGGGTATGGCATATGGGTTTAATATAACTGCCATGCCCCTAACAGGTTACCCCGCTACCATCTTAGACTGCATCATCGCTTACCATCAGGTGAGATCGCAGTCAAGGGCTAACTTGTAGAGGATAAAATAAATACAATGACCATTGGAGTGGCTATTGAACATGAAGAGGTACTAGGATCGTTAGTAGGTAGGAACATTTGTTGAGGTTGGTGAAATGTTGGTGAGAGGCTTCCTCTGCAGTTAGTTACCACTACCCATTGCCTTACTCTACCAGCAAAGCCGGCCAAGCGATGCTTTGCGATGTCATGGAGAAACTGATCAGAATCTGAACATCACTTTTATATCTTAGGTATCTTTTACGCATCGTCACTTACCTTTAGGTACAGATTAACTAAGTAATAGTAAGTAACTGCCGCACTCAGAGACGCTTTATCGTTACTTAAGGAACTCTTTAGTATTCTAAGCAATGATTAAACGACTCGGCAGTAAGGCACTACTTCGCTTTCAAGTCATGCTCTCTGTGTACGGGCACGAAATGAGCGACGGCCGAGCGACGGCGACAGTGGGGCGATGGAATTCGAGAGCTGGCGACGAATTTCGGGAAGGTGTTTTTAGGCAATCTGAAATTGTGGAAAAATGTTATTTCGTTCATTGGCGAATCCAGTTCTGCCAATCTGGTAGAGCGTTTGCGGTTATTTCGCTACTGCGCAGCATATAACACTTGCAAAAAAAAAACCGAAAAAACATTTTTTGGCTACTTGATTTTTTTATCTTTAAATTTTATACTTATAGAATTCGAAAAAATAAATCTCAGACATTTTTGTCGGTTATAAAGTATTACCAGACCTCTTTCAAATTGTTCCCGAAATTCGTCGCCAGCTCTCCGACTAGTCGCATCGCCCCGCTACCGCCGTCGCCCCGCTACCGCTAGTTTTGTGCCCGCACACTAAGTCTACTAGTAATGCTGACTGCTGAGATCTATAGAGCGTACTTTGACTTGACTCAGACTTAGAGTTAAAACGAGATGGACTTATGTGAGTAACATAAATCTGTCTCAGTTTAAGTCTTATCTGTCTTAAGTCTAAGCAAAGTCAAAGTTCGCTCTATGGATCTCACACTTAGAGTATAGGTTGTCAAATAAAAAACAACATTCGTACATTCATCAGCCTTTACAATTAGCGACTGAGACTAAGCTCTAGTTAAGCGTCTTTAATATTTAAGCCTTTATGTTAAATGTAGAGTGTTAATGCTATAGTGAGGCCGAAAGGATTTTATGCGGAGGATTAATATTCGTTATTCGTTCTCCCATCCAGTTGACACGTTCGCGTTCTTAATAATATGTAGCTCTAATAAATTATAGTTATAAAAGACTATAAAGCAGGGTTTCCACTACAAGCGGAGCGAGCTTCTTACGCACTCCGTTTTATTCGCAGAGGAGGAATTCACTAACAAACAGTTGAAATGATTATGACGCATCCACATTTAGATGTGATTGCGAACGTTACAACTTACGTTGTACCCATCAGTCAGTTTACAGTAATAAGTCACAGCTAATAATAAGTAACATAATAATTTTATAATAAGTTTGCCAAATTTCAAGTTGAGTAATACATTACATGTAGAGTCCGTCAAACTGGGTCCGTTCGTTGGCCAAAATTAGAACAAATCTTTATGCCGGTTTATTTTTGATTTTTATTTTATTTATAATAGATACTAGCGACGCTGTCACCGCTTTAATAAGTTTGACGGACTGTATAGGTATATAATGCGTCATTGTGATTTGTAGGTGAAAAATAACTAAAAGCACCTAAGTTGTTAGGTACATTGTGCTAAATGAATGGAACATGCGGTGTACCCGATAATTATAAAGGTCGAGGCCAAAAAATACTACCGATAGTGACAAATAAACAAGTAGGGTGCGTCTAGAAACATAACTTTAATTTCAATCATAGAGGTCGAGTTTAAATAATCCTTTATTGATTCGCATTTCGCTTCCAATAATACCGTAATCGTAACGCGGTAAATCATCATCATCAAGTCTTTATTACGCTCCTAATAAACGTCTTGACAACTTCATGCTAAATTTGTCAAATTCGAAAAACTTTTGTCTTCGAGTTCTTAATTAGCTACAGTTAAGTATAGTCCTATTTGTTGGTAATATATTTTGCATATTTATTTCTTCGATTTAGGCTTCAGCCAGAATAATATCGGACACCCTAATTAAAATTACAAAATCGCTTTACATACCTACGCGTACCTATTTAAATTGTTTAATGTAATTAAATTGAAAAATATTCCAACAAGAGAGTTAATGTAATTAAACCAAAATAATGTTATCTTTAATCTATAAAAAAAATTCAAACCTCACATAACTTAAAAAGCCACATGCATAAAAAAATAAAAAAAGTTTGCATGTCATCTGCAAGCGAAACGTCATTTAACACTTTTCCCTCCGAGCGCACCGTGCGATTCCCATGCAACATTATAGCCAAGCGGTCTTGCTTCGATAATTTCATATCATTATGCACCAACGGAACCTGCACACTGCATCCACGAGCTCGCACAACGGACAATGTGCATTCACCCATTCAAATTCTAATTCAAAAAAAAAAGATACCATAAAAAGCACTGTTTATTGCTCAAAATACACAAATAGACCCGCTCCCATGGTCATTGAGGGTCAAAAATGCCCGCTATTGTTGTCCTAAGTTGTCCTTTCTCAATGGAATAGGTTACGGGTTACAAAGGTGGTGACATCTTAGATTCTCTTAGAATATAACCCTTTGCATTATAATGCTTGGGTTATGTTAATGAGATTTAATTGAGTTTATAATGGGTCAGGATGATGGATTTCGTTTTCTAGAGCGGGGCGCGATAATTATTGTGACTCAGCTGTTTTATTATTAACTGTACTTTTGCACCGAATGGATAAGTTCCTTAATCCTTTTAACCTAATTAAATTAGGCAAGTTTAAACATCTGATGAGAAAAAGTGAATCCCAATTGTGATTCTGTCTCCGTATGTGGTGAAATAGACGATATTTTATGCTTGCTATTGGCATTTTGAGTTCGCAATCACAATTTGAAAAAAAAAGCCCCGTAAAAATCTGAATTAAACAAAAACAAATTTAGGCGTAACCTCTACGCTAAGAAACTCAATGTGTAATTCCTAGAAACAAAGAAATGATCAAAAAGACAAAGAAGTAAACCAAAGAAAAAGCGGTTACTATATCTGTTAAAAAATGGATACTGTACGTTGCGGTAGGTCCGAAAGTGTAACAACATGAAAGAAAAATGTCGGTAAACGCAAAAGGGAACGTAAACAAAACGCACGTGCGGGGGTAGTTAACGAGTCTAACAAAGACATTGTTTGACACAATTTGTGTTATCTTTACTAATGAACGAGAACGAGTGAATGGGAGCGAAAGGAAGAGTTACCAATGTCTTTGAAATTACATTTCAATTCTTTCGCTTCTTTCAAATACAAGAATGAGAATAATCATTCGTTTCACGAGCGTATCAAATTGATTAACTTTAACGAGTCCATTGTTTGATACAATTTGTGTTGTTTGGAAGGAAGAGTTTCCAATCTCTTACTCTACATTTTAATTACAAATTAATTCCTCAGCATCTTCTTAGCGTTAAAAACCAGTTACAATTGTTTTACAAAAGTGGTGTAGTGACTTGTAACAAAAAAAGTTTGATTATTCTTTAATAATTAATGAACGAGTGAATGGGAACGAAAATAAATCTTTGAGTTAATGATGCTTTTTGTTCCTGACAAAATGATGTACCTACAGCAAAGCCCTTAGTTTTGACTACGCTGACCCTACGTAAAAAACCCGTTTAAAAAAATGTAGATCACATAATATGAACTAAATTGCAACCCTGTGTTCAAACATACCTTTATCAGACTCTCAAGAGTCAAGACGCCGAATGTCACTTTTTATAGGTGTTATTCACTTGCACCGTCTATTAAGGCTAACAAAGGCAATTCTCTTTCATTACATCGAATTGTCCCACAAAGGTTGATTTCGCAACCCACATCGCCTTTCAGCGGGGAATCGGGCCATAGGGTCAAAGATCTTTCTCATTGTTGTTACCCCAACGTACTTTGACTTGCCATCTCAGTTGTATGTAACACTATTGTACTATTTAGAAATCTAATTCATCACTTTCACTTTAAAGTTCGCTACGGATTCGCGAAGTAGGGTTGTGTATTGAGTTGTGGCTTGTTGATTTTAACCTCCTGAGTACCTTTATGAAATATAGTGACCTGATAGGTCACTTGCTTTAAAGGCGCAGGAAAACATTTCACTTCCACATTTCGTTTTGGAGGCAAAACTTTACGCTTGCGTTAACAATAACAAGGTTGTTTGATACCTTATCTACAATCTTCATTGATATCGCTTTTCTGTAAATAATTTACCAATGAAGTACTTTGTACAGTACGTAACTACAAGTCTAACAAGGCGAATGCATGTCTACCGCTACAATAGATAGGTAGTATTGCTGTAGTAACATTTTCCATATTGATTTCAATTGTCGAAATAAGAGCTATGGTGATTGCGAGTGCGTTCCTCAATTAACCGGCTGGTCCGTGACCTAGTTCATTAGTACAGCATTGGTTAAAATTGTGGCTTGGTAGATCAGGCTAGCGGAAAAAGTTCCAGGTGCGAACTTCAGCAACTTAAATACATGATTTTGCTTTTACCCCATTCCATAAGTTTTGAAGCCCACTGGCTTCGTTCCTATTCTAATTTTCAAGAGAAATTCTGATCTACAGTAACTAAGTGGGTTTAATGAGCTTGATAGATCTTGGGTTTGAACATTGTGATGAAATTAGAGTGGCCCTTGTGCTAACAGTTCGGAGACCCCTGAGCTTATAACTGAAACAAATAATTTGAAACCTGTGTGAACTTTCTAAATGCTCTTGCTTGCAATGTACTCTTTGCATTGAAAATAACGCAGAGCACATAATTCGGCATTTGGAATGCGTATGCGCAATGTGCAACGGTTTCGTTTGTTTACGTTATCTGTCGGGATGTGGGCGGGCCCATTGTTCGCAGACGCCAAACACACCAAATACATATTATATGAGGATCTCGACCTGACAATTGCCAATTAGCAGATGCGAAGTTGGTTCGTTTATTTCTCACATATGTAAAATTTGTTTGGAAGTTGGTACAAAAGAAACGGCTGGTTTTGTATAGGTTTGACAACTCTCAATATGATGGCCTGGATTAGAAGACATATTCTGAAAATGTGTAGCAAAAGGTTTTAATGTATACCTAGGCTCCATACCAGGTCTATGTTGTCCTATGGAAAGGGTACTACGAATAACCTGATGTTTATTTTTTCTTAATACCCTGGCAATGTAAGTTCATCAGACTGAATAATTACCAAGTGTCCACTGCTTTCCGGCCACTTCAGTTACCTTGATATACCCATCGGACTATGAAAATACTCTGCATCAACCGTCAATCTCTCCAAAAATCACCCCCTTCATTAAACGAGATTAGAACAACACACGCGCTCCAAAAATCACTTTCCCATGCACACCCCCTGATTATTTTGCCTATTTTAATTAAACTACTTGCGTCCCCCTAAAATATTCGGCCATACAGTGGTGGGAACTGGAAACTCTACGGTCGGTGATTTGTCAACGTTTATTTATCTAATATTAGACGAGAATATAGTTCAGATGTTTATTTTTCCATGTATCCGGTGGTTTCCATGCGTAAACACTTCCATATGTGATATGCATCATTTCTTAATGTTCAGTGGGTTTCCAACATTATGACGATGTGAAGGAACTCCGGTTTCCTTTGTTGTTCATATTGTGCGCTACTAGCGTTTGTCCGCGACTTCGTTTGCGTAAGTCTATATAAAAAAAATTGCTGATATGTCCAGGCTTTGATCGAGTGAGATTTTATCTTGTAGCAGCTAACGTTTTACTTCAGAGAATCTCAACTCTGCTCGGGAGTTAATTTTTAACTACTACTACCCACTAAATAAATACCCAATAAATCTAAGACAGTAATCATTATAAAAAATGAATTTATTTAACTTTTGAGTCAAAATAATAAAATTAACATATCTTTAAATTAAACCAGTATACCTAACTGCTATCGCTTTAAAACCATGGCCTTTAATTATACGTACAATCCAAAACATTTCTAGTCCTACCTATAAATTAAAATATTCCAAGTCCCAACTCCCAACACCTTTTGTACCATGAAATCGTTACAAAACTATTGTTTTATTCAAATCTTATATAATTACAAATGTAATCTTGTAATTATGTGTTATACTCGAGAATTGGGCCGGAATGATTTCTTTTACTTCATATTCGGTACACAGCGGGACACTAAAAGTAACAATATTGAATAATGAGATGAACAATTTCAAACATTATGTTGAGTACAATAAGAACTATTTCTTGTGGCGTTCTGATTATAGTATTCAAGGATTTTTGCTCTGTTTTGATTCTTACAAGCGGTAAGCTTTTGCTGCTTGCATTAATATTGTAAATTATTCTAAAGCTGATAATAATTGTAACTTGCTTTTAATGGAAATAATCGTTCTTTGTTTTTATTGTTCTGTTATATTAAGTACTGTGGGGTTTTGTGAAATATCGTCATCAGAGAAATTGTCTTTTGTATTTATTACAACATGTATTATTGTAAGAAATGCTTCGGCATGAAACTATTCTTCTGATTGTAATTACTACTTTTTTCCGTTGAGAAGATCCATCGTTAATCTTCGCAGATTTTTATCACATGAAATCGGATCAATAGGTACGTACACCCTTTCAGATAAGAAATAATATCCTATTATGTAAGTAAATCGTAACAGATTTGAGCTTAAAAGATGCCCGTTAAATTAAGAATCAAGCAGCCAGCCTGTTAAAAATGTATAATAAGAAACAAAGTGTCAATTTAAATTAAAAAATAAATAAAGGAACTTCCACTTTACTGATTAATATTTTGATATATAAGTAAATAAAAGTGAAGAAACAAAACTGAAAGTAATGCGAAACCCAAAAATCACAATTTCAAAATAAACCCTCTACTGCGAAACACAAAAAACGAGTATTAGGATACACTATCGGATGGGAGCCAGTTTGATCGGGAGCGCGTAAATCTGATATTTGCATATATTTTATGCGGCTGTGCATTGCAAAACAGGTCCGTTCAGTTTTCAGCTGCACATTCCCACGGGCGCATCACGTACGTGATAAATATCTGCGTCTAATACACGTGCATTAATTAAAAATAAAATTAATTACTGTTTTGACGAACCGTGGTCTATATTTGCACGCAACGTACCTACTGTTACTCCTATTTGCGCGCGGTAGGGTCATATTTCATTTTTGAAATTTGAATTTTGAATAATAAGGGTACTACAATTTATTATAATTACTTGAATAATAATTAATTACTAAAAATTGGTAAAACATTACGCAATTTAATTTTGTCTTGTAAAAATTCAATTTGTCTTGAATTTTATTGGAGATGCCATTTTATTGGTTTTGTAAAAAAACATTTAAATCAAGTAATAATGTATTTAAAAAAAAAATTAAGAATTTAGCTAAATTTTAAATGAGTGATTGACCGCGTTATAAAATATAAATGAGATACAAGTTTTGATCATTTAAAATATAATGGTTGGGCTGATTGCGTACAGTCTGCGGAATTCATGAAGCTTTTTCGGGCCATTCTTAGCTTTGGGTGGGTTTATCTCGATTGCAATTACAATTTAGTGTTTACCTGCTCCGCCTTCGTTTTCTTTACAGAATCAAAGGCTTCTTAAGGAACAAGATTTAAGGAATAAAGATCAGAAAGGATTTACTTCAATATAGGACGCAATTAAGGTTTTCATGATTTTTTGGCTAACTTTAATAAAAACCTATACTTAGGAACTTAATCACCCGCTTGTGTGATTTGTATGTTTATATACAAAGGTATACACGTTTTTAAGTTATTTTAGTTTGAATGGCATAATCCTCAATTTAGAAATTTAAAAAATCATACTTAATTCAAATGTTTTTATTCAAATAGCTATAAACTTTTTAATCGTCAAATGAAACTACCACTGGTTCGGAAACGGAGAATGCCATTCCTACCGAAAAGAACCAGCAAAGAACTGCTGTCGCCGAATTTGGTCAAAAAAGTTATCTAAATTAAGACATTTTTTATAGTTTTCATCATGTGTTAGAACTGCTTGGCTCCGTAGCCGACACTAATAGAGGCAAAATCGTTCCGTTACACCTTGATTGCTGTTCCGCACACGTGCGGGTCGAGCCACATAGGATAGTGACTATGCGACTTACAGTTATGTGATATTAACCTTAAGTAGGTACTTATGTTTGATTCAAACCGCAATTTTATCCTCGTAGGGGTTGAATTTTCAAAAACCGTTTCTTAGCGGATGCATACGTCATAAAAGCCAAAGTTCATTCCAATCCGACCAATGCACAATGGTTTGAGCTGTGCGTTGATAGATCAGTCAGTCGGTCGGTCACCTTTTCAGATGTTTCTCATCAAAATATTACATAAATATATTCTAGCAAAAGAAATAGATACGTTACAATTATAGAATTGAATATAGAACATATAATATGACTCGAAAACTAAACAAAATATAAGTCATGATTTAAAAAAAACAGACATTTCAAGGAATTATAGTCAACGTATAAAATAATACAATTGCAATCGCTATCGATAAAACAGTTGTTTAACAAACCTCCCTGCAACGGTAACATACACCAATAAAAAGAAATGCCATAAAAACGCTATCGGAGTACCTACTCAATAATAAAAAAAAATTAAAATCGCTTTATGTCCAGCAATAAAAGTAGCGCGGCATACAAATTGCATTGCGTAGCTCCTATTACGCGATTTGATAATAGGTAAGTACCTATTATCAAATAGGTACTTACCTGTAAACGTTGAAACAGGATTTAATATTACTATCCCATTTCCTTTCCCAAGACCGCTGCTGACCCATATTCAAAAATTTCTCTTATGTAATCACATTTGATCCGTCACTGCTTGACCAATTGCTTTTACTATGTGACCCCGGCGAGCTGCGCGTACGCATTGTGATTTTATTGCTGTATAGCGTCAAAATCACCCTTCCAATAATCCACTTTCACACGTTTTAAAATGTGGAATTTGTCCGAACTTAACGAGCGGTCACCTCGTAAAGGTTGGTTAGGCATGAGCATAAGCAATCAAGTCATACGAACCGTGCATAATAATGTCGTAAAAATCATAATTTATGAAAAATTATATTGCTACGTGACTAAAATTATTATTTTATTGTGACGACTGACGTATACGATAAGAAGTTTAACGGACTGATTTTAAACTGTTCAAAAGATTGCAAAGCCTACTGAATTAAAAAATTTACTGAATAATTTCACAACCAGAGACAGCTAAACACTCATTTATTAGCATATTATAATAACATAAGAATCTAGAGCTTTGAACAATTTAAACTAATAAATTTATGTCTGCAAAATAACAAATTATATGTAAATTATAGAAATAGTAAAACATCTTGAAATTATATTTATGACATACGAAACCTGGATACCATAACGTATATCCAAAAAACCAATGGGGGATTTAGTAAAAATAATTAACAATGTGTCGTCGAAATATGTAATCAAAAATCGTGACGAAGACTCAGGAAAAGATTAGTCCTTGGGTGGTCCTGGCGCTCCTTGCCTGTCGATTGTATCTAATATCTACTCAGATTAACTTTTTTATCTACGTCGCGTTCCGCTTAACTGTGAAACTATCAAATATTATATATACAGCATTTACGGTTTCAAAGAGTATCATTCAAATCTTTATTGCATTTTAATGGGTTCAAACTTTTGGTGATATTTGAGAAGTGTCCAAAAAGGTTTTAAAAGTCACGCAAAAACTGTGACTGAAATTTCACTGAAGAATATGGAAAAAATGGAACAAGATCAAAGCGGCTAAATACCACTGCTCGTAATAGGAAAAAAAACACCACAACTTACTAAAGATTGCCGGCTATCGTTTGCTCACTTAAGATAAACGTAATCTTTAGCACTTATGCGTTTTAAAGGCGATGTCAAGAGGCCATTAAGTGCTTTTAATTCCACGTCCGCAAAACCTAGCATGAAGGAACGAGCTATTAACTTAAGTACGCCGCAACTCAATACGCGGTGAGAGTTGGTAATAGGCACCAGATGTGGCACCAGATGCCGGTCTTCTAAACCACTACACCGATTATAATATTGGCCTCATCAACCAAATGGCGTTTATGTCCTCGATTCGCGAAAATTCAATGAGCAATTCTTAAAGACATGCAATTTGCAAAACCACGTAACGTATTATAATGCCAAAAATACATACTCTTACTTATTTAATTTTCCGTGTCAATAAAGCTGAAATAATATTGAATCACGATGAAATTACTGATTATAATTAAACGTATCTTTAACGTTATTTTAAATAATGAATACCAATTATATTCGTCGTTTTCCATAATAAAGGGTTCACAAAAGCTCCAAATAGAAAATAGCGAAATGTAATTTCTGTAATTTACTTAACAATGTGCCGCTATAACAGTCAGCAAACGTCTAAATAGACCATTTATAAACGGGATTACAAGAGATCGCGTCTCCCCAAATATGCACGATTTAACTTGAAACGCGAATTCGTTATACATGTAGAATTATCTTGAGAAAAGTTGTATGAACCTGTTGTACAATCTTATTAGCATAGCACCGGCCATTGTGTATTATATTCCACATTCATGGGTAAACATACACCAGTCTTTGTCTCTATTGTTCGTGTAATACTTAGCAGCTTCGCCCCTCTGTGATCCCAGCCTCTCTATCCATTGTGCCGGACAATACGAGATGAACAACAGGAGCTGTTCCCAAATTTGGTCCAGAGGTCGTATTTAGTAACCTTAGGTCATCTCCACAATGCGCTACATCTTGTTTGTCATAGAAAAACCGATGTTTGAGTCTAAAGTGGTCCAGGCATCAACCCGTTCTTTTTATTCATCTTTATCGTCGACAATAGACAGACATCTCGGAACAATACAGTACACTATAGTGACATTGTTCTTCAACTCTTTAGCTACCGTTTCACCCGTTACGTGTCTTATGGAATTATCGATCTCATTGTACTGCCGATTTATAGAGCTATTTCGGCTCCTGTTTCTAAACATTTAAATATTAACGACCATGGGAACGCAGATAGCGTGATCGGCTTAATCTCCAACCGTTTCTAGTTGGAGCACCAATTTCGTGTGTCCAAATTGGTCGATACTTAGATCACGACACTTAATTTCTTTTCCTAGAATTAACTACACAATTTATTTAGGCGTAACAAATTAGGTGCCATTTATTTCCACTGTAACTTACACAGCATTTTTTATATGTTTAATAATAAATCAAGTTGATATTGTGACTACATTTGTCTCAATCTCTCTAAAATTGTTTTTTAAAAGTACAAAATTTTATAAAAACCGACGAATCCGCTACAGCCCAAACAATCCCTGCAATTTGTCACACATTTTCTTTGCGAATTCAGAGCCAATTGTGCTTGTTACGGACTGCAGATCAGATTTATTGCCGACTTGAAATGACGCGGTCTGTAGATTTGATTGTGCTTTACATGTAACGACTGCATAACTACTGTTTCCACAATAGTTATTTGTGTAGCATTGTTAAGACATTCAACCGCATGAGAGAAAACATTGGGATTAAAAAAACAACTTTTAAAATACCTTTTTCTTATAGCAATCCATTAGACGTCCCATTAGTAAATATCTTGAATATAAAAACAAGTTATTGAAAAAGGTATACTTACCACTCAAAAGAATGTCTTTCTGTCTTTACCAGGTAAAAAAGTCCTATAGAGATGATAAAGATACTGTGTACGCCGGTAGCTTCGAAATGAGCATCGTCGATAGTTCAAGTGGCCGATAATGGCGGCGCTTTGATCGCTTCTGGGTGCGCGATGCGCTTGCGCATACCCGGTTGCTCAGTACCCCATCGCTTTGATCTCGCCGCCCACCGGGTGTTCTTTATAAGCCATTCATTAATGTTCTTCGTTCGTTTACAGTTTCACGTTTACTCTTCTCGTAATAAAATTTGTTATCTTAACTTGCACTAGATAGGTACGTACATCATAATCAACATATTATTATAGTCAATGTCTTGGTCTATCTTGCGTTTTTTTATCAACTGACTTCATAAACTACTAACTTGAAGTGTCATAAAGCCACTCCTATTATTTTAACACTTCTTTATAAAATTATAAATTATAATATTTCTTGATCACAAAATTCCTTATTATTATTACTTTCACGCAGGCAGGCTGGCTTTTTACGATAAGCCATATTAAAAAATAAATTACAAAATTATTAAAAAATAAAAAATAAAATTTTAATTTAACGTCTTGTACCTACTTAAATTCTGTGTAAATCTTAATTCTAAATGCATTTATTTACAAGAACTATTATTACTGTATTATTATTATTAAGAATTAAATTCATTAATTACCTTATATTGATTCGGATAAGTTATATAATAATAAAATGAATCTATACTTTAATAAATACCGATTGATTTAATACCAAGCTAACTTGATACGGAACGAGATGTCCCAGGCGGACACACCTGTCCCTAGATCTAACAAGTCAGTGTCAACGAACCCGCCTGGATACTAGTTGCACAGGGTGTTACAATAAAGGCAGATTTAAATTGTGTAATTTGAATTCAATTGAACAACAATCATTTATTGATCATTTAATAAATTTAACTATTAACTTTTTAGTTTATATTTTTAATAGTGCACAAACCTTTAAGTAAGCGACACAGGTTTTTATTTGCTTAAATGTAGTTAATAATCGTCAATCGTCAAACATTTATGCAATTTTGTCACGAAATGCACCTTATACTCTATGTTTAAAAAAATCTCAATAGAGGTCTACGTTATAGATATAGAGAAAACTAAAAATGCAAAATCTCAAGTCTCTCACAAGTCACAACAGTTCTACCTTCATAAACTTATAAGTTGTTATGGCAGTAGTTAGTCAGTATTCAGTACTCGAGTCAGTCCGTTCATCGTTGTATATGTTTTCAGAAGAGTGAACTATAAGACTGTACCTGTAAAACCTGTTTGTTTTTATCAAGCGCTTGATTAAATTATAAAACAGTCTTCCATTACACGGCACGTCTCGAGTCGTTAGATATTCACCATAAACCATTCAATGCGTTTACCACTTGGCTACGCTACAATGGCTTCCTTCTCACTTACTTTCACAATTACGTCGCTGGTTTCTATTTTCTATGCACTATCTTAGCTATGTTCAATCCATTCAATAGATCGTTGATCTTTAGTCACAATATACACATCTATCTTTAAATGAGTCTCTACAATCTCAAAATGGGCAAGAAAAATTTGTTCCTGTATCCCAAACTTTTATTAAAATGGTATTTTGTCATCTAAGGGCCACTTGCACAAGGACTCTTAAATTGATTTAGTTAAATTTTGTAATGCTGTCCCTTTTTGGCAAATGCATATTGAAGTTGCCAAAAAGGGACGACATTAAGATATTTAACTAAATCATTTTAAGAGCCCTTGTGCAAGTGGGCCAAAATCTAATTTATTAAAATGGTATTTTGTCATCTAAATCTAATTTTAAGCTTGATTGTTCAGATGTACTCTTAACATGCTCCTTTAGATTCTGTAAAATAAATCTTCATCTGAGATAATTCGCTAATAATTTAAAAAGATATGACATGTTTTAATTCCAAACTAGTTTGAAGCTTATAAATGCATTTTTAGCACATCCAATTATTCAATGATGTAATATCAACATAAAAACGAAACCTGATCATAAGTTCAAAATATCAGTGAATGTTCTTTTAAGCTTATGAGATTACATAACAAATTCTATACCCCTGTCTATTCTTGACATTGCTGGATCAATCTAAAATTATAAACATGTGTGCTGCCGCTAGCAACATTTATCGGTCGAGTTATCAATCACTTGGAAAGCTTTTTGTCGAGTATACGCGAAACCACCGGAGCCAGGCAAACATGATATAAAGCTTTGACATTGATAACACACTTTATGAAAACTAACAATATCTTCAACATCTCCGACACTTGATTTTGGTTCTTATCCGTGTGAAAACTAATCTCAATTTAGATTAACTCACTTAAACGCTCACTAATTTCACACTGACCCGCCTAATGCAACAAAAAATGCACTCCGGCAAAAACGCTAATTCAATGTAT
The DNA here is from genome assembly GCA_917051295.2 of Erebia ligea. Lineage (NCBI taxonomy): Eukaryota > Metazoa > Arthropoda > Insecta > Lepidoptera > Nymphalidae > Erebia > Erebia ligea. The sequence continues at coordinate 4,111,215 of OU785241.1, forward strand.
CAACTTGAATTCAATGCTGCGAAACATCCAATTTACGACATCCTGTTTAAAAGATCAAATCTGAATAATTGCAGTGTACAAGACAGGCTTCCAGACCTGTCGGAATTACCTGCCTGATACCAGATCATTAGATGTAGGTAGTCATTCTGATTTATCTAATAGAGTCAGTTACTTGTTGTGCTGCTCTATATTTTAGGCAACTTTATTGCCTTCAGAAATTGTAATCCTTGTAAGATAATAATCGAAAGTAACGCTATTAGTTTGGTCATTAGTTTAACTATGCACTAACGTGTCTGTTAAATGATTGTCGCTTACGTCAACGTTTATAATAATAAGAATACAGTAACGAAAATGAAAGTTAACAAAGGCCTGGCGTTCGCTTGGCCAATTTAACTCATGCTATAAATAATTAGGCTGATAAATTAACCTAGACGCGTCGTTGACTCAAACTGTCGACAATGATTAAACTACAATGACAATTGCGTTTCCTGTGGCGGTTTCCTTTGTTTATATGTTATTGGGGCAATGTCTAATTCCCGGTATGGCATTGAGGACAAAGATAACGTAAACTATGATGATTTTGCAAGCGTGCTGGACAGATAGTGAACATTTAGAGTGAAAATATTGTTTATAAATTACGAGTGAATGTTCACTATCTGTCAAGCACGCTTCACCTTTTGTCGCGGCAATAAAACATAAAAAACCTCGTCGTCACGAGGAAGATAAAAAAACAACCGCAATTTAAATAAACTATATCAGATAGTATTGAACAAATGTTAAGAGCGGGATACAATGCACACTACCTGCCTGTCATTTATTTGTTTAGGCTGCCACATCTCAAAACCAGTAGCCGGCGTATAATGTATACCTATACAAAGTTATACGGATATTCGAGCTGCGCAGGATTGCTTTTTGTTACTCTTTTTCCTTGAGCGTCCAGTTGTGCTAGACTACATCGTTTAGGGTTGTCCGCAGCAATAAATTAGATCAAATTAAAGATTCCGATGACCATTAAACGAAATAAACAAAATTTTAATGATTCAAATGCAGGTAAAGACATAAATTTCAATCACGACTACAAAAGCTTAACACAAGATTCATATGAAAACTAAAGAAATAAGAACAAATAAACAAATAATAAATCAACCACTGAGATCAAGGCATAGATTTAATTTCAGATGAAGAAATTGTAACCGACAAGTTGCCGTGGTCGCGTTACGCAGCGTATCCGCAATTGCAAGCGTTTTGACATCGAATCGCCTTTCACTTGACCTAGATATTTGGGAACTGGTTCGTAATCACAATTCACAATGCAAGCGAGTGGCATTCCCGTTTCGCTAACTTGCCGACATTGCCATAATTCGGTTTCCCATCTAGGCGTAGTTGAATGGAATCGAATTATCCACGCTCGTTAGGTTGGTAGCTGGTGCTTATCAAACATATTAGGTCATAGTTATACAATCTGAATTAAGATTTATACCTAGAGTCCGTGTCACGAAAGAAGCTCTGTGGCAATTAGTGGAACTGATACATTTTAAATAAGTTTTATTGCATAAACATGCGACTACATCACTGCCTCCAAAAGACTTCTATAGTGACATAGACTGAACATCTTGTTTATTTTTAGGATATCAGACCAGAAATCTTTAGTTACAGTAACCCTGTGCAATAATCAAGAATATAAAAATGTCAGTGTGCGCTAGGGCAACGAGGTAAGCAACCTGTTTGGCTGCGGGGCGCAGCCACCTACGCCTGACAAATCCGCGGCCGTTTTTTTCCAATCCCCCTTCCCCCTTACAATCACTATACACACCTACCAACGAGATTACGTGCAGCGAGCGAGCCGCGAGACGCGTCCGATCACGTTTAGACTTGTTTGGATGCTTATACGTCATCAAACCAGTCCCGTGTTCAGATTGTTAGAAATGTAAAATTGTTTTCAAAGATAATAAGTATATTTTTAAAATAAATGAGCGTAATGCCATCAGGTGGCGCGTGGGTAACGTCTATCGTCGCTTCATTCTATTCGAACGTGTGCTGTCCGTTTTTACAAGCGCTTACACGTTATTCGTCATCCTATTTGCTTGCAACTGAATTTCCTCACGCGACACTCGTTAGTAGTTAGCGCTACTTGGAAACCAATTTACGTTGATTCATCTAATAATTTCCAAGTTCTATCAGGTGTCCGTGTATTCATCCTTTTGTCCTTTTTCATATGTGAATTACATATTTATATTAGTTAACTCCAGCAATTGCTCAAAAGGTCAGAATGAGTTAGTTTGAATTTTAATTCTATTCTGCATTTTCATCAAGTGATTCATTCGTGATACATCATTTCGCAAAAATCTTTTTATACCTACTTACCTGCTTGTAGAATTTACTAGAAAACTTGAGTACCAATTTCATAACGCACTAAATAATTTCTTCATAGTTGGTACTGATTACGATTATGAATTCAGTTTGCGTTCGTCATATCCTGTGCAATGTTGAGCTTGAAATGACAGAATATGCACCATCGAGTAAACGGCAATTTGGATATGTTTCCAAAGGAAGTGGGGCCGGGGAAAAAGTTAATTTGACTCTAGATGAATCCTTTACGAACTCACCAACTGTCTCGTCCATATTTTTTCATCTTCGTTCAATAAAGATTCTAGTCGGGTAAAAGGCGACGGATATGCATATTGCATAGCTGCATCAGAGGCGACCTTCGCTGCACCTGAATAGAATTCGAAATGACCTGAAAAAAAAATCTTGGATTTTCTTGAACAAAGACTTTTTAACTGCACGATTCTCTATAATAATTCATTTATATTGGTATGTTCAATTTGTCTCGTCAAGAATAAGAAGTTCTATTAAATATTACTCTCTCTAATCTAATCTAATCTCCCCTTTGTTCCGCATAATCTTCGTGAACAGACTTTAAATTTTTATGAGCGAAATTCATCTGACCTTGCATCTAGTTGAAGTTTCAACGTCATTACTAGACGTCATTTGTTATACTACAAGATCAATTGAATGATTATTGTAGTATGTTTATTACAGTAGCTAGTGAATTGAATGATTATTTCCATTCTCACGTAAAGAGAAATCCTATAGCAAAATGTTTGGCAATTCACAATACAACGAATGACACGCGAGGCGCTTGGCTGATTCGTGCGCCCGCGCAGATATTTAGGTCGCTCAAAATAACCACGCCATTTCGACAACTCTTAATTCTTATTTAGCTTGCAGATACTATCGTGTTAAACGTTACTGGTTAGTAGTATAAACAGGATATTATTACTTAATTTGTATAATATCATCATTGATACCAGGATTGCTGATGGACATCACTAAAGATGACCGAATGCTAAATTATCATCGGTAACTCACTACAGTAAAAAACTCTTCCTAAGTTCAGAATAGCTTGTAATAGTAAGTCCAGTTGAATACCAATAAATTTAAATTATAAATTTTGGAACAGATAAGTATACTTTTGATTTTGAATTTTCTCTATAGAAATAAAACATGCACCAAATATTATATTATGGTAATAGTACCATTTTATACTAACAGAACTCCAATATCAGAAATCTTATTATACTCTGACTTTTAATTGAGTAGGTAAGTAGATGCTTTGAGACGCTGATGCTTAGATGAAAACTGACATTACTAAACGTCATTTCTATTTAGAAATTTTAAACCGTCAGTTTACTGCATCTAATTAAAAGTCCGAGTATAGTAAGTAAAGAGTACCTAGATAATGAGTAAAACTTTGTCAATCGTAATACAGAAAAGGAAATATCGAGTCTATTTATATTTTAGGCGTATAAATCGTTTGCTCTATATTATTAGCCTGGTGGTGATAAAAGATTGATAATGATATACGATAATAATAATAATATAGTAAAGTTTGATTTGAAGCGACGCCACGCTAGCGGCACGCTCATGATCGCCAAGGCCATATTGTTTACGCACACCCGCAAGTCTACTAAAACCATATCAGCCGACCAAACACATGCAAATAGCACCGCGAATACGCCTCCATATAATGGACGTGCCATCCCAAATCATCCGTATTATATTAACGAGAAAATGGCGCGAAACGCTCCATTGAACGATTGGCGGGAAACTGTTGCGTAACACTGTGAAAGTATTTTCACTAAATGTTTGTTTTGTATTGGATTAGCGTATATTGTGTCTAATGTTGATCATGAAACCTCTTACATTGCAATTTTGTATGTGTCATTGTTTATATTTGAGGTTACTTTTGAGGCCACGTTGTTTTTTGCCAACTAATCTAATAATTACATAATCGACTAATTTGTATTAAAATTTAAAACCAGTTAGACACAACGTTTTTAAAACACATTTTTTATTAATGTACCTATGTAATAATATGTCGTTAACACGTGATATATTAGTTAAGGTTTTGGCGGGAAATGGACCTAAAGCCGCGTGGTGACCAGTTGGCCTTGAGTCTTGTGACGTCATTGACATAGTTCCCGACTGCACAAACCGACTCGCGATAGTTTTTTACAGTGACTCCGACGAAAACACTCGCCACGGTCGTTATTATTAACTGGTCCCAAAGCCTTGCCCACAAGTAGGGTTGTCAATTCTGATCAGTTTCGTGCCTTCCGATCGTAGTCGTCGTCGTCTCAAACGCAACCAATAGACGTTTACTGCTGGACGATGGTCTCCTGCATGGATCTCCACAAACAACGGCCTTGTGCCGTTCGCTTCCAGCGGCTCCCAGCTACTCGCTTGAGGGGGTCGTCCAACGCTGCGCTTTCCGGTGTGAGGCCCCCATTCAAGCACCTCGGGACTACCACGAATAGAGTTTCTTAGATTTCTTTTTCTATGTGCCCTGCCCATTGCCAGTTAAGCTTAGCGACTCTTCGAGCTATATCGGTTACTCTCTTCTCATTTGATCACGTAGGGACACTCCGAGCATAGCCCTCTCCATCGCCCGTTGAAAGACCCTCAGCCTTCTTAGCAGGCCCTTAGTAAGCGACCAAGTTTCAGAGGCGTAAGTCATCACTGATAATATCAGAATGAATAATTACAGCCGGTTACGGTGCTGAAATATATTATTTACAGCTTACGGTAAGCTGGCATATATTCTAACAAACTAAATGGAAATATTGTCGGATTGACACAAAATCTGGAAAATATATTTAGTACTTAAGATAAAATTGGCAACCCTACCTGTAACGTGTCTACAAACTGGCTGTTTCCTTATCTGTCTTCTTTTAACCAAGGACATTTAGTTTTTGACAAAATATTATCATAATGAATATCGATCCATTCCCATTCGTTGAAAATATCGAATGTGAAATCTTTTGCGTCGTTATCTTAACCTTGAAATTACTACACTAAACACTTGTACGGACGTAACTTAATATTATTTCAACGTAGTTAGTATTCTTAAATATATTCCATTTTTTTATTTCACTGTTATGTTATTTATTATGTGTGTTATTTTGTTATTTCTTTAATATTCCGATTATATATTTTTTGTATCATAGTTGCCTTTCTTTCCTATAACGACGCAAATCAAAATAATATTCTTCCATAATTTAGTTGATTGAATTTATTTACTAATCTTTATATTATAATGTAATGTTCGATCATAATCCCGTTTTATTGTTTTTAAGTCATTAATGTATATTAACCTGCTTGGTAGTAAATAATATTTACGTATTGGTTTGTTTAAATCACTACTTTTAGTTTGTCCAGTTATTTAGCATTAATCTGATCACTCCTTTAAAACTAGTGACCGTAGTTCTTCATGTGTCTGTGAATCACTAATGGAAAGCGCTCAGCAATCAGTTTTCTGTTTCTTCTCATCATGATCTTCTGCAGCGTCTGGTACCATAACCGTTTCAAGCTTGACCCAAATTTTGTGTGGTTGAAGTCGAGGCCAATGCTAGTCAATAGTACTGCCAGTCTTAACTATTCCCTTACAATTTATAAGTAAAGGGCAATTGCGCCTTAGTAAAACAGTCATTCTAAAACGTGTATACTGTAGAGTGTAGATGATCTAGACTTGTTTGCCGTCTCAACTCGACCACGTGGTACGCGAGACGAAAGCAAATCACATGTTTCTGACCTTCAGCAGTCGACGCGTGTTGCCATGCCGCTTCTCTACACAGCTACCTAACCATGTACCAATGATATTATACTATGTTTAATATACTTACCTTCTCGTGTTACGCTTTAGCTCCTTGACGCGACTTGTAAATCGATTATGTTTTGTGCATCTGTAATTTGAATTATTCTTTTAATTTTAGTTTTTTGTTCTTTTCGACTGTTTTAGATGATTTTATTACAACTTTACAGCATTTGTTATATTAGTGACATGATTCAAAATTCAAAATTCAAATGTTTTTTATTCAAATAAACTATTACAAGTATGTATGTACTTTTGAATCGTCGAGTGAATCTACCACTGGTTCGGAATGCCATTCCTACCATTTACTATGATCACGCCCTTTTCCACTAAAATCTAACAAGACATATAAATAATAGAGCATAAAACTTCTCCGAAATATGGCGTAAAATTCAATTGTAATGATGACGACTAGGTAAACAATTTTTATCCGTAGTAATCGCCAAGCCCATTGCCTTGAAAACTTTACAACGTACGCAATACACATTATCTAATCGCAACGCTCATGAACTTTGGAAGTTTATACGCCAGTGCTTTGTAAACTAACGAACACGTTGCGCTCGATACAATCCCACAATAGTAACTCACAGCCTTCGCCCATTATGATACAGATTAAACAGTAGTAAAACGATCGTAAAACTTTTATAGTTCTTAAGGTTAATTTTTTTTTTCAAAAATTTGAAATGGTCCCAAAGGGCGTTGCCGCTTTGTAGGATTTATTTTGAAAGAAAAAGATTCCGGTGCATTAAGTGCGCTAGAGGGACTTTTTTACGGTCTTATCCCTACGGATAGAGTCGTAAAAATGTCAACTGCGAGGGTCCTGTACAGCCATCCGGGTCTTAACGAACCTCCAGTTTTTGGATCGTAAAATTTGGACCAAATTACTCGGGTGCAGCTCCGCCTTCGATGTAGATTTTACGAGCACTTTATTCCGTAGCATACGTCAACCTTTTCATGGCGCAACAAAAACTCACTTTTATGTTATTTAAATAGAAACGTATTTGAATACTTTAAATAGACCTTCGAACTAGTCCACCTGTTGTTTTCTATTCCACATTCAGCTCCCCCAAATTCTAAAAAGCCTTGATAACAGGCTCAGCGAATCGATTGTCCTCGATTCATTGACTAAATTCATCGATAGGTATATATGTAGGTATTAAATGGGCCCTTTCATAGAAAAAAGTTGGGCGTCCGACTTGTGGTGCATGCCCCTCAACTTTATAAGCCTGTCCTTGTCCCCGCCATAGCGCTGTCCCGCTTTTTGTACTAGATGGCGTTAGTAAAATAGGTCCACATTCTTCGTTTGGCAGGGACCGTCTATTTAAAATTTAAATTGAGATCGTTGACTAAATTCGACTTTTTCCTCTTTCCAGATTTCTTGAAACCCCGCAAGCGGCTGGCGAACCCCGGGAAGAAGTCTCCAGCGCACAAGCACAAGCACGAATGCGGCCACGGGGCACACATCCGTCCCCCGAAGGTGGCGAGACTTGTGCAGGCGCATTTCAAGCGCACCAGTTAGGCCGAGGCGACGTGCAACACCCGCAGCGATTGAACACCAGGAAAGAGATTTGTTTAGGCAGCTGAAAACTGAAAAGAATTTCAACCCCGGAGAACGCTGTTCGGATATCTTTCAGAGCCCTGTTTCTATGACATTGAAATCGTCGTAGCTGCGCGCTGAATAAATTCTGTGGCGTTTATAACTGCAAAACCACAAATTGGGTATTTGACAAATAGTCAAATCAGCAACTTTTTTTCTAACGTCAAAACGCGTCCTAAGTAGATATGGGATTTATATGAAATTCTGAAATGTGACGTCATTAAAGTTCGACGCACTTTTTTACTTTAATCGATTGTTTAAAATGGTTATTCAACATAAAACTATCAGGGGATTTGGATATTACGACTTTCGGGAGATCCTCTATTTAATAATCACTAAAAAATAATTTATTTCACAAGTAGTCAAATACCCAATTGAGGTTACGATTGAATGTCTTAGCGAATGTATGCTCTGACTTCAGTCGTCTAGTTAGTTATTACTTCAAATTGGTCTGATAAAGGTTGTTTGGGTTCGAGCGGTTCAAGAAAGTAACTAATGTGTTAGAATTACCTCAGATCATGTTATGAATACTGGCTTTCTTTAGTTATCATGGGACTGTTCAATTTGAGCGCGGGTTTCGTTTAAGGCAATTGTGCAAATTATTTTATATTATCTCTTAATTTATTTTGATTGTCGACGATGCACATCGCATCTCGGAGAACAATATAATAATGTTAAGTAATTTGTAAGATAGTTTCAAGACATTTATAATAGCATATGATTTAATAATAATATATTTCTCTGATCCCGTTTGTCACTGAAAAGCATCACAACTCTTCAAAATTTTGCTCAAAAAACAGAACACTTTCGGTTTTTAACTATTCTGGTGCCGAAAGGTCACCTCAAAAACACCGTCACATTACTTAATCTCCGTGAAGTCCCGCACAATATATTTATAATGTGACAATTAATTATAAGTTTAATATGATCTCTGACTAGTAAATTAAGTTATATTAGTCGTTAGAGATAGGTTTAAAGTCGGATATAGGTAGAAAGTTTTAAATATCGGACTCTTGATTCGCCTATTTTCAAATGTATGTCACAATGGTAAATGCCTTGAAAATGCTTACGCGTTGATTTGAAAATCAAATTTTCATTGAAAAACGTGGAAGTGCTTTCGATGTGTTTCGTTGAATTAAATAAACTTTGCATTATTTTCGCCCGCTCGCGAGAAAAGTACAAAGAATCTGAACAAAAAACTGCAACCCGACTGTTTAACATAACACTCACAAATTCACAATGTATATTACACTAAACACTACTATCACAGTGTAAAAATGTAGAGTCCTTCAACCAAAAGCAACTTAAGAGTAATATAAATACAAATACTCAAGCTAAATTTTGTTGCGTCTTCACGTAACAAAATTGTTATTTCCAGTTTAAATAGTAAATATAGGGCTGCTACTACGGTGCACGATTTGTCCATACGTACATTATTAAGTATCGGTCAAACCCCTAACGATAGATAAAATATTGCTTTACATTAATTATTTATTATAATGAAAACATTGAGTATTTGTGTTTTGTGTCAAAGTTCAATATAGGTCTTAACATAAGTTTCGTTGTTGTATAATGGATAATTTTATTAGTAACTATGATTTATGAAGGTTTCTTTTTTACTTTTACTTTGGGATGGAAAGTTTCAATATGTCAAACCGCGGTCCCTTTATTAAAGTACAAATTAATTCATGTCTGTTTAGGTGGGGGCCGCGATGAAATCTTTAAAAGACACTCATTTTCATTAAATTTTCATGATAAAATTTCTTCATTTGCTAGGTTTTTACATTAAGGAGAGTCAACAGAAGCCATTTAAGTAGTTACTTATTTTCTATTAACGAATGTACGTCTTACATGTCCAATTTTCAGAAATAAAGTCCATTGCATTTTTACAACACAAGTTGAATACAAGAAAGTGAAATGTAATTCAGAATCATACAAATATTATAAATGCGAAAGTGTGTTTGTTTGTTGGTTTATTGGTTTGGTGGATTGTCCTTCAATCACGTCGCAACGGAGCAACGGATCGACGTGATTTTTGTCATGGGTAGGTATAGTTGAGGACCGGAGAGTGACATAGACTACTTTTTATCCCGGAAAATTAAGGAGTTCCCGCGGGAATTAAAAGAAACTTAAACCACGCGGACGAAGTCGCGGGAATCAGGTAGTTTTACAATATTACAAATTTGAAATAACAAATTCACATTAACTTTTGTTTCCAACGGTATGTAATAGATTTTATTTCTGAATAATATTTCGTGTATTTATCAATTAATTATTATTCGTGAAAGAAATTAGTAGGTACATAATATTATGGTAATTATTGACGATAATTTTCGCCTTATGATTCGGTGTTTGGACGCCGATGCGTTCTGACAAAGCCAATGAGCAGGTCTGACTAGAGTCTAGACTAAAATAACTATGAAATTATAAATGAATTTTTTCACTTGGACAAATAAATAATAAGAGAAGGCTAATTTTATAGAGCGTTGCACGCTTTATGTTTTCTTTATTAATCATTGCGAGGTGTTTCGATTTTACTTTATGATGTGACTTGTTTTCTAAAGAGTTTTGACTTTGTTCTTGAATTTATGAATTGTGTTTACGTGTAGTCTCTTGAACAAACGCTCGAATCACCCACAGTTTATATAAAAATCTTTATTTGCAAATCACGAGATGTTAAAGTGCAAGTGCTATGGCCTCTGGACAAAAAAAGAGCTATAAAATGCAAACTTACGTCGTGTCAACTGCCATTTATTCGTTGTACTGAATGGGCCGAATGGTAATAAGGGGTCATCCATAAAGTACGTCACACGTTAAGGGGAGGGTAGGGGGTCGACGAAGTGTGACATTGTGTGACAAGGAGTGGGAGGGGTTCTAAGTTTCGTGACGTCTCATTTCAAAATCTTATACATCTAAATGATAAAATGCCAAATTTGAATCATTAACAAAAAACTTAGGAAATATTTCCAAGTTTTGTTAATTTTTTCATATGTTTGATTTGATGTTGATTAAATAATACCTATATTAAAAAATAATTTAAATGGCAATAAAACTAATTTCGGAAGTGCTGTTATAATTCAATCATTTCTAGATGTAAAATTGCAAGATATGTGACGTCATACTAGGGAGGGGGAGTCTCACAAATGTGACCAACTGTGACAAGGACGGGGGAGGGGTCAAAAAAATCACGTAATTAGTGTGACGTACTTTATGGATGACCCCTAATTGGTGTGGCTACAATCTTACCTACTAAGTTATAATCTTCATACAAAATACAACCAAATTCAATAAATCCAGAGATATTTGCCCGAAAATTTCACATTTTAGGTCAATTATTTGTCATTGTGATTGGCAAGACCTTCGTTTTTGAGATTACACTTAAAGTATTTGAAATTTTATTGTTTAAAATTGTTTGGATTCGGATGTTGTTATGTGCCAAATTATAGACTGTACTGAAAAACTGCGAATATTTTTACTTATAATTTAAAACTATACCAGTAGTACAGTGAGCATTCGTGCCAAAAAACGTTACTTTATAATATGTCTTATAACCCAATTCAGTTAAAGTTAATTTGGATAAACTTAATTTTTTATTCGAAAATTGCGTAAAAATTTCGTAAACTTATTGAAAGTAAATCTCGAAATAATTTTAAATACTTATACTCTAATTATTCAATTTCATGTATAATTTGCCAAATTGTAAAATTTAATTATTAATTGCATGCAAAGTTTGAAATATTGTAAAATCAAATCATACATAATATTATAAATGCGAAAGTGTGTTTGTTTGTTGGTTTGTCCTTCAATCACGCCGCAACGGAACAACGGATCAACGTGATTTTTGGCATGGGTATAGTTGAGGACCTGGAGAGTGACATAGGCTTTTATCCCGGAAAATTACGGAATTCCCGCGGGAATCAAAAAAACTTAAACCACTCGGATGAAATCGCGGGCATCAGCTAGTGTTTTATAGTTAAACTTGCTGTGTTAAAAATACCGTAGTGCAAAGTTAGCCAGTGATGTTCGGAGTAAGACAATAAAACCAGGTTCTACTTTTAGCTATATTCGCAGTATTTCTGTACACTCACCAAATTATGTGTGGACATGACGGCGTCTGAAGTTATTCTTGTCTTTAATTAGAAAGAAAGAGATTGATTGTATTCGGAACTTTGGACGCGGAAATAGAAGCACACTACGTTCTTATAATTTATTTTAATATATTATTCTCTTTAACACCTGTGATGTATTAAATATGATCTCAAAACATAATTTAACTGTATGCAATTTGTCATTATATATTTTTTTGTTTGTTTAAAAATACGAGTAATTATTAGCTTACCGAGCTTAAGGAAGCTTGGAAGCCGCAATAAATAAAAAAACAGTATCCCTGGTTTTTTTTGTTTGAGCGTATGGGAAATAATTTAATACATCAAAAAATATAATTTTATTTTTGTTATTATATAAATTTTTCTTAATTAATGTACGGTTTGTGTTTGTTTCGATCAGACGTTTTGAAGAGGGTCTTTTGGTGTATGTTTCCGCATCACTGTATATAATGTGCACAAACGTGTAATTTATTAAACGGCGGAATATGTGCTCTTATCGACGCTCATTCGTTTAAGGGCTGTGATTGTCATCTGTCGAAAATTCCTCTCCTTTAATTAACAAAAATATGTTACGAATTACGTGTTATATGATGAAATCTTAAACTCGGGTTATAACTTTAAGCATTTTGTTCGAAACCCAGTTAAGTAAAGATTAAAAGTCGGTATATTAACTAACGCAAGTATCGATATTGCAGTTGGTACTTACTATCAATAGGTACTTGCGTAACGTTACTGGTGACTAGTATCGAAACATTTTTCCAGCCCTATAATGAAGGGATATTGACAGTTATCTTCACAGTCCTTTATCGTTACACAGTCGAAATCTTTTAAGAGATAGGTACATAATAATTGGGATACATAATTGAAGCTCTAGAGGCAAAATTTTATGTAAACTCCAGTGCCAAAAAGGTACCATACAACTAAATTATGGTTAACATTTTACGTAAGAGGATTTTTTTGAGAAAGATCCCCAAGGAACCCTTTCCAATAACTTACTCTGTATAACTAAAACACTCTTTATGTATAACTAGGTCGTCCGATAGTCGTAAGACCATTGTCCGACTCCGACATTGCAACAAGTGTAATTCTGTAAATATTTCGGCAAATGTTTTCTTACTAGTATAATATTCTATTGTGTATTTGAGTTCCATATCATAATATCTATTATGTTTAATGTATAAAACTTAAAATTAGTTTTAAAAAACTTACTTCATACGATATCCTGTTGTTTTCTTTAAACACCTTAGAATTTAATACCTCTTATTTTTTAAAGAAATTATGAGTTTTGAGGATTTGAGACAATAGTGTCAAATAGGTTTTCTGATTCGAAGTTGAAAGAAAGATAAAGGGATTTAATACTACCTAAGTACACAATTAATTAGGTAAGTAAGTACCTACGTGTACTTATTAATGTTTTCATCCTCATTTTGAAAACTTAAAAGCAACATATAGCTTTACCAGAACATTGACCAAATTAGTAAGTAAATGGTCTACTTCGTAAGCTGATGTACCTACCTAAATAGTTACAGTATGAAATTACTTCCTACTACTACTACTGATGATAGCTACTTCCTACGGCTGCTTTATGACAGTTTTGGACGTCCCAGAGAGCCTTCGATCACTTGGACAAAGGAGTAACCAGCATATAGGAAAACGATAAGTATTGCACCGATGAAGATAAACGAGTAAGTAGGTAGGTAGGTACATATTATTATGTACGAAAATTAGTAATAGTCCCACAAACTTATCTGGCCCGGCGACAGCGTCCCTAACATTAATAAAAACAAACTAAACAGACATTTAGATTAGTCCTAGTTAGATTTAGATTTTGACGACCTCCGTGGCGCAGTGTGTAGCGCTGTTGTCTTAACGACGTGCGGAGGTCCAGGGTTCGATCCCCGGCAGGGTCAATTTGGGAATTTATAATTTCTGAATTTTCCCTGGTCTGGCCTGGTGGGAGGCTTCGGCCGTGGCTAGTTACCACCCTACCGGCATAGACGTGCCGCCAAGCGATTTAGCGTTCCGGTACGATGCCGTGTAGAAACCGAATAGGGGTATGGGTTTAATATAACTGCCATGCCCCTAACAGGTTAGCCCGCTACCATCTTAGACTGCATCATCACTTACCATCAGGTGAGATCGCAGTCAAGGGCTAACTTGTAGTGGATTAAAAAAAAAAAGTCCCAATATTGGCCACCGGGCCAAATAAGTTGGTGGGGGCTATACCACGGCTATACTTATCAATTTTATTCTAATACAAATAGAATTTGTGCAACCTTAACCTCAGTATGACGTATCCTATCCTCTATCTATAGTCTATGGTGTAGGTGCCCATTTAACGGCACACCCTGTGACCCTATTGTAACGAAACGAGTGTTATTTGAGTTGGTACAGAGATCTATCCCGTACCCCGATAGTCGTGTGATCGTGTCACAGTCGCTTCCCGAGAAGGAAATACCGGAAAATCTGAGTTTTCACGGGTTTTTAAAAACCCTAATTAAAGTTTTAACTGAGTACGAAATCATACTAATATTGAAGTGTGTTTGTTGGTTTGTCCTTCCATCACGCCGCAACGGAGCAACGCCGTGATTTCTGGCATGGCAATAGTTGAGGACCTGGAGTGGCATAGGCTACTTCTTATCCCGGAAACTTAAGAGTTCCCGCGGGGATAAAAAAAACTTAAACCACGCGGACAAAGTCGCATGCATCATTTCACTCCTGTGAAATGTGCACTGGTACAGGCTCCGTAGGCTAGTCTTTGATTTTTTACAAAAGAATATCTGCAGAAAGCTATTATTTAATAATTTTCCTCTTAGCGTCGCGTAGTGGTGAGCCTTGAAGTCTCATAGTTGGGAGGTTCCGGGTTCGACCCCGGCTTGGGTCAATTTAGCAATTTATAATTGCCGAATTTTCTCTTAAAGTCTGCGGCCGTAGCTATAGTACCACCCTATATCGCCAAAGACGTGTCGCCAAGCAATTTAGCGTTCCGGTACGATTCCCTATAGAAACTACTTTCCTTGTGGGTAGTTTTGAAATAAACGCGACTGCATCAGTTGTTGTGTGGGTAAAAATAAAACGAATCATTGGATGCTCGTATGAAAATGTTTATTGATATCACAATCAAGTCTACACAGCTACCGATACCCATTATAATTCGTGTACACGGCGAGTATAGATGATAATACATAATAGAATAATTTTACCATTTATTAAACCAAACGCCACAACACTCGCTTGTCTACCATACAACCATACATCGTCTCCACACATTCATTACAAAAACTGACTAAGTAATAGGTAAGGATAGGTTTTGAATTGCAATAAATTCTGTGGCGTGCTACATATAAAAATGTTTGGTAATTTCTAAAACTCTAACGTATCCACAATAATTATAGTGAAAGTAACATCTAAATAGAAAATTGCCTACCAACTAGTCAGTACAATTATTATATTTTGATTTGAATTCAAATTACGGAAATCCGAGAAATAATAATTTTATTGATACTAACAGAAAAATAGGCAGCTATACTTAGTTAGTAAAGTAAGTAGATATATCTACTTCAGTATATCAGTGCAAATAGCTACTCCACTTACTTACCTATGTCAACTTATTGAAAAAAAATGTTTACACGCTTAGGGTGAGCACAAACGGTAAGAGTTAAGACGGATACCTACACGGAATATTGCGTTCCATGCTTAGAATAACTACCTAGTTATTCTAAGGTTCCATGGTTTTTTTTAATTTAGATATTTTTCAACTCGGCTTCGTAAGTAGCAGGAATACTTATAGAGTGCACTCATCCTAAATATGTATCTAATTAGTAGGCATTTAAACATTGATTATGATTAGATACACAGAAACGGGAATAGAACATTTACGTATACAAAAAGATTGCAGCAAATTAGAAGTTATTGTCATTAAAACACTTCAGAACCAACAGGCGACACATTAATACGAAGTATTCTTTAATTATGTTTACAATGCGTCGGACACAGAAAAATATATCCGAAGACTTGTAATAAAATAACTAATTATAATAATTATGTACACTAGTTAACTATGTTAATAGAATATTACACTTAGGCACATCAATTTTTTTTTTATAAAATTACGATTTAATTCGAAAACGTGATCTTGTCACCGATATTCAACTATGCTACCACAAATCTAGTACATCCATGTGATTAAGTACTTATATAATAAATAAGTTATTAAATTGTGAGGTTAGGTTTTTATATTATAAAGTTATTCGATAATAACCACAGAAACTATGCAAATTATGAAATTCCGATCCACGAGTATCTAATACAACATTTAACTTTTTGAAACAATGCATTATGCAACTTCTTTCTCTTATATAATACTAGTATATAAGAAAAGAGCTTAAAGCGTAGGGGAGAGAGGGGTGTGTGATAAATTTGTACTTTAAGTCCCCCTCGTGCCCTCAGTGCTAGACCGTAGCGTACGATTTACAAATAACGTCTATATTTATTTGCGTTTCAAGACTTAATATTATAATTACCCTCTAATTTGGTCGTAGACCTACATTTACTGAATCTATTCTATCATAAATAGGTGTAGGTATTTCTTTATTCAAATGCTAACAAGGCGCCACCTTCTTGCTTAATGGGCCTATTACACTACGCGGTATTAAGACAGTCTTACTAAGATTTAGCATAGTGTAATAAGAGTTAGCAAGTTAGTCTGTCTAATTAGACCGACCGAGTGGATTCGGCCGCTCTAACTTGCTTGCTTGCTGAGTATCGCATGGTGTAATAACGTTTAGCAAAACAACCGTTCAGTCAGCGCGCAGCAGCCGCAGCGTGAAGACGTCCGTGTTTTATGCTGTGCCTGTGCCCCGTGGCTGTGCCGTGCACAATGGCTTGTTCAAAATAAAGGGAAGTTCTTTTGTAGATAGCCCGGCATGTTTCTGGTATAACTGACGCTAAAAGAGGTTGAGATATCAAAGAGCTAAACCTAAGGTCTTGGTAGGAGTTTCCCGTTGTCAGGAATCTTAACGTAACTACCAATCTTTTTTTTGCACTGACACTTTGTCTAAGAAGCGTATCTTGCTTTTGAATTTATGGAGTAACTAATTTCAACAATAATGTTCAAAGTCAGCAACTCCTACTCTAAGGTAGTTTCTTAAGTCAGATGGTTCCAAAAAACTCAGTATTTGCATATTTGATAATTTTTCCCGTAGAAGTAAATACTCATTCACCCATATTCTTCTTTTCTTTTTTTTCAAATGTATTCGAACTAATACTCGGGCTATGAGCTACGGCGATTTTCTGGTGCTTCGATAGTTTTCCCGTGACTCTCACGACAACCGTCACCGACGACTTACGCCTTGCAAATGAGTTAGCATGCGATATTCAGCACAATGTAATAGCGAGCTTGTCTAATTAGACTTTAAGACAGTCTTAGTAAGACTGTCTTAATACCGCGTAGTGTAATAGGCCTTTAAGTCAACCCTTCGTTATGTTACTCATGTGAAATACTTAGACGCGAGTTGTCAAACGGTGCCTACTGATTAGCAATTTCGTAAGATAATTTAAGTTCGTTGTGCGCTATACCGCGCACACCTATAACATTAGACACAGATAGACAAAATCTCACTGGACGCTAATAGGATTAACCTTAATGTATGCAATATAGAAGACAGCAAATATCGAATAAACTGGACATTTAAATCACATTTTATAGAAATATTTATTTCTACACACATACCTAGAACTGGCGCCATCATAATCCACAGCGTAAGTAAGCCACAACGGGATTCGTTACAATATAAAATAATTGTTAAATTAAGGTTTATTAATTTTCGATACACAATTTCAATAGGAAATCTATACTTATAATAAAACTGTAACAGGTCCAATTCTGTACATTGAAGATATTTTGAAAATTTTTTTTGGAGGGCACTCATTATTCGATACTGAAGCCAAATCTGTAATTTTTTTCATTTTTGTCTGTCTGTCTGTCTGTCTGTCTGTCTGTCTGTCTGTCTGTATCTTGGCCGCGCATCACGCCGAAACTACTGAATGAATTCAAACGAAACTTGGCACGAGTTGAGCCTATACTACGAGGTAGGACATAGGATACTTTTAATCCCGAAATTCTACCCCCGAAGGGGTGAAATAGGGGTTGAAAGTTTGTATGAAAGTCCTTAATTTCTCAAGTTATAGCCATGAAACTTGATATATGAGCTGCGGGTTGAAAATGGAGACATACGTGTTTCACAGTTTTTGAAAATTCGACCCCCAAAAGGGTGAAATAGGGGATGAAAGTTGGTATGAAAGTCCTTCGTTTCTCAAGATGTTTTACAAGTTATATCAACGAAACTTTTTATTTTGGCTTACGGTAAAAAATAAAGAAGTACGTGTGTCACAGTTTTTCAAAATTCCACCCCTAAGGGGGTGAAATAGGGGGGGAAAGTTTGTATGAAAGTCCGACATTTCTCAAGTTATATCGATTAAACTTGGTACACAAGCTACTGGTTGAAAATGAAGAAATAAGTGATTCACAGTTTTTGTAAATTTTACCCCCGAAGGGGTGAAATAGGGGTTGAAAGTTTGTATGAAAGTCCTTTATTTCTCAAGTTATAGCCATGAAACTTGGTACATGAGCTGCGGGTTAAAAATGAAGACATACGTGTTTCACAGTTTTTCAAAATTTCACCCTCAAAGGGGTGAAATAGGGGTTGAAAGTTTGTATGAAAGTCCTTCATTTCTCAAGTTATATCGATGAAACTTGGTATACAACCTACCGGTTAAAAATGAAGAAATACGTGTTTCACAGTTTTCGTAAATTTTACCCCCCAAGGGGTGAAATAGGGGTTGAAAGTTTGTATGAAAGTCCTTCATTTCTCAAGTTATATCCATGAAACTTGGTATATGAGCCGCGGGTTAGAAATGAAAACATACGTGTTTCACAATTTTTCAAAATTCCACCCCCAAAGGGGTGAAATAGAAGTTGAAAGTTTGTATAAAAGTCCGTCATTTCTCAAGTTATTTCGATGAAACTTGGTATATCCACGCGGACGAAGTCGCGGGCATCAGCTAGTCTAAAATAAAATCTACGTAAATTTTATCTACGAGAAAAATCTTTCTGTTGCAGGAAGCCTTAAAATTATTATATGAGATTTTTATTTTTTTAAGATAGGTACTTAATGCAAAAAAAGAGAATTTTAGTCATCTTAAATAGGTACCTAAAAGTCACGCCTAAGTAGGTAGGTAAGTTTAGAGGTTCTTATTTTTACCTCAAATATACTGAAAAAAAAAAAATTAGCTTTTACATAAAATTCCCGTTGTTTCACGCGCAAAGGTAAGTAAGTAAGTAGGTACGTATAATAATTACTTCAAACGAATGAAAGATGATTTAATATAATATACTTATGTACGTTAGCTACGCGATTTAACACTACACCCACAGCTTCTATAAACCTTTGATAAGTTAACTAAGACAAAAAGCCGTCTACGCTAATACATCACTGATATCGTTTTTGGTGCAGAGATTTGGTTGCTGGAATGCCGCTTTTTGCATTCTTTATTTTAGCTGGAAAGCAATGACGAGGTCTACTTTATTCATTCTTGCTTTGATAGGTATTAATGGCGGGAAGCACGGGGAGAGTTGCCACCGCGTACTATTGAATATCCCTATGAAATCCCTCTTTCAATGTCAGACAGTTTTCGTGGGAAAAATGCGTACCTACCTAAATTTGTCGGATTCTTACCGAACTAGGTACTGAACTGATTTTGATCAAATTAGCCACATTGACTTTGGCTACTTTTATCTTAGTTTTATAAAACCTATAAATTTTAAGAAACCTATTTGTAATATCTTACGAAATGAAGAAAGTAGGTACAATTTTTTTCAGTGTTTGAACTTCGAAGCTAGGGGATTCCATCAGCTATTTATTTCACTTAGGATGAGCAGTGCTTTTATGCACGCCACTGAATTTGTGTTCGATGTTCAAAAAAGTATTTCATTAATTAAAAGAAATAAATTAAGTAGCTTATTTATTAATTAGCTAAGATAGGTATACCGAGTACCGACCCCCGAACCTCCCGACCGAATTTCGGCCACGACGACGCGCGCGACGGCATACCTATCTATCATCTGCCAACATCTAGATTATCCATCTGCGCGGGAGATATTGTAGTGCACAAGTGTATGCGCAAACACAGGTACACTCTATTCCCTTACTCCCATAGTCCGATGGGACGGAAAATCCGACACGACCGGAGTGTGAGATCAAGCACAGGAACGCACGTACCTAAAGCCGTTAGGTACGTGCTTTCCGAAGCACGGGGGTGAAACACTGCCAACTTCCAAACTTCAGGCCTACTGAGTATTTCTTGTAAGAAAACCCAATACAATATATCTACTTTATTATGGCCCGTTCCGGGAATCGAACCCTGCAGGATCTCGTCATTTGCAGTCGAACACGTTAACCTCTGGGCCAACGAGGCAGTTAAACTATGTTGATTAACTATAAATGACTACACTGCCTTTAGATTTCCCTCGCCCCACAGTGGTGAAGTTTTCCAGGAACCAAATCATTGCATTTCATCACCTACAGCCCTAATCCCTTTATAAGCTCTATATAAATATAAAATACTTAAATATCTATATTGTATTAAAACGTTGGTTTCTGTGTCGAAATACAAGACGTAGTTAAAATGAAATAATTATGATTTAAATAGTAAATATAATTATAATATAGCAGTCCAGCTGTCTGTCTGTCGCACGCTATAAAGGTACGATACATGGACGGCAAAATATTTTGGTAAAAACAGACTTATGAATTAAATGCCATTTAAGTTTTAACACTTACGATTATTTAACTAACAACGTGAAAAGCATTGAAAAAGATTTATCGTGTCGTACCTATTGTATTAAAAGATTATGTAAACTTGTATTTAGAAAAAGTTACATTATATGAGTAGGTATAGATTAATCTTAAAATTTACATTACCAGAGCGTATTTTAATTATTTTAATGTATGACAAACTGGACCGCGCAATATCTCTAATAGCTCGAGTACATATTGGGCCAATGCGTTGGCGAATGTCTATGTGTTAACGATATTAATAATTGTGATTGCATTAAGAAAACCTACAAACGTCGGCAAGCCAGCCCGGGTTCGTCGTACGCTCTATTATTATACTTACTTACGCATTTAACTAAGAATAGGTCTGAATTTCGGCCATATTGTGACCTCATAGCTGGAAATATACTTTCTGTATGTAGCTTTTGTGGTAATATGACTTATATACCTATACATAATTCTGAAAATATTTCGAAAGAACTTTTCATATTAATTGTAATTTTTAAGTGTCAGTTGATGGATTTACTGGTCACTGGCCGTCTTATTCTTAGTTTGAACGCGCAATGGTAGTGGCTCTGTAGGTACTCGTTCGCCGAATACGTTGGGCCAATGTGTGCTAGGCTCTTAACACGTTAAAAGTTACTTTCTACTGACAAAATCACATTCATATAGATTATAGACAGTGTAAAAATAATGTTAATAAACATTGGCCTATGAGTTAATCATTAGAATTCATTGTACTTCATCTAGTTGAAAGCTTAATCTTATTATCACACATACCTATTAGGTAGATATACTTAGAACGTCGAATATATAAAAGTTAACACTAGAATATGCTAAGAGCTGGTGGGAAGACATGAAGAAGTGCTTAATAATAGCTGAAAGTTAGTAATATAGTTCCTCTACCTAAGTACCTTACCTTCTGTGAGCATAGTTTAAACTGGAATGGCCAGTCAGTCCGCAGCAGATTCCCTAGTTCTGAGAAATTGATATATATTTTTATATTGGTTATGGACATACAATGTCCATATGGTTTATTGTAAAAATAAAATGGCATATCTAACTACTTAAAAGATGTTTTTACATTATGGTCTATATTACTTATCGAAAAAACAATTGAAAGCCCGTATAAATAAACCGACATCACCTAAGAATTAAGAACACGTTATTACACAGTACAGTACAGAACAGTATCGATACGGACCCTAATTTTGTCGGTGAACCTGGTAGGATCATACGAAAAAAAAAAACAAATAATAAAACTATTAGGGACATGATTTGTCTGGATGCCTGGTAAATATTGCAATCCATAATATCTGGCAGTTTAACCAATTTTCATAAAACTTTCACGCGTAAGTAGATAAGATTGTTAAAAGCTCCTACTCAAGTAACGAAGACAAACCATCATACAAAAATAAGCATTTCTCAAGCACTTCCCCCAAACGTCACACCAGCTCTTCAGCTAATAGAGCCTAGGAGCAGCAGCAAACACTAATAATGTGGAGTCAGACTTGTAATTATTATAATCACCAGGACAAATTTAATTTGTGCGACTAATCGTCACTGTGAAGATATCGAATTATTTAATTATACCTACTTACATAATAATTATTATATTAAATGTCATAAAATTTCTTTTTATCATTATTTTGGAGTCAGGATTCTTTAAGATGTTTTTTCGGACCATTTCGATCGAAAATATTGGTCTTTCTACGAAAACTTTAGGCGCAATTTAACACACGTCTATTCCATACGTCGTTTGAGTTCATGCAATTTAGATTTTTGAAGTCTTGTTAACTGATGACTTTAAAATAATACTATCAAAATAGAACCAGGTTTTCAGAAATTAAAATCGTCTCCATTAATTTACATTTAAGATTTTACAATTATGTAGGTAACTAGATTGTGTAGATACCTATTGTACTTAATAACTACAATTATTACAATATGCTAATGTGCAGTACAAATCCAGGCGTCCACTAGCGAATTATTAATTTTTTGTGGCTTTTAATCATCACTTAAATCCCTTTTATAAAAGTCCATATGACGATTTCGGTTGTTTTTGCAATTTTCCCTCCAGTGAACGTACTTTCCTTCAGCTTAAGTGCTGCTTAAAGATATATAATTGCAAAAATCTAGGACCATTTTTCTAATAGCTGTATCTAATATTATAAGCACATATAAAATAGATAAATAACATTCAGTCGATATATCAAGGTACATTACAAAATTTGTATCATAAAGTGGTCAAATCGGAAATCATTAAGTATAAATTACTTACTTATATACAGTTATACCACTTTATTATAATTTTTACTTAGGTACTGTTTTCTATATCAAAGAACTATAATATTTTGGATCAGTTACTAAAATACGCCCTACCCAACTAGTTATATGTTACACTATTATAAATAGACATATTATACATTAAACAGCCATGATTTTTGTCAAATTCTTACTTTCGCTTAATGTTTAACGAGTTACGAAGTTATAAGTTTTAGAGTTAGAAAATTTCAATTAAAAAATCTTACTGTAGGACCTATATTCTAAAGTATTCTAGAAATTAAATCGATTGGAAAAGTGAGTAAGTACCAATATCTACTGCTCTCTGTACCTATCTTCCTCATTGCTGAGGGCCGTGAACTCGTGACCCCTTTCCATTTGGGTTTTCTTTGATGCGATGGGTTCCCAGATCCTTTGTTATTTTATACATTTCTATCAATATATGTCGGTGATAATCAGGATTAAATCCTAGGGTATTTATTGTTTTAGTTAGCCAAGTCAATTTTGACGATATTGAAATGCGCAGAGTAGGTTTTTAGTTTGATTTAATAATAGTCTTTTTTTTTCGTAACCTTGGTTGACCTGATAACCGCGCAGTTGAATTTTAGTGTGTAAACTATATGCATGCAAAATCTCGAGTTTCAGTTGGTTACTTTAGAACTAAAGTAGGAACCTGAGAACTACACAGGTTTACTCCGTGTCACAAATGAATAGAGGTGGCGCTGGTAATCGCATAACTAGGTATTTATGGAATTATTGTACATGTAAATTGTACCATGTTCAGTGGATCAGGTCCACTTGACTTCTTTTGTTACACCAAACTATGTGGGTATGGTACCTACTTATATTTCATTATGGTAACTTTTCGACATAGATTGGAAAATCTAATCACCTAAGATAGAAGATATTGGCACATCACTCGAATGTCGATGATTTTACTGATTATTTGTACCTATTGCACTTATTAAAAGGGTATTATTATATTATTTAAAACATTTATATTGAACAAACACTAGAACGATACCGCCTATCCATGCAGAGTATTCTAGAACTATAAAAATGTATTAACTATGTTCCACTAATGGTCAAAGAGCTGATAGGAAACTTTCAGGTGGTGCTTGATTCAAGTTGAAAGCATACGTACCTAACCTAACCTCTACCTAACCCAAAAAACGTGAAAACGTGAACCTAAATTTTATTGGTCCATAGTAAATAGCTAGATGCATAATGTTACTAAGTAAGTAAGTACAGTTTATTAATATACCTAGTTAGATTTTTCCTATGTCAAAGAGGTGTTTTGCGGAAATATTTTTAATTTTTAATTCTCTATTAGGCACCTATAGTTCGGTGCGGATCTTCATCATCATCTTGATATTATTTTGCAACTCGCAAAAATTTCCCAAAATCCACTAACAAAGTTAGATTGCTATAATTTTGATAGTTACAGTACGTTAAAACGCAATCGCCTGAATTATTACTATACATACTAGATACGTATATTATTGGCTTTTACTGGCCCTATGCTATTCTGTTCAGCGGTGATTCTAGATTTAATATAGAAATTGTAGCAATGTGATATATTACTTTAGCAATCGACCTGCAACAAAGTTTCCGACTTTTGTCTTTCAGTAGAGGTAGTAAGTAGGTTCTTTATAAACTGACAGACTATATCAAGCACCCCCTAAAAAATTACCACCACCTCCGGCTATAATAAGGGGCGAAAGAAAATGTCTACCAAGAGGCAAATAATAAGAATGATTATTGTCTGACACTGGGTTATTGTCGAGACAGCAGCTCGGGCGACGTCGCCTCTATTGACTACAAGGGCCTAGTGGGCTCCGGCCGCGGCCAAGCGACCTTAGCCTCTATAACAATGTGATAAGGTACAAAAATGCGCAATTAATTTTCACTACTAGAAGGCACGCGGACTAAAGGAAAAATATAGACAGAAGCGCACATATATATTATGATGTATATATCTATGCAAGAAAATACAATTTACTACTGCTATAGTAGCATTGAGTTACGTCAGTGCCATCAAATAGGCTTCACACGGTTTGGTGCCTAGCTTAGTCTATTCTTTTCCTTTATTCTGAGTAGAATACCATGGTCCTATAGGTAAAAATAAAATCAGTGCTATATTTCGAGCAAACTTGAATCATCTTAATGTCAAAGAATACCTATTGTTTTAAATCGGATAGAGGCTCCACATGCGTAACTGGTCTTCTCTGTTGTATTTAACGATAAACAAAGGGTAGTATGCCCAGAGATCTTTATTATCTTGTAATGTAGAATATAGTTTATGAATCTACAATAATTATCGTACGCTTTATGTAGACCTGCGCCCATAGATGGCACGGTAGGGGTTTTATCTCGCGACGAATAGAAATATGTATAACTTAATAGTGTGACGATAAAATTGACCCTTGATAAAATTGAAAATGCCTTTAAAGCATACAAAAACACTTTAGGCACTAGCAAGTGTTTTTGAACCTACGATGATCACCATTCAAATTTCAATTTTATTGCCATAGCATTAAGTTATATTTCCATTCGTCGCAAGAAAATGCCGTGCTGTGCTGTGCCGTCTATGGGCGCAAGCCCTTAGGTGTCATGGTTTCGAATCTTTGGTTAAACTCGCGTGTGGAGCTAATAATGATGTTTTTATATCTTTGCGTGTTACTGGACCACGGTGGTGCTGAAATATACCTAGTGTTCAAACTTGACAGGTCCACATATTATATAACAAAAAAAAAAGAACTAAACGTAACGAAAAGGAAACTGGGTACGAAAATAAAAGTAAAATAAAAAAGGGGTATCTGGATGTTTATTTACAATTCTCTCATAATAACTATGTGATTAATAAAATAAAGAAAAAATAACCTTAAGCAACATATCAGTGCTATTAATCCCCTGATCACCAAAAATTATGTTAATGGTTCCGCCCGCCTGCGAACGCTAGCGCCTACAAACTAAATTAAATCATAAAAATACCCATTATCGTATATAATAATTAGCTCTCAGCTCGTACCGAAGTACAGTTAAACATTACAATGTTATATGGAGTCAAAGAAAATTAAGCCTATATTAATAACAGTTTCAACGGAGCAAATTAAAAATTACAGTAGTTTCATTACAATCACAGTGGAAATCGATAATAATAATATAATATAACCCAAATGTGCGTTGGGGGATGTGATTAACAAACTTAAGCTATTAATAATAATAAGAAAACCTAGCGTTTAAATATACATTGAGAATAATTATACAACTTACAAATAGCAAATAGTTATTTGTACATTATATCGATCGTTATAAGTTATAACATTATCGGGTACTTGGCTTATACATTGCAATGCACAAAATTATTAATAATATGCAGAAACTTTTTTTACAATAAATTAGGCAGAAACGTATCAATACTGATTAGAGACGTCAGTTCTGTTTTTGCCGTAATCTTTGCACGTTGTAAGAGCGAGAGAGAAAGAGTCTTTCATAATAAACTAAGCTCAAATAGTGATATAAAAGCAGTGCTTTTCATCGTGGAAAAAGATGATTTTTTTTTTAAATCTTAATACTTTTGTGTAGTCTAAACATACCACAGTCAACATAATTGAATCTATTTTAATAATAGTATAATAAAAATTCTCCATGTAATGACATGGTAAAGCCGCAATTATGCTGGACGTTTTTACGTAAATAGCTAACATAAGTAACTTACATAACTAACATTTGCAAACGATACGCGAATTGCAAGACTGTTTATATTACGTGAGTTACTCATTTAAGCAACTTTACGAGTGTAATTGCAGCCTGAGATTTATTTAAAAGTAAATGGTCAAGTACCCAAGTTATCAATTGTCAATATAACGGGAGATAGTTTTTAACTGAGGTGAAACTAATTAAAACTAAATATACATACATTGGGGGCATCATTAGGTACAACTTGTTTATTTTTTTGCGAACGCATTTTCCTAAAATTTATTGCAACAACCCAAATTTACAATCAGTTTCTTTTATAATACAATCGAATGAAATCACAGAATCGATGGACAGATTGCATTGGTTTTATACCTTGGTCCATTATACTATTTTCAATTTGACATTCGTCAGACCGTCAAATTATTTATTCCCTGTCAGTAAAGCGTTCACAGAACTGTCAATAATATAGTTGTTCTGTAAAGAGATGCAGAATAATAATAAATTATTTAATTATTTAATTAATATAGTACCGCGTATAATATACCCAAATCGAAAAGTGATCGCAAATTACACTAGATTTTTATCGATAAATTGAATCTACAGCTTGATGCGATTCGAACAGCTATTCTATACTAAACTGTAAAAATAAAAAATACATAGTATGATGGACAAGGTATAGTATAGTCAATTTTCATAGGACCTAGTTCCCAATTTTTCAAAAAGAAATGCCCCATTTGACAACTTATACAATATAATAGTAAATAGTAAGGCAATAATTAAATCACGATTAAAAAACCAATAAGCAGTATCTTTACAAACTAGGAAAGAAAAAAACACTATGTTATGTTAACATTCCACTTTTGTTATTACACTTAAAAATAAAATAAACCCCAAAAATCCGAAATGAAACTGCTAGTCGATAATTAATGACACGAAATATGATATTTGACTGTAACAATATTTATAAATTACACGTTAAAAATAAATCTTTCATAATTTGAATTTATATCGATACAAAACCGGTAGAATATATTATATCCTACTTCACTAGTGAGGACATTAATAACTGTTTTTACTAGTATCATCAAGTCTAAATCAAAAACTGATTAATTTCCTAAATAATGATAAGCGGTAATTATTAATTAAAATAGAATTGAAGAACTGTTAGGCAAATTGTATGAAATCGAAGTTATTTTGACGCGAAACCTTAAGACATAATCGAAGAAAATGTAGTTGCACAATTTTTTAAATATCGTTTAGTTAGTCAAACATCGTATTTCGCCAAGTATCGTATCGTATATGTTTACGCCAAGGTGCCGGGGGGCCGAGTATGAGTAATAGGTATTGGGTATAATATTGAGAGATCATTGACTAAACCCTTCTAGAGGAATAACGCTACTACATAGCTACAACAACACATATAATATTACGGGATGTATATATTCAACACTAAGTATTGTATTGTTTTGCACGTGCTCCCAAAAATTCGTTTTTACTCCGACAAAGCTTTAGTTGGGCGTGTTACGGAGGCGCCACTGTCTATTAAAAAAGTAACATTTCTTTTATACACTGTAAAAATGTCAATTTTTAAACTTTTTAATATAAGTGTAAGGTATTCGTAATTTTCGAATGAAATGTAGGTATTTGCTAAAGTTCTAAAAGATGCATCCCGTAATGTGTAAAACGAAAAAAGCATTATATCCGAATAGGTTAAAATTACCAACGATTAAAGTTAAAGTTGTAGTTAGGTTAATGTATTTTCTATGGCTGAAACCTGAGATGACCATAAATCAATATTTTGGTCAGATTTATCAAGTTTTTGGTCAATAATTTGATTAGGAGGTAAAGAAAGAACTGAAAATTTCTTTGAATACAAGAAGTTAGAACCTTTTAAAAAAGTGATAAGTAATTATTTTATACTAGATGATGCCCGCGACTATTAGACACAACCTATCTCTGTACCAAATTTTGTCAATATCGGTTGTAAAGATGAGACGTTAAAGCGTAGCAGACAGACTTTCGAATTTATGATTATGGATTTATGTCGTAATTTCACGTATTCTCAATATAATGCTCGAAAAACTAAAACAGTTCAAAATCGTTAAACATTAAAACTACGAAAACAAATCTACAAATGAAAGAAACGAAATTTATAAATTAATTATTGTCAGGCAGCAAAGCTAATGTACTAAAACACATTAAAAATAAAATATTTAATTAAAGTTGTCTTATAGAAATAAAAACATTTAGTAGGATGTAAAAACATCCTACCAAATGGTAGGAGGCTAAAGTAGGTAGATCAATGAAAAAATTTACAAAGGTACGATCCACACTACAGCCTTGCAAGGACCTGGTAAATTATTTACTCCCTATTGAATTTTGTTTATGTTTTCTTAGCTTCGAGTATACTTGCCAAATGATAGGGGCTAGACCGATAATAATTCTTCGATAGAGTTCAAAATTGTCAGTCTTTCATTCGAGAACTGTCAAAGATTGTGTCAAATAGGATGTGATCAAATAGGTAAAAACAAAATAAACGGTTATCCGTTTATTTTGTTTTTACCTATTTGATTACAACATTGGTCTGGATCGGGCCTAAATACCTCGACACGACCACACAATGGCTATAGAATTATAAACCAAACGAATTAAGACTATAAGACAGTGGGCAAACTTATTCAATCGACATAACGTGTGCGAGCGAGCGAATAATAAATGGTACAGACGGCTTCGAAAAATGGTTTTCTATAAACAAATATCACTCAACAACTAAGATAAATATGAATAACAAAAAGAATATACTATCCTTTGGCTCGTCTTGGCGGGGTCACTACCGTGACCCCAGATACAAATTACTAGATACTTCTGTAAAACTCCGAAAATATTTGATAAATACAAAGTGCATATCTTTATAATCAAAGAAGAATAAGAAATGATATGAATTTTATGTAGCATGACGAAAATCGTAATTAGTAATTATAATAAGATAGTCATAAATATTGTAGAGAATTGTAAAATAAAATTCTGAACAAGTCAAAGTAAGGGAAAATAATTAAATAACATATACCTACTAATAACATTGCATATTTATAATGTTGAGTTGAGTTTATATGAAGCTAAATCGGACACAGACTGTACCTATAGTCGAAATTATTTACTTGTACACTTCTATATAATATAATATACGAAATATTGATGGATAAAAATCGCATTAAAAAAAATCACAAATGAATTAAAAAATAATATTTAGTAAAGTGGACCTGTCGATTATACGTGTGTTATATGGGAGTACCCAGGCATAGAGCAATATTGTTGTATATTTGGGCAAAATATAACCATCAGCTTTCAATGTACGTGTCATTAAATATTACTTTAGCTTAGCTGACTTGTTCCGTATCTTTGGATATGTTATTTAGTTATAGTTCGCGCGCGAGTTGAATGCAGATCAAATGTATGGTGACACATACATTTACTCTGCATTCAACTCGCGCGCAAACTGTACATGTACTATTTAAAGTGTCAAACAAATGTCGATATGCCCTATCGGTGTTTTTCACCAAGATTAATTACTTCGCTCTATCTATAAATCTCCTCAGTAACACGTGGTTATGCGTAATATGCTATTTCAAACATTTACAGGCGGGGGACACTCAAGATATTCTGACCGTGCAAATGAGTTATGTATTATTTAGATTTTAGCAACAGTGACCAATATTTAGAATCAAACTACATTTTTTGACCCCTCGACTGCGATTTCCCTGATGGTAAGTGATGATGCCGTCTAAGATGGTAGCGGGCTAACCTGTCAGGGGTACGGCAGTTATATTAAACCCATACCCCTAATCGGCACTAGCCACGGCCGACCAGACCAGACCAGAGAAAATTCAGAAATAACCAATTCCCAAATTAACCCTGCCAGAAATCAAACCCGGGACCTCCCGCAGTGTTGTATTTTCTTATACATAATACTATAGTTTATTGAAATTTACTCTAGTCAGGAATAATTAATAGATCAATAGCTGGCTGAATTTTAGGTCTGGAACTTCAAAACTAGATTAAGTAGTGTAATAAGTTTGTATCGAGAAGCGAGAGAGAAGAAAAGACTTCATGACGTCATATCAGTTGGTGAAGTGACCTAATAAAATATCTGACTAAAAGATAAAACCCGACCGAGATAAAATATATGACTTTCCTATTGGACACTTTTTCTTAGTGTACAACTAAATAAAATATCCAATATTATACGAAATCGGCTTGTTGGGCTTTAAACGTAACTAAAACTGCAGTCGTAAAGTAAATTGCATTTAAACGTCAACAGTTAAAGAACAATTAATTAATAATACGTAATTAACAATTAATTTCGCTCTATCTAACGTGAATATATATGCATATTACACACAATGCTATTTATATTTCCATAAACCTATTTGTTTATTTTTATCTGTATGTATGTATGTATGTACTAAATATTTTATAAAACTCTTAAATAACTTTTTTTTCATTTCGTTTAATATTGAATCTACATCTATACAAGTCCGCCACCGCACCCTACATAAGGGTAGTGACACACCCACGCAATCGACATAGATCGATACTCATCTCAACATCGATTTTAGAATAGACTAAGGACTATTTTATCGATTTTCTGACCAGAATCGATTGTGTATTGATCAAGCAACCATGGATGTCGAACACATCGATCGATGTATTGATCAACGTCGCTTAGATATCGATTGATCGATTGAAGGCTTTATTCGATTGATTGAATATTAATATTAATAATTTATTTTTAAGTTACCTAATGTGACACGAGTGTTAACGTAAACCTGTCATAATTAGTACAGACGTACAAATAATGTGATTTGACCTTTCCATACTTGACAGATTAACGAATTCGACTGTCACGTTGTTTAACTTGAAAACCACTGATCTACGAAAACATTGTTTCAAAGATCGACACGATATCGATCGTGCAGGTGTGACTACACCCTAATATAATAATTATAACATCTACAAACTCCAGTTAATACGATTAAATACGTAATAATAATAAACACAGCATGTTTTTTTGTTTGTTTGTGTGATTAAACATACTACAGACTACATGATATGGAACAAAAACGACGATAAATCTCGTACCTAAAGCGAACTATTACACTAATTTATAGAAATAAACAAGTTTAATTGACAAAATCACCGTCACATAAAAACTAAAACAAACCTAAAGCTAGGGACATACTTTTAATACACAACGCCATGCGTCACGTGTTGAGTGAAATCAAATACAGGAGTAATGTAGTATTTTAATGTTACCAATTACTTTTATAAGTCAGCAGGTGTTAAACTATGCCTATTTGTCTTTGAATGTAGTTATAAACGTCAAAACGTCACTTCGGATGTTCGTAGTGTGTTTCTGATCTTAAAAAGATTAGTATTTGATTTGACTCAAAACGTCTTGGGTGGCGCGGCGTGTTATGAGTGTGTCCTGCTCATAAAATATTATACACATCACGCTCCCGTGACAACGCGTCATTATTTTCGACTTGAATCGCGTCGCATTAGCGGTAGGACCGAGCGTTCACTCGAACACTGATAAATAAAAATCAACTTTATAAAATTCCAATAGAGTTTACAATACATTAGACAAAGCAGCGCATGCTAACTCGAAACAAATTTTACCATTCAATGTACTTATAACTCTATTTAAATTAACTAAGGACGATATTTACTTATCCTCTTGAAAGTGCTCGAACATGCGAAGTTTACCGCCAAGTCTGCACTGACCCTTATAATAAAAACTCCCATTTTAATGATTTGGTAGAAACTCTAGTCTACAGATAAAATATTAGTAAATGCAAACTCCTAAACTTGGCTCCTTCTGCAAATTATTTACTTAAAAATTAATTTACAATCAATAACTATACAAGTTAAAGTTAAAATAAACTTTTCGTTACTGTAATATTTTTATCTTTCGTTAAATCTACCGCATACTTTGCGTATACAAAATACAAATGTGAAATAAACACGTGGTTTTAACAATTAAAACCACGTTAAACAATTAATAATAATAATTATTAATTAATTAAAGAAAAATAATAATGCACTAATAATAATAAGTAATCCTATTATACAAATTAGTATGCGAGCATTTTCGTTCGCTACACGAAATATATATAGACGATCAATTAATTTATTAATTTAAGATAAAAACCACTCTGAAATACTCACACTTAAAAAAACGCAGGTCGCGTGCTCGTGAAATCTTAAGTCACCTAATTTGTACAGAAATCATTTGTTACCTATGAAAAATTATTGTGAAGACACATTGAGTCGATGCACGTAACGTATGCAACGCATTGTCACATCTGGATTCTTGATTTTATGTGAAAACGTATATCTAAAACATATCTATTAGTATGCAACGGAACACTTCGCACTTGCATCGCAGACGTGCAAAGCTATTTTTTTTACGATATTCTACGCGTAAGACCAGTGTGACCGTAAGAATGTATATGTAAGAATGCAATGCAAAGTTAAGTTGCGTCTGGCATAAAACATAATATGTTGCATTGCATATTGTCGTGTGGGACAAGTGGGATTGCATTGCAAACACGGTAAAGTAAGTTCTTATCCATAATATTTTTTTATAAAATCAAATGTCCACATATGACAATGTATTGCATTAATTGCATATAGAACACCAATCTGTCTCCACCCTAATTTTAAAAACAACAAAGAGCCGTCACACACAGACAGGCACCGCCCACAAGGAACTGTATATATAAAAAACACGCGCGCAAAACACACTAGACACAGTTTTGAATTAAAAATTGCAGTGTGAATAGAGACGGTCGATTTAATTCCTCGATAAGATCACTCCGCGCTCCTTACAGACGTAACCGGCGGGTATATCCAACCATATACAGTGAACCGGTTGTGTCTATAAAAACAGCGAGTGTGTGCGTTACATAATATTCTGTGCTCTCTTAAAATCTAGAAACGTCTATACTTCACTTCCCAAATTATGCACTTTGACATTCCAACTTGAATTTTTTTCCTCTTCAATGTCGTTTTTTTCTCGTTTATTAAAATCACTTGTGTCGAAATCGTATTGTCAAGACCAGCAGACAGATTTTCTGACTTCTAACATGTCATATCTTGTTCAAATCAAATATGTGATATGTATATTGATAGTTAACAAGCTATTGAGATCATAATATAATTTGTTATATTTGCCAGATATTTTTCTATATTCCAGCAGGTGACAGAGACACTTTCATCCATGCTGCTATTGGTGGTAATGACATGTTATTCCATGTTGTCATTGGTCTTCGTAATGGCATGTCGGCCAAAGCTCCGCGCTGTTGTGAAATATCGGCCAAAGACCCTCGTCGTAGTGAAATATCGGCCAATGAAGCTTGCTGTAATGATATATCTGCCAATGGCCCTCGTTGTAGTGAAATATCGGCCAAATTATCTCGCGTTGAATGACGTATTGGGCATTAAATCTATCGGAGGTAGAGAGTGGTCAACCAATGTTCTTTGGGAATGGAATATCGGTTAGTGAATGATTTTGTTTGGGCATATGGTTAAGCCCTTGTTGTGGGAAAGACACTGAATCTGGCATTTGAAACCATACACCGGGTAAATGTTTATGATCCCATACCGATACATCAGCCATTCTTTCTACTGGCATATCGGCCAAATTTTCTGCTTGCATAACGGCCAATGAACTTGTTACTGGCATATCTACCACTGGAACTGGCCAGTTCGCCAATGATCTTCGTAATGGCATGTCTACTACTGGCATTGACATATCGGTCAGTGATCTTGTTCCTGGCATATTTACTTCTGGCATTGGCATGTCGACCAGTGGTCTGTCTGCTGGCAGGCCGGCCCCGGGAGCTCAGTCCGTGTACCACAGCTGCTGGTGGTGCTGCGGTACTAAGTATGTGGGTGAGTAGGGCTGCAAGTATCCCGGGAGTCGCGCTCCGCTGCCGTGGTGCGCTGGGGGCGGAGCGCCAACACCGCCCACGCCGCCGCTGGAAACGTTCACACGTACATTTAGTTGCATAATTTTTTTTCCCATCAATTAATTTTACTCTGGACTTGTTCTTTACTATGGTATGCAATAAAGTTTAAAATAAATAAATAACAGATCAAATAGGTGGGTGTACAAATTTGACATTATGCACTTATTCCTCTCTATAAAAAAAGACCCAATTAGAATGGATTTTTAGTAATCACACCAAAATGTAGCCAGGCCAACTGGTGAGAAACTAGCTGACTCGCCCTGGAGCAAGCGTAGTGAGCACATATTTTTGGTTTTTAGTCCAGTTAGAAAACTGGACTAAAACGGCCCGTTGGACGTCATTTGTAGTGTGCATTGCCCCTCCCCGCCGGAGGGACTACAGCCATCTGAGCTCGCTCCAGAAGCCTAGAAGATCATTTTTTTGGTTTATAAAGCAACTAGCTGATGCCCGCGACTTCGTCCGCGTGGTTTAAGTTTTTTTTATTCCCGCGAGAACTCCTTAATTTTTATTTTTAATGTCAACTCTCCAGGTCCATAACTATACCCATGCCAAAAATCACGTCAATCCGTTGCGGCGTGCTCGAAGGACAAACCAACAAACAAACACACTTTCAAACAAGCATTTATCATATTTAAAGTATGATGAATACTCACGTGTGGTAGTGATAGGTGGGCACGTATAGCGGCGCGGGCAGATACCCCGGCGACACGCCGCCCGGCGACAGCACGCCGCCCCCGGACACGCCCGCCACGCCGCCCACGCCACTCGTCACGGCGGCCATGCCGCCCACGCCCGACACGCCACTCGAACTCCTGCAAATTGTTAAATTACCACCCGTCAAAGATGAAAACATCAAACTCAAACTATATTTATTTTTAAATTGATACCTACACAGTACACCTGAACGTCGCGTTTACAAAGTATAAGATGTGATGATGATAATTAACTAAGGTATCTTAAAACTTAACTATTATTAGTATCAATTTACAAATAAGATTATTTGTAAATTGTCTAGTCTATACGTTTTTTCTGTATTTTGTAATTTTGTTTGTTAATAAAATCCCAAACAAAGATTTATTTATTTTACAGGATATTTTTTTAACAATAATAAAGAATTCGTGGAAATCATTTAGTATAGAATAAAAATATCGACACGCAGAAAATACGGCTAGAGTAATATTCTTGCTGTCTCAACTGAAGGAAGTCAAATGCTGGAAGTCATATATTGTGACACTTACACCCAGCGGTATTCTGCTCACGGCCACGCTCACGGGCAGGTACTCACTTGTAATGCGGATGCGCGTGCGGGTGTGCGTGCGGGTGCGCGTGCGGGTGCCACGCGTGCGCGTGCTTGTGCGCGGCGGGCGGGCCCACGTTCACGCTCACGCCCATGCCGCTCACCCCGCTCACGCTCACGCCGCTCACGGCCGCGCTCACGGGCAGGTACTCACGACAGCCGCCGCTCTGTAAATTACAAACGATTATTATCTTAATCTTAATTCACGCGGGTGCAGTCGAGGGCATCACATATAGTTCGCGACAATAGGATTGAAAATAACGGTCATTGACCTAGCTCCATCGCAGGGTCACTTGATTAGTGGTCGCAAACCTAAGTCATATGAATGATTCATTTTAGTACTTACTAGCTGATGCCCGCGACTTCGTCCGCGTGGTTGAGGTTTTTTTGATTCCCGCGGGAACTTCTTAATTTTCCGGGATAAAAAGTAGCCTATGTGCTATTCCAGACTATAATCTATCTCTGTGCCAAATTTCATCCAGATCCGTTCATCCGTTAGAGCGTGATTGAGTAACAAACATACATCCATACATACATCCATCCATCCAAACTTTCGCATTTATAATATTTATATGGATTGGTATACACTATACATTATGAATCCTTCCTTGTACTGGATTACTGTATGTAGCGCAACAAAATGGTGGAAATAAACAAAATAAAGTGCGTTTCTAGTTACAATTAATCATACTAATATTATAAATGCGTAAGTTTGGATGGATGGATGGATGGATGGATGGAGGGATATACTGGATGGATGCTTGTTATTCAATCATGCCAGAACGGTTGAATGGATCTGGCTGAAAGGGGTTGTTTCATCTTGGGCCAGGTACTTGTACAGTATTCCAAAAAATAGTATAAAATCATAGAAAACAAAATAAAATATGCTTTTTGGCAGTTTTACAGTGAATAAGAGGTACAAAAATAAAATGTTTAATTAGGTACATTTGTAGAATAGCAACTCTCGCAGCGCATCCATCCATCAATCTGACTGCTGTTGGATATTTTATGGTTAATTCACATTTCCCAGCCGAGCGATCGCGTAACTTCTGCATCAATCATTGATACATCGCAATCACCTCTGATTGGTTAACACTCTTCCACTATTGGACATAATCCATTGACGCAGCAAGAATGCTATAAATTCAGCCAATTACAACAATTGATACTGTAACAATGATTGATGCAGAAGTTACGCGATCGCTCGGCAGGTAATTTTATGTCAAATGTCATCATGACACGTGTAATATACGTCAATGTCAAATTGGACGCATGTTGTTGTGCTTTTATTTTGCAAAATAATTTCGCATTATACCTCGTAAATTGAACTTTTTAGTAAGAAATAAAGAAAAAAATGTTGCTATTTTATGACCCCGAACATTTTGAAATACCGTACAAATACCTGGCCTAGGCTCCATATAAATTTGAAACAACCCCTTTGGCACAGAGATAGGATTATAGTCTGGAATAACACATAGGCTACTTATATAACCCGGAAAATTAAAGAGTTCCCGCGGGAACCAAAAAACCTCAATCCACGCGGACGAAGTCGCAGGAATCAGCTAGTAATATATACTATACTAGCTGATGCCCGCGACTTCGTCCGCGTGGATTGAGGTTTTTCGGTTCCCGCGGGAACTCTTTAATTTTCCGGGATAAAAAGTAGCCTATGTGCTATTCCAGACTATAATAATCTATCTCTGTGCCAAATTTCATCCAGATCCGTTCAGCCGTTGGAGCGTGATTGAGTAACAAACATCCATACATCCATACATCCATCCAAACTTTCGCATTTATAATATTTATTTGATTTTTTACCTCAAAATTGATTGTTTTGTAAGTTCTGCAGTTCAAACTTGCTGTCTAGTGTCAACGTCCGTTAATATCAATCTTATTGAAGCGAACTATAGAGCTATATAATTTAGACATAAGGGCATGCTTACACTATCCCTCTTGTGCTGCGTGGGCACGTACTGGTTGCACTGGTAGTCATTGGTCTGGCGCACCGTCGAACCGCTCTGCAACAAGCAAACCACATCAATGCTACTACAGTTAAAGCGTTTTCTGTGAGTTGGATTTGTGGTGAAGGTGAGGTCAATGAACACAAAAACCTAATCTTTTCTTTATTTGAATTTGGAAAAATTAGCACTCGCTTCGCTCGAGATTTTACTGTGGTGGTTTTGGTACAGTCGCGTTCATATAATTTTTGTATGTAAACTGTCTCAGTTCCACTAATAGGGATGATGCCTATATCAAAAATAAATTACATATTTCTAACTGATTATTAAATAGAGGGTCTTCCAAAAGACCTTAAATTCACAACCTCTGTTAGTTTTAAGTTTGATAACCATTTTAAAATAAAGATTAAAGAAAAAAAGTGCGTCGAAATTTTATGACGTCACAACTGTGAATTTCATACAACTTCCATACCAGAAATGCGAATTTAAGTTTGATAAAGAGTTGCTGATTTGATTGAGTAGTCATCATCCCTATTCTCGCGGACTTCGTGTAGCGGGCTTTACAGGTAATCCCGCCCCCCTCCCCTCAGCTCTGGGCCAAACGCTGGGCACGCACTGCCAGGGTACTCACATTATAGTGCGCGGCGGCGGCGTGGTCGTGGTGCTCCTGCTTGGCCTGCGCCTCCTGCTGCGCCAGCGCCAGCAGCCTCTTCTTCTGGCTCTGCGGCGTGGCCTGCGCGGGCGCGGGCGCCGCTCGTGACGCGTGCTGCTGCTGTTGCTGTTGCTGGTGTTGCTGCGGCTGTTGTTGCAGCTGCTGCGGCGCCGGCTGCTGCGGCGCCGGTTGTTGTTGCTGCTGGGAAATTGAATAGTAATCGTTACTAAGGGGACGAGGCATTAATCGTACACGTATTATCATATTACACAAGGGACAGAAAACAAAATCGTATTCTATGGAGCTGTCAAACCTAACACGTACGTGTTCGGTTTTTACAGTTTTAATGCCATAGAGGCATCAACACAGTTTGTGTTTTAATAAGATTTTAAGTTGTCAAACAAATGTCACTGATTAATGTCATAATTATTCTACTTGAATGTTCCGCATGCATCTTTTTACATTTTTATTAAACGTTTTGGCGAGACACGGCCTTTCACTGTAACTTGGATTCCATCGCTATTATTATACGCCAACATTATGTTTTTTTTGGAACAGTAAGTATTTGCAGCATATGACGCCGCCGTTGCTGCTGACCGTCACGCCCGCTGTGGTCGCCGCTAGAGTGACAGTGAGCACTCACCGTGTGGTGGTGATGGCAGGGCTGGTGGTGCGGCTCGTGCTTGACGTGCCGCTCGTCGCGCGCGCTGCATATGACGCCGCCGTTGACTGCTGCTGACCGTCACGCCCGCTGTGGTCGCCGCTAGAGTGACAGTGAGCACTCACCGTGTGGTGGTGATGGCAGGGCTGGTGGTGCGGCTCGTGCTTGACGTGCCGCTCGTCGCGCGCGCTGCATATGACGCCGCCGTTGCTGCTGACCGTCACGCCCGCTGTGGTCGCCGCTAGAGTGACAGTGAGCACTCACCGTGTGGTGGTGATGGCAGGGCTGGTGGTGCGGCTCGTGCTTGACGTGCCGCTCGTCGCGCGCGCTGCATATGACGCCGCCGTTGCTGCTGACCGTCACGCCCGCTGTGGTCGCCGCTAGAGTGACAGTGAGCACTCACCGTGTGGTGGTGATGGCAGGGCTGGTGGTGCGGCTCGTGCTTGACGT
This sequence comes from Erebia ligea, assembly GCA_917051295.2. Classification (NCBI taxonomy): domain Eukaryota; kingdom Metazoa; phylum Arthropoda; class Insecta; order Lepidoptera; family Nymphalidae; genus Erebia; species Erebia ligea. The sequence goes on from OU785241.1 coordinate 4,150,942, forward strand.
GCCGCTCGTCGCGCGCGCTGCATATGACGCCGCCGTTGCTGCTGACCGTCACGCCCGCTGTGGTCGCCACTGTTGGGTTGTTGGCCACCACGTTATGGGCTGTCGTCATGTGGGCTGGTGGGGCGCAATCTCCGCTACCTGTGCAATAATAATAATAATATTATGTTATCAACACCATAACATGACGTGGACGTCTGTCTACCAAGTGCTGGAACGATTTTCCACCACCACTGAAATTAATGGCACAATCTTATAAATACTTCATGAAAACCGTTATTGCATCAATTTACGAATAAGATTATTCATTTGGTTGCTCTGAAATCAAATTTTAATTAGACTAAAAAACCTTTTTTTTTTGTTTTGTTGATAACTAATTGCTCTTGATAAGGTTTTCAGGAAGATTAGTAACTAGATAATAATGCCCGCGACTTCGTCCGCGTGGATTAAATTTTTTTGATTCCTGCGGCAACGCTTTTATTTCCTGGGATAGAATAAAAGCCTATGTCCTTCCCTGGGATACAATATAATCCTGTACAAAATTTCATTAAAAACGGTTAAATAGATGAGCCGTGAAAGCGTAGCAGATAGACAGACGGACAGACACACTTTCGCAATTATAATATTAGTATGGATAAAACCTGTGCGTTCACCTCTGTTGGGGCGGGGCTCTGCGTCGTCATCGGAGTCTGAGATGGTGATGACGGAGACGGCGGGCGAGGGCGTGTCACGGATGGTGATGGTGTGCGCGGCGCAACCCGTCTCCCACGCACCCGCGCCTGGGTTCACCACCGCGGCCGGCGCCGGAACGTTGCTACGCACCCTGTACAATAATGACACCCTGAATAGTGGATACACATAATAATGTCCAGCCCCCCGATTGTGTAAGGAAATCGTCATCGTTTGTCAAACGTATAATCCGACCCGTTTAAGGAGTTCAGATACCTGCTCATCAAAAAGCATGTACGAAGCGCGAATAATCGCATGGCTAGGGTCTGGAACACACTGTACTAAAAACTGTTTCCCACCAATTACAATCCGGGTATCTCTAAATCAAGAGTGAATAGTCATCTTCTAGACAAGCGCGTCCCATCTTAGGCCGCATCATCACTTCCCATCAGGTGTGATTATGGTCAAGCGTAAGCCTATAATGAATTCAAAAAAACTCCTGAAACAGTTCGAGTAATACGTTTTAATCTGTCAAATGATTATAATTTGATTAAGACAATTGGGCCTCTACATTAACATGATAATACCCTGCATTAACATGATAACACCTTGAATTAACCCCAATGTAGCTTAAGGTCCTTGAAGCAAATTGACCTCATAGCAAAAAAACCTATTATCAAAACCACCCATTGAGCAGTACGGTCCTATCAGCAGACCTATGAGCAGTATGTCAACATGATAATAAAAACAATAAAATCCTGAATTAACATAATGACACTCTGCATTAACATAATAACACTGAATTAACATGATAATATCCTGAATAAACTTGATAACACTCTAAATTTTTACGTGGAAATTGAATTAAACATGATATCATCCTCTGTACAAATAAGACAACTGCCCTGGTTTTTAGACATTGGTTTTACGAAGGGAAAAGAGTAATGTTGAGATCAATAGAGCGTACTTTGACTTGGCTCAGACTTTGCTTAGAGTTAAAACGAGATGGATTTATGTGAATAACATAAATCTGTCTCGTTTTAACCATGTCCTAAGTCTAAGCAAAGTCAAAGTTCGTTCTATAGATCTCACACTAAGTGTACTAACGTGTGATCGTGTCGATGGCGGGAGGGCGGCGTGCCCTCTTTGACGCGTTTTTTCACTGGGGACAGTTGCGTCGCTTCTTTCTTGCCGCCACTGCTGGCCATGCTGGAAAACGAAAAATAACATTCAAATAATATGACAACAAAGTGAGACAGTTTTTTCAAAGGTTCAATATTTAATACTAGTGAGTAGTGGATTGAGGCTTTTCCCGCGGGAACTCTTTTATTTTCCGGGATAAAAAGTAGCCTATGTGTTCGAGACTATAATCTATCTATGTGCCATTATTCATTAAAATCCGTTTCGCCGTGATTGAGTAACAAACATCCATCCATCCATCCAAACTTTCGCATTTATAATATTAGTATTGATAATATTATAAATGCGAATGCAGTATATGTGTCATATGTGTCAGTCATTCCAGACTATAATCTATCTGTGCCTTTCATCCACATCCGTTAAGCCGCTCAGGCGTGATTGAGTAACAAACATCCATCCATCCAAACTTTCGCATTTATAATACATAGTAGTATAGATTCATACGAGGCCAGAGAAGCAGGAACAGTTGAAGTTCGAATAATGTTAGGGGATTATGTAAAAAAAAAAGAAAGTAAGATATACTTTATTGTACACCTTAAAATTATTACACCTTATGTATTGTGTAATGTTATATTATGTACCTGTATTGATGCGTTTGGTGGTGCGGCTGGTAGTGCGGCACGGCGCTCGTCTGTTGCTTCGTTGATCTGTCGACAATATAATTGTAAAATATAAAAATTTACATACTTATCCAAATACTAGCTCATGCCCGCGACTTAGTCCACGTGGAATAAGTTTTTTTAATTCCCACAGGAACTTAATTTTCCCGGATAAAAAGTAGCCTAACCTAACCTAACCATGCAAAAAATCACGTCGATCCGTTGCTCTGTTACGTGCAACGTGATTGAAGGATAAACCAACAAACAAACACACTTTCGCATTTATAATATTAGTAAGAAGTAAGATATGTCGAGCATTTTACTTTACATTAAGGTATGTTGTTTTATATTTTTAATCAAAATTAACCACTTTTTTTTAAAGTAATGTTTCGTAGGAATAATTTTACCATTTCTATTACCATAAACATTTGCCCTCAATATTCACAAGTCTTCCTTTTCTTATATTAAAGTCTTCCCATCCCTCTTTTCTATACTTAGACCAATTATAATAAATGACGAAAATACAAAGCCAATTCAGGCCTGCCCTTTTTGGAGACAGACGTAAGATACAATCTTTTTACTGCTTCTTTTATTGACTTCAAAAGGGAGGAGGATTATGTATTTTTATACAAAAAGTGAACGCAATTTAAAAACTTAAAAAACTCGACTGCCATGCTCTATTGAATTTAAAAAAAAATTAAAGTCAGTGTCACTAAGGATGATGTAAGGATTCTAACGATGCCCCATATATGTGCAAATCTATTTAGGCATTTAGAAGTTATGGTGGAATAAAGAAACTTGTATACATACATACATGAATACTGAAAACATTACACTTTTTGGGGCTGTTCGGCCTATCACTGTTTAATGATGGTAATTATTAATATATTGATCGCTAATTAGGATTATAGTTATTACGTTTCCATAATTTAAGCACGTTGATTGAACCGTTCACTGCTTCATAACTGGTTTTGTTTTATAGTTCCAAGGACCAAATGTTCAGTCTAGGATCATTGGAATGATAGAAATGATTGATTAATAATTTGATTGCTAATAAATTATTATTACAATAATTATAATTAAATGATGTATTATGAAATGTAGGTTAGTGCTGATGGAGCAAATTGTACGGTTGGACTGTGGACCGTACATGGGCAGTCGTGTAAAAACCATCGATATATTTGTAGGTACTAGATGGGCCCTTTCATAGAAAAAAAGTTGGGCGTCCGACTTGTAGGTCATGCCCCTCACCTGTATAAGCCTGTCCTTGTCCCCGCCATAGCGATGTCCCGCTTTTCAGACTAGATGACGTTAGTAAAATAAGTCCACATTCTTTGTTTGACGACCTCCGTGGCGCAGTGTGTAGCACTGTTGTCTTATTGTGCGGAGGTTCCGGGCTCGATCCCCGTCAGGGTCAATTTGGGAATTTATAGTTTCTGAATTTTCCCTGGTCTGGCCTGGTGGAAGGCTTTGGACGTGGCTAGTTACCACCCTACCGGCAAAGACGTGCCGCCAAGCGTTTTAGCGTTCCGGACTCCGGTACGATGCCGTGTAGAAACCGAATAGGGGTATGGGTTTAATATAACTGCCATGAGTGCCATGCCCCTAACAGGTTAGCCCGCTAACATCTTAGACTGCATCGTCATACCATCAGGTGAGATCGCAGTCAAGGGCTAATTTTTTTTAGGGCCCATCTATGTAAATTGAGGTTGTTGATAAAAACTGGTGGAACTCGTACCTCTTGTGCGGATGGTGGTGGTGCGCGTGCGGATGGAAGTCCCACACGTCGGGCTCGGGCAGCGGCGCCGGCTCCACGATGAGCGGCGCGCGCCACTCGCCCACGTCGCCCACGCCCACGCCGCCGACGCCCACGCCGTGCTGGTGGTGGGCGGCCGCCGCCGCTGCTGCCGCGGCCGCTAGCTGCTGTACCTGGGACGCAAACACCGATGTTATTGTTGTGGTCATTTTATGACAAACTTGTTTATGTGTTCATCATATATATATACAAAATTATTCGATAGTAATATGTACTAATTTTGTAAATACTGTCCTTTCACAGCTCATATGTTAGCTACTACGGGTTAGCCCGCTACCATCTTAGACTGCATCATCACTTACCATCAGGCGAGATTGCAGTCAAGGGCTAAACTTGTAGTGGATAAAGAAAAGAAAAAAAAAACGTACAACCAGTGGCGAGCACAAGTTTTGAAGTCAGGATAGGCATTCTTTGGGTAGGTACCAACTTACTGATAGATCATAATGGAAAATAAGCATGTATTTCTTTCTTGTACAACTGAAATGGGTAGTGTCTAGCAGTCTAGGCTCTCTTCGTTTTTGGACTAGTTTGGTAGGTTACAATCAATTAATCAATTATTCAAATTAGGTACACTGTACACTTATTGACGTCCAATAACTTATAAAAAATGATGGTAATAATCAGTTACGGTATCTTAAAGCTAAAGCTACGAGGGTTTGAAGTGTTTGGTTGGTTACCTGATAGGCGGGCTGGCAGAGGATGGAGGAGACGAACTGGTGGGGAAAAGGCTCGGCCGCGCGCGTCGCGTACTGCCGCGCGCCGCCCACCGCCACGCGCCCGCCACTGTACAGCTGGTACTGGGGACAACAAACACTCATTCATATATTGAATTGAAGCAGGCGTTACCTTGCGCAATTCCATGATAATGAATGAACCAGAAGTTTAATTCACTATAATCCGCTACGTGAATGAGAGATTGACGGATAACAGAAGTGAGTGGAAAAAGAAAACATGTTGTACCGATCCCACATAGCATGGGAAAAGGGCAAGAAGGAGAAGAATCCGCCACAGCAGCCAAATCTTTGTGGTACAGTGCGTGTCTTTCTCCAATAGCATGCGAACACCCACCACCCAGCAATTCGCACCGGCACAGCATCACACCACACAAATCCTCCAAATCACTCTCAACGTACGTTTCACTCCGAAACCAGAGCATCTTCAGGAGGTGTTTTGTGTTTACGACTTACGAACACTATTTCTATTTCTATTTTAAAATAAGACTATTTTTTCATTTTAAACTAGATTTAAAGCTGACAATTTTAGTTTAGAGATTGTGATAGTACATAATTGGCCTCAGTATTCCATTTTATTTAGTGTACCTAGTTTTGGCATTGGGCGTCCTGTTCAGGTGGTCAGGCATGCACCTATACTTTTTGTAATATGTGCGTTTCTAGCAGTTAAATATCACTTGCATCATGAGTCATCATGAGGAAATCTACATGCCCGAGAGTTCTTCAAATGTGTGTGAAGTAACAAACGAACACCTGGCAACCGTTAGGCTCATAACTTGTAGTTCACACCTACCTTGTTGTTTAAAAACTGACCGTCAATGAAGTATAAGACGTGCTATGGACGTGATGGTTAGAATTAAATAAATCAAACACTCACCAGATTGTCATAAGGCGCGGCCCGCAACCTCTGCTGGTTGATCGTGAGCGCTAAATGGTGCGCGGAGGGCGCGGCGGGCGCGACCACGCCGCTCACGTACTCGCCGCCGCCTACGCCGACGCCCACGCCACCCACGCCGCCCACGCCGCTGCCGCTACGTCGACACACCTGGAAATCATCAAAATCGGCTAGTTGGTTTCCGAGAAAATCACAACAAATCGAATATAGAACCTCCTTTTTCAATTGGCTTAAAAATAGGCATTTTCCCTATTTTAAAAATAATGTTGTATTGATTTTTAAATAGAATCTCAACATAAGATTAACGTCCTTTGTTAGGTTTAAGTATGGTTTAATTCGACTGTTTCAAAGTATCAAAACTGTTGAAGTCAACGTACATACTACGCGCGAAAATATCCTATAGCGACGCGTCTTGCGGTCAACTTCAGACTCGACTATTTAAATGGCGCGAGCTTTATTAAATGCACAATTAACCGGCAAAGGGCAAGTCGCACTGATACTGTAGTACAATTTTTAAGAGATCTGTCCTGATTAAGCTAAGGTCAAATATTGGATAGAAGCAGGCGTTACTTTGCGGAAGTACCATGATAATGAAGGAACTAAAAGTTTAATTCGCTATAATCCGCCACAGTAGACTAATCTATGTGGTACAGTGTGGATCTTGCACTTGCAGCTTGCGATATTCACCGCCCAATAAGCCAGCAATTCGCACCGGCACAACACCACACCACACAAATCTTCCAAATGACTGCAATCATCATGAATCTTAGACTGCATCATCACTTACCATCAGGTGAGATCGCAGTCAAGGGCTGACTCGTAGTGGATAAAAAAAAAAAAAAAAATTATTCTCAACGTATGTTTCACTCCGACACCGGAGCATCTTCAGGAGATAAAAGACTCTTTACAATCGAGCATTGTCGAGTCAGCATCTCCTGTGGCGGATTAAAGCGAATTGAACTAGGGTCACTCTTACCTCCATCATCTGGACGGAGGCCTTCACATTGTTGCAGTGTGCATAGTCGACCAGATGCGCTAGCGTCACGAATGCATGATTCAAAGCTTCTCCAGGGGTTATCCTTCGTTCCTGTAAAAAATATTTTGTTAACATTTCAAAGACAAAAATATATCACTTATTAATATGGAGGTATATAATATGTCTAATCCATACTAATATTATAAATGGGAAAGTGTGTCTGTCTGTCTGTCTGCTACGCTTTAACAGCACATCTTTTCAACAGATTTTGAGGAAAAGTGGAATAAAGATAGGTATTATCCCAGGGAAGGGACATAGGCTACTTTTTGTCTTGGAATATTAAGGAAGAAAAATTAAATCCACGCGGACGAAGTCGCGGGCATCATCTAATAACTAATAAACAAAAGAAATTAGATAGAAACGTGTGATTTCTCGTTTTTCGTTGGATTCTCACGTTTCACGTTTCTATCTAATTCCTTTACTTATTTATACATTCTGTTACAATGATCATACGGATTAAAAGTATTTTGGGCATCACGTGTACATACACAGTACGCCAAACGATTAACGCCTTTTTGTCTATGGCATATAGTTACAGGCCTACATCAGGCTAATGTGCCGGTGTGTTGAAAGCGTAGGATTTTATTGATGTAATAACATGTTTTTTCTGAAGATAGCGTTTTCAGACATTTTCAAACATCAACACATAATAGTCCGACAAAATTATCTGACCCGGTGACAGCGTCGCTAGTATCAATGCAAAATAAAAAACCGGCCAAGTGCGAGTCGGACTCGCGCACCGAGGGTTCCGTACAAACCTGTAGTAAGTTTTAAATTATTAAAAAAAACTACTTACTAGATCTCGTTCAAACCAATTTTCGGTGGAAGTTTGCATGGTAATGTACATCATATATTTTTTTAGTTTTATCATTCTCTTATTTTAGAAGTTACGGGGGGGGGGGGGGGGGGGGGGGTGGGGACCAACATTTTACCACTTTGGAAGTGTCTCTCGCGCAAACTATTCAGTTTAGAAAAAAATGATATTAGAAACCTCAATATCATTTTTGAAGACCTATCCATAGATACCCCACACGTATGGGTTTGATGAAAAAAAAATTTTTGAGTTTTAGTTCTAAGTATGGGGACCCCCAAAATTTATTGTTTTTTTTCTATTTTTGTGTGAAAATCTTAATGCGGTTCACAGAATACATCTACTTACCAAGTTTCAACAGTATAGTTCTTATAGTTTCGGAAAAAAGTGGCTGTGACATACGGACGGACAGACAGACAGACAGACAGACAGACATGACGAATCTATAAGGGTTCCGTTTTTGCCAAATTTGGCTACGGAACCCTAAAAAATACGCAGGCATAAAAATTAGTTCCAATTTTGGCCACCGGATCAGATAAGTTTGTTGGACTATACATTTGTAGCTCAAGAGCGAGTTAACGTCACTCACTTGGTCCATAGTCAGCATTCTCTTCAATAAGTCAATGAATTCGCGTCTGTCTGCTTTCTCCGCCAACAGTTGGCCTCCTTCAAGATCCGTTGGTACATTCACCTGTAACATGAAAAATAAAAACTTGTCAGTAAAAGAAAAAAGATTCGGGTGATTCTTTAGACTAGGATATAATTATCAGGACTTTATGGAAATAATTTCATCACCTTTTCTTGATTTCACTAGACAACACATTTGCATGACCCTTTGATTTTTTTTGCCAATTTTGGAAAATGACATGGGTCAGATGAGCGAGTTTGTTTGCTTCCATTGGCAGCGCGCATTGCGGAGAGGGCCAGTGCGGCCCGTGGCAACACCTAGACGTGTTTGTGGTATTCTTCAAAAGTGATAATGTCGGACAGGTCTAGTGAAGATGATTTTCTAAATTAAAATAAGTAAATGAAATGATAATGATAAAATAATTATTTATTCCAAAAACCATAGTACAAAGTTTCTTAATATTACCCTGGACCCCAAACTAGGATAACCCGTGTCTTGGGGGTCAGATGCTTCAGTTATATCTCTCTGGTTATATTAAGAAAAAGAACGACAATGAATGACGATATAGCGGCAGGGACGGTTGGGAGGGGCGGGAGTGCGGGCGGAGTCCGTTCCAAACTAGTTCGCGATGCCATGACACAACGGACTCCTTTCAACTCGCTCAGGCCGCACCGCTCACTAGTTTGCGATGGAAGAATTTCTATGAAAATTTGTGTTGCGAGTCGAACGGAGTCCGTACGGAACCCGTTGGGAATCCGCTCAACTCTGCGACCACTTTTGTAACTCTTTTAACTCTTTCAGTCCGCACCGCTCACTCTTTTGCAGTGGAAGCACTTCTATGAAATTAACCGTTGCGAGCTCAACGGAGTCCGTACGGAGCCCGTTCCGTTCGCAGTGGAAGGCGGGCATAAAGCCGTGCACTCACTTGTCCAATGTCGTCGAGGCAGTTAAAGATGTACTTGCGCGCCTCCTTGCTCTTAATGCCGGTCTCCAGCTCGTGCTCTTCAGGAGTCTTGAGGCGCCAGAACGGGTACGTACTGTCCACGTCGCGGTAGAAGAACTTGGCCGTTTTGGACGCACTGCAATCACCACAGAAGAAATTAAACATTTCATTATTGACAAGATTACAATTATTGATATGTGAAACAGGCTGACTGCCGAACTTTTAGTTTAGCAGCCAGAAACATGACGATGAGCTCGGTCATGTGTTATAACCTGTCTTCAATCATAGCAAAGACTTGGAGCGGATAAGCACACTTTAATCTTCATTTACTCACTTGTAATAAGTTAACGATAGCAAAAAATTAGAAGTTTTTGTCCTAACTTTTCCTTCCATTATTTTATTTATGGGCAGACCCATTGAATCAACGCTGAGGAGGCGTTTCCACCAGAGATGTGCTACGTAGCTACCAAAAGGAGCGCTTGATTTTCATAGCTCAGATCTCGAGATGCTAAAGCAACCGTAGGAAGGAAACTCACACTAAGAATGATGTGATCATGATGATGATGGTGAAAGTGATAATGGTGATATACCTGTTCAGCATATGCTCAGTGGGCAGGCCCTGCGTCTGCGAGATGTACCGAATCTGGTCGTATTCGGAAGATCCTGGGTATAGTGGCCAGCCCAGGAACAGCTCGGCCACCACGCATCCTAGTGACCACATATCGATGGCCTCGCAGAACGCAAGACCTAGGATTATCTCTGGCGCCCTGTAAATATTGAGATTGGAATTAGACTTCGCAAATGCACACGCTACTTTATTGAATTAAATGGATACAATAGCTGTTATTTAGAAATAATAATCTGTTAGGAATCTATAAACATAAAAAAGTAATCTGTATCTTCTATCGTGCGTTGGAAGACGCCTTATTATTAGGCAACATGCCCCCTATTCTCTAAGTGGCTATCAAAATATTAAAGCCACTGATAATATATTTTTTATCCATTGAAAGTTTAAGTAGTGTTTCGTTTATTTCATATAAAAAATATATGTTAGTGGATCTATTATTATTATTATACTCTTTATTTGTACCACCATATATAAATTTAATAATAAAAAAAAAGTACAAATGGCGGCTTGGCTTACTAGCGATTTCTACCAGGCAACCTTAGGAATAGGAACTATCCCCTGTGTCAGGTCAATTTCTCACAAAAAAACCAATACTCCGTGTATGATAACTCCACAACTGGTCTCACCGATAGTATCTGCTCTGCAGGTAAGTGTTGCAGACGGCTTTGCTGACGTGCGAGGCGCTGCCGAAGTCGATGACCTTGACGCGGTAGGGCTGCCGCGCCGGCTCCACAAGCATTATGTTCTCGGGCTTCAGGTCCGCGTGGATCAGCCCTAGTTGCTGCAATACACAAAATTACCACTTATTACAACTGTTCTTGCACGAAGGGAACCAAAATAAATATTTAGCACCTAAATCTTAAAGTACGGAATTGAGCTTTGCGCGTCATTTAACTTTTGGCCCCGTTTGAAAGCCCAGAAAGACAACAGTGACTAAGCTAGACCTGCATATGTATCACCATGTGTAAGAAAATAGGTGTCTTTAAAAAGAAAAGAACGTGGTCGTGTTGAGCATGGGGCGCATTTAACTTTTGGCCTTTTGAAAGCCCAGAAAAACAACAGAGGTATTTATCACTATGTGGAAGAAAAGGCCATAGTGCTCCTAAAAACATCAACAAGGGCGCGGTCGCGAAAGGCGGTGCACTAGTGGGTACATTTTTCTGGAAGATTGCTCCTACTGTATCTAGGTCTAAATCTACACCAAGAAATGTCTACCCGGCTTTTGCCGGTCGATAATTACCTATCTCGTCTTTGTGACCCTCAGGATTGCTGTCTGCTGTGACCCGTAACCACGCAGCATTTTTTTTAACATCTTTCAAAGTATCTCTTCAGAAGCGATGCTGGAAGCGCTTACCTTCAGTTTGAGCAGCGCAGTGAGCACCTGCTGCAGTATGGGGCGGATGTACTTGAGCGGCAGCGGCGAGAACTTGTTCTGCTTGAGGAAGTCGTACAGGTTCTGCTCGAGCATCTCGAACACGAGGCACGTGTGCGAGCGATGCTGGAAGCACTCGTACGCGCGCACGAAGTTGAACTCATCCGCCGACTCTTGGGACAGCCGGGAGAGGATTGACACCTGTTGGTAAACGGCACATATAGCACAAAGTCACAAAGGAATTTATAATTTCTAAATTTTCTCTGGTTTGGCCTGGTGGGAGGCTTCTGCCATGGCTAGTTACCACCCGTAAACAGCAAAGACGTGCCGCCGAGAGCGTTCCGGTACGATGCCTTGTAGACACCGATTAGGGGTATGGGTTTAATATAACTGCCATGCCCCTAACAGGTTAGCCCGCTGCCATCGTAGACTGCATCACCATTTACTATCAGGTGAGATTTCAGTCAAGGGCTAAACTTGTAGTGAATAAAAAAAGATGCTAATTTCAAATGACGCGTTTACAGGTCAAATATAGATTTGAACACAATTAATTAATATCAACTACGTTGTTACAATGTTATCAATCAACATTGCCAAGATGTTGTTTCGAATATACTAGAATATGTAATATTATTTAAAGACGACAAAAGAAACTCTCTGTGTGAGTCTCTTTCTTCTTTGCTAGAGGACTAAGGTGCCCCCTTATTTAAAATGATTATTAGTTACTGTAGTATAGTTATTTTAAATGTACTTATATTATTTATAGGTAGACACCATCTGTAATCTATTTTTCTTTATTTTTCTTATTCCTAAAGTTGCCTGGCAGAGATCGATAGTAAACAATAGGACCCGCCTTATGTATCATACGTCTGTCTGTGTTTTTTCTATTCTTGTTTTTGTTATTTTCACTTGTTGTGGTAAATAATGTTTTCCAGGCAACGCGACGGAGTTTAATAAAAAAAGTCCTTTTTATTTCATTACAAATAGAGATTCTAATCGCGCTTACGCAGAAAGTCTTATATTTATAGAGGTTCGTCAATTATCGGGACTCGATTTGATCTTGGAAACAATATATTTCGCGTTGAGAGCCACTTCGGTAAACACAAACAATTTTGGTTTAAGCCATCTACAGATATATACCAACAGCCGAGCCAACGCCCTGATTTTCAAGCTCTAGTTTTATCCCTAGCCTGTTTAACTACAGCTGTTGCCTGTTGCAGCGACGCTAAAATCACAATTTCCATGATAAAACCACATAGGATTATCAGGCTTAAAGCATCAATGTTTGAATGCTACACCAAATTCAATCCAATTTAATTAGTCTATAGCCTATAGGGTTCCGAGATCCATCTCAAAATGGTAAATTTAACAACCCTTTTGGTACGACCGGTCCATCTGTCTGTTTATCACACAATATTTGTCTAACTATACATATTCCACAAAGGTTATATAAATTGGTTTTGAGTGCACTAATATTATGAGGCCGACAAGCCAAACACGATTTTTCAGACCAATGGTTGTTCCTAGAAAGTTGGTACGTCTGTCGATGCTTAAAACTGGATCGCTGCCAAAAACAACGAGCGATGTAAAGAGACTTATAAACGGAAAATAAAGACACGGATTTTGAAAAATAACACGCAGAGCTCCAGCCGCCAAGAATTCACGAAATGGCAAACAATCAATCAGTCTTTTGGAAATACACAAGTGTAGAATCTAAAACGGGAAATGCGTACGAACTGTGTACTGGTAAATAATCAATCATCGTCATCATCATCAACTATTCGCTGGCCCACTACTGTGCACGAGTCTCCTCCCAATTAATAAAAAGGGTTTATACTTTAGGCCATAGTGTACTGCGATGGCCAAGTGCGGAAGACGTCACACACCTATGAGAAGATTAGTAAGAACTCTCGGGCACGCAGGTTTTCTCAGGATGTTTTCCTCACGATGTTTTCCTTCACTCCGAAAAGGAGGTGCGGAACCCTAGACCTCCAAAATCGGAGACCAAGATCTTAGCCACTAGAGCCCAGGCTATCTCACAGCTTACAGCAAGAATAGTATAACTATAATTATTTATAAATGTGAATGTTTGGATGTTTGTTACTCCTTCACGCCACAACGACTGAACCGATTTGGCTGAAATTTAGAATGATAAGATGAGATAGCTTAAACCCTGAATAAAACATAGGCTACATTTTATCCCGGAAAGTCAAAGAGTTTCCGTGGGAATCAAATCATATATCCACGCGGACGAAGTCGAAGGCATCAGCTAGTAGAATATAACTAACGAGGGCTTGGGAGAAGGTAAAAGCGTGGGTGGGCCGTTAATAATAATATACGCTACATTATTATTGTTCTCTCATTGTTTCGCCGTAGTTTTCTTGTAGTGTACATTACCCGGACGGCCATTACTTTAGTCTGTCCCGGTTATGGAATTTATTTGGATAATATACCAGAGGAATACACATCGTTAGGGAAAGAGAATAATAAGAAAATGTGCCGATAAGAGTTACATTTGCTTACCTAAAATAAGTAGAATAGTTGGACATCTAATATTTTTTTTTGTTTATTTTTTCTGTAATCAACAGCGTTTGACAATAATATAGTAATACCATTATCCATACTAATATTATAAATGCGAAAGTGTGTCTGTCTGTCTGTCTGCTACGCTTTTACGGCCCATCTATTCAACCTTTTTTGATGAAATTTGGTACAGGGATAGGTTGTATCCCACTTTTTATCCCGGAAAATTAAAAAGTTCCCGCGGGAATCAAAAAAACCATAATCCACGCGGACGAAGTTCATTATCTAGTTTATAATTACTATGGATATGGATGTTTAAACAGATTATATAATATTACAATCACCTCAATCTGCCCCTGGCGTGCATAGCTGGGGTGGTTCTTGAGGATCTTGATGGCGACGATCTCATTGGTGCCCTTCTTCCAGCACTTCACCACCTGCCCAAACGTGCCGCGCCCGAGGAACTCCAGCACCTCGTACCTGGAGACAACCGATCACACGTCCAGCAATCCACAACCAGAGTCAACAAGTGTAGTCCGTGTCATAAAATAAGACCCCTAGAGGTGGCGCTAGTAGTCGCACGTCTATGCAATAATAGGGGTGATGACAACTCAACTAAATTAGCAACGGTTTATCAATCTTAAAACAGCGCTTCTAGCAAGGAAGTTTGTATAAAATACATAGTTGTGACGTCATCAAATTTCAACGCACTTTATTTCTTTAATTTATAGTTTTTGATGTGATTTTTATATAATATTGCTATGTGGGTACTTAGTAAAGTAACAATAATTGTCAGTTCTCATCAAGTGCTCGTTTCATTCACAACATGGTGACAGCGGTGGGATCAAGCTTTAAACTAACTGAGGATGTGTATAATAATTAATCAATAAGAAATAATTTATTTTTGACATAGGCATCATCCCTATTGTATGTAAAATGTATTAGTCCCACTAATTGGTCGTGAAACTTCTTTCGTGACACGTATAGTCCCACCAACGTATCTGGCCCGGTGGTCAAAATTGGAACAAATTTTTGTTTTTATTTTATTTTAATATATTATAATATATACCTATTATATAATATATTATATATATGTATAATATATTAAAAATAAAATATATTATATATCTGACCCGGTGCCGCTGTCACCGGGTTAGATTTTGTGGGACTATAGTATACAGATACACTTCTTGACTCCTCAGCCGCCCGCCCTGTCTCACTCATTAAGTTTTTTTTTAGCCACTACAAGTTAGCCCTTGACTGCGATCTCACCTAATGGTTAGTGACGATGCAGTCTAAGATGGTAGCGGGCTAACCTGTTAGGGGTACGGCAGTTATATTAAACCCATACCCCATACCATACATAAGTGAGGGTTAACGAGCGTTACGTTTGGGTCGCGAGACGCGTTTTTTTCTGCTGCATTCTGTTTCATAAAAAAATCCGACGACTCACCCACGTTTGGCAGTTTCAGACGTTTAAATGAAACAGAATTTAAGCGACCGATATTACGCGACTCACGACTAAAACCGTGATATTAATTAAAAAAACTAAAAAGGCGTTTGTATCGTATTTTCTTTATGCAACTTATATAAAACTCGCGCTCGCTACGCTCTAACTCTTGTGCTTATTTGCGTTGAAGGATATATCTTACCTATTCGACGAGGAGTAGAGCACCTCGTGCTGCACCAGCTGGTAGTCGCCATCGCCACCGCAGCCGGAGCCTGCATCGTATCGTGTTGTATCGCATCGCATCGTGTCGCATCGCATCGTAACGCATCAGACACAGAACAACCGCACCCGCATGAAAAGAGAACGTGCACCAACATTAGTCATTTACTTTCTATGGGTTTGACGACACCGATACAGAATACACGGCGCCCGCATGGACACATTGGTAGTTCCATAGCATTTTTAAGTTATAATTAAATTATAGAGCGCATAGCCACAAAGAAATGACGCCCTCATAAGACTCCCTTACTGTTAAATTATGATAGGGTTCAGATTTAAGAACAAATAATGGTTATGTAAAACTAAAAACTTGTATTTTTCAATTTCAATTTTAGACACAAACAAATTATCAATTGATCTCACCCAATAAGGTAATATGATCATCATGTTGTAATATTTGAATGTTGTAACAAATGAAAACCCATTTTATTAATTGCTGACTGATACAAAAAAGAAAACACATTCATAATATCACATGTCTATATATTTATTTTAATCAATACCTTGGAAACTTGCGGGGACAATTTATTAACAGAATTAATTAACTACATATGTTGTGTCAACAAAAACAAGACCAAAAGATCTTGACTCTCGAGGTAAACTACGTAGAATATGTAGGTATGTTTTGCATATATGTAGAGCGGTACCTAATACCTAACTCTTTATCAGGCCGGTATGTACATTCATAGGAATGTTTTTACATAGGTATCTAAGCGACAGTGCGTACATAAGCCGCAACTGCGTAGCACTAATACATTTATAGAAACACTAGATCTATCTAGATGATGCCTGGCGACTATGTCCGCGTGGATTACCTCAGCTTTTTGATTCCCACGGGTAGGTACCTACTCCTTAATTTTCCGAAATAAAAAGTAGCCTGTCTGTACCAAATTTCGACAAAATCGGTTGAAAAGATGGGCCGTTAAAGCGAAGCAGACAAACAGACACACTTTCGCATTGAGAATATTAGTATGGATGCAAACATCACACATTGTTGTAGGTAGGTAGGTCACTAGTATATAGCTAGTACATAAATGCAATAAACATACAACTGTAATTATAAGTTATAACTGTTATTCAGATTGTATCGGAAGCTGTGGAAATTACAATGTAGTTATACCTACCTAGGTAATAACTAATAATCTCACGCGAAGGATGTGTAGGAAATAATAAACTGCTTTAATTTACTTGGAATTTTCCATCTTAAAGGATAAAATGGAGAATTAATGAAACTTTAAATACTTAATTACAAAGAATCTTAAAAAAAGTAGAGCAACAATAAAAATATACAACCATTTTGGTAAATATGTTGCAAACCAGGCAGTTTAGGTGAATCAAAAGTTTGTCAGGCAAAAACATGGTATTTCTTTTTTTTTTTAATTTATTTTGTAACAAAAAGTTACAAGGAAGCACTTATCTCTGTAAGAGATCTCTTCTCTACCAGTGTCCCTTGGCATTGAAAATGGTTGTGAAGGAATAATAGGTACAACAAATTTCCGAACCTCGTACCGAAACGGTAAACTAACTTCAACCGCCTGATATGCAACTGGCCCTTAGTAGGCTCGACTTATAATAAAGGAGCATGCTAGGACAATGATATTAAGCCGGGTATCCACTATGCTCGCGAACCGGTACCGTTCCGCGCTCCTGAATAGGTCAAAAGGAGACGTTGACTGCGGAAATGGTCATTCAGTAGGGATAGATACTGGCTTATGATATATTCGCGTAGAAAGCACGCGACATCCGGATCAGTTCAAACTTTTTAGAGCCTGGACAAGACAACACGTCTGCGCGAAACGTCCGAATCGGAGACAACGACGTTTTGTTTAGTCTTGCTTGTGTGTGCGGTTCCATATAAAAGTGAGCTACGCGGACATTTTCGATTATCTTTTCTTTTATGGTAATTGTCAATATCGCCCAATGTCATTTTCAATTCGTTTGGTACCTACGTGCATGAGGGTAAGACACTAAAGCCCTTACCAAACACAAGGCGAAACGAACGCATGGCGAAGCGTCGCCATATAAAAATGCGAAAGCGAAGCGAATTTCTATGATCCGAGGCAAGCGACACCGCGTATAACAAAATAAAAACGCTTCACTCCTCGCGTTTGTTTCGCGTTGTGTTTGATAATGGCATAAATATGAGATTGCAGACATTGACCCTGACTCTGAGGGAATGGGCGTTACACATTCTACTGGAGCGCAAAGTTCGATAAGCATGGTGGGCACCCAGCACAGGCAAGGGTCGGGGGTAACATCAATTATTGTTCGATCGTACGTTTGTTACCTTGCAGTTGGGCTGGGTGTTTGTCCTGCCGCGCCCGCTGCCACTCCCGCCACCGCCACCGCAGGACTTATCCTGCGCTTACGCTGCTATCATGCAGTCATGCGCTTACAGACATTGGCACAGACTCTCAGTGAATGGGCCATAACACAAGCGTGACAGTTTCTACAGGATCGCAATTCACAAGGCACCAAGCTCAGGCAAGGGTCGGGATAACATCAATTGTTTGATCGTACGTTTGTTACCTTGCGGCTGGGCCGGGTGTTCGTCCTGCCGCGCCCGCTGCCACTCCCGCCACCGCCACCGCAGGATAAGCGCTGCTATCATGCAGTCATGCGCTTTTACCGACATTGGCACAGACTCTCAGTGAATGGGCCATAACACAAGCGTGAGTTTCTACAGGATCGCAATTCACAAGGCACTTAGTTCAGGCAAGGCTCGGGATAACATCAATTGTTTGACCGTACGTTTGTTACCTTGCGGCTGGGCCGGGTGGTTGGCCCCGCCCGCCGCCAGCTGCTTGCTGTGCGCCGTCGTCGTGGCGCCGTGCGCTGCCCGCTGCCGCGCGCCGCCTGCCGCGCCCGCTCCCACTCCCGCCACCGCCACCGCCGACCAAGCGCTGCTATCTCCCACACTGGAACAATAAACACATCATATTCATCATCTAGACTCACTTCAAACTTTTACTACCTTCACTTTTAGGTACGGACGACACAAAGCGAGTAGTATAGATCGCTGGACTCCGGCGGGCGCAAGACTCTACAAGAGAACCATGGGCCATGGATCGTGAGTCATGAGTCATGACCAGCAATGGACGTCTATCGCTAGATCCAGGCGGCACAAACCGTGGTGTATTGGAAGTACGAGAGACCTTTGGAGTTTGGACGTCTATCAGTTGACAAGATGACTATTCTCAGTAGATTTGTATCTCAAAAATTATCAATTAATTGAAGAGTTTAAATATATAGTGTACCTATAACTAGAAGATTCCTATTTCTCACAAATCACAATACTGTACACTTCCAATACTGACCTAAACTTCTAAAGTCAAAACGGATAAGTTAGTCGAAAGCTAAACTGAATTTGTTTTGCGAAGGGCCCTCTGAACAAAATTGAACTCAACAATTGGAAATCCTAAACGAAATTGCTCGCGAAGTACGTTAGGTACGAATAGTTGTTACCTATCTAGTATCTACCGGTATTAAATTCCAAACAAGTGCGCGTACGAGAATATTACAAATTCTAACGTATCCACGCTAAAGCGAGGGGAATGCAAGCTCATGGAACTGCATCCCGCGTTCATTAAAGCTGATACAATTTACCAAACCATGTTTCTTCCTAACCCGATGATCGCTTCATTTTGGTACTATTCAGTCATTGTTAGGGAGACATTACATATCAAATCAAATCAAATCAATTCAAATCAAATCAATTTTTTTATTTGTGGAATACGGTAGCACAAAGATGTTCTTAACAGATAGAGGATCCTAGTATTCTACCACAGTGTGGTGTACAAATATTGTTGTTATTTTAAGTAGGCATGCATTAAACTAGTTGTTCTACAAATAGTATCCAAACTGCGATTGTTTCAAAGAAATAGGCCCCCCTTTCAAAAATGTGATAGTATGAATGAAATCATAGTAAGGCCTTTACGTCAGAAATATTGTGTATATAGGCTAAGTATGTCATAATCTACAAGTATGTCAATTATATCAATTATTTAATTATCCATGTAGCAGAACGTTTAGTCAGATGTTTAGAGTGACTATACTATAGTCAGTGGTAGAGATAACCCCCATATATGTACCCCTTGACTTCGAAATTCGAATGATATGATGATGATTTTGTCTGTAAGTCGTAGGTTCGAGATCCCTTCCATTTATCAAATTCGTAATGGTAGAGGGTTTCTAGGGATAATGACGCAGTGGTTATAGATCCTGATAATATTTATAAAACCTATCTACCGAATATGTATAAATAACATTAATTATAACAGCTATAATAGGTATTTATAATACATTTACGATTAATCCTTGCTTTTAAGTTAATCCGTATTTTCCAGCTAACATTTTTACAATCTGTTAATGTAAAGGAAACTGTTATGTTTTATGCAATAACATAATAAAACCCGCACTAAATAGAAGCTATTTTCCCTTGTACAAAATTCTGGCGTTGTCCACTACAATTTACTGCAAGTTAATGTCAGTTCGCAGCCGGGAAAACTCCCAATTCACTGGGCAATCTAGCAAACGTCAACATTTGGAGCAAAAGTTAGTAGCGCTGTTGTCGGTTTTTTTATCTGTTTATTTATTAAAAGTTTCTATCTCTGTAACGAAAAATAACACTCCTTTACTTTTTTTTTATTCATGGGTAGGTAAGGAACGTGCAGAAATGAGATGATCAATGAGACCAATGTTTTATGTTCTTAAAACATGGTGAAGGAAAACATTGTGAGGAGTGAGGAGTTGAGGACCTACATGCAAGAGAGTTCTTCATAATGTTCTCGTATGTGTGTGAAGTCTGCCAATCCGCACTAGGCCAGCGTGGTGGACTATGGCCAATTTTTCTCATTACGAGGGGAGACTCGTAGTCAGTAGCAAGCCGAACCTAAAGTTAGTTTAGTTAGTTAGTACATAAATATTCATGTTGCATTCAGGTATCTTAGGTTCTATTGTGTAATATTATACTTAACTTATGTAAAAAGTTAAAATATGGTTATAATAGTTTGTGATATAAGGGCGATAAATAAGTTTTTACATACGAGTTGACCAAAGTCAGCCCGATGACGCCAGTCGAGGGCTGACCATCGTCACGAGTTTGTTAAAACCTTAACGCCCGTGTATCACACAATATTTTTCAATACATTTGTGAGAAAACTTGAAAATAAAACTCGAGCAGGTAGGTACAAGGTACTCGCTAGAAAATGGTCTCACGCCCTTACTTAATTCGAGATTTTTGGCGGCTATTAATAGCGCGATTTTTTTCTCACATCTACCTACCTAATTATACCTAATTGTTGATTTAATTTTATTATTCCACAACACTTAAACCACTCATATTATTTGATAATTTATAAGAAAAACTCAATGAAACTTTAAAAAATAGCGCGCACAGATTAAAGATGTATCTACGGCGCGTTGTTGTAATGTTTTTTTTTTAAATTGGCTTCATGGCTCTAGGTTCTAGCTCATAACTCCCAACCTGGACTATTCAGCCTTTACATTTTTGATTTATAATACTTAAAACAATTTTAATTAATTATATTAAATACAATTTTTAGTTTCATGAATTGATTTCATCAATCTACATCTAAATGTTATTATTTTTTAGATTTTTTTACTTACAAAGTCAATATCATTATGAACCTTCTTGCAAGAAAACTTTTTATTTAGAAGTTTTATTTAGAATAGACTTAAAAAATTTAAAAAAAAAACTGCAAATTTACTGCACGAGGGCAGTAAATTCTGCAAATTTACCGCACGAGGGCAGTAAATTTAACTTACAAGCCCTGTTTACTGCCTCTGTAAGTGCATTTTTCGAGCAAGTGTATTCAAAAAATTAAAGTTAAATTACTGGTTAGGTTAAAGTTTTGGTGGTTATTTACTATTTTTGGGTTAACAATGATTATTTTGGAGTCAGTTGCTCTAATAGGATAGCAAGATGCAATATTTTTGATTCTACTTTCATATCACTTGATCACAAGGTGTCTTGGTTAACATTTGCCCATTTTGGGTAAATACTTAATGTATTTTTGGATTAAACGTTTTACTCCATTTGGCAAGCATTTTTTATAAGCCATTTTTAAGTCTAACTTGAACCCACGATTTCGCCCGCGTGTATGGGCAGTCTGTATTAAAATTCGTCAAAATCGAATGACCAGATGATCTTAGCTTAATTCCGTGATTTCGTCCGCGTGGATTTAGGTTTTATAAGATCTCAGCATGGGCAACAAGACGTCCTCGCGACTCATAATCGTACCGCGATACCTTTGAAATAAAATAGGGGTGCAGGCCCTTAGGATCCTAGCTTGCTTTAGTATAATTTTTTTTTTAAATTTTATTTAATCCTCAACAAGTAAGCCTTTGACTGCGATCTAACCTGATGGTAAGTGACGATGCAGTCTAAGATGGTAGCGGGTTAACCTGTTAGGGGCATGGCAGTTATATTAAACCCATACCCCTATTCGGTTTCTACACGGCATCGTACCGGAACGCTTAATCGCTTGGCGGCACGATTTTGCCGGTAGGGTGGTAACTAGCCACGGCCGAAGCCGACGGAAGGCCGAATTCTTTACTATCATGCGCCAAAGCAGTGCTAAGCATAATAGCCAGTGCAGGCTTGACTGCTATTATATGAACCATTTGCTGCAAGGTATTATTAGCTGGTGGAGTGGAGTTATGTTCTCCCGTCTCCGCGGATTAAAGTATTCCGTCTGCGCAGGCCCTTAGGAAGCTAGCTTGCTTTGGTACAGTAATTCGTAGGTAAAATTCGGGCACATTTGTTAACTTGCTAGAAACAACCATGGACCAATAAGTAGTATTTTTATTAGCAATCGACATGTCAAATTCAAAACATTTTTATTGAAATTGACTTGTCAAGTGCTTTTGAATAGTCGAGTGAATCTACCACTGGTTCGGAAGGCCATTCCTACCAAGAAACTCGGAGGCCTTGCCCTTTTGAAAAAAATATTTTACAATTTCATCAATGTGTAGATACTAGATACATAAGTAACCAGTAACCACTAACCGCTTTACAAAATTCTTAAAGCTGACCCAAAATGAGTTTAATACCAGGCGTAAGATGCAATGCAATTCTCGCGCCCGGCGCCAACTATTGTGCGTATTGTGCAAGTCCTAATAACAACTGCACTCTGCACAAGTTTAAACTAAATCGAATGAACGATACGACACGCAAACAAACAAACATATTTTTTTATGGATAAGAAGATTGCACTTACGCGTCGTCCAAGTCGAAATCGTCCTCAAAATAATCCTCTGTTTCAAACTTAACCCTGGGCAAGGACAAATCCATTTTCGTTAACACTAAACTAACTACACTAAAATTTACACCAAACACTGTATATAGCACAAAATTCACATCATAACAGTAAGCGAACAATAATTTTCAAATAAAACACTCTACACTCTCTTCGATCGCGGTTTGTGCGTGCGCGCATTATCGAGGGTTGGGGGTAAAATGACGCCACTAACTCAGGGGGTGGTAAGATAGGGTATGGGGTGCGGGGGGAAGGGTAGCCAGGTAGCTAGACCCGCTAGGGGTCGCGTGAATCCCGAATTCTCAGTATTGTTTGGTCAAAGAATAATATGGGGACCCGAACCGGCGTACGCGCATGTTTCGTACAGTGGGAAAGTATCGAGTGATTGTCGTTGGTATGTTTGCTTGTTTGTCTTGTCGGTTGAATGGAATGTGTGTACTGTGTAGCCACTTGTACAGCATTCAATGAGTGGCATACTCTAATGTTTTGATTAATTAAAACTTTGTTCTTGTAGACAGCATGCTAGGACCAAAATATGAAATGAAATTATTTATTTCGCGTAGACAACTGTGTCACTTACTTACTGATACTTAAGTCAATACTCAACCATTATGAAAAGAGTTCCATCATCAGGGCATCATCTAGTTCTAAATATGTATGTATACACTAATAGAAATAATAAGTATCTGCCGTTCTTCTTCTTGTTTTTACTCGACTCGGTTGTCTCGATACACGGACAGTGTACCCGTAGCGTATCGACAATTTTTAGCAACTCGATATTCCTTAGTCTAAGTTTTTACATTGCGAATTCGATTGATCGTATTAAAAGTTCGATCACATTAGCGTCAAAGTAAAATTGACCCAAAAGCTCTTGATTTAAAGTCACAAATTCAGTACAACCGATTTTAATGTCGAAACGTATCGTTTGGAGTGCTGCCTGTAAATAGGGTTGCCAGGTCGGAAGATCAAAATATCTGTAGACAATTTAAAAATGTCTGGGATTGTCTGAAATGTCAATTTGAAATTTTGAAAATGTGTTAGTTGGGTTGTTGCCGGGAGAAATAAATATGAAAAATAAAAAGTTTATTTTTTAAATTAATAGGCTACATAACATTGTTGAGACAATATTCAAGTATTACACTTAATTTTTAGGCTGCCACATGGATTTAGCATTGGACTTTGCTGAGTCCACTAATTTGGATCCTTTAGTATTCAAATAAGACTTATCGACAATTGAGTAACGCGAAAGCGCGCGGCAATTTAAAATTATCATTTTGTATCGAACTTTCCGAGAAGTTGTTTGTCTGGAGATTTTGAGTTTTGTCGGGAGTCTGGAGATTATAAGTATACGAGTAAAGGTTCATTTTACTTTGACGCTAACGTGATCCAACAACGCTCAATACGATCAATCGAATTTGATATGTACACTACAAACTTAGACTAAGCGTAAAGAAACGGCTCGAAAGCACATACAACAATACAATTACCTATACGTTTAATTTTACCACAACGTGAACGTTTCCCTGTACTACTTCTATTACAGTAAATTCTATAGCCTACCCTTATATAACGGGGTTTCTTATCTAAAGTGTTTACTCGGGGCGAATGGGACGGGACTGGTATCTTTCGCCGATAAGTGATAACAGACATTTTGCATGCTGCTCACTGTTGGAAACAGAACGTAACCGTTTTTTTGCCGTTCTATTTTGGTATTACTGTTTAAGTTACCTACCTGTCATTTTATTTTAGAGAGAGAGTTTGTGATTATACCTAAATGTTAAAATTGGGATGTTTGTTACTGCTTCAAGTCACAAAGACACCCGATTTGACTGTGGAATTGAAATAGTCCACTTAGGGCTAATTTTTCAATCGTCAGATAAATTTTATCGGAGGAATAAATTTGACGTTTTGGCAGATTTTCAATACAAAACCTGTCAAAACGTCAAATTTATTCCTCCGATAAACTTTATCTGACGATTGAAAAATCAGCCCTTAAACCACTATCTACATAATTAAGACAATCTACATTTTATCACGGAAAATTAACGAGTTCCTGCGGGAATCAAAAACATTAACCCACGTGGACAAAGTCGCGGGCATTATCTAGTATTAAATAGCAATCTCTGAAATCGCCAGTATCATATTATTTAACAAAGGCTACTAGCAAAAACTGGACATCAAGAAAGATAAGCAAAGTATTTCGTAATTAGTCAATTACGTCATTTTCGTCAATTTCATTACGATGATAAAAAAAATTTTAAGCTCATTAAGCAATGAATAAACAGAAAGGTAGGTAAAGTTGACTTATAACGAGGAGAGTTGACGTCAATTCCGCTAATGAGAGTTTGAGAGTAACTGAAAATAATTTTAATATGATAGACCCATACAAATGATAGACCCGGCTACCATAAAGTATTACCTAGTTAAGTAGTAATTTGAGGTTCGTTTAAACCTCCAATCTGCAAACTAATTTGACATTAGAGTGACAGAATTTTGTATTGGAAATTATGACAGGTTGGAGATACCCTCCTCCGTCACCCCGCAGCGTTGCCCGTTGATGCTTCTCCAGACGTTTTCGTCGAATGACTGATAGGAAATAACGTATCTCCTTAGGAATCAGGTAAACTACCTAAGATAGGCTCCAAAGTCAGACTGTATGGATTGACCAGTGTAAGGTTAGAATAAAACGCTATGCAGCAGGACAATCAGTTCAGTATAACCATCAACCTTCCGTCAACCTCACGACGAACCTTCACAATATACTGACGTGTTGTCGCACAAGCAGGCGTGAAACAACAACCATCAACATTGACGAAAAATGGTGTGTCAGACGATAGTTTGCAAGGCATCGTACCGTTACTTCTTGGTCAATGAGGTCACAGAGCAGCACCTATCCTGCAATAGAGCAACGACGAACCTTCACAATATACTGACGTGTTGTTGCACGCGCAGGGGTGAGCGGGCGGGGGCGCGGGCGGCGGGGACCGCTCCGCATCGCACGCGCGACTCGGCACGGCGGGGCAGCAGCCCGCCCCGACCTCTGGCCACCACTTGTCCTGCAACAACGAGAAACCTTACATCAATGTTGGCACAGTTTATTTTATTTAATTGCAAGATAGGCTTATGACGACAATCATGGTTATGAGAAACAATGATGAGGTCTAGGTTGGAGCTCCCTCCCCTCGTCTAAAATGCCTATTCACTCTTTCCTTAAGTTATACGTGGCAGGAAATATACGGACGCCGGACAGGCGTTCCAAAATTTAGCGGTTCGTACCTATCAGAAATGGTGAACTGAACGTTTCGTTCAACATTTCTGATAGGTAAATGGACCGAGTTGATTGGACATCGACCACATAAGGATGCCAATGCTTACGGTTTCTCGCAGTTCTGTGGTAAAAAGTTGAAGGAGGAACGAGGTTGGCATATGCTAAAACAGTGAGGCCTATACAAATTACAGACCTGGCTATCATGACAGTTGTAGTACCTAGAGACCTTTAAATACAAAAATTTTACAATAAAGAAATTTTGCATTGAAAATTCTGCTAGTTTCCTCAGCCACGTCCCTGTCACCATAAAGGATTTCCCCACAAAAGAAAAAATAAGAAGTGTACATTGGGTGCCCTGACGTATCGGCAGTTTTTGAGATAGTATGTATTTATTTCAGTAGTGTACAATATAATTAAATTAACAATGTTACATAAACAAATATGTAATAAGTAAATAATCGCTTTCACGCGATGGCCTTATCAAAAGGTTAATTATTGTAAGTGGTTAGAGGTGATTACTGATAATATGATTAGGTATAGTTAGATACATCATAGATTTCTTTGTGTTCAATTCTAACAAAATATTATGTATGTTATATAAAATACACAGTGTTTATACCTGCTAATACCTTTTACCATCCAACGACGCGACCACTTATTTTTTTAGGGTTCCGTACCCAAAGGGTAAAAACGGGACCCTATTACTAAGACTCCGCTGTCTGTCTGTCTGTCTGTCTGTCTGTCTGTCTGTCTGTCTCCAGGCTGTATCTCATAAACCGTGATAGCTAGAAAGCTGAAATTTTCACAAATGATGTATTTCCGTTGCCGCTATAACAACAAATACTACAAATTAAAAAAATATATATATATTAAGGGGGGTCCCCATACAATAAACGTGTTTTTTTCGTATTTTTTTGCTCAATATTAAAAACGGTAACAGGTAGACGGTTCAAATTTTCACAGAATATTAACTTGTATATAACCTTTCAAAATAAATAATTAAATATCAATAAAGTAAATATTAAAGGGGGGCTCTCATACAACAAACGTAATTTTTAAGCAATTTTTTTATATTAACAATAAACCTCTAAAAACAAAGTTAGTTTTGCGGTTCATTAAATTCATTAATCGTAAAGCTTACTAGTTTGTACGGAACCCTCGGTGCGCGAGTCCGACTCGCACTTGGCCGGTTTTTTATTTCTCCTTTTATATCCATAATAGTGATACAATACGCGAATCGTAAATAATTTAATACAAATAAAATAAGCGAATTTCGTAAGGAGACGATAACCTTTAGTATATCAAGTATCAACGTTTTATCGCTCACGTACATAATAAAATGATATATTTATTAACATTGACAACTTCTCTGGCGCTGTCCTGCGCTTGTTGGTTTGCAAACAAGAATTTCAGCAAGTAAGCAATGTAAAACTTTTTCTGATTCCTGCTGTTATGGAGATTTTCAGTCACAGTTTTAAGACTGCCTCAGTATCTAAATGTGGACCGGAGCAGAGTCTTTTTGATAAAAACTTAAACTCAGCTTTATTTACTTCAACATACGGTTGCAATAATAGTAGGTACATGACGTGATACGTCCATGAATTAGTATTATTGTGTGTTGTGCCTTTAGAGGTTTACCTTTTCACCAGGTTTGGCTGTGAAGAAGTGGCTGGAGGACTGGAAATTTTTAATTTTTATAGCTAAGGTAAAGATGGATAAGTTGGTAAAACTTCTGCCTTAAGGCCAAGTATCAATCGTGTTTGACGGACCAAATCAGATAACTGAAAAAAGGCGTGATAATTTTTTCACGTCATCAAACCAATAATCTGAACGGTCTGCTAAACACAGTTCCGCTGATTCCACTATAGTGGACACCAGGCTTTAGGGCAGTTTCACCAACTTATCTTATTAATTTTCGTCATACAGCTTAAAAATAACGGCTCATAGACAAGTACCCAAAAAAAAATGGTAATCAGAAACAAAGACAACACAAAATAATAACTTATTAGTTCGTAATGATATCTTTTGTATGAGCGCGGCGGGGTATCAAACACAATAGCATTAATGATGCTATTGATAAATCTTGTTATTCAAACTTAATGGGGCCTTAATTGATTCTGATTATTACTCAAGTATTATTATATTTTGAGAATATCACTCTCATTACGTTATGAATACCTTATTTTTGACTTCTTTCAACCATTAGGTTATGGGGAGAATTTAAATTTATTTATTACTATGTTGTTAGAAATCATTGGGCATCGGATATTTATTTACTAAGAGTAAATGTACCGAGTAAATAAAATTAACCACACACTAACAAACTGTGTATTCACAAACTAACGTTTAGTTTGGCAATTTTGATAATCTACAAATTTTGTGGTCGGGTACCTAATAAAAAACCTCAAAATAGGTATTTACTTTAAAAGGTCTACACTCTACGCCTTCGCTGCAATAACTATTAAAAAATATACAACAGTTTCGACTTGTAATTATTTTTAATCGACTTCCAAAAAAGCAGGAGGTTCTCAATTTGACGCGTATCTATTCTTATATCATGTTTATATCACACGTTATCACACGTAACGTTACGTGAGCACAATTGAAACTCGGGAGAGCGGTTCAGTACCTCAGTGGATTAACGGTTAGTCGATTCGAGGCCCGGCGACGACGACGTATGCGACAAGCTAATGTGGAGTATTACTCAGAGGTCAAAGTACTTTGTTACTGCGCTGATACATATTATAGAGAAACAGACATCATGTCGCTTTAACTAACTAACTTTAACTCTTTTATTTCATTCTACTGCAAGTTAGCTAGTGACTGCGATCTCATATGATGGTAAATGAAGACGTATTCTAAGGCCCTTACCAATAAACCGACATCAGCTAAGAACACAGTCTCAAGTATAGCTCTAGATAGCTTATGATCTGTTTTAAGCATAGATTTACCGATAATTGAGAACCTGTACTTAGTTGATACCGATTTATTATTACGGGCCTAGATGGTAGCGGACTAAGTTAGGATAAGGAAGTTTAAAACCCATATAGTGCATAACTGCATAGTGCATATAACCCAGTCGGTTTCCAAAAATGTCTAACTCTAGTAGGTACTCTTACAAAGTCGCTGGCATTATTAATTAAAGTTTAACATGTAGAAGTTGTTAAATTTAAAAAATGTATAAGATTTAAATGTTTAGTTTTTATTTTGAAATTTTTGTTATAATATAAGTAATTGATTACTAAATTAAGATTTAATAGCACAACACTAAAAAACCATGAGACTGATATTAACCATCAAACAAAATGTAAAACTTTTAATTAATCAATAAACAACAAGGGCGGCCGCTAGGCGATAAATTAAAGTAAATTCTTTAAAAAACGATGAATAAATTAAATTCACAATTGAGGTATAATAATTAATGATTGAATTGAGACCAGTAATGAGATACCTGCGGTTATTACCTCGCGCTCATTTTCGTAGATCAGCCTTGATTGCAATGAATATTATGAAATGTTGTCTGGGAATTCTTCTAAAAATGGTATTGTGCTCAGTATTTGTTGAGTCTATTCCGACCTTTCCGATTTTTATATGTAGGTATACAAACAGGTACTTTTACGCCATCATTAATGATCTACAGTTTTATTTATAAATTTTTACCCACTGCAGGTTTTCCAGCCCGCCAACCCGCATTGGAGCAGCGTGGTGGGTCTAAGCTCTAATTCCCTCTCTTCTATGAGAGTGGAGGCCTGTGCCCAGCAGTGGGACGTTAATGGGCTGTAGTGGTGGTGGTGGGCAGGTTTTCCAGCTGCTAGGCCCGGAGTCAACTACAGCCGTATTGCGTCGAATCGAATCGAGTCACGACTCGGCGCGTTTTTCGCACGCCGCTAATCGAAGTAGTTTCATCCATACTTTCATGCTTATAAATGCGAAAGGTCTGTCAGACAGACAGACCGTCTGCTACGCTTTAACGGCCCATATTTTCAACCGATTTTGATGAAAATTACACATAAAATAGAAAGAGCTTAAATACACAGAGAAAGTACGACGATTCTAAAGAACATTCTGTATAATGGTATATATGGCATCTCTGCTTACACAGAAAAAAAAAACAGTCATAACAGACTAAAACCTATTCCTAAGTAGGTAGGTATTAAAGTATGTACTATGTAGGTAGAGCATTTACGCAAAACATCAGGAGTTTAATAGATCAACTATATTTCTATCATCATATTGGCGCAATCGCTGAATACACAGTGAGCTAAAAATAGCCGACCCACTTTCCCAAATGAATATGACAAGTAATCAATCGTTTTTCACAAGTTTTCCACGCATGAAAGCAGGAGGCCTCAAGCATCGATCGTGGTATTTATTTCACATAGGACCACTTGTGTCACTTATGATACGTTAAGAGGATCCTCTAGTTTTTTTTTTTTTTTTTTTTAATTATCAAAATAAAAATCGATACAGCGTGGGTGGATAGCACTGCAAAAAAAAAGCGATAACGTTTTTCTTCCCGTAAATGTTGTCCAATTTTCATAATTTTTAGAAATATTGCAGATAGAATGAAGAACTATGCTCGTACGTTTTAATTTTAAAGAAATATTGCTTATGTTAAAAGTTATTAGCGTCTAAATATCCATATTTTTGACCTAAAAACTTCCTCGAGTATTTTAATTTTTTTAAATTTAACTAAACTAAAATACTAAAAAAACAAAACGTACGAGCCTAGATTAAGGTGTACTGAATCTAATGAGACCAAAACTGTCTTATTTCGTAAACGTTTGGGGGGGTAAAAACGTGATCACCCGAAACAATATTTGAAGAATAAAATGTAGGCTCTCTATCGCACGATACGGAGAAGCCAGCGAAGCGTTTTGAAACAGATAGCATTATTGAAAATACCTACTCACGTCACGTTTCGTCACTAGACGATCCTCTTAATACTCTACTACCGGTTCGGAAAACTGATTCTACTGAGAAGAGCCGGCAAGAAACTCAGCAGTTGCTCTTTTCTTAAAAAAGAAAAAGGTTACAATAAGTAAACAATACAACACATAGGTACATTACGTTACAAGCATAAACACTGACTTGTGGGTCACTGGATGCGAGGCCGGTTGCTTCCATGCAACTTTGTCATTCAGAAAATCATCGATCGTATAACAACCTCGACTTAACAAATGCTGATTAATACAGTCTTTAAATTTATGTAATGGCAAATCCAGAAAATCTTTTGGAACTCTGTTATAAAAGCGTAGGTACACTCGACCCCACAAAGGATTTCTGCACCCAGTGGCGGGGCAAGACCTAAATTTGATGTGGGCAAGATACATTTTGCGAGGCCCCCTGATGAATGACGCAAGAGGACGGATTTTGTTGAAAGAAAAATTTTGCAGCTACACAACAAATTACATTGTACTTTTTACTATGCAAACATAGGTAAAAAGTACTAAGTTTTTCTGGTAAAAATTACCAAGTATAGTTGGTTAAAAGTACAAAGTTACCTACTTGGTAAAAAGTGCCAAGTACACTTGGTAAAAAGTACCAAGTAAATTAATTTTTATTCCAAACCGTATTTTATTATTAATAATCACTTTGTGTATTATGTGCAAATTAATATTATTTAATTTTTAATTCAATTAATTCAGTTTTTTTTAAATAAATAATCACTTAGATCAACATTAGATGAATTTCAAAGCTTTTATTCAACTTCACCACGTCGTTATAATATTGTTTTAACATTAAAAATATAATATATGGTGGCCCAAATAGTGGCGTCCAAAGAAAAAAATTTGATTCTTCGTCTACCTACTACCTATCAGAAAATACCCTATGTATGTTCAGCGATTTTTGGTAGTTTTCGAGTTATAATTTTTTAAAGTTTTTTTTAGGAGATGTCTGAAGGAGTGAGTGTTAAATTTTTTTTCTTTTTATTTAGTGCTTTTTTCCGAATTTTTTTTTTGTGAACATGCTTGCTATGAAGTGTAATACTTTGCATAAAATAATTACCATCTTAACACTAACATAAGTCGGAAAATTTTTGGTCGTAAGTGAAAAGTTTACGTTCGACAGTGGTAGAGTCCAAATTTCAACTTTAGATTAAAAATACTTAAACTTGTACTAATACTATACTTCATAAAACAGATGAGCCGTGAAAGCGTAGCAGACAGACAGACGGACAGACAGACAGACAGACACACTTTCGTATTTATAATATTAATATGGATTTTTGTGCTAAATACTTAAATTCAGAAATTTTCTACAGCATTAAGCTATAAAATAGTCAAAAATACGCAAAAATCATTTTTAAGAATCAAATTGTAAGTTCAGAATTTTCCGCCTTACCGCCTTTGACGTCCAATTTCTCACAATAATGTCCCCTAAAGTACCAAATTTTTGGACTAATAAAGGAAGCTTAGGAACCTCAAAAGTTTTCAAAATTAGTCGAAAGTGACGTAGACAAGTGCAAGTATTTTAAATCTAAAGTTGAAAATTTGACTCTACCTCTAACGTAAACTTTTCACTTACGACCAAAAATTTATCAACTTATTATGAATTTATCAACTTAGTGTTGAGATACTCATTATTTTATGCAAAGTAGTAGACTTCATAGGAAGCATGTTCACAAAAAAAAAATTTGAAAAAAAACACTAAATAAAAAGAAAAAAATTTAGAAAGTAAGTTTAAAAAGGATGAAAAAAAAATCTTTTGTTAACAAATTTTTAAATTAATAAATTTACAATGTTTGAAATTGTTTATCTATTCCAAACATTAGTAAATCGGCGTCTGATCAATTTTATATGCATAAAAGGGTAATTGAAGAAGTATAATTATTTTTAAAATAATTTGAAGTGGTCGAGACTTGTCCAACCACCACCACCAAGATAAAAGAATTCTTAAAAAAAATAAAGAAATACGTTGTTTTTGCTTGAATCCACGTCGCAATATTTACAAACAAGTGCTGAGCCTTGCGATGCGTTGCAGGCTGTTGTCGGAGACGCCGACTCGATTGTCTATCAATTTTTAGTTCTTAGAATCATGCAATCGATATTTGTTTTTACAGAAGAATAAATATTATAATAACATGGTGAAATGAAATAAAGGCTTTCAAATCCATCCAATGTTGATTTAATTGATTATTTATTTTAAAAATAACTGAATAAAAATTAAAAATAAAATAATATTAATTTGCGCATAATACTATATAGTACACAGAGTGATCATTTACAATAAAATACAGTTTGGAAAAAATAAATAAATATTTTTTACCAAGACAGCATACTTGGTACTTTTTACGAGAAAAACTTAGTACTTTTTACCTATGTTTGCATAGTAAAAAGTACTTTGTAATTTTCTCAGTGTAGATTTTAAAAAAACTAATGTGGTAGGTTAGTAAGTATTGCCAGATACTTGCTAACTGGTGTTTTTATTATTTATTGCTAGATGAGTAATTATATCTATATAATCTATATTTGCGTTCGCGGGCCTTCGAGGCGCGAGGCCCCTTGGACCGCGAGGCCGTAGGCGGTGGCCCACGTCGCCCACGCCCTCCGCCGCCTCTGTCTGCACCTTGCGCACACGACGCTGTTACTAACTGATAGTACTATAGGTATAATGTCGCCACATGGACACTGGATGTAACAAATAACAAAAAGTCCAGCGTTTTCTGCCCCAGAGGCTATAAGGTAATTTAGCTGTACACGGCTAAAGTAAAGTTGTACGAGCTATGTATTTTTTATAGGCTAACTTCAGCTACAAACCGATATGAGCGCGAAAACACACTGATGACAAACAAAATTATCTGGCAGACAAAAAGTCCGCGTACACTTTTATAAGGATATATGCACATAGCCCACACTAGCGCGACAGGATATAATGTTTGGTTCCCTCCAACACGGACGTTTCGCGCAGACGCGACGTAGGAGGAAGTGGTAGCTCTTCTGTAACTCGTATGACAAATTTTAGGCATTAAAGCCAGTATGCCACCCACACAAATGGCCAAATTATAACGAAGTTTGTGTGTAGATAGAGTTTTTTTTGTTATTTCTATTATACACAAATAGATATAAGAAAAAAGCTGTTATTCTTAAGTTTTTTTGCAAAAAAAATGTCCTGAAACTCACTAAAGCGGCGCAAATGATTCGCACCACATTAGACGCGATATTTCAGTTTTAGTGTCGCGTCGAAGGAATCTGCCGGCAGCGATAATCACCGTGGGCAGCTAGTAATGACGCAGTATTTCTATGAGAGAGCGTGAAATTGTTCATATGGCACAAAAATGCTAGAACCTATTAGAGGAAGTCATTAAAATCCCGATTTTTACTAACTATATGAGTAACGTAGGTAGGTATTTGTCTACCATTTCGCAAAAGGTTTTTTGCGTCATGCTTGAACAATTAAACCACTAAATAAAACGTACTCGTAGTTAGTAACCGAAATCCGCGTTTGCTCGTGACTTCGCTTAGTACTTATAATATCAATTCATCGTATCTTTGTTTGTCCCAGCGTTCCTCTACCATTCATCTGATTGCGACGAATCTGGTGTTGAGAATTGCAGCAGCAGTCTTCTCCTTTTGGTCTAGCCCAAATCGAAGGTCCGGGCCTCGAGACTCAGACTCAGACTCCTCGCACGGGCGTGGCGCGGGATAGAGATTTTCAAACCATACTCATACGGGGTCAGCCGCGAGTGGGTTCAACGACCGGACCCTTTAAGCGACCTGGATGGCACGCGAGTGATCCTTGACATGCTAACACCGCGTCTCCGCTCGCAACCGCCGCCGGCTGACTGGCAACACTGTACATAAATACCTTCACTCTATGCTAATTGAGTTAATCCGAGTTTAGACAGGTAGCTTAGGATTTATTCTCGAGATAAAATGGCAAAATGGCATATATTTAAATAAAAGTGGTTGCCTCATGACTGGTTGGTAATTCAGTTAATCAGTTTGATGTAGCTCTGCGATTGGTTTCGTAATGTTTGTTTTTAGGGCAGATATAATATGTCTTATAATATTATCTTAAAAATGTAACTATACTATGTATGCATCTGCCATCTACATACAAGTACGTGTAACTATGATATAAGAACTTCATTACCTAGCTCAAATGTTTAGGAAGTAGCGTGAATTCCAATAAAGACTCCTTTGTCGCACCAACTAACTATCAAGCGAGCTAAGTTCATCATCATCATTTCAAGTCAACAAGGCTTAAGGGTGCTAACTGCTAAGAACCCAAAATAATATAAACGTTATGTAATAAATAAATAAATAAATTTCAATCTTTCGACGGCCCACTAGTTTCTACTAAGCACGAGTTTTCGCCCAGAAAGAGATGGAGACCACGCTGCCCAGGTGAGGATTGGCAGATTTCACACACCATGAGAACATCATGAAGATTAGCATTATATATATAATCTTCTTCTTCTATCTATCTATATTCTATATATTCTATCTTCTATCTTCTATCTTGTATAATCTTGTATATATATAAATAATATATACAAGATAGAACGATTAGCAGTTTTAAGCACAAATATAAAAAGTTTCTTTTAAATATTCAATATCAATAAATACCTTTTTATTTTTATTTTACTTATAAAGTACTTTATTTTATTTCATTATTATTTAGATTTTATACTTTATCCAGTGAGAGCGTACTATTTTATTGTTAATATGATTTTAAACAAATTATTTTAAGGATTCTTTAAGCTGTGTACATAATCATGATTAATATTTTATTCTAGTTTAGTTATACTCTTACATCATTAAGTCATAAGTTTAATTTATTATTCACAATTTACTTGTATCTACAAAACCTATCTATGATTCAGTTTTCTCTAAAGATTTTCCTTTTATACCAACATAAGTTATTATCATGATCTGCCAAAAATATAAAGGCCATTGACGTTCGCATCGAAAGGCGGTCACTGAAAATCAGCGTTGGGACACCTGGCACCTCAGACGCGAGTCCTGGCGGCATCGCCAGTTTTAAGTCTGAGAGGCCAGGAGCCCCAACACAAGCTGAGTGACTCACCTGTTGGTAGCGTTGCACTGCTGTACTTACATCTTATAATAATATGTATGTAACTCAGTTTATTTTATTTTTTGAAATTTAGTGCATCTGTGTTTATTGCTGCCAATAAAGATTTTTCTATTCTATTCTATTCTATTCTATTCTAAGAACTCTCGGGCCTTGCAAGATTCCTCGCGGTGTTTTCCGTTACTTTCTATGCCGTTTGCTTTTAGGTTGCCTGGAAGTAAATAGTTAAAATATAACAAAGTTTTAATTTAAAGGCATACTCTGTCGCGGCGTGATTGAAGGACAAATTCTCTATTTAACGTCCTTGGGGATAAAATTTTCAAAGACCGTGAAACACGTATTTCTTTATTTTAAACCAGAAGCCCAAATACCAACTTTCATGGCTATAACTTGAAAAATGGAGGACTTTCATACAAACTTTCAACCCCTATTTGACTTTCACAAAAACTATCATCCCCTATTTCACCCCTTCGGAGGTTGAATTTTCGAAAACTGCGAAGCACGTATTCCTTCTTTTCCAACCGATAGCTCGTATACCAAGTTTCATCGATATAATTTGAGAAATGACGGACTTTCATACAAACTTTCAACCGCCCCCCTCCCCCCCCCCCTAACAAAAAATTAAAATCAAAATCAGTTTTTCAAAATTCCACCCCCTGCGCCTACGTCACA
This sequence comes from Erebia ligea, assembly GCA_917051295.2. NCBI lineage: Eukaryota > Metazoa > Arthropoda > Insecta > Lepidoptera > Nymphalidae > Erebia > Erebia ligea. The sequence continues at coordinate 4,187,777 of OU785241.1, forward strand.
AAAGGAACCTACTGTCATAATTTCAAGTTTCTAACCCCAGCGGTTTAGGCTGTGCGTTGATTAGTTAACGATTTTATATATTATATACTAGCGATCTGCCCCGGCTTCGCACGGGTAGCACTAATAATCCTAATAGTCTATACCCAATATAGCTATAAAAATGGTTATTGTGAGTCAACCTTAAAAGATGTAATGCTAATGAAAGAGATGTATGCTATCCCGGACTTTTTTTTTGAACTTTTTGAGTGGAACAATTCTACCATACATTGTTTTCGTGTAACTTTAACTATTTACGCAGCGCACGCCAGGTAAGCTCTTAAAAGAGAGAATTTTTCCGACTTAGTTCACATAATTGCAATTTTCGTAAGGATCTCTAATTTTTTGAAAATAAAATATAGCCTATGTTACTCGCTGATAATGTAGCTTTCTATAGGTGAAAGAATTTTTAAAATCGGTTGAGTAGTTTTTGAGTTTATCCATTACAAACAAACAAACAAACAAATCTTTCCTCTTTATAATATTAGTTTAGATAGATAAAACCCAGTATAAAATAAGTCAAGAAAAATACAGTAATATAAAACATTAAAACTTACGGCTAACTGAAATGTTTAAAAAACTCATTTCAGATGTCGCAGGTCAAATATTTTAGCAGGTTATACTTTAATCAATTTTAAATTAAGTCTATGAGAATCTTTAATGATTTCTTAAATACGACCAATAGTACCAAGTGTATAAAACGGTCTTAAACCTTTTTTTAATCGCAAACCGCATCGGGTCAAACAGTAGTGACCTGTTTCTTAGTAGCGAATAGCGAGCGGGCACTTGACATACCGTCTACAGCGCCCTGAATGGCGCGCCAACATCTTGGGGAGTAAGAAATAACTGCTCTATAATCGACAGAAGAGAAAAAAGCCAGGAAAGGACGTAGGTATACATATTATGTATATGACAGTCTCAGTTTCTCCATTTCTAAAAGATCGTGACACCTACGACCACTTCTTAATCTTATTTTACTAATAAAAACCAATTGTGGTGAAAGTTTGGATGTTTATAATATATTTTTATGTTTATTACTCCTTCACGCCACAATGACTGAACCTGAATTTAGCTGAAATTTGGAATGGGGATTATAGTAACCTGAATTAACACGTAAGCTATAGGTATTTCATCCCGGAAAATTAAAGAGAGTAATCAAAATAACTGAATCGACGCGGACGAAGTCGCGGGCATCATCTAGTAACTATGCACTTGTGAAACTCTGCAATAACTATGTCCTTCTTTTATTATACGTACAAGATAACCATCACCCTCAATCCCTTGATGAGATCGGCGGGAATGGTAGATTGGTAACGCGCGAACAATCGAAACTTTCTCGCGCGTGAGAGCGCCACGAACCGACGGTGCGGCGGCCTTGTTCCTTTGTGCAAGCGAGGTATATCACCTTAATAACTTATTTGTCATGCAGTTGTGTTTGTGTTATATACTTGCAGGGCTTACACAGACGAGAGACTATTTCGCGAGTCGATAGTCCGTCGTAACTAATAAAAACCAATTGTGGTGAAAGTTCGGAGTCGTCGTCAAGCGCTCGCACGTCACGTACGCTTCGTTTACGATAAATTAATTAATTTTTTAACGTAATACCTACCTACAAATTACAATGTCTAAGTGTGATGTTTGTAAGAAACCAGTAACAAAATCTCTTCCTGGATTGGAGTGCAGCAAGTGCGAAAGAATCGTTCATCTTAACACCAGATGTAGTGGTCTAACTGGCAAACAGATCGCCGCTCTAAAAGCAGCCTCCAGCTTAGAGTGGACTTGCCTGGAATGCCAGCGAGAATCACCTAGACGCAATTCATCCATCATTATTCCGGAAGAAGACGATGACGAAGAAGACGCACCAGTGCAATCAATGCCAAGAAATTGCTGAACAACATTACAAAGGAAGTGGAGAAAGCGATCAAAAGTGAAATGCGGGAACTTAACGAGTCATTGCAGTTTCACAGTGCTAAGCTAGACGAAGTAGTAGAATGTATTGACGCTTTTAAACAGACCATAAAAACTCTTGAAAAGAAGAACATTGAGCTTACGAATAGAAACAATAACCTTGAAACCCGCGTCGGTGCCCTTGAGCAACGTTTACAAGAATTTGAGCAAGAAAAGTTAGCTAATTGTGTGGAAATAGCCAATATTCCTTACCAGAGCACTGAAGTGGTCAGTAAAATAGTGGAAAGAGTGGCGTTAAAACTTCAACAGCCTATTGAAGGAATTAAAGGCTCAGTAAGACTACAAGGAAAGAAAGACCGTCCAGCAAATATAAAAGTGGAGCTACAAGATGAAAACACCCAAGAAAAGTGGATAATGGCTGCTAAAAGTATCAAGGCAACGGTAGTAGACATTTATCCGACCGAAAAATCTAATAATAACATTGTTTATATCAGAGAAGCAATGACAAAGGCCAACAAGACTATTCTGTGGAACGCTAAGCAAGAGTTAAAAACCAACCAAAACTTTAAGTACGTATGGTTTAAGAAAGGATTCGTAAAGGCACGCAAAGATGATGATTCAAAAATTTTAACTCTAAGAACAATGGCGGATCTAACTACGCTTACGAATAGCAAAGCATAGGCACTGATCTGTATGTTAAAGTAACTTCTAAAATATAATCATTCTTTGTCAATATTATGGACAGTTTAATCAACGAAATTTCTGAGATTTCAGACTGTTCTAACATAAATAATTTTCTAAATCACATTCCTAATAATATGCATGTAAATCTATTGTGTGTTCATTTTAACATAAGATCTCTAATCAAAAACTTCTCCACGCTTGAACAGTGTATTTTGACGTCAAATAAATGTATTGACGTAATTATTCTTACTGAGGCAAATATTACAGATAACATAAGTTGCCTTTATCATATAAATGGTTATCAAATGTTCACAGCTCTTAGAAAGTGCAGGAAGGGCGGCGGTATTATCATATATGTTAGCAACAAACACAAATGTAGCATTAAAAAGGTGGTAACAAACTATTTTGAAAATGTTTTGCTCACAATAACAACTCATTCGAACTATGCCGCAAACATATGTGCTATATACCGCCCCCCTAGTTCTAGTAAAAATCTTTTTATCGAAGAACTCCTAACAACTATTCACAAGTGTACCAAAAACACCGATTTATATGTTATAGGAGACACTAATATAAACCTTAGGATGGACAACCCTGTAAAACATAAATACAATAACATGTTACACAGCCTAGGTCTTCTGTGTGGGATCACAGCACATACGAGGATTGAATTATATAATGGTCATTTAACTAAATCATGCATTGATCACATTTACGCTCGATCCCGCACACAAGAACTATACACTGCAGCAATCGGTACGACACTGGCGGATCACCGGGCGGTAATACTTGCTTGCCTCGGTACACATACACAGGGTGTCACAAAATACAAAACTTGTATGGATAACCAAAAGTTATTTTCATCTTTGGAACAGATAGAATGGGGGGCTACATTAAATATGTCGTGTCCATTAACTATATACAACTATCTATATACCAAATTTGCGGAGTGCTATAAAAATTCGGTTTATAAAGTAAAAGTTAAACCAAACAATGCAAGAAATTTTAATGATTGGTTTAACAAGAAAATAAACCGAGCATGTGAGCACAGAGATGACCTATTCCTAAAATGGATAAAAAATACCAATAATTTAGTAGCTAAACAAAATTACAACCAAGCTAGAAATTATGCAAACATGTTAATTCAGAAAACTAAAAACAAAAACACAAAATCAGAAATTATTTCAAATAAAAATAACTTAAAAAATCTTTGGGATATACTTAATAGGCTCACGGGTAAGATAAAGTCTTCTATAGATGAAGCCCTAGAAAGTTCTTTCGGCAGCCATGGCTACTCCTGTGAAGACATAGCAAACAATTTTGCCAGTACTTTCAAGAATGGTGTCAGTAAAATAATTCCTAAGTGCACAAAACCTCTTTTAGATGAAACCACTTATAGGACTTCTGCAAATGTCTCCATGCGATTTAAGACCGCTGACCCCAAATCAGTAGAAAAAATAATTAAATCTTTAAGTAACTATAAAGCTCCCGGAGTAGACAGAATCAGAGCTATTGATATAAAAATGTTATGCAAAAAAATCAAAACGGTCCTAGCTAATCTAATAAACGCCAGCATAAACACAGGCATATACCCCCCCATACTTAAAACTGGGATAGTTAGACCGATTTATAAAAAAAGTCGTCGGGATGACTGCGATAATTACAGACCAATAACGATACTGCCTACCATTGATAAAATAATTGAAAAATATATAAGTCACCAAGTCCATACATTTTATGACGGAAACGATATACTGACAAGCAATCAGTACGGATTTCAACCGAACAAGAATACGACACAACTGCTATCCGCGTTCACAGATAGTTTATTTAAACATATAGATAACAAAGAACACGTATTAGTAGTCTTTATTGACTATAGCAAGGCCTTTGATACGCTTAGACATGACAAACTTTTGCAAAGCCTCAACAACTGCGGTATCAGAGGCAAACTACTAACCTGGTGTCAAAACTATCTCCAGGATAGATCATTTCGGGTAAGGGTTGGTGATGCGGAAAGTTCTTCAGTCTTGGTAACAGAAGGCACTGCACAAGGATCCGTGTTGGGGCCTCTGCACTATCTCACATACGTCAACAGTCTTTCTAATATCATTAAGCAGTGTGAGATATATCAATTTGCAGATGACACCTGCCTTGTTGCTTCTGCATGTAATGTAAAAGAAGCCCTGACGCAACTTCAAACCGATTTTGACACGCTGGCAAAGTGGTCACACGACGTCGGATTAGTTCTCAATGCAAGCAAAACAAAACTAATGTACATTAGTACTAGTCAAAACAGAAGCTTTTTTAATCCTAAATTAATAGCTCATGACCATAATTGCCTTCACGTTAATAATTCTAATAACCCGATGCCTTGTGACTGTGATGCCATCGAAATACTAGACAAACATATATATCTCGGGCTTGTGATCGATGATCGGTTGAATTGGAAAGAGCATATTAATTTTGTGTGTAACAGACTTAGAGGAATGCTGGCTAAGTTTACATTAATCAAACACAAAATACCCTACAAGACTCTATTATTGTTATATACATCATTGGCTGAATCCGTAATATCCTATGGACTGTCAAGTTACGGAAGAACTTATAAATCACATCTAGATCGCATTTTTACGCTCCAATTACGCATTTTGAAGGTTATAGTTCCTAAGAAAATAAAAATAGACTACAAAGACGATTACCGTAAACTGTTCAGTTTTTGTAAAATCATACCTATACACGAAAAAACAGAACTGACATTATTAATAGAGAATTATTTTAATGAAAACTTAAGAAAAGAACAAACTGCAAATCCAACCCGTAGCCGTAGGATTGACAACCGAAAACTTCAATTACCTAAATATAATAACTTGTACGGGAAAAGAAGGCTAAATTACGCTATACCGAACCTAATTAATCAATTACCTGATTCGTTAAAAAATATAATAACACGTAAAAATATAAAATCTAAGCTAAAAGAATTTTATCACCAAATAATAACTGCAAAATACAATTGAACGTTTTAGTCCACCCTTATTCTACCTAATTAACCGTAATAACTAATTTAATAATTATATACTATATTACCTTAATTACAATTTACAATATTCTAATACCTTAATTCAATATTCCATTACATAACTATTCTATACTATAATACATCATATAAGGATGATTATAATATACAACATACATTACACAACATTGTTAAACCAATATTGTTTATTACCAAAGAATATGTTACTCAAGAATCATCCTGTATCACGAATACACGAAGTCTGGTTTAACCAAAGTTCATTCATATGATTTGTGCATTCGTCGTACTTGGCGTATCTAAGTAATATAATGTTTTTGTCGACCTACCCACTTATGGAGATATTAGTTTACATAAATTTTATAAAAATTGTACAACTATATTAACTTATTGTGTGTAGGTATAGTTACTTATTGTTTGTTTACTACTTGAGTTTTATGTAATAGCACAGAATAGGTATTAGTAGTAAGTAATAGGTACTGATTGTCGACGGTGGCGGCGACGCATGGTGTGCGGTAAAACTTGCAAAGTTTATGATCACACCATTTTATTTGTAACACTATTAATGTATTATTGTGATGTATTGATAAAAATAAAAAAATAAACTTCGTAAGGCCGGAAGACGTTCCTCGAACCCCACTAGGGTTGACGGTCGAACAAAGATTCAGAGGTTGGGTCGCGCTCACCTAGATGATGCCTTTTCACTTTATATCATTCGACGAGCTGGACTTCTGTTAAGTAGCACCTACATCTACCTATATCATACGGCTAAAGACCGAAGATAATATGTATCACTATGCACATTACTATCTGTAAATTGTAGAATGTTACTTAATACGATGTTATATGTGTCAAAAGATTCGCTATTAATATACCGATTTTAAAGGACCGAGATTTACTTGAATACTTGGGAAAATATCTTATCCCAAAGGAAATTGAAATTCAGCGCGGCCGAGGTCGCGAAAAACCAGTACCACTTACGAACACAAGTATTTCTTGGTTGAGGTTAGTCGATAACAAAAGATATGCAATATACGCCAAGTTGCCACTTCCTTCGGCGTCAACAACGCAAATGAGGAAATAGTTAACGCGCTGCGTTTCTGCGTTAATCTAAAATCTAAATGATTCTAGCTACTGCTGATCGTTATGTTGCATTCCCTTTATTCGGTCGGATGATTTGACAAAACCACAAATAGGTTTTGAGTAAACAGATGTTGGTTAGAGACATGAAATAGTAAATTATTGTTACCTAATATTTCTCAATGACAATCTAGCTAACTAGCTAACTACCGTCGGTTTACCATACAAATATCAAAAACCAGTAAAATGTATCGGATAGTATGCTATATTTTAACGAGTGATTGTATAAAAATCTGAACGAAAATTACTAGTTGACCCAACCACGGATGCCTTAAGGCTTAGTAGATAAGTTAAATGTGTTACGAATGTTGAAAATCTACTTTTGATTAGGCTATTACACTTATAGCAATTGATTTGCTGTTTACCCGTTGAGGAGTTCTGAACTAACTATTATGCTCACGAAATTCTCATGGGTGATGGGACTAACCTGACAGTATATTTAAATAAATCTGTATAGTTATATATAAAAATGAATCCCTATTTCCCTTGGTCACGGCATCACGCGTGAACGGCTGGACCAATTTCGCTAATTCTTTTATTTTGTGTTTGTTATTGTAAGGAGAAGATTCTTATGAAAGAAAATATTTGAAAAATTGTACGGAAAAGTAAAAAAATTGGGTTAAAAAAACTCCATATTCAAAAATAAATGAGACATAAGACAGTAGAGAGATCTTCAAATATATTGTCAGACACGGTCATTTATTCAGTTTCATATATTATATACATTTATACTGGGAAAAAAACCAGTTCCCACGGGACTCCATAAGACCTAAATAAAAGTACATATTTAAATGTTGTTAAGAAAAAGGAATTGTTACAATCGGTTAGATTTGCCAAAGTTATGAAGTAGCATCAACAAACACTTTTATTCCCTACCTATCCCGAAGGAAACCAATTTTTTTCGCTTTATAGGTGGGAAAGTTACAGATATAAGTATCAATTGTTGTCGACGCCTGGACGCGACAATCGACATGCGATAGTCATGAATATTGGCTTTGTTTTTGTATATAACGGACAGAAATAATTCCCAGAACAGAGCCAGTGACGTGATCAGTGCCGACAGACGTTTCCTCTTAAACCTTTGTTTATTAAACTTGCAGCTGATGCCTGATACGAACATTTAAATTATATTAAAATTTCATAATTTTGTTGAATGAATCCTTGGATTTGATGGGAAATAGATTGAGGACTTTATCAGAATAGTACCTGAAGCAAATTCAAAATACTTTGGTTTCGACATGGTCAAACATTCCACAATATTTTATGCAACTCTTACAATGTATAGAGAAAGGGATTTCATGAAAAATTCAGATTCTAATCTAGTCTAAATTGTTTCACGACAGCGCAAAAAGCCTTACCTTTTCCACAACCAACTTTATTTACTTACTAAGTATGAAAGAAAATAAACTATTCTAATCATAGCAGAGCATTGCTGAATTTAGCGAATTTATAGGTAATAGGCACGGAAGGCCATGGCTTATGACTGTCGCAAAACTGATGGCTGGAGGGCAGGAGTTTTCTGGAGTGGAGAACATGTAGATACGCGCAACGTTGGTTGACGCTTTCGCTTTTTTAAATTACAAAAACCAATGTCTAAACATATGGTGTGACGTTTTGTGAATGGAACCTATTGAAACCGGGGCATTTTGAGAACGGGGCGTTTTAACAACGGAATCTTTTGAGACCGGGACGTTTTGAGATCCGGATGTTTTAGCAGTGGGACTTTTGCGAATGGTACGGGACGTTCTGCGCCCGAATCCTTAAGAATATAACGGCCAGTGGATGGATGGGGGTGCGTGCATCACAGATCAGAGAATTTCCGTTATCTGTGGGGTGCACTGTGTGTTTTAGCGCTCTCTCAGAAGGCCTATATGTCAGCAGTGGACGCAAATAGGCTTTTTTTTTCTTTTCTTGAATGAATTTCTTTATTTGTCCACATTACTTTACATACAAGCAATTATAGTTAGATTTCTATTTGCTATGATATTTTAATATGAGGACTGGTGTATTTGATGGCTTGAAGGCTTTTGATGATAATGATTCAGGTATTAAGGTAATAATATAATCTTCTTATTAGTCACGATTACGTGTACAGATAAGCGAAACACTCATGTAACTCTCAATAACTTTTGGATGCCGCCGGCCAAATGAGTCACGACTTCATGTCTAAAGTATAATGTGACATCACGTCTGCATACCGAAATACAATAACAACTACATTATATACTATGTCTATTTAAGTTCAACATAAACTAGTACAAATCATGATTAGGTGTCTACTGTCTGCACACCTACCGAGGTATAATAACAACTACATTAGCTACACAGTTTGCTTATATGTGTTCAACATGAACTAGTAAATATTTACCATGATTAGGTTTCTAGTATCTAACGACACTTCTATAAACAACAAGGAAAACTAACAAATCGTTTGTTCCGAATTGATATTGTAACATAAACTGTTCTTAATATTCAAATCAAATCAAATAAATATTATAAATGCGAAAGTTTGGATGGATGGATGTATGTATGGATGTATGTTTGTTACTCAATCACGCTCCAACGGATGAACGGATCTGGATGAAATTTGGCACAGAGATAGATTATAGTCTGGAATAGCACATAGGCTACTTTTTATCCCGGAAAATTAAAGAGTTCCCGCGGGAACCGAAATACCTCAATCCACGCGGACGAAGTCGCGGGCATCAGCTAGTAAATATTATAAATGCGAAAGTTTGGATGTATGGATGTATGTTTGTTACTCAATCACGCTCCAACGGATGAACGGATCTGGATGAAATTTGGCACAGAGATAGATTATAGTCTGGAATAGCACATAGGCTACATTTTATCCCGGAAAATTAAAGAGTTCCCGCGGGAACCGAAAAACCTCAATCCACGCGGACGAAGTCGCGGGCATCAGCTAGTATAATATATAATATAATACTTAATTAATTATTATTATAGAAGGTTCGATCGACAACCAATGCTCTGGTATTATGTGACCATTACTGATCAACTCTAGTAGAGTCTACTCATAGTCATAGCATACAATAACTACTATTGCCATTGTCATAGTCCAAAAGGACGAACGGGCTTATCGATCTGGGCATAAAGTTAAGTTGTAGGACTTCTATACGTAGGCAACTTAAAAACGGTTTTCGGAATTTCCCCTCGGGATTTGTGGAGTACACTGCGTGGAACTAGAAGCGTGCGGTAACGAAAGCGTGTACGTGCGTTATATTCTTAGACATCCAAATTCCAGGTCTATCGGGAATCGGGATAGGTACTCATTTCATACATTTAATGTGTTCGAAATCCTGCATAGGACTGGAATACGTGGAAGCGCCGTTACGCATGATTTCATTTCAAATTAACTTATGTGTAATGTTACGAACTATTTTTACCCTGCGATGCGTTACTAAATATGCCGCTACCGTATAAGCACTTGTCCTAAAGTAGCGCGACGGTTTTACTTGGGGTTATTTTGGTATCACCACCCACCTAAGCAATCGAACATACGAAAGACTTTATGTTTCAACAGGGTTTTTCAACCGCTTTTCAACACACTACAGTCTACACTCTACACGCAACGAATACAAAACAGCCAAGGTTTATGATTTCAGACATGTCGGAAGAAAAAATACGCACCAAATTGACCACCTTCTTCTTTTTTGGAAGTCGGATAAAATGTTATAAATCGGTAGAACATAACGAGACCATTGTCAGCATTTTTATTATAAGTGCCGATTTTACCAACTCCCAATAACGTTTAACCTAAGAATGGAAATATTTTGACCGAATTCGTAAACAACATCGGTCAAAACATCAATTTACTCCTCGGCTAAGGTTACTGAGATGGTAAAATCGGCACTAAAATTATTATAATAAGAATGAGAACTAATTTATGTCAACATAAGCGTTTTACTCACTGTTGACTGTGCTAGGAGTATGTAGAGACATCTCAAAATGCGGTAAAGCACTTTTTCTTAAACATGCATGGAAATATTGTCATTATTTTGAAAAAAGAATACGCGAAGTATCGAATTTTCGGACAAAGAAAATTAAATCCATTGCAGGAGCGTTTTTTGAATTTGGAACATTACAACGCTCCTGCAATTTTGTATGAAAAAGCGTGCTGGGGTTATTAGATACTATTTGATCGGATCTCTTTTGTCATTCTTGGCATACCATAGTCTCTTTGCTTAGTACAAATTGCGTTTACGTGGCTGTATAGCCATAAATGCGTTTGCCTGTCAGCACAGATGATTAAAAAAAAAATTGGCGGCAAAGCTGAAAATTCGTCTTGATTTGTTATTTACATACCTACTTAATAAATATAGATTTAATAATAATTAAAATGGTTTCCAACGGTTCAGAGAGTGAAATGGAGATTGATTGTACTCCACCAGATTTAAGATAAGAAGCCAAATTGGCAATGGAAAACCTGCTTCCAGCGAAGTCAAAAAAAAAAAAATACATGAAAGTATATGAAAATTTTATGATAATATAAAAAGTATGTTTTATATCCCTGCATTCTTTTGAGAAAAGCACTATATATGCCTCGGCGGAAATGGCAATTGCCTGTCTCGTATTAGTGAAGTCCTCGCCTACGGCTCGGCCTTCAAACTCATACTCGACCTGCAATTGCCTATTTCCCAGCCTTTGCAATAATGTACTATTGCATTTATATTTAGATCATATTATTATTATTATTTGTGTAGTGTCAACAAATTATTGCACGATATATTGCCGATACGACTTTTTGTCGTGCAAGATTGCACGATATATTGCCGACAGGACTTTTTGTCGTGCAACATGTCTCCAGTGCGTCCTTTAACACCACGTGGTCCGTGGGCCGCCTAACTCAACTTACACTATATATTTATTGCGTTTCAGGAACGTTTAAAATACACTTACATCACTTCCAGCGAGCGGGGGCAAGTATTCAAATCGGGTTACTTTTTAATTTATACCATTCGAATTCGTCCTTCTGTTCGTAATTAAGGAAACGGCGAGCGGTGTTAGAGTGTCCTCGTCAAGTCAATAACTCAATACGTATAAATAAAGATACTTGTCCTTATTCACAGCACCAAGCCCACAGTCAAACTACCTAAGGCTGCGGGCTTGGTGCACTACGAAATCGTGAATGTTATTAGGTTGAGCAACTTTTTATATACAAACTTAGTACCACATGACTAGTTCCGACCGTTGAAGAAAAAAAAATCCTAAGGGCAAACTCTGAGCACTAGCTGTGCCAAGTTTAGTCACCGGAACACTATCTAACTCTAAATATACGACTTGGGCCCCCACTGAGATGACTCAGTACAGGGAAGCCCGACGTGGGTGACGTCACGCACTGAAAAACTTGCAGCTTTTAAAGTTTCGTCCGAGCATTGAGTGTAAGCACTTATAAGAATCTTAATACTTTAATAGTCAAAGAGAAACTAACTATCCAAAACCCAGAATAGAAAGCTGCAATTTCGCATAAAGCTTTCCTTTATAATTTAGTTAAGGAATAAGACTGGACGCGCGGTTGCTGGTACAGATATAAATGCTGATCACTCATGATCGCACATTAAACTCAAACTCATATTTTTTATTCAAATAAACTTATTAAAAGTACTTTCGAATCGTCGAGTGAATATACCACAGGTTCGGAATGGCATTCCGATAAGAACGTAATTCCTATTTTGTTGACCGACTCACTAAATTCCTCACCCACCGCCGCTCAGAGTATATTAAAAGACAATGTAAAAGAGTGCAGTGGTGGCGATTCTAGAATGCAACTCTCTAAACTAAACTAAAATTAAGAATCGCCAAATTTAGCTTTTCTATTTCCATTTGCTATTCTGTATATGCCTCCATCTAAATTTAGGATGTGTAAAATCCTCGCTAGGCTAAAGTCTAAATTGAATTGCGAGTGTTACCATATACAGAAACAAAAATTGCACAATTTGTCTTTGTTTTTTGCACAATAATCGTAAAAATACTTTTTGCGACTAAAATCGAAATAAATGGCATTTCATACGAAAAAAAAATATTTTATTTTAATAAAATGGATGTTCCTTGCACCAACTACGTAATAAACTGCCAAAAAGAGATATTTTGTCAATGCTACTTAGGCAGATTCCTAGTTCCATGATGCTACCACATACTACCTCTATGTTTATTCGTCTGTGGCGGTCAGTTGTCACTTGCTATTCCCTTAAAGAACTTGTATCCAGGGCCGTAAAATAAATTAAATGCTATTCCGTTGTCTTTGGTACATAACTTGTTTGTTTTCACTTTTCATTTCGATTTTCGAGATTTCACAAAAATCTGTGAATGCAGCGAGTAAAAGAGCAAATTAAAATCAAATGTATCTTCTAGTAGAGAAATTCCATCCTAAAAATTAAGTTATAACCTATGCACCAAGAGCGTAGAACGTCAAGTCTCCATGGACATCCTCGGTCACCCTGGTGAATAACTTGGTGGCAAGCATATGAAAGTAAAAGGCTACAAAAGGAAGCAATTGGTACTGCATCGGAAATTATCGCTGCTGCAACGACAGACATGTAGGGAGTTCGATCACCGGCGTTCGCCTATCTTCCGTTCCGATTCCGAAATAAAACGAAGTCCAGTGTTTGTGAACCACGTACCGTATAATATCCTAACTGATGCCTGAATCTCTTCAAGTCTAGGCCAGTCGGATTAATTGTCGCGAAAATAAAAGTAGATTTCCTTACCGAAAGGAACCTAACCTACATTCTGCGCGAATCTGTCTCGTTTAGCATCTAGCGTCTCAAATACAGTTTAAGAACCTTTTATCAGTGTAAGACTTATTAACAATAAACCACCTGTGTGGCTTAGAATCATATTAGTTTTATTTTAAACCCCCCCTGCATAGACTAGGACCCGTGAAATAGGTAAATCCTGTGTGACCTATCTGATCAGGTTGCACAGGGAATGTACAACAAGATGCTTGAAGTCTAGTCTACCTAGACCCAGGCACTCTGTTACAATAATTATAAATAAGTTGATTTTACATGTAATAGCTATTTATAGTTGATGTTGAGGTTATAGGGGATGTGTTTGTATGATTGGACCATCGAATTAACCAATTTTGATAAATTTTAGTACATAGCTAGGTACTTAGGCTTACATCCTGGAAATGTACTATTTCTACTTTTTATCTTGGAGAATCAGTTTCCAAGGGTTCACAAGCATCATCTTAGTATACCAATATGTTGACTTTAAATGAAAGAAATATGTATACATAACATTGTTATGTATCTAATGTTAATTATATATTGATATTTATTCAATTTTATTTAGGTACCTAGTAGATTGTTATAAAAGAATAACACAAAAAGCAAAGGATTTAACTAATTTTCTTTTTATTAATTAAAGTACCTATATTTATAAATCCTTGTCTAATTATTCTTGCTTATGCAAGGAAATCCACATCTTATTCTCTTCGTCTTGGAGAGACAGCTATGCAAGGCCTTTGATCCACAACCACTTGCAGCCAAGAATAGTATCAGCGTCTTTGCTGGGATATCCTTAATTATTATTAGCCTTATCCCGGTAGACTAGGTGAAGGCTATGTTAGTGCATTAGCGCAGGGCAGTAGTAACAGATGATGTGTAAATGTGTTTCTGTCGCCTCAGCAGAGCCTCTGCAGCTGTGTTCTGGAGCTTGAGATTGGATACATGATGTTGGTTCAACCAATATTTGCCCGGTTAGTCTTGGATCAATTTGTTCCGTGAATAATTGGTTTTCATCAGCACAGCTGCAAAATACACAGAATTTTTGTATTTAGTATTTTATGGAAGGTTACTTGAAAAAGCTTGAACTTGTATATTTTGTCAGTTCAGTGATAACATGCATATTACTGAACGATGCTAAGTCTCCAAGTCTACTTGAGTTAATTTGCACTTGTTCTTTAGATATAACTGAAATTCTATGTGTTGCCTACTGACTGCATACTTAATTAACATTTTTTACAATATTCTAAGTAATTTATAGTTTATACATAATATGAGGATGCAGTGGATGTGGTCTTGATTTAGGCAATCTAAATAATTTTTAAAATTACTCTTCTGCCTAACCCATACTACAGTGGTTCCTAAACTTAAATTAAAAAATTTCAAATTTCAAATGTTTTTATTCAACTAAACTTTTACAAGTACTTTTGAATCGTCAAGTGAATCTACCACTGGTTCGGAATGACATTTCTACCGGGAAGAACCAGCAAGAAACTTGGTGGTTGCTCTTTTTAAATAATTCATTAGGTTATTTTAAACTAGTTAGGTTCATTACAAACTAGTTAGGTACACTTAGGCATAGGTTTGGGTAGATATAAGTATGTATAGCTAAGTACCTAATACAAAACAGAATCAGTTTATGATTGAATTCTTTTATTGTATGGGTACCAACTACTACTAGGTACTAGATATACCACAGAAGAAGCAAACAGCATGAGCTGATTCCCTGTATGGTGTATTCCCTAGTTATTACTACGTAGCTACTGACTATTGGGTTTGTGTAACTAAACAGTAGAAAAGCAACCCTTATAGTATAACTGTCTGTCTGGTCACAATTTGCATTATGTTATTTGCCTAAGATTATGAATATTACAAAATTACCTTTCTTTCGGAACAACCAGAGCTGCAACAACATTTAAGCATGCATTAGCACGGCACAGTAGTAACAGGTGATGTGTAATTGCGTTCCTGCAGTCTCAACAGAGCCTTTGCAGCGGTGTTGTGGAGCTTGAGATTGAATACATGTCTGTTCAACTGTTAATCACCTTGAATTAATTAGTTTTCATCAGCAATCTGCAAAATGCACTGAATTTTTGTATAATTTAATATTTTATGGAAGGTAAACGTTAGTTGAAAAAACTTCAACTTCTATATTTTGTCAGTTCAGGGAGAACATGCTTATTTCACAGAGCGAAGCAGTCTCCAAGTCTACTTGAGTGAATTTGCACTTGTTCTTCAGATATAACTGAAATACTTTGTGCTACCTACTTAATTAGCATATCTATAATAATATTATAAAGAGGTAAAGTTTGTGAGGTTGTAGTGGGTAATCTCTGGATCTACTGACCCGTTTTTGAAAACTCTGGTACCAATAGAAAGCCACAATTATTTGTGAGTCTCATCCATACTAATATAATAAATGCGAAAGTGTGTCTGTCTGTCTGTCTGCTACGCTTTCCCGGCCCATCTTTTCAACCGATTTTGCTGAAATTTGGTATAGAGGTAGGTTATATCCCGGAGAAGGACATAGGCTACTTTTTATCCCAGAAAATTGAGGAGTTCCCGCGGGAATTGAAAAAGCTTAATCCACGCGGACGAAGTCGCGGGCATTTGCTAGTTTTACAATATTCTGAGTAATTTATGCTACATAATATTATGTTGCAGTGGGTGGGGTCCTGATTTATAGGTTCTTGATAGGTTTGGGTAGATATAGGTATAGCTAAGTACCTAATACAAAAGGAATTAGCTTGTGATTATTTCTTTTCTATTCTATGAGTTCCAACTACCTACTACCTACCATAGAAGAGGCAAACAGCATGAGGTGATTCCCTGTATGGCGTCTTCCCTAGTTTATTTTGGTTTTCTTAGGAAACTCCAGAGCTACAGACCATTGGGTGTGCGTACCTAAATGGTACGAAAGCAACCCTTGAAGTGCAACTAAGTATGTCCGTCCAGTCACAATTTGCATATGTTATTTGCCCTATGAATATTAACTAAGATTTGACCCTAAAATTACCTTTCTCTCGAAACAACCAGAGCTGCAACAACGTTTTCTTCCACCGACCAGAAAAAGAAGCTTTTCTTCCATTTTAACTGTTAATTTTAGCTGTTATCATTTTAAACACTAAGTTCAATCCCAAATGCACCTAATAATGCATAGAAATTACACTTGAACTATTTAACTTTTTGTGAAAATTCGTGTTTATTTTGCTTAAATCCGCTTCTCTAGACTTAGCGGCCACCTTCCGAGGTCCTGTCTAAAATTGGAGAAAAATATCCAATTTTAGTTTGACGTTTCTTAATTTTGGAGTTCAAAACGTCGACTAGAATAGCATTTCGTTAAATCATCGCTAAATTGAGTAGTTAGAGCTGTCAGATTTAATTTTAGGTTAGACCTGTCAATTAAGTGTGTTTTCAGAATAGCAGACGTCGCTAAGTCTAATATAAGCGATTCTAATTTAGAGAAACTAACAGAGAATTGGCACCAGTGTTTCATTTGAATTTAGACACATCACTGCTATAGATATTTTGAAAAACTTTAAGTTATTAAAATTAAAAAATACTGGTGACCTATGGGGTATGTCTGTGAAAGTCATATCTAACATAATAAGCGACATTGCCCCTTACTTAGCTGTAATTTTTAACGATTGTGTAGACTTAGGCACCTTCCCGAGTTTAATGAAACATGGTAAACTCATTCCTTTATTTAAATCAGGAAATAAAAACGACCTTAATAATTACAGACCTATTTCAATTTTACCAACTCTAAGTAAGGTTTTTGAAAAAATTATTTTAAGCCAACTAATAAATCATTTTAACACAAATAACTTACTGCATCCCGAGCAGTACGGCTTCACTAAAGGTCGTAATACAACCGATGCGGGCGCAAAACTTTTAAAACATATATACGATGCCTGGGAGCATTCACAGAATGCTATTGGTGTCTTCTGTGATCTGTCCAAGGCATTTGATTGTGTTGATCACAAAACTTTATTGTTGAAATTAAGCCACTATGGCATCAGAAATGTTGCACTCGATCTCATTGCTTCTTACCTAAACGATAGAACTCAGAGGGTATGCGTAAACCACGTGAAGTCAGAGGGCTCAACTGCATTAATGGGTGTCCCACAAGGCTCGATCTTGGGTCCTTTTCTATTTTTGGTGTATATAAATGATTTACCATACCATGTCAACAATGTCTGTGACATTGTATTGTTTGCTGACGACACATCACTTATTTTTAAAGTGGATAGAAGCAAGGACAATTTTGACGATGTAAACAATGCAATATCACACGTATCACACTGGTTTACTGTCAATAATTTGTTATTGAATGCTAAGAAAACCAAGTGCTTAGAGTTTGTTCTACCTAATGTAAAGAATATTGATAAAACTATAATGATAAATGGAGAAACACTAAAAATGGAGAACTCCACAGTTTTTTTGGGGGTGACCTTGGATAATAAGCTTCAATGGGGCGCTCATATAGTTTTCGCGCTAGTGTCTACTAGCGCGAAAACTTAGCTCGGCTGCTTTTGCTGTCAGGAAAATTAGACAGTTTACCGATATTGAAACGGCTAGGCTTGTCTACTTTGCTTACTTCCACAGTGTTATGTCGGACGGCATTTTATTGTGGGGCAGAGCAGCTGATATCCAATCAATTTTTGTATTGCAGAAAAGAGCCATCCGTTCTATTTATAAACTCGGATCACGCGTATCACTTCGTGAAAAATTCAAAGAGATTGGTGTTCTTACGGTGCCTTCACAATACATATACAATAATATAATCTTTGTTAGGCAGAACATTAATCTTTATAAGCAAATAAGTGATACTCACAATCGATGTACTAGAAACCGCCATAAGCTTGTAACAGCGTCATATCGCGTGCGCAAGGTGCAGAAATCCTTTGTGGGGTCGAGTATACGCTTTTATAACATGGTACCAAAAGAGTTTCTGGAGTTGCCATTACATAAATTTAAAGACTGTGTTAAACAGCATCTGTTAAGTCGAGGGTATTATAGTATAGATGATTTTCTAGATGACAAAGTTGCATGGAAGCAACCGGCTTCGCATCCAGCAACCCACAAGTCAGTGTAATACCTACTTGTAACGTAGCGTATGCATTTTATATTAAGTATGTATATACAAATTGTTACATTTTTCTGATTTTGAAAAGAGCAACTGCTGAGTTTCTTGCCGGTTCTTCTCAGTAGAATCAGCTTTCCGAACCGGTGGTAGATTCTTACGACTTATCATAAGTGACACTAGTGGTCCTACATGAAATAAATCATTTTCATTTTCATTTTCATTTTCGAACCAGCAAGAAGCTCGGTGATTGCATTTCTTTGAAAAGATATTTAATATGTACAATTACATCGATGTGTAGAAACAATAAGTAACAGCAGTCTGTAAATTAGTTGCAAGAGCTGTGCATAACGATTATTGACATATTAATCTGTGCTAACTGTATACATCAGCTAACTGTACCTGAATGGAAGGCGCTGGAATGACAACCACACATAGGACAGCGCAGCGTTGGCGAATCCTCGACTAGGTGGTCGGACGACATCAAGCGAGTCGGGGGGTGCCCCTGGATCTAAGCAGAGCGACACCGTGGCTTGTGGGAGTCCCTACAATCTACATTCTACACGCCACCTACGAGTATGACTAACAGTGGACGGACGTCTATTCGGTTGCCGAAGACGACGGCAACTATAGCTGGTCTAGCTCGAGAAACTGATAGGGTCAAGTGTAAAACTATCATACTAATATTATATTATAAGAAAGTGTGTTTGTTTGTTGGTTTATAGTGGATAGTGACATACGCTACTTTTTAACCCGGAAAATCAAGGAATTCGGAGGAAGGTGGGAATTAAAAAAAAACTTATTCCACGCGGACGAAGTCGCCGGCATCAGCTAGGCATCGATAAAAAACTCGTTAAAAAAAACTACCATATTGGCAACTACCCGATAGATAGTCGTTAGAACAAGTATGCTGTCGCAGAATCGACGTGGCTGTGATAAATGGGTATACTCGTACGGGCACAAGACACGTTGCGGATGATTTATGGAAATGTTATTATCCATTTGTCATTCGCAAGGTAGCCCGTTGGCAGCGAGCGATTGGCAAAAACGTCACTCAAACCTGGTGCTAGACGAGCGGCAAATTATATTATTACTTTCCCGTATTACATAGTAACTATTTGAATTCGATTTTATGTGAAACAGTTACATAGTTATTGCCTATTACAGATGCATTCGGGTAAAATACGAGATATGCTGGCCTCCGGCCGATAGTAGAAGCCATTCTTTTAAATTTTATTCAGAAACAGTAAAACTATAATATTGCTATGACGAGCTCATAACAATTTATTCTAGTTTTAATTTTATCAATCCTTATACAATAATAACGTATCGATAGAAAAACCACCATGACCTGATTTGACTCAATAATACAGTTTTATTGGGTAAAAAGAAACTGTAATGAAATGGTAGAATAGGTAAGTACTAAACTGTACCAGTTTGTATGAAAGAAACTATACAATACAAGAGTATGACGTCACAACGGCGCACCAGTCTCAGTCTGTCGTACATATTTCACTTAGCTCGTGAAGTATTCTAGTTTTGCTTTTATTTACTCGCGCATAAAACTTTTACGTTCATCTCTCGTTCCCCAGCGGTGGCTGCAAGGGCGTGGGTTTATTTGTCCCGAACACTTCGCAATATTGCAGTTTTTATGCTTTAACATTGTACGTATTTGAGGCAGTAAGTATTTATATCCTCTAATATTATTGTTGTGTAGTTGTTTTTTTTTTAAATGAAAATATTATTGAGCTATCATAAACGCAATTTTAAATCAACGTTTAGTGATGAACGTGAAGATAGAAATATGTCACCCCTACTCGTACTAGTCTACACTACAAAGCCTAGGTTTTCAAGTTTTAGGATTTCATCTGAAGGTGTAGGCTGTGGCTCCAGACAATTAATCACCAGATTCACCTAGGACGCCCTTTATTTTTTTTAATAATTAGCAGGCATAACTTTATTTTTATTTTTAAATAAAAGAAAAACAAAGATTTGGAAAACTGAACAAAATAATTAAGATATTCAGTAATCAAATTGGAATAAAATAAATACTAAGTAGTTATCAGGTAAATAAATACAACTCTGCTATCGAAACATAAACATAGCGTCTTGAGTCTTGTACGAGCCATAATTGACCAGAAATGTAGTACTTTATCGACCGCATATAATAATAATGACGCAACTCATAAGGGCATAAATTTCCAATTCCCAAGGATTAACGGACCGATCGACAGAGCTCAAAATTTAATATGAGGACGCCTTAAATATTACAGCAAGGTTGGATTAAGGCCGGCCGAACCGGATCAATGTCGCAAAGCAGACTAATAAAAAAATATCAACTTGAAGTTACTATTGATTGTAAACAAAATTGTTTATGTGTTGTATAAGTAAATAAAATATTACATACATATCGGCGCAACAACTCATTTACTTAAGATATTGTGATTCTTAAAATTAAAACTACAATGATTTAAAAATGTTTTCAAAAGCATGATTCATAAAATGTTGCTATTTTGATTATTTAAAACTATAGTTAAAATTATAAAAATTTAAATGATTAATTAATCCCTAGAAATAGCTACAGCGCATGTAAACATTCAATTAAAACGGGTTATTGTAAAATTCGTTATCAAATTCACACTCTCGGTTTTGCTATAAATACGGCTGTCTATTACTATTAGTCATTCGTGCTCGAGTAGCCGAATAGTGCGGAGCTCTGTATCATTATTGTTCGAGCTCTAGTAAGCAAAGGTTGTAAGACCTATTTCTACTTGATTTTCTACCTATGATGGTGTACCCAGGTTTAGCTAGGTTTTAGATTGATTTTAATGTGGTTTGAATAATGTTTGAGTTGTGATGAATATTGATATCTTGAATATCGTAAACTAGGTTAATATTGTAAAAATATTGTCAAGCATTTCAAAAAGAGCTACCGCTGAGTTTCTTGCCAGCTCTTCTCGGTGTGAGTGGCCGTTCCGAGCTGGTGGTAGAATCACTAAATAATTTGAATAAAGAGTGTTTGAATTTAAACATTTAATTCGATGTTTCATTAAAGTAATTAAATGCCTCACTTGAATAAGCAAATATCAGTTCTAGTGCAGTAGATAGTGACAGCAGAGACGGTGACCTAGTAAAGGTCAGCGGTTCTGCTGATTTGAAAAGAAAAATGTGACGCGCTTTCACGACGCGTCACCCGTCTTTTCTTACATAGGCCACCGTTTATCCGTCATCAGAAGTGGGATTGCTCCAAGCGATCCCTTTCTGCCGCTCTGTGTGTTTCAGATCCTGATTCAAATGGTGTGAAGCCTGAGGCGCTACCTGCAAGCGCGCCTGGAACGAGTACACCTGCGTAGAATACGCAGTGCACGAGCCCTGACGGTTGTATTCTACCTACTTACTTGGTCTGTATTGACCGGATTTTGTGAGTTAAAACACACTTATAACTTATAATTTTATTTACTTATGTTGTTATGACTTTTGTCATAGCAATTCATTTATTTATTACAATGCTTAGCAAAGTGATACAACTTAAAACAACAACATAGTCACAAAGACTTGTCTTAAAACTTCAACACAATCACATAAAAACAAAATACAAATAACTATACTGCTGACGAAGTTACACGATCGGTGGTACCCACAACTCACGAGTACAATTCCTAACATCGTTATTGGCGTAGTAACACGTTCAATGACAAAAACAAATTACAAATTACTATACTGTTAACGTAGTTAGACGATCAGTAGTAGGTACCTACCTACAAATAAAATTCCTATTATTATTATGCGTTCCAAACAACCGTACAGCATAGGATTGACCGAGGTGGTTAGATAAAACTTAAAAACTTCTGTACTACCCTGTTTATTATTATTATGTTATCTTAAGTTTTGTTAACATTAATGATTGAAACCAGGCCTAGCTTGGCCTTGTGTTTAATCACCCTTGGAAAGTTTACAGATTTCTCGAATGCAGACTATCAACTACGAAGAAGCGGCAGCCCTCCCGACGGCTGTGGTGCCCCGAGATCTGGGTCTTCCGACTTCTCTGCAGCCAGCTGCTGTTGAGCAGACTACCTACTCTTCGACGGATCTTAACACCCGGTGATCGCATCATTTACTATCACTTTCTAGTTACTCTTTATAAAGTAACGTAACGTAAAGTTTAAAAAAAAAAAAAAGATTCCGACGAATTGAGAACCTCCTTTTTTTTTTTTTTTTTGAAGTCGGTTAAAAGGCAACTTGAGTTGTCCTACCCGCATGAAACAAAACACATTCATTTAATTCTCTTGCTCATATTATCACATGAGATAACCGTATCGGCAGAAGAAGAGGAATCTCCAGTATTAGCCAATGAGCCTATACCGTGCACTTCGCGAGCCAGCATGGTTGAGCAACACACCCAAGAATCACCTGATTAAACAAATAGTACGTTTTGATCACACCATAACAGACACACATAAATCACCATAACAAAGTACCACAGAGTACGCAATGCCAAAGTACCACAGAGTACGCAATGACAAAGTACCACAGAGTACGCAATAATAAAGTACCACAGAGTACATAACAACATAAGTACCACAGAGTACGCAATAACAAAGTACCACAGAGTACGCAATAACAAAGTACCACAGAGTACGCAATGACAAAGTACCACAGAGTACGCAATAACAAAGTACCACAGAGTACGCAATGACAAAGTACCACAGAGTACGCAATAACAAAGTACCACAGAGTACGCAATGACAAAGTACCACAGAGTACGCAATAATAAAGTACCACAGAGTACATAACAACATAAGTACCACAGAGTACGCAATAACAACAGAAAGTACCACAGTGTACGTTATTCCAACATAGTACCACGGTGTACGCTACAATTTAAAATTACATACTTTTTACACAAAATACATCACTCATATTATTTAACCCAAAAGGTACACAGATACCAATCTCAAAAGAAAAACTTTTCATCGTTTCAGATAACCCTCAAGAACTCCGGTACACGCGGCGGGTGCAGAGCGCGCACCGCCGGTCAGAACGGCCGTATCGGCGCAACAACTCATTTACTTAAGATATTGTGATTCTTAAAATTAAAACTACAATGATTTAAAAATGTTTTCAAAAGCATGATTCATAAAATGTTGCTATTTTGATTATTTAAAACTATAGTTAAAATTATAAAAATTTAAATGATTAATTAATCCCTAGAAATAGCTACAGCGCATGTAAACATTCAATTAAAACGAGTTATTGTAAAATTCGTTATCAAATTCACACTCTCGGTTTTGCTATAAATACGGCTGTCTATTACTATTAGTCATTCGTGCTCGAGTAGCCGAATAGTGCGGAGCTCTGTATCATTATTGTTCGAGCTCTAGTAAGCAAAGGTTGTAAGACCTATTTCTACTTGATTTTCTACCTATGATGGTGTACCCAGGTTTAGCTAGGTTTTAGATTGATTTTAATGTGGTTTGAATAATGTTTGAGTTGTGATGAATATTGATGAATCGGTTTCTATCTTGAATATCGTAAACTAGGTTAATATTGTAAAAATATTGTCAAGCATTTCAAAAAGAGCTACCGCTGAGTTTCTTGCCAGCTCTTCTCGGTGTGAGTGGCCGTTCCGAGCTGGTGGTAGAATCACTAAATAATTTGAATAAAGAGTGTTTGAATTTAAACATTTAATTCGATGTTTCATTAAAGTAATTAAATGCCTCACTTGAATAAGCAAATATCAGTTCTAGTGCAGTAGATAGTGACAGCAGAGACGGTGACCTAGTAAAGGTCAGCGGTTCTGCTGATTTGAAAAGAAAAATGTGACGCGCTTTCACGACGCGTCACCCGTCTTTTCTTACATAGGCCACCGTTTATCCGTCATACATAATGAATTTTATAAACTTCCTATTTAAAGACAGGTATTCTTAAACATTCATTCGAAATGGATATCTCAGCTAATAATTCGGTCTACAAGATAACGCTTAGAAGCATATGACTGCTATAATTGAGAGGTGCGTCGAACCACCCTGATACTTGAAGCTAAAATGCATACATAAGCATTAAGCACCGGAAAGCGCAGCGTTGGACGACCCCCCAATAGGTGGACGGACGATCTTATACGAGTCGCTGGTATCCGCTGGAAGCAAGCGGCATTAGGTCGTGTTCTGTTGAGATCTATGCAGGAGACTTTCGTCCAGCAGTGGATGTCGTCCAGCCACGACGCGACGTATGACATAACATAAGTTAAAAAAATTACCTACTCACCTGATTAAAGGCCACGATAAAATGGTGTTACGATAACATATTACTGGTTCGCCCCGAACTGAGACCTCGCGGTATCCATAAACATGTACAGAGATCTATTGACATCATTGTGAAGTTATGTTAAAAATACTGAAGCTATAATATTTATTACTGAATATATAATATTTATCTAATTTTAGTATTTGTTGTTCAAGTACAGGATATAATTCAAATAATTGATAAGTTTCAGCCTCAGCCTTTCAGAAAATTGAGAGTTCTGAGGTCAACTTTGGACGTTAGAAAATCTCCACTTTGAAAGCCCCCCATTTCGTCAATTTTAAGGGGAAAAATTAAAAAAAAAATATTTTTGGACTCTATTCCTAATTATCTTTAAAATGATATACCGCAACCCTATGTAACTCTATGAAAAATATTTCACTTCGCATTCGCTCATATGAGAGCCCCCCTGAAATAAAGATTTTTATAACTTTTTAAGCCATATTCGGCGGAAGGCCATCGGTTTACATATTATATTTAAATTTGAAGTAACTACGTTCAGTAATTCAGAAGTTATAAGGCTCTGACAGAGAGACGGACGGACGGACGGACGGACGGACGGACAAGTGCAAATTCACTCAAGTAGACTCAGAGACCTTCGCTTCGCTCGGTCAATCAGATTCAGCTTTACTATACTACATAATATGTACGGCGGACAATAGGGTGCCAAAATCTTCTCTCGCGTTCATCCGTTCGCGATTGTAGTTTATGTACCGCAATCACATTCAAGCTTTATTATTAGATAAACAAAGTACGGCTTAATTTTGGCACTTCGAGTGCAGCGCTGGGAAATTTATGTACCTCTCCGCGCCATAAATTGTAAACTTCTTGTCATGTGTTAAAATTGATAAATTCATTGCCAGTTACACAACTGCTAGCTACTTCGTGGTACTTACTGCAAATATATAAGCTACAAATAGAGATATTGTAGTATTACACAACGTATTTCCGGACATCACAGCGTATTTAAGAATTTCATAACGTATTTCAAAATTTCACAACGTTTAAAACTTATTTCAGCCAGCTATTTCAGAATTTCACAACTACAAAATTTATTTCACCTCGTCGCCTAAAAAGTCGCTTGCAGGTTCAATAATTTACCACAATTTGAATTTAATATAATATAAGAATATGAGTCACAGACAGTCTTCTTTTTTTCAGAGAATTATTGGAGAACCACTTATTTTCAAAACATCAAGTATCTAGACCAATCGGTCAGCGCTATACGTAATGGTATTTAAAGGTTAGTCTCGCTTTCTTATATATTTAATCGATTAATATATAAAAGTAGGTAAGCAATGTTTATATGTACATAATATAACCTCAAGCCGACGGATAAGGTCGCAAGTTGCGGGTCAAGACGGCCGAGTGCTCACAATTGGGACGATTCCCCTCTATAACTACTCTTGACGACCTCCGTGGCGCAGTGTGTAGCGCTGTTGCCTTAACGTACGGAGGTCCCGGGTTCGATTCCCGGCAGGGTCAATTTGGGAATTTATAATTTCTGAATTTTCCCTGGTCTGGCCTGGTGGGAGGCTTCGGCCGTGGCTAGTTACCACCCTACCGGCAAAGACGTGCCGCCAAGCGATTTAGCGTTCCGGTACGATGCCGTGTAGAAACCGAATAGGGGCATGGGTTTAATATAACTGCCATGCCCCTAACAGGTTAGCCCGCTACCATCTTAGACTGCATCATCACTTACCATCAGGTGAGATCGCAGTCAAGGGCTAAACTGTAGTGGTTAAAAAAAAAATAAAAATAAAAAAATATCGTAACTAGGTACACTTGACACAAGATGATGTCTGTCCATTGACTTGCGATAATAAAATTGAATCCATACTACTACAAGAGAAATGTTCAAGTACGTTTGTCTGTCGCCTCAACTTCGTCACGACTCATATGTTTAACCGATTTTGACAAAAGTTTGGAACATCCCGAGGCTACTTTTTATCCCGGGAAATCATAGAGTTCCCGAGGGAATCAAACAACTTTAAACCACGCGAATGAAGTCGCGAGCATCATCTAGATTCTAGCTAGAATAGTAAATACCTAATGCTAACGTAGGTAGGTACCTACTTGTTCTTCGTTTTTTTATTTTATTTTTATTTTTTTATTGAAATGCCAACAAGTATTGTTCAAACAATTAATAATAATAAAATAATACAGTCATGTCTCGTTCTATCACAACACTTATAGATAGATAGATAGATAGATAGATAAAGCCTTTATTACTGAAAAAATGCAATACATACTTATGAACTATTTTACATAGGTACGCTAAAATATTTTACATACAATATTGTTAAATAACTTAACCTACTTATTTTACTTATCACTCTATTTATTCATTTTATTTACAATAATTTCTTCTTTATTTTCAGTACGCCCTTTGGACGAAGGCCTCCTCCAGTCGTTTCCATACTTCTCTGTCTTGTGTCAGTCGTTGCCATGTTGCTCCCAATCTTTTGATGAAATCGTCACTCCACCTAATTCTTTGCCTTCCTCTTGATCTTTTACCATCTCTTGGGTACCACTCTGTGACTCTTTTAGCCCATCTATCTTGGTTATGTCTGCCAACATGTCCAGCCCACTTCCATTTGAGTTTCCTTATTTTACCTTTCACATCTACTATGTTAGTTTGTTTTCTTAATGAATCATTTGCTATTCTATCTTTTCGTCTAACATGTAACATGCTGCGTTCCATTGCACGCTGGCAAATTGCGAGTTTATTCTCTAATTTTTGTGTTAGGGCCCAGGTTTGAGCACCATATGTTAAGATAGGCAGTATGCAGCTATCGAATACCTTTTGTTTGCATTTTATTGGCATTTCTTTTGACTTCATTACTTCTTTTAGCATCCAGTATCTGTTCCATGCCTTTGTAGTTCGACGTTCTATCTTCTTTGTCATCGAATTTGTCATTGAGACGATTTCACCAAGGTATATGTATTCATCGACATATTCTATTTCTCTTTTATTTACTTTAATGGGTTCCTGTTTTCCGTTCGTCATTGCCTTTGTTTTTTGTATATTCATGTCAAGGCCAACTTTCTTACTCTCATCCAATAGTTCGTTTAGCATTTTTTCTAATGTGATGGGGTTTTCAGATAGTAATACTAGGTCGTCCGCAAATCTCAAGTTATTTAGGTATTTGCCATCTATTTTAATTCCTTGATCATTCCAGTTTAAATTTCGGAACACGCTTTCCAGTACTGCGTTGAATATTTTTGGCGACAAGGGATCTCCCTGTTTTACTCCTTTCGATAGCTTGAACCATTTTTCTTCGCTCTCTAGTTTAATTTTTGCTGTACTATTTTCATATATATTTTTTAGTATATTGATATATTTTGTAGGTATACCTTGCGCAACTAGCGCCTTCCATATTTCATTATGTTCTAAGCTATCAAAAGCTTTTGAATAGTCAATAAATATGATGTAAATTGTCTTATTATATTCGTTATATTTCTCGATTATTTGGTTGAGTGTATGTATTTGATCAATGGTTGAAAAACCGGCTCGAAAACCTGCTTGCTCTAAAGGTTGATGTTCATCTAAGCTTTTTTCCATTCTTTTAAGAATTATTTTAGAAAATATTTTATATATGTTTGACGTTAAGCTAATGGGACGATAGTTATTTATGTCACTAGGATCACCTTTTTTATGGAGGAGTTTAATTATTGATCGAGTCCATTGCGTGGGTATATTTTCACTTTGTAAAATCGCGTTAAAAATTGTACACAGGATATCACTAAGTACAGGTTCAGCTGATTTTAG
The DNA here is from genome assembly GCA_917051295.2 of Erebia ligea. NCBI lineage: Eukaryota > Metazoa > Arthropoda > Insecta > Lepidoptera > Nymphalidae > Erebia > Erebia ligea. The sequence continues at coordinate 4,216,486 of OU785241.1, forward strand.
AAGTTCGTTTGAGAAGCCATCTTCGCCTGGAGATTTGTTACTTTTCTGTGTTGACAAGGCATATTCCACTTCTCTAGGCAGAATGTTTGGTATCGTTTCCTCCACTCTATTTATGTTTATGTCTTCGGTCGGATCTTTGCTACATTTATATAAATTTTCGTAAAAAGTTGTGGCTATTAAGATAATATCTTCTCTATTACCGACTTGTTTCTTTTCTTTATTTTGAATTTTGGGTATCCATTGAATTTTTCTGTCTAGTTCTCTGTACGCTTTTTTAACAGCACCTGTTGATTGAATATATTTTTGAATAAGCATTAATCTTTTTTCTCGTTTCTTTTGCCTGGAGAGCCTATTGATTTTCTTACTAATTTCATTTATTTCTTTTCTGTTCTTCTTTCTGTCCTGTATTAGATTTTTCCGTCTTTCCATCAGGTCACTAATACTTTTTGGTATTTCTTTTCCATTAGTTGACTTTTGGGTAACACATTGTATAAATTTAAGTTTTTCCTCAAAATTGTTATAGGTTTCCTGTATGTCTATTTTACCATCTATTATTAATTTATCTAAATTTCTTTCCTTTTTCCATTTTTGTAGTTCTTGGTTAATTAGTATACTTTCTTGTTTTCCATACGTTGCGGTGCTGTTTGAATAGTTCCGTCTAGTTTTTCTTTGATGTTTTAAACTTATTTCGGCCCTTATCAATCTATGATCAGAATTAAAGTTAAAGCTGTTGATTATTTTGAAGTTTTTAATTAGTTGTTTATTATTGCTCAAGAAATAGTCTATTTCGTTCGTTGTTTTGCCATCTGGCGAAATCCAAGTCCATTTCCTTTGCGGTTTTCTATTGTAAAATGAGTTTATTATCGACAAATTATTGCTTCGTGCTAACTGAATCATTTTTTCTCCGTTGTCATTGCAAACACCATAACTATATGGGCCTATTATCCTATCATCCTTTTGCAGAGCTACTCCAATTTTTGCGTTGAAATCGCCCATTACGAAGATGTTTTTCTCTGATAAATTCTCTATCGTCTCTTGTAGCATTGTATAAAAATCGTCCTTTTTCTGTTTATCTGTATCCTCAGTAGGTGCATGTACTTGGATTATTGTAGATACTCCCAAAGTTGGGAGGTCTACTTTTAATGCAGCTATGCGTTCTGATACTCCTACGAATTCTTTGATGTTTTTCTTGAGATATTTTTTAATCAAGAATCCTGTTCCATATTGTCCTTTAGTTTCACCAATATGGTAAAATATATAACCATATTTTTCTTCAATACTTTCTCCCATTCTGCGAACTTCACATAGACCTAGGATATCCCATTTTATTTTTTGTAGAGCTTGTTCTAGTTCCATTAATCGTTCATCATTTCCTAATGTCCTTACGTTCATACTCAAGATATGGAACTCCCTATCCTTTTTTGATCTTTGTTCCTTATTATTATTTTTAATTGTATTTTCTACTCCAACGACTGGTGGGTGGTGGTCTGGCTCTCCCGCGGTGACCAACCGTATTGGGAGGCTGTTTTTGCAAATGTTTTCTTTATCGCTGCTAGATTTATTTTGTGTTGAGTCGGTAGAAGAGCTATTTATATGCTGGAGGGGCCTTGCTGATTGTTAATCGTCGGTTTTCTCGAAGAATGTGGCAGGATTAGATGTTTTTTGTACTACTTCATCACTACGTTTTTGTAAAAAGCTATTCATCGAACTTTGCCCACTACTCGACGTATATGTCTTATGTTTATTTTTCTTTGCCGTATGGTACTGAGATGAATGTTGACTTCGCTGTACATTCGTGTTGCTAAATTGATTTGGAGGGGTAGACTCTAACTCTCTTTTCCGAGAGTTTTGGGCGTTTGTGCTTTCCGTTCTAGTTTTATTTGGTTCGTGCACTATCAACCTATCTTGGCGTAGAAATGCTATCTTTCCTTCACTTCGTGCTTGTTGTAATTGGTCTTGAAGCTGTTTTCTTTTTTCTAATACTTGTTGTGGGTAGTCTTCCTTCAGGTAAATAGATTTATTCCTAAGCAGCTGTTTATTTTTAAGAATAGCGACCTTTTTTCCATAAGTTGTAAGGGTCACCACAATAGGTCTTATTTTATTTTCTGTTTTTCTCCCCATTCGTTTGGTTATTTCTATTTCATTTCTATTGCAATCCACTTTCATTTCCACTTTAACTAAGTTTATTATTTTACTTTCTAGTTCTTCATAAGAGTTTTCCCCTTCTTCAACCCCAAAAAATATTAAATTTCTACATCTTATCTGTTTTTCTATTGTAAGAATCCGTTCGTTTTGCTCGCTGTTGTTTTTCTTGATTAGTTCTATCTGCGATTGAATATCTTCGAATTTTTTATCTATATTTTCATTTATATTTTTGGTGATTCGCTCTTCCACAATTCTGAGTGATTCCTCCGAATCTTTTTTGATATCGCACCTGAGTTCGCGTAACAGTTGCTCTAAGTTCGACATTTTGCACCACTAGTATTGCTTGTTTTTTTTTTTTTCTTTTTTTTTGTCTATAATCTCTTGAAATAATCGAAAAGATTAATCTCAATTCAATCCCAAGTTATAACCCTGAAAAATAATCTTCGATGCCAGGATCCGATCCTGCGGCCCGATCGATAAAATCCAAGGCTTATACTAACTGGGCTATTGTTTCAGTTGAGGTGAACGTCGAATATTGTCACTGTATTTATCGATTTAACAGGTTTCACTAGGTCAAATTTAGTAGTATTCGTATTGTAAGTATATCAGGGTTTATTTTCCAATAGCATAAACTGTGTTACTTCGTTGTATTACTAAGTTCATAGAACAATCTTATTTCTAAGTTTCACTACTCGCTGCCAGGTGGCGATATTTTTCCAATAACCGTTAATGCTACTAAGTTAGATCTGCCCAATACAAATCCTCTAGTGTAGCCCTATTGAGACATGTAATGTGCCATCTATCGGTACTTCTTTGTGTTACTAGGTTCATAGAATGATCTTACTTCGAAGTTTCACTACTCGCTGGCAGGAGGCGATTTTTTCCAATAATCGTTAATTCTAATAATAGTTATCTGCCCAATTAAAATCTTCTAAAATAGCACTAATGAGACATGTAATGCCATCTATCGGTATTTCGTAGTATTACTTCGTTGTGTTATTAGGTTTGTAGAATGGTGTTACTTCAAAGTTTCACTACCCGCTTGCAGGTGGCGATATTTTTCCAGTAACCGTTAAATTCAATTGAATAAGTTTTCAATTTATATTTCTGTTTTTAAGTTTTAAAAGAATCTAACTAAGTTGTACTAGTTCTTCTCTGGTAGAAAACTCTGGGGAAAGTCACATTACTCACTTCTTGCCTTGCAAACCTGGTTTTAGAGCTTCTTTTTGTATTTGTTGTGACTCCATGTATTTCCAGATTTATTAGTCTTTCAGCACTGGCTATGCAGAGATAACATTTCCACACAGTTTTCACTTCAATACTTAATTATAGGCAAATACAGCATTATTATAGATAATCCGGTCAAAATTTTTTTTTTTTAATATTTAAATACAAAAGCAAAGAATACCTACAAGCTAATAGATTCACATAATTAAAGTTAAACTTGAATACATAATAATTAATATTATACAATTAATTTAAATTAGATTAATAAATTAAGTTCAATAAAATAAAATAATTACACTTAAATTAGATCCTACTATACAATACCATTAAATTAAAAATTGAGTCGGCAAGTTAAATAATAAAGAAAAACATTGCATCCATAAAGTTACAGTTTCATTTCAACGAATAAAGTTTCTTCTTAAAGCTAGTTAGAGTGTCATGAAATATGTCAATGTCAAGGTGGGTCAAATTGTTATAATTATTAATAAATCGACTAATTGGGGAGTATTTGCCAAGATTACTATTTGAAAAGCATGGTATAAAGGTGTTTTTTCGTTAATTGTATTGTAATACAGGATACGCGGACGCCCGCGACTTCTTTCGCGTGGCATAAGTTTTTAATTCCCACAGGCACTCCTTAATTTTCCGGGATAAAAGAAGCCTATGTCACTCTCCAGGTCCTCAAGGCCTCCAGGCCAGCTCTGTTGCGGCGTGATTGAAGGACAAACTCTCTATACCCATGCAAAAATCACGACGATCCGTTGCTCTGTTGCGGCGTGAGTGAAGGACAAACTCTCTATTTAACGTCCTTGGGTATAGAAATTACAAAAATTTTGAAATACGTATTTCATAATTTTAAAACGGAAGCCCAAATACGAATTTCATGGCCATAACTTGAAAAAGTATGGAATTTCATACAAACTTTCAACCCCTATTTTACCCCTTTGGGGGGTAGAATTTCGAAAAATCCTTTCTTAGTGGATACCTACTCTTCACAAAGAACACACCCTCCAAATTTCATGTCTCTAGGACCAGCGGTTTAGGCTGTGCGTTGCTATATAAGTCAGTCAGTCAGTCAGGAATTTGAATCCATACTTCCATACTAATATTATAAATGCGAAAGTGTGTCTGTCTGTCTGTCTGTCTGTCTGTCTGTCTGCTACGCTTTCCCGGCCCATCTTTTTAACCGATTTTGCTGAAATTTGGTATAGAGGTAATTTATATCCCAGGGAAGGACATAGGCTTTTTATCCCGGAAAATGAAAGAGTTCCCGCGGGAATCAAAAAATCTTAAAATCTTAATCCACGCGGACGAAGTCGCGGGCATCATCTAGTTTTATATATATAGATAGATGACTGATAGTGATGAGTGTCTAAATAATTCTACTAAGCAAAAGTAAAACGAGTGATCAATTAAGTAGCTTCAACTGTACATCTATGACAGCCACTGCCCGCTACTAGGTAAGGCCGACACGACGCCAGCACTCGGCAGTGAGCAGTAAAGTGGCGACAGGCGAGCTAACTAGTTTTTTATCAACGAGAAAGCACGCAATTACCGCTGCGGCCCGTTTGTCGCCCGCCTCGGTCGGTATTTTTGTATTTTTTGCACAAAACTACATTTAAACTAGTCCGTCCACTGGGTTTGCCCGCAAATTGATGGGGTAGGTAGTTTGTAGCGCGGTACAACTACATTGAGCGAATAGAGTTTTGAAAGTTTTATGTGACTCTCGCTGCGTACCTACATAGGTACCTATTTGACAAATGGTTTTTCCCTGTTCCAACGTTCGCATATTTCACTAAATCTGTTGTGAACAGATCTAAAATAGATCTATTCTGACCTCAGTACCTAAAAAGATCTAACAATATCTTCTTTTTATATTACCGCAGAGCACCTGATTTCTCTCTACTAAGAAATATTGTTCTAAAGCCATTCTCCATACTCCGTACTAACATTATAAATGCGAAAGTGTCTCTGTATGTCTGCTATGCTTTAACGGCCCATCTTTTCAACCGACTTTGATGAAATTTGGTCTAGAGATAGGCTGTATCCCGGGGAAGGACATATGCTACATTTTATCCCTGAAAATTAAGGCGTTCCCGTGGGAATCAAAAAAACTTAATCAACGCGAACGAAGACGGCGCTAAGTCGCTAACATCAAAAATTGGAAAAATGTCCTCATAGGACGCGAGGTCCCAGTTCAGGGCAAACCACTAATAATTTAAAATTCATAATTACGCTCAAAAGATTATAACAGACTCGGCGGACTGACCGTATACCTCATTAATGTAGGTTGAATTTTTTTATAGTTGCAAAAATATAATTTATTAAAATAGTCGTAAAAGTCATCATTGCACTAACAACAGACTATGCGGGCTGACTGTACTCTATTCATTTTTCATTGAATTAAATCTTAAATTTTAGTATTTAGTTGCAAAAATATAATCAATTCAAAATATAGTCGTACAAGATTCATAATCTTATTCACGCTATCGCAATGGGTAACTCGCAACCTACAACGGATTAATTAATTTTTACATTTATTTAAAGTTTGGAATCTTGCAACTTGCAAGATGTTCCCCTTGTTTACGAATGGTAAATTATTGCTACTTGAAACTTATTGCAATAGTGTAATATTGAGGGAGTTTGAGATATTTTGACATTAATATTAGTTATTTATTTATTTTCATCACTTTATTTAAATAATAATAATAATTAAATAAATTAACCAACTCGGAATACGTTACTGTTCTGTATTAAAGTGCTCGTATTATATCGGGGTTAATGAGTGTTAAATCGGACCGGCAAATAATTCCGTTATTTGGAAAATTTGCAAAGCACGAAATAATATTTGTGCCGTGAACCGAACGACCTTAATTTTAACCAATTCATGAAACCGATAGACTACGAATAACTTATTTAGTTTCAACTTTATGAATACAATAATTACTGGGAATGATGTTTATTTTCATTGTATTGGTTATTTCGGGTGGCACTGTAACATCAATTAAAACTCGCCTTTAAAGGTCAAAGATCATTGTCGTCCGTCCTTTTAGTTCAAAAGGTACTAATAAATATAACAATGTAATGAATACTTTTACTGTCTACAAATAAGCATCAGAATTCAAAAGTTAGAATAACTATGTATATTTATATACTGTACCAGTAAATAAAATTTTGAATTCAATACTTACTACTTAGTCAAGTTAATCGAGATGGCTAATCTTTGGAGATTGACCGCCGCGCCGTGGCCGATGGAAGATATTTTAATCAAAATTAAATTATGACATTATTATATGGACAACTATATATAGATGCTGCCCGCAACTTCGTCCGCGTGGATTAAAGTTTTAGATTCCCGCGGAAACTCTTTAATTTTCAGGGATAAAAAGTAGCCTATGTGTTATTCCAGATTATCTTTGCGCCAAATTTCATCCAGATCCGTAAAGCCGTTCTGGCGTGACTGAGTAACAAACATCCATCCATCCATCCAAACTTTCGCATTTATAATATTAGTAGGTATAGACTATAGAGGCTATCTTATCTACATTCCAAATTTCAGCCAAATGTGTTCCGTCGATGCGGCGTGAAGGAGTAACAAATATACAAACTTTCACATTTATAATAGTAGTAAGAAGACAGCGTTGGTCATCAAGACGTCGCTGTTGTTACTTGCGAGCTTCAATAGACTCTCGCTTACGCAGGACTCTACAGCGCAAGCTGCAAACTAGTAACGCAGTATCATTGTTTTATGTTACTCCACTGACAGGTTTTTGAAAGCGCAACCATTGTTCCTGTGCGACTCTTTCAGCCTCAGCGTCTGCCGGCGCGACGACGCCACTTTCATCGCGTTTTCGCGTTTCATCAGTATCGCGTTTCACACTATGACGTTAGTGCCGCTATTATGACCGAGTGTACCTGCCTGCCTAATGCCTGTGTAATGCTTGGCTAATTAGGGAAACTTGACTTTTGAAGTTCTTGTGAAATATTCTTCATATACGAGTATTTAAACAAAGACAAAAGGATGAAACTCAACAAATCACTGGGTGTGGATTCAAAAATTATATGCGGAAGGACTTGGGAACCCACCACATTATTATCCCAAGAAGACTGCTACCATTATTTGATTAATGGAAAGGGGTCACGACCCTCAGTAATTGAGGAATAGACGCAGAGAGGGGTTCAGAAATTCCACCCCAGCAAGGCCGCGGTTGAACCCGTGTTTTTTTTATAAATAGGAAGGTGATTTTTCTTCAAATTTACTTTATATTGGACTTTCGTTATAAAGTTTTTATGATGTTTAATTTTAGTATACCGGAAGGCGTGTTAAAATTACTTAATTTATATAAATTTTTCTTTATAAAGTCATTGTAAAGTTTTTTTTAAAACTAGAAGGATTTAGGTTTGAGGCGAAAACCGAAATTATTGAGTTTGGCTTACCGCCCAAGGAAATCACAGTAAATCACACCCTATATTTTAATCTCCAGAATTTCATTCATTCGATTTTTAATCTTTCGTAGTAGTGTCGAGTACGAAAGATAGGTCCGCATAGTATTATTGGTAAAGGTACATATTATGTTGCTATCTTGCTCAGGAATTTTTAACCGACTTCCAAAAAAGGAGGAGGTTCTCAATTCGGCGCGTATCTTTTTTTATTACAGAATGTTTAAAAATAGGTCAGTAATTTATCGATATGCTTATTACCAGAAGTGAAAGATAAAATATAAAGTTACGTAGACAGCTACGTGCCTAATGTTAATATCGAATCGTGTCGTTAGATTAATGTTAGCGTGACGTTATTAAGCAATTAAACTGACGGATGAGTTATTGCCAGTTAATTGATTGTACACACATACAATGTATGTTATGCGCTATTTTGAAATCTTCTTTCCTCTATTTAATATCGGACGAAGAATTCTGATGATAAGTAATTATTAGTGCTTTGTTTATTGCTTGGAACATAAATCAAATAATTATTTCTTGGTTTTCCACATTAATTTTGAAAATGTTCGTCGCATTTTTATCATAACATACCTATCAGATTTGAAACTCTATAATGCGAAAAAAGCTCGCCGTGTTTTTAAAAACACTCATCTCGAATTGGGCTTAACGAAAATTTGTCGATGAAGGAGTTGACTTTCGAAGACATCTTGATTTTATAACAATAAGCAACATGTAAATTCATCATCACGACTTAACATATCGTTGAACGTCTATAAAATATATAAGACGTGATAATTAATTAGGATATCTTAAAACTAAAGCTACGAGGTGTTTAAACGCGCCCTCTGCTCAATATCTCAGGAATATCAAAATAGTAATCAAATGTTTAAGCCGAAGTACTCAATTAGTTGGTTGGACTCGAATTTTCTTTAAACTCTCAGCCTCCAATATCAGAAGAGTATGAGTCATTTCTATGGTTAAAGCAAACAATTTTAAAATTTCTGAGTGAATACATCTATTTATTATCTAGGTTGAATTGAAGTTCATTGTTGACACATTCTACTAAAAACGACCTCCTAAAATCAATATTAATTACAGTATCTAATTTTACAGCGACACCTAATAGTCAAAACAAGAGTTACTACTATCCTTAACTACTCACGTACCTTCCCGACTACCTACCGTGCAAAATATATGATACATCATACAATATACGAGTACAATGAAGTTTGGCAACCTCCCCATACTTTCACAACGTCCTACTTTCCTAGACTAAATTGTCTTCTATTGTAGTACAATCACTATAGACTAAAGAGCATAGTGCATTGTTGATTCATTCAAACCACTAATTAAGTTTACATACATGCATACAATTATAATAGAACCAGCCTTGAATGACCACGCATGATAATGCATCATTGTTTATTGTTCTTTTACTTTTTAATGTCAAGACCGTCTCTAGATATAGAGAGGTCTAAGATGACTATTGTAATCTATCAATGTAAACAGATGTAGAGTTCTTTGTAGCAGATCAAAATAGGACACAACATTTTTAGATCGATATAAAAGTTTGACCTCGGCACATAATATAGAAAGAATTCACAAAATGAATTGCGTCTTCATTCCTCATTCGCATGGCTAGGGTCTGGAACACTCTACCTAAAACTGTGTTTCCCACCAATTACAATCTGGGTATCTTTAAATCAAGAGTGAATAGGCATCTTCTAGGCAAGCGCGTCCCATCTTAGGCCGCATCATCACTTCCCATCAGGTGTGATGTGGTCAAGCGTAAGCCTATAATGAATTAAAAAAAAAAAAAAACATACTATCCATACTAAATGCGAAAGTGTGTCTAGGTCTGTCTGCTACGCTTTCACGGCCCACCTGTACAGCCAATTTTGATGAAATTTTACACAGGGTTAGGTTGCTTCCCGGGGAAGGACATATAGTCCAGTCATCTTAGTAGTTCACCTCGGAATTTGAGATACCCAGCTGATTTTTTGTATAAACTTGTATTTTGGCATTCTAAAAGTTGTCTCAAAACCTACATATGGTAGGGTGTCCGCGTCTATTAAAATTTGAGGTCAAAGGTCACAAAAATCGATTTTTTGCTTATTTTTTGCAAATATCTCATTTCCTATGGGGTTTTCGCTATTTATATTTATTATCAATATTGTAGAGAATTAAATTCCCTACAACTTTTGTTTAAAAAAAAATTTTATACGTTGAATCGTTTTCGAGATAGAGGGCGGAGAGCGCGCGGTTAGAGCATAATGTAAGGTCAACCGGTATAGTCTTGGTCAAAACACGCTATATAAAGTTTATTAAGTAATTATTGATAAATATATAATTAATAATAATTTTCATTTGTTATCAACTATTACATTATACATATTTAATCATTTTTTTCATCAATTAAATCTATCTATTCAATAATACTTACAACCCATTCCTAAAATTAAAAAAATATTAAGGGACAAACTTTAATTACATTATAATTATATTTTTATTTCCACTAATTATAATTTAAGTAGACAATAATGAAGTACAGATTGGAGTAGCATCTTCAGGAGTAGTATCTTCAGGAGTAGCATCTTCAGGAGATGTTGACTCGACAATGCACGATTGTAAAGTCTTTACATTCATGCATTGTAGAGACCACACCATAGACCACATACACACATTGAGGCAGATTGTGCAGAAGTCCTATGAGTACAAACAGCCTCTGTGTCTCGCTTTCGTGAACTATGAGAAGGCCTTTGACTCCATCGAGACCTGGGCTGTTCTGGAATCCTTGCAGCGATCCCAAGTTGATTGGCGATACATCGAAGTTTCGAAATGCCTATATAGCACGGCATTTATGTCTGTCTAAGTACAGGGTGCGTCTACAAGACCTATCCAATTGCATCGCGGGGTGAGACAGGGGGATGTTCTGTCCCCGAAACTGTTTTCTAATGCTTTGGAAGATGTCTTTAAAACGCTTGACTGGAACGAACAAGGCATCAACGTGAACGGAGAGCACATTTCACACCTCCGCTTCGCTGATGATATCGTCATCATCGCAAGTTCGCTGCAAGAGCTGCAGAAGATGCTCGATAGCCTTCACGCTGCCTCCCGACGTGTCGGTCTCCGGATGAACTTTGACAAGACCAAGGTCATGTTCAATGAATTGGTCATTCCGGGGCCGATTACTGTCAACGGATCTATTCTCGAAACTGTCCAAGAATAGACATACCTTGGGCAAATTTTGCAAGTAGGAAGTAACAGTTTCGAGAAAGAGATAGAACGGAGAATACAGCTGGGCTGGGCAGCATATGGCAAACTCCGTCGAGTCTTTTCGTCGCCTATACCGCAATGCCTGAAGACCAAAGTCTTCAATCAGTGCGTCCTGCTGGTTATGACTTACGGTGCCGAAACGTGGACACTGACATCGAGGCTAGTCCACAGACTTCAAGTCGCTCAACGCGCTATGGAAAGAGCTATGCTCGGAATTTCTTTGAGGGATAAAATCCGAAACGAAGTAATTCGCCAAAGAACCAAAGTAATTGACATAGCTCTCAAGGCTAGCACGTTGAAGTGGCAGTGGGCTGGTCACGTTTGCCGTAGGACTGACGGGCGCTGGAGTCGCAAGGTCCTAGAGTGGAGACCGCGCGTCTCGGCAAACGGAGTGTGGGGCGCCCCCCGGCTAGGTGGAGCGACGACATCCGGAGAGTGGCTGGCATCAAATGGATGCTAACAGCCAAGGATAGGCAAAGTTGGCGCAATCTTAAAGAGGCCTATGTCCAACAGTGGATGCATATTGGCTGATGATGATGATGATGAGTTGATAACAAATGAAAATTATTATTAATTATTTATTTATCAATAATTACTTAATAAACTTTATCTAGAGTGTTTTGACAAGACTATACCGTTTGACCTTACATTATGCTCGAACCGCGCGCTCTCCGCCCTCTATCTCGAAAACGATTCAACGTATAAAAAAAAATTTTTATACAAAAGTTATAGGAAATTCAGTTCTCTACAATATTGATAATAAATACAAATAGCGAAAAACCCATAGGAAATGAGATATTTGCAAAAAATATGCAAAAAATCGATTTTTGTGACCTTTGACCTCAATTTTTAATAGACGCGGACACCCTACCATATGTAGGTTTTGAGACAACTTTTAGAATACCAAAATACAAGTTTATACAAAAAATCAGCTGGGTATCTCAAATTCCGAGATTCTTACCTAATTTTGACTAAGATGACTGGACTAATAGGCTAATTTAGGAGTTCCCGCGGAAATTGAAAAAACGCCACGTGGACGAAGTCGCGGGCATCATCTAGCACTATACATATATAATTCTAGAACAAACTTACGTTTTTTTTGTTAGAGTAACTATGCCCGACTGGTTTAAACTTCAATCGCTTAATTTCTCATATTATCTTTGACAAAAAAAATAATTTACTAGTTAACAAAATAACATTATACAGATTATGATTATTTTATAACATTATTTATCAGTAAGAAGTGGTAATAGTAGTTTGTGATATAAGGGCGGTAAATAGGTTTTTACATACGAGTTGACTAATGTCAGCCCGATGACGCCAGTCGAGGGCTGACCATCGTCACGAGTTAGTTAAAACCTTAACGCCCGTGTATCACACGATATTTTTCAATACATTTGTGAGAAAACTTGAAAATAAAACTCGAGTAGGTAGGTACAAGGTACTCACTAGAAAATGGTTTCTCACGCCCGTACTTATTTCGAGATTTTTGGCGGTTATTCATAGCGCGATTTTTTTCTTTCATCTAAATACCTAATTGTTGATTTAATTTTATTATTCCACATCACTTATACCACTCATATTATTTAATAATTTATAAGAAAAACTCAATAAAACTTTTAAAAATAGCGCGCACAGATTAAAGATTTAGTATCTACGGCGCGTTGTTGTAATTGCGTTTTTTTTAATTGGCTTCATGGCTCCAGGTTCTAGCTCTTAACTCCCAGCCTGGACTATTCAGCCTTTAATTTTTTGATTTATAAAACTTAAAACAATTTTAATTAATTATATTAAAGACAATTTTTTATTTCATGAATTAATTTCATTTTTTTAGGTTTTCTACATACAAAGTCAATATCATTATGAACCTTCTTGCGAGAAAACTTTTTATTTAGAAATAAAGTGGTATTAGAAAAATTAAAAAAAACTGCAAATTTACTGCACGAGGGCAGTAAATTCTGCAAAAAAAAAAGCACGAGGGCAGTAAATTTAACTTACAAGCACTGTTTACTGCCTCTGTAAGTGCATTTTTCGAGCAAGTGTATTGAAAATTAATTTTTCTCACCTCCGGGCGGAAAGCGTCAATTTTCCTCCCGCTGCGCTAAAAGAAAATGCCGCTTTCCGCCTCCGTCGAGGAGAAAAATAGTATACACACCACGGGCAGTAAATAAGAAAGCCTCAGATCACATGTTTATAGACCTCGGCTTCGCCTCGGACAACAATTACATGTGATCTGAGACATTTCTTATTTTACTGCCCTAGATGTGTAATGTACTATTGGTTGATTGGAAATTTAAACTTGGACATTTTGGAAAATTGATGTCATAGAGATTCTCATGAAATACGAAACTTTTGCCAACCAGTAATATGGTAGGTACTAGGTAGCTTATTTTGTATAGCATATAATGGATTTATTAAGCTTAGCCACGGTTACGCTCGATATAATAATGGTTGAAGACTGAAAAGAAGTACCAAAACACTACAACATAAATATACCCAATATGTAGATACAGCTGTCACATTTATTCGTAGAACTTCCAGCAGTAAATATAGAATTACTTATAATGTAATCGTCAGGCCGAGCGGGATATAAATGAGATTTCGGATTTCAGTCTAATATGTCGTTTTCTCCCTAAACACGATTCGGCGAAACGCCTGTAACTCAATGTCATAAAGGTCAAAAATACAAGAAAGATTTTTGACACGAGCGTGATGTACCAATCCGATCCGTGTAATTTAAGAGGGTGGCAAAAGCTAGGGTTGTCAATAAGAAGTTCTTTCACAGGTCTTACTATTACGTATTTTTTAAAGTTATGGTAAAACGATCGCAATTACCACTGATTGGCTAACACTCTTTCGCTACTGGCCAAAATATAAGACTACCATAAATTCAGCGTATCACAAATATAGAGATTGTAATTTATAACAATGATTGATGCAGCGTTTTAACGAAATTTGCGAGAAAGTTAGAAATTTAAGTATGTAAATATGAAAGGCGAAACAACAATATAATATGGTATTATAAAGTTATAATTATTATGATTAAGTGGACCATTATTTGTAAATTATTATGAGTAAAAAAGTCTCACTAACAATTAAGCTGTAGGTAAACTGCGAAAATAATAACGACAAGCGGTCCAGAGGACCATGAAATAAAACTTGTTCACCAATCTAAACTTTACAATAGTGCCAACTACAGTGACTCTCGCCACTTTGAACCAGAGCTTCAAAAAAATAGATAATTTGTGCGTTATGATATTTATTAGGTTAAGTTTATGATAAGTATACTGATAAGTTCTCATTAAGTGATTTTTTTTATCTTTTGAGACTAAAATTCTTTAACCACATTTAGGTATAGAGCCACCCCTAGGAGGCGAGACACCAGTCACCACCCTCAATATGGCTGCGTGACACGATGAAATTGTGTTCATTTGGACGTTCTGTCAGAAACCTGATCGAAATGTGACGATAATACGGTACTGACTACTGACAAGTAATACTCGTAAAAACAGATCGTAATATCGCGCCGTTAGATTTTGTATTTTGGTTTTATCCTTACCAGTGTATAAAATTGTTATTAAAGTAACCTCTGTAGTTTCTAAAATGAAAAGAGATACCTACAAGGATACTAGTCTTGATAGTCGTAACAAAATAGGTAGGTACAGTACAGGGAGGTTTGTTATAAGCTAAACATACCTAGAGTCCAACAGTTTTTGTTTGGTTTTGAGTTTTGGTGCCATCTCTGGTACACAACTGTATATTACAGTCCGATTCAAACTTTATGACGTCTCGGAAGTTAGCCGCGAATGTAGGCTCGCGCAGGTAACAACTGAACCGTCCTACTGATGCCTAATATTGTATTCTGCGCATCGAAATGCACTATGTTGATGTCGATGAGGAGTCATAAAGTTTGTATCGGACTACACATGGATTAACAAAAATCCGTCCATCCAACTAAATACCTTACAAAGTTCTGTGTACAAACGAAGAAATAAAATTATTAATTATTCTTACGTTTATGTTACTATGTTCTGCAATCATCAGTAGAAAGTACCTGTAACAACAAAAAACAAACAATTAGTAAATTAACAGTGTTAATTAAAAACACTGGAGTTCGTTACCTAGTATAGAGAAGTATTTATTATTCAAGGTGTTGTGACGTGTTTTAAAAGATGAATCTGTAGATGAAGATGATACCATCTCACGAACGAGTTAAAACTTGTCGGGCATACACCGACTAAAATATGGCTCCGTACCCAATTATAATAAAAACTCGTATTTTCGGTAAACGAGAAATGGAAGACGGCGCCAAGAATATCATTAAACAATTAATATAGTTAACGGACTCCGTTGGACTCTCCGGAACAGGAAATTGGTTTGTTTGTTATAAACACCGTTTATTTTGCGCCAAAATTAAAACTTGTTTTTGGATAAAATGTGGGCATATTCAATCTCACGTTTAGGATAATATTTTACAAACTGCATCTTCTACTACTTAGGATTTGGACCAAACGCTCTGGTCACTACGGCGTCAGGCACGAAACTAGCGACCGCCGAGCGACGGTGACAGCGGGGCGATGTGGTCCTAGAACTGGCGACGAATTTCGGGAAGGTTCTTTAGGCATGCTGAAATTGTGAAAAAATATAATTTCATCAATTGGCAAATCCAGTCCTGCCAGTCTGGTAGAGCGTTTGCGGTTATTTAGCTACTGCGCAGCATATAACATTTGCAAAAAATATCCAAAAAAACATTTTTTGGCAACTTGATTTTTTATCTTTAAATTTAGTACTTATAGAATTCGAAAAAAAGCCCAGACGTTTTTGTAGGTTATAAAGTATTCCAGACCTCTTCAAAATTCTTCCCCAAAATCCGTCGCCAGCTCTCCGACTAATCGCATCGCCCCGCTGTCGCCGTCGCTCCCTCGTCGCTAATTTCGTGCCCGTACACTTAGGATTGCAAATTGCAAATAGCAGTTCTTTACACTCATGATATTTTTGTTTTTGGGAATCTTCTTATGATAGATAACCTAACCTAACCCAACTTCCTGGGCGATACGTCGAGTTATGTGATAGGATTTATACCTATTAAAACCAACTTAGTGCATACTAGTGGTTCGCCCCGAACTGAGACCTCGAGGTATCACAGAGCGCCATCTATTGACATCATTGTGAAGTTCTGTTAAAAATATCATCATCATTAAAAATTAAATAATTTCGTTTCCTTATAATATTTATCTAATTTTAGTATTTGTTGTTCAAGTACAGGATATAATTCAAATAATTGATCAAGTTTCAGGCTTGAGAGTTCAGAAAATTGAGAGTTCTGAGGCCAACTTTGGACGTTAGAAACTTTGAAAGCCCCCCATTTCGTCAATTTTAGGGGAAAATTTAAAAAAAAAATATTTTTGGACTCTATTCCTAATTATCTTTAAAATGATATACCGCAACCCTATGTAACGCTATAAAAAATATTTTACTTCGCATTCGCTTCTATGAGTGCCCCCCTGAAATAAAGATTTTTATAACTTTTTAAGCCATATTCGGCGGGAGGCCATCGGTTTACATATTATATTTAAATTTGAAGTAATTACGTTCAGCAATTCAGAAGTTATAAGGCTCTGACAGACGGACGGACGGACGGACAAGTGCCAATTCACCCAAGTAGACTCGAGACCTTCGCTTCGCTCGGTCAATTATGAGTCTCCGAGATCTCTTACGATTTGCAGCTTGTTTTGACTCTAACATTTCTGCGTGGACAAAATGTGGAAGGGAATAGCTGATTAATTGTCCCTAGCCTTATTTGCGATTCGTTATTACTTTTGAGAGATAATCCATTCAGTTTAAAAATAAGTATTCCAAGTCAATTCCACATCTGCAGCGCATCCGGCCGGAGTGCCGTGGCGCGTCGCGTCCATTTCCCATCGGTAACCCAATTGGCAGGCAATCTCGCACCGACGCCGCCTCATTACCTTGCTGCCGGGGGTTTGATAACAGAAACCTTTTTTTTATTTTTTTTTTTATTCACTACAAGTTAGCCCTTGACTGCGATCTCACCTGATGTAAAGTGACGATGCAGTCTAAGATGGGTAGCGGGCTAACCTGTTAGGGGCATGGCAGTTATATTAAACCCATACCCCTATTCGGTTTCTACACGGCATCGTACCGGAACGCTAAATCGCTTGGCGGCACGTCTTTGCCGGTAGGGTGGTAACTAGCCACGGCCAAAGCCTCCCACCAGGCCAGACCAGGGAAAATTCAGAAATTGTAAATTCCCAAATTGACCCTGCCGGGGATCGAACCCGGGACCTCCGCACGTTAAGGCAACAGCGCTGCACACTGCGCCACGGAGGTCGTCAAAACCTGTGGTAAACATGGCCCGGCCCTATGACGCCCTTTATCCAAAATTCAAATCGCAACCGCGCATCAGACGCGCTGAGTCGCACGGACGCACAAATACTACTGACTACTACAAATACTATTTAATATTATAAATGCGAAAGTATGGATGGATGGATGGATGTTTGTTATTGGCAGGCATTACTTTGCGGAAGTCCATGATAATGACGGAACAAGAAGTTTAATTCGCTATAATTCGCGCGGATGGATGATTGTTACTGAATCATGCCAGAACGGCTGAACGAATCTGGATGAAAATTGGCACAGAGATAGATTATAGTCTGAAATAACACATATGCCAGAAAATTAAAGAGTTCCCGCGGGAATCAAAAATCCTTAATCCACGCGGACGAAGTCGCGGGCGTCAGCTAGTATTACAATATAAAATACCACAAGACTACATCAAGCGAGACACTCGATACTAGGGTAGCATAAACTGGGCTAGGATGGACTAGAAGCGTCGCCAGCATCGTTATAATTAATCACCCCGGACTTCGTTAGCGAAGATGGAGATCAAACGGGCGGGCATCGCTTGGGTCGTTTAGGATATCATGTGATCTCTTTGAAGAGTGTAGCGTCAACTAAAGTCAAGCCAGAGAACAAAATAAATAATTCAAAGATTCAATGTTGGTGTGTCAATATAATATACAAATTTTTCATGATGCTTAATAGCTATTATTATTATTATATATAAATTTTTCATGATGCTTAATAGCTAATATTACTATTATACTATCCATACTAATATTTACATCATTATCATTACAACCCATTGTCGACTCACTACTGAGCTCGAATCTCCTCCCGGAACGACAAGGGTTTGGCCATAGTCAACCATGATGGCCAAGTGCGGATTGGCAGACCATATTATACTGATGATAATTATATTTTCATATGTATTTTATTTTATTTTAAGAATTTTGTATAACTGTGTTATTTTGTATGTTATATTATGTTTATATTTCTATGGGCCTAGTTGCCTGATTTAGGGCTAATTTTTCAATCGTCAGATAAATTTTATCGGAGGAATAAATTTGACGTTTTGGCAGATTTTCAATACAAAACCTGTCAAAACGTCAAATTTATTCCTCCGATAAACTTTATCTGACGATTGAAAAATCAGCGCTTAAGCAAATAAATTTAAAAAAAAATATACAATATGATATACTTATGCCTAAAACCATATCAAATAAATCAATAGTCAATACTCCATACTAATATTGTGAATCTGAAAGTGTGATCTGTCTGTTTGCTACGAATCTGCCACGAAAACTTACTCTAGTTTAAGAGGCGCCAAAATGTTCTACTGGAAGTAGAACGATACTATTTCGAAACATTTTCTTGAGGAATTAACATACTCAACTCGGCATTATTTTACCTTACAGTAGCGCAAGAAATACGTAGGCGTCGAGAAAGTTGTCCGTCAAAAGTAGGACCCTGGGGTATTATTATGGTTAATCCGGTCTTTAAATACAAAGCGCCGTTGAGGCTTATAAAATTTCAATGATATGACGTTGAAAACAATTAGTCCATCATTTATGATGATCGCATATTAGAGCAGAACCGCAAGCGTCGACTTTTCCGCAGGAGCCTCAAATTGTATGGCATGCAATGCTAAACGCAAACTACCTACTTCAAAGTTTAAACACAAAATGAAAAAAAGAAAGAAGCATCGTTATTTGAGGCAATTTCTGTACAAAAATTATTCAATAAGCATGCAATTTAAACAAGGGCATTGTAAAACAAAAATAAAAATGTATTTTGTATTCATGTGTCGTTCGAATGAAGTCTTAGTCTGAAGTAATTTCCCTACCGAGTAATGCTTATAGACTCGTTGACATCATTATCGTTATTAGTAAGCACATATTATTATTACTTAATGCACCACGTTCGGTGCATCAAAATTTGGGTCGAGTGCGGCTTCTAATCTGTGATCAGCCTTACTCATGCAGAATTAGTGGGGCGCGAAGTCATCGGTTAAAAATAAAGAAATTCCATAGCTAAGTAAAATAAAATCAAACAGGTTACGGATTTAGCATTTATTTAACCGTTAAAATATATGTATATTTTAAAAATATACGTCTCATACCTCGCCTAGTGTTTAAGACCGGGGATCCCAGGCATCCGGCTCTAACTTTACGGATTTTAGTAAAAAAAACATTAATTGGGATGTTGCTTTGATGTAAAAAAAAAGATTTTTAGTAATCATTAAATAGAGGACTTGCCAAAAGTCATAATATCCATATCTCCTGTTAATTTTATATTTAATAACCAACCATAAACTATGTATCGATTAAAGTAAAAAAGTGCGTTGACTTTTGATTGTTTTAATGCTTGTTTGACTGCAAAGATTGTATATTTTGCTTATTTTCATAGTATTATGTCTTATGGAATCTTGCTGTGGGGTAAAGCGGCAGATATTCAAAAAATTTTTGTATTACAAAAAAGGGCAGTACGTGCAATATATAATTTAAAACCACGTGAATCCCTTAGAGAGAAATTCAAGGAAATAGGTATTCTTACAGTAGCTTCGCAATATATTTACAGTAATTTAATCTTTGTAAAACAGCATATTCAGAATTACAAAAGAATATGCGATTTGCACGATAGGCCAACTAGAAACCGCCATAGGCTCGTGACTCCATCGCTCCGCCTCAAGAAAGTCCGAAGGTCGTTTGTGGGAATGAGCATTCTATTCTATAACAAAATTCCACAACCTATTTTAAACTTGCCTTTACACAAGTTTAAAAAGTCCATTAAAAGTATGCTTCTGAAAAAAGCTTATTATACTGTTGAAGATTACGTAAATGACAAAGGAGCATGGAATTGAATCGCTCCAGCAATGCTAAGGACAGCGGTTATGTATGTAATTACAAATTAATGAAATTGTAATTTATTTATTTTTTTTCAAAAGAGCAACCGCCGAGTTTCTTGCTGGTTCTTCTCGGTAGGAATGGCATTCCGAACCAGTGGTAGATTCATTCGACTATTCATAAGCACTTGTAAAAAGTCTATTTGAATAAAAAACTTTTGAATTTTGAATTTTGAATTTTGAGGAAACCTGCAAGCCCGTATAATATTTTCATAGGTTGTTCCCCATAATATTGTCATAGGTGTAAGAAGTCTACCTAAACCCTTCTTACTGTAAATAGACACCCTTGCTTGGTAGTCGCGGCGATGATTTGAAACCTCCTGACTGAGATGACTATTCAAAATTCCAAGAACTTCCATTTCGCACCAAAGTAAGTCTAAAAAATAAAACATAATAACAAATAAACTTTATTATTTCACTTTATTATTTAGTTTTAAACTTCTATAATTTCAGTAGTTGGCAATTTTTCTTCACCAATAAATTCTGTTTTTCTTGGCAAAATAAATAAACGACCAAGCTTCAAATCAAAACATCACGAAGTTTCAAAACGAATTTATAAAGGGTTTCACTTCGCAAACTGAATGAAAAGGGACGTTATTGTGCAAATGTATAGCTTCGTTAAAAGAAAAAAAAAATATTCCGGGTCGAAGAAAACATTCAAATTCACAGAGGTCAATACAGAACCTTGGAAAAACATTAAATATCAAAATTTTGTACAGGATTGTGAAATTTCGCATTCGATTTCTTTGGCGTAAACATCATTATTTTTAAGGTAATAATAATAGGCTATTTCTGCAGCTGTAGATTATACCGAGAAGAAGTCAATAAAACCTGCGCAATTGGTGTTAACTATTATAATAAAATGTTATGTATAGAAAAAAATTGACAACCTCCGTGGAGCAGTGTGTAGCACTGTTATCTTAACGTGCGGAGGTCCCGGATTCGATCCCCGGCAGGGTCAATTTGGGAATTTATAATTTCTGAATTTTCCCTGGTCTGGCCTGGTGGGAGGCCTCGGCCGTGGCTAGTTACCACCCTACCGGCAAAGACGTGCACGCGGGGTAGGTATGGGTTTAATATACCTGCCATACCAGGTTAGCCCAGAAAAAAAGTTAGTGTGTTCGAATGCTATTCGTTCGTACATCGTACATCAAATTGTACATGAATTGAACTCGAATTATTGTATACGCAACCCGGCGTTAAGAATTCTAATTAAATAGTTATCATTAAGGAAGAACAAAAACTAATACTAAGTGATAAGGTTAGTGATAAGGCCGCCTTTACACCGTAACAAGTTGTAAATCCTGTCACCATTAGTTTTACCTCTGTTTTGTTATTTGTTTGTGTGTAATAAAGTGTTTTTACTAATTTTACTTACTTACTTACTTGCATTATAATACACATGCAAAATATTATCCAAATGGTAAGTTCCGATGCAATATTGCCGCTTTATGTTTGGATAGGTACACCTATACGTGAACGTCCACAGGAGGACGACGATGATAAGAACAAAATCTTCGGTGTGTTTTCTTCACATCAAACCAGACTCTACAGTTAAAATATTTTCAAGTTCAATAAAAGTATTCTAGGTAGGTGGTTGGTAGTCCTAAGGTAGATCATGCCGTATAGTCATAGCAATTGAATTGTACATTATACAGGGTGTATATCTATGCGTATAGAATCTTCCACTATGAATTTAAATTCTATATAAACATCAGAATGCACTTAAGGCGCTGATAAACAAATTAACGCATGCAAGGTTTCACCATCAAATGTTCGATGGCTAAGCGTAACTTCACTTGAAAACACATTAAGGAATCGTAAAAATCTATAAGCAGAGCCGTAAGACTCGCAGGTTGCAAGCGCAACCCGCAAGACGGGATGATAAAATGTGTCCCAACTCCCAACCAGCACGATTCCGGTATCTGAAGCTGGTTTCAGGCAACTTTGTACTACAAGATGTGGCTTTAAAGCAGTTTTATAGGGTTGTCAACTTCTCGCTCTAAGCAGCTGAAAAAATCCATGACGCTCTAAAATATTTAAAAACATCATCATATAATCATAAGAATTCTATACAATTTCCAAGAATTAAGACTTTGCAGTGACAGCCCTATGGAAATTGACAAGTTTCGCACCTTATGATTATAATTAAGAAGTAACATAATCATAAACTTTGGATAACGGCTGATTATGTTAATGTCTTGGTAACAAAAAGGATTATTGAAGGTGTGTCTTCATATAACTTAATAAAAAAGTGAGAAATAACAAGTAAGAAACTTGTGAAAATTTTTAATGAAGTAGGTAATTTATTTAGGTTCGTCATTGTATAAATCTTCACTAATTGGGTACCTAGTATAAATAATTGCCGCGATGAAGTCAAACAATACGCGTATTAGGCAAATATATTGCAATACTGCACGAGAGTATAAATTAGTATTAAAGGATTAAGTATATTAAATTAGAATAAATTAAAATAATCCATTCTAATATTATAAATGCGAAAGTGTGTCTGTCGGTCTGTCTGCTACGCTTTCACAGCCCAACTACTCAACCGATTTTAATAAAATTTGGTACAGAGACAGGTTACATCCCGGGGAAGGGGATTCCAGAGGGAATTAAAAAAACCAATCCACGCGAGAAAATTCGCGGGCATCATCTATATCTTCTATACTTATAATAAAACTGTAACATGTCCAATTCTGTACATTGAAGATATTTTGAAATTTTTTTTGGAAGGCACTCATTATTCGATACTGAAGCCAAATCTGTAATTTTTTTCATTTTTGTCTGTCTGTCTGTCTGTCTGTCTGTCTGTCTGTCTGTCTGTATCTTGGCCGCGCATCACGCCGAAACTACTGAATGAATTCAAACGAAACTTGGCACGATTTGAGCCCATACTACGAGGTAGGACATAGGATACTTTTTATCCTGAAATTCTACCCCCGAAGGGGTGAAATAGGGGTTGAAAGTTTGTATGAAAGTCCTTAATTTCTCAAGTTATAGCCATGAAACTTGATATATGATCTGCGGGTTGAAAATGGAGGCATACGTGTTTCACAGTTTTTGAAAATTCAACCCCCAAAAGGGTGAAATAGGAGATGAAAAGTGGGAAGAAAGTCCTTCGTTTCTCAAGATGTTTTACAAGTTATATCAACGAAACTTTTTATTTTAGCTTACGGTAAAAAATAAAGAAGTACGTGTGTCACAGTTTTTCAAAATTCCACCCCTAAGGGGGTGAAATAGGGGGTGAAAGTTTGTATGAAAGTCCGTCATTTCTCAAGTTATATCGATTAAGCTTGGTATACAAGCTACCGGTCGAAAATGAAGAAATACGTATTTCACAGTTTTTGTAAATTTTACCCCCGAAGGGGTGAAATAGGGGTTGAAAGTTTGTATGAAAGTCCTTCATTTCTCAAGTTATAGCCATGAAACTTGGTATATGAGCTGCGGGTTAAAAATGAAGACACACTTGTTTCACAGTTTTTCAAAATGTTACCCTCAAAGGGGTGAAATAGGGGTTGAAAGTTTGTATGAAAATCCTTCATTTCTCAAGTTATATCGATGAAACTTAGTATACAAGCTACCGGTTAAAAATGAAGAAACACGTGTTTCACAGTTTTCGTAAATTTTACCCCCGAAGGGGTGAAATAGGGGTTGAAAGTTTGTATGAAAGTCCTTCATTTCTCAAGTTATATCCATGAAACTTGGTATATGAGCTGCGGGTTAGAAATGAAAACATACGTGTTTCACAGTTTTTCAAAATTCCACCCCCAAAGGGGTGAACTAGAGGTTGAAAGTTTGTATAAAAGTCCGTCATTTCTCAAGTTATTTCGATGAAACTTGGTATATCCACGCGGACGAAGTCGCGGGCATCAGCTAGTCTAGTAATATATAAAAGTAACAATCTAGTAATATATAAAAGTAACAATAAAGAATAATTTAGTTTTAGTTCTTAAGAAATGGACATAGTTACGAGTACATGAGTGTGATACACACAATTACCTTCTTACGTCCTAAACAAACAGTAGCCTGGATATATCATCTAAATAACAGTAGCAAAAGTAATATAACAATATATTAAACGAATATACATATAGCTACCAATACAGAGCCCCGGGAGCATTATCTCTTAAATCTATTTGAACACGTCGCAAGACCGGACGAGCGCCCACACGCGGCATTACGTATAGGCAATTGTCTTGTACCGGCTACCCCCATAATTGGACACATTTGATGGAATTAATACAGTAAATGGTGTGTGTTTAGTTACTGTTAGTCAGGAGTGAGATATTCTGCATCGCTGTGCATTGGCAGCACCCACATACAAATAATAAAGTATTTTCAGGAACCTAAATTTCAATGGACTACCAGCGGCCGCCAAAGAAATTAATGACGTCACAGCCATCGGGCTGTCTCTGTCCATCAGGACTGAGATCAATTGGAAGGCCAGAACTATCTGGATAGTCGCCCGGGATGCAAAAGTAATTGGACTAAAAAACTGGAGGAGTAACACACAGGATAAAGATGGATGGAGAAATCGACTGAAGCAGACCGACAAAGGGCTGTATGCACCAATGATGATAATGAAATATCAATACGAAAATGTATCTCTGCTTATTATGGTCTATTCACTTAACTGATAATGATGTTTAGCAGCAGATATATGTCTTCAGCATCTTGGACACGGAAGGGCAAGTTTTATCTTTAAAAAATCAAAGAATTCCCAAGAGATTGTAATATTAAAGAGTGTTTATTTTAAAACTGCCAGTTACCAAACAAAATGTCAAAACGACGTGAAATTCTCGTTATAATTACTTGTAAGTATTATTTTTTTCTGGTAAGACAGAGTCAGACTTTCTATGTTCAGATTTAGGTATATTTTCGTTTCAATTTATAAGTGAGCAAAGTGATTTCGTAAGCGTTATTAATTTCGGAGGGACATCAAAAAAGAATTTCGTTGTGTTTACTACAGCGATATTATATTTTGTCAAAGGCTTGTGGGAAATCGGTCAACCCAAGATAATTGCGTCTACAGTGAGTACAGATTACAGCTGATTACGGAACATAAAAGGTAGAGTATGGTTACGCAGAGTTTTAGGTTCTTCTTCGAGTGCTTCTCTGACCAGTGAATGTCAGCTGCGTATACTACGTAGTTATTTCTATTCTTCATGAGGCCAAAGATGAAATAATAGGTAAGGCTAACAGTTCGGCGTCACTCGCCTGTCTACTCTCAGATGTTCGCACCGGAACTTTTGTGACCAACATCTCTTCTTGTAACTTTCCCATCATTTTATTTTGGTTTAATAAACTGATTGATTAATGTAATCCATTGCTTGTATTGCCACAGTCTACACATAAGTATTTACTGCTAGACGTTAAAATCACGCAATTTTTTGACATGTTTTGCTTTGATTGTTCATTTTAGAAACGTGGGTCGCTGAACTTTGAACTTTGACAGTGATTTGTATTAGATTTCAAAGGTTTTGTGAAATTTGAATATCTGCAATCTGATCTTTACAAAGTTTTTTACCCTGACTATAGTTTCTAGAAACGGTTTTATCAAATAAAAGCACGGTGAAATGCTAGCAATAATAAAAAACAAATCTCCAACAAAAACCCATACCAAATAAGATAAAGCCAAAAGTTCGGTTTGGTGTAATTAGTAGTGGAGACCAACTTGTATCTTAGTACAAGACACGACTTTACCACACCGCGCCGGTTCGGAAAACAGATCCTTATGAAACGAGCAGGCAAGAAACTCAAGCAGCCAAATATATCCAAAAAAAATAGAATGAAATCGGAAGCCCTCTGGATCTATTAGTGTCACTGTCAGTAAGCATATTCCACTTTCTACATTTTCGAGAGCAAAATAAGGTCAGCAGTGACACGACTGTCAGTACCGAACTCGAAGTCCTCATTCCTTCCAGTCGGCTGGCCCTCGGGCGGCGTGCTCACGTCAATATCAATGTTTCTAATTAACCACTGGCCTCTAACCGTCCGTCTTGTCGTTGACCACTTTGGCAACCGAGTGGAAGTTACAAAATTACCAAACAACATGAGGCGCGCGTGTTCGGAATTTTCCTATGAAACTTTTGGAACTTGGCAAGCCAAAATTGGTACCTATAACCTAACGTAAACAATGAACATGGGTATTATCGCGCAATTAGTGGAATGAATAATCGTTTGATTTCGTTTTGAGTTTAAGAATTGGTTATCATAAAGTAATTAAGTTAGTAATAACTATGTAATAATTACTAATAATTAGTAATATCTGAAAAAAAAATGCATCTGAAAATAATTTGTTAGAAGCAAGCCATTTAAAAACTGAGGAAGAAAACTGTATATAGATAAGATAACATTATGTCTACATAAATAGCTTATCTACTAGCTAATGCCCGCGACTTCGTCCGCGTGAATTTAGGTTTTTTGGTTCCCGCGGGAACTCTTTAATTTTCCGGGATAAAAAGTAGCCTATGTGTTATTCCAGACTATAATCTATCTCTGTGCCAAATTTCATCCAGATCCGTTCAGCCGTTGGGGCGCGATTGAGTAACAAACATCCATCCATGCATCCATACATCCATACTAACTTTCGCATTTATAATATTAGTAAGTAAGTATAGAAGATAGAGTTAATAAGGTTAAGCCCCTCTTAGAAAGGATGTTTAGATATTCCAAACGAGCGAAGCCAGGGCAGGTCAGCTAATTCTAGAATAGACTGTAAACAATTAAAATTGGCTACGAAAAAGTTATAAATTTTCCTTGTCCTTGTTTACTCGAAGATCCAATTGCCAAACCTGCTCTATAATTTGCACTGATGTTATTTTAATCACTGGCCTTTGGTCATTGTCAATAGGTATTTCATTCTCGTACGAGGGGAGTAAATATTTGTAAAAGTGACCGAGGTCGTACTTTTACGACGCACCCACCTACAATAACGGCTAGTGTATTAGCTGCTACGTAGGCCGGCCACGTGAATGTGAATAGATTGTGCTGTAATAAACCACTACTGAATTTCTTTTTTCATCAGAGAATCACTTTAGAGGTTCAATGTCCAGTTCTCGAGCCAGTGCTTCCGAGACACTTGAGCAAAGAGAGGTCATGGTGGATCGCGTTAACTTGACTCTTAAGGAGGTGTCCGAATGGGGTGACGCCAATCTAGTCCAGGTTAACGCCACCAAAACACAAGCGTGTTTATTCACCGCTAAGAGGAGCCCTTTCACCTTGGCTCCTACTTTCCAGGGTATATCCGTACCGATAAGTGATCACATTGAGCTCTTGGGAATTGACATCTCTCCCAACCTCAATTTCGGGAAATGTATCGAGTCAAAGGCCAAAACAGCTGCCAAAAAACTTGGCATCCTGAACAAGGTGAAGCGATACTTCACGCCAAAACAGCGCCTCGTGCTCTATCAGGCACAAGTCAGATCTGGCATGGAGTATTGCTGCCACCTTTGTGACGGATCCGCCAAGTACCAACTCGACACATTAGACTCGATAGATCGCCGGGCCCGAAGGATAATTGGCGATCAATCACTTACGTCAGCGTTGGCATCCTTAAGTGGTTGAGGTCCAATCTGCCCGCACGAAACGTTTTTGCTCGACGTTTCTGATCCGAAGCGCTAGAGTGTGGAACAGCCTCCCAGCGCACGTGTTTCCTGCCACGTATAACTTAGGTACCTACCTTCAAGGCAAGAGTAAATAGAAATAGAAATAGAAATGATTTATTTCATGTAGGACAACTTGGCTTATCCCGGAAAATTACTGAGTTCCCTTGGGAATTAAAAACCGTAACACACGCAGGCATCATCTTTACTTCTATACTAATATTATAAATGCAAAAGTTTGGATGGATGGATGTATGGATGTATGGTTGTTTATCACTCAATGACTCCAGAACGGCTGAACGGATCTGGATGAAATTTGGCACAGAGATAGATTATAGTCTGGAATAATACATAGGCTACTTTTAATACCGGAAAATTAAAGAGTTCCCGCGGGAACCAAAAAACCACAACCCACGCGGACGAAGTCGCGGGCATCAGCTAGTCTAGTATAAATAATGAATTAATGGTTGGTACACAATCAATAGAAATTGCGAGTTAGTCCCGTGATTAGACCATATAAGAAACGTCATAATAGCGAGGGCTAGTTGAGAAATAACAACTCCACAATGGAAACTCGAAAAAATATACAATGTGATACAAATAATGCGTTTCCTGAATTGTAAAAACCGATTGAATTGTGGTTTACGGAAATCAACGGTAACTTGTTCACGATTGACTAATAATTGCAAGGTGAATTAAGTTAAAAAGACTTTGGTACAGTCTACTACTTAGTAAATTTTACTGTAATTAAGTAAATTTAGTCAATTCTGCTATATAAACCATCTCTAAACTAAAGTGACAGAACTAATTGTAAGTAATGTGTGATCCTTTTCATAATGCCTCCTGCGGAAAAGGACAGCGCTAGATTTAGTCAAATTAGTTAATATTTAACAAATGTTATTTTATTTTAGTCTAATAATTTAATGACACAGTCTTATTTACTTAAAAATTATGTTGGAAGTTCAAAATACTTTTAATTATTACCTTCAATCTAACATTTTCGTGAATGTATCGGTAACATAATGGAAATGATCCTTACCTGTAAAAGAAAGAAAAAATATATGTTATTATAAAGGAATATGTAAAAAAATAATTTAGAAATTGATTGAAAATCTGTTGCTTGAATTTTGGTAAAAGCAGCACATCATAAGAGAAATCAACAAACAGTAACTATAATAATATTACAAGTAAAATCCGAAAAATAATAAAAAAAACACTATCGAATATTGCCAATACACAGACACGGAAAAATGCATTTAAGTGACCGATCTTAACCCTTTGAAAACAGCAAATTCTGAGTTTTTTGCCGGCCCTTCGCAGTAGATGCCCTGCTTTCGGTAACCAGTGGTAGAAAACAAAAAGAGCAACTTCTTCACAAAAAGTTGCGAGTTAATGAACAGTTTGGTTTCAATATGGCTGCTAAATTACAAAAGTTAGCAAATAACCGTTAAGTTATCAAGTGCAAGCATAACTTGTATGCAATTGCAGGCCATAATTCCAATTATAGTAATGGACGTTGGACATTGAAAACATCGCACCCTGCTTCGCTACAGCCTTTAACCAATACGGTGGTTCAACCCGCCATCGGACGCGCCACATACAATAAATTCAGACTTTTGTGGTAACCCCGCCGGCCCACACTCCACAATACGCACGACACAGAAATGAAATGTCAAGAGGGTAGGGTACCTATTTAAAAAATAGACATTTCCATGACATTGTTCGCATGTATTTACGTTTACAGGATACAGTGTCTTCGCTGTATCATACAGTGAGGAAAACACGCAAAAAATGTTATTCTATCAAATCTTTATGACTTAGGTCCATCGTCCATCGGTGTGCTTTGTCAGTTACTGTAATGTTTTACATATTGTATAGAAAATAAATAAAAGATAGATAATATATATGTGTGTATTGTTTAACGTTGTTGAATCGAAACGCCATGTGATTATCAATTAGAATTGATCACTTGAACAATTTTCCCAGCAGAGTCATTGGTTGCAGTAACGGGGCATTTCTATAAAACGGGGCAGGCCCGTTCTATAGAACGATCAGTACAGTCTACGGCTACGTCGGTTAAAATGGTGTTATGCAACTGGTTAATTAGCCGTTGCATAAAACTGGCATAGTAGACGAAAAGGATTTTAAAAACTTGATGCAAAGATCCGAAGTTTTTCCGACGACGCAGTGCGGTGTTATGGTAATTTGGTAAATTAAATTTTAAATTAAGTTATTCATGTTAATTAAATGTAACGCAAAGATTGGTAAATGTTGTCAGTTGTGTGCTGATGTAGGTTAAAATTCAACCGTATCCTTCGTTTTATTTAATCAAAAAATTTGAGTTAATTAAGTTGAATGTTGATTGATTACTTATTACTACACTTACAAATATTATGTTTTTTTTTTATTTTTTTATCCACTACAAGTTAGCCCTTCACTGCGATCTCACCTGATGGTAAGTGATGATGCAGTCTTAGATGGTAGCATTATGTATATTATTTTGTTGGAAATTATTACTGACTAAACTAAATGAAAAAATGAAAAAAAATCTAAATTACCTAATTTTATTGAATGCGTTTAAACAGACAGAGTCAAAACTTTTAGTCGCCTCTGAAATCAATTTTTAAAATGAAAATGAAAAAGTAGTTCAAGTCTCATATAGCTAAGTCATACATTATCTACATATTCCAAACAGCAGAAAGAACAAACAAATTGAATAATTTACGCTGGCAAGTAGTGGAAAATGGCTTTACACAAGTACACGAAACCGCACTCGGCACCAACCACTACACGTTTATTTTACTTAGAAACGAAAATTTACTAAGCATATTTGTCAGGACAATATTTTCCCATTGTAGTCCCTTTGTTTCCAGGAGTCCTTAGACAAAGAAAACTCGCTAGAAGGTGACTAACCTGCGAAGAAAATGGGACAAGTTGCGAGCTAAAGAATTAATTCACTCATGGAAGAATTTCTTTTAGAAGCATAAATACGAGTATTCCGGTTAAAGTAGAGAGTCAATTTTCTTAAAGAATTGGTTTAAAAAAGTAATGATTATTACGAACTCTGAGTTGGTCATAGGTTTCAGGATGGACTGAAACCCTATAGTATTACACATATAGCTATTGACCACGGTGGTCAATATAATATTACTAGCCCACCGAATTCGTTATCCCACGAATTTGGGCGAAATTAATGATTAATGATAACAACTTTATTAAAGTTTACTGAGCCCATATCATGTCATTTATTGACTCCAATCGAACCCATTTTATCAAAAAATCGATCACAAAATGTTTGATTATCAAAATGTTATAACAACCGCATGTCTACGTCACAGAATAATGAATATAATATTATATTCAATATAATAATTAGGCCCACTTGCACTTCGTAATTTTAACTGATTTAGTTAAATAACGTAATGCTGTCACTTTTTGGCAAGAGTTTTCAATACGGTTGTCAATAAGTGACAGCATTAAATTTGGTATAGGTAACTTGGGGCAAGTGGGCCCCAAGTTACCAAGTGGTGGTGGTATAATAGTAGGCTACGTGCTCTTGTCTACTTTAGTCTTTGGCATGCCTATAAATGTCTTATCCATGCATAGTACTCATTTGGTTAGGGAAAGAGAAATAATATTATAGTCTTCAACGGCTAAGTCTCAACCAATAGACAAGGTCTTGTGCCGCTTGCTTCCAGCGACTAAAATACAACAGAAGTTTGGCGGTCAACGCGCGAAAAACTTATGTATTTTGAGCCGCATCTTTTAGCAAAGACGCAAGTGGTTAGACGATATAAGGGGGTAAACAGGGCTAAGTTAGCCAAAGCTAAAAGAACAGAATAAATCGTTTGTCCAAGAAGGCATCATTCAAGTGATTCAAGGAAAATCACACTAATATTATAAAGGCGAAATTTGTACATGTGTGTGTGTATGTTTGTCACTATTTCACGCAAAAACTACTGGACGGATTTGGCTGAAATTTTGAATGGAGATAGATTATACCCTGGATTAATACATAGGTTTCTTTTTATCCCGGAAAATTAAAGAGTACCCGCAGGAACCAAAAATCCTCAATCCAATCGTCTTTTAATTGATCAAATTAAAAAAATATATACTCGTATATTGCTGCAAGCAAGTGAGCCACTGTATATGTGCATTTTTGTAATCCTTTTAAGTAATGAACAGGTAGGTAATAATATAATTCAGTACACAAATAGGTGTCGAGGTGCGAAATAACTCGCCGTCTACTACAATTAACGATTGCGTTAATGACCTGTTTACTGCGGACAACTAAGTAGGAAAAACTATTTTTAAACACGTCTAGTTTCCTTCGAGTTAGTAAATACTAAGTAGGTATGCTAAGGTTAGACTTGATTGTGTTTCAAAGTTTAGCGTCGTTTATGCTGTCCAAAATGTTTAGTATTGAAATCTTAATCCTAATGTAATAATACATTTAAGTAAAAGTAAATCTTAATAAGTCTGTAAAGGGCGATCCGGGTCTGGTATATGGTATACATACTACGGACTACCCTATTAACTATGTAGTAAAATTTATCATTAGGTTTTTCTAAGGTAACGATTGCAACCTAATATAGACATTCATAATATCAAGCAGAAAAATATATGTAACGCAATAAAAACCCGATACACCTGCAAACACTCAGTTAATAAGAGAAATCGTGTTTATTAACCATCAGGTTCATTTCAAGGTAAAAAGTATCAGTAGTCTCATTGGACACATTTTCAAAATCTATACCAAATTACCTACCCACAAAAAGATTCCATAGAGTTGAATCCAATAATATTTTAATAATAGAGTCAATAGAAGCCGCACAGTGAAACCTTGAACTTATCATATCACATTCAGTAGTAATGGGTATGTATTCAGTATTGGGTACGTCACCCAAGGCCGCAAGTCCATCAAATTCACTGCATCATCGGCCAAAGGCTTTGGTGATATACGATAGGTACGAGTAAAAAATAACGCCTACCAACCAAAGGTAACCGATGACTCACTATACCGCTCCGTTATATAGAAACGTATAGTTATAATGTTATTCGTTCGTGACAAGTAAGCGCTTAACTTTAACCTAAACTATATTAACATCATCAAGCCAGGTTATGAAATCTATTCGCAAGATAGTATACGAAAATGTATAAATCCAAACTTTAACTGAGTCAACAAAAAATATGTTTTTAATTGATTACCAGTCAAAATATCCTGTATATTCTCCGGAGTGAAACATGCCCGTTCCCGTCAGGCTCTGTCTAGACATCTCCGTCAGATGACTGGTAGAAAATAACGTAGGTACCTCTTTCGACTGTGCGAAGAGTTTTTTATAGGGGTTTTGTAGGATTTTCGTGTTCCTTCTAAAAATTCTTTGATTTTCATTTACCGTGTACTATAGAATGGTTAATGTTCTTTTCAAAAAGAACAAAATACTCGTATTTTATCATCGAATCTAAAAATAAAGTGTCCATTTCTATGGTATCGCGTTCGGTTTAGGGAATACTAAAATAACCGTCAAGCGGACACCTACTGCGCACCTTTAATAGAATGCGGTAAATCTATTTTTGGATTTATGGACAGTTTTATATGGCTTTACCGATTCAATTTCCTAAAGAGAGACTAACTAGACGACCTAGAAATAACCAACGATACCCGCGACTTCGTCTCTCTTCAGAACTCTATTCATTTTCGTGATATAATCTTCTTCGGGATGTTCCTAGTTCCTACCCTACGGGAACTTCAAATACTTACTTATCGTAAATCAACGCGGGCTAAGTCGCGGAAATCATCTAATCATACTAATATTTTATAAATGCGAAAGTGTGTTCGTTTGTTGGTTTGTTGGTATGTCCTTCAATCACGCCGCAACGGAGCAACCGATGGACGTGATTTTTTGGGTAATAGTTGAGGACCATGAGAGTGACATAGGCTACATTTTATCCCGGAAAATTAAGGAGTTCTTGCGGGAATTGAAAAAAACTTATTCCACGCGGACGAAGTCGCGGGCATCAGCTAGTTATTATATATAACGCTTTTTCCAAATATATCTTGGCTGAACCTTATAATATGTACCTGAACGCTTTTGTGAAACCCACGTTATATCAGTTTGTAGCGGCTCTACCATGGCATTGGTAAATCAAAATAGATTAGGTATTAATGCCTACCTTCGTTATTAGTTTTTCTTTATTTCTCTTTTATATTTTAGGTAGGTAGGTATATTCGGTGCGTAAACAAACAATTAACTGCGTCAGCCAGGGAATCGATTAGACGAGCAGTCAATTACATGCTTCCTATCAAGCGAGGAATGGAAAGATACTCGTATATATACGTATTACGTACCTATGTATTTGATATGGTTATAGGCGTATGTATTTGGTATGATCTGCCAATTGGCACTTGACCAGCGTGGTGGACTATGATCAAATCCTTCTCGTTCCGGTAGGAGACTCGTGCTCAGTAGTGAGTCGACAATGGGATGTAATGATGACGATAGGCCAAAGAGTCAGGGTGAGTAGGGCAGTGGCGTGCACGACATATCGGCATAAAAGCATTGCTTACCTTAGTTCAAAAAGCTCAAAGCTTATTTTTCATCATGCCCTGCTTAAAAATAGGTATCTACCTAACCAATGCCTGCCCTCCTGCTAATTCTGTGCACGCCACTGGAGTAGGGTTAACACAGTCCGAGTAGTGCCGACTTAGCACAGAATTTACAGATGTATTTTTAGTCTGTGTTGTGACGCCATCCAGAATGGGTGTACAGTTGAAAAAGAACACCGAAGGTAGAGTTCCTTTAGCATTCTTGTATTTGCTTGACAAACAACATCTTCCTTGGCTTACTTTCGTACCAACGGAATTGAAACTACCCGGGAAGTTAAGTCGATATGATAAGTCATGTCACATGACTTGTTTAGGTAGTTTTTCTTTTTCTTTTTAAGCCCCAACGCAAAAAGAGTGGTGTTATAAATATAACGCGTGTATCCTTGTGTCTGTCTGTAGCATCGTAGATCCCAAACGGATGAACCGAGTTTAATTTAGTTTTTGGTTGTAAAGGCGACATGATTTAAAAAAAGCGGTTCAGCCGTTTGAATCATCAGCTCTTTTCTCGTTAATGAAGGGATGTGAGCAACTTCCACCGGTCTGATCGAATCGAAAATGGTATCCTGTTACTTCAATATGTCGAGGGTTATTTTTAATTTTTAACTTACTGTTGTTTGAAAGCAAATTTACCTCTAAAAATTATACCCCGGCCCAATAGCAATGTGAACAATCGACTCTATTCGGGCAATGTCAATTGTGTTCACCTTTACACTTTTCCTGTAACTTATAACTGCGTAGGTAGGTAAAGTGTATTGGATTTCACAAAACGACACTTTCCGATCGATCAGGAGTAGTTTTCCATATTAAACAGGTCAAGGCGTCGCTGGCTCCGGACAGAAATCCAACTCCTACGTCTTTAAGAGACTTCATTTTGCCTGACTAATATAATAATTGCGAAAATCTTGGTCTGTTTATGTTTTCATTGGCCATCTCTTTAACAAATTTTGACGAGATTTGGCAAGAAAATTGAAATTGGTTCAGAGATAGCTGGTATCCTGGGGGACATAATACTTTTTATACCAGAAAATCAAAGAGTTTCCACGGGATTTTTAAATCTACGCAGACGAAGTCTCGTGCATCAGCTAGTGCTACATAAATAGCTGAGTTACCCCACAATGAAACCGAGCATATCGTGAGATTATTTTAATGGAGATATAATATCACAGAAATACTAGGTTAAGTTCCAAGTTGCCTATCTAAAAATAAATAGGTCTCGACCAATAAATCACGAGTGATTCGGGTATATACGGACATAAATTACACGAGGACATTGTGTCATTTTAAATAGGTATTTCATATATCAAAAGGTCAAGGAGAGGCGTATAATTTCGTTTCGTCGAAAACGTATATACCGCCTCGGGACAATGATAGACCTATCATTGTACCGCCTCCTACAATTTTAAACATTCGTGATTTGGAATTCGACGCAGCGTGCGCGCGACTTTACACGCACATGCGTTCATGACCGGCGTACTTGACGTGTGGATATTGACGGTCCATTTTAAGAAGAACTCTCGTGCAGCAAAATAGCTGTGCGAAGAAGAATCACGTTAGGATGGTGGTGGTGAACCGCTTCAACCGGTTCCCAGGTCCGGCCGAGGGAGTTTGAGATAAAACGTGATTTGAGGCATCGCCACACTAATCGCTGGTCTTCGACGGAGGACAGTATGCGCATTAATTATTTTATTTAAAAAAAACCAACATTGAGTAAAATTATTTAGCAGCCACAGCACTGTGAACAAAAAAAATCCGATTCATCAATACAATAAATTCGACTTACGATAAAGACTTTTATATTAATATATTCTAGACTAGTTGTGGATGATGTACATTGTAAAAACAAAATTAAAGTGCTACGGTTTGCTTGAATATGTACCTAATGCACATAATAATTTATCTATTAAGTAAGTAAGCCAAAAAAAACTTGAATTCCTTAAAAGCCAACTTAGGCATTAAGTAGAACCTAGAAAAATTCCTGCCTGGAGCATACTAGGCTACAACAACCTCGCGGACTTACAACAGCGCTACCGTCACGCTTTTAGTGTGGCGACGTCATAGCAGTGAACATTCGTGCTCCAGGGGGAGAAACAGAGCTATGTTCTTTACATCGCTACAAATTGAGACATTCTCCAAAAGGAGTCGCCTTTTGCGAGAACAATTACAGCTCTGAGCACGGTCTAGAATAAATTAACTACTTACAATCGGCACTTCTATAGAATTCTGGGCGCTTTTAACGCGGTGACTCGGTGCTACTGCCATACTGCATTGAGTTTTTTTTAATATAAAGGCCTGGCTTGACAGTAATCATACCACAAATGATAACAGGTATAACAGGTGATGATGCAGTCTAAGATGGAGCGCGCTTGTTTAGAAATTTGCCCACGTCGAAGATTGAACTATCGTCTAATTACAACGTTAATGTACCGTACCTAACACGTCGAATCAGAATCAGAAATTATTTATCAGAACGTTGTTGATAGTAGAAGGAAAACATAGTGAGAAAACCTGCATACCTACCTGAAAGTTCTCCATATGTTTTCAAATATGTGTGAACTGGGAAGTACCTATGCCAATCTGCACTTGAGCACCGTCATGGTTTACTACAACCTAAAGCTAAACCCTTCTCAGTCTCAAAAGGGACCTGCCCCCCGATTATTTAAGGAAATCATGATCGCAATCGTTTGTCAAACGGATAATTCGACCTGTTTAAGAAGTTCATAGATGCCTGCACGTCAAAAAGCATGTATGAACTTCTTAGACAGTTCGAATAATACGTTTTAAGCTGTCAAATGATAACGATTTGATCAGACAATTGGGCCTCTGCCCAGTAGTGGGCTGGCGATGGCTTCTGGATTCAGGTGATGAGAGTTCTGATGGAAAATGAATTCATAACACCATGCACCTCCATAGCCCGTCCGTCGGTGGAGAGCCGACACAACACCGACACGCGCGTCGAAACCAAAATAGACGGAACCACGTCTGTGTTGAGGCCGCCCGGAATAGTTCTTGTGTTAATAATAGCTGAATGGCGTGCCTAGTCTCATGCTTCAATCCTCACCTATACGCACCACGCGTTGAGAAATCTTGCGTTTTCAAAATATTATGAAGAATTTTCTTCTCGGCAGCATATGAAATGAACTGAAATGTCTTTATTTCATGTGGGACAAATTGTTCTCACGCTGTGAAAATTCTACTATAACTAGTTATATATATACCAATTTCTAAAGCTATGTTCATTTAAGTATTTTTGTATGTATTTAATCTAAGAAAGATATGGAGTTTGTAAGATTATTATGGGGCTGGCATAGTCATACAGAGACTTAAATATATAGAGACTTAATAATATAAAATTTAGAATAAAAATAAATGAAAATAATAAAATAGTTTGTCATCTTTTATTGTACAATGTTTCTTGCAAATAAACGATTGATTGATTAAAAACTATAAATGGCTATCAGCCTTTTTAACTATCATTGGAAATTAGCCAAACTGATTTTATTCCACTAGCCCTTGACTGCGACCTCAACTGCTGTTAAGTGATAATACAGTCAAAGGTAAAGGGCTAACCTATTAAGGCTTAGGGGTATGAAATCGCTAAATCGTTCGGCGTCACGGCTTTGCCGGTAGATTGGTAGCTAGCCACAGATGAAACCTCCCACCAGACAAAAGGTCTATAGGATGTAACTTAATACAGTTATGCAGACCGTAATCCTATACACATATAAAATACTAGATGATGCCCGCGACTTCGTCCGCGTGGACTAAGGTTTTTGATTCCCGCGGGAACTCCTTAATTTTCCGGGATAAAAAGTAGCCTATGTCCTTTCCCGGGATATAACCTACCTCTATACCAAATTTCAGCAAAATCGGTTGAAAAGATGGGCCGGGAAAGCGTAGCAGACAGATAGACAGACAGACAGACAGACACACTTTCGCATTTATAATATTAGTATGGAGTATGGATTATCTCTTATTGATGCAGAGATGCTAGCATAAAAGTGATAAAACCTAATTTTTCGCTGTGGAAAATTTTAGATTCGCTAGTAAAAGGATGACGTGAATTGTTACTTTGTTGAATGACAGAGGAGAGGATAGCAATAGTGAAGGACTAGAGTGAGACAGACTGAAGCAGTACTATCTCAGTAGTTGAATGACAAAGCCAAATCTCACTTTTCAACTGCCATCGTCTCTGCCTCCGCTCAGTTATTCATAACGTCTGGTCAAAGATATTAACATACTTCAACAAAACTCAAGATTTCAATATAATCATTTCGCTTATTGATTACTTGGCAACGCATAACACTTCGGTGCAAGTAGATTGAATACCACCTGTGTCAGACGAGCAAAGAGATTGCGTAAAAAGCAGTTTTACTCTGTACACTTTTTGCACTTGCAGCCAAGAATCCGGGTCGGCAAGCGTTCCGAGAAAAACTTTACGTTGTATTAATAAATTACGACACTTGTTTCATTGTAGGAGGAAAAACAATGAAATAGGACACTCCACAACACATGTAAAAGTGTACTTTATAACATTGTAGTTCAGTCAAAGATCTATTAGAGTCATAATAATAGATATATTTTCCACCAATCACTTCAAAATTTTCATTTTCACAATAATTAGAAATTGAAACTTTGAAACCATAATGCGAAACTGTAGTAAGAAGTGATCAACTATGAAATAAGTAGTAGGTAATGCAAAATTGTTTAGATAGTATTTTGTATATTTGTGTCACTTCAGTAGAATTTAA
Source organism: Erebia ligea (assembly GCA_917051295.2). Classification (NCBI taxonomy): domain Eukaryota; kingdom Metazoa; phylum Arthropoda; class Insecta; order Lepidoptera; family Nymphalidae; genus Erebia; species Erebia ligea. The sequence continues at coordinate 4,255,804 of OU785241.1, forward strand.
TTGATAGGTTTCCCTACGGTTACTTATTTTGTTTCAAAACGTTGTCTAATTTTTTGTTAGAATTGCATTCTACCAACAGTAAGAGTAGAGGGAGACCAAAGAAAAGATGGATGGATTGTGTAAAAGAAGATATGCTTAAAAGGGGTGAATGAGAGATTGACGGATAACAGGAGTGAGTGGAAGAAGAAAACATGTTGTGCCGACCCCACATAGCGTGGGAAAAGGGCAAGAAGAAGAAGCATTCTACCAACAAGATTTGTTGTGGGCTCTTCTCAAATCAACGCGCGTTTGTAACCCTCGTAGCTTTACTTTTAGGGTTCCGTAATTATTCGCCATACAATTATGTTGACGTTCAAAGTGGACATTAACCAAGAAACAACCAACCAAACAAGTTTGAACAAATTCTTTTTGATTTTGGCTTTGAAAGAAAACTTGAAAGCCGAAATTATGTGTGACTAAAACACTATTTATTCAATCTATTTCTTACAAGGAGATGTAAATCGTTAAAATTCTTAATAGCATTTTAGGAGCGCATAACTACCTATAACCTACTATTGAAAAGGTGCTTATCATAACATTTCAAAAACGGCCTCGCACATAATTTTATAAGTATAACGCAACATCAGCAATTTTTAAAATTTAAATGTTTCAATTATAAATGTGGGTCAAGAAATTAGCTGCGTTTTAAGTATAGGTACTATACTATGGTTATAGCTGTATGTGTCTAAATAGGTACAAATCTTTTTTTGGAGCACTTCCTTACCACAAGAGAGAAATACTTTGGCGTCAGAATAAAAAGGGCGGCTGCCTAAATATCTAAAAAACCTGCTTCGCGTCAATAGATTTTGGCCAATAGCAGAAGAGTGTTAACCAATCAGAGGTTATTGCGATCGTTACACTGTCCCTGTAAGGTACAAATCTTTTTTTGGAGCACTTCCTTACCACAAGACTTACGCTGTGCGTATTCGAGCGCCGAAATACTTTGGCGTCAGAATAAAAAGGGCGGCTGCCTAAATATCTAAAAAACCTGCTTCGCGTCAATAGATTTTGGCCAATAGCAAAAGAGTGTTAACCAATCAGAGGTTATTGCGATCGTTACACTGTTCCTGTAATTTTTACGTAATAAGGCCCTTGATTAACGGACAATTGCCAGATAGAGGTCATTGGCTTTCCTATTCTTAGTTTTGACGCATTATATAAATACCTACAATACGCATCAATTTAACACATGCCCACCTTGCGTCTAAGCAAAAAGGGCGATGCGCAAAAAATATTCCCACTACGCATTCACGGGGGAAGTTGGGGGTGAAAATCAATTGGGCCCCGTGCGTGGGCGGGGAGTCACGGCCAAGGTCGGTCATGCCCTGCCTCCCCCTTCGGCTACAGCTAACAGGCTCTACGGGTAGGGTTGGCACGTTGGCACTTTGTATTGGGATGTTGCTTATGTCAAAAATAAATTATTATTTAGCGATTATTAAAAAGATGACCTGCCAAAAGACTTAATATCCACGTCCCCTGTTAATTGTATGTTTGATAAATGTTTTAAACAACACACAAGTAAGTATTTCATACAAAATCTATTAAGCGCGTGTTTTGACGTTTGAAAATGTTGCTGATTTGACTAGCTGTCAAATATTAGACATTGACTGCGATCATTTTTAGTCATGATGCAGTTTAGGGCCAGGTGATTCAAACCATTAGCTATCGTAACTTACAAGGCTTTTTATTTTTATTCCTTCAAACATTCTAAAATCGACAACCCTACAGGCTATACAGTGAACTCATTGATTGCTCAGTACACAAGCGCCTGCTATTGATCCAACTAGTACGTATCCATTCAACTTTATTCCGAAGCAATACGGTTCAAAATCGACTACACCTACAGGATAGATCTACACACTTAAAAGGATAGATTTACTAGATAAGGAGCACCTTGGTGTCGACCTCTAAGATCTAACGGGGTAATAAATAATTGCTTATTCATTTTTGGGTTTTTACCTTAATAAAGAATTATATTATTATTATTATTTGCATGAGTGAAAAGAGATTGAGAGGTTTAATTATGCACGTTTGAACCATTGAGGCAATCCTGTAATAGACTCATTGATTGCACGCACACAGACAAGAACGTAGATTCGACCTGGCCATTCCTATGTATTTCTTGGCAATATTTAACTTTATTTTTATTTCAATAAGGTAGAAAACATGTGTGTTGGATAAAATTAAAGTTTCAGCGCTGCGACAACCCTATAACAGACTCATTGAGTGTCCAACACACATACAAACGCGTACTATCGACTTGACTATGAATACTCGATTTTATTACAATGCAGAACGGTATAAAATGCAGTAATAACTTCTACAAATGTAGGCTTCGAAAGCGATATTACATTGACTAGATACGAGGCACCTCACTTTACGACTTTTAAGATAGGTATAGATATAACTATTGATAGTTCGTTTTGTTTACAAAATGCCTACAAAAACCATATACTAACATAGTCTATGATTCCTGTTTCACAGTATAGTAGTTTTGATTACGTTGGAGCTATTTTTTATCTTACTTTGAATATGTTTTGATTTAGCCACAATGCAATCTCTTTAAATATACATATTATAGCCTAGTCTAGCCTGCGGGCTTACTATAAGTTTGCAAATATTGACAAAGATACATTAATAAGTAATGTCAGGAAAAAAAAAGAGACCCACCAGCCACGTTAAAATAATTGCTGCAGTGGTAGCGATCGCAATCACCACTGGTTGCTAAACACTCTTCCGCTATTGACCAAAATACACAGTTATAGGTGTAAACCCATTTCCGGCTCACTACAGAGCCTGAGTCTCCTCTCGGAATGAGAAGGTTTAGGCCATAATCCACCACGCTGGCCAAGTGCGGATTGGCCGACTTCACACACCTTCGAGAATATTATGAAAAGCTCTCGGGCATTCAGGTTTCCCCACGATGTTTTCCTTCAACGTTCGAACCAAGTGATGTTTTATTTCTTAAAACTCACGAACACCGAAAAGTTAGAGGTACCTACCCGAGATCGAACCCGCAACCCCGTATAGGTCGAGTGTCTTAACCACTAGGCCATCACCGCTTTTAACTCGCATAGTATTGCATATCCATACTAATATTATAAATGCGAAAGTGTGTCTGTCTGCTACGCTTTCACAACCCATCCGTTCAACCGATTTTGATGAAATTGTATACAGGGAGTGAGGGAAGGTTTGTATCCCAGGAAAGGACTACTTACTACTTTTTATCCCGGCAAATTAAGGAGTTCCCGCGGGAATTTAAAAAAAAATTGGCAGTCAAAGGGACTGCCGATAGAAGTGAAAACTTATAACTTAGAATTTTAGTATTAAAATTTCCCCTACCAAAAAGTGCTCAACGCATTAGCATGTCGGTGACGCGAACCCATAAGATTTTCCCCTACCAAAAAGTGCTCAACGCGGCTAAAGAAGTTGTCACTTCAAAAAATCAACGCGGACGAAGTCGCGGGCATCATCTAGTTATTATTATATTTTATTATGCAAAATTACTTGCATACTTATTATATTCATAACAAATTCGTGGTCTTCGATAAAGTGCAACAACACGTTTTCCTGTTTTAATAATACCTTTAATCATTATTTATTACATTTAAACAGGTCTATTATTATTTAGTACAATTTGCAGCCTTTATTATATTATGTTTAAATATCAATAATATTAATTATTTTGTCGTGTTACATTAATGTTTTTAAAAGTAGGTCCTACAATAATATGTCTGGTCCTACATAAAATATTAAGGAAAAATATTTTAGAAGGCTTTAATAATACTAAGTCCGTCAATTTTCAAGTTATATCTGTGCAAATTAGTAATAGGGAAAGAGCTATAGCTCGGGCCTCGGAATTTCTTTGAGGGATAAAGTCCGGAACGAAGTGATTCGTCAAAGAACTAAAGTGACCGACATAGCTTTTAGGGCTGGCACGCTGAAGTGGCAGTGGGCTGGTCACGTGTGTCGGACGACCGATGGACGTTGGAGTCGTAAGGTCCTCGAGTGGAGACCGCGTAGGGCGCCCCCCAGCAATGTGGAGCGATGATATCCGGCGGGTGGCTGGCATCGATTGGATGCGAAAATCCGAGGAAAGAGAACGTTGGCGCTACTTGAAAGAGGCCTATGTCTAACAGGCAACAGTGGATGCATAATCGCTGATGATGAGGATGATGATGGATGATGATGAAATTAGTAATATACTAAATCAAGGACTATTGAAAAATATAACCCTACACCGATTCAAAAAAAAATTGTTATATTTCACAGTAGTTTTCCAATAGGCAACTTGATACGCTCGTGTTGAAGACGTGTATGTTTGGAAGGTTTCCAAGGTGCAAAACTATACATATAATACAATACATTCTAAAATAGGAAATGGCAGACTTCGAAGAACATACTTTACATTCGGAGGTACTACCTGGTAGTTACCTGCCTGCTCCTCGAAGGTGCCTGGTAGAATACCTGGTAGGTATAAAAACAGTCTACGTTTTTTTTTAATTATATAGGCTAGCGCTTGGCTGCAATCAGACTCGCATGCAAGTGGTGATGCAGCCTACGGTGGAGCGCGCTTGCCTAGAAGATGCCTATTCAGTCTTGATTTGATGGTACCTATATTAAAAGTTTGTAAAAAAACCGTATGTACTTACTAAAGATAATGTTATCATTATCACCGAAGTCTGATAAGCTGATTCAGTTGTTCCAGTATAGCCTTTAAATGTAATGAAATAAGAACTAGTTATGAGCCTTTTCCTCCTAGATAAAAATTTATGTAACCGAGAGTAATGATGTAGAATTCTAGAGCATCGTTACTAAGACTTGTCTATGAGTTTTTTACTAGCAATTGTATAATATGCTACGTTCCAGTACAATGCAGTGTAAAATAGATATAATAAAAAAAACACTGAATACGAAGTAAGTAATAGTAGGCCTGTAAGTTTACATTTCTAATTCATCTTCATGAAAAATCGAACAGCGAGCGGGGAAATTTAGTTTGTAATTTATTTTTATAAGAGTACTTCTTCACTACCTAAGGAGTTTCAATAGTAAAACATGCCCTTGAATTATTACAGTTTAACACAATCCAAAAGCCATCTCCACATGCGCAGTTAAGAGCGTTCTTCATGGTCATTGGGCACACCTCGAGCGAGTTGCCATAAAGAAGTCATTGATTTCAAAAACAACGCAAAGTTAAGTAAATGTTTTCGTTTCATTAAAAAAAAATCTTTAAAATTAGGTATATTGAGTTAGTTTTAGAATTAGATCAACAAAAATAGAATAATATGTTTACATGGAGAAGCGAAACATTGCAATTATAAAACTCAAAGCTAGTTATTTATTCGTTATACTGAGGTGTAATTTAAATTGGACGCAATAGTGGCAAAACTTCAGTTATCATTCATGAAAAACATGCGCCTTTGTCGCTTGAGCATTGTCTCGAACCCATTTTGAGTGTGATTGTGGATCTTGCAGCTTGCTGGAGGACTTATTCGATGGAGCCATAAAGTAACAAAATTGCGCGGTAGGCGTTACTTAGGAACGGAAACACGAAATCTTGATCAACAGTCATCTGAACGAGGTCGAGCTCCAGTTTCACCTTTGCCTCAATACAGCAACGTTAGAAATTAAATCCTATTCGAATGTGGCAACTGGCAAGGTGTATTTTGTTTAAAAAAAAGTTCATTGTCCTTAAAAATTTATAAGATGGAAAACGCTTAGACAAATTCTTGCTAGGCGCTGCGCAATTTAGATACTTTTTCATCATACCTATTCGAAAAACGCATATTGCCTTCAGAGGATAGCGAGAGCAAAGTGTAACTTGTAGGCCCATAGGACTTTTCGTTTCTCTCTTCTGATTGGTCCGAAGTCACGTCATCAATTTGTTGATCGGATATACGTCTTTACATTTTATTTAAACTTTAAATATACGTCTAAATAATGTCTATACAATTACATAGAAGGTTGATAGGAGTATCTTCTGATTGGTGCTTAAACGTATAGGTAATGTCCATACATAGTAGGTTGATACTCCTAACTTTTTCTCATACGTAATGATGAAAAATAGTGTGTGTCACTCGGGGCCAAATTTTTTGTTCTCGGGCGGCGTATATTGAATTCCTCGCTACGCTCAGGATTCTACTTTGGAACTCCTCGCTACGCTCGGGATTCTACTATAGAATCCTTCACTTCGCTCTGAATTCAAAATAGCGCCCTCGGGGAACAAAAATTTTCTTTGGCCCCATGTAACACAAATAACTATTTTTTGCCGACACGGGACAATGTCACAGAAAATCGTTTTCACACTTTTTGGTTGGCAATTCCTAAGGCGCAGGACATATAGTAATGTCGACGGGCGGTCGACGTGCGTGTCGAGAAGTGAGGGGTCGCCGCCGCTTCTATGTATTTCATACAAAATGTATGCAAGCGGCGAGACGCCGAGCATACACCGCGCCGCGCCTCTTCAGTAAGAAGCGCGGCGCGGCTATGGAGGGGGCGACGCTTCCTCGCCATACGGCGCGCAACTCGCCCCTCGCCACTTCTGTTTGTCCCGCCGCTAAGGCTTTTTGGCATTGGGAACAGTGTCTACATTTGCCAGTAGTTGGTTGATTTCCTATTATTGACTCTATGAAAAAGAAACAATGGTGGCTTGTATCCAAGACACCAAAAAATACTGTCTATGTTTGCGCAGCGACTTAGGAGTTAGGAGAGCTTATAACAAAAATTGGAAAGATAATACCTAATGAGTTTTAAGAAATTAAAAAAATACCTTTATTAGTGTTATAAGCTCTCCTAGCTCTTTGAAGAGCGGAGCCGTCTACACTTAATACTATTCTATGCTTAGGTTTTACGAAGGCGAATGTGTTACTGAAGCAGTTCTAAATCCATATATGTTTGAATTTCAATTCGTTATTCGACCCAATATGCAGCGCCCGCCATAACATCTACTTACATGGCGCCACGATACAGTAGGGATATGGAAGAACCAAGAAATGCTATAATGTTCACATGAAACCGGGAATTTGTGAACAAAATTAAGTAAGGGTGCATTCGTAATAGGCGGCTGTCTGCTGCCTGAACAGGGATGAAAATAAAATACGGTTAAATAAAAGTACCTTTCGTAGTTTTACGCACTTGGTAGCCTTGCGTGCATAATATAACTAGCAGTTGGCAAAAAGCGGCGACGCGACGAGCAAATTCAAAAGCAGATAGATGATTGAACTTAATTACCGTACGACACTGTACTTTGTACGTGCGGTAGAATTGCCCATAAAAAAAATGATAAAATTGAAAGGGGACAACTAGGCCATTCGGACGAAATTGTTTCGGTCGAGATGACATTTAAGTCGTCAGTATAAGGCTGATCCAACATTTAATACAAATCTATATTTAGAAGCATATATTATGAGGATTTCAAACCCGTGTTTCGTTTCCAACCAACGTTATATAAACAGGCATGAATGTTCTTGCACAGTATCGGTAGCTCTGTACATAGTGAGAGGTTGTTTTCTAAAGCTAACGTGACAGTCACCGCATCAAGAAATCGATTAAGCAGGCAAACATAACGAGGGGCAGACCAGGGAGGCAAACGCCTTGTAAAATTATTAACTTCAAAACATGTTAAAAAGCGACTTATTTATTAGTCTTATTTGTTTATTTAAATCAACAAAATATCGATATTTACAGTTGTTTTTATTTGTTTTTACTTTGTACGCTACGAGTAAGTATCACAACCGTATATTTGACAACCGAAACGGTATCGAGTGAAAGTATCAATTCCTCAGTGCTTTCAATTCACCCTTATGTCCGAGTCCAGATTCTCGGCAGCAAATAAGTCTTCAGTAATAAAAACAAAGCTTGTTGTGCATTGCATGCGAACCCGGAGGGAAAATTCAGCGGCTATTTAAAATATAAAAGAAAACCAGCCAAGTGAGAATCAGACTCGGCCACCGAGGGTTCCGTAGCTTAGAAGCAAACAAATCAAATTTGGGACCACCGCAAAAGTAAGTTCGTGTATAAAAGTTTATAGCTGATTAGTAAAAAAAACTGTGCCAAACTTTACCGGCAAAATAAACACTGTCTCTTATTATGCATTGTAAAGTTGTAACAAAACACAAACCTCTATGAACTCTCAAACTAAAATAAAAACTCTATTAATTTTTGCATTTTTGCAATAATGTAGTAATATTTTTTTACTTAATTCTTTCATTTGCAATAAGGTCTGGCAAGTGTAATTTTAAACTATTTCAAATTGATAGCACTAGTAATTACTACTTACTAAAATAAGCAGGTGTGACGGAGGAGGTGTGCGTGACCCCTGCAGATGTAGGGGTCACGTTTTCGCATTCTGCTAGGGAACCCTAAAAAGTAAAGAAACAACTCTACCTATTCTCATTCGAAAAAAATAATTGTAACCCATAGCTACCTCTGTGACAGATTTGTGTTTGCGTGTGAATATAAATGAACAAGTAGCTATTGGTATTCATAAATTTCGAATAACGCCCCCTCTCGGCGCCATGAATGTTTCATAATAGCGCTGGATTGTGAATCGATTTAAATTTTAAAAATACAGGGACTGGACTTTCAGTTTATGCACTTAAAAAATAAGTTGAAAAATTTGATATTCTAAATACTATTACTTAATGATTGTAGATTGTAAGTTGTAACTACTATACTAATATTATAAATGCGCAAGTTTGGATGGATGGATGGATTGATGGATAGATGGTTGTTACTCAATCACATAAGAACGACTGCACGGATCTGTATGAAATTTGGCACAGAGGTAGATTATAGCCTCGAATTTTAAAGAGTTCCCGCGGGATCCAAAAAACCTCAAACAACGCGTACGAAGTCGCGGGCATCAGCTAGTTTAAAATAATGATGCTGTGAAATAAAATATGATTTACCTATGAACTGATTTCCTTTCTTAACTGATGAATGCTTAGGTTAACTTGAAAATGAAGCTATGCTTAAGTTGAATGTAACATTTGTAACACAAAGGTCTTCAATGTATTATTTCAACTTTTATATTATACAGAATCGTTATTACATAAAGCACTCACTAAAATAAAGTCCAATCAGAATGTTGGCACGAAAGCGGCATTACACAGTATCTAAAAACACAGTCACTTTCAAATAACAGTACGCCCGACTTCCTTATGATTCCCCCCTCGTATTTCGAATCCTTGTCTCCTTCAGCATCTAATAAGGTTGCCAGGTATATAAGATTTCAAGGACAACTCCGGATTTGAGAATACTATGCTCTTTTCTGTCAGGGTCTTGAATTGAAAATGTACTGTCTGATTGAACTCTATCTTTAGTCAGAAAAGTATTCAAGCGATTTTTATGGGGTGTCCAATTTTACAGTTTTATCGACAGACTTCGCTGCCTAAACTGTTAGCCGGACGTACATTTGCATTTTACTGTGTCTTTTACATCCCAAGCAAAAATATGTAATGGTCACCTCTCGCTCGTAATAAAAAATTATTAAAGAGGAATTTAAAATTAATTAAGAAAGAAATATGGCCAACTTAAACCTATATAAACACTCGCTTTTAAGGCCCTTGTCATTAAAATTAATGATGAGGCAATCGACATTATGTGAATGAAGGTAATAGGTAATCTAGAAAATGCAAGAAAACACTAAAACACGTCTTTTCTTCTCATTAGTTCACTATTGGAAGAGAGGTCGTGGTTTTTGTAAAATAACTACGAAGAGTAACTACATAGAAGTTTATAATATTAGCTCCCAAATTAATTAATCTAGAGAAGCCTTAGAAGAACTTAGTAATTTGCCAGCCCTTAAAGAACCTTACACAGCCTTCATTGAGCAGATCCCGGGCGTCTATTTTTAGGGGCTGGGGTGGCCTGGGACCGGGGCGCCGTGACGTCACGCCCCTTCCATTCAACCCCTGCCACCCCCAAGGAACGAGACGAAACATGTGCTCGCAATTCTAACTTGTCGCTACGAAGAAATTACTTTCTGATTGGCCTGTGGGTGTACAATTCGCGAACATTGGATATAGAAGCCTTTTTCTGAGCGGTACGAGGTTGGTAAGTCGATGGGTACGAGCATCGACCATACATAGGCTGTATGGTCGCTGGGTACGAGTAATATTCTTTTAGTTTATAACTATTGCGACGCACAAGATAAGACGTTCCGCCAAGCGATTTAGCGTTCCGGAACGATGCTGTGTAGAAACCCATTAAGGGTAAGGGTTTAATATAACTGCCATAACACTCAACAGGTTAGCCCGCTACCGACATGGTTATTATATTGCGGGATAGACTGCATCATCACTTACCACCCGGTGAAATCGCAGCCAAGGGCTAACTTGTAGTGGATAAAAGACTGTGTGGAAATCCCAGATCCTATCATCCACTGACTACAACAACCAGCCTCTACAAAAGGCTGCCCGCATGAATGTAATGCTGTTTGATAATTATTTTTATTATTATTTATTTATATATATTTTATATTTTATATTATTTATATTTATTATTTTTGAAAAGCTCTAGGTCCAGTTAATTTAAGCAAACATTTATCAAAAGTCTAGAGTCTAGACCAAACTAAATGTATAAAGCAAAACATAAGAGCGTGGGCGTTTCGCATTAGAGTTAATGAAAGTTCTTCTCTTTGCAAAATAAATGATACTAAATTTGAAGAATATATTGATTGAATCCTTTGGTTTTTTTGAAAGTTTTTCGAACGGATTTTTAAATATTTATCACACGGAAAGAAAATTATCAATCATTTATTCGTTAGACGGTCCTCTAAAAGACAAATACTTACCCTATAGAAAACAAAAATATTGCGCCTTTTTATGCTACCATTTTACTTGTTACTAGTTACTTAATAGTTTAATTTAATTTTCCTAGTTACTATTCTGAGATATCGCAGGCAATTTTATTTTATTGCAAGAAATCATAGATTAAAAGCATCTACATAATAATTCTTAGCTTATCCCATCCGGATGAGTTTGATCAAGTATAGGTAAATTTCAAAAGATTCATTATAGTTATTTATTCCCACGTTACGTGTCTATAGGTACTATTACAATTAGGTCCTGAATAAATCCTATGTCTAGTGTCAACTGAGCCCTGGAGCTAAGACTGAGTTCTGTCGAGCTTACTTTTACTTTGCTCAGTCTTGAGGAAGTTAAAAAGAAAATATTACTTTTACATAAATCTGTTTCGTCTTTACTTTAAGTTTGAGATAAGTCAGGAGTCAGAACTCATGGCTAACTCTATGACTAACTCTATAGGTCGAAGCCTAAAACCCGCGGTCACCTAAGGTAGAGCGCTGGCTGAATTTTTTGAGCCCAAACTTTGAAAATTGTATGCTCAAGACCAGGCACAGCGGGTTAGGGAATGCCGAGCGGGCCATATTATGTCATCCGTCATTCATCAAGCCAAGCCGAAGTTGAGTTAAGAAGTAAGTAACTATTATTTCTTCTGTGGTAGAGTCATGTCATTTACCTATACTGTAAGCGATTGTCTTAAATAAACCCCCACAAATCATTCATCTTTGCTGTGAACTTTTTTATTGGGCCCAAAAGCAAGCAGTCATTCCATAATCCATACCTCATTAATAATTATTATAAGCCTCATTATTAAGTTGATTTTTGATGTATTTTCGGCAGTGTTATTTCGTAATACCGCATCAGTCAATTAGCGTAATTAAAACTGTAACTAGAAGCCCGTGTGTACAGCAACGTGACGATTAATTTCCACGAATTTTTTAATCAATATCAGGGGCTTTATTACGTAAATACTTAATTAAAAAATATTGCTGCGGTGTGGCGATCGCAATCGCCTCTGATTGGTTCCAAAATTCGCCTCTCCCGATGTCCAAAATTCATTTTCGTAGCAAGAATACCATAAATTCAACCAATCACAACAATGGGTATTTGACAAGTAATCAAATCAGATACTTTTTCCCAACATCAAAAAGCGCTCTAGGCGTCAAACACGAAACTAGCGACGGCGACAGCGGGGCGATGTGGTCCGAGAGCTGGCGACGAATTTCGGGAAGGTCCTTTAAGGCAAGCTGAAATAGTGAAAAAATATAATTTTGTCCATTGGCGAATCCAGTACTGCCAGTCTGGTAGAGCGTTTGCAGTTATTTCGCTACTGCGCAGCATATAAATAACATTTGCAAAAATAAATCCAAAAAAACATTTTTTTTGGCAACTTGATTTTTTAATCTTTAAATTTAATACTTATAGAATTCGAAATAAAAATCCCACACGTTTTTGTCGTGCCCGTACACGTACTGTGGGAGTTGCATGAAATACTTGCTGTGAGTTGTGACATCAGCAAAACGGGACGTGGATTTTCCGTTGTTTGGAAGATCCTCTTTTTATTAATCACTATACAATAATTATCTATTCTTGACATAGGCAACATGCTAATTGAGACTAACAATTAAAGCTGGTTTTATATAACAACTGAATGTGGAAATCTATGTAATATGTATACATATAATAGTACAGTGAAGGTACTTACATTGTAAGATAAAATTCCCGAAAATACCGACGGCGTACTTCCTACACTTCCAATGGGAGCTGAGGGGCGTCTATTTATAGGGACTTCTTAGAAATAATAATTGAAGTATCGACATTTTAACGGTTTCAGGGACGCAGGTTCTACTTAATGGTTGTAAGAACAAAAGCCTAAAAGCTAATTGAAAGTATTATTTCAAATTACTCTGTGCATAATTTCAGCTTTCTAGGTCTAGGGCTAGGCGTTGACGAGTCAGTCAGTGAGTTAGTAAGGACTTTTTCTTTATACTATTAAGAGGAAGGGGCCTACTCCCACTAACTACGACTTGAATAGACAGGCACTTGATTTGAGATGACAGACCACGTTTGTCAATCCCATACAAATCCCAGCTAACTTTAACGCGATCGAACAGGTAAAAAATCTTCCAATAGGCCTGGCCTAACGCGATCAAAATCTAGTTCATCCATAGAGTTAACAATAGCAGGCCTACCGTTACATGCACGAAGTTCTCAACTGGTTGGCTACTTGTCGCTACACTTTTATTTTCTCAAAAAGCACTAATTAACCAATGTTCTCATACTAGGAACACATGTCGATCCTCATTCCCACACTCCAGAACACGAGTGTTCAGACTTTAGAGCAGACATTTGAACTGACTGCAAAAAAATTACTCGATAACATACATGTTTGTCTCCATGTCGATATTGAGTACTTTAAACTTAGAGTAGCGTTTGCGGGCGTGATGGCTATCTATCAATCTTTAAATATACCTACATCATCTTACTTATTTATACTTATAATAAAACTGTAACTGGATGATTTATGTACACTGTTTTTTTTTTTAAATTTTAATAGTAATATTATAAATGTGAATGTTGGGATGTTTGTGATTCTTTCACACCACAATGACTGCACCGATTTGTTTGTGGAATAGATATATCTTATAACCTAGATTAACTTATAGGCTACGTTTTATCCCGGACAAAAATAAAGGTTCCGCAAGCAATTAAAAACCTTAATCCTCGCGTAAGTCGCGGGCATCATCTAGTATAGGTAAACTTAAAAAGCATGTCCTAGGGTTAGCCTGATCAATCAAATCTTTATGGGGACTCTATAGTCAGATACACTTGAAGAGTTTATTTGTGAAGCGGCGTAAGTATAAGTTTTCTGGGTTATCGTCAGAATATTCTAATAGCACGAACTTCCTCGGAGACCCAGCTAGCTTATAAACTGGATTAACTTATAGGCTACGGTTTATCCCAGACCAAAATAAGGGTCCCGCAAGCAATTAAAACCTTAATCCACGCGTAAGTCGCGGGCATCATCTAAAATCATAAATCATAGGTAAACTTAAAAAGTTATGTCCTAGGGTTACCCGATTGACTGATCAATCAGATCTTTATGGGGACTCTATAGTCAGATACACTTGAAGAGTTTATTTTTGAAGCGGCTTAAGTATAAGTTTTCGGGGTTATCGTCAGAATATTCTAATAGCACGAACTTCCTTGGAGACCCAGCTTTACGTAGCTTACGTAGTTAGGTATTTTTCTTCCGAAAAATGTTAGCGTTTATACGTGGCATTTAGCAAGTGGTAAACAAATTAATTAGTTTCACTTATCTGAGGGTCCTCGCAAGTCGCAAATTGTGGTCAACTCATTATATTACTATCCCTTTTATAATACTCCCATCGGAAAGGGACCGAACTAGATTTTGTCGTGCAAATTTATTTGAGCGTAAAGATCGATTAAGAATCGAATTCATCAAATTGTGTTGTTGTTTACTGACCTCGATGTTGTAACGGCTATAGCTATGTACGGTTGTTTACCTGAAAAACAGAGAAAATTTTGTTAATAGAGATACAAAAACGTTACGTAAACATCTTGACAATTAGGTACAGAGGCGCGGCGCGTCACCTAGTGTTTTAAAGTAAAAGCCTATTTTAACTTCTTTCAATTCCAAAGCACTAAAAAATAAGGCATTAAAAAGGAAATACACAGCTAAATGGATAAATTTTATTATTTACTCTATGGAAAACTGTAAAACAGAATGACACTTAGTAATTAATTCGCTTGAATACCTACAGCGATGAAAATGCGACTCTATTTTAATGAACAATAAAGTATAAAATCGAATAATAGAGCAATTATTTCGCTTGTATCGTGTTGTTGCACTACGAATCTAATGGAATAAAGCACTAGAGAAAGCAATTAACTGCATGTTTTGTTAGTAAGAGTGTGTTTTATTTGTTTTAAATAATAATATTATGTGTCTAGGCAACATAGTGCATCGGTAGACCATAATATTATAGTTTAATACTACGTATCGACTCCAGGGTCGATAGAAGGTGCATTTTAAAAGCTTTCTGTATACTTATCTCATTTTTGGTATGTGTGTGGATTGGTTCCTTTTTGCATAAGTAGGTCCAATTATAATTACATAAGTTGATAAAAAATGCTATGCAATAGCTTTACCGCGGCAGTCTCCGAGTGCCACACGTCTTTTTTTTTTTTTTGCAAAATGAGATTAACTGTATTGTCATCATCAAGAAAATGATGAGTAGATTCCAAAACTATATAAGACTATATTTCAATATCCAGTGATTCACAAAAAAAATCATTTAACTATAGAAGTCGTATTTTTTAATTCTTTGAGTTATATTCACTTGTTTCTAGACAGTTTCATGTAGGTACTCAATACAAATTGTACACTTGAACGCGCGCGTTTATTGTGACGTCTTGCTATGTGATTTTTAATAAAATTGTTTTGAGTTAATAATACCTACAACTAAACTTTGAGTAAACATTCATATTACTTATATTCAGTTGCTTATATGAAATTGGTAGGTACCTAAAATTTATTATACGTTTAAAAGTCATTAGATAATTTATCTGGTGACTTATTATTAGACCAATATTAGGTAAATTAATAAAGTATTAGACCATTATTAATTAAATTATTTAGACCAGCTGTTTTAGAATATTGAGCAGAGATTCTGGTTTCTCAATCAGGCAAGTCTAGATGCCCATGTCGAGCTGCTCTTACTAAATTATGGTCGTCGAACCATTTCGTTTATTTGTATACCGTAGGTGGACGGCTTATCGCATTTTGGTGCGTTAATGTGAACCACTTTTATCTTGTATAGACTATACAGTATAGTCCGTTGTAGGTACTTATCAGGTGAAAGCTTGGCCACAAACGCGTGGGTTTGTTGGAAATCGACGACGAACTTTTTGTAGTGCCTGCAAGTAGGTACCTACCTACATTAAAACGTTACATAAAAACTCTTAAAATGTTTCTCGGTTTTATCGCTGTTAGCCGTGAGGTTAGCTCGAGGAATTTATGAAATTCTGTTTTTCTGGAGGACAAAATCTTCCCCCCGTTGGAAAGCTAATATTTTCATTTCATTTTACCTTTTAACTACCACACCTAGGCGTCCTGACGTGGCTTAACTTCAGTCAGTACTCAGTAGGTACTAAAGAATTTTACTGTCCTACGCGTATCAATGAAAACCTTTAATTGTTTGATTGTTATAGGAAAATGACAAAGAGCTACAATCACCGCTGATTGGCTAACACTGTTTCGCTATTGGACCAACTCCATTTCCAATTTACCCAATCGCAATAATTGAGATTGTAGCAATGATTGATGCCGTAATCACCAGCAGATCATTCTAATATTATAAATTTGAAAGTTTCTATATGTTCGTTTGTTTGTCCAACAATTACACCGCAACAGAGCAACGGATCGACGTACTCTTGCATGCGTATAGTTGAGCACCTAGTGACTTACTTTTAATTCCGGAAAATCAAAGAGTTCCTCCGTATTTTTAAAAACCTAATACCACACGGGCAGCATCTACTTTTATTATTAAACATGAAAAATATAAAAGTGCAACGCGCAATTTTATCACGAAATAAAGATTACTGATCTGTGAATTTTATTATAGTAGAGAACTAGAGACCACCATCTCTAGTTAACATGATAGTGTGATTCTAATTCAGCGTTGTTAACTATGACGCACATGGAACGAGGCCGTTGCATTGACGAGTGCAATGCTCCCATCCAGCTAGGTATGTTCGTCTATTTGCTAGTTCACTGATAACGCCCGAGTCAATTGCTTGAGCAACTAGACAATGGACGGGCGACGCGGACTGTTTATTATGGGCCGGTTTCTGAATTAAGCATTCAAGCAAAAATCAGCTAAGTTTTGTTCAAATACTTGAGTAAGACTTCAGTTTTTTGTGTTTCACACTATAAAATTAGAATTTCCCAAATTCTAATTAGCTAAGTATTTCTCCAGTCGTCCCTGAGTATTCTCCAACATTGCATTTGCGTTTCGCTACACGTAGAAAAACCGGTATTGACCGAAAATAATATTTATTTCTAATTTTGTTAAATTTTATTATTAAATATGATTCAAAAAAATAAATTTTATAGAATTTTATTTAGAAAATTATGAATTTCAAATATTTCAGGCTATTATCTCATAAAAAACTCTGATGTGCGTTTGATTTCAAATAACCGGGAAAGAGAAATGGAACGTACGACATAACATTGTGTCAGAAGCGTCAAAAGTTTGACAAACGGTTTTGTTTACAAAATTTTCCAAATCTTGACTTCTGTTTTTATTTGTAATTATTCTTACAAAAATGCATAAAATGGACAGAGAAAAGAAAAAAAAATATCCCAACTTCACTAACTTGGGGAAAGAAAACCTTCTCGCACTGGTAGCAAAGTAAGTACCTAATCTTTATATCATCCCCTTACTCGAAGGCCAGCTTTTCTCCTGGTTCAGTACTATATTTTAGGGTTAATTTTACAAGGCCACAATTAGTAGTTAGTTCGTATATGTAATTCTACTTAGAAATAGAAATTTGTCCAGTCACAAGATAACCAAACCAACTGGCAACGAACTTCGATTAATGTCATTGTTTTCTTTGAATAACAGGGTATAGGTACCTATTAAAATTCTACATCAATGATAAAAGGCATATTATTTATGTGTTTTATATGTAAGTCATCAATAAATGTTCTATCCACAGATTACAAGGTGTGATAGAATGCAAAAAGACAGGGGCATTCTACTTGCAAAAAAAGAAGGAAGAGCGGATTGTAATAATTAAACAATACAATATAGCCTATAGGCCACAGGACCAAGAGATGAAGAGTAAAGCTGCCTGGTGGATCTTCAATTATCGCCACAACTGATGATAATGTGATAATATCATATTATATTTATTACCCAGAAATGTTATATTATGCTGAGTTATTTGTAAAATAAAACAAAATTAAAAAATCCAACAAAGAGTTCCTAATTTCTAACAAAATATTATTTATTACAGGAGTTTATTGTTATGTATTTGTAAAATAACTTTCTACTAATGAGCTTGGGGCAAAGACAGGACATCATTTCGTTCTTCAACAAGTTCATCATCTTGTACCACGTAGGCATCTGGATCTACCTCAGGCTTCTCCAAAGATTTTTTAAATCCCACTACAAGTTAGCCCAACTGCGATCTCACCTGATGATGCAATCTAAGATGGTGGCGGGCTAAATTGTTAGTGGTATGGCAGTTATATTAAACTCATAGATTTCTACACCTATGAAGGAAGCCTCCCACAATTCAGAAATTGTAAATTCCCAAATCGAATTGCCGGAAATCGAACCCGGGAACTCCCTTAATCAGCCACCACAGCGATCGCCACTGCGCCAGGGAGCGTCAAAAGATGCCAACGAAGAATCTTCACTAGAAATCGCAAATCCATGTTAATATTATAAATTCGAGAGTGTGTCTGTCTGTCTGTCTGCTACGCTTTCACGACCCATTTGTTTCACCGATTTTGATGAAATTTGGTATAGGGATAGTTTATACCCCGGAAAATTAAAGAGTTAACACGCGGGAATTCAAAAAACTTTAATCCACGGACCAAGTCGCGTGCATTATCTAGTGTGAATATAGTTTAAGTAGCCGAAATTCGTTACTTAAATATCACGCACTCAACTTTGAGATTAGAGGACTTTGAGCGCTGCAAAAAGCGCTCTGAAACGCAATTTTGCTGTTAAGCAGAGATTTAAGTTTCGAAACTGTCAAATTTGAAATTTCTCAAGCTCCAATTCTCAAACCTTACAAAATATCAATTCAGAAACAAACATTTCCTTAATTAGTACTTAATTCACACTTATGTGGTCTTTGAGACAGACTCAACGTAAAATTCTCAATTCAGAAACCGGCCGTATGTGTCTGAAGGTTAATCAAAATGCAACTCTCCGGGTGAAGTTTTTGAGTCGACGTAGTCGTTGTCTCAATCTTAGGGCCAGCGCACACGGAAAACAGTTTTTGTCCTCGAATCAAAAAATTCGCATTATTCGATGGAGTTCTAAGTCTATTTTGGTCATATTCACGAGAAAAAAATAGAGTAAGCTAATTTTATTATTTACTTAAATCTTACATCTTATCTTTTTACAGATTATTGCAAAATGCGATCTTGTGCCGCATTTAGGCGGTGTGACCAGCGGGGTCGTTTATCAGCTCCTTGGCTTGGAAGTTGGGACCCGTTCGACCTATAATACCTATGTACCCGAGTATTGGAGTGCTTAACTTGTTATAATAATCCTGTAATGGGACACAGTTACAGTTAAACAGCATTATTTAAAACGCACTAGTCTTAGTTTTCACTTAACTAAATTTCGACATTTTATTCGTTCTAAAATTGTATTTTTGGGTATCTAACTGTGGCTAACTAGGCGGGATGTTATGATTCGGTCGGGTGGTTTCGAATTTAACGCTCTGATTATACTCAAGACATTTTTGATTTTAATAAATCAAAAATGTC
The DNA here is from genome assembly GCA_917051295.2 of Erebia ligea. Lineage (NCBI taxonomy): Eukaryota > Metazoa > Arthropoda > Insecta > Lepidoptera > Nymphalidae > Erebia > Erebia ligea. Next base: position 4,275,184 of record OU785241.1, read on the forward strand.
TTGAGTATGATAATAATTAATTAACCATAATTATTATTTTTATTAATTAACCATAGGTATAATTACCATAGGTTAATTGATAAAATTATGATAGTTGTTTTACAAATAAACGCTTAAAGAAGAACAGTAAAATTGTAAGTTAAATTGCAGACTCGGATTAAAAAAACCTTTTTTTTTCTGGTGGGTTTAAGTACTTAAGTAATAAGTTCCAAATAAGTCTTATAACTTTAAAAAAACAAGCTTTCATCGTCCGCCATATTGAATTTAGTGTGACGTATTTTTATTTTTCGTATTGTTCTCAGCAAACCCTTTTAATTGATACCCGTAACATGGGGGTGCATAAAAAATAACAAGTCCGCCATCTTTGGGAGTCCGCCATATTGAAGACGTCACTTATCTAACCATGCATTGTCATCCAAACTAAACATCCTGTACTATGTAACACTATTACACTGTACTGTACAGTTTTAAAAAATTCAGTTGCAAGAATTGATCTAAACAAATCCACAAACATTTGCATTGCAAGTTAAATAAAAGCTTATACAAATTCCTAGCTTTTTGAATTTCCTCTGATTTGTGTTCCTCTGTTTTTCACCTCACATCAACTTGGGGGTCGCTTTTTCTAAGCCCAGTAACTATTTATACGTCTGGTCTTACGACCGTTCGCCTACGTCATCAAACATCTGACATACGTCAGTTACTGTCAGCTACTAACGAGAAGTACACTCGGCTAGCATTTTGCAGACTGGACTAAAGAACCTACAATCTACTTTACAGTACATATAAAGTTCAGTTATTTAATATTTTATGTTTTTTTTTTATTAGTAAAAACGCGTTATGCCGCTTTGTCCCATAACCTAAGTTTAAAAATTGATTTTGTTATGGGCTCTTCCCAAAGCAGGTCGCGTTTGGAACCCTCATAGCTTTAGTTTTAAGAAATCTTAATTATCACCAGTGTACAGTGTACCTTTGAAATTTGAATAAAGATCTATTGATTGATAAAAAATCTATACTATTATAAATGCCAGAGTTTGTCTACACTATTTCACAGCCTGTCCCTTAAAACGTTTTTGGGATATTTGGCATAGAGATAGCTCGCATCCCAGAGGCCACTACCAGAAGCATAGCCTACTTTTTGTTCCGGAAAATGTATATGTTCCCACGGGAATTCCAAAAACCCAAAATAGACGCGGACGAAATCACGTGCATCAACCAGTCTAGTACTCTATAAACGCCTGCCTCTGAATACCACATAAATATGCATTTGCGTAGGTTGCACTTCGGATTAAGAACTCTAGAATAGACTCAGTGGAAAATATCATGAAAATTTTCTCATATACCTACCTACACTATTAAGAGCGACACCTACATGATTCGATCCGTTATCAATGCATTTAAATCACTCATGTTACTCTAGATGCATTTTATTTACCTATGTTGATAGGTTGTTCATCTGGGATGTTCGGGAATTCTAACTAAAGGATAGGTATTATGTAGGTACCTATTGTTTGTGTCATTTCATTTTGATATCTTGTCTCATAAAAACCCTTTCCTAACAAAGCTTAAAGTATGATAAACCAACCATTCAAATATTATAAATGCGAAAGCGTCTGTCTGCTACATTTTTACAGCCTGTTTAATCGATGTTAACGAAATCTGGTACTAAGATAAGTAATTATGCAACGTATCTCTGTACCAATTATCGTGAAATAGGAATATTAAAGAGTTCCTGTCGGCATCAAAAAACCCCATTTACCTACATGAACAACATCTAGTGAAAAGTAATAAGAAATGCTTTGACTGCACCGACCAGGAAACACTTTCGCCTTTCGTGTTTCAAAAGTACTTCATAAAAAGAATTAAAAAATACTAATTGTGTATCCTTGTTCTATAGTTAGTTATTCACAGATACTCGTGTAAAAGAACCTAACCTCGATTTACAATATCATTGCTAAACCGATGGCAATGATACCATCGCTAGCGCTTCGCACGTGACTGCCATCGCGATATGACCACTTTCGATACTACGAAACACTTTAGGCCGTACGGGCCTCAATTTTGTTTAGGTAGTTAATAAACGCATAAGCGCTAGCGCATACACGTGCAGTGCTGCAACCAGTCAGTCATCACTGCTTCAAGCAGTCGACTGCAGTTGAATTATAGCAGTTGACAACGACTGCTCTTGCGAATATCATCGGCTTTTGGCAGCAACTTGCATGTCAATCGACACAACGACCTAGCTCTGTGCCACTACTTTACCAATCAGTTATCACCAAGTTGGAACGTGGTTTCTTTAAGAGGTATGAAGCCCTTTTAAATCACAATCAGATACCTCCATAAGGTAAAGATTAAAAGATTTAGTAGAAACAACTTTTTCAGCACAATAAACCACAGTACCTACGTGAAAATTACCCAGTTTCCCAACAAAACCAAACCAGCGGCGGTGTCCCAGATTCGCCGTTAGATCTACCTAGATAGACATATCATTAGCCAGTAATGTAACCTGTCTCGTTGCCTTGTATACTGGTATAGACGGGTAGCCGACACACTTTGGAGAACGCGAATGTGTATACCAGACGTTGAATAGCGTCAAGACTCAACACTGAAAATATAGGACGTGCAGTAAAATATAAAGATAGTAAGGAGAACGGAATTACTCGGCTAAATAATAGAGGTGTCTATCTTTCTTTCTAATTCGAAAATACACATGTACTCGGACAATTACTGGAAGAAGAAATGGTTTTAAAAGATACTCACTACCACTCAATACTAAGTACTAACTTCTTTACGCGCGCACTTGATAAGACGTTCATTTCACCACCTTCAGTTCGAAAGAATATTTCACGATGTCTATCGAAACCATTATCGAGTTTTGCTTGTATTGTCTTGCATAGTTCTCTATAAAATTGGACGCTTTTACAATTTTGTACCTGTACAGATTTATGTAAGAAGATGAAATAGAAAAATACTCCTAGGATTTTAACTTACTTATGTATCTTTGTATTTATTTGTGTCTGTGTTTCGGTCTGTGGAACTGAATATACAATAGGATTAAATACAAGGCGCATTTGATATGTGAGATACCTAAGTATTCACAAGTGTTCATCAGAGCAAACTATTGTATCGTTAACAGTGGGGTCGTAACAGCTATACGCTTGTCATACATTTTGAAACAAACAACTTATACAACGTTGTGGATGGAGTGGAGCCGCAATTTCAATTTACAGTGGTAGGATATTAGACTATTATGGCAATACATAATGTGTTATTGTTTTGCAACAAAGAACTTATCAAGACAAATCTCTCTCTGCACACCATCTTAGTACTTGTTACAAGACAAATTTAATGAACCCAATACCAACGACCTTTACATACCAATTACCAACCAATTTACATAGACGGGCCCTGTCAAACAAAGAATGTGAACTTATTTTACTAACGCCATCTAGTCTAAAAAGCGGGACAGCGCTATGGCAGGGACAAAGACAGGCTTATACAGGTGTGGAGCGCGCTCTACAGGTCGGACGCCCAGTTTTTTTCTATGAAACGGTACATCTAGTACCTACAGTATTATATATATATACTAGAGGACGCCCGCGACTTCGTTCGCGTGGTATAAGTTTTTTTAATTCCCACAGGCACTCCTTCATTTCCGGGATAAAAAGAAGCTTATGTCACTCTCCAGATCCTCAACTATACCTACCCATGCAAAAAATCACATCGATCCGTTGCTCTGTTGCGGCGTGATTGAAGGACAAACTCTCTATTTAACGTCCTTGTGGATAGAAATTTCAAGACTGTGGAATACGTATTTCATACATTTAAATCGGAAGCCCAAATACCAAGTTTCAGGGCGATAACTTAAAAAACGAAGGACTTTCATTCAAATTTTCAACCCCTATTTAACCCCTTTGGTGGTGAAATTTTTAAATATTTTGACACACGTAACTTCTTTATTTTTTACCGATAGCCAAAATACCAAGGTTCGTTCATATAACTTGAGAAATATCTTGAGAAATGAAGGACTTTTTTACAAACTTTCATCCCCTATTCCATTCCTTTGGGGGTTGAAATTTCAAAAATGGTTAAGTACTTACTTCTTCATATCTAACTGAAAGCCCAAATCCTAAGTTTCAGGGCTATAACTTGAGAACTTTCATACAAACTTTCAACCCCAATTTACCCCTTTGGGGGTGGAATTTCGAAAAACTGTGAAATACGTATTTCTTTATTTTTTACCGAAAGCCAAAATACCAAGTTTCATTGATATAACTTGAGAAATGACGAACTTTCATACAAACTTGAAACCCCTATTTCACCCCCTTAAGGGTGGAATTTTGAAAAATCCTTCCTTAGTGAGCGCCTACATCACAAAAGGAACCTACTGTCAAAATTTCAAGCTTCTAACCCCAGCGGTTTGGGCTGTGCGTTGATATATAAGTCAGTCAGACAGTCAGTCAGTCAGTCAGTCAGTCAGTCAGGACTTTGAATTTTATATATATAGATTAATGAAGTTATCCTGAGTTCATATGGCCACCTCTTAGCTCCATCATGAGACCACCTCCATAATACCATTACATTGCATTGTTACATTTGTGTTCCCACTTGCCAGTCGGTTGGGAAAAGACTGCTTTAATATTCAGTTGCAAGCTTTGAACTTAACAAACAAATATACATAATATTAAGTAAGTTAAATAAAAGCTTGTAAAAAGCATCTTTATGGAGTACTCTACTGTCTCTATCTGTCGTTTTAAATAGGCTCTTATTGTAATTAGTTTAGGAAAAAGCAAGAAATCCCCTATTATGGAAACATTCCTATTATATAAACTAGATGAAGATGACGCCCACGACTTTGTCAGGATTCAGGTTTTTTAGATAAGTATCCCGTGAAAACTCTTCGTCGTCGTCGTTCGTCTCTTGACCAAATTTCGTCAAAATCGAATAAACAGATGGGCCGTGAAAAAGTTACAGACAAACAGACACACTTTCGCATTCAAAAAATATTTCTATGGATTTCCAAGCATTTTAACAAAGACCCAGCCAAAGACTCCGCAAGTCTACTACATTTCGCATAGGTACAATGTGTTCCTTCAGGAGTTCAGAACCTTTTAAAAAACCTCCAATCACATTCGCTCATAACGGTCACTAGTCAGGTAAACGCGTGACGGTTTCTGGAGGTTCGTATTTGATTTATAGGTGTAGTTGTACCTATTATATTCATTTTATGGGTTAAGAAGCCCTGTATGAGTAGTGAGGCCTAGATTCACCGAGTTCACGACCGGTCAGAATGAGCCAGGCATTTTACAATTTATGCATGTTCGAGGAAGAGTACAGTTTTGTATTGTGGTTGTGGTCACTAGGCATTCTTAGTATTGTCCACTTCTCGAAATAAAGACTGCTGTGCTCACAACCTTTTACAGCTTTCCTTTTCTAGCACCCATGTTTCCTATCCATATAAAAGAGGACAAACAGTGACTTGAGAATACGACGTCTGGTTGGACATGTAATTTTGGGTGGATCCAATATAAACACTCGGAAAGTACTCGCAAAAGTTTTCTACGCTTCAGTTTGAAGTTGGCGCCTTATGTATGATGATGAAGATGATGTCACGAGTAAGCAATATATTAAGTTGCTTTTCCAAAACTCGTTTAATTATTTTACAGAAATCCTGGAATTCCTTAACAACGGACATGGTTTCAAAGGGTAGGATTCTATCTTCCCTTTTAAGTTTTATCTATATCAAATAACAAACTTCTGTCCCCTCCTTGTTAAATAAAATAAGGCCTTGAATTACGATAACTTTTGAATGGGCAGACAAAGTCCTTGAAGCGACAAGGCTTAGTAGCTAGGTACTATAATAGCTAATAAATTCCTCAATAAAAAACACGAGTAGGACTTATGCTGAGATCTATAGAGCGTAGGTACTTTGACTTGGCTCAGACTTTACTTAGAGTTAAAACGAGATGGACTTATGTGAGTAACATAAATCTGTCTCGTTTTAACCATGTCTTAAGTCTAAGCAAAGTCAAAGTTCGCTTTATAGATCTCACACTTAGGCCCACTTGCACAAGGGCTCTTAAATTGATTTAGTTAAATATCTTAATGTCGTCCCTTTTTGGCAACTTCAATATGCATTTGCCAAAAAGGTACAGCATTACAAAATTTAACTAAATCAATTTAAGAGTCCTTGTGCAAGTGGCCCTTATTCTCATAGCTTTAGATAAATAGCCTACAAATTATCCTATCTCCATAAAAGGCTACATATTTATGTTGCTGTGTTGAACCGGCATTACTTAATTTCCAAGGTAAACAAGGCCGGGCATGAATTGGGGCGGAAGCGGCACTTACTCAAATTCAATGACACAAATTACTTTTGCTAATGCGCTAGTGCTTAAAAAAAGGCTTTTGGACTCGAACGAATTAAATACTCTGCACCATTTGTTAAGCCTTAATTTGAAATCAGTTTTTAACCACTACCTTAAGACTTATTGACTTGGTTATGTTTTATAGTTGTAGAAACAGTTCATTAGCCCCAACTGGGGTTCTCTCCTGGCGATAATCAGGAGCAAAACTTGCCAGCACTTGCGTCAACCCCGACAAAAGCGACGCGTCGCAATACGATTCTATAGGAAATGACTTTCTACGCGACAACGCAGGTCACGTGAAGGGTAGAGCTACTGAATGATACGTAGAGTCGTATCGTGTCGCATTGTCGCGATTGTCGGTGATGTAGGACAAGGCCTAGACAATAGAAAAGCCGATAACGTCTGAACTCTAGGTAATCCTTCTCGATCATAAACCGTTACCTGTAATGTAGCTTCAGTTACCCTACTACTTTAGTACATAATATGCCGGCTTTTGACAGTTAGGTACTAACACACTCAGGATTTATAGCCTTTGGTAATGGGGATCACCTATGTTCACTACAACGGACATTACAATATTGTTATCGTGAAGTGCGCCTTACTTAACAATTAACATAAGTAAATATACAATATTATTATGTGCAATGACAATCACAATTCTCATAAGCCAACATTAGTATTCTAGACCGTAGACAGATTTACCGTTACATTATTATCACATTACGTCGATGAGTTTGATTCATTTTACATTATAGCACTAGCTTCTAAACTACTATGTTCATAGGCCGCACATTTTCACCTTAGGAGTTGGTGGAGTAAGCAATTCATCGTCATCATTTAAACCCATACTGAGCAACGAGAAAGGCTTAGGAAACAGTCCACCACGCTGGCCAAATATTGAGAGACCTTTGAGAATATTTAGAGAACTCTAACGCATGCAGGTTAAGTTAAGTCACAAAGTTTTCCTTAAATGTTAAAGCAAGTGTCATTTATTTGCTACGCTAGACTCCCGAAAAGATAGTGGTGCGTGCCCGGATTTCAAACCGAGGACCCCTAGAATTGGAGGCAATTTTTGAATAAAGTCAACATTGGCGAGTGTCAGACCCTAGAGCTTGGATGAAATAAACAAAGGTTAGGAAACGTAAGAAAAATTTATGAAATCAAGTTCGACTAACTTTTGCGGGGCGAGGGGAGAGTGCATTGTCATTTTTCTGCCCAATTATTGACATGTGCATGAAAATGTCGATCACTATGACAATACAATATCATAATAATTAGTGGCGAAACTGCCCTGTTCGCGGCTAGAGGGGTAAGGGCGAATATGGCCGATATCACGCGTCCTGTTAATTCGTCCAAGCCGTAGAGGCAAGTATAGTCCCACAGACTTATATGGCCCGGTGGCCACAATTGAAGTAAATTTTTATGCCTGTTTGGTTTTGTTTTTATTTTATTTTTTAATGTTTAGTAGCGACTCTGTCACCGAGTTGTGATAAGTTTGTGGGACTTTACAAGGCTCGAATAATCATCAAGGAGTTTGGCAGCGTCAGTATGGCAACAGCGCGATTACGTAATGCGGTCTGCGGGGCGTGGGAGGAGGATGAGGTGACTGACCTGTATGGTCCGCCTGCCAATTCGTCCATCGCATCACATCACGAAATCTTCGCTGCATATAATGCAAAACATACTCCGTACATATTGCACTGTTTATTATCTAGACCAGGCTGACCACTATGACTTTTAAGAACAAGCACAATAAAAGCGAGTATTGTCTGCACTGAATTGCGTTTACAAAACACGATGTTAACATTATTAACCAAACAGAGCGATGTAATTGTTAGTAGAATATCAAGAATAGCAATTTTCCAAGAATTTTTGCGCCTTCATCTAAATTTGACGCTCATACAAAACACGAAATTGCGCGTTAGATAAGGAAACGCCATTAAAAGACTTGAAAGGATCAAGAACAAGATAATTATTATCAACATCCATTCATAAACCATATGAGTCATATTATATTAAGTAACTAAGAATAAATTTGGCTCATGCCTTTAGCTGCCAGTACACATACCTTATAATTAGCCATTATAAACAACAATACGTATAGATAGAACGTTACAAATATGTTATCTACTGAATACTGATGCTATTATCTATATATATATGACAATAATAGCTATGTAGTTACTAGATTAGTAAATAGAGAGCTGTTTATGATACGTTATTTATCATACTTAATACTCGCTCAATAAGCGAAAGTAGGTTTGTTGGTTTGTCCTTCAATCACGCCGCAACAAAGTAACGGATCGACGTGACTTTTTGCATGTGTGCAGTTGAGGACCTGGAGAGTGGCATAGTCTACTTTTTATCCCGGAAACTTAAGAAGTTCCCGAAGGAGTTAAAAATAAGTTATTCCACGCGGACGAAGTCGCGGGTTTCAGCTAGTACGCCATAAAAATGATCAGGGCAACTGTAGACTCGTACAAAGGATTACTTATCTCTTGAAGTGATCTCTAGTCTCTACTAGTGTAGGTACTTTAAAAGTATGGGAATTTGCTTTAGAATCCAGAATATAACATGTCAGATAGATAAATTATGCAAGAGAGAGAGGAAAACTGTATTGCTTACTCTAAAAGCAACATTTACTTAACATAAAGTGACAAAAGTTACATCGAGTGAGGGCATGCAATTGCAAAGGCGGTCTTATTGTTAGCAACAATCTTTCAGGCTACCTTGACTCGCATCAAGAACATACCTTTACGACATTTGCGGAAGATCTCAAAATACTTAAAGACTTGTTTACACAAACCAGTAACCATCTAGAACACAGCGCAAGAGACAAGCTATTCGAATTGTTAACATCAACGACTTTTCTGGTAACATTTAAACCAAAGAGTACCGTATCATGTTGTCGAGCAGCAGACAAAATAAAACCAAAAACCAATGATAAATAGAACAGTTTCGATCGGTTCTCTCGATAAATATTTCATAACCGTTGTACAGCGTGCAAATCGTTTCGTTCACGTTCGAAAAATGCTTTTCGGTGCTTTAGAAACCTTTAATAGTACAATTTATAAATCGTTAACAAGAGGCCAAGGGAAAATATTGAAGGATACATAACTATGAAGTATGAAGTCTAGTCTCCAGACAATGTTGGTAATTCGTTTGTTTTCGTAGTTATCTACTCAAGTCCTAGACTGAACTGTCACTTATCTAAAGGTTCACGTTCTAAAACGCTTTTCGGTGCTTTTGAACCTTTAGTTCAATTTATAAATCGTTAACAAGAGGCCAAGGGAAAATTTTGGACGCAAAGGTAATCAGAGAAGGTTACGTAACTATAAAATCCATTATTCAGACAATGTTGGTAATTCGATTGTTTTCGTAGTTACTCAAGTCTTAGACAAACCTCTAACTTCTAAAGGTAGTATAATCCATTTTGGCTGAGAGCGTTGGAAAAATTTTGCATCTAAAATTTAAATAGGAAATCTTTTTGGACTTTGACCTTCTCACTTCGGCTATGCTGTTTTGACCTTTGGAGTCACCTTACTCACCGCGAAGAAGTCTTAAAATACGCTGGCATGTCACCTGACTACTGTAGTAAAAAAATCATGACGATTGTATTTTTTTCTCACCAATTTCATATCAATTTAAGTGCCCATACCTATACATAAAACTGAGTAACGGGAAAAGTCATGTTATTGAACGAATTCGATTTCCGTGCATTGTTGTCAAGCGAGAAAAAACTTCCGTTTCGATCTGCCTTAATATTTCATAACAGTTCTGCTGTTGGCCAGTGTACAAAATTGCTTCGTTCTCGTTTAAATTAACTAAGTGCTTCGATACGGTTCCGCCTGTTCTCATAAATTGCTCTTAACAGACTCACTTACAGAGTCGAACTGAATAAAACTGGGTAATGTTTAGTCCAAACAGTATAGAAGCAGCTTTCTTAACAAGGTCTAGTTTCTTATTAATAAAGTTTTGTGTTTCTTTGAATATTCGCTCCAGAGTTTCTCCCAAAAGTAACCACTGTAATAGGAGCTACTGTGATTAGTGTCCAAGACACCAAGACTGTCAAAGATTTTGCTCCTAACACGTGTGACGCCTGAATCGTCTCCAAGATACTAATACTGCCAATGATCTTGCTCCTATCCTAGCTCCAAATCTCATAATTGGGTAAAAGGCGAAGGATACCATTAATATCAGCCAATCACAACAACAGAGCTGCGACAATCAGAACTATCGCGCAGCTCCCTGGGGCAAATACCATCCAACCCGGTCGATGCCAACCATGTTGATACGTCTGTTAACATCAATTAGCGAGAAGCAAGAGGAAACATGAGACGAACAAAGTAATTGTCACAATCAGTCGCAATGTCCGGGAGGAGTATCCTTGAGTGGGTTCCAGTCAATGCTTCAGACGGTTTTTGTGCAATTTTCCGCAACACGGCACAAATGATTTAGGTGGATACATAGTACAAAGAGATCTTGTACAGTTGTGTTCTATGCAAAAATTAAGGAAAATAACAAAAGCCTCAAAAGTAAAACTTGTTTACGACTGTGCGCAAATCTGTCTTAAATAAAGATTCTAGATTTGCCATTTAAGGCATATATCTTAAGGCTTGTCTCAGATCAAGATTTTAAATGCTACATGGTCATTTAAAGCATACATTGTAACAATTTTTTCTTGAAGTGTAAACTTCTTTAGCAGCACTTTTTGGTAGGGGGTAAACTTGTGGATTCGCGTCACCGACCGACACCTCGCTGCCCCATTGCTCGAGTTGTTACGAAGACAAAAGGTCTTAAATACAAATATACTACATTCGTAATTAAACTTTAAGTAAAAGTAAAATATACTTTATTGTACTTAAGTACACCATTAAAAGAAATACACACACAAAAACAATCTAATTTGATATGGCACAACAGGCGGCCTTATCGCATAAATCTCTTCCAGGCAACCTTAGGGCAGAGGAAACTTAAAAGAAAGCGGGAGGGGTGTACAGACATATGAATAAATAAATATTATATACATGAAACTTTAATGCCTTAGTTTTAAGGTTAATTTTTAGGGTTCCGTACCCAAAGGGTAAAAACGGGACCCTATTACTAAGACTCCGCTGTCTGTCTGTCTGTCTGTCTCCAGGCTGTATCTCATAAACCGTGATAGCTAGAAAGCTGAGATTTTCACAAATGATGTATTTCCGTTGCCGCTATAACAACAAATACTAAAAATTAAAAAAATATATATATTAAGGGGGGTCCCCATACAATAAACGTGTTTTTTTCGTATTTTTTTGCTCAATATTAAAAACGGTAACAGGTAGACGGTTCAAATTTTTACAGAATATTAACTTGTATATTACCTTTCAAAATAAATAATTAAATATCAATAAAGTAAATATTAAAGGGGGGCTCCCATACAACAAACGTAATTTTTATTTTTAATACGTCATAAATCGTAAAACTTACTACAGGTTTGTACGGAACCCTCGGTGCGCGAGTCCGACTCGCACTTGGCCGGTTTTTTTATTTTTTATTACTAAAATTCTAAGTTATAAGTTTTCACTTCTATCGGCAGTCCCTATGACTGTTTTTTATTTTTTTTTGCTTTCTGATTACGGTCAAACGTGTTGTGTACTGTGGTACAATTAGCGCCAAACAAATAGTCGTCTCTGAGCCGAGCTGCGAGTGCTTGTTTACGCATACAGTCGAAGTCAACGTTCATACTACGCGCGAAAATATGCTATTGCGACGCGTTTGCAGTCAAAATCAGACGCGTCTTTTTGATTGGCGCGAGCTATAGCCATGGAAGTTATAAGGGTTCTCAACAAGAAGGGGACATTGAACTCACATTCATATCCATCATTAAATAAACCGCTACCTCACTTTGCCTGGCAGTTAAAAAACAAAGTTAAAATCTGAACGTTTTTTTTCAATCGCGATCAATATCAGCGTTGACAAAATTCAAAACAGGATTCGCAGCGAAGCTCGCAAAAAAAGCGGTTGCGTGGACACGGTTTCGGTCTCGCTAGCCATCGCCACGCCAAATTTGGCTCAAGAGCGACTTGGCAACGTCGAACAGGCGGGCCTAGGGCTGCCACCCACCAGGGCATCAAATGAAGCAGGTATAGTTGAAAGATATAGAGCCCTTTCATATGATATCCCACTCAGTATAGTTATCATACTTTGAAATTTCAAACCCCCAATTTTCCCCCTTTTTTAATTAAACTAAAAATAATTTTCTTTTTTTTTTTATTTTAATGATGTAAGGCCACTATTATACACAACTATTCCAAATTTCATGTCGATAGCTTTAATAGTTACTGAAATAATCGACTGTGACAGATGGACGGACGGACGGAGAAAGTGGCACCATAAGGGTTCCATATTTACCATTTTTTTTATTTTTATTATTATTTATTATCTTCCAACTTATATCTATCCTTACAGGTATAAGCTAATGCGATAGACTAATACAACATAATACAAAAAAATAATAATAATATACAAAATACAAAATCATAATACATACTACAAAAAATATTTACAATAAAATAGACTAAACTAACAATAAAAAAGATACCTATCCTATGAACTTAACTTAATACAAATGTAACCGTTTTTATGAACTTTTAAATTTGTTATTGTAAATGTAAATTTTTGGTACGGAACCCTAATAACAGAGAATCAAATGAAATGTCAAATGATTTTTCGCATAAATTCGAATTTATCACAATGAGGACGGCCTCTATAGACGCAGCATCTATGGAAGAAATAATCGCAGATCGACAATAGCGTCTATAATTTTTGCTTCTGAAGTAATCGTTTTTGTTTCGTATTTAATTAGTCTTGAAAACCATTAAAATGTAAAGCTGACAACCCTAAGCCTGCCGCTCTTGATATGCACGTACCCACTTTAATACTGGGCGTAAACAAACGGTGTTGCGTCATAGCTTTTCATCAACCAAATTACACCTAATGTTGATAGCTTCAAAGTGCAATTCTCATCGTGCGAGCTATAAAGTTGTTATTCACACATTCCATGCTTATAACTCTCCAACCCGAGCAACACCTATTTTCTGCATAGAAAAATATTTTCACGAAACTACGCAGTTCTCTGCTTATCTTTTTCAGTTATTATGTGAAACTACACTTGTTTTGATTGTTATTCGTAAGCCAATTATTTTAGCGAGCTTGAAGCTTTTAAACGACGCGAAGGTAGCGCATCGCGACTGCAACCACACGCCTGGACGTGTAAAAAAAAAGAAATCCCCAGTAGATTAGACGATTTCCAATAACAGCAACTGTAATAATCGTGTTAGCAAACAAAACAAGCTCAACCCATCATCAGCCCACTACTAAACAGGGCTCTCAGCTTCCGAATGAAAAGAGTTTAGGTCATATAAGTTTGCAGACTTCACTCCTTTGAAAACATTCCTCGTTTCTAATTCGAACCGCTAGGATATGGAATGCCCTTCCGGCTTCCGTTTTCCCCTCCTCTTTTAATATGGGTACTGTGATGTATAGAGCTTAAATAAACAAAGTGATCTATTGTGCCGGCCGATTCCCCTCACTAGCTAGCGTAACGCTGAGGCGAACGGACGTGTCACAGGGACACCAAAGATAATAACAAGTGTTTTATTTAACATCTATAATATTAACAAACACCAAATCCAGTGGCATCCAGAAGGTGGACGCCACATATGGCGACGAGGAGTAAGTACGTAAGTAAAATGTGCAAAATAAAACATACCTACTTACCTAATGAATAATGTAGCGATATTGAAGAACTACGATTGAAATTACCACTAAGGGTATCAATTATTTATATCAAATATTCGTCTAGTAAAAAAAAAAAAAAAAGAAAAGAACAGAAATGATGTACTTAACTAAAACTCATTAGTATAATAAGTACTAAGTATTATTTAATGGTACATTGAATTATTATGTAAGTACTAATAATTTCCCAAAATATTGGTGCTGATTCTGAATGAAACAAAATTCCACAAAACAGAAATGATGTAATTAAACTCATATAATAATATAATACCTTATTGGTGCATTTAATTAGTATCAACTAATAATTTCTCAAAGTATTAGTGCTAATTCTGAAAGCAACAAAATTCTACTTTAATCGGAATACGACGGACAAACCTATTCTAGGTTAACCATCAAACATTGATTAAAAACATACCTTATTGGTGCATTTAATTAGTATCAACTAATAATTTCTCAAAGTATTGGTGCTGATTCTGAAAGCAACAAAATTCTACTTTAATCGGAATACGACGGACAAACCTATTCTAGATTAACCATCAAACATTGATTAAAAACATACCTTATTGGTGCATTTAATTAGTATCAAGTAATAATTTCTCAAAGTATTAGTGCTGATTGCGAAAGCAACAAAATTCTACTTTAATCAGAATACGACGGACAAACCTATTCTAGATTAACCGTCAAACATTCATTAAAACAATTTTTGTATTAGTCTCAAGCATTGATTAATTCTAATACAAGTCATAAGTTTTTCTAATTTAATGTTGAAATGACATCAGGATCGACACCTATTTTGTATTGGGGCCTCAGCGGACAAGTATAACTTGAGATCTGTTATTATAACTCGCTCGAGTAGTGTAAACAACGGATAAGTATCTTTGGGCATAGAACAAGGGCTGGTATTTGTTACCAAAACAACACGTGCATTGTGTATACTGGGCATGGTGTATTAGTGTCGGGCCTAGAATTATTATAACATGTTTATAAAATTCGATCAGTTCAATTTTCTACTACGAACAGTAAAACTACGAAACAAAACATTGGTACTGCCATTTTAATGGCAGTATGTGTAAAAGAAGCAAATAAATATTATGATTATGATTATGATTAAGAAAACTCAGTGTGGATACACTGCTGTCATGGAAATGATGGTATGTGTACAAATAAAGTAGGGCGAATGAGTGAAAACTCCGTGGGAATACACTGCTGTCATGAAAATGATGGTACGTGTACAAAGAAAGAATGGCCAAAATGAGTGAAAACTCAGTGGAAATACACTGCTGTCATGAAAATGATGGTACGTGTACAAATAAAGTAGGGCGAATGAGTGAAAACTCCGTGGGAATACACTGCTGTCATGAAAATGATGGTACGTGTACAAAGAAAGAATGGCCAAAATGAGTGAAAACTCAGTGGAAATACACTGCTGTCATGAAAATGATGGTACGTGTACAAAGAAAGAATGGCCAATGAGTGAAAACTCAGTGGAAATACACTGCTGTCATGAAAATGATGGTACGTGTACAAAGAAAGAATGGCCAATGAGTGAAAACTCAGTGGAAATACACTGCTGTCATGAAAATGATGGTACGTGTACAAAGAAAGTAGGGCGAAAGAGTGAAAACTCCGTGGAAATACACTGCTGTCATGAAAATGATGGTACGTGTACAAAGAAAGAATGGCCAATGAGTGAAAACTCAGTGGAAATACACTGCTGTCATGAAAATGATGGTACGTGTACAAAGAAAGTAGGGCGAAAGAGTGAAAACTCCGTGGAAATACACTGCTGTCATGAAAATGATGGTACGTGTACAAAGAAAGAATGCCAAATGAGTGAAAACTCAGTGGGACTACACTGCTGCCATGAAAATGATGGTACGTGTACAAAGAATGTAGTGCAAATGAGTGTAAACTCAATATGATGCATAATTGCATACGCTGTCATGGAAATGTCCGGTGGAAAAGAAAAAAAAAAAAAAAGCCTACGTTGTACCTACGTACAACGGAGGTTGTAAATTAAATTTTATGCTTATATTTTGCAGGTTCCTCAGAATGACTCAAACACCAGCTTTCATTGAGGCAACGCCCATGAGTAAGGGTGGGAAAGATGACAATAGTAATTAATTATTCATCAATTAGCTTTTAGCTAGGTAGCCTCGATCCAAGCGTGAATTACTTTTATTTGTGTCTAGATGGAGTACCTTGCTGGAACACATGTAAAGGATGGAGAATTGACTGATGTTTAGAGCTTGGTTTCTATTCTAAAATATTGAATAAAATAATTATTAACGATTTGTTTTTCTATGCAAGCAGGGTTATACTTTAGCGACAGTACCTATCTACTTAATAGAATCAGAAAAATAACAATGGAAATAACTATAACTAATCCACATGGAAATAAAACAAGGAAGCAGTTGTGTATCTAATAGCAAGCAAGAAAGAAGACTAATCGGCAAAAGGTCCATACAATAACCGTGTTTAATAATAACTGAAAAGTTGGAAAAGTCGTAATATTTTGGTAGTGGTATTTCAAAAGAAAATAAATCTCCAGGCTGCAATCATGATTTTAATCTCAAAAGGCATCGCGTACGGGAAAAGAAAGTCGAACTAATATTATGTTAATTATTAATTTTTTTTGAAAAGAGGAGGATTGGGAATGTATAATTAATTTGACTTACTATTTTGTACTCTCATTTAAACTAAATTGTTTACATGTTGAAGTCTCATAGCAGATCTACTTAATCTAGTTATTTAATTATTGTACTAAAATTATACATCAATGATTATCACACTTGTCTTAGCTTAAAGACAACATTCATTTGATTAGGGTGAAATTGTTATCACAGCTTCTATCTAATCGCGACCTAAATACCGAATTACTCAATAGTAGATAATAGAGGAATATTCAATAGTATATAAACAGAGTCTGCCGGAAGGAAGCTAAAATTGTCAAAGCACCCATATTCATGCAAATATTTTTAATAGATTCATGAGTTATTCCAATGTGGCGTTCCCGCCACAGATCGAATAGAGTTTAATAATATATGAAATGGGTCAAATATAAATTTAAATAAAATAAACTAAATTAATGATTACTAAAACTAATACGACATACCCGATTCACGATAGATGATAATACGCTAGAGTTGCTGTTTCAATATTTTGAATTATGGATAAGTGAATACAAACTCTATTGTTTTTATTTACTTTACTTCACTAAGTAGTCAAAGCATCACAACAAATAAATAATTTGAAGGTGTAGAATCAAGAGAATAATAACAAATAAGTTGCCATGATTTGATGGATATGATTACAGTTTCTAAATTCTAAGTATTACCTACCTGTCTGTTACCTAGAAAGTAAAGACAATATTATGTAACGTCTCAAAGTTAAGTTTTTTAAATTAAAAATGGTTCAGATTAAGACTTTTGCTTAGCACATGTTTACTTGTAATTTAAGTCTGCTCACATTGCGAGTCATACCCTTATTACATATTATCATAATAGTATAAAACTTAGAAATCCATTATTTCCTAAAATAGAATGCTATGACTAAATTAATGATAATAATAAATTTTGCCTACTGATATATAAGAGAAACTTGGTACATAATGTATTACCTAATTGATTTCATTGATGACGTCATATTTTATGGACAATTTTGACGGAAAATACAACGATAACAGTTTGGGTATTAACATTTTAATAACGCAATAACGCAATGTTAGATATAATTTAAAACATTTTAGTGTAACTTAAAATCTTGTTATTAAAGTTCATTTACGCACTGTTGGTATAATTAGAGCATTATTAATGTAGTGACATGGAAATCTTGTGAAGCTATTTTAATGTATTAATACTATAATCCCTGTATATAGTTTCAAAACGATGGAATTGACGGATACCTTCTTACTGGAAATGAGAAGAGTAAAAAAGTATTTCAGTTTTAACATATTTGGTTTACTAATTATTGAAATTGAGGTCAAACTACGAGTATGAGGTCTATATTAGACTTTTAATAGAAAACCAAAGTTCTTATTAAGGCTAAGGCTATAATAGACCTTATCATGTTATCCATCGACTACAGATAAATTTGTATTTATCTACTAAGTATCTAATTACGTTATATTGTATTAGGTATATTGTTTAGTTGTGTAAGTAAGTACCTAATCATTTCGGCATGAAGTTTGTAACCACACCATAGATTCAGTGGTAATAATATGTAGGTACTTTACTTCAACGGAAAGGAAGGCTGCACAGACTGACGGATGGAAAAATTGATGATGGTATGATGTATATTAGCATGCTAAAAACTAGAATTTGGAACGGTCTTAAACGTTTTACAAGAAACTACCAAAGCAAATTGGAATCGAAATTAAAAGTAGGAAATATAAAAGAAAAGATGATCGAGGCAAAATTACTCAAATGTGAACGGTGATAGCATATTACGTTACTTATTGTTAAAGTAGGTATAGTAATTGAAAACATAAAGGACAATTATTAAGAGTTATCATTTAATAGTAGTTACTAGCTTACTATTAAGTTAAAACATTCATTTACACATTTTATCAATAAAATGTTCAAAGCAATCATTGATTGTGTGCCAATTAATTTCAGACTAAATGTTAAATTATTTGCTTAATGGGCTCTAGTGATGTTATGACTCTAATATTATTATGCTGCCTGTGTTACCTATGGTTTTAAATAACACCAAACGTATCCCAACAGATTGTCAGGAGATTAAACTTGGAAATTGTTAGAATTTATAAAATGTTAAGTATTTGTTACGTCTGAACTATGAATGATATTTTGATAATAATATTATTCTAAAATACTAAGCAGTATAAAATTAATGTTCACATCCACTTACTTTATAGATTGTATACAAAATGAATGGAAAAAAAACCCCTGATTGTTGGAAATATGATGATTTTAAAGTGAAATCTATTTAAGGGGACATAATTTGTGATAAAGAATTTTAATGATGTATACCTGTATTTTATGTATTTTAATGACCTATATATTGTAGTTTCTACGTACACTGATTTGAACCAACATATTATTGCTATAATAATTATAAATAGACATTTAAAAAAAAAAAAAAAAAAGAAAGATATACCTACTTAGATGAATGATTGGATTTCTATATAATTTGTAATGAAGAATATTAACTATGTACCTACCTAGTACCTACCTCTAACTCAATGACCTACCTACCTATAAAACTATTGTAATGTTCTACGTACACTATTGTACCTAATGTTCTACGTACACTGACTTGAATCAACATAATATTAATAGGCTTATTTAATTAAAAGAGAGAGATAGATCAATGTAATAGAAGTATCTACTGATTATTATGTAATTGTAATTTAATTCTTTCAAAAGAGCAACCGCCGAGTTTCTTGCTGGTTCTTCTTGGTGAGAATGGCATTCCGAACCAGTGGTAGATTCACATGACGATTCAATAGCACTTTTCAAAGTCTATTTGAATAAAAAAGATTTGAATTTAGAATCTTGGTGAAATAGATCAAGTACTGATAATCTAAACATAATTGGTACAAGTAGATTAACTCTATTTTAAATACAAATTTATTGAAAGGGAGAGATGTGATGTATAGAGCTTAAATAAACAAAGTGATCTATTGTGCCGGCCGATTCCCCTCACTAGCTAGCGTAACGCTGAGGCGAACGGACGTGTCACAGGGACACCAAAGATAATAACAAGTGTTTTATTTAACATCTATAATATTAACAAACACCAAATCCAGTGGCATCCAGAAGGTGGACGCCACAGGTACCTTCAAATCAAGAGTGAATAGGCATCTTCTAGGCAAGCGCGCTCCACCTTAGGCTGCATCACCACTTGCAAGCAAGTCTGATTGCAGCCAAGCGCTGACCTATACATTTAAAAAAAAAAAAAAAAAAAAAAAAAAAAAAAAAAAAAAAAAAAAAAAAATTCTTCACCTTCACCGTTAAAGCAAAAGATTATAAATTGCTTAAAACGCACGTAATTCCCAAAAGGTAGAGTCAGAGGAGGCCGATGACTTAACCAAGGCTATCAAGTATCACCGCTACTATTCCAAGGAAAGAAAGCATACGTCGTGACTTCGTGAGTGGTGAGTTGTGAGTCAGATTTGTGTAAGATATAATAAATTTATTTGTTAATATTATTGTAACAAATTACTTATAATTTTGTATTTTCAAACAAAACTCCGTTTTGGGCTGTAGCTCTACCAGTACCAAATGATGGATGGGCACTTTAAACTTTGAAAGAGCCGATTTGTAATTTTAAAAGTTAATTGTTAATAGTTTTCTTGAATTATTTTGTAATTAAAGTATTTCAATTCGAAATTTATTTTTTGTAACTCATGACAGCGATTGACATCGAATTAAATTTCTTTTACATCAAATTTCAGTCATCACATTATTTCAACCCATTACTGGCTCATTAGTCATTACTGAGCACGAGTCACTCTCAGATTGAGACGGGTATGGCCACGGATGCCAAGGCGGATTGACAGACTACAGACACCTTTGAGAACATTATGGAGATTGGAGAACTTGGAGGGTTTCCTCACGATAATTTCCTTCACCTTTCTGCTTCAATACAAGAAAATAAATGTTTTAATTCGTCTATTCGTGCAGTTAACTACTTTTGACCGACTGACCTCTCTTAGGATCCCAATAGAAACACAAACATGGATGTTTATCCCACAACCGATACATAATGTATACAGTACACCCCGGCCGGTCACGTTATCCCGTCACGAGGCTCCGACTTCGATCCACGTGCCGATCAGCCCAGTTACGCAAACGCTGTATATTTTCCATCGCTATATTTAAAACGAATAACACAGACTGAGCAATTTGAGGTAAATGATGATCAGACCGTCGCTGAATTATGTCAGTACAAGTAAAAATTAAAATTTTAGAAAACCCCGACATATTGAAGTATCACGATGCCAAACGATTCGATCAGACTTGTGGAAGTTGCTCACATGAAACATCCCTCCATCTATACTATCTATACTACTAACATGTATATATATAATATAGACATGTAACATGTAAACATATATTACATGTTACAAACCAAAATTGCGTCGAAAGAAGCTGCTCACATAATTATTATCTAACTTCACTTGGTAAGTGCGTTTGATTTTTATAATAATTATAAATGCGAAAGTTTGGATGGACATGGATGATGAACAAAGCAGACAGACAGACAGCATTTATAATATTAGTATGGATGTATAGGTGTGATTGTGACACCGTCGGCGAGGGAAACTGAATCTTACACGTGGAAATCGTTAGGTACGCAAATTTGTTTTCAAAAGGCTCACTCGTTTCTTACAAGTAACTACTTACGTTACACGCGCCGGTTTGCTAAATAATTACAATACAATACCTAGATGAAGACGTTGACCTTATTCGCAATTGTTACGTAAATCAACACCTATTCTAGTATTTGGAAACTGAATTTTCATTTGTTCAGCTGTTTGTGTTGTAAGAATTGATTTCAATCAAACTTGGCATATATTTGGCATAATAATATGTATAACAAGAAACGAAATGTAGATGAAATAGTTTGGTGCAAACAAGGATTTTTTTCTTTTTTTTTAATTCATTATTAGGCTTACGCTTGACCAAAATTAAACCTGATGGGAACTGGGAAGTGATGATGCGGCCTAAGATGGGACGCGCTTGCCTAGAAGATGCCTATTCACTCTTGATTTAAAGACACTCGGATTGTAATTGGTGGGAAACAGTTCCAGTGGAATGAAGACGCAAAGCGCTTCGTACGTGTGGATGGAACGTCGACTCATGGGTGGAAACTCGCACGGCTTCTTGCGGTACGGTGGTAGAAAGTTGAGGGAGGAACAACATCGAAAAACTCCTGAGATTTTATACAAATTAATATATTATGTATATTTAAATTTTAAACTCACGTCTTTGTCGGAGGATATCCAACAAGTTTCGAACAAGTTCGGGCCCTTATTCATGAGCCTACTCACGCGAACCGGCTGCCGCGCGTCGACTGTCGGTCATCCTCCGTACACATATTAAGTATATTTGTTTATAATGAATGTCACTCACGATAGTTTAAACGATCAAAAAGCAATACATTGCTTGTTACTGAAAGCCGCACCAACGATGATAAACTTTAGACTAATTGAAAACTTTCGCTTTAGCACTGGTTTTTTTAACCAATTGCCACCAAGGCATAACCAAGTGCAACAAAAATACCAGTGCAAAAATACCAAAAGTGAAAACTTCTTTAGCCGCGTTGAGCACTTTTTGGTAGGGGGTAAACTTGTGGATTCGCGTCACCGACACCTCGCTCCGATATGCTCGCGATGTTACGAAGACAAGGTCTTAAATATATAAATATTAAATATACTACATTCGTAATTAAACTTTAATGCTTTAGTTTTAATGTTTATATTTTTTTTTAATGTTCGTTTTCACTTCTATCGGCAGTCCCCATGACTGGCAATTTTTTTTATCCAATACAAGTAAGCACTTGACTGCGATCTCACCTGATGGTAAGTGATGATGCAGTCTAAGATGGTAGCGGGCTAACCTGTTAGGGGCATGGTAGTTATATTAAACCCATACCCCTATTCGGTTTCTACACGAAATCGTACCGGAACGCTTGGCGGCAAGTCTTTGCCGGTAGGGTGGTAACCAGCCACTGCCGAAGCCTCCCACCAGGCCAGACCAGAGAAATCCAGAAATTATAAATTCCCAAATTGACTCTGCCGGGGATCGAACCCGGGACCAGCGCTCAACACTGCGCCACGGAGAATTTCAAGTGCCTTAGATAACAACCCATTCGCAACAAAATCGTGTAACAATATCGGGGAACGGGCTGAAACAGTAGAAACAGCTGAAAGTATCGTATAGCGACCAGTTTAACACAATAAAGGCTTGGGCACACATAACGTGCCACTGCAGCAAAATTAAACCATCAGTTCAACTCATTGCCGGCTCACTACTGAACACGAGTCGAGTCTCCTCTTGGAATGAGGTTTAGCCGTAGGCCACCACTTCTTCTTCTACTAACTAAGAAACACGTCACGCCTAGCACGACGGTCAGTAACGGTCCCCTAACATAGTCCATACTCCTTATCCACAGTAGTATTATTATATCTGTGTCCACAGTATGAATGATCACACATCTTTGTGTGAATTCACCTCTAGAAGGCTAGTTTGGATGATGCCATCTCGTTTCATGTGTCCAAGCTTTAACACAATAAAGGATTGCAGTCCAATTTCGGTTGGCACGTAACAAGACGCCGAGTAACTTTCAAAACTGCCCCAGATGTTGGTTAACGGTAAAGAGCATCTCACGACAGAGGTGCATGCATTTATCGTGTTAAAGGTAACTGAAAAAGGCCGAACCAAAACAATCAACAACCTACGCCGACACAAAAATCTAGGACACTGATATCCACATCTCTAACTTTTGACTATTTTCTAAAAGGAACAGCGACCAGACGAGCACACGGTTCATCTGATTTTGTTACAGCACGAAAGTAACTGCAAAATGCATTGTCACTAGAGGAATTTATCTATCCTTCCCTTGAATATATGGTACTGTAGATTGGAAAGTAGAAGAGTACCATCCAGGGGCCATACTGCCAACGTTTAAAGCCAGATTGTTTCATTATTGTTGACTGTCGTGTTTAAGAATTATAATCCTTATTTTAGGAACGTCAAATTACGTGACATCAAACTGTCGCTTTGAGTAATATTGCTTAAGTATTGCTTTAAGCGTTGCGTTGGCAGTATGGCCCCAGGTGATAGGGATATATATTATTTACTGTAAAATGCAATAAACATTGTTAACTATTGGATAGGGTTCGTTCAATTGACAGACTAATAACTAAAAAGGCTTCTTCGTGTCCTGGGATTATTTTCCGCACTTGGAAGAGTCCTTTCGAATTTCGATGTACGTGATAAGGAGGCTTTATCAAAATCCAAATATCTCGAAACTAGGTCGAAGAAGATGTCAGATACAAAATACTTAATAGAGTAAATTATGAACACTTTCATAAAATTTTTACGTATTACAGATTTTAAGGATAAATCACCAGTTCAGTAACTAAGATAAAATGTAAAGCAAACAATCAATAAACAATACACGTTTGTTGACCAAGGTCCAAGCTCTATAGTTGCATTACCTCTTGGGAAATCAACAAAATTAATGGTCCGGCTCCAGAAATTTAGTATACTACTTGTGAAACGATTTTTATAATAAGTATTTATAAATATAATTTTAAACGCGTAGTCACGAGACTGTAAATAATCGTTTTTAAACATAGTCATCATACATCTCGATATAATGGCTAAAGAACTGGACTTTGAACTACTAACTGTTTTTATTGGCAGAGTTTGTTGAGATTTTTGCTTGCTTCTTCATCATCAGCAATTACTATTATTGTAATAGTTCTTGTCTTGTCAGAGGATAATGTCATGCTAAGTAAATGAAGTCCAAAGATGACTTTTTCTAACGTTCGTAGTTTTCTAATTACTTAAATAGATTTTTACGTAAATTTATAGCGAGTACCTACATGACCATGAGATTGTATGTCGACACTCTACAGCATTAAAATACTTTTCTCAAAAGACGTTGTATCAACGAAAGATCTATCACTATCTCAGTCCAATATTTATTTTTACTTTTCAGCTTGTGGTATAATGCAAGTTGCCAATGATATCCTAAGATCAGCGATAAATTTACGCTTCATTCATCTCATAGCTGCACCCTCAAACCATTTATGTCACGTTGTCTGACGTTATTAAATATTCATTACTTTAGTGTTCGCATCTATATAAAATGTCAAACACAATATTTCACGGTGCATTTGGTCGTAAAATAACCTAGAATATTTCGGATCAAAAGTGACTGTCTATCGATATTCTTCAGGTAATATTTTGGAATGTGCTCAAGACTAACAACTGACAAGTTTATTGTATGGGGTTGAACAAGTTGGTTCGTCCACAGCTGTTTTATCATACGAATTTTTGCCATCGAACTGCAAGGCATAAAGGTCTACCAGCCCCCTATTAGAGGTCAACATTTCATGGACACGTACGAAACTATTTGATTTATATGGATATGGATATAAACGTTTGATATGGAATATTCTTCCGGTTTCTATTTCCTCCGCCACCTACAATTATATGGTTGGGCATTAAATTAAGATCGAATAGGCATGTTCAAGACAAGCTTGCTACATTTACGTCTGTGTAATGTCCATACCTTACCTTATTTATTTGTTAGGTACTTAACTATCTTTTTTTAAGTGACTATCTACTTAACTAAGGAATATTGACAAATTAATATTTTTAAAATCTACCTTTTACAATATCCATTTGTTCATTCCGATCACATCTTAAAAGGAGACCACTTTCAATATTGTATTGTTATGCTGTGATATATTTCGTTGCTTTTGTAACTTTACATTTTTATTGTTAACACGTTTACAATTAAATCGAAAAATGGGCAAACGACATATATATACAAATAACTGATAGTCACGCAAACGTCGTTCGCGATCTTTATTTTATTCTTAACTTATCTACTTGACATTGAAATTCTTATCGAAATTCGTTTAGCAGACATTTTTATTAATACTGAACTAACAGATTATTCAGCAGTTGGTTACATATTAACTTTGCATTTTAATCCCGCGCAATGTTTATTTCAAATCGTTGTTGGAACCTGTTCAAACGATTGTCCGAATTTCATAGGTTTGTGTAGCTTTGAAATTTATTGCTTAGAGATTTTCAAGAAATCATTTCCCGGCCCAGTCTATAAATTCTTATAACATGTTTAATTTTAGTACATGTTCTATACTTAATATAGTTATATGACGCAATATGGTGTGATTTTACCGTCATATTAACATATGGAATTATCAAACTACATGGGATTATTTATTTACTTAATATTCTAAGCTGGTGTTAGTTAAGTAAAACATTAACAAGCTATTAACATTTTAATGAGCAACGAGTACACAAATCTAACCGGTACAGCCTGTTGACCGGTCACACGAAAACACCTACGCTTAAAAACGTGGCGTCCGCAACGTTTTAAGAATACCCGTTCGGGAGAAACAAACACATGCTCAAAGTACGGCTTAGAATATAGTTATTCTAAGAAGTACGGTTAGTTTCCTAAATTACAAGCCTAAAAGTATTAGGTAAAATTAGAAAACAGACAAAAAATTCTACACAATATTCTTGAATGAGCAAAATTTCCAATACAAGAATATTGAAAACAAAATAATCAATAGCTATAGATTGACAGAGGTATTAAACTAAAATTATAATTAAGCAAATTACTAAGTAAACCTAAATAGAAAAGTAAGAAAGTACGATCTTAATTCTATTTCATACACACTCTCACAAAAATAATCCGTATTTAAGATGCACCATATACTTGTGTACTTAATATAGAAAATAACAACACCAAAATTACTTCCACTAGGTATTCTCGCAAACTTGAATTTTATCTAATTTTTATGTGACTAGTGGTCTTTACTTGGCAAATAACCGATTCATAAATTCCACGTCTCTAATGTAGGCACAGCGTTGTTTTTTAAGGTTAACCACTTTAAATTTTTAAAAAAACATTTGCAAACGACATTATCAGGGGAACATTTAACCGCAGACGTATTTATCTCATGTGTCCTACCAACCGCGATAGCTTGTCTTGTTATCTTTATTGATAGGGCACAAGAGAAATGAAATTTAAAATTAAATATTTCCGAAAACTTTAAAGTAGTTTATAACGAACTAGAATGACTTGTTTTAGTAGGTTTCACTTCGTCGCCCTCAAAAATTGCGTTCCACGTACTCAAATAAGGAGAATCGATATGACGTGGTCCCTACTTAAGCAGATGCACCGCGACCCTTCTTCATATTCCCTCCCTAAATTCCTTGAAACACTCAGTGTCCCAAATCCCAATTCAAGTTAGAAATGCATTTGGTAGCAATGTACTTAATATTTCAGTTGAATTTCTCAGAAGATTTTAAAATAAAATTTCATTTGACAGTTCTCTAAGATCTTGAAGATTTCAACTCTTGCTCCTAAGATCTTAGAAGTAACCGAACTATCAGTGGGGTCGCAAAAGACGCTATTGGTCGGAAAACATAATATATATTCTGACCAATAGCGTTTGCCTTTCATATTATGAAAATGTTAACACAAAATATACTGAGGCGATTTCGAGTTTGAGCTTGGTGACTAGTATACTTTTAAAAAGCAATTTGAAATTGTCTCCAATTCCTTCTAGAAAGCAATAGAGAGGTCTAGTTTGGATTCATTGGAGTGCCGCCGATGAAAGATGCCGAAGGTAATCAAGTCAGGATATAAGGACGATGATATTCCGCGGACTCGTACGAAGCGATTTGCTTCCTCGTCCCTAATTCGAATCGCTAGGATATGGAATGCCCTTCCTGCTTCCGTTTTTCCCTCCTCTTTTAATATACCTTACCTTACCTACCTTCAAATCAAGAGTGAATAGGCATCTTCTAGGCAAGCGCGCTCCACCTTAGGCTGCATCACCACTTGCAAGCAAAGCTGATTGCAGCCAAGCGCTAACTTTTATATTTTAAAAAAATGTAATTGTAAAGATGTAATTACTCGTACATTATAATCATCCATCCATCCATCAGCCTATATGCATCCACTGCTGGACATAGGCCTTTTGGAGACCTCGACCTCCAGCTCGCTGGTCCGATGACCTAAAGAAGGTGGCGGGAAGCGGGTGGATGAGGAAGGCAGAGGACCGTTTGGTGGCGCGCTCTCGAAAAGGTCTATGTACATTATAATATGATCTGAGTAATAGGGTACCTTGCAATAAGTGTTGTCCAATGTGTTCTGGTGTTGTCTGTGGGTCTGCGGACTCAGCACGCGGCGCTTCTTGGCTGGCTGAGCCGGCGACAGGGCCGGCTGGTGACGGGGCGGCTCGGGCTGACTGTTGCGATACTGCGTCGGCTCCGGGTACATGACATGCATTCCCTGGTCAAAAGAAAGGAACTTATGTATTTTTTTCGACTGCCTCTTTGGTCTAGTGGTTAACATGTTCGACTGCGGCCGACAAGGCCCCGGGTTCGAGTCCCGTGTTGGGCCAAAAATAAACTGTACTTATTGGGATTTTACTGACAAGAAATTCTGAGTACCAGTCCGGAGTTTGGAAGTTAGCAGTGTTTCACCCCCGTGCCTCGGAGAGCACGTTAAGCCGTCGGTCCCGGTTATTATCACTAACATTATAATGTCGTCAAAGTCCGCCAACCCGTATTGGGTCAAAGCTCTAATTCCCTCTCTTCTATGAGAGTGAAGGCCTGTGCCCAGCAGTGTGACGTTAATGGGCTGTAGTGGTGGTGGTAAATGTGGTATTTTTTTCTAAATAGCGAGCAAATAAGCAAGGATACCTTCCCCCCTCAAAAATCTGCAGTATCAATGGGACTGCCAATGCTTTACTCGTTTTTTTGCGGAATTTGTAAATTAACCCATATAACAACCCCTTGTCGGACTGAGTTGAGCATCATCCAGCAGCTGTCATGCAATCATCAGTTATCGTATTAGATGGTAGGTCAAAGCAGTTGTTGTGATAACCAATCGTATCCTTGAAGATATCTTACTTAATATTCTAATCTAATCTAGACTGCGCTGTCCCACGACTGGGCAAAGGGCTCCCTCCGATTCTTCCATATCTCCCTAATTTGTGATTATATGGGCCACTCAACTTGGAATATTACTTACTTAGTATATATTTATAAGTATGAAAGTTGGTACATTTTAGTTTGTGTGTTTGTTACTCCTTCACGTCACAATGACTGAACCGATTTGGTTGAAATTAATGAGTTCCCACGGGGATCAGAAAACCATAATCCACGCGGAGGAAGTCCCGGGCATCATGAATTAATATTAGATTTAATGCCCCAAGGGCCCACGGCCCACGCCCAAAAACTAATGACTGCCTATAAGAAACTGATCAACTTTAATATTTTCGTCCGACGGCGAGCGGAACGGTTCAGTTAATTCCGCTGAAAGCGTCGTAAAATCGAGTTTTCATTTACTAAGAGTCGTCATCATGGCATGTCACCCGTAGCCTAAATTCTTTAGGTAAAGAGGACACGGTGTGGAAAATAGATGAAACTATAATATGTGGATTTTTTGTTGATTAATAATAGACTTTCGTAATACAGGTAGCTCTAGTCTAGCTCATGGTTGCTTGGAGATATCGTCATAATGCTACACCAGAGTGTATCAGAATTCATATGTAGCACACTACTTACTGATGACTTAACTTTGAGTAAGTAGGTAAGTAAGTATCGGAAAGATGAGAATGGAAAAGTCAGATAGATATCTGGACAAAATCTCTAGTCGAGTTGAACAATATGTACCTATTAAGTAATAGCAGGCCAGGATTATCCTAACTCCAAAAAGACCTCGCTTACCTTATATAGAATAATCCGACATAAAGCCGCCGCTCGTCAAAATACCAAAGCCACAAGCACTAAGTGAATTATGAAAAGCATTACAGGCTCTATGTCTATATGATATTCTTTCGAAAATACGAGAAACCCGAGTGGAGCCACACATTCTAAACTTACATTGAAACCTGATTCGAGTGGAATCGACGGGCTTTAACCAACTTGGCATGAATGTGAAATCCGCTTATTAAAATAAATCGAGCCGGCCAGAACTTGTTAGGTTGCAGCAAGGCTAGACATAGAAATACTAGCCCCTACACTGCAGGCAGTTTTATATAAGTACTAGCTGATACCCGCGACTTCGTCCGCGTGGATTGAGATTTTTCGGACCCGCGGGAACTCTTTTACTCTTTTCTCTTCTCTCTTCCGGGATAAAAAGTAAGTAAAAAGCGTAAGTGTTATTCTAGACTATAATCTATATAATATGTGCCAAATTTCATCCAGATCAGGCGTTGGGGCGTGATTGAGTAACAAACATCCATCCATCCACTCATCAATCCATCCAAACTTTCGCATTTATAATATTAAGTATTAGATGTATGTAGTTAAATGGAGAACAATAATACAACACCTAAAGATAAAACTAGACCTACATCAGATATTTCCAGACGCAAGAAAGTAACTACTTTTAAAAGTAGGTAAAACATTTCAAAGGAGCCTCAAAAATCTTGTTTGGTAAAATCTAAGCGTAGTTTATCAAACAAGTTTGTTAGTTTACAGGCCTAGGTTGGCTCCTAAATAAATCAGCATAATAATTCAATTATTCGCCATCCCCTAGGACTATTCTACTAAGGTTAGATTACATTATGCAAGACTAACGTCTGAGGCAAGTTGTGGCTTAGTTTACCTTTACTCTTCGCTAACCTAACCACATTTGAACTTTAAACATCTACGAGTATGTACACGTACAAGGTGAAATTTTAACCGTTGTCCTAGGCGGGCGACAGAAGCTACGCCATACAACGCGATGCGATACGACGCCATAGAAAATGACAGACGTACCTACGCGACAACGTAGGCCACGTGAAGGGTAAGCTACTGCTTTATACTGTCGCGTCGCATGGAGTTGCGTTGCCGCGTTTGACCTAGGACAACAGGTTAGGCGGGTATATGCACAACACTTGGAAGCTTGGCAATAATTTGCTCTAATGGCTCTGATAGTTCCTTAGTTAAGATGATTTGTGAGATGATGATAATGAAAAAAAAACCCCCGGCTGAGTTTGTTGTGGGCTCTTCTCAGACCAGGGCGCGTTTGGAACCCTCGTAGCTTTAGTTTTAAGATACCGTAACGAATTATCACCATCATGTTTTATAAGTAAGAAATCAACGTCAATATTTGTGTACCTACAGTGTACCTAAATTGAATACATGAATATTTGATTAATTGATTGACACAGAAACGGCCAGGCTACACGTTATTGTAAAGTGTGAGTTGGGACGAGTGTACCTTTGTGGAGACCAAAGAATATTCAACTTCTGCGTTTGTGTGTTAAGTGTATGCGCTGCGTTCTAATTTCTTACGCATGTAAGTATTATACAAGCCCGCCAACCCGCATTGGAGCAGCGTGGTGGGCCGAAGCTCTAATTCCCTCTCTCCTATGAGAGTGGAGGCTTGTGCCCAGCCCAGCAGTGAGACGTTATTGGGCTCTAGTGGTAAGTATTATCGCTATCTCAAATCATACCAAACCTTTTGTATCAAATCCTAGAGCCTATACAGCCTGCAGGGCTAGCATGGGCCGGAGATAAAAATTTTATCCCCCGATTTTATCCACTGACAAGAGATAAAATTAACTTATCCACCCCTCAGAGCACGGCAACAGGCGAGAGGAGAAGTTTATCCCCGTTTGACATTTCACGGGGACTCGGGAGACTATTTATCCACCGTTATTTAGCGCGTTTTTATTTATTTATTTATTTAGAAATAAAAATTTTATCCTTTCCTCGGGGAGAAAATTGTCTGGGCCCATGCTAAGGGGGCTGAAATTCGGTAAACGCACGACTGAAACAGCATGGCAAACCGTTCTAATAACGCATCGCGATTATGGGAAAAGAACAAGTTTGCATGGATAAAATCATATATAATGAAATAGTGGCCTATCTAACCAACAAACACGAACAAATGGCATGTGACGCCATCCGCGCGTCTGTAGGAGCGCAAGCTCAGAAGAATCACCTTTCCGAAATGGTGGTAGAGTCTTGACTTATCATAAGTGGTTACATAAGTTGTCCTACGTGAAATAAACAAATCATTTCATTTCAAATATGGTTGGCGTCGATTCGCGTGTATTTAGTGTGTTTCCGCCCTTATCCCATTCAAAATGAATGAAATAATATGACATTCGACTGCAGAAACTTGTCGACAGTTTGCATTTCATCTGCAAATGAGGGTAGACGGCACAGGAGGTAGAGATCTACATTTCGGGATACGACTTTCTAAAGCGCTTGGGGCATGAGTTACGTTGTTCGTGCACGGAGGGAAATTTAATTAAGTAAGTAAGTAAATCTCGAATATTCTCATCCGGTGGAGAGGATCTACTTTTTTTTACACAAATTTTTTAATTCCAGGAAAATCAGGTTTTTCCGTAATACTTATTCAACTAGGGCTGACAAATGACAAAAAATTACATTGAATTGAGTTGGTCCCTTCTTTTTTCCAAACAGATTAGATACACTACATGTACCTATATGAGAATTTCACGTGCATACGAGTAAAGCCTGGTTATTTAGAAATGTCCAACAGTTTTCCAATAAAATATACAAAGACAGTATTTTTGATAGAGCTAGAAATTGGTTGAATACTAATTCTTAATGAATACTAACTACCACACCAAAATACTAAGTAGGTATTTAAAATTATAATATACTTAGTTATCTGTAAAATAACAAACACTAGTCCAGTAGTAGCGAAAAGTAGCAGTTAAATCCTTGTACTTACTAAGTACATAGTAGTAACTCTAAGATTAATGAATGGGTTTCACTCAAAAGAACGAATTGGAAAGATTTAGTTTAATTTGACATTTCTAAACAGTCAAAGTATACGATTATGACCCGTTGAACAATACCCCTATAGTCTAGCATTATCATTTCGCACATCTGACTTTCTAAACCAAATTGCGTATGAGACCTGTGGTACCATACTGAATGGTGGAATAGTTGGTAGTTTAGATGGAGCAAAGATATGATTTAACCTCTTTAACAGCTTAAACGATAGTAGATTTTGAAATCAATAAGTTAGTATTTATCTAAGTAACTATTTACTTAGATACTAGGGGTTATGGAATAATTTGTTTACAATTTTGACAACATTCAGAGATTCCAAAAGGCTAATGAAAATTCCGCCGATTTTGAGATATCCTTCCCCATCACACCTCTGCCACCAGACATTTCTCTAACTAGTTTGACAATTCTGTTGGATGACTGGTAGAAAAGATAGATCTTACTCTGGTATTGGCATGGATATAATAATGATATACCAAGTACTTAACTGCTGTAAGTTACCAGTTGTAAGAGGCTTAAAGTTCTCCTGAGAATAAATTTTGAGAAATTCTCAGTAACTCAATCTCCAAAAGTATAAGCAGAGACTACAGAAAAAGCTGAGTAACTAGTTGTATTTACTACCCAAACAACATAGTACCTAAGCTATATAATGCTAGCATGCATATAGGATCGAAATGACCTGACTTAGTTTATTGCTCCCAGGCATTTACTTTCCAGTGCCTCAGAGAACAAATTATAAACTATCTGTCTCTGTTATTATCACTGACATCTGATTATTCTGAAATAGCTGATTATTCTGACATAGTTACTGCTCTGGTTTCGTGGAAAGAAACAATTGCTTGCTTCACTGTGTTTTAATAATATGTTTAAACTGTTGTATTTCTGACAAGACGAAGGCTTTGTATTCACACTATTATAACTACGCAACTATTTACTTAAGTAGTTACTTGCAAAATTGCAACAAAAATCTGTAGTTTTGTTAATTTTACAAAGAGTTTAACTGACTTCAGTGATCCATAAGCATTCCTTGGATCTTGTACTTATATCCATATCCATACTAATATTATAAATGCGCAAGTGTGTCTGTCTGTCTGTCTGTCTGTCTGTCTGCTACGCTTTCCCGGCCCATCATTTCAACCGATTTTGATGAAATTTGGTACAGGGACAGGTTGTATCCTGGGGAAATCGATGCTGCTGGCCCACTGCTGGCCATTAGGTAAATGTTTTTAACTGCATCTTAAAAGTAAAAAAAAAGCTCTAAAGACCTCAACTATTTTAGCGAAGGTTGAAACACACAGGCAGTTTTGAAAGTATATTATAACTAGATGATTCCCGTGACTTCGTCCGCGTGGATTAGGATTTCTCGACTTCCACGGGAACTCTATAATTTTCCAGGATAAAAAGTATGTCCTTCCCTGGGGCACAATCTATCCCTGTACCAAATTTCATCGAAATCGGTTGAAAGGATGGGCCGTGAAAGCGTAGCAGACAGACAGACAGACAGACAGACAGACAGAAAGAAAGACAGACAGACAGACAGACAGAAAGACAGACAGACAGACACACTTTCGCATTTATAATATTAGTATGGATTATAAATTACCACATTGCCTCTTTGGGGAATATAATATATCGGGACCTCCCATTTATATGATCACATGGCTCAACACTGCGAAAGGGTGGTCGTCGCTATCCAGGCCTTTAGTTCGCATTGCGTGAACACAATGGCCCGCTAGTTGCTGCGCCGCTCACGGCATCGGCGCGGGGTAACGGTGCGCGACATTTCACGACCGAGGCTCGATTTAGCGCGACCTCCTCGATTTGAGCCACGCTCACCAACGTGTGACCCTGCCAACGATACCGGTAGAACGAGTAACAAGCTTGCATGTATGAGAAATAAAATTATCTAGTCGTGACTTGGTAGGTGTTTCCGTAAAATTATATTATTAATTGAATAAACTGTAAGTATAATATAACTATCAGGAACTAATGTAGCAAAATGTAAGTCTAAGGCCTAAACTGAGACGCCTTTTGCGGGACGCGAAGCATATGGCGACACCAGAAAGAGAGAGTAGAAGCTCGACTATGGCTGCTACTGCTGGTTACTCAGAAATCTTAAAATATGTATGAACATGTGACTGAGGCAGACACTCCGCATCCTCTCACCTGGACTAGGGAGGTCATCCGGGTTTTGTTATATAAATATAACAAAACCCATAGTGAGTGGCGAAAGCCACCATTTTTACCTGTATTGTTGTCTAAGTCAAATTATGTAAAAATGTAGAAGCACCCTGACTTGCGACCCAAAACGGCTTTTTACACGAGTGCCTGAAAAAAGGAGTATATATTGTTTTCAGGGTTCATGTATGTATGTGAGTTTGTATATTCCACCATAATACGCATGAACGGATTTTGATGAATGAGGTAGCTCCTTAGAATCCTTTGCTTATTCCGGGTGACATATTATGTTAGTAAAATTTAAAAAAAAATTGATAGGGTGACCATGGTCCCACATCAAAGACTAACATTGAATTTTTTTTTCCAAAATGAGATTAACTATATTGTCATCATCAAGAAAATGAGGAGTAGATTCCAAAAATATATTTAAGGACTATATTGAAATATAGTCTTTAAATATCCAGTGATTCACAAAAAAAATATTGATATTTTCATTTAACTATGGCAGTCGTATTTTTTAATTCTTTGAGTTATTAGGTAGTCAAGTAGGTAAGATATGTTAAGGATAATGTCTTTTGATGTGCCAAAACTGCCTAAGTGCTATAATTTAATCTTGCCCACCAAATAAGTCTGAAGATTGTGCTAGGTATGGTAAATATATGATTATAGTCCAACAGAAGTAATTTGAGACTTTGACTATTACCTAATCTTTAGATGTGATCCCATTGAATTTGGTCACATTGCTGTTGGTCATTTATTGCAAGCATGTAAGAACTTATTGTAACTTGTAAGATAATGTTGTGTACTTAATAAAACAAGTATGTCAAGCCCAAACTTATTGGTTGGTGACCAATAAGTTAGGGCTTGGGCTTTTACTTAATGCAGTGTGTTAATCTACCAATAAATTTATTACAATTCACTTTTACCTACATACTTACTTACTTTCTTACAAAAACTCAAAGACACCTAAATTATCAAATTGAATTTGGATTCTCCCGCTAGATTATTTTTTTATCACTCAAATCTATCTAAATCTATGCGAACTACTAACAGATATTTTATTCTAGTTAGATTCCAATTAGACATTTTATTAAGTAAATTGGGCTTAATGAATTAAGCAAGTACTAAGTAGACAGTTATAGCTGTAACTATCAAAAATGATATTAGAATTTTTCAAAAACTTAATAAGTAGATAAGTAAAGGAAACCAACAATTTCAGAAAAAATGAGCCATTCATGAATGCTAGCAATTGGCTGATTTACATAGCCACAAATCAAATAAGTAATGATTTAGCAGTTGAATCACTGATGATGACAAACTAGTTACTAGACGATCTTCCCCTTGCAATCTATCTATGTACTAAATTACATCCAAATCGGTTTAACAGATGGACTGTGAACATGTACTTAAGTACAGAGTTAGTTTTTCAAGGTGATGACAATTTAAAGGTCAAGGAGTTTTTAAAATATATTTTGTAGAGTGTAAATGTGTAATTCACTAACAAAAACTGAGGAAAACTTAGTTCTTGTTGAATTTTCAACAGATCTCTTAAACTTTTGATCTCTAATAAAAATATAGAATAAAAAAAAAATAGTTTAAAATATTATACTCAAGTAAGTAAGTTATTTACATTATTTATTAATATCCTATCAGAAAGAGATTCTTTCTTCTTCTTCTTTCTTTTTGATGCGGCTTTGCAGGGCTCTGTAACGAGACCCGGTATCACTTTGACCGTTGCCGATCTATTGTGATCGCCACTACCTAAAGTTCCTGGTCAATACTTGCAGCTATGAACAGCAGCAACTTCTTGGCCAGGATATTCTTTGCCTCCTCCAGTTCATCAGAAAGAGATTACACGAATTTGTAACTTAAGAATTTTAGCTAAGATTATTCATGTACTTAAGTACCTAATAGACATATAAGTTTTTGAATGTAAGTACTTTAAATCTAAAAGTGAAACAATCTGAATGTTGTAAGTAACACTAAGATTTATAGTTAACTACAGTATTCATTTAAATAAGTACCTAGTTGTATTAATAATAGAAGGACTTAAACTTTATACTAAGTAAGTAAATATTATTGATTTTGTTTTGCTAAGTAAGTACATAATATGACTCAGCATTAGATATCATTAATTGAGTAATTTTATCAAGATAACAAGAGAAACATGAAAAATTGTAAGAAAATTGTGTAGGGTCACCAATATAAACAACAGTATGGTTATATTTGTTCCAAATAGTAAACATATGATTCGCCGCATGACAAATAGAAACTTAAGTAAGTACGTCAACACAACGTAAATAATCTAGATTTCGTGGTAAAATCTTAACAAAAATAACGCAAGAATCGTTCTACAGTTACTCGAGGTAGCAAACGGCTTCAATGTTATTAGAAATCACACGTAGCGACTGCGAGTGAGCGGTGTGCTATGATATCGCCTCCATAGAAAGCAATAAACGACGACGCGATTCGGTGGGATCCAGTTATTTTCCACTGGACTTTCGCATTCAAAACTGTAGCTAAAAGTACTGCTCACCTTTCAAAGATAAACTTTTGTCTGTATGATCCCACTATCATGCTGGAGAGACAAACGAAAGTGGACAAAGGGTCCTTCAAAACACAGCCATTTTGAAACCGACCATACAAAATGTTACGTGTTCCACGACCGTACAAATTGTTAATCGAAATTCAGAGGTAAAATCATCCGTTCGCACTCATTTTGGTTTTACAGCACAGTAAAAACTTACACTAAACATTTCACACACTTTTAAGTACCTACAATTTCACTTCATACTTTCGCACACACCCGTACACGTCGCACAGTCCGTCGAACGGAAGCGACGAACTCACACAAATTGAGTGGCGCTGCAACTCGCGAATGGCGGAGCGACGGAAAATAATGTATGTGTTGCCAGAACAGGTTTCTAAATTTCTACCATATAAATTAAGATAATTTATCATGACTTGTCAGTTTAAAGAAAGTGACAGGTTTTAGAATCTCTATTGTGTAAAAGTTACAACAGAATTCGCCAAATTATTCATATATAACATTTGGGTCCCTCTTTTACGGAATATGACAGCTATAACGTGACTAAACTAAGAACAGAACATACTTTCTGCTATGACTGACAGTCTAAACTGTAAGTTTTTACTTTGTTCTTCAACCTTGATTAATTTTGATTAAAATTATTTAATCAAAATATTATATACTTAGCTTATTTAGCTATTAAGTACTTATATTTTTAGCTACGACCTGACAATTTAACGGTCTATAATATTTTAGTTTGAATGCAATATAGTGATTTTGCTGATGCCCGCGACATCATCCTCGGGAACTTCTTAATTTTCCGGAATAAAAAGTAGCTTATGTCACTCTCCCGTTCCTCAATACCATACCTATGTAAAAAATCACATCGATCTGTTGCTCTGTTGCAGCGTGTATGAAAGAAAAATCAACAAATCAACACAAACACTCTCGCATTTATAATATTAGTGTGATTAGTCACAATCACTTCCGGATAATTATTACACTCTTTTGCTATAGGCCAAAATCCAATGACGTAGTAAAAATACCACAAACGCAGCCACAACTGGTCCAGGTTATAAAATTACCACAGTCTCAACTGCGGCAATGTTATAACCTTGTCGTAGTTTGCAATACGGCTTGATGCCCCAGTAAGGTCAAAGAAAATCTAGATTCACATTATAAACCTAATTGGTAGAATATTTTAAATTGTGGCAACATTGTCGACCAGAGACAAATTATTATTTTCTATTCTCATATCTAGAAAATACAATAGTTTATATTCTAAACAAATTAATTTATAAATAATTGTTGCTATTCTAAAAACTTCTTGTTAGTTACAGATTCATAAAAGGCTTAATAATATTACGATAGTAATTCAATCCTTGGTCCGATCTTTATGACACGCCGCGCCGCATGCGTATCAGATAAAAAAATGGCATTGTCTATGAAATGTATTGCGCGCGTGCACAGAGCGCGCGTGATTCAAGTTTGTTGCTTAGCAACGCGCTAACAATTCAAAAAAAGCACAGTAGCATTCGAGAATTTAATACCTACAGTAGGTTGCAGAATCGAAAATAAACTCGCGGAATTTATATCAATTTTTTTTACATTTTAAATAATAATATATCTAAAAAACAAACAATTGAATTGCTTATTAAGTATGGATATGATTTTAAGTAACTTAGGTATTTTGTACAAACTATATTGTAATCGTAAAGTTAAATTGATAGTATCATGTATGCAGTAGGTTGTATTTAAATTGAATCAAATAGTATAAAATGTTTTATTCCCTTCATATAATAATTATTATAGCTAGTGCATGTTTGTCAACCGTGAAAGGAAACGAGTACGAAGATGAAGAAAAGAGTAAGTGACATTTTTCTTTAATTTTACAATGTACCTACTTAGTAACTTAATTGGAATTTTAATAATGGTAATAGGAATCAATGAAATAAATATCTTGTGAAGGTGTCAAATCTCGATGTTGATTCGCTTTAAAAAATTTGACTCATCTTATCAGCCTGCTGATGTTTGATAACATACAATATAAAACATCTACTAATTTAACAATTTTATCGCAAGAAATACCTATTTGAGTCTATGTTCTTTTTATTATGACCTTAGAAACATGGTAAAGGTACCTACTACTTAATTTCAATATAAGGTACCTAAGTATTATTTTGTACCTACTAAGTAGGTAGTCAACGAAGCGATATTATTTTTTTCATTAATGTATTCAGATAGAATGTAAAATATTGCATCCTTAGATATTTAATTTAATAATACTAGCTTATACCCGCGACTTCATCCGCGTGGATTGAGGTTTTTTGGTTCCTGCGGGAACCCTTTAATTTTCCGGGATAAAAAGCTTATATATAAGCTATGTGTTATTCCAGACTATAATCTATCTCTGTGCCAAATTTGATCGAGGCGTTCTGGCGTTATTGAGTTACAAACACCCGTCCATCCATTCAAACTTTCGCATTTATAAGACTATTATAGTATACACTATATGTATATAAGTACTTTTGTATATACAATATAATATATAATATGATTAAGCCATACCATCATAGAAATAACAAACTAAATTTCGAAAAAAGTTATAATAACTTGTAATCACGCCGCGTCACGGTTGGCTGCGCGTGCGCTGATCCGTTGTCATCCATCCGCCCGTTGACAAAAGGTTGTGAGTACCCGCATGTAACCGCCGAATTACACCTTTTATATGGATGTTTATTCGATTGTACCAGACCCGGTTATGGACAGGATGTAACCTAGAGACCCACCTTTTAGGTAGAATCAACCTAAATAAAATCCACCACCAAGATTTTTACTCATTATTTTCAACTAGTCAATTTGGGAATTTATAATTACTGAATTTTCTCTGGTCTGGTCCGGTGGAAGCCTTTGGCCGTGCCTAGTTACCACCCTGCCGGCAAAGACGTGCCGCCAAGCGAATAGCGTTCCGGCACGATGCCGTGTAGAAACCGATTAGTGATATATGGGTTTAATAACAGTACCTAGTGGTATATATGGGCCCTAACAGGTTAGCCCGCTACCATCTTAGTCTGCGTTATTAAATAGTGTAAAATACTTTTAATATTAAAAGTCCATTTTTAGGATTCCTTAGGATATATTTTTAGGATCAATGTCTGTCCATTAGTCCGCGTGTCATCAAAAACAACTTTATCTAAATGTAATTTTTTCAACTAAGTACCTACCTAACTCATTTTCATCTCTATGCTAGTTACCCTGTTATTATTTAATGTATTCAACAATTTATACTTGTACTTGTATCGGTACAATCGGTACTTGTATTACGGCGACAGGATTTCAGGAGGAACCAAATAAATCGACGTAATAAACCTTGTATTGGGGAAACTCGCTTTCTTTTTACGAAAGCCTTGTGGATGGTACGGGTTGGTTCCGAAGTAGCCTTTTCGATCTGTGCCCTAATTTAAAAGAGGCTAACGTGACGTAATTTCATAAATAGACTCTTACTTGTTGAAGATAATATGTACATAATGTTCAAGTATAGTTTTCATCATCATCATCATCATCATCGCCGGCTCACTACCACAACTGCTGATCTCGTTGGTCCAGTGGTTAGCATGTTCGACTGCGGCTGACAAGGTCCCGGGTTCAGGGTATGGGTAAGGCCATAATTAAGTACTGGGGTTTTCTGACTAGAAATTCTCAGCACTCTAGGCACGGTTCTTAATCTGCGT
This sequence comes from Erebia ligea, assembly GCA_917051295.2. Classification (NCBI taxonomy): domain Eukaryota; kingdom Metazoa; phylum Arthropoda; class Insecta; order Lepidoptera; family Nymphalidae; genus Erebia; species Erebia ligea. The sequence goes on from OU785241.1 coordinate 4,316,273, forward strand.
CCATAGTCCACCATTCTGGCCGAGTGCGGATTGCAAATTGAGATAAGCGTCACCATAGTCCAAGGACCAACACGTTGGCCGAGTGCGGATTGGCTATCGATAGATACCTATTGACAGACTTCACAGTCGTTTGAGATCATTATAGAGAACTCTCAGGCATCCAGATTGAACGCACTCACTAAAGAAATCTTGTGCATGCGGGTTTTCTCATGATGTCTTCATTCACCGATAGGTTCTAGTAATAGTACTTAGGTACAACGGCTACTTCGGATCGAGAATTCTCGGATTCGGATCTGATGCAGTGCGCAAAGAGCCATAGAGCAAGTGATATTTCACGTCATCTCGTTCCCAAACGTCAGAGATTAGTCTGTACTTTACTTAAGGTAAGTAGTAGTAAGTAAGTATAGGCAGTGCCGCTAAATTCTGTAACTTGGACTACAACGTAACCAAAGTTGCAGTATTCAGCCGGGCCAATAAACTGTGAGCCCCGTTATTCGGGAGATCACGCGATTGCCTCGTGTTTACCATCTTGTCGTTTGCTTTAACGTAGGTAATCCCCTTTCCTATCCCCCTGTGTAATTAACATTTTGCGATAGAACAGTTAACTAGACTGTCCCTCACCCTGTATAATATACTGCGTATACTTGCCATTATAATGCTCGACAAGCTCAATTGGTTATTGTACGCTAAATAATATAATTTTAGGCTTAGAACACACAGCACTTATGGCCATGAAGCAGAGAATATAACGAAACGAGAGTGCAGAAAAAAAGAACTTTAATAATTAAATAATTATTACAGTTACATTCATATATAATTTAATAGTAGTTTATGCAACTGTCATATAATGAAGGGTATTAAAACACGAGTGTGAGTTTATGAAACGAGCGCAGCGAGTTTCATAATAGTAACGAGTGTTTTAATACCCGTGTTATATGCAGTTGCATACACTACTTTATCTTCACTGATGCAATTTATCAAACAACAAGAGTAAAAGCTGACAATAGTTTATCGCGTACGTGTATTGTCACAGTGAACTTGCCGCCATTAAAATCTAACCAATGAGAGCGCAGCTGCGCGCGCAGGGCCAATCAGGAGCGAGCGCGCGCTGTTCGTTTTTTATTTAATTGGCACAAGATCTTACCAAAGAGTTTTGTGTATGTAAGTTTAGTAGTTTCGACGAAGTTTTCACGTATATAACCCAACTGTTTTCAAAAGCCAGCCTAATATCAAAATTTTATACAACTAAATTGAGTGTTTTGTTATCTGCGCTATAACAGTAGTAATTATAAGTCAAGTATTGGAAACATAAGTAGAATGTTATAACATTAGTGTAGATAAACATGTTTACCTATCTGTTACTCGCAAAAAAATAATTTATTAAGCCATGAACTTACTTCAAACTCCTCCAGCGATTGTTTAATAAGTAGGTACTAGAAGATATTTCTTTCCAGTGTACATGTTGGTGTCCCCTGATCAACACACCCGCACTCCTCGCCTGGAGGATTTCTTCTGGACAGGCTCTGGCGACGGTCCTCCGCCTCCAGACTTGTCGCTTCCACTGCCCACCCCGACAGCTCCAGTCGTACGAACTACTACAGTTCTGGCCACTGTATATTTGGATTCATATTCGCCACAGGTGAGTAGAAGAATCTTGTTAACAACAAGAGGCCATACTACCAACGTTTAAGCAATAGTATACGCAACATGTTTCAAAATGACAGCTTGATGTCACGTACCTTGATGTTCCTAAAATAAGGATTATAATTATAAAACACGAAAGACATCAATATTGAAACAATATGGCTTTAAGCGTTGGCAGTGTAAGGGCCAGGCCCAGTTGCATATCCAGGCGCCCCAGTGTGATCAGCAGGTATTGCAGATGTACAGTAGGAAATGTATTCGTCTATTAACGAAACATTATGGTAAATACAGGCGGTGACAGACAAGTCCAGTGGGGAGTGCGTCCTCAACTGCGACGCAACACCAGACAGCTTGGAGCCGGAAATTCCGGAGGACAGGCGTTATTGGCTCCTGACAGTCATCCAAGGGTCTACCCCAGATAGTCTGCAGCTAAGGCTGGCTAGGTTATACCAGAAAGCTTTCTTGAGGTACGATTATACATTATCAACAATATAATAACTCGCTTATTATATTGGCTTATATGGCTTTCTCGTAATAACGGATAGTTACACTACTTAGATATAGGTACTTTGTTGAAGAGATGAGAATCAGAGAATGGTGTGATAGGTCCGCAATCCAACTCGCATCACTTGGATGGGCTGCCGGCCGCGTGGGAGTTTTTTTTTACGTTTTTGATCGCGACAACGTGAACACACGTCGAGTGCCAGCTATCAAAACGCTTGAAAATTCCATACAAATCGTAGATAACGTTGTCGCGATCGACTGGGAACAAAATTCCCCACTTGGCTCTCTGATAATAATTTACGAACAGACATATGAAGAGAATTTAGAGTAGGTAGAGAGAGGAGAGAGAGAGAGGTAACGAGGATTGAGTTTGATATTCAAAGCTCGTTTTTGCTATCGATATCTCACTAAGACGTGATGTTAATTGGTAAACCAGAACGGGCAGAAATGTTAATTTTTGAAAAGCGTTACCCTTGAAAGAGTAAAACAAGCGTTTATTACACATTCTTTAACAAATCTGTGCATCGCAATGATTAAATCTGCTAAAATAAAAATTCAAAATACCTACATGTATTTAATTTTTTTTTGTTCCAGACAACAAGAACGACATCTTGGTATAATCAAATCTCTTGACGCACCAACTCCTAGAAAAAAACACGATGTCCATTCTTTTGTTATTAATAAAGATAATGAATTTAAAGACATCAATACCAACACTGCCAAAACTCCACAAAAACTGTACGATAACCAAACTTTGATAAACTTAGATGATTTAGCAGTAAATACAGACATGCATAGTTCTGATAATGTAACAGCCAGGGATTCCAAGAATAAAAGTTATTTAGCAAATATAGAAATGTTTTCAATTGATGAAAACGAATCACCAATAGATCCGGTAAAAGTAACAAAGCTCAATGAAGTAGAGACGTGGATATTAGTAACTCCAACTGTTGTTATACACAAGAGAGATGTGGAAGAGGTAATTGAGAATACTAAAGAAGACCTTATAGATCTGCCTTTGGAAGAAGAGACAAATAATGAGACTGTGTTGTTTAAGAGAGAAATCATCAAGCCAGAGCAACAACCTCCAGTGCAAGTTCATATACAGAATATTACCGAGGTAATGATTTGTTGTATTGTTAATGTTAGACTAGTTAGGATTTAATCTATCTAGGTATATATAACAACTAGCTGATGCCCGCGACTTCGTCCGCGTGGATTGAGGTTTTTCGGTTCCCGCGGGAACTCTTTAATTTTCCGGGATAAAAAGTAGCCTATGTGCTATTCCAGACTATAATCTATCTCTGTGCCAAATTTCATCCAGATCCGTTCAGCCGTTGGAGCGTGATTGAGTAACAAACATTCATACATCCATACATCCATCCAAACTTTCGCATTTATAATATTTATTTGATATGACTCCCTATTTCCCTTGGTCACGCGTGAACGGGTGGACCAATTTCGCTAAATTCTTTTTTTGTTGTGTTTGTGTGGACCCCGAGATGGTTTATATTCACAAGTGGACCCGGTCGGGGGTCCGTGGTTCAAGGCAGGACAAAGCCTACCGGGGCCACTAGTAACTTAAAATTATACTGCACAATATTATATTTTGTATAATTTTTTTTTTTTTTTTGGGAAAAGGTGAACTTAAAAATTTATACAAAAAAAAATAGAATAATAAATTTTGTATAATTAATCTTTATTTTGGTGATCATTTTGCTTTATCTATAACTAAATAATAAAGATAAACTGATAAATAATGCATTACAGTATAAGTAAAATAAACAATTTCCATTTACAAAACATTAATATCAAACATATATTTTCAGTCAACAGAAGGTAGCGTACAAATAGTGTATGTAGTACTAGTAGGCGGCAGAGCCGTACCAGCGGCAGTAGCTGCGAGAGATATGCGTCTTGTAAGAGATGCTGAAGTTGCTAAGGAACTAGGCGCCGTGGTCACCACTAAAGCTGAGCGTGAGTATAACATTGATAATAATTATGATGATCTATCAATGAAGAATTGATAGATTTCTCATTTCATAACAGCATAGTGAGATAAGAGGAAATAATGATATGGCAGAAGCTTCAATGATAGAAGCTAATGAAATTTTCATATTTATAAGTTTTGAACGGGTTTTTGAGGAGTAAAACGATGTACCTAATAATAGTTTTAAAGACATATACCTAATATATTCTATAGCTCAAACGTGTACTGCTACTTAAAATATATGTAAATAAAGTATAAAAGTGGCAAAAATTTTAGATATTGGACGCAGAAAAATTTAAAAAGCAATAATTATAAGAGGCGAAATTTAACGCATGTGGTATCGTAATTAATTTGTTTAAGGTGGTCAATAAACGTTTATTTATTTATTTATTCATCGTTAATCTGTATGAATTCAAATTGAAATGGTTATTCAAGTAAACTAACAACATATAGGTACAAAGTGAACTTCTTCAATTGAATCGTCTCGTCGTGAATGAATGATTTATGATTTTCAATCTTTATAAAAATCCCTTTTATACTTAATTATGATTTAGATACCTAAGTATGACCTATTCAATAAAATCTGGTGACTAATAAAGAGCAACCATTGCCAGCAGCGTACCTGAAAGCCGCCGAAGGATTGGAAGGAGAAGCCGGCTCTACAGGCGTGCACGGCACTGAGCTGTGGGCTCTGGCAGTGGGCTCCACTGTTGCTATACTGGTGCTGTTGGTTCTACTGGCTCTGCTGTGTTTTGCTCACAGGTATTCCAGATTCCAGATGCAATATCCTCAATTTTAGAGTTAAGCAGCTGCCCTCTTGACTCCATTCTAAATATGTTCGTAATTCGAGCTTTAATGAAAGAAGTAGAACTTTAATTCGCTATAATCCGCTACAGTAAGTAAATCCTATACAGTAGATAATAATATGTATCTTGCAATATTCACCACACCACAAGTATATCCTCCAAATTACTCTCAACGTACGTTTCACTCCGACACCCAGAGCATCTTCAGGAGATTTTGACTCGACAATGCACGATTGTAAAGTGGCTATCGTGTCGAAAATTTCAGCTTACCACATAGATTTACGATTACTTACTGTGGCGGATTATATATAGCGAATTGAAGTTCTACTTCTTTCACTATCATGGATTTCCGCAAAGTAACGCCTGCTTCTATCTAAAATTCGGGTTTTCTCAAGTGAAGACAACTTTGTTATTCATAAATGACAAATCCTGGAGTTAATAACTAAAAAGGGCTTTGAATTAATAATTAAATTTTAGCAACCATTTATTGTAGCAGTGAATCTATAAAAATGTCTTCTTGCAGGAAGAAAAACATAAAATCAGCGGCATCCTTACGCGCGTACAGAAATGAATTGATGAGGGAAGCGGAGCGCAACCAAATGAAGCAAATCAACGACGATAAAGATTCCAAGGTATCCAAACTCCAAATTCTTATAATTCTTAAAATAAACTGATGGATTTTTGCTGCAGTTCTTATAAGGAGACTAATTTGATTAAAATTTAGGGATGAATTTGAATCAAAAACATGATTATTTTCTTACAGTTGATTAGCGTGGTTTCTCCAAGTAGAACGAGACCGAGCAGTGTTTTACTGCCAATATACAGAACTGGCAGTGCTTCAGGGTAAGTATACAAGTACCTAGTTACCTATGTTTTCAAGTCATCATCATCAATAGGTAATTTATCTTTAATTCTTTACCCATCGCCGGAACACTACTTGGCACGAGTGTCCTCTCAGAAATACGAGTAGAACGGGTTTTGGCCATAGACCACCACGCTGCCCAGTTAGCAGACTTCGGATTCCTTTGAGAACATTATGACTCTCGGACGTGCAGGTTTTGTTACGATGTTTCCCTTCACCGTTACAGCAAATACTTAGTGTAGTTGTTTAAATATTTTTTCAAGTAGTTCTAAGGTGTTTTAAATCTGACATTATAGGTACCTACATGACATCAGCAAATTGTGGAATGGTTTTCAGATCATCCAGCACTTCGTCCGGTGTGTCGGAAGTGGCAGCCGCCCTTCGGAGGCGACAGAAGAAACCACACGCGCTAAGAATGCCACAGAAAAAACGAGGTATCATGCCAATTTCCATAGCAATAAGACAGTTTTTGCACCCTTCCGTGTAATCATTTAATGTGTGTTGTTAAATAAAGAGTTTCACTCCTTTTTGACCAAGAAAATCCAACTCCAAGAAAAATTTCTTCTATGAATTTTCATTTCTCTCTTAGGACACTTATATTAGGACTGAATTTAATATCAAACACATTTTTTTAAATTAATTAAGTATTGCATTGTAGTTTTTTTGGGGTTGAAAAGATTTTCTTCAGAAGACATTCGTCCAAAATGTCGTTAATTTTCTTTTACCTTCTAATGATTTAGATCTTGGTTTTGGTTGACAGTGGGAACAACAGACAGTCTGCTAGAAGCAGCAGGTTTGGACAGTTCGGACAGTGGACAACTGTCTCCTTCTGGACCAGCCACACCTACTTCATACCTATCCATGCCTTCCGTTAATGTTTTTCCGAGGTATATGTTCATACTCATAACTATACTAAAAACTTCTATCATAATATCATAAGTATTCTTAATTTGTATGCTCGTTGCTCAGCTCTAAGAGCGAAGGTTTTGTGAAAATCGTTAAAACTATTTTGTCTATCTCTTCTCTTGACTCTTGACAATTTATATGGAAGAAAATTGATGACCGAGAATAACATATCGAAGATCTACAGAAAAGAAAGGGATGCGTAATCAAACTTGGTCACACGATTAACTTAAATTAATGATTTGCATTTCCAGGGGCAACTTAGTAGAGCCACTCTCCAAAATCCTCGAACCAGTTTCAGTGAGGCATTTAGACATCGACTCATCACCGACCAACGCCAAGGAAGTCAAACCCAAGAGTGGCAAGGACGTTGTTCCTCGAAGACAGATGCCGTCTCAGCTGGTGCGACTTGGCAGTATAGACAAGGATCCTGGGGTTATTGGGCCATTGGTCTGGGATTTACACTGCCAGAGGATAAAGGATGGTAAGTAGGTATGCTTCCTCAGTTAATGCTTCTACAGTTATGGGATAGTGTACCTTGGGCCATTGGTCTGGGATTTACACTGCCAGAGGATAAAGGATGGTAAGTAGGTATGCTTCCTCAGTTAATGCTTCTACAGTTATGGGATAGTGTACCTCAAAGACAGCTCGATTGCGATTGGCGCGTATTGGCAGTTTAGACATGGATCTAGACACTAAGACTTAGTAAATTGGAGTACTTGGTATGGGATCAGCATTGCCAGAGAATAAAGGATGGTAGGTATGCTTCCTACCAGGACTAGGGATAATGTGTCAGGTACCTCAAAGACAGATGTTGCAATGATCCAGGAGTGATTGGTCATTGCCCATTGGACACTTAAGGGATTGTCACTGCCGGAGGGTCAGGAATGTGGAGGACGAGAATCGTTCTGGAGGGCTTTTTATTCCAAAAAATTTACTTCTAGGAATATTCGATGTGACCCTATTTGAGCTATGCGCCTCACCTATTGCCACTTCAGCTTTGAAACTCATAAAACCTACTTACTTAAATCAGTTCAATTTTCCAGTGTCAAAACCACCAAGTCCCGCGAAGTCAGCGACGTCATCAGCTAGGCAGCCCAGCTCGTCCCGGATGAGGCAACGCTTTAATGAGCTGATGGATGATGCCTTCACATTGTTCGGCAGCGCGGCCTCTAGTGCTGACTCGCACCACACCTTCACTATTGCTGCTAAGGAGAGTAAGGACAACGAAGAGAAGAAGACTGGTGAGTCCTTTATCTTTGATCTTATCACAAGGAGCCAAAATCTCCATTATTTACATCTATTTACGCTTGGTAGGTATATGCGGTGTTCTCCATAGTCATACAACAGGTTAGATCTGTAGCTTTAAACAACTTACAAACCATATCCCTCTGGGTATCATCAGAAGATATCTAAGTACTGATAATGAAGCAGAAGATGCTGACAATGAAGATGGTTCAAATTAAATATTATTTTGTAGTGATGACTGAATATGAGGTTATAGCGAACATTGGTAGGGTAATAGTCCGATATGGTTGCGTGATTTAACTTAAATGAATATGATTGGAATTATAGGTAAGCTTAAAAATGCTCGTGAAAGTATATCGATCTACCCACTTTATCTTGCAGAACCAGTGACGCAGGCGCGCAACGACAACGTCCGTCTGCCCGGATCCCCGTACACCGCGCTACACATCGTCCGAGGACGATCCGCCGGACCCGGGTATGAATCACTTTATTAGATACTAGATGATGCCCGCGTGGATTAAGTTTTTTAGTTTCACGGGGGAACTCCTTAATTATCCGGGATAAAAAGTAGCCTATGTCCTTCCCCGGGATACAACTTGTACCAAATTTCATCAAAATCGGTTGAGCAGATGGGCCGTGAAAGCATAGCAGACAGACAGACACACTTTCGCATTTATAATATTATAGTATGGATTCTGTTACACGTATATTCTGTGTAATCGTCCATAGGAAAATATTTAAGTACCTATTGGGTTTTTCTGACAAGTACCATAGCAAGTACCTAATTCTCAGTAGGTAGGTTACTAGCCCAGAGATAGGAATTTGGTGGGGTTTCATCCCCTTGCCTCGTAGATCACGGAAAGCCTGCCTGCGCCTGTTGTTTGCGCACACACTTTTGCACTATAACTAATATCTCTCTGATAGCTAATCTCTCTGGAGATTGTCCATCATCATTATCATCAACCGATAGACGCCCACAGCTGGACATAGGTCTCCTACACGGAATACCACACGCCGCGATCTTGCGCCGCCTGGATCTAGCGGCTCCCTGCTACTCGTCTGATGTCGTCGTCCACCGAGTGGGGGGTCTGCCAACGCTGCGCTTTCCAGTACGGGAGATTGTCCACCGTGGCCGAACTTCGTTCGACATTATTATTATTTAGTCTGACAGCCTGCTAAATTGGCGTAAATAGGTTGCTGAGTTTTAAGTGCCACGTAGCTACGCGTTCTCACTCGTGGTCGGAGGTCGGAGGTGGTCGGAGGAGGCATTGAAGTGGCCTCGTGACGCTCGACACGATAGCCTCCACTCCGTCCTGTCCTCGGCTTTTCGCATCGCAGTAGTAAGCGGAAGGCCCGTGAGCGACTTGACGTCACACCAGCGGCTAGGTGATCGGCCGCGCGGTCTTTTGCTCTCCCACCCATAGATTAATTCTCCACCTTTCCTACGACTGAGTTTATCCATATTACTAGGTTGGCGTCGGGCAATGTGATCAAAGTAACCCAGAATCTTTGGGTGACATACCTACACAGTCATATTAATGACTTAGCTCAGTAGTGGCTGACGATGGTTTGATAAGGGGGTTTCGCAGGCGAGGCGTCACAGCGGACAGCGGCGCGAGCCGGCCGCGCACGGCGCTGTTGCGGGGCGCGGGGGAGCGGCCCCCGCCCACCCCCGCGTGGCCCTCCGCCCCACCACACGTAAGCGCTTTTTACCCAATGACATTTACGGTAGTAGGTAAATATAATAGTTAAATCTATGGTTTTACCCGACATCGGCAAAGGAAAAGGTAATAATATGATTTTATGTATGTTTGTGCTAGCAGATGCTTCGTCCGCGTGAAATACCTAAGTTTAAATCCCACGGGAACTTCTTAATTTTCCGGGATAAAAAGTAGCCTATGTCACTCCGTCCTCAAGTATTATCCATGCAAATCACGTCGATCCGTTGCGATGTGATTGAAGAACAAACAAACACACATTCGCATTTATAATACTAGTGGTTCGCCCCGAACTGAGACCTCGCGGTATCACAGAGCGCCATCTATTGACATCATTGTGCAGTTCTGTTAAAAATATCATCATCATTAAAAATTAAATAATTTCGTTTCCTTATAATATTTATCTAATTTTAGTATTTGTTGTTCAAGTACAGGATATAATTCAAATAATTGATCAAGTTTCAGGCTTGAGAGTTCAGAAAATTGAGAGTTCTGAGGTCAACTTTGGACGTTATAAAATCGCCAATTTGAAAGCCTCCCATTTCGTCAATTTTAGGGGAAAAATTCAAAAAAAAATATTTTTGGACTCTACTCCTAATTATCTTTAAAATGATATGCTACAACCCTATGTAACGCTATAAAAAATATTTTACTTCGCATTCGCTTCTATCAAAGCCCCCCTGAAATAAAGATTTTTATAACTTTTTAAGCCATATTCGGCGGGAGGCCATCGGTTTACATATTATATTTAAATTTGAAGTAATTACGTTCAGCAATTCAGAAGTTATAAGGCTCTGACAGACGGACGGACGGACGGACGGACGGACGGACGGACGGACAAGTGCCAATTCACCCAAGTAGACTCAGAGACCTTCGCTTCGCTCGGTCAATTACATAGTACGATTTATACATGTTCCACCGTAGAGCCTAAAAACTTCTGACCCGATTTTGATGAATGAGGTATCAATCGATTCGTTATCATGGTCCGGGCTATATTTCCGGCCGGTCATAGGCTACATTTTACAGAAACAAAATCGATAGGACGCATGTTACATCCAAAAAGTTGGTGTTAAGCAATGAGTACCTCCAGTACCTAAAATACATTTATTCTGAAATTCCACACTTATTTCGATAATTCCGAATAACTGTTCATGGAACGGTATCTGAAGGCGTTACAAGCGTTTTTCCTCCACTGGTGGGTACCTACTGGGTTGGTCTTTGGGTTGGTATCAAAACTAAGTAGGTACGTGCGACTAACTACTTGAGAAACTCGATTTAAAATAATTACCTACACTTTATTATTAATGACTAATAAACACAAATTATTCTTCGCAATACTTATTCTTACAATAATAAATCACTAAACAAAGCTCACTGATACACAGATTCACTATAAATTCACTTCATTAATTTACTATTAATTTACTTCACTTTTATTTCCTTAATTCTTCGCTCTTCTTCAGAGTTCACTGCTTGTAGGTACAGTCGCCCGAAACGTCCGCTTATAATAAATGGTTCGATGCTATTTCTGTTCCGTACTTGCACATATATCCGTCTCTTTCTTTCATGCATCGAGATCTATTGCCTGCTATTACGTAATTCCGCCTTGGCTCCGCTCACAAACTTTCTCATTGGTGCGCATGATTGCTTCGAGATATTCCTGACGAATCGCAAGGCTCTTCACTTTCTATTTGCAATGTAATACCTACTTATCTACGTATACCTATATCAAATAAATATTAAAAATGCGAAAGTTTGGATGGATGTATGGATGTTTGTTACTCAATCACGCCCCAACGGCTGAACGGATCTGGATGAAATTTGGTACAGAGATAGATTATAGTCTGGAATAACACATAGGCTACTTTTTATCTCGGAAAATTAAAGAGTTCCGGCGGGGACCGAAAAATCTCGATCCACGCGGACGAAGTCGCGGGAATCAGCTAGTGCGTTATAATTTACGATCTTTCTGATTGGTTGTTACGCGCGCCTTACTATTTATTTGTTTTTTCTCTAATATTTATGACTCATCGCTAACAGTTGGGTGTCTAATAAAATTATTATAGTTTTGTGTACCTAGGCTTTAATTTCTTTCAGTACCTACTCTAATACTTATGTTCCTAATGTGAGGCTTTTACGAAACCCAATGTAAGTAGGTATGTAGTGTAACACCTCCACTTAAGGCCCTTTAAACATTTACCCCGCGACCAACTATAGGTAAAAAACCCAACTATAGGTATAAAACTCGTCACACTACAGCATATATATGCACGCTTTACGAGAGCGTAGAGCTATAGAGCGTAGAGACGCTCGATTTTATTGCCAACTAACCAATTTTGTTACTTGAAAATATTAGACGATTATTTATTTACTAGGTACTTGTTTACGCTGTTGGCCGCGGTAAATATTATGTACCTATTTATGCGCCGAAACAATACTCGCGGCTACAATAATACTCAGTTTTTGAGATTGTAAAATAATGTATTTAAAAAGATTATCTTACCGATTTCGTTCAAAATCGATATCTGGGGTTCCGTAGGATCACAAAATAGGAAACTGTTACCAATATTTTAAAAAAGTCAGCGCCATTTTGAAATTCTTTGTTATCGTACCGATTTCGTTCAAAATCGATATCTGGGGTTCCCTGGGATCACAAAACAGGAAACTATGAACAAAATTTTAAAAAAGTCAGCGCCATTTTGAAATTCTTTGTTATCGTACAAATTTCGTTCAAAATCGATATCTGGGGTTCCCTGGGATCACAAAACAGGAAACTTACCAAAATTTAAAAAACGGCAGCGCCATTTTGAAATTCTTTGTTATCATACCGATTTCGTTCAAAATCGATATCTGGGGTTCTCTGGGATCACAAAACAGGAAACTGTTACCAAAATTTTAAAAAGTTCACTGCTGACTTTTTTTTGATTGACTGCTGTTTTGTGATCCCAGGGAACCCCAGATATCGATTTTGAACGAAATCGGTACGATAACAAAAAATTACAAAATGGCGCTGACTTTTTTTAAATTTTGGTAACAGTTTCCTGTTTTGTGATCCCAGGGAACCCCAGATATCGATTTTGAACGAAATCGGTACGATAACAAAGAATTTCAAAATGGCGCTGACTTTTTTAAAATTTTGGTAACCGTTTCCTGTTTTGTGATCCCAGGGAACCCCAGATATCGATTTTGAACGAAATCGGGACGATAACAAAAAATTTCAAAATGGCGCTGACTTTTTTAAAATTTTGGTAACAGTTTCCTGTTTTGTGATCCCAGGGAACCCCGGATATCGATTTTGAACGAAATCGGTACGATAACAAAAAATTTCAAAATGGCGCTGACTTTTTTAAAATTTTGGTAACAGTTTCCTGTTTTGTGATCCCAGGGAACCCCGGATATCGATTTTGAACGAAATCGGTACGATAACAAAAAAATTTCAAAATGGCGCTGACTTTTTTAAAATTTTGGTAACAGTTTCCTGTTTTGTGATCCCAGGGAACCCCGGATATCGATTTTGAACGAAATCGGTACGATAACAAAAAAATTCAAAATGGCGCTGACTTTTTTAAAATTTTGGTAACAGTTTCCTGTTTTGTGATCCCAGGGAACCCCAGATATCGATTTTGAACGAAATCGGTACGATAACAAAGAATTTCAAAATGGCGCTCACTTCTTTTTAATACATACATACATACATGCATACATACATATATATTCCTAACATACCCTTTCCTTGTGGCTTTGCCGTAATCGGGTAAAAAAAATACGCCTACACTTGAGAACTTCCTTCTTTGTGGATGTCGGTATCAAGTTTTTCTAAGCGCAGTACACATAGAGAATATTATATCTCTATGGCAGTACACAACACGGTGTTCATTTTGTCGTAATAAATTTCGTGCAAAAAAGCGATACACCCACCCGTCCACGAGCGCGTCTCAGCGCGTACTGAGCGCCAAACGCCTAGCGCTCGGCTTGTTTTCATAGAAAAATGTATGAAACATTTTTTTTTGCCACAATAACTATAAACATATTTATTTGTATGCTTAATGTGATGGACCATGGATAGAGGACTATATAAGCCCCACTTTATTGTTAATATTCAAGTTAAAATATGCAGCGGATCTAGCTTTATGGGTACCTATCCGGACCCCATTTTTCGTCATTTTCAGCAGATCTTGCGTTCGGAGAAACGTATTTATGCAGAAAATTTGTATTGGAGTGTGCATTTTTATAAGGTCAAACGAGAGATGAAGAAATGACCTTTAATTTGATACCCTGACATCCCCACAGCTGTGACTCCCGATTCTTTAAAGTGTACCTGGAAAAGGATGACACATCATGAAATCCGTATAAGGCACCTTAAAATTTCTTCTTTGCGTCTCATAACAAATCGTTGTTTCCTTTAATCTTGTGCCAGAAGGATTTTTATAATGTTCATTATTTATCTACCATTGTTTACAGCGTCCTCCAGTTCCCGTAGTTAACCCAGCTTTCATCACAACGGAGGGTAGACTAGCACCAGATGACCCTGCCCTACCGCTCATTTCAGCTATCAAGAGCGAGATACAACGCGTCAGGGAGAATGCTAAAAAATCTGCCCAATAAAATATTATGCACAAACCATTTTGGTGGTCAAATATTATGCAATTGGGTATTTGACAACTAATGAAATCAGCAACTTTTTTTCAAACGTCAAAAGTCAAAACGCGTGCTTAGCAAGTCTGGGATTTTGTATGAAATATTGAATAGTGACGTCATCAAAGTTCGACGCACTTTTTTTACTTTAATCGATAGTTCAAAATACTTAACATAAAACAACATAAAACTAACAGGGGACGTGGATATTATTACGACTTTTAGGAGATCCTCTTAGTTGTCAAATACCCAATTGACCTAAAGCTGTTATAATAAGAATTAGCTATATAATTTTTATTACTTTCTTTTATATAATTTATTTTATTTGAGCATTCAAGGTTCGTCAAAAGAAGTAAAATCTTTTTTTTTTTACTTGGGCAAACCATTTCTTTCTACGGTACCTAGTCAAAAACTTTATCAGTAAACTTTATGCAATCATGACATTATTTACTTCCTTTATATTATAAGTATATTATATAATTACCATAGATGATATTCATTTAAAAGATTTGTTCAGTAAAGTACTCATTGAAATACATCATTTTCTGTTCACTACCCACTTAAAACCATTGTAGTATCTCCCATCCTCCCCCTAATCCTAATAGTTCTTCTTAGTTATCAGTCTATTTATAGCTTATTATGAAAATTGGTAGCAACCAAATATTAATTATAGGTAGGTACAATTATTTAAGTGGGCATTAATTAATAGTAAGTATTATAAGTAGTAAATAATAATATAATCACTTGCCAACTGTGTTATAAGATGTAACAAGTAAGGATACCAAAACACTGTTTTTTACTTTTTAAATCATGTTTTTAGGAATAAACTTTTTTATTGAAAATCCATTTTGTATCATTTTAACTTATTTCCTACTTCGCACCCAAAACATTTAAATACCTATAGTTACCTAATGCGTATTTGAGTTTCATAGGCTTTATGACGTCATATCAAATCCAATATGGCAGATGTGATAATAAAAATACGACAAGAAAATGTTTAACTACATTTTACTGTCGTATTTTTATTTTATATTCATTATTATTTCATTATTAGGATATTTCATGTTAGGACTTATGAGTAGGAAAAGTATTGACGGGTAGGAATTGAACCTACTAACTTTCTGATCTCAGACATGCAAACAAAATAAAAGAAATATTCTTGTGCAATATGTATATTTTGTACTTTGCATTATAAAAAGTCAATACATCTAATATTAATATTTACATTATTTAGCATCAAACAACCCGATAAAAATACTAAATTAATATTACACAAACAAAGTTTTACAATGAATAATAAAGACATAATATTACTTTTAGGATTCATCTATCAGTCCAATCAAGAGCCATAACCATTATAAAAATGGTATCAACTATTATATTATTAATTTATATTTATAATTAGAATGATCTTTAATACACAGCTGATAGTACCTTTGTACAACTTAGTTATACAAAAAAACTCAATATAATATTGAACATAATATTAACAATCAATTTTAAACTTAATAGTTATTCATCTTATTACTTAAAGTAATGTTAATACATGAAAAAGTACAGTATCTACCTATTATGTTTGCATATAGGTACCTTGAAAACTGGTTCAATTTTAAAACATCAAAAAGTTTTCTGGAGATGGTTTGGTAAAATCTTTAGTTTTCAAAAACTATAAAAACGTGTTAAAGGTTTAGTAGCAGTACAAGTGCAAACAACACATGTTACATAGTCAATCATTATGATTTTAGATTTAAATAGCTACAAATAATTTACAAATTGCTCAAGCGCTAAATAAAATTACAGAAAACACTAACTGTGTCAAAAAAGTAATGAACCTGACACCTGCAGGTACATAATAATATATGATTGTATGATAGAGTCAAAAATGTCTACAAAAAAAATCCTACTAAAAACGTTCGGTAAAACTAAATTAC
The DNA here is from genome assembly GCA_917051295.2 of Erebia ligea. Classification (NCBI taxonomy): domain Eukaryota; kingdom Metazoa; phylum Arthropoda; class Insecta; order Lepidoptera; family Nymphalidae; genus Erebia; species Erebia ligea. The sequence goes on from OU785241.1 coordinate 4,332,514, forward strand.
CGAACGGTTTTAGTTCATTATTATTGTAAACTCAAATAATGTGTTCATACTATGAATAGAGATGTTGCCAATGAATCGAATCAGAAACTTTTTATCAAACGTCAAAACTTGCCCTTCTTTTGGGAGTTTGTTTGAAATTGGAATATTTAACATGCTGTTTGTTGTTATAATTTAAAATGGCTGTAGGTTATCAAACTTAAAAATAACAGAGGGCAGAGATTTAACATTTTTGGAAGACCCTGTGCAACAATATTGATTTTGAAATATGTATTGAACATCTCTATTAAGATTTTGCAAAATCCAAAGTTGCACTACAGCCGCCAATTTTTCATAAATCGCTGCATGCACTTCACTATTTCACATCACTGTTTTGTTTTTCTCACTGTTTCATTGTGAACACTATTTTGCACATATGATTTTCACTGCTTCTTCACAACATATTATGTGATCTTTCACAAGATTTTGATGATTCACTGATGTCCATAGTTCATTATCTGCTATGTGGAACCCAACGGTTGAGGTGCCAGTCTCCGCCAACTGTTTGAGTTCTCTTGTAATTCCTCTCCGTCCTGAAATATTACAATTATTCATTAAAATGAAATGTTCCATTTAAAAGATTTGGGATTATACAAGATTTTTCTTTATCTTATATTAGGACTACTGTAATTCTGATGTACACAATCTCTCAAGGCTAAAGTGACAGGTCTAACTAATATCGTTTTTTTTGTAAACATCATTTCATATCCTATCTGGCAGTATACTGCCAGATAGGATATGATAGGATAGGATTGAGCAGTATACTGCTCAATTTGAAAAAGAAAATATAGGTATCAACTGTCAAGTAAAGCTGAACGTAAGAAGATAAGCTTCTACTCATTTGGATTAATTAAATTACAGAAAGAAAATCACAATTACAAATTTCAGAGGAATATATTGTGTATGTACATAAAAAAATACCCACCGGATTGAGAACATCCTCCTTTTATGTAGTAGATGAAAAGAAAAAAAAAAAGTTGTAAGTTTTAAATAACAATCTAAGCAATATTTTATTAATTTATAATGAGGTGATCTTTCCAACAATAACCGTCAAACTTTTCAGTAGCTTTCGTCATAATATACAGGGTCTTCAATGTGTTATGTTCCTCTTGTTCTATAATATGACGGTAAAAACTGCATTAAAATATAGTTCATTTAGCAGATGCCCGTGACTAATTAGCATGGATTTAAGTTTTTTTACAAATCCCATTGAAACTCTGCTATTCTAGAAGAATAAAAAATAGCCAAAGTATGTCAGTTATCATCAAAATCGGTTAAGTGAATAGGCCATGAAAAGGTAACAGATGGATTTTCGCATTAATTACACATGCGAAACTGCACATTATAATATGTATAAGCATTTACTTTAAAAATGCTAGTTGAAATACCGAAATGCATATTTTTCTTTTTATCTTGCTAGTACATGGGTAATATGGCCCAATAAACTGTAAACTGGTTTTTCGGTTGGCCATTAAATCAAAGTGAAAGGGTACAACGAGCCATGTTGCGGCAAAAAATGGAACCAACGCAAATGTGGCGCCCCCAAACAGGTTTTTAATTTTCCTGAGGAAGCTTTCGAAGATAATATAGCATATTAGTTACCTGAATAATGGTGATGGAAACTGTTTCTGGTTTGATGTCCTCCATTATCTTCTGTGTTGAACTGCCTTCTCCGTGATCTATGTGTTCCATATGATCCATATTGTGTTCCATTCCACGTTCCATGTTTCTAGAAAAAAAAAAGGAAATCATTAAGTTTTTTTTAAATACACTACCAGTTAGCCCTTGACTGCGATCTCACCTGATGGTAAGTGATGATGCAGTCAAAGATGGTAGCGGGCTAACCTGTTAGGGGCAGGGCAGTTACATTAAACCCATACCCCTATTCGGTTTCTACAGGGCATCGTACCGGAACGCTAAATCGCTTGGCGGCACGTCTTTGCCGGTAGGGTGGTAACTAGCCACGGCCGAAGCCTTCCACCAGACCAGACCAGGGAAAATTCAGAAATTATACCAAATTGACCCTGCTGGGGATCGAACCCAGGACCTCCGCACGTTATGACAACAGCGCTCAACACTGCACCAGGGAGGTCGTCATAAAGTAGTTTACAAAAAACATAACCAAACATTGAAATCCATCAAAGAAAGTATTTATTACTTCGGGCACTTGCTATTTGGTCCACTTTGAACGATGGAGGTTTAGAAACAGCTGTTTGGTTTGGCGGCCATTTTCGTTAAAAGGTAAGTGAGAACGTTACTCCAAAATAAAGATCAACTCTGTTTTAAATTTCAATCTCAACTGTCTCTATTCTCAACTGTGTAAGAAGTTAGATAAATTAAGTCATGCAAAATTAGTCATTTTAGGTCAAATTAGAGCTGTTCCATGACTTTAACTTGACTACTCGGTATTTTAACACAAAGGTATACACACACGCTTTCTCATCATTCTTATATTATAAATGCAAAAGTGTGTTTGTTTGTTGGTTTGTCCTGCAATCACACCGCAATGGAGCAACGGATCGGCGTGATTTTTGGCATGGGTATAGTTGAGGACCTGAAGAGTGACACAATAAATGAATTGAAAAAAAAATGAATTGAATTGACATAGGCTTCTTTTTATCCCGGAAAATTAAGAAGTTCCCGCGTGAATAAAAAATACCTTAAACCACGCCGACGAAGTTGCGGGCATCAGCTAGTTTATTATAATAATATACTCACTTTCTACTTCCAGCGTTAAATCTTCCACCTTCACCCCTGATTCTGTTCATCGCGTGTCGATGTCGCGACTCGTGGAGATATTTCTGAAAGTAATTTTTTGTAAGTAGGTACATAAAGAGAAAATGATTATAATTATTAAATATTGAATAGAAGCAGGTGTTAATTTGCAGAAGTCCATGATAATGCTTTACAATCGTGCATTGTCGATTCAACGTCTCCTGAAGATGCTCCAGTGGAAACGTACGTTGAGAATAATTTGGAACATTTGTGTGGCGTGGTGAATATTGCAAGCTACAAGTGCAAGATACCACATAGATTTACCTTCTGTGGCGGATTATAGCGAACTAGATGATGCCCGCGACTTCGTCCGCGTGGATAAAGATTTTTTGATTCCCGCGGGAACTCTTTAATTTTCAATTTTCCCCGGGATACAACCTACCCCTGTATCAAATTTCATCAAAATCGGTGGAACGGATGAGCTGTGAAAGCTTAGCAGACAGACACACTTTCGCATTTTTAATTAACTAGATGATTCCTGCGACTTCATCCGCGTGGACTTTGGATTCCCGCGGGAACTCCTTAATTTTCCAGAATAAAAAGTAGCATAATATGCTACTTTAGGACATATGTCCTTCCCCGGGATACAACCTATCGTTGTACCTCATCAAAATCGGTTGCATAGGTGGACCGTGAAAGCGTAGCAGACAGACAGACAAACTATCGCATTTATTAATATTAGTATGGATTAAACTTCCAGTTCTTTCATTAATCAAGAGTGAATAGGCATCTTCTAGGCAAGCGCGCTCCACCTTAGGCTGCATCACCACTTGCAAGCAAGTCTGATAGCAGCCAAGCGCTGGCCTATAGGTATATTAAAAAAAAAAAAAAAAAAATGATAATTGACTTTTGTATGCATCGATTTACCAACTAAGGTACAACATTACCTACAAATTAATACTCAAAAAGCGTCCACAACCGCTTATACAAACACAGCTATAGATAATATAGACTGATACACCAAACGGTTCACAAAAACCAACCATATAGCTTTATATTTAGGGTTCAAAATTGTAATAACAATTCGACACATACGACATTTTGTCGCCTAGTGTACTCATGCGCGACTGTGGCGAAAATTTTTCACAATATCTATTTGTGCACAATTTGACCGTGCCGTTTTTTGTGTTTCGATGGTGCGTCTAAGGTATTGGTAAGTCAATGTTTGTTTTTGCCTGGTGGGAGGCTTCGGCCGTGGCTAGTTACCACCCTACCGGCAAAGACGTGCCGCCAAGCGATTTAGCGTTCCGGTACGATGCCATGTAGAAACCAAATAGGGGTATGAGTTTAATTAACTACCATGCCTCTAACAGGTTAGCCCGCTACCATCTTAGACTGCATCATCACTTACCATCAGGTGAGATCGCAGTCAAGGGCTAACTTGTAGTGGATTAAAAAAAAAAAAAAAAAAATGACACTCACAGGTCTCTCTTTAGGTATCTTCCCCTGTTCATGCAACTTGGCCCGCGCAGCCCGCCTCTTGAGTATCCTCTTGTATTGTCGTGCGTTCACATACAACAGCGGCTCTTCATCAGAACCCGCTGCGGACGTGGCGCCTTCCGAGGACGTGGCGGCCGCTGTAGCACCACTGTTGTTCACCATCTGAAAGTTTTAATTTAATATTTGGGAAACTATTTACCAAACAGAAACTTAATTTTAGAAACTGGGAATTAATTTAGAAACTGAAAATTAATTGAAAATCTTAAAATGATAATTATTTTAAATTATTTTTTAAAATAGAAAATAGACGAAACGCTTCCAGAAAAGGTAGGTAGTGCGGGTGCCCCGTTCCTTTGGCTCGTCTTGGCGGGGGCACTCCCGTGCCCCCAGATCTTTGCTAATATAATTAATGCGAAAGTTTTGATGGATGGTAGGATGGATGGATGTTAGTTACTCAATCACGCCAGAATTGCTGAAAGGATCTAGATGACATTTGGCATGGAGATAGATATTATAGTCTAACATAACACATAGGCTACTTTTTATCCCTGTAAATTAAGGAATTCCAGCGGGAATCAAAAAATTAAACCACGCGGACAAAGTCGCAGGCATCAACCAGTAGAGAACATGGAGATAGATTATAGTCTGAAATAGCATATAGGCTACTTTTTATACCGGAAAATAAAGGAGTTCCAGTGGAAATAAAAAAAAACCTTAAACTATGTAGACAAAGTTAGTTAGTTAGTAGAGAATAATTACCATAACAATATTGGGCTGGTTGACAATCTGCTGCTGTTGCACAGCGCTGCCCACACCCGCCACTTGCACAAGGTTGCCATTCAGGTTTATCAGAGTGCCTGCAAAGGTTTACAGGATTAGAATAAAAATACTGATAACAAATAAATAAATAAATGAATGTTTATTTAGCTTTTACACGGCAAACAAAGAAGAAATACAAAAATGAAAAATTATAACTACAAGATAATTACTAATTAAGCTTACTTACTAAAATACAAGATGTATTTAACTAGGTAAAAATATAAATTGCCCCGTGTGTCAGCTAAAAAGGCTGCTGCCTCAGCATGTTGCTGCAGTGTGTGATAACTGCAGCGCTGATTTTCAGGCAGAGCCTTAAGTGGCGTCACGATCCGGAAGCGACTAGCGCACACTTAGATACGATATTTTTCAAGATAGGTACCAAAAACAGGATAACTTCTATACATTCCACCACCACCACCACTACAGCCCATTAACGTCCCACTGCTGGGCCCAGACTTCCACTCTCATAGGAGAGAGGGAATTAGAGCTTAGACGGCAAAGACGTCGGCAAAGACGTGCCGCCAAGCGATTTAGCGTTCCGGTACGATGCCGTGTAGAAACCGAATAGGGGTATGGGTTTAATATAACTGCCATGCCCCTAACAGGTTAGCCCGCTACCATCTTAGACTGCATCATCACTTACCATCAGGTGAGATCGCAGTCAAGGGCTAACTTGTACTGGAAAAAAAAAAAAAAAAAACTCACCACGCTGCTCCAATGCGGGTTGGCGGACTATAATACATTACATTGAAGAAATTCTGTTCTACAACTTTTAATGATTATTTTTTTTATTGCAAGATAGGCTTGCGCTTGACGACAATTTTATTATGCTTAGTGCAAAGCAATGATGAGGTCTAGTTTGGAGCGCGCTTGCCTAGAAAATTCACTCTTGCCTTGAAGGTAGGTACTTAAGTTATACGTGGCAGGAAACACATGCGCTGGGAGGGTGTTCCACACCTTCGCGGTTTCTATCAGAAACAACATGTCGAGCAAAAATGTTTCGTGTGAGTAGATTGGACGTCAGCCATATAAGGATGCCAATGCTGTCGGTTTCTTGCTGTTCTGTGGTAGAACGGAGAAGAAGGAACAAGGTTGTGAAGTTCCTGAGCACACTCTCCGTATATCCGGTATATCCAATCTCACTCTGGTATATATTCGATTAAAAAGATAGGCAGGAGACATTGCCTCGATGTTGATCAAAAATACTTTTCTTTTACTTATAAAAATAAAAATATTTAAATCGGCTGCTCTAAGTTGGCATTTCTTCATGTCAAGCACAGTTGGGGCGGCGAAACGGTAAGGCGTCAGACACGAAACTAGCGACGGCCGAGCGACGGCGTCAGCGGGGCGATGGAATCCGAGAGCTGGCGACGAATTTCGGGAAGGTCCCTTTAGGCAATCCCATATGCCCCTAACAGGTTAGCCCGCTACCATCTTAGACTGCATCATCACTTACCATCAGGTGAGATCGCAGTCAAGGGCTAACTTTAAGTGGATAAAAAAAAAGGCAACCTGAAATTGTGGAAAAATATAATTTCGTTCATTGGCGAATCCAGTTCTGCCAGTCTGGTAGTGCGTTTGCGGTTCTTTCCCTACTGCGCAGCATATTAGCAATTGCAAAAAAAAATCGGAAAAACACACTTTTTTGGCAACTTGATTTTTTTATCTTTAAGTTTTATACTTATCTATAGAATTCAAAAAAATAAATCCCTGACGTTTTTGTCGGTTATAAAGTATTACCAGACCTCTTTCAAATTGTTCCCGAAATTCGTTGCCAGCTCGCCGACTAATCGCATCGCCCCGCTACCGCCGTCGCCCCGCTACCGCTAGTTTCGTGCCCGTACACTTATTGTTCGACTAATGCCTCTACTGGATACTAATAACACTGAGTTGCAAAATGTCTAGAGTGTACAGCAAAAAGGTAAAAAACTTTTTTTTCGTGTACTTATTAAGTTTTTTTTAAAGTTTATTAAGGGGACTCCAGCCGGTAGGTACCTTCTTCATACAAACGTAAACTCGTAATGACAACATTATTTGATATTGTACGCTCAAAACTAAGTATTATTTCGATTTGTCTCGTCATTATCTAGGTTTATCAAATAAATATTATAAATGCGAAAGTTTGTATGGATGTATGGATGTTTGTTACTCAATCACGCTCCAACGGCTGAACGGATCTGGATGAAATTTGGCACAGAGATAGATTATAGTCTGGAATAGCATATAGGCTACTTTTTATCTCGGAAAATTTAAGAACCGAAAAAGCTCAATCCACGCTGACGAAGTCGCGGGCATCAGCTAGTTGATACATAAAATATTGAAAAAAAATATTGATTTTATAGTTACGAGCCTCGAAAGATTCCTATTTTCACACTAAATTGATGACAACTTTGGGCGCAAATAAATAAGATTAGGAGTACGAAAATTATAAAACTATTTATCAAGAAACATAGTTCATTTATTCATTAGTTGAAATAACTTTACTTTGTAAACATACATTTAGTAGTTTCTACAAACAAACGGGTTTCCCAAACGACCGTTCAACCCTTTTCGCGCGCTTGATTTCGGTGAAAATCATCGTGCCTCGCGCCCGACACGCACATTCTAACACAATGTTAGGTGAAATAGCAAACAGGTTACCCACGTGCGCCGGCAACTTCGGTCGCGCGTACTGAGCCCTCTTAAGGGCAGATGTAGAAGTTTTAAAGTTTGTATTATTATGTACTAGATAGTGATATGAGAAGGCTCAGGGTCACTCAGTGGGCGATGGTGAGGGCTATAATATGCTAAAAAGCAAAATTCTATATACTCTGCATTTATCCTACATCTATGTGAATAAAATAATTTTGTATGTTTTATATTTTTGTGTAAGAGAAGAGATATAGCTTACCGGGCTGATGAATAATTTGGTGTTGGTCTATTTGTGGTTGCGGTGCACTGGCAGTGGGCTGATAGATGTATGTCTGTCCGTCTGCCGTTTGAACTAGTTGCATAGGCTGGATGTTGCTGCTGGCTCCTGAATATTGACAGGAAATATAAATTAAGGAAAAAAATCTTGATATTGTTATTAATACTATCTGAGCCTAATGATTCTTCTTAATCAAGTAAGTTGATTCTTATTAATAATTAAAACTTGAATCCATCCACTTGTTGGAGCTGTGTGTTGATAGATCACTCAGTGATGTGATGTGACGACCTCCGTGGCGCAGTGTTGAGCGCTGTTGCTATAACGTGCGGAGGTCCCGGGTTCGATCCCCGGCAGGGTTTGGAAATTTATAATTTCTGAATTTTCCCTGGTCTGGCCTGGTGGGAGGCTTCGGCCGTGGCTAGTTACCACCCTACCGGTTAAGACGTGCCGCCAAGCGATTTAGCGTTCCGGTACGATGCCGTGTAGAAACCGAACAGGGGTATGGGTTTAATATAACTGCCATGCCCCTAACAGGTTAGCCCGCTACCACCTTAGTCTGTATCATCACTTACCATCAGGTGAGATCGCAGTCAAGGGCTAACTTGTAGTGGATAAAAAAATAAATAAAAAAAAGTCACCTTTTCCTTTTATATGACATATTTAGATTTCATTAGCTTCATATTGTAATATACATATACTTTTCTACTATAGGCAATAACTACCACTTTGACAACCTCCCTGGTGCAATGGTGAGAGCTGTGGTCTCAAGTGGAGTCCCAGGTTTGATCCCCGGCAGAGTCAATTTGAGAATTTAAATTTTTTGAATTTTCTCTGGTCTTTCCTGGTGGGAGGCTTCCGCCGTGGCTTATTACCACCCTACACCCTACAACCCTTGTTAGTGTTCTCGTACGATGCTGTCTGGAAACCAATTGGGGGTACGGGTTTAATATAACTGCCATATCTTCTACTATCTTAGACTGCATCATCACTTACCATCAGGTGAGATTGCAGTCAAGGGCTAACTTGTAGTGGCATAAAAAAGCAATAATAAATTAAATTAAATTACTTAAAAGGTATTTTACCTTGAAGGCTGGATAGTGGCAGGACTTGTAACTGCTGAAGTTGCTGACCACCCTGTGTTGCCACCTACAGTTCATAATTACTATTAGAATTAGAAATAAATTAAAATTAGAATTTATAAAAGACTAGCTGATGCCCGCGACCGTCCGCGTGGATTGAGGTTTTTCGGTTCCCGCGGGAACTCTTTAATTTTCCGGGATAAAAAGTAGCCTATGTGCTATTCCAGACTATAATCTATCTCTGTGCCAAATTTCATCCAGATCCATTCATCCGTTGGAGCGTGATTGAGTAACAAACATACATCCATACATCCAAACTTTCGCATTTATAATATTTATTTGATTGATTGATTTTAGCCAATAAGTGAAAACAACTTGTGCTATAAATTATAATAAAATATTACTATTGGAATGAATATAAACAGTAGAAAATCAATACTAGAAAATGTAAACAAGAAAGTGAATGCAATAACATAATAGCAGTTGATTTAAAAAAAATAAAGCATCATAAAAGTGTTACTACGACGAAAAAAATTAAACATTATAAAAAGTGATACTACGACCTGGATTTGTGGTGTTCCAATCTGATAGCATGAAAAGACAAAATTAAGGTGAACTAAGGCATATTTTAGATAGTCAATAAACACTGCAATATTTTGGATAGTAATTTTATTTTGAGACATACCTACCTTTTTTTTTTTTTTTTTAAATGTATAGGCCAGCGCTTGGCTGCAATCAGACTTGCTTGCAAGTGGTGATGCAGCCTAAGGTGGAGCGCGCTTGCCTAGAAGATGCCTATAAGTACTTAAATGCAAAAGTGTGGTTTGTATGTGGGTTTGTCCTTAAATCACGCTGCAACAGAGCAATGGATCAACGTTATTTTTTTGCATGGGTTTTTTATATAGTTGAATATCTGGAGAGTGGAGAGTGAAATAGGCTACTTTTTATGCCAGAAAATCAACAATCCCCCGGGAATTTGAAAATCTTAAACCACACAGATGAAGTCGCGGGCGTCAGGTAGGTAGGTATATAATATGACAATATTTATTGGCTCCTTAATACAGCAGTATTTATTTAGAGCTGAAACTGTGTTAAAATAAGCCAAGAAAACTATAGAAAGTTTAAGGATGAAGTTTGTCACTTTCTAAATTGTCTACAAACAGTTATTCATAGTCAATGATAATATAATAACTTGTATTAGGTACCTGTATTGTAGGACCATTGGATGGTATGGCATGGATCACAATTTGCTGTCCGTTTGGACCTTGGATCATATGTGGACTGTTGTTCATTTGCAAAACCTGTAGCTGCTGCCCATTGATGGTCAAGACCTGACCACCATCAGTCTGGATTTGAGCATGTTCCATCGTTTTTTACTGCAATTTTAATTTTTTTATAATCGTCTGTTTTATTTTTTATTCTTGTATTATTTTTTATTTTTATGTAATTATCTAGAGCCTAGAGGTGCAACTTGGATAGTACCGATAATATCTATTTTGCATACACGCATACATACATTATGATACAAATATAAAATCATTCTAGAGTTAAAGTTAATGTATGTGGCACGGAAAATCTTGTGAAAATTTTATCAGAAAATTCATCATACGTCACTAGTCCGAGGCCAGCGATGCGGACGTATAACAAAATGGCTGCTTTTCATGTAATTCCATCAGGCATCAAGATAACTTTACACCGAAAATCGAAACTTTCAATAAACAAAAACACCGGCTTAACCATCGCAAAGTAATAATCGTCAAATAAAGTGAACTTACATTGGATATTTCTAACTGGTTTTCCAATGATTGGTTGACAAAGGATAGACCAATGGCCGAAGTCAATGATCACAGGAACGCAGTAGATTGGTTCGACATGTCACCACTCCCAAGGAAGCGCGCCTGATGCTGGCCCAATGCTCGTTCTCGTAATTAAAACATTGTCTATGGTTCGAATGTAATTGGGTCACACAAATTCCTATTGTGTAATGTAAGTAAGTACATACCTATTTTTAAAGTCTCTTTTTATTGATTAAACTTGATAAAATTAAATACATTTTATTCAGTATATAAAGCTAGAAACAATGAATTTATTCCTTACTAGCTGATGCCCCGGATGCCCGCGAATTCGTCCGCGTGGATCGAGGTTTTTCGGTTCCCGCGGGAACTCCTTAATTTTCCGGGATAAAAAGTAGCATATGTGTTATTCCAGACTATAATCTATCTCTTTGCCAAATTTCATCCCGATCCGTTCAGCCGTTGGGGCGTGATTGAGTAACAAACATCCGCACATCCATACATCCATACATCCATCCAAACTTTCGCATTTATAATAGTTATTTGATTTTCAGACCATCCTATTTTTTCATAAATAATTTTATAAGTATTTAAAGTACTTAAGTCATTTAGTTTAACGGTAACTAATTTTTTTAAATTATATGACATTTCCGCTGGCTTATGAAATGCAGTGTAGCTGCTAGGAATATTAATCAAATTTAATAATTTTTATATTTAGCTTTTTATTATAACTTTTATTATCGCATTCGGCTCGATTCGCACAGCCCTGTGGACGTACACCTTGACAATCATAGACAAACGTGAGACAAACCTACGTTTATAAAGCTAGGACTACACAATGTGCCCAGAGGAAGGAGAGGAAGGCTGTTAAAAATTCCAATAGTCCAAAACCATAGACAATTATAAAAAATATTGCACTTGTAATAATTCGTCTGTGTAAATGACGCTTGTCACTGTCAAACCTTTATTTTTCATAATTTTCAAACTGAAACAAAGCTTTTGAATAATTTTATGTTATTATGCTCCATTGCAAAACTTGCGTATGATAACATAATTGCTTCGGCAAACGTAAGATGAATTCAACAATATTTGACGATTTGAACCGTGAACATTTTGCGTTGGAAACAGCAAAGTGTTTAGGTGAGAGGTTATGTTTGTTTGAAAATAGAAACTCAATTTATTCTTTTGTTATTTTTTATCAATGTGAGTTTATTGTTTTGCTTCCAGAAAATATTTTCGCGAACTCTCAAAACGTGACAACGCTGCATAAAGAGCTTTTGGAGGTAAATTTGTCTATAACAGCGTATATTGCTGAAAGTGAGAATCGTCTAAAACAACTGCGCTTGAGTTTAGCCAATTCAGCTCAAAGCACGCAAAAGGTTGTAGAAATTCTCAGCGAAAAATGTAAGTTCCCAGATATATTCCTCATAGCAGGTTCAATAATTGCTTGGTCAGAACTTTTCTAATTGGAAAACTTGACTGCCTTGATGGTCTAAGTGGTTAGGTTGTTTGACAATGGTCGACGAGTTCCCGGGTGGGGCCAAAGCAATTGTGTTTTTCTGACAAGAAATTCTCAGTAAGTACTAGCCCTGAGTTTGGAAGTTGCCCATGTTTCACCCATGTGCCTCGGAGAACACGTAAAGTCGTCGACCCTGATCTCTCTCCGGCCGTGTTGAATTTTCTTTCCCATCAGGCTATTTGAGTAAAGGAATAGAGTGCACCTGTGTATACTGTAATATTATCTCTGGCACAGATAGCTTATCTCTCTGGAGATAGGCCACCATGAACGAAATTCGGTCAGGAGGACATTATTATGATTTGGAAAAATTCATACCCCATAACAATCATAACATGATAACTGAAATTTTGGTAAAATATGGAGTGGGATAGCTTTTATCTTGGAGCGAAGACTACTTCTTTCCCCACTACGTAAAGTTGTGACCACAGTAGCTTTTATTTATACATAGGAAGCCTATAATATGACTGAATGATTGTGTACTTAATTTTCAGAAAATGACAACTCAACAGCAAACACCGCCAAAAAGAAAATGCCATAGAGCCATAAACACTTCAATCAGAGAGGCAAATAATAATTCAAAAACACAGTTCAACAAACAACAGTCTGCTAGAAACTTTGCAGTGTGGTACAAGCATATGATTGACAATGATCGTCAGAATTTATCTTTATATTTATCAGATGATGTCATGCTTGAGTGGTTTGGAAAGACTATTAAGACAAGGAAAAAAGTGTCTTTTTTCATGACATATGATATGCAATGTACAAGGCATGATTTTACAACTGTGGAAAGTATTGAGAAGATTCAAACCAGATATGAGCAATTTCAAAGGTTTGTCATTAAAGTAATTTTAGTTTTTTGTAATTCTTAAGTAAAATCTGCTTTTTAATAATTGTTATATTAATGTGACCTCCTCATTTGACTGATTTGTAAAATAAAAAGATGAATACTTAAATAATAAATGGTTATGGTATCATTTATTTAAAAAAAACATTTTTATTTTATTTTACAGGAAAGATGACTCTATTCTGGCCAGCCCTCTTCACTCTCCAGAGATTGGAATTCCAAGGCGAAGTAAAAGAAAAATGGATTCCGGTGGCCATAGTCCACAGTGGGCTGAAGGATGCAAACCCCAAGATGATGATGACTGTATGGCTAAAAAGAGGGTAAAATCTCATGACATAGTAGCCATGCACATAATGCAGAAGTATGAAAGTAATGATAATAAAGATGGTGAAAGTAATGAAATAAGTCACAAAGGCGATGGTATTATTAGACGGAAACGTAAATTCATGTCTATAACCCCACCAAATTTAGAATGTGGTCAGGGTGACTGTTTACCTTCTACTAGTGGTACTTCCAATTCAGAGGCATCGCATGATAGTTTGAATGCTCAACTTCCCAAATTAGCAGTAGAATGTAATGGGTATATAGTATTTACTAGAACACGGAACAATTATAGCACGGGCGGTATGAATTGGGATCGCAAGTGTAAAGTACAGGTTAGTTATTCTGAAGACCCTTTGAATGTAGGTGAGTATATTATTTGGGCTTTACGGTATAGTGATGAGAGCAAGTGTCGGAGGAATTTGATGGCAGCTTTTGATGAAGCGTCGAAAAATGAATAATGTATATTATATAGGTTTATATGTTTTAAACTTTAATATGGGCTTAATTGATTTGGTGCATTCTTAAACCTACAAAACCTTTTAGTTTCACATAATTGTCTGTATACATAGAGGTGTGTTTTTACTTAAGCTTATGTCAAAATATACACAAAACATTTTATTATGATATTGGTGAAATACAAAATATTAAAATATTGGTGAAGCAGCAAGGGTTAAATAAATCATTACTACCCACGAAGTTGATGAAGCTATACATTTCCAGAGCAGTATAAACAAAAATGGATTTTGTCTTGCCCTTGCTATGAAGAAATATTTCATCCAAAACATGAAAGTAATTTTTTGTGCTTTTATATTTTTAATTCAAAATTAAGTAATTTTAGTAAAATTCATAATGTATACTCCTGCCCAAATTCTATTATGCCCATAAGAATTTCTTAATTATAATTTGACTATAGAAATATGTATGAAATTTTAACATTTGTTATAGTTATTTACATTTTTAATGCCCATGAATTTATCACAAGAACTCAGCAATGGGTCTATACATTGTATAGCTCATGCAAGTTAATGTTTGCCATCTTACTTTTAACGTTAACTTAACAAATTGTGTTTGCACATGCATAACTTACGGTTAAAGCTATGTTATGGTTAGTTTACTGTTAAACTTTGGTTGTGAACAAAAACAAAATTCTGGGTTTGTAAGCAGTGTAGCCTAGTGATTTAAACGCCCAGTGCCAGATGCCATTTTACTTAAACCGCCTGTCATGCTATTAGATCTTAAGGTGGCCATACACGGCGACTGCATAGCGAACTGTAACCTATTGATTTGATTTAATCAAATTGAACTATTTATTTCCAGTAATTCAACTCTTTATCTTCTGTTTGATTACTGGGAAAAAGTCCCACTAGTTCAACAGTCACTAGTGTGACGTATCCCTTCCTTTCATTGTCGTACACGAGACCGCTCCGACCAGATGACGAATACTGGCGCGTTTACATTAGGTAGTTTTGGTCGTATCTGCAGCGTATTCGGTCTCAATTTTCGGTCACCGACTATGTAAACTGTAATTTGGTTGATCGCATTCTATTGCAGGCCGTTTGCGGTGACCGACAGTGTAAAAGTTTTTACGGTTAGCCGTATTCGGTCATAACCGATTTGTTTCGACTTAACTTGCTGTTGGCCTAAAACCGAATGCGGTGGACGTATTTGGTCACTGACCTAATGTAAACGCGCCGTATTGCTATTATTCAACAACCAACTATGTATATGTATGGCCACACTTATAAAATATATTCTTCATTGTTATAGTGAGTCTCAAAAACATATTTTAATACTTTAATATATCTATTTTACCTACCTTAAAATAAGCGCGAAAATACATGGGACCAATAAAATGTCTGATGGATATAAAATCCGCGTTACTTTTATATGGAACCGCACATACTAGCGAGACAGGGCAAAAAGTCGTTCCCTATCGACGCTAATGTTTTATAGGTACTGTCCCGTCCCTAGTGTGTTTTCGGTAAGTTAAATAAGGGGACCAAATTGTAGATAATATTATGTAAAATTTTTCATTCCATTTTAATTTAGTTTGTAGATAATAGAATAGCCCAGTGGCACAACAATAAGTTAGACACTCCATGAGATACTTTAATTCCTAATATTTTAGTCTTAGCAACTAAAGCGCGATAGGCGCAACTATTGTATGCACTTACTTTAATGTAAAAGTTTAACGAGAGTCAGACCCAATTGGGTATTTGACAAATAGTCAAATCAGCAACTTTTTTTCAAACGTCAGAACGCGCCCTAAGTATGGGATTTATATGAAATTCTAAAATGTAACGTCATTAAAGTTCGACGCACTTTTTTACTTTAATCGATTGTTTAAAATGGTTATTCAACATAAAACTATCAGGGGATGTGGACATTACTACTTTTGGGAGATCCTCTATTTAATAAATCACTAAAAAATAGTAGTCAAATACCCAATTAGCATTATTTTAAAATTTAAGTACGCTATCTCTTGCGATATTTAAGTGCGATCCATCGAGTTTGTGACGTTTCACTTTTAGAGAGTACAGTACAGTATTCATCTCAAATGTGTGTTAAGAAGCTTTGCTTCAACTTTCTTTCTGTCCAATGTATCTTATTTTAATAGCTATTTACCACCGAATCTACCTTGTTTTACTCGTAAATTAGTCATGTAGTCATTTAGTCATTTATTTATTTAGATAGCTTTCATGTACATGCCTTACTTGCTAATACATAATTAATCATTACATTACATTTGCTAGTACATGGACATGAGGCCCTGTCAGGGCGTTGCTAATATAATTATACTTATTATATCTATATATCATTATTATTGCGTCCTGTCCGTACATAATTAAAATCAAAAAAATTAAAATGTCAAAATTTCAATTATAATATTTCAATTTCAATAGGTGCGCTAGGTAATTACGTATTACGTAGCCTCTATTATTATAATTATGTTAATTCAAATAGCATTTTATAGACCTATAGGGACCTATAGGTAGGTAAGTTAGGTTAGTATAGTTAGATTAGCCTAGTTTATACTTTTCATAATATTATGATGTGCTAACATGGTAGGTAATGGATTTACTTATCATATTGCTGTTATGTTACTGTATATCTGTTTAGAAAATGTAACAAAAATATTGAATATCATTATATTGGTAACTACCTAATGTTTCTTAGATACTTAGGCACTGCGCAAATGTAGACACTTTTGGAATTAAAACTTCTTTACGCACGCTTGACTTGGGGAGTAAGCTGTTGAATGCGTGACGAGAGCGTTACGGAAAGTGCGAACGGAAGTTGAGAGGGAGATATAATAAGTTAATGAAGATAGAAAGATAGTTACGTTTCGTATATTATTGTAGGGGCAAGAGAGAGAGGTGCGGTGCACACATTTTCTTTCTCTCTTTCTCTCATAGACAGCCAGTTACTAAGTTTTACTTCAGTCGTCTGCCGAGCGATCGCGTAACTTCTGCATCAATCATTGATACATCGCAATCACCTCTGATTGGTTAACACTCTTCCACTATTGGACATAATCCATTGACGCAGCAAGAATGCCATAAATTCAGCCAATTACAACAATTGATACTGTAACAATGATTGATGCAGAAGTTACGCGATCGCTCGGCGGGTCTAAAGCACACGTTTTTTGTAACTGACACTGGACACCGTTACACAAAACCGATTTTGCACTTTTTGGTTAGCAATTTGTGAGTGTTAAATGTAAGCAACCGGATACAAAAGTGTCTACGTTTCCGCGCTTTAAGCTCTAATGCACGCGGACGTGAACGCGGTGCTCAAAACAAATACTCGACAACTTTGAATTCATCCTTGTTGCTAGCGGGCGCGCAGTTTAGACTAGTCGAGTGATTAAGTTTCGTGCGCCGCGGATTCCGGTTATTCCCAGTAGCTCCCGATAATAATAATATGAAATGTACCCATCACTATTGTAACCTGTCATAACGGCCATATTATCGTGCCGCAGATATAGTTCTGTGAATAAAAAACTAGTTATACTTAGAACTACTATTAAGAAAATTATTCGGTGAAAAAAAATCACAGAAATATTGAGACAAAAAATTACCAATAAGTTCTGTGCAGGGTGTGGTTTTTTTATTCACTTATCTAGGGAGAAAAAAATGCCAGTAGTTCTGTCAACAAAGTGCCTAGTGGGAGATTTTGTTCCCATTCGATCGCGACAACGCGACGTTACCATTTGTATGGAATCGACAAGCGCTTGACAGCTAGCGCTCGATCAATCATACTGTATAAATGCGACAATGTGTTTGTTTATCGGATTGCCCTTCAATCGCGTCGCAACAGAGCCACGGATCGACGTGATTTTTTGCATGGGTATAGTTGAGGACCCGGAGTGTGATATATAAGCTACTTCTTATCCCGAAATAATAGCGGGCGTCAGCTAGTTTCGTATTTAGGGTAGTTAATGTTGTCGCGATCGAATACGTAAAAAAACTCCCACTCGGCCTGCAGAACTGATCAACAGTACTACTGGAAATAACCGGCAGATTCCGCATATGCGCCGGTACTCAGGAGTACCGGACTGTGTAATGCGTACGCTATACGTGCAATGCGAGATCCCACTGTTTGCAATAGGGATGATGACAACTCAATCAAATCAGCAACTCTTTATCAAACATTATCAAATGCACTTCCACTATGGAAGTTGTATGAAATTCACATAGATTTATCATCAGCTGCGTAAGCGCCAGCGAGACCAAATTAAATCTATGGAAAATCACAGCTGTGACGTCATAAAATTACAACGCACTTTTTTTCTTTAATCTATATTTTAAAATGGTTATCAAACTTAAAACTAACCGAGGATGTGAATTTTAGGTCTTTTGGAAGACCCTCTATTTAATAGAGGGTCTTCGAAAAGATCTCAAGAAGGGGTCCTCCCTCTATTTTCTTGTTAGAAATAATTTATTTTTGATATAGACATCATCCCTATTTGACGGTTGAGTTTAGTACGAGTGCTGTCCCTCGACCCTCGTCTATGCTGGCCCTTACGGTCGGTTTAATTCGCGCGATTCCACTAGATTGCGGCTCTGTGCTGCACAAATGTTTATAACGGTGGACTTGCAAGCAAACATGTTCACAGACAGTGTTTTCTGCCCTTTCACTCGAGATGAAAATGATCGTGCACAAATGCATGCGATTTTGGTGGAATCGCACCTAAGGCGAACCGCGTACTTAGAAGGTACCGGAGATTTTATGTATGACGGTAGATGTGTAAGTTTTATGTTCAGATTGTGTAAACATTACTTGTGAAGTAATTTTACGTTTTTTGTTTTATTTTAAAAATGTTTAAGGTTAAAATAAAGTTGTTTAGAAATACGTTAATCTTTTATTACACGTCATTCACACGTTTCCTTGCCTACAGTTAAACTGAGCTGATTTTGATGCAATAGATTTTCAGAGTTATAGATAGGTACCTACATTGGATACGATACTGCACCTGTGCGATCGAGTTGAAGTTAACTGCGATTTGTATTGAACTGAAAATGTGCTGTCTGTCATCAAGGCTTGATAAAGAAAATTATTTTTTATCGTTTATGTTATTGTCAAGCGCTTGATGACAAGTGACCGCTGGCGCTTGATATTCCATACAAATGGAACACGCGATCGAATAGGTAAAAAATAAAATTCTCTCACTTGGCCTGCATTTCACAACGCGCGTTCAAATTTAACGGGTATTATCGGCCTAGGATACATCTAATAAATGTTAGGGCCACACTAGGCAAATTACCTATATCATCACGATAAATATTGCTTTAATTTTTAACGCGATAAAGTGAGTGGCTACACCTTACGGTCATGGCGATAATTAACGGCATTTCCCCTAAGTGTGGCCCCAGAATTACTAAGCATACGTTTTAAAGGGACAAATATAACCACGCAAAATTTCAAAATTCGAAATTCAAATGTTTTTTATTTAAATAAACTTTTACAAGTACTTTTGAATCGTCAAGTGAATCTACCACTGGTTCGGAATGCCATTCCTACTGAGAAGAACCAGCAAGAAACTCAGTGGTTGCTTTTTTCAAATAATTCATTTACAATTATTACTTATTAAGTAGGTATAATAATTAATGTGTAGATAGGTAGGTAGGTACATAAGTAACCGCTGTCCTTAGCATTGCTAGAGCGATCAAATCCATGCTCCTCTATCATTTACATAATCTTCAACAGTATAATAAGTGCCAAAAACACCTGTACAAAGTTTCAATTCAACCGGATGACCGATACGCTAACGAAAAAACTGGCCAAGCGCATGTCGAGCCACGCATAGCGTAGGGTTCCGTAGTTGCCGTTTCAATATGCTAACATTTTATAAGTTGTCGAATGAATATTTCTCGTTAACTTGTACAACCGACTTAGCTTACATTATATACACTAGGTACCTACTATGTACCTACTATGTACTACAGGCGGAAAATCGACGCTCTGGAAATGTGGTGCTGGAGACGCCTATTAAGAATAAGCTGGACAGCGCATCGAACAAACGTCTCCATACTCAAAGAACTTAAAATAACACAAAGGCTTTCGTCGCTTGTACAACTGCGAATCCTTAAGTTCTTTGGGCATATCACTAGGAAGACTGGTACGATAGAACACCTCGTTGTACAAGGTCGAGTTGAGGGCACTCGTCCACGTGGTCGCTCCCCTACTAGGTGGACGGATTCAATCCGTTCTGCCACAAATCTATCCGTCTCCGAGTGTTCCCGTGATGCCGCCAACAGAAGTCGCTGGAGGGAGATCGCAAGAGCTGCTGTGAAGACCCATTCATAGCCACGACCACTCTGCCAAGAGTGAACGAATGAGAAGAAGAACCTACTATGTTATATTTATATAGGTACCATGAATTTTTTCACGTATCCAAAAATAACCGTTTAGCTTGCAAAAATTAGCACTTCAAAGCTAAATATTTCAGAAACCGATCCATGAATCGAAAAATGGTGTTCCCACACCTACAATATTTTTGTAAGACCTATGCAATGACACCCCACACTATAAAAAATCATCCCCACTTTACGTGTGGGGGTGGTAAGTAGGTAAGTACCCTAAAATAATATTTTTTTTCAAAATTTTACTGAAGCAAACGTTGATTTTTATTAAATTTAAAAGAAGCTTATTGATATTTTCGTGATCTAGCAAACTTCGTGATTTAAAATAGCGGAATATTCATAAAATATACTTTAGTAAGTTCTACTATATATTTTGGTCACGATATTTAAATAAATAAAAAAACTGTATTCCTATAAAAAATTTAATAGTCACGTATCAAATGTCTGTTTATTACCTAGTACCTACCTATATTTGCTTTTTTAGATGAGCCTGGTATTGTAAGGAGTTGCCTAAAGACATCAACAGCAGGCAGGTTTAAGGTAAAAAGAGCTCTAAAAGGCAAAAGGTAACGACATGGTTTGCGCCAATCACTTAGATTTAGGTACCTATCTAAATGCCAATCAGTAAGATCGTATACCTACTGAACCTCTGACAGCGTGAACGTAAAGAATATAATAGGTAGGTACATATAATAAGACGTGATTCAAATAATTGATAAGTTTCAGGCTCAGCCTTTCATAAAATTGAGACTTCTGAGGTCAACTTTGGACGTTAGAAAATCGCCACTTTGAAAGCCCCCCATTTCGTCAATTTTAGGTGAAAAAGTTAAAAAAAAATATTTTTGGACTCTATTCCTTTATCTTTAAAATGATATAGATATTAGATACCTACCGCAATCCTGTGTAACGCTATAAAAAATATTTTACTTCGCATTCGCTTCTATGAGCGCCCCCCTGAAATAAAGATTTTTATAACAGCTTTTTAAGTCATATTCGGCGGGAGGCCATCGGTTTACATATTATATTTAAATTTGAAGTAATTACGTTGAGTAATTCAGAAGTTATAAGGCTCTGACAGACGGACGGACGGACGGACGGACAAGTGCAAATTCACTCAAGTAGACTCGGAGACCTTCGCTTCGCTCGGTCAATGAATTCGTTAGTAGGTAGGTACTTTCACTTTTTTTTGACCGAGCGAAGCGAAGGTTTCTGAGTCTACTTGAGTGAATTTGCACTTGTCCGTCCGTCCGTCCGTCTGTCAGAGCCTTATAACTTCTGAATTACTCAACGTAATTACTTCAAATTTAAATATAATATGTAAACCGATGGCCTCCCGCCGAATAAAGTTATAAAAATCTTTATTTCAGGGGGGCGCTCATAGAAGCGAATGCGACGTAAAATATTTTTTATAGCGTTACATAGGGTTGCGGTAAGCACAGATGTAGTAGCGGTAAGTATATCATTTTAAAGATAAAGGAATAGAGTCCAAAAATATTTTTTTTTTAATTTTTCCCCTAAAATTGACGAAATGGGGGGCTTTCAAAGTGGCGATTTTCTAACTAGTCCAAAGTTGACTTCAGAACTCTCAATTTTCTGAAAGCCTGAGCCTGAAACTTATCAATTATTTGAATTATATCCTGTACATGAACAACAAATACTAAAATAAGATACTTAAATATTATAAGGAAACGAAAATATTTTATTTTTAATGTGCTTCAGTATTTTATTAACAGAACTTCACAATTATGTCAATAGATGGCCTCTGTACAAGGTTATGGATACCGCGAGGTCTGTTCGGGGCGAACCACTAGTAATATTTTATTTAGGTAATCAATTTGTTACAGTCTACAGAGAATAAAACTCCACTTAGGTACTGTACCTATTTTATATTTAGCTCTTATCTTTACACATACCTACCTACTTAGTTACTAATTTGCATTTTATGTGTTTTACAGTCATGAGCCAAAATGCCAGCGCATCGCGATTGGCCTAAGAAATCCTCAGAAATGCCTAGTCTGAAGCCAAAACAAATCAATCAAAAAAAAAAACTCAAATGGCAAAAATATCTATTAAGTAGGTAGGTACCTACTTGGCAAAATCGAGTTTCGGCTCTGAACAAGGAATATAGCACTTCTAGATACTTAAGCCTGAGAACTTGTAAGACAAAATCCAGAAGTATGTAATGACTTTGGATACAAGCGCTCTGAGCATTTCTGAGGGTCGCCTAGACCCAACGCAATGTGCTGGCATTTCGGCTTTGGACTAAAGCACATGCAACATACCTACAGGTTCTTCCAATCGTAAAAGGCAATCTATTTAAAATGGACACACGTTATATCTATTTCGATATAACGTGTGTTGATTTTTGGCAGCTTAATAAAGTTATCAGTCCCTGTCTTTCTTTACTGTAACTTGCGGGAGCTGACTCGCTTTTGCAGGTCATTTCTCGGCCGCCAAAAAGATTGAAACGAAATTCGAACTATTACCTACCTGCTAACTAAATAGCAGATGCCCGCGACTTTGTCCGCGTGAAATAAGTTTATAAATTCCCACGGGAACTCCCTAATTTTTCGGGTTAATAACACACTTACAAATAATGTAGCTTTCTATTGGTACCAGAATTTTCAAAATCGGTTCAGTAGATCCAGAGATTACCCCCCTACAACCTCACAAACTTTACCTCTTTATAAATTAGTATAGCCTGTGAGTATAGCTATAGTTAAAAAACCAGGCAGACTTCTGAAATTTCTGTTATGCTGGTTTCACACGGAACAGAACAGTTCTCATCTGTTCCAGAACGCTCTGCTCTGCTCATTGATTAGAATGACAGCTGGCAAACTTATGTGTGATTCTTTCCTTTCTCAGCTGTAATCAAGCTGTAATCTTAGTGTGTGTTCCGTTATAAGCACTGCGAGCACTGGCAGTGCTCTTTACTGGGGACTTCCAGTGCTCGCAGTGTATTTTCCGTCGGAACGCACCCTTAAGCTATCAGCTGTCATCGTAATCAAGCTATACCTATTTAGACTGTTTATATGGCCTGTTCCACTAGTCCCTACCAACGTATCCCCCCTGGGGGAGAAGAGTGGTTTTTTTTTGTATTATCATTTACAATTTACCATTTGGGGTCTGCATTGAAGTATTTAAGGGTATTTTGTAAAAACCTGTCCACATTTAACAACTTTATTAACTTAAAAACTTATCATCATAATAATATTTCCAAGACAAAATCAAGCAAAACAAGAAAATTGAGCAATAATAATACACAAATAAATGTTAATGATTAAGTATAATAATTTTTAACATAAATTGTCAGATCTAGGGAATGTGGCACCAAAATGGCTTGATTACTTAATACTTAACTTTAATTCATTAGTTCAATGATTTTTAAACCCTAACTTGTGATTTGTAAATGGTAACTTAACAATTTGTTATAATCTGTTTGGAAATAGATTTGTGACACAAAATAATGTACATAATTAGAAAACCTAAAATGAAATTCATAATATAGGATGAATAAATGCCATTAAGATGTAATACAATAATAATAATATCTATTAGGTATTCTAAAAACTATCTTAAACACAAATGTGGCAAATTCTGCAGAAGACAACCTCTAAACTAAATTGACAGGCCAAAATTTTGTCAGGATTGCAATAAGTTTGGAACTGTTTATGTATATTTTAAATTAGTTTATCTACTCCCATGCTATAAATCCTCTATAACAGGTTCTGAAACAGTTAGCTTATTGCCAACATTAAAACACCCAATGTCCTAATAACCATAACATCATCCAAACGGGTGATGTAATGTTGTACTGAATTTCATAACAACACTCCTTTGTTTTTTTTTCGATCCCCTCTGCGCAAAGGGTTTACTCAACAGACAGCCACATCTGCTCGATGCGTGGTATCTGTATGAATTACAAAAAAATAACATCTATACGAATTTCATTAAAAGAACATTGTCATACACGCGCGTTTCACTACGAACGCCGTTGTAAAAAAAAGTAGGTTATTAGAACTTTCCCCGCCATTTTTCTTCGTTTTTTTTTATTGTTTTGTTATAGAGGATTTATAGCATGGGAGTAGATAAAAAATGTTAATTACTACTACAATAAATAATTCATTCATTAATACTTAGTTTATTTGTATATACTCAGTAATGGATGATATTAGGTTACTAGTACTGGATGTTTTAATGTTAGCAGTAAGCTAACTATTTCAGAATCTGATAAAGAGGATTCATATTATGAGTGTAGATAAAGTCTTGTATGCAACTGTTGATAATTAGGTATTAAAACACCCATATGATACTATTATCACACTCCGCTTCGCGTCGTGTGATAAACCTACATTCGTGTTTTAATACCCCTTATTACACAACTGTACATAAATAACTATTAGACATTGTGTATGTATTAACAGAATTAGTTAGTTTATAATATAGAAGTGGAGATGGAATGCGACAGCACAAGCATTCCTGTATAAACCGAGACTTAATCAGTCAATTTTTTTCTGCAAAAAACATTGCTAATATATGTAGTTACATATTATAAAAACTTGCTTGCAAGTCTTCAGGGCTAGCTGCCACAATATTTTAAAGCCTCTAGTGCACGTTGGCCTAACGCGGTGAAAGCTGATCAATGTATAAACGATGTTTGAAAATTATGCCATGATCTTTTAAGTGTGTGAGAAATTGACGTTAAACCAGTTAGGCGGCAAATATACACAGACAGTGGTGTGCAATGCATACATGCAGATATATGTTCATTTTAACATCAAACGACCTCTACACGTTTTTCAAGAGAACCATAATTACCAACTAAGGAACCATAATTAGTGTCCGACCGAACTTTCGGTTTCGGCCTAGTTTCGGTAAAAAAAACGGGCTTCGGCTGCCATCTGGCCGAAACCGAAAAAACGTCATATTGACGCATCTGCGCTCACAGTCTATGTCGTGTCATGACTTGCATGTTAAAACAAATGATAAATGATAATGTTTACTTCATTCTCCCCATGAAAACATGACCTTAAATATGGAATTTTCGGTTACAGCCTTCCTTAAAAACTAGTTTCAGTCGGACACTAGACATAATAGATATAGTTCACGCAAGAGTTGAATGCAGAGCAAATTTATGGTGACACATACATTTACTCTGCATTCAACTTACGTGCGAACTGTACTTTACTGGCCTTATAAAATAATTGACATTACCAATTTTACCAACTACAATACAAATAATAAGATCTAATAAAAACTATTTGTGATTTCATTGTTTTGGTTATGCAGTATGCCAAAAAATAACCATAGCTATCGCATTTTGCACCTTAACATTAGTTTGCATTAACCTAATAAAATAATACAAGTTAAATTTACCTAATTCCTTAAAAAACCTCCACAAAGATTTATTATACAGTTTGTAAATGGTGCTAATATAGTTGTACAACTAGTATTAGCAATACTTGACTGATTGAAGTGTAAAGGCAATGGCGTCTTTTATTGATCTACTGTTTCTCATCATCTAGTTCATGATAATCACATTATGACAATGGTATATCACTGTAGTTGTAATTTTGCTATATTTAAGGCCTGAGGATTACATCAGCCATAACTCTCAGATGTGTTGATACTTCAGTACTTACCTTAAAATAATGTACAACCTGATTACCACCAATTCCTGTTGCAATAAAGGCACCAAAGTATTATCAATCAATAAGATTTAGGTTACATTTTTAAATTTAAAAGTTCAGTTACCTCTTAACTATCCTGTTGAGATAGCTGACCTTTGATCTTTTACATTGGGTATGATGGAGTTTTAACAACTCAATTTATTTATAAGTAATTTGGGGCAATAATGAACAGATATTATCACATCTTTTAGGGTTCTTTCAGATGTGCCACAACCACACAATAATTCTGGTGTAGTTCATCTGAACAGATATTTAGGCCTCTAATTTGTCACCTTCTTCATCTTAGCATCATCCCACTGGCCATGATTCCCTGACCCCTAGCAACCAAACTAACGATTAATACAGTACAATTGTATAATCTTATCTTAATTTCTTACTAGGGAAACATGGTCTGCTCTACCTTACAAATAAATTACTGTTGTTCAAAATTATCTACATCATTTAGCGCACTAGGGTCCTCCATTTCCTCCTTAGCATTATTTTCTATCACTGGCATATTAGCGTTCAGGGCTGGGCTGAGTTTAGGAGGTTGAGCAGCGGGAGTAACTCTAGATGAAACTGACGGGTTTGGAGCACTTTTAGTTGTCATAGAAATTTTCAACTTAGTTATCTCTCGTTCAAGTTCGTCAATTCTTTTCTTTCGCTCCTCCAACTGAGTTGTCAAAGTCTCTTTCTCTAGTCGTAAAGTCTCTAAAGTAGCTGACTTGCTCATTTGTAAGTTTTTCAACGACTGCAACTCAGTTTTACAAAGCTCAACGTCTACTAACGTTCTGTTGGTTTGCATCTCGGATTTCATAACTTTTGATTTATAGTCGGATATATCGTTCGTCAACTTAATTTTCGAACTTTCTAAATCGTTTACTTTTGTACTGTAAATATCTCGTTGTTGTTGATACCTTAAAGATTCCTCCATGCATGATGTCTGCTGTCGCGAACATATCTGCAACTGCGTGCTGACCTCAGATAAACGATTTTGCAATTCCGTCTCCACATTCCAACTATTCAGTAGTGAAAGGGTAAGTAAAATGGATACAGCAAAAATAATATACATTGGCCAACGACGCATGTTTTCTATACCCATAATCCTCGGACACAATAAAGTTTGAAGCACTGATCAAAGAGAATTTAACCACTCTGATCACGTCTTCGCTAAATTAATTTTTCACAAGTTTTTTTGTAGGTATTAACATTATTAAAGCCGACACGGACAGAGACAAGTACCCACCACCCACTACCCAGCATAGATAAGCATCTCTCTGGTTACTAGTCTCTCTTGTAGATAAGTATGCTACCCAGGCTCATAGAATAGAATTTAACCCTCCCAGGCTGAGGCACCCTGGATTCGCAGTGTGACCAGATTTAAATTAGTGATCCTGCTGATTTACAAACTACTAAAACCTACTAAACTTTTTTTGTATTCAGCCGAGCGATCGCGTAACTTCTGCATCAATCATTGATACATCGCAATCACCTCTGATTGGTTAACACTCTTCCACTATTGGACATAATCCATTGACGCAGCAAGAATGCCATAAATTCAGCCCATTACAACAATTGATACTGTAACAATGATTGATGCAGAAGTTACGCGATCGCTCGGCAGATTTCAGTGAAAATGCAAACGAAAATATTGCACGTTAAATCAATTCTGCTAAGTAACTCATGAAATTAATCGCCACCATATTTCTGTTTCTTCATCAATAGTTCTTTGTACAGAATACAACTTAAAGATTTCAAAGGTTATCCGTCGCCATTCAGCGGGGCAATGCTGCAACTGCAAGCTTGATGGGTTACCTTTGGCCCAGGGGTAACCAGGGGTAGTCTTTTTGATTAGGGTTTTATTTTTATTTTTATTTTATTGTTAGTAGGTATTATATAATACATATAAGGATTTGTTTTAAATTTATTTTATAGTTAGTTTAATATTTAGTTTTTAGCAATTTAATATTGTATTAAGTATTAATCTCAGTTCAGTAAATTGAATAAATTTAATCAATAATATATAATTAATTAATTTTTTTTCCGAATAAATGTTAACTAGTTAATATTTAGATTTTAGCTTTTTTATGTATTGCATAGTTTTAATTTTTTTTTCTTGTTCATTGTAAATTTTCTTATGTAACACAATTAAGTATGTAATTACATTTGAAAACACTTAAAGATTTGTTCTTTGTACTTTGTAGAATTATTGGCCATGAAGTACAGAAATTCTCGGACGCGCCCTATAGTTTGTTACTAGCGATTCTACTAAAACCTGCAGTTTTTTTTTATTTGGGACAAAACTCAATTAGGGGCCCTATTCTGCTAAAATCGCAGGATTCTCCTAGATCTGGTAACCTTATCGTCAAAAAGAACGTAACAAAGGACAGGTAAAAAAACTAAGGCTGATATTACACTATCATATATTCATCATATATATATGATGTCATATCTGTCAAGTTCTATGATTATATTTATATGATGCAGTTCTTCATTTTTACATAATACACTATTGACCCACATATGATCATATAAACGTCATATACTATCAAGATGGTTAACGATATAGCCGTGTTTTCCGTTGCTATAAGTGCAATTATTTTATTAATTGCATTTAAAAAAAATGGTGAAAAATAAAACTAGAAATAAAAGACGAATTTGGGTTAGATCGTGGGTAGCAAGGCGATCAGATTATTATATAAACACTTATTTTCCTCGTAGAGGCTAATTAGTATTTTGTAGTTTCGATATTCCAGTCGAAATTCTTTGTTTTATTTGGAAGACGCCATCTTTTTTGGTCGGATACACAGACTTTAGGCTGATATTACACTATCATATATTCATCATATATATATGATGTCATATCTGTCAAGTTCTATGATCATATTTATATGATGCAGTTCTTCATTTTTACATATTACACTATTGACCCACATAATATGATCATATAAACGTCATATACTATCAAGATGGTTAAAGATATAGCCGTGTTTTCCGTTGCTACAAGTGCAATTATTTTATTAATTGCATTTAAAAAAAATGGTGAAAAATAAAACTAGAAATAAAAGACGAATTTTGGTTAGATCGTGGGTAGCAAGGCGATCAGATTATTATATAAACACTTATTTTCCTCGTAGAGGCTAATTAGTCTTTTGTAGTTTCGATATTCCAGTCGAAATTCTTTGTTTTATTTGGAAGACGCCATCTTTTTTGGTTAGACGGATACACAGACTAAGTAGAGATTGCTACGCATGACAGATATGATCCTACTTGTACGCAAGCTTTCAAATAGGATCCCATAACTATGATCATAGACAAATGTTGACGTGAGATGTTTGACGACCTCCGTGGCGCAGTGTGTAGCGCTGTTGCCTTAACGTGCGGAGGTCCCGGGTTCGATCCCCGGCAGGGTTTGGAAATTCATAATTTCTGAATTTCCCTGGTCTGGCCTGGTGGGAGGCTCCGGCCGTGGCTAGTTACCACCCTACCGGCAAAGACGTGCCGCCAAGCGATTTAGCGTTCCGGTGCGATGCCGTGTAGTAACCGAATAGGGGTATGGGTTTAATATAACTGCCATGCCCCTAACAGGTTAGCCCGCTACCATCTTAGACTGCATCATCACTTACCATCAGGTGAGATCGCAGTCAAGGGCTAACTTGTAGTGGATAAAAAAAAAAAAAATGTACATATTACACTATCATATTTTCTTCATATAAAAATGACTCATATATCTATGATCATATATATAATATGATCATGTAATATCAGCCCATAAAAAATATAGTTATGTCAAATGTCAAAGAGTCATTGACTTTGCTGACAAAAGTTTGGCAGTACAACTTTTTGAGCTAGTAAAAGAATGTTGCCAGGAATCGAATCCTAAACGGATTTCCCTAAATCATAGAATAATATAACCCTAACGGCCCTAAATTCGTTAGATGACAGTAAAATAAAGCTTCTTACATTGTAAAATTAGACAAACTTTTAACTGAAAGTAGCCCAGAGGTTTTTTCAGCGAAAACCGCGATGATTGGGATTGAACAGGTCACAGAGAGGCACTGCTGAATTTTATGCACGTCAATGTTTTTTACTGATCACGTGACCCAGTTGCCATAGATCAAAGAATATACTACTCTCACAGTAATATGTCTGTGACTACTCTCTACTCTCTACCGAGAGCCATAGATGATAGACCACTTAACTCCTTCATCCAGCCTTCATCGACTTCTCTGGTTTATAGCCACGAGGTTTTTAGTAATATTTCAATTTATTAGTGAATTAATAAAAAGATAACTCGTATTCTTTACATAAAATGCCACCGAGCAATCCATTGCCACCAAAAGAGAATGCTCTTTTCAAAAGAATATTGGTAAGTTTTGTTGTAAACATTCAGTTTGGTTCAAGTGGCTTGTCATTCACGGCTATTTTTTCCAAATAAAAAATAGTGCGATTGCTATTTAAAGTTAACTATACTTCAGTCCAATTGTCCATTATCTAGCTGTTCTTATAAAATAAATTCCAGCAATATACCCTAAAGGGTTTCATGTTAAAACCTGTTCTCTTCTTGCATCTACATTATTTGGGTTGCATCCAATAATAAATTATAGAGGTTAATGAAATCTAATTAATTATTATCTAATATTTTCAGCGGTGTTACGAACATAAACAATACAAAAATGGCTTGAAATTTGCAAAGCAGATATTATCGAATCCTAAATTCGCAGAGCATGGAGGTATGGAGCTAATATTGGTCTTATAATAATAATTAAGTACATTATTTTGATGAGAAAACCTCTAGTACATATTATACCGGTCTATTCTATTTTATTTGTACAAATAATCCAATTGGGTGCTTCTAGACTAAGTTAAATACATAAACTAGCATTGCAAGTATCAGAAAATTTGAATTAAGTAAGTAAAATAAAAGCCTTCTTTAAGGCCTTATGATGCATATATTTTTTATGTTATTTAGTTACAGTATTGTGTGGGAAGTCAACTTTAATATAAATTAATACATTAACGAAAGTTAACTGTAATGTTTTCAGAGACCCTGGCAATGAAAGGGTTGACATTAAACTGTCTTGGCCGCAAAGATGAAGCATATGAGTATGTGCGTAGAGGACTCCGCAATGACCTGAAGTCGCCTGTGTGTTGGCACGTCTATGGTCTCCTACAGAGATCAGATAAGAAATACGATGAGGCAATTAAATGTTACCGAAATGCTCTAAAATGGGAAAAAGAGAATATTCAAATCCTCCGGGATCTGTCCTTGCTCCAAATTCAAATGAGAGATCTGGAAGGTTACAAAGTAAGTAAAACATCTATGATAATAATATTGTAAATAGAGATTATAGTGTCCCTCTCTGACGTCCACTGCTCATACATGCTTTGTGAAACAAAGCACAAATGATTAAATAAATACTTACTATATAGTTGTTCTATCTCACGAAGGTGGTTTATGTGCTACCACAAACATAGGCATGTTTGTGGTAGTTCCTTTAAGTATTACAAAATTGATCGAGTCTGCATAAGCTCAGGAGTTATTCCTCGACCATACACACTAACACAATGTGTTTGTCATCATTTACCATCAGGTGAGATCGCAGTCAAGGGCTAACTTGTAGTGAATAAAAAAAAAAACTACCACAAACATAGGCAAACTGGCTTCATGAAATAGAACAACAGTATCACTACTGTCATTGTACCACAGTGTAAAGTACAATGCAACCAATATGGAGATCTTCACCAAAATTCAGCAGTAATTAATTGCAGACATTTTTTTTCTATGATGAGCTTTTCTATATTGCTCCTCATTTTTTATGTCATCATCCCACCCCTGCATCGTTACTCTCTTTTCCTTTGGCCATCTGTAGGTACATAGTAGGTAAATTCAACAATTACTCATAAATACAATGTTATAAGAAATCTGGTATTTAAAAAAATGTTACTGGAGCTGAGCCAGGCTCAGTAGAATCTTTCCCAACCCATGGTTAGAGTCACAAACTGTCAAAGTATATAATATGTTTTTCTGAGATCAGAGGCCCAATTGTCTAAGCCAATTGTTATAATTTGACAGCTTAAAATGTATTACTCGAACTGTTCAAAGGAGTTCATAAATGCATTTTGACACACAGTCATCTATGAGCTCCTGAAACAAGCCGAATTATCCATTTGACAAACAATTACGATTACGATTTTCTTACACAATTGTGGGGCAGTTTGTCTGAGAAAGATGAAAGTTATTTTATTATTCTAAGATACCAAAAAGATTTAATAACAAAAGATTTAAAAGATTTAGTTAAAGAAATAAACATTTATTTACAGGACACTCGCTACCAATTGTTCATGTTAAGACCAACACAAAGAGCATCATGGATTGGTTTCGCCATGAGCTACCACCTTCTAGGAGACTATGAAATGGCAAACAGTATATTAGATGCCTTCCGAACCAACCAAATGAAAGGTCCATATGACTATGAGCATTCAGAGCTATTATTATACCAGAACATGGTCTTAGCTGAGTCGGGGCAGTATGAGAGAGCATTACAACATTTGCAGAAATTCCAAAGTCAAATTCTAGATAAGTTATCAATTAAGGAGACCTCAGGAGAGTATTATTTAAAATTGAAGAGGTTAGTGCTATTTACTTATTACTATATATTACATTGATACTCAAGTATTTACTGAGTAATTTCTGAAGTGAGATTTGAGTATACTCAAGTATTCACTATTCACTCAGAGTTCATTGCTGCTGCTCTTTTTTTAAGTAGTGTAATGGAAACATCGGTTTATGTAAACTTATAGACTGCAAATGCAATGCTATGTTTTTTACAACTTGTCTGTGATCTTATCAGATGGTAAGTGATGATGCAGTCTAAGATGATAGCTGCCAGCCTGTTAGGGAATTTACTCTCTTAAATTATAAAACAACAGGGTGTCTGACAGGGGGTTGCAATCGTACTAGGTGTCTGACAATGGACCACGTGGTTTCTAATATTAATCCAAAGCTAAATATAAAAAAACCGAGCTTAATGCTTTAAAGAATTTGAGGTGCCACCTTTTTTACCTGATACCTTCCAAAGCAACCGCGATCCAATCTTGATAATCGGGGATCGTTTATACCTCTATTAGAGACATACATACAAAAAATTTCAGCTTTAATAAAATAACGTAGGTCTGATCGTCGCGGGATCTTGCTCTATAACCCTTTGTGAGCGAGTCTGACTGAAATCGCACTTGGCCGATTTTATTAATATAATGACAGGATAAACTGTTACACCAGATTTATTCCCAAGGGATAGTTAATTAATAATTTCTGTAATGTTTTTAATTCCAGGTTTAAAGAAGCAGAAGCGGTATATGTGGATTTGCTCAAACGGAATCCAGAGAATGTTATGTATTACCAGAAATTAGTAGAAGCTAAACAGTTTAGTGATCCTGACGAAATTGTGGCCTTCTATGATGAATATAAGTGAGTTATTTTTTACTTTCTTCAGATGGGACTTGAGAGTACTTAAATCAGACTTTCAGGCAGAAGTAACCTTTGTCCACCATCACTGCTGCTTAAAATGTTTTTTTTTATCCACTACAAGTTAGCCCTTGATTGCGATCTCACCTGATGGTAATTGATGATGCGGTCTAAGATGGTAGCGGGCTAACCTGTTAGGGGCATGGCAGTTATCTTAAACCCATACCCCTAATCGGTTTCTAAACGGCATCGTACCGGAACGCTAAATCGCTTGGCGGCACGTCTTTGCCGGTAGGGTGGTCACTAGCCAGGGTCGAAGCTTTCCTACCAGGCCAGACCAGGGAAACTTCAGAAATTATAAATTCCCAAATTGACCCTGCCGGGAATCGAACCCGGTACCTCCGCACGTTACGACAACAGCATTCGACACTGCGCCAAGGAGGTCATCAAAAATAGAACAGTTGTTTTAAGACCATCATGTTTTATGAGGTGTTACTATGAGAGTAAAGGAACAGAGAGTGCACCTGTGAACACACTTGTGCACTATAATATCTCCCGCGCAGATGGCTAATCTCCCTGGAGATAAACCGCCGTGGCCGAAATTTGGTCGGGTGGGCATTATCATTATTCATTATCTTGAATAATAGTCGTTAAAGCCCGCCAACCCGCATTGGAGCAGCGTGGTGGGTCTAAGCTCTAATTCCCTCTCTCCTATGAGAGTGGAGGCCTGTGCCCAGCAGTGGGACGTTAATGGGCTGTAGTGGTGGTCGTAGTCATATACCACATACAAGCAAGTCTGATTGCAGCCAAGAGCTAGCCTATATATTAAAAAATATCATCGCTCCACCTTGCTGGGGGGCGCCCTATGCTCCGTTTACCAAGAATAAATTCATTTACAATTATTATATCAATGTGTACATAAGTAACCGCTTTCCTTATAATATGTATTTTATGCCCATTTCAGAAAAGAGTATCCCAAAGCAATAGCGCCGCGTCGCCTGCAACTGACAGATGCGCGAATGCCGTCGTTCGAGCGACTCGCCGACGAGTACCTGAGACACGGACTGCATAAAGGCATCCCGCCACTTTTTGTTGATTTGAGGTAATTTCTGAACTGCTTCAGAATAGAGTATCCCAAAGCAATAGCGCCGCGGCGCCTGCAACTGACGGAGCCGCGAATGCCGTCGTTCGAGCGACTCGCCGACGAGTACCTGAGACACGGACTGCATAAAGGCATCCCGCCACTTTTTGTTGATTTGAGGTAATTTCTGAACTGCTTCAGAATAGAGTATCCCAAAGCAATAGCGCCGCGGCGCCTGCAACTGACGGAGCCGCGAATGCCGTCGTTCGAGCGACTCGCCGACGAGTACCTGAGACACGGACTGCATAAAGGCATCCCGCCACTTTTTGTTGATTTGAGGTAATTTCTGAACTGTGTCAGATAAGAGTATCCCAAAGCAATAATAGCGCCGCGCCGTTTGCAACTGACGGAGGCGCGAATGCCGTCGTTCGAGCGACTCGCCGACGAGTACCTGAGACACGGACTGCATAAAGGCATCCCGCCACTTTTTGTTGATTTGAGGTAATTTCTGAACTGTGTCAGATAAGAGTATCCCAAAGCAATAATAGCGCCGCGCCGTTTGCAACTGACGGAGGCGCGAATGCCGTCGTTCGAGCGACTCGCCGACGAGTACCTGAGACACGGACTGCATAAAGGCATCCCGCCATTTTTTGTTGATTTGAGGTAATTTCTGAACTGTGTCAGATAAGAGTATCCTAAATAATATAACAATTCGAAGATACCTAAACTACATAGTTTTTTCTGACTAAAAATTCTCACTACTACTGTGCTACTAGCCCGGAGTTAGGAAGTTGGCGGTATTTGACCCCCGTGCCTCGGAGAGCACGTTAAGCCGCCGGTCCCGGTTATTATCACTAACATGATAATAGTCGTCAAACCCCGCCAACCCGCATTGGAGCAGCGTGGTGGGTCTAAGTTCTAATTCCCTCTCTCCTATGAGAGTGGAGGCCTTTGCCCAGCTGTGGGACGTTAATGGGCTGTAGTGGTGGAGGTGTTGGATACCTAGTTCAATCCACAAAGCTGAAATGTCTTGCCCTTAATTGTCAGGTTTTATAAATGATGATCATGATTGATTTGCATCATATTTCTCTAAATGTTAATGTAAGACAGATTGTGAGGGTAACTTTGGATCGAACGCTTATTTTATTTTAGTGTTTGTGTAAGTTGTGATAAGTCAAAAAGAATTTTTGTTTTTAATTTATATTTTTTGATGAAAAATAATTACTATTGCAATTCATTTTGATTTCTTCTATCTGTAATATTTAAATATAAAAAAAAAACCGGCCAAGTGCGAGTCGGACTCGCGCACCGAGGGTTCCGTACAAACCTGTAGTAAGTTTTACGATTTATGACGTATTAAAAATAAAAATTACGTTTGTTGTATGGGAGCCCCCCTTTAATATTTAC
This sequence comes from Erebia ligea, assembly GCA_917051295.2. Taxonomy (NCBI): domain Eukaryota; kingdom Metazoa; phylum Arthropoda; class Insecta; order Lepidoptera; family Nymphalidae; genus Erebia; species Erebia ligea. Next base: position 4,368,545 of record OU785241.1, read on the forward strand.
TTTATTGATATTTAATTATTTATTTTGAAAGGTAATATACAAGTTAATATTCTGTGAAAATTTGAACCGTCTACCTGTTACCGTTTTTAATATTGAGCAAAAAAATACGAAAAAAACACGTTTATTGTATGGGGACCCCCCTTAATATATATATTTTTTTAATTTTTAGTATTTGTTGTTATAGCGGCAACGGAAATACATCATTTGTGAAAATTTTAGCTTTCTAGCTATCACGGTTTATGAGATACAGCCTATAGACAGACAGACAGACAGACAGCGGAGTCTTAGTAATAGGGTCCCGTTTTTACCCTTTGGGTACGGAACCCTAAAAATGAATCCCTATTTCCCTTGATCACGGCATCACGCGTGAACGGCTGCACCAATTTCGTTAATTCTTTTTTTGTTGTGTTTGTTTAGACCCCGGGTTGGTTTATATTCACAATTGGACCCTGTAGGGGACGCTGCAATCGAGTTTGAGGTTCCGGGCAGGACAAAGTCTGCCGGGCCCACTAGTTAGAAATAATTATTATTGATCATTTCTAGACCTAATTCATTTGAGTGTATTTCCAGCTGCCATAATTTTAGCACTGCAACAATATAAAATCTTAACAGGTGTGTGTCTCTTTCCAGGTCTTTATACTCCGATCAAAGTAAAGCAGACACAATAGAAAAATTAATACTACAGTATATGGAGAACTTATCAAAATCCGGTACATTTAGTTCGAAGCCTGACGAAGTGAAACAGCCAGCCAGTGCTTTATTATGGGCGTATTACTTCGCGGCACAACACTACGATTACAAGAAAGACACAGATAGAGCCCTGCACTATATAGAGGCTGCGATAGAACACACGCCTACGTTAATAGAGTTGTTTATTGTTAAAGGACGGATATACAAGGTTAGTATTGTAATTGCTATGGTTATATTACTTCGCGGCACAACACTACGATTACAAGAAAGACACAGATAGAGCCCTGCACTATATAGAGGCTGCGATAGAACACACGCCTACGTTAATAGATTTGTGTATTGTTAAAGGACGGATATACAAGGTTAGTATTGTAATTGCTATGGTTATATTACTTCGTGGCACAACACTACGATTACAAGAAAGACACAGATAGAGCCCTGCACTATATAGAGGCTGCGATAGAACACACGCCTACGTTAATAGATTTGTTTATTGTTAAAGGACGGATATACAAGGTTAGTATTGTAATTGCTATGGTTATATTACTTCGTGGCACAACACTACGATTACAAGAAAGACACAGATAGAGCCCTGCACTATATAGAGGCTGCGATAGAACACACGCCTACGTTAATAGATTTGTTTATTGTTAAAGGACGGATATACAAGGTTAGTATTGTAATTGCTATGGTTATATTACTTCGCGGTACAACACTACGATTACAAGAAAGACACAGATAGAGCCCTGCACTATAAAGAGGCTGCGATAGAACACACGCCTACGTTAATAGAGTCGTTTATTGTTAAAGGACGGATATACAAGGTTAGTATTGTAATTGCTATGGTTATATTACTTCGCGGCACAACACTACGATTACAAGAAAGACACAGATAGAGCCCTGCACTATATAGAGGCTGCGATAGAACACACGCCTACGTTAATAGAGTTGTTTATTATTAAAGGACGGATATACAAGGTTAGTATTGTAATTGCTATGGTTATATTACTTCGCGGCACAACACTGCGATTACAAGAAAGACACGGATAGAGCCCTGCACTATATAGAGGCTGCGATAGAACACACGCCTACGTTAATAGAGTTGTTTATTGTTAAAGGACGGATATACAAGGTTAGTATTGTAATTGCTATGGTTATATTACTTCGCGGCACAACACTACGATTACAAGAAAGATACAGATAGAGCCCTGTACTATATAGAGGCTGTGATAGAACACACGCTTACTTTAATAGACTTGTTTATTCTTAAAGTGCAGATATACAAGGTTAGTATTGTAATAACTATGGGTATATTACTAGCCTATGTCCTTCCCCGGGATACAAACTATCTTTATACCAAATTTCATCAAAATCGGTTGAACAGATGGGCTGTGAATGCGTAGCAGACAGACAGACAGACGGAAACACTTCTTCATCTTCATCTTCATTATCCTGGGATTTTTTATCCGCACTTGGGCGCAGTCGTCCGCTGTGCGTGAAACCACTGGTGCGACTCCCCTCTGGATCACTCCAGCCAGCCGAGCTCACTCCAGAATCCAAGCAGGCCACCCAGGTCGGCGAGGACATCCGGTAGTGTTGCTGGGGAGCCAATGTAGGCTTCTCGTTGGGTGGAAACACCGCTGCACTCGAGCAGCACGTGTTTTGGTGTCTCGTCGCTCTCCATGCAGGCTCTGCATAGAGGGCTGTCGGTGATACCTAGAATAAATAGGTGTTTGTTCAGAGGGCAGTGTCCTGTTATCATACCTACAACTATCCTGGCTTTGGCTCGGTTGAGTTGCAGAAGTTTTTTAGTTAGTAGTTTATTTGGGCTGGGTATCGCCTCTTTTGTTTGTCTGCAGTCTGTAGTGTTTGCCCATAGTTCGGCATGTGTACTTACGGTTTGTTTCCTTATCCAGGTTTTGTATTCACTGAAGGGTATTGGGACGATCGGATCGGGTCCCGCTACCTTCAGGTTTGATGCTCGTCGTGCTAGCTCGTCAGCTGCATCGTTTCCTATGTTCTCACTGTGGCCTTTTATCCAGCTCAGTGATACTTGGTTCGAGTCGGTCAGAGTCTGTAGTGCATTGTGACAGTCAAGTACGAGCCTAGAGGTAGTCGTGTTTTTTGCTAGGGCTCTCAACACTGCTTGACTATCACTGTTAATGTTAATATGAAAGTTTGTTACCTGTCTGTTGATCAAAGCCATGGCTGCTACAGTGATGCCGACGCACTCTGCTTGAAAAACAGAGTTATTCTTACCGAGAACGTGGGCTATGTTTATGTTTAGTTCGGGACAGTATACTCCTGCGCCGGTTCCCTTGTTGGTTTTTGATCCATCTGTGTACACATCTATTGTGTCTATGGTGGGTGCTTGGGTCGTGTTCTCTGCGATGTTTACTTTGTACCTTTTCTCAATTATGTGTTCTTTCTGTGTTTTATCGCATATCCACTCTAAGTGTGGACATTTTGTGTGTTCACTCGACAATATCCGGGTGTGTGTTGCGTTCATGTTTTTCCATAGCCCATAGGTCTTTATCCTAAGTGCTGCAATGGTAGCCTCTTCTTTTATCTGAAGATGTAAAGGTGGTATTCCTAGCATCACCTCTAGGGCCCTTGATGGGGTTGTACCCATGTGTCTTGTTATTAGCGTTTTGTACTGTTTTCTATTTGTTTTCCTTGGATTTCTCCGAGGTATTTCCGGTGTCTTGGTCAGATCAATTTCGAAGCATATTCTACAGTGATCCGACAGTGATGGTTCGTTACTTACATGCCAGTTTTTTACATGATCTATTATGTTGTTTGATGCTAGGGTTAAATCAATTATCGTCTGATATCTGCTGGACACGAAAGTCGGTTTTGTGCCTTTGTTAGCTATGTCGAGGTTAGTTGTTAGTAAGTATGAGGCTAGAAGCTCACCTCGTCGGTTGGTTTTTGTGCTACCCCACAAGATGTGGTGCGCGTTTGTGTCTGCTGAAATGATCAGGTCCGTCTTTTGTTCTTCACAGTGGTTGATTAGGTCCATAACTTCTTTTGTTGGAATGTGGCCTTCAATGGGTAGATACAGTGATGCCAAGACTAGAGGTCTGGGCGTTGTCCCATTGTCTTGTTTTATTCCGTTTGGTATTCTCACTGCTGTTAGATCTCTGTAACAGTAATGTGTAAGTAATGTTGCCGCAATGCAGCGTGGTATGTATATGCATGTTCGGGGCGGCTCTTGCATACTGTGGTAGAAAACCTTACCTTCGCAGTTGCCGAGGCCGCATACGCTGTTTGCCCGAACCCACGGCTCTTGGATTAGGGCTATGGTCTCGGCCTCAACCTCCAGCTGCTTCCTTAGGGTGGCCGTCGCAAGATGTTTGTGCTGGAGGTTGGTTTGCACAATTTTGATGTGCTTGAATGTTAGTAGTTGGTATTGTAGGCGTTAGTTGTCGTTGTCGTTGTTGGCCATAGGGGCCCATGTGTCTAGGAGTTCCTGTAGAGTCGTGTCAACCATGTCGATCGTGTCGGTCCCCGCCTCCTCAGCCCATTCGTTTGGGAGGGGAGTTGGCGGTGACTCTGACGACTCTGTCAGCACCGCGTTGATATTTTCAAGCACGGTGCTGACAGATGGTTCCGGGGTGTTATCGGGTTGCCTGTCCGTCTGTGTGTTACTATCCTCAGTTGTCATGTCAGTGTCCATTTCAGTATGCACTCCTGGCTCGAGGGGGTCCAGCGGGGGTACATCGCTTACTCCTTCTTTAGTGAAGAAGCGGATGTAGATTGACCCCGTGGAGTAGGCCACTTTTCTCCCTCGTGCCAGGATGTCTGCAATTTGCTCCTTGGGTATTCCTAGTACTAGGAATACCCCAGGAGTGTTGCTGTCCACTCTTTTGTATGTGTACAGGGTCCATGTTGATACCTTGTACCAGGGGTTTTGACCGGCCATGATTCTATGGAGTCTGCCGATTTCTTTCTTATACCCTGGTACGAAGAGTGCCGATCTAACCCGTACAGGTATGTCGGACTGCTTCATCAACATGAGCCCCGTCCCCTCTCGTGGTGGCCTGAGTCTTGGTACGACTTCCTGCAACCACAAAAGGGCTTCGTCATTGTAGCACCATAGCTTTAGCACCCCCTCACTTAGGAAAGCTTTTCCTTCGAAAGCGGGCGCATAAGGTACGGTGCCTGGTGCTGAGGGTTTGAGGCAAGCGTCAAAGATCTCTTCCTCTATCTGCTCTTGGACGCTGTCTGCCTCTTGTTTCGTCATGTCAGCACGTGGTGACAATGTTACAGCCACACTAAGGTGTGGTTTTGTAGCGCGGGCGTATGAGCCCGTGTGTTCGGTCCTCCGCCTTTTGTATTCCCCTCTGGGAGAGATTGTGTCGTCGAGCCTATCTCGCTTTTGGCTTGACTGGCTCGACGACAGGGCGGGAGTTCCTGACCCCCCGCCAGCCTCACCACTGCTCCGCACTCGCCAGTACGTATTGGTCCGGCGTGCGACAGGGTGTGGCCGACGTTGGGTCAGGGTGTTGTCACTGTTGGTTTGGTGTACGTCTTGGGTGACGGGTGGTAGGCCACGGCCCGCACCCGGCTGGTCTGCGTCCACTTGTCCTTTGCCCTGGCTCGAGGCGACTGTCTCGGCGAGCGGCGGCGGCCCTGTTGGGGCGGCCGCCCACCTCCGCTCTGACTGTGCGAGCCTGTTGCCTGGGGTTCGGCATCCGTGGTCACAGACTGTCCGGGTGCTGGCGTTGGCCGACCTCCGCTCCTACCCGATGGGTGGGGGTTTGTCTGTCTGTTCGTTCGTCTTTTTTTCTTCTTTTTCCCTGCGACCACCTGCGTCCAGGGATTTTGATCCACAGGTGTGGATAAGGGGGGGGTTTCGGTGGTCTGGGGGGAGGGGGGCGGTATGTCTGAGTCCATTGTTCGAGTCCTGTCCGTAATGTTCTTTTCTGATCCGTCAGTCCGTTTATCGTTTGCCTGGGGTCTTTCATGAGTGGAGATTTCCGTCGATGTCCGTGTTGAGTCTGCCAAAAGTTGTCGGGGGTGCAGAGCACCAGGCGACTGAGTGCCCATCCCAGAATACGTTGGGCGGCCTGTAGCTCGTCCTCCGGTCGTTGCCGTTCCCGGAGGGCGAGCCACAGCAAGGGATTCTCCAGCCCTGGTGGGGCTGGTACCCTTCTGGGGTCGTATTTGCTTAGTCAAACACTTTCGCATTTATAATATTAGTATGGAAGTATGGTTTTACGGTCCACCTAATGTCGAGTGCTCATTGGTGTAATCAAAACCTCCGTCGAGTTTATGCTAAGTAGACTAAGTTTGTAACTTTCTGTTGTATATGAATCTGTAATAATATTATAAATGCGAAAGTTTGGATGGATGGATGGATGGATGTATAGATGGATGGATGGATGGATGGATGGATGGATGGATGTTTGTTACTCAATCACGCCCCAACGCCTGAACGGATCTGGATGAAATTTGGCACACATTGATTGAGTAACAAACATCCATACCTACATCCATACATCCATCCAAACTTTCGCATTTATAATATTTATGTGATTTGATATTTGATTATAATTGTGTGTTAGCAATAAGTTACTTAACTATTGTATAACTTTTTGTAATTTTCTTGCCACAATAAAGACATTTAAAAATCAAAAATCAATAGATTATAATAATAATTAGATTAGATAGTTTAGATTATATTAATAGTAACTATTTATTAAAAACCTATAATTGTCCATTAATTAAAGCACGCCGGCGACCCAGTGTCGGCATACAAATGGTTAGAAGAAGCCCAAGCCATGGACACGGCCGATCGTTACGTGAACAGTAAATGTGCGCGGTACATGTTACGCGCCGGACACGTCAAACGAGCGGAGGATATGTGCGACAGGTTTACTAGAGAAGGTATGTGTCACAAACTAATAACTATCTATAGTTCGCGCACGAGTTGAATGCAGAGCAAATGTATACTGTAATAGCTGATGCCCGCAACTTCGTTCGCGTGTTTTAAGCTTTTTTGATTCCCGCGGGAACTCCTTAATTTTCCGGGATAAAAAGTAGCCTATGTCACTCTCCAGGTTTTCAACTATAACCATTCCAAAAATCACGTCAATCCGTTGCTCCGTTGCGGCGTGATTGAAGGACAAACCCACAAACAAACACACTTTCGAATTTATAATATAATATTATAATATTATATATTATAATATTATATATTATATATTATATATTATATATTATATATTATTATATATTATAATATTATATTATATTTATAATATTAGTATGATACGCGAACTGTTGTACCTGACCCGGTGACAGCGTCGCTAGTATATATGAATAAAAAAATTGTGTTGTACACACACAGTTTTTTTTTACTTTTTTTCACTTCTACTGTAATTACATACGGTAGAAGTGAAATGTTAGAAAAGTAGCCTATGAGAGAATGAGATAATTAATATAACTTGTATTCTATCTCATTCTCTCGCAGGCTAAATCCATACTAATATTATGATATATATATTATAGTCTGTCTGTCTGTCTGTTCGTCTGTCTGTCCGTCTGCTACGCTTTCACGGCCCACCTGTTCAACCGATTTGGATGAAATTTGGTACAGGGATAGTTTGTATCCCGGGGAAGGACATAGGCTACTTTTTACTCCGGAAAATTAAGGAGTTCCCGCGGGAATTAAAAATCTTAATCCAAGCGGACAAAGTCGCGGGCATCATCTAGTCCTATATTATGTTTGTCTCTTTTTGGTGTCGCTTTTTCGTTTCGTTGATGGATGGATCAGGCTGAAATTTGGCATACAGACAGCTTTTATGATGTATTGCATCCGCTAAGAAAGCATTTTTGAAAATTCAGTCCTTAAAGGGGTAAAGTAGGGGTTTAAAATTTGTATGAGTAACGTAAGCGAAGCTGCGGGCAAAAGCTAGTACACACTACACATACATAAAATCTATTAGACCCGCTTGCAGAGACTGTGGTTAACGTATAGCCTCCTGGGTTAAATTTGAAATTTTGACAGAAGTTTTATACAAATTCTGTCAAAGTAGCAGCTAAATTTCTCAAAAGCCGTCAACGCATTGGCGGTTCCTCTGGTGCTGCAAATGTTCATGGGCGGCGGTAATCACTTAACATCAGGTGACCGCCTGCTCGTTTGCTCGCTGACTAAAAACTTAAAAACTGGATTAAAAGGATAACCCGGTGTTTTTGCAATCGGGCCTAAAACATGTTGTTTTTTTTTTACTATCATTTTAATTTATTTTTCTTTCTCGTCGTAATTTTATAATCTATTTACAGTGTTAGATATTATAAGCTTTCTAGCGTGTCGGGCGGCGCACTTAATATTTAATACTTTCAAGGTATATAAGGGTTTCAATATTTTCTTATACTTCTTATACTAATTATACTTATACTTAGGTTACTTTCGATGCCCAGCACTAGACTGAGTTTGCGACCTATTGTGTTGTTGCTAGCCCTTTTCCTAGTTTTTTAATTTATTTTCTTTTTAAGTCTGCAACAATGTAACGCAATAAAGGATTTATTGACTAATTATTTACATATTTATTTATTTATGTATTTATCTCGTTCAGGAGTGCCAGCGACGGAAAACCTGAACGAAATGCAATGTATGTGGTTCCAAACGGAGGCGGCGGCTGCGTACCAGCGATTACAGCAGTGGGGCGAGGCGCTCAAAAAGGCACACGAAGTCGATAGGGTGAGTTATTTTTTACTTTCTTCAGGTGGGACTTGAGGGTACTTAAATCAGACTTTTCAGGCAGAAGTAACCTTTGTCCACCATCACTTCTGCTTAAAATGTTTTTTTTATCCACTACAATTTAGCCCTTGACTGCGATCTCACCTGATGGTAAGTGATGATGCAGTCTAAGATGGTAGCGGGATAACCTGTTAGGGGCATGGCAGTTATATTAAACCCATATCCTTATTCGGTTTCTACACGGCATCGTACCGGAACGTTAAATCGCTTGGCGGCACGTCTTTGCCGGTAGGGTGGTAACTAGCCACGGCCGAAGCCTCCCACCAGAAAGGGTAAGCCATCTTGAATCCATTGTCAACAACAACAAACCATCGACGACCTAACGGGTCTCCTTTCAGTACCGGACAGTACGGTAAAACTCGGTGTAAGTTTTTAACCGACTTCAAAAAAAAGGAGGAGGTCAATTAGACACGTTTTTTTTCGATTTTAATATTTTTTGAAAATTTGAGATAACGTATCGTCAGGTTGGTACCAATTAAAATAAATTTGATCTGATGAATATCTTGGGAGATGGAGGATGGAACTCCAAATCGCTCGCGATCAGAGTATGTGTAGACTTTAAAACCATGCGGCATACATTAATTGACTGCTTTTAACCTTTTCCCCAAGTTCAAGCTTGATACATCCACTTGTTGAAAGTTGAAACCCTGTTTCGAAGACTTAAAGACACCAAGATGATTAAAATATTGTTAATCTCATCCTTTCCAGCATTTTTCCGAAATAATGGAGGACCAATTCGACTTCCACTCGTACTGTATGCGAAAAATGACGCTACGCTCGTACGTCGGCTTGCTGCGGTTAGAGGACGTCCTACGCTCACATCCCTTCTACTTCAGATGCGCGCGCGTCGCTATACAAGTGTACCTGAGACTGTACGAGCATCCCTTACAAGACGTGCCACAGACTACCGAACCAGACACAGGTTAGTTAATTAAGTGCTTAAGTCACGAACTAGATGGCGCCACATGTGTGATTCATTTTCATTGCAATAATACATTGCCTCTTCGGGCGTGCGAGTAGAATTATTTTTTGTAAACTGGCGTTCTATGCTTAGGGCCGCCACATAGATTCCGAATTCCGTTTCGAAATTCCGATTCGAAATATCGAATTGGAATTTCGAACGCAGCAAATCCATATAAATCATATCGACCACACACGCACAGTAGTTTTCCGTTCGAATTTATTTCCGTTTCGAAATTCCGAATGGAAGCCTACCGTTCGGAATCACGAACGGAAAAAAGCCGATCCGATCGCAAGTCTTCCATAGATTTTAGTCGCCTCACACATGATTCGTTATATATAATATATTCGCTGACAGAATATCTGAACTCAGAGCCTTGTTATTCCGAACGGAAATAAACGTATGTGTGTGATGTATTTACGGAATCCCGATTCGATATTTCGAAACGGAATTCCGAATGTATGTGGCGGCCCTTACATCCTTTCTATTTCCGCTACGCGCGCGTCTCTATGGATTTAGTGCATAAGTTATGAACTAGATGGCGCCACTTGTATGGAACACGCGCTGTCAAATTAATAGTATTCAGTGAATACTATTCACTGATAAGGAGCGTTCTCCTTTGTGTTTGCATCCTGAATTACTCGGGAAGCTATTAGTAGCAGGATTTATCTGAAGGGTTCTTTTAAAAGTCAGACGCCTGGGTTGTCTATCACGAAAAAAAAATCGCCTGTATTAATTAAAGGGCATAAGACTAACCATTATCATATTTTTTGCTAGGAAAATAACTCCAGGCTGGTGCTCTTTACCTATACTCATTTTACATTGATATGCCTAATGACCTGCCGACCGAATTCCAAGATTAGCGCGGCATATTTAAACTTTCTATTGCTTCTATTCATAGCCTGATGGGACGGAAAATCTGACACTACCGGAAAAAGATCACGTGCAGGTCCGACGGCTTTACGTGCTCTTCGAAGCACGGGGGTGAAACACTTCCAATTTCTAACTCGGGGCTAGTAGCCTAGTACTGAGGATTTCTTGTCAGAAATACCCACCTAACCTAATTCCAATCCGGGAATCGAACCCAGGATCGGGACCCCATTATCCGCAGTCGAACATGCTAAACATTAGACCCTCATTAGACCAAAGGTAGTTATTAGTACTTTTCTACTGTATATCTAACTAGCTTATGCCCGCGACTTCGTCCGCGTGGACTACACAAGTTTCAAACCCCTATTTTACCCCCTTAGGGGTTGCATTTTCAAAAATCCTTTCTTAGCGGACGTATGTCTACGTCATAGTAGCTATCTGCACGCCTAATTTCAGCCCGATTCGTCTAGAGGTTTGAGCTGTGCGTTGATAGATCAGTCAGTCAGTCACCTTTTCCTTTTATATATTTAGATATTGAACTATTAATAAATAGGTATTTAGTCTATATCTGATATTTAACTATTAATAGGTATTTAGTGTTTAATATTGACCTTGTAGTGTTGTTACAGTCGACTAGTTCAATCGGTCTATTGAATCAGCAGTCGGTCGGTCGGTAGATATACTATATCTAGTTATTCTGTGATAAATGGATACTGATACCGATCGCACATAAGATGAAACGAAAGCAACGCACTGTATTAAATAAAAACGCGTGCCGGTGACGTCATCCAACTCCGTTGGCGAATTTGAATTTCGAATTTACTATGAGAAACTCACTGCTTGCGGTTTCGCATGGAGTGATATGCGATCAGCATTATATTACGAGACTTTCTTGATAGGCGTCCATTACATGATAGGTAATGCGTCAGTCAATTCCATCAATCATGAGTGATGAATGTTTGGTGGATCACAGAGTTATGCAGATATTTTTCATGCAAACATCAGACATACCTTTAGAAGGTAGGTTACTCGGCAATCATAAAAGAGGGATGATGACAACTCAGTCAAATCAGCAACTCTTTATCATCAAACGCGCTTCTAGTATGGAACTTGTATGAAATTCACAGTTGTGACGTCATCAAATTACAACACACTTTTTTTCTTTAATCGATGTTTTAAAATGGTTATCAAACTTAAAACTGACCGAGGATGTGAATTTTGGGTCTTTTGGAAGACCCTCTATTTAATAATCAGTTAGAATTAATTTATTTTTGACTATCAATCATCCCTATTGATTGTAGCGAAAACTATCGTCTAGTGGACGCTTAACAGTATGTTATGGTTTTTGTCATTGCTACTACATATTTTTTTGTGCTTTCTATCTTTTGTGCACTTTCTATCGTAATTTTATGCAATCTTTCTACAGGTTTAACAATTGATAAACTGGAGAAATACAGATTTGAAATTCTAACAGCTGTCTATAATAACAATACCTAGTATTGGCACGCTTGTCTAGATGACCTGATTATTTTTTTGCGATCTTTTTTCGCGCTTCGTGTTGTTTTTGCAATTTTCCTTTATCAGTTTGTTATTGCATTGCATAAACTATTATCTATGAGTATGATTATATAATGTTATCGGATTATGGAACTCATTCAGTTCGATGTCGCTTAAGGATAGGTAAATAAAATTCCTGGGAGATTATTGCTAGGTAATATTATGTAGGTACCTATGCGTTTTTATGACAACTTGCGTAAACTATTTTATTATCATTATATTATAATAGCATTAATGCGTCTGTCTGCCTGCTACCTTTTTACGGCCTATTTGATGAACCAATTTTGAAGGATATTGGCACAGGTATGTATTGCATCCTGGGGTAAGGACATAGGCTACTTTTTGTTCCACAAAATCAAAGAGTTCCCACAGGATTTTCAAGAAACGTAAAACCAAGCGGACGAAGTCGCGGGCTGCAAGTACTTCTTTATATTGCGGTTAATTTAAACTCTACGCAACATCTTTTGTAAACTAGGGGTTTTCAAGAAAAGAACATCTTGTAATATTAAACATTTTATTTTCAATTTCTTATTTTAATTCATTTCGTTTTATAAAGACATACAAAAATCACAATCGCTCGTCATTAATCATTAAATTATTAATATAACGATTTTAAAAATAACAAACAGGTATTCCACATCATTCTGATATGCAACAATGTCTACATACACGCCCACACGCACTATCACATCACATGAGTTCAATATCAATACTGACATACATGAATAAATTACTTATCTCCTAAGCTTGCACCACAGTCTCTTAACAATTAATAATTTAATAAATAGTTCCACTAAAAAAAAAAACTTGTTAGCGTTCGTTTCACAACAGTCGCACTTCACTGCGTTTTAAATATTATGGCAATGCGGGCGGCCCGCTAGTCTTTTCATTCTAACACTACTTAGGACACTTAAACATCACATTTGCTTTGTATTTACACGTACCGCTTGCGGCGTACTGTTCAGACTAGAGCTTTGGTATCACCGTCCGTATCCCGGCGATCTGTACCTCTCACGGGCGGCCTGCGCTGCTTGTGGAGTTAGGAAATATACGTGCGCACCTTCTCCGGGCAATCTATACGAGACGAACGAGCCCGGTCTTCCTTCTCCAGCTGTATTCACTGGTCCTATCCACTCCGCGTCAGGGTTCACAGGCGGCAGAGGCCTCCTGTAGTTCACAGCTATATCCCCGCCCAACGAAGGCCTATTCAGGTCATACTGTTCACCAGTATACTGAGGCCTTTGCACTTGCGATGGTATCCTGTACTGTTGTGCTGTCCTGTAGCCAGGGTTCGGTATCGGGATGAACTCGCTGTCAGGATTTATTTCCGGTCGTGGATATCGGTCGTTCACTATCGTATCGTGTAATAGTGACGGTGGTTTCGGTGGTTGCACTAGTTCTGCGTTTGGTGAACCTTGGTGTATTGATTCACTGTAGGGGTTGATTGTTGGACGGGGGTGGCGGTCGTTGACAATCGTGTCCTTGTGTAGCGACGGTGGATTCGGACTCTGTGAATCGACGATCTCGTACGCATACTGCAGGTTTATGTTATTGTTGATTGGCGTCTTCACTGATTCAAGGGGTGGTGTGACGGCTAGGCCGTTGACATCATGAGTTCCATCCTCTAGCTTCTGACCGAAAACATCGAAAGAATTCTTGGTGATATCATCAAAGTATTTTTCATCTTGTTTTGTATAGTAGCCATGACTGATCGGATTTGGGGTTGAACTCGGGTGTTTGTTAACGTGGAGCACAGGTCTGCCGGTCTGGACTGGAATATAATTTAAATTAGGCTTCGGAGTAGGGTCCTTGTTGTAAATAGAGTCTTCGTATTCTTCGTCCCGTGTTTTCGTTTTCGGGTAATACCTCGACGATGTCGGACTTTCCGTCGTTACTTGTGAATTTTCGACTAGATATTGTTGATATCCCGATGAAACTGTAGGAGTAATGGCATTGAATTCATTCTCTAGGTTGAAAGGTTTACTATAACTCACCATCGGCCTGAAAGGTTCAGGGTCTAATTTAGGTGCTCTGAATGTTAGTTTTTCCGGTCTGTGTTTTGTGTCATAACTGAATTCGTACACTGGCCTGGAGTTTATCGCTTTCGGTTTGGTCGAGTGTGGTCTATGTGAATGCGCCTTTGGCCTCTTTGTCGTATACAAGTCGATAGTCTGTTGAATATCAGCTATTTGTTGGTAGAATGCATCTGGTCGTTGTTTTATTTGTTGCACGTACACGTTCTGTTGTTTGGGTTTTTGTACGCTGAAATATTCTTGCGTGAGCGTTCGGGGACCTTGTTTTTGCGGCCACAAGAATAGAGCGTCCGCTTGATCAATAGATCCGTAAGCAACGTCAACGGATGGTGAAAAGCCAGTATGTTGGTTCACATTTTGTTGTTGAGAAAATGGTCGTTTGCTAGGTACAGTTTTGTAATAATTTCTTCCATCAAAGAAAGGTTCAGGAGCTGGTGAACTTTTAGGTTGTTCATCGAAGAAGTAGAAGGAAGCTATTGCGTCTTCATTCGGCTTGCGATTATAAACAGGTTGTAATTTAGTTATGGGAACTTCATCCTTTTGAGTATTCGCGTAATAAGCCCTTAACGGTACGGATGTCGATGTTACATCAGTGGTATATTCAGGACCTGCATTTTGCGGTACTTTGTAAACAATGTGAGGCCTTTCCGTAGTTGTTGTATCCTTATTATCGTAAACTGTTTCTGGATAATCGTAAAATACTGAAACCGAAATAGGTTTTGATGTGAGTTTTGTTCTTGTTTTGTAGACCGGCTTTTCGGTTTTTGGTTTTGTTGTAATTTCATCTGGTAGATTGTGTACTCTGACAGGATTTCTCGGAGGTATTGGTTGTAAGCGCTGAGGCTTTCTGTGTTTAGGAGCCGTAACAACTTCCACTGGTGGGGTTGAAGTAGTTGTAGGAGCTTCAGTTGTCCACGATTCAGTTGTTGTAGGTCTTGTTTTGTATTTACCTCTGTATCCCACAGTTGAGGGCTGTTTAGTCGTAACTTTCGATCGCATGTGTGTTGAGGCTGGCCTTGTACTTTTCACGGTCTCTGTCGTAGTTTTTTCTTCTAGAGGCGCAAAGAAGTCGGGTGGTGGTGGTAGTATAATTCCAGGTACGAGAGGTCCGGCCGGTACGTAACTCTGGTAGTTATTGTGATAAGAAAAATTGTATGGCGGCGGATAGTAGATCGAAGGGTCGTCTTCGTCGTAAAGGTCGGTCTGGTTGCTGGGTGGTGGTAGAAATGCTGCGCCCGGAGGAAAGCCTTCTGGAAAAGAGCCGTTTATGGATCCAGGGTAGGGGAATGCTCCTTCGCTCGCATTCCCGGGTAGGAATGGGAACGGAGGATCTGGCATCGCCGGTCCCCCGGAAGTAGAGTTTGTCTGATAATCACCCGAGGGGTAGGGCGCTCCCGGTGGGAAAAAGAATGACGGAGGAGGTAGAGGGCCTTCGCCTTCTCCTGAAGGGTAGGGTGGGAAAAGGGACGCAGGGACACTGCCGTTAGGCGTAAGGAAGACGAGCGGGCCGTCGTCGGAGAGTCGAACTGGAAAGGGCGGTGGTATTTTAGGTTTCTGTGGTAGTTTTACTTGCCTTCTAGGCGCCTCATAGCTATCGATCGGTGGCCACGGTCTGTTTTCCGTTTCCTTAGTACGCTCTGGGAATGAGCCGCCTTTCAGTACCAGTAAATGATCTTCTGCAAGCCATATTTCGTCTTTCTTTAGTCCGCCTAGACTTTGTAGATTATCTTTCGATCTAGTCTCGGCATTTGGCTCGTAGCTCAAAATCCCAGGTCGTTTAGGCGCCTTTGAAAAGATTTCGTTCTGTATCAGTCCGTATTTGCCTTCGGCCACTTGATCGGATAGCGTTTTTTTATCCTCGTCGTCCTCTTTCGTTTTACCGGCGTCCTTCCCCCCGCCAGCGCTCGACATGAGCATGCCGTCGTCCCAGATTCCTTGGTTCCATCCCACGGTGCCGCCCGACAGTTCGGGCACGATCACTCCTGCGAATTTGCCACTTTCAGTTTTGGTGTCTAGATTAATGGAGTTTTTATAATTTCCGTGGTCTTTTTCCGGCTTGATTTTCATGTGTCCGCCGATCAGGCGTCTGATCATCCGTTGGGACTCCGCGGGATCGGTGTCTGGTTTCGCGGCCAGGGAGCGCTGGTCTCGCACGAACGAGTCGGGCGGCAGCACGTAGGTGGGCACAAGGACGCTGCCGCGAGCGACGCACGCCCATGCCAGCGCTAGCGTAAGCACTGACGTCGCCCCTCTCACCATCTGAAAGTTTAGAAAACATCACTTCTTAGTTATATTGCACCGTTGACACAATTTATCGTAAACACATGCACAGTTAATGAACTCATCTCAGATAGCGATTATTTCTTTGTTATTTGTCACGCCGCGTTGTCGGTCATGAGCGCGCGAAGTGAAGTGAAAGGACGTAAGATAAAACGCTCGGACAACGGTTCAGTACTGGCGGGCCGCGCGCTACCGCCCGCCTTTTATTAATTCGTATAGAATGACCACCTCCGATCTAGCTGGCATTGAGAATCAAGCGTTTAATTTGGAAATTAGCGAGTAATGATCAAAAGGCAGGAAGGCCGCGGGGCCTGCGACAAACTCGGCGGGCGTGTTTTAATTCGAGCCCGTGTTACTTAATCATTCTTTTGTTTCTGCGTATAACGTTGCTGTGAAGTAATGAAGGTTGCTTACAAGGGGAAAACATACTCATTCAAAAAACTTGGTCTTTGCTTTAATTGCATTCACATTTTGCATGTTTTTTTGTACGTACTCAAAGGTGATCTGGAATCAAGTAGCATTTCGTTTCATATTAAACGACAACCGTAGCAATGTAACATTTATTACTTTGCAGCCTTAAGCGGCGTGCCTAGGGCTCTGTGAAAGGCGTGGCAACCTGATTTGATTTTATAGTCGATATAACAAACGTGAGCTAGTCGATAATGTTGCGTTGAACCCAAAGTCATGTACCTACTCGTACATTGCAAAATGTTTCTATCGATATTTAAATTAGTTTCCAAATCGATTGTATACAGAGTCATTCATGTTATTGTATCTCAATAATTTCCATGGCCTTCGAAATTACAATTTCTTTAATAGATATTAAATATGATTTTTAATTTTTCTTGTCAGGATTTATTGTGAATATTGGTATATTTATTTGCGTTTTATCTCAGCTTTTTATACATTCCGGATTCTTCAAGAGTACGGAGGAGTTTTGGACTTTGCTCCACTCAAAACAAGTACTTAAGCACCAGCTGCTTAGATAACTGAGTCATTATAATGTATCTTAAATGACCTTCACTGATTCAATGAATAGTTTTCGGTATGTCGAACAATCTATTGATTCTGACTAATATATGAAATATGGTTTTAAGGCAATGACATACACAAAGCGTGGTTGCAGCGTTTGTCCAATGCGACTGTATAATCTAGCTTTCCATCTTTATAAAGGTAAACAAACCGCAGAAATTTCTTCTTTAGACGTTTTGGGGTTAATTAGGGTTTTCACAGTAAAGATTTCAAGATTAATAATTCGCGGTGGCAACGTCTTCATTTCAACCACAAGCTACTTGTTTAAATTTTATGCGCGTTAAGGTAAAATTGAATGTACAAGGATCTCTATGAAAGTGTTGCTATCGTGTAACCGCCTCGCTACGCAATGTTATGTGCTCTATACGCATCTTGCGCTAATTCGCGGTTTCGCTCGGGATTAATTTTCATTAAAAATATCTCTACTGGGTCTAGAAAGGACGCACGCACGATATTTAACTGGATATTATGCATGTAGGTTTTCTCAGTCTCTAATGCTCATACATTCCCTTAGTTTTCTAAAGCGTTAACGATTATAGAAAGAGAATAGACACGAAACGTATGTAACTTGGCTAAGAGGCAGTTTCTACTTCTATCCATAAAGATTGTAGATGCAATCCGTTCCGTCCTAACACGCTTGCTTCAAGCGTCGCTGCCGCAACCCGCAACGCATTTTGGCTAGCCAAGCCTGCATGATTTTATTGGTTAGTAAATGTTGCAAACTCTGTCAGTGAATAACTAAGTAAAGTTCATAGCGGATGTTTTATAAAGTTTGACATTTGCGAGTCTTATCTCGAAGGCATCCTTTCGTTTATGTTACTCGTTTGCCTTCGAAAAAGCTCTCAATTATTGTTCCCTGCAAGAGTTGCATGTCCTTAACGACAGATCTAAAATTCAAATGTCTTAATTTCGCGTAGGCCAACCTGTGGCTCTTAATACCGATTCAGAAAGCAGATTCTACTGAGGAGAGCTAACAAGAAACTCAACAGTTTATCTTTTCAAATCGCAAAATGTTACAATATACCTGTTGCTTTTTAGACTATGTTGTGGGCTGCTGGATCCAAAGCCGATTGCTTCCATGCAGCTTTTATTTATTATGATATTCATCAATTCTTTAATAACCTCGGCTTAGTAAATTACTTAGTACAGTATTTAAATTTTGTATGCGTTAAATATACGTATCTTTTCAATGTAGAGACATGGCCTCGAGTCGCACCGCAAGGTGCCCGATTTTGTTTTGCGGTCAGATCGGAACGTGGAATGTTTTAGTAAGGCTTTAAAATTGTCGCAGATAAGTTACTTGCTGAAATACTCTTAGTATATCACCTGTTTTATTAACCGACTTCCAAACGGGGGGTGAAGGAGGTCACTCAATTCGGGCGCGTATTTTTAATTTTATACTATTTGAATAACAGTAATAGAGTTGTAGTGCTGTAAGTAAATTTTCAGTACACCCATCCGCCAGGGTTCAATTTTGTATTAATATGAGATTGTTTTTTTTTTTTCAAAATTTTCCTTTTTTTTGTGTCCCAAAATACATTTGCAATTAAAAAAATACACGTTGCAGTTTTCAACACTTAAGTCATCCGATTGTGTTCGTACAAACTGTAATCTCAATTTTCCACTTCTTCAATACCGTAATGACAACGTTAACACCGCTAACGAGATGTACAGACTTTCTTTGTTTTCTCTAGCGGTGTTGGGAAACTGATCCATTGTTGTTAATTTGTATTCGGCGCCATACATTGTCAACTCGCCAACTTTCCAACGACCTTTGTTCGACAACCGACCGTCAGGATACGCCGGTTGCAGTTTCAACGCAATTTCTAATCCATGTGTAGCAATGCACGCTTTATTATCCCGATAAGAATTACTGCAGTAGAACAAATTGAATAGGTCACTATTTGCTTTTAATAATGGGTACTTATCTTAGTAAGAGCGGCCTTTTATATTGCTAGCAAGTCTGTAAATTCACTGTCGTGGGGATTTTTGTAACATCTAGATTGTGGGGCAATGGGGTTTATGTTTAAATATCGTATCACATACAACCATGAAATATATAACATTTGGTAAGCCTAAGGGTTGGATATTTACAATGTATGGACGAGCATGCAACAACTATGTATCGGTAGACCTAAGCTGCGCTGGATAAATGGAATTGACCAAGATTAAAAAGCATGCAAAACTAAAGGACTATGACTACAATAGATAGCTGGAGAAATCGACTGGAGTGGGCCCGGGCCCACAAAGGGTTGTAGCGCTGATGATGCAGCAGAGCCTTCTCCGTCTGGCCTTGGCCAAAACGGGGGTATGGGCCTCGAGGCGTAGCTTCCTTGCCCGGGGCGGGGAAGTACACTTTTCCGGTGACTTCTTTTTAGCCGTGTGACGGCTAGGGCCTGCCGTCTTGGTGTAAGGCCTCGTGGTTTTGGCTGGGTGTTGATGGCCGCGATATGATGATGAATTATAATTTCTAGCTATTTTCCTCCGTCGTAGTTACCAATACGGTTTCTAACAGGATCTAAATATACTATATCAAGTCGTTCTGTAGACGTTTTAAGTGGCAATTTACGTAATTACATCCAGCCGTCGGTATTGAAGCTAAAACTACTTGTAATTGTGTATCGATCTCCTTGAATTTGCGGAACAGAGTGTCCACATATTATACTCCCACTCTATTTACCTACACTACGGGTTGTAGCGACTTCATTCGCCTGGTGTTAGGTTTATGAAGATCCCGTTAAATATAAATAAATCTGCATTCAAACATTTTAAAAATCTCATACAAGGTTCAGTTAATCGAATCTACATTTTTCGCCATTGTTAGTTATTGAAAGAGTAGGTTGTAAGATATAGATGTCGTAAAGGAAACAGGACGAGCTAGATTTTCAACCATTAAACCAAAAATTTCCATCGTCCTTCTAGACCTAACGCTCTCTAAAACCCTGTATAGATAAATATACCCACCTACTGAATGTATACGTTGTATGGAAATTCTGTATCATTATAGTTTTGCTCGCGGCCATTCTTGTTATAACTTAAAACTTAATTACACTGGTTGTTTCGAAATGTCTAGCTCTATTTGTTATTCGTAATTTCTAGGACATTTTTATGACCTTAATGTTATGTGTCAGTACTAGTACCTACCACCTACTTACATTTTAATGGCTGAACAAGTTATAATTAAGCTATAAAATTCGCATTCTATAGATTTTATATTTCCTTATTGTGTTAAGTGGAGATCATTTTATTAGTATTATTTGAATATTACTAGTCTTTATTTGAAGTCGTATCGTAAGTCTAAGTAACATAACTGTGGAACCAGCTTCCATCATCTGTGTTTCCTCATGATTATAATATGGGGCTCTTAAAAGGGCGGATAAACAAATATCTCAAAGCCATCAACGCATTAGCGGTATAAATATAGAAGGGTGTTTTTTATATCTGCATTGTTTGATATTGTAAGCGCAATCTAAGCATGATATCGGGTTTTCTCATCATTTTATCCACACTAATAGCCAAATAGAATAGGAAAACAAATAGGTTGAAAGTTATGCGCCTCGAAATATCCATATTTTTAACTTAAACTTATCGCCATTTTAAGCATAATTAAGTAAATAAGATTAGAAGTATGCAAATTCCAAATTAACTTAATAATAGACAGTTTGTTTATCCATGTCGATTTGAACTATTCTCCCAATCAACTGTTCAACATTTTTCGCGATTTTGGGGTTCTAGGTAATTTGTAGTGCATTTTTCGGACCACAAGCGCGCATTGCTGAACTGTCTTGTGTGGAGCTGGAGCGTTTTATTATAGTCTGTGTTTACCGGCCCCCCTCAGGTGATTTCACCAATTTTGAGGATATAATGGAAGATGTGTTAAAACGATTGTGTGTGTCCACTAAGAAGATTATAGTATGCGGCGATTTTAATGTAAATATTTTATTAGAAAACGCTTTTACTGGTAGGTTGCTAAACTTATTTAAATGTTTTAACTTGAAACATGCATTTAGTGAACCTACTCGGATAACAGTAACTTCAGCCACTTGCTTAGACAATATTTTTTACAGTGGCGATATAATTTTGGAAAAAGCTGTTATAAACAAGCTAAGGTCGGATCATTGCGGGCAACAGATAACTGTTTTAAGTAGTGCCAATAAAAGTAAACAAATCATCAAGTGCAGACCAATAACTAAACATAAAGTGACGCGTTTTAAAGCTCAAATTTCCGCCAAACTTCCTGCACTCACCTATAAAAAGGGTCACCCAGACAGCATCTATACTAGTCTCTTCAAGACAATAGACAATGAATTTAATAAAGTATTCAATTTTAAGCAAATAGAAATAAGTGGCAAATTAAAGTTCAGTGATTGGGCTACTGTAGGTATTTACAAAAGTAGGGACAAGTTGTACGAGTTATACGATGAAAAACAATACAACCGGTCCCCCAGTTTTGTTGAACGCGTGAAAACCTACTCAAAGATTTTCAAAAATGTTTGTATTCATGCTAAGGCACTACATATTAAAGAGAGAATTGTGAAGTCGGATAACAAAATAAAAACCACTTGGAACATAGTAAATGACGAATCTGGTAGAACTAAATCTCGTGATGTCAACTACGAGATTGTTATTGATAATAATAAAATAACATCTGATAAAGAGGTTGCCAAAACTTTCGAAAAGTTTTTCCAGGATGTTCCTATTTTGTTGACCGACTCACTAAACTCCTCACCCACCGCCGCTCAGAGTATATTAAAAGACAATGTAAAAGAGTGCAATGTTTCATTTGAATTTAGACACATCACTGCTATAGATATTTTGAAAAACTTTAAGTTATTAAAATTAAAAAATACCGGTGACCTATGGGGTATGTCTGTGAAAGTCATATCTAACATAATAAGCGACATTGCCCCTTACTTAGCTGTAATTTTTAACGATTGTGTAGACTTAGGCACCTTCCCGAGTTTAATGAAACATGGTAAACTCATTCCTTTATTTAAATCAGGAAATAAAAACGACCTTAATAATTACAGACCTATTTCAATTTTACCAACTCTCAGTAAGGTTTTTGAAAAAATTATTTTAAGCCAACTAATAAATCATTTTAACACAAATAACTTACTGCATCCCGAGCAGTACGGCTTCACTAAAGGTCGTAATACAACCGATGCGGGCGCAAAACTTTTAAAACATATATACGATGCCTGGGAGCATTCACAGAATGCTATTGGTGTCTTCTGTGATCTGTCCAAGGCATTTGATTGTGTTGATCACAAAACTTTATTGTTGAAATTAAGCCACTATGGCATCAGAAATGTTGCACTCGATCTCATTGCTTCTTACCTAAACGATAGAACTCAGAGGGTATGCGTAAACCACGTGAAGTCAGAGGGCTCAACTGCATTAATGGGTGTCCCACAAGGCTCGATCTTGGGTCCTTTTCTATTTTTGGTGTATATAAATGATTTACCTTACCATGCCAACAATGTCTGTGACATTGTATTGTTTGCTGACGACACATCACTGATTTTTAAAGTGGATAGAAGCAAGGACAATTTTGACGATGTAAACAATGCAATATCACACGTATCACACTGGTTTACTGTCAATAATTTGTTATTGAATGCTAAGAAAACCAAGTGCTTAGAGTTTGTTCTACCTAATGTAAAGAATATTGATAAAACTATAATGATAAATGGAGAAACACTAAAGATGGAGAACTCCACAGTTTTTTTGGGGGTGACCTTGGATAATAAGCTTCAATGGGGCGCTCATATAGAGACACTAGCGCGAAAACTTAGCTCGGCTGCTTTTGCTGTCAGGAAAATTAGACAGTTTACCGATATTGAAACGGCTAGGCTTGTCTACTTTGCTTACTTCCACAGTGTTATGTCGTACGGCATCTTATTGTGGGGCAGAGCAGCTGATATCCAATCAATTTTTGTATTGCAGAAAAGAGCCATCCGTTCTATTTATAAACTCGGATCACGCGTATCACTTCGTGAAAAATTTAAAGAGATTGGTGTTCTTACGGTGCCTTCACAATACATATACAATAATATAATCTTTGTTAGGCAGAACATTAATCTTTATAAGCAAATAAGTGATACTCACAATCGATGTACTAGAAACCGCCATAAGCTTGTAACAGCGTCATATCGCGTGCGCAAGGTGCAGAAATCCTTTGTGGGGTCGAGTATACGCTTTTATAACATGGTACCAAAAGAGTTTCTGGAGTTGCCATTACATAAATTTAAAGACTGTGTTAAACAGCATCTGATAAGTCGAGGGTATTATAGTATAGATGATTTTCTCGATGACAAAGTTGCATGGAAGCAACCGGCTTCGCATCCAGCAACCCACAAGTTAGTGTAATACCTACTTGTAACGTAGCGTATGCATTTTATATTAAGTATGTAGTTATATTATACAAATTGTTACATTTTTCTGATTTTGAAAAGAGCAACTGCTGAGTTTCTTGCCGGTTCTTCTCAGTAGAATCAGCTTTCCGAACCGGTGGTAGATTCTTACGACTTATCATAAGTGACACTAGTGGTCCTACATGAAATAAATCATTTTCATTTTCATTTTCATTTACAATCTAATTACACGATGCCAGGTAATCAATTAAGCATTTCAGTCACGTGCACTGGTGAGTTCGTTCTCTCAACAAAAGAAACCATTAAAAAGCACGTGTCAACAATTATTATCATCGTAATCCGTCGGTTTCATAACCATAGCAAATCAATTATTATCACTGGAATTCAGACGCTATAATACTACGAGGTAATCTTTATAGTAGTACAACTATTTCTACTCCGAAACATTTTAATAGTAGTGTATTTTTTTTAATCAAAATTTTTATTAGTATTTTTAATCTCCATTCGTATTAGATTCCTATTAAGATTTACCTTTTGAAAGCCAAGCTTTTGTATTGAAATCGTGAGAATCTTTATGAAGCCTGATATTTACGGACAAAGGTTTTATTGTCAAGCCTCCAGTACATGTTGGCCTTACTATAGTTGGGCCGGTCAATGCGTAAAAGCTGTTTGCGAATTGCGCCAAGATCCTTATTGTAATTGCACTGAAAACGACACCATTCAGAAAACTGAAAGCACTGGCCAACAAACACCAAGAAGCTCTGTAGAAGTTTGTTAAGAGCGTTGGGTCGACGTAGATAAGGGGCTTTAGAATAAGTTGTCGTTCATTGGCAATCTAATGATGTATAATGTTATAAAGCGCGTGCCTGTCTGTCGTATTACCAACAGTTGTTTTCCGAATGAATTACAACTCATTGGTATTAGATTTTCAACTGAGGTGAATTGATAGATTTTGAAAATTCTGTTTTCGAACCAGTAGCAGTCTTTACAGCACCAGTAGCATCATAAGCACTTTTAAAGTAGCTGTACATGTCATAAATGGTTTTATTGGAACTGGGCCCAGTTTAAATTGCAAATTGCAAGTTTGATTGATACTATAACGTTTGTCTATAATAATCGATGTTTATTATCTTTTCATTATTTTAGAATTGCCTTCGTTTTATATCATTTTGTTAATTGGTTTGTGTTCGATATCGTTAATTTTGTATTTTAATTGTATTGAGCTTTCTGTTGCGAACTATAAAAATGGTTTCACCGTTTTTGCCTCGAGACGCATTTTTTAAGCATTAGGCCTGTATCCGATTAATTCAGTCAATAGGCTAAGCTATTGATTGACAAAAACAAATCTTAAAGAATGTCAGGGCTCTTATACCTGTCATAGTTAGTTTGGTCAAGGTGAAGCCTTAAACAACCAGTATGAGATTGTTTGCACTCTGCATCTTATTGCATTATGTCATCCCATATTCTTATAATGACCCTATAATAGCCATTGAGTCGTGATCTTACAGATGCGCCCGCATAGAAAACGCTGTACTAACAATTAATGGATCTCTTGAAGCGCGTTGTGTTGGTAAAAATAGACAGAAAGTAAAAGCATAGTCCTCCACAAGAAAGACATGGTTATTAAATACATTTCTACAATCGAAATCGTCACACCGTTGCTGTCAAATTACTGCGTCAAATATAGGTCTTAATCTGGTTAGGCATCGAGAGAACGCTGAACTTTTTGTGAATCTTTCAGGCTTAGCCTGTTTTCTGGAGCATCACTAACTCCGAGGTGTATATTACACCTCGTTGCACATGGCTATAAGATTTGCAGAAAATTTTGAAACTAAGTACTTGTCTTATCTCATGACCTTGCGTTTTAATGTGGGAACTGTAAAAACAACTCGATATTAAGACTAATTTAGTTTGTCCCAGCGCGTAAATGACGTTGTTGCAATGTTTTTGCTTTATTTGCTCGCAATATTTTTTGCTGCGTTTAGCAACTTATTGCGTACGTGTTTCGAAGCCGAAGTCTGTCATAAAAGTTATTGTATTGCATTTTTATATTATTATTAGTAATTACAATAAAATTATTGTATTGATTTCTTCTAATCGTTTTGTTTAAATCTGTTGAAATTTTGTTCAAGGATAAGGATGGCAGTTTATCAGTATTTAAGTAGCATATAGATCGGAGAGTGTCCTCAGAAACTATTTGATCTCGTTCCCTCTTTACCAATGTACCTACCTCTGAATTGCAACGCACCGTGCGCGTGCTTTCATATCTATTTCATCGATATTATTCTATTCTAAACATACATTCATGTATTTGTGTGTATTCTGAGAGGAGCCTCGTGCTCAGTAGGGCCGTTGATAGGTTGAAATGATATTGGTAATAATTATACATATGTAGTTACGGATTGGAATACCCTTTTCTTCTTAGCAGAGCTGTGTTATGACTCATTATCTCTCGAGATAGGCTTCTCAGCAAACTCTTCCTAGTTTAGAATTCATCGACACATTCTTTACGCCTATCAGAAATGCCGGCTATGTTATGTTTTGTATACAAAAAAAAAATGCTCCGGTTCAAAGATTCGTGACTAGCTATAACACGGTTGTGAGCGCGCACGCGCCGGTTCGGGGCCGAAGTATTTCGTACTGTGCGGCCTACGCTGGGCTGTC
Organism: Erebia ligea; assembly: GCA_917051295.2. Classification (NCBI taxonomy): domain Eukaryota; kingdom Metazoa; phylum Arthropoda; class Insecta; order Lepidoptera; family Nymphalidae; genus Erebia; species Erebia ligea. Next base: position 4,394,777 of record OU785241.1, read on the forward strand.
ATGCGTTTCATTGTTGGCGGATTTATGATTTATAATACCTAAGCTGCCTTTGAGTTTGAGAATACAAGGTTATCGGCCATTGTGTAAGCATTTCGTATCGGCCATGTATCGGCATGTCGGCGGTAATCAATAAGTTGAAGCTTAATTACGATTTTATTGCTTGTTAGGACTCGATTACCAAGTGGGCTATTATTGTAATTCAATTAGAGTTCAATTACAGATAGTGTTTTATAAAGTTAAAGAAATGCTCTCATGGGGGTTTTCTTATATTAGTGTAAAGTTAATGTGAATGTTTTATATATTGTAAACTTTGCTCACGAATCCTTCCAAATAATAGTGATTCAGTCCGCTCTTCCACCATATTGAATATACGTGTTATAAAAAACAGAGGGAAATGCTGTTTGAAACTTTAATACTAACAAGAGATTTAAGTAGATCGTCTTTGTAAATATACTACAACATTAAAATCTATTTTCATGGTTACATAGTAGTGTAGAGTAGGTACGTGCCTGATTTGCAGTAAGGTAAACAGTTTTAGAGATAACGCAAGTAGAGTAGACCATGGAGAGCTATTTACAAAATTCATTTTCCTTATTTAGACTTCCTAATATTTTGAGATGACATTAAGATTTGATTTTAAAATTATCTTTCCTGGTACGTAAAATAGAGTAAGTAATAAGTATGCTAAAAAAACTAAGCGTTATGAGACTGAAATGAGTACACACTTTCTTTTCTTTTGTTAGTTTGCGACTTTCTTGAAGCTTTGTTTCGTAATTTGGTCGGTGGTCACATACATCGTTAAGGCTGATACAAACAGGACGCGCTCCGGCATTAGGTATAATATCTAATGCGTCTCCTAATATAGTTGTAACTTGTAAAACGAGAGGTAACGACTTGTAAAAGTTTATTTGAATGAAAAACATTTGAATAATGCAAAGCGAGCTAACTCGTTAGATTTACGCACTGCATGCCGCTTACTGAACATAATATGCCTCCCCCGAAAAGGGACACCATATCAGGTCTTCATCCGGCCGCTTTTCGCCACCCTCTTAATCTTTACACCGTCGGTCATTCTTGCTTAAATGTGCCCTACACTACCCTTAATTTTATGACTTCATCCAATTGGAAAAATATTTATCAGGGCTGCTGGAACTGTAGTTCCAAGTACAACTTCGCAGTGTGAGTGCCTTAATATAGTTTCTTGTATTACAACAATTTTGAGCCACGTAGAAATCGTTGCCGCGTTTTAAGTGTTTCAAGCTTTATTGTCTGTAATCCTCCGTGTAATGCTAAGTTGTTTGCGCTTATGTCGTCTCCCTGTAATTGGTATTACGACATCTTCATACAAATAAAATTTTCGTAGTTTTCACATAATTTAAACCGCGCTCGCTAAATTGAACCTCTCGGACGTGACTCGTTGTGTCGTTGGCTTTCCATTACGTTTTATTTTCACAAACAAATTCACCATATTGCATAACCAATTAACCTTATGTTGAACTGTTTTATTCAGCCTCTCTTTCGCATATTTATTTTCATTTTTAAAGATTGCAACCGATTCAATGAAATTTAGTGGTTCCACACGGGATTTTCACATTTGGCTTGGAGAATAAACATATATTTAGAAGAGTAGATGGAAGATTTATATTTCGTTTTAGAAGAAGAGTAAAAAATGCTTCACTAGTAGGAAAAAAAGTATATGAACCTCTTGTACCAAACTGATTTAGTGAAGTTATTGTGATGCTGTCTCTATCAGAGCTGACATGAAACGGATATTTAACTTAAACCTGATATGTACCTCTGTAACTGAAACACATTTAGTGTATTGATGCAAGTGGAATGATCTACTGATTGTGAATTGATAATGTAGGTAAAACAAACCTGTTTAACTTTTAAAGGTTTTTATGTTACCTCACATGTTTTAACATTGAAACGAATTCAGCATATTGCATAACCAATTAACCTCATTATTTATTCTTGCAGGTAAGACTTTGCATGGAAGCAGCACACGTGAGTATGAGTTTCGTATCGAGATAGTTTCAATCGGATGGAGATGGGAAGCTCTATGGAGTAAACGGCCAATTAGCCGATAATGTTCCAGATAACGGCGATTAGTATTATATTGTTTAATATGAGTCGCTTGTGCAATGGGTTTCAAAATTTTTTTCCGCCGCTCTGGGTGCTACCTTTTGGTGGTTTTCGGAGCGTGGCGGTTTAATAGGCAACCTTAGATCGTGCTCGAGTCCTTCGCCCGTGCTAGTAAAGCTTTTTGAGAAGCGAATTTTGAAATATTCCAATTATAATTTGAACAGTCATTATTTGATTGTATTGAACGAGTAACAGCGTACTAAACGTAAACGATCGCTTTCGATCCAAGACCGATTTTTACGTCTGACTTTAAACGACGAGAGCCAAGAAAACATTTTCGATATTACGCGTATTCAACGCATAATGTCGTTGGCATTACTTAGCATGTGGTCACTTGTATTTTTATCCGTCTGTCCATCACAAATTATATCGAGTCATCTACAGATAGGTGTATCTTAGAATTTTGGCGGACCGCGGACTTACTTACATCGGTTATCTTCGAATAGGCATTATAATATGAGTAATTAATTATTATTTTTAAGCTGGCACGTTTATTTGTTTAAACATGAAATATCGCGACCAATAACTTGAATGGTTAGCGCCTAACGACATGTAAACGCAATACATGGGAACCTTGCTATTGTTTGTTACAAGAAGACCAATAATATTTGTGCTACATTTTTGATTAGTTCTATCTAAAATATACCCGGAATATTATATGCTCGTCACGACATTTAAGCCGGATTCGCTTTTTTATCCGCGTATACTGGGGGTGACGTAAGCTTAAGTTTGTACTATCATCGTATTGGAACGGCTTTGAAATGAGACACGAATATTCGCGTAGTTAAGTAATTGGCACGACAAAATGTAAACACTCGAGGGTTGAGCACAATAAGTCAATGGATGACGTTTCAGATTCAAAATAACCTGGCTCATCCAGTTGATGTCATCCAGATTTTAATAAAGTTATTAATAACTTCCGTAGAAATGACGTGTTTGATTTCGAATCTGATTCACTTGTTGACGTTGAAGCCGTCTAGACTAGGTCGTACAGTGGACAGTTGAAAGGTTGATCCGCACAGGTGACTCGTTGTGTCATCGCATTCACAACCTTACTTGGGAATGCGGCATTCTTATAACCTAGAAGCGCTCAGTTTTCTTAATGCCAACCTTTATTCAGCTCCGTACGGTATGCAATAAAACTGGTTTCACAGCTAATGGCATTTGATGGTCTCCTTCAATATTCCAATAGCAGGCATAATGTAACATTGAATTTCTCCATAAAAAGGCTTCGCGATCTTTTGTTAGTTATTGTACCGGTGTTATTAATCTTTGAATAGGTATCTACTATCTTGTAAATCTTTACACCGGATATGGTAACTTGCTTTATTGAAATCGGAATTGTGTTAAATTGTTATCAGAATCTCCGTTTTACTATCGCTTGTAACAAGAAATATACCTAGTTTCATTTATAATTTTGATCTTAATTGCACTCAGGTATATCTCGCCGGTTGGTCTGTACTCTTTGTAATAACACGTCTAACAATCGTGTTTATCTCGGCAAGGTGTTATTTAGCTTGACCGTTGAGATTAAGATCTATCATTCTATGTTGTGGTTATATCACTATTAAAGCGGTTAACTAGTTTTGTGCGGTCCGGGAAATACAAAAATATCTCACGTTTGTTTCCAACATCCGCCTTCGTAATTGTTGTTTCTCATACATTTTTTTAAAGAATTGCCGCAAAGAATCGAATAACGATTTATCTATAAATCTTATAGAGTCATTTTACAACACTTCCTTTAGTTACACCTTGACTAATCTCAGTCTCGATGTGTTGCCAATGTCCGCACAAATATGAGATATGTGTGTGTGTGTTGATTATTTACGGTCTTATGTCATCATTGCAGACACAGCTCTGTAGGTACACATTCGGTAGCGCTACTTTCGACTCCTGCACTTTATCGTTATCAATGTTTACTACCTTATGTAGGATATTGAATATAAACTTTTATCGTGCTCTAGGCTATGTTTCCTTTCGTAGTTATGATCGTTGATGCAACTCTTTGTTGATTTTAGTTGCCCTAATTTCATTTTACGAATTTTATCGATTTCCTAGATTATTGAAACTATACCACAGATTATACATTATTGTCCTTTTATTTTTCATTAAAGTTTATTTTATTTTGTAAAATTAATTATATTGAAAATTAAAATATATTGTTTTTTTTACAGATATAAATGCAAGTTAATGACGAAACATTCGAATTCAAATTAAGATAGTACGGTATTGAATGAAGTATACAAATGGTCACGTAATAAGTTGATCAGACATCAAATTAGTATTTCTCACGCGTAACATATTATCAGACTCCAATTCCCGTTACGCGGATGTATCGAGTTTCGGTCAAGAACTGAATATTTTATCATAATTATATTACGATAAAATATTCTATTATTGTTATATAGGGTTTTTCACTATTATTTATTCTGTACATTATTGAAATCCGTCACTGGTTATTCCTTAAGTGCTTAGCAGTTATTACATGTCGTGCTCACTAATTTAAATGCTTATACTTGAGGTATTATAACTTACGGAGTTTCAATCATACCTCCATCATGTATCATCACGAATCCATTAACCTAAGATCATTATTTTGTTTTTCATAGTGACACGTTTCTTAAAAGCTTAATACGTATAAATTGGAAGTTGCAAAATTGCATAGTTGAGAGACAATTTGATTATTAACAAGCCTAATCTGTGTTTATTATTTTACGACGTTAGATCTACTATGCGTGGGCCGAAATCTGTTATGATTGTTTCGAATCTCAAAGCTAAACCTACTTACTGCGAAGCCATTATAATATGTATGTCACGTTTAACTTGATAAATTTTCCGATATTTATGTTTGCTTAAATATTCACAGAACATTTTGCCTAGACAGTAGTAGACGCACGTAACAAGCGCTTTTGTTTACATTTTCTCACAGGTGTTTCTTTGAGCGCTTGTCATTGAATCTTGTGCCTCGGGCTCTGTGAAACTCGAAATTTAATATTTCTGTCGCGATTGTTTTCTGGAGTCACTAGAATACTAATTGTTAGTGTGCCTCTAGCGTTTTCGTCCGTGAGATCTGGGTCGGAGATTATTTTTTTCTATTCGAATTTTGTTTTGCTCTTGTTTTGACCTTATTTGCGGTGTTACCGAATACATGAACGATTATTATGCTTTATGGAGTGTGTAAGAAGCTAGTTTTTGAAGTAATTAAGTACTCGTTGTTATAGTACTAAAACACCGGCATACAATTGAATTAAGTTCGGTCCGTATTAGCGGCATTATCTAATACATGAAGTATGATGGGAATGAAGTATGTAAAAAGCGAGTTTTGTCACTGAATGTTCGTATGATAAAAACACAAGCTTACATTTAAGTTACGGTAGAGGCTGCGATTGTTACAAATATCACTTCTGGTTCACTCTTCAGCACATATCACGATGTGTGTAAAGTCACTGTTACACTATCACTGACGTTCGGTCACTGGCACATGCTATGTCCAAATGTTTGTGGAGCTGGTCGCAGGGTCACAGAGTTGGTGGTGGTGGGGTGCGCGTGTGGTCGGCAGGTCGCCCGGCGCATGAGTGCCGCCGGTGGTAGGGGCGCGAGCGTAAATACGTCGCCGTAGACGCGTGCGCAGCCTACGCACACAGGCACATGATGCGACACACTGTGACATTATGCACCCGATAATTTAGTGTTAGATAGATTTCGTCTTATAGTAAACACCTAAACACGAAGCAGCTCTGAAATATTTTTAGTAAACACGTAAAAAGTTAATGAATCCTTCGAAATGTCTGTGGTATTACTTTTCGCGCCTATTAATATTTCCTTACGAACCTTATTCATGGAGTGCGACCCTTATTGTATTGTTATGACTAGGTTAGAACAAAATTTATTGTAATCTGTTTTGGTAGCCAAATAAATAAAATAAAATAAAAATCCAAATAATTAATCATCTTTGCATAATATTATGTTCTTTTGCTTTTTGCTTTTAATTGTAGTAATAATTTTGATTTCTGTCGTTCATAGTGTAATAATGAACTCAATTTATAATTTAAAACAATTTTGTGATATTTTTTTATCCGTTCATTTATTTAGCTGTCATATTATACATAGTATTATATGATAAATATATTAACATCAAAACAATTAACTCTACGTGTGGACAACTATGGTTCTACGACGCGGCGGTCGTAAATCGTAGCATACATTATAAATGAAATATTTAGATTTTATACATAAGAATTTCAGACTAAATGTTTAAAAAGCGATGCGGCATGGAATAATAGTATCGTGGTGTAGAAAGGTTAAAATTTTAAACATTCCCCTAAATATTAAACATTAAAAAAACCCAAAAAAAACGTTACATGTTGTACATTGTACTTTTAAGCTTTCAATGAATTAATATTAAAGTCACTAAGTGAATATTTTCACAGTATCAATTTACTCAGCAGGTAAGTGTAACAGGTGTTTAAAATTAAGTGTCTTTAAGTGTACCTATACCTACTGGTTTCCGTTCTGTGTTTGTCTGACTAACGTTTAATTTTTAACTTGTGCGGGTTTTAGCAGTTGAGTAATTTTTGTAATTGGTGTGAAGATGACAACATTTCGGTCATGCATTTGTAATTTATGTGTATCCGGTTTTGCTATATTTGCGAAAGTAACTGTGAATATTTTGCCTACCTGTATCTTTACCACATTCAAATTCGTTCAAAGAAATTTTCTGACGGACGATTTATTTCACTTTGCTTAGCCGAATTTTCAAAGGCGTTTAATATCATGCTAAGGAAAATTTCCATGCTAGCCAGATGTATCATTGTATATTTACCTTCCTTCCTTTTACAGAAGTAAAAAAATGCAGAATAAATTAAAGGACATATATACGTCAAGGTACGTATGAATGTTTGTTTTTTAAACTTAACTAATTCTCTTGATAGAGTTCGAAACTTTTCCGCTACGCACAATTTTTTATGATTCACGATGTCCAGAAAGCTCATGATTAACAATAAAATAATGATTGGTCGACCGTAACTTGCAATTCAAATTTTTTAATTAGATTGTATCTGTTGTTGACAAAACATAACCTCTGAAATTTCATACTAGAATATCTGGGGACACGGGAGTGCCCCCGCCAAGACGAGCCAAAGGAACGGGGCACTACCTACCTTTTCTCGACGCGTTTCGTCGTTCTTAAATTCCTGATTTGCTTTAATAGCAATTCAGCATTTAAGACGAAACTGCCTAGGAATTCACACAACTGTGTGTGTGCAATTCACACACGGCAGAAGTGAAACTTCAGAAAAGTAGCCTACGAGATAATGAGATAAATATAACTTGTATTCTATCTTATTCTCTAGCAGGCTAAATCCTATTATGAATCTCTTTTTAGTGTCGCTTTTTCGTTTCATAGAATTTTCAAATCACAACGATTCTAAAGAAGACTTTAAAAAAAACTAGTTTGAAAGTTCGATTGTTCTTTAGAGCTAAAGCTGTCGAGTGTGCGATAAGCTTAAACCGGTGTCATCGACATCGTGGCGTCCTCGGAAGGTCGCCGGATGAGAACGGGACCGATTTGCATAACACCTAAATCTTTATTTTTCTTGTATTTTTTCCACCGAGTGGTATTTAATCATATAATATATTTAATCATGCGAGCATCGCGGCATCCCGGATCTTTTTTTGCATTTTGTTTTTAAGAATATTAACCATAATTGTTGTTGTATATTGTTAGGAATTTAGATAGATTAGTATTTGATATCTTCCACGTATATTTCTCTATATTGTGTAGATTTTAAAATTACATATTATTGTGATCTGTGATATTAGCACATTTTTCGTGTTGTCTGTATATGATGTTTACCTATTGGTTAATTTTTTGCCTTAATTATTAGCTACGACGACGGGGGATTTTCTGATTGCGTACGTGACGTGATACACCAAACTTTAAAGTGTCATTGATTTGAAACAATTTAAGGATAACTCTTCCTTTTTAGTTAATTTTAATACTACTTAGTTGGTTAATTGTGTTTTTCCTATAAATACTGCTGCACTGAGTAGCTTAATTACTGCTTAGGGAATTTCCTTAGTATAGATTTTGTATTGAAATCTATATTAAGGAGTTCTTCAAGTAATGATTATGCGACTCCGAGTGCGGCATTGAGTTAGCCAAAAGAGTTTTGTTCCCACAAATTTTGTTTGTAAATAAAATGCGCTAAATATATTTAATATTTAGCGCACTGAAATTTCCCATGATTAAAAAAAAAACTTCTTGATATTTAAAAAAAAAGTGTGTGCGCACAGAAAACGGCAGAAGTGAAACTTCAGAAACATGTTTGTCTCTTTTTAGTGTAACTTTTTCGTTGCATCGAATCACAACGATTCTAAAGAAGTTTCACTTCAAAAATAGTGTAAAAGAACACGTTGTCTTAAAATAACCATTTCCAAAAATTCAGTCCCTAATTCCCACCACATTCCGCGCCATCGAGACGCTCGGTCCGGCCGCCTGACCATTTCGTAACTCGACCTTACCATTTATGGCCTTGTTGTTGCCATGCCATTAAACTCAAAAGTATCACAACCATTTCAAGCCTTGTGGAGTCGTGGCACAAAACATTATTAGGTTGCTCCTTTTTTATAACTTTTTCTCATGTTTGGGTTTTTCTGCTGATGTTGATAAGAGTACCTAAACAATGTGTGTGCTTGAAACATGAAGATGTTGGATTTACCAAAAGGAATGGGCCGTTGATAGGTAGCAGGGTTTTCTACACTCTCCTATGGATCAATTAGCATGTACGCGAAGTATCTCAGTTGCTCCGTTTGATTGTTATATTATCGGGCCTGAACCGCTGGCAAAGACAGTTTGCATTTTGCAGGTTGCACTTGCAATCGAATTCCCACAGGATTTTAAATAAAACCAAATTCGCTAGAACGACGTCACGGGTCTCCAACGCGACACCTAAATGGGCAGAGGTTCTCAATTCCACGCGTATATTTTTAATCTATATGCACTTCTATACTAATATTATAAAGAGGTAAAGTTTGTGAGGTTGTAGGAGGGTAATCTCTGGATCTATTGAACCGGTTTTGAAAATTCTGGTAACAATTGAAAGCCACATTATTTGTAAGTGTCATAGACTATATATTAACCCAAGGGAGTTCCCGTGGGAATTTAAAAAACTTATTAACTTAACACGCGGGCATCTGCTAGTAAATAAGGTAAGATGTAAGGTAAGAACTTAAAAGATCTATAAATGGAAACATGTAGGTATTCCAAACATTTAATCGCGACGAAAATTAAAGTAGGTATTAGGTACGCATCCGTTATAGGTGTTTCGCGGTAAGGATCACGGAGTTCGTGCACGCTGCGCAGGCGCCGCTCATCGCCACCGAGTCGGGCCGGATGCGAGACGTCTGCTCGCCCGAGACTTGGGTTATGTAATCCTAAGCACATGTATATGGCATTTTGCGTTATTATTACTTTGTTTTGGTATTTATGATTGAATAATTGCAGGATAACCTTACGGATGTCAAAATGTGTCTTTTTTTTAATGTGTCACTACAAGTTAGCCCTTGACTGCGATCTCACCTGATGGTAAGTGATGATGCAGTCTAAGATGGTAGCGGGCTAACCTGTTTGGGGCATGGCAGTTATATGAAACCCATACCCCTATTCGGTTTCTACACGGCATAGTACCGGAACACTAAATCGCTTGGCGGCACGTCTTTGCTGGTAGGGTGGTAACTAGCCACGGCCGAAGCCAGGCCAGACCAGGGGATGCCGGGGATCGAACCCGGGACCTCCGCACGTTAAGACAACAGCGCCCAACACTGCGCCACGGAGGTCGTCAAACATATTATAAGCTCGACCACGATTAAACCTTACGGATGTCTCATGCCCGGCAGCTCTTCATAATGAAGAACTCTCGCGCGTGCAGGTTTCCACACGATGTTATTCTTCACCGTTTGAAGCAAGTGATACCTATTTGATATCTTAAAACGCAGATAACTTCGAAAAGTTGGAGGTGCGTGCCCGGGGATCGAACCCGCGACCCCGTACTCGAAGTCAGGTCGAAGCGCTGGCCTATACATTTAAAAAAAAAAAAAAGGTGTCTAAACCACTAGGCTATCACCGCTTTTCAAGCTTATAAGCTGATGCCCGCGATTACGTCCGCGTGGTTTAAGTTTTTTGATTCCCGCCGGCGTGATTGAAGGACAAACCAACAAACCAATAAACCAACAAACAAACACACTTTCGCATTTTTAATAATAAAGTATGATAATTACTATATAAAATTCGGTATTAAAAAAATACTAATTACTAAAAATAGGTATTTCTTTTTACCAAAAGTTGTTGCGACCAACGACTTCAAGTAATAATTTTTTTTTTAAATATAGATATCGAATCAGATTATGTTATATAATGCTTTTATCAGACGAAGTGTTGACTACATTATTTCTACATCGACGTCAAAGTATTTTGACCACTTATTAATAAAATATTGCAAACATGTTTTACTTATACTTTTTAAATGCAATTTTTTATCACAAATAATCTTTTTATTAGCTAGAAGTCTATTATTCATTGGAATCGTAAATTATAGTATGGAATGTCAAATAGGTAGGTATACATAAAATAATAAGTGCATAGTTTTGTTAATGATTAAAAACCGATCATGTAAAAATAGACATCAAGAGGTCATCATCGAAATTATATGCAAATAATAATTATTTTATTAATAGTAGGTAATATTAAAAAAATAAAAGGATGCAGTGTCGCACTTTTTTGGCGCCATCCGTGTGTTAATATGAAACTTAATCTGTCGATAAGTGTTATTATATATTAATACTAGAGGACGCCCGCGACTTCGTTCGCGTGGCATAAGTTTTTTTAATTCCCACAGGCACTCCTTCATTTCCGGGATAAAAAGAAGCTTATGTCACTCTCCAGATCCTCAACTATACCTAACCATGCAAAAAATCACATCGATCCGTTGCTCTGTTGTGGCGTGATTGAAGGACAAACTCTCTATTTAACGTCCTTGGGGATAGAAATTTCAAGACTGTGGCATACGTATTTCATAAATTTAAATCGGAAGCCCAAATACCAAGTTTCAGGGCGATAACTTGAAAAACGACGGACTTTCATTCAAATTTTCAACCCCTATTTAACCCCTTTGGTGGTGAAATTTTTAAATATTTTGACACACGTACCTACTTCTTTATTTTTTACCGATAGCCAAAATACCAAGGTTCGTTGATATAACTTGAGAAACATCTTGAGAAATGAAGGACTTTTTTTACAAACTTTCATCCCCTATTCCATTCCTTTGGGGGTTGCAATTTCAAAAATGGTGAAGTACTTACTTCTTCATATCTAACTGAAAGCCCAAATGCTAAGTTTCATGGCTATAACTTGAGAAATGAAGGACTTTCATACAAACTTTCAACCTCAATTTACCCCTTTGGGGGTGGAATTTCTAAAAACTGTGAAATACGTATTTCTTTATTTTTCACCGAAAGCCAAAATACCAAGTTTCGTTGATATAACTTGAGAAATGACGGACTTTCATACAAACTTTGAACCCCTATTTAACCCCTTTAGGGGTGGAGATTTGAATATTCCTTCCTTAGTGAGCGCCTACGTCACAAAAGGAACCTACTGTTAAAATTTCAAGTTTTTAACCCCAGCGGTTTAGGCTGTGCGTTGATATATAAGTCAGTCACTCAGTCAGTCAGGACTTTGAATTTTATATATATAGATTTAGATCATTTAAATTAAATACAAATTGATATCAATCAATATTATTCTTTGATGTTTTTATGATTTACGATATCATAGACTGGGGAGTGACAGGGATATTTAAATAATCGTTGAAAAAAAAAAAGATGGTTGGTAAGTTATAGACAATATCATTAAATCACATGTTATTGCCCGCATTTTTAACAAATTATGAATAGGTTTTAGCAAGATTTAGGAAAGTGCTAGATTGAATGTTGTTTACACGTCTTCACAAAGCTTTATCCATTATACAGTGATAGGCTTGTGTTATACAATTTTATCCTGTTTATGTGTAGGTATGTCTAGTATATAATAAAAAGTATTGTATATAATAATGGTGTTAGCCATAGACATAGAATTTTTTCGCTCCGCTCAAGTGTTAGCTATTATACTAGCATGTGCTTATCTTTCATCAATACCCAGGCCCACGCCTAGGCCCATCTCATATGTCATATTTTGAGAACAGATATGTTTTTTTATTATGCGGCACTTCAGCGTCGACGCGAGATTCTTCAAATTCTTTGTTTCGCCGATGTGCGCTGGTTTCAATAACAGGTTCGAGGTATTTGGACTGACTGGAGATCCCCGATATATGATAAACTGTGCAGACTTTTTTAAGCCATCGGTTATAAGAATATAAGATTTTTGGAAGGCTGGGCAGCTTCAAACGTTTAGCCTAGTATAATGAACGAAAACATAAGAAATTATCAATTCAATATCACGAGAAATAAGATCAAGGTCAAGTCAATTAACATAAAACTAATTATTCAGTTTTATATCACCCATGACATCGATTCATCTTTATCGTAGACATTCACTTTTGGGCGTAGGCCTTTTGCTCTTGAAGGATGTCACCGCTATGTGCCACTTGGGCTCTTCATTGTAATCATTTGATGAAGATCTTGGATGAAATAAACACGGGATAGGAAACGTAAGAAAAATTTACGAAATCACGTTCGACTAACTTTTGCGGGGCGAGGAGAGAGTGCCTTGTCATTTTTCTGCCCAATTATTGACAATAGTGCATGACAAAGTCTATCACTATGACAACAGAATATCATAATGGCGAAAATGCCCAGTTCGCGGCTAGAGGGGTAAGGCGAATATTCGTCCAAGATGGAGATACTCCAAGCTCTTTCTATCGCCCGCAGATTTGCTTTCTTGTGGCCCATAGATTTTTCATCACAATCAAATAAACGACTTCTATTTGACATAGAATCATAACAAATTAAGGAAAAATAGCAAATGATTAAAAAATTCGACACCAGTATACGTACCACGCCTTATAAAGTATCTTCAAAGTATTTATACGCTATTTAGCACGTCCGTTAAGGTTTTTATTGAGCTGCAAAAACAAATATACTTTAAGGCGAGTTTTCACTGCTCACAGCTTTAACCTAGCATTTTAGGCCTGTTCCACTAGTCCCTACCAACGTATCCCCCCTGGATGGGGAAGAGTGGAATTTTTTTCCAATTCGGATACCAGTTAAAATCTCGAACTTATTTTGCATAATTGGAGATTTACGTACGTAGGTACTGTAAGGTTTATTATTTCGATAGTTGTCAATTTGACTTATGTCGACACTTTTTATTGCATTGGAGCTGCGGGTAGATCGAAAGGAGGCTGAAAGGGAGGTAATATTGGATTAAGCGTGCACTGGGTGATTAGAAATTAATAGGAGTTGGTGATAGTTTTTGTTGATTGATCGGTGGCTGTGAAAAAGTTATTTTGAAGATTAGACGCCACCGAGTTTCTTGCTGGTTCGTCTCGCAAAGTCGTGGCATTCCGAACCAGCGGTAGATTCGCTTAAAATTGTTAATGATGTGAGAGTACCCGTATTACTGAAGATTACAGAAGTTTTTGGTGAGAGCGATAAGGAAATGATGAATATATTGGTTTTAATAATGTTTCGAGTATTATTTCACGGAATATCCCTCTGAACCCATCAGTTCAGAAGCAGGGATAACGGGAAGATAGTACAGTTATCATCCCGTCGAAGGACTACGCCCAAAGGGAAAAAAAGGTCATGTACTATTTTTGTTTTTTTATATTTTCTTATTTATTGGTATTAATGTTTTCTTTTGGCCAAATTTATGTATTTTTGGATATAAGTGGAGCCCGTGATGTGTGTATAAAATACAATACAAATCCATATATATATATTTTTTTTTCTTCTAAATTGAATACGCAGGTGATAAAAGTACTGGTCGATAAGATATTAGTACACGATTAGTAATCAGAAAGTTACTTGTTAATTTGCGGTTCCGCGTCTGTAAATTATGTTTAATTGTGGAGTAGTTTGCGGAGCACCGGCGCCATGCGTTTGGACTATGGGTATTCGAGATACGGGATAAGTAGAATTGGAACGTGTACTTTTGTATTATTTTTAATTTTTTAGCTGGGTATCGAGGCAGCGCCCGTGTATCGGTTCGCGCAGTCATTCGAGGCGTTGAAGTGAATCCACTGAGGAGCCGCGTGAGAGGCTGGAATGGAGGTTGACGAGGGCCTAGATGGTGCTGAAGGAGCTGCTAATGCAGGTTGGGTAACAAGTGGTACAGCCGTGTGAGTTATACAAAATGTTTGATTGTTCTAAAGGGACTCATACTTGCCGTAAGTACTTTTTGTTTCCTCTTTATTATTATACGAAGATTTTGATTTGGTTAGACTTTAGTTGCAAACTGCGTGAGACCCGTCGACTAGTGGAGGCGGGCTGAGCTATGTAACGTGTCGTACTGTATTGGTGGGAAGGTTTGACGCTGAACAATGTCGTAATGGTGGAATTTATTCATTAGTTTTGAGGGCGCTCTCAAAAGGATTGCAAGAAGAAGGGTTAGACAAATTTTAGCTTAAAATTCGGTAACTAGGTTTGGCATAATTCAATGGGTTTGGCAAGGTTTTACTTGTCTTTCAAACAAAAATTAAAACTGTTTTTGTGGATCATAGCCCATCGTGATCGTGATCGGGTTCGTAGGATTATAACTGACTAAGGATTTGAATTGGTATTTTGTTTTTCCAAGTGTTTGGTTCTGTTTTTTGTTTGGGGGAGCCAACAATCTAAAATAGTAACCAGTGGTATTTCTTTTGGATGAAGTTTGTTTTCAGTAATACTGGTAAAATGAAATTATTGAAATGAAATTATTTATTTATTTCACGTATTACAACTAGTAGCATTTATGAAATGCCATGATACTGTCGCTCGGTGGCAGATTCGTTTGGAAACATCTACCTACTGAGATAGATTATTGAATAAGCTAGAGATGGGTTTATTATTTTTGTATATTTTTGTATATTTATATTTATTCTTCGCTTAGACTTATAAAAAGCGCTTAAGAAAGTCAGGTCGATAAAGTACAATACAACATTGATAAAAATTTACATTGATATGTCATAAAAATTAATAAGTTACCCGAGTACCTAGTCATAAAAAAATTTATACATATGTTATGTTATTTACAAATTACAATGTCGCAACTTCATAATAAAATGTCATAATTATTATATTTAAATTAAAAAAGAAAGGAAAATTACTCAAGTACATAATTTTCATGTCATAAAATAAATATAGTCACAATATCATATTATATTAAAAGTACACATGTACCTACATAATTTTTATCCTTGCTCGTTCAATAGCTTGTGCGGTGTTATAATATTTTCCATGCGTTTTTATCATCTAAGTAATCATTAATCATGTAATAACTTTTTTTTAATTAAAATTTCTTTTATTTTACTTTTAAACTGTCTGTCAGAAAGATCGGTTATATCCTTTGGAATCCTGTTGTAGAAGCGTATCAAGCTGCCCAATAATGATTTACTGGTTTTAGACAACCTGAATGTCTGCCCAGTTAACTTATGTTTGTTTCGTGTATTATAGTGATGAGAGTCAGAGTTCTTCTTATACGATGCTAGATGTTTCCTAATGTACATAATATTCTCAAATATATAAAGTGAAGGCATAGTCAGAATGCCGATATCTTTAAACAAATTTCTTAGAGAATCTCTGGGCTTCATCTTATAAATGGCGCGAATAGCGCTTTTTTGGAGTATAAAAATAGTTTTCCAATCGAAAGCCGAGCCCCACAACAAAATTCCAGACATCAAGCTATGGAAATGTGCAAAGTATACTATTTTAGCAGTTTTTACATCTGATAATTGCCTTATTTTACGAATCGCAAATACCGCTGAACTTAGTTTATTTGCCAGATTATTAATGTGCGGTCCCCATTGTAATCTAGAATCAATGATTAGGCCAAGGAAAAGAACGTCGTGTGCTATATCTAATTTTTCGTTGTTCAGAAATATCTCAACATTTCTTTCCCCACGGAAGTTCGATGAGGCAAAATAAACACATTTGGTTTTTTTTACTATTTAATGCTAAGCTTATTATTGACCGAAAACCATTGCGAAAGCTTGGTGAGTGTTTTATTAAGTTTTCCCAAATCGGAGTTTTTCCTGTTGACTTTAAACACGAGAGAAGTGTCATCTGCAAATAATACGATATCTGCTAGTTCTTTTACTATACTGGGAAGATCGTTAATATAGACTATCAAATTAGGTTATAGGATAGGTTATCAAATTGGTTCCAGTCATTATTGTAGCCTTCGTCTTGAACCCGCTCTTGCTTGTTTGAATCGCCTTTGAGGCTGGTCAAAATGGTTACAAATACCAGTAATAGACTAGAGACCCGTTTGGATCCGTGTTCCCTGTAGTCACATGATAGTGGTAGGCGAGAGAACTATTTAAGATCCGTGATTTAAACAATTTATATTATCTAGTAGCTGATGCCCGATTTGATTTGATTTGATTTAAAGGCAAAATTTTGAATTGGTGTAAATTTTAATTTTGTTCATCGCTACGAGCCGTTAAAATCATTTTAATTGGGATACTTATTTTCGATGGGAAAGGAACTTTATGTGTCTACTGGATTAAAACTTACAGGAAATACAATAAATAGGAATAGTCCGATTTTTAATGTGTTCAATTCAAAAAAATAAATAAATTGTGTATAATAGGGATGGGACATAATTAATTTATACGATCGATTTAAAAAAAAAAGGGAGAGATTAAGCAGTTATCATTGTGTGATGGTTTAATAGCGAGTAAAAATGACTTGAACGTTGGAACTGGGTTGTGTGGTATCATATATGAAGCGGTGCTTGAAAGTTTCAGGGAAAGAAGCAGTGGAGGATGATGAGTTGACCCCGGGTGAGAAAGGGTCTAAGGAAGGCAGACACAGGGTCATGCTCAGGAGGGTTGGACTCTAAGGGAAAGAGTCCAATCAAAGGAAAGGGCTGGCACTGGGTCATACCTAAGGAGGATTGGACTCTGGGTGTAGAGAGTCCAATCTAAGGAAGGTTGATACTTAAGGAAGATGAAACTCTTGATGGAAGAGTGTAATGTAAGGAAGGCAGACACAGGGTCATGCTCAGGAGGGTTGGACTCTAAGGGAAAGAGTCCAATCAAAGGAAAGGGCTGGCACTGGGTCATACCTAAGGAGGATTGGACTCTGGGTGTAGAGAGTCCAATCTAAGGAAGGTTGATACTTAAGGAAGATGAAACTCTTGATGGAAGAGTGTAATGTAAGGAAGGCAGACACAGGGTCATGCTCAGGAGGGTTGGACTCTAAGGGAAAGAGTCCAATCAAAGGAAAGGGCTGGCACTGGGTCATACCTAAGGAGGATTGGATTCTGGGTACAGAGAGTCCAATCTAAGGAAGGATGAAGAGCTGGATGATACGTACGTAGCAAGTTTGTTTTATTTTCGTTTCTTCACAGGTTTGGATCCAGAATAATGGGAGAAGTAAAATATAGTGTAGTGAATCTTATAACTTTATGCAAAATATTTTACTGGAAGAATCATACATCGCCATCCGAATTCAGTTTAATAACTCAAAGAATCAATTACACGTTTCATTGGGGTTTGTCAATTATCAAAAATAATTATAAACAGAACATACATTTCCATTTCATTACTATTTTAATTGATCAATAATTAATCACTCATAGCACTATAGTGACTAAGGTACTTAAATGGTATTCATGTAGGGTTACAATAATATTATTAGGCATGTATAAAACGGAACGTTAAAATGGAGTAGTGCTTAAAGAGGAAAGCGAACGTTCAAGATTTAAACGGTTAATGTATTGTTTCTTTAGACATTTTAAACTTAACCATATTCCGAATAATAAATCCGTAGTAATTTTGGCTCTAATTTTTAAAACTTACTGTAAAAAAAAAGGAAATCCTGCACATTGTCTCGAATCGCAGGGCGGTTACTGGTCATGTCATTTAGTCTCAAAACCAATATGGACTAATTAATATCTTTTATGTTTTTGGGTTATGGATATGTATGGCGTTGTTGGGTTATTAATATAAGAAAGGACACATATTAAGCCAGTGTAAGTTTCAGATAACACCGTGACGAATGACTATGAAAATGCACGGAGTAAAGAAGCACTTTTCAAGGCTAGCACGCGACGAGGTCGATGGACTTGAATACGCATTTAAAGAAGAAGCCGAGGTTATACCAATGGGTTCAGTAGGGCGGTGTGCCCAGCCCAAGGTAGAAATGGCGCATACAAGAGGACTCTATAGAATAGAATAGAATATAATATTTATTTATTTGTATAGTTGTAAGTAGGGTAGCGTGCAAAATACTTAAAACTACCATAATTTTCATAAAAGGGACTAAACAAGTTGCAAGTTTCAAATTTTTGTAAAATTAACTTACATAAATAGACAAATGAGAGTTTAAAAAAAAAAAACGTGTGGTGTCGTGGGACACCAGATAGGATCAAAGTTCCTTATTACATACTTAAATTTCAATTTCATTTTTTTTTGAAAATTTACAGTTATTTATTTTTATTAATAACATTTTTTGTTTTAACTTTAAAAAAATATTACAATATGAACCTTAACACTAAGGCATTAAAGTTTGATTTGGAATGTACAGTGGATTTCGGGTATAACGACGATGAAGGGACCACTCTATTTTCGTCGTTATATACGGGAGTCGTTACAGGCAAAGGTAAAGATACAGACACGTACACATGTATAGTGTATATTATATTCATTTATAATTGAAAATATTTGCACACATAATTACTCACTGGTACATTTAAAAAAATGTGTAATATTAGTTTGCTTCAATTTACCTCCGAAACGTACACGCTTCCCTACCTGCGTACCTGATATCTATAAACAAAAGGTAAAGGTCTCCACACTTGCTGACCATCTGTGTGGATGTAAACAAAAGATAAGAAATGTTTGTGAAAGAAAGAAATCTTTGTGTCTTTGGCGGCCGACTCCGGTCGCAATATCTGCATGGGATTTCTAGGAATTTGTTACAAATGATTCATTAAAAACAGTCGCTACACCCGAACTCGGCGTTACATCCAAAGGCGCTATAGCCACATGAATTTTGTACTAAAGTATGCTTTAAATTCAAGGGACTAAGATTTAACGTCGCTATAGGTAAATGGTCGCTACAACCAAGGTCGCAATAAATGAAATCCACTGTAGTATATTTATAAGCAAGACCTTTTGTCTTCGTTAAAAAAAATCTCCACGCATTAACGCACGGGCGCATCCACGCCGGACGTTTTTGCCGGCTAGGGTACCCTGTCGCCCCATAAAGAACTTAGTTCCAAAATCCGGTGATTAGTTTCAAGATTCAAGGATTCTTTTAAGGAATAGAAGTTTTAGACTACTAGCCGTTTATACAGCTTATTTTTGAATAATTTTATTGTTAATGCCTTATTATCTCTTGGCAGCTTATTGTAAATTTTTGCGCATAAGGCTGAAGCTGAGCTTTTTTTTTTTTTTTAAGTAAAAGGTAGTCTAAGATTAATTAAGAGAGATTAGGTCAAGCCTCAAAACGCGAGGGGACTCGCTTATGGTAGGATGGCCGAGCTGTAAGGTTTATTATTTCGATAGTTGTCAATTTGACTTATGTCGACACTTTTTATTGCATTGGAGCTGCGGGTAGATCGAAAGGAGGCTGAAAGGGAGGTAATATTGGATTAAGCGTGCACTGGGTGATTAGAAATTAATAGGAGTTGGTGATAGTTTTTGTTGATTGATCGGTGGCTGTGAAAAAGTTATTTTGAAGATTAGACGCCACCGAGTTTCTTGCTGGTTCGTCTCGCAAAGTCGTGGCATTCCGAACCAGCGGTAGATTCGCTTAAAATTGTTAATGATGTGAGAGTACCCGTATTACTGAAGATTACAGAAGTTTTTGGTGAGAGCGATAAGGAAATGATGAATATATTGGTTTTAATAATGTTTCGAGTATTATTTCACGGAATATCCCTCTGAACCCATCAGTACGTACCTACTACGTACTATACGGAAAGTCAATATTCTTAAGGAGATTAAGTGCGCTTTGATAAAGTTTTTAACCTTAAAAACATCGTTATTATGAGTCTCATTCCCAAACAATTACATTTTCATTGATTTGTTGTTGAATTGGAACACAAAAGAAAAACACATGGGGAAGTTAATAAATAAAGGCGGTATTTCTGATTCCTTACATAATTTTCTAATTAGTTTTTAACTGTAGTGTAGCTGGGACGTTTTGAAAACTGACCATTTCGGGAACGGTAATTTTTTTAGCAATGGGACTTATTTGCGAATAATACAGTTATATTTTGTACCATTACTTTTATTTACATAAGATAACACTCAACTCTACTCTCTTCTCACTATGATACCTTTAATTCAATTGTCGACTCATTCAATACATTCTGAAGTTTCTCAGGTTCTTTTGCAATCCAGGACCTTGCTCTAAATACGAGTATATTGGTTTTAGCACCTGTTTTGTGTGAACACAGCGTTGTCTGGAAAACTGTTATGCAATCCGAATTAGCATTCCATGATGAATTGGTTTGGTTGGTCTGCTTTGAATGAAATTATGATATCTCTGTACCGTTTGTGTGGTTGGAATATTATTAAGATTTTCCTGTTTACTTGAGTGGGTGTCAAATTTTCCTTTGCAGCGACTTAATTTGTGTTTTGTAGGTAGATTTTCTATATAGATACTGATGATATTTGTCCTATCAGCTAACTGATTTGTCCGTATGTTTATTACAATTTCATTGAGCTTTTATCCCTCTTCAAAAGGTATTATAAATTTTCTATTCTCAATCCGTTGTATTAGTCATCGTCGTACTTGGCCACAAGGAATTATTTGATGAGTAAAAGATATACTATTATTTGAACTATATGGTACTAAACAAATAAAGCTATAATATAAGGTGAACCAGAGACGCCTCGTTGGTCTAGCGGTTAGCATGGTTGACTGCGGATCACGAGGTCCTTGGTTCGATTCCCGGTGGGGTATAAAAATTGTTAGGTATTGGGTTTTTCAGTTAAGAAATTCTCAGTGCCAGCCCGTAATACAAAATATGCCACTTTTGGTAATACAAGTGGTTAAGAGTTCGGCCTCCCATTCGGAGGTAGATATCCCGGACACATTTAGTACTTTACTTTTAGGAGTCATGAGCGATTTTAGCAAGCGACCTTTTTTTAAAGGCGAAGGGAAACATCGTGTATAAAGTGTGAGAGAGTTCTCAAAATATTTTCAAAAGTGTGTGAAGTTCCATTCCGCACTTGGCCAGTGTGGTGCACCTAAACCTTACTCACTCTGAGAGGAGGTCCGTGCTGAGTATTGGGCTTTGTGCTATTCTGTTTAAAAGCAGTTTACATGGAGACAGCTTAAGCACATTGTAGGGCATCCTCTAGCACGACTGATATTGATGTACAGCTGTTAAAGACCGTGTTTCTGATTTGCAAAAGAGTCTGAAAAACTTTCAATTGCTTCTGACTCAAAAATTAAAGATTGAACATAATCATACAGTGAAGAGAGTGTTGTCTTTGGTAAAGAAGTACTAGAACAAGAAGAAGATGTATAAGAGTAACAGAACAAAATATAACAGCTTATTCGCAAAGAAGTTCCTTTGCTAAAAAATGAGCAGCTTTCGGAATGACCGTTCATATTGGTGCGTATTAAAGAAGCCTTTGTCTAAAGTATACGATACTGGACATCCTCACGCTGACATAATGATGATGGTGCTGAATAATTGAACTTCAACGCCAACTAAGCGATTTGTACGCAAAAAATTACACTCAAGCTACTCGTGCCATCATCGCTTCGTACCAAACAACAAATTACGGATTTTTTCTAGGTGGTCAGAAAATGATCAACAATATTATTTAATTTAAGTATATGAGTTGTTTTTATTCACTACTAATATAATGATCAACTAATTGTAGTTAATGGTTATGCTTTGCAAAAACTATGCAAGATAGTATGTATTTACGCCTTCATATAATATCTACTTAGTTGTGTTAAAAACGTTGGAGGACATAGATTTATTTGATGAAGTTACTTAAGTATTTATAATTCTTCTTAAATCTCTTGTCTGATGATTGTGTCCTTACTGCATCTCTCATACTCTATCAGTCTCTATAACTTTGTACCATTTGTTGTGCAAGTAACATTACCAAAGTCAAGTAGCTTAATCGGTCACTTGCTATTTGAAAGAACTGATTATAATATGAACTCTTTATAATATTAGTATAGATGTAGGACACGCTG
Organism: Erebia ligea; assembly: GCA_917051295.2. Classification (NCBI taxonomy): domain Eukaryota; kingdom Metazoa; phylum Arthropoda; class Insecta; order Lepidoptera; family Nymphalidae; genus Erebia; species Erebia ligea. Next base: position 4,417,292 of record OU785241.1, read on the forward strand.
AGCAGCCAAGTACATTTTATCCAAGGTTGCTGTAGGTTTTTAGCTGCCTCGTTGGTCTAGTGGTTAGCATGTTCGACTGCGGCCGGCGATGTCCTGGGTTCGAGTCCCGGGTTGGGCCATAACAAGTATTGAGTTTTTCTTACAAAAATTCTCAGTACTAGCCCGGAGTAAGGAAGTTGGCGGTGTTTCACCCCCGCGCCTCGGGGAGCACGTTAAGCTGTCGGTCCTGCGCGGCCTGATCTCTCTCCGGTCGTGTCGTGTCGAAGCAACAGGGAGTGCACCTGTGTATGCGCACACACTTGTGCACTATAATATCTCCCGCGCAGATAACTAATCTCTCTGGAGATAGGCCGCGGTGGCCGAAATTCGGTCGGGAAGACTATTTCAAAGAATCTTTGAACTCCACTCGTTGAATAGTTGTCGTATCTATCCACAGCACATGTATAACGTTATGTTGGAATGGAAAAAGCAATGTTATAAAAGTTAAACTTTTTTTTAAAAGTAGCCGCATATAATAGTAGTAATCTAATCAGTGAAACAACTAATAATATCCAATAACAATATTTCTGCAGTCTGCCAGGTAATGGCTACTGCCAGCGGAAACATATATCCTGCCAATGACTTTTAACACTATTCAGGTTTTCTCGCGATATTTTCCGTCTGACACAGCACTTGATAAATCCATATCCATACCAATATTATAAATGCGAAAGTGTGTCTGTCTGTCTGTCTCTCTGTCTGCTACGCTTTCCCGGCCCATCTTTTCAACCGATTTTGCTGAAATTTGGTATAGAGATAGACTACTTTATCCCGGAAAATTAAGGAATTCCCGCGGGAATCAAAAAACCTTAACCCACGCGGACGAAGTCGCTGGCATCATCTAGTAATTGATATATTTAGCTACTCACACGGTATATAAAATTGTCAAGAATTGCAACTATGCGACCATACTCTCTAGAACTTTATTAATTGCTTTTATTTATAAAGGAACATAATACAATTTTAATTAACAAGGAATCTATTAGGCAACTGATATTGACTAAATGAACTAGCTGATGTCATACTGTTAGTGACCACTACCACTCCACTACAAAAAAAAAAATCGTTGGATACAAATCGGTTTATTCGCGTTGCTGCGTCTCTTGTTCCACCACTACAGTCCATTAACGTCCCACTGCTGGGCACAGGCCTCCACTCTCGTAGGAGAGAGGGAATTAGAGCTTAGACCCACCACGCTGCTCCAATGCGGGTTGGCGGGCTTGCTTTAACGACTATTGTCATGTTAGTGACAATAACCGGGACCGACGGCTTTACGTGCTCTCCGAGGCACGGGGGTGACACACCGCCAACTTCCAACTACGGGCTGGCACTGAGAATTTCTTAACTGAAAAACCCAATACCTAACAATTTTTATACCCCACCGGGAATCGAACCAAGGACCTCGTGATCCGCAGTCAACCATGCTAACCGCTAGACCAACGAGGCGTCTCTGGTTCACCTTATATTATAGCTTTATTTGTTTAGTACCATAGTTCAAATATTGATGGAATCAAATCATCAATTCCTATGGAAATAATTCCATAGGAATTATTTGAGTAAAAGATATACTATTAATCTTTTACTCATCAAATAATTCCTTGTGGCCAAGTACGACGATGACTAATACAACGGATTGAGAATAGAAAATGTATAATACCTTTTGAAGAGGGATAAAAGCTCAATGAAATTGTAATAAACATACGGACAAATCAGTTAGCTGATAGGACAAACAGGCGACCAAAATAAAAGCGAATGAACTTATGCACCAACCCAATATATTATGTCCGTAAGTGGAATTTCGACCTTGATTTGCACGCATCGCCATAAACGTCAAGGTCGTCGCACTCATGAGATTACGGATTTTGAGAAACGCTCAAATTGTTTCCCGTATAAAGGTAGACGCGCACGACTTCTATTACCACGAACCAGAAGTAACCGCTCGAAAATATACTGTGCATCTTTTAAGCAGTTTTTTGTGCGTTAGTAGATTTATGCACTCTAGTGATACTTTAACTATTAGTAAAGTTTGAGCAAAGTCAAAGAACGCTCTATAAATCTTTCAAAAGAGACTTGGCTAAGTTGTTATGAACTTAAACTAGATATTGATTACAAAGACGCTGAGACGCTTTCCCATCATCTAAATAAAATAGCTAAGTAAACGCTGCACGTTGCACCAGTAATTAACTTGTATCTAGATGTTCCAAGTATTTGTATCTTACGTGACTGTAATACTTGAAATGAAACTGCTGAACACCTGTTAGTGGCAGGTGTTATTATAAAATTCTATTCGCTTTTTGCTTCTGCTTGGCCTGTGTAAGGCGCGGTGTGCACAGACTTGGTGACGGTGTGGGGACGAAATAAGAGCTGATAATTCCTGCCGAGTTACATCTCTGGTTCTGATTTGAAGACCATTGGCAAAATTTAACCCTGTACTTGTAAGGCATGACTTTAAAAATCTCATTGAAGGCAATATGCGTAGAAGAAAGCTGTGACACGGAAAAAGAGGAAACATTTTATGAAGCAGACCAAGAAGAAAGTTAGAATGGGATCATAAAGGAGAAAGCCAGACATATTACACTAGAATCTTAAAAGCATTACTGTACAATGAAAACTGACAATTGACACTTTAGTACTATTCGGTTTGTGGTATTTTCCTTATATTTTATAAACTACTCTATCAGACATGTACACTATACTACAATACTACATAATATGTTAAGGTAGAGAGATATATTTTTCCATGTAATGCGCCATAAGCTTTTAACTGCGTGGGATGAACGCGGATCCTGGCGGAGTTATAAAAAAAGCAAGTCCCCTGGTTTTTTATGTGGAGCTGTTTTGTAATTTGTCTGTTGCCAGGCGATTTGGAGAGTCGTTGAGCTCTTTATATCACTTTCGACGAACACGATTCCCAAGTAATATATAGAGTGAGTATATATTTATACTTAATTACTTACAAAAATAATTAATTGATTGCCAAAACTTTAACATTTTGTAATGTGCTCCATGTTTCATCTAATAGAGTCAATAGAACCTTTTTTTATTAATTTGACTTTGTATATCCGGGACATCACGTGGTCCTTGCAGGCTCTTTTCTCGCATGCATGGATTAATATTGTTAATTTTGGTGCAAGGACAAATCTATTGGAGTTTGGAAAATCGTGAGAGAAATTTGGTGCGCGGAAATTTTATTCAGCGTCTTTTCCGCGCATATTTGACGTGTAGATTATATTTCAATAATTTGGATTGCTGCGGAACTCCGCTTGTGACTTTCCGATGGATTTGTCCCTGCTCTAAGGGAGCAACAGCAATCTCCCGCAAGTGTTCTCCCGCTGACATGAAACTGGGGGTTACTAACTTACTACCATGGCTTATAGGAGTATTATTTCGAAATGACAGTTTTATGTCACGTGCACTGACGTCCCTAAAATAAGGACTATAATTCTAAAACAGGAACGTCAACAATATTAAAACAATAGGGATTGAAGCGATGGTAGTATGCCCCCTGTACAGTTTTATCGAATGGAATGGAATAGTACAGTTTTATGGAATGGAATGGTACAATTTATCATCGGAATTTACGTCCTAAATGTGCAGCCCGCAAGCCCCTGCATCTGAAATTGATTTTTGTTCCCTTTGTAAAAAAATACGATCACGATTTCAATTAGATGACACGGCACTTGCGTCCGTCTGATGGGTCAAGTCCCGAATCCCATCCTATATCCGTCACGTGAGAAGACCCCCCGTTGTCAAGTCGTGACGCAGATCTTGCGAAAGCCCATAATGAATTATAATATTACCTACTAGCTGATGCCCGCGACTTCGTCCGCGTGGATTGAAGTTTTTTGGTTCTCGCGGGATCTCTTCAATTTTCCGGGATAAAAAGTAACCTATGTGTTATTCTAGACTATAATCTATCTCTGTGCCAAATGTCATTCAGATCCGTTCAGCCGTTCTGGCGTGAAAAACTAACAAACATCATACATTCATACATCCATATACGAGTACATACAAACTTTCGCGTTTATAATATTAGTAAAATTAATATTAGTAGTAGTAAGATCAGAAAGACAACAGTTGTTTAGTTTGATTTTTCAAGGTTTTATGTAAAATTTTTAATTCCTCGTTTTCCTCGTCACAAATGTTTTCCTTATACATAATCCGATATTTATAAATCTGATTTATTTGAATTGAATTGTTTAGGTAATCTGTACTTTAATTATGCATGATCAATGGTCAATCAGAGTTACCATATGGTATTTACACTAAAATAAAGTTTTACATTTGCTTTCTATCAGTATGACAAAATAAAGATATTTCTGACCTTTAGACGAAAATCTTACAGATCATGGTCAGATAATTAAATTAAAACATTAGCATTGTTTAAAGATGGACGTAAAAAAGTTAGCGTATTGTCGTGCATCCAGCAAGGGTGGCCGTTTTACATCCTCCATTTTGTCCTTTGTATTCTCAAACGTTAGTATTTTGGATCGTATAACTGTTCTAATGACAATCAGCCAACAGCCATGTCCCAAAGACCAGTGCAATAGTTATAAATAATAAATAAAAATCATTTATTGTTCAGAAAAAAAAAATTACAATCGCATGAATATAGGTTTAGCGTCTGATGCCTACGATAAGTTTGAAACTCGTGTTATAGGCACCAGTGCTTTCCCCTTACAGTCTTCATAAGTCATAAGTCATAAATATTTATTCAATTTAGGTAGACACGCTACACTTATTGACGTCCAGTTACATAAAAATATGATGGTGATAATCTGTTCCGGTATCTTAAAACTAAAGCTACGAGCGTTCCAAACGCGCCCAGGTCTGAGAAGAGCCCACAACAAACTCAGGTGGGGTAATCTCATACTATACCAGACAACAAAAGAAATAAAAGAAATAAAGTTACCCATAAAGTTACCGCAGTTGCCGCTGTAGTTTTGACAGTTTAATGAACGCATTATTATCACTGATTTGTAGTCATTTTCTAACTATTGGCTGAAATACACAGGTGCAGCAAGAATGTTTATTTATTTATTTTTATTATTTTTCTACATAATATGTCTTATAAGTAACAGAAAATAAGTGGACAAAGGTGAAGCTTATCTCTGGAATAGAAATTAACCATAATCATACTAATATTATACCTAAATGTGAAAGTGTGTTTGTTTGTTGGTTCGTCCTTCAATCACGCCGCAATGGAGCAACAGATCGACGTGATTTTTGGTATGGGTATAGTTGAGGACCTGGATAGTGACATCGGCTACTTTTTTATCCCGGAAAATTAAGGAGTTCCCGCGGGAATAAAAAACACTTGAACCACGCGGACAAAGTCGCGGTCCTCAGGCTAGTAACACCATAAATTGGGGCAATTACACCGATTGTAGCAATGACATCTTCAGTGCTAAGGGGGCAACAAAATACATTGCAGGGCAGGGTTTATTAAAAGAAAACCAAGTTGATACCTATGACCTTTATAGTCGTTTATGTCTGGTCAACTCAAATACTAGAACTGCTGAGTGAAGTTTTTACGAAATGTTATTACATAATACATACAAACAGGTTCCACGGACGTCGTGGACACATAGAAAGCTAACTGGAAACCATAAGTTGGACCGGCCAAGGGAAAGGGACATAATGCAATGTCCGCTCTGTATTGTTGACAAACGGATTGGAAACTATCGCTCCGGGTATCTAATTAGAGTAAAATATGATTCCCGTCGAAGTATTACATTTAAAATAGCTTTCTAAAGCATTACTATAATGTGGCTATTGGCTGTTTTGCTCAACATTTAAAACACGATTCTGTAAGATTGAAAGTTATATACAGATCATTGAAAGACTGGAATAAAAAATAGGCAGTCATAGGGACTGCCGATTGAAGTGAAAACGAATACTTAAAATAATTAAAAAAAAGTTAAAATATAAACCTTTAAACTAAGGCATTAAAGTTTAATTACGAATGTAGTATATTTATGTTTAAGACCTTTTGTCTTCGTAACAACGCGAGCATGTCGCTGTTCGCGAGCATGTCGGTGTTCGCGAGCATGTCGGTGACGCAAACCCACAAGTTTACCCCCTACCAAAAAGTGCTCAACGCGGCTAAAGAAGTTTTCACCTCAACTACAGACGGCGAACTATTCGTCTATTCCGCATAGCAATGGACAAGAAAAGGTTTAGAAAACTAACTAGCCTTCAGAGAAGCACATGAAGAGGAAAATATTAGCTTTATGAAGAGATACTGCTGAGCTTCTGGATATAATTTGTTTAACGAACCGGAGTCTAATTAATTATCAAAAACGCTTTTAAAGTAAAAATTTAAAACAATTTTGTTTACTACTCCTAACAGTTTAAAATTAAAATACAAGTAAGTATGTACCTATAAAACTTTGCCTATTGACTTGTATAAATTATGTAAATGTATTTAATATTGTTGACGCCAGTTCTAGTATTTCCGTCGTAATTCCACAGGTAATTCTTAAATACAGAATATCCGTACTAATATTATAAAAGCGGAAGTGTGTCTGTCTGCTACGCTTTTACGGCCATCTATTCAACCGATTTTGACACAATTTGACTCAAGGATATTTTGCAACCCAGGAAAGGATATAGGCTATACTATCCCGGATAGAATTATGAAAAATATAAATCCATACGGGCGAAGTTGCGGACATCTTCTAGTATTTATATATTTTTCTGCACTAAGTACTTAGGCCTAGTAGTTACATAGTTGTTTGTAATCAAACAAGTATTTACGATCATTAAAGGTCTGACATCGTAAATGTTAAAGACTCTATTGTTGCTTGTGTATTTTCCTCACGTCCTAAGATTAGTTTCGATCGTGTCTTTGCCATGTAAAATCACGTTTTAATTAGCCCTAGCTTTTTCTCTGAGTTTCTCACGTTTAATTCACATACGACCAAGTATATATATATTTTATTTTGCTTTAAGTTTTGCCATTCCTTGTAAATTAATGCTAAATGTACACCGGCATTAAAACTTGCAGAAGTTTTATCAATGCCAATTTTGGTAAAATTTAGTAAGTGTACAAAATTTTACTTCCTTTGAGTATAATTGCAATCTACGTTTTATTGGTAGTGAACAAACTCAAACTCAATTTTTTATTTTATTCAAATAAACTTTTACTCTTGTAATCGTCGAGTGAATCTGCCGCTGCCAAACACCTAGACTACAATGGTAGTCTGGCATAAACTATTTAGCTTATCGCATAAGCTTGCGCTGCTATAATAATTGACAAGGCCGCCTTTCGTATCCTTCGTTCTTTCTATTTCTGTTATTTTTGCTTTTGTAATAGTTTATAGTATAGCAATCCAAACCAGTAGAAGATTTACTTGACGATTCAAAAGCGCCTATTCTAAATGCGCCTATGTAAATTACCTAAGTAAATTTTAACACATGTCACGAATTTCTGGAGAACTCTACGTAACATACTATTATCATCATCACCACGTGCCTTCTTCAAAACGAAGTTTTTTTTTTTTTTTTATCCACTACAAGTCAGCCCTTGACTGCAATCTCACCTGATGGTAAGTGATGATGCAGTCTATGATGGTAGCGGGCTAACCTGTTAGGGGCATGGCAGTTATATTAAACCCATACCCCTATTCGGTTTCTACACGGCATCGTACCGGAACGCTAAATCGCTTGGCGGCACGTCTTTGCCGGTAGGGTGGTAACTAGCCACGTCAACACATGACGATTGACGTTTGGCAATCGTCATGTGAAAATCTTCTCTATTTTGAGCTAAATCTTTTAGCCTTGGATAGCTAAGCCATGTACACCCCCTTATATCGTCCAACCACTTGCGCCTTTGGCGACCTGGGGGTCTACTCTCTTTCTCTCAAACGAAACTTCGCAAACGGACGTAATTAGTCGGTTATTAGACCCACACAAAATAGTTCAATCCAATCGGTCACGAAAATTGTCTATGGATCCGTACTTCGTCTGCGTGTACGAAAACGAATTAGAGAGGAGCATAGAGATAATATTATGTAGGAGAGGAGTTAACGAAATTTCGTTCGTTCGTTTGCGAAGTTTCGTTTGAGAGAAAGAGAGAGTAGACCCCCTGGAGCTCGCTTGCCTGCAATCCTTCCTTCCAAAATTAGTCTTGGAAGTGAGAATTGGGCTCCGCTTTGCAGGTGTCCGAAGGAAGCCAGTTTTCTCTGCATGATTGTGGACATGAGTTCTCTGTTTTTGTGGACTAGTTCCAGTACCTTAGTGTTAGGTGTAAAGCTGTTTCAGGTGATCTCAAGCATATCATTATAAGAATTTAAATCGCAATTTAAATATTCATAACGGAATGTAACTACCGAACTACGCCAATAAAGCATTCTATGTATTGGAATATTTGTTAGTCAGAAATGAGTTCTATTATGTAAGATATCAATTGAATATTGATCAGCTTTGATATATGACCGATTTTGATTAAGAAGTCATTTTGTAGTCATTAGTTATAGATTAGCAATACAGACATCTTAAAACTAATATCAATTAATCATTTATTTTTAATTAACATATTATTTTCAAAGGCCATGACCTCAGAAATAAGATGGTCCCAGATCACAACAGAATGATTAAATTAAATCGAAATGTCAACGATAGTAGTATGTTATTCGCCGGTTCTGCCCCACTCGCCTGCCCTCCCCCACCCACACCTCCCCGCTACGGTTTTGCGTACTGCTTGCCGCTAAAAAAAAAAAAAAAAAGGTTTAGCCCCCCATTTGAATCGTTTGCGCGCACTCTCGTACTCGTATGTAGCATAGTTTCGGAGATAGCTTTTTGCAGCGGTGCTCGTTGTTCGTTAATGACATGGGTAATTAGATAACGAACTCGGACGCTACGCTTAATCACCTGTCCATTCACAATGGCCTCGAAGTAACTCCAACTTGCTAATCCATACTAATATTATAAATGCGAAAGTGTGTCTGTCTGTCTGACTGTCTGTCTGTCTGCTACGCTTTCCCGGCCCATCTTTTTAACCGATTTTGCTGAAATTTGGTATAGAGGTCCACGCGGACGGAGTCGCGGGAATCATCTAGTGACTAATATGCAAGGTTCAATGAAAGGAAACATTCTTTTACGGTTTTATTTCATACTAGCGATCCGGCCCGGCTTCGTTCGGGCAGCACTAATAATCCTAATCTATATATTTTATAAAATTCAAAGTCCTGACTGACTGACTGACTGACTGACTTATATATCAACGCATAGCCTAAACCGCTGGGGTAAGAAATACGTGTTTCACAGTTTTTGAAAATTCTACCCCCGAAGGGTTGAAATAGGGGGTGAAAATCCTTCATTTCTCAAGATATTTGTCAAGTTATATCAACGAAACTTGGTATTTTGGCTTTCAGTAATAATTAAAGAAGAATGTATGGCACAGTTTTTCAAAATTTCACCCCCAAACGGGAATAATAGGGGTTGAAAATTGATACGTAAGTCCTTCATTTCTCAAGTTATAGCCATGAAACTTAGCATTTGGGCTTCTGGTTAAATATAAAGAAGTACGTGTTTCACCATTTTTTGAAAATTCGATCCCCAAGGACGTTAAATAGAGAGTTTGTCCTTCAATCACGCCGCAAAAGAGCAACGGATCACGTGATTTTTTGCATGAGTATAGTTGAGGACCTGGAGAGTGACATAGACTATTTTTAAAACCGGAAAACTAAGGAGTGCCTGTGGGGAAAAAAACTTAAACCACACGGACGAAGTCGCGTGCTTAGTGAGCTAATCACTGACTCACTGACTAATCCCGATATCTCAGGAACTATAAAACATACAGACTTGAAATTTGGAAGGTAGATTCCTTCTATAGTGTAGACGTCAGCAAAGAAACGGTTTTGAGAAAATTCACCCCTAAGGGGTTGAAATGGGGGTTGGAAGTTTGTATGAAAGTCCTTTGTTTTTGAAGTTAGACACATGAAAATTGTCATTTAAGTTATTAGTTTGAAATAATAAAAATCTGTATAAGCAATTTTTCGAAAATCTACCCCAAAGAGGGTGAAATGTTGGTTGGAAGTTTGTATGAAATTTCTATGTTTTTGAAGTTAGAGACTTGCAAATCGGGATTTAGGTTATAAGTTTTAAGTAATAATAAACACCTGCATAAGCTATATAAAGCCTCTTTAGATAGACTTTTTGCAGCAGGAAAATTTCATAATCTCATAGGAAATCAAAAATTGTACGCGGACGAAGTCGCGGGCGACCTCTAGTAGTCTATACCTATTATACCCAGTGGGCAGGTTTTACATTTCAATATTACATTGTAAGAGTACGCCCTTTCCTCACCACAGCCGCCAGCCCTCAGATTATTATATTCCATTTTCCCTTACACGTTACATTATTTCTATGATATCTCATAAGATATTCATCTAAATTAAATGATGTAAAAGACAATTTTTATCTTAATTAGATACTTGAGATGAATAACATATTTATTTTGATAAGGATTCATACTATGTCGGTAAAAACACCTTCGCAAGTAAAGCATTGGTTTAGACCAAATTTGAAAATCACAGAAATGGTTATTGTGAGTCAACATTAAAAGATAGATACACGCTGTCGCGGACTTTTTTTTAGAACTTTTTGAGAGGAACAATTTCCCGCTACATTGTTTTCGTGTAACTTTAACTATTTACGCAGCGCACGCCACGTAAGCTCTCAAAAGAGACGATTTTTTCAGACTTGGTTCACATTATTGCAATTCTCGTAAGGATCTCTAATTTTTTTTGAAAATAAAATATAGCCTATGTTACTCGCTGATAATGTAGCTGTCTATAGGTGAAAGAATTTTTAAAATCGGTTGAATAGTTTTTGAGTTTATCCATTACAAACAAACAAACAAACAAATCTTTCCTCTTTATAATATTAGTTTAGATTTATTTCTCTTTAAATAGTTTTTTAAATAATCTATCCACTAACATATCATTCTCTAGCGTGTTATTATTGAATACATTTAAAAAATCCTGAGTTCTATAACCCAAATACATGTAATACAAATAGGTAATACAATATTGACCACATACTAAAGTGAAGTCGTTTTGTATTCTTCTCGTACTGTACCGCCATCCCCTGGAATTTCTTTTCAGAAACTGTCAATGATATTTAGTCGGTGCTCGCCCATATGAATCAAAATACTGACCAAGAATCAAAATGCTTATTATATAACTCGGGGTTGAAACATAAATTGGTAATCGGTTCGCAGCATATGCATTGTGTTCAATACTTGGATGGATTTTGCTTAGATACGACTTTATCTCTAAGGTATTCATGTTACCTACGTTACAGATACAGATATCTTAACGCTGCAATGGATCATACATGAATGTGGATATAGAATGTACTTTATCTTATAACTTAATATAAAAATAAAAGATATATTCATTTTACAAGTGTTTTATTACATATAAATCTTATAATTAAAAAAAAAATACAAGTTTTGACTTAACTTATTTGCAATATAGTGTATCTTAACTGCTATAGTCAACTGTTACATTACGATTTCTATCAATTTCAATGACATTATCAAACTCTGCATGAACTATACAGTTGATAGCCTTTTGCATATTGTTCCCTAGATATTCCGTTCCCTTCATTAAAAAAATGGATTCCCGTTCCTGAGAAATATGTATGATAGGCTGAACTGAAAGTATTATTACTGAATGATGGTTGCAAAGCTTTTGAAGGTATTTGTTGACCATCAATATACAAACTAAATGTATTCATCTGATAATTTTCAAAGTTGAATGGATTTTTTGTAAGAGTTCCATTAAATGCTGCATTACTAACAAATCCGACAATACATCTTTTAGGAACTTGACCAAGAAAAATATTATCGAGTGTTTTACCCTGAAACCCTGAAGGAATTGTTAAAACTTTAACTTCCGCTCGAGTTATTGGATATTTTGCAGTAGCAGATGCTAAAACTTTTTGATGTGCAAGCAATACAGTTGGATTTAACCGCGCGCGCCGAACTATAAGTCACATCGACGGTTACAAACAGCATTTCGTAAAAACGTTCCTTGAATGATTAACTAATTGCTCTTTGTTAAGCTACTCGCTGCTGTATTGGAGTGCATGGAAACTTCTTATGCGTTATAAATACAATTTATTATTTTTCAAATATTGACCGTGATAGTACTCACCATACTACTATTTTTTTCTAAAATTGAGAAATTAGAAAACCACCAACAAAATGATTGCAGTCATGTTATTACAGAATTACCAAACAATGAACTTACTAAAATATTCTTGTATTGAATTATCACATTCTTTACAGAAACTACTTTTGAAACTTCGTATCTCTCATGGGTACAATTTATTCTCTTTCAAATGTTGACTTCAATAAACTACTCAGCAACAATCATCCTCTGCTGTATTACTATTCAATTAATAAAAAAAAATCACAACTTCTGTAACCTCTAAACTTTATATTATATTGTCCACAAACTGAAGTATAAAAATTTTGTATCCTTCTTCTATTGAAATACTACATTATTTACAGAAACTGCTTTTGAAACTTCGTATCTCTCATGGCTACAATTTACTTTCTTTTAAATGTTGACTTAAATAAACTACTCAACAACATATCATTCTCTACTGTATTACTATTAAATGAATAAAAAAATCACAACTTCTGTAACCTCTAAACATAAAATACATTATACTATATTGTCCACAAACTGAAGTGTAATAATTTTGTATCATTCTTCTATTGAGATACCACATTCTTATCTGAAACTGCTTATGAAACTTTGTATCTATCAAATCAATTTGTCTCTTTCAAATGTTGACTTCAATAAACTTCTCAACAGCAATCATTCTCTACTGTATCACTATTCAATTAATAAAAAAATCACAACTTCTGTAACCTCTAAACATTATACTATATTGTCCACAAACTGAAGTGTAATAATTTTGAATCCTTCTTCTATTAAAATACCACATTCTTATCAGAAACTGACAAACTCGTTTGACTTTCAAACATCAAATTATATTGTTTTCCGTGGAAACGATCTAAATATTTTCCTGAATTCAATATGTGATACTTTTACAAATAAAATTAGTTCTTTTGAGACAAAATATTGTGGTTGGAGCTTAACAACATAAAATGCTTATTAAATTTCGCGATAGTACTCACCATACTACTACATTTTTCTCAAATTGAGAAATAAGAAAACCACCAACAAAATGATTGCATTCATGTTATTACAGAATTACCAAAACAATGAACTCACTAAAAAAATTTGTTCAGGCCGCCATCAAACGATAAAATAAAATTTGATAAGTTTAATAAAAAGTTGAGAATACCATTTGTAATATATGCCGATTTCGAAGCCTTTTTAAAACCAATAAATTCATGTTCAAATGATTCTAAACCTTTTACTGAGAATATTCAGAATCATGAAGTATATAGTTTCGGATATTATATTAAATGTTCATATGATAGCCTTTCAAAATATGAAACGTACACCGGTCCGGATTGTACTAAAGTATTTATGGAACGACTCCATAAAGACGTGAAACTAATATGATTTATAGAAACTGCTTTTGAAACTTCGTATCTCTCATGGCTACAATTTACTTTCTTTTAAATGTTGACTTAAATAAACTACTCAACAACAATCATTCTCTACTGTATTACTATTAAATTAATCAAAACGTTGTTCATTCATTGAATTTTATGGAAGGTGAAATCGAAGTATAAGTTCACTAATGTTTCATAAAAAACGTTTAACAAATGATCATTTCACAAAAAAACGTTTCAAAACTATTCAGGTGACAATCAACATATTTCGAAAAATATCATTTTACTTATAAAAAGTCATTTGGCAAATACTCAATTCACAAATATTTTACATTGCAAATTTGTTGAATATTAAAATTATCATTTACAAAGGTATTATTTCAACAAGTTAAAACTTGTCAAAAAAAGTATTGTCAAAAAAAAATAATTATAGAACCAATTGTTTGTTTAAAGATCAATCAATCAATCAATCAATCAATCGTTTATTTGCAAGAAACATTGTACAATAAAAGATGACAAACTAATATTAAAGAGCAAACATGTTTCGTCATTGCTGCTGTCAAAGATGAATTTTTGATTCATAATTTTGCCAAACGTTGGTTGTGAAATGAAAATTTGTTATTTGTTTTGTAGGAAATGATAGATAGGATACCCGAAGTATTACCTCAAAATAAGGAAAGATATATTTCGTTTTCAAAAAATTGACAAATACTCAATTCACAAAATAAGGTTTTACGTTGCAAATTTGTTGAATGTTAAATTATCATTTAAATTATCATTTTTTGAAAACGAAATATTATATCTTTCCTTATTTTGAGGTAATACTTCGGGTATCCTATCTATCATTTCCTACAAAACAAATAACAAATTTTCATTTCACAACCAACGTTTGGCAAAATATAAATCAAAAATTCATCTAAAAACAAACAATTGGTTCTATAAATTATTTTATAATTTTTTTTTAAAAAAAATTTTTTTTTTTTTTTACACGTTTTAATTTGTTGAAATAATACATTTGTAAATGATAATTTAACATTCAACAAATTTGCAACGTAAAACCTTATTTTGTGAATTGAGTATTTGTCAATTTTTTGAAAACGAAATATATCTTTCCTTATTTTGAGGTAATACTTCGGGTATCCTATCTATCATTTCCTACAAAACAAATAACAAATTTTCATTTCACAACCAACGTTTGGCAAAATATAAATCAAAAATTCATCTAAAAACAAACAATTGGTTCTATAAATTATTTTATAATTTTTTTTTTTTTTAAAAATTTTTTTTTACACGTTTTAATTTGTTGAAATAATACATTTGTAAATGATAATTTAACATTCAACAAATTTGCAACGTAAAACCTTATTTTGTGAATTGAGTATTTGTCAATTTTTTGAAAACGAAATATATCTTTCCTTATTTTGAGGTAATACTTCGGGTATCCTATCTATCATTTCCTACAAAACAAATAACAAATTTTCATTTCACAACCAACGTTTGGCAAAATTATGAATCAAAAATTCATCTTTGACAGCAGCAATGACGAAACATGTTTGCTCTTTAATATTAGTTTGTCATCTTTTATTGTACAATGTTTCTTGCAAATAAACGATTGATTGATTGATTGATTGATTGATCTTTAAACAAACAATTGGTTCTATAATTATTTTTTTTTGACAATACTTTTTTTGACAAGTTTTAACTTGTTGAAATAATACCTTTGTAAATGATAATTTTAATATTCAACAAATTTGCAATGTAAAATATTTGTGAATTGAGTATTTGCCAAATGACTTTTTATAAGTAAAATGATATTTTTCGAAATATGTTGATTGTCACCTGAATAGTTTTGAAACGTTTTTTTGTGAAATGATCATTTGTTAAACGTTTTTTATGAAACATTAGTGAACTTATACTTCGATTTCACCTTCCATAAAATTCAATGAATGAACAACGTTTTGATTAATTTAATAGTAATACAGTAGAGAATGATTGTTGTTGAGTAGTTTATTTAAGTCAACATTTAAAAGAAAGTAAATTGTAGCCATGAGAGATACGAAGTTTCAAAAGCAGTTTCTATAAATCATATTAGTTTCACGTCTTTATGGAGTCGTTCCATAAATACTTTAGTACAATCCGGACCGGTGTACGTTTCATATTTTGAAAGGCTATCATATGAACATTTAATATAATATCCGAAACTATATACTTCATGATTCTGAATATTCTCAGTAAAAGGTTTAGAATCATTTGAACATGAATTTATTGGTTTTAAAAAGGCTTCGAAATCGGCATATATTACAAATGGTATTCTCAACTTTTTATTAAACTTATCAAATTTTATTTTATCGTTTGATGGCGGCCTGAACAAATTTTTTTAGTGAGTTCATTGTTTTGGTAATTCTGTAATAACATGAATGCAATCATTTTGTTGGTGGTTTTCTTATTTCTCAATTTGAGAAAAATGTAGTAGTATGGTGAGTACTATCGCGAAATTTAATAAGCATTTTATGTTGTTAAGCTCCAACCACAATATTTTGTCTCAAAAGAACTAATTTTATTTGTAAAAGTATCACATATTGAATTCAGGAAAATATTTAGATCGTTTCCACGGAAAACAATATAATTTGATGTTTGAAAGTCAAACGAGTTTGTCAGTTTCTGATAAGAATGTGGTATTTTAATAGAAGAAGGATTCAAAATTATTACACTTCAGTTTGTGGACAATATAGTATAATGTTTAGAGGTTACAGAAGTTGTGATTTTTTTATTAATTGAATAGTAATACAGTAGAGAATGATTGCTGTTGAGAAGTTTATTGAAGTCAACATTTGAAAGAGACAAATTGATTTGATAGATACAAAGTTTCATAAGCAGTTTCAGATAAGAATGTGGTATCTCAATAGAAGAATGATACAAAATTATTACACTTCAGTTTGTGGACAATATAGTATAATGTATTTTATGTTTAGAGGTTACAGAAGTTGTGATTTTTTATTCATTTAATAGTAATACAGTAGAGAATGATATGTTGTTGAGTAGTTTATTTAAGTCAACATTTAAAAGAAAGTAAATTGTAGCCATGAGAGATACGAAGTTTCAAAAGCAGTTTCTGTAAATAATGTAGTATTTCAATAGAAGAAGGATACAAAATTTTTATACTTCAGTTTGTGGACAATATAATATAAAGTTTAGAGGTTACAGAAGTTGTGATTTTTTTTTATTAATTGAATAGTAATACAGCAGAGGATGATTGTTGCTGAGTAGTTTATTGAAGTCAACATTTGAAAGAGAATAAATTGTACCCATGAGAGATACGAAGTTTCAAAAGTAGTTTCTGTAAAGAATGTGATAATTCAATACAAGAATATTTTAGTAAGTTCATTGTTTGGTAATTCTGTAATAACATGACTGCAATCATTTTGTTGGTGGTTTTCTAATTTCTCAATTTTAGAAAAAAATAGTAGTATGGTGAGTACTATCACGGTCAATATTTGAAAAATAATAAATTGTATTTATAACGCATAAGAAGTTTCCATGCACTCCAATACAGCAGCGAGTAGCTTAACAAAGAGCAATTAGTTAATCATTCAAGGAACGTTTTTACGAAATGCTGTTTGTAACCGTCGATGTGACTTATAGTTCGGCGCGCGCGGTTAAATCCAACTGTATTGCTTGCACATCAAAAAGTTTTAGCATCTGCTACTGCAAAATATCCAATAACTCGAGCGGAAGTTAAAGTTTTAACAATTCCTTCAGGGTTTTAGGGTAAAACACTCGATAATATTTTTCTTGGTCAAGTTCCTAAAAGATGTATTGTCGGATTTGTTAGTAATGCAGCATTTAATGGAACTCTTACAAAAAATCCATTCAACTTTGAAAATTATCAGATGAATACATTTAGTTTGTATATTGATGGTCAACAAATACCTTCAAAAGCTTTGCAACCATCATTCAGTAATAATACTTTCAGTTCAGCCTATCATACATATTTCTCAGGAACGGGAATCCATTTTTTTAATGAAGGGAACGGAATATCTAGGGAACAATATGCAAAAGGCTATCAACTGTATAGTTCATGCAGAGTTTGATAATGTCATTGAAATTGATAGAAATCGTAATGTAACAGTTGACTATAGCAGTTAAGATACACTATATTGCAAATAAGTTAAGTCAAAACTTGTATTTTTTTTTTAATTATAAGATTTATATGTAATAAAACACTTGTAAAATGAATATATCTTTTATTTTTATATTAAGTTATAAGATAAAGTACATTCTATATCCACATTCATGTATGATCCATTGCAGCGTTAAGATATCTGTATCTGTAACGTAGGTAACATGAATACCTTAGAGATAAAGTCGTATCTAAGCAAAATCCATCCAAGTATTGAACACAATGCATATGCTGCGAACCGATTACCAATTTATGTTTCAACCCCGAGTTATATAATAAGCATTTTGATTCTTGGTCAGTATTTTGATTCATATGGGCGAGCACCGACTAAATATCATTGACAGTTTCTGAAAAGAAATTCCAGGGGATGGCGGTACAGTACGAGAAGAATACAAAACGACTTCACTTTAGTATGTGGTCAATATTGTATTACCTATTTGTATTACATGTATTTGGGTTATAGAACTCAGGATTTTTTAAATGTATTCAATAATAACACGCTAGAGAATGATATGTTAGTGGATAGATTATTTAAAAAACTATTTAAAGAGAAATAAATCTAAACTAATATTATAAAGAGGAAAGATTTGTTTGTTTGTTTGTTTGTAATGGATAAACTCAAAAACTATTCAACCGATTTTAAAAATTCTTTCACCTATAGACAGCTACATTATCAGCGAGTAACATAGGCTATATTTTATTTTCAAAAAAAATTAGAGATCCTTACGAGAATTGCAATAATGTGAACCAAGTCTGAAAAAATCGTCTCTTTTGAGAGCTTACGTGGCGTGCGCTGCGTAAATAGTTAAAGTTACACGAAAACAATGTAGCGGGAAATTGTTCCTCTCAAAAAGTTCTAAAAAAAAGTCCGCGACAGCGTGTATCTATCTTTTAATGTTGACTCACAATAACCATTTCTGTGATTTTCAAATTTGGTCTAAACCAATGCTTTACTTGCGAAGGTGTTTTTACCGACATAGTATGAATCCTTATCAAAATAAATATGTTATTCATCTCAAGTATCTAATTAAGATAAAAATTGTCTTTTACATCATTTAATTTAGATGAATATCTTATGAGATATCATAGAAATAATGTAACGTGTAAGGGAAAATGGAATATAATAATCTGAGGGCTGGCGGCTGTGGTGAGGAAAGGGCGTACTCTTACAATGTAATATTGAAATGTAAAACCTGCCCACTGGGTATAATAGGTATAGACTACTAGAGGTCGCCCGCGACTTCGTCCGCGTACAATTTTTGATTTCCTATGAGATTATGAAATTTTCCTGCTGCAAAAAGTCTATCTAAAGAGGCTTTATATAGCTTATGCAGGTGTTTATTATTACTTAAAACTTATAACCTAAATCCCGATTTGCAAGTCTCTAACTTCAAAAACATAGAAATTTCATACAAACTTCCAACCAACATTTCACCCTCTTTGGGGTAGATTTTCGAAAAATTGCTTATACAGATTTTTATTATTTCAAACTAATAACTTAAATGACAATTTTCATGTGTCTAACTTCAAAAACAAAGGACTTTCATACAAACTTCCAACCCCCATTTCAACCCCTTAGGGGTGAATTTTCTCAAAACCGTTTCTTTGCTGACGTCTACACTATAGAAGGAATCTACCTTCCAAATTTCAAGTCTGTATGTTTTATAGTTCCTGAGATATCGGGATTAGTCAGTGAGTCAGTGATTAGCTCACTAAGCACGCGACTTCGTCCGTGTGGTTTAAGTTTTTTTCCCCACAGGCACTCCTTAGTTTTCCGGTTTTAAAAATAGTCTATGTCACTCTCCAGGTCCTCAACTATACTCATGCAAAAAATCACGTGATCCGTTGCTCTTTTGCGGCGTGATTGAAGGACAAACTCTCTATTTAACGTCCTTGGGGATCGAATTTTCAAAAAATGGTGAAACACGTACTTCTTTATATTTAACCAGAAGCCCAAATGCTAAGTTTCATGGCTATAACTTGAGAAATGAAGGACTTACGTATCAATTTTCAACCCCTATTATTCCCGTTTGGGGGTGAAATTTTGAAAAACTGTGCCATACATTCTTCTTTAATTATTACTGAAAGCCAAAATACCAAGTTTCGTTGATATAACTTGACAAATATCTTGAGAAATGAAGGATTTTCACCCCCTATTTCAACCCTTCGGGGGTAGAATTTTCAAAAACTGTGAAACACGTATTTCTTACCCCAGCGGTTTAGGCTATGCGTTGATATATAAGTCAGTCAGTCAGTCAGTCAGTCAGGACTTTGAATTTTATAAAATATATAGATTAGGATTATTAGTGCTGCCCGAACGAAGCCGGGCCGGATCGCTAGTATGAAATAAAACCGTAAAAGAATGTTTCCTTTCATTGAACCTTGCATATTAGTCACTAGATGATTCCCGCGACTCCGTCCGCGTGGACCTCTATACCAAATTTCAGCAAAATCGGTTAAAAAGATGGGCCGGGAAAGCGTAGCAGACAGACAGACAGTCAGACAGACAGACACACTTTCGCATTTATAATATTAGTATGGATTAGCAAGTTGGAGTTACTTCGAGGCCATTGTGAATGGACAGGTGATTAAGCGTAGCGTCCGAGTTCGTTATCTAATTACCCATGTCATTAACGAACAACGAGCACCGCTGCAAAAAGCTATCTCCGAAACTATGCTACATACGAGTACGAGAGTGCGCGCAAACGATTCAAATGGGGGGCTAAACCTTTTTTTTTTTTTTTTTTTTTTAGCGGCAAGCAGTACGCAAAACCGTAGCGGGGAGGTGTGGGTGGGGGAGGGCAGGCGAGTGGGGCAGAACCGGCGAATAACATACTACTAACGATGTCTCGTGTTTTCACCACGTTTTCACCTAATAACTAATTAGCTTACCTACGTATTGTAATATATTGTTTAAAAAAATAGAGCAACTGCTGAGTTTCTTGCCGGCTCTTCTCAGCACGAACCGGTGGTAGAGTCAAAACATGACGTAACATAAGAGACACCTGTATGTCCTACATGTTTTAAATAAATTGAATTGAATTGATCCATGTACCTACCTACAATAGCGATGATAGCCCAGTGGTTAAGACTTCGGACTTCTTTTCGAGGCTTCTGGAGTTCGAATTTGGACGAGTGGCTTAGTTATGACAACGCATATCTGTCGATTGCAAATGTTAAGCAACGTTGACCCAAGTAACTGTGACCCGGTAACTGGATGGGTGACCGAATTTGGAGGTTCAAATTTGACTATTTCGTTCCCTCCGTGCATCGGAGAGCACAATAAGCCATCGGTCCCGGTTATTATCACTAACATCTGATAATAATCGTTACAAAACTCAAGAGTTTAAATAGTCGAGTCGTTTACGGAAGGACGTAGGAACCCACCGCATTATTATCTCAAGAAAACTCCTACCATTATTTGATTAATGCAAAGGGGTCACGACCCTCAGTAACGAGGAATACGACGCAGAGAGAGAGAGGGGTACGAATCCCGGCCTACCTTGCCCTTGCTTTATCGGTGAAGAAAAACATCGCGAGAGAATCTGCATGCCTGGGAGATCTTCATACTGTACTCGAAGAGTATGAAGAACTCCCAGACGACTTCACGTTCACTTTATACACAAGTGAACGTGAAGTCGTCTGCCAATCGGTTCTTGTCCGGTGCGGTGGCCTACTATGGCTTCCCTTCTCTCTCTCTTCTCAGAGGAGACTCGTGCTTAAGACCTATTCGGCTAGAAACTATTTGAGATGATGATGATGGCTTTAATAGTAATGGTATCATAATATTGTTATCGAAGTACCGGTATATAAATCGGTTACCTTAAAGCCTTAATCAGATGTTTATATTAAAGTTGCGTCAATCACCTCACCTAATTAATAAATATTATAAAAACAGGCGCCGCACACTGGGCCGGATTGCTAATTTACGATGACAAAAATAAAGAGCAGGTTTTTATTTACTTTCTGACTTGATAATTATATAATGATATATTATAGAAGTAACTAAACAAATAAAAGTTAGCACAATTTTTTTGTGACAAAACATATATTTTACATTCGCGCCATTTAGCTTATAGCTTTGTCACAAACACTTTTTAATTGGTTTGTCATAGTCTCCGATGGCTCAACTTTGGTAAACTTTTATATTATGTATTGTAATAATCGTTCATTGCACTTGGATGACGAAAACCCAAAAAACACTAAAAACAGTTCATTTCTATATAACTTCCTCCGATGCAAAATGGGATCGTGGCTACCTGGAAATAAAGAGCTCTATTTATCATTGGGGCAGACATGGGGACGGGCTCTTTGTATTTTTGGAATCCATAAAAGTTGTAGTTTCCAAGAAAAGAAAGGATATACCAGAACTAAGTGGAACTTCTTTTAAATGTCTGCAAATTAAAATTAATACATAAGTTTTTCTTGAATAATAGTCTTCGACGCGAAGCTTTGTTACTGATTAATTTATGAAAATAATGTTATATAAACAATAATAATAAGAAGTTGCATACCCGAGTTTTCACCCCCTATGTTGAAAACACAATTCATTTAGCACTGTGACAGAAAATACGCATCTTTACTCCGTCAGTATTCGAGCGCAATTGACTCGTGTTTGCCGTATAAAAGAAGGGTTCGCAACTTGCGCTCGCCCAGCCTATTGTGCTGCTTTACTGGGTTTTTTGTTATATGAATCTATTAGTATGTTTATCAAAGAAGCCGAAGGGACTAATTAAGTTATGGTTCTGGATACCGCAAAATTTTATTTTTGGCATCGTAAATTAGCAATCCGGCCCAGTGTGCGCCGACGCGATCGTATGGTAATGAGAAAGCCCGAAAAGAGCGGTTATCTCCGCATTCCACGCGATCCACCGCCATGTGACGCCGGCTAGTCGGAAAACCCGCGGATGCCGACGACACCGGTCGGCACGCGAAATCTGCCTTTCCGACATTTGTGAGATGGGTCAATATCACCAACTCTCACGTAAGGATACGACACGAGCAAAAATTAACATAAACATCGACAATCCAATTCGAACTTTATTACTAACTAAACGAGGGTAGTTTTTGAAATGACGCGTAGATGGTGGCGCCATGGCTGGATAAAAAACAAGCAATTACGATAGCCAGTGTTACCGATTTGGTTAAAAGCGATAATGTGGGCCTGATTAATGGTCACCAAATATAAACAACGCGAAACTCGCTCTACATGGTAGGACAGTGGATTCTCGCGAATTATATTAGCATATACCTAATAATAATGTAATTATACATAATAATATTATTTTATTAGCCGACTTGCGGGCGCCGAATTAATTTATACCTATATTAGTCGCAATTTATTTACAATTTAGGAAAATTAGTAAACAGGACTTATAAAATACTATAGTGTTTTTTTGAGAATTCTCTTCAGATTTTTAAAATCGCGTGGCAATTCTTTGATTTTCCGGGATATCTCAGTGTCAATCTTCGGGAGGAGACCTACATCTGTACCAAATATTCATCAAAGTCGGTGAAATGGTAACATGGTAAACAATGGAACATAGGCTTTGATAAGGTAACAGACAAATAGACACTTTTATAATGTCATAAGAGATAAAGTGTCTGTCAATCCGAATGCACTAACTTTCAAGTTTCAACTTTCGATTCCAGAAGTCTAGCATTGATTGCAGTAGTAGTTTATGTGTACATTTAATAAAATTAAATAATCAGTATACCATCTATAGCGGTTATCTAAGATTTTTCATGAGAATACATCGAACAATAAGCGACCTTTGCAGTGACAATGGAATCCCACTTTCTACTTTCCCGCGTTTTCCCACACACTGAAAAAAAAAATTAGTAAAACTAATTGCTTTTTCGGTAATATACATTGCTTTGGCCAGTAAAAATGGAGCCTATTGTCCAAACAAGTTCAAGTAACCGAAAGAAAAACAGTTGAGTTATAACAGTAGATTTTACCGGTTGACTATTCTTACTGTTTGTAAGACAGTAAGTAAGAAAGTAATACTTAGTATGAACTGTTTGTTTCAGTAAACTTTAAAGTTCAAACAATTAAAATAGCTGTTTAGCTCCTAACTATATTCTAAAAAAACTGTTCTGAAGCAGTAAAATTAACTGCTACAATATCAGTAAAGCTCTGAAAACGGCAATACTTAAAAAGAACCGTTTGCTTCAGTAAACATTAATGTACAAACAATTGAAGCAACTGATTAGCTTCTTACTGTTTTTTGCCCATTTCGACGAACTGTCAGTAACCAATTACTTTTACAAAAAATCAGTATTTTTAACCGAATTAAATTTTACTGTGCCAAAACAGTAAAAAGTTTCGTGCTATTTTTTTCAGTGCAAGATGGCGGCCGGCGAAAAGCGCGCGAAAAACCATTCATTATGGTTTTCACAGAAATAATTGTATCTCTGTTGTTGTTAATAATTTAAATGGGTCTTAATCACGCGTAGGTTTTTTTAATGCCTGATACTTTATCAAGCTGTTTCTTTCCGGATTCTTAGTAGAATATTGAACGAATTTGTGAAATCCTTTTCTTATAGATTTATTTTGATAAAACCTTACCACCGGCACAATAGAAATAGAATACTAACGTAACTCAGTGTGGATCCCTAATCGATTGTTTGTTTGTTGGTTTGCCCTTAAATCACGCCGCAACAGAGATGTATCAACCGATCGACGTGATTTTTTGCATAGTTGAAGACCTGGGGAGTGATATAGGCTACTTTTTATCCCGGAAAATTGAGGAGATCCCATGGGAATTAAAAACTTATTGCACGCGGACCAAGTCGCGAACATCAGCTAGTTATTATATATGTATTACAGAAATAGGACTTTAAGAATCATAAACTGTAATAGAACTAAAAACTCTGACGTGATACCATCAATTTCTCCTAAAATTAAGCAAAAAAAACGTTAGTAGTGGAATGTTTGGCCTTCAGGAAGAAATTGTCAAAGTCAGAAGCGGGTGTATAGGCTATAATAAGTATGCATTAAATAGAGGAGCTGAGCTAAAATGAATATTGACGCTAGTTTAATAAATCTTTAAGCCTATAAATTGAGATATTATTCACTGCCTGGCGCCACAGACTGGTGACAGATCACAACTCACAAAATATATTTTATGAAAAGGGTCGTAAATTCAACTACTTTTGTTACCAGCTTATTTTGGAGTTAGTAGATGACTAGGAATGATTGTTTTCTATTATTATGCGAGTTCCCGTAAGGAGTTTGATGACATCCTATATGAGTCTCACATTATTTTTGACTTTAAATTTATACAGTGTGTTATTTCTAAACTACACAGGCACCCTATCCTGAGTTACTTTTTTACGGTATTAACATTAGCGTGCTCGTAGCTAAGATTTTGAAAAGTTCTTGTAAGTAGTTGGGTTGGTTGTAAATCTTTATGGATTTATTTTTAGTAAACTCTCTTTAAAATAGCAGGTGACTTTTTCTTATTTTATTTTTCTTCTTATTTTTCTTTTTCTAAGGCTAAGTTCGCACTGCGAAAAACATACGCCGAGCGAATAAAATCTCTGGTTTGATACAAAATTCACGCGCTGCGGTAAGAATTCGAGCGAATATTTTTTTGCTGTGTAGAGTTCTATGACGCTTACCGCATGCGCAGTGCGGAGTAGTTAAAATCCGTACGCGAAATTTATATCGCGAGAATAACATTCGCGCGAATGTTTTTCGCAATGCGAACGTAGCCTTAGTTTTGTAATTTCAATATTTCTTGGAACACTCTGTATATGTACTCTGAGTGTGGTGGCTTGTGCCAAGTCCGTATTTGATTCAGTTTATAATTAAACTTCGCGAAAATGTCTCACGATATTTTATCAAACTCGTATTTATATTTGGCTCCCGTGTTTCGTTTATTGCGACGATTAATTTGAATTTTAATGAATGGAAACGTTTCACGAATTTATTTTGGTGCGTGAAAAATAAATATGACGATTTTTCCGATAGGATCTCGTTTGTATGAAAAAAATCTTGATGGAATGCCTCAAAAGAACATTGAACCTAATTAAAAATAGTCTCGATAGCAAAATGTAAAGTAAGTGGGTATATGATACTATTCTAAAGTCAGTAAGTAGCTCTAGTACTAGTTTACAGCGTAATGACGGCAATCAACTCCTGATTGGCTGACACTCTTTTGCTGTTGGTTTAGTTGGTTGGTGTGCTGGTTTGTTTGGTTGGTCCATTGTCGCAACAAAAATATCATAAATTTAGCCAATCCCAACAATTGATGATTCACAATAATTAATTAATGCAGCGTTTTCGGGATTGACCAGCTAATAAGGTCCGCAATAAGGATTTTTCTGTAAAGAACCCACCCTTGGAGTATAATATGTAACTTAATAGCACTTAGGAAGTTAAGTTCTAACGAAGGCTTTTGATAAGTCAAATCGTAGACTACTGCGAATTTGATCTATAGTAGTTACGATGAAACATAATTTCTATCGCTTTTTTATGAATAGAGCAGAGCAGGCAAGCTGGTTGTTTTTTAAGCGTCCCAATAATTGAAAAATAAATTGATACCAATTTACACAACAATTATGTAAGTTTAGTGTAATCATGGGGCGGTGTATACAGCCACCGCCATACGATGTTACCATTGCTACACATCATCTAATACCACGTTGCGGCACACAATCTAGACCAGTAGGCATTTCGAACACTGCCTTACGTAATTGTCTGATGTTTGCAACACTTACAACTAAGTACCTCTATTGATTCGTTAACTTTAATTACAAAAAGTACCTACTTATCTAAATAAAATGATTTTAACGTTTAAACTATCGTGAGTGATATTCATTTTAAACATAACACGACATAACACTTGAGTTTATCCGGTTATAATGTATATTATTTAAAATAAATTAAATAAATTCAAAATTTTAACATTATTTTTATTTATTTCTAACTAGCTGATGCCCGCGACTACGTCCGCGTGGATTGAGGTTTTTTGGTTCCCGCGGGAACTCGGGGATGAATGTTATGTTTTATGTGTTATTCCAGATAATCTATCTCTGTGCCAAATTTCATCCAGATCAGTTAAGCCGTTCTGGCGTGATTGAGTAACAAACATCCACCCATCATAACTTTCGCATTTATAATATTAATATAGATAACACTGTTTCAAGGGATTCATCTATACTCTGTCTGTAGTTCGGGACAAAGCCGTAAGTATTTTCTATAGTTATTCTGCATGTTAAGTATATAGATGAATCCCTTGATCCATTAATTGGTCTTAGAAATATCCAGGCGGTCGTGATATTCTGGTGACCTAATTAGACGTTTACCTAATGTTGGATGTCTCTTACAGAACCATTCATTCTACATGTCATGGTCTTGCTCTCTTGACGTCTTCCGTCCACCTATAAGAGCCAAGCTGCGCTTTCCAGTGCAGGGTCGCTATTCCAGCACCTTGGAACCCCAACGTCTATCGGTTCTTCACTTTAGCTTCGCGACTAACAGTGTCGGTAACGGTAATGGTAGATTTAATTAATGAATGTTAACAATCGTGCATTGTCGAGTCAACATCCACTGAAGATACTCCGGTGTCAGAGCGAAACGTACGTTTAGAATAATTGGGAAGATTAATTGTGTGGCGTGGTGAATATCGCAAGTTTCAAGTGCAAGATACACATAGATTTACCTACTGTGGCGGATTATAGCGCATTAAACTTCTAGTTCTTTCATATAATTAATGTCCGTTGATTAATTAAAAAAAATACATATTAATGTGCTGCCTAAAGGATCAGTATTACCGTTGGTCTTGAAAAAATACCTGCATACGTGATGTTGGAATGCAAAATTTCGAAACGGTTAGCGTAAATTCCTACGATTTAAAAACACATATAACCAGTGCTTGGTTGGCACTTGGAAGACTTGGGGAAAGCCCGCTTCGTTTCTGGGGATTTTAGTTAAATATTTTATTTAGATAACGTGTCCCCGTTATATGTTAGACAGTTATTTGATTTCCCTGATTAGTTTGATAGATGTTTTATTCGGGCTATTCGGGTTTTTAAGCGACTACGCACAGATGCGACAGAAGGTTTATATACCTTCTGTCGCATCTGCGCGCTGCTGTCTTAACGTGGGAGGTCCCGGGTTCGATCCCCGGCAGGGTCAATTAGGGAATTTATAATTTCTGAATCTAATCTGGTCTGGCATGGTTGGAGGATTCGGCCGTGGCTAATTACCACGTGCCGCCAAGCGATTTAGCGTTCCGGTACGATGCCGTGTAGAAACCGATTAAGGGTATGGGTTCAATATAACTGCCATACCCCTAACAGGTTAGTCCGCTACCATCTTAGACTGCATCATCACTTACAATCAGGTGAGATCGCAGTCAAGGGCTAACTTGTAGTGGATTAAAAAAAAAGTGACCAAGATTTGG
The DNA here is from genome assembly GCA_917051295.2 of Erebia ligea. NCBI lineage: Eukaryota > Metazoa > Arthropoda > Insecta > Lepidoptera > Nymphalidae > Erebia > Erebia ligea. The sequence goes on from OU785241.1 coordinate 4,445,475, forward strand.
AGGATTTGGAGGATTTGGAGGATTATTATGTCGTCCCGTTGATTGCTGTTAAACATTTTTAATAGCGATCAACGACGACAAAATTATTGCTAATATTTTTTTACAGGAACGCATAGTAAGTATAACTTATAACGTCTTTGAAAGCTGATATCTAGAAAAAGTCCCATCCACATGCGTCAGTTTTTACGCTGTTTACATAGGTACTGCGCATACTTTAAAACTGTACAAGAATCAGCTTTTCTAATTATCGTTCATTTTTGGTAACAATAAACCGTCTTTGAACGGCCATATTTAGCGAAAGGGCCATCCAAATGCAGGCAGACTGCAACTTTTGTGATCAGGGGAGAGCTCTACATCCACCTAACACTGAATCAGCCTTTCTGGCGATGGTTACCAAAAGTGCAGTTATCTCCTATAATAATACTTTGCAGACTTATTTTGGGGAGCACGACGTATTTTAATACCTATAAATAACTACAATCAGAGCACTGAAAACGGTTTTGCTTGAATCCAATTTCATTAGTCATGCCCAAAAGCAGTTGCACGAAATTATAAAACCTTATGGACACTGGAAAAGTAATCAACGACAAGCGATACGAGTTAAAGGTTAATGTTGTTATAAAACAGTTATAAGTTAACCGCACGTAAACATTGCACGTAACGTAACTGTTAAACGTTTGCGATTAAATTAGCAACGCATTAGTAAAATCGTTCACGGTCGCTGTTGTTATTTAATTGAGTTGTTTATATTGTGATGTTGTGCACTTGTTTCATTATTATCCATTAGAATGGAGATGATGTCCGCGACTTAGGATTTTTTTTAGGTTTTTGAACTCCTAAAATCCTTGATACAAATATAATAAATGCGAAAGTTTGGATGGATGTATGGATGTATGGATGTTTGTTACTCAATCACGCCCGAACGGCTGAACGGATCTGGATGAAATTTGGCACAGAGATAGATTATAGTCTGGAATAACACATAGGCTTATCCCGGAAAACGAAGGAGCTCACGCGGGAACCAAAAAACCTCAATCCATGCGGGCGAAGTCGCGGGCATCAGCTAGTAATCTATAAGTTAGCATAAGCTAAGTATCCTAAGGTAAATGGACATAGAATACTTGGCATACCGGAGAAAGGATGCCAAGTTTTACCTTCCAAAGTTTGTCCTTTCGCAAAATCCCGATAGATCCCTCTAAAAATGTATAGATGCTGCAAGTGATAGTTGCTGTAAAAAGTATGTTCAACTTCTTCAAAATTGTGAGACCTTTATTGCAATTAGTTTATTTATTGAAACGAGTATCAAATAAACAATGAAATGCGCAAAAAAAATTGTTATTGTTAAAAACTCGATAGCTTTTATGATGCAAAAGCTCAAAAAGGTCATATAAATTCCGATCTAATTGCCATTCGATGGGAGAGGCCCCATAAAAAACTGCAAAAAAAATGCTCTTATTTATGCTCTATGCTAATGGAATAATTTTGTATTTTAATCATAAAAACCCAATAAAATCTCCAGCTTTTTACTTTTTGAGGTTATAGGTTTCCTATATATTGTCTGTAATGCTTAACGTTAAAACCACATTTATGTCTGCCACGGGAATAGCCCACACAATAAAAATGATGTAGAGATTAGAGAGTGAATTTTTGGATTGGTCAATATTAGATAGTACTTGAAATTATTAACGGCCGAAAACGGAAAAGCTCTTTTGTAATTTATAAATGATAAGTATCTATGTTTTACACATTTGCTGTATGTAAAAAGCTGTTTGTAAAGTTGTTGGTAAATATAAGACTTTCTTATCCATTATGATACTTTCCAATATTTAGGGGTAAACACAGCGACCATTTTAAGAATAGAAAATTTAAAAAATCTCACGAAATATGGCTTGAATCGAAACTTTTATTTTCTTTAATTTTTTTTATAGATACTTCTTAGATGAGTTCAAATGATAATGCTTCTAAGAACCTTTATTCTAAAATTGACGTCACAGTTTCGCGTGTTTTAACTCCTTCTGATCATTCCTCAGAACTCACTCTCTGTAATAGCTTTTAGACAAAAGGTGTGGCGTGTGACCCTCGTATGGCTCGGCTGACTCGTTTCTAATCTTTAACAATGGTTAAGAATTCCACCGCGGCCTTTTTGTTCCTATTAATTAAATTCCTATTAATTATTAATTTTAGCCATACATTATTGATATAGGATTGGCAAATTCGTTCCATCCATTAGTAGTTATTATTTTATTAAACTTACCTATTTAGGTACTACCTATTTTTACAATTTTTAGCTTTTACATTGACTCTACCATCTAAGTTGAGAAAAAGTATTTAAAGTTTAAATACTTATTTAAATTTTAAGCAGACGAAACCTTTTTATTTTTCTCATGATAAAGTTTTTATTTTTATTTTTTTTAATCCACTACAAGTCAGTCCTTGACTGCGATCACAAGTATTGAAATAATCATTGACTTTTATGAAATAATCATCGACTTCATGAAATAATCATTCATGAAATAATCATCGACTTTTATAAACACTTGTTAACAGTTCAGCAGGTGGTCTTACCTTTACAGATTTAATTCGAACTAGTCCAAATACGTCAACGGCAGACATTGTTTTTAAAAATGTTTTTCATCATACCTATTCGAAAAACGCATATTGGCTTCAGAGGATAGCGGGAGCAAAGTGTAACTTGTAGGCCCATAGGACTTTTCATTTCTCTCTTCTGATTGGTCCGAAGTCACGTCATCAATTTGTTGATCGAATATACGACGTTGCATTTCTCTGTTCTGATTGGTCCGAAGTTAAGTGATCAATTTGTTGATCGGATATACGTCTTTACATTTTATTTAAACTTTAAATATAGGTACGTCTAAATAATGTCTATACAATTACATAGAAGGTTGATAGGAGTATCTTCTGATTGGTGCTTAAACGTATTGGTAATATCCATACATAGTAGGTTGATACTCCTAGCTTTTTCTCATAAGTAATGATGAAAAATAGTGTGTGTCACTCGGGGCCAAATTTTTTGTTCTCGGGCGGCGTATATTGAATTCCTCGCTACGCTCAGGATTCTACTTTAGAACCCCTCGCTACGCTCGGGATTCTACTATAGAATCCTTCACTTCGCTCTGAATTCAAAATAGCGCCCTCGGGGAACAAAAATTTTCTTTGGCCCCATGTAACACAAATAACTATTGTTATCCTGCATCCTATTTTGCGTCTGTTTGCGTAGGTGGTTGTTATGCTTATGAAGGTGCTTTCAAACATAATCAAGATCTTTTAATTTTACTTAATTTTGCATATTTTTTTTTGAAAATATCCGAGGCATCCGAGGTGTGGTAAATTATTACCTACGTCACGCAGTATGCGCAATAAACATCTTCAAATTGTTTTGATATGCACATAATTAGCGATCTATGTTTTTTCGACTAGGGCGATTAAAGTAACTCCTATCTTCAATGATTAATTTCATACGAGAATAAAATATAACATTACAATATATCATACACAATATTTTTTTATTGGACATAAAGAATTAATTAAACCAATAATGAAATAAATGAACAATTTTTTATTTTATACTGCAGAATTTTTAACCAAAACTTAATAATCTTATTAAGTTTTAATAAAACTTAAGTTAACTTAACTTCTTATTAAGTTTTATTAAAACTTAATAATCTTATTAAGTTTAAAAACACTGATAAGCGATCTTTAAACATTGTTTGTCCAGCTCTTAGTGTAATGTGTTTTTTTGCGTCATAATTATTTTAAATAGCAGAATATATTCAGAAACCATAAATTAAACCACTAAGCAGATTCTTAATTCCAGTAATCAAACGCATGTGTTCAAATTATTTTATGATAAGTATGTGTCGTGCATTGATGCGATCACAAATCCACCAGGTCAGAGGTGATCAGGCCAACGGAAAATACCAATTCGGTGACTCGGTCAAACACCGGAACCGCACAGTTGAGGCAATAAATCATGCTAATGGGTCAGGAGTTCATCATCGGCATCCGTTTTAATGATGACTGTCATTGAAATCTATACTCAGTAAGACAGCAAAAGTCAGATAAACGTAACATGTCTTTGTAGTGCTTTGAAGGTGCAAAATTGTGAAATTTTCCGTAAATGAAGAAGTAAATATTTTCGGCGTTAAATATTATTAATTGTTAATAGTAATTGAATACAGACCTAGTATTATAGTAAAGTAGTTTACACATTCACTACAATGCTTCAAGCGTAAAATCCCTCGGGTGAAAGATGACTCGGTCATCGGAACGATGCGCCTTGAACTTGTCTATGATTGCCTCAACGCCGAGGCTCGAAGGTTGTGCGCACATCAGCTGATATCAGTATCTGGACGAAGGCAGTGCTGACCTTTGCCCATAATTTAGGACTAGATAATTGTTCTGGTATTGGGATACCATATTTGAGATGTTAGACTGATAGTTTAACAAGTTTATTGATAGATATTTTATTTATTTTAGCATCATTAAAATTAGTAAAGTAAGTAAGTAAATAAAGTAATAAATAAATAAATAAATAAAAGTTTATTGACCAACACTACAATTATTACAATCACATTTAGTTTACACCAATTAAACTTATACTACGTGTGATCAATGGGCCACCTCCTCAGCCCGTGCCACAGCATGAGAGATAGGTATATACCTACCTAACATACTGCAACGCTGATTTTCAGGAGGGGCCCAAGGGTCAAGACGTCACGGACCATCACTTACATCTAATAAAATTTAAAATTAAAACAAAAATAAAAATTACTTAATTATTTTGTAATACAACAGTTTATTTTGTAGTACATGATCATACTATTATTATAAATGCGAAAGTGTGTTTGTTTGTTAGTTTATTGGTTTGTTGGTTTGTCCTCCAATCACGTCGCAACAGAGCAACGGATCGACGTGATTTTTTGCATGGGTATAGTTGAAGACCTGGAGAGTGACATAGACTTTTTATCCCGGAAAATTAGAAAGTTCCCGTGGGAATAAAAAGAAACTTAAACCACGCGGACGAAGTCGCGGGTATCAGCTAGTTCTGTCTATATTAATTGATGAAGCAGCCAAATATCCAGATATTTGTCATGCAAAGCGTAAATCCCCCGGGTGAAAGATGACTAGACCAACGGAACAATGCGCCTGAACTGCGAATGAACTTGAAGATGGTGGCCTGATAGCCGTGGGGCATGGAGGCTGTGATCTCATCAGATGTTGAGGAAGTGCTGACCTTTTGCCGTCGTTTATCATTACAATAGGTGCGGTCAACGGAACTTTGCGAACTTGAACTAGTAGTTTCGGCGCTTATGATGCAAGACGGCTTTTTCATAGCTGTAATGTCTAATTGGACTAAGTTAAATAATGTTTTATTTCAATTACGTATGCTAGGTTTTATTCTTTTGCTGTGTTTGTATTACCCAAATTGAAAGGGGAAAGAAGTTCTTTACTTACGTTGCGTTGTACCAGCTGTATAATAAATAACTTCATTAAAAAAACGGTCAAGTGCGAGTCAGATATTTAGAAAAAAAGTTAATGTTCGCTTTTTTGTAATGATGTTTCTAGGTTGTCACATCATAACAAATGACATAAGAACAGCTTTAAAAGCTATTACGGCCTCTGAGCTAAGCGGACAGACAGACAGACGGACGGATATGGCGAAACTATAAGGGTTTCTTGTTGACTAAGGAACCCTAAAAAGCTTATAAATATTAAATAAAAAATAATAATGTAAGAATAATAAAGTGAGCAACCTATGTTTCATAGAACTAGCTCTGCTGACCCAATACCTATGTTAACGAGTTGACCTTATAGTTGTTTCTGTTATAATGATGATGATCCGGTCGGCTCTACGTAGTATTCCTTGAACTTGATTATATCTCATGATTACGTGTTAGTAATAGCCGTAGACCGCGGAGGGCGTATATGATGTATTGCTATTTGTTACTGACGTAGTACGATAGTTGAAGACATTTAATGAAAAAAAACCGGCCAAGTGCGAGTCGGACTCGCGCACCGAGGGTTCCGTACAAACCTGTAGTAAGTTTTACGATTTATGACGTATTAAAAATAAAAATTACGTTTGTTGTATGGGAGCCCCCCTTTAATATTTACTTTATTGATATTTAATTATTTATTTTGAAAGGTAATATACAAGTTAATATTCTGTGAAAATTTGAACCGTCTACCTGTTACCGTTTTTAATATTGAGCATAAAAATACGAAAAAAACACGTTTATTGTATGGGGACCCCCCTTAATATATTATATATTTTTTTAATTTTTAGTATGTATTTGTTGTTATAGCGGCAACGGAAATACATCATTTGTGAAAATTTCAGCTTTCTAGCTATCACGGTTTATGAGATACAGCCTGGAGACAGACAGACAGACAGACAGACAGCGGAGTCTTAGTAATAGGGTCCCGTTTTTACCCTTTGGGTACGGAACCCTAAAAAGATGGACGGGAAACACTTATCTCTAAGAGATCTGTAGTCTGTACCAGTGATCTTTAGATAATTTAAGCATCGATACATACGTACTAGATGGGCTCTTTCATAGAAAGAAGTTGGGCGTCGGACTTGTAGGGCATGCCCCTCACCTGTATAATCCTGTGTTGTCCCGCTTTTCAGACTAGATGGCGTTAGTAAAATAAGTCCACACTCTTTGTTTGACAGGGCCCGTCTATGTAAATTGAGGTCGTTGAATAGAAGAGATTGTAAAGTTAGCATTTGTTTAACATTTAGAACTGCAGAATTTTGCGAAGTTCAGCAGTGCTTAAAGCAGATAAGTGAAGTTTTTTGCCAACTGTTCTTACAAGTTCTATACACGTCTGAAAATAGTGTCATGAGTTTTGACAAAAAAAACTGCCAAGAATGGCACTACATGCCAAATGTGTGCTCATTAAACCTAGCTCCGTCCGTCATAAAAGATAATCGATATAGGTAACTGAACTTTGGAGAAAGGATCATCCACCTTCATTAATACCAGTAGCCAAACTGGTCTGAGTTGGAAAATTACTAATTAGTCGGATGAGACTCCACAAATAATACGCAATTTTTATGATGATTGATGAATAGATTTATGTTAGAACAAGTCTTATACGTATAGATATAACTACTAACCACTACATCACATTAACGTCCCACTGCTGGACACAGGCCTCCACTCTCACAGCAGAGAGGAAATTAGAGCTTAGATCCACAACGCTGCTACAATGAAGGTACGCGGGCTTTAACGACTATTATCATGTTAGTGATTATAACCGGGACCGACGGCTTAACGTGCTTTCCGAGGCGCGGGGGTGAGACACCACCAGCTTCCTAACTCCGGGCTGGTACTGAGAATTTTTTGTCAGAAAATCCCAATACTTAATTATGATCCGACCCGGTACCTCGTCGGCCACAGCTGAACATGCTAACCATTAGACAAACGAGACAGTTACGAGTATGTATAACGTATATGTATAGATATAAAAAATAAAAATAATTACAAATGTAAAGCTTTTAACAGAGTCCAGTGTATTTAATGTAGGAATACTTATAAACCTCTTAAATTAATGAGATTGCCAATAACTTGTACTAAACCTAAAACAGGTTGCATTTCCCTTTTAGATTTATGTAAAATAGTTACTTCAGTAAGTAACTTTGAATTAATGAAAGTCGATGATATTATTGGAAGGTAGATTTTTGAAATATACTATGTAGTTCCTTGAATTGTCATTTGATTTATAACGCCGAGCTGATAAAATGAAAAATAAATTTTCTTGTTTTATTTTTGTGATGACATACTCGTAATTCAAGGTCGGATCTGGAGGTAATATAAATGAAGTATAAAGATGTTTTATTTTGGTAACCACGAGATACAAAAATAATTGCTTCCAAACACTGAGTACCTACGAGTACGTGGTGGGACTTGCGATAAATAAATAAAAACAACAGATTTAAGTACCTAAACCAATTCCAAAAATAACTCTTAATAACTCGGTGTCGATAACTCGATAAAACTGCATACCGAGCAAGTCAAGAGCGAGCCCACAAGTCCAAAAGTCTGTTAAATGTCGCTTTAACTACCGATATTTACCTTGCGGAGCGATGACCATATTCGATGCGCAAGCCGCCGTGAACTTGACCAATTCGACGAATGGGCGCATCGCTCTCGAAGTCCAAATACGTATTCGTATCTGCGCCTGCGGCGTTCTGTGCTATGCAATTTTATCTCTAGATATTTGAATAATTTATTCATATTTAGTATAAATGCGAAAGTATAGATATGTGTCGCTCAACCTGACAAATAATAAAAATGTTTTAGAAAATTCTGTTAATTTTATAAAAATTATTTTTATGAGATAAAAAGTAGTGAAAGGAGCACTAGAAAATTAAATATTAATTAAAAAGCGATAAAAAAGACGATTTATTGGGCGACTGACGTATCCAAATATCAAGATTCTTTCAACATTAAGTTTTATGGCATGTTACACTGTATACAGGCATGGCTTCTTATAAGTTTGGGCATTCTCATCGATGTGACATGGTTGACTAATTATGGTACTACTAGCTTATGCCTGCGACTTCGTCCGCGTGGTTTAAGTTTTTTTGATTCCCGCGGGAACTCCTTAATTTTCCGGGATAAAAAGTAGCCTATGTCACTCCAGGTCCTCAACTATACCCATACCAAAAATCACGTCGATCCGTTGCTCCGTTGCGGCGTGATTGAAGGACAAACCAACAAACCAACAAACAAACACACTTTCGCATTTATAATATTATAGTATATAGTATGATCACTTTCGCATTTATAATATTAGTATGATTAATTCAATTTATTTATTTATATAAGTGTTATTATAGTACGTTTTTTTACGATGAGTTATGTAGTATAATCCCACTGCTGGGCAAAGGCCTCCCCCTTCTCCTTGCACTCTTAGGTTCCGTACCTACCGCAAAAGCTCTGTTAACCTTCCTTGTGTTTTTAAAGTTCTAACATTTAATATTCCTATGTGTAAATTATTATTCTTTTCCTTATTAATTCAATTACTAGAAATTATATTATGACTTCATGATAATTCCTGTTATCGTGGGTCGTTGTTACTACAATAAAGCGTATTATTATCGATGATTTATGTAGGATTTTTTTAAAGTGTAATGTGGGGCATTTTACTTCTCTATTTATATCGCACAATTTTGATTTGAAAATATTTATTATTTGTCAATCTTTCAGTTATCACTAGATCCTTTGTAGGTTGTATGAGACAGCGATTCGTAGACGAATGAAAAAATTCAGGTTTGCGATTCAATAATTGATCATCATTTTTTTTGTCATTTGTGACGACCTCCGTGGCGCAGTGTGCAGCGCTGTTGCCTTAACGTGCGGAGGTCCCGGGTTCGATCCCCGGCAGGGTCAATTTTGGGAATTTATAATTTCTGAATTTTCCCTGGTCTGGCCTGGTGGGAGGCTTTGGCCGTGGCTAGTTACCACCCTACCGGCAAAGACGTGCCGCCAAGCGATTTAGCGTTCCGGTACGATGCCGTGTAGAAACCGAATAGGGGTATGGGTTTAATATAACTGCCATGCCCCTAAAAGGTTAGCCCGCTACCATCTTAGACTGCATCGTCACTTACAATCAGGTGAGATCGCAGTCAAGGGCTAACTTGTAGTGAATAAAAAAAAAAAAGTCTTGGTGCAAGAGTTACGACTTACGGCTTACACATAATTTGTCCGCTATAGTCCGTCCATTGACTCTCTCATGGTTGTTCACTTGTTAAGGTAACTAGAACCTCTATCGAGCAAATCGACTCACATATTGTTGCCATATCAAGGTTCATTAAAAGTTTTAACATTATTTGTATGGTTTCGCTATTCGGAGCTATGAAACGAGTCTGGCCGCTCCTTTAACTCTTGTCTCGAACTGCATTCTCAAGCGCTATGTATTTTATCATTCTGTATAATGAAGTCGGGAATAGACAGTTACTTCTCGTTCGCGAAAGTTTTATAAACACTAGGTTTTGTCTGTTTTGACGTACCTAATTGACACAATGAAGTGTTATATTCCATGTATATCGATCAATATGGAACCTAATTCTATATATATATAAAGTTTCGACAGCTTGACTTTCAGTTACGAACAACTGGAACTTTAAATCCTTTTAAATTCAAATTATGAATAAAATACAGTAATATGTATCTGTTACGATATTCCTTAATTGGTAGCCTGGCAGAGATCGCTTTGCAGCGATATGGCTGCCGAATTGTACATCTGCTTGTTAATATCTTGTACAATTAAAGTGTATTCACTATTCAGTATTCATACATAACTTATTTAAATTATCTTGATTGTCTATTTCAATACATTAAGATAAGCCATATCCACCTTGGACGTTGCCCTTATTTGGTTAATTTTTACTAAAGGACATGTCCCAGTTCAGTATGGAGGGTGGTTTTTTATTCTGAGTGTCAATGAACCAGAACCAAACTGCCATCACGTGAAAGAGAAAAAAATATAACATTAAACGCCATTAAAATAATAATTTTAGAAAACCCCGTTTTTTTAAAAATTAATTATGAAAAATATCGTTTGTAGAAAATATTTTTCGATGGTTGGCAACACTAAAACTTGGGTAATGCGCATTAATTGCGATTATTAATATTCCATTTCGATAAACTACCCATTTTCCACTACATAGGTAGTATATACAGATTAATAAATAATAATTGAGTATTTGAGACATTCGTAAAATAATTATTAGACAACAATAAATCACCACTAAACTATGATAAACAAAACTGACAGTGACATTTGACAATCACCCAATGACATACGTGACAAAAAAAATCAAGTTTTTTTTTTACTGTTGATAAAATTCAGACAAAGATCTAAAAAAGCCACAAAATAAAAATATTTTTTTCTCCAAATTGGGGTCCTTTAAAAATGCGTAAATAATTCTAAAAGCCATATTTTAGGATCTCCATTCACGTGTATTAAAATCATCTTGGTTCATGTTCAAGGCCCAATCTTGGACAAGTCCTTTCCGCGAAACTTTGATTCAAAGCTACTCTGTATAGTGTTGCAAAACATGTTTAAAAGCCACACATCAAAGAACAACAAAACACACATGTTTACCCAATTCAAGTTATGGTTATTCAATGAGGAACTTTCCAGCCTACGTTCCTTAGAAACATCATAGATGGCGCTCTCTAACAAACTAAGGATATAAGTGTGCAATGAGGTTGATACTTGTACCATAGTCGTAATAGTGATGCTCTATGGCCTGATGCCTGAAAAAGTTTTTACAAAGAAAACTAAGGCCAGTCCCTCACTGTTTCGTTTTGCGATTCGGTTGCGTGATTTGGTTGAATCCATTTAATTGTTTCGTCTGCATCGAATTTGGACTCCGACTACCACTGTATATGAAGACCTGCCTACGATATTTGGATACCGATTCTCCTGTTTATTGAAGACCAAGGAAGTTTCCAATTTTTTATTTAACTTAAAAACATAAAGCTAAGCTTGCAATGAAACCAGTGTGCTTAGCATGCGCACCACGAGATTATATCGCGACGAGAGAGAGAGATGTTGTCGTTGCCGGCTAATTTTTCGTTTACGCTAACATGCACAAAACGCGGTATATTACAAGAAAAAAATTGTTGGTATGTAAAGGTTCGTAGAGAACAACATTTAAGAAATATTACTTTTAACAAAACGAGACAAGTAACCATGTTAGCGTCGGTAGAGATAATGGGTAGACATAATTTTACTCGTGCGCATGCTACCCATACTGGTGGATTTTTTAAATTTTCTTCACAAATGACGAAGTTATGAATCATAACTTCGATATATTTTCCCTTGCGTTTCCAAATTGTCCGGCACGTGGCCGGTAGTCACAGCCGTGACGTCACCCAGTCGATTCTAACTAGCCGACGCGGGTGATATCGGTCAGTTTATATGGGTATAGTAAGCTATCCTTAAAAGTTATATGCCATCGCCTACTTTTATGTCGACCTGTAAAAGAGGAACAATTCCACGATACATTGTTTTGTTTTATCTCCAAGGGATAAGGCAGCGATTTCGATGAAAGCTTCCAATCGGCTTGATTTTTTTCCGACATCTTCAACAATTACCCTCATAATTCAACCAATTTTTACAAATCATTAATGAATTATACATATAAACCTTTCCTTTGAATAACGCCGTCGATTGGTGAAAACCGTATGAAAATTGGTTCGGTAGTTTTTGTGTTTATTGCGTTCAGACAGACAGACGCGGCAGGGGGACTTTGTTTTATAATGTAATAATAATATCACAGGTAAGCAAAATGAGTAGGTTTATATACGCTAATGCCGAGGAGTGACAGAGCGAGAAAATATTCTCTTGTCCTGCTCAGCGTATCACTTTTTTTTGTTTGACCTATCCGACAGTTTAGGTCAGACAATCCTGTGTCGTTTTTGTTATTCGCCCATATTCGTAATTCGTATGAAATCGGAAGTGGACGAAGTGGTAACTGTGCTCGTAGCTTACGAAAAAAGTGGTTTAACTTATAGACGATTGTGTACTTACTGCTTGTTAGGCTGCAAAAGCCAAACTGAACGTAAATACGAAAACATAACCTAATACGTAAATTTGGAAACTTCCTTGGTCTTCAATATGCAGGAGAATCGGTATCCAAATGTCGCATCCAGCCGAGCGATCGCGTAACTTCTGCATCAATCATTGTTACAGTATCAATTGTTGTAATTGGCTGAATTGGCGGCATTCTTGCTGCGTCAATGGATTATGTCCAATAGTGGAAGAGTGTTAACCAATCAGAGGTGATTGCGATGTATCAATGATTGATGCAGAAGTTACGCGATCGCTCGGCAGGTCGTCAATACGCAGGAGAATCGGTATCCAAATTTCGTAGTCAGGTCTTCATATACAGTGGTAATCAGAGTCCAAATTCGATACAAAGACGAAAAAATTAAATGAATTTAACTAAATTACGCAACCGTATCGCAAAACGAAATAGTGAGTGACTGGCCTTAGTTTTCTTCGTAAAAACTTTTTCATGCATTAGGCCATAGAGATTACTATTACGACCGTTGATGGAGGGTCCATCCTCCATCAACGATTATGGTACAATACACAAGTATCACCTCATTGCAATCTTATATCCTTATATATTAAGTCCATGATCCTTGGTGTGTTAGAGAGCGCCACCTATGATGTTTATAGGGAACGTAGGCTGGAAAGTTCCTCATTAAATCAACTTTGGTATATTTATTAGAGCTTGTATATCGCAGTAGCTCATGCCCGCGACTTGAGGATTGAGGTTTTTTGGTTCCGAGACAAAAGTAGCCTGTATTATTCACTTATTCCAGCCTATAATGTATCTCTGTGCAAATTTCATCCAGATCCGTGCAGCCGTTCTGGCGTGATTGAGTAACAAACATCCATCCATCCATCGAAACTTTCACATTAATAATATTAGTATAGATTTGTTGATTTCAACATTGTCGTCGAATATTGACATCATTATTTAAGCCCTAAAGGTTATGTATGCTCAATCCATACAAATATTATAAATTCCAAAGTAGGCATGTCTCTTTGGCTTGTAACTTTTACGACCCATTTTAATAGCCGATATTGATAAACTGTACAGATGTGATACAAGATGCTTCCAGAAAAAATCCTAGTTCCCACAGGGTTTTTGAAATACTTATATCCACGGAGACGAAGTCGCAGGCAGCGTGTAGTAACGTATAAATCTTTTTATTTTTTTATTCCAATACAAGTAAGCCCTTGACTGCGATCTCACCTGAAGGTAAGTGATAGTGCAGTCTAAGATGGTAGCGGGTTAACCTGTTAGGGGTATGGTAGTTATATTGAACCCATACCCCTAGTCGGTTTCTACACGGCATCGTACCGGAACGCTCAATCGCTTGGCAGCACGTTTTTGCCGGTAGGGTGGTAGCTAGCCTCGGGCGAAGCCTCCCACCAGGCCAGACCAGGGAAAATTCAGAATTTATAAATTCCCAAATTGACCCTGCCGGGGATCGAACCCGGGACCTCCGCACGATAAAACAACAGCGCTCAGCACTGCGCCAGGAGGGTCGTCAAGTACTTTGTATGTACTTGGCATTTTACTTTTAGATTTGTAATACCTAATCTTGTTATTAATATTCAGATTGTCAATTTTAGCTAACGAATGCAATAGGGCGGTTTATTTTCCGAGACTAATAACAGCAGGTGCGTTACATTTATGCCAATGCCAACTTCGCCTTTACTGAGGTATCACCGTCATTTATGATAATTAAGCACTGCGACTTCGTTCCCATGGACTGAGAATAGACAGAGCGATACAAATCTATGACGATATCTTAGGCTAGTTTTTTTTAAAGCGTAGCTATGAAGAGACGAGGGAAACGCTGCACAAGTAGCGTTTTAATGGCACCCGTTCGTTGAAGCAGACGGTCGACCAACACCTCGAGCCAGCCCCCCTAGACAAGTTACATACGTTTCCTGTCTATTCTCTTATCGTTAACGCTGTACGTGTATACCGCGGAGAGAAGAAAATAAGTAAATAGTCTATGGTTAGCGTTTCGCTAAAGCGTTAACGATTATAGAAATAGAACAGACACGAAACGTATGTAACTTTGCTAGGAGGACAGATCAGATGTTAAAAGAGCAGGTATGTCAAGGCAAGATGGTATAGAAAATTACTGCTGTGCAGCTCTATGTCCTCGGGATCTAGAAAGTGTAAGGTTTTATTTATAGGACCTAATTTAACCTTGTGTTTTTGCTCATCAATCAAGCCCCGGTAATCATCTATGGCGTCTCATGCTAATCATTTAACTTAGAAAATGATTTTCATATCGGAGTATCTGTTAAGTCAAATGGAAATTAGTCTAGGCAGGCTCTATCTTTTACAATTTCCGTGTCCGCTTATATCTAACGAATATTAATTTTGTGCACGTCACCTTGACCTTTATTAAACATAATGGAACGATTATGTTAATTAATCGTAAAGTCACCTGTCGATGCTTCGAACCCAAGTCCTGTCGTGCCAATTAATTTTCTATTGATCACCGCAACCCACGCAAGAGAGCACTTAATCTATCACAAACCTTCAATCTCTGCCCCGAAAAGTTCGTAAAATGTGCCAAACGCATTTTAAAGCGTTTCAAGGCTTGTTTCCAGTCGTTGACCCAGTATTCGGGTAGGCGGTTCTAGCTTTAAAGAAAAGAAAATTCTATCTTTAACAATGTCCATATCCGCTTATATCTAACGAATATTAATTTTGTGCACGTCACCTTGACTTTTATTAAACATAATGGAACGATAATGTTAATTAATTGTAAAGTCACCTGTCGATGCTTCGAACCCAAGTCCTGTCGTGCCAATTAATTTTCTATTGATCGCTGCAACCCACGCAAGAGAGCACTTAATCTATCACGATCCTTCAATCTCTGCCCCGAAAAGTTCGTAAAATGTCTCGAAACGCATTTTAAAGCGTTTCAAGGCTTGCTTCCAGTCGTTGACCCAGTATTCGGGCAGGCGGTTAGAAATCGTGACATGCTGCCTAACCCACTGTAGGTTCGTAATTCGTATCGTACTCTTGTTGTAATTATTCATCGTGGTTTGATTGTAAACGAGCCTTTTTTGGGGGAACGTGACTTTTATCTTACAGTCAGTTACAAAATTAGTGTTCGTCTTGAGATGATACTTTAGTTAAAAGTAATCTAAAATTTAATAAAGGGCTTGCAGCAGTTACTAAGTGATTTCGAATGATGTGAAATATATGGAGACAAGCTTGGAATATCTTTTATTGTCCTAATTCTTTCAGCCATCTTTGTCGAGAGTAACATACCGAAAATACTCATATTCGGCCGCAGCTTTTGTCATCTATAATATCTATCTATACTAATCTATACTTATAATAAAACTGTAACAGGTCCAATTCTGTACATTGAAGATATTTTGAAAATTTTTTTTGGAGGGCACTCATTATTCGATACTGAAGCCAAATCTGTAATTTTTTTCATTTTTGTCTGTCTGTCTGTCTGTCTGTCTGTCTGTCTGTCTGTCTGTCTGTCTGTCTGTCTGTCTGTCTGTCTGTCTGTCTGTCTGTCTGTCTGTATCTTGGCCGCGCATCACGCCGAAACTACTGAATGAATTCAAACGAAACTTGGCACGATTTGAGCCCATACTACGAGGTAGGATATGGGATACTTTTTATCCCGAAATTCTACCCCCGAAGGGGTGAAATAGGGGTTGAAAGTTTGTATGAAAGTCCTTAATTTCTCAAGTTATAGCCATGAAACTAGATATATGAGCTGCAGGTTGAAAATGGAGACATACGTGTTTCACAGTTTTTGAAAATTCGACCCCCAAAAGGGTGAAATAGGGGATGAAAGTTGGTATGAAAGTCCTTCGTTTCTCAAGATGTTTTACAAGTTATATCAACGAAACTTTTTATTTTGGCTTACGGTAAAAAATAAAGAAGTACGTATGTCACAGTTTTTCAAAATTCCACCTCTAAGGGGGTGTAATAGGGGGTGAAAGTTTGTATGAAAGTCCGTCATTTCTCAAGTTATATCGATTAAACTTGGTATACAAGCTACCGGTTGAAAATGAAGAAATATGTGTTTCACAGTTTTTGTAAATTTTACCCCCGAAGGGGTGAAATAGGGGTTGAAAGTTTGTATGAAAGTCCTTCATTTCTCAAGTTATTGCCATGAAACTTGGTATATGAGCTGCGGGTTAAAAATGAAGACATACGTGTTTCACAGTTTTTCAAAATTTCACCCTCAAAGGGGTGAAATAGGGGTTGAAAGTTTGTATGAAAGTCCTTCATTTCTCAAGTTATATCGATGATACTTGGCATACAAGCTACCGGTTAAAAATGAAGAAATACGTGTTTCACAGTTTTCGTAAATTTTACCCCCGAAGGGGTGAAATAGGGGTTGAAAATTTGTATGAAAGTCCTTCATTTCTCAAGTTATATCGATGAAACTTGGTATATGAGCTGCGGGTTAAAAATGAAAACATACGTATTTCACAGTTTTTCAAAATTCCACCCCCAAAGGGGTGAAATAGGGGTTGAAAGTTTGTATAAAAGTCCGTCATTTCTCAAGTTATTTCGATGAAACTTGGTATATCCACGCGGACGAAGTCGCGGGCATCAGCTAGTAGGTACTATAAATGCGAAAGTTTGGATGGATGACTGTATGGATGGATGTATGTTTGTTACTCAATCACGCCACAACGGCTGAACGGATACGGATAAAATTTGGCACAGAGATAGATTATAGTCTGGAATAGCGTATAGGCTATTTTTTATCCCGGAAAATTAAAGAGTTCCCGCGGTAATAAAAAAACCTCAATCCACGCGGACGAAGCCGCGGGCATCAGCTGCTACTTGCTAAATTTGGTGTGACCAATGCGCCATTGTTATAATACCGCGAAGTAGCGTTGTAGTATTTTAAACATAACGAGTGTATTCCTGGTAAAGTTTTGACAAAGAATCATACAAATATGTTATTAACTTCGCTGTATTATCGTGAATTATGAATGAAACTATTGTTGCCAAGGACCAAGTACATTTCACATTGATGTGTCATTCAGTAATTCTATAGAATACAGGGTCATGTCGTATATAATATGTATATTATTAAAATTATCACATAGGTACATTGTTTATATAAAAAATATCTATAGTGCGCGCACGAGTTGAATGCAGAGCAAATGTATGGTGACACATACATTTACTCTGCATTCAACTCGCGCGCGAACTGTATATATCGGATTCTCCGTATGTAGGTATAACAATGAAGCAGAGATGATGCATCCATAATATGTTATGGTGGCCTGGTATAACGCTTCCCTTGATGTAAAAGTGACATGAATGACGTTACACCAAATATAATTTTTGACGGTCACTTAACTTTGTCTAAAGCATGGTTGGGTCTAGCCACTTGTACACAAGTCCTTAAAATTCAACACTGCTTGGTACCCACACCCATAACGTCCTACCGAACATACTCGTTGTTATACTTGATTCGTCTAGCTCTAGACTCTAGAGCTAGTCAAGTGACATTAACTCGAGTTGATATGTGATGCCATTGACAACTTTAGTTTCAACGAGTGTATCATCAGTATCATCACCGCAGATTGTAACAGTCCTTAGTAACAGGCCTATTTACATCAGTTATTGAGATTGAGATGACTAAAGTGCGCACGGTGATCGGTCGCTCTAATAATAAATTGTGACTTGTTTGGCTCGCCTGTCGATCCCATA
The DNA here is from genome assembly GCA_917051295.2 of Erebia ligea. Classification (NCBI taxonomy): domain Eukaryota; kingdom Metazoa; phylum Arthropoda; class Insecta; order Lepidoptera; family Nymphalidae; genus Erebia; species Erebia ligea. The sequence continues at coordinate 4,463,767 of OU785241.1, forward strand.
GCGAAATTATAGAGAACCGCTCGTGAATCATGCGAATAGATTGTAGGGTCACACAAGGTTGTGAAATTGCCTTTTGTCTCAGCCGTGATAAATATATGCGGGGTGCCGGCTCGCACGAATCGTAGGCTTTTAATATTGCACCAGTTCCAAGCCTATGATTTTGTTTGTGTGGGCACTGCTTGAAGGTTATATTATGGATTTTTGTGATATATAGCATATGAAAAAACAGAAGCTTTTGTTCCTAAAGTGTAAAACATAAAATCTCATAGGAATGCCAATTTTGATTTATTTGCTAGCGCTCAAATTTAATATCTATTCTCAGTTTTCACCTATACTTATACACCTTAAAACCGTTGTGATTATGAAGAATGGATTTTGTGGAATTGAGGTGTGGTATTCTTGCTTTGACAATGTTTTTCGCTAATAGCAAGAGTTAATCATGTTCATTGTTAACAGTCCGTAAACCAGTAAACCGACATTTTAAGAACTTTTGATGAGCTTTGTGCATGAGATATTAGTATTATAACAAAAAGAAAATTAAAACATTAAAGATTAATCCCTCCTTAGTAGACTGTTGCAAATAAAAATTTAATTTTATTGAAATATAATAGTGAAATTCTCATTCTTGCAGAATACGTTTACCATTTTTGCACTTTTGGGTCACACTTTTCACCCATATAAATCCACGAAAAATTATAATAAATGACTTATAAAAAATACTAATATGATAAACACGCTCTTAAAATTGGACTGTTGCAATTCGTTTTTATACGTTCTATACAAAATTAGTTAATAAAAAAATCAAATCAATGTGCACGATTTATCAAAATTTACGCGTCACAATAACCTGTATTTCTTAAAAGTTTGACGAAATTACTGATAAAATAAAATTTACCATGAATGTTTAGTATTTATATAACACAAATTGTGTAAAAATAAAGTTCTATAAAATACCTATGTGACCAAAAAATATTATCAAAGTCTGATCAAATTCACGTGTAAAATGGTACTGCAGATCGTACGACCGCACGTACGTACGAACTTGACTACGCAAAGTATCAAAGCATCTTTACTGGCCTATGTCGTCTATGTATGAGTGCAGCCTAACGGTCTACTGTGCGGTATACCTACAGATTCCAAAATTGACCGATGGCGAGTATACGGACTCTTAACCAGTCGTAATTATCCTATGTAGCATAATGTTTCCTAATCCCTGACGCTAAATGGACGGCGAATGGCCTCCTAGGGCCTATGACATATATTATACGCATTGAAGATTACGTGTTTACGGTTTAACCTAAGTGAATAGTTTGAGTACATACTTACTTAGTTCTTGTATTTATTATTTATATTCAGTTGCGACATTATAAATTGTGAATGCTTTTATATGTAACATTTATTCTCTTTTATTGAAGATATAGAGCATGTTAGAGCAGATTTCCGCCTGTTACGCTAGTAACACAATCAAGCTTTTTTTATCACTGACTTTTGTATACAATTGGACCTATACCTGCTATTTCTGTACTACCCACATCAAGGGAGTGGCTTGGCCTAAACTTCCTTGTATCGATGCACGACTTAGGCTTTAAACGAATTATATTGTTATTGTTTCGGTCAAATGCGAATGTTGAATGTGAAAACGGACACGTTGAATGTTGATATTAAACATGGCTTTGTTTCAATTTTAACACGATTTGGCTTTGCATATTATAGTATCAAAAATATGTCACATATTGTATTTTGCAGTAAGCATGCATGCCTGCATGAATTCGTTTGGTTTCAGTAGCTCCTTACGACTCCACCATAGTGGCGGATCGAGTACTTGCACTTTCCGGAGTATTTATAATCCACACTTTGGAAACCTCTATTTTCGTCCCAACAGTGATCCGATATTGGTTTCTGGATATGTGTATCAGAATATTATCACGAAAAAAGATCTATTTTGATACCTAACTAAGTAGATGATGCCCGCGACTTATTCTGCGTGGATTTAGCTTACCTATTCAAAACCCCTGTGACTCCGGGCTATTCCGGGCTCCGGGGTTTTCCGGGCTATAAAGCAGTCTGTGTCCTTCCTCAGAATGCAAGCTCTAGCAAGTTTCGTCAAAATAGGTTGAATAGATGGAACCTCTGGGACGTCAAAATGTAGCATACCTACAGACATACTTTCGTATTCTTGATATTAGTATAGAATATGTCCTGCATGTGTAATGAAGATATGAACCTACGAATATATCTGCTAGTATCTGCTAGCAGTACTAGATTAAATAATATTTACATAACAGTTAGTTCAAACTATTTGCCGTTACGTACCTATAATTATCTGTGATCTAATATAGTACACATTAGATTGTAAACAATAGCTGTGGGAGGAGGTAAAGGTACATTGATGTGTAAAGCACGATCCTCCTAAATACTAGCACAATCGATATTAAAACATTATCCATGCATGCATCTGTGACCTCGGGTATATCTGCACGATTCTGATGCATCCATGTTGTTTTTATGTAATAACTATCAAAGTACCTGATTGGGCTTTTGTATCTAATGTAATATAACTTATATAGGTCAGTAGAGTATCATTAATTGTCATGGGAAAAGGCCCGCAACGATGGTCAATGCGTTTTAGGAAGCCTCCCAAGTCCCAACTCCCAACGCAATATTGGCTACGGGTTGATTTTCAACTCATTATTAAACCTTACTCTGCTAACCCCAAATAAGATACCAAATAATCTATTTAACCTTATCTTCCTGTAGAACCAGGAAGGTTTGAGTGGTGTGCTTTAGGAGTGCTCAAACCTATTGAAAGCTAAAAAATGCTTGAAGAAGAGAAAAATAGATTATTGCAGAGTGAACATTATTTGGGTACAAGGTTTTACTTGAAAGAAATCCAAATTATCGGTGTTTATGTTAAAGATTTGTCCCGTAAACAAAGAAAACGCCAAGATCCTCTGCAGACACAGATGCAGACACTTAATAGATAATGAAAGTAACCATTCAATATACCTATGTAGCTGCAACTAGACCATAATACCCACCCACTGGTCTAACAAACCAGTCCAGTCCCTCGGCCTTAGAAACTACAACGGATGCCGGATTGACTGGTAACTTTTTGCTCACCATAAACGGTTCAGGCGCCTTATCGGTGCACCTGTATAAAAAGGGTTAAGTTATATAAATGCGTGATTTGGTTTCAATTATTGTTTATTAATGCAATGGGCACAAATGATTCCTACTCGCTTTACGGCTTAGAGCGTTGATACAAAAAACGAAAGATACACAGCTGTAGTTTAAAAGAAAAGAAGTAGGTTGAATGTTCTTTTGGGATTCTTTGATTGCGCTTCAAATTAAAAAAATGCCATGACCATTCAGATTAATAGTGCGATGGAATTCCATTTTATTCATATACTTAATCAGAAGGCCTTTCTTGCTCTGTATTCCAATTATTTATCACACAATATTTTCTCAAACTCCGATAGAGAAGCTCTATAGTTGTTTGTCCCGCAGATTAGGTATATCACAGGAGTCCCAATCTCCAATAGCTCTACTTACAGTTTTCTGTCCCACAGATCAGGTATTTGAAGGCTCCTTGAAGGCTTATAGTGCAAATTCTTAAAATCATACAGCACCGTTCCAGCTTCTCAGCTAAGGCCCGTATTAACAAACGACATCAGCTGTTACGATCGCGATCTCAAGTATCAGTCGATCTATGGTTAAAACCGGTCTTAAGCATAGATTTTCAATAACCTATTCCTAGCTGATGTCGGTTTATTAATACGGGCCTACGTTCACCAAAAAAATTTTTCGAACACATTCCTTAACCTGTGTCTGTATCCTCTTTCTTATATCTTAGCCTCAATGAGACGATTATGCACTAAGGTGAAATATAATTGAACAGTGGACTTGTCCCACTAGTACGGTGAACGATGCATATCCGCATTGTTGACTCACTTATTGCAAATACATATGGTTTAATTGATGTATAAATAGTATATACCCCCTTTACTGGATCAGTTTTTCATTTTGTAGGTGCGTATTTTTCCTTACTTGTATCGAGTTATTAAAATGTATTCAACCTCAATTAGCTCAAATTCTTTGTATCACATATGCCATCTCGTTTCGTTTATGCTATGACATGACTCTTATCGTCTGTTCAGAAAGTAAATTCTAAAGAGTAAGAGAAAAGCAACTAAATAGAGTTTGAAACAAAACCACTCAACCCAACAGTAGGTGTAGCCGTAGCCTGAGGCTTGCAGTCAAAATTAATACAATTAGTACTAATCTATATACATCTGATAATTCAAATCTATATACTTATAATAAAACTGTAACAGGTCCAATTCTGTACATTGAAGATATTTTGAAATTTTTTTTTGGAGGGCACTCATTATTCGATACTGAAGCCAAATCTGTAATTTTTTTTATTTTTGTCTGTCTGTCTGTCTGTCTGTCTGTCTGTCTGTCTGTCTGTCTGTATCTTGGCCGCGCATCACGCCGAAACTACTGAATGAATTCAAACGAAACTTGGCACGATTTGAGCCCATACTACGAGGTAGGACATGGGATACTTTTTATCCCGAAATTCTACCCCCGAAGGGGTGAAATAGGGTTTGAAAGTTTGTATGAAAGTCCTTAATTTCTCAAGTTATAGCCATGAAACTTGATATATGAGCTGCGGGTAGAAAATAAAAACATATGTGTCTCACAGTTTTTCAAAATTCCACCCCCGAAGGGGTGAAATAGGGGTATAATATAAAAATGAATCCCTATTTCCCTTGGTCACGGCATTACGCGTGAACGCCTGGACCAATTTCGCTAATTCTTTTTTTGTTGGGTTTGTCTGGACGCCGGGATGGTTTATATTCACAATTGGACCCGGTAGGGGGCGCTGCAATCGGGTTCGAGGTTCAGAGCGGGACACAGCTGGACCAATTTCGCTAATTCTTTATTTGTTGGGTTTGTCTGGACCCCGGGATGGTTTATATTCACAATTGGACCCGGTAGGGGGCGCTGCAATCGGGTTCGAGGGTCCCGCCAAACCACGCGGACGAAGTCGCGGGCATCAGCTAGTAATAAATACATTCCATACGGTCGCGTTGGTAGAATCACTATATGCAGACTTGCGCTAAGTTCAACAAAAAATGAACAGACAGACAATAAAGCGAGTTAGTAAAAACTTGCTAAAAACCCTGTAATCCTACTTGTAGTATAAACTCAACATAAAGAACTTATATTGAGCATAGGCCCCCATAGCCTGTACAAATTAGCTTAGTTGATATCGGTAGTTATTATAAAGCTAACTTCAACGTGTGAATATATTTCCGAGAAAATTGCAGCTTTCTATCATCACTTTAATCTAGAACAGTGGCGTGCAGTTCGTACAGGCAAAAAACACTGCTTACCTAAGTGTAAAAACGTCATACTCATTTTTTAACAAGACAGTCAGCAAATATGTTTTCTAATCTAACTAACCAATGCCTACCCTAGCTTCAAACCCTGTGCGAGCCACTGATCCGTTCGATTGTAGAGATTATACACACAGGATTGCCAAGAAAGTCTAACTCGTGGTAGATTTTAGAAGATATGTAAAATCTAGTCTAGTAGAGAATAGAGAAAGTGCCAACAGCTGCAGATTTTGATTTCATCTCATCTGACAACATTGAAGTTAAAATGGCCAGCCCTTGCATTAAAAGCTCCTTGCCATGGCCTTATACCTAAAGTTACTAGATGATACCCGAGGGAACTCCTGAATTTCCAGGGATAAAAATAGACTATGCTCTGCCCCGGGACACAACCAAAGTCGGTTACTTTGAGCTAAAACAGAAGTTTATAAAAATAATACCGAATCCCGATATGCCTGAGCTCGAAATAAGTACGCTTGAAATAAGTTGCATATTTATCATCTGAAACATAGCGACATGGCATCTTCAGAAAAGATAAGCTATCAAAAACATACGCGCCGAATTGAGAACCTCCTCCTTTTTTGGATGTTGGTTAACTATATTCTGCACTGTCATAGTATGAGACCATTGAATCCTTCCTTCATACTTGGTCTTTCAAAAATGTATTATAAACCACTCAGCGCGTGCATAGGCAGGCACGTACGAGCTATATACTCGTAGTTCGGTACATGGTAAAAGTGTTTCTTTGTAGTATCACAATTTATTTTGCCGGTATAGATTGGATTGCTTTTTTATATAAATATTTTTCTTTTTAAATAAGCTAGTTTAAGACTGCTCACATCCGATAAAAATAAATGATGGAGCCAGTAGACTTGATCTAAAGATTTCTATATTAGAAAGAGTTGGGAAAACAACAGCTGGAAGATGATTCCCGAACTCATGATTTGCCGACACTTTTTGTATGGGACGAGAATATTCTATGTCCACTCCTGGGCGACTAGACGCGCAACTTGATGGAGATAGAACAATTAACAAGTTACGCAAGAATGTGTCAAGCATGTGTCAAGTTTATACCTACAAGTCCGTGTACCGGTTTGACGAATGCAGATAACATCTATGAACCTACATGAGAAGCCGGTTTGAATAGCAATACTTCTTAACGAGTACACGGCTAAAATAGTTTCGATACATTTTTATTATTAAAATTCAACTTGCCCAATATGTTCAGAGCGCGCTAACCTAGAAGATGCCTATTCACTCTTTTCTTGAGGGCATTTATGCACTTACTAGATGATGCCCGTGACTTCGTCCGCGTGGATTAAGGTTTTTTGATTCCAGCGGGAACTCCTTAATTTTCCGGGATAAAAAGTAGCCTATGTCACTTTCCAGGTCCTCAACTATATCTATGCCAAAAATTACGTCGACCCGTTGCTCCGTTGCGGCGTGATCGAAGGACAAACCAACAAACAAACACACTTTCGTATTTATAATATTAGTATGATGTATTGCAATAAATATTATGTATGAAGCATCAAGTTTTTTCTTTATCTCCATTCTCTAATTATATAAAGTTCGATAACTCAAATATAGAACATATTATAACAACAGAATAACAAAAAGGAAGTTATTTATAATCAACAAAAATATTTCAAGTAAATCATTATGAGCATAAGAAAAACAAAAAGGAAGCAAATAATCAATTAAAACAGAACCATCTTCAAAGCTCTTGAACGGAAAATTTTCACCTGATAACAATTAAATTCCTTTGCTGGCATATTTATATTTATTACCTTCGTAGAGCCTTTTCTTCAGAGATTTGCAAAATTAATCACAACAATCAATACTAAAACACGAAGATGTTATAATATAGTTAATGATCAAATGATCGCGTATTGCAATGCTGCTCAGCAAGTCAGCACGCCAACATAGCTATGTCGACGTTAAAAAAATCTTTATAAACAATAGAGTCATAACTTAGAAAATTCACAAAGGTTTGAACCTCTAAGTAGTTGTTCGTATCTCTCGTAAAGATAAAGCTAAACACGTAAAGCTAAGAAACTGCAAACATATTATACAACAAACAAAATACTGTTGACTATTTTTATATTTTATGGTTTTCTTATGCTAATGGAAATTACTTTTAAACGGTATTCTGGCGCCAGTGCTAAATTAAATTAATTGTAGCGAATCTCGAACTTTTTCCGCGAATTCTTGTTAATGTTTCTTATAAGTGTCCTTCACCCTAACATAGACCTTTGGAAAAATGTCGCACAATTTGCTTAGGTATTAATATTATATTATATAGGATTATTATATGGGATTTAATCTTTATTAAATCCCTAGCTGATGCCCGCGACTTCGTCCGCGTGGTTTAAGTTTGTGATTCTCGCTGGAATTTCTTAATTTTCCGGGATAAAAACTAGCCTATGTGTTATTCCAGACTATTATCTATCTCTGTCCAAAATTTCATCCAGATCCATTCAGCCGTTCTGGCGTGATCGAGTAACAAACATCCATCAATCCATTCATCCATCCATCCAAACTTTCGCATTTATAATATTAGTCTTTTATGTGTCCTTCACCCTAACATAGACCTTTGGGGAAAAATGTCGCACAATTTTCTCAGGTATTAATATTATATTATATAGGATTATTATATAGGATTTAATCTACATTAAATCCCTAGCTCATGCCCGCGACTTCGTCCGCGTGGTTTAAGTTTTTGATTCTCGCTGGAATTCCTTAATTTTCCGGGATAAAAACTAGCCTATGTGTTATTCCAGACTATTATCTATCTCAGTCTAAAATTTCATCCAGATCCATTCAGCCGTTCTGGCGTGATCGAGTAACAAACATCCATCAATCCATTCATCCATCCATCCAAACTTTCGCATTTATAATATTAGTAAGATTGAATTCACATTCTTCTTGTATATTGATAGTTTTCTTTAATATTTTAGTGTTTTGTATGGTAGGTATTTGACATGTTACATTTATAAAATAGTTTAAAAGACGATTTTCAATATTGTAGGATTGTATTTGTAGATGACGTATTTGTTAGACCAAATGGCTTTACTATATAGTTTTAAGGTATTATCAATTTGAAGGAATTTAAAAGTAAGGGTATATGGAAGTGTATTCTATAACCATCTTTTAATCATAGACTAAGCTTCATTCTTACCATAGAAGAGTCGCGACATAATTGGCGCGTTTTAATCTCTAAGCTCCTATTAATTAACAATCCAATGATAGCTGTTTTTGTATCAAGTAGATGACGTACCTATTTGTTAGACCAAATGGCTTTACTATATAGTTTTAAGGGATTATCAATTTGAAGGAATTTAAAAGTAAGGGTATATGGAAGTGTATTCTATAGCCATCTTTTAATCATAGACTAAGCTTCATTCTTACCATAGAAGACTCGCGACATAATTGGCGCGTTTTAATCTCTAAGCTCCTATTAATTAACAATCCAATGATAGCTGTTTTTGTATCAATCATAGTTAATGATATCTCCAATTACAATAACTTACGACTAGATGACGTTTCCCAGAATAGTATTCCTGCGTCAACCGAACGCCGTAACGATGCCGTGTAGAAACCGAATAAGGGGTATAGGTTTAATATAACTGCCATGCCCCTAACAGGTTAGCCCGCTACCAACTTAGACTGCATCATCACTTACCATCAGGTGATATCGTAGTCAAGGGCTGACTTGTAGTGGATTAAATAAAACCTTCGTCATTAGGTCTATACCTATATACTTTTTTCAGTTCGCACCAAATAGATTTCAATGTTATTTTAATGTCTTTGGCTCTCATGCAATGTTGCTGTCGATATAATTTAGTTTCCTTTTCTTCTTTCTTGTAAGCTGATCTCCATACATTTTGAAAATATAAATTTGTAGGGTTGTTGGAGTTATGCGGTACTCTATACCAGGTAGGTATAGAGGCTGTGTTTTAGTTTATGCCACGAAAACACAGTATAGAAAATCGAGGTTTAATTAATAGCTGTTAGATTTTTTTAAACAGTTAATTGTGTGTAAATTATTATCGTACTCCATAAAAAAAATTGAACAGGATACGTAAATGTTGGAACAAGAATTTGTCGCCTTGACACTGATTCTTTGCAGGAATAAAAGTCTAGTTGGACAAATTGATAAATGGCAAAATATAGATATTGTGTTTGGAGTGCCAATGCTCAGAATATTGCCAACAAAGCTAATCTTAGATCCGCATTAGTTTGTGGCACGGATGTAGGATATTTAATGCCAAGGTTCCAGTCGGGTGGATTAGTACAATTATTATACTCTTAGTTTTTCATAATTTATGCAATTATTTAGGTCATGTATGGACTGATAAATTCCTTAGGCGAAAAAAGAGCCTACGGCGAGTCATTTGTTAAGTCCAGTCACGACGTTGTCTATTGCAAGTGGTAAGTTAGCCACCTGCTAAATTGTAACGATCCTTTTTTCACCACCGAGACTGATTTTGGTATGTAGTTATGTACTTACAAATTAGCTCTATTTTTGCACCAGTTCTTTTATATTTTGTTGTTACTATAACCTATTGATTATGATGGGTTCTGGGTTTTACAGGTAATTTTATCTCGATTATCAGGAATATCTTAAAAGTTTTTTCTTGCGAGATTTGCAAGTAATATATCTGACAGTCTTTGAAGTGGAAAGGACAAAGGTTATTAAAAAAGATCATTATGGCAACCAGTTATGTCGCATTCTTAGGTGTCTTGACAAGCTTACGATTTTCGAAGCATTTTATCTTATACTTAATAGTTACTGCATTATCGTCGTTAACCGCCATACCTAAATACATATTTTTCATGATATTTTCCTTAACGTAATATGTGTGAACATGAGGTAGGTCATTTTATAGTTATAAGCAATAGAATTATACTATAAAGACTATATTTTTAGTTTTTATTGAATAATTATTAAATTACTTTATTGTACTCCGTCAAACAATGGATGGCATCATATTGAAAGTGTGTTGTGTATTGATGGCAACTTTGGTATAAATATAATTCGCTCGTCGCTGGGAGCATCAGGTAGAGAACTCTGAAGCTTTTAAACAAGGCATACCTACTAGGAGGCAAGACTAAGAGGTTTTCCAAGAAATCATTATTTTCAATCAAAATTGTAAAAATTAGAAATGCTCTATATTAACCACGTCTGGATGAAATTTGGCACAGAGATAAATTGTAGTCTGGAATAACACATAGGCTGTTGGATTTCCAGAGGTTGTTTGTGGTGTCTCAATACTTCACCATAATCGACTCGGGCACACGAAAAGATGATAGGCTTCCTACCATCAACTCTCTATCTAATAAAATAAATCGTCATTAATTGTTTAATCTGTAGTGAGAGTAAATGTGAGGACATGAAGGAGCTTCTACAAAAACTAGAAGCGGAGAGTATGGATTTGGGATTGACCATCAACAGAAGCAAGACCAAGTTAACGATAGTTGACCGCGCTGGTAAAATACCTGACACGAATATAATACCATCTGTGGATATTGTGGAGAGTTACGTCTATCTTGGCTCCCAAATCTGCAATGACGGTAGTTGTGTGCCAGAAATAAAGAGACGCATCGCAATGGCAAAGAACGCCATGACACAATTAACGGGGTTGTGGAGGAATCGAGGCATCTCGCTCAAAACGAAGAGTCGCCTCGTACGTGCCTTAATCTTCCCAATTTTCATGTATGGAGTTGAAACATGGACCATCAAAGCAAGAGAAAGGCAAAGAATAGATGCTTTCGAAATATGGTGCTGGAGGCGAATGCTACGGATTCCGTGGACTGCCAAGCGCACAGACGTGTCTATTCTTTCGCAGCTGGGAATCACGGTTCGACTCTCCTCCATATGTTACCAACGGCTGCTCTCGTATTTCGGACACATCATACGACGTGGGAACAACAGTCTCGAGAAGCTTATTGTCACGGGCAACACTGAGGGCAAAAGAGGCCGCTCACCAACTAGATCGTCTGACCAACTGAGGGAGTCTAACGCGTCGAAGTTTCATACCATATTGAGAATGGCGACCAACAGAAGCCAATGGAAACAAATAATCCGATCGAGGTTGGGATCCGGCCAGGACCACGATCTTCAGCAATGAAGGAACGACCGAAGAGGTATGAGGTAGGTCATAGAGAAGATATACACAAAAGAAGTATATCACAGATCAAATGTATTATTGGCGTTTACCTCCTTTAGAATCGATTTTCATGTATACGCTCGGGGTATGACAACTTACGGGGAGTAAAATCAAACTTTCTCCGTTACGTTACGTTATGTTTATGTTGTAACACTTTTCGCTCGTAATGAGTAAACTCCAGCCGTGCGTCGGAGCTGACACACACAATTTTTATTCAATTATTGTGCATCATCAAACAATGGGATCTTAAGCCATTTTCAAGTTTGCGGGTGTATTTCGTTATACAAATTTATTGTCGAATAGTTTCCATTTCATCTTGTTAGTTCGTCATTGCGACGGTACCTATTGTGTGTCTACATATGTGTAATTGGGGCCTTATGTAATATGTGCTGGTATTTTTCACATTATTATTCTATTGTTAATCAGAAGAATCACTATGGACTAATAGATCTCTACATGTTTCTGATTGCTAATTTTGATGATAATATTGAGTACAAGCTACTTTTTAATTTGTTACATAATTGACTGAAATAATAAAAACATTGCTCTCTTTTTGGCGCAGTCGGGTCGTCGTAAAGAATTTTAAATTTAAGGTCAAAGGATAATTGATTTTGAAGATATTAAGTTTTGTCAATTCACACACAACAGCAGTTCTTAGTTTATCTTAAGTTAGAATAAGTATTCTTTCAGTGGTCACTTTACCTGTGTAATTTTTTAAAATGTTTTGTATTTTGTTACAGGTAAGGCGATTAGCAGCTTGTTCTTGATCATATAAAGTAAGTAGAAAAGGTTAAAGACACGGTAGGTAATTATATTCCGTATGTTGGATGTTATTACTCAATACTTATTATACCATTGTTGCTTACAATTACCATTACACTCGTAGAGCTAAGTCTACGTAATGTTAATTGACTACAACAATAAAACAATTTGCATAATTCTGCATACATTGCTTCAGAAACATTAAGAACAAAATTATACAAATTAATTATTACGTGCTAGAAAACTGTGTAAATGATAAACAAGAATTTACGCGGATGCTGACTGCTGAGCACGATAATTGACATCGGGAATCATTGAAGGTCTTGATAAAAAGGTTTGTACGTTTTCTAGACTTATAAACTTGTTTTATCTATTTTAAAGCTTTTAGGTACGTATGCTTTTAGGTTGTTATAAGTCCTAAGTGTTGCAATGTTTTGTACCTAGTGACCATGTCAAATACTTAACCATTACTGGGTTTTTTTAAAGATTTGATTTACATTCATTCAGAAGCCAATAGCCGAATGATGCTGTTTCTCGGCGATGCCTAGCGCTCGCCCAACCCCCGGTGACGCTGTAGCGGCCAGTAGGGCCTACGCAGCATACTCAATCCGGAAAAAAATAGAATGATCCTGTGAACGTGATAATCGCAATCCTTCCGTATATTTAATTGCATTAATTCACTTCCAATTCAAACTTCACGAACCATATTATGATCAGACTTCGGTCAATAACAAAAACCGCTATGATAGCTATGTAATCAACTTTTATTAACTTACAAGTTTCTTAATAGTTAATACCAGTTATAACTAATCTAAATAAGCGATGAACATGTTTTTACATATTCCGGTCAACCGAGTCTTCGGACATTTGACGACCTCCGTGGCGCAGTGTTGAGCGCTGTTGTCTTAATGTGCAGAGGTCCCGGGTTCGATCCCCGGCAGGGTCAATTTAGGAAATTAAAATTTCTGAATTTTCCCTGGTCTGGCCTGGTGGGAGGCTTCGGCCGTGGCTAGTTACCACCCTACCGGCAAAGACGTGCCGCCAAGCGATTTAGCGTTCCGGTACGATGCCGTGTAGAAACCGAATGGGGGTATGGGTTTAATATAACTGCCATGCCCCTAACAGGTTAGCCCGCTACCATCTTAGACTGCATCATCACTTACCATCAGGTGAGATCGCAGTCAAGGGCTAACTTGTAGTGGATAAAAAAAAACATGACTCGTTGCCGTTCTGCTATTGCTTTGTTGATTTGGCTATTACAGTTTTTGTTCGTTCATTCGACGGGACGGGAATCGCGACAAACTAATTTACAAATCATGCCTGCGAGGAACGGTGGCATTTCCGCGCTGTATTGCCAGGATGGGCCTTTGAGCAAAATGATGTTTTTTTTACTCCACTACAAGTTAGCCCTTGGCTAACTGATCTAAGATTTCAAAAGTCTTTAAAATCTTTAGTAACTAGGCATTTATTTATCGCTACAACTGACGAATAACGTAGATTGATAGATTATTTTAAACAAAGAACATAATTCCTATGCCACCATCTACGTCTATCCATGACCAACCCTGACACTAACTTAAATGATGTAACAAGTAATGCCGATAGACTCAAATGGACACGCGCGCACGCAAACTAATTATGGATCCTGATATTGATTATTATTATGCGTCAATGAACAACACACAAGAACTGACAGATTGATTGGCGAATGGAGTTAACAGTACGAATTCAATAACGTGACCTGCCCCCCAATCATGTAAGCTGAATGGAGCTAAACGAAAAAATGACATAATGGTACTTAAAATAATTAAAAAATAAGCGTTTGGTACGCATATAAAAAAGCGGCGATAGCCTAGACGGGTTTCCTATTTAGATGGGTGTTAGATGGTCAGCGTCGTCGATCATTGGGAACGCACCTCTATAATTTTCCGGAAAAATAAGCGTAACCTAAATAATTAAATATCACGAGCTCTCAACGGTGACGGAAAACGTTGTTAGAAAACCTGCATGACCGAGAAATCTTGAAAATGTTCTCAATGGTGTGTGAAGACAGCCAATCCACAGTAATTGGTCAGCGTGGTGAACTATGGCCAAACTTTGTTGATTCTGAGCATGAGCACAGTACTGGACCGGCGATGGGTTAATGATGAATCATTATTATTGATGATGAAAAGAAATTAGACTTTTCAAAACTGATTACGTGTCTTTTGAACTTGCTTTGACGAATAGAGGTACCATAGCTGAAAATGCATTAAGAAAGATTCATAAAATTATTTTTAAAAGATGAAAAAAAACTAGTTCAAAAAGTAAATTCATCCTTGGTATAAAAGTAGAATGTAGGACGTAGGTATTTTTAGAGCCCTAAATGGAAGTGGAAACCCTAATTGGACATTCTCGGTTTGATTTAAAAGAGGAAGAAAACCGTTAAATCCGTCCGTAAAAATAAGGTAATGAATTCTTGAGGCAAGTAGATTTTATATAATGTGAATTAATTGTTTTATAGAAAGACGACGAAACATTAACAGCTTATCACAACAAAATCAGCTATAAAAGATGAATAAAATTATTACCATTATTGTACGGTTGGTACCTACTTCAACGAAAAAGTGACCGCCTGAATGTGTGAGAAAATGAATCAAAAGGAATAAGTAAAATTTTACTTCCCCAAGATAAATACACGGACATGTTTATTTTTACTGCACTCGAGATCGGAATTCAAAATAAGTTATATGTACGAGTAATATAAGCGGTTAAGCGGTATTTATGGATTCTGTACTCGGTAGGTATGAATATAATACAGGATGCGATCTCTAATCAGATGGAATACATCTCGATGCATATCTCCTCTGTTTTGGCTGTCGGCCATTTCTGTCTTACCTATGCAGTATGTACGTCAGCCTTTTTCAGCCTTCCGCTTCGATAAGGATCTCAACTCTGTCATCAATGAGATTTATAACAATAGTACATAATATCATGCACTTGAGATTGTGGAAAGGTCAAGATGTTTTTTTTTAAATATAAACGTCTGGTTTGCCTTTGACTGCGATTGTTACATGTCACTTGATGATGATTAAGGGTAGGTTTTCTGACATCGGCTTAAGGATTTGAAATATTATGTTTGAAGTAATTTATTCATGATCGTGGCGTGCTGACTGCTGCCCTATTAAGTATAATATTACAAGTATTGTGTTTTTCTGACAAGAAATTCTCAGTAATAGCCCGGACTTAGGAAGTTGGCGGTGGTTCACCCCTGTGTCTCTGCGCGCCTGATCTCTCGCCGGTCGTGTCGAATTTCGCGTCCCATCGGGCTATGAGAGTAAAGGAACAGAGAGTGCACCTGTGTTTGCGCACACACTTGTGCACTGTAATATCTCCCGTGCTGATTGCTAATCTCTCTGGAGGTTGGCCGCCCGTGGCCGAAATTCGGTCGGGAGGACATTATTATTATACGCATCAATCTTTGTTCAAGTTTGTCTCAATTGCTGTGATTGGCTGATTTTTTGGTATCCTTGCTGTGGTAATAAATTTTGGCCAATAGCGGAAGTGTGTTAAACACTTCACTCATTTGATCACTGTAGCAATTATTTTTACGTTTTAAGCATAATAATGTTGCATAAATGAATTACTTCGTACTGGGGGGCTACTTTCATCGCTTAAAGCAGTATTATTTTAATGTTATTAACGCTCTTGTTTCAGAAATAATATAATCCTTAATTTAGAGACGACGTCATGGTACGTCATATAAAACGTAAACTTAAAAAACCTGTTTCAAGCGATGATAATAGCACCTTGATTATTATTAAATTGAGGGTCTTCCAAAAGTCGTAAAATAGAAAGAAAGAAAAAAAAGAAAGAAAGAAAAAGCATTTATTTTCAAATTGTGCCATACATTACAAGTATACCTACCTACCTGCAGAGGTAGATAAAATCTACGTCATCTGTTACTTTTGAGTTTGATAACTATCGATTACAGCATGAAAGTGCGTCGAAAGCTTATGACGTCACACGTATGCGTTTCTTCAAACAGCGCGCGGCGGTAAAAGTTTTGTATACCGTAGCTTTACCGTAAAGTACTTACTTGGAAGTCGAGGGAATCATTTTTCACTTCCGTCTGTGCCTTTTTTAATTAGTGTTCCTTTTATATCACACAATTTCATGTCTATGTTCTATTATAGTTATAATAATATCTTGGACGTCATCGATCTTTATCCAGATTATCTTATTTTCTCAAGTGTATTTTTTTATTTACCTTATTTATGAATGATCGTGGAAAAGTCCCTAATGGCGTAAATTCAATATTTTTTGCTGATTCGCTCAATACCAGTTAGTGGCTATCTTACGAAGTTTTAACAGACTAATCGGTTAAGTCTTAAGATGAATGTGTGGGGTACTATATTTTTTTGCAGTAGCCCCGGTCACCGAGCCAATTACATATGTAAATTTAATGCGGCGGTATTTTGAGATAAGGTATCAGCTTCCTCGCAAAAAATACATTACAATATTTGAAAAAAAGCTGCATCCGTTAATTTGTTCGGTCCCGTGCAGTTTACATAATGGTGATCGCATACCTCGAGATAATACGCAAGATGCGGAGCGTAATTTCGAATACAGACGTCTGTAGTAAATTGCAATTGAAAAGTAACCAACTACTATTGTTAATATAATTAATGCAGCTCGTAAATATTTTTTACTTAAAGGTTGTCTGACGGAATATGCGGCTCTTATTTCAATTACTAACATTGTTTCATCCAATTTCTGGAGGAATGATGAAGGAATTTGAGAAGGAAAATTAAGAAGGAATGATGTTTCTCTCGAGCTCGACTCGAGTCTTGGAACAAAACAGTTCAGTGGATATCTGTCAACGTTGGCTATGGCCCACTTGCACAAGGGTCAAGGACTCTAAAAAATCAGCACTAAAATATTTAACTAAATCAATTTAAGAGTCCTTGTGCAAGTGGGCCTTTAGTGTCCAACTCGTAAATATTTTTCAGCATTGAAAATGCGCCTCTTTCCCCTGTAGCACCATAAGCGCCTCCTGTAATGTCTTGCGGGTTTAGCGCTGTATGCGATTTCCATATGAGGTTAATTAAAATCTAGTATTTGAATCATGTTCTTTGCATTATTTACCAATAATTACGTGTATAACATGGATATGACCGCGGTCAGCCGGTTGGAGTTTACCTGTTAATAGGTAACCAATTTACTTAATTTTTATCTAATTAATATTAATATTATCTAGATACTTAGCGGCGACAGCGTCTGAGAAAATATTAATCGATAGATTTTAGCGGTAGCGGTACCGCATTCGTTTATGAAATTAGAATTATCGGGTAAAGGTTAATAGGATTTGCTTTGTTCTCCCGTCAGGGCGGTCAAGTTCGTGACCTGCGCGCATTCGGTCTGTATGCCACGACATTTCGCGACATTAGGGCAAAACACACAGGGAACGGGCGCGGGTTGTGCGCGGTTGAATTCCTTGTCTTTATATAGACGACATCACACAGCGTCACCCGCCACGCGCCTGCGTTCTAAATACAAGGAATACAACCCGCCGCGCACCCGACCCGGCCCGCACCCGACCCGCGCCCTTTGCGACTCAGTGTTTTCAACTAAATTAACAAAGAAAATTACGATTTTTTTTTATTGCGTGATAGGCTTGCGCTTGACGACAATCATGACGACGATTTTCGTAAAATCTCTCCCCAAGGGAGGAGATACCACTTTCATTATACAGTCAGTTTGTATGAAAGTCCGTGATTTTTCAAGTAAATTGGTAAACTTGCTATTTCGGTTAAAAATTAAAAAAATACGTATTTCTTGCTTTTTTTTAAATTTTCCCTTGTCTAATTTCAAATATTCCGCTCGAGCGAAGTCGGTGCGGATTAACTTAACTAATCGATACTTAATAAAATAAATGCGAAAGTGTGTCTGTCCGTTACGCTTTCACGGCCCATCTTTTCAACCGATTTCTGATGAAATTTGGTACAGAGGTACAGTTCGCGTGCGAGTTGAATGCAGAGTAAATGTATGTGTCACCATACATTTACTCTGAATTCAACTCGTGCGCGAACTATATGTTGTAACTTTGAACGCGGAGCAAGATATAAGCTTAATCCACGGACAAAGTCGCGGGCATCATCTAGTATATAAGATTGATGAAATTACTTAACAAATAATGCAAGGATTATAAAATAGGTAAATGAGATGAATAATTTAATATTCCTAAGGTTAATAGAGTAGGCTTTGTTCTACCAGGGCGGTCTGGTTCGTGATCAGATCGTCCAGCACCTATATGTTAACTCTAATGGATCAACCATTGTGTTTGTCACGACACTTCACAAGTTCATCCAGTTCATTTTAATAGATCACTTAAGTATTAAAAAATAGATATTGTCATATTATTATAGATAGGTAAATATATGACTCAATTAATAGGATCCATTATTGACGGTTGTTTTTATCCACTACAAGTTTGCCCTTGACTACAATCTCACCTGATGTTAAGTGATGATGCATTCTAAGGTGGTAGAGGGCTAACCTATTAGGAGTATGGCAGTTATTTTATAAATTAAATAAAGATAGGTAGGCTTTAATAACACTGCAAATCTTCACAGTTCAGTTTTTATATTAACTCCTTTATAATTATTTTCATAATTTGAATTCCTTAGTTAATTATTTTCCTCACAAAAACAACAAAGCTTACAACTGTAGTCATTAAAGCGCTAATTACATTTAATATCAGTGAGATGTATAAGTAAAGGTATGCAAAGTGTAAATTGTATGAATCATACCATGTGTAGGCCGATTTAGTACACTCCCATAATGGACGGATTTGTATGCCAAGGGCGTTGTATACCTACGGTTCATTTATAAGCTTTATAATGTCACATTTAATAATTCAATTATTACCTGATCGGTTTCATTATAATTAATACTATAATTTTATTATTTTCACCGACTTTTGGAAGAACTGACGTTCGATACTCAAAGCGTTAGAAACTTACAATTACTCAGTTATTTTTCATGATCATTGAAGAATATTTGTGATCAGGGAAAATACTAGACCAAAGGAACATAATATATGCCTACGGCTACAGAGGAGTACAAAAATCCATACTAATATTATAAATGCGGAAGTGTGTCGTGTGTGTCTGTCCTTCTGTCTGCTACGCTTTCCCGGGCTATGTTTTCAACCGATTTTGACGAAATTTGAAATTTGAAATAGGTTACATCCCGGGGAAGGACAAAGGCTACTTTTTATCCCGGAAATACTTTTTAAGAAGTTCCCGCGGGAATCGAAAAGCTCGGACGAAGTCGCGGACATCATCTAGTAGAAAACAAACAGAGGACAAGCCACTTAAAATTTACTTAATAATGTACAATCACGACACCACTGGAAAAAAAGTTATAATGTATTGCAGTAGTCCGTTGAACCTGTAAAGTACCTTCTGAAGCCGATCTCATTCATCATGATAACTTTAATGTAGGTACTCAAAAAAAATTACACATGACGAATAAAATATACCCGGAGATAACTAACGCGGACATGTTCAGAATGCAAAGAAATATGCAAATTATTTCAATGTACTCGTACTCCTTTGTACTCGAAGTAGGATTTTCCAGATCAAAGACAAAGCGATGACCTATTGTTTAATTTTTTAACGTTACGTTTATTTTCTATAACCACGAGTAAGCAAATGGTGACTTAGGAAAATCCTTCTTATTGATCACTATTTGCGTCTTGCGGTTTTTTCTATTTTTGCATAAATAGATCACATTTTACATCTCATTATGTTTACATCTATCTGCTTTTAAAAGATAACACGGGTCAACACAAAATTTGACTTTGACTTTAAAGCATAAAATTTCGATATGTTAGGTAATTAGACGAAAAAAAAATATGACATGAAAAAGTTTGCTTTTGTATGTAGGATTTTGTATTTTTCAGCATCATAATTACACGTTCGCGACGACATTTTAAGTTTTTCTAGACTTGTACAAAACACCTGATCGTTGTTTATCACTCGAATGCCATCTAGCGGCACTATGTGAACGTTAAAACCCCACTCTGATCGCGCGGTATTTTTGAATGTATTAAATAATATTAAAAAAATCAAAAATGAGTATTATTACTATAACTATCACAAAAGCAAACTATATACCAAAAAAAAGTTATTTTCTTTTCGTTTTTGTGCTTATTAACCGAAAAATCAAAAAATAAACTTTAGGACAAAGAACGAAAATTTTTTTATAGAGTCGTGTAAAGCTCGCAAACTTGGTATAACAGTGGGCTGTACCAGCAGACCTATTTAAAGATGACTTTCCATCCTCTATGTGAAAGCTTTTTAGTCTGATGGATTTTGGGAACATTAGAAAATGTTGCATACTGCTAGGATTTCGGAGTCAGCTTCAACCATACATCCTGTATATATGTCAGGAGGAGATTTACAGTGTCAGTTATACTCAGAATGTTAACAATAACAGGGCCTACATCTCATATGTTTACATCTAGTTTCAAAAGATAATGCTCCCAAACTTGGTATAACAGTGGGCTGTACCAGCAGACCTCTATAAATATTACTTTTCATTCTCTATGTGAAAGCTTTTTAGTCTGATGGATTTTGGAAACATTAGAAAATGTTGCAAACTGCTAGGATTTCGGAGTCAGCTTCAAACATACATCCTGTATATATGTCAGGAGGAGATTTACAGTGTCAGTTTACTCGGAATGTTAACAATAACAGGGCCTTGTCAATATAAGATTTATTCTTTCCCATAGGCGTCATGCCTATGCCCGGGAGTCGACCGGCTGTGTCTAATGTTCCATTCAAACGAAGTTCCCATGTAATTATGGCTTCCTCGAAATGATGACTTGATATACTTTTTAGTTTGCAGTCTACTTATTACGTAATTATGAGATTTAGCATCCATACTAATATTATAAATGCGAAAGTGTGTCTGTCTGTCTGCTACGCTTTCACGGCCCATCTGTTCAACCAATTTTGTTCCCGGTTGTATCCCGGGGAAGGACAAAGGCTAGTTTTTATCCCGGAAAATTAAAGAGTTCCCGCGGGCACCAAAAAACTTAATCCACGGAGATTAGATAGATGCCCGCGAAGTCGCGGTCATCATCTAGTCTCATATAATTTTCTTATAATCACGACGGAATGGAGACGGTGTATCAGATATTGTATTTCGTTGTTGTTTGTTTGTACACTTTGCTGAGTACAGGGTCACTGTAACTTCTCTTTCCTTAGAGAAACCTTATACATATTGTGCATGTGAATCAAATTGTGGTACTAGCCTCTATTCCTGATGTTATTTCTCAAAATTTAAATGCAGAGTTATTCAAGGGGCGGATTAGCGAATGCCTCAAATGGTTTCTCAGCAGCTTAGGTAATTTGACTAATGCTTGTTCGTTTTCTTGCTAAAATCTCTTGAAAAACAATTGCGATCCAGTGTCAGAGGAAGGTAAACGGCTGATTGCCAATTTTAGATATTTTAGTTTATCTCTTTTATTTGATTTAGAATATCTAGCAACAATGCATACACTCATAGGTTTATACTTCACTTAGTTATATAGTACTTATGGCACAAATCATCTCAATGTTATGTTAACGCCTCTCATTATAATTGGCAATTTTGATTTGTCATAGCGATGGCTCCACGTTTCTCTAAAGCGCAATAAAGTTACGTGACTAATGAAAGAACCTTAAAAGGGACTGCACTGCATCGGAAATTGTACCTAACATTCCGAAGTATATTAGTTTCACTTAACTTTGGAATTTGTGGCTACGGGGAATTTATCTGAGGTAACTTTTTAATTTATTTTCTGAGGAATCATTACTTGCATTTTGTGCAAAATATTCAACGCATTTTATGAAATTCTTTGCGGAATTTCGTGTAAGTAGAGTAACTTATTCTCTTCTTGTATCTTTGATTGTCTTTGGGTATCTTGGGTTGTAAAATAATAAATCACTTACCAAAGTGTAACTTTTAAACTTAGTATCTCTCTTTATTTATCATATTTACACTACAGTAAATTACAATAATTCATTCATTGTTGCAGCCTAAGAAAATTCTTAATGACTCCAAATAATCGTATCAATTCAACAAGCAATTCATGAAGGATCAACAAAATGGCTGAGAAAACAAAAAAAAACATTTGAATTTTCATTCTATCAATTGTTGTTTTTCCATACGAAACAATTTTAATTCGAATAATTACGTCAATAAAGGCCCCCATTTTTTCATATCCGGGTCTTGCTTCCCCTGCACAATGACAGTCATTTATCACTTGAGAACATTGCAAATTAGTCATCATCGGTCATCGACGAAGGCCGTTTAAAAATTGACCAGTAGTTATTCCTCTCAATGAATCATATTTTGTACTTCATGTTTAAGTAAACTGACATCTTTAAACTACATTGTGACGTTACAAAAATTTTCTATGATGTCATTACGGACACGGTTCACATATTTGCAGGTGCACGCATCCAATCTACTTATATGTCGTCATGAATTGATGTTACGTGATGTTAGGTCCAAAGGCTAAGCCGATGGGTTTTCCTCTTTTTTGTTCCCATTTGTATAAGTGTGGTCATTTCCCATACCGTAATCATTTGTGGATTTGAAATGCATATCACCGTTAGCTGACTTTGCGACCAAGATGTTTTAAGCTTACAAGATTGATGATGCTTGAGGATTAAGTATATCTGTCAATATTAAAAGTAACGGCAGTACGGCATGTATTTCATGTTTTTTGGACCCGTTTTAAGTCACAGATTTCATCACATTTTGAAAATCATTTGACATTTTTTATTGTTTTAAATCTACAATATCATCGACATTGACTATTGTGATATTGATTTCTTTGATTTACTTAAAACCAAGTAAACTTTTTCTATCTACATAATTTCAACTGCTGTATTTGTTTATGTTTACTTCTGTTCAACTTACGTCACGCCTACGTTGCATGGCTATAAACGTTCTGCATGAGGCGTTTATGATGCGGCGCACGCATCGCCTACGCATGCGTCGTCATATCCATTGGACATTATGCGCCTACGGTCTCGAGGCGGTTGTTCTCGACCCTCGTCATTAACCCGTGTGGGTTTTTCTAGGTATGTTTACGCTGATTCTGTCATGCAGATATATCGGTGTTTGACTACAAATTATTCTTTTGGTTTTTTATATATGCCGTGTTAATGTGTGGGTCTTGACTTCATTTCGACCCATTGCTGGCTCAGCACTGGGCACTAGTCTCCTCACAGAATGAGAATTGCTTGGCTATAGTCCACAGCTTTGGCCAAGTGCGAACTTGACATTACTTTGAGAAGATTATGGAGAACTCGGGCATGCAGCTTTCCTCACGTTTTTCATTCACCGTTAAAGCAAGTGATATTTAATTTCTTAAAACGTATATACCTCCGAACAGTTATAGGTGCGTGCCCAGGGGTCGAACCGTCGACCTCAGGCTTGCCGGGCTTGTAAACCACTAGACTATCACCGTGACCTTGACTTGATGGTTGCGAAATCGGATTCCGGGCAGGTATATCTTCTTACACAATCACACACCTGTGTTGGTAGAATGAAATACTTTACTGGGTACGTCTTCTTCGAGAAAATCTGTATTTGTATTCCCTTAGCCTATATTATCATCAAGTGCCTTGACCCGTCTTTAAATTTTGTTCACGGAGGTTATTTTTTTAAACAAATAAGCATCTGCGAAGTTCGCACCAACTAATATAGCGCATCGAACAGTTTCCAAAATTAACTTGTTGATTTCAAATTCTATTTGGGGTTTCCAGCTTTTTGTCGATAAATTTGCTAATTCGAATGATCAAAACACACAATGATCCCCGAAATGGTCATCAGTCTCGTCATTGAAAGATATTAGCACCTTGCAAATGAGCACCGGTCTAAAGAATTTTTCACATGGCTGCTCTAACGCGGTGGGCATACTTAAGTCATTTTATTGCTTTTCTAACGGTTGCGAGCTACATTTATTGAATTTTTTAAACTGTTCTAGAAGTGATTTGCATGCCGATGCAAATGAGTACGTATGTGTAGCCGTGTGTAGCACACAAAATTTAATAGGGGCTCCAGAATCCAGATTTTGTCATTATGAGTTAAGAAGAGAACTACTCGTACAGTCAATACCCAGTATAGTTTTTTAGAATAATAAAACCTCTGTTTCTTACCCAATATGTACCATTTAATTTTGCTTCAAAATTATAGTCAGTCTTGCGGGATCATACTCCAAACAAAAATAGTAGGTACGAACGAGAGATTTTTGTTATTATTATTATTGCCTGGTGGGAGGCTTCGGTCGTGGCTAGTTACCGGCAAAGTCGTGTTGCCAAGCGATTTAGCGTTCCGGTAAAATGCCGTGTAGAAACCGATTAGGGGCAGGTACCTATGTGTTTGATATAACTGCCGTACCCCTAAGCCCGCTGCATCATCACTTACTATCAGGTGAGATCGCAGTCAAGGGCTGACTTGTAGTTGATAAAATAAAACTTATTTACTTTAGCAAAGTTTCAAGTCTTGTTTTCTAATATCTGCTTTTATATCCAGGGCATATAAAAAAGGCATTATGGCTGCACTACACGCACAGGTGCGCAGAATTCGTGATTTTTAAGCGGCGGATGCCCTTCGCGTTCTTACCAAACCGGTCTAAGGTCGCGTTGTTGCTACGGCTCCTTGCTTTATAGTTATACATACCTAAAATCGAATAAACATTGACCACAATTAAAATTAAACACATACTACACGAAGCAAGTTATTATCAAAATACAACTATGTACTACAACAAACAAACTAATACTGGTAAACAAGAATACTTAGCCAGATCTCTTGCACCTCGGACACCTCCATGCGCAGGATTCTGGCCAGTGAATTCTTTGACTCTCACTGCCTGAGTTGAAGTGGTTTGCTGGCTAATAATCTAAATATAATAATTAAAAATTTTAAATCATCCCAAATATTATTTTACTCTGGTTCTTCTCTTGTATTAACTATAAGCATTTAATATTTTAATTACTTCCTATGTAGCATATATTAATATTGACTTTTTTCCACCTTTGCGAGCTATTTATTGAAAATTCTATCTGTAAAAACTTTGGTAATTGGCGTTATACTTATTCTTTATTTATCTATCCACTTTTCTGAGCTGTAAGATTTCTGAACAAAATAAAAGAAACTCCAGGATGTGTTCGATCCTGTCTGGAAAGTTGCCTTCAAAATGTAGCTAAAGTAAGACTTCCAATAAATCCAAATGCTGAACATGATGCCTGCGTAGAAAAGAGACATATTTTTAACCAATAAAGTAAACCTGATTATTTTGTATTGTTATTTGTGTAAGAAACAGCCAAAACGATAATGCAATTTCAAGGTGCAAAAGAAAATTCAAGTCACGAGCTTATTCTCAATTTCGCGTGTATTTGCAACTTTGGCAGGTAACCAAACATTTGGAAAGCGGTCAGGGAAAGGGGGAAAGCTGATCTCACTTCACGTAAAGATAAAGCAAGGTAATACTTGAGAAAGTTGATAAATATTGATGCAATACAAAAGCATATCGGGAATCTTCAGTATTTGTGTCCAAGAACACAAAGTCTTATTTTGTTAATTTAAAACAGAATGTCTTGTCCAAAATTAAACTGGAAACGCATAAGAAGGTTTAGATGATGAATAATGATATTGGTTTAATATTAGGTTTAAGATTATTTGTCTTCGAGGTAACGTGTCTGGAAAGGTTTTGGAAGTTATGCGTACCAAGAAATCGATAAAGATACTCGGAGATCTTGCATCATCGAGATCGTCCTAATATGACACGTAGAGTGACATTCAGTGCTTTTGTGAGCGCTGTGGGAATTAGGACACTTCGCAAAGTACACAAACTACCACATGCTACGTAGACGTACGTGTGCATTGTCCAAATTGGCGACAAAATGCAAGCCCACCCGGCAAATTTGTGTTTAGTTGCAAATTATGCTAGTAATTGTGCTTGTAATTGTGTGCAAATAAAAGTCACGTACCTTTTTCTTTGTCTGTTCTAATCAACTTTACTTTAATTTGACTTTGATATAAATAAGGAAGATCAACGAAACCTTAGTCGTGATATTCTAGTGTTGGATGATTAAAGGAACAATTATTTAAGGCCATATTTGGGTCTATTTGGATTTTATGACTCAGTTCTTAGTTGTTAAAACATAATATTGTATTGATATATTGTGTAAATATAATATCAACTGCTTTAAAACAACACTGATCTTGTTGTAACAGTCGATTGTATTTTTGCGTGGACTTAGATTTGGAAATTGTGGTAACCGTAGATCATGAAACGACAGACAGGCATACTTTCGCATTTGTAATACATGTTAGTATGGATCATACTAATATTATAAATGCGAAAGTGTGTTTATTTGTTGGTTTGTTGGTTTATTGGTTTGTTGGTTTGTCCTTCAATCACGCCGCAACGGAGCAACGGATCGACGTGATTTTTGGCATGGGTGTAGTTGAGGGCCTGGAGAGTGACATAGGCTACTTTTTATCCCGGAAAATTAAGGAGTTCCCGCGGGAATAACAAAAAACTTACACCACGCGGACGTAGTCGCGGGCATCAGCTAGTAAGATATAGATCTACTCACATCGTTTAAAAGTTAAATGCCATTTTTTGTACATGTGGGTAGATCAATTAGATCAGAAAACCTTTGAGATTTCCAGAAATCTGTACAACTGTAATTATACCCATACCGAAGCAATCTATTTGTAAATCAATACAGTATTTTAATTAAAATGTTGCTCTTAAGATCAGTTATTAGCTCACAAAAGCGATTATCCTAATCGAGTCATTTGTCATAGTGCATAAACTATAATTACGTTAGACAGAGATCATCGTGATTGTGAGGCGGTGCTGCACCCAATATGGATGGTGGCCATTAGCTGTTCTGATGAGTCAATTTTATGGATGAATAAATTGAAGTGTTATTTGCTAGAACAATGGTGCTACTTGATACCGCTTTATACTAATTTATTATTTGATTTGGAAAATGGCTTGGTTGCAATTTAGAAGCCAAACCTAGCCTGGACTTGGCGCAATTTGCCAGTTTGCAAGGGTATGGGACCTTTTTTTTTAACCCATAGTCCATACCCTTAATCGGTTTCTAAATGGCATCGTTCCAGAAGCTAGAAATATAAATCGCTAGAAATATAATAAATCACCAAAATCAGCAGTTTCTAGACTAAGGTAGCAGGCTAGACATTGTCAGCTAATCCAACTCTACATAATATTCGCGAGTGATGAGTTTGCCTTCTATAAGGTATTTTAGAATTTAGACTTTCGTAAGTGGTATGCTTATTATTAAGACTAGCGCACGCCCGCGACTTCGTTCGCGTGGCATAAGTGTTTGATAAAAAGAAGCCTATGTCACTCTACAAGTCCTCAACTATACCCATGCAAAAAATCACGTTGATCCGTTGCTCTATTTCGTCGTGATTGAAGGATAAACTCTCTATTTGACGTCCTTGGGGATAGAATTTTCAAAAACTGTGAATCACGTATTTTTCCATTTCAAACCGAAATCCCAAACACCAAGTTTCAAGGATATAACTTGAGAAATGACGGACTTTCATACAAACTTTAACCCCCTATTCCACCCCTTTATGGGTGGAATTTTGAAAAATCCTTCCTTAGTGAGCGCCTACGTCACTAAAGAAACCTACTGTCAAAATTTCAAGTTTCTAACCCCAGCGGTTTAGGCTGTGCGTTGATATATAAGTCAGTCAGTCAGTCAGGACTTTGAATTTTATATATATAGATAAGACTGACTAGCACGACATGTGCTCATCCTTGGCTTCTTAGTCGTGAGTTCATTACGCTTCGTAGAGTAAAAGGCGCGGGCCTGAAATGCATTGCGTATAGGAATGTCAAGGGTCAAGTATGAACTTTGATTATGCTCTATTGATACGGGCAAACAATTAAACGACAAGGTTTTATACAAATCTACTTCCCCGCCGCGCCCTTTGGAATTCCGGAAGTGTAATTGTAATTAAATTCAAGTTTCGGATGTTTGCCGACTCTAATAATATTTATTAGACTAATAATAAGTGTACTTTAATTACACTTCCTGAATTCATAAGGGCTGGGATATAATATATTTGTATCAACTTTTGACATTAGTTAATTGTTTTTACTCGTTTTACCTTGAACCTGGAAGAGAATACCTCTAGGTATTAAGTTCGACTTTATACATTGTATTTTATGTGCAATAAACACTTTAAAACATACAAAACAACCTGTGCCGTGGCTGATTTAATGATCTATTTTAATAGC
The DNA here is from genome assembly GCA_917051295.2 of Erebia ligea. Classification (NCBI taxonomy): domain Eukaryota; kingdom Metazoa; phylum Arthropoda; class Insecta; order Lepidoptera; family Nymphalidae; genus Erebia; species Erebia ligea. The sequence continues at coordinate 4,492,440 of OU785241.1, forward strand.
GGTACGAAATTATCCGCTACGGCGCGGCGCGGTCGCGCCACCTAAAATGCGGGCGCGATTGCTTCGTCAATAGATACTCATTCAACCTTCCGTTTCCCACGCATTAAGAAATAATATTATTTACGTTTTTTATATTAACTACAAGTTAGCCCTTGACTGCGATCTCACCTGATGGTAAGTGATGATGCAGTCTAAGATGGTAGCGGGCTAACCTGTTAGGGGCATGGCAGTTATATTAAACCCATTCCCTCATTCGGTTTCTACACGGCATCGTACCGGAACGCTAGATCGCTTGGCGGCACGGCTTTGCCGGTACGGTGGTAACACGGCCGAAACCTCCCACTAGGCCAGACCAGGGAATATTCAGAAATTATAAATTCCCAAATTGACCCTGCCGGGGATCGAACCCGGGACCTCCGCACGTTAAGACAACAGCGCTCAACACTGCGCCAGAGAGGTCGTCAAAAACTGCTCTGCTCTGACTGATCTAATTTAAGACCTATTTCTATTTGATACGATTGAGACCAACTCTTTGTTTACGCAATACTTTATACTATTTAGGCGACGTTATTATGCAGAAGTTATTACTTTTTAATGTTTGATCATTAGTTATAACGGCTGTCTTTCTCGTACAAACCGCAAGATTTAGCATTCTGCGCCGCAAGTATTCAATTCAATTCAATTCAATTTATTTCTCAAAATACATGCATACATTGTTCACGTGGTTAGATCTATTACTATAACAATACACGATGCATTATTTAGATGAAAATAGAAGAATTAGTAATGAGATCAACGGTAGTTGTCCTTTCTAGATTTTTAAAGATCTGTGTTAAGGACAACTAGCCCTCTCCCTCGTTCACCATAAAGTTAATTAGGTTTAGGAATGCAAGTGCATATTGAATAGATTTTAATTTTTTAAAGTATAGTAGTATTATCTGCCCTGCTCCCCCTCCACCTCTCCCCCGTCCAAATAAGCAACAATTAACCTCATCATATGAACAAAACCACCGATTAGGGTCGTTTCACATTGCCTTGTTTACAAAACATGGTAAAGGCTGTGTCATCATCATCATCATTTCAACTCTTTTCTGACCACGAGTCTCCTCTCGGAATGAGAAGGGGTTGACCATAGTCCACGTCTTCCACGCTGGCCAAGTTCGGATAGGGAGACTTCACACACCTTCAAGAACCTTGAATCAATGAATGAAATATTCTTTTCTCAAACATGCATGGAAATATTGTCATTACGAGTATTTTGAAATAAGAACACGCGAAGTATCGAATTTTCGGGCAAAGAAAATCAAATCCATTGCAGGAGCGTTTTTTGAATTTGGAACATTACAACGCTCCTGCAATGTTGTATGAAAAGGCGTGCTGGGGTTATTAGATACTATTTGATCGGATCTCTTTTGTCATTCTTGGCATACCATAGTCTCTTTGCTTAGTACAAATTGCGTTTACGTGGCTGTATAGCCATAAATGCGTTTGCCTGTCGGCACAGATGATAAAAAAAATTGGCGGCTAAGCTAAAAATTCGTCTTGATTTGTTATTTACATACTTAATAAATATAAATTTAATAATAATTAAAATGGTTTCCAACGGTTCAGAGAGTGAAATGGAGATTGATTGTACTCCACCAGATTTAAGATAAGAAGCCAAATTGGCAATGGAAAACCTGCTTCCAGCGAAGTCAAAAAAAAAATACATGAAAGTATGTATATGAAAATTTTATGATAATATAAAAAGTATGTTTTATTTCCCTGCATTCTTTTGAGAAAAGCACTATATATGCCTCGACGGAAATGGCAATTGCCTGTCTCGTATTAGTGAAGTCCTCGCCTACGGCTCGGCCTTCAAACTCATACTCGACCTCCAATTGCCTATTTCCCGGCCTTTGCAATAATGTACTATTATTGTACACCAAAAACAGAATTAAACACAAACAATAAAACTTAAAATATAAGACGGTACAATTGGCGGCCTTATCGCTTTGAAGCGATCTCTACCAGGCAACTACATACTACATAGGATTAAAAACATTATGAAGAACTCTCGGGTATGCAGGTTTCCTGACGATGTTTTCCTTCACCGCTTGAAGCAGGTGTTATTTATTTTCTTAAAACGCACCTAACTCCGAAAAGTTAGATGTGCGTGCCCGGGGAACGAACCCGCGATCGACCGTATAGGGGGTCAGAGGTCCAATTGTCTACGCAAATCGTAATCAATTGATAGCTTTAAACGTATTACTCGAACTGTTTAAGGAGTTCATACATTCTTTTTTACGTGCAGGCATCTATGAACTCCTCAAACAGGTCGGATTATACGTTTGACAAACGATTACGATTTCCTTACACAATCGGGGGGCAGGTGTTTAACCACCAGGCTATCACCGCTTCAAAGGCTGTGTAAAGGTTTCAAAATTTCGAATTTAGCTAATGACGCTCCATCAAGTGTTTTGTGGTTAGAGCGCCTTGTTTTAGTAATCTTCTAGCGATAGATTCTCTGCCCGATTTGCATTCCAGCGTTTTCAGAATGCGTTGTTGAAATCGCGGAAGTTGTCGCATTTTGATTGCTTTTCGACGTTAAAATGTTCAGGTTGTATTCTATTTGTTCTGATGCAATTCCCAGCGTACTTCTCTGTGTTTGCAGTTTTCGCAAATAAGTATAATATGTTATTATTATTACTGGTTAGCAATAATTTGTTAATATTACAGTATTAGACAAATAGTGTTCTCTCTCTTAACCCATATTTATCTTTTCAGATTTAAGTGTAAGGTAGGTATCTATTGTTACTCAACAAAACCTTTATTCTTTACATTTTAATAAGGTTTTGTAACTTGCGTGATCGATCGTTATGTTGGTTACCTTTACGAAAATATAGATAAGATACAAGAAACTTGTTTTGTTTGCCCTTTCATTGTTATGATTAGGATTTATCTTGTTCCACTTTAATTGATAATGCAGATTTCATGTTTATTGCTTCAAAACTAGATTGCTAGTTATATGCTTGCTATACTTATATCCGGCCTCCACTGTAGAACTTTGTGGCTCCAGCTGCCAACGCTCTCTACAGCATGGCCTGGCCATTTTAACTTATGTTAAAGTGGCTTAAGTTTGAGCTTTATCGGTGACCATGTTTCATCATCATCATCATCATCATCATCTCAGCCTGCGGACGTCCACTGCTGAACATAGGCCTTTCCCAAAGAACGTCACCACACCCGGTCCTCAGCCTTCCTCATCCAGCCACTTTCCGCCACCCTTTTAATGTCGTCGGTCCATCGTTCCACCATCGTGTCGTCCACCAATGGTCGTTGTCGGACCATGTTTTCTTCACCGATACTCTGCAGAAATGTGTGAGCCTGCCAAATTATACTGGAGCAGTATCACAAAATTATATTTTATAGGTAGCCCTCTACTACAGATGCCTATTTCCAGTTGCGGAAAATTATCTCTCTTTGCGTTGTATTCCTCATTACTGAGGGTCGTGGCCCTTTCCATTAATCAAATAATGGTAGGAGTTTTCTTGGGATAATAATGCGGTTGGTTCCCAGGTCCTTCCGCATCCGCGGAAAATTATAAGGCTTTCGATTTACATTTAACAGCAAAGATATTATGCAATAAGAGTATGACCGATAGTCAACTAAGATTTCGATATGAACAGTCGCTATCCCACAGCTCAGATTTCTGTCTCCCGCCCGCGTTACTAAATACCGACACAGTACACACAATATTGCGATAGGTTGGGTGCGGTAACTAGAAAGCTAAGTAGCTACACTTTATATCTGCTAGCTGACCTTCATGGGAGAAAGCAGATTGTTTGATATCATTAGTTGGCAGCTGCTGATCGGTAATACATTGCTCCATATTTTATTATTTCAAGCCAATTTTATGATCGATAATTCACGCATTAACATCCCGTGAGAAGTTCCCGGGATAAAAAGGTAATATTCTATTATCTATGTCGTTCTGCAGTTGAGCTGTGAATAGATTATGGATATGTTGTTTATAGATATGGTATCTAAGATATGGATATCTTGAATCATTTTCCCTTTAATAATCTATCTCCTATAAGATAAGATGAGTAGGTACGCACTAGAGTCGGGCTCTGCTCGGTTTTTATCTTACTTTTGCTTGATCATGCATCTATACAATTCTTGTTTGTTGTTGTTGTTTTTCACCAAAATACTAATTTGTCGTTTTCAAACTCGAGTTATCTTTGCCATCACCAAAATAGTAATCTCAAACCACTTGGAAGTATATTTCAAGTGTATGGTTGTTTTAATTGCCGATACCTAAAACGAAGGCGAAAAATCTGCTAAGAGAGACGACTCTATATTTTGTTTTTTTGTGACTCTATCAGTGTGGATAAAACGTACGAAGCGGATAAGCTATTTTTGCTGCACTCCGTGACCTGTCAAGCTGAATGTATTTACAATTGGTAAAAACAATAAAGTAGACAATAGACAATTAGACATGTAACATGCAATTATGCTGATACATCATGTTATGATACTGATTCACGACCTATGATAAGATATATAAAGTCTAGACAGTTTGGCACGCTTGCGAGCGGACGTTTTTTGTTGCATACTCTACCAGACAGTTCCGATTTCCTATAATTTAGGAACAGACTTGAATAACAGACTAAAACATTTTATTCCAATTAACTTTTTCAAGTGCTTTTGAATCGTCAGATGAGTCTACCTTCGCCAAGGAACCTCTACAACTAAGGTGCTAACAGCTAGTTTTCTGTTAGCCAAGATACCAATTACGTTACGTGACTGATCTCTTAGCCGAAATCTAGAGATCTCTTACCATCTCCAATCTGATATTTTGACTTTGCGGTTGAAAATAATAGTATATAATAATATAAAGTAAAATAATAATATATTTTGACTGCATCTATTTAAACATTTCAGTATTTCCGTTTAACCCACGAGTTCAAGACATTTATAGCACAAAGCTGGCATGACTGAGTCATGATATACCCTTTCAAAGTAAAGACCACACAAATTCCAAGGCTTTGTTTTCTAAATGCCGTAACTAAATGAAGTATAGAGCAGTATGTACTATGTGATGTGTTTGTACCCGCGTTCTTCAGAGTATGTTAATGAGCAGATCAACTACACACCAAAGTTGGGATTTTAAGGTATGATTTACAAGAATGCTTAGTGTACCTATTGTTAACAATATTTTTGGAAGATTGTCAGTCAGCCAACCGGAAGGCTTGATATTTTCACATTGATCGTATCAAAGACGATTATTTAAAGTTAGACCCTTTTCTCTCTCTGCGTCGTTTATCTCGTTGCCGAGGGTTGTGACCCCTTTCCATTAATCACATAATGGCCGGGGTTTTCTTGGGACAATTATGCGGAGGGTTTTCAGTTCCCACGTCCTTTCGCATACGACTCAACTAAGAGTATTTCAACTCTTAGGATTGTGACGGTTATTATCAGATATTAATGATAACAACCGGGACCGATGGCTTAACGTGCTATCCGAGGCACGGAGGAAACGAAAAGGCCAAATTTGAATCTCCAAATTCGGTCACCCATCCAGTTACCGACTTGGGTGGGTCAACGTTGCTTAACAATTGCGTTCGACTGATATACGTTGTCACTGCTAGGCCACTCGTTCCTCAAACCTTTTCAGTTATGACAAATATCATATATCTGTTCTGCTTATTATACTACACTACTACTGCTACTAAAATAAATCCGGGTGTAAACTTTTATTACCTGCTTAGATAATTTGTGTCTTTGTGTCGTTATGATTTATTATGCCTATAATTATCTGTAAGTTATGATTGTAATTAGTTAAATAACTGACACACAAATTACAAGGTTCTGCGTACGAAAGGTCAAAAGCTTTGTAGTAATAATGTCAATGCGGAATTGTCGGCGTCGGGTCTGGTAAGTAAACGGAAGTAGGTTCTATCTAATATCCATTATGTTTTGATGGATATGTCACGACTGGTCCAATGCCAGTGACAAGCAATCGTTGGCGACAATAACTTTGAGCGTTATTTATTATCTTAATAGGAATTTTAAATGCAAATATTAGCAAAGATGTATCAGGAAGTATCGTATATGTGATATTGCTTTGGATGGTATTGATTGGATCTCCGGTTTGATGGCTGAATTCTAGTTATAGTTGATGTTGTTACACGGAGGATAAAAGTTACTAGGATTAGTAAAATATTAGGTGTCTTCTCGACAGGCCTAAGTCTGTCGGGGTACGGGCCTTGAGGTCGAGCTCTACCTAGTTAGAATAGGGGGGCAGCCCCCCAATCATGTAAGAATGTTCGATCAAACGTTTAAGATTTTTGTCAAAGTAAAATAAACCATAAATGCATTGAATTAGAGCTCAATTTCGTCTGCCCATTCTTATACGTTTAGGTATGTACGATACCCTAAACGTATAAGAATGGGCAGCCGAAATTGAGCTCTAATTCAATGCATTTATGGTTTATTTTACTTTGACAAAAATCTTAAACGACTGATCGGACATTCTTACATGATTGGGGCCCAGGTCTTCGACTGTAGGCACTCATGATCCGGTGCGGCATGGTTGAAGAACAAGACACGCTAATAGACTAACATAATCAAACATTTTCTAATTAATAATATGAGTAGGATTGGTAGGAAGAATCGACATATCTATACTTCAAATATAAATATTATAAATGCGAAAGTTTGGATGGATGTATGGATGGATGTTTGTTACTCAATCACGCTCCAACGGCTGAACGGATCTGGATGAAATTTGGCACAGAGATAGATTATAGTCTGGAATAGCAGCTACTTTTCATCCCGGAAAATTAAAGAGTTCCCGCGGGAACCGAAAAACCTAAATCCACGCGGACGAAGTCGCGGGCATCAGCTAGTAATATTATAAATACGAAAGTTTGGATGGATGGATGTTTGTTACTCAATCACGCCAGAATGGCTGAACGGATCTGGATGAAATTTAGAACAGAGATAGATTATAATCTGGAATAACACATAGGCTACTTTTTATTCCGGAAAATTAAAGCGTTCTCGCGGGAACTAAAAATTCCTTAATCCACGCAGACGAAGTCGCGGGCATCAGCTAGTCATTCTATAGAAATCACACCTGACTAGAACTTGATATCATACAATCTTGTGGTTTTATTCAATAGTATAATGTTACGAATTAAGATGCTTACAAAGTTTAATCTATAGAAAATTGTAATACATTAGCGTCTATAATTAAATGGGATGCACCTACGTATCTAAATTAATATCGTGATTAATAAACGGAGCTTAGTTTTGTTTTCGGCAGGTGGTCCGATTTCGTCATCGGGGCTAATCATTAATCTGTGAATCATTATGAGAGATGCAGGTCGGATTAACTATTTGTTGTACATTAATATTTAATACTAGAGTAGATTAATACCGTTGTTGTCGATAAAAGTTCTATTAAAACGTAGAGGAACAAAGAAAAAGGAAAAAGGGCACCCGAATATTTTGGGAAAAAATTATGGAAAAATTGTGTTACCCTCATCTCTCAAGCTGCTCTTCCATTAGAAATATATAAGGTCGAAAACACACTAGAGACCGAATAGAGCAATCATCCACCTGAAACGACCGCGTCGGAGGCGAATGGCGTTTTGTCTAGTCCGCCTAGTGTGCGCGCTATATAAAAATGAAAGACGTTTACGATGTTTTTTGTGCGGCCCCGGTGTTTTCGCCCTAAAACTGTGTCTGGGAGCTAGAATCTTTCTTATTGAGTACATTAATGGACATGGTTTTCTTATCACCATAAAGTAAAGCTTCTTATCAGCTGATCTCTTCTGGTGTCGAAAATCATCAGCTAAGACCAGGTTCTCGAACGATAACTTCAGGAACGATACTTGAGAACGAGTTCTTAGCTGATGTTGGTTTATTAACACGAGCCTAGGACTTCATTTGACTCGGAGAGATTCAAATGAGAAAAAAGAAAATACCTTTTGAATACTCCTTGAAGGTCAGATGACGCCGATGCAAAACGGGCTAAATGTAAAAACTGACTACAGACGTGCCCCAGATATTCTACGAGATAAGCTTACGCAACTCGACCACGTACACCCGTCTGTGAGAGGCTTTATCGGCAAATTGATGAGTTACATTCGCCCCATCACGCCCGATTGATTGCAACATGCGCACGCGTCGTACGAATTAATTATATTATCTGCCGAATGATGAGTCCACCTGCATAGTCTACGGCTGAGCTTTGAGGCTTGGTCACACACAACGCGAGGCGGCATCATCCAACTTGGCTAGGCTAGAAGCAAATTAACACAACTGGAGTGTAGATACATTTGATATCATAATATTAACATCCGATCTGGCTGTGTCAGTATTTACAGGTGATGGAATTGGGTAGCAAATCACTCTCCAATGTTGAAAGATTTTTGATAACTATTTTTTTTGCGAGATAGGCTTGCGCTTGACGACAATTGTTTATTGTCAATAACTTTGTGGCAAACATTTTGTAAAAATCTTAAAAATATTGAACATAATTTTTTTTTTTTTTTTTTTTTTTTTTTTTTTTCTTTCTCCCTGTGTAGGATCTGCGATCAGTCGACAGACTATAAGCAGATTTGTTTTGTCGAGCACATTGGCACGCTTCAGACGCTTTATTTTTTGCACTGTTAGTAAGTTATTTGCTAGTGGGTTGGGGTGTAACAGTAAGCGTTCCCGATGCTTTGTGGTATGCTTATTGATTTCCTCAATTACAGTTGGGATTTCCAGGTACTGATGTATCTCGGTATTGCGTGTGAACCACGGAGCATTAGCAATCGTTCTAAGGATACTATTCTGGGCTCTTTGTATCGCTAGTATGTTAGATTTGCTGGCAGTACCCCATATTTGTATACCATACATAATAATATAGTGATACATAGGCTAACTAACTTTACGCCTATTAAAGTTTACAGACAAAAGTTATGGAAATATGAAAGATAATGTTGAAAGAGCTCTAGCTTTCTTTTACCTGACACTAATTGCTGTATGGTACCGGTGCCGATTATTGCCGCCTTCACGTGCATTGTATGTATTACCAAATAACACGAGAAGAGGTTGCTAGAAGTAGTAATGCGAAAAATAATATCAAAGAATGCACACTGAAGCACACGTAAGAGTGGTGTTCTTGTGCCGTCTCTCTCAGCAATGTTAGATATATCATACATTAATTGTATGTACAACTCATTCTGTGGACGATTTTTGTGGCCGTTGGTTTTTATCTGAACATGCCTTTACTATGTTATGAAGTCATGGCAATAAAAGCTTAAGTAACTAACATGTTTTGGTAATTAATTATTGTCTAGGAAAATCAGCTGTTATATGGTCTAGTAGCTTAGATAATCGGATTACATATGAAGAAGTTGTGGATTCGAATCTCAAATTTTCGGATATGTAAAATATCATTTGCTATAACGGTGAAGGAAAACATTGTAAGGACATCTGCATGCCTAGTGTTTTCCATAATGTTCTCAAAGATTTCTGAAGTCTGTCAATCCGCACTTGTCCAGAATGGTGGACTATGGCTGAATCCTTCTTCTTTTAAAAGGACCCGATCGGTTGATGATGAGGATATCATGATACCAACCTAACGATCTAAATGTCAAACCTAAAATGACAGAGGTCGCTATACCTAAGAAAATACTCCGTAAACATTTACTTCAATATTACATAAATCTAGAAAAGTAAACGGAAAACCTGCTCGGGCTAACTGGTTCGGTCTAGACTAAATCTTGCGCCAATAGGGCGTTGTCAGGGCTAGTAATGCTAGTATTGTATATGAAATTCTGTTTCGATTGCGGTATTTTATAATCTGTGTACCCTTACCACAAGATTTTCCAAATCACACCGACGACGTTGAGAGTATTCGAGCGTCGAAATACTTCGGGTTTTTTTTGTAAACATGATTTTATCGTCCGCCATATTGAATTTTGTGTGACTTTATTTTAGTTTTCGTATTCTTCACAGCAAACCCTTTTAATTGATCCTACCCATATGATGGGCACAAGCAAACATTGCAAAAAGACTGCAAGTTAAAGTTAAAGAGTTGCAAGTTGCCTGTAGGTACTCGTATTTACCACAAGGCGCAGACGCAGAGAAGAGAACTTGAGCACTAAATACAGTGTTTCCGCGCTCGAATACGTCCAACTTCGCGTAATTTAAAATCTTTTGGTAAGGGTACTGGAGTAGCCATTGGGCTTTATTTAGAGTTTGGGCTCCAGTCAGTGTTCTGAACGTATATATTTCACAATGCCTAGCTCTTGTTTCCTTAACAGGTGATGTAATTTATTTTGTATCAAATAACTGAAGGTTGTATTAAATTATTAATTGTTTACTATTTTGCATCCATACTTTACTAGTATAACTCCGAAAGTGTGTGTGTCTGCCTGTGTATTTATCTGTCTGTCTGTGTCTCAGGTACGCTTTCACGGCCCATCTGTCCAACCGATTTGGACGAAATTTGCATTCTTTGCATCCCGTGGAAGGACATAGACTTTTTGTCCCGAAAAATCATAGAGTTCCCACGTGATTTTTCAAGTTTTGTAATTGAAAGGACTGCTTGGTCACAATTTTGTTTAGATATCGCTTACAACAGAATTACTTAGAAATATTTTTTTAATATAATTGAGCTGAGGACCAAATATGTGACATTAAGACATTTCATTTTGCAATTAATAGAAGTGTTTATTCCGAAATCGGAGATTTACCGGTTACTTGTTAGGGTTGTACAATATATATTTTTAAGTTTCCAAGAAATCATGTTGCACTTCGGTTAGATAAAGCGGCGCGGGCCGGGCGCGCCAGGGCCGCGGTTTCATTAGTTTTGCGAAACCGGCGAATTGGAGCAGCAATTTGTGTGTGCGACGTGTCCTAGGATTAATTTGAGGCACAATGCGATTACGTAAACACGTCCGCTTTTATATTAGCATACCTTTGCTATTGTGCTTACTGCTTTTTTATTGCAGGGCTGTCAATATCAATTAATTGTTCCATACTCCGACGACTATACGATACTACCGATGAAAGCGGTATGGTAAAAGCTTACCATACCGTAAAATGGCAGCTTTCCCTAAAGCAATACCCATATATTTAGGTAGGTACATATTATATTAATGCTGACTACGTTACTATGTAAGCGCTACACTTATTTATTACACTTCACTTTGTCGCTAAGTAAAAGCTTACTTACCATACAATAAAATGGCAGCTTTCCTAAAGCAATACCCATTTATTTAGATAGTCCCTATTATTAATGACTATACTAATACTGTACTATTATTAGGCTGACTACGTTATTATGTAAACGCTACACATATTTATTACACTATAACTGACTGTATATTTTTTAAACAACCATATTAGATTAAGGAAACGACATTCATTTCGCCTGGTTCATTTCTGACTGTTTATATTTTTGTAAAGGCTTCTTTTAACCCTTTCCGAACAACTCTATCACTTGCCCTCTTTTTGTAGGGTTTGTCTGCTATCTAAGCTATTCATCAAAATGCAAATAGGTATAGGTATACACTATATTAGGTTGGTGGAGACGGAAAATAAAATAGACACAGATAATTATAAGAGTCAACCCTAACAAATAATAAAATGTGTAGAAGTTAATAAAAGGCACATAAAAGAAACATTTTAATTATGAGTTTCGGATATTAGCACATAGTCGTAGGATATTTCATAATGTTTGCGATTACATATTTTATTTAAATTTAACTTCAGGGCCAGTTAGCAATTAATAAAAACAGTATTTTTATACTTTATTAAAAAAACTAGATGATGCCTGTGATTTCGTCCGCGTGAATTAAGTTTTGATTGATTCCCGAGGGAACTCTTTAATTAGCCTATGTCCTTCCCCGGGATACAACCTATCCCTGTACCAAATTTCATTAAAATCGGTTGAACAGATGGGCCGTGAAAGCGTAGAAGACAGACACACTTTCGCATTTATAATATTAGTATGGATTAGTATGGATAAACACGTCCGTTTTCTTCTTTTAAAAAAATATAGATGCTGTAGTTCCTTTGATGTTTCTATCCCTACCTAACCTAAGTGTACGGGCACGAAATTAGCGGTAGCGGGGCGACGGCGGTAGCGGGGCGATGCGATTAGTCGGAGAGCTGGCGACGAATTTCGGGAAGAATTTTGAAGAGGTCTGGTAATACTTTATAACTGACAAAAACCTGTGGGTTTTTTTTCGAATTCTATAAGTAAGTATTAAATTTAAAGATAAAAAAATCAAGTTGCCAAAATAATGTTTTTTTTGGATTTATTTTTGTAAATGTTACATGCTGCGCAGTAGCGAAATAACCGCAAACGCTCTACCAGACTGGCAGGACTGGATTCGCCAATGGACGAAATTATATTTTTTCATAATTTCAGCTTGCCTTAAAGGACCTTCCCGAAATTCGTCACCAGCTCTCGGACCCCATCGCCCCACTGTCGTCGTCGCTCGGCCGTCGCTAGTTTCGTGTCTGACGCCCATGCAGTGATAACTGATAGCGTAGTGGTTAAAACGTCGGCCTATTCGGGTAGTCGGCGGCACTTTTAAACTTTTCAGAGTAATATGCGAATTGAATATCACTTAATCTAAAGGTGCAGAAGAAAAGCATCGTGAGAAAACCTGCACGCATTCCTTAGAGTTCATTATGTTCTCTAAGGTGTGTAAAGTCTACCAATCCGCACTTGGCCAGAGTAGTAAGCGTTTTGACTTGGTCCGCTAATGAAGTTTTGTAAAACTTTACTACGGTGCAGTGTTCGAAGGAGCAATTGCTGTACTTCATTGACAATAGTGACAAGCAGTATGGCCAGACCCATTCATGCTTAGTGCATAGCAATGATGTATGTATGTACCTGACCTGGAGCTCAAGAGAGCTCCAGGTCAGGTAAGGAAGGAAAATTCCTTCCAAAACTGCTAAGAATATTCGTGCATAACAGTCTACAACAGCCAAATATAATCATACCAATTACGTTTCACATTCCTCATTAATCTACATATCGTACGTGACTTGAGAGCAATTTGCGAACAATGATATGCAGCATAACTGTTGATTGGCAGTTTCGATCAGCAGTAACCATAAACTTGGCTTCGAGTATTTCACGGTGGTTCAATTCGGTTATAGTGGTTGCGAAATGTTATGGTTTTGTATTCAAACGGGATCGATATGGTCCTATGTTCATAAAGAAGGTACTTATCTCATTTTGACGTGTGACTCGTATTTAGCCTTATCTCCTATATTATCATTGCTAGACGAGTTGCGAAGCTGAAGTAGCAATGGGCGGCGTACATAGTTCGAAGAACCGACAGACGCTGGGGTCCCAAAGTGCTGGAATGGCGACCTCGCACTGGGAAGCGCAGCGTTGGCAGACCCCTACTCGGTGGATGGACGACATCAGACGAGCTGGATCCAGGCGGCGCGGCGCAAGACCGCGGCATGTGGAAATCCTTGCAAGAGACCTATGTCCAGCAGTGGACGTCTGTCGGTTGATAATGATGATGATGAACTTCCTGATCTCCTGAGCCCTCCTTGAGCCCTTTTTGACTAACTTCCCGGGATGGCGTCTCGAGGTTGACCTCCATTACGGACGTAACTGTTACGTACTTCGCATATACCTATTCTGTTACCACCCAACCAACCAAAAGAATTGAAAAGCGATTAAGCGTTCCTTTACGATGCCTTGAAAACCTAACAAGGGGGTATATGGGGTTAATTATATATAATTGCAATTAAAATAATACAGTTTACGCTTTCAGACAGAATCACCACTTAACAATAAGTTAACTTTCAGCATTCACGAACTTAGATCGCTCATCGCAGTCAAGGGCTTACTTGGATATAATTAAAAATAATGTCCTGGACTTTGTGTGTAATTTATATAGTTTCCTTGGAAAGTTACGCCAGAGATACTGATTGGCATTTGTATACTAATTATTATTATAAAGTGAAAAGAAAAAGCTAACACATTATATTTATCAAATCACACATATTATACAACTGCTAACTCTATACCCTATGCCACCCGTAGTTATCATAGTGAAAGGATTTTATCCTTTCTTAGTGGAAACAATCCTAGGAACGTTTCGCCAATCTCTTTATTTTTATCCTTGCTTAGTGGAAACAATCCTACGTTTCGCCAATCTGTTTATTTTTATCCTTGCTTAGTGGAAACAATCCTACGTTTCGCCAATCTCTTTATTTTTATCCTTGCTTAGTGGAAAGGGAAACAACAACGGGTCGAAGCCCTATTTTTATTTGGAATTTTTATGCCAAATAATTAAATAACCCAAAACACTCTCGTGTTTTTTACGACGCATTCGTTCCGAAATTAGCAAATAGATAGTAATAAAGGCACCCACCGCAGTGGTCAGTGACCTCAGAGATTCGCAAACGATCCATTGTGTTTGTTTGTTATTCGCCGCGGTGGCGTGGCCGTGTGTGCCATGATTGGAATCTATACTAATTTTATAAATGCGTAAGTTTGGATTGATGTATGGATGGATGATTGTTACTCAATCACGCCGGAACGGCTGAACGGATCTGGATGAAATTTGGCACAGAGATAGATTATAGTCTGGAATAGCACTTTTTATCCCGGAAAATTAAAGAGTTCTCGCGGGAACCAAAACACCTTAATCCACGTGTACGAAGTCGTGGACATCAGCTAGTATAATCATAATAATATGTTTGCGTAGGCTTCATATTATTTGTCATGTTAAACGAAAGAGAATATTTTTCCATAGTTATGTACAGCCCCCCCAATTGTGTAAGGAAATCGTAATCGTAATCGTATGTCAAACTGATAATTCGACTTATTTAAGGAGTTCATTGATGACTGAACGTCAAAAAGCATGTATGAACTCCTTAAACAGTTCGAGTAATACGTTTTAAGCAGTCAAATGATTACGATTTGCTTAGCCAATTGGGCCTCATGTCTCCTATCATACCCTAGAGAGCTGTTAGCTGATCATGGCTGGGATTAATCGGTATACCTAAATAGGATTGCCACTGTTTTTTTTGGTTTGTCCTTCAATCACGCCGCAGCGGAGCCACGAATCGACGTTATTTACGGCTACTTTTTATTCCGGAAATTCAGAGTGCCCACGGGGCTTTTTAAAACCTCAATACAAGCGGACGACGATCGGCGCTTGTACAATCGGATGGGAGCGGCGATCTGCTACAAGTTAGCCCTTGACTGCGATCTCACCTGATGGTTAGTGATGATGCAGTCTAAGTTGGTAGCGGGCTAACCTGTTAGGGCAAGGCAGTTATATTAAACCCATAGGTACCCCTATTCGGTTTCTACACGGCATCCTACCGGAACGCTAAATCGCTTGGCGGCACGTCTTTGCCAGTAGGGTGGTAACTAGCCACGGCCGAAGCCACCCACCAGGCCAGACCAGGAAAAATTCAGAAATTATAAATTCCCAAATTGACCTTGCCTTGGATCGAACCCGGGACTTCCGCACGTTAAGACAACAGCGCTACACACTGCGCGACGGAGGTCGTCGAAACATAAGTCATACAACATATTAAGCTCAAAATATATAAAAAGGTTAACTACATAGGGATCTAAATCCGGCAACATTAGGGCCTGCATTACATAATTTTATCTCAAAGATCGGCACTTGTTGGTGCTTGGCAGTTCCGTAAACGAAATATCAAAGCATTAGATGTAAAGTCATTGTAACTTTAGCATGGCCTCGTGTGACGGACCAGTCACGATTCTATGTATACTTCAATCTCGCCGACCGGATCTGATGTCACCTACCAGCTGAGTTCTAAACTCGTAGTAGGGACACCGGATGTATTAAGAATTTGATTCTGGAATAGGTACTCGTAGGTAATATTTACATTAATAAAATCACTATCGATGATTTTATTAATGACAAAGTTGCATGGAAGCAACCGGCCTCGCATCCAGTGACCCACAAGTCAGTGTAATATTTGTAACGTATGTGTTGTATTGTCTACCTACTTATTGTAACCCGTTCTTTCTTTGCCGGCTCTTCTCAGTAGAATCAATTTTCCGAACCGGTGGTAGAGTCTTAAGGCCAAAACACACAGGGAGCGGGCGCGGGTCGGGCGCGGGCCTGGTCGGGTGCGCGGCGGTTTGAATTCCTTGTGTTTACATGGACGACATCACACAGCGTCACCCGCCACGCGCCCGACCCACGCCCGCATTCTGTGAGATGTCGTCCATGTAAACACAAGGAATTCAAACCGCCGCGCACCCGATCCGGCCCGCGCCCGCTCCCTGTGTGTTTTGGCCTTTAACGTTTCATAAGTGACACAAGTTGTCCTACGTGAAATAAATGTATCATTTATCATTAAAGGATAGGGAAATATGATTTTCTTTTATTAGGATAAATACAACGCTGGATTCTTTTGTAAGGTTGTAAATTATATCGCCCATCAAATAAATATTATTAATGCGAAAGTTTAGATGGATGTATGGATGTATGGATGTTTGTTACTCAATCACGCTCCAACGGCTGAACGGATCTGGATGAAATTTGACACAGAGATAGATTATAGTCTGGAATAGCACATAGGCTACTTTTGATCCCGGAAAATTAAAGAGTTCCCGCGAGAAACGAAAAACCTCAATCCACGCGGACGAAGTCGCGGGCATCAGCTAGTCAAATAAATATTATAAATGCGAAAGTTTGGATGGATGTATGGATGTATGGATGGATGTTTGTTACTCAATCACGCCCCAACGGCTGAACGGATCTGGATGAAATTTGGCACAGAGATAGATTATAGTCTGGAATAACACATAGGCTACTTTTTATCCCGAAAAATTAAGGAGTTCCCGCGGGAACCGAACAACCTCAATCCACGCGGACAAAGTCGCGGGCATTAGCTAGTAATCCATATACTATAGTTATGGATACCGCGAGGTCTCAGTTCGGGGCGTACCACTAGTATTAGTACGGTTATTTACTTTAGAAATTGTTAAGCATTGTTAAGCATTATTATCATTATTCTGACGTCAGATTGGACTAGGATCTTTGGATTGGACAGATGGAAAATGGAAATTGTAGGTAAATCCTGGTCTTAATAAGTTCTGTGAACGATATGGATCAATTAGTTTTACATATCATGTATGGCATACCAGTCTAGTGTCGTCTTGTATTTCTTAGAAATCTTTACATAAATATCAAAATTTAATGATTTCTAAGAAAATTAACAAAGAAGAACATATAACTCTGAATGATAATACTTAATTATCAACCCTTTGCCTACCAATGGTGGGAGTTTATGCTAGGAGTTCATCTTCATGAGCGGTCATGGTCGTCACTGCAGTCGCCTGTGGCACGTTTGAAGGTCTGGCCCCCAATATAGAGGCGCGGCGCGGCACTTAGCGGCACATATTCTTTGTATGAGTTTGTATGGAGCTGGGCCCATTTAAGCGAAGCGGCACGGAGATGCACTGCTACAAAATTTTACTAAGAATACTAGCCGCTACGTGCCTCTGTTGTGGGGCCAGATCTTGACTATTATATACCCATGTGCTCTGCAGGTGTCCTCTCCGCTTCCTTGAAGTACAAGTTCAGTGGAGATGTCGTCACGTGCCTGCCTCGTGTTTGCATTAGTGGAGGATAGACGGTGCTTGATACCGACTCCTTTTAGAATGGACTTGTTGCTCCGAAATTCATTCCAAGACAGTCATTACTGCAACGGGTGATTTATTTGCACTTACGATCTTCCGGTTTATATGTCACCCTCTAAACATATTTTGAGCTGATAACAGTCTGAGATCTATAAATTTAAACACAAAACTAGGAAACAAATGACTTGCTTGGCTCGTAGCGGCAGTTGTGTCATTTACCTTTTATAGAGATTAATAGAACTTTATTTTGTCCTCAGAGAATCTCGCGCCATCAGAACTGAAGAAGCTCCGAA
This sequence comes from Erebia ligea, assembly GCA_917051295.2. NCBI lineage: Eukaryota > Metazoa > Arthropoda > Insecta > Lepidoptera > Nymphalidae > Erebia > Erebia ligea. The sequence continues at coordinate 4,510,389 of OU785241.1, forward strand.
ACAAACAGAGGAAAGCGCTACGCAAAGCCGAACAGGAAAGTGCGCTTGCAGCACAAGTTCAGGTAAAAATATTTGCTTATTTTGATGCTATAATTTGTTTTTTTTCCACAAACCCTTATTTTAATGAAACTTCGGAGTTGGGTTGCCGCTATACATCAGAACCCAAATCAGTAAAAAAAATTACCAAATTTCAAGCCTTAAGTAGTAGATATGGCAAGAGCAGTGTATGACGCCCTCTAGACTGACGACTTTGAGGTATGAAGGAGGTGGCGGGAAGTGGGTGGATGAGGAAGATATATGAAAAAGGGTGTGCTGGTGGTCTCAAGAAGGTTTTTTGTCCGTATAGTGTGTTTTCGCCCATTTTTACTATACTCACCTACTGCTCCAAAGGGCAAAATAGTTCCGTTAGAAGCAGACGTATTAGTTACGGCCTACTGTTTAAAATTCACGCGGCCCAAGTCGAGAGTAAAGGCCATAGCTAAGTTACGAGTATATGTGCGAGTTATGAATAAAACGTTATGTGTGGAGACATAATGTGATGTGTTGAGTCAAGTTACGTTTGCAAGGAAAACTGAATATGAATAGGAAGGCAGTTACGGCAGTAAAAGATTAGATACTAAAAGTGAAACTAAGCGTATACAAGCTGGATACTCACTTCCTCTATACGTGACTATGACACACGCTATAATATGACTTATGAGTTTTGAGTTTATTATCCTACCTGAAGATTAACCGTTATAAAGGTGTGTTGAACCTTAAAATTTTAACTATTTCTTGTTGTTACATTAAAGGAGTGTTATTTTAAATTTTTGTAACTTTTTTTAATTCATAAAGTTTACAATAATTATGTCAAAACTAGCTGATGCCCGCGACTTCGTCCGCGTGGTTTAAAAGTTTGTTTTTTTCATTCCTGCAGGAAACTCTTAATTTTACGGGATACAAAGTATCACAACTTACAACACTAAAGTATCACACAACTATACCCATGCCAAAAATCTCGTCGATCCTTAGCTCCGTTGCGGCGTGATTGAAGGACAAACAATCCAAAACCAACAAAACAACAACAAATAAACATTGAATAGTTCCTTTGCGGAAGTAGGTACAGTCAGCTGCAAAATTGCATACATAGCTCTAAGGCTAAAACCGCTTGCGAGCAATGCTGTGAATCACTCACGTGCTCACTCACACTGATAAACATAAACTGTCAATAATATTATCAACCTTAAATCAACCACATAAGGTTCAAACGATTTCAGTTCAATACTACCTGCCTATTACTATATAAACTGTCAACAATATCAACCTTATGACATTAGCATTAGGTTCAAAACATTCCTATTCAATACCCTTGTCTATTCTGATTGTTTATTTCATCACTATACAGTAACCACTCGCAGTGTCGTGATAATATAGTTGGAATACGATTCATCATATGACCTAGGTTCGAATCTCTCAGCAGTTTTTATTTTGTTTTGAATACAAACAAAATTTATGTTTTGTTTATGTGTTTTGTGTCTGTTTGTTATTCTTTATTATAATATATCTTTATTTACAGACATAACATCCATTTATAAACGCAAACATTAATTATTACACGATAATACTTAAGGACAAAGTTACTTATGTTGGGAGAAAAGTTATAACTATGTTAGTGGTGTTAATTATTGGTTATTATGAGTCAATAAGTGATAAAACAAACAAAATAAATTGGAAGAAACACTTTTTATTAGATAATCGACTTTATTTTAATTTATTTTCATTGTTATCATGTTACATTTTCTCAAAAGTAATAAATAACTTCAGCTACTTTTTCTTTCATTTTTTAAGGTTATAGCTTAAGTAATCGTTTTCATAAAGAAAAGAAAATTGAAGCTAAACCAAAATCTAGTAACCAATTGGCGGCGCTGCTTTTTTGTCTGTTATTTTTGATAAGATATACTAATAATAATTAATACAAGTTAGAAAAAGAATATACGTTATTTTTCATATTTAAAGCCTTAAAAATTAAATTTTATATAGCTTTAAAAGTATTACTATTCAATAAAACCTCCACTTTTTTCAATAACAGCAAGCAAGCGCCGCCGGGTGAATCCGTTTGTAATATTGGGACAGTTATCCGTTCCTCTAAATATATTCTCCCATACTTCCATACAGTGAGCCTCCGTTTAGTTACTCTGCAGTCCTTTCATTTCGCATATTCCACCTTTGCACCATCAAACCTCTTATTATTCTAAAAGGCAAAGGTGACTGACTGATCTATCAACGCACAGCTCTAACCACTGGTCGGATCGGGCTGAAAATTTGCACTCAGACAGCTATTATAACATAGGCATCCGCTAAGAAAGGATTTCTAAAAATTCAACCCCTAAGGGGGTAAAATAGGGGTGTGAAATTTGTGTAGTCCACGCAAACGAAGTCGCGGGCATAAGCTAGTATTCTATAGGATTTAAGTTTGGTGATCTTACTGGCCAGGGAATAACTTGTCTGGGTTTTGATTAAACCAATTACGCACTATATGTGATCGATGCACAGGACAACAATTATCATGCACAAATGATAGTTGTGGCACATCAACAGCTGGACATCACTTCCATGTGTTATAATGTGCAGCTTTGGCGCTGGTGTTTAAGTATCGAACATGTTCGCGAACTCGTCAGTTGGTTCTCATATTGTTCAACCATAATATTATGTCTTCGTTGTGAAGCATTACTCTCTTCGTCAGGATGCGACACCCAACTTGGTTGCCCACTAAAAACCAAACAGCGAGATTAAAATAAACACTTTTGAAACTACTAAGTATCTTGTCTAAATTTTATAGATATTTACTAATATAACGATATGTAACTAATCCTAAGTTTATGAACACACATTTTTTAACAATAAAAACAATACTCACGGTGAAACCAGTTTCATTGAAAATTTGAGCTATATTGTATCCGATATTATTTAGCTCATTAATAATATGCATCCTCTTCTGCATATTTATATTAGCCTGCATTATTGTTGAAGATAAGAAACAGCAAAACTTAGTAAATTATAATAATTTTGTAGTATTTGCTAATAACGACTAACGATTGTCAAATCTTCCGTCTCCGTCAGTACTCAGTGACCATATCTGTTTAGTGAACTACCCGCATATGCTATTGCTGTTATCAAAATATCACTCATCAAATAAAAACAGTAAAAATAGCTTACACGGGGTCGAGATTTGAACCGGCAACAGTTGCGTTGCGCAATCCAAACAGTTCCACGCCTCGCCACTGAGCTCACTTACTTGGAGTGTGAAATTATCGATATTACTCGGCTATTACAATACCTACAAGCTGAACGACTTATATTATACTACTGCAAGTGTGTGGGTGTCCGACCGCATGCAAAGAACCTTGTTTGCTTATTCTATATGCACTTTTGACGTCGACTGTACATTGATAATTAACGAACTAGAAGTTTAATTCGCTATAATCCGCCACAGTAGACAAATCTTCTAGTTAATTAATTAATTAACAAACAAACACACAAACCAATAAACAAACACACTTTCGCATTCATAAATATTAATATGATTGGTCGCTCTATTTTTCAGGTAAAACGCGAACAGCATCACAAAGCGAGACAGCAACAAGAGCAGGGTGACCCGGAGGCGCCACAACTCGACGAGCTGATCCCGGACAAACTTGCACGGGTATGTTTATTATTTCCGTTACCTACTGTATCTACTACAGGTCATTAACGTCCCACTGCTGGGCACATGCCTCCACTCTCATAGGAGATACGGAATTAGAGCTTAGACCCACCACGCTGTTCCAATGCAGGTTGGGCGGGCTTTAACGAATACATCAGTGATAATAACCGGGACCGACGGCTTAACGCGCTCTACGAGGCACGGGGGTGAAACACCGCCAACTTCCTATCTCTGGGCTAGTACTGAGAATTTCTAGTCAGAAAAACCCAATACTTAATATTATGGCCCGACCGGGAATCGAACCCAGGACCTCGTGATCTGCAGTCGACTATGCTAACCTCAAGACCAACGAGTCAGTTGCTTACCGTACCTACTAAGAGGAAAAATAGGACCCTTGTTGCGTGATAGTGTTATGAATTGGGTATTTGACAACTAGTCAAATCAGCAACTTTCAGCGCCAGGTATTGGGTTTTTCAGGTTGGAAATTCTCAGTGCCAGTCCGGAGTTGGAAGTTAGCCGTGAAATTAAGTAAAAAATTGTTGTAATCATATCTTACGGAGCAAACCTTTATGCTTTTCAGGCGGAAGACCCGTTAGAGCAAGCACTAAAGTTCCTGCAACCGTTGCGGACGCTCGCCGCGGATAGAATAGACACACATCTTATGGCCTTCGAAATATACTTTAGGAAAGGTAACAATATAGTATTTAGAACTCGAGAATCAGGTTAGCCCCCCGATTGTGTAAGGAAATCGTAATCGTAATCGATTGTCATACAGATAATTCGATCTGTTTAAGGAGTTCACAGATGCTTGCACGTCAAAAGATTGTATGAACTCCATAAACAGTTCGAGTTGTTCGTTATAAGTTATCAATTGATTATGATTTGCTTACACAATTGGGCCTCTGGTCAGCAGGCTCAAGTCCTAAGCCAATCGTAATCGTTTGACCTTAATATATAAATTGTTTGATTTCCAGAAAAACCCCTTTTGATGCTGCAGAGCATAAAGCGCGCGTGGAGATTAGACAGTTCAAACTCGCACTTGCACGACTGTTTGCTGCGCTTCCGCAGTTGGCTGGACGACAAGCAGGAAAGCTTGCCGCCCAGTGTCGCTGCCGTCATAGAAACTGAAATGCGTCCGGTACGTATCTATCCGTTAATCTTGGAGATTGATTGGCGTAGATTCACCTCTTCTGGCGAAACTCCAAACACTGGATCACCGCCGTAAGGTAGCCGGCCTATCGGTATTTTATAGGATATAATTATTTCGTTAAGTGTGCTCAGGAGCTTTTCGATCTTTTTCCTCGTTCACCTTTCTACCATCGTACCACAAGAAGCCGTACGAGTTTCCACCCCTGTCGTCGACGTTCCATCCATACGTACGAAACGCTTTGCGTCCTCATTTCTCATTCGCAAGGCTAGGGTCTGGAATACTCTACCAAAAACTGTGTTTTCCACCAATTACAATCCGGGTATCTTTATTGATTTATTGATTTATTCGTTGTGAAAAAAAAATAAAGAGTGAATAGACAAGCGCATCCCATCTTAGGCCGCGTCATCACTTCCCATCAGGTGTGATTGTGGTCAAGCGTAAGCCATAATGAATTTAAAAAAATCTTCGATCATTAGTATCACAGCTTTTCTAGAGCCAGTAACCGCTCACAGGTTTTCGTCTTCCTCATCTACCTGCATCCTGGAATCTCTTTTTGATACATCGCATTCTGAAAATCCTTTAGGCTTTTGATAGCTCCACATTAGGCGTCCGGTACACGTCGTGGTCATTGATAGCGATCCATATTGACTGTGTAATTATCGGGCGCCTATGGTTTTCGTCGACTCGGATTTTATACCTCCAAAAGCTATTTTTTCTGGAGTATTAGTGGATAAAAAGCCACTATCATACTACATATTAAACTGTAACCATAATTGTAACACATATTCAGACAAATAAATTCATTCATAGTGCTTTGTTCGGGCTGCGTCATGTTTACTTCGTAGATCTTACAGCGCCATATATTATGTAGGTCTGTTGCCCCTACAACGACTATCTTTCTTGCAGATGTTCCAAGGGCGCTCAGCTCAAACGATGGCGGAAGAATACATGAAGGAGTCGGCGGAGCGGTCTCAGCTGGCGGCGCTGTGGGGCGCGCGCGCGATGCGGCGCCTACAGCCCGCGCGGGCGCCCGAAGCGCTGACACTCGCCACGCGCCTCGATCTGCCCGAGCTCTCTATACAGGTATGAGGTAGAGGTGGTTAATATAACACGTAGCGCAATATCATAGCGCGCTATTGTTTCATAACGCGGATAACGTGCTATGTGAGGAGCCGCCATGACGCTACGGCGTTTATGAATATCACGCGACCGCGCACGGCGCCTCGTAGCACTTGTTGCGGCGCCCGCTTGCCGGTAGCTCGCTGCCGCTGGCCGATGGTTAGTCTCGCGTAACGCGCTGTTGTGAGTGAACGTCATCTTTGCGTGTTACGAAATTTAGCGCGCTACAAAATTTAGTGTGCTGCAAGACATATCGTGCCTGCCGGCCGCCCACACGCTTTTTTATTACAAGCGCGTTATAACATAGCATATTTAAAAGCATGCTAAAAATTCATAGTTTATATCCGTAGCGTGCTATGGATTTATAACGGTTTTGAACAACTCTAGTATGGGGTCATCCATAAAGTACGTCGCACTAATTTGACGTGATTTTTTGACCCCTCTCCCGTCCTTGTCACAGTTGGTCACATTTGTGTCCCCCTCCCTAATGTGTCACGTATATTGCAATTTTAGATCTAGAAACATCTAGAAAACTCGCCAATAAAACAATTTAAACCTTACAGATAGATACAAGTAGAGTTGGAAATATTTTTAAGTTTTTCGATAATACATAGTTCAAATTTGCCATTTTAACACTTAGATGTATAAAATTTTGAAATGTGACGTCATGAAACTTAGGACCCCTCCCACCCCTTGTCACACAATGTCAGACTTCGTCGACCCCCTCCCCCGTTTTTTTCTGTGAGACCATTGTCGAATAAATTGTTTTTCTTTCTTTCTTTATTTAGTATTTATTGGTGCCCGAACGAAGTTTCGTAGGTATAGTTTTCACTTTACGATACAAAATAAATTCATTTTGTTTTCTTCTTACTTTGATGTCTTACAGAACAATGACAAGGCAGCAATTAGGTAAAATCTTTTAGATTCATCCATCACCAAATACAATTTTTTTTACAGGGTTGCGTGGATGTTTTAGAAAGCCTCAGAGACGGCGACTTCGGCCCTTGCGAGAAAGAAATGGAGGAATACATCGAAGCGTGCCGTGTGAAATTCCCCTACGCGAACGCGTTCAAATCCCCCGCGGAGCAAGTGCCTGACAACCCCATAGCGGAGGAAACCCCTCTACAGCCTAAGGAGATAGCAGTCAACAATTGAAGCCCGAAACCCTCCCCTTAAACCCCACTCATCCATTTTCAATAATATACTATCGTTGATAGAAATTTTGTAGTATGTTTTTGAAAACTACGAGTTCCGGCACCAAAAATTGCCGGTTCATACTTGTGAATTTAATATTAACTTTAAATGACTTTTTACTAACATTAATAGAATGTACAAGGGTTTTTCGCCGCGGGCGGCGTTTACCCGTTGCCCTAGGTCAGCGACAGAAGCGACGCTTTGACGACCTCCGTGGCGCAGTGTTGAGCGCTGTTGTCTTAACGTGTGGAGGTCCCGGGTTCGATTCCCGGCAGGGTCAATTTGAGAATTTATAATTTCTGAATTTTCCCTGGTCTGGCCTGGTGGGAGGCTTCGGCCGTGGTTGGTTACCACCCTGCCGGCAAAGACGTGCCGCTAAGCGATTTAGCGTTCCGGTACGATGCCGTGTAGAAACCGAATAGGGGTATGGGTTTAATTAACTACCATTCCCCTAACAGGTTAGCCCGCTACCATCTTAGACTGCATCATCACTCGATCAGGTGAGATCGCAGTCAAGGGCTAACTTGTGGATAAAAAAAAAAGACGCGATCCGGTACGACGCCCTAGAAAATGGAAAACTTGTCTACACGACAACGTAGGCCACTAAGAATCAGCTACTGTTTAATACTGTCGCGTCGCGTCGTATCGAGTCGCGGTGTCGCGTTTGTCGCTCACGTCGGACAACGGGTTAGCTAGTCTGTCCGCGATAAGAAAATAGTGGCTCATCACTGTCGGCAGGCTAAGCCACGCCCCCCGACCAATCAAGTTGCGAGATATCAAAAAGCTTTTTGCTTTCTTGCAATGTCATTGGTCGGGCTTGGCATGGTAGCCTGCATACAGTGGTTAGTCAATATTTTGTTAACGCGGACAGACTATAGCTCCAAATCAGTTCAGTGTTAATTAAGCAAAGTTGCTAATTCTGCTTTCATAATGCTCCCCGCAGAAAATGATAGCTCTGTTAGACCTATCAGGTTAGGGTCAGCGCGAACTGAGCAGCAAAATGTTCGAGCATTGTTCATCGATAGTGAACTAAATAACAATTAAAAGAGTTCAAAACAGCATGCAAGGGAGAACGTCGCAAGGAATTATCTCTTGCATGCTATTTTGAACTTTATTTAAGTTGTGATTTAATTCATTATCAATTTATCATTGAAAACTGCTCGAACCCACTACTGCTCAGTGTGCGCTGTCGATGACGACGCGGCGAATACCTCCAGTACGTTTTTGCGTATGTATGTTTTTATAAAAAACACGGTTGACCGTAGTGCGTGCTAAAACTAATAATTGGATTTGGGTGTTTTTGACTTTTGTCATATCAGAGAATGTCACAAAGACTAAATTAACCAGTAGGTAAACAAAGTTTTGGAATTTTGGATACTTGTGATTAGGTTATACCGAATTCATAGGCGAGTCTCATTTCTTAGCTCCTCAAACCCCCAAACTAAAAGACATTGATATTTTTTCCTTTTCCTTTGACATTGAGTCCTGTTTACAAATTGAACATTCAGTTACCGAATCTTTTAGGTTCTGCCTCCCTAGCCAAGTTACATACGTTTCGTGTCTATTCTCTTTCTATAATCGTCAACGCTTTAGCGAAAGCGATCGTAGAAAACGAATATAGTTCCACAAACTTATCTGACCCGGTGACAGCGTCGCTAGTAGATATGAAAAATAAAATTTAAAAAAAACTCCTAGGCATAAAAATTTGTTCCAATTTTGGCCATCGGGTCAGATAAGTTTGACGGACTGTAATTGGTAGCCAAGTCGGCACAACTGTCTGGATCGCTCATTCTATACCGCGGAGAGAAAAAAAATATGGGAATAGTCTATGGTTACCGATTTTTAACGTCAGTCACGACTTTCAATCTCGCCGTTCGCGCAATGTGGTTTCTGTGGTGAATTGTAGAATCTCTAAATTCTATTATTAGTCTAGGCAACGGGGCGGTTCGTTGTATGTAGACCCCCGCATTAAATCCTCAGTCATTGAAACTTGGCAGGGTTGTAGTATGGTACGAACCACCACATATACAAAACTATCCAAAAAAAAATTCATGCGAAAGTTAGGTTTTTATACCTAAAACTTAATATTTACGACTGAATATTTTCTCGATTTCTTTTTAAAATAATAGTAGGTAGTATATTTACACTCAAAACCGAAATATCAAACGAAATAATCATGCAGAACATCGATATTTAAACCGATTTTATCATCAAACCTAAACTGCGTTTACGCGATAATTTACCTTCTTGCTTTGACAATTGGGTATAGCATAAAAAACCTTACTTCCTTTCTGTTGTTTTTAGGGTTCCGTACCAAAATGGTAAAAATGGAACCCTTATGGTTCTCCGTCCGTCTGTCACAGTCGATTATTTCAGTAACTATTAAAGCTATCGACATGAAATTTGGAATAGTTGTGTATAATAGTGGCCTAACATCATTAAAATAAAAAAAAAAACGAAAATTATTTTTAGTTTAATTAAAAAAGGGGGAAAATCGGGGGTTTGAAATTTCAAAGTATGATAACTATACTGAGTGGGATATCATATGAAAGGGCTACTTCTACATTCTAAAGCAGATTTTTATTTATTTTTGTGCATAATAGTTTTTGATTAATCGGGCAAAATGTCGAAAAAAATACCGTTCCCCCCCCCCTTATCTCCGAAGTTTACCAATTGAAAAATCTGAAATAATTATGGTCAATAGAAGCTTATGTATATTTTACAGGAAAAATAAAACCAATGCTCTAACTAGCATAGTTTTTTTGATATTAACAATAAACTTCTACAAACAACGTTAGTTTTGCGGTTCATTTCGTCTTGTTTTTAATTGTTCTACAGGTTTGTACGGAACCCTCGGTGCGCGAGTCCGACTCGCACTTGGCCGGTTTTATATAATAATACGTTTAACTCATGATACATCATACTGTAAAGTTTCGTCGCCTGAGGAATTATTGTTGGGGTCCACTAGCTTTATTGCCTAGTCTATATAACTGTTAACTTGTATAGTCCGTCAAACTTTTCTGACCCGGGGTCAGCGTCGCTAATGTATATGAAAAATAAAATAAAAACAAAAACTAAACAGGCATAAAAATTAGTTCCAATTTTGGCCACCGGGTAATATAAGTTTGTGGGACTGTAACCTTGGATACCATTTTTCTTTGACCACGTGACATACCGGTAACGAATATGTAATGCCCATACATTCCCTTAGTTTTCTAAAGCGTTAACGATCATAGAAAGAGCGATACGAAACGTATGTAACATGGCTAGAGGGCGGTACCATGGCGGTACCCCTCGAACGAATCTAGGCATCACTGAAGCTTCGATTATTATAAAGAATTTCGATTTATGATCACAAAGTAAAATGGACTGGATATTTTTCATGAAGTACTTTCTGTACCGATTTTTTATTTATTATAATAATTGTAAGGGGTGATGGAGCAAGGACCTCGAAATCGAATTTCAATTTCTTTGGGTTCACAGAAGTCTAGAAACTTCAGTCTTTTTATTACTAACATGTTTGTACCTTTACCGCAGGTTACGATAATCACAATAAATAAAAGACAGCATAATTGAAATCATCATTTTATTAAAAGAAAAAAAAGTCAACGAAACGTTTTTGTAGTTAGTCAAGAAGTCCATTTTTGCTTAAATTCTATATTGAACGTGCAATTCAGTTTCATTTTATTATTATAGAATAAAAATTGCTACCTAATTTAAGTGGTACGCCCGAATTATTGTGTTGCTATTTTATTTTAGGCCCTGCACGGACGAGAGACTATGGTCCGCGATGAACATTATCCCGTCGTACCCCTGATACTATTGTCCATTGTGTGATACAGCCTTTAGGACCCAAAACGATGCGAGGAGCGTCAGAAGGATAGATATATTTCGGGAAAGAGATGGCATTAAAGCAATAAGCAATATTGGTCGCAACGGGAGAAAAAGGTTGATTACAGAGTTTTTAAATTAACTCTTGAAGTTAGTAAAATAATACATTCACTTAATATTTTTGGCAATTTCAATTATCGTATAAAACTCTTTTAAACTTAAAATCAAGACTATAAAGCATTGTTTATAGAATACTTGTATCGAGATAATTGTTGCCCATCGTGAATCTATCACATAATAAATTAAGATGAAAGACCCAAAAAGCAGATATTGAAATTTCAAAGTTATTCTGTTTAGTTTTCAAAAATCGCAATAATATTCATATGACTCGCTAATATTATCTTGAATGGACATCAAAATAGTCGGGAATTGTCCCTCGTCTGCGTAGGCCTTTATGCTGATCGCACATTACAGCCGAGACTCCCAAGAGTTCGACGGGACGGCATCGTCATCATTATTAATTTGACGGAGTAGTAGATCACCTTATTAAAAAATGTTTTGCTTGCGATTTGTCTTTGTAATGTGCGACCAACTTCATTGTGACTACTTATGAAAATAAATTATTATGTTCCTCGTATTTTAAGATCGTTTGTTTTGTGTTTTCCGTTTTCATTTTATCACTTAAAACATCGATCCTACACTGCATAATGAAATTATATAGTTCCTGTCTAGTCCTCTTCTCTACATCAATTTAAAAAAATTATCATTGTATATTATGACATTTTAACCCATTTCTAAATAAACGCGAGGAATTAAAGTGTTCAAACATCTAATAACTCATGTTATAATAAGGTATATTATGGTAATAAATTGGTTGGTTTTAAATGTGTAAAAAAAAATGAGTGGCAAAGTTTAAATACCTCACGCAATATTGACTAACTGAGGTACGCTTTGTAAATAATTCTTATATAAATAAGTTTTTATTGTATAATATTATATGTTAGGGCGGTAACATACTTGCAAAACGCAACACTCCATTTATTATGTCAAAAACCCCGACACCAGCTATTACGTAATCATAATATAATCTAACACTTTCGCTACTGGCCAAAATTGGTCGCAGCAAGAATACCATTTATTTAGCCAATCACAATAATTTCACTACAAACACTCAACAAGAAGGTAGCGTTGCGTTCCAAAAGTATGTTACGGCCATTAGTATCTCAAAAGCTACTCGTACATCTGGCCGCGTCACACGAATGTGTTTCAAATATAATACAAATGAAATCATTAAATTATTTTTATCAATAGGGATGATGCCGATTGGCGACTAATCAAATCAGCAACTCTTTGACGCATTTTTTACTTCAATTGTTAATTTAAAATGGTTAACAAACTTACAAAGAGCGTGACTTTATGTCTCTTGGAAGAACTCTAAATTATAATAAAAAATTATGTTGGCAAAGGGAACATCCCTATTACGTGCACATTGCGAAGCTTTGTATCTTTTTTATATAAATTTAACTGATTTTCCTATATTTAAAATGCGTTCTGTGCGGCGCGTCTAATGTGCGATTAGCACGTCTTTGTTGACTGACACATTATAGTTTGTTATTTCTTAATCGCTTTGGTTGACAACATGGACGTAAACACTTTTTTAATTTGATTTTTAATTGTTTTGTAGATAATTATGTGTAAAGTTTGGACAATAATAATTATTATATTAGAGTACACCAAATCCTCGATACACAATAGCAACGTGCTTAACGCTGGCTTTTCACGCTGACCCGTTGTACTAGATGAGCGACGAAAGCGACGCGACTCAACTCGACGCGATACGACTCCATAGAAAATGACAAACTCATCTATGCGACAACGTAAGCTACGTGAAGGGTCAGGTACTAGATGAGCGACAAAAGCAACGCGACTCAACTCGACGCGATACGACTCCAAAGAAAATGACAAACTCATCTATGCGACAACGTAAGCTACGTGAAGGGTCAGCTACTGTTTGTTACTGTCGTATTGAGTCGCGTTGTCACGTTTGTCGCTGACGTGTAACAGGGCGTAATCATCGGACTGACAAGTGAATATTTACTATGAAGAAGCGTTCCTGAATACAGTGGCACCAATTTATAGTCCCACACACTTATCTGACCCGGTGATAGCGTCGCTAGTAAATATTTAAAAAAAATATATAAAAAAATAATCAAAACAAAAACTAAACAAGCATAAAAATTTGTTCCAATTTTGGCCTCCGGGCCAGATAAGTTGGTGGGACAATATAGGTACGTAAAGATGTCAGCTTTTCGTTTTTCCTATCAAATTAATATATTGGACAAATTTAAAATAGTTGGTGAAATGTAAAAATTGGTGGCGCTTTGTCCTAAAAGAGCGACAGAAGGGCCACGTGAATAGTCTGCTACTGTTTGATACTGTCGCATCGCGTCGCGTTGGCGCGTTTGTCGCTCACGTATGACAACGGGTAACGGTGAATAGCTACGCTTTGTCGCTAGTACCGTCAGTCAGTGTAAGAAAAAATACAAGGTAAACTGACGGTAATCTCACACTGCGAATATCGTGTAGTCGTCGTTCATTATTACATCCTTTATATCCTTGTATTACAAATCGCACACAAGTACGCGCGCGTTTAATTCTCAGTTGCCTTTTCGTCCGTTTGTTTTCCAAAGTTTCTCAAATAACTGTGTGAAAAAAATCTACTTATAAAATAAATGCTTAAAAATGAAAACGTAATAAAGCAACATACGCTTTTATCTTATACAATTTTATAATCAAATGCCGCCTTGGGGACTCATTCATTACTAATTTACTAAAAACTACATAAAAGGACTCTGTTCTGCTCAGAGAAGACTATTTATTATGATTTCATTGTACATGAGTATGAGTATATAACCATGTTGATTTCGTTTGTTCACTTTGGTGTGATTGGAGTATTTTGTACCCCCGTCGTCTTCTTGTACATAAAGTAATAAATTTTTTATTTTACAAATTTATTTACATTTCTCTTTCATTTCATTATAGCTGGTCGCATTTCTGGCAGATTTTTTTTGGGGAACGGTGCAGAATTTCATAGTAAATACACGGAGGCAAAATTATGTTATTCAAATCGGCGACTGTACGTCTTGTTTGATGATAACAATGCGTTGCTTGCGCGTACGATACGTGCTGATAGATATGCGATCAGTTTTATACAAAAATACCCTTACAAAAGTATAAAAATACATTTACATAAAGTAATATACTTGTAAAACGTAAAGTTATCAAATGGTCAAGTTGCATATGTCAATATTATTATTATTATGTGTGGTAAATTGAATTTCTATTTTGTCCCGCTTTGGTTTGAATTGGCTGAAACAAGAATAATATTTTTTTGATAAAAAACAACGAATGAAATCCATGCACACAGAAAAGCTTGAAAAAGTTGAATGGAGCACAATTAATATTCCTTATTGCTGTTTATGGATTATAATGCGACTTAAGGCGCCAGCGGAGGGCTAATTGCTCATACAAACGTAATACCAAAATAATTAGTAATTCGAGCATATTTCCTCCATATTATGCGATTATTAAGATTGAACTTGTATTTATCTAGGTCCCTGGATAATTATTTTTCCAAAATACTTTCACAAAATTAAATGTAAGCACATTGCGTTTTGCATGTTTTTGCGACATAAAGGACATGTTTTCTCCTTATTTGTTTTATATTAAAACCAACGATATCTCACGTACTAATTGATCAGGAACATAGCCTATATTGTCAAGTTACAGAATAACAACACGAAGTTAAAAACACAACAATTTTTCATTCATCATTTTTGGTATTCACGGAACAAGACTAAATGTATAACAAATTCTGTACGCTCATATTGCTATCGCGCTTGCACGCGATCATGTGTCTTCAGCCAAATAGGGATAGCAATATACCGGCAAATTTATATTTGCGGTTCGAGTAGAAGTTGCGAGCGGCGGTCGCCGGTCCCTTAACTTTACGACTGATCTTTCCAGATGCAACTTGACTTGGGCATGTGATTTCAAATTTTATAAGCCGTTGTTTAGTGCCCAAGAATTCAGATCAATGTGTGATAACTTTGAATCAATTAATTATCAGACAGTAGTGATGATAATTTTGAGACCGCTTATTGTGCTCTCTGATAATGATAAAACATCCGAGTTACTCAAATGCAATTTCAATGGCGCCAACTGGCAACATGTAACCGAATGGGTGACCGAATTTCGACGTTCAAATTTGGCCTTTTCATTTCCCCCGTGTCTCGGAGAGCACGTTAAGCCGTCGGTCCCAGTTATTAATATTATCACTAACATGTGACAATAATCGTTACAAAAACCTAAGTTTAAATACGGCTAACTACAGACATCCACCCACCTGCATTTAATTCCAGCAGCTACAAACATTCGTCTTGAGGCCATGTACTTGGGTTTGGACGAATCTTTGTCACTCAGATACACCACCTCTGTGAGGCCAGACTGAATTATGAACTTGGCACATTCATTGCAAGGGAATAATGTAACATATATGGAACAGTCCTTGACATCTGCTGAGTTCTTGTTTATTATGGCATTCATTTCTGCATGACATACTGTAAGAGAATTAATTTTATTAATATTATAAACTACTTTCGGTTGGATTTGGCGTATTTTTAATTCTGTGGAAAGTTCAATAAAAGTCAATCGATAGATGGGTTGTGAGAGCATAGCAGTACAGACAGAAAGACACACATTCCCATTTATAATATCAATATCATACTAATATTATAAATGCGAAAGTGTGTTTGTTTGTTGGTTTGTCCTTCAATCACGCCGCAACGGAGTAACGGATCGACGTGATTTTTGGCATGGGTATAGTTGAGGTATAGTTGATGGTTGGTTGGTTGATGGGTATAGTTGATACATAAGCTACTTTTTATCCCGGAAAATTGAGGTTTCGCGGAATAAAAAAACCTTAAATCACGCGGACGCGGGCATCAGCTAGTCAGTGAATAAAATACATGTAATCCTTACCATAAAGATATTTTTCATCTAAAGGCGATGAGCCTCCTTTACCCCACGGAAATTCATCATCACTGCATCCAGCTGGCATACCATTGTATCTGTAATTTATATGAATAGAATATAATAGTCTAATATATCAAACAATAAACACAATTCTATTATTGTTATTAATAGAATTGTGTTTATTGTTTGATTCAACATAATATAAATGAATTTTGGAAGGGAAATAACATATTCAAATGTTTTTAATCAGACTTTTACAAGGGCTTTTGAATCATCAAGTGAATCTACCACTGTTTTGGAAAGAAAGCCATTAGGAATGGCAATGCATTGCGCCAAGCCAATTTGAACAAGGCACATATTATAATATTACAGTATGCATAACAGGCAAACAAAATTAACTTGTTGGCTTAACTGATCGTTTTGAAGAGCCCTTGAAGAAAGATAAAATATAACAAGACACTTAAATAATAATAATAATTTTAGTTTCAGCAAATGTATAGACATGGTCAGGACATATAGCAAGGTACAAAGATAAAAGGTGGACCTACCTAATATAAAAATGGCGGGGCCCAGTAGGCAAAAGGAGTGTGGGGAAGACAGAAAAAAATGGGCTGATAACATCATGAATACCGATGATAGCAGGAAAATACCGAATGAGTATTGCTACCAATAGACAAAAATGGGAAAGGATGGATGAGGCTTTTACCCGCAGGAGACCACACAATAAAATAAATCAAACCATTTCATAAACACTTTAAAAAGTTGTAATTTATGGGAAATAAAGCTATAATAATAATAAAAAATGCACAGACAGACAGGTACAATAATAAAAAGCTGCTTTGGGTTCTGTGTTGGTAACAAAGGTTCCTCTAATTCTTTTATTTATTAGGTACACTGAAGAAATTGCCCAGTTTTATGGTAGGTAAGTAAGTGGTAGTAATTATTGGAAGGTCCATTTATGTTTTCAACTTTTCAAGTAATATGTGTAATACATACTTATTAAAATACTAAGTATTATTATAAATGCGAAATGATATAAAAAAAAAAGAAAGAAAAATGCAGCTGAACAGATCTGGATGAAATTTTACACAGAGATAGATTATTTTCTGGAATAACACATAGGCTTTTTATCCCAGAAAATTAAAGAGTTCCCACAGAACCAAAAAATATGGCTCATTTTTAAACTGTTTAAACTTCTTACCCAACACCAATTATTTTCTTTTCCTTATTAACGATGCAGGCCCCGACTTGGCAGTTTGGATCTTTGCTTCGCTTGGCGGATAACACAGCTACTGCCATAAAATAGTCTCTCCAATCCAAATAGTCCTCACGCTTTTTCTGAATTTTAGTTGGGGAGTTTTCTTCTCTGGAAATTCAAAACCTGTTTAAACACTCTTCACCTGTTTTACTCTCTAAGCATTAATGTTTAAGCATAGATTAGGTGTTCTAAGTTCTCATAAGTGAACCTTTGTTCTTCTTTGAGAAAATAAACATCTTTAAACCTAAATTTCCCATACATTTTTTTATGAGGAGTAAAAATTTCAAATCAAAACCATTAGTTAACTACCTACTGAAATAAATAGCTGGGTCTGGTAAAATGGGTCAAGTTTTAGTAATCTACAATCACATCTATTACAATATGACAAGTCCTACACCAGTCCATTCTTATAAAACTGTCTGATTACGGAGTACGGATTAGGGGTATGGGTTTAATATAACTGCTAAACTCTCAATAGGTAAGCCCGCTACCATCTTAGACTGCATCGCTTACCACCAGCTTGCTAGAGAGAGATGGTGTTCTTGCCAGCTACTTTCTAGTTTATCCTAACACAAAATCCGGTATACTTATTACAAGAAAAAAATAGTCTGCATGTAAGGGTTCGTAGAGAAAATAACCACTGATAAGAAATAGGTATTATTTTTATCCCTACTTTTGATGTAACAAGACAAGTCGTCATAGTACCTTCTAGTAGTAGTAGTAGTAGTAGTGTCTTCAGTAGACAAATAGAGATAACGGATAGACATAATTTTACTCAAATAGCTACATACATGCTAGGCCTAAAGGTGAGATCGCAGTCAGTGGCTAACTTGTAGTGGAGAAAAAAACTAACATAATATTGGAAAGAAAACAGAATTAAGTACCTATTCAGATATTTTCCATGGAACTGGTGGCAAAGCCCATCGCATAAAGGAAGTCTATCAAACAAATTGCCCTCGGGATCTTTATGAATTAAAGTCGTTTTAGGGAAGAAAATAAAATTATTAATTTTAAAATTGTCTTACCTATTTGAAGTAACTTCTGATCCATCTCCTGGCTGATGGCTCATTATTTATTATGGTTTTGTATAATACTCCTGTCTGAAGTTATTATAATTCCTAAAAAGACGTGTGGTTAGATGTGGTCTAGATTGCTGAGTCAAGAATCTTCAGGTTATAGCACAGATCACTATTAAACTAGTCCAGGGTTATAGTACCTACTTAAATACTTATTAATTATTATTTCCTATCTATACAAAGTTCTGTGGTAAGTTATCATAGGAATATAAATTATTTATTTACTTAAGTATTGATAATGAACAATAACAGTATCAATAGTCATTACTTATTCATTAGTAACCACTAAGTAAGTTATTGTCAGTTTATCACGTTAAGTACTGTTATTTTTAACCATAGTCTGCGATTTATTTAGTAAAAATATTTTGCACATTTTTGATTTTTGTCTAATTTTGTCAGCTGCCGCATTTTTTTCGACAAGGGCCTAATTCCTAAAAATGTCAATGTCAATTTGACAGGAGTGAGGAGCATCATTTATCTGTATTTTTTTTTAATTAATCAGGAGCTTGGGCTCTAGCCTTTTCATCTTAATGTTCTCGTCGTAAGACTTGGACTTGAAACACAAATATTTTGCTTGACCTTGGACTTGAAACACAGATATTTTGCTGGACATAATCCAGCGACTTGCTTGATGTCGCGAGTCCGTATAGTTATAGCTGAGATGGAGAAAAAACGAAAGTATCTCGATCTGGCTCACGAGGTTTCCACCATGGGGCACGTGGAGTCCACTGAAACCGTCCCAATCGTTATATCTGCGAATGGGTTAAACCCAGTCAGCCTCTCTCACCACATCTGAGGCGACTGGGGCTCCGTGGCAGTTCACTCGCAGCCAGGATGCAGAAAGCGGTGCTGCTAGACTCGGCTAGGATAGTCCGCCGGTTTCTCAACCTGTCCCCCGGCCGTCTGGTCTCCCCTGCCGGGGTGTACTTACTATCTATTTATTTGTGTATGTACCTACCTACTTTTGGTCATATATGTTTTTTTTTAACTGCCTCGTTGGAAGTTGGTGGTGTTTCACCCCCGTACCTCGGAGAGCAGGTTAAGCCGTCGGTCCCGGTTATTATCATTAACATGATAATAGTCGTTAAAGCCCGCCAACCCGCATTGGAGCAGCGTGGTGGGTCTAAGCTCTAATTCCTACTTTCTTATGTGAGTGGAGGCCTGTGTCCAGCAGTGGGACGTTAATGGGCTGTAGTGGTGGTGGTGGTGGTATTTTTAGGTAATTAGTAGTAGGTTAGTGAACTGTTATCATTGTAAGGACCGCCTATAGCGCGGTAAAAGCCACCTCCATTAGCAACCCTTGCTTTCTGTCAGGTTAGCCACTCTCAACCATGTATTTCCCGGTTCAATTAAAGTTCGATGTGTCAAGTTTATGTGTTCTGTGGTTCGTGTCGTGAAGGAAGTCCAGAACAAAGGTCCAGAACTATTCGAATACAAAAATTGCATAAACTTATACACTACGACTACTAGCGCTGCCTCTAGGACACTTATTTCGTAACACGAACCAACTATACTTATGTACTGTGGATTTCTGGTAACCATTCTAGCACCTTGTGACCCTTAATATCTAATATAGTACTTAGTTGATCCCTGCCATATCCGATCTCAGGCTGCAAGAAGTAAGTAGGTACCTATATAACCGTGCCAAACATCAGGATCGGTTCAGAGGTTGAGCCGTGAGAGATTACAGAAACGTATTTAGAATATTAGATAGAGCATGGCTATTATCGCCTCTAGTTCATAATTATTTAGGTTCATTAGTTTTCAACAGACGGACAAACTCCTTTACACTTTTTAACCTAGTAGGTACATAGTTTAAACTAGTATGGCGCGTGGGTGCGCGGCCCGCTAGCGGACCGCGTGGTGGACCGCGTGGCCCACTGTGATCCACTGTCTACTTACTCGCTATCCTAATATCCTGGTTTACTGTCTACGTGTTTGACGACCTCCGTGGCGCAGTGTTGAATTAACGTGCGGAGGTCCCGGGTTCGATCCCCGGCAGGGTTTGGAAAATTTATAATTTCTCAATTTCCCTGGTCTGGCCTGGTGGGAGGCTTCAGCCATGGCTAGTTACCACCCTACAGGCAAAGACGTGCCGCCAAGCGGTTCCGGTACGATGCCGTGTAGAAACCGAATAGGGGTATGGGTTTAATAAAACTGCCATGCCCCTAACAGGTTAGCCCGCTACCATCTTAGACTGCATCATCACTTACCATCAGGTGAGATCGCAGTCAAGGGCTAACTTGTAGTGGATAAAAAAAAAACTGAACAACACTGCTATGCTAGTGAGCACAGTGGAAACATCAGCACGCCAAGCGTCCGACGTAAAAGAAAATTCTCATAAAGGAAAAAACAAAACAAAGCTGGCTTTCCTAATGGCAAACCGACAATAATTCTTCCATAAAGAACGAATCTTGTAAAAAACCATATCAAAATCATTCATATTTCCTAACTTCTTCTACTCTCTTCAATGTTCGTAGATTCTGCCATCTTAATTTTTTCTGCTCATTAAGTAGACTTTCAGGCCCTGATAATTTTCTACCCAAAAACCACTCTTCCATCTTTAATTATACTGTCTGAGATAGCCGCCATCCTGAATTCGCCATTTTGTATTTTTTTCAGCACACTGCCAATTGTATGAAGTTTCGAGTATTTTTTGTTTGAGCAGCCCCTACCATCTTTAATACCCTGAGTGTGCTCCTCACCCATCATTCGTACCTTCGATCATCATCTCTCTCCATATTTTTTCTCCGAACCATTCGTCAAAATGAGAATTCTTTCATAAAAATAAATCTTGAAAAGGAACCGTAGTCTTGCATATTTCTACACTAATTGTAGCCTCTTCAATATTCGCCATACATTTTCTATGAAAAAATAAATTCCGCCATCTTGAATTTTATTCCTGTTCATCAAGTAGACCTTCATGTCCCGATCATCTTTTGCCAAGAAACCACTCTTCCATCTTTTATACTCTCCGTGATAGACACCGACGAAATTTGTATGGCGGCCATCTTAAATCCGCCATTTTGAAAATTTTTTCAGCTCACTTTCAATTGGATGAAGTTTCGAGTGACATTTGGTCGAGCACACCCCACCTATCTTCAATACCCTTTTCTATGGAAAAATAAATTCCGCCATCTTGCATGTTTTTCCTGTTCATCAAGTAGACCCTCATGTCTTGATCATCTTTTGCCAAGAAACCACTCTTCCATCTTTTATACTCTCCGAGATAGACACCGTCGAAATTTGTATGGCGGCCATCTTAAATCCGCTATTTTGAATTTTTTTTCAGCTCACTGTCAATTGGATGAAGTTTCGAGTGACATTTGGTCGAGCACCCCCCACCTATCTTCGATACCCTGGCTGGTGCTCTTCATCCGTCTTCGAAATCCTCAATTATCAGCTCTCTCCGTATTTTGCCTCTGAATGAATTTTTGTCTTCTATACGAAACGATGAGTGAAAAAAAATATTTTCATACAAAATTTTACAGGAGAGGTGATCAATGAGTGAATCAGCACGAGCAGCTATATATATATTAACTAGTATGGCGCGTGGCTGCGCGGCCCGCTAAAGCGGACCGCGTAGTGGAGCGCGTGGTCCACTGTCTACTTACTCGCTGTCCTACTATCCTGCCCCCCGATTATGTAAGAATGGCCGATCAAATCGTCAAAGTTCGGCGTCAAAGTAAAATAAACCATAACAGAGCTCACCAGAGCTAACCATAACTGCATTAAATTAGAGCTCAATTTCGAAACACGAAATTGAGCTCTAATTTAATGCAGTTATGGTTTATTTTACTTTGACGCCGAACTTTGACGATTTGATCGACAATTCTTACATAATCGGGCAGCTGGTTTACTGTCTACGTGTTCTGATCTGAACAACACACTGCTATGCTAGTGAGCACAGTGGAAGCGCCAGCACTCCAAGCGTCTGACGTAAAAGAAAATTCTCATAAAGGAAAAACATAAAACAAAGACCATCAACCCCCCGCCCCTCCCTTTTTGTTTGAGCAGCCCCTAAGTAGGTAGGTACCTATCTTTAATACCCTGACCGTGCTCCTCACCCATTATCCGAACCTTCGATCATCATCTCTCTCCATATTTTTTTCTCCGAACCATTCGTCAAAATGAGATTTCTTCCACAAAAACAAATCTTGAAAAGGAACCGTAGTCTTGCATAGTTCTACACTTTGTAGCCTCTTCAATATTCGCCATATATTTTCTATGGAAAAATAAATTCCGCCATCTTGAATTTTTTTCCTGTTCATCAAGTAGACCTTCATGTTCTGATCATCCTTTGCCTTGCTTTGTTTCTTGAAACCACTCTTCCATCTTTTATACTCTCCGTGATAGACACCGACGAAATTTGTATGGCGGCCATCTTAAATCCGCCATTTTGAAAATTTTTTTCAGCTCACTTTCTATTGGATGAAGTTTCGAGTGACATTTGGTCAAGCACCCCCCACCTATCTTCAATACCCTTTTCTATGAAAAAATAAATTCCGACATCTTGAATTTTTTTCCTGTTCATCAAGAAGACCTTCAGGTCCTGATCATCTTTTGCCAAGAAACCACTCTTCCATCTTTTGTACTCTCCGAGATAGACACCGTCGAAATTTGTATGGCGGCCATCTTAAATCCGCCATTTTGAAATTTTTTTCAGCTTACTGTCAATTGGATGAAGTTTCGAGTGACATTTGGTCGAGCACCCCCCACCTATCTTCGATACCCTGGCTGGTGCTCTTCATCCGTCTTCGAAATCCTCAATCATCAGCTCTCTCTGTATTTTTCCTCTTAATGAATTTTTGTCTTCTATACGAAACGATGAGTGAAAAAAAAAATGTTCATACAAAATTTTACAGGAGAGGTGATCAATGAGTCAGTCAGCACGAGCAGCTATATATATATTAACTAGTATGGCGCGTGGGTGCGCGGCCCGCTAGCGGACCGCGTGGTGGACCGCGTGGCCCACTGTGGTCTGTGATCCACTGTCTACTTACTCGCTGTCCTAATATCCTGGTTTACTGTCTACGTGTTTGACGATCTCCGTGGCGCAGTGTTGAGCGCTGTTGAATTAACGTGCGGAGGTCCCGGGTTCGATCCCCGGCAGGGTTTGGAAAATTTATAATATCTGAATTTCCCTGGTCTGGCCTTCAGCCATGGCTAGTTACCACAATACCGGCAAAGACGTGCCGCCAAGCGATTTAGCGTTCCGGTACGATGCCGTGTAGAAACCGAATAGGGGTATGGGTTTAATAAAACTGCCATGCCCCTAACAGGTTAGCCCGCTACCATCTTAGACTGCATCATCACTTACCATCCGGTGAGATCGCAGTCAAGGGCTAACTTGTAGTGGATAAAAAAAAACTGAACAACACTGCTATGCTAGTAAGCACAGTGGAAACGTCAGCACGCCAAGCGTCCGACGTAAAAGAAAATTCTCATAAAGGAAAAAACATAAAACAAAGCTGGCTTTCCTAATGGCAAACCGACAATAATTCTTCCATAAAGAAATAAAGAACAAATCTTGTAAAAAAAACATATCAAAATCATGCATATTTCCTAACTTCTTGTACTCTCTTCAATGTTCGTAGATTCTGCCATCTTTAATTTTTTCTGCTCATCAAGTAGACTTTCTGGCCCTGATAATTTTCTACCCAAAAACCTCTCTTCCATCTTTTAAATAATGTCTGAGATAGCCGCTATCTTGAATCCACCATTTTGGATTTTTTTTTCAGCTCACTGCCAATTGTATGAAGTTTTGAGTATTTTTTGTTTGAGCAGCCCCTACCTATCTTTAATACCCTGACCGTGCTCCTCACACATCATCCGAACCTTCGACCATCATCTCTCTTCATAATATATTTTTCTCCGAACCATTCGTCAAAATGAGAATTCTTCTATTAAAACAAACTTTGAAAAGGATATAATATCTGCCATATATTTTCTATGGAAAAATAAATTCCGCCATCTTGAATTTTTTTCCTGTTCATCAAGTAGACCTTCATGTCCCGATCATCTTTTGCCAAGAAACCACTCTTCCATCTGTTATACTCTCCGTGATAGACACCGACGAAATTTGTATGGCGGCCATCTTAAATCCGCCATTTTGAATTTTTTTCCCGCTCACTGTCAATTGGATGAAGTTTCGAGTGACATTTGGTCGAGCACCCCCCACCTATCTTCAATACCCTTTTCTATGGAAAAATAAATTCCGCCATCTTGAATTTTTTTCCTATTCATCAAGTAGACCTTCATGTCCTGATCATCTTTTTCCAAGAAACCACTCCTCCATCTTTTATACTCTCCGAGATAGACACCGTCGAAATTTGTATGGCGGCCATCTTAAATCCGCCATTTTGAATTTTTTTTCAGCTCACTGTCAATTGGATGAAGTTTCGAGTGACATTTGGTCGAGCACCCCCCACCTATCTTCGATACCCTGGCTGGTGCTCTTCATCCGTCTTCGAAATCCTCAACCATCAGCTCTCTCCGTATTTTTCCTCCGAATGAATTTTTGTCTTCTATACGAAACAATGAGTGAAAAAAAAATTTTTCATACAAAATTTTACAGGAGAGGTGATCAATGAGTCAGTCAGTCAGCACGAGCAGCTATATATATATTAACTAGTATGGCGCGTGGGTGCGCGGCCCGCTAGCGGACCGCGTAGTGGACCGCGTGGCCCACTGTCTACTTACTCGCTGTCCTACTATCCTGCCCCCCCATTATGTAAGAATGGCCGATCAAATCGTCAAAGTTCGGCATCAAAGTAAAATAAACCATAACAGCATTAAATTAGAGCTCAATTTCGAAACACGAAATTGAGCTCTAATTCAATGGTGTTATGGTTTATTTTACTTTGACGCCGAACTTTGACGATTTGATCGACCATTCTTACATAATCGGGCAGCTGATTTACTGTCTACGTGTTCTGATCTGAAGTACACACTGCTATGCTAGTGAGCACAGTGGAAGCGCCAGCAGGCCAAGCGTCCGACGTAAAAGAAAATTCTCATAAAGGAAAAACATAAAACAAAGACCACCAACCTTCCGCCCCTCCCTTTTTGTTCAAGCAGCCCCTAAGTAGGTACCTATCTTTAATACCCTGACCGTGCTCCTCACTCATCATCCGAACCTTCGATCATCATCTCTCTCCATATTTTTTTCTCCGAACCATTCGTCAAAATGAGATTTCTTCCATAAAAACAAATCTTGAAAAGGAACCGCGAAATTGAGCTATAATTTAATGCTGTTATGGTTTATTTTACTTTGACGCCGAACTTTGACGATTTGATCGACCATTCTTACATAATCGGGCAGCTGATTTACTGTCTACGTGTTCTGATCTGAAGTACACACTGCTATGCTAGTGAGCACAGTGGAAGCGCCAGCACGCCAAGCGTCCGACGTAAAAGAAAATTCTCATAAAGGAAAAACATAAAACAAAGACCACCAACCTTCCGCCCCTCCCTTTTTGTTCAAGCAGCCCCTAAGTAGGTACCTATCTTTAATACCCTGACCGTGCTCCTCACCCATCATCCGAACCTTCGATCATCATCTCTCTCCATATTTTTTTCTCCGAACCATTCGTCAAAATGAGATTTCTTCCATAAAAACAAATCTTGAAAAGGAACCGTAGTCTTGCATAGTTCTACACTTGTAGCCTCTTCAATATTCGCCATACATTTTCTATGGAAAATAAATTCCGCCATCTTGAATTTTTTTCCAGTTCATCAAGTAGACCTTCATGTTCTGATCATCTTTTGCCAAGAAACCACTCTTCCATCTTTTATACACTCCGAGATAGACACCGACGGAATTTGTATGGCGGCCATCTTAAATCCGCCATTTTGAAATTTTTTTTCAGCTCACTGTCAATTGGATGAAGTTTCGAGTGACGTTTGGTCGAGCACCCCCCACCTATCTTCAATACCCTTTTCTATGGAAAAATAAATTCCGCCATCTTGAATTTTTTTCCTGTTCATCAAGTAGACCCTCATGTCCTGATCATCTTTTGCCAAGAAACCACTCTTCCATCTTTTACACTCTCCGAGATAGACACCGTCGAAATTTGTATGGCGGCCATCTTAAATCCGCCATTTTGAAATTTTTTTCAGCTCACTGTCAATTGGATGAAGTTTCGAGTGACATTTGGTCGAGCACCCCCCACCTATCTTCGATACCCTGGCTGGTGCTCTTCATCCGTCTTCGAAATCCTCAATCATCAGCTCTCTCTATATTTTTCCTCTTAATGAATTTTTGTCTTCTATACGAAACGATGAGTGAAAAAAAAAATGTTCATACAAAATTTTACAGGAGAGGTGATCAATCAGTGAATCAGCACGAGCAGCTATATATATATTAATAAACTAAACAGTTCAAATGAACAGGAAATACTACATTTTGGAGCCAGATTTTTCATGCAACACTAGGTAAATCAATTGAAGCAGTTATGAAAAGTGGTTGCACCGTCGCGTCGGTAGAAAACGGTTAAAGTATGCACATTTTAAAATTTTATGAAAATAATCAGAAGTTAATTATTTTCTTGTAAAATTTCAAATCCGCGTAAAAATATTATTGCAAAGTTCTATACATGTGAAATAATATGTATTTTATAGTGACGAAATTTCGCGGTTTCGTTAGGTTTTCTATAGACAGGCCATGGGTGATGTGGTTACTACGAATTGGAACTTTCTTGCAGATTATTGCTTCTGCTGGATGGCCGCAATCCTTTCCCTTGAGAGGTGAGTATCCATCATTCATCAATGATAGGTATTTAATCTGTTGGATCCTGTGGTATCCATACTAATCGTCTGTATTGCTGTAATAACTGTGTAATACTTAAGTATTTACCTTGAATATTCGAAGCCCTATAAATTAGCAATCCCATAGTGTAAGTAGGTAAATAAGAGCGGTGATAGCCTAGTGGTTTAGATGCCCTGGAACCTCATATTTGGGTGGTCGGAGGTTCATTTTCATTTCTGAGTTTGTTGCCGGCTCTTCTCACTAGAACAGTTTTCCGAACCCGCCGTAGAGTCTTCGCGTATCATAAGTGACACTTAAGTTGTCCTATTTGAAATAAATAAATAATTTATCATTTCCAATTTGTTTATTGTGAATACAACAATGTATACAATACAACATTGTGAATACAACAGTAACATCTTACTCCCTAAGAACTAGGAAATGATTATTCCCTAACACTTGAACAAAGGAGTGCGTCACCTTCCTCGAACCTAATAATAATATGATTATTATGATTGAATTTCTAGAATTTTTTATTTTTTCAATGATAAAGCTGATATTGTTAAAAAATACTAGTGGTTCGCCCCGAACTGAGACCTCGCGGTATCCCTAAACTTTTACAGAGCGCCATCTATTGACATCATTGTAAAGTTCTGTTAAAAATACTGAAGCTGATTAAAAATTAAATAATTTCGTTTCCTTCTAATATTTATCTAATTTTAGTATTTGTTGTTCAAGTACAGGATATAATTCAAATAATTAATCAAGTTTCAGGCTCAGCCTTTCAGTTGAGAGTTCTGAGGTCAACTTTGGACGTTAGAAAATCTCCACTTTGAAAGCCCCTCATTTCGTCAATTTTAGGGGAAAAATTAAAAAAAAAATATTTTTCTTCTATGAGAGCCCCCGTGAAATAAAGATTTTTTTAATTTTTTAAGCCATATTCGGCTGGAGGCCATCGGTTTACATGTTTACATATTATATTTAAATTTGAAGTAATTACGTTCAGTAATTCAGAAGTTATAAGGCTCTGACAGACGGACGGACGGACGGACAAGTGCAAATTCACTTAAGTAGACTTCAGAGACCTTCGCTTCGCTCGGTCAACTATTATAGCACAATATTATTTTAATACTCTTTATTTTGTAACAATTATTATTAATTAATTAATTATCTAGATGTATAGACTCTTGATTGCACACACTTAAAACAAAAAATTATACTTATTTGTATATTTATTTAATAATTTAATTGTAATTTAACTTAAATACACACAGTATGTGTGTGTGTGAATGTATGTGTGAGTGTGCATGTCAGTTCATCGGAGTGTGTGCCATTAATTAATTTTTGAGCTTTTTTGAGTCGGAGCATCGTAGTAACAAAGGTGCCACCCCAGACCGTTCAGACATACCTACACAATCAGGGATTCAAGTACCTACCAAAGCAAATTGAGCCGCTCTTAGAACCTTTTTAGTTGATTTTGTTATCTTGGTACGTAAAGTTTCCTAATCCTTTGAGTGACAAGATTAATGTGTGTGTTCCAACTTAATAATTTGTCCACTTGGATTCCCAGATAGTTTATTTCAGATACATGATCAACTCTAGGACATGCACATATCTAACGTCATCAATATTAAAACGCAACCCATAGACTGTAGAGCTGCTCGTATGTCGGTCACTTTAATTCTTTTGGGGTTCACTTACGTGGTCAAATCAGAAAATATGAGTATACCTACCTATACTCATTTCTGATACCTTACCAGCTAGTTAGCTCTGTTTTTCCATCTTATATTATTAATTGGTAATTCACTGTAGTTATTTAAGTAGGTACTTACATTTTAATTAGTTTTACCACTACCTACTTACCCACTTTTACCAGATTCTGTAGACAATTTTCTGTTCTATTAAATTCAGATTTTTAAAATTAATAACCATTTATTAAATAAGTAGTTAATTCATCATTGCCATACCAAAGGCCGGTTGCTGAATTTTGGATTTCATGTTAACTTATAAGTAGGGATTTTTAATTAGCTAAGTAGATTTGATTTGACCTTCGCTAGGTAGTTACTGTTACCTATGTACGCTTGGCGACACGTTTTTGTCGGAAGGGTAATAGCCAAGGCCGAAGCCTCCCACTAGGCCAGATCAGAGAAAATTCTGAAATTATAAATTTCCAAATTGACCCTGCCGGGAGTCGAACCCGGGACCTACCGAGTTAAGACAACAGCGCTCAATACTGCGCCAGGGAGGTCGTCATAACACATGGCATGGCAGACACTTACCTTCTCTACTAGTCTCTTGACCTAAAAGAAGTGAGTAGACGTATTAAGTAAATAAACAATAGAAAAACCTAGCAGGCTATAGAACTTGACATATCTTCTCTAACCATGAATCATGATCTATTATTATATACTGCAATGATCTGTCAAGCATAATATTATACAATACTGGATGATGTCCGCGACTTCGCATGGATTTAGAGGGTTGCCGAATTCCGTCGGAACTCTTTGATTATCCGGGTTAAAAAGTAGCCTATACTTCCCCGAGATACAACATATCTTCGTGAAAATCGGTTGAAAGAAAGGGCCGTGAAAGCTTAGCAGACAAACAGATAATATACTTTCGCAAATCGCATTTATAATATTGGTAAGTAGGTATGAATAAGGATTTTAGCGTTGTTTGTAAATTCAGAAACTAACCATATAATT
The DNA here is from genome assembly GCA_917051295.2 of Erebia ligea. NCBI lineage: Eukaryota > Metazoa > Arthropoda > Insecta > Lepidoptera > Nymphalidae > Erebia > Erebia ligea. Next base: position 4,540,187 of record OU785241.1, read on the forward strand.
CAAAATATTGGAAAAAAGTCAGTTTGAAAATAGTATTATCAAAATAGGATCAAAACGCTTTGTTCAAGTTACATTATTGACTGCACTCGATGCGTCCCGTTCACTCGCACAAACAAAGAACCTCAGGTAGATAAATAAAACTAACGAAAAAATAAAATTCTAAACTTGAGAAGCAGAATAAATTATTTATACGTCTTGATCAAGCAATTCGTATGTATCTGTATATTTTGTTTGAGGTAAACAGTACATATAACGTAGCAGTACGAAACGGTTATATAAAAAATACCTGTTTTATATAAATAATTAAATACCATTAGTGGATACGTATACTAAACTTGAATATAATTAGGTTAACTTTATTATAATTAGGTTGAAATATCCTGGTGACTTTAATTTTGTTGGTGTTCTATTTAATTGTTTATAGGATTAATTAAAAAACCAAAAAAAGAGTGTTATTACGAGACCTAATAATAATGTTAATTTTGAACGTGTTTGCGAATAAATTCCTGAGTGTTATCCAGAAAGACAGAGATAAGCCCTGGATTCAATGGATGTTACGGCTTTTGGCGCTATCCAAAGCTATCGCTCCCGTTGGTTGGCCGTCTTCTTTTCCGCTGAAAGGTAGGTACCTCAACATCATCATCATCATCACATCAACCCATTGCCAGCTCACTACTGAGCACGAATTTGCTCTCGGAATGAGAAGCGCTCGGCCTTAATCCACCACGATGGACAAGTGCGGATTGGCAGACTTCACACATCTTCGAGGACATTATTAAGAACTCTTGGGTATACAGATAGCCTCACGATGTTTTCTTTCAACGTTTAAAGCAAGTAATATATTTTTTTTTCTTAGAAAGCACGTCACTCCAAAGTAGAGGTGCGGTGCGTACCCGGCGATCGAACCCTGACCATCCGAATCGAGTGTCAACACCACTAAATACGCTATCATGACCATCTTATAAAATGTTAAAAGGTTGTTATATGATAATATTTTGTGAAAAAATTCATGGTAGTTAACCATGAATATTTTCACACTTAATATAATCAAAAACAACCGTTTAACATTTTTTAAGTAGGCCATGGTAACATTTTATAACTCTTAAACTTATAAAGCCTACCTAGCTGTGACAGTCCTTACAACTTCGTTATATTATACTAGCTGATGCCCGCGACTTCGTCCGCGTGGATCGAGGTTTTTCGTTTCCCGCGGGAACTCCTTAATTTTCCGGGATAAAAAGTAGCCTATGTGTTATTTCAGACTATAATCTATCTCTGTGCCAAATTTCATCCAGATCCGTTCAGTAGTTACGGCGTGAAAGCGGAACAAACATACAAACAAACTCACTTTCCCATTTATAATATTAAGTAAGGATTCTACTAACATGAATTTTTTAAAGAAATGAAAGCTTAGAGCTTATTATGTTACTCATGCCAAATTACAGCTTTCTAGTACTAAGAGCCTCTGATAAGCCGCGGACGGACAGATGGACGGACTGACCGACGGACACGGCGAAACTATATGTATACTTGCAAAAAAATATAAATAAAATATAAATATTTAAATACTTGCATAAAAAGCAACGTTTCATTTTTTAAACTAAAATCATCTGCACTCTGCGTGAGACTTAAATATATTTTCACATTTTGCTTGCGTTATTGAGTTTAATTTGGATATTACTAACTAGGTGATGCCCGCGACTTCGTCCGCGTGGTTTTTCGGCGGGAGTTATTTAATTTTCCGGGATAAAAAGTAGCCTCCATCTATCCAAACTTTCGCATCATAATCATACTTAGCATACTCATATTATAAATGCGAAAGTGTGTTTGTTTGTTGGTTTGTTGGTTTATTGGTTTATTGGTTTGTTGGTTTGTCCTTCAATCACACCGCAACGGAGCAACGTATCGGCGTGATTTTTGGCATGGGTATAGTTGAGGACCTGGAGAGTGACATAGGCTACTTTTTATCCCGGAAAATTAAGGAGTTCCCGAGGGAATCAAAAAAACTTAATCCACGCGGCCGAAGTCGCGGGTATCAGCTAGTATTAGTATAGATTTTTAGTAGCTAATTTACGAGTAGGTATATTGACAAGTAAGTACAGATTTAGGTTAATCGTTAGTAAATTAAGATTAAGGCTAACGTGTATTTTAATTGGGTATTTGACAACCAGATGGAGGTTTATGTATTTACATTTTACAGTAATATAATTTTTGTAAAACAGCACATCCATAATTACAAAAAAATATGCGATCTGCACGCTCTGATCGGCTCATGACTCCATCGCTCCGCCTCAAAAAAGTCAGAAGGACATTTGTGGGAATGAGCATTCTTTTCTATAACAAAATTCCACAACCTATCTTAAACTTGCCTATACACAAATTTAAGAAATCCATTAAAAGTATGCTCCTGAAAAAAGCTTATTAAACTGTTGAAGATTATGTAAATGATAGAGGAGCTTGGATTTGATCGCTCCAGCAATGCTAAGGACAGCGGTTACTTATGTACACATTGATATAATAATAATTGTAAATGAATTATTTAAAAAGAGCAACCACCGAGTTTTTTTGCTGGTTCTTCTCGGTAGGAATGTCATTCCGAACCAGTGGTAGATTCACTTGACGATTCAAAAGTACGTGTAAAAGTTTATTTGAATAAAAAACATTTGAATATTGAATTTTGAATTTTCAATGGGGAAAAGAGAAATAACCCGAATTTAGGTTTTATGTAAATCTTGTGGTAACTCTTTGATTTTCCGGTTTAATATTTGTACCATAATATCAATTTAATCGAAATCGGTTGAACAGTGATGGCGTGATTGAAATGTGGCAGACAGACAGATCATACGCTTTCTCTAATACATATTAGTATTAGTATTACACATTAGTGTTGTCAGTTTAATGCTGTAAGACTAAGATAAAGTTAGTAAAAAAAAATAAAAATTAAGTAGGTTTAAGAATGAATTTTATTTAAATATCATCGATTTTTATAAAAACCTACCTACCAGCCTGTTCACCTTGTATTCGCGGTCAATGTTGATGGATAATAAAATAAAAATGTCTTTTGTTTTTAGGGCTCCGTAGGTACCCAAAGGGTGCCACTGCCAACGTGCCCTATTACTTAGCCTCCGCTGTCCGTCTGTCTGTCTGTCAGCGGGATGTATCTCATGAAAATTTCACAGAATTGTGTATATTTCTATTGCCGCTATAACAACAACTTATAAAAATCCATATCCATACTAATATTATAAACTAGCAGATGCCCGCGACTTCGTCCGCGTGGTTTAAGTTTTTTGATTCCCGCGGGATTTTCCAGGATTAAAAGTAGCCTATGTCACTCTGTCCTCAACTATACCCATGCCAAAAATCACGTCGATCCGTTGCTCCGTTGCGGCGTGATTAAAGGAAAAACCAACAAACCAATAAACCAACAAACCAACAAACAAACACACTTTCGCATTAATTATAATATTAGTTTGATACGAAAGTGTGTCTGTCTGTCTGCTATGCTTTTACGGCCCATCTGTTCAACCGATTTTGATGAAATTTGGTATAGTGATAGGTTGGTAGGTATCCCGGGGAAGGACATAGGCTACTTCCTGCGGGAATCAAAAGAGATGGACGAGGACGTGGAAGAAATCCACGTGGACGAAGTCGCGGGCGTAATCTACTAAAATAATAAATAAAGGGGGACGGGGTTATTTTTGAGCGCTTCGCTTGTTCCTTTTACGAAAGATTTTTTATTCCGTAAAAGCTGCATCAATCATTGATACAATCTCAATAATAGTGATTGGCTGAATTTCTTCGAGCGCATTAAGAAGCTGATTTTTTTGATAATTTTGCTGCTAAAATGGATTTATGGCCAGCAGCGAAAGAGTGTTAGCTTCGTTAGCCAATCAGAGCTCATTGCGATCGTTCCACTGTAGTATTAATTTTTCGTACTAGCGAGTTTTCCACCGCGAGCGGACTGCGGAGCGAGCTCCGTACGGACTCCGTTTAACTCGCAGAGGAAAACTGCGTACAAACACTTTCACCAACAAAGAGCCTAGTGGAGAGGACTGAGCGAGCAAAAAGTGTTCAAAAAAAGTCAAAATGAGTTCGTTCATTAACTCAACTCTTTGTTAGTACGAGTACCTTCTTTCTCTTCCAGTGTAGGTAGATACTCGTACCTACTACTACTATTTTGTCTACTTACATATTATAGTCCGTTCCGCGTACTCTTTTGCTGTGGAAACCCCGCTGGTCCTAATCTTTTTAAACCGACTTCCAAAAAGGAGGAGGTTCTCAATTCGGCGCGTATGTTTTACAGATGGATACAAATTTGACTTCATCGTGGTCGGAGCTGGCTCGGGAGGCGCCACCGTCGCCACCCGGCTCAGCGAAGTGCCTCAATGGAAAGTACTGCTGCTTGAATTAGGGGGCGATCCTCCGCTTGCTAGTGTGGTAGGTACCTAATTTACCTTGTTTATGTTGACGGAGAGAAATCTTCTTAAGATACCCGAGTCGGGTTGAGAAAACGAATTAAGTGAGATTTTTACCGACTAAAACACCCTCGACGGCCATTCTAAGCAGTTTAAAATATGTAACTCAGGATGGCCTGCACCGCGGACACATAGAGGTAATTCAAAGATAGTTCGTAAGGTGTCCGCAAGAGTCTTCTCCGATTAGCCGGTGGATTATTCTTCAGAATCTTTCCTGGTGACGTTCGTTAGGCTTAGGGCCAATTTGGCTGTCAAATCCAGGGGCACTGTGCGCCATAATATTTTTTTAAGTGCAGGGTTAATTCCTACAGTCTCACAAACTTATTCCTCTGATGGTTTAATTTTTCTCGTCCTTGTCCGCTTCCAAAATGATATCATGTTAAATCTAAATGGTGAAAACACGTACAATACCTTGTACCTACTATCTACAATCTAGGTACATAATAATATTAAGCAGTTGTAAAATATCTTGCTCCATTTTCCCGAGTTTGCGTAATTTGCAGCTCTATTCTTAGATGTCTGTGAAGGATAAAATCCCGCTCATAATTCATAAGACAGGATAAACATACCAAACTGAATCTAATCCTAAACATTACTGTTCCAGATACCAAGTATGTTTGGATTACTCATGCACTCAGAGTACGATTTTGATTACGGAGCTGACCTCGACCCGGGAATTGGACAGGTCCATGCCGATGGTAAGATCTACATGGGTCGGGGGAAAATGCTAGGAGGCTCATCGTCAAGTAACCTGGAAGTTTACGCGCGAGGGGCACCAGAAGATTTCGAAGAGTGGAACCAAATAGCACCAGGCTGGGATTCGAAAACAGTTTTACATTACTACAAAAAGCTGGAACATATGACAGATCACTCAGTTTTAGAGAATCCACACAATGCGTACTATCATTCAACGTCTGGTCCTGTTGCTATATCTAGACCTAGTGCAAATGCATATTACGAAAAAGTACACGACCAAGTTTTAGATTCATGGGAAGAAATGGGAATCGAACGCCTGTTAGAAACAAATGGACCCAAAATATTAGGAGCATCAGTACCCCATTTTACTTTTTATAATGGCAGGAGATCTAGTACTGCTGAAGCGTATTTACGACCAACCAAAGACAGACCAAACTTTTACATTACCAAATATGCAAGAGTTACCAAAGTACTAATAGATCCAAATACTTTACGAGCTTACGGCGTCAAAGTTTTGCTTCAAACAGGCGAAATGATAACACTGTATGCTAACATTGAGGTAATTGTATCTGCCGGCGCCATAGATACGCCAAAACTTCTAATGTTATCAGGAATAGGGCCTCGTGAAGTACTGGAACCATTTAACATTCAAACTATAGCTGATCTTCCCGTTGGTAAAAATCTTCAAGATCATCTATTAGTAACTCTAGTTATAAAAGGTCAAAAAGGTTTTCAAACGGCCGTTCAAAATTTGTTGACCCCTGGTGAATTGGATAAATTTCCAGTACCTCTGCAAAATGGTTTCATAAGACTCAACGGTTCCGATAGCCAGAGTTATGGTAAAACAAGACCTCATATTCAGCTTTTCAACATTCGTGTCGGGGCTACAGCGGCTCCTGCCATTTTGTTCGGCTGTCGAGTAGTAGCGAACTTGGTTGAAGATTACTGCTATTCAATTAGTAAAGCCAATGTTTACCGGGAAATAGATCTTTTGAGCTTGATTTTGCTCCATCCAAAATCTAGAGGTCAAGTGAGAATAAGAAGTAGCGACCCTTTTGTTGATCCATTGATTGAATCAGGATTTTTTAGAAACGTAAAAGATGTCGGTATAATGGTAGAAGCTATAAAATATATGTTAAGGATGACTGAAACGTCGTATTATAGAAAAGTAGGTGCAGAAGTTGCTAGATTGGTCGTTAGAGGTTGTGAAGGGCTTCATTATGGAACTGATGAGTACTGGGCATGTTACGCTGTCAATACTGTTAATTCATTGCTGCATCCTGTAGGAACGTGTGCAATGGGACCAGATGGAGTAGTCGATGAACGATTGAGAGTTCATAAGATCAAAGGACTAAGGGTTGTGGATGCATCGGTTATGCCTCGAAGTCCAAGTGGTAATACCAACGCGCCAACGATGATGATCGGCGAGAAAGCAGCAGATATGATTAAGGAAGACTACAATGTACATACACACGACGGCATAGTATATGAGTAATAACGAATAAGGAGTGTTTTTATTAATGCCTAATATTATAATCCAGCCAAGTAGGTTAGTTAGTTACCTAACAAGAGCTAAGCTTATCGTTTCGCCGGGGGACACGAGAAAACAAATAAATAAAAATAGCGAATGATTACTCAATTAGGTTTTTTTAAAAGCAGAGGTGACAACAATGACGATACTGAAATATTTAGAGATTGCTAGAGGCCCACCTAAGCTTACATAGACAGACATAGAGACTTTTCCAGATAGCTATAATCAAATAAATATTATAAATGCGAAAGTTTGGATGGATGTATGGATGTATGGATGTTTGTTACTCAATCACGCTCCAACGGCTGAACGGATCTGGATGAAATTTGGCACAGAGTCTGGAATAGCACATAGGCTACTTTTTAGCCCGGAAAATTAAAGAGTTCCCGCGGGAACCGAAAAACCTCAATCCACGCGGACGAAGTCGTGGGCATCAGCTAGTATTAAGTATGGATTCAATAGGTACTCATAAATTATTATTCAATAGTGATACGGAAACCATAATAATCTGGATTGAGTCGTGTACACCGTTATAGTAGGTACACGAATTACCTAATTTCACACGCAAACGCAAAATACTAAGGCCCACTTGCACACGGCCGCTAAATTTTCTTTACCTGTCCCTTTCATGTCAATCCCGGAATAAAACAATCAAAAAGGGACAGCATCACAAAATATCATTGTAAATCACTTTAAGCAGTGTTGTGCAAGTCGGCCGTAATTCCTAAATTATAATATTACGGATGTTTTTTTTATCCGCTACAAGTTAGCCCTTTACTGCGATCTCACCTGATGGTAAGTGATGATGTAGTCTAAAATGGTAGTGGGCTAAACCTGTTAAGGGCATGGCAGTTATTATTAAATAAATAAATAAATAAATCCTTTATTGCGTAACATTGATGCAAACTTAAAAAGAAAATAAATTTAAAAAACTACGAAAAGGACTAGCAACAACACAATAGGTCGCAAACTCAGCCTAGTGCTGGGCATTGGCTACCAATACCCAGCGCTGATTTTCAGTTTGCTCCTGACAAGATTATTAAAAATTAAGTGCGCCGCCCGACACGCTAAAAAGCTTATAACATACATACATACATATTATTAAACATACATACCCCTATTGGGTTTCTACACTGCATCGTATCGGAACGCTAAATCGCTTGGCGGTACGTCTTTGCCGGTAGGGTGGTAACTAGCCACGGCCGAAGCCTCCCACCAGGCCAGACCAGGGAAAATTCATAAATTATAAATTTCCGAACCCTGCCAGGGATCGAACCCGGGACGGCGCTCAACACTGCGCCACGGAGTGCCACGCCACCCTACCGGGCTAAAAATTATAAAATTATTTTATTTGACATAGGTATTTATGGAAAATCATTTCGATTTCGAAATGTTTTCAGTACGAGGACTTATGTCGGCCCTAGGCTATACAGAATGGGCTGAATGCTGATTACCATCACAAAGAAAATATGATAATGCGACGTTCTCCTGATTTCTGAGTGATTCTTAATGTTTGAACATCTCCTTTGATAGTGAGACGATCCAGTTGGATCATTATTTCCTTCAAAGACTTTTAAATTTAAAAGTACCTGGATAACTTTTGAATATTTATTTGAATATTAATATACAGGGCTAATTAAAAAATACTACTTACCTCGGGGCAACTTCTCTACATTATATAAAACAATTTTTGCTCTACAAAAACGGTTTCTTCATGATTAAAACGATGCCTATATAATATATTTTGTATAATTAATTAACCAGGTACCTACTTATCATATTAATAATAAAATGTAAATTAAAACTAACGTCGTCGTCGTCAGCCGATAGACGTCCACTGCTGCCTGCTGGCATTGGTGTATAATTTTAGTGTAATTACTAGATGATGCCCGCGACTTCGTCCGCGTGGACTAAGGTTTTTTTTATTCCCGCGGGAACTCCTTAATTTTCCAGGATAAAAATGATGAATGAGGATAGCCTATGTCCTTCCCCGGGATATAACCTACCTCTATACCAAATTTCAGCAAAATCGGTTGAAAAGATGGGCCGGGAAAGCGTAGCAGACCGACAGACAGACAGACAGACAGTCAGACAGACAGACAGACACACTTTCGCATATATATTATTATTAGTATGGATTCTATTATTTTTCAATGACTGCTGGACATACTTTAGGTCTCTTGGGGCCTCCACAAGCCACGGTCTTGCACCGCCTGGATCCAACGACTCCCTGCGACTCGCTTGATATCGTCTATCCACCCTGTGGCGGGTCTGCCAACGCTACGCTTTCCAGTTAAAAATTAAAACTAACAATTTTTTTTTTAATAAAAATTATTCGTCAAAAAGCCCACCCCGGGACGTTCCTGGTTCAAAGGTGCCCATAGCGCTTGCGGACTAGCCGCGCTGGATAGCCAACGACAGCCTCTGCACTAGGTATATATACAAAATCATTGCTCTGCATCAATAACGCCACATAGGCACTAATGATAACGATTGCACGCATAGCAACGTCTTTAAAATTAATTTCGAGTAAAAGTCCTTAGTTGGCGACTAACTTTGAAACAGTCATTAGAACAAGTTTAAGACGCAATTATGAAAAGATAAAATTAGCTGTTCTAATTTTACTGTTAACACCAAGAACAAACTAGAAGGGCGAAGTGCTATGTAGGAATTTTTATGCTAAAATGCGAGACCACTTGGTCTCAAAATATTGACAGTGGAGCTGATGCCATGGAATTTACAAATGTTTAAGAAAATTCAGGGTTTAGGCACGAAATGTGTAATTAAATCTCTTTATTTAATGTGGAAAACTTTTGCCACTGTGGCGACATATTCTATGTCCCATTGTTTACAGACATAGTCTATGTTCCCCACAATTGACAAGTGACATTAGACTTTAAAATACGTCTTGTCAACTTGTCAATACTTGTCTCTGCTTCAGAAAAGTTTTTACCCAAGGGTTTTCGTTCGCTGTTATAACTAAGTTAACTATAACTGTTTGTGTAAATATCAACTGTTTGTGCAACTTTCTGTTAAAACCTGTAAACTTCCTAACACTGATGTGTGCACTAATTATATATTGATTGCAAAAGCTGATGGGCGTTTGATTGGGCGGAGCCCACATACCCATAATTGGTGACCCCGATTTGAAACACGTTGAAAAGCTCCCTACTACGGACATCTGAGTGTTTAAGTGCATCATCCGTGTGTTTGCGTGCCGTTCCTGTGTATCCTGAGGCCTGTACCATACTGCCTCAGTGCCTTGTGCGCAAGTCACTGCTCGAGGCCTGACCTGCACTGCCTGAGACCTGTACTGCACAGCCTTGTTGCCGGCGCCTGTCTACGGGAGGTGATAGTCTCAACAGTTGTGTGTGTGTGCCAGGTTTGGTTTTAAAAGTGTAGTTTAGAATTAGTATAGGTAGCGGTTTAAAATTAATTTAAAATTAATTTAAAGTTATTGTTATCATGTTATAGTAATTGTATTACCTAATTTATGTGATAACTACCATTTACTATTATTTTTGTTGTATATTTGTATTTGTGTTGTATAATATTTGTAGTTCGTTTAATTTCTTAGTTTAACTTTGATTCTTAAAATGGCTGAGGAACAATTACATGTAAGAATTAAGGAACTGCAAAAACAGTTAACAGAGTTACAGTCCTTGCCAGCTACCGCTTCAGTGAATGGCATAGCTGTCAAGCTTCCCAGTTTCTGGCAGGACAAACCGGTAATTTGGTTTGCTCAGGCGGAAGCGCAATTTGAAATAGCAGGGATCAAACAAGATTCAACACGGTATGGTTATGTGCTCTCCATGCTGGATGCGAGGATGGCAGAGGAGGTGGAGGATGTGATTGCGAATCCTCCACCTGAAAACAAGTATGAGCATTTAAAGCGAGAGCTCATTGCTCGATTCTCCGCTTCAAAAGAACAGAGAGTGAGAAAACTTTTAAGCGAGGTACAGTTGGGGGACCGTAAACCGTCTGCATTTCTCAGACACCTGCGTTCCCTTGCAGGCTCAAACTGCAGCGATGAAGGTATTATAAGGGAACTATGGATGAGGAGGTTGCCTCAAGAAGTGCAAAGAATTTTAATGGCACAATGTGATTTGCCACTGGAGAAGATTGCTGAAATTGCAGACGCAATCGTTGAGGCACCCTCATCATCCAGTCAGCCCAGCTCGGTTCACGCAGCTTCTGCAGCACCCACGGAGCTGCAATTGCTAAAGAAACAGATGGACGAGCTCATGAAAAGAATGGATGAGTTATGCAGTCGGCCTAGGTCGAGGTCAAAGTCAAGGTCGAGCCAACGACAGAGGTCAGTTTCCCGCTCTGGTCCGCGGATGTGCTGGTACCACAGAAGGTTCGCTAGCAAAGCGAGCCGGTGTATCAGCCCATGTTCGTGGACCCCAGAGTCGGGAAACGGGACAAGCAATCAGTAGTGGCGACTGCTGATTGCGATCCTGTCTCACGCCGGCTGTTTATTACAGATGCTCAGACAAATATCAAATATTTGATTGATACAGGATCTGACCTTTGCTGTTTTCCATTAAGGATGCTTAAGGGCCCGGCCACATTGACCAATTTTGATGTGCGAGCAGCAAATGGTACCCCTATAAATACCTATGGGACCATTTGCCTGCATTTAAATCTAGGCTTGCGCAGGGACTTTAAATGGAATTTTGTTGTGGCAGATGTGGGCATGCCAATTATTGGCGCTGACTTTCTTGCTCACTATCATCTTTTACCAGATTGCCGCATTGGCAAGCTGATAGATGCCACCACAAATATTTCCACCAAAGCCACCATTGCAGATATTGCTCAGCCCAGCGTTAAGACTGTTATTTCAGGAAGTTCACCTTATTTGGAAGTGCTCAAGGAATTTCCTGATATAACACATCCACCAGGCATGCATAGGGAAATCAAGCACAACACTGTGCATCATATTTTGACATCCGAAGGTCCACCCGTAGCATGCCGTCCACGTAGGCTTGCAGGCCAGAAGTTGCAGATTGCAAAGAAAGAATTTGAAGAGATGGTTAGTTGTGGCACGGCGCGCCCTTCTACTAGCCCATGGTCCTCGCCACTACACTTGGCCAAGAAAGGTCAAGATGGCTGGCGGCCGTGCGGTGACTACCGCATTTTAAACGCCCGTACCATTCCTGACCGATACCCCGTTCGTCATATTGGGGACTTTAGTCAGGATTTGGCTGGTTCCACGGTATTTAGCACCGTAGACCTAGTCAAGGCATACCAGCAAATTCCCGTACATCAGGATGATATTCCTAAAACTGCCATTACCACGCCATTTGGGTTATTTGAGTTCCCCTTTATGACGTTTGGGCTTCGAAATGCGGGACAAACCTTTCAAAGGTTTATAGATGAGGTTGTGCGAGGCCTCTCTTTTTGTTTCCCCTACGTGGACGACATTCTGGTGTTCTCCCGAACTCCTGAGGAGCACGCTGAACACCTGCGCGTACTTTTCAAACGGTTGTCACAATATGGAGTAGTTATTAACCCATCAAAATGTGTGTTTGGATCTGACGAGGTGATATTTTTAGGCCATCGCATCTCCAAGGATGGAACTCGTCCGCCAACAGAGAGAATTGAAGCCCTGCGGAATTTTCCTTTACCGAAAACGGTTGAAGGCCTCCGCCGGTTCCTCGGCATGGTAAACTTTTACCGCCGATTTCTCCCGAAGGCAGCTGAGTTACAAGCACCGCTCATTAATATTTTAGCGGATTCTAAGCTCAAAGGCGCAAAACCCGTTCCTTGGACACCCGAAACAGAAGTGGCATTCCAAAAATGCAAAGATCATCTGGCCAACGTCACTCTTTTGGCTCATCCTGACAACACTGCGCCACTTGGACTATTTACAGACGCTTCTTCGTCTCATGTCGGTGCTTGTCTCCAACAGCGTGTCGGAGATGATTGGCAGCCTCTCGCGTTTTTTAGCAAGAAGCTCACGGAACGGAAAGCGGCGTGGCCCGCTTACTATCGTGAGTTGCTCGCGGTCTACGAGGCTGTCCAACATTTTCGGCATGTTTTGGAGGCCCAGCATGTTACAATTTACACGGACCATAAGCCCCTGATCTATGCTTTCACTCAGAGGCGCGAAAAGCTGCCTCCCCCGCAGTTAAACCAACTTACATTTATTTCCCAATTCACCACAGACATTGTGCATGTAAAGGGAGCAGATAATGTTGTAGCCGACACTATGTCCCGCGTGGAGGCGGTCCATTTGGAAGAGGATTTTGCTGCCCTCGCCAAGGAACAAGAGACCGATCTCGAGCTCCAGGAGGCTATTAAAAATTCCTCTCTTACGCTAGAGAAGGTGTTTATTCCTGGCACGGAACTGGCGGTTTTCTGTGATGTGTCCACGGGCAAACCGCGGCCATTCTTGACCCCTTCATTCCGTCGAGCTTATTTTCAAAAGCTTCATAACCTCAGCCACCCAGGCGCGCGAGCTTCTGCGCGATTGGTAGCTGATCGTTTCGTCTGGCCAGGCATGCAAAAAGATTGTCGGAATTGGGCTCGTTTTTGCACTGCTTGCCAGCGAACCAAAATTAGCCGACATACGTCGTCACCCATAGGCGACTTCGCCTGTCCATCCAAGCGATTTCGCCATGTCCATATCGATATCATTGGACCTCTTCCGCCCAGCAAGGGTTATCAATATTGCCTCACTGCCGTGGACAGATTTTCTCGGTGGCCTGAGGCCTGGCCAATGGTTGGTATAACTGCTGAGGAGGTTGCCGAAACTTTTTTCCGTGAATGGATCGCTCGTTTTGGCGTCCCTCAGCTCCTGACAACAGACCAGGGTAGACAATTTGAATCCAGCTTGTTTCAGTCCCTCATGCAGCTTTGCTCCGTAAAACGCGTTCGTACCACGAGTTATCACCCGTGTGCGAACGGGTTAGTAGAGCGGATGCATAGAACCCTTAAGGCTGCCCTGATGTGTCACCAAGACACTTGGGCAAATGCTCTTCCGGTTGTCCTACTAGGGATGCGTGCAGCTTTGAAAGAAGACATGCAGGCTTCTGCCGCCGAAATAGTGTACGGGGAACCCCTGTGCCTTCCCGGCGAGTTTCTTGCACCAGCGCCTAGAGATGATCTTAAAGATGATCCTTCCAGGTTTATCACACAGCTGAGAGAGCACATAGCACGTCTGCGCCCAACGCCGGTATCAAGACACGGGCAGAGATCATCTTTCGTTTTCAAAGATCTTCCAACCTCCACCCACGTCTGGCTGAGGGACGACACCGTTCGACCTTCACTGAGGCCACCTTATAACGGCCCGTATAAGGTGGTTCGAAGGAGTGAGAAGACCTTCACTATATTAGTAGGTCTGAAGGAAGTCACGGTAAGTGTCGACCGCTTGAAACCAGCGTATACCGACACGGAAATGCCTGAGACAAAACCAGTACAAAATGAGGTTCCAGATGTTAGTGAGGAACAGCTTCCAGCTGCCAGCCGCCAGCCATTCACGACTCGGTCTGGTAGAACTGTGAAATTTAAAACTCCATTTAACCTGTAATTTTTTTTATTTAAGTAGTAATAAGTGAGTACTTAAGTAGTTTTTATTCAAATTTTAACTTTTGTACCTTTTTATCATTTTTTTTTTTCACTCCGTAGGGGGGTGATGTGGCGACATATTCTATGTCCCATTGTTTACAGACATAGTCTATGTTCCCCACAATTGACAAGTGACATTAGACTTTAAAATACGTCTTGTCAACTTGTCAATACTTGTCTCTGCTTCAGAAAAGTTTTTACCCAAGGGTTTTCGTTCGCTGTTATAACTAAGTTAACTATAACTGTTTGTGTAAATATCAACTGTTTGTGCAACTTTCTGTTAAAACCTGTAAACTTCCTAACACTGATGTGTGCACTAATTATATATTGATTGCAAAAGCTGATGGGTGTTTGATTGGGCGGAGCCCACATACCCATAGCCACTTTTGATAAGTTAGGACTCTATCACCGATTCGGAAATCAGCTATGCTAAAAGAGCCAGCAAGGAACTCAGCAGGTACATAAAAGAAGCAAAATGATCCAAGTTACAAGCTTTAACCAGAATGGAACACTTAACCTCATCCATGGAGTAACGAATACTGATATCAATTATGAAATACACTTTGCTTTTCCTTACTCTAAGTTTAACCCGGTAGGGTCAATTTGGGAATTTATATTTTCTGAATTTTTCCTGGTCTGGCCTGGTGGGAGGCTTCGGCCGTGGCTAGTTACCACTCTGCTGCCAAGCTATTTAGCGTTCCGGTACGATGCCGTGTAGAAACCGAATAGGGGTGTGGGTTTAATATAACTGCCATGCCCCTAACAGGTTAGCCCGCTACCATCTTAGACTGCATCATCACTTACCATCAGGTGAGATCGCAGTCAAGGGCTAACTTGTAGTGGATAAAAAAAAACCCTCTAATAATTAAGAGTCGTGCATCTAGTGTCAGATTATGATTGGAAAAACCTGGGATTAAGTATTTGAAGCGTATCGGACGAACGCGTCCCATCTCCTAGCCGCGATGTTCCATGGTTCTAATTATTAAAACGATTAAGCTCCGTCGAGTATTTGACAGTTGACCCTCAGATGGCAAGCAATGCTTAGCGGGTCGGAGTCGTAAACTCGCTCGTTTACATGACAAAGTCGTGTTGGGGCAGTTACGACTTGATTATCGGGAAACGGGGCTACTAAGGAGCTAAAAGTCGATTGCTTCTCGAATTACATAAACAGTAGGTAATATAATAGGTATACTAGCAATGTTATACAGAGTATTTTTGTGGGAGCGGTCACTAGACATTAGACATTAAGAATTGACCCAAGGAACATGATGTCGATTAAAAAATAAACTGCATTAGTATATTTTCAAAAAATACACAATACATTTTTTTAATCAATCGGAAGAAAAGTTTTGTTCGATGCCGTTGTTTGATCAAAACATAATTATCTGCGATATAACGCAAACCTAGATTATGTGAATGGTGATGCCCTTGATGAAGTCAGACTCTTTGTTGTTTATAAGATGTATTTAATCCAATCTTAGAGTTGTAGGTACAATCACGCAAACTTCAATAAAATCCTGAACCTGTATGTGAGTCAGTTCAGAATTAACAATGAAATGTAGATTGGAAATACATAAATGTATGCAAGCATGCTAACATAATTAGGTGTGTTAATTGTTATATCAGTGGGCCACACGCGATAGCCCAATAACTTGCAATTTTCCTCGGTATTGAACATGATCCGACGTTTATGTGTCACTTTACTGGTGTACTGTTACACTAGTCCTTATAGACGGAGAGCTGGCAACAAATTTCGGGAATGTCCTTTTGGCAAGCTGAAATTGTGGAAAATATAACTTCGTCAATTGGCGAATCCAGTCCTGGCAGTCTGGTAGAGCGTTTGCGGTTATTTCGCTACTGCGCAGCATTTGCAAACAACATTTGCAAAAAAATAATTAGAAAAATATTTTTTTGGCAACTTGTTTTTTTCATCTTTTAATTTAAGTAGTACTTATGGAATTCGAAATTCGCCAATTGACGAAATTATATTTTTTCACAATTTAAGCTTGCCAAAAGGACCTTCCCGAAATTCGTTGCCAGCTCTTGGACCATTAAGGCGGTTGTGTAAGCTCGTCGGATGCCCAGGACGGTATGCCTGAATGAGGCCGTGATCCTAGTGTGGACAAGGAACGGAAAATATGAATTGTGTGTTACATATTATAATATTTGGAATTGTCGAAGATTTGTCAAAGTTCACATAATCACATCAAAAGTCTCACATAGATCAAACACACTTTCGTATTTATAATATTTGTAATATGATGTGGGAAGGACAATAGGGATGAATAATAGGGGACAATAGGAATGACGACTCAATCAAATCAGCAACTCTTTATCAAACTTAAAAACGCGCTTCTAGTATGGAAGTAGTATGAAATTCACAGTTGTGATGTCATAAAATTTCAACGCTCTTTTTTTCTTTAATCTATATTTTAAAATGGTCATCAAACTTAAAACTAACCGACGCGAGGATGTGAATTTTAGTTCATTTGGAAAACCCTCTATTTAATAATCAGTTAGAAATAATTTATTTTTGATATAGGCATAATCCCTATGGTAGGGGTTCGGGTAATGGCCCGTCAGTTTATGTGGAGCTGGGGTTAATGTCGCGGACACTTGAATGCCGGCTCCGATAATGAGGCGATTTTTCAACATTACACCGATTTACAGTTACATGATTTGTTCCTTTGAGAAAATTATTAGGGTTGAGGAATTTTATGATGGAACTATTTCTTTTTCATTCCACGCCAAGTTGGGTTAACTTGGCTTGGGTTTTTTCATAAAAATCGAGAGAATTATGTACACTTGTGTATCCTAATATATTTCTCGCAGACGCCCAATCCGTATGAAGATTGACCGCGGGGGCTGGAATTTGGTCGGGAGGATTTTATTTTATTAATAAAATGGCTTTCAATATATTATCATCGGGTTCAGCATCAGCTTTCGAGCATAATTATTATACTAATATAATATATACTAATATATTTTTAAGGTTTCGCTTCAATTTTCTTTTCTTTATGAACCTTAAAAAATTATAGAAAAAGTAGCTGAAGTTATTTATTACTTTTGAGAAAATGTAACATGATGTAAAATAAATTAAAATAAAGTCGATTATCTAATAAAAAGTGTTTCTTCCAATTTATTTTGTTTGTTTTATTACTTACTAGCTGATGCCCGCGACTTCGTCCGCGTGGATTGAGGTTTTTCGGTTCCCGCGGGAACTCCTTAATTTTCCGGGATAAAAAGTAGCCTATGTCTTATTCCAGACTATAATCTATCTCTGTGCCAAATTTCATCCAGATCCGTTCAGCCGTTGGGGCGTGATTGAGTAACAAACATCCATCCAAACTTTCGCATTTATAATATTTATTTGATTATAAATTCGAAAGTGTGTTTGTTTGTTAGTATGTCCTTCAATCACGCCGCAACAGAGCAATAGTTGAGAACCTGGAGAGTGACATAGGCTTCTTTTTATCCCGGAAAATTGCCCGTGGGAATTAGAAAACTTATGCCACACGAACAAAGTCGCGGCCATCAGCTAATATTTCAATATATTATCACACTCTTCAAAGGGCGGACAAACAAATTTCTCAAAAGCCGGCTTTGGCTGATTCCTCTGGTGCTGCAAATGTCCATGCGCAGCGGTAATCACTAACATCAGATGACCCGCCTGCTCGTTTGCTCGCTATATCGCTTATATATGTGTATTATATTAAAAAACATCAAATTTAACCCTCCAATAATATTACTCAATAAAGTTAACCCGAGCCTGTTTCATTAATAGCGCGACACATTAATCCGTAATTAACTCGGCAGTCAAGATCGTGAGCTCGTCTCTCGATGCGGGATTACGTGTCTTGACACATATCGGCTGTAATCCCGCGCTCAGTACGTAGATGACAAATAGGAGTCTGCCGTTCCTGTTTAAAGACGGCTTATGACGAAACTCTCACAGATTGGGTGGAGTTTCAACTTTACTGAGTGGCCCTGAAACCTTTTTCTTCCTTCAACGTTCTACGATGATGATGATGGCGACATCTTGGCTTTATCTTCTGGAGTGTGCGTGGATGTGACTCGCAATAAAGTTGGCCGCTATTGTTGCATACATACGTTTATTTTTTTTTATTACTTAATTTCTTATCTTTTAGTACACCCCTTCCGCTTTCTATTTTAATGTGTCCTTTGCCCTAAGGTTGCCTGGAAGAGATCGCTATTTAAGCGATAAGGCCGCCTGTTGTGCCATGTCCATTATATTATTATTATTGTTGTATTTATTTTTAAGGTGTACAATAAAGTATATTTTACTTTTACTTTACTTTACGTTGTCTGCTTTGGCCGAGTATTTCCTAAATGGCATTTTGCATCAAGATGTTGTAGACCAACGTTCTACCACAGAGTAAATCCACTACTAGCTGATGCCTGCGAATTCCCGGTTTAGTTTTTCTTGATTCCCGCGCGGGAACTCCTAAATTTTCCGGGATAAAAAGTAGCCTATGTCGCTCTCCATGTCCTCAACTAGACCCATGCCGAAAATCACGTCGACCCGTTGCTCCGTTGCGGCGTGATAGAAGGACAAACCAACAAACAAACACACTTTCGCATTTATATTATTAGTATGATGTTCGCGGTTGACTACGCTACAAGCATTGCAAGTTGGAACTGCTCGAATAAATGCTGAGTATGAATCAAAAATTTACATGAAAACTTTATTAAGTTATAAAAATAATAGTAACTTTACCGGTGAAGGAAAAAATCGTAAGGAAACCGGCATGTGCGAGAATTCTTCATAATGTTCTCAAAGGTGTGAGAAGTATGCCAACCCGCATTGGCCAGTGGCCAAAGGGTTGAGATGATGAAAGCATACCACTGTCCCACTGTGGGGTTTATTACCCATTCTCAATTAAAAATAAAAACACCTAAAGCAAAAATGCAGTATTGGTAATCATTAACACCAATCTCGACTGCTAACTATTGACAATTCATAAATTGCCCCTGCCGGGAATCGAGCCCGAGACCTCTCACTTTATAAGGTAAGTCCACAAATTATTACAAGTGGTACATGGCGATCGTCAAAATAAAATCGCCACGAAATGCGAACTTTTCTCCTTCGCAATATCTTTGATATACGAGCACGTATGCTGGAAGTGAAAAGTTTAGAATAGTGTCATTCTGCATATCCCTGAATATTCGCTTACAGATGAAACGCAATAAAGCGTGGTCGGCGGCATGCAGCGCGCACCGCACGCGCGGAATACGTAATATTTCTTAAGTAATGTGAGTCTTGCCGAATACTGGCAGCATCGTGAAATGGCGTACAAAGCTACGAACCAAAGTGTAACAAGATACATCCTCGCTTTTCTTCTTATATAACGTAACCGTAGCTATTAGGGCGGTCTCAGATTAGCGTTTTTTCAGCGCGTGTAAGCTAGTTTTTGGAGGCGCGTTATAGGCGCGCCCTTTACCACACGCACAACTGTTACGTGCGTTGACGCGCTTATAAGCTCGTATACTACTGACTGACCCACGTTTTTTGAAGCGCAAATAGTGACGAACGTGTAAGCGCGTAGGCCGATACGAGCTTATATACGCACAATAAAATACGCTAGTCTGAAACCGCCCTTACTGTTTCCCTGACACTGTCGGAGAGAGAACAGAAGGAGATACTCGTATAGTTCATTGATAACATCCCTAGAGTTCGTTTCCCGGTAGGGGAAATTTGGAGATTCATCATTTCTAAATTGTCGCTGGTCTGGTTTGCGTCATTATTACCACCACATGCAATCACAGAATTTTTTATCTAAAAAATTATAATTTTTCGAATTTTTCAAAACGCTGGATAGGAAAGGACGAGGCCTCAATGTAAATGGCGAGTAGGTACCTTTCACACCTACGGTTCGCCGACGACGTCGTATTCTACTCTAACGTACTACATAATCATAATGTTACAAAATACTTAACGAAAAATGTGATAAATCTTATTTATTTAATCGTATGGCGTAGGAGGAGGTAACAGGAGGTAGGTGTTTCATTAGTTATTTTTGACCGAGCGAAGCGAAGGTCTCTGAGTCTACATGAGTGAATTTGCACTTGTCCGTCCGTCCGTCCGTCTGTCAGAGCCTTATAACTTCTGAATTACTGAACGTAATTACTTCAAAGGGGTTGTTTCAAATTTATATGGAGCCTGGGCCAGGTATTTGTACGGTATTTTAAAATGTTCGGGGTCATAAAATAATAACATTTTTTTCTTTATTTCTTACTAAAAAGTTCAATTTACGAGGTACAATGCGAAATTATTTTTCATAATAAAAGCGCAACAACATGCGTCCATTTTGACATTGACGTATATTACACGTGTCATGATGACATTTGACATAAAAATAACCTGAGAAATGAGAATTGCCAACAGCAGCAGATGGATGGATGGATGCGCTGCGAGAGTTGCTATTCTACAAATGTAAATAATTAAACATTTTATTTTTGTACCTCTTAATCACTGTAAAACTGCAAAGAATCACATTTTATTTAGTTTTCTATGATTTTATACTATTTTTTGGAATACTGTACAAGTACCTGGCCCAAGATGAAACAACCCCAAATTAAATATAATATGTAAAACGATGGCCTCCCGCCAAATATGGCTTAAAAAGTTATAAAAATCTTTATTTCAGGGGGGCTCTCATAGAAGCGAATGCGACGTAATATATTTTTCATAGCGTTACATAGGGTTGCGGTATATCAGTTTAAAGATAATTAGGAATAGAGTCCAAAAAAATTTTTTTTTTAATTTTTCCCATAAAATTGACGAAGTGGGGGACTTCAAAGTGGCGATTTTCTAACGTCCAAAGTTGACCTCAGAACTCTCAATTTTCAAAGGCTGAGCCAAACTTATCAATTATTTGAATTATATCCTGTACATGAACAACAAATACTAAAATTAGATAAATATTATAAGGAAACGAAATTATTTAATATTTATAATGTGCTTCATTATTATTAACAGAACTTCACAATTATGTCAATAGATGGCGCTCTGTACAAGTTTATGGATACCGTGAGGTCTCAGTTCGGGGCGAACCACTAGTTTAATTGAAAAAGAAAACTACTAAACGGGCCAATACACTGTTATGCAGCTATGTTGACGTGCCCCAATAGTCAAGTGAGGTAGCCAGTGTGTGCAATTCGTTCTGGAAGCTGCCAGATCGAATATTTATCAATATATCTACCCCAGCGACTAGCTTAACTTGCTGTACCTTATCATTGCATGATTTTGCAGTTTCACAGTTCACTTGACTTTCACGTCTTTAGATTAAGTATAGATGTAGAGTCTTCGTCTATTTCCCGACATTTTGCACTGTTGGCTTGCACAAGACAGACTTTATTTTACCATATTGACATATTGATGCAAATTATAGTAGAATTTATTTGCATTATTACGATATCATTAGACTCGGAAAAAAAGTTTCTCAAGATCGAACTGTGCAATAAGTTTTTGTTTGTTAGTCAATCACGCCAGAACGGCTGAACGGATCTGGATGAAATTTGGCACAGAGATAGATTATAGTCGGAAATAACACATATGCTACTTTTTATCACGGAAATAAAGAGTTCCCGCGGTAACCAAAAAACTTCAATCTACGCGGGTATCAGCCAGTAATTTGCATAGACCAGAAAAGAACCCAAATCAATTTCAATAATATTTATTACGGAGATTACGTTAAAGTCTGCGAGGCGATAATGGGGAGGAAAATGGCGGATTGTGCATTAAATTGAATAATTTCTAAAACCGCCGGGGGCCGCGCAAATGAGATTGTGGATAAGCTTCGGGCCTTCGGAGCATTTTAAAATTCCAGCCTATGAGGGAAAATTAGAGGCTCTTTTTATTTTTAACGTCGTAATGAGGAAACTGTTTTTGCAGATGGTTGCAGACATAGAGATATAATATAGGTTGCAGATTTGTGGGATGACTATCTTTTAGATCACGAAATATTTTTTTTAACCTTCTGTTTAGATCTTCGCCTTTAATATCTACCAAATGAGTATTTAATAAGTCATATTTATCAATAAAAATGTTACAAAGGTACAACCTTTTATAACTACTAGCTGATGACCGCGGCTACTCATCGCGGGAGCGGGAATTCTTTAATTTTTCAGTAACAAACATCCATCCAAACTTTCGCATTAATAATAGATGTTATAGTATGATTTTTCAAGACGTTAAAATGACTTCCACGTCTTACGATTTCAATAGCCGAGAATCAGGCAATAATCGTGTCTTGGGGTGCGATAGCAGTCGTGTGTCGTAAAGGAAAGCTCTTTATAGAGTGAAGCGAGTCGTTTTTCAATCACGCGTAAGTGTATTGTTTCGAACCATTTGTCTGGCCTTACGTCCAATTTGGAACTGGAGAATTTGTTCACGTGCCTTCCCGTACGGAAATGCGAGAGGAAATCAATGGATTGGGTTGTCTACGAAATTATCTGCGAAATACTTTCAAGAGATTTTCACTTGTTTCTGTTTTTGTTGGACTTGTTTTAGGAAAAGTGCATGTTACGCGCTCCTAAAGATAGCATGAATCTGTGGTAACAATCTTACCTACCTTACCTTATGTTATCGTATGATCTACTATATTTTGTTAAAACGGGACACTTTTAGCATGGAGGAAGGAATTACGACTATGACTTTTAGTTAGCGGCTTCGACTGCCATCACCTAATATCACTTGCTTCAAACGGAAACTAACTGTCAAATGTGAAGCAAATGATATCGAACTACAGTACAGGTTGTATATATCACTATCTGATGCCCGCGACTTCGTCCGCGTGGATTAAGGTTTTTTGGTTCCCGCGGGAACTCCTTAGTTTTCCGGGATAAAAAGTAGCCTATGTGTTATTCCAGTCTATAATCTATCTCTATGCCAAATTTCATCCAGATCCGTTCAGCCGATGGGGCGTGATTGAGTAACAAACATCCATCCATACATCCATCCAAACTTTCGCATTTATAATACTAGCTGATGCCCGCGACTTCGTCCGCGTGGATTGAGGTTTTTCGGTTCCCGCGGGAACTCTTTAATTTTCCGGGATAAAAAGTAGCCTATGTGCTATTCCAGACTATAATCTATCGCTGTGCCAAATTTCATCCAGATCCGTTCATCCGTTGGAGCGTGATTGAGTAACAAATATACATCCATACATCCATCCATCCAAACTTTTGCATTTATAATATTTATTATTTGATTAGTATAGATTACATTCAGAAGTTGATATTTAACTGTAAGTAGAAACTTTCTTAGATAGATGTACTCACCTACCTACCTGTGTTATAAATGCGAAAGTTATTTTTTAGAGAGAGAGTAGATATTTTTTAGAGGTAGAGTCAAAACATGTCGTAACCTAGGAGACACCTGTATGTCCTACATGTTTTAAATAAATAAATTGAAATTGAAATAACATGGATAGATATAGTAAAAACCTTGGCCAGATAACATTTTCAGAAAATCCAGGAAAATTTAAGAGTTACTGCAGGTTTTTAAAACCATAAATACTCGCAAAGTCGCGGGCATCATCTAGTTTCAAATTCTTTTTTATTTTTTTTATTTTTTTTTATCCACTACAAGTCAGCCCTTGACTGCGATCTCACCTGATGGTAAGTGATGATACAGTCTAAGATGGTAGCGGGCTAACCTGTTAGGGGCATGGCAGTTATATTAAACCCATACTCCTATTCGGTTTCTACACGGCATCGTACCGGAACGCTAAATCGCTTGGCGGCACGTCTTTACCGGTAGGGTGGTAACTAGCCACGGCCGAAGCCTCCCACCAGGCCAGACCAGGGAAAATTCAGAAATTATAAATTTCCAAACCCTGCCGGGGATCGAACCCGGGACCTCCGCACGTTAAGGCAACAGCGCTCAATATTGCGCCACGGAGATCGTCAAAAAAAAATTCCAGGTGAATTGAAAAATTTTCACAACCAAGAAAAATATCAAGCTGAAAAATACGTGGTAGGTACCCAGCTACCTCAGTCCACCTGCAGTGGCAGTAATATATCCTGGAGGAGCGATCTTCGGGGCGAGGGCTGACTCGCGTTATTTATGCACGCGCCCTTACGATCCCCACCTACTGAAACTGATTGAAACTGCTGGTCATGCCACAGTCACAGGAGGAGCGGAAAGTAAAATATATAAATAAATGTTTATTGACCAAACACTTTAACTTACACAAATTCAAACATAACGCTCTGTACTGTACCTACTACTAAAAATGTAAAAATCAATCACCATACCTTCATGCAAATTACATACCATCATCATTTCAACCCATTGCCGGCTACATTGCCACTACTGAGCACGAGTGCGGATTGGCAGACCACTTCGCAATTTCCAGCTTCCACCTGCTGTGTTCCCTCAAAACTTCATAGTGGTGCTATTCAAGGGGTGGATACACCATTCCTTAAAACGCATTGGCGGTTCCTCTGATACTGCAAATGTTTATGGGTGGCGGTGATCATCTCGCTCGATGGCGTGCTGTCTATTTATATATAAAAATGGGGAATTATAAAACGAGCGAATAAAAAAACAATTTGCGACTGGTGATGACATACTGTTTTAATAACTTGAGCGGTATGAATTTGAGTAAGCGAAAAATTAACTAAACTAACGACGAATATTGATTAATAATAAAATCCAGAACGAGCTTACAAAAAGTGGATTGTGATTAATCCATTTCAGATATTAGAATTTTATCCGAGCGACTACATTACTAAGTGAGCGACTGGAAATACAGAGAGTAATACTTAAGTGTCAAAAGTTTAGGTTAGGTTAGGGTTGAACATGAATATCCAGGTAGGTACTTAGGTTCTTATGGGGTTAACATACTGAACTTAAGTAAAATTTTTTTTTTTAAATGTGAGCTCATTATACTCTGCTCATTAGTGTGTTTTTCAAAGTGGTTTTTGTATTCGAAACACTTCATTTAAGATAAAATGCCGCTCAGTAAAAAAAATACATTTGCCAAATATTGAAAAAAATGCAGGACGTAACGTTGACACTCAAACAAATATTAGGTCGCTCAAAATAATGAAGCTGCTCATTTTGTATTTTAAGTAACTCAAATTAATGTTTGTAAGTTGCTGTTCTGTTGATTTCTCGTCACTCGCAGTCAGTCGCTCACTTAGTAATTCTTTAACCCAAATTAATTAATTTTGACACTTAAAACTGCAATTTACAGTCACTCGTTTAATTATATTATAACGCCCTATAAAAATTAATCTAAAAAAATTAAATCGGCTTATAAAAAGGAATTAAGGCCCTTTAAACATTTACCCCGCGACCAACTATAGGTAAAAAACTCAACTATAGGTATAAAACTCGTCACACTACAGCATATATATGCACGCTTATATAGCTCTACGCTCTACGCTCGATTTTATAGCCAACTAACCAATTTTGTTACTTGAAAATATT
This sequence comes from Erebia ligea, assembly GCA_917051295.2. Lineage (NCBI taxonomy): Eukaryota > Metazoa > Arthropoda > Insecta > Lepidoptera > Nymphalidae > Erebia > Erebia ligea. The sequence continues at coordinate 4,565,925 of OU785241.1, forward strand.
AGACGATTATTTATTTACTAGGTACTTGTTTACGCTGTTGGCCGCGGTAAATATTATGTACCTACTCGTATTTATGCGCCGAAACAATACTCGCGGCTACAATAATACTCAGCTTTTGAGATTGTAAAATAATGTAAAATTTTGAAAATTTTTGTTATCTTACCGATTTCGTTCAAAATCGATATCTGGGGTTCCGTAGGATCACAAAATAGGGAACTGTTACCAAAATTTTAAAAAAGTCAGCGCCATTTTGTAATTCTTTGTTATCGTACCGATTTCGTTCAAAATCGATATCGGGGGTTCCCTGGGATCACAAAACAGGAAACTGTTACCAAAATTTAAAAAACGGCAGCGCCATTTTGATAAATTCAAAATGGCGCTCACTTTTTACATACATACATACATGCATACATACATATATATTCCTAACATACACTTTCCTTGTGGCTTTGCCGTAATCGGGTAAAAAAAATACGCCTACACTTGAGAACTTCCTTCTTTGTGGATGTCGGTTACAATATCAAGTTTTTCTAAGCGCAGTACACTATAGAGAATATTATATTTCTATGGCAGTACACAACACGGTGTTCATTTTGTCGTAATAAATTTCGTGCAAAAAAGCGATACACCCACCCATCCACGAGCGCGTCTCAGCGCGTACCCGTTTATACACTGTAGTCTGTGGCGCGTACTGAGCGCCAAACGCCTAGCGCTCGGCTTCTTTTCATAGAAAAGTGTATGAAACATTTTTTTTTGCCACAATAACTATAAACATATTTATTTGTATGCTTAATGTGATGGACCATGGATAGAGGACTATATAAGCCCCACTTTATTGTTAATATTCAAGTTAAAATATGCAGCGGATCTAGCTTTATGGGTACCTATCCGGACCCCATTTTTCGTCATTTTCAGCAGATCTTGCGTTCGGAGAAACGTATTTATGCAGAAAATTTGTATTGGAGTGTGCATTTTTATATGGTCAAACGAGAGATGAAGAAATGACCTTTAATTTGATACTATGACATCCCCACAGCTGTGATTCCCGTTTCTTTAAAGTGTACCTGTAAAATGATGAAATCCGTGTATAGCCCCTTAACTCAAGATTATGGAATAATCAAATAAATATTATATATGTTTGTTACTCAATCACGCCCGAACGGCTGAACGGATCTGGATGAAATTTGGCACAGAGATAGTCTGGAATAACACATAGGCTACTTTTTATCCCGGGAAACTAAGGAGTTCCCGCGAGAACCAAAAAACCTCAATCCACGCGGACGTAGTCGCGGGCATCAGCTAGTATTTTTATATGTTCACGAAATTAACCAACAAAAATGAAATCAAAAGTAATACGCGACAAATTGTGGGCCTACAATTTTTTTCAAGTTGGTGCCAGCAAAGCCATCGAATATAAAACCTAATCAAAATAGAAACGATAAGTATCCGATCAAAGCGGAGTTATTTTTTAATTCGATACCTGTACTTTTCGCAAGTATCCTTTTTTTGAATTCTGCTAAGAAATACATCTCCTGTGTGATGAAACCAGATTCAACTCGGCTTGTCAACTCGCTCGATTTTCCGCTCCCTCTTTATCAAAGTGATCTCTCCCTACAAATGTTATTCCGTGGTCGTCTATTATTCACCCGTGGTAGAGCAGCATCTTTCCTACGTCGTTACGACACCGCTCATTCTGTGATAAGTTTCAATTACATTAGGATGTCTATATACGCTAATCTTGTACTAAGTTTTTATGTATGAAAGGTGATTAATCAATCAATCAATTTATTTATTTTCCCAGTCAGTTAATGTAGGAACTAGAGGTTTTTGGAACTAAAAATCTAGGTACTTGGAGTGATAAAGTACACGAATTTGGCATAATCTTTCTGTTAAATTTTAGCCTAAAATAAGTAAGTTCAGTCTAAGGATTATAATTTGCTTTCTATACTAGTCATCCGACTAGACTCAATGCTGTGGGGTTGGAAAAGACGGGTAAGGGCATCCCCAAGCTTTTTTACGTACAAAAGTAGTATGCGGTTTGGAGGTGTATGCGAAGGACAGTGGAGCTTTTGGTCTGCAATTTGTATGGGCGTTAGATATTACACATATACCTACTTACGCTGTCCTACGAGTAATAGTGAATCTTAAAAAAAATAGGTACCAACGTTATCTACCATTCAAATTCGGGACAGTAATATATTTCTTCAGCGACTCAGCTTTGCTAGGAGGGTCGTCAAATCCATCTTGCAAATAGTCACAATTGAAAGAACGTCGTCATAAAACCTCTCCATACAGGGTCCGGGACATTTTATTACGACATTCGAGGGGGTAGGCGGCTCGGGGCGCTCAGGGTGGCATGCCATGTGTTATGATATAAATTATTGAAAAGTCTCGCAATAAAATCCGGTGTAATCCGGGCATTGGCGACACGTTGCGAAAATGTACGAAGTTGCGAATGTACTGCGTGTTAGCTTGTATTTGGGTTTGGTGCAAGGTTAAGGGAAATGCGGGCGGTTTTGTCATGATTTCTTCATGACATGACTTCTTCGTCATCGTCGTCAATAGGATATACGTTTAATGCAAGACATAGGGGGTCTTTTAGAACAGAAAGTGGTGGTCTGCCAACGCTGCGCTTTCCAGTACGGGGCCGCCATTCCAGCACATTGGGACCGCAACGTCTATCGATTGTTCAAATTACGTGCCCCGCCCGTTTTCACTTCATCTTCGCGACAACTCGAGCCATGTGGGCTATTTTAGTTCCTGTACGTCTGATTTGATCACGCAAAGATACTCCGAACATAGATAGCTCTCTTTATCGCCCGCTGAGTGGACCTGCGCTCAAGATTGATTTTTAAATATTATGAAGTTATTTAAAGCTTTTCTTTTACCTGCTTTATAAGCATTGGATGACTCATCAATAGGTCTGGGCGCCACAAGACCGCTACCATATTGTAACCTACCAAACTTAACTGATAAATTTTACAGATTAAATTTTTGTATAAACTGTTTAATCATAGCTACCTACATGGTAAAATGAAATTCACACAAGTCATTAATTAAAAAATAATCAAATCCGCTTATCGCTTATAGTTTGTACTACAATTATCCCTTAGTTTTTTCTATAAGCGGGAGCTTTACGATCAATACGAAGCATGTGACAAACATTTGCGTACTTATGACTGTAATGAAGGTAACGTGTGACTATTGTGGTCATAATGCGGGCCTCCCCGATTTCTTACGCTAGCTGGAGGTGGCTTTTACCATGGTCTTGGATGCGTACGGAGTTACGGACTAATCAGAGGCACGATTGGAAAATCGTAATCATTACTTTGAGAGCTTAAAACGTATTACTCAAACTGTTTAAGGAGTTCTTATAAGCTATTCGACATGCAAGCATCTATGAACTCCTTAAACAGTCCGGATTACCTGTTTGACGTGCGAACTGATAAAGATTTTCTTACACAATTGGGGGTCAGGTCCAACAAGCCCATGTCCCAAACGTCGGGGGTTCGAACCTGCCCCCGATCATTTTCTTGCCCCTTCTCAGGTCTTACAAAGTAATTATTCTAGGAAGGTTAACATAACTTTATTCAGTACTTACCTGGTCGATATAATATATGTCTAAATTGTACAATTCATAGATGAAGGATATTTTTGAAAAATCATCAATTTGATTATTAAGAAAATATCAAGAAAATAAAGTCGCTGATAAAAGCTAGTTGGTAAAATAATTCAATTTCAGTTTCAGCAACTGTAAATAGTTGTATTAGCTATTTAATGTTGCCTCCGCAAACCACGTACAAACAAGAATGCATATTAAACCGGAAGTGATGTATGAGGACAGTTATGTCGGCAGGATGTGGTCGCGGCCAGCTTCCGGCGCACTCGTTACACTATGGTAAACTGAAAACCGACAGTAGTATGGACCCTACTAGTGCAACGTTGCAATAAGTTTTGTTTACAACATCTCCCTGGCGTTTTGGTCCATTTGGGAATTTGTAATTTCTGAATTTTCTCTAGTCTGGTCTGCAGCCCTATTCTCTAACTCAATGGCTATCAAAAAATAAAAGCCACTGACATATATTTTTTATCCATTGAAGGTTTGCTATAGCAAACCTTCAATGGATAAAAAACACATGTCAATATAAAAAACACATGTCAATGGCCTTCATTTTTTGATAGCCGCTGAGTTAGAGAATTTACCCCGGCTGGTGCTAGGTTTCCGCCGCAGCTAGTTACCATCCTACCGGCAAAGACGTGCCGCTAAGCGATTTGAGCGTACGATGGCGTGTAGAAACCGATTATGTACCGTGGTAGTAGTAGTAGTATAAGTCTTTATGCATCATAACACATAGGTAACTGTGGTAATGCGCAAAGCAGGCCTTATCAAAAAGTGATCTTTTAAAGACAACCCGAGCGTACAAAGCTGGTGTACACTAGGTCTAGGAGCTCATGTGGTTGATGCACATAAAATAAAAATTAAAATTACAAAAATTAATAATATTATTATTTTGTTGAATTAATCGGATATAATAATAAGCAGTGATGTATATAATAATTTGCACACTAATAAAATAGTTGAATGTGTCAGCGCAAAATAATTTTAAGACCTAATAATTGTACCACACTCTTGCAAATAAATTATTCTATTCTATTCTATTCTATTCTAAACACAGGGTAAAAAATTGGAAAGTGTTAAAAATTTAAAGTAATTGGAATGTTAGGAATTTATTTTTGTTATCCGAAAAATAAATAGTTTCTAGCAAGACGAATGAAAAGACCTGCCCATAATCTGTTTGAGCGCAGGCCCAGCCAGGGTTGCCAATTTTTTTTCGACAAAAGTATTTTCCATCATGAGCTCTTAAAAATATAGTAGGTACTTGAAGTGTACAAATAAATAATTTTAAGAAAAGATAATTAAAAAAAATAAGTAATCCCACTATCCCTATATGTACTCATTCTTTTTTCCAGGAAAATTTTGTGCTTGTCTCACATTTCACAGTCATCTATTAATGAAAATACTATTATTCCAGAACCAAATATACAATATTATATAATATATTAGGTTTGTTTTATGGAAGAAATCTCATTTTGACAAATGGTTCGGAGAAAAAAATATGGAGAGATATGATGATCGAAGGTTTGGACGATGGGTGAGGAGCACGGTCAGGGTATTAGAGATAGGTACCTACTTAGGGGCTGCTCAAATAAAAAGGGAGGGGCGGGGGGTTGGTGGTCTTTGTTTTATGTTTTTCCTTTATGAGAATTTTCTTTTACGTCGGACGCTTGGCGTGCTGGCGCTTCCACTGTGCTCACTAGCATAGCAGTGATCAGATCAGAACACGTAGACAGTAAAACAGCTGCCCGATTATGTAAGAATTGTCGATCAAATCGTAAAAGTTCGGCGTTAAAGTAAAATAAACCATAACAGCATTGAATTAGAGCTCAATTTCGTGTTTCAAAATTGAGCTCTAATTTAATGCTGTTATGGTTTATTTTACTTTGACGCCGAACTTTGACGATTTGATCGGCAATTCTTACATAATCGGGGGGCAAGATAGTAGGACAGCGAGTAAGTAGACAGTGGACCACGCGGTCCAGTACGCGGTCCGCTAGCGGGCCGCGCAGCCACGCGCCATACTAGTTATATAATATATTAGGTGTAGTATGGTTGGCAACCCTAGGCCCGCCGGAGCCTTAGTGAGGAGATACAATAAATATGCGGATTACTGGCCTGCTGACTCCGTTAGAGTTGATATGAACCTATTTAGACTTTTGCTAAGCTGCTTGACCGAATTGCTTGACGTTACCGTTTTAGAAATCTACGTGTAGATATGGCGTACCGCTGCTAAGAAACCCCGACAGAAATCTACGTGTAGATATAGCTGCATGGCATACCGCTGCTAAGAAACCCTGACACATAGGTCTAGGTCTGATTATGTAAGGAAATACGTTCTTTTCTACCAGTGATCCGACGAAAACACAGATAAATGAACGCTGCGGGGTGACACGGGCAAGACCCCGTCTCACCCCGCTCCAAGCTGGTAGAAGAGAAAACCTTCACGGCCGAGAGTTCTATAAAATGTTCTCAAGTTTGTATCTGGTTTTGCCAATCCGCACTTGACCAGCATGGTGGACTATGGCCAAAACCCTTCTCATTTCGACTGAAGATTCGCGTTCAAAGAGGGCTGGATTGCTTGAGAGATGATGGTGATAAATATTTCGGCGGAGATGTCTAGGACTTGAGTAGCCGAAGGTACTTTTCCGAAATCTCGGGTAGAAGTAAAGTCAAATCTCTGCGTTAGAACAAGCAGTATCACTTCAGCTAATAAAAGATGATTAGGGTCACATATTTTTAAGTCTCCAACTATGGTGATAGGCCTACAGCTTGCTTAAAATGTCTAACTTCACTGAATCTACTAAATCCTTTGTACAGCAAAATTTTCAAAAACAGAAAATAGCCTGTGGATTGTTAGAATCTATTTGCTGCAATTATAGGCTTAGGCAATGGATTTATTTATTTATTTAGTACCAGAAACCTAAAAATAAAACATAAACATTGAAAGGATATGTAATTACAACAATTACAATTTATCTCTTGAAGAGATTTCTTCCAGATGCCCTGGCCCTTTTCAGGATTTAGCCAATCCTGAAAAAATGTAAGCAAATCAAGATAGCAATAGCAATCATTTTATCGTGATAGGCACCTTGGCTATGGTCCAAGAGAAGGCCAGTTTAAGATAGTTCTGTAATCCTCTGCACCGCGGTAACGGGATGCTGAGTGAGACACAATAAATCTGCAGATCATCCGCCTTCGCTGACCAGTGATATAATGTAGCTTTTGTGTGTAGGTACATGAGCGTTGAGATGTTCGTTCCCTGGAGCCTTTTGTTTGATCAGCCCCATTTCTTAAATCTTTGACGACATAAGATACTGATCGCTGAAGCGATTTAAATTCATAAACGATTGATTGAGTACCTAACGTTACCTTGTACGTAGTAAATAGTAATAGTTAGTATTCTGTGCTTTCGGTGTGTTTATTACTGCAATTTAGCAATCATTGCGCCTTGAGCAAGAGATAGGTAATAATAGAGATGATGACAACTCAATCAAATCAGCAACTTTGCAGCAACAAATAAATCAACTTATCAAACTTAAAAACGCACTTCTAGTATGGAAGTTGTATAAAATTCACAGTTGTGACGTCATAAAATTTTAACGCACTTTTTTTCTTTAATCTGTATCATAAAATGGATAACAAACTTAAAACTAACCGAGGATGTGAATTTTAGGTATTTTGGAAGACCGTCTATTTAATAATCATTTAGAAATAATTTATTTTTGATAAAGGCATCATCCCTATTGACGGAAGGCTTTAACCAAGTTTTATAATAATTAATTGATATTGGTATCGAACCGGTGGTAGAGTCAGTACATGACGTAACTAACCTATGAGACACCGTCCTACATGTATTAAATAAATTGGGTATTTTACTTTATTAGACAGTTCTCTGGAGTGGCGTCTACAAATTATAACAATGTCGTGCGTGCGATGTTACCCTTACTGTTACGCCTTTGACGCTTTTTTAAAGATTTAACAGTCCGTAAACCCGTAAACCGACATTTTAAGAACTTTTGATGAGCTTTGTGCATGAGATATTAGTATTATAACAAAAAGAAAATTAAAACATTAAAGATTAATCCCTCCTTAGTAGACTGTTGCAAATAAAAATTTAATTTTATTGAAATATAATAGTGAAATTCTCATTCTTGCAGAATACGTTTACCATTTTTGCACTTTTGGGTGACACTTTTCACCCATATAAATCCACGAAAAATTATAATAAATGACTTATAAAAAATACTAATATGATAAACACGCTCTTAAAATTGGACTGTTGCAATTCGTTTTTATACGTTCTACACAAAATTAGTTAATAAAAAAATCAAATCAATGTGCACGATTTATCAAAATTTACGCGTCACAATAACCTGTATTTCTTAAAAGTTTGACGAAATTACTGATAAAATAAAATTTACCATGAATGTTTAGTATTTATATAACACAAATTGTGTAAAAATAAAGTTCTATAAAATACCTATATGACCAAAAAATATTATCAAAGTCTGATCAAATTCACGTGTAAAATGGTACTGCAGATCGTACGACCGCACGTACGTACGAACTTGACTACGCAAAGTATCAAAGTATCTTTACTAGCCTATGTCGTCTATGTATGAGTGCAGCCTAACGGTCTACTGTGCGGTATACCTACAGATTCCAAAATTGACCGATGGCGAGTATACGGTCTCTTAAGTTGCGTTGATGATTGTCTTGTAACCTGTTTTTCACTGAATATGAAACCAACGTTGAGAAGCTGTTGATTTAAGCCTATTTAGAAACCTTTTTCTCAAATTATTACCCATAAATGATTGAATCATTACATAATGCTCAGTGACGTGCACAGGGCTTGAAGCTAGGGTATGCATTAGTTAGTCAGAATACCTATTTAGTATTTACTGACTGTTATAATGAAAAATGAACATTGACCTATTTCCATTAGGGTAAGCAGTGCTTTTATGCCTCTATGAACTGCACGCCACTGATTATGCTACACTTAGTGAATTATTTTTTAACTTCCAGGTTAAGCTTCCGACTTGACAACAATCATGCTTTATGGAAAGCAATGATGAGCCCTAGGTTGGGGCCAATTGGGGCATGCTTGCCTAAATCTTTTGTGATGAGAACCAGATTTTCTCCAAAATATTGAAGCCACTTGATAATTCAAATCAATATCCCAACGGTACAATGGAAAGGATTAGACGAATGAGGGAGCTGATAATGCAAGCCAAGGAAAAGGTTTATAGTCAGGCCGTCCTTGGCAAAGATGCTGACTGAGGCAATATAATAAATCGCAGGATTATCCGAGAGTCGGGCCCGTTTGAGTCGACTGTCCGGGGATATGACCAGTGGCGGACTAAAGCCGGTATTAATATAATAGAACAGAATAGAACAATATATATTTTCATATAAGAGTGTGACAAAATTATATAGTGGTCCGTAGCCCTCTTAAAATCATTCTAGTCAAATTCCAAATATTTTCTACATGCATGACCCCGGAGTCGATCTTCGATCTTAGTCGTAAGCAAACGCGTACCGCGCTAAATCGTGAAATCGCTGACTCGGGCCGCGTGACTGCCGTGGTCGCGCGTGCGTCATAATGACCCAGTTACCGCGATTTGGAGCGTAATACACATCATTTTAAAATAAATATTAAATTGCAGCAATACTATTCGTATTCTGCAGCTATGGCTGAGCAACCAAGTATAACCATAAGAACAGAAACTGAGCGATTTCTTGCTGAAAAGTTTCAGCAGGTAAAGGCAGAAACTGAAAAGATAAGCCCTTACTGAAAAGAAGGCTGAAAATGAAATGCTTCAACTTAGCATCAAAGTGATGAATGAGAAAATATTAGAGCTCAAAAACCAGATAAAACGTTTATCCAATGAGAAAATGGAGACATCTGCTGGAAACAAAGAGAGTCCTGACCCGTCCACCGAATACCTCACAGATGAAGAGGATCTCGCGAAAGAAACGGAATGGTTAAGAGTAAAAAGTAGAAAAAAAAGGAAACTAAGCACGTCGCCCACTCAGTCGCAGAGTAGAGTAATCGAAACATCAAATACGGAAATACGTAATAATGAAAAAAAGAAAACCAAAAAAGTACCACTACCTCCGCCGATAATGGTGTCCGGTGTGGAAAACTATCAATCTTTTTTGGACTTGCTCTCAGAAACTCTGCCCAAAGCGTCATTGTCTTTCACATTAAAAATGATGAACGGAAATAATGTAAAGATAAATGTTAAAAATGAGGATGCTTACAGATCCTTAACAAAACTCTTGTCCCAAAATACATTTCTGTGGCATTCATATGAGAATAAACAAGAAAGACCTATTCGTGTCATGGCAAAAAAATTGCCCGCCTCTTGTCAGCCTAAAAGAATAATAGAAGACCTTCAAAGCAAAGGGTACAAAATAGAAAGTACAGTTAATAAACTAAGATGGCAGAATAAAGAGCCGCTTAATATGTTCATCTTACTTTTAATAATGAAGAAGATGTAAGCAAAATTTATGAAATCAAATATATCTTAGGGTGTAGAGTCGAAATCCACTCTATTAAAACATCCAAACTGGTACCACAATGTAAAAAGTGCCAAGCATATGCATACGCAGAAGTATTGTGCCAGAGAGGCTAGATGCGTCAAATGTACAGGAAAACATCTGACGCGGGACTGTACCAAACCAGCAGAAGAAAAACCCAAATGTCTACACTGCGATGAAGCGCACCCCGCTAACTATCGGGGTTGTGTAGTAGTCAAAGAAATGCAGATTCTAAAAAACAAGAATCCCCAACTTTCTTCTTTTTTCAACTTTTTTTCTTAAGAAGCCCCATCCACGAGATTCATCGAAACCTGAGAAATCTGTTGATGTAAATATTAATAAAACTAAAGTAACAGGCGTGAATAGTACTGAACATCAAACATATGCTCAAAAAGTGTCTAAAATTTACCCAGCACTCAACTGCCCCAGGTTACTATGGAAAGTAAATTAGATGAAATCCTAAAATTCATGCTCTCGTTCGACGAACGATTGAAAAAACTTGAAGGTGGCGCCAGTAAGGCGCCACCAACCAAACAAACCAACCAACACCAACCAACACCAACCAACACCAACCAACGGTAAAAAAAGACAAAATTTTCCAGTAATAAGCAATGACCTTAAAACAGGTACTTAGTTATGTACTTAGTATAAAGATAATCAATATTATATTATCAGTAAACATGACAGTAGACAGCAGACACTTAAGAGAAAATGTTACTTTATTTAATAGTTAACACCATCTCCACGCTACAGTAAGTAATGAATCAACAAAAGTTACCATGCCTCTAAATATGGCTGGTGAATATTAGTAACAGCTTCACTGTTTGTTGTATATTACGTCAACAATTTATAGTCTGACCTAAGTTTAAATGTATATCAATCACAGCGTTTTTCAGGGTAATGTCCATAAACAATAATAATATCTTGTATATCACGGAAAAACTAAAATGAGCATTTTGGAACTTTTGGAAAATTTAGTTTTTCTCTAAAGCTCATTGGTTTCGATAAATCACCAGTCAATTGTCTTTATCGCATATTAAAAGGCAATAATCTAAGGCTATAATATCTGGATTCGCACTTCGCAGTAGGTACTCTTTCTGACATAATACGAGTACCTATCTAATGTGCGATCTATATACGAGTAACTACTTGCTGGATCGGGTTACTGAGATCGAAAGTCTTCTGAGTAATTAAGTACTAAGTAGTGATTGGGATTACTGCTAATTTCGTTTTGTCTTACTAATTCATGTATTAGTTTAAAATTTCCATTCAGGTTTAGTTTTGTACAAATAGATCCGGAATCACTAGTAACTAACGAAATGAACTTTAATTTTGTAGTAAGTAAGTAATGAAGTTTCGATGCATGGATGGATGGATGGATGTTTGTTACTCAATCACTTCAGAATGGCTGAACGGATCTGGATAACATTTGACACAGATATAGATTATAGCCTGGAATAACACATAGGCTACTGTTTATCCTGAAAAATTATAGAGTTCCCGCGAGAAGCGAAAAACCTCAATTCACGCGGACGAAGTCGCGGGCATCAGCTAGTAGTAACATAATATAATTATGCTACCGTAGATTTTTTTAAATACTTGTCAAAAATTCATACCTAATTGACAGTTGAAATGAATAATTAATGATGACTAAGTATCTTCATAATTACTTAACTATCCTCATTAACTAAACTATAATGCGGCGGGTGATACTGTTACATAATACAGTTACACAAGAACCTTTTAAATTAGGCCTCCTTATATTTATTAATGTATGAATATTATAAGTGCTGGTGACAGAAGATCAATAACAATAAATCATAATCTAAAAAGAAAAAAAGAAAAAAATAAACAATAGCAGTAACAATAGTAATTAGTAGCTTTGGCAATTTGTAGACTAGAAAATTTGTTTGGTAGAAGGCATTCAATATAAGTTAGGTACTTGCTCAGGAGTCAGGGGTAGGTACTTGGTCTTAATCTTACAAAAATGAATTAACAATTGTTTTAACATTCCATATTGGTGCTAGCATTTTTAAAATGTAATTGCTGTTTGTCATTATATCTCATGAAACAGGAAGTGTGATTATATTTCTTTAGATATCAATTTGACTTGTTTCATCTGTCATTCGATTCGATCTGTGGATAAGTATGCCATGTTGGAAGCAATTGTCATGGAGTGGAGTTGGAGGTAACCAAGTCGTATAATCAAGTAACTAATCAGATTAAATCTCGAGAAACCTCTACACGTTGTAACTGTGTAAATAAGATGAGAGTACCAAAAATTAATACCTACTTCTGGAACGACGCTTGCACTGGTTTTGTTAAAAATATTAGAAGCTTGATTAAAAATATTGACAATGGTCTATTAAAGAGCTATGATCAAAGTCTTTAAACAAACCAACCAAGGCTACCAATAAGTCGAGAAAATGAATAATACGCTTAAAATACTTACATGGATTTCAAATGGGCTACTCCAACATCAACGTGAATTACAAGTAGTCCTAGATACACAAAAGATTGACATCTGTCTGGTGTCTGAGACACACTTTACTAATCAATCATACATTTAGCGGGTACAAAGTGTACCATGCCATACACCCAAATAATACAGCAAGAGGTGGCAGTGCCATTTTAATTAAAGAAAACTTGTATCATCATCAAGAAAACAAATATGAGGAGCAAGAAATTCAGGCAGTGGCCGTAAAAGTCAAAACTACGAGATACGAATTCTCAGTTGTAGCTATATATAGTCCTCCAAGGCATTCCATATCAAAGGAATATTATATGAACTTCCTCCAGAAAATTGGAAATAGGTTTATTATTGGAGGAGACTTTAACGCTAAAAACACTTATTGGGGCTCTAGATTGACTACTACAAAGGGCAGAGAACTCCTTAATGCCATTAATAGTAGATTAGTAGCCAAGGGTTGTAAGGCATCAATTGCAGCCCGAGATATTTAGGCGCACGAGCGCAGGGAGGGCGCCTATAGTTCGAGGGTGCAATTGATGCTTACACCCGAGCTAACTACTCTGCTTTACATCTCGATTGTGAGGTAAATTAGGTCCTTATTACCCCCAAATGGAGCTTGTAGGTGACCAATTAGCGCTCTAGGGTAATAATGTAGCTAGAAAAGCCCTAGGGCGGTAACTAATTAAAAAAAAAACTCTTCACTCTTTCAAAAAGTTCGTGTACATCTAACCATCATACTTTTTTTAATTACTTACCGCCCTAGGGCTTTTCTAGCTACATTATTACCCGAGAGCGCTAATTGGTCACCTACAAGCTCCATTTGGGGGTAATATGGACCTACTTACCGAATATGAGAGATGTAAAGAATTAAAATGTGATGTTATAAGTGCAGGAAAGCCTACCTATTAGCCAACAGATGCACGGAAAATTCCAGACCTAATTGATTTATAAAAACTTATCATCAAAATACCTAACCATTGATGAAATGTTTGACATGAATTCAGATCACTCTCCAATACTCTTAACGCTAAGTGATAGAATTATATACAAAGAACCTCAACCTATTCTTGTGAACAAAAATACAGACTGGGATAGATTTCAAATAGATTTAGCTAATAATATCAATTTAAATGTACCGCTGAACCCGGCACAACTGAACGAAGAAGTAAGAAAGTTTGTCATAGATATTCAACAAGCTGCTTGGAATAATACACCAAAGAGTAGCAAAAAGCCTCAATGGGCGGTTGCCTATCCTAAAGATATCCTTGAGCTTATCACTGAAAAGAGAAAGCAGAGGAAAAAGTGGCATCAAACTAGATCCCCACTTGATAAAAGGGTGTTGAATAACTTAACAACGGCTCTTAGAAAAACAATCAATCGTTTTAATAGTTCGCTAACCAACACCTACCTCGAGAACCTCACGAGCGCCCGTAGTTCAGACTACTCACTTTGGAAATCAACTAGAAATTTAAAAATACCATGTGTGCATACTCCTCCAATCAAGGAAGAAAATGGAACGTGGGCAATTAATAGTGAGCAAAAGGCAAAAAGGTTTGCAGAATACCTGGAAAATATATTCCAACCAAACGAAGGAGACCATATTGAACTAACTACGATCGAAACCAATCGAGAAAATACTCCTATTAAATTGGTAACACCAAAAGAAGTTCTTGAAATATGATCAGACAGCTAAACCTAAAAAAGACTCCGGGCTATGATCTTATTACAACGGAAATTCTGCGTAATCTACCAAAAAAAAGCAATCGTAAAATTAACAACACTGATAAATGTAGCGTTCAGATTGAAGCACGTCCCTGACTTGTGGAAAGTTGCGGAAGTCATTATGATTGCTAAACCAGGAAAACCTCCAAATGATGTTACATCATACAGACCGATTTCTTTGTTATCGATTATTTCAAAACTCTTTGAAAAACTACTACTAATTAGATTGAAACCTATATTAGAAGAAAATAATCTGATACCTGATCATCAGTTCGGATTCAGGGAAAAACACTCCACAATTGATCAAGTACATCGAATAACAAACATAATTGAAAGAGCTCTAGAAGAAAAGAAAGTGTGCTCAACTGTATTTCTGGATGTAGCCCAAGCTTTTGATAAAGTCTGGCATGAAGGTCTTGTAAATACATACATAAACTTAAAGTATTACTGCCTGAGCCATTTGCAAACATACTGGAATCATATATATCTGATAGAGTATTAAGGGTAAGACAAGAGGACGCCTACTCTAAACTGAAGGAGATCAAAGCTGGAGTACCTCAAGGAAGCGTTTTAGGACCTATCCTCCTGTACACGTGTGATCTTCCTGAACCAATTAATAATACTATCGCTACTTTTGCCGATGATACTGCCATCAGAGCTGTGGGTAACACACACCAGGAGGCAGTGGGAAAAGTACAAACAGCTTTAAATGAGCTCTATAAATGGACGAAAAAATGGCGTATAAGACTTAACGATTCTAAGTCTACCCATATTGACTTTACAAATAAAAAAGCAAATTACTATCCTATTTATATTGACACACAAAAGATACCCTATGCTGATACAGCAAAATATCTTGGAATGAACCTTGACAGTAAGCTACGCTGGAAAGCTCACGTCAAGAAGAAAAGAGAAGACCTAGACATGAGGTACAAAAAATGTAATGGCTCTTAGGAAGAAACTCGTCGTTATCCATACAAAATAAGGTACTCTTGTATAAACAAGTCCTGATGCCAGTTTGGACTTATGGTTGTCAGCTGTGGGGCTGTTCTAGAAAAAGCAATATCCTAATAATTCAGCGATTCCAAAATAAAGTACTAAGGGGTATCGTCAATGCACCCTGGTACGTCAGAAACGAAGATATTCATCGCGATCTGCAAATGGACTTCGTAGATATAATCATAAGAAGACAAGCAAAATCCCACGAATACAGGCTTCATCATCATGTAAACGTCGAGGCGATCCAGCTCCTGGACAATACGGATTTAGTGCGT
This sequence comes from Erebia ligea, assembly GCA_917051295.2. Lineage (NCBI taxonomy): Eukaryota > Metazoa > Arthropoda > Insecta > Lepidoptera > Nymphalidae > Erebia > Erebia ligea. The sequence continues at coordinate 4,581,553 of OU785241.1, forward strand.
AGACTTAAAAGGACTAATCCTTTCGAGTTAGTGTAGTAAAGTGAAAGTGTAGTGCTAAGTGCAATGCAAAGAACACAAGAACACAGTGTCTCATAATAAAATTTAGCGTAAACTAAGATAAGTCAATGGACCAATTCTTAGATATGATTTTATAGTATAAGTTTAGGTTAAAATAATGGTACTCATTAGCTTTATTTAGTCATAGGCTAGATCGTAACTTTAATAGGGTATTAACTGTTGTTAGTACTTTATGATATATAAAAAAAAATGCATGATCCCGTTTGAAGCCTTTATAATCGTTGCTTTATATTCGATGATAAAATATCGCTCTCGCTTCACTTGGGACCCCAGCCACCTAATAGGTTCTTCAAAGTATCATTAGTACATTAATTGATAAGTACGTTAAATTAAAACGCCAAAGCAATTAAATACTTACCAACTGAACGTGACATCCGCTCTTCGGAATGTACCACAGCAGTCTAATTACAAATAACCAAGAGATCTGTCGCGTCGAGAATTTTGTGCGACAATAAATTACAGATTCAGAGATTTTGTCCCGCTGCGGCGGTCGGTGTAAGCGGCTTACGGGCTCTTTGAGCTTTGGCGACCGGCCTATGCAATTGTCGACTGACTAATTGTATTTAGTTGCTTTAAAGTTTAATATCTGCATGTTCCCATTAACTATCAGTGCTTAATAACTGCAACTGAGTGAAGCGAAGGTAATTATAAAATTAGGTTGTTTGGCATATTATTTTGTCCGTCTATCCGTTCTTCTATCAGAGCCTTTTTCCGCGAGATGATACGTAATTCGATAGCATTAGAGTTTTTTTTAATTACAAAAATATGGGCAGTATTTTTTTTGCTATACCTAGGCTTGATATTATGTTTGAATCGCGTTTGTATCGCGTCATCTGCGCGTATGAAATACACCATGTGCACAGGCTCTAAAAATGACTTGGGGGTTCTCTAAGTATAATAATATTTCAAAGTATATATTATTATATAAACGTATAATTTCATGATTCAAGAGTCAACACATCAGCGTCACACGTTTTATCAACACTTTCCAGTAAAATTGTAATTGTGTAAAAACTTCCATGTTTCGCAATAATAAATAATCTTGTATTTGGTAATGTACCTATATGATCATCATGTTTTAATCTACTTCAAAATCTACTTAAAATTGATAGTAGGTATTATCAGAATGTTTCCGGCTATAAATTACTAGATGATGCCCGCGACTTCATCCGCGTGGATTAAGGTTTTTGATTCCCGCAGTAACTCCTGAATTTTTCGGGATAAAAAGTATGTAGGTATGCCTATGCCACTTTCCAACTCCTCAACTATACCCATGCAAAAAATCACGTCGATCCGTTGCTCTGTTGCGGCGTGATTGAAGGATAAACCAACAAACCAATAGACCAACAAACAAACACACTTTCGCATTTATAATATTAGTATGATTACTCTAAACTTGAACACTAGACAGTTTTAAATATCTACCTATGTAATCATTGTTATGATATTGCTATCATTCAGAGAATAGTCGAATATTTTTTTTTCATTAGCTATTGACTATTTTGTAGTCAGTGTTGAAAATACATAGCATGATCTTTATGCTAAATTTTTTTAAAATAAAAGTGAGTTTAAGTGAATATTTAAGGTTACAGTAAGTACCATTTTATTAAGTTTAATGAATGATAATTAATGAGCCTTTAAATCCCAAAGGAACTATGAATGAACATGATAATTATTGGTCAAATTAAAGCAGTCATAGAATAGTAAAGCTGACAATAGCAGTAATTACAACTGAACAGATTCAGCGCGACGATGAATTAAGGTCTAGAATCTAGACCCACTATACAGATGCACGGAGCGGCGCGGCACGTAGCGGTAAATATATTCTTTGTATGAGATTGTATGAGATGCACTGTGCGACGCGGCCTCATACAAACTCATACAAATAATATATTTTGCCGCTATGTACCGCGCCGGTCCGTGCATCTCAAGTGGGGCTAGACCTTTAGATATCAATGTCGCAGCAGCAGCAGTCGTTATAAGCGGCTTAGGTACAGGCTCTATGTGACTAGCTGATGACTAGTCTCTGCGCTACAGAATAGTATTATTTAAATGTTTTAGTTCTAGTTCAAGAATTTCTCAATAGGTAGGTACTAGTTCGGAATTAGGAAGTTGGTGGTGTTTCACCCCCGTGCCTCGGAGAGTACGTAAAACCGTCAGTCCTACGCCTGATTTCTCTCCGGTCGTGTCGGATTTTCCGTCCCGTCAGGCTATGAGAGTGTACCTTTCTCTGTGCCAAAGGAGAATGCTCATGAAGTATGAGAATAAAACCCAGGCCCGGCGCAAAATAAATGTTACTCAAAATATAGGTAAAAATAAGTAATTAAATATTACATAGGGGGCATCATCGAAATCAATGGCTATATGTGTGAAATTGCCATTTGAATTTTTACAGGGGTAACATGAGCAGCTGGGACTTATAGCACAGGGTAGATAAACCTCCTAACGGAAATAGTTTAATTAAAGTGCTATCTGAAACAACAAACAAGTAATATGGCAAGTAATAAGCTTCTCCAAAAAGATAAATCAATACCGAAGTACAGCTCGGGACTTTGGGATGCGACGCAAGCCTTGTCCCAACAGGGTTAACTTCACTTTAGCAGTGTTTAATATTATAACAATTATAAAGTAGCTCCATCGGTCGTCGGTCGAGAGCGCGGCTTCTCTGTCTCATTCACACGTTGCCGCGCTCTCGACCGACGACCGATGGAGCTACTTTATAATTGTTATAATATTAAACACTGTGTAAATCTTGTTATAATAATAAACACTGCTAAAGTGAAGTTAACCCTGTTGGGACAAGGCTTGCGTCGCATCCCAAAGTCCCGAGCTGTACTTCGGTATTGATTTATTTTTTTGGAGAAGCTTATTACTTGCCATATTACTTGTTTGTTGTTTCAGATAGCACTTTAATTAAACTATAAGTCCCAGCTGCTCATGTTACCCCTGTAAAAATTCAAATAGCAATTTCACACATACTTATAGCCATTGATTTCGATGATGCCTCCTATGCAGTATTTCATTACTTATTATTACCTATAATTTGAGTTACTTTTCTTTTGCGCCGGGCCTGGGTTTTTTTTGAGCATTGTCCTTTTATCCAGATCCGTTCAGCCGTTATAATATTAGTAGGTATTTACTATTTAAGTACATTTGTGACAACGTATTATTTCCATAGTATTGGATTTGCTGTACATATACTGTGATTCTTTGTTTCGCTATACCTACTCATTAAGATGAACAAAAATTATGTGTATTACACTCATTATTTTGTTCTTTCCTAAATAATTGAAAAGAAAGTCATCAGTCAAGCATCTATTGAACCGATTTTGACAAAATTTGGAAAGGACATAGGCCACTGTTTATCCCAGAAAATAAAAGATATCTCATGGAGATATGGACATCATCTCTGTATTTAAATATGTTAATAAAAGTAAGATAGGTGTACAGATGCAGGTACTCATGATAATAATATTACCTACTCGTATATCCATACTTCCATTCTGATATTATAAATGCGAAAGTTTGTTTGTCTATCTGCCTGCTACGCTTTATCGGTCCGACTTTTCAACCATGCTTTTCAACCGATTTTAATGAAAGGTATAGGGGAAGGTTACATCCCGGGGAAGGAGTCTACTTTTCATCTCGGAAAAGGAGTTCCCCAGGAATCAAAAAAACTTAATCCACGCGGACGAAGTCGCGGATTTCATCTAGTTAATATAATATATTAAATCGATGTATAGAAATGAATAACTTAACGTTTCACGGTCGTGATTTACGTGTTTAGGTAATTTTGTATGCATGTTAATAGATACAGGTACCTACTTATAATAATAGGTGTTGTTGCAAAGTTATTATTTACATCTATGAATAATAAATATGAGGGCGATGTGACGGTTACGACTGGTTGAGTTTCTGGTTAGCCTGTATGCATTGAAATAGAATGAGTACTAAAATTCTACATCAATGCCTGTATGCAAATTTTGGGTATTTGACAAGTCCAATTAAATAGTAACTTTTTTCATGCAGTTTTTTTCTTTACAAAGGTTGTTCTATCCAATACTAATCTTATATCTATGCCTAGCTTCTCAAGTTCAACAATCTTCGAAGTCCATGGAGTTATCAAGAACTCTATTGTTTCCAATGTTTCCATGTTTTGACTGTCTTTATGTAATGGTTTCCTTGGATACCGAGTTTTGATTATTTTTAATGTGTCCATTGTTAGGAAGCACTTGACTCGCACAACGAGTAAAATTATGTCTACCCGTTATCTCTATTTCCCTACCGAAGCTAACATGGTTACTTGTCTCGTTACGTCAGAAGTAGAGATAAAAGTAATATTTCGTAACTGTGGTATTTTTCTCTATGAACCCTTACATACCGACTATTTTTTTCTTTTACCGGATTTTGTGCATGTTAAGGTAAACTAGAAATTAGCCGGCATCGACAATATCTCTTTCTCTCTCGTCGCGAGATATCTCGTTGTGCGCATGGTAAGCCTGCTGGAATGAGGGAGGAATGCGACTTACATCGCACGAAATAACTATTTACGAGTATGAGTAATATTTTATAGGTAATAGGTGAGATCGCAGTCAAGGGATAACTTGTAGTGCATAAAAAAAAAAGCTAATACGCATATTAATTAAACAGATTAAGTAGCTATTTGTTCAACCATATTATTATGACTTCATTGATTAAATTAAATCTGCCGCGAATTAAAGGAGTGTATAAGCCTAGGTTTCTAATTAGTCACGCCAGCTTAGCATTAATTTGGTCATTCTATTTAACCTGCCATTAAGTACGTAGTACGCGACAAGTTTTTTTTTTATCCACTACAAGTTAGCCCTTGACTGCGATCTCACCTGATGGTAAGTGATGATGCAGTCTAAGATGGTAGCTGGCTAACCTGTTAGGGGCATGCCAGTTATATTAAACCCACACCCCTATTCGGTTTCTACACGGCATTGTACCGGAATGCTAAATCGCTTGGCGGCACGTCTTTGTCGGTAGGGTGGTAACTAGCCACGGCTGAAGCCTCCCACCAGGCCAGACCAGGGAAAATTCAGAAATTATAAATTCCCATTGGATCGAACCCGGGAACTCCGCACGTTAAGACAACAACGCTCAACACTGCGCCACGGAGGTCGTCGAATCGGACCTAAAAAAAGCGGTGGTATCTAATGTGCTGTGTCGTATCATTACCAACAGGCACATGTTTATCATTCCAAACTAGGTTGGTTTTGATAACACACTTTAGAGATCCTTCTCTAAACGATAAATCCGAGGAAGGTTGCCACAGTGATGTTTGAATCTTTTTATTTTATTCTAGTACAACTTGTGTAGGAATCGACGATAAAAGAAGACCTCAGGAAACGAGCGTTCGAGATGTGGGCATTTAAGAGTATGCTGGTCATTAGCTGAAACGTGGTCACTGACGGTGGGCCTCGTCCACAAATTAAAAGTCGCTCTGCATGCTATGAAGCGGGCTATGTTGGGAATCTCTCTCAGGGATAAAATCCGTAACGAGGAAATTCGTAGAAAAACTAAAGTGACCGACATAGCTCTGAGGATTAGCAAGCTGAAGTGGCAGTGGGCAGGTCATATCTGTCGCAGAACCGATGGCCGTTGAGGCAGACGTGTTCTGGTGTGGAGACCACGTACCGGTACGGTAAGCGCAGTGTAGGACGACCTCCAGCTCGCTGGTCCGATGAACTAAAGCAGGTGGTAGGAAGCGGTTGGATGAGGAAAGCGGAGGACCGTGTTTGGTGGCGCGCTCTCGAAAAGGCCTATGTCCAGCAGTGGATGCATACAGGCTGATGGATGGCCATTAGCTGGACTCGTAAAGTCACGAATGAGAGAATCACGAACACACAAACTTTTTCAGACTGTCAATATGAGAAAAGTCGCATATTTGGGACACGTGTTCAGGCACGAGGGATACGAACTCCTATAACTCATCATGATCGGAAAAGTTGCTGGATAAGAGAGGCGTTGGTCGCAGAAAAAAGGCGTTGGTCGCACGGGAGTGGACCGGAATCGCGAGTGCCGCCGAATTATTTAGCCTCGCGAAGAACAGAAGTGAATATACCAAGCTGACTGCCAACCTTCGTTGATCGGAGAGGCACCCGAAGAAGAAGAAGAAGACAGCTTGTGTCACTTGATATGTCACGACTCTAGCGGTCGGAACCGGACGGACCCGGACTCTACCGGTCACCGGTTCGGAAAGAATTCTTCTGAGTAGAGTTGAAGCGGGAGCTCCTAGATTCGAATCTAAATAATAGGTATCTAAATTAAATGGTCCCACTCCCCGGTCTGGTCAAGTGGAAGGCTTCGGCCGTGCCTAGTTACAAGCCGCTTATCATCTAGTTAGATAATAAATAATGGTTAGTCTATTTCTTGGTAATGTATCTGGTGTGTTTTTATGTTTCGACCAGATAACTTGTAAGTACAACATCCTGTCTTATCATTAGCTACATTGTCTTTGAAACTTTTTTATATATTTTGTGCGTATAACCTTGGATGATACTTATAGGCTCCCATATAAGAAGGATAAGCGATTGTTATAGCTTTCTTATCAAAATAGATTCAGTGGAGTGCAGTATTTTAGTGTTATTTCGTAAAAAAATATGTTGACAAAAGTGTTTGTTATTTGTGGATGGAAAGTGAACAACTGATGATTTAAAACTTTTGAATTAAATATATTATGTAGGTATGGAAACTGTAAAAGTAAGATGTAAAACTAAAAGTGGTTCCAAAAGCAGAACGTTTAAATCCTTTTTACTATGTTGCATAATGTAAAGGATAGCACTACTTTTAAAATTTTTACATTTTATGGAATTGTTTTTGGTATTTTGCGAAAGTATGTGTCTCTATGTCTGTCTATCTGTCTGCCTGTTAGATTTTTACAACACACCTGACCTGATCTTGATGAAATTTTGCACAAGGATAGTTTCCGAGGATGGATAGGCCACTTTTTATCCCGGTGGTTTTTATAAGTTCAAAGAGTTCTATCGAGATTTAAAATAAAACATTTGAGAAAATTGCAAGCACTACTATAAATTCAACCGCATGCATTACCGCTCCATAAAACGCAAAATTAGAATATTTATCCTTATTGCTTACGTCCAAACCAATAATACCTACTTACTTGTTATTCAATTTCATGGTTCATACCTATACCAGCTATACTATTACCTATTGTGTGCCTATACCTAGACACCTAAAGATACAGTCACGGTTTGAAAATAAAATATGTTTTACAATGAGTTTCTTATATCACTGCGTAAAGATTAGGTCTGAACTTGAAGTGCCATATCAAGGCATTTATTACATAATAAAAGTTATCAAGATCGATTTTCGATCGATCGATAGAAAGAGTATTAATGACCATATAAAACTCATTTCCAAGTTTATAGCTTCATAAAATTGCATTTGTTAAAAAGTGACATAAAGTGTTAAACATTTTCAGACCGTGAAATCATTATTTTTGTTGCAAGTATTTTACATACGGAATTTATGTAGACTAAGCGAGCGCGCTTGACCGATTTTTTAACAACGTGGACAAATAATAGTCTCATGTTGACTTTGTGGTTGATCGATCAAAGCTTAGTCTGAATTTTTCAGCGGAGAGTATATAATGTACGTAAGGTGTTATGAAAAAAAATATTTTTAATAATTCAGTGAAAGTAATGACGTGAAAAATGATAGGTATAAGTGTTATATTTTAATTTTGTCATTAGTTTTAATATCCGGGCTATGTCAGTGACAAGTGTTATCATATTAAAGCAAATTTTTTTTAAAGGTTATCCACGTCTTGGATGATTCCAAAATTATTTTATGGTTCAGTGATGGTCAGTTAAATCTGCATAATATGTGAGGTATTTGTTCAAGGTTTTCGCATTGAGTACCTACTTAAATCCCTTGCTTTTTAAAATCTTAAATTTTTTTAGAAGTGCAAAAATGTTTTTCAGTAATATTTAAAGGAGTTACCAGTACGCGGTTATAGTATTTTTAAATTAACCCTGGATTATCCTGGCATACAGCTAGGATAATTTACAATAATTAAATTGGAAATTGTAAGTATGTAGTCTTATTTTCATTGAGTTTTTATTTAGAGATCATCCATAGAGTACGTCACACGTTAAGGGGGGAGGAGGGGGTGGACGAAGTGTGACATTGAGTGACAAGGGGTAGGAGGGGGTCCTAGGTTTCGTGACGTCACATTTCAAATCTTATACATCTAAGAATCTTATACATAAAAATATTTCCAACTCTATCTGTATCTGTAAGGTTTCAAGTAAGTACTTTATAAATAACTAGCTGATGCCCGCGACTTCGTCCGCGTGGATCGAGGTTTTTCGGTTCCCGCGGGAACTCTTTAATTTTCCGGGATAAAAAGTAGCCTATGTGCTATTCCAGACTATAATCTATCTCTGTGCCAAATTTCATCCAGATCCGTTCATCCGTTGGAGCGTGATTGAGTAACAAACATACATCCATACATCCAAACTTTCGCATTTATAATATTTATATTTGATTATCCCTTATCTCTTTCCGCTTCCGGCACGTTTTCGGTTAGTGTTGGATTGCCGAAATTGTAAGTATCAATGCTCTTTCGATCCTTTGATAGTAGAGCACTTGCTATGGTTTGTCTAATGTAGTATGATAATTTTGACAGACGAGGGGTGTATAGCAATCGTCCCTCATAGCCGAGTTCTGGCAGACTGAAGCAGTAGTATGCAAACGGCATGATCTGCTAATATTATCTTAATAACGATGTGTAGTGTGTACTAAGTTACTAACCAATCAACAATATCCTTATCAGATCAATTTTAAGCTTTATCTTATGGCGTGTTTATATTAGGTCGGTTTGGCCGTATTTGACTTCAGCCGTTTTCGGTCACCGTCTAATGGAAACTGTAATTTAGGGATGATGCCAACTCAATCAAATCAGCAACTCTTTATCGAACTTAAAAACGCGCTTGTAGTATGGACGTTGTGTGAAATTCACAGTTGTGACGTCATAAAATTTGTGGATGATGCGAATTTGAGGTCTGTTGGAAGACCTTCTATTTAATAATCCGTTGGAAATAATTTATTTTTGTTATGGCATCATCCCAATTCGGTTGGCCGCATTCGAACGCAGTCCATTTGCGGTGGCCGGTGACCAACCTATTTGTAGTGTTACGGTTGACCGTATTAGGTCATACCTAACCGATTTATAGAGACTTGCTGTTGGCCGAAAACCGAATACGGCTTTTTATTGCTCCTTATAAATTACTAGCTGATGCCCGCAACTTCGTCCGCGTGGTTTAAGTTTTTTTGATTCCCGCTGGAACTCCTTAATTTTCCGGGATGGAAAGTAGCCTATGTCACTCTCCAGGTCCTCAACTATACCCATGCCAAAAATCACGTTACGAAACCCATGAACATTTTGTATGGGAAAATCAAGGGGAAATGTTTTTTGTTTTATTTTATTTTTTCGTCAATTTCCCAATGTTTTTATTAGTTGTTCTGCTATTCAGGATGGAGACAAATCAAAAACCATGAAAATTGGTCCAGCTCGAACAAACCCGACTTTGTTTTATATTATAAGTATATTAAGATAGGTCAGTGACCGAATGTCACCGCACGAATGTATAAAGGCCAATAATTATAATTATTGGTCTTTTTACATTATGTTATCATTATTATGTAAATCGAGAGCCGGCCGAATCGGTCACCGATCGAATGTAAACGCACCATTATTTTATCAGACCAATGTTGTACTGCCTCTTCCATTTACGACTGACGCGCCACTTACCTACCTACCTACCTATTGTACGTTGATGGTATTTATTGTCAAGAACCTTGACGCATGTGCTAAGAAGACTATAAAATGTCCAATACCTAAAAATATGCCTATATGTATTTATAGCCTGTCTTTCCTTATCTAGAAAAAGGTAACTAAGCTTAGAATAACTACCTATAGAAACCAAGTACACTCGCGAAATGTAAGCCGTTAAATTGGTGCCATAAATGGCATCGTCAAGTCCGAAAAAAAGCTGGTTAACTTAGTTTTAGAAGCTACAATGCTACAAACAAACTAACCAATTACTTACCCAACTTTTAGGGGGAAAACATTTAAACTGGAAACATTATGTTTGTGTCTGTGTGCATGACAAGGCAAGTAAACACAGCAATAATAGCGAATTTGTAGCTTGCGTTTTGAGAAGGCGTTGTTTGGAAACACACCTTCTATATGTAGTTATTCTAAGTAACTAAGTAACTTTTGACGCGTGCTTTGCATGGTGAATAGGGCGTTGTTACACCGAATTAACGATGAAGTCATATTATTTAAACTTGATAACGAATAAAGCCCCTGCTGACATACGTCAGGCAAAATCTCTACATACGTAACTTCAAACGTTGTCTGAAAAACTACTATCTATCTATGTAATGGAGTAGAATGTAGTATATATAATATTATGTATAAATAGTTACTTATGTTAGATATTTATATGTGTATTATTAGTACGTAGTGTTTATGTAGTCTATCTTATTTTATAAAAACTAAATTGCCTTGTCACACAACCCGTGATTTCACCATTCCTATCACCAAAGGTTGTCTGGGAGAGATCGCTTTAGCGATAAGACCGCCTTTGCACGCTTCACTAAGATCGAGTTCCTTTTTTAGTATTTCTATGTTTGAGTGCAATAAAGAAAACAAAAAAAAATTGGCAGGCATAGGGACTGCCGATAGAAGTGAAAACTAATATTTAAAATAATTTTTCAAAAAAAAAATTCAAATAATTAAAATATAAACCTTAAAAATAAGCCATTAAAGTTTAATTACGAATGTAGTATATTTATATTTAAGACCTTTTGTCTTCGTAACAACGCGAGCATGTCGGTGACGGTGACGCGAATCCACAAGATTACCCCCGACCAAAAAGTGCTCAACGCGGCTAATGAAGTTTTCACTTCAAAAAGCGCCGGGCTAAGCGCGTCTCTTTTGTTTACCTCATAATCTGTAGGTAGGTCTACGTGAATATATATACCTATACTACAAAGGAAAACCACTAGTTACACACTACTAAATAACATTGCCTAACAGGTTTTAGATACCTAGGTAATACATGTTATTTGAGTTTTTGAACGGCCATAGACCTGCGTGATGCGTCCGCTGTTGTACATTGTATGTTCAACAGAGCTGGACGTCCACAGGCTGGGGCCATACCACAGTGTATACTCGTGTGGCCATACTGCTAACGCTAAAACACGTACCTTGACTTTCCTAAAATAAGGATTATAATTCTAAAGCACGAAAGTCAACAATAATGAAACAATATTGCTTAAAGCGTTAGTAATATGGCCACAGGTATGTTGATGATACTATGACTGTATAAGAATGGGCAGACGAAATTGAGCTCTAATTCAATTCTGTCATGGTTTATTTTACTTTTCGCCGAACCTTTACCATTTGATCGACAATTCTTACGGAATCAGGGGGCCAGGTCCCGGGTTTCGAATCCTGAGTTGACTTAAAGAGCTTTTTGGAGATTTATCTCTAGATCTCCGTGCTGCAGGTCATGCCTTCGGTCGCTAGGGGTCATCCATAAAGTACGTCACACTAATTTCATGATTTTTTGACCCCGCCTCCGTCCTTGTCACAGTCGCTCACATTTGTGAGTCGCTTGATCTTCAAGGCAGATCAAGCGCAATTAAAAACGACGGATTGGCATCCCATCGGATTATGAGAGTGAGGGAATAGAGAATGCATCTGAATTGGCTCACAAAAATGTTCACTATACATCGCTTATATAGGTAATAGGTATAGATAACTTTGTGTTTATATCTATACCCACAAAGTTATCTGACCGGGTCACAGCGTCGCTGGTATTTATTAGGTATATGAAAAATAAAATAAAAACAAAAACTAAACAAAATTTTGACCTCTAGGCCAGATAAGTTGGTGGGACTGTAGTTGTCTAGAGAAATCTGTCCCTTAGTAGGAACATAGTGCGTAGTTATTTGGCTAGTCTGAACTTCTGAAGTCGCTCTGAAGATTGGCCGTCGCGCGTCGTGGCCGTGGTCATTCCATTTAATTGTAATACAAATATTTGGAGGCCAAAAAGGCCCCAAACTGCGCGCGCCCTATTTTCTCGACGAACTTAAAACACCAGAGGTGATTCACCCTAGATGTTCCAATGACCTTGAGACCGTCAGTGCTCGGGCGTGCGCCATGGCGGCCCCCGCTCCGCCGTAAGGAGGGGATATACAAGCTTCCATAACAAAACAAACCATAAACCAGCATCTGAATAGACGTACGCGTGTGAAAAGCTAACCTTTTTACTTAAAAATCAAAAACAATAACCCTTTTTCGCGTAAATAATCCGAAATTCCCCTTTCCGTAGTGTGGGAATGAAGAAACACGAGGGTTTTCACTTTTATACGCATGCGTTCAAAAACATTGACAGTTCAACGTGTTTTTCAATAGTGGTCATCTTAACTCGGTCGGATTATACCTACGCGGTGCAAAGGATTGTGAGCGGTGTGTCGGTAGTTGAAGAGTGAAAATTGCATATCGCTTGGTGACATTTGGAAAATAAAGGTGCGGTGTTTTTGTTTACGGAATGCGTTTTTTCCTTTCGATTGCATATTTTGTTTCGTATGTAACATGTATAATTGCACAAACTGACGCTATAATTTTACTTGATGTTAAGACATTTCATGACATGCATTTTCCTAAGCTTGTCTAATTAAACTAAGTACCTACTTAATTACTTTTTCGAAGACTTGTTTACACATTTTGGTTTATTGGTACCTAACTACTTACTTTATGATGTTAACAATATTATGATGGGACTTGAGAGGATGTTGATGAGGATGCACTGTGGGATGCACCCACCTTCCTAGCCTGCCTGCTACTTACCTGTGTATTCTTTTTTGAACAAGATACATAAAAGTTACAATCCGACATTTTTATAAAATAGTGACATATACCTACCTACATAATTATCAAATTGCAAAAATATCGTACAATTCAACAATAAATTGTGTCACTTTTTTACAAATTTATCGGATTGTACTTAAGTTTTATTTGGTATAGATAGACGAGCCTGAACACGTTTTGTGAGCCAAATGTTAAGCCATGGCTCCTACGACTAGGTATGATCAATGAATGTATTAAATTAAAGCATCTAAATATTTTAAATACACTATCCACGTTATTCCGCCTAAATATTAGCCTGGAGTCTGGACGCACAATGCGCTATTATCGCCCAAGCGCTTGTTTGTTAGCCGCTGAGCTTCCATCGCTATGTTCGGATCAGATAACCGACATTCCCTTTATCAGATTCCTGAGGCCTGAGGCCTGAGGTTCATGAAGCCGGAGCCGCACTGGCGTCGGACCAGAAGATAGTGTTATTGAGCAAAATTCGCATATGAGTGGCCTGTGGCACCGACGCAGTTGCGATGCGGCATAACACAACCACAACCATTACGAAGATGAAATCCCCGATTTCTTGCGTCAATCAGGCATGGACCCGCGCCACGATATCCGAGGCTCACGGACAAGTCAACCGTCTCCTAACTTCATACGCCCTGGTCCGGTCCAGGAGGCGCCCTTAAGAAGACGTTGTCAGCTTTTGGTTTATTTTTAATATACAAAAAATAAGCACAAAGAATACAAAACAATAAAGGTTTTATTAAACACACCATGCTTTCATCAAATTGAAGAGCTGTGTGGGGAAAAGGATTGCCTAGAGAGACATCTAGGTCAGTGGCATAATCCAGTCCTTGCAGTCCTTGCTGCCGTGTTAAGCTTGCAGACTCTTGAGCTACATCTTTAGACTATGACAACCAGAGAGGCTAGAGTCTAGACGATCAGGGCAATAGAAGCTAATGTGCGCCCAGACTAAATGCTTTGTTTTATTTTTGTACGACTATTTGCTGGACGCCCATGACGCGATTCCAACGTGATCCGATGTTAATATGTTGAAAATAGAATAGCTACCCGAATATTTGTGATTTCCTACCAAGGTTAGAGGAAATATACACTTAGGGATAAAAAAATATACCCATAGTGTAATTTAACATTATATTGCAGGTTGAGGCTCTAATTGTGGGTTTACAATAATGCATATTACTATAATATGATCTAGCTGTATTTTTCCTGTTATTGTATTATAACCTGTTGGATGTCCTCAAATAAATAAATAAAAATAAAACGGACAGACTAAAATGCCACGTCATTCGCTTTGATATGGAGTGCACATGCTCAGCGAAAGAACGTAACGTCGTTTCGGATGTTTTTCCTTTCGGGTCCTTAATATGTTTTCGTAATTCGTACTACATATTATTACGTCACGAATGAGCTTTTTTAATTCCCACGTGAACTCCTTAATTTTCCGAGATAAAAATGTATCCTATGTCACTCTCCAGGTCCCCAACTATATCCATGCAAAAAACCACGTGAATCCGTTGCTCTGTAGCGGCGTGATTGAAGGACAAACCAATAAACCAACAAACAAACACACTTTCGCATTTATAGTAAATATTATGATGTATGATACCTATTGTATCGTTTGTTAAGTCGAGGTACCTAAAATTATTTTTGGAGGAAAACTTGATACCGTTGGCCTTGGGTAATTTTTTCTACAAAGACATATAATATATATACCTAATACTATGTACACTTTACAAATGCGGTATTGTAATTAGGAATTATGGTTGCGCTATCATGCTCCAAAATTGTGTAAGGCAAACTCTTAAAAAAAATGGTTTTATGAACAAGGTATAAAAATAGGTAAACGAAGATTATAGGAATAGATATCACCTATTGAATTATCCACGTCCCCTGTTAATTTAATGTTTGATAACTATTTCAAACTATCGATTGCTGATTTAACTACGAGAGTTGTCAAATACCCAAATCACATAAAGAAATGTCGTACAATTTAACAATTATGTCACTTTTTACAAATCTGTCGGATTGTAACTTTTCTTAATAGGGATGATGACAACTTAATCAAATCAGCAACTCTTTATCAAACTTAAAAACCTACGTTAAAAACGCACTTCTTGCATGGAAGTTGTATGAAATTCACAGTTGCGACTTGTGACGTCATAAAATTTCAACGCACTTTTTTTTCTTTAATCTTTATTTTAAAATGGTTATCAAACTTAAAACTAACCGAGGATGTGAGTTTTAGGTCTTTTGGAAGACCCTCTATTTAATAATCAGATAAGAATAATTTATTTTTGATTAGGCATCATCCCTATTATATTAAATAGGGTCCTGTTTTAAATTATTGTTACTTTCCATCTGACAACCCTATATGTCCACGAGTCCAGTACCACAAGAAACCTTGAATCCAAATTAATGCTCCAAATGTGTAGAATTTAATACATTATTACCGTCGTGATAATAATACGAGTAAATGGTTATATACCAAGATAAGAATTTTAAAAACGGCTATGATATCGGTTATAAAATGTGAAATATCATCGAAAATATTCATTTATCCTATCTCTCTTTCAAAAACTCCTCCTCATAGATAATTTTGTATACTCATCGATTCGGAAGAAAGGTACATTGTAAATGTAAGTAGGTTAGATTAAGAAATAATATACTACATAATAATAATATACAATAGCATACTAAGGTTTTGTAATAATTACTTATTTTTATTTATGTTCCTCTTTGATTTTTTGGGATGAACAGTTGCATATTATGTCCTTTCAATGCCATATTATCCTGTTCTTATTCCCCTATCTCAAACTCTCATATAATTACGAAAAACCACGTAGGTACCTTTCTTCAAAATCGGTTGAACAGATGAGTGAAAGCGTAGCAGACAGACAGAAAGATGGACGGATAGACAGACACTTTCGTATTTATAATATCAGTATGTAGGTAATTTATTTTGCATATTATATATTAAGTACCTATGTACCTATTGGTTTTAATTTATTATGGTATTTCTGCACCATCTACTGCTTGTTTGTGCTTGCTTGTCTGTAGTCTTGTATTTTTATATCATTGGTTGCCTGGAAGGGATCGCTAGGTAAGCGATAAGGTCGCCAAATTGTATGCTTCTTTGTTTTTCTTTGTAATAATATTTGTGGTGTACAGTAAAACGTTATTCATTCGTTCATTTAAAGAAGCAAATATTTACTTACTTTCCGCAACTACGATTAGGTATTCTGTGCTTTCATTACGATACCATTTTGCGAATCCTAGCATAGTCTGCTCACTGTTCATTGTTTTATGAATTTATTTTGTTTGTTGCAGGTGGGATGCTCTCAGCTCAAATAGCTTGTACAAATGATCAATGTTCATAAGCTTCTGAGTAGTCCGATCATGTGTCGACAAAGATGCCTCGATGCATTCAGTTGCGTAGACGCGTAGAATCCTATTTGAGACAGATGCAATCCATTCGATTCTTACTCCTCATCACGTTCATCAGCCTAACGCTCTCCGTGATCTATATCCAGTTAGTAGACAGCCAAAATACAACTGTCGTCAACGAAAAATTGGTACACGAAGTTATAAAAAATGTCGCTCGTGATTACAGATATGCAGAAGTATACAGAAAGACGGACAAGTTACCAAGCGGTGTCAAACACATCCTCCTCTGGACTCAGTATGATTTCGCACCGTTCTACTATTTCGGGAAAGGTCAAAAAGCATTCATTGATAAGAACTGCTCGGTGATAAACTGCTACGTCACAACCGATAGAGATTATTTCAATGGAGATGTGACAAAGTTCGATTTCATATTTTTCAATGGGCGAAATATTAATCCGTTGACAAAAGCAGAACTACCACAGAATCGGTCACCGCATCAAAAGTATGTTTATTTCAACATGGAGTCAGCAGATAATATACCAGTTTGCAATGTGATGTATGATGATTTCTTTAACGTAACAGCTACTTATAGACTCGATTCTGATATGCCCATTCCGTATGTCCAAATTAAAAATGTGTACGGTAAAGTCATAGGCCCTAGAACTGAAATGGACTGGATTAGTGATGGTGTTATGGTCGACGAGAAGCTAGCAATGAGACTGAGGAATAAAACCAAAGCAGTGGCTTGGTTTGTTTCGAATTGTAAAAGTAGAAATAACCGCCGCGAATATGTAAACAAATTGCAGCAAGCTTTAGTTCCATACAATTTAAGTGTAGATATATATGGCAGATGTGGATCGTTCACGTGTCCAAGGAAACAGAAAAATTGTACTACCCTTTTGGATAGAGATTATTTCTTTTATTTGTCGTTTGAGAATTCTTTCTCTGATGATTATGTCACGGAGAAGCTCATAACAGCGTTGACACACGACATTGTGCCGATAGTATATGGCGGTGCTGATTATTCTAGGTATGTAAATATGTAATATCTGCTCATAATACTACCCTTACTACTAAGTTTCAGGTCATTTGACGCGGACGTTGAGTATTCTATTCGAGCGTCGAACACTTTGGCACTGATGTAAAATTAACCTTAATCTTGTTTTAGAGCATAAGTTCGTCCAAACGTCTACATCTAATGTTTTTAAATTGGTGGTACTGAATTTGTGACCTTGAATTAAGGATATGTTATACCTACTAAGTTTCATCGAACTGGGTTGAGGAGTACCTACTTGCCCAAAGGAGTACCGCTTAACTTTACTACTCTTCATATTGATAAATAATTGTCATCGATTTCCTCGACCGATAAACGTGTAGATAGCTAATCACTTACCCACTTGATGTTAATGACTGTTATTGATATCAATTGTTTCATTTTAATGATAAGAACGGGGACTGATGGCTTGGCATTCAACAAACTAAGCACATGTGCTACATTATTTTTAGCCAATTTGACTAGCCTATAAAATTTTATATTGTATAAGATTTCGAGTGTTAGAAACAATTATAAAATACCACGTTCAGCAGTGCTGCTCCAAAGAGGTTGTCAAAACTTTGGATATCATTCTAATGTTAATAATTTTCTTTTCATCCCACAGATTCCTTCCACCAGGATCGTATCTCAATGCACGGGATACAACACCAACCGAACTAGCAGCAACCATTGCAGACCTCATGAAGTCTTACACAGAGTATAGTAGATTCTTCGGCTGGAAGCAATACTACACTTACCGTGATCCGTCCAATAATGACAATGTGTGTTCAATATGTAAAGCCCTTAACGAACAGTCGATGGAAAAACCGAAGTACTACAAGCAGTTCCGCAGCTGGTGGCTACCGAACTTTGGTGAAAGGTGCAGATGATATTCTCAGAAACGCTGCCATAGTTGCAGTGAAATTAGTTTGTTGAACGTCGATTTGCAAATTGAAAAGCTAACTACAAGAGGATAAGGTTCAAATTTAGTCAGTAGGGTACTATCATAGCTTAAAGCAGTATTATTTTAATATTGTTGACGCTCTTGTTTCAGAAATGAAATCCTCAAGGGACGTTAAGGTAGTCAAATCAAACGATAATAGGGATGATGACAACTCAATCAAATCAGCAACTCTTTAACAAACTTAAAAACTTTTCTAGTATGGAAGTTGTATGAAATTCACAGTTGTGGCGTCATCAAATTTCAACGCACTTTCTTTTTTCAAATCAAATAAATATAACCATTTTAAAATATAGATTAACTAGCTGATGCCCGCGACTTCGTCCGCGTGGATCGAGGTTTTTCGGTTCCCGCGGGAACTCCTTAATTTTCCAGGATAAAAAGTAGCCTATGTGTTACGCCCGAACGGCTGAACGGATCTGGATGAAATTTGACACAGAGATAGATTATAGTCTGGAATAACACATAGGCTACTTTTTATCCCGCGGGAACCAAAAAACCTCAATCCACACGGACGTAGTCGCGGGCATCAGCTAGTCAAATAAATATTATAAATGCGAAAGTTTGGATGGATGTATGGATGTTTGTTACTCAATCACGCCCCATCGGCTAAACGGATCTGGATGAAATTTGGCACAGAGATAGATTATAGTCTGGAATAACACATAGGCTACTTTTTATTAGGAAAATTAAAAAGTTCCCGCGGGAACCGAACATCCTCGATCCACGCGGACGAAGTCGCGGGCATCAGCTAGTTAATCTATATTTTAAAATGGTTATCAAACTTAAAACTAACCGAGGATGTGAATTTTAGGTCTTTTGGGAGACCTATTTAATAATCAGTTAGAAATAATTTATTTTTGATATAGGCATCATCCCTATTTTAAAACAATACCCACAGGTAATATTCAACATGTTTATGTTATCATCGAAGTTTGCTGTAGCATTGTCAAAATTCAAAATGACTGATGATTACCTAATAGCACAGAATAGGTAATAGTCTAATAGTGTTAGTTTATAAAATAATCATGCGCTTTCATCTAAAACAAAAACCGACTTCAAAACTATACCTATAAGTACGAACAATCTGAGTATATATTATTTTGTTTTTTGATGATTTACTCAAAAAGCGCTAAATCAATTTGGTTAAAATTGATATGGGACCACCTCTGAAGTATGATCTACCAAACATTCATAATTGGCGGAATGATCGCATAACATACATACAAAAAAACATACAGTCGAATTAAGAACCTCCTCCTTTTTTGAAGTCGGTTAAAAAGTCCGTACCTTTGTAGGTAGGTACGCTTGATCAAAACTACATATTATTTTAATCTTATGTTGGACTTTGTAATTTTTGCATAAGATGGTGCTTACGGGATCATCATATCGTTAATTATTGTATTATTGTAGAGGATACAGAAGTAAAGAGTGAACTTCTGTATTCTCTCTCTTTTAAATTAACCAAGAGAGAATGTTTTGTCATATTTTGTAACTACCAGAATAATATTAAGTATTTAATTCATAATTTTAATAAGTCAATGAGCATTTAACAATGAACACTTCATAGGTTGTAAAAAATATTATTAAGTACTTACTTACAATACTATGACTTAATAAATAGTAAGAATTATTTAATTAAATAAAACTTATGAAATAATTATGAATAAAAACACTGCCGGGTGTACAAAATTAACTTTTTTTAATTAAGTAATAATAACTTTTGTCACGGACCTTATTTTCCTCAATAGCAAAACGTAATTTATTGTAATGTAAATATAACCCAAAAAACAAACCAAATAATACTAGTGGTTCGCCCCGAACTGAGACCTCGCGGTATCCATAAACATACAGAGCGCCATCTATGTGAAGTTCTGTTAAAAATAGTGAAGCTCATTAAAAATTAAATAATTTCGTTTCCTTAGAATATTTATCTAATTTTAGTATTTGTTGTTCAAGTACAGGATATAATTCAAATAAGTGATCAAGTTTCAGGCTCAGCCTTTTCTTTTTAAGCACAAACGAATAAATTTGTACAGAGCGCCATCTATTGACAACATTGTGAAGTTTGTTAAAAATACGTATGCTCATTAAAAATTAAATAATTTCGTTTCCTTATAATATTTATCTAATTTTAGTATTTGTTGTTCAAGTGCAGGATATAATTCAAATAATTAATCAAGTTTCAGGCTCAGCCTTTCAGAAAATTGGGAGTTCTGAGGTCATCTTTGGACGTCAGAAAATCACCACTTTGAAAGCCCCCCATTTCGTCAATTTTAGGGGAAAAATTAAAAAAAATATATATTTGGACTCCGTTCCTCATTATCTTTAAAATGATATACCGCAACCCTATGTAATGCTATAAAAAATATTTTACTTCGCATTCGCTTCTATGAGAGCCCCCCTGAAATAAAGGTTTTTATAACTTTTAAAGCCATATTCGGCGGGAGGCCATCGGTTTACATAGTATATTTAAATTTGAAGTAATTACGTTCAGTAATTCAGAAGTTATAAGGCTCTGACAGACGGACGGACGGACGGACGGACGGACGGACGGACGGACAAGTGCCAATTCACCCAAGTAGACTCAGAGACCTTCGCTTCGCTCGGTCAATAAACTCCCTAAAACATGTTGTGCTTAAAACTAACTTTTAAATTAATATAAGAGTACGTACTTGCTCCTAATCTTATATTATTTTGTATTTAATAGGTACCTATATACTTTTTTGTTTATAGGTAGGTTCGGATATATTGTTATAATAATGTTCAATTAATTTCAGTGATTATATATTATTTTCTTCAGACTTGTTTATCGTTTAGTTATTATTTTAATATCATTATTCAACCACTCAGCACATATTTTTTCATGTCATCAACTTTTTGGTTGTTATTAATGTCTATAGTTCTACAATGTACGGTTGACGTCAAAAGTCCATACCGAGCTTAAATGCTAAAACTGTGTGTAAGCAATCTGAATCATCCACACAAACATAATCTGTCCAAAATATTTACCTTAATTTAACAGCATTATGTTCAAACCATTACTATTCAATACTACTTAAATTATTGCCATAAATGGTCAACAATGTCAACCTACAAGATGAATATTATTTATAAGTAAGTTTGACGGTGACGAGAAAGCCACCTTGTTTGCTTATTCTATATGGACTTTTGACGTCGACCGTACATAAAAAAACAAAAATGTTCTAAATATTAAAATAGTGTATAATTTTAGACGTTCAGCCACCTGTTCAGGTGGCCCGGGGTTTGATCCTCGGGCACACATTTCTAAGGCCCGTATCAATGAACCGACATCAGCTAAGAACAGCCCCCCGATTGTGTAAGAAAATCGTTATCGTTTGTCAAACGGATAATTCAACCTGTTTAAGGAGTTCATAGATGCCTGCACGTCAAAAAGCATGTAGGAACTCCATAAACAGTTCGAGTAATACGTTTTAAGCTGTCAAATGATTAACGATTTGCTTAGACAATTGGGCCTCAGGTCATTAGCATAGATTGACCGATAATTGAGAACCTATTTTTTAATTTAAGTATACCGGTTTATTAACACAGGCTTAACTTTTCAAAGCTAATGTGAATGAATGAACCAGAAGCTTAATTCGCTATAATCCGCCACAGCAGACAAATCCATGCGGTCTTCCATGTGCGTGTCTTCCACCGACAGCATGCGAACACCCACCACCCAGCAATTCGCACCGGCACAGCACCACACCACACAAATCCTCCAAATCACTCTCTACGTACGTTTCACTCCGAAACCGGAGAATCCTCAGGAGATGTTGACTCGACAGTGCACGATTGTGAAGTGACGATCGTGTCGAAAGTTCCGTCTCAACATCTCCTGAAGATGCTCCGGTTTCGGAGTGAAACGTACGTTGAGAGTGATTTGGAGGATTTGTGTGGTGTGGTGCTGTGCCGGTGCGAATCGCTGGGTGGTGGGTGTTCGCATGTTGTCGGTGGAAGAATGGATTTGTCTACTGTGGCGGATTATAGCGAATTAAGCTTCTGGTTCATTCATTATCATGGACTTCCGCAAAGTAACGCCTGCTTAATAAAGCTAAAATGTGCATTTCGAGTAATTAAAATATATCACTAGCTATATGGGTGAGGGAGAAGATTTTGATGAAACCTGCATGAGAGAGAGTTTTTAATAATGTTCTTAAAGTAATGAAGTCTGCCAATCGATATTTGGCCAGCGTGGTTGGTTCATTATGATAAATGTGTAATTTCGAGCGTTTACCAGTGGTACCACGGGTACCACTGGTTTGACCCATTAATTGGACAACGGGTAACTATATATACCCATTTCACTTGGGTTTACAACGCGATTAAAAATATAGTATAGGTATACTTAGTACGTATAAATAAAATTACCTGTGAATGGCTCAACCCAGGGGTACCACGGGTAAACGCTTGCAATTTCGATTTGAAAACTGACCAAAAATTCAAACCAAGGCCGTTTTGAAAGACATATTGTGTGATCAGCTTAAAATAGTAAGACCTCTAATCGCCTTATCTCGTTGTTATAATATTTATAAATGTTTGTGATGTAAACTTATGAATACAATAAAATGTTAACAAGTGTTTTACAGTCATTTTTTTTATTCCACTACAAGTTAACTCTTGACTGTGATCTCACCTGATGGTAAGTGACGATGCAGTCTAAGATGGTAGCGGGCTAACCTGTTAGGGATATGGCAGTTATATTAAACCGGTAAGTCTTTGCCGGTAGGGTGTTAACTAGTCACGGCCGAAGTCTCCCACCCACAGAACACATAATTATGTGTTCTGTGCTCCCACCCGACCAGACCAGACAAAATGCAGAAATTATAAATTCCCAATCGGGAATCGACCCGGGACCTCTCACATTAAGACAACAGCGCTCAACACTGCGCCAGGGAGGTTACATTTGGGTTGGCATTAGAACATCCCTACGTCATCAAAGCCTTCAAAGCCAAATGAAAAGAAAACCACAGACTTGGGGATCAGGATAAGTTTTGATACCTATTGCGTTCGAATCCAAATCTAAGTTTTTGCGGACAAGTCGCGGGCAACGTCGTCGTCAACCGATTGACGTCCACTGCTGGGCATGGGTCTATATGCAAGGACATCAGGAGGACATACAGGAGGCAGTAGGCATCAGTAGAACTTCAGTAGTTCCGTAGTGTTATCAATCAATCAATCAATCAAATATTCATTTATTCTATTTAGGTACACTGTAGGTACACATATTGACGTCGATTAAGTACTTACTTATAAAACATGATGGTGATAATTAGTTACGGTAGCTTAAAACTAAAGCTACGAGGGTTCTAAACGCGCCCTGGTCCGAGAAGAGCCCACTACAAACGCAGCCGGGTTTTTTTTTCTTTTCATTATCACCATCTCACAAATCATCTTAGCTAAGGAACTATCAGAGCCATTAGAGCAAATTATAGCTAAGCTTCCTTGTCATTTAATATTTCCTTTGACATGGTAATAAGATTTTTCAATGAGTTTACGTTTTACATTAACTTTGAACTTATTCAGAGACACCTTCGACATGTCTTCTGGGAGCTTATTGTAGAAGCGGACTGTTTCCAACAAATGAATTGCTATTTTTTTCTACATACAAGTTTGTACGAAACCCTCGATGCGCGATTCCGACTCGCACTTGTTCGATTTCTTTTATAAGACAATGCAGCTTACTCAAAACCAACTCGAAACTCTTTCAATTAATTTCCATCAGTCGGAATAACGAAAAGAACCGCTATTTTCTTGCGATGTTTCCATTCCCGGCACGTTAGCGGTTTACCACGTGTTGTCGCTTTCCACATTCACATTTTACATTTTTCCTTTTCCAAGCTTGATACTTTAAAGATTCTGTTGAAATATGGCGAGACTTTTGTCTGAATCCTAAATAAGATATTGTGGAGCGCAATAGAGATTTTTTTAACAAAATTTGTTACCAATAAAAAAAATACAGGGTATTCCTAACTACTTACGAGTAGCTGCGTGAAATCCACACCTTCTGAATTTTAAATCATTACATTCCAAAAATTACAACCTGTAGCTTACACGAGTTACACCATCTTATTCTAAGTTCTTGCAGGAAAGACTGAGTAGCATTCCGAACCAGCCGTAAAACTCGACGATTCAAAACCACTCGCTAAAGTTTAGTTGAGTAAAAAAAGTTAAAAACGAAGATAAAGACGGTGGGTTGATCGAAATAATAATGATGCACGTAGGAGAACAATATCGATGATTTAATTTTATTAGAGCACTAGAAAATGCCCGCGACTTCGTCCGCGTGGATTAAGTTTATTTTAATTCATGGGGGAACTCTTATCAAATTTTCCCGGATAAAAAGCAGCCGACCTGAAGTCGCCGCCGGGATGACTAACTACCGGGAACCTACCTCCAAACCAAGTTCCTTCCATCAAAATTGGTTGAAAAGATGGGTCATTAAAGCGTAGCAGACAGACACACTTTTGCATCTATAATATTGTTTTAAAGTCTTTATTGCACATATTATAAATACCATGTACATTTTGGTACAAATTTGTTATTTTTTTCGTATTTTCAATTCATTTATAGTTCTCGAAAGCGAACCGATAGTAACACTGGAGTCTGGAAGCCACTATACAACAGCGTGTGTCGAAACGGGAGGAACTTTTCTAATTAACTTAGTTGAAACTTTTTTCGCTAACGACGTCCGCACCGGAATGGCTTCTGTAGCTCCTTGTCTTATAGTTCCAGACACGTTTGCTACTTGTTAAGCTCATCTGGGGTCGTATAACTATTTGTGGAGCCGAATTAAAGGAAGTGGAAAGTTTGGTTTATAACTAACTAGCAGATGCCCGCGACTTCGTTCGCGTGAAATAAGATTTTAGAATTTCCGCGGGAACTCCCTAATTTTCCGGGATGAAAAGTAGCCTATGTCACTCTCCAGGGCTTCAACTATAGGTACCTATGCAAAAAACGACGTCAATCCGTTACTCCGTTGCGGCGTGATTGAAGGACAAACCAACAAACCAACAAACAAACACACTTTCGCATTTATAATATTAGTATGATACGAAATGGAATTCAAGCAAACAATTCAAAAAAGGATTCCTTGAACACAAAATGTTTTTTAGATTAGATAGCATTCGAGAACTCGAGACGACGAATAGTTTCTAATCAAATAGAAAGCAAAAAGTAGAAGTGAAATGGTATCAGATTGTAAGCATAGAGCTTACATTATTGCAAGACGGTTTCAATAATGTAACCTCTGTAATGTAATGCCGAGAAGTTTTGCTAAGTGATTTTCGGCAAGTAGGTACCTAAGTGTATGTGAAAAGTAATCTTTTTGGGAATTTACTAACTAGAATGGATCTTGGTTTTGAATCCTGTGGGAAATATGATTTTCCAGGACTTCGAGGACCTAAAAAAAAAATATTTTAAGGCATTAAAGTTCAATTACGAATTTAGTATATTTATATTTAAGACTTTTTGTCTTTGTAAAAACGCGAGCATGTCGGTGATGGTGTCGGTGACGCGAATCCACAAGTTTACCCCCTACTAAAAAGTGCTCAACGCGGCTAAAGAAGTTTTCACTTCAAAAACCATCAAAAGCAAGTAGATTTATGTCAAATTTGTTTATTGTTTTACAGTAATTTATGTAACTATCATATCCAGATGCTTATAGCATGCTATCATTTTATCTCGAGTTACTGTAGTCCTAAGAGGAAAAGAGATAAACCTAGTTTTATTATCCTAATAGCATATGGATTGGGATTTGGGTTATACTTGCATAATTCACCAGATAAAAAACTTGCGCCCATTTTTACGAAACATTACTACAACAAGTAATCTCATAAATGACACAGACGTATAAAACAAGTAGGTCCATTAAACAACCAACAAGCTCTCGTACGCGTTTCCCCCAAAAAGGACGTCGATTGACCGGAAATAGTGGCGCTGTATTTACAACTTCCGGCCCGGGGGATGGCGGGAAACCAATTAATAACTTTTATCGCTTCCGGCGCTGGCGTCTCGAACAATTAGCACGGCAATAAAAATCTTCACGGTTGATTGGAATCAGGATACATGATGCGAACAATTTTTCGACTTACCTCACTAAAGTGCTGCAATTCAGCCGTGTTTTTCTGAAAAAATATCGCGTCCATGTTCAAGTTGTGGCGACTGCGTCGGGCTCAGAACCTTGGAATTCATGATTCCTATATCCATGATCCATAGTCCATGTTCCGATCGCAGTCGTCACTGTCAACTGTCAATATTGACAACTGACAACGGATGGCGCGAAAAAGAGTCCGGTTTTGCGCCTAATAGTGAATACATACTTAACGGAGCTACCAGCGTTTTTTTTGGACCCCTGGGTCCGCCGACAAAGAGTCTAATCTAATTGAAGCTTTTTTTGATATACTCAGTTTGTTTGATACTGGCAACAATGTCATGCAAAACTCAAGGCTTAACAATAAAACCTAGTGGATTTGGGGATACCCAAAGTAACATTTCTTAATTTGCTGTCATTGTGTACTCCTTCACTAGACAGACGCTACGGTTTTTCTAGTTTTTGAAGTCAAACTTCTTTACGCACGCTTGACTTGGGGAGCAAGCTGGTGAATGCATGACGAGAGCGTTACAAAAAGAGGCGAACGGAAGTTGAGAGGGAGATAGGTATAAGTTAGTGAAGATAGAAAGAGAGAGAGTTACGTTTCGTATATTACTGTAGACTGTAGAGGCAAGAGAGGTGCGAGCACACATTTTCTTTCTCTCTTTCTCTCATAGCCAGTTACTAAGTTTTACTTCAGTCGTGTGGTCTAAAGCACACTCGTTTTTTTAAACAACCTGCATTTTATGGTATTTTGCTGCGACATTGGATTTTGTGCCAATAGCGGAAGAGTATAAATCAATCAGAGGTGATTGCGATCGTTAGGTACACCACCACCACCACCACTACAGCCCATTAACGTCCCACTGCTGGGCACAGGCCTCCACTCTCATAGAAGGGAGGGTTAGGTACACCGCAGCATTCATTTTTACGTAAAAATGCCCCAGTACAAATAAGTACATGACATTGCATTAAACACATTGGTGTAGTCACTTACGGCCCACTCAAACCTTAAAGCGTTTTATCGCAAGCTATCGATAGCTATAAAATCCGCTGTGGGTATAACATTCTCGATAAAAATCTTCCGATGCGAGCGGGAGTGCCTATCGCACTGTGATGTCATTACGGAACCCCCTAGGCACACAAGCAATACGCTCCACTATCAAATGTGGAGGAGGCATATTATTCTGAGGCCATACTGCCAAGTGCCAACGCTTAAAGCCATATTGTTTCATTATTGTTGACTTTCGTGTTTTAGAATTATAATCCTTATTTTAAGAACGTCAAGATACATGACATCAAACTTATATTTTGAGTAATATTGCTTAAGTATATATTGTTTTAATCGTTGGCGGTATAGCCCCTGTTCTTTTTGGTGTGAGGTTTCGGCTTAGGCTAGTAACAATTCCCTAACGGCAAAGACGAGCCGTCAAGGCATTTAGCGTACCAGTACGATTCCGTGTAGTGACCGATTAGTTGTTTTGTCAGAACTGCCATACTCTTAGGCCAGGTTAGCCCGCTTCCATTTTAGACTGCAATGTCCAAGCAACGTCACTTTTCATCCACGTGTACCTAATCATCGCAGTGTAGGGATAACTTGTCATTTCATCGTCGTAAAGAATATAAATAATAAGTCTTAATTCATTACAAATAATTTTTTTAAACAGGCTTTTATCGTTCGCCTGGAATTTGGTGTGACGTAATTTTTTTTTCTCGGCAAACAAGTATATCAAAAAGTAAACAGCCTTTTATTTGATATCATGGTGATAAATTTAACTAGTCCGCCATCTTTGGGAATCCGCCATATTGAATTTATAGAATGACGCCACTTAGCTAACCATGCGTTATCCAAACTAAACGTGTATACAAAATTTAAATTCATAATTAAAATTCAGTAGCAAGATTTGACCTAAACAAACACACAAACATTGTTATGTACATACAAGTTAAATAAAAGCTTGTAAAAACACCACCTACACGATTTCCTAGATCAATGTTCCGCGATAGTCAATACAAAGAGGATGTAAGTAGATTTGCGGGGCCTCCCGCACGACGCGCCGCGGGCATCGTTCATTCAATTACGAGCTCACCAAGTGCCTCTGAGCTATGCATTGAGAACTCCAAACTGCCTGCCGAAATTACTTAGCAAACGCGTTGGCAGCTAAGATTGTTATTAGTTCAGTCGGATTAACCCCTTGGCGTATGGCACTGGCCTCTTCGAGTTATGTACGATGTAAGGGATCATCCATAAAGTACGTCACACGTTAAGGGGGAGGGAGGGGGTCGACGAAGGGTCCTAAGTTTCGTGAAGTCACATTTCAAAATCTTATACAACCCAATAAAATGCCAAATTTGAACTATTAACGAAAAACTTAAAATTATTTCTAACTGTATCTGTATCTGTGAGGTTTAAATTGTTTTATTGGCGAGTTTTTTAATTGTTTCTAGATGTAAAAGGGGGGGGTCTGACAAATGTGACCAATTGTGACAAGGACGGGGGAGGGGTCAAAAAATCACGAAATTAGTGTGACGTACTATAAGGATGACCCCTAATGAGTCGACTACAGCTGAGTCGCGCTGAGTCGAATTGAGTAGCATTTGTTTTCGCACTTCGGCCCGCCGCTAATCGACGCATGCGTTCATAATTATTAATATATTATATTATTTACTATGAATACTTATATTATTTAATATGATTCAAATTTTTAAAAATATCGAATCCTGTACCAACTGGGTAGCTTTTGTCTAGGCCAACGAGGAAGTTTTCAATATATAGGTAGACTGTGCTATGTATGTAAACAATATGTGAAACAATAACGCAAAGTAACATAATATAGTCTGTAGTTAATAAATGGAGTATTTGCTTCCATACAGAGTCCATACTCGAGCGGTATCTGCTATTTCTTATCAGGTGCCTTATTCCTAATGTTAGTTTAGATTCAAGTCATTAGTTGTAGCGGATTACAGTTATTTTATATTATAGCCCAATTTTTCAAATTAAGTCCAGGAAATTATTATGTATTGATAATTTAGAAATATTTGTTGTATACAGTCTTCTCCTACAGCGTAAGTCCCGGTTCTGGAATTGTTACGACATACGCGACAATCAATGAGATGGCTTAAATCATTTATTTTAAGGTACGCAGTGCTTTTCTGCTTATATGAAGTGCACGCCACTGTAACATCACGCCAGAGAACGCGATTACGCTATCGTCGTACGAATAAGCGCACACACAATCAATCGGTTAAAATCCCTTACAAGGTGCTTGCTCTGAAGTACGGTCTCCTGGATGAGAGGCTGTCATACTACAAGTACACACCGGTGCCTGTACTCGAGCGTGACGGAGTTTGGCTTTATTGGGACCGGTCTATCATCATGGAATGGGCTATATTAGTGAATAAGCCTGACATCGTGCTGTTGGACCTCCTATCAGCCACTTTCTCGACTTGAGTATGTTTGCAGATCACGCGTTTGTACGATAAAATATCCAATAATTTTATTCCACCCACCACCACTACAGCCCATTAACGTCCCACTGCTGGTCACAGGCCTCCACTCTCATAGGAGAGAGGGAATTAGAGCTTAGACCCACCACGCTGCTCCAATGCGGGTTGGCGGGCTTTAACGACTATTATCATGTTAGTGATAATAACCGGGACCGACGGCTTAACGTGCTCTCCGAGTCACGGGTGTGCAATACCACCAACTTCCTAACTCCGGGCTAGTAGGTACAGAGAATTTCTAGTCGAAAAAACCCAATACCTAATTATGGCCCGACCCGGGACTCGAACCCGGGACCTCGTCAGCCGCAGTCGAACATGCTAACCACTAGACCAACGAGGCAGTCAAGAATTTTATTCAGTAGGCTCTAGTAAATAAACTTGGACCGCACACCGTCCCGCAATCCTACTCACAGTCACAAGTAATTACGTCGAACAACATCGGATGTTCCACGCTGTTCCACGCTGCAAAAACACCGCGTTTGTTGCTCTAAACCACTGCGATAAGACGGCTAATAATTCATCTCAAGGTAAGCAGCGCTTTTCTACTTCTATGAAGTGCACACCTCTGCGCCAGAAAGCATTGATTAAACTGAAGCGCGGTTTGTATTTATTGAACCGGATTTTGATGCTAAGAGATTAGTGGTAGGTATTTCAAGGTGACGTAGTAATGTGATCGTCTCAAACTCTCCAACATTAGCGTGATCATTGCGCGAATTTTAGCCACCCTTAGCTTAGCCAATACAAGCTGTATTAGCCATTACCAGCCCGCTTTCGACTTGAGCATGTTTGATCATGGGTTTCTACAATCGAAATTTTATTCAAGAATTTATTGTTGTTTATTCTGTAGCTAGAAACTTGGGCCGAACACCGTCCCGCAATCCTACTCACAGTCACAAGTAATTACGTCGAACAACATCGGATTACAACCGATATCTGTTCCACGCTGCAAAAACACCGCGTAATTTACTAAGAGCTTTCCATTGTTGCTCTAAACCACTGCGATAAGACGATCCTGATCTTCTTTGTAGGGAGGCTGGTTTTGTTCGATATAATATAGGAGTTATTCTCGTATTCAGACAATGAAAAAAAACTAAAAACCGGTCAAGTGCGCGTCAGACTCACTCACAAAGGGTTCCGTACCACCACACAATGTAAATTCTTTTAGTAGGTAAATACAGAACAAGAAAGATGTCATAACAACACGTAATCGGCTGTGAAATAACTGTCATAAGTGTGGCGCTAAACGGGAAGCGCCTGACAAACCATTCGATACCCTATGAATACGGAACCCTAATTATTAACAATTTTCAGATTTTTTTCTGTACTTTTTTCCTTTTGAGGAACTGAAAACTTTAAAAATAAACCCAAAAATAAAGACAAAAGCCAGGATTGTGCACAGCACTAAAGCACTTCTGCAGAAGCCGCAGCTGGCGGCCGCAATGGAGCAGCGTGGTGGGTCTAAGCTCTAATTCCCTCTCTACTATGAGAGTGAAGGCCTGTGCCCAGCAGTGGGACGTTAATGGGCTGTAGTGGTGGATAGAAAAAATGTATGTTGTTCGGCATAGCAAATAGGCATTATTGACTCGAAAACGAATTGTTGGTTAGTATAAAACTATAGTACCTACCTACAGCTTGTTTCTCCTACAAAAATGTTTATATTGTAAACTTTTGCCGAGTGAAAGCTTTTAGCTCTGGCTTACAGCTGTGTTTCCAATGAAGTGGCAGAACTTTTAAAAACACGCTATTGTTTCTATTAACCTCAACAATCACTCATCATTGTGGCAATATAGGCCAGAAATAATTCGAATAGTGCATTCTTTACTAGATCTATCTTTTTTACGCCTATTTTTCTAGTAAGATTTTTTTCATCAATTAATTATACGGTCAAGTGTAATAAAAACTCATTGGGTTCTGTACTGTACCATTGTAAGAAACGTAATATTCATATAAATGAATATAAATAAATGAATATTACCTTTCTTACATAAATTATTGACCAGGTGACTTAGGATTTTCAGGTCCCATAAGAACTCTTTGATTTTCTGGGATAAATAGGTAGTAGCCTATTCTTTCGCATTTTACTATACTAGTTGTTGTTGTTCTTTGGTGTCTGGCTTTTGTTTGTGCCAGCACAGCACAATTTACTTCTTCAATGTCGCGCTGCTTGGAGAAAACACGAAGGGGATTTCGGTTTCTATATCTACTACCTACTGCTTCTGAATGAATATCCGTATTCGCGGGACAATAGTAGCACAAAAGGAAAGTAATTACATATATTTATGGATGGTAAAAATTGTTTAAAAAAAACAACTTCACAAAGTATTTTTCCTAGCTTGGTCGACAATAATAGAAGGCCCTACAATTAATTTAGGTCATTACGAGACAAATCGCGAGGATATTTACCTGCCTTTGTGGCGGGAACAGATTCTTTGATCCGCGGCAAGCGAGCGAGCTGCGTCAGCCCGAGTGGCGGAAATCAGTGTAATGGATGGAGGGTCTGAGATTATAGGGTTGTCACTTGAAAGAAAAGCTTTTTTTTTTTTAAATAACCAGCGAATGCTCGCGGCTTAGCTATCGTGGGAATTTCAACATATTATCTAGATAATATATACTATAATACTTTTATATTATTATAGACAAGGAATGGCTAGCCATTCCTTGTCTATAATAATATAAAAGTAACTTTGTACGGCTTTCTAGATTCTAGGGTTGGCACTGGGCGTTGTTCAATCAGGAATTTTCTTTTTATTGTATGATCAAATAATTGAAATATAGATATAATACGTTGCCACAATGACTGAAGCAAGGAAATTGGATTGTAATGGGTGAACTGAGTAATATTATAATAGAAGTATTAAAATTCTTTTACTCAATACGTTTTAGAGGTAATTTATACATAATCTCGAGTTCGGCAGCAACTTTATCTAGTACTAGTGTTTGTACGATAATCGTACCTAATTAAACATCTTTGTTTTGGTACTGAGGGAAAGAAGTTTATCGTAGAAGTTGGGCTACGCCTTAGGAATACGCCCTGTTCTGGGGCGCAGCCGAGCGTTCTTGGTGTAAGGGGCCAGAAGGTTCCTTGGCACCAGGAACCTTCTGGTATAGGCTTTTTGACGAATATGTACTTAATTAAAATTTAAAATTATGATTTGTTCGATAGCGAAAATAAGAAGAGTATATAGGATTTCTCACTAGGGAAATGGCATATCACAGAATTCAATTTAGTAAATAACTAGTTGATGCCCGCGACTTCGTCCGCGTGGTTTAAGTTTTTTTTGGTTCTTTTGGAACTTCCTAATTTTCCGGGATAAAAAGTAGCCTATGTCACTCTCCAGGTCCTCAACTATACCCATGTCAAAAATCACGTCGATCCGTTACTCCGTTGCGGCGTGATGGAAGGACAAACCAACAAACAAACACACTTTCGCATTTATAATATTAGTATGATTTATCAAACGTGCCAGCCCTGAAGCGAGTTGCGTCTGCGGCTAATAGATATCCATTACTGGGCACTTGTCTCGCGACTCGAGCACGCGATGCCCTCACGAGAAGATTAAGGCCTCCCTGCCACTAAAACGCACTCCATCTTATTCGCTCTCTTTAAAGGTACCTACTAGTGATTTAGTAGTTGACTTATTTTCACTGGCTTTTGTGGTTGTGTCACTTTTGTAATTTTTTTTAAATATCTGTATCATACTAATATAATAGATGCGAAAGTGTGTTTGTTTGTTGGTTTGTTGGTTTGTCCTTCAATCACGCCTCAACAAAGCAACGGGTCGACGCGATTTTTTGGATGGGTATAATTGAGGACCTGGAGAGTGACATTGGGGCTGATTCTGTAGTGCACAATCTCTAAACTAAACTAAAATTAGAGCGTTACAAATATTGCTAACCCTTTCTTAATACTCCCTACGAAAAGGGACAGAACTAGATTTAAAGCTGCCATTTTAGTTTAGTTTAGAGATTGTGTTATACAGAATCAGCCCCATAGGCTACTTTTTATCCTGGAAAATTAGGCAGTTCCCGAGGGAATAAAAAAAAACTTAAACCACGCGGACGGAGTCGCGGGCATCAGCTAGTTTAATATATTTCTGCACTTTCCTTTTTTTTATTACTTTATATTTCTGAGTTTGTTAACTCTCATCAAGCCGAAAGATGAATACAAACTCGTACTCGTACAATTTCATTTCTTTTAGTGCTCTTATTTATTTTCGCAAATTATTTTCATTAACTCATTATGTTCTTCAATTTTTATAATGGAGTAGCGACAATAATCGCATGTTATAATAATTGTGTAAAGGGTTTATCTTTAAATTAAGAGTTAATAGTTAAGAATTTTATAGTTTATGAAATGTGTAATAACTTCAATTATTTGCAAGATAAATAATCTCTTATTTAGAGATATAGAGATATTCCAAAAAACATTGGCGTTTAAGCTACCTTTAACCCGAAAAATTAAAGAGTTCATATTTCCGAGTGATCAAGTCTAAAAGCTTTAAAATTCTAGGATGTTGTGTTAAATAAATTAAAACAAAATAACAATTAGGTATGAACAATAATAATTTTAATATTTACAAACAATAACACACTACAAAAAATCTATAACATTTATATTTACAAAAAATATGCACCATCCAAATGATCGTTCATGGGCATGGTACGAGTACCTACCCAAGACATTTTCCAGGAGATAAATATGATCCAGCAATTTCAATTTCTTTTGTGACACTTATTTTTGTGTATTTTTAATGAAATGCCTCGCTTAGGAGTATTTAGGTATAGGATATAGGTACTTATATGCACAATGTTAAATGGAATCAGGCGAAGCGTGCTTTTTATCAGCTCGTCGCTCCTTCCAACGCAGGAAATGAGATTTTTGCCTACGCCATGCCACCACGCTAAACGAACACATTTACCTACCGAGTGGTTTGTGTAGAGATTACATGATAGAATGCTTGTGATTACATGGCAATGTAATGAGTATTGTGTTACCTACTATACTTACCTATATTTTGTATATAGGGATAAAATTGTTTGCAGGAATTATTAAGGAAGTTTTAAAGAAACAACATATTATCAAAATGTGTTAAAATATAATGGTAATTTCAAAAAGACCCATAAAAAGCTAAAAGCTTCATACGCTAAAATTTACAAATTTACGTTTTTTTTACCTTATAATGGGTAAGGTAGATTGATTGGAATTAGACTTGTATGGAATTTTATAGCGCTTGAAATCAGATGACAGCTGTCACTCGACCGATTCCATATAAAATTGTAATTAACTTAGACGCGAATAGATCAAAAATCTCCTACTGTCTCCACTTAAATTGTTTTTTCTGTGGAGGTGAATAACTGTCTCATCACCAACCAAAATTAGATGTGGCATAGAAATACATTAAATTCGATTTTATCATTAGTGTTAGTCTAAGCCGCGCCTAAAATTATTTGTGGCAAGACCATTAAGAGTTAAATTAAAACTATAAAAAATAATAAGTATATTTACAGTGAAAATGAAATCGTGTTTGGTGTATAAAACGAGTTGACGGAGCAATCAAAGAGCGCAGTCTATTTGGAAGTGCTTAACTACAATAATATCGGCTGGAGGGAACTCATTGCTCAGGTTCGACTGCCGTATTGATATTGCTCGGTATTACGAGCCAAAAGCTGTTCACGATAGATGCACTTAAGAACTTTTAGACATGATCTAAAAATATAAAGTACCTACTAGTTGATGCCCGCGACTTCGTCCGCGTGGATTGAGGATTGGTTCTCGCAGGAACTCTTAAATTTTTCAGGGTAAAAAGTAGCATTTGTGCTATTCCAGACTATAATCTATCTCTGTGCCAAATTTTATCAGTTCTTTTACTAGGCTTTTCTCACTAATTTTCAGGATTTTTGTAGTGACGAAGATAAGCTTTCCATTCAGTGAAGTGGATAAACCAGTTCAGTAAAGCTGCAGCAATTATTATAAAAATCTCATTTGTTGTGATCGGTTGAATTTATGGAATTTGAATTCTTGCATTACGAGGCATTGTAGCCAATAGAGTAAGAGGATAATAGCCAGAGGTGATCGGCGACTATGTAGCTATCGTTTTACCGTAACTATCCAAAATATTCATTAAAATATGCTACTGAAGAAAGCTTATAATACTGTTGAAGATTATGTAAATGGCAAAAGAGCATGGATTTGACTTGCTCCAACAATGCTAGGGACAGCGATTATATAATATTAGGTATCTACACATTAATGATGAGTACCTAAATTAATTTTTTCAAAAGAGCAACCACAGAGTTTCTTGCTGGTGCTTCTCGGTAGGAATAGCATTCCGAACCAGTGGTAGATTCATTCCACGAACCAAAAGCACTTGTAAAAGTTTATTTGAATAAAAAACATTTGAATTTGGATTTATAAGTTTTAATTTTTTTTCTCACAAAACAAATAAAAAGTTTGCCGGCTCTTAGAGATATTTGTGTGCACATTATCACGGGGTAATATTTGTTTAATCTGCAGCGGCGACATCGGCAGTATTGCGACTTCTAAGCTCTATATTTAACACGGGCTTACTCGCATCTGCGATTCAGATCTACTCGTATGAAAATTTGGTACAATATTATGTGGAAATTGCAAAATGACTATGTAGTGCATGTTTTAATAGGACTATAAGTCGATTCCGTTACAATACATATTTTTGATAGTTTTAATTGAACAAAGTTTTGTCATCAATCAATATATTTTTTTTTTGCCCTTTTTTGTTGTTGTATCTAGTGTGCAATAAAGTACATACATTCATACATGCGAACATGTTCGACTGCGCCTGACGAGGTCCCGGGTTCGAGTCCCGGGTCGGGCCATAATTAGGTATTGGGTTTTTCCGACTAGAAATTCTCTGTACTAGCCCGGAGTTAGGAAGTTGGTGGTGTTGCACCCCCGTGACTCGGAGAGCACGTTAAGCCGTCAGTCCCGGTTATTATCACTAACATGATAATAGTCGTAAAAGCCCGCCAACCCGCATAATATGAACAGCGTGGTGGGTCTAAGCTCTAATTCTCTCTCTCCTATGAGAGCGGAGGCCTGTGCCCAGCAGTGGGACGTTAATGGGCTGTAGTGGTGGTGTTGATTCATATTGATCCAAATCAAAACTTAAAAAATATATTTAACTATCTGATTCGTCCGCGTACAATTAGTTTTATTTAATCAACAGGCTTTAAAATAATCAAAGTATATAAGAATAGATTTGGTTGCACTCATCCTAGAATGTAGTACACTTGAAAGAATAGCGTTTCAATTATGTAGATGTGAAAACAATTACTACGAGTCCACTTGTACTCGAGGGAAATTAGAAGGTGGCTCCGATGCGCCGCCGGTGGAAATATTCCGAAAAAATTTCACAGTAATTTAAAACGTGAATTTCTGAACAAGTCAGCTCTGCATCGAGATGTGGCCTAGTTATTTTAAAGTTGAGTATTAGCTTTAGCAGGTAAAAAACGTTTTAGAGATATTAAAAAACTAGATTTTCGTACAAGTTTGCCCGTAAGTATTTTACGAATATAGTAGCTCCTTTTGAAGATACAGATTCATAAAATAAAAGACTAATGAGTACTTTTTTAAAGTACCTATTCTTCTCGTATTGAAGTATTATTCATAATGCAATGCAAAAAAACACTCTTTTTCTTTGTAATTTTGTATTTCTACAACTTACAGCGATGAAATAAAATTATGTAATAAAAGTTCGTACCCCCTACTATTGTGTTATTTTTTTAAGGATTCGGTTTTGGTACATTTAAATTGTAGATTTCAGCATACTTACATAACAATATTAAATTTTAAATTCGAAGTCTTTATGAAGGGAACTTTTAAGTTCACCAATACAAAGACAATATTATTAAAACCTTCCATAAAAGTCACAAACAATACGCGTCGGTTAATAGAGCATGTGTATTGCGTAGTGAAAGATGAGAGTGACAAATGGCGGATATTTTTTAAAAAATATGGCGGGTATCCCTAAAATAAGTACTAGATAGACTTATATTTTGGTTAAGCTTGAGTTTTGTAAACGCCATCGTAGAAAATATTAGGAAATCTCCTCATGTAACTGGTGAAAATATGTCACATTCAGTGATGCCATTCGCTGGCGACTGTGATAATCGAGAAACCCGCCTAAGAGCGCATTCAGATTCTCCGATACGATATCGGTATTGAATGCGTAATGTGTATGTCAAAGCCCTCAGGCTAGAAAAAACAGTAAGGTCAATAATTCCAATGAACACTTATTATTACTCGCTAATAACCGTGGTAGGGGCACGAATCTCGTACCTACTCGTAATCGCGCTGTATTTTTCCCTACATTCTGAATAGAGCTGCAAATGTCTGCAGGCGCTGCCAATTTAATAATACCCTCATGTAAGCCATTCTACGTCTCTCTGAACATATAACAACATTAAGTTGAGCGTGAAATTTACAGATTTTGTGAATACATTTTGTATGATTGTATGTTTATAATACGCTTTTTTGTAAAATGCGTAAATTAGGTCTGAATTTTTTAGGCTTCGGTTTTATCTTGTTATATACTGCTTACAACGCTAGTTTACTATGACAGTTTATGAGAAAATCTGCGTTCTAGAATTAAAAAAATTAGACCCTTAAATATTTCAAAACATCTTAAACACGGATAAAGTTTTTGCATGCAGGTTTTCTCACGCCGTGTTCCTACTAAAAATACATACTAGTGCTAAATCTTGTACGATGGTATACGGAGCCCTTTGAGTGTAAATTTGACTCTCACTTTGCTGGTTTTTTTTCAACTTGAAAAGACGCTCAAATCTCCAGCTTTTCAATAAAAGAAAACGATAAACCAATACAAAGCGTACGTTTTTCAATCAAACCGTTTACCCTTGCATGTCGGGTGTCAAACGGCTAAGGTCCAATAAAAACGTGTAAGGTTACGGCACGCATTTGTTCTGAGCGTTAAGAAAGCTTGGCTGCGCGTTACGACGAAATATATCGCTTGGGGTTGGATATTGCACCATATACCTACGGTCCTAAGATATCCGATATAGTACGCACGGAAGTTTTGTTATGTCCTGTACGTAAATAGTGTGTTTTCGCCCTACAATCTCAAAAAGTACACTTGAGGCACATTATCAAGGCCTGCTTTTACTTAAATATTGCCTTATCCTACTTGCTTAATCTATCTAAATATATAAAAGGAAAAGGTGACTGACTGACTGATCTATCAACGCACAGCTCAAACCTCTGGACGAATCGGGCTGAAATTTGGCATGCAGATAGCTACTATGACGTAGACATCCGCTAAGAAAGGATTTTTGAAAATTCAACCCCTCGGGTACCCCAAGGGGGTAAAATAGGGGTTTGAAATTTGTGTAGGTAGTCCACGCGGACGAAGTCGTGGGGATAAGCTAGTAATATATAAATATAAACATGGAAGTTTGGATATTCGTAAGTTTGTACGTTTGGATGTTTGTTGAAGTGAAACTTCTCTAGAATCGTTGTGATTTGAAAATTCAATGAAACAAACGAAAGAGACACCAAAAAAAGACAAACATATTCATAATAGGATTTAGCCTGCGAGAGAATGGATATTGGGATAGAATATAAGTTCTCGTAAGCTACTTTTCTGAAGTTTCACTTCTGCCGTGTATGAATTGCACACACACACTTTTTTTTTAAGAGCACTTCAACAACTGAACCAATTTGGCGTACACCTACTAAGGCTACATTTTATCCCGGAAAATTTAGACTAAACTGTACATTAAAGAGATCGCGGACGAAATCGCGGGCATCATCGGGTACAGTAAAGTATCTAATATAGTAAAGTAAAGGAAACAATAATAAAATAATACCGGAATATCGCAACAAAAGCGGTGTAACTACGAAATTACGCATTTTGTGCGTTGATAAATTTTTCATTCGCAGCTCGCAGGCGGTTGATTGCACGCACACCACCATTCCGTAGCTTTTACGCCGACTTAACGCAATTTCCAGATTGACTTTTTACGACGGTACAAGAATAAACTTATAAATAAATGAATAAACAGAGAAATGAGTTTGAATCGTGCGAACAAGGGCATATTTCGAAATGGCTTTTGAATGTGGTTATGTTTTTGTTAAAGTAAAATAATGTTGTATCTCTCTCTCTCTCTCTTTCTCTCTCTCTCTCTGTGTTATCAGCCCTTTGTCGGCTCACTACTCAGCACGAGTCTCCTCTCGGAATGAGAAGAGCTTGACCAAAGTCCACCACGCTGGAAAAGTGCAGATTTTCTGGCGATGTTTTCTTTCACCGTTTGAAAGCAAGTGATATTTAACTTCTTAAATATTTTTTTTGTACCTTAATTAATTATTTAGTTCCTGATTCATACTATAATTAATTCGCGTTTGTTGATTTATCCCTTTTTCACGGAGGATTGACATGATTTTTTTGAAGAAAGAAAGTCCTTGAAGTAAATAGTTATATCCTAGCCAAAAAAAAGTTTCTACAGGATTCGTGGATAGATCCACGTGGGCGAAGTCGTAAACAAAAGGTAGTGTATAATACAATCAGCGATGCATTGAAGATCAGTCGTATAATTATGTACAACAGAGATCTTCCGACCTCTTAAATCGTTTGCTACTCCTTTTCGATTCAACCAAGAATTATTTTGCGAATATTTGGTTACACGATTCGTGGACTCCGACTTAAAAATTATCTAGGGAATCAAGAGGTCCTGCTTTCGAAAATCGCTTCACATCGAAGAATAACCCCCCTCTCTCTATCTCAGACCTAGATAGATTCAAGATTCAAGATTCAATTCATTTATTCAATATAGGTACACTGTACACTTATTGACGTAAAAAATTACTTACATAAAAAACATGATGGTGATAATCAGTTACGGTATCTTACGGATATTCCAATTATCACCCAAAAGTTGTGATGTCCCTAAGAATTCAAGATGGCTGACGACCCTACTTCGGACCTTGTCGTAAGATATCGTCGTCGACCGTAATAAAACTGGATGGGACACAGGCGATGATTGTTTTTATCTTATTCGTTGGACATCGATGGTAAAACGCTTGCGGGTTCGAGAAATCGTAAATTGTCTGCGAACTGGTAAAATTTTCTTACCAACATGATAGCTGATAGCGATAGTAAGGTTCGGTCAAACGTTTTACTGGCTTCGCTCACACAATTCTGAAAACCCTTTCTTCGTTTTCACGGAATACTGCTGCAATGAAACATGTTGAAAGATTAGTGATTCTTCGTATCAGCGCAGACAAAACGCTAAGTAAGACTAAGACTCGTAAGACTTTCGCTTCTAAGCTTACCCTTACTTGAAAATTCAAAAAAAAACAAAATTCAAAAGTTTTCCTACCGAGAAGAACCAGCAAGAAACTCGGCGGATGCTCTTTTGAAAAAAAATATAATTTACAATTTCATTAATTTGTAATTACATACGTAACCGCTGTCCGCTGTAATACGTGTCGCTGTATTGCTGGAGCGATTCAATTCCATGCTCCTTTGTCATTTACGTAATCTTCAACAGTATAATAAGCTTTTTTCAGAAGCATACTTTTAATGGACTTTTTAAACTTGTGTAAAGGCAAGTTTAAAATAGGTTGTGGAATTTTGTTATAGAATAGAATGCTCATTCGCACGAACGACCTTCGGACTTTCTTGAGGCGGAGCGATGGAGTCACGAGCCTATGGCGGTTTCTAGTTGGCCTATCGTGCAAATCGCATATTCTTTTGTAATTCTGAATGTGCTGTTTTACAAAGATTAAATTACTGTAAATATATTGCGAAGCTACTGTAAGAATACCTATTTCCTTGAATTTCTCTCTAAGGGATTCACGTGGTTTTAAATTATATATTGCACGTACTGCCCTTTTTTGTAATACAAAAATTTTTTGAATATCTGCCGCTTTACCCCACAGCTTGGATCTAAATCGGCCATATTATCGTCGGCCTACTATTTAGAACTACTTAGTCTCCTCTCATAATCAGAA
This sequence comes from Erebia ligea, assembly GCA_917051295.2. Classification (NCBI taxonomy): domain Eukaryota; kingdom Metazoa; phylum Arthropoda; class Insecta; order Lepidoptera; family Nymphalidae; genus Erebia; species Erebia ligea. Next base: position 4,623,585 of record OU785241.1, read on the forward strand.
GTCTTAGGTCTCAGTTCACTACGCTGGCCAAGTGAGGACTTCACATTCCTGTGAAAACATTGTAGAGATCTTTCGGGCTTACATGTTTTCTCATGATATCAATTATTGTTTTCCTTCATAATTGGATATTGGACTGCTAGTCAAATAAATTATTTATTAGTGATTATTAAATAGAGGATCTTCCATTAAGTCGTAATATCCACGTCCCCTGTTAGTTTTATGTAGAATTACAATTTTAAACTATCGATTAATGTAAAAAAGTGCGTCGAACTTTTATGAAGTTCAGTTTGAAGTTTACAATTCAGTATTTCATACAAAATCCCATAATAAGCACGCGTTTTGACGTTTGAAAAAAAGTTGCTGATTTGTATAGTTGTCAAATACCCAATTGAAATCATTAGCTCAAAACGCACACAGTTCCAAAAAAATAGATTGCGTGTCCAAAGATCTATAGACTACTATAGTCTGATCAGAGAATTCACCCAAGAATTCATCGCTGCTCATTTAGCCGTTCTCTAAGAATCCGATTTCTAACTCTATTAGAGTTCGGATCCTGGACAAGGCAGAGCAATCGGCTCATTGATTGTACCAACACGCGTATCGGTGTTTGATTAGCAAACGAACTGGAACCAACGGCCACGGACAACTGATAAACAATATTACGTGAGCGACTTCACCCGTGAGGCTTTAGGGTGCTTTTCCACTGAAGCGGACACGAACAGAACCGCTAAAGAACCTACTTTTCCGTCTGAATTTACCCTTGCTTGAATCGAAGTCGTTAATTTAGTCATCATCAGTCATATCAACCCATCGCCGGCGTACTGTTTATAACGAGTCTCCTCTAAGAATTAGAAAGGGGTTTGGTTTTAGTTCACCCACTGGCCAGTAAGCGGACTTCACACACCTTTGAGAACGTTATGATTTATGAAGAACTCTTGGGCTTGCATATTAAAATTTGCTAAAAACGCACGCCGAAAAAATAGACTCAACTATTTATAGTCTGATCAGAGAATTCGCCTAAGAAAACTCATCGCTACTCTAGTCAGTTAGCCGTTCTCTAAAGATCCCATTATTGGAATTAAATACAACAGCTGATCTATGGTTAACTGACATTGACAATTGTCTACATCGCTTCTGTCACTTTTACGTCTTGTCTCTGTTCTATTCATTACGAAACTCTGTGTACGCCCGCTGTTTGCTAAATATAAGATCCATTATTAATTTTCTAATAGTTTTATTTTCACTAAATAAAGTCAATAGGTTATGGGCCCAGCTGGCCTTAATTGCTAAAAGTAAAGTTGTAATTAATTATACAAATTCAGTTAGTGGATTCAGTTCGATATTCCGGGCAGACGCGTGGGCAAGTTTTTTCCTTTTTCAGCCAACTCAACGAACATGTCGAATAACCCACTTGCACTTATTGAGAAGCTCAACGGACGTGAAAATTACTCCACATGGAAGTTTGCAGTAAAAACATATCTTCAACATGAGGAGTTGTGGGATTGTATAGAATCAACACGTGCCGTGGATGACAAACGCGACACGAAAGCAAAGGCTAAAATAGTATTACTGGTGGACCCGATAAATTATGTCCACATTCAGGATGCGCGGACGGCAAAGGAAGCGTGGGATAACTTAGCACGTGCCTTCGAAGACTCTGGCCTGTCACGCAAGGTAGGGCTTTTAAGGGATTTAATTAACACCAATTTAGACAATTGTCCCAACGTGGAAGAATACGTTAATAAGGTGATGTCCACAGCACACAAACTCAGAAACATAGGTTTTGCCGTAGATGATGAGTGGTTAGGCACTCTGTTACTCGCAGGTTTGCCGGAATCTTACAAACCTATGATCATGGCGATGGAGAGTTCTGGTGTGTCTATTAGCGCAGATTCTGTAAAAACAAAAATCCTACAAGATGTAAAGTCCTTTGAATCCTCCGCTTTATATACTAATACTAATAAAAGGAATGTACACAGGTTTAACAGGAGCAAGGGTCACAGTAGGGGCCCCCGGTGCTTCGCATGTAATGAGTATGGCCATTTAAGTACTTTTTGTACATCAAACAAGAAGAAATCTAATAGTAAGAGTAAATCTAAAAGTAATGATTGCAATTCTGGATTTGTAGCTGCTTTTTCTGCTTTTTCAGTTGATGTTGACGATTGCTGGGTCATCGACTCTGGTGCGAGCGTTCATATGACGAACCGTGATGATTGGTTATACGATCTCAAATCAGCAACAGTGGCAACAATCAAAGTAGCAGACAGTAAAAGTTTACAAGTAAAAGGATGTGGCAACTTAAATCTACAAATACCAGGATCCGGCAACAACACTCAAGTCATTCAGGTCAGAGATGTTTTATATGTGCCAGGACTAGCAACTAACTTGCTGTCAGTCAGTCAAATGACTCGGAATGGGTGTCAGTTACAATTTACAAAGAATGAATGTAATGTATATCAAAATCAGAAATTAATTTTGACAGCAAAATGTATAAATAATATGTATGTGGTGAATGATTCTGCATATGCACTCTTTACTTCTACTTATTTATGGCATCAAAGATTAGGTCATCTAAACTTCAGTGACCTTGCAAAAGTTAACGAATTCACCACTGGTACTGATTTACCACAGTCAATAAATACAAATAATGTACTTTGCACTACTTGTATAGAAGGAAAGCAGACTAGACAGTCATTCAAGCATGAGGGCACAAGAGCTTCTGATATCCTCGGTATAGTTCACTCTGATATATGTGGACCTATGGAAAAGCTATCTCTGGGAGGTGCCAGATACTTTATAACATTTATTGATGACTTTTCTCGCAAAGTTCATGTTTATTTTTTGAAATCAAAAGCAGATGCCTTAGAAAAATTTAAAGAGTTTAAGAATCTTGTTGAAAATCAATTAAATACAAAGATTAAGATTTTAAGAACAGATAACGGTAGAGAATATGTAAACAATGAGTTTGATAACTTCCTAAGAAACTCAGGTATTCAACATCAAACAACCAATCCGTATACTCCGGAGCAAAATGGTTTAGCCGAGCGAATGAACCGAACGTTAGTTGAGAGAGCTAAATGTATGCTTTTAAATTCCAGTTTATCTAAACAATTCTGGGCTGAGGCAGTGTCAACAGCAGCTTATGTCATCAATAGAGCTCCGACGAAGTCACTAACATATAAGACTCCTGAAGAAGTATGGAGCGGAAAGAAGCCAGACATAAGTAATTTAAGAATATTTGGTTGTCATGCTATGGTGCATATTCCCAAAGAAAAAAGATTGAAATGGGACAGTAAATCTCAAAAATTGATTTTTGTTGGATATTGCACTGACACAAAAGGGTATCGGTTGTATGATGAAACAAAGAAACAAGTTTTAAGAAGTAGAAATGTTATATTTTTAGAAAATGATATGAAACAGGATTATGTACTTATTCCATTGACTGAGAAGAATGATAGCTGTTCACAGGACACCTTGAATGAGTCATGCAGCACAAGCGCTGATGCATCAGACCTGAGTGCAAGTACTCTGTTAGAAAGTTCTGACACAACTCATGATGTTGATGAGACTTATGTACCAGAGGAGTCAATAAATGAAGTATCATTAAAGAAGATGTCATTGAGACCAAGGCAAAATATTAAAAAGAGCTATTTATGTCAGACTGTAACCAGCTCTGTTACACCGCTAGAAGAAGATCCTGACACACCAGAGGCGGCTCTATCAAGTAAAAATTGTCTTCAGTGGCAAAAGGCAATGGAATCTGAGTATAATTCGCTAATAGAGAATAACACGTGGACACTCACTGATCTTCCTGCTGGACGGAGAGCCATACCTTGCAAATGGGTTTATAAGACAAAGCTTGACGCAGAAGGCAACATAAGCAAATATAAGGCCAGATTAGTTATTAAAGGCTATGAACAACGGCGAGGTATTGACTATGAAGAAGTGTATGCCCCTGTTGTCCGTCATACCTCAGTTAGATACTTGATCGGTCTGGCTGTTAAATACAGGATGAAAATAGAGCAGATGGATGCCGTGACTGCCTTCCTTCAAGGTGAAATAGATGTGGAATTGTATATGGAGCAGCCACCATTGTATAAACAAAATGATCAAGTATGTAAGCTTAATAAATCAATTTATGGCTTGAAGCAAGCAAGCAGAAGATGGAATATGAAATTAAATGAAGTCTTACAAAAAATTGGTTTGAAAAGGTCAAAGGTTGAACCTTGTGTCTATTACAACATTTCTGAGAAGAATAATATATTAATAATTGCAGTATATGTGGATGACTTACTTTTGTTTTATACAAATGAAAATGAAGCTAAAAATATAAAGCAACAGTTGAAGGATAATTTTAAAATGCAAGACATAGGAAGAGCTAATTACTGTATTGGGTTTAGAATTACATACCTAGAAGATGGCATAATATGCATTGATCAAACAAGGTATATTGATCAGATCTTAGAACGTTTTCATATGAGTGAATGTAAGCCTGTGAGTACACCCATGGAACCAGGAATGATACTTACAAGCTCTGGCAAAGATATCCTTACAAACATACCCTATCAAGAGGCTATTGGGTGTTTACTATATTTATGTCAAGGAACTAGGCCTGATATAACCTATGCAGTTAACACATTGAGCAAATTTAACAATAAACCTGAAATTCACCATTGGCAAGCGGTGAAGAGATTAATGCGTTACCTGAAAGGTACAAGAAATATGAAACTAATGTTCAAGCCTAATAATCAATCTATTGTTGGATACTGTGATGCTGATTGGGCTTCCAACTCTGAGGATCGTCGCTCTTGTACTGGTTACGTTTTTATTTTTCAGGGCTCTGCCATATCGTGGAACTCAAGAAGGCAACCAACAATAGCCTTATCCACCACTGAGGCAGAGTATATGTCTTTGTCTGCTGCAGTTCAAGAAGCCTTATGGTTAAGGCAGCTTCACATTGAACTATGGCCGGAAGAAAAACTTTTTCCTCTAAAATTGTATTGTGATAACCAAAGTGCAATTAAGCTAACATGTAATGAAAGTTTTCAGGCTCGTAGCAAACACATCGATGTACGGCATCACTTCGTGAGAGATAAAGTAGCCAATGGGGAAATATGTGTCGAGTACATCGAGACAAGCTTGATGACAGCCGACTCGCTGACCAAAGCAACTACAAGAACCATACATGAAAAATGTGCTGATGGAATGGGGTTGTATTTAAGGGAGGATATTGGAATTAAATACAACAGCTGATCTATGGTTAACTGACATTGACAATTGTCTACATCGCTTCTGTCACTTTTACGTCTTGTCTCTGTTCTATTCATTACGAAACTCTGTGTACGCCCGCTGTTTGCTAAATATAAGATCCATTATTAATTTTCTAATAGTTTTATTTTCACTAAATAAAGTCAATACCCATTTCTAACTTTATTAGTGACCTGGACAAGGCAGAGCAATCGGCTCATTGATTGTACCAACACGCGTATCGTTGTTTGATTAGCAAACGAACTGGAACCAACGGCCACGGACAACTGATAAACAATATTAGGTACGTGAGCGACTTAACCCGTGAGGCTTTAGGGTGCTTTTCCACTGAAGCGGACACGAACGGAGCGGAGGTTTCATAGCAGATCACGGTGATTTCACTGATGTAGTGGTGTTCGTTGGGTCAGATTCCCGGCAAAAGCAGTTTTGGGGGATTTTTAAATTATCCCTGGGCAGGTCTCCTGGGAGTCTTTAGCCGTGGCTGGTTATAGCTCTTGCAATTCACGAGCGCGCGTGAACTTTACGTGTAGTTACGCAAATTGCGTAAGTGTGTGTGCCTCTCGGAGCGGTCAGTCATACAATCACGTACATGCACACAGTTATCGTATACAAAAGAATACAGATAGAACTTTAACACAACCATGAGCCATGCGCACTCGTGAACTGCAAGAACTATAATACCCTATTGGGAAAGTCGGATCAACAAGTGAGTTAGCGTTCCGTAACGAGCGTATAGAAACCGAGTGGGTATAGGTTTAATGTTATAAGTTTATAACTACCATACCCCTTAACAGGCTAGCCCCCTGCCTACCATCTTGGTCTGCATCATCATTTATCATTCAGGCGTGATCTCAGTCAAGAGGTAACTTGTAGTAGAAAAAAAAAGGAAATGTCATAGTTAGCGCCATCTACCAAAAGTTTAGTAAATACTAGATGATGCCCTCGACTTCGTCCGCTTTCTGCGGGAACTGCTTAATGTTCCGGGATAAAAAGTAGCTTTTGCACTTCCCCGGGATGCAAGCTATTGCTATACCAAATTGCATCAAAATCGGCTCAAAAGTTTGGCCGTGAAAGCGTAGCAAACACACTTTCGCATTTATAATATTAGTATGAATATGCTACGAGCTGTATTTTACATTTTCTAAAGTAAACTATATAGCTTCGAGTATTATGGAAATTTTAGTATTCAGCGTATATTTATTCAGTTACTAGGTATTAGGATCTGATAAAACATTTTGAAAAGAAACTCGCGACCCTCCGTGCGTGACTCGTACTCGAATGGGTACAAATAGGTATTTCTACCTTTAAGAGACGCGATAACCTAATCTAGTTCACTTTTGTGACAAAGAGGACATTTTGTTGGGGACTCGAAAACGTCTGTAAAAGTGAAGTGATAGGTACTGGGGCAATACTGCCAACGCATAAAGCCTTATATTGCTTCATTATTGTTGACTTTCGTGTTTTAGGTTTAAAAATATTTATTTTCTCAAGGAAGAACAAAGTTCAGACCGCTCAAGCGTCCCGCGGAACATGAAAACAATAATAATACTTAAACTATGCTTAGTTAGACAGTAAAAAATGTGACTTTATACTAATTTCTATCTACAAACTAATCTTATTATTAAACTTCATTTTGGAAATGTTTGAGTAATTTTTTTTAAATTTAATAAAACATTTTTCGTTAATAACTTCATTTGGTAAGGCATTGTACAGTAGTGCTCCCTCAAACTGTATAGTTTTAGTACCATACTAGCTGATGCCCGCGACTTCGTCCGCGTGGAATAAGATTTTTTTAATTCCCACGGGAACTCCTCAAATTTCCGGGATAAAAATTAGCCTATGTCACTCTCCAAGTCCTCAACTATACCCATGCCAAAAATCACGTCGATCCGTTTCTCCGTCGCGGTGTGATTGAAGGACAAACCAACAAACCAACAAACCAATAAACCAACAAACCAATAAACCAACAAACCAATAAACCAACAAACGAACAAACAAACACATTTTCGCATTTATATTATAAGTATGATTTCAGGAACGTCAAGGTACGTAACATCAAACTGTCATTTTGAGTAATATTGCATAAGTATTGTTGCAGTATGGCCCCTGAAATAACGCTATTGCACATTGATGTAGAATTTTAGCACAGGGTAGATAAACCTCAGTACCTTATTGCATGTTGAAAAGGTAGATAGACCTGTCAAAATAGGTGTGAAATCTGTTATTATCTCGGATATCACACGGACAGAGTTTCAAATTGCAAGTGTTAGATTTTTGCATGACAAACGTGCAGTTTGTTTTTTAACATTATAACATTATGTCAATCTTTCCTGAATATCAATTTTCAGAATTAAAGTCAGTTGTTAACGATAAAATAGCAGTAAAAATTTATTGTCTGAAAAAAAATGACTCCTTTTGTTGTTTGGAAACAAAAATTTTAGACAGACCAATGAAACGCAAGGAATTTATTCTTTTATTTCAGGCAACAAGGCCCTATTACTATTAATATTATAAAATACAATCTTAAATACAAAAATAATCTTATAATACTATAAGTAGGTAAATAAATACAATATAACATAGAAAAAAGACTAGATAGATAAAAGACTACGGCAGGGACTTTTCTCTCGCTTCCATAAAGCGACGGTACACTATCCTTCAGGCCAAAAGTCCGCAATGAGGAACACAATTTTGCACCAAGCCGGAACTGTTAGTACGTAGGAGTTAAAATAGGTCATCCTACTCGACTTCAGTTCTTTCAGGTTCATCAGACAATAATTGTAATAGTTTTAGTATCTCTGCTGGGCGCCATTTTGAGATTGGTTATCACTTATTTATAAGGCGGGTGTGTTCTTCATAAATAAATCCATACGCGATGCCGGACTCGGGGTACTGCGGCAATAAGCTGAGAAGAAAGTGAATAATATGGACGGGAGTAGTTTTTGTTATCTATAACACTGTTGAGTGTTGGTCTGTATTAACTACTGCTTCATTTTTTATTTTTTAAGTTTTATTATTTGAGTATACTCTAATCGTTCACTGATGGTAATTAGCTACGTCTGAAGCCTCTTACCAGATCAGACAAATTGGTCCTGCTGAGAATTGAACCAGAATTATACACTGAAGGAACTAGAAATTTAATTCGCTATAATCCGCAACAGTAGGCAAATCTATGTGGTACAGTGTATCTTGTACAGTGCACTTGCAGCTTGCGATATTCACCACACCACATAAATCTTCCAAATTATTCTCAACGTAGGTACGTTTCACTCCGACACCGGAGCATTTTCAGGAGATGTTGACTCGACAATGCTCGATTGTAAAGTGCAACATGCTAGTGAAACGTACGTTGAGAATAATTTGGAGGATTTATGTGGGGTGGTGAATATCGCAAGCTGCAAGTGCAAGATACACTGTACCTACCACATAGATTTGCCTACTGTTGCGGATTATAGCGAATTAAATTTCTATTTCCTTCATTATCATGAATTTCCGCAAAGTAACGCCTGCTTCTATTCAATATTCGAATTATACACGACCAGGTAGGCCGTTAAAACTAAAGCATGCCAACTAATATTATAAATACGAAAGTCCGTCTGTCTTACTGTTCCTCTGCCATACTCTCAAATCCTACCTGGACCAACCGATTTTGACGAAAGGTACAGATCTCAGACAAAGTCTACTTTTTATACCCGAAAAGAAAAGGTTTCTTGCTGAACAAACTGGGTCTCATGCCGGCTCTTATCAGTACAATCTACTTCCGAACCGGTGGTAGAATCAAAACATGACGTAAAATAAGAGACAGTTAGTAATTTCTTAGATGAAATTAATAAATTGACTTTCGCATGTGATTTTTCAAACACTTATTTCGCAATTATACTAGCATAAATTCACGCGAACGAAGTAGAAGTCATCATCTAGTCCGATATATCTATTCTAATTCTAATTTATAAGTCCTAATTCTAATCTAAATATTATTATAAATTTCTCATTTATGTTATTTTATACGTAATAGTTGGGATGGATGGATGGATGTTTGTTACTCAATCACGCCAGAACGGCTGAACGGATCTGGATGAAATTTGGCACAGAAATAGATTATAGTCACATAAATAGATTATACTCGTAGTTAACACAGGCTACTTTTGTCTCGAAAAATCAGAACCAAAAAACCAAAAAACCTCAATCCACGCGGACGAAGTAGCAGACATCAGCTAGTTTGAGCAATATGACTGAAACAGTTTCCACCATCTCATATAAGCCGATAGATAGCTCCGGGCGAGGATGGTCTACGAATGTTAATATCGACGTCTTTTATTACTCGGTCATTTCGGACGTTCGGCTTTGGAGCACCCCTTATAATATTGCTAAAAGGAATATGACTTTGTAGCTGGAAGGGTCGGTTAAAAAAACGATCAAAATACAGTCGTATTTTTTTATTAAAGACGAATATCCATATCCATACTATATTACTAATATTATAAATGTGAAAGGTTGTCTATCTGCTACGCTTTAACGGTCCATCTTTTCAACCGATTTTGATAAAATTTGTTATGGAGGAAGGACATACTTTTTGTCATGGAACATAAAGGAGTTCCCCCGGGAATTAAAAAAACTTAAGTAATCCCTAACCCGGATCGCGGATCCCTAGCCCTAACCCTACCGCTAAAAACGTGAAGCCAAGCGATTTTTCCCTCTTGTATGATACCAGGATTAATATAAATTAGTGTTGTAACGTATCGATCTGTACAGTTGGTCTCGTGATTGAAGGACAAACCAACAAACAACACACTCTTCGCATTTACAATACCTATCAGTCTGGATGACTTCATGAAATTCCTTTAGAAGATAGAAACTGTGTGCAAAGTTTCATATCTCATACCTAAGTATCATAAGTACCTTCAGATTGTGTACAGACGCTATTCGATGCATAGAGCTCAAAGAGAGCGGTTAATATTGACATGAGATGCTCGCTTGCAACTTTCTTCACTGAGACAAAAGATCGCGAAATGATCTTACCAACGTGCGGAGCGCGGACGTTTTGCTTGAACACCTTTCTTTTAGATCTCTAGAGATTCTAGATTCTATATTTCAAGCTTGCTTTTGCCCGCGGCCATTTTATTCCCTATTATTACTCACTTAGGGGAAGAATTTTCAAAAAGGTTTCTTAGTGGATTCCTACGTCATAATAGCCATCTGCCAAACTGCCCGATCAGTCCAGTGGTAAGTACGTTATACTTTTTTCTTTGATATGTTTGGATGATGTAAACTATAAAAAAGCTTGGATTTAGCGTTTACTCTATTTACTGGCTTATTAATTAATTTGTATTCTTACTAATAATTTTTATATACTAATAAATAATTATGATAACTTCACACATACAAAGCATTATTGTAATTCTAACACAACTAACATGATATTAAGTGATGATTGTAAAACACGTAGGTACCTAAGTATAGATTTAAGAAAATATATTGTTTGTAACTTGATAAGGAAATAATAAAGGCTTAATAATAATAATAATTTACTGGCTTATGTATTTAACCTTTAATTATAATAGTATCGTAATTTATTAATTTATCAAAAGAGCCACCGCCGAATTTCTTGCTGGTTCTTCTCGGTAGGAATGGTATTTCGAACTGCAGTGGTATTCACTTGACGATATATTAGTTATTATACATATTATTAAACTTTTTGATATTTCTATTGTAAGGATTTAAAGAGTACTTAATTAAACAATCAAAATGTTTACACATCCAAAAATGTAAATTCAAAAGCAATTGTAAAAATTTATTTAAATAAATTAATAAAAAAATTGAAATTTATTAAAAAGTACCTGGTTCTCATAATAATTTGACGCTTATTATCAGCTACTAAGTCATTCATTGTCAGCTACCTACGAAGTTTTCTATTAGGCTATGAATTCGATTTGTTTAGTGAATCCGAAGCGGATCTATCCATGTTTTGAAAGGCATCAAATTTACTGGACGTAGCGTCCACATCGCCAGTCGCTTTTTGTGCAGCGCTCAGGCTCCACTCTACATTGCATACTGTTAACATGTTTTCGTGGAACGAATGAAAATCTGGTACAAGTATGTGTAAGCTCTCCAATAGCGCTTTAAGGTAATATACGTTACTAGAACCAGTCGTGACTTCATATGAATAGATTTAGGGTTTTCCCGTGGGATCTGCATGCTTTCCGATTTTTCCCGTGGAAACTCTTCAATTTTCAGAGATAAAAAGAAGCCGGGATGTGATCCTTTCCCGGGATGCAATCTATCTTTTTACCAAATTTCGTCAAAATCGGTTGAACAGGTGGGCCTTGGAAAGGTAACAGAAAGACAGACACTTTTGCATTTAATTTACATTAACCTGTTAAGCGGATGGGACGTGAAAGTGTTACAGACACACGGATAGACTGACAGGCAAACACACTTTCGCATTTATTAATATTGGCATGGATTACGAGTAGAAGTGAATTGTGTTTTTTATGAAATCTGAAGAACTTCTTTGATTTTCCAGGGTAAAACCAACCTATGTCCATGGCCAGGACTTTAACGATACCAATGTAAAATACATGGACAAACCAACCTTCCGTATTTATAATATTACTAGCTGATTTACTCGACTTCGTTCGCGTGGTTTAAGTTTTTTAACTCCCGCGGGAACTCCTTAATTTTCCGGGATAAAAATGGCCTATGTCACTCTCCAGGTCCTCAACTATACCCATGCCAAAAATTAATCACGTCGATCTGTTGCTCCGTTGCGGTGTGATTGAAGGACAAACTAACAAACAAACACACTTTCGCATTTATAATATTAGTATGAAGTATGATAGTATGATATGGGTAGTAGCTAAGTGATAGCGAGGTAAGAACTGATATGAAAAAAATAAAATGTGAAGAAAATATAATAGTGTGGCAGCAGGCAAGAATGGATGTGTAGATAGACCCACTTTTGTATTGTAAGCCCCTCAGGCCAAGTACTAGCATGATAAAATGATCAACAAAACCATGTTAGTTTATTAGGTAGAGCAACAAGGCTATTAGCTAATATAATTTAGCCGAGATCACATACAAGGGAGGACCGCAAGCGGGGGTGATCAAATATTTGCTTGCCCCCGGCGGTTCTGCATTCCCTATTTACAGAATAAACAGATACACAGACAGTATATTTTGTATGGTACCTAATGGTAAGTATTAAATGGTAAAAGTGAAAATTATGTAAGATTTGTTAAGTCTTTTGATTGTTATCTATACATTGTTATAAAAGCGAAAGTTTGCATGGATGGATAGATGGGCTGAATGGATCTGGATGAAAGGGGTTGTTTCAAATTTATATGGAGCCTGGGCCAGGTATTTGTACGGTATTTCAAAATGTTCGGGGTCATAAAATAGTAACATTTTTTTCTTTATTTCTTACTAAAAAGTTCAATTTACGACGTACAATGCGAAATTATTTTGCAAAATAAAAGCGCAACAACATGCGTCCATTTTGACATTGACGTATAATATTACACGTGTCATGATGACATTTGACATAAAATTACCTGGGAAATGTGAATTAACCTTAAAATATCCAACAGCAGTCAGATTGATGGATGGATGCGCTGTGAGAGTTGCTATTCTACAAATGTACCTAATTAAACATTTTATTTTTGTACCTCTTAATCACTGTAAAACTGCCAAAAAGCATATTTTATTTTGTTTTCTATGATTTTATACTATTTTTTGGAATACTGTACAAGTACCTGGCCCAAGATGAAACAACCCCTTTGGCACAGATATAGATTATACTCTGGAATAAAACATGCTACTTTTTATCCCGGAAAATTAAAGGTCGGAATTTTCAATTTCACTTTACATTAATTGTGCATTGTTGGATGCTCCGGTGTCGGAGTGAAACGTACGTTGGGAGTGCTGCATAAGATTTGTGTGGTGCGGTGTTACGGCAGTGTGGATATTCATATTCATTTATTTTGCATTCCAATACAATTCTTATAGTAATTTAAATAATGTCAATAGAATAGTTCTTAATACAAATTGGAACCGGTGGGGCACAGCAAAAATCAGTGGTAGTAGAGATGCCTTATTTTTCTTCAAGAAAATAATTTAGTTTGTAATACAATTATTTATAACGCAGCCAGCGTTCTGGGCACATTGCCTCATTACAGCGGCATAGATGATATTTTTAATGTTTAGTTTTTAATTTAGATTTAATTTAGTTTTTAATAGTTTTAATTTCATATTTTTGTTATTAGGATTTATGAGATACAATTTATCAATTAGGATTTTTTTTTAAGAATTGACAAACGCTGTATTGCTCTCTAAAGATTTGATGTGGTCCGGAATTTCGTTATAAATTTTTACACGTGTGCCCTCATAATTTATTATGCAGGTAGGCAAGGAACAAGAAGCTCAATTCGCTATAATCTGCTCAAACAGACAAATCTATGTGGTACAACGTGCGGCAGGCGATATGCACCGCCCAGCCTCCCGCTTCTAAACATGCATGAAAAGCAAGCTAACCAGCAAGCTATACTAAATACCGTTTTTCAAGTTTCTAATTTTAATAACTTAAGATTTCATTATGAATAACTGTCAAGCTGCAGTTTTATCCACAATATTTTCCTTCTACTATTAAGCAAGTGGTATTGAATTGCTTAAAACAGATAAGAAGAATAAATTAATTGCTTGCTTGCTTAATTTATTCGTGGCAGAAGGGCTGGCTCATTTTTTGCGCAAAGGATCAGCCTGGCTGTCCAGCGCGGAAATGCAGCCAGCATTCTCGCCACCATTCCACGCGGGCATGATTTAAATAGTAATTAGGTTATGCTAGCTAGGTTCATTGTTTCTATTGTATTGTTTTTAGAAAGAATGAACTAGACAGTCAAAAACAGATATACGAGTATAACTCAGAGAAGTCAAAAGTTCGAGCCCGAAGATCGAATCCTTGACCACCCGACTAGAAGGCCTAGAAGGACTAGAAGCTATCACCACTTTGAGAGTAAACAAAATCAATCAACAGTTCCTCAGTGTCCCTAATGTTTACCTTATCCAATAATGGAAGGGCCGGACAATCTAATTGAAAATTCAAAGGCCGTAGGGTCACGTATGGACCCCGGCACATAATACCCCCAGCAATACAATACTCGGGGCTAACACTAAACTGCTATAAGTATTGCAAGTCGGTCCGGCATTTGAGGGTTACGTCGCGCATACTGATAGCGAGGTTTACCCGGACGTGGAAAGGTCTGTAAAGGTGTTTGGATGAGGCATTTTTTCAATTTGCAATTGGCATTTTTTTTGGCTTCTTTTCGTTATTGGATCCATGAATAATTCTAAGTTAGTTATTGATATGCATAAGATAGTCCAAGTTCGAAAGTCTTTTCAAATGCTGACCGCCAAACTTTTTTTTTAAAGCAACGCAGCGCAACTTTTTAACGCAAATTTGAAGATGACATTAAAAATTATATACCAACTGGGAAAGTAATTTGTCAATTTGGGAATTTATAATTTCTGAATTTTCACTTGTCTGGCCTGGTGGGAGGATGCGGCCGTGGCTAGTTACCACCCAACCGGCAAAGACGTGCCGCCAAGCGATTTAGCGTTCCGGTTCATGTAGAAACCGATTACCGGTGTGCGTTAATTAATTATTACTAGCTGATGCCCGCGATTTCGTCCGCGTGGATCGAGGTTTTTCGTTTCTCGCGGGAACTCCTTAATTTTCCGGGATAAAAAGTAGCCTATGTGTTATTCCAGACTATAATCTATCTCTGTGCCAAATTTCATCCAGATCCGTTCAGCCGTTGGGGCATGATTGAGTAACAAACATCCATCCATACATCCATCCAAACTTTCGCATTTATAATATTTATTTGATAACTGCCACGTCCCTAACGGGTTAGCCCGCTAACTTTTTAGACTGCATCATCACTTATCATCAGGTGAGTTCGCAGTCAAGGGCTTACTTGTAGTAGATTAAAAAATATGCCGT
The DNA here is from genome assembly GCA_917051295.2 of Erebia ligea. Taxonomy (NCBI): domain Eukaryota; kingdom Metazoa; phylum Arthropoda; class Insecta; order Lepidoptera; family Nymphalidae; genus Erebia; species Erebia ligea. The sequence continues at coordinate 4,638,850 of OU785241.1, forward strand.
CGTCGGAGTGTATTTCAAAATCAACAAACAAATACAAACATTTTTAATAGTCATGTCATATCCAATTAATTTAGCATCCAGGTACCGCGAGCCTTAACTTAGCTACTTTATTTGTGAGAGCCTCGCCTCGCTGAAAGAGATAGTTCGCAGTGAAGGTGCTTGCTAGGGCCGACACGTCGCCGGACTTTTCAACTTTACTTTCGTGATGGTTTTTAGTGATTATATCTAATATAAGTATTTAAGTAAGTTTCTCCAGTCTACTACATACTACTACTACTACAAGTCAGCCCTTGACGGCAGTCTTACCTGAATGATAAATAATGATGTAGTCAAGTAGCAAGCTACAGATAGGAATATGGCAGTTCTATTAAACCCAATCCTCTATTCGGTTCCTATTCGCAACATCGCTTGGTGACATGGTTTTTCCAGTAGGTACTTTGGTGCATTGGCTAGTTACCACGTCCTTCCAACACACCAGACCAGACAATTTAGAAATTATAAATTCATAATTTCAATTTATAATTTAGAAATTTTTAAATTTATAATTTAGAAATTATAAATTTATAATAACCTTGGTCGGGACCTTCCACTTCTAAGACCACAGCACTCACCACTGCTCCAGGGAGGTCGATAAAAATACTACTATAGCGAATAAACGTCCCGTGACATGTCATATCCAATTAATTTAGCATCCAGGTATCGCGAGCCTTAACTTAGCTACTTTATTTGTGAGAGCCTCGCCTCGCTGAAAGAGATAGTTCGCAGTGAAGGTGCTTGCCAGGGCCGACACGTCGCCGGACTTTTCAACTTTACTTTCGTGATGGTTTTTAGTGATTATCTTACTTAGTGAGTTTGTCCAGGGGCTTTGTACTCTTATAAAGACTAGTCTTTGTTATGAATGTTTGATGAAAATTAGTGCGTTTTTTGCGTTACAGTCTACAATATACTGCTGCATCGATAAGGACTTCTCATAGCAAGCGTCCCATAGAAATAAAATGATTTATTTCATGTAGTGACATAACGTGTGTACGTGTATTCTATACTAAACTTACTATATTATCGGGACCTGGGTGGTATCACAGACAAGCATATTCTAAGGTACAATAGTATGATAAATGATTGTTTGTTTGTAACACCATCGTTGAATTTTTCTTTCTTTCTATACTAATACTAGCTGAAGCCCGCGACTCCGTCCGCGTGGGGGTTTGAAATATAGATAGTAGCCGATTATCAGACCTACTGAATACGCTTATAAAATTTGGTAAAAATCGGTAAAGCCGTTTCGGAGGAGTACGGTAACAAACATTGTGACATGGGAATTTTATATATTAGAAGATTATAAATGCGAAAGTTTGGATGGATGGATAGATGCATGTTAGTTCCCGCGAGAACCGAAAAATCTCAATCCACGCGGACGAAGTCACGGGCATCAGCTAGTATAAATATATACCCTAATCAACCCCGCCGTTAATAGAACCCAGCACCAACTAATTTTATTAAAATTGTTTTCGACGAGTGAACTTCCCCAAACAATTACTTTTCTCGTCATAACTTTTCTAGACACAAAGAATAACTTCTCCAATCCTTTCACGTAAACCATAAAGGGTGCACGACATAAAGGTTAGTGGTGTAATAGTTTTACTATCGCTGCCGGTTGCCATTTTGAGATTGGTTATTTATGAGATGGAGGTGTTTCTTCATAATTACATCCATAGGTACGCGATGCTGGATTTGGGCTGCAGATTATATGAGTACTAGCTAATGCCCGCCGTTTAAATTTCCGGGATAAAAAGTAGCCTATGTGATATTCCAGACTCTAAACTGTCTCTGTGCTAAATTTCATCCAGATCCGTTCAGTCGTTCTAGCGTGATTGAGTAACAAACATCCATCCATACATCCATCCATCCAAACTTTCGCATTTATAATACTAGTATAGACTATAGTATTGACTAGTATAGACTAGTATAGATTATTATTAAATATTAGGTAGGTAGTTTATTTATGTATAGGTATTAGGTAGTAGTTAGTTTTTTTATTTTATTGTATTCTATTTTTAATTAATTGTGTTGTTTAACAGTATTGTGTGTATTGTATACTGGGCCCTTTTGCCTTTAATAAAAACTTTATAATTAATATTCTCATTAATAAGTAAATCAAGTTATCTGTAACTATCTTAAATTAGTTGGAGGCTGTGGGCTGTGGCTTTCTTGGTATAAAGAAATATTTTCTAAATATGTTTTATGTAAGTAATAAAATATGTGCCTACTATATTAATATTCGGGAAGGTTTCCTCGCCTGGGGCGATTTGTCGAGTTATTTCGGTGGAGTAGGTATCTTGTGGTTATACCTAATAATTATGTAAAACTAGACGATTCCCGCGACTTCGTCCGCGTGGTTTGAGGATTTTTGTTCCCGCGGAAACCATTTAATTTTCCGGGATAAAAAGTAGCCTATGTGTTAATGCAGGGTATAATAGATTATAGATTAGAGATAGATCTCCATTCCAAATTTTGGCCATATTCGTCCAGTAGTTTTTGCGTGAAAGAGTAACAAACACACACAAACACACTTTCGCCTTCAGATTCAGATTCTTTATTTGTATTAATGAGTATGTGTACATAAGAGATGGTTAATTGTAGTACAGAGTCCAATATATAATATAGCCGATCCAGTATTTCTATTATTATATTATTCTATAATATTATATTTTCCTATTTAGGTTGCGATGCGATCGCTTCTTAGCGATAAGGCCGCCTATTGTATAGCTTCTTCCCGTTGTGTAGGTATGTGTCTATGTTCTTCTGTCTGTTATCTAGTTTGGTGTACAATAAAGTGTATTTTCATTTCATTTCATTTCAATATAAATGTGATACAAATCATAATACGGTTGGTTAAGAAAAATCATACTAATAATATTATAAACTAGCTGATGCCCGCGACTTCGTCCGCGTGGACTAAGTTTTTTCGATTCCCGCGGGAACTCATTAATTTTCCGGGATAAAAAGTAACCTATGTAGTATGTGTTATTCCAGACTATATTCTATCTCTGTGCCAAATTTCATCCAGATCCGTTCAGAAGTCCGCGGGAACCAAAAAATCTCACCCCACGCAGACGAAGCCGCAGGCGTCAGCTAGTATTAACATATTATATTCTATGGAAATAGGCGTTATAAGAATAGATTTCTTCATCCAAAGCCGATGCACTTTGCATAGCAAATCTTGCAGTCTTCAGTGAACTTGAATCGATGTAGCGTGCCCCAGTATTTGTACAACACTCGAGCATGGCACTACCTATTCTGTGATGGCACTCCTAAAGTTTTGTACCGGAAATCGAAGAACTTCTCGATTAAGGCGCAACCACAATACGGGTAGAATAGGACAAAACGTTCGCGCGAAACACCCAAGTAAAAGTTAATTTCAAAATCAAATGATTTTTTATTCTAATAAAATGTTGTTTTTATTCACAATTATTTTGATTCGTCACCTGAATCTACCACTGCACTGCATGGTTCAAAATCCCATGAATAATCGAAACTGTATAAAATTTAGATCAAACAAATAGACCTCAAAAGTGAGTTTTCATAGAGATAGATTTATAGTCTGGAATAACGCATAGGCTACTTTTATCCCGGAAAATCAAGAGTTTCTGCGGGAATCAAAAAAATATCTCCTAAACCGATTTTGATGAAATTTGGTACAGGGATAGTTTGAATCCAGGGGAAGGACATTTTTAACCCGGAAAATTAAATAGTTTCCGCAGGAACCAAAAACCCTCAATCAACACGGACGAAGTCGCGGGCATCAGCTAGTACCTAATATGAAAGCAATAATATCGGCGTCAGTTTTTATTCGCGCGTTATGACCGCCATTCGGCGCGACTGGACGCGCCTACGTCTTTACGACGTTGCGGACGATATCGCGACTCTTTATAGCCGTTTTATTGATGCCATGCGTGGACAGAGTCATTTTAACCTTTTCTAGACACTTCTAAGTATATTTTTTTAAGCTAAACCCCTTGACTTTACCCGCGTGAATTTAGGTTCTGGAACTTTTTGATTTTCCCGCATAAAAAATCTATGTTTATCTTTCTCCAGGATAACCTCATGGCATACACACTTAAAAGCTACCTATGGCCATATCACTTGTTGGACTTTGCTAAAAAAATTAATGTATGTCATTTAACTTAAGTCAAGCGGCTTTGACGACCTCCGTGGCGCAGTGTTGAGCGCTGTTGCCTTAACGTGCGGAGGTCCCGGGTTCGATCCCCGGCAGGGTTTGGAAATTTATAATTTCTGAATTTCCCTGGTCTGGCCTGGTGGGAGGCTTCGGCCGTGGCTGGTTACCACCCTACCGGCAAAGACGTTCCGCTAAGCGATTTAGCGTTCCGGTACGATGCCGTGTAGAAACCGAATAGGGGTATGGGTTTAATATAACTGCCATGCCCCTAACAGGTTAGCCCGTTACCATCTTAGACTGCATCGTCACTTACCATCAGGTGAGATCGCAGTCAAGGGCTAACTTGTAGTGGATAAAAAAAAAAAAGCGACCGTGGTAGGGTCACGTACATCACTTGTCGTCACTTGCAAGCCTAAAAAAGCGTCAGCCCTTTTTTTTTTCGTAGGACAACTTGTGCCACATAAGAAATGTAATTCCTCTACCACCGCGGTTCTGAAAGAAGATTCTACTGAGAAGAACCGGCAAGAAAATCAGTAGTGTAATGATCTGTTCAGTCCTTAAGTAATAACTAAAATACTTTACATGATTGCTTCCCTATACATGAGTGCTTGAAGTACAAATACTTGAATGGCGATCTCTTAAGCGCAGCGTTGGTTGGTAGAACTAGGTGGACGGACGATCTCAAGCGAGTAGCTGGGAGAGTTGAATGCAAGCGGCACAAGACCGTGTTTTATGGAGATTCATGCAGGAGGTCTAGCAGTGGACGTATATTGGTTGAGACAACGACTCTTATACATACTACATAATATTATATATTACCTTCTCGTCACTGCACGTTGTATATAAGTGGTGGGAAATATGTAAGCTAACTAGTTATAAGTTTAATAATGGTATGACCTATATTTTACGATTTCACCCACATTCCACATTCAATAAGCAGACACAATCGAACCAGCGGAGGTAATAAAGTTCGGTGCACACGTAGGGTGTCTGAGGAAATTGAATGCAAAATGTGGGTAGAATGCAAACTATTGACCGACTTAGCGGTAGCAGGTAGGTTTCACGTTTACTAAGCTCTATTCTTCATACTTTCTTGAATGACGACATACAAAGTTTCATAGGTAGTAGTTTCAAGCAGGTAGGTAGCTAAGGTATTAATTTTAGATTGACCTATAATAAAATATCTAGCAGATAGGTATTTATATAACCATGCATTGTGGCGTAGTAGCTTCGTGTTCTTTTATCAGAGGAGATCCGGGGTATGTGTCGCGGTACAGGCATTTTGGGAAACTTATTTCTAAGTTGGCTTTGATCTGGGATGTATCAGCAAACTCAAGTCGCCAAGCGATGAATGGTTCTAGATTGTTTGCGGACTCGCTGAGTCGTTTAAGTTGATAATCAGTAGGTACAGTCATATAATTTTTTATCTTAGAAACTGAATTAGCAGGTTTCGCAACAGTATCAGTATTAATATAGCTTTATTTTAAAGTAATTATTTTACCATTTTAATACTACCCTCCTAATTAGGTACGTACTACTTTCGCGACAGTTCGCACCCGACTGATCGTAACTGTAAGGGATGTCGTCTAACGCCATCTATTGGCGGAGATTGGCAACTCGCTAAATCCGCGACACGATGCCGCTAAAAGTTGATCTTTTATAGGTTAACTTAAGATGAATTTGAGATTAACACTAAACGTAGAGAGGCTGTAAGGAGTATTTTAAAATGAATGAACTCATACTTTACTAACCTTCCTTCTATCTGAGGGTCGTGGCCTCGTTCCAATAATCACCATATTATGATATGAGTGGCAAAATAATGTGGTGGGGGTCAAATTCAGTCACGCATCTAGTTACCTATTTGGGTAAACGTTGCTTAACAATCGCAATCGCCGCTGTGTCATAATTAAAAAAAGTTTAATATGAGTTATCAGGAAAGATGGACGCCTCGGCTTCGAATTCAGCTTCTACTCTAATGTGTTCACGCCTTACTTCACTTGTGAGCTCTTCAGGAGTTCTCGAGACAGCATGTTCACTATAAGTAGTCCGGTTCTAGGGCAGTTCATGTTATTACTTTGTATTTTGTATGATAAAGCTTATGGGAAACTAGCCAAACGGCTCTTTTTCTTGATCTGTAATTATTGTCACCTGTTTATCCTATCTGCGGTAACTGTGCAACGTTTAAATATCTCTGATTGGAGTAAATAAAATTTAAACGATGTGGTCGTTTGCCAAAGCCGTAACTATTGTTCTGGAGTCAGTGAAGGCTCTAAGTCGGAGCGTTTTATTGCTTCTTCGCGTTGATTAGATTTCTATGGGCAGTTCTGGACTTTGTTCGTGTTTGTTGCCAATAGGATCTGTGGAGTGATAGAATAGAAGTTGCCTAGTAGTTAACTGCTAAATAGTTTAACGGGCAATATGTTTTGTTTTGTGATTTTTAATGCATTTTGTTTGAAAACTATAAATACAGTAACTTTGTCATGTAAAATGTGCTTTTGGGACATTCAATCTTAATTTATTGTGTGATGGCCGCGACTTCGTTCGCGTTGATTAAGTTTTTGTATATTCCCGCGGGAACTCCTTAATTTTTAGTAAAAAAAGTAGCCTAAATCCTTGCGTGAGATGCAACCTACTCTATCAAATTTCGTCCAAATCGGTTGAAAATATGTGCCGTTAAAGCGTAGCAGACAGACAGACAAACACACTTTCGCATTTATAATATGAGTGTGGATTAACAAAAAATTGTTTGTGTCTATGTTTTTTTTAACGAACTTCAGTAAGAAAAATTTAAATTCGAACGAAGATGAGATTGTCCATTTTCCAGATTGGAATCCAAGTGTGAAAACATACGTATCCGCTGGAAATCCACAAAGGCGTCTGCGGGTCAGCCTTTATAAAGTGGACTTTTATATCGAACCCGCGCTACGCGACCTCTCCCGTAAAGTATATGGACGCAGATCTAAAATAATCTGGATGTGAAAAAATTTCCTTAAATTTAATTACGATATTGAAGGAAAGTGCTTATGATGTTGTGTTCTATTTTGTTTAGAGTCACTGTTCATAAATACCATATTGAAATTTTAAATATGAAAACCTAAACATAAAAAGTGATTGCTTAACTGAAATGAAAAAAAATACACTATTTATTAGACTTGAGGCAATTGTTTGGAAATCTATACTGTTTACGAAATATCTAATGACTATCATAGCATTTAATTAAGAGCAAGGCTGATTATAGGAATGTAAACGGCTATAAAAGATAAAAAAAACTAGCATTTCTTCCAAGGGATCAAGCGTGTTCTGATACTCACTTGACTTATTAGTATGCATTTTTTTAAATTCTAAGTTTTTAAAGGATCTTTGAATCTCTGTGAGATTATCTCTGCCAGACCCTTATTATTCTTATAAACTCAATATCTTTAAAAAATCCATACTTATAAATGCGAAAGTGTGTCTGTCTGCTACGCTCTTATAATTAACCGATTTTGATGAAATTTGGTACAGGGTAGGTTTTATCCCTGGGAAGGGTATAGGCTACTTTTTTATCCAGGAAAATTAAAGAGTTCCCGCGGGAATCAAAAAATCTTAATCCACACGGATGAAGTCGCGGGAACCAACTAATATTTAAATAAACAAAGCTTTAGAAATTGGTATATAACTTGTTATTGCAAAAGTTCAAGGAAAAGTAAAGCCTGAATCATATCTAGCGACTTAGGATCTTCGGCCCTCTTTCCCCCGGAGATTGAATAAGGCCCGAGTGAAGTCGACTCCGGATTTATGAGGACTCCCTCCGACTGCACTCCTCTCTGATTGCCAGTTTATTTTGTGTCAAAGTGCGTGAGTTTGCGCTCCTACCGAGCTGAGGATTGATGGCCTGTTTTAAACTGTAATTTACTTATTCCAGTTTTTTAACATACAGTTCTTTTTGGAAGGATACCTACGGGGACCTGTGAACTTACTACCATCGCCTAAAGCAGTATTATTTAAAAATTGCAATTTCAAATGACTTCTAAGGTCTCTTGATGTGCCTAAAATGAAGATTAAAATTCTGAAACAAGAGCGTCAACAAAATTGGGTATTTGACAACTATTCAAATAAATTATTTTTTAGTGATAATTAAATAGAGGATCTCCCAAAAGTCGTAATATCCACGTCCCCTGTTAGTTTTATGTTGAATAACTATTTTAAACTGTCGATTAAAAAAAAGTGACGTCACTATGCAATATTTCTTACAAAATCCCATGCACGCGTTTTGACGTTTGAAAAAAAGTTGCTGATTTGACTAGCTGTCAAATACCCAATTAAAATTTGCTTTAAGTAAACCCAGGGGCTGGAAAAATCGTACGTGACAATAGTGTTAAACTTTGTCTCTCTCTCCTAAGTATAGATGAAGAGAGACAGATGAACCTGTATGAAATAATTTTAGTGTTGAACATTTTGGGCAGGTCCAAGTAGGTCTGCAAGTTAAGATGTTGCAGATTCGAATCCGAGAAACTTAATTTAGAAAAGCGAAAGTAACTTTGGTCTTACGGTGGTGTATGGGTTTGTCCACACAGCGTGAAATGCATACCCATAGATAAAGATTGATAGAGTCCAATAAAGTGTTTATCTATCAATCTATTAAACTAGCGAGGTACTACTTAGTTAATTACATTTTTATTTTACTCCAACCTAATATCTTAAAGGCTACATAACTAACTCGTAAACGGAATCCTGCGCGTAACGGCCGAGTTACCTTTTATTTTATGAAGCCAATAAAACGCCAAAGTCGCCAACTTTATACCGGAGTTATACACTCGGACCGTGTTTGAACTTTGCCACTTGTGTGAAATATATATTATGTGCGATTGAAGTTTAACTGGGCAATCTTTGAAAATAGAGGAAAGTCTAATAAAATGTGGATAATGTGACAGTTTAAAACAGCCAGTTTAGTTTGTGTATAAGCCGTGCATATCACATGATGCCATGTTGTACCATATTGATTTGTTTTTTTAGTAGCGAATTCTTCTTCTTCTTCTTGCTCTTTCTTCTTGAAGCTTCTTGTTCTTTGTTTTTAAGCTCATATACTTCTAATCGGTAAAGTTTGAATTCTGAATTTACTCTAGGGCATACTCCATCGCAACCAGTAATATTATTTTAATATTACTGACGAGCGTTTTTAGAATTACTATGTATAATCCTTATTTTAGGGACGACAAGCTACGTGACATAAAGCTGTCATTTTGAAATACGTGATATAAGTGATGGTAGTAAGCTAAACCTGCCAAAAAGAACTATAAAAATAATAGGGATAAGTAAATTACAGTTTAAAACAGGCCATCAATCCCCAGCTCGGTAGGAGCGCAAACTCACGCACTTTGACACAAAATAAACTGGCAATCAGAGAGGAGTGCAGTCGGAGGGAGTCCTCATAAATCCGGAGTCGACTTCCTCCTCCTCCTCCTCCCGAGCAAATTCAGTTATTTTAAAATCCTGAACTGCCCTTACCAATAATCGAACTTGGGACCTTCTAACCATTGCGCCACGAAGGTTAGAACACTAAAAAAATGCCCTCCTAACCTTGAAAATGACCTCCAAACCGGGCACGCAATAGTACTGTTGCAAACTACGTGGAAACTATGATGTTTCTTTAAACACGTTAAATCTAATCTACGAACGCATAGAAGGGTGCCGTCATATTGGGAGCGAATATTTTTTTATGTCCCTCAGAACTGCCAACGAAGGTTCGGCCATTCCGCCGTAAGGCTGCCTTTCCACCAGAGATTTGTGCGAGATAGCTAAGCGGCGAGCTAGGTTAAAGCTAAGCTTTTTTTTAATTAATGCAATGATGAGGTCTAGCATGGATCGCGCTTACCTAGAAGATATCTATTCACTCTTGCCTTGAAGGTACTTCCTAAGTAATACAAATTTAAGTGTCTTAACCAAAGCTAAGCGATGTGGCGAAGCGGGTGAGATGTGCTATGAAGATGCAAAACGCAAGCTAAGCAGGGTAGCTTTTTATTAATCCACTACAGGTTAGCCCTTGACTGCGATCTCACCTGATGACAAGTGATGATGGTAGCGGGCTAACCTGTTAAGGGCATAGGTATTAAATCCATACCCCTATTCGGTTTCTTACACGGCATCGTACCGGAACGCTTAATCGCTTGGCGGCACGTCTTTACCAGTAGGGTGGTAACTAGCTACGAGCGAAACCTCCCACCAGGCCAGATCAGGAAAAAATCAGAAATTATAAATTCCCAAACCTTTGCCGGGAATCGAACCCAGGACCTCCGCACGTTAAGACAACAGCGTTCAACACTGCACCAGGGAGGTCGTCTTTCCACCAAAGCTAAGCTAAGCTATGAATATCAAGCACTTCTATTGGTGGATTTGACACACCCATATCCATATATCTATATCCATAGCTTAGCAACGTAACACATCTTTGATCTTTGGTTGACGTCCAATCTGCTCGTACGAAGCGTTTTTGCTCGACGTTTCTGATATGAACCGCTAGGGTGTGGAACATCCTCCCAGGGCACGTGTTTCCTGCCACATATAACTTAAGTACCTTCAAGGCAAGAGTGAATAGGCATCTTCTAGGCAAACGCGTTCCAACCTAGGTAGTAGCTATATATAGGGGCTTCTGGCTCACTTTTCGTAGTGGTGCCACTTGGCGGTGGAGAGTGGCGTAACTAAACGCTGCCGTCATCGTTTCTGGACCAGTTTTCGAAGTAGCGCCACCTATCGGCGAGTAGCGTGACGGCGCCACCTGTCGCCTGCGTCACCGGGGCTATGTGTTATCTAGCATTCGTGATTTAAAAATAATATACTTGTTTGGACGACTCCCCGCGGCGACGCACACCGCATGGGTAGGAGGTTTATCTACCCAGTGATCTACCCTGTGGCATGGGCCTCTAATCTATCATTAACGATTGTATAAGTAGGTAGGTGATGAAATCCTATACGATAATAATTAATATTATATTTTATTACAATTGTATCAATTTATGGTACCTACCTACTCTTCAATGGGAATAATCATACTAATACTTATTATAAATTCGAAAGTGTGTTTGTTTGTTGGTTTGTCCTTCAATCATGCAGCAACGGAGCAACGGATCGACGTGATTTTTGGCATGGGTATAGTTGAGGATCTGATTCCAGAAAATTATGGAGTTCCCACGGGAATTTAAAAGAACTTGCACCACGCGGACGAAGTCGCGGGCATCAGCTAGTACGTGTCATAAAATATAAAATCGAGTACGCTATTGGAGTCGTCGTATTACCTACTAGGATCTTGATGACAAGGAAACGGGCGTTTCTTCATTGGACGGCCCGGCCCGGCACCGGCACCGACACCGACAGTATTCAACAACACGACACCGGCACCTACATTCTTCATTGACCGACACCGACACCGACAAGCTGCGAACCGCGTGAGCCAAGAGCGATGGCAGCGTATAACAAATTGACGACCTCCGTGGCGCAGTGTGTAGCGCTGTTGTCTCAACGTGCGGAGGTCCCGGGTTCAATCCCCGACAGGGTCAATTTGGGAATTTATAATTTCTGAATTTTCCCTGGTTTGGCCTGGTGGGACTGGGAGGCTTTGGCCGTGGCTAGTTACCATCCTACCGGCAAAGACGTGCCGCCAAGCGATTTAGCGTTCCGGTACGATGTCGTGTAGAATCCGAATAGGGGTATGTGTTTTAATAATAACTGCCATGCCCTAACAGGTTAGCCCGCTACCATCTTAGACTGCATCGTCACTTACCATCAGGTGAGATCGCAGTCAAGGGCTAACTTGTAGTGGATAAAAAAAAATTATATTTCTTGTATTTATTATATTTGAGACGCAAAAAAAGAACTACCTATCAGTAAATGGTTTTGGGCGCATCCAATTATAAAAGTAAGATATTTTGACGGCGTGTATTACAATTGATTTGAAAAACCCGAATAAGTTTTTCAATTATTTCCGTATGAGTAAAGCAGCTTTGATTATACTAATGAACTTGATCGAAAAATGCAAATGAATTGTGTACTAGAGCGACGGGGGCGCGGGGCGGTGTCACTGATCACGCCACTCGCACGCCCACATGGACGTTTGTATGCGTACACAACACATACGCAACGATGCCGGCCCGACACCAGTGGGACACTTGCTGCCGACGACATGCCGGCGCCGGCGCCGACATGTCGGTGCCGGGCCGGCCCAGTGAGACAGCGTGCCATACAACTTCATACAATTATGCGTCCACTAATGTCGGTGTCGGTGCCGGGCCGGGGCCGGGCCGTGCATGAAGAAGCGCCCAACGGTGGAGGTGGGGAGAGATGTAGTGGCTTTGCGTGAAACAGTAATCAACAAGTGAAAGAGAACTTATATTTTTGATGTCGGACCTCGATACTCAATCTTTAGAATGGTTCCAAATCGAAACGATTGCTCACTTTCTAAAACTGGCCTTGGCGTATGCGACAAAGACCGGATGACCTTTCCGAAGCCGGTTTCTTTTACACTTGCCGAGGATACATGACATTATGTTTCCATTGTGGTGGAGGCTTAAAGGATTGGGAGGATACTGATGAGCCTTGGCAGCAACATACCAAGTGGTGCAGTCAATGTGCATATCTAAAGTCTAAAACGTTAGAATGATGTTCTGAGGTTAATAGAAATGGGAAAAAAATTTAAAAATAAAAAGCTGTTTTATAACAATATATTTTTTATTAATTTAATACATTTAAATGCTAAAATCTAACTATAAAAAAAATTTAAAACAAATTCTTATATATCTACCTACTAACAATAAAAATTAAAATAAAACTCTGATCATAAAGACCACCCCTGGTTGCCCCTGGGCCGAAGGTACCCATCAAGCGTGCAGCATTGCCACGCTGAATGGCGATGGATAACCTTTGAACCAGGTAGGAACCAGAACGTGGTTCGCAGAACTTTTCCCTCAAACGACGGCCGATCTCTTTTATTTAATTTTATAATGCCCCCAAGCTAATGTGTTTACATTGTCCTCGGTGATATATCTCTTATCATCATCGCTTGAGAGTACTTTTTTTCTTTTAATTTGTGTAAATACATTATGCTTATCACTAGTGAATGTGGACATGTTATCATATCTTACATAGTTACAATCTAGAGCTTTCCTATAATTTTCAAAATTTAATTTTCTTACAATAGCAGCAGAGGTGCCTTTGTTTTTCTTTACAGTCAAATCACCTTGTAAAACATAACTGTACATTTTAGAACGTAATCCTATAAACTCTTCGATGATACAACCATTGCTTTCATCTTTCATGAGACCAACTACCTTTTTATTGACTAAAGGAAGATTATAAAGATTGTTCTCGGGGAAATCAGAGGTGTCAAATCTAGCCTCTAAATCACATCTAATGTCTTCATAAAAATTTGTGGTTTTTATTTGATATATAAATGAGTCGGTGTCCGTGTATAGTAATTGTACATTATCTTTGTATTTAGACATCATATAGGAGTAATGAAAATTATACATGACATGTTTGGAAAGTTCTAGTACAGTAAAACCGACGTAGATGGGCTTATTGTACAATATTTTCGTTTTTTTCATTTGCACTGCTATAAAATCTTCGGAGAATATCGTACAACTATGAAAATTGGGTCGAGCAATGTATCTCTCGGCGCCATAATTACATTTAGTCTTTGTTTTTACATCACTCCACATATTACAAAGTTTTACATCAACCCGTTTTGCTACATTTTCTATAGTTTTACCGAAAATCGAGTTGTTCATGAGCTTATAGAAGTCTTTTTCAAAGGAGTTTTTCGCTAACGTTCTTTTCTCAGTATTTAAATCTATATAGGGCTTCAGCCAAGCGGATTGCTCAAACGATAAGATTCTGTGAATTTTTTTACAAATTAAACCATATTCTACACACTGCTTCAAATTCATATAGTGGATTATGTAATTTTGTTTGTTGTTGAGAGTGAGTAAAAGCTTTTTATCTTTACCGTTAGGTGGTATTTTTGTTTCAGCACCAAATGGATAGTCATTATGTAGATCGTGTAGAGACTGTGGATACTCCAAGTCCACTTCCAAAATATAACCCATATCTGAATCAGGACGTTGTGCTGATATATCGAATGAACTGATATTAGTGCTCGGTAGCCAGGCAAAGTTGCCATGCGGTAGGTATTGACTCATAGCATGACCATATAAATTGTTGACATCCAAGTACACGATAAAATTGTCATCATGCGTGGGATTATATGTGTCTGGATTAGAAAAGCTATTGTTGGCCTTAGCATATCTTTTGGAAACTTGACTAATGCCGCCTCGGATGCCGGATTGTAAGAATTGAATGATTTCATAATCGGTTAGAAGCTCAAGATTCTCACCCGTTTGTCTTAACATGGCATCCCACGAAAGACCGGGCGCCGTGAGATATCTACAAGGATCTAGTTTATATGAGCTTAAGCAAATATTACGAAAATTTTCAAAAACCTCAGCCAGCAATAGCACATCAGTCTTGAGATATAAATCGCAGTATTCACCCAAGGTTTTCAAATTGAATTTATTCCATACCGTTTGCGCGTGCATGTAATCACTATCAGAAATATGTGATTGTGTTAACTCGCTATAAAAATAACGTTGGTCGGGTAACGATTTATCTTCAAGCTTAGCCCAACAGTCAACGTATTCGTATGGGAAAACACCTTTTCGCGTTAAAAGGCTAAATTGTTCGAAATCTGAAAAGTGTTGAGATAATATTTGAAATTGAGTAGAAGATAAATTTTTCACCAGTTTATCTAAACTTGTGGACATGAATTTAAAAGAATCAACAAAACGTATGGTGATCTCTGCAGTAGGGCTGCCATCGTCTTTATCTTTAAAACATAACTTTTGACTGAATGATATGTACTTTTCCTTATGTAGTGGTATACATTCAATACGCTTACCACCTCTTGCAGCTAACTCTTTAATAAATAAGTGACTATCGTATCCACTTAAGTTATGAAAAAATATAGGAATGTAATTAGGCATCGAGTATTTTAAATTACATTGCTGATGTGCTGCACCTCTAATTTTTCCCGTTAGATGACAATGATCGATCACCTTTTGATCTGTTAATAGAAATGGTTGTTCACAAATATGACAGTGAGAGGACGTGTTTAGCATAAGTATGGCGTTTTCATTTCTCTCATACGGTAGTTTTTTTGAATAAATATCAGCAATTTGACTTGCGTCTGAATAAATATTGTCTACAAACTTTTCAACACAATCCTCACCACGATATGAAATGAATCTCGATAATGAGTTATTATAATTACAATGTATGTAATATGCGAAACCACAAGGGATATGTTCATGAGAATAATATGTGTTTTTCATTTCATCCGTTTTGAGGGGGCTTAAAATCGATTCAAAATCGGCATATATAACAAATGGTACTGGCAGTTGATGACTAAAATTATTGAATCTCAAATACTTGTTATCGACAGAAGGTACTTCTATCAAAGTATTTTGACATCCTAAAATCTTATGACATTGAAGTTTACTATCGCTTGTGAAATATTGTAAGCAACTATAACAGAAAACCATTTTATTCTTACTGTTTGTAATTTGAGGGCGTATCAGACGAGACATGTTTTTTATCCAACAATAATGGGATTTATCACTATGTTTAACATCCTCCAAAAATAATAAATTTACATGACGATCATATGTTTTATTCTCTGATATATACATGGGTGTAATCTTTTTGAATTTATCATTTTCAACACCATATACATTTACATTAATTTGATTCATCACTTCGAAGCGTTTGATTCCATTGACAGATACTGGTAAATCAATTCCGGCTGTTTTGAATACGCTCTCATAACGTGGGTAAGATGATACACGATCCGCGTTAGAGTCGGCTGGATACAGAGCGCTTGCTACAGCCCAAAAAAAGCACGCATTGTCCTTGTTCTTCACATTTATACACGCGTGTTTACGCTTTATCCAATCTGGAAGCGGAAGGTAGGAGTCACCCTTCAAAGGAACGTACTTATTTATATTAATGTTTAAAAATTCAATTTTCTCCAAGGCCCACCCGCTGTCTCTTTCTTGAAACTCGTCACATTTCTTCATAATTATGGAACAGGTTTCATCATAGTAAGAAGATAATTCCGATGAAAATTGCAGATGAACATTTTTAGTGTTGAATGATTTTAAATCTTTAATCACTTCATCGACTCCTTTTGTAATGACATATGTACAGAAAAGTTCTAAATTTACCTTGATATGCTGATTTGATTCAATTTCCATTTTTAATAATTCTTTCACCTTATCACCAACACTTTTCAAGCACAATTCCAGGTTTAATTCATTCGATGAGCTGTTAATTCGATAACTTATAATTCTACATTTGAAAGCTGAATGCACAACATATGTAAAATAATCACCGCCATTGTTTTGTTCACATAACAACTTGTGACGTTTTGTTCCTGAATGCACAATCAATTGGTTACTAGCTACACGCACACTACAAAAGGGACATTCGTAAAATTTTACTTCTCGTAAAACATCATCATTTAAATCATTAAATCTTGATGGCAATGTAACTATATCCCCATTCTCCAAATGCACCACCGTCTGCATAGTCTTCCTTGCTTCCACAGTCATATATGGTTTATTCGTCTCTAAGTCTCCAAGTTTCTTCCAAGTTCTATTGCCCTGCATATTTAATTGTGCCAGGGCAGTCCTATCACTTTTGCAATTATTTGAATACATTGTGTAAATTTTAAATTGTATTAATTATTTAATTAATATCAAAAAAATATAACACTTGCAGTAGGTATAGATGAAATCAACACGAGCAACTACTTCTCGTAGTGGCGACTGACAACTGAATGAGTCGTTTAATAGAATGGGAGGGTTTTTATAGAGAATAGATAAAAAAAACCACATACATATAGTTGAGGAGCTGGGAACAAAACTTGGTTAGTCTACAAAATTAAATTTTTCAGGACGGCCTAAAACTAATACCTACTACTATACTAGCTGATACTAACTACTATTAGTTAATGCCCGTGACTTCGTCCGCGTGGAATAAGTTTTTTCAATTCCCACGGGAACTCCTTAATTTTCCGTGATAAAAAGTAGCCTATGTCACTCTCCAGGTCCTCAACTATACCCTTACCAAAAATCACGTCGATCCGTTGCTCGGTTGCAGCGTGATTGACGGACCAACCACCATTAGTTTGATGGAAGAGAACATCTTTAGTAATGTGTTCGAACTGTAGATGTTTAATCCAATTCTAGTCGCCAGCTCTTCGGTTAAAAAAGTTAAAATCAAAATTGGGAATATAACGTGCTCTGGACTTTGGAGTACAGCTGTCATGCATGTTTCGACAGGTTTGCGCACGCGGTGACTCGCCGCTAGGCGCGGCCTGCGGTCCGAGGCGCTATCTAGGCGCCCCCTATAGGTCAAAGCCCCGACCCGGAACTCGCCACTAGGTATCACTAAATAGCTCCGATGACGTCAGCGCACCGTGGCTCAGAAGCCCCCGCTACTCGCCGCCAGGTGGCACCACTACGAAAAGTGAGCCAGAAGCCCCTATATATAGCTACTCACCGTGGCTCAGAAGCCCCCGCTACTCGCCGCCAGGTGGCACCACTATGAAAAGTGAGCCAGAAGCCCCTATATATAGCAAGCCCCTATATATAGCTACTAAAATTGATATTAGAATGCGGAATTAGTTTTTACGGATCTATTTAGCACCATTGGAAGTAACACCCATATCCATAGCCATATCCATAGCTTAGCAACGTAGCACATCTCTGGTGGAAACGCACCGTAATTCCGGAACAGGGAACATTCGGAGTTATGTGTGATTGTGTAAAGCATTTTACGATGGTAGACGTGTATACGGCGCGACCCTTTTCCGGAATTGATATTAGAATGCGGAATTATTTTTTACGGATCTATTTAACACCTTTGGAATTAATAAGTGCTGTTCATTAATGTTATTTGAGGTTAATTTGTGTGTTAGTGCTAATATTGAGTACTTAGTTATTACATATTTACGGAGAATATTTTAATGTCCTCCCGTCCGAATTTCAGCCACGGCGGCCTATCTCCAGAGAGATCAGTCATCTGCGCGGGAGATATTATAGTGCTCTCATAGCCCGATGGGACGGAAAATCCGACACGACCGGTGAGAGATCAAACGGAGAATATTAATATCTAACTATAGGTACACTAATTATAATACGGGATTTTATCATATTCTGAAAGCAGTATGAATTTTTTGAGACAGAGAAGGTTTTAGAATTTTTAGTGCACCTGAGAATCAAACCCAGAACCGAATTAGTCCGGAAAATTAAGGAGTTCTCGCGGGAACCGAAAAACCTCAATCCACGCGGACGAAGTCGCGGGCATCAGCTAGTATATTAATATATATTAAGGGGGGTCCCCATACAATAAACGTGTTTTTTTCGTATTTTTTTGCTCAATATTAAAAACGGTAACAGGTAGACGGTTCAAATTTTCACAGAATATTAACTTGTAATATTACCTTTCGCAAAGGTTACAGCACCGTGGACCACATTCACACGCTACGGCAGATTATGCAGAAGACCCAGGAGTATAATCTGCCCCTCTGTCTAGCGTTTGTGGACTACGAGAAAGCCTTTGATTCCGTCGAGACCTGGGCTGTTCTGGATTCATTGCAGCGATGCCAAGTCGACTGGCACTATATCCAAGTGCTGAGATGCTTGTACGAGGCCGCTACTATGACAGTTCAAGTCCAAGACCAACAAACGAATCCGATTCCTATACGAAGAGGGGTAAGGCAGGGAGATGTTAAATCCCCGAAACTTTTCACTTGCGCCCTGGAGGACTTGTTTAAGGTCTTGGACTGGAAAAGTCGTGGTATTAATGTTAATGGCGAATACATCTCACACTTGCGTTTTGCAGACGACATAGTTATACTGGCGGAATCGCTGCAGGACCTTGAAGGAATGCTGACCGAGCTTAATGGTTCTTCCAGACGAGTGGGTCTTCAGATGAACATAGACAAAACAAAAGTCATGTTTAACGAGCACGTTATCTCAAGACCTGTTAACGTCGGAAATGTCAGCATCGAAGTTGTTCAGGAATACAACTACCTTGGCCAGATTATACAACTCGGTAGGAACAACTTCGACAAGGAGGCTGACAGAAGAATTCATTTGGGCTGGGCAGCATTTTCAAGGCTACGTCAAGTCTTCGATTCGTCGATACCGCAAAGCCTGAAGACTAAAGTCTTCAACGAGTGCGTCCTGCTGGTAATGACGTATGGAGCGGAAACGTGGACACTGACGGTGGGCCTCGTCCACAAATTAAAAGTCGCTCAGCGGGCTATGGAGCGGGCTATGTTGGGAATCTCTCTCAGGGATAAAATCCGGAACGAGGAGATACGTAGAAGAACTAAAGTGACCGACATAGCTCTGAGGATTAGCAAGCTGAAGTGGCAGTGGGCAGGTCATATCTGTCGCAGAACCGATGGCCGTTGGGGCAGACGTGTTCTGGAGTGGAGACCGCGTACTGGTAAGCGCAGTGTAGGACGACCTCCAGCTCGCTGGTCCGATGACCTAAAGAAGGTGGCGGGAAGCGGGTGGATGAGGAAGGCGGAGGACCGTGTTTGGTGGCGCGCTCTCGAAAAGGCCTATGTCCAGCAGTGGATGCATACAGGCTGATGGATGGATGGATGGATGGATATTACCTTTCAAAATAAATAATTAAATATCAATAAAGTAAATATTAAAGGGGGGCTCCCATACAACAAACGTAATTTTTTGATATTAACAATAAACCTCTACAAACAAAGTTAGTTTTGCGGTTCATTTCGTCTTGTTTTTAATACGTCATAAATCGTAAAACTTACTACAGGTTTGTACGGAACCCTCGGTGCGCGAGTCCGACTCGCACTTGGCCGGATTTTTATTATTATCTAGTATGGAAAAACAAAAATGTAAAAAGTCCCCCCAAAAAAAAATACGCAGTCTTAAGGAATGCCGATAGAAGTGAAAACGAAAAAAAAAATTAAAATATAAACCTTAAAACTAAGACATTAAAGTTTAATTACGAATGTGGTTATATATATTTAAGAGCTTTTGTCTTCGTAACAACGCGAGCATGTCGGCGACGGTAACGCGAATCCACAAGTTTACCCCCTACCAAAAAGTGATCAACGCGGCTAAAGAAGTTTTCACTTCAAAAAAACAATCAATCAAGTTTGGGTACCACAAACACCACCCAAACCTCTCTACATCTATTTTCTCTCGTCGTTTATAAAAATACTGACATAACAAAAATTCGGGAGCAGCGTCCCTTACAAAGCTCTCGGTTGAAGGGCGGCCCCGTAACGCCCTCTACAGGACAAATCTACGGGCCTTGTCCTCAACTGACTTGATATATTGCCTGTGGAAAACGTAATTATGGTGTCCCGGCTCTCTTTGGTGGTTTTTTTGAGATTTTCTTTTACCCATTGAATTTTGCTTTGCATTGCTTTCATATAAATCAAATACCGTGGCGAGTCGTCAGCTTTAATAAAGCTTTTTTTTTTTATTCACTACAAGTTAGCCCTGGACTGCAATCTCACCTGATGGTAAGTGATGATGCAGTTTAAGATGGTAGCGGGCTAACCTGTTAGGGCATGGCAGTTATATTAAACCCATACCTACCCCTATTCGGTTTCTACACGGCATCGTACCGGAAGGCTATACATCGCTTGGCGGCACGTCTTTGCCGGAAGGGTGGTAACTAGCCACGGCCGAAGCCTCCCACCAGGACAGACCAGGAAAAAATCAGACATTATAAAGCTGAGGACTTTAAAGTCAAAGTCATGACTATCAAAATTGATACCTACACAGTATATTTTGAAGGTAAATTATGCAAAGTATATACCGTGATAGTGATAATTAACTACGGTATCTTAAAACTAAAGCTACGAGGGTTCCAAACGCACCCTGGTCTGAGAAGAATCCACAACAAACTCAGCCGGAGTTTTATCATTATTATCACCATCACACAAAACATCCATAATTAATAAATTAGATCTATCAGGTGCCGTTTATTCCCATGCTTTTTTATTGTCTAAATAATTAATCCTTTCATTGCTATAGGATTTTTCAATTAGGTTGCGTTTTACAAAAACTTTGAACTTGAATGTTTTTAGAGACACCACCGCGGTTAATGCCTTTTCTTGGTACTTGGTACGGTAAAAACAACTTATATAACTCGAAGTGGGTGCCCGAAGATCGAGCCTCCGAATACCCGAACAGGAGGCAATACGTCTCAATCACTAGTATATCACGGCTTTATTCAGCGCCAGCAGCAAGTAAAAAATGCCATTTTCCCACAATATTTTGCCGCGATGTTTGCTTCAAAATACAAAGTGTCACCATTCAAACGTGTTCCGCCGTGGTTCCGCCAAATGGACTCCGCAATACACGTCAAAGTTTAAAAGCTACGCTGCATATGTTCCTAGCTTATTGAGAAATGGCTGCCCGAATTGATTCTGACGTGTTCACACCCATTTTAAAGTACTAAAACGTCTTGAAAGCATCTACCACTCGAAATTTAACCTTCATGTTTTGAAAATAGAGTCGGAATTTTAATGCAGTTTACTTCCAAGATGTTCGCTCTCATATTTATAAGTGCTCTTTTTGTGTGTAATGGATTTTTAAGTGAATAAACAAGAAGAAAAGTGGCAATAAACGGTGGTTTAACGACACGATTACTAAAATGATGGACTCGTTTTACATGGCTTTGTTGACAGAAAATTAGAATTTATTATCCAAAGTTGTTTATTATGCAACCATTTTGTGAATGGCCAAGTACAGGGCATATCTGGTATAGGGCAAGTATAGGGCAGGGTTGATAGGGATTTTTCTCATCGAGGTAGCATGCATATCTGCAGAGGTAAGATACATATCTTAGCTACTTTGAGCCATGAATAGGAACCAAGCCGAATTTCCTGCTGGTTCTTCTCGGTAGAAGAGGCATTCTGAACCAGTAGTAGGTTCTATTGACGATTTAAAAACACTTGAAAAAGTTTAATTGAATAAAAATAAAAATAAATCCTTCGTAGGAAAATTCTCAGCTCGTTTGTGAATCTGATTTTTGCTACAAAATCATAAATTTTAATCAATAATTAGATAGCACTAATTATTATACCCATTTTTTTTTTCAGTGCTGCAACACGGCAATCTGCTAAAATTAAGCATTAAGCCGCTCTGTTGTGTGAAGAAACTTCTGAGTGCGGCTTGAGTTCGAGCAAGTTGCCGAATGACCCTTCGCTCATGTCGTGTTGTCAGTCATCTTTAGTGGTCCAAGATAATACTTTTTCTTTTCAGTCTGGAAAACTGTAAGCTGCCTGTTCCCGTAAGCTGTGAGGATTATAACAATGACGGAGAACGTTAAACCTTCATGGCTGAGGGCTACCTATAATATAATATTCTCAAAGGTATCTAACACTTCGTCCATGAGTGAACTTTAATTACTGTACGGATATTCAGTAACTAGTGCTCTTTTAATTTTTTTATTTCATGTAAGAGGTGTATCTTTTGACAAGTATTGTTTTGACTCTACCACCGGTTTGGAAATCAAATTGTATTGAAGAAAGGCATGAATGGAATAAGTACCATTAATTATGATTTTTTTGGTAGGTACCGTTAATTTACTACGTTTTTGGTTATGCTAAAAGTCTGCTCTTGGCTATATTTTATCAAAACCCAGAAATATAATTTACGAGAAGTGGCTTCCCATCTTCAATAACGCCGCAACAGAGCAATGGAAAGATGTGATATTTTCATATCATCACGGACGTTTCTATCACGGAAAGTTAAGGAGTGCCCGCGGGAATAAAAAACTTAATCTACTAAGTAAACAATAATAACTATAACCTACCTAACCTAGAACTTAAAATTTTAAAGTATCACGACGAGTTAAGCTACAAAACGTACAGATATGCCTAACGTAGGCGGTCCGCGGGGCGAGATGAAAAATCACAGACGACTTTTTTTTTACATGATTCACAACCAGGGTTGAACTGGTGTAATTACAAACAAAAGTGTCTTTTCAAATATTTTAACATAAATAACGAAAATGGTAAAGTGTTAATGAAAAAGAAGTAATACTTGGTTAATACCTTTTATCAACACCTTACCTGGGAGCATACTAGCATCGCTTACAGCAATATTATTTTTATCTTGTTGACGGTCATGTTTCAGAATTATAATCCTTATTTCAGGGACGTCAAAGTCCTTCATATAAAACGTCAATAACAAAATAATACTGTACTTTCCTAGTATGTGAAACACTATAATAGAAATATACAATAATACTGCTATAAGCAATAAGCCCACTGGTGTTACTACAGACAAAAGAGTATTTTCAGAGATTTTCATTGAAGTAATGAAAATGTTAGTGTAGGTAAGTTAAAAAATAAGTAACGCTTAGTGAGTATTTTACACCATTACTTTACCTGGACCTACTACCACCCTATCGTTTGCCCAGTACTGAGCACGGACTCCTTAGAAGGGGGCCATAGTCCACCACGCTGGCCACGTAGAGAACATAGACTGTCTTTTTTAATATATGTTCATATCATCATATTATGAAGAGTTAATGTTTTAGGTATACAAATCTTTCGACCGTAATATGAGAATCTCATACTATGGTCGAAAATACTACAATCCAATTTGGTTCAATATTCACCCGTTCATAATTATTTTGTTGGCAACTGTACCTACCAAAGCGAAACAGAATAAAATGTGACAGTTCGAGCGCCAAAAGATACCAGCTTCCTGAAAGTCGATGTAGGCGACTGTACTTCGTCTCATCGTGAAATACATTAAAGCTTGATTTCCACTGCTAATAGAATAATAGTAAAGGTACTAAATATTTAAATGGTTTTAATGGTCCTGATTGAGTCAACTCTGAATTTCATACATTCCAATAGTAGGTACTGGAATTACCGGTAAATCCATGCCAATCAATTGATTTGGTATTTTGGTACGAAGCAGTATAAAAGCCTTCCAAACCCTCTTCCAACTTGACTGCAAAGCCTCTATAAACATTTGCTACGACGTAGCACAGATCGTAGACCATGGTTACGAGTATGCCGTAGCTATATTATGGTCATAATATTAATAGGTATCAATAATGTACAATCGACCGAAATTCGGTGACGGTAGATAATCAGGGATAGACATTACTCATTTGCACAGAACATACTAAAGTGCACAAATATGTGCGCAAACACAGGTATACTAACTACCTCTACAAATCGGAAAATCCGACACGAACGGAGTGAGATTAGGTATAGGACCGACAGCTTTACGTGCTGGGTGGACGCCGCCGCCTTTTTTCTAACATAGTACATAGTACTGAGAATGTCCTATCAGAAAAATCAAATTCCTAATTACAGCAGTAATCGCAGCAGTATTCCTAGGAATCGAACCGGATCGCGTCATCCGTAGTCTAACATGCTAAATACTAGACCAACGAGGCAGTTTAACACAGTTCTAAGTGAAACGAACTGTATTCTGTGTAATTTTCAACCTATTTATAGTTTCGCTTTGGCATAAGTTTGTTCGTGAAGGAGTTACCCATAACCGTCTTCAATAGTATCGTTCATTTATTTCGACTTTTTGTAAACGAGAGTCTGAAAAGGTCCCCTCCTCCTTCGAATGTCATCGAATCTTGGACGTCGTAGTGACAAATGTTGCGTTGATGATTATGGATTGTTTTGTTGTCAGAAAGTTTCTATGGTTGATAGAACTCCATTATGAGTTTCACTTACTTGGAAGTACCTGTTAAAGGCTTTTTGTATGTTAGGGGCAACATTTATGCTACGTTCGTAGTAGGTACTGCGAAAAATATCCTCGCGATTTTTTACATCGTACAGATTTCACCTACTCCTACCTATTTTGTATCAAACTAGCGATTTTTTTTTCGTGCGAATTTTATTCGCAAGTAGGTACGTACACCTCCATATGAATTCTAGTGTTACAGAATTGCGAAAAAAAATCGCGCGAATATTTTTCGCAGTGCAAACGCAGCCTTATTCCTTCAGTTATCATTTCGTAAACGATAGTTTTGTTCTAATAATTTGACTGAGATAGCTCATAAAGTGATTAAGAAATAATTTAAACTTAGTAAAAAAGGTATTTAGTAAGTGATTCTAAAATAGTACATTGTTACCCTAGGGATGAAAGTAACTTATTTAGTCCCGAGACGGGGTTTGGCGCCCGAGCGTAGCGAGGGGGCCTATAGTTCGAGGGACTAAATAAGTCTTTCATCCCGAGGTAAACACTGTGCTTTTCATTACGAATATAAGGAAAGTCAAAATAAAAAGTCTATGAATCAGTTGTCTTTACTTTATGAATAAAGTCTATCTTTCTTCTTGTCTATGGATGCACTCGGGTATATTAAAAAAAAAAAAAAAAAAAAAAAAAAAAAAAAAAAAAAAAAAAAAAAAAAAAAAAAAAGTCGTGTTTCATTTGAACTCCAATAAAAATTCAGTTGAAAACGATTCTCCCTAGGGCTGAAAAGTATTACTTTCAACCCGCTTCTCAGGCAACTTCAAACCTACTTTCCGTGTATGAGTAATGAAAAAAATAGAGCTACTTAAACAAAAATTTTTTTTGGGCTAGCACTTTTCTAGTTCAGGAGGTACTTACACTGAAGTTTTCCCTTTTTTTCAAATGTATGTGTAAAAAAAAGTGTATTGGTACTCAACAGGCTTCGATAATAATTTGAATAAAATTTCTACTGTACTTATGTAAATTGTATCTGTATTAAATTTCAAATGTCTACAACCTATAACTCATGACACAAAAGATAGACAGACGGACTGGACGACTATAAGGGTTCCTTATTTTACAACGAAATCCTGAAAAGGACAGCACAGATTTTTGTCCCAATTTTCTATCTAAGTATATATTTTGTAAATGAGTCAGATTTTGTCCCAATTTTCTATCTACATCTTTTTTATATGAGGCACATTTTCTGCGTGTTTACAACGGAATCCTGGAAAGGATAGCACAGATTTTTGTCCCAATTTTCTATCTAAGTACCTATATCTTTTGTAAATGAGTCAGATTTAGTCCCAATTTTCTATCTACATCTTTTTTAAATGAGTACATTTCCTGAGTGGCGTAAGGACCTAGTAGGTAGTTATTTTATAACTGTATATCTTTCCCCATGATCCCATTTTTATTTTATCCTTTATTCTTCTATCCGGAAGAGATGACAGTATTATTTTATTGCAGCGGTCACTTTAAGTACAGTCGGCCGCAATAAAACGCTGTGACACATCGGGCCATCTCAAGAGGGGCAATTCCGACAGTCAGCCGCACGCGGCGCCACTGTGCGCCACTTCACTGGAAATATATCGCCACTTGCCCGGAGGACGCAATTGTATTTGAAAGAATACAATTGAGGGACTAAAAATCGTACGCGATTTCTGAATTAGGTACTAATGTACCTATACGAGATGATGACTGTGACTTCGTCTGCGTGGATGTAGGTTTTGGGTGAGAACTTTTTTTTCCGGGTTATGAAGTAACTATGTATTTTGACGTACACAGATTGCATTCTGGCGATGGTTCAGGATGTTTGTCTCGTTTTTTTAACCCACTACAAGTAAGCCCTTGTCTTGTAGACTCAGTAGGAATAGCACTCTGAACTATCGGTAGATTCACTCGACGGTTCAAAAGTGAAAGTTTATTTGAACAAAAAAGATTGAGGTTTGAAGACGCGAGTCGCGGGACATTTGCCCCCTGTTAATTACAAAGCTTTATTCTTTAATCAACTCCTCTTTTTGACGACCTCCGTGGCGCAGTGTTGAGCGCTGTTGCCTTAACGTGCGGAGGTCCCGAGTTCGATCCCCGGCAGGGTTTGGAAATTTATAATTTCTGAATTTCCCTGGTCTGGCCTGGTGGGAGGCTTAGGCCGTGGCTAGTTACCACCCTACCGGTAAAGACGTGCCGCCAAGCGATTTAGCGTTCCGGTACGTTGCCGTGTAGAAACCGAATAGGGGTATGGGTTTAATATAACTGCCATGCCCCTGACAGGTTAGCCCGCTACCATCTTAGACTGCATCATCACTTACCATCAGGTGAGATCGCAGTCAAGGGCTAACTTGTAGTGAATAAAAAAAAAAAAAAACTGCTTCGTTGATCTGGTGGTTGGCATGTTCGACTGCGGCCGACGAGGCCCCGGGTTCAAGTCCCGGGTCGGGCCATAATTGAGTATTGGCTTTTTCTGACTAGAAATTCTCAGTGCTAACCCGGAGATAGGAAGTTGGCGGTGAAACCCCCGTGCCTCAGAGAGCACATTAGGCCGTCGGTCCCGGTTTTGCCCCGTTTTACCAACCCGCATTGGAGCAGCGTGGTGGGTCTAAGCTCTAATTCCCTCTCTCTTATGAGAGTGGAGGCCTGTGCCCAGCATGGGACGTTAATGGGCTGTAGTGTAGTGCGATTCTTTAATCAAACTAAAACACAAGCTTTATTCCATTCTTCATTTCGAATGCAGAATAGAATAAAGAATTAAAATCGCAACAAAACACTATGGTATAAAAATAAATTATTTTTTTTCATGAACACAAAGCGCGGGCCTGCTTATTAAGTTAAATTTTTAATACTCACGTTCAACCCGCGGAAAATTGCAATCCACCGCCAAAAAGAGCCATAACACGGTTTATTTATATCTCGACTACAAAATAGCTGGGGGCTTACTACCATCGCTTAAAGTAGTATTATTTTAATTAATAATTATAATTAATAACAATAATAAAATAATAATAATATTAATTTATTATGAATTATAATTATTAATTAAAATAATACTACTTTAAGCGATGGTAGTATGGCCCCTGCACTGTTTCTTTTGCAAAAAAACATGTTTTTGTAACTGTTTTAGATGGACCAACTTTCAAATTGAATTAGGCAACGGTTTTTACACAGTTTTATTAAATTTTTTAATTGTAGTTTTAACTGTCTGAGTGATATTATTTATCATTAATCAAACTAATATTATAAATGCGAAACTGTCTTTGTTTGTTGGTTTGTCCTTCAATAACGCCGCAACGGAGTAAAGGGTCGACGTGATTTTTGGCATGGGTATAGTTGAGGACCTGCAGAGTGACAAAGGCTACTTTTTAGTCCGAAAAATTAAAGAGTTCCCGCGGAAATAAAAATAAACTTAAACTACGCGTACGAAGTCGCGGGCATCAGCTAGTCATTGATACATTATTAAACTAGTAGATCTCATGTTTTGTGTTGGAGTATGCCCGACTAGTTCGAACCCATTTGGATTCTTGGGGGTTACTACCATCGCTTAAAGTAGTTTTATGTCATGTACTTTGACGTCTCTAAAATAAGGATTATAATTCTAAAACAAAAATTCACAGATTTCGCAGTCCCCGCAAGAATCCTTATTGAAAATGAATACAAAAATTTACGAAAAAGCACTTCTCGCCTGCATCCGCATCTTTTAACACCATTACCATGACGATCGGTCAATAACTAGTGGTTCGCCCCGAACTGAGACCTCGCGGTATCACAGAGCGCCATCTATTGACATCATTGTGAAGTTCTGTTAAAAATACGGCAGCTCATTAAACATTAAATAATTTCGTTGCCTTATAATATTTATCTAATTTTAGTATTTGTTGTTCAAGTACAGGATATAATTCAAATAATCAAGTTTCAGGCTCTGCCTTTCAGAAAATTGAGAGTTCTTAGGTCAACTTTGGACGTTAGAAAATCGCCACTTTGAAAGCCCCCCATTTCGTCAATTTTAGGGGAAAAATTAAAAAAAAAAAATTTTTGGACTCTATTCCTAACTATCTTTAAAATGATATACCGCAACCCTATGTAACGCTATAAAAAATATATTACTTCGCATTCGCTTCTATGAGAGCCCCCCTGAAATAAAGACTTTTATAACTTTTATGCCATATTCGGCGGGAGGCCATCGGTTTACATATTATATTTAAATTTGAAGTAATTACGTTCAGTAATTCAGAAGTTATAGGGCTCTGACAGACGGACGGACGGACGGACGGACGGACGGACGTGCCAATTCACTTAAGTAGACTCAGAGACCTTCGCTTCGCTCGGTCAATCATAGAAGCTACATCACTTTTTATATCCGGAAATACCCGTTTTTCTACAATTCCAAATCTAAAGGGACCACCAACTAACCGATTTTCAAAAATTTTCAGCCATTTTGTAGCTAAACTAATATACCCTAGGACTCTATTTTTATTTTTTCTTAAGTCGGTTTTTTCCGAAATATTTATTATTTAGTAAACAAACACCCCCCCAAAAACCCGACTTTTAAACATTTTTTAAAATTCCAAAAAAAGTTACCAGTCGATTTTCAAAATTCAAACGCTCACACGTGTCTCGATATTATATTCCTCAAGTTTTGGTACTATTTTCATCTTGATCCTCCCAAAATCCTTGGAGGTACGGCCAAAAATACATATATATAATAAATATTATAAATGCGAAAGTTTGGATGGATGTATGGATGTATGGATGTATGGATGTATGGATGTGTGGATGTTTGTTACTCAATCACGCCCCAACGGCTGAACGGATCTGGATGAAATTTGGTACAGAGATAGATTATAGTCTGGAATAACACATAGGCTACTTTTTATCCCGGAAAATTAAGGAGTTCCCGCGGGAACCGAAAAACCTCGATCCACGCGAACGAAGTCGCGGGCATCAGCTAGTTATATTATACAAAATTAAGTATACGAAATTCCAACAAAAAACTTATTAATTCAATACAAGAATTGGACGTCCTCTCTTGGAAGAGCGAAAAATTAAAATACAGCTGTAATTTTTTCCGATTCTATTCAATTCGCCCTCGCCTCGAATGAATTCCTTGCTTCCATCCAACGCTGCATTAACCAAATGTATTCATGAGGTGTGTACATAGGAACGTTAGCTTAATTTTTGGATGTATTTATCCAAAAATTTCAAGATTTATTACTTGAAAAACTTTAAATCGATTATTTAAATTAATGTATTTTATTTTTATGTTACAACTTGCGGATGCCCGCGACTTTGTTCGCGTGGCATAAGATTTTTAATTCCCACAGGCACTCCTTAATTTTCCGGGATAAAAAGAAGCCTATGCCACTCTCCAGTTACTCAACTATACCCATCGTCGATCCGTTGCTCCGTTGCTCTATTGCAGCGTGATTGAAGGACAAACTCTGTTAAACGTTCTTGGGGATGGAAATTTCAAAAACTGTGAAATTCGTATTTCATCATTTTAAACCGGAAGCCCAAATACTAAGTTTCATGGGTAGGTATAGCTTGAAATACGACAGACTTTCATACAAACTTTCAACCCCTATTTAACCCCTTTGGGGGTGGAATTTCGAAAAACCCTTTCTTAGTGGATACCTACTCTTCACAAAGAACACACCCTCGAAATTTCATGTCTCTAGGGCCAGCGGCTTAGGCTGTGCGTTGATATATAAGTCAGTCAGACAGTCAGGACTTTGAATTATTTATATATATATAGATATATACGTTGTATTTGTAACGATTTAAACAAGAAAAATAAATCATTATCGTTGTAACCAAAAGACTTCTACTGCTGGACGATGTTATCTCCACAGAATCTTCTCAGTTTTCTCCAAGCTTGAGATCCGTCCACCTACATAATATATAATTTAATAGCATTTGGTTAGACATATTAGACATGAATTATCGGCCAAATCTGCCGGATCACTAGTACATAAATTACGCGAAGGTTTATTGAGGCGCGTTCATTAGGGTTCCGTACCAAAATGGTAAAAATGGAACCCTTATGGTGCGACTTTCTCCGTCTGTCTGTCTGTCTGTCTGTCTGTCCGTCCGTCACACTCGATTATTTCAGTAACTACCGAAGCTATCGACATGAAATTTGGAATAGTTGTGTATATTAGTGGCCCAAAGACACTGGAATTAAAAAAAATTGGAAATTATTTTTGTTCTTATTTAAAAAGGGGGGAAAATCGGAGGGTTGAAATTTAAAAGTGAGATAACTGTACTGTGTGGGGTATCATATGAAAGGGTTTACTTTGTACATTCTAAAACAGATTTTTAATTATTTTTAGTCATGATAGTTTTTGATTTATCGGGGAAAAAGTCAAAAAAAATACCGTTCCCCCCCCCCTTATC
Source organism: Erebia ligea (assembly GCA_917051295.2). Classification (NCBI taxonomy): domain Eukaryota; kingdom Metazoa; phylum Arthropoda; class Insecta; order Lepidoptera; family Nymphalidae; genus Erebia; species Erebia ligea. Next base: position 4,670,221 of record OU785241.1, read on the forward strand.
TCCGGAGTTTACCAATCGAAAAATCTGAAATAATTATGGTCAATAGGAATTTATGTATATTTTACAGGAAAACTATAGCCAATGCTCTAACTAGCATAGTTTTTTTGATATTAACAGAAAACCTCTACAAACAAAGTTAGTTTTGCGGTTCATTAAATTCATTAATCGTAAAACTTGCTACAGGTTTGTACGGAACCCTCGGTGCGCGAGTCCGACTCGCACTTTGCCGGTTTTTTATTTTTAGATTGGACGACCTCTACCTTTTTCTGTACCTGGTTTCATGAGATTGAGCTATAAAAAAAACTATTTGGTCAGTCTCTAAAATGCAATTATTATGAGACGCAGGCTACAATTTTGCAGGCTTAGGCTATTATTAACAGTCCATAGCTATAATATGTACTCTTGTTTGTCTACAAAAGCAAGAGGTAAAAATAGTCAAGAAAGTTTAAAGTTCAATCAAATTAAAGCGAATAAAATGTAAGTGGAAATTTTCTTGCAAATATCGAAGCAATAATGAAATTCTTATCATATACAACAAAAGTAGGGCAACCATGCTGTTTGAATACTTCGGAATTGTCTTGATGACTAAAACGGGGTTAAAAGTTTAAAACTAATTGAGTATATTTAGTGAAAGCTAAAAAGAGTTTATTTTTAACGTGTTTGAACAATGGGAGCATATAAAACTCGAGACAAACCAAAATAACATATTTATAATACGTTCATTCATTTAATTAACCGACTTCCGAAAAAGGAGGAGGTTCTCAATTTAGCGCTTTTTTTTTTTAATTTACCGCCGTTTAGTATTCGCTAGACTCCAGGTGATACATAGGTGTGTTCTTTTCTTTACGTACCAATTTAATGTATTAAGGGCTAATATTTTATTCACCAATTAGGTAACTATATTTAAGAGAGGAACAAATATGACGTATTGGTAGTTTTTGTCTCTATCAAAATGAAAAATTTGTTTGTCACTTTTAAAGTTGTAAAACAGCCCTTACTTGTATCTAGGTATGGGAAAAGATGTGTTTTAAGATAGAAAGTAATTCTCTTATGGATACCCTATCAAAACCCTAAAGGGAACAAAAATATTATTTTCGCTCTGCATTAATGCGAAAACTGTGTATTGTGATGGTAATATGAAGGATGGGCGCCTGCATCAGTGGGTATTGCGAAAGATCGAGTGTGATGTATCACCGTATTGGTTTATTGATGCTTTCCGAGATTAGGGGGAGATTTAAGTTTTTCATTTTGAAGCAAACTTTTCGTTGCTTTGTGTTGTATTTTTAGAGTGGAAAGAGGAACAATAAAATATATCCGGCCGAAAATGTCCACGTCACTCATTTTCTATTCACACTAGCGCGATAGGACATAACGTTGGTATAATATATTTTTTTTTATCCACTACAAGTTAGCCCTTGACAGCTATCTCACCTGATGGTAAGTGATGATGCAGTGTAGCGAGCTAACCTGTTAGGGGCATGGGAGTAATATTAAACCCATACCTACCCCTATTCAGTTTCTACACGGCATCGTACCGGAACGCTAATCGCTTGGTGGCACGTCTTTGCCCGTAGGGTGGTAACTAGCTACGACCGAAGCCTCCCACCGGGCCAGACCAGGGAAAATTCAGAAATTATAAATTCCCAAAATGACCCTGCCGGGGATCGAACCCGGGCCCTCCGCACGTTAAGACAACAGCGCTCTACACTGCGCCACGGAGGTCGTCAAAAACTATCGTCGTATATGGATAGAACGCCTGCGTTGGAGGGCCAACGTAAGCGTTTATCATGTCTGGTACCAGTAATTGGTTTTCGTTCTTACCGCATACACACTAGGTACTTACAACACGTCCATGCGAAATGTACTCGTCGGCACTTTTCTTTGGAGCTTCACAGACTTGTACGACAGGACTAAATGTCGTTCCCGTATGGTCCCTATTATGTTTACGATCGTATAAGCAACTTTCATGCATTTGGGAGAATTATGCTATTTACACACGAGTACCAAAACAAATTCTTTAATCTCAAAATAAGGCCGACGAATAAATTCCAAAGCTGATGATTAACCGCGCCTCCGCACCTCGTTTTATTCATTTTTATTCATTCTATATTCATGCCGACGCTTTCCGAATGTATTCATAGAGTTACGAAGGGAGAAACTTCGGCGGAAAATTTTCAACAATTTCTTTTGCTGAAGTTCACAGTGCATAAGCGGAGGAGATAAGGTATGTCCACGTTATCAAATTTTGCAAGCGGAGCGCACTTCGTTAAGGCTTTTTGCTATAAATATTGTGTAAATATTTATTTCTAAGTGCTCAAGTACAGTATAAGTACAAATAGTCCGAGTAAATCACTCTGAAAAAAGTAATCATCCGGCAACCTCCAGAATGGGCCGTCGACATAGTGCCTGTTCCACTAGTCCCTACCAACGTATCCCCCCCGGGGGGGAAGAGTGGATTTTTTTTCCACCTATCCCCTACGGTAGGGATGAGTGGAACAAATATATTTTACACTTATCCTTACTATTTAAACATTTTTTTTTGGATGCGTATATATTTATACTTTCACGGCCCACCTGTTCAACCAATTTTGATGAAATTTGGTACAGGGATAGGTTGTATCCCGGGGAAGGACATAGCTTACATTTTATCCTGGAAAATTAAATCAAAAAAAACTTAGTCAACGCGGACGAAGTCGCGGGCATCATCTAGTTCTATATAATTGCTTGCCACAATAAGCAATTAAGTATTTTTCTCCTCTAAACTCTAAAAATACTAAGATCACTCGGTAGGGATAAGTGTAAATATTTTGTCCACTCATTCCTACCGTAGGGATAGTTGGAAAAAAAATCCACTCTTCCCCCCCAGGGGGGATACGTTGGTAGGGACTAGTGGAACAGGCCGACATAATTAGGGTAAGGGGAAGTGGACCCGGTGTCGGTGTTATCTAGAAAAGAATGTTCAGCAGTCGTGGACATCCGCAGGATGAAAATATGATGTTTTTTTTATTTTTTATTGCAAGATAGGCTTGCGCTTGACGACAATCACGCTTAATACAAAGCAATGATGAGGTCTAGGTTGAAGCGCGCCCGCCTATAAGATGCCTATTCACTCTTGCTTTGAAGGCACCTAAGTTATAAGTGGCAGGGAATACATGCGCTGGAAGGGCATTCCACATCCTAGCGGTTCGAATCAGAAAAGTAGAGCAGAACCGTTTCGTTCATGCAATGACGATGATGACCTCTTCAATTGTCCTCAAAGTTCTGAAATCAAATAGATATTTAATTGGCTGTAAAACTTAATCCGCGGTAAATATTAATCGGTGTGCAGAAACGCTGTTCATAGTAGGTAATTTAGCCTAATTGATACATTTTCGATCGATACACTTTACAAACACATTTAATTTTGACATTACTTATCTAAGTTAATTGATTAAGCTGTTACCTTTGGGAACGTCAATTTGGAATTGATTAGAGTTAAATCAACCGATCCGATAATTGAAACCAATAACCAAAATATAAGGAATCATTTCAGAAACTAAGGTTAATTAATAAAATATGCTTGGATTTAAAAAAAATACTGGAAAAACTCATAATTGCAATTTGATACTCGCTAATTGCTTGAATTTCAAAAAGACACTTATAATTATTATTAATTATTGGGTATATAACGATAACAAGTCAAATCAGCAATTTTTAATCAAACGTCACAACGCGCGTTATACAGTATAGGATATTGTATGACTGAACTATAACGCACTTTTATACTTCAATCGATAGCTGTTTATGGTTTATAACATAAATTTAAGAAAGGGGCGTGGATATTACAACTTTTGGGAGATTCTATATTTAATAATCACTAAAAAATAATTTTATGAAGGAACTTGAAATTTCAAGTTTCTTCATAATCATGGACTTCCGCAAAGTAACGTCTGCTTCTATCCAAAAAATAATTTATTTTAACAGTTAACAAAAACCCAATTAATGAAACTCGCTAATCGCTTATGCCCATGTGCTCATGGATTCAATAATTTTCCGCCTCTTTACCTCGCCGCAAAGACACGACTAATCTGTTGATATCCGGGGATCAGGTACAAAAAATTCTCAATCGTTAGAAATATAATATTCCTACTAATATTCTACTTCCTACTACTTTTATGAATGCGAATTTGGTTTTATTGGTTTGTCCTTCAATCACGCCGCACTAGATTAGCGTACTGTTTACCATGGATATACTTAGATAAAGATATGGAGAATGACATAGGCTGCTTTTTATACCAGAAAATCAAAGGGTTATTATAGGATTTTATTCAAATCTAAGTTGCGGGCATTATCTGGTACTTATATTATTACTTTAAGGATACTAAACTATAAATATAGATAAATTATACTGTAAGCCGATAGTGTCTTGACTTCTTGAGCGTTAATTTACTGATAACTATTACAAGGTACTATTCAGTACTATTATGTATTCTGTGCTATTAGCTCAAAGGGAATACTTAATTACATACATAATTGACACTCTGGCTATAGAGTGTTGGAAACGACGTTTTCAGTTTCAGCGACTCATAACTAAGGTCGAAAGCACACTAGGGGCCGGACAGGTTGAAACGTCAGCGTCCGACTAAAACAACGTTTTGTCCTGTCGCCGAGTGTACGTGCATATTAAAAGTGATTTGGGAGGTAGCCTGTGCCAAAAATAAATTATTATTTAGCGATCAATAAATAGATGATAGATAGCATGCCAAAAGAAATCTAATATCTCCGTCCCTTGTTGATTTTACGTTTGACAACTATTTTAAACTATCGATTAAAGTAGTTACACGTTAACGAATAAAGTTTGATGACGTCACAATGTGTATTTCATAGAAAATCCCAAACTATGCGCGTGATTTGACGTTTGAAAAAAAGTTGCTGATTGGACTAGCTTTGTCAAATACCAAATTGCGCGGACTTCTTTTACTCGGCAATTTTTTGTCCGTCGTCCGTGTTTCCACGACTATGATGTTGGGTATGGTTTTAATCGCGTTTCAATTACTCAAAAAGCTTTCTTTCTAGGGATCTAAGTAATTTTATCCAGATCATTTTGATACTTCTCACTAAAATTGTTAACTAGAGGCGAAAGTTTAGGTATTCCCGTAACAACATTACCTTTTTTTTTTTTTTTACAAGTTAGCCCTTGACTGCGATCTAACCTGATAGTAAGTGATGATGCAGTCTAAGATGGTAGCGGGCTAACCTGTTAGGGGCATGGCAGTTATATTAAACCCATACCCCTATTCGGTTTCTACACGGCATCGTACCGGAACGCTACATCGCTTGGCGGCACGTCTTTGCCGGTAGGGTGGTAACTAGCCACGGCCGAAGCCTCCCACCAGGCCAGACCAGGGAAAATTCAGAAATTATAAATTCCCAAATTGAACCTTCCGGGGATCGAACACGGGACCTCCGCACGTTAAGACAACAGCGCTACACACTGCGCCACGGAGGTCGTCAAAATTACCACATCATTACCATAGTACCTATTAAATTATAAAACAATGTATTACACCTATCCATATTACGAATACAAGTGTTAATATAATCCACGAACTATTTTAACTCATACCCAGTACAGCTAGACAATTTGATAGACAATTTCAGTACACGGTATAGTTCGCGCAGCATGCACTGCATTCCCAGTGCTCTAAAGTTTAGCAACATGGCGGAACAAGTTTGCAATGTTGAATTATTGAATTCAGAAGGTCGGGCGCGGACGTCCCGTGGGCATCGCTTGAGTGATAAGTGCCTATGCCGTAATTGCAATTTAAAATCGTTAATGATACCAATAACGTTGTTGAGGGACGAGTGGCCTAGTTGCGACAACGCATATCAGTCGGTTGCGATTGTTAAGCAACGTTGAGCCAAGTTCGTAACTGGATGGGTGACTGAATTTTGTGTTTTCGTTTCCTCGCGAGCACGATAAGCCTCGCGGAGCTATGCAGAACATACTGCCGTGACGCAAACATCGTGTCGTTGAAGGGTAGCAGGAAAAAATAAGCATGGAACAACTTCTTAAACTGTTAATCCTAAAAGTAGCCATAAGGTGGCGTCACCATTATGTAACCAATTCATTTTTAAACCATTATAAACTAGTTTTTCTTGTAGTTTTCTCTAATTTTCCGGGATAAAAAGTAGCCTATGTCGTTCCCCGGGATACAACCTACTCTTGTACCAAATTTCATCAAAATCGCTTGAACTGATGAGCCGTGAAAGCGTAGACGATAGACAGACAGACACACTTTCGCATTTATGATATTAGTATGGATACAACAATATTAAAACAAAACAATACGGCTTTAAGCGATGGTGTTATGGTAGTGATTGGTCATGTACAGAGTGTACAGTCCATAAACATTGAAAGCTTATTAACTCTGATTTATCTTAACTCTGACTACGCCGCAGAAGCCTTTAAAGAAAATCGGATATACTATAAAAGAGCTATTAAAAGAAAAGCGGATACAGACGCAATAAGAAGAACAAGCACTAAAAAAAGATTCAAACATCATATTTAAAGCGAGACAAGCGTGTCCCAAGGAACAGCGGAACGGAATAGTGTGAAAGTGTGATAAAAAAAGTAAAAAATGAGCCCTGGATTCCGGGCGAATCCGCCGGGCGGGAATGAAAATTGGATTTGCCTCTGATTGGATTTTTATTTACTTAAGACAAGAAAAATTCGCTCCTGCCCGTCTAGCTGCGACGTCTTTATAAATGGTTTAGGAATTTGCGCCGTTTCACTGATTAACGATTGGGTTGAGTGGATGGATGGATAGGTATAGCCTTATCTCTTCATTTTATTGTCTTCTGTTATTGTGTATCGGATAAAAGGTGACATTGAGTTGTAATATGTACTCAGTTCGAAGTTTGAACGTAAAATTTTCAAAGATGCAACTCCTAAATAAATCGATGTAGGTCGTATACTCATCGATTTACAAGAAAGGTGCATTGAAAATGTAAGTAGGTTAGATAAAGGAATAAAATTAAAACAATAGCATGTGAGATTTCGTTGTGAGTTCTGCTTAGTTCGTAAACCTTTTTTTTTTCTTATTCTATATTTTTTTTAGGGGTTTTGTCAATGCTGACTATGTCACCCCCATAGGATCAACAACATTAAATTACAGAGAAAACAACAACTTAAACACTAACCAAAAATACACAGAGAAAACCTTGTCGCCAACTTTATCTTTATTATATTAGGTACTTACAGAGATAAGTTGCATCCCGAGGTAGGACATAGGCATATACTTTGTATCATGGAAAATTGTGGAGTGCCCATGGGAATAAAAAAAACTTAATCTATTTAAGACGATAAATACTACCTTGCAAGTTTACCAAAAAAAATCTTTCTCTTACTCAATTATAGAAACAATAACGGGTTACTTCGTTTCGATTTATTAATCAAATATTGTTTTATTTTCCCCAAAGATTTACGTTTAATTCGATACTTTGGCTGGTTATGATAAACCAACTAATAATATTATGTAGTAGACTAGATACTAGACATCAAACTTACATAATATTTTATGAGTGTTTTTATTCTCTACATAATGCTACGTTTTAAGTTAATTCCTTTATAAAATATGTAAGTATCTAAATTAAAAAATATTTAAAATATCGGAGACAGATATTCCCCCCGGCGAAGACTCCCAAGTTTTCAATACACATTTAAATAACAATGGGTGACCGCGGCGGGCGTGGCGACTGGAAATCATTTCGAACCTAACTTTACACGGATCTAAAGCTTTTAGAAACGATATTGGAATTTTTTAACATTTTCATAACTAAAAAATCGAAGTTGGTTACGACGATGTAAAATTAACGATTAACTTCCAATAAGAGGTACTTAGCGCATGCTGTATTGCGGACACCATACTAATATTATAAAGGATATACTATAAATAGGAAAGTGTTTGTCCTTCAATCACGCTGCAATGCAACGGTGCAATGGATCGACCTGACTTTTTGCATGGGCATAGTTGAGGACCTGGAGAGCATAGGCTACTATGCTCTTATCCCGGAATATTAAGGAGTTCCCGTGGGGATTAAAAAAACTTGTTCCACGCGGACGAAGTCGTGGGTTTCAGCGAGTTTCATATAAAAACTAGCTGATGCCCGCGGCTTCGTCCGCGTGGTTTAAGATTTTTGTATCAATACATATTATATTATTGTCCCGGAAAATTAAAAGAGTTCCCACGGGAATCAAAAAAACCTTCATCCACGCGGACGAAGTCGCGGGCACCATCTAGTTTAAGAATTTTTTTTTTCTATTTTTCTTTCTCAATTATTGAATGACAAATGATTTATTATATATTACCTAATTTCTAAAAAAAAAATCTAGCGAAACTAATTCTCCGTCGTCTCACCATAAGCCGCGACGGAATGGGAATCCATTACGGGTTATTTATGGAGTGCGCGAAATATTTATCTGTGTCGATAATGCTTCGGAAATGAAAACGGCCAGCCCCACGCCCAGGCTGGATACTAAGCATTTTTGTATTGATAGAATAACGATTTGTTTTGATTATTGATGTACTAGATTACCCGCAACTTCTTACGCGTGGAAGGTTTTTGAAAATGCTGTGGAAACTATTTTGATTTTCCGAGATAAAATAGCCTGTTCTTCTTCAAGTTCATGATCATTCGTAATGCGCAGGTTCATTTACAAATCTAGGTATAGCGAGATCTATCGCGTGTACTTTGAATTTGCTCAGATTTAAGTTGAAATGAGATAAACTTTTAACACTACAATTATTATTGTCCTAACTAAAATGTAATCCTAAAGGCTTTACCCTGTCATACCTTCTATCGCCATTTTCTCGACTGCTTACTAACACTCAAAGGTACGTTCTTAACAAATTATCAGCAGCCCAAGCTTAATCAGCTCGAAAAGCTTTCTCGCGGTCTATTAGTCGACAAAACATCGCAAAGTTTACGAGAGAGATTTTGTCTGGTGGACAAAACATCGCAAAGTTTACGAGAGAAATTTTGTCTGGTGGGAGTATTCGGCCGTGGCTAGTTACCCTTATAACCCTACCGGCAAAAGACGTACCGCCAAGCGATTTGTCGGTTCGGTATGATGCTGTGAAGAAACCGATAGGGGTATGGGTTTAATATAACTGCCGTACCCCTAACAGGTTAGCCCGCTTCCATCTTAGACTGCATCATCATTAACATCAGGTGAGATCGCAGTCTTGTAGTGGAATAAAAAAAAGAGAGATAGCGATAGTGATGATTGGCGAAAAGTCTACAAAATAATCTGATCAACAAAATTATATTGAGTGAGTCAGATATCGAAGCATGATATCGACCAATATGATATCGTATTTGCATTTCCATAATATCCGTTTTGTGGTGTTCGCCTGGGGGTTTACTAGCATTGCTTAAAGCAGTATTACTTTAAAATTACAGTTTTATGTCACGTACCTTGACGTCCCTAAAATAAGGATTATAATACTAAAACACTAACATCAACAATATTAAAACAATACGGATTTAAGCGATTGTAGTATGCCTCCTGAACGGGAAATGAGTCCCGCTATCTCTCCCAAAATATATAGGTACTGCATGTGTTTGAATATTGCACCATAGTCATATAATGTTTTTAAAAGCAGACTTTGGAACTAGGAAATGTGTTTTAGCGTTTGTATCATGTTTGTATGGCTTGGCGTGAAAACTCGTCATCATACTACATCATACTAATCTATACTAATATTATAAATGCGAAAGTTTGGATGGATAGATGGATGTTTGTTACTCAATCACACCAAAATGGCTGAACGGATCTGAATGTTTGGCACAGAGATAGATTATAGTATGGAATAACAAAAAAGGCTACTTTTCATCCCGGAAAATTAAAGAGTTCCCGCGGGAGCCGATAAACCTCAATTCACGCGGACGAAGGCACGAGCAAAAGCTATATAAAAGACAAAGGTGACTGGCTGACTGACTGACTGATCTATCAACACACAGCTCAAACCACTGGACGGCTAAAATTTGGCATACAGATAGCTTTTATGACGTAGGCATCCGCTTAGAAAGGATTTTTGAAAATTCAACCCCTAAGAGGGTAAAATAGGGCTTTGATATTTGTATAAAAATCGAATCTAACGTGAGCGAAGCTGCGGGCTTAATTTAGTAGTTAATAAAAAAAATTTCTTCATTCTGTTAATCTTATAGAAATGTTCACACTATTTTTTATCAAAATTGAGATGTATTATTGGTAAGCTGAAAATTTATAAATTAATATTCTAAAATAAAATTGCACATAGGTATCGAAACAATCAAGTGATTTAACATGTGCACAGTCCAGTTAAAAGAGATTGATGTGTGTTTAAAAACAAACGTCGTATTATCTAACGAGAATTGATTAACATAGTACACTGGTGTAGCCTTTACCACTTTAGCCTGCACCATTACTTACTGTCACACACTGGAGTGGAGACGTTAATCTGTCAAACAGATGTACTTTTTGCTCCCACTTGCTCAGAAATTACATTATTAAATAAAATAAACAATACGCCAACCAGCTATTTCAGTACGCAAGCCAGCAATTTCTAACACGACAATAATATAAATTGCTGGACAGTTGCGAGGTTATTAAATTACTTAGGTACTATCATAAATTCAGTGTTTAAAACCTCGTTTATTAAAAAAAAGAATTGAGCAAGACCGCGCGCGATCGCATAGGCGCGTATCATTAAATCTATCCGAAACCGTAACCGAAACTGATATTTCCATCCCCATTGTATTTAGCATTTTATAGCAAGTGATAGGTAAGTATGTTATTGCCTAAAACGCATAAATAACTAAGTCGTAATAAATCAAAAGTGCGTGCGATCGAACCCCCTGAACAGAAGAAAGATCCGAAATATTCACTTAACTTTTTTTAATTTCTTTCGTAAAACTCATTGTTTCATCAGTTAATTCTTAATTAAACATTTCAATATAAAGTCCGCATTAAGTGTAAAAGTAAATTCTTAAACATTTAAATTTATATCCAACATGGAGAGTAATTTTTATTCGCTCCCGCCGGCTTGTTGGCTAGTGAAATATACCTACAGGGGAGATTGGACACGCTTTGAAAATAGCTTTCGAATTAATCAAGTGATTTAACATGGCCGGTTGAATGAGATTGATGTGTCTTTTAAACCAACCAAGCAAACGTCGTACTCGTATTATCTAACAAGGATTGATTACTGATTGATTAGCTGGGTACCTACTCGATATAGCTGACGCGTAAACTTGGACATTAGAGTAAGATATTTTTTATAGAGGTTTTTGCTTTGTGGGAGGCTTCGACCGTGGCTATTTACCACCCTACCGGCAAAGACGTGCCGCCGAGCGATTTAGCGTTCCAGTACGATGTCGTGTATAAACCGAATAGGGGTATGGGGTTAATATAACTGCCATGCCCCTAACAGGTTAGCCCGCTACCATCTTTAGACTGCATAATCACGTACCATCAGGTGAGATCGCAGTCAAGGGCTTACTTGTAGTGGATAAAAAATAAAATAAAAAGATATCGTTGTGTACCTACAAGAGTATGTATATCTATTATTTAGAATTCTATTGGAAATGTTTTATCCATACCTACTAATATCATTATAAATTATTCAAAAGTGCGTGTCGTGTAGAGAAATGCTGTGATAGAGCAGCTAACTTAAATATTTTAATTTTTTTTATCATCCATACTAATATTATAAATGCAAAAGTGTATCTGACTATCTGTCTATCTGTCTGTCAGTCTGCTACGCTTTAACAGCTCATCTTTTCAATCGATTTCGATGAAATTTTTATAGTGATAGGTTGCATCCCGGGGAAGGACATAGGCCACTTTTCACCCCGGAAAATTAAGAAGTTCCCGTGGGAATAAAATAACTTACTTCACACGGACGAAGTCTAGTAGTTTTATAAAGTCGTAGAACATTAGTTGTTCACTCTTACGTGCAGTAGCTCTAGCTACCCTGAGCTTTTAAGTATTTTTAAATTGTCCCGGCTTAAATGAAAGGCCGAAATTACACTTGTAAGTTTTTACATAAGTAGTTTAAGTAAGTAACTGACACAACTAACATTAATTGCATACGATAGACTTACGAGACTGTTTACATTTTGCATGGCACTCCTGAGAACGACTTACGTCAATAAAACTTAAAGTGTAATCCAGGCTAAATAAAAATCTGTTGACTTAATAGCTTTAGTTATATTGTGAGTAATCCTTAAATAATATGAACGCCAAACAAAAACCATTAAACAAAGTACCTAGAAATAAACCGTAACAACAACAAAATTATGAAAGTCAATACATACAATTACTCTAACAACGTTGTAAATCCAAATGATGCCCTCAAAACAACGTTCACCACAAAAGCGATATTTATTAAGACAGCCATTACAGCGCCAAGTCGAATTACAATCCTTTACCGGTTTTAGATAAAACATTCCCGCTCGAAGGACCAATTAGTAACTGAGATGCTCCTACTCGGGTTCCGTAGAACAAGAGGAGCACAAATAAGCGAAAAACATCTATAAGCACGGCTTACAGTTCCGATGCTCTGTAATTGCTCAGCCTCGAGGGGGTTTGCCAAAGAGTAAGTTTTATATTTCAGATTGTACAGATGAAACATTTCACATAAATCCCTTGCTGGTATTATAGTCTCATAATTTCGCCTGCGTTTATAGTCTATTTGTGTCTTGCACTCTATGTCTCTATGTATGTCAACCGATTATTGTCAATATTTAGGTCCAAAACGCAGATAAATTTTCAATATCTGTCCTTTTCATGTCAATCCCAGGATAAACTTATTAAAAACCGACTATAAGAATAGCTCATTGAGTTGCTCTGGCGGAAATGAGCAGGGTACATAAATTCAAATAAAAATGTTTTTATTCAAATAAACTTCACGAGCTTTTGAAGTGAGTGAATCTACCACTGGTTTGGAATGACATTCCTACCGAGAAGCAAAAGTAAAGAACTTGGCGGTTGCTCTTTTGAAAAAATTTACAATCATAGTTAAAGTGTAGATACTTATTACCCTAAGCTCAAGCATTACTGGAGACTGTGAAAATAGCAGACTTACGCCCGGATCGCACTGGAGCAATGGCAGACTCCCAAACGATATTAAATGGGTCGCAGGAAGCTGCTGACCACAGCAAAGAAGACATTCTTAATTAATTGAATGTGGCGGTTGACATCAATAGAAAATGACCATGATGATAAAAAAAATAAAGTTTATGGATTATAAGCATTAACCTACCAAAGTAAGCATTTTTGAACCTCTACGTTCAATTTTATTCTTTGACCGCTTGAAAAGTACGAACGAAAGGCTTTACCAATGCCTCTTTAACAATCAATCAAAGTGAGCCACAGTGAAACGGGACTCTTTTATTGACTGAGGATATTATTTAATTGATTCGTGATATTATTTAATTGAAATCAATAGAACCATTTCATTTGACAGTTTTTGTAGAGGTAGTAGATGCCGAGTGTCACTATGGAAGCCGAGTTAACGAAAAAACAAAATGGCGCTCACTAGAAGCAATATTTTAACAAATTAAAAAATAAAAGTCGATAGACTATGGTAAGTGGGGCATCAATGAATAGGTTCCCTTATTTTTTTTTTTAATACGGCTGCGGTTAAAGCAATCGACAGTACATTTTTGTATTATACCATAGACAACCGATTCCGTTTCAGACTTGGAGAACTTTTAGCATGAAAAAGGCGGCAAAATGCCTGCTAACGAGCGTATAGCTGTTACGGCAACAGCCCTTGTTACCTACCTAGTACCTACGAGGCTACGAGTGGCTACGGGAAGCTGATAATCCCCTGGGGTTACACTGGCTTATATTTTACGCTGCAACTGCGAAAAACTGTGTTGAACTTTTATTTGGTGCTAACTTTTTTCATGTTGAACTTCAATTGATAAAATTTTAAAAGGTACTTTTTAAGTACTTACTACTGAATGGTTAAAACTTAGTCAAACTTTGAAATATTTTTGCCTTTCAAAGTATATTTTTAAATTTGTTTTTTTTTTGTCCTAAGCTTTTTTTTTTTTTTTTAATCTTTATTTTTGATGGGGCTTTATCACATTGTGATTATGTCGCCCCTTGTCCTAAGCTTGCAATCAGTACTGCAATGCAGCCTAAAAGTGCCAGGTGTCGCACGCTTTATTTTAAATTTCACTACAAGTTAGTCATGACTGCGATCTCACCTGATGGTAAGTGCTGCTGCAGTCTAAGCGGTAGCGGGCGAACCTTTTAGGGGTACGGTAGTTATATTAAATCCATACCCCTAATCGGTTTCAACACGGCATTGTACCGGAACACTCAATCGCTTGGCGGTACGTTTTTGCTTGTAGCGTGGTAAGCCACAGCCGAAGCCTACAACCAGGCCAGACCAGAGGAAATTCAGAAATTATAAATTCCCCGAATTGACCCTGCCGGGGATCCACCCACTTAAAGACCCCAGCGTTCACCACTGCACCAGGGAGGTCGTCAAATTACTCAGCTTTTACCAACTCTCACAGTTTAGTTTCTTATCCAAGCGGCTGTGTCTTGTTTGTTATTAGATAAAACAGCATATAAAAAGGCCAGCGACCGAGACGGTCATCAGTGCCCCATTTGTGAGAGTAATATAATTATATCTTGGACGGTCAAGAGCAGTTAGGCGGGCCCTCTTAAAGGCAAACTGAGTTAAAGTCACCTCATGTTGTTCTTGTCAACTTTACTATGCATTAGGGACTTTATTTGCCACGGGCGTAGTTAATGAAGGAACTAGAAGTTAAATTTTTTTTTATCCACTACAAGTTAGCCCTTGGCTGTGATCTCACCTGATGGTAAGTGATGATGCAGTCTAAGATGGTAGCGGGCGAACCTGTTAGAGGTACAGCAGTTATATTAAACCCAAAACCCTAATCGGTTTCTACACGGCAATCGGCATTGCACCGGAACACTCAATCGCTTAGCGGTACGTCTTTGCTTGTAGCGTGGTAAGCCACAGCCGAAGCCTCCAACCAGGCCAGACCAGATTAAAGACCAGATTAAATTACCGAGTTAAACCTGCCGGGGATCAAACCCGGGACCGCCCACCTATAAGACCTTAGCGTTCACCACTGCGCCAGGGAGGTCGTCAAATTACTCAGCTTTTACCAACTCTCACAGTTTAGTTTCTGATCCAAGCGGCTGTGCCATGTTTGTTATTAGATAAAACAGCATATAAAAAGGCCAGCGACCGAGACGGTCATCAGTGCCCCATTTCTGAGAGTATATAATTATATCTTGGACGGTCACGAGCAGTTCGGCGGGCCCCTCTTAACGGCAAACTGAGTTAAAGTCACCTCATGTTGTTCTTGTCAACTTTACTATACATTAGGGAAGTTAGCCCTTAACAGCGATCTCACCTGATGATGCAGTCTAAGATGGTAGCAGGCTAGCATGTTAGGGGTTTGGCAGTTATATTATAACCCCTATACACGGCATCGCAACGAAACGCCAAATCGCTGGGCGGTACGTCTTTGCCGGTAGGGTGGTCAACTAGTCAGCCAAAGCCTCCCACCAGACTTTATTTTCACTTTTCATTTTGAAAAAAAACTTTATTTTCCACTGGCGTACTGTCTTTTTGCTTCACTCTTTGCGTAGTATTCCTCATTGCTGAGCGTCATGACCCTACTAATCACTAGACAATGCTTGCACCTGAGTCCTCGTGGATTAGGTTTTAAATTCCCTTGGAAACTCTTTGATTTTCCAGGATAAGAAAAGCATGCGCCACTTTCAACTATACACATGTAAAAGAATCATCGAAATCAAACGTCGATTCGTTGCTCCACTGCAGCGTGATTTAAGGACAAATCAACAAACAAACTTTCGCATTTATAACATGGGTTTTTCTGAGGGTAGGAGTGAAATAAGCAACACACATTTTTAACTGCTCTGTGTTTTTAATTCTTATTTATTATATTAAAAGATTTAATGTTATAAATTAATGTACCTGTGACATCCCAACTCCTGCCAGTTTAGTTTGATTTTATATTCAGAACAATTTGTGTACACTGTTGCATTTATTTTAAAACCACACTACACATATAACCTCAAAATGGAATCCATCAAGAAATCTGTAGCGGACCTCACTGAGCACTTTAACTCGAGGATGGCTGAGTTCCAGAAGGACTTGAAGAATGCTATCCCTGCGACAAGTCCTACTTCAAACATCAACTATCAGTTCAACTCGTTCAGAGCCTTTGTTTTAACTGCGCTTGAGAACCTGCAGTTGCAAGTTGAGCTGTTAACCCGGCAGTGCGATGACATGGAGATGAGGTCACGGAGGAAAATATTGTTGGTGCATGGTGTGGCTGAGGATAAGAAGGAGAACACATCCACTTGTGTCGTCAAACTGTTGTCCGACCACTTAGGAATCCCTGATATTACATCTGAGGCCATAAGCCGGTCTCATCGGCTGGGTCAGTCTGCTACCGAGAAGCCCCGGGTCATCCTAATTAAATTCAATGATTTTGAGTTGAAAAATAAGATTTGGTTGGCGAAGAAGAAACTTAAGGGCACCGGAGTCACTCTTTCTGAATTCCTGACGAAGGATAGGCATGCCGTCTTCCAAGCGGCGCGCCAACGTTTCGGGGTCTCCAGGTGTTGGACGAGGGATGGCGCCATTCTGGTACTAGGATCTGATCAGACGCGGCACCGTGTCTGCTCTGTGCGTGATCTGGACGCTATTCCGTGTCCTGATGTGGTGCCGCAGGCCTCCACCTCTGCTGCAGCAGCGGGCACAAGTGTTGCCAAAGATGCCAGACCTGCTCAAGTGCGCCCCAAGAGAGTCGTTAGGAAATGAACTCTCAGGGTAAATAGCTGGCCGAATCCAATGCGTAGTTCATTATATTTATTTTGTTAGTGTTCCAATCGTCACTGTTCTATGTTTTCTTTTTAACTATCTGAGACCTGAGTAGGTATCTAACTTTAATTTTGTTTTCAGAAATAGGGCAGTAGTTAAAAATTAGTTGTTTGTTATTAATTTTACTTGACACTTGACAGTTTTCTAATCTTTGACACTTGACTTTGACATACTGACATTGACGGCTGGCTTGGCGTTGACGTAGGTAGCGATAATGTTGCAAGTTAGTAAATATCTTTAAAATCGTAACGTTACCACAGAGTTAACGTTACATAGAATAATATTAATAACGTTATTCTTTGCTTATTCTTATATTTATATGTCTGTGGCTTATTAAAGTAACGTTTCTCGTAGTTTGCTACATAGAATTAAATTACATATTAATAATTACTTTAGCTATTGTGTTTTTGTATCGCTATTTTTAGTAATTTGGCAATTTGATTAGGTACCAATTGCAATGTGATTAAGTAGCTTAATTTTATTTCTTTTTTATTTATTTTTTTTAACCTTTTGTTAGTTGTTCTGATATTTCTGATGTTATATATTTTTAAATTTGTGTTAATCTCTTTCAGACTACTGGCGGGTTAGGGATCCTTGTTTTTATTGTTTGTCTTAAATTTTATTTTATTTTATTTATTATTTAGATTTTAATATTATTATTTATTATATATTTATTATTATTAATTTAATACTATGTCGTTAGATAACATTAGTATTGCTAGTGATGATACTGGTGAATTTTTTTCTTTGCCGTCAGTTGATGATTCAACTAGTGAGGTTAGCTTTCACAGTACAATTTCTTCTATTCCGCTAAATGATGCCCTTAATTCATATTTCTCAGATTCCCTGAAAAATTTTAATGTAATTCACTTAAACGCACAAAGTATTCCGGCTCACTATCCCGATATGCTTGCGTCTTTTGAGTCACGTAACATTCACGCTATTCTTGTTTCCGAATCTTGGTTGAAGCCATGTTTACCATCTACTTCTTACTCATTACCAGGCTTTCATCTCATTCGCAACGACCGCATTGGTAGGGTGGGTGGAGGTGTGGCGATTTACCTCCGCTCTTATATTCCATTTACTGTTGTAAGTTTGTCCACTCAGCCTCCTCCTTTTAATGCGGTTGAGCATTTGTTCGTTGAAGTTTCACTATCTCATACTAAAATTCTTCTTGGCGTCTGTTACAGTCCTTCTCTCAATATTGATTATTTTTCTTCCTTTGAACTTTTATTAGAAAATCTCACCCCGTCATATAGTCACACCATAATCATGGGTGATTTTAACACATGCCTACTTAAAAATGACAATCGGTGTAAAAAGCTTCAGTCCGTTACTGATGCGTGTAACCTACATATATTGCCACTCTCTGCTACTCATAATTTACCTGATTGTGTCCCATCTCTACTAGACCTTATTATTGTTTCCTCACTTGATTATGTTCTGAAGTTTGGTCAGCATGAGGCTGATGCTTTTTCCCACCATGATCTCTTATATCTGTCATATAAAGTCCGTCCTCCTAAAGCAAAATCGAGAATCCTTCTGCAACGTAATTTTAGTGGAATGGACAAAGAACTTCTTTTGGAAGATGCCCGTCAGTTGGATTGGTTACTTGTTTTAAATGCTCCTACGGTTGACATGAAAGTTGAATTGTTTAATTCCTTTCTCATACAGTTATATGACATTCATGCGCCGGTTAAGCCAATTAAAATAAAACATTTGCCTGCACCCTGGCTGACTGACGATCTAAAGTGCCTTATCTTGAAAAAAGGCTTTGCCAAAAGCAAGCTTAAGGCTGATTACTCTGATAGAAATCTGCGAAAGTATAACAAAGCTAGGAATCGCTGCAATACATCGTGTAGGGATGCACAACGACGCCACATTCATAAATCAGTCGAAAACGGCGACCCAGCCAAAGTTTGGAAGTTTCTTGAAACTCTTGGAGTTGGCAAAGCATCCCCTAGTTCGCCTCATCAGAATATTGATATTGAACTTCTTAACCAACATTTTACTTCTTCTAGTCCAATAGACAGCTCAGATAAAGATCGTACGCTGAGTATTCTTTCTTCTATGCCAACTCCTGCTTTCCAACCGTTTAATTTCACTCCTTTCACTGAATGTGAAGTTAAAAAGAACATATTATCAGTCTCGTCCAATGCCGTGGGTGATGACAGTGTTAGTCGTAATATGATCTTACCAATCCTCGAGGTTGTTACTCCTATCCTAACTCATATCCTAAATGTATCGATCTCTACGTCTATATTTCCCGAAGCTTGGAAAAGTGCTCATATAATTCCTCTCCCAAAAAAGGCTCATGCTTTACATTTTTCCGAATTTCGCCCTATCTCTATTCTTCCATTTCTGTCCAAAGTATTAGAAAAACTTGTTTTCCATCAATTGAATCTCTTTCTTAACAGAAATTGCCTTTTGAATCCCTTACAGTCTGGTTTCCGGGCAGGACATAGTACGACTACAGCGCTGGTTAAAGTTACTGACGACATTCGACGGGGAATGGATAATAAACAGCTCACAGTGCTGGTATTGTTAGACTTTAGCAATGCCTTCAATTCCGTAGAATTTGACATCTTGTTGAGTCTGTTGCGTTCTATTAACTTATCTCCATCAGTGGTTGGATGGTTTCAGAGTTATCTTAGGGGTCGTCGGCAGCGTATTCGCATTGAAGATAAGTTTTCTTCTTGGTGTGAAATATCGGCTGGCGTACCTCAAGGTGGTGTGTTGTCGCCTTTACTATTTGCAATTTTCATTAATTCAATTTCCCAGAAAATTACTTCTCTCTATCACATGTATGCAGATGATCTCCAAGTGTATTCACAGTCAAATCTTGATGATCTACCTATTGCTATTTCTACTATTAATGGTGACCTGGCGGCTATCAATGAATGGAGTAAGTGTTATGGTCTAAAGGTAAATCCTTCTAAGTCCCAGGCTATTATTATTGGTGGCTCTGGTATGATTTCAAGAGTTGACTGGGATAATCTTCCGCCTGTTACATTAAATAATGTTATTATTCCTTATAGTACTACTGTCAAAAATCTTGGTGTACATTTCGATACTACTCTCTCTTGGTCTCATCATTTAAAGGAAGTCAGTAGGAAAACTTTTGCAGCCATGGGTTCACTCAGGCGTCTGCGTTCTTTTCTTCCTATTCCTACTAAAATTATGCTAGCACAATCCCTACTGCTCTCTATTCTCGATTATGCGGACGCAAGCTATCTTGATTTAACCGAGGACCAACTAAATAAACTTGAGCGAATTCAAAATTTAGCTATTAGGTTTATATTTGGTTTGCGCAAATATGACCACGTCTCCGAATTTCGTTCAAAGCTCAAGTGGTTACCCATTCGATTTCGCCGGAATCTGCATATTGTTTCTCTTCTGTACTGTGTATTGTTCAATCCCATGACTCCTGGTTATTTAAAGGATAAGTTTAAATATCTAGGACATAATAGACCTGATAGAGTTCTTCGCTCGGCCGATAAACTTATTCTTGAGGTGCCTATGCGTCGGACTAAATATTTCCAAAGTTCATTTGCAGTCAGGGCCGTCAGTCTATGGAATGAACTTCCCTCACGTATTCATCGTGCTAAAACCCTTAATAGGTTTAAAATTGACGTTAAAAATCATTACCTATCTCTTTGTTATCATTAATAGCGACATATTTATTGTTTTCTTTCTTATATTTATTTATATATTAATTATTGGTATGTTTATTTAGTCTTATGTATGTCTATTATAATTATTTTGTATATATTAGTTTATCATAATATGATATATATGGTATTGGTTAGTTTATTTAGCTATTAGTATTTAAGTATATTATTATTATTATTATTTTTTTACACCACCTCCCTTTATCCCCTTCTTCATTTTCTCCCTATCGTTAAGGTTGTCTGGAAGAGATCGCTATTTAGCGATAAGACCGCCTTATTGTACCTACTCATTGTTGTTTTCTGATTTGTAACGTGTTTCATTGTATATATCTGTGGTGTACAATAAAGTATATACATACATACATACATACATGGGTATAGTGATTTGTAAAAAAAATACTGTACTATTTTAATGCTATTATGGGTCAATTGCATCATCGACGGTTAAAGTTAATGTTAAATTTGACCATTTTGGCTTTTAAAAGTCAGGTTTCGTCTTCTTTTTACCAAAGTTTGAGTTACGACCTTAATTGGTGGCCAAGTTTAACGCATTACAATGAATGAAACACTTAACCTTGAGTAAAGCTATCGGACAATCCACTGTTTTCCACAAAAAAAAACAATTTTATTAAAGTAAGATTATTTTTAAATGTGTTAAGTGCAGTATTTTTATATGTTTGTGTAAAACATGTTTAGGAATAATTTTATAGAAATATACAAATAAATGAGAGAAAAATTAAGTAAGCCTTGCCACTGAATGCTGAAGAATATAGAATTTTTATTTTCACTAAAACGCCGGCATTTTGTTTTATGTAATACAGATAACGTCACGTGCAGTTTCCCCGCGTCAGCGCCATGCATTGTGGGCAAATGATATCTTGGGCCTTTTGAATAAAACCCGCGGTAGTTAAAATGCAGACGGAAATTTATTGCATGCGGAAAAAATAAAGTGCATGCAGTTTTGCTGTTTAAAAAAACAATTATAAGTATCTACTAGCTATAAAATGACTCTGTGACAGCGTAGTAGATGTCGGCCACTGGAGCATCCTATTAGTTGTAAAGGTCGTCTAATTTAAAAATGGACGCACCTAACTCAAACTTTCGCGTCATTTATGCACTAGCTTGATGATGCCCGTGACTTCGTCCGCGTGGATTAGTGTTAATAATTTCCACGGGAAGCCTACATCCTTCCCCGGGATAAAACCTATCTCTGTACCTACCAAATTTCATTAAAATCCGTTGAACAGAATGTCGTAAAAGCGTAGTTCACAGACTGACACACTTTCGCATTTATAATACTAAGTAACGATCCGTACCTTACTCGTTGCAACGTTGTTATATTAAACGTCAATCATAAGCATCTATGGTGCACTTGACTCAGTAAAATTACTGGACATTCCATAGTTTTTATGACAAAAAATAGGCATTAAAATTCTACATCAATGCACAAAACAAAACAATTATAATATACTCAAGCCTTGCCACTGAATGCAGAAGAATATAGAATTTTTATTTTCACTAAAACGCCGGCATTTTGTTTTATGTAATACAGATAACGTCACATGCAGTTTCCCCGCGTCAGCGCCATGCATTGTGGGCAAATGATATCTTGGGCCTTTTGAATAAAACCCGCGGTAGTTAAAATGCAGACGGAAATTTATTGCATACGGAAAAATAGTATAAAGTTTTTTTATTTATTTTACTAGATATGATCCGACCGGGCTTCGCACGGTTGAGTTCCCACGTGATATTTAAAAAAACTAAACGACGAAGTCGCAGGTATCCGCTAGTACACCCATAAATCGGAAGTCGTTTTTAGTATCGCTCCATTCAAATGTGCGCGAGCCTTTATGCTCAGTTTTAGGATCGGTGGGATTAGTTTGAATGGTAGGTGAATGTATTTATGCATCTGAATAGCCTGGCTTGGTGATTAGAGCTCCTATTTGCTTTCGATAGGCCTTATACGAGTGTGGAGATAGTAATGTATATTATATTTTAAATGCGAAAGTGTGTTTGTTTGTTGGTTTGTCCTTGAATCACGCCGCAATGGAGCAACGGATCGACGTGATTTTTGGCATGGGTATAGTTGAGGACCTGGAGAGTGACATAGGATAAGGAGTTCCCGCGGGAACACAAAAATCTTATTCCACGCGAACGAAGTCGCGGGCATCATCTACCAATTTAATATGTCCTCACGACTGATTTTTGGCCACGGCGGGTGAACTCCACAGAGATTATATGACTACCCATCCATTATATGACAGAGATCTGCGCGAGAAATATTATAGCGCATATACAAGTATATACATAATATACATACACTCTCTATTACCTTTCTCACATAGCCCGATGGGACAGAAAATTGGTCACGACTGGAGAGAGATCAGACGCAGGACCGACGGCTTTACGTGCTTATGTCCTTCCCCCGATACAACTTAGCTTTGTACAAAATTTCATCAAAATCGGTTGAAAAGATGGGGCTTTAAATTGTAGCAGACAGAAAGACAGACATGAATATTATATGGAACTTGTACAGATTTTTTAGTGGTTGTTGTCGTTCAGAAAATCGGTGATAGCCTAAATAAAAGCGTATAGAATAAAATGGATTTCCGGCACTGCGATAGACAGTCGTCATTCCCGCTCCGATGCTTCTATAGCCGTCAACCCCTTGTTTTTACGAGAACCCCTATAAAATAAAAGTGAAACCTTAATGTTTATTAAACTAGCTGATGCCCGCGACTTCGTCTGCTTGGAATAAGTTTTTTTGATTCCCACGGGAACTCCTTAATTTTCCGGGATAAAAAGTAGTCATATGTCACTCTCCAGGTCCTCAACTATACTCATGCAAAAAATCACGTCAATCCGTTGCTGTGTTGCAGCGTGATTGAAGGACAAACCAACAACCGCGGCTAGAAATTTTCAGTTTGTAGCGGAGATATATATACCAGTTTGTTTTTGCAACGTGTACTTCTTTCATTTTTGTTTTTTGTGTTCTCCATAATTTTATATAAATAGTAATGCTTCCTAACAAATTTGTTTACAAACAAAGTTGAATATAATATTACGTAGGGTGAAAGCACAATCTCAGAGGACGTACTGCGATAAGAGTGTACTAACGAGCTTGCACGCAAATCTTGCATCTATTTTGCGGTAATGCGGTTTTGCGTTAGCGGTCTGAGCGAAATATAATTGAGTATACTTCGAGCATGCAAAAGGCTTAGAATTTCTTATTTTTTCTTTTTAGTATTAGATAGATAAACTCTTTATTGCACACACTTAAAACAGTAACAATAAATGAAAGGTAAAAGACAATTTTGCGCACCTCCAACTTTTCGAATTTGTTAATTAAAATAATATCACTTGCTTCAAACGGTGAAGGAAAACATCGTGAGAGAACCTGCATACCCGGGAGTTCTTGATTACCGGGAGTACCCGGCAGTTGATCAAATATAGAGGTTCAAAGTTTGGAAAAGTCAGAGTTGCTTACTCGCAGATCGAACCCACGACCCTGTACTAGCAATTCGGATATCTCTACCACTAGGATATCATACCTAGCCACTTCGAAATTTACGATCCGTCACACAACAGTTATTTACCGAGCGATCGATCTAACCGTTCGTCAGATAAATGCAGCGGAGGCTTTTAGTCGGCTTCCGGTGGGGAGTGCATCCGTGACGTCACTTCCGGCCCGACGCGACCGTTTCGGCATTCTCGCCGACAGTTTCTCATTACATCCCCTCTCTGATAGTACGAGGAGCACACCCGTATCTAGCCAGATAAAATTGATTTAATGGTCTATGAAGACATGGAAAAAAAGTCTAAAAATATAATTTCACCAACACACACACACACACACACGAACACAAACACACACACACACATTTTATAAGTTGCACTTTCATTGAACAAGTCTATTTTTAAGAGTTTTTTAGTGTTACCAACGGAAGTAAGTGGTAGGCTCCTAGCCTATCGGTGGAATCGTACTTAGTGTGCAAATCAATGTGCCCCACTAGTTAAGATAACAAAATCTTACACAGGTTGGTCATGAAATGGTAACAGGCAGGGTTTTTTATTAATAAAATTAGTAAAAGTGTTAGTAATATGCAAAACTACATTCTGTTATCAAGGCAGAAAATGTAAGTTTATATCTACTTGTGATCAACCCTTTTCTTTTCAATCTCTTTATTCAAAGATGTCACCACACTTTCCTTAAACTCACTCCTGTAAATAAACCTTAAATGACGGTGATATATTAAGGAATACGAGAGAAAAAATGTCCTTGCCCAGTGAAAAACAGCCGCGAAATGAAAAAGTATCACCCTCGGGAAGCGTAGACTTCAGACAATTCTATTAATTTTAAGGATATTAGGTATTGTACTTCTAGCGGCGCTACATGAACACAAAGTGTACAAAATCAAGCTTCTAATTAAGCGCATTCGGCAACTTTTCCAACGCTTGTCGTGGTAACTTTAGCATGTGGTGTTAGCCAAAATTACACCGAAAACCTGCACCCTGTTTAACCAATGTCTTTATAACTTTAACACAAAAAAATCATACTTTTCTAAAAAAATCTCCTACATAGATGCACTTGGCTAAAAAACAAAACTTTGCAACCGTTAAAACATGATCCTAAATAAATTAAAAACTAAATTTTCATGTAAAATGAAGACCCTGTATCTGCTGTCGTAAAGTGTAGCAAAAAATATGTTAACAAACCCATAAAACATAATATTGATTTACTTTCTTAGCTTATCTCATTGGAATCTGTTTCACCAGAGCTAAGATTCGTATCATTCGTGCATATCTCAAATTTTGGCACTGGCAGATAAGTGAACCGTGGCCGAGTGGTCAAAGGCGCTCAGGGCGCGATTCCCAGAGAGACGCAGGTTCAAATCCTGCCGGTTTCGCAAATTTTTGATATGTATTTGAGTAAGTTTAAAAGTAAATTGATGCGACTGTCTTGTCTGGTGTGTGTGCCTGCACTTAAATATCGTGACTTTCATACGAAAACCTTACAAATTCGCGAGGTCGTTGGATGGATGCTGCGCACTTGGCCGGCAGACTGCCCTATTTGTCATCGCTGAATTTTTTATACTTAACCTACCAGCATTTTTATAAAACCGAACTATAGTAAAAGATTATGTCTACCGATTACACGTAAGAAAATTTGATTAACTATGCTGTAAGTCTGGTTGTTGATAGTTATTTTATTATAAAATATACTCCATGTTATCATTATCATTATAATTTTTTGTAATGTTAAAGCATGTTACGCAAATTATTTGTACCACACTGTGGTAGAATACAAGAACTTTTATAATTGTAAGACCTTTTGTACCTACTGTATTCACAAATAAATAAATGAAATGAAAAATAAATAAAAAAAATCTATGGCCTACTATCTTAACATATATTAAAAGTGGCCTATTGATGCCTATAATGCCCATGAGAACTCAAGATTTATTCTTATCAACATAATTTCGACCCGTCTGACTACTGAGCATGAGTCTCCTCTCAGAATGAAATGGGCTGGGCCGTTGTCCACCACACTGGCCAAGTGCACATTGTCGGATTTCACACTCATCAAGATTTTTTCTAGTATGCAAATTTCCTTACGATGTTTTCCTTCACCGTTTAAGCTTAAAACACAAATAACTCAGAAAAGTTACAAGTGCATAGCATCGAACCCCAACCACCCTAACAGGAGGCTGATCGATGATAACCACTAGTCTATTACCGCTTTCACCCTCAAATTACATTATAATTAACTAGATAATGTCTGCGACTTTGTCTGCGTGGATTGAGGTTTTTTGGTTCCCGCGTGAACTCTTTAATTTTCCGTAATAAAAGCTAGCATTGTTGAGTGTGTTATTCCAGACTATAATCTATCTCTGTGCCAAATTTCATCCAGATCCGTTCAGGCGTGATTGAGTATCAAACAGCCATCCATCCATCCATCCATCCATCCATCCATCCTTACATCCATCTTTCCAAACTTTCAGCATTTATAATATTAGTATAGATTATACAGTGACATACATCCTTTAGGAAATTATTAACTTCAAAGTTTCAACGTCTCTCAATATGCAACGGATGTACACCGTATTGCAATATGACTGCCTACAATTCGTCGATGAACTCAATGCGGACCTTTGTTAGGTATTGGGGTTCCACAAACTTTTGTCACATGTTTCCAAAGTTTCAGATCTATATTAAACTCAAGCCTGACCCTTCAGACCTAAAAAGGGATAGAAATGACATAATTTAAAGAAAGGTTATCTCTCTAGGTCAAAGGTTTCTCATAGGTTAGTGAAGACCCTTGGCCTCCGAAACTTATAAAACATGATGGTGATAATCAATTACGGCATCTTAAAACTAAAGCTACGAGGGTTCCAAACACGACTAGAAAACTAAAAAAAAAAAAAAAACTAAAACTTTTTTTTTTAGCCCACAGCAAACTCAGCCGGTTTTTTTTATTATCACCATCTCACAAACAGATATAATAATATAACTATCATAACTTTATTTTAATCAAGTGGAGTATGCTGTTAAACATTTTTTGGCATAGTAGGCTTTTTTGATCAATAAAGAGTAAGGTTTCATGTACATAAAGCCGGAGTCGCACCGCCTCGCCGCCGGACCTGAAGATCGCGGTAACAAAATATAAAAATCATTCATGTACATGAAGCCTGCTATCGGAAACAAGCGGCACAAGACTGGGTCCCGTGGAGTTCCACGCATAGGTCCCTCGTCTAGTAGTGGACGTCTTATATCAGTTTGACGACTACAATGACGACGATTGCGTCATTTGTGTCGACATGTCATCTAATATTTAAAAAAAAATTGCCCGAGGGATCAGATCCTCAAACGAATAGTAGTTTATTTTCCAAATAGGCATCTATCATATTCAATCATTTCAACCTACTTTTTTTTAAATTAAATTAATTGCCACTTCTATTACTTTCTTAAGCCAAGCAGCAGTAGCACGTTTCCGCAAACAGTTCAATGAGTTCCCCCAGTGAACTTAGTAGATGTATAAGATACTGCGACTCTATCGGGCGATAGACGTTTAGACACATTGAACACAACCCCTGTCTATTGTCTGTCTTTGTGCTAGTCGTACGTACTAAACTTCTAGACAATCCTGCTTTAGATATCTGCCTAAGCTTTGTACATTTATGCAGGTATTTATGTTTCTAGTTTTAGGGTCTATGCAGACGATTAACCCTTGGATGTAAAGCCAGCTGTGAAATCCTTACTCCATACTAATATTATAAATGCGAAAGTGTCTGTCTATCTGTCCGTCAGTCTGTCTGTCTGCTACGCTTTCACGGCCTACCTGTTTAAACGATTTTGATGAAATTTGGTAGAGGGATAGGTTGCGTCCCGGCAGTGGCGTGTACTACATAGAGGCATAAAGGTACTGCTTACCCCAGTTAAAAAAGCTCAGTGCATAATTTTCATTATTTCCTGTCTGAAAGTAGGTATCTACGTAACCAATGCCTACCCGGGCTCCGAATTCTGTGCACGCCACTGCACGGTCCCGGGGAAGGACAGGTTTTTTATCCCGGAAATTTAAAAAGTTCCCGTGGGTATCGGCTTATTGTAGATGTGTTAATGTACTCGTAGTTGACATAACTGTATCGACACTGTTGAGGGAAGTTAATCAGTGATCATGCGTGCTCACTGACTACATCCTATTAATATTTTTGACGACCTCGGTGGCGCAGTGTACAGCGCTGTTGTCTTAACGTGTCCCGGGTTCGAGGCTTGGTGGGAGGCTTTGGCCGTGGCTAGTTACCACCCTACCGGCAAAGACATGTCGCCAAGTGATTTAGTGTTCCGGTACTATTCCGTGTAGAAACTGATTAGGGGTATGGTTTTAATATAGCTGCCTTACCTCTAACAGGTTAGCCCGCTACCATCTTAGACTGCATTTTTTTCCATCAGGTGAGATTGCAGTCAAGGGCTTACTTGTAGTTGATAAAAAAAAAGAAAATAATTAATTATAACCATAGAAATTAATCAGTGAACGTATAAACTACTCCAATAACACCCCAAACACAAACAAAGTGCAAACTAAAACAATCAGCAATACGTAACAGCTATGGGACAGGTATCGCAGACTTAGACAAGTTTGAAATGCATAATTAAATTTCGTATTCCAAGATTCCCTTTGAGACGTAGCGTGCATTGTAATACGAATATTCCTGTATTTAGCTAACTCGCTTTTCGTCACACCTTTATTTGATTAATAAGGTGGTTTGCAAGCGAATCATCGTCAACCTTATCCCTTATCATCGCCGTCTGTGCTGATGGACGATAGATAGGCAAATGAAAAATTGCAATAGGTTCGTTACTCCTTCGCTCCGCCTCAAGAAAGTCCAAAGGTCATTCGACGGAATGAGCGTACTCTTTTTGTCATAAATCCACTATCCTTATTATAATAATTCTTTGAATCTTATGTTTAAGAAAAGTATGCTCCTGTTAGCTTATCTACTGTTGAAGATTATGTAAATTATAAAATGAGCTTGTATTTGACACGCAACAATACTTGGGACTGCGGTTGCTTATTGCTTAAAATAATTTTATACAGATAATGTGACTCGCCCCTAGTGATCTCCCGCTACCATCTTAGACTGCATCATCACTTACCATCAGGTGAGATCGCAGTCAAGGGCTAACTTGTAGTGGTAAAAAAAAAAAAGTGATGGACAGAGTTAAACGATTTTTTGTCACGTACGATTTTTCCAGTCTAGGCCCCCGCGTTTCATCGTGCCATGAAAAACTATGTTCTAATAATAATCTACAGTAAAATACCTATTTAATGTTATCGCAATCATGCCATTTTACCGTCAATATGAAGGCATAATTATGGTAATACAAATAGCGGATAATGGTAAAAGCACCTATGTGTACGTTTTAATTTATTCAATGTTATGATTTCAATAAAAGCATATCGCAGTAAAAATAAACTTCCATAATAATTATTAGACCGTTTTGGGATTTCATTCCACGTTTTAATTATAAAGCTGTGGATTGACAGGAAGTAAAGCTATGGTCTGATATTAAGCTATACTTTAACCTTGACAAGAAATATAAAGCATAAACCTTTTTTAAGTTGAATAAACTTATCAACTGCTACACAGCAGTTGCTCAGCTTTCTTAAAAATTCATTTTCAGTCTTGCTTATGAGAAAAACATTCGCTTTCTGCCACGTGTATCCAGAGAATCTCAGCTACTCGTTTATGGTCCTTTAATGTTCTAGTATTTAAGAAATTTCACTCCATTGATACTCAGTTAGATAGATTGATAGTCAGGTCTGCTATTAGGTCAATAAATATAATTATAGTTACAAGCTCGTTTCGCTCGTAATCAGACGAGAACCTAGCACATCGCTGAAATGTGAACGCATTAATGGCAATATTATTATCCCGAATCACTCATATTATGCCGCGACTACTGACGCGTGAGATTTATACAAATTCGCGAACCAATCTAAACCGCAACGCGCGTGTGGATACGGCTTTACATAATTCCGGATTACATCTGAACATTGATGATGAAAATTAATTTAAATTCTGTACAATAATCCGTACATCATATTTAAATATAATAAATGCAATAATGTCTTTTACCTTTTCATGATCCATGTCTGTCTGTCTGTCTGTCTGCTACGCTTTCACGGCCCGTCTGTTCAACCGAATTTGATGAAACTTGGTATAGATATTGGTTACATCCCGGGCAAGACTTTGGCTACTTTTGTACCGGTTAAAGAGTTCCCACGGTAATCGAAAAATCTTAATCAACGCGGACGAAGTCGCGGGCATCATATTTTAGTAATTAATATCTGTAGTATCCAAAGCATTGTAAATTAAATTGTAACGCTGTTCAAATAAGTCTACTTTTACAATAATGCGTAGTGATGGGTCAATGCCCATCTGCGTAGTAATCTCATGCTAAAATAACACTTCTATAATATTATTCTGATTTCTGTGCCTTAGTTTAATTAAAAACTACCTGATACCCGCGACTTCGTCCGCGTGGATTGAGGAGGGATAAAAAGTAGCCTGTGTGTTATTCCAGACTATAAACTATCCCTGTGCCAAATTTCATCCGGATCCGTTCAGCCATTCTGGCGTGATGAGTAACAAACATCCATCCATCCATATATCCATCCATCCAAACTTTCGCATCATACTTACTTACTTACTAATATTATAAATGCGAAAGTGTGTTTGTTTGTTGGTTTGTCCTTCAATCACGGCGCAACGGAGCAACGGATCGACGTGATTTTTGGCATGGGTATAGTTGAAGACCTGGAGAGTGACATAGGCTACTTTTTATCCCGGAAAATTAAGGAGTTCCCGCGGCAGTAAAAAAAACTTAAACCACGCGGACGAAGTCGCGGGCATCAGCTAGTTTATAATATGAGTAAAGATATACTCGTACATTACAATAATGTTAACACGCCAACGCTAAATGAATTCAAATTTTGTCAGTTTTTCTAGAACAAGCAAAAACATTTTCCTAACAGTTGTTTTAAACGAAACGAGCTAATTTCCACGGAGTAGGGCCAAGTTAGCGGTTAATTGAATTGTCTTGAACTTCTCTTGAGGTGGGAATGAACGTCATTTGAGAAGCTGCAATGTAAAAAAGTCTTGGATAAACTTTGAAGAGATTGGAATCAGATTTAAAGGCTTTACAGTTTTCCGAACCGGTGGTAGAGTTAGACTTCTCATAAATCATCTGTTTAAAAGTTCTGTTAACTTAATTGTTTATGAGGAATGTACAACGTCCACATAAACTCTTGCGAGTTTCAGGACATGAAGCTAATAATAATATTACGTAAACGTTATTTTGTAAAATATAATTTAAAAAATTGGCAGTTAAAGGGACTACCGATAGAAGTGAAAACGAATATTTAAAATATTTTTTTTTTATTATGTAAAATATTTTTTTTTAATTTTTTTTTTTTTTAAATAACTACAATATAAACTAATAAATCTGAAATTAATAAATCATTTATCATTTATTGGGATATAGACTACACGTAATGATGCAACTTATGGTTGACGGTATGATCTCTTTATCCTCATTACTACGTCATGCATCATTAAAACATGGATTACAAAAAAATTTACTTACCTACCTACGTCACTCTTCAAATTAGCCAGGTCTAATATAACCCTGCAAGTTAGTCCGCTGGCATTTTAGACTGCATCATCATGAACCACTATAGGTGAGATCGCAGTCAAGGGCTAACTTTTAAAGCAAATTTAAAAAAAAAACAAGAATACTGTGGCATTTATAAGTACCTACTGGTACGAATAATAAATTATAGGTGAGATCGCAGTCAAGGGCTAACTTTTAAAGGAAATTTAAAAAAAAACAAGCATACTGTGGCATTTATAAGTACCTACTGATACGAATAATAAATATTCAATGGAGGCATAAGGAAACCATTGTTAATACTAAAAGCAGATGAAAATGACATTCAAATCTCTCAACGAGAGGAAAATAACAACAAGAAAATGCACCATTAATTCCTGACTTCTTAACGTACACAAAGTACCTACTCTTTACGTAAACTTTTTACTGAAAAGTGAACTTAGTTAAACCAATTTTAAGGTTTAAATTGCATTGGTTGTGGGTGAACGAAAACATTTTTTCTTTAATTCGATCAAGTCAGCGTCACCGCATTAGCGTTGCCACGTTTTAATCCGCTTTGAATTTCTGAGGAAACAAACAGAGGGACGTTTTTCTTTTTGACTTCATAAACATCAATATTTATCCATTCGTCGTGATAAACTGGGAATTTACTTTTATAACTTATTTTAGACTAGCTGTTGCCCGCGACTTTGTCTGCGTGGTTTAAGTTTTTTTTAATGCATGCAAATTAGCAGCCTGTATCTGTTTCAGGGATGTATTTAACGATTTAAAAAGTGTAATATCTTTACACTTTTAAATCGTTATACATGCATGGAAAAATATGGTGCCTATAAGCTCTTAAGTTCATTTACATTCACTATTTTTTTTATTGCGAGATAGGCTTGCGCTTCACACGACAATCACTTAGTGCAAAGGAATGATGAGGTCTAGGTTGAAACGCGCTTGCGTAGAAGATGCCTATTCACTCTTGCCTTGAAGGTGCTTATGTTATACCATACTATTACCTACCTATTCTGTGGTTATACGTGGCACTGGCAGGAAATACGTGCGCTGGGATGGTGCGTGCACACATTCTAGCAGTTCGGATCAGAAACCACTATCTACTCATGTGTCAGAAACGTCGAGCAAAAACGTTGATATTAATAGCATCTATGATCTATGCCTAAAAGTTGATATTAGCATGTATGATAATCCATACTTACTTATTTTCAGAGTAATAAATAAATAAATTCTATTATATTGTCCAGAAAAATATTACAATCGCATTTATTAGGTTTAGCGTCTGATGCTTGCGATAAGTTTTAAACTCGTGCTATAAGCATCACTTCTTTCCTCTTACAATTTTCTCATACTATACTTACCAGACAATTAAAGAAAATACATTAATGTGCATGCAATTTATACATGGCGATTTGAGTGATGAATTTAATAAAGAAATGAAATGATTTATTTCCCGGTTCGGAAAACAGATTCTACTTAAGGGGCCTTATACATCCTTCATCTTATGTCATCCTTTTCCAGGTACACTTTAAAGAATCGGGAGTCACAGCTGTGGGGATGTCATGGTATCAAATTAAAGGTCATTTCTTCATCTCTCGTTTGACCTTATAAAAATGCACACTCCAATACGAATTTTCTGCATAAATACGTTTCTCCGAACGCAAGATCTGCTGAAAATTACGAAAAATGGGGTCCGGATAGGTACCCATAAAGCTAGATCCGCTGCATATTTTAACTTGAATATTAACAATAAAGTGGGGCTTATATAGTCCTCTATCCATGGTGCAAAGCATTAAGCATACAAATAAATATGTTTATAGTTTATGTGGCAAAAAAAAAATGTTTCATACATTTTTCTATGAAAAGAAGCCAAGCGCTAGGCGTTTGGCGCTCAGTACGCGCTGAGACGCGCTCGTGGACGGGTGGGTGTATCGCTTTTTTGCACGAAATTTATTACGACAAAATGAACACCGTGTTGTGTACTGCCATAGAGATATAATATTCTCTATGTGTACTGCGCTTAGAAAAACTTGATACCGACATCCACAAAGAAGGAAGTTCTCAAGTGTAGGCGTATTTTTTTTACCCGATTACGGCAAAGCCACAAGGAAAGGGTATGTTAGGAATATGTATGTATGCATGTATGTATGTATGTATTAAAAAAAAGTGAGCGCCATTTTGAAATTCTTCGTTATCGTACCGATTTCGTTCAAAATCGATATCTGGGGTTCCCTGGGATCACAAAACAGGAAACTGTTACCAAAATTTTAAAAAAGTCAGCGCCATTTTGAATTTTTTTGTTATCGTACCGATTTCGTTTAAAATCGATATCTGGGATTCCCTGGGATCACAAAATAGGAAACTGTTACCAAAATTTTAAAAAAGTCAGCGCCATTTTGAATTTTTTTGTTATCGTCCCGATTTCGTTCAAAATCAATATCTGGGGTTCCCTGGGATCACAAAACAGGAAACTGTTACCAAAATTTTAAAAAAGTCAGCGCCATTTTGATTTTTTTTGTTATCGTACCGATTTCGTTCAAAATCGATATCCGGGGTTCCCTGGGATCACAAAACAGGAAACTGTTACCAAAATTTTAAAAAAGTCAGCGCCATTTTGAAATTTTTTGTTATCTTCCCGATTTCGTTCAAAATCGATATCTGGGGTTCCCTGGGATCACAAAACAGGAAACTGTTACCAAAATTTTAAAAAAGTCAGCGCGATTTTGAATTTTTTTGTTATCGTACCGATTTCGTTCAAAATCGATATCCGGGGTTCCCTGGGATCACAAAACAGGAAACTGTTACCAAAATTTTAAAAAAGTCAGCGCCATTTTGAAATTTTTTGTTATCGTACCGATTTCGTTCAAAATCGATATCTGGGGTTCCCTGGGATCACAAAACAGGAAACGGTTACCAAAATTTTAAAAAAGTCAGCGCCATTTTGAAATTCTTTGTTATCGTACCGATTTCGTTCAAAATCGATATCTGGGGTTCCCTGGGATCACAAAACAGGAAACTGATACCAAAATTTTAAAAAAGTCAGCGCCATTTTGTAATTTTTTGTTATCGTACCGATTTCGTTCAAAATCGATATCTGGGGTTCCCTGGGATCACAAAACAGCAGTCAATCAAAAAAAAGTCAGCAGTGAACTTTTTAAAATTTTGGTAACAGTTTCCTGTTTTGTGATCCCAGAGAACCCCAGATATCGATTTTGAACGAAATCGGTATGATAACAAAGAATTTCAAAATGGCGCTGCCGTTTTTTAAATTTTGGTAACAGTTTCCTGTTTTGTGATCCCAGGGAACCCCCGATATCGATTTTGAACGAAATCGGTACGATAACAAAGAATTTCAAAATGGCGCTGACTTTTTTAAAATTTTGGTAACAGTTTCCTGTTTTGTGATCCCAGGGAACCCCAGATATCGATTTTGAACGAAATTTGTACGATAACAAAGAATTTCAAAATGGCGCTGACTTTTTTAAAATTTTGTTCATAGTTTCCTGTTTTGTGATCCCAGGGAACCCCAGATATCGATTTTGAACGAAATCGGTACGATAACAAAGAATTTCAAAATGGCGCTGACTTTTTTAAAATTTTGGTAACAGTTTCCTATTTTGTGATCCTACGGAACCCCAGATATCGATTTTGAACGAAATCGGTAAGATAATCTTTTATACATTATTTTACAATCTCAAAAACTGAGTATTATTGTAGCCGCGAGTATTGTTTCGGCGCATAAATAGGTACATAATATTTACCGCGGCCAACAGCGTAAACAAGTACCTAGTAAATAAATAATCGTCTAATATTTTCAAGTAACAAAATTGGTTAGTTGGCTATAAAATCGAGCGTCTCTACGCTCTATAGCTCTACGCTCTCGTAAAGCGTGCATATATATGCTGTAGTGTGACGAGTTTTATACCTATAGTTGAGTTTTTTACCTATAGTTGGTCGCGGGGTAAATGTTTAAAGGGCCTTAATGAGTCATATCGGACAAGAAAATCAGCAGTAAGTAGGTACATGTAGTAAAATTAATATATTAATTCGTTCACGTAGAAACTTACATGCTCTTTCCCTCTTGTACTCGATATTATATTATCCTCAAACGCCACCTTACTTAAAAGAGCGGTTCCAATTTCTTGGCAGCAACGACTTGTCTATTTCAATTCAATTCTTGGTTTTATGGCTTGCGTTGTACCAAATAGGTACAATATACCTCGCCAAAGACGCGTGGAATGGAGGAGACACGCTTTTGTGATAGCTGGGAGATTCTGTCCAGCTTTTAATTTGGATTATGAATTTATTTGCGGTCTAAAGATGACAACAGGTTGAGAATACCATCTAGTCATACGGAGGTATATGGGAATTCCTTTACAGTAAAGACGGTTAAGCTTTGGAATGTCCTACCGAATGACATTAGACAATCGAAATCTATAGATATATTCAAGAATCGTTTAAAAGATTATTACATAACTAGTACTAGTATGCTATGGAATATTTAAGTATTGTATATGTAGGTTTATGTTTACCTATATGTATTTATAAAATTATTTATGTATTATTGGTATGTAAAGTTTATGTAGTATATTGTATAGCAGTCTATATTGTTGCACTATCCCGCTCCTGTCATAAGGTTCTTAATTAGTGGGTTGTCTGGAGGAGATCACTTTTAGTGATAAGACCTCCCTTGCGCACTTTGTTTTGTTTTGTTTCCTTTTCAATGTATTTTTTATGTCTTGTGTAGCAATAAAGAGTTTATCTATCTATCTATCTATCTATCTCTACATATGAATTTAATACTGCAGACCCATGTTCCTAACAGTCGTAATGAGCAGACCGTTTACGAGATGACGGATTTTGCGGGCAATGTTACGTCATTATTTACAGTTGCCATTTGTAGACGAGACGTTGTAAGCTATAGCACATATTTTTCTTTACATGTTATACAAGGAGTATTCTATTTATTCGGGCATATTAACTTTGGGGCACGTTTGTGCCTAATTTCTATGATAGGTGTAAAAACGTGACAAATAATTGGGTCTCTGTGCTTGAACAAGTGATATTTAGGGGCGTCAACAAATACCCATCTAAAATAACCCTCTAAAGGTCTAGCCCCACTTGAGATGCACGGAGCAGCGCGGCACGTATTGGCAAATAATATTAATACAGTGGATTTCGGGTATAACGACGATGAAGGGACCACTCTATTTTCGTCGTTATATACGGGAGTCGTTACAGGCAAAGGTAAAGATACAGACACGTACACATGTATAGTGTATATTATATTCATTTATAATTGAAAATATTTACACTAAGCATGATTGTCGTCAAGCGCAAACCTATCACCAATAAAAAAAAAAAAAAAAAAAACACATAATTACTCACTGGTACATTTAAAAAAATGTGTAATATTAGTTTGCTTCAATTTACCTCCGAAACGTACACGCTTCCCTACCTGCGTACCTGATATCTATAAACAAAAGGTAAAGGTCTCCACACTTGCTGACCATCTGTGTGGATGTAAACAAAAGATAAGAAATGTTTGTGAAAGAAAGAAATCTTTGTGTCTTTGGCGGCCGACTCCGGTCGCAATATCTGCATGGGATTTCTAGGAATTTGTTACAAATGATTCATTAAAAACAGTCGCTACACCCGAACTCGGCGTTACATCCAAAGGCGCTATAGCCACATGAATTTTGTACTAAAGTATGCTTTAAATTCAAGGGACTAAGATTTAACGTCGCTATAGGTAAATGGTCGCTACAACCAAGGTCGCAATAAATGAAATCCACTGTACTTATATTTGCTTATATTATGAGTTTGTACGGGCCGCGTCGCGCAGTGTATCCGTGCCGCGTCGCTTAAGTGGGTCCAGCTCCATACAACCTCATACAAAGAATACTTGACACAACGTGCCGCGCCGCGCCTGGCCTCTGTAATGGGGCTAGACTCCTAGAGGCAGAACTAGACCTTAATACGTCACACTCCCCACTCCTTCCCAGGGACAGGCATATTTCCATTTTGTGTGCGTTTTTAGTTTTTACCACGTCATGTACCTGCCTATACCTATAACATTTTACGCGATCGTTAAGACCACATTTTTTAGTATTAAGTCGATAGCTATTGATATTAAGTAATTAAAAATATTAATATTTTTTTATTATTTATGCTATAAGTGCAGTATGATGAAAATTACTGCTTTGTCACCGATTTTCTCGTAGCCCGAATTAAGTTCGCGCGCGTACTGTTCCTACCATCAAGATGGGTCGTAGTGCAGCCAAATAATGAAACTAAGTGTCAATTTTGTGCGATATGCGAAAAATATTTTTCATCCCATGTATTCGAAAAGGACGACTTGGTTCGCCTTTATGTGCGCCCAAAGGTGGTGTTTTCTATAAGAAACTTTTAGCGGGCAGGAATGAGTTTTTAATCCTCTTTATACTCGTAAGTGCGCCGCAATTATCTTTGCCGCGCACTTATTGAATTTGGAACATCTTAGTGTTCAGCGCCAACGCAAATTGACGACCTCCGTGGCGCAGTGTTGAGCGCTGCTGTCTTAACGTGCGGACTGCGGAGGTCCAGGGTTCGATCCCCGGCAGGGTCAATTTAGGAATTTATAATTTCTGAATTTTAACTAACGAAAGGGCTATATGGATATATATATTTAAAAAAAAAAAATATAATTAAATAAATATTATTATAAAGGCGAAAGTTTGGATGGATGTGTGGATGTATGGTGGTATGGATGAGTGTTACTTAATTACGCCCGAACGGCTGAACGGATCTGGATAAAATTTGGCACAGAGATAGATTTCAAAAAAAAAAAAAGATTATAGTCTGGAAATAGCACATATGCTTTTTATCCCGGGAAATTAAAGAGTTCCCGCGGGAACCAAATTTTCTCATACAGGGTGATGAAAAGTAGAGTGTATCATTCGGGCGCAAATATATTTTTGGCTCGGGCGACGTACTTTGAATCCCTCGCTTCGTTCAGGATTCTACTAAAGAATCCCTCGCTACGCTCAGGATTCTACTCTAGAATCCCTCACTTCGTTCTGGATTCAAAAAAGCGCCCTCGCCGTAAAAATATTATTTTGCTCCCTTATAATACAATCTACTATTATTTCCATCATGTGAACTAAACTTTAGACTGGATGAACGTAAGAGCGAAGAGGTCAAATTACTCTGGGAGGGCATCTTGCGAGTAATGTGTAGTATTTCATCTTGAAGCGAATTATACAGTTTAACATGTATCTCGTATATCTCTTTAACGAGCAGGTTTCACGTTGAAAAATATTAGTATTTTATGCATTATTTTAATATAAAGTTACCTTTTAGTAACGCTTTACATTTGGTAAGCACAAAGTTGAATCGAATCATGAGTTGAATCGTTTTATAAAAGTTTTTTTGTATAGTAAAGGTATTATTGGTCCCAATTTAGTTACACAAAAATATCTGAAAGGTCGTAAAGTATTAAAAACCGTAAAGACGTCGCACGAATATATTAAGCCGTTAGACTTTTCAATTTAGTAAGTTTGAAGATTTATGTGCAAACAAATTAGCACCAGTGTCGTATTATAATTAAAATCTTTACCAAAGCGAACCTTCTGGTATTCATTCACAACTCCATTGCTATGATAATTAAATGACAATCAGTCCCGCTTAAAATTCACCTCAAACAGAAATTATGCAAACCCAAAATATCTCGTCTCGCTCGTCAATATATTTAGCATTTGGAATGGAGTTGTAACGGAATAAATGGTTAGCGCGGCACGTCCGCCTGCTTCGCACTCTACTCACGAACTGATTTGAATTTGGAATTTGCACGCTTGGGTTGCGCTGCTGCTGTAAATTTTACTTTTTTTTCAACCAAGAAACGCAAACACGTAAATTTTAAATTGCTGAGGTAGGTAAATAAAATAAATATAAATATTGAAACTTGATATTTACTTACAAGAGAAAATAAATTGATTGTCAAATCTTATCTTCCAAATAAGAATTCTATCTTCGAACTAGTTTGAACTATAAAGATTTTTTTTTAATTTGAAATTTATTTTCTCACTAGCTGATCCCCGCGACTTCGTCAGCGTGGTTTGAGGTTTTTCGGTTCCCGCGGGAACTCTTTAATTTTCCGGGATAAAAGTAGCATATGTGCTATTCCAGACTATAATCTATGTGTGTGCCAAATTTCATCCAGATCCGTTCAGCCGTTGGAGCGTGATTGAGTAACAAACATCCATACATCCATACATCCATACATCCATTACATCCACACATCCACACATCCATACATCCATCCAAACTTTCGCATTTATAATATTTATTTGATTACCATAGATTAATATGTTGAGACAGGGAATAAGGCCGGATTTTATTAAATTACCTCGAGACCGCAGCCGCGGGCGGTGGCTGGTCACGGATATGAAAACAACCGGGGAAGGTAACCTTTATAGTTGATTAAATTGCAATACGCTGGCGTCTTGGAACTTGATTCCAAACTCCACACAGTTCCTAGTTTTTATTAAGTTACAGTAAAACAAACTAGCAAAGAATTTTTCAAACTTTTCGCTCCGCGGGCGACGTCTCCTCCACCTTTGGAAAAGTTGAACTAATTCAATTACTTACTCCAACTTCGTCTTACCACGAGGACTATTAGCTTAACTAGCTGAAAACAAGGGCTTTTCTGAAATGCTTTTGAATCTTCTTTTAAAAATATTATTTTTGTCAAATACCACCAGGGTTTAAAGGTGAAGGAAAAACATCGTAAGCCTGCCTGCCTGTATATTCTCAATTATTGGAAGTGGCTAATAGTAAGTTAGATGTTCAGATGCCCAGTCAAGCTTTAATATTTGTATATTAGCTGATGAAGCCCGCGACCTAGTCCGCGGGATTGAGGTTTTTTGGTTCCCTCGGGAATTCTTTAATTTTCTGCGATACAAAGTAGCCTATGTGTTATTCCAGACTATTATCTATCTTTGTGCCAAATTTCATCTAGATCCGTTAAGCCGTTCTGGCGTGATTGAGTAACAAACATCCATCCATCCATACATCCATCCAAACTTTCGCATTTATAATATTAATAAAGTATAGATTAAAATATAAAAATTAGAACACTAACGCTTGAGTTAAGAGCTTATTATTAGTGATAGTGATTGTACACTAATCCATCTTTATGAAAATTCTTGGCTAATTAATAGTTTATACTTCTGGCCGTGCTTCTTCCTAATAACGATATTTTAAAAACTACCTGTAGACATATTAATATTAGGTACTATCAGTGTTTACGTAATAAAAAAACTCTTAAAAGGCAATATTTTGTAGATTGAGTTTCATACGAAAATATTTTTAAGAACTAAGTACGTGCCAGTCATGTGTTGATTTCTAAAATACCAATATAATCATTCAACTGAGTACTATATTCATACCGAGTATCGTAATCCTAGTAACTCTTCGTGAAAATAATTATTATCGAGTAAATATTTGGTACAAAACAACTTTAATAAAACAGAATTGCAGAAAATCGAAGCCTGACTTTTCACTAAATGCCTTCAACTCCTCTGAGGGCGGTATTAAAACGGCGCTCTTTTCACAGCCTCGAGACGGGATGAATACATCAAAGGGGCCACGCTTAATCGCTGCGAAACCACAGATCCCGAGGGAGTCATGGATACACCTCCGATACCTCAACTCCAGGCTGAAATCAAGAAAATATCTGCGCAAAAATATATTTTCAAATATACGTATCATGTTATTGTAGACAATAATAAGACATCTAATTTTCAATAACTATAATCTATAATGTTATAATATCTATTATAATCTATATTAAGTTAGTTTCGTACTGAATGTATAGTTAATCAAGTATATTTTTGATTGTTTATTCAACTGATTTCTAAACGAATTTAACAAAATAATATTAAACAAAATACATTAAAATTAAAATCTAAATTAAATCTAAATTAAAACCTAAAAACTAAACATTAAAAATATCATCTATGCCGCTGCAATGAGGCAATGTGCCCAGAACGCTGGCCGCGTTACCCCGCCGAATAGCCAAACTTATAATATGTTGGCCGAGGTAACTGCCAGCCCTCCGGTCACCTGTGGACTCTGTGAGACGAGAAGATAGGTCCTTAAAAAGAAGGATCTGGCATCTTCGCCTCACGACCTCAGGGTTTCAACACCAAAAGGCACAAAAATGAAATTATTTTCTTTAATTTCATACTTGCGCCTCTTGGCTCTTTCTGCATTAGTCGCCGCCGCCCCCGCCGTCATGAAGGTGGCCTGCAAGTGGGACAACTACAATATTTATAGTACCTAAATATTTTTTGTAGGCTTAGTCTATCGCATTAGGTACCTGTAATGGATAAGTGTAAGTTGGGTGTAATAAAATAAAGAATAAAATAAATTATGCCCACAACTTCGTCCACGTTGATGAGGTTTTTTTTAATCCCGCGGTAACTCCTTAATTTTCCGTCATAAAAAGCCATGCCCTTCCCAAGGATGCAACCTATCTCTATACCAAATTTCATCAAAATCGGTTAAAAAGATAGGCCGATAGAAAGTCATGCACACTAGGCGACGGGATAAAACGTCTTTCCTTTCCGACGTAGAAGTTTCACGCGGACGATTTGCCCTGGCAAGTCCACAGTGGGTTTTCACTCTAATGGATTGAAAAGCAATTGAAATACCACTCTGTATTAACGGCCGTATTTCGAAACCCACTACTAACGGTTTTTTTGTAATTTCCTTTCACAGCTTTTACCTTTGCTGTGAGGTGCAGTGAATACATGAAAGAGGCATCCTATAATCGCCACGGAACCACAGATCTCCAGGGAAGATAACGTATACCTACAGTGGAAATTCTCGTTTCGAGCTGAAATTTTCGTGAACACTGAAAAAAAGTTTGTCTAACAAGTGAGAATTTAACTGGTTTGAGTATTTTAGACTTTAATTCCAAAAAGCAAATTATAGTACCGGTAAACCACAATATGGTAATAGGTGATAAAGTCAAAATGATTAAAATAAGCGACAAAGTAACTTTTTAAAAACAGGAAATTACTTTCTAGGCGTAATCTAATCATGATTAGAAGTACCATTACCTACGTAATGTAATATATCGTTAAAAAAAAGAGCAACTGCCGAGTTTCTTGCCGGCTCTTCTCAGCGGAATCTCCTTTCGGAACCGGTGGTAGAGTCAAAACATGTCGTAACATAAGAGACACCTGTATGCCCTACATGTTTTATATAAATGAATTGAATTGAATTTATATTTTTTGCATAAATATTTGATTAAATTAATTAACTATGGGATATTGCTGACTTGATATTCGTCTAAAATGGAGCATCAGCAAGTCCGTATCCGTAGACATTAAGTCTAATTGAAATCATCTTTTCACAATAACTAAAAATCGCTAAAAGAACTACAAGGATTATTGCTAGAAAATGTAGTTTGTCCTTACACAATTTAAACTACGGAAAGTGCGTCCTTCGTTGGGCGCCAAATTTTCTAAGCAGACAAATTGACAGCGCCACCTAGCGTCGGGTTTTACCAATGTGCAACAGTACGTGACTAGACTCCATGAGCGAAGGACGTGCACGTTTATTGTGAAGTATTTTTCAGTCAGCTTTCCAAGGCGCTAAATCTATTTTAAGCAAGCCAATAAAATCGTTTTGTGAATGGAATGCCCTCGTTGCAATAGTTTTTTATTATTTTCAAAGTACGGTCTGAATATTTTTTTTGGAGCTGATGTATTTGCATCACCTATACAATTATTGGCACAATTAACATTTAATTAATTTACAACCAATATGATTCTCGCGACTTCGTCCGCAAAGATTTAAGTGTTTATTCATGTATATCTTTGAGGGGAGACAGTCACTGTGAAGATCAGTCAGTCAGTCATCTTTTCCTTTTATATATTTAGATACAGCTTCGGATTTCAGCAGTACCAACACTTACTAATATTCTAAAAGCTATCTCTCACGGCCATAGACTAATAAACCTCTGAAAGTTAAGGAGTCTCCCGTGGAAAAAAAATAACGAAGACGAACTCGCGTGCTTCATCTCGTCATTGCTATGTTTTATCTACACTGCGAATAAACAAGTGAGATAGTACCCTGAACTGTAAACTGAGCCCTGAACTTAAAGACTATAGGTTACGTAACCAACGTATAACATGGCATATAGTTGGAAATAAGAAAATTCGCAAAATATTCATTAAATAATAATCCCAGTAAAACATCATAGTTTCACATCATTAAATATTACTTTTTTATTTTTTTATTATTATTATTCCGTCATCATTTACCATCAATGGTTTTGAATCGATATCTTGTCAGGGAATATTTTTTTCTTTTTAAATATATTTATTTATTTAATGTAATTATACTAGTAACACGTACTATTAGAGTCTCTACAAGGAATTTCAAACTCTATTATTATGCATGAAGTTAAATTCTACACACAATGAGTTAAGTATACTTTACTTGAATTATTTGAAAGGAACTCTTAAATCTTATTCTTAAGAATTGGTACACGCATGCGTAGATCAGGCTCCGCCTTATCCGAGAGAGATAAATACTGATTTCGTATTTCATCTGATAAGTTGTACAAAATTGTATAGAATAAATTCTAAAATATATATTTATCTATTACAAAATAACTTAGTTTAGTCGCCGTAAATAAGCACTTACCAAAAAAAGATATAATATGCGTAGGAAATTTTTGAAAATCGCTAATTTTTTCTACATAATATTTGACATCATTTACAAATCAATAATTTACAATAAAATTATCATTAATTTTGTTTGTTAAAGGTACTTTAGGATAAACAAAATAAAATTCTCAATACTTACGAGAAGTTAAGTAAGTTCCTTACATAAGAGAATTGAGTTGTATAACACAACCAAATTTTCCAA
This sequence comes from Erebia ligea, assembly GCA_917051295.2. NCBI lineage: Eukaryota > Metazoa > Arthropoda > Insecta > Lepidoptera > Nymphalidae > Erebia > Erebia ligea. Next base: position 4,714,919 of record OU785241.1, read on the forward strand.
ATTATTATTATTAAATATTGGGTTGTTTTCCAATATCAAAAATAACATACCACGGTGGATTGTTATGGGTAATTATAGTAACTATTTGTATTCTTGAGCGAAGTGAGGGGATACATTACCAATTTTTTTGTTCCATTTTTCACTCTCAGCTTTCTCAGCTTTTCAAGCTCGAACCATAGATTATAGAGTTAAACTTTTTTCCCCACGTATTATGTGGTTTTATTGTTGGGATTCTGCTCTACACTATAATATTCTTATGATATAATACCTATATGAAAATTATATTTGTATCTACTATCTACCTAATCAGCAAAAACAAGATTAAATCAAATTATATTGATATACTCGTAGAATAGTTATTTATCAAATATAATAAAATAAAAACATATAACTGTTTATAAATAATAAAAAGCCGTGTAAATATTTCATCAAAATTTTCACTGCATATTTTCATACTAAAACTCTGAACTTTAAGCAGCCCGTCATAATTATTATGAACCCGATGCATTCCCAAGCTTCAAACACTGTCATAATATTCGCGCAAAATTAATTAAATTAGCCGACAAGCATGCAACCCACTCTGTATTAATTAATTTTCCTCCTTTCATTACCTGTGCATCCTTTGCATTTATTTAAGCTACTTTTCCACACTTTTTCAACCCATCAATTCATTACAGTGGCCAAAGTTCCTATTTTAATTAAAGATTTTCACTGGAAACCCGCCCCTGGAGCCTTAACTCACTGAGACGTGGTTGGCTTATTTTTTTTCGACACTCATTCCCGCCTCTGCGAACCTCCCAAACAAACAGTTGAGTACTTTAAAAACAAATTTCTCGCCACCGAAAACCAAATCTTATTAACTACTACGCATACGATACAAATCAGCTTAAAGCCACTTGTCGTATCAGTTGTTTTGGTATTGGCAGATCTGACTTCATTTTGTGAAAGCAGTCGCACAGTGTCGTGAAATTCAGTCAGTTGACCGCGATCTTCGCGAGAGTGGACGTCCTTTGGGAGCAGATTCGTTCGGGTAGTGAAAATTTACGGAAAACTTTTCGCTCTATCAAAGTATTTAACAAGAGTTTCCGGTGTGAATTAGGCTTTTAAAATTGTGTGTTTTAGTTGCAAGTGGGGGGTGTGTCCAACGATTTTAACTGGTAAGATGTTAATACTTTTTTTTAAATAAAAACTATTAATGTTGATTTTATCGGAACATAATTATAATTTTTTAACATAAATTTAAATAGAGGAAACTGAAAAAAAATATAGGGAAGGGACCGGGAACGTTTTTATTTTTCTACGCTAATTATTACTATTAAATTATGATCTAATTCCGGAGATGAAAATGATCGTAAGTATCGCTCTTATCGTTTGTTTTCTTGACCTCTGGGTTCAAAGTATTAAAACAAAAAGATAATTTTATAAACTACTAGATGATGCCCGCGACTTCATCCGTGTGGTTTAAGATTTTTAAATTCTCACGAAAACTCCCACCTTCAAAAAAAGCCTACGTCCACCCCGGGACACAACTTATGTCTGTACCAGATTCCAACAAAATTGGTTGAAAACTTGGGCCATGAAATCGTAACAAACAAACAAAGTCACATTCGCATTTATAATATTAGCATCTATTCTAAATTGTATCAACTAATAAACAACAAATAATATGTAACTCTATAATTTTATAATTTTGATACAGAATTAATGTATAAAAAGTGAATTTATTATATATAAATAGAAAAAAGAAAATTGCAGACATGCAAATCGCTAATAGGCCTACTAATATAATATATAGATGTGAAAGTTTGGATGTTTGTATAGGTTTGGATGATTGTTATTCTTTTACGCCACAATAACTGATACTAACTGATAATATAGTGGAAAATAAAGAGTTCCTTTAGAAATAAAAAAAATCACTGAAAGTTCCGTTCACTGAATAAACAGGTACCTTTCACGGTCATAGTTATGTATCACGTGACTAAGCTTATTATAATTGGGATGGTACCCTTGTAAAAAAATATTACTATTTAGCGATTGTTAAGTAGAGAACCAGCTGCCAAAAGGCGTAATATCTCAGAATAAGGTAATAATATCCACATCCCCTTTTTTTATGTTTGATAACTATTTTAAAATATCGATTAAAGTAAAAAAAGTATGTTAACTTTTGATGCCTTCAAAAGATATTTCATACCCATATCTACTAACCGCGCGTTTTGACATTTAAAGATAGTTTCTGTTTTGAATATTTAACTCAAAATATATCAAATACTGCTACAAAAAATGCTACGAAGCAACAGATCGACGCGATGTTTTTCATGAATTAAGTTGTAGACATGGGCTACTTTTATCTCGATAATTATCATATAGGCGAAGCTGTGAACAAAATAATGTTAATCCTAAAGTACTTAAAGATTTCTTATACAAACAATGCAATAACACAATTTTTTAAAATATAAATAACACATCCATAACAGAGTCCATTTCTTTGATTCAAGCGTAAAATACTAACTATGAACTTCGAGTAACTCTACTTTTCCGTTAAACCACGTCTCTGCTAATTAGTACAAATTGCTAACTTGTTCAGGCGACATCGAAGATCCTCTGAAACTTTCTCTAGGTAGTAATTATGACTTTACAATGTTTCACCAGGAAAAAGTACCTTTCCTTTAGTTACCTTTTTAACACATCGTAAATTTTACTAGATTTACTATAAAATACTTACTAGCCACTTGTACCATAGCTTAGTTTTATTGTTATTGTTTATAAGTAGGTATGTGTTTCTTGGTGTACAATAAAGAATTTTTCATTCATTCATTCAAAATATTTTAAAAAATGTACTTACCACATAATTTACCTACTTGCTTTACTTTAAACGTGATTATGTAATTTATAATTAAAATTATCTGAGACTAGGTGAACGGGTCATAACTCGCAACTCAACTTTACATCGAAAAAAAAAACAAAAACAAGTGTTTTCACTTACTTTATTTTAACAATCATTAGACTTATCAAACGCTTAAAGTACTTTAAGTCCAAAATCACAAAGATTAAGTTGTATATAGGTCGCCGCGAAAAATGCTGCTTCAGTAAGGAAGAATTCTTGAACATCCGTGCGTATGTCTGCCATCAGTGCTGGTAAGGTGTCCCGGACGCCTTGATCTAAAAAAAAATGTTACCGAGTCGCCTGTACACGACTGAGTGCTAAAACACTAAAACGGCATAAACGCACTACAACTTAGCCTTGAATGCAATATCACCTGTTTGTAAGTGACAATGCAGTCTAAAATGATACCGAGCCAACCTGTTTGGGGCATGGCAGTTATGTTAAACCAATAACAACAATCAGTTTCTACACGGCATCGTACCGGAACGCTAAATCGCTTGGCGGTACGTCTTTGCCTGTAGGGTGGTCTAGCCACGGCCGAAGCCTCCCACCAGGCCAGACCAGAGAAAATTCAGATATATTAAAAATAAATTCCTGAACTAACTCTGCCGGGGATCGAACACGGGACCTTTCATTTAAGACCACAGCGCTCACCACTGAGGGAGGTCATCGAAATAATGCATAATTATATATCGACATAGCCCAACTTCGCCCGACATCTCTAACTGCACGTATTGCAGAACATTAATTGTCCCCTGGTGTATACGGGGCTCTAAGGTAACAGCGGGGTCACTGTACCTACAGCAACTTTTGCAACCAGACCCTAAATCGTGATCAAAAATATTTATATTTATATACCACTACAAAATTGTTATGGTCCAAAAGATTTCTTACAGTTATAGATTTGATTGCATAATTAAACAGTTTCAAATGATGTCATGTAATGACCCTGTCAGGTGGGAAATTCCTTTTTTATGGGACTTTGTAAAACTCTTCTTAAAGTTTGTTGTTTTGTCGCTTGAAAAAGGGAAAAATTTACCTGAACTGGCGAAAGCTCTGGGTCCGAAGTTGAGTCTAGGATTTGCGTCGTCAATGTAGGCATGCGTCTCACTTCTTTGCAACTGGAGGTCATCGATGCATGGTATTATTGTTGTGGTGGTCACCGAACCTATCAAATTATTATAATAAATAATAAATATTAAAATTATTATAATAATAATAAAACTTTATTTCAAGCAACAATGACTTACATTTGTTAGTACTACAAACTTATTTCATATGTTAGTACTCAACCTAAAACTTATCATTACCTAATTAAGATGCGAGTCATCGCTGCGCCATTCCATTAGAAGTAGCGTAGCAGTGACTCACATATCTGCAGTCTAACCTACTATTAATCAGCATCAGGATGCTGTTACTGCTGCTAAGCAAACAACAATTATGATAATATAAAATTTACTATTTTTTTAATATATAAACGCTTTTAAACGCCTCACTCAGGGGGGTGGACGGATAATCTCAAGAGAGTAGCTGGGAATCGCTGGAAGCAAGTGGCATAAGTCCGTGTCCTGTGGAGATCCTTGCAGGAGACCTTCGTCCAGTAGTTTATCGGTTAAGACGACGACGAAAAATAATATTTGACGACCTCCCTGGCTCTGTAGTACCTAAGCAGTGTGCGCCTTTAACTGCACCATGAGTTATTACAAAGTCAGATCCTAACTTATGATATTATAATTTAAAAAAAAGGAATATTTACGGAAGTTCGCGAAGAAATAGTCCACGTTAACCACAGGCTCCTTGCCGCGACGGTGGAATGTGTAATATGTATCCTTGGAGTAATACGTAACGTTCCTAAACTGAATACTGATCACCAGTCTGTCAGTTTCTTTGTTCACGCTAGAAATAAAATGATTCACTTATCAGTTTTGCCAAAAATACAGTTTTTCTTTTTATCCACTACACTTATAATAGTCACATAGTAGTTCTTTAGTAGCGTAGGAAGAACCCACCGTATGAACAAATTGAAAGTCGATGAACATTAACGTTAATACGAAGAATCAAGTTAATTTGTTATTTTTTTTGTATAGAAGTTATTTCATCTTATTTTATCTTGAAACTATGGGCAGCAAATAAAATTGTACAACATAACGTCGCGACGTACAGTCGTAATTAAAAATTTGGTAAATCCTCTCGCATTTAGGCGAGTTAGGTACAAAGTAAAGTGCACTCTGAGAAGTAAGCCATGAAGTCCAAAATCAAACTAATGCCTGAGGCCAAGAAGAGAGCCTAAAATGTAACGTGAAAAAATCGGTTGACTCACTAGAACTCCTCAATATCTCCATTCAGACCCGAGTATATAACATCACTGGCACTCAAAGTCAAGTTCACTCTAGTAAGGAACGTCGTAGACACTGGTCTGATCAAGGGTTCCGGTACATGTTCGTAAGACATCCTACAGTGGGAGTGCTGAGCGAAATACTGTTTAATGCACTCCTCAAAAGACACGTGGCAAGGCCTCTCGATGTTAAGTTCGTCAACTGTGGAAAAAATACTTGATTTAGGAATTGCATTTCGAGAATCTATGCCCTGTCTTGATTTCAGTCCTGATGACCTCAATCTTTAGAAGGATAAGCTATGGATACTGTATATCATGGAATAAACGAGCAGAAGGACTCTTGACCGTTTTGTTTATGAAAATTTGTAATCAATACTTACGATTTGGACCTATACCGTTAGGCATATTTCCCATTGGACCCATAAAGTTATTATCTGGAATTAAAACCGATTACGATAATAATATTATATTTGCAGGCAGCCGTTTTAAGACTCTTTTGTCATGCAGTCGTACTTACTTATTTGTCCATTGTTGCCATTATTTCCGGCCTGTGATCCAGTGTTACCGTTATTACTACCCTGTGATCCAGCATTACCTAAAACTGTACATTAAATCAATTTATTACAGTAGCTACTTAAATACTAGTTCTTGCTGCAGTCTCATTATCGGTAGCAAAGCTAAGATATTTTTATAAAATGACATTTGATTTGTGAGCTTGTTTTATCATATTCAGTACATCGGCTGGGTTATGATACATACTTTCACATCAATTATAATATTGGTCCATATAGAGATTGATACACTTACTGTTTTCACGACTTACTCCGTTATCGTCACCTAGTGGTAAAGAGTTATCGTTATTACTAGTTTGTGATCCACTGTTACTACTCTGTGATCCAGTATTGCCAACATTACCAGTTTGTGATGCAGTACTGACATTATTGCCTATCTGTGATCCACTATTACCACTTTGTGATCCAGTGTTGCCACTGTTACTACTCTGTGATCCAGTATTGCCACTGTTACCGTTTTGGGATCCAGTATTGCCATTACTCCCACTTTGTACACCGCTGTTTCCTATCTGCGATCCAATATTTCCACTATTACCACTTTGTGATCCACTGTTGCCATTATTACCACTCTGTGATCCAGTATTGCTACTATTGCCGCTTTGTGATCCAATATTACCACTGTTACCACTTTGTAATCCAGTGTTGGCATTATTACCACTCTGTGATCCAGAGTTACCCGAGTTACTATTTTGTGCCATAGCGGTAACAAGATTTAATAATTGTTCCCATGGGTTGCCTGAAAATAAAATTTAAATAGAAAAAAATACATAAATATGAATAAAGCACAATAAATAAGTGTTAACACCTTTTACTAATTTGATGGTTAGCTATTGACTGCAATCTCATCTGGTGATAAGTGATTTTTTTTTATCCACTACAAGTTAGCCCTTGACTGCGATCTCACCTGATGTTAAGTGATGATGCAGTCTAAGATGGTAGCGAGCTAACCTGTTAGGGGCATGGCAGTTATATTACACCCATACCCCTATTCGGTTTCTACACGGCATCGTACCGGAACGCTAAATCGCTTGGCGGCACGTCTTTGCCGGTAGGGTGGTAACTAGCCACGGCCGAAGCCTCCCACCAGGCCAGACCAGGGAAAATTCAGAAATTATAAATTCCCAAATTGACCCTGTCGGGGATCGAACCCGGGACCTCCACACGTTAAGACAACAGCGCTACACACTGCGCCACGGAGGTCGTCATAAATGTCGTGATGACGCAGTCTACGTGTGAGATCTATAGAGCGAACTTTGACTTTGCTTAGACTTAAGACATGGTTAAAACGAGACAGATTTATGTTACTCACATAAGTCCATCTCGTTTTAACTCTGAGTAAAGTCTGAGCCAAGTCAAAGTACGCTATATAGATCTCAGCATAAGACGGTAACTGGCTAACCTGGTAATTGTAGTACAGTTATACCTAAAATTAAAGCACAAAATCACAAATAAAGGAACATTATATAGGACTAGCTGATGCCCGCGACTTTATCTGCGTGATTTGAGGTTTTTTAGTTCCCGTGGGAACTCTTTAATTTTCCGGGATAAAAGTAGCGTATGTGTTATTCCAGACTATAATATATCTCTCTGCCAAACTTTATCCAGATCCATTCAACCGTTGAGGCGTGATTGAGTAACAAACATCCATCCATCCAAACTTTCACATTTATAATTTTAGGATAGATTATTTGTATATTTTTGAAGAGGTAGGTTATTACTTACCATTTTTACCAGTTCCAGCCTGTGATCCGGTATTGCCACTATTGCCACTCCGTGATCCAATGCTTCTATTATCTTGTGATCCAGAGTTAACTATAAAGAAGAATGTGAAACTATTAATGAAATAAAAAGTATTGTATGAGAGTGGAGGCCTGTGCCCAGCAGTAGGGCGTTAATGGGATGTAGTGGTGGAGTATTAGAATCTTATAATCATACTAAAGCGTGAAGTTAATAGGTAGGCACAAATACCAACATCCTAAAGTAATGAAAGTGAAATGAAAGAATAACGAATTACTTTTTAGTAATAAGTACTTCAATTTAAATTGGTTCTACGAGTACTTAAAATGAAGCATTGAAAATACTTACTATTTTGAATACCACCAGGAATATTTGATAACTCTCCGGCTCCTGGTAAATCTGTAAATAAGAAAGAAAAGTATTATTAAAACATTAGCGTTTTCTTAAAATTTTACAATATTAAATATTATTATTAATGCAATATTCAGAACTTTAAATTTCGTACAGATAAATTGAATTGATACTTGAATAACTTACTATTCTGGCCAGCCGCGCCAAGAATATTTGACAATTGTCCTGCTCCCGGTAGATCTGTACAGAAATTCATTATCATACTATTATTATTAAGTAAGTACATATTTAACTTAAAATAATATGGCGTTTTTGCAATATTATGATAGTCAATGTTCAGGCTTTCAAATTTCATAAAGACTAAACAAATGCTTCAAAAACTTAAAATTCACTACCATTTTTAATTAATTTAAAGTACTTAGGTAACTTTTAAAACACTGGCGTTTTCGCAATATTATGTAGACATCTCTAAACTAAACTAAAATGACAGCTTTAAATCTAGTTCTGTCCCTTTCCGCAGGAAGTATTGTGAAATATTTATAATGCTGTCATTTTAGTTTAGAGATTGAGCACTACAGAATTAGCCTGTGTGATTTGCCTGGTGGGAGGTTTCGGTCGTGGCTAGTTACCACCCTACCGGCAAAGACGTGCCGCCAAACGATTAAGCGTTCCGGTACGATGCCGTGTAGAAACCGATTAGGGTTATGGGTTTAATATAACTGCTATACCCCTAACAGGTTAGCCCGCTACCATCTTAGTCTGCATCATCACTTACCATCAGGTGCGATCGTAGTCAAGGGCTAACTTCTAGTGAATAAAAAAAAGCATAACATTATTACCCTCACGGGGCACTTAAGAGTCCTCCTTAGTTTAGATTTTGTATTGAGATACATCCTTAGTATAGATTTTGTACTGAGATCCATACTAAGGATTTCCTTAAGTAACAGAGCGGCAGTTAGAATATAAATTAGTATTGAAATGCCTTACTATTTTGATCACCGCCTACGTTTGACAGCTGTCCAGCTACTGGTAAAGCTGAAAAATCATCAGAGAGAAACTCTTTAGTTAGGATTTCTTATCTATATATATATAAATCTCGTGTCACAATGTTTGTCCTCAATGGACTTCTAAACCACTTAACCGATTATAATAAAATTCGCACACCATGTGCAGTTCGATCTAACTTGAGAGATAGGATAGTTTATATTATATAGATTAGGATTATTAGTGCTACCCGTGCGAAGCCGGGGCGGATCGCTAGTAGAAGATAAAAAATATAGATTTTAACTTTTTATTGCACTAACATAGAAAAACAATAAAAAGACCAAATCACCTATGTAAAAATGGGTGCAAAAGTGGTATTTTTGTTGCTCAATAATAAAGTTTACAAAATAAATATTATTAATAACATAAAACTGGCAAAATGCGCGTTATATAACGCGTAAGGTAGTAAGGTAGACTTTCGTTAGTAAGTATCAAAAATTATGTAATTATAGCTCTTCAAGTAAGTATGTATGTATCATTTGAAGGGTGGGACCAATAACTTTTTCGACTCTCGCTTTTCATGCTCTGGAGAGATATTGATGATACTATAAGGTTCCTTATTTTACTGCGGAACCCAAAAAAATATATGAAAAACTTACAATTTTGAACACCGGTGGGTATACTTGACAAACTTCCTACTGGCAAGCCAGCCACTGCAAATATACATAAAATAATGTTATAGCAATCATGTAATATTATATTATGTATTATTAAAAAAATCCAAATAAGCAACGACTTTATTAGGTGATTTTGTTTCTATGAAAACCGTTAATGTAATTAATCTAGATGTATGAATTATACTTACTATTTTGAACTGTACTGGGAATATTTGAAACTTGGCCCAAAGGTAAACCTGTGAATAAAGTCAACTTTAACTTTAACTAATTCAATAGATAATATTTTTGTCTTTGGTATTTTTTTTATATTTTAATAGTGGCAGCACTATTACAGTTGGCGCCCCACTACAGTTTTGCACGTAAAATTGGTAGCTCTGGCATCTGCGCATGAAATTATAATACTTTATCATTTTACCGCAATAGGTAAGGGTTTATAAATTTATATCAATCATTCGTTATTCATTTGTCTGAGTACCAAGTCTTATATAGGTAGGTACTTACTATCTTGGAGATTGTTGGGATTAGCTCGTTGGACTGAAAATTAAATAAGATAAGTTACATACGAGTAGGTACATATACCAGGTACATAATATAATAAAATAAAAGTACGATAAAAAGAATGTTTGAGTGGTTGAAGAAGAAGAGAATATTGTTGAGTAGTCGGCTGCGGATCACGAGGTCCTGGATTCGATTCCCGATCGGGCATTAAAAATTGTAAGGTATAGCTTTAAAGTTAAGAAGTTCTCAATGCCAGCCCGGAGTTGGAAGTTTGCGGTGAGTCGTCGGTCTCGGTTATTATCACTAATAATAATAGTCGTTAAAGCCCGCCAACCCGCATTGAAACAGTGTGGTGGATCAAAGTTCTAATTCCCTCTCTCCTATGAGAGTGGAGGCCTGTGCCCAGCAGTGGGACGTTATTGGGATGTAGTGCAGGTGGTGGTGGTTGATGAATAAAATAAAACACTCGTATTTTATAATCTTCTTCGATGTGAGCGTATTGAAAATTGCCTTTAAAAATAAAAAAAATTGAGGGACTGCCGATAGAAGTACCGATAGGACCGATAGAACCTTAAAACTAAGGCATTAAAGTTTATGAATGAACCAGAAGCTTAATTCGCTATAATCCGCCACAGTAGATAAATCTATATGTGGTGTAGTGTGTGTGTAAGGCATTAAAGTTTAATTACGAATGTAGTATATTTATGTTTAAGACTTTTTGTCTTCGTAACAACGCGAGCATGTCGCTTTTCGCGAGCATGTCGGTGACGCGAATCCACAAGTTTACCCCCTAACAAAAGTGCTCAACGCGGCTAAAGAAGTTTTCACTAATTATTATTTATAATATAATTAATAACTTACTGTTCTGCGCTGTACTGGGAAGGCTCGGTACTACTGTAAATGAAATGGTTATTTTGTAATTAGTGAATTCTTAACTAGTATACCTGAACTTAAGTATAACATGGACTTTTAGACTTTGATTTTCGTGCTACCATAAATGCTTTAATATATTATTAATGTGATAATTGCGTTGAAAGAATAGGTTTTATTTAATTGCTTGCCTTATTTCCACATAATTCAAATAAATTATTTTTTAAGATTTAATTAAACTAATAATTAATAATAAAATTACTTACTGCTCTGGACATTGCTAGGTAAGGAAGGTAGTCCTAATGGTATATCTATAAATAAAAGAAATAAATAATATTATATTGTAATAAAAAATAATGATTTCATTTCACTACAAAGTTTGCTATTGGAAAATAAACTTACTGGTTTGTTCATTGTTCGGCAAGGTTGCAATTTGTCCTAACAGTAAACCTGAAATTTATAAATTTTTGACCAAATAATTCATACTTAATATTATAAATGCGAAAGTGCGTTTGTTTGTTGGTTTGTCCTTCAATCACGCCGCAACGGAGCAACGGAAAAACACGATTATTGCATGGGTATAGTCAAGGACCTGGAGAGTGACATAGGCTACTTTTTATTCCGGAAAATTAGGGAGTTCCCGTGGGAATGGGATAAAACTTAAACCACGCGGACGAAGTCGCGGGCATCAGCTAGTAAGAAATACTTTTGACGAAATCTAGGTGGCAACCCAGGCTACATTTCATCCCGGAAAATCAAAGAGTTCCAACGGGATTTTCAAAAAACGTATGTTACGTTTAGTTGCCGCCTGCCGGTATAATTAATAATTTTTTTTATAGTCTAAGATCCGAATCTAAATCGAGACCTACCGGTTTGATAAGAGAATCAAATTTATTTTATAATAAATTTCATATATTAGAAAATAAATTAAAAATGGGTAGACAACAGAAATCCTGGACAGAATCTTTTTAATTATTTTTTGAAAAATGATTTTTCATAAAATGTTGCAAAATGAAGATAATAATAAAATTTTATACTGGACTTAAAGTATAGAGCATATAGAATGTGCAATCGTAGGGTAGACTATTATTTACCTGGATAAATAATGGAAATAATAGTCTACCCTATTATTTACCTGGATAAATAATGGAAATAATAGTCTACCCTACGATTGCACATTCTATATGCTCTATACCTTAAGTCCAGTATAAAATTTTATTATTATCTTCATTTTGCAACATTTTATGAAAAATCATTTTTCAAAAAGTAATTAAAAATATTCTGTCCAGGATTTCTGTTGTTTACCCATTTTTAATTTATTTTCTAATATATGAAATTTATTATAAAATAAATTTGATTCTCTTATCAAACCGGTAGGTCTCGATTTAGATTCGGATCTTCTACTATTATTTTTTTCAAATATTTTATTTATTTAATTCACATCATAAAAATATTACAATAAGATTATCACAAATATACAACAATAAATAACACATACAAAGCACGAATACTAGCAGATGCCCGCGACTTCGTCCGCGTGAAATAAGTTGATAAAATCCCACAGGTCCTCAACTATACCCATACAAACAATTAAATCGATCCGTTGCTCTGCTGCATCGTGATTGGAGGACAAACCAACCAAACACTTTCGCATTTATAATATTAGTATGATGATTATGATGGAGTACATTAAATAATATTATGTTCATATTAGATGACGCCCGCGAATTCGTCTGCGTGGACTAAGTTTTTTCAATGCCCGCGGGAACTCCTTCATTTTCCGGGATAAAAATTAGCCTATGTCCTTCCCCGGGATACAACCTATTTATGTATCAAATTTCATTACAATCGTTTGAACAGGTGGGCCGTGAAAGCGTAGCAGACAGACAGACACACTTTCGCATTTATAATATTACTTAGTATGGATTTCATAATATGATATAAAAGAATAACATACCAGGATCAGCTGCGCCAGCAGGAAAACTTACTTGTCCTAATGGAGCTGTGGATAAAATTTTAGTCTTCAAAATATATTTAAAAGTAGAGCTCTATTACAATAGAGATAGAAATCAAATAATAACAACAATAATAATCGAGCTCTATGTTACGTACTTACATTTTATAATAGAGACTAGAACTCAATAATAATAATAATTGAGTTATATCTTACGTACTTTTTATAGTAGAGATAGAATTCAATAATAATAATCGAGTTATATCTTACGTACTTTTTATAATAGAGATAGAACTCAAAAATAATAATAATTGAGTTCTATCTTATGTATTTTTTTAAATAGAGATCATCATAATCTCAAGTCTTATCCTACTGAGCACGGGTCTCCTCACAAAATGACAAAGGCTTAATCAGAAAAGTCCACCATGCTGGCCAAGCGCAGATGTCAGGGTTCATGTATGTATGTGAGTTTATTTATTCCACCGTAACTTCTAAATGCCTTAACAGATTTTGATGTACGGGGCTGTGTGCATGTCAAAGAGGCAGCAAAGCACTGCTTACCGTAGTTGAAATAGCTTAGTGCTTATTTTTCTCTATGACCTGCCAGTAATCTAGTGCCTACGTATCAAATGCCTACCCAGCATAGAGTACTATAATATACTAGCTGATGCCCGCGACTTCGTCCGCGTGTATTTAGGTTTTTCGGTTCCCGCGGGAACTCTTTAATTTTCCGGGATAAAAAGTAGCCTATATGCTATTCCAGACTATAATCTATCTCTGTGCCAAATTTCATCCAGATCCGTTCAGCCGTTGGGGCGTGATTGAGTAACAAACATACATCCATACATACATCCATCCATCCAAACTTTCACATTTATAATATTTATATGTGATTTGATTATATCTCTATGCTACCCAGGCTTCAAATCCTGTGTTCGCCACTGACTATGGGGTATCTTTAGAGTTGCATCGTCCCGAGTGCACTCCCTATAATTTTTTTGGCAATATGGTAGGAACGTCGTGTTTTCAATTTTTTTATTTACGTTCACTTGTTTGAAAACGTTATGAAAAATTCTTAAACTTGCAGATAAGTACGGTGTTTTCCATCATCGTTAAAGCCATTGAATTGCTTAAAACAAACTTAATTCCAATAATTTACACGTATTTTGTCCAGGATTCGAACCCCAATCCCATGAAAAAGAGGCTCAAGTCTCTTCAAAATCAAAACAGTCAAATTTAAAAAATATCTCACTATTTTATGCTGACTTATCAATTATTATCATTCACTAAATATAGCCCAATAACAAAACGATGACGATGAAATAAATTTGCCTGGCGGGAGGCTTCGGCCGTGGCTAGTTACCACCCTACCGGCAAGGACGTACCGCCAAGCGGTTTAGCGTTCCAATGCGATGCCGTGTAGAAACCGATTAGGGGTATGGATGTAATATAACTATACCCCTAAGACAGGTTAGACCGCATCTTAGACTGCATCATCACTTAAGTACCATCAGGTGAGATCACAGTCAAGGCCTTACTTGTAGTGGATAAAAAAAATGTATAGGAGATTTGCTAGTTAACTCTCCGAAACAAGTGCTATCCGTAATGCTACTTTTATCTATCCGTTTTAAAAAAACCGGCCAAGTGCGAGTCGGACTCGCGCACCGAGGGTTCCGTACAAACCTGTAGTAAGTTTTAAATTATTAAAAAAAACTACTTACTAGATCTCGTTCAAACCAATTTTCGGTGGAAGTTTGCATGGTAATGTACATCATATATTTTTTTTAGTTTTATCATTCTCTTATTTTAGAAGTTACAGGGGGGACGACGACGACACACATTTTACCACTTTGGAAGTGTCTCTGGCGCAAACTATTCAGTTTAGAAAAAAATGATATTACAAACCTCAATATCATTTTTGAAGACCTATCCATAGATACCCCACACGTATGGGTTAGATGAAAAAAAACAACATCTACTTACCAAGTTTCAACAATATAGTTCTTATAGTTTCGGAAAAAAGTGGCTGTGACATACGGACGGACAGACAGACAGACATGACGAATCTATAAGGGTTCCGTTTTTGCCAAATTTGGCTACGGAACCCTAAAAAGAGAATAACTTACTATTATTGGAGTTAGTAGGATTTCGTGAATCAAGTGGTCCTTGTCCTGTTGGTAGGTCTGTAAAGAATATATAAATATATTACAATTTAGAAGTAATATTTTTGTAAAGGATTAATTTGGTTTATGTTTTGTCTTAAATTTAAGTTTATTCGGTTTTTTTAATATTTGTTTTTTGCATTATTATCGTGTTCTCAAATTAGATAAAACAACTGGCTTACTATTTTGAAAACTACCAGCAATATCTGAAAGTTGACCCTCTCCTATTGGGAATCCTGTAAATATTTTTTATCTTAAAATTGGAGTAAAGTAATTGTTTGATGGAATTATTAAAAAATATGCTTTAAATTAATATGTATTATTTAATCAATCATAAATTATTATGATACTATACTCACTCATGAATTAATACTAACTAGCTGATGCCCGCGACTTCGTCCGCGTGGTTTAAGTCTTTTTATTCCCGCGGGAACTCCTTAATTTTTCGAGATAAAAAGAACTATACCCATGCCAAAGATTACGTCGATCCGTTGCTCAGTTGCGGTGTGATTAAAGGACAAACCAATAAACCAACAAACAAACACACTTTTGCATATATAATATTAGTATGATTTAATCTATATATATAAAATTCAAAGTCCTGACTGACTGACTTATATATCAACGCACAGCCTAAACCGCTGGGGCTAGAATCTTGAAATTTTGACAGTAGGTTCCTTTTGTGACGTAGGCGCTCACTAAGGAAGGATTTTTCAAAATTTTACCCCTAAGGGGGTGAAATAGGGGGTTAAAGTTTGTATGAAAGTCCGTCATTTCTCAAGTTATATCCATGAAACTTGGTATATGAGCTACCGGTTAAAAACGAATAAATACGTATGTCACAGTTTTTTAAAATTGCACCCCAAAAGGGATAAAATAGGGGTTGAAAGTTTGTATGAAAGTTCTTCATTTTTCAAGTTATAGCCATGAAACTTAGCACTTGGACTTTCGGTATGAAATGAAGAAATACGTGATTCCCAGTTTTTGAAAATTTTATCCCCAAGGATGTTAAATAGAGAGTTTGTCCTTCAATCACAACAGAGCAACGGATCAACGTGATTTTTTGTATGGGTATAGTTGAGGTCCTGGAGAGTGACATAGGCTACTTTTTATCCCGGAAAATTAAGGAGTTCCTGCGGGAATTAAAAAAACTTATGCCACGCGAACGAAGTCGCGAGCATCCTCTAGTTAATCATAAATTATTTTGATATTACACGCACTCAGGAATTATTACTAACTAGCTGATGCCCGCGACTTCGTCCGCGTGGATTGAGGTTTTTCGGTTCCCGCGGGAACTCTTTAATTTTCCGGGATAAAAAGTAGCCTATGTGCTATTCCAGACTATAATCTATCTCTGTGCCAAATTTCATCCTGATCCGTTCATCCGTTGGAGCGTGATTGAGTAACAAACATACATCCATCCATCCAAACTTTCGCATTTATAATATTTATTTGATATTTGATTTGACTAGCTGATGCCCGCAATTTCATCCATGTGGATTGAGGTTTTTTGGTTCCCACGGTAACTCTTTTTATTTTCCGGGATAAAAAGTAGCCTATGTGCTATTCCAGACTTTAGTCTATCTCTGCGCCAAATTTCATGCAGATCCGTTCGTTCTGGCGTGGTTGAGTAACAAACACCCATCCATCCATCCAAACCTTCGCATTTATAATAATTTATGAATTAATTATTAACTATTATTACTAAATTGTAAACATTTTATGTTTTAAACGAAAAGTGTTATTTAGAAAAAAACATTGTTTATTTTACATTATTTCAGGTAATTATTTTAGTTTTGAACAATAACTTACTATTTGGATCGTTACTGGGCAAGTTTGGAATTTGTCCTGATGGTAAATCTGCAGATGGAAAGAATAAGATAATAATTAAATTAATATTATAAAAATTGGCCAAGTGGGAGCCTTTGATAATGATAATGACAACTTTAACAATAATTCAGTCTCAGGGTAAAAATGGATAAAATCTTTACTTACTATTTTGAATTGGCGGGATTGTTACTGGCCCATCTGTAAATACATTTTATTTTAATTTTATAAACAAACTAGCTGATGCCCGCGACTTCGTCCGCGTGGATTGAGGTTTTTCGGTTCCCGAGGGAACTCTTTAATTTTCCGGGATAAAAAGTAGCCTATGACGTGCTATTCCAGACTATAATCTATCTCTGTGCCAAATTTCATCCAGATCCGTTCAGCCGTTGGAGCGTGATTGAGTAACAAACATCCATACATCCATATATCCATACATCTATACATCCATCCAAACTGTCGCATTTATAATATTTTAAACAAATAAGCAAACAGACACTTTGACCACCACGTTTGCAAATTATGAAAGCTTCTTATGTTTTTTTGATATTTGAAACAAAACTTTAATTATTATGATTTTTCAACTTACTATTTTGGAGATTGTTAGGAGTGTTTGTCAATTGCCCATCTGTAAATGAATTCTTTAATAAAACAGCACATTTTGAATATTTTAAAGTTATAATTAAGTTTGAAGTATAAAATCAATTAAATTTAAGATTCCAATGACTTACTATTTTGATTATTGTTAAGAAGATTTTGAGTCTGTCCTGCAGGCACATCTGTAAAGTTATATATATTTTACAAACCCGAAACTTATTTTTAAACAATGTTTTTAAACTAATAAATTAACATAATTTTAACCGCATGTAAACATAAATTTCATTGATAGTTAGTAAACATATTTACTTACTATTTTGAGCTGTATTCAGCATGCTAAAGAATTGCTCCCAGGATGTAACTAATAAATAAAATCAAATTATTTAAAAAATCTTACATTATTTAATTAATAATAATTTACATGGCACTAAATGTTGGAGATGTGTTTATTAAAATTGTACCCTACTAATATTATGCGTACTTACTATTTTGCATGTTAGGAAATTGTCCTGATTGCCATGGATCTAAGAAATAAAAATACAAAGTTTTAGAATTTATGTAGAAAAATAATACCTTTCCCAATTTTTTCATAAATTAAAATTCTTATGTTACCTACATATATTTTTCTTAAAAATATCAAACTTACTATTTTGTCCATTGTTGAGCATGCCAAAAAATTGTCCCCATGACATATTATTATCTAAAAACAAAAAAATGAGGCTAAGCGATAGTATGTAACGCTTTAGGTATCATATTTCGTAATTCTGATCACTTACTATTTTGGTTATTGTTGGGTGGAAATTGTCCTGATTGCCATGGATCTGGCAAAACAATATTTTAAATCATTTTAATAATTAGTTGAAATTGTATCTAAATACTTTTTATTGTTTGTACTTAACATAAATTGTTAAAGTTTTTTTTTACGTACTAAATACAAATTATTAAATATAATTTTGTTATTCTGATTACTTACTATTTTGGTTATTGTTGGGTAAGTTTGGAAATTGACCAATGGGTTTATCAGCAAATAAATTGACGTACTTATCAATTTATTTATATTTTTAAACCAGAAAATACTTATCGTAAATATTTTAAATAATACCTAAACAATTTCGCCATTGTTTAAAAGATATCATATTTTATTTAAACTTCAAAATTAACGTGTTTTGCTTCATTTTATATAATTGTCAGGGATCTTTAATTTTAACGGGATTATGGACGTCTTTAATTATTATCCTTTCCAGTTAGTGCTTACTGAAGAAGTGCACGCAGACTCACTTTCGGATGAAACTTTGATTTAATAGTTTAATTGCTACCCGTAAATTAATCTAAATAAATTGGAATTACTTACTATTTTGCCCATTGTTAGGAAAGTTTGGAAACTGTCCAAATGGTATATCTGAAAATAAAACGATCATTTTTTACGTTATAATGCAAAAAAGAAAAACGCTATGAAGTAATCTGTATAATGGACGACTTTATGTACTCAACTTAGGTTTCTTTTTTAATAAATACATAATAATAAATGTAACTTTACGTATAACTTACTATTTTGACCATTGTTAGGCCAGTTTTGAAATTGTCCTGCTGTTACAGCTGGAAATAAAATTTTTGAAAACAAAGTAAAAGTTGTTATGAATACAATATTTACAAAAGACCAGGTACAAAAAATACTAATACAATATTATTATTGTAAATTATAATTTGATGTAATAGAAAATAATTAATAATCTTACTGTTTTGGTTGATGTTCGGTTTTGGTTCTAGTGGTATCACACCTGGAATAAAATAATATTTTTATTCATAATCGGTACGTTTCTATTTTAAATATCTTCTGTGTAATGAAAATGGGGAAATAGCTCACTGAATGACATATTAAAATACAAAATTCGTAGATAGCAAAACTTTTAATACCCGAATGTAATGTAAGGTACATCGATTTAGTAACCCTATGGAGAAAACTATCGAATGCCCGGTATGCTTTGTAATGCGAGCTGCACGCTACTTTTACTGATTTGTCATCTAGCATAAACCTTTTTGTGAGTGCCAACAATAACTGTACAAAGATTTAAACAATGATCAGTACGTACTTAGTACAATTAAATTATCCTAATTACTTACTATATTGCCCATTGTTAGGAAGGTTTTGATTTTGTCCTGATGGTCCAGCTGTAATAATAAAAGGCAATAAAATTAATGTTTTTTTTTTTAATATACGTAGGCTAGCTCTTGGCTGCAATCAAACTTGCTTGTAAGTGGTGATGCGTCCTAAATTGGAGCGCGCTTGCCTAGAAGCTGCCTATAATTCACTCTTGATTTGAAGGTACCTATATTAAAAGAGGAGGGCAAAACGGAATGATTTTATATACTTGATGTTTGCTTACCAAATTATAATAGTTAGGTACACTGGAGGATTCCTGCGACTTGTTTTTATTTTCTCGGATAAAAAGTAACCATCTCACTCTCCATTCTTTAACTAAATCTATGCCAAAAATCACGTCGACCCTTTGTACAATCGCGAAGTCTTTATTAAAAATCAAACCAGCAAACAAACACACTTTCGCGTCTATAATACTAAGCAGAATATCATTATTATTCCAATATAAAAATAATATGCTACTTTTGGTTCCTCTAATAACTTAATAAAATAAATTGGGGCTTATTCTGTTGTATAATCTCTAAACTAAAATAAAATGACAACATTAAAAATATTGCTAACTCTTTCATAATAATCTCTGCAAAGGGACAGAACTAGATTTAGAGGTGTTATTTTAGTTTAGTTTAGAGATTGTGACAAACTGAATTGGACACAGACTCTGTCTTATAAAAGATAAGCGTCAAATCTTAGTTACTGGTAACACTGGAGTAAAATACGAGTAAAGTAAAATACGATAGAATACGAGTACGTTTGGGAATACTCGACCATTTTTTTTTTAAATTTCCCGACATTTTTGCACTCACTTTTTACTAGACAGACTTTGTTAGTTTATACATATATACTCTTATAGTATAATTTGTTGTGATCTGAATAACTTACTACTTTGGATGTCATTAGAAATATTTGGTTTTTGTTCTGCTTGTAAATCTGGAAATAAATTAAATGTTAATTTTGAAAATATCGTCACTACAAATTACATTTCCTGTAAGATATCTACGTAATGATATTAGGTATATCTAAAATTAAAATAAAATAAATCTAATTGACTTAATTAACCAATATGTTTGCATTTTAACTTTTAACGCCCTTTTAACACGATATCGTGTATACGTCGTTTGCTAACATAAACGTTAACGGGGAAAAAACAATGATTAAAACAATCATTGTTAATGTGAATAATCTATTTTGATTCTTACTTATTATTATTTTGATTAAAGTACTTAATGAAATAACTTACTGGTCTGGAGATTGCTCGGAGAGTTTGATATATCTGCAAAGATCGGTCTGCTAAATTTTATATTCCAAAAAAAATCTAGAATTAATGCAAGCATGAAAAATAGAATAAATATACCATTTCAATGGAAATGTCTAGAGTCTCTAGGCAGAGATACTGCGAAGTTGTTGATGAGATGGAGTTTTATTTTAGATTTAACTGCGTCGGGTAGTACAGGTACAGAACACGTAATAGTATGGTACAGGCAAGCAGTGTGTATTGCACGCAGACTGTAACCGAATAGCGTAGTTGGTTATGATGCAATATAAATTGCACAACTCATTCAAACTGCAATTTTGCAAACGGTATGCAATCTTTTATGATACTTATGGACCTTTTAAGAACTACGAGAGACAATTCATTATTAATAAATTATACAGGCTTCTATTTTATGTACGCATGCAGGTAGGTGCGTGCTTTATTATTCTTATAACATACCACTTTGATCGCTGCTAGGAAGGTTTGCAAACGGTCCGATGGGTATACCTGTAAAAAGGATCGTTTATAATCGTTATATAGGTATTTGCGTCTGTATAAAAGGAAAAAAACTGCTAGACTAGCTAGATCCTGCTATAACACTAACACTGGATCAAATAACATGTCTTACGCCGGAGCAACAAATTGCAACAATTCGGCATGCGACAAATGGAAACACTAATTTTATGCCGTAGTTCAACATCATCGTAGAACTCAAATATCACGATAAGACAGTCTGTCTGGAATGTTGCTATAATTTTAAAAATGAAATTATTGAAACATCAGCAGCAGCAAAGCAGCTTTGTGGCATGCCTCAATGTCGCATAATGATGAGACAAGATACAGTAATCATTGTAACGGGATCATTAAAATAAACCCACTCATACAGTGCACTAAATAATATTACTGTTCATTTTTTTTATTTAAGCCTATAATAATCTTATTTAACTTACTGTCTGAAGTATTTCCAGTAGCAGCGTCAGCGACTAGAAGACAAGAATTTATTACGCAAAAATATTAAACTATCACTTGCAAATCTGTACTAGCAATAGTTAATATTTTGTGTGCAACCTATACTAATAATAATATTTATATGTTACGTATAAATAAATAAAATAAATAAATACACAGTATAAATAAATAATACATAAATTAAATAAATAAATCTACACGGCCCGATTTGGAAGAAATTTGGTACAAAATTAAGCAACCTACGTTTCAAAAAATCTAATTCATTGACTATAATTCGCGATTCATTAAATGACCATCGTTATTCTATTACAGTTAACTAATTATAAGGTAACTAATTTTTAAATCATGTTTCAAATTAATAAAATAAGTAAATAAATAAATAATAATTAATTAATCAAAACTTTACGGTAAACTATTCTAGAACCATTACATTCGCACGTAACGAACACCAGGGCGAAAAACACTATTTTCGCGTACATGTCTGTCTTCGGACACAATCACTACAGATAATAATAAAAGCATAGAAACTCTAAAAACGAGAATTGATTAATTATTAACTTCAGATCGACGTTGCGTGTTCAGTGTATAAATCGCCGATACCATTTTTGTATAATTCTAATATGAATACTTGTTAACTTCTATGACGTTTCAATATGTACAGGCTGTTTCATTTCGTTTTTCTTCTTTTTTTAATATATAGGCTAGTGCTTGGCTGCAATCAGACTTGCTTGCAAGTTGTGATGCAGCCTAATGTGGAACGCGCTTCCCTAGAAGATGCCATGAGAAAAAAAATACAAAAAAAATTTGCGTTACTCGTTAAAATCATACTAATAAACTAATACTAATATTATAAATGCGAAAGTGTGTTTGTTTGTTGGTTTGTCCTTCAATCACGCCGCAACGGAGCAACGGATCGACGTAATTTTTGGTATGGGTTACTACTATTACCTATTCTGTGGTATGGGTATAGTTGAGGACCTGGAGAGTGACATAGGCTACTTTTTATCCCGGCAAATTAAGGAGTTCCCGCGGGAACCAAAAAACTTAAAAATTTCACTAGCTGATGCCCGCGACTTCGTCCTCGTGGCTTAATTTTTTTTGATTCCCGCGGGAACTTCTTAATTTTCGGATAAAAAGTTGCATAAGTCACTCTCCAGATCCTCAACTATACCCACGCCGAAAAACACGTCGATCCATTGCTCCGTTGCGGCGTGATTGAAGGACAAACCAACAAACCAATAAACCAACAAACCAACAAACAAACACACTTTCGCATTTATAATATTAGTATGATGACTTGCTGGATTTTAATATAAGTAGATATTTTTAAACAATAATTAGTATTTTTCACGGGTAAAATTTATTAATATAATTTACATACCGTGTTTTAGCACAATTAGAGCGATTCAGCTAGCATAATTTCAGAACAGCCTGTACCATATTTAAGGCGATAACTACAAATCACTGCATACGTTTATGCATATTTTTACACGGCATTGCATCCGTTTAGTTCAAGGTTTAAATATCAGTCTTGTATTGAAATTCATGTATATTATCTTTGTTTGAACATGCCGTTGTATTATAAGTTTCCTTTATATGATTGACTCACCTATCAATTTCTATCCGTAATGTAATATTTAAATTTGTATTTATCTTTCGTAAAAATAAAACACTTATCACTACCTAATAGCATTACCTGTAGGTTATTTTTATTATCTCTGTCTGCGTCGTATTCCTCATTACTGAGGGTCATGCCCCCTTTCCATTAATCAAATAATGGTAGGAGTTTTCTTGCCGTGGGTTCCCACGTCCTTCCGCATACAACTCGACGAGTATTAATCTCTTAGGTTTTGTAACGATTATTATCAGATGTTAGTGATAATAACAGGGACCGATGGCTTATCGTACTCTCCGAGGCACGGAGGAAACGAAAAGGCCAAATTTGAACCTCCAAATTCGGTCACCCATCCAGTTTATTGGCTGATATAAAATCGTAATCGATTAAGATTTGAAACCAGATTAACTAACTATGTTCTCGAACCGGACGTTGTGGAGTCCTGACATGTCAAAATCTAAAATTGCTAGTAACAAAGTTATTTAGACTAATATTATAAATGCGAATGTCTATCTGTATGTCTGCTACGCTTTTTCGGCCCATCTGTTCAACCGATTTTGATGAAATTTGGCACTGGGATAGGTTGTATACCGGGGAAGGACATAGGCTTAATCCCGGAAAATTCCAGAGTTCCCGCGGGAGGCAAAAAAAATATCTATTCAACAGATTTCAATGAAATTTGGTACAGGTATAGGTTGTATCCCGGGGAATTAAGGACCTATGGCCACTTTTTATCCCGGAAAATGCAAGATTTCCCACGGGAATCAAAAACCTTAATCCACGCGGACGAAGTCTCGGGTACCGTCTAGTATAAAATAAAAATGATTTCAGTTTGAAGAGGCAAAAGAAAGAAAAAAATCCAAACTAAAGTTCCCCAAACAGTGTGTCGTGAAAAGATCAAACAACAAAAGTTTACTCAATAAAGCTACCTCCACAATGAAGTGGTGTTAAAGAAAAGAGAGAATTTAATCCTGAAGCCATAACTTTCGTAAAAAGAGCACTCTTATACAAAGAGCCTCTTTACCATGACTGCGTCTAAAAACTTTTTCCTATCTGTTCACTTTGAACGATAAAAATCGCTGTGGATGCGGTAGAATATTTTTTTGTGCGGTTTTGATGCGAATTACATGGTGATTTATAGTTTAAAAAAAAATTTATGTATTTATTTTGTATTTTATCATATCATACTAATATTATAAATGCGAAAGTATGTTTCTTTGTTGGTTTATTGGTTTGTTGGTTTGTCCTTCAATCACGCTGCAACGGAGCAACGGATCGACGTGAATTTTGGCATGGGTATAGATGAGGACCTGGAGAGTGACATAGGCTTTTCCCGGAAAATTAAGGAGTTCCCGCAGGAACTTAAACTACGCGGATGAAGTCGCGGGCATCAGTTAGTATTTTATAAAAGTTTAAATTTGGGTTTAATATAACTGCCATACCCCTAATAGGATAGCCAGCTACCATCTCAAGCTGAATCATCACTTACCATGAGGTGAGATTGCAGTCAAGGGCTAACTTGTAGTGGAATTTAAAAAACAAAAAGCGTAATGTATTCATTTAATTTGCTTCATTTTTATACGAAACTATTAATTACGAGTGAAAGCATACTGTTGGGACAACGCTCGGGAGGACCAGAGGAGGGCCAGAACGAAGGCCTGCGGGGGCTGTGGGGGCTGTGGGGCTACAGAGCGCTGCGTAGGCGCTCGGTTACAGAGCACCGCCACTCGCTATCCAACTAATCATTAGTGAACGTCCTACAATAATTGAATTTTCTTGAAGTAATGGCTTCCGTTTTTCCCTCCACTTATGATATTGGTATCTTCAAATCAAGAGTGAATAGACATCTTAGAATAGAATAGAATAGAATAATCTTTATTTGCATAATGTGTGTATACATAAGATGTTATGTCTAATATTACAGAGTCCAGCACATTAGCCGTATCGGCGTACAAATATATTATAAATAGGCAATTGAGTTCAATTTCATTATAGTTACTATTACAATAATAATAATAATAATAATCTTCTAGGCAAGCGCACTCCACCTTAGGCTGCATCACCTCTTGCCAGCAAGTCTGATTGCAGCCGCTTGAATGCAATTAGGCTTGCTCACTATAAAGTGATTTGCAGGTAATTTAAAAAGTAACTGGTATAAATAATTCTGCATTTCATGAAATAGATACAAACACAGTTATTTAAAAGTTTTAAGTTACAAAAATGTGCTCCCAAAAGTAAAACAACATAAGATTAATGCAAAACCATAACATCAAGAATAATGCCTCGTCCAAAAGAAATCAGCTTCGTAACTGGAAGTAATTTATAAGTTTTTTTCGTGAAATTGAGTACGGCGCCCCGCGGTTTAATATAACGGCACATCCATTCGCTGCGAACAATATGCCAAAGTTTCACACGTCAACTTTTTGCATTTCGGGATACATCACTTTTTATTGGCCACCTTTTGGCGGTAATGTGTTTGTATTCCGAGCCATAGACTTTATGGCTGTAATAGAGTCAGAAAATTGTGTTATAACTATAAAGCTTAACATTATTTTACCTGGTTTAAATTACAACTACGCTGGAGTCCCTAGAACACCAAGGAGACGTCAATTCTCTTTGCGTATTCTATCGACTCTACAACGGGGGGTGCTCTGAAGAGTTACTCGACGATTCAAAAGAACTTGTAATAAGTTTATTTGAATATAAAAATATGAGTGAGTTTGAGTTAATCAATCTAATACAAATTTCATCCTCACCACCTGGATGCCTTCTTCCACCTCCCGTTATTCCAGGTCCCGTTTAAGGTGTGGAATACTCTTCCAGCGCATGAATTTTCTACCACGTATAACTTAAGTACCTTCGAGGCAAGAGTGAATAGGCATCTTCTAAAGCGCGCTCCAACCTAGACCTCATAATTGCATTAAGCATGATTGTCGTCAAACACAAGCCTATATCGAACAAAAATGTTTTTCAAACTTTGGTAAGCTCTAGTCAAAATCTACCGTGTCCCAAAGGACGAGTTTTCTTGGAATTAGCATATTTTAAGGTTCGCACCTGCTCCGCTCCTACTTCAGAGTTCCCGCAAGGTGCTAATTTCGAGAGTTATCGCCCCTTTGCTAATTATGCGTTTGAGTGATACTCATCAACTATAATCTCTTTATTATAAAGGCTAATCAAAATGAGTTTTTTTTTTATTTTAATATGAGAAGTAGGTATAGTCAGATAACTTAAATCCTCACAAAGTTTATAGAACAGTTTATTTAGCTAGAACAATCATCCGTCTTCCCGACTGGAATCGGTCTAGAACCGGATTATAGGTACCACCACGCACCGAATCGAAGCATCGAATATTCCACAGAACACATAAGAAAGGTTCTTTCCTTTCTTATGTGTTCTGTAGAATATTCGTTTTGTATACCTATTATAAGTAAATTTTGTAAACATTAAAAAAGCCACATCACTTTTTTTTTGCAAGGCTGTGCTTAAAAGACATGTGTCAAGGATAAAAAATATTAAGTACATAATTAAAAGGCGTACTTACCTTTTAAAGCCAATTTCCTTTAGGAAATTCTGTACAATTACCAAGAAACAACGCGTAAACGGAAATATTAAAAAGATTTAAATACGCTCATTCTCTTTAAAGGCCCTTTTTATTGCATGGAAAAACAATTAGCTACGTATGTAGGCAGCCTTTGTTAGGCCCGTTACAACTGTAGGTTATGTTTAACTTGAGTAGCTAGGCACATACAATTCGAAATTTCAAGAAGAATTCATAGAAAAATTATTAAGTTAGGTGAGACATTATTAGCCATAAATCACCCGATGGTGTGTCCTGCTGGAAGCGCTTCCGGAAGGACTGGTTTTCGTCCTGCCGGAAGTCTGCCGCGCGTCCTGCTAGAAGGACGAAATTTTATCTCGTCCTTCCGGCAGTACCGTGACCTTAACCTTGAGCCAGAAGTAAGAAACATTTGGTCAGTGAGCAGGTACGTGATATTAAATCCAAACACGGTTTATCCATTTTAATACTTTAATTAGCAATTATTTACACAGACACACGTCAATAGCGTTACGCCATCTTACATGATGATCATAGAGTTCCCAGATAAGTGTTGCCACTCTACAAAACCATAGCTGGGATACCATACATAAATTGTATTTAACTTCCAATCTAACAGTACTTAAAATAAAACTGAGTGGTTAAAGAATTTTCATAATTTTATTTATAATAAAATAATAAGATTTTTTTTAAGTTTTTGTACTATGATTTTCGTCTTCTAACTCTGATTCGAACGACGACGAAGAGGACGAATCTTGCCGCTCGGCATCAGCATCTTCACTTTTGTCCAAAACTCTGACCACAACTCCAAATATTTCACTTTAAAGTTGTAATTTTCACGAAAATGTTGACGACTCCATGCTTTTTTGGTACCCGGCGCATCGACGCGGTCACGAACGCGCTGCGTCAAGCGCCATGGCTCGCCCACTGAAGGTCAGTTGTATTAAGTAGCCGATTTTTGCACTATGTAAAAGACGCAGAAATAGGCTATTTTTCATCTAAATTTGAACTTTGTACTACCACGTATTGCACGTATACCATTACGGTATTGTGATAAAAAAAAGTTGCGTCCTTCCGGAACGACTCAAAGTCCTGCTAGCAGGACTCCGGGCGATCTAAGGTTAGATCATACGAATAGGTACATACCTACATGCACACAATAGTCATTCTGTACTATTTTTTAAGTGACTTAATAGTAAGCTTATTAAGTAAAAAATGATCTAAATCCGTGGTTGGTTCACCCTTTACCCGTCATTTTGTCGCGAATGTAAAGGAGACAATAAAAACAATCACGCACGGGGCTCAGGTTACTTAAAAAATTGCTCCGCCTTATGCATAAAAATATACAATAAGCTGCCAAAAGATATCAAGGCATTACCAAATTACCATTATTTAAAAATAAGTTGTACAAATGGCTAGTAGCCAATAACTTCTATTCTTCAAAAGAATTCTTGAATTTTAAAACTTATCACCCGATTTAAACTCTTTTTTGTCTTTTTATTTTATTTAATTTTACAAAAAATTTAAAGTGTATAAAGCTTGCAACTTGTTTAGTGCAGTAGTTAGTATTATGAAACCTATGTTAGTTTTAAGTATTTTTGCACGTTATTGCTGATTGTAACATGTTCACTTTATTATAAATATTCTATTCTATTCTATTCAGGCCTTTGTGTCGACTCCATTACGGTTAATAAGCCCGCAGGTTACGGTCATCTGCTATGCTTACAATGCGTCATGTAATGTGAGAATTTTCCAGGCTTATTTACTTACAAACGTCACAATGTTTCTACACGTCTAGGCACGAAATAATCCTCTAGTCAGTTGTTCGTACGCTCTTGCGCTGTTTACATCAATGGAGATAGAAAAACGAAAGAATGCTCTCTCAAGTGTCCTTTAAGCCTCGATGACACGGGGCGAGTTTACAAGCTACAAGCCAGCGAGTTCCCTAGCAGCTTGTAAACTCGCTCCGTGTCATTGAGCTTTTTTACAATCTGCTTTTGACTATCTGATTGTAAAAAAGCTGCTTGTAAAATAGAAAGCCGGGCTAATTTACTCGTCATTCGCTGGCGTGTTGGCCTGAAAGCTAGTTAACTAGCCATGTGTCATCATCGCTGCTAGTGAACTAGTTGCGAGCATCTGCGTTTTGGCAGTTAAAGCTAAAATGTAAATTTGTTTTTTTTTTTAATTAATTAATTTTTGAAAATTTCATCCTTTATTTTTGTGTTACCCTCTACCCTACCCTTACGTACGTTTATAATTTTCTTACCGTACATAATCTTACTTATGTATTTTATTGTGTGTGAAAATGAAACCTATAGCTAACAAAAGCTTTATATAGCTGTAGAAAGAATTACACAGGACAGATGTGATTGCTCACGTCACGGCGAGGCGAGCCGCGGCGCGCAATTATATTTATTATTTAAGGGACTCCACTGCAGCTAGATTGTTTCGTTGATTATTTAACAGAATTGTTTTCATGCTCTGTGGAAAATAAGGGCTCTTACACAAGTTTGTTTTATATTACAACTTGGATGATGGTCGATGCTTCGTCCGCGTGTAATAAGCTTTTTCGATTCCCGCGGGGGCTGTTTAAATTTCATGGGATAAAAAGTGCCTATGTCCAACGAAATCGGTCTCTCTCGAGTCGGTCAAGTTTAGATGGAGATAGATAGAATAGTCATGTTCAGTTATTTATATGAATAAAAATTCATATAAATAACATTTATATAAATAAAATTCATCATAAATATATTCGTTCATAGTTATTTTATTTATGAAAATACATATTGATAATATCTGTGTGTAATTATTTCAGTAATTACCTCTCCCGAAATTTGCAAATTTATATTTTTTTACTTCCACAATTTTTATTTTTATTTGATTTATTAATACAATAGCGAAAGTTACTATACTCTTAGGGAGTATCCAGCGACACTAAGTTTATGGCTAAGTATTGAAACGAAGGAAATTAAAAAAAAAATCAAGATTAGATGAAATTAAAACTATTAAAAACTAAAATAAATTACTGGCAGTTACCTTGGCCAACATATACGAGTAAGTTTGGCTATTCAGCGAGGTAACGCAGCCAGCGTTCTGGGCACATTGCCTCATTACAGCGGCATAGATGATATTTTTAATGTTTATTTTTTAACTAGCTGATGCCCGCAACTTCGTCCGCGTGGATTGAGGTTTTTCGGTTCCCGCGGGAACTCTTTAATTTTCCGGGATAAAAAGCCTATGTGCTATTCCAGACTATAATCTATCTCTGTGCCAAATTTCATCCAGATCCGTTCATCCGTTGGAGCGTGATTGAGTAACAAACATACATCCATACATCCATCCATCCAAACTTTCGCATTTATAATATTTATTATTTGATTTAGATTATATTATATTATTATTTTATAATTATTATTATATTATTATTATCTACATTATATTCTACTATAATTTCCGTCTGTGGTCACCTCAAAGCAAGTGTTCAAAGTTCACACAATTCGAATAAACTTTCAGCTTCGGCTAATAGTATTTGATGTGGCGTATGCAAAGTATAGCGCAACCCGATGTGGCTTAAAAGCTTTCCAGTTCTGTTTGCGAGTTAGTTGAGTTTACATTGTTTTATTTATAACTTTCATTTATAACACGCTTTATATTATTTTTGACTTTACCATCAAGGTAAACAACAACTTACTTTGGTGAAAGAGGCTGGCTCATTTTTTGCGCAAAGGAGAAGAATGTCACCATTCCACGCTGCCATGATCTGTCTGTTTGTCTTTTTATTAATCCACTATAAGTCAACCCTTGACTGCGATCTCACCCGATGGTAAGTGATGATTGTTACGTTCCCTCAAATATGGTTGAGCGAAGCAATGGCTGGATCATGTGTCATGCTCGTGAACGGGTGCCACCGTCGGAAATGGGGCTGCCTCTGTCTGCCAGTCTTGGCGTGACATTGAGTGTTGTATGCTCGTAAAAAAAAGCTTACTATACAATCGAAGATTACGTAAATGATAAAAAAAGCGTGGATTTGATTCGCTCCAGCTATGCGTGGGACTGCAGTTACTTGTATCATTATGATGATTGTAAGTTTTGATGGAAAAGAGCAACCACCGAGTTTCTTGCTGGCTCTTCTCGGTAGGAATGGCATTCCGAACCAGCGGTAGATTCATATTATAACGATTCAAAAGCGCTTGTAAAAGCTTATTTGAATAAAAAACATTTGAATTTTGAGAAAAAATTTGAATTTTGAATTTTTGAATTTGATGCAGTCTAAGATGGGATGGATAAGATTGCGGGCTAACCTGTTAGGGGCATGGCGGTTATATTAAACCCATATTAATACCCTAATCGGGTTCTACACACGGCATCGGTCCGGAACGCTAAATCGCTTGGAAGCACATCTTTGCCGGTAAGGTGGTAACTAGCCACGGCCGAAGCCTCCCACCAGGCCAGACCAGGGAAAAATTTAGAAATTATAAATTACCCTACCGGTGACCACATTGCGCCCGCAGGGAGGTCGTCTACTGTCTGTCTATCTATCTACTCGCTCTTAACGATCCATTTGTTCAACCAATTTTGATGTGTGATATACGAGTATTACTTTTTAGCCCGGAAAATCAAAGAGTTTAAT
The DNA here is from genome assembly GCA_917051295.2 of Erebia ligea. Classification (NCBI taxonomy): domain Eukaryota; kingdom Metazoa; phylum Arthropoda; class Insecta; order Lepidoptera; family Nymphalidae; genus Erebia; species Erebia ligea. The sequence continues at coordinate 4,746,547 of OU785241.1, forward strand.
TGATTGTTTAACTTTAACTTAACACTTCAAAGGTTATATTAGCATCAGTTTATTTCCAAGTCCCCCGCATAATCATTAAGTACTAAAGGAATTCCTTAGTATAGATTTCAACTAACTAGACAAAATCTGTAATGGAGTTCCTAAAGTAATGATTAAGGGGCATGTAGTGCGGCATTTAGGCACTTAGTAATACTGTCTCGTATTTATCTATTCATTAATGTATTTCTATGCATGCTCACTTACCTCGCCTCCATATAGAATTCTACTTAGAACAGTGAAGTAAATATTGAATGACTTAATTACACGAGAATAAGACGCTGTGTTGGGAGGAGCTGGGATGAGATTACACACTATAATAATTGCCGGCCGTACATACTACAAGCTTTAACCGGTGATATAGCCCAGTGGTGTAGGCACCTCGTGTTTGAGGTCGCGGGTTCGATTCCCGGGCACGCATCTCGAACTTTTCGGAGTTATGTTCGTTTTAAGCAAATAAAATATCACTTATTTCACTCTGAATCCCTTAATCATTACTTCAGGAACTCCTTAGTACAGATTTTATAAAATAATCTTTACTAAGCTGTTCCTTTAGTACCTAACTAGCTGATGCCCGCGACTCCATCCGCGTGGTTTAAGTTTTTTTTATTCCCGCGCGAACACCTTAATTTTCCGGGATAAAAAGTAGCCTATGTCACTCTCCAGGTCCTCAACTATATCCATGATACTAAATCTAAATCACGTCGATCCTTTACTCCGTTGCGGCATGATTGAAGGACAAACCAGCAAATAGACACACTTTCGCATTTATAATTAGTATGATGATTAAGCATAAGGCTTGGAAATAAACTGATGCTAACCCTATTAATCTCTTTGATGTTCCGGGTTAAAAAGTAGCAATATTTCTTTAGGACGTAAACTATCACTTAATTTCGTCAAAATCGTTTGAGCAATATCTTGGGCTCGTGGATAAGCCAAAACAATCGTCAGTTTTTCCACCTGACCTACTAACGGACTATACTTTAACAAAAAATGCGATCAAGTAATATTAATTAATCCAAAATGAGGCTGCAAGTCCGGTGCGCAAAGCATTAATTAGTCCGAGTAATTAATTCTTATTAACTCCAACAAAACGGTAGGTAACGAGGAACCGTGACTTGTGTTTGCTAATAATGAGTGTTGGATATCGTTATCTTTGCGAGATAAACCGTTTTACCCTTGAATGAACAGCGTTTTAGAAGATTCGCTTTTAGTACGGGCGCTAGCCAATGTCACATGAGCTCCGATATTATTTTATTTTAAAGTATTTTTTAAAGTATTCTCATTTGATCATTTTACATAAGATTATTCATTCCAAAATAGATTCTCCCGTTTTACTCTCACTGATCAATATAAATTATAACTTCCGATTGAGAAATCCTAAACCCTTCACCCTTAGTGCCCACAAAAATAATACTTCATTCTACAATCCCATTGTTCGTATGTGCCGCCTATACAATGATCTTATCCTAATTAACCGTAATATTGACATTTTCAATAATATTCTACACCTGTTTAAAAAACAAATTTATACACTTTTTCCGACTCTTTAATCAAGCATGTTTTTATTATTATTATTCTTGACTACTGTAATTATTACTTACTTATATTTTGACAATTGTATTTAGACCGATATACTGCACTTTATTTTTTCATTTTTAGTTTTTACATAATATTAATGTTAACTATTTACGTACATCTACTATTGTGATTTAAATTTATATTGACTTTTCCTAGATAATGTTGTGTATACATAATTAGGGTTGTAACTTGGATCCTGTTTTTAATTGCTTGTATTTTGTCGATGTGTTGGTTGCAACCTGTTTTGTGTACCTTTTAATAAAATAAAATAAAATAAAATAAAATATTGAAAACTTATAGCTAGCCAGCCTCCCAATCCATAGTAATATGATAAATGCAAAAGTATCTCTGTCTGTCTGTCTGTCAGTCTCCAACGGCTCAACATTTCAACCAATTTTGATGATGAACATGCTAATTGCTTCTAGCACAATTACGACTAACTACCCGAGCCGGCCGTGGTAGGTGTTCTTAATAATACTGAAAAACTTCAGTTCAACAACTAAAAAAAGCTTTATGTATCGCGTTTTTATGCCAAAAATAGTAGGGGGAGGAGGGGTGGAATGACATACACTTGATCAGGTAAATCTAGATTTAGAGGATTTTCAGTTTAAAAAAAGTGGCTAAATATTAGTATTATTGTTATAAACTACAAAGCAACGACTAACAAAATATGTCCTTCTACGGTTGAACGTTTTTCGCATTTCGTCGGTTTTTGCGTAACGATGTGTCATCCGGTCGACGCCATTTAATTTCCTTATTGTAACAAACAGATGCGCTGTTAATTTTTTGTGCTTACATTACCTAATGGCCTGTTACGTTTTAATACGGTCGGATTAGGAAACATGTTTGGTATGAAATATTGTTCCTACTCGACCTTTTCTAGAAGCGTGGCAATAATATAGGTACCTTCTTCTCTTTTAATAGATACCTTCAAATCAAGAGTGGCTAGGCATCTTCTAGGCAAGCGCGCTCCACCTTAGGTTGCATCACTACTTGCAACCAAGTCTGATTGCAGCCAAGCGTTAGCCTTTATATTTTAAAAAAATGCCTTGCCTTGATGTAAGAGTTTTCAGGATCGATCAGAGTCAAGGTTAAGTTCTTCTCTTTTCTTTCTCTGTGTGAATGTCGAAGAGATAGCATAGGCTACCTCTTCTTTAGAGTTTAGTTGTAGTATGTTTCTAGTAATATTATTTCCTCTGCCAACAAAATTGTACAAATAATTTTATAGTTGTCTGACAATAAAATAAGGTGCATTCAATAGGCTGGACTGTCTTTACGGGTATATCGATTTAGACCCAACGTACTACTAGTGGTCCGTCAGGTGCAAAATTATTTATATATATATAAATTTTTTTTTTTTTTTTTTTAATACACTACAAGTTAGCCCTTGACTGCGATCTCACCTGATGGTAAGTGATGATGCAGTCTAAGATGGTAGCGGGCTAACCTGTTAGAGGCATGGCAGTTAATTAAACCCATACCCCTATTTGGTTTCTACACGGCATCGTACCGGAACGCTAAATCGCTTGGCGGCACGTCTTTGCCGGTAGGGTGGTAAATATTATTTTTATATTGTAATGGAAAAATTGCCTAAATTATTTTGAGAGTAGAATAATTATAATAATTTTAAATGTGATACTTAGGTACAATTAAATTTAAAAAGCTGACGTAATCCCAGAAGGACACAATAATTAATGTAAAGAATCCGTTTCTCTTTAGAAATAAGTAATATTGATAAAGGGCTCAAGAAATCAAGCGGCAAATCGAAAAATTCCTGAAAGCCGTGAATAGAACACAATAATATCTAAAGTTTAATACCATTAAGTCGGCTCCGACGATAAACAAGCGATGACAATGCAGGGTAAATCCACTCTACTAAATTAACTCACTACCCACTTGCTACTGCATTAGGCCGCCTGTTACACTGAACTGTAACGTTTAGTTCATCTACTAAATAACCTCACTTTACCCACTGACGAAGCCCTGATAATTTTGAAGCCTCTCTTTGAAATGGGGTTTCTTCAAGATATATTTCAGAGAGTGTACCCAAGAATTTTGATCTAGTTCCTCCCTCACCTTGTTATCATTGCAGGAATCGCTAGTCCATTCAGGGTTCCGTCCTCTCTTCTACTTTTATTTTATAGGTGCCTTCAAAACAAGATTGAATAGGCATCTTATCTAGACTTGCTAGCAGGTCTGATCTTAGCCAAGCGCTAGCCTATAAATTAAAAAAAAACTCACTCTATACCTCGCCTACCTATGACCACGCGTTGCTAGATTTTTTACTATGAGATAAGTATGTATTAGGTTTATTAGTTGCACATGATAAAAATTAGAAAATAGGTATAGAATAGAAAAAAACCCTAAATTAATGTAATAGTTTAATTATTTTGTACCTATTGACAACTTTTTATCTTGATCAATCTACAAAACTATTTATTACCAGCCATTGCGGCTGTGAACTAAGTTTCGTACCTTTATAAAAAGCCATTTCAGAGTACCTACAGATAAATTGTCCTGGCAGCTATTTCACGATTCATCTAAGTATTACGTATCGGTGTGACAGACATCCACATGTTTTATTTGTGTTTCGTAAAGGGGAATCCGATACTGCTCTAGTAGGTACGAAGCGACAAATGTATTGGATCGCTGTGAAATAACTACGTTCGTATGTATGAAAGGGAGTGTGTGTGTGTATTTGTTGCCATCACATTTTGAATATCTCAATGGATGGATGATGGTAAGCATATTCGTCTTTGGATGACGAGGTCCACGTCCATTGCCGGGTCTAGCCATTATGATATAAATATTGGGTTTTTGTCCAGAAATTCTCAGTACGTACTAGCCAGTCCAGAGCACGATCTTCGACCCTGCGCCTGATCACTCTCCGGTGGTGTTGAATTTTCCGTACCGTAGGGATATGAGCGGTATAGGGCCGAGCGAATAGAGCGGACCTGTATTAGTACACACACTTGTGCACTATAATATATTTTGTTGCAGAGGGCTAGACTCAATAGAGATTTGAAGCAATGGCCGATATTTAGGTTAGTAAGTCTTTTCTGTCACATAATTTTTTTTCCAGCCCAGGCTCCCGAATTTTATCCTGCCATAAATAACTAACGCTCTAAAAAAAAATACCTTTCCTGCTAGTTCCGGGCTAAGTAAAAAGTAGCGGCGCAAAAAATATGAACTCAAAACCCCAAGGCATGCTCATTTAGGCTAGCTTAATTAAAAGTGTCATGTTAACATTTCTCGTAAACATTTTTACACCGTAGAATTTGTCCTGTAATTTGAGATCACACCTACGGTGAAACAGAAGGATTTGAATACGTATACTTACTCTAATTACTAATTTTATGAAGTTGATGATGCTAATAATTTATTTTTTCCTCTTCTCCTCTCCTCATAGTTATTTAATAGATAAAGCTACTAGTTACTAATATACGCCGTCCAAATGATCGTTAATGGGCATGGTGGACAAAACACTCTACCTCACTGAATAGTCAGGCCGTCGCTTGGGCTAAATAAGTTAAGTAAGCTTTTGGGTCACCTGAGGCATGAATCAGCTTTTGGGAGACGACAGTTGTAAAATTCCAACCAATAACAAAAAAACTTTCTTTGTTGGCTTTTACTTCAATCACGCCGCAATACTTAGAGAAACTGATCGACATTTATGCATAGCTTAAAAACCTTTATATTAACATAAACAACACAGGCTATACATAAATACTTGTGATCTTGTAATGTAGTTGAAACGCTGAGCTGTACACCTATTTTGGGTGATGCAGGTGTCACAGATGAAATTGTTACATGTGCATTATTTTTTGCCTGAGACACCATTGGTGAATTAATTGTTTTCTTTCTTTTCTTTAATACTGAAAATCAAAAAGTTCTGCCTATATTTCAAAAACCTAAATCTATGCAGATGAAGTCGCGGGCTAGTTAAAAAAACAGTTTAGAAATGGCAGATGTAACCAACCTTTTTACCCAGTAAATTGCCTTCCACCACCACCACCACCACTACAGCCCATTAACGTCCCACTGCTGGGCACTGGCCTCCACTCTCATAGGAGAGAGGGAATTAGAGCTTAGACCCACCACGCTGCTCCAATGCGGGTTGGCGGGCTTTAACGACTATTATCATTTTAATGATAATAACCGGGACCGACGGCTTAACGTGCTCTCCGAGGCACGGGGGTGAAACACCACCAACTTCCTAACTTCGGGCTAGTACGTGCTAGTACTGAGAATTTCTAGTCAGAAAAACCCAACACTTAAATATGTCCCGACCCGGGACTCGAACCCGGGACCTCGTCGTCCGCAGTCGAACGTGCTAACCACTAGACAACGAGGCAGTCAGAGGAGATTGCCTTCACTATCCTAATAATTTGAACGAGTCTGCCAACACAGATCGCGACCGGCGCCCAGACGTCGCGGCGCCAACTTTTCTCCCATAAAAATATTGAACACTGCAGTTACGGTACAGCAGTTCCAATATTTCACTTCCAGTTTTTATTACCTTTTGTGCATTGTAACATGACAACCCTGTTGAAGATTATTATCAGCAATACAAGGTTTATGCACGTATCATACTAATATTATAAATGCGAAAGTGTGTTTGTTTGTTGGTTTGTTGGTTTGTTAGTTTGTCCTTCAATCACGCTGCAACGGAGCAACGGATCGACGTGATTTTTTGCATGGGTATAGTCAAGGACTTGGAGAGTGACATAGGCTACTTTTTATCCCGGAAAATTAAGGAGTTCCCGTGGGAATTGAAATAACTTATTCCACGCGGACAAAGTCGCGGGCATCAGCTAGTTATAAAGGAACTGTAGCTGGACGATTCCTGAAGGATTCCTGTAATTCGACTGACACCTAATTAAACCGATTTGCTTCCTTATTCCTAACTAGCTGATGCCCGCGACTTCGTCCGCGTGGATTGAGGTTTTTATGGTTCCCGCGGGAACTCTTCAATTTTCCGGAATAAAAAGTAGCCTTTGTGTTATTCCACTATGCTATACTCTACTATGATCTATCTCTGTGCCAAATTTCATCCAAATCCGTTCAGCCATTCTGGCGTGATTGAGTAACAAACATCCATCCATACATCCATCCATCTATCCAAACTTTCACATTTATAAAAAAGGCACATTAATTATTTTTGAAGTTTTTATTTGTTTTCATTAAATAAATTGCTTATGACATTTTCAAACAGTTTATTTTTAGTTTAGGTACTCATAATAAATTATGTTCTTACCGCAACTTAATGCCAAAGTACTTTCTGACTCTTTCTTAATCCCCTTAAACCTTAAAACTCCAATTTTCATCTAACTTTGTCAGGTCTCTATATAGGTATCCATACAATAAATCACGTTGCAATTGAAAGACAAACTAACAAACAAACACACTCGCATTTCTAACATTAGTATTGAAGTGATTTCCTTAATCTCCCCTAAAACTCTTATCGCTATACAAAATAAATAACCATAAACAAAACCACGCTTTTCGCGCCATTATATCTACCAAAGTTATCATTGAAAACCATTAATAGCCTGAAAATTACAAGCAAGTTATCAGTACGTAGATACACCCACTTCCGGCGAAGAACGAGCTTTGTCTTCGAACCTCTGTTCACTTCCGGTTTGACTGCACGCCTTTAACGAATTCACTTAGGGTTGCCACACTTCCTTATAAATAAATGGCATTTGGTTAAAACCAGCATATTGTACCTACTCGAATAATATAATTGTGCTATGCATAATCATCATACTAATATTATAAATGCGAAAGTGTGTTTGTTTGTTGGTTTATTGGTTTGTTGGATTGTCCTTCAACGAAGTCGCGGGCATCAGCTAGTAATATTATAAGTAATAATTGAGAAAAATTATATTTTTGTACCACTAATGCATGGTCTATATCTCTATGGTCTGACCTCTCGGACAGGGCAAGTCATCAGGATAGGACGAATCGCGAAACGCCCGCTTCGTATGTGAAACGCGTTTAGTCCTGGCGCTAGTAAAAAGTGCACGCGCGAAATTTGTCAGCAAGTTTTTTTTTTTACGTGTACTATGTGTTTTAGCCCTTTCACGTCACTGTGGTTAAACGTTCTTAGTACATTTTCCAGCAATTAAAACCAGTAAACCAGTAATTAAAAAGTAGGTGTCATTGACCTACCTATGTGTACCCATAATTACGAGGAAAGTTATAATTTTCCACTTTTCTCAAATAGACTAGCTAAGCCTAACATTATATAATACTTATTAATTTTGATAATTGCCAACCCTGTCAAGTTATTTTGAACCAAGCGCCGTTTAACATAAAGATAACTTTTCAATGCGTATGGTTTATTTAGATTTATGCCTTTGCTAATGTACAATACTTTTCAGTTAAGCAAAAATGTGTTTAATGATCCATTAGTATTTTTTATGGTGCTTTATGCTTTACTTTTTGTAATATATTGGGTGCTTTGAGGCTTCTGCCCTTATTTTGACCATCTATGTATTATAGCTTATTTACTTAGTGGGTGTTCCGATATAAGCACTGCGAGCACTGTCAGTGCTCTTTACTGGGGACTTACAGTGCTCGCAGTGTATTTCGGAACACACCCTTAGTTAAATTTTTTGATGCTGTCACTTTTTGAAAAGTTTATTCTGGGTAGTCATGAAAAGGACAGTTAAAGAAAAGGGCCTTGTGCAAGTCCAAGGGCCTAAGAGCGAAAACTGACTATGGACTCGCTCAAGTCTATAACTAACCTATATCCTTGCAAAAAATCACATTTCACACATCACATTGAAACCCATTACAAAACACTAAATAATGGGTAATAAAACTATAAAAAATGGGCGGTGAAGAAAAATGTGGCGTTTGGCGTAGACTGTGGCGTAGAACACCCTACCAATTAGACATGATAAAACGTACGCATCGTTTTGAAAACACGTTTCATATAACAGCTGTGCCGTTATGTTATGTATAACATAACGGCACGTGCAGACTTTTTGTCCACCAGACAAAACCCTCTTGACCGTAGTGTGTTGTGACCCTAAGCCAGGGGATGCAAGACTGCCAAGTATCGCAGACAGCGAGACGCCCGCCGGACAGACGCCGAGGGGCGCCGAAATTACTAGTACTAAGGGGAGTCGGGTCTGGAGATGCAGTATTTGTCTATAATATGTTAAAAGCTAGTAACAGTAGAGTAGACTTGAAGCGTTATTAGCCTAGTGGTTTAGACGCCCGGCTTCCTATTCTGGTGGTTGGGGGTTCGATCCCCGGACTATGGGTCGAGCCATATAAGGTACCTATTGTGTTTTTATGACTAGAAATTCTCAGTACTAGCCCGGAGTTAGGAAGTTGGCGGTATTTCACCCCCGTGCCTAGGAGAGCACGTTAAGCCGTCGGTCCCGGTTATTATCACTAACATGATAATAGTCGTCAGAGCCCGCCAAACCGCTTTGTAGCAGCGTGGTGGGTCTAAGCTCTAATTCCCTCTCTCCTATGAGAGTTAGTAGGTTATAGGTTGTAGTGGTGGTGGGTGGTGGTTTTAAGGAATTTTAAATCGTAATGAAACCTGCATGCCCGAGAGTTCATAATGTTCCCAAAGACGAGTGAATTATATTAGTAAATACTAATATGTATTTGGCCCGCGTGGTGGAACATGGCCTAACCTTTATCATTCTGAGAAGAGACTCGTGCTAAAAAGAAATCTACCCTGCAATTTGCTGTTAAAAATTAGTCGTTACCTTCTGCCTTGTATTTTATGTGATCGCTATATTAGAATAGTAAACAAACTCTGTTGTTATTTATATAACAATAAAAATTGTGGAAATTAATAATATAGTGATTGGTTTGAACTGTGTGAGTATTTGACTTCGAACCACCTAACATCTACAGTGAACCTTGCACCCAATTGTCTAAGCAAATCGTAATCACAGCTTAAAACGTATTATTCGAACTGTTTAAGGAGTTCATACGTGCTTGTTGGCGTGCAGGCATCTATGAACTCCTTAAACAAGTCGAATTATCCGTTTGACAATCGATTACGATTTCCTTACACGATCGGGGCACACGAGTATATAGTATGTATGTATGTATGTATGTATATTCTTTATTGTACACCACAAAAACACAAAAGAAACAAGATACAAGGAAACTTAAAATATAGGTACAATAAGGCGGTCTTATCGCTAAACAGCGATCTCTTCCAGACAACCTTAGCGCTAGGGAAAAAATGGAGAAGAGGACAACGGGAGGTGGTGCAAAAATAAAAATAAACTTAAATACTAATATCTAAATAAACTAACCTATACCATTTATATAAAACATAATTATGATACACTAATATATACAAAATAATTATAATAGACATACGTAAGACTAAATAGACTATAACTTAATACATAAATAAATATACAAAAGGAAAAAAAGAAAAATATACATGCCGCTATTAAAGATAACAAAGAGACAGATAATGCTTTTTGACGTCAATTTTAAACTTATTTAAGGTTTTAGCACGGTGAATATGTGAGGGAAGTTCATTCCAAAGACTGGTGGCCTTGAGTGCAAATGATCTTTGGAAGTATTTATAGTATAGTATAGTACTCTGTGATCGGGGACTTGTACCTGTTAACCTCACACCCCAAAAACTATAGCAGAGCCAGTGGTATAGATTCCTGAATATAGTCGCCTACACTTACACGTCAGTTTAAAATGCCTCTAGTAATACGACAACTCTCGATCGTATCGGACGCAGACGGATCGCCGCCCGCCGATCTGACGCCGAAGCTGAGGGTGAGAAAAACGAGGGCGGCAAATTGCTATTATGTGCTACTCTATAATATCACTCCAGTTAGTCAGCAATTTCTTAAACAAACTGTTTTTTTTAAATGAAAAGTTAGCCACGATCTATGCGGTCTATCTATCTATGCGGTGATGTTATGCGGTCTAAGATGGAAGCGGAGTTACCCGTGTCTAATCGGATTTTATATTATGAGGCTTCGTGAAATCTACACCGCTTAGCAGTTCTTTTGCAGGAGCCAAGAGCGACTGCCGAGTTTCTTGCCGGTTCTTCACAATAGAATCAGATTTCCGAACCGGTGGTAGATTCTTACGACTTATCATAGCACAAGTTCTCCTGCGTGAAATAAATCATTTTAATTTTTTTTTCTCTTTGTTAGTGGTAAGTAACCACGGTCTAAACCCGAAGCATCCCATCAGACAAAAAGTTGAGAGTAAAAGTTCGTATTTACAAATCTTTGCAAAAACTTGTAGGTAGGTATACCTACAATAATAAAGAAAGCAGCAATTATCTAGCATTACTGGTATCTTGCAGATTGGGGTACTCGAGATAAGGGGGTAATTTCCCCCGCCTTAAAGACCTCCCTCTGAGGGTCCCTGCTTTATGAGCCTTGCTGGTAACGATAGTTGGCTTATCTGTACACTTGGAACGGTAATGCCTCTGGAGGTTTTTGTAGTCTGTGATAAATTGCAATTGTTATGCTTTGGTTTTCTGACGTCTTTTTACTTTACATTGAGGTATTTGAGGTAGGTTAAGTATCGAGTGTTTCTGACTAGAAATTCTCGGTACTAGCCCGGAGTTAGGAAGTTGGCGGTGTTTCACCCCCGTGCCTCGGAGAGCACGTTAAACCGTCGGTCCCGGTTAAACATGATAATAGTCGTTAAAGCCCGCCAACCCGCCGTGGTGGGTCTAAGATCTAATTCCCTCTCTCCTATGAGAGTGGAGGCCCGTGCCCAGCAGTGGGACGTTAATGGGCTGTAGTGGTGGTGGTGGTGGTGGATAGTCCCACAAATTTATCTGACCCGGTGGTCAAATATGGAATATTTTATGCCTGTTTAGTTTTTTTTTTCATAGATACTAGCGACGCTCTCACCTGGTCAAATAAGTTTGCAGGACTATTAGCTGTTACTTATTCTGTGGCTTGTTTAGAGGATAAGACGTCCGCGAAAATTGTCCGCGTCGGAGGGGAAAGACGCGACGCTTTGTCCTGTCGCCTAGTGTGCATGCTGTTTATAAAAATGAAAGACGCTACTTTTGTCCACCAAACTATTGTGCCTGTGGAGTTTTTTTGCCCTTTCTGGATGTTTGCTCTCAACTAAATTCCGATAGTTGCCCGAAAAACTAAAAATGCCGGTGGAGAGCGGAACACAAAATCATCCACTGCCCAAGTCCAACGTCAGAATTATTTTAGCTGACCGCAGCTGCTCACCAGAAGCAGTTATGAGTATGACTTAAAACGCTTCAAGCTACGACTGTGTAGGAAACTCATTCTTCCCCACTCGGCCATATTATGAATACGGCCGCTCTTACATTTTAACGGAAGGTCATGCGTGCACAAAACTATTTAACCCCAAAACTGAACTGGTCTTTAATTATATAATTGATTCAATATCAATTTAGAAACACCTAGCTATTATCGATAATTATAAATAGTTAATAATTAATCCATTATTCAAAGGCAATTATATAACGCAAAACAGCTACATAATATCATTTTAATAGACCACATTGAAACATGATATTGTTTGTTTTAGCAGATGAAATTCGATTTTGATCGGATTTCCTATACTTAGGATCCATGATCATGATGAAATTATTCACCATCACGTATGACGTAACTAATTGTTCATAACGCAAGAATAGATTTAAGTTTGTACTAATAAATAAATCAAACATTAAATCATTGATTTTCATGAAATGTGCAATGTTACAATTTGGAAGTAAGCTTTGAATTTGAGTAGAAAAAAGAAGAAACTCAAAGTATAATAAATATTCAAAATTGGTGCCTACACAGTGTACACCTCCTGAACGTAACGTTTACAAAGTATAAGACATGATGGTTAAAACTAAAGCTACGAGGGTTCCAAACGCGCCCTGGTCTAAGAAGAGCCCACAACAAATTCAGCCGGTTTTTTTTATTACGAGTATCACTATCTCACAAATATCGTAAATTAATTAGATTTATAATAATTATAACAATTACATAATTAGCCGCTGGCTGGAACAATAATTCATACCCATGCTTTTTTATCATTTAAATAAAATCCTTTACACTGTAATAAGATTTTTGTTTATTTGTTTGTTTTAAATTATTTATTGCACATACAATACAATTCACAAAGGCGAACTTAATGCCTACAAGTATTCTCTTCCAGTTGCCTTTATTTTTTAAAGATTTCAATTAGTTTACGTTTTACAAAACTTGAGATACATCATATACACTTGGGCAATGGGTTGAATTGATAATGATGATATTTTGTTATTTTGTTATCATACTGTGTGTGTTTGTTTGTTGGTTTATTGGTTTGTTGGTTTGCTGGTTTGCTGGTTTGTCCTTCAATCACGCCGCAACGGAGCAACGGATCGACGTGATTTTTGGCATGGGTATAGTTGAGGACCTGGAGAGTGACATCTAAAGCTACTTTTTATCCCGGAAAATTAAGGAGTTCCCGCGGGAATCAAAAAAACTTAAACCGCGCGGACTAAGTCGCCGGCATTATAGTAGTCTCCAATATGTCTTCTGGGAGTTCTATGTCTGTCTGTCTGTCTCGGGGAGGGAAACAGAAGAAAGATCAAAAATTAAAGTAATTTTCATATTGTTTCAGAAACAGGAAGCCAAATGCGGCCCGCAGCGTGACCCAGGGACCATGATGCAGCTATGCTTGCTCACAGTCGCGCTACTTTGTATAGCTGTCAAAGGTTTATTCTATTTGTATTTTATTTATCCATACTAATACTATAAATCCGATAGTGTGTCTGTATGTCTGCTACGCTTTCCACCCACCACCACTACAGCCCATTAACGTCTCACTGCTGAGCACAGGCCTCCACTCTCATAGGAGAGAGGGAATTAGAGCTTAGACCCACCACGCTGCTCCAATGCAGGTTGGCGGGCTTTAAGGATCATTTTTTTTATCATGTCAGTGCTAATAACCGAGACCGACGGCTTTAATGTGCTCTCCGAGGCACGGGGGTGTAACACCGCCAACTTCCTAACTCCGGGCTAGTACTGGGAATTTCGAACGAACGCCATATTTTAACACGCAGAGGAAAACTGCATACACAATTGAATATAACCCAAAGAATTAAAAAATACGACTGCCATAGTTAAATGATATTTTTTGTGAATCACTGGATATTGAAATATAGTGTTATATATTTTTGGAATCTACTCATCATTTTCTTGATGATGACAATATAGTTAATCTAATTTTGGAAAAAAAAATTCAACTTTAGTCTTTGATGCGGGACCATGGTCACCCTATAATAATTTTTTTAAATTTTACTAGCCTATGTCACCCGGAATAAGCTAAGGATTCTAACGATCGCGATACCTCATTCATCAAAATCCGTTCAGGCGTATAGAAGTTATGGTGGAATATACAAACTCACATACATACATACATGAACCCTGAAAACAATATACTCCTTTTTTCAGGCAGTCGTATCATACAAAGAGCGCATTCATCAACAAAGAGCTAACTGATAAAGGACTGTGCGAGCAAAAATAATTCAAAAAGAGTCAAAATAAGCTCTTTCATTGCAACTATCAAGTGTATTTTGCTTAGGCATTTCCATAATGCACTGCAAAAGGGTAGTGAGTAAGAGAGGGTAGAGTACCTAATGCTCGCGGTGGAACCCACGCTTTACGATCAAAAAAAAAAAGGATACGCGCCGAATTGAGAACCTCCTCCTTCTTTGGAAGTCGGTTAAAAATCACATCACCTTCTTAAAATAATCTCTACCTTTAAAAATCACGTAACTATGTTATTAATATTTATATTTCATTTATTTCAGATACATCAGGTAGCTGGGAAGAATGGTGGACGTACGATGGAATATCAGGTAGCATATTATTATATCTTACCCTTTACATATACCTATTTATAAATTTAAATTATTAACATAAACCTACTGAAATTATGGTAATCATAAATTATGATCTTTATGATTCATATTTACTAATCCACTAGTTAGTGCACTTAAGTATAACTTAACGTCAAATATATTTAATGTTAAAATTTTCTGAATGAAAATCTAGCTATCGTGTTGAAATGTGGCAGGGATCGGAATGTACCTATACTTTAAATTTTATTATACAAGAAAAATTTATGACAGTCAAGATTGCAATATGTATTTTTTAATTTAAATATGGCACCGATTTTATATAAGATGCAAAAATATCGCGGGAAACAGTACCCTAGCTAATTTTACAGATAAAGGCATCTTTACCAATATTTTAAAGAAAAAAGTGAGTTTGTTGGTTTTTACGCTTTCACGGCTCATCTTTTCAACAGATTTTGATGAAACTGGGTACAAACACAAAAATAAGTTATAATAGGATCGGCTATTTTTTATTCCGGGAAACTAAGTAGCTAGTAATTGATAATTACAAAAATTCTATTCTAATATTCTGTAGTCAAACGCGTTAAATGTAAATTATTTATAAATTATGTGTTTTATATATAATATAAAAAGTCGACCTCCAGCATGAAGCCTGGTAATGATACCGAATAATGACTGCGATAGCATCTTAATGATAGTTCGCTCGCCCGTATCATTATATTGAATAGTCTATGGCAGTGCTTTGACATCGGTCTTGTATTTCAGTAACCCATTTTTGGTACAGTATTCTGAGCATATACGCACAGTATGTTATTAATATTCATACAGTTGGTCAACGCCCATACAAATGACATATCTCTCTCAATCAATCTAACGACATAGGTTGAGAGAGAAATAGAGGCAAAATGCGTATTATTTTGATATTAGAATTAAGGATTTTGAATTGAAAATACCTCGCAGTGTTGCTCTGTCTAGACTCCTAGAGTCTAGACGCTCCGTTGAACAACTGATAGGAAAAAAGTAACTTTCTTCTTAGACTGTGATTTAGGTTATGATGTACTGTATGAAGGTATACAGTAATTAATAGCTAGCTTTAAATCAATTTACCAATAGTATCCATCCATACGAATTAATGCTAAAAATGTACGAAAGTGTATCTATCGCATCGCCAATTGTTTGTCATTTTCTCCTTGTACCTATAGAGCTTGTTAAACAAATATTATAAAAAAAAACATACGCGCCGAATTGAGAACCTCCTCCTTTTTTGGAAGTCGGTTAAAAATGTGAAAGTTTAGATGGTTGTCATTCATTCATGACACAAAACCAATTTGGATGAAATTCGGAATGGAGATAGCTTTTAATCTAAATTCACAATTAATAGCATGAATTAACGCAAATTTTATCAAAATAGTCTGAATAAAATGTATTATACAATGTATATAATTATGTGTACTCTTAAGGATGAAGTAAAGAGCATCACCGAGTATAAAGAAGTAAGCTGTGTTCGAAATACAGAGCCAAATTGACTGTGGGCAAAATCCTTACCTTACTTTAATATCCTCGAAAAGTTAATAAAATTTCATATTAAACGTATTGCGGTCCAATAACCCTTAATAATATAACTTAACGGTTTAATCAGAGCTATTTTCGGATTTAAATACATATTCAACATCCAATACTCATTACCGGCTAAATGGAAAAATTCGGCTAATGTAACGGTAATGACCGCTCGGGCACATCCGATAGTGCTCGCCGATGGAGCCCTAACATTACATTACGTGCTGGTTTCCATTCTATGAAAACGCTTTATGCCTATTTTTTTTACAAGCCATGTATTTAACACTAGCTAATGCCCGCGACTTCGTCCGCGTGAATTGAGATTTTTGGGTTCCCGCGGGAACTCAAAAATCCCGCGGGAATTTTCTGGGATAAAAAGTAGCCTGTGTGTTATTCCAGACTATAACCTATATCGGTGCCAAATTTCATCCAGATCCGTTCAGCCGATGGGGCGTGATTGAGTAACAAATATCCGTCCATCCATCCAAACTTTCGCATTTATAATATTAGTATAGATTAGTATAGATGTAATGTTTGTAGGTTTGTGTAGGTCAAATCTTGCAACTGAATTTTTAAACAGTTGTCAGTACCTAAGCGATTGAGCTGAAAGGAGAACGGTGAAATTGGACCCTCATTATTTAAAAATTATGGAGGCATCGTTCAAGTACAAGTTTATATTAATTATAATCACAAGTTCATACGATGTTTATATAAAAAATATTAAGGCTCTCAGACATGGGAGTCAAAAGAAAGAAATTATTATTATTATTAAAAAAATAAATCATCTTGCAGTAACGGAACGTTATGCGCAATTGACATAGGTATACCACCATAGACATTTTGTTGACATGACAGCACTTGTCATTATTTTTATAGGGATTTTCCCATAGAAATAGGAAGACTATAGTCGTAATTCCTAATTCTATGGATGTTCCGACACCATAGAATTAGGAATTACGACTGCTTTCTATTTCTATGTCCGACACCATCGAATGATCGATACCACATCGATACCTACTCAAATGACTAAATGAGTGGTATAAATAATAAATGTCTTTATTTCAGGCTAAGTACCCATATTGTGTTAGATGCCATCAGTATTATATCTATAAATAAATATATGTTGTGATAATGTATACGTTTAAAAGTTACTTACTAAGTATTAATGGCTTGTTATTAATTTATCTGTGTCTTGTAAGTAAAGGAATGAAACCATAGAATTAGGAATTACGACTTAGTCTTCCTATTTCTATGAATGAAACGGAGTGTGAACCACAGATTTGTACTTAAATCTGTGGCGTTAATTATGAACGAAGGTTGTCTATTTTCTCATCGTACATTTTGAATCTTAATCTATGGTTCAATAAATCGATTGATATGCATTCATTACTTTACCAACCGCCAACGTGTAAACAAGATTTTGAAATAAATATACTATTCCGTTTAACTATCACCACGCTTTTATTATCAGAAGTGGCAAAACCTACTTAGTTCAAATTGCCAAAATGGGTCGCCGAAAACGATCAAAACGCTCAAATCATAGTCGTTCCGGCAAACGAAGACGACGCCATCATGATTCGACGAGTGAGTCATCGTACAGCTCCGACACGAGGAATCGAAGTCCACCAAGGAAAAGCCGAGATCGTTCATCCGCTTATCGATCTCGTACTCAACGCAGCACTAGCAGACGTACCGCTGCCACGCCAGAATTATGCGACGTTGTATCTGCGACCGGACGAGTTGGAACTTGTACTGAAGGCGAAAGAAGAAAAGTAGTACGATCAAGAAGTTCTGCGACCGGACGAGATACTATCCAACTACCCTCCGAGAAGGCGGGTGACGGTGCGTCGCGTGGGCGTCACACCGAAATCGCCGTGGCTGCGCAGGCGCCAGACTGTCTACCCTTAGCGACTACAGACACGGTGTCCGCTGCCGTGACGCCCGGGGCTGCGCCAGCCGCCGCCGCCACTGCCGCTTTAGTTGCCGAGGGTCACCTCACAGGACATCAAGTACAGGTACCACAAAGTGATACATTAGGTCAGTGCAATACTAATACTATACCAAATGTTGTGTTAAATCCTAACGATTTTGCTCAAATGTTGCAATCCTTTGTAAAGCCTGGTTTTTCATCGATTAATACAAATGTCAATAATATGATACCGGAATTTGACCCATCGATTAAAAATCATAGAATAGATTTGTGGTTATCTAAAGTTAACGAGTGCGCGAAAATATATCGGTGGGATGAAGCTCACATTATGCATTATGCTTTGCCTAAACTTGTGGGTAATGCGAAAAAATGGTATCAGGGTCAGACATCTGTGTTACGTAATTGGCAAGAGTGGCAGGTTCTTTTGCGTAAAGCTTTCCCGTCAGAGACGAACTACGGTGTACTTTTGTCGGAAATGCTCGAACGTAGACTTAAATTTGGCGAAAATTTGGACGAATACTATTACGAAAAAATTATGTTACTAAATGCATGCGAAATATCTGGCAAAAGGGCCGTAGACTGTCTCATACATGGCATAGATGATCGAACTGTTCGTGCTGGTGCATCATCAGGGCGGTTTACCGAACCGGAAGATTTGTTTAAGTTTTTGAAAGATGTGTGTAAAGAGCAAAAAGATACTTTTAGAAATTCCAACGCAAATAAAACCTACTCAATTATCATTTGTAACCGATGTAACGAGCGAGGTCATCGGGCAGCTCAGTGTCTTGCTAATAGCCCTCAAAATAAACAACCCTCGTCATTTGTACCGACTTGTTTTAATTGCAAGGGCAAAGGTCATAGGATCCGGCAGTGCCCTAAGCCTCTTATAAAATGCGAAAATTGCTCCCTTTTTGGGCACAGTAATAATGATTGTAACATGAAAAACAACACAAAAAATAATGAAAAACGTGTGATGTTTGTTGACGGTACAAATTCAAATAATCTTAAATATTATAAAGAAGCGGTAGTCAACAAGTGTCATTCCGTTCAGTGTTTTGTTGATTTAGGGAGTGATTGCTCACTCATTACCAAAGAAACTGTAGAGAAACTTTGTTTGGAGACGTTAAAAGAATGTTTACCCTCAATACGAGGCGTGGCTAATGTGGTTATTCCAGTATTAGGGAAAACTACCTTCTCTTTGCGCATTGATTCAGTCGAAGCAAATATTACCGCTTACGTTATCGACAACCAACACTTACACGTACCCTTACTTATCGGTCAGAACTTTACCGAACTACCCGACATTGTCATTACAAAAACTGAGAAATCCTTTCATATTTTGTCACGAAATGCAATAACTGAACTTCCTAATATTGACGACAATTGTTTTAATAACAGAAAAATCAAACTAATTGTTTTGTCGGATACAAAAATAAATACTGTAGATTTATTAAACTGTTATTGTTCAGATTTGGAAGATACTGACATATATGTCCCTAGTTCTTATAGAAATATAAACGGTCAAGAATATTATATCCAGGAGGGTGTGTATCAGATTAAGAACGGTAAATGTGAGTTGTTAATATTGAACATGGCTAGTACTAAAAATCATCAACCGCTTTATTTTATTAAAGATTCGATTATTGCTCGAGCTGTTCCTATTTATCATGACAATTCTAAATTAAATTGTTCTGAAGAACACTTGCGGTGTCTTACCACGCGCATTCTGGAACCGCTTGATCATAATGATATTCATATTAACTCTGATTTAACTTCCGAGCAAAGAGATATGGTTTACAATCTAGTTAATAAATATCGCGAATGCTTTGCCCAAAACTTGTCCGAATTAGGATGTACAAATATCTCAGAATTAGATATCAAAGTGATAGATGAAACCCCTGTTGCTTATCGTCCCTACAGACTAAGTCACTCTGAAAAGGAAATAGTGCGTAGCATGGTGAAAGAGTTGGAAGAGAATAAAATAATTGAAGAGTCGGATTCTGCGTACGCCAGTCCGATTCTCTTAGTTTCTAAAAAGACAGGGGGCTATCGATTGTGCGTTGACTATAGGGCGCTTAATCGAAAAACCGTTAGGGATCTTTACCCATTACCCCGGATAGATGATCAGATTGACCTACTTAGCGGTAATTCATATTTTATTAGTCTTGACATGTCTAGCGGGTACTATCAAATACCTATTAAAGAAGAGTGTAAGCATTTAACCGCTTTTGTAACACCTGATGGTCTTTATCAGTTTAGACGGGCCCCATTCGGTCTAGCTAATTGTCCTGCTGTTTTTCAGAGGACTGTTAATAAAATGCTTGGAAAGTCCCGAGAAAAGTGCGCCATAGCATACATGGATGATCTTCTTATTTCTGGTAAAGATTTCGAAGAGTGCTTATTAAAACTCGAACAAACTTTTATATTAATAAAAGAAGCCGGTCTCACATTAAACATCAAGAAGTGTCGTTTCTTTGATACCATTATTAATTATTTAGGGTTTGAAATTTCCGGCGAAGGAGTCAGACCTGGTAAAACAAAAATTGACGCAGTTATATCATTCCCTGAACCAAAAAACGTCCATGAGGTTCGACAATTTATAGGACTAGCAAGCTACTTTAGGAAATTTATTGAACATTTTGCTACGATAGCTAGACCTTTGACTGACCTTACAAAACAAAACCATCCTTGGAAATGGGAACAACAACAGCGAGAGGCATTCTTAACACTAAAAGAAAAATTAACACAACGTCCAATTCTTGCTTTATATAATCCTGAATATATTACGGAACTACATTGCGATGCTTCCAGGGTTGGACTGGGTGGAATCCTTTTTCAAAAAGAGTCATCTAGTTCACCTTTGAAACCTGTTGCATATTTCAGTAGAAAAACTACTATAGATGAGGAAAAATTGCATGCCTATGAATTAGAGACTCTCGCTGTGGTTGCCTCATTAAGTCGGTTTAGAGTATATTTATTAGGGAAACCTTTTACCATCATCACTGACTGCAACGCCCTGCGATCTACTTTTACAAAAAGAGATATAATACCTCGCGTAGCGCGCTGGTGGATAGCTTTACAAGAGTACGACTGCTCAATTGAATATAAACCTGGTCAAGCTATGCAGCATGTAGATGCACTGAGTAGAAATCCACTCCCATGCGCCAGTGATGATGATAAAAATGAGCATTTGGGTCGCGTGCTCCAAATTTCCCAAGACGACTGGTTACTCAGTTTACAATTAACTGATCCCAAAATATGTCACATCCGTTCTGTGCTCGAAGACCCACAATATAAAGATATGGTCGATATAAAACAGAATTTTGTCGTGAAAAATAACCGGTTATATCGGAAGGTAGGAGACGATCTTAAATGTGTAGTCCCCAAAAGTGCTAGGTGGCAAATTTGCCAACGCAATCATGATGACATTGGTCATTTTTCAGTTGACAAGACACTTGAGAAAATTAAAAAAGATTTTTGGTTTTCAAAGATGAAAAAATTTGTGACCAAGTACGTCAAATCATGCTTGCATTGTGCCATTGCTAAAGAGCCCGCTGGTCCTAAAGAAGGATACTTACACAATATACCCAAAACCGATATCCCGTTCCACACCATCCATATAGACCATTTAGGCCCCTTTGTAAAAAGTTGTAATGGTAACCAGTACATTTTATTAGTAGTGGACGCTTATACTAAATTTTGTCTAGTCAAACCGCTGCGTAATACAAAATCTAGCCCTGCAATCAGAGTTCTCAAAGATATCTGCTTTACTTTTGGAAATCCAAGTAGATTGATCTCCGACCGAGGAACTTGCTTTACGTCACGGGAGTTCCAACGTTTTTGTGTAGAATTTGAAATCCAACATATTCTCAATGCGGTATCAGCCCCTCGTGCCAATGGCCAGGTGGAGAGATACAACCGTACAGTTCTAGATAGTCTCAGAGCTTATGCTGATAAAATGGGTGAGAACAAGTGGGACCAAAATGTAGGAAAAATACAATGGGGCCTCAATAATACCCTTAATAAGGGAATAGGTAAAACTCCAGCTGAAGCACTTTTCTGTAAAAGGCCCCTAAACAAAGGTGAAGGATTGTTAGGTGATACGTTGACTGAAACTAGGCAGAACGACAAAAATGTTGAAGACATTAGGCAGGAAATTAATGAATACATAGATAAAGACCAAAATAAACAAAAGCAGAGATTTGACCGAAATAGAAAAGATGCTAAAGTATATAAAATAGGAGATCTTGTTAAAATATTGAAGAATTTACCATCTAACGACGGTAAAAGTCGTAAACTTCTTCCAAAATATACGGGACCTTTTAGAATAACTGGCATTTTAGGAAATGATAGATACGAAATTTCTAGCATTCCCGGCTCTAATATTACGAGGGGGAAATATTCAAACGTTTGGTCTGCTGATCGTATACAACCATGGATCACCATCACGAGTGATCAAAGTGATACTTCAGAAGATGAAACAGGCTCGATGAAGGATTGAAATTATTAATTGTAATTTGTAAACGGATTGTAAAATCGGATTCGAAAAGAGAAATAATAGAACATAATTAAATAATACATTTTAATAATTTTGTATATTTTTTTTTTCGATGATGAGTTATTCGATTTTTTTTAATTTTATGTAATGTATCTGTTTATGATGCTATAAATAATATGATGATAATATAATTTTGAGATTTTGGTTTTTTTTTTGTCTTATGGTATTGTGAGGCGATTATTTTGATATGTTTTATTTGAAATGTTATTTGATTAATGTTATTATGAGGCGATTACTTTGATATGTTTTATTTGAACAGATGATTAGTTGAAATCTGGAAGGCGTACACGGCCGTGGAGTCTTGTAGCAGCACGAGTTGCTCTTGACTTGACGGTGAGGGGTGCGGTGCAGATGAGTAGTCGAAATCTGGAAGCTGTACACGGCCGTGGAGTCATGTAGCGACACGAGTTGCTCTTGACTTGACGGTGAGGGGTGCGGTGCAGATGAGTAGTTGAAATCTGGAAGCTGTACACGGCCGTGGAGTCCTGTAGCAACACGAGTTGCTCTTGACTTGACGGTGAGGGGTGCGGTGCAGATGCGAAAAATGAGAAATGCGATGTTGGACTAAATTTAGTGAAACCTTAATGCGATTTAATACTTGGAATGTTTAAATGAGCTAACTTTACCTATATTATAAGGTGGTTAAGAGGACCAAAAAATGAATACCTACATATCAAAAAGTATAAACTAAGTAGTAACTAGATAAATAGTAGTAGATAGATAGTGCTTATAAATTATACTGTATAAATTGAATTATTGAAATTATGATATCAAAATAATATATTATTTTTGTGTTATGTTTAGTTAATGAGTTTGAGGACAAACTTAATGTTGTCAGGATGGCCGACTGTTAGATGCCATCAGTATTATATCTATAAATAAATATATGTTGTGATAATGTATACGTTTAAAAGTTACTTACTAAGTATTAATGGCTTGTTATTAATTTATCTGTGTCTTGTAAGTAAAGGAATGAAACCATAGAATTAGGAATTACGACTTAGTCTTCCTATTTCTATGAATGAAACGGAGTGTGAACCACAGATTTGTACTTAAATCTGTGGCGTTAATTATGAACGAAGGTTGTCTATTTTCTCATCGTACATTTTGAATCTTAATCTATGGTTCAATAAATCGATTGATATGCATTCATTACTTTACCAACCGCCAACGTGTAAACAAGATTTTGAAATAAATATACTATTCCGTTTAACTATCACCACGCTTTTATTAATTGTTATAAACTAAATTTGGTATTCACGTTATTATCGGCTTTTGATAGTAACACGAGTAACAATAGCCCCTAAGTAGGAAGATCGTTTTTGATTAATAATTTTTAGGTTATATTTACTTTTAGGTAGGTCATATCTTTTTTCTCCCACTTTTTTAGACTTACTTACTATTTGCTTTTTTCTTAGTTTTGTTATGTTCTACAATTATTAATAAGTTTCCATGATGCACGCTATGCCTTTCAGTGGGTCCCAAAATACATGCATTCTCGCCATCCTCCTTTGCATACACGTTTATAGTCCGTCAAACTTATCTAACTCTAAATTTTTTTTATGTCTGTTAAGAGGCTGGCTCACTGTTTGCGCAAAGGATCAGCCTGGCTGCTACGCGTGGAAATGCAGTCATCACTGTTCGATGCGGAAATAATTTGTACAGTTATTATTTAAGGCTAGGAATAATTTAAGGCAGCAACTTCAATTTTTTTTTAAATAGAATAAAAACCTTCAGAGAAGGTTTCCGCAGTTGCCCATCACAATATCAGGGCATTTTATGCGTTAGTCGTATAAAATGCCCTGATATAGTGATGTGATATAAATACTATTATCGTAAACTTGTAAAGTCTACTTTGCTGTGATAGTTTTCCTTTTAACTTCGTTATAATATTATATAGATAATGCCCGCGACTTCGTCCGCGTGGATTAAGTTTTCTTTTGATTCCCGGGGAACTCCTTATTTCTCTGGAATAAAAAGTGTCCTTCCTATGTCCTTCCTCGGGATACAAACTATCCGTATACCAAATTTCATCAAAATCGGTTGAACTGATGGCACGTGAAAGCGTAGCAGACAGACAAACAGACAGACTGACACACTTTCGCATTTATAATATTAGTATAGTATAGAAACTACTTACATGAATTTTTTCACATATCCAGAAACAACCTAGCCAATTGCATTAGCACGTCATGATTCTGTGGTGAGGAATGAGAACTCGCTGTTTCCGATCCGACTATTTCATCGGTCCTAAATTAGTGCAACGGGAACACGCGCTAACATAACATTACGCCCAACTCAGTGCACAGCGATGGGCAAATTTTGCGGTCTCCCAAATTCCCATTGAGCGCGATATTACTGCCACGACACTGAATAGCCTTTTATATTTGAGTAACGAGGATTCCGGACTCGTCATCGTGTAAAACTATTTCGTCTTAAAGTTATTCGTGTATGAAATTCGAGCATTGTACCGTACATAAACTTTTCGGTACTTTAACAGTACAGTAGGTACAGTAGAGTAACTTTTCATGTACTTAGTGTACCTGAAAATTTGCGAACAACGAGTGATAGTTCGCATAGGAATTGGATAGAAGCAGGCGTTATTTTACGGAAGTCCATTTTTTTTTATTCACTACAAGTTAGCCCTTGACTGCGATCTCATGATGGTAAGTGACGATGCAGTCTAAGATGGTAGCGGGCTAACCTGTTAGGGGAATGGCAGTTTAAACCCATACCCCTATTCGGTTTTTACACGGCATCGTACCGGAACGCTAATCGCTTGGCGGCACGTCTTTGCCCGTAGGGTGGTAACTAGCCACGACCGAAGCCTCCCACCGGGCCAGACCAGGGAAAATTCAGAAATTATTAATTCCCAAATTGACCCTGCCGGGGATCGAATCCGGGACCTCCGCACGTTAAGGCAACAGCGCTCAACACTGCGCCACGGAGGTCGTCAAAATTATTCGCGTATTGGATAGGAGCAGACGTTACTTTGCGGAAGTCCATGATAATGAAAGAACTAGAAGTTTAATTCGCTATAATCCGCCACAGTAGGTAAATCTATGTGGTACAGTGTGTATCTCGCAACTTGTAGCTTGCGATATTCACCACACCACACAAATCTTCCAAATTATTCTCAACGTACGATTCACTTCGACACCGGAGCACCTTCAGAAGATGTTGACTCAACAATCATCATCATCATCATCGCGTGCCTTCTTCAAAACGAAGTTTGGCGGTCATAATGCGAAAATCCTCTCTATTTTGAGCCGCATCTTTAGCCGCAACTTTAGTCTTGGATAGCTGATCCCTGTCCACCCGCTTATATCGGCAATGCATGATTCTAAAGTATGTGTGGTTGTAAGGTGGCGGATTATAGCGAATTAAACTTCTAGTTCTTTCATTTATTCGCAGTATTTTTGAAGTTAGTCCATAAATCGATAAAATTGTTCTTTCTCGCAAATCGCAACCAAAACACTGTTAAGCAAAATCAAATAAATATTATAAATGCGAAAGTTTGGATGGATGGATGTATGTTTGTTACTCAATCACGCTCCAACGGATGAACGGATCTGGATGAAATTTGGCACAGAGATAGATTATAGTCTGGAATAGCACATAGGCTACTTTTTATCCCGGAAAATTAAAGAGTTCCCGCGAACCGAAAAACCTCAATCCACGCGGACGAAGTCGCGGGCATCAGCTAGTATAATATAATACATAGTCCCATAACTTATCTGGACCGGTGGCCAAAATTGGAGCTAATTTTTATGTCTCATGCCTTCAGTTTTGTTTTTTTTTTAATAATTTCTAGCGGCGCTGTCACCGGGTCAGGTTTTTTGGGACTATAATTATTAGGAGATAATATTAATCAATTATTTAAAAAACATTAATTGTTTGTCGAAGTATGAGTTTTATTTGGAGTTTGAACGCTAAAACATTTAACATGTGCTTGTGCACACATTTGGGTAACGAGGGAGAGGGCTGGTTATCCTTAACACAGATCTAAAAAATCTAGCTAGGATAGCCAGTTCTTGATCTTAGCAACATTTTATCTACATATTTTGATGTAAGCACAATAATATTGTTAACTTCAAACAGTTTCAAAATCTATCACAATGTAACACAAAATGATTGAAAATAAACGATTTATTTATTTATTTTATTTAACATTAACCACTAAACAATTTCTACTCAAAAGAAATACACCTCTATCAAAACAAGTCATTATACTATAGATAAAATAGTTTCGGTAATGATGGTTTCAAATGACAGTACCGAAATACTGCGATAGCATCATAACGAACTAACTTGACTCTACTGTGTAATTAACGAGACAATATGACACTTCATGCGGCGTTTAGGGCGGATTTGACACCACAATAATATCACAGCAACATGATAGCGTGTAGTGCTGTCATAGATTTACTATTTACTGCATACTGACTACGCCTTCACTTTATATATTTGAGAATATTATGTACATTAGGAAACATCTAGCATCGTATAAGAAGAACTCTGACTCTCATCACTATAATACACGAAACAAACATATTAAGTTAACTGGGCAGACATTCAGGTTGTCTAAAACCAGCAAATCATTTATGGGCAGCTCGATACGTTTCTACAACAGGATTCCAAAGGATATAACCGATCTTTCTGACAGACAGTTTAAAAGTAAAATAAAAGAAATTTTAACTAAAAAAAGTTATTACATGATTAATGATTACATAAATGATAAAAACGCATGGAAAATATAACACTGCACACGCTATTCATCGAGCAAGGATAAAAATTATGTACTTGTGTACTTTTAATATAATATATTATTGTGACTATATTTATTTTATGACATGAAGAATTATGTACTTGAGTACCTTTTTTTATTTTTATTTTTTTATTTTAATATATTAATTATGACATTTTATTACGAAGCTGCGACATTATAATTTGTAAATACTTAACATAACATTTATATAAAAGGTACTTGGGTAACTTATTAATTTTTATGACATACGAGTCAATGGAAATTTTTATCAATGTTGTATTGTACTCGTACTTAATCGATTTGACTTTCGTAAGCGCTTTTTATAAGTCTAAGCGAAGAATAAATATAAATATACAAATATACAATATTATACTCGGTAAGACGGATGCTACTGTAAGTAGTCAGTACTTACTGGCTCAATTAGAGTCGCTTAAGGGACGTGTGGCCTAGTTGCGACAACGCATAACAGTCGATTGAGATTGTTAAGCAACGCTGACCCAAGTCGGTAACTGGATGGGTGACCGAATTTGGTAATCCAAATTTCGCCTTTTCGTTTCCTCTGTGCCTCGGAGAGTATTGTAAGCCGTCGGTCCCGGTTATTATCACTAGCATCTGATAATAAGAGTTGAAATAGTACCTACTCTTAGTCGAGTTGTATGCGGATCTGAGAACCCACCGCATTATTATCCCAAGAGAAACCCGGCCATTATGTGATTAATAGAATTGGTCACAACCCTCAGCAATGAGGAATACGACGCAGAGAGAGAGAGCCATTACTCAAAGAACTCCTTTGATTTCTCCTTTTTGATTTCAGTAAAAAAAATTCCTCCTTTTTGATTTCAGTAAAAATCTATTACTAAGGCGTTCCTTAAGCAATGACTTAGTGCGGCAGTTGATCTTTTAGTGATTTGGACGGTCAACCTACTAGAGTAGGACTACTCTAGTATCATAATATGCGATGAAATAATAAGGGTCCGCAGAGACTCCGAACGATTGTCCGCGTAAGGAAATAGTTTAGTAATTAGAATTAGAGTAATAGTTGTAGAAATTAGAGGCCAAACAAAAATTTTGAACCGTGTAATTTTGCAAATAAAGATTTTATTTATTTATTTATTTATTTATTTAGTTGTCCCATTTAGCACATATATTACCTACTGTGACGTCTAGCTTCTAGATAGATGCAATTGGATTTGGTGCTTGATTCAGATCTCAGCTAGTATACCTGGGCCCCAATCATGTAAGAATGTCCGATCAATCGTTTAAGATTTTTGTCAAAGTAAAATAAAACATAACTGCATTGAATTAGAGCACAATTTCGTCTGCCCATTCTTATACGTTTAGGGTATCGTACATACCTAAACGTATAAGAATGGGCAGACGAAATTGAGCTCTAATTCAATGCGTTTATGGTTTATTTTACTTTGACAAAAATCTTAAACGTTTGATCGAACATTCTTACATGATTGGGGGGCAGATGCCCAATGAGCCAATGTGTTATTTCCTCTTCAATAAGAGCCGTCCTGTCCATACCTACTGTGTTTACGACCTTATGCGATGCAGTTCTATGCACATGCCCTCAATGAAACATTTTGATTTGGACCAGGTCCAGGGTTTTGGGGCCTGATCAACCCCCAATGGAGCATGTGCAACAAGGGACGGCGGCAGAGTCCTGTCAACATCGAGCCCGAGAAGCTGCTTTTCGACCCCTGGCTTCGGGACATACAGTTTGACAAACACAAGGTTAGTAAGGAATAAACTGCAGGATTGACCAAAACATGCGAAACTCAAACTCATATTTTTTTTATTCAAATAAACTTATTACAAGTGCTTTTGAATCGTGGAGTGAATTTACAACTGGTTCGGATTTTCCTACCGAGAAGAACCAGCATGAAACTCGGTGGTTGCTCTTTTTTTTAAATTCATTTACAATTAGGTACATCAATTTGTTGATACATACGTAACCGCCGTCCTTAGTATTGCTGGAGAAAGTCAAAATCTCTGTCCATGAAAATCTGTATCTATGTCCTTGTATCTGCAGCAGCCCCGTGCCTTAGAGAGCACGTAAAACTGTCGCTCCTGCGCCTGATCTCTCTCCGGTCGTGACGGATTTTCCGCCCCATGGCTATGAGAGTAAAGGAATAGAGAGTGCACCTGTGTACACACTTGTGCACTATAATAATATCCCTCGCGCAGATGGCTAATCTCTCTGAAGATACGCCCCGTGGCCGAAATTTGGAGGACATTATTATAATCTGAATCTAGTTGTCTGTCCACTTATATCTGTAGCTCTATTACGTAAAGTTTCAATTGTTTTGATTGGCTGAATTCATAGCATTTTTGTTGCATCAATGGATTTTGGCCAATCGCAGAAGAGGGTTAACCAATCAGAGGTGATTGCGATCGTTATAATGTAGCAATCATTTTGACTTAATTAGACCCTTGTAGCCATGACCATGATGACACCATAACACCATTGGTTGCCTGCATGATACGATCGCTAGGTAGCACATAAGGATGCCAATAATATTATGCTTACACTGTTTTAGCACAAAAAAACGGATTTTGATCGATATAAGCGAAAAGTTAAGGTCATCATACTATTAATGTTTTATACCAAATCAATGGCCGTTGGTTGATGTGTCTATCAAATAAATATTATAAATGCGAAAGTTTGGATGGATGTATGGATGTATGGATGTATGGATGTATGGATGTTTGTTACTCAATCACGCCCCAACGGCTTAACGGATCTGGGTGAAATTTGGCACAGAGATAGATTATAGTCTGGAATAACACATAGGCTACTTTTCATCCCGGAAAATGAAGGAGTTCCCGCGGGAACCAAAAAACCTCGATCCACGCGGACGAAGTCGCGGGCATCAGCTAGTATTTTAATAATTACGACTAAATGTGCGCATATTTATCATTATGAAAGCCATAAAGTTGGAATTTACTGTATTTTAATCACAATATCTGCCCGTTAACACGCTTTAATCTGGAATCGCTGTGCTAAGCCCATTGATTTGTTTTGTTCAATATGCTCGTTAATAACCGAAAATCGGCACATTGAAGCCTCTGAGTTTTTGATACTAAGCTACATCGAATAGGCACCTACTCGTAATAATTAATGTTTTAATATTTGATACTGACCAAGATGTAACAATTAATGTATCGGTTTACGACTTCGTCCGCGTGGTTTAAGTTTTTTTCCCCACAGGGGCTCCTTAATTTTTCGGTATAATTCCGGTAGCCTAGGTCACTCTCCAGGTCCTCAACTATATTCATCCAAAAAATCACGTTGACCCGTTGCTCTGTTGCGACGTAATTGAAGGACAAACTCTCTATATTACGTCCTTGGGGATCGAATTTTCAAAAATGGTGAAACACGTACTTCTTCATATTTAACGGAAAGCTCAAATACCAAGTTTCATGACTTAACTTGAAAAAAAAATGACTTTCATACCAACTTTCAACCCCTATTTTACCCCTTTGGGGGTGGAATTTTGAAAAACTGTGACACTCGTACTTCTTTATTTTTTACCGGTAGTTTGTATACCAAGTTTCATGGATATAACTTGAGAAATGACGGACTTTCATACAAACTTTCAACCCTTATTTTACCCCTTTGGGGGTGGAATTTTGAAAAACCCTTTCTTAGTGGATACCCACTCTTCACAAAGAATACACATTCCAAATTTCATGTCTCTAGGACCAGCGGTTTAGGCTGTGCGTTGATATATAAGTCAGTCAGGACTTTGAATTTTATATATATAGATAACACAAAAATATTGATAATTAATAAAATAAACCTATGTTTTAATTGGGTATTTGACTACTAATCAAATAAATTATTTTTTTAGTGATTATTATATAGAGGATCCCCCAAAAGTCGTAGTAATATCCAGGTCCCTTCTTAGTTTTATGTCGAATAACCATTTTAGACATAAGAATAATAAATAATCGAATAACCATAGACATAGAATTTTTTCGCTACGCCATTTTAAACTATCGATTACAGTAAAAAAGTGCGTCGAACTTTGATGATGTCACTATTCAATATTTCATACAATCTCCCATACTAAGCACGCGTTTTGACGTTTGGAAAAAAGTTCCTGATTTGAATAGTTGTCAAAATACCCAATTACTTAGGTAAAAACTTGCATAAATTTTTTCATACAATGAAATGTGTCTTAAACATAGTTAAACATAGTTTTCACAAAACCAATTTTCTCTGTTTTTCATTATTTAGTTTCATAGAAAAAATACTGAAATAATTTAAGGATAAAAACCACTACCTATATTTATATAATATGTTTCTCCTTCTTTTTCTTTTTAGTTATGTACGTTACACAGTCCCGCGCTTATCCGTAAACATGCAAATTAACGTTGCAACACCATGTCTTAAATCCTGCGATAAAATGCTGTGAGCCGACGTTTTTTACATACTTACTGAGGATACCTTTCACACTGGGGTAAATTTAGAATATTATTAAGTTTTTCCTTGTAAAATGCAGAAATGTTAAGTATTTGTAACATATGTTTCTTTAGAGCAATAAACAATTTATTTATTATTATTATTTATTGAATTGACTAACAAAATGAAATTATAAGTAAACTGTATACGTTCTACCAAAACCCGGAATAAGGAATGAATGCACATTGCTTTAAATTCACCAATAATACAAAAAACAAATACGTGTCAAGAATAAAGTGGAACCACACTAGCTCCCCCGACTTCGTCCGCGTGGAGTGGATTTTTGGTTCCCGCGGGAACTTTTAAGTTTTCCGGAATACTAAGTAGCTTATTTGTTATTCCAGACAATAATATATATGTATTTAATTAAATAAAGACAATATTTATTTAAATATTAATTAATATTAAATATAATTAAGTAATTAATTAAATCTCTGTGCCATCGCCCTGATCCGTTCAGCCATTCTGGCGTGATTCATCCATCCAAACTTTACTTTCAACTAAGTATAGATTTGTGCACCTATATACCTTACGATAAATCCTGTAATAACGTATTGCAAGCATAAATACCCAAACTTTAACCAAGCTGTGTGCAGTGGCCGGCAAAAACTTGTCGGTTAAAGATAAGCATATCGTCCGCATAACATTAGCATTGGATTTGCGTTACAGGCTAAATGAATGCATACATGCGCAATACAAAATATTCATATGCTATAAATTACCTGTGATAGTGCTCGGTGATATATGTGCTAGGTAATTTAAATTATGTACCTACTTGGGCTAATCTTTTAGAAAATGTGTGATTTTCTAGGGTAGGTATACATAGTATTTGAAGCATAGTGGGCTTATTGTTAAAGTACTTTTTCTTTAGTTTACTTCAGCCTCCTATTTTAGGGGTTCAGAATTCGATCCCGGGTACGCACGTTGAAAGGTCTAGTACCACTACAGAGGCTGGCGCGCCGTGGCACGTAGCGGCACGTACCTTACATAATCTTTGTATGAGGTTGTACTGAGCTGGACCCACTTAAACGACGCGGCCACGTACAAACTCATACACATAATATTGGCCGCTACGTGCCGCGCCGCTCCATGCATCTCAAATGGTGCTAGACCTTTACTTTTCGCACATACCTATCATGTGCGTTATAATAGGTATGTACTTAATTTAATATTACTTAAAACATCGTTATGAGACCAGCAGGGCGATTAGGTAAAACCTGCATCAATCATTATTACAGTATCAATTGTTGTGATTGGCTGAATTTATGGTATTCTTGCTACGTCAATAGATTTTGTCCAATAGTGGAAGAGTGTTAACCACAGAACATATAATAAGAGGTTAGAAAGGCGATGTGGGCGGGTCACGCGCGCCACTATGTTGAGCGAACGATCATCTATGGTTCAAACGTACCAAAAACACACCTCAGTCGGCCGCGGACTGTCCTGGGAAGTTTTACGCGCAAAAAAGTGTTTATAATGCCTTCTTGCGCGGTAATAACCTGCAGAGCTAGAAGCCAAAATGTCAATGTGACTAATGGCAAGATATCTTTTCATCGGTAAGTACATTAAACCTTGATTTTAAATGATTTAATTGAAAATACTAAAGACATTATGTTTTCCTTCACTAGTGTGACTGGATCGCAAATTTGTATGTACATCGCTGGTGCGAACAACGCGCTCCAACAGAGTCATGTACGCGAGCGGCAATGTAAAGCGTAGTGCGTATGAACGATCAACTCCACTTGTTACCTGGTATTACCCAATAAGAGTAACTTGTGGATAGGGCTGAGTAGCATTTTTCCACCGTATCGATAAATAGTTTATTTGTTTCTGAGTTTATTATTATGAACTTTTAATGATAGTTACAGATTTAGATTTTAATCATAAATGTTTGAAATATTGTTATAGTATTTTGTGTTTGTTGGTTTTGTTGTATAGTGTGTTTTAAATATTGTTGATGTATTCAAATAAAACCCATTTGTAAACCATAGTTGTTTTTTTATTTTATTTATTTCTTATAAAGAAACAGTAGTTATAAGCAAAAGAAATATCATTATGTCTCCATACATTTTTTAATCTATACTTATAATAAAACTGTACATTGTCCAATTCTGTACATTGAAGATATTTTGAAAATTTTTTTTGGAGGTACTCATTATTCGATACTGAAGCCAAATCTGTAATTTTTTTCATTTTTATCTGTCTGTCTGTCTGTCTGTCTGTATCTTGGCCGCGCATCACGCCGAAACTACTGAATGAATTCAAACTTGGCACGATTTGAGCCCATACTACGAGGTAGGACATTGGATACTTTTTATCCCGAAATTCTACCCCCGAAGGAGTGAAATAGGGGTTGAAAGTTTGTATGAAAGTCCTTAATTTTTCAAGTTATAGCCATGAAACTTGGTATATGAGCTGCGGGTTGAAAATGAAAACATATGTGTTTCACAGTTTTTCAAAATTCCACTCCCGAAGGGGTGAAATAGGAATTTGAGAGTTTGTATGAAAATCCTTAATTTCTCAAGTTATAGCCATGAAACAGCATTTGGGCTTTCGTTAAAATATGAAGAAGTACGTGTTTCACCATTATAGGGGGATTATACCGTGGGATAGTAATATAGGATACTTTTTATCCTGGAAAATTAACTGAAAAACTTATTCCACGCGGACGAAGTCGCGGGCATCAGCTATAAAGAATATACATACATACTTTTTATCGCGGAAAATTAATGAGTTCCCGCGGCAATCGAAAAAACTTAGTCCACGCGGACGAAGTTGCGGGCATCAGCCAGTTTAAAATAAAATAGTAAAATCTACAGACATAGAGTCCAACTTAAGTTAACAATATGAATATTGACATGCTGTCGACCGTACGAAAAATAAACATCGATAAAAAATATTTTAGTCAATCCCTAGCGTATGTTGCTGTTTTACACGACAACACGCGCAAGTTTAAAGTTTCACTAATGTGCGTAGCTTCGCCAATCGCAGCGCTTTTTTCTGCCTCACGCACACATAGGAACTCTCGTGTGTATTCGTTTAGATTAGTAGTAGTGAAGAATGGTGGGATCAAAACGGCGACAGCGGTTTCCGTACAAAATTTGCACTAGGGCCTTTCTAACCTCTTATTATATGTTCTGTGGTGTTAACCAATCAGAGGTGCTTGCGATCGTTACACTGTAGCTGTCATTTTTAGCCGATCGCCCTGCTGCATGTCTGAGAGTTCTTCATAATAGTCTAAAAGGTGTGTGAAGCCTAACAGTACGCACTTGATCAGCGTGGTGGGTTATGGCCTAAACACTTCCCATTCTGTGAGGAAACCCTTCCAATTCCCGGTTTGATTCCCAGCAAGGCAAATCTGGGAATCTCTAATTGTTTACCTCTGACCGAATTTCAGCCAATCTCAACAGGAATTGACAGAAATGCTAACAACTCTTTTTGACCCGACCCGGGAACGGATTCGGCCCTTCTCCTAGTTAACCTCTAAGCCAATTAGGTAGGTAGTGTTTGTTTAAAAGCGTAGGTATAATCAACTTCAGTCAGATCAATCAACAAACTAGACTACTCCAGGTATCTTTAACATAAATAGTTTCAGAATTACACAACAGCACTCCACGCCTATATTAACATCGAATGTAAATACAATAGAGACGGCAAGGAACAAAGATTGTAAAAATCATTTTCAAAATAAAAAATACTTATAATTTTTTGTAACTTGTTTATTGGGAGTAATCAATTTATTTTAGATACCTTTAATAAATATAATCTGTTACAATATTGTAATGTTAAATGCCACGGCTGTTATTTTAAGTAGATAGGTACAGATACAGCTTGAAACCTTGATGTTCCTGAAATAAGGATTATAATTCTAAAACACGAAAGTCAACAATAATGAAACAATATGGTTTTAAGCGTTGGCAGTAGGGCCCCTGAATACTAAAAAGCTGAAAGTTTGTATGCTTTTTATACTCCTTCACGCCACAATAACTGAAGAAAATTAAAGAGTTCCTGCAGGAATTAAAAAATTATAATCCACGCGGACCGAATCATCTATAATAATCATACTAATATTATAAATGCGAAAGTTTGAATGGATGGATGGATCTAGATGTTTTTTTTATTTACTCAATTATTTACTCAATCACGCCAGAACGGCTGAGCAGATCTGTATCTGGCACAGAGAAACATTATACTCTGGAATAACACAGGCTACTTTTTATCCCGGAAAATTAAAGAGTTCCCGCGGGAACCGAATAACCTCAATTCACGCGGACGAAGTCGCGGGTATTAGGCTAGGTCGCGGCTAGTACGCATAATATAATCTACTTTCATAATAATTTTGTATTACAATTTTGCGCCACTTCCAGCGAACGATACATCATCGCGTTCGCGTGCCATCAAGCAATATGTCATCTCAGTTGAAAGCGCAAAAGTTGCCAGGTTCTAATCAAGGCGCGCCCATTGATTGATAGTATCTGCCCCGCCAGCGCCGGCCTTGTGTACAACACGCCCTCGATACACATTCAATTGGGGTGGTAGATAAAATGTAGCTTCAGGGCTATAAGAACTCTTACGATAAGCGCGACGAAGACAGGTGTTTAACTTTAACCTTTCTGCCACCCGATTGTGTATGGAAATCGTAATAGGGATGATGACAACTCAATCAAATCAGCAACTGTTTATCAAACTTAAAAACGCACTTCTAGTATGGAAGTTGTATGATATCCACAGTTGTGACGTCATAAAATTTCAAAGTTGTGGGAAATAGTAATAAACAAATCAAAGAATTACAAGTTTATTTCAACATACATACGTAGGTACATAGTAATTAATTCTGAAAATTGAGATAGTTTTTAACATGGAATAACTTGACCACAATGTAGATGGTTTATATTTTCCACTCAATTCATGAAAATAAGCTAACAAAACATTTTATGAGAATGACTTAGTTTTTTTATGTTTTTTCCATGAAATAAAATTATTGTAAGCCGTCATATATCTTTTTCGAGATTTTGGGGGCAAAATTCCATCTTGCGCAGTTTTCGCCTCAGATAAAATATCTGGTGGAGTTAATTCCATTTCATCATTAGTACTAGAACTCATATTAACAAAAATATAATCAATTTATCACAAAATAAAAAATTTCAGCAAATGGCGCGTATTTACACCTGGACATATTTTTTTTTTCAACGAAACTAGGCTACGGGTTCGTACCTACGCGTATACAGCCTATTCGATTTTTGTCAAATGTTGAAAATAATTAAATTAAAACTGGTAATTAAATATAATCAACAACCATTTAAAATAATTTTGGAAATTCAATGCTAAAACGTACGGATTCATTCATTTTTCCTCGTAAAAAGCCTATCCGATAATATATTCTATGTATGAAAACTCCTTGCTACTAAACTTTTTTAATTGACTTGGAAAATTTAAAACTAAACTGCAAAAGTAAGTGTCGAGCTTGTAAAAGTAAGTCACGACCGTGTAAAAGTAAGATGCCTATGCGAAAGATTCAATTTTCGAATCATAACTACAGCCTCTGAAAGTGCGCCATGTTTGACAACTGTATTGAAAACCATATTTACACTTTTATATTAAAACACTTTTAAGAAATTACATTAAAACACTATTTAAATTAATATCATTAACATTAAATTAAATGAAAACACGACGCGCGACGTGTGCTGCAGCCCCTGAGCTTGAGCACAGGCCGAGCCGGTATAAACCGATTTCTCTCCGTACGCGACGTAGCGCCTGTGCTCACACACACACGCGCCTCAAGCTTGTAGTAGTGTACCTAGCGTAGCGCGCTAGTATTGACGACCTCCGTGGCGCAGTGTTGAGCGCTGTTGCCTTAACGTGCGGAGGTCCCGGGTTCGATCCCCGGCAGGGTTTGGAAATTTATAATTTCCGAATTTCCCTGGTCTGGCCTGGTGGGAGGCTTCGGCCGTGGCTAGTTACCACCCTACCGGCAAAGACGTGCCGCTAAGCGATTTAGCGTTCCGGTACGATGCCGTGTAGAAACCGAATAGGGGTATTGGTTTAATATAACTGCCATGCCCCTAACAGTTTAGCCCGCTACCATCTTAGACTGCATCATCACTTACCATCAGGTGAGATCGCAGTCAAGGGCTAACTTGTAGTGGATAAAAAAAAAAAAAAGCTTTCTCTCTGGTCCTTAAATACTCATGTGCTCTGGGCTAGTAGGTACTGAGAATTTCTTTCCAGAAAAATCCAACACTTTTTTACTAAAATAAACAAATATTATACATTAATATACTAAAATCTAAATATTAAACTAACTATAAATTTGTTTGTATATATTCAACAGGTCAGCGGCGTACTACAAAACACGGGTCAATCATTGGTGTTCCGGGTTGAGAAGGACAGCAAGCACCAAGTCAACATCAGCGGGGGTCCGCTGTCCTACCGGTACCAGTTCGAAGAGATCTACTTCCACTATGGCCTTGATGACAACAAGGGGTCTGAGCATCAGATCGACCATCATACATTTCCAGGAGAAGTAAGAACATCTTACTGAGATTTTCTTAACTGAAAAACCCAATACCTAACAATATTTATGGGAATCGAACCCCGTGATCCGCTGTCGACCATGCTAACCGCTAGCGGCTAGACCAACGAGGCAGTGGATACTTATAATATAAAACTGTAAATCACAGGAATGCAAAGAACATTGAATTGATTGAAAATTTTAATTGGAGAAAGCTTTGTTATTAATACAGATCCTAATATTTTTTTTTAATAATTTTGTATATTATATCT
This sequence comes from Erebia ligea, assembly GCA_917051295.2. NCBI lineage: Eukaryota > Metazoa > Arthropoda > Insecta > Lepidoptera > Nymphalidae > Erebia > Erebia ligea. The sequence continues at coordinate 4,785,093 of OU785241.1, forward strand.
TGTATATACGAAGTTATCTTATAGCAGGCTTCAAAATATAATTTTTTTTCAAAAAACCGACTTCCAAAACCACTGTAAAGTAATCATACTAGTATTATAAATGCGAAAGTGTGTTTGTTTGTTGGTTTGTCTTTCAATCACCCCGCAAAGGAGCAACGGATCGACCTGATTTTTGGCATAGGTATAGTTGAGGATCTGGAGAGTGACATAGGCTACTTTTTTACCCGGAAAATTAAGGAGTTCCCGCGGGAATAACAAAAAACTTAAACCACGCGCGCGAAGTCGCCGGCATCAGATCTACCTCGCGAACTTCCTCTAACCACTGAAAAAAAATTCTAATGGGGAAAACTCGGAGAAATCGGTGTACCATCCATAAAAAAAAAGATACGCGTCGAATTGAAAACCTCCATTTTTAGAAGTTGGTTAAAAAGAACAGTCTCATTCAACATTGTGGTAGAGTCGTGCAAAAGATGAAAAATTCAGAAAATAGACTACAGTAATTATTCATACATTGGTATACAATACCTTTAAACAATTTCCTGTTCACGTAAAGGAATATAGCTACTTGAAATATTAGCTGTACTTTAGCACATTAACACTTGAAGGTTGTTAACGGTGTTAGCGATAAACTTGGCAACTTAACTCAATTGAATGGACTTGTTTGAGCGCGATTGTTCCCGCGGAAACCAATTTTAGATAGAATCTCGTTAATAACGCAATATGTGGTGAGACTAGACTCCGCTTTGGAGATTAACTTTTCTTCGTGCAAAATTAATGTACCCAATTATTTATTAATATTTATTGTCTATCATACAAAATTAGACGCTACAATCGAGTTTGTAATTAATTTGAATCTCATTTTTTTTGTATCTAGAATGTTCTCTTAGATTACTTTTGACTAAATCTAGTCTTAACAACAGTCAAAACCTCCTACTTGATAAAACAATTCCTAAGCAGCTGAACTGACTTATTTTTTACGCAAAGGATCAGCCTGACTGTTCAGCGCGGAAACACACCTGCATTCGGGACACGATGCCACACGGGCATGTATAGTTAGATTAGGTTAGGTTGCTATAAGTGTTATTGTAATTTTTTCATTAAAGATTGACTGTCAATAACAGAAATGGTTTTGATAATTGAATACGCATGCTGATGATTTGATACATGATTTTGATACTTGAACAGATCCAGCTATACGGGTTCAACAAGGAACTGTATCACAACATGTCGGAGGCTCAACACAAGTCACAAGGAGTCGTGGGCATTTCACTAATGGTTCAGGTAAGAAAGACTACGTATTAAGAACTTCTGAGTAACCGACCTCCGATAGTTAGCGCGAACGAACTAGGTACAAGTGAATATAACTCAAAGAATTAAAAAATACGACTGCCATAGTTAAATGATATTTTTTTGTGAATCACTGGATATTGAAATTATATTTATGAAACATACTCATCATTTTCTTGATGATGGCAATATAGTTAATCTCATCAAAATTCAACTTTAGTCTTTGATGCGGGACCATGGTTACCCTATTAATTTTTTTTTAAATTTTACAAGCCTATGTCACCCGGAATAAGCTAAGGATTCTAACGATACCTCATTCATCAAAATCCGTTCAGGCGTATAGAAGTTATGGTGGAATATACAAACTCACATACATACATACATGAACCCTGGAAACAATATACTCCTTTTTCAGGCAGTCGTATAAAAAGACATGTCTGAAAGACAAAAACTCTGCATGACTAATTTTTTACCCGACTACGAAAAGGAAGGGTTATGATTTTAGCTGTCTTTGCATGTATGTAAGCAGGTTTGTACCTATGTATGTTTGTATTTATTCAACTTCGTTTTTCAGATTGGCGAGCCTATAAATAAAGAGCTGAGGCTGATAACTAACGCTTTTAATAAAGTCACATTTAGAGGTAAGCCTTGCATAAAGTATATTCAAAATTTGCATATTATATTTACGCTTAAGTTTTGATGTAATATTCGTAAGCTTTCTCACTGTTTCAGTATTTTTAAGTTCTAAGTAATTTTTATTTGTTCAACAATTAAAGAAATTAGGATATGTCAAACAAGGAAAATAAATGTATTTTTTTTAGTTTTTATTATATTGTAATATCAATTGCATGACTTTTACAATTTTAGTACGTACCTATCGGACTTCGCAAAGATGACTATTATAATAATTACTTACTAAAAAAATTGACAAAAATATGGGTTGAGTTTCGGCATAACTCTCATTACTACGATTTATCTATACTAATATTATAAAGAGGAAAGATTTGTTTGTTTGTTTGTTTGTTTGTTTGTTTGTTTGTAATGGATAAACTCAAAAACTACTCAACCGATTTTAAAAATTCTTTCACCTATAGAAATCTACATTATCAGCGAGTAACATAGGCTATACTTTATTTTAAAAAAATTAGAGATCCTTACGAAAATTGCAATTATGTGAACCAAGTCGGAAAAAATCCTCTCTTCTGAGAGCTTACGTGGCGTGCGCTGCGTAAATAGTTAAAGTTACACGAAAACAATGTATGGTGGAATTGTTCCTCTCAAAAAGTTCTAAAAAAAAGTTCGTAATAGCATACATCTATCTTTTAAGGTTGACTCACAATAACCATTTTTATAGCTATATTGGGTATAGACTATTAGGATTATTAGTGCTACCCGTGCGAAGCCGGGGCGGATCGCTAGTACCAAATATTCATACACCATTAATTGGCAGAATGTATAAGGCTCACAAACTGTTATCATGTCAACTAAAAATAAAAATAAAACTGTTATCATGTCAACTTTATATCACCTACATTCTCATGAATAAATTATTATTTATTTATTATTATTTATTTACCTACTAATAGGAATACTGGGTCTATCAAGTATCAATTTTTAAAGTTTCAATACATTTTCAGGTAGCTCCTACCCCATCAAGCACCTACCGCTCAGCTCGCTGCTACCCAACACGCAACAATACCTCACCTATGAAGGCTCCACCACACATCCTGGATGCTGGGAGACGGCGGTGTGGATCATCTTCAACAAACCCATCTATATTTCTAAACAAGAAGTTAGTTCTTCATTCCTTTAACTACCCCATCAAGAAACTATCACTTAGCTCGCTGCTAATGCATCCGCCATAATGGATGTATGGCGGACTCCCAAAGATGGCAGACTAGTTATTTTGTATGCATTACCCAATGGTAGCAGGTACCCAATTAATTATGGGTTTGCTGAGAATAATACGAAAAATAAAATGACATTACACTTAATTCAATATGGCGGAAAGCAAGCTTTAAAAACGTTTTAGAAAGACTAATTAGTGCTTAGACCATACATAGCACTTACTAAGTTTTTAATACTTAAAGTTCCTTCACAGATGTACGCCATCCGCCGTCTCATGCAGGGGTCACAGCTGACCCCTAAGGCACCTCTCGGTAACAACGCCAGGCCGGTCCAGCCGTTGCACCATCGAACTGTTCGGACCAATATCAACTTTAACAAGCAAGGAATGCCGGTACGTTATATCATATTCTAAAAAGACACGTATTTTTCTACTAGTCGTTCGCCGAAGGTGTCTAGACAGAGCAACGCTGCGGTGTGACTGGGACGTGACATAAGAAAATGGCAGAACTTTCCATACAAAATTCTGTCACTCGATATACTACTAGATGGACCCTTTCATAGAAAAAAATTGGGCGTCCGACCTGTAGAGCGCGCTCCTCACCTGTATAAGCCAGTCCTTGTCCCCGCCATAGCGCTGTCCCGCTTTTCAGACTAGGTGGCGTTATAAAATAGGTCCACATTCTTTGTTTGACAGGGCACGTCTATGTAAATTGAGATCGTTGCACTCTAAGTACTGTCAAATTTGTTTGCAGTTTGGAGAGGTAGGCCTCTCTCAACCATAGATGAGAGAAGCGTACCTTTATGTGCTACAACTGTCACCGTAGCCCGCTGCCCGGGTCTGCCATTTGTATGTTGGCATCGACCTACTGTATGAATATAATGCACGTACGCTGTGGTAATAGTGATTTGACGACTTCCCTGACGCAGTGTGGTGATCGCTGTGGTCTTAAAAGTGGTAGGCCCAAGGATCGTTCCCCGGTAGACTCAATTTTGTAATTTCAGATTTTTCTGTCTGGTCTACGTGGCTAGTAAAAGTTACCTTACAATCAGTTATGAATGCACTTTTATTCTGCATTTCTACAGCAAACTGTTGTTGTTTTGTATGTTTGAATTGAATGCGAATTCTGAAATTCCCAGCACGTTTTCTTCCCCTTAACCCTACCAACTGTTTATTTATTGTTATACGAAGTTACTTGTTCAAAAGATTGATGGACTATAAAAACTTCCCGCCAGTTTTATCAGAGCGTTGAATGGAGGGAGTTTGAATCTAGCCACGCTGTGTATATTTGTGCCTCGTTCCAGCCATACATTTAGATCTAGATAAGCCAGTGGTTTTGCGAAATAACGCGAAGTGTTTTCAAAGTTTATCGTGGATACTAAACTAGCTAGTTTCATTACATTTTCTAGGTAACTTTAAGGATAATATAACTGCATATAACCTTGAGTACGCAGAGATATTTGTCAATTATTTCCCTTCATATTTTAATTCATTTTTGGGAATGAAAATAAAACCTACTAGATGATTCCAGCGATTTCGTCCGCGTGGACTAAGTTTTTTCGATTCCCGCAGGAACTCCTTAATTTTTCGGGAAAAAAGTATCCTATGTCCGTCTCTTGGTTCTAAGCTACTTCCCCACAAATTTTTAGCCAAATCGGTTCAGCTGTTCTTGAGTTATAAATAGTGTAACTAACACGACTTTCTTTTAAATATATAGATATGGAAGTATGGATAATGAGTATGCAGATATATTTTTCAATGCTCCTTCATTGAATTATTTTTTTTCGTTCCGTGGTAGCAATGGTTTCATCAAGTCCGTCTGCCTGTATGTTTGTTTGTCACAGCCATTTTAAAAATAAACTTACTAACGGTTTTTTAAAGATTTACTTAATTTTTCACAGTTGCAAAACATTCAGCAGTTTCTATAGATGTAGATGTTGCTATCGCTTTATTGGATTAAGCTTCATAAAATAAAAAGCGTGAGTTTTAAAATAGGGTTAAATTTTTAAAACCACTCAAGGGTTGCATCCATTGCTCCCTTGCGACGTGATTGAGGGTCAATCCAACAAACATCACATTAAATATAGTATTAGTAAAATACTATTGAGTCGCATCTCATATTATTATAAAGCTTTTTATACTTCAATAGAGTATACCTATTTTAGTTCGTAGATTGTTCAATACAAGTCACTTTGTGGTTATAAATAGTTCAGGTCGAAGCTCAGTCGAGCCTTATTCGCAGTCGAGACGTTGAGCTAAATATAATTTAGTAGCGTCTCCGTTAATTAATGGACGCCGCAAGCTGCAGTTTTGGGTTACGTTCTCATAATCTATGGTCAATAGTGTCTGTCTGTTACTTAATCATGGCCCATCTATTTAACAGATTTTGACAGAAATTACTTACTGGTCTTAGGATACTTACTTATTATTAAAAAAAAATCTTTGTTTCAGGTATCAAGCAACTGCCCCGATATGTATCGAAACATGCACTATACAGGTATTTGAAATTTAAGCATGTAATTGCACTTTTACCACTGATAATGCAACGATAAGTTTCGATGAATGCAGTCCCTGGAATGTTGAATGTTCACTTTAATAGATATTTTTGACTTTTATGCATATTGTTTAGATTTCTGTTTATATTAATGAATGAAAAAGTTATATTTTATATTCAGTTTATATGTTTACAAATATTATTCCATATTTTACCATCATTTTTTTACACAAATATCTTAATGTAAATAATGTTTAAACTATTTACTATTTAACAAATTATTGTACATGAAAGAACACATGAACAAAGTGTATATTTGCAACAAGAAAGACTAAGATACGACATTGGACAATTTACATTTGCAATTACATTTACAATTTACAATTTTTATTTGACAACTTATGATAATTATAAGCTTAGGTTAAAGAAAAATTACTTATTAGTCAAATAGTTTGGCTAGATTGTCATTATATTGAGCACCCTTTATTGGTACTCAATAATAAAAAAAAATTGTACCTTATTACCCTAATATTCGTATTTTCAGCACGTTATGCCCGCAAACATCGTTCCAAAAAAAGTATTGCATGCAAACGCAAGGGAAACGACACAATTATACCAAAGAAAGCATGTCACAAAAATAGGTATTTTAAGTGCACCTTTCAACTGCACACTTTCCGTGCACCTCGCTTTACAAGCTATTTACACTCGCTCACTGATCTTTCCTAATTTTAAGGCTTTCTATCAACTAGCTTTTATTCGCATACCGTTATATCGTACCAATAAATTATAAACGTTTAAGTGCGGAAACCTGCCCAGCAGAAAGAAAGAAAGAAAGAAAGAAACGTTGTGGAAACCAATTTTAATAATGAAATAAATAAATTAAAGCATTTATTTCCAAATTGTTATGAGCACAATCTCCTTATGTACAGTAGGTACAAGTACTTTAACAAAACAGTTTTATGACTAAAATATCCATATCCATGATAACCCTATGCGAAATCTGCCTGTTTGTCCGTCTGCTACGCTTTCTCAGCCTATCTCTTCAACCGGTTTTTTTATAAAGTTTGGTATGAAGATAGGTTGTATCCCGGGGATGGGCATAGGTTTTTTTATCAAAGCCTGAATCCACACGCGATGGAGACGCGAGCATCACCTAGTTAAATATAAAATCGGAAACAAAACATTAATCAAAATTTGATAGGCTTATGACTTTACTGGTTGCTCAGTAATGATTTTTAGAGATTGTATTTAGATTTGTAGATTTGTATTGTAGAAAATTGATAAATGTGTGCTTATAGTTGTGATACCATTCTTGAATATTAAAATTAATCGATATATGTTTATTTATTATTTATAGGTCATGTACCCTGTATAGTTATGATTAGCTTTGTGTTTTGCTTGTGTAGTTATAATAGAGCTTTGCATTGTGATTATTATTTTCTGATTAAAACTCCTAAAATTAATAGAGCTTGTACTAACATAATATTATTATTTTATAATAATAGATTGTTTTCACCGTTCATTACGTATTATGAAAAGCAGATCATGCATGCTAAATTGTATTAATTATGCGTAAATTAAATTTAAATTGCAGTTTGCAAATCCCATATTTGACGTCAAATAATTTCGATCTGTAATTACGTTCAATTATTGATACGGGCAACAGTGGTTTAAGACGATAACGGTATAGACTTTTACCTATAACGGTATATCGGTAATATCGGTATTAGACCCCGAACCGATATCTGTTAGTTACGAGTATACAAATAGAAAAACATTTAAACTGATATTACGGAATATAACATATTATATTAGATGTCCGCCAAATTATTATTCAAAATATTCTTAACGTACACACAAATCCTCCAAACTATTCTCAACATACGTTTCACTCCGACACCGTGTAATCGATTTATAATCGAGCATTATCGAGTCAACATCTCCTGAAGATGCTCCGGTGTCGGAGTGAAACGTACGTTGAGAATAATTCGGAGGATTTGTGTGGTGTGGTTCAAGATACACACTGTACCACATAGATTTACCTATTATGTGGATAATAGCGAATTAAACTTCTTGTTCTTTCATTACCACGGACTTCCGCAATATAGCGCGTGCTTCTATCAATATATATATATGTATATATATATTTTTATATATGTTCGCAGCAACGCAGTGGCCAAGAGAACACAGCATGCGGTACCGAAGCGCTGAAGATTTGGCAATGTTATCGCTCAACTGAATTCCATTTAACTTCATAATAGGCTTTTCATATTCACGTTTAAGTATGTAATATTAGTTATTTATGTTATAAGTTAAAGTTATAAATGCAACGTTACAAACCTTACTACTACATCGATCCAAATACATTACGGCCTAAATTTTTATATTTTTATGAAAATCTACAGCATACTTTCGAAGAGAAGTGGATAATTTTTCAAACAAACATGACAATATGTACAGAATATTATTCTCATAAAATATATTACGTACTCGGTCTGAATCTCATGTTATTTACTGCAGCCATTCGATAAACTAAATTAAATTGTATCTATAATATATTATACAGAGTATGAAAACTTTTCTTTAACATCAATTATAAAAAAGTATCGTCAGCTAAAAGTAACCTAAAACTGATTTAAGAATAAGTACGTCTTTCATGGAATTTGTATTCGTCAGATGTATTCTAGTAGTTACAATAAAAAGTTTTCTGGCCAGTATAATCTGATAAGTTATATTGTAAAATGAGTTATCCGATATGTGACTATTTTAAGCAAATAATATAGGTGCGATATTAACTCCATGTAAAATAATAGAATTTTGGATTCCTGTTTACAAAAATACTCAAAAATTGCTTTTTAGATAAACGTCAATTGTGTAGACAATATTATCTTCCCTTATATTTTATTATGTTTTAACAACCTTAGAGATATCATGTAAAATGTAGAGGTTATTAATAATATTATTATGAAAAAATACTAATTGACAATTACGTACCTAGAATTATTTATATTATAAATAAATGAAGCTTCAAAAATTTACCTGAAAAAATCTTCGCTAAAATTAGCATAAATTAGAATGTGTAACGTGTATAAATTGTAACGTTGATAAAAAGTGTAAATAAATGTAAAATATAGATAAAATAGTTGAGATTTATCGTCATTCGTCCACACCTTCGAGTGTATTTATCGCAAATAGGTAAAACATAAACCTTTTAATAAAAACAAAGAAGCTTCGTTTAATTTTCTTTATACAATTATAAATTAAAGATTTATATATTGTCGCGGTAAACTTGTAAAATGCGTAGAAGTAATTGTGTAACGTAAAAATTTGCGAGTACATGTAGGATGTAGTTTTCCTATGTTTATATTCTGTCAATTGTTCAAACAATTATTAAAATTAAATAGGCAAGAAATTGTATACAAAACAAGCTTATGAATAGATTCGTATTGTAAACTTAGATAACATTGTTATTAATAGATTGTAATGTAATTATTGTAACTTACATGAATTACATAAATATTATACTGTTTATATCAAAACTCCGGTTAAATAATATAATTTTTATTATTGTTTCTAAAAACAGTTGAAGTCTTAGGATAAATGCTTTAATATCTAATGCCAGAGTTTAATGTAACGTAACGAATCGTAATAAAATTAACTGTAATGTACCTATGGAATTTCACGTCGTAGAGTTTAGATGTTACGTTATCATCAGGTAAACGGTTATTGTAATAAAAATATGTAACACAAATATTGTTTTTTTTAGGCTTGATACAATATAGATTCACCTGGAGGGAGGCTTCGGCCGTGGCTAGTTACCACCCTACCGGCAAAGACGTACCGCTAAATTTATTCGCTTAGCGGTACGTCTTTACCGGTAGGGTGAGAACTAGCCACGGCCGAAGACTGCCAACTGACCAGACCAGAGAAAATTCCCCCACTACATCCCATTAACGTCCAGCTGCTGGGCACAGGCCTCCACTCTCGTAGGAGAGAAGGAATTAGAGCTTAGACCTACCACGCTGCTCCAATGAGGGTTAGCGGGCTTTAACGACTATTATCATGTTAGTGATAATAACCGGGACCGACGGCTTAACGTGCCCCCCGAGGCACGGGGGTGAAACACCACCAACTTCCTGACTCCGGGCTATAGTACTGAGAATTTCTAGTCAGAAATGGGAAAAAGGCAAAGTGTATCAATTACCTAATGTCAAACAGGTAAAAACCACTGTACAATTTGATCATGAGGAATTAGATTTAGTGGATACCGCTGTTTTTCTCGGAATAACGTTAGATGCTAAACTCCAATGGGGCCATCATATAGATGACTTATCGAACAGGCTTAGTTCTGCTGTATACGCGGTTAAAAAGATTCGCCAGTTGACAGATATGTCATCTTAGTAGTTCACCTCGGAATTTGAGATACCCAGCTGATTTTTTGTATAAACTTGTATTTTGGCATTCTAAAAGTTGTCTCAAAACCTACATATGGTAGGGTGTCCGCGTCTATTAAAATTTGAGGTCAAAGGTCACAAAAATCGATTTTTTGCTTATTTTTTGCAAATATCTCATTTCCTATGGGGTTTTCGCTATTTGTATTTATTATCAATATTGTAGAGAATTAAATTCCCTACAACTTTTGTTTAAAAAAAATTTTTATACGTTGAATCGTTTTCGAGATAGAGGGCGGAGAGCGCGCGGTTAGAGCATAATGTAAGGTCAACCGGTATAGTCTTGGTCAAAACACGCTATATAAAGTTTATTATGTAATTATTGATAAATATATAATTAATAATAATTTTCATTTGTTATCAACTATTACATTATACATATTTAATCATTTTTTTCATCAATTGAATCTATCTATTCAATAATACTTACAACCTATTCCCAAATTAAAAAAATATTATGGGACAAACTTTAATTACATTATAATTATATTGTCATTTCCACTAATTATAATTTAAGTAGACAATAATGAAGTACAGATTGGAGTAGCATCTTCAGGAGTAGTATCTTCAGGAGTAGCATCTTCAGGAGATGTTGACTCGACAATGCACGATTGTAAAGTCTTTACATTCGTGCATTGTAGAGACCACACCATAGACCACATACACACATTGAGGCAGATTGTGCAGAAGTCCTATGAGTACAAACAGCCTCTGTGTCTCGCTTTCGTGGACTATGAGAAGGCCTTTGACTCCATCGAGATCTGGGCTGTTCTGGAATCCTTGCAGCGATCCCAAGTTGATTGGCGATACATCGAAGTTTTGAAATGAAATGCCTATATAGCTCGGCATTTATGTCTGTCCAAGTACAGGGTGCGTCTACAAGACCTATACAATTGCATCGCGGGGTGAGACAGGGGGATGTTCTGTCCCCGAAACTGTTTTCTAATGCTTTGGAAGATGTCTTTAAAACGCTTGACTGGAACGGACAAGGCATCAACGTGAACGGAGAGCACATTTCACACCTCCGCTTCGCTGATGATATCGTCATCATCGCAAGTTCGCTGCAAGAGCTGCAGAAGATGCTCGATAGCCTTCACGCTGCCTCCCGACGTGTCGGTCTCCGGATGAACTTTGACAAGACCAAGGTTTCATGTTCAATGAATTGGTCATTCCGGGGCCGATTACTGTCAACGGATCTATGCTCGAAACTGTCCAAGAATACACATACCTTGGGCAAATTTTGCAAGTAGGAAGTAACAGTTTCGAGAAAGAGATAGAACGGAGAATACAGCTGGGCTGGGCAGCATATGGCAAACTCCGTCGAGTCTTTTCGTCGCCTATACCGCAATGCCTGAAGACCAAAGTCTTCAATCAGTGCGTCCTGCCGGTTATGACTTACGGTGCCGAAACGTGGACACTGACATCGAGGCTAGTCCACAGACTTCAAGTCGCTCAACGCGCTATGGAAAGAGCTATGCTCGGAATTTCTTTGAGGGATAAAATCCGAAACGAAGTAATTTGCCAAAGAACCAAAGTAATTGACATAGCTAAGCTAGCACGTTGAAGTGGCAGTGGGCTGGTCACGTTTGCCGTAGGACTGACGGCTGCTGGAGTCGCAAGGTCCTAGAGTGGAGACCGCGTCTCGGCAAACGGAGTGTGGGGCGCCCCCCGGCTAGGTGGAGCGACGACATCCGGAGAGTGGCTGGCATCAAATGGATGCTAACAGCCAAGGATAGGCAGCGTTGGCGCAATCTTAAAGAGGCCTATGTCCAACAGTGGATGCATATTGGCTGATGATGATGATGATGATGAGTTGATAACAAATGAAAGTTATTATTAATTATTTATTTATCAATAATTACTTAATAAACTTTATCTAGAGTGTTTTGACAAGACTATACCGTTTGACCTTACATTATGCTCGAACCGCGCGCTCTCCGCCCTCTATCTCGAAAACGATTCAACGTATAAAAAAAATTTTTAGACAAAAGTTGTAGGGAATTCAGTTCTCTACAATATTGATAATAAATACAAATAGCGAAAAACCCATAGGAAATGAGATATTTGCAAAAAATATGCAAAAAATCGATTTTTGTGACCTTTGACCTCAATTTTTAATAGACGCGGACACCCTACCATATGTAGGTTTTGAGACAACTTTTAGAATACCAAAATACAAGTTTATACAAAAAATCAGCTGGGTATCTCAAATTCCGAGATTCTTACCTAATTTTGACTAAGATGACTGGACTATATTTTGGTTACTTTCACAGCATTATGTCATATGGTATATTATTATGGGGTAATGCTGCTGATATTAATTCTGTTTTTGTGCTGAAGAATAGGGCTGTTCGAGCCATATATAATATGGGACCAAGAGAGTCGCTAAGAGATAAATTTAAAGAAATCAATATTATGACAGTGCACAACCAATATATATTTGAAAATATAGTATACGTGCATAAGCACATTAATAAATTCAAGAAGAAAATTGATTGTCATAATGTCAATACCAGAAATAAAAATAAACTTGTAATGCCTGCTTCTAGGCTTCGTAAAACTAGCAATTCATTTGTTGCAAACAGTGTCCGCTTCTACAATAAGCTCCCAGAAGACATGTTGAAGATGTCTCTGAATAAGTTCAAAGTTAATGTAAAATGTAAACTCAATGAAAAATCTTATTACCGTGTGAAGGATTATTTAAATGACAAGGACGCTTGGCAATAGTTTGCTCTAATGGCTCTGATAGTTCCTTAGATAAGATGATTTGTGAGATGGTGATAATGAAAAAAAAAAAAGCCTGGCTGAGTTTGTTGTGGGCTCTTCTCAGACTAGGGCGCGTTTGGAACCCTCGTAGCTTTAGTTTTAAGATACCGTTACTCATTATCACCATCACATTTTTATTTTTATGTAACTGGACGTCAATAAGTGTAGTGTACCTACTTAAATTGAATAAATATTTATGACTTATGACTTATGAAAAAACCCAATACTTAATTATGGCCCGACCCGGGACTCGAACCTGGGACCTCGTCGGCCGCAGTCGAACATGCTAACCACTAGACCAACGATGCAAACAACATACCCAGAACCAAATCTATGAACAATAGGCGGTCCAGGCAGATAGCATTCAGCATGTCAATAGTAGATAACTCGTAAATCACACAGTATAGACGTCACGACCGGACGTGTCGGCCATATTGTCCAAGACTCCTGTTTCCTACGGAACTATGGCTTCACGTATCTCGAAGACATACGCTTCCACGTATCACTCACCCTAGATGACGCCCGTGACTTTGTCCGCGTTGTTGGTTTGTTTGTTTTGTTTTAAATTTTTTATTGCACATACAATTTTACAATGCACAAAGGCGAACTTAATACCTAGAGGTACTCTCTTCCAGTTAACCTTTAGTAGTGGGGACAGGGTTGAAATAACAGTGCGTACAATATAAGGAGAAAAGTTGGGAAAAGAAGAAACATGTTTAGGTAGTATTGATTAAGTTTTTTTTTTATTCCCGCAACGCCTTATAATTTTCCGGTATAAACAGCCTATATTTTTATAGCCTTTGTAGCCTATGTCTTTCCCCGGGGCAGCATATCTCTATACCAAATTTAATCAAAATGGGTTGAAAGGATGGGCCATTATAGCTTAGCAGACAGACACACTTTCACATTTATAATATTAGTATGGATCTACGCCTTTTACGGAACTATGCACTGTCCATCGCGAATATCCACGTGGGCGTAATTTCAGTAGTTATTATAATATAAGCCTAACTTAATTTTATGGCAACGTTTTCAATAAAAATTTAAAGAGGCCGCATTTCACTTCTTCGGCGGCGTAGACTCTACGCCGTAGCACATAATAGGGCCGTAGCAGCCTTCTACGTGGTAGTGATAAACTACGGACGTAGCTAAACTACCAATTAATGATCTACGAGATTGTCTACATTCTTATGCTTCAACAGACTAGGACCGGATGGAAAAAAGTCTGCACAGGACGTCCGCGTTGGAGCGAAAGGACGTTTTGTACTTTGCCTAGTATGTACGACCCCATATAAAATGATAATTTTTTAAAGCGGGCTTTTTATCCCAAGTCCCAAGGTCCAAGAAAACGAAACATTGATACTTACCGTAACTATTAACTTTATTAACTAGCTGATGCCCGCGACTTGGTTCGCGTAGATTGAGGAACTCTTTTATTTTCCGGGTTAAAAAGTAGCCTGTTATTCCAGACTCTAATTGAGTAACAAACATTCATCCACCCATCCATCCAAACATTCGCATTTATAATATTAGTATATTAGTATGTATACCGTATTTTATTTCGGGTTCTTGGCATCAATTTGATTATTTGTACACCACACTGTGGTAGAATAGGAGCACTTTTATACTGGTTCCACCTCAAATGTACAATATTCACAAATAAATAAATTGAATTAAATTGAATTCCGAACTTATTTAATTTATATAAATAAGTTCAGTACGGCAAAGTATTATGATTTTCTTACTTGTACTTCATAAATATTAAATATTGCAACTTTGAACTTGCCGTATCTTGGGCCATAAATCATTAAGCATATGCACAGTACGGCGCGCCGGATGCGACTGGTCGTGATGTCGCAACGCCGGTTTCCTTCGGAACTACGCTTGGTGCTACGGCGTAGCGATAAACACTATCGTTTCTGTAATGGCGGTGGGTATATTATGTATGTTTGTATGTTAAAATATTTTTTCTTTTCTCATCATTACTCGTGTCCTCGTGTATTTATTAATCACTTTGATGTAGAGTTTTAGTACCTATATAATATTAATCACATAATAAATACTAAGGGGTTTTCTCTAGATAATGACAAAGAAATTGGCTTCTGATATATTATGATAATAATGTTGAACCTGATTTTATGAGGAGCACTGCGTTTCATTTACGAATAGGTATGACTTTGTGCAAGTTCTATAATTTTAAAAATAGTCCAAATCGTCCTTGAAGTCGAATGTGTAAAAATCTGGGAGCATATGATCACGTACATGTTCAAATAAAAGCCTTATAAAATAAATACTTAAATAAAATAAAAAACCTTTATTGACTGAAAAATACCATCATCACATACACATACGTAGGTAACATATACATACGTAGGTATATTTAGAAAAAAAATGTATATTACATGTAACATTTATTTTCGGAAACAAACATTTTAATTATTGAAACGGGCCATGATAGTGAGTGATGCGATTCAGACAGAGACCTGCATCGTATTACTCACTGCTATTAATATGAAATAAAGATATATAAATACTAGCGATCCGCCCCGGCTTCGCACGGGTAGCACTAATCATTCTAATAGTCTATACCCAATATAGCTATGAAAATGGTTATCGTGAGTCAACCTTAAAAGCTATCTTTTAAGGTTGACTCACAATAACCATGTCAAAAATGTCCGCGATAGCATACATATAGATGTATGCTATCGCGGACATTTTTTTAGAACTTTTTGAGAGGAACAATTCCACCATACGTTGTTTTCGTGTAACTTTAACTATTTGCACAGCGCACGCCACGTACGCTCTCAGAAGAGAGGATTTTTTCCGACTTAGTTCACATAATTGCAATTTTCGTAAGGATCTCTAATTTTTTAATATATATGTAGCCTATGTTACTCGCTGATAATGTAGCTTTCTATAGGTGAAAGAATTTTTAAAATCGGTTGAGTAGTTTTTGAGTTTATCCATTACAAACAAACAAACAAATCTTTCCTCTTTATAATATTAGTTTAGATTTATATACACATATTTAGCTAAGAGTCTCTACTCTATCTAACAAACCAACAACAATATGTTATGATGCATTAATATACGTCCGTGCTGCAGTCCAAGTATTAAAATGTCAAAACATGCACATAAATTTGACTCAGCTCACTTCAGAGTTCGCTTCGTACATTTATTTCCTGCTACCAATACAGACTTAATATGATAAACAAAGTTTCTCGTATTAAAGTGAGACACCATTTCCCTCACGGCTGAACGGCTGAACAGCTGATGTGGATGAAATGAACAACTTAACTGTCCCTATACAATACAATTTACAACTACCCCAAGTCCCTCGGGATTTCTTTTTTGATAGGATATTAACATTTACATTGCGATTTTTTTTTTTTTTCTTATAGGTTAGGTTTTTTGCTATACGTTCACGTAATTTTAATTATAATATTACTCCACGCTCATAACAAAATTATGTGCACAAATTGTATAAAAAAATGAGTCATCAGTGACTCTTGAACTTATTTCAAAAGTTCTCCGTGAGTCATAAGTGACTCATTGGACAGTTAAGTTGTTAACACAGAGATACATTATAGTCTGGAATAACACTTTTACTACTACTAGGCTCCTTTTTATCCCGGAAAATTAAACGGTTACCACCGGAACCAAAAAACCTTAATCCACGCGGACGAAGTCGCGGGCATCAGCTAGTTTATAATATAACGTTACTCGAGTAGGTATTAGCTGAAAATACTGCCATTGGTATCGAAGCCTTAAAAATCTAATAGAGTTCTGAAAATAAACTCAGGCAAATAGATTTACTTTGCCTTTTTAAACTGTCCACAGCACCGAACAGGAAATTCTGCGGGCGGAAGTGGCCGGCGGCCATGTTGTCTGCGGGTGAACTTCCGGTTTCTAGCCTTCCTGGAACTTTAGCCTGTATGTTGAACACTTTACACGGGCTATGCACCATCTTTTACAGGATAAAAGCGTTTGTTGAATAATTTGTGTACAAATGACATATTAAAAGAGATATAGCCTACAATATTATGTCACTAGCTGATGCCCGCGACTTTTCCGCGTGGATTTAGGTTTTTAATAATCCTGTGGGAATTCTATAATTCCCGGGATTTCCGGGTAGCCTCTTTCCATTCTTAGGATGCAAAGTTACCATGGCAAAGGACATTGGCTACTTTTTATCTCGGAAAATCAAGGAGTTCCCGCGAGAATTTAAAAAAAAGTCAATTAACGCGGACGAAGTCGCGGGCATCATCTATATTTTAATATTTGCAAAATGTTAAAATTAACTCTACTCTTCTACATACAATTGATTGGAAAGGGTTTTCCTGAATTTGAACGTCTTCTTGGTGAATTGAAATCATCAGAGCCTCTGAAACAATGAATAAATCACTTTAGTATAGTAAAGCCGACTAGTCACACAAACACACACTTGGTGATATGCACTACCGAAAGATTCGCACGATCTTACTACCTCTCTGATTCAGGCAGAAAGATGCTAGTACCTGTGAGGTCCTGGATTCGATTTTCGGCTGGTTTGTTTTGATTTTATTATTTATTTCTAAATTATTGACTATCTTTTCCGATGGGAACACTTAGAAATAAAAATAAGGGATTTAGTTACCACTATACTTTTGAGAATTCAAAATTTAATTTAACATTAAATGGGTCATATTCAAATCAGCCAAGTTTTAAAATACTAAGTAGAGGTTCAAAATACCATAAAAATAGGAATAAAATCTGAAACAACATTTTGCTACGCGGAATATAAAATGTCGATAATTTTATTGTGTCTTGGTGTCTCGCCCAAGTGCCTTCAATCTGAATAACGTCAGCAAAAACAATATTATATTAAGTATGTAACAATAAAAAGAAATCTGTTTATAACAAAAAAAAACTTATTTTGAATACCAAACGAAATTATATCAATAATATTACTTATTACAAAAAAGTATATTGTGTTTGTTATAATAAGTTCATATACAGTACATAACAACAAACAATTTTATAAATCACATTAAAAATAATCTTATTTAAAATAATGCAAAACAGGTTAATATAAAAATTACTTTCGTAGAGCATAAATGCAGCAAAATGAGCAGGAAAATATTATTACGCACTTATAGCAATGAGGCCACCTATTGTATTTTTTTTTAATATATCATAAAGTACTAACAACGGTTAATACCCTATTAAAGTTACGATCTAGCCTATGAGTAAATAAATGAGTACCTACCAATATTTTAACCTAAAGTTATACCATAAAATTATATTATCTAAGAATTGGTCCATTGTTTACGCTAAATTTTATTATGAGACTGTGTTCTTGTGTTCTTTGCATTGCACTTAGCACTACACTTTCACTTCACTACACTAACTCGAAGGGCTTAGTCCTTTTAAGTCTACGCACTAAATATGTATTGTCGAGGAGCTGGATGGCCTCGACGTTTACATGATGATGAAGCCTGTATTCGTGGGATTTCGCTTGTCTTCTTATGATTATATCTACAAAGTCCATTTGCAGATGAATATCTTCGTTTCTGACGTACCAGGGTGCATTGACGATACCCCTGAGTATTTTATTTTGGAATCGCTGAATTATTAAGATATTGCTTTTTCTGGTACAGCCCCACAGCTGACAACCATAAGTAAACACTGGCATCAGGACTTGTTTATACAAGAGTATCTTATTTTTTATTGATAACGATGAGTTTCTTCATAAGAGCCAGTACATTTTAATACCTATTGTATGACATAGTTAAATGTGTCTCTACAATGATAGCATAAAAATAGTACGTAATATTCCTATCAATACTACAGTGTCAGTGATATAGGAACATTATGTACTATTTTTCATCACAGCTTCATACTATAAATGCGAAAGACGTGAATCTTTATTGGTTTGCTAATGTCTTTCAATCGCATCGCAAAGAAGTAACAGATTGACGTAATTAAAAAAATCAAACCCACAATACAATAAACAAAGCTACCTATTAATAGCATTGTTAGGATGGTATTATTTTGCTAACGGTACTTAACACAACATAGAGTAGACAAACTTCGTTACCGATCATTGACAGCATAATGCACTCTGCTGTACTGTTCATACAACTCACTTTACACTAATTCGCTGATAATAAAGCTAAGTTAATATAAGTACTTTAGTGATCCTGAAGAGTACCTACAGGTACTTACTTGCTATCAATTGTGGTAGTGCTGAAATGCCTCTTAGTACTTAAGAGCATCTTTAATAAATCTTTATAGGTAGGTATACTTAGATTTCTGTTTTCAAAACTTTGCTATTGGTCCAAGATTGGTATTAATCCCGTTTTTTTTATATTTTGCTTTGGAATAATATTAGAAACCACGTTGTTCATTGTCAGACACCTAGTACGATTGCAACCCTCTGTCAGACAGTCGTAAATTATAAAAAAACAGGGTACAACAAACAACCGCGATCCAAACTTCATAGTCGGGGATCGTTTATACCTCTATTAGATACATACATTCAAAACATTTCAGCTTTAATAAAATAACGTAGGACTGATCGTCGCGGGATCTTGCTCTATATAAGCACGTTTTTTTTTAATTGTTGCATAAAACCTCTACCCCTAGCAACTCTTTTATTTTCCGTGCGGGGATGGTATTTTTTTAATATTTTTCACCATAAATCAAAAAGTAAGGGGCTCAAAAATAAATAAATATTTATTTTGAAGCCCTTTAGTACGGATGCCCCACTTGATCTTACTATAACCCTGCACTTCGGATATTCGGGAAGAAATTGAAAATACTTTTGTCCCGGAAAACCAGGGAGTTTCCACTGGAATTTCAAAAAATCGAAATCCACGCAGATGAAATCATGTGCATCTTATAATGTCTTTCCGGCCGAATTTCGGCCACGGCGGCCAATCTCCAGAGAGATTAGCCATCTGCGCGGGATATAATTGTAGTGCACAAGTGTGTGCGCAAACACAGGTGCATTCTCTGTTCCTTTACTGACATAGCCCGATGGGACGGAAAATCCGACACGACTACAGAGAGATCTGGCGCAGGACCTACGGATATACGTGCTTTCCGAGGCACGAGGGTGAAACACCGCCTACTTCCTAACCCTGGGGCTAGTAGATTTTCTTGTCAGAAAAACCCAAAACTTAATTATGGCCCGACCCAGGATTCGAACCTGAAACCTCCTCAGCTGCAGGTGAACTGACCATTAGACCAAAGAGGCAGTCAACTGTATCAACTTATGTATTAAAAGATTATTATAATTTTATCATTCCTCAGCTTAAACCCCAAGCGCATTAAAACCAACGCTCTATCTTGCGCTCTCCCTAGGAAAGCCGCAAACACCACTAATTAGGTGTTAAATCACTGGAACGACTAAATCCTACGTGGAAGGACGCTGCACTGTTTACAGTGATTTACAACCCTGAATACACTTTGCGTAGACCCAGTTTTACCACAGGTTTTACTGTATTATATATTACTAGCTGAAACCCGCGACTTCGTTCGCGTGGTTAAAGGTTTTTTTGAATCCCGCGGGAACTCCTTAATTTAGTAAGTCTCCTTAAGTTAGTAAACAGTTTGGATTTACACGGGGTCGCTCAACAATCGATGCTGGTGTTGAGTTAATTCAAAATATATTCGAAGCCTGGGAAGAGTCACGTGATGCACTTGGCGTTTTCTGTGATTTATCCAAGGCTTTTGATTGTGTTGATCATAAAACATTAGTCAGAAAACTGCACCATTATGGAATTAGGGGTGTAGCACTGGATATGATGAATTCCTACTTAAAAAATAGGATGCAAAAGGTAGACGTCAATGGAAAGCGGTCTTCCGGATCGATTGTAAAAATGGGGGTTCCACAAGGTTCAATTTTAGGGCCTTTTCTATTCCTCATTTACATTAACGATCTTCCTTATCTTGCCAAAGATAATCATGGGATAGTATTGTTTGCTGATGATACATCACTTTTGTTTAAAATAAATCGTTACGAAACAACTCTTGACGAAGTAAACAATTCTCTCACTAAAGTGGTACAGTGGTTTGAAGCTAATAACCTACTCCTCAATGGAAAAAAGACAAAGTGTATCAAATTTACATTACCTAATGTCAAACAGGTAAAAACCACTGTACAACTTGATCATGAGGAATTAGATTTAGTGGATACCGCTGTTTTTCTCGGAATAACGTTAGATGCTAAACTCCAATGGGGCCATCACATAAATGACTTATCGAACAGGCTTAGTTCTGCTGCATACGCGGTTAAAAAGATTCGCCAGTTGACTGATATAGAAACGGCGAGATTAGTTTATTTTGGTTACTTTCACAGCATTATGTCATATGGTATATTATTATGGGGTAATGCTGCTGATATTAATTCTGTTTTTGTGCTGCAGAAGAGGGCTGTTCGAGCCATATATAATATGGGACCAAGAGAGTCGCTAAGAGATAAATTCAAAAAAATCAATATTATGACAGTGCACAACCAATATATATTTGAAAATTTAGTATACGTGCATAAACACATTGATAAATTCAAGAAGAAAAGTGATTGTCATAATGTCAATACTAGAAATAAAAATAAACTTGTAATGCCTGCTTCTAGGCTTAGTAAAACTAGCAATTCATTTGTTGGAAAGAGTGTCCGCTTCTACAATAAGCTCCCAGAAGACATGTTGAAGATGTCTCTGAATAAGTTCAAAGTTAATGTAAAACGTAAACTCATTGGAAAATCCTATTACCATGTGAAGGATTACTTAAATGACAAGGAAGCTTGGCAATAATTTGCTCTAATGGCTCTGATAGTTCCTTAGTTAAGATGATTTGTGAGATGGTGATAATGAAAAAAAATAAAAAACCCCAGCTGAGTTTGTTGTGGGCTCTTCTCAGACCTGGGCGCGTTTGGAACCCTCGTAGCTTTAGTTTTAAGATACCGTAACAGATTATCACCATCATATCTTTATTTTTATGTAACTGGACGTCAATAAGTGTAGTGTACCTACCTAAATTGAATAAATATTTATGATGATTATGATTATGATTTCCGGGATAAAAAGTAGCCTATGTCACTCTCCAGGTCCTCAACTATACCCATGCCAAAAATCACGTTGATCCGTTGCTCCGTTGCGGCGTGATTGAAGGACAAACCAACAAACCAATAAACCAACACTTAATACTTAATAGACTTTTACTTAATATACTTTTTTACTGATTATAGTTAAGTTTTGAGTATTATGATATTGTGTTGTTTTAGGTTATTGATTTGTATAAGTAATTTTTATAAGTATATTTGTATAAGAGGAATGTGCAATGTCCAGATAAACTCACGAGAGTTTCAGGACGAGAAGATGTAATTTGTAAAAACCTATTATTGTTGAATAAAGAATAAATAAAAAAACAAACAAACACACTTCCCACAGGAATTCCTCAGTTTTGCGGGATAAAAAGTAGCCTAGTCCTTCCCCGGGATACAATCTAACACTGTACCAAATTTCATCAAAATTGGTTGAGCAGCTGGGTGAAAGCGTAGCAGACAGACAGACACAATTTCGCGATATAATATCAGTATGAATAGTATGAATGTATGGATGTACCTATCGACTTTGTGTTTCACTTGTCCCGCCAGCGATTGTCTCAGAGACAAAACAACGCCATGTTTACTGTAATCCGCGCCGATCTGGGTTATGACTCGGGCTCCTTCCACCTGTCAAAAAGACAATTCAATTATCAAAATGTTTCCACCCATGGGGAATAATAGGGATGATGACTATATCAAAAATAAATAATTTCTAACTCATTATTAAATAGAGGGTCTTCCAACAGACCTAAAATTTACATCCTCAGTTAGTTTTAAGTTTGATAACCATTTTAAAATATAGATTAAAGAATAAAAGTGCTTAAAGCGATGGTACTCATAGTATACCCCCAGTAATGGCAAGTTGTGACGTAATGGGATGGGGTGTTGTTAGAATCCTTACATCCTCCCGAGTGCCACTGGCTATAATTTTATTTGTTTTTTTTTTAATAAGGCAGGGCGGTCGTGTTTTTTATTTTTAAATTCACTTCACTTCACTTCACTCGCTTGTATTATTGAACGTCTGGTATCTGTGCAGATTGCTGCCATCATATGATTATGAAAAGCCATAATTTAGATAAACGATTTTCCACTCTTTTTTAATGTACCCTAGCCATTATCTAAAATTCAAAATTCAAATGTTTTTTATTCAAATAAACTTTTACAAGTGCTTTTGAATCGTCGAATGAATCTACCACTGGTTCGGAATGCCATTCCTACGAGAAGAACCAGCAAGAAACTCAGCCGCTATCTATCTAAACGATCCGCGGTCCTCCAAATGGAATTGAAACCGTGGTACAGTTATCACGTTTTTCTTTTACACGAGATCGCTCTGGAGGCATACTATCATAGCTTAAAGCAGTATTGTCTAAATATTGTTGACACTCTTGTTTCAGAATTATATTAATATATATATATATATATATATAAAATATACAGGGTGGCCCAAATAGTGACGTCCAAAGAAAAAATTTAGATTCCTCGTACCTAGACCTATCAGAAAATACCCCATGTATGTTCAGCGATTTTTGGTAGTTTAGGAGTTATAAATTGTTAAAACTTTTGGAGTGCCTAAGCTTCCCTTATTAGTTAAAAAATTTGGTACTTTATGGGGCATTATTGTGAGAAATCGGACTTCAAATGTGGTAAGGCGGTAATTTCTGAACTTAAAATTTGATTCTTAAATTTAAGTTTTGCCTATTTTTGACAATTTTATGGCTAACTGCAGTAGGAAACTTTGCATTTAAGTATTTTCTACAAAAATAATCGATATTTTTCGATTAAGTGACATCAAGGTTACGTAAAAGTTATTTGGATATATTCTAGTCTAAGTTTTTTATTGTGTGTTTTCAGGCAATAAAAAACTTAGACTAGAATATCATTAGAATACGAAGATGGGAAACAAGTCGGTCCCGAAGCCAGAAGACCCCGGTTCGAGTCCAGCGTCCTCCAGTCCGACTGGTTTTTCATTGTAATATAAACTTATAATATTTTATTTAAAAAAAAGATTTTTTTTTTTCTCTTGCCAAAAAAGATGGTGGTGTACGACCCATTGCTGTGGGTTCCACCATAAGACGCATTGTTTCCAAAATCTGCTGCAGGAACATTGCGCCATCTATGTCAGAATTTTTTCAACCTATACAGCTAGGCTTCGGATGTAAGGGTGGTTGTGAAGCTGCAGTTCACGCTGCTCGTACTTTTCTATTAAACTCAGGCGAGGAGGTGTTGCTGAAAGTTGATGTTAAAAATGCATTTAACTCAATTGATCGTAACATCCTCCTCTCTGAGGTTAAAAACAAAATTCCAAAAGTTTTCCCTTACCTTTGGCAATGTTACGCGGAACCTTCCAAATTATTGTATAAATCCAATTTTCTAAGCTCTGCTGTAGGTTGCCAACAGGGGGATCCACTGGGACCTGCCATGTTCAGTTTGGCTATTCACCCAATTATTTCGGAATTGAATTCTAAATTTAACATTTGGTATCTAGATGATGGAACTTTAGGAGGTGAAGCTTCATCTGTTTTAGGCGATCTTACGGTTTTAATTGAACAATTTAAATCTGTTGGTTTGGAATTGAATTTTGGCAAGTGTGAGCTCTATATTCCAAATTCAATGGAAACCCAAAAAAGACAAATAATTACTGAAAAATTTAATAATTTGGCACCAGGAATCAAAATTTTAAGTGAAGACTCGCTTCGCCTTCTTGGAGCTCCCGTCTTAGTTGATTCTATTCCGCTTTTTATCAATGACCAAATTACTAAATTTGATCAATGTTCGGAACGCCTCTTCCAAATTAATTCACACATGGCCCTTTTTATTATAAAATACTGTCTTTTCGTTCCAAAATTTACCTATTTTCTTCGATGCTCACCACTTTGGAAATTCCTACCCTTATTGAATGATTTAGATAAGAAAATTCAAAACACTCTATCCAAAATTCTAAATTGTCCTTTAGATGGGACGTCATGGACACAAGCTTCTCTCCCAGTTCGGTACGGTGGTTTAGGCATTCGTAAAATTAGCAGTGTATCATTACCAGCATTTCTATCTTCTGCTTATAGTACGTTTAAGCTCTTTGGCAATATTATAAACCAATCATTAGGTTCCATTGAGCTGTCGTATTTGGCAGAAGCTAGAGTTGCTTTCAATGTGGCATGTCCTAGTAAGGAACCAGTATCTTTGTTTTCTCAAAGACAATGGGACGACGCACTGTGTTCGGATGTTTTGCAGGAGCTTATAAATTCATCACCTACTGCAAGCGACCGTGCTCGCCTTCTTGCGGTGTCTACGAGGGAATCAAGTTACTGGCTTCAAGCTCTCCCGTCTAAGCATTTAGGCACTCTGTTGGACCACCTCACTCTGACGATTGCGGTTGGTCTTCGACTTGGCGCCAAGTTACAGCAGCCACATCTTTGCCACTGTGGTGTGGCAGTGGACGCGTATGGCCATCACGGGCTTTCTTGTATTAGAAGTGCCGGTCGTCTTTCGCGTCATGCTTCCCTGAATGACATCATTCGTAGGTCTCTTGCCACCGCTAAAGTGCCTGCAGTTTTAGAGCCTAATGGCTTGGCGCGCTGTGATGGTAAGAGACCTGACGGGATGACTCTTGTTCCGTGGAAGCAAGGAAGGTCGCTTGTTTGGGATGCCACATGTGTGGATACGCTGGCGTTGTCCCACTTGCAGGCGACCTCCATGACGGCGGGGGCGGCAGCGACTAATGCAGAAAGAGCCAAGAGGCGCAAGTATGAAATTATAGAAAATAATTTCATTTTTGTGCCTTTTGGTGTTGAAACCCTGGGGTCGTGGGGCGAAGATGCTAGATCCTTTTTTAAGGATCTATCTTCTCGTCTCACAGAGTCCACAGGTGACCGGAGGGCTGGCAGTTACCTCGGCCAACATATAAGTTTGGCTATTCAGCGAGGTAACGCAGCCAGCGTTCTGGGCACATTGCCTCATTACAGCGGCATAGATGATATTTTTTAATGTTTAGTTTTTAATTTAGATTTAATTTAGTTTTTAATAGTATTATGTAGTAGTTAAACTAAACTGGAATTCCACATGAATAAAGTATTTGAAAATAAAAAAAAAAAAAAAAAAAAAAAAAAAAAAAAAAAAAAAAAAAAAAAAAAGTATATATAATTTATTATTTAAATATGATTTACACAAAACACAATTTACCGAAAAAAATACCGAGCAATGCTAGACATAAATCCAGACATAAAAGTGATATTTTAAAATAATATTGCTTTATGCGATGGTAGTAAGGCCCCTGATTGAGTTGGTCTGACGCTTTTGTCTGGTTCTGAAGCGATCAAAAGATAGCGACAGTGCTTTGAATAACGCTTGCTTTTACAATATTGTAGCATCAATAGCTCACAGCGCTGAAATGGTGAAAGCCAAGTGATTCAGAGTTTCAGACAGGGTCGCGAGTTCGATCCCCGGACACGCACCTCTGACTCTTCGAAGCTTGCACGCCTGAAAGTTCTCCATCTCGTATGTGTGTGAAATCTGAAAATCCACATCTGGCCAGGGTGGTGGCCTAATCTTTTAAAGGATGTCAGTAATAATTAATGCGATAGTGTGTTTGTTAGTTTGTTGGTTTGTCGTTCAATCACGCCGCAACGGAGCAACGGATTTACGTGATTTTGGCATGGGTATTGTTGAGGACCTGAAGAGTGACATAGGCTTCTTTTTATCCCGGAAAATTATGGAGTCCCAGTGGGAATTAAAATAACTTATTTCACGCGGACGAAGTCGCTGGCATCAGCTAAGTACTACAATATAACAATGGATAATTAATTGATATTTAAAAATATGTAGGTAAATAACATACCACTCCCGTATCAGTCGCAACCTTTCTATAATCCACTCTACAAACATTAAAAACCCGCCATCCGAATTTCGCAAAGACTTTCGGACAAAAAGTTACCAATAAAACAAGTTTCGTAAATATTTTACGGAAACAGCAAAGAAAAGCGCGCACAAAGGTACGGAAAACAATTAGAAGTGACATTGAGATCTGCTATTAAGTACTGCACAAACGTATCTGAGTTTGTAATGGCGAGTACTTCAAATAAGGGGGATTCAAAGAAATCATTATTCCAACGTTTTCCGCGCGCGACCACTTGGAAACATAGTGATGTGAAGATGAAACAATATCGATAAAATCAAAATAAAATAAAACACTGGGACTGACTGAATAATGACCGGTAAAGGGATGATAATAAAGATAGGAACTACGTATGATAATAATTATTGAGAACTGCTTTATTTAATACGGGGAGATTCAAAAAAATCACTATCCCACTGACTTCTGCCCGTGAATGCTGTGATGATAAAAGTTGATTTAAACAATGAAAAATATCGATAAAAATGGATTTAACAAAATAAAATGGACTGGACTAGACACAGTGCCTGATGTAGTCTCATAAACGGGCCCACTAAAGATTGCAGTAGTGTCATATTATAGCTATCCATTTCTAGATGGTTATTTTTTTTTAATCTTTATGATATATCACGGTCAAATATTTTGTAACTCCTGACTCGGTATGCGTTTTGGCATTGCTGTAAGCATACCGAGGATGTTGTATAGTATAAGTGCCGTGTTAAAGTAGTCAACATAAACGAATAGGCAGATAAACAGCTTAACATAATATTTAAACCACAAACAAAGCTGTCATACTTTGCATTTGTAATACCAATCACAGCTGCTGTCGCCTCTGTCCCTAACCAAGAGATAAAGCAAATCATACAAACCTCAAATTTTCATTATCAAATAAACCAACCAACAAATAAGTCACACTTTTGCATTTATAATAATAATACGGATAAAATGGAAACATTTTTAGATTGTCGATATATTATTTTCCCAGTTCCTGCTACTATTTATTTTATAGCAACCTTAATCTCGGACAATGGAGTACTTCTATGCAAAGTGAAACCTTGCCAGTCCAATTTTGATTGTCGATATTTAGGTCGTATTTTAAGCTTCGCATCCCTAAATCAGGTACGCGCGCCGCTGGGTAACGAAGCTAATCTGTGTTCAAGTGTCGACAATTTGAGGCGTAACAACAGAAAATAAGCAAGACCGCCCTATGCTTAATCTAAGAAATAAACGTCCTGTAATCATCCCTCTCTGTTCTGTCTGTTTGTGTTTTATAGCTACGCTAATTCTATTTTAGAATTGAAACTTCTTTTGAATCGTAGTGATTTGAAAATTCGATGAAACGAAAAACGAAAAGAAAAAGCGACACCAAAAAGAGACAAAAATATATAAGATTTAGCCTGCGAGATAATACAAGTTATATTTATCTTTTTTTTATGCACTACAAGTTAGCCCTTGACTGCGATCTCACATGATGGTAAGTGATGATGCAGTCTAAGATGATAGTGGGCTAACCTGTTAGGGGCATGGCAGTTATATTAAACCCATACCCCTATTCGATTTCTACACGACATCGTACCGGAACGCTAAATCGCTTGGCGGCACGTCTTTACCGGTAGGGTGGTAACTAGCCACGGCCGAAGCCTCCCACCAGGTTAGACCAAGGAAAATTCAGAAATTATAAATTCCCAAATTGACCCTGCCAGGGATCGAACCCGGGACCTCCGCACGTTAAGACAACAGCGCTACACACTGCGCCACGGAGGTCTCATTATCTAGTAAGCTACTTTTCTGAAGTTTCACTTCTGCCGTTTCAAAAAGTGTGTGAATTGTACACACACACTTTTTTTTATTTTTATAAACGAAGTTTTACTGGGACTCTATATTTGTGTTTTTACTTATATGACCTGCGCTATAGATGATTTTTGCCAATTTGATACAATTAAATAACTTTTCTGAATTTTAACTATCCATTACCTACTTACATTATAAATGCGATAGTGTGTGACTATCTGTCTGTTATGCTTCCACGGCCCATCTATTCAAACTATTTTGACAAAATTTTAAAATAGGTTGCCATACTTCCAATCATACAAATTATTCAATAATCTTTTTCAACTCTGAAAATCATTGATTGTTATGTTTGTAAAATCCGCACAATTTATCAAAAACCAGAATCCACGCGAGAAGGCGAAGGTACGGGGCATCATGTAATAACTAATTATCATCAAATAATTAAATAACAACTGGGATCTAAAGTATTGACAATTATTTAGGAGAAAAATTTAAGAATGCATTTAAATTATATGTAAGTTAAATATTGTCATTCACTTTGTCTTCTTGGTGCTCCTCTTTTTAACGAAGCCATACAACCAATCTTGGACAAAAAAATCAGAACATTTTCGGCACATTCTGACAAATTGGGCGCTCTAAATTCTCACATTGCATTTTCGATCCTAAAATATTGCCTTTTTGTACCTAAATTAATTTACATACTCCGTGCGAGCCCAATTTGGAAATTTCCTGGACTACTCGATATTATGGATGCCACCTTAAGAGATACGCTAGAAAAAATTCTAAATTTATATTTTGATGATCAGTCCTGGAATCAAGCTACTTTACCGGTCAAGTATGGTGGCATCGGCGTGAGAAAAATTTCCAGTGTTGCTCTTCCTGCTTTTCTGTCCTCTGTGCATAGTATAAAAGAGCTTAGTTCTCAGATTCTTAATTCTAATTCAGTTTCATTGACCTATGCCACAGAGGCCCTAGAGAGTTGGAAGGTCAGGTGTCCCAATGACGACATCCCGAAGGAATGTTTCACACAAAAACTTTGGGATGTGCCGTTGGTTCGGCTGACACATACAAATTTGGTTCAAAATCTTACAAGTGAAAGAGATCGAGCAAGGCTTCTAGCCTTATCTGAAAAAGAATCCGGGTATTGGCTTCATGCCTTGCCATCCAAAAATCTAGGCACGCTTTTAGATAACGAAAGTTTTCGTGTGGCTCTAGGTCTCAGATTGGGAACACCCCTGTGCTATGAGCACAGATGTCCGTGTGGAAAAGAGGTCGATAAATTTGGAATTCACGGACTCTCTTGCCAAAGGAGCGCTGGTAGGCTTTTTCGGCATGGCTCTCTCAATGATACGATCAAAAGGGCTCTTGCCACCATAGATATTCCTGCGCTCATTGAGCCGGCAGGGATTAGTCAACGGGGACGGGCGCTAATGTGGGACGCAACATGCGTAGACACATTGGCCCCGTGTCATATCAGGGAGACAGCATCAAGGCCGGGAGCCGCAGCAGAAAAGGCTGAAACCGGCAAGCGGCGGAAGTATGCCTCTCTCATAGAGAGTTACATATTTGTTCCGTTTGCCGTGGAGACCCTGGGGCCGTGGAGTCTTAGTGGCAAAAATTTTTTGCGAGATATTTCACCGCGGTTGATTGCCTCATCTGGTGACAGAAGGGCTGGCTCATTTTTTGCGCAAAGGATCAGCCTGGCTGTCCAGCGCGGAAATGCAGCCAGCATTCTCGCCACCATTCCACGTGGGCATGATTTATATAGTAGTTAGGTTAGGCTAGCTAGCTTTAATTTCTATTGTATAGTTAAATATTTATTCAGATTATAGCCTTCACGAATGCAGCCCATCGCAAAACAAGCGTTAATATCGCATCGAGGGTGTATATTTTTGCTATAAATTAAACGTTGGATACGAAACGAGTTTTTCATACGACAGTTGGTTAAACTCGCTACTTTATATTGCGAAATG
The DNA here is from genome assembly GCA_917051295.2 of Erebia ligea. NCBI lineage: Eukaryota > Metazoa > Arthropoda > Insecta > Lepidoptera > Nymphalidae > Erebia > Erebia ligea. The sequence goes on from OU785241.1 coordinate 4,815,677, forward strand.
AAACGCATTTAAATTACATTAAAGCGGGGCGTACTCGTAGAACTAAGCTAGTATATCATAAACAAAGTTATACCTTACATGTTTTCAATGTAAATGCGAAACTATGTGATAATTGGACGTGTGTCGCACAACAATACGCAAATAGTCTGAGAGATGGTGATAATAGATCATACGTCTATTTTATCATTCTGACCCCGATTACGGAAAGCTGTATCAATCATTGTTACAGTATCAATTGTTGTGATTGGCTGAATTTATGGTGTACTGGCTGCGAAAATGGATTTGTCGTCGTCTAATCTAAAACTTAACGCGCCTCACTAAACGTTTGCGGCATTTATGTTGTATGAACGAATGAATGAACGACCAATAGGTCGGACCGGGAGGTCTTCCAATTTGTGTGCATTGCTAGTGACTTACTTTGCTGCTGAGCGTAAAACATTGGCGGTGCGTTCATTAGGGTTCCGTACCAAAATGGTAAAAATGGAACCCTTATGGTGCGACTTTCTCCGTCTGTCTGTCTGTCTGTCTGTCTGTCCGTCCGTCACACTCGATTATTTCAGTAACTACCGAAGCTATCGACATGAAATTTGGAATAGTTGTGTATATTAGTGGCCCAAAGACACTGGAATTAAAAAAAAATGGAAATTATTTTTGTTCTTATTTAAAAAGGGGGGAAAATCGGAGGGTTGAAATTTAAAAGTGAGATAACTGTACTGTGTGGGGTATCATATGAAAGGGTTTACTTTGTACATTCTAAAACAGATTTTTAATTATTTTTAGTCATGATAGTTTTTGATTTATCGGGGAAAAAGTCAAAAAAAATACCGTTCCCCCCCCCTTATCTCCGGAGTTTACCAATCGAAAAATCTGAAATAATTATGGTCAATAGGAATTTATGTATATTTTACAGGAAAACTATAGCCAATGCTCTAACTAGCATAGTTTTTTTGATATTAACAGAAAACCTCTACAAACAAAGTTACTTTTGCGGTTCATTAAATTCATTAATCGTATAACTTGCTACAGGTTTGTACGGAACCCTCGGTGCGCGAGTCCGACTCGCACTTTGCCGGTTTTTTTTTTTAAATACGACAGGTGACCTCATTTTCACCACTACAGCCAATTAACGTCCCACTGCTGGGCACAAGCCTCCCATTTCATAGGAGAGAGGGAATTAGAGCTTAGATCCTGACCTCCATTTACCTATTAATAATACCATTATTTTATCCAGTCATAAAAAATTGGCGCTCTATAAAAAGGGCAGGAAAAGCAAATCAAAATAACTGTAAGCATTTGAACACATTCCTACGAAGAATTCGCAACAGGCGGGATTGTAAACAAACACGAAATTATCAGAAAGACATTGTTTAGAATGACAGTGAGCGTCCACGAGCACTGTTGTCGATAAAGTATTATGAATTTACCGATAAGTAAGTCATAAACAAGTAAAAAGTTGATAAATTTGTAATGAAAATCAAAAAAATATCAAGGAATAGTATTACAATGTATTACGTCAGAGAAATGGTGTTTATAAGTCCCTGCAGAAAAACTTTAATCAGGTTTTGCTTTACCGCAACCATATTCGGCTTGTCGGTTTTATTTTTCTGGATACCACATCTAATAATTAGCCAGAACTTTTTTTTGGAATACTGGCAGAATAGATACCCTACAGATTTGAAATATATTTTGATGTGGAAACCTTCGGGTACATTTAAGAAGCTCCTTTTTCAAAAACACACAATACCAGACGGTCAAACTGCATTTATCAAGCAAGAATGTGAATATATTAATTGCTATGTAACGTACAATAAAGATTTGCTAAACGATGATAATCAGAAATTTGATGCAGTGGTTTTCAATGTACGCGACATGGTGAAATATCCACCAGAAAATTTTAATTTGAAAAGGTCATTAGAACAGAAATACATATTTCATTCTTTGGATTCCTCAGAAAAGTATCCAGTATGTAACTCTTTCTATGATAACTTCTTCAGTTGGACGTGGACATACAAACTAAACTCTGACATTCCACAAACGTTAATCAACATTTACAATGACAAAAAAGTTTGGGTAGGACCGAAGAAAAATTTAACCTGGGTCCAAAAAATGATCAGACGAGATCACTTTAATAGAAAAGTTTTCAATAAAACTAAAGCAGTTGCATGGTTAGTACCTCGATGTAAGACTAAAGCCAAGTATCAAGATTTTATAAACGAACTTAAAATTGAGTTGAAAGGGTATAACTATACCTTAGACCTTTATGGCCCGTGTGGTAATAAAAAATGTCCCAATGGAAGTATCCCAAAGTGCCTCAAGATGATAGAAAAGAGATATTTCTTCCAATTAGTTCTGGAAGATTCACTTTCTGAGGATTATGTTTCAGAAAGGATGGTTAAGGCTTTGTCTTATATAGTGGTCCCTATTATATTAGGAATATCAGATTACAAAAGGTAAGAATTTTGTACTCATTTCCTTGAAATAATTTCATATCAATGAGATTTTTTTTGTAACCAAAAAACATTCAAAAAATAAGAACGTCAATGACTGAAACTGAAACTGACTGAATGACTAACATCGTCCACAGCTCAAAACCCGAGTACTTGAATTTTTGCAAGCAGGACTTCCACCCTCACTAATAGATTCTAAAACGTTAAAAAAAGCAGGACTTCCACCCTCACTAATAGATTCTAAAACGTTAAAAAAAAAATTATTTCCAGCTTCCTACCTCCCGGCTCATACATAAACGCACAAAGTTTTGACATGAAGAAAATCGGAGCTATCATTGACTACCTAATGAAATACCCCGAAAAGTATTATTATTTCTTCGATTGGAAGAATCACTATTACTACACCGCCCGTCCTAGGTCTCAAATGTGTGATCTATGTACAAAACTGAATAGCAATGAGACGGTAACCTCTCCGACTATGTATATACATTTTCGGAAATGGTGGAACCCTGATTTTAGGGACGCATGCCAGCAAATGAGTATGAACAATAATATGTTACAATGATTGATATTTTCTGCTTTTTTTTAATTATAAGGCTTAATTTTATCGTTAATATAACCACATAATAAAAATAATCAAGCCCATCAGTGACTATTATTCTATGTTATCTAGATAGGCCCCCCGATTACGTAAGAATTGTCGACCAAACGTTTAAGATTTTCGTCAAAGTAAAATAAACCGTGACAGCATTGAATTAGAGCTCAATTTCATCCGCCCATTCTTATACGTTTAGGGTATCGTACATACCTAAACGTATAAGAATGGGTTGGTATAAGTCGGCCATTGCAGTGTAAAAAAATATTTTTCATCCCACCATCTCGGAAAGAGTATTTTTACTCTTCGATATCTGATGGTAAAAGCCGTTATTACCCTCTAGAGGATAAAGTAAATTGAATTTAGAACATCGTGTGCGCGTTAGTAAATATCACTCGTCTATGAAGTTTGTGAATTCAAAACATCATTAAAACCTATTTACTTGTACCTCTATGGTGCCGAATTTCCATACAATCGTTTTTAATTTGTTAAAAACTCACACTCGTAACCTTCTTGGTGTACTTTTTTAATTTGCTTTGCGCGCACTATTTTCTTTCACGTCATATTGTTTAAAATTAAAACCGAATAAAAACAAGAAAATTGAAAATAAGTGAAAAACCTAAAATGAGTGATTCTAGTGACGAAGAAATTAACAGAATTGAATTTAATCTTGTGATTTTTTTTGCATTTAGTCATTTCCTCGCTGAGGTGGGATGAAAAGTTACCTTGTGATTCTTTTTGCATTTAGTCATTTCCTCGCTGAGGTGGGATGAAAAGTTACGTGTTGCACTCGAGTGAAAATATTTTTCACCTCGTGCTCTTTTGATTCCCTCGCTGACGCTCAGGATTCTAATTTTTGAATCACTCGCTCCGCTCGTGATTCAATTTTAGAATCCTTCGCTTGCTCGGTCATCAAAATTGAGCACGCGGTTAAAAAACAACTTTTCACTCTTGTATAACAAATAACTATTACACCGGAGCTTCAGGTTGACACTTTGTTTTATAAACGCTACCGCAACTAATTTGTACTATCCATACATATCACTTATCCCTCTCGGAATCAGATTAAAAGATTTCAATATTATTTTTGGGCCACATCTGCGTTCGACGTCTCAAGTCAGATTTATTATTGAATACTTTTTTGTGCCCCTATTCTGAGTTGTGACGAGGCAGTGATACGCTATCAATCTTCTTCAATTTCGATATTGTATTCTTATCATTTCTATTATGCCACTTTGAATAAATTAGTTTTGCTATTGAAACTGACTTTCTCTCTCTGCGTCGTATTCCTCATTACTGAGGGTCGTGACCCCTTTCCATTAATCACATAATGGTAGGAGTTTTCTTGGGATAATAATGTGGTGGGTTCCCACGTCCTTCCGCATACGACTCGACTAAGAGTACTAAACTCTTAGGTTCTTTGTAACAATTATTATCATCATAACCGGGATCAACGGCTTAACGTGCTCTCCGAGGCACGGAGGAAACGAACAGGCTAAATTTGATTCCGTCACCCATCTAGTTACCGACTTGGGTCAACGTTCCTTAACAATGACTGATATGCGTTATCACTACCGACTTTAATAATTGTATGGAAATCTTCACATTTTATTAATATCTAGTAACTTCACAAAAAAAACTGTAAGGGACGTTACGCGCTAACATACTACGTATATCAAATAAATATTATAAATGCGAAAGTTTGGATGGATGGATGTATGGATGTATGTTTGTTACTCAATCACGCTCCAACGGATGAACGGATCTGGATGAAATTTGGCACAGAGATAGATTATAGTCTGGAATAGCACATAGACTTTTTATCCCGGAAAATTAAAGAGTTCCCGCGGGAACCGAAAAACCTCAATCCACGCGGACGAAGTCGCGGGCATCAGCTAGTACAGAATAAGGATAAAACATTCCACCGGGCCTGCGTCGATGTGAAACACATTTTGTCGCGTCGCGCGCGCAGCTCTGCTCAGCGGGGCTACTACCATCGCTTAGTACTTAATTATTTCAAAACGACAGTCTTATGTCACGTCTTGACTCTTGACGTCTCTAAAATAAGGATTGCAGTTGTATAACCCGAACGTCAACAATATTTAAACAATACTGCTATAAAATTTCGCGTGCTTCCTAAACCTAAAACTTGCTTATTTTATTTAGCTTTTTTTTGCAATGACGCGCGACGCGTACTAACAAAGGATTTTTTGGAAATTCTACATAGCTAATAGAGGTTAGAGAAAAAAGAGAGAATAGAGTTTCTTCGCAATTTTTCTAGTTTTATCTGGATAAAATGGTAGTTGGGCTATATCAGTTAAATATATTAAGTATTAATATAATCAGTTTAATGAAGAAATATATCTACGTGTCAGGATTTTGGGAAATTCAGATCCCAAGGAATTTTCAGATTTTCCACCCGAACGAAACAAGGTCAGCTAATAATCACTAAAGAATAAATAAATAAATAAAATAAATAAATAATAATTTATTCATGAGAATGTAGGTGATATAAAGTTGACAAGATTTCAGTTTGTGAGCCTACATTCTACCAATTAATGGGGTACTAAGAAAAAAAAGGTTGGAAAATGTATATACAAATGTTTCACAATTTAGCTTTCTGGTCATCCATCACAATAACGAATAAGGAAATGTCTATTAGATACGACTCCAATCGCTCTTTGGGGACACTATCTATTATTTAGAGTCTAAATAATAGATAGTGTCCTCTAAATTTTAGACCACTCGACGCCTAAATAAAATACCTGTTAAGCCTGAAGTCAACTAGGCCCTCCGAAATAAGTCAAATCGAATAGGCAATATATTATATTGACCTACCTGACGCCCGCGACATCGCCTGCGTGGTTTAAGGTTTATTTAATACGCGCTGGAGCAAAAAAAAAATTCAATAACTTTCCGCGATAAAAAGTAGCCGACATATCCTTTCCCGGAACACAACCTATGTCTGTCCAAATTTCATTAACATCGGTGGAAAGCATAGCAAACAGGATACTGGTTATCATATTCGACTGCGGCTGACGAGGTATACCGGGTTCGAATCCCGAGTCGGGCCATAATTAAATCTAAAAAAAAATAATCTCTCTGGAGAATGGCCGCTGTGGCCGGAATTCGGTCGGCAGGACATTATTATTTTTATTATATTAGTTAGTTTTCTGTACCTACCCATGCGCATAGGATAAAGCGGCTGCATACGTTTGTTCACATATCTGCGTTTATAATGTGCAGCAAAATACATTTTGAGTTGAAGTCAAAGTACATTAGCTAATGCCTGTTTGAAACTTGAATGACTTGAAATAATAAATTCTGCCTTGTTATTTGGACACCTAACAGCGGTAGTCACACATAATTGTGCATACATATTGGAAGCGTACAGCGGTTGTGTGGCGAACGCGATCACACGTTTGGGATGCTATCAATTATTTAAACCTGTCAACAGGCGGCGCGGGTATGACTCGCTACACGTGCCGTGGTTAAATTTTTGAATCCATATTAATATAATAAGTGTGTCTGTCTATCTTTTCAACTGAATTTGATGGGTATCCCTACCCTACCCTGCCGGCAAAGACGTACCGCCCAGCGATTTAGCGTTCCGGTACTATGCCATGTAGATACCAATTAGGGTTATGGGTTTAATATAACTGCCATGCCCCTAACAGATTAGCCTGCTACCGTTGACTGCATCATCGCTTACAGATTATCATTGCTTATAAATGTATTATTAAGGAGCTCCGTATTGATAAGCGACTCTGACAGAGTTTTGTCACTTTTTAACCGACTTCCAAAAAAGGAGGAGGTTCTCAATTCAGCGCGTATCTTTTTTTTAAAGTTTATTCCGTGGTTGATATGAAAAAGACAGTTACCGGCCTTGTGCAATTGGGCCTCATGCTCTTAGTCCACGATCACACTTGTTAGTTTTACTCACTATATATGAGTAATAACTTATGAAATGTAATTTATAGTCTTTGAACTTATAAGTGTAATGGCGGCCTTATATCAAGGCCGTGCCTAATGTCATGACTATGTAAGTGTCACCAAGTTCTGATGAATATTCGAGAAGGCTTGACGCTACTTGGCCGAGTGTGCTACTGCGGCGGAATTAATTATGCCAGGTCAGGCTCTTGTGATGCCCTGGAGACGGTGATCTAATATTATATAGCTTAACCAGCGTTTTCACGCTAGTTCGTCTGCCGGATTTAGGTTATGTCCTGATAGAATTTCTCAAGTCTTTCGATAAGGCTTAAAGCTAGTAAAAATTAAAGAATATATTTACATGTACTCAGCTTGAAAGCAGCTATTCGAGGATAACCTCCAAGCCTAGGTTAAACTAAAAACATAATTTACTTCTCTTTTGCTTCTATGAGCTCCTGCTCAAATATGAATTTATATATCTTTTATTTTCGGCTTAAGGCCAGCAATTTACATATCATATTTTGTGACTTTGTGATAGAGGTTTCCACGAGGATTAAAGAAAAACTAAATAAATGCGGACGAAGTCGCGAGCATTATCTAGTAGGCTAATGTATTGTTAGATCTAATTAGATTGTATTTCGTACAAAACTCAATGTACCGGATTGTAGTGATACCACTATCGCGTAAACTACAGAGCTGAGTCAAAGTATTCTCTATAGATCTCGTACTCAGAGACCTTAGCTTAACTCAGTCAAATAGGGATATTTAAAAAGTATTGACTAAAGTTAGAAGGTATTAGATACCGATAGAGGTTTCCAGTTTCCACGGGATTAAAAAACAATGCGGACGAAGTGGCGGGTACTATTCCCTATTCTGTGGTGGCGGGTATATTGTTAGATCAGCGAGTAGGCATATTGTTAGATCTAATTAGATTGTATTTCGTACAAAACTCAATGTACCGGATTGTAGTGATACCGCTATCGCTTAAACTACAATCAGGCCGCAATTGGATTGCGAGTTACCGAGAAATATCGAGGCCGTGTGTGTTAACGTACGCACCGACACCTGATACAACTGCATTGTTATATGAATTGCCCCTACTATTGGTTCTTATGATGATGGAGCTTGGATGAGGCAAGATACTGATAATGAAAAAAACCCGACTGAGTTTGTTGTGGGCTCTACCTGAAGGCTGAGTTTTAAGAATATACTTTAACTAACCATGACTCTTTTTTAATATTATTTTTATAATAATTTATTAATAATTTGTATTTATGTAATAGTTTTTTTTATAAATTTGCTCGCTCAGTCTTTTCCGCTGGCACATAGTTGGTGAAAATGCTTACATGCAATTTTTCTCTTCGACTAAATCGTATTCCTCAAGAAGCTCGCTCCACTTGCGGTGCAACCCCAGCATCAGTGCTCGTTATAAAGCTGTTTCAGGCAACAAAATCTTTAATAGAAAACCAGTAGTTGGGGTTCCACTGAACATTTAGTGCGCCTACAAACCGATACGCACCTGGGACCCGAGTAACGTGTTAAACTGATGCTTATTTGCATAATTGTTGTGCTTTGGGTCTATTACCCATACAGATCCAGTTATAAATAGTGTTTCGAAGAGGCGTAGCTTAGATACAATCAATACTACCACAGAGTAAGTATATATTCATAAACTGGACGCCTATACAAATGACAAACCCGGCTACGACGACAGATGTAGCACCTAGAGGTGCTAGATCTGTCCTAGAGGAGGAGTACAGTACTCTCACATATGGTTGAGAGACTAGGAAACTGCAAACAAATGTGATAGAACTTTGTGAAAATTCTGTCAGTTTCCTCCGTCACGTCCCTGTCACCTAGCAGCCATCGTGTGCAGGTTTCCTCGCGATGTTTTCTTTCAACGTTTGAAGCAAGTGGTATTCAATTTCTTAAAACGCACACAATTTTTGTTTAGCCAAATACTGTCTTAAGATTGAAAACACTCATTAGAACAGAAGAACATTTTAAGATTTCAGACAATCGGTTGTACTCGCTCATTACAGTCCACTCTCATAGGAGAGTGGGAATTGGTTGTACACAATCTTTTTATTTATGTACTTATCTCTCTATTTTACTTACTTACTAAAATCTTTAGGTTAAAGCTGATATTATAAGCACCTTCTTCTTCATGTCACTAGTCCAAAATCAAAGGATTTCATGAATAGCTTACGCAATAATTACCATAACTAATCACCCGAAAAGCCTGACCAGGCATGATTTAAATTTCAGTATTATAGTGGCGCCTGTGGACGCCCTCTGTCGAGAGCCGTCGAGCCTCCTCGAATATTCATCACGAATTGATTACACCTGTAATACCTACAATCTACACAGTTTGTAGCCCCAATAGCTCAAAACTATAGGAGGTTTGATTGATACTCTGAAGGTCCTAGCTTCAAATCATTATTGACAGCCAATGAGTCCTTCGAGAAAAGTGACCATGACTAGCCTTAAGTGCTATGTCTGTCTGTATGTCAGTATGTCCACGCGGACGTAGTCGCGATCGTCAGCTAGTTGGGTATAAATGCGAAAATCTTTGTTTAGTCTGTTACCTTCTATAGGCCCATCCCTTACACTGATTTTGACGTTTGGTCTTGCGTTTGGTACAGTATATTATTAAACTGGTTTGTCGGGATATACAATCCATTTTATCCTGAATTTTTTGTCGATTTTGTCAAAGAGGAATTAATAAGCTATATTTACTAGATAATTCCCGTCATTTCATCGATCGATGAAAATGGAAAATGGTCCTGAAATTGACCTGAAAACCCCCATACGCGAAAAAATGGAGTCAGGTGATTTCTAATTCCAGTTCTTTATGTTACTAGGTAAACATGAAAGTGAGCATGTCTAAGCTTAATGTAAGCCACATTAGCCCTACAGTGGCACCCTTAAGTCACCTCGAATATTCATCACCGCTAGATTACACGTGCATAGTTACAGCTAATCATTCCGCAATTAGAATGTGTAAATACGTCCAGAATAATCTACTACCCCAGGGGTTAATTGCGCAACGGTTTTAAGATGATTGTAATAATTGTGATTGTAAATCGCAATTATTTTGAAACGTGTACGTTTCAATATTGCAATAAGTAATTTTTCATTTTCGGCCGACAAAAAATCTGTATTGTATTGTCTGACGTGAGCTGAGCCCCTTATTTTTAAAATCCGGCTTATTATAAATCGGCATGGCAATCATAGAATATGGTGCCAATGTATTCTATTTTTTAACTTCAACTAAAAGCTGGGTTCCGTTTAGTTCAAATTATTTATTATAATTTAAGGTATATTTATATTATGCCTACTGAAAACAAGAGCATTACTCTAATAACCCTCCCATAGTATGACGTATTTTAACTCATCCCTATGTGAATACTTGAGTTAAATTGACGATACATAAGTGTAAATGGTGCAATTATATTATGCGGTTTTCTTAGACACTCCATGACTATATCTACCTGCTACTAATTTTAATCAACATCTATAATATTAATACAACGTGTAACCCATATAACCATGACTATATCTACCTGCTATTAATTTGAATCTACATCTATAATATTATCTATAATATCAATACAAGCGTTTTACCCATAATCCATTGAAATAAAAAGGTACCTACTAAAATTCTACATCAATGCCATAATCACACAGTCATAGAAAGCATTCGCGCCTTTTGTAAACAGAGGTTAGAACAGTTCTAGTGGAAGTATTAAGACACTAGTTACTAGTGTCTTAATACTTCCAAGTTCCTGTTGCGACTGAAATATCGTTTATGAAAAGTATGTTAATAATTTTTTTATTTATTATTATAACTTATCACTGCTAAATGGACTTTTCATCTGTATTTTGCAAAATATATACTAGCTGATGCCCGCGACTTCGTCCGCGTGGATTGAGGTTTTTCGGTTCCCGCGGGAACTCTTTAATTTTCCGGGATAAAAAGTAGCCTATGTGCTATTCCAGACTATAATCTATCTCTGTGCCAAATTTCATCCAGATCCGTTCATCCGTTGGAGCGTGATTGAGTAACAAACATACATCCATACATCCATCCATCCAAACTTTCGCATTTATAATATTTATATGATATATCTTTCTGCATCATTTACTGAGAGTTTTTAAAGTGCTGAAACAATAAGATAACTAAAGTAAGTTAACAACTCAGGAACATAATAATTATGTATAGATACTAACAAAAGAAGTGAGAACTTGAGTCTTGTAAATATTACCAAGTCCTTCAAATAGAGTCCCTCAACTTTTCGAATGTTCTGGAGTCTTCGCGATCGGCTCTACAGAGCCGCTTTGCATAGTGAAGTGAAGTGAAGTGGAGTCAGGAACAAAGAGCTGCTGAATATGCATGCGGACTATCTCTGCGATATGGTAATTAGTCACTTCGAACTGCAGTGTCTTCCGCTTTACACACTTTTTAACATTACTAGCGACCGCCGGCGGCTCTACTTCCGTGGGAATATCGAAAAATACGCCCTTATTCCTGGGAACCTTTGTGTGAAATATCAACTTTCTAAGTAGATCTTAGGACTGTGCTATACGTTGATGTCAGTCAGTCAGAAGGACACTATTATTTATTCTCAATGAGATTTTGCCTATAAAAACTTTTAAATCTTACTAATTATTAATATTAAGCGGTTTAGCTAGAAATCGAAAAGTCAGACTAAAGCATAATACTGTTGCAACTGAAATATCCTAGTGAAAAGCACGAAAATAATTATTATTACTAATTACTGTTACCATGCATTTTTATTCTGTATTTTGTAAAATATATCTTAAATATATCTTTTTCTACACAATATGTTTAACAAGAGTTTTTAAAATAATGAAACAATGGATAACTAAAGTAAGTATCTATCCAAATCGGATTGAGTAAGTGAACAACTCAGGAACAGAAATAAGTATTTACTAACAAAAGAAGTGAGAACTTAAGTCTAGTAAATATTACAAAGTCCTTCAAATAGAGTCCCTCAACTTTTCGAATGTTCTGGAGTCTTCGCGATCGGCACTACAGAGCCGCTTTGCATAGTGAAGTGAAGTGAAGTGAAGTGAAGTGGGGTCAGGAACAAAGAGCTGTTGAATATGCAAGCGGTAGTATCTCTGCGATATGGTAATTAGTCAGTTCGAACTGCACTATGACTTCCGCTTTACGAACACTTTTCATCAAAAATATTTTGTAGGGACGGTATTAATAATTAAACTGGTCAACAAAAAAACACTTTTTGCATGTAATATGAAAACTTTTGTCTAGTTATGTTCAGGACAAGGATAAGGATAATAGAAATAAAATTAGATTGCTTCAAATACGAATACTTTTTTTGTTACTAGATTTTATTAAATTTTAGAAATTTTCAGATCTTATCAACAAAAAGAATTTATTTCCGCTAAATTGCAATATTAATATAAATGTAGCTTTAAGATTTTCGTCTATATTTTGCTTCAGGGACGTCTCGTTGTAATGTCCAACAGTAATTCGCTGGCATACATGGACTCCACTTGCCCTGATATCGTTTTTCTGTGGTAGAAATGTCTTGGTGGAATCTTTCACCGTGTTCATCGCTAACGGCGCCTAAATTTTCAGGAAAGAAGTCCAAATGTGAATGAAGAAAATGTATTTTCAACGACATATTTCAGCCCAAAGCCTTATAAGTAGATAACACCTCAGCGACAATACTTTTATACTCACTTAATCTGTGATTTCCTAGAAAATTGGAAATTACTTCATGAAAGATTCCCAAACTGATTTTTCCAAATCACCAAAGGTTTTTTTTTAATATTTCATCTTTCATTAATTGCCTGATTTGAGGGCCAACAAATATACCCTCTTTAATTTTTGCTCCACTCAGTTTAGGAATCGGCTTTTTATATTTGAAAGATCTAATATAAAAAGCCGCCACCACTCCTATCCATAGCTTTCACGAAGTTTTACATGAGCCCAAGTTTTATGTGTAAAGGTGGTAAAAGACCCACACATGTGACACAACAGATGTGTGGAACCCACGCTTTGTCTTGTTGTCCAATGGCAAAGCTAATTTACAAGATAAATGTCAAATTTATTCGCTGAGTTTTAAAAGTAATGTCACTAATAAAAGCCATAAACCAAGAAAAGAAAAGTAATGTCGCCACAAATGTAACAAAACTTGTCAGGATCATTTTTACACTTTCTTGACATTACTATAGAATCACTTATCTCAGAAAACATAAAAAAAAACACTATGCTCTTCATATAAATAAATTTTCTGAATGCGAAAGTGAAACAAAAACGGTTAAATTTTAATTTTATGGGTAGCTGTAGCACGATAACTAAACCTGATGGAAACAAAATAAATATGGTGATAAAGTGAGGATAGGAAGCTTATTCAAAATTAGTAAGCACCTTTCTTGTTACAAAATTTTGTTGACCAGTTAATTAATCGAATTTCATAACGGGGAATCGACGCTTAAAAATGCTCGAAATAACAGCCTTCAAACTAGCTTAACTTTGCTCACAAGACAAAATTCATTTATTCACTTTTAACACAGGTTTTATCAATTATATTGACTCTACTTACCTATACCAAAAAAAATCAATAGTAAGTACCTACCCTATTATAATGATGAAAACTAATAAAACTAAGTAAAGTATTCCAAGTAGGTATTAGGTATAAGGTAGGTAGGTACTCAGGTAATTTTATTTCAAAACTAGAAGATGCCCGCGACTTCGTTCGCGTGGATTAAGATTTTTTGATTTCCGCGGGAACTCAATCTTCCCAATTTTCCGGGATAAAAAGTAGCCTATGACCTTCCCCGGCATGTAAAATATCTCTGTACCAAATTTCATCAAAATCAGTTGGGTAGTTTGGCCGTGAAAGCGTAGCAGACAGACAGACAGGCACACTTTCACATTTATAATATTAGAATGGATAGTATGGATTCTTTTGTTCTGACGTATCTTACCACGAAATAAAATAATACCTTTTGTTTATGTAACCTTTCGAGAGCCTTTTAAAGACTGAAAGGTGTCAAATAGTACCAAGACGTTCTTTGTAATAAAATGCTGGTAAAAAGCCTCGTAACCTCGGCCGATAACCTGAAATATCTACCTTGAGTTCCGTTGAAATGTCACTCTTTACCCTCGTCGTCCAGTAGACGATTTCACATCAGTCAATTCCGTCAATCATCATTCATGAGTTATTATTGACTACCTGATTCCCACGACATCGTTCGCGTGGATTGAGTTATTTTGGTTCCCGCGGGAACTCTTGAATTTTCCGGGATAAAAAGTAGCATATGTGTTATTCCAGACTATAATCTATCTCTGTGCCTAACTTCATCCAGATCCGTTCAGCCGTTCTGGCATCATTGAGTAACAAACATCCATCCATCCATCCAAACTTTCGCATTTATAATTTTAGTATAGAGATGAATGAGACCGGTCCTAAGTAGCCCGCAATTTGTAAATATGATGATGATGATGTTGATGATGATGATTTGTTTTTGAGCGAAGCCACTTAAATAAAGTACCATTGTCAAAAAGGTATCTTTATGAAAATAAAAAAAAACAGGACTACATTAGATATTTTATTAACACTACTTATTAAATTTTAATAAGAAAATAATAGATCCATAATAATATTAAAACGAAAACGTGTCGGTCTATCCATAATATTATTAACTACTAGCTGATGCCCGCGACTTCGTCCGCGTGGATTGAGGTTTTTCGGTTCCCGCGGGAACTCTTTAATTTTCCGGGATTAAAAGTAGCCTTTGTGCTATTCCAGACTATAATCTATCTCTGTGCCAAATTTCATCCAGATCCGTTCATCCGTTGGAGCGTGATTGAGTAACAAACATACATCCATACATCCAAACTTTCGCATTTATAATATTTATTTGATAATACTGTCTGTTACCAGTTTAGTGGTCGAGCCACTGATTTTGAGGAAATCTATCGTAGAAATAGCTCGTCCAGAGTCAGTCATGGGATTTTTTTAACCAGGGAAAAATGAGTTACAGGTAAAAACTAGCGTAAAATAAACTCTTAAAAAATCTAAATTTGATTCCCATGTCCATAACGTCTAGATTCGTTTATATAGGAGAGAACTTCAGAAAGGTTTTCAGCTCCTTTTGGAATACATCTTCCATACAAGGGGCGTGTAAACCACCATTTTCTAAAATTTTCCTTGACGCTTTTGGACTGGAATTTCTTTTCATCGTTAACATACTTGCAGATTTCACAGAGTCCATTGAATTTGTTGGTTTCACTTATGGTGTAATGCTTCCTCCAGCGATGGAAGCTGTAGTAAACCGTAGGGTTCCTTATAATGTATTGGATTAATGCTACTAGCCTATCTCCAGGAGAAGAAATCTCTACATTTATGTAGGAACCTTCGGGAATAAATCTGAAATAATAAAAGGCAGTTTTAGAATCAAGTAAAACAACAACATTGTTTATTTTGCAAGCCTTGCATGGCAATACACTGCAACTTCAATTTTATGTAACACCATCCTATACTACGTGTATTACGCAAATAAATATTTTTATTCTTATTCTTAAAAAAACATATTTACGTGGCCTTAATCCTACAGTTCACCACATAGACGGTAAAAGGTGAAGGAAAAATTGAAGAGTAGAAAGCCGAAGTTCATATTATAATGTAAAATCAAGGAAATCATATAAACTAATGTTATAAATGCGATAGTATAACTGTCTGTTATCTTTTCACGATCCATCCACTGTATCCGTTTTGACGGAATTTGGTACAGAGGTAGCTTGTATCTCTAAAACAGACGGGCTATTTTTGATCTTAGAAATTAAAAGATTAAAAAAAATCACCAAAATCACGAAAATATCATGAATAATATTATAAAATACTTCTTACTTTGTATAATCAGCTCCACCATTGACTATTGGGACAGCATAATTGTTATATCCAATTAAAACTTCACTAGTAACATAGTCTTTTGCATGACTATCCTCAGGAGCATAGTAAAAGTAATAATCTCGTTCCAAAGCTTTCAAACATCCTTCTTGTGGACACTCTTGGTTACCACATCCAAAAATATCGAAGTCAAGTGCATTGGCTCTAAATGACCTTTGTAATCTTTTCGCCATTAACATTCTGTCATTTCTTGTAACGCATTTATTAACGATCCACGCCACTGCCTTTTTCTTATGCTTAAATTTCTCCACTTCACTATCATTTAAGAATGTCATATTAGAATTCCAGTTTACAACAGGCTTAGGTGCTATAACGTTACCTTCTAAATCCTTTACTTCAAAAAAAGGAGCGAAGACATCAGAATCAAATCTATAAGACCACGTCCAATTAAAAAACTTATCTGCTGAAACGCTGCACACGGGAGTATCATCTGAGGATATGCTGCTATGAAATATGTATTTTTGCTGATTTGATCTCGCATCCGGGAAATTGTACTTCCTCCTTTTTAAGAGAATGCTCACATCAAATATAATAGCTTCAAACTTCGTTAAGTCCCCTACAATAAATTTATTATAGGTCAAGTAACAGTTGGTATAAAAACAGCCTTGATCAATAAATGGCGCATCTCCAGCACCCATTATGTTAGATTCATTAAACGTCCATACCAAAATGTACTTCAAATTACTCCTGTATTTATCTAACTTCACTTTATATTCTGGAACTGGTAGACTCGGCACATTATCTTCATATTTTTGCAACTGGGATATACTAGAATATGCTGTATGGAAGGTGTAGAATGCTAAAGTAGCGTACATAAATAGTCCGGTACAACTTACGAGCATGAAAAGTTTTGCAAAAGTTTCAGTTTTTAAAACGAAATACATTTTAATTGTATCTTGCGCACTGCCAACTGGTATAGGCATACTGGTGGACTCGTTAGTAACTACTTGCTTATTATTTGTACATTTCATGAGATGACTGCAGTTGGGAGGAATTCAAAACAAACAACAGTTGAGAATTGATTCATTGATTATATTATACGTCATACGTAGGTAGTCGTTTATATGGTATTTTCTTAGATCATGAATAAAGTGTCCCTAATAACTTAAAATTATAACATCTATTAACAATATAATAACAATTGCCAGCTTGCATATTTCACGAATTTTATATTTTTCCACCACCACCATTGTAATAGTATCCGAAAATGTATTTGTTTGTTGTTTTGTCCTTTAATCAAAATCAAGGTATTTGTTACTTTTATAGTCTGGGGAGAGGCATAGGCTACTTTTATAGTCTGGGGAGAGGCATAGGCTACTTTTATAGTCTGGAGAGAGCCATAGGCTACTTTTATATTCTGGAGAGAGCCATAGGCTACTTTTATAGTCTGGAGAGAGGCATAGGCTACTTTTATATTCTGGAGAGAGGCATAGGCTACTTTTATAGTCTGGAGAGAGGCATAGGCTACTTTCATAGTCTGGAGAGAGGCATAGGCTACTGTTATAGTCTGGAGAGAGCCATAGGCTACTTTTATAGTCTGGAGAGAGGCATAGGCTACTGTTATAGTCTGGAGAGAGGCATAGGCTACTTTTATAGTCTGGAGAGAGGCATAGGCTACTGTTATAGTCTGGAGAGAGGCATAGGCTACTGCTAGTCTGTAGAGAGGCATAGGTTAATTTTATAAGAGTTTTCACTGCATTAGGTCCACGCACACGAAGTTGACCTCAGCTAGTAACAAAATATGTACAATGACGCAAATTTTATTGACAGGAAATGATTACAAGGACGCCGTGCAAATAGCTGGAGCGTCACACGTTGCTAGTCACGTGCGGCAAAGGGGTATATTTTTATGGAATACGTAATTCTGTTTGACTTCATACGCGATGTCCATATTTGCCGAAGACTCCACGTCCTACATGCAAAGAGCATGGCGCGTTTCCAATGATTCAAAAATAAGAATGCACGCTCTTTTTCTGTCTGTCACCTTGGATGAAATAAACACGGGATAGGAAACGTATCTGAAAAATATATGTAACTAGCGGATGACCGCGACTTCATCCGCGTGGATTGAGGTTTTTTGGTTCCCGCGGGAACTCATGAATTTTCCGGGATAAAAAGTAGCCTATGTGTTATTCCAGACTATAATCTATCTCTGTACCAAATTTCATCCAGATCCGTTCAGCCGTTCTGGCGTGATTGAGTAACAAACATCCGTCCACACATCCATACAAACTTTCACATTTATAATATTACTAGCTGATGCCCGCGACTTCGTCCGCGTGGATTGAGGTTTTTCGGTTCCCGCGGGAACTCTTTAATTTTCCGGGATAAAAAGTAGCCTATGTGCTATTCCAGACTATAATCTATCTCTGTGCCAAATTTCATCCAGATCCGTTCATCCGTTGGAGCGTGATTGAGTAACAAACATACATCCATACATCCAAACTTTCGCATTTATAATAGATGATCAAACGAACTTCCTGAAGTGAAGTTCGATCATTATTATATGAGTCGCTTCATTCGAAGATATAATTTTTACATTGTAGTTTCCTTATCATGCAGCAACAATCGTACGATTTTTAGAGATGTTTTATTTTAGTATAATGATAAAATTCTCCCACACACATTCTTACACATTCAATATTTGTTCGTCATTCTTTTTAGAGATATATAAGTACCTAATGTTATTGCAAAAATATATTTCGGGTTGGGTGGGTTGGGAATTTAATTATATATCTTCGAATGAAGCGACTCATATAATAATGATCGAACTTCACTTCAGGAAGTTCGTTTGATCATCTATTATATTTCGTCGCTTCATTCTTCAGATATAATTTTTACATTGTAGATGTTTAGAGATACAGAAAATATCTATTTTTGCAAGAACTGTATCCATGTTGAATAGATACTAATTATTGTTGTCAATATTTTTTTTTTTTTTTTTCAATCTCTTATTTGAGTCGTAATGTTTTAAGCAGCTTTATGCTTAAGGTTGGAATCATGTGCGGATTTCTTGATATTCTCATCTACGTATTAACTATACGTAGATGAGAATGAGATGAGTCTAAGATTTTTCTTAAGTATTCATTTTACTTTAGAAATACAATGTTGCGCTTTTTACATCAGCGCCTGAGTAACAAGCTTACAGGTTGGATGCAAGCAAATGAAACCAATAATTATTGATGTTAATGCTGCAAGATTTATAATCTAATCAAAAGTATATTAGCCGGCCCAGTACTTGGTTGTATTTACACACAACAGACGTCCAATGGGACGTTTGAACGTTTGGAAACCTACCCAGAAGGTGGGAGAAAATTATTATTTTTCAAAACGCGGCGGGAAAGGAACGGGTTATTCCGGTCCTGTTGTAGAGGTCCTTTATTGTTGTTGAGGTAAATTATGTGCCTGTAGTAACAGGCACATATTTAATAAAATTATTAATAATGGTACCATTTTATGATGTTTGTCATAAAATTGTGCCATAATCAAGATTATGGAATACGACAAATACCTATTTGTGTATAAGTTCCCCGCAGAATATAAATGAAAAATGATGAATATACTCGGTCGATATTGTGATAGACTACTAGCAGTGGCGTAACTATAGGGTGGCAGGACTGGCAAAATGCCACGGGCCCCCGACCCAAGAGGGCCCCGGCCCAAGAGGCCACGAGCTCAGAAATAACATCAGTGGTTTATTAAAATTAAATTCTAACGTGACTATTTTTACTGGGACGCCGGAGGGCCCCATCCGAAAAATTTGCCACGGGCCTCAGATGGTATAGTTACACCACTGACTACTAGGTAGTACTAATGTCGACTTGGAGGTGTAAGTCGGTCGGTTTGGGCTTTAAACCCCACTGACGTTAGAAGCTTTAAATTAAGTGAGATATCAGGCTAAGCTATACTTTTTTAACAATGGACAACCTAGTTGTTCATGTCGCTAAAAATATGTGTCATCAGTCATTATAAATTATTTAATATTCATAAGTACCTACTTATTTTTGAATGAATGCGTTAAATCATTTCCCTCCGTCAATTATTAAGGTAGACGCGCTGAGAGCGTGGATCTATACTCTTTACTCTTTTTACAAAAAACCAAGTATTTTAATTTTGCATTAAGCAAGTTATTATGGAGTATGTTAAGGCGGAGTAAATTGTATATTTTTCACGAGTGATAACGATGTAGGTATTATAATAACGACAGTGTTATGACGGTTTTTCAAAGATTGTTTCCAATATATGGACGATGCATAGATACTAAAGTTAAGATCCCGCTTCGGGCATCATGAACTATGCATTATCCCGAGTTTGCAGTAATGCTTGCCCGCTAGCCCGCGAAAAATCTTTTTAAAAAAACAATAATACGATAAAATTTTACATTGTTAGTAAAATTGTTGTTTACATGATGTACATCATACGAAGTCTACTTCCGGTCGTAAAAATACTCGCCGTTTAACCGACTTCCAAAACGGAAAAGGTTCTCAATTAGGTTTTTATTTTTCTGCCGTCTTCTAAGTTTAGTCAACCATCCTTACGCGTCATCGGATGTATGATATATTATGCTTCCAGCACGATGGAGATATAAAACTAGAGATTTGAGCCCAAGAACATGTGGGTAGGAAAAACGTAAAACTTGTGGGTAATTTTTGCAATTTTACCACACATTTTTGTTGCAAATTTTCTTTGCACACCACTATGAGGCAAGATACTAGCCGCTTTTATTTTCGTTTTCTGTATCTACAGTATTCGTAAATAAATTGAATTTATATAACGCTAAAGTACCTAGATAACTGATAAAAAGGATATATTCATTATCTCAGACCTTTTGTTACCTCTCTGACGGTGTATGTACGTTTGATACTGAGAGGTTTTATATTGTGAACAATTACATCTGGAAATTTTGAACCTGAGATCTTGACTATTTCATTCACTGAATGATTTACGTTTCTTTCAGGTCTATTCATTTATTATATTTTTCACCAAATTTTGGATCATTTCCTGTCTCTTCTATCTCCGAGTACCCCGAGGAGTTCTGGATCGAGCTCTGGACAAACTTAGAGCATTTATTAAATCTGCGTGTTAACCCCCGGTTAACCGCCAGGTTTTTCGGTTACATAATATTATCGTATGAAATATACAAGGCGTAACTTCTAGCATCTGTTAAACCTTCGTGATAACTCTCGGTTAACCACCAGGTTGTTCGCCTACACCCCATTGTTGTATGGAACATACAAGACGAAAATTTTAGCGTGTATTTAAACCCTCGTGTTAACTCTCGGTTAACCGCCATGTTGTTCTGTTACATAATATTACAGTCTGAAAATGTAGGTACGAGACTAAAGTTTTAGTCTCTGTGAAACCTTCGTGTTAACACTCTGTGAATCGCCAGGTTGTTCAGTTACACAATGATTTGTGATTTCTAGAGAAAAATGTTTGTTGTATGTTTTTCTTACACAGGTATGATGAAAAGGTAGACGGCCATCGTTTTAACTCTTGGTCAACCATCAGGCGTTTGTACGTTCGAATAAGCCGGTTTTCTGCTTTGAAAGCGATATAATTTAGCTGTATTTTAATGCAATATTATGATAGTGAAAAATTATTTTTATACGAGGGTAGGTTGAATTATGAATGCATACCGGGAGTCTGATGAGGATTCTATAATAATCCTTCGACGATTACGTTTCTGTTGTTCGCGTTTTCGTTTCGGCATTTCACTTAAATATTCACTTTTAAAAGTTTTAACAAACAGTGCACGTGCGTTTGCTACCTCGCCCGAAAAAAATATAATAAGAGTAAAAAGTAACCTTCTTTATAAGTAGGTAAATAATTAATTTACTTGTGTTCCGGATACTTCTCGAGTATTTGTGAACGAAACGAAATCAATTTGTGTTAGGCTTGCTAAGCTGGTCCTTAGTGACGAATCTGATATAGTTGGTCGTCTTTGACTCGTCACGACTTCCCCCTTATTCAGAGAATGGTGAATTCGTCTTGTGCATGGTGCTCAACCTCATTTGTATCTCTAAAGAATACAATAAGTGAGCGGACGAATATGGAGGTAGTATGTACGAGTATGTACGCATTTTGCGTTAATATTGTCTCGCGGACAAAAGCTTGCAGTTAATGTGCATATCTAGTCAAGGTGATAAGTATATATTCACTGCATGAGTGTCATAAGAATATGACTCATAATTAGCTCGCAGCTAATTATGATCTCGCAATTGACTCGCAGTCAATCCCGAGTTAAAAACACTTTTTTAGCTTGCAGTTAATGTGCATATCTAGTCAAGGTGACACATATTCACTGCATGAGTGTCATAAGAATATGACTCATAATTAGCTCGCAGCTAATTATGATCTCGCAATTGACTCGCAGTCAATCCCGAGTTAAAAACACTTTTTTAGCTTGCAGTTAATGTGCATATTATGTAGTCCAGGTGGCACATATTCACTGCATGAGTGTCATAAGAATATGACTCATAATTGGCTCGCAGCCAATTATGATCTCGCAATTGACTCGCAGTCAATCCCGAGTTAAAAACACTTTTTAACACTTAGTAATAGAATTTTCGACTAACCTGCAAAGTTCTCGTCATCAGACGAGTCTAACGGGCGCCAATATTTCTCCTTATCCTGCTGTCGCTAGGAGTGTCTAGCTGGAAGGTTTGATTTGCGTCGTGTTACTTCGCTAGTAACCTCCCAGTGGATTAGCGTACTTTAACACGTACTTCGTGTAAGTACTAAGTGACTATAATTACTTAGGCGAGCCATGCTGAAGGGCTTAACCTTCTTCATGGTGCCTCTTGGGCAACCCGCCGGATGGACATTTAGAATAATTAAACGCTGCATAAAAGAATAATTTCATAAGCGTGTTTTATGCTGAAAAGTTTACTCTCCTTCGTTGTTACCTCTCGGGTAAACCCTAGGAAAACCTTTAGTGAGTTAGATATTATAATTATTAATGTAATAAATACGCAAGAGCCACAATGAAAGTAACAGGACTGTTTTGTTTAAGTACCCACATACAACATAGTGTAATTTGACACTGCATGAAAATATAATTTAAGTATAATTTCTTAAGCCTGTCAGGCATGAAATAAATTGCTGAAATTGAAAGATTTAAGACTCACCGTTTTCCTGTAAGAAGCAGCGGCTGTTTCTTTTTCAATATTTTTTATTTAGATATAAAATAATAATATTAACTTTGTTGAAAGTGGGAACGTCCGATCGTTGCTACGCACGAAAAAAGAATGACGAACAAATATTGAATGTGTAAGAATGTGTGTGGGAGAATTTTATCATTATACTAAAATAAAACATCTCTAAAAATCGTACGATTGTTGCTGCATGATAAGGAAACTACAATGTAAAAATTATATCTGAAGAATGAAGCGACGAAATATAATATTTATTTGATAGTATAGAAGTATAGATTACGTTCGACTAACTTTTGCGGGACGATGGGAGAGTACCTTGTCATTTTTCTGCCCTATTATAACACTGAAACTTATTATCATAATTAATGGCGAAACTGCCCAGTTCACGGCTAGAGGGGTAAGGCGAATATGGCCGATATCAGGCGTCCCGTGGTTAATTCGTCCAAGTCTGTCACGAAACAAGTCACGAATGTCTCACAATGCTCAGAGGGTTTTTTAAGATAGGTAATTTATTGACCGTGATACACGCATAACCTAATTATATTCTGACATTCCATATCCGGGTATACCGTAGCCATGTTAAGTCCTAAAAACTTTTTCATATCTTATTTATATTAGTTTTTAAACGGTAGGTTTTTTTTCAAAAACTGTCTTAAAACCTTATAATGCTTTTAAAATAGATACCTAGGTATATTACTCGAGGCGGTAACCTAAACCAGATTTTTTTTAGCTGACTTCATTATATCAACAAGTTTCTACAGTGGTGTAAAGCTATTATTGTTTATCTTTAAAACGGCTGTGACACACAGGACAAACGAACATACATACATAGTTCTAGTCTTGCACTGACAGAACTTTCTGAACGTTCCTAATTCTGTTTTTCTCTTTCCAAAAGAGTTTCTTTTTAAAGAGGGCAAAATTTTCCTTTACCGAAATCCTTTTGCGAAATTCCTAACGAAATTGAAAAAGGAATAATTGTAACTTCAGAAAATTTATTTCAGTGTACTACCGGATCCCTAACAATGAAACAAGTGTTACGAGTGTAATGGAAACATGCACATCTATAACGAAACAGGTCTTAGCAAATAGGGGGAGACATCGATTGATAGAAAAATTTCTCGGAGAACATTTCGTCTACAAATGGCGACTGCTCCTTTGAGGGTCCACGTCATAACATTTTAAGATGTAGTCCCACTTGGGAAGTTGAGATGCACGCGTAGCGGCGCGGCACGTAGCGGCATATATTATTTGTGTTCGTACGGGGCCGCGTCGCGCAATGCATATCCGTGCCGCGTCGTTTAAGTGGGCCCAGCTCCAAACAACTTCATACAAAGAATACTCATTTGCCGCTACGTGCCGTGCGGCGCGCGTCCTCAACATCGGTGCGAGGTAGATATGCGGAGGGAGAAATGGACCAAAATAATTACTTCATTTTCTTAGTCTCGCTCAACCACAGACCATACTCGGTGCACCCAACGCAGCACTGGGGGAAAAGGGCTTCGTGGAGTGAGGCCAAGCGATTTAGCGTTCCAGTACGATGCCGTGTAGAAACCGAATAGGGTATGGGTTTAATATTACTGCCATGCCCCTAACAGGTTAGCCCGCTACCATCTTAGACTGCATCGTCACTTACCATTCAGGTGAGATCGCAGTCAAGGGCTAACTTGTAGTAGATAAAAAAAAAAAGGCTTTATAAAACAAGCCAGTGAGAGAAGTGTGAAACGCAAACGAGGTGTTGTAGCTAAACGAGAATAACACATAGGCTACTTATTATCCCAGAAAATTAAAGAGTTCCCGCTTTAACCAAAGAACCTCAATCCACGCGGACGAAGTCGCGGTCATCTACTAGTATTTTATATGTAGCAAGAACCTAAATTATTAAATACCTACGCCATATTATTTCATCTCATCAGCTAATCATGTTAATAATTCTTAATTAAAAATGTAACATTGTTTTTTTTTTTCTTGAAAATAATAGAGATCCAAAACATTTTTGACGTGGATTTCAACAAACAAGTGAAATAAACGAAAATATTAACCAGTTATCGACATCAATGCACTCGCCGCCTGCCGGGGCTTTTGGTTTTCAATTTTCGATATAAAACTGGGATGGGATAATTTCCAATTATGACGACCTGCGGGCCTACTACCATCGACCATCGCTTAAAGCCGTATTGTTCTAAAATTGTTGACGTTCGTGGTTTAGAATTATAATCCTTACTTGAGGGACGTCAAGATACGTGAAAGAAACTGTCATTTTGAAATAATACTAATTTAAGCGATCGTAGTAACCCCCCTGCACGCACCGTCGACTTCAATCCAGTTTCAGTAAGTAAATCTGTGTTATGTTTATACTAAGGTTTAAATAACATTATTATAGAGTTAAGGAGTGTTGGTAGGTGGTACGAGTCCATTTACTAAAAAAACGCAAACACAAAATGGAGGTCGAAAAATAGAAAATATTTGTTGTCCTTCAGTTCCTTGAGTGGAACCTCGATAAATACTTAAAGGTTTTTTGTAATCTTTCCCTTTACAGTATTACAGTTTACGAAAAAAAAATTTTGCAAATAAATGCACAAAAGACAACACCACTATATTTTAAACTTCACTGCTAAAAGATACAGTCGAACTGAGAACCTCCCCCTTTTTAGAAGTCGGTTGAAAATAAAAGAGAAAAGAGGGCTAAAAGAGGACATTTTTACAGTCAGCAGTCTTTTGTATGACACTTTTGAGCACTGAAGTTAAACTATTTTTTATAGTAAAAAGTGTACCTAGTTCGAGTGTGTAAGTAGCGATCCCCAGGCACGCACCTCTTGGCTCTTACTTTACAGAATTGTGCGTTTTAAGAAATTAAACACCACTTGCTCTTAACGGTGAAGGAAAACCTGGTGAGGAAACCTGAATGCCCTAGATAAACACTTAGATATATAGATAGATTACTAATCTGCGTGACAAGTCTAAGTCGCCGGCAGGTGTGCAGGACTGAGCCACGTTAATTATCTAGTTTGACTAATGAACTGCTTGATATCCTCGGATCTGCGGTTTATTCATGATCATCTGGATATATCATGCATATATCTATGTAGTTCATCTTCGTAATACCTATGGTATATCATTCGTGGTCAGTGATCAATAACATTTTAGTTAAATAATTAAATCGGTTAGTTTATGCTCGTGACTTCATCTACGTATTTTTTTTTAATACCAGGCCTTTGATTTTTTAAATAAAAAATTAAATGAAGAATTTAAAAAATCACCTTAAAACGAACTAAACATTAAATCTAGAACAAGTAACCTTTAAAAAAAGGCCAAACCATCCGTTTGGGAGATAGGATGCGATAGACTGATACACGCATTAAAAACTTAAAACATCACTCTGCTTGCGTCGTAGGTTAAAACGTATCCTATTCTTTTATTCCACTACAAGTTAGCCCTTGAATGCGATCTCACCTGATGGTAAGTGATGATGATGATCTATGTCTCATCATATCTGTTAGGGGTGCGGCAGTAATTACGACAGTGTAATTGGTGGATAAATAGCATTATTTAATTTCTGTGGCATTTCAATCAATAATTATTAGTATTGTTTATTATCTAGAACCTACATTATTTTGTAGACTTATTTTATTAATTGCATTGTACTATACCGATCTGACTTTCGTAAGCATAAAATTATGAGCCCAAATCGAAGAATTTTATAAATATCCGTCGATTCATTGCTCTATTGCGGCATTAGTGAAGGACAAACAAACTCACTTTCGCATTTTTATTACTAGTATAGATTTATATTCCTTCTCGTGATAATTATTACACCAAAACCTTGTAAACTGTTAACACTACTAATAATAAACACTGTTAATAATGTAAACACTACCCAGTTGTTACACGAATAAACGAACGCAAATCGGCGCCTAAATAATATTGTCAATAGGTTGGAAATATACCTCACAGTTCGACGGCCACCGCAAACGTGCCTAACGTATTGCAAATATTTAGGGCATTTACTGAATACCTATTGAATGCTCGACATACTATCGGTTGACAAAGCCACGTTTCAAGCTGTAGTGAGCAGGTAAATCTCGGCGTGGGTTGATTCAAACCATTGGTTATCGTAACTTACATTTGTTAAAATTTAACGTAAGAACTTTAACATCTGTTAATTTACTACCTAGTACCTAATTGCTTCATGCAAACCGGCCAAAAACTATTAGTTTGCCCTAATATTATAATTAAAAATGCTAAAATCTAAATATTAAACTAACTATTAAATAAATTTAAAACAAATCCTTAAATACCTACTAACAAAAAATAAAAATAAAACCCCAATCAAAAAGGCCACCCCTGGTTGCCCCTGGGCCAGAGGTACCCATCAAGCTTGCAGCATTGCCACGCTGAATGGCGATGGATAACCTTTGAACCTGGTAGAAACCAAGTAATTGCTTAGTAATTGCTTCATGGTAAAAATGGTGAATCAACGCCTACTTTGACTACGTGTCCATCAAAATTTGTTGATGCAACAGTCTCGGAGCAATAGATATATAATTTTGTGTGTGTTCCGTTATAAGCACTGCGAGCACTGGCAGTGCTCTTTACTGGGGACTTCCAGTGCTCTCAGTGTATTTCGGAACGCACCCTTTATTTGCCATCTTATATTGGCAATACTGAAGACATTTTGTGACTTTCCTTTTGTAGTGATAGCTTAGGCTCTTTTTTACTTCTTGGACTTATTTTCCATTTATTGTTTAAATATTTTTAAGTAGGTTTTAACAACCTCCGTGGTGCAAGGTTGAGCGATGTTGTCTTATCGTGCGGAGGTCCCGGGTTTGATCCCCGGCAGGGTCAATTTGGGAACTTATAATTTCTGAATTTTCCCTGGTCTGGTCTGGTTACCACCCTACCGGGAAAGACGTACCGCTAAGCGATTTAGCGTTCCGGTACGATGCCGTGCAGAAACCGAATAGGGGTATAGGTTTAATATAACTGCCATGTCCCTAACAGGTTAGCCCGCCACGATCTTAGACTGCATTACCATCAGGTGAGATCGCAGTCAAGGGCTAACTTATAATGGATAAAATAAAAGGAAACTAGATCATAACTCCAAATATTTGCTTAAATATTATCAATAGCTAGGAAATACCTCTCAGTTCCATGATAACCGCAACTGTGCCACTTATTGCAAATATTTAGTGCATCCACTGAATAGCGAATACTCGGCATTCTATCGGTTGACGAATGACTATGTTTTAAGCTGCAGTTTGATGATTAAATCCTGAGTAAATCTCGGCATAGACTGAGGCTTACTCAATAATAGAGAGGATTTAAAGCTTACCGTTCCATTATGATGACGGATAGAAGGCAATTTTGATTTAGTAAATTAAGCTGTTTATATACTTATCATTGATGACTATAGGGGTATCTAGTTGTAACGTTGTCACGACGATATTGCATTGTATATTGTCAGGTCTAATCTGATGGAAGGTTTCGACCGTGGCTATAGTTACCAACCAACTGGTAAAGGCACTACATGCGGTTTGGCGAACTTCAGTACAAAGATAGCTAAGATTTCGGAAATAGATACCTACCTATATCCTGTAGGCTACTTATTATCCCGGAAAATGAAATATTTGAAGAGAAATCGCATGGATAATCTACTTAACAATAAAACTCATAGTTATATTATCCATACTCTATCCATACTCCATCCATACTATCCATATCCATACTTCCATACTTCCATACTAATATTATAAATGCGAAAGTGTGTCTGTCTGTCTGTCTCTCTGTCTGCTACGCTTTCACAGCCCACCTGTTCAACCGATTTTGATGAAATTTGGTACATGGATAGTTTGTATCCCGGGGAAGGACATACTCGTACTTTTATCCCGGAAAATTAAGGAGTTCCCGCAGGAATTAAAAAAACTTAATCCACGCGGAATAAGTCGCGGGCATCATCTAGTACTTAATATTACAAATGCGAAAGTGTGTCTTTCTATCTGTCTGGTACGCTCGGCCCCACTTTTCAATCGATTTGGCTTTTTATCAAAAAATCAAAGAGTTCCAATGTCATGAAAAATTCACGGACATCATCTAGTTAAGATAATAATAAATTCTGTTATTGTTGCAAACTTTGTTGATTCACTAATGGCATTACATGTTTATAGGTTTCACGGAAAGCGCCAGTAAATCTGACGCAATAACATATAACCATTAAAGGAGATGGTGCATTAAACATCACATTAGATGTGATTAATGCGATCACGTTGAGTGTAGACGCAGACCCTCAAACGCAAACTTATTATTCTCAGTTCTTCAGTGTCCTTCTCAGGAGAATTCTGAGAGAAGATCTAGCATTATTGATAGCTCTCTTTATTTTTATGTAGATTTTTCAAGCAACCGATCTACACGAATGAACCACTAGTCCACAGTCTCTGGTAGAGATTTCTACGCGTCGCTGTCTTGGCTCGTATCAAGCATTCCTGATTCATTTGATCTTCTTGCCTTTGCATTTTGGTTGAATGAATGAATGAATGAATGAAAAAACTTTATTGCACACCAAATAGTTACATGACCAAATAACAAAATATATAATATCTAAAACTAACATGGTAGTATGCAAAGGCGGCCTTATTGCTGCAAGCAATCTCTACCAGGCAACCCTTGGCTAGAGAGGGATCTTGAATCTACAATACTGCACGCTTTCCAGGCATAGGTTCGTCTATTCAGTACTATAGTACCTTTCAGGTATCCCATGGTTAATCGAGCTGTGTGGCCCCCTTATACCACTTCTGAGGCTCAATTGTCCATAGGCAAATCGTAATCGTTTGACAGCTTAAAACGTATTACTCGAACTGTTTAAGAAGTTCATGCCTGCTTTTTGACGTGCAGGCATCTATGGACTCCTTAAACAGGTCGAATTATCCGTTTAACAAACGATTACGATTTCCTTACACAATCGGGGGGCTGCTCGGCCTATGCCAAACAAAAAAGTGTCTATAAAATCACTTAAATATTCACAGGATTAAATTCATGCGATATTCATGGCATTCCGTGGCCAAAGTGCCATTTTTCACGCGTACATTGTTTCGGATACAGCCGATAGGAAGTTATAAATGACGATTCCGTTGTTCTCACAACGGGACCCGGTTATTTTTATCTTTGGAATAAATTGTCAATTTGTATATTTACGTATATCGGGGGTCCCGCATCGATGATACCACTTTATTTATTAATGCTGGTTGCGTGAATTTTCAGTTCAAAGGAGACTTCTATAATTAAGTATTATAGTCGTAATAATATGGCAAAACAATTAAATGTTTTTTCCTCTTGGCTGTCCCACGCGAAAATATAGCCTTTACTTGTCCAGTAGGCTATTTGGGTTAGATCCTAATGCCATGAATCAACGCATCTACATAGATAGATTGGATCCCGGAAATAGGCATCAGGGCAGAAAATCAAAGAAAGACATACCTAAGTTTTGCATCATTATCTATAGATTTCTTGACATTTCCATGTCTAGATTTGTTCCTTAAAAAAGTTCCATTATAAGACTGTATCTAGATTTATTTTTAAAAAAGAACAACTGCTGCTTTTTTTGCCGGTTCTTCTCAGTAGTAGAATCTATTTTCCGACCCTGTGGTAGAAGTCCCGACGTATAAAAAGGTAACATAACAATTAGTGGTCCTACTTGAAATAAAATATTAATTCATTTCATTGCATTTCAATTTAATTTAATTTCATGAGATAAACATTTGTATTGCGTTGGCAGGTTCACCGTTTAATTAGATCTTATAAAAACTTGTATTAACTAAACAAAAGGAGTTTGTAATATAAATTAGGTTAAAACTTCCTGTGCGGTTATAAAAAAGTAATAAACATGTAGCCCACCTGAGGCCTGAAATACGCTGGAATGAGGTAAAATCGAAGTTGCCGGGAACTTTAAAAAGTCTAATTTTACCTTCATACTCGTACGCGACTCGAGTAGCAGCCAACGTAGGAAACTTGCCGACGAAAGAATAGTGAGGACATACTTAAAACACCGCTTTAATTTTATCTACTACAGCTCATTAACGTCCCACAGCTGGGCACAGGCCTCCACTCTCATAGGAGAGAGGGAATTAGAGCTTAGACCCACCACGGTGCTCCAATGCGGGTTGGCGGACTTTAACGACTATTATCATGTTGGTGATAATAACCGGGACCGACGGATTAACGTGCTTTCCGAAGCACGGGGGTGAAACACCACCATCTCCGGGCTAGTACTGAGAATTTCTAGTCAGAAAAACCCTACACTTAGTTATGGCCCGACCCGGGACTCGAACCCGGGACCTCGTCGGCCGCAGCTGAAAATGCAAACCACTAGACCAACGAGGCAGTTTTAATTTTATCGTTTTACATAATTTATACAATTATACATAGGTAAATTCATCGCTTACTAAAACTTTTATTCATTTTTAAATCTCTATGGAATGCATAAAAATCAATCAAAAGTTTCATTGCTTAGCCCAAAGGAACCCCCTATTATTGTTCGGGATACAAAATATCATATAAGAAATCAGATGTGCTTTTGAAACGCTGCCAATTTTGCCGAAAAGTGACATCATTACAAAATTTAACTAAATCAGTAGAAAATATGTCCTTGCAAGTGCAAGTGACCATAAGTCTGCCAAGTTGCTTTTAATTGCGATCAGAAGTCTCAACAAAATTGTTCTTATCCATGTTCTGCGAAAGTGAAGTAAAGCCCGCGAAATTCCGCCATCGTGCGATGGTATAATAAGGCAAACTTGGCGATTGCACTAGTGAGATTTTGCTCCAATCATAAGTTTATAAGAAAAATAAACAGGATTTCCGCCCAGACTCGTTCAACGTTTATAGTTTAACACAAAGATTGTATTTAATCTGTTCTATTCCATGGTTCTATCATATCAATCTTTTATATAATACTAGATGATGACTTCGTCCGCTTAGGTTAATGCTTTTTGGTTCCCGTCCGTAATAAAAAGTAGCCTAGGTCCTTCCCCGGGTTGTAAACCTACCTCTATATCAAATTTCATCAAAATCCGTTGAAAATATGGGCCCGTGAAGCGTAGCAGACAGACAGAATGATACACTTTTGTATATTTTATAATAACTAGATGATGCCCGCGACTTCATCTGCGTGGTCTTAGATAAAAACCTCAATCCAAGCGGATGAAGCCACGGACATCAGCTAGTAACAATATAATGCAAAGGAAATCATTTACCCCGAATTTAATATACGAATTAATATTGTATGGAAATGAGCCAAAAAAGCGCGAAATACGAAACACAATATGGAAGGTGGTAGTGTAGGTAGACGCTAT
Organism: Erebia ligea; assembly: GCA_917051295.2. Classification (NCBI taxonomy): domain Eukaryota; kingdom Metazoa; phylum Arthropoda; class Insecta; order Lepidoptera; family Nymphalidae; genus Erebia; species Erebia ligea. The sequence goes on from OU785241.1 coordinate 4,848,113, forward strand.
AAATCTCCGGAGCATCTTCGCGCCGCGGACCAATTAGTACAAGATGGTGCCGCCCGCCCTCGCGGAATAGATTATGCAACACTGAAGGATTGTAATAATAACGGCGTATGTATAATATTTTCAAAAAACATTTGGAGGTATCTTCAGGTCATAATATGAGAGTAAAAACATTACCTGTTCTTATCTACTTTTATTGTTGTTATCTAACTAACTTCTTAACATTTAACATGCAAACAATTTGACGTAAGTACATTTTACTAACTTTATTCATTTCATTAATTTGATGTTAATTTTATTGTTAGTTTATTTATAAATTTTTGTGAAATGCCCCATGGGTCTTGTGTTTTGTATCTTCTCTCAACACTAAAATTTTCACAAAATAAGCTAGATGTTAGGTAAATTTTAAAGTTTTTTTGCCAATTAAGGCCCACTTGCACTCTTAAATTAATTTAGTTAAATATTTTAATGCTGTACCTTTTTGGCAACTACAATATTATGCATTTGACAAAAAGGGACAGCATTACAAAATTTAACTAACCCAGTTTAAATGTCCCTGTGCAAGCGGCCTCCTCACCGATATACTCCTCGCCGCATTAAACCGTCCATAAGTCTAGAACCGCGGCTTGGCGACTAGTTTTTAACGAATGCCGTGAAGGCGTTAATTACTTTCTCACTAATTAATATGATTTAAACGTCCATCGGTTCTACACAGAGTGAATGAAAATGATTATGCTTTTTTAATCTGTTTAAGTCAATTGAATAGAAGCAAGGACCTATAGAAGCCGTCGGACTGACCTAAATAATATTATTCTTTATAACTATGCAGAAACTCAAATGTAATTAATAGATAATGTAAGGAAAATTCACTCACTTGACATTCTTCAAAGACAGACTCCAAATAATTGACATATTATGGCCTTCCCGGGATGCAACCTGTACCAAGATCGCCCTTAAAAATTTGTCAAAATTTCTAGGTTTAGGTATTGCAAAAATCCTGTCTTTGATAACTCTTTGACTTTATGGGTATAAAGCCATGTCCCTCTCCAGGGTGCAAGCTATCTTATCTCTGATAGTCTACACCCATCAAAATCGGTCAATGGGATAGGCCATGGAAAGGGTACCGACAGACAAACAGACATCATACTAATATTTTAAATGCGAAAGTGTTGTTGGTTTGTCCTTCAACCGTGCCTCAAAATAATAACCGATTGATGTATTTTTTTTGCATAAGACCTGGAGATTGACATAGGCTACTTTTACGTAAAATTAAGGAGTTCCCGTGGGAAGTAAAAAAAAACTATTTCTACGCGGACGAAGTCGCGGGCATCAGCTATTTTATAATACTAGCACAGCCTAAGTTATTTCCGTACAGTGGATCGACACCCACAACAAATTGCAGGCCATAAGCTCGCCTTTTACATCTAACAAAAAATTTGCATATTATGAAAATTCTACTGCTTGGATATACCCCCCCCCCCAATTTGCTCATTTGATCCATTACAGTAAATGAAACGAAAAGTGAAAAGTAGAACAATAGTATTGTGAATGGGGTTTGGACTTTCATCCAGCGACCTTTCGAATTGCAGTCCACATCTTGCTATTTTGCGCCGAGATATTTCTTGAGGCTTTATTATTATTAACATTTCAATTATTTAAAACAGCTTCCACAATGCACATGCACAGCACATGAATTCTTAGGCCCTTGCACAAGGCAGTTAAATGCGTTGAATTTTGTGTCGTTGAAGTTGAATTTTCTTTAGCTGTCCTTTTCATGTCAACCGCGGAATAAACTTATCAAAAACAACATCACAAAATGTATCTGAATCAGTTTAGGCAGTGTTGCGCGAGTCGCCCTTAATCTATGACACACCTACGCCATAATTCCCAAATACATATAGATGTAGGGATTATCCGAAGCTATCACGTTGATGCATTGCTAGCATTGTTGCGAATCGAAGGCAGCGGGACAAAGGTACGAGAGATTGTATTGACCTGGGTCTAGGATGATTTATGTCCGTTAATATCGCAATTTGTGCTAATCGAGTACAAGTTCATAGTTACTTTATCCTAGCTCTCTATGACTTGACTCTCTAGATCGCAGTCAGGGGCTAACTTGTAGTGGATAAAAAAAAAAGACGTTCTTTTGGTCTAACTCTTTTGGAGCAGCTCTATTTGACCGGCTCTTTTCGAGTTATTTTTTGGACTACTGTGCTAGCGCAAAAGAGTTATCTGCAGTTGATGCAGTGATAGGATCAAACAATCGAAGGCAGCCGGAAAAGGACAGATTGTATTAACCTGGCCTAGCCTGATTCATGTCCTTTTGGGTTAGCTCTATTTTCCTAGCTCTTTTTAATTAGTTAATATTTTGGTCTAATTATTTTACAGTTTTTTTCGGCTCTTTTTGACTTTTTTTTGACTAACTCTTCTTTGCTAAGAGTAGGTACTTATTCGTAGTTCTTTTTTCAACTCTTTTATAATATGCACTTTTTGTGTGACTTTGGGACTGGTTCATCACTATCCATAATATTATAAATGCGAAAGTGTTCCGTTTGTCTTTGCACGCGACTTTGTCTGCTTAGATTTAGATTTTTATTGTGGGCACTCTTTGATTTTCAGAGTTAATCTCTCCAGATCTTTTACTTCATCCGAGCAAAAAGTCATGGCAATCCTTAATTGATCCGCTAAGGAGTGATTGACGGACAAACAAAACAACTAATAAGGTAGCGACGGGTAATGATGACTACCACAAGAGATGGATTTCAATTCAGTGCAAGAATACATACCGACACGCACTACTTTATTTTATACCCTATCCTTAAATAAATTTATTTTCCCTGCTCGTATTTCAAAGTGAAAAGGCTTGCTGAGTTCCCGCACAGGAAGTGGCGGCACTCGAAAACATGCTTTTTCCACGTAATGCCTTTGAGGAAATTAAATAAACTGCAACACCGCATCATAAGCATCCTTACTGCCGTGCCGTTGAATCCCCGTTTCCATTGTTAACGCCCGACAATTTTGTTTTGTTTTTGATGCAAAAGGTTATAATTTATTTTATTATTTCAATGTTACGCCAAAATTGGCACAAGACGGTGTTTTGGGGAGATTTATGCAGTCTCGAGACTTCCTTCCAGTAGTTGACGTCAATCTGGTGAAATGATGGTGACGGCGGACACATGTCGAGTCGTATCATCGTAGTTTTACAGCTACGAGTACAATGACATAATCGCAATCACCTCTGATTTGGAGAAAAATGTACTAGTGAATAGAATGCACAATAACAATATGAAATTGCATCCATCTAACGTTTTTGGTTTTTAAGACTTACTATGTGAGTGCAGTATATATCACATTTTAATTCTTGCTTATAATTTAAAATTTATAATAAGCCCGTACACATATTATCTTAATTAAAATTATCACTATAAATTATGCATTTGCAAAATTTATGCATTAACCATTACACTAAAAATATGAATTCCTGTTCTTGACACTACTTACGAGTGCACGCTAGCATCAACAATGATATAAATTACACATTTATGTTTTTATCAAATAATTTGCAAAACTAGGTAAACAAATTAAAATGCGCGTTATTTTTTTATTTTTTTTTAAAAAACCGTATCGTCTAACAATGGATACGCGTACCTCATATCACAGCGCGGGAGCGCACTTCCTTTTATTTGGGGCCAAATACGATTTTACTCTCGTATATTCAACTCTTTGTATGAACTAAAGTGCTGCACTCGTTGGACGTAGGTTTGAGTCCCTTGATATATTATAAAAATATATACAAGTATGTTCCCTTAAAAGACAGGCTATAAAATACTAGATTGTTATTATGATGCCTTCGACTATATCCGCGTGGATTAAGTTTTTTTATTCCCGCGGAACACCTTAATTTTCCGAGATAAAAGTAGCCTATGTCCTTTCCATGCATGCAACCTACCTCTGTTCCATAAAATCGCTTGAACCATTTTTTTAATGAAATTTGGAACGAAGATAGGTTGCGTCTCAAAGCCTATGCATCTCGAGGCTCTTATGAACTTATTGCCGATAATCCTTTGCAACGCCTACATAATTATGTACCAACACCGATTTTGACAATCTCTTTTCTTTTTCCAAAGGTTGTACCTACTGTCCAGCCTTTCCTAAACGCATCAATCTTTATTATAATATCAATGTTATGATAATGATTACTGGCTTGCTGCGACATTGGATTTTGGTCAACAGCGAAAGAGCGTTAACCAATCAAATGTGAATACGTTCCTTGCATTGTAAGTAGCAATCATTACCCACGAAGAACGGAGATGATGTTCATGCGCTTGCTCTTAGAGGTTGTGTGTTTGTGCACTTTTATTAAATCCAATACCAATAGAGGGTACATCTCTACAACATTTCAATACAGCTAGGGGACAATCAGCGTAATATAAAAACAAATCTAAGACAATAGCCTGTTTACTTCTTTTCATTGTATTGTAGTAATTAAAACACGTTATAGGTCACACAGGGTGTGACACACGGACGGACTATGTTTTTGTATTACAGTATTTTATTCGCCTTAGTCCATGTCAGTTGTCGCAATGGATTTTATGGTGGTAGTGTTAATTTTAACAGTGTTCTTGGTAAGTTTACCTGTTATCTTTTTTAGTGCGCGTTTGTTTTATTAATGTCTTTTAGAATCCGTTGTTGAGACTTTAATATAGGTATTTAATATAGGTATTATCTGAATCTTCTATTATCATATTTTATAGTATTCTTTTTTTCAATACAAGTAATGGTTTATTTGCCTTTTTCTATCATATTGTAAATTAGTGCTAGCAGAGAATCCGACGATAGTTTAACGAGTGAATATACTTGAATCTTTCGAATATCAATTCCCCTTAACATTTCCCTTATTCAATTTCCCTTAACATTTGACTGAGCAAATAATCCCTAAAGCTATGAAGTATTAAAAAAAATACTTTTGCTCATAAATTGCTCTATTTATCTTTTTATTTTTTTATTTTGACTTCAATATACATAACGGTTGACAAAGCACACACACAAGTTTAAGAAATCTATTAAAATTATGCTCTTAAAAAAAGCGTATCTGTTGAAGATTATGTAAATGATAAAAGAGCATGGATTTGACTCGCTCCAGCAACGCTGTGATAATTGTAAATGAATTTTTCAAAAGAGCAACCACCTAGTTTCTTGCTGGATATTCTCGGTAGGAATGGTATTTCGAACCAGTGGTAGATTCGCTCAACGATTCACTTTTTAATGTTTATTTGAATAAAAAAAACATGAGTTTGAATTTAACAAAATCGTGTGCTGCACATTTCTTTGCAACCATTTTTTGGAAGCGAAACGGAGTACGCTAAGAGGGAAGTTCCAAACCCTGGTCTAAACTACATTCATATCATTCATTCATTCTTACTTTCAGAGGAAATCGAATACTGAGTCAACGGAAGATGAGCAACCATACAGCCACCCTTACGCACCATCCACCGTCGACTTCCAAGATATCTATACTAACTCGTTCAACAAACTTACCCTACTCGACGAGAAGTCCTCTCCAAGCGACGAAGACTTCCATCTAACCAACATACCAACACAATTCGTGGAATTCCACCCTAGAGTACTAAAAATATCAAGAATCACTCCACCACCAAGAGTACTTCTCAACGCTTCGTATCTAAAGAAGACAGTGACTGAAGAACCTACAACCACTAACGGTTATACCGATGAACCTGAGGAACCTATGAAAGTTATACCAATTCGGGATCAGCAAAGAGGTGTTCTGGACATACTATTTCCGGCAGCTAGGGTTAGGTCTTTTAAAGATATGTTCGATTCCTTTAAACGGATGTTGTCTTATACATTTAGGAAGTGATAAATACTGTAGACACGACTGACTGCGAATAAATATGCATATCAAAACTGAAATGATAAAATCAGAAGTTCGAGTTTTTGAGAAACAACATTTTTTAACATGTTAACCAATTCCATTAACATGTTGTTTCTCAAAAGCTCTTATAAACTTATTTTGTATAATTGTACCTAGAACGTTTTAACATGATAGTAATAAGTATTTTATGGATGACAAACGCAGAAAAACTTGTTCGTATGATTTTGATGGGCTTTTTTATTTTAAAAAATGCTACCTGGTTTTTTTGTTATTATTTTCTAGAGTTACTTAAAAATAGGTTCGAAATTGTTATTTTAATTAAAAAATTAAAACATTTGATTGAATGATTTTTTGTTGATCTTTAACTCTAAAGCTCTCTTTATCTTTAACGCTGTTTCATGAAACCATTTTATGTAAATGATCATGACTTGAGTATATTGTATCCCTAAACCTTTCTTCTATCTTATCTTAAGGCATCGTCAGGATCTGCAACTGTACTTATATTATATCGTTAAAATTCCACGAACGCGTAAGAAGCTATTTGCTTCCTCGTTTCTAATTCGTACCGCTTGGATATGAAATGCGCTTCCGACTTCCATTTTCCTCTTAATTTTTAATATTGGTACTTATCTTTACATCCAGAGTGAATAGGCTGAACTAATAACCTTCTCTAGGCTATAAAAAACCGAATCTGGGGACCCCACACTCCTATTAAGTTGGATCTAATTCATTCTTTTGCATTAATGAGGTATAATATTAGTAAGTATTTTATGTTTCTGTTAAAATGAGCAATCAGACATTTTCATGAAAAACCACAATACTATAATGAAAATTAAGATAAGAATAATTTAAATTTATAGCAAAAAGCAGTCCAACGCTCCGCATTTGGCCACGCTCCAACAAATTAATTGGAGTCCCGCTGACTGTACTTGAGGTCTTGAGCCGTCATTATAATTGGGCCAATCAACGGAGGGCACGTATGCACTCTTGGTAATGTTAATACTTATTTTATCGGCATTAACTATAAAATGTAAAGATTTTTTTAGATTTTTGTACGCGAATGTACATTTGCGAATATCCTGTACAAAATACAACACTTACCTACTTCCCAAATACAGGTTAGTATTTTTTGTTTTAGATCGTTCTTCTTCTGCCTAATGTCCTGGTTTTTAAAACATCCTCTAAAAGTAGTAGCCCTATTCCGTAATCGCAGCAACAATTTATGGCATTCTTGCTACCACAAAAGATTTTGGTGTTGCACTGTACACTGTAGCAATTATTGTACTATTGCATTTTTATCAGGCGGTTAAAGAAAGGTTACGGTTACCGATAAAATTGGTCAACTGAAGAAAAAAAAAAACAATATAGGCAAGCCAGCTTTATTTTTTTTATAACTTTATCTGGCCGTTATGAAAATCAACATTTTCATGAATTTTTAATTAGGATATTTAAAAATCCCATGAGAAGTCTTTGATATTCCGGGATACAATGCCCTTTTCAGGGATGAAATCTTTGTACCAAATTTCGTCAAAATCAGTTGTATATATGGGCCGAGAAAGTGTAGCTGACAGACAGATAGACACACTTTCACATTAATGATATTATAAGTATGATGAAAAAGTATCTACCTTACGTCCTTTAATATAAGTGCATATAACCAAGCCAAGTAAATCCAAGTAATTACTACAACAGTTAAATAACTAACAATCATACAAGAGCCTGCAGCTCTTGACAAACTGTTCTAGTGTACTAGTAGGTACTAGTACTACAAGTGCGAACGTGCTTCTAGTCGATTGCTCTAATAATTGCTCACGAGTAGGTGCCCACTCGAAAACCGAGCACTAGTCTTTTTCCTGCAATTATTCTTTTAGTTTAAAGCCAACTTTGAGGCCATTTTTTCAATTGAAATGGCTAGGTACACTTTGTACATTGGCTAATTACACAATCTCTAAACTAAATTAATATTACACCTCTCACTATTACCACAGAATAGGTAAGTACTTACTTTTATAAAAAAATCATCAAAAGCTAAATTGCTTGGCAGCACGTCTTTGCCGGTAGGGTGGTAACTAGCCACGGCCAAAGCCTACCATCAGGCCAGATCAGGGAAAGTTCCGAAATTATAAATTCCCAAATTGACCACACCGGGGATCGAACCCGGGACCTCCGCACGTAAAGACAACAGCGCTCAACACTGCGCCAGGGAGGTCGTCAAGGGAGGTGTAGGAGGTTCTGGTGTCTAAACCACTAGCTAGGCCATCACCGCTTCTAACGCTTTTTTTGACTACCTCCGTGGCACAGTGTTGAGCGCTGTTGCCTTAACGTGCGGAGGTCCCGGGTTCGATCCCCGGCAGGGTTTGGAAATTTATAATTTCTGAATTTTCCCAGGTCTGGCCTGGTGGGAGGCTTCGGCCGTGGCTAGTTACCACCCTACCGGTAAAGACGTGCCGCCAAGCGATTTAGCGTTCCGGTACGATGCCGTGTAGAAACTGATAACTATTATGGGTTTAATATAACTGCCATGCCCCTAACAGGTTAGCCCGCTACCATATTAGACTGCATCATCACTTACCATCAGGTGAGATCGCAGTCAAGGGCTAACTTGTAGTGGATAAAAAACACAAAATACCTACTTATATCATCGTGATTTTCCACAAAGCTTAAAATTATTTCGATTCTCAACTTGGGACGCCATGCGGTGAATGTTTTAATGAAATTTCAGGCACTTTTGAACTACCTACTGCAACCCGTTCCAGATGAAATCAGACATGTATTGTTTAATTTAACTTATTGTTTAAATTACGTATCAAGAGAGAGCGTATAAAATATATCCGTGACCAAGTTTTTTAAGAGTCTTGCAATGCTAGTGAATGATTGCCACATAATAAGAACTTTTCCGTAATCGACTAGCAAGTTCATTATTGTTTTTTTTTATCCGACTTAATTTATTTTTTTTTTATTTTTGTTGCGACTTCTAAAAACTATTGTACCAAATAAAATTAAAAAACAACATAGTAACGATTACCACTTATTATTTAAATATTGTAAAGTAATGCCCATAGATATCAAAATCAAATATTTAATACTAGTTGAAAATTACCTAAACTCAGAACTACAAGTAAAGGTTCATTATAATAAAAAATTAAGAAGTCCTAAAAACCCAAGACTGCATATACCAAAATTCGTGAATAATTACGGCAAAAGAAGACTCAAAGTCATCGTTCCAACACTAATGAACAACCTTCCTAAAATTTTAAAAGAAAACATGAACGAAAAAAACTTCAAACACAAACTTAAAAAACATTTTTTGGAGCAACCTGTATAGTTAATAGTTATCACTCACAAACTGCAACCTAAAACCGGTTTCGCTGGCAGCGACGCGATGTTTCTAAGCGCTGAGCTAACATTTTTGTAGCTTACCCACTATATTTTTAAGTTAGTCTCATGTTTATTTCTTTAGCTATAATTATTGTTTTATGTCTTACCTATATTAACACGGTGCACAGTAAAACCGACTGTGGTTTTTGTGGCACTGTATGTTACACATTTCTATGTCAATTTTATAAGATTATAATAAATAAATAAATAAATAAAATAAATAAATCCACTACAAGTTAGCCCTTGACTACGATCTCACCTGATGGTAAGTTGTTTTATTGTTTTAATTGGCTGAATAAAGGTACTTGTATTCTTGTTGCAATAATGAATTTCAGCCAACACTGTAAGAGTGTCAGCCAATTAAAGGTGATAGGGATCGTCACAATGTCGCTATCATACTACGTCAGTAGGACCCCGGTCTTTGCTTATAATAAATTAGATGATGCCCGCCACTTCGTTCGCGTGAATTAAGTTATTTTTTTCGCGGAAACACCTTAATTATCCGGGATAAACAGCCTATGTCAATCCCGGGATACAACCTCTATTTCAAATTTCATCAAAATCGGTTGAAAAGCCGGGCCGTGAAAGCGTAGCAAATGACAGACACACTTTCGAATTAATAATATAGGTATATAGTAGGGCCGATTTCTCCATAACATTTAACCGACCAATGATGTTTCGACAGATGTAAATGAGTTATGTTGACAAAATTCATCGATGAAACGTTACTTGGAGATGGAGAAATTGACCCATGAACGAGAGATGGAAAAATTGACCCATAATAATTTTAAGAAGATTTACTTCAATAACAATGAAATAAAACTCCGAAATCAGTTTGACACAAAAACCTCACTCAGCATTCGTCGGGACATCGCATTGGCAATGTAATTTTTTCCTCCGGTTCATTCTATTCAAATGAAGTTAAAAAACGCCGAGTCAGCGCGAGGGTGATAATTTTATATTCAAAGCTATCTGTGGGGAGCTTAACTCAGGAATTTAATAATTATCGCCAAATGAACGCGAAATAATAAAATCCATTCGGGTTTGCAAAAAGCGTCGGCATTGTTGCTATACTCGTAACTTTTAATTATGGTCGCCTCGGAAAATCGATTTTACTTCCGATTATGGGCGGAACTTTTTGAAATATTTAATAAAAGAAAACTTTTCAATCAATATTTTTATTTTATTGTCATTATCGTATGATTCATTTCTCACTAGCGCGTTAGCGCGCGAGTTGAATGCATGTATGTGTCACCATACATTTGCTTCAACTCGTGCGCGAACTATACTTAGGTTGGGTTAGAATTGACTGCATTAATTATAGTCTTCTTAAAATAGAGGATTTTGGCCAAAGGCGAAAAATAATCATTTTGAATTTATAAATAATAAAAACATACCGAATTAAAAAAAATGATGGTAAGTTTAATCTGGCCTGAAGACTGGATGTCTTGTTCGTAAATCAGTTATCAACTACAACATTTTCATCTTGTTTTGACTCTACCACCGGTGTGGAAAGAGATTATTTTTATTTTATTTTATTTTGTTCAGAAAACTTACAGCCACAACAAAAGTGGATAGATAAATACAGAATAAGTATAACGCCAATTACAAGTTTTCACAGATAGAAAGAACTAGATTATACTGAAAAGAACCGGTCATCAATAGATGCTCTTTTCAAAAAGCAAAATGTTACATTTATTATTACCTGTTACATAAGAAAACCCAAGGAAAATATGTACTATTGACTTTTATATGTAGGTAACTACAAACTTGCAAATTAATCAGTTTTGGACTTTTAAAGTCAATCCTAAAAATTACGATCCGAAATACCGGTCGGATTAAAACGTCGGAAACTTTAAAGGGTTAACATGAAAATGAAATTTATACCGCCGAATAAATCTGTTCGATTTAATTATCACTAATAGGATAAAGCTGATGGCGTTGAAACCAACTGAAAGCAAAGTTGCCGTGAAAGAGTTGTGAAGTTTCACAAAGGTCGGGAAATTCGCAAAAAAGAATAATAAATTGGGATTAAAATAAATTTGTGAAGACCTCCCGGCGCAGTGTTGAGCGCTGTTGTCTTAACGTGCCGAGGTCCCGGTTTCGATCCCCGGCAGGGTGAATTTGGAAATTTGTAATTTCTGAATTTTCGCTGGTCTGGTCTGGTGGGAGGCTTCGGCCGTGGCTAGTTACTACCGTACCGGCAAAGACGTGCCGCCAAGCGATTCAGCGTTGCGGTACGATGCCGTTTAGAAACCGAATATGGGTATGGGTTTAATATAACTGCCATGCCTTTAACAGGTCATCCCGCTATCATCTTAGACTGCACCATCACTTACAATCAGGTGATATCGCAGTCAAGGGCTAACTTGTAGTGGATATAAAAAAACATTTATTTTAGTATCAAAAATAGATGAAACTGATTTTTAAGTTAGAAAGCATTTTATCATTGTTAGAAAGGTTACGGAAAAATTAACAGTGAAGGAAAACATCGTGAATAAACCGAGAGTTCTTCATAATGTTCTCAATAGTGTGTGGAGTCTCCAATCCGCACTTGTCCAGCGTGGTGGACTATGATGTCGCGTTTTATCAGTAACTAGCTCTTAGATTCGTAGAACTCTTTAATTTTCCGGGATAAAAGTAGCAGTATTATTCCAGACTAGCTGATGCCCGCGACTTCGTCCGCGTGGACTAAGTTTTTTCGATTCCCGCGGGAACTCATTAATTTTCCGGGATAAAAAGTAGCCTATGTATGTATGTATGTATGTATATTCTTTATAGCTGATGCCCGCGACTTCGTCCGCGTGGAATAAGTTTTTCAGTTAATTTTCCAGGATAAAAAGTAGCCTATATTACTATCCCACGGTATAATCCCCCTATAATGGTGAAACACGTACTTCTTCATATTTTAACGAAAGCCCAAATGCTGTTTCATGGCTATAACTTGAGAAATTAAGGATTTTCATACCAACTCTCAACCCCTATTTCACCCCTTCGGGGGTGGAATTTTGAAAAGCTGTGAAACACATATGTTTTCATTTTCAACCCGCAGTTCATATATCAAGTTTCATGGCTATAACTTGAGAAATTAAAGACTTTCATACAAACTTTCAACCCCTATTTCACCCCTTCGGGGGTAGAATTTCGGGATAAAAAGTATCCTATGTCCTACCTCGTAGTATGGGCTCAAATCATGCCAAGTTTCGTTTGAATTCATTCAGTAGTTTCGGCGTGATGCGCGGCCAAGATACAGACAGACAGACAGACAACAGACAGACAAAAATGAAAAAAATTACAGATTTGGCTTCAGTATCGAATAATGAGTGTCCTCCAAAAAAAATTTTTCAAAATATCTTCAATGTACAGAATTGGACCTGTTACAGTTTTATTATACTATATATAGCTCAATTACCACTGACTCATTGACACAATTGTTCTCCTAGAAAGAGACAGAAAACGATATAATGATGTAGGGGAGATGTGTTCGGGTGCGGGATTCGAGTGGGGAAAAATTATGACATTTCGGAAAAACAAGATGGCGGCCGACGTGATTCTTGCAACTCTTTTGTTTTCCAACCGATTTCGTTAAAACTCGCAAGGATTGAAGAAATTAGGAAACGATCAATAGAAAAAGTGGAAAAAACTGGAAAAACAAGATGGCGGCCGAGCTGTACTGCTTTAAAATTTTTGATTTTTCGACCCCGAACCGCGGCGCCACAGATCCGAAACGGCGTGGTCGAGCATGATAATTTTTTCTTTTTTCGACTACAATTATCCTGTATTTTGACAGAATGGGAGTGGTTTTTAAAAATTCAAGATGGCGGCTGTTGCGGCGGCCTTTTTGTTTGAGGTACGAAAAAACGCAATTTTAAAATTCAATTTTCTCACAGTTAGCAACGTCGGAGCGTTACGACTTGTACGGTGCGATTGTGTGTACAGACTCGAGGTATAGATTGGGGAAAAAAATTACCCCATTTTTCGGGAAATTTTCAAGATTTACCCCAAAAATAAAAAAATCGAAATACGGGCTTTTTGCAAAATTCGAGTACGAGCAACCACGTGTCCCACTTGAACAAATGACATTTGGGTATTTTCGTCGCCGAGGTCTGGCAACACTGGAATTTATCAAAGTAAAAGTGATTTTCGACATGGTCTTTTTTCAGGGGCGATCATTTCGGCTGGGTGCGAGCGAGATGAAAAATTTAAACGTCAACAGGAGCGGTATATCCTGTAGTTTACGGGAAAATTATAAAACTATGTAAAATGTTTCTGTGGAACGAGGTGGCGGCCATTTTGTATTCTTTTTGTGTTTTTGAAAATTTCGAACACGTTTTTGAGGCAGTTGGCAACATTTGGGAAAGTTGACATGTATAAATCGATTGTGTAACTCAACCAGCGGTATCGAGATATCTAAACAGTGTTGCCACATTTGGGGTAGTTTTCGAGATTTTCCCAAAAATGTCCTCCTGTAAAATTTTGTATGAAAAATTTTTTTTTCACTGATGGCTTCGTACACAAGTCAGAAAATTAAACTTGAAGAAAAATATGGAGACGTCTGATGATTGAGGATTTCGGAGACGGGTAAAGGCACGGTCAAGGTATTGAAGATAGGTGGGGGGTGCTCGACCAAATGTCATTCGTAACTTCATCCAATAGACAGTGTGCTGAAAAAAAATTCAAAATGGCGGATTTAAGATGGCCGCCATACAAATTTATTTGGTGTCTATCTCGGAGAGTATAAGAGATTGAAGTGTGGTTTCTTGGCAAGAGATGATCAGGACGAGGAGGTCTATTTAGCGAAATGAAAAAAATTTCAAGATGGCGGAATATTTTTTTTCATACCAAATTATATGGCGATTAGGACTCATTAGCATAATTTATTGTTTTCCAAGAAAGAGACAGAAAACGATACAATGATGTATGGGAGATGTGTTCGGGTGCAGGATGGGAGTAGGGAAAAAATATGATATTTCGGAAAAACAAGATGGCGGCCGTAGTGCTTTTTGTAACTTTTTTGTTTTCAAACCGATTTAGTTACAACTCACAATTATTGAAGAAATTAGGAAACGATCAATAGAAAAAGTAGAAAAAATTGGAAAATCAAGATGGCGGCTGAGCTGTAGTGTTTTCAAATTTTTGATTTTTCGACCCCGAACCGCGGCGCCGCAGATCCGAAACGGCGTGGTCGAGCATGATATTTTTTTCTTCTCACGCCTACAATTATCCTGTATTTTGACAGAATGGGAGTAATTTTTAAAAATTCAAGATGGCGGTTGTCGCAGCGGCCGTTCGGTTTGAGGTACGAAAAAACGCAATTTTAAAATTCAAATTTCTCACAGTTAACAACGTCGGAGCGTTTCGACTTCTGAGGCGCGATTGTGCGTACAGACACGACGTATGGAGTGGGGGAAAAAAATTACCCCATTTCTCGGGAAATTTTCAAGATTTACCCCAAAAATAAAAAATCGAAATACGGACTTTTTGCAAAATTCGAGTACGAGCAACCACGTGTCCCACTTGTACGAATGACATTTGGGTATTTTCGTCGCCGAGGTCTGGCAACACTGGAATTTATCAAAGTAAAAGTGATTTTCGACATGGTCTTTTTTCAGGGGCGATCATTTCGGCTGGGTGCGAGCGAGATGAAAAATTTAAACGTCAACAGGAGCGGTATATCCTGTAGTTTACGGGAAAATTATAAAACTATGTAAAATGTTTCTGTGGAACGAGGTGGCGGCCATTTTGTATTCTTTTTGTGTTTTTGAAAATTTCGAACACGTTTTTGAGGCAGTTGGCAACATTTGGGAAAGTTGACATGTATAAATCGATTGTGTAACTCAACCAGCGGTATCGAGATATCTAAACAGTGTTGCCACATTTGGGGTAGTTTTCGAGATTTTCCCAAAAATGTCCTCCTGTAAAATTTTGTATGAAAAATTTTTTTTTCACTGATGGCTTCGTATACAGGTCAGAAAATTAAACTTGAAGAAAAATATGGAGACAGCTGATGAGTGAGGATTTCGGAGACGGGTAAAGAGCACGGCCAAGGTATTGAAGATAGGAGGGGGGTGCTCGACCAAATGTCATTCAAAACTTCATCCAATTGACAATGAGCTTAAAAAAAATTCAAAATGGCGAATTTAAGATGGCCGCCATACAAATTTATTTGATCTCTATCTCGGAGAGTAAAAGAGATGGAAGTGTAGTTTTTAGGCAAGTGATGATCACGACGAGGCGGTTTATTTAGTGAAATGAAAAAAAATTCAAGATGGCGGAATATTTTTTCATACTAAATTATATGGCGATTAGGACTCATTGACGTAATTTATTGTTCTCCTAGAAAGAGACAGAAAACGATACAATGATGTACGGAAGATGTGTTCGGGTGCGGGTTTCGAGCAGGGAAAAATAATGACATTTCGGAAAAACAAGATGGCGGCTGACGTGATTCTTGCAACTCTTTTGTTTTCCAACCGGTTTCGTTAAAACTCGCAACGATTGAAGAAATTAGGAAACGATCAATAGGAAAAGTGGAAAAAATTGGAAAAACAAGATGGCGGCCGAGCTGTGGTGTTTTCAAATTTTTGATTTTTCGACCCCGAACCGCGGCGCCACAGATCCGAAACGTAGTAGTTCTTGTAAACGAGATATGTTCGGGTGCGGGATATGAGTAGGGAAAACTTATGACATTTCGGAAAAACAAGATGGCGGCTGATTTGCCGAAATTAACCGATCGAAGCATTGAAGATAGGCGGGGGGTGCTCGACCAAATGTCATTCGAAACTTCATCTAATAGAAAATGGGCAAAAAAAAATTCAAAATGGCGGATTTAAGATGGCTGCAATACAAATTTATTTGTACCTATCTCAGAAAGTATAAAAGATGGAAGAGTGGTTTCTTGGCAAAAGATGATCAGGACGAAGAGGTCTATTAAGCGAAGTGAAAAAAAATTCAAGATGGCGGAATATTTTTTTTCATACCAAATTATGGGGCGATTAGGAACTACGAGTATAAAAGACGTCATTGTTCTCCTAGAAAGATACAGAAAACGATACAATGATGTACGGGAGATGTATTCGGGTGCGGGATCCGAGTCGGGGAAGATTATTTTATTTCGGAAAAACAAGATGGCGGCCGACGTGATTCTTGCAACTCTTTTGTTTTCTAACCGATTTCGTTACAACTCGCAATTATTGAAGAAATTAGTAAACGATAAATAGAAAAAGTGGAAAAAATTGGAAAAACAAGATAGCGGCTGAGCCGTAGTGTTTTCAAATTTTTTATTTTTCGACCCCGAACCGCGGCGCCACAGTTCCAAAACGGCGTGGTCGAGCATAGTATTTTTTTTCTTTTTTCGCCTACAATTATCCTGTATTTTGACAGATTGGGAGTGGTTTTAAGAATTCAAGATGGCGGCTGTAGCGACGGCCGTTCGGTTTGAGGTACGAAAAAACGCCATTTTAAAATTCAAATTTCTCACAGTTCATAACGTCGGATCGTTTCGACTTCTACGGGGCGATTATGTGTACAGACTCGAGGTATGGATTGTATGGATTGTATGCATTTCTCGAGAAATTTTCAAGATTTACCCCAAAAATAAAAAAAATAGAAATACGTATTTTTTGCAAAATTCGTGTACGAGCAACCACGCGTCTTACTTGTACGAATGACATTTGGGTATTTTCGCCGCCGAGGTCTGGCAACACTGGAATTTATTAACGTAAAAGTGATTTTCGACATGGTCTATTTTCAGGGGCGATCGTTTCGGCTGGGTGCGAGCGAGATAAAAAATTGAAACGTCATCAGGAGCGGTATATCCTGTAGTTTACGGGAAAATTATAAAACTATGCAAAATGTTTCTGTGAAACGAGGTGGTGGCCATTTTGTATTATTTTTGTGTTTTTCAAAATTTCAATCACATTTTTGAGGCAGTTGGCAACATTTGGGAAAGTTGACGTGTATGGATCGATTGTGTAACTAGACCGGCAGTATCGAGATATCTAATCTGCCCCCCTATTACGTAAGAATTGTTCATCAAACGTTAAAGATTTTTGTCAAAGTAAAATAAACCATAACTGCATTGAATTAGAGCTCAATTTCGTCTGCCCATTCTTATACGTTTAGGTATGAACGATACTCGAACGTATAAGAATGGATACACGAAATTGAGCTCTAATTTAATGACGTTATGGTTTATAAATTTTGACGACGAACTTTAACGTTTTGATCGGACATTCTTACATGATTGGTACCCTGGGTTGCCACATTGGAGGTAGTTTTCGAGATTTTCCCCACAAATTTCCGTAAAATTTTGTATGAATAATTTTTTTTTCACTGATGGCTTCGTATACAAGTCAAAAAATTAAAATTGAAGAAAAATATAAAGACAGCTGATGATTGAGGATTTCGGAGACGGGTAAAGAGCACGGCCAAGGTATTGAAGATAGGTGGGGGGTGCTCGATCAAATGTCACTCGAAACCTCATCCAATTGGCGATTAGTTTAAAAAAAACTCCAAAATGGTGCATTCAAGATGGCCGCCATACAAATTTCGTCAGTGTCTATCTCGGAGAGTATAAGAGATGGAAGTGTGGTTTCTTGGCACGAGATGATCAGAGCAAGGAGGTCTATTTAGCGAAATGAAAACAATTTCAAGATGGCGGAATATTTTGTTTCATACCAAATTATATTATTATGGCGATTAGGACTCAATGACATAATTTATTGTTCTCCTAGAAAGAGCCAGAAAACGATACAATGTGAGGCAGATGTGTTCGGGTGCGGGGTTCGTGTAGGGAAAAATTATGACATTTCGGAAAAACGAGATGGCGGCCGACGTGTTTCTTGCAACTCTTTTGTTTTCCAACCGATTTCGTTACAACTCGCAATTATTGAAGAAATTAGTAAACCATCAATAGAAAAAGTATAAAAAATTAGAAAAACAAGATGGCGGCCGAGCTGTAGTATTTTAAAATTTTTGATGTTTCAACCCCGAATCGCGGCGCCACAGATCCGAAACGGTGTAGTTCATGTTCAGGCTGCCATACAAATTTATATTTTGGTGTCTGTCTATCTCAGAAAGTAAGATGGATGAGTGGTTTCTTGGCAAAAGATGATCAGCCCCCCGATTAAGTAAGAATGTTCGATCAAATGGTAAAGGTTCAGCGTCAAAGTAATATAAACCATAACTGCATTGAATTAGAGCTCAATTTCGTCTATCTATTCTTATACGTTTGAGTATCGTACATACCTAAACGTATAAGAATGGGTACACGAAATTGAGCTTAATGCTGTTATGGTTTATTTACTTTGTCGCAGAACTTTAACGATTTCATCGGCCATTCTTACATGATTGGGGGGCTGGACCTGAATGTCTAATTGATGCACAGGAAAAAAATTAAGATAGCGGAATTTATTTTTCCAAGATTTTTCAAGATTTTGATACGGTTCCGTTTTACCCACGACGAGGCTCCTTGAGAGTACAAAACAGGAAACTGATACCAAAGTTTTAAAAAATCAGTGCCATTTTGAAATTAATTGGTAATTCACCGATTTCGTTCAAAACCGATATCTGAGGATCCCTGGGATTACAAAACAGGATACTGATACCAAAGCTTAAAAAAATGTGCGCCATTTTGAAATCCTTTGTTTATTGACCGATTTCGTTCAAAATCGATATTTAGGGCTCCCTGGGATTACAAAACAGGAAACAGGTACCAAAATTTTAAACAATCAGCGCCATTTTGAAATTATTTGTTAATTTACCGATTTCGTTCAAAATCGATATTATGGGCTTTCTAGGATCACGATACAGGTAACTGATAAAAGTTTTAAAAAATCACGAGTCATTTTGAAATTATTTATCAATTGACCGATTTCGTTCAAAGTCGATATCTGAGGATCCCTGGGATAACAAAACAGGAAACTGATACCAGAATTATAAAAAATCAGCGCCATTTTGAAATTATTTGTTAATTTACTGATTTCGTTCAAAATCGATATTTAGGGCTCCCTGGGGTCACAAATCAGGAACCTGATACCAAAGTTTTAAAAAATCAGCGCCATTTTGAAATTCTTGGTTAATTTACCGATTTCGTTCAAAAGCGATATTGAGGACTCCCTGGGATCACAAAACAGGAAACTGATACCAAAGTTTTAAAAAATCAGCGCCATTTTGAAAATATTTTTATCAAATAATTTCAAAATGGCGCTGATTTTTTGTTCAAAATCGATATTTAGGGCCACCTGGGATTACAAAACGAAACTGATACCAAAGTTTTAAAAAATCAGCACTATTTTGAAATTCTTTGTCAATTGACCGATTTCGTTCAAAATCGATATTTAGGGCTACCTGGGATTACAAAACGAAACTGATAGGTACTAAAGTTTTAAAAAATCAGCGCCATTTTGAAATTCTTTGTTAATTGACTGATTTCGTTCAAAATCGATATTTAGGACTCCCTGGGATCACAAATCAGGAACCTGATACCAAAGTTTTAAAAAATCAACGCCATTTTGAAATTCTTGGTTAATTTACCGATTTCGTTCAAAAGCGATATTGAGGACTCCCTGGGATCACAAAACAGGAACCTGATACCAAAGTTTTAAAAAATCTGCGCCATTTTGAAATTCTTGGTTAATTTACCGATTTCGTTCAAAATCGATATTACGGGCTACCTGGAATTACAAAACGAAACTGATAGGTACTAAAGTTTTAAAAAATAAGCGCCATTTTGAAATTCTTTGTTAGTTGACCGATTTCGTTCAAAATCGATATTTAGGGCTAACCACATCTCGTGAGCTGCTTTAGCAGCTCGCGCACAGAGCGAAACACTAGTTATACTATATATAGCTCAATTACCACTGACTGACTCACTGACTCATTGACATAATTGTTCTCCTAGAAAGAGACAGAAAACGATATAATGATGTACGGGAGATGTGTTCGGGTGCGGAATTCGAGTGGGGAAAAATTATGACATTTCGGAAAAACAAGATGGCGGCCGACGTGATCCTTGTAACTCTTTTGTTTTCCAACCGATTTCGTTAAAACTCGCAACGATTGAAGAAATTAAGAAACGATTTATAGAAAAAGTGGAAAAAATTTGAAAAACAAGATGGCGGCCGAGCTGTAGTGTTTTCAAATTTTTGATTTTTCGACCCCGAACCGCGGCGCCACAGATCCGAAACGGCGTGATCGAGCATGGTATTTTTTTCTTTTTTCGCCTACATTTATCCTGTATTTTGACAGAACGGGAGTGGTTTTTAAAAATTCAAGATGGCGGCCGTCGCGCCGGCCGTTCTGTTTGAGGTACGAAAAAACGCAATTTTAAAATTCAAATTTCTCATAGTTGGCAACGACAGAGCGTTTCGACTTCTATAAAGCGATTGTGTGTACAGACTCGAGGTATGGATTGGGGGAAAAAAATTACCCCATTTCTCGGGAAATTTTCAAGATTTACCCAAAAAATAAAAAATCGAAATACGGACTTTTTGCAAAATTTGAGTTCGAGCAACCACGTGTCTCACTTGTACGAATGACACTTGGGTGTATTCGTCGCCGAGGTCTGGCAACACTGGAATTTATCAAAGTAAAAGTGATTTTCGACATGGTCTTTTTTCAGGAGCGATCATTTCGGCTGGGTGCGAGCGAGATGAAAAATTGAAACGTCATCAGGAGCGGTATATCCTGTAGTTTACGGGAAAATTATGAAACAATGTAAAATGTTTCTGTGAAACGAGGTGGCGGCCATTTTGTATTCTTTTTGTGTTTTTCAAAATTTCGATCACGTTTTTGGGGCAGTTGGCAACATTTGGGAAAGTTGACATGTATGGATCGATTGTGTAACTCGACCGGCAGTATCGAGATATCTAAACAATGTTGCCATATTTGGGGTAGTTTTCGAGATTTTTCCAAAAATGTCCTCCTGTAAAATTTTGTATGAAAAATTTTTTTTTCACTGATGGGTTCGTATACACGTCATAAAATTAAACTTGAACAAAAATATGGAGACAGCTGATGATTGAGGATTTCGGAGACGGGTAAAGAGCACGGCCGAGGTATTGAAGATAGGTGAAGGGTGCTCGACCAAATGTCATTCGAAACTTTATCCAAAAGACAATGAGCTGAAAAAAAATTCAAAATGGCGGATTTAAGATGGCCGCCATACAAATTTATTTGGTGTCCATCTCGGAGAGTTTAAAAGATGGAAGAGTGGTTTCTTGGCAAAACATGATCAGGACGAAGACGTCTTTTTAGCGAAATGAAAAAAATTTCAAGATGGCGGAATATTTTTTTTTCATACCAAATTATATGGCGATTAGGACATACATAATTGTTCTCATAGAAAGAGACAGAAAACCATACAATGATGTACGGGAAATGTGTTCGGGTTTAGGATTCGAGTAGGGAAAAATTTATGACATTTCGGAAAAACAAGATGGCGGCCGACGTGATTCTTGCAACTCTTTTGTTTTCCAACCGATTTTGATAAAACTCGCAACGATTGAAGAAATTAAGAAATGATCAATAGAAAAAGTGGAAAAAATTGGAAAAACAAGATGGCGGCCGAGCTGAAGTGTTTTCAAATTTTTGATTTTTCGACCCCGAACCGCGGCGCCGCAGATCCGAAACGGCGTGATCGAGCATGATAATTTTTTCTTTTTTCGACTACAATTATCCTGTATTTTGACAGAATGGGAGTGGTTTTTAAAAATTTAAGATGGCGGCTGTCGCGACGGCCTTTTTGTATGAGGTACGAAAAAACGCAATTTTAAAATTCAAATTTCTCACAGTTGGCAACGTCGGAGCGTTTCGACTTGTACTGGGCGATTGTGTGTACAGACTCGAGGTATGGATTGGGGGAAAAAAATTACCCCATTTCTCGGTAAATTTTCAAGATTTACCCAAAAAATAAAAAATCGAAATACGGACTTTTTGCAAAATTTGAGTTCGAGCAACCACGTGTCTCACTTGTACGAATGACACTTGGGTGTATTCGTCGCCGAGGTCTGGCAACACTGGAATTTATCAAAGTAAAAGTGATTTTCGACATGGTCTTTTTTCAGGAGCGATCATTTCGGCTGGGTGCGAGCGAGATGAAAAATTGAAACGTCATCAGGAGCGGTATATCCTGTAGTTTACGGGAAAATTATGAAACAATGTAAAATGTTTCTGTGAAACGAGGTGGCGGCCATTTTGTATTCTTTTTGTGTTTTTCAAAATTTCGATCACGTTTTTGGGGCAGTTGGCAACATTTGGGAAAGTTGACATGTATGGATCGATTGTGTAACTCGACCGGCAGTATCGAGATATCTAAACAATGTTGCCATATTTGGGGTAGTTTTCGAGATTTTCCCAAAAATGTCCTCCTGTAAAATTTTGTATGAAAAATTTTTTTTTCACTGATGGGTTCGTATACACGTCATAAAATTAAACTTGAACAAAAATATGGAGACAGCTGATGATTGAGGATTTCGGAGACGGGTAAAGAGCACGGCCGAGGTATTGAAGATAGGTGAAGGGTGCTCGACCAAATGTCATTCGAAACTTCATCCAAAAGACAATGAGCTGAAAAAAAATTCAAAATGGCGGATTTAAGATGGCCGCCATACAAATTTATTTGGTGTCCATCTCGGAGAGTTTAAAAGATGGAAGAGTGGTTTCTTGGCAAAACATGATCAGGACGAGGACGTCTTTTTAGCGAAATGAAAAAAAATTCAAGATGGCGGAATATTTTTTTTCATACCAAATTATATGGCGATTAGGACATACATATATTTCTCATAGAAAGAGACAGAAAACTATACAATGATGTACGGGAAATGTGTTCGGGTGCGGGATTCGAGTTGGGAAAAATTATGACATTTCGGAAAAACAAAATGGCGGCCGACGTGATTCTTGCAACTCTTTTGTTTTCCAACCAATTTCGTTACAACTCGCAATTATTTAACAAATTAATAAATGATCAATAAAAAAAATTGAAAAAATTCGAAAAATAAGATGGTGGCCGAGCTGTATTGTTTTCAAATTTTTGATTTTTCGACCTCGAACCCCGGCGCCACAGATCCGAAACGAGGTAGTTCATGTCTAATAGATATTATGTTTGGGTGTGGGATGGGAGTAGGGAAAAATTATGACATTTCGGAAAAAAACCATATTTAGGGCTCCCTGGGATTACAAAACAGGAAACTGATACCTAACAAAGTTTTAAAAAATCAGCGCCATTTTGAAATTCTTTGTTAATTGACCGATTTCGTTCAAAATCGATATTTAGGACTCCCTGGGATCACAAAACAGGAAACTGGTGCCAAAATTTTAAAATATCAGCGCCATTTTGAAATTCTTTGTTAATTGACCGATTTCGTTCAAAATCGATATTTAGGACTCCCTGGGATCACAAAACAGGAAACAGATACCAACGTTTTAACAAATCAGCGCCATTTTGAAATTATTTGTTAATGGACCGATTTCGTTCAAAATCGATATTTATGGCTAACACATCCCGTGAGCTGCTTTAGCAGCTCGCGCACAGAGCGAAACACTAGTTAATATATATATAGCTGCTCGTGCTGACTGACATATTGATCACCTCTCCTGTAAAATTTTGTATGAAAACTTTTTTTTTCACTCATCGTTTCGTATAGAAGACAAAAATTCATGGGGAGGAAAAATACGAAGAGAGCTGATGATTGAGGATTTCGAAGACGGATGAAGAGCACCAGCCAGGGTATCGAAGATAGGTGGGGGGTGCTCGACCAAATGTCACTCGAAACTTCATCCAATTGACAGTGAGCTGAAAAAAAATTCAAAATGGCGGATTTAAGATGGCCGCCATACAAATTTCTTCGGTGTCTATCTCGGAGAGTATAAAAGATGGAAGAGTGGTTTCTCGGCAAAAGATGATCAGGACATGAGGGTCTACTTGATGAACAGGAAAAAAATTCAAGATGGCGGAATTTATTTTTCCATAGAAAAGGGTATTGAAGATAGGTGGGGGGTGCTCGACCAAATGTCACTCGAAACTTCATCCAATTGAAAGTGAGCTGAAAAAATTTTCAAAATGGCGGATTTAAGATGGCCGCCATACAAATTTCGTCGGTGTCTATCACGGAGAGTATAAAAGATGGAAGAGTGGTTTCGTGGCAAAAGATGATTAGAACATGAAAGTCTACTTGATGAACAGCAAAAAAATTCAAGATGGCGGAATTTATTTTCCATAGAAAATGTATGGCGAATATTGAAGAGGCTACAATTAGTGTAGAACTATGCAAGACTACGGTTCCTTTTCAAGATTTGTTTTTATGGAAGAAATCTCATTTTGACGAATGGTTCGGAGAAAAAAATATGGAGAGAGATGATGATCGAAGGTTCGGATGATGGGTGAGGAGCACGGTCAGGGTATTAAAGATAGGAACCTACTTAGGGGCTGCTCAAACAAAAAGGGAGGGGCGGGGGGTTGGTGTTCTTTGTTTTATGTTTTTCCTTTATGAAATTTTCTTTTACGTCGGACGCTTGGCGTGCTGGCGCTTCCACTGTGCTCACTAGCATAGCAGTGTGTTGATCAGATCAGAACACGTAGACAGTAAACCAGCTAGCTGCCCGATTATGTAAGAATTGTCGATCAAATCGTAAAAGTTCGGCGTCAAAGTAAAATAAACCATAACAGCATTGAATTAGAGCTCAATTTCGTGTTTCGAAATTGAGCTCTAATTTAATGCTGTTATGGTTTATTTTACTTTGACGCCGAACTTTGACGATTTGATCGGCCATTCTTACATAATCGGGGGGCAGGATAGTAGGACAGCGAGTAAGTAGACAGTGGACCACGCGCCCCTATACGCGGTCCGCTTTAGCGGGCCGCGCAGCCACGCGCCATACTAGTTAATATATATATAGCTGCTCGTGCTGACTGACTGACTCATTGATCACCTCTCCTGTAAAATTTTGTATGAAAATTTTTTTTTCACTCATCGTTTCGTATAGAAGGCAAAAATTCATTCGGAGGAAAAATACGGAGAGAGCTGATGATTGAAGATTTCGAAGACGGATGAAGAGCACCAGCCAGGGTATCGAAGATAGGTGGGGGGTGCTCGACCAAATGTCACTCGAAACTTCATCCAATTGACAGTTAGCTGAAAAAAATTTCAAAATGGCGGATTTAAGATGGCCGCCATACAAATTTCGACGGCGTCTATCTCGGAGAGTATAAAAGATGGAAGAGTGGTTTCTTGGCAAAAGATGATCAGGACATGAGGGTCTACTTGATGAACAGGAAAAAAATTCAAGATGGCGGAATTTATTTTTCCATAGAAAAGGGTATTGAAGATAGGTGGGGGATGCTCGACCAAATGTCACTCGAAACTTCATCCAATTGACAGTGAGCTGAAAAAAAATTCAAAATGGCGGATTTAAGATGGCCGCCATACAAATTTCGACGGTGTCTATCTCGGAGAGTATAAAAGATGGAAGAGCGGTTTCTTGGCAAAAGATGATCAGGACATGAGGGTATACTTGATGAACAGGAAAAAAATTCAAGATGGCGGAATTTATTTTTCCATAGAAAATATATGGCGGATATATCCTTTTCAAAGTTTGTTTTAATAGAAGAATTCTCATTTTGACGAATGGTTCGGAGAAAAAAATATGGAGAGAGATGATGGTCGAAGGTTCGGATGATGTGTGAGGAGCACGGTCAGGGTATTAAAGATAGGTAGGGGCTGCTCAAACAAAAAATACTCCAAACTTCATACAATTGGCAGTGAGCTGAAAAAAAAAACCAAAATGGCGGATTCAAGATAGCGGCTATCTCAGACATTATTTAAAAGATGGAAGAGAGGTTTTTGGGTAGAAAATTATCAGGGCTAGAAAGTCTACTTGATGAGCAGAAAAAATTAAGATGGCAGAATCTACGAACATTGAACAGAGTACAAGAAGTTAGGAAATATACATGATTTTGATATGGTTTTTTTTACAAGATTTGTTCTTTATTTCTTTATGGAAGAATTATTGTCGGTTTGCCAGTAGGAAAGCCAGCTTTGTTTTATGTTTTTTCCTTTATGAGAATTTTCTTTTACGTCGGACGCTTGGCGTGCTGGCGCTTCCACTGTGCTCACTAGCATAGCAGTGTGTTGTTCAGATCAGAACACGTAGACAGTAAACCAGCTGCCCGATTATGTAAGAATAATTGTCGATGAAATCGTAAAAGTTCGGCGTCAAAGTAAAATAAACCATAACAGCATTGAATTAGAGCTCAATTTCGTGTTTCGAAATTGAGCTCTAATTTAATGCTGTTATGGTTTATTTTACTTTGACGCCGAACTTTGACGATTTGATCGGCCATTCTTACATAATCGGGGGGCAGGATAGTAGGACAGCGAGTAAGTAGACAGTGGACCACGCGCCCCTATACGCGGTCCGCTTTAGCGGGCCGCGCAGCCACGCGCCATACTAGTTAATATATATATAGCTGCTCGTGCTGACTCATTGATCACCTCTCCTGTAAAATTTTGTATGAAAAATTTTTTTTTTACTCATCGTTTCGTATAGAAGACAAAAATTCATTAAGAGGAAAAATACGGAGAGAGCTGATGATTGAGGATTTCGAAGACGGATGAAGAGCACCAGCCAGGGTATCGAAGATAGGTGGGGGGTGCTCGACCAAATGTCACTCGAAACTTCATCCAATTGACAGTTAGCTGAAAAAAAAATCAAAATGGCGGATTTAAGATGGCCGCCATACAAATTTCGTCGGTGTCTATCTCGGAGAGTATGAAAGATGGAAGAGTGGTTTCTTGGCAAAAGATGATCAGGACATGAAGGTCTACCTGATGAACAGGAAAAAAATTCAAGATGGCGGAATTTTTTTTTCCATAGAAAAGGGTATTGAAGATAGGTGGGGGTGCTCGACCAAATGTCACTCGAAACTTCATCCAATTGACAGTGAGCTGAAAAAAAATTCAAAATGGCGGATTTAAGATGGCCGCCATACAAATTCCGTCGGTGTCTATCTCGGAGAGTATAAAAGATGGAAGAGTGGTTTCTTGGCAAAAGATGATCAGAACATGAAGGTCTACTTGATGAACAGGAAAAAAATTCAAGATGGCGGAATTTATTTTCCATAGAAAATGTATGGCAAATATTGAAGAGGCTACGGTTCCTTTTCAAGATTTGTTTTTATGGAAGAAATCTCATTTTGACGAATGGCTCGGAGAAAAAAATATGGAGAGAGATGATGATCGAAGGTTCGGATGATGGGTGAGGAGCACGGTCAGGGTATTAAAGATAGGTACCAACTTAGGGGCTGCTCAAACAAAAAGGGAGGGGCGGGGGTTGGTGGTCTTTGTTTTATGTTTTTCCTTTATGAGAATTTTCTTTTACGTCGGACGCTTGGCGTGCTGGCGCTTCCACTGTGCTCACTAGCATAGCAGTGTGTTGTTCAGATCAGAACACGTAGACAGTAAACCAGCTGCCCGATTATGTAAGAATTGTCGATCAAATCGTCAAAGTTCGGCGTCAAAGTAAAATAAACCATAACAGCATTGAATTAGAGCTCAATTTCGTGTTTCGAAATTGAGCTCTAATTTAATGCTGTTATGGTTTATTTTACTTTGACGCCGAACTTTGACGATTTGATCGGCCATTCTTACATAATCGGGGGGCAGGATAGCAGGACAACGAGTAAGTAGACAGTGGACCACGCGGTCCACTACGCGGTCCGCTGTAGCGGGCCGCGCAACCACGCGCCATACTAGTTAATATATATATAGCTGCTCGTGCTGACTGACTCATTGATCACCTCTCCTGTAAAGTTTTGTATGAACATTTTTTTTTTCACTCATCGTTTCGTATAGAAGACAAAAATTCATTAAGAGGAAAAATACAGAGAGAGCTGATGATTGAGGATTTCGAAGACGGATGAAGAGCACCAGCCAGGGTATCGAAGATAGGTGGGGGGTGCTCGACCAAATGTCACTCGAAACTTCATCCAATTGACAGTGAGCTGAAAAAAAATTCAAAATGGCGGATTAAATTAGAGCTCAATTTCGTGTTTCGAAATTGAGCTCTAATTTAATGCTGTTATGGTTTATTTTACTTTGACGCCGAACTTTGACGATTTGATCGGCCATTCTTACATAATCGGGGGGCAGGATAGTAGGACAGCGAGTAAGTAGACAGTGGACCACGCGCTCCAGTACGCGGTCCGCTTCAGCGGGCCGCGCAGCCACGCGCCATACTAGTTATAAGTATAGACTTAATCTATCACTTTACCAAATTTCATCCAAATCCGTTCAGCCGTTCGTGCGTGATTGAGTAACAAACATCCATCCATACATCCATCCAAACTTTCGCATTTATAATATTATAATACAATATTAGTATAGATATAGATAAGTTCTAAACTATTTGGAATTGATAAAGTGCAGTATAAGCCGCAATGTACTTTTCATTTTAATTAATTACTATCAGTTATTTGCAATAACACCTAATTGATAAAGCACAAAATGACAATTTAATTGAATAGATTTCTCAGTTAATGTTTGTATTAAGAATTTTCGTAATATTATTTACTAGCTGATGCCCGCGACTTCGTCCGCGTGGATTGAGGTTTTTCGGTTCCCGCGGGAACTCTTTAATTTTCCGGGATAAAAAGTAGCCTATGTGCTATTCCAGACTATAATCTATCTCTGTGCCAAATTTCATCCAGATCCGTTCATCCGTTGGAGCGTGATTGAGTAACAAACATACATCCATACATACATACATCCATCCATCCAAACTTTCGCATTTATAATATTTATATTATATTATTTGAAAATAACAAATTGTGTGTGGCAGCTCCGACGCACGACTGGAGTTTACTCTTTACGAACGATTATAAAATATATATAGATTAGTAAATGAACGCATTTTTTATGTTACTGTAAGCATGCTTGATACATTTATTTATATTAATTACTAGCTGATGCCCGCGACTTCGTCCGCGTGGAATAAGTTTGTTTGATTCCCACGGGAGCTGCTTAATTTTCCGGGATAAAAAGTAGCCTATTACACTATCCAGGTCCTCAACTATATATATACCCATGCCAAAAATCACGTCGATCCGTTGCTCCGTTGCGGCGTGATTGAAGAACAAACCAATAAACCAACAAACAAATACGCTTTTGCATTTATAATATTAGTATGATATAATTTATATTCATCAAAATACATTACATAGTCATGAAGACACATAAGTCAATAACGTAACGGAAAAAAAAATATTTTACTCCCCATAAATTTTCATAGGCACCTCTCACTTAAAATTCTGGCAAATATTATCTATACCTATTAGGTACAAAATCTTCGGGGTAAAATCAGCTAGAAAAGCAAATTTTTCTAAAATAAAAGCTTTTAAGATTGCATTGCATTTGCTTTATTCGCAGGCCCCGGCGAGATTCGAACTCGCGATCTCCTGTTTACTAGACAGGCGCTTTAACCAACTAAGCCACGGCGCCGATTTTACACTAGGATAAAAATCTAAACTGGAACAGAAAGTTGAAACTAATTCATACTGTTTTATAGTCTCCATTTTCAATTTTCTTTATGGTAAAGCTAGCTGATGCCAGCAACTTCGTTCGCGTGGTTTAAGTTTATTTTATTCCCGCGGGAACTCCTTAATTTTCTGGGATAAAAAGTAGACTCTCCAGGTCCTTAACTATACCCGTGCAAAAAATCATGTCGATCCGTTACTCTGTTGCGGCGTGATTTAAGGACAAAGCAACAAACTAACAAACAAACACTTTCGCATTTATAATATTAGTATGATGATACTGTTGTGGCAAAGAATTAAGTTTGGAAATGAATCGGTGGCCCTGAATGGGTGGTTTTTTAAAAAAACTTTAAAACTGTAAAGGTTTAATAACATTATGCCGCAGTTCTGTAGATAGCAATCAGCTCTGGGGGGTTACTACCATCGCTTAGTGCAGTATTATTTTTAAATGACAGTTTAATGTCATGTGCATCGATTTACCAACTAAGGATTACAACATTACCTACAAATTAATACTCAAAAAGCGTCCACAATCGCTTATACAACCACAGCTATAGATAATAGACAAAGAGACACCAAACGGTTCACAAAAACCAACCATATAGCTTTATATTTAGGGTTCAATTTTGTAATAACAATTCGACACATACGACATTTTGTCGCATAGTGTACTCATGCGCGACTGAGGCAAAAATTGTTCATTGTGCACAATTTGACCGTGCCGTTTTTTGCGTTTCGATGGTGCGTCTAAAGTATTGGTAAGTCAATGCTTATGTGCCTTAACATCCATAAAATAAGGATTATAATTCTTCAACATAAACGTTAACAATATTAAAACAATACGACTTAAGCGATGATAGTATGCCTCCTGTATATATAAAGTGGGCACTAGACGTCCTGTCCATTAATATAAGAATCAGATTCCCAGTTCCGCGGACCTGTCCGCCAGCCGCGCATAGAGTAATGCAATTTTAGACCGGCCAATTTAAATACTTTTATTTTTCAATGAAAAAAATATAGATTTTCAAAGTCACTGACCAAAAGTTGTTGAATATTTCGTACATACGAGTATAAGCTGTCCTTAAGAAGTATGAGTATTTTTAAATTAGACCTGTATATAAGCACAGTAACGTGTATGACCTACAATAATAATAGTCTACTAATTGGTCTACACTTACAGTGTCTAGTTCACTTTGCACCACTCAGCTGAACGTGATTTAATCCGATTGCTCTAATTACTAACGATCACTTGAGCCTCGAGCTCTATAGATTCTATTTTTCCATTTAAGTACTTCTTTGGATTTGAATAAGAATTTTATAAGTCAAACTGTGAAACTTTAAAGGAAATTAATGAAAGTTAGTTAAATTATTTGAAGGCCGACTTGCTCAATACTGCCTAAACTGATTTAGATTTTTTGCTAACTTTATTATGGGGTTGACGTGAAAAGGAGGTACTAATAGAAAATAGCATTTTGCAAGTGGGACTAAATCTTTTTAACTAAGATTCATTTCAGATGAAAATCAATTTAAACTATCGATTAAAGCAAAAAGTTTGCTGAAAGGACATTGCCCTGTCCCCATACAAAGTTCGCCTAAAAACCAACCGTCAAACCACATTGAATACTGGGTTCAAAATAATAACCTTTTAATAATTGAGAGCAGATTGAAACTCAGAGATTGTCGCTCAGAGAGCTATGGAGAGGGCTATGTTAGGAGTTTCTCTTAAGGACAGGATCCGAAATGAAGAAATCCGTAAGAGAACCAAGGTCACTGACATAGCTCAAACCATTAGCAAGCTGAAGTGGCAGTGGGCAGGCCATGCCTGTCGAAGGAGCGATGGCCGCTGGAGCCGGAAAGTCTTGGAGTGGAGACCGCGTACAAGTAAGCGTAGTGTGGGGCGCCCTCCAGCACGATGGACCGACGACATTAAGAGGGTGGCGGGAAGTGGCTGGATGAGGAAGGCTGAGGACCGGGTGTGGTGGCGTTCTTTGGGAAAGGCCTATGTTCAGCAGTGGACGTCCGCGGGCTGAAATGATGATGATGATGATGATGATGATGAGATTGAAACAACGGACACTTCTGAGAATTTATTTATTACCAAATATATTTTCAATTTTGAGGTTATTTCGACTCAATCTGCTTGAAAAATAAATATCATCTTTATCCAATTGTAATAGAGCTGTAAACAGTATGTAGAAAAGACAAGTTTCGTCGTAGTTCACCTAAAACGTTACAGATGGCGTTACAAATATTAATTGATTGTACTTTCAATAGATGGCGTTGCGATATTCAGACTGCTAGCGCACTCAGCGCTTCAAGCTGCTTTTATCTTATTTCTTTAGTTACGGAACCAGCGCTCAAGCGGTGGTAATGTTTATTATTTTACCATGTAAGTTATTGATCTGTGGATAATAATCGAGAGGCGGAAAAGTATGGTAGTCATTTTAATACCCATTTATTTATTTTTAATTAATTTGAAGTGTCCGTTGAATTCTAATATTTGGAATAAATGTTAAAAAATAAGCTAAGAATTACTGTATATTTCAAACGTATGTTGATTCTTAGGCGAATTTGGTCAATGTCCTTTGATGACGTCACAACATATGTGTTTCATACAACTTCCATACTAGAAGCGGGTTTTAAGTTTGATAAAGAGTTGCTGATTTGATCATCATCCCAAAAACAGAGTCGTCATCAAAGTGACGGTTTTACGAACACAATTAAAATTTCGCTGACATTCAAAGAAATTTAATTATAATCCGTTTAGTTTTATCCGTTAGAAGGGTTGAGAAAGAGCGCAAGAGCGCCATTTAAAATCCAAATAATGTTTATTTCTTAGGGGTAAGCCATCTCAGTGCATAAAAGAGCCATACTCCTAGATCGCGATAGCGTATAATATACTTGCAGTGCCAGCTTACAACACTATTTATTATGGTAAATCTTTTACGGTAGCTGCGACGCGCCTATGGAACTCACTACTGTTAGAGGGAAACTTAAAAACGATTCGTACATGGTATCATTGCCTGATTAATCTAGGTTGGCAACACTGCTCTCGAGCAGTGATGACGATGGCTTATCGCGAGTGACGTGTGTCTGTGTAAATAATTGCTGAATTAAAGTATTAAAATGGATAAACCGTGTTTGGATTTAATATCTCAGAAGAGGGATAATGTATTTCACGTGCTAATTAATTGTTTATCCGGACCTATCCTGAAAATGGTACAAATTGTAATTCAAGATGTTATGACGCCATGACCGTGACGTAATACGTGAAGCAAAAAAAAAAAGAAAAGAATTATTAATTGTTGTCATGACGGAAGGTTGAACTATAAAATACAAGAAGGATAAATGAGTGCTACAACTCGTATTGTGAAATGATCGTAAGTACATAAATACCTACGTGGGTTGGCAATCGGAATTGCATTGGAAAGTTGGCATGGAAAACTTAAAAAGAGGTATCAATGGAATAGTTAGTACTTATCAAGTACTTGCATACAAATTACCAAAGGTCAATGAGGTATGAGGTTTTACTACTATATCAATTCCATTCAGCATGTAAAGTGCCTGGAGAGAGACCTACCTAGTGGTACTGTGTGTAGGGTACATGGAAACGGTGAGTTTATTAAAATATTTATTTGAAAGAAATGATTAAAGGTTATAAAGGTATCTACCATTATGACTACAGCCCATTAACGTCCCGCTGCTGGGCACAGGCCTCCACTTTCATAGGAGAGAGGGAATTAGAGCTTAGACCCACCACTCTGATCCAATGCGGGTTGGCGAGCTAAAGGTCTAAAGATAACTAGTATAATAAATAGATAGACCATACCTACAGAGGGAGATAAGTAAGTACTTGCAGGTTGTACTTGCTTACATTAAGTACTTAAGTATCTAAGTTTTATGTGAAAGATCATAGTGAATTACACTGGTAGGTAGTTCATAACATGATCTACCTATGAGATATTTAAAGAGTTAAGTCAAAGCTATAATAGGTTGGTATGGTAGTTGGTCGACTACATAACAGGGTATAAGTATTATGTAACTTATTGAAGAGGTATTTACTAATTTATTTAGTTGGAAATTAGTTTAATTGATAATCTTGTACCTAAATTGATAGTGAATATTCAATTTATTCTGAGAGTTATGTGAATCACATATACCTAATATTGTTTGAGTAAATGAACAGAGGTCAAAAGTAACTGTAATATTATACATTCCATTAAAGCAAGTATAACCCATTAAAGGTCCTTACAAGTGAAAATTGCATTTGTAGAGTGAACGCATACCCAGTTAAAATAATAAGTAAGTTACAGTTTAGCCGTTTAGTATAAATAATATCAGATCTATACATGTTTGAAGGGCTAAAGTATATAATTGAGTAAGTACATTATATATAAAGATTGGGTGGCATAGATAGGTACCTTTGTTCGGAAAATGTGAATTGAAATAATATCAAATCTGCCTGGATGAAGAATGGGTTAGCGGATTTGGGTGTGAATTATGATGGTGATATGACAGGTTTTGAGACCCGGTTCAACTGAAGTTGGTATTTAATAATAAGTGTGTTGTCTGTCTCAAGTATTGCACAGTGGCTGTTTGGAGCGGTGTGCTTTATTGCCTGATAGAGCATATGATTTCTCATTATGCGGAGAGACTGAAGGAAAAGAGAGATATCACATCAGTGATGGTACTCACACCTGGGGTACCATGGTTATGGTGCTATGTACGGGCTTATGTCTGTTAAGATAGCAAAGGTTTGCCAAGATAATAATATTTTTAATTTTACAGGTGTAATTAATAAATTAATTCTTGAGTTTTAGTGTGGTCTTCGCAATGTTCTCTGGCCAAGACCAAAAGCTAGTGGCATATTATCTTATGGTGGTTGCTTATCCTGCACCTTGAATAACAATGGAATGGAATGATGTCTATATAACATATGGGCCGAGTCCGGGTTGCATATCTTGCAGTCGTGTTAGCAAATAAATGCAAAAAGAATTAAGTGGTAATTTTGGTAAATTCCAATTTAATTGTAATGGATGAGGACTCTGTGGTGACTAAAGTTTAGTCAAAGAGGATAAGTGGCAAAAGCAAAAGGAAACATAAAGGAGAATGTCCATTGTTGCAAAAGGAAAGTCATCATTTTGTTTAGAGGAAAAATAAAGGAGGATGCCAAATTTTTGGAAATGGGAAATTATCATTGTTGTTGAGGGAAAATAAAGGAGATTGGCAAGTTTGTAAAAGGCAATGGCACCTTTTAGTGCAAGGAGATTTATATACAGTCATCTTATGTGGTGCAAGGAGTTACAAGAATGATGCAAAGTTTAAGATTTAACTTTTATAGTTAAAGAGTCAAAGTCAAAATATATTTATTCAAAGTAGGTACTTACACAGTACACTTAATGAACGTCAAGTATACAAAGTATAAGACGTGGTGGTGATAATTAACATAGGTATCTTAAAACTAATGTTACGAGGGTTCCAAACGCGCCCTGGTCTGAGAAGAGTAAAATTGTTTCTTGTGAATTTGGGAGCTAAAGCCCGGCTGTTGAATCAAGATTTAAATGTTACTCTGGAGAAAAATAACATATTAAAGAGGATGTCGGGTGGAATGGTACTGGTGGACCGGTAATGATAATATTGCAAATAATTCATATGGTGGAGATGAACAGGGTGTATAATATGAGAACATAACGGTATTTTGGGAGTGACTCATTTGTGATATTTTGGTTTGATATTTGTTGAGGTAAAAACAAAATAGAAATAAATATGCCTGCGGGGCCATGGGTCAGCTTCAGGGAAATACCTAAAGGTGAAGTACACTTATTGTAAATGTCGCACCTTGCCTTCGGGGCCTACGTACCTGCCTTCGGGGCCAACGGACTTGCCTTCGGGGCCTGCGTACTTGCCTTCGGGGCCTACATACTTGCCTTCGGGGCCAACGTACTTGCCTTCGGGGCTTACGCACTTGCCTTCGGGGCTTACGCAATTGCCTTCGGGGCCAACGCACTTGCCTTCGGGGCCAACGCACTTGCCTTCGGGGCTTACGCACTTGCCTTCGGGGCCAACGCAATTGCCTTCGGGGCCAACGCACTTGCCTTTGGGGCCAACGCACTTGCCTTCGGGGCTTACATACTTGCCTTCGGGGCCAACGTACTTGCCTTCGGGGCCTACGTACTTGCCTTCGGGGCCTACGCACTTGCCTTCGGGGCCTACGCATTTGCCTTCGGGGCCAACGCATTTGCCTTCGGGGCCAACGCACTTGCCTTCGGGGCCAATGCACTTGCCTTCGGGGCTAACGAACCTTGCCTTCGGGGCCGACATACCTTGCCTTCGGGGCCGATGAACCTTGCCTTCGGGGCCGACACACCTCGCCTTCGGGGCTTATTGATATACTTTCAAGTGTGGACATTAGCGCCCTCGGGGCTGGACTGGAAAGCCTATCGGATTCTGATGAGCAGATGGTGAATCACTAGTAAGTTACCAGTGGAGCTGTACGCTGACCGCATAACTCATGTGGTCGTTCCTTGCCCGTGGGGCTCACCGCTCATGTAAGTTATTTCCGTACCTCTTATATTTTACAACATTTTGAATATATCGCTGGTGTGGAAAATAGGGGCCATGGTGCCAGTAGACTTCGAAAGTCTAGCCTGCGGGGCTGCTACGTTTCGATTTCCGGTAGCGAGAGTTGCAAAATAAAGCAAAGCCTAGGTAAATTGCCCACGGGGCTAGCCAGATTAGTACAGGTAACCTATTACTCGCCGTTGGGGGCATGATAATATTTAGGTAGCACAACAGCCGTTTTTCAGGCGAAAGCGCAATGATGATGATGTTCAGTGAGTGTCACTTTTAGGTGACATAAAGGTTTAATAGGTCTGTAAAATATGCAGATGGTATTCACTGATTTCAACTATTGCTTTAAATGCGAGGCACTGAGTGACAAACAAGTAATATAACCGCCGCGTAAATTGAACTATGCACAGTAACATTTCGGGTGTCAAATGAAGTGCGGTATGAGGTGCGCCGCGAGGGGCCGCACGTTACCATACCCCTTGCTTCCCGCTCATGAGTCGCATAGTCCTGTACTACGATGTACCTGCGCAGACGACCGCCATTTTGGGTCAAGTTACGGGACGCGATTTATATCGGTGTTATGTTTTGATGCCATTTGGAGTTCACTAAGATTCATGTGAGAGCAACAGTATTTCTATGCAGGTTGAGCGATGTAACAAAATATCGTGTAAAGAGATTTACTTATCTTGTAAAGAGACTCGCTCTATGATGTTCCTTGGGATATTCATTCATAAAAGTGATATGAATACCATAATTAGATTGAGGAGGAACAGTGAAAAGTAAATTACCAAAATATTGAACAACCAAGTAGGTACACTACTACACATTTATATTTTGTTAACATTTTATTATATTTATATTATATTATACTATATTATATTATATTATATACGTTTTCACCACACTATCACGACTGCACAAGTCAAAATGATATAAGTTACCAAGCAGATGCCAAGGTATGTTGTATTGAATAGTATCAACATTTGAGTTCGGTTTTACGAAACGTTGAAATTTGGCAAGAGCTGATGAAGGCAGTACCGGGCAGTTGAGTTGCCTGTCGTGTTAACTTAAAACGAACAATACAATGCAGGGCCACGGTATAAGGTAAATCTATTCTTCCGGTGGGAATAAGGTGCTTTTGAAACTTCAACATTTCAAATGAAATTAGGAACGTAGAGATTTGCTCAAAAGATGGAGCATGTGCAAAATATACAAAATGGCTCATTATAGAGAACGTGGCTCAGGTCTTCGGGTTTTATTGAGTTTTGTAACCAATTGCAACCGATTGTCAGATAAAGTTCTGGGGGTGAATTGTAACATAAGCTAGCCTGGCTAAGGCTTACAGAGAAGGTATATGTCATTTATGCCATGTGTAAAGAGGAAAGTATAATTAAGTGTAATGAATGAGTA
Organism: Erebia ligea; assembly: GCA_917051295.2. Taxonomy (NCBI): domain Eukaryota; kingdom Metazoa; phylum Arthropoda; class Insecta; order Lepidoptera; family Nymphalidae; genus Erebia; species Erebia ligea. Next base: position 4,885,891 of record OU785241.1, read on the forward strand.
ATAATAACCATTCTGGAAAGTAACAAAGTGAACATGAGTATACTCATAGGAGAATTAATTATAGGTGTATATTAGCACCAGTAGACTATAAGAATCTTATCTATCATTTAATCAAATGATTGTGGTCTCATCTCCGTGAGAATGTCGAAATTGTTACAAATTGCACTTATAGAATTGAAACTTTGTGTTAAGAGTAAGCAAGTGTATGATGTTATAGACCAGACAGAGTTAGTTTCTCCCATTTCACTGATTAATACCTAAAGATTAATTGTCATTAAATTGCACTGAGTTAACTAAAGTAAGTAAGGCAAAGTTATTAAACATCATGTTTTTGGGTAATTAACGGAAAACTCTGTGTAATGCTGGAAAGCTACTTCTGAATAAGGTTATATTATGTTTACAAAATGAACATGTGTAGGAAGCTTTTGTTGTTTGTGAAATATGGCGATTTAGTTAGTTCAGTATCTTGCTACACGTGAATTCACCAGAGTTAGAATAATATGATGAGATGTGCCATGGATGAGAAATCCATATTTACTTATTAGGTGAAGTTTTGTAACGCGAAAAGACGATGGAGACTGATGCTCTTTTAACCTAAAACATAGTCTTGTTATCTGTAAACTGTACTTGGTAAGGTTTATAATGCCAGTGCTTTAACATTGGAGTGTCAGGCGTTAAAGGCCAGCGTTAATACTACAAATGGCAGAGTAGCATCAGCAATCATCGTGATTTTAATTAAGTGTTCGAATTATGTCAACTTCGGGACGAAGTTATGGGTCAGGATGACCGAACTGTTAGAGGGAAACTTAAAAACGATTCGTACATGGTATCATTGCCTGATTAATCTAGGTTGGCAACACTGCTCTCGAGCAGTGATGACGATGGCTTATCGCGAGTGACGTGTGTCTGTGTAAATAATTGCTGAATTAAAGTATTAAAATGGATAAACCGTGTTTGGATTTAATACTACCTGATAGCATTTTTATGAATAACCCATCTATTCACACCTTTAAACTTCGACTGAAACAGCACTATTTATCTACTCTATCATAATTATAAATTAATAATATGTATCTGTTAAATCATTAAGTAATATATGTTGGTATGTATATTGGTATGTATTATATATATATATATATATATATATATATTTATGTATGTATGTTGGTATGTATTTATATATTTATGTATATATTTATGTCATTAGTATGTATATTCGTGTAAGTTTATGATATAGTTTATATCTCGTTTCATTCCATCTCATATCTTGTTGTACCCATTCTTCCTGCACAACCTTTCTCACTGCCTAGGGTCACTGGTAGAGATCTCTTATAGAGATAAGTGTTTCCTTGTCCACTATGTTTCTGTTTTCTACGTATTGTATAACTTTTGGTACAAAATAAATTAAAAAAAAAAAAAAAAAAATATATCGGTAAATTAAAATAAAATAAATATAATACTTTATAAGGCTGAAATGCTTAATTTAGGTTATCTACCCTGTACTTTCATCCCGCATTAGTGATCTGGGCCCCAATCAAACCGAATCAAACAGAATGGCCGATCAAACTTTAAAGATTTTAGTCAAAGTAAAATAAACCATGACGGCATTGGATTAGAGGTCAATTCTTCTGCCCATTCTTATACGTTTAGGGTATCGTACATACCTAAACGTATAAGAATGGGCAGACGAAATTGAGCTGTAATTTAATGCAGTTATGGTTTATTTTACTTTGACGAAAATCTTTAAAGTACGACAATTCTTACGTAATCGGGGGGCAGAGTGACAACAATGCAATATTTTATTATAGTAGGTACTAAATTAAATATCAAGAATTAGGTAAAGAATTAAAGGAATAATATACTTACTCTAAAAATGTCCTAATTATTATTACCAATTTAAAATTTGTGGTGCTATAGATAGTTAAATCCACATTGAGCCATGAATAAGTAACGTCTCGTCAAGATAATCTATTTACATTTCGAATGGTATTGGCGATTCCACCATTTTCTGAAATTTTTAACCGTAGCAGTAGTATGCTGGGGGTCATTCAAAACTTTGCACAAAGTGCATACGCCGACATCCGGTGGAGCTTGCTTGTATGTGTAGTGGTTACGCCACCTGAGAAAATCAAAACACAGCTGTAAAACAAGGAACTGTTATAGTTTCGTCTAGTCCACGTGTCAATCTGTCCATCCGTCTGTATGCCAATTCATTCAAGCCTATCTACTTCTACTGACTAAGCTGCTTTTTAAGCGCAAACTTAAACCCAGCTTCATTATCTTTGACATACGGTCATAATGTGTAATTAAAACAAAACACCTCGAACTAGACAAGCAGAAACGAACAAGCTGCTTGCTGGGATCTTTGAGTAAGCTGGGACGCACCCAAGTTTAAAATACATTATACAACAACTAGATGATTCCCGCGACTTCGTCCGCGTAGATTAAGATTTTTGATTCCCGCAGGAACTCTTTAATTTTCCGGGATAAAAAGTAGGCTAAATCCGTCCCCGGGATACAATTTACCCCTATACCAAATTTCATCAAAACCGGTTAAGCAGATGGGCCGTGAAAGCGTAGCAGATAGATAGACAGACAGACAGATAGACAGACAGACACACTTCACATTTATAATATTAGTATGGGGATATAAAACATGTTGAGCTTGAGTTTTAATGATAAAATAAGCTGCACCTTGACTCCACTGTACTCTAGTGCAGATCATAGACAAAAGCTAACTTTTAGTGGATAAAAAAATACTTTGCATTAAGTAATAAAAAAATATCTTTAATAAAGAGATCAAACTAACACAAAACTTACTTAAAATAGTCACTATAAACATCTTTATTGGTTATTGATTCAATAATCAAAGCAACAACTTTATCGGCTCCTAATTCCTCAGCGTCAATGTAAGACCCTGGTGGTAAAAACCTGTAAAAAATGTTAAAAATTACTCAGAACTATTTGTCAACAAAAGTCAAGACAATATGGCGCAATGTTGAGCGCTGTTGTCTTAACGTGAGGACGTCCTCGGTTCGATCCCCGGCAGGGTCAATTTGGGAATTTATAATTTCTGTATTTTCCCTAGTCTGGCCTGGTGGGAGGCCTAGTTACCACCCTATCGGCAAAGACGTGCCGCCAAGCGATGTAGCGTTCCGGTACGATGCCGTATAGAACCCGATTAGGGGTATGGGTTAAATATAACCCGCTACCATCTTAGACTGCATCATCACTTACCATCAGGTGAGATCGTAGTCAAGGGCTAACTTGTGGATAAAAAAAAACATCATATAAAAAAGAACTATAACACTTTACCTCGAATAATTAGCACCACCATAAACTATCGGGACTGCATAATTCTGTAGAGGATAAAGAATCTTATCCGTCACATAATCCTCGCTCACGCTGCTCTCAAAGGCTAGATAAAAATAGTAATCCTTCCTCAAAAGCGACAGACATTCCTCAATTCGACCTCGAGGGCATTTCTTATTTCCACACCAGCCAAAGATGTCCAGTTTAAGTTTATGTTTCATCAAAGAAGTATCCAGTCTCCTTACGAACTCTTCTGTCTTGTCTCCTTTTTGGGAAGCGCAATACGATTTGAACCATGCAACAGCTACATGCTTTTTTCTTATATTTTCTAATACATCCTTAGAAACTGGTTTCATTGATGCAACCCAGGTCATGTTCATTTTTGGTCCGACCTCTAAACCGTTTTTATCTAAAATCGTGATAAATGGTTTAGGAATATCAGAATCCAGTCTGTAAGTCCACGTCATGTTGAAATAATTTTCATTCGTTGCTTTGCAAACTGGATAAAATTTCGATGTTTCGCTTGCAGTGAATACATATTTCTGATTAGGTGCTCTTAACGGAGGATGATAGTCCAATTCATTTTCTTCATCGAAGATAAGGACATCAAAATATCGAAGATCATACAAGTAGTCTTTATTACTTGTGATAAAGCAATTAAAATGAGTACAGTTGTGGTGAAGAAATACCTCCTGACCATCTCTCATAACTCGATTTGGGTGATTGTACACTTCATTCCATATCAGGATGAACTTTAAATCCGTTGGAAACCTTATTGGTTGTTTGAAATCCATCGTCATTTTGGTAGTGTTATTTCTGTACTTTATTAAATCTCGCCTTATTTTACGCATAAGCCCAGGAGTTCTCAACAAATAATTCAGCTGTATAATTTCTTCATTTCTGTGAAATAAAAGGTACTTTAGTGAATGTAGGAAAACGGCACAATAAATACTGACAAGAATCGCTTTGAATGTCTTGGACATGTTCGAGTTTATGACAAAGAATGATGTTGTAAGGCTTCTAATGAATTTCTGGGATTTTTCACGGTGCTTGTAAACAAATGACTGGAATTTCAAACAAAGAATTTTTTTCTCTGTATATTAGGTCGCTCCTTGCATCGTAATCGCCATTCGTTTATGTCATGACCTCTTCTGTAAGTTTGTAATGGTAGTAGAGCTTTCTTGGGATAATAATGCAATGTACATAAATCTGCTTATTACATTTGTTCTGTTTTATGTTTGTGATGCAATAGGATTATATAATACTAGCTGATGCCCGCGACTTAGTCCGCGTGGATTGAGGTTTTTCGGTTCCCGCGGGAACTCCTTAATTTTCCGGAATTAAAAGTAGCCTATGTGTTATTCCAGACTATAATCTATCTCTGTGCCAAATTTCATCCAGATCCGTTCAGCCGTTGGGGCGTGATTGAGTAACAAACATCCATACATCCATACATCCATACATCCATCCAAGCTTTCGCATTTATAATATTTATTTGATATAGTCCAACAAACTTATCTGACCTGATATCAGTGTCGTTAGTATATTATGTGAAAAATAAAATAAGAACAAAAAATAAACAGGCATAAACTAACTAACTACGTATGTATCATTTAATTTTAATTAACTATGTAGAATTGTTAATTAAAATACGGGCATCATGTTTTTAAAAATGTAATATAATTTATGTGCCTACTGAATGCAATAAATAAATGATGTGAATGATAATATGATGACTCGTATGACACGTGTTTGATTGATCTCCCTTCTAATTCTTATAGGAGACCCATAGACTTCTGGCCTGGTGGGAGGCTTCGGCCGTGGCTAGTTACCACCCTACCGGCAAAGACGTGCCGCCAAGCGATTTAGCGTTCCGGTATGGCGTTTCGAATAGGGGTATGGGTTTAATATAACAGCCATGCCCCTAACAGGTTAGCCCGCTACCATCTTAGACTGCATCATCACTTACCATCAGGTGAGATCGCAGTCAAGGGCTAACATGTAGTGGATAAAAAAAATATATATTTAGAGAGTGACGGCTATTGGTGTGGATGTTGAAGATTAATTAACAAAGATTCGACTCCAATTTTACCTGATGTTTGTGACACTAACTGGGGCCAATAGGTCATGTGTGCTTTACGTGACACACATGAAAGGTCTAGTTCCAAAAGCCTCATTTTAACCTTTGAAGTAAAGAAAGAAAGAAAAATCTTTTTTGAGGCAACTTCTGCACAAAAATTAAATTAAAATAAGCACGCACTTACATGCGAAATAAAAGCTTCGTATTGTACAGCAGTGCAACTCCTCAAACATGTAAGCCACTCAGCTTGTGTTGGGACTCTGGGCCCCTCAGACACGAAAACACTAAAGTCCCCAGAAAGTCAGCCTCCAATTCGTTTACCGACTTGAGTCAATGTCGCTCATCACACACACGACATGTATCCATCGAAATAGCTAAAATTTTATAGTCCCACAAAGTTATCTGACAGCGTCGCTAGTAGATATCATACTAATATTATAAATGCGAAAGTGTAATTGTTTGTTGGTTTGTTGGTTTATTGGTATGTTGGTTTGTCCTTCAATCACGCCGCAACAGAGCAACGGATTGACGTGATTATGGGCAAGGGTATAGTTGAGGACCTGGAGAGTGACATAGGCTACTTTTTATCCCGGAAAATTAAGGAGTTCCCGCGGGAATAAAAAAACTTAGGTAAACCACGCGGACGAAGTCGCGGGCATCAGCTTGTGAAAAATAAAATTTAAAAAAAAAACTAAACAGGCATAAAAATTAGTTCCAATTTTGAACAACGAGCCAGATAACTTGGTGTGACTATTATACTAGTGACTTAGATACGTCAATGGTTGTAGCAATGTGTTGCAATCAACATTAAATTATACCAACTAATTAAATAAGGCAACACTGCGCGACCATTTTTTTACTCCCTTCTCTTGTCAACATCCGTGTAAGGCAGCCAGTGGCAATAAACGTGATTATTAAGAAAAAAGTGCTGTTTTGTTACTGATACCAAACCTACATCAAACTACAGCCCACAGTCTCAACATTGGTCCTTCGAGGGAAAAGAAAAAAGTAGCATTACAGCCAAGGTACGATTTTACCAATAAAATAATAATCGCATCCACTGCCGCGACGTTGCCGCTCCGACCCGACATTCAACGTGCAACGCAAACACATCGAATTCCGTTGCAACGTCGCAACTCCAGAGTGCAAAAAGCAGCGCAATAGCGGTACACAGGAGAGCAAGGGAGACGGCAATACCCACGACGTGCCTACGTGACTCGTGGCCGTCTCTCGCGCATAAAAGAAAAGAAAAGATGGCGATCTGGTCTTGACTGCAACTTACAATTACTTACAGTGAAAAAGTGCAAAATTATAAACTACACCTCCCTTGAATAAACAAAATTTTAATCACGTTGTTAAAATCATTACACCCAAACGAAACCTAAAATATGCGATCGAAATAACCTACGGGTAATATTTCACGAGGTTTTGGAATTTGTGGCTCATATTTGGAATACCATAAATAGTCCGCACCCATATCAACGGAAATGTCAAAGCATAATTCCATGTTTTAGATGTTTTTAATTTCACACCTGATACTGGAATCCTTATTTATTTTTTGTGAGACAACGAAAACCTGTCATACATTGTTAGCTAATGGCTCTGGCTGAGATTGAATACGGATAGGTAATCCACAATCGGGATGATGACAACTCAATCAAATCAGCAACTCTTTATCAAACATAAAACGCACTTCTAGTATGGAAGTTGTATGAAACTCACAGTTGTGACGTCATCAAATTTCAACGCACTTTTTTTCTTTAATCTTTATTTTAAATGGATAACAAACTTAAAACTAACCGAGTACCTATGTGAATTTTAGGTCTTTTGGAAGACCCTCTATTTAATAATCAGTTAAAAATGATTTATTTTTGATATCGCACATCATCCCTATTACCTAGGAAATAAGTTAAAAAATTTATGAGCCTACCAAGATGATAGTAGGCTAGGCTGAAAGCGGATAGGCATAAAATTTCTTCAGCATTTTCGATTTAGTGTGGAGTTTTAACTTAGCTTTCGTGCATTTTTATGAATATAAATAGTGAGAAGTACAGTGTCATTTTGTCTTAACAAACTGGTTAAACTTACGAGCCGCAAACCGCGAAGGAAATAGGCATGAAATCCTAGATACAGTTAACTAGTTAGGATTCAGACCCAACCACCCACGCAAATGGCCAAATTATTACTTAGTAAGTTTTTCTAGTAAGTACCTAAGTATATTGTAGATTGTATTATTTGTGTGGTTTTGTAAGTTTTTGGAAAATAAATTAAAATTGATCTTATAGGGTTATTAATAGGCAAGGACTTCTAAGTCAATCCGTATATCAATAGCTATCTCCGGATCAAATGTTATAATCGGCTAACAGAGAGACTTGAAAACGTAGCAGACTGTCAGACAAACACATTATAGAAAATGTCGCATAACATGTTATCTTGGAAACACCATTAAAGTTTCCGAAATAAAAAGAGTCCCTAAAACGGTTAGAAAGTAGATTGCTTCCACGTCGAACGGATCTTGCAGAGTCATCGAATCTACATCCCGCCTCTTTCATGTCCTGCCAAACGAACTGCCTTGAAGCATGAGAGTAGGTATACGAGACCTCCCATAGAGTGTAACCATTTTTAAAGAAAGAACATTGTCTAACTTTCTTGCCTTAAAAATGGCAATAATAAAGGCTTAAGTTACAAAATTTCTTCCCTAGCAATGTGCTGCGTCGCGTCGTTTTCGTCGCTCACCTAGGACAACAGGTCACAAATAGTAAAAGTAACCAACCAATTATAATAGGTAAGTCCAATCGTGTGAAGTCGGGCAGTTATCTCTAGTGTTCCTAAAACCCTGTATCTGTATAAAGGTGAACGTATTTCAACCTATCTATTCAATACTATAAATGCGAAAGTTTGGAAGGATGGATGAATATTTGTTACTCAATGACGCCAGAAAGGCAGAACGGATCTGAAATTTGGCACAGAGATAGATTATAGTCTGGAATAACACATAGGACATAACATGGAATAACACATTCCCGCGATAACTAAAAATCTCAATCCACGCGGACGAAGTCGCGGGCATCAGCTAAGTTAAAATATTTGTGCAGTATTCTGAATAATCTCAAAATAAGTTGGTAAATGCCATGAGACACGAAGTAAATGTTAAGAAAATTGAAACGTTTCAAGTGAACTCTCAGAAGGGTCGGTAGTTTATTTTAGAGGCACGGTGTAGTGTGCTTACGTTATGATTTTCTTCGTCTTTCACCCGAGCGTTGGAAACGTGTGGATTCGTTGTGTGAATTTGCGTTTTCTTTCGTGCATTGCGTTTGCATTCATGTATACATACACAATATAGTAATTATAATGACATGGAGCCCAGTCAGGGCATTGCAATAAGTTACATTTTAATACTTTAAAATTAACAATACAATTAAATAATTATAAAATATAATGTCTTATTAATATTATAAGATATCATTTAATTAGTATATCATAATAATAATGATTCATTATTTTAAATTATGGTTAGTCATGGGTTAGTCAAATAAATTACGTCATAAGTTCTGTCACATGTACACTCTACACTGTCTGTAGAGAATAAAGGGATTTGAATATTTGAATTTTGTGGGAACAATAGGTACCATCATTTTCATCTAAACCAGTTAAGTGGATGGGCCGTGAAAAGGTAGCAAACCGGCAGACAGACAGTCAAAATTTATAAATGCGTTTTTCAGGCGTCGCGTCGACACGAAGCAACGCTGCGCTGTAGGGTGTTTCGAAGCTGGAAGAATTTTCGGTACAAAATTCAGTCATGCTAGCACCAAATTAGTATGCAGCCTGGAGGTCTATGCGAAGGTGCAGATGAGTGTCGTATTAGAGCCTGTGGTCTGCCATTTTAATGGGCGTCGATCCACTATATAGATAATGAATAATAATATACTAGCTAAATTTCATCCAGATCGATTCCGCCGTTCTGGCGTGATTAAGTAACAAACGTATCCATCCACCAATTCATCTATGCAAACTTTCGCATTTATAATATTAGTTTAGATATTAACGCTATGATATTTAGCATGTGTTTTAAGGAATATCCATACAATTGTTTCTAGAATTTATTTAGTTGCGAGTATATAGTTAAATCAAAGTTAAATAAAGTTTCTCCGCATGCATTTGCGACTAATGAGGTATGTTGCGAGCGGACGCGCTCTCTGAAGAAATCTAGTTAAACACACTTTGCGACTCGCTTCGAGTTTGTTTGAACGAAGAATTAGAGTGCATTCCGTCTGTATACCTACAGGTACCTTGCCATTCAAAGACGTCAAGACTTTAGGACGTGGACACAACAATATCAAACAGGCTTTTATCGCACTAATATTATAAACTAGATGGATAGATAGATAGATAAATTCTTTATTACCACACATAACTTAGAAATAACTTAATTATAAACATAAATAAGGAAAACAACGCATGCGCAAGGGCGGTCTTATCACTAAAAGTGATCTCCTCCAGAACTTTAAAACGGAGCGGGAAAGTGCAACAACATAAACATGCAATAATAATAGACTGTTTAAACTATACATACTAATAATACATAAATAACTAAATATAAATAAATATAAACGATGATGCCCCGCGACTTCGGTCGCGTGGATTAGGTTCGCGCAGGAACTCTTCAATTTCCCGGGATAAAATGTAGCCTATGTGTTAATTAAGGTATAAGTTATTTACATTCTAAGATTCAGCTAGATAGGTTCAGTAGTTGTAGCGTGAAAGAGTATAACGTCCAAACTAACAATCATAATATTAAGTATACTAGATGAAACCCGCGACTTTGTCTGCGTGGATTAACGTCATTTTGATTCCCGCGGGAACTCTTTATTTTTCCGTTATCCAACTCCGGGAAAATATATATAAGCTACGCGGCAACGGCAGTATGCGTAGTGGACAATGATCTTAGAAGAAATTTTTTCTAAGATCATTGGTAGTGGGAGATTTCCATTCGATCGTGACAACATTAACTACGATTGGTATATTATAGAAATATCAAGCGTTTGACAATTCCATATACAAATCTCCAAATTAGACGAATTCGTAAAAAAAATCTCCCACTCGGCTTGCAGGTGTCATTTGGAAGTTATCGCTACAAAGTTCATCTCCCCGCAGAAAGGCCAGAATATAAAATTATCGCGTTCCCAGCTCCTCCTGACTCGGCACGTTTAACTTGATTTTAATAAAAAACCGGCCCAGTGCGAATCGGACCCGCGCACCGAGGGTTCCGTACCTTGGAAGGATTTGATTTAATTATTCGACCCTAAATAATGAAAACGGCACGGCACGCTTTACAATAAAAGTTTTTTTTAAATGTTTGTTGTATGGTATGGTTTACTGCTGATTTATAAATAAACTATCCTAGCTGGAGACTCAGATTTATTTTTTCTGTAAAGTTTGCATAAATCTCTGAAAAACACCCTAATTTCAGCATCTTTTGTAACAGTAATAAGTAACAATATTTTTGAATACTTTTATATGCAATAACGTTGGGCATTATTTATAACTATTCCTTTCAAGTCTGCAGCATTATAAACTGTGACGGACGGACATAGTGGCACCATAAGGGTTGCATTCGTACTATTTTGGTAAGCAACCCTAAAACCGTCTCAAAAAATTACACTGCCGATGTCTACCTCGACTGCTGAATGAGATTGTCACCACGCCGTAATGAATTTCAATCTTTATGGATTGTTATAACCCTTGGGCATAAAATCTGTCATTATAGACGTACACCCGCTATAATAGTTGGCGCCAATGAAATAATAGTAGTCTTAGACCTGTTATCTTAGATGAGCGACAGAAGCGACGCCACACGACGTGACTCGATGCTACGCCACAGAAAATGGCGTCGCGTTGCGTGGCGTCACTCCTGTCGCTCACCTAGAACAACGTGTCAGCTGAGGTGCGAGCACAAACTATCGAAGTCACGTACATACTATGCGCGAAAATACGCTATTGCGAGTCGCGACTCGTCTTGCGGTTAACTTCAGACTTCATTTAATTGGCGCTATCTTCGACCTACATCATTTCTTTCCTCAGATCGCAATCAAGGGCTAGCTTGCAGAAAAAAAAAATTGGCAGTCATAGGGACTGCCGATAGAAGTGAAAACAAATATTTAAAATAATTAAAAATATATATATATATATATAAACCTTAAAACTAAGGCATTAAAGTTTAATTACGAATGTAGTATATTTATATTTAAGTCTTCGTAACAACGCGAGCATGTCGGTGTTCGCGAGCATGTCGGAGCGAGCATGTCTGTGACGGTGACGCGAACCCCCTACCAAAAAGTGCTCAACGCGGCTAAAGAAGTTTTCACTTCAAAAACAAAATTACTAACCACAAAGTAAGCTCTGACTATTTAATAAACGTATAAACATTTAAAAAGCTTTGACCAATTAACCAAGCATAACAGTCGAAACACGAAACACACTGCAAAATTTAATATAACCTCGTTCCCTTCAGCTTCATACGAGGGCACCACTTGTCTATTTTTTATCATCTGCATTTTAACAGCAAAGCGAGTAGAATGAAAAACTCCGTAGCTATAAAGAGATCCTCAAAAGTGAGACTTAATATTGTTTCCTGAATAATTGCCAACATTTAATATTTAGTACATTGTGGAGATCTCGGGATCTGCAACCAAATAAGTAAGCCACTGGTAGTCAAAGTTAAAGTCAAAGTCAAAAGCAATTAATTTAAAATTGGTAGAGCTGTGAACTTTTGACCGAAAATAACGTCGATATTTTCGATTACACTAGTATGATTTACGTAAGTCGCTAGTCGCTAGTCGCTATGTTAGTTTTGTAAGTAACTTACGTACGCTACTTACGTAAAACCTTACAAGTGTAACTTAGCAATGTAGCCAATAATGTCAATATTGCCATCTCTGGTATAAAAGCACCCTTATTGTGGAAAGGGTCGGATTAAAATATTTGAAACTTGAAGGGAACATGAAAATGAAATTTAAACCGCCGAACGCGGAATCGTTCGGTTTAATTATCGCTAATGGGATAAAACAGACCCGATGGCGCGGAAACAGGCTCAAATCAAACTTGTGATGTGTACCTATGTTTAATGCCAAAACACAACATTTTACAAAATCACTTAGTTTTTTATTAATTAAGCAAAATAGAAAGGTTGTTTGGGCTTGTTAAAATTTTCAAATTTCTTATTGAGGAACACGTGTGCTATACCACATATAGATTTAAATATTATGTTCATTTCTTATAGGGGAACACGTGTGCTACCACATATAAATTCAAATATTATGTTCATTTCTTGTAGAGGAACACGTGTGCTACCACAAGTATTATTACTTAAATAAACAAGGTGCTATGTCATCGGGTTAGAAAAATAGAATCTTTGCGAACTGCCAGGATCAATAACCGTGGACTAAATCGCGGGTATCATCTAGTTGACAATCTTACTAATATTATAAATGTGAAAGTTATGATGTTTGTGTTTTTAAATTTGTATGTTTGTTACTCCTTCAATAACTGAACTAAGATAGCTTGTACCTACCCTGTATTACACATAAGTAGCCTACTAGAAAATTCAAAAGTTCCCGCAGGAATAATTACAACTCAATTCCAGGCGGACGAAGACAAAGACATCTAGTAAATAACAACTATCCTAAATTATTTTTAAACCTGGCGATCTCACTCCTTACTCTACTTACTTGTCTTTCATGGCAGTCTGTACAAGTAAGAATGAAAACCAATATCGCAGAATGGATTGCAAAAGTATTTTTAATTCAATTTTTTTGCGCGGCACATAAAACCAAGTTATCAAGCTCGTATCCAAAGAGACTGTATGATAAAATTTAAAATTCAGTCGACGTCGCCGGCCGAACGCGTGGAACCGTTAAATGAATGAACTTTTCCAACTTAAGGTCCCGCCAACCGCCGGTTTAATGCCGACTTTGAGGCCCCAACGCCATGATGAACAGCGCCCTTACTTTTAATGACTTTTTGCTAATATTCAGGGGCTTCGCTTTTGAGGCGAAAAAAGTTTTGTAAGTCGTGAATTTGAGCAGTGATTAACAAAAAATATACTCTCGCCATAGCGTTGAGATGTTTCAGTGGCGCTTTACATTGCTTCTTTGCTTTACCGTTACGTTGAAACTTTTTTTAAATTAAACTTTATGTACGGTGTATGATGAAATCCGCCCTGATTAATACGACAGTAATAATTATCACATTTCTATGCTTAAATTAAAATGATTGTAAATAAAATATTGATTGAATTTATAATTAATCTATTATAGTGCTTTACCGTTACGAAACTTTTTTTTAAATTAAACTTTATGCACGGCGTATGATGAAATCCGCCCTGTTTAACACTGCAGTTATTAATTCACATTTCTACGCCTAAAATAATAATTGTGATGAATTGATTGAATATAATTTATAGACAGTAATAACCTAATCATGCTACAACTGAACAAAATCTTCATCAAACATTGGTTCTATCTCAATAAGGGTGAAAACACACTTCAAAAAGGGAGAATACGTAAGCGCAATACGCTCGCGTTGTATGCGAAACGATATTGTCATTGTCTGCAGTATGTTTCCGCCCTACTTATTGTGATTAGCTGAATAGTCCCACAAACTTAACTGACCGGGTGGTCAAAATTGGAACTAAATTTTATGCATGTTTAGTTTTTTTTGAAGTGAAAACTTCTTTAGCCGCGTTGAGCACTTTTTGGTAGGAGGTAAACTTGTGGATTCGCGTCACCGACATGCTCGCGAACTCCGACATGCTCGCGAACCCTGACATGCTCGGGAACACCGACATGCTCACGTTGTTACGAAGACAAAAGGTCTTAAATATAAATATACTATAATATTCGTAATTAAACTTTAATTCCTTAGTTTTAAGGTTTATATTTTAATTATTTTAAATTTAAATACATATTCGTTTTCACTTCTATCGGCAGTCCCTATGACTGCCAATAGTTTTTTTTTCATATATATATATATATATATATACTAGCGACGCTGTCACCGGGTCAGTTTTAATTTTAATTTTAATTTAATTTTAATTTTAAAGTTAATTTGTGGAACTATAAAATATATAGTATATTGGCAATAAGTTGGAGAGAAAAAGAAGGCTCTCGTCGATTTTTTTAATAAACTTTAGGCTTATTCTCTCCTTCACACAAGAGTGCACTGTTCGCTAGTTTTTTGTCATTTGCATACCACTTGCATAGAGGGACGGACCGTGGACGAGACGTTTTTACGGACAAAGGGATTTCCATATTTAATTTCACTGTACAGTGTAATTGCCAACATATTTCCTAACCGGCTTGTCTAAAAGCCTGGACAGTCAAGACACACAGCACGACCGCCGATGCTCACGTAGTAGGTAGAGCTTTGGAACGTTAAAAACGTGGCTACGGTTTATAACACAGTGGCGAGACGTATGACTATAACTATTATTGAACGCTGCGTTGTGGTTGGTTTATCGATTTATAAGATTTTATTTGGTGGTTTTCAACTAGAAAGAAAGCCGCAATTAAGCGACAGGGTAACGGGCTAAAACATAAACACACGATACGAAGTCACAACCGCGTGGGTCGCACGTTGCGACGCAATGCGATGTCGGATTATGGAAACAACGACGTGCAAAGGATCACGACACGACATCATGATATAATGCACGGCGACGTCGTGTCGGGAATGCGCTGGTATCGCATTGGCCATGTCCACATGTCAGTCAATCTTTTAATTCGCTTTCCGTGCTGTACGAAAGTGCACTTCCCAAGCGCAGACTCATCCGCTTCAGTGTCATTGTCATCAAGAACTCGTTTTACCTGGCGACAAAAGTACAACTGTAAGAAGCACATAGATCGAGCACGACATCAAAAGTGCAGGACGGCAGCCTCCAACGCGTCGCCAACGTGCATTCCGATAAGTTGACGTAGCGCGTTGTGTCTGCCCAAGCCTTCAATTTTATTAGCTTATGTAGATTTTGTCCGTTGCATGATATTTCATTAAAATACTTTTACGTCGAACGTTTTTACTTTTACGTGAACTTTAGAAATTCGAACAAAAATATTATCCTGACAAACAATTATTAGGATACATTTTGTTTCTGTGTTCTTTACATTGCACTAGCACTAAACTTTAAGTTTTTAAGTTTTCGCACTGAATCAATAGCCCATTTTATATCGTTAGGATGGTCACCCTACAGTGCTACTTGATTAGGTACAATGTGGCTGAAGATGGGCAACCGTATTGTAGAACGAATCGTAACGGTTGAACGCCAATGGGCTTTTCCGTTTTGTGATACGGCGAATTCTACGATTTGCCAGCGACATCATCTATACTAATATTATAAAAAGAGGTAAAGTGAGTTTGTGACGTTGTAGGGGGTATAATGTCTGGATCTACTGAACCGATTTTGAAAATTCTGGTACCAATAGAAAGCCACATTATTTGTGAGTGTCATAGTTAGGCTATATTATAATAACCCGAAAAATTAGGGAGTTCCCGTGGGAATTTAAAAAAATTATATCACGCGGACGAAGTCGCGGGAATCTGCTAGTCCTTAATATAATAAATGCAAGTTCGTTTTTTGTCCCTTATTCACGCCGCAACAAAGCAACGGATCGACGTGATTTTGCTGCATTAAAGTTGAGGAACCGGAGTGTGACATAGGTTAAGTACTTACTATAGGTATTTTCATCCCGGAAAATTAGGGAGTTCCTGTGGTAATTAAAAAAAACTTATTCCATGCGGTCGAAGTCGCATGCATCAGCTAGTATCCATAAAAGCAGAAATGTTAAAATATGGAAAATAAAGGGTACGCGCCCTCGTTAGCTCACAGATAATCCTCAACCACATGAGCCCAATACTTTATAACTTCCTTTAAGCCTAATGGAAGTAGTCACGTGATCCCCCATACAAATACCTACTCCGCGATGTTAGGGGCAAAAATAGCTGTTCAACTAACGAAATCTCTCCGCGGCCCGTTCCAACTTGTTAATTAGTTTCGTTCCCTCTACTTTCTGTGTACACACTGAGATTACTTACAAAACCTACAGCGAACAAATTAACAAAGAATAACAAGCTTTTTGACGACCTCATTGGCGCAGTGGTGAGCGCTGTGGTCTTATAAGTGGAAGGTCCCAGGTTCGATCCCCGGCAGGGCCAATGCCACCACCCACCACCACTACAGCCCATCAACGTCCCACTGCTGGGCACAGGCCTTCACTCTCATAGGAGAGAGGGAATTAGGGAGAATGTAAGGTCAAGGGTCAGGAATTTATAATTTCTAAATTTTCTCTGGACTGGCCTGGTGAGAGGCTTCGGCCGTGGCTAATTATCATCCTACTGGCAATGACGAAACGCCAAGTGCTTTAACATTCCGGTACGATGCCGTGTAGAAACCGATTAACCGGGGGTATGGGTTTAATATGCCATACCAGTGCCAACAGGTTAGCGAAAATTTGTAACTACCGAAATTGGTAACTGCGGATCGCTGCGTATTTTTTTCCGCTTCCCCCCAAGGCTGCCCACCGAAACAGCCTAACAGTAAACATGGTTTCCACCTACGAAATTCACCCACAGTTTCATTATTACCTACGAGACCGACAAATACTCTTCAAGTCACCAATACGGAACCAATAATATCTTGAAACGTTGCTTGAAACAGACGCTTCCTAAGTGGAAAGCGATCCTCAAACACTGTACGTCCACCGCAGTAATCTGATAAGAAGATAAGCTGCTATAACCTGAAACTTGTACTCGCTTACATGCACTAGGTTTGCTGGACATAAATTATTATGTAGGTTCTAGAGGCTTCATGCTTCAGAAAATGGCAGAATTTCTAACAAGTTTTTTATTTGCTCTTGGATTTTTTTTAAATATATAGTCTATAGCACTTTACTGCAATCAGACCTGCTTGCAAGTGGTGATACAACCTAAGGTCGAGCGCTCTTGCTTAGAAGATGCATATTCACTCTTGATTTGAAGGTATATTAAAAGAAGAGGAGAAAACGGAAGCCGGAAGGGTATTCCATAACCTAGCAGTTCGAATTAGCAAATCGCTTCGTACTAGTTTGCAGATTGCGATATCCTGGTTGTAAGTCATGATGCTGACTTAGATGGTAGGCGCGGTACGTAGTGGCAAGTCGTCTTTGTATGAGGTTGTATGGAGCTGGGCTCGCGCCACGCTGCACGGAGATAACTGCGCGACGCGGCCCGCGTACAAACTCATACAAATAATATTCGCCGATACGTGCCGCGCCGCTCCGTTTATCTCAAGTGGGGCTAGACCTTCACAACTGGTCACTGGTCACTGGTCTGGTCTGGTGGGCGGCTTCAGCCTTGGAGTAACTTGTAGTGCATTTATTGCACATACTACTATACTATACTATAGACAAATAAACTGCAACTAGCTGATAGTCTGGGCTATGTCTGTCTGCTACAAATACTGAGTAAATTCTTTAAAAATATTCCGCAACAGTAGAATGAAATTTTGTAATCGAAATATGATATTCTTCTTGACAATACATTTTCAATCGGTGACACTTTTTCCAAGCCAAATGTAAATTAAACGATGAATAGATTTCCACGCGGATGCCTCGGTGGGACACAAAAAACCGATCGTCCATTATTTCGAAATGTGTTTTGGTTAGGCACCTTTGTTATGATTGAAATGAAATTTTACATCAATGTTTCTTATAATTAGATCTACTTTTCTTTTAAATGCCTGGCACCGGAAAGCGCAGAGTTGGATGACTTGGTGGACGGAAGAGGCCAAGTGCGAGTCGGACTAGCAAACTGAAGGTTTCGTAAGGGATGTACTTTGTTTTTCTAAGTGAAACTTCTTTAGAATCGTTGTGATTTGAAAATTCGATGAAACGAAAAAGCCACACCAAAGAGAGACAAACATATTCATAATAGGATTTAGCCTGCGAGAGAATGAGATAGAATACAAGTTATATTTATCTCATTCTCTCGTAGGCTACTTTCTGGCTAAATTAGTAGTAGTAGGCCAAGTTTCCCTTCTGCCGTTTGTGAATTGCACACACACACACTTTTTTTAATTATTTCTTGTTGCTGCTGCAATAAAAACCTTAAAAAACACTCTGTGTCAACTGTTTACCTATTACGTTTCATGAGATGCAGACCGCTGACAGACAGACAGGCGGACGGAAGGACAGCGGATGCTTAAATCATAATAGGGTCCCGTTGGCAACAATTGGGTACGGAACCTTACTGCAGGACTTTCATAAGAATTTCATTAAGATTTTAAAAAACCTGACCAAAAATCTAACCTTCATTTCTTATTTTTGCGTTTTACTTACTCATAAATTATAAAACTTTCGCATTTATAATATTATTATTATTATTTATATACCAGGGACGTATAAATAAACAAGAGACTGCGTGAATATTGTTACTGTAATGTAATTGTATCTCATTACTTTATTCACGCTTTATAAAGCTCTCGAGACTCGATTTTCCTGGAAAATAACAGTAAGTCAGTATACTCAGGAGCTGTAAGATATACAAGCGAGACAATATTGTTAGCAGACTCACCGACTCAAAGCTGTTTGTAAGCTCTAAACGGGTAGCGAAGCCAATTTTTGCATTTTGTTTGCAGTAGGTACGGAAATTTATTTTACTACTAACTGATGCCCGCGACTTCGTTTGCGTGGATTGAGGTTTTTTGGTTCCCGCGGGAACTCTTAAATTTTCCAGGATAAAAAGTAGCCTATGTCACTCTCCAGGTCCTCACTATACCCATACCAAAAATCAGGTTGGTCCGTTACTCCGTTGCGGTGTGATTGAAGGACAAACCAACAAACAAACACACTTTCGCTTTTTTATTATTAGTATAATATTACTTACATATTATAATATTATAAAATAATGCGAAAGTTTGGATGGATGGACGAACGGATGCATGGATGGATGGATGTTTGTTACTCATGCCGGAACGGCTGAACTGATCTGGATGAAATTTGGCACAGAGATAGATTATAGTCTGGAATAGCACATAGGTTACTTTTTATCCCAGAAAATTAAAGAGTTCCCGCGGGAACCAAAAAAACCTCAATCCTCGTGGACGAGGTCGCGGGCATCAGCTAGTATATTATATTCTTACAGTGGACCAACGGCCAAATTGCAGATCAGACTCTACACTATATACTAATTTTGTGCAAGACTTATAGAATATTGTATTGAAAATTCCAATCTAAAGACATTTTTAACTGTAAGTATATACTATCAAAGTACTACAATCGCTTATAATCGATTATGTATGAACATAAGCCAATCAGTAAAGCCTATGCAATTTTTAATAACGGTATAAATAATATTGTATGTTTAATTAATAAGCATTTTTTTTTACAAGCAAATCGAATCCGTACTAATATTAAAATGTGTTAAGAAAGTGTGTTTGTTTGTCGTTTAATGACGCTGCAACAGGGCAACTGATCGATGGAATGGGTATACCTGGGTATATAAATTACTAGATGATGCCCGCGACTTCGTCCGCGTGGATTAAGGCTTTTTGATTCCCGTGGGAACTCCTTAATTTTCCGGGATAAAAAAGCCTATGTCCTTCCCCCTGATATAATCTACTTTTATACCAAATTTCAGCAAAATCGGTTGAAAAGATGGACCGGGAAAGCGTAGCCGACAGACAGACAGACACACTTTCGCATTTATAATATTAGTATGGATTACAGGGGTTCCCAAAGCGTGCGCCGCGGCGCCCTGGGTGAGCCGTATAGAGAGTAAAGAGGGGGTCATAAGACGCTCCTGTTTACCATTCTCCGGTAACTAAAAAAAGAACCGATAAGAAGGAAGAAGGCGAGAGAAGAAGAATATTCGCGGTACACATTAAAAATTTGCGTGGATCCTTTTATTTTTATAAATCACTACAAGTTAACCCTTGACTGCGATCTCACCTGATGGTAAGTGATGATGCAGTCTAGGATGGTAGCGGGCTAACCTGTTAGGGGTATGGCAGTTATATTAAACCCATGCCTCTATTCGGTTTCTACACGGCATCGTACCGGAACGCTATATCGCTTGGCGGCATGTCTTTGCCGGTAGGGTGGTAACTAGCCACGGCTGAAGCCTCCCACCAGGCCAGACCAGGGAAAATTCAGAAATTATAAATTCCCAAATTGACCCTGCCGGGGATCGAACCCGGGACCTCCGCACATTAAGACAACAGCGCTCAACACTGTGCCACGGAGGTCGTCAAAATCATCCAAGATCCTTTCCGCGTACAAGCTCCAACAGAATTCACTTCGCTAGAAGAAGATATAATCTCATTGAACTCTCTTGCGACAGCAGTAAAAGAAGACGTCAAAGAAGATTAACTTATTCCGATTTGCTAGAGATTATTGGATTTCGGTCTAAAATGAATATCTACCTAGTATCATTGTACCCTATTTCGAGTAGCTAGGGCGCTGTGACAAAATACTTACCCTGCAAGTGCGTCGCGATCTGAAAAAGTTTGGGGACCCCTGAATCATACTAATATTATAAATGCGAAAGTGTGTTTGTTTGTTGGTTTGTCCTTCAATCACGCCGCAACAGAGCAACGGATTGACGTGATTTTTGGCATGGTTATAGTTGAGGACCTGGAGAATGGCATCAGCTAGTTATAGTATAAAGGATTTGGAGAGGCTACTTTTTATCCCGGAAAATCTAAAAGTTCCCTGGTAAATAAAGTCGTAGGCATCATATTGTAAGCCTACGTAAAGTACAAGAAAGTAATTAAAAATTAGTACCTACCTAATTAAAAATTTCCATACAATACTCAGTTTATAACATTTTCGGTGCTTTTGTTGTCAACAACGAAATGGCCTGTTATCCTATATTATTGCTTATAGCTGGGGTAAATATTTACTTTATATACACAACTACTTTACATATTATACTTGAAGATTTAAGTTTGGTATTTCGATTTAATTTACTAACTCTATTATGTTTAAGCTTAAACAACACAATATTATCACAAATGTGTTTTCCGACACATTAAATAGTTGGGTCGAAAATTGCAGAAACGTATATAATGATGTACCGGATTCCTATATTCCATTATCGCTATATAAACCGCGTAAGTTTCCATATTATCGAATTGAAGATATAAACGATACATATGACGTAGATAATAAGTATGTAAAATATGGCGATGACACGAATTTTGAAATGACGCCGCTAGCTTTGAGCAACAATAAAATCAAAAGATATAGGAAAGAACTTGACTTAAAAAATCACGCGACAGCACAACCAAGCATAATAAAAACTGAGTTGAACAAACATAGTAAAAAAGATATTGAAATAAATGACGCCGACCTAATATCACTTACAAGGAAAGGGCAGATCGTTGATAGTATTGCTATTCCTGCTGTAGATGATCAAAGAACACTAATAATAATCTTTAAAAAGAATACTCCATTGATCGCTGTGTCGAATAAATTACTTAAAAAAATATTGCTAATCAAAGATGGAGACATCAGACGTAATCCATATTTTTCTTATCTCACTCCAAAAACATGTACGTCAAGAAGAAAGAAATGTTATATAGGAGTACATACTAATTACTTAGCAGATTCCTTAAGTAAGTGCATAAATAATATTATTAGCTTCACTAGATCATATACAATTTTAGATCTTTAAAAAATGTGCTTATTCATATTATGGTGAATCTAAACATTAGATCTTGTATTTCAGTTACAACGTATATGAAACTTCGCCGTAGTGATAGAACCTCATCAAAAATATTTTTAAAACGATATAAGAAATTATTGAATGCTGCCACATATGCTGCTTCGGAGTTCTCAAGCAAACAAAGCAAGCAATCTTATTTCAAGAAAAGGGGGGGAAGGGGGGAGGGTAAGATTCGGTGGGTAAGCGCTTCTGGTTAGGATAGTAATTGCAAATAAAAACCACGATTAAAATTTTCTTGTATCAATGTATTCAAGTACTTATTCCAATGCGTTTTTATTACTTCTATAATACTCTCTTATCAACCCATTGCCGCCTCACTACAGTCTCCTTTCGGAATAAGAAGGGTTTGGCAATAGTCCACAACGCTGGCCAACACGCGCGGATTGGTAGACCTGACAAAAATTCAAAATTCAAATGTTTTTTATTCAAATAAACTTTAACAAGTACTTTTGAATCGTCAAGTGAATCTACCACTGGTTCGGAATGCTATTCCTACCGAGAAGAACTAGCAAGAAACTCGGTGATTGCTCTTTTTAAATAATTCATTTACAATAATTATTATATCAATGTGTACATAAGTAACCGCTGTCCTTAGCATTGCTGGGGCGATCAAATCCATGCTCCTCTATCATTTAAATAATCTTCAACAGTATAATAAGCTTTTTTTCAGGAGCATACTTTTAATGGATTTCTTAAATTTGTGTATAGGCAAGTTTAAAATAGGTTGTGGAATCTGTTATAGAAAATAATGCTTATTCCCACGAATGATCTTCTGACTTTTTTGAGGCGGAGCGATGGAATCACGAGCAAACCTTTGAGAACATTACGTTTTCCTTCACCGTTTGAAGCAAGTGATATTTATTTTCTTAAAACACTAAAACATAACTTCGAAAAGTTGGAGTTGCGTGCCCCGGGGATCGAAGCCGCGACCCCGTTCAGGAGGTCGGGCTTTTAACAACTAGGCTATCACGATTCTTAGATAATACACCGCTTTTATATTATACCCATGATAGTAAAAGGAAGCTAATAGTAAAAAGTCTTCGATCATCAGTAATCGTCATCGTCATCGTCCCAGACGAATGCTAACACGCTAAATTGAACATGAGTCTCCTCTCAGACGGAGAAGGATTTAGGCCATATGAAGCCACGGCATAACTGCCTCGTTGGTCTTGAGGTTACCACGTTCGACTGCAGCCGACGAGGTCCCAGGTTCAAGGCCCGGGTCGGGCAATAATTAAGCATGGGTTTTTCTGACAAGAAATTCTCAGTACTAGCCCGGAGTAGGAAGTTGGCGGTGTATCACCCCGTGTCTGGTCCCGGTTATTATCACTAACATGACAATAGTCGTTAAAGCCCGCCTACCCGCATTGGAGCAGCGTGGTGGGTCTAAGCTCTAATTCCCCCTTCACCGTTCTACCACAGAACAGCAAGAAACCGTTTGCGTTGGCATCCTAAAGTGGATGACGTCCAGTTAGCTCGAACGAAACGGTTCTGCTCTACGTTTCTGATTCGAACCGCCAGGATGTGGAATGCCCTTCCAGCGCATGTATTCCCTGCCACGTATAACTTAAGTACCTACAAGGCAAGAGTGAATAGGCATCTTCTAGGCGCTTCAACCTAGACCTCATCATTGCTTTGTATTAAGCGTGATTGTCGTCAAGCGCAAGCCTATCTTGCAATAAAAAAAAATCCCTCTCTCCTATGAGAGTGGAGGCCTGTGCCCAGCAGTGGGACGTTAATGGGCTGTAGTGGTGATGGAAACCACGCCTGCCCGAAGGAGGTCGAACATGGTTTCCTGGAGACGTTTTCCGTCACCGTTTGAATTTTGCGAGTGCGAGCCATTTTTTTTTAATATTACAGAAACGATTCTGATTAACAGTATCCAACTACAAAATGGATAAATATTTCTGTGTGATTTGGAATTTACTACTGAGAATTTGTTTAGGTTTTTCTTAATGATAATAGTATCAAAACAGCTTTTATGAGGTCAGATTGATTTGGGCTTTTAGGATCAAGATTACAAGATATGACAAAACTCGAAACAGTTCGCTTACGTGAACTCAAACTCAAACTTTAAGTTTAAGACGTAACATAATATTTTATTTTCTATTTTTTATTTTTTATTTTTATTATTTAATTAGGTTTTGAAAAACAATATATATTGCTGGAAAAAGACTCCTTAGCGTCTCAAATATACTTATATTAAAATGAAATCCAGCTCTATAGAAACTCAAAACTCGAAGAGGCAAAAGGAAATATTTTAAAGCGTTAAACAGATAAAAGATAATGTAAAGAACATTGAGTACCTATATCGAATCACTGCATGCCTAATTTGCACGCTGATATGAGTAATACTTATTAGAAAATTGTATTTAAGTTTCAAAGCAATAAATCACCAAATGCAATTAACTAATAGACGATATAGGAAGTAATATTTTAATCGAAATGAATAGAATTGTCGTACTATTTTTTTTAGTGGTAAGAAAAATAAAATATATTTTGTTTATAATTTTGTGTTGCATAGAGTTAGAGAGTGCAATGGAGAGGGTTGTGCTGGCCTATGTGATCAAATCAGAAATGAGGAGATCCGTAAGAGATCCAGAGTCACCGACACTCCCCGAGTTGCAAAGCTGAAGTGACAATGGGCAGGGCACATACTCGTAGTTCGAAAAACCGATGGATGTTGGGGTCCTGCCGTAGCATCTACGTGCTCAGAGTGTGTCTTCAGTTGTCTCTTGATCATCGAAGACTGAAAGTTCAAAATGTTCAGCACTAACTAAAATTATTACAATAATTATTAAAATGATTACTAAAATAATTACTCTGCCTCTCTCCATTTACCTATACTAGAGGGAGAGATACAGAAACTAACGCTTTTCTGTCTCGTACATTTTTTGCAGTCTTTCCCGTGCGTTGGTCAGATTGGTGGTGATCTGACCAATGGGAATTTTAGGTGATCAGATTGATTTGACATATTCTGGTAATTCATTAGGATATCATAAAAAAGTATCTACTCCAGCCCAGCGCCCTCATTTTTATCCTGCCATAAAGTACTAACGTTCTAATAATTTCTAGTTAATAATTAATCAAATAATCAATAGTAATGTGAATGGAGCTAGTAATAATGATTTAAATGATCAAGGGCAATACACAAGTACTTTCCAACAAAGATTGAAAATGCTACCTGTAAAAGTGCTTTTACAAGTGATGAGTAAGTATTTGGAATTGTAATTACTACCTATAAAATATCAATGAACAAAAACAATTAAAAGATCCCACAATCTGACCCGGTGACAGCGTCGCTAGAATATATTAAAAATAAAATACTTAAAAACGAAAACATTAAGATAAGTTGGCATTCCACCTTAGGCTGCCTCACTACTTCCAGCAAGTCTGAATGCAGCCAAGCGCTAATAAAATTTAAAAAAAAAACATAACAAACGCTAATTGAATTTAAAAAAAACATAGTTGATATTATGATAAAATACAGGCCCTAATGTAAATAGAATTTGCGGTCTTTGAATATTTATCTAATTCGATTCAAAAATTCAAAATTCAAAAGGTTTTTATTCAAATAGACTTTTTACAAGTGCTTATAAATAGTTGAATGAATCTACCACTGGTTCGGAATGCCGTTCCTACAGAGTTACTACTGTGTTCTTGTAAGTAGCACATTATTTTTTTTGCAGAAACTAAAAACGGAGTATCGAATGGAATGGCTAAAACGATGCAATTAAATAGCACTCGTAGTATGATGGAAGGCGTACAGGAATCGTCTGGAGCACTCTTTGGTCTTCTTAAAGATGGCTTTGGAGATCTAACCACTCTAGTTTTTGGCAATTAATATAGATAACCGTAACTAAGGCAGCGTGGATTGCTTTCCAAGCAAGTGATGTGAAAAATAGAGTATTCAACGCAGGGGTAATGCTGTCTTCGTCTTGGGCGCCCCTGTACCGCGCGCTTCACTCAGGATTTTAGATGCAAAGCACTTGTGGTTAAATTCTGTCAAGAAAAAGCGCAAAGTGCAAACCTACAAAGTACAAAAAAAACAAAATTAAAATTAGTGTGGATTAGTGGGACCTTATGAGAGACACAAAGTCCTGTAGGTATTATACATATACAGAAGGGACATATTAATATTATTATATATATTTCCACACTATTTGCCATTAGTTCAGCTGTGGACTAAGAAGACTGGTAAGATAAAACACCAACAAACGCTTTAGATCCAATCACACCTCATTAACTTTAATATTAACAGCTAATGATGGTAAAACTATTAAAACATGAACGATAAAAGTTAAATCTGATATTCGAAGGCGTGTCGCCGACTCAAATGGCTCGGAATGTCCTCTCGAAGGCTCCAACTTTTCACATTAAGTCCGCCAACTACAGTTAGTGCTACACGGCGAACTTTGAAACTCGTCCAAAAATATTAATTTATTTATAGAGATATTAATATAAATAAACTGATAGATTATCTTATTTATTTTAAAGAACTTGTCGTTACTTTAAATGTTGATTTTTGAAGCAAACTTTTAAATATACCTACATATTTCAGCCTGCACATTTTTTGAGGAGTGCTGTTTTTAGGCGACGCCTTCAAATATCTTTCTCATTTTTTCTGTCTATAAACTTGACCTGAATATTTCAAATCTACTGATTTCATACGATTTTTACCAATGGATAAACGGATTCTTCGAAAGGTTTGAGTTACAATTTACAACGGTTTCGAGTAAAAGGCCGAAATAATATTATTAGTTAGGTAATTCGCAGATTAATAATTAATCTTTACTTCGTCTTGAGAGCCCTCTCAAATCATAATAAAAATCCGAAAGTGTGTTTGTTTGTTGGTTTGTCCTTCAATCAGACCGCAACAGAGCAACGGATCGACGGATTTTTGGCACGGGTATAATCGAGGATCTGGAGAGTAATATAGTAGGCTACTTTTTATCCCGGAAAATTTATGCCACGCAGACGCGGCAAAAAAACGACGAGTAAAAAAAGACGAGTAAAAGATGAACTCAAACAACCAGAAATACCTGGGCCACTTAGCGAAGCTAAACGTTACATACATATTATCACTAAAAGTGATATCCTCATCTCCTCCAGACAACCTTTAATATAGAAGCAAATGCAATGAAGCGGGATAGTACAACAACATTAATACATATACTACATAAACTATACTATAGATTATAGTCTGGAATAGCACATAGGCTGCTTTTTATCCCAGAAAATTAAAGAGTTCCCGCGGGAACCGAAAAACCTCAATCCACGCGGACGAAGTCGCCGGCATCAGTTTAAAGATAAATAGAAGAAACGCAAACCAAGATGAACATTCACAATTAAACACATTACACAATTAGCCTCAGTGTAATTGTGTCTTTGAAACAATGCATATGCAAAGCATGGAGCATGCACGTAATGTTATTCACTGAAAGCCTATTATATTTTGAGCCGAGCTCGTTAACGCAGCATATGCTAATTGCTATGCTATGGATGGCTTTAAGCAGGAAGTTACTATTGTTCTTAACTTTGTATTGAAAAAGTTTCAGATGAGTATTATTTTGAACTAATATAGGTATTTGATGACAAAAATTTGTACCAAAAAGAGAATTTTCAAAAGTAATTCATTCTTAGTTCTTCGCAAGTTACGTTTAAGCCGGGTGATATTGTTAGACAGCCAATAAGATCATAGTTACTCATAATATTCTATTTAAAAAAAACACGAATGTGACGTGACTGGGGTTCAAACCTGCGACATCTTGCTTACCACGCAGCTCTTTTCCGACTAAGCTACGTAGAGGTACTTGAGTATTCAATATGTCGCTCTCCATCCATATTAGAGGGAGAGAGACCGAGCTTAACGCTATTTGTCACGTACGATCTGTCGCTAGATCATCGCATTTCATCATCCTAAAAAGAGCTATGCTCTACAAGAGCATGCTATTAAAATTTCATGTTTCCAACCCCAACAGACGTTGATAAATCAGTCAGTCAGAACAAGTCATATAAGGTATACATGTATATGTAGACTAGATGATGCCCGTGACTTCGGTCGTTTATTTTATATACCCATCCTTCTCCGGGATGCAATATATATCTCAACCTATATAGTAAACTAGCTGATGCCCGCGACTTCGTCCGCGTGGTTGAGGTTTTTCTGATTCCCGCGGGAACTTCTTAATTTTCCGGGATAAAAATGAAAAAAAAAAATGTGCTATTCCAGACTATAATCTATCTCTGTGCCAAATTTCATCCAGATCCGTTCATCCGTTGGAGCGTGATTGAGTAACAAACATACATCCATACATACATCCATCCATCCAAACTTTCGCATTTATAATATTTATATGGATTACATCAAAATCGTTTGAATAGATGGACTGTCAAAGCGTAGCAAACAGACACACTTTCGTATTTATAATATTAGTATGGATTTAATTCCATCCAGATCGATGTTTTAACAAAAAGGTATGAAAGTGCTACGCTGTAAAAGCTTAGAAACAGTTCAGGAACAAAACGATTAACCAAACAATCATAATGTTATGAAAGTGAAATTGAACCGATTCCAGATTTTAATATCTCGTAATACCCTCATTATTGTTCATAATTAACAAAACAAAACTCTAATTCTCTCCGACCTTTTGTAATTAAAATATTGCGAATAATTAAGATACCCCGCCGTACAATTATCCACACAAATTAAGTTAGGAGTACTGTTTTAGACAATTTCAGATAATTACCATGGAATTAAATTCTCAGTTAAAAGTAAATATGAGATTGAATTTTCTGAATGAGAAATATTAATTATTTAATAATAATATCTTTGTTTTTGAAATTTCCATGTAAGTATTCCATTTTGTCTTTTCACATTATATTCCTCAGCTGATTTCGGTCGCGTAGATATGTCAGAAAAGAACGTTAAGAGAGGTTTACCCGTCCAAATCTCAACAACGCCAATTTTGCTTGTACTCAGCGCGCACGAATTTCCAATACAAAAAACGCATTCAAATCGGCCCATCCTTTTGAGTTTTTTTTTACTCCTTCTGTCGCCTCAAGAATGTTTCAAACTTTTATGTTCATGATGAATTTTCAATGCGATAAAAATTCATCCTGAAAGTTTTACAAAAAGTTTTCAGAGTAGCGAAACCTAGTTTAATTTTCCGCAATTCTTTATTGATTTTTGTCGACGACTGTACCAAGGTAATCCTCAAAGGAAGTTTGGTTCGCTCGCGCATAATCAAGTCAAAAACTTTTGGCAAACCGAGGCTCGCACTTCTAATTGCAATGCGAATCTATTACGTGGATTTACTTTGTGAATATTATAATTAGATATCATCTTAGCCGCGTGACTTATTCAACACTAGCTAATGCCCGCGACTCCGTTCGCGTGGTTTAATTTTTTTGATTCCCGCGGGAACTCCATAATTTTCCGGGATAAAAAGTAGCCTATGTCACTCTCCAGGTCCTCAACTATACCCATGCCAAAAATCACGTCGATCCGTTGCTCCATTGCGGCGTGATTGAAGGACAACCCAACAAACCAACAAACAAACACACTATCGCATTTATAATATTAGTATGATATAGATTATTGAAGTGAAAACTTCTTTAGCCGCGTTGAGCACTTTTTGGTAGGGGGTAAACTTGTGGATTCGCGTCACCGACATCGCGTCACCGAAATGCTCGCGTTGTTACGAAGACAAAAGGTTTTTTTTTTTCTTGAATATAAATATACTACATTCGTAATTAAACTTGAATGCCTTAGTTTTAAGGGTTATATTTTAATTTTTTTTTTTTAAATTTCACTTCTATCGACAGTCCCTATGACTGCCATTTTTTTTGTCTTCTTAAGTCTCTCTTCATCTAGTGATGGACGAGAGGCGGTCATTGCTGGACGAAGGTCCCTTGCATGGATATCCACAGGACACGGTCTTGTGCCGCTTTCTACCAGCGGCTCCCAGCTACACGCTTGAGTTTGACCTACGACGACCTCCGTGGCGACTGCGCCACTGCGCGACTGTAGCGCTGTTGTCTTAACGTGCGGAGGTCCCGGGTTCGATCCCCGGCAGGTTCAATTTGGGAATTTATAATTTCTGAAATTTCCCTGGTCTGGCCTGGTGGGAGGCTTCGGCCGTGGCTAGTTACCACCATACCGACAAAGACGTACCGCCAATCGATTTAGCGTTCCGGTACGATGCCGTGTAGCAACCGTATATAGGGGTATTGGTTTAATATAATAACTACCACCACAAGTTAGCCCGCTACCACCCTAGACTGCATCATCACTTACCATCAGATGAGATCATAGTCAAGGCCTAACTTGTAGTGGAATATTAAAAAGAATAAAAATAGAAGTTTACGCTTTTTGCCACTACATACCTCATTATTATAAAAATACTCCTTACTTAGTAAAGCAAAAGGTGCCTTCACAATTTATATTTTAAAATCCGGCCATGTGTGTGTCGGATTACGCGCAGTGTAGGGTTCCGTAGTTGCCCGTCACAATATGCTGACATTTTAGAAGTTGGTCGGCCATTTGCTCAATAACTTGTAAAGCCGTGTAGAAACCAAATAGGGGTATGGGTTTAATTAACTGCCATGCCTCTAACAGGTTAGCCCGCTACCATCTTAGAATGCATCATCACTTACCATCAGGTGAGATCGCAGTCAAGGGCTAACTTGTAGTGGATTAAAAAAATAAATAAAAAAAAAGCCTACCTGACTGTGATAGTTTTCCTTTTAACTTCGTTGTCACATTTACTACTGCAATGAATTATTTCACGTATCCAAATAGAACCGTTAGCTGGCAGGGCACACTTGACTCTGACATAAGATAGCACTTTAAAGTTAAATATTTAGCAAACGGATCCCTGAATCGAAAAATCGTTTTCCCACACCCAAAATATTTTTGACCGACCTATCTAGCGACACCCCACACCATGGGATAGACGAGAAAAAAAAACATCCACACTATACCAGACCTGTAGGTGTGTGAGGATACTCAAAATTACTTTACCATTTTGTATACCCATGCAAAATTACAACTTTCTAGTACTAACAGCCTCTGAGCTAACCCGCGGACGGACATGGCGAAACTATGGGTTTCTTGTTGACTACGGAACCCTAAAAATGCAGATAAATGTAAGTAGATAGTGAAGATACCTACGACACAGCTTAGGCGAAAATTTTTGCAATTCACTCCCAGCCATACCCGCTTATCGGTTGTTAACAGTTCCTGCTAGTAACGACATATTCGATCTAACGTATCGTTTGGAAAAGATACTTTAAGAATATCATGTACGTAGAGATTGCAGGGAATATTGAAATTTAGACAATCCTTAAATACTTTAGAGCAATATCTTCTCTCTTATATGAAGCTCTAAAATGTACATAAAACGTTCTATAAGCTAGAGATCGAAACACTTAGATAATAGACGTTATTAGAACATAGCGATAAAACGCGAGGACCTGAAAAACTACTAACTACTACTAGGCTAAACGGAGAGAGACGAGTGAGTGCCTGAGTAGGTATTTATATTATGAGGTACTAGCTGATGCCCGCGACGTCGTCCGCGTGAAATAAGTTTTTTCAATTCCCACGGGAACTTCTTAATTTTCCGGGATAAAAAGTAGTCTACGTCACTCTCCAGGGTCCTATACTATACCCATGCAAAAAACCACGTCGATCCGTTGCTCCTTTACAGCGTGATTGAAGGACAAACCAACTAACCAACAAACCAACAAACAAACACACTTTCGCATTTATAATATTAGTATGATAGAATAGAGAAGTAGTTTTAAACTAGGTATGTTCTTACGGGGTGTCCAACGATACCAAACTTATTTTCAAATTGAACGTTAAAAAAGTATTAAAACTAAATAGTTCGATTAGTGGTACAGATAAATCCATACTCCATACTAATATTATAAACTAAATGTGTCAATACAATGTGTATCGAGTCGGGGCAAGAGGTTCATACAAATCCATAAAACGCTTTGGAAATTCTCTAAAGTATTTGCGGGGATTCCAGTCGGCGCCTAACTTTTATACAGGAAGAGGCTTAGTGGAAAACTTCGGTACTATTCCGAGAGCTGAACTTAATTCTATAAGTAGACCGTTTTCAGCTATAGACTATTAGATGCTCGCGTGCCTCTAATACAAAGTTATCCGTAGGTGTTTTGGGAACTTTTAGATATTGCCTCTAATGTTACTTACCTACTTTAGATAAGCAACACATTATAAATATTACACTTATTACTAGCTGATGCCCGCGACATCGTCCGCGTGGCTTGAGGTTTTTTTGGTTCCCGCGGGAACTCTTTAATTTTCCGGGATAAAAAGTAGCATAATATGTGTTATTCCAGACTAAAAATCTATCTCTGTTTCAAATTTCATACAGATCCGTTCAGCCGTTCTGGCGTTATTTAATAACAAACAATCCATCCATCTATCCAAACTTTCGCATTTATAATATTAGTATAACGACTTCCCTGGCACAATGGCGAGCGCTGTGGTTCTGGGAGGTACCGGTTTCGATCCCCGATTTGGAAATTTATAAGTTCTGAATTTTCAAAGGTCAGTAGTAAGTATTTGTTTAGGTCAAATCTCGCAACTGAATTTTTAAACAGACGATCCCCATCCCCAAACGATTGGCATACCCGTTTAGTTTGGATGACAACGCTGTTAAGTGACTTCATTCTAAATCCAATATGGCGGACTCCCAAAAATCATAGGTACTAATATTATAAATGCGAAAGTTCAGTGTTTGTTTGTTGGTTTGTCCTTCAATCACGCCGCAACAGAGCAACGGATCGACGTGATTTTTGGCATGGGTATAGTTAAGGACCGAGTGACATAGGATACTTTTATCCCGGAAAATTAAAGAGTTCCCGTGGGAAATAAAAAAACTTATTCCACGCGGGCGAAGTCGCGGGCATCAGCTACTGAATAATAAAAAGGGTTTGCTGAGAATACGAAAAATAAAAATACCACAATAAATTCAATATGACGGACGATAAAAGCTTGTTTTTTTTATGATTCAAGACTTAGATATTTAAGTTTTAGCACACCAACAACTCAATTTCTACGAACATTGACTTCGTTACAAAATGAAAAGTACAAAGTTAAAGTTGCATTTCCCAATGAAACGGAAAAGCGTCTGTCAAACAGAAACGATAGCGTGCAAGCCGAAAGAAATCCAATAAATGTTTAAACGAAAAATATTCCGAAAGATCATTTTGTGTTTTAACTTTTATTTAGGTGTCTACCATAGATTCCGTTTATTAGTGGATTGGTCTTCGCTACGCTACCGAGGCGGAGACCAATCCTAAATCTAAGATCTATCTTCACCGGGATACAACCTATCTCTACATCAAATTTCATCAAAATCGGTTGTAAAGGTGGGCTGCTAAAGCGTAGCACACAGACAGACAGACACATTTTTGAATTTATAATAATTAGTAAGTATAAATATTCATCCATCCATCCATCAGCCTGTATGCGTCCACTGCTGGACATAGGCCTTTTCGAAAGCGCGCCACCAAACACGGTCCTCTGCCTTCATCATCCACCCGCTTCCCGCCGCCTTTTAGGTCATCGAAGCGAGGTGGAGGTCCTCCTACACTGCGCTTGCCGGTACGTACTACGTACGGTATAAATATCAATGCTGTATCTAATACAAGACAGCCTACAGCGTTGATCACGGGACCGATCGTGTTTGCGAGTGCCGCCGATAGGTAGCAATTACAATAATTCAGGGGACAACGTCTGACCTATCTTCGAATCCATTAGCTTTAACATCTATAGGGTTGTCAGGTCACTGCTCCGTGCGAAATAGTGTTCTTCGATTCCTTTAATAATTCATATTTGCGACGGCTTATCCCTAACCAATTTACGGCTATATGGTTAGCATATCTTTACGTGCGCTTATCTGGCAGTTTTTATTAAATCAACGTGTATAGTGTTTTATCACTATTACGAGTATGTGTGCTTTTATTATCTTCAATTTAAGATGATTAATCCACACATCCAAACCAATAATATTATAAATGCGAAAGTTTATCGATCTTTTACTATGTTATATTTTATAGTTTTTTTATATTTTATATAGTAGATAGCTAGTATATTTTGTATAGTAGATAGTTTTTTTTATCCCGGAAAACTGAAAAGTTCCTTCGGCCTTTAAATAAAACCTTTATTCATGTAAACGAAGATTATGTTATACAAAAACATGCAAAAAAATTTTGTTTGCAGTAACAAACAAGTCTTTGACAACCCTATTGACGAGTGCTTCATACGTCCTTTATGGTGACGAATGTTTGTAGAGCTGCACATAGTGGTCTATTGATGGTTTATCGAAATAATTATACGATGTGATTTAACAAGTATCTGGTGAAAAAAGGTAGTCAAAATACTATTATAGCTCAATTTCGCTGTAAAAAGGACATTTAAAGGTGTATTAACGGAAGTGTTTTGATACTTATTTTTCATGATAATCATACTAATATTATAAATGCGAAAATGTGTTTGTTTGTCGGTTTGTCCTTCAATCACGCCGCAACGGACTAACGGATTGACGTGATTTTCGGCATGGATATAGTTGAGGACTTGGAGAGTGACATAGGCTACTTTTTATCCCGGAAAATTAAGGAGTTCTGCCGGAATCAAAAAACTTAAACCACGCGGACAAAGTCGCGGGCATCAGCTAGTTAATGATATTTTACCAACGAACTTTGTGCTTATTATTTATACGGTTCTACATTATATTTTTCTTTTCGTAAATTCGTATCTCATAATATGTTCCTAATAACGTTAATGCATGCTGAAAGACAAGATATTTTGATAAACCTGTACTAATTATTTTAAATTTAATCAGAAACTCTCTTTTTTAATGTTAAGTTAACGGC
Source organism: Erebia ligea (assembly GCA_917051295.2). NCBI lineage: Eukaryota > Metazoa > Arthropoda > Insecta > Lepidoptera > Nymphalidae > Erebia > Erebia ligea. Next base: position 4,920,950 of record OU785241.1, read on the forward strand.
ATGAACTGTATTAAAACTTAGCAAGCCAACAATAGAAAAAAGCAAAAGAAAAAAAGATGTATGTTTATATCCATTGTTAAGTGTGTTAATCCAAGCATATAGAGGGATGGAAGCATATAGGTAATATGAGGCATAATATAGTACAGTAGAACTTAGAGTGGATAAGTGTGGCGGTGATTCAACAAATACGCCGCGGAGGTTGTACGATGGAAATCACTTAGCATATGACAAATAGCGCTTGAGTGACACGCTTTTAAAGGACATATAACCGTGTAGGCACTCCATTAATCTATTTGTTGGAGAAAAAAAAAACATTTTTCTCTTCTAGCGTACTTTAGTTGCTAAAGGAGATTGTTGTTCTGTGAGTTTACTGTAGAGTGAATTGTTTTTATAAGCTGGAGTGGCGACCACGCACTGGAAAGTGCAGCGTTGGCAGACCTCCTACTCGCTGGACGGACGACGTCAGGAGAGTAGCAGGGAGCCGCTGAATCCAGGCGGCGCAAGACCGCGGCGTGTGGAAATCCTTGCAAGAGGCCTATGTCCAGCACTGGACGTCTATCGGTTGAGGATGATAATGATGATGAGTCATAAGCACCAAGAAGCTATCCAGGCTAGGCACACTACGGCACGCGGCGCGGCACGTAGCGGCAAATTTTCTTTGCATCCCAAAAATCGAGTTTATATCCGAAGGTGGGTTTATCAGGGTCCAGGGATTGTTTGTTTGATGAAAATCTGTTCAACGGTATAAGAACAATCAGATCTTTTCCCGGTAAGTATAGTATATTATATACATTTATTTGCATGTCAAGCCCTGTTAGGGCAAAGGAAATTAAACATTAATTCAGTTTCAAATAGGTAAATCGATAAGAGTACCTACAACTAGTGGTTCGCCCCGAACTGAGACCTCGCGGTATCCATAAACTTTTACAGAGCGCCATCTATTGACATCATTGTGAAGTTCTATTAAAAATACTGAAGCTCATTAAAAATTAAATAATTTCGTATCCTTATAATATTTATCTAATTTTAGTATCTGTTGTTCAAGTACAGGATATAATTCAAATAATTGATCAATAGTGTCAGGCACAGCCTTTCAGAAAATTCAGAGTTCTGAGGTCAACTTTGGACGTTAGAAAATCTCCACTTTGAAAGCCCCCCATTTCGTCAATTTTAAGGGAAAAATTAAAAAAACAGTAAAAAGTAATTCAGACGTTATAAGGCTCTGTCAGACGGACGGACGGACGGACGGACAAGTGCAAATTCATTCAAGTAGACTCAGAGACCTTCCTTTCGCTCGGTCAATAATTGGTAATTGGTAGGTAAGAGTTAATTTTAATTTTCTCGAAGGTTTTCGAAGTTATTAAAAGTCAAAACAAGGCGTAGCATGTGGTACACCTCTGTATGTCTTATATGAAATAAATTGAATATTGATTTATTAGGAATTATACCTACATAACTTAATTTTTATTTTCCAGATAGGTACGGCTCAAAAAATAAGAATTCCAAAAATGGTGAAAGTTTGATAAAACTAGCAATGGAGACAAAGCGAAAACGTTGAAGTTAGTTAAAACCGAACCCTCATGTCACTGGCTGGCCTAAAGCAACAGAAAGTTCCAGACAAAAGAAAGTAAACAAATACTTTTGAAAGTTGGCTAGTTAGCCGGCCACCAGATAGGGGTCCGGCTAATAAAACAAAGTTCCAACAAACTCATTATTATTTGGCTGGGTATCGGCTGTTTTAAGCCTTGTCCAGAAGGGCCGAATTCGCCGCGAATCATTTTGCGCGTTCGTTGCAGGAGTGTGTAACGCGCGAGCATTTGGTGATAACTAGTCTGCTTTGAAGCTTTGAAGTTCGCACGGAAGCTGGACGCATGGATGCAAACAAAGACTCTCTAGAACTCGACTCACGATGCTGGTTCATGGTTGTGGATTATGTTCGTGCTTTAATGATTAAAGTTTCATAAATTGTATTGATTACCTAGTTACTTTATAAATTTACACGTCAGCAATGACAAAACATGTTTGTTCGTTAATTGGTTGTACAATGTTTCTTGCAAATAAACGATTGATTGATTGATTGAGTTTAGCGTAGGTAGGTACTACGCGCGATTTACGCGCGTTGTTTAATGTATTGGCGCCCAGTACCTCGCCATCGCACGTATGAATAGAATAGAATAGAATAGAATAGAATAGAATTCTATTCTATTCTATTCGCACGTATGAATTCGCGCTAAACGATTCGCGCCGGATTTGATCTTCTGGACAAGGTCCTAAGGATGCCTTTCCACCAGAGATGTGCTACGTGGCTTAAACTAAGGATGGCAAACCCGCCAGTAGGAGCGCTTGATTTTCATAGCTTAGATTGCTAACCAGGGGGTCTACTCTCTTTCTCTCAAACGAAACTTCGCAAACGAACGTAATTAGTCTGTTATTAGACCCACTCAAAATCGTTCAATCCAATTGGTCACGAAAATTTTCTATGGATCCGTACTTCGTCTGCGTGTACGAAAACGAAATAGAGAGGAGCATAGAGATAATATTATATAGGAGACGAGTTAACGAAATTTCGTTCGTTTGTTTGCGAAGTTTCGTTTTAGAGAAAGAGAGTAGACCCCCTGATGTTAGGTGAAGCGCTCCTATTGGTAGGTTTAACACATTTTCGTTAGCAACGTAGCAATCAGCCAGTTATTTTTGGGATTTGAACCCAGAGCCTTCAGTTATAAGACCCCTACACTTCCCTTAGCATTTTATTTGGACCTGTCATTTTAGTTTAATTTAGAGATTGTGTACAATAATGAGATTGAGATTTAAAAAAATATATCTACGGTGACGAATTGCCAGGCAGCATAGAACTTAGGTTATTGATTTTCTTGAATAAAAGTATTCTTTGTCACCAATCTTTACCAAATTTCATCCAAATCGATTGAACAAATAGCCAGTAAAAACGAATGAAACAGGCAGACAGACAGCTGATATTGAATGCAAATAAAATATGTACCTATCCTTACTATATAATATTATAAATGGGAAAGTGAGTTTGTTTGTATGTTTGTTCCGCTTTCACGCCGTAACTACTGAACGGATCTGGATGAAATTTGGCACAGAGATAGATTATAGTCTGGAATAGCACTTAGGCTACTTTTTATCCCGGAAAACTAAAGAGTTCCCGCGGGAACCGAAAAACCTAAATCCACGCGGACGAAGTCGCGGGCATCAGCTAGTAAATAAATAAATAAATATTTAAGCTCATTTGTGTAGCGCTAGCGAGTATTTGGTTAAGCTTAATCTCTCGGAGAGCCAGCCAGTGCATTAAAGGCTAAATGAACGAACTTTTCGGATCCTAAAGCGAAGTTGCGATAAGCCTATCGATTAGTTCTTTGCAGCAAAGTTGCCGACCAAAATATGCCGTACAATGGATAAGAATTAAAGTAAACAGCCAGTTATGTTCGTACAGTAAATCTTAAATCATTTTTCAAGCTTTTATCGTCCGCCATATTGAATTTATTGTGACGTCTTTTTGTTTTTCGTATTCTTTTCAGCAAACCCAACCCAATTAAATAAAATAAATAAATAATATTTTATTTGCAGGAATAGAATAGGTACAGATACAGGTCTTAAAATAGTATAATTTTCCTCGCATATTCTACCGTATTATAATGGTGTGCACATTTTCAGGTATTTTTAAGTTATTTCATTAGAACAATATCATAAATTAATACCATAACATGGAGGTGAATAAAAAAGAACTAGTGCGCCATTTTTGGACGTCTGCCATGTTGGATTTAGAATGACGTCTATTAGCTAATCATGCAAACTAAACGTGTATGCAAAATATCAGATCAATTGGTTGGGGATAACTGTTTTTAAAATTCAGTGGCTAGATTTGACCTTAACAAACACAAACATTGCAAGTAAAATAAAAGCTTGTAATGGAATTAAATTAAATTTATTGATAAAAATATGCGTCTTCATAAAAAATATACGAGTCTCATCACAGAATGAGAAAAGTTTAGTCCACTAAGGTAAAACAGATCACATTCTAGGTACTGCAGCCCATTGAATATAGGTATTCGTGCCTCGAGGTCCAAAGAGAAATTTACTAGTGGTCTCCATAACTCTAGTTAATAAGTTTTGTTCGTACGATATGCGGACCTCTGCACTAGCCGTTCGGAAGTTTGATGGAATTACTTGGAATGGAGCCCCTAATAAACAACGTATCGATGAAGTTACTGCCGTCCTTGTTATACTGGAGTACCTGTTAACAGGGTAGGACATGTTTTATGAGATAGGAGTTACTAAAGATACGAAAAGTTTTCTATCAATGTACCTATAATATTACATTTGGGTTTAAATAAAAAGTAAAATCGTTTCATTTCAGACAGGGACCCATAATATAAAATTAAAATGACAAAATAATATAATAATAATAATATTTTTAAAGGTTTTTCAGTCATTGTTATTAGAAAAAAAAACACGTTCTATTGAACGTTTATTTTTCGGACTCCAAAGCAAACAAAGAACCCTTATAAACCCGAGCACTCTGTATGTATCACAAAACCAACTAATTAATAAACTACATAATTAAACTAACAAACTATAGAACCTATTAACATTTATTATTTATTAAAAAAATACGCGAGCACTTTGAAGACTCGTTAAAGTATCGAAAAGTAGTCTAGTAGTATAATCTAAATGCTATTTAAAGGGCGTATATCTGTTTGTCTGCTTCCAGGGCCCATCTGTTCAACCGGTATTGGCAAAATTCGGTGCAGAGATAGGTTGCATCCCGCGGAATGCATAGGCTATAAAGTACTTCAAACGGGAATTCAAAGAGTTGCTATGAACTTTTTGCACGCGAAGTCGCTGGTATTATCTAATCTCTGGCCAATCATTTATTTTACTTTTGGCAGATGGAGTCAATGATGTTCTAACGCGTTACTGATTCGATTTTTGATAACAATCGACTTTCTTTATGAAGAAGTTTTAATCGATTTGACACATTGATATTTATCCTTGCTCAACCTTTTTTTATTGTTTTATAAACATACCCAAACGTTCAAATGACTAAGTATATTAAAGTATGTATTAAAATAAATCATTTATATACAACGGTACACTAAATGTACCTACATGAATCCGTCAGGTCATAGAAACCATCCATCGCCAAAGATGTACGGTGCATAAAAGACTATCAAGAAAGCTAATGTTGAAGCTCCGTGACCAATTATTTCGAAAAGGAAAGTCGTACTTGTAATTACTATAAGAGTGTACGAGTTACGAAATATCGGATAAAAGGGTACAACATATCGTTTTTAATAGTGAAGCGACGTACCCTTTTATCCGATATTTCGTAACTCTATCCGTCTATTGAGTATTGCATTTTTTTTGTCGATGGTTGCCTGTCAATAATTATAACACTTCATAGACGTACATATGCCAAAAGTTAAATCAATCGTTGGACAAGGCATTGTAATAGTATTATAAGATAGTAGGGTTACATTATATCTGATACAGCTGAAATGACGATACTCCCGCTATATTGCATACCAAGCGTGCACGACACACGATCCCCTGAACAAATTGAGCTTACAGATATCCAAAGAATGTTCTCGCAGTATTTGTTGTAATATACCCCTTAGCTGCCTCGTTGGTTTGTTTTTGTTTTAAAGTCTTTATTGCACATAAAATACTATGGTCAAAGGTGAACTTAATACAGGGACAGGGTTGAAACACAGTGCGTACCTATAATATAAAGAGAAAAGTTTAGGAAAGAAGAAACATATTTAGGTAGTAGGTAGGTTATAGGTATAGTGAAGTATGATAGTGTAGCCAATTCTGTTTAACACAATCTCTAAAGTAAACTAAAATGACAGCTGTAAATCTAGTTCTGTCCCTTTCCGCAGGTAGTATTTTAGGGAGTGGGTCTCTTGCCACCAGTGGATGGCGTACTCGTAGGTAAGTAAATAAAAGAGGAGACTTACAGTTCAAGTTCACTTTACTCCCTTCGATTTTTCCAGAAGCACAGTTACACAGCAGAAACAGATATAGGCACAAGTAGGTACAAGAATTGGTCGGCACAGAAGTAGAAGTAGAAATATAGGACAGGTACAAATACTATAGTTAATCCTCTATGCAGGATACAGGTAGGTATTGTATACGTAAGCGCGCGTAGCGGCTAAGAGAAGCGTGCGTTCAGTGTCGAGACTGGGAGCCTACTGGTTTTTCAACGGCCGGCCGCCGTTGGGCTGCGCGTGCGCCGGCCCGATAGCTAACGGGACTTCATAAGGCTGGCGCGTGGTCGATAATATCGACTATCGACGCGCGCCTTATCGACACTGGTAGGCAATATTAAAAAGTAATTGTAATTTGTGAGTAAAGGTGTGTGTAAATGCATGTGTATGTAAAAGTAGCCTACACCACCCCCCTCCAGACCGTCAAGGTCGATAGAAATCGGGAAATTTCACCTGTCGGCCCGAACGGGTCACGTAATTCTTGGGGATCAGTGATTCCTCGTTTTGGGGTTCTTCTTCATGGACGGACAGTATGAAGGCCGGTTTCAGGCGGTCAATCGAAACTGTAATTTCTTTACCCCTGCAAAGGATTTTAAATACCTTACCTCCTCTACTCAGTACTTTGTGTGGCCCAGAATAAGCAGCTTGGAGAGAACCACGCGTTGCGTCTTCGCGAAGGAACACGGTATCGCAGGTTTGTAGCTCCTTATAAATAAAAACTCTGGGCTTACCGTGTCGAGAAGTTGGCACGGGTCGCAATTTTGCGGCGAAGTTCCGGAGCCTGGCGGAGAATTCCGAAACGTCGGTGGTACCGCTAATAGTAGGCTCGAGAAATTCACCAGGCAGTCTTAGCGACTCTCCGTAAACTAATTCGGCTGAGGAGGTTTGCAAATCTTCTTTATACGAAGCTCTTATGCCCAACAAGACCCATGGTAATGACTCTGTCCACCTGTCATTGGCGTGGCAAACTATTGCCGCTTTCAGTTGACGGTGAAACCGTTCGACCAACCCATTGCATGCAGGATGGTATGCTGTCGTTCGTTTGTGCTCGAAACCAGCCAGCTCCGATAGACATTTGAATAAGGCTGACTCAAATTGGCGGCCTCTGTCCGTTGTAATGACAGCCGGGCAACCAAATCGAGCTATCCATGTTGACAACAGGACTTTTGCGACAGTCTCCGCTGTGATATCCTCGATGGGCGTTGCTTCTGGCCATCGAGTGTAGCGGTCTACGGCCGTCAAGCAGTAGCGAAAGCCTTGCGAAATGGGAAGTGGACCAACCAAGTCGATATGGATCTGCTGAAATCGAAAACGCGGTAAGTTGTAGGTGCCGAGTGGTGCGGTCACGTGACGGTTGACCTTCGCCCGTTGGCACGATATGCAAGCGCGTGACCACTCCCTACAGTCCTTTTTCATCCCTGGCCAAACGAATCGCTCGGATACCAATTTGGCCGAAGCGTTTGCGCCAGGGTGGCTTAAGGAGTGTAGGCTATCAAATACCTGTTTTCGATACTGTTTCGGAACAAAAGGTCTCGAAGTTGAAGTACTCGTGTCGCAATACAGAGGCACTTGGCTTCCAGGTATATGCAATTTTTGAAGTTGCAAGGATGATCCATCCCTCAAGAGGTTCTCGAGTTCAGGGTCAGAAGCTTGACCTTGGGCTAGTGTCTCGAGGCTGACGGGTGCCCCCAGTTCTTCGATGCGTGACAGGGTGTCTGCCACGACATTATCCTTACCTGATATATGGCGGATATCCGTGGTGAACTGGGCGATGAAGTCAAGATGCCTGTACTGCCTAGGCGAGCAGCTGTTCTTCCTTTCATGGAATGCAAAACTGATCGGCTTGTGGTCAGTGTATACGACAAAATGCCTGGCCTCTAACATGTGCCGGAAATATTTTATGGCCTCGTAGATGGCTAGTAACTCCCTGTCATAAGGAGAGTATTTAGCTTGCGACGGACTCAGCTTGCGGGAAAAGAAAGCTAATGGTTCCCACGCACCTTCTTTGTACTGTTGCAAAACTGCGCCTATGGCTTTATCCGACGCATCAGTTACAACAGCGAGTTTGGCCGTGCAATCAGGATGAGCTAATAAGGCTGCGTTAGCTAAACTCACCTTACATGCCTGAAACGCCGCCAAGGCCTCTTCGGTCAGCTGAATTGGCTGCGATCCTTTCACCGAACCTGTTAGCAAAGCATGTAGCGGAGCCTGGATCTGAGCTGCTTGCGGAAGGAATCTCCTATAAAAATTCAGCATACCCAGAAAGCCTCTAAGCTGACGTACATTAGTGGGGACCGGAAAATCCTGAACCGCCTTCACTTTCGCGTCCAGTGGTTTCGTACCGCTTTCCGATATGGAGTACCCTAGGAAGGTTACCTCACTGGCACCGAGGACGCACTTCGACGTGTTGAGTAACATCCCGTACTGCTTCAGCCGTTTGAAAACCTCGCGCAGATGCTTTTGGTGCTCTTCTTCGCTTTTCGAATACACAAGAAAGTCATCTAAGTATGTGTAGACGAAATCTAAGCCCCTGGTCATCTCATCCACAAACCGTTGGAATGTTTGACCTGCGTTCCTAAGACCAAATGTCATGTATGGAAATTCAAACATTCCAAACGGTGTGGTGATGCTGGTCTTAGGAATATCATCAGGGTTGATAGGTATCTGATTATATGCTTTTTCAAGATCCAAGGTACTGAAAACTTTACAGCCTGAAATGCTATGCGTGAAGTCTTGGATATGCTTAATCGGATACCTATCTGGTATCGTGCGGGCATTAAGCTTGCGATAGTCGCCGCATGGACGCCAGCCGTTGTCCTTTTTTGGAGCGAGATGCAAGGGCGACGACCATGGGCTCTCAGAGGGCCTAGCTGTACCGTTGGCCAGCATAGACTGAAACTCTTTTTGAGCAATCTTGAGCTTGTCTGGAGCTAAACGACGGGGAGGTGATGATACTGGAGGGCCTGGAGTGGTGCGTATAAAATGGACTGTGTTGTGTGGTGCAGTGTGATACCTACCAGCTGGTCGTGTTATCTCGGGAAACTCGTCAAGAATTTTGTGATATCGCGTCTCACCAGTCACGACCTTTACAGAAGATACATTCTTACAATTAGCCAATGAAGCCGTAGCCGTTACAGAAGTAAGATTATCAATTAAGCGCTTATTGCGAATATCTACAGCTAGATTATAATAATTAAGAAAATCTACGCCTATTATTGGTTTTGTCACGTCCGCGACAACGAAACGCCACAAGAAAGTCCTTCGTAGTCCAAAATCTAGATCTAAATTTAGAAAACCGTAAGTAGCTATCTTAGAACCGTTCGCTGCACACAGGGTATATTCAGTCCGAGTACGACGTTCACTTAGCGCTGACCGCGGGAAGACACACAGGTCGCTACCTGTGTCGACCAGGAACTGCGTCTTCGACGACCGATCAGTCACGAACAGGCGACCAGTAGATGTTGAAGGGCAATCGTTCGTCGCCATTACCGACCGCCCGTTGAGTTTTCCGACTTGAAGTCACAGGGTGGAATGCATGTGCGAGCCTTCTCTCCATGTTTGTTGTGGTACCAGCACAGCGGGAACTTCCTGTAGTTGGACTGTGATCGCTGCCTCGAAGAACTGCGACTGCGATGAGGTGTGCGATTACGTGGTCTGCCGGTTCTCTGCATCGCCAGATGCTGGACCTGCCTACGGAGCTCAGCTATTTCCCTCGTGAGGTCACTGACGACTGAGCTAGGGACGTGACTACTCACGGAAGCAACATTTGGTGTTGATATAGCAAGGTCGTTTACTCGATCTGCTAAGTCGGCTAAGTCCTCGAGTGGAGTCGCTGCTGGCTGTCCTGTGAGCACCGTCTGGACACCATGCGGAAGTCTGCTAACCCAAATAGTCTTCAAAAAGTCGTCGGGAACGCCTGCGCCTGCTAGACCTTTGAGATGGCGAAGGAATTGAGAAGGCTTGCGATCCCCAAGCTCCTCATGCATTAACAACTGCTTAATCTTCTTCTCGTTGGATGCGCTCAACCTCCTAATCAACTCGCTTTTGAGTTTCTCGTACTTATCTGTAGCGGGAGGGTTAACAATTATGTCCTTAATCTCCTTCGAGTGCTGGTTGTCGAGATGGCCAATTACGTAATTGAATTTCGTAGAATCGTTGGTAATCCCGGAAATGGCGAATTGTCCCTCTACCTGAGCGAACCAAATCTCTGGCTCTTCGGCCCAGAATGGTGGCACTCGTACTCCGACTTTGAATATGTCACTTCGGTTTATCGACATGTTGCCGTTCCCATCACTACTAGACGTTGATGACGTGCCTTTTAGATCTTTCTGCGACTGTTTATCCATGTTCTTAGCACGGGGTCACCAGTTTAGGGAGTGGGTCTCTTGCCACCAGTGGATGGCGTACTCGTAGGTAAGTAAATAAAAGAGGAGACTTACAGTTCAAGTTCACTTTACTCCCTTCGATTTTTCCAGAAGCACAGTTACACAGCAGAAACAGATATAGGCACAAGTAGGTACAAGAATTGGTCGGCACAGAAGTAGAAGTAGAAATATAGGACAGGTACAAATACTATAGTTAATCCTCTATGCAGGATACAGGTAGGTATTGTATACGTAAGCGCGCGTAGCGGCTAAGAGAAGCGTGCGTTCAGTGTCGAGACTGGGAGCCTACTGGTTTTTCAACGGCCGGCCGCCGTTGGGCTGCGCGTGCGCCGGCCCGATAGCTAACGGGACTTCATAAGGCTGGCGCGTGGTCGATAATATCGACTATCGACGCGCGCCTTATCGACACTGGTAGGCAATATTAAAAAGTAATTGTAATTTGTGAGTAAAGGTGTGTGTAAATGCATGTGTATGTAAAAGTAGCCTACAGTATCATGAAAGGGTTAGCAATATTTTAATGCTGTCATTTTAGTTTAGTTTAGAGATTGTGCACTAGAGAATCAGCCCCAATATTATGCAATTTAGTAAATGGCTTGAATAAAGAATTTAAGTTAAAATACATTGCAATGAATACACAAAAAAACAAAAATATATACCTACTTAATACCTGGAATTAGCATAAAGCCTTCGGTACTGCACCGATCACTCTCCATTCGCATACGATTACCGTCTAATAGGACTACGAGAGTAAGGGAACAGAGAGTAAATAGAAAAAACCCCTACCATTATGTCATTATTAAAAAGAGTTCATGCCCCTCAGCAATGAGGAAGATTACGCAGATAGCTATTAAAAAAGCAAATTGCGATATAATATTTTGATAGTGTACTTTAAAAGTCAAACCAAATCCCTATCCAGCTAAGTTTGCGACGCCGCGATTTTAAAATTCAAAGAGCTTGAAGATTCTTAAAGTTCGTGAGTTTCCCAGTCGATGCCCAACTTCTATACTGGAAACAAAGAGTTGTTTTATTACTAGAGCTCCAATACCCTCCAAATTGGGCTTTACCGGACAGGACGTGCAGTTATTTCGCCAGTAGGTACCAAGCAGATTTCGGCGTTTAGGAACAATATATTTTGAATAATATCTTCGATGCATATTTTATAAGACATACCGATAAGATACGTAAATATGTTCCAAATTGCTTTATTTTATTTTATTCTTGATAGTTTTATTATTATTTAATACTAGCTGATGCCCGCGACTTCGTCCGCGTGGATTGAGGTATTTCGGTTTCCGCGGGAACTCTTTAATTTTCCGGGATAAAAAGTAGCCTATGTGCTATTCCAGACTATAATCTATCTCTGTGCCGAATTTCATCCAGATCCGTTCATCCGTTGGAGCGTGATTGAGTAACAAACATACATCCATACATCCATCCATCCAAACTTTCGCATTTATAATATTTATTTGATTTGATTTTTTGTAGTTGTGTTCGTTTTCATCCATACTAATGTTATAAATGCGATAGTATGTCGGTCTGTCTGTCAGCTACGCTTTAACGGCCCAACTTTTCAACCGATTTTGATGAAATTTTGTATAAATGTTTTTACATCACGGAGAAGGATATAGTGGACAAATCTTGTCTGAAAAAAATAATTAATGATATAATGATAGGCTACTTTTCATCTCGGAAAATTAAGGAGTTCCCCGGGAATCAAAAATCCTTTATCCACGCGGACGAAGTCGCAGGCATCATCTAGTTAAAAATAAATAAGTAAAGTTCAATGTCAGGAGATTTTTTTATGATTCATGTTTGACAGACCTACAAACAACTTACAAAGACTTACAAAGTATCTGTCCTATGTATGAGGTATTACTTACTTATCTTACGAATGTATGAGGATTACTACTCTACATTCTAAGTTCTAACTCATTGCCCGGAGAGGCTTAGTGGGAACTTTTAGAACATTTAGAAAAAGAAAACTTTCAATACGTGGACCGTTTTCAGCGCAACTATTAGAAAAGTGAAGTGTCTAATATACTTAGTGGGAAATATTGTTTTTAATATCTACTTTGTAGGTTTTAAACTTTGGCGATTAACTTTTACGGGACACCACAACGGTAACTTCTTTTATTTTAAATATATAAGAACTTTGCAAAAGAGCTTAACTTTCAAAACAATACTTATTCCTTAAAACCCATTTAAAATTTAAAGAGATTTAAAGAGGAAGAGTCCTGACTCACTCACTCACTGATTGAGCCATTAGCGCTCAGCTCGAACCCTTGGACCTAGAAAGCTAAAATTTAGCAAGAAACAAAACCAGCCCCCCGATGATGTAAGAATTGTCGATCAAATGATAATAGTTCGGCGTCAAAGTAAAATAAACCATAACAACATTAAATTAGAGCTCAATTTCGTGTACCCATTCGTACCCAAACGTATACGTTTAGGTATGTACGATACTCTACCGTACATACCTAATACCGGCCATTCTTACATAATCGGGGGGCTGGTAAGCCCGCTACTTACCGTCGACTGCATGGATGGATGGATGTATGGATGGATGGGTGTTTAACAAACACTCAATCACGCCAGAACGGCTGAACGGATCTGGATGAAATTTGGAACAGAGGTAGATTATAGTCTGGAATAACACAGGCTACTTTTTATCCCGGAAAATTAAGGGTTCCCGCGGGAAACAAAAAACCTCAATCCACGCGGATGAAGTCGCGGGCATCAGCTAGTCAGCTAGTATATTACAAATCGTCAACTCGTGATAACTTATAGTGAAACTAGCTTTGCCCGCGACTTCGTCCGCATGGACTACACAAATTTCAAACCCCTATTTTACCCCCTTAGGGGTTGAATTTCAGAAAATCCTTTCTTAACGGATGGCTAGCCTTTCAGCCCGATTCGTCCAATGATTTGAGCGTTGATAGATCAGTCAGTCAGTCACCTTTTATGTATTAAAATATTTTTTTAATTGCAGACAATCGATACCTAGGTTATCAAAAGAAAGAAGTAAAAAGTTCTCAACATTAAGTATGCCAACGTGATCAAGCTCTCAATATTTCCTCATAAAATAAATTGCGCTCACAAGTTTGAGTCATCTCGCTCTGGTTCCGTCTAATTTTATGGCGAAACTTCGTATACGGCGCCGGTCTATAGCTTACATACTAAAACCAAGAGGAACTCCATAAGTTCGTTAATTTTTCACGAGGTGTATAAATAACTCTGTGGTAGTTTCACCTTGCGAGCGCGCGTTTGATTCCCGGCTGGAAAATAAACAGATAACGTATGCCAATTATTGAAAAATCCTATTACAATGTATTTAGGATTATTTATATGATAAAAAGCATGGGAATGAATTGTTCCAGTGGCTAAATAATCTAATTGGGGTTGTTGTGGGCTCTTCTCAGACTAGGACGCGTTTGAAACCCTCGTAGTCCGTCAATTATCACCATCACGTCTTATTATTTTTATACTTGACGTTCAAAAAGTGTATTGTGTAGGTAGGTACCAATTTTGAATAAACATACTTTGACTTTGTCTTTACTAAAAACAGAAATAACAATCCTGCAAAGGATTGTAAAGGAGGATGTAAAGGATTACTTAAACGACAAGGAAGCTTGGCAATAATTTGCTCTAATGGCTCTGATAGTTCCTTAGTTAAGATGATTTGTGCGATGGTGATAATAAAATTTAAAAAAAAGCCGGCTGAGTTTGTTGTGGGCTCTTCTCAGACCAGGGCGCGTTTGGAACAATTGTAGCTTTAGTTTTAAGATACCTACCGTAACTGATTTTCACCATCATGTTTTTTAAGTAAGTAATTCAATAAGTGTAACTTCAGTGTACCTAAATTGAATTAATTAATTGAATTGAATTGAATTGAATCCTTTTTAATAAACGGATAGATTTATTATTATTTTTGGATAGTCACCGTATTCGTCGTCCATGTCGTCAACAGATAGTAGACCTCCACTGCTGGACATAGATATCTTGCAGATTCTTCCATATACCACAGTCTTATGCATACGCATCCAGCGTATTAGGTATGTTTAAAATCTATCATTTAATTCTAAATTTCTTTATATTCGATATTGGCCCATCAAAAGAATTTTTAATCATCGAAACTTGAAAACTATGCACGTTATTAAATTCATTTATAAGGTACAAAATATGCGTGATATTTCTATAAAATATTTTTTATTAGAGCCGTTGGTTTAGTTATTAGTCTAATAATAGTTGTTGTAAGTAATAGTTGAAAGAAAAGGATTTGTTTTATGGAGTTTAAGGTTCGTAATTCTAGCATTGATCTACTCTCGTACAAAAAGGTTTTGTCGTTCAGCGGGCTATGTTGGGTGTTTCTCTGAGGGATAGAATCCTTAACGAGCAAATCCGTCGAAGAATTAAAGTAAGCAGCTGACATAACCCAGGCAATAGGGATGATGCCTATGTCAAAAATAAATTATTTCTAACTGATTATTAAATAGAGGGTCTTCCAAAAGACCTAAAATTCACATCCTCGGTTAGTTTTAAGTTTGATAACCATTTTAAAATATAGATTAAAAAAAAAAGTGTGTTTAAAGATGACGCCACAACTGTAAATTTCATACAACTTCCATACTAGAAGTGCGTTTTTAAGTTTGATAAAGAGTTGCTGATTTGATTAAGTTGTTATCATCCCTATTAGTAAGCTGAAGTGGCAGCAGGCAGGCCATGTCTGTCGCACAACCCAGACGCGTTCTGGGGTTGAACGCGTACCGATAAACTCAGTGTGGGACGACTTCCGCCCCGCTGGACCAAGGATGAACTCAAAAAGGCAGTGGGAAATAGGTAGATGAGGAAGGCGGAGGACCGTGTGTAGTCGCGCGCTCTTCAAAAGCCAATGGCCAGTAGTGGATAAATACATGGTAATGAATGGATGTATGGATGTATTTCTTTTTCTATTGCAAGAGGAGCATATTATTATCAATTAGGGTCGGTATAACTGCCCAACTTAGATGCGGTAAAATGCATTGCACCGAAAGTTTTATTGCAATATCAGTTTTTTGTGAACACCTTGACTATTATTATAGGTATGGAATAGAGCATGTTTATAGCAATTTTGATTTATAAAAATCAATTTTGATTTATAAAAATCAAAGCTTTTGCACTGCGTAACAACCCCTGAGTCCGTATTCATCCACTGAGCAATTGGGTTTAATTACCAAGTCGACTGCGTGTGTAGCGCAATTTCCCCCGATTCCGTCCACTTAATAGGTTTTGTTCGTAGATATACTCGTACATGGAGCCTTAACTACGCTGACCGTTCGGAACTCTGATGGAATTACTTGTTGAGAACTCATCACGTAAACTATGTATCAGCTTAGCTGCTATCCGACCATATTTCAGTGGACGGTAATAGGAGTTTAATGTAGAGTGGATCTATAGACTGATCCATTCAGGATACGTACTATATCTGCTAGTTAAAATAATATTCTGCCTGAAACGCTACGATGTTATAGCACAGAATAGGTTAGAGTACAACAGGTTATAGTAAGATTTAGTACCTACATTATAGAATCCAAAAGGATATAAAAATCTTAAGGTTAAAAGGCAAAAAATTGCAAAAGAAACGTTAAAACGAATAAAATTAATTTGTTCACATTCTTAACGTAACTTGACTTTTATTAAGATACTTACTTAAATTATTGTTATCAAACATGATGATGTTGTTGTACTGAAAAAATGAAATTTGAGGATGGATAGGTTGAGATGAAATTTTCTCTCTCTAACTCTATGATTTTAACTGACATAGCTACAGTAGCTCAGTCGGATAAGAGCAGTATTCATAAATGACTGCTGCAGGGTGCGCGATAAGACATTTGAAAAATAGTTGCTGATTTGACTAGTTTTTTTTACGCCACTACAAGTTAGCCCTTGACTGCGATATCTCCTGATGGCAAGTTTGATGCAACACACAAAACCACTTACCGTTAAGATGGTAGCGGGCTAACCTGGCAGTACCTGGTATGGCAGTTATTTAAACCCATACCCCTAATCAGTTTCTACACGGCATCGTACCGGAACGCTTTCTGGCTTGGCGGTACTTCTTTGCCGGTAGGGTAGTAACTAGCCACGGCCAAAGCCGTCAAATACCCAATTTAATTGTATTACAACAGTTAAAAAGTAAACAGTACAACACACCAGAGCACAAAGGAATAGACAGCGAGCGTCGCTCTCGTTTCAATAGGAAGATTATTCAGTAATTTGCATCGGTACGGGCGCCTCTATTTCCATGTCAAAACCTCCAACTTGGAGGATTGTTTACAAGTGCGCCGGCATCTGTCCATGGGGCTGTTTCTACCGAATAAATTATGGCCACGATCGTTCTATTCTTGATCTGTTTATGGATGCGTATTGCCACAGTTCATGGACACAGTCTAACCTAGGAGATACAAGGTAAGTATACCATTTTTATAAGTTACGCCAATGTACCTGCGCAGAAATATTTTTTTATAATGGCGCGAAAATATCTCGGCGCACGGCCGCCCGCTATTGGTTTTTGCCTACGCGCCATGTTCAAAGTCACACAAAGTTGACAGAATTTTCAGTACAAACTTCAGACATTTTGTGTAACAATTTAACTTCAATGTTACTTCAATGTAACTGAATTGAATATTCTACATAAAAAATTACGGAATAGCTGTAATTAGCTAGTGGTTTAGACGCCGGGCTTACTATTGGGTGGTCGGGAGTTCGATCCTCGGGCCCGCGCTTTTAACTTTTCCGAATGATGTGTGTTTGAAAACATCGTCATGAAACCGGCATGCCCTAGAGTTGTTGATAGTGGTCTCAAATGTGTATAAACTCTGCCAACCCGCACTCGGCCAGCGTGGTGGTCTATAGCAAAAACGCCTCTCATTCTGAGAGGAGGCTTGTGTTCAGTAGTGAGAAGGCGATGGGTGGAAATGATGGATAGCCACAGTCTAAGAACTTTCTTTTCAACCAGTCGTCCATCGGAGACGTCCAGACAAAGCAACGCTGCGGGGTGATAGGGGCGTGACGGTGGAGGGTATCTCCAAGCTGGTGGAATTTTCAGTACAAAATTCCTTCGTTTTACAGCAATATTAGTATGCAGATTGATGTTACATACGAAGGTGTACATTATGGTCTGAATTTGTACGAGCGTCAATCCACTGTAAGGACTGGATATTATATACTTACGGTATCGGTTGTGCTATTAGAGTACCTATGTTTATCATGGTCATAATTGCGATTGCGATTGCGTTTGCGACTTGCGTTATTCTCAGCCCCAAAAAATATGACATCGAACAGTTTTCAAGAAAAATAATTCTAGACTAGCTGATGCCCGCGACTTCGTCCGCGTGGTTTAAGTTTTTTTGATTCCCGCAAGCACTCCTTAATTTTCCGGGATAAAAGGTAGCCTATGTCACTCTCCGTCGATCAATCACGTCGATCCGTTGCTTCGTTGCGGCGTGATTGAAGGACAAACCAACAAACCAACAAACCAATAAACCAACAACCAAACACACTTTCGCATCTATAATATTAGTATGATATGATTCATACACCTCAAAAGGAACTTTGCGTTTTGAATGGAACTTGGTATAAAGCGGTTACAATAATTTCCACTAGAAGTTACAATCTATTACAATCGTATATTTCCCCGTTTATTTTCTCTGTGGTGTCTATACTTTCTAGCGAGATGTCCGGTCCACGTGAGTTTATGCGACATCCGTTATCTGTCGCCGTTCCGCTGTATTGGAGGACGCAACTTGTCATTTTGCATTGACGTCGGACGCCGCTTGCAACGTTTAGAGAACGAAATGCTTCGGTTTATGCTTCGCTACACTTGTCCATACCTACCGTTAATTTACATCCATACTAATATTATAAATGAGAAAGTGTGTTTATCTGTATGTCTGCTACGCTTTCACGGCCCATCTATTCCGATTTTGATGAAATTTGGTATAGAGGTAGGTAACATCCTGGGAAAGGACATAGGCTACTTTTTATCCCGGAAAATTAATTAGAGTTCCCGCGGGAATCAAAAACCTTAATCCACGCGGACGAAGTCGCGGGCATCATCTAGTAATATTATAAATGCGAAAGTGGGTTTGTATTTTTGTCATACAATAGACTCAGTGGAGCAACGGAGCGACGTGACTTTTTGCATGGATATAGTAAAATACATGGAGAGTGGTAGGCTACTTTTCAAAAGTAGGGTTTATCCCCCGCCAAAGGAAAGAAAGAAACGTTTCAGGCTTTACAACTTTTTTTTTTCATCCCGGAAAATCAGAGAGTATTCCGCAACCTAATCCCACACGGTTGAAGTCGCGCTAGTTAGTAGGTATGTTTATATTATTATACCCACTATGAAAATATGAGCTCACTTACTGATGCCCCCGACTTCATCAAGGATTACCTAAGGTTTATTGAAAATCCTTTGCGAACTCTTTAATTTTCTTCCCATTGAAAGCATTCCTATATCTATGGAGCGTTGTAGTACTTAGCACTACTACAACGCTCTTATTATTATTAGTTTGATTGGTGGGAGGCTTCGGCCGTGGCTAGTTACCACCCTACCGGCATAGGTATACGTGCCGCCAAACGATTTAGCGTTCCGGTACGATGCCGTATGGGAACCGAATAAGGGTATATGTTTAATATAACTGCCATGCCCCTAACAGGTTAGCCCGCTACCATCTTAGACTGCATCGTCACTTACCATCAGGTGAGATCACAGTCAAGGGCTAACTTGTAGTGTAACTAAATGTTTGTATACCTACTGTCAAAATTTGAACTCACTGATGCCCGCGACTTCATCAAGGATTAAGGTTTCTTGAAAATCCTTTGCGAACTTAAATTTTCCTCCCATTGAAAACATTCCTATGGAGCGCAGTTTAGTAGTTACCCATTCTGTGGTAGTAGCACTATTTTGCGCCTTAGATGACGAATATAAGAGCCTGCAGTAAGTTACTTTATATTATTATCTCAATACATAGGTAAGTATGGCAAGAATTTCAAAACTTATGAAACTAATTAACTCGCGTCGGTGTAGCATAATTTCCAACTCACAAAATATCTGAGTTATGCAAATCAATAACGAACTATAGGTACGCTAATATTTGAGATGGGGTTAACTTTCGATGAGCTACGTACCTACCATAATACCAGCTAGTCCTAAGTACCTATTTAAAGAAAGTTTTAATAACTTAATTTTGTGTTCGGGACTTAATGCTAAATAGTGAATTGATTTAACGGTGAAAAGAAACCGGCACTCGGGTTGATATAGGAATTTATAATTTCTGAATTTTCTCAAGTCTAGTCTGATAGGAGGTTACGGTTGTGGATAGTGAAACATGCCGCCAAGCGATTTAGCGTTTCGGAACGATGTCATTTTGATGATGACGATGAACGTTTAATATGGGTGTAATCATAATAATATTATAAATGCACGCAATCAACCACGTCATGATCTTGAAATTCTGCCTGTTTTTCCAAAAGGATTTTTAACTTTTATTTAAATTAAACTTGATTTTGAACTTTGATAATGGAGAGGAAATATTATTCCAACAATTACTTACCTATAAAACTTAACTAAATGTCTGTACAAACTATCGTAGTCTGTTTATCAAGAAACACAGTCAGTGGGCATGTTAAAGTCAATCAATAAGCAGCGGGGCGCGTATCACGTCCATCGATCACGGGCACTAACTTGTCAGATTGGAGGGTGATCACTCAATACTACATTACGCGGACACTCTCCGTCAATCGCCCGTTAACATTACCCCGTGTGGGACGACACGATGTGTGTTTTTTTACTATTTTCTTATTAGAGGAGGAATATTATTCCAGCAACATCAACTAAACATATAATGTACAAATTACTAGTCATGGGCATGTTAAAGTCAATCAATAAGCAGCGGGGCGCGTATCACGCCCATCGATCACGGGCACTAACTTGTCAGATTGGAGGATGATCACTCAATACTCCATAACGCGGACCACTCTCCGTCTATCGCCCGTTAACATTACCCCGTGGTGGACGACACGATGTGTGTTTTTTTTACTATTTTACTAGTTACTTTTTTTACTTCGTTTAATTTTCACTTTCTTATTGGAGGAGGAATATTATTCCAGCAACACAAACTAAATTTATATAATGTACAAATAACTAAACACACAGTCATGGGCATCTAAAAGTCAATCAATAAGCAGCGGGGCGCGTCAGATTGGAGGGCGATCACTCAACTCCATTACGCCGTTATGTTAACGCGGACACTCTCCGTCCGCGTACACTCGTGTGGGACGACACGATGTAATCTCAGTCCTAGTACATTATCTGAATATATAAAAAGTTCTGACTTACTCACTGACTGACACATCAACACCTCGCCCCGCCCAGCTCTTGATCCTGAAGAAAGCTGAAATTTTGCATAGAGCAAGATTTTTCGAAATTTTCACGGGCACGAATCCGTGGGTGGTCGTACTTGCATAATATAGCGATATATAGTTTTGCATTGCTGCAAGTTGCAACTTATTATGTCTCTCCCAAATTGGACGAATAATAAAATGGCTATGATTCATTGAATTATTAATTTATGTACTAACGTACTTGTTACTTACAACCGGGTAGACGAATGGATATAAAAAAATATACTTAACGGATTTTTTGTTCTACATCTGTACTCTAAACAACGTGAAACAAATTGAAGAACAAAGAGACCTCATAGATAAGTATTAATTGTTGTTTAAATTCAATCCAAATCTTTAATATTCAATTAATCTATAGTAAGCATAGCTGGAGGCAGTTAAATCCACGCTCTTTTTCTTCAACAGTAAGCTTAATAGGCTTTTTATAGGAACACACTTTTATTGAATTTTTTAAACTTGTTTTTAGCAAACAAAACGGGTAATACATCACGTATGGACAATGGAGATGCAACAGCGGGCGTCCCGAGTTCGGGACGAAGATAGATTGCGGACGGAATGCGTGGTCACCCATCCGCTCACACGGTACCGTGATAAATGTATCTTCATCTAAATACATTGATATGTATTTATGGTACACATGGTTTACAAGATGGGTGTTTTTATTTTCCTGCTAGAAGTCAGCCCTTTACTGCACTCTCGCCTAAAGTTATTATGCTGAAGTTATTATAACTCCAAGATTATAGCGGACTGATCGACAGTTCAAGTTGGGTTTAGTACTTATGTAGGTCTTATCTACGAGTATTATTTTTCATGTGTCAAATCAGTTTTTATGCCCTTCGTACCGGAAAGCTAAATCGCTTAGTGAGAACTAAACACGGCTATAGTCTCCCATCAGACCAATGACGTTTTTTAAAGACCAGATTAGAAACAATTTAGAAGTATTATAAATGGTCAAATTTTCTCTGCCGAGGATCGAACCCGAGACCCCCCTACAAAGCTCACCACCGGGAGGGAGCCCATCAGGTCGTACGTCCGTAACTGCGTTATTTTTTCTATGTGAAGTTACTTAGTCCAGTGACTATCAGAAATTGGTACCTATTTGAACTTTGAAATTCCACTCAAATACTGATTTACAAAAATTCAACTAGAACAAAACCGGGACGGGTCACGTAGTTAAGTACATAAAAGTAGCTACTATAGCGCTAACACGGTCATAACTGAACTATCACGTCGCAATATGGTGACAAAAAGCCTACATCTCATATCGTATGAGCAAATGTATTCAAGGGGCCCATTCGAGATTCAGTCCCACGCATGTGTCATACACAGTGGCCCCCATGGGACGAGGTGCCGCGCAAAAACTGAATATTGGAGATATGTGCGAGCATTATTGTTGCACATTCCCATTTTACGACACGACACGATAATTTTAATTTTCCCACTTCCCAGCATACCTAAACCTTAAATTAAAATTCAAATGCTTTTTATTCAAATAAACTTTTACAAGTGCTTTTGAATCGTCGAGTGAATCTACCACTGGTTCGGAATACCATTTTTACCTTTTAGACGACCCCTGGCGCAGTGCTATCAATCAATTTGTCAATCATTACTGTTGGTCATTCCCATTTTACAACACGACACGATAATTTTAATTTCCCAGCATACCCTAGTCCTTGCCTTTTTGACGACCTCCTTGGCGCAGGAGTGTTAATCAATTTGGGAATTTATAATTTCAGAATTTTCTCAGGTCTGGTCTGGTCTGGTGGGAAGCTTCTTTGACTGTGGCTGGTTGCCACCCTACCGGGAAAGACGTGCCGCCAAGTGACTTAACGTTTCGGCGTGACGCCATGCAGCAGCCCTATTCACTAACTAATAATGAAAGCCACTGACACATTATATTTTCTATTCATTGAAGGTTTGCTATTTAATTTAAAAAAACTTTTCATAGCAAACCTTCAATGGATAAAAAATATAATATGTTGCTTGGCTTTTATTTTTTGATAGCCACTGAGTAAGAGAATATGGGGGCAGAAACCGATCAAAGGAGTATGGGTTTTCGCGGTTTCCCTTTTTGAAAATCAGTAAGTAAGTAAAACGTTTCTTAAAAGCCTCAAAACATCATTGTAATGATTCTATGGTAGTTTCTACATGTATGGGCACAGTTTCATTTCTATGGGCCTATTTTACTATTATCTAATAGGTGCCTATTTCAGCTGATGGCGGCCTCAAAACGGCTGTTCTATTTTACGTCCAAAGTTGCGCACAAAAAAGTTTAACGCCAAGAATTAGTATTCACGCAATAAGCTCTCATACAATGGACACTCGCTCCCTAGTGCCTAATACATAATGGATAACAGCCGGGCTAGTTTCAATAAAGGATTTTTTTGCATACTTCTTACATTCTGTTATATTGTAACGTCGTTTTCCTTTAAATTTATTCCCTTTTCCCGAAAGAGGTTTTTGTAACGATATTCATAGTACAAATCATGAGAATTAAGTACCGCAGTCCATACCCGTGTATAGCTCCACTTCTCTACATAGTAAGAGACCATGTTCTGCTGTAAGTAAGCAATGGAAATGTCTACACATTATTGTTTTAGTGCACTAAATAACAAATTAAATAATGTTTGGGAAGGCACTAGCCCCCAAGCTAAGGGTGTTCCTAGTTAAGGGGTCAGGATATAACTAGGTGTACGGTGCTGTGTTGAATTCCTATACTAAAGATTTCCAATTTCAGGACTCTCGGTCTGTATTAAAAAATATTATTTTATTTGTTTAAAAAGATATTGGAAGTCGCGGGCAATTAAAATTAAAAAAAAATAAAAGTCCATCTTTTATTTATTTTTTATTTATCATTTATTTTCTTATCATTTTTTTTTATAAATTATCTAGTGAACATATAAAAAAATTCCAAATGAAACCCTGAACCTTTCCCCTTAAAGACCACAGAGTTCACCACAGCGTAAGGGGGTTGTCAAAGTTAACTGCTGTAGAGGTGTAGCTAACTGAAATCCTATTATGAGTACAGCGGAACAGAGTTGAGACGCGCGAACCTGATCTGAAATGCAAACCGCGAGCCAAAGAATCTCATTAGCGACGCCTTGTCTCCTCTGCCGAGGTGTTATTCTGTGACACTTAATTTCAACACACGCAAAAGAGAGGTAACAAGTAATTACTGACTCTTCTTACTAGAACCTGCTTTTTAAAACGGTATTTGAGTCGACCCGGTCGCATAACGTCCCACTGCTAAAAAAATGTCCCGTTCGCGTAACGTCCCGTTCTCAAAAGGTCCCGTTTGCTAAAGGTCCCGTTTGCAAATCGCCGTGTTCGCAAAAGGCCCCAGTCTACTTCAATATGAATTTGCATGCTGCTAAGAAATGCGAAACGAATGCATTATTCGAGTCCTTTTCAAAAATTATTTCTTTACCTACGTTTTTGGCACCTAATTTTCTGATAAAGTGATAAAATATGTGAAAAACAAGTGTGCTTAGATACAACCTCCATCTAAAGACTAAAATATATAGTTCATAGAGCAGAATTCTGCGCTGAAAAACCTTGAACTGTGTAATTCAAACACTGTAAAAGGTCAACGGATGTCGAAAAAAAAGCAAAGATTTTTTTTTTAAATTCAGGATTGAAATTTGCAGCGCCAGAGGAACCGCTAGTGCATTGCCGGCTTTTAAGGAACTTGTTTATCCTTGACACATCCTTGAATAGTCATATTGTAGTTTTGAGGGAACAAAGCAATTGAAAGCTGATTCCATTGATTTGCTGGCAAAAATCTATAAAAAAGTGTGCGTGTGCAATTCACGCACGGCAGAAGTGAAACTTCAGAAAAGTAGCCTACGAGAGAATGAGATAAATATAACTTATTTTCATCTCATTCTCTCGCAGGCTAAATCCTATATTATAATATTATGTTTGTCTCTTTTTGGTGTCGCTTTTTCGTTTCGTTGAATTTTCAAATCACAACGATTCTAAAGAAGTTTCACTTTAAAAGTTGTAGAAAATCTGTCAAATCTTACATTGCTCGTGAAAATAGTCCGGAATAAGGCCTCTATGAAGACATCCTGTCTTTGCATTCGCACGCGGCCGCTCATTGGAAAATCACCGTCGCTCGCTGAATACCGAACGAGCCGGAGACGTAAATACAGGTACAATTAGGATACAATGCAGGCAGGGGAAACATTTACTAACCAGATTCCAAAAACTTTCAATTCATTGACATTTTGAAAACATGATTTCAATTACGTTAAAACATCGTTTAATCTCATTATTTTTTCAGTCATCATTTATAATAATATTAAGTATGAATGGGTACTTCTCAGGCGCCTCATTATTTGATTGACTTCGGTGGCACAATTTTTTTTTTGTATTTGAGACATACTAGCAGGAAATATCAAATCTAGATTTAATTTAGTTAATATTGGTAGTAAAGGGAACTTTATCGGCCCAGTGGTTACATCGTAATTCGATTTTCAAAAAATGGTGTCCACCGAAATCAATATTTTAGTCACCGAAATCAAAATAAAATTATTTATGGAGGTATTTAATATTTTGAAGACTAAACGTAAAGAATTTCAGGTTAATTTTACGATAAAATATTTTATTTTATCAACATATTTACTTACAACATAACATATACCTACTTTAATTACTTAGATTTAGGAAAATTTACGAAAATCAACTTTGTACTTATGTTATTTTTTAAATAAATGACATACTAAATGAAATTAAAAATAGTAACCATAACAAAGTAGGAACATATAACAGTCTCTATTTAGATCTATCATAACACACATAGTCCAGTCGCTTATTTTGAAGCGAAAAAAAACAAAATTGTTAACAGGATGGGAACAGCTGGAAATGGTAAAGTGGCTTATAATAAACGTAAAAAAAAATGCGTGAGCAGGGGTTTTTCCAGATATATTTGGGGGATGAAAAGGGGTGGAATTTTGGATTATTGTGATTTCCGGCGAAAGTTGACTTCGGAGAGAAAAGTGTACAATAGAAAAGTTGTAGATCATAAAAAGATCTACCACTTTTGAATAAATTGTTTTTTCACATAACCTCAAAATCTCCGAGTAAAATGCGAAAACCCGCTTTTATGGTTTTTTATTTTTCATTTACACAAAAATAATTTTATTTTGACCAAACTTGGTGAAAGTATACATTTTTGTATCTAAAATATTCACAAATTTTTTCAGATAAAAATGTTAAGAGACTTCCGAGATAATCACGTTGTTCGGCCCAAAAAAATATTTTTCAAATTAAAATTCTCCTTTGGAAAATTGTCGTAGAGACTTCTTTTAGGTCGCAATTTTTTCGTTTTGAGTTATACTTTCTTGTGAAATAATAAAAAAATACAGCCCCCATTTAGAAACATGCTCAAAAATTGGAAAAATCAAAAAATGAATTTTGCAACCATCTTTTTTTTACTAAATGTTAATCTATTTCCACCGAAAACACTGAGATCAATCCCACTGAAATCAAAATAATGAGCAATATCCCAGATTTTTACAAAAGTATCCTAAATTTATAATAATAACCTCCTTAATTGCAATCTAGCACTCATACGATATACGTTTGTATAAATTAAATAATAGTAGTTTAAATAGATATGGATAGAACAGTTCCACCGAAATCAAGTTTATGGGTATACCAAGCCACCGAAAGCGATTACTTACCTTAATAAAAGGTACGCACAGAGAGGCACAGACGTGTTGCCTTTAACCACCGATGCGGCGCGACGGATAGTTTGTCTTACTCTTACTACTATTCTCGCAGTTATTAAAGTACAGAAGTTATAAGAGAATTGGAGCGCGCCACCGGTATCAATTCTAAACGTCGGACGCGAAAACAATTTGTTGTAAGTTCTCAACTAAGGCCTATTATTGATTATAAATATTATAATTTGAGCTAGTAACTAACTAGTTTCTTGTAAACACCTGCAAAATAGTGGCATATTTTATAGAAAAAAAGAAAAAAAATAATTTTCAACGCAATATGTGGTGCGGGACACGGCACCGAGGTCAATATTTCCGCGGTTTTCTTTTTTTAACTTAACTTACATAATGTTTACCTAAAAAAGTACATAGGCCCCCTCTAATATTTTGATCATATCTACCATACATAAAATTATCAAGTGGCTAGCAATCTATTTCATACAGGTTTTCGACCCGGACACGCTTTATTGAGCCGTTTGAGAATGACCCGAATTCAAAATGTTGGGAATCCAAAGGATCTGCCCCTCGATTGTGTAATCGTTTGTCAAACATATAATTCGACCTGTTAATGAGTTCATAGATGCCTGCAGTCTACACGTCAAAAAGCATGCATGAACTCCGACTCCGATAGTCCGAGTTTGCTTAGACAATTGGGCCTCAGATTCCAAAAAATTTCAATTCATTGACATTTTGAAAATACAATTTCAATTACTTAAGTAGGTACGTTATGTCATTATTTTTTTAATCATCATTATTATAATATTAAGTATGGATTCAAAATGTTGGTAATCCATAGGATCTGTTAACCTTTGATAATCCTACTAATATAATAAAATAATGTGAAAGTTTGGATGTTTGTTACTTCTTCACGCCGCAACGATTGAACCAATTTGGCTGAAATTTGGAATGGAGATAGCTTTATAGCCTCAATCCGCCCGGGCATCATCTAGAGTTTTTCTTTAAGATTAGACTATATTATTAGCATTTTAAAAAATTAAAGCCGATTAAAACGTCATTTTTAATATCTTGATACATATAAAGCCAGGGAAATTGCAAGCCAGTTGTAGACAAAAATTAAAGAAGTCTAGGCAATCTAACTTCCCCAAGGAGAACCAGCAACTAATTTACCTACGCAAACGTACTATCATAGAATAATCAATGCACACAGAAGCTCCTCTTAGTACAAAACACGTAGAAAAATCAAAGGCAAAAGCTGCCTAGTATATCAAGCAGAGTAGACTTCTGAGTTTCTTGTCGGTTCTTCTCAAGGGAATCAAATTTTGAATATACAGTCAAAACAAGACGTATCACATCGTAAGACACCTGTAAGTGTATAATATACTATATTAAATACTTATACAAATTGGATTGTTTAGATAGATAATATAAAAGTTACCTGTGAAATACCAGATAAACGACAAAACAATAATTAATTTATTAAAAAATCTTTGAAATAATCGACTCTCACCTTTTCGACTCTCACCTTTCACCAGGCGGACTCATTAGGTACTAACTTAACTATCAAAAAACAAAAAAAAATATACTTTTTCGCATTATTTCACAAAATGACAATATGTAGGTACAGCTTATTATTTTGGACTGAAAAATTGCTCAGTTCAGAATTATTTTACCAAATCAATATTAGCAAATCCAAAATTTTGTTTAACCAGAACTGTTACTTTTTAAAGAATTCCATTTTTGTCTGACAACATTTCCATCGAAAAATTGTATAAGGACATAGGCATTTTTTATTTCTTATACTTTGATATGCTAAGTTAAAGTTCTGTTATCATATTTATACCTTGGCAAGGGAGCACGCCTTGCCGTTGGCGAAGTGGATTACTTTTTCTCGACTATTCCATTTTAAACTGAGAAAATTTACCTTCTTTCCTTGCCATCTTCAGTTTGCGAGTTCATTTGATTTATTTTTCTCAATTTGTGTGTATAGCGAGCCGTGTTGTAGGTAGGTAATCGAGGTAAAATAAATAGATTTAGATTCAATTATCTGGATTCGACTTCTGCTTTAAATGCCGACTGATTTTAATTCAACAGAGGCTGCTTGAAATTTATCGAATGTTGGTCTGAAAGTTAAAATCTACTATTCATATTGATGAAAATTGAAATCTGTCCGAAGGGTACCTTTTTAGGGCTCCGTAATCAACAAAGAACAACAAAGAGTAGTCTTTTGGGCGGTAGTTGAGTCAGTCTTTTTCACGCTAGTGATTATGATAAGTCAAGTTCAGAAAATTTTTGAAATATTTTTTTTAGAAACGCTTTGAAAAACTTTTTGGAGTTTACCTCCTGTAGAATCGATTTTCATTTATATATAAATACTAGCTGATTCCCGCGACTTCGTCCGCGTGGATTGAGGTTTTTCGGTTCCTATCTCTCAAGTTAGATCGAACTGCACATGGTGTGCGAATTTTATTATAATCGGTTAAGTGGTTTAGAAGTCCATTGAGGACAAACATTGTGACACGAGATTTATATATATTAAGATAAGCCCGGGGTATGTAAATTTATGGGGAGTAAAATCAAACTTTCTCCGTTACGTTATTGACTTTATGTTTCCATGGTTTCCATGACTATGTAATGTATTTTGATGAATATAAATTATATAAATAAATGTATCAAGCATGCTTTCAGTCCTAATAAAAAAAAATGCGTTCATTTACCCTCATTTACTAATCAGATTCTATATATTTTATAATGGTTCGTAAAGAGTTAAACTCCAGTAGTGTGTTGGAGCTAA
Source organism: Erebia ligea (assembly GCA_917051295.2). NCBI lineage: Eukaryota > Metazoa > Arthropoda > Insecta > Lepidoptera > Nymphalidae > Erebia > Erebia ligea. The sequence continues at coordinate 4,950,267 of OU785241.1, forward strand.
CACACACAATTTTTTTAAGTTTAAAAGTTTTTATTTTTTTGTAATAAAAATTGTTAAGCATAATAAAAGAAAAATCACAAAAATAAATAAGGTAGACAGGCAGGTAAATACCGTTTCTTAAACATTTTCAGTCAAAGCCAAAGAAGCAAACAACCAAGCTACAGTGGGGGGCGCCTTGTGGAAATGTTTAATGGCACCGGCTGTTTACCGTCAAATTCAGATTTCAGTTCCCGCAACTCGCAAGTTCAACCAGAAATTCCCGCAAGTTCAACCAGAAAATAATTAGTTTTACTCACTGTAAGGTTTCATAAACTTAATACCAGTTCAAATAATCGTTATATGGTAACTTCTACGTTGTTTTAATTTTGATGACATTTGATTGACTATAACTTTATTTTAAGAAAATAAATGCGATAGTGGCGCCTCCAAACATTTGGGTTTTCCTAATTATTATTATAAAGTTTAAATATGCACTCTGTCTAGTAGTATTATTCCCGACAAAATATTATGTTGATGCAACCTTTTTTTTTATCCACTACAAGTTAGCCCTTACTGCGATATCACCTGATCTCACCGAGCCATACTCTCACTGTAAAACACCATATAAATTCCAACGACAAAATCTAATTTTTTTTTGTTTTTATTTATGAATTAAGTTTCCGTTCTGTAACTATAGGTATAGGTAGATGGATTGAAGTCAAATTGAAGTACTGATTAATAATTAATTAAGCATCCCGCAGTCCTTAAGTAAGATCTGAAGTTTCACAAGAAGCAAAGCAAGATTAGCACAATAAAGGCGTAGAGACGATTAGAAATTTAGATTCGCCCGGGAATCTGGCAAAAACTGGACTTATGGCACAGAGGGTACTTAGCATAACAATTAGCTGGCTCCTTTGTGAATCTATAACTGTCGTAGGCAGGTACGATTTCAAGATGAGTTAGTTATCTTAAAGGATTTTTTCATGAGTCGAAGGCATCATAATATCTTGCTGCCGTAGCTATGATATACATACCTAACAGTATAAACTACCACTAGGTAATACATATTAATTTTCGTATAAAGTTTCAAAAAATCTTTTGAATTATAGTTTGTATGCCTTTTACTTCGTTATCTTCATGCATCGTGAACTTGAAGTTTCATGGAATGAAAGAAATATTTTTTAACTTGTTAAAATGTTGTGCTAACTATTCCTATACTTAGTCCTAATTCTGTCCTAAAGAGATTCTTGAAGAAATAGTTATTATTACACTTACTCAATCAAGTAGGTAGGTACTATCTCAAGGTCAATTATGTAGGTCGTTATCTACCATTTTCCCCAAAATCCTACTAATAAGATACTTAATTTTGACGCAAATGTAGACATTACAAATGTAAAATGCAGTAGATATAGAATGTAATTAATGAAGGAATAATAAAAAGCTATTTTATTTTTATTATATTATGCCTACGATGCCTACTTCACACATACATTTTCGCAAAGGATCATTCCATAAATATTGTACGGGATATAAATGTCAACGCTGGGCTTAAACTTTCATCTTTCATTAAACTGAGCCCAAAACATCGACAATGTCCGAGCTCGTTATACTTATACCACTACTATCGTATGTTTTAATCTGATACAGTAATTTAAACTTTTAATCCGTGTTTGCGGATACCGATATCATTATAGATGGGTTAACAGGACCGGCATAGTCATACCTACTACCATCACTTAAGGCCATATTGTTTTAATAATGTTGACGTTCATGTTTTACAATTATAACCCTTACTAGCTGATGCCCGCGACTCCATCCGCGTGGTTTAATTTTTTTGATTCCTCCGGGAACTCCTTAATTTTCCGGGATAAAAAGTATGTCACTCTCCAGGTCCTCAACTATACCCATGCCAAAAATCACGTCGATATGTTGCTCCGTTGCGGCCTGATTGAAGGACAAACCAATAAACCGACAAACCAACACACTTTCACATTTATAATATTAGTATGATGCCTACGATGCCTACTTCACACATACATTTTTGCTAAGGATCATTCCATAAATATTGTACGGGATAATGTCCGAGCTCGTTATACTTATACCACAGCTTATACTATCGTATGTTTTAAACTGATAAAATAATTTAAACTTTTAATCCGTGTTTTCGGATCCCGATATCAATATAGATGGGTTAACAGGACCGGTAGGTATGGCTAGCATGCGCACTACGAGTAAAATTATGTCAACCCGTTATCTCTATTTGTCTACCGAAGCTAACATGGTTACACTTGTCTCGTTACGTCAAAAGTAGAGATAAAAGTAATATTTCTTAAATACCTATGTGGTATTTTTCTCTACGAACCTTTACATGTCGACTATTTTTTTCTTGTATTATACCGCATTTTGTGCATGTCAGGGTAAATGAATTTGCTGGCAACGACATGTCATTGCGTAATAACACTGCTATAAGCGATGGTAGTAACCTGCCTGCTTTTTGTGTTTCTATATAATAAGGTAAAATTTACCTACTTGTTTAAAATTTCACTGAAAATGAAAATGCAAAATTTAAAGGAAAGAACCTAAGCAAATTTTGGTATTGAATTGAATATCTACTGTTTATATTACAAGAAGTTATTCCTCCAATCTAAAATAATAATAATATTATTCCTAAAACCTCTAGGTTCCAAAAGACTGATTGGAAACGACAAAACGTGTGCGCTACGGCCGTAGTGGATGGCAATGACATTAATTTTTTATTGCTCTAAAAGTTAGCCCATGATTGGGCCAACCTGATAGGGGTACGGTCTTTACACGGTTTCTACACGGCATCGTGCCGAAACGCTTAATCGTATGGCGGTCGGTACGTCTTTGCAGGCAGGGTGGTAAGTGGTATATAGCCACAGCCGAAGCCTCCCAACAGGCCAGACCAGAGACCAGACCGTAGCTTAGCAACGTAGGGCATCTAGTGGAAACTTACCCTAAACAATGTTGTAATCAAAATATTTCACGAGGCCGAATTCGTTATTATTCAACAATTTCAATCCACCCACCACCACTACAGCCCATTAACGTCCCACTGCTGGGCACAGTCCTCCACTCTCATAGGAGAGAGGGAATTAAAGCTTAGACCCACCACGCTGCTCCAATGCAGGTTGGCGGGCCTTAACGACTATCATCATGTTAGTGATAATAACATGGAACCGACGGCTTAACGTGCTCTCCGAGGCACGGGGGTGAAACACCACCAACTTCCTGTCTCTGGGCTAGTACTGAGAATTTCTAGTCTAAAAAACCTAACACTCAATTATGGCCCGACCCGGGACTTGAACCCGGGACCTCGTCGGCCGCAGTCGAACATGCCAACCACTAGACCAACGAGGCAGTCAATTCAATGGGGACTATCGTTTCTTTGCTCACCAGTTGGCGCCACTGTTGACTAAGGTCAGAGGTATAGCTGTCAAAGGCGACTTTATAAGATCGGCGCCGAAACAAAGTTTTAAATCTTGAATCTCATTATGTTTATTAATATTTATAACTATCATCATATCGAGTAGCTAGTTCCGCAATGTTGTGCAGTTCCGTTTTGTTCGGAAAAAAAGGAGAACACATGTTTCCAAAAGATAAAACTGTTCTAAAACAGTGGCTAGTGGCGTTTCGCAGGAATTCGCAGGATTCTGAGGAATTAATTATATAGGCACTTAATAAATAAAATAAAAATAAATTAATTACTTATTAAACTTATATTTATCCTTCCCTTTCCCTTTAAAACACACTGCTATACAAAAAAATATTAATCATTGTACTTAAATCCATACAATGGATATGATACTGAAAGATGGTTGAGTTGTTAGTTGAAACTACTAAACAATGGTAGATACTAGATTAAGCTGGAAAATTTTCTAGCAATAGCAGGTATCATGTATGTATGATAGTAGGGGCTACTTTCTTTCAAACAATAAGTATTCATTATTGATCGTTTTTATGTACTTATAATAATTATCACACTGATAAACTCATCTTTTATAGAGAAAGTACATTTCACTTCCAATACTGTTAGTTAGTTCTCCAATTAATCCTTCTGGAGAAACCTGAAATGAAACATCTAATATTAATCAAGAGAAATACCTACTATTATTAAATTCTGGTCATCTCACACATAGTAATCTGATCCCAAGATAGGTGTGTTCTCGTTAGTGATACCCACTGTGGGTACATAACCAGAGACATATGGTCTAAGATCCGAATCTAAATCGAGACGTACCGGTTTGATAAGAGAATCAAATTTATTTTATAATAAATTTCATATATTAGAAAATAAATTAAAAATGGGTTGACAACAGAAATCCTGGACAGAATATTTTTAATTATTTTTTGAAAAATGATTTTTTATAAAATGTTGCAAAATGAAGATAATAATAAAATTTTATACTGGACTTAAAGTATAGAGCATATAGAATGTGCAATCGTAGGGTAGACTATTATTTACCTGGACGAACTACTGGGTAGACAGGTATAAACAGGTATGTCAATACTAGTTACTTTCACTAGATTCGATAATAGAAAAAAAATTATATCAGCATAAGCGCTGTTTTATTCTGAACACGATGATATAGGGTAGACTGCAAAAAATTTGGTCCTAATAGGGGTATACAAATTTTAAAAATTTCAATTTGAACGCGTCCGGAAATGAGTGACAGAGAGATCCGAGGTAAGTATACTGTGTGATAATAAAGGACCGAACATTGCTGTTGTGTCTCATGAGATCGTGAATATAAGAAAGTGCGCATGCTCGGTATGTAAACTTCATAGAAAGTAGAGGTAAGTACCTCTGCTATCCTCCATATTGTAAACAGTACATGTTATTTTGGAGTTGCTTATATCGCGTCGTAAACACGTGTTGTACTGTATCGTTGTGATAAAAAATGGCTAAAAAGTGTTTTTTGTGTGGCTTGGACGATTCTTTAATTGATTTTACAGATGAAACTTTTAAAAATTGTTCGTCAAAGCTAGCTTTTCGTAAAAAGAAAAACTTTAAATATCAAGAAGTTGAACTAACTAAAGCAGCACTCGATTTTGTTGATTTTTGCTTGGGCTCTACTCACCGAGCATGCGCAAAGTGCGAATGCTCGGTATGTAAACTTATATTCACGATCCCATGAGACACAACAGCAATGTTCGGTCCTTTATTATCACACAGTATACTTACCTCGGATCTCTCTGTCACTCATTTCCGGACGCGTTCAAATTGAAATTTTTAAAATTTGTATACCCCTATTAGGACCAAATTTTTTGCAGTCTACCCTATATCATCGTGTTCAGAATAAAACAGCGCTTATGCTGATATAAATTTTTTTCTATTATCGAATCTAGTGAAAGTAACTAGTATTGACATACCTGTTTATACCTGTCTACCCAGTAGTTCGTCCAGGTAAATAATAGTCTACCCTACGATTGCACATTCTATATGCTCTATACTTTAAGTCCAGTATAAAATTTTATTATTATCTTCATTTTGCAACATTTTATGAAAAATCATTTTTCAAAAAATAATTAAAAATATTCTGTCCAGGATTTCTGTTGTCAACCCATTTTTAATTTATTTTCTAATATATGAAATTTATTATAAAATAAATTTGATTCTCTTATCAAACCGGTACGTCTCGATTTAGATTCGGATCTTCTACTAATAGGTATATTTCAATATCATGTAGTAAAAGTGTGTCCTTGATGTGCATGAAACCCTTAACCTTTCATGCAGAAGTCTTAGTAAGTAATACCTATATTAGGTAAATATATGTAAAAAGAAAAAACACAGCTGTTACCTCGCAAACAAGCATACTTTTGGCAAAAAATAAGTTTGGAAACAGTAAACAAACTAACCTCTGAATTAGCTGCTCTTTGAGGCCGCCTATTTTTGCGCCTCTTTTTCTTAATTCCGCTTTCAAAGCGTTCACATTCATCGCCAAATAATCCATATTTGCGATAATTTCACGAAGGAGATCACTTTTCAACAGGTAAATTAAAGAAATTATAATTTATGTCACGAAACCCGCCAAAACCAGTGAAAAGTGAATGATATTGGCCCTCACGCGACACCAGCGCCCCTAGCGGCAAATTCATACGCGATAGCCCCCATTTCAATCGTAACATAACAATTGAATGCAGAATACCTAAATCTAATTTCATATGTCACAGTGATTTGACGTGATTTTTCCAACACGCAACACTTTGTAAGGCATTGTGCGCGTGACGTGGGTCCGCGGACGGGGCACGAACGGAATCGTACTTTTCCAAAGGACACCCTTCGCTTTATACGGAAATCTTTTTTGATGGACGCGTTGGAAATTATTTTTTATTTTGTCATATTATTGTGTTAATGTCGTCAAGAATTTTGCAAATATTTTTTCATAGAGTTTTGTGATTAGTGGCAAGTGGTATATTTTTGCCTATTAGAAAATTAAAAGAAAATTAGGAGGCCTGGCCGCAGAAGGATTGGTTCGGGAAGAGCACAAGGTCCTTGTCCAAGCAGCGCCTGAAATCGCCTTGATGATTATCTTCGTAAGGACACGGCACAGTAAGAAGAAGATTAGAAATTTATTGCTTTGGAAGTTTGGTGCTGGTTCGGTTATCGGTAATCAGCTGCTACAGTTAAATCTATCTACCACCTTTTAATTTTATTGGTTGGGACTTGGGAGTTGCGACATAGTTTTCACATATAAATAAATAAATAAAATCTTGATTTGGAATTAACAGACACAGTGAAGTTACAAACACAAACTTACTACCTATTTAATAATAGGTATATAGAAACTAAATATTTAATCAAATCAAATAAATATTATAAATGCGAAAGTTTGGATGGATGTATGGATGTATGGATGGATGTTTGTTACTCAATCACGCCCCAACGGCTGAACGGATCTGGATCTTTGGCACAGAGATAGGTTAGATATAGTCTGGAATAACACATAGGCTACTTTTTATCCCGGAAAACTAAGGAGTTCCCGCAGGAACCAAAAAACCTTAATCCACGCGGATGAAGTCGCGGGCATCAGCTAGTATCACATATTTATGAGATAAAATAATGAAGTGGTCTAAATAAAACCTACCTGTAGGACCAGGTCCAGTTAAAGAAATCATCGTACAAAGGGTTACAAACTGGATAATTATCTTGCAAACTGGATAATTATCTATTATTAGTTTGAATTGTGGTTTGAATACGATGAATAAAAAACAATATAATGTCAATAATTATTGAAATTAATACGTGAAATTATTTGATTATTTTAAATTGAATGAAACTTTTTTTTACAGAATGGCGAGGAAATCCAACATAGACAATCTATAAAAAAACGAAGTCTACACAAGGCCCCGGCGAGATTCGAACTCGCGATCTCCTGTTTACTAGACAGGCGCTTTAACCAACTAAGCCACGGCGCCGATGTACTTGGCCGCGAAATTATCGCACGGGTGTTTTTGCCCATTAGGCATGTTTAGTAAAGTTATGAGATGACTAGAGGTATTTTTATTATTTTACATTCAAATATTGGAATAAAATATAAGTATTTATCTACACTAATGTTATAACATTCTACTTATGTTTCCAATACTTGACTTATAATTACTACTGTTATAGCGCAGATAACAAAACACTCAATTTAAGCAATTTCACATGATGGTATAATATCCACATCGATATCGTAAAATCTCATTATAACATAAATAAAACGCGACCAATTAACCTGGCGAGCCTTATGTCAAAATCCTCATACAAGTTGTATAAAATTTTGATATTAGGCTGGCTTTTAAAAACAGTTGGGTTATACGTGAAAACTTCGTCGAACTACTAAACTTACATACACAAAACTCTTTGGTAAGATCTTGTGCCAATTAAATAAAAAAACGGCAGTCGTAATTCCTTCCTCCATGTAAAAAACGAACAGCGCGCGCTCGCTCCTGATTGGCCCTGCGCGCGCAGCTGCGCTCTCATTGGTTAGATTTTAATGGCGGCAAGTTCACTGTGACAATACACGTACGCGATAAACTATTGTCAGCTTAAATTACTCTTGTTGTTTGATAAATTGCATTAGTGAAGATAAAGTAGTGTATGCAACTGCATATAACACGGGTATTAAAACACTCGTTACTATTATGAAACTCGCTGCGCTCGTTTCATAAACTCACACTCGTGTTTTAATACCCTTCATTATATGACAGTTGCATAAACTACTATTATTTCACTTCCAAAATGTAAAATGTTCTCAATTCGGCGCCTATTTGCTTTTCTAATAATTGTACTAACTACCGTAATTCATCTTAATTTCCCTATTTTTATTAGTTATATTAGTTTCTATCAGTTTAACTCTCACGTTTTCACTCTCATCTACCTACTTAATTCTCATAGAAGTAGGTAAGTAGTTATGACATTGTGAAATAAAGGAAGTTATTACATAATACACACTAGATGATGCCCGCGACTTTCTCCGTGTGGATTAAGATTTTGGAGTCCCGCGGGAACTTTTTAATTTTCCGGGATAAAAAGTCTATGTCCTTCCCCGGGATACAAACTATTCCCACACCAAATTTCATCAAAATCGGTTGAACAGATGGGCCGTGAAAGCGTAGCAGACAGACAGACAGACACACTTTCGCATTTATAATATTAGTAGGTTACATGAATAAAATGGAGGAAATTGTAAAGCAAACCAAACCTGCAAAGGATTGTCTGAAGGAAGAAGAAAAAGACGCAGACAGTATCTAATGAAAACCTCTTTAAAATATTAATTTGTCGAAACTATGAAATCGAGTTTCTATCTTCTGAAGGGTATGGCCGTAGGTATGTGTTCGAATCATAAACTTGGAACATTTACTATTGAATACTTTCAGCATTTCAAGAAGAAAACGTCACCTAACACATAGCGAACAGAAACAAAGATGTTTATAATCAGAGAATTCTTAAAAATGAATTGTTTGTAAACCTGAAAGAATCTTTTCACTTCGAGCCAAGAAAAAGCACCGTACTTGTTATTTGTCCATTTGTAATGGACGAAAGCGGAATCCGTTATATCTAAGCGTGTAATTAGTTACAAAATGATAAAATGAGACGATTATTTAAATATATGAAAGCCCATGTTTTTATATTCATAGTAGTCACATATTTAGCATGGAAGAAATCTTATAATAAAGTAACAATTAAAAGAGTTGATCGTTTCGTGGCCGATATGAAGCACATTCTGTCATGGACGAAGATTAACGGATTCGATGACGAAGGTCAGAAGTTTTTCATTGATCACAAGTGCAAGTTTGTCAATTGTTATTTAACCTCGGATAAAAACCTTTTGGGTGATCTGAGATATTTTGATTTGATACTCTATAATGTACAAGATGTGAGTAAGGACGCCAAACCATTGCCAGATTTGAGGAGTTCTTCTCAAAAATATATGTTCGTGGCGGTTGACTCATCAGATAATTATCCAGTTTGTAACCCTTTGTACGATGATTTCTTTAACTGGACCTGGTCCTACAGGTAGGTTTTATTTAGACCACTTCATTATTTTATCTCATAAATATGTGATACTAGCTGATGCCCGCGACTTCGTCCGCGTGGATTGAGGTTTTTCGGTTCCCGCGGGAACTCTTTAATTTTCCGGGATAAAAAGTAGCCTATGTGCTATTCCAGACTATAATCTATCTCTGTGCCAAATTTCATCCAGATCCGTTCAGCCGTTGGAGCGTGATTGAGTAACAAACATCCATACATCCATACATCCATCCAAACTTTCACATTTATAATATTTATTTGATTTGATAATTGATAATATTGACTGTAACCTGAGTAGGAGGAATATGTTAGGTATTTCTATATTCTCCGATATAGTCCTATTCCTTTTATTGAATCTAGGTACGACATGCGATGCCTAGTCATTCAACGTTCTACATCAAAAATATTAATTGACTTCTATCGAGATACATTTCTAGACCATTTCCATCTAGACATACACACACAATATGAACACATAATAAGAGAGTAAAATTAATAACTACTAGCAGACTACTAATTAATATTTTGTACAAAAATCCAATCACAACTGATCATGAAGATAATAGTTATAATAAGTAGATATATCTGTTCAAATAAGCACAGAGCAACTGCCGCTTTTTTTGCCGACTCTTCTCAGTCGAATCTTCATTCGTAACTGGTGGTAGAGTCACAACAAGACTAAACGAGGAGTATCATAAAAGGCAAAATTGGTTAAAGGCAAGGATACTGATTCAGTTAATAATTTCATTTTATACTTTTATCTTTTTTTAGACATGTTTATCTAGCATACGTTTTATAAAATTCACCTATTTTTATCCCAGATATGATTCAACAATCTCATTCCGATTCATTACTATCTACAATACTCGTTACGAAGAGCTCGGGAGCCACTTTCAATGGAATTACAACACGAAGCCGATAGACGAGGCCTTAAAAACACAACTGGTCTCCAAATCAAAGGCCGCTGTAATCTTTATGGACAAATGTAACACTAGAAGTAATCGGGAACACCTAATTCAACGTATGCAACATAGTTTAAAGAAGTATAACTTTACTATCGACATATTTGGTAAATGCGGGCCGAAGCAATGCAAGAGAAAGAACATGAACCCTTGTTTTTGGAGGCTGAGGAAGAATTACTATTTCTATTTGGCGTTTGAGGACTCCATCGCGTACGATTACATTACAGATATCGTTCTGTATGCGTATAAAAATAACGCAGTGCCTATTGTTTACGGTGGAGTCTCTTATAAAAGGTAAGATTGGTATGTTTGAACGTCTTTGAAGAATGTTAGAGTCTGAGTCATGTTAAACAAGATACTAGTGGTTCGCCCCGAACTGAGACCTCGCGGTATCACAGAGCGCCATCTGACATCATTGTGAAGTTCTGTTAAAAATAATGAAGCTCATTAAAAATTAAATAATTTCGTTTCCTTATAATATTTATCTAATTTTAGTATTCGTTGTTCAAGTACAGGATATAGTTCAAATAATTGATAAGTTTCAGGCTCAGCCTTTCAGAAAATTGGGAGTTCTGAGGTCAACTTTGGACGTTAGAAAATCTCCACTTTGAAAGCCCCTCATTTCGTCAACTTTAGGGGAAAAATTAAAAAAAATATATTTTTGGACTCTATTCCTAATTATCTTTAAAATAATATACCTACCGCAACCCTATGTAACGCTATAAAAAATATTTTACTTCGCATTCGCTTCTATGAGAGCCCCCCTGAAATAAAGATTTTTATAACTTTTTAAGCCATATTCGGCGGGAGGCCATCGGTTTACATATTATATTTAAATTTGAAGTAATTACGTTCAGTAATTCAAAAGTTATAAGGCTCTGACAGACGGACGGACGGACAAGTGCCAATCCACTCAAGTAGACTGAGACCTTCGCTTCGCTCGGTCAATTAGATATATTCCACTAGTTAGCTTCTCCAACTAAGGAAAGGTAAGGTGTGGAACACAAAAGGGAAACACAAAAGTTCTAGGCAAGCGCGATCCAAACTAAACCTCATCATTGCTTTGCACTAAGCATGATTGTCGTCAAGCGCATTGTAGTCCCTCAATGGGTTAACCTTCGACCTTTCGGTGTTAATCTGTCAAATAATCTGTCAAATTGGAAGATTGAACCATTGAGGCTCAAGTTACCTACTTATCTTTAAATAGCATCAAAGAGTCAATTTGTAATGAACCAACTGACTTGCCCTTTCTTCTCGCGCACGTTTAAAGAAACTTTCAAAAGAGAGTACTTACCTATCTATTGGACTTGGTATGATAAACTTGAACAATAAAAACCATTTAGTATAGACTTAGACTAATAAGTATAGAAATAAGTCTATGTTTAGTACCTACCTACTATTTTAAATTGGAACAAATTGTGTACTTACAGTTTTTTTTTTTCTTTTTTTTCTAACATTCTAGATTCCTCCCACCCGGCTCCTACATAGATGTGCGGAACACCACGATAGAAGGTTTAGCCGCTGAAATGTACGAGTCAATCAACAACAGAGAAAAATACTACGATTACTTTCGCTGGAGAAATCATTACAGCATTGTAAAAGCTCCTGGCATGGATCCATGTGTTTTGTGTGAACTCCTCAATAACCCTGCGCGCCTTATCCAAAAACTTAGTTATGATCATTTTAGAAAGTGGTGGAACCCTATGTATGCTGAACGTTGTGAAGTGGATGTGAACAAGTTTTTGATATTATAGCTAAGTTCTATAGTTAATTTATAATATTAACTAGCTGATGCCCGCGACTTATGACCGCGTGGATTGAGGTTTTTCGGTTCCCGCGGGAACTCTTGAATTTTTCAGGGATAAAAAGTAGCCTAGGTATGTGGTATTCCAGACTATCATCTATCTCTGTGCCAAATTTCATCCAGATCCGTTCAGCCGTTGGAGCGTGATTGAGTAACAAACATCCATACATCCATACATACATACATCCATACATCCATCCAAACTTTCGCAATTATAATATTTATTTGATAAAGTACCTAGAGATTGGATGGACGGATGGATGTTTGTTAGGTACTCAATCACGCCCCAACGGCCGAACGGATCTGGATGAAATTTGGCACAGAGATAGATTATAAGTAGTCTGGAATAACACATAGACTACTTTTTATCCAGGAAAACTAAAGAGTTCCCGCGGGAACCAATAAACCTCAATTCACGCGGACGAAGTCGCGGGCATTAGCTAGTACATAACAGTATCATAGAGTTGCGCGGTACAAACATCGTGTAGCGTCAGCAAATCTAATCGCGTCAACTATATTCATTCACTAGCTAATGCCCGCGACTTCGTCCGCGTGGTTTAAGTTTTTTTCCCCACAGGCACTCCTAAATTTTCTGGTTTAAAAAAAACCTACTCTCCAGGTCCTTAACTATACTCATGCAATCACGTTTATTCGTTGCTCTGTTGCGGCGTGATTGAAGGACAAACTGTATATTTCACCCTTTTGGGGGTCGAATTTTCAAAAATGGTGAAACACGTACTCTTGCATATCTAACTAACTGAAAGCCCAAATGCTAAGTTTCATGGCTATAACTTGAGAAATGAAGGACTTTCATACAACCTTTCAACCCCTATTTTACCCCGTGGGGGTGGAATTCTGTAAAACTGTGACACACATACTTCTTTATTTATTACTGTAAGCCAAAATAACAAGTTTCGTTGATATAACTTGAGAAATATCTTGAGAAATGAAGGACTTTCATACAAATTTTCATCCCCTATTTCACTCCTTCGGGAAATTTCAAAAACTGTGAAACACATATTTCTTAATTTTTTACCCGTAGCTTGCCAAGCTAAACCAAGTTTCATGGATATAACTTGAGAAATGACGGAGTTTCATACAAACTTTCAACCCCTATTTCACCCTCTTAGGGGTGGAATTTTCAAAAATTCTTTCTTAGCGGATGCCTACGTTATAATAGCTATCTGAGTGAAAAATTTCAGCCCGATCCGACCAGTGGTTAGAGCTGTGCGTTGATAGATCAGTCAGTCAGTCAGTCAATCAGTCAGTCACCTTTGCCTTTTATATATTTAGATGATAATAGAGAATAGGTAGGTAGTTTTAATTTAATTTAGGTAAGTATATTCTGTCTTTTTGTTATTTTTTGGTAGGTAATTTAATTTAAATATAATTAGGTATTATATGTTTTTTTATTGTTTTGTATTTTTAATGCTTTTTTTATTAAGTAATATGTAAGTACCTATGTGTAATTTTAGTCATTTAAATATGTATATTGTATATTGTATATTGTAGCCTGATAAGACGTATTGGGAAACTGTAATGTCCTATCGGGTACCTAAGTATGTCGTATGATGTCCTATCAATAAAAATAACTAAAATAATAATAAATACCTAAATGTTTTATTAGTTTTTAAAAATCCTTTCAATATTTTTTTGTAAAGTAAATTACGTTTAAATTCATATTATCATTAAATATTATATTACCCAAACACTTCTGCGCTAGCGATGGGCGATTATGAATGATTTCATTCGAACTATTCAATTATACAAATCGTTCGAATCATTCGAACGATTTACCAAAATTAGTAACTAATTTGCTCCACTACTAATTTCATTCGATTATTGATAGCTACTAATTTGGTTCGATTACCTACTAAATTAGTAGCCACGTGTCAATTTTGAAAATGAGTCTTACTTGCAAGGATATAAGGTTACATTTCAATTTTCAAAATATAAAAAATTGTTTCATTGAATTTAAACCTTATTAAACCACCTGACAACTTTGAAATTGAGTCTTATAGTTAAGAAAATAAGGTTAAAATTTCAATCGTACAACTGAAAGTATAAGCTAAGTTACCCAGTTCTAACGGAGCGGCGAAAGATTCCGAGAATCGAGTCGCCAACAATCCAGTCGAAAGCGAAACGCCTCTACTAAATTAGTAATTACTAATATTAGTAGTGCAGTCAAACCCGAGCGGCGAATGATTCCGAGTCGTGAACAATGCAGTCGAAACGCGATTAGTAATTACTAATTAGTACTTAGTCGTCATTCGATTATGAGCATTAGTATACCTATTACTAATATTCCATTCGAAAGTTTTCGTTAGTAGTTGTAGATTATTCGATTATTCAGATCATTCGCAATCGCCCATCGCTATTCTGCGCAAGTGAAGTGAAGTGAAGCTTCAGCGCTCAAAATTCTACAAAACTGTCGTGCTTACAAACACACACACTTTTAAAAACATCTAATAATAATAACTATGCCTTTTTTGTTTATATTTTTGACACTTGGCCTTATTTACCATAGACATTTATTTCAGTGTCCCCACCTTAGGGTATTTTCCCCTAGATTTAGGGGATTTTTGAACACTTAGGGGTTTTTTTAGGGTATACAATTATTTAGGGAAATTTTTAGGGGAAAAAAATTTATTAGGGAATTTTTTAGGGAAAGTTTCAACTTTCGGTTCGAATCGGTGACTGCGTGTAGGTATCTATCTGAACGTAACTTGGTGTGCCGATGTTACCCATGGAAGTAGGAATCAAGGAATTACGACTATGATGTTACATTTCTCTATGGCTAGTACCAAACAAAATATATTTTTCTCTTTCGCGCTCATAGAATTGTGTACGTGGAAAGAAGAGATGTTGAATACGAATAAAGCTGCTTTATGTGTGCGAGGTAAACTGGTTTTTATGGATTTATACGTTATGGTTTAGGTACTCTTGTTTGTTGACTTGGTTGGTTTGACTGTCAGTGTTTTTAATCTAGGTAGTGTGTTTTTCGCTTGTTCCAAATGTAGGTAGGTACGCTGTGCACCATTGTCCTATGACAGTGTAGGACAATGATGCCATGTTAACCATGGGTAATTTATAGAGGACTCCTCTATAAATGATCTATGGTTAACATAGTTCAAAAAGCTGATGATTGATGATGAGAATTCTATTCAAAATCCTCATAGATTTGTGGTAGGCATGTAATATGATCGTTAAATGTTATGTTAGTGACTTATGGCTGCTTATTTAGATCTTCACCTTAATAATTATTGGTCAAAAATTATCTGATGGTAGTGTACTTCCTACATATTATATAATACGTACCTATATATGGTACAGATGGTATTGATTTAGTAGTTTTTTTTTTTTTTTTTAGTTTAATATATTAAAAAAAGTTAAATAAAAGTTTAATGCACTTTCATTTGTGTTTTATTCTTAGAATAATTTTTTTAGGGGAAAACATTTTGAAAAGTGCTTATTTTAGGGGAATTTCACGAGGAGTTAGGGGAAAACCTAAATCAGAGGGTGGCAACACTGATTTATTTACATTTCATTTTAGACAACCATACCAAAATTGACAAGTACCTAAACGAAAACTTAGAAAGCAAAACAAGAAAAAGACTAAAAATCGTCAGTTTATATGCTTAATTACCTAGTGTTATTATATCGTTTACCTTACGAGATTAATATATAGAATAAGTCGGAATCCTTATTCTTTTGTTACAAAAGTAAGGTTATGTTATGAGAGCGTCGCACCAAGGTGATTCACTTCGCGTGTATATTGTTGTTTTGACGGTTTACGGTTAAGTGGGCAGCCGTATATGGGTTGAGAAGGTATTATTTGGTTCCTGGCTCAGTTTGTATAAGGATTTCATCATGGGCGATCGCGAGAGGCCTAGTGGATCTGAATCAAAAGATGACAAAGAAAAGAATAGAATTCCCTCACAGCCTATGCCTACTAGTTCAAGGTAAATTGCTTCACTGTTCTATTTCTAAATTGGTTATTTATTTGCTTCCTATTTGGTGATATATTTGGATGTCATTGTCCAAGTTGTATAAGTAATATTGCTTGGACCTAGCTATTTACGTCTTAGAGTGAACAGGTAGATAGAATTGATTAAGGGATGGGTAAAGATTTACCACATTCAGTTGCCCTCAATGTACCTAGTATAATGATTTGTCTCAATAATTTGTCTCTGAATAAGCAGTAAGCAGTAGAGTAACTAAGTACTGAATTTCTCACTAGCTTTACTTAGTAGAATCTGCTTTCCATACTAGAGTCCTAGCCTCTCCATAATATAGGATACGGAAATTGTTTAATGTAACAAAATAATAAGAGTTGCGCTGAAAAGATCTAATTTTACTAATAAACAACATTGGAATTTTTTTTGTTCAATAACAATCATAGCTGCCAGAATAATCTTAAGGAGGCTTGAACCCAGAGCTGTCTGTTAAATTTAAAAAAAAACATTTTTCAGTGGCCCCAGCTTCTTTGCAAATGAACCAATCCAGTTCAGGGTTCGAGGGTCAACCATCACAGGGGCGTCACCTCCCAAGTTTGTAAGTCTGGAAGAGATAATGAAGGCTGCACATGGCATGCAGAATATGGCTCTAGCACATGAGATTGCTGTGGACCAGGACTTCAAGTTGGAACCTTTTGAGCCACCTGATAATAGGTAAATTTTTCGACTTCTTTGACATTTCAAACTACAATATTCTGCTTTCATCTATAATAATCCACCCTCTATTTTAAATTTAAATCTCTAGGCTTTTACTTTGATCTCACCTCAAGATCATGAAATTCTGACATATGGCCATAATTGCCAACCCTATGTTTTGAAATAATGACACACAGGTTGCTTTTAGCTGTGATGTCACCTTCAGATCACATGTTTGCTTCTCCACACAAACATGTTACATTGATTATTCTTTTTTTACTGATTAAGATAAAAAAAATAAGCCCCATCACATAGACCTGATAGAGCCCTATTATGATTGCTACATTGTAACAATCACTATCACCTCTGATTGGTCATAATCTGTTGTTGCAGCAAGAATACCATAAATTAGCCAATCTCGGAAAATTAAAGGGTTTCGCTAGGATCAAAATACCTTAATCCACTCAGACAAAGTTGCAGGCTGCAGCGCAGCGCAGACTATAGCTGAACTCGATGTGGAATCTTTGTAAACAAACTATAAATCGTCCCTTATAGGGTTGTCATACTATAATATATAATAGTGAAAATTTTTAATTTTATCACCATCTCTTAGTTATGTTAAAATTTTACTTTAACATGGTTTCATGGCACTTAACCGCCAAATATGTAATATGTAAGAAAATTTGCTTTAAACACAAATTAACTTTACTACTACAGTCTACAACATATCTAACAACTCTATAATTTAGTATGAATGTGAACTTGTCGCAGATAAGCAATGGATAAAATGGAATATTATTTGAATTACAGCTACCAGAAGCTAGTCAAAGAAACAATGCACAAAGCATATTTTGACATACTGAGAGAAGAACTCAATGCCGACCCTCCAGTGTACAAGCAGGCTCTTGTACTACTTGAGGATGTTAAAAAGGTAACTTTTGCACTACTATTCTAAATTAAATCTATAGGGCTATAATTTATAACCCTTTACCCATACTAATATGCATGAACAGTCTAAGGAGGTAAGTATGTTCTTTTCTACCAGTTGTTCGACGCGTGCGTCTAGACAAAGCAACACTGTGGGGTGACAAGGATGTGACAGAGGATCCTAGCAGAATTTTCAATTCAATATTCTATCACTCTAATGTCATATTAGTATGCAGTTTCCTATCTCTATTTCGCATTTATGATATCTCTCTCACCGTAAGTGTCTGTCTGTATCTTACGCTTTTACAGCCCATCTGTTCAACCGATTTTGACGAAATTTGATATAGAGGTTACATCTGGGAGCAGGACATAGGCTAATTTTTATCCTGGAAAATCAGTCAATTCCTACAGGTATTTTAAAAACCTAATTCTAAGCCAAAAATATCGCGAGCAGCGTCTAGCTTATGTAGCTTATTAATATAAGTAACGCCTTGATAGCTGACAATTACAAAATTCTTTGATTTACTGGCATTTAAAGTGACCTTTGTGAATCTCCAGGTCCTCAACTATATCCATTCAAAAATCGCTTTCGTAGATCTGTTGCTCTTTAATATCGCAGTGTAATAGAAGGTCAAACCAACCAACAAACAAACACACTTTCTCGTGAATACTATTAGTATTGAGTAATTGAAACTTCACACTTTAATATTCATTGCACAGTACCGTAAGTATAAAATATGTAAGATCGTCGTCGTCGTTTTAACCAATAGACGTCCACTACTGGACAGAGGCCTCCTACATAGATCCCCACAGAAATAGTTGTCTTGTGCTGCTAGCTTCCAGTGGATTCCAGCTACCCTCTTGGCTCTTGAGATTACCTATAATCTTTGGTCATTAAATGCTGCACTTTCTGATGCAATGCAATGCACCTTGAGAACCAAGGCGACGCGGACGCGCGCAATTCGCACCCTTAAAACGTCATAGCTCAGAGAATGGATCTGTTTTGTTGTGCTCCGAGTGAACTCACAATTTGCCCTGTGGCACTATGTTATAATAATAATATTAATTAGTTTATAATAATATAGTAGTAATATAAGAATTATTTTAGCTACACTAGTGAATTAGAGAAACCCCTGTAATGCTGGGAAAGTAAGTAATAGAAAAAAAATAGTGCTTATCAGATCAATCAACACAAATTGATATTTTGTGCAATTTTTAATTACAGGGTCTCTTCTCAATACTCCTACCTCGTCAGACTCGCATAAAAGAAATGATTGAAGAAGTATTGGACACGGAGTTCATCAAGCAACAAGCAGAGAATAATAGCCTTGACTTCCGTAAATACGCCAATTACGTTATAGACCTGATGGCCAAGCTCGCCGCCCCAGCCAGAGACGAGATGATACAGGATATTACTAAACTTACTGATACTGTGAGTATTTCAATCTTCATAATCATAATTTCTCCCTAAATGCGCCAATTATGTTAGTCAGACAGAGACGAGATGATATGGGATATTATACCCATGTATTTTTCTCCTTGGTATGACTGGTTATGATACTTTAAAATTATAACGCAATATAGCCTTACTTTTGTACATACTCAGTCTTATCCAAGGGAAAAAGTAACTACTGTACTAATGTATATATGCATGCACCAGACGGTTACGCTTTAGCCAACGACCTCAATTTACATAGACGGGACCTGCCAATCAAAGAATGTGGACTTATTTTACTAACACCATCTAGCCTGAAAAGCGAGACAGCGCTATGGCGGGGACAAGGACAGGCTTATACAGGTGAGGGGCACGCCCTACAAGTCGGACGCCCAAAAGGGAAAGGGCCCATCTAGTATTTACATATATGTATATGGATGGCTATAGCGTCAACGTCATTTGTATGCATTGCCATATCAAAGAATAGAGCTGACACCATTGACCCGTGCGCTGCGCTTGCTCAACTATTTAGGACCCGAAAATTCGGTACTGGCTTCCACACAATTATTTATTTTAAATTAACGTATTTTAGTTCATTTATTGTTGTATGTGTACTTTGTTTATAGTGTAGTCATAATGGAATGACATAGGATAGAGATGATACAGGATATTACTAAACTGTGTGATACTGTGTGTTTACTAAACTGTGGATATTACTTCAGCTGAAACATTTTTAAATTTTACGTATAATTTTAGATTTGACATTTCGATAATGATTAATTTATATTTTCCTTATAAACTAACATTATTAGATCATATTTATAATTTTGAAACATTGTTTTGTACTATGTTGCCCACCCGAAGAGGCAATGTATTAATGCAATAAATGACTGAATCTTATGAATCTTTGAATCTTTGTGGTTAATTCGGGTCCTTTCTTAAATATTAATTTATACATTTACCTGACCATTCCAGGTGGACATTTTCCGCGCTATCCTGGAGACTCTGGAAATCCTGGAGCTAGACCTGGCTAACACACTCATAGCCATGATCCGTCCCCACGTGCAGCAGGAGAGCGTCGCGTACGAGCGAGCCAAGTTCGAAGAGATGCTCAAGGTTTCTGAGGGTAGGTACACCAGATGATTTGAGACTTATTTCGTGGTTTAACGACTTACATTAGATACACCTAGATTTACACGTACACATACACACATACTCGCACATACAAAAATACACACACTCATAGACAGTTGATCTATGCTAATATTATACATGCTAAAGTTTGGATGGATGTATGGATGGATGTTTGTTACTCAATCACGCCACAACCGCTGAACGGATCTGGATGAAATTTGGCACAGAGATAGGTTATAGTCTGGAATAGCACATGGGTTACTTTTATCCCGAAAAATTAAAGAGTTCCCGCGGGAACCGAAATACCTCCTCCTCACGCCGTTCTGGCGTGATTGAGTAACAAATATCCATCTATCCATTCATCAATCCATCCAAACTTTTGCATTTATAATATTAATAGATATAATCTATTAAATCGATACTTATAATAAAACTGTAACAGGTCCAATTCTGTACATTGAAGATATTTTGAAAATTTTTTTTGGAGGGCACTCATTATTCGATACTGAAGCCAAATCTGTAATTTTTTTCATTTTTGTATGTCTGTCTGTCTGTCTGTCTGTCTGTCTGTCTATATCTTGGCCGCGCATCACGCCGAAACTACTGAATGAATTCAAACGAAACTTGGCACGATTTGAGCCCATACTACGAGGTAGGACATAGGATACTTTTTATCCCGAAATTCTACCCCCGAAGGGGTGAAATAGGAGTTGAAAGTTTGTATGAAAGTCCTTAATTTCTCAAGTTATAGCCATGAAACTTGATATTATATGAGCTGCGGGTTGAAAATGAAAACATATGTGTTTCACAGTTTTTCAAAATTCCACCCCCGAAGGGGTGAAATAGGAGTTGAGAGTTTGTATGAAAGTCCTTAATTTCTCAAGTTATAGCCATGAAACTTGATATATGAGCTGTGGGTTGAAAATGAAAACATGTGTTTCACAGTTTTTCAAAATTCCACCCCCGAAGGGGTGAAATAGGGGTTGAGAGTTTGTATGAAAATCCTTAATTTCTCAAGTTATAGCCATGAAACAGCATTTGGGCTTTCGTTAAAATATGAAGAAATACGTGTTTCACCATTATAGAGGGATTATACTGTGGGATAGTAATATAGGCTACTTTTTATCCTGGACAATTAACTGAAAAACTTATTCCACGCGGACGAAGTCGCGGGCATCAGCTATAAAGAGTATACATACATACATAGGCTACTTTTTATCCCGGAAAATTAATGAGTTCCCGCGGGAATCGAAAAAACTTAGTCCACGCGGACGAAGTCGCGGGCATCAGCTAGTACTGTATAAATTAATTCATCCGCTACGACTATTCTAGCAATGAATACTGATCATAAACCATAATCAACGACCTCAATAATTTATATAGACAGGCCCTGTCAAACGGGCTTATTTTACTAACGCCATCTAGTCTGAAAAGCGGGACAGCGCTATGGTGGGGACAAGGACAGGCTTATACAGGTGTGGAGCGCGTTCTACAAGTCGGACGCCCAATTTTTTTGTATAAAAGGGCCCATCTAGTACCTACATATATATCGATGACTATAATACATTTCAGATGGCCTACAACACACCAGAGAATGGCTGCTACGGCATATAGACAAGACGGACTTAACTTTACCAGTCACAGACCAGAATATCATTAGAAATGTCACCGCGCAAACTCTAGCTAAGGCGTACTTGGAACTTTTAGAGTGGGACAACACAAAGAACTACCCTGAAGTAAGTCTATGTATTTTAAGTCTAATGTGAGATCCATAGAGCATACTTTGACTTGGCTCAGACCTCCCCATAGAGTTAAAACGAGATGGACTTATGTGCATAACATAAATCTGTCTCGTTTTAACCATGTCTTAAGTCTAAGCAAAGTCAAATTTCGCTCTATAGATCTCACACTAAGTATATTATTATTACTAGCTGATGCCCGCGACTTCGTCCACGTGGGTTGAGGTTTTCACCGCTCGGGAAAATCTTTAATTTTCCGGGATAAAAAGTAACCTATGTGTTATTCCAGACTATAATCTATCACTGTGCCAAATTTCATCCAGATCCGATTAGCCGCTCTGGCGTGATTAAGTCACAAACATCCATCCATCCATACATCCATCCATCCAAACTTTCACATTTATAATATTAGTATAGAAAACGCCTTTGATGTCGGTGATGAACTTTTGTATTTGCCGTTACACAAATTTAAAAAAGCCGTAAAGGAACACTTGTTGAGTCGAGGCTATTATACAATTGACGAATTTATTATTGACAAGGTTGTATGGAAGCAATCGACTTTGGGCCCAGCGCCCCACGTTATAGTATAACTAGATAATGCCCGCGACCTCGTTCGCGTGGATTCAAATTCCCGCGGGAATTTACAACACAAAGTATCCCTATACCAAATTTCATCAGAATTGGTTGAACAGATGGGCCGTGAAATCGTAGCAGACAGACCGACGGACAGACAGACACATTTTCTCATTTATAATGTATAATTTCTCATGTATAGTTCTTTGTTGTTCCTTTAAAGATAATAATATGCAGATAGCGTAACGTAAATTTAATTCATTAAAGAGCCATTATCTATTTCATAAATAATATTTCAAAGTTTCACTTACTTGCCACTACAGGGCTTAATTTGTGAATATCGTCAATTTTTATACTGTTCACATACCTACATAGTGCGCATACTTTAATACTATACAAGTATCAGCCTTCCTGGTTATTGTTAATTTTTGGTAACCATACATAACACATCTTTGAGCGGCACCACCTAGTAAACGGCCCGATGAATTGCGTCAGTTTTTATACTGGTTACATAGGCACTGCGCATACTTTAATACTATACTAGAATCAGCCTTTCTAGTTATTGTTCATCTTTTGTAACCATAACACGTTTTTGAGCGGCGATAAGTAGTCAGATGCCCAGCCGCATGCGCGCAGATCGTCACTATTTTTACCAGTGGAGAGGCCTAAACCTACTAAATACTGAATCAGCCTTCCCAGTGATAGTTACCAAAAGTACAGCTATCTCTTAGTCTATAATATGTATGCCTGCGTAGAGAGTGACTGTATGTGCATAAAAACAACTGACAGCGGGTGGCAGCTATGCCAAGAGCTGGCATAGCTCTTGCGTCCCTAATACATTTTTTTAAATTTATGCAAAGGTAAATCTTTAAACTCTTTTGGAACCATGTTATAGAAGATACATAAAACAAACGTATCTTCTCTCAAAAATAATTAATGATTTGTTTTAGATCGTTGAATTGCATGACGACATAAACCCTCATATCATAAGTAAATTGTTAATAGAGCTGTATAAGCGCGACGCAAATGAATACAGCGCCATCTATGTAAACGTAACCAAGTAAAATAAATGCTGAAATAAATTATTCCGGATCTTTGGCTACTGTTCTGTCAAAACACCCTCAGTGGCAGCTCGGAGGTGAGTGGGTGGATTTTTGACACTAATTGCTTATGCTTCAAAAATCAATTAAAGCTTGCGGCTGGTCCCCCTCCGGTCGTGTCGGATTGCCGTCTCGTCGAACTATTTAGAAGAAAAAAAATAAAAAATTCTCACAATTTATAGAACGTTTAAAAGAATTACTAGTTTCTTCAGTATCTATATCCATACTAATATTACAAATGCGTAAGTGTGTCTGTCTGTCTGTCTGCTATGCTTTCACGGCCCACCTGTACAACCGATTTACATAAAATTTGGTACAGGGATAGGTTGCATCCCGGGGACAAAGGACAAAGTCTACTTTTTATTCCGGAAAATTATTGACGAGTTCCCGCGGGTATCAAAAAATCTTAATCCACGCGGACGAAGTCGCGGGAATCATCTAGTTTACAATAAATATTTTATACTAGTTGATGCCCGCGACCGCGTTTTTTTTAATCCCCGCGGGAACTCATTAACTTTTTGGACCAAGAAGTAGCCTAATATTTCTCAACCCACCACGCTGCTTCAATGCGGGTAGGCGGCTGTGAGTTGGGACGACTATTATCATGTTAGTGATAGTAACCGGGACCGACGGCTAAACGCGCTCTCCGAGGCACGGGGGTGAAACACCGCCAACTTCCTAACTCTGGGCTAGTATCCATACTAATATTATAAATGCGAAAGTGTGTCTGTCTGTCTGTCTGTCTGTCTGTCTGTCTGTCTGCTACGCTTTCCCGGCCCATCTTTTCAACCGATTTTGCTGAAATTTGGTATAGAGGTAGATTATATGGACAAGGGAAGGACATAGGCTACTTTTTATCCCGGAAAATTAAGGAGTTCCCGCGGGAATCAAAAACCTTAATCCACGCGGACGAAGTCGCGGGCATCAGCTAGTTGAGAATAATTTCTAGTCAGAAAAACCCAGTACTTAATTACGGCCCGACCCGAGACCTCGACGGCTGCAGTCGAACATGCTAACCACTAGACCAACGAGGCGATTCTACCAAAGATTTTTTTTTTTACCCACTACAAGTTAGCGCTTGACTGGGATCTCACCTGATGGTAAGTGATGATGCAGTCTAAGATAGTAGCGGGCTAACCTGTTAGTGGCATGGGAATGGTCAATTATACAAAATCCATACCCCTATTCGGTTTCTACACGGCATCGTACCGGAACGCGAAATCGCTTGGCGGCACGTCTTTGCAGGTAGGGTGGTAACCAACCACGGCCGAAGCCTCCCACCAGGCAAAAATATATGCGCAAACGATTTCATACAATTTAAGTTCTGCGGTAAAATTCGCGCGATGCAATTTCGCAGTGCGGGCTTACCCTAAGTAACAGTTCTATCCCCGGCAGGGTCAATTTAGGAATTTATAATTTCTGAATTTTTCCTGGTCTGACCTGCCCCCCTAGCATGGACCGAGACAATTTTCTCCCCGAAGAAAGGATAAAATTTTTATTCCTAAATAAATGAATAAAAACGCTAAATAACGGTGGATAAATAGTCCCCCGAGTCCCCGTGAAATGTCAAACGGGGATAAACTTCTCCTCTCCCCTGTTGTCGTGCTCTGAGAAGTGGATAAATTAATTTTATCTCTTGTCAGTGGATAAAATCGGGGGATAAAAATTTTATCTGCCCATGCTAGCCCTCCTGGTGGGAGGCTTCAGCCGTGGCTAGTTACCGCCCTACCGGCAAAGACGTGCCGCCAAGCGATTTAGCGTTCCGATACGATGCTGTTTAGTAGAAACCGAATAGGGGTATGGGTTTAATATAACTGCCATGCCCCTAACAGGTTAGCCCGCTACCATCTTAGACTGCATCATCACTTAGCATTAGATGAGATCGTAGTCAAGGTCTTACTCGTAGTGGATAAAAAAAAATAACAGACAAATTTTTCTTACATACCTATTTAGTAATTTATATTAGAGGTTGAATTAAAGATACTTCAAACAAACGTATCTTCTTTCAAAAATTGTATGTAAGTAAGTACATAAGCCATACACTCATGGCGACCCTGCACAGGGAAAGAAGCCCTGATATCATAAGTAAATTGCTAAGAGAGCTGTATAAGCGCGACGCAAATTAATACAGCGCCATCTATACTTATGTGATAACAACAACCAAGTTTAATAAAGTGCCGAAATTATTGAAGTGAAAATTTCTTTAGCCGCGTTGAGCACTTTTTGGTAGGGGGGTAAACATGTGGATTCGCGTTACCGTCACCGACATGCTCGCGTTGTTACGAAGACAAAAGGTCTTAAGTATAAATAGACTACATTCGTAATTAAACTTTAATGTTCTTAAATTAAACTTTGTTGTTTTAAGGTTTATATTTTAGTATATATGTATTTTTTTTTTTAATTATTTCAAACTAGCTGATGCCCGCGACTCCGTCCGCGTGTTTTAAGTTTTTTTGATTCCCTCGGGAACTCCTTAATTTTCCGGGATAAAAAATAGCCTATGTCACTCTCCAGGTCCTCAACTATACCCATACCAAAAATCACGTCAATCCGTTGCTCCGTTGCGGCGTGATTGAATTACAAACCAACAAACCAACACTATATGTATTAGTAATGTATTAATATTAGTATGATATTCGTTTTCACAATTTTTTTATTATTAGCCTCGAGGCCCGTCACGTACCTACCCCCGCCGCGGAGAACACTACTGCTACTCTGGTTTTTTTTTAAATTCTACTATAAGTTATATATAATTTATATTTTGACTAGCTGATGCCCGCGACCTCGTCCGCGTGGATTGAGGTTTTTCGGTTCCCGCGGGAACTCTTTAATTTTCCGGGATAAATAGTAGCCTATGTGCTATTCCAGACTATAATCTATCTCTGTGCCAAATTTTATCCAGATCCGTTCAGCTGTTGGAGCGTGATTGAGTAACAAACATCCATACATCCATCAAATAAATATTATAAATGCGAAAGTTTGGATGGATGTATGTATGTATGGATGTATGGATTATGGATGGATTTGAATGTAAGTATATTATAAAACCACCTGCAGTCTATTTTCCTTTATTTTCTCCTTCTCCTAAGGTTGCCTGGTAGAGATCGCTACCTAAAAGCGATAAGGCCGCCTTTTGTATCCTACTTCTGTCTGTGTTTGTTTTATTTCCAATTTTTATTTTTGTTATTTTTACCTGTTGTGGTGGTACAAATAAAGTGTATAATAATAATAATAAGTTAGCCCTTGACTGCGATCTCACATGATGGTAAGTAATGATGCAGTCTAAGATGGTAGCGGGCTAACCTGTTAAGGGGTATGGCAGTTATATTAAACCCATACCCCTAATCGGTTTATACACGGCATCCTACCGGAACGCCGATACGTCTTTGCGGGTAGGGTGGTAACTAGCCACGGCCGAAACCTCCCACCAGACCCGATGAGAGAAAATTCATAATTATAAATTCCCAAATTAACCCTGCTGGGAATCGACCCCGCGGCCCCTCACGTTAAGACAACAGCGCTCAACACCCCGAGGGAGGCTGTCAAATTCGTCGTTATTTCATTTATTAAAATCGTTTGACTGTTACATAGTCGAAGATCTTAATAGTAGATTAGTAGCCAAGGGTTGTAAGGCATCAATTGCAGCCCGAGATATTTAGGCGCACGAGGAGGGAGCAGGGCGCAGGGAGGGCGCCTATAGTTCGAGGGTGCAATTGATGCTTACACCCGAGCTAACTACTCTGCTTTACATCTCGATTGTGAGGTAAAGTAGGTCCTTATTACCCCCAAATGGAGCTTGTAGCTGACCAATTAGCGCTCTAGGGTAATAATGTAGCTAGAAAAGCCCGAGGGCGGTAAGTAATTAAAAAAAAAAGTGAAGAGTCACTCTTTCAAAAAGTTCGCGTACATCTAACCATCATACTTTTTTTAATTACTTACCGCCCTAGGGCTTTTCTAGCTACATTATTACCCCAGAGCGCTAATTGGTCACCTACAAGCTCCATTTGGGGGTAATAAGGACCTACTTACCGAATATGAGAGATGTAAAATATTAATAATTTTACATAGTAGGTAGACCCATTACAAGGCATGCTATGGATACCCAAACTGGGTATATTATTTGCTTCTTCCTTTTTAGTTCATCGTGTATGTATAATTTTTGAAAAAGATACAAATTATGTATCTTTTATTTAATTATTTTAAATTAGGGACGTCAGAAGTGCCAAAATTCATTTTAAATGTATCAATATCGTTTTCGATGTAATCATATCAATTAAAAACATACCAGTAGTATTTTGTAAGAATATTGACGGTTCTAAAGTTCCAATGTAATTTTCCTGAACCAGTTCATTAAATTAAGACCTACTCAAATGACACGTGGGTCTGAGTGCCCTAATTTTTAGCGTCCTGAATCCCAGGAGTTCAGGTTAATGGCTAAATATGTTGCTACTAAAAATGTTATAGTTTCTGATATAATTTCGATACTTGATATTTTATATCGATACATCGATATTTGAATTCGAAGATTAGCTTTTGACTATATCATTCTTCAAGTCCTCAACTATACCAATGCAAAAATTCACTTCGAACCGTTGCTCTATTGCGGCTTTATAGAAGGACAAACCAACATTTTTACATCAAATAAATATTATAAATGCGAATGTTTGGATGGATGTATGGATGTATGGATGTTTGTTACTCAATCACGCTCCAACGGCTGAACGGATCTGGATGAAATTTGGCACAGAGATAGATTATAGACTGGAATAGCACATAGGCTACTTTTTATCCCGGAATATTAAAGAGTTCCCGCGGGAACCGAAAAACCTCAATCCACGCGGACGAAGTCGCGGGCGTCAGCTAGTTTATATTATGTGAGTAGTGATATTGATTTTCTTACTTGACCGTTGCAGACGGTGATTCTAGACAAGCCTCGCTTCACGGAACTGGGCACTCAAGTGTACCGGCTGGTATGTGTGACGTCACTGATCCTGCTGAGCCCGTCCTGCGGCGCTGACCAGCAAGGCCAGCACAAACAGCGGCTGAAGGAGAAGCTTTTCATCATACTGGACAACACGAGTAACGACATGTGAGTATACTATAGCGTACCTACTGATCCTGCTTAAACAGCGGCAAGCCCCCAAAAAGAACATATATAAATTCTCTGATATATAATATTTATTATTTATAGCGTTGAAATAAAAGCTTTCAAAAAACGCAAATAAAACACTCGGCCCATTAACCTCACTCACACACTTGTTTACAGAGAACTGAAAGCGATTCTCCCATCGGTGGCCGAGGAAGTGATCCTAATGACGGAACAGCTGCTGGAGACGCTGAGCCAGGAGCCGCTGACGAGCGAGACCAAGGAGCTAATCAGGACGCAGATCTTGTCTCTGAGGGACCCCGACCATAGAGTTAGACAGATTGTCCGTGAGTTATCAGTTTATTTCATAAAGCAGAATTATAATATGATTATAGCACTTTATTTTTGTACTATGTATATACATATTTGTACTATGTATATGTTACGCTCAAAGATCGAAAACGCTCATTGAGCGGAAAAATAGCTCACAACGCGATGTGGTCACAGTAAAACATCCACATAGCGAAATTCGTGTTATGGCTCTAATGAAAACGCGCACGACGCGTTGTGGCAATCAAAGAAAGACCAAATAGCGAAATTCGTGTCGTGGCTTACATGCTATTCGATCTCAACGCGTTGTGACAACGTGCCGCAACGCGTTGAGATGTGGATGTTTTACTGTGACCACATCGCGTTGTGAGCTATTTTTCCGCTCAATGAGCGTTTTCGATCTTTGAGCGTAACATATATACTAGAATCTAGATGATGTTCGTG
The DNA here is from genome assembly GCA_917051295.2 of Erebia ligea. Lineage (NCBI taxonomy): Eukaryota > Metazoa > Arthropoda > Insecta > Lepidoptera > Nymphalidae > Erebia > Erebia ligea. The sequence continues at coordinate 4,979,973 of OU785241.1, forward strand.
ACTTCGTCGGCGTGGATTAAGATTTGTCTGTCTGTCTGCTACGCTTTAAACGTTCTTTTAATGAAATTTGGCACAAAGATGGGTTGTATCCTGGGGAAGGACATAGGCTACTTTGTTATCCCGGAAAATTAAAAAGTTCCCGCGGTAACTAAAAACCCTCAATCCACGCGGACGACGTCGCGGGCATCGTTAATTTCAGAAATTATAAATTTTCAAATTGACCCTGCCGGGATCGAACCTTGGACCTCCCATTTATAAGACCATAATGCTCACCATTGCGCCAGGGAGTTCGTCAAATAGAATAAGCCAAGTTTGATTTAATATTTTGCTAATGTAAGAACATTACCTCATTCAGGTCAAAGGGTCCTGGAGTTCCTCAAGATGATCCTAGTATGCGCGGGCGGTTCGCGTCAAATCCCCGTAGGACTGTCCGCCGTCACAGGGGAGCTGACCTCGGTGTCCGGCACAATGCTGCGATACGTCATGCACAATAAAGCGGTATTCACAAAATACTACCTCGAAATCGTGGAGGAGGAACTGAGCAAAGGCTAGGAATGTCTAGACTCCAATCCGATACATAAAAGACCTTACCCGAGAAACAATTTTTTATAACAATAGCGATCGTAATATCATCGGAATACTTGAACATCTACAATACCAAAAGGAGCCATTAATGCGTTATGCTTTGCAAGCATGTGAGGAAAGTTCCTCAGAATGATCCTAATGTGCACAGTAGCAGAGAGTATATATCTACTCTCTGACAGTAGTCAAATCCCCGCAGGACTGTCCGTCGTCATAGGGGAGATACACTGATGCGATAAGTCATGCACATTAAAGTGGTATTCACCAAACACTGCCTTCACATCGTCGAACAGGAATTGAGCAATAGTTAGGATTGTCTAGAGTCTAGACTCTAATTAGATATTTTTAAACGTGACAAACAACTTTATATCTACTCATTTAGCTATCTAAATGAGCAGTCGTAAAACGGAAAACAGTACCAGTGAAAGCATAAACGACTGGCCGGTTTTTGAGAAATGCTCCTCATGATGATCCTGATATGCGCGGACGACCTTGAAAATAAATTACCGACGTCGACGTCGATTCTCTACTAAGATATTATATTAAGCACTCGCGTCAAAACAAATAGGAAATGATAATATTATATCACGGTGATTTTTTTATCGAACACCTCTTACTAAATGAATTAAAAAGTTGATTAGGTTGTAATTTTCTTTTTTATATTTTTAACAAATTTTTAATACCTATAATGTAATCATTGGTATAAAGTAGCGATTAAATGAAAATGTTAAAACAATCGATCTAAGTTTTTTTGTAATGAGCTAATCAAAATAACATACATAGACCGTATTTAATCTTAATTTATTCCATTTAAACAATTTATGATAATAATAATATGTTATAATAAGTATTTATGATGTAAAAGTTTAGAACAATATTTTCATATCACATGATTTTACTAAATTAGTACCTACTTTGTTATTTCAAAAATCTAGGTAAGTAGGTGTCTAGTAAAATAAAATTTCTATATTTATCACAAAACATTAGGATCTGCAGATTATATTTATTGATTCCTACAGAAAGAATTATTTTATAGATTCATTATTATGAATTCACAAGATCACTTACCATCAGGTGAGATCGAGTCAAGGACTAACTTGTAGTGCAACAAAAAAAACATTTAAAAATGTACTAATTATTATATTTTGAAAAGGTACTTAGTACTAAGTACTTACCCATAGATAAATATATACAATCTGAAATTACCTTTATTGTTTTACCTCGAAAATTTTATTTTAATCTTTTGAATAAGTTACATTTTTGTAATTTTATGTATGTTCCGGAAACTGCATTTTATGGCAGGTTGTAATTTGACCAAAAAATTGTTTTACACTGCAAGCCAACAAAATGATTATGTTGAAAGATGTATTCTTTTTATATGTGCAATAACAAATAAAATACCTATGATATAATATTACTTACTTTGTTTTTATTTTATAATCTCCAAATTATTAGTCACTTGGCCAATAGGGATGATGACAACGCAATCATAAAATTTCAACGCACTTTTTTTCTTTAATCTATTGTTTAAAATGGTTATCAAACTTAAAACTAACTGAGGATGTGTATTTTAGGTCTTTTGGAAGACCCTTTATTTAATAATCAGTTAGAAATAATTTATTTTTGATATAGGCATCATCCCTATTCTATTGTAAGCAATCCCTAACTACCCCTATCCGATCCCTAAGTGATTGCTAAGGTGCTATCACAATAGTTACTCTCTGTGGAAAGGGATAGAAATATATTCAGAGCTAGTTATGAGTGTACATATCCACATCATGTCTTATAGCCACATCATCGTCAGAGTACATTAATTAATATACTACATCATGTACGTACAAGTATATAGTCCATCTATACCCAGCTTAGTTTCATAGAGCTTGATACGTCTTACTGACGGTTTATAATATACTAGATGATGCCCGCGACTTCGTCCGCGTGGAATAAGTTTATTTTGATTCCCGCGGGAACATAATGGGGATTTAATTTGTAATTGTTAATCGTCCCCAATAAATAAAAGTAAACTCCTTAATTTTCCGGTATAAAAAGCCTATATCCTTAAGGCCCAGGGATACAAACTATTCCTGTACCAAATTTCATCAAAATCGCCGTGAAAGCGTAGCAGACACACACTTTTGCATTTATAATATTAATATGGAATCGGTGCTTATAATCATGCAAAACTGAAACACCCTTAACTGCTAACCCGTTGTCCTAAGTGAGCGACGCCACGCAATACGACGCCATAGAAAATGAGACAGAAGTATCTAAGCGGCAACGCAGGCCACATGAAGGGTCACCGTTTGACCGTTGTCCTAGGTGGGTGACAAGCGACGCGACGCGAAGCAACGCCATAGAAAACAGACTTGAGAGAGGTATCTACACGACTTCTGTCATTTTCTATGGCGTCGTATCGCGTCGCGTCGCTTCTGTCGCTCACCTAGGACAACGGGTCAGGTACTGTTTGATACTGTTTGATGCCGTGTATAAATCGAATAGGGGTATAGGTTTAATATAACTTAGACTGCATCATCACTTATCATCAGGTGAGACCGCAGTCAAGGACTAACTTGTAGTGGATAAAAAAAATGCTATTTTAGGCAGAGGTAAATTCAAATAAAAGATATCTGGTATGTCTAAAATTAATTTATTTAAAAAATGTAGTGTACAAATAACCTATTTATAGCTTGTGTACGTACGCTAGCTCACAGGTCTCAACTGTAGATCATTTTCATTTTCATACATGCTTTATATTCTAGCTTGTTTGATTACATTTAAATCTAGTTTACAGTCTTATAGACAGTTAAATGTATGAAAGAGTAGTTATAACTTACATCACATTCATAACTGAATCAGACATAATACAGTTTAACATAGTTCTTCGCCAATTTTGACTCCTACTAATATTAAATACTGCACGTAGGTATTCAATCGTCAATAAATAATATTCGTTTAGATAAGAGGCGGAAAATTCTCTTTAGTACTGTTTCATAAACTTAGGAATGTGAATTTCCTGGATTTCAAAAAATAATGGTAATGGCAATGTATGGCTGAATATTTAATGGTTCAGATATTTGTATAGGGAAATATATATAATATATACTAGCTAATGCCCGCGACTACGTCCGCGTGCATTGTTTTTTCGTTCCCGCGGGAACTCCTTACTTTTCCGGGATAAAAAGTAGCCATGTGTTATCCCAGACTATAATCTATCTCTGTGCCAAATTTCATCCAGATCCGTTCAGCCGTTCGGGCGTGATTGAGTAACAAACATCCATCCAAAATTTCGCATTTATAATATTTATTTGATATAGGGAAAGGCTGATGAAAATTATCAACGTAAAGTTCAAATCGCTAAGTTTCCTTGGGATTTAACGTGTAGATTCTGTCTTTAAAGGAAGACCCGAAAAGGGTTTTTGGAAATTCCATCCAATATAAAATTTAAACTTTTCAAATGGCAGTAGCGCCTTTATTAGCACCAAGTAACAGTTGCAGTTTCATACAAAAGAAAAAATAAGCAAGAACTCAGGCCCTTAGTCCACAACCGAAAAGCTGGTTTTTTTTTAAATACTATCTGATAAACTGTTAAGAGTAGCTAAACTTACTAAATAGCCAACGTTATTTTCATGTAACTAGCCAATTTAAAGAAATCTTAATTTGAACTCCTTAAAAATCTCTCTTGCTCCTGATTTATATAATTGAATATTTTGATGCCGTCACTTTTCGACTTCCAAAACAGTCGTAATTCCTTCCTCCAAGTCCAAAACAGTAGGAGGTTCTCAATTCGGCGCGTATGTTTTTTTTTGTTTGTTCAGCAGGGCGATTATGTAAAACCTGCATCAATCATTCAAATCATTGTTACAGCTGTCTCAATTATTGTTTTGATTGGCTGAATTTATGGTATTCTTTCTGCGTCAAAGGATTTTGGCCAATAGTGGAAGAATGCTAACCAATCACAGATGATAGCGACCGTTACATTGTAGCTGTCCAAGGCTAACTCTGTGCCAAGGCTTGACATGAAAGAACAATAATTATAGAAATATTATAAAAAGGCCTACTGCAAGAGTGCCGGACTTGGCCGGACTCCAGTAGATGTACCCAATAAAATTTAAACAGAACGCGAGTTATGGGCTGTCCTATATTGTACTCTGCGGGCTTTGATACTTATACAGGGAATATTTTTTTGGTGTGCACAGATTTTTTATGTTTTGTATACAAACTAATTTGTATTTTGTATCCTAGTTATGTAAGAGGCCTGTGCCCAGCAGTGGGACCGTTAATGGGCTGTTGTGGTGGTGATGGATGATAACGAAATTTTATTGTATTGTATTATATTGTTTATAATTATTACAAACACATATATTATTACAAACATAGTTAGTTACCTATATAGTTTTTTTATTTTATATAAAAATATCAAAGTTATCGTTTACCAAAGATTACTAGACTTTAAACAGAAGACTTTTAAACAGATGATTAGGGTCACCCTAAAACGTCTACCGGGAGTCGAGGTCTGCCAGACCCTAGGGGCCTAGAGCATGGTCAGGGGTCCTGAACTAACCGTGATCAAGCAGTCGTTGATTAGCCGCTAAAATGGTTCTCACGTTAGGCACTGCGGGGTTCTGGATTCCTTGGGCTCGCAGACGTGGTACACTCTCTCTTTCGTACATTCGTTGAGCTGAACGAAGGCTTTCATTACTGAGTAAATACACTCGCACCATTTCGTAAAACTCACAATTCGAAAATTCAGACATGGTGATAGCGGAACTGCCTCGTTGGTTCAGTGGTTAGCATGTTTGACTGCGGCCGACGAGGTCCCGGGTCGGGCCATAATTGAGTATTGGGGTTTTTCCGACTAGAAATTCTCAGTACTAGCCCGGAGTTAGGAAGTTGGCGGTGTTTCATCCCCGTGCTTCGGAGAGCACGTATTATCACTAACATGATAACAGTCGTTAAAGCCGCCAACCCCCATTGCAGCAGCGTGGCGGGTCTAAGCTCTAATTCCCTCTCTCCCACGAGAGTGGATGCCTGTGCCAAGCAGTGGGACGTTAATGGGCTGTAGTGGTGGGTGCTGGTGGATCGCGGATTGACGGATCGATTACTGCGACGTGTAGCGCATGCGAGTGTGTCCATGATTTGCTTATTTTAGGGTCGGATATGGTAAAAAAAAAGAAAAACCCAGAACTAACGGGTATATCTTCTAATAACAATACAGAACCACCAAAAAAAATTTGTGCACAAAAAAATTCTCCCTGTATATACCAAAGATACCTTTTTTACAGCTTTTAAATTGATTACCTTCTTAATTTTTTATATAAATATGTATAGTACATAATAACTTGTAGTCCGGGAGGTGTAAGCAGAGCTTTTAATTTCTCGCTTACTCGTAAGCGGCCGCCGTCTTATTCATTCGGGATGTTTTGGGAGCCCAAGAGTGACAAGTTTTTTTTTAAACGGGCTACGCCAGAAGAGGCGCTTCCTTTTTAGTTTGGGTGATGGGTACTTGGCTGAATTTATTTTTTAACGAATTTGTTCTAATTTACAGAACCCTAAAATGCTAATATAGCAGAGCTAATCTCATTTTTAGAGCTCAAGGTATACCTGCATTGTGGCCTATTCTGTATAACAATCTCTAAAATAAACTAAAATAACAGAGCTAAATCTAGTTTTGTTCCTTTCCACCAGGGATTATTATGAAAGGTTTATCAATATGTATATTAAATGCTGTCATTTTAGTTTAGTTTAGAGATTGAAATTGAGACAACAGAATAAGCTCCAATAAATACGAATTTATTTAGCGCTGTCTCTCCAAATTCTTCAAGAGAATGTTTAGTTTTATAAAAAAACCAATGAACGCAAGCTGAGCATAGTGCTTATAAACAATAGGATTTCATCGTTCAAATCAGTGTTCACTCTTTGGAACTATGCATATTCCTCTAGCCCTAAACGTGAACGTTGAATGAACGACGAATGAACCCTTTTTCATACGTTCCCGGTACTCGAACAAAAACAAAAAAAAACATTTTTCAGTTTGCTTTGGTCAAATGCCGTATAATTTAATTTAATACGGTATTGAAATTGCTGCCGCATATCAAATTTGAGGCCTAGCATTTCCATATCGAGAAAATTGAGGCTCGATGAGATTTAGCGAGTTTACTAGCCACTAGGTGATAGACCGGGCAATTCAGCTAGTGCGATAGTAGAGATGACAAAACTTTCCACTCGCTCAGTAGCCAAAACTAGCTAGAGAGTTGAAACCACGAGTTGTTTTATTTTATTCTTGGTCAAATGAACTTGCAGCAAGTTCACTAGCAACTATGATGACACACGGCTAGTTTACAAGCATATAAGCCCGGTAGCCAAAGTAGCCCGGTTTTCATTTTTTCTCGTAGATTGTTTACAATATTACCAAGTGATTTCACTAAGCGAGTTTACTAGTTGACAGTGGCGACAACTAGTAGCTAGGTAAACTCGCTCAATGTCATCGAGCCTTTACTGATACGCGAACGCGAGCGATTATCCTATCATTACGATCACGTTTCACACTGGGCTGTATGTCTCTGCGTCCAACGATCGCCGCAGATGCGGATGCTACTGCTGCTTGCACTCGGCGGGGTTTTCTTGCAGCGCCTTCACGTGTTTCTTGCCTCGCTTGCGCGGCGCAGGCTCTTCGTCCTCGCTCTCTTCCGTGGAACATTCCTCCTCCTCCTATTCATAGAGGTCAGTGTCAAAAATTGGGAAACCTTCGTTGGGTTTTCGAACATTTTAGACTCGATACAGACTCAATTCATAATAAAGCATGGAAATAAGAGCTTTTTATAGTGTTACTTACAGTAGTTTTTTTTTTTTTTAATAATATAGGCTAGCGCTTGGCTGCAATTATTAGACTTGCTTGCAAGTGGTGACATTATAATAAACAGGTGGGAGATTGCCATAAGTGTACGTGTGAATTACCACTTATTTCAATTAAATGTTGAAAATTCCACTGAAAAGCTCATATTTCCATGCTTTACTCTAAGTCCAGTCGAAGTGGAGTCGGCGTCGCGTCTGTAAAATGCGAAGACCTTATAGGGATCTTTTAACGTGATAACGTCTACAAGTGAATTTACATATACGCTCAAGAGCGCTAAGAGTACCAAGGGGAGAGTTACCTGTAGGATTAGTACGAGATTTTATATCCTCGTCAATGTTGGTAGAATTCGAGCCTCAAAACACGTTAATGTAGTTTTTGACGCTCAGAATTATATTAAGGTGGACTACACAGGTCTGCCCGCGAAATTCAAATTTAATTTGGTTTTTCGCAATTTATAAACTAATACGACAAAGTAGGCTTATGGCATTCTAATTCCGCCAATGGCAGTATCATCTTCACAGGGTTATATAAAAATCTTTATTTGAAAGTGTCCAGTTTAAGTAATTAATCAGATTATCGACTAATTTGTGAGTAACTCACATCCAACTCGATAGTCTAACTAATTTCTTAAACTGGACACTTTCAAGTAAAGATTTTTATATAACCCTGTGAAGATGATACTGCCATTGGCGGAATTAGAATGCCATAAGCCTACTTTGTCGTATTAGTTTATAAATTGCGAAAAACCAAATTAAATTTGAATTTCGCGGGCAGACCCGTGTAGTCCACCTTAAGGTCAGCGAGTTCCTTGTAACATTTTATCACATATTTATGTGTCATCGTGCGACGTATCGATGTAAACGGAGGCAAGTGGCCCGCGACGGTGAATTCCCATCGATTCACACCCAAAGAACAGTGTCACCCGCTGGCGAATCCTAATACAACAAAAGTTCTAACTGGTAACAGTATGACTATAGGAGACCATACTACTTTTCTCCCCAACAAGTAACACTGACACGATTGGGTGAGACTCGATGGTAACTCACCAGCGCAATGGCGAATATGTAAATACACGGTTTGGAAATCATGAAAGTAAGGCCCATATTGATAAACCCATATCAAGTTCTCAAGTATAAGTCAACCCATTCACTTCAAAACATGTAGTAGACGTTACCACATGAACATTTGATTTATCACAGCAAATTTGATAGCTCAGATGAGCTGTCAAAGCTTTGAAACATTTCAAAAAATACAAATTCTGCAGCCATCTGCTTTCCGAGAAAAACTTACCCAAAACAAAATAAAAAATCGCATGCATATAGAGGTCCAAAATAAAACACATGGATAAAAAGCTTACAATTTTAATGTCATCGGTAGTACGACATCATGCCAAAAACATAAAAGCCATAACCATTACGTAGAAACTAGCTGCATTACATCTGCATTTATTATGCTCAACTTCGATAGAAAAAGTTACATAAATGAAAAATATACATCTATACTCAGAACTAACTATTGTTTAGTCATTAATACATCTCCAAGAGAAAGGATCACAGCAACGTTGTAGTGATGTTAAAAATGCATTTTGGCACAGAGATTATGAAGTGAACAATTCGAAAGGTTAGTTCTGCCGCGAGAATCTGATCGCTCGGCGTCGGAATGACTAACTTAATTTCATATAGGAATCATCCAATAATAGCCTTACAGAGTAATAATAATATCACATGAAAATTTTAATAGTACACAAACGAATACGTAAAATTCTTAAACAAAAAAAAAATACACACTATTACAATAATAATTATTAATTAATTATAATGTATAATAAATAAACACGAGAATTGTATAACTAAACTAGAAATGCAATATAGGTATTCGTTACAAACAGTAAAAACGTGTAACCGTTAACATGCATTAACACTATGAAGGCACCTCAATATTACTTTCGCTTCCACACAACCATGTACTCTTTAAGAGCCTTTGAGACACATCTGCGTCTAAAACATATTTATCTAATCTAAGGATAAACCATGCATAGAACAGGAACTTTTGAGAGAAGTCATTATTATTAACGTTAAGCACAAAATACTAACAATTTACGTGTATAAAATTACTATCCAATAACAATAGAGTGCATACAGGAAATAACTGTAATATTCATTGAATCTTATTGTTGAATATTAAAGTTTATAAGCAAACAGATCCAATTTCCTAATTGGGTATTTGACAACTAGTCAAATCAGCAACTTTTTTCAAACATCAAAACGCGTGCTTAATATGGAATTTTGTATGAAATATTGAATAGTGACGTCATTAAAGTTCGACGCACTGTTTTACGTTAATCATTAAATTTTATTATTAAATTAATTTTTCAAAATTAAACTAACAGGGGACGTGGATATTACGACTTTTGGGAGATCCTCTATATAATAATCACTAAAATATAATTTATTTGAATAGTTGTCAATTCATACAACTCACGAGTATTATAAAAGTTCATCGCTCCATGTATTTAAATACGAAATTTGAAAAAAATTTGGTAATAAAATTATTTTGATATGAGAGTGATATGAACGCGTTTCAGGCTAAGCCACTGACAAACTCGTATCATCATCGTTTTTAGACTTGCTGTTTTGTTTTTCTATCTAATATCACTTGTAAATTCCGTGTTTAGTTACAAAAATAGATTATTTCTTTATAGACGGAGAGCTGGCAACGAATTTCGGGAAGGTCATTTTGGCAAGCTGAAATTGTGGAAAATATAACTGCGTCAATTGGCGAATCCAGTCCTGCCAGACTGGTAGAGCGTTTGCTGTTATTTCGTATGTCGTACTCATTTGAAAACTTTATTCACGTCTGGGAATTGTTTAGAACCGCAAAATTTGTCCGGAGATTTGCAGGTATTATTGAAATTACTCAATAAATACGTGATTAAAATCACAATTTTTTTTAAAAATAATTTTTTTGCAAATGTTGTTTGCAAATGCAGCGCAGTAGCGAAATAACCGCAAACGCTCTACCAGACTGGCAGGACTGGATTGGCCAATTGACGAAATTATATTGTTTCACAATTTCAGGTTGCCAAAAGGACCTTCCCGAAATTCGTTGCCAGCTCTTGGACCATTACTTTAAGCCGGTCTAGTCAGTATGATGATTTAGTTTGGCTCAGTGTCGGGGCAGCCCAATGAGTATAAATGCTAGAGAGGCGTTCGGACAGTGGTGTTGGTATCAGTCATCCGCATCGGAAACCTCCTCGGTACCAGAGTCCTCATCAGAGTACGAGTCCTCCTGTAAACAAATGATACCGCTTTTGGTGCAGCCGCCAACATTCTATGCAGACTTAGATACTGTATGCAAACAAACTGTACTATTCTATAATACTGTAAACACAGACTAGAGGAATCAGATAGACAGAACTTAACTTGCCGCCAAAACTATTATAGAAGTCGAATTTCAAGGAAGATAAGGCATGCTTTACAGCCGAAACGAGCAGTCAATTTTTCGTGGCTTTTTTCAAAACAAAATATATGGATATTACAGTAGTCCGTACTCATGAAAATGAGTTTCATGTCACGATCAGCTCAAAAACTAAAAACTATTGACACCATTTCAAGTTGTTAATATCAAATAAAAAATGACGCAAAACAGCCTCGTATAATAATTGAGAACATTGAAGAGGAGCGTTTACATTTTACATGCCCAAAAAATAGGCGTTAAGACGTGCACAAAAATGTACGTATAGTAGGTAATCGGGTTTTAATCTGAATAAACAGAATACCCTGCGGCTTGCCGCGTCTGAGTGTTAGCGTGTGCAATGTATCGGTCATGTCTGGTTTCCATACTAATATTATAAATGTTGTGCTTGTTAAATATAGTTGAGGACCTTCTAGCATGGGTCGAGACAATTTTCTCCCCGAGGAAAGGATAAAATTTTTATAAATAAATAAAAACGCTAAATAACGGTGGATAAATAGTCCCCAGAGTTCCCGTGAAATATCAAACGGGGATAAACTTCTCCTCTCCCTTGTTGCCGTGCTCTGAGGGGTGGATAAGTTAATTTTATCTCTTGTCAGTGGATAAAATCGGGGGATGAATTTTTTATCTCCGTCCCATACTAGCCCTGGCTGGGGAGTGACATAGACTAATTTTTATCCCAGAAAATTAAGGAGTTCCCGTGGGAATTAAAAAACTTATTCTACGCGGACAAAGTCGCGGGCATCAGCTAGTCATTTCATAGACATGAATTCTGTCTATCCTTTTCCATGAGCCTGTGTTGTAAATAAAAATATAATGTATACCGTACCTTCGTCTGCATTTTGATGGGTAGAACATTCTCTGCACTAAAATGTAAGCACTAAATATCTACCATGCATGTAGAATGAAAGCATATTTGGCTACCAGATGGCTGGAGAATTTACTCTTTTCGCTAATGGCATGCTAATATCTAAGCTGTCAATTTTGCTAATATAAATTATATTATTTAAAGATAGTTTGTTACAGACGTTTATATTTTAATCCCGAAAGAAATCCGTCGTTTAAATATAACATTTACAACGGATATCATAATACTATCAAAATGATGTAGTGTAAACATAAAGTGTTATAGAAACCAAAGGCCCAATAATTGTCTAAGAATATCGTAATCATTTGACAACTAAAACGTATTAGTCGAACTGTTTAAGGAGTTCATACATGCTTTATGATGTGCAGGCATCTATGAACTCCTTAAACAAGTCTAATTATCCATTTAACAAACGATTACGATTTCCTTACACAATCGGGGGGAAGATCAAAGCCAATCCACATCAATAAATGCTACACGGTTTAATTCCTATTTATATAATACTACTGCAATTGTTATTTATAAAATAGCCACACCAGCTTTGTTCAGGGTCTGAATTTTTGAGGAGCCAACATTTTTTAAGAGAGCCTTTGTGCAAAATGTGTAGTTTCTAGACTCGGCAATTTGGGATAAGTCAGTCAATCAATGACTTTAACTCTTAGGTTTGTAATGATTATTATCAGATATTAATGGTAGTGATCGACGGCTTAACTTAGAGGCTAAATTTACACCTCCAAATTCGGTCATTCCATCCATCAAGCTTTTGACTTGGGTTAGTGCCCAACTCAAACTAGTTAGGGTGGGTTAGGGTTGTCAGTTGTCACAACCAGTAGCCCTATTAAATTAAACCTGCATCAATTATTGTCAGTCTTGACTGTTGTGATGGGCTGAATTTGTGCTATTTTGGGCAATAGCGAAAGATTGTAAACCAATCAGAGGTGATTGCAATTGTAACACTGTAGCTATCATTTTTACGTGATCAGGTCACTAGATACAATAGAACAGGCAATATTGATGTGGATATGCCGCGGGTGCACGTTGGGCCACTAACCTCCTCCTCGTAGTCGTCGTCATCGTCGTCGTCGAGCCCCTCGCCCGTGTACAGCAGAACAGCGCGAGATACCACACGCTCGCGGATGTAGTGGCCCACCTCGAAGTCAGCCGTAAGCAGCGCCTGAAAGCGAGCGGCGGAAGGGTCACTTATACTCAGCATCCATAATATCTCTCTGCGTCGTATTCCTCATTACTGAGGGTCGTGACTCCTTCCCATTAATCAAATAATGATAGGAGTTTCCTTGGGATAATAATGCGGTGGGTTCCCTCGTACTTCTGCATACGACTCGACTAAGAGAAACTCTTAGGTTTTTTGTAACAATTATTATGTTAGCGATAATAACCCGAGGCATGGAGGAATCGAAGATCCTCAAACTTAGGTCAATCATTCGGCCAGTGACAGACTTGGGTTAACGTTGCTTAACCTTCGCAATCGACCGGAAACCGTGACTGTTGGAGTACCTTGAGGTACGTTACTCTCACCTATGGTTGAGACAGAATTGTCAAAAGAAAGACATATAAGTGCCAGAATTTTATATTGAAAATTCGGCAGTCCCCTCCGTCACGTCACTGTCACCCCATAATTATATTGTTGTTGACAAAATTTGGTACAGGGATAGCTTGCATCCCCGAGAAGTACACAGGTTGTATCCTGAAAAATTAAAGAGTTTCCAAGGATTTACGCTTCCGCTTCTGTATGAAGCATTATGTACGATGTAGTTACCTGCGTGTCTGAGGCGAGGGTAGAGTTGGGACTTGGGGTCATCAGGCATGACGGGCGGAGAGAAGAAGTTAAAGAACGAGTCAGCCTGGACAGATTTTGTGACGGTGCGCACGGAACCACGCGACTTGTGCTTCTGCGTCTTCTTTATTGCAGTATTATGTACTATTTAGTTACCTGGGTGTCTGAGGCGAGCGTAGAGTTGGGGTCATCAGGCATGACGGGCGGAGAGAAGAAGTTAAAGAACGAGTCAGCCTGGACAGACTTTGTGACGGTGCGCACGGAACCGCGCGACTTATGCTTCTGCTTCTTCTTTATTGTCTTCACTGTTACGTTCTTGCCCTTGTTCCAGTTGATCTCACAACCCTGAAATGAATAATCAGTTGAGACCAAAAACTAATAAACGTTATTAGTTTTTAGTTATAGAAAAATCATGTATTCCTAACTAGTGGTAGATTCACTCGCCTATTCAAAAGCCTACATGAATAAAAAATAAAAACCGGCCAAGTGCGAGTCGGACTCGCGCACCGAGGGTTCCGTACAAACCTGTAGTAAGTTTTACGATTTATGACGTATTAAAAATAAAAATTACGTTTGTTGTATGGGAGCCCCCCTTTAATATTAACTTTATTGATATTTAATTATTTATTTTGAAAGGTAATATACAAGTTAATATTCTGTGAAAATTTGAACCGTCTACCTGTTACCGTTTTTAATATTGAGCAAAAAAATACGAAAAAAACACGTTTATTGTATGGGGACCCCCCTTAATATATATATATTTTTAATTTTTAGTATTTGTTGTTATAGCGGCAACGGAAATACATCCTTAAATAAAACCTTTATATAATAACTGACAGATTAGTATAATACGTTATAAATACCTTGCAGGAGTAAATTTCGGGTCCCTCGAATTCTAATGGGCTCTCCTCATCAGGTTTGCACTTCATAGAGTACTCCTTGGTGAGGACAGTATTGGTGAAGTATTCATTGGGCGCAAAGTGGAATTCCAGAGTGAAGCCTATGGGGTCCTCATGCATTTGCACTGTTGATCAAACAATGGTATTTTGAATCAAACAAAAAATGTGCTTTATTGAGTCGCATTACGGTTCAAAATGCCTCAGTTGGTGATGCATGTTACAAATCAATCATGATTCTCAGAAAATGGTGTTGTGTGTCATCATATAAAAATCGGTCAAGTGTGTGTGGAAAGAAATAAATAAATAGGTCCTATTTGGTTAAGTTAATCTACAGATTTCATTGTTAAATTGAATTTTACTGATGCTCTAAAGGTGTACAGACAGTGGCAGCTATCAACTTTGAATTGATTAAAATGTTAAACTGGACTTATAAACCTCAAATTAAATTAAACATTGCAACCCATCACCAGTCCCCAGCTATTATCACTTTAATCGATAGTTTAATCATAAACTTGCAGTTTAGATTTGAGATTACGCAGTTGGTTAGCTGAGTTACTCATGTCAATTGGGTATTTGACTACTATTTAAATAAATTATTTTTTAGTGATTATTAAATAGAGGATCTCCCAAAAGTCGTAATATGCAAGTACCCTGATAGTTTTATGTTGAATAATCATTTTAAACAATCGATTAAAGTAAAAAAGTGTGTTGAACTTTAATGACGTCACATTTCAGAATTTCATTTATACAAATACTTAGGACGCGTTTTAACGTTTGAAAAAAGTTGCTGATTTGACTATTTGTCAAATACCCAATTCTCTCTCAGAATGGGAACGCGTTACACCACGCAAGTGCAGCCCCCCTAGCATGGGCCGAGACAATTTTCTCCCCGAGGAAAGGATAAAATTTTTATTCCTAAATAAATAAATAAAAACACTAAATAACGGTAGATAAATATTCCCCTGAGTCCCCGTGAAATGTCAAACGGCGATAAACTTCTCCTCTCCCCAGTTCCCGTGCTCTGAGAAGTGGATAAGTTAATTTTATCTCTTGTCAGTGGATAAAATCGGGGGATACATTTTTTATCTCCGGCCCATGCTAGCCCTGCATACTGGCAAACTTCTCACACCTTGGAGAAAACTGTGATGAACTTTGTTTTTTTACCATCAGAGCAAGATATATTTTATTGCTTAAAATGCACAAAAAATTTAAATCCAAGGAACCCACGAGTCACGATTTCACGACTCACGACCACAAACTCTGATATTCTAATATTAAACAAAAATATTCTGTACTCTTTTATTTATTTATTTATGTAAGTAGGTTAGGCTACGTTATTTCTCACCTTTAATATCCTGCAAACATTTGATAATAGGCTCGTCGTGATCCTGCATCATTTCGCACAACATTGACACATTCTTGAATATGGTGTACCAGAAGTCGGGGATTCCCTTCACATTGGGGTCCATGGGAGGCCTGCAACCATCAACCCTGGTTAACTGTGGTTTTAACATATTTAAAACAGTTTTCACGGTTAAAATGCCTCAGTTGGTGATGCATGTTAGAAATCAATCATGATTCTCAGTTAATGGTGTAGTGTGTCATCATATAAAACAATCTTTTATTGTCATCTCTCCAGATAAACCCTCTTATACTCTGATTATTTGTCATTATAATAATTAAATAATATCAGTCATTATAAATCAATTGACAGACAGAATAGTCTATCAAACACTGTATATTGACATTTGACACCGATTTTCTAAAGCAGCACAAATTAGCCTTTACCCCTAAGGCTAATGTATGATTGTACAATAATGCACACTAATGTTTCACTTAACATGTTGATAATTTTGATTACCCATTCTGGTGTGTTGCTTGAAAAGAAAGCTTGGAAAGAAAGCTTGTTGAGTTATAACCCAAGGGCCCACGCAGCAAGTATGAGTTGTGTTCCTGACCACTGCTGACCTTGTAGGTCATTTATACCCCAGATATTCCAAAAATAATATGTGAAGCATTTCCGCATGGTTTAAGTAGTACTAAACACTATGGCAATCTAATTTCAATCTTAAGTACTTGGTACTTTAAGACACCTCAATAAAGTATGGCGACTGCAAAACAGTTCATCAGTTTGGCAGCTATTTTAACATGAAAATAATGTTACTCTAAACTCTCATGTTACACTTAGGTTTAGTTCAAAAGTTGAAGGTGACAACGTACTCTGCTGGTTCCTTGTCTTCCTTCTTTTCGTCTCCCTCAGCGATGGCCGCGTTTTGTACGGCGCGAGCCAACTCCTCTTCCTCGGACTCGTCCCGCCACGGGTTGAGGCATTCGTCATCCGTTGGCTCGTAAGCACCCGTCACTATTTGAGCACGCTGCAAATGTTACGAATGATGTAAATTCATGTTTTTAGGGCACATGAAACTGAAATCACAGCTGTGAAGATGTCATGGTAATAAATTAAAGACTTGCAAAAAAGTTTCTCAATCCAGCGTGTTTCTTTTCATGTATGTGCAGTACAAGGATTTCTTTGAGATTTCTGAAAAGATTCCTTGGCTAGATGGTCCCATAAAGTTTGGATAATCAATCTCACAGTTACCAAAAGTTGATTAACATTATTCGTTTGTGAAAAATTATTTGTTTGTGAAAAACTAGACAAATAACAATGTTGCTAGGCCGCAAATTGATATACACGCTCTGTGACATCTGTCTAGCTATTACCATTTACTGTTGATGAAATACAGCCTGCTGTCCATGGACAGACAGCTGAGGCTTAGTAATATGGCTATTGGTGATAAATGGCCAATAGGGTCCCATTGGCACGCTTTGGGTACTGAACCCTGACAAGGTTGATTGATTTTTAATATAGGAAATTTAAGAGCATGAAATCGTTAACATGCACCATCTTTGGTCATGTTTAATCAAGTGTGACTGTTAAGATCAGGTTTCGTACAAAAAGATAATGAACGCTTCTTATGCTCCACCGAACCAGAAAGCATACTAAAAGTTTGGCAGGTCCTATATTAAAGTGACCTGTGTGTTTTTATCAAATGACTCAACTTATAAGAGAATTCTATAAGTTCAATCTAGCTAGATTATTCCTCAGTAAACCCAACCCATACCTAAGGTAATCTTTTTTAGGGCAGATTGAATGCAAATTACCAGTCTTCTGCGTCCACAAGTACTTCTGAGGCAGTGTAATTTTTTAAATTCACACTAACTGTGCTTAAGTCGTAACTTAATCTGGCATTTAGTTTTAAGAGATTTATTTTCCCAAAAAAGACCAATCATAATACTAAAGTTAATTTAGAAAATGCTTGATCAATTTTTTCTTACTCATTGAACTCATTGAATAATGAATACTTCGTTTGGCAAGCTATTGTACACGACCCTATCCCCTATCCCTCAATCCTCAATCTGTATAGTCTTTGAACCATGAGTTTTAGTCCTAGCTTTTGATAATTGTAATTTATGTTTGTATTGTGTACAATGTTTATGTGATTTAGTTTTAAAAGTAATTTGTGTGTGAATTGAATTTAAAAGAATTTTTCTCACTAGCATGCATTTGATTTGATATTACCTTACTGACATCTCAAGTTAACTTGAAGATACACTACTCTTTTTACCATGTTGAAAAATGCTAAAAAATTACCTTTTCAAGCAGTGGCTTGTACATTTTCTCGTACTTGCACTCGAGGGCATGCACCTCCGAGTAGAACTTGGACTCGATGTCCGCAAACTCCTTCTGCAGCGACCTCAGCGCCCGGATCCGCCGACGCACGTTGGGCGGCAGAGACGCCATCGCCTCCGCGTGGATGCGGCTCGTAATGGCCGCTAGCATCTCGTTGCGGGATATACCGCTATGGGACAAAAGGGTTTGGTTAATAATATAGAACTGACACGTTGGTCTAGTGGTTATCATGTTCGACTGCGGCTGACGAGGTCCCGGGTTCGAGTCCCGGGTTGAGCCATAATTAAGCGTTGGGTTTTTCCGATTAGAAATTCTCAGTACTAGCCCGGAGTTAGGAAGTTGGCGGTGTTTCACCTCCGTGCCTCGGAGAGCATGTTAAGCCATCGGTCCCGGTTATTATCCCTAACATGATAATAGTCGTTAAAGCTCGCCAACCTGCATTGGAGCAGCGTGGTGGGTCTAAGCTCTAATTCCCTCTCTTCTATGAGAGTGGAGGCCTGGGCCCAGCTACCAGTGGGACGTTAATGGGTTGTAGTGGTGGACGCTGTCACCGGGTCAGATAAGTTTGTGGGACTATATTTTTTTATTTCACTACAAGTTAGTCCTTGACTCAGACTATACAGTCTAAGATGGTAGCACTAGCCTGCTAACCTGGAAGGTGTATAGCAGTTATTTTAACTCATACCCCTAATCGGTTTCTACAGGCCACCGTACTGGAACACTAAATCTTAAACTAGCCACGTCCGAAGCCACCGGACCAGATCAGAGGCAATTCAAGAATCTCCAAATTGACCCCGCCAGGGATCGAACTCGGGTCCTCACACTAAGACCATAGCGATCACCACATGATTGGCTACCTTTATCCTGATTCCTGAGTAAAGAAAATAATTTTTAAAATTTTTTTTACAAATTATTTAAAAAAAAATCAAATACAAATCGCAGCGCGCAAGCTTATCTTGCTGATGGGTGCAGTGAGTCTTTCATTGTATTTTTTTTAATCACATAGATCTAGCTTCAAGTTTACTTTCAATAAGTAAAATCTCAATACTCGAACATAGCTGACGACCTGAGTAGATATAAAAAGCTATGTATTATCATACAACTTTCTAGTAAACGGTTTTCACGCGAACGAGCTGCAGTTAGTAATAAACATCGCGGATCAGGCCTACTCTAAACACGCACAATTTATTGCGCGTCCTAGTTTCTTCATCGATGATTCTCGCTGAATCAAACGTGTATTTTAGTAGCATGATTACATTTTACGATCTCGTTGGATCATGCAATACAAAATATTATAAGGATAGTGATGCTCGATGACGATTTCAATAATTCGGAGACAGTTGACGTTGACATAGGAGACTAAACTGAGGAGCACAGCCTCATATGAAAGAAGAAGACCTAACATGGCCCAAAACACGTTGTCATAGGAGCTAAACTGAGGAGCACAGCCTCATATGAAAGAAGAAGACCTAACATGGCCCAAAACACGTTGTCATAGGAGCTAAACTGAGGAGCACAGCCTCATATGAAAGAAGAAGACCTAACATGGCCCAAAACACGTTGTCATAGGAGCTAAACCGAGGAGCACAGCCTCATATGAAAGAAGAAGACCTAACATGGCCCAAAACACGTTGTCATAGGAGCTAAACTGAGGAGCACAGCCTCATATGAAAGAAGAAGACCTAAGATGGCCCAAAACACGTTGTCATAGGAGCTAAACTGAGGAGCACAGCCTCATATGAAAGAAGAAGACCTAACATGGCCCAAAACACGTTGTCATAGGAGCTAAACTGAGGAGCACAGCCTCATATGAAAGAAGAAGACCTAACATGGCCCAAAACACGTTGTCATAGGAGCTAAACTGAGGAGCACAGCCTCATATGAAAGAAGAAGACCTAACATGGCCCAAAACACGTTGTCATAGGAGCTAAACTGAGGAGCACAGCCTCATATGAAAGAAGAAGACCTAACATGGCCCAAAACACGTTGTCATAGGAGCTAAACTGAGGAGCACAGCCTCATATGAAAGAAGAAGACCTAACATGGCCCAAAACACGTTGTCATAGGAGCTAAACTGAGGAGCACAGCCTCATATGAAAGAAGAAGACCTAACATGGCCCAAAACACGTTGTCATAGGAGCTAAACTGAGGAGCACAGCCTCATATGAAAGAAGAAGACCTAACATGGCCCAAAACACGTTGTCATAGGAGCTAAACTGAGGAGCACAGCCTCATATGAAAGAAGAAGACCTAACATGGCCCAAAACACGTTGTCATAGGAGCTAAACTGAGGAGCACAGCCTCATATGAAAGAAGAAGACCTAACATGGCCCAAAACACGTTGTCATAGGAGCTAAACTGAGGAGCACAGCCTCATATGAAAGAAGAAGACCTAAGATGGCCCAAAACACGTTGTCATAGGAGCTAAACTGAGGAGCACAGCCTCATATGAAAGAAGAAGACCTAACATGGCCCAAAACACGTTGTCATAGGAGCTAAACTGAGGAGCACAGCCTCATATGAAAGAAGAAGACCTAACATGGCCCAAAACACGTTGTCATAGGAGCTAAACTGAGGAGCACAGCCTCATATGAAAGAAGAAGACCTAACATGGCCCAAAACACGTTGTCATAGGAGCTAAACTGAGGAGCACAGCCTCATATGAAAGAAGAAGACCTAACATGGCCCAAAACACGTTGTCATAGGAGCTAAACTGAGGAGCACAGCCTCATATGAAAGAAGAAGACCTAACATGGCCCAAAACACGTTGTCATAGGAGCTAAACTGAGGAGCACAGCCTCATATGAAAGAAGAAGACCTAACATGGCCCAAAACACGTTGTCATAGGAGCTAAACTGAGGAGCACAGCCTCATATGAAAGAAGAAGACCTAACATGGCCCAAAACACGTTGTCATAGGAGCTAAACTGAGGAGCACAGCCTCATATGAAAGAAGAAGACCTAAGATGGCCCAAAACACGTTGTCATAGGAGCTAAACTGAGGAGCACAGCCTCATATGAAAGAAGAAGACCTAAGATGGCCCAAAACACGTTGTCATAGGAGCTAAACTGAGGAGCACAGCCTCATATGAAAGAAGAAGACCTAACATGGCCCAAAACACGTTGTCATAGGAGCGAAACTGAGGAGCACAGCCTCATATGAAAGAAGAAGACCTAACATGGCCCAAAACACGTTGTCATAGGAGCTAAACTGAGGAGCACAGCCTCATATGAAAGAAGAAGACCTAACATGGCCCAAAACACGTTGTCATAGGAGCTAAACTGAGGAGCACAGCCTCATATGAAAGAAGAAGACCTAACATGGCCCAAAACACGTTGTCATAGGAGCTAAACTGAGGAGCACAGCCTCATATGAAAGAAGAAGACCTAACATGGCCCAAAACACGTTGTCATAGGAGCTAAACTGAGGAGCACAGCCTCATATGAAAGAAGAAGACCTAACATGGCCCAAAACACGTTGTCATAGGAGCTAAACTGAGGAGCACAGCCTCATATGAAAGAAGAAGACCTAACATGGCCCAAAACACGTTGTCATAGGAGCTAAACTGAGGAGCACAGCCTCATGTGAAAGAAGAAGACCTAACATGGCCCAAAACACGTTGAAATAGGAGCTAAACTGAGGAGCACAGCCTCATATGAAAGAAGACCTAACATGGCCCAAAACAACACACTTGCAAAACCAGTAGCAAGATTTATCGAACAAAGGACTCGAGCTCGCATATTACATATTGGAAAACATTTATTTACATCGTTCGAAACTTACTTGGTCGTTCTATAGAAGGCAACTTACAAGTCTCGACACCTATACGTAGGTACTAGGTACCTACCTATCCAGATACGCGTCCCTCGACATTCAAAAGTCATCCACCCCGTACAAGTATCAAAACGTGCCGTATCGTATATGGGCCCTTAAAGGCATGGTATACACGAGATTAATAGATTAATTATTGTCATACGGCGACATACTTTGCAATACAAAGTGGCGATGTATAAATGATACAAATAATACTATGGCGATAAAATTGTGTGCGTAACTTTTTTTATAAAACATTTGGTCCGGTAGTGTACCCAGTTATGCGGAGCAGAGCGGAGGTGGGTTTAACCAACCAAGGAGACCAATGCGCTCCACAATTACGGTAAAATGACAGCTCTGAGCTGACGATCGGAAAATCTCTTATCTCAGAAAAAGGCTGACCTCTTCTCTCTATTGGCTATGATGCATTGTAGAATAAAATGTAACTAGATGATGTCCTTCCCCGGGATGTAACCTAACCCTAAACCAAATTTCATTAAAATCGGTTGAAAATATGGGCCGTTGTCTGTCTGCCACGCTTTCGTGGCAGACAGACAGACACACTTTCGCACACTATAATAACATCAGCCAATCGTAACAATTGAGATTGCAATAAAGATGCAGATTTTCCGTAATAAGACCGCAGATTACACAGAGATGATACCTACTATAGAATTAAAAAATCAATTTGGTTTGAAGACTTGCAACATATTGGCGCTAGATAACCGGGCTTAGTCTAGAAAGCCTCTGTGCCATTTAACAGGAGCTTTGAATAAGTAAATAAGAATTTGTTCAGACCAAAAGTTTTGTGCAGTCCCGTTAAAAAGTGTGCCATTTTAAGAGTACCCACCACATATTTTGCAACTTGATAGAGCTGCATATGTAGCAAAATATACATAAGTAAGTGCCGCGGTTGCAACCTTGCAGACGTCCATTACTAAATGACACTAGACAGGCAGACGACGCGTAGTTGTAACCTACTTCTCAGTTGAAACCGATCCAAGTCAGTCTTTACATAATGTAGTGTAAGCCTCTAGTTACTGTTTAAGTTCATGTATCCATTATTTAGTGTGGATTATTAAAGTATCATCCGAAACCTGTGGTCGTTTCTCATTCGCCTACCCAAAACCCTATATGGCGACCCTGCCAGCGCGTGCGCGGCCAGTGACCGACCGTGTAAGGAAACTATAACATAAACACTGAGTGGAATGCAGTGCTGAAGAAGATGTTATAATCATGGCAATAGTTGTAAATTATAATTCGTCAAACTGGCTACGTGTGAGATTTGTGCTTTGGCAAAAAACTTTTATAAAGTGGAAAAAATAATAATGGGCAAGCAACAATCAAAGGAGCAAGAAATTATAATTGCTCAGAATGGTGCTGGGAACTCTGCTTCCACGGAGCAGTTATTGTGGCACGCCAGTTCGACATCATATGCTTTTATTGCCATTTGTGGTCTTCTGTTTATTGGGGCAGCGATACTGCTATTTCGACATTATCAAAGGTGTCATGGAAATTGGATCCAGCGGAGGATCGAAGCCTATGACCTGCAAAGGTCGACGAGTATGTATCGGCGACAGCAACGAGAAAACGTTGCCGCTTCAAAGGATTCGCCGGTGTGAGTGTGTGTCAGTGCGCGGCGAAAATTCGTTAAAAGTGTCAATGTGCGACAAATATTAGTTAAGAGTTAGTAATATGTATGTGTAATCCTATAATTAATTATTCCCTGCCATATTTATCATGTTATTAATTTTAAGGTACTATAAACGATTTTATTAATTTTTATTTGGGTAGGTATGTATGTCTATTGTAAGAGAAAAAGGGAACCGAAGCAAAATGTTTGTATGATAGATTTTGTTTCTTAAAAAATTTAATTGTAACTCAAGTAGAACGTAAAGAAATAAAAAGTTCAGAGAGTGAACAGATTTATAAAATATTTGATAACATTAATTCGCTGTATACGAAAGTAGTTCAACTTTGTTCTGAGTGTACTGATAGTTATCCCAGTGCACCCATCATCATGGAGAAGTTTGAGCTAAAAACTGCAGTCTCTCTGCTACCAGTTATGACGGGTGATGAGAACGTCACGAAACAATTAATTTCGAATATAGAGATGTACGAATCAATGATCGACGAAAATAGTAAAAAACATCTGATACAGTTTGTTTTAAAATCAAGGTTGTCCGAAAGCGCTAAGCTGCGCATGTGTTCTAATTATTTGTCTATTACAGAATTACTCAAGGATATGCGAAGTATATTGTTACCTAAGAAATCTGACACGGCGATTCAGTCTCAACTACAATGCATCCGACAAGATAACAGGTGTATTCAAGAGTTTGGTAAGCAAGTCGAAAAATTATTTGTTGATTTGACGGTTTCTCAGGCCAACGGAAATTCTGCCTCGTATGAAATTTTGAAGCCAATAAACGAGCGGATTGCAATTAAAAGATTTTCCGACGGTTTGCGAAATAGTCGACTGAGTACTATCATTGCAGCTAGGAACTACAGTTCACTGAAGGACGCGATTCAAGGTGCATTAGACGAGAACCTTTCCAGCGGTAATGAAGACCGAGTGATGAATTTTCACCATAACAGAGGTAGGTCTAGTTTTAATCGTAACCCACGAGGACGTTTTCTAAATAATTCTTTTAGAGGATTTTCTAGGGGGATGCCCGCATCTCAGAATTCGAGTAATTATGGTCGTGGTCGTAGTTATCGTGGTAATTTTCATAATGTCGCTTCTCGCGGACAAAATAATTATCACGGCTCCAACGGTTTTCGTGGCCAAACATGGGTTCGTAACCAGGCGCGACGGAATCAAATAAACTTAGCCGAAATGAATCTTAGTGGTGATTCAAATCAAAAGCGTAGTGATGAGGTCCAAAACAACAAGGACACTGACAAGGATAATATGTGGTTTTTCGAGCATGAACATTTCTATTGCGAAAATATAAATTCAGTTCATATGAATGTTTTTGATGAGGAATGTAGCTGGCTAATTGACACCGGTGCGTCGTTATCTGTAATACGACTAGAGTTATTAGACAAATGGAACATTCCTTTCCATATAGAGCCTATTCGAATAAACGGTATTGGAGGACATATATTTTGCGATGGATTTGTTTGTTTAAAATTAAATTATAAAGACTTTTATTTTGAACATAAATTTTATGTTTTGAAAAACTTTTCTTGTAGAACAGATGGTATACTAGGACAGGATTTTTTGAGTAAATTTAATTGTTTACTAGACTTTGAAAGAAACATTTTGACCCTTCAGCAAGGATCACCCATTGAGATACCTTTACAGATGGGACAACTAGGTTATAATAGTTACATAACAATCCCGCCTAGGTGTGAATTCACGTATTTTATGCGGACGAACTTAAAAAATGAGTATGTGGTTATGCCTAAGCAATTGAGTGATGGAGTATTTTTAGCGTCGGTTTTGGTTAGTCCTGTTGGTGGTAAAATTCCACTAAAAATTTTAAATACTAGAGAGGAAGAAGTTAAATTAAGTTATTTTGTTCCTGATATAGTAAGCTTGAATGAATATTCCTTGTGTTCATTTGAAAAAAGTAACGTTAACGCGGAACGTGTGAAAAAATTATTCTCCTTTTTGAGTCTAAGCCATCTTACCAAAGAAGAGCAAATTTCTATCGAAAATATTTGTGCTAAATACTCTGATATATTTTTACTACCAGGAGATAAATTAGGTGTTACAAACATGTATAAACAATCAATACATTTAAGAGATAATGCTATTCCTACGTACACAAAGCCGTATAGACTACCAAAAAGTCAAAAGCATGAAATCGATAGGCAAATTAAACAAATGTTAGATAACGATATTATAGAGGAGAGTAGGAGCGAATGGTCTAGTCCAGTCCTTCTCGTTCCGAAGAAAAGTGATAGTCATGGAAACAAAAAGTGGCGAATTGTAATTGATTATAGAAAATTGAATGATAGACTCCAAGATGACAAGTTTCCATTGCCTAACATAACAGAGATACTCGACTCTTTGTCAGGAGCTATATATTTTACACATTTAGACCTTAGTCAAAGTTATTATCAATTAGAATTATGTCCGGAAAGTAGAAAATATACTGCATTTACTACCGATAGGCAGTATCAAATGAAACGACTGCCGATGGGTTTGAAAATCAGCCCAGGTGCTTTTAGTCGATTGATGACAGTAGCAATGTCTGGTTTACAATATGATAAGTGTCTTGTTTATCTCGATGACGTCATATGCTTTGGGAGAAATCTCGATTCTCATAACAATAATTTAATTGACATTTTTGAAAGATTTAGGAAAGTGAATTTAAAAATAAATCCCGAAAAGTGTAAATTTTTAACTAAACAATTGCTGTATTTAGGCCATGTAGTATCTTCTAAAGGTGTTTTACCTGATCCAGAAAAAACCCGAGTAATGCAATGTTATCCAAATCCAAAAAATGCAGATGAAGTTAGACGTTTTGTAGCTTTTGCGAATTACTATCGTAAATTTATTCCACGTTTTGCCGATATAACTATACCTTTGAATAAACTGTGTAGAAAAGGTGCTAGTTTTGTATGGAGTACAGAATGCGAAAATTCATTTACTAAACTTAAACAATCCTTGGTCAATCCACCCATTTTGCAGTATCCCAATTTTGATGAAGAGAATGAATTTATATTGCGCACAGATGCTTCTGGATTAGCTATAGGCTCAGTACTATGTAACAAAAATGATTTACCAATAGCATATGCAAGTCGTACTTTAAATAAATCAGAGATAAACTATCCAACAATAGAAAAAGAGCTTTTAGCTATTGTATGGTCAGTCAAATATTTTAGACCATATCTATTTGGCAAAAAATTTACAATTAAAACGGATCACAAACCGTTAGTCTATTTATTCAGTATCAATAACCCTTCCAGTAGATTGTTAAAATTTCGGTTAATCCTAGACGAATATGATTACGTAATAGAATATGTTAAAGGTGTGAGTAATGTAGCTGCAGACGCATTATCTCGCATTATTTTAACGTCCGATGAATTAAAAAATATGAATAAAGAAGTTTTGAATGTTATGACTCGACGAATGGCGAAAAAGCTATATGATAAAACAACTGACAATACTGACAGTACAGACAATACTTTGCTTAACAAGAGTGACGAAGACAAACGGCCTGATCAACCGAAAGTCGTTGAAATTCTTGGGAAGCCAAAGAATTGTACTGAATTAATAATTTCACATTATAAACTAGGAAAAAATATGAAATACGTACATTTTAACGATTTCGTATACGTACCAAACAAGGATAAGATTTTTATAGACCCATTTTCTCGATCATGTTCGACGCGAGACGCTTTCGTGAGAGATTTGGATTCTATTTGTAAAAAGATATCGATCGATGAACTTTACATAATTAAAAATAATGAAAGTAAGAAGTATATAGAATGGTTAACCAAATATCGTAAAAATAATTATAATCGAGAAAGTACTCGAATTTATATTATAAAAAATGTAATAAGTATAGACAACGATGACGATAAAAAAGTTATTCTCAATGATTATCATTTACTACCTACAAGTGGGCACGCAGGTATACGGCGTATGCTCAATAATATAAAGAAATGTTACTTCTGGCCAAAAATGGTGGAAGATATAACGGAATATGTAAAAAAGTGTAGCAAATGTCAAAAACAGAAACATTCGTTACACACCAAACAACCTATGGTTATAACTACTACTGCGCAGTCTGCCTTCGATAAAGTTTTCTTAGATATAGTTGGGCCCTTAGATAAGGATTATTATAATTACTCATATATACTCACTCTTCAATGTGAACTAAGTAAGTATGTTGAAGCATTTCCATTAGTAAATAAGGATAGTGTAAGTGTAGCGCGAGCTTTCGTGGATAACTTCATACTACGTTACGGGATACCACGTGAAATAGCAACAGATCGGGGATTGGAATTTGTCTCTAAGACAATGACTGAGGTATGTAAATTGCTAAATATAAAACATACTGTATCCTGTGCATATCATCATGAATCTATTGGTTCACTCGAAAACTCACATAAAAGTTTAAATGCATATTTGAGAATTCAAACCGACAACAATTCTAGAGATTGGAGTTATTGGCTACCATATTGGTGTTTTTCATATAATACTTCAGTAAATTCAGCAACTAAGTTTACACCATATGAACTTGTGTTCGGTAAACCATGTAACATACCTTCTAATTTAAAAAATCATGTAGTTGAACCATTATACAATTTTGAAGACTATCCACTAGAGTTAAAATTTAGACTCCAAAAAGCACAAAGTGATGCAAGACAAAATTTAATTTTATCTAAAGAGACTAGAAAATATAAATATGATCAATATTTAAAACCAGTAACGTATAGAAAAAATGATTTACTATTAGTTAAAAATGAAGTAGGAAATAAGTTTAGTGATGTATATTCTGGTCCATATAAAGTTTTAAAAGATATGGAACCAAATGTAAAAATAATACGTAATAATAAGATAGAAATAGTACATAAAAATAGAACTAAATTGTATGTAGAGTAAAAAAAAAAAAAAAAAGGTTATTTTCCTTTTCTTTTTTTTTTCATTTTGTTGGGGCGTGTAGTGTAAGCCTCTAGTTACTGTTTAAGTTCATGTATCCATTATTTAGTGTGGATTATTAAAGTATCATCCGAAACCTGTGGTCGTTTCTCATTCGCCTACCCAAAACCCTATAATAATATACTTACATATTAGGCTGAGATCTATAAAGCGTACTTTGACTTGGCTCAGACCTTACTTACGAGTTAAAACGAGATGGACTTATGTGAGTAACATCTGTAATGCTATCTCGTTTTAACAATGTCTTAAGACTAAGCAAAGTCAAAGTTCGCTCTATGTATAGATCTCACTCTTAGTTAACTAGCATGCCCCTCTTCGCGATTTCGTCCGCGTGGTTTAATAATTTAATTTCCGCGGGAACTCCTTTATTCTCCGTGATAAGCATATATGCCTTCCCCGAGACAGTACCTGTCTGTACCAAATTTCATTAAAATCTGTTGTAAAGATCGGCCGTGAAAGTGACACAAACAAACAAACTCACATTCGCATTTATATTAGTTAGGATTAGGATTAACAACATTTTATGAAACAATTTTGTCTAATTTTTAAAAATTACATGGTTTATGTGAAGTGTGGTACCAACTACTAACCTTGAAGTATGCATAGTAAAAAGTTTTTCTTAAAAAAATTGCAAAGTTAGACTAAAACAAATTACGTCTACGGTCTGAACGAGGTAGGAAGAAACTAGGCAGGCCGAATGATATTCGCAGTTACCTGCTTATTACCGATCAAGTGGAGCATGAAATGACTCACAGGTTCAACGACCCCTAATCTACAGACGATCGCTGCTTTTTACTACGAATTCGCTCACGAGGAGTCTTTTTGCACCTTTTGGATTAAAATTTTACAGGTTTCGTCTGGGATTTGCTACCTATTGCGTATTAATTTATTTTCGCCAATGCGCTAGGCCTTTTGTCGTGGCTTAGACCTACGGCCTCAAAACCTTCACATTCTGAGAAGAGACTCACGCAAAAAGGTGGACACGCCCCCCTATTCTTTAACTCTATTGCAAAATGTAAGCCACTGATATTTTGGGTAAAAAATATGTCAGTGACTTTAATTTTTTATGGCCACCGAGTTAGAGAATAGGGCTACTGGATTGGATGGGTTCTAAACCATTGAACATTTTATTTTAACTTCACTGGCTTGCGTGGTGAAATACGGCCCTTCTCATACTGAAAGGAGGCCCGAGCTTAGTTGAGATGATGACATCTCAATTTTGACGAATCTCTTGAGATTTGGACGCTATGATGCTAACTAATGGTCCTCATCTCAACAGGCATTGGAGAGAAGCAAGGTCGGAGTTTTTTTTACATGATAAAATTGTCAGAAATGAGGATATCCTAGGAGCATAGAAGAGAACAAAGTTAAACTTAAAACTTCATCTTTTCTACTCAAATTAACTTTTACAAGTGCTTTTGAATTGTCGAGAATCTACCGCTGGTTTGAGTATCCAGTAATATAGTTGATCAAGTTACAAAGGTGGGACGACATTGGCATTCTTGGGTAGTGAAATGGTGTGTTTCAGAGAGTGCAGTGTTCACAAATGCTCGATGGACAGAAGACATCAAAATAAGTGTGAAAATCCTTACCAGAAAACCTGTACTAGTGGATGTCTATTGGACACACAACTTAAAAAAAAAGAGGGATCTTTTGGTTAGACACTACCTCATTTTAACTTGTGTGAGGGTATGCTCACACAAGTTAAAATGTGTAACTTGTTCTAAAATATGTCAGAATTTATTTCCGTAGCCTGACAAAGGTAAGTTACCATAACTCATTCCGGCTGGCTGGCTGGGCACATTTGTGGTACTGTATTTTCTGAATTATACTTCATAGTAAAGTAGGGGTAAAAAGTAGTGACTAGGCCATGTCTATAAGTCAGAAAAGTTGGCAGCCCTAACAAATGGTAATAGGCCTATAAAAATTAATTGAAACAATGAATGAATCATTGTGAGTCACATCCTCTATTTGCTGGAATCTTAGTACAAGCTCTGATCTATTACTGAGACAAATTAATTTGTTAGGAATTTGTACATCCCTTATTCATAGTAAATATAATAATATAGATATTTAGATATAGACTATAAATGCAAGTGTCAGTCCATCTGTCTGTGACTCTTTCACAGCCCATCGTTTCAACTGAGTAAGACAAAATTTGGTACAGATAAGTTGCATCCAGCGGAAGGACATGGGCTACTTTTCCAGAAAATTCAAGTTCAGAAATCCTAAATTTATGCAGATGAAATCACGGTCATCCTAGTGCATAAATATATGTACCTATACTCCATTTTGCAGAGCATTTTGTGACTGTGGCTTTGAATTGTACATAAATGGAATGGTCTGGGTTGAATTCCTGAAAGAGACTGGCTCAGACCTCATTTGAGGCTACTTATTGTTCTATCATCAGGCAAAGTTATGCCACCAATTTAAGGTTGTTGGTAAAGAGAAAGACCCCTTTTCAATTTAATTTAGTTTTTCATCAGTAACTATTCCATTTAAAGCTTCTTACCAGAAATAGTTTCTAAATAAAATAATAGCCTTTTATTTCAGAGGTTTTACAGTGCTGGTCTCTAAAAATGGAATCACACTAAAAATAAAACCTATATCAGAGGAATTTGACGTTTCTATATGGTCATGACTTCATGAATACTTTATGTGAGTTCAACTCCCATGCAACTTAAATCCTGTATCATCCGATTTGCTTTATTTTAAAATATCTATACAAAATGTTTAGTTAGCAGCTAAGAGCACTTCCCACATTATTAAAATCTTGAATTTAATTTTTTTCACATCATTCTGCTTATTTATGTTAATTCCTAATTTTTCTATAGGCAGGTACAATTTTTTTAATAATTCACATGCAAACTGCACAATTTTAATCGAGCTGAGAACGTTTTGTTGCTTGTTGTAAATTTGACAGAATAGTTTGTAGTTCAGAGTATAGACAAGTTTATGTAGTTTTTTTTTTATTATATTAAAACCAGCTGAAAAGTGAGCGCGAAGGCGGATCCGCGCAGGCATTCACGATAAGCTAAGGCTTTGTTCTCAACCGCCATAAAGATAGGATCAAATCGTAACTTACAATAATAATTGTAGGTCTCCTTTAATTGAAACCCATGCTATAGGTATGTAAGATAATTATTCAACAAAGACAAAAGCTAGTCAAGTGACATTGACAGCCATTAAACACATGTTTTAATTTAGGTAGGTAGGTAGGCCTAATTTTGTAATTTGTATACACTTTGTACACCCGCTTTTTTTATTAGTAAGTATATCAATATAACATGTGCGTAGTTTACAATTTCAGGTTAACCTTACCTTTTCATGAGATGTGCCGCCAATTCGCCGCCGCCAACGATTTCTTCCTCATCACCAGTCTCCACCTCGGACGTAGCGTCTCCAGCGCGTTCGTTAGTAGTCATTGTTTTTTTTAGCTACAACAATAAAAAAAACTAAGTTACAAGTCGCGCCACGTTGCCGGCCACCGGTTTCGGAAACTAAAAAGAAAACAACACCAAGTCCGACGTAGAGAACTCGGAAACACACTTCATTACACAAAATTCTCTATCAATTCTCAAATGAAAACGTACTTCCAGTTTTCTTCAGTAAAACATAAATGCGCAGTTGCTAAAATCTTTCAGTTGTCGACCACATGGTCGCCCTATTCTAATTACGAACACTTCACTTTTGAACCTCAATCTTTAGTCAAATTTATAAGCACTTTCACGGGTTGAATAAATTTTAAAACTTTATAAAGCAATATTTCCTAATTTAAGTAATTTTTTGATTTTTCTAACTTACCTTCCTGCCGACAAGACTAGCGAGAAAAGAAAGATGGCGATATTGACCATAGAGTCAAAGATTGAACGAACCATATACCTCCATGGAACGAACAATCAACGACATTAAAATATTACAAAGTTGCGAAGGAACTTCAAGTTAATCATTGAACGTTTCCGGACGTAGAAGAGAAGTCTCCCGACTCCCTTCCTTTGATTATGTATATATGTATATATATACATAATCAAAGCTCCCTAGTCCCTTCCCTTGCTCATTGAAGGTCTACACTTTCCAGCATTTTATATTTTTACTTATTGGCATAGGGTTGTAAGTAAAAGAAAAACATTCTGGTTTAAAAGAATTCTCCTTTGAACCAGAATATTTTCTTAGATTATGTGACGAAAGGAAAGTCGGAAGATAATTTTGTTTGTTGTATACTATAGTGACATAGTCCAAAACTGAAATGCGGTTGCATTGCAATTGGCCTAGACGACCCTCAGAAATGGCCAGAAAACTCGTTAGACAAAAGCCGAAGTTTCGGCTTCGGGCTAAGCGCTCTGGCCATTTCTGAGGGTTGCCTACTGTATATTATTATACTCTTTGGTTGCCTAGGCCAATTGCAATGAATCGCATTTCGGCTTTGTAATATAATTCGACGCTATCTAGGTATAGGTATAATAGGCATCTTCTAGGCAAGCGCGTCCCATCTTAGGCCGCATCATCACTTCCCATCAAGTGTGATTGTGACCAAGCGTAAGCATAGTGATGAATGATTTAAAAAAAAAAATGGTAGACCGTATAATGAGTAAGCACTCCGTTCTTTACCTATAGCTTCATGGTATCATCAGGCTCAAACCTTGGGGTCAAATGGGCTGGAAGCTGAAATCCAAAGCCGTAAAGCCAGTTAAAAAAAAAATCACTGTCAACGCTGTCAAAGTCAAAATTAATGGCTGTGTTCCGATATAGACTGCGAGCACTGTTCAGTGGTCTTTAGTAAAGACCACGGAACGAATTGCTCCACAGTAAAGACTCTTTACTGTGGAGCAATTCGTTCCGTTATAACTGACAGTAAACTGCTGCAGTATCATAAATATGACGTCATTAATCGACGCCATCTTTGTACTGTGAGCACTGGCGTTTTCGAGGTAAGGTGCTCTCAGTGCTTGGCTCAGTGCTGACAGCGTTCCGTTTTAAGCAGTACCCAGTATACCTAACTATAAAGGAACGGCTTCGCAGTGTAATAAAGTGACGTCACACCTTACAGTGCTCGCAGTGTATTTCGGAACACAGCCAATGTCAACTGGCAGCTCTCTGCAGGGCGAGGCGATTATGTAAAACCTGCATCAATCATTGTTACAGTCTCAATTGTTTTGATTGGCTGAATTTATGGTAATTTTGCTGCATCAATGGATTTTGGCCAATACCTAGTGGAAGAGTGCTAACCAATCACAGGTGATTGCGATCATTTTTAGGCAATACCCCTGCTGGCTCTCTGATCTCTCTGATCAGTGGTCACTGGTCTGTGGTCAAAATATTTTTACGCGAGCTTGCGAGTTTCGACTTTCGAGAAAATTATGCGGAATTTCCTAAACATTTCAAATCTTCTACAAAATAAATGAGTCCTGATGTACTGAATTAAGTAAATTAATAGGCCAGGACAAAACATGCCGCCAACAGTTCAAACAAATGAACCCGAGCGGGAAAAGCGTCCTCAGAGGACTGGTGAAAGACGGTAAGTTAAAGTTACGAGCATTCTGTAAACATTTACGCTAAACACTGAACAGGCTAAAGTAACATTAATTTTCAGCCCCGAACTAGTTACACGAGTGAAATACTGCAATACGTTACCTGATATACCATTTGACTTGAAGTTTATCACCTATCCATTCCCATCTACACGATTCATTCAATACAACCCGACTTCCTTGGAGAAAAATTATCGATATGAAGTATTGACTGAGCATGACCTAGGCGTGCATATAGACTTGATAAATAGGGATATATACCAAGGGGATGGTAACGCACAGCTTGATCCGGCAGATGAGAAACTTTTGGAAGATGATGTGCTTACGCCTCAAGATTCTAAGCGTTCTCGCCATCATGCTAAAAGCGTGTCTTGGCTGCGTCGTTCAGAGTACATTTCCACTGAGCAGACTAGGTTCCAGCCGCAGTCTATGGAAAAAGTAAGCTATGTTTTCCCCAGCTTTATATTATACTATTTTGCACTACTTAACTAGGTCCATTTGCACTATTATTAGATTGCTGCTAAAAGCTTTAGGCTTTGTGAGGAATGGTGAATATTAATGATAATATGGGTACTGCTAAGTGTCTTGCAATAAAACTTGGAGAAGTCAGCTCAGGCAAGTTACTCAAATTGTGTTAACACTTTCAGTTCGTCAATTTTCGAAAACTGACTCTAAGCTTACTTTTACTCGTTCACTCCACACTACTGAACTAATTTGGCTGAAAATTTAATGGAGATTATACTTATGAAGATAATGATACTTATACCCTGAATTAACACAGACTATATTTTATCCATTAAAATAAAAGACTTGTGATGGGAATCAAAAAACCTTAACAATGAAGTCATAGGTGTCATCTAGTTATAACTAATTTCTTGCAAAATGACTCTTGCAAGTTTTATTATAGTAGACTCTGCTGAATATTAATTAAGTAAAATATATTACTTACTTAGTTAATAAATAAACAATATAGTCCCAGTAAAGAAAAAAACTTCACTTCAAAGTTGTTAAGTAACTTAGTAAAAGTTACTGAAGTAAGTAAATATTATGTTTAAACTATAGGTTGAAGCCAAAGTTGGTTACAATGTCAAGAAGATATTCAGCGAGGAAACTCTATACATGGACAGAGACAGCCAAATTAAGGCCATTGAAAAGACCTTTGAAGACAACAAGATACCAATTGAGAAGCATTATAGTAAACCCGGTGTGACTCCAGTAGAGGTCATGTCTGTGTTTCCTGACTTTGAAATGTGGAAGTATCCATGTGCACAGGTCATATTTGATTCAGACCCTGCACCTTCGGATAAGAATATTGCTGGGCAGATTGAAGCCATGTCACAGGCTATGATTAGGTAAGTTTGTTATACATTCTGCTGCTGTCCCTATAGGATAGTATAGTTATTAACTGCCTCGTTGGTCTAGTGGTTAGCTAGATTATTCGATTGCGGCCAACGAGGTCCCGGGTTCGAGTCCCAGGTCGGGCCATAACAAGTATTGAGTTTTTCTGACATTAAATTCTCAGTACTAGCCCACAGTTAGGAAGTTGGCGGTGTTTCACCCCCGTCCCTCGGAGAGCACGTTAAGCAGTCGGTCCTGCGCCTAATCTCTCTCCGGTCGTGTCGGATCCTCCGTCCCATCGGGCTATGAGAGCAAAGGAACAGAGAGTGCACTTGTGTATTATAGCACACACACTTGTGCACTATAATATCTCCCGCGCAGATGGCTAATCTCTGTGGAGATTGGCCGCCGTGGTCAAAATTTGATCGGGATTACATTATTATTATAGTTATTAAACTAGTTACAGTATGTTTTAATTATTTAGTTGTGAGATATGTTACAGTTATAAAAAAGACGTTTAGAACATTAATACAAATATATAATCATATTCTCTTTTTGAAGTTCTTTATTTTATTTATTATGAATTTTTCTATATGTACTCCAATAATCCAAACATTCCAATAATCCGGCACCCTCTGGTTTTTAATAGTGCCGGATTAGTGAGATTCTTCTGTATTATTTACACATTTAAATAAACAATACCTTGCTAAAGTGATTTAGAGCTTGCAATAAGGTCTGAAACACAGTGTTACAAAGAATCTAAATTGAAAACTGGTAAACATTTTCAGACCCCAACCTTAACTCACAAATCATATTATTATGTTCTTCCAGGGGTGTGATGGACGAGAGTGGAGAACAGTTTGTAGCATACTGTCTGCCCACTGAGGATACCATACAGAAACGACGACGCGATATCGCGGAAAACGTACCCTACTTGGACGGAGACACATACGAGTATAAGATGGCTAGGGAGTACAACTGGAATGTCAAAAGCAAGGCCTCGAAGGGTTATGAGGAGAACTACTTTTTGGTGAGAAACTTGCCTGATTAGTTTAATATTTGGGATGTTGCCTGGGAAATAGATAGGGATTACCCCACCCACTATTTCAAACATAGTTCTTGTGATTATCGTTTATGATGAAGTATGCGAATATGATATGTCTGACTATCTGCTACTCTTTTACGGCTCATCTGTTCAACCATTTTTGATGAAATTTTTTTTTATCCACTACAAGTGCTAAAAAAAAATTTCATTTCATTCAGTCAAATTTCATTTCATTTAGTCTAGGGCTACCTTGACTGCGATCTCACCTGATAGTAAGTGATGATGCAGTCTAAGATGGCAGCGGGCTAACCTGTTATGGGCATGGCATATTAAACCCATACCCCTATTCGGTTTCTACACGGCATCGTACCGGAACGCTAAATCGCTTGGCGGCACGTCTTTGCCGGCAGGGTGGTAACTAGCTACGGCCGAAGCCAAACATAGCCAAACATAGGCTACTTTTTATCCCAGAAAATTGAAGAGTTCCTGCAGGAATCTAAAAACCTTAATTCACACAGACGAAGTCGCGGGCATCATCTAGAATGCGGAAGTTTGGATAGATGTTTGTTACTCAATCACGCCTGAACAGCTGAACGGATGTGAATGAAATTTGGCAAAGAGATAGATTATACTCTAGTCTAGTCTTTTTATCCTGGATGATGCGATGCGATCTGTGATGGTGGGATTGACAAAATCTCGCGATCGATTGATCCACCGGCCATCAAAATAGACAAACATAGCGCGTAATGCTAAATTACACACGGCACATCGTGTGTTTTGTCGCGTTTTCTCGCATCCTCATGCATTTTTGTTCTCTCCAGGTGGTTCGCAATCACTGCATATACTACAACGAGTTGGAAACTAGAGTCCGCCTGTCCAAGCGGAGGGCTAGAGCGGGCGTGGCGGCCCAAGCGCTGACCAGGCTGGTGGTCACCCACAGGCCCCTGAGCGCGGCCGAACACCGCATGCTGAGGCTGAGGGAGAAACAACTTGAGCCTCCACAGGTAAGTAACCTTAGTTAACCTAAGGTAACCTTAGTTTCCCTCCCTCGCACATTCTAACATTTTTAATGATTGTAGAGTTCTGAATACCTTAGTTAACCTAAGGTAACCTTAGTTTCCCTCCCTCGCACATTCTAACATTTTCAATGATTGTAGAGTTCTGAATACCTTAGTTAACCTAAGGTAACCTTAGTTTCCCTCCCTCGCACATTCTAACATTTTCAATGATTGTAGAGTTCTGAATACCTTAGTTAACCTAAGGTAACCTTAGTTCCCCTCCCTCGCACATTCTAACATTTTCAATGATTGTAGAGTTCTGAATACCTTAGTTAACCTAAGGTAACCTTAGTTTCCCTCCCTCGCACATTCTAACATTTTCAATGATTGTAGAGTTCTGAATACCTTAGTTAACCTAAGGTAACCTTAGTTCCCCTCCCTCGCACATTCTAACATTTTCAATGATTGTAGAGTTCTGAATACCTTAGTTAACCTAAGGTAACCTTAGTTCCCCTCCCTCGCACATTCTAACATTTTCAATGATTGTAGAGGAATACCTTAGTTAACCTAAGGTAACCTTAGTTCCCCTCCCTCGCACATTCTAACATTTTCAATGATTGTAGAGTTCTGAATGATGATGATGATGATTCCTTTGCCGAGTTCGGCAACAGCGACTGAATCTCTGTTAGGTATTTAAATATTTTGAATAAGGGCTTCGCTCATGTGCCCTGATGTGACTGATGTACCCTATTTTAGCACGGAATAAACGAGAGTTCTGAATAGGGTTTTAACAAATGTGGCCAAACTAATGCTGAGATCTATAGAGCGTTGACTTGGCTCAGACTTAACTTAGAGTTAAAACGAGATGAACTGTGAGTAACATAAATCTGTCTCGTTTTAACCATGTTTTAAGTCTAAGCAAAGTCAAAGTTCGCTGTATAGATCTCACACTAAGCCATCCATCCTCATATTATAAATGCGAAAGTTTGAATGGATGAATGGATGATTTGATGTTTGATGTTTGTTACTCAATCACGCCCGAAGATAAGTTGGTGGGAGTATAGATGGGTACCTAGTTTTTGATAGTGAAAATGGCGTGGAAAAATAGAAGTTGTTTTTATAAATATATATTATTTGTAGTAAAGAATATATTAATGATTGAATTATTTCTCAGGAAGAGGATGAAGAAGAAGAAGAAGATGAAGAGGAAGAACCAGAGGAAGAGAAACAAGAACAGAATGGAGAGAAGGAGAGGTGAATAAGTTGTTATTTTAATAGTTATTTTCTCAAACATGCATGGAAATATTGTCATTATTTTGAAAAAAGAACACGCGAAGTATCGAATTTTCGGACAAAGAAAATCAAATCCATTGCAGGAGCGTTTTTTGAATTTGGAATATTACAACGCTCCTGCAATGTTGTATGAAAAGGCGTGCTGGGGTTATTAGATACTATTTGATCGGATCTCTTTTGTCATTCTTGGCATACCATAGTCTCTTTGCTTAGTACAAATTGGGTTTACGTGGCTGTATAGCCATAAATGCGTTTGCCTGTCGGCACAGATGATAAAAAAAAAATTAGCGGCAAAGCTGAAAATTCGTCTTGATTTCTTATTTACATACTTAATAAATATAAATGTAATAATAATTAAAATGGTTTCCAACAGTTCAGAGAGTGAAATGGAGATTGATTGTACTCCACCAGATTTAAGATAAGAAGCCAAATTGGCAATGGAAAACCTGCTTCCAGCGAAGTCAAAAAAAAAATACATGAAAGTATATGAAAATTTTATGATAATATAAAAAGTATGTTTTATTTCCCTGCATTCTTTTGAGAAAAGCACTATATATGCCTCGGCGGAAATGGCAATTGCCTGTCTCGTATTAGTAAACTCATACTCGACCTCCAATTGCCTATTTCCCGGCCTTTGCAATAATGTACTATTATGCAACAGTTGTGTAATAAGGGGTATTAAAACACGAATGTGGGTTTATCACACGACGCAAAGCGGAGTGTGATAATAGTATCATATGAGTGTTTTAATACCTAATTATCAACAGTTGCATACAAGACTATCTACACTCATAATATGAATCCTCTATAACAGATTCTGAAATAGTTAGCTTACTGCTAACATTAAAACATCCAGTCCTAGTAACCTAATATCATCCATTACTGAGTATATACAAATAAACTAAGTATTAATGAAAGAATTATTTATTGTAGTAGTAATTAACACTTTTTATCTACTCCCATGCTATAAATCCCCTATAACAAAACAATAAAAAAAACGAAATAAAATGGCGGGGAATATTCTAATAACCTACTTTTTTTTTACAGCGGCGTGCGGCGTTCTGGTAGTGAAACGCGCGTATACACGCGCGTTCTTTTTTTGAAATTCGTATAGATGTTCTTTTTTTGTAATTCATACAGATACCACGCATCGAGCAGATGTGGCTGTCTGTTGAGTAAACCCTTTGCGCAGAGGGGATCGAAAAAAAAAACAAAGGAGTGTTGTTATGAAATTCAGTACAACATTACATCACCCGTTTGGATGATGTTATGGTTATTAGGACATTGGGTGTTTTAATGTTGGCAATAAGCTAACTGTTTGAGAACCTGTTATAGAGGATTTATAGCATGGGAGTAGATAAAAGTACAGAAAAAGTATCCTGAATCCTGATCTATATTTCGCCAACTCGGCTCAGCGATAAGACCGTGAAGACGTAACGAACAAAGACAGAGATTTAAATGGTTATCGAACTAACCGATTTTAAGTCTTTTGGAAGACCCTCACGAAGAAATAATTTCTTTTTGACATCATCCCTATTTATTATTAATGATAATAAATCTTCGTTCTCTAGATCTCGTTCCCGTTCCAAATCAGCATCGAAATCTCCCCATGGATCGGAGAAGTCGAAGGGATCGCGGCGGTCGAGGTCAAAGTCAAAGTCCAAGTCCAAATCCAAATCTAGGAGTCGTTCGCGATCCGGTTCTGGATCCAGGAAATCAAGGTCACGTTCAGGCTCCGCACAATCTGGATCCGCGAGGTGAGTTTGATTAATATAAAGGTTTTTCGGAATGAAAGGAACTAAGAAAGAGCCACCTTGGCGACCTCTCTAGTGAGGATGGATCTCTATCAAATATCAAATATCAAATAAATACTATAAATGCGAAAGTTTGGATCGATGGATGTATGGATGTATGTTGGTTACTCAATCACGCTCCAACGGCTGAACGGATCTGGATGAAATTTGGCACAGAGATAGATTATAGTCTGGAATAACACATAGGCTACTTTTTATCCCGGAAAATTAAGGAGTTCCCGCGGGAACCGTAAAACCTCGATCCACGCGGACGAAGTCGCGGGCATCAGCTAGTGGTCTTATAAGTTGGAGGTCCTGGGATTGATCACCGCGGTAAATTTGGAAAATGAGTTCTGAAAGAACAGAAAATTTAAAGACTGTGTTAAACATCATCTGTTAAGTCGAGGTTATTATAGTATAGATGATTTTCTCGATGACAAAGTTGCGTGGAAGCAACCGGCTTCGCATCCAGCAACCCACAAGTCAGTGTAATACCTACTTGTTACGTAGCGTATGAATTTTATATTATATACAAATTGTTACATTTTTCTGTTTTTGAAAAGAGCAACTGCTGGATTTCTTGCCGGTTCTTCTCAGTAGAATCATCTTTCCGAACCGGTGGTAGATTCTTACGACTTATCATAAGTGGCACAAGTTGTCCTACATGAAATAAATCATTTCATTTCATTGAATTTTCGCTAATCTGGCCTGGTGGCTTCTGCCGTGGTTAGTTATA
Organism: Erebia ligea; assembly: GCA_917051295.2. Lineage (NCBI taxonomy): Eukaryota > Metazoa > Arthropoda > Insecta > Lepidoptera > Nymphalidae > Erebia > Erebia ligea. The sequence continues at coordinate 5,021,298 of OU785241.1, forward strand.
ACACTACCGACAAAGACGTGCCGCCAACTTCATAAATTCCATAATTATTATAAATTCCCTAAATATAATAAAATAAAATAAATACCATTAATTTTTTGCTGCAAAATTTAAATTGAAAATGTTCATAGGTAAAAAATTGTTTTGCCATTTTTTAAATTAAATTGTAAAATTTATTCTAAATTATTGTTATAATTTGGTAATTCTATTTATAGGAGGGAAGGTCACTGAAGCATGAAGCACGGGGTATCCTAAATTATAACTAATAATTAATTATCGTGGTCCTGGATTCGAGTCCTGGGTTCGGGCCATAAGCGTTGGGTTTTTCTGACAAGAAATTCTCAGAGTTAGGAAGATGGCGGTGTTTCACCCGTTAGTGATAATAACTGGGACCGACGCATTGAAATAGAATGAGTAATAGAATCAGGGTCACGAACAAAAATTATCGCAAAAATGTCCCAATTTGACAACACCTAAACATTTGAGTATCTGACTGTTAAATGTAGAAAAAGGTATAATATTAGCAACAACTTCAGTTAATTATGCACCTTAAGATTAACACATAAAGCTAGATTACGATTAGAAAATATTAATTCTTAAGACGTTCTGTCATCAGAGAAAAGGTAGGAATAACCTTTCAATCCAAAATAAAAAGTAATTTTTAAAATATGTATAAAAATATTTATTATTAAAATAAAACTTAATGTGTAAGCAATAAGGTACGTCATACGTTGCCAAATTGGTACCTTTGCACTATTTTGGAACTAGACGCAACTCTTGGCATCACATTGTCAATATCAACAACGTCAATTTATTATAAACCTTAATACTTAGCATTTAGGATAGTTACGAATTTAGTATATTTATATTTAAGACCTTTTGTCTCTGTACTAAGGCAAAAACAAAAAAATTCAATGGAACGAAATTCAAATAGAACAATGGAGACATGGAGTTGCAGAATATTTTTTGCTGTGTATGTTCGTGTATATTTATTACTAGCTTACGCGCCCCAGCAACTCACTTATTTGTGTTATACCTGTACCGTATAATTTATTTATCAAAATAAAAATTGATACAGCTTTGGTGTGTTGTACTGCGAAAAACCACGTAGGTTTAAATTGCGTACCTACTCTTTCCTCTTCTATCAATATTTATAACTATACAATGCTATGATCTGCATTAGTATCTGTGTAAAAACACGAGGAAACTAAAACTAAACTACCTAACATTTGTTTAAGAAGTAAGAGTAACTTATATTTTGAATTATCCTTATAGTTAGTTTCATTTTAAAAATCCACTAAACATTTCATCCGACATTCCAAATGAATCCTATCGTTAAACAATAAGAATAACTGGTATTATAATATGTATGTATATTACATGATGATACCTAATTCTATTTTTATGGATTGTTTGAACTTATTAAATAATTTATCAAAAAATTGGTAAATAGATCCCAAAAGTAATTTATTGACAGACAATGCTCAGCTTAAGCCTCTAGGTAGTGGTACAATTTTATTTCGATGTCTTGAACTTGTTTTGAACAGGATTTCTTTATTCAACGTATCTTGTTGTACGAAGAAATTTATATTAATAAATAAATAATAAAATTTTGAAAATTCACCCACTAAGAGGGTTAAATACGGGATTAAAACTTGTAAATATCAAAATTTACGTAAACACCGACTTCTCTCCACAACTATCTACTTTCTCTTTTCAACTGGCTTTGATGCCGATTCAGATTTAGGCTTTGCGGCTTTTATTCTATTTTACTATTTTTTTTATATAATATTTATTTAAAGTATATAAACTATATTTATGTACCCAATGTATTTTATGTATACTTATGTAACTATGTAGGTAAGTATTTGTGTTTCCAGTAATATCAATTTTATCAAAATGAATTTGAACATAATATAATATGTTTTTTAGATGGCTTGAACAACTCTACTGCACAACGAAATGGATTGCCAGGGAAACTACAAACAACAATACTTTTAAAACACCAATACTACTCCATGCATCCCCTGTATCCAGAACAGTCAATGTTTGTTACAATATTTGACGCATTGTCACAAACATTGGCCAAACAATAACAATAATATTAGCACAATTTTTATATGAGCACTACGGCATTTTGACGCGTCGTTATGTTGGCTATGGTTGGCCTATACTAATGGCAATTAAGAGCACCTTCGTATTTTGTGCTGTTACTTTTCGGGGACAATTTAGAAGCGCTAATCGGACATCTAGTATAGGTACTAAAATTCTACATCAATGGACCGACGGCTTTATTATTCCACTATAAATATCAATCTAATATGACTGCCTAGTTGGTCTAGTGGTTACTACGTTCGACTGCGGCCGACGAGGTCCGAGGGTTCGAGTCCCGGGTCGGGCCATAATTGAGTATTGGGTTTTTCTGACTAGAAATTCTCAGTACTAGCCCGGAGTTAGAAAGTTGGCGGTGTTTCACCCCCGTGCCTCGGAGAGCACGGTAAGCCGTCGGTCCCGGTTATTATCACTAACATGATAATAGTCGTTAAAGCCCGCCAACCCGCATCGGAGCAGCGTGGTTGGGTCTAAGCTCTTATTCCCTCTCTCCTATGAGAGTAGAGGCCTGTGCCCAGCAGTGGGACATTAATGGGCTGTAGTGGCGGTGGTGGAAATATCAATCTGTTTTCAGATCCGGTTCAGCCCGTTCCCGTTCCCGGTCCGGCTCGGCGCGATCCCGGTCCGGTTCCCGGTCGTCCCGCGCCAGCTCCAAGGGATCTCGCGCCAGCTCCGCCAGTGGCCGAGGATCTCGAGCCAGCTCCAAAGGAAGCAATAAGGTAACATAATGTAATAAGGCTACGACATTAATTTACATAGACGGGCCCTGTCTAACAAAGAATGTGAAAAAAAAGAACAGGGTTATACAGGTGAGGGGCACGCCCTACAAGTCGGACGCCCAACTTTTTTCCATGAAAGGGCCCATCAGACAATGGGACGGAAAATCCGATACGACCGTAGAGAGATCAGGCGCAGGACCGAAGGCTTTGTGTGCTCTCCGAGGCACGGGAAAATAATATGCCCAGAAGATATTACATAGGGAGGATAATATGCCCAGTAAAAGATTTGCAAGCTTTAAAGATTTGAATCATATCACTGAGTACATATTTAATTTAATTTAATTAGTTTTTTAATTTAGATTTTAATTTATTTCTTAGTTTTATTTAAAATAATATGCCTAATCTTTAATTTGAAAAGATACCATCCAAATATAACAGAAACACATTTACTGCTAAAGTTTTTAGTTGTTTATTTATTTATTAACGGCTTATTTCAATGAAAGAACTAGAACTTTTAGGTGTTGTTTCGGTGTCGAAGTGTAACGAACGTTGAGAATAATTTCGAAGATCTGTGTGGTTTGGTACTCACCAACACTCGTCGGCTGCACACTGTACCACAGATTTACTTACTGTGGCGGATCGTCTCTGTGCGTCGTATTCCTCATTACTGAGGGTCGTGACCCTATTCCATTAATCACATAATGGTAGGAGTTTTCTTGGGATAATAATGCGGTGGGTTCCCACGGCCTTCCACATACGACTCGACTAAGACAATTTTGAACTCTTAGGTTTTGTTACGATTTTTATGAGATACTAGCTGATGCCCGCTACTTCGTCCGCGTGGTTTAAGTATTTTTGATTCCCGTGGGAACTCCTTAATTTTCCGGGATAAAAAGTAGCTTATGTCACTCTCCACAGGTCCTCAACTATACCCAAAAATCACGTCGATCCGTTGCTCCGTTGCGGCGTGATTGAAGGACAAACCAATAAACCAACAAACAAACACACTTTCGCATTTATAATGTTAGTATGATTAGTGAAAGTGACCGGGACCGACGGCTTATCGTGCTCTCCGAGGCACGGAGGAATCGAAAAGGCCAAATTTGAACCTCCAAATTCGGTCACCCATCCAGTTACCGACTTGGGCCAACGTTGCTTAACAATTGCAATCGACTGATATGCGTTGTCACAGCTAGGCCATTCGTCCTCGTCGTGGCGGAGTTCTAGTTCTTTCATTACTTCGTTTTTCCTATCAAGTAGCAATTAATTCACTTTGGTCCTATATTTTATTATATACTAGCTGATGCCCGCGACTTCGTCCGCGTGGTTGAGGTTTTTTTGATTCCCGCGGGAACTTCTTAATTTTCCGGGATAAAAAGTAGCCTATGTGCTATTCCAGACTATAATCTATCTCTGTGCCAAATTTCATCCAGATCCGTTCATCCGTTGGAGCGTGATTGAGTAACAAACATACATCCATACATACATACATCCATCCATCCAAACTTTCGCATTTATAATATTTATATGTTTTATTATATAAGCCACAATGCGAAAGTTTGGATAGATGCTTAGAATAACTACCTATAGAAACCTATTACACTCGCGAAATGTAAGCCGTTCAATTGGTGCCATAAATGGCATCGTACGACGCTCGCGCAGTCCGAAAAAAGCTGGTTAACTTAGTTTTAGAAGCTACAATGCTACAAACAAACTAACCAATTACTTACCCAACTTTTAGGTGGAAAACATTTAAACTGGCAACATTATGTTTGCGTTTACGAGGCAAGTAAACACAGCACACATAGCGAATTTGTAGCTTGCGTTTTGAGAAGGCGTTGTTTGGAAACATACCTTCTATAGGTAGTTATTCTAAGGATAGATGTATGGATGTTTGGATGTGTTACTCAATCACGCCCCAACGTGAACAGATCTGGATGAAATTTGGCACAGAGATAGATTACAGTCTGGAATAACACATAGGCTACTTTTTATCCCGGAAAATTAAGTAGTCCCCGCGGGAACCGAAAAACCTCGATCTACGCGGACGAAGTCGCGGGCATCAGCTAGTTTTATTATATTTGCCACAAAATAAGATTTAATAATATGTATGTATGATAAATACCTATTTTAGTGTTTAGATGTTGCACTATCCCGCGCTCTTGTTTGATAATCTCCTCTCCCCAAAGGTTGTATGGAAGAGATTGCTTTAGCAATAAGACTGCCTTTGTACCCTTCTGTTTTATCTTTTAACCTTTTGTTTATTATTTATGTTTTAAGTGTGTGCAATAAAGAGTTTATCTATCTATCTATCTACTTCACGTTGTTACCATTCTCGTCCACCTGTCTCCCTGTAGGGCTCCAAGCCGTCGTCGGCGGCGAGCTCGCGCGCGTCGTCCCGCGCCAGTCGGCGCTCGTCCGCGGGCTCGCGCTCCGGCAGCGGCTCGGCGCGCTCGCGAAGCCGCTCCAAGAGTGGCTCCAGACAAGTATGTGGACACCGCATCGCTAGTGATCACCTGTAGTGATCTATGCTAATATTATAAAGAGGTTGTGGCGGTCTTCGCAGTCCGCACATAATCCAATAGATGGCACTACTAGTACGATGGACGCGAACACGAAGACGCGATCTAGATTAAATTTGGCACAGATTATGGCCTGGAATAACACATAGGCTACTTTTTATCCCGGAAAATTAAAGAGTTGCCGCGGGAACCGAAAATTCTCAATCCACGCGGACGAAGTCGCGGGCATCAGCTAGTACAAGTATAAATTAAAAAAATTAACTCAACCCCTGACATATTGCAACCAGGATAGGTACCAATTTCATCAACTAGAGCTGGTCATCTTCAAACGGCTCGAATCCTCAGAATCATAGCTAAGAACACTCTTGAACAAGTCAACTATCAAACAAAAAAAACCAAATCAAAATCCATTTTGAAGCTACGATGCCATAGATAGACACACAAACTTTTAAAAATATAGTTTTCTCACCTCCGGGCGGAAAGCGTCAATTTTCCTCCCGCTGCGCTAAACGAAAATGCCGCTTTCCGCCTCCGTCGAGGAGAAAAATAGTATACACACCACGGGCAGTAAATAAGAAAGCCTCAGATCACATGTTTATTGACCTCGGCTTCGCCTCGGACAACAATTACATGTGATCTGAGACATTTCTTATTTTACTGCCCTAGATGTGTAATATACTATTACACTACACTACAAAGTTTACCTACAATTAGTTAATCAATCTGAACTGTTCAACTATGATGATAACTGTCGAAAAGGTCGGTGAAAATCGCGCTTCTAGAGAGTTCTAATGATTTAAGCATTGTGAGGAACTTTTATGGCAAATTCCATCAAAATCAGTGCTTGTCACAATAATTTTCTTAACTATAAACTAGTACTTAGTAAATTGCTTTTGACTTTCATGTCGTATTTTTTATATGAATATTTTCTTTCACAGGGTTCCCGCAGCGGGTCCGCATCCAGCGGGACATCCAAGCACAGCGGTTCTGATTAATGTTGTACGAATAATAACGTGTATTGACTTGAATAAAACAATATATTTTACATCGTTTTGGGTTTCATTTATTACCAGTATATATATTATAATGTACCTACTCTGTGATTTACAGAATCGTTCGTTTTGTTGCTTACCATAATTTGCCATGTAACCATGTTGAAATGAAATGATTTCTTTCTCGTAGGACAACTTGTGTCACATAAGTCAAGCCTGAGTACCACAAACATATCTGACCAACAGATCTGACCATCAGTCGTAATTCCTTCCTCCATGGATCTGACCCGGTGGCCAAAATTGGAACTAATTTTTATGACAGATAAGTTTGTTTTTATCTTGGAGGAAGGAATTACGACTGCCGTGTTTTTATTTTATTTTTCATATAATAAACTAGCGACGCTGTCACCGGGTCTGAAAAGTTTGTCGGATATCCTCTTTGGTCGAAAACACTGCAAGTCCAGTAAAAACCATGGATGTAATAAGTACTTACCACAGGTACTTACGTTAAGTACTTATTACATCCATGGTAAAAACACGGTCTTTTGGTAAAACCTTTGATTATGTCAAGCATCGATTTACCTACAAATTAATACTCAAAAAGCGTCCACAATCGCATACAAACAGCTATAGATAATACTAGTATGGCGCGTGGTTGCGCGGCCCGCTGCAGCGGACCGCGTAGTGGACCGCGTGGTCCACTGTCTACTTACTCGCTGTCCTACTATCCTGCCCCCCGATTATGTAAGAATGGGCGATCTAATCGTCAAAGTTCGGCGTCAAAGTAAAATAAACCACAACAGCATTAAATTAGAGCTCAATTTCGAAACACGAAATTGAGCTCTAATTTAATGATGTTATGGTTTATTTTACTTTGACGCCGAACTTTTACGATTTGATCGACAATTCTTACATAATCGGGGAGCTCGTTTACTGTCTACGTGTTCTGAACTGAACAACACACTGCTATGCTAGTGAGCACAGTGGAAGCGCCAGCACGCCAAGCGTCCGACGTAAAAGAAAATTCTCATAAAGGAAAAACATAAAACAATGACCACCAACCCCCCGCCCCTCCCTTTTTGTTTGAGCAGCCCCTAAGTACCTATCTTTAATACCCTGACCGTGCTCCTCACCCATCATTGGAACCTTCGATCATCATCTCTCTTCATATTTTTTTCTCCGAACCATTCGTCAAAATGAGAATTCTTCCATAAAAACACATCTTGAAAAGGAACCGTAGTCTTGCATAGTTCTACACTTGTAGCCTCTTCAATATTCGCCATACATTTTCTATGGAAAAATGAATTCCGCCATCTTGAATTTTTTTCCTGTTCATCAAGTAGACCTTCATGTCCCGATCATCTTTTGCCGAGAAACCACTCTTCCATCTTTTATACTCTCCGTGATAGACACCGACGAAATTTGTATGGCGGCCATCTTAAATCCGCCATTTTAATTTTTTTTTCAGCTCACTGTCAGTTGGATGAAGTTTCGAGTGACATTTGGTCGAGCACACCCCACCTAATTCAATGCTGTTATGTCTTACTTTACTTTGACGCCGAACTTTTACGATTTGATCGACAATTCTTACATAATCGGGGGCTGGTTTACTGTCTACTTTTTCTGAACTGACTTCGGCAACTTGGCTTTCCTAATGGCAAACCGACAATAATTCTTCCATAAAGAACAAATCTTGTAAAAAAACCATATCAAAATCATGCATAATTCCTAACTTCTTCTACTCTCTTCAATGTTCGTAGATTCTGCCATCTTAATTTTTACTGCTCATAAAGTAGACTTTCAGGCCCTGATAATTTTCTACCCAAAAACCACTCTTCCATCTTTGAAATACTGTCTGAGATAGCCGCCATCTTGAAGCCGCCATTTTGGATTTTTTTTCAGCTCACTGCCAATTGAATGAAGTTTCGAGTATTTTTTGTTTGAGGAGCCCCCACCTATCTTTAATACCCTGGCCGTGCTCCTCACCCATCTTTCAAACCCTCGATCATCATCGCTCCCCATATAATTTCTTCTTTAAAAACAATTTTTGAAAAGGAACCGCATCAAAGTCTTGCACAGTTCTACACTTGTAGCCTCTTCAATATTCGCCATACATTTTCTATGGAAAAATAAATTCCGCCATCTTGAATTTTTTTCCTGTTCATCAAGTAGACCCTCATGTCCTGATCATCTTTTGCCAAGAAACCACTCTTCCTACTTTTATACTCTCCGAGATAGACACCGTCGAAATTTGTATGGCGGCCATCTTAAATCCGCCATTTTGAAATTTTTTTCAGCTCGCTGTCAATTGGATGAAGTTTCGAGTGACATTTGGTCGAGCACCCCCCACCTATCTTCGATACCCTGGCTGGTGCTCTTCATCCGTCTTCGAAATCCTCAATCATCAGCTCTCTCTGTATTTTTCCTCTTAATGAATTTTTGTCTTCTATCTATAAAAAAAAATGTTCATACAAAATTTTACAGGAGAGGTGATCAATCAGTGAATCAGCACGAGCAGCTATATATATATTAAAGTATGGCGCGTGGTTGCGCGGCCCGCTACAGCGGACCGCGTAGTGGACCGCGTGGTCCACTGTCTACTTACTCGCTGTCCTACTATCCTGCCCCCCGATTATGTAAGAATGGCCGATCAAATCGTAAAAGTTCGGCGTCAAAGTAAAATAAACCATAACAGCATTAAATTAGAGCTCAATTTCGAAACACGAAATTGAGCTCTATTTCAATGCTGTTATGGTTTATTTTACTTTGACGCCGAACTTTTACGATTTGATCGACAATTCTTACATAATCGGGCAGCTGGTTTACTGTCTACGTGTTCTGATCTGAACAACACACTGCTATGCTAGTGAGCACAGTGGAAGCCCCAGCAGGCCAAGCGTCCGACGTAAAAGAAAATTCTCATAAAGGAAAAACATAAAACAAAGACCACCAACACCCTGCCCCTCCCTTTTTGTTTGAGCAGCCCCTAAGTAGGTACCTGTCTTTAATACCCTGACCGCGCTCCTCACCCGTCATCCGAACCTTCGATCATCATCTCTCTCCATATTTTTTTCTCCGAACCATTCGTCAAAATGAGATTTCTTCCATAAAAACAAATCTTGAAAAGGAACCGTAGTCTTGCATAGTTCTACACTTGTAGCCTCTTCAATATTCGCCATATATTTTCTATGGAAAAATAAATTCCGCCATCTTGAATTTTTTTCCTGTTCATCAAGTAGACCTTCATGTCCTGATCATCTTTTGCCAAGAAACCACTCTTCCATCTTTTATACTCTCCGTGATAGACACCGACGAAATTTGTATGGCGGCCATCTTAAATCCGCCATTTTGAAAAATTTTTCAGCTCACTGTCAATTGGATGAAGTTTCGAGTGACATTTGGTCGAGCACCAACCACCTATCTTCAATACCCTTTTCTATGGAAAAATAAATTCCGCCATCTTGAATTTTTTTCCTGTTCATCAAGTAGACCCTCATGTCCTGATCATCTTTTGCCAAGAAACCACTCTTCCATCTTTTATACTCTCCGAGATAGACACCGACGAAAGTTGTATGGCGGCCATCTTAAATCCGCCATTTTGAATTTTTTTTCAGCTCACTGTCAATTGGATGAAGTTTCGAGTGACATTTGGTCGAGCACCCCCCACCTATCTTCGATACCCTGGCTGGTGCTCTTCATCCGTCTTCGAAATCCTCAATCATCAGCTCTCTCCGTATTTTTCCTCCGAATGAATTTTTGTCTTTTATACGAAACGATGAGTGAAAAAAAAATTTTTCATACAAAATTTTACAGGAGAGGTGATCAATCAGTCAGTCAGTCAGCACGAGCAGCTATATATATATTAATAGACTGAGACACCAAACGGTTCACAAAAACCAACCATATAGCTTTATATTTAGGGTTCAATTTTGTAATAACAATTCGACACATACGACATTTTGTCGCCTAGTGTACTCATGCGCGACTGAGGCGAAAATTGTTCACAATATCTATTTGTGCACAATTTGACCGTGCCCTTTTTTGCGTTTCGATGGTGCGTCTAAGGTATTGGTAAGTCAATGATGTAAAGGGTAAAACGGACGTCAATAAGCGTAGGACATAAAAGGCTCGTCCTGAAAATGGTCGTTGTCAATTTTCGTTGAAAGCGGAATGAATTATTGAGGCATAAAAAAGTAAAACAAGTGTGTTTGTATAATTCACACACGGCAGAAGTGAAACTTCAGAAAAGTAGCCTACGAGATAATAAGATAAATAAGTATAACTTGTATTCTATCTCATTCTCTCGCAGGCTAAATCCTATTATGAATATGTTTGTCTCTTTTTGGTGTCGCTTTTTCGTTTCATCGAATTTTCAAATCACAACGATTCTAAAGCAGTAACTATCACTTCAATAAACAATTATCTGAAATCTGAATGTTTGTTATTTTACATTAAAAACCTAGACGTATAGAATTAGGGTAGGTTATTCTGGAAATAAGAAACCATAAATCTTTTTATATCGATTTATTAACTTTTTATAACAACTTTTTTTATCACGATTTGTCTTTTGTTACACAACTGTCAGATCTGCGGTTCACTTTACACATTCCACACAATACGGCGTGATTCAATGAATTCAAACGTAAAATATAATTTATAGGAGCTGCTGTGCTAACTGTATCAATAAGTCTTGGCTAACGTAATGATATTCTTATGAATCCACAAGACGTCAAGTCAAGGATTTTTGCGTCAAGTTGTTGGCGCAAAAATCTATACTCTCTATGAAATAAGTACATAGCACGGCAGAAGGGCAACCTACACTTTGAAGTAAGCCCGCACTGCGAAATTTATTCGTTCGAAGCCGTCCATTTCACGTAAGTGAATACTTATTCCATAATGTCACAGACTTGCGTGGGAAAAATCGCGCAGTGAAATTTCGTAGTACGTGCTTACCCTTACCGAACATGCAATGCAATGCACGATCGGTAATCGCAGTTCGAAGCACTCTACACAAATTTGTGAATATTGTCTAAAATACCTACTGTTGTTTATGCACAGTTTTGTGACAAAGTTTGATTTAAAAACTAACAATTTCATAATGAAAATTAACTATGAAGCTGTAGGTACTAGGTAGACACATTACTTTGTTGCAACAAGTCTAGATATAGGTATTATCTACATTTCTACTGAAGCAGAGCAGAGCAGAGATGTGACCGATAGACCAATCAGGTTATTGTTAAGTAGATGACGTAATAATTTTATCACGTAATTTTTATTAAGCTAGTTCAGGGAAAATTCTATTCTCTATTTTTTTTCATAAAATAATTACCTACTTCAGTATCTTTACGTAATTTGTATTATTTTGTTAAATTTTGATGTGAAAATGATGTCAAGTTTACTCACTTAACCAAGTATTTTGTATCAATAGGGAAAAAATCTAGAGATTTTTAAAGTAATTTGGCTATGGGGGTCTGAGGTATCAGTTCATTTTGGAAAATCTCATTTTGGTCTCTTGCCCAAAATAGTTTGGGAATCCCACTCTAGTTGGTCGAAGCACATACGTCTACGCTCCACTCCGCTCGTTTCGTCTCTACTCTCTAGTCAAAACGCTCAATTACCACCGACTTAGCGTATCCGACAAAAAAAATAATTTTACAGGTGCCTGATTTTTACAGACAAATGTGCTATTGAATCGAAATATTTTATGAAATAAAATAATTTATGAGGCCTTAAGTGTTACAATTAAAATTTATGTAAAAATAAGAGATTTAAAATTACTTAATTAAAAAATATCGCAATAAATTATGAAAAAATGTCGCTTACGAAAAGTAATGGCGGTCATGGGCCATGGCTCATTTCAAAATGTTATAAAAGACTAAATTCTTTGAGCCTTAAATGAACTATAGTATCGACTCTGTGCAGGGTTCTGGAGTTAAAAGTAATACTCGAAAAATCGCTAAGCTTAAATCTTTTGAGCCCTGCAGGGCGATTGGCTAAAAATGCTACAGTGTAGCGATCGCAATCACCTTTGAGTGGCTAACATTCTTCCACTATTGGCCAAAATCCATTGATGCAGCAAAAATACCATAAATTCAGCCAATCAAAACAATTGAGACTGTAACAATGATTGATGCAGGTTTTACACAATCGCCCTGCTGCTTCTAAAAAAACGATCGCTCTGGGCTCAGGCGATAGTAGCCAACGGGCCCGGGCGTCGAGTTCATCAATATGACAAGCGTTCTACGTATGAGGCAATGTCGCTAGGACTTCTTTGCAATACACGTATCCTTTCACTAATATCATGGCATTGGCCTCTTTGTAACGAGTCTAATCCTATAATTTGATTACCTTTATAGTCTTTTACAACACTTTTAAAAGCGAGCGCGCCGCTAGCTCCAAAACGTCACGACGCGAAACTACACTTTGCAACACAATATTGTCTTTACCAAGCAAGTATATCATAATTATATTAAATTGGGCTATTTTGAACTAAAATCGAGCTGTATGGCGCTGCCAAGCGCGATTTTGTACTCATATAAATATAAATTAATTATCTAAGGTGCTACTTTAATTGGTGTTTAAGTACTGTAAAATACAATGTAGTAAAATTTTCACATTTCGAGGCTTGAAAATCTCAGTTTATACTAGCACTTCAAGATATAAGTAGAGAAAAAGAAAATGCATTTTTACAACGCAGGTTTAATCCCAATTTACCAGGGTTGGAAGTTGGAACCAGCCTTAAAATTGGCAGGGAGGTCGTATTATACATTGACTAAAACACTGTTTAAAAAAATCAGGGCGTGCATTCTATTGGTATAATTAAGTACCATTAACAATACAATTTTAGTGCCATAGTATAAACCAAGATTCAATTGAGAATACTTTTTGGTCTTTATTTAACCTTATGGAGGACATTTTACTGTGTAAGTACAATATAAAAACATGCAATGATGGCAACAGGTTAAGAAATCAACAATTTTCTTCGTCAAACCGTAGAAAATAACCTTGAGCCATCCACGATTCAGTCTGATGATTCATTTAGCACCAAATTTTCTTAAAATTAATCTATTACATTAAATCTACAGGGCAATTATATCGCTATCATACTACAAAAAAATAGGGAATGATGCGATATGGGTAATACATACTCGTACTTATACAAATTTTTTTACGTTTCACAAAAAAAACTTTTTCATTAGAAATACATAGCAAATATAATATAGGTATTTAAAAAACCACAACCGATTTTTGTCTGTAAGTATCTATTATTATATCAATTTGACTTTGTAAGCATTGAATTATAATGTTTATTATGTAAAATTGGTGTTATTAAATGATTTGTTTCTCATTTATACTAAGGTTCCTTTAAGGACATTAATTCGCTAGTCTTATATAATCTTACCATAGTATAGGATGTTTTATAGATATAACTACTACCCTACATGATTGATAATATTGCTTTTTTATAATATTCATTTAAATATACCTACAATTTAAGTAGAATTTATTACTTCCTTTTACGGCCATCATTATCATAACGTTTTAATTTTCTAACGCCGTAGCCAGGATAGAAATAACACAATTTTCTATTCGTATTATTTCATTAATTCCTGAGGTAGGCGTGACTCTTGGATATCTGAATTACATAAAGTACTTGAATTTTAATATATAATGGGGCTGATTCTGTTATACACAATCTCTAAACTAAACAAAAATGATAGCATTAAAAACATTGGTAACTCTTTCATAATTCTCCCTGCGGAAAAGGACAAAACTAGATTATGAGGTGTCATTCTAGTTAAGTCTGGAGATTGTGTTAAACAGAATTGGTTAATAATAAACTTCCTCATTTAATTAGTCTGCCTGCGGGCCTATACGTACATATATTTTTTTTTTTACGTTACGGCATTGAATATTATGTGAGCTAGAATAGTACTACTAGCACTAGTGCTTATTATCATTTTTTAAATAATATTTTTTTTATAAATTACTACATACACTTATTATAAAACGTAATCGTTTAAAATTATATTCATAAAAAGCACAAAATAAATAATAAACTGAACGAAACATTCCAAAAAGCTATTCAAGAGATACATAATTGACATGATTTCTACATTCTTAAATAATACATTCTTAAATAATACATATTAGAATCTTGAATTTTATTTTATACCACGCGGTAAACATCTATTTATCTATCTATCAAATACAATACAAATATAAATTACATATTATACAATATAAATTTAGATATAGTATTACTTGTCAATTTATATCAAAAACTTTAAATAAAATTTAATTTGGTGCATTTGAAATAACTAACACCGTAAACGCAAACGTGCAAAATAAATTAAATTATTAATAATATCATCATAACCGGGGGAAATAACTAAAACGATCCACTCGAGTCAATGAACAAATTGAAAATTATTCATTTAATGTAAGAAATGTTGGACAGTAAATAAATGTATTATTTAAAATAGGGATATCGCCACAGATACATAGACCCACAAGGATTTTGAGAAATTTCATCAAAATCCTTAAAAACATTAATCCACATTAACGTTACGGTAATCGGGTATCATAGGCGGAAATCAGATAACATTTTAATATAATTCAATGAATAAATTTGATTACTGAATAAGACATTAAAACACTTCAAAAAAATTAAAACGCGACTTTTTTAATTGCATTTCTTACTTGTTTGTCGTATTTAAAACTGTTACTTATAATTTGATCTGCATTCAAACAAATAAATCTCAAAATATTTGTAAATTTCGAATGTCAGAGAATAAACACGCAGATTTTAAATCCTCACATCTGACACACGGGATACCAATTGGGGGCTAGTATATCGTAACAATACGGGCAGCGTTGTTTGGGCGATGGTCACGCAGGCGTCTTGGCCTTTTTTCCGAAGGGCAAATGGATGCGTCTCTTCCTCGGTTTGGGGATGCCTTCATCGTCCATTAGGGAGGAATCCGTGGATTCTTCTTCTGGGGGCGTGTTGCTGGAAGGGGATTCAGAATGCTCGTTACCTTCAGCTACGGGTTTCTGTCTTGTGAACGGTTGTCTTTGCGGTGGTTTCGGGTCTTCCGGGTTTAATGGGACTATGTCGGTGCTCCGGGAGCGTTGTATTTGGCCGGAAGACAGCGGTCGCCTAGGTGGCGGTAGGGGAGCGCACGCGACGCTGCGCATGGAAGCGCGCAGCTGAGGTTGGGATTGGGAGTGGACCGCACGGGTTAAGTCTTCCCCTGTCCAGTTCACGCTGAAACAATTTTTTTTTTATAAATTAAGGAATTTAATTTAAAACGTTGAAATAACAATATTTTATCTTTGTGCCAAAGTCCATTACTCGTTAGACAACTTATTGACTCAACTGACCGAGTCTAATAAACTCAAAAAAATATCTGACGTAGACGTAAGCTATTAGCTCCATTTTCTTTTCAGTCTCATACTATATGTTTACGATATAAAAAGAAAGTTGTATTCCCTAAGAAGAAGTAAGAAACGACCTTAAAAACAAGATTTTAAAAACGTTAATCAAATAACGTTTTCTGGTGGAAGCTTCGCTTAGCGATCAACCTTCACTTGAAAAATCGTCTTTCACTACAAGCAAATAAAGTTCAAGATCAAATAAGTACATAACTGTTTCTTCCCAATATTCAATAGTACGGGCCATCTGTCCCCCTTTTGAAAAACCGGCCAAGTGCGAGTCGGGCTCGCGCACCGAGGGTTCCGTACAAACCTGTAGTAAGTTTTAAATTATTAAAAAAAACTACTTACTAGATCTCGTTCAAACCAATTTTCGGTGGAAGTTTGCATGGTAATGTACATCATATATTTTTTTTAGTTTTATCATTCTCTTATTTTAGAAGTTACGGGGGGGGGGACCAACATTTTACCACTTTGGAAGTGTCTCTCGCGCAAACTATTCAGTTTAGAAAAAAATGATATTAGAAACCTCAATATCATTTTTGAAGACCTATCCATAGATACCCACACGTATGGGTTTGTTGAAAAAAAAATTTTTGAGTTTCAGTTCTAAGTATGGGGACCCTCAAAATTTATTGTTTTTTTTCTATTTTTGTGTGAAAATCTTAATGCGGTTCACAGAATACATCTACTTACCAAGTTTCAACAGTATAGTTCTTATAGTTTCGGAAAAAAGTGGCTGTGACATACGGACGGACAGACAGACAGACAGACAGACAGACAGACAGACAGACATGACGAATCTATAAGGGTTCCGTTTTTGCCAAATTTGGCTACGGAACCCTAAAAACGACCATAAGAACAACAATTTAAGGTTCATAATGTAATGTAGGTACATACTTGTCTCCTCCCAATATGAAGTGCACGGGGTCGCGCCGCCTGTCGTCTGTGGGACTCTTTCTGACGTCACTGTATGACCCTCTCGTTCTCTCATCGGCGAGTCGCCTGTCGTTTAGCCTCCTCTCTTCTGGCCCTTTCTCCCGCGCCTCTTGAGCTAAGCGCTCTTCTAGTTGCAATCTGTGAAATACATTGAAAGTTGAAACATCTCATGCGGTACAATATCATACGAGTAATATGCGGAAGTGTGTCTGTCTGTCTACTTTCACGACCCACCTGTTCAACCAATTTGACGAAATTTGGCGAGTCAGGTTGCAACCCGGGGATCCCTAGGACATAGCCTACTTTCATTCCGGAAAATCAAACGGAATTCTAAAAACCTAAATACACGTCGAAAATGTGGGTCCTGTCTGTAAATAAACATCATGGGTTTACATCCTTACTAATATTATAAATGTGAAAGTATGTCTGTCGGTCTGCTACGCTTTAACGGTCCATCTTTTTAACAGATTTTGATGAAATTTGGTATAGGGGTAGTTTCCATCCGGGGGAAGGGCAGGCTACTTTTATCCCGGAGATCTCGCGGGAATCAAAAACTTAATCTACACCGACGAAGCCGCGAGCTTCATCTATATTTGACCGTTTTTGTTTGCATTTATTATGCTTACCTAGCCTCAGCAAGTCGCAAGTCTAACGGATAGTGTGGTGCGTCCGTTTCGCTCCCGGACGAGTCCTCCTTCCATCCAAAGTTATCCGTCACTGTCAATTTTATTATAATTATATAAAAATCCAATAACATAATTTTCAGCTTAAGGTCTAAAGAATAGAATAGTATATACATAATTTTATTTAATAAGTCGCTTCGGTTTTATTCAGCGTCAATTTTATCTTTGATCCTAACCCCACGTTTACACAAAGGTCTATAACATATTGTATTTTACGAGTAAGTGTAGTACGTATTGTTGTTATTTTTATACAGTTGTGACAGGACTATATAATATTATACAAAAACTTGTAAATTATATTATGTTTTACAACATATATTTTTGGAGGCTCTAGCTAAAATTTAACATGTTTTTCATAAGTTTGATAGAAAACATTTTGTTTGTTAGTGTAAACTAGGGGTAAGGACTGTCCAAATATACGGTCTCGAATATGGCCTCATTTAACAGACTTATTGATCCAGTA
The DNA here is from genome assembly GCA_917051295.2 of Erebia ligea. NCBI lineage: Eukaryota > Metazoa > Arthropoda > Insecta > Lepidoptera > Nymphalidae > Erebia > Erebia ligea. The sequence goes on from OU785241.1 coordinate 5,039,163, forward strand.
AAGTTTATGTTTACAATAACAACGCCAATGTTTCAAATTCAAATTCAAATTCAAAATGTTTTTTATTCAAATAAGCTTTTACAAGCGCTTTTGAATCGTTATAATATGAATCTACCGCTGGTTCGGAATGCCATTCCTACCGAGAAGAGCCAGCAAGAAACTCGGTGGTTGCTCTTTTCCATCAAAACTTACAATCATCATAATGATACAAGTAACTGCAGTCCCACGCATAGCTGGAGCGAATCAAATCCACGCTGTTTTTTTTATCATTTACGTAATCTTCGACTGTATAGTAAGCTTTTTTCACGATAGGTAGCCGAGTATTTTGGATTCTTTGATTCGCCATACTACCAAACACTTTAGACATTTTTGAACATCTATACAAACTCTTATGCACTCTTTACACCGACTTGAAGCTCACATATATTATGTTAATGCTCACTCAAAAAATGCCTTAACCCTTTTCCCCATATTTTTAGACCATCAGTTACGTTTGAGTTTTACAGTTATTAGCTGTTGTTAGATTATCGTTTAATATTATTTATTAGTTTAACCGATGTTAGATGTACCTACTTCCAACATTTTGAATAATTTATTATTGTTACATAATATTTTTGGACTATCACAATTACTATTACTACTTTAAAACATGCAAATATTCAGACAAATCTTCTAATTACTAGATGTAATACATTTTCATCAAATCTTCGGTTAGAATTACCTTCAGGCACGTTGAATTATTGCTTAATTATAACATTAATTCACCTTTATGCACCAGTATTAAAAGCATGTATGAAAGTTATCCCTCTTAAATAATTGAATAAAAATTAATATCACCCTAAAACCATTTATATTATAATTAATAAATATAATCTAATAATATCTTACCTCAGTGTGCAGCCATTTCTATGAGACTATATTATAGGGGAAAATCTTGCAATACTAAAAATAAGCCGAGAGGGGCAAAAATAAAACAAAATCACAATCGTCAAAAGCTTTCAAACGTGCAAAAGAGTTTCTTCAATTTCTGTGAAGTGTTGAGCTTAAAACATATTGCGGCGGAGTGTAAAGTTAAGATTTATAGACCGTACTTAGGCCCGTATTTAACCGACATTAGCTAAGAACAGGGGCCATACGCGACGCAACGCTTAAAGCCATATTGTTTCATTATTGTCGAGTTTCCTGTTTTAGAATTATAATCCTTACTTTAGAAACGTCAAGGTACATGACATCTAACTGTCATTTTGAGTAATATTGCTTACGGGTATGTTCCGAATTCCGATATACACTGCGAGCACTGTTCAGTGCTCTTACTGGGGAGAAATTTGTTCCGTTATGGACTGACAGTATACTGCCGCAGTATTCTAGGGAAATATATGACGTCATAAATCGTCGCCATTTTCGTACTGTGAGCACAGGCGTTTTCGAGGTAAGGTGCCCTCAGTGCTGACTGCGTTCCGTTTTAAACAGTAACCAGTATAGCTAACTACAAAGGAACGGCTTTGCAGTACTAAATTGACGTCACACCTTACAGTGCTCGCAGTGTATATCGGAATTCGGAACATACCCTAAGTATTGCAGAATGGCCCTGAGCAATATTACTCAAAATGACAGTTAGATGTCACGTGATCCCTCCAGTGGCTTTAAGCGTTGACAGTATGGCCCCCGGTTATCAAATATCAGTCCTTAATCTTTAATTAACCGAATCTTGAGAACGCATTCTTAGCATGATACACATTCATACGGGCCTTAAACTTTGCTCAGACTTATTTATAAAACAAGACAGAAGAATTTATGTAACAAAAATTCATTGAATAAGTATGTCTTAGGTATAAGCAAAGCCAAAATAATGTCTATAGATCTTTTTAAAAGTTTACAAAATATATTGGACTTTATGTCGCCTTTATACTTTGAAAACAAAATAAAAAAGCTGTTCTGTTTTACCTCTTTTGTTACATACAACGTAGGTACAGTCGCATTCTGAAAATGTTTACCACTTTAAGATTCATAATTGCATGCACACATCTGTGTCAGAAGATCGATATGTGATTTGATTAGGCATAGATCATAGATTTTTTTTAAATGCATCGGTCGCAGTTAGGGGACTACTAGATAGGATAGATGTCGAAAACCTTATATTCCTTATGAAAACTGTAACTAAATACCTTGATAAAGCGTTTTAAACCTTACTGCAAGCAGTGTTATAAGGAATCAAATTTGAATACTGATAAACATTTTTACATTACGAAGTGGAGATAAAGTTCAGTTTACTACGTTTTTTTAAAGCTTCGTTTCGCTTTAACTCCGCCGCACTGTGGCTTGAATCTTTCGCAGGAGTTTCTTTAGCTAAGGCAGATGAAATTATGAAGGTTAAGTAAAAAATAATGTTCAAATCGATGAACTTTTAAAATAGCATGTTAAATATTTTGTTCTGTTAAGATTTAAGCAAGATAAGATAAGAGCCATAAGCCTAAAGTTAAGCACGCCTGCTTTAACCATACCCAATCATTACTCATCAGTCATCATATACACGCTCATGTTTGGTGAAAAGTTTGGAAGACATCATTATAAATAGGGATGATGACAACTCAATCAAATCAGCAACTCTTTATCAAACTTAAAAACGCACTTCTAGTATGGAAGTTGTATGAAATTCACAGTTGTGACGTCATAAAATTTCAACGCACTTTTTTTCTTTAATCTATATTTTAAAATGCTTATTAAACTTAAAACTAACCGAGGATGTGAATTTTAGGTCTTTTGGAAGACCCTCTATTTAATAATCAGTTAAAAAAACATTTATTTTTGATATAGGCATCATCCCTATTCCCGCAAAAAGATAAGCGTATTTGAGCGTATGCAATCCAAAATCTCTGCATGAAATACGTGATAGCTAATGATAAATAGCAAGTGATGGAAGTATGAAGGTGGTATATGTATGGGTAGGCGGCGACTGCAAACCAATGAAATAGCGGACAAACGGCAATTTAACTGCAAAGTTGCTGTTTGGATGCAGTTGTATTGCAATTGGGTATTTGAAAATTAGTCAAATCAAGAACTTTTTTCAAACGTCAAAACGCGTGCTTGGTATGGGATTTTGTATGAAATTTTGAATTGACACGTCATCAAAGTTCGACGCACTTTTTTACTTAAATCGATGGTTAAAAATAGTTATTCAACACAAAACTAGCAGGAGACTTGGATAGTACGACTTTTGGGATATCATTTAATTAATAATCACTAAAAAATAATTTATTACACTAATAGTCAAATACCCCAATTGACATGAGTAAATATCGAAACAGCTAACCAACTGCGTAATCCCTAATCTAAACTGCAAGTTTATGATCTATTATGTACCTAAATGGCCCAAAAAATTTTTTAGGTTATGTTCTAATGCCAACGGATGATGCAAGGTAGAAAATAACCATGCACAAGGACAAAAATAAAACCCACCACCAAATAAATTATACACAAAATAGTACAATTAAAGGAATACTTCATACATGCTTTTTGATTCACATGATATAAATTCATGTAAGTATAGAAATCTTATACTTATAAAAAAAAGCTTGAAAGCTTCTTACGGATTGTGATAGTACAACGGTTTCTAAGACAAATCATTTATTCATACAAATGACATAATACAAAGAATTATAATATAGACTATGGTAACAAAATAAATATTATAATCTACATTCGCTATAGTAATAAATGTTTTGAATTTGAATTTTTCTATCTCTAGCATACTTTTAAACTATTGATTTACGCTGCTCGCATACTGCTTTGCTTTATTGATGCTACTGAAAATAGGCATTTCCTATATTTACTACTATTATATATATTACTACTTGTATATTAGGAATATTTTTTCAGTATTACTTCCATTAAATAACAAGTTTGTAATAGTAGGCAAACCGTTTACAGAAACATTTTTATGACATTGTATTTATTTCTATCTTTTTACTTAACTGGAGAGCATTTTTTACAATCTATAAAAGCTAACTTTTCTGAACTCTGACTATAGAAGTAAGCATATAAATACAATCATATAAACGAAGGAACTCAAACTTTCTTTATTATTATCACACAGGTAATAAAAATCTAATATAATAATATCTTTATCTAAAATATGTTTAAAGATTTTTCTGAAATTATACATTATCATTTATCACATTCATTATTAAGTAGTTGATTGATTAAAATTTTGAGCCGCGGTATTTAATCAAATTAAAGCTAAAAATAAGTTTTGCAGTGATATCAAATTTTTACTCACAAATTATAGATTTTTTTTATTCGTTTTGTATTTCTTTAATAAAATATATACATAGTTTTTAATTCTTAAACATCTAAAACCACATAAATAGCTACCATAATGCGAATTAGTAAGTAAATTTAGGTTTCCTTTTTAAGTAAAAGTTATTTTAATGAAAGTTTCAGACGCTTTTTTGTTATCTCGAATTTATTTAAATTTATAAAAATAGGAAAAGATTTTAGTGAAAATATTTGTGGTCTACAATTATATTAAGTAGGTACTTATTCAAGAGTTAAGTTTATCTGTTGTAATACAACGTAAAACTAAATCGCCAAGACAACAACTAGTGGCTCAAGTATCTAAGTGTGAGATATATAGAGCGAACATTGACTTTGCTTAGACTTAAGACATGGTTAAAACGAGACAGATTTATGTTACTCACATAAGTCCATCTCGTTTTAACTCTGAGTAAAGTCTGAGCCAAGTCAAAATACGCTCTATAGATCTCAGCATAAGTGTCTAAGCGTAAGTCACACTAAGAAATTTGATTCTCTCTCCATTTTGCACAAACATAACGCAAGGATCCGCAAGAGACAGATAATTTGAAAATAAACGAGTGAAAAAGAGACAAATGCCACATTAAGGGCTTATTATGTATTAGCGGTTATCACTTAACCCATGGCCTAAATTTTGTCGAGCAAAATGTTAAGGAAATGTTAAGGAAATGTTAAAAAAGCTACTATGTATACGTATATCTACGTATACATAGTTTTTTTCAGTTAAATTAATTTATTCGTACAAATGATTTTGTGCTCGTCAAATAGCCCATTTCGAAAACATTTACATTTTTTAATAAATATTTAAGGCACAGGTCATAAAGACACTGGAAGTACAATATTTTAACAATTCAAATACAAGTTTCCAAAAATAGCTTTTTTTAATATTCTTAGATAAAAAATTCTAAAATGTCTTTTCTATGTTCACAAACCAATTTATCGTACAACAATACTTGTTAAAAGCATATCTCACTAATTTTCAAACTTTTGCGTATTTCGAAAATATGTAAATTTTTGATGAAGTTTTACTACTTCTCTTTCTATTATAAAATATATATATACTCATACTACGTAATAATTTGATGGATTGCATTAAAACACAGTATAGGGATTATACAGTTCCGGGAGACTGCCATACTTTTTAGAAACGTTACCATGGCACATTGATTTGTCCTGCACTGGAATTACAGCAAAATTATATTACATATTTTCAGTATGTATATTGATAATATTGCCTTGCCAATGCTCATTTATACAGAAATATGGATGACATTTCTTTGTCATGCTGCATTCTACAAAATGCGTTGCATGCGGCGCGTACGTCTAACGCAGCGCATCTTCAAAGCGCAGAGGTAATTAGCACTAAAGCTAAGTACCCACTAGCTTGCAAAACGAAGCCCTAAGCTGTGCTCATTCATCATGTATTTAAAACTTACAGGAATTGACTACGCAGTACAAGTGACTTTTCAGAGGCGATTCTTGCAAATTCAATTTCTTGAGTCAATTAGCCAACCAGAGCTATCCATAGTTTTTTGCAATCACAATTCTACATTGAACTGCAGCTCTACAATCATGACAGCATCCTTATACATAGTCGAAATTCCATGGACTCGTACAAAGTGATTCCTCATTTCTAATAAACTCTGCGAGAGTATAGAATACCTTTCCGGCTTCCGTTTTCTCAGCTTACTATAAAATCGGTACCTTCAAAAGTAGAAGGAATAGACAGTTTCTAAGCTGGCGCGCACTGCGTCATTGCCTGTTATTTGTTGGGTGAAATAAGAACTGTATATTCGCTACACTGTGGTATAAGCGATGGTATTAACCAAGTATCGTCATACAGAGTTTTCGTATAACTACGGTAACGATTGGGTATTTGACAACTAGTCAAATCGGGTACTCTTTTCAAACTTCAATACGCGCGTTTAGTATAGGATTTTGAATGAAAGTCTGAGTTGTGACGTCATCGAAAGTCAACACACGTTTTTACTCTAATCAATAGTTTTAAATGGTTGTCAAACATAAAATTAACAGGAGACGTGGATAATGGGGCTGATTCTGTAGTGCACAATCTCTAAACTAAACTAAAATTAGAGCATTACAAATATTGCTATCCCTTTCCGTAGGGAGTATTATGAAAGGGATAGCAATATTTGTAATGCTCTAATTTTAGTTTAGTTTAGAGATTGTGCACTACAGAATCAGCCCTATTATAGCCCCACCAACTTATCTGGCCCGGTGGCCAAAATTGGAACTAATTATTATGTGTGTTTAGTTTTAGTTTTTGTTTTCATTTTTCACTAGCTGATGCCCGCGGCTTCGTCCGCGTGGATTGATGTTTTTTGGTTCCCGTGGGAACTTCTTAATTTCCCGGGATAAAAAGCCTATGTGCTATTCCAGACTATAATCTAGCTCTGTGCCAAATTTCATCCAAATCCGTTCAGCGGTTCTGGCGTGATTGAGTAACAAACATCCATACATCCATACATCGAAACTTTCGCATAATTATAAAATTAGCATAGATATAGATATATACTAGCGACACTGTCACCGGGTCAGATAAGTTTGTGGGCCTATAAGTCTTTTGGCAGATACTCTATGTAATAATCTCTAAAAAAAAAAAATTGTCTAGTTGTCCAATACCCAACAACTATGGTACAAAAGTGCATCTAGTCGGTGTGATCGTGGGAGACAGCCTCGTCCAGCTTACCTGAGCCCAGGGAAGTGTCATCTCCTACGCTCAGGTCGTCTTGCGAACTGCGCACTGGAAAACACATTACCGGATTGTAAAAATAAATGAAGGTATATTTAACTTTTCACAGATACCTACAGAGAAAAAGAAAAGAAACACAAAAATGAAAAATTATAACTACAAATTACTTACTAAACTTACTCAGAATCGCAAGATTTTAGCTAAGCTGCTGGCTCAATCCATTTTTATACGTGATACCTACTACTAAGGACTATATTCTTGTACAATGCTGTTTTGGAAATTTTGTGTACTTATATAAAAATTGGTAAAAAAAAAACTTACTAAAATACATGATGTATTTTAGCTACAAAAATAAATTGCTCAGTGTATTACCTAAAAAAACTAGTAACATGTTTTTGTTTTTTTTTTCCTACAAGTTAGCCCTTGACTGCGATCTCATCTGACGTTAAGTGATGTAGCGGCCTAACCAGTTAGGGGTATGGCAGTTATATTAAACCAATACCGCTAGTCGGTTTCTACACGGCATCGTACCGGAACGCTAAATCGCTTGGCAGTACGTCTTTGCCGGTAGGGTGGTAACTAGCCAGCAGCCACGGCCGAAGCCTCCCCACCAGCCCAGATCAAAGAAAATTCAGAAATTATAAATTACCAAATTGACGGGAATCGAACCCGGGGCCTCCCTCATTAAGACAACAGTGCTCAACACTGCGCCAGGGAGGTCGTCAAAATTACAATGTATATTCTATGTTATTATAAGTATAATACTAGAGGATGCCCGCGACAACGTTCGCGTAGATTTAGGTTTCTGTGGTTCTCTTTATTTTCCGGAATAAAAAGCAGTCTATGTCCTTTTCACCGGGATGCAATCATCTCCGTACCAAATTTCGACAAAATCGGTGGAAAAGATGGCCCGTGAAAGCATAGCAGACAGACAGAAAGAATACTTTCGCATTCATAATATTAGTAGGAAATTCTTAAGTTTATTATAGTTTTTGCATTTCACGAGCACGCGTGAAGCTTGCTTGTAGTTATGCACATTGCGTGTGTGCGTGCCTCACGGAGCGGTCAATCGTACACGCACACATTTACACGTACACATATTACATATTATGTGTACAGGTAGGACTGAAACACAACCATGAGCCACGCGCACTCGTGAATTGCAAGAACTATACTGAAATGTAATACTGATCGCGAGAGATTTACTTTTTGACGATTTTCAGAGGAGACTCTTCTTCCGTTAAGGAATTCCGTCGTCCATTTGATCCCATCCATCAAGATAAACAAACATCAGATATTCACCAATAACTGTATGATAATTGGTCATACCTCTAGCCTGTCGTCCGTTGGCCGCCCTATACAGGGTGCTCTCTAGGAACTGTAGACCGTTGTTGTTGATAATGTTGAAGCCGCACAGGCGTTCTATTTGCTTCCACCGGTGCATGCGTTCCTACAAACAGACATAAATATTCTATATATTTTATACTAGCTGATGCCCGCGACTTCGTCCGCGTGGATTTTTGGTTCCCGCGGGAACTCCTTAGTTTTCCGGGATAAAAAGTAGCCTATGTGTTATTCCAGACTATAATCTATCTCTGTGCCAAATTTCATCCAGATCCGTTCAGCCGTTCGAGCGTGATTGTGTAACAAACATCCATACATCCAGACATCCATACATCCATACATCCATCCAAACTTTCGCATTTAAAATATTTATTTGATCTAAAAAGGCTTGTCCTGACACGCTGATTGACAGATCTATAAACGTACTGCGTAAACTGCTTGAGTTATAAACTTTTATGACAGTAGGTTATTTTCATAAATTAAAAAAAATACTAAGAAAGGATTTGTGTTGGACGAAGGATGAAAGTGTTTATCAAACTCCGTCATTTTTCATGTTACATCCTTGAAAATATGTTTTGGCTGCTTTTGGTTAAAAATGAATACGTATCACCAATTTTCAATATTTTCACTTGAGCGAAGCTAGAATTACAAAAATAAAACAGATGTGCAATAAAAATTAAGGGCCGTCTACAGAAACCAATGCAAGTTACCAACACGACTTTATTAGGCCAGGAAAAAATCTAAATGACATCATGTGGAATTCCACTGGAAACAGAGAAGTTTTAAGTTAAGTTAAGTTGAATGGTTGTTGCAAAAAATGCCGAATAACATTAAGAGTTTAATAAAGAGTTGCTACTCTTTAGCAATTAATGTCAAAACTTACACTCTTAAGTATGGGAGCTTGTATTAAATAGGAACATATTATGACGTCAAACTTAAAACTTAGGAGATACATAATATTATGTCCCCACCCGATTAATTTTAGATTAGTCCCTGGTGTAAAGTCGGGTAAGATTGTTCGCCGAGTCGTACAATTATGGGCACGAAAAATATAGGCCAAGGTAACGTGGTCGCTCGGACTCAATTGAGTTTTGTATTTTCATTTGCTAAAATATACTCTATAACACACAATAGTCTTGTCATAGCATAAAATAGTGTAAATATTTGTAATCTTTCTATTTTGGTTCTTTTATGTAGTTTATTTAAAGATGTACAGACCCACTAACTTATCTAACCCGGCGCGGTGGCTAAAATTGAAACTAATTTTATGCCTGTTAATTTGTGTTTTTATTTTATTTTTAATATTTACTAGCGACGCTGTCATCGGGTCAGTTAAGTTTGTGGTCTATATATATGAGAAATATTTATGGACATACAGGACTACCTTGAGTATTCAAAAGATTTTGTTTTTATTATTTCACTAGTTGATGCACGCGACTTCGTCCGCGTGGATTGAGGTTTTTTGGTTCCCGCGGGAACTCCTTAGTTTTCCGGGATAAAAAGTAGCCTATGTGTTATTCCAGACTATAATCTATCTCTGTGCCAAATTTCATCCAGATCCGTTCAGCCGTTGGGGCGTGATTGAGTAACAAGCATCCATCCATACATCCATCCAAACTTTCGCATTTATAATATTTATTTGATTTATAGGGTTATTTTACTTTTAAACTCTATTTAATCTCAGCTATCTTTAAGTGTGTTCTAAGAAACATATTGTGATTTACTTTTTAAAACGCATTATTCAGATCAATAGTCATTGTAAGCAGAAAAATTATAATCCTATAACATAAATTAATCTTTTCCTCTTTTTTGTGACAATGCTGCATCAATAAATAAATGATCATAAATTTATTTTATTGATCAGTATTAGAATAACGTTCATGGACAACACAAAGGATAGTAATTTATTATTTACCAGATTACTAACAGCTGGTATTATTGTTAACTTTATTTATATAAATTCTTAAGAATACTTGGTATATTCTATGAATTATTAGTTTTCATTGTCTTAGTCTGTTTTTAATAGCGGGTTTCTCTTAACTATAGCTATTTATTACATTGTTCCAATACATTGATCTTTTATTAAATTGTGATATTACTTATATTATCTTCTGTTCGTAGTTATCTATCTTATTTTCTTCGAGACGATTATTGTCTCATTATTTCTCTTATAAAGACCGAATTCTATCCAGACTGGTTAGTCCGCAGTAATTCAGCCATATAAAAGAAAAATGGAACAATTTACAGCATGCCTTTTTCATGAAATCCCAATTTTGCATAAATCTTGCAGATTCCTTATAGATTTTTCTTAGTTTCTTCTTCAAGCGCGATTTTATTCGAGTTATTTTATTTAATTTATTGAAAACAAAACAACATCTATAACTCTCTTACCCACATGGATTCCAATAAGTTCTTTTGTTAGGTGCATAGGAGAAACATGAATTATTAGGAATAAATTAAAGTTTACAGAACACAGTAAAAGCTTAAAGTTTACAGAACAGAGTACAAGCTTAACATTATCAGACCATTCTTACGGGATATAAGTAAATAACGAAAGAAGTTAAGGATAAATCTTAGATATACAAGAATTCTCAAATGATTTATACAATATTTTTACCATCAACTTTATAATAGCGTGAATAAATAAATATCAAATATGGTGATAGGGGCCTGACATATAATAAGTGGCACAAGTTGTCCTACATCAAATAAACATTTATTTTCACAGTTATTTACTAAAGCGTCATCCCATTGCTAAAGTACCAGAATTTAATTTACAATGTATAAGCAATTAATTGGATCACTACTCAAAAGTAGACGAACATCTTTGATTGTTCAGCTATGATAGATGAACGCAGAACCCTGAATAAATATTTTATAAATTTAAATTCCCGCGAAAACTCTTTAATTTTTCGTGATAAAAAGCAGCCTATGACCTTCCCCGGAATATCACTTATCACTGTACCAAATTTTATCAAAATCAGTTGATCAGATAGGTCTTGAAAGCGTAGCACACAGACAAAAAGAGTATTTATAATATTAGTATGGATTAGCACAAGAATCAAGGAAAAAGATACATAAGATAATTATTTTAAAAAACACCTTCGGAAATGAGTTAAAATAGCTGGTATATTATAACCATATCGTTACCTGTAATTCCTGCGTCACTTCGTTGAGTGCAGTCCTGGCTTCGACGATGGATCGATCCACGTCGTCTATGGACTTGCCGTGTGTTGATACAAATGCACCGACAAGACTTGAGCGTTTCTTGCGCAGTTTCTCACACTGAAACAAGAATGTTTTCGAGGTTTAGTTCGGGAATGTGCCACATAATCCTCAAAGTGAATTTTTTTTGTAAGTGTTACCAGCCTCATTCATATAATTTCCTTTTTTATGACACAGGGAACCCCCGATGTCGATTTTTAAAGAAATAGGGCCAATAATAAACGGTTTCGAACGCCCAGTCACCCGCGAGTTTGCCCGAGCGTCCTCGAAAACGCGCAAGCACGCCCAAACCTGCTCGAGTACACACTACACACTCGTTCGCTTCGCACAGCCCCCTCGGCACGCTGCGCGTTTTGCGCAATTTTGCTCTTGGTGTGAATAGAGATGATGACAACTCAATCAAATCAGCAACTGTTTGTCAAACTTAAAAACGCGCTTCTAGTATGGAAATTGTGTGAAACACATAATTGTGACGTCATCAAACTTTAGTCGATAGTTTAAAATGATTATCAAACCTAAAGCTTAACAGATGTGAATTTTAGGGGGTTTTAGAAGACCCTCTATTTAATAATCAGTAAAAAATAATTTATTTTTGACATAGGCATCATCCCTATTGCGACCAAGACGATGCTCGTGCATGAGCGAAGCGTATGCGGGTTAAAATTATCTTAGAGTTCCCCACTCCAGATGAACTACCGAGTCTCTAGTCTGCTGCATCTGCATATCAGCCTGCTGCTTAGACCTATGGGTAAGTTGTAACCACTGCTGCAACTCTGGCGGACGAGCCCAGCACCTGTCATAGTGCTCAAACTCTGCGCGCCTTAGTTCAGCTCTGACGAAACACCGCGTCTCTAGCCTGCTGCAACTGCATGTCAGCCTGCTGCTTCTTGCGCAGATAGGACCTATTCTCCCCTTCGTGGGTAAGTTGTAACCACTGCTGCAACCCTGGAGGACGAGCCCAGCATCTATCTTCAAGCTCACCTCCTTAGTTCATCTTTAAAGAAACACTTACCGCGTCTCTAGCCTGCTGCAACTGCATGTCAGCCTGCTGCTTCTTGCCAGATAGGACCTATTCTCCACCTCGTGGGTAAGTTGTAACCACTGCTGCAACCCTGATACAAGGAGCCCAGCGTCTGTCTTCGAGCTCACCTGATTAGTTCATCTTTAAAGAAACACTTACCGCGTCTCTAGCCTGCTGCAACTGCATGTCAGCCTGCTGCTTCTTGCGCAGATAGGACCTATTCTCCACCTCGTGGGTAAGTTGTTACCACTGCTGCAACCCTGGTACAAGGAGCCCAGCGTCTGTCTTCGAGCTCACCTGCTTAGTTCATCTCTGAGGAAACACTTACCGCGTCTCTAGCCTGCTGCAACTGCATGTCAGCCTGCTGCTTCTTGCGCAGATAGGACCTATTCTCCACCTCGTGGGTGAGTTGTAACCACTGCTGCAACCCTGGCGGAGGAGCCCAGCATCTGTCTTCGAGCTCACCCTCTGCGCGCCTTAGTTCAGATCTAAGCATCTGGAAAATACATCAACATTTAGTTCGATTCAACCTGCCAAGAGGTGAAATCTTTGCGCATTGCATAAACAAGGCAAAAAAGTCAACATGGGAAATACCCCGTTTTTAAGTAGGTACCTACTCATTTACATAAACATAATATACTGTTCTCTGTGATAAATATACGACACTGCATGTCAGCTTCTTATAACTCGTGCCAATAAAGAATCGAAAATGGTGTCGTTAATCATTAATTCCTCTCCAACCAGGACCCAACCCTCGAAAACAGGACCTCGACACTGATATAGTGTGTAAGTACACACTATATCAGTGTCGAGGTCCTGGTTTCGATTCCTGGTTGATAATAAATATTTCGTATTTTTTCGGTCAGGAAATTCTACATGACTTTTATAAGGCCGCTTTTAAGACGTTGAGTTTCTTAAACCATTGTTTAATAGAGAATCACCTCCTACGGCGGCCAATCTCTGTGGATATTATCGCCGTGGCTAAAATTCGAGAGGACTTTATTTTATGTCTGTGTATGTGTCAAAGCCAATAGATATTTTTCAAATAGGCTGTGGCTGAATGCTTTCGAATCGTGAATCTTCACGTTTGACGACCTTCCTGACCCAGTGTTGAGCGCTGTTGTCTTAGCGTGGGAGGCCCCGGGTTTGATCCCCGGCAGAGTCAATTATAATTTCTGAATTAGCTCTGGTCTGGCCTGGTGGGAGGCTTCGGCCGTGGGTATTTACCACCCTACCGGCAAATACGTGCCGCCAAGCGATTAAAATGATACGGTCCGATGCCGTGCAGAATCGGATTAGGGGTATGGGTTTAATTTAGCTGCCATAACCCTAAGTGTGCGGGCACGAAATGAGCGACGGCGACAGCGTGGCGATGGAATTAGAGAGCTGGCGACGAATTTCGGGAATCTGAAATTGTGGAAAAATATAATTTCGTTCATTCGCGAATCCAGTTCTGCCAGTCTGGTAGAGCGTTTGCGGTTATTTCGCTACTGCGCAGCATTAGCAAAAAAATCCGAAAAAACATTTTTTTGGCAACTTGATTTTTTTAGCCATAAATTTTATACTTACATAAAGAATTCGAAAAAATAAATCCCAGACGTTTTTGTCGGTTATAAAGTATTACCAGACCTCTTTCAAATTGTTCCCGAAATTCGTCGCCAGCTCTCCGACTAGTCGCATCGCCCCGCTACCGTCGCCGCCCCGCTACCGCTAGGTTCGTGCCCGTACACTAACAGGTGAGCCCGCTACCATCTTAGACTGCATCATCACTTACCACGATCGCAGTCAAGGCTTAACTTGTAGTGGATAAAGTGATTATAATGGCGACAAAACTCACTTCTATTTCGGCTTTCAGCTGCGTCACTTCGAGGTCCGAAGACGCGGAGTTCAATAGCGGAGTATCCCCGGCTTCCCGGAGTTTCTTTTCCAGGTTCTTTTTCTCTGTTGTCACGTTTTCCTGTAAGCATAGTAGATCGTATATGAGGACCAAACTGAATTATGCAATTCACAATAAATCCATACAAATATTATAAATGCGAAAGTGTGACTGTCTGTCGGTCTGCTACGCTTTCACGGCCCATCTGTTCACCCGATTTTGATGAAATTTATTACATATAGAGACAGTTTGTATCCCGGGGAAGGACATAGGCTACTTTTTAGTCCGGAAAATTAAAGAGTTCCCGAGGCAATAAAAAAACTAATCCACGCGGACGAAGTCGCGGGCATCATCTAGTAAATTATAAGTATAAGTAGCACAGATCTGTTTAAAATCGAAGGACTGACCGAAGATATAAATACGATTACATTATAGTTAACTAGATGATAAAACCCACCCGACCTTCCTTCCCACCCGTGTGGATTAAGTTTTTTTATTCCCTCGACAACTCCTTAATTTTCCGGGATCTAGCCTATGTCCTTTCCCGGGATGTAACCTACCTCTGTACCAAATTTAATTACAATCGGTTGAAAGCGTAGCAGACAGACACTTTCTCATTTATAATATTAGTATGGATTAATATAAACTTAGTCATTTTGATTTGATTTAATTTAATAAGTTTTGGTAAAATCAACTATTAATTATTCCTGGTAGTTAAACTCTTGAAATTATTTATCTGGTGTGAACAACTACAAAAAAATACCCACTAGATGAACGGTTGAAATAGTGAACAAAAGAGTAAAACCACTTAATTTAAATAATTTATAACATGAATAAACAAAGAATAATACATATACTTAACAATTTCCTTAAATTTCAAAAAACATACAATGAGTGCATTTTTCTTTAGAATAAATCTTTAATTATGCTAAGTTTCTACCGAGAATAGACAGCAAAAAACTCGGTTTATACTATCTATACTAATATTATTTTGAAAGTTTGGATGGATGGATGGATGTTTTTTACTCAATCACGTCAGAACGGCTGAACGGATCTGGATGAAATTTGGCAGAGATAGATTAATAATAGTCTGGAATAACACATAGGCTACTTTTTGTCCCGGAAAATTAAAGTTCCCGCGGGAAGCATAAAACCTCAATCCACGTGAACGAAGTCGCGGGCATCAGCTAGTAATTCAATAAATAATATACTCAATATGTTTTGATATCTAAAATAATATAGCATATAAGTACAAGGCAGTGATAATAACGAGTATTTCTAGAAATGATTGTTGCATAGATATTCATCAGTAGATGTAGATAATTAGAGCTTATGTAGGTTATATTATTACTGAAGTAATTTTTATGAGACGGAAACACGTAACGTCGAGTCTGACCTAAGTATTTTCTAAGGCAAGGATCATACTAAAAAGAACAAACAACCTTGTCATAGATTTAGGTCATCGGGCCTCAAAATAGCAAACAAGGTAGGTATATATAGTAAGTATCCGCCTTATAAGAATTGTCTACTTAAAGATTTTCCAGGTCGATCCATTTTGTTATAATAAACCGAAGGATGTTTAAATATTCATCGCTTTGTTCTGTTCTATAAAATAATTACAAGTTAATTTTCTTAATTGAATGTTTAGCACAGTTTATGAGGCCGCTTATATAATTATGCCAGATATTATTGAAATTATTTGTAATGCTAATGATTTAGAAGAAAGTTAAAAGGTAATGTCACAACCAGAATATTCAATCACGATCGATATCTACTCGTATATTGATGGTAGTTATTCATTGTTTAGAACTTTTTGACTCAAGTGTCCGTTAGTTTACCATCAGTAATCTACATTCCATACCTATTCAAATTTTTGTGTCCATTTTTAACTGACTTCCAAAATGGAGGAGGTACTCAAAATTCGTTGCGTTTTTTTTTCTAGGTCATGCTTACAACTTGCTCATGCAAATTGTCGAACCGTTTATCATATCTCCAACATCAACACATTCCTTATTCGGGTGTTACAAAGAAGGTCACTCACCTGTTCCAAAAGTCTTTCTCCGGTTCTTTTGCATATCGTCCTGCGCCGTCTCAGACTTCCTGAGCTGTTCTTTGTCACGTAGCATCCTTAGCACCTGGTGGAGGTCTTCAGGCATAGACATTCACGTTCCTTATTAGGGTGTTACGAAGAAGGTTACCAACCTGTTCCAAACGTGTTTTCTCCAATTCCTTTTGCATATCGTCCACCACCATCTCAGCCTTCAAGTAGCATCCTTTGCACCTGGCGGAGGTCTTCAGGCATAGACATTCACGTTCCTTATTAGGGTGTTACAAAGAAGATTACCAACCTGTTCCAAGCGTGCTTTCTCCAGTTCCTTTTGCATATCGTCCAGCGCCATCTCAGCCTTCCGGAGCTGTTCCATGTCACGTAGCATCCTTTGCACCTGGTGACGGCTCGCGCGGCCGGCCCGCAGCGCTGCCCAGCCACCGACCACCGCGCCAAGGAGTAGGGACGCGAGCAACCAGTCCTTCCATCTACTGCCTTCTGTTTTACAAATACGTTATAGAAATATCTTTATTGACAAAATGTTGTTCATGAAAAGAATTGCCTCGTTAGTATAGCCAGGGTGTCCACTCTAAATCGTCCAAACATTTCCCTGACTTTTCCCTGACTTTCCCTGACCATTTCTAAAATTTTCCCTGACCTTTTTAGCTGTAATTTTTCAAAGTAAAAATGTTTCTCTTGCGAATGATTGTAAGAGACAAAAATTAAGTCTTCACAAACACTCAGAGATTTATGTTATTGGCTTCCCAAGGTGTCCAACTATCAAGGTGACAATTTTCAACACAGGTAGATTGCCACACCATAACCATACCGTACCATAAGAGGAGGCAGCCCAGCTCAAGCCCATCTCTATGCCCTACTAATTTACGTAAGATTATTTAAAAAACCGGCCAAGTGCGAGTCGGACTCGCGCACCGAGGGTTCCGTACAAACCTGTAGTAAGTTTTATGATTTATGACGTATTAAAACTAACTTTGTTTGTAGAGGTTTATTGTTAATATCAAAAAATTACGTTTGTTGTATGGGAGCCCCCCTTTAATATTTACTTTATTGATATTTAATTATTTATTTTGAAAGGTAATATACAAGTTAATATTCTGTGAACATTTGAACCGTCTACCTGTTACCGTTTTTAATATTGAGCCAAAAAAATACGAAAAAAACACGTTTATTGTATGGGGACCCCCCTTAATATATATATTTTTTTAATTTTTAGTATTTGTTGTTATAGCGGCAACGGAAATACATCATTTGTGAAAATTTCAGCTTTCTAGCTATCACGGTTTATGAGATACAGCCTGGAGACAGACAGACAGACAGACAGACAGACAGACAGACAGACAGACAGCGGAGTCTTAGTAATAGGGTCCCGTTTTTACCCTTTGGGTACGAAACCCTAAAAAAGATAGGAATTTTCATAATCATAAGCAATTAAGACTTTACTCTTACACATTAGTAATGGAGTATTATACGTTATTATTTATGGTTCAAGTAACTTTAATTTTGGCACTACAGTATTTAAGTAGCTCTTATTGTGTATTATCTGAAGTTATAAGTAGTTTTAAAGGTGTGATTAGACAAAAGTAATTATCTCTTACGTCTTTTTACTCGAAAAAACTAAAACAATAACCTACCTTTAAGGATTTTTAGTGATTCAACATAATGAGCCGATCACTTTTTAAGTTGTTTTAACATGATGAAACCAGACTTTTAAAAGTCTTTTCAGTAACTTAAGATTACGAACATTACATTATTGTTATAGTTCCAGAAAATTTGTCGTTTTCCAATTTATATAAGTAAGAGTAAGTAATTTTGATTGCTATAAATATTTGAATCAAATGGCGGTTAAGAGATTTTGCTTTACTGTAAATTGAAGTCATTTTTACTTAAGCGCCACTATATCACAAACCAGCAGTCCAATTATTATGGTTTGTACTTCTGGACATAGAAAATGACAAATTAATAAAAGTTTACCTTGACGTCATCAAAAGTCGTGTGCTGGGAAAAAAGTTATGAATTAAAAACAAAAAAAAAACTTAAAACGGCTTTTTCTCGAAATGGTCATTTGGAGCTTCAGTAAATTTGCCTTTCCTGCGACGATATAATAAGTACTGATGACTGATAAGATAATATTATTTTTATTTATTCTATACATTTTTAGACTTTTACATTAATTTTAAAGATCAATCATCAAAAAGTCCTGGTTTTCTCTGACTTTTCCAGGTAGAGAAGTCATTTCCCTGACTTTCCCTGACCCACAATAGCTTCCCTGACTTTTCCCTGACTTTCCCTGACCTTCCAGGTCCGTGGACACCCTGATAGCGGATCTCTCTCTGAGCTGAGAGTTTCCGTTAATCATGTACTTAATGGTACGAGTTTTTTTGGATTGGCTGAATTTTGGTTAATAGCGAAAGAGTGTTTGTTAGCCAATCAGAGGTGATCGCAATCGTTAGGCTGTTGCAACTAGGCCACACGTCCTTCGACATCGTCAGTGGAACATGAGGGTTTCAAAAAGTTTAAGTTTAGTGTTTTGAACACAAAAACAGTTGCCCCCCCCCCCCCCCCCCCCCCCTTGATCTCTCTCCGGTTGTGTCGGATTGCCGTCTGATCGGACTGAAAGTGTGAGACTAGAAAGTACACTATCCCGTACGCAGCTTAGTTGGTTGGCAACACAGAAGGCCAAATTCAGTCAGGACAACATTATTATGAATCCAAAAAGTATCTGCTATCTTATTAGTTCTTTGCAGTTCAGCTACATAACCGATTAATTATTGACATAGAAGCTACATTCCTATTTCCTGATGGCTACCGGAGTCACTTTGAATCAACCTTACTCAAGGTTATAACTAGATGAACTCTGAAAACAACTCTGCTTATATGGCACGTTATCCTAATAAGTAAAGTTGAAGTAAACGTTTTAATTAGTGTAAATTCTTCGAAAATATATTCTTCAATGTGTCCAATTCTGTTTAACACAATCTCTAAATTAAATCAAAATGACAGCTCTAAATCAATTGCTGCCCCTTTACACTGGGAGTAGACTGAATGCTCCTTAAAAGGAAATTATAAATAAGCAAGTCTGATTGCAGCCAAGCGCTGGCCTATACATTAAAAAAAAAAAAAAAAAAAATAATAAGGGAAAATCTTGAATTTCTCGGCATGAAAAGTAGCCTATGAATTAGCAAAGCCGCACTTTCGCATTTATAATATTAATAGTATCACTATCCTCTGTGAAAGTTTGGATGTTTATGTCAGTATGATTGTTACCTCCTACACGCCACGTCCGAACCGACTTCCCTGAAATTTGGAATGGTGATAGCTTATACTTAAGGCCATCGTACCATCTATGGGCGCAGGCTCTTACCCTGAATTAGCACATATAATACATTTTATCCCCAAAAACTAAAGAATTCCCGGGGAAATCGAAAAACCTTAATCTACGTAAGAATTCGTACCATAAGAATGGCAGGTACAGACACACATATAACCACACAAGCACAGAACCACTCAACCGGCACGATGTGACAATTATTTATACTAAATGAACACCGATTACTTAGCTCTGGGGAAAACGGCGTAATGCATTGACGAGGAAAAATAATTGTAAATTAATAATGTAACAATTATAAACAGAAATTAAATTAACAGAATAATAAAAATATAAGACCTATCAGATATAGGTATCTAAGTACCTATTAACTAATAATTTTATTATTTTGCCTTAAATTTAATATAGATTGAGTAGATTTCCAAGATACTAATTTAAGCTATAATATGTAAATAATACAGTACACAATTAATTATTATTGATTTTGTTTGTCAGAGATTTGCAATATAAAAATTATTTGGGACAGTGAAATTGATTGAAAATGTTTTAATAGTAATCTTTAGCAAATAGCAAAGCCTTGGGTTGAAACCTAATCTGCGTTAGGTACCTACTGCTCGCGAAAGGGTAGCCTCGTATTCACTAGAAGACAAGAATCCCGCGCCACGTGTCCCTAGAGATGTCGGGCGATGTTGGGCGATGTCGTGAGACGTCGCCAGACATCTTGTCTCACGACCTTTGCCTACTGTTGGCTGTTGTCAGACTTGTCGTGCAGTACGACCTAGCGACATTCTAGACACTAGCGACCTAGTGAATACGAGGCTTAAAGTACTACAATCTCACATACAGACAGAGCCGCCAGTCGGCTCGAAAGAAAAACTTAAAAATCCTACACAAGATTTGAAACATATATATTATGTGCAATATTTAACCAAAATAAGTTAAATTGTATATTTTTTTTAAAAACATTTTTAAAAACAATCTTTTATAAAATTTTGTGTGACGTAATATTTCGTATTCTTCTCAGCAAACACTTACAATTGATACCCATATCATGGGGGTGCATAAAAAAAACTAGTCTGCCATCTTTGGGAGACCGCCATATTGGGTTTAGAATGACGTAAAGTAGCTAACCATGCATTGTCATCCAAACTAAACGTCTATGCAAAATTTCAGCTCAATCAGTTGGGAATAACTGTTTGAAAATTCAGTTGCAATATTTGACCTAAACAAAACAATGCAAGTTAAATAAATTTGTAACATAAAATTATAATCGCGAATGGGGAAAAATCCCAAAATAGGAGGAGGATGTTACAAACGGCCATTGATTTATACTCGTACTTACGTATCATTATTATATTATTTTAATGAAGCTGTGCAAATTAGTTAACCATTATGATAAAGCCGGTTTTTGACCCGATTCAAACTCGATATAAATTATCAGATTAATTTCATTAAAATTTTAATAAAATTACGCCGCGCTTATTTAAATAATTAACATTTTGTTTTAAAAAATATTTTTGGGGTTTACCTGCCACATTACTTATATTTATTGCTTACAATGTTAATTTATCTGTAGTAGGTAATTTTTATACAACTTGCCTACCTAATTTTCGCGACTTCATCCGCGTGGATAAAGTCCCGAAATAGAGACCGGGGATGACGGTGAAGGAATATACCGTGACTGGAGGAAACCATGCAGGAACCAACCAGTTTTTCAAAATACCGAAGTACTTAAGTTGTGTGAAGTGTGCCAATCCACACTTGGCCAACGTGGTGGTCTACGGCCTAAACCCTTGTAATTCTTAGAAGAGATTCGCGAGTGGGCTCGAAATTGGAATCATAATGTTATAAAGGAGCGATCGCATGCAATTTAAATTTTATAGATCCATCGGTGTGGAAATTTGGTGCATAGTCTTTCAGTACAATGTTTTCTTTAACCATAAAAGCAAGTAATTGCTAAAAATTACAAATAAGCTAACGAACGGCCCAGCCTAATTTGGCACTAACTCGAGAGTCATCGAAATATAAAACTTAATTACGTTCAAGATCTACATTAGTTTGTAAGCTTTTTTTTAGTTTTTTTACCACGTCTCTATTTGTATTATATATATATCTCTATTTGTTTTATAATATACTCGTAACAACACGTTTATTATATTAATTACGTTTCAATTTTAAACATAAACAAGTTAGACCTTGATTGCGATCTCACCTGTTGGTAAGTTACAAATACTTTCTTTCTTTCAGTCTTAAGATGGTAAGAGGCTAACCTGTTAGAGGTACGACAGTTATATTAATCAAATATCCCTAATCGGTTTATACAAACAAAATTAATAAATACTACGGTATTTATCAACAAACCAATGAATAAAAAATACCTTCATCAATCAAATCCACAAATCTGCTTGTAATCACTGCACAAACCAACGAGGATGCCCTAAGAGCGACGGACGCCTCACACAACATTTATGACATATTAAAGAACAATGTGAACCCCCACTGGCCGTGAAAATCGACGGAGTGGAGCCAAAAGCAAAAAAAAAAAGAAAAATTCACATCGCACGACGTCACAATCGACAGAATCGCGATTGAATGCGACATTCGACAAATGATACTTGAATGCCGTGATGTAAGATTAGTGACACTATGATTTAGAAGATTAGTGGGAATTAAGATGAACTGTTACTGAAATTAATTTCATAACTGTTCACTAACAATTTGCCTTACGGAACCTTATGTCCCCTTATTAAGTACCTTGGGTGTTACCTGAGGCATTATTGGTGAAAACGGGCATTAATCTCGAGAGTCGGGACTCGGGACAGCTTCGTCGGTTGTAATGAATCATAAATATTAAATTACTAGTGGTTCGCCCCGAACTGAGACCTCGCGGTATCACAGAGCGCCATATATTGACATCATTGTGAAGTTCTGTTAAAAATAATGAAGCTCATTAAAAATTAATCAATTTCGTTTCCTTATAATAATTATCTAATTTTAGTATTTGTTGTTCAAGTACAGGATATAATTCAAATAATTGATAAGTTTCAGGCTCAGCCTTTCAGAAAACTGAGAGTTCTTAGGTCAACTTTGGACATTAAAAAATCTCCACTTTGAAAGCCCCCATTTCGTCAAACTTAGGGGAAAAATTAAAAAAAAAAACTTTTGGACTCTATTCCTAATTATCTTTAAAATGATATACCTCAACCCTATGTAACGCTATAAAAAATATTTTACTTCGCATTCGCTTCTATGAGAGCCCCCCTGAAATAAAGATTTTTATAACTTTTTAAGCCATATTCGGCGGGACGCCATCGGTTTACATATTATATTTAAAGAAGTAATTACGTTCAGTAATTCAGAAGGCTCTGACAGACGGACGGACGGACGGACAGACGGACGGACGGACGGACGGACGGACGGACGGACGGACGGACGGACAAGTGCAAATTCACTCAAGTAGACACAGAGACCTTCGCTTCGCTCGGTCAATTATTATCATTATAGGGATCCATATGGAAGAAGACTTTGTATAAATATATCATGCGATGTAAGTTCAGAATTAGATCAAACTTATTTTTGTAGGAAGAAGAAATAAATTGAAATATATTATAAATCAAACGTGGACAATCTAAAACTAAATCAATTCGGTCATATGATAAAATTCGACCGTTTTCAAATTACTAATAAATAATTTAAAAACTGTCCTACATTATGTAAAAGCATAGTGACCCTCCTAAGTCTGATTTAATAACACTTAACGAGTGGTAATAACTCGAAGTCGGACACTATGGACAATGTGTTCACAGTTTTCAACGTATTCATAAAATTTAACCAAGTTATGGTCCTGGTTACTACAGCAGTCATTTTTAATAGGCCACTTTAAACGTTCACATGACTATTGACTACACTATAGGTGCCTGAAAAAAAAACTGGCCTTGAGGCTTGAACCTATACCTACCGTGGGTGAATTATTATCTATCTTGATCTATATGATGGGGGATGCCCCGTCGCTCACGTCCGCAGGAACTACCTTCTACCTCCCTGCCCCCCTAGCATGGGCCGAGACAATTTTCTCCCCGAGGAAAGGATAAATTTTTTATTTCTAAATAAATAAATAAAAACGCTAAATAACAGTGGATAAATAGTCCCCCGAGTCCCCCATGAAATGTCAACCGGGGATAACTTCTCCTCTCCCCTGTTGCCGTGCTCTGGGATAAGTTAATTTTATCTCTTGTGAGTGGATAAAATCGGGGGATAAATTTTTTATCTCCGGCCCATGCTAGCCCTGCTGCACGTGACCCTGGGTAGTGCAAAACGAGCGACGAACTTGCAGGCGAAATAAGCGTTCTTTTTATAAAAACACTATGTGTATGTATATGTACTAAATGCCATACGATTAGAAAAAAATCTATCTTTATGAGGGCACCAGTGCTTAAGTGCGGAAAAGCCCAGAGAGAGAAAAAGAAGAAGTGGCGTAGGATGGGTGTTTCTTTTTTACGGTATTTGAGTCGGGGGTTTTCTAAATTTTTAATTAATAGTTATTTCTCAAACATGCTTGGAAATTTGAGCATTATTTTGACAACCTTCTTCGAGATAAATCGAAATTGCTGTACTGGCCAAATACATGCGAGCAGCGGCCTTCTAAAGTTGTATGAAAATCCATATCTGTCGTGGTTTAGCGGCCAAATAAATTACATACTAAATTCATATCAGCTGTCGTGTAGTTTAAAAGTGGAACGATCTTTTACTCCAAAACATGGCAACCAAGGAGGTAACTTATCAAAGGTTTTATTTAAATTTCGAACTAGCTTGCAAATAGAAAGCTGTTTATTGAAAAAAAAACAAATGAACACTTTGACGCGGGAAAAATTACTGTTGTTCGTTGTTCGTCATTGATTTTGAAATGTTTTTGACAAAATGAGTTCAAGTGAACACAATGAGTGTGATGAACACTTAGTTTTAATTTCCGCGCATTATTTGAGAAAAGCACTATACAAGCCTTGGCCACAACTAGGCATTGATGGACTTACGTATGCCTTTTTTACAGCCCATCTGCTTAATCTGCTTACTAGCTGTGTTATTTTAATATTGCATTGGCGCTCTCGTTTCAGAAATATAATACTTATTTTGGGGACGTCATATAAGTAAAGACGGTTCAAAATATAATACTTCTTCAGGCGATGGTAATATGCCAACTGTAATTCTACAAGATTTTGAAGTGAAAACTTCTTTAGCCGCGTTGAGCACTTTTTGGCAGGGGGTAAACTTGTGGATTCGCGTCACCGACATGCTCGCGTTGTGATGAAGACAAAAGGTCTTAAATATAAATATACTACATTCGTAATAAAACCTTAATGCCTTAGCCCTCAGTTAAAAGGTTTATATTTTAACTTAAAAAAATAAATAATAATAATAATAAGTAGGTATTAGTTTTCACTTCTATCGGCAGTCCCTATATGTCTGCCAATTTTTTTTCACCATAACTTCTTTACACTATAGTCTATATGATATAAGTAGTAGGTATGTCATAAAATAATTGTAGGTATATGTATATGTAAAATTGTAGGTAATATGGCTCTACAATATTAGGTACACAATGGATATAGTAAGACAATGGTCTTGCGGATAAATGCTATGTAACAAGTTTTTTTTGCGTTTCAGTTTTTTGTATACGGAATATTAATTATAACTGGACTCATGAATATTAATTTTTATTCTACGGGCGTTTTGTTCAAAAGATTTTACGAAAAAATACGAACCAAGTAGTAGAGCAGACCCCACATCTAGAATAGGGTCAAGTGCGTGTCAGCATTTAACACATAGGGTTCCGTAGTCATTCTAGTTTCTTACTATTTTGAAGATCATTATTATTGGAATTTACCTCCTTAAGAATCGATTTTCATATTATATAAGCTCGGGGTAAGAAAATGTATGGGGAGTAAAATCAAACTTTCTCCGTTACGTTATGAAACATGTACATGTTTCTATGGTTCACTATGGTAACACTTTTCGTTCATAATGAGTATACTCCAATCGTGCGTCGGAGCTGACACACACAGCGTGTGTTTTAAAACGTAAACGTTAGCTCTTTGCGACTGTCGAGTTTAAGAATATAGGTACCTCATAATGATGTCAAAACATACGAGTATGGTACGAGGAGGTTAGGTTATAGGTATCACTTGATTGTTTTTAAATCTGATTTTGCGAGTTCTGGAGGTGTCCTGTTTTTCTTAATATTTAAGTAAATTATATAAGTACATATGTTTGCGTGGAGCAGTAACTTATTTCCATAACATCACTAAGTTTCAACTTTACATCTCAGTTTAATTTTAACATGGAACTTGTTTTACTAAGGAACCCTAAAAATCATTATATTTGTCGTACAAAAAATTAGAATGACCTCATATAAGTGCGCGCTTGAAGAACCTAATATACATCGGCCAATGCACTCGGCAAACGTGTACACTGCACAGCTACTAGCTAGGCACTTGGCTACAGTTGATAAGATAGTAGTTGCTAACTATGCTTTGGAATCAGGCTCTCAGAAAATGATTGTCTACTAGTGGCCCGGCAGACTTTGTCCTGCCCTGAATCTCGTACCCGCATGCAGAGCCCCCTACCGGGTCCAACTGTGAATATAAACCATCCCGGGGTCTAAACAAACACAAAAAAAGAATCAGCGAAATTGGTCCAGCCGTTCGCGCGTGATACCGTGACCAAGGGAAATAAAAAAAAAATAGGGATTCATTTTTATAATATACAGACAGATGAAAACTAAAAATCTATACTGATATTATAAATACGAAAGTTTGGATGGATGGATGTGTAGATGTATGGATGGATGTTTGTTAATCAATCACGCCAGAAAGGTTGATCGGATCTGGATGAAATTTGGCACAGAGATAGATTATAGTCTGGAATAACACATAGGCTACTTTTTATCCCGGAAAATTAAAGAGTTCCCGCGGGAACCAAAAAACCTCAATCCACGCGGACGAAGTTGCGGGCATCAGCTAGTGAAAACTTAAAATTAAAACTACATTTTGGTCACAAAAATCTAAATTTGATGTCTCGAGTTTTAAAAATTGATCTTGTCCTAGATCATTACAATACTTGACGATTGTTGCGTCTTGGAGTCATGAAATTACCACATTATTCGTGAACTGGAAGTACTATCATATCCAGATGCTATTAGGACAGTAGTTAGCCTTCTATCCTTTTCTCTCGAGTAATTGAGATCATAAGAGTAAAAGAGATGAATGAAAGTGCGTGCATTCATTCAGAAGTTGTGGCTCTGACAAACGGGCATGCTACCGGACAAATGTCAGAGGTGATTGCGATAGTAGCATTGTAGCAACCATAAATACGTATTAACACCCCTGGTTGCATAAGTAGTAAGTTTAGTCCGCCAAACTTAGCTCAACCGGTGACAGCGTCGCTAGTAGATATGAAAAATAAAATAAAAACAAAAACTAAACAGGCATAAAAATTATGTCCAATTTTGGCCATCGGGTAAGATAAGTTTGGCGGACTATAAAGTTCCTTTGCCATTTTAATATCACAGAGATTATTTATGATTATCTCCAAATGTTCTTTGTTAAATTGAGCTATTATTGTTGCATTAGCAAGCGACAATATTTATAATAATAGAAACCAAATTTGCCTTGTTTCTCTAAATTTTATTAATATTCAGAACTAGTCGCACAACTTCGTTCGTGTAGATTTTGGCTTTGCAAAAATCCCTTGGAAACTGATAACTCAGCTATTTAGTCAAAATTCAAAAATTCAAAATTCAAATGTTTTTTATTCAAATAAACTTTTACAAGTACTTTTGAATCGTCAAGTGAATCTACCACTGGTTCGGAATGCCATTCCTACCGAGAAGAACCAGCAAGAAACTCGGTGGTTGCTCTTTTTAGATAATTCATTTACAATTTAGTCAGCCTATGACCATTCCATGAAATGCAATCAATCTGTGTATCAAATTTCGTCATATCGGTCAAAAAGGTGGGCCTTAGTAAGTAACAGATAGACATACACAATTTCGCATTTATTATATTAGTGTGGACTAACATGGATTGCTTTGAAAAATAAACCAATGTAAAGTAAACGACTTCAAGGTAAAGTTCAAGGCAAGTAAATATTTACATTAAAATTGTATCTTCGTTGTCTCATCAATACTAATTTGTGTATTAAAATATTCATTCTTATCTTAACTCAGTCGATCAATGAAACACAATAAACAGTTCCCATTAAATTAATGAGATGTTATTTTTATTAAACCGATAGGTAAAACTGTTACATTCAATATTTTTTGTGGCCTCAGCCCACTCGGGGACACTTCTCAAAGTGTCCCCCAAATAAAGACAGTGACGAAAATCTATCACTGCTGACCCCAAATTACTACACAACTTTTTTTTTTATCCACTACAAGTTAGCCCTTGGCTGCGATCTCGCCTGATGGTAAGTGATGATGCAGTCTAAGATGGTAGCGGGCTAACCTGTTAGGGGCATGGCAGTTATATTATAAACCCATACCCCTATTCGGTTTCTACACGGCATCGTACAGGAACGCTAAATCGCTTAACGGCACGTCTTAGCCGGTAGGGTGGTAACTAGCCACAGCTGAAGCCTCCCACCAGAAAAAACTGATAAGTGTGTCTAACTTTTCATCGATCAATATAAATTTAAATCCTAATACCTATTACAAAATAAATCGATAAATCTTTCCATCTATAAAACAAGGATAGACTAACTAAAAAAATAAACAATAACCAAGTTCTTCAATAAGTAATGATCCGATTATGATGTTCATACGATAGTACCTACCTGCATTCGATGATTTTCTTTAGGAACGCAAAGATGTATAATTTCGAGTCTATTTTCCGTTTTGTTTACGCGGAAATCAAACGAACGTTGCCTGTTTAATTATCACGTCCGAAGATGCTCGTTACTCATAACACAAACAAAGATTAACAGACCGCCCACTCTTAACGTCTCTATGAATCCTTAATTTTTTTAGTGTGATAACTACCTACTCCGTATTCTAAAAATATGTATGTCTAAGTAAAAAACAGTAGTGTCCGAGCGAAGGTCGATTGCTGGAGAACCCAGTAATTTTTTAAACCCGCCCTTCGCGTCACCGATCTTCCATTGCGCTCTCGCGTATACGTAACAGTTTGGTTCAATTTCGGCGCTTGCTAGAAACCTTCGGCTTCGGCCAAACTTCGGCCGGAAGCCATAGGTGTTTTTAGGCCGTAGCCGAAGCTTCTAATTATTTTATGATTCGGTAGCGGATTTCGCGTTACTAGACTTAAAAGGTGCCGAATACGAGTACATCACGCACTAATCCATACTTCCATACTAATATTATAAATGCGAAAGTGTGTCTGTCTGTACGCTTTCACTGCCCACCTGTTCAACCGATTTTGATGAAATTTGGTACAGGGATAGTTTGTATCCCGGGAAAGGACATAGGCTACTTTTTATCCCGGAAAATTAAGGAGTTCCCGCGGAAATTGAAAAAACTTAATCCACGCGGACGAAGTCGCGGGCATCTTCTAGTCTATAGAATAAATTCATCACCATAATAGGGATGATGACAACTCAATCAAATCAGCAACTCTTTATCAATCTTAAAACGCACTTCTAGTGTACGGAAGTTGTAATGGAAGCTGTATGAAATTCACAGTTGTGACGTCATAAAATTTCAACGCACTTGTTTTCTTCTTTAATCTATATTTTAAAATGGTTTTCAGACTTAAGGATGAGTTTTAGGTCTTTGGGAAGACCCTCTATTTAATAATCAGTTAGAAATAATTTATTTTTGATTAGACATCATCCCTAATACAGCCCGTGAGCTTCCACTGTTGGACTTGAGCCTTTTTCAACAGCACCACCACACCCAGTCCTCAGTATCTTGGACGGTAACGCGTAACGCTAAATCACTTGTAGGCATGCCTTTGTTGGTAGCTAGGGCCTACTTAAAACTTCAATTATTAAGTCAAACTAAAAGCATAAACTTCATCAAACACGCATCTCAATGCTTTACGAACAGCTGCCTCATTTAGTAGATGAATTATGATACAAGCCGACCGCGCGTGACCATGGTGTATGGAAATTTTGGACGAAGTAGTTTAAATTTCGTGTAGATATTTTTCAATAATGTAAACCTAAATAGATACCTATCTATGAAGCTGAAGCAGCCTACGCTCCCCTGAATGATAGCTCACACTGAGCAACAAAATAATCAAGCAATTTTCATTTATAAACTGACCATGAACGAATAAAATTCAAAATAGCATGAAAAAGAGAACACCAAAAGGAATATAAGTAATATGAATGAATGAATGAATGACTGGGTCGCCGCCGCACTCTAAATAAACTACTTAGAAACTCGCAACAGTGTAACTAGTGGTTCGCCCCGAACTGAGACCTCGCGGTATCCATAAACTTGTACAGAGCGCCATCTATTGACATAATTGTGAAGTTCTGTTAATAATACTGAAGCACATTAAAAATTAAATAATTTCGTTTCCTTATAATATTTATCTAATTTTAGTATTTGTTGTTCATGTACAGGATATAATTCAAATAATTGATAAGTTTCAGGCTCAGCCTTTCAGAAAGTTGAGAGTTCTGAGGTCAACTTTGGACGTTAGAAAATCGCCACTTTGAAAGCCCCCCATTTCGTCAATTTTAGGGGGAAAATTAAAAAAAAAATATTTTTGGACTCTATTCCTAATTATCTTTAAAATGATATACCGCAACCCTATGTAACGCTATAAAAAATATTTTACTTCGCATTCGCTTCTATGAGTCCCCCTGAAATAAAGATTTTTATAACTTTTTAAGCCATATTCGGCGGGAGGCCATCGGTTTACATATTATATTTAAATTTGAAGTAATTACGTTCAGAATTTCAGAAGTTATAAGGCTCTGACAGACGGACGGACGGACGGACGGACGGACAAGTGCCAATTCACTCAAGTAGACTCAGAGACCTTCGCTTCGCTCGGTCAATTATTTTGGACACAACAATACTTTAGATTTTATGTAGAGAATCTGTATCTGCAAAGGCATAATTGTCTGACAATCTCTCACTATTGGTCAAATGGTACAGTTGCTGCTAGAATGCCACAAATTAAGCCAATCACGATTGCGATTGTAACTATACGATAATCTCAACTTTCATGCTAAGGTCTTAACTCCTTTTTGGGAATTTGTTTATCCGTTTACATATTATTATGGTCAACGATTGTTTCTTATTTTACTACAGACTAGCTTTAGCCCACGGCTTTGCACACGCTAAGACAAGACGCATTGCGCACGATTTCTATATTAATCCAAACCCCTTTTTACCCCCTCAGGGGTTGAATTTTCAAAAATCTTTTCTTAGCGGGCGCCAACGTATGAAAGCAATCTATATGCCAAATTTCACCCCTTTCGTCCAGTGGTTTGAGCAGTGTGCATATAGACCTTTTCCTTTTATACAGGGTTAATTTAAAAATTCTTCTTCCAATACAGTTCTTCTCCACATAATAGTGAAAAACTTCTGTTCTACGACTTTTTAAAATCTTAATAAATTCACTGAAAGCAGTATTCTAAATTTCACTGCACACCTAAACGCTCTTCAATGCTGTGTTTTAGTAGGCAGTAGTTGAGCGATAAAGCGTGTCGCGTGGAGTATGCTTACCCCGTTATCCTAGGAGACCGTTATCTTAGGTGAGCGACCGAAGCGACACGACGCGTTAAGACGCCATAGAAAATGGCAAACTAGTCTACACGACAACGTAGGCCACGTGAAGGGTCAGATACTGTTTGATACTGTCGCGTGGCGTCGTATCAAGTCGCGGTGTCGCGTTTGTCGCTCAAGTAGGGCAATGGGTGTTAGCAACCGATTTAAATATTTTTATTTTTGAATGACAACAAAATTTTGGTTTTACTTACCAGAAATTTAAAAGTCTTTCGAACAAAAGTTGTTCCGTAATACGTACAGAAGCTTCCCTTAGCGGTTATTAGCATTTTTAAATTAACCCTGTATAATATTTAGACATTAAGGTATATAGGTTGCCTGGAAAAGATCACTGTGATAAGGCCGCCTTTATACCGTAACAAGTTGTAAATTCTGTCACCATTCGTGTTACCTCTGTTTTGTTATTTGTTTGTGTGTAATAAAGTATTTTATTACACACAAACATACTAAACTTAAATAAACATGTCAAAATGTTGCTCGCCTTTAGGGGGTCCGAACAGCACGACGTCCATCGCTTTGAGCGCCAGCTTCTGCTTATGTATGGGGTCCTTGATGCCCAGGACGTTGCTCAGGTATTGCATGTTGTTTACTGCCAACCTGACAAAATGGACAAAGAAATAAGGCTCGATATTAATGTATTTTACAATAGGAAATTATTTCTTACAGATTATTATATAGAGGGGTCTTCCAAAAGACCTAAAATTCACTACCTCGGTTAAAATTACAGTGCGTGTCCTTTACCAATAGCATGTGAACACCCAAAAATGCTATTAGTAAAGGACATGCACTGTACCACATAGATTTTTCTACTGTGGCGGATTATAGCGAATTAAACTGCTCGTTCATTCATTATCATGGACTT
Organism: Erebia ligea; assembly: GCA_917051295.2. NCBI lineage: Eukaryota > Metazoa > Arthropoda > Insecta > Lepidoptera > Nymphalidae > Erebia > Erebia ligea. The sequence continues at coordinate 5,071,663 of OU785241.1, forward strand.
CCGAATGAAAAAAAGAGTGTGTTTAAATTTGATGACGTCACAACTATGTATGTTATACAAACTTCCATACTAGAATCGCGTTTTTAAGTTTGATAGAGTTGCTAATTTGATTGAGTTGTCATCATCCCCTTGATTGGTCTCTATCAGCACTACTGACTAACTGTCAGCACTATTGACGTTGACTTCGTCTTCGGCTCAGACAGTTAAATCAGAGTCATTAGCGCCTCACGTGTAATTTTCATCATGCCGCACTTGTAGCATAAATAACAGTTCCAACTTGCAGCTGTCAATTGCTTGACATTTCCATACAAATCGTAGTTAACGTTGTCACGATCGAATGGTAGAAGATCTCGCACTAGGAAGTCTGTATTGAGGCGGCAATAGGTTGACAAGAGCATTGGAAGAAGCTATTCACTTTATATTACAGGAGATAGCTGCACTTTTGGTAACTATCGCCAGAAAGGCTGATTCAGTATTAGGTGGGTGTAGGGCTCTCCACTGATGACGATAGTGAAAGTCAGCCCGCATGCGGATGGGCCTTTCACTAGATATGGCCGCTCAAAGACGGTTTATGGTTACCAATAATGAACAATAACTAGAAAGGCTGATTCTTGTACAGTACTGGCCTATTCTTCTAGTATCTCTTAGTCTATTACCTAGGTAGAGTAGCGCCAGTGACACGATGTTGGATGAACAGCGCTTTGTATTGCGGTAGGTCCACTGAGTCCGTCAGCCATTCCACTGTCTGCTCTACCGTCCAATTGTGCACCTAGAACAAAATTATAAAGCATTGGTGAGTATATTTGTAACTTACTTACTTATTAAATATAAATAAATTTTTGGTTATGGACATCTTTCTGGCCACATAAAATGAGATTTTTATGTCACAATCAGAGGCCCAATTGTCTAAGCCAATCATATTCATTTGACAGCTCATAACGTATAACTCGAACTTTTTAAGAAGTACATACATGCGTTTTGACGTGCAAGCATCTGTGATCTTCATAAAGTCGAATTATACGTTTGACAGACGACTACCATTACGATTTCTTTACACAATCGGGGGGCAGATCAGAAGTAGATGTCTGATCCGGCAATATGCTGAGTAAGGGCAGTTACAAGATGGTGTGATGTTCTAAGGGGTTATTCTTAAATGTGTTTTTTAAGAAAACGCCATCAAGCTATTTTAGTACTGCTATTATTTTTTTCTGTCATCTGTCTATAAGTCAACCAAACATTTTTTTTGATAAATAATAATTAATAACAATGTGGCCAATTCTGTATAACACAATCTCTAAACTAAACTAAAATGGCAGCTTTAAATTTAGTTCTGTCCCTTTCCGTAGGGAGTATTATGAAAGTGTTAGCAATATTTGTAATGCTCTAATTTTAGTTTAGTTTAGAGATTGTGCACTACAGAATCAGCCCCATTGCTAACCCCCGTAACTACCGTGATTTGGTATGATGTTTACATTGTTAAGTGCTCCAGTGGAATGCCACGTAGAAACCGATAAGGGGTAGGTTGGATTTACTCTTACTGCTGTCAAGCTAGCTCACTTCCAACTTGACTGCATCAAGGGCTAACTTGTAACTTAAAAAAAGAAGTTGGTTAAAGCTCGCTGATGAGTGTTGACAATAAGTTATTTCGTGTAAATTAAAATGGGTGGACGCCATAATATTCGACCACTGGCGGCATCAGTCCAAATCATTTCACGATCGACGGGAGCTCCTCCTGATGCCATGTCAAATGACATAAGGCTGTAGATTAGCATGGAATCTCCGACATAGCGCCAAAATTTGGCTTGCAGATTTCCCACTCACGATCAAATCTTGGCTTTATGGCGTGACTTAAGTCAACGGCGAGCTTAAGAAATACAGAAAGTTTTACCTCGGATCGCAGCCACGCCTCCCATAGCTCTTTGACAGAGATATGCATATCGTCGTTGTGATGGAACGCGCGCTGCCTCTTCTCGTAGCCGCTGTCGTATTGCAACTCCTCGCGGAGGAACTGGAATTGAACAACTTCTATCAGACAATCCTTTAATGCGATCATGTTCATTTACCTTTTAAAAAAAGATAATTCGAACTGTTCAAGGAATTCATAGCTGAATCAGTTCGAATTAGCTGTATGACAATCGTAACCAGTAACCACGCTAATTATGGCCCTATTGCACACACGATACTTTTAACATCGGCGATGAGCAATTTTGCGGCTGCGTTAGTTAGTGTGTGTTTAGTGTTCTGGTACGATGCCATGTAGAAACCGATTAGGGGTAAGGGTATAATATAACTGCCATGCCCCTAACAGGTTAGCCCGCTACCATCTCAGACTGCACCGTCACTTATCAGCAGGTGTGATCGACGTCAAGGGCTAACTTGTAGTGGATAAATAATAAATAGCTATAATATTATCTACAGTGACGATACTGATATACACGCGAAGTATCTAAAGATTAGTCAGGGAGTTATCACCAAAACAGACAAAAAGTTTCTTCTTCGGCATTAAGTATTTTCAAATGTAACAAGATTACAATTAAGACGATTAGTGGAACTGGACGCCGGTCTACTTCGGTGTGTAGAAAACAAGTAGGCAGGAATTTTTGAAGTGAAAACTTCTTTAGCCGCGTTGGGCACTTTTTGGTAGGGGGTAAACTTGTGGATTCGCGTCACCGACATGCTCGCGTTGTTACGAAGACAAAAGGTCTTAAATATAAATATACTACATTCGTAATTAAACTTTAATGCCTTAGTTTTAAGGGTTTTTAAATATTCGTTTTTACTTTTATCGGCAGTCACTATGACTGCCAATTTTTTTTTTGTCATTCACGGTTTTCAACTTCTCATACTGCGAGGCAAAACTTTTTCCCTTTCATGTGACTATGGTGCCTTTTCCTTCATATGAAGGCACTTTCGGGACTAGCTACACTCGGTAATAATTAACTCAAAGTTATGAAAACAATATAGGAAAGGCGAAACGCATCGCGCGGGCGTGCAGATCTGCATGCTTATCTTTGTGATATAAGGCGTTAAAGTAAAAGTATGTCATACAATAAACGGCAAGCTATATCCTGCTTGCCGTTCATACTAATTTCAACGATGAAAACTCAAGTCACTGTCACTGAGTTCGATGTTGTCATTTGCGTCATCATCGAGCTCCGATGCAATTTGGTGATGAGTGATGGCTTCGAGCCCCGCGTGGTCTTGCAGACACGAGGCGTCATTGTATCACACTATACGGGCACGAAATGAGCGGTAGCGGGGCGACGGCGGTAGCGGGGCGATGCGATTAGTGGGAGAGCTGGCGGCGAATTTCGGGAACAATTTGAAAGGTCTGGTAATACTTTATAACCGACAAAAACGTCTGGGATTTATTTTTTCGAATTCTATAAGTATAAAATTTAAAGATAAAAAAATCAAGTTGCCAAAATAGAGTTTTTTGCAAATGATATATGCTGCGCAGTAGCGAAATAACCGCAAACGCTCTACCAGACTGGCAGAACTGGATTCGCCAATGAACGAAATTATATTTTTCCACAATTTCAGATTGCCTAAAAACACCTTCCAGAAATTCGTCGCCAGCTTTCGAACCCCATCGCCCCGCTGTCGCCGTCGCTCGGCCGTCGCTAGTTTCGTGTCTGACGCCTATCACCTACGTATATACTACAACTGTGGCGAAACCTTGACTTTGAACATAAACTCAACTCAGATCATCACTCTCACTGAGTTCGATGTTGTCATTTGCGTCATCATCAAGCTGCCGATGCAACTGGGTGATGGCATCGAGCCCCGCGTGGTCTTGCAGACATGGGGCGTCATTGCATCACACCATAGTGTAGGTACTACAACTGTGGTGGCGAGACCTTATTAGTATTCTATCATAAACTCAACTCACATCGTCACTCTCGCTGAGGTCCACGTTGCCGTTTGCGTCGTCATCAAGCTGCCGATGCAACTGGGTGATGGCATCGAGCCCCGCGTGGTCTTGAAGACACGAGGCGTCATTCTTGCACGCCTCTAGCAATACTGGAAAGAAGAGAAAGAGGTTTTGAGAAATCTGCGAACTAAGATTGAAGCGGCTTATTTAAAGTAGGCATAAATTGTAAGGTTTCCTTCCTACCAAGTGCGGGAATCAGTAGTGAGTAGTGACGCCCACCAATAAGATAGCTTGGTGTTAATACTATAGGTAATTATTAGTAATTCTGACTTCAAGCAGGAGAACGCACGCTGATCTTGATTAAGGTACAAGTTCAAGATGGATAGCAAACTGCAAACTGGTAAGAGAAGAGCCCATAACAAACTCAGCCGGGTTTTTTAATAAAGGTCTGTGAAGTTCGCCAATCCTCACGTGGCCGGCCAGTGCAGCGTAGTGGTACTTTAAACACTGCTTAACATGATGATGATACTTAAAAAAACTACGATCACTCAAGTGAATAACTTGGAGAATATACCTACTAGGGAAATCTTTAACATGAGACGAAGTAAAACATAAAAAAGTAGACGACTTCAAATTTATTCCAAGCGAGCCACTTATTATTCTATCCTACAAGTCGTTTATCGCGACAAGGAAAGTCTGTCAAGGATAAGCATTTTGTGGAACTTCCATTTCAAACTTCCTTGTGCCAAATCCCAAAGCCAAAGTACAAGTGAAGTGATGAGTAGAAAAATAAACCTAACGTGAGCGAAGCCGCGGGCAAAAGCTAGATAGTTATATATAAGTACGAAAACGTATATATACACTATATCTATAGTCTATATGGTCTGTTTTACCCCTTTCACGACCCCATTCCGTTTTACCGATTTTGAAAAAAAATTGGCAAAGCTTATAATATCCCAGGAATGGCCATAAATCATAATACCTAGGCTACTTTTTATCCCGGAAAATCAAAGACTATATTTGGGATTTAAATAAAACCCAAAATCGATGCGGACTAAGTCGTTAGTTAGTTACTACATATTATAATATTAATCTTCATTTCCAATGTTTATAAACCGTGGTAACACAATGTAACTTATGTTTCCATGACTATGTACCTAATGTATTTTGATGAATATAAATTTTATAATTAATATAACTAGTGGTTCGCCCCGAACTGAGACCTCGCGTCGCGGTATCCATAAACTTGTACAGAGCGCCATCTATTGACATCATTGTGAAGTTCTGTTAAAAATACGGAAGCTCATTAAAAGTTAAATAATTTCGTTTCCTGATAATATTTATCTAATTTTAGTATTTGTTGTTCAAGTACAGGATATACTTCAAATAATTGATAAGTTTCAGCCTCAGCCTTTCAGAAAATTGAGAGTTCTGAGATCAACTTTGGACGTTAGAAAATCTCCACTTTGAAAGCCCCCCATTTCGTCAATTTTAGGAGAAAAATTAAAAAAAAAATATTTTTGGACTCTATTCTTAATTATCTTTAAAATGATATACCGCAACCCTATCTAACGCTATAAAAATATTTTACTTCGCATTCGCTTCTGAGAGCCCCCCAGAAATAAAGATTTTTATAACTTTTTATTCAAGCCATATTCGGCGGGAGGCCATCGGTTTACATAGTATATTTAAATTTGAAGTAATTACGTTCAGTAATTCAGAAGTTATAAGGCTCTGACAGACAGACAGACGGACGGACGGACGGACGGACGAGTTTTCGACGACCTCCGTGGCGCAGTGTGTAGCGCTGTTGTCTTAACGTGCGGAGGTCCCGGGTTCGATCCCCGGCAGGGTCAATTTGGGAATTTATAATTTCTGAATTTTCCCTGGTCTGGCCTGGTGGGAGGCTTCGGCCGTGGCTAGTTACCACCCTACCGGCAAAGACGTGCCGCCAAGCGATTAAGCGTTCCGGTACGATGCCGTGTAGAAACCGAATAGGGGTATGGGTTTAATATAACTGCCATGCCCCTAACAGGTTAGCCCGCTACCATCTTAGACTGCATCATCACTTACCATCAGGTGAGATCGCAGTCAAGGGCTAACTTGTAGTGGATATAAAAAAAAAAGTGCCAATTCACTCAAGTAGACTCAGAGACCTTCGCTTCGGTCGGTCAAATAAATGTATCAAGCATGCTTTCAGTAATATAAAAAATGCGTTCATTTACCCTTAGCTGTACCTGTATTGATTAGTAAATGTACTAATCAATACAGGTATTTTATAATCGTTCGTAAAGAGTAAACTCCAGTCGTGCGTCGGAGCTGACACACACAATTTTTTTTTTTAAATTTTAGTATCTAAGCGCTGCATTTACTTACTTTAGATTTTCTTTATTATCTTTAAAATCAGCATTCAGAAAATAAGTAAAGTTAGCAACGTTTTTACGTACCTTTAGCACCTTATAACTACTCGTATAAATTGACCGTCGCGTCGCCCATGCGTACGTTAAATCTACGTACCAAAGCTACTACTATATTACACACATTTTGTTTCTCAGAAAATAAGTAAGGTCTCGCGGCTCTGGGATCTTGCTCTATTATATCTGTTGACCTACACAAAAAAACAGAAATTCCACCAAAGAGAGCCGGGTCAGCAGTTAGAATATTATAAATTAATTGAATAGTTAAGTAAATAGCGAAAAGGAAACATTTATCATTGTTTATTATTAAATAAATAGAGTGCCATAAATTGCAATCCGAAAGAGATAAGAGATATCAGTCAAAGCGGGGGTCATGTTTGTTTGTTAAGCTTACCGCCCACAGAGCAAACAAAGGTAAGTAATTATAATAAGAACAAGTAGGCTCAGTACCCTTACTCTGAGATTGATCGAATTTAAAATACGGTCTCACTAAGTGAGGTGAATGAATCTTAATCTTATTAATTTAGCTCAATTATATGCAAATATGCTCAATTTCGTGTATGCATTTGTGAATGCATTATATTTGTGAAACGTATCGTTTGGAGCGCTAGCTGTGGCTAGCGCTCCAAACGATACGTTTCGAAATTTGAATCGGTTGCACTGAATTTGTGGCTTTAAATCAAGAGTTTTTGGGTCCATTTTAGTTTGACTCAAATGTGATTCACCTCACTTAGTGAGACCGTATTTTAAATTCGATCAATCTCAGAGTAAGGGTACAGGCATTGTCCAACGGGAGCGACAAGCGCTACAACGCGAGGCGCGACTCGATACGACGCGACGTGAGTGCGACGCGACAATGTGAAACCGTAGCTGAAACTTCACGTTGTCACGTAGATAGCTTTGTTATTTTCTATGGAGTCTTATTGTGTCGCGTGACGCGTCGCTTTCGTCGCTCACCTAGGATAACGGGTCAGAGACATTCGCTTCGCTCAATCAATAAGCATTTTATCAATTTTCTGAAAACACAAGGGGTCGTTTTACAAATAAACGGGCCGAGACGCCCGGCGATCGTAAGTCGTAACTATATAGAGTAGGTATCCTTACTAATATTATAAACGCGAAAGTTTGTATGTATGGCGTATGGACGTATGGATGTATAATGTATATGGATGTATGGATGTTTGTTACTCTTTCAAGCCAGAACGGCTGGACGGATCTGGATTTAATTTGGAACAGAGATAGATTATAGTCTGGAATAACACATAGGCTACTTTTTATCCCGGAAAATTGAAGAGATCCCGCGGGAACTAAACCTCAATCCACGCGGACGAAGTCGCGGGCATCAGCTAGTAATACATACAAATGAATACAAACGTCTGCGAATTGCGATAGATGAGTGGGAACAGGAAGCCGAGAATATCAAAACGCATTGACAATCTTGATGGATAAATTGAGCGCGGTATCAAATAGCGCGCACAATTACAATTGACTGCTCTATTCATAGTGTTCCTTGCTCTACAATATGTGTAGAATTTTTTTTTGGGCTGTCTGTCGTAATAATAACTACTGAATGACATTTATATGGAATCAACTCGGAGCCAGTTTATCATACAACATGTTTCGGCAAGCCCAGGTGGCGTGATTCGTAAAGTTTTTCTAAAAGCGGACGTGACCAAAAATGGTATATAGGATTGCAAACATTAGTAACCAAGTTGGTAAATAAGTAGTTTATATCTGGTCCAAAGTTAGACAGAACTGAAAACAATGAGATTGAGGCCATATAAAATTTTTTGGTAACTAAAATACAAGATTACGCTTAAATGCCTATTCGAAATAGGTAACCTAGCCCCTAAAGTATTTAATACTAGCTGATGCCCGCGACTTCGTCCGCGTGGATCGCGGTTTTTCGGTTCCCGCGGGAACTCTTTAATTTTCCGGGATAAAAAGTAACCTATGTGATATTCCAGACTATAATCTATCTCTGTGCTAAATTTCATCCAGATCCGTTCAGCCGTTGGAGCGTGATTGAGTAACAAACATCCATACATCCATACATCCATCCAAACTTTCGCATTTATAATATTTATTTGATTTGATGCTCAATCCGCAGATCATCACCTCATGCACAGGAATTAGGATTTTACAGAAGCCATAATGGCTTTCCATCTAAGCATGGAGAAGGTTTCAATGAGCTAAGCATTGGAGGCTTGAGCTAAGCTATGAAAACAAGATTATTACGCATAATATGCCTATTTGACGTGGGTAGCCGTTCGATTCTAGCCCCTAACAATCCACAGATCACCTCACATGCACAGGAATTAGGATTTTACAGCAGCAAGTGCCATAATGGCTTTCCATTTAAGCATGGCGGAGGTTTCAATGAGCTAACATTGTAGTGAGCTATGAAAAAAATAAGCAATCTCATTGATGGATTTTACATGCATCGGCGATAATGTATCTTCGCATTTATTTGGATTTTGAAGCTAAAGCTCTCATAAGATATGAGTTATAACTATTGAAAGCTGCTGTCTAATAACGAGAGAGACGATGATTTTTGATTCAAATTCCCAAGTCAACTATAAAATTACGTGATACTGTGCTCAAGTCCACAACCTTTTAGTTGAGACTTCATCTAACAATATCAAACACTAGCAGATGCTCGCGACTTCGTCCGCGTGAAATAAGTTTTTTAAATTCCCACATTCCCTCACAAACTTTACCTCTTTATAATATTAGTATAAATTTCAGTTTCTGTTCCATAATATTTCGAATTCGTTGAATTACTTAACATCTCGTAGTTTTTGAATTTACTTACTTCATTAAAACAATGCAACATGAACACCTTTATCGTGTAACTGTTTGCCGAAGGAGAATCAATTGCGACATTTCATAGATTACAATGGAATGCACTAACTATAATAACAATTATTATTAACATGTTGGCTGCACGTGCTCGATTAATTAAACTACAGAAATTGTCGCCGTAGATAGAACAGTAACTACAATGGCTGACTTATACTTTACTAGCTGATGCCCGCGACTTCGTCCGCGTGGATTGAGCATTTTTGGTTCCCGCGGGAACTCTAAAGTAATTTTCCGGGATAAAAAGTAGCATATGTGCTATTCCAGACTATAATTTACTACAGTCCATGATAATGAAAGAAATACTTTGGCGGATTATAGCAAATTAAACTTCAAGTTCTTTCATCGATATTTATTTAGTTTTTTTAGCTTGAATTGTATACCGGGGAAGGACATAGGACACTTATTATGCCGGAAAATTGAAATAAAAGTGTATAGAAAAAATTTGGCAGCTACCCTAGAACACTAAAGTTAAGAAAAAAATTAATTGCCATACAAAAAAGTTTATGCTCTCCTACTTACTAGAAATTGACATATAATACCTTTAAATTGATAATGAATGTAGGCAATACGTAATCAAATACATGGAATGGGCATTGAAAAATGAATAGGTACATTTTGTAAAGCAGTGCCTACTTTACACAAACTAACAATAAATGCCTCCGTGACGACATTTGACGACCTCCGTGGCGCAAAGACCGGCAAAGACGTGCCGCCAAGCGATTTAGCGTTCCGGTACGATGCCGTGTAGAAACCGAATAGGGGTATGGGTTTAATATAACTGCCATGCCCCTAACAGGTTAGCCCGCTACCATCTTAGACTGCATCATCACTTACCATCAGGTGAGATCGCAGTCAAAAAAAAAAAAAAAAAATGCAAACTTTGAGTTACTTTATTTAAGTACATAATCTCTTTTCAAAATATACTTCGCAATTAAAAGTAGATTAAATTGCTTAGTAGGTACCTAATGTATGATCACAGGAACCGCATCGCAACGCACAATCGTCCCATTTAACTTTCCGTTTATTGGGATCAATCAGTTGATGGCTATGTGTCGACAAGTTTGTAATACACTCGTTGCTATTGCCTACTGCTAATAGTCAGTTATACCCTGGTGGTCCAGAAGCCCAATTGTTTAAGCAAATCGTAAACATTTGACAGCTTAAAACGCATTACTCGAACTGTATAAGGAGTTCATACGTGCTTTTTGACGTGCAGGCATCTATGAACTCTATAAACAGGTCGAATTATGCGTTTGACAAACGATTACGATTACGATATCCTCACACAATTGGGGTCCAGGGGGTCTACTCTCTTTCTCTAAAACGAAACTTCGCAAACAAACGAACGAAATTTCGTTAACTCCTCTCCTACATAATATTATCTCTATGCTCTTCTCTATTTCGTTTTCGTACACGAAGACGAAGTACGGATCCATAGAAAATTTTCGTGACCGATTGGATTGAACGATTTTGTGTGGGTCTAATAACCGACTAATTACGTTCGTTTGCGAAGTTTCGTTTTAGAGAAAGAGAGTAGACCCCCAGGACTGGCTCAATTGTCACGTGACCCAAGATAAATGCCCTACTACGGCGGGGCGCAATCCGTCGACGGCACTCGTATCAGTCGAGTGTCGCGCGCTCACTGTAAATTACGTTTGATTTTACATGTTCTCGTTACTCATAGATGAATGAAACATGTAAAATAAGCGATATTGAATGATGAGAAATGAAATGAAAAAGATGGGAGGTGTAGGTACTTGCTCAAAACGCGTAAACTAAGACAAGTGTGCTTGTCAAAGGATCAATCAGCATCTGAATAAGCCGCTGACGATCTAAGCCGCTAAAACTCAACAATAGCCAATATTGTTATATTGTAGTTATAGTGATGGAATTGAATCCATACCTACTTACTAATATTATAAATGCGAAAGTGTGTCTGTCTGTCCGTCTGTCTGATACGCTTTCACGGCCCATCTTTTCAACCAATTTCGCTGAAAGGTATAGAGGTAGCTTATATCCCGGGGAAGGACATAGGCTTTTTATCGCGGAAAATTAAGGAGTTCCTGCGGGAATCAAAAAAGCTTAATCCACGCGGACGAAGTCGCGGGCATCATCTAGTTTTAAATACTTAGAAAAAAGAACAAGTGAGATCAAAACATTATTCTTACATAATAGGAAGTTGGTCATATAATTTCACATTATTGACCGAGCGAAGCGAAGGTCTCTGAGTCTACTTGAGTGAATTGGCACTTGTCCGTCCGTCCGTCCGTCCGTCCGTCTGTCCGTCTGTCAGAGCCTTATAACTCCTGAATTACTGAATGTAATTACTTCAAAAAATATAATATGTAAACCAATGGCCTCCCGCCGAATATGGCTTAAAAAGTTATAAAAATCTTTATTTCAGGGGGGCTCTCATAGAAGCGAATGCGGAGTAAAATATTTTTTATAGCGTTACATAGGGTTGCGGTATATCATTTTAAAGATAATGAGGAACAGAGTCCAAAAATATTTGTTTTTTAATTTTTCCCCTAAAATTGACGAAATGGGAGGCTTTCAAAGTGGAGATTTTCTGACGTCCAAAGATGACCTCAGAACTCCCAATTTTCTGAAAGGCTGAGCCTGAAACTTGATTAATTATTTGAATTATATCCTGTACTTGAACAACAAATACTAAAATTAGATAAATATTATAAGGAAACGAAATTATTTAATTTTTAATGAGCTTCATTATTTTTAACAAACTTCACAATTATGTCAATAGATGGCGCTCTGTACAAGTTTATTCGTTTGTGCTTAAAAAGAAAAGGCTGAGCCTGAAACTTGATCACTTATTTGAATTATATCCTGTACTTGAACAACAAATACTAAAATTAGATAAATATTCTAAGGAAACGAAATTATTTAATTTTTAATGAGCTTCACTATTTTTAACAGAACTTCACAAAGATGGCGCTCTGTAAGTTTATGGATACCGCGAGGTCTCAGTTCGGGGCGAACCACTAGTAATATTGTGTCTGGATAAACTACAACAGCTGTTATCGCGTGACCTTATACTAGTATAAGGTATTTAGTTAGTTACTAGTTAGTTATAGATCGTTATTATTAGTTAATAATAACGATATATATACTAATGAACAGTAACTAACTAAATACCTACTATTTTAAAGTAAGTACATGAAACCATACAAGTTATTGATGCATTGAAAACTCGGTTAGGTATTTTCTACATTTGATTAGGTGTTATTAGGGTTGCGTAACTGAAAGGTAGGAAAACAACCCTCATGGTGCGACTGTGTCCTTTTTTTAATCTTAATTTATTTGGGACTTCTGTCCGACACGGATACGCCAGCCCCGTAGTTAGATTAGTTACTGATTAAGTCATGGAACAGGGAATCTGCAAGGAACATTAGCGATGTTCTGTGGATTTAGTTATAGAGATAAGATAACTTCACTATAGGTTATTAGCTCTATTATGCATCATCTGCGCTCGCTAACCGCTTGCTCTTAATATCGCAATAGGGATGATGACAACTCAATCAAATCAGCAACTCTTTATCAAACTCAAAAACGCACTTCTATTATGGAAGTTGTATGAAATTCACAGTTGTGACGTCATAAAATTTCAGCGCACTTAAAATGGTTAACAAACTTAAAACTAACCGAGGATGTGAATTTTAGGTCTTTTGACGACCTCCGTGGCGCATTGTGTAGCGCTGTTGTCTTAACGTGTGGAGGTCCCGGGTTCGATCCCCGGCAGGGTCAATTTGGGAATTTATAATTTCTGAATTTTCCCTGGTCTGGCCTGGTGGGAGGCTTCGGCCGTGGCTAGTTACGGGCAAAGAAGCAGTAGGTACGCGTACGTATTATAGGTATTAGCGTTACTAATTTAGTTATAAAATTTAACTCCACTATAGGTTATTAGCTCGTAAAACAACTATTATGCTCGTTAAATCATCCACGCTCGTTTTATATCGCAAGTCCTCACGTGACAATCGCTACCGGCGCGGGCGCGAGTAGAGGCAATAGAGCATTCATCTTATAGTCTAGAGTCTAGACTCTAGGCAACGCGCGACGGGGCGGTTCGTTGTATGGAGACCCCCGCATTAAATCCTCAGTCGTTGAAACTTGGCAGGGTTATAGTATGGTATGAAGCCCAACGTAATATTTATGACTGAATAATATTTTCTCGATTTCTTTTTAAAATAATAGTTGGTACTTAGTATACACTCAAAACCGAAACATCAAACGAAATAATCATGCAGAACATCGATATTTATCCCGATTTTATAATAAAATAATATATAGGTTATTGGAGTTACCTCCTTTAGAATCGAAGCCCGGGGTATGAAAATTTATGGGGAGTAAAATGAAACTTTCTCCGTTACGTTATTGAATTTATGTTTCCATGGTAACACTTGTTTATGTTTCCATGACTATGTAATGTATTTTGATGAATATTAATTATATAATTACTCAATATACTTAAATAGATGTATCAAGCATGCTTTCAGTAATATAAAAAATGCGTTCATTTACCCTCATTTACTAATCTCTATAGGTATTTTATAATCGTTCGTAAAGAGTAAACTCCAGTCGTGCGTCAGAGCTGTCACACACAATTTTTTTTAGCTCTATTAAAGCTCGTAAAATCACTCTAACCATTGTTAAATATTCCACGCTTACTAACCAGTGCTCGTTTAATATATCAGCTTTCACGTGACAATCGGTACCGGCACTAGAAGGGGCAATGGAGCATTCACCTTATGCAGTGGCACGCATACTTTTGCGCAACAAGTTGCTAATTTAGTTATAAAATTTAACTACACTATAGGTTATATAGCTCCGTTAAGCTCGTAAAATCACTCTTAACTATCGTTAAATCTTCCATGCTTACTGACCAGTGCTCGTTTAATATATCAGCTCTTACGTGACAATCGCTTCCGGCACCAGAAGGGGCAATGGAGCATTCATCTTATGCAGTGGCACGCATACTTTTGCGCAACAAGTTGCTAATTAAGTTATAAAATTTAACTACACTATAGGTAATATAGCTCCATTTAGCTCGTAAAATCACTCTTAACTATCGTTAAATCTTCCACGCTTACTGACCAGTGCTCGTTGAATATATCAGCTCTCACGTGACAATCGGTACCGGCACCAGAAGGGGCAATGGAGCATTCATCTTATGCAGTGGCACGCATACTTTTGCGCAACAAGTTGCTAATTTAGTTATAAAATTTAACTACACTACAGGTTATTAGCTCCATTAAGCTAAATCTTCCACGCTTACTGACCAGTGCTCGTTTAATATATCAATCCTCACGTGACAATCGCAAAAAAAAAATATATGTTTAAACCATAATATATTGTAAAAAAAAAACCACCACGTAACGACTATCGTGAGTGGCACCTTATAATCATACATTAAAAAGGTCTCTGACATCATGTCAGAGGATAACTGAGTGCGAAACAGAAAAAAAAAAAGTGACAATCGCTACCGGTACAATACGAGGGGGCAATAGAGCATTCATCTTATAACTTATTCTTATGCAGCACTACACGTACGTTGTTAGACTAGTTACAATTTTAGCCATAGGAACAATCGGATAGCAAGCCGCGTGCCAAGCTCCGATGTTTACGTTCATGACAAATCATCCGCGCCTTTTATACTTGCACTGCATTGATATAAGAACACCTAGATGTGATCTACGTAACTTTTTGTCCTTAGATAGGTATGTAAGTGTATGTATACCATACTATTTATTTGATGTTGTTGGAGAAAATTAACTATTTTTATTTATTTATTAAGTAAGTACCTAGTCATATTATTGTGATTGCGAATTTCGAGATGCATCAATCATTGCTACATCGCAATTGCTATGACTGAATGGTACCCACTCTTTCTGCGACAGTGAAATTTTATCAGATATCAGCCTATCATATCATACTAATATTATAAATGTGTGTTTGTTTGTTGGTTTATTGGTTTGTCCTTCAATCACGCTGCAACTGAGTTGAACTGACCAACGGATCGACGTGATTTTTTTAGAAGTTTTGCGAAGTTCGAGATGCATCAATCATTGCTACAATCTCAATTGTTATGACTGAATGGTACCTACTCTCCGACAGTGAAATTTTAACAGATATCAGCCTATACTACCGCGATGAGTCCGGCTTGGGGGAAAGACAGCCAATCAGAGGTGATTACAATCGTTAGGTACACTGTGGTCTGTGGTCTGTAGCGTCATCCATCCATTGGTTTGTATTCATCCACTGCTGGACATAGGCCTTTAGGAGTGCACGCCACCCACACACAGCTTCCTTCACCTTCCTCATCCACCCCTTTTCCGCCACCTTTTTGAAGTCATCGGTCCAGCGGCTTAGAGGTTGTCCCACACTGCGTTGGCTGACAGTTGACACTCTCTCACTATTGGCTTAAATGCACAAGATTTTAGCAATCTGACGAACACAACTTGAAACTCACACAATGGAGTTCCTCGTCTACTCAAATCATGTGGTCAACTTCACCAAATATAAATATGTGGTTCGTCTCCAGTAGCTGCACTCTACTTTGTAGAAAATTTTAGGAGTCCAGAAATAGAGTCGTTAGCTCGCTCCAGTATCAATTTTGTACTAATAATTCAGAACACGTGCACAGAAAAACAATTCCCTCCTTCTGGTAAAGTCAGATAATAATTAGTGAACAATTTGTCTACCAACTGGCGCGAGTCTTAAGTACCTAGGTAATATATACCTATGCAAAAAATTACGTCTCTTAATTTTCAATGTAAGCATAATATTCTATACGAACATTATCAGTGACATTAACTACCATGATTAATTAATTAATGAACGCGGATAATACAAGGCATAATAGTATAAGCGCTAATTTAATCGTAAATAATAAACCTAACTAAGTACTCACTACTCACTTTATGAATCGTACACTAACGCTTTACAAAAATGAAAAAAATAAACGTTTACAACTTATAAAAGTAATTTAGAATATAACTAGCTGTTGCCCGCGACTTCGTCCGCGCGGATTGAGGTTTTTCAGTTCCCGCGGGAGCTCTTTAATTTTCCGGGATAAAAAGTAGCCTATGTGCTATTCCAGACTATAATCTATCTCTGTGCCAAATTTCATCCAGATCCGTTCAGCCGTTGGAGCGTGATTGAGTAACAAACATCCATACATCCATACATCCATACATCCTTCCAAACTTTCGCATTTATAATATTTATTTGATTTGATAACTATAGCTGATGCCCGCGACTTCGTCCGCGTGGAATAAGTTTTTCAATTCCCACGGGAACTCCTTAATTTTCCGGGATAAAAAGTAGCCTATGTCACTCTCCAG
Organism: Erebia ligea; assembly: GCA_917051295.2. Classification (NCBI taxonomy): domain Eukaryota; kingdom Metazoa; phylum Arthropoda; class Insecta; order Lepidoptera; family Nymphalidae; genus Erebia; species Erebia ligea. Next base: position 5,088,177 of record OU785241.1, read on the forward strand.
GTCCTCGACTATACCCATAGCAAAAATCACGTCGATCCGTTGCTCCGTTGCGGCATGATTGAAGGACAAACCAACAAACAAACACACTTTCGAATTTATAATATTAGTATGATATAGTAAGTATGATTTCTAGTTTTGAACGCTAGCCGTCATTATGCGAATGGAATAGTACGAATCGTTTTGGTTTTCCGCTATCAATTAACTAGAGAGTGACATAGGCTACATTTTATCCCGGAAAATTAAGGGGTTCCCGCAGGAATAAAAAAAACTTGAACCACGCGGACGAAGTCGTGGGCATCAGGTTATTAACTCATATTATCCTATTGTAAGGCAAATACTAACAGTTTATTTCCTAAAATAAAACACGATTTCCTTCCAAAAGTGTCTTCTCTGTCAATTATTTTATCGAGGTACGAATTATAGGACGCGAGGTGTCAGTTCGGGAGGAATTACTAGTACCTATCTTGGATTACGTATATCGGCGTGGCCCCCGACAATAATATTATGGTAGAAGGAATTGATCAAGCTCAAGGCGGTGGCACAATCGGCCGTTTGCTGAAAGTGATTAGCATTGACAATCGTGGTAGGTACTCGTACTATACCGTGGACATAGGTAGTTACTAGTTAGTTATACTTGCTTATTGTTAGCAGTTAGGTGATGTTGTTTTTACGAGAAGGCTAGTGGCTAGTTACTTAGATTACTAGATTACTTACTTGGATGTTTATGTCATTGTTATAGTTATTGTGACCATAACCCATTTGTAGGGGCCTTGACTCCTGGCCTCCTCCACTCCACTGTTGGTTATGGACGTTTCATCAACATCATTTCAGATCATCGCCAGCCGACCCACTAGCTACTGATCATGAGTCGCCTCTGAAGAAGAGAAGGGTTTGCTCATCGTCCACCACGCTGGCCAAGTGTGGGTTGGCAGACTTTAGAACACACAGCATATCTCTGAGAACAATATGAAGAACTCTCGGGCATGCAGGTTTGCTAACGATGTTTTCCTTCACCCACCGTTGAAATTAAATTGTACATTATCTCAGAAAAGCAAGGAGTGCGTGTCCGAGAATAACTGATTACCTGCCAACCCGCATTGGAGCAGCGTGGTGGGTCTAAGCTCTAATTCCCTCTCTTCCATGAGAGTGGAGGCCTATGTCTTGCAGTGGGACGTAAATGGGCTGTAGTGGTGGTGGTAGTGGTACTAAGTATAGCTATCAGATAATTTCATTAATTGTTAGGGAATAACTAAGAGACACACCTGTTTGTGTTGCTGTTTCAAAAATGTTTTCAGAGTTCAGACATATTTTTCAAAAATATTTTCAGAGTTCAGACATATTAAGTAAGTAAGTAATTCTCTACTATTTACAAATTAAATGTGTGCTGTAACTATAATTATTACTGAAAGAACTAGAAGTTTAATTCGCTATAATCCGCCACAGGATGCCAATCCGCTGAATGTTAGTTCCTGAATTAACATCCGATTCTTGGAAACACCGAAGTCTGTCGCCCGTAACGCGGACAATAAAATGCGTTATCATCTATTAATTATTGTCATGTCATATTAAGTAGTTTAGTGTAAGTCTTATTTTTAGTTTTATTCCCATTTTATGTTGTTATTTTTTTCTTTTTATTTTCTATTTTTTAGCTTTGTAAAGAATATTTAGATATGCTGTGTTTACTTTTAAGTGGTCACTACATTTAGCTTTTTTTTAGGATAAGATTACTTTGAATGTTTTAGTGTAAGTGTCCGTAAGTAAACCTTATAAATAAATAAATAAAATAAAAATGTCATTGGTTGCCACTTGCCTACCTACTCAGTTTTATTTTGCTCAGGATAAAATAAATGAAAGAGATAACTACTCGTAATTACTTATGTTATCAGAAGTAGGACTGTTTCAAACATTACGTACAAAGAAATTAACTTAATCATTATTATTTATTAATAACTAGCTGATGCCCCTGACTTCGTACGCGTGGATTGAGGGTCTTTGATTCCCGCGGGAACTCTTTAATTTTCAAGGATAAAAAGTAGCATATGTACTATTCCATACTATAATCTATCTCTATGCCAAATTTAATCCAGATCCGTTCAGCCGTTCTGTCGTGAAAGAGTAACAATTATCCATACATACAAACTTTCGCGTTTATAATACATATTAGTAAATTCTATTTTATAATATATCTAGTTTATAATATTAGTAAATTCTAGTTTCTACAATTTTAAAATGTACCAACTTAAGTACTTTAACCTATTTCAAAAAATAAATACATTTTGAATTTTGTATTTTATTTTAAGGATTAGTTATTGATTGGATCTTCTTCTATTTACTTACTACTTATTTATTGTGTCTACCGATCTGAACATGATCATTGTGGACTATTGCTTAAAGATTAGCGCTTCCGAAAAGAGACTCAGCAGTTTGTGGTGAAGCCGGGCCGGGCGATGGGCCGTAAAAGTAACAGACCAACAGACAGTCTGGTATTTACTCGTATAATATTAATACGTATTCTCGACTTACGTTACTTACTTCTTCGAAAAATATTGGAATAATCTATGTACCTAGCTGGGAAGTCCATTAAATTCTAGCAAGAGACCCAACACAAGGTCATATACCTACCTACAATCCTGAATTTATAGTTTTTTTCAAATTGGGGCCCTAATTTGCAAGTAAGTAGGTAAACTGTATCTACTTAGCAAATATTAGCTCAAATTAACCATACACGAATCAATTCTTCAGAACGGAAAAAACCCGATGGCGTGATCGTGAAAAATCCATACTCCTGAATATTTAAATACTAATTATAGTAATAGCTCTACTTATGCGTTGCGAAATGTGTGTCTATAAGTAGTATACCTAAGTATATTATGTCTATTTCCACGGCTCGCTTATTAGATCTTGGCAAATTAGAAACAGGGATGTGTTCCTTTGGAGACGAAGTTCCCGCGGGAATCTAAAACCCTAATCTACGTAGAGGAAGTCGCGACTCGCGGGATTTGTCGAGCAACTAGTAGTAGGAACCTATTATAAACATGAAAAACAAACAACGCGCGAAGAAGACGGCAAGATGATGAACGTGTGAACGATTTGTAATTTAAGAAATAGGAATAGGAATACTCACAGAAGACACTCTTCAAAGAACCTATTTAAAACAATTTAATTTTACTAGATAAATCATATTACTTATGAATTTCTTACTTACTTAGTAGGTACATACAAGAATATTCAGCGCTGTACAATCTAGAAACTAGATATCGAAAACGGCTCGTGAATTCTTCGCTTCTTAACCCCTTTTTCATCCAGAGCTGAGAAGGCAGGAAAATGAGTGTAATCATATTGGTAGATTTTTTTCCCACCTCGCACATATCTGGTGGAAACGCACCCTAGAGCCGCGTAAGTCACATCGTCACGCGTCGCGTGTGTCCAATCCTTTAATTCTATTATTATCGCACTGCAGTTAATTCAGGGTAAACATCAACAGGCCGGCCTGTTTACCTTGAAAAGATAAAAAGATCCTACTATCAACATTTCAGTGCTGTTTTTATTCGAAATTTGGTTACGTTTACATTTACTTAGTTACTACAAACTTTACCTACTTAAGTACCGTATTTTCTTTGTGGACAGGACTAACTTAACAGACAATATTATTATCATATGTCTAGAAGTAATTTAGGTCTAACAATTTTTTAGCTAAGCCAAGTTTTAGTTATTAAGTACTAATTACAGCAGGTACTATTAATAGTTAACTTAAACAAAGTTACATAAATGTGAAAATTAAATAAACTGTAAGTGCATACTTACCTATTAGCTGTTCATATGAAAAATCCATACTAAGTAATATTATAAATGCGAAAGTGTGTCTATCTATCTGTCTGCTACACTTTCACGGCCCTTCAGTTCAACCAATTTTGATGAAATTTAGTACAGGGGTAGGTAGGTTGTCTCCCGGGGAAGGACATGACTATGTTGCGCGGGCATTAGGTATCACTACGACTAAGTAAAGCAGGTATGTGACAATATCTCACCCATGGATGGGATTATAGTCACGCGTTTTCGGAGATCAGTCCACCAAAGCTATATAGAATAATACATATTTATGAATGGGCCACTCTACCTATTAAAACGTAGAGGCGGCTAATCATTCTAATCAAACTCTATTCTAACAAAACAAAAATTTTGGGTAAATAACGATGTTAGCAGATAAGATATGAAAGTGTGCAGACACTGCTCACACATTGCGAAATATACATAGTTAGGTACCTATCAGACACTTTCGGTAGACGGTTCAATGCCCGCTACGCTGGATTTATCATGACTTCATAATATAAAAGTTACTAGCTCATGCCCGCGACTCCGTCCGCGTGGATTGAGGTGTTTTAGGGGTAAGGAAAATAGTTTACGTCCTATTCTCAGACCTATCGAAGAAACACAAAAAAGGGGTTGTTTCAAATTTATATGGAGCCTGGGCCAGGTATTTGTACGGTATTTCAAAATGTTCGGGGTCATAAAATAGTAACATTTTTTTCTTTATTTCTTACTAAAAAGTTCAATTTACGAGGTACAATGCGAAATTATTTTGCAAAATAAAAGCGCAACAACATGCGTCCATTTTGACATTGACGTATATTACACGTGTCATGATGACATTTGACATAAAATTACCTGGGAAATGTGAAATAACAATAAAATATCCAACAGCAGTCAGATTGATGATGGATGCGCTGCGAGAGTTGCTATTCTACAAATGTACCTAATTAAACATTTTATTTTTGTACCTCTTATTCACTGTAAAACTGCCAAAAAGCATATTTTATTTTGTTTTCTATGATTTTATATTATTTTTTGGAATACTGTACAAGTACCTGGCCCAAGATGAAACAACCCCTTTCTTAAGAATCGGTCAAGCCGTTTCGGAGGAGTTTTGTTATTACTTACTGTTATCTAAATCTAAATCTAAATCCATACTAATATATGGATATTCATCCATACTAATTATATATTCAGAGATGTGTCTGTGATTAGCAGGTTCAATACCGGGAGCGATCACCGTCTCGTGAGAGGCTCTCTGAATATAGACTTCCAACTGCAGAGACGTCGTATGGTGAGGTCTACTCTCCGACCAAAACTAAACCAACCCAACATAATATCAGGGAAGTTCCAATTAGAACTGAGGAACCGATTCGATTCGCTGGAAACCACCGACGATGTTGATCAGGAATATGACGATTTTGTGAGGACCATTCGTGAGATAGGGGGCAAATACCTTGCAAAAGAAAGCAAGAGTTCTTCGTCAAAGATCTCTAGCGAGACCCTGGTTTTGATGGAGCAGAGACGGAATATGTCTTCGGATGTGTCAGATAGGCATTCTCTAAACAAGTTGATCAAAAAACGAATACGCTTTGATATGCGTTCCGCAAATACACGCAATATTCAAGATGCGATCGAACGTAATAAAGGATCAAAAGTATTCGTTAAAAATCTTGGGAGAAGCCATCTGACTAAGCTGAGGACATCGGACGGCCGAATCGTCGCATCAAAACCAGAGGTGTTAGCTGAGATAGAAAAATTCTATGAGCAGCTTTATTCAGCCCATGCTCCAAGACCCACGCCTCAACAATCCACGAATGATAAACGTGCGAGACTCGTGCGCCACTACACCGATGACCTCCCGGGTGTCGACGTGGGCGAGATTAGGATAGCCCTCGAACAGCTACGTAATAACAAAGCTCCAGGCGATGACGGTATCACTGCGGAGCTCCTGAGAGCAGGAGGTACTCCGGTCTTAAACAAACTCAAACACCTCTTTGATGCTGTCATCAACTCGGGCATAACACCAAAAGAGTGGAGCAGAAGTGTCACAGTCCTCTTTTTCAAAAAGGGAGACAAGAGCCTTCTTAAAAACTATAGGCCAATATCACTTCTGAGCCATATCTACAAGCTGTTCTCGAGGGTTATTACGAATCGTCTCGCCCGAAGACTTGATGAATTTCAGCCTCCAGAGCAGGCCGGGTTTCGTAAAGGCTACAGCACCGTGGACCACATTCACACTTTGAGGCAGATTATACAGAAGACTCAGGAGTATAATCTCCCCCTTTGTCTAGCGTTTGTGGACTACGAAAAAGCCTTCGACTCCATCGAAACCTGGGCTGTTTTGGAATCTCTGCAGCGATGCCAAGTCGATTGGCACTATATCCAGGTGTTGAGCTCTCTTTATCGCGCTGCCTCAATGACCGTTCAAGTCCAAGACCAAAAAACAAATCCGATCCCAATTCGAAGAGGTGTGAGACAGGGAGATGTCATATCTCCGAAACTGTTCACTTGCGCTCTCGAAGATGTGTTTAAGGTATTGGACTGGAAAGGTAGAGGCATAAACGTAAACGGCGAATTTATCTCACACCTGCGATTTGCAGACGACATCGTTATACTGGCTGACTCGCCGCAGGACCTTGAGGAAATGTTGTCCGGTCTTAGCCATTCTTCCAGATGCGTGGGTCTTAAGATGAACGTGGATAAAACCAAAGTCATGTTTAATGACTACGTCACCTCGAGACCCATTACCGTCGAAAATGTCAGCATCGAAGTTGTTCAGGAATACAACTACCTTGGTCAGGTTATACAACTTCGATAAGGAAGCTGACAGAAGAATCCAGCTGGGTTGGGCAGCATTTGCAAAACTTCGTCAGGTCTTCGACTCGTCGATTCCCCAAAGCTTAAAGACGAAAGTCTTTAACGAGTGTGTCCTACCTGTGATGACGTATGGAGCGGAAACGTGGACACTGACAGCTGGCCTTCTCTACAAATTTAAAGTCGCTCAGCGGGCTATGGAGCGGGCTATGTTGGGTGTTTCTCTGAGGGATAGAATCCGTAACGAGGAAATCCGCCGGAGAACAAAGGTAACTGACATAGCCCAGAGAATTAGTAAGCTGAAGTGGCAGTGGGCAGGTCATGTCTGTCGCAGAACCGATGGCCGTTGGGGCAGACGCGTTCTGGAGTGGAGACCGCGTACCGGTAAACGCAGTGTGGGACGACCTCCAGCCCGCTGGACCGACGACCTTAAAAAGGTAGCGGGAAGTGGGTGGATGAGGAAAGCGGAGGACCGTGTGTGGTGGCGCTCTCTCCAAAAGGCCTATGTCCAGCAGTGGACGAATGCAGGCTGATGGATGGATGGATGGATGGATCCATACTAATATTATAAATGCGAAAGTGTGTCTATCTGTCTGTCTGTCTATCTGTCTGTCTGTCTGTCTGTCTGCTACGCTTTCCCGGTCCATCTTTTCAACCGATTTTGCTGAAATTTGGTATAGAGGTAGGTTATATCCCGGGGAAGGACATAGGCTACTTTTTATCCCGGAAATCCCGGAAAATTAAGAAGTTCCCGCGGGAATCAAAAAACCTTAATCCACGCGGACGAAGTCGCGGGCATCATCTAGTAACTAATAAATGCGATTGCGAAAGTGTGTCTGTCTGTCTGTCTGCTACGCTTTCACGGCCCATCTGTTTAACCGATTTTGATGAAATTTGGTACAGGGACATGTTAGATCCTGGGGAAGGACATAGGCTTCTTTTTATCCCGGAAAATTAAAGATCAAAAAATCAAATAATCTTAATCCACGTGGACGAAGTCGCGGGCATTATCTAGTATAGGAGTATATATATAAAGAAAAGGTGACTGCACTGATCTATCAACGCACAGCTTAAACTACAGGACGAATCGGGCTGAAATTTGGGAAGCAGATAGCTTTTATGACATAGGCGTCCGCTAAGAATGCATTTTTGAAAATTCATACCTCATGGGGGTAAAATAGGGGTTTGAAATTCGTGTAGTACACGCGGACGAAGTTGCGGGAAAAGCTAGTTACAGCAACGAGTTACAGTCTATGATACGCGTGCGTTAAGATGAAGGGCACAGCAGTATCACTTATGCTATAGGGTTTCTATATACACTATATACTAATATTATAAATGCGAAAGTGTGTTTGTTTGTTGGTTTATTGGTTTGTCCTTCAATCACGCTGCAACGGAGCAACGGATCGACGTGATTTTTGCATGGGTATAGTTGAAGACCTGGAGAATGACATAGGCTACTTTTTATCCCGGAAAATTGAGGAGTTCCCGTGGGAATTTAAAAAACTTATTCCATGCGGACGAAGTCGCGGGCATCAGCTAGTAGATTATATAACCTGCGGTGCTGCCAGCCAGCTAAGTGCCACATAGCGGCCGCATATAGCGTCGACTGCTGTCTCTGAAGTCGGAAACCTTGACTGTATAAGTTTAAAGTTACATGTATTACGAGTGGGCAGGGATTGATACCGTAGTCCGTAACGTCATCACTAATGAGACACAGCCCTATCACAATAATTATTTATTGATGTAAAACTTGCAGCGATTGTTAGTTTCAATTGATGCAATTGGCTGAGTTATTGGTATTTTTGGCCTATGGCAGAAGAGTTTTAACCAGTCAGTGGTGATGGCGATGTGAGGAGACGAGCAGGAGCACATCGCAGGCGCTCTCTTAGAAGACCGTAGCTTTACAGGTTCAGAGTTTACACCAAATCTACGCGTTACATTTAAATTAAAATGTTATTAGGAGACCAGAAGCTAACAAAAATAGACTGCTAATCTCGTAAATAAGTCTTCATAGTCGTCATAACATAAGTAGCCATAACACTAATTCTGTGATTGGATGGGAACTTGGAGAAACATATCGGCGTTATTCCTAAATCCTAATCAAACTCAGTTGATTCAGAGTAAACTGATATAACTGATAAGCTATCAAAGTTAGACGTTTGTTAACACACCGCGAATCGTCAGAGTTTCGCTGTGGTTTCGGTAGACGGTGCCGTGAGTCATCGAACGTCAAGACTCAAGATCAATGGCAGACGCCGGTTTCCTACAAACTATTTTAGAACTCATCTTGAGGATTTCTAACACGTGATAATATCAATATATGATAGAATGCAATATGAAATAGCTTGGAGCACCTTGTGTGTTTATATGGTAGATTAGCTCGCATAATTGTTAAAACTGGGTTTTTCTAAAGCTTTCGTAGGTATTCATTTGAATTGCCTCGAAATGAGCGGCCTTGACTCAGGACATAAGGCTAAATACTATAGAGTCACGTTTACTAAGGTGACAACGATAAGGTCAAGCTGGATGACAGGTGGTTAAGCGTTACAGCTTAGATAAAGCATTGATCTAGGATATTCTATGGTGCCTAGTACACAGTCAACCTGAAAGTTTATAGGATCAACATTGTTTGTTCCTGAAAATGAAAACGGCTGTAAAATTAAAATTCCATCTCTTTGAAGATTTCTTTTAACACTCCACAAACCGGAGATTGTATTAAGATTTATTGTTCAAGATAATTAAAGACCGCCTACAGCGTGGCAAAAATCCAGCCTCATTCCTTGTCTACATTATAAATGGAACATCCACTGAAAATTTTGGCTTTCTAGGTTCAAGGGGCTCCCTGTCCTCTGAAGCAGAGATGTGTTGGACAAACCAATCAGATTATTGTTTGATGCAGCAATAATTTTATCGAGTCACCTAGGTAGGAGTCTGCTAGGCACATCTCCGCTTCAGTGGACAGATAGCCCTAGGCTGGGTGTTGGTGAGTCAGTCAGTGAGTGAGTCAGGTGAGTTCTGTTTAAGTATACACATTTAAGAATGAAGACATATTGAAGAGTGAATAGGCATCTTCTAGGCAAGTGTGCTCCACCTTAGGTTGCATCACTACTACACTGCATGCCAGTAAGTCTGATTGCAGCCAACCACTAGTCTATAAATTTAAAAAAAATACAAGTCTTAAGAATACACATTCCTGTAACAAGGACATTATTTAACCTTGCCTATCAACCAGTAAATAGGAAAATCTGTTCTATTCATAATTTGGATGCTACAAAAATATTGTTCTCCATTACAGAGTTAATGATATGTCTACTCAAAATCAAAACATTTTTAAGTTTATTTAAGTACTTGTAAGTTGTAACAAGGCATTTTCAAACAATTTATTTTTTTGTTAAAACTAGTAAGTAACATATGGATGAAGTCCCGGGCATAATAATTTACATAAATAATTATTCAATGAATAATAATTTAATCAGGGAGTTTGAAAAACCTTAAGTATACTATATATTTAAAGTATATATAACACTTATATTTTTTGGACTAGAATTCAACAGTAACTATATCTTGGTCATTAGCTGAAGTATCTACTTAAATACTTACTTATTTAAAAAGTAAAATAGTTACACAATTTTAGGAAATATCCATGTGATTACACATTGTTTATCAGGTGGGTACATGACTGTTTAAGGTCATATACATCCAATTTATTTAACAATGCTTCTTTATTTTTAGTGCATCCAAGGCTTCATGGTACAAGCACTGGATATACCATTAAGGAAAATCCTTCACATAAAGAGAACTAAGTAAATACTTCAACTTTTTGAACTTTTTATATCAGTTAGTTATCCACCACAGTTAAGTAAATACTTTTGTTAGTACTTTGTTGTTTACTAGTCTTATATTATTATTTCTACTTGATTGCACTTCAATTGGCAAAGTTAATTATGTAATAACAGGTTGTGTAGTTTGTTATTAAGTAAAACAAATTTAAAATCCAGACTTTCAGAAGAAGAAAGAAATAAGGAAGATTTTTCTTGAAATACTATACTAGTAAATAGCTGAATTTACAGATCTCTAATTAACACTGCAATTTAAGCCAATCCATTTTTGGTGACCTGAAATATTCTATGTAGCATTTGGCATAAATAAGTATGTATCATATCTTCATAAACTTACCACTGCATTTACAATCTTCACTATGACATCTTAGTCTCAGTAACTATGAATGCATAGTGTAGATTGTTGTATGATGAAGGGCCACATCAAATTGCAATAATCAGATCGGTGGAACCTACACTGTGGATACAAGGGTAAATCTCTATTAAATATAAAAATCAATTGCTGTTCATTTGTCTCGCTAAAACTCGAGAATTCCCGCGGGATCGAAAAAACTTAGTCCACATGGACGAAGTCGCAGCCATCATCTAGTATAGGATAAGTGTATAATATATAACACTACAAATGGATATTCCCACACTAACTATAAGATTTGAAGCAACATGTGTTTCTTATTTTTGGAGCATGCTCATCAACAAGAATGAGCTATTAATACTTAAGTACATACTTACTATACTGAACATCTGCTTGATGTAAAAAAAACAAGTTGGATTTATATCTTACCAATTCAAAAACATATAAGTAAGTACTTACTTACTTAATTTCAACAAAAATATTACATAAGACTATTTTAAATAACATTCAAAAACATCACAAGTTTTTTTAATTGTTTAATTTAATTGTTTAAGTAAGTCTAACAAGTAAAATATAAATTTAAGTATATGTAATTTATGATTGCTTTAATTTATGTAAAGTAAGTAAGTACTTAGTTTGTATAAATAGGAATTTCAATGCATAGTTTATGTATATTTTAACTAATGATTCTGTATAATGCAATTTAGGTACTCACAGTTTATCTACACCACAGCTAGTAACTATACTACTTACCTATTTTTAATAATAACAACCAAGGATATGTTAAAATAAATAAGTAAGTAGGTAAGTAAATAAAGTGGTTTTATAAACTTCCAGTTGTTTAGATTTACAATAAAATAGTAACAAGAAGACCTTATTTTGTAAACCAATAAATTCTCGATTTATGGAGCAGGGCCAGGTTCTCGTATTTCCAGTTAAGGCGCTCAGATGTTCTAAGGTCATTGCTATAACCTATTGCCAATACTTAGCAATAATAATTATAAGTTTTTAATAAAAGTCCGTGTGATGTTTTTTGGCTTGGAAGCGATTTGATGAGGGACGTCAACAGGTGTCATGAGCCAACTAACTGACTGACGAATACTTACTGAGTTCATTCGAGGCTGCCGCGGCGGAATCGGCCATGAACGAACCGCTTCGCACCATGGGCCCCCATTGCGCCCTTCGACCCTCTCTGGACTCTGTCCTCTCCACATCGTCCGCTCTACACAGGTGAAGACCGAATACGCACCAATATAACACAAAACCGATACGCATCGTGATAATTCAATGACACTAAAACTAATGCATAAATTGCCCACGAGAATAAAACAACACAGCCGTTACACCGCACTCTATACACATCCTAAAATACCAATTGTGTGGAAGATTTTTCTATCGTCTAAAACCACATCACACGGCCACAACACATAAAACTAGCAAATTATCACAGACAGAATTAATGAAATGAAAAATTTTTGTGAGGTCAAATAAAACGTCAAATAAAAAGGAGTTTTGACGTAGCATTTTTCCAATGGCAACATTGAACAGACATGGCATTTAAGGATGTGTTCCGAAATACACTGCGAGCACTGTTCAGTGCTCTTACTGTGGAGAAGTTCGTTCCGTTATGGACTGACAGTACACTGCCGCCATAGAAATATGAACGGCAGTCGTAATTCCTTCTTCCATGACTGCCGCAGTATCCTAGGGAAATATATGACGTCATTAATCGACGCCATCTTTGTACTGTGAGCACTGGCGTTTTCGAGGGAAGGTGCTCTGAGCTCTCAGTGCCACAGCTCAGTGCTGACTGCGTTCCGTTTTAAGCAGTAACCAGTATACCTAACTATAAAGGAACGGCTTCGCAGTATACTAAATTGACGTCACACCTTACAGTGCTCGCAGTGTATTTCGGAACACACCCTAAATAAGTCTAGACAGATTAAATAAGAATTTTTATATTTCATTTTATATCAATGACTAAGGAAGTAGCGCATAGAGGTATAATATTATAATACCTCCACAATACCTCTATGATGTAGCGTACTTAAGGTGGACTACACGGGTCTGCCCGCGAAATTCAAATTTAATTTGGTTTTTCGCAATTTATAAACTAATACGACAAAGTAGGCATACGGCATTCTAATTGCGCCAATGGCAGTATCATCTTCACAGGGTTATATAAAAATCTTTACTTGAAAGTGTCCAGTTTAAGTAATTAATCAGATTATCGACTAATTTGTGAGTAACTCACATCCAACTCGATATTCTGACTAATTTCTTAAACTGGACACTTTCAAGTAAAGATTTTTATATAACCCTGTGAAGATGATACTGCCATTGACGCAATTAGAATGCCGTAAGCCTACTTTGTCGTATTAGTTTATAAATTGCGAAAACCAAATTAAATTTGAATTTCGCGGGCAGACCCGTGTAGTCCACCTTAAGTCGTAATTCCTAATTCCATGGGAAGTAGGTAGGTACCAAAGGGAAGTACTACATTGACGATTAACAGAAGTGAGTGGAAGAGGAAAACATGTAGTGGCAAGAAGAAGAAGTCTGTGAAATGGTGAAAAGTACCTACTCTGTGCCCACACGTCCGGATACTTGTACTGCAGAGCGATCGGCTAAAAATGACAGCTACAGTGTAACGATCGCAATCACCGCTGATTGGTTAACACTCTTCCACTATTGGACATAATCCATTGACGCAGCAAGAATGCCATAAATTCAGCCAATTACAACAATTGATACTGTAACAATGATTGATGCAGAAGTTAAGCGATTGCTCGTGCTCGGCTGTAGTTTATTCAAAAATATCCCTTTGTATTTCCTTTTGTTTTCAAATTATTAATTTGGTCTAGACCGTGAAAAATCATCCAAAAATGTAGAATTCAATAGAACTCTCCAGTCGCACATAAAATAGCTATAAGTTTTAGAATTTAGACCGTACTTTGTAAAAAAAAACAATAAATCAATAATTCAAATGACGTCACATGACGTATGCTACCAAAATATGTCAAATGACCTTGCCAGTTTGTAAACAATACACTTGTTCTATGTTATTACTTGGTATTTTTTAAAGTTATCCTTGTTTTTCTGTTAATCTAGGAAGTGTTTTTGTATTTAGAACAAGCGGTGAAAGTGTTAATGCAAAATGAATAATAATATGGGATTCGAAGCTATGTCTGTATTGGAGGAAGAATCTCAGAATGTAAGTCTTATTTTCTTTGTTGATTGCACGCTGTGTTTACAGTTTTAGCTGCTGACTATTTTTGTTTTTTCATGCCCTAGATTTTACTAGATTTACTCTTTCATGTTGTTTTCTTTTGGGGAAAGCTATGAAACATGTGTTTTTATTGATAGCATGATAAAGCTAAGTACTTCCTCATTCATTTTATGTTATCTGCAATGGCCAATCTCTGTTTCCGTGTTATAATAATTTCTGTCTGAGGCTCTTTTAAGGAGGAGGAGTATTGCACAACAAGAATAATAATAATTTCATCATCCCTATTAGAATCTTATTGGACTTAAGTACTTTAATTAATGATAAACAAAAACAATTTTCAATGATGATTTTGATTAACAATACTTACTTATTGAGTATAAAATCATTATTCAAGCACTGCAAGTGTAGGTATAGTACCTACCTCATCAGGCATTATACTTAATTTTAATAAGTTTCTAATAGTATGTAAATATCCCCAGGAACACATTTCTAACTTTTCAGAGTTATGTGTTTTTTAACGATTTGAACATTACTTGCTTTAACGGTGAAGGAAAACATCATGAAGAAACCAGCTGCATGCCTGAGAGTTCTGTTTAATGTTCTCAATGGCATGTGAAGTCAGCCCATCCACAAATATCCTTATTTTTTCAATCACACTCGGATGAGACTTGTGTGCAGCAGTGGTCCAGCATAGGGTTGATGATGATGATGACTTGTAAAGCGAGTCAGCTTTAAGAAAATAATCCTGTGAAAACATACAAAACTTTGTGTGAATAACAATAAACAAGAAAATTAGAACAACTTACATGTCACAATACAAACCTAGATGGCGTTGCTTACTTATTAGTAATAGGAGTATTATTCTTGGAAGTTTTCCAACTAGTGTTCGTTCTTTACAATAGGTGGCGCTTATATTTACTAGAGATAATTAATTAGTGCCAGTTAGATATTATTATATTTTTAGGATTGCATTCAGCCTTGCCTATAGATGTATTACTTTCCGTTAAAAACTTAATGGAAGAGGTTTTAATAATGTGGCGGGTCATAACTGTTCTAACCAATTATCAGATGTGAGTAATAATAATGGAGACTGGCAACTTAATGTCCTCACTGAGTCATAACACAAAGGCAAGAGTGAATACTCATCTTCCAGGCAAGTGCGCTTTACCTTAGGCTGCATCACTACTTGCAAGCAGGTCTAATCAGTCAGGGATAAAAAGTAGCATATTTTATCTCCAGGTCATACCTATGGTTAAAGACCTTTTTTTTTGTTTATACAGCAGGGGAAATCCTCATGTACACCCGTTGGGTAGTGCCGGACTCTTACCGGTTAAACTGCTGTCTCTTTGTTGGCCGTGTACCCGCCTTGCGGCCTTCAACACAGCAGTTCACTCTTGCCTTTTCACCCACTTTTTCGTCATGGTTAAGTAAAGACCTGGAGATAAACAAAATTTGCACATTAGCTATTCACATTCATAATAATACTAGCTTTTGCTCGTGGCTTCGTTCACGTTAAGTCTATTTTTACCTTTTGCCGCCGGATATGTCTACAACATAAAAGCTGTCTATAGGTATGCACAATTTCAGGCTGATCCGGTCACTATTTTGAAATCTGTGTTGATAGATCAGCCAATCCTTACTTTTATATTATACTATCTATCTGGCCCGCGCCTTCGTCCGCGTGGATTGACGTTTTTTCGTTTCCGCGGGAGCTCTTTAATAATTTTCCGGGATAAAACGTAGCCTATGTGTTATTCCAGACTATAGTCTATCTCTGTTCTTCCGTTTTGGCGTGATTGAGTAACAAACGTCCATCCATCCATTCATTCAAACTTTCGCATTTATAATATTATTATTATTATTTTTTTTATCCACTACAAGTTAGCCCTTGACTGCGATCTCACCTGATGGTACTAATAAGTATAGTACTTATTAGTATAGATTAGTAGGATTTGAAGGTACAAAGCAAGAACCTTGAAGGGAGGTGCGACGGCGGGACTGTCTGGGCCGCCGCGCGATTCGTTCGTCAGGCACCTTTCGCTTTCCCGTATTAAAGTAGTTACTGTAGGTACTTTTACTCAGACACGTTGTCTCCACTGACTTTTAAAGCTAAGTTTACCAGACTCCAACATTAATAAAATTGCCGCGCGATTAGTTCCTCAGCCAACCTTACGCTTTTCCGTATGAAAACATTGTATTTACTTTTGCTCATAGTCAGACACGTAAGTCGTACTTAATTTCTCCACTTCAGAGCTCTTTTTACTGTAATCAAATGGTAACAAAATTCGCAACCTACCTGGTAAAATTCAAAACCTACTTTCCCTTTTATAAGCAACTAGATGATTCCCGCGACTTCGTCCGCGTGGACTAAGTTTTTTTTATTCCCGCGGGAACTCCTTAATTTTCCGGGATAAAAAGTAGCCTATGTCCTTCCCCGGGATATAACCTACCTCTATACCAAATTTCAGCAAAATCGGTTGTAAAGATGGGCCAGGAAAGCGTAGCAAACAGACAGACACACTTTCGCATTTATTATATTAAGTATGGATGCTTAGTGCAAAGCAATGATAAGGTTTAGATTGGAACGCGCTTGCTTAGACGATGCCTATTCACTCTTGTCTTGAAGGTACCTTAGTTAAACGTGGCAGGTAACACGTGCGCTGGGAGGGTGTTCCACACCATAACGGTTCGTATTAGAAACGTCGAGCAAAAACATTTACTTGGGCCTGGAAACTGACCCTCTTTTGTTATTTGTACAAAGGCAGGTACGACGCGATGACGACAGGAATATCAAATCCTCCCACGCGTTCGTTTCTCATTTAACTTTTCGCTTTTCCGTATGAAAGTACTGTAGGTACTTTTGCTCAGACAACTCCACTGACTTTTAGAACTCTTTTTACCTGGATCCAACGGTAATAAAATTAGAGTGGTAAGTAATAGTTAGTTGAAGTAGTGAAAGCCTATAGTGGTTAAAACACCCGATCTTCTATACAGGGTCGCGGGTTCGATCCACCTCTCGCACCTCTAACTTTTCGGAGTTATGTTCGTTTTAAGAAATTAAATATCACTTGCATGAAAGGGTGAAGGAGAACATCGTGAGGAAACCTGCATGTCTGAGAATTCTAATAATGGCCTCGAATATGTGTGAAAGACAGCTGATCTGGACTTGGTCAGCGTGGTGGACTATGGCCAAACCCTTCTCATTCCGAGAGGAGGCTCGTGCTCAGTAGTGAGCCGGCAATAGCTGGAAATGCTGAATTCAGCTGAATTCAGGGCCGCTACTCACACTAACGTACACAATAAAAAATGAAAAAAACACTGCTCACAAAATAATAAATATTAAATATATAATATATGTTTATATTATAATATAATATATAAATACCATTTGTAAAAAAATAAAAAAACACCACCACTTTACGACCAATGTGAGTGGCACCACCGAATTCAGAGCAAAACTCGCATTAAAAAGGTCTCTGACATCATGTCAGAGGATAACTGAGTGCGAAACATTAAAAAAAAAAGCTGCAAATGATGATGAAAATCACTTACCTAGGTATAATATATACCCTGCCAGGAAACTATGTGCGAGTGCGTGTGACCTAGACTATACGCATCTGCGCAGTAGTAACATAGTCTGCTTGTACCTTCACCACCACTACAGCCCATTAACGTCCCACTGTTGGGCACAGGCCTCCACTCTCATAGAAGAGAGGGAATTAGAGCTTAGACCCACCACGCTGCTCCGCTGCGGGTTGGCGGCTTTAACGACTATTATCATGTTAGTGATAATAACCGGGACCGACGGCACGTGCTTTCCGAGGCACGGGGGTGAAACACCGCCAACTTCCTAACTCCGGGCTAGTACTGAGAATTTCTAGACAGAAAACCCCAATACTTAATTATGGCCCGACCCGGGACTCAAACCCGGGACCTCGTCGGCCGCAGTCGAACATGCCAATCACTAGACCAACGAGGCAGTCACCTTGCTGCCTGTACCTTATTTAATGTTATTTACCTAAGGTTATTTACTGACTACGCACTTCAAATTAACGAAAAGCGATGTCCCCACCGTGTTGCAGGAGTTTCTATGAAATACGACATTTTCGAAAATGTCTGGTTTGGTATATTATGTAGTTAATTCTTAAGGTTTCACAGCACACATAGCGAATTTGTAGCTTACGTTTTGAGAAGGCGTTGTTTGGAAACATACCTTCTATAGGTAGTTATTCTAAGTACGGTACGTTGGTAGGGACTAGTGGAACAGCCCATATTATTTACGATAGTTACTTAACATGAATGAAGATATTAATCAACATGACAAATACCGTGAAGATTTCAAGAGTAATGCTTATTATCTCATTGAAGTTTTATCATTCTGGTTGATAATAAAAACGTTTTGAAACTTGTTACGCTGCCGGTCTCCCTCGTCAGCGAAACGTGCCGCGAGTGTCAGATTCCGACGTGAATCCGTCAAACTGGACAATTAGTGCTTTCGCTTACCTAACTTCGGTGCGAACAGACATCTTTACTTATTATATTCTTTTACATTTTGTTATACCTTTATACCTACCACTTGTTATACCACTTCATTAAATAGTTATACACCCCAAAAGGAGTTCATCATTGCAAACCTGCTTCGGAACAGCCGCCCTACATAACTGGCGCAGTCTTAGAGGATCGTTCTGCTGCTTCAAGGTCTTCGTGCATCACCTAAAAATCAGGTCGACG
Organism: Erebia ligea; assembly: GCA_917051295.2. Classification (NCBI taxonomy): domain Eukaryota; kingdom Metazoa; phylum Arthropoda; class Insecta; order Lepidoptera; family Nymphalidae; genus Erebia; species Erebia ligea. The sequence continues at coordinate 5,106,958 of OU785241.1, forward strand.
CCTTCGACTTCCTTGACAGGACGACAGAACCTACAAGGAGCTGCTGTCATAGAAGCTGCCGCTGAAGACTTCGAGTCATACTGAACATCGATGGATCGAAGCTCGCCAGCGACTTTGGTTATGTAAGTCCATGAAATCCTTTTTATTGGTTGTGGTATAAAATTTTGCGCAGGGTTCTATAATATACCTTTAATAAGGTTTTCCTTTCCCGCGTAATTCTAAGAATTTTAGCCGTGTTAGTCATTTAATACCTAGGTATATAGTTAAAATAATTTACTAAATTTTCTGTTAAAATATGGAAATTAGTCAAGTAGATTTGTTAGATAGAATAAATAAGTCACTTAAGTTTTTACCGAATTTCGATGGAAATTCTTATATATTAACTAGATTTATAAAATTATCCGACCAATTAGTACGCTCATTTCTTAATCCGGCTCCAGAGTATGAGCTTCCAAATCTTTCTTTGATTAATGGAATTTTAAATAAAATCACTGGATCTGCCGCCAGAACCTTAGCAACTAACGGCATTTCCAATGATTGGCCTAGCATTAAATCTACATTAATCAATTGTTTCGCCGACCATAGAAACGAAACTGCATTACTGACAGACCTATCCCTTTTGACTCAAGGTCATACTACAGTTTCAAATTTTTATGAACAAGTCCAAAATCTGCTGTCCACGATTATTACATACATAGAGTTACACGATACAGTTAAAACTACTATAGACGCAAAAAGAACACTTTACCATAATATAGCTCTTAAGACCTTCTTGAGAGGCCTAAGAGAACCGTTAGGGTCAAGACTAAGGTGTATGAGACCCCCCACTTTAGAAAAAGCTTTGGAATTTGCCAAAGAAGAATTGAATATAATTAACTTACAGAATAGAACCAAATTTTATCAAAATTGTAATAGACCTACTTCGAGACCTTATTCTTCTTATTTACACCGAAATTATTATAGTAGCATGAAATTCCCTAAGAGGTCACGAAAATACCCGAGATTCCAAAAACATATTCCTTCAGCGGAACCTCAATACCCATCAAGTAGTTATTCTATACCATACCAACACGACCCTGATCCTGAAAATTTCCCACAGGTAGACTTAAATCTACATAGTACGAGTAGATTGGAAACTCCAGAAGTTCAAATTCCTTTTAATTTTCATACATCTAACCAACATAATTCCCACGAACAATACGAGTACATGCCAGCCAAGTGTAAAAGTGAAATTGACACCACCGACGATAAGCGGAATTATGAGTCCATATTATTACATTTGCCCACAGATCAATTAAATCAAGAAGAAGCAACAAATTTAATTAATCTTGTCAAAGAATATTCGGACTTATTTTATTTCGAAAATGATAGTTTAATTAATGATTATCCTCAATTCGATCCCAATTTTGTAGAGAACTTGTATCCGATTTCAAACTTAACCGACGTTTTAGACAAGTTAGGGAAGTCCTTGTATTTTACAACTCTAAGTTTCGAAAATTGTAGTGTTGCTTTTAACTTTAACCGTCTTCTAGATCTGCTAAATTGCATAGGTTACTCAGACAAAATTTTAGTTTTCTCTACTTCATTGCAGGAACACATAATGAATCTGCGTGCACTTTTACAAAGATTAAGGTGTTTGAATTTTAAAATTAATACAGATAAATCTGAATTCTTCAAACACGATACACCTCTGTGCCATATCTATTCTGCACATGGCATACAACCGAACCCATATTACATGTCTGATATTTTAAATTTTGCTCTACCTAAAACTCGGAAGGAAATTAAAGAATTTTTATCTCTTCTTGGTTACTACAGACGATTCATACCCAATTTTGCAAGCCTAACCAAGCCCTTAACATCTTGCTTAAAAAAGGGTGCAAAAATCAATTTGACTTCTGAATTCATTGATTGTTTCGAACAATGTCAATATCTGGTTAAAAATATCCCTATCCTAGCATATCCTAATTTTGAACAAGAATTTAATTTGGCCACTTACTCGTCTGATTCTACCTTAAGTGCAACACTCTCGCAAGGCCCTTCTGGCACCGATATACCTATCGCATACGCTTCCCGAACTTTAAATGATAGCGAATTGAAATACTCCAAAATAGAAAAGGATCTTCTATCAATAGCCTGGGCCACAAAATACTTCAGACCTTACCTTTTGAATCAAAAAGTTAGAATAATTTCCGACCTCCAAAATTTACCGAATCAAAAAGAACCGAGCACACGCATAATGAGATGGAAGTTAAAATTAGCAGAATACGATCACATTCTAATTAACCGCAATGATTTTAATAATACTGATGAAAACTTATGTTCTACTGATTCGAATTTTGATGGAAAATTACCTAGTCCGACGAAACCACCGACTTCGTCTAAAACTATTCGTACGAAATTAGAATTTTCAATCCTGGAAACTCCTATCCAAATCCAAGAAAAGTCCCATACTAGACACAACAAATCTGTCTCTAGGCAACGTATTCATATATATACATCTAAGAAAAGTCATGGCCCATTTAAAAAATCTCGATTAAAGAGACGTCCAAAAAATTAATACGTTCCATAGTTGTACTCAATTCACTTAGTAACACTTTAATTTAAAACCAACTAAGTATAGTACTTGTCCGATGAGCTCGCGACATTCCCAGTATCACATTTCAACTTACTGATAGGACTACACTATATTACATTACCTTATATTATCCAAAATGGTTTACGAAGATTTAATTACTTTTAGAATTTTATTGCAATTAGAAAATATGCATTTTAAACCTTTTTAGTTTTATAGTTTTACTTTATACACATTTTACATTTTATAATATATCTATAGAGTCTACCTTACAAGAAATCTTTTATTAAAAATGAGGTACTTTTTCCACTAATCTGAGAAAACGAAAGCTCTTACTTATCGTCACAGTGTACGTCACAATGTGACTAATAAGGACAATGAGCAATTAGAGATGTATGCTGAACGCTCAGTTTTTGTAACTTTTCGTTTTTCCGAAACTTATACAAGATATTTTGAGCAAATCCAGCAATTCGAGCATACTCTCACTTATAAAATTATACCCAATTAACATACTATTCTTAGAAAGTCATTTCTCATTTAAATAACCTAATTAAAAAGAGCAGATATTTTATATCATTTTACAGAATTCTAGAAATTGTAGTCCTTAGGTTTCCTTTTACATTTAGTTCAGATTTTGGTATTTAGCTTATAACTATATCATGCTTATATATACATATTTTAATAGTTTAGCCCAGTCTGTAATAATAGCCTATCTAGTTATACTACCATTATGACCCTGTTATCACAACCAATTTCTTGGATTTTATGCACATAGAGGCTGAAAGCCCGAAGGAATAACTCGACAGCCCAGCGAGCAGTGGACTTCTTCGTGCTGCCAACCAATGAGTGATCACCAAATGCATCTACTATACCTACTAGACTATCCTCTTCAATTCATTACTGTTACAGGAGATAGATGAAACGTGTTTAACCTCGCCTATCTCTCTGTCCAAGGAGGCTCTGATAGAGCAGATGATCCACTATTTCACCAAACGTCTTACTACTACGTAACATTATACATAATCAGCTACCAATATTGAAGAATAAAGACCACACACGAAGCAGGAAGATTACCATATATAGAAGACCTTTAGAAGATTACAGAAATGCCGCAATATTCGGTGCCTTCATCACCAAATAATTGCTCATCTGATGGCGGAGGTGTTACGCTGCCGGTCTCCCTCGTCAGCGAAACGTGCCGCGAGTGTCAGATTCCGACGTGAATCCGTCAAACTGGACAATTAGTGCTTTCGCTTACCTAACTTCGGTGCGAACAGACATCTTTACTTATTATATTCTTTTACATTTTGTTATACCTTTATACCTACCACTTGTTATACCACTTCATTAAATAGTTATACACCCCAAAAGGAGTTCATCATTGCAAACCTGCTTCGGAACAGCCGCCCTACATAACTAACTGAATAGGTACGACACAATATTGATACGAATTTTGTTTATAAATATTAAATATCTTTATCAGTATCTCAGTAAAATATGGAACAATTTGCGTTTGAAATGAATATATCACTACCACTACCACTACAGCCCATTAACGTCCCACTGCTGGGAACAGGCCACCTCGCTCATAGGAGAGAGGGAATTAGAGCTTAGACCCACCACGCTGTTACAATGCGGGTTGGCGGGCTTTAACGACTATTATCATGTTAGTGATAATAACCGGGACCGACGGCTTAACGTGCTCTCCGAGGCACGGGGGTGGAACACCGCCAAATTCCTAACTCCGGGCTAGTACTCAGAATTTCCAGTCTGAAAACCCCAATACCCAACTATGGCCCAAGTCCCAACCCGGGACTCGAACCCGGGACCCCGTCGGCCGCAGTCGAACATGCCAACCACTAGACCAACGAGACAGTTGGTCTAGTCACTAGTGGGTTGGTTTACATTTGTAAATGAATATACCGTGCACTGCAAATGAAGTCCCAACTCTTGAAGTTGGTTCCCAAAATTCAAAACCAGGAAAATTCGTGAATAAATGGAATTCTTGCTTAGTTTTACATAGGATCATAGAACATACCGAAGGATATACTTAACACATTAAAAAGTTCTTACTTAACGAAGGCTAGTTTATCATACTAAAATATTATAAATGGGAAAGTGTGTTTGTTGGTTGGTTTGTCCTTCAATTACGCCGCAACGAAGCAACAGATCGACGTGATTTTTGGCATGGGTATAGTTGAGGACCTGGAGAGTGACATAGGCTACTTTTATCCCGGAAAATGAAGGAGTTCCCGCGGGGATCAAAAAACTTTAAACTACGCGGACGAAGTCGCGGGCATCAGCTAGTGATACATAATATTACCAACATATTATTACGTTCGGTTTCTTGTTAGAGTAGGTCCTAGAGTAAACGAAAATATCTGCGTATTCTCTAGTAAATTGGTTTAACAGTCCCTAGTCATTTCACAAAATGTCTAAAATCTCAAACTAACCGGGATGCGTATAAACTTATAAACGTAGTTTGATATTGCATTGCTCTCGCTGTTACCGAGTGCAGCCAAACGATAAGGTCACTTCAGCTCAAGGTGGGGAGGAGTTCAATACTGTTGCGACCAGAACATATTGCGTCCACGTCTTTACAAGCTTGTCTGACTCTGATGTCTCGTAACTTTGCGTGCGTAAAGACTGCGTTTTTGCTACGCCATCGCTCAAAAGTTTGGCTTTAAAAAACACTTTATTAACGCGCGGTCGTTCGCTTTGCGCAAGCCAACGCGTCAGTGTGTGTTTAGGTTGTCTCTGAAGCGGACACGGCGCCCAGTCGTTCCAACGAAACCGTAAGTAGAATTTTTGGTTCTCTTACAAGAATCTTATATGAAAACTCCTCCGAAAATCAATGTTTAATATACGTCGGTATTAGAAAATGTTGTGTTTACATCGATCCCTGCGTGTATACCTTTAGGTAATGCTTTGACAGCTTAGTTACTACGCCGTATGGATTGGTCGGCATCAACTAACGACGCAGTTCAGTTCGGTTGTATCGCCCGGCCTTTTGTTGCTAACTGGGAAACAGCGAACTGCGTATTTTATTGGAAATTGTTTATTATTACAATGTTGCAGTATATTTTAATCAATAATACTGTTGAGGAGACGTGATAGCTGCCTACTATAATGAGCATAACGACACGTCTGGTTATCTGAATGTTTATTTATAAACTTTAAAAAGGACATTCCACGTACATTTTTGTTGCGTTGACGTTGATAAGCTCTTTTTTTTTTTACCGGCATCATACAAACATTAATTCATAGAGTTTACACAGTAATACTAAATATTTATTTTAATCTCTTTCTTCTTTCTCTTTATAATATTATTCTCACAGGAAGGTGAAAGCCCAGTATTGGTATCTATAGTGATGTCTAATTGGCTTAACAATGTCTGAAGTTAAAGTGATGAGCACATTAAGAGTCCATGATTTTTGGGTATGCAATCCAGACGTCTTGGAGATTCCACAAAACCCAGTAATATTATTAATAAATATTTCAAATATAAACTTAAAATCACCTAAGTTTTTGTTTAGTTATATAAAAAGCGTTGAAATTAGGCGTTAGGTATTACTATGCCGAGTATATGCAGAGTCTAATTGCGTAGAACAAATTGTCATTATATGTAGACTTTAAAATTGTTGCCTTTTATTTCTTTAACTCGGATAATATTTTTATCATCAGTATGATAAACAAATCTATTAGTTATAGGTATATATGTTGATCTACTATTTTTAACACTAAGTGAATCCCAGGTTATTCGATAAAAACTAATTATTAATCGTAACGCAGGGACATAAAAATTCTTTGAGTTCATTAGTAAATCCCAAATAATACAAGTTTTAGATGAAATTATTCGAATGCTTGTCTTAAGTTTAATGTAAACATGTCGCGTTGCGTTGCGTTGCGTTGCGTCGATACGGTTACATTGTTTGACAAAATATAGGATAGATACTATTTGACAACAAAACATAATAACCCTTATAGTTCATATATGAGCCATAGATGTCTCTTGTTATTTAGAATTTCTCGTGCCCTACGTATCTTTTTCTAGTAAAGATTATGTAAGTTTATCTTGCTAAAGATTACGTCGAGATAATTTAAATAAAACACATGCAACGACCAACGCGTAATTAGGTAGTGCTAGATGACTCAGAATATCTATTTATAGCATCGTTTAAAAATTACAATTTAGTTTTCAATTAAGCTTGGCCTATCAACCAGATTTTAATAGAGTTATCGTTATGTTAAACACGAATCAACAAACAATTTGGCAAAATAAAAATTTTGAATTTGAATTTTTGAATCTGAATCACGAAGCAAATTTTTTGCATTCTGATTTTTCCAATTTCGCATAGATAGATTGTAAATTAGGTAAGAAAGTATCTAATAAAGTTTAAAAAGCATGTGAGATTTTTCCTTTCTATATAATAATATTTTATTAGATACTCATTAATATACAGCGATAATGTAATTTTTACCCCTTACTTTATGAGCAGTAATAAGTATTAACTTCATAAATTCGGTTCATTTCTGAATACCATCTAAGAATTTCTGTCAAAAGGTTTTTGTGGTCAATGTACGGACACGACCTCTACAGTCTACACTCTACACATACTGTGTATATGAGTATTTTACAACTTCGTACAAGGTCTTCCTAAGCCTAACGACTTATCATCTCCTACAGTGCCACAATAACAATTATTATTTTGAACAAAGTAGGTAACGTTTTCTGTAATAAATTCTACGTATTCAGAACAAAAATTGCGCATAACATAAAATTAAATTGCAAGTGAGTCTTTAAAGTCTTTTAGGTAAAATTTAACTAAAACGGTAGAGTCGAAAAACCGGCCAAGTGCGTGTCGGGCCACACGCATAGTAGGCAAAAACACGTATCAAAGTGACATCTGTACATAATAATTCTGTCCTACTAGCTGATACCCGTGACTTCCTCCGCGTGGATCAAGGTTATTCGGTTCCCGCGGAAACTCTTTAATTTTTCGAAATAAAAAGTATCCTATGTGTTATTCCAGACTATAATCTATCTCTCAGCCAAATCTCATTCAGATCCGTGCAGCCGGTCTGGCGTGATTGAATAACAAGCCATCCAAACGAATCCATCCAAACTTTCGCATAATATAATATTAGTATAGAACTATAGTTAAAATAAAGTTTTTTTTCAAGTAAGTATATTTATTAAACAAATTGAGAATTATTGGGCATCATAATTTATATAAATTAGGTGTTTGTACTTTGTAGTAGTTAACTGATTATTTCGGATAACTGCTACATTTTGACGACCTCCGTGGCGCAGTGTTGAGCGCTGTTGCCTTAACGTGCGGAGGTCCCAGGTTCGATCCCCGGCAGGGTTCGGAAATTTATAATTTCTGAACTTCCCTGGTCTGCCTGGTTGGGAGGCTTCGGCCGTGGCTAGTTACCACCCTACCGGCAAAGACGTGCCGCCAAGCGGTTTAGCGTTCCGGTACGATGCCGTGTAGAAACCGAATAGGGGTATGGGTTTAATATAACTGCCATGGCCCTAACAGGTTAGCCCGCTCTACCATCTTAGACTGCATCATCACTTACCATCAGGTGAGATCGCAGTCAAGGGCTAACTTGTATAGTAGATAAAAAAAAAACATAAACTTCGTCCGCGTTTTTTTATACGACTGCCTGAAAAAAGGAGTATATTGTTTTCAGGGTTCATGTATGTATGTATGTATGTGAGTTTGTATATTCCACCATAACTTCTATACGCCTGAACGGATTTTGATGAATGAGGTATCGTTAGAATCCTTAGCTTATTCCGGGTGACATAAGCAAAATTAAAAAAAAATTGATAGGGTGACCATGGTCCCGCATCAAAGCCTAAGTTTGATTTTTTTTTTTCAAAAATGAGATTAACTATATTGTCATCATCAAGAAAATGATGAGTAGATTCCAAAAATATATAAGACTATATTTTAGTATCCAGTGAATCACAAATAGTTATTTGTGTTATATGGGGCCAAAGAAAATGTTTGTTCCCCGAGGGCGCTATTTTGAATTCAGAGCGAAGTGAAGGATTCTAAAGTAGAATCCTGAGCGTAGCGAGGAATTCAATATACGCCGCCCGAGAACAAAAAATTTGACCCCGAGTGACACACACTATTTTTCATCATTAGGTACGTATGAGAAAAAGCTAGGAGTATCAACCTACTATGTATGGACATTACCTATACGTTTAAGCACCAATCAGAAGCACGAACGCGGACCAACCAGAAGATACTCCTATCAACCTTCTATGTATAGACATTATTGACGCATTATTCTAAAGCACGAACGCGGACCAATCAGAACAGAGAAATGAAAAGTCCTATGGGCCTAAAAATTACATTTTGCTCCCGCTATCCTCTGAAGCCAATATTCGTTTTTCGAATAGGTATGATGAAAAAAATATCATTTAACTATGGCAGTCGTATTTTTTAATTCTTTGAGTTATATTTACTTGTAAATCTCATGGGAACTCTTGTATTTTCCAAAGTAAAAGTATCCCGTAGCCTTTTAGGTTGTAAGCTGTCTTTGTGTCTTTCTTCAACGGCGTAAAATGCGATTTTACGCCGCAACCGCTGAACCGATGTACTGAACATACAGTCACTTTTTCTCATCATACTTCATGTTGGTTGGTCATTACTTTGTTGGTTTGTTGGTTTATTGGTTTGTTGGTTTGTCCTTCAATCACGCTACAACGGAGCAACGGATCGATGTGATTTTGGGCATGGGTGTAGAGTGACTTTTTATCCCGGAAAATTAAGGAGTTCCCGCGGGAATCAAAAAACTTAAACCACGCGGACAAAGTCGCGGGCGTTTTAAATAATTCTACTAGATGATGCCCGCGACGTCGTCCTCGTGGATTGTTGGTTTTTGTAAGTAGGTATTCGTGTATAAAAAGGAAGACTCAGAAAATCAGTAAAGTTACGGTTTTTGTTGCGAGCTTTAAAGTGTCTGGCAGAAATACCGGCCCACGCCATGAGTCTGGGAGTATTGATTAATTATTAATTATTAACAACTAGATGATGCCCGCGACTTCGTCCGCGTGACTTTAGTTTTTTCAATTACCGCGGGAACTCCTTAATTTTCCGGGATAAAAAGTAGCCTTTGTCCTTCCCCGGGATATTAACTATCCCTGTACCAAATTTCATCAAAATCGGTTGAACAGGTGGGCCGTGAAAGCGTAGCAGACAGACAGACAGACACACTTTCGCATTTATAATATTAGTATGGATATTCTGTAAAACCTACATAAAAATCAGCACTCAGAAAATAAGAAAAGTTAGCAACGTTTTTACTTACCTGGAATCTGGATGAACCAGGTACGTAACCTACCCACATGGTAGAACCAGAATGTGGGTAGTGGAACTCTTCACTGCCTTCTAGTAAACCCTTCTAATTTTCGCTCATTTTGTTTGTTATGACGTTTCCATTATGTTTCACTTGGTGACGAACTATTAAAAACATTGGAAAATTGTCGAAAAAATAAAATAAAAGAAAAAACATTTTCCTTTGATTTTCCCATACAAAATGTTCAAGGGTTTCGTAACTGTCAAACATTTAATGTCCACGCGGACGAAGTATTATATAAAACCATATAAAAGCGATGATAGCCTAGTGGTCATGGCACCCGAATTCCTATACGGGGTCGCAGAATTATATTCGTTTTAAGAAATTAAATATCACTTGCTTTAAAAACGGTTCTCGATGGTGTGTGAAGTCTGCCGATATGCACTTGACCAGCGTGGTAGACTATGGCCAAATCCTTCTCATTCCGAGAGGAGACTTGAGGTTGGAGGTGGTTGAACAGGAGGTTGAAATGATGATAAAACCATCTACTTGTACATAAGTAATGAAACGCATAACATGTACCTATTACGAGGTCATCCAGGGCGCAAGGACGTACGTTAAAGATCTGTCTGGACAGCTTTGCCCGGGATGCACAGGTAGGTGCAGGGACGGTGCAAGGGGTGCATGCGCGCGCCGTAGTTTTACCCATCGTACAGCCAGAGTCAGACTTATAATTGTAACAAATAAACGCCGAGTTTAAAAAAAATTGAAAATGCCGATAGAAGTGAAAACGAATATTTTTTTTTTAAATAATTGAAATATAAACCTTAACACTAAGGTTTATATTTTAATTATTAAACTTTAATTACGAATGTAGTACATATTAACCCCCCCCCCCCCATTGTGTAACGATTAAGGAAATCGTAGTCGTAATCGTCGGTAAGACATATAATTCGACCTGTTTAGGGAGTTCATAGATGCCTGCACGTCAAAAAGCATGTATGAACTCCTTAGTAATACGTTTTAAGCTGTCAAATGATTACGGTTTGCTTAGACATTTGGGGCTCAGTTTTCCGGACCGGTGGTAGAGTCTTGACTTATCATAAGTGGTGCAAGTTGTCCTACGTGAAATAAAATCATTTCATTTCATTTAATTTCACCCGCACTCCGCGGCGAGACAGACCCTTGGTTTCGACGTATTAGTACTACTGCATCGCATTTGTTTTGTGCATTGTATCCGGATTACAGTTATTACACTAGGTACAACCAATAATTCAGTGCCTGGTTTTTCATCATGAATAATTTGTATAATAATCTATGAAAATGATGAATTCCAGTATTTTGCTTACACTTATTTTACTTTTTTTTAATCAAATTCTTATTGAATATTTTTTAATTTGAAAGACAGACCCCTCGTTTGGGTCCCGACTCCTGACAGAATTTATCGGTGTCGTCATGTTGTCGTAATTTTTATTTTCATTCTGTCGCGAGGAAACCTGCATGCCTGAGAGTGCTCTATAATATTCTTAAAGGTACCTGAAGTGTGCCAATCTGCGAGTTCCCTGAGTCGTCGAGTCGTCTGAACATTATCTGACTTAACTATGTTTATCTTTGTTGTTCGTCGGATGGTTGGGCGAGTGGCGTGTAGTAAGTACGTCTCTAGCTTTAGTGCTCTCCCGGATCTAGCATCTGCACTTTCTGGAACAACCCCTCCCCGTGTCTCCCAGCTAATAAATCAATACTAGGTTTACCTGTTGCGATTTATGTTCACTTCGTCCCCGTTAGTCCTAGGGCTAACTGCATTTCTCCGCGCTTATTAATATCAAACAAAGATATTGTAATGTAGTCATTTTCAGTTTGAAAGTAAGTGATTTTCTGTTGCTTTCTTTATTTTAGTTTAGTTTTCGATGGTTAGGACAACGGCTTGGAAGGTGCGCAAAAAGGTAAGTTTTTTTTTTTTCATAATCAATTTTATTACAGTTGCATAAGCTCTTTATAAGTGGCCTTTGTCTTGTGTGTCTTGAATATTTCAGTCTTTATTAAACTAATCTTTTAAGGTATCAGAATTGTTTTTTCAATCGTTTTTAATCATTTCACAGTGGCTAAAAGCCATGAATTTCTTATGTAATTATTACTTTTTGCGTGGGATTTTTATTTTTGGTTTTGATTAAGGAAATATGTAAATCAAGAGGTAAAATATTTAAGGTGTGGTCCAAAACTTATTACGTAATTCGCCATCATGTCATGTCCCGTCGGCCATTTTGATGTTGCCCCATTTTAGAGCAGCCGCCATCTTGTTTGATCCGCCATTTTACAGCAAGCTATATTGATTAATCTGCCATGCTAGAGGATCCACCATTTTGGAATATCGGCCATTTTGAATATGAAGTGACCTATAACTGCAAGTGAGTTGCGCATTTGAACACCCCTCTTCCCCCCTCGCCCGCCTTGCAGGTCGGTCAATCGATCGATCTCTTAACTACATGTTCCAATGCAAATGAATAATTGCATGCGAAGTGTAACATCGCAACAATATCGCGGATATTACGCATTATGTACTGGCCTTAAGTCAAAGTCGCACTTGATTGTTTTTGTTCTACGTACCTATGTCCTTTGAAATACTATACAGCCTTTTTGCGACTTATCATTCAATTACTCATTGCATTTAGTATCCATTGATTTATTTGTTTAGTTTAATTTATTGTTGTATTTTAAAGCCAGTTTATTCTCGAGAGAGTTAATATAAATAATATATGATCTTGAGACTGACGAAATCCGCCGAAATTGTGAATAGTGATTCTCTATTTGTTATACATATAAAGAGCCTTTTGTCCAGCCATGAGACAGCCTTGGTAGTGGGTATCTTATGCTCTAAAATTTCAATTTTGGGAAGGGAAGGAGGGAATTCAAATCCGAAACGTCGACTATCGTCGAAACCATCCGTTACACAAATATTCGAACACCTACGCCCATTGAAAGCTTTACGATAATTTCAAGTGGAAATCTTTTTAAAATTGCCTAATATCTCTTCTCTGTTTAGTGATCCTAATATTCTTACATTTAAAAGGTTAAACTAAATTCCTTTGTCAATGATAGTCAAGTATTGCGTTAATCTTTGTTCTAAGTAGGTAACTACTTGAATGGTATCTCGAAATGTGTCATTTGTATCCATAAAAGGCGTATTACCGTTTCGTAACAAAGTGCACAGCTACGCAGATGTTTTGTTTGAAGCGACGTCATAGCAACTTTCACGCTATGGACGGCATTGAATGCACCGTGTACCTATGTTTATTGTTTAGTTACATGTAAGTCAACGTGTTGTTTATATGCTAATCTATATAAATAGAAATTAAAAACCAATTACCGAAATGTATGTTCTCGCGTCACTTCAGAACGGCTGGACCGATTTTAACCGAATGTTTGCGTGTGTTTGTGTGGGTCCCGGGATGGTTTATATTTACAATTGTTTGTAGGTATAACAGTATACTCTTGTAAATTAAGTTAGTGAACTCACATTCTTCTTAAAATTACTTACATCTTCGATCTCGCATGTATCCTGAATGCTGATACGATATAATCTTATGCATAAACCAGTTAGTTTTGCTTATTTTTTGTATCATAATTTCATGATTGCGGCTAGGATTAGATTGGGAAGCATCAGATGTGGACCCACACCCAGTTGTAGGTATGTAACTGAAGATGTCGAATAATATGTCATTGCTGAATTTTGCGAAAGTTCTATTAAGTATGTCTTAAGGGCTCTATCACGTTATAAATCGTCCACATTGAAATATTAAAGCTACCTTGTTTTTGTTTTATGTGTGAATTTAGATGATAATGGGGCTAACATGTTTATAAGCATAAAAGCCTTATGAAAAAAAAATATTTAAAAGTGCAAGTAATTTTATCATCCTTATACCTAAATGTACCAATTTGTCGTACCTACTCGTATTAGTAGGGGAGCCCAAGAGGGGATTTTTGGATTTACTCGAGCGTCGTGGATACCTAATGGAATTTGAAGATTAGGTGGTAGAACGAAAAAAAGGTTATATGATGTATCCTTTCACCGGTGGGGGGAGCGTCTACAGGTTGTTTTGTTTTTCAAATCATCAGATAAAGAAAATTCCTCGAGATAATCGTCAGATTAAGGGTCAGCACGTTTGGGACATGAAGCTGAACCGTCTGTATGATAATCTGACGCGCTCGAGTATTTCAAAATGGCAATATTTCTTTGCATTTTCAAAAAACCGCAGCGACTTAGCGTTACGTCAGAATCGTCAGTCCTTTGAATAGGAGCTTCCTTTGGGTCCACTTAACATCTCCTATGAAAATCTGACGCGCTCGATTTTTGTTTGTTTTTTTACAAATATTTTTACTTCCGTACGGCCAACCCCACTATGCAAACCGGCAGACAAACATACCATTCGATAACAGAGACACGTAGGGCGTATACGCTATCAATATCTGACGCGCTCGAGTAAATCCAAAAATCCCCTCTTGGGCTCCCCTACTATATAAAGTGAAGGAGTCCTAACGTTTCATATAAATAAAATGCAGCCGCTGTTTAATTTAATATTTCTTACGTGGCAGCACATGTTAACTTCCGCGAATTCTAATGGGCATGGTCATACTGTTATAACAGGTACCTACTTACATAATGATTTTCACTTGTAGTGGGATCATTTCACCTACCATATCTTACGCGAATGCTTAAAAGTGATAAAACTGATTTCCTTCTTATTGGATTTACTGATGTTAAATGAAATAAGCAGATGCGCCAAAAATTTTGAAAATTCCACCCAGACTATTATTTTTTTTGTCAAACATCTAAAATCTAAATAAAGACATAGACGTATTGGCAAACCTGTGACTTATAGGCGGACTATTTTTAGATGCGTTTGTTAATTCGCCTACTGACAAAGGTATTTAAAAATAATCTGTTTGAAGCAGTGATTATATATTTCTATCATAGGTCTTCAAAATAGAGTTGGGGCGTTATGGTGCAAAAATTTAGCTAAAGGTTAGTTTAGACAGAGGGTCCAACCGTGAATTCAGATTATTTACTATCGCCATATCTGAGGAAGGCTAAGCTAACTGCGACCGTACACAAGCTTTACTAATGATGATTATAGCGTGCACATTACGCCATGTGTATATAGAATATTTGTAGCTATCACCTACAACATTCGATAGATTCGTCATCTAACTGGTGCTCGATCCATGCCGGTGTACCGCAAGGTGGCGTGTTGTCTCCTCTCCTGTTTTCAATTTTCATTAGTTCTATTACTCTCCAGCTATCTTCTCACTACCACCTGTATGCTGACGATCTCCAATTGTATACACAGGCTAAATTGGTGGATTTGCCGGATGCAATAGACGAATTAAATAAAGATTTAGATATAATTGTGCGATGGAGTGAGTCTTATGGTCTCAAGGTGAATCCATCAAAAACTCAATCTATAATAATAGGCAGTCAAAAATTGATTACACGAATAGACTTTCCTACATTGCCTAGTATTGTATTTGATGGAACATGTGTGCCATACAGTGACACTGTTAAAAATTTAGGTGTCACTTTTGACAAATTTTTATCTTGGTCTCCACACGTGAGTGAGGTGAGTAGGAAAGTGTTTGCGTCTGTCGGGTCTCTCCGTAGGTTGGCCAATTTTCTACCCATACCAACTAAAATTACGCTTGCACAGTCTCTTCTTTTACCAATTCTCGATTATGCTGACTCTTGTTATGTCAATCTAAGTGAGGAGTTGCTTAATAAACTTGAGCGCATTCAAAATCTATGTATACGGTTCATATTTGGACTTAGGAAATATGACCACATTTCTGAATTTCGCGAAAGACTCAAGTGGCTTCCGATCCGTCTTCGCAGGGATACTCATATTCTTTCTCTTTTATACTGTATTCTATTCAATCCTACTACTCCCCTTTACCTCAAAGAGCGGTTTGAGTTTCTTAGTGACACTCACGGTCGCTCTCTTCGTTCCAATGACAATCTTATCTTAAAAATTCCTCCTCATAATACTTCCTTCTACTCCAAATCCTTCTCTGTTGAAGCTGTAAGGCTCTGGAACTCCTTACCGCTTCATATTAGGCGTGCGCAATCTCTTGCATCATTCAAAAAACTCATCAAAGCGCACTTTCTTCCTCCCTAAATTTCCTAGATGAACTAATCCTAAATCAATAAATCCATCCTATACTGTCTACGTTAATATTTGTGGCTTCTATTTTTAAGTACTCTTATTTTATTGTACCTATATATATATATATATATGCATAAAAGTGTATATAAGTATATATTATAAGTATTGTAATATTTATATCTACTCAATTTATATGTGTATTTATATAATATGTATGTATGTATAACTTGTATATATGTATGAATGTATTGCTGTATGTAGGTATGTATTGTATGCATTATTTGTGTGTTATTTATTTATGTTTGTGTGTATATATTTAATATTATATTGTTAGTTAGGTGCTAGATTTGTTTTTTTTTTTTTATCTGTTACTTTAACGTACACCCTTATCCCTCTCTCGCTGGTTTTAATTACTATGTAACTTGGTTGCCTGGCAGAGATCGCTTAAAAGCGATAAGGCCGCCAATTGTACCGATTTGTATTTGTTTTATTGTTTCTGTTATTTAATTATCTTTGGTGTACAATAAAGAATATTTCATTCATTCATTCATTCACCTATATAGCAATGTACGCTCTGCAGACGTGTTTTTCGCTCGGAGGTCGCAACTAGACTGACTTGTGACATGTGCTTTGTCTTTACCGCCTACCCTCTAATACACTACAATGATGATGAAAGGCAAATTATGATGTTGCTTTTTTCTCAGGAGTCCCTGGGCGGGGTGTACGGATCAACAGGCACGTCAGGTGCGGAGGGCGCAGAGAGACGGGAAGGAGGCAAGCGCGGCCGCAGACCTGGCAGGAAGGCACAGCTCGACAAACAGGACATGAAGGCTAAACTGGGTAACCACCACTACCACTACAGCCAACTAATGTCCTGGCTGGGTACAGGCCTCCACTCTCATAGGAGAGAGGGAATTAGAGCTTACACCCACCACGCTGCTCCAATGCGGGATGGCGGGCTTTGACGACTATTATCATGTTAGTGATAATAATCGGGACCGACGGCTCAACGTGCTCTCCGAGGCAAGTGAAACACTACCAACTCCGGGCTAGTAGGTAATGAGAATTTTTAGTCAGAAAACCCCAATACTTAATTATGGCCCGACCAGGGACTCGAACCCGGGAACTCGTCGCCCGCAGTCGAACATGCTAACCACTAGACCAACGAGGCAGTTACGACGCAAACTGGGTAACTGCACAACAAAGTATTTCTTCTTGAATAAGCTTAGCTGTGAAGAAAATTGATATGGACCTTCAACGGGTCCGACTGAGCTCGACAAGCAGGCGTAACTGAGTAAGTGCACACTTCTTTCCGTTACAAAAAGCTCAGCTATACTAAATCTGGATGGAGAATTTTAACGGGCCTGAAGCACATTCCCTTCAAGCACATTTGGTTGCAGAGCTGGCGGAAATTAGGAACTGCTTGACAAATAGGACATGATAGCTCAATTGGGTAGTAAAGTAAATTGACTACAGACCTCAGTGCAGAATAATTATCAGTTTCCTTTGTTTATGAAACCATGCAGTTCACTCCTGGCGCTAGACACGGTTGTTGGGGATGGTTGCGGACGCCATTCATTCGGATGGTTGCTGCTTGAAACGCTGCGGTAGTCCGCTCATTTTCTGGAATCCACTTACAATAGGTTGAAACGTTTAATCTAAAATACTTTCTATAAATAATTTAGTGATGCTAAGCGTAATTTCTGAAAATTTCAGAACGCAGCAGGCAATCGGCCCGGGAGTGTCGTGCTCGCAAGAAGCTCCGTTACCAGTACCTGGAGGAACTGGTCGCCGACAGGGAGCGCTCGGTGCTGTCGCTGAGGAAGGAGCTAGATAAAGTGAGTAGAACCACAGCGTTAGTACTTAGTATATACTAGCTGATGCCCGCGACTTAGTCCGCGTGGTTTGAGTTTTTTTGATTTCCGCGGGAACTCCTTAATTTTTCGGGACAAAAAGTAGCCTATGTCACTCTCCAGGTCCTCAACTATACCCATGCCAAACCAACAAACCAACAAACCAACAAACAAACTCAAAACCCATAGACATGACAGGCCCGGAGCTACCATGACATTTGTAGCACCTACCATTAACATTCCATTGGTACCAGAGGTACCATTTCATTAGAAAAATGCATTAACTAAACTATGCAACTGAGGTTTTTTTGGTTCCTGCGATCTCATCATCTCACCTGATGGTTAGTGATGATGCAGTCTTAGATGTTGGCGGGTATTATTCAGGTCATCAGTCTACGACAGTATTTAATTATGTTATTACAGCATTTGATATTTTTTTTCTTACTACCCCCCTAAGTGGTTATTATAAAATAATTGTAAACTTGTTCCAGTATTACAAATGGAACCTCGAGCTAGACCAAGGCCGCATGCCCGAAGGTATAGAAGACCTGCTGCAGGAGGTGGGGGTGGTTAAACAGGAGGAGGCCAAACCATTCTAATTTGTCATCTATTTGGAGGTAACTTGCAATTTTCGCAATTTTCAGCCTTTTTACTACACCACATGGAGTCGAAATTCCAGCAACATTTTCATGAAGATTTCAAGAATTTCGGCGTACCCCTGAATATGTCTTTTGGCAAACTCTTTGTTATTATATTGTTATGTTCTTTTTAAAACCAAAAAGAGTGTGTTACCTGCATAATGTCCAAAAAATTTATTATGAGAAAAATATTTCAATTTTGTTTTTTATTTTTACGAATTTATTCTAAAAGAGGCAGGGTATATTAGTATGACAATAATAATTATTGGTACCCGAATTTTTAGTGAAATAAAAACTATTAATACATATATTTTTTTAATAATATAAAGAAATTGACATGAATACAGATAAATTGATGCTCAAAAACTTTGGTCAATTAAAAATGTTCTTATATGTTTTTAAACATGCTTATGGGTTTTTCAATTATTATTTTCCAATAAAAAAATAGGTACTGTATATCTGGTGAATCAAGAGATGAAGGGATATAATTAATATACAATGGACATTATGCAGATAAAATATTATTATTATTATAACGCTGGTAAAAAATATTACTGTTTTGAATTTATAAAATTCAATTTGTTTTTAAATTGTTAAACAATAAAAATAAATATCAATTAGAAATAGAAAGATAAATTATGAAACATAAAAACCAAATAAATTTTAGGCAATTTTAGTACAAGACTAATAAGGCTTGGGTCAATAAAATTCAAATTTAAAATATTTTTTTACAGTTTATTGAATTTTAAAACAGTGGTCAATTACGAGCTTAAAAATACAAAATAGATTTATCTTTAAATTTTAGAGACTGCGAATATGACCAATTTCAAGATAGAGTGCATAAATTAAAGACGAAAGAAAAGTAGAAGAATACGTTGAAGGAATTCAGTAATTATTTTTTGTCAGATGCCTTGTACTATTATTGCAGACTCCTACTACTTTTCAAATGTGTATAACAATATAACAATTGAAAATGATTTGGAGCAAAAGAATATTAGTTGTGCTTATTAGCTTAACTAATAAAAGGTCCTAATAAAATACTTGCCTCATTTACAGATTTTTGGTATTAAAATATTACAAAAATGACATAAATATTCAATAGAAAAGTATTTTTGATATGAGGTGTAGGTATGAGCTAAAAACTATTTATTTACCAAATAATATAGAATCCTACCTACTGTGAATATACTCTTTTATTTACTTAAATAAAATTTTATAAAGCATTTCTTATCATGCATCAGATATTTGGTCATGCATTCAGAAAAACTTTAGATAATTTTAAGCAGGTATTTTATTAGGGCTTTATTGAATTTAGCTTGTTCATCGTGTTTTTGAACAATGTCATTTTAATATAAAATTGTAAGCTACCTTCTTTCTTCATAGAAGTAAAACTATTGCCCTCACTTAAAGCTTCAGTCAAATTGAGACAAATTCCGCAAGGGATGCGCCCGAGCCTATCATATCAACGAACTTGGAACCCCGAGCCAATTTAAAAATAATTCCTGATTCCCGTCATTATAATCAGAAATAATTGTCTGCGCGGAATTCCGAATTTACCCGAAGTTTTCCCGAAGCTTTATAATTTTAAGAATGAGTGAGTGTGTGTTACTTGGGTATGAGCGAATGAAATTCAAAATTTGATTATTTTCTATGCATATAATGGAAATATATATGTTTATAATATTTACCTACCTATGATAACAAATTTCTGTGTTTGTTACTCTTATATTTAATCATAATGTTTCTGACTATTTACTATACATATCGTTTGTTCGAGGAAGTTCTCTATTTAAAATATATTTTTATAAAATATTCAAATTAAAACACAAAATACAAGTTTACTTTTTATATCGACATATCAAAAGGTTATTTATTTGATATAAAATGTATGATATTCTGCGTGCGTATCCAAACAAATCAGCTAACTAGTAACACTTACATATATATTTGTCCCTGTTGTACGCCTAGAGTCTATATACGCCTCGAGCGAGCGAGAAAGAAAATGATAAATATTCAAATTGTAAGCGTGCGACAGAGATGGAAATATGTGTTAAGACTCTGTTCTTATAATTCGACGCGGCAGATAATGAACAATAAAGCGCAACACACACGGACGCGCGGTTAGATCGGCTCCCGCCACGGGCCCGTCCCGCGCTCACTAATGTGTACGTATGGATACAAGGAATTAGACCCGCCCCGACCTGCATCCTTCCTATGTGTGTGTTGCGCTTACTACACAAAATAATTATTATCTTTTAAGTTTTACGAATACCAATTTTTATATTTAAATAAGCGTTATAAACAAACATCGGCCTATGACAAAATTTCAAAATCCACATAAACATAGAACGTAACTAATGCTATTTAAGATAAAACACGTTCACTGATATACTAGAAATTATATGTATATGTAATTTCCTTCCGGTGTTGCTGCTTTCTTTCAGTACCTAGGTAAATAATATGAAACAGGCTGTGTCACTACCTTCCATCTAGAAACATTAACTGGGTAGGTGTTACCGAGTTGGTTAACATAAATAAATAGTCTTATCGAGATAACAATCAGTGGTTCGAAAAAATAGCGCGCGCTCTTACGCTCACGGGTCTTAAGGACTGAGGCAAATGTAGCGAAATTCCGCACGTGATATTCCGCGTTGAAATTCAGCAAATGTCGTGCAGGGAATTCCGCCATAATGTAACATTGTTACACCGGTGACATGTGTTAGGGGAGCGCGTACAAGACGATGTAGAATTCTTCCTGTTTGCGAAATTGAGCTAGATTTTAACCTCGCCTCTTTGCATTGGTTTTTGTTGAAACTAAAAGTTCGCAAAAAATCCTCATTATAAAAAATATTCAAAAATAATAACAACGTAATTTTAAAAATATGAATAAAATATCGTATAATTTCTATTTATGTCGACTACATTTAATTGAGTAAACGTGAGAATGTAGAGAATAGTTTCCACTTTAGTTTCACCTGTATGGTTTAATTTTGATAATCGTTCCGAGTGTATAAGGAACTAGATGATTCCCGCGACTTCGTCCGACGGTCCGCGTGGATTAAGTATACAATAATAATACATAATAACAATAATATCCCTGCACCAGGGATAGGTTGTATTGTTGTAATTTCATCAAAATCGGTTGAACGGTTGGACCGTGAAAGTGTAGCAGACAGACAGACACACTTTCGCATTTCTATTAGTATGGATAGTATGGATTCTAATACGCACACGTCAGTAAATACATACCTGAAAGACTAACGCACACATACGTTGAGTGAAGTAATTAGTTAAATCGGAACTACTTATATAATCCATATGTAAATACTATATACTATTATATATTTCTAAAAAAACATTAAAAAAGGAAAAAAAAACAATGTCTATGAAAGCTGTAGAAATAATAATAACATAAATTATAATTATTAAGGTCTACTAATCTTAAAATACATGTGCTTATGTTATGAAAATTATTGATAGGCGTATTATTATAAAGTAAATTAGTCTCAAGATATTTTGGTTTATTTTAATTTTTAAAAAGACTTGTAAAAGTTTTTACAGTTCTTATCTATCATTAAACAAAATGTGATATTTCGTTTAGTAAGTGAATTACATATTTTTAACGTTATCACTAATATCATAAGTTTTTAGTTTTTTTGCATGAAATAATTATAAACATTATAAATTATTATTATTAGTGGTAAGATATTTTTCTTGAAGATAGGAAAGGCGTGTAAATATTAATTATTAAGTTATTGCTATGGTATTGCAAACGTGCCTAGTTAATTTATCAAGAGCATCATCAAGAGTCATTCATTCATTACTTAAGCAACTCCTTAGTATTGAATTTGAAAGTAATCAAATCTTTTGTTTGACCCCCAACGGTAAAATCCCGTCATGTTGTTTTTCAAGATTCAAATTGAATATTATGATGAACAGTAATTGATGTGGGAGAATCCAGCGGCAACTGCTAAATCGATCTTGTTTAATATTGAACAATATAAACTCTAATTTTAAGTAAGAATGCATATATAAACCTTCTAATGTGCTGAAAGCTAGTTATTAATATAAGATAATAATCAATAATTTTAATTAATAAATTAGTTTTAAATGCAATGCAATTTTAATAATACTTAACAATTCGAAATAACTAAGCGGGATCATAGAGATACAATATGCTGACCATTTGCATTCAATCTCCAACGTATTCCAAAAGAGGCCACGTTATATTTTGATATATTACTTTGGTATCGAAAGTACCTAGATGATTCGAGTTGAAAGGAGTTTATACGACCAACGCGAAATATCAGACTTCCCTTTACAAAATACTAGCAGATGCCCGCGACTTCGTCCGCGTGGAATAGGGTTTTTTTAAGTCCCACGGGAACTTCTTAATTTTCCGGGATAAAAAGTAGCCTATGTCACTCTCTAGGAGTCTAGGCCCTCAACTATACTGATGCAAAAAATCACGTCGATCCGTTGCTCTGTTGCGGCGTGATTGAAGGACAAACTAATAAACCAACAAACAAACACACTTTCGCATTTATAATATTAGAATGATACACACAATATTATTTCTAAAATATTATTAAAAAAGATAAAGTATTATTAAAAATGCAAAAAACGTAAGCCATGATTTCAATCTTAGTTAGAAAATATAATTGTAAATATGTTAGCAAGACAAATACCTAACTAAGTAAGCAACCCGCGCGCGTAGTATGTAAATATTTATGTGTTAGATTTTTATATAAAAGATAAAACATAAAAAATACTCTTTGTATATTAAGCATATCATGTCATCGTAAGTTAAAGTTGTGTTGTTTTTTTAATATTCTTGATTTGCGTTGTACTTCCTGCGTTCAATTATTAGTTTTAGCATTATTTTTTACTAAAAGCATTTTAAAAAAGCACTCAAAAATTAATAAGTAATGTTTACGTTATGATATCGTTTTTTTTTAGTAGTACATTATTAATAACATTTCTTATTTACATTATAAAAAAATGCACATAATATCATTACTTATAATAAAACATATTAAGTTTTTTTAATTAAGTGATTTTATAAAGCCAACTTTATTACGTGGATAAAAGTCGTGATACTAACATTTAGTTGCGTACCTATGCTTAGTTAACTTAAGGTGAATTTACACAATGGTTACTTAGATAGAACAGTAAAATTTGTGCGTCGTAACCTTGTGACGTATTCGCCTTAACATACTTAATAATAATTGTCATTTTATTGATTATATTTTTATGATTCGTCGGTAAACCGCCTTGTCAATTATTTAAAGCTTAGCTTTTATTTTATTCTTAAATAAGTGGTTTATTTTATAAGTAAGTATATACATACATTTTAATTAATATGATTTGTTGCTTGTCATCTTCATTCATATATTCAGGCACTAGATCCGATTATAGCATTTCATGTTAGACAGAAAATATTACTGTATTTGAGATCAACTTCAAAGTCACATAAAAATTACAAAACTGCAGACTGTTGATATGAGATCAAAAAATCAAGAAAAAATTAACAGTATAAATTATCTAAAAGTCAACTTATGATCTATGAATACTTTACAAATCATGCCCGTGAGGTAATGGTGACAAGAATTACGGTATTTCTACGCCGAATAGCCTGATCTAATACTTAGTATTATATTGCATCTTTAATGAGTTTAACATATAAACATGCAATACAATATCTTCACATTCAAATACTACTACAACCAAACTGAAATCCACCTCAACTAGATTCTAAGTTTAGATACTAATAATTAGAGCTGTATTCAGATTTTAGTAAATTAATGTTTCGTTACTTCGTACTCTGGGAATCAAAGTCAATCTTATAAACAAACATTAAATATGTAGTCATTTAATTTCGTGCCCGTACACTAAGAGCTAGTTTTAAAATATATAATTGACGCACCGTAAGGACTTTGCATTTCTGATAAAGTCGGTCTGTAGGATATTTGAACGGTTTCTTTAGCATAGTTTTAAGTACTGAGCGTTGAGCTCGTTCAAGCTGAATGATATGTGTTTTCGATAAGTACTTCATTATTGTTACAGTAAATTAAGTAAGTAAATAAGTATTTTTAGTAAGGAAAAAGTAATATGTACATTTACGCAAAAAACTGTTTGAAAATTCGCCAAATTAGGTAAGTAATAAATAAATACTTTTAGTAAGTATTGTAAAAAGTAATATTATGATATGAACTTTCATGCAAGCGGATCCAATTAGCTAAGCTCAAAAAGTAAATAAGTATTTGTATATAGCACTAGCTGATGCCCGCGACTTCGTCCGCGTGGATGGAGGTTTTTCGGTTCCCGCGGGAACTCCTTAATTTTCCGGGATAAAAAGTAGTGTTATTCCAGACTATAATCTATCTCTGTGCCAAATTTCATCCAGATCCGTTCAGCCGTTGGGGGCGTGATTGAGTAACAAACATCCAAACATCCATACATCCATACATCCATCCAAACTTTCGCATTTATAATATTTATATTTGATTATGTGTCCGCATATTTTTGATACCTATACCATATATAATAAGTTCATGCCGTTGTTTCTTGTCTAGTATAATTAATATTATTTAAAAATGTTAAATGAGTATAATATATGATACAAGATAAAAGAAATTATTCACTATATCTCAAATGATAAAAAATACACACAATATTTAATATGCTCCTGAAAAAGCTTATTATAGCGCTGAAGATTATGTAAATGATAAATGAGCATGGATTTGACTCGCTCCAGCAAGGCTCGCTCAAGCTAAGGACTGCGGTTACTATTGTAAGTATCTATACTGCACATGGATTTAATTGCAATTTATAATTTTTTTCAAAAGAGCAACCACCAAGTTTCTTGCTGGGTCTTCTCGGTAGGAACCCATTCCGAACCCATGGTAGATTCATTCGACTATTTATAAGCACATGTAAAAAGTCTTTTTGAATAAAAAACGACGATTCAAAACCACTTGTAAAAGTTTATTTGCATAATAATATTTGAGTTCGAGAATCGAGTTATTTTACATAGCCAATAAGCTTTTTTTTTAGACCAAAATTTTAAATTATAAAAATGTTTATTGTGAGTCGTTGTGAAACCTTCGTATTTGTTCGGGTATTGTAGTGAAGCCTTGGAGCATTGATTAATTTGAGAGTGATACGTTTATAAGCACTTTTGAATAATCAAGTGAGTCTATAACAGCAAGGAACTCGGCTCTTTTAAAAAGTTTAACAATAGTTAGTATACTTTTGTGTGTTTTAAAGTTCAACCATCAATCCGCACTGGAATGATAAAAATGTGCGGACAATAAACATTACTTATTATGTAAAGAGCAACGGCGAACTTCCATACATCAATATTATTGAGAAAAAATAGTTATGTACACGTATGAAAAAAATATGTTTTTTTAAGCGTCGAATATGAAGCTCACAGCAGCTAGGTTATTTTATTAAGAGCCTAGAAAAAAAAGATATTTCGTTTTAAAGTTTTGTAGGTTATGTGGTAATGTCCATAGAGGTAATATATCTCTATGGGTAATGTCACTTCTAAAAATGACAACCGGAAGAAAGCTACAAAAACAAAGACAGATGACAACCACAGACCAGTAAAACATTCGGCACAACCACAGACAATCAGAATCAGTGCTGCCATAATATTCTTTCAATTATTACCATTGTGTTAGAGATTATTAAATAATGTATGCAAGAAAATTCACTTAAATAATATAAAATACACTAAAAAAAAGAGCAATACTATTATTTATGCAAACATTAATCAGACGAAATAATTACAATTTTTAAAACGATACAAAATAATCTACTAATTTAGATTTATTCTAGCTACTAGGTAGATTATACATAAAATGGTAACACTAAACTGAGAAACGGGAACTAAATAATCAAAAAAGATTCCCTAAATATTTTATTTTTTTACCTAGGTTCATTTAATTAAGGTGAATACTTGATAAAACATAAAAAAATAAGCAAATTACTTTCGTCTTTACCTTACTTGTGTACAATCAAGATTTAGTAAATGTGGTCAATAATAATTTCGCCGTTGCTCTTTAAGTAGGTATAATTTTATAAGACCTTTATAATACTGACGGGACGTGCCATTTAACCTAAGGAACTGTAGTCTGTATATATTTTTGATTCTTAGACCTAGTTACTATAACGGGGTGAAATCGAAATCATTAGCAAAGTTATTTATTAATATAAGTCATCTTTTTTAATGTTTTTATTTATTAATCTGTTTACAAATACGCTGTGAGCACTTCAAAATGGTCTGTTTATTTTCATGATTTTCTTCTGTCATTAAATTATATTTTTTATTTTATTTTTTTGTTTCCTTTGAACCTGTTTGATCCTTTTACTTATGAAGGTTTTTGTTGATTCGTCTCTTAAGTCATTTTCTCATATTTTCTGAATCACAAATAAATAATCGGCCAATGTTTTTGAATTCACCCTAGGTTGTGTAGATAAGTTAATTATGAGGGCCTTATCCTTATCGTGGTGAATCAAAAATTCACATAGGTGAGATAGTTAGGTGTGTAACTGTGTACCTACAAAACTTATAAGTTATAACCAAAGAGGTGTATGAAAAAAGCGTTTCAGAAACATTAAAACGGCATTGGGGTCCCTTACCCACCAAAGGATGCCAACGGGGCCCTATTACTACCTACCGTCCGTCCGTCTGTCTGTCAGCGGGCTGTATCTCGTGGACCGTAATAGTTAGACAGTTGTTTGTACAGAGTGTGTATTTCTATTACCGCTATAACAGCAAATAATAAAAATTAATCTATTTTAAAATGGTTATCAAAGTTAAAAATATCCGAGGATCTGAATTTTAGGTCTTTTGGAAGACCCTCTATTTAATAATCAGTTAGAAATAATTTATCTAAACTAATATTATAAAGAGGAAAGATTTGTTTGTTTGTTTGTAATGGATAAACTCAAAAACTACTCAACCGATTTTAAAAATTCTTTCACCTATAGAAAGCTACATTATCAGCGAGTAACATATCAAATCAAAAAACCTTAATCCACGCGGACGAAGTCGCGGGCATCATCTAGTAAAGTATAAGTTTACCTACCTAGATACACAGAGTGGATGCAATCAACTGATTATATTATCTATTACTAGCTGATACCGCGACTTTGTCCGCGTGGATTGAGGTTTTTCGGTTCCCGCGGGAACTCTTTAATTTTCCGGGATAAAAAGTAGCCTATGTGCTATTCCAGACTATAATCTATCTCTGTGCCAAATTTCATCCAGATCCGTTCATCCGTTGGAGCGTGATTGAGTAACAAACATACATCCATACATCCAAACTTTCGCATTTATAATATTTCTATTATAATAAGGATTTGTGTAAATTTTATAAATGAGCAAATATTCACAATACCCGAGTCTATCAACAGTAAGTAGTGTGTACAGAAAATGTATCCATATTTGTATAGAGTGAGATATTGAGTTCAGTCGGTGCAGCCGAAACAAACTATAAAGTATAAGTTACCTGCCTAGGTGGTGGTAGGTCTGGTGGGAGGCTTCGGCCGTGGCTAGTTACCACCCTACCGGCAAAGACGTGCCGCCAAGCGATTTAGCGTTCCGGTACGATGCCGTGTAGAAACCGAATAGGGGTATGGGTTTAATATAACTGCCATGCCCCTAACAGGTTAGCCCGCTACCATCTTAGACTGCATCATCACTTACCATCAGGTGATATCGCAGTCAAGGGCTAACTTGTAGTGGATAAATAAAATAATAAATAAATAAATAGGTATAACAATAATGTGCACACAACAGGTTTATCACACACAGATTCAATGTAAAATATCCCTGGTATTTAAGATAGGTACCTACTGATCTATCTATACCATCTATACTTATAATAAAACTGTAACATGTCCAATTCTGTACATTGAAGATATTTTGAAATTTTTTTTTGGAGGGCACTCATTATTCGATACCGTATGTAATTTTTTTCATTTTTGTCTGTCTGTCTGTCTGTCTGTATCTTGGCCGCGCATCACGTCGAAACTACTGAATGAATTCAAACGAAACTTGGCACGATTTGAGCCCATACTACGAGGTAGGACATAGGATACTTTTTATCCCGAAATTCTACCCCTGAAGGGGTGAAATAGGGGTTGAAAGTTTGTATGAAAGTCCTTAATTTCTCAAGTTATAGCCATGAAACTTGATATATGAGCTGCGGGTTGAAAATGGAGACATACTTACGTGTTTCACAGTTTTTGAAAATCGACCCCCAAAAGGGTGAAATAGGAGATAAAAGTTGGTATGAAAGTCCTTCGTTTCTCAAGATGTTTTACAAGTTATATCAACGAAACTTTTTATTTTGGCTTACGGTAAAAAATAAAGATGTAGGTGTGTCACAGTTTTTCAAAATTCCACCCCTAAGAGGGTGAAAGTTTGTATGAAAGTCCGTCATTTCTCAAGTTATATCGATTAAACTTGGTATACAAGCTACCGGTTGAAAATGAAGAAATAAGTGTTTCACAGTTTTTGTAAATTTTACCCCCGAAGGGGTGAAATAGGGGTTGAAAGTTTGTATGAAAGTCCTTCATTTCTCAAGTTTTATCCATGAAACTTGATATATGAGCTGCGGGTTAAAAATGAAAACATACGTGTTTCACAGTTTTTCAAAATTCCACCCCCAAAGGGGTGAAATAGGGGTTGAAAGTTTGTATAAAAGTCGGTCATTTCTCAAGTTATTTCGATGAAACTTGGTATATCCACGCGGACGAAGTCGCGGGCATCAGCTAGTACTAAATATATTATAAAACGAAAAGGTTAAGGTCGGGCTGACATTAGGCATACAGATTACATATAGCTTTATGACGTAATAGGCATCCGCTAAGAAAGGATTTTTGAAAATTCAACCCTTAAAATTGAACCTAACGTGAGCGAAGCCGCTACCAAACGCTAGTATTTAAATAAACACTTGATTTTTTTTTAAATGTGTTCCTTCCTTGTTTCCTCCGACATATATTGTCTATTGGTAGGTCTGAATTCATAGCACGTGGTCTTAGTTCAGGGCGAAATACTAGTGATAACTGAAAAATTATACATGAGCTAGTTTGACGACCTCCGTGGCGCAGTGTTGAGCGCTGTTGCCTTAACATGCGGAGGTCCCGGGTTCGATTCCCGGCAGGGTCAATTTGGGAATTTATAATTTCTGAATTTTCTCTGGTCTGGTCTGATCTGGTGGGAGGCTTCGGCCGTGGCTAGTTACCACCCTACCGGCAAAGACGTAGGCAAAAAAAAAACACTGCAGAAAATTCGTGGCACTGCATTTTGGTCTTACCCATTTTACTTTATAATAATATAATATACCTAATATAATTTTTATTTCAGGCAACTGTCCCATATTTTGTTAGTAACAAAACACTTAACCTATGTTAGTAAATACAAAATACTTAACCTACTCTTATATCTAAAAACACAACTACCCTAACTGCCCTTTGGGGCCTCTTAGCGCGACTGTGTGCACCATTCCAGCACCTCCAGAGAGGGCGGTCCAGTTTACCCGCCAATGTGCCAAGGAGGGTGTTGGAGCTACTCAATAGCCTGCTCATTATACTTTAACGTTATTGTGTTTCGATGTTCGATTTCTATAATCAAAGTAAAGTATTACAATTCGTAAAACGTGCTGTAATTCGTAAAGAGCGCCTACACGTTAGCCGAATCCCGAACGAAGCTCAACGCGCTGAGTGCGTTCGGGCATCAGGACGCTTATTAATAATTTTTGTTTATAAAAACTACATATATAAGAAAGGTTCTCGGAAATTATTATATAATCATCGCAAGTAGGTAGTTAAAAGTAGTTTTTAAATAGGTGCATATTTTAGCACACCTATTTGTATATATTGAAAAGAAATGTTACAATGATGAAGGAAATCAACAGTAGTATGTAAATATTTTTTATAGGTATAACATATTATATTTTAAGGGTGTATATTATGAAAATTATGCGAAGACTCTCAAAACAGTAGACCGTACTCGTATGTAAATAATCTTAAATGAGTGTCATATTGCAACTTACACAATATATAAGGTTAAGTTTTGTATATATTCAAAAGAAAAACGGATGGCTATATATTATTAGTAGTAGAGGAAAGGATGCTAATTTGGAATACTGCTGGTAATTTGGAATACTGCATTATAAAAATATAGAAAAGCGCCATCTATTAACGAATATCAGTATTACGTAGTCTGTGTATTAGGAAACAAATTGGAGGTGGCTTAGAAGCAGCCATATTGACAGTTCCGTGACAAACTGCATCGGAGTGAAAGTGCTTTGGAGGAAAGTTTCCAAGTAAGTAATAAATGGGCCTGCATCTGGAGTGTGACTTATATTTATATGTTTTATTTGTACAAATCTACAGTTTAGTGTATCAGCTGTAGAAATCAGCGCTTATTTTAGAAATTATTCTAAACACAAATTCATAAAAATATTTTAGGTTAGAAATGGTTAAGTTTCTAATTTGGAATACGATAAGTGAAGTTAATTTGGAATATAACAAATTATGTGCACATTAG
The DNA here is from genome assembly GCA_917051295.2 of Erebia ligea. Lineage (NCBI taxonomy): Eukaryota > Metazoa > Arthropoda > Insecta > Lepidoptera > Nymphalidae > Erebia > Erebia ligea. The sequence continues at coordinate 5,138,067 of OU785241.1, forward strand.
TATGCCCTTCTGTTTCTATTTCTAATTGAAAGGATTCTGAACCGTAATTTCTTTTGGTAGTCTTTTTAAGCAATATATTTTAATTTTGTTTTAGAAATGTTTACAACTGCTGCCAACTCTGCCCGTAAATATAAAAAGCGTAAGAAGTGGAATCAAGATGATATGGCTGCTGCGGTATTAGCTGTAGATATAAGCTAAAACTAGATTTTTAAATGTTATAAGTGAGATATTTAAGTTTAAAGCTAAATAAAAAGTTAATTTAAGTTAGATATTAAGGTGATTGTAATTTGGAATACCCTATTCCAAATTAGATTCACTTTGGTTAACCTATGCCAATCTGTGAGTTCATGATTAAACCAAAAATTATCCTACTTATCATAAGCCAAAGTTGTTAATTATTTTTATTTGAATAAAAGATAAGTTCCTCTGTCATTAAATGCAGTGTTACTCTTTATATCTCTTAACCCATGATTAATACGATTTTTTTCAAAAGTGGTATTCCAAATTTGCATCCTTTCCTCTATGTTAATAGTTTTTATATATTATGCTATTACATAATATTTAAGGATGTGCATAACAAGAAAGTTCCATGAAACAATAAAGCTAATAAACAGTAGTCTAAACTAATATTATAAAGAGAAAATATTTGTTTGTTTGTAATGGATAAACTCAAAAACTACTCAACCGATTTCAATCAACCGACATTTTGGTCTTATCCATTTTACTTTAACGTTATTGTGTTTCGATGTTCGATTTCTATCAATGTAAAGTATTACAATTCGTAAAACGTGCTGTAATTCGTAAAGAGCGCCTACACGTTGGCCGAAGCCCGAACCTCAACGCGCTGAGTGCGTTTGGGCATCAGGACGCTTATTAATAATTTTTGTTTATAAAAACTACATAGTTAAGAAAGGTTCTCGGAAATTAATTTATAATCATCGCAAGTAGGTAGTTAAGTAGTTTTTAAATAGGTGCATATTTTAGCACACCTATTTGTATATATTGAAAAGAAATGTTACAATGATGGAGGAAATCAACAGTAGTATGTAAATATTTAATATTAAGATAATTACGCCACGACTCTTAAAACAGTACTAGATGTAATAATTAATCTTAAATGAGTGTCATATTGCAACTTACATAATATATACCTAAGGTTAAGTTTTGTATATATATTAAAAGAAAAACGGATTGCTATTCAAAATTATTAGTAGTATGTTAATAGTTTTTATATATTAGGTATACTATTACATAATATTTAAGGATGTGCATAACAAGAAAGTTCCATGAAACAAAAGCTAATAAACAGTAGTATGTAAATATGTTTAATATAAGATCAGATAATATAATATTTAAGAAAATTTGTATATATAATAAAAAATTAACTACGTACATTATGAGGTCAGATATCAACAGTAGCATGTAAATAGTTTGTTTAGTGATTAATTTGTTAGTTTAGGTATAGATTTAGGGAATTTTGGAGGTCGCCTCTAAATGGTTGTATCAGCTACTTAACACAGAGCGCTTCTATAAAATGACTCTTATCCCAAATCGTCAGTTCGGCTTCTCTACATTCGTTTCACGTCGGAGGTCCTCGGCTTAGCTTTACAAAACACACTACGGACCGGTGAGGACGAAAATAATGTCCGTGCGAACAACATACTGGGCGACTGGACTAAACGTGGTTCCCTTCTAGGCTCCAAAGCGGATGTTTTTTCTTGCCATTCGGATCCGTAGACTTGCTTCACTTAGGACTTTCGTGAGCGTTTGTCTTCGCACTTTACAAAGCGTCTCTAGGGGTAGGGATCGACAATCACAAGACTGTGCTGGGTATTCGATAGTAAGTTCAATATTGTCGATGAGTCACCAATCCAAGATCCTCGAGGTCATTAACGATTTTGCAGGTTGCAAAAGCTGACTTCGAAAGAGCTGTGCTTCTGGGTGGTGATCGAAAAAGCTCAGAATTTTCGGACTTGTATCAGTTTTTGGCTAAGCCATCCGGTACACATTACATGTAACTATAACGCGGTGGGTCCAGTATGTCGCGAGATGCTGCACTCCAAACATTGGTCATGTTATCCAAAAAGTTCTAAATTGTATTTTAAGCTATCTTCGATCAAAATATCGGCTAAAATACCCAACCTACGAGGACAGCAATAGGAAATTATGTGGAAGAGCAGTTATTTAGCTTTAATTCAAGCACAGAACGAATTGTTTCCTTGCTATCTGGAAAAAAATAATTAAAGAATTTAGTTGACATTACTGGCATAGGAAACTGCGACGCCGCGCTGCTTTATTGAACTTTTCCGTCAATTGAATTACTTGAAAAGTTTTTCAGCCATTTAATTGATTTCTGGCTATTGATGGTAGGGCCGCTCAGTTAAGCGACTTATACAACCATTTGGTAGCGACATAAAAATAAGAAAGTTCCACATTTGACAACCAACAACTAAAGTGCTGTATAACAAGTAGTATGTAAATATTTTCATTTGATGAAATGTTCCAAGAAATGTCACTTGATAGTTATAAAAAGTAGGATGTATCTATATAGCTTCTTTGATATATTTTGAAGATAAGAATTATGATATTATTAATTATATAAGGATAAGTTTTGTATAAAAAAATCAACACGAAAGGTATGGATCATTAGTAGTGTGTTAATAGTGTTTGTATGTCTATTACATAATATTTAAGGATATATATATATATACATAACAAGGAGATTCTATGAAAGAAAAGATGCGCAACAAACAGTAGTATGTAAATATTTTTTAATATAAGATCATAATATAATATAATAATATATTTAAGGAAAGTATATACTTATTATAAAAAATTAACTACGTTAGTTAAGACATCAACAGTAGCATGTAAATAGTTTGTTTAGTGATTACTTAGGTATAGATTTAGGGATTATTTGTATGTAGGTCGCCCCTGAATGGTTATATCAGCTGCTTAACTTAACACTAAAGCGCTTCAATAAAATGAACCTTATGCCGAATCGTCAGAATCTTATGCCGAATCGTCAGTTCGCCTACTCTACATTCGTTTCACGTCTGAGGTCCTCGGCTTGCTTCACTAAAATACAGAGTGGTGAGGACGAAAATAATGTCCGTGCGAAAACTTCTATAACGTGCGACTGGACTTCCTCCAGTGACTTCGGTTTGACGACCTCCGTGGCGCAGTGAGCGCTGTTGTCTTAACGTTCGAAAGACCTGTGCTTCTGCGTGGTGCTCGAAAAAGATCGAAATCTATGAACTTGTTTCAGTTTTTGGCTTATAACATGTGAAGGTGTGTCCTATCGAAAAGTCAACCAGTACACTTTTAAAGTAGCCAAATTTTATATATCTTTAACGTAACCATAACGGGTGGGTCCAGTAGGTCGCGAGATGCTGCACTTCAAACATTGATCATGTTTCCCAAAAAGTTCTAAATTGTAGTATTAGACGTCTTCGAGCTATCGGCTAAAATACCCATCCTTTTTTTATCCACTACAAGTTAGCCCTTGGCTGCGATCTCACCTGATGGTAAGTGATGATGCAGTCTAAGATGGTAGCGGGCTAACCTGTTAGGGGCATGGCAGTTATTTTAAACCCATACCCCTATTTGGTTTCTACACGGCACCGTACCGGAACGCTAATTCGCTTGGCGACACGTCTTTGCCGGTAGGGCACGGCCTAGCCACGGCCGAAGCCTCCCACCAGGCCAGACCAGGGAAAATTCAGAAATTGTAAATTCCCAAATTGACCCTGCCGGGGATCGAATCTTAAGACATCAGTGCTCAACACTGCGCCACGGACGTTGTCAAACCTACGAGGATAGACACAGGAAATGAATTTAAAAGGCAGTTATTAAGCTTTAATTTAAGCATAGAACCAATAAGTACCCTTGCTATCTGAAAAAAAAAACCACAAAAAATTAAAGAATTGAATTGACAATACTGACAAAGGAAACTGCGACGCCGTTTAATTGAACTTCGAATGAATTGCTTGAAAAGTTTTTCAGCAATTTACTTGACTGCTGGCCATTGATGGTAGGGCCGCTCAATTAAGCGACTGATACAAGCATTTGGTAGCGACATAAAAATAAGAAAGTTCCACATAAGCAACAACTAAATTGCGGTAAAACGAGTAGTATGTAAATATTTTTCATTTTATGAAATATTCTAAGAACAATGGTCATTGAAAAAAGTAGTATGTATATAGCTTCTTTGATATAATTTGAAGATAAAAATTATGATATTATTAATTATATAAGGATAAGTTTTGTATATATTAAAAGAAAAAATTAACACGAAAGGTATGAACCATTAGTAGTGTGTTAATAGTTTTTGTATGTCTATTACATAATATTTAAGGATGTACATAACAAGGAGATTCCGTGACAGATAAGATACTCTACAAACAGTACCTAGTAGTATGTAAATATTTTTTAATATATGATCATATAATATAATATTTAAGGAAAGTATATATTATAAAAAATTAACTACGTTAGTTATGACATCAACAGTAGCATGTAAATAGTTTGTTTAGTGATTACTTAGGTATAGATTTAGGGGGTATTTGTATGTAGGTCGCCCCTGAATGGTTATATCAGCTACTTTACTTAACACTAAAGCGCTTCAATAAAATGAACCTTATGCCGAATCGTCAGAATCTTATGCCGAATCGTCAGTTCGCCTACTCTACATTCGTTTCACGTCTGAGGTCCTCGGCTTGCTTCACTAAAAAACACTACGGAGCGGTGAGGACGAAAATAATGTCCGTGCGAACAAGTCACTGGGCGACTGGACTTAACGTGGTTCCCTTCTATAGGCTCCAAAGCGGCCGTTTTTTCTCACGCTGCCCGTAGTGTGTTTTCGCTCTTAGCTCCATTCGGATCCGTAGACTTGCTTCTTTTAGGACTTCCGTGAACGTTTGTCTTCGCCCTTTACAAAGCCTCGCTTGGGGTAGGAATCGACAATCTCAAGACTGTGCCGGGTTAGATTCGATAGAAAGTTCAATATTGTCGAAGAGTCACAAATCCGAGATCGTGGGCTCATCCAGGTTGCAAAAGCTATAGGCTTCGAAAGACCTGTGCTTCTGCGTGGTGCTCGAAAAAGATCGAAATCTATGGACTTGTAACATCTGAAAACTAACTAACTATCGAAAAGTCATCCTGTACACTTTTAAAGTAGCCAAATTTGATATAATTTTAACGTAACCATAACGCGGTGGGTCCAGTAGGTTGCGAGATGCTGCACTTCAAACAGTGGCGTGCACAGGGTTTGAAGCTAGGGCAGGCATTAGTTAGTCAGAATACCTATTTACTGACTGGCATGATGAAAAATGAACATTGACGTATTTCCATTTGGGTGCCTATATGAACTGCATGAAACATGGCCAATGTTTGAAGTCAGTGGACTTCAAACATTGGCCATGTTTCCCAAAAAGTTCTAAATTGTACTAGTTTTAGCAGTCTTCGAGCAGAATATCGGCTAAAATACCCATCCTACGAGGATAGTCACAGGAAATGAATTTATAAAACAGTTATTTAGCTTGCTATCTGAAAAAAAACATATTACAATAAAAATAAATTAAGGAATTGAATTGACAATAGGTACTGCCAAAGAAAACTGCGACGCCGTTTAATTGAACTTCGAATGAATTGCTTGAAAAGTTTTTCAGACATTTAATTGACGCTGGCCATTGATGGTAGCGCTCAGTTAAGCGACTGATACAACCATTTGGTGGCGACATAAAAATAAGAAAGTTCCTCATAAGTAACAACTAAATTGCGGTAAAACGAGTAGAGTAAGCATAATTCCAGAAGGGGGTGAATAATTAAATTGCTTTTTAAATAAATTTGTACTCTCTTTAAAACTTGCACGAGTAAATGGTTAAACGTGTAGAAGTTCCACGAGAGATTTACTGTAATTAGTTACCTAATTATAACACTTGGCCAATCATTTGATCAGGCTGCAGTTGCTACTGCTAAGCTCAAAATCAAAATAACGAGTACTTCGTATTTATGCAAATTATTCCAATATGGCGTATCTCGCCAAATAACGAATCGAGTGAATTACATCGAACGAGTCAAATATCAGTTTAATTAACCCTTCATCAATAAATTAATTAACAATCTTTTATATTTTCTAAAAATTCAATTCAATTTTAAAAGCAAAGCTGACAGTAGTATGTAAATATTTTCATTTGATGAAATACTAGAGGTCGCCCGCGACTTCGTCCGCGTACAATTTCTGATTTCCTATGAGATTATAAAATTTTCCCGCTGCAACTAGCCTAATTCTAGAAGCTATAACTTATGCAGGTTTTAATTTATGGACTTTCATACAAATTTCCAACACCCATTTCGCCCTCTGTGGGCTGGATTTTCGTAAAATTGCTTATATAGAGTTCATTATAATTTAAAACTAATAACCTCAATCCCGATTTTCAATCTCTAACTTTAAAAACTTCTTTAGAACCTTCATGCAAGCTTCCAACCCCCATTTCACCTCCTTTTGGGGTGGAAGTTCGTATAACTGCTTATATATATGTATAGATTTTTAAATATTTTATAGGTAGGTATAACATATTATATTATAAGGATGTATATTATGAAATTACGCCACGACTTGTAAAACAGTAGTATGTAAATAATCTTAAATAAGTATTATATCGTAAGTTTTAAGTTTTGTATATGTATATTAAAAAAAAAATTAACGAGAAATGGAAGTTCAATTATTAGTCTTAAGACATGTCACTATGGTGCTGATCTGCCGTGCACAATCTCTAAACTAAACTAAAACGACAGCATTATAGTACATTACTGCAGCAGCTAGCAAAACAGGCATTGAAGGACGAACGTGTAAATGTGGGCCAATCAATGCATAGTTGTGGCCAAGGCTTCTATAGTACTTTTCTAAACTAATGCGCGGAAATTAAAACTAAGTGTTCATCACACTCATTGTCTTCACTTGAACTCATTTTGTCAAATACATTTCAAAATCAATGACGAACAACGAGCAACAATATATAATTTTTCCCGCGTTAAAGTGTTCATTTGTTTTTTTTTTTTCAATAAACAGCTTTCTATTTGCAAACTAGTTCGAAAGGGGTTGTTTCATCTTGGGCCAGGTACTTGTACAGTATTCCAAAAAATAGTATAAAATCATAGAAAACTAAATAAAATATGCTTTTTTGCAGTTTTACAGTGATTAAGAGGTACAAAAATAAAATGTTTAATTAGGTACATTTGTAGAATAGCAACTCTCGCAGCGCATCCATCCATCCATCTGCTGCTGTTGGATATTTTAAGGTTAATTCTCATTTCTCAGCCGAGCGATCGCGTAACTTCTGCATCAATCATTGATACATCGCAATCACCTCTGATTGGTTAACACTCTTCCACTATTGGACATAATCCATTGACGCAGCAAGAATGCCATAAATTCAGCCAATTCAGCCGAGCGATCGCGTAACTTCTGCATCAATCATTGATACATCGCAATCACCTCTGATTGGTTAACACTCTTCCACTATTGGACATAATCCATTGACGCAGCAAGAATGCCATAAATTCAGCCAATTACAACAATTGATACTGTAACAATGATTGATGCAGAAGTTAGGCGATCGCTCGGCAGGTTATTTTTATGTCAAATGTCATCATGACACGTGTAATATACGTCAATGTCAAAATGGACGCATGTTGTTGTGCCATTATTTTGCAAAATAATTTCGCATTGTACCTCGTAAATTGAACTTTTTATTAAGAAATAAAGAAAAAAATGTTATTATTTTATGACCCCGAACATTTTAAAATACCGTACAAATACCTGGCCCAGGCTCCATATAAATTTGAAACAACCCCTTTAAATAAAACCTTTGGTAACATAGAAGAAGGAACCTCTAGAATCAGGGTCAGCCTGTAACCGAAAGGGATAGGTAATACTATGAAACACCTCCCAAACGTCATACAAACGTCATAATTTGTCTGGCACAATGATATGCAATAGGCACAAAACCCGTGACACGCAGAAAGGGAGAAAAAACATATTTTTTTCTCATTCTATCTTGTGTAACATCCCAACACTGCATCTCTTTCATGTGGGAGTGAAAAAGAGATATGGCCGCGTCTTACTCAGTCTACGTTTGGTAAGTTACCTCCTTGGTTGCCATGTTTCGGAGTAAAAGATCGTTCCATTTTTAAATTACACGACAGATATGAATTTACTATGTAATTTATTTGGCCGCTAAATCACGACAGATATGGATTTTCATACAACTTTAGCCGGCCGCTGCTCGCATGTATGTGGCCAGTACAGCAATTTTGATTTATCTCGAAGAAGGTTGTCAAAATAATGCTTAAATTTCCAAGCATGTTTGAGAAAAACATATTGCTAACCCTTTCTTATTACTTAAAGGGATAGAACTAGATTTAAAGCTGTCATTTTAGTTTAGTTTAGAGATAATGTTTTACAGAATTGGCCACAGTGATTGTTACAAAAAGTAGTATGTATATAGCTTCGTTGTTATAGGTATTTTAAAGATTAGGAATAGATAAATAAGACGAATATCGTACATAACTTACATTACAGTACGACACAACTTAGAAGTTACACCACATAACTTAATAATAGAGATATTATCTTGGGTTCAATTCCCTTTGGGTTGAAATCCTTTTGAGAAATTTGGCGAGAGCGTCTACGCTACAGTAGATATGAAAAATAATGACGGAAAATCTCATAGAACAGTGACCTAAAATATGTCAAAACGACGTGTCTTGTAACCAACTGCTCTGTTTCAAGTTTCTGGCAGACGATTTTTTTTTTGTTTGCCGGTCTCTAATGTGTTTTAGCCCTTACAATCGCCCATTTTCGTCCCATCAAATACTCACTGACGCTTATTATGCAATGAATAACACATCAAATTTTAACAACTTTATTTTTACTTAATAGTTTATTTTTGACCAGACTCGTCAGACAAATGTTTTTTTTGGGGTTCCGTACCTCAAAAGTAAAAAGGAACCCTTAAAGGAACACTTTGTTGTCCGTCCGTCTGTCTGTCATTAATATCAAATACTTATCTGACTCGTTTTACAAGTTCCGAGAAAAGTTATTTAAACCCTGGAAGTCTTGAGTAACCTGCTAATCCTTCTAGAAACAGGAAGTTAATAATATTCCACTCACAAAATTCTGAAATTCTCGTTTCTTATGGTAGCATTAATTCTTTATGTTGTTTTTTATTTTTAATCTATATCCAGTTTTTGCTTTTGTTTTAGTCCATGCTGTGTTTACTTAAAAGTAATCACTTCACTTGCTTGTATTTATGTGATGATTTTTCTTTTTAGTAAAATGTGTTTATAAGTAATCGTTAAACCCTATTATTAAATAAAATAAAATGCTTTGCATATTTTGAACATCGCCAATAAATCAAAACCTATAGGGTGCTTCCCGTTGACCTAGAATTGCGAGGAAAAATATAGGTGTAGGAAAAAATCCGAAAATCGTTAATTATGGTTCCGTAGTTCGGCGTCAGGCACGAAACTAGCGACGACCGAGTGACGGCGACAGTCATGGGGCGATGTGGTCCGAGAGCTGGCGACGAATTTCGGGGAGGTCCTTTAGGCAAGCTGAAATTGTGAAAAAATATAATTTCGTCAATTGGCGAATCCAGTCCTGCCAGTCTGGTAGAGCGTTTGCGGTTATTTCGCTACTGTGCAGCATATAACATTTGCAAAAAAAAAACCAAAAAAACATTTTTTTGGCAACTTGATTTTTTTATCTTTCGTTTTTGTCGGTTATAAAGTATTACTAGACCTCTTCAAAATTCTTCCTGAAATTCGTCGCCAGCTCTCCGACTAATCGCATCGCCCCGCTACCGCCATCGCCCCGCTACCGCTAATTTCGTGCCCGTACACATAGGGTGTCGAATTGTTTGTACCAGTTTAGCGCCAGTTATTTCACAACTGATTACGTGTTGTTATGACATCTTTCTTGTTATTTACTTATAATTTATATTATTGTGTGGTGGTACGGAACCCTTTGAGCGCGAGTCTGACTCGTACTTGACCGGTTTTTTGCTGATCTTACCGATGCGTCTTCTAATTTGCGTGGTACTGGTACGATATAAGTTGATTTGTAAGGCTTATTCTATCGCATTAGGTGACCTGTAAGGATAGAATTAAGTTGGGTTAAATAAAAAAATATATATATATATATATATATATATTATATATATATATATATATATATATATATATATATATATATATATATATATTATTGCTATATTATAATATAGAAATGAGGTGAGTGATTTACGCCAAACAGTAGCTTGTCAATATTTTCTCTTTATAGATATAGGTAATATTATATCATATTATATTATGTCATAAATAGCTACTAGGACCATGTGGTTTCGTTGCATAGTTAAATATTGTATGTGTTCTAATTTATAAGTGAACAGTGAAGAAATTAGAAATTTAAAAAAAAACTATAAATTAATTAAAATTACTAATATCTAGTATTAATTAACAAACTATTAAAACTATGTATTAATTAGTTATTTGCAGGTATATTTAGGCTTCAGCCATGGCTATACTTACCAACTTAACACCCTACTGGCAAAGACGTACCGCCAGGCGAGTTAGCGTTCCGATACGATGCCATGTAGAAACCGATTAGGGGTATCGGTTAAATATAACTGCCGTACCCCTCTCGTAGCAGGTTAGCCCTCTACCTGCATCTTAAACTGTATCATCATTATCATCATCAGGGGAGATCGCGGTCAAGGGGTAACTTGTAGGATGCAATTACACTTGCAAATTTTTACGTAAGTAGCGCAGGTACCTAAGTTACCCATTTATCTGACGTTTGCATACGATATGCGACGTAAAATACCGTTTATATTTCACGACTTACGTGAGTACAACCGGCCTTAGTGAAATAAAAGCCGGCCAAGTGCGAGTCGGACTCGCGCACCGAGGGTTCCGTACAAACCTGTAGTAACTTTTACGATTTATGACGTATTAAAAACAAAGATGTAAAACGGTAATAATTACCTTTGTTAATGAACCGCAAAACTAACTTTGTTTGTAGAGGTTTACTGTTAATATCAAAAAAACTATGATTTTTTTAGGCTTTTTCCCCGATATATCAAAAACTATCATGACTAAAAATAATTAAAAATCTGTTTTAGAATGTACAAAGTAAACCCTTTCATATGATACCCCACACAGTACAGTTATCTCACTTTTAAATTTCAACCCTCCGATTTTCCCCCCCTTTTTAAATAAGAACAAAAATAATTTCCAATTTTTTTGAATTCCAGTGTCTTTGGGCCACTAATATACACAACTATTCCAAATTGCATGTCGATAGCTTCGGTAGTTACTGAAATAATCGAGTGTGACGGACGGACAGACGGACAGACAGACGGAGAAAGTCGCACCATAAGGGTTCCATTTTACCATTTTGGTACGGAACCCTAAAAAGGTAAGTTTGCGAGAGAGCTTTGTGGACAATTGAACGAGATCCTCACTGTTGCAACTCAGGGCCATACAGCCAACGCTTAAAGCAATACTTAAGCAATATTACTCAAAATTACAGTTTAATGTCACGTACCTTGATGTTCCTAAAATAAGGATGAAAATTCTAAAACACGAAAGTTAACAACAATGATACATTGGGGCTGATTCTGTGTAACACAATCTCTAAACTAAACTAAAATGGCAGCTTTAAATCTAGCTCTGTCCCTTTCCGTAGGGAATATTATGAAAGGGTTAGCAATATTTGTAATGCTCTAATTTTAGTTTAGTTTAGAGATTGTGCACTACAGAATCAGCCCCAATGTGGCTTTAAGCGTTGGAATTAAGGCCCCTGGGCTCGAATGCATTTAATTCGCGCACGTACACTGTAAATAGTGTGTAAATAATGCTAAGGTGAAAAAATGTAAATATATATGAACATGACGTCAACAGAGGAACTGCACTATTAATTAGGATATGAGTAGGTAAAGTATTCATGCTGTGGTTGATAAAGTGACCCCATAATTTAATCTGTTATGTTTCTCTTTTGCACTTTTACTTTTTGATTAATTTTTGTTTCTTGTTAAATCTTGATATAAGACGTGAAGACGTGTTTTTGTTCGTGAAGTGTTTTTTTTTTTGGAAAAAAAATGTAGTTATCATATCGATAATAGGTAAATACAATAAAATATTGTATAGTCATGGATTGGCATAAAATGCTTATTAAAAAAAATGTACCACTTCCTATCTAAAAGTAAATGAATTATTATTATGAATATTGGATAGAAGCAGGCGTTACTTTGCGGAAGTCCATGATATTGAAAAAAACTAGAAGTTTAATTCGCTATATAAAGTTTTACATGGGAGTGGGTTACTCATAATAATAATTAAACTTCTAGTTTTTTTCAATTATTATTATGAGTAACCCACTCCCATGTAAAACTTTATTTACGCAACATAGTGCGACATTTCGACATGCTACAGGGCCGCATGGCTATACTATCACACACAAAGTCGCACATTGTATGCTCGTACTGTAGCAAATCAATGTAGCCTACAATCGTGCGGCATGTCAACACTCAACACCCTGCGTTATATTGCAGACTGTACCGTAATATTCCGACTCTATTGCACAATCGCCTCGACGCGACGTAAAATAGACTGATGTAGCATGCCGCATTGTCGCATGTTGTTGCTTGGGCCTTTTGACGCTGTCACGGGTTGTAATAATAAAAAGAATGGTAATGTTCAACATTTTGTTTTATATCTATTTAATTTTAGGAAAGAAAACCATTGGCAGATTAAATTGTGAAAGCATATTGATAAGTAGTAGTTCGGCTAGTTTCTAAAAAGTAGGTATATACCTACTAATATAGTTATACCTAATTTTTTTGGTTTTTCTAATAAGATCAATAATTTACACTTTCTGGGCAGTCAATTGTAATTATGAATTTTTCATTCTATTGAAATATAATATAGATATAATAATATTAATATAAGGATCGCCATATAATACGTAGGTACTTAATTTTAGAATTCATAGGGAGTGTAAATTTTCGAATCGATCTAAGATCAATAATTACATGTTATGGGCAGTCAAATTGTAATTAAGAATTTTTCATTCTATTGAAATATAATATAGATATAATAATATTAATATAAGATTCGTAATATAAGTACTTAATTTTAGTCCTCATAGGGAGTGTAAATATTCGAATCGAAGCGAAACCAGTGCATAATAAAATTAGAAGTTGTTAGTAGGTCGTAGGCCCTAAAAAACGGACATCAGTTAAAAGCACGCTCTCAAGTGCCGGTCGAGGGACGAATGGCCTAACTGTGACAACGCATATCAGTCGATTGCGATTGTTAAGCAAGGTTGACACAAGTCGGTACCTAACTGGATGGGTGACCGAATTAGGAGGTTCAAATTTCGCCTTTTCGTTTCCTCCGTGCTTCGGAGAGCACGGTAAGCCGTCGGTCCCGGTTATTATCACTGGGTAATATCTGATAATAATATTATAAATGCGAAAGTGTGTTTTGTTTGTTGGTTTATTGGTTTGTCCTTCAATCACGCCGCAACGAAGCTACGGATCGACGTAATTTTTGGCAAGGGTATAGTTGAGGACCTGGAGAGTGATATAGTCTACTTTTTATCCCGAAAAATTAAGGAGTTCCCGCGGGAATCAATAAAACTTAAACCACGCGGACGAAGTCGCGGGCATCAGCTAGTCTGATAATAATCGTAACAAAACCTAAGAGTAAATACTCTTAGGCTGGGTTGCATCAACACATTTTGACGGACACGTAACGTTTAAATATGGCACTAACGAACGCAAGTCATAGAAGGCGTTAATTCACCATTTTTACCATGAAGCGATACTAGGAAATTTAACAGACGTTAAAGTTCTTACGTGTGTTAAATTTTAACGAACGTAAGTTACGATAACCAATGGTTTGAATCAACCGGCCCATAGTCTAGTCGTATGTGGAAGGACGTGGGAACCCACCGCATTATTATCCCAAGAAAACTCCTGCCATTATGTGATTAATGGAATGAGGTCACGACCCTCAGTAATGAGGAATACAACGCAGAGAGAGAGACGATATCGGTCACTTATGACCATTCTTTACCATACTATACCGATTCTTATTGAGAACTTGTTTTTAGGTGAGGTTGGTTTATTAATACGGGTAATAGTGTATTGTGTGCATGTTGTGTGGTCGAGAGTAAAAGTATAATACACAAATAAAACAGAAATTCACGATTAAGTATAAAATTTTGTAAATTATACACCAGGGAAAGCTGTCTGCATTAATTCGTCTATAATTAATTATTAAAATATTACTATAGGCTGGAAGGTAGTAACACTGTAAATATGACGCAGTAACTGTAAAACTATGAACAAAAGGAACCCCCTCGGAAGGAAGTGGTTTCCACGATACAGGGAATCCTAGCACCTAGTGTGGAAAACACTGCCCCACTAGTTTTAACCGAAACTATTGTAATGATTTATGGAACAAATAAATAAATAAAAATGAAAACATACCTATACCTACACTTAAGAGCCTCGATAGTTCAATAGTCAGGTAGCGGATGAAATTCACCAAAATTCACAATGTGATATATTTCCGGAGGAACGCGTTAGCGATGTACTTTGCCCGGCGCTTTATAGACCAGGGTAGAAGCCTTTAAAAATAATAAAAAGTGAAAAAAAATAATAGTAGGATGAAACCCATTAGAAAAGGAGGGGAATATTATAAAAATGAAAGGAAAAATAATTTACGGGCGATCTGAGGTCGGGAAGGGGATGGGGGGGGGGGGTTTTAAGGGTAAAAAACGGGTTTTCTCGATTTCCGGCAAAACTAAAAGTCCTATCGAAAAAAGTCAAATGGCAAAGTTGTAGGTAATAAAAAGATCTAAAACTTTTTTATTTACACTTTTTTCACATTACCTCAAAATTTATGTGAAAATTTCAAAAAACCAAGTTTTTGATTTTTTATTTTTATCTTTTACAAATAATCTTTTTTTTTAACGAAATTTGGTGAAAACTTACCTTTTTATGTCCCAAATACGCTGTAATTTATTTGAGTAAAAATATTTATTTTTTCACCTTATTTTGAATTAATATCGAAAAAGCACCCTAATTTTCAATCGAAAATTCACCCGTCAAAATATCAGCTTTTTTCAAAAAGTTGGTATGTTTTCTGTTCGTTGAAATCTCTACTTTCCGATGGTGAAAAAAAATATATATGTTACTATAGTAAATCTTCTCAGAAAATGCAAAAATCGAAAATCGAAAACTCGAATTCGAAATTTTTTTTTTAATTATTATAAATCATTTTGAGCTATTTATTAAAATTTACACTTTAATTACTCGAAAAACGTTAGATTACATGTTAAATTGATAAAAAAAAAATTGCAAATCAAAATATACTACTATAATTAACAAACAAATAAGTTAATAAAATTAATATTTATGTAATCTAACATTTTTCGAGTAATTAAAGTGTAAATTTTAATAAATAGCTCAAAATTATATATAATAATTTAAAAAAAAATTCGAATTCGAGTTTTCGATTTTAGATTTTTGCATTTTCTGAGAAGATTTACTATAGTAACATATATATTTTTTTTCACCATCGGAAAGTAGAGATTTCAACGAACAGAAAACATACCAACTTTTTGAAAAAAGCTGATATTTTGACGGGTGAATTTTCGATTGAAAATTAGGGTGCTTTTTCGATATTAATTCAAAATAAGGTGAAAAAATAAATATTTTTACTCAAATAAATTACAGCGTATTTGGGACATAAAAAGGTAAGTTTTCACCAAATTTCGTTAAAAAAAAAATTATTTGTAAAAGATAAAAATAAAAAATGAAAAACTTGGTTTTTTGAATTTTTCACATAAATTTTGAGGTAATGTGAAAAAAGTGTAAATAAAAAAGTTTTAGATCTTTTTATTACCTACAACTTTGCCATTTGACTTTTTTCGATAGGACTTTTAGTTTTGCCGGAAATCGAGAAAACCCGTTTTTTACCCTTAAAACCCCCCCCCCCCCCCCATCCCCTTCCCGACCTCAGATCGCCCGTAAATTATTTTTCCTTTCATTTTTATAATATTCCCCTCCTTTTCTAATGGGTTTCATCCTACTATTATTTTTTTTGGTTTTAAAAATTATCGACCCTGGTCTATTAGACGTCTTTGCGTTTGAATTTTCTCTAATATCACGATTTTTTTGTTAGTACGTGCCTCGTGGTACGGACGTCCAATGCGTTATGCGTTGTTCATTGCTCGTCAATCTTTGTTTACTTTTAAGGTGCCTTATACATCCTTCATCTTATGTCATCCTTTTCCAGGTACACTTTAAAGAATCGGGAGTCACAGCTGTGGGGATGTCATGGTATCAAATTAAAGGTCATTTCTTCTTCTCTCGTTTGACCTTATAAAAATGCACACTCCAATACAAATTTTCTGCATAAATACGTTTCTCCGAACGCAAGATCTGCTGAAAATGACGAAAAATGGGGTCCGGATAGGTACCCATAAAGCTAGATCCGCTGCATATTTTAACTTGAATATTAACAATAAAGTGGGGCTTATATAGTCCTCTATCCATGGTGCAAAGCATTAAGCATACAAATAAATATGTTTATAGTTTATGTGGCAAAAAAAAAATGTTTCATACATTTTTCTATGAAAAGAAGCCGAGCGCTAGGCGTTTGGCGCTCAGTACGCGCTGAGACGCGCTCGTGGACGGGTGGGTGTATCGCTTTTTTGCACGAAATTTATTACGACAAAATGAACACCGTGTTGTGTACTGCCATAGAGATATAATATTCTCTATGTGTACTGCGCTTAGAAAAACTTGATACCGACATCCACAAAGAAGGAAGTTCTCAAGTGTAGGCGTATTTTTTTTACCCGATTACGGCAAAGCCACAAGGAAAGGGTATGTTAGGAATATATATGTATGCATGTATGTATGTATGTATTAAAAAAAAGTGAGCGCCATTTTGAAATTCTTCGTTATCGTACCGATTTCGTTCAAAATCGATATCTGGGGTTCCCTGGGATCACAAAACAGGAAACTGTTACCAAAATTTTAAAAAAGTCAGCGCCATTTTGAATTTTTTTGTTATCGTACCGATTTCGTTTAAAATCGATATCTGGGGTTCCCTGGGATGGGATCACAAAATAGGAAACTGTTACCAAAATTTTAAAAAAGTCAGCGCCATTTTGAATTTTTTTGTTATCGTCCCGATTTCGTTCAAAATCGATATCTGGGGTTCCCTGGGATCACAAAACAGGAAACTGTTACCAAAATTTTAAAAAAGTCAGCGCCATTTTGTTTTTTTTTGTTATCGTACCGATTTCGTTCAAAATCGATATCCGGGGTTCCCTGGGATCACAAAACAGGAAACTGGTACCAAAATTTTAAAATATCAGCGCCATTTTGAATTTTTTTGTTATCGTACCGATTTCGTTCAAAATCGATATCTGGGGTTCCCTGGGATCACAAAATAGGAAACTGTTACCAAAATTTTAAAAAAGTCAGCGCCATTTTGAAATTTTTTGTTATCGTCCCGATTTCGTTCAAAATCGATATCTGGGGTTCCCTGGGATCACAAAACAGGAAACTGTTACCAAAATTTTAAAAAAGTCAGCGCCATTTTGATTTTTTTTGTTATCGTACCGATTTCGTTCAAAATCGATATCCGGGGTTCCCTGGGATCACAAAACAGGAAACTGTTACCAAAATTTTAAAAAAGTCAGCGCCATTTTGAATTTTTTTGTTATCGTACCGATTTCGTTCAAAATCGATATCTGGGGTTCCCTGGGATCACAAAACAGGAAACTGTTACCAAAATTTTAAAAAAGTCAGCGCCATTTTGTAATTTTTTGTTATCGTACCGATTTCGTTCAAAATCGATATCTGGGGTTCCCTGGGATCACAAAACAGCAGTCAATCAAAAAAAAGTCAGCAGTGAACTTTTTAAAATTTTGGTAACAGTTTCCTGTTTTGTGATCCCAGGGAACCCCCGATATCGATTTTGAACGAAATCGGTACGATAACAAAGAATTTCAAAATGGCGCTGACTTTTTTAAAATTTTGGTAACAGTTTCCTGTTTTGTGATCCCAGGGAACCCCAGATATCGATTTTGAACGAAATTTGTACGATAACATAGAATTTCAAAATGGCGCTGACTTTTTTAAAATTTTGTTCATAGTTTCCTGTTTTGTGATCCCAGGGAACCCCAGATATCGATTTTGAACGAAATCGGTACGATAACAAAGAATTTCAAAATGGCGCTGACTTTTTTAAAATTTTGGTAACAGTTTCCTATTTTGTGATCCTACGGAACCCCAGATATCGATTTTGAACGAAATCGGTAAGATAATCTTTTATACATTATTTTACAATCTCAAAAACTGAGTATTATTGTAGCCGCGAGTATTGTTTCGGCGCATAAATAGGTACATAATATTTACCGCGGCCAACAGCGTAAACAAGTACCTAGTAAATAAATAATCGTCTAATATTTTCAAGTAACAAAACTGGTTAGTTGGCTATAAAATCGAGCGTCTCTA
Organism: Erebia ligea; assembly: GCA_917051295.2. Classification (NCBI taxonomy): domain Eukaryota; kingdom Metazoa; phylum Arthropoda; class Insecta; order Lepidoptera; family Nymphalidae; genus Erebia; species Erebia ligea. The sequence continues at coordinate 5,156,675 of OU785241.1, forward strand.
CGCTCTATAGCTCTACGCTCTCGTAAAGCGTGCATATATATGCTGTAGTGTGACGAGTTTTATACCTATAGTTGAGTTTTTTACCTATAGTTGGTCGCGGGGTAAATGTTTAAAGGGCCTTAAGTCGGCTAAGAAAAAATAGATACCTCGCAGGCCGGGATTTTAAGATATCGCAGGTGGCAAATAATTGCACTGTACCTACTATTAAATCCAAACACTGGTTATCCATTTTAATATACTTTAATTCAGCAAGTTACACACAGACACAGGTCATTAACGTAACGCCATTAACAAAGAATATAACCACTACGTTTTTGCCATTAAGGTCTAGCCCATAGAGCAGTGTTGCCACCGTAGATTATGCAGGCAATGATACCATATATAAATCGTTTTTAAGTTCCCATCTAACACTACCGAGTAATTGGAATGTTGTTAGGATAGATACCAATATTGTAAATCCAAATTTGCAGCTTCGGAAGACCTGTGCCGTCTGCGTGGTGCTTGAAATACCTTGAAACTTTCGGACTAGTTTCAGGGTTTGGCTTATAACGTCTAAGGTGCATCCTATGGAAAATGTCACCCAGTACACTTCGTTGACAAAAAGTTCTATTATAATTTAAGAGTAAGCAGATCTGTGGGTCTACCTATGTATTAGGTACTGAGTGTCAATGTGAACTAGAAAGAAACTACAACTATCCACATCACATGTCCCCATTCAACAAATGAAAAATATTATTAACTAGCTGATGCCCGCGACTTCGTCCGCGTGGATCGAGGTTTTTCGTTTCCCGCGGGAACTCCTTAATTTTCCGGGATAAAAAGTCGCCTATGTGTTATTCCAGACTATAATCTATCTCTGTGCCAAATTTCATCCAGATCCGTTCAGCCGTTGGGGCGTGATTGAGTAACAAACATCCATCCATACATCCATCCAAACATTCGCATTTATAATATTTATTTGATTATTAATAGGTACTAAAATAATTCTACATCAATGATTGATGTACCTATTTCTATTTAGATGACATCAATGAATTAAAACAACATAGGTACCTACCACAGAGTTATAAAGAGAAGCAGAGGCAAGATAACGTACAAAATAGCGTGGCAATCACAAACACACGAAAACATTACGCACACATACACAAAACTCAGGGCCGAACCTTGTTGCTGCATAAAACATTATATTAATATGTAGGGTTAGGTTGCGTGAAAAAAATTGACCTAAAGACACCTATCATTTGGAAGCTATAATTTGTAAGTTTTTTAATAATAATTATTATTGGTACTTTTATAATTTCCTCATCACAAGCGATCACAACTGCAATATAGTAACACTAGTAATGGTAATCATCACCACGTGCGGGACCCTAGTCAATGTGGTGAATATAGATGTGAGCTCCGCGCTGCGTGTGATATCGTCACCGTCGCGCGCGGAGTTATAACTCCTGTTACAACTCAAATCCTGAGGACTCCGTCAGTATCATGGCCAGTGGTTCTCGCGTCGTTCTCGCTCTGCGTCGACGCGCAGTTGATGGGGATATTATTTAGAAGAACAGTACCAACGGATATCGTGTAAATACCGCCAGATTTTAGCTCAAAGTTCCTATTGACAATAATTTCTTGGCAGTAAGCCAAATAAATGTTGTTAAACAATCGAATCGAATCGTTATTCCAAAAAGAGGTTAAATAAAAAATTACAACAGGTTAAACTCATGTTTTTTATTCAAATAAACTTTACAATTAGTGCTTTAGAATCTGTATTGAGGTTTTCAATAAAAATTAATGAAATTCGTCCACCTAATGGAAGATAAGGTAAATTGGTACCTACTTAATATAAGACCTCAACTAACTTTTCTTTGAAAATGGTCTGTATTGCACCAGGAGATAGAATTGTACGGAATACATTACGTTCTATTAGATTATCTGTAAAATGCTTGGAGCATATAGCACTCCATGAGTTGGTCTGCCAGTCTTTTCTATTAATATTTTTATGCATAGGTCTCTCAGGTACATATTCATCCTTTGGAAACCTGAAATTAAAAGTCGAAGTTATATACTTAAAATAAAAGAGTCGTCGAGTCCGGCCCTGTAATTTGTTAAAGTTCTCAAAATGTCAAAAAAGATTATTCAACAACTTAAAGCATGTATTTCTACAGAAAACCATAATATTATAGTTTTAATATATGCATGGCTACATATTTCGTCATAACAACTATAAAATATTAGATATCTTAGCCTTGATACGATGCGATACGAAAACATTCCAAAGCTACATGATAGCATGAATTTTACTTACCGATGGAACGTTACTTCTGGGGTTTTCCTGTACGAAGCGTTGTAACACAGGGGGACACAACACTTCACCATTTTATTTCAGTAAATATTCATATAAATCTCCAAATTTCACAAAAAACTTATGACAACCAAGACAAGACAATGTAAACAAACGCCATAGTTCTCATAGATGTCTTTTATTGACTGCCACGCATTGAATTTTTGTCAATGTGTGCGTTGGTGTAGCACAGTGTTGCAGCAAATTAATGCATACACATTTTTGCTTGGAGAGAAACGGTCACACTCAGTCACACTGATTCACATACACTTGTCTATGTGGGTGTGAAATTTATGTTGTGTCTGCTTCTATTTATATGTCTGTGGTACCTACCTAATACATTCTGACAGTAAGGAAAATTGGTATTCGTAAACTTAAACATAATAATTTAAAAAAATATATTTATTTTAACTGTTTAAAGTAATTATATAATGGTTGTTTGATTTTGCGTAACTTGTGAATTGTTAAACGATTTCTTTTCAGAAAAAGATCCTTTTCATTGACCTCAGGTTTAATATTTAAGGAATTGGCCTTCCTAAAACTAATTAATTATTATAAGTTATGCCTGAATATTTAAACGCCACTAAATTCGCTGGCTATGTTTCTTTACTATACCTACAGTATACATAGATACACCTATACCTAGTCTTGCACATGATTGCAATCACTTAAAGTCCTACTAGTAAATGATGCGGCCTAGAAGATAGCTATTCACTCTTTTGGATGTACCAATATTGTAGCTAGCGAAGAAAACACGGAAAAATTCCATAGTTATTTTAACTAACTAGGCGAGAAAATTTTGATATTTTGCTAAAACTATCGTAAAATCGTCAATTAATATTTAAGGTGCATTTCAAGTACCTAGCGTTTTAATATTTGGCTGAAAACCTAAACACTCTCTCTCTCTTAAAATATGGTCTTATAAATAAGATGTATCTTCGTATTTTATCATACTCTCAGACTAAGTTGAAATCGCAAGGAAAGATTTAATTTATATGTATAGTTCGCGCGCGAGTTGAATGCAGAGTAAATGTATGGTGACACATACATTTACTCTGCATTCAACTCGCGCGCGACCTGTATTTTGTTCCTATTTACCTACTCGTACTTAGTCTAGGCCTTGTCCTAAGTCACCGACAAACGCGACAACGCGACTCAATACCACGCTACGCGACAGCATCAAACAGGTAGCCCGTAGTCCTAGGTGAGCGATGAAAACGACGCGACGCAATGCGACACGATACGACTCCATAGAGAATGACAAACTATCTACGCGACAAGGGGCAGCTACTATTTGATACTGTCACCTCGCGTAATCGCGTTTGTCGACCTAGGGCAGTGCCCTTACTCTGAGATTGATCGACTTTAAAATACAGTCTCACTAAGTGAGGTGAATCACATTTGCGTCAAACTAAAATGGACCCAAAAACTCTTGATTTAAAGCCACAAATTCAGTGCAACCGATTCAAATTTCGAAACGTATCGTTTGGGCGCTAGCTGTGAATGCATACACGAAATTGAGCTCTAAATTAATAAGATTAAGATTCATTTTAGTTTGATGCAAATGTAATTCACCTCACTTAGTGAGACCGTATTTTAAATTCGATCAATCTCAGAGTAAGGGAGGGCCTAAGGCTGAGATCTATAAAGCGTACTTTGACTTGGATCAGACTTCACTCAGAGTTAAAACGAGATGAACTTATGTGAGTAACATAAATCTGTCTCGTTTTAACCATGTCTTAAGTCTTTAACCAAGTCAAAGTTCGCTATAGATCTCAGCTATCATAAATACGAAGGAGCAACTTTAATTTATAAGACACAATTTGTCCTTGTTTTGTTTATTTTTCACTGCGCAGGAAAATTAATTGAAGCTTTGATATTATCATATTTTTTAAATTTATTTTGAAATATTTTCTCGATTTAATTTAAAAAAAACCTACTTAATGTTACGTTAAGATGTCTAAGTGCAAATAATAAGTTGTATTACTATCGATTTAAGTTGTAATTTTTAAAGTTTTAATATCTTTAAGTTTATTTTGTATTTTAGTATATGATTTAATTATAACAGTTGTAAACCCATTTCTGTTAGTTACACCAAAAATGTTACAATTATTACTTAGTACCGAAGTATAGATACATCAAGTGTTTAAAGAGTTCGTATAAATACATATCTACACGCGGAATCTTTAGAATAAATCATCCTACTTTAAAACAGTTACGTTATGTGAACCAAAACGTAATGTTTTACCAAAACGTTTTACGTTATGTCATAGCTATTCGTTCTGAACTTTGAAAATATAAGATGAAAATTAATTTAATAAGAGTTTAAGCATGCTAATTTATGGGTAACGGTTCACTTGATGTGTCTTCAAGGGTTGTCAAGTTTGATATAAAGAACCAATGCAATTAATTTTAGCCTTACAAAACCTCACAGATAATTATTTTAAGTTGTTCCTTGGGCTCTTGTCTACTAACGGTGACCCGCATTATCTTTTGCTCACTGTATTAATTAATAGCTTAAAATATCCAAGTACCTACTTACAGATAATTCTTTTCACGTAAATGTATGCATCTTAGATACCTACCGGATTATTCAAAGGCGAATAAAAAAAATTAAACCCGGTGTCTCCGGCTGCTCCGGCTGCTCAGGCTGCGGTATGCTGACAATAACGCAATGTCGTTTGATCGCTATCCATACTAATATTATAAATGCGAAAGTGTGTCTGTCTGTCTGTCTGTCTGTCTGTCTGTCTGTCTGTCTGTCTGTCTGCTACGCTTTCCCGGCCCATCTTTTCAACCGATTTTGCTGAAATTTGGTATAGGGGTAGGTTATACCCCGGGGAAGGACATAGGCTACTTTTTATACCGGAAAATTAAGGAGTTCCCGCGGGAATAAAAAACCTTAGTCCACGCGGACGAAGCCGCGGGCATCATCTAGTTCAAAATATAAAAAAGCCAACATTAAAAAAATATATTAATAGCGCACTTAGGCCACAGTACAGTACAAATATAAAAACAGAAACATTACCGACTTACACTTTAAAATACTTACTAATTTTTTTAGGAAAATTCTACTGAAAGCATTGACAGCCCTTGGTTTATACTCCTACAGGCTATCGCAGAGTTACACGAAATACATTCAAAAATTTAAGTGCAGTTAAACTAATTTAATCGCAAGAATTGTATGAAGTCTTGTGATTAAATTAATTTAATCGACACTTATTTTTTTTTTAATTGTTTCGTGCAACTCAGCGTAGGTATATCTTCTACACTCTACTTTCCAATATTAATTTTTAATATTATTGTGATTTAAGTATAAGTAAGCATTATGTTAAGTTGTGCCATTATTTAATTCAGAATGTTTTATTATCGTATTTGTTAGCTTTAAGTTTAAAAAATAAACTGGTTTTTTGTTTACTTAAGTTACTTGTGGTTTTCTTCATAAAGCTACCTTCCTACTTCTGATAGTTTTTGTTGATAAAATATGAATGCAACCATATTTTGTCTCTGGGTTCGCTGTCACTGTCGACGCATAATACTCTGACATTAGAACTGTCATTGCTCTTCTTTCATATAGGGTGCGTTCCGAAATACACTGAGAGCACTGAAAGTCCCCAGTAAAGAGCACTGCCAGTGCTCGCAGTGCTTATAACGGAACACACACATAATAAAGTCGTAACGTCTAATTTTAATTTTTTATTTATTTGTTCTTTCTTTTAGTCAATCCGATTTAATTAATAATTACAAGTTTGTTGTACAAGTAAACCACAACCACGGCTCTATACAGCAAATTCTTTCATGGTAGCAGTAGCGTGGTTCGGCAAAACAATTTTGAGGTTATATAACGTGGCCGGCCGGTGCCCGGTGGCAATTCGCAGAGATGAACAACAGCAATAATAATATGTTATTCAAAAATTAACTGGGCGCGATAACTTTGCGACCTGGAAATTCAGTGTCCGGACTTACCTCGAACATGAAGACTTATGGCATTGTGTTGACGCAACGAAGCCTGTCGATGCCAGCAAGGATGTTAAGGCAAGAGCAAAACTTATTTTATTATTGGATCCTCAGAATTATATACATGTACAAGACTGTAAGACTGCGAGGGAAGTGTGGTTAAGCCTAGAAAAGGCCTTTGATGATAATGGATTGACTCGGAGAGTGGGTCTCCTAAGGGATTTAATCAACTCAAATCTAGATTCGAGCACAAGTGTAGAGGATTATGTCAGTAAAATCATGAGTACTGCACATAAGCTGCGGAACATCGGATTTGACGTGAATGATGAATGATTAGGTACTCTGATGTTGGCCGGCCTGCCGGAAATGTATAAACCCATGATTATGGGGTTGGAAAATTCAGGTGCCATCATAAGTGCTGACCTAGTAAAAACAAAGCTATTGCAAGAGGTAAAGTCATCTGAGACTAATGGTAATTCTGCTGCATTTTATTCAAATCCAAGGACGTCCAAGCCTCCATTAAAGATGAAGGGACCCAGATGCTTTAACTGCAACCGATATGGGCATTTGGCCAAATTTTGCAGAGCTCCTAAGAAGAACAACAAAGAACAGAAGAAAGAAGATAATTCAGGTTTTATTGCAGCCTTTTCAGCAACCATCGGCGAGAATAGCAATCAGTGGTATATAGACTCCGGTGCATCCATGCATATGACTAACAGGAAGGACTGGTTGTACAACGTCACCGAGCCACCTATGGACAGCATTACAGCTGCCAATAAGAAGCTGATGGCAGTTAAAGCTATGGGAGCCGTGGATATTAGCTTACCGGGTAATAAAAACATTCAGGTGAGAAATGTTCTGTACGTACCTGGTCTGGCAGCTAATCTACTCTCAGTGAGCACTATTGTAAACAATGGATATAAAATAACCTTTAATAACAAGGGCTGCGAAATATATGACTGCAGTGGCAAATTTTTATGTTCAGCGACGTTAGCCAATAAATTATACAGTCTAAATGTTGAAGAACTCTCTGTCCACCTGACTTCCACAGATGAAGCTGCTAGTAAAAATAATAATTGTATTCTATGGCATACTCGTATGGGTCATCTTAATTTTTCAGATGTAAATAAGTTGCCTGATTGTGCTGAAGGTGTGACTCTGGCTCAGAAGAAAAGCAATGTCACCACAATCTGCCACAGCTGCCTTGAAGGAAAGCAATCAAGACAGCCCTTTAATAATGTAGGTACTCGAGCTGCAAAGCCATTAGAACTGATACATTCTGACCTGTGCGGCCCAATGGAAAATCTCTCATATGGAGGTATGAAATACTTTATAACTTTTATTGATGATTTCACACGAAAGGTATATGTTTATTTCATGAAGGATAAAATGAGTGTGCTCGAAATTTTTAAGGATTTTAAGATGAAGGTGGAAAATGAGCTCGATTATAAGATTAAAATAATTCGAACAGATAATGGCAAAGAATATTGTAACAGTACATTACAAAAGTATTTGTCTTATTGTGGGATAACTCATCAAACAAGTACCCCATACACTCCGCAGCAAAATGGCCTGGCGGAGAGGATGAATCGTACATTGGTAGAAAGAGCGAGAAGTATGCTCTGCCATGCAAATTTAGATAAAAGGTACTGGGCTGAGAGTGTTGCCACAGCTGCATATATTATAAACCGTTCACCAACACGATCATTAGGTGATAAAACACCATATGAAATGTGGAGTGGCAAAAAACCGAATCTGTCTCACTTAAGAATATTTGGTTGTGAGGCCATGGTCCACGTCCCTAAAGAAAGGCGCCTCAAGTGGGACAGTAAGTCACATAAAATGATATTTGTAGGATATTGTGAGAATTCTAAGGGTTACCGCTTGATGGACCCTAAGACACATAGAGTAATTAAAAGTAGAGATGTTGTCTTTTTGGAAAAATTAAACAAGTGTCACACCGTGCCATTATATGAAAAGTCTAAGACTGAAAATGATGAGTTGAGTCCATGTAGCTCAGGTGATGTGTTACAAGATAATCAATCTAAGGAATTCATAGAGACACAGACTCCAGATATTTCAAACTCACCGAGCACATCAGTACAAAAGAGTCCAGACTCAAGTGAATATGAAACAGATACAGGTGATCAAGATGTGACATATTGCCCTTCTTCTCCTATTGGTTCAGTGGCATACAGAAATATCACTCTTAGACCAAGAAATAGGTCTAATAATGAAAATGATAAAACTAGCCTTTTATGTCTTATGACAAACCTTGTTGATCCACAGACTGTTGAGGAGGCCTTATCATCAGAGAATGCCTCAGAATGGAAGAAGGCTATGGATGAAGAATATAAATCATTGATAGAAAATAATACATGGAGTTTGGCAGATCTTCCAGTTAACAAGAGGGCTTTACCGTGCAAATGGGTGTTTAAATCAAAAACTGACCAACAAGGTAATATAGTGAAATTTAAGGCTAGACTTGTAATTAAAGGCTCTGCTCAAAAATCAGGCATAGACTATGGAGAAGTTTATTCCCCAGTTGTGAGATATACTTCAGTACGCTACCTATTTGCCTTGGCGGTCAAATTCAATCTTCATATTGATCAAATGGATGCCGTCTCAGCATTTTTGCAAGGAGAAATTGATGCTGAGATCTACATGGCACAGCCGGAGCTGTATGAAGAAGGCTCACAGGTATGTCGCTTACATAAGTCCCTATATGGGCTCAAACAGGCTAGCAGACTGTGGAACATTAAATTGGATAAATCTCTAAAGGATATTGGATTGCAGCGTTCACAGACAGACCCCTGCATTTACTATGATTATGTAAAAAATATATTTATTGCAGTTTGGGTGGATGATCTTATTTTGTTCACATCTCAAAAGGAGGATAAAAATATGATAAAAGAAAAACTAAAATTACATTTTAAAATGAAAGACTTAGGTGAAGTTAGTCAATGCATTGGTCTTAATGTTACCAGAGCCGATGGAAAGATAATGTTAGACCAACAAAAATATATAAGGGATGTATTGAGTAAGTTTGGAATGCTAGAGTGTAAACCTGTCAGAACACCAATGGAAGTGGCAGCAAAATTTCAAACAATTACTGAAGATGAGACTGAACAAGTTTTTCCCTATCAACAGGCTATTGGATGTCTTCTTTACATTGCACAAGGAACTCGTCCAGATATTGCATATGCAGTAAATACACTGAGTAGATTTAATAAAAATCCAAAATTAGAGCACTGGGTGGCAGTCAAAAGGGTGCTAAGATACCTGCAAGGTACCATGGATCTAAGGCTGACATACTCTAGAAATTGTGAAGAAGGAATCACCGGTTATTGTGATGCTGACTGGGCCAGCGACATCCATGACAGGAAGTCATGCACTGGCTATGTATTTATGTTACAGGGAGGTGCTATTTCGTGGTGCTCGCGTAAACAGCAAACTGTAGCCTTATCTACTGCCGAGGCTGAGTACATGGCCATGGCTGCAGCGGCACAGGAGGCTCTCTGGCTGCGACAGCTGCAAAGGGAACTGGGCCAGTCTCAAGGAAGTGCTATACCGATCTATAGTGACAACCAAAGTGCTATTAGACTAACTACCAGTGATTGTTATTTGCCACGGACAAAACATATAGATATAAGATTTCACTTTTTAAAGAACCATGTCAATGATAACGAAATAATGTTTTGCTATATTAAAGGGGCCCTTATGATTGCTGATATTTTAACAAAGGGCACTATGTATGATAAACATTTGTTTTGTGTTAAGAACATAATGGGCTTGCATTCAGGGAGGGTGTTGTTATAATATGAATGCAACCATATTTTGTCTCTGGGTTCGCTGTCACTGTCGACGCATAATACTCTGACATTAGAACTGTCATTGCTCTTCTTTCATATAATAAAGTCGTAACGTCTAATTTTAATTTTTTATTTATTTGTTCTTTCTTTTAGTCAATCCGATTTAATTAATAATTACAAGTTTGTTGTACAAGTAAACCACAACCACGGCTCTATACAGCAAATTCTTTCAGTTTTTACTACAGTAAACTTAGAAAATATATTAAGCTATTTGATAACACAGACATTCATAGAGTTCATGTTACTGATTTCAACTTACTCGATATTAGAAGACAACCTACGGGCCATAATTGAGTATTGGGTTTTTCTGACTAGAAATTTTCAGTACTAGCCCGGAGGTAGGAAGTTGGAGGTGTTTCACCCCCGTGCCTCGGAGAGCACGTTAAGCCGTCGGTCCCGGTTATTATCGCTGGCATGATAATAGGCGTTAAAGCCCGCCAACCCGCATTGTAGCAGCGTGGTGGGTCTAAGCTCTAATTCCCTCTCTCCTATGAGAGTGGAGGCCTGTGCCCAGCAATGGGACGTTAATGGGCTGTAGTGGTGGTGGTGGTGCGATATTAGAAGATCGATTCGGCGTAAAGTTTTGTGTTTAACTAACTCAGAGTTGTTTGAAACTAACTTAGAGTGGATGACTCTAATCATTGTACGATTCAATTCCCAGTATGAGTATCTATCAACCACTACAAAGGTTTTTTTTATCCACTTGGTAGGTATAAGTTAGGCCTTGACTGCGATCTCACCTGATGATAAGTGGTGATGCAGTCTGTGATGGTAGCTGGCTAACCTGTTAGGGACATGGCAGTTATAGTAAACCCATACCCCTATTCGGTACCGGACCACTAAATCGCTTTGCGGCACGTCATTGCCGGTAGGGTAGTAACTAGCAACGGCCGAGGAAAAAAACCAGGGAAACTTCAGAAATTATAAATTACCAAAACGACCCTGCCGGGGATCGAACTCCGCACGTTAAAACTATACAGGGCTCAACACTACACCACGAAGGTCGTCAAAAAAGGTCATCTCATCGCCACGCCGTTCTAATTCAGAACATTGAGACTCTCTATCTCAGAATTGAGAAGTCATCGAAGATAGTCTTAGGTCATATTTCACCACATAGCCAAATACAGATTGGCAGATTTCGTAAACCTTTGAGAATATTATAATTAAATAAATTGTTGTATTTATTATATTGTTAGTTAGGTGCTAGTTTTTTTATTTTTTTACTTTTACGTACACCCTAAACCCTTTCTCGCTATTTTCATTCCTATGTGAATTGGTTGCCTGGCAGAGATCGCTTCAAAGCGATAAGGCCGCCAATTGTACCGACTTGTATTTTTTGTTTTGTAGTTTCTAATCATTTATTTTATGTTTTGGTGTAAGTACAATAAAGAATATTTCATTTCAATATTCTGGAGAACTCAGGTTTGGAGAATTCTGAGCGTGCAGGTTTCCTCACGATGGTTTCTTTCAAGTGATAATTATTATTTTTTTAATAACCAACGCTTAGAACTCTGATAAGAGGTCCGGGATTTGAACTACGGACCCTCCGAGCCTCAGAATAGGAGCCAGAAGTTTTAACCACTTGGCCACCATCGCTATATCATACTACCTAATATTATAAATTATTAGTATGATACCGGGGGGGATGCCTCGTCGCATGGGGGATGCCACGTCGCTCACGTCCGCAGGAACTACCTTCTACCTCCCTGCACGTATCCCCTGGGTGGTGCTAAACGAGCGACGAACTTGCCGGCGAAATAAGCGTTATTTTTAAAAAAACGCTCTAAATTTATGTACTAAACGCCATACGATTAAATAAAATATTATAAATGTGAAAATGTGTTAGCTGGTTTGTCCTTCAATCACGGTGCAACGGATCGACGTGATTTTTTGCAATGGGTATAGTTGAGTTGGGGGAGAGTTGAGTGACATAGGCTACTTTTTATCCTGGAAAATTCAGGATTTCCCGTGGGGATTAAAAAAAACTTATTTCACGCGGACGAAGTTACGGGCATCAGCTAGTGGTCTATATAAGGTTAACAGTATCTTATGATGAAAACTCCGATAACAATTTCCATAATATTATTTTCCTTCACATATCTACTGTAGGTACCTATGCATGGGATTTCGTCCCATGAATATCAAAAGGTTTTCCGCAATACGTAGGTATGATTTATATAGCGTTCAATCTAAGAATAGGACGGCGAATGACCTCTCTCTATCTACTGTCACACTAAAAAATTAAGTAACCTATACCTGTTGCGAAGAAATTAGGTATACCTATCTATTACCTAACATACTAAACAATATTTTTCTATAGGTGACTCATAGGTTTTATTTAATTAATAACCTAGTGCCATCGATTTATATGTAGACCTTACTAGATGGGCTCTTTCATAGCAAAAAGTTGGGCATCCGACTTGTAGGGCATGCCCCTCACCTGTATAAGCCTGTCCTTGTCCCCGCCATAGCGATGTCCCGCTTTCCAGACTAGATGGCGTTAGTAAAAAATAGGTCCACATTCTTCGTTTGACAGGGCCCGTCTATGTAAATTGAGGTCGTTGCCTAGTGGTGGTGGTAGATAGATACAAGTCAGATATCCAACCATAGCCTAGTAGTTTAGATACGGGGTCCCGGGTTCGATCGACCGATATAAACTAATTACCTACATAAGGTAGGTACGTACTTACGAAAGTGAACTCCTCAATTTTATTTTCTACGTGAATTCGACACGTAGGTATAAGTACCTAAATTAAATCACCTATTTAGACACTGCTTTTGATGTTGTTTATTTAGGATATAATTTGCTGCCTTTGCTAAATCCGTGAACACGCTATTTCTATTGAAATAGACGATAACATTAGGTGGGTACCTACTTAAGCTTAAAATTGATTAGCAGCACCTACGGTTTTAATATAGACTCCGAGTCTATATTAAAACCGTAGGTGCTGCTAATCATTTTTTAGGGTTCCGTACCCAAAGGGTAAAAACGGGACCCTATTACTAAGACTCCGCTGTCTGTCTGTCTGTCTGTCTGTCTGTCTGTCTGTCTGTCTGTCTGTCTGTCTGTCTCCAGGCTGTATCTCATAAACCGTGATAGCTAGAAAGCTGAAATTTTCACAAATGATGTATTTCCGTTGCCGCTATAACAGCAAATACTAAAAATTAAAAAAATATATATATTAAGGGGGGTCCCCATACAATAAACGTGTTTTTTTCGTATTTTTTTGCTCAATATTAAAAACGGTAACAGGTAGACGGTTCAAATTTTCACAGAATATTAACTTGTACATTACCTTTCAAAATAAATAATTAAATATCAATAAAGTAAATATTAAAGGGGGGCTCCCATACAACAAACGTAATTTTTAAGCAATTTTTTTTAATAAGTCATAAATCGTAAAACTTACTACAGGTTTGTACGGAACCCTCGGTGCGCGAGTCCGACTCGCACTTGGCCGGTTTTTTTGTTATTTTACGAGTCTAAGACTCGTAAAATATATAGGTATACCCTATAATCATTTATTTTTATTTTTATTCACTACAAGTTAGCCCTTGACTGCGATCTCACCTGATGGAAAGTGATGATGCAGTCTAAGATGGTAGCGGGCTAACCTGTTAGGGGCATGGCAGTTATATTAAACCCATACCCCTACTCGGTTTCTACACGGCATCGTACCGGAACGCTAAATCGCTTGCCGGTAGGGTGGTAACTAGCCACGGCCGAAGCCTCCCACCAGGCCAGACCAGGGAAAATTCAAAGAGATGGCGGTCATTGTTTTATGTTTTTCCTTTATGAGAATATTCTTTTACGTCGGACGCTTGGCGTGCTGGCGCTTCCACTGTGATCACTAGCATAGCAGTGTATTGTTCAGTTCAGAAAACGTAGACAGTAAACCAGGATAGTAGGACAGCGAGTAAGTAGACAGTGGACCACGCGGTCCACTACGCGGTCCGCTAGCGGGCCGCGCACCCACGCGCCATACTAGTCTATTTATATAGATAGATAGATTTAGCACCCACTTCAGACTTCCTTCAATTAGGTTACAACACTATTTAACAGCAACCTTTGAAAGTAGAAAGGGTTTCGTTAGCATTTGCCTTCACAAAGGGTTTCAAAATAAATTAGAAATCAATGGATAGGCGCGATCTAAGTCCAAGGGATTTTAAATTAATTATTTCAATGTTTCAAAGAGTCAACTAACATTGGTTTACCTTTAATTTAAAACGGTTACGAGCTACGCCGTGGGTTGTAGACTTAAGTGCTACGAACATTGAAAGTTTAAAGGGTTTCGTTAGCATTTGCCTTCACAAAGGGTATCAAAATAAATTAGAAATCAATGGATAGGCGCGATCTAAGTCCAAGGGATTTTAAATTATTTATTTCAATGTTACAAAGAGTCAACTAACATTGGTTTACCTTTAATTTAAAACGGTTACGAGCTACGCCGTAGGGTTGTAGACTTAAGTGCTACGAACTGCCTATCATTAATTTATTGGTTAGCATGTTCGACTGCCGCCGACGCGACGGGCGTTATTACGTAACAACTATTGCTACAGTGTAACGATCACAATCACCTCAGAGTATTGGCCATAATCCATTATCACATGAGCAAGGTTATACCATAAATTCCAGGCTAGAAGTTATGGGTTCGATTTCTTGGAATTAGGAAAAGTGCGGCGTTTCACCTGCCTCGTACCTTGGAGAGTAGGTACGTACCTAAAGCAATTATTATTACGTACCGTTCGTATAAGTTTGAGAGATAGAGGGAATAGATAAATCACCTAATTTTTTTTTTATCCACTACAAGTTAGCCCTTGACTGCGATCTCACCTGATGGTAAGTGATGATGCAGTGTAAGATGGTAGCGGGCTAACCTGTTAGGGGTATGGCAGTTATATGAAACCCATACCCCTATTCGGTTTCTACACGGCATCGTACCGGAACGATCGCGTGGCGACACCTCTTTGCCGGTAGGGTAGTAACTAGCCACGGCCGAAGCCTTCCACCAGGCCAGATCAGGGAAAATTCAGAAATAATTCATTTTCAAATTGACCCTGCCGGGGATCGAACCCGGGACCTCCGCACGTTAAGACAACAGCGCTACACACTGCGCCACGGAGGTCGTCAAAAATCACAAGTCGTCGTAATTATCACAACTCACCCGTCGTCAAATTCAACAGCTATTATTGACGTTTCAACTATTATAACTAAACTAATATTATAAAGAGGAAAGATTTATTTGTTTGTTTGTTTGTTTGTAATGAATAAACTCAAAAACGACTCAACCGATTTTAAAAATTCTTTCACCTATAGAAAGATATCACCTACATTATCAGCGAGTAACAGGCTATATTATATTTTCAAAAAATTATAGATCCTCAGATAACCATTTTTATAGCAATATTGGGTATAGACTATTAGGATTATTAGTGCTACCCGTGCGAAACCGGGGCAGATCGCTAGTTCAAAATATAAAACGAAATAAGCGAATAACTTCATTTCGTAAACTTACTTAAATACATATCTAAAATTTTAGATAGGTATGTATTTAAGTAAGTTTATAAACTTTCCTCGTGTGTGAAGCACTGTAATAAAATTATAAAACTTCATTTCATTTCATTATTACAGCCCACAGTGCTACTAAATAAAATATGACCTTTGAATTGGACTATACGGCTTCTCTGATATTATATTATGTGAATACATTAAGACAGAAAGCCTAATATTCAATTTGTTTGCTGATTAAATTTATATTGATTTCTATTTTCGGATTCAAATAAGGCCTGCTATTGCTACGCGGACGACCGCAAAAGCCTTTTCATCCCATGTATTCGAAAAGGACGACTTGGTTCGCCTTTATGTGCGCCCAAAGGTGGTGTTTTCTATAAGAAACTTTTAGCGGGCAGTAATGAGTTTTTAATCCTCTTTATACTCGTAAGTGCGCCGCAATTATCTTTGCCGCGCACTTATTGAATTTGGAACATCTTAGATCTTAGTGTTCAGCGCCAACGCAAATTGACGACCTCCGTGGCGCAGTGTTGAGCGCTGCTGTCTTAACGTGCGGAGGTCCCGGGTTCGATCCCCGGCAGGGTCAATTTAGGAATTTATAATTTCTGAATTTTAACTAACGAAAGGGCTAACTAGTAAAGGTAGTGGATATATATACTTATATAAAAAAAAAAAAAAAATAATAAATATTATTATAAAGGCGAAAGTTTGGATGGATGTGTGGATGTATGGATGTATGGATGTATACTCAATTACGCCCGAATGGCTGAACAGATCTGGATAAAATTTGGCACAGAGATCGATTATAGTCTGGAAATAGCACATATGCTTTTTATCCCGGGAAATTAAAGATTTCCCGCGGGAACCAAATTTTCTCATACAGGGTGATGAAAAGTAGAGTGTATCACTCGGGCGCAAATATATTTTTGGCTCGGGCGACGTACTTTGAATCCTTCGCTACGTTCAGGATTCTAATAAAGAATCCCTCGCTACGCTCAGGATTCTACTCTAGAATCCCTCACTTCGCTCTGGATTCAAAAAAGCGCCCTCGCCGTAAAAATATAATTTTGCTCCCTAATAATACAATCTACTATTTCATCCCATGTATTCGAAAAGGACGACTTGGTTCGCCTTTATGTGCGCCCAAAGGTGGTGTTTTCTATAAGAAACTTTTAGCGGGCAATAATGAGTTTTTAATCCTCTTTATACTCGTAAGTGCGCCGCAATTATCTTTGCCGCGCACTTATTGAATTTGGAACATCTTAGAGTTCAGCGCCAACGCAAATTGACGAACTCCGTGGCGCAGTGTTGAGCGCTGCTGTCTTAACGTGCGGAGGTCCCGGGTTCGATCCCCGGCAGGGTCAATTTAGGACTTTATAATTTCTGAATTTTAACTAACGAAAGGGCTAACTATAAAAAGATAGTGGATATATATATTTAAAATTAAAAAAAAAATATTATTATAAAGGCGAAAGTTTGGATGATGGATGTGTGGATGTATGGATGTATGGATGTTTGTTACTCAATTACGCCCGAACGGCTGAACGGATTTGGATAAAATTTGGCACAGAGATAGATTATAGTCTGGAAATAGCACATATGCTTTTTATCCCGGGAAATTAAAGAGTTCCCGCGGGAACCAAATTTTCTCATACAGGCCGGTGATGAAAAGTAGAGTGTATCACTCGGGCGCAAATATATTTTTAGCTCGGACGACGTACTTTGAATCCTTCGCTACGTTCAGGATTCTAATAAAGAATCCCTCGCTACGCTCAGGATTCTACTCTAGAATCCCTCACTTCGCTCTGGATTCAAAAAAGCGCCCTCGCCGTAAAAATATAAATTTGCTCCCTAATAATACAATCTACTATTATGCTGTAATACTCTGCTCGTAAAAAGAATATTGGCTGCGGAAAATAGTTATAAGATATAACTAGATGATGCCCGCGACTTCGTGGTCGTGGAATAAGGATTTTATAACGCGGGATTTCTTTAATTTTCCGGGATTAAATGTGGCCTATGTAATACAGGTTATAAGCTATCTCCATTCTAAACCTCCACCATCATTCCTGGTGGGAGGCTTCCGCCGCGCCGTGGCTAGTTACCACCCTACCGGCAAAGATGAACTGTCATGCGATTTTGCGTTCCGGTACGATTAGGTGTAAAAACCGACTAGGAGTATGGGTTTTATTCCACTACAAGTTAGCCCCTGACTGCGATCTCGCCTGATGGTAAGTGACGATGCAATCTAAGTTGGTAGCGGGCTAACCTGTTAAGGGTATGGCAGCTATGTTAAACCCATAGCCCTAGTCGGTTTCTACACGGCATCGTACCGGAACGCTAAATCGCTTGGCGATACGTCTTTGCCGGTAGGGTGGTAACTAGCTACGGCCGAAGCCTCTCACCAGGACAGACCAAAGTGAAAATTCAGAAATTATAAATTCCCATATTGACCCTGCCGGGAATTGAACCCGGGACCTCCCACGTTAAGGCAACAGCGCTCAACACTGCGCCAGGGAGATCGTCAAAGTACCTTTTTAACTCCCAAGAGTTTGGTGGTAGAGTCAAAACATGACGTAACACGTAACGTTAGAGTCTCCTGTATGTCCTACATGTTTTAAATCCATACTAATATTATGAATGCGAAAGTGTGTCAGTCTGTCTGTCTGTCTGTCTGTCTGTCTGTCTGTCTGCTACGCTTTCCCGGCCCATCTTTTACACCGATTTTGCTGAAATTTGGTATAGAGATTTTAGAGGGTAGAGAGGTTATATCCCGGGGAAGGACATAAGCTACTTTTTATCCCGGAAAATTAAGGAGTTCCCGCGGGAATCAAAAACCTTAATCCACGCGGACGAAGTCGCGGGCATCATCTAGTAAATGAATAAATGAATTGAATTGAATTGAATTGAATTGAGGAACGTGCTTCGGATTCGAATCCTGAATCCCTGAATAAGAGGTCGTATTGTGTAATCTTTACTCCTAGATCATCACCGCCTTACAGGATAGCCTTAGACTGGGATAACTGCACGATATTTTTGAAGTGAAAACTTTTTTAGCCGCGTGGAGCACTTTTTGATAGGGGGTAAACTTGTGGATGGCGTCACCGTCACCGACATGCTCGCTTTGTTACGGAGACAAAAGGTCATATATATAAATATACTACATTCGTAATTAAACTTTAATAGCTTAGTTTTAAGGTTTATATTTTAATATTTTAAATATTTTTTTTTAATATAATTAAATAAATATAATTTTAAAAAAAAATTATAATAAATATTCGTTTTCACTTCTATCGTCGGTCCCTATGACTGCCAATTTTTTTCATTAAGTAGGTAGGTACATTACAATACCATCTAGAAATTACCACTCGTGTCTTATTGCGTGTCAATATTTCAAATTGAAAAAAGCCTGCCTTCTCCTGATAAGAACACTTCAATTTTATTAGATGTTCGGGATTCGGGACCAGCTGATATCTCATTTCATTAAATTTCAGAGTGAATTGAAAGAACTTTTATAATAATTTAAACATTTCTGACTTAAGGTTGGTTTAACTATTAAAATATTAAAAACACTTCAATCTATACTTCTATTATAATATTATAAATGCGAAAGTTTGGATGGATGTATGGATAGATGTTTGTTACTCAATCATGCCCGAACGGCAGAACGGATATGGATGAAATTTGGCAGAGAGATAGATTATAGTCTGGAATAAGACATAGGCTACTTATTATCCCGGAAAATTAAGGAGTTCCCGCGGGAACCAAGAAACTTCAACTCGACGAAGTCGCGGGCATTAGCTAGTATTTACTATTTGTAATAGTTTAGTAAGATTTTGTTAAAGCGTAGTAGCTTAAGCCTACGCTCTTAGTTAGGATTTCGAAAAAAATCTAAATTCACGCGCATGAAACCGCGTATCTAGTTAATCTACAAAAAAATTCAATCCGTTTGTTTGTTAAACGTGTCACGATAGAAATGCTTTTACTTTAAAGCGGTGATGAAAAATTCTTTACTGGTACGCTATAAAGCCCTTCCACGTGGAAAGCATAACCGGGTCATGCGGCCCCAACGTAACTCTGTTATCCGTTAAAATAGCGAGGAAAACATGTAACATCAGACTAAAGGAGCATTAAAGATGGTCAACAGAATGCAAAAGGTGACCTAGGCCGATGAAACCATACAAGCCGATAGAATTATTGGAAACTGGGTAAACCTCTGGTTGTTGTTAAAACTGGGTGTTGGTTAGCATGTTTGACTGCGGCCGACGAGGTCGGGCCAAAATTAAGTATTGGGTTTTTCAGACTAGAAATTCCCAGTACTAGCCCGGAGTTAGGAAGTTGTCGGTGTTTCACCCCCGTGCCTAGAAGATAACGTTAAGCCGTCGGTCCCGGTTATTATCACTAACATGATAATAGTCGTTAAAGTCTGCCAACCCGCATTGGAGCAGCGTGGTGGGTCTAAGCTCTAATTCCCTCTCTCCCATGAGAGTGGAGGCATGTGCCCAGCAGCGGGACGTTAATGGGCTGTAGTAGTGGTGGTGGTGGTGGGTAAACCGGTTAATGTAGATGCACGGCGTATGTCCGTTAAATCCGATAAAGTAGCGATGAAAGTTAACCAGGAGGAGGAATGACACCGGGTAGACCGGTCAACGTATCCGTTAAAATATCCAGATCATTTGATCCCCAAATATACCCCAATGCCGTGATGACAACGTAAAGTTAATAGGCATTGGCTCCACCAAATATTTTTGCATCTTTAGTAGGTTCGATTCCCCGCTCAGATAAAATTTCTGTCTAAAAATTGTTTGAAAGCAGATATTCTCAATTTTAAAATAAAGAAATGTTTGAGTAAAATTTTATATCTTCAATATTTAACGTATTCCCGTATCCCGTTCGTTTTTCCACCCTGTTTAATATGTTACATAAGTATAACTGGTTTAAAAACAAGCTGATTGCGAGTCTTTAACGATTCCATAGTTAAATTGCAAAAGGTATGCATGGCTCATGGCATGACTTGTACCTAACCAAAGGAATAAACAGACAAACTACGTTTTACAATTTTTAGCAGACGACTGAGTAACGACGTCCACTCATATAAATGCAAATCAAATTCCTAGTAGGATATTAAGCGATGAGTATCGTGTAATGCAATAGATGGGAGTATATAGAGCAGTTTGTTAGATATTCTATTAACTTAGTTGCGAACTTTATGTGCTGGACAGTCGGGCACAAAATTAAATTACTTGTGGTCTGCCCTCTTGTAATTAAAAACTCGTGCCGTTTACAGTTAGTCACAGACACAAAACAGGGAAGTTAAAACGAGCTCTAGAGGGTTACTATAATTTTACTATTAGGTATATTAATTTTGTTTATCTACTCCCATGCTATAAATCCTCTATAACAGGTTCTGAAACAGTTAGCTTATTGCCAACATTAAAACACCCAATGTCCTAATAACCATAACATCATCCAAACGGGTACACACTTTCGCATTTATAATATTAGTATGATTTGAAAATTTTCAAATTGTAAACACACGTAGAAGTTGGTTAAATTCGACTTCCAAGATTTCTTACCTAATTTAGTAAGCTAGTTACGGGTGCAGCTAATTAAAGCGTGTTAAAATTAATTCAATTTAACAACGCAGCACACAAGAATAGCTGGTTCCGCTGAGGCGGCAAAAAAATAGGCATGCATAATTCTAAATTTGTGACAAATTAATATGTAAAAGGGCTTTACTACGTGATTATACGCGCGAATTGGTCGTCCCGAAGGGGTAAATGGAACTTCAAACTCAAGTTACGCAGTTATTGTCTACTATTCGATGAATTTCCTATCGTAGGAGGTAAATTTACTTACGACCTTAAAGGAGGTTTCGATTAATGTAGTGTGAAATAAAAGTGGTTCCTTTTTAGGGTTCCGTACCAAAATGGTAAAAATGGAACCCTTATGGTGCGACTATCTCTCTCCGTCCGGCTGTCACAGTCGATTATTTTAGTAACTATTTAAGCTATCGACATGAAATTTGGAATAGTCATTAAAATAAAAAAAAATCGAAAATTATTTTTAGTTTAATTAAAAAAGGGGGAAAATCGGGGTTTGAAATTTCAAAGTATGATAACTATACTGAATGGGATATCATATGAAAGGGCTATACTTCTACATTCTTAAACAGATTTTTATTTATTTTTGTGCATAATAGTTTTTGATTTATCGGGCAAAATGTCGAAAAAAATACCGTTCCCCCCCCCCCCCCCCCCCCCTTATCTCCGAAGTTTACCATTTGAAAAATCTGAAATAATTATGGTCAATAGAAACTTATGTATATTTTACAGGAAAAATAAAACCAACGCTCTAACTAGCATAGTTTTTTTGATATTAACAATAAACCTCTACAAACAAAGTTAGTTTTGCGGTTCATTTCGTCTTGTTTTTAATACGTTATAAATCGTAAAACTTACTACAGGTTTGTACGGAACCCTCGGTGCACGAGTCCGACTCGCACTTGGCCGGTTTATTTCTATTTATCGTCACTGAGGAACAATTTGCTACTTAAACTCTTCAGACTACAATACCTTGTGTAATGTCCTACCGACCGAATTTCGGCTACGGCGGTCAATCTCCAGAGAGATTAGCCATCTGCGCGGGAGATATTATAGTGCACAAGTGTGTGCGCACACCCAGGTGCACTCTCTGTTCCTTTACTCTCATAGCCCGATGGGACGGAAAATCCGACACAACCGGAGAGAGATCAGGCGCAGGATCGACGGCTTAACGTGCTCTCCGAGGCACGGGGGTGAAACACCGCCAACTTCCTAACTCCGGGCTAGTACTGAGAATTTCTTGTCAGAAAAACCCAATACTTATTATGGCCCGACCCGGGACTCGAACCCGGGACCTCGTGTCGAACATACTAACCACTAGACCAACGAGGCAGTCACCTTGTGTAAAACAAGTAAACAAAATATGTATTTTACTTATGTCGATGTTACAAAACCTACCATTGATGACTTTCGTGAAGACAAAGTTGCGTGAAAGCAATCAGACTCGCAATTTACTGCTTATCGGTCTTTTATCGGATACTTTGGAGAGTGTGCTCAGGAACTTTTCAACCTTGTTTCCCCTTCGCCACAGAACAGCAAGAAACCGTTTGCATTGGCATTGACGTCCAGTCAGCTCGAACGAAACGGTACTGCTCTACGTTTCTGATTCGAACCGCCAGGATGTGGAATGCCCTTCCAGAGCATGTATTCCCTGCCACGTATAACTTAAGTACCGTCAAAGCAAGGGAAAATAGGCATCTTCGAGGCGGGCGCGCTACATCCTAGACCTCATCATTGCTTTGTATTAAGCGGAATTGTTGTCAAGCGCAAGCCTATCTTGCAATAAATTAAAAAAAATTGCGTTCCGGTACGATGCCGTGTAGAAACCGATTAGGGGTATGGGTTTAATATAACTGCCATACCCCTAACAGGTTAGCCCATTACCATCTTAGACTGCATCATCAGTTACCACCAGCCCCAGGTGAGATCGCAGTCAAGGGCTAACTTGTAGTTGATTAAAAAAAAATTAGATTAGGTATAATAATTGTGTATCCTATAATAATTGCATCAACATACAATGTACCTGTCATTTTTCCTTTTTAAAAAGAGCAACTGCTGATTTTCTTATCAGCTCTCCTGAGTAGAATTTTCTTTCCTAACCGGTGGCAAAGTCCCGACATAATACCTATATTATAGAGACACAAGTTTTCCTACATGAAATACTAATTTCATTTCATAATCCCGCAAAAACCAAACCTTCATAAAACAACGCGGCACGTTGCAACGTACAGGTTGTGACCAAGGAAGCAATAATAGCAACCAAGCAACACGCACCACCAGTGTGGTGCTTGTGTGTTAATTGCTTGCTTGATTGCTTCTTTTGTACACCATTCAAATTGAAGAGCAGGCGGTGCATATCGCATGCTCATACGACGTTGATGAATCGATCAGTGAGTGAGTGAGTTTTTTATAATTTTATTACAGTGCTTCACACACGAGGAAAGTTTTTAAACTTACATACATATCAAACATTTTCGGAACCGGCAGGATTTGAACCTGCGTCTCTCAGGGCGCGATTCCCAGAGAGACGCAGGCTCAAATCCTGCCGGTGCCGAAAATTTTTGATATGTATGTAAGTTTAGAGTGAGTTTTTGTTATTATTGAAGTGAAAACTTCTTTAGCCGCGTTGAGCACTTTTTGGTAGGGGGTAAACTTGTGGATTCGCGTCACCGACATGCTCGACTACCCGGTGCTCGTCGCCGACATGCTCGCGTTGTTACGAAGACAAAAGGTCTTAAATATAAATATGCTACACTAGCTGATTCCCGCGACTTCGTCCGCGTGGTTTAAATTTTTTAATTCCAACGGGAACTCCTTAATTTTCCGGGATAAAAAGTAGCCTATGGTCCTCAACTATATGCATGCCAAAAATCATGTCGATCCGTTGCTGCGTTACGGCGTGATTGAAGGACAAACCAACAAACCAATAAACCAACAAACAAACACACTTTCGCATTTATAACATTAGTATGGATCAGTAAGTCAATGGTATGGATTCGTAATTAAACTTTAATACCTAAAGTCATCCTAAAGTGTTAAGGTTTATATTTTTTTTTGACCCTATGACTGACAATTTTTTTGTATGAAATTATTGGCGTATTAACCCCCGCTATATTAATAAAATCCTTATTTATTCCAGTTATATATCAAAAGTAGAGCACAACTTTGTTTATTTTATGTTCCATAGCAAAGTACTTAAACACAGGCAAGCTTAACCACCAATTTTGTATTATGACTCGGTAGTAGGTAGATCAAACTTCGCATGGTAATCATAGCCTAATTCCGAAGTTCCCGAAATAGCCATACAAATGGAATCCAACTTGACATTCCCGAATGAGAAAAGTACCTAGATACTAAAACTTTTCATGTTCATGTTTTCTAACCCTATTTTACATTTATTAGGTCGGTAACTCGGTACACGTTATAAAGATATTCGCTGATTTACATTGTAAAGGAAAGTAAGTCGAGTTAAGGCTTAGACCTTCGTATCTCACACTGCGTCGTATTGTTCATTACCGAGGATTTATCAATTAATTTCCTTCCAATTATAAGTGCGAATGTTTGGGTGGATGGATGGATGTATGGATGGATGGATGGATGGATGTTTGTTACTCAATCACGCCAGAACGGCTGAACGGATCTGGCTGAAAGGCAAAGAGATAGATTGTAGTCTGGAATAGAACATAGGCTACTTTTATCCCGGAAAATTAAGGAGTTCCCGCGGGAATCAAAAAACCTCAATCCACGCGGACGAAGTCGCGGGCATCAGCTAGTAATTTTGTAAAAGCCCTGTTAAAATAAATATTTACAAAAAACTTTTAACTGAAAAAAAGCTATAAGAAGTTTGTCAAAAGTAGTTTTCACTATTGGTCAATAAGTAGTACCTACTTAAAAATATTAGTCCAATCTCAAAATGGTTCTAAATCTGAGCCCCCGCCCGACTAGGTCCTGTTCCAATTTTTATGATGCGCCTTGATGTGTACCGACCCTAACTTGCTCTATTTCCTATTTTCTCCGTGGTTTTCCATTAAATTTTATTTATTCATACATTCATACGTATACTTAACTAGAATTTGTATCATTTGTCTTCTTTTATGATGTAAAACACGTGTTAAGGCTTAAATGTGCAGTACGAATGAACATCAAAAGGAATACTTACTCATCATCGTGGGAAGAGAACACATGTTTAAACAGACTAACTACTTACCTATTTCATGTACCTACATGTCGTGACTCGTGCCCCTATTTCATATTTTTGCTTCATACTTTTATGTACTACTAGCTGATGCCCGCGACTTCGTCCGCGTGGATTGAGGTTTTTCGGTTCCCGCGGGAACTCTTTAATTTTCCGGGATAAAAAGTAGCCTATGTGCTATTCCAGACTATAATCTATCTCTGTGCCAAATTTCATCCAGATCCGTTCATCCGTTGGAGCGTGATTGAGTAACAAACATACATCCATACATCCAAACTTTCGCATTTATAATATTTATTTGATTATTTGATAATTAAAATACCATCAAAAGGCGTAGCAGTTGAGTATCTGTTTCTAAAGTTCGATGTCTTTTCTGGCGACACAGAATATGCTACCATAAAAAAAAAAAAATACGCGCCGAGTTGAGAACCTCCTCCTTTTTTGGAAGTCGGTTAAAAATAGCGAGTATGGGTTGATACTATTTTTTTATTTTATATCTTGCAGCAGAAAAACGTGTAAGGCCTGGTACACACCGGAACGGATTTATTTTATCGATAAATAACGTGAAATAATTTTCACGTCATTTATCGATAATCTGCGTAAGAATTGTTCATCAAACGTTTAAGATTTTTGTGAAAGTAAAATAAACCATAACTGCATTGAATTAGAGCTCAATTTCGTCTGCCCATTCTTATACGTTTAGGTATGAACGATACTCGAACGTATAAGAATGGATACACGAAATTGAGCTCTAATTTAATGCCGTTATGGTTTATAAACTTTGACGACGAACTTTAACGTTTTGATCGGACATTCTTACATGATTGGTACCCTGATTGGTTCGCTTATTATATCTCTGCGTCTATATATGGACTAAAATTACACATCAATGCTGCGCAGCTTTCTAAATATGAGAGTATCTTATTTAGAAAGCTAGGAGATATTAGTCGACAGGACAAAACATCAGCGTGACAAATCGGCGCGCGACCTGCCTGCGATATGGAGATGCACAGACTTGCGCGACACGGCGAAACGTGTTCCCTCCAACGCGGACGTGGTTATGTCCTGTCTTGTACAGTTCGCGCTCGAGTTGAGTGCAGAGTAAATGTATGTGTCACCAATACCATACATTTACTCTGCATTCAACTCGCGCGCGAACTATACGTAGTCTGTATTCGCCCTCAATAAAATTCTTGGTGCGAGGGTAAGCTGAACCGGATATGAGACCGGAGTCTTCCGTCACACTGTCGCAACATGCTACATAGAAACTTAACGACTATATGAACTTCTGAAGTTGTTTTACCTTTAAAAGTCTCTTATGTTTGAGTATACCTATCGTAGCCGTGCTATGACGTTTTCAAGTTGATTGAATTCACGTACCGCTGGACCAACTGCCTCGTTGGTCCAGCGGTTAGCATAGTCGACTGCGGATCACGAGGTCCTGGGTTCGGGTCCCACTCGCGCATAAAAATTGTTAGGTAAATGGTTTTTCAGTTAAGAAATTCTCAGTGCCAGCCCGTAGTTGGAAGTTGGCGGTGAGTCGCCCCCGTGCCTCGGAGAGCACATTAGGGCGCCTTCAAATTTGCCGCAAAGTGCCGCGCGGAAGCAGCGCGGCTGCAGCGCTGCGGTCGCGCTGCTTTGTAAATCCATATAAATAAAAAACACGCGACTGCAGCGCTGCACCCGCGCTGCGGCCGCGCATCAGTTCATCGATCGACTAGTGACGGGACTGCGCACGTATTTTTGTTCAAATCTAAACATGAACGAAAATAAGGTAGAAGAATTTATCAGCAATATGGGATTCGAAGTCCGACAAGTACAGCAACAAAATCGAAAAGATAAAGGCTTGGGAAGAAATATGCATTAAATTTATTGACCATTTCACAAACAAGACTCCAAGCTTAGAATAAATATTCTAAGACTCCAAGTGAAAAAAAATGAAGCATGTAAGTATAATATTATGTATTGTTAACACAACTACTTTATATTTTCGTTGTTTCGTATTAATAGTAACACAGAGCAGTGTTTCTTCGTCAGAGTCCATCGTGAAAATAAATATAGGTACAACCCTATGATGTTCGAACCTCGCGACAGGAGCGCGGCCGCAGCGCTGCAGCCGCGCTGCAGCCGCGCTACGCTTTGCGGCAAATTTGAAGGCGCCCTTAAGCCGTCGGTCCCGGTTATTATCACTAACATGATAATAGTCCTTAAAGCCGCCAACCCGTATTGGAGCAGCGTGGTGGGTCTAAGCTCTAATTAAATAAATAATAAATATTTTTTTTATTGCTCCAAAAAGAAACATAAGATACAAAAACAAAACATTTCTGCATTTTACAAGGCAAAACTTAACAATATTCAATATATAATATATTATATATTGAATATATGTTATAACATATATTTGTAGTATTTATGTTATATTTATTTTATATAATATGTATTATAATTTGTAGCATTATATAAATATTTTTATTTATTTTGTTATTTCAGCACCATCTACCGGTTGTATTTGTAGCTATGTCCTCTCACACCATTGGTTGCCTGGAAGAGATCGCTATGTAGCGATAAGGCCGCCAAATTGTATACTTACTTTGTTAGTAGCTAAGTTTTCTATTTTATAATTTCCTTTGTGGTGTACAATAAAAGTGTATTCATTCATTCATTCATTCAATATTCTTAGAAATTGTAGTTACAAATCAAGATACGAAGACATACAGAAAACCAAAAGTCCCTAAGATAGGTATAGACCCTAAGATAGGAATTCCCTCTCTCCTATGAGAAGTGGAGGCCTTTGCCCAGCGGTGGGACGTTAATGGTCTGTAGTGGTTCACGTAGCTAGCACCCATGCGTAGCGGTTAGGCCAACTTCGAGATAATTAGCTTGTCGCGGGGCGGCGTACAACCGTGTTACATGTTAGTTAGTAATTTGTATGCAAAATAGCCGCAGTACAACACTCTAACAAGGCCTCCCCGGGCGTGGAATTGGGTATTTGACAACTTTTCAAATAATAGTACATTATTGCAAAGGCCGGGAAATAGGCAATTGCAGGTCGAGTATGAGTTTGCAGGCCGAGCCGTAGGCGAGGACTTCACTAATACGAGACAGGCAATTGCCATTTCCGCCGAGGCATATATAGTGCTTTTCTCAAAAGAATGCAGGGAAATAAAACATACTTTTTATATTATCATAAAATTTTCATATACTTTCATGTATTTTTTTTTTTACTTCGCTGGAAGCAGGTTTTCCATTGCCAATTTGGCTTCTTATCTTAAATCTGGTGGAGTACAATCAATCTCCATTTCACTCTCTGAACCGTTGGAAACCATTTTAACTATTATTAAATTTATATTTATTAAGTATGTAAATAACAAATCAAGACGAATTTTCAGCTTTGCCGCCAATTTTTTTTTTATCATCTGTGCCGACAGGCAAGCGCATTTATATGGCTATACAGCCACGTAAACGCAATTTGTACTAAGCAAAGAGACTATGGTATGCCAAGAATGACAAAAGAGATCCGATCAAATAGTATCTAATAACCCCAGCACGCCTTTTCATACAACAATGCAGGAGCGTTGTAATGTTCCAAATTCAAAAAACGCTCCTGCAATGGATTTGATTTTCTTTGTCCGAAAATTCGATACTTCGCGTGTTCTTTATTCAAAATAATGACAATATTTCCATGCATGTTTGAGAAAATTATTTTTTAGTGATTATTAATCGCGGGGCGGCGTACAACCGTGTTACATGTTAGTTAGTAATTTGTATGCAAAATAGGCGCAGTACAACACTCTAACAAGGCCTCCCCGGGCGTGGAATTGGGTATTTGACAACTTTTCAAATAAATTATTTTTTAGTGATTATTAAATAGAGCATCTCCCAAAAGTCGTAATATCCACGTCCCCTGTTAGTTTTATGTTGAACTAGCTGATGCCCGCGACTTCGTCCGCGTGGATTTAGGTTTTTCGGTTCCCGCGGGAACTCCTTAATTTTCCGGGATAAAAAGTAGCCTATGTGTTATTCCAGACTATAATCTATCTCTGTGCCAAATTTCATCCAGATCGGTTCAGTAGTTACGGCGTGAAAGCGGAACAAACATACAAACAAACTCACTTATAATATTAGTAAGGATAACTATTTTAAACAATCGATTAAAGTATAAAAGTGCGTTGAACCTTTGATGACGTCACTATTCAATGTTTGATTTGACTAGTTATGAAATAGGTACCCAATTAGTACGCAGCTCCCGCTCCGTCGCAGGGTGTGATTTCCCCTTAGAGAGAAAACACACTAGGTAAAAAAAACCAATCGATAGTCCGCTTATCTCCCTTTTATTTGTAGCTGCACAGACAAGCGTGACAGGACATGCCGTATTTCCCCTCCAGTGCGGATGTTTAGCGTGGACCTTCTAACCTGAATAGCTGTTTTTTGTTTAATATCTTTTTGCCTTACTACGAAGATTTATGGAGCAGCTCCATGTTAGGCGTAGCACATGCGTAGCAATGTCAAACTCGTAGGCTCACTACGAGAGACAACTCATCATACTAATATTATAAATGCGAAAGTGTTTGTTTGTTGGTTTTTGGTTTATTGGTTTGTCCTTCAATCACGCCGCAACGGAGCAATGGATCGACGTGATTTTTGGCATGGATATAGTTGAGGACCGGAGAGTGATATAAGCTACTTTTTATCCCGTAAAATTAAGGAGTTCCCGCGGGAATCAAAAAACTTAAACCACGCGGACGAAGTCGCGGGCATCAGCTAGCTATGAATATAAATATTAATTATTTCGTGTCTAGAAAAACGCTGAAGTTGTAGTAAACTTTTAAACCTATCTTCTTACGTGACACGATTTTGCGCCCTTCTTAAATTTGTTGTACCTACCGGAAAGCCAAATTACATCCTAAATCCTAATCCACCACTATAGCCCATTAACGTCCCACAGCTGGGCACAGGCCTCCACTCTCATAGGAGAGAGGGAATTAGAGCTAATTACTATTCCCTATTCTGTGCTTATACCCAGCACGCTGCTCCAATGCGGGTTGGCGGGCTTTAACGACTATTATCATGTTGGTGATAATAACCGGGACCGAGGGCCTAACGTGCTCTCCGAGGCACGGGGGTGAAACACCGCCAACTTCCTACTAGTACTGAGAATTTCTAGTCAGAAAAACCCAATACTTAATTATGTTAACTACTAGACCAACGAGGCAGTCGAAATTCTAATATTATATTTGTACATATTATGTTTTTAAAGATTGAATGATTGTCGATGCCGACTTCACTGACCTGAAATTTAAGTATGATTTAATCACAAAAACGTAGATCTGAGATGTTGACTCGACGTTTCAGGACAGGCAATCTACAGTTCTGGGTTCTGATCACAACTTCAATTCAATCGGTGATCAGTATTCAATGCTCAATGCTCATTTCAGTATGCGCGGGAAACTCGTTATGGAAAGACGTGTCGCTTGTAATATACTCCTACTGCTCGATTTCAGTAGTGAAATACCTACGTAATAGTAGAGTACAACTTTAATTTTTATACGTGACAATTGTAAACAAAAGCATTATTTCTCAAACCATATGTAACTTAAAACATAGATAAGCTTTTACTGAAAAATAATTTTTAATTGGTAAAGTTAAAAGTAAAACTAGTTAAACTCATATGAAAGTTTTTAGTGTGAAAAATTAAATGCGATACTTAGATATATTTTATTAATTTCAGGAAGTAAGTTATTCACTACTTTATTTTTTTTCTAAGTATTTTATATTTCTTAATTGTTTCATTGTATAGCTTTGGTGGTTTTGAAGCTACGAAGTGAAATAGAGATTTTTAAGTCTCAAACTGTATGCCAAGAATACATGAAATATATAGTAACAATTAAACAATTAAATAAAAAATCTTAACAAAATGTTATACCAAACAGTGCACAAATAGTAAATGTTATATTATATGTTTAACAAAAGCAATCAAAATTATGTACTGTGTATGTAAAGTTAAGTGCAATAAACATTTTAATTTAAAATAGTTCCATATATAAAAACCATGGAGTCGCCAGCATTTCTTCGCGCGAATGAAACGTATGAAGACTTTTACAACCGGTGCAACAATTTGTCCACGTTCGACTGTAGTGAGGAGGAAATGCTATGGTGGCTGATGGGTTCCCGACGGCTTCCGCTGCGCGAGATAGTGCCGCTCAGTGTAGTGCTGGTGGTGATATTCCTGACGGGGGTGGCGGGCAACGTGTGTGTGTGTGTGGTCATTGTGCGCAACCCGTGCCTGCACACCGCCACTAACTACTACTTGTTCAGCTTGGCTGTCAGCGATCTATTGCTGCTGCTGTTTGGTGAGTACATTACAGCACACACGCAACCTACCTGCCTACTACCACTACTACCAACTATTCCCTATTCTGTGCTACTACGTTACCTATGTTGTGACTTTGAAGAACTCTCTTTTTTTCAGCTAAAAGTTGTTTTGATCGGATACTTGAAGGGAACACCTAATACTCCATACTCAATACTCAATTAATAAATCCTCGGTAATAAACAATACGCAATGAGCTTTTTTTTGTATATACCGCCGCCCATGAACATTTGCAGCACCAGAGGAACCGCCAATTCGAGATATTTGTTTATGCGCCCTTTGACATATTATAATCATAAGGGAACACATAAGATGGAAGCTGTACGTACGTAACCCTTCGTGTCCGACTCGCACTTGGCCGGTTATTCTTATTTAAGTTCTCATTTGTATTGTTTTCTTTGTATTTTTACCCCTGAATAAAAGCTATATAATATCTTATACAAAAAATTATGTACCTACTTAATAAGAAATGCCTAAGTTATACAAAAAGATAACAAAAATATATTTCGTCTATTTTTAGACGCTCTCTAAATTTTTAATGATGTAATAAATGGGTCCCGCGTACTCGAGCAAAGTATTCAGAGTTTTCAGTAATCCGCTGAAATCCGTTTTAGGGCTCGTTTCCACTGAGACGAGTGACCATAAACAACAAGTAATTTTTTTTAGTAACCGTGCAATAATTTAAAATATAACTTAATAGCTAATGCCCGTGACTTCCTCCGCGTTGGTTGAGTTTCTTTTCATTTCCGCGGGAACTCAATCCCATCAAAATCGGACAAATCTTTTTTGAACGGAATTCAAACGTCACCTACGCAGAAAATGGCCGCCAAAACGAACGGCTGCTATAAGGCCCACCATCTTTTATCGAAGTGATAACAGGAAAACACACTGATACACTAGTGACTAGTCCTATGACAGGACAGGATTACAAAAGGAAGGAAGTAGGCATTTGCGAACCCATTTTCAAAAATTAAACCCCCGCGCGCATTGATTGGAGGCCATCTAATCTAAGAGCCATTGACAAAGTCCAATTTTTGTGTATTTACCATAATATTTACTAAGTATACACATAAATAATTTGTATATGAGTGGGATTCCAGCCCTCTGAGGCCTGAATAGGTGGCCGAAGTCTTAGGCTTTTCCACTGGGCTATCTCCGCGTAAGCCAGGATTGCACTTGCAAGTTTTACTCACGTAAGTCGTTCGCATGAGTAACTTACGAAATGTAAACTGCCCTGTACTTAAGTCGCGTATAGTAAGGAAATGGTAGTTACGTAAGTTAATGACGTACACTACTTACGTTACAACGTTTTACGTTATTACAAGTGTAATCCTGGCCTTTATACATAGATCATCAAAAAAATATAGCGGTGCTTAAGGTGGAAATTCAACCTTAAGCATTAGGCAGTGCGCACTCCGCAAACTGACTAACTATTAGGAAACTCCATAGAAACGACGTCCGATGCAATTATACTAGAGCTACTATCGTTCGAGACTAAAGTTGATTAAACTCGATTATACTCGTACATAGATCGATTGTAGATCGGTTCATTTTTATTAGGGTTCTGTACCCAAAGGGTAAAAACGGGACCCTATTACTAAGACTCCGCTGTCTGTCTGTCTGTCTGTCTGTCTGTCTGTCTGTCTGTCTGTCTGTCTCCAGGCTGTATCTCATAAACCGTGATAGCTAGAAAGCTGAAATTTTCACAAATGATGTATTTCCGTTGCCGCTATAACAACAAATACTAAAAATTAAAAAAATATATATATTAAGGGGGGTCCCCATACAATAAACGTGTTTCTTTCGTATTTTTTTGCTCAATATTAAAAACGGTAACAGGTAGACGGTTCAAATTTTCACAGAATATTAACTTGTATATTACCTTTCAAAATAAATAATTAAATATCAATAAAGTAATTATTAAAGGGGGGCTCCCATACAACAAACGTAATTTTTATTTTTAATACATCATAAATCGTAAAACTTACTACAGGTTTGTACGGAACTCTCGGTGCGCGAGTCCGACTCGCACTTGGCCGGTTTTTTTAATTTGTTTCAGACTATGTAGGTTTTGCCCCCGACTTTATTATAGAAAGGTATCCAAGCAGCGGCGGACTGAGTCTATCGGAGGCTTGAATGAGGGCCCCTGTTAATTTTATGCTGTTCTTTGGGGACTAAGGTTGCCTTTCCACCAGAGATGTGCTACGTTCCTAAGCTGGTGTCAAACCGACCAAATAGGAATGCTTGATTTTCATACATTGATATAGAATTTTAGTACCTATCATAGCTTAAATCGCTACATGTTACATCGAGCGCTCCAATTGGTGGGTTGGAATAAACAGATTCCTATTTCAGTGGGTTTAACACACTTCCGTAGCTTAGCGACGTAGGACATCTCTGGTGGAAAGGCAGGCTAAGGAGGGAAACTGATACTTTATCACGTATTGATTACTTACTGAATTCCGCGGTCGTCGCATACCTACCGGAAATATCAAATGACAAGAAAGAGAGTGCTATAATTTTTCATTATTTTATAGAAACGATCCTTCCATATTATTTATCTGACAATTTATATCATTTAAAAAAATTATGGGTCATTTTATTTCTCATTATTGTTTTTCTATATCAACACACACATATGTTGATATAGGATGTTGATATACAACACACACACACATACACACGTACACATATATTTGTTTATGTAATAAATCCTCGTTGAATAATAAGTTTGTAAGTTCTTTGTAAAAATAAAAATGCTTGTAAAAATAAACTAACTCGATTATAATTAACAGTTTGATACACAGATCGGGAGTATAACCGTGTTTAATTTACTCATCATTATTTCGGGTTAGGGGATAACAAGACAAGTGAATTAGCACCTGGGTACCCGTTGGGGTGACAGAGTTTAATTAGAAGCTCGGAATGGATGGAGTCCTTGACACCATATTGAAACCCACTTCAATTTCCTTTCAATCAGTAAGTAACTACGAGTATAATATTTACCTGTCATTGGGGCCGAAGAGTTTATGACCAATGGCACACCTGACAGCTGATAAGGATTTCATGAAATAAAGCTTCTTTAGACCTGAGTAAGTACTTAATTTAAAATGGTCGTCAAGTCTGTTTTGAGAGGTTTCAGGGTGCCAAATTTGTATAGAGCTTTAAGTAGTAGTTAAAAGCTATATTTTTAGTTTTTAACCGACTTTCAAAAAAGGAGGAGGTTCTCAATTCGGCGCGTTTTTTTTTTTATGTCATACTTATCTCCGTGGTTTCTAAACCGATTTGAAAATTTTTTTTTTGCTCGTCAGTTTCATAATATTGATTACTAGCTGATGCCCGCGACTTCGTCCGCGTGGATTGAGGTTTTTTGGTTCTCGCGGCAAGTCTAACTTTTCGGGTTAAAGTAACCTTTTTTTAAAAATTCCTGACTATAATCTGTCTCTGTGCCAAATTTCATTCAGATCCGTTCAGCCGTTCTGGCGTGATTGAGTAATAAACATCCATCCATCCAAACTTACGCATTTTAAATAATATTAAATATAAATAACCTGAACCTGGAGAGTGACATATACTCTATCCCAGAAATTCGAAGAGATATCCAACGGGATTTTTAAGTCTAGACGAAGTCGCGGTTATCTTGTAGTAGGTAACACTAGCAACTTAACTAATAAACCTGTCAAAACAATGGAGTTATGGATTTACGAGACGGGGCAATAATTTCTAATGTTAACTGCATTAACAGCATGCGTTTGCGCATATCGCGCGCCTCGATGAAATGTAACGAGCACAAATCGCCCGACACGTTCCATCAACATCGGCGGCTTGTGCCAAACGCATTCGATTGAAACGTAAAGTTTACTTACCAACCGAAATATACGCAATTACAGCTCTCCCGACACAGTATATATATAGCAGTGTTCTAAATATAACAACACTAGATGATGTTGAACACTAGAATACTAGATGAATATAACAACTCTAACCTAACCTGAGTACTTTCCCAGGATTCAACCTATCTCTGTACCAAATTTCATCAAAATCGGTTGAAAAGATTGGCTGTTAAAGCGTAGCAGACAAACAGACAGACAGACAAACAAACTTTCGCATTGATAATAGATAGTAAGAATTTTCATTTCTTAATTTAAATGTATTTCTCGTATTCATGATGTACATACAATAAAGAATATTTCATTCATTCATTTCATTTATGGACTCTTGTACTTATGGTCTAGGTAACTGCCTCGTTGGTCTAGTGGTTAGCATGTTCAACTGCGGCCGACGAGGTCCCGGGTTCGAGTCCCGGGTCGGGCCATATTAAGTATTGGGTTTTTCTGTCTAGAAATTCTCAGTACTAGCCCGGAGTTAGGAAGTTGGTGGTGTTTCACCCCCGTGCCTCGGAGAGCACGTTAAGCCGTCGGTCCCGGTTATTATCACTAACATGATATTAGTCGTTAAAGCCCGCCAACCCGCATATTGGAGCAGCGTGGTGGGTCTAAGCTCTAATTCCCACTCTCCTATAAGAGTGGAGGCCTGTGCCCAGCAGTGGGACGTTAATGGGCTGTAGTGGTGGTGGGGTACTTATGGTCTGCCTCGTTGGTCCAGTGGTTAGCTTGTTCGACTACGGATGACAAGTTCAAGGTCGGGCCTATATGGATTGGGTTTTTCTCACAAGCAATTCTCAGTAGGTACTAGCCCCGAGTTAGTTGGAAGTTGGAGCCGCAGTATAATATAAACTAGTATTTTCCCTAAAGAGATACAAAAAACCAGCCATGTGCGTCTGAGACCACCTGCAGAGTTATAGGGTCCCGTAGTTGCCCGTCATAAGCGGACATTTTATAAGTTAGTCGTCTCACTCGTAGACTTGTAAAGTCTACTTAGCGGTGATAGTTTTCCTTTTAATTTCATTATAATATTATTAGCTGATGAACTAATCAAAACACTAATCAAGTTTTTTGATTCCCGCGGGAACTTCTAAATTTTCCGGAATAAAAAGTAGCCTATGTCACTCTCCAGGTCCTCAACTATACCCATTTACGTCGATTCGTTGCTCCGTTGCGGATACCTATGCCATATTACAGCTTTCTAGTACTAATAGTCACTGAGCCCAAGCCGCGGACGAACGCGAAGGACGGACATAAGGAACTTTATGGGTTCCTTGTTGTCTAAGGAACCATAAAAAGGTAGGTATCACGCACCGCCTGTCTCTTATTACTGCTGTGTAACTTACATTTCCACCCTCAAAACGAATTTATACCTAAGACCATTTAGGCATACCTACTTACGAGGGCCTCGAAATTTCGCCAGGCCGCGCCGTCGTCGGTCGTGGTAATAAAATTTCAATTTCACTCCTAATAGTATCAAGCCCCTCTTATATAACCAAAAATATGTCTTCCCGAAGGAATTTCGGCCACGCCAGCCTATTTCCACAGCTATAGAGATATTGTTAAAATAGTGCTTAGGGCGTGTGTGCGCAAACTATATTCCCTTTTTTTTTAAATATTGCTCAAAGATAGCACTTATGGCAATAGAAAGGAACAGAACACGGTAGTATAGATACAATGTTGGTTTATATTATTGAATATGAAAACTAACATGTATAGGAACTGCACGTGTTCTGTTCCTTCCTGGAATATTGTGTTATAACTATAATATAACTATAACTATAAATCTTATAAAAGTATAAATCTTAAAATCTAAATTTAAAAGTTAATAAATTAAAATTAAAACAAATAACGTCTCCGATGATGTCGGAGGAATCTGCTTCTTGTCGGAGTCGACAAGTTCCCTAAAAAAAAAACTATATTCCCTCACTCACATATTACAGATTAAACAATAGACCATAGTGCGCCGAGGCGGCAATTCGACACCAATCCATTGAAATATAGTCAGGTACTTTATATTATTTCAAGTTACAAAGTATTTTTCTACTTGCCTTGTATGAGTAATTCGAGTAATTATTAATTATTTTTCTACTTGACTACTCCGAATAAACAGCGACCTAAGTTTCTATATAGACCAGTGTCGATAATTTTTAAAACCAAAAAAAATAATAGTAGGATGAAACCCATTAGAAAAGGAGGGGAATATTATAAAAATGAAAGGAAAAATAATTTACGGGCGATCTGAGGTCGGGAAGGGGATGGGGGGGGGGTTTTAAGGGTAAAAAACGGGTTTTCTCGATTTCCGGCAAAACTAAAAGTCCTATCGAAAAAAGTAATATGGCAAAGTTGTAGGTAATAAAAAGATCTAAAACTTTTGTATTTACACTTTTTTCACATAACCTCAAAATTTATGTGAAAAATTCAAAAAACCAAGTTTTTGATTTTTTATTTTTATCTTTTACAAATAATTTTTTTTTTTAACGAAATTTGGTGAAAACTTACCTTTTTATGTCCCAAATACGCTGTAATTTATTTGAGTAAAAATATTTATTTTTTCACCTTATTTTGAATTAATATCGAAAAAGCACCCTAATTTTCAATCGAAAATTCACCCGTCAAAATATCAGCTTTTTTCAAAAAGTTGGTATGTTTTCTGTTCGTTGAAATCTCTACTTTCCGATGGTGAAAAAAAAAATATATGTTACTGTAGTAAATCTTCTCAGAAAATGCAAAAATCTAAAATCGAAAACTCGAATTCGAATTTTTTTTTAAAATTATTATATATAATTTTGAGCTATTTATTAAAATTTACACTTTAATTACTCGAAAAACGTTAGATTACATAAATATCAATTTTATTAACTTATTTGTTTGTTAATTATAGTAGTATATTTTGATTTGCAATTTTTTTTTTATCAATTTAACATGTAATCTAACGTTTTTCGAGTAATTAAAGTGTAAATTTTAATAAATAGCTCAAAATGATTTATAATAATTAAAAAAAAAATTTCGAATTCGAGTTTTCGATTTTCGATTTTTGCATTTTCTGAGAAGATTTACTATAGTAACATATATATTTTTTTTCCACCATCGGAAAGTAGAGATTTCAACGAACAGAAAACATACCAACTTTTTGAAAAAAGCTGATATTTTGACGGGTGAATTTTCGATTGAAAATTAGGGTGCTTTTTCGATATTAATTCAAAATAAGGTGAAAAAATATATATTTTTACTCAAATAAATTACAGCGTATTTGGGACATAAAAAGGTAAGTTTTCACCAAATTTCGTTAAAAAAAAAGATTATTTGTAAAAGATAAAAATCAAAAATCAAAAACTTGGTTTTTTGAATTTTTCACATAAATTTTGAGGTTATGTGAAAAAAGTGTAAATACAAAAGTTTTAGATGTTTTTATTACCTACAACTTTGCCATTTGACTTTTTTCGATAGGACTTTTAGTTTTGCCGGAAATCGAGAAAAACCGTTTTTTACCCTTAAAACCCCCCCCCCCCATCCCCTCCCCGACCTCAGATCGCCCGTAAATTATTTTTCCTTTCATTTTTATAATATTCCCCTCCTTTTCTAATGGGTTTCATCCTACTATTATTTTTTTTCACTTTTTATTATTTTTAAAGGCTTCTACCCTGGTCTAATATGCCTTTAGTTTTGTAAGCGATCATACGACCATGGAATCGACTAATCAGGCTAATGCCCGTTTTCACTAAACCTAGGAGACTCCTAAATCGGATGCCTAAATATTTAGGCCATGCCTAGGGGAAAAAAACGTTTCACCAACCCTTAGGTGATGCCTAACGACGTTAGGCGCCACCTAAAGTTACGACACCGATTGGGCGGTGCGTAACGCTAGGCAACCCATAAAATGACAGTTATGACCACGTTAAGACAACATCAGCTGCCGCTCAGCGCTCATTGTTTTATATATTTTGTACAGTTGAGTTATTGTTATTGAGTTGTAGTTATATGTAATTATTGAGTACAGAAGATCTATTAGAATTTTTGAATACCGGAGCCATTTAAATCATTTGTAACTTCTGCAGTCCAAGCTTCTTCTTTCAAACGATTTGTTTGTACCTACATATATCATGCGAGGTAACTTTGGATATATTAACGTGGCCTTTTTGTTGCAAAATACGCATCTTATTTTTTCATCCTCTGTGAAGTTTGCGGAACGCTTTCGCTTATTAGCCGACATTGTGGTAGGTACGATAACTTTTGTTTTTTTTATATAAAATTGCGAAATAAAATAAACCTATAAAATAAATTCTATTCAAAAGTTCAAATAACGTCGCTTAAGATGCAGGCACAGACCACAATACAGACTATCTGTTAAACGTCAAATACAAAAACTGACAGTTTTTGTACACTTCAGAAGTAAATTGACAACACGATACAAAAATTCATAGACAAGTTTAGGCAATTCATAGCTTAGGAGTTGCCTAGTGAAAATGGATTGGTGAAACGTAATGTATGCCTAGGGATCTCCTAAGATTAGGCGTTACTTATCTAGGCGTTGCCTTGTTCGTTGTTAGTGAAAACGGGCGTAAATGACATAAAATGACAATCCATTATTGTATGGGTGTTCCGCTATAAGCACTGCGAGCACTGGCAGTGCTCTTTACTGGGGACTTACAGTGCTCGCAGTGTATTTCGGAACACACCCTGTAATAACTCAGCTATCACTTCGAAAGACTTTTTTCTATTATAAATTCTTGGTCTTAAATTATACTTATAAATATACTACATTCGTAATTAAACTTTAATGACTTAGTTTTAAGGTTTATATATTTTTTTTATTATTTTAAAAGAAAATTTAAAAAAAACAGTTAAAAAAATTAAAAAAAGAATAATTTAAATATTCGTTTTCACTTCTATCGGCAATCGGCAACAAGTGAGCATAAATAATTAAAATATAAAAAAGCACGACTAGGGCAGTCGTGCTTTGAATTTATTAAAAAATATTATGAATTTATTTAAAAAAAAAATTATACCTAGTGTCACTCCAGATGTAAGGATTCTATACGATACCCAAATACTCTATAGATACTCTATACATCCAAATTCAGGCATTTACAAGTTATGGTGGAATAAAGAAACTCACATACATACAAATACAATACATACCCTGAAAACATTTGACGACCTCCCTGGCGTAATGTTGAGCGCTGTTGCCATTGACTCAACAATACCTGTTGCCTCAACGTGATTCCCGGCAGGGTCAATTTGGGAATTTATAATTTCTGAATTTTACTCTGGTCTGGTCTGGTGGGAGGCTTCGGCCGTGGCTAGTTACCACCCTACCGGCAAAGACGTACCGCCGAGCGATTTAGCGTTCCAGTACGATGCCGTGTATAAACCGACTAGGGGTATGGGTTTACTATAACTGCCGTCCCCTAACAGGTTAGCCCGCTACCATCTTGGACTGCATCATGACTAACCATCAGGTGAGATCGCAGTCAAGGGCTAACTTAAAGCGGATAAAAAAAACTTACATGAACCCTGAAAACATTACACTTCTTATTTTAGGCAGTTGTGTAATTAATGTATTTAAGCTGAGCCGTATAAAAGCTTCACGTATTCACCTACTTACCTAATAAGATTACTCACTCTAGAACAACATTAAAACTTAATTCAAAGCTACTTAATTTGTAAAAAGCCCTAACTTACGTAACTAAGGGATTGTTTTATGTAGTGGTGCCTTTATTCATATCACGTAGTCAAATAATGCCAGCCTTATGAAATGGACATTGTCCTAATATACTAATACCTCTAGAATATTAAGGCTCACCTACGTGTCCACTTATGAAAATTAGGAAAATTTTAATTCAAAATTAAGAAAATATGTTACACTTTAGTATATATTTTCTTAATTTTGAATTAAAACCGAACCACCAAAGAAACTGAACTGAAGTGACTTTACATATTTTTCTTTGGTGGTTCGGTTTTAGCTAATTTTTCTCCGGCCTCAAAAGAATACATTTTACTTAAAATTTTACTAAAGAAGTAAAAACTCTACACTATTGAAGAGCATAAATCTAAGTATTGCACTATATTTTTTCAAAATTATGTGACATTATTTGAAGAAGTAGATAGATATTCAATAACACGTATTTCCTTTAAAATGCGTGTTATTGGGAACGCCTTAAAGCTAAGGCTTCAGCCTTCAATAGCAATAAGCTAAATTGCCGACATATTTTTAATTGCTTTTTGACGACCTCCTTGGCGCAGTGTTGAGAGCTGTTGTCTTAACGTGGGAGGTCCCGGGTTCGATCTCCGGCAGGGTCAATTTGGGAATTCATAATTTCTGAATTTTCTCTGGTCTGGTCCGTCTGGGAGGCTTCGGCCGTGGCTATAGTTACCACCCTACCGGCAAAGGCGTACCGCCAAGCGATTGAGCGTTCCGGTACAATGCCGTGTAGAAACCGACTAGGGGCATGGGTTTAATATAACTGCCATACCCCTTACAGGTTAGCCCGCTACCATCTTAGACTGCATCATCACTTACTATCAGGTGAGATTGCAGTCAAGGGCTAACTTGTAGTGGAATAAAAAAAATGTCGGCTCCGGCAAGTCACTTGCACTGTGTAAATACTCGCAGCAAGTCAATTTCAGCAACGTGCACAAGAGTTCATTTAGGAGTTAACTAAATTGCACTCGACTTGAAAGAAGTCGCGAGCCGAAGCATCTACTCGTAGGAACTTGCAGGAACTAACCGCATTACTATCACAAGAAATCGAAAATCCTGACAGTTCAAAATTCAAAATTCAAAATTCAAATGTTTTTTATTCAAATAAGCTTTTACAAGCGCTTTTGAATCGTTATAATATGAATCTACCGCTGGTTCGGAATGCCATTCCTACCGAGAAGAGCCAGCAAGAAACTCGGTGGTTGCTATTTTCCATCAAAACTTACAAT
This sequence comes from Erebia ligea, assembly GCA_917051295.2. NCBI lineage: Eukaryota > Metazoa > Arthropoda > Insecta > Lepidoptera > Nymphalidae > Erebia > Erebia ligea. The sequence goes on from OU785241.1 coordinate 5,199,336, forward strand.
CATCATAATGATACAAGTAACTGCAGTCCCACGCATAGCTGGAGCGAATCAAATCCACGCTTTTTTATCATTTATGTAATCTTCGATTGTATAGTAAGCTTTTTTCACGAGCATACAATACACGCCAAGACTGGCAGACAGAGGCAGCCCCATTTCCGACGGTGGCACCCGTTCACGAGCATGACGCATGATCCAGCCATTGCTTCGCTCAACCATATTTGAGGGAACGTAACAACCCGCACCACACGACACCACCACAGAAACGTTAAAGAGAGTGTGACAAGTGAACAACAAATGAAGACAAATGTGACAAGTTATTGAAAGAGATACCGACTCTCAGCGATTAAACAAGCCATGTGGTGTATCATACTTACTTCATACTAGTTATACCATACTAATTGACCGAGCGAAGCGAAGGAGCTGAGTCTACTTGAGTGAATTTGCACTTGTCCGTCCGTCCGTCCGGTCCGTCCGTCTGTCAGAGCCTTATAACTTCTGAATTACTGAACGTAATTACTTCAAATTTAAATATAATATGTAAACCGATGGCCTCCAGCCAAATATGGCTTAAAAAGTTATAAAAATCTTTATTTTTCAAAGGGGGGAGAGCCCCCCTGGCTCTCATAGAAGCGAATGCGAAGTAAAATATTTTTTATAGCGTTACATAGGGTTGCGGTATATCATTTTAAAGATAATTAGATTAACTCTCAATTTTCTGAAAGGCTGAGCCTGAAACTTGATTAATTATTTGAATTATATCCTGTACTTGAACAACAAATACTAAAATTAGAATAAATATTATAAGGAAACGAAATTATTTAATTTTTAATGAGCTTTAGTATTTTTAACAGAACTTCACAATGATGTCAATAGATGGCGCTCTGTAAAAGTTTATTCGTTTGTGCTTACAAATAATAGACGTTAGCACCATCTACGTGGAATAAAAAAATTGTCTACTGATAGTACCTACTGATGTCTATGAACGTAAAGATAGTTAAAACTATCTTATGGATACCGCGAGGTCTCAGTTCGGGGCGAACCACTAGTATTATAAATGCGAAAGTGTGTTTGTTTATTGGCTTGTTGTTTCTTGGTTTGTCCTTCAATCACGCCGCAACGGATCGACGTGATTTTAAGTATGGGTACAATTGAGGACCTGGAGAGTAACATAGGCTACTTTTTATCCTGGAAAATGAAGGAGTTCCCGCGGGAATCATAAAAACTAAAACCACGAAGCCAGCCGTGCAGACGTGCAAGTCGCGGGCATCAGCTATTGAGATAAAAGTAAGAAAATAGTTATATACTTTCACTAATCTATTTTTAAAAAACTAGCAAACGACGCGGAGTTTTTCACTCTGAGCTTCTAAGATATACTTGGAAATGTTCAAAACGAACTAAAATAATTAGATACAGGTACTTACTGGAGCTGATTCTGTCGTGCACAATTTCTAAACTAAAATGACAGCATTCAAAATATGTCTCTTTCGGCTCTCGATCGGTATCTACCTACTATACGGAGAGAGAGTTGAACGCATTTTTCTCACGTTCGATTTTTCATGTTTTATGCATAGATTTAATTTGGTCTCGCTGGGGAGCGCAGCGGATAGGGTTTGGGAATTCCCGACAATTACAAAGTCCCGGGACACGAGAAGACGGCCTACAAACAAAGTCCCGGGAATTCCCGGTACTTCGAAACTTTTGAGGAATAAAAAATTTTTTGTTATTTTTTTTGTTTTTTTAAAGAGCGGTAAGCCTTTTTTAAAGAATTTTAATTGAGTTAATTTCTGGTGAAACGTATTAATAAAAGGCATTTTTTTGTAAATATCAACAGTTATTAAACAGAAAATTAAATCTTAATAACTTTAACGTTAATTTCAGTCTTAATAATGGATTTGTTTATTTCTTTTAATCACACACAGATTCACTTTTAAGCAGTTAAATCTTAAAGTTATAAAACGAACTTAGTTAAAAATCATACAAATTCTTAATAACTTTACTATTATCTAGTAATTCTTTGTTAATTTAGTATCTATTCATTGGTCATAATCACAACATTTTTAATTCTCATAATCATAGATACGTCACAGAACAACCAATATGGCGGCATGATGGCGGCGCGGCAAACGCATTTATTGTGTTGTGTACTTAGTAGTTATGTAGTAGACCAAGTAATTATTCATTAAGCTAACAGATGGCGCTAGGCTCCTTCAATTATTTGAAAATAAAAATGATTACAAACAATTTCGATAATCTTGTCTCCTCTCGAGTCTCGAACTGAAAGTCCCATGACTCGAGACAACTAAAATTACGAAAAGTCCCGGGACTTCGAGATACGAGACGTCCCGGGAACCAAACCCTAGCAGCGGATGATAAATCTATGGTTTTATGCTATCAATTAGAACTTTTTTCTAAAATACAAAACAAAGACCTACCCTGAACTATCTATCTATCCCTTTAACAAAAATTACATTGATCCTGTATCACTCCAAAGTAATAAAACATTCCTATACGTGGTAATAAAAACATCAAAAATAATGTTATTTTTATTGGTTGATGATAGGTAAAGTTTGCGTACCTATTGACCTAAAATTAATAATACTAGCGGCAGTCCTGGATATTTGTACGTCTTTTCAAATGAAAATAAGGAACTGTTGTAAGGAACGCTTATTCGCTTGGCGGAACATCTTTGCAAGTAGGATGGTAACTAGCCACGGCCGAAGCCTCCCACCATGCCAAACCAGAGAAAATTCAGAAAATATAAATTCCCAAATTCCAAAATTCCCTGCCGGGTTAATCCGGGACTTCCCACGTTAAGACAACAGCGTTCAACCACAGTTCAACACTGCGTCAGAGAGGTTGTCATAAATAAATAAAATAAAATAAATAAAAAATAAAAAAGCCTTTTATTTCTACTACCACTTATTCCTTATTCTATAATATACAAATTACATATTTGTTACCGTGTGGCAGAAGTCGCCTCCTCGGCGTAGGCCTCCCCCAGCTGTCTCCACGCGTCCCTATCCCTTGCCATTGTCATCCAGTTTGTACCGGCCATTTGTTTGAAGATATCTCTCCATCTTTTTCTTTGTCGTCCCCTTTTCCTTTTTTTGTTTCTTGGGATCCATTCTGTGAGACATTTAGCCCATCTTGAATTGTCCATCCTGCATAAATGCCCTGCCCATTTCCATTTTAGCAATCTTGTTCTTTTTGTTATGTCATATAATTTTGTCCTTTCTCTTATGTCACAGTTTCTGACTCTATCTTTCATTTTTATTCCTAATATACTTCTTTCCATTTTCCTTTGGCATATTGCTATTTTCGTTTCATCTTCTTTTCTTATTGACCATGTCTGACAACCGTATGTTGTAGAGGTTGTCATATACCTACCTATACCTAGTATGAAAAGCCCAACGCGTTATATAGGTATTATTTTTTTATCTCGATTAAAATATTCTACCTTGGCTTTATTAGGGCTGTTATTAAGTTTTGATTCATTGCCAAACATTAAACAACTTAAAACGACTGAATTTTGCCAAAACTTGGCTACTGAATACTGAAGTTCCAGTAGTAAAGAGATAAAAAATAAATAATGGTTTAATGCTTTCTCACTTTCGCTAAGCTACGTTTACTCGCCATCTCACTATGTTTACAGTCTAGCCTATATATTAAAAAACTAGCAGATGCCCGCGACTTCGTCCGCGTGAAATAAGTTTTTTAAATTCCCACGGGAACTGCCCAATTTTTCGGGTTAATATACAGCCTATGACACTCACAAATAATGTGGCTTTCTATTGGTACTAGAATTTTCAAAATCGGTTCAGTAGATCCAAAGATTACCTAAGTACCTTCTACAACCTCACAAACTTTACCTCTTTGTAATATTAGTACAGAAAAAGTCTCGAGCATGGTCTCGAGTAGATAATGACATTAATTATCAAAACGTTTGTTTGCAAAGGCGTTTGTTAGTTTTTTGGTTTTGCCGTCAATCGCGCTTCAATAGAGTACCGGTGATCCATTCAGACAGTTTCTCTAAATTCTCCAATTGACCCTGCCGGGGACGAACCCGGGACCTCCGGGAAATAACAGGGACAGCGGTTACTTATGTAATTACAAATTAATGAAATTGTAAATTTTTTTTTTTCAAAAGAGCAACCGCCGAGTTTCTTGCTGGTTCTTCTCGGTAGGAATGGCATTCCGAACCAGTGGTAGATTCATTCGACTATTCATAAGCACTTGTAAAAAGTCTATTTGAATAAAAAAACTTTTGAATTTGAATTTGAATTTGAATTGAATAATAAGACCACAGCGCGGCGCTCAACAGAGAGACTCAGAGAGATCGTCAAAAGAAGATAAGAATTTCAGATGAGTTTTCCATTAAAACTTACCAGAAGACGTAAACTCTATTTCACTCTCTAGAGTCTCTACCCGAGGTAAAAACATTTAGCTTTAATTTCCTCTCCGAGCATCGTCGTCGTCGCGTCGGGTTTGTAAATAAAATATTATTTCGATGAATGCTTCAAATACCTTATATCCCGAATTGAACCATATTCGGGAACTTTGCAGTAATGTCAGCCCGGCTGTCTGGACGACATTCATTTGTTATTATTCTCTATAAAATATTTGTTAAGAAAATTCACCTTTAATTTTATAAATAGCTTTTGCCAAGGGGGTTTGCTTACGTTAATGTTCGATTTTGATTGGTAAACTTCAAATCCCTATTTTACCACATCGTTGAATTTTCAAAAATCCTTTCTTGGCGGATGCCTATACGTCATAATAGCTACCTGGAATTTGGGTGGAGCGCGATCCGTTCAGTAGCGGGTCCTTATTCATGAGCTTATTCTTATTTATTTATTGTAAGAATTAACAGACAATAATTTTAACTGAAAGAAATTTTTAGGGACCTAAGTATGCAATACTTAATCTTATTAATTAAGGACATGTACCTAATGGTTTATTGTTCAAAGATTACGATTCGATATCTTATACCGAGTGCATAAAACTCATAACAGCAAACATCAGTATGATCGCCCTTTATATAAACTTTATGTACCGATCTATTTTATAGTCAACCTTCGTCTAGAATCAAGATGTAGGTATGAAGACGCGCAATAGTTAAAACTTTTGTATCCTGGGGTATGACATCAATTTTATTGTGCTAGATTGGAAAACTTTGGTCGCTGTGTTGTGGATATTATTTAACGAAAGAAATTGATAATAATACATGCTTTATATACCGGACTCACCCTCATCCGAGTCGGCATCATGCCCCCGTGTGAAAAAAAAGAAACCGGCTTTTTTTTTTGGCGGGGGGTCTGTACCTACTCTGTATCCGTAGGTACTAATATTAGAAATACGAAAGTGTGTCTGTCGATCTGTCTATCTGTCTGTCTGCTACGCTCTATCAGCCCATGCTCGAGACCCGCCCTGCCCTCTATCATCTATGCCCTAATTAGTGAGTTCACCACTGAATATTAAACAGATGTTTTAAACATACTTATGTAGATCTTCATGTTAAAAAAACCACATTGAAATTCGTAGTTAAGTACCTATATCTACAGTCAAACTTGGATTGAAAATTCGTTTCGAGATTCGGAGATACATATTATGTTTTTCTCGATGAATCATACAAATATTAAAGAAATATCAACACGAAAATCCAATTTTCGTCGCCAAGATTGATTAGAAGGAATCGCGTATGGACCGAAATCCAATAAATTGGTACGAGGAACGACATAATGCGAAACGTGAAAGGCTATACGTGTGAAATAAACAGTCGTATATATCTCGGTATAGGTGACACGTGATTCGCCCCGAACTAAGACCTCGGGTACCTATTTGCCTACTGTACAGGCACGAAATGAGCGGTAGCGGGGCGACGGACGGCGGTAGCGGGGCGATGTGATTAGTCAGAGAGCTGGCGACGAATTTCGGGAAGAAATTGAAAGATATCTGGTAATACTTTATAACCGACAAAAACGTCTGGGATTTATTTATTCGAATTCTATAAGTATAAAATTTAAAGATCTAATAAATTTAAAATCAAGTTACCAAAAAATGTTTCTTCGGATTTTTTCTTTTTGCAAATGTTTTATGCTGCGCAGTAGCGAAATAACCGCAAACGCTCTACCAGACTGGCAGAACTGGATTCGCCAATGAACGAAATTATATTTTTCCACAATTTCAGATTGCCTAAAGGACCTTCCCGAAATTCGTCGCCAGCTCTCGGACCCCATCGCCCCGCTGTCGCCATTGCTCGGCCGTCACTAGTTTCGTGTCTGACGCGTGTCTGACGCCTAAGGGTGCCTTTTCATCAAAGACGTGCCAAGAAGCGTAAGGATACGCGTAAAACCACCAATAGGATCGTTTCATTTTCATGGCTTGGATCGCTAGATTCAAGTATTTATTCATTCATGAAAAAGTAACAAATACACTGGTTTGAAAATAAACCGCAAAAAATTATGAAGTAACAATAAAGATAGATTACCTAGTCATATCATACTTCATACTAATATTATAAGCGAAGGCGTTTTTGTTTGTTGGTTTGTGGGTTTCTCCTTCAATCACTTATCATTGTCTAAATTCAAAAAAAAAATTGAAATTCAAATGGTTACAAGTGCTTTTGAATCGTTAAGTGAATCTACCACTGGTTCAGAATGCCACTCCTACCGAGAAGAACCAGCAAGAAACTCGGTTCTTGCTGATTTTTCTCGGAATATCTCTACTGTTCACCATATTCACTGTCTCAATCATATTTAATTGCTTAGAAGTAATAGGTAGGTATTTGTATTTTTTTTTTATTTTTTATTGGTGATAGGCTTGCGCTTGACGACAATCATGCTTAGTGCAAAGCAATGATGAGGTCTAGGTTGAAACGCGCTTGCCTAGAAGATGCCTATTCACTCTTGCCTTGAAGGTACTTAAGTTATAAGTGGCAGGAAACACGTGCGCTGGGAGTATTTGTATTTGTATTTGTGTGTGTATTTAATTATAATGTATGTTTCGTTGTTTCAGGGCTGCCAAACGACCTGGCAGTGTACTGGCATCAGTACCCGTACAGCTTGGGGCTGGTCTTCTGCAAATTACGAGCTTTTATATCGGAAGCGTAAGTTTATTTATCCTTTTATCTTATGAGTAGGTACCTAACTATTATTATACTATTGATGATTTTCTTAATGACAAGGTTGCATGGAAGCGACCTGTCCCTCATCCAGTAGCCCACAATTTCAGTTTACTACTTGTAACGTAACGTAGACCATGTGTTGATGTATTGTTTACTTAATGTAACACTTTTCTTTTTAAGAAAAGAGCAACGGCGTTTCTGGCTGGCTCTTCTCAGTAGAACAGTTTTCCGGATCGGTGGTAGAGTCTTGAGTCTTGACGTATAAATCATTTATCATTTATTTATCTTAATGGCTGAGTGTTCCCTAGAATGTTCAATTGAACAAAACACGTATCATTTTCTGTGTGTATTATAAAACAGAATCTGGCGACTTTTTGTAGTCTATGCTATGGCAGGCCTCACGTGGCCCTCACGCACTATAATCTATCTTAGTAAGGGCGATCGAAAAGTGTCCGGTATTAGATATATAATTGAAATTGTTATTTGACGATCATTTATTTTTTCTCTCGCTATGGCGGGCGTCACTCGGGCCTCGCGTATCATCGTGTTGTTTCAAATCTTTTATTATGTTGCGTTTTGTTGCAGCGCTACCTACGTGTCAGTCCTGACGATATCGGCCTTCTCCCTGGAGCGGTACCTGGCGATATGTCACCCTCTACACCTGTATGCTATGGCGGGCCTCACTCGGGCCTCACGCATCATCGTGGTGCTGTGGATTGTGGCGTTCCTCAGTGCCTCGCCGTTTGCCGTCTACAGCGACATAAGCTATCGAGATTACCCGCCAAGTAAGTCTTTTTTTATCCACTACACGACTAGGAAGCCCTTGACTGCGATCTCCGTTGGTGGTAAGTGATGATGTAGTCTAAAATGATAGCGTGCTGACCTCTTAGGGGTATGTCAGCTATATGTATTCAACAGATACCCCCGATCGGTTTCTACGCTAAATCGCTTGGCGGTACGTCTTTGCCGGTAGGGTGGTAACTAGCCACGGCCAAAGCCTCCCACCAGACCAGACCAAAGAAAATTCAGTTATAATTTCAAAAATTGACTCTGCCGGGGATCGAACCCGGGATCTACCAGCGCTCAGCGCCAGGGAGGTCGTTAGAACTAGGTATGTGTTGGGCATGAACATAGGAAGTTGGTTCAACTCTTAACTAGTTTATCGGGAACATGAAAGGGCTTTATTTGCCTTCGAACCCTAGTCCCTAGATCCGATTTGATCCCCGATGTGATTGGATAAAATCGTCTAGTAAATTTAGGATAATTGACTTCACTTTGTCCGATTTTGTTGGATAAATATAGGAGTAGATGGCAAATAAACCGATAAAACATTAAGAATTTATAAAAATGTTGAATTTTTTTGGTATAAAATTCGTTGTCTTAATCTTTTCTCGCTATATAAAGTTTTTCTCCGAGCAGAATTTAGAAAAGTCTGAGGAAAAATATTTTACTCATTCCTGCAATGTTTTCAAATTGAACTGAGAATTGAATTCAAATTGAATAAGACTCAAGATAAGACTGAAACTTAAAGTAAATAGAACATTTAGGTTCGTTCTTTGTTTGTATACCTATAGATTCAACTGTTTCATTTCTATGTGCTTTAAATCAGCCGGATGACAAACAGATGGAAGGACTTAGTTTTACTGAGCGACCTGCGACCATAAAAAGAGTTTAAATTTCGATCACTATTGTTCACTTATTACTCCTACTTCCATGCTACGTTTTCGTAGAGCGATAGGTACTCGTAGGTATATATTCGTAGACGTAATAATGGGCCCGTAGAGGCACTCGTTCGACGTCTCGTAGACAACTCTATGGTGCCATTCGGGTCGAATTAATAGTGTCGAATAATAAGGCTTTATGACCCTCGGGATTTCTGTCCATTTGCTGTGGGCGGTGTCGGATAAAAAGGACGATTATTTTTGTTTAACGACTTTCGGATATCAGTCATCCTTGAGCTGTTAGGGCTTCATTACCACGAACAATAAGATACGAGAAATACTTACTCTTTTCTTACATTTTATTACAATACTTATTTTATTTATATACTTACTTCGCTGAGTATTATAGTAGATTGTTCATCAATCAAGACTTTTTATTATATCTTTGCCTTTCTTACATTTCCATAATAGGAGTAAGATCTTTATTTTCCCTTGATATTAACAAATAAATAGTACCTAATATTCACTTTACCCTATGCGTTCACCTTGTATTATAAGTAATAGGTACCTATTGTGCATCGAAATTGATTAATTAAACATCCATTTAAATAAATGTAAGTGATGAGAAAAAATTCTAGAGATTTCGCGGCAATCCGCATTATACCAAGTAGGTACCAACTTTAGGTCGTCGTTTTACGTAGTAGGTTTTTAGGTGTAGGTCGCTTTCAGTTCAATTTTTAGGGTTCCGTACCAAAATGGTAAAAATGGAACCCTTATGGTGCGACTTTCTCCGTCTGTCTGTCTGTCTGTCCGTCCGTCACACTCGATTATTTCAGTAACTACCGAAGCTATCGACATGAAATTTGGAATAGTTGTGTATATTAGTGGCCCAAAGACACTGAAATTAAAAAAAATTAGAAATTATTTTTGTTCTTATTTAAAAAGGGGGTGAAAATCGGAGGGTTGAAATTTAAAAGTGAGATAACTGTACTGTGTGGGGTATCTTATGAAAGGGTTTACTTTGTACATTCTAAAACAGATTTTTAATTATTTTTAGCCATGATAGTTTTTGATTTATCGGGGAAAAAGTCCAAAAAAATACCGTTCCCCCCCCCTTCAAATCAAATCAAATCAAATCAAATCAAAGCATTTATTTGCATAGATTGCGTAGGTACATTGCTGTTACATTATTAAATTGGTATGAACTACAATCTGCCGTGTACTGGCATGCAAAAATTATCTAATAATTATTATTATAAATACTTATTCTAAACATCATTTATATCTACTCATCAATAATATTATAATATATTTTATTATTCTATACAATATTTATATCAATTATATTATTATAATTTATTGTATTTTAATCAAAACCGTCAGTCTAATGTTATATCGCTTATTACATAAATGTTCAAACTACCTATCTACCTATATATTTGTATCTGTTAAATACTCCTTAATTGTATAATATCTTTTCTTCAACAAAAATTCCTTTATTTTTTGTTTAAACGTTACGATATTTAGATTTCGGTCAGCCAATGATGCTGGTAGTTTATTATACAACTGAGGTGCCATATTAAAGAAACTATTACCAAAAAATGCTGTTGCATGCTGTATAAAACACAGTTTATTCTTTCTTCGTTCATTTTCGGAGTATCTAAACAGTTGATAATTTGTTTTAACGAAAACTAGCACTTCATATATATATATATATATATATGAAGTGCTAGTTTCCCTTATCTCCGGAGTTTACCAATCGATTTATGTATATTTTACAGGAAAACTATAGCCAATGCTCTAACTAGCATAGTTTTTTTGATATTAACAGTAAACCTCTACAAACAAAGTTAGTTTTGCGGTTCATTTCGTCTTGTTTTTAATACGTCATAAATCGTAAAACTTACTACAGGTTTGTACGGAACCCTCGGTGCGCGAGTCCGACTCGCAGTTGGCCGGTTTTTAAAATAAATTCAAATCTTTTCAAAAACCACGACTTCGTCCGCGTGGATTAAGATTTTTTGATTCCCGCGGGAACTCTTTAATTTTCCGGGATAAAAGTAGTCTATGTCCTTCCCCGGGATACAATCTACCCCTGTACCAAATTTCATGAAAATCGGTGGAGCAGATGGGCCGTGAAAACGTAGCAGACAGACAGTATATATTAGTATGGATTGTTTTTATAGGATCGAAAGTACGAGTAGCTATGTTCTTACGTGTGTCCACCACCACCACACAGCTATATAACACCACGCTTTTCTTGGTATTTCTTTAGATTCCGGCAACATATCTATGAACTCGGCATTCTGCACGCTCACAGCATCCTCTCCGCTGCTGGAGATCAGCAGCATCTTCTTCTTCTTCGTCCCCGCTATACTCATCCTATGCCTGTATGTCACAATGGGGATACACATAAGGTAAGTCGAGGTTTTTCTCCCATACATTTTGATTATTATTATAGGGCCATTATACGAGTACATTGATTGAAAACAATACAATAGAACTTAAAGCTAGTCTAACCTAATCCTTACTAATATTATAAATGGGAAAGTGAGTTTGTTTGTATGTTTGTTCCGCTTTCACGCCGTAACTACTGAACGGATCTGGATGAAATTTGGCACAGAGATAGATTATAGTCTGGAATAGCACATAGGCTACTTTTTATCCCGGAAAACTAAAGAGTTCCCGCGGAACCGAAAAACCTCAATCCACGCGGACGAAGTCGCGGGCATCAGCTAGTTACTGTATAAATCATGCCCGCGTGGAATGGTGGTAAGAATGCTGGCTGTATTACCGCGTTGGACAGCCAGGCTGATCCTTTGCGCAAACACCGAGCCAGCCCTTCTGTCACCAGATGAAGCAATTAACCGCGGTGAAATATCTCGCAAACAATTTTTGTCACTAAGACTCCACGGCCCCAGGGCAATTTTAATAATTAGGGATTTAAAAAAACTTAATGCACGCGGACGAAGTCGCGGGCATCATCTAGTTACGCATAAACCCCGTTACGAATAGGTAGAGCACTACCAATAATAATAGCATTTTGTGTTTCGTACGTTCGTTCGTTCTACGTACCAAGTTTGCTTTGAATGCTTGCAAGGCCTAAAACTCAATTATGCATGGCATCAAAGGTACCTACCTACGTCGACCGTCGGAACTCGGAAGGTTCGAGTATTTTGCTTTCCACGCATCAAAATATAGTTTGTATCGGAAAACCGGATCTATCGGTAGTAGAAGTACCTAATGTATTGTCTCCGAGCAAGGGCTCGGAAATGGCTGCATTATTAAAAAAAACAATATTGCCACTTTTCTAGCAGCATCTCCGCTGGACGATAATAATAATAGCTGGACTGTTAAACACGACTTTTTTTCTCTATTAATTTTCTTATTTTTCATTGCTTAACGCTGAACCACGTTGTTTATCGCTGTTTACTGTCATCGGTCGTTAGTCGTTACATGCTATTTTTTTTATTGCGTGATAGGCTTGGTCTTGACGACAATCATGCTTAGTGCAAAGCAATGATGAGGTCTAGGTTGGAGCGCGCTTGCCTAGAAGATGCCTATTCACTCTTGCCTTGAAGGTACCTATGTTATATGTGTGTGTCGTTCAACGCTGTAAATAACATTGTTCAACATTTTTTTCTTGTCTTATTTTGGTACTTGCAGTGTTAACTTTGCTTTCTTGTTAGTTGTTGAACAAATAAATGTTTTTTTTTCAATAGGTCAACCCGAGTTAGTGCGAAGACAAAGATTGGCTTATTCAGAGACCATGTATCCGGAGAATCACGGCAAGCAAAGTCGAGGAAAGCAGTAATACGTATGTTGGGTAAGGTACAAAACGTTTGAAACAACGACCTCAATTTACATAGACGGGTCCTGTCAAACAAAAAATGTGGACCTATTTTACTAACGCCATCTAGTCTGAAAAGCGGGACAGCGCTATGGCAGGGACAAGGACAGGCTTATACAGGTGAGGGGCATGCCTTACAAGTCGGACGCCCAACTTTTTTCTACGAAAGGGCCCATCTAACTATTACGTACATATATTATATCGATGGTTCTAAAAGGTTCGAAGTTCGAATGGAAACCGAATAGGAGTATGGGACTTACCATCTAGGTGAGATCGCATACAAGGGCTAAGAGTCTATGCACTCTGCGTATTTTCTAGGCTCTAACTGTAAGGTACTATTAAGTATTCTGTGCTCTAACATGCAGTAGGTAAAAAAAAGATAATAATAACGTGAACTATAATTTCACCTAGAATAGTTTAAATTTTCTCCTCACAGCCTGTAATATTATGTACTAATTAAAAGAGATCAGAACAAGCAAAGAAAATTGGCACCCCTTTTCAGGTAAAAAATTATGATCAAGTCATAATTTTCTTTCAAGACAAGGATCTTTAGTTCCATTTTCCTAAGAAGGTAAAATAGGAGGTTGAAATTTACCAATCAAAATCTGGGCGCACATTTACTTCTGTCGCCTGAGAGTTGGATGCTCACTATCACTAGCAGCCATAGTGTATGAAGAAGTTCAAGCTTCTCTACAGCAGCAATGAATAGGCTCAGATGCTTAATTCCGTTCGGATGCTGTTGCCTTCAAGCGAGCTTCTATTCATATTGACTTCTACTTAGGTGATTCAGATTGATGTTTCATTTTTTTTTTAATATTAAGGTATTAACAATAATAATTAAAATATTTACAAATAGGTACTTAATATTATATCCTATTTAAGATATTCATTAAGTTTACTTTCCATTTGCATAAGTGTCTCTTGCTCTTGTGTTAAACTGTCTTAAACAAATAACCCTGTCCCTTTCAGAAGTTAGTCAATTTCGAGTTTCTACAGTGTTGCGATGTCTTTGTTATTTATTAAATAAACATGAATACTTAATTAAGTAGGTACTGGTAGGTACTTTATCTAATGTCAGGACTTTACTACGTACAAGATCCTACGTTTTAGAGGGTTTTTGAGCGCGTTTTCAAACGCGTCTGGGAGCATTTAGGAAATTAGAAGGCGGATTGTCCAAGTATGTCATATATATCAAACCTGCGTAAGACTTGAAGGGATGAACATTGAGGTATCTTATCTTTTTATCTTTAAATTCTGCGTATTAGTCTTCTTGTCTTCACGCTCATATTTCTGATATTCATCATTACAGACCAAGACATAGACTAGATATTATAGTCAATAGTCAAAGTTTTTGACCGACAATCGCATCGATGCTTTGGAGGTCTCGATGCATTAGTGGAAAATACCGAATCGTGCATAGCGCATAGATCCAACAGATCGATACTGAAACAGCTAAAAATAAAGAAAAGGTTATGTCTATCACCAGTCTCCAAAGAATCCTCGATTATTTTAGCCACATTGGCAGAAGGGAGGGACACTAACATTGAAAAGATTGTACCGGCAAAGTGGATGGATGGAGACGTAGTCCAAATGATTTATACGGGCAACGTCGAATTCACACTACTCTTGGTAGCAAGTTCCACGAAGCCCTGCAGGTTGCAAAGAACCAAAGCATATCACATATGGCACGATAACCTTAACAAAAGATCCTTCGAGAAACTTTAGTTAATGTATTTTATTTCTAGTTGCGGTCGTGATAGCATTCTTCGTATGCTGGGCGCCGTTCCACGTCCAGAGGCTCTTCTTCATCTACGGCTACGACCATCCTCAGTTCCGCGTCATCAACGAGCATCTCTTCAACGTGGCTGGTGCTCTGTACTACGTGTCAGCGACTGTCAACCCGATCTTGTACAATGTCATGAGCGCTAGGTAAGAGTTATGTTCCTATAGCTGTATACAGCTATAGGAACTGAGGATTGTCATAGCTATAGCTATGACAATCCTCCCGGCTTTGTCAAAGTCCTCCACTGAATGTTAAGCCCTTGTATGGTCAGGCCACGGGTTCAGGCTTTTATATTGTCGTCTCAACCAAAAGACGCCCAGTGCTGGACGAAGGTCTTCTGAATTAGTCTCCACAGGACACGGTCTTGTGCCGCTTGCTTCCAGCGGCTTCCAGCTACTCGCTTATGGTCATCCGTCCACCCAGTGGGGGATCGTCCAATGCTGCGCTTTCTGCCTAGGCCTTATGTGTACATATAGCTAATAGCCGCCACTGAATATAATAATTTAATGAACTTAAAGATACCTAAGAAACTGGTTTTCTTTGAGGAAGCAAAAAATTTTATAAAATAAATCGGCCGTCGTTTGAGGGAAAGTGGCGGCGACCCACGTTCTGGTTCCTACCTGGTACAAAGGTTATCCATCGCCATTCAACGTGGCAATGCTGCAAGCATGGACCTATAAATTTTTATTTTTTGTTAGTAGGTATATAAGGATTTGTGTTAAATTTATTTTATAGTTAGATTTTAGCATATTTAATATTAATTCGTTATTTACTTTTTCCACCTTTGCGAGCCATTTCTATCTCACGTCCTACCTAAATTATATCTGTGAAAACTTGTAATTGGCGTTAATACTTATTCTTTATATTTTATCTATCCACTTTTGTTGTAGCTGTAAGTTTTCTGTTAAAAATAAAATAAAATAAATAAATAATTCACTAAATAAAAGTGCCACAATTGTTGGTGAAGCAAGGCTTTGAGACTCGACCGTAGTTAATAGATTCTCTGGTGAAAGGAATGAAATTTCCAACATCGATATCTTATTCAACAATTTCATAAATATCGTAACACGGTTTGCATTTATATTTATGCCAACTTTGCTCGTTTGTAATATTTCGAGGAGAGGAGTGCGCATAAAATAAATGTTAAATCCCAAGGGTTTCTAGCTACGGTTTCTTATCTATGTGATCCTTATCGCATGTACCTACTAAATAAGTCATTTTTAGAATCAGCTTAGTAAGTAACTACCTACGTTGCTTTATCGTTTTGTACAAGTGTAGTACGCTAGTCCTTTTTACAAGCTATTTTTCGTATTTACAATGGATTTTAAAAACAGTTACCTACCTATCCGCAATCGATTGAGCTGAAATTTTGCATACCTACACCTTAGTTTGGTTTGGATGACAATTAATTCATGGTTAGTTAGCTCAGATGGTAATTACTAACACTTTCGCTGCGTTACGGCAAGTATTTTGCCGTAGGTATTTGACGGTCCGCCAGTGCGGCAGCTCGTTTTCCTTGTTTTGCGCACGGTGCGGGGGTTATCTAACTATGTTCCCGTACGTGTAGGAAAGAGACAGTGATTTTTTCAATATGGTTGCTTTTAATATAATGATATTGTATACTAATAATGTACGGCAAAATAGTTGCCGTAACGCACAACAAGGTAAGTATTTTTATTCAGTGCGGTACGGCGACTATTTTGCCGTACCCCCCCAACCCCGCGCCTCACTGCATGCGTCCGCGCAGCCTCTCAGTTTGCATTAGTGTTGGCCGTAAGTGCTCGATATTTTTTATGCAAAAAACTACGCGACGAGACTTTCACGTAAAAAACATGATATGAGTAAGGGAATTACCTAGTTTTTAAAATTTATTTTATTTCGTTAAAGTTCCTAATATTATCTCATCATAGATTAAAAATAAAAAGTAATTATAATAATTTGGTACGCTAATATGAATCAAAATTTAAAAAACCTATTTGTATTTATTATTATTTATTTATTAATTAATGTATTTGTACTAAGTACATGAGTGACTGCTTTTTATTTTAATTTTTTTTATATTTTAAATATATTTTTTAAAATTGCCGATAGGTACTTGTAAGAGTAATTATTATGTTGACTAATTATGAAGAATTATGTTGATTTATACACTGTTAAATTTGTTGTGTCTTTAATAAAGAATATCTTTAAAATATCGATTGTCATTTCAGAAGTAAACCCATCCCTAGCAATTTTTTAACTTCTATGCTATACGGCATATACTGACTGATTTTGAAAAATCTCTGTATCTTTCGAAATATCATAGAGAACCCGGGGCTACCGCAGCTAGGTATACACGAGGATGTAGCCTATCGATTTTTTCAAAAAAACCATTGATATGGTGAGTTTCCACGTCTCCATGGACTTTGAAAGTCAGGTTCCGGTACGGCAAAATAGAGGTCGTAACGCATATCAGGAAATATAGATACGGGCAGTATTTGTCTCGTACCGCACGAGCCGTAGGTTTAGGATCCAATGCTGCCGCAGCGAATGTGTCTGAGATGGTTAGGGTGATGCCATTCTGAATTTAATATGACGGACTCCCAAAGATGACGAACTAGTTATTTTTTATGCACTCGCATTGCTATAGTAATTATGGGTAGGTATAAATTAAAAGGTTTTCAAATAAAAACAAAATCAAAAGAAAAAATACGAAAAGAATATGAAAAATAAAATGACGTCACACTAAATTAAATATAGCGGACGATAGAGCCTGTTTTTTACCCGACTGCGGAACGCACAGGGTTATAGACTTACCTATTAGTAAACCTAGTTGGGTTGTTAAGATCGTTGTCTACAAAACAAAAATTGGGTTGGGAACAATTAGCACAGAATAGGTATGTAAATAGTTAATGGGTCCAGCAGCTGCGACTCGTTTGATGTCGACCGTCCACCGACTAGGGTCTGCCAACGCTGTGCTTTCTCATATTATTACTATCGCACCGAACTGAGACCTCGCGGTATCACAGAGCGCCATCTATTGACATCATTGTGAAGTTCTGTTAAAAATAATGAAGCTCATTAAAAATTAAATAATTTCGTTTCCTTATAATATTTATCTAATTTTAGTATTTGATGTTCAAGTACAGGATATAATTCAAATAATTGATAAGTTTCAGGCTCAGCCTTTCAGAAAATTGAGAGTTCTGATGTCAACTTTGGACGTTAGAAAATCTCCACTTTGAAAGCCCCCCATTTCGTCAATTTTAGGGGAAAAATTAAAAAAAATATATTTTTGGACTCTAGACTCCTATAGCCCAGGCTATCTTTAAAATTATATGTACCACAACCCTATGTAACGCTATAAAAAATATTTTACTTCGCATTCGCTTCTATGAGAGCCCCCCAGAAATAAAGATTTTTATAACTTTTTAAGCCATATTCGGCGGGAGGCCATCGGTTTACATATTATATTTAAATTTGAAGTAATTACGTTCAGTAATTCAGAAGTTTTAAGGCTCTGACAGACGGACGGACAGAAGGACGGACGGACGGACGGACGGACAAGTGCCAATTCACTCAAGTAGACTCAGACTCTCAGAGACCTTCGCTTCGCTCGGTCAAAAACTAGACTTCGTTCGCGTGGATTGGTTTTTGAAGTGAAAACTTCTTTAGCCGCGTTGAGCACTTGAGCACGTTGAGCACTTTTTGGTACCTACGGAGTAAACTTGTGGATTCGCGTCACCGACACCGAGACCTCGCTGCCCCATGCTCGCGGCAAGACAAAAGGTCTTAAATATAAATATACCTATACTACATGCGCAATTAAACTTTAATGCCTTAGTTTTCAGGTTTAATTTATTATTATTTTTTTTTTTTTTAATAAATAATAAAAATAAAAAATATTCGTTTACACGTCTATCAGCACTCAGCAGTCCCTATGACTGGCAATTTTTTTTTATTCCCGCGGGAACTATGTCTATGTCCTTCCCCGGGAAGTTAACTGTCCCTGTACCAAATTTCATCAAAATCGGTTGAGTAGTTGGGCCTTGAAAGCGTAGCAGACAGACAGACAGACAGACACACTTTAATATTAGTATGGAATTCATATATCCATAGTATGGATATATGAATCTAATGAATAATTCCTTCCACCAGGTACCGAATGGCGTTCCACGAGACCCTACTCTGCAAACATCAGGACCGGAACAGCTTCGAGTATACCCGTCGTGAAACCATCATGTCCTCAACGTATCGCCCCAAGTCCAGCTTCTACCAAGAGCCTAGCAGCCAAACAGCCAGGTTATCCACCACCAAAGTGGACTTTGTGAAAGACGATTCGCCATTTTCTATTGAGACTAAAATAGATGAGAACACAATATTTTATTTCCCGAACGAAGCGAATACAAATAAGGAGGAAAATCATAATAATTGCGAAATTATGCCATAGAATTAAGTAGGTAACTAGCTGTTTAATGTATATCTACTAATTAAGTAATTAAAATTGTACAATTTTTTGTAATTTCTTGTGTTGTGACTCGAATAAAATATTTTGAGATCTGTACTTATTTAATTATTATTTACTAGATGATGCCCGCGATAAGGTTTTTTGATTCCCACGGGAAATCTTTAGTTTCCTGGATTTAAAATAGCCTATGTCTTTCTTTGGGATAGGTGCAACCTATCCCTATACCAAATTTCATCATAATCAGTTGAACAGATGGGACGTGAAAGCGTAGCAGACAAACAGACACACTTTCGCATTTATAATATTAGTAGTCCAAATACCTAGTTAGATCGTTTATCGATAATCGATAGATACAATATGGCCAACTGAAAAAAGTAGGCAATGCAATGGCCTAGGTTTTGTTTTAGGGATTGTTTTCGAATGCATTTAACCATAATATAGTAATATATAATCTTGTAAATGCCAAAGTACCTATTACGTTTGCTTTGCTACGTTTTCTCGGCCATCAACCAATTTTAACCGAAATAAAATACGATTTCCATTCGGCATTTCCTTTTCTAGATAATTATGTCATTGATTTATGTACAAGCCCATCATCCTAATTCCTAATCATCCTTATCGGAAATAAGTAGGCTTAGCAATACGATCTCGAGCCAGACCCTGTTAATACCCTAAATTGATATGGTATCAAATATTCAGTGCCAACTGCCGGCTTATACAGGGTGGAAAAAACGAACGGGACATGGATGAAAAGTACATCTAAAAGTAGACAAAGGCCCTTAAGGATGATTCACGCTACAACGTGTCGCCACCGGGCCGTGCCCCGGCCGGGACACGTCCACCGTGCGCTGGCCGGGCCAGTCATTCATGTTACACCGGGTTTTTTGCACGGCCGTGGCTGTATTATCTGCACGACTATATCTGTGTTATGTGGTTTTTGTCAGCTAGCGATTTCATCTGTCGATAGACTTCACGCTTAAGTAAATATGCAATTTTCACAATTTGAAATCATGAAATGGCAGCTATTGCAATTGCCATCGATGATGAAGTATTGGAAAAACGAAGCGAAACTAGCTAAAAGAAGATCCAACCGAAGCGTACATCCAACCTGGAGAAAGCGAGAAGCAGAAGGAGAATTTGCTTTACTTTACAAAGAATTAATAGATGATGAGAGCAAGTTTTATGGTTATTTTAGAATGTCTAAAGAATGCTTTACTTTTGGTACTTGGTACTTAATGGTACTTGCGCACACATTCTAATAATTTTTCATCGTCCATTTTGCTGTTGAGCTGCTCACTTCACTAAGATTTGACGTTGGCTGCTCTGTGGGCGCCCGGGCGCATATGTTCATGTTACAACGTGTCGAGGCCGGACCGTGCCGGAGCCGGGAAACAATACCCACCGACATTTCAACGCCGTGCCCCGGCCGAGTCCCGGCGGCGTACGGCCGGGGCACGGCCGGGCCACGGTCAGGCATGAATCGCTTCATACAAAAAGTACACCATATTGTTTGACCGTGCCCCGGCCGGGGCACGGCCCGGCCGCGCCACGTTATAGCGTGAATCATCCTTTAAGCTACTTTTTATCCCGGAGAAATAAAAGACGATCCACACGGAGGGATACGCAGGCATAAGACAGTCTACATATAATATGGATATGTACCTACTAGATCATTATGAACTAGATGATGGCTGCGACTTCGTCCTCATGGATTTAGGTTTTAAAAATCCCGTGGGATCTCTTTGATTTTCTGGGATAAAAATGTAGCCTATGCCCAGTCGGGATGCAAATTATCTCTAACCAAATTTCGTGAAAAACGGTTGAAACCTGCAGAAGAGCCATGAAAGTGTAGCAGACAGACACTTTCGCATTTTATAATTAATTTGATTTTTCTTATTAACTGGTTAATTCGAGAAAAGGTTAATATCGACCGCCATGCACGGCCATGCTAGTGTTGTTTGCGCGTCTCTTGTTCGACTTGGCTCGAGCTCTACTGTGCCCATATCTTCATACATTCCCCTATCTTTCTTCATTGAGCTTGTCAACCTCTAACGATATCAAAAGTAGGCAAACAAATATAAACTTTTTGTCAAAACACATAACTATATCAGAATTTCATGATACTTAACTTTATCAACAGTTCAGCCCCCCGATTACGTAAGAATTGTTCATCAAACGTTAAAGATTTTTGTCAAAGTAAAAGAAACCATAATCTCATTGAATTAAAGCTCAATTTCATCTGTCCATTCTTATACGTTTAGGTATAAACGATACTCGAACGTATAAGAATGGATACACGAAATTGAGCTCTAATTTAATGCTGTTATGGTTTATAAACTTTGACGACAAACTTTAACGTTTTGATCGGACATTCTTACATGATAAGGGGGCTGAGTCTTCTTTTCTAATACATCTGGGCAAAGCTTCAACAAAGTTTTGAAGCATAGACTGAATATTTGCTTTGTTTAGAAGTATAATATTTGCGTTGTCATTTAATTCGCACAAGTTACTCGCAAAGACGAGGAATTTCAATTGTTTTGATTTATTTTCCTTCTATTTTACAACGCATTTTCTTTCTCAAAAATTTCTTCTGACTTCACATTTAGGTAATGTGAAGATTTACGTTTCTAATGAGGGGCAGCTGATATTTTGGGTTTTAACTATTATTTTTCGGTGCAGATATAGTACGGTCTACTTATTATATTCTGTGCTACTTACCATTTTTTATCCAAATCGAAGCAATAAGTGAGGCCAGACGAGCGATAATTACGCCACTAGGCATTTTTCGGTTACGATCGCGAATTCATTGCGACCTAAAATTACGGTATTTTGTCCTTCAGTTAATGAACTAGGTATCTCTACTAGGTAGATATAGGTAACTCACTTCATTTATTTCATGGGTTAAGTATGGTTATTTTATAGGTACATATTATGTGATGTGCCTAGTACTAGGCACATCACATAATATGTACCTATGTTATATATATGTGCATAGTAGCAATTTGCGTTGGCTGTTGATTGGGCCTTTGTCCCAGTTTGGTTGGCCAACCGTTAGACTTGTCATCCCTAAAAATAGTTGTGCCTACCGTTGAAAAGTCGTTGGCCCTCTTTGCCATAAATTGTAATTACTTAGTTGGCCCACCGCAATATTATTAAGGACACAGAAATTTTACGGGCAAAGCTCACAAAATACCAGTGTATTTTAAAAATATAGTTTTCACTAACTATTTAAAGTTATAGGTTTAAGATTTTGTAAATAAAATAAACATTGGCTATTTTAATGAAAATGAGGCCAACGTTAGACCTTCAATGCCCCATTCTTTGTTTTTCACCCAGCTTTATTGGTAGTTGGCCCACTGTAGCAAGATTGTAGGCAATATTTCCTGACGTAACGTAACTTTTATGTGGTTGGCCCTACGATGGGACTTAGTCGGCAAACCCACTACCGTCTCCCTACGTACTACCAACTGTTGGCTACCGTTGGCTACAACACCCCAACGGAAATTGCCACTAGGGGTGGTACCTATAAACGCCCGGCCACCTAAGGTGGTAGGGGATTAAATTTCCAGGCACGCACTACTATATTTTCAAAATATGTGCGTTTAAAGAAATTAACTAAATAATATATCGCTTGTTTTAACGGTGCAGTGATGGGAAACATCGTGAGAAAACCTGCATGCCTGAGTAAGGCATGTAAAGTCTGCCAGACACTTGGCCCGAATAGTGAAGTATGGCCAAACCCCTTATTCTGTGAGAATACCTATTTGTGCTCATTGTAGTGAGGTGGCAATGAGTTGAAATGATGATGTATGATTACTATTTTAGCTTTATTAGGTAGGTGCTTTAGAAGGATCCTTTTGTCGACGTCCCTGACGTAGTGTTGAGCGCTGTTGCCTTTTAACGTGGGAGGTCCCGGGTTCGATTCCCGGCAGGGTCAATTCGGGAATTTATAATTTCTGAATTTTCTCTGGTCAGGTCTGGTGGGAGGCTTCGGCTGTGGCTAGTTACCACCCTACCGGCAAAGACGTACCGCCAAGAGATTTAGCGTTCCGGTACGATGCCGTGTAGAAACCGACTAAGTAGGGGTATGGGTTTAATACAAGTTTAATACAACTGCCATACCCCTAACAGGTTAGTCCGCTACCATCTTAGACTGCATCACAGAGTACATTATATTATATAGGTACGACTGAATCATCACTTACCATCAGGCGAGATCGCAGTCAAGGGCTAATTTGTAAACCCTGTAAGGCCAGTTCAGGAGTGAGATGTGCAACTCAATCAGCATATAAAGTCGCAGCCGCATTGTAGAAACTACCGTGTTACTTATCGGCTAGCCGTTATACAGCTACAGTACCTACCTACCTACTTAATATCCAGAGTATCTGTTACGTAAGTTCTGAGTTCTGACTCCTTAATTACCTACCACCAGAACCAGAACGTACCACAAGAAGTACGTTTAAGAACTTGGCCCCTATAAGTCGTAGCCTTTGTCAACGAGATCAAAGCCATATTATGCAACTAGCTGATGCCCGCGACTTCGTCCGCGTGGATTGAGGTTTTTCGGTTCCCGCGGGAACTCTTTAATTTTCCGGGATAAAAAGTATCCTATGTGCTATTCCAGACTATAATCTATCTCTGTGCCAAATTTCATCCAGATCCGTTCAGCCGTTGGAGCGTGATTGAGTAACAAACATTCATCCATACATCCATCCAAACTTTCGCATCAAAGCCATAAGGTGCCTTATACGGATTTCATGATGTGTCATCCTTTTCCAGGTACACTTTAAAGAATCGGGAGTCACAGCTGTGGGGATGTCATGGTATCAAATTAAAGGTCATTTCTTCATCTCTCGTTTGACCTTATAAAAATGCACACTCCAATACAAATTTTCTGCATAAATACGTTTCTCCGAACGCAAGATCTGCTGAAAATGACGAAAAATGGGGTCCGGATAGGTACCCATAAAGCTAGATCCGCTGCATATTTTAACTTGAATATTAACAATAAAGTGGGGCTTATATAGTCCTCTATCCATGGTGCAAAGCATTAAGCATACAAATAAATATGTTTATAGTTTATGTGGCAAAAAAAAAATGTTTCATACATTTTTCTATGAAAAGAAGCCGAGCGCTAGGCGTTTGGCGCTCAGTACGCGCTGAGACGCGCTCGTGGACGGGTGGGTGTATCGCTTTTTTGCACGAAATTTATTACGACAAAATGAACACCGTGTTGTGTACTGCCATAGAGATATAATATTCTCTATGTGTAAGAAACGCTTAGAAAAACTTGATACCGACATCCACAAAGAAGGAAGTTCTCAAGTGTAGGCGTATTTTTTTTACCCGATTACGGCAAAGCCACAAGGAAAGGGTATGTAAGGAATATATATGTATGTATGCATGTATGTATGTATGTAATAAAAAAAAATGTGAGCGCCATTTTGATTTTTTTTGTTATCGTCCCGATTTCGTTCAAAATCGATATCTGGGGTTCCCTGGGATCACAAACCAGGAAACTGTTACCAAAATTTTTAAAAAGTTAGCGTCATTTTGATTTTTTTTGTTATCGTACCGATTTCGTTCAAAATCGATATTCGGGGTTCCCTGGGATCACAAAACAGGAAACTGTTACCAAAATTTTAAAAAAGTCAGCGCCATTTTGATTTTTTTTGTTATCGTCCCGATTTCGTTCAAAATCGATATCTGGGGTTCCCTGGGATCACAAAACAGGAAACTGTTACCAAAATTTTAAAAAAGTCAGCGCCATTTTGAAATTTTTTGTTATCGTCCCGATTTCGTTCAAAATCGATATCTGGGGTTCCCTGGGATCACAAAACAGGAAACTGTTACCAAAATTTTAAAAAAGTCAGCGCCATTTTGATTTTTTTGTTATCGTACCGATTTCGTTCAAAATCGATATCCGGGGTTCCCTGGGATCACAAAACAGGAAACTGTTACCAAAATTTTAAAAAAGTCAGCGCCATTTTGTTTTTTTTTGTTATCGTACCGATTTCGTTCAAAATCGATATCTGGGGTTCCCTCGGATCACAAAACAGGAAACTGTTACCAAAATTTTAAAAAAGTCAGCGCCATTTTGAAATTTTTTGTTATCGTCCCGATTTCGTTCAAAATCGATATCTGGGGTTCCCTGGGATCACAAAACAGGAAACTGTTACCAAAATTTTTAAAAAGTCAGCGCCATTTTGAAATTTTTTGTTATTGTACCGATTTCGTTCAAAATCGATATCTGGGGTTCCCTGGGATCACAAAACAGGAAACTGTTACCAAAATTTTAAAAAAGTCAGCGCCATTTTGAAATTTTTTGTTATCGTCCCGATTTCGTTCAAAATCGATATCTGGGGTTCCCTGGGATCACAAAACAGGAAACTGTTACCAAAATTTTAAAAAAGTCAGCGCCATTTTGATTTTTTTTGTTATCGTACCGATTTCGTTCAAAATCGATATCTGGGGTTCCCTGGGATCACAAAACAGGAAACTGTTACCAAAATTTTAAAAAAGTCAGCGCCATTTTGAAAATTTTTGTTATCGTCCCGATTTCGTTCAAAATCGATATCTGGGGTTCCCTGGGATCACAAAACAGGAAACTGTTACCAAAATTTTAAAAAAGTCAGCGCCATTTTGATTTTTTTTGTTATCGTACCGATTTCGTTCAAAATCGATATCCGGGGTTCCCTGGGATCACAAAACAGGAAACTGTTACCAAAATTTTAAAAAAGTCAGCGCCATTTTGAAAATTTTTGTTATCGTACCGATTTCGTTCAAAATCGATATCCGGGGTTCCCTGGGATCACAAAACAGGAAACTGTTACCAAAATTTTAAAAAAGTCAGCGCCATTTTGAAATTTTTTGTTATCGTACCGATTTCGTTCAAAATCGATATCTGGGGTTCCCTGGGATCACAAAACAGGAAACTGTTACCAAAATTTTAAAAAAGTCAGCGCCATTTTGAAATTTTTTGTTATCGTCCCGATTTCGTTCAAAATCGATATCTGGGGTTCCCTGGGATCACAAAACAGGAAACTGTTACCAAAATTTTAAAAAAGTCAGCGCCATTTTGAAATTTTTTGTTATCGTACCGATTTCGTTCAAAATCGATATCTGGGGTTCCCTGGGATCACAAAACAGGAAACTGTTACCAAAATTTTAAAAAAGTCAGCGCCATTTTGAATTTTTTTGTTATCGTACCGATTTCGTTCAAAATCGATATCCGGGGTTCCCTGGGATCACAAAACAGGAAACTGTTACCAAAATTTTAAAAAAGTCAGCGCCATTTTGAAATTTTTTGTTATCGTACCGATTTCGTTCAAAATCGATATCTGAGGTTCCCTGGGATCACAAAACAGGAAACTGTTACCAAAATTTTAAAAAAGTCAGCGCCATTTTGAAATTCTTTGTTATCGTACCGATTTCGTTCAAAATCGATATCTGGGGTTCCCTGGGATCACAAAACAGGAAACTGTTACCAAAATTTAAAAAACGGCAGCGCCATTTTGAAATTCTTTGTTATCATACCGATTTCGTTCAAAATCGATATCTGGGGTTCTCTGGGATCACAAAACAGGAAACTGTTACCAAAATTTTAAAAAGTTCACTTCTGACTTTTTTTTTGATTGACTGCTGTTTTGTGATCCCAGGGAACCCCAGATATCGATTTTGAACAAAATCGGTACGATAACAAAAAATTACAAAATGGCGCTGACTTTTTTAAAATTTTGGTAACAGTTTCCTGTTTTGTGATCCCAGGGAACCCCAGATATCGATTTTGAACGAAATCGGTACGAATTACGATAGCAAAGTATTTCAAAATGGCGCTGACTTTTTTAAAATTTTGGTAACCTTTTCCTGTTTTGTGATCCCAGGGAACCCCGGATATCGATTTTGAACGAAATCGGTACGATAACAAAAAATTTCAAAATGGCGCTGACTTTTTTAAAATTTTGGTAACAGTTTCCTGTTTTGTGATCCCAGGGAACCCCGGATATCGATTTTGAACGAAATCGGTACGATAACAAAAAAATTCAAAATGGCGCTGACTTTTTTAAAATTTTGGTAACAGTTTCCTGTTTTGTGATCCCAGGGAACCCCAGATATCGATTTTGAACGAAATCGGGACGATAACAAAAAATTTCAAAATGGCGCTGACTTTTTTAAAATTTTGGTAACAGTTTCCTGTTTTGTGATCCCAGGGAACCCCGAATATCGATTTTGAACGAAATCGGTACGATAACAAAAAATTTCAAAATGGCGCTGACTTTTTTAAAATTTTGGTAACAGTTTCCTGTTTTGTGATCCCAGGGAACCCCGGATATCGATTTTGAACGAAATCGGTACGATAACAAAAAATTTCAAAATGGCGCTGACTTTTTTAAAATTTTGGTAACAGTTTCCTGTTTTGTGACCTCAGGGAACCCCAGATATCGATTTTGAACGAAATCGGTACGATAACAAAAAATTTCAAAATGGCGCTGACTTTTTTAAAATTTTGGTAACAGTTTCCTGTTTTGTGATCCCAGGGAACCCTAGATATCGATTTTGAACGAAATCGGTACGATAACAAAAAATTTCAAAATGGCGCTGACTTTTTTAAAATTTTGGTAACAGTTTCCTGTTTTGTGATCCCAGGGAACCCCAGATATCGATTTTGAACGAAATCGGGACGATAACAAAAAATTTCAAAATGGCGCTGACTTTTTTAAAATTTTGGTAACAGTTTCCTGTTTTGTGATCCCAGGGAACCCCAGATATCGATTTTGAACGAAATCGGTACGATAACAAAAAAAATCAAAATGGCGCTGACTTTTTTAAAATTTTGGTAACAGTTTCCTGTTTTGTGATCCCAGGGAACCCCGGATATCGATTTTGAACGAAATCGGTACGATAACAAAAAATTCAAAATGGCCCTGACTTTTTTAAAATTTTGGTAACAGTTTCCTGTTTTGTGATCCCAGGGAACCCCAGATATCGATTTTGAACGAAATCAGGACGATAACAAAAAATTTCAAAATGGCGCTGACTTTTTTAAAATTTTGGTAACAGTTTCCTGTTTTGTGATCCCAGGGAACCCCAGATATCGATTTTGAACGAAATCGGGACGATAACAAAAAATTTCAAAATGGCGCTGACTTTTTTAAAATTTTGGTAACAGTTTCCTGTTTTGTGATCCCAGGAAACCCCAGATATCGATTTTGAACGAAATCGGTACGATAACAAAAAATTTCAAAATGGCGCTGACTTTTTTAAAATTTTGGTAACAGTTTCCTGTTTTGTGATCCCAGGGAACCCCGGATATCGATTTTGAACGAAATCGGTACGATAACAAAAAATTTCAAAATGGCGCTGACTTTTTTAAAATTTTGGTAACAGTTTCCTGTTTTGTGACCTCAGGGAACCCCAGATATCGATTTTGAACGAAATCGGGACGATAACAAAAAATTTCAAAATGGCGCTGACTTTTTTAAAATTTTGGTAACAGTTTCCTGTTTTGTGATCCCAGGGAACCCCAGATATCGATTTTGAACGAAATCGGTACGATAACAAAAAATTTCAAAATGGCGCTGACTTTTTTAAAATTTTGGTAACAGTTTCCTGTTTTGTGATCCCAGGGAACCCCAGATATCGATTTTGAACGAAATCGGGACGATAACAAAAAATTTCAAAATGGCGCTGACTTTTTTAAAATTTTGGTAACAGTTTCCTGTTTTGTGATCCCAGGGAACCCCAGATATCGATTTTGAACGAAATCGGTACGATAACAAAAAAAATCAAAATGGCGCTGACTTTTTTAAAATTTTGGTAACAGTTTCCTGTTTTGTGATCCCAGGGAACCCCGGATATCGATTTTGAACGAAATCGGTACGATAACAAAAAATTCAAAATGGCCCTGACTTTTTTAAAATTTTGGTAACAGTTTCCTGTTTTGTGATCCCAGGGAACCCCAGATATCGATTTTGAACGAAATCAGGACGATAACAAAAAATTTCAAAATGGCGCTGACTTTTTTAAAATTTTGGTAACAGTTTCCTGTTTTGTGATCCCAGGGAACCCCAGATATCGATTTTGAACGAAATCGGTACGATAACAAAAAATTTCAAAATGGCGCTGACTTTTTTAAAATTTTGGTAACAGTTTCCTGTTTTGTGATCCCAGGGAACCCCGGATATCGATTTTGAACGAAATCGGTACGATAACAAAAAAAATCAAAATGGCGCTGACTTTTTTAAAATTTTGGTAACAGTTTCCTGTTTTGTGATCCCAGGGAACCCCAGATATCGATTTTGAACGAAATCGGGACGATAACAAAAAATTTCAAAATGGCGCTGACTTTTTTAAAATTTTGGTAACAGTTTCCTGTTTTGTGATCCCAGGGAACCCCAGATATCGATTTTGAACAAAATCGGTACGATAACAAAGAATTTCAAAATGGCGCTGACTTTTTTAAAATTTTGGTAAGTTTCCTATTTTGTGATCCTACGAAACCCCAGATATCGATTTTGAACGAAATCGGTAAGATAATCTTTTATACATTATTTTACAATCTCAAAAACTGAGTATTATTGTAGCCGCGAGTATTGTTTCGGCGCATAAATAGGTACATAATATTTACCGCGGCCAACAGCGTAAACAAGTACCTAGTAAATAAATAATCGTCTAATATTTTCAAGTAACAAAATTGGTTAGTTGGCTATAAAATCGAGCGTCTCTACGCTCTATAGCTCTACGCTCTCGTAAAGCGTGCATATATATGCTGTAGTGTGACGAGTTTTATACCTATAGTTGAGTTTTTTACCTATAGTTGGTCGCGGGGTAAATGTTTAAAGGGCCTTAAAAGTTTTAATAATTAGAGTAGAGTAATTAGGTACGAGTTTTTCATGTGAGGAATTGTAAGCTCTGGTTATAGAGCTTGGCATAATATGTAATAAATAAGTTTATTTTAATTGTGAGGAACCTAAGTACTACCTAGTACATAAATATCTGTGTACCTCGCTCGGCGTGACGCAAGAGAACGCTAGAGTGAGATTTGGAAATAACATACTTAGGACTAGCTATATCAGAGACATTATAAGAAATTGTTTTTGAATAAGTTATAAAATAAGTTTGAACATCGGAGGAAATATCCGTGCGACTCGTACTTTTTTTAAGATATTGAAACATTTTAAATGTAGAATTTTAGTACAGTATTATTGAAACGATTTTTCCGACTTACTGTTTCTGAACAAACCCAAACCAAAGAAAGTTTGATATTTTTGAACGATTTCTTAGGAAGTGACAGTTGCTGAATCAGTGTGACCAGCAGAGACAAGTTAACTAGAGATTTATGAGGATACCGCGATAAGCAAT
This sequence comes from Erebia ligea, assembly GCA_917051295.2. Taxonomy (NCBI): domain Eukaryota; kingdom Metazoa; phylum Arthropoda; class Insecta; order Lepidoptera; family Nymphalidae; genus Erebia; species Erebia ligea. Next base: position 5,229,561 of record OU785241.1, read on the forward strand.
AAGTAGGTAGAATAAGTAGTAGGTTCTATAGTTTAGTGACAATTTTTGTCGTAGTTTAAAAAAATTGAGTTTTTAGAAATTTCTAATAAAAAATTAGCAGAAAATTATTGTAAGCTTCACTGATTACTAATTAACTGAGTTCAACTTGGTCAGTTACATACCTAGTGATGTATTTCATTGGAATTTAGTACTTCCTTAGTCATACGTGTATTCACACTCGTTCTAGTTGTAATAATTAAGTATTATAAGTGGGTGGCAATAAATTATATGCCTGCGCAAGTGTAATAAAAAGCAAGGATGGCTAAAACTATTATTTTTATAGTAAAAAATATTGACATTAAGAACTTCACAAACGATTCAATTTTATTGTTATTGATTCCCAGACCCTCCTTTTATCCTATAGATTTATCTATAATATTATTTTTATAGAGGTAGGTATGTATGTTTGTTATTATTTAATTATTAAATAATGATTTTGTATTGTGTTATCTGTGAATGATAAAGAGTTTTTACTAAGTTGCAATTATTATTATTCACTAAGTACTCGCAAAAAGTCGGACACATGTTAGCCACTTTATTTCCAATAGCTAGCAGAATTATCAATTTTATATCTGGTCACACTGTTTAGGATGTTGCGTCACATGAATGTCAAATTGAAATGTCAATGTCAATCTTTTGATGTCAATGTCAATGTTGGTTACAAATTACAATAATTCCAGCGCGTCTTTTCATATATCGTTTTAAAATCTTAAAACTTTTTATATAAAATGTTAGCATAAAATGTTTTACTCAATGATCATATTGAGCTGTTAAAAAGTGGAATTTGTGTGCATGTAGAAGGTAGAGCAATACGTAGTATGTCTTCCCAGTTGTCAGACGAGATCGCTGACATTGCCATGACAGGAACAGAAGCGGATTCTTCGCAAACACAAGCACATGAAGGTAAATAAACAATTATCCAGCTGCTGTCGCATAAAAAGGCCTTTTAGTTATATATGTAAGAGCCAGCTTGTATGCCTAAGTGTACTGCTCATAACAACTGCTGTCTCATAAAAAGGCCTTTTAGTTATATATGTAAGAGCCAGCTTGTATGCCTAAGTGTACTGCTCATAACAACTGCTGTCTCATAAAAAGGCCTTTTAGTTCTATATGTAAGAGCCAGCTTGTATGCCTAAGTGTACTGCTCATAACAACTGCCCCATAGCATAAAAAAGGGTGCATCAGTAATTGCTACAATTATTGTAGTTTAATTTGTGGTAGTTTTGCTGCGATCAAATAAAACAGCACTATCTTGCTGTGCTTTAGTGTCGTCATAATCTTTTTTAACTGATAGAACTCCTCTGCTGTACATAGGTCTCCTGCAACAACCTGTATACCACTTTATATGGCATGTGCCAAGCAGTGAGCTGTGGTCTAAACTAGAGGCACACAGGCAGCTCAAGCGAAGCAAGCTCGAATCCTGCCAGTTCTACACCTTATGATAGATTTTGCTTAAAAATATTGTTATATATTATCTTCCATTGTAGAGAGTGTGTGAATTTAAGTGTCTAGAATCTAAAACTAGACTCTAAAACTAGACTGAACTAGAATCTAAAATAACAAATAACACACAGATGTAACTTGGCAAAAGCTAGAATGTGAATGTGTGTAGAATAGGTAAATATATATTCATTTTTCTTCAAAGCTTCAAGTGTTACTGCTGATGATGCATCAACCAGCAATGCGGCAACACCTGCCAGCAGTGAGGGTCAAGCGTCGCGGCAGTCAAACCTGCAGCGCATACAACAGAGAAAGAACCAGGTCTACAACTGGCCACACAACAAGAAACTGCTCAAATTGGCCATTTACTCTGCTTGCCAAGTAAGTAATTATTACTCTGTGGTGTGGTTTTAGATTTTTTTATTCCCGCGGGAGCTCCTTAGTTTTCCAGGATAAAAAGTAGCCTATGTTACTCTCCAAGTCCTCAACTATACCTATGCCAAAAATCACGTTGATCTGTTGGTCTGTTGCGGTGTGATTGAAAGACAAACCAACAAACAAACACACTTTCGCATTTATAATATTAGTATGATGGCAAGTACCGCAAAACAAAAAGTACACATCCCCAGTCGAGTACATTGGGTTAATAGTCAATGTTATGCAATTTGTTAAATCCTAGTCTTGACAGGCAAACCGCTTGCTAACATTAGGCTGTTACTTTTTTCAAAAGATTTTATTGATAATCTTACAAAACAGTTTACTATCTTGTTATATGATATTAATATTGTTAAATTAATGGATCATTTAATCATTTATTTATAAAGTTATTTTAATTTTTCTATCGCCCCAATATATTTAATTTTATTTTAATATTAATTTTTATATAAATTTAAAATAAAATTATCCAAAAATGTTTCTTGGTTCTACAACTGCTTACAACATGGTTGCTTTGCACCAAGTGTCCTTCCATCCTGACAATGGACAGGATGATATAATTATCCTGTCTGTTGTCAAAATAATTATTATTTTGATAGGAATTTTTAATACACCTAAAAACTGTTGACATTATTTACAGTTTGGGATGTTAGCAATAGTTAGTATATCAATATGCAATATAGACAAACTAGCTGATACCCGCGACTTCATCTGCATGTATCAAGGTTTTTGGGTCCCGCGGGAACTCTTTCATTTTCCGTGATAAAAAGTAGCCTATGTGTTATTCCAGACTATAATCTATCTATGTGCCAAATTTTGTCCAGATCCATTCAGCCATTCTTGCGTGATTGAGTAACAAACATCCAAACTTTCGCATTTATAATATTAGTAGGTATAGATAGACAACTTTAGGACATTTTCACACAAAATGATAAGGTACTGAAACTGCCTCGAAACTGCCTCTTATCCTCAGACCCCAGACTGTGCCTGCAATGGCTGGAAGACTCCGGTTGCACAACAATCAGGCAAGGGGAGCAGAGCTGACAATCAACCATTGGCCAGCTTCACAGACCCCTGTCGTAACTGTGATCATATTTTAGGTAAATAAATTCAATAGAGGAAATTAATGTAAAAAAATATTAGACAAAAAATGTATACCTGTAGCCTACATTCTGATAAGCGATTTTTATTCTGGGTGTTGACGTTTTTTTTCCATTTCAAAAGAGAACACTCTTGTATCAAAATCGGTTGAACAGGTGGGCCGTGAAACAGGCAGCCACAGGGGCTGATTCTGTGTAACACAATCTCTAAACTAAACTAAAATGGCAGCTTTAAATCTAGTTCCGTCCCTTTCCGTAGGGAGTATTATGAAAGGGTTAGCAATATTTGTAATGCTCTAATTTTAGTTTAGTTTAGAGATTGTGCACTACAGAATCAGCCCCACAGACAGTGTAACAGACAGACAATTTCGCATTTAATTTTAATTTATTTATTTTAGGACACTCAACAGGTTACAAATCAATACATTAACAATAAAAATATAGTAGAAAACAGAGTTATATGCATTATGCATTTATAATATTAGTATGTATATAGATGCACTTCAATGCAAATCTAGCAAAAGACAATGCAACAACAACAATCTACAATGCATTATATTAAAGTTACATATTTACACCAACATACTAAATTTTTGCCTTTTTGTTGTAGAAAAGCATGTAAACCATCTACAGGGTCTATCCGTAACGGAGGTGAATAAACTGCTGGGAGCGGTGGTGGACGTGGAGAATATATTCATGTCCATGCACAGAGAGGACGATCAGGACACTAAACGTGTTTATTATTATTTGTTCAAAGTAAGTCAAAGTTGTCTTCAAAAAAAAAAAAAGAGGAATTGCTGAACAGATTTAGAAAAAAAAAATTTCAGTGGTTATAGGAAGGTTGTGAAATGGTCCCATATTTTTTTTTACATTTTCATTAACAGAGTTGTAATCAATAATAATATACAAATACAAATATAATATGTGTGCAATATCATGCGATCAGTCTTCTGACTTGATGACTGATTGCACAAATAAAAAAGTTTATATATATTTTAGGCAAATGAATTAATTTTAAAATTAACACTTAATTTAATTTTTAATTTAAGTTTTATTTACGTATACTAGGTTACAATCAAGATTGGGATGCACTTGGATATCCTTGTTTTGTTTTCATTATACCTGTTTCAATCGTATATATTATCATAATGTTAATTTAATTTTTAAAAAATGCTGCACGCGTAAAATGCGTAAATGTTGTGCCTCAGAAAACGCCATTTTTCACCGACTTGCAAAAAAAGGAGGTTCTCAATTAGCCGTGTATTTGTTGAACAAAGAAACTTCAATATATCTGTTCTAAAATTGCTAATTTTTATTATAGCTGCTCCGAAAATGCATCCTAACTCAAACACAGCCAAAAATCGAAGGTCCTCTTGGCCAGCCTCCGTTCGAAAGGCCCTCCATAGCCAAAGCTATCACAAACTTTGTCCTATACAAGTTCAATACATTACCGCAGAGGGAATGGCAGACTATGTATGACTTGGCTAAAATGTTCTTACATTGCTTCAACCATTGGAACTTTGAGACTCCCAGTGTGAGGAAACAGGTAAGACTAGAAATAAGAATTTGATGCTATAGTGTATTTTTGTTGTTGGTCTAGTTGTTAGCATGTTCGACTGCGGCCGTAGAGATCACGGATTCGAGTCCCGGGTCGAGCCATAATTAAGTATTGGGTATTTCTGACAAGAAATTCTCAGTACTAGCCCGTAGTTAGGAAGTTGGCGGTGTTTCACCCCCGTGCCTCGGAGAGCACGTTAAGCCGTCGGTCCTGGCTATTCAATCAATCAATCGTTTATTTGCAAGAAACATTGTACAATTATTATCACTAACATGATAATAGTCGTCAAAGCCCGCCAACCCGCATCGGAGCAGAGTTGTGAGTCTAAGCTCTAATTCCCTCTCTCCTATGAGAGTGGAGGCCTGTGCCCAGCAGTGGGCGTTAATGGGCTGTAGTGGTGTATTTTTAAAATTGTTTTTGTCAAAAAATATAAATTACTAATAGTTTTTCTATTTTTTTTCAGCAAGTTTCAAATCCGGAGGACGTATCCTCATATCAAATTAATTATACCAGGTAAGTTTTACGTTAATTTGCTTAGAACAGTGTCTAAGTTGTTAAGAAAGTTAAGTTTTTGATTCCCGCGGGAACTCCTTAATTTTACGGGATAAAAAGTAGCCTATGTCACTCTCCAGATTCTCAACTATACCCATACCAAAAGTCACGTCGATCCGTTGCTCCATTACGGCGTGATTGAAGGACAACCCAACAAACAAACACTCTTTCGCATTTGTAATATTAGTATGAAGTATGATTTTGCTTTTTAAGAAAAGAGCTCAGTTTCTTGCCGGCTATTCTCAGTAGAATCAGCTTCGAACCGGTGGTAGAGTCTAGATGTATCATCAATATCCTAAGCCGGGAACGAGACCAGACCAGAGAAAACTCAGAAATTATAAATTTCCCAATCCACGCTGCTGGGTATGGAACCCGGGATTGAGGTCGTCAAAACCTTTAACAGATATTTCGCGTTCCAGATGGCTAGTGTTCTGCCACGTGCCAGCGTTCTGCGATTCTCTGCCGCACTATGAAACATCCGTGGTGTTCGGTCGAACGTTGCTGCGCGCGGTCTTCAAATCCGTGTGTCGACAGTTGATGGACAAATGTCGCTCCGAGAGGGACAGAATGCCGCCGGAGAAAAGAGTGAGTTTATTGTTCTTTGTTGTTTTTAGTGTTTTTACCAGAGATGAAACGGATAGTTGTTTACCGGATACCGGATACCGGAATCCGGCTAGCTACGAAGCCGGATGGCCGGATATCCGGCCCGTAGCGCCGCACAGGTACAGCGAAAGCAATCGGATCAATTCGGGCGGTTTCGGGTGTCATCATGAGTGATCGTGCCGGTGGTTGATGAGTAATTAATTACATAGCGAAAATTTGTTGTTTACTTGCTGAGTAAAGTGCGTGATTGAGTGTAATTTAAGACAAAATCAAAAAAAACTAAGTTTTTTGGAAGAGAACGAACTTCCTTGTGAGATTTTGTAACTTTTCAGTTATAAATAAAAGACATCATAATTATAACCCGTTTTCTAATTATTTACCTCACAAAAACTTATGTTTTAAAGTTGATTTTAGGATATTGTCGTAGTTTTTGAACATCCGGTATCCGGCCGGATAATATTTAGGCCGGATACCGGATAGTTACCGGATATCCGTTTCATCTCTAGCTTTTTACTAATATGTGATTACTATTTTTTTTAAATATAATAATATTTTGATCCAGATCGCCGAACATAATATACAGTCGCTTTCGGAAAATGTTTATCAGTTTTCAAACTAAAAACTAACCGAGGATATGAATTTTAGGTCTTTTGGAAGACCCTCTATTTAATAATGAGTTAGAAATAATTTATTTTTGATATCGGCATCATCCCTATTATAAACCTTAAAGTGGTAAACATTTTTAAACGGCGACTGTACAGGGTTACTTAGTGTAAATGTTAAAAATGATGGTATTACTACAGGTTCTGGTGCTAAACCACTTCCCTCGTTTCCTGAGTCTGCTGGAAGAGGAAATCTTCAGCGTGAGCTCGCCCATCTGGGATCCTGACTACAAACAACAGCCTCCCAATCATCTACAGTCAATTATCGATAACAAAACTCGTGAGTCTATTTTTTTTCTTTCTGGATCTGTTTTCGCACATTAGTACATTAATAATTATTGTGCAACTAATAATCCGTTTGCAAAATAAAAATAATTGGGATATCAGCAGCTCTGCCCCATAAGAATTCGTAAGACATAATACTGGAGAAGTACCTAGGCAAAGTAACTTCATAAGGGGGGGTTCCCATAAATATGTTGAAATAAGTTAAGATCTATTAAAGTTTATCATTTTTGAATGTACCATCCCAATTTGTTTTGAAACTTGAAAGATACATTATGTTCCAATTTTTTTAATACCACGCATTTATAGACAAAGCTTTTATTTGAATAAAAGTTATTTAAAATAATCAGTACTATAGCTGATGCCCGCACCTCGTCCTCGTGGATTGAGGTTTTTATTCCCCCGGATAAAAAGTAGCCTGTGTAATTCCAGATTATAATCTATATCTGTGCCAAATTTCATACAGATCCGTTCAGCCGTTCTGGCGTGGATTGAGTAACTAACATCCATCCAAACTTTTGCATTTATAATATTAGTATAGATATTAAAAATTAGAATCATATCATTAACTAAAATTATGTTTCAATGCTAATTATTCGATAAGTTTGCGCTCGACTTTCGACGCGATTTTTCATACAAATTAAGTGTAATTTTAATAGCTTTATTCGATTGCACAGCCAATAGACGAGGCGAATTCGAGCGTGTCACCGCGACCGGTGAGAGCAAAGACGGCTTCACTACTGTCTCGCTTTCTTCGTGTAAGTACAAACCAAGTAATACCTCATAATCATACTCATGTTTTTTATTCTAGACTTTTACAAGTGCTTTATCGTCGAGTGAATCTACCACTGGTTCGGAATACCATTCCTACCGAGAAGAACCGCAATAAAATTGGTGGTTGCTCAAAAATTACAATTACATCAATGTGTACATAAGTAACCTAAGTAGATACATAAGTAACCGCACTTCTAAGCATTGCTGGAGCGAATCAAATCCATGCTCTTTTATCATTTACATAATCTTCAACAGTATAGTATATCAACCATTTGATACTAAAATAATGTGCTTAAATATTCGTAATACATACACTGTATAAGATTTCTCTTTCAGGCTCAATAAAACGCGAAGACCTGAAGCGGTCATCCGAAGTCCGCAGCGGCGATCAAGGCGGTAAGCGACGGAGGTTAGACGACTCCATATATGACGGCTCGGATGACGTCAGCGAGCGGACTGTGGCCGATATAGTGGCCACCATCAGCGACCCCAACTATATGTGCGGACCTGATGTGAGTTACGCCTTTTTTACCCCACTATGATATGTGTTTACAGCTCAAATCTCCATTAAACTGGAAGCGAACGTCTGTGGCAGAAAGGTTGTAAGAGACGGAGATTATTATGTGAGTTACGCCAATTTTACTTGATTACGGTCGAATATAAGGCATAATAAGATGTGGATGCTTGATGCGAGCGTCTAAGACCCGCGGCGGAAAGCAAGGTTGCGACGGTCTTAGATGATGATGTGAGTTACGCCATTTTTACCCCCATTAGTGATTTAGACTCAATAATACGCGAAGACGTTAGGAGTTCATCTGTAGTCCGCAGCAGGTGGTAAGCGACGGAGATTAGACGACTCCATATATGACGGCTCGGATGACGTCAGCGAGCGGACTGTGGCCGATATAGTGGCCACCATCAGCGACCCCAACTATATGTGCGGACCTGATGTGAGTTACGCCTTTTTTACCCCACTATGATATAGTGTTTACAGCTCGAAACTCCATAAAACTGGAAGCGAACGTCTGTGGCAGAAAGGTTGTAAGAGACGGAGATTATTATGTGAGTTACGCCAATTTTACTTGATTGCGATCGAATATAAGGCTTAATAAGATGTGGATGCTTGAAGCGATCGTCTAAGACCCAAGCCACTTGAAGAGTTTTAGTTATTTAGCAAAAATATTATGAGGACAGTGGTTTGAGAAATGTACTTTTTTTATATGTGGCTGCCCGCAATGTCTTAAAAAAATTAATAATTTCCAGTAAGGTTTTCATTTAAAATTATTATTGTGTCAAATGAAAAATTATCTCTTGCCCAAGTGGCCATTATAAAGTTATTATCTGAACGTGATTGAAAAATTCTTACCATACCAGTTGTTCAAGATACTGCAAATAGCAAATAAAATCCAATAATAGTAGATTAGTAGCCAAGGGTTGTAAGGCATCAATTGCAGCCCGAGATATTTAGGCGCACGAGCGCAGGGAGGGCGCCTATAGTTCGAGGGTGCAATTGATGCTTACACCCGAGCTAACTACTCTGCTTTACATCTCGATTGTGAGGTAAAGTAGGTCCTTATTACCCCCAAATGGAGCTTGTAGGTGACCAATTAGCGCTCGAGGGTAATAATGTAGAGCTAGAAAAGCCCTAGGGCGGTAAGTAATTAAAAAAAAAACTCTTCACTCTTTCAAAAAGTTCGCGTACATCTAACCATCATACTTTTTTTAATTACTTACCGCCCTAGGGCTTTTCTAGCTACATTATTACCCTAGAGCGCTAATTGGTCACCTACAAGCTCCATTTGGGGGTAATAAGGACCTACTTACCGAATATGAGAGATGTAAATATTGTTTTGTATATCAGGCACTATTCCAAATGCAAGCGCCGCGCGACGAGGCGGCCAAATTGGAAGAGCAACGGAAGCTTATAGAGTTCCACGTTATCGGCAACTCCTTAACCGGGCCGGTTAATAAACAGACCATGCTGTGGTTAATAGGTAAGATTTTTCCTTTTTGAAGTGAAAACTTCTTTAGCCGCGTTGAGCGCTTTTCGGTAGGGGGTAAACTTGTGGATTCGCGTCACCGACATGCTCCGCGCCGACATGCATGTCGCCGACATGCTCGCGTTGTTACGAAGACAAAAGGTCTTAAATATAAATATACTACATTCGTAATTAAACTTTAATGCCTTAGTTTTAAAGTTTATATTTTGATTATTTTAATACATTTTTTTAAATAATAAATACTAAAAAAATACTAAAAAAAAATTATTTAAATATTCGTTTTCACTTCTATCGGCAGTCCCTATGACTGCCAATTTTTTTTTGTTACCAATCACTGGAATAGCGCTAGGTTTTAGTGCTCTCAATTTATTTTAGTTTAGAAAGAGATATTGCTTGAATATGGGTACAAAAAAAAATCGGCGTGCACATATAGATCAATATGAGATTCAATAATAGAGACCGTGTACAATAGAATTCACCACAATGCTATGATTTCATGATTTTTACAGTACTCGAATTTATTTTCTAATCAATCATCATCGTCATCAATATCATACTAATTACTAATATTATAAATGCGAAAGTTGGTTTGTTTTGGTTTCTCCTTCAGTCACGTCGCAACAGAGCAACGGATCGCCGTGATTTTTTGCATGGGTATATTTGGGGACCTGTATAGCTAGCATGCGCACTTCGAGTAAAATTTTGTCTACCCGTTATCTCTCTATGTATACCGAAGCTAACATGGTTACAATTACGTCAAAAGTAGAGATAAAAGTAATATGTCTTAGCTGTGGTATTTTTCTCTACGTACCTTTACATGTCGACTATTTTTTTTTGTAATGTACCGCATTTTGTGCATGTTAGGGTAAATGAAAAAATTGCCGGCAAAAACAACATCTCTCTCTCTCGTCGCGAGATAATCTCGTTGTGCGCATGCTAAGCATACTGGAGAGTGACATTGGCTAGGGGATTTAATTTACAATATTTGTTCTCAGGTCTCCATAACGTGTTTTCACACCAACTACCTGAAATGACCAAGGAATATATTTCCCAGCTGGTTTTCGATCCGTAAGTATTAAAAAAATATTAATAATGAAGCTTTTTAAATGTGATTTTTACGTAAAAGGACACAACATGTAATTATTTTGTACTCTTGTGACATATCTATAGTAACATCCGTTTTGTTTTAGCAAACACAAAACATTGGCTTTAATTAAAGAAGGAAGGCCTATTGGAGGAATTTGCTTTAGAACTTTTCATTCACAGGTAAGGCCGACATATTTTCCTATTAGTTTTATCCATACTAACATTATAAATGCGAATGTATGCCTGTCTGTCTGCTATGCTTTCACAAGCCTAGGGATCATCCAGAAAGTACGTCACACGTTAAGGGGGAGGGAGGGGGTCGACGAAGTGTGACATTGTGTAACAAGGGGTGGGAGCGGTCCTAAGTTTCGTGACGTCACATTTCAAAATCTTAGACAACCCAATAAAATGCCAAATTTGAACTATTAACGATTAAATTGTTTTGTTGGCGAGTTTTCTAGATGTTTCTAGACGTTAAATTGCAAGATATGTGACGTCACACTAGGGAGGGGGGTCTCACAAATGTGACCAACTGTGACAAGGACGGGGGAGGGGTCAAAACATCACGAAATTAGTGTGACGTACTTTATGGAAGATCCCTAGTATCAGGTTAAGCGATTTTAATGAAATTTGGTACAAAGATCGCAGGGATGATACCAGAAAATTGGTTCCCAAGGGACCTTTTCAGACACCTAAATCAACGCGGATGAAGTCGGCAAAGTCGGACGCAGGCGGCATTATCTAGTTACATAATATATTCAGTTTGATTCAGTTTTTTTTCATACAAGACAATAATATGGATGATGCCTATATCAAAACTAAATTATTTCTAACTGATTATTAATTAGACTTAGAGGGTCTTCCAAAAGACCTAAAATTCACATCCTCGGTTAGTTTTAAGTTTGATAACCATTTTAAAATATAGATTAAAGAAAAAAAGCGCGTTGAAATTTTATGACGTCACAACTGAATTTCATACAACTTCCATACTAGAAGTGCGTTTTTAGGGTTCCGTAGCCAAATTTGGCAAAAACGGAACCCTTATAGATATATAATACATAATAAATAAATAAAAAAACAATAAATTTTGGGGGTCCCCATACTTAGAACTGAAACTCAAAAATTTTTTTTTCATCAAACCCCGTATGGGTTGTATGTGGGGTATCTATGGATAGGTCTTCAAAAATGATATTGAGGTTTCTAATATCATTTTTTTCTAAACTGAATAGTTTGCACGAGAGACACTTCCAAAGTGGTAAAATGTGTGTCCCCCCCCCCCCTGTAACTTCTAAAATAAGAGAATGATAAAACTAAAAAAAATATATGATGTACATTATCATGCAAACTTCCACCGAAAATTGGTTTGAACGAGATCTAGTAAGTAGTTTTTTTTTAATAATTTAAAACTTACTACAGGTTTGTACGGAACCCTCGGTGCGCGAGTCCGACTCGCACTTGGCCGGTTTTAAGTTTGATAAATAGTTGCTGATTTGATTGAGTTGTCATCATCCCTATTGTCAGGGTTTCAGCGAGATAGTATTCTGTGCGGTGACCTCCAACGAGCAAGTGAAGGGGTACGGCACGCATCTGATGAACCACCTCAAAGACTACCACATCCGGAACAACATACTGCACTTCCTCACATTCGCCGATGAGTTCGCTATTGGTGAGTTTATTAATGATCGATATTGAAAATCATGCAACTTTTTAAAGCTTTTAACCAGCAATTTAAGGATTACGGCATTGCACACATCTGGTAAAAGTCCTATATTGTGATCTCAGGGAACCCCAGATATCGATTTTGAACGAAATCGGTACGATAATAAAGAATTTCAAAATGGCGCTAATTTTTTTTAAATTTTGGTAACAGTTTCCTGTTATGTGATCCTCGGGAACCCTAGATACCTACCCTTGGTATTTCAAAATGGCGCTGGCAAAATAGTTTCACACATATCCTGTAGTTAATATATTAATAATAGTAGCAATAGTATAATACTAGCTGATGCCCGCACTTCGTCCGCGTGGATAATCTATCTCTGTGCCAGATTACATTCAGATCCGTTCAGCAGTTCTGTCTTGATTGAGCAACAAACATCCATCCATCCATTCAAACTATCGCATTTATAGACTTAGTATAGGCTCATAGAACGCGAAGTCTTAGTTCGGGGCGAACCACTAGTAAGTATAAAAATATAAATTTGCACCCTTAAACAGTATTCAATTCTATGCCTTGATATGGGTAGTCGGGTATGTCACACTCTCTTTAACGTTTCTGTGGTGGTGTCGTGTGGTGCGGGTTGTTACGTTCCCTCAAATATGGTTGAGCGAAGCAATGGCTGGATCATGCGTCATGCTCGTGAACGGGTGCCACCGTCGGAAATGGGGCTGCCTCTGTCTGCCAGTCTTGGCGTGTATTGAATATTGTATGCTCGTGAAAAAAGCATACTATACAATCGAAGATTACGTAAATGATAAAAAAAAGCGTGGATTTGATTCGCTCCAGCTATGCGTGGGACTGCAGTTACTTGTATCATTATGATGATTGTAAGTTTTGATGGAAAAGAGCAACCACCTAGTTTCTTGCTGGCTCTTCTCGGTAGGAATGGCATTCCGAACCAGCGGTAGATTCATATTATAACGATTCAAAAGCGCTTGTAAAAGCTTATTTGAATAAAAAACATTTGAATTTTGAATTTTAATTATTGTCGTCAGGCTACTTCAAGAAGCAGGGCTTCAGCAAGGACATAAAGCTGCCGCGCACGATGTACTCGGGCTACATCAAGGACTACGAGGGCGCCACGCTCATGCACTGCGAGCTCAACCCGCGCATCGTGTACACGCGCTTCACCGCCGTCATACGCACGCAGAAAGAGGTACGCCTTTTCATCCATCCATCCATCCATCAGCCTGTATGCATCCACTGCTGGACATAGGCCTTTTCGAGAGCGCGCCACCAAACACGCACACGGTCCTCTGCCTTCCTCATCCACCCGCCTCCGTCCACCTTCTTTAGGTCATCGGACCAGCGAGCTGGAGGTCGTCCTACACTGCGCTTGCCGGTACGCGGTCTCCACTCCAGAACACGTCTGCCCCAACGGCCAACGGATATGACCCGCCCACTGCCACTTCAGCCTGCTAATCCTCAGAGCTATGTCGGTCACTTTAGTTCTTTTACGAAATTCCTCGTTCCGGATTTTATCCCTGAGAGAGGTTCCCAACATAGCCCGCTCCATAGCACGGTACGCCTTTTGGCATATATATATTTTTAGAGTACCCCCTCGCTTCTAATAAAATCGTCCAACGGTCGTTGCTAGAAACTAGAAAGGCAAGTGCTGTACGGGCAAATGACGCACTCTCTTATAAATTCTCGAAACATTAATATCATTATTGTGTAGTTGTTAGCCACCATGGAAAATTCTCATTTTCCAACAGCTGTACACCAATTCAACTGTGAATACAAAAAATTATTGAAATTTGGACAGGACAAAGTCTGTCGAGCCAGCTCGTATGAAATAAACAGAGTTTGAGATTGTAAGCAAAGTTGGGCAGTTGTAATTTTATTAGGTAATTTATTTATTTTTACAGATAGTGAAGAAACTTATTGATATGCGACAGAAAGAAGTCCGAAAAGTCCATCCCGGCTTGACTTGCTTCAAAGAGGGTGTAAGTATGACATATTTTGTATGGATAGATTTTATTCTATGTTTATGTAAAGACATGCACTTACAAATTCAGATACTTTGTTTGCATAATACGAGTATGTAAATGTGTATTACTTTGTAATAAACACATACTTACTTTATACGATCAACACTTTTTTAACCGACTTCCAAAAAAGGAAGAGGTTCTCAATTCGGCGCGTATGTTTTTTTTTTTAATTTTATTTTGTATAATCAACACGTAGTACTTTGTCAACAGACACTTTGCATGATCAACACATTTTTTGTACGATCAACACGTATTTAGCATGATCAACATATACTTTTGTATCGTGGTCGTCTCAACCAAAATACGTCCTCTGATGGACGAACGTCCTACATGGATCTCCACAGGACACGGTCTTGCGCCTTCCAGCGGCTCGCAGCCACGCAGATCGTACATCCATTTATTGGGCCTGACGCCGCGCTTTCTGGTGCGACTTTGTATGATCAACACATATTTAGTTTAAAATTAACGTTGAAAATCATTACCTATCTTTTCATTGTCATTAATAGCGACATATTTATTGTATTTCTTTCTTTATGTTTATTTATGTGTTTATTAGTATGTCTATTTAGTCTTATGTATATTATAATTATTTTGTATATATGTTTATTTATCATAATCTATATATATATAAATCTCGTGTCACAATGTTTGTCCTCAATGGACTTCTAAACCACTTAACCGATTATAATAAAATTCGCACACCATGTGCAGTTCGATCTAACTTGAGAGATAGGATAGTTTATATTATATAGATTAGGATTATTAGTGCTACCCGTGCGAAGCCGGGGCGGATCGCTAGTATGTTATATATATGGTATTGGTTAGTTTATTTAGCTATTTAGTATTTAAGTTTATTATTATTTATGCACCACCTCCCTTTATCCTCTTCTTCATTTTCTCCCTAACGGTTGTCTGGAAGAGATCGCTACTTAGCGATAAGACCGCCTTATTGTACCTACTTATTGTTTTCTTATTTGTTACATCTTTCCTTTGTATATTTGTGGTGTACAATAAAGTATATACATACATACATTTTGTATGCAGGTCCGCAGCATCCCAATAGACTGCATCCCAGGGGTGAGGGACGCGGGCTGGCGCGAGGCGCGTGCCACCAGGGCGGCGCCCGACCCGGAGCCCGACCCTTCGGTACTGCGCACCGTGTTACACGCGGTATGTATGCCACGGCTGTGGGCTCTTCACAGGCTAGGAACCCTCTTAGTTCAATTTCAATCGTTTATTTGCAAGAAACATTGTACAATTAAGATGACAAACTAACTAAAGGACAAACATGTTTTGACATTGCTGACGTGCAAATTTATAAAGTAACCTTAAGTAAGTTTAGTAAGTTTGCCTGGTGGGAGGCTTCGGCCGTGGCTAGTTACCACCCTACCGGTAAAGACGTGCCGCCAAGCGATTTAGCGTTCCGGTACGATGCCGTGTAGAAACCGAATAGGGGTATGGGTTTAATATAACTGCCATGCCCCTAACAGGTTAGCCCGCTACCATCTTAGACTGTATCATCACTTACCATCAGGTGAGATCGCAGTCAAGGGCTAACTTGTAGTGGATAAAATAAATAAATAAATAAATAACTAGGTAATCAATACAATTTTTGAATTATTAAGTCATTAACATAATCCACAACCATGAAATGTTATATAAATATTTCTAAGACAGCATTGATGTTAAAATCATACATACTTTTGTGTTTTTCCAAAATAAATAAAACATACTAATATTATAAATGCGAAAGTGTGTCTGTCTGTCTGTCTGTCTGTCTGTCTGTCTACTACGCTTTCCCGGCCCATCTTTTCAACCGATTTTGCTGAAATTCGGTATAGAGGTAGGTTATATCCCGGGGAAGGACATAGGCTACTTTTTATCCCGGAAAATTAAAGAGTTCCCGCGGGAATCAAAAAACCTTAATACACGCGGACGAAGTCGCGGGAATCATCTAGTGTTATATAAATATTTCTAAGACAGCATTGATGTTAAAATCATACATACTTTTGTGTTTTTCCAAAATAAATAAAAATTAATGGCGAAACTGCCACAGTTCGCGGCTAGAGGAGTAAGGCGAATATGGCCGATATCACGCGTCCCGTGGTTTATTCGTCCAAGCTTAATAGCTATTCATCATTTCAGGTCAAAAACCACGCGGCGGCCTGGCCTTTCCTGAAGCCGGTAGACAAGGCTGAAGTGCCTGATTACTACGATCACATCAAATATCCCATGGGTAAGTACAATTTTTTTTTTTAAGATAGTTGAATAGTCTTCTTAAATGTGTAAAATCCACGACCGTTAGATTTAAAGGGATTAAAATATTTTAGCATGGATCCATCCACCATCATCCCGCCATTTTTTTTTACCGCTATATTGGCCACTCATGAAACCTGTTATAATTAATAGCTGGCATCAATACAAGCAAGTACCTATTATGTGAGACAAAATCTTCTAAACGTCTATTATCATGTTTGTGATAATAAGCGGGACCGACGGCTTAACGTGCTCTACGACACCCAATGTTGGTTGGGTGACAACCAACCAACCAACTTCCTAACTCCGGGCTAGTACTGAGAATGTCTAGTCAGAAAAACCCAATATTTAATTATGGCCCGACCCGGGACTCGAACCCGGGACCTCGTCGGCCGCAGTCGGACATGCTAACCACTAGACCAACTAGGCAGTTTGCAACATTTTTGACTAGTGTTTCCATATATACAGACCTGCGCACGATTGGCGAGCGCATCAAGGCGCGATACTACGCGTCGCGACGACTGTTCGTCGCGGATATGGCGCGGATATTCTCCAACTGTCGCCTATACAACTCGCCCGATACCGACTATTATAGGTAATTATTATAATAAACACTCTCAACGTACGATTTTGGAGGATTTGTGTGGTGTGGTGCTGTGCCGGTGCGAATTGCTGGGTGGTGGGTGTTCGCATGCTATTGGTGAGAGACACGCACTGTACCACATAGATTTGTCTGCTGTGGCGGATTATAGCGAATTAAACTTCTGGTTCATTCATTATCATGGACTTCCGCAAAGTAACGCCTGCTTCGATTCAATATTTAAAGTATTAAATCTAAAACTCACTCACAAAATTTCTCACTCGAGTAAGAACAGCAATCGGTGTACGTTAAATAATTAAACTTATTAAATTATTAAACTTATTAAATAATTAATTTCTCAGTAATTTATTTATGGATTTTAAAAAAAACAGATTTATTAGTTTTAATCTATATTTTACTTCCGTTGCGTTAAATATGATATTCACAATATCATGAAACTTCTCCATTCGTTAAAGCGTAGCAGACCGACAGACAGACACACTTTCGCATTTATAATATTAGTATAAAATACTATGACTAGATTGATTGTATTGGTCCACAGATGCGCGAACACGCTAGAGAAATACTTCCAATCGAAGATGAAGGAGATGGGCATTTGGGACAAATGATCGACGTTCAACTTTGATGAGTTCTTTCTGCGGGAAATGCGAACCGTACAGACCAACTGATTGTTTCGTGAGAGCTCGTGCTGTGTAGATAAACTAACGCTTAAAACTTACATGTGCATTGTCTGACAAACTTCCCCCCGATTATGTAAGAATAGCCGATCAAAACCATTGAGTTACCAATACCTTAGAACCATCCTTGGCACCATCGAAACAGAAGTCAGATTGTGCACAAATAGATATTGAGAACAATTTTCGCCTCAGTCGCGCATGAGTACACTAGGCGACAAAATGTCGTATGTGTCGAATTGTTATTACAAAATTGAACCCTAAATATAAAGCTATATGGTTGGTTTTTGTGAACCGTTTGGTGTCTCAGTCTATTTGTAGGTAATGTTGTATCCTTAGTTGGTAAATCGATGATCAAAACGGTTAAGTTCGGCGTCAAAGTAAAATAAACCATAACACCATTGAATTAGAGCTCAATTTCGTGTATCCATTCTCATACGTTTAGGGTATCGTACATACCTATACGTATAAGAATGGGTACACGAAATTGAGCTCTAATTCAATGCTGGTTTATTTTACTTTGACGCCGAACGTTTTGATCGGCCATTCTTACATAATCGGGGGGCTTATCTGACCCGGTGACAGCGGCGCTAGTATCTATGAAAATTAAAAAATTAAAAATGTTTATTTTCCAAAAACAACTATGACAATTTTTCCTTATGTCCTATGGTACCCACACTAGGTAATCCTGTATCGCGGGTACCTATGTCGCATTAAACAAAAAAAGTTTCACAGAACGTAATTGTCGGTCGGTATTTTAACATTGAGATTTTAGTTGCATTTTTTAAAATAACATAATTTCTAATTGACAATGAAAAATGATGAATGCCTTTATGGTAAGTGTAAGAAAAGTTTTTCCGTTGCGTCGTAATCCAATGAAGCTATGACAAAATTACATAGAAACCAAAATAACCAGGCATACAAATTGGTTCCAATTTTGGCCACCGGGTCTTATGATATTTAAAACATTAGATACGTTAATCGCGCTTTATTTTGGCAAGAATTTAAGAAGGCACTTGCCTTCACTTGCGGCCATTGCAGTTAACAACAGTGTAACTCAGAATCTATATTCATCTCTTTCTAACAACAGGTATAGCGTATATTGACCTATATGTTCTTTCCCTTTCTCCGCGTACGTAATATTTACGCCGTTTTTTAGTGCAATGATGTTCGCGTATGCCGTGTCTATTTGTAATAAGTCATTGGCTGGGTCAGATAAGTTTGTGGGACGATAATTGGGTATTTGACAACTAGTTAAATCAGCAACTTTTTTCAAACGTCAATACGCGTAGTAGGGGATCGCTTAGTATGGGATTATGTAAATAATACTTAATTATGACGACATCAAATTTCGACGCCCTTTTTTAATATAATCGATAGTTTAAAATGGTTTTTCGACATAAAACTAACAGGGGAGGGTATTACCCCTTTTGGGAGATCCTCTAAAAAATAATTTATTTGACTAGTATGTAGTCAAATACCACAGACTACAGTGTATTCAAATACCCAATTCGACGCCACGGCTGTGTCGTAAAAGCGACAGCTTAGGCCCTAGATGCGGAAAGATATCCAATTTATGTTAAGTCCGTGTCACGAAAGAAGTCCCAGGACAATAATAGGGATGATGCCGATATGAAAAAAAAAACTAAACGAAAGTCGGTTCATCCGTTTGGGTGCTACGATACCACAGACAGATACACAGACGTTAAACTTATAACACTCCTCTCTTTTTGCGTCGGGGGTTAAAAACGGATGAACAGATTTTCATGAAACATGGCTAAGAACACTTGGGATAAAATTATCTATGACACAAATAAAACTAAACGAAAATCGGTTCATCCGTTTGGGAGCTACGATACCACAGACAGATACACAGACATCTTCAAACGGCTGAACAGATTTTCATGAAACATGGCTAAGAACACTCGGGATAAAATTATCTATGACACAAAAAAAACTAAACGAAAATCGGTTCATGCGTTTGGGTGCTACGATACCACAGACAGACACGTTAAACTTATAACACCCCTCTATTTTTGCGTCGGGGGTTAATAAATTATTTCTAACTGATTATTCAATAGAGGGTCTTCCAAAAGACCTAAAATTCACATCCTCGGTTGGTTTTAAGTTTGATAAACATTTTAAAATATAGATTAAAGAAAAAAAGTGCGTTGAAATTCTATGACGTCACAACTGTGAATTTCATACAACTTACGTTTTTAAAGTTTGATAAATAGTTGCTGATTTGATTGAGTTGTCATCATCCCAATTAGTGGAACACACATTTTACATACAATGATTGCATAAACATGCGACTACTAGCGCGTCTCTATTGTACTTTTTTCGTGACACGGACTATATGGAGGTTGATATTTAATAACTACCCTCATTAAATTAAATGTATAGAGCGGTTATTCCGAAAATCACGTTCTATGAATCAGGCAGGCCGCATATTATGTTCGTTTTCCGAATGCGAAGTCCCGATTCGGAAATACGTGAGGCTAGCGAAGACGTTAGGGGTCATCCATAAAGTATGTCGCACTGATTTCGTGATTTTTGACCCCTGCCCCGTCCTTGTCACATTTCGTCACATTTCTGAGACCCTTTCTTATGAAAGGGTTAGCTATATTATTAACTAGCTGACGCCCGCGACTTCGTCCGCGTGGGTTAAGTTTTTTGATTCCCGTGGGGACTCCTTAATTTTCCGGGATAAAAAGTAGCCTACACATTTATAATATTAGTATGAAGCTGTCATTTTAGTTTAGTTTAGAGATTGTGTGTGATTGTTTAGAGAATCAGCCCAATTGAGTGCATCCATTAAACACTTAGACTTAGAGTATCTTTGAGGGTCCATTTTATCTGTAGAGAGCAAAATTACGAGCACAATCCGGATGTATTCATTGACTTCTACAGAATGTCGTACAGTACAGTTTGACGACCTCCCTGGCGCAGTGTTGAGCGCTGTTGCCTTAACGTGGGAGGTCTCGGGTTCGATTCCCGGCAGGGTCAATTTGGGAATTTATAATTTCTGAATTTTCTCTGGTCTGGTCTGGTGGGAGGCTTCGGCCGTGGATAGTTACCACCCTACCGGCAAGCGATTAAGCGTTCCGGTACGATGCCGTGTAGAAACAGACTAGGTGTTTCGGTTTAATATAACTGCCATACCCCTAACAGGCTAGCCCGCTACCATCTTAGACTGCATCATCACTTACCATCAGGTGAGATCGCAGTCAAGGGCTTACTTGTAGTGGAATAAAAAAAATAAAAAAGTCTTTTGATGGACTTCATAATGGCTTATAGTCCGTCAAACTCTGACCCAGCGACAGCATCGCTAGTATATATTAAAAACTAGCGATCCGCCCCGGCTACGCACGGGTTCTTTTAGATACTTGAGATGAATAACATATTTATTTTGATAAGTATTAATACTATGTCGGTAAAAACACCTTCGCAAGTAAAGCATTGGTTTAGACGAAATTTGACAATCATAAAAATGGTTATTGTGAGTCAACTTTAAAAGATAGATCCTACGAGTATATGCTAGCGCGGACTTTTTTTTAGAACTTTTTGAAAGGAACAATTCCACCATACATTATTTTTGTGTAACTTTAACTATTTACGCAGCGCACGCCACGTAAGCTCTCAAAAGAGACGATTTTTTCCGACTTACTCGTAGTTCACATTATTGCAATTTTCGTAAGGATCTCTACATTGATCAGGATTGGATCAGGAGGATTGGTGAATTTTGTTGAAAATAAACTATAGCCTATGTTACTCGCTGATAATGTAGCTTTGTATAGGTGAAAGAATTTTTTAAATAGCTTGAGTATTTTTTGAGTTTATCCATTACAAACACACAAACAAATCTTTCATCTTTATAATATTAGTTATTAAAATAAAAAAAAAACAAAAACTTAACGGGCATAAAAAAATATCCAATTTTGGCCACCGGGTCATATAACTATATATATAACTTTGACGGACTATACGTGATAAATTAAGAAAGCAAAATACATGCATGAGATTATCTTTGGATCCGGAAGAAAAAATGAAATTTGTTTTGATTTCAAATCTTACATGTACGAGTCTCTAGGTATACTTAATATTATAAATGTGAAAGTTTGGATGGATGCATGGATGGACGTTTGTTACTCAATCACGCCCCAACGGCTGAACGGATCTGGATGAAATTTGGCACAGGGATAGATTATATGGAATACTTTCTATCCCGGAAGAGTTCCTGCGAGAACCGAAAAACGTCTTCGTTTCTTAAGTCATAAGTCATAAATATTTATTCAATTTAGGTACACTACACTTATCAATGATTATAAAAATATGATGGTGATAATCAGTTACGGTATCTTAAAACTAAAGCTACGAGGGTTCCAAACGCGCCCTGGTCTGAGAAGAGCCCGCAACAAACTCAGCCAGGATTTTTTTTTTCTTTATCACCATCTCATAAATCATCATAACTAAGGAACTATCAGAGCCATTAGAGCAAATTATTGGCCAAGCTTCCTTATCATTTAAGTAATACTTCACATGGTAATAAGAAAAATCTTAGTTACGAAAATACTAAAGAACTTAAAAATTCCACAATAATTCTCGATATTGGAATATCGAGAATTATTGTTTTGTACTAAGCATGGATGCTTAGTTACAAAATAAACACTAACATATCCGCACATAACACTATAGCTTACACACGCACACACGCACACACACACAAACAAACACCATACACACATTCACCACACCCACACATTAACACGTCTTTATTTTATTCTATTTTGTATGTTAACATTAGCTAATAACAATAATTAATAAACACTAACATATCCGCACATAACACTAGCTTACACACACACACACACACACACAAACACCATACACACATTCACCACACCCACACATTAACACGTCTTTATTTTATTCTATTTTGTATGTTAACATTAGCTAATAACAATAATTAATAAACACTAACATATCCGCACATAACACTAGCTTACACACGCACACACACACACCATACACACATTCACCACACCCACACATTAACACGTCTTTATTTTATTCTATTTTGTATGTTAACATTAGCTAATAACAATAATTAATTGCAAAAAAAGAACCTGTGCAATAGGGAAGGCACTAGCTCCCATAACACAGTTTTTACTTTTTTGGGAGATACAGGCCAAATTATTAATGTGAACCTAAGTAATTTTTGCAAATAAAGATATTTTATTTATTTATTTATTTATTTATTAGTATTGATTTTTTTTATCAATTGTAGCATTCCCAGTTTAAAATCGATTTTTTGATTCATGTTCATATGTTTCATGTGAGTTCTAAAACTCAATAAAAATTTGGTGTCATCGTCCTCCTCTTGTCGATTCTCATTGGCTTTTAGATGTAGTATATCAAGTGTTTGAGTGGAGATATCTTTTTTCTTTCGGTTCGAATTACGTGGAGTAATAGGTAGACTTGCTACAGGTGATGGATGTTCCATAATACGTGTATGGTCATCCACCCGCGTAACACGTTGTTCTTCTTTTATTTCTGATTCCCCTTCTTGTAAAGTACTCTCAGAATCATTAGTTTCATTGTAACCTTCAGTATATCTTTCATCGAATACCGGTATAAGAAAATAAAGCAGATCTGAGTAAACGTATTTTTTAACTTTTTTAGCCGCACTACCAGCAGGAGCATTTTGATTTTTGTGATAGTGTCGTCGGAAATAGTCCCTTATGTGTGTCCATTTTTTCTTTATATCAGCACCTGAAATGTACAAATAATGTTAAATTTTATAACTGGTCTCAGATTTCTGGCGACTGGTGCAAATTTTGGAGAGATACACTTTGATTAGATAGGTAATAGGGAGCAGACGACATCGGCTTTAGTCAAGGTAACCTGTACAGCTAATCTATATAGGAAGTAACTATTTCAACCTTTAAAAATGGGGCCACCATCAGGAAAATAACGTTGGGTAGAAATAGAAGAACCAATTTTCCTAATTGCGTAGGTTCAGTTGACGGAAAACATATTCGTTTTATTTCTCCTCTGCACAGTAATTCTGCTTTTTATAACTATAAAATTTACTACTCTGTCGTACTATTGGCAGTTTTAGATTCAGGCTACCGTTTTCTAGCTATAGTTGTCGGTGCATAGGCTGAGACAGCGACAGTAACATTTTTAATACCTAATTGTACTTTTGGAAAATACCTAGCTCAAAATCGCCTAAAACCTGAGGCAACACCTCTACCGAATAGCAATTGTGTGCCTCTTCCTTAAGTATTTCAAGGTGACGATGTTTTTCCCCTCAATGATAAAATTTCTTGAAACCGTATCCAAGAAATAGCCTCAATACCCAACGCCGAATATTTAACTACCGTCTTAGTAGATCTCGTCGAATAGTGGGATGTAGCCTCGGCATTCTCTCAAACAAAAGGAGAATTTTACATACTGGTAACTATGACTATTCCGCCTAATTTTGTGGTCTTAGTAACCATCTTGTGTACTACATATCTTTGTACGCAGTTGAGATGGTTATCGATTTGACGATACTCTGACGCATTACTTCGATGATTTACCTCACCTTAGTCCACAACACAGATCAACAAACCGAGGCCAAAGCATGAGGGACAATTTTGCAGAGTATTTTATGATAGTAGGGGGAGCCCAAGAGGGGATTTTTGGATTTACTCCAGCGCGTTGGAGTAAGTGTCCAATGGAGTAAATCCAAGTGTCTCTGTTATCGGATGTATGTTAATCTGCCGGTTGTAAATTTTTTTTTACTTCCGTACGGCCAACCCTGCCATACAGGCGGGGTTGGCCGTACGGAAGTAAAAAAAAATTGGCAGTCATAGGGACGGTCGATAGAAGTGAAAACGAATATTTAAAATAATATAAAAAAAAAAAAATTAAAATATAAACCTTAAAATTAAGGCATTGAAGTTTAATTATCAATGTCGTATATTTATATTTAAAACCTTTTGTCTTTGTGGCAACGCGAGCATGTCGGTGACGCGAATCCACAAGTTTACCCCCTACTAAAAAGTGCTCAACGCGGCTAAAGAAGTTTTCACTTCAAAAATTGGTAAAAGTGAGCGCGTCAGATATTCAGAGATGTTAAGTGGACCCAACGGAAGCTCCTGTTCAAAAGACTGACGATTCTGACGTAACGCTAAGCCACTGCGGTTTATTGACAATGCAACAAATTGCCATTTTGTAGTACTCGAGCGCGTCAGATTATCATACAGACGGTTCAGCTTCATGTCCCAAACGCGCTCACCCATAATCTGATGATTACCTATCTCAAGGAATTTTCTTAATCTGATGATTTCAAAAAAAAAACCTGTAGACGCTCCCCCCACCGGTGAAAGGACACATCTTAGGTATAAACTTTTTTCTTTCTACCATCTAATCTTCAAAATCCTTTAGGTCTCCACTACGCTCGAGTAAATCCACATTTAGCATCATTGCCTTCCCTACTACGCCGGTAGGAGAAATATCATACCAATATAACGAAAGAATAATTAATTACAAGATTAAAAAATTATAACAGTCTTTATAATAAAATAAACTGGAAAGGAAAAACTCACTTTTGTTTTCTTTGCCCACTCTTGTGCACGTATCCCAATCATGTATCACCTCTTCACACACCTGCTCCCAGGCTAAATCTTTTACATCTCTGTTGTGGTAATCCTTGTCGTGAATATTCCACAAACAGGGGTATTTTTCAACGGCCAGTATTAATGTTTCTGCGTCCTTCATTGTCGTAAATGTAACGTGATTGCTTAAAACAACACATACGTCCGCTAGGCACCACGCATGGCCCGATTCTGAATTGAATGTAGGAAAATTACCGAACGTGTACGACGAATATATAGTTATTAGTTAGGCCCGCCGCATACCTACATTCGGGATTCCGTAAATACATCACACACATATACGTTTATTTCCCTTCGGAATAACAAGGCTCAGATGTTAGGAGACGCTAACCTCTGAGTTCAGATATTCTGTCAGCAAATAAATAATACATAACGAATAAGTGATGCGACTCATATAAAATTTATGGAAGACTTTCGTCCGGAACGACTTTCTTCCGTTCGTGATTCCGAACGCTAGGATTTCAATCGGAATTCCGAAACGGAAATTAATTCGAACGCAAAACTACTGTATAGTGTGATAGACCCCTAGATTTTATATGGATTTGCTGCGTTCGAAATTACAATTCGAAATGGAATTCCGAATGTAGGTACTGTGGCGGGCCTGAATGTGAGCGCTGCGTTCCGCATTACGTCATTAGGTTTTTCCGAATTCGTGGCATGGCATGGAAACGTTCCTACGTGCGGAATGTTTTCCGTTCAGAAAAAACGATCATTTGCGGTGGTCAATGCATTTTATATAATATGTAGATACGGAAAACGAACATACCTAATATGCGGCCTGCCTCAAAGTAAAAATTTGCGTACAAATATGGCTAATTCTTTTACGCCCTATGGAAAGGGTTTGACCTTTTTAGGGTTCCGTACCAAAATGGTAAAAATGGAACCCTTATGGTGCGACTTTCTCCGTCTGTCTGTCTGTCTGTCTGTCTGTCTGTCCGTCCGTCACACTCGATTATTTCAGTAACTACCGAAGCTATCGACATGAAATTTGGAATAGTTGTGTATATTAGTGGCCCAAAGACACTGGAATTAAAAAAAATTGGAAATTATTTTTGTTCTTATTTAAAAAGGGGGGAAAATCGGAGGGTTGAAATTTAAAAGTGAGATAACTGTACTGTGTGGGCTATCATATGAAAGGGTTTACTTTGTACATTCTAAAACAGATTTTTAATTATTTTTAGTCATGATAGTTTTTGATTTATCGGGGAAAAAGTCAAAAAAAATACCGTTCCCCCCCCCTTATCTCCGGAGTTTACCAATCGAAAAATCTGAAATAATTATGGTCAATAGGAATTTATGTATATTTTACAGGAAAACTATAGCCAATGCTCTAACTAGCATAGTTTTTTTGATATTAACAGAAAACCTCTAAAAACAAAGTTAGTTTTGCGGTTCATTAAATTCATTAATCGTAAAACTTGCTACAGGTTTGTACGGAACCCTCGGTGCGCGAGTCCGACTCGCACTTTGCCGGTTTTTTTTAGTTTAGTTTAGAAATCATGTAAAACAGAATTAGCCCCACTCTAGGCTAAAATTAATATAAGAGCGTAAATACTCAACGCTACATAGGAACAGTACCTACTTACCTTGTGTAAATAAGATGGCGTAGGTACCTACACCTATTTCGATTGCGGTTGTCAATTCATTATTATTAACTAATTAAGAGTTCCAAGGTTTATAAATAAATGTTGATATTTAAAAAAATCACTTATATTTAATATCCTGCAATTGAATTTTTCTAGAACTTATGACAAACCAACGCAAACTTCTTAAAGTTTCCGTTGGTTTGTCTGTTTAGCAAATCATGAACATTATAAGTAATGCAATCTAATATTCCTTAAAATAAGTTTGAAATTTTTCCTGATGTTAAACAAAATGTTGATGTTAATCATCAATGTAATATAGATATGATAATTAAGGTTTAAAAATGTAATCTCTAGTTGAATTTTGGGGTGGGATGTGTGATGGTCGCTGTACACGTTAGCCCGTTGATTTTGGCAAGTGCCGGGAAAAATGACTGTTGTATCCGAATTGTGACAATGTTTATTATATATGAAAA
The DNA here is from genome assembly GCA_917051295.2 of Erebia ligea. Taxonomy (NCBI): domain Eukaryota; kingdom Metazoa; phylum Arthropoda; class Insecta; order Lepidoptera; family Nymphalidae; genus Erebia; species Erebia ligea. Next base: position 5,257,057 of record OU785241.1, read on the forward strand.
GAACTTGAATGTTTATATGAAAATTTAAAATCACAACAGTGTTACGCAATTCAGCAAGCGCTGGTCGCGTTTGTCGAAAACGTGTATGAGTACCTACTAAGTAAGTTTGTTTTTCCAATAAAGGTTAGCCCTTGACTGCGATCTCACCTGTAGGCAGGGGTCTAACTTGTTAGGTATGGCATCTAAGTATATTAAACCCATACCCCTATTCAGTTTCTGTACCGGAACGCTTAATCGCTTGGTGGCACTATTAACTACTTATATTTATAATATAATTCAATGCAAAAATAGAATTAGGTCTAGATAAACTTTTAACTTACTTAAATACATATAAAAAATCAAGTCAAGTCAAGGTCAAGTGGTCCAGGCGCTCAGGGCGCGATTCCCAGAGACACGCAGGTTCAAATCCTGCCGGTTCCGAAAATTTTTCATATGTATTTAAGTAAGTTTAGAAACCTTCCTCGCGTGTGAAGCACTGTAATAAAATTATAAAATTAGGTCTAGATAGATGCATGAAAAACGTGTTACCATCGATGGTTAAGGATGTCGTTAAATTTGACCCTAAAAAGGTCAATAAAAGCACGTTGGGTTGCACAAGTCAGGATTTGTTAATTTTGGGCATTTTTATTTATTTGGAACTAAATTATTAAACACCTGGAATCAGCTTTTGTACATAATTATAACTGGTGTTTTCTATGGAAATGTACAGACATCAGGTCCAGCTGCGTGCACTTATATTGCGCGTACTTTGTGATAGTCCGATATGATTTTGTAATCCTTTTTTTGAATTGTAAAAAAAAAGTGTGCATGTGCAATTCACACATCGCAGAAGTGAAACTTCAGAAAAGTTGCCTACTAGAGAATGAGATAAATATAACTTGTATTCTATCTCATTCTCTCGCAGGCTTTTTCGTTTCATTGAATTTTCAAATCACAATGATTCTAAAGAAGTTTTACTTCAAAAATATATCGAAATAGTCCGTTGTCAAATACATTTCGAATAAGTTGAAGTATTATATAATATGCGGTATTTTTCGTTAAAAAAGAACTTGACTTCGTATCGGACTAGTTCATAGATCTTCTAATGTGGTTGTTATAACTGTTGCTGAGCTGACTTCAAAGATAAATATTTAGCAAAATCACGTAGTTAAACAGATGCGTACGGATGCATAGAACATTCTGATTTTGATTAAATTGGTAGTTCCTATGAGTTCCTGCGATATGATTACCTTTTAAGTCAGCTAAATAAAAATAGACTGTAAATGTGGTGTCAATAAAACTCAAATTTCAATACTGTATAGGTTTTCTTTTATTTTCAACACAATATTGTACACACCCGGGGTACAGTAGAACATCGAGGGAATGTAAATATATTTTTACATGATATCTGTAGTTACATATAAAGTACATACCAGTCTCCTTGTTAATATATTTAAGAAACCCAAATGGATCCTTCTTCATTATTTTAATAATAAGTACCTTAAGTGGTATACCGTAAGTTAACTTAAATGCTCACTTAAACAAAACTTAAAAATAATGTTAGAAACAAAAATGACATCGCTTTTCTAAGCCTGAATAACTACTACGCTAATATCGATAGCATCGGTCATACATTGGCATTCGGTTGTAAAAATCTCTCTATCTAAATCAACGGGTCTAAAAACAAATGCTAAGTATTTCTTTTACAATATTCCTACATGAATAGGATAACATTCCATCTAGACGTGTTCGATCTAGCAGTTTCGATGTACGAGTAGTTATGCCAACCGCTCAAAAACTGCTTCTAAACTGCAATTTTGCAGTCCTAATGCAGTCAGTCTGTCTAGAGCTAGACCCTTCGAGATTCTGGACAACCAGGGCCCCAATCATAAGAATTGTCCATCAAATGTTAAAGATTTTTGTCAAAGTTAAATAAACCATAACTGCATTGAATTACAGCTCAATTTCGTCTGCCCATTCTTATACGTTTAGGTATGTACGATACCCTAAACGTATAAGAATGGGCAGAGGAAATTGAGCTCTAATTTAATGATGTCATGGTTTATTTACTTCGCCGCAGATTTTTAACGATTTCATCGGTCATCCTTACATGATTGGGGGGCTGATTACCCGTTGTCCTAGGTTAGCCACAGATGCGACGCCACGCGACACGACGCCATAGAAAATGACAAGAGTTATCTACGCGACAACGTAGGCCACGTGAAGGGTCAGCTACTGTTTGATAATGTCGCATCGCCGCATTTGTCACTCACCTAGGACAATGGGTGAGTACCTACTGTGGCACTGTCACCGTCCAACCAACATCAGCGTAAGAGACACTCAGGCCTTTTAAATAAATCGGTTCTGAAAGGGCTCGAATGTGCATTCGATGATTTTTAGCCAACTATATTCTGAAATTTTCCATTCACAATGCTGTAATTTATTTATCTTTAAAAACAGTTCCTTGAGTACATCATGAATAGGAGGGTGAAGGAAAAGTACCTACTTTGAGGAATTACAAAGGGATCCTTAAAAAATATAAATCCACGCAGACGAAATTTTTATTAGTTAAGTAGTATTTTGTATGCTTTTCATAGGAACTGTTTTTTAAGTACACCAAAATAACATTTAGGCCCACTTGCACAAGGCCGTTAAACGTGTTTAAGTTAAATTTTCTTACCTGTCCTTTTCATATTAACCCCAGAAAAAACTTATCAAAAAGGGACAGCATCACAATATTTAACTAAATCAGTTTAGGCAGTGTTGTGCAAGTCGGCCTTAGAATTTAACGTTGAATTTAAATGTGGGCAGGAAAATTATACTATGAAAGACCAAAAGACGTGCCTGACCAGCCCCCCGATTGTCTAAAAGTTGCCGATTAAGTCGTCAAAGTAAAATAAACCATAACAGCATTGAATTAGAGCTCAATTTCGTGTATCCATTCTCATCCGTTTAGGGTATCGTACATACCTAAACGTATTCGGCAATTTTTACACAATCGCTCCTCTGATTACACAACTTAATGCAATCCCTATCAATCGACAATCTTGCCCATTGCTAGTGCCGTTAGCCAATAACATAGATTTCGACGAGCGCAATACATCATACAAGTTTCGTAATAAAGGACAGTATGCCAATTAGTGTAAAATCAACCTTAGCACTTTGTAATAATAAACTTTTCAGTTCCATAGCAAACTTAATAAGCCTTTTCAGTAGCGATTTATTATAGTGACTTTGGTATAAAATGTACCTATAAGGCGCGGGATATATACGAGAGGTGAAAGGCGCGGGCGAGGTGGAGGCGCCGCCGCTTCTATCATATTTCATACAAAATGTATGCAAACGACGGGACGCCAGGGGTCATACTACCAACGCTTAAAGCCATATTTGTTTCATTATTGTTGACTTTCGTGGTTTACAATTAAAATCCTTATTTTAAGAACGTCAAGGTACGTGACATCAAACTGTAATTATATTGCTTAGGTAGGCCCCAGGTATATAGAGGCGGCGAGGCAAGTTCCAAGGCCACACCTCAAGCGCGCTGACGCTATGCCTGTTGCATATATCCCGCGCCTAATAGAACCAAATATTCTAGGCACATTAAGGTACATAGGTCCCAAAAATCGATATAATTCATAGTTAAATTCAGACTAGATTTTATTAACTACCATATTTTAAGAGCCACGAAATTTTAAACAAAGTCTTAAGGGTGTTGTATGTATTAGAAACAGCTGGGAAGCAAAAGGAGATAAGGAAAACTGCTTACGGTTCGAAGTTAACTTTGCTCTATATTTGTGACTAATTTACACATAATCTCTAAACTAAATTGGCAGGCTATTGCTATCCCTTTCTACAAAGAGAATTATGAAAATGATAGCAATACATTTTAAACTCACTGAAAAAGGAATCTGCATAATACTAAGCAGATTTAACTTGTCATTTTAGTTTACAGATTATGTACCTACAACAAAATTATTCACTTATTTATTTCTATTCTTTTATCGTATTTTTAATTGTAATATTCATAGTTATGATTTTTATTTTACGTTGATCATGATGTCATATTATGAACGCTAACGCTCATTGATTGATGAGGTATCGAGGATCGATGAACAGTTAGGAAGTTACGAGGGATCAAACAGACAGACTATTAAAATTCTCTTCCCAAAAAGAGTCTAAAAAGCAAAGGTAACCAAGACCAATTTTAAGTTCTTTTCTTTTTTGGTTTTTTCACAGCCAGTCCTAAAAAATACAACACCTGTATATAATCTAGCCACTGCAGATGGTTGCGAACGTGTGAGCCCCTAGCAACTGCTATAATATGTGTCGCTATGAAGTATAAATTGACTTGAATCTTAACTTAGAAGTGAAAACGGCAAAAGAAAATGATAATTTTACAGGAAAACATCTTTTCCTCCAAAATTGCAATCGTTTGCAATAAAAAAATTATAGATATCAAAAATAATATTACATGAAGACATAAATTGCCACAAAGGTGTGTCCAAGCATAGAGCGGCAAGTTTGCAGCAGCAAACACACGGCGTTTGCAGGATACAATTCTGCCGCGCGCTCAGTAAGGACTTGTAGACTATACTCACGAACCCACGGGCGCGAGTTTGCCCCTTATGTTTGAACACACCTTAAGAAGACATCACAAATCTGCTAATTAAACTTATTACATTTTATATCAAAAGTATATAATATGTTATATAATTAATGTAACACAAAAATTATGGCAACAATTGTAATTTTATAGGAAAACTGCAATTCCTTGTTAGTGATTTCCAAAATTATCCAACAATGGTTTTTATTGGGGTTAAAAGCTTACTTATCTATGCACGGCGACCGCTAAAACAACTTAAAATTATTCAAAATAAGTTACAAGAAACTTTTATTCTGTGGGAATAATTAGGCTATGAAAAATTAAGGGAATAAACAAAAAGAGGCCTATGTCCTCCCCCGGGGTACAACTTATCTCTGTACCAAATTTTCATCAAAATCGGTTGAACAGATGGGTCGTGAAAGCGTAGCAGACAGACAGACACGCTTTCTTATTTTTCTTATTTAGGTATAATAATATAAAGTATGGATAGAATCAGTTTAAATCAGAAATTTCTGAAAGACATCCGCCATTCAAACACAACTTGGCACTCAAAAGTAAATATTTCGAAACCTATTGTTTCAACGGTCACCGCACTGTCCAAGGGTTAATTAATAACGATGGACGGACAACCTTAACTCAAATATTATTTACTATTAAAAAGGGCCACCACAACCAATGTACATACATCCGAAATGACATTTTAATGAAATTAAGGATATACTTATGAGATCATCCAAACAAATTTTAAGTACAATTTCGAGGGCTCGATTTTTCACAATGGCATTTTATTGGTAACTGCGCGCAAAGATAGGTAAAACAGTTTTCTTATAGCAAATGTAAGTGATCTTTGAGTGCAGTTACGTCGATACAATCTTCGCTTTTTGTTAATAGTGTGCTAAGTTGGCGCTAGTGAATGGCAAAGCTGCCAAAATATATTCCAAAAATATGAAATAGGATCGACTTGACTACTCTGTGAATCAAATGAAAAGTATTTTTACATAAACTGTTTATATTATATTATGTAAAAATTATTTTAAATAAAAATAAAAAATACCGCGAATGAATAAAATTATTCATCCCACAAATATTTTTTTCATCGCATATCCCCTAGCGCCAAATTAGAACCCATTGCGTTAACTTTACATTTTTCTCGTACTGTTGTCTATTTTCATAAAGCCATCAATGCAAAAGTATCCATAGTCTAGTTTAATATCTTTGTCATTTTACTAGAAATACTAACAAGACAAGAAAGAACAATAATAAGAAGATAAGAAATAAATCTGTCCCATGACTTTTCAAGAAACTCAAGAGCAGAGAGAATCAAAATGAGAAGGAGAGAGAAAGAAAGTAGAAGACATACGAAGAAAACGTCTGCTCAGGATTATCAAAGACTAAAATTAAATTAAGTAACAGTGGATGTAGATTTGTTTAATATTTAGAAATTTGACAGAAAAATGACACTTTCGTATTAAATAGCCAAATATTGCCATGGTATGTATGGTCACCTTTGCATTGAAAGCAATTTCACTTTTTTTTAAATATGCGTTCTTCATTCCGTGCGACAAACGAAACGCACAAAACGCACCAACCGCACGAAAGTCGTTGACTAGGCGGAGTCGCGGTTCTTGCCTATCTACACTAGTCCGTAACTAAATAGTTTTCATTAATAAAAAAATATCACTTGTCATTCACCATAACTCGTATCACTGGAAGCAATAATACCCTATGTACTAAGGATTTCGACACGGCGGAAGTTAGCCACGCCACCACATCGAGCAATATATAGGGATGATGACAACTCAATCAAATCAGCAACTCTTTATCAAACTTAAAAACGCACTTCTTGTATGGAAGTTGTATGAAATTCACAGTTGCGACGTCATAAAATTTCAACGCACTTTTTTTCTGTAATCTATAGGTATTTTAAAATGGATAACAAACTTAAGACTAAACACGGATGTGAAATATTAGGTCTTTTGGAAGACCCTCTATTTAATAATCAGTTAGAAATAATTTATTTTTGATATAGGCATCATCCCTATTACGCCACGCCACCAAACCTAACTGCATTAATTTGTAACCTTAGTATGAAGTTCAACAACGATGATAGATTTCGAGTATCGAAACACGACAACAGACGTAATCCCTACTTCTTTTAAAGTCGGTTTAGTATCACCAAATTTATTGAAAGTTTCCGCAAGATTTATACAGTGTAATTGGACTTTGCTCAGACATAAGACACAGTTAAAACAAGACAGATTTGTTTCACTCACGTAAGTCTATTTCGTTTCAATTCTGAGCAAAGGAAGTACTCTATATAGTTTCAGCAAAATTATTTTATATCCTGACGTAGTTTTCACACTCGTGATTGATTGTTGTTGAGAGCTTGTACTATGGCTATTACATGGGCCTCATGGGATTTTTTACTATTCGATCGCGTTAGAGTTAGTTATCTATGCCATAAAAATTGCAATTAACTTTAACGCGATCGAATTGGTAAAGAATCTCCATAGGCCCTAGATGTGTGGCAAAAGTGTGTCCTAAATAGTTCATATCCCGTCTCAAGCCATGTAAAGTTTCAAGTTTAAATGTGGCACTGGAGTTGCGTTAACGTCCTTTATCCATATGGAGTTGTCAAACCTCGACGTTTGCCGTCCATACTAAATGACAGTTTGCCGCAAACTCGCCTGTCACATTTGTTTGCTTGAACACTTACACGACCTTAGAAAGGGTATTTGACAACTATTAAATTTTTTTTTTTGTGATTATTAAATAGAGGCTCTCTCAAAACTCGTAATATCCATATCCCCTGTTAGATTTCTGTTAAAGTAAAAAAGTGCGTCAAACTTTGATGACGTCCCTATGTAATATTTCATACAAAATCCCATACCAAGCACACGTTTTGACGTTTGAAAAAAAGTTGCTGATTTGACTAGTTGCCAAATAGTGAGCTTTCACGCAAGTTGCTATCATACATAAGTAACTTTCTTAACTAACATTTGCAATCGTTACGCGACTTACAAGACTGTTTACATTAGTAAGTTACTTATGTAAGCCACTTACAAGTGTAATTGTGGCCTTATGCTGCAGTATTTACTAAGGTCATACCATGAAACTGTTTCCATTAGCAAATTACCGCGACGCGCTTGGATGGACGCGTGATTCGATGAGGCGACGAAGCTAGTAGCGCTAGGCTTTTCGCACGTGAAATCTCTGCACATAGAATACGACTGACTGGAAGTAATTTTTTTTTGTATTTTGTGAGTATTTTTCGTGGTGATCGTCGTAAATGAACACATCACTGCAGGGTCACTTCACACTCACGCACTCGCGTGGGGCGGCGGGGCGGGGAGGGGGGAGTCAGTCGCGGGGGGGGGGGTGAGAGCTGGCGGACGCGGACTCAATCGCGCGCGAGCACTCGGCCCTCTGACTATGTGTCGGCGACCCGCTGCATGATCTGTATATTGGAAACAAACATTTAGGTAGGCACATAACGGGACTTATGAAAAATTTGAGATATTTTTGGAAGCTTTTTATATTTTAAAATACATGTACAAAATATATACCTACATAGACGGTTTTTAAAACGCGTTATTTCTTCTCTTCTTCTTCAAATCAAATCAAAATCTTTTATTCAAGTAGACTTTTAACAAGTCTACTTGAATACTACTTCTTTAGGTATTTCTTTCTCCCATTGCTTAATTGCTATCTCCGATACACTACAGTGAATAATTAATATATCCTCACGTTCTTTGTATCGTTTTGGACCCTTAGCCATTGATTTCATATAGATAGAGAATAGAGATATAGAAATCTTAGATAAGATAGACTTACTGGATCAGTAAGACGTATCGTAACTCGCGACATATACCAGCCAGACTCAAAATCGCAATCGCAGAGTGTTCGAGACGTTAAATACACGCAAGGATTTTTTTCGTAGACGTTAAATACATAGATTTTTTGTCAGTCGAAATTGCACCTTACAGCAAGGAATTAGAGTCACCTGTCTGGCGGCGGGTCGGTGCGCGCGGGCACCAAGTGGTCGGGCGACGCGGCGCGACTGCTGCGCTCGCTGCCGGCCTCCTCGTACGAGTTGTCGCTGGTTAGCTGCAACAGACAATGGAAACAGTACAAAAAAGAGCAACTGTTGAGTTCCTTGACGGCTCTTCTCAGTAGAACTGCTTTCCGGACCGGTGGTAGAGTCCTGACATAATATCATGAGTGGCACAACTTGTCCCACGTGAAATAGAACATTTAATTTCATATGACTACCGGCTGTAAGATTATTAAGGGGTTTTTGGAAATACGCGAATAATTATGTCGATAGAAAACCACCTATTATGGGCGTTTTCATATTGGCTGACTTCAGCGCCGCACCAGGATGCCTAATGGTAGATTTTTTACCAATTCGATAGCAAATACACTTATAACTTTTACTAAATAAGTCACTTACACGAGTAACTTACGAAATATCAACAGTCTTGTACGTAAAAACTTACAAGTGTAATTGGGTATTCGAAAACCGTGGACCTATAAAATTTAATTGGTTAAATCCGTCATAGGCATAGATTTGTCTACTGTGGCGAATTATAGCGATTTAAACTTCTAGTTCCTTCATTATCATGGACTTCCGCAAAGTAACACCAGCTTCTATCCAATATAACTCAGAAGTCAGAACTTCCGAAGTGCGCCACCTACGTGATATCTTTGTATACAAATTGTGGTGTCTCTCTGGTTCCAATCTCACCTGATGCTAACTGGCGATGCAGTCTAAGATGCACCACGCTAATCTGGAAGAGGCATGCCAGCGGACTTAAAACTTTAAATAATTAACACTACAGAATACTAAACTATATATAACCGAAATGGTTCGGACCACTGGTCTGGTCAAGCGAATCTCGCTTGAGGATTTAAAATTCAAAAAAATTATTTGAATAACAATTTAATTTTAACTTTTACTGTTTTATTTTTTATTTCAATTTTACAAAATACACTTACGGTAAAAGCCAAAACACAGACACACTTAAAAATAACTATCATAAGATTGTATATACGAAGTTGCAGGCATCATCTAGTAAAGTGGGTACATAATAAGGCCACGATTACACTTGTAAGTTTTTACGTAAGTAGAGCACGTAAGTAATTTACTTACATAACTAACATTTACATACGATACGCGACTTACAAGACTGTTTACATTTCGTAAGTTACTCATATAATCGACTTACGCGGGTTAAACTTACAAGTGTAATCGTACCCTTAAAACTTACCAGAGTGAGTGGGTGACGGTTGCGACCCGGACTGAGTGACGTTCGCGCTTCCTCCACCTCTAGCTGTAATATGCTCTCCTGACTGCCCGTGAACTGCCAAACAAAATTAAAAGCGTGAAAACAGCAACCGCTGACTGCCTTGCTAGTTCTTCTCGGTTCTTCTAGGTTGGGATTACAATTAATAATAATAATGCCCTCCCGACCGAATTTCGGCCAAGGCGGCCTTCCTCCAGAGAGATTAGCCATCTACGTGGGAGATATTATGGTACACAAGTGTGTGCAGCTGTGTATGTTCGCAAGCGCATACACAGGTGCACTCTCTGTTCCTTTACTCTCATAGCCCGATGGGACGGAAAACGGCGTGAGACACCGCCAAAAAACAGTTAGTAATAAAATATATATAAGGCAGAGGGCGCGGCGCAATATATAGATTCATTCTGGAATGGAGCAAACTGAAAACCAGCGCTGAGCATTGTTGCCAATGCTCGGCAGTGCTGAGGTTGTCTCCAATTGTTTTGTTGTTAGTTTTATTTTTATTTTTATTTAGGTACGAGTAGTTTTAAGATAAATTGTGATCAACCACTAGCAATAATGCAAACAATAAAGCTTTTTATTTATTAATTTATTTATTTTAACTTCCTAACTCCGAGCTAGTACTGAGAATTGATTGTTAGAAAACCCCAATACTTGTTGGCCCGACCCGGGCTCGAACCCGGGACCACGTTGGCCGCAATCGAACATGCTAACCACTAGACCAACGAGGCAGTCGAGGATTACAATTATTACCTACTCGTATGTGGGGAAAAGAACTTTTTGCTCATTTGACTATTAAAAGAACTTTGCAAAACTTTGTAAGTTTGTTTGATTATTGAAAAGGACTACTTATGTTTGTTTAACTACTTATTTAAAAAACTATGTAAAAGTTTATCCGATTGACAGAATTATGTAAAAGTTTGTTTGAATATTCAAAAGAACTATCTATTATGTGCCGTGGTAGTCAAAAGAACTTTGTAAAAGTTTGACTAATCAAAATAATTTTGTAAAAGCTTATTTATTTATATTCAAAAGAACTGCGTAATAGTTTGATCGTTTGACTACTGATTTAAATGTTTGTTTGTTTCACTTTTCAAAAGAAATTTGTAAATATTTATTTGTCTGATTATTTATTGAAAATAAATTTCATTTCTAAGAGTTTATTTGAATAAACGAAAACATTATAATTATATAAGTGTTTGAGATACTAATCTCAAACACTCATATAATTATAGCTTAGTCATATAGAAAACTAAGATGAGCTATATCATACATAAAATCAAACTCTAATTTAATATCATGCTCTACTAATTTATCGTTGTCATCTTATTGGTCACTTACCACAAAACCATAATACTTGAGTATATCCATCTTACACATAGGACACGTGCGGTGTTCTAGCAACCACGGGTCGATGCAGTTCTTGTGGAAGTCATGCCTGCAATAGAAAAAAACACAAATGTGACCAACTGTGACAAGGACGGGGGGAGGGGTCAAAAAATCACCAATTGGCCATAAACATATATTTTATTTATTTTATAAGTGTGACTCACCGACACGGAAGCGATCGTAGCGTCTCTGACACCTTGTAGGGCTCGATGCAGATCGCGCAGCATTCGCCGTCGCCTTGCACTTCCTGAACAATAAACATACAAGTTTACAACATTTCCTTTGTTGTAACTTCGGGGTTTTGGCAGGCGCCCGTGAACTGACCTTCGATAAAATATTTGGTACTGACCTTCGATAGTAATATTAATGTATGGGTGTAGTACAGAAGGCCGTGACCTGACCTTCGTTAAAATTATAAGTGTAGTGAATAAGCTGCGTTGGTGATAGACGTGTGGTAATTCAGCAATCAGCATCCCTAATATCTAAGCAAATCGTAATTAACTATTTGACAGCTTAAAATGAGCCATTCTGTCACTAAACGCGGTTAATGGTAGTTAACGTTGTCGCGATCGAATACGTAAAACACTTCCACTTGGCATGCGGAATCTAGGTACTTATATCTCGATAGGTGATAAGACTTTGGCTGTGTTCCGTTATAGACTGCGAGCACTGTTCAGTGCTCTTTACTGTGGAGAAATTCGTTCCGTTATAACTGACAGTAAACTGCTGCAGTACTTATCCTAGGGAAATATATGACGTCATTAATCGACGCCATCTTTGTACTGTGAGCACTGGCGTTTTCGAGGTAAGGTGCTCTCAGTGTTTGTCTCAGTGCTGACAGCGTTCCGTTTTAAGCAGTACCCAGTATACCTAACTATAAAGGAACGGCTTCGCAGTGTACTAAAGTGACGTCACACCTTACAGTGCTCGCAGTGTATTTCGGAACACAGCCTTTATCAAATCGGATAACTCACCCTATCATCTGTTTTCAAACTCTTCACGGGTATTTTTGACAGCGCCTTTTTCGCTGCGCAGCATAATCTCTTCTGAAAAAAACATTGTTTTCTATTTTCACTTATGCGATTCTTATTTCTTGTACTTACATGAATTTTATTTTATTCTTGCACAAAAATGTTTTATGTGGATGTGTTAACTGAGCCTACACTGAAAAAAATAGCACGAGACTTTTTACTGTTTTGGCACAGTAAAATTTAATTCGGTTAAAAAAACTGATTTTTTGTAAAAGTAATTGATTACTGACAGTTCGTTGAAATGGGCAAAAAACAGTAAGACGCTAATCAGTTGTTTCAATTGTTTGTACATTAATGTTTACTGAAGCAAACGGTTCTTTTTAAGTATTGCCGTTTTCAGAGCTTTACTGATATTGTAGCAGTTATTTTTACTGCTTCAGAACAGTTTTTTTAGAATATAGTTAGGAGCTAAACAGCTATTTTAATTGTTTGAACTTTAAAGTTTACTGAAATAAACAGTTCATACTAAGTATTACTTTCTTACTTACTGTCTTACAAACAGTAAGAACAGTCAACCGGTAAAATCTACTGTTATAACTCAAATGTTTTTTTTTCGGTTACTTGAACTTGTTTGGACAATAGGCTCCATTTTTACTGGCCAAAGCAATGTATATTACCGAAAAAGCAATTAGTTTTACTAATTATTTTTTTCAGTGTACGCAACGTAAACATAACTCCCTATGGTTTAGGAGTTCTGTACCCTGAAGCATCAGGATTGAGGAGTTAGATTCAGATTGTTTTATGGGGCCATATCACTAACTTCCTCTAGGCAGTAGTTTTAAGCGTGCCGGACTTGTTTAGTCCGTACAGCAAGGAAAATTCGACGCCGATACACTGCGTCGAGCACCTGACCACATAGCTACCCAAGCAGGCTTTGGATTGAAACCCGCAAGGTCAAAGCAAGCGCAGGCGGCCAAAACAAACTTGGCAAAATATACTTGACGAGGCGAAAAAGATCGGCCTTACGTGAGACAAGCAGAAGCTTAAGGGGACTCAGGCCGGTACCTTCTTCATACAAACGAAAAAGCGTAATTACTACATTATTTGATATTGTACGCCCAAAACTAAGTTTTATTTCGATTTGTCTCGTCATTATCTAGGTTTATTGATATATAAAATATTGAAAAAAATATTGATTTTAAAGTTACGAGCCTCTAAAGATTCCAATTTTCACACTAAATTGATGACAACTTTGGGCGCAAATAAATAAGATTAGGAGTGTGAAAATTATAAAACAATTTATCAATAAACATAGTTTATTTAATCATTATTTGAAATAACTTTACTTAGTAAACATACATTTAGTAGTTTTTACAAACAAACGCTTTTCCCAAACGACTGTTCAACCCTTTTCGCGCGCTTGATTTCGGTAAAAACCATCTTGCCTCGCATCCGAACATTCGACACCTCCGGGTGGCGGGCGAGCGGGCGGGGGGAAGGGCCGCTCGCAGCCTACATAATACTACGTAGCTACTAGCTATACTGCGAGCTACTTATTGCAACGTAATTAGAGTGCTATTCGTGTAATTCGTAATTATGTACCTACGTCGTGTGTGTGGTTTATATTTATAATTATTATTATTGTGAATAAGTGTTGTCAATTGCATATTGTTATTATTTTATTATTACACTAGCTGATGCCCGCGACTTCGTCCGCGTGGAATAAGTTTTTTTAATTCCCACGGGAATTTTCCGGGATAAAAGTAAGTAGCCTATGTCACTCTCCAGACTATACCCATGCCAAAAAACATGTCAATCCGTTGCTCCGTTGCGGCGTGATTGAAGGACAAACCAACAAACAAACACACTTTCGCATTTATAATATTAGTAAGTATGATTGTTTCACTATTAGGGTTTATCTTGATCTAGATCACAGTTAGATCAGCTGAAATCGCAGTCAAGTCTTCTGAGGTCCTCAACTATAGTTGAGGACCTGGACGGACCTTGACGGACGTGGCTATATGCTATTTGTGTCCAAATTGCGCCCAAAATTTTATATATGCTATGCTATATGCTATGCTATATGCTATGCTATATGCTATGCTATATGCTATGCTATATGCTATGCTATATGCTATGCTATATGCTATGCTATATGCTATGCTATATGCTATGCTATATGCTATGCTATATGCTATGCTATATGCTATGCTATATGCTATGCTATATGTTATGCTATATGCTATGCTATATGCTATGCTATATGCTATGCTATATGCTATGCTATATGCTATATGCTATGCTATATGCTATGCTATATGCTATATGCTATGCTATATGCTATGCTATATGCTATGCTATATGCTATGCTATATGCTATGCTATATGCAATTCTATATGCTATGCTATATGCTATGCTATATGCCATGCTATATGCCATGCTATATGCCATGCTATATGGCACATAGTTCGAAGAGCTGATGGTCGTTGGGGTCCCAAGGTGCTGGAGTGGCCACCCCGAAACGGGAAGCGCAGTGTTGGCAGACCCCCACTAGGTGGACCGACGACATAAAACGAGTCGCAGGGAGGCGCTGGATTCAGGCGGCGCAAGAACGAGGCCTGTGGAAGTCCATGAAGACCAAAAGGTCCAGCAGTGGACGTCTATCGATTGACAAAGAAGAATATTATACGAGTTGTTTACACGCTGAGGTATATAATAGTAGGTAATAATATAATAGGTATGTACTATGTAGGTTACATTTTGTAGTTTTCATAAAAGATAAGTAGGTACCTAATCATTATCATAAATCATTATACCTAATTATTATAATTCATCAGTGATAATATTAGATATCGCATCGGTCCAACTTTATTAGGTATAATCTGTGAGCGTAACATCATCTTTATACCGGGACTGCCGTGCGCGCGGTTGCACTCGCTATACTGCTCATCACTGAGTCTGTCTCTTTCTCACACAATGTTAGGTGAAACAGCAAATAGGTTACCCACGTGCGCCGGCAACTTCAGTCGCGCGTACTGAGCTGCCTTAAGGCGTCCGATGCGTCCGACAGACCGGCTTGAAAAACAGTAACGTCTGCCTCGAAGGGGGGACATAGGACTTGATGTAAAGATACGCGACTGCGAATGATCTTCCCATTCGAATAATTTTTGACTACTAATCCACGCATTCGACTTGAAAATTAGTAATATAGTTACTAATCTTCAGATTCGAATGACGACTACTAATTAGTAATACTAGCGACTTTCGGCGTCTCGTTAGTCGCCTATTTGGGATCTTTCGGGATTCGAATTTCGACTCGGCTCGACTTGGATAACCTCGGCGCGACTCGGATAGCATTCGATAATCGACTGGCCGGCCGGCGCGGCGACTTACCGTTCGTTATTCATTACTGAATTAGTCACTAATCACGTGAATTCTGAGACTTTGAGTGAATTCTCGACACTGAGTCGAATGATTTCACAAGTCGAATAATTCGAATGGGACCATTCAAAGTCGCGCATCGCTAACTTGATGATGAGTCCGTACTGCCCCCCTAGCATGGGCCGAGACAATTTTCTCCCCGAGGAAAGGATAAAATTTTTATTCCTAAATAAATAAATAAAAACGCTAAATAACGGTGGATAAATAGTCCCCCGAGTCCCCGTGAAATGTCAAACGGGGATAAACTTCTCCTCTCCCCTGTTGCCGTGCTCTGAGAAGTGGATAAGTTAATTTTATCTCTTGTCAGTGGATAAAATCGGGGGATAAAATTTTTATCTCCGGCCCATGCTAGCCATGCAGGGAGTCACTTACCGACAGTCGGTCCTTAGCGTGTATGTAACGGAAGCGTTGTATGTAGTAGAACACCAGCCACGCCAGTGAGATGACCATCAGCACTATGAACGATATTGACACGAACAGCACCGATGTCCTGGAAACGCAATACATTGGCCCGTTAATAAATAAAAACAATAATTCTTACGCTTCATCGAAAAGAAAGTACTAGGTACTAGATGATGTCCACGACTTCGTCCGCGTGGATTAAGGTTTAGGACACGGGAACTATTTGATTTTACGGGACAAAAAATAGCCTTCCCCGAGATGCATCATGCTACCTACATATTAGATGGTACCCTAATGATTCAAGACTTATTTCGTGGTTTAACGACATAATGTTATGATTTAAAACGGGTAGATAACTTTATACCACGATAAATGCGTCGATTTTATGTGTCGACTAGCTGATGCCCGCGACTTCGTCCGCGTGGTTTAAGTTTTTTTGATTCCCGCGGGAACTCCTTAATTTTCCGGGATAAAAAGTAGCCTATGTCACTCTCCAGGTCCTCAACTATAAATAAACTAGTGGTTCGCCCCGAACTGAGACCTCGCGGTATCACAGAGCGCCATCTATTGACATCATTGTGAAGTTCTGTTAAAAATATCATCATCATTAAAAAGCCTGGGCCCGTAGCCTACAAGGCAGGCCCTAGCCGGTTTTACTCGGCTTCAAGTTTTTCACCGGGGCACAATGTTGCCCCGCGCCCCACCCGGGTAAGGAGGCCCAGCCTCGAGGCCCGTACCCCCGCTTGGCCCTCACGGGCCAACCGGAGAAGACCCCGAAGTAGTATCATTAAAAATTAAATAATTTCGTTTCCTTATAATATTTATCTAATTTTAATATTTGTTGTTCAAGTACAGGATATAACTCAAATAATTGATCAAGTTTCAGACTTAAGAGGTCAGCAAATTGAGAGTTCTGAGGTCAACTTTGGACGTTAGAAAATCGCCACTTTGAAAGCCCCCCATTTCGTCAATTTTAGGGGGAAAATTAAAAAAAATATATTTTTGGACTCTATTCCTAATTATCTTTAAAATGATATACCGCAACCCTATGTAACGCTATAAAAAATATTTTACTTCGCATTCGCTTCTATGAGAGCCCCCCTGAAATAAAGATTTTTATAACGTTTTAAGCCATATTCGGCGGGAGGCCATCGGTTTACATATTATATTTTAATTTGAAGTAATTACGTTCAGCAATTCAGAAGTTATAAGGCTCTGACAGACGGACGGACGGACGGACGGACAAGTGCCAATTCACCCAAGTAGACTCAGAGACCTTCGCTTCGCTCGGTCAATAAATCTAACTACTATAAATAAATAGATTGTAGGACAAACCAACAAACCAATAAACCAACAAACAAACACTTTCGCATTTATAATATTAGTATGATATTTCGATCCAGTTGCATGGATCGTGGTCAATATGGGACTGCGGTGCTGCGAGGTGTGAAGCTGGAGCTGTCACGGGCAGTATCGAACTACCCTCCTCGACCCTCCTTCCCAATAGTATAACTGATTCGACTGAGTTCAGCCGTGGGCCGTGAAAGCGTAGCAGACAGACACTTTCCCGTGATATTTGTATGGATCAGTATGGATGATAGGCTAATTTTTTAAACTTATATGCTAGCGATACTGTCTAGCACAATGATCATAATCCTGGCACAGTAGCGCCTGCTGTATATATTTAAAAAAATAAGCCAAGATAAGAGAGAACTATGAAGATTAAAGATATAGGATGTAGGCTAAAATCTTCAAACTAAAGTAATGAAAAGTAGCGCAGTTCTGATAGGTATTTAAAACTTGTAAGAGTATATTCTAGTAGAAGGTACAGTATAGTAAAAGCCAGTTATTCACAAATAGGTATACTGTACGTACGAGTAAATAGTATCAGCCTCGCTCGCGCTGATCCGCGAGAGGATGCAAAATTAACAAAACATTTAAAAAATATAACAAAACCATATAATAGGTAACTAACTACCTCGAATAGGTATATACTATATATCGAAATAATATTATTGTTTAAAAAAAACTAGCTATCAGTTCGATATTGACACAAATTTTCGTTTCCAGTGTCTTTCGAGATAAGCATGCAAGTTTCTTCGCGTTTCCTTCACCGAAAAACACGACCAGAAGTAGGTGACATATTGATGAGTGATGTGCCTCATTGATATTAGGCATTATCAATTTGGCACATTGGTTGCACATACGAAAACTGGCAATGGAAGACTAAATGTTTCTCACGGCATCAGTCTAAATTGCTTCATTTCTCGATCGATAGGGCCTCATATAAGATTTCGTACAATTACGGACCGCGCGGCTTGATGCCATTGTCAGTGTGTCAACATGACGTCATGACGCCAAGGGTTTTTGGTAAAATTTGGCTCACGACAGATTTTTGGCTTTATATCGGGAAGCGACCGGTTTTCGGAGCCCAGAGTCAACACTGACAACACGCACTTTCATATTATGAAAGACTAGTCTTTTAAAATTCTTCAGTGCCTGAAGTTGAAAGTGTAGAGGAGTACAGTCCGATTCAAGCTTTATGATTTTCTCATCAACATCAATGAACATCGTGCGTTTCGATGCGCACAATACAATTAGGTATCAGCGAGACGGTTCCGCTGATTGTACCTGCGCAAACCTACACTCGCGGCTGACTTCCGAGACTTTGCCGAGACGTCATCGGTGTGTATCTATAATTATTATTATAATTTGTTTTTTCAAGTTTTTATTTTTTTTACTGAAAACAATACAATAGAAATTTAAGCTAGCTAGCCTAACCTAATTACTATATAAATCATGCCCACGTGGAATGGTGGCAAGAATGCTGGCTGCATTTCCGCGCTGGACAGCCAGGCAGCCTTTGCGCATAAAATGAGCCAGCCCTTCTGTCACCAGATGAGGCAATCAACCGCGGTGAAATATCTCGCAAAAATTTTTTGGCACTAAGACTCCACGGCCCCAGGGTCTCCACGGCAAACGGAACAAATATTATTATATAATAATAATTATTATTATAATACAAACTTGTTGATATTGCTGTTGATGTGTGTATAGGTGCGGCCCTTGATGATGCCGATCATGACCCTCGTGCCGTTGTCCACCAGCCTCGTGATCTCCTCGCCCTTCCATTTGTATGTGAACACCGCGCTTATGTTGCCTGCGAACCGAATTAAAGGAGACTTTGAGTAAAGCAAGCTGATAGAGCTCTTAGGCTGGCACTGTTTCCCTGACCTAAGCTTAGAAGGTTCAACTAATTAATGGTAGACGACACCTAGCTTAAGGATCAAAATTTTACGGTCATTTGAAAACATTTCACAATAAATTTTATTATTAAAATGCAACAATTTTTATAACAGGCATCAATAATATTTAGTGGTAAAGACATAATATGTGATAAGAACTTAGCTTATCTGGAGGTCATAAATCCTAATCGAATACAACAAAATCACGTTCATATTATTTGGTTACGAAAATCTTTTGCTTTTAGATAATCTTAAAGGTTTTTAAGGTCATGCATAATCTACCAATCATTAAAGTCACTTAATGAATGCTTAAAAAAAACTTAGCAGGCATAAAAATTTGTTCTAAATTTGACCACCAGGTCAGAAAAGTTTGACGGACTAGTTACACACAATCTTTAAACTAAAATGACAGCTCTACATATTTTGCGATCCCCTTCCGCAGGGATTATTATGAAAGGGATATCAATTTATTTAGAGGTGCTATTTTGGTATTTTTAGAGATTTTGTACAACAGAATTAGCAACAATGATAAAGCTAAAAGTAGAAACTAACTTTTAAAAGGAATTTTTTAAAAGTTCCAACTGCAAATCTTTATTATTGTAGACTAAGTATAACGTAATATCTAATTTAAAGTTATTGGCAATTTTGAAACAATGTGACAGAATTTTGAATTGAAAATGCTGCCAGGTTCCTCCGTCACGTTCCTGTCACCCCGCAGCGTTGCTCTGTCTAGACGTCTTTGTCGAACGACTGGTGGTAAAGAACGTATAACTCTGTCTAGACGTCTTCGTCGAACGACTGGTGGTAAAGAACGTATAACTCTGTCTAGACGTCTTCGTCGAACGACTGGTGGTAAAGAACGTATAACTCTGTCTAGACGTCTTCGTCGAACGACTGGTGGTAAAGAACGTATAACTCTGTTTATACGTCTTCGTCGAACGACTGGTGGTAAAGAACGTTTAACTCTGTCTAGACGTCTTCGTCGAACGACTGGTGGTAAAGAACGTATAACTACATCTACAGTCTAATCAGATTCCTTAGACTGTGGTTCTGGGTTTAGTAAACTTAAGTTACGTGATTCCATTGCAAACTAGCATTTATTATCGTACCGATTAGTTATCGTTGACAGTCTTCATGTGTACTTGATGTAATATCATAATGCATTTAGATAAGACGACAGTTGTGTAATACCTAACATGCACAGGTTTTGGACAATGATAAAATGTAACGTCTTGTTCTCAATAGTCAAGTTTCTGTTCTTAATGAAACTACGGAAATCTATACTTTTATACTATCTATACTAATATTATAAATGCGAAAGTTTGGATGGATGTATGGATCTATGGATGGATGTTTGTTACTCAATCACGCCCCAACGGCTGAACGGATCTGGATGAAATTTGGCACAGAGATGAATATAGTATGGAATAACACATAGGCTACTAATTAAAGAGTTCCCGCGGGCACCAAAAAACCTAAATTCACGCGGACGAAGTCGCGGGCATTAGCTAGTAAAATAATATATAATATTATTATAGCCAAACTAGCTCAATTAGCAGCTTCGCTCGCGTAAGTTCGGAATTGTCATATTTAAAATAACAAACTTCTATTTTACCCTTTTATGGGTTGAATTTTCAAAAATCCATTCATAGCGTCATAATAGTTATCTACGAGTATATGCCAAACAGCCAGATCCGTCCAGTGATTTGAGCTGTGCGTTGAAAAACAATCAGTCAGATTTCCCTTAATTTTATTATCATGTAAGTTTTAGGTGCATTTAGGTTAACTCCGACAAACACTGTATTGAATGAGAACTTTATATACCTAGGTAGTACCTACCTAGGTATATAAAGTTCTCATTATATTACAAATTACTACGGAATCTCTTGGACTTTTTACTTGGAGATTTTCGAATATTTACACCGAATTTTTCCCTGACCTAAGCTTAGAAGGTTCAACTAATTAATGGTAGACGACACCTAGCTTAAGGATCAAAATTTTACGGTCATTTGAAAACATTTCACAATAAATTTTATTATTAAAATGCAACAATTTTTATAACAGGCATCAATAATATTTAGTGGTAAAGACATAATATGTGATAAGAACTTAGCTTATCTGGAGGTCATAAATCCTAATCGAATACAACAAAATCACGTTCATATTATTTGGTTACGAAAATCTTTTGCTTTTAGATAATCTTAAAGGTTTTTAAGGTCATGCATAATCTACCAATCATTAAAGTCACTTAATGAATGCTTAAAAAAAACTTAGCAGGCATAAAAATTTGTTCTAAATTTGACCACCAGGTCAGAAAAGTTTGACGGACTAGTTACACACAATCTTTAAACTAAAATGACAGCTCTACATATTTTGCGATCCCCTTCCGCAGGGATTATTATGAAAGGGATATCAATTTATTTAGAGGTGCTATTTTGGTATTTTTAGAGATTTTGTACAACAGAATTAGCAACAATGATAAAGCTAAAAGTAGAAACTAACTTTTAAAAGGAATTTTTTAAAAGTTCCAACTGCAAATCTTTATTATTGTAGACTAAGTATAACGTAATATCTAATTTAAAGTTATTGGCAATTTTGAAACAATGTGACAGAATTTTGAATTGAAAATTCTGCCAGGTTCCTCCGTCACGTTCCTGTCACCCCGCAGCGTTGCTCTGTCTAGACGTCTTTGTCGAACGACTGGTGGTAAAGAACGTATAACTCTGTCTAGACGTCTTCGTCGAACGACTGGTGGTAAAGAACGTATAACTCTGTCTAGACGTCTTCGTCGAACGACTGGTGGTAAAGAACGTATAACTCTGTCTAGACGTCTTCGTCGAACGACTGGTGGTAAAGAACGTATAACTCTGTTTATACGTCTTCGTCGAACGACTGGTGGTAAAGAACGTTTAACTCTGTCTAGACGTCTTCGTCGAACGACTGGTGGTAAAGAACGTATAACTACATCTACAGTCTAATCAGATTCCTTAGACTGTGGTTCTGGGTTTAGTAAACTTAAGTTACGTGATTCCATTGCAAACTAGCATTTATTATCGTACCGATTAGTTATCGTTGACAGTCTTCATGTGTACTTGATGTAATATCATAATGCATTTAGATAAGACGACAGTTGTGTAATAATACCTAACATGCACAGGTTTTGGACAATGATAAAATGTAACGTCTTGTTCTCAATAGTCAAGTTTCTGTTCTTAATGAAACTACGGAAATCTATACTTTTATACTACTTATCTATACTAATATTATAAATGCGAAAGTTTGGATGGATGTATGGATCTATGGATGGATGTTTGTTACTCAATCACGCCCCAACGGCTGAACGGATCTGGATGAAATTTGGCACAGAGATGAATATAGTATGGAATAACACATAGGCTACTAATTAAAGAGTTCCCGCGGGCACCAAAAAACCTAAATTCACGCGGACGAAGTCGCGGGCATTAGCTAGTAAAATAATATATAATATTATTATAGCCAAACTAGCTCAATTAGCAGCTTCGCTCGCGTAAGTTCGGAATTGTCATATTTAAAATAACAAACTTCTATTTTACCCTTTTATGGGTTGAATTTTCAAAAATCCATTCATAGCGTCATAATAGTTATCTACGAGTATATGCCAAACAGCCAGATCCGTCCAGTGATTTGAGCTGTGCGTTGAAAAACAATCAGTCAGATTTCCCTTAATTTTATTATCATGTAAGTTTTAGGTGCATTTAGGTTAACTCCGACAAACACTGTATTGAATGTGAACTTTATATACCTAGGTAGTACCTACCTAGGTATATAAAGTTCTCATTATATTACAAATTACTACGGAATCTCTTGGACTTTTTACTTGGAGATTTTCGAATATTTACACCGAATTTTTCCAAATTTACTAGACAATAATTTGAGTAAGCGAATAACTCAAAAAAAATGAGAAATTTTCAAGTGAAATGTACAAACGTGAAAAAAATCTCGTAGTGGCTAAAGCATCTTTGTTATCAATATTATTGTAGGGAATTAATATTAGTTTCTTACCACTTAGAACATAGACATTCCAATTTCCAACTCACCTACAAAAAAATTCTTCGTCGTATCGGTAGGTATATTATGTCGATAGGGCATAGGTATAGTGTGATGTGGCCATAGTAAATATACTAATACCTACCTAGGAATTGAAGCCAAGGTATTTTTTACGTGGAAAAAAACTTTATTCCTTTCTCTGGCACGCAACGTAACCTACTATAACTGCGTAAGGTATCACGCCACAGCGGAGGAATAGATCGTTGTGATTTTTGCATAGACGGAGAGTGACAAGGGCTACTTTTTAGCCCGGAAAATAAGGGTTCCCACGGGATTTATGAAAACCTAAATCCGCGGACGATGTCGCAGGTAAGTAGGTATCATCTAGTGTTTATAAAATAAGTTTTGTGATGTGTACGTAGGCCCAGTCTTTTTTTTTTTTTTTTTTTTTTTCTTCCCAGAGGAGGAGGAAAAAAATCCCTTATGGACTTCTGCCTGGTGGCAGGGCGTGTCCGACTCGCACGGACTAAAAACAACCTCCCCCTCGTGGCTCCCCGATCAGGCACGGGACCGCATTTGCATTTCTTCATGCCGACCGCTCGTTTTAATTATTCTTCTGCTTTTCCTGTCTTTCGCGCTCTTCTCTTCGCATCATTATTGATCGCAGCATCTGTGCGTACTTCTGCCACTCGTCTTCATTTGACAACATGCGCGATATAAGGTTTTGGGCGTTTACATCCTCGCTCGCACCCTGTGCCACATATCTCAAGTCCGCGCAGGCGGGACACTCGAAGATAGCATGCCTTGGGGTGTCCTCCTCTCCGCAAAAGTAGCATTCTTCGGTTGGCGCTTTTCCGATAGCGAAGAGGTAAGTGTTGAACACCCCATGACCGCTGAGTGCCTGGGTGAGCCACCGGTCCACCTCTCCGTGTTTCCTGTTATGCCACTTCTTTAAATCCTTTATGAGCTCCCTCGTCCAAGTTCCTTTCCCAGGTCCTAACCACTCTTTCTCCCACTCCGTCATGATGTGTTCGCGCACTTCGGGTGGCGTTTGTTCCTTGTTTGCAAACAGCCGTGCGCGTTCTCTAGCCATCTTGTCAATGGGAATAAGTCCTGCTATGACTAGCACCGCATCCGTGGAGATGGTGCGATATGCTCCACAGATGCCTATCGCCATTCGTCTTTGGACCGCTTCTAGTTTCTTCCGATAGAGCTCCACTGTCATTGCACTCTCAAAAATGGGCGCCCCGTAGAGGATCACTGAGTGGGCCACAGCTGCCAGAACCCTTCTTCTGCTTGCTCTAGGGCCTCCTTTTGTCGGCATCAGTCTGTTTAGCGCCTCCGTCAGTTTCTGCGCTTTCTTAGCTGTTTCTTCGACGTGTTTTTTGAAATTAAGGCTTCTGTCGAGCCACACCCCCAGGTATTTGATGTGATCCTTCGGAACTACTGGTGCGCCTTTAACTTTAAATTGGATAGGTTCCAGTTTCCGCCTACCACTGAAAACAATCGCCTCTGTCTTCTCTGGCGCCAGGGATAGTTTCTTTTCCTGCATCTATCCGCTTATACGCTCAAAGGCCTTATTTGCCCTATTCACCAGGCTGGTTTCAGTTTTAGCTACTATAACCAGGGCCAAGTCTGTCCTTACCTTTATTCTACATAACAACCTAGGTATACCTCTGTGGTATACCTAGAGTATGCGTGACTGCGTACACGTTGTAAATACAATGCCTAACTGCTTTAGTGCTAATGTGATCATTTCACGCGGGCTTCGATACCAGGTGATTTCGAGTTTGTACATAGCAACATTTTATACTGTAAAAAGACTTACAAGTACTGACCGACAGGCGACATACCTACAACTCAAACCCGTGGATTTAGAAACTAAGGATTTTGCAAGTAAGTTTTTGCTAATGCAAATCCCCAATCAATAATTTATTAGGTATGATTAAAGATTGAACTGCTCATCAAAAGTAGTGCCCATACTGACCACGCTGGGCAAGCGGGTTGGTCAGCGCAGGGCTAGGCTTCTTCGCACCAGAGACGCTGCTGCCCGTCTCCAGTCTGTGCTATTTAGAGCCTGGCATGAGTAAGTACCACTGACGATGGGCCTCGTCCACAAATTAAAAGTCGCTCAGCGGGCTATGGAGCGGGCTATGTTGGGAACCTCTCTCAGGGATAAAATCCGGAACGAGGAAATACTTAGAAGAACTAAAGTGACCGACATAGCTCTGAGGATTAGCCAGCTGAAGATTGAACATGAGATGACAGATTATGTCATCGACCATATAGGATGTATGGTCGATGGATTATGTAGGAAATTGAACAATAAAGCTGTTCATTCTATCAAGTCCCATGGGTCAGCCAGCGTGGAAAATGAAGACAGGTAAAAAATACGTGATAAGATGGAATAAGGGCAACGACGATCCTTAGACCATGAAATATCTAGGAATGAAGTGAGCTAATTTCGGTACGCTACGGTATTAAGAAAATAATATCACAGTCTGTGGAGATACGTCCTTTGTCTATCAGTCGTTCGCCGCGTCTAGAGAGAGCAAACTGGCAGAATTTTCAAAACAAAATTCTGTCGCTCATTAGACATTGGCTACCTACTTACCTACTTTTTATCCCAGAAACTTACCTACATCTATGGTCGACGAAGTCGCGGGCAATAACTTGTGCAGAAATAAACATAGTCAATCGCATTTATTTCGCAATATTTCGCATTTATTATACTAGCTGCTTTGTGATTAGCCTCGGCTTCACAGGGTTCGCATCAATACGAACCTCCAAAGAAATACACCACAAATCACAATCTATTGCTGAAGACTTGAATAAACCCCTTACATTTTTTTTTATCCACTACAAGTTAGCCCTTGACTGCGATCTCACCTGATGGTAAGTGATGATGCAGTCTACGATGGTAGCGGGCTAACCTGTTAGGGGGATGGCAGTTATATTAAACCCATACCCCTATTACTTTTTGAGATTAGGGTTTTCAAACAGTCACAAGTGGCATACAAGTAGATACTTTATAGTGGTGATGAAAATTATCGTTCAATTAGTGATAAGGTTTTAAAAAAAATGGTTGCACGTCAATTATTGAAATCATCAACGATAATAATATTATTATAGCAACGTGCACGCAGTGTGCAGTGTGCTACGGACGATCATTATCGCAATACGAATCTTGCGTTTCCTTGATCTGGAACGACATGTCTACATTGTTATGTATGTACCTATCTCTCTTTGCGTCGTATAGGGTCGTGACCCCTTTCCATTAATCACATAATGGTAGGAGTTTTATTGGGATAATAATGCGGTGGGTTCCCACGTCCTTCCGCATACAACTCGACTGACTAGGAGTATTAAACTCTTATGTTTTTGTAACGATCATTATCAGATGTTAGTGATAATAAACCGGGACCGACGATGGGTTAACCGAGACACGGAGGAAACGAAAAAGGCAAATTTGAACCTCCAAATTCGGTCACCCATCCAGTTACCGACTTGGGTCTACGTTGCTTAACAATCGCAATCGACTGATATGCGTTGTCACAACTAGGCCACTCGTCCCTCATAATGTATGTAAAATTTCTAGGAAATGTATAAGACAAGTATAATTCGGAAATGTGTTAAATAATTTATTTTTCTGTCTTTTCCTCAGTGGTGTTAGGAAATGTTTAAAAAATACACCCAGAATTCGAAAAAGTGATCGTAGTTAGCGGCTAACGTGTAGTAGAATAAAAATGAATCGTTTTTGTTCCCCATTGTTAGCAACGCGTGCGTTGCCTACGCGCCGGTCGGCCTTCATCAGGCAGACCGATGACCGTTTAAGGTCTGGCATGGCGACGGATTTAACTCTCGTTCTTTAGAGCCGTTCCAGACGATGCGTTGCGACGCCGCACCGCAAAGATATCGCATTGGCGGACATACTGGCCGCAACGTTGCTACTGCGATGCAAAGTTGCTACTGTGCCGCAAAGGCGACGACACTAATGCTGAGATCTACAGAGCGAACTTTGACTTAGCTTAGACTTAAGACATGGTTAAAACGAGACAGATTTATGTTATTCACATAAGTCCATCTCGTTTTAACTCTAAGCAAAGTCTGAGCCAAGTCAAAGTACGCTCTATAGATCTCGACATGGTTAAAACGAGACAGATTTATGTTATTCACATAAGTCCATCTCGTTTTAACTCTAAGCAAAGTCTGAGCCAAGTCAAAGTACGCTCTATAGATCTCAGCATAATTACTAGCTAGCATAACGTGACGTTCCTTCGACCACACAAGCAACAGATCAAAGCGCCGCCGCCTGATGCGGTCCTACTCTGATCCATTTTATTAACAGACTGGGGACATACTAGACCATCGCTTAAATCCGTATTGTTTTAATATTGTTGACGTTCGTGTTTTAGAATTATAATCCTTATTTTAGGGACGTCTAGGTACGTGATATAAAACTGTCATTTTGAATTAATACTGCTTTAAGCGATGGTAGTAACCCCCCTGGCCCCTTTAATCACTACTGTACTACCCTGCCAAGTTTCATCGACTGAGGGTTTAATGCGGGGTCTCCATACAATAGACCGCCCCGTTTCCTAGACTACTATTCGTCAATCGTCCAATTTGCGGTCGCTGCGGTGACGCCGCTGTAGCAACGTTTCGGCACCGCACCTGTGTCCACCAGTGCGGAGAAATCTTTGCGGTGCAACGCATAGTGTGGACCGGCTCTTAACTAGTAACAAAGTGTCAGTAATGTTTGTCATGTATTCGTCTTAATATGTACATACATACATATAAACCAGCTACGTAAACCAGTAGCTGTCTCGTGTCGTGGCGAAATGAAGTATTGGGTATTTCTGACAAGAAAATATCACCCGGTCTTTTTTTTTATCCATTACAAATTAGCCCTTGACTGCGATCTCACCTGATGGTAATCCGGAACGCTAAATCGCTTGGCGGCACGTCTTTGCCGGCAGAGTGGTAACTAGCCACAGCCGAAGCCTCCCACCAGGCCAGAGCAGGGAAAATTCAGCAATTATAAATTCCTAAATTGACCCTGCCGGGGATCGAACCCGGGACCTCCGCACGTTTAGACAACAGCGCTCAACACTGCACCACGGAGGTCGTCAAATGAGGTCTTAGGAAATGAGCACACTTGTGCACTATAATGTACCTATCACGCAGTTACTGCGTACATATTAATTATTATTTTTGTACTTACTACGTAACGTAGGTACGTACCTACCCATGTCGTATTTATGCGCGCGCATATATTATGTATACTGTTGTGGCAGAAATTCGGTCAAAATTACAAATATACAAATAATAAACGATCATAAGGTAAAGCTAGTTAGTTCTCTTGTAGTTCTAAGGACGTCACATAATATAGAATCTCAGCATCGGGTTAGATAGTTACAATGCCTCATAAACCTGTTAGTGACGTTAGAAAGTGCTCAGTTAATTGAGATTCCGATTAGAAAGGCCAAGACGGTACTCAGCGACTACTAACAGGATTTATGTTATCCAATAGGCATGTACCTACTTACTTCTATAACTATATACCACCACTACAGCTCATTAACGTCCCACTGCTGAGCACAAGACTCCACTCTCATAGGACAGAGGGAATTAGAGCTTAGACCCACCACGCTGCTCCAATGCGGGTTGGCGGGCTTTAACGACTATTATCATGTTAGTGATAAATGATAATAACCGGGACCGACGGCTTACCGTGCTCTCCGAGGCACGGGGGTGAAACACCGCTATCTTCCTAACTCCGGGCTAGTACTGAGAATTTCTAGTCAGAAAAACCCAATACTCAATTATGGCCCGACCCGGGACTCGAACCCGGGACCTCGTCGGCCGCAGTTGAACATGCCAACCACTAGACCAACGAGTCATTATCTATATAGTATATAATATAAAAGGAAAAGGTGACTGACTGACTGATCTATCAACGCACAGCTCAAACCACTGGACGAATCGGGCTGAAATTTGGCATGCAGATTATGACGTAGACTAGACACTAGACAGTAGACACGCGCTAAGAAGCACCCGAAGCATCCGAGAAGTACCCGTTGTTGTTTAGATTCTAGAATCTAGATCTTGTTTAGACCGTCGAGGTGCAGGGGGTGATCTACCTCTTTAGGTACGCTTGTTTATGTGTGGCACAATTCGGAAATATGTAAATGTTTTTTCTTTCTAAGAAAGGATTTTTGAAAATCAAACCCCTATAGAGGGTTGAAATTTGTGTAGTCCACGCGGACGAAGTCGCTCGCATAAGCTAGTAAGTAATCTATACGAATAGTTCTTACAAATGCAAAAATGCTCTGACCTTGAATCTGCGCATTGGGTGATTTATCGATCTATTAGAATACTGGAACGCTATACCTACTTATCTGCTTCGCCCGCGTGCTGGATTTTGGAAAAATTTAAAAGATTTTGAATGCGCAGACCTAAGTAGATAGATAGGTATACAGTAGGTTTATGGTTAGTAGGTACATAAGTGGTACATAGTTGTTGAAGAATGAAGACCTAGAAGCCTAATTGGTTTCAACGCGGCTTCGGACCGGAACGCTAAAGTACAAGGCACACCTATTGAAGTAATTTGTACCTCAATGATCAAGGCGTCTTTCTTGATAATATTCAAATTAAGCTTTATTTACTGGAATAACACCACAGTCCGAAAGTTCTCCTAATGTTAATGTTGCTATTAAGCGATAAGGCCGCCTTTTGTATTCTATTTCCTTCTTCTTGGTCTTATCTTCATATTTTTTTACCATGTAAGTATTGTGGTATACAAATAAAGATTATAATAAAACCAACGTCGGCGCGCGCCTATCTTCAAAATCAAATATTTTTTATTCAAGTAGACTTTTTACAAGTGCTTTTGAATAGTGGAATGGATCTACCATGTTTACCTTGTTAACTCAGTACCCATACCTACCATTTTCAACGTTATATTGAAGGACCTACATTATTCTAGCTGTAAAAAGAAGTTCGACTACCTCAATCCGTCAGCTAGCGCTGACCCTTAGTCGCCTTTACGTGGTATTATAACTAGGTACTTCTTATTTGGTTACTTTTTGTGTGCAACTTTTTGTGGCTTGTGCATACCTACCTTGAATTAAACCACCTAAAACCGCTATTGAGAACATCCTTTTAAAATCAAGGTCATAGAAATTGACCAATTACGGATATAAAATACATTTTAAAAACACTTTGGCAGTCGAGAAAAAACTCAAAGGCTCCAATACACATTGGCCCACCGCCCAATATGCTCATCAAGTGTCGGTTAAAAGTAAATGCGTAAACGCAATTTCCGAATTTCACCATGGTCCTTAGAGCCTTTGTGCCTTTGACCTTTTGGATTTGATATCTACTCGCACCAAATCTATCCTGCCCTGTGAATTATTTATACTACCTATTACTATTTGCTATGCCCCTATTTCCTCTTCCCTTTCTTCTATCTCGGAATTCGGCTAATGCATTCGCCAAAAGCGTTGGGCCAGTTTGTACAAAGGTTCTTATAATATTTTTTTGCGGTTGCGGTATGCGCATTGCGATAACGTTTTGATATCAGAAAAAATTAAAACACTTTCACTTTTGCTTCTGCTACAGAGGTATGCGAACTTACCGAATGCATTGGCCGAATGCGTTGGGCCAGTGGGTACCAAGATTGTAACAATTTTAGGTACAAGTTGCGCATTGCGATAACGTTTTTATATCAGAAAAATAGAAACAAAGAAATAGTTTCGCAACCTGAATAAAAAACTATCGTATTATTTTAATATAAATATAAACCTGATAACAATCATGATTAGCACTTAGCATACAAAATTGATATACTTAAAATAAAAACAATTTGAGGAAAACAATAAGGAAATTCCTTTAGATGGTAACCTACCTAACCTGGTTTAGTATTGTGGAAGCTCATTTGAAATGAGTAATTTCCCGGAGACCTAATATTTATAGGCTACTGCTTGGCTGCAAATTGCAATCAGACATGCTTGCCACAGGTGATGCAACCTAAGATGGAGCGTGCTTGTCTATAAGATGCCTGTTATCTTTTGATTTGAATATTAAAAGTGGAAAAGAAACCGGAAGCCAAAAGGGCATTACATATTTTAGCGGTTCGAATTAAAAAAGCGGAAGCAAATCGTTTCGTAATATAAATCATACATAATATTACGAGTATAAATTCGAAAATGTGTTTGTTTGTTGGTTTGTCCTTCAATCACGCCACAACTGAGCAACGGATCAACGTTACCTGGAGAGTGACAAAGGCTACTTTTTATCCCGGAAAATTAAGGAGTTCCCGCGGGAATCAAAAAAACTTAAACCACGCGGACGAAGTCGCGGGCATCAGCTAGTAGGTACCATAAATTCAGCCAATCACAACAATTGAGAGGATTTTCGGAACAAGCGTACAGTGTGGCTAGTTCTTTTATACACAATCTTTAAGCTATATTAAAATGATAGTTCTTAACCAAGTGCTATGCGTTTCCGCAAAGAGTGCTATGAAAAACTGCTTACAAGCTGTTTCACTAGCAAAGCGAAAATGACTGAATGAGCAAAAAGAGTTCAAAGAGAGTCAAAATGAGCTCGCTCTTTAAGGCAACTGTCAAAACTTTTTGAATTTGATTTCTAACTCTTTTTAATGAGTATTAATAATAAATAGTTAAATAATTAAATAAAGTAGTAATTTATTATATATTTTTATTTAGATAGACGGAGTTTCCACTACGATTAGAGCTAGGTTTTCACTCGCAGAGAAAAACTGTTTACAAGCAATTTCACTAGCAAAGCGAAAATGACTGTATGGGAATGTTAGGATCGAAGTTAAACAAACCCAATGTAATTTACGAATATTTATTATTTAATTTGAAAGTTGCTTATTTAATTGGAAATACAAAAGTCTATAGATTTATGATAAACACTAATGGCGAATACGGACGTTACAATAAGTAGGTATGGTATAATAATTAGTTGGTATTGAGTGAATTAGCCGGACAAAATAATTGCGTATACGCGGCCTCCCTGGTCGGGGTTCAGAATTCACTGATTGGAACACTCGGGTGTATCCCGAACGGACTTTCCCGAGGGTTCAGTATGTATCGAGGGACTTCGCCACAACTGAATGAGCAAAAAGAATTCAAAGAGAGTCAAAATGAGCTCGCTCTTTAAGGCAACTGTCAAAACTCTTTGCATTTGATTTCTATATAACTCTTTTTATTGAATTAAGTAATTAATAATCAATTAATAATTAATTGATTAAATGAAATAGAAATTTATAATATATTTTTATTTAGATAGAAGGGGTTTCCACTACGATCAGAGCTAGGTTTTCACTCGCAGAGAAAAACTGCTTACAAGCAGTTTCACTAGCAATTAGCAAAGCGAAAATGACTGAAAGAGCAAAAATAATTCAAAGAGAGTCAAAATGAGCTCGTTCTTTATGGCAACTGTCAGAAGGAACTCTTAGTCAGTGGAAGTGTAAACCTACACAGAGCCCGTTCCGCTTAGCATTTCCAGCTCGTTACCTTTTAGCAGTGGAAAACCCGCTAAAGGCTCAGAGTCTGCTTAAATATAATCTGAAGGAACTTACGCCCGTTGTCGGTGGATAGCTTCATCTTCTCTAGCACAGTGGTGTCTCTGTCGTTGTAGATGAGCACGGCCGAGGCGTTCGCCCGCCACGCGTTCTGAACCTTCGAACAGGAGAGTTAACAGTTAGTTTTCTTTTTCATTTAAGACTCCTCCTCCTTGAGTCGTATTCCCCATTACTGAGGGTCGTAACCTCTTCCACCAATAATTCTTCTATGGACGATGTCGCGCCATGTTTTTAATATATATATTTTTTTAAATAAATTAGTCGTTTATTTTCTATCATTTAGGGTTACATGTGCTTATTATTAAAAAAATTACAAACTGTTTTAAGATCAAGAACTGGCTATCCTAGCTAGATTTTTTAGACCTTTAGACCTGTGTTAAGGATTGGAAGGAAGGTTGCTCTGTTTTTTTGCACCATGCAGGGCTTCGTGGACCTTGATATCGAGAGCGGTGCAGATTTAATCTGACCAACGCATCAGGCTACGTCCCCGAGGTCTCTCTCCGTCCACTTTGAAAGTAATGACAATCTTTTCAAGAACATGCAAGTTAATCAGCAAACTCGTTGTCGCTTATTTTGTACATCGTAGGGTACTTCAATGAATCACTATACCAATATACTAGCTCACACCCGCCAGAAATTTATCCGTCTCCGAGTGTTCCCCAGATGCCGCCAACAGAAGTCGATGGAAGGAGATCGCAAGAGCTGCTGTGAAGGCCCAATCATAACCACGACCACTCTGCCAAGAGTGAACGAATGAGAAGAAGATAGGTCTACTAGCTCACCAACAAACAAACTCATTTCTGTTTGTCCTTCAATCTGCACGTGGCATTGGCACAACGGATCGACGTGATTTCGAAGTGTAATATACTATACTGCTTTTAGTATTATTGGCTACACATCGTAATAACGATTATAGCGTGGTTATGTTGCGACAAAGTATTAAGTATTTGGATATTATTCTGGCGTTATGAACAGCTTCATATCAGCTGATATTGGTAAATAATGAAGTACCGGATTAACCAAAATAGATAATGTTGGGACTTGGGATAAAGGGTCATAAACTTTTTGTGCAGGTTATTAGTAATTACTATTATTATGTAAGTTAAGACGAACTGAACTCGCTATGGACAGGTTACGAGGGTATTATTATATGAGCCAATTAGTTATAAGTTTAACTGCATGGGTGTCTTAACTTGGCTGTTCGGCAGATCGGCATAGGTTTGTCACCTGTCACCTGTGTGGTCCCGCTTGCCGTCAGGGAAACTATAGTGCTCACAGCTGATATAAATTTAAGGTTGGTAAACTAATGGTATCTTAATCTCAAAGTTGCAGCTGCCTCGACGAATCACCGCGATCCAGGGCTCACGAGACGGCTACTTGGTGGGAGCGGCCGCGGACAGTAGAGGCCACGTGCAGCCTGTGTGGTCCTGCTCGCCGTCCGGACCCTACTATAGTGCTGATATAACTTCAAGGTGGGTAAAATAATGGTATCTTAATCTCAAAGTTGCAGCTGCCTCGACGAATCACCGCGATCCAGGGCTCACGAGGCAGCGGCTCGGTGGGAGCGGCCGCGGACAGTAGAGGCCACGTGCAGCCTGTGTGGTCCTGCTCGCCGTCCGGACCCTACTATAGTGCTGATATAACTTCAAGGTGGGTAAACTAATGGTACCTTAATCTCAAAGTTGCAGCTGCCTCGACGAATCACCGCGATCCAGGGCTCACGAGGCAGCGGCTCGGTGGGAGCGGCCGCGGACAGTAGAGGCCACGTGCAGCCTGTGTGGTCCCGCTCGCCGTCCGGACCCTTGGCGCGGACGTGGACCGCCATACCGCGGGATGAACCGATATAGCCCTCGCCGTATTTACCGGACTGGGGAAGAAAAAAATACGTTTTCATTTTAAGCGAAATTTCCAAAATATATATTCTAAATCTTGGCTATGCTAGGAATATGAGAACATTTTTGGTTCTACAGTTTCTCAATTTTACAGAAATTAACGACCAAATTCATATTTTGTTCCTGGAAATTATTATTTTCAAAATTGTAAACCTCTGTGTAGGTTTTTTTGACTGTGACACACAGACTTACAAAGATAAAGGGTTTGGATATATAAGGGTTCTTTGTCTTTACTACGGACCCTAAAAACCATCAACGAACCAAGTAGAAAGGGCCTTAAAATTATGAGGCCTCATTCAGCCAATATTTACTCAACGTGCGAACGACTCGAAAACATATTATAAGTATCTACACATCATATTTAAATACAGTATTTGTTTGTTTAAATACTGCTTGCAAATAAATAACAACTAGAGAAATCTCTTTGAAGACCTTCATAAATATTACATTCCTACATAAAATACTCGTAAATATGCCTTGAAACCTCGTGTAGGAAAATGGACATTTCAATATTATTAGCCTTTGAATAAAAAGGCATCTTCAGATATGCCAACGAGTTTGCCGACGAAAGTTGGCGATTGAAATTGGCTTGATGTCTTAACAGACATCAAGCCAATTTCAATCGCCAACTTTAAAGTAAACAATCCTAATGATAACTCATTAGGATTGTTTACTTTATAAAATCCTACTCCTGAGCTTTCATCAAAAATATTCGACGGGACTGGAGAGAGATCAGGCGCTGCGAAGGACCGGCTTTAAGGAACGGGCTACTATATATTAGGTTGCTTGTCGAACTCCGACAAGTACTCAAAATTTAAAAAAAAAACAAAATAAAATTAAAAAAAATTTTATTCAAATAATCTTTTACAAGTGGTTTTGAATCGTCGAGTGAATCTACCACTGGCTCGGAATGCCATTCCTACCGAGAATAACCAGCAAGAAACTCGGTGGTTGCTCTTTTGAAAAAAAGTATTAGCTAGTATTAATTAGCCAATTTAAAAACTCAAATGATAATAATCCTAGAACTGCTATACTCCTTGAGGTTGTTACATTAAGGTCAAGACAAAGGAGGGATAATTTTCCTTATTTACGACTTAAATGCTCTAATACATTATTATTATTATCGACATATAACTTACTCTCACGCCCGCATACAAAATAAATACATATATGACCAAAAGAGTTATTATAAACTTACGTAAATAAATAGAAATGAATAAACTTACATACACAAATACACAAATAAATAGTTGCAGCGGGCGGAGGATTACACCCCGGCAGGGGAGACCAGACGGCCGGGGGTCAGGGCGACAGGTTGAGAAACCGGCGAACTATCCTAGCCGAGTCCAGCAACACCGCTTTCTGCATCCTGGCTGCGAGCGAACTGCCACGGAACCCCAGTCGCCTCAGATGGTGAGCGAGGCTGATTATTATTATTATTATTATGGATTGCAAAGGCTCAATAGGTAAATAAGGAAAAGTTGAGATCATGAATATTTATAATTTTTTAAATATCAATTCAATTACGTAATACAAATTAGGTATTGATAAACTACGAGTAGGTATGTCTATTATATATCTATTGGTATATGAGCTCGCAGGGAAAAGAAAAGACGTCTACACTGTACGACTGCCTGTTTAATAATAACTAATAAATTATTAGATTGTACACAGTACAGGCTACAACAAAGAGTGAATGAATAGTGAGTGATTGTTTAAGTGAGTGACAAGAATGTATGAGAGTGACTGAAGGAATGAAGTATGAACTACGTCCACTGACAACTATTATATTGTGTCATTACAGACTTTTGTATCATAGACTAGTATTTTTGCTATATTCCAACAGTCCCCCTCAAAAATACAAGTAATCACATCAATAGTAATACAAAATAATCAAACATGATTCTAGTTAACTATAATAATTAAGTACATTATTTTTATTCAATTAACATAAATTTAGATTCTCTCTTAAATCTATAAACTTCTGAACAGCTATCGCTTTTGTAAACATGTCAGCTAGTTGGTTTCCTGTGGAAATAGATTCAAGCTTTATTATTTTACTAGCGATTTTCTCCCTTACAAAATGGTATTTAATGTCTATATGTTTAGACCTTTTATGATTTGCAGGGTTATTAGCAATGTGGATACAACTGTTGTTGTCTTCGTTTATTATTATTGGCCCCTTTATTTCAAAAGAGATGCTAATAAGTAACGATCTGATCCAGACTGCTTCTTTTACAGCCTCAAATAAAGCCATATATTCAGCTTCCGTTGAAGAGACGGCTACAGAATTTTGTTTTCGTGTGCTCCACGAAATCGTACAATTATCAAAGGCCTTAAATACATAGCCACTTGTACTTTTTCTATCTGTTTCATCGCCTCCCCAATCGGAATCCGCATAGCCAGTAATTACCTGCTTAAAATCACATTTCTTATATACCAATTTTAAATTAATTGTACCTTTAATATAACGTAAAAGGTGTTTTAAACACTTCCACAATTCAACATTTTGTTTGGATTGAAATCTACTCAATATGCTGATAGCGGCACAAATGTCTGGTCGCGTACATAACATTGCATACATCAGGCAACCTATTACATTTTTACAAGGTGCATCACATGTATTGTCAGAATTCAATAATAAAAAGTCTAATTTACAAGGAAAGGGTGATTTTGACGGATTACATTCGTTCATAGAAAATCTATTTAAGACATTTTGTAAATATGTACACTGATCTAAAGATATTTCATTATTTGATCTTTGAATTCTAATACCTAAAAATAGTTTAATATC
The DNA here is from genome assembly GCA_917051295.2 of Erebia ligea. Taxonomy (NCBI): domain Eukaryota; kingdom Metazoa; phylum Arthropoda; class Insecta; order Lepidoptera; family Nymphalidae; genus Erebia; species Erebia ligea. Next base: position 5,294,716 of record OU785241.1, read on the forward strand.
CTTCAAATCTGTCATTTCAAAATTATTCATTAATTTATTTTTGTAAAACTGCATAACTTCTGTATTCTTAGTTGCAATAATTAAATCATCGACGTACAAAACTATATACACATTGTTATCTATGCATTTTTTATCTAAAATATATAAACACGGATCAACTTGAGAGTTTTTAAAACCCATATTCTTAAGAGCAAGATCGAAGCGCTCGTACCAGCATCTGGATGATTGTTTTAATTAATTTACATACTTGGTTATCTTTAGCGATAATCCCTTCTGGTACTTTCATGTAAATATTTTCTTTTAATGTACCATTGAGAAACGCAGTTTTTACATCCATGTGATGTAAAAGTAAGTCAAATTGATTTGCTAAGGCTAAAATAAATCTGAACGTATTCATCCGAGCTACTGGTGCGAACGTTTCGTCATAATCCTGTAAATACTCTTGGGTAAAACCTCGAGCTACTAAGCGGGCCTTATACCGCGTGGGTTCACCTAACTCGTTGTTTTTAATTGTAAATACCCACTTACAACTAACGATATTTACATCTTTTGGGATTTCAACAAGATCCCATGTTTTATTACTTCGAAGTGAATCAATTTCACTCTGTATGGCTTTTAACCATTTATCTGTGTCGGGTCTGTTAAAAATATCTTTGAACGATGATGGTATTGAATTTACAGATAAGAGCGATAAAAATAAATCAGGGTCGTCCATTTTCATATAATCTATAGGAGTCAGTTTTTTAATTCTTTCGCTACGCCTTAGATTACTGTTTGATGAACTATCTATTGAACTATCTATTGAAGAGTTTTCAGAATTTTTGTTTAAAGAATCTTGATGTTGACTTTCTATTAGCTTTACCGATTCAAAGTCAGGTTTACTAATTTTTGTGGGAACTTCAATGTTTTCACTAATGCTACGTACAGGACGCGTTTGATCGAAATTTAATTCATCAAATGTAACATCGCGAGCTATAAAAACTTCGTTTTTATTTACATCAAATAATTTATATCCGTTTGGATGGTAACCAACTAGTATTGATTTAAATGATTTTTCGTCGAATTTAGGGCGCCTTCAAATTTGCCGCAAAGTGCCGCGCGGCATCAGCGCGGCTGCAGCGCTGCGGTCGCGCTGCTTTGTAAATCCATATAAATAAAAAACACGCGACTGCAGCGCTGCACCCGCGCTGCGGCCGCGCATCAGTTCATCGATCGACTAGTGACGGGTTGAACGAAAATTAGGTAGAAGAATTTATCGATAAGGTTGAGAGTCGTCCAGCAATAGATATGGGATTCGAAGTCCGACAAGTACAGCAATAAATTCGAAAAGGCTTGGGAAGAAATATGCATTAAATTTATTGACAATTTCACAAACAAGACTCCAATTGAAAAAAAATGAAGCATCTTCTATACTTATAATAAAACTGTAACAGGTCCAATTCTGTACATTGAAGATATTTTGAAAATTTTTTTGGAGGGCACTCATTATTCGATACTGAAGCCAAATCTGTAATTTTTTTCATTTTTGTCTGTCTGTCTGTCTGTCTGTCTGTCTGTCTGTATCTTGGCCGCGCATCACGCCGAAACTACTGAATGAATTCAAACGAAACTTGGCACGATTTGAGCCCATACTACGAGGTAGGACATATTAGGATACTTTTTATCCCGAAATTCTACCCCCGAAGGGGTGAAATAGGGGTTGAGAGTTTATATGAAAATCCTTAATTTGTCAAGTTATAGCCATGAAACAGCATTTGGGCTTTCGTTAAAATATGAAGAAGTACGTGTTTCACCATTATATATTATACCGTGGGATAGTAATATAGGCTACTTTTTATCCTGGATAATTAACTGAAAAACTTATTCCACGCGGACGAAGTCGCGGGCATCAGCTATAAAGAATATAAATCGTAAAAAAAATCGTACTATGTCCAATGATACAAGTTTTTTTTCAACCTTCTACAAGTAACGGCCATTCTGGCTTTGTTCCCGGAAATAAACTTTGTATGTCGATTCATAATCAACATTGCTGTACAAATATATATATATTTTTTACACTTTCACTAATAAGATGGTGTATCTTCTTGAGAATGATCTCCTTACATTAAATACAATAATGTTGTTATTTATTTTTAATACATACTTCAACATTGTAATATTGTTTCTGGTTTAATTTACATGAGACTGATGATGAATTATTATAATATTAATAATTTACTTTTATGATAATGATTTATTATCAAAGTCTCACGTAATTTAAAACAGAAACAATATTACAACCCTTAATAATAATGAAAAAAGTCCATAATAGTATTTTAACAGGTGGTAATAAGGTAAGTGCCTTTAATGGTTGGGTTATGCCTTTACTCACACACCTTTGGCATCCTAAACTCTAAAGTGGACCCAAACTGAACTGGATACCCTGGATCAAAAGGTTCGAAAACTGTTGACCACATACCGTATGCATCACCCGCGCTCATCTGTTATGAGATTTTACATCCCACGCAAGTATGGAGGACGTGGTTTTTTGAATATCAAGAACCTCCATAATCGTGAGATCTGCAAACTCAGAGATTATTTTCTCAAGGTGAACGTGGGTATACATAGGGATGTGGTTGCAGTTGATAAGGCTTTCACCCCGCTTTCCTTAGGCAAAGAGAACTGGCGCAAACCAATAGTACTTAATACTTCGGATCGCATGACGGTATGGGAGAGCAAGGAGTTGCATGGTAGATTCTACAAGGCCCTAGGGCGGATGTAGATCCAATAGCATCTATATTTTGGTTACAATTCGGTGACCTCTTTGGGAAAACCGAAGGTTTTGTGTGTGCAATTATGGATGAAGTTATCAAGACGAATAACTATCGGAGACACATACCTAATGAAAGATGGCACTGTTGACATATGTCGTGCGTGTCACCTTCCTGGGGAGTCCCTCAGACATATATTGTCTCCGGTTGTTCTCATCTTGCTAATGGAGAGTACTTGCACAGACATAATCAAGTAGCCAAAATAATCCATCAACAACTGGCTCTCCAGTACGGTCTTATTGATACTGAGGTACCATACTATAGATATAACCCTGTGTCAGTTCTCGAAAATAGTAGTGCCTTGCTCTACTGGGATCGGTCAGTTATCACTGATAGGTTTATTGTTGCCAATAGACCTGACATAGTGTTAGTCGACCGTTCAGCGCGCCGAGCAATAACTAATCGTTGATGTTACTATTCCACATGATGATAACCTGGTGAAAGCAGAAAAGGGAAAAGTATCGAAATACTTGGACCTTGCTCACGAGATTACCGCCATGTGGAATGTTGACTCAACGATTATTGTACCGATGGTTGTATCAGTTATCGGTCAGTTTATTGCGAAAAGTTTCAATCAACACCTCCAGAAGCTTTCGCATGGTTGTTGGATTAAGGGTCGGATACAGAAGGCAGTTATTCTTGAGACGGCGCGAATTGTGAGAAGTTCCTCTCTTTGGAGCCCTGACCACTGGCTGCTTGGGTCTTTAAGGCCCCGCAGTGGGTGGAAGTTTTATAGGATTATTTTTAAATGTGTTTGTGTAGTATTTTTATATATTTATGTAAAACGTGTTTAGAAATAATTTTATAAAAATCTGTAGAAATAAATGAGAGCGAAAAATGTAAAAGGGTCACCGTCGTACAAATTTTAGATCGTACAAACATTTTAATAACCAAAGACTAACTATATTATATATTATATTATATTATACAGGACCAATAATATAATTTATTATGATTATTAACAAATTAAATATAATTACACTACATTATTTACAGATATTTACGTAAATATTCAATAAAAATGTACTCATTCCAGTACAACAATATTCATACAATGTACACAGCATTCACGAGTACATTATCTAGTCGATCATCAAAATTCATGTAATATCACTGCAAAACGCTATTACTGTATTCGCCATACATACTTCAGAACAGCGCACAACGTTGCAATAGACTATTGCTGTTTGATTGATTTCGCACTTTTTACCGGAATATAACCACAATGGACTCTTACGGAAACGTCTTTCAATATCTGTAGCGGCAATATCGTTTTTGTAGTTTTTTAGGTATTTCCTAAGCACTATAATCTTGTGTACATTTATATGTTACTCCAAAAAAAATAACGCATCGTTTGGTATACAAACCGTTTTGATGCGCCTCGTAATTTAGTAATTATTCAAGATTTTCACTAAATCTTTTTTCCTGTAAAATTGTGTTTTGTCGATTGTGGCTTTGTTCCCGGCACCCATCGGTTTGTCTAATTTCGCACTTGTAACCAATGTACGAGCCATTTCGGTTAACGTACGATTCATACGCTCCGATACACCATTTTGTTGTGGGGTATGAGGTACCGTCAAATGATACATAATTCCCTTGTCAACACAAAATTCCTTGAACTCATTCGAAAGATATTCCCGTCCGTTATCACAGTATAAATTAACTACTTTAGAGTTTAGAAAATTCTCACTTTTTGCTACATAATCCGTAAAACATTTAAATACTTCCGACCTAGAATGCATTAAATAAGTAACTGTATAATGGGTATAATCATCAATAAAGGTAACAAAATAATTTTTATCATCGAAGGTAGTTGGCGTTATTGGGCCACAAACATCGGAATGAACAATGAACAGGGGTCTATTTCGAATTGATTTATCTTTTGACTTTGCAAAGGGTAGGCGTGACTGTTTACTAAGTACACAAGGTTCACACAGTTCGTTATTTGGAATAATATTTTCAATGATATGATAGTCGTCAATAAAATTTTTAAGAATATTAAATTTTTGTTTGTTTATATGTCCAAGACGTTCATGCCATAACTTATAAGAAATGGAGCTCTTAGTTACATTTAATAAGGATTGAGATTGATCAACTTGAAAACACAGTTTAAAAAGATTATTATCACGCACACCCGTTAGTAAGATTTTGTTATTTTTGGATATATAAGTTTGATCATTTTCAAAAATTACCGTCATACCTGCTTCTTGAATACGACTTACGGATAACAAGTTATATGGAACATCTGGTGAATACAAAATATTTTCGATTGTACCTTGCAATCCTGAATTAGTAGTAACATTTATTTTTCCTTTACCAAATGCAGCAATGTTAGTACTGTTTTTAGCTACGCCGATTTTTAGTGGGGTTGTAAATGCAGAATATGATGAAAAATAATCCTTGGTATTCACTATATGGTCAGTTGCTCCCGAATCTAAAAGAAAATAAATCATATTAGTTGTTGAGTTCGTGTGAGAATACTTACAGTTTGAAAACATAAATGCGAAACTGTCCTCGGCTTGATTATCGATCCTCATTGTGTTTGCATTTGGATGGTTACTAGCGCCATTGCTACGACCGTTGCTGCCGCCATTTTGAATTCTTTTGTAGAATCTACAGTCCTTTAATTCGTGATTTCTTCTGCCGCAATGATCACAATATAATTTCGAGATCTTGTAAGTCGAAATTCCAGGGTATGATTTTTTCTTAGGTTGTGTATTAAGATACGATTTCTTCTTATCCAATCTAGATCGTGATGAAAATTTCCTTGTGTGGGTATGTAAAATTTTAAGTTCAGTCGTTGTAGTGGCTGTTATTTTGACTTCATGATCTAACAAACGAGTCTTAACAAATGCAAGATTTAAATGTTCTTCTCCGAGTGTTTCTAATGCCGTAATTACACCATCGTAAGAAGTGGGTAGTGTTAATAACAAATGCGATATTTTATCCATTTCATCTAATTTTGCACCCGCCGAAATCAATTCGGTGATAATATTATCAAAATTATTAAAGTGCTGGAGTAAAGATACATCCGGTTGCAAATTTCAAATTAAGTAATTTCTTCCGAAGTGCTAATTGTGTAGCCAAGCTTCTTCTTTCGTAAATTCTGTCTAGTTCATTCATGATGGATTTCGCTGTGGCAGAATCTTTAGCAAAATTTAAAAATGCATCGCTTAAATATTCCACTATTGTACCTTTAGCTGTAAGATTTTTCTTCGTCCATTCTTCGTCTGGATCGAGTGGTATTTCTTCATCAATAACACTTAACACTTGCAGCTCACCTAAAAGAGATCTTATGCGAAACTTCCACGTGCTATAACGATCTCCGTTGAACGGTTGAATATTCCTTTTACTTCGCGACTCCATCTCGTATTTTATTTTTTATTTTAAATTTTACGGTTGACTATTTTACACTAATTTTTATTTAATAATTTATTATTTTATTTTAAAGTGACCTGGACACCATAACCTATTGGTATATGAGCTCGCAGGGAAAAGAAAAGACGTCTACACTGTACGACTGCCTGTTTAATAATAACTAATAAATTATTAGATTGTACACAGTACAGGCTACAACAAAGAGTGAATGAATAGTGAGTGACAAGAATGTATGAGAGTGACTGAAGGAATGAAGTATGAACTACGTCCACTGACAACTATTATATTGTGTCATTACAGACTTTTGTATCATAGACTAGTATTTTTGCTATATTCCAACAATATCCTTTTCTGACTTTCCATACCAAAAGTATGAATGCAAAAAGCTTTGGTAGCTTGCATCCCGGAGACGACTATGGCTTCTTTTGTATCTACTACGAGTTAGCCCTTGACTGCGATCTCACCTGATGGTAAGTGATGATGCAGTATAAGATGGTAGCGGGCTAACCTGTTAGGGGCAGGGCAGTTATATTAAACCCATACCCCTATTCGGTTTCTACACGGCATCGTACCGGAACGCTAAATCGCTTGGCGGCACGTCTATGCCGGTAGGGTGGTAACTAGCCACGGCTGAAGCCCCACCAGGCCAGACCAGGGAAAATTCAGAAATAATAAATTCCCTAATTGACCCTGCCGGGGATCGAACCCGGGACCTCCCACGTTAAGACAACAGCGCTGAACACTGCGCCAGGTCGTCAATAATGTTCAGAGTCTAATTGCTGGAGAAAAGCTTGTAATCGTTTGTTTTTGAAGTGGAAGCTTGGTTTTGTATTTGTATAATTTATAATGTGTACAATGTAGGTACATGTTTTCATTCATCATTTCCGTTATTGTTGACCCCAAAAAACTGTTCCGCTAATTTGATACCGAATGCTAAGCAACCGTGACTTACCGTTTCTTTGGAAAACATCAAAACATTAATGTGACGCTAAAAACAGCTGTTTAACATACTATACAGCGTAAACTTGCGTGGCAACAGAAATTGTACGGTTAATAGGATATGGCATCAACAGAAAACTTTGAGAATAGGTATTGAACAATTATATTGCCGTCGCACTGCTCCTTGAATAGAATTCCATAACACCCGATAGGGACAACTGCAGCTTGGACCGATAATATACCTATGAAAAACAGTCGAATACTTACTCTCGTATTTTTCTGTTTCCTCCTCCAAAACTGATCCGATTAGAATTTTTTTTTTCAAGAATAATTTAAGAAGGACTCAGGCTATGTCGGTATGTTTTTCTTTTTTTGATTATATTTGTCAAATTTATTTGCGGGATGTCGGATGATGGCGCGAAAACTGAGCCATTTTTGCCATTTTTGAAGGTTCTATGTTCCTAAAATTATTAATTTATTGAAAAAAGCAAAACATAGCATATAGATTTTATGGTGCAAAATTTTTTTCTCTATTATAATTATCCACGGAGAAAACAGACTAATACGATTGTATGGGGAAACCGCCCTCCCATATCCCCTTAATAACGTTTGACTCACCTATACACCAGTATACGCAACGTGCAATGATCCCATTACTCATAAAACAATATCACAATCAAATATACGTCTTAATACATGGTGATATTGTTGATATTGTCGTGTGGTAAAATTGTTATTTTAGTATAGGTTGCACTGTACCACAGAGAGATCGGATATATACTCGTGTGACTGTACGCAGTATAGTCGTTTCCATTTATTATTATGATTGCAAACAATTCAATTACAGCAATAGTACTTACTAGGGAGCGATAATTCGATAGCGGGCCTTCTATACGTGTTGATAATAAAACAACGCTTGTAAATCGGTCACAAACACAGAACATTTAATAAGAGGTCACAAACCTAATGTAAGCAGGCCATTATACATCTTCTAGACGGAAGACAGAAATCTTTGTCTGTGTGTTAGCAATTGCTTGGATATGTAACAACGACAATAGGGATGATGCATATATCAAAAATAAATTATTTCTAACTTATTTTAATAGATGGTCTTCCAAAAGACTTAAAATTCACATCCTCGGTTAGTTTTAAGCTTGATAACCATTTTAAAATACCTATAGATTAAAGAAAAAAAGTGCGTTGAAATTTGATGACGTCACAACAGCTGTGAATTTCATACAACTTCCATGCTAGAAGTACCATTAAGATACCATTTGAGAAGATATTTTAAGTGACTACCTGATGTTCTTAATTTTCCAGGATGAAAAGTAGCCTATGTCTCTCTCTCTAGGTCCACAAGTCTCAACTATACCCATGAAAAAAAAACACGTAGATTCGTTGCTCTGTTGCGGCGTGTTTGAAGGACAAATGAAACCAACATCTCAACTATACCAACAAACAAACACACTTTCGCATTTATAACATTAGTATGAAGTATGATAGTAAGGCAAGACTCGTTGTGACACTGTTCTAGCCTTGTATTACAATAACTATCCAGAAAAAGTTACAACCAAGGAAGCACCTTCGGAGTGATAGCGCAAGGTAGCAAATGAGGAAATTCCACATATTATTATCTTTTAAAATAATGGTTGCCCAGACATTCCAGATAGTATTATAAGTTTAGACTACTAAGGACACTGACGCATCTTGAGTCTCGACTTGCTGAATCATTGTGAAATACATTTTAGATTCGTCTAATTTTAGCGAATTGTGTGACGAAGATAGTTAACTCCAATGTCGAGAACTCGGAAAGCTCTCAACGACTTCGTTCGCGTGGAATAAGTTTTTTAAATTCCCGCGGAAACTCTTCAATTTTCCGGGATAAAAAGCCTATGTCACTCTCCAGGTCCTCAACTATACCCAATACCCATGCAAAAAATCACGTCGATCCGTTGCTCCGTTGCAGCGTGATTGAAGGACAAACCAACAAACCAATAAACAAACACACTTTCGCATTTATATAATATTAGTATAATGCTTTATTGCACAAAAAAACAGGAAATGGGTGGAATAAATAAGCACAGTTCTGCTTAGGATGCAAAGGCGGTCTTATCACTTACAGCGATCTCTCACAGACAACCTTTGGTGAGAGGAGAAGGTGAAAGAGCTATCTATCATATATTAATCCCTACTATTCTCAGCTAATATTGCAAGTTTGCTGCCTGCCTGACTGCCTGCCAGACTGCCTCGTTGGTCTAGTGGTTGGCAAACATGCCAACCACTAGACCAACGAGGCAGTCTGGCAGTCGAACACGACTGCGACCGACGAGGTCCCGGGTTAGAGTCGCGGGTCGGGCCATAATTGAGTTGATGTTTTTCTGACTAGAAATTCTCAGTAGGTACTAGCCCGGAGTTAGGACGTTGGTGGTGTTTCACCCCTGTGCCTCGGAGAGCACGTTAAGCCGTCGGTCCCGGTTATTATCACTAACATGATAATAGTCGCTAAAGGCCGTCAACCCGCATTGGAGCAGCGTGGTGGGTCTAAGCTCTAATTCCCTCTCTGGAATGTAGAACTTATAGGATAAAAATTTAAAATCGTTCTGAATAATATGGATCCGCGGCCTTACAGTGTTACCACTTTTAGTAATGAATTTGCAGCTTTTTGCAGCAAGGGGTTTTATTTGGACAATTTTAAGCCATGGCGTGGATTGGAATACGAATGGTCCTATAGGTGTCTACTTCTAGGCTCTAGCACAAGATTTTAGATTAATTGGAGAGAAGTAAAACATATCACCGTCGAGAAATAGACGAATCAAATTACGCAATATCATTTTTGTCGTACCTATACTTAAAGAAATGACTCACAGAAATACGTAGGTATGCAAGTAATCTTATGTAAATACTTATAACTTGAGAATGTATTTTTTTTATCCAAGTTAGCGCTTGACTGCGATCTCACCTGGTTGTAGGTGATGATGCAGATTGTTGGACTTTTGGTAAAAAAAAAAAATTAGTAGGGCCTTCGCCTTTTCCCTTTACCCAGTGATATCGTCATAAAAACTAGGGCCCGTATTAAAAAATCGACATTAGCTAATAACAGCTTCTCAAGTATCGGTATCAATTTAAGGGAAAAACCGGTCTTACGAGTAAGCATAGATTGACCGATACTGGAGTACTTATCTGTTCTTAGCTGATATCGGTTTATTAATACGAGCCTGAGACCTAAATTTTCATCGCCTACCTAACAACGATAAAGAAGTCGTTCTCTTACACTTTTTTTGTGATTCGTGTTATTTTAGATATCATATTTTATACTAAGTAATTGAGTGCATTGGCCTCTGTGGACCGTGTTGACCTGATGCCAATTCTAGAATGGTTTCCAGTTCTAAAAGTAACTGTATCTATAAATCTACATCTGGAATCTAGATACCTATTGCACTTACCAAAATATAGCTACCATTTCGATAAACTTAGTTTTTAGAAAAATACTACCGTTTACGAAAGAATGATTCTCAAATTTTTGGTATTGTCCTGATTATGAGAACCTACCTTTTGCATGTTCTAAGGTAATGAATACTACCTCAGTGGCTATCAAAAAATGAAAGTACCTATATTTTTTAACAATTGAAGGTTTTTAACCACAGGTTTGCTATGAAATATTATTTTGATTTTTCATAGTAAACCTTCAATGGATAACAAATATTCAATGTATAAGGCTTTCATTATTTTAAAGCCACTAAATTAGAGAATACCTATTTGACCAGTTGTTTGGGTCTCGATTTGGAACCAATGACCTACTGAGTGATGATACGCAGAGGAATAAGCTAGCCATTCCACATAGACACTATACTAGACTAATAGTGCAGAGTTTAATACAATAGAGAGGGCAACCCGGTGATTCCAATTTCACCGCGACCGGAACGAGCTCCGTACGGACTCCGTTTAACTCGCAGAGGAAAACTGCATGCGGTGCACAACCACTTTCACCAACAAAGAGCTAGCGAAAAGGACTGAACGAACAAACAGTGAAAATGAGCTCGCTCCATAAGTCAAATATTTGTAGTGGAGTGGAAGTGTTGACCTATTTCGTCTATGTAGAGTCCGTTTCGCTTAGCCATTTCCCGCTCATTACCCTTTTGAAAGTGGAAACTCACGATATTTCAAACAGACTGGAATGTATCCAGTCTTAATTTAGAATGCCAATTGAGACTTTGTTTGGGTTAACCGATCACCAGCCGAGTTAATTAAAAGAGCAGTTTAATTTGCTCTCGACGAGTTAAAAATAGACTAGCAGCTGGCAGCAAATACTGTGGGTGTGGGAAAACCATCAAAAGTCAAAAGTAGTTTCGACTAGATGGACATAGTCATAACTAATTCATAATACACTAGCTGATGCCCGCGACTTCGTCCGCGTGGATTGAGGTTTCTCGGTTCCCGCGGGAACTCTTTAATTTTCCGGGATAAAAAGTAGCCTATGTGCTATTCCAGACTATAATCTATCTCTGTGCCAAATTTCATCCAGATCCGTTCATCCGTTGGAGCGTGATTGAGTAACAAACATACATCCATACATCCATCCATCCAAACTTTCGCATTTATAATAATTATATTTGATGTAATAGTAGCTGATGCCCGCGACTTTGTCCGCGTGGAATGAGATTTTTTAAATTCCCACGGGAACTCCTTAATTTTCTGGGATAAAAGTAAACTACGACACTCTCCAGGTCCGTAACTCTATACCCAAGCAAAAAATCACATCGATCCATTGCTTTGTTGCGGCGTGATTGAAGGACAAACCAACAAACAGACACACTTTCGCATTTATAATATTAGTATGATACATATAATGCCCACAACTTCATTCCTGTAGATTTTGGTGATTTTAGTAGTAGACTTTGAAAATCCTATGAGCGGAACTCTATATTAATTTCCCGGGAAAAAAATTAGACTAATGCTGAGATTTATAAAGCGTACTTTGACTTTGCTCAGGCTTTACTTAGCGTTAAAACGAGATGGATTTATGTGAGTAACATAAATCTGTCTCGTTTTCACCATGTTTTAAGTCTAAGTAAAGTCAAACTTCGCTCTATAGATCTCACACTCAGTCTCCGGGATGTTACACATCTCTGTAGTATACCAAATTGCGACAATACTGGTTGGGCACGGGCGGTGATAATTAAAACTCAGACCTACTCGTATAGAGAGGCACACTCTCGCATTTGTACGTATTATTAAAAGGCAAACTCGGGTTATCCACATAAAATCTTTTTATTACTTTAAGTTAGCAATTCACACAAATAGTACAGTCGGTGCCATTACAGAGTGTACCATAGATCAGTGTTTGCACCGTAGACTATGAAAGGAGTGATGCCATTTCAGTTCAGATCGCTTTTAATTTTCATCTAACAGTTTGTATTTGAAATTAGGCCAATGGCTTCTATGTCTTCACGTGAACTGTGAAATCGTAACGATATAAAATAGGTATCAAGTTACAAGTTACTAGAAAGGGCATAATGTTATCACACGTTGGTACTCGTATGTTTGCCTTTCACTACTATTGCGCAATTAACTATACTGGTAACCCACTAAAAGCCAGTTTCGCGGTATGCCCTTTGTCGGTTAAATAATTGAGGTCGTGTCTTGACCTATCATGTTTAATCAAATGTGAGTGTAACGAAAGCTCATTTTACCGACGAGTTATTGGGATTTCGGATGTTCAATTTAATATCTTTAATTCATGAATTGATAGTTTGAGTCTTATTATTTCGTAAATATAGTCCAGTCAAATAAGATCTGAAATCAAAATTTTAGCACAACTTTGCATTTTTGATATAATGTAAGTAGTTTTAATGATACAAAAACAATGTATGTGTAAAGGTTTTCGTGTCAGCAACTCCCGGCAAGGGTTGAAAAAAATTGTCAAAAGGGATTTTTCGCAATTATTCGAAAACGGTAAAAATTAGACAAAAAAGTTCTAGTAAGAATATGTAGAGCTTTTACATAAAAAAGGTCCGACTTTTTTTCCTCCGGTCAAAATTGACCGAGTTAGAGAAACCATATAGAATAAGAGATATCGGGAATATCTCCGATTTAAGTTATTTTGAATACTAAAATCGTAAATAACTTAAATTGGAGATATTCCCGATATCTCTTACAAGAACTTTTTTGTCAAATTTTTACCGTTTTCGAGTAATTGCGAAAAAAAACTTTTGACAATTTTTTTTCAACCCTTGCCGGGGGTTGCGGACACGAAAACCTTTACACATTGTCTTTGTATCATTAAAACTACATTATATCAAAAATGCAAAGTTGTGCTAAAATTTTGATTTCAGATCTTATTTGACTGGACTAATGTAGAGCCTAATAATGAAATGAATTATTGAATGGTTTATGTATTAGTATGTAGGTATTTGTTTGTATGTATAATGTAAATATTAATACACCACCCGCAGGTTAATCTCCTCAACTTCTCCTAATCCTAAGGTGGACTGGCAGAGATCGCTACTTGGCGATAAGACCGCCTTTTGTATTCTACTTCCTTCTTAATATTTTCTGTGTATTTGTGCTCTTTATATTTTTGTGTTGTGGTGTACAAATAAAGAGTAATAATAATAGGTAATAACATACCTTGTATCTAGATCGGTGAATTCAAAGGCCCGCTCAATATCCAAGTTGGTTAGGAGTTAGGACTTGGGATAGCTCAACGTTCTTACTTATTAGTACCCAAATTGGCAGATTTTGATGGTCAAAGTAAGTGTTAATTTAATTCAACTAGAACTGCATGCATTAAGGAACTAATGCATTGAGGAACTAATGGCCTAGCTGTGACAACGCATATCAGTCGATTGCGAATGTTATGCAACATTGACCCAAGTCGGTAACTGGATAGGTGACCGAATTTGGAGGTTCAAAATTGGCCTTTTCGTTCCCTCCGTACCTCGGAGAGCACGTTTAGCCGTCGGTAATCGTAACAAACCTAAGAGTTTAAATACTCTTAGTCGAGTCGTTTGCGGAAGGACGTGGGAAGACTGGGAACCCACCGCATGAATATCCCAAGAAAACTCCTACCATTATGTGATTAATGGAATGGGGATCAGCAATGAGAAATACGACGCACAGAGCATGTTTTTATAAAAATAAAAACATAGAATCATGTAAAGTAGCTTGATATCTTCACAATACTTGTTCGTAAAACTTATATCCGTATCGTGCAATCGATTGTTTGATAATGTTAATTTAAATGTTGTTAACAATTGATTTTACAAACAATGCGTAATTGTTCCGAAATAATAATTAAATACACATTGAATATGAATACTGAATACGTTGAACAAGCTGATAATACGGAAGACACGATCAAAACAATCGATTTCTTTTGTATAATCAACCGTAATTCGACGACCTCCCTGACGCAGTAGATTTATGAGTGGGAATACACGGGTTCGATCCCCAGCCGAGGCAATTTGCGAATTTATAATTTCTAAAATGTCACTGTTAGGTAGCGGCTAGATAATACAATACCCACGACGAGATAATACAATAACCACTTAATGCCAAGTTGCCAACCGATTAAGCGTTACGACCCTTAAGACCCGATGCCTTGTCGCTTAAGCGTTAATGGGGTCACCAAGTGTGACGTAACATCGCAGGAATGCGCGATGCGAATCAAATCGGAAGTTTTTGCGATGCGTCCTGCGAGCTCGCAACTTTTTGCGATACGATGCGAATTCGCAGTTTTGTGTGGGAGCCCTAATGTTATATATAGGCATAATGCATGATTATAAAATATATTATGTAGTAATAATTTAGATACTTACATTTTGGAAACTAGTGTGCGCACTTGGCAGGCAATTTACTTTTTAACTAGCAGATGCCCGCGACTTCGTCTGCGTGGTTTAAGTTTTTGTGGTTCCCG
Source organism: Erebia ligea (assembly GCA_917051295.2). Classification (NCBI taxonomy): domain Eukaryota; kingdom Metazoa; phylum Arthropoda; class Insecta; order Lepidoptera; family Nymphalidae; genus Erebia; species Erebia ligea. Next base: position 5,309,758 of record OU785241.1, read on the forward strand.
CGGGAACTCCTTCATTTTCCGGGATAAAATGGAGCCTATGTCACTCTCCAGGTCCTCAAATATACCCATGCCAAAGTTTACGTCGATCCGTTGCTCTGTTGCGGCGTGATTGAAGGACAAACCAACAACTTTAGCATTTATAATATTAGTAGATAATAGATATGATTAGTATGATATGATTCTCAAGTAGGTAATATTGTTAATCAAACGAAATTTCAATAGTCATATCAATGGTTTTACTATCTCTTACAATAAGTAAATAATCGCCTGAGATATTTTATGCATGGAAAATTCTATACAAACAATTTTATAAATAGAACAAATAAAATCGGACATTAACACGGAATTGTAAGTGACTGGATAAAAACATTAGGTAGACAAAAATAGTTTATAGCATTTGATTGCTCATTCAATTTTGTTTTATCTTAGACTAGCTGATGCCCGCGACTTCGTACGACCGCGTGGATTGAGGTTTTTTAGTTCCCGCGGGATCTCTTCAATTTTTCGGGATAAAAAGTAGCCTATGTGCTATTCCAGACTATAATTTATCTCTGTGCCAAATTTCATCCAGATCCGTTTAGCTGTTCTGGCGTGATTGAGTAACAAACATGCATTTGGATTTTTTTTGGTTCCCGCGGGAACTCTTTTATTTTTCGGAATAAAAAGTAGCCTATGTGTTATTCCAGACTATAATCTATCTCTGTGCCTAATTTCATCCAGATCCGTTCAGCCGTTCTGGCGTGAAAGAGTAACAAACATCCATACATACAAACTTTCGCGTTTATAATATTAGTAAGGATATTGCACAGTAAAAATCGTTGATAGCCGTCGCGTCGTCGCCGTCGCGTCGTTTAGACACCCGGCTTCATATTCGGGCTTCGCCGGTTTGAGTCCCGCGCACGCACCTAACTACAACTTTTCGTTATGTGGTTTTATAGGGTTTGACGACCTCCTTGGTGCAGTATTGAGCGCTGTTGTCTAAAGCTACCCACCAGGGAAAATTCAGAAATTATAAATTCCCAAATTGACCATGCCGGGGATCGAACCCGGAACCTCCCACGTTAAGACAAGAACACAACAACGCTCAACACTACGCCAGGGAGGTCATCAAAAGCATAAGCATAGATTGACAGTTGACCGATATGAGACTTGAGAACCTGTTTATAGCTGATGACGGCTTTAATACGGGCCTGGGGGTCTACTCTCTTTCTCTCAAACGAAACTTCGCAAACGAACGTAATCAGTCTGTTATTAGACCCACTCAAAATCGTTCAATCCAATCGGTCACGAAAATTTTTTATGGATCCGTACTTCGTCTGCGTGTACGAAAACGAAATAGAGAGGAGCATATAGATAATATTATGTAGGAGAGGAGTAAACGAAATTTCGTTCGTTTGTTTGCGAAGTTTCGTTTTAGAGAAAGAGAGTAGACCCCCTGAAGTGAGCCAGCGATGGTAGAAATAGAAATAGAAATAGAAATAGAAATAGAAATAGAAATAGAAATCTTTATTATCAAATTAACTTAATACAAAAATACAGTGAATTCCTGGCCCCTAAACTAGGAGGACCCGTATCTTAGGGGCCAATGCGAGAGATTTCACAGTACAATAATACAGTTTATAGCATCTCTTTCTCTGGGGCGATGCCAAAACCGTGAGAGCGTTGACATTGGACTGCGAAATTGTGATATCAAATTAGCGTAAACAGTAAACATCACGCACAGTTTTTATTTACGTAAGTAACTATGTATTCACTGTACTTCGGTCGAAAAAAAATATTGGACTTATAGAAAGTTGGACTTGGGTCTCATTCCAATCAAGTCAAAAACTCTTGGTAAACTGTACAGTTTTTGAACGTCCATAAAATACAGTCAGACCACTATAAAGTTACAAACGTTAAAAATAATAATAATGTCCTCCCGACCTAATTTCGGCCACGGCGGCCAATCTTCAGAGATTAGCTATCTGCGCGGGAGCTATACATATTATTAACACAGGTGCACTCTATGTTCCTTTACTCTCATAGCCCGATGGGACGGAAAATCCGACACGACCGGAGACAGATCATGCGCGTGCTCTCCGAGGCAGGCGGTGAAACACCGCCAACTTACTAACTCCGGGCTATAAGTACTGAGAATCTCTTGTGAGAAAAACCCAATAAGTACTTAATAATGGCCCGGGATACGAACCCGGGACCTCGTAAGCCGCAGTCGAACATGCTAACCACTAGACTAACGAGGCAGTCAAATAACAAACATTATAAAGAACGCGGAACGCAGACAGAACTCAGAACAGCTGAACTCCTTCTGTATACGCGGGTTCTATATCTATAGTTCCTACAATTTTGTGATAAGATTAAGTAAAACGAGCGGTAATATTTATTATATACTTATATATATATTCAGTAGGTATATACCTCTTACAGATTAACCGTGTGAATATAGATATAATCTATAGCCCCTGTCTATGCCGCTGAAAGATCTAGATTCTAGATTCTAGATAGTGTGCTGTCGTACCACCGTCGTACGAAGGAAGGTTGCATTTTTTGGGCACCTGCAACGAGGATCCATGGTTTCCACGGTTGATCCTCGAAGGCAAGATAGCTGGAAAAAGGGCACCAGGGCGACCAAGAAGGAAGTGGTTTGACGACATAGGGGAGTGGACTCGACATAAGTATGCAGAAGTAAAGAGGATAGCACGTGACCGCAAAAGTTTTCTCCGGCTGACCGCCGAGCTTCAGTTTGAAGATGGCACCACTTGATGAGATAGTGTGCTGTGCATGACATTGAATTTTTCGGTTTTGTATGAATCATATATTGGTAGATGATGCCCGCGACTTCCCCCGCGAAGAATAAGTTTTTTTTTAATTTCCGGGGAACTCCTTTATTTTTAAAGATAAATCCTTTATTTTTAAAGATAAAAGAGAAAGGTAGCCCATGTCCTTCCCCAGGATGTAACCTACCTATCTATACCAAATTTTATCAAAATCGGTAGAAAAGATGAGCCGTTAAAGCGTAGCAGACGCAGACAGACAGATAGACAGACACACTTTCGTATTTACAAATTATTAGTATGGATTTTAGTATGAACTAGTATGGTTTAGTATTATCTTTTTACTTCGCGCGAAACTTACGTGTTTACATTCATATCCGTGAATTTGCCCTACCGGCTAAGACTTACCGCCAAGCGATTTAGCGTTCCGTTACGCTGCCGTGTAGAAAAAGATTAGGGATACGGGTTAAATATAATTAATTGCCCGCAGGTTAGCCCGCTACCATCTTAGACTGCATCATAACTTACCATCAGGTGAGATTGCGGTAAAAAAAGTATTAATTAAAACTGCTCCACCACCACTCTGCACATACAAACATTATAGAAGTATAGTGTCGTTTGTAGAACTACAGTCCTCTAGAACTCCACAGAGCATGTCACTGAAAGGGATAGTGAATGAAGTCACAGACCTAATCTTCTGGCTAGGTAGGTAGATACGTTAGCACTTAGCACCATCGGCATGCCTTTTGTATTTATTTTTGTCTTTTATCATCCAAGACGATAAAAGACATAAATAAATACAAAAGGCATCAATCTATTATGATTCCATCGGTATTAACTTTCAATATGATAAGAAAAGAAAGTAGACAGGGTAAAGTCAAAATAACTTCTTTTAAATAGATTGATAGATATTGCTGAAATAATATTAGAAAGTAGAGACTAGAGACCAGTGCACATAGCACTAAATGGTGATGGCCTATTATTTATATTTCTTATTTAGATAAAAATGCCTAAGAAGTTTTGAAGTAATGTTGCTTTGGTTGGTTCATATTAAACGAAGGACATGTTGTTGAAGACGTCTTTATTCAGTGAAGTCTTAATATCTACTCTTGTCTCATACCGAACTTAGAAAGTTAGAATATCCATACTAATATTATAAATGCGAAAGTATGTCTGTCAGTCTGCTACGCTATGCCAGCCCATCTTTTCAACCGATTTTGCTGAAATTTGGTATAGAGATAGGTTATATCTCGGGGAAGGAAACTTTTTATCCCGGAAAATTAAGGAGTTCCCGCGGTAATCAAAAAACCTTAATCCACGCGGACGAAGTCGCGGGCATCATATAGTCGTATAATATGCTACAAGTTTTATGTAGCATAATATACCTACCAAGAGGCTAGTGAGGCAAGTATAATAAACGATGATCAACAACAAGGATATGACGTGACCATCAAAACAGTCTCATTAAATTTAATTTGCACCGGTTATCAGCTGTTCCATTAATAATAATCTTAATTCTTGTATTAGCAGATAACAATCCATACTTAAGAGGATCGTCTAGTTGTAAATTTTCATACAAAAAGCGATAACGTTTTTCTTCCCGTAAATGTTGTCCAATTTTCATAATTTTTAGAAATGTTGCAGCTAGATACAATGAAGAACTATGCTCGTACGTTTTAATTTTAAAGAAATATTGCTTATGTTAAAAGTTATTAGCGTCTAAATATCCATATTTTTGACCTAAAAACTTCCTCGAGTATTTAAATTTTTTTAAATTTAACTAAACTAAAATACTAAAAAAATAAAACGTACGAGCCTAGATTAAGGTGTACTGAATCTAATGAGACCAAAATTGTCTAATTTCGTAAACGTTTGGGGGGGTAAAACCGTTATCACCCGAAACAATATTTCAAGAATAAAATGTAGGCATATGCCTACTGGACTTGCAACTCTCTCTATCGCACGATACGGAGAAGGCAGCGAAGCGTTGTGAAACAGATAGCATTATTGAAAATACCTACTCGCGTCGCGTTTCGTCACTAGACGATCCTCCTCTTAATATTATAAATGCGAACGTGTGTCTGTTTACTTGCCCGTCTGTCTGTCTGCTACGCTGTCCCGGCTCATCTTTTCAACAGATTTCGACGAAATTTGGCACAGAGGTAGGCTGCATTTCGGCTCGAGGAAAGATAGATTACGTTTTATCCCGGAAAATTAAAAAGTTCCTGTGGGAATCAAACTGTGGAATCAACGCGGACGAAGTCGCGGGCATCATCTAGTTCTAGACCATAATATTATAAATATGCGAAAGTGTGTCTATCTGTCTACTTACGCTTTCCCGGCCCATCTTTTCTACCGATTTTGATGAAATTTGTTACAGAGATAGCTTGAATCCCGGGAAAGGACATCTTTAATTTTCCGGGATAAAAGTAGCCTAAGGACATAAGATACTTTTATCCCGGAAATCCCTAACCTCGCTACGAGAGGCCCTAGACAACCTGGGCGGTCTTCTAAGCTTCTGGAGCGAGCTCGGATGGCTGGAGTGGAAACTCCAGCAGGGAGGGCGACACACGCACTACAGACCTCCAACTGGAGGTTTAAGTGCGGAAACCTGCCCAGTAGAAAGAAGAAGAAGAAGATAGGCTACTTTTATCCCGTAAAATTAGATTTTCCGCGGAAAACCTTAATCTACGCCGACGAAGTCGTGGGCATCTTCTAGTTATAAATAAGACTTACCTCTGACGTCTCTGTGTACAGTTCTCCATGCTCGTCCCTGTACGTGATGTTTATACTGGCAACAGTGTAGGTGTCACTACCAAATCGCTCCTCCGAGGGCCCGTACCTCACGGACTCCAGCTCGCTGCCGGGCGTGTGACACCCCACTATACTGACGAACCAGCCCAGTGTTGCCAGCCCCGTCCACAGATCTTCCACGCGCATTTTAAAAGCACATTCGATATCCGAGGATTTAAAAAGCACTACACACGCACACACCCTCAATATATTGATTATGTTACACATACGCACACACACTCGTCGAAACACGTCGCGTTACGGCTACGCTCTTTCACGTTATGACGAGAAATTGTATTCCGTTATCAATATTATTATTATCGGTTACTTAGACGTAACGAATTTTCGTTAACAACGCCCTCACACTTTATCGTTTTATCACTCGATACTGGCTTGCAAGAAAAATAATTTGATGACTCCAGTATCGCTCTAAGTTTTCTTGTTGTTGTTTATATTTTCGCTAGCGTGCGTTTGTTTTTCGTTTTGGGAGCGAGAGTTTTCGTCATAACCACTTCGGTGACGCAGCCTCCCGCATTTAAGACGCTAGATCAGTTCGTTAGTTTCGTAGTCCACTGCTGCTCCATACCCCGCGAGGACCTTGGCTGCAGCCGGCAACTGTAACAATGGATAACGTCATGTTAATTATCACGCGAAGGTCTCAACTCTCAACTCTCAATAGAATACAAATTATTAGATATTAATTAAAAATTAGTAACAATAATATTATGGCCTTACGATGTACTTTTCCTATACATAATACTACAGCAAGAGTTATAGTCAGAAATATGTGGTCAGAAATCAGATGGAATTTCCCGGAGAATTTCGATTTGCTCGCGCTAAATTTAGTAAGTCTGTCTATAGATTGTAAGCTACCTGTCTCTTTTCACAAATTCCGTCCAGATCCGTTCACTGTTTTAGAACTAGTCAGACAGATGTACGAGTAGGTACATATAATATCACTAGATGATGCCCGCGACTTCGTCCGTGTGGATTAGGGTGTTTTATTCCCGAGGAAACTCTTGAATTTTCCGGGATATAAAGTAGCCTATGTCCTTCCCCGGGATACAATCTATGATCTATCCCTGTATACTAATATATTTAATATGTATTACATACGACAGGATTGCAATGATTGTCCTTCAATCACGCCGCGACAGAGTAGCAGTTCGAAGTAATTTTTTGCATCGGTATAGTTAATGACCCGGAGAGTGTGACAAAGGCTACTTTTTAGCCCGGAAAATCAAAGCGTTCCCGGGATTTCAAAACATTAATCCACGCAAACGAAGTCGAGGGAATCATCAAGTTTCGCATAATGTACCTAGTTGTTTTTAAAAGTATAACAGCCATATTTAAATCTCTAAGCAGCCATGAGGCTTCGAATTGTTTATTTGTTAAAATTCAGTCATCATGTCAGTTATTTTAGCTGCACCGAGTTGGGATTAAAGGAAGTTGAGTGCAGAAAGAAGGCCACGACCTTGGTCAATCTCAGAAATATCATCTGATCATCGATCGTAAACCTTTTTTTTTAGCATCGGCTATCTATGTGTCCATATTCATAACAATATACCTAAATGCGAAAGGGGTCTGTCTGTTACGCGTTCCATCTTTTCAAGCGATTCGGACGAATTTTTTATTTTTTTCCACTACAAGTTAGCCCTTGACTGCGATATCACCTCATGGTAAGTGATGATGCAGTCTAAGATGGTAGCGGGCTAACCTGTTAGGGGCATGGCAGTTATGTTAAACCCATACCCCTATTCGGTTTTACACGGCATCGTACCGGAACGCTAAATCGCTTGGCGACACGTCTTTGCCGGTAGTGTGGTAACTGGTAACTAGCCACGATTATCAAGAAATAATAAACAATTTGTAAAAGTAGGTTATTTGTATCCAAACAAATGTAAGGTCATTGACTGGCGGACGTTGACCGCAAATCTATATAAAAATTAATAATGCTTTTTGTGAATCATAAATTTCTGATAAGGTTTTCTGTTTAGAGCGAGTCGGACGATAAGAAAATTAGTTGCAACTTCGAGTTTGAAGGACTTCAATTTAAAATAAAAAAGTAATTTAATAAAACAAAAAACCCGACTGCTTGGATACCAAAAAGTATAAAACAAGACATGAATTGAAGTATTTCATTATTATCAATTTACATCGTATAATATTAATAAAATCTATCAAGGCGCAGTCGCACGTTAAGGTAAATGTTAGCTATTGGACGTGCGACTGCGCCTTGATAAATTTTATTAATATTATACGATGTAAATTGATAATAATGAAATACTTCAATTCATGTCTTGTTTTATACTTTTTGGTATCCAAGCAGTCGGGTTTTTTGTTTTATTAAATTACTTTTTTATTTCAAACTTTTTAGTTCAGTAACTATTTATTGTAAACAGGCGACGTTTTTTCTGCCCGAAGTTGTACCAAAGGTACTATTATAGATTTTGTGGTAGCATTTTAGAGCATGTGAATAAGCAGCGGATTCATTTATTCGTAATGACTACCATGGTGATCACCATAACCATCAGCATATATGTTATAATCACATATAATGCTAATATAAATTTGGTTTGGTAAAGTTCGTGAATCTGCTATTTTTTCGACAAAGAGAGTGAATTAATTTTCGAGAGTCCTATCGCAGCGACGCGACGTCACGAGACCTCGGCATTTACCGCGTCCAATCGCTTTCGTAAGCCAATGAACGTCGGCCACTTACGAAAATGCCCGTGAACAATGCAAAAAAAGTATTTTCAAAAACACAATTTATACGTATTTAGTACGTAGCAAAGTCGGAACCAATATTTGAATAGACATTAAAAATTTTAGTCGTAAGTTATGTAAGTCGAATATGCGCTGCATGTGGCATTGATGAATTGGTTGATTTTTTGACTGATCTATTGAAGGAGTACAAAATCATCAAGTTTTTTGAAACTCGTTATGTCGTCACATTAAGCTTTTACAATGATATTAAGTTACTACCGCAATATTATATTGTGAGAGTAGGTACGCGCCCCACCTTCACCCTTTTCTATCCGCTGCCGGCCGCGTCATTTTCTGTTGAACGTTACTGTATTTCTATGATATCTCATAAAATATTCATCTAAATTAAATGGTGTACAGAGCAATTTTTATCTTAATTAAATACTGAAGATGACGAACATATTTATTTTGATAAGGATTAATACTATGTCGGTAAAACACCTTCACAAGTAAAGCATAGTTTTAAACCAAGTTTGAAAATCATAAAAATGTTTATTGTTAGTCAGCCTTAAAAGTTAGATATATGCTATCGCGGACTTTTTTATAGAACTTTTTAAGAGGAACTATTCCACCATACATTATTTTCGTGTAACTTTAACTATTTACTCAGCGCACGCAACGAAGCTATCAGATGAGACGATTCTTTCCGACTGAATTCACAATATTGCAATTTTCGTAGGGATCTCTTATTTTTAAAAAAATGAAATATGGCCTATTTTACATGTTAATAATGTAGCTTTCTATAAGTGATATAATTTTTAAAATCGGTTGAGTGGTTTTTGAGATAATCCAAATCTTTTCTCTTTATAATAGGTATCATACCTAGTTTGATAGATTTATGTATACTTAGGAACTTTAAACATTTCCTTTGAAACCTCGTAAATCCTAAATTATCATTTAAACGGAAAAATGGTTTAAGGAACCTAGGTGTGATTTTAAAAGACCTATCTAACGATACCCCACTTGCCTATAGCCTATCGACTTTCATTTATTAATTGGCTTCTAGTGGACGCCATTTTGTTTTTCTCAAATTCGGCCTCCATAGTGACACTCGGAAGATTAAAACAAATCTAGTGGTGCAAGTACTATCAAAATCGGTTCAGCCGTTTTTTCTGTAGTGCGACACAAAGGATTACAACCTTTAAAACCTCGTAAATCCTGAATGATCATTAAAATGAAAAAATGTTCAAAGAAACCTAACTCTGATTTTACAAGACCTATTCATCGATACCCCACTTGCCATAGTTTATTGACTTTCATTTTTAAATTTGTTACAATATGGCTTCTAGTGGGCGCCATTTTGTTTTTTCTCAAATTCGGCTTCCGTTATGACACTCGGAAAATTAAGACAAATCTAGTGGTGCAAGTATCATCAAAATCGGTTCAGCCGTTTTGTCTGTAGTGCGACACAAAGGAATACACTAAAAATGAACGTTTGAAACCTCGTAAATCCTAAATGATCGTTAAAATGAAAAAATGGTCTGGGGAACCTAACTCTGATTTTACAAGACCTATTCATCGATACCCCACTTGCCATAGTTTATTGACTTTCATTTTTAAATTTGTTACAATATGGCTTCTAGTGGGCGCCATTTTGTTTTTTCTCAAATTCGGCTTCCGTTATGACACTCGGAAGATTAAGACAAATCTAGTGGTGCAAGTATCATCAAAATCGATTCAGCCGTTTTGTCTGTTGTGCGACACAAAGGAATACACTAAAAATGAACCTTTGAAACCTCGTAAATCCTAAATAATCGTTAAAATGAAAAAATGGTCTGGGGAACCTAACTCTGATTTTACAAGACCTATTCATCGATACCCCACTTGCCATAGTTTATTGACTTTCATTTTTAAATTTGTTACAATATGGCTTCTAGTGGGCGCCATTTTGTTTTTTCTCAAATTCGGCTTCCGTTATGACACTCGGAAGATTAAGACAAATCTAGTGGTGCAAGTATCATTAAAATCGGGTCAGCCGTTTTGTCTGTAGTGCGACACAAAGGAAATATACATATATAGACTGATGAACACATAACCCTGTGCGTTCCGCAGTCGGGTAATAAATAGCAGTACCTATTTTAATAATAATAGTGAAAATGCTTTTCTTATTCTTATTTTATTCCTTGAAATGATGATAATTATTATGACCAACTTTTACGGTAGTGAAATTATACATTTTAGGCTAAGCCTTATTTTTTTAGAGTAAGTATGACTTTTAATGTAAATAGGTACTAGGTATATTGTATACGCCATGAGCCATGTACCTAATTTTTTTAAGACGAAAGAAGGCTATCGTTTAGATTTGGCTATCCAGGCAGTGAGGTACTCGTAGTAACCGCAAGGCCGAATAAATTAAACCTCAAACAAAAACCTCACAATTTTTTTTTATATTTTTTCGACCATTTGGATAGATTATCTATTAAATCGTTAATAATACACACATTTCAAAATCACTATCAGCCTTGCGAGAAGTTAGAACACAGTGCTGCAATACGATTTCTACACTTTTTTTTAAAATAACGTGTTAATCACCACATGTATAATAACATGACTGATGACGAAAAGTCACGACTTTAATAATTAATTATATTGTTCTTAATTAATTGTAATCGTTTGCTGACAGAAAATTAATCAAGATATTGTGTTATCATTAAGATTTCGGAATTAAAATATTTTAAAGGTAGATAATAATATGCATTGTAATAGTTCTTTGTTTATTTATTAGTCTGCTTATGATCCTTTTAGTTTTAGTTCTTTGGGTGTCTATGATGAGGTTGACGACGTTACTTATAAAAAAGCTGCGAAGCTGAAGTGACTAGATCAAATCAGAAATGAAGAGATCCGAAGAAGTGCCTACGATAACTGTAATAGTAGGTACTAATATAGTGTAACTGAGATAGCTCAACGAGATTCAAATAGTCCGAAGAACCGACAGACTTTGAGAAACCAAGGAGCTGGAAGGGCGACCTCACACCAGAAATCGCCGCGTCGTCGGCAGACCCCCCAATAGGTGGACAAATTACATCAAGCAAGTCGCAGGAAGCCGCTGGATTCTGGATTGTCCAGCAGTGGACGTTTATTGGTAGAAAACGACGACGATGATTACTACAGGAAGGCGTTTATCTAGTAAGGCGCCACAATGCCAATCAGTTTTTACGTGAGAAAAATCTAACCTACATGTTCTACGGACTATAGTACATAATAGCACCCACTTCCCATCGATAGTCAAAAATGAGGCTACGTATCTACTGTGTGTTTAAGATAGATATAAACTAGAGTGTGTGTAGACTTTATCTTAACACTGATACACGATCCCAAGATATACCTACATTCTGAGATACTGATGCAAAATCCCCAGGATGTCAGTCGAAAATAAAGAGAATGGCAATTTTATTTACTTACAGACGCACTCAGAGCTGGTTTATCATTACTTAAGGAACGCCTTAGAATAGATTTTAATCATTATCATCGGGTGCCATCTTAAAATTGAAGTTTGGCGGTCAGAAGGTGAAATGCTTTCCGATCTTGACTCTTGAGCCATCTTCTTTAATTCTGCGTAATTATGACGGGTACATTTTTTTACGTCGTCTTCCAGGTGCTCTTCCCGAGAACCTTGCCCCTCTAGGATCAACCTTGAGAACGCGTACTGGGATCCTCTTTGAAGGTACCCGAAAAATGACACCTTTCTCTGCATGACGGTTGTTGTGATTTTAATACCAAATCTATACTAAGGAGTTCCTTATGACTGTGCGGCAGTGTTTGCAATATTAAATATCAGAAAATGGTTTTAGTAATGTAATATTAAACTCGAATTAAATCACTTTCTAGACTACATTTTTAAGTTTGCTGCCATAATATTTTCGGTATAGCTACATCAATGTTATAATAATCTACGTGTAGTTGCTAAACCGCGATAAAGTTATTTCAAGTTTCGACACAAAACTGGTTCACACTCACGACATGAGTATGTTTATCTAAAAAGAAATTCGTACTTCAGCCGAGATCTAATTTCGTAGGTTTTGTTGTAAAGTGTACCTACCTCTCTGACAATTTAAATGGACCGGTCAATTTTTTTTTTGTGACTTGTATAGGCTTACGCTTGACATGCAATCATGCCAAATGATAATATTATGCAGCCTAAGTTGGAGGCTGGACCGCACCTGCCTAATAGAAGATGCCTACTCATGCCCAATCACTCTTCTTTAGAAGGTTACAATTATTAACAGTTGACGGAAATCACGGAAGCCAGAAGGGTACTCCATATTCTAGCAATGCATATTAAAAACGGCTAAGAAGCGAATAACTTCGTACAAGTCCAGTTTCAACTTTACTGGTAGAGGTGCAGACTTTTAAAGGTTTCAAGTTGTAGGTATTGTAGGTACAACTGAATACAAGTAGCAAAGCATAAGCCAATGCGCTTGCAGCTAGCAAATAATTTTATGTGGAATGGTCAATCCAGCGCTAACATAGATATTCCGCGTATACATATAGAATCACTAGATGATACCCGCGACTTCGTCCGCGTAGGTAGACTAAGTTTTTTCGATTCTCGCGGTAACTCCTTAGTTTCCCGGGATAAAAAATAGCCTATGTCCTTTCCCTGGATACGACCTATCTATACCAAATTTGATCAAAATCGGTTGAACGGGTGGGCCGTGAAAGCGTAGCAGACAGACAGACAGACGGACGGACAGACAAACAGACAGACACACTTTCGCATTTATAATATTAGTATGGATTAACATAAAAGTTTAAAAAAATGTAAGTAGGTAGGTACTTGTTAGACGTAAATTACAATATTTTCGTCGCAACTCTATCGACTTCCTAAGGAGCGTTTTTCTTGTAATTGGCCAGGAAGCAAACGTCCCAATTCGTTTTAAAACGATTACAGAATACAGAATTAATTCCAACGCAATGCCGCCCTACATTTCCTACTTGTTATGCAAATAATGTTAATTATATAACTGATAGCGATAATAATGTATAGAATGGAGATGTGAACAATTTGTCACTAAGTTGTTGTACTTGGGTGTAAGCAATGACGCTTATTTATCATTATACTTACTCATTATACGTGATAAAAATGCATCGAATATTGTGGTTAATCCGAGGCTAATAGTTATCTAATGCCCGTTTTCACCAACAATGCCTACATTTTAGGGAACACATTTAAAGCCCATTAATAGGTGACAGTTGTTGTACGTAAAATCTGTCACCTATTTGTCTTAAGTGTTCCCTAAAATTTAGGCATTGTTGGTAAAATCGGGCATAAGAAAATCTTAATCTTTCAAATTACTAAAATAGGGATGATGCCTATATCAAACATAAATTATTTCTAACTGATTATCAAATAGAAGGTCTTCCAGAAGAGCTAAAATTCACATCCACGGTTAGTTTTAAGTTTGATAACCATTTTAAAACATAGATGAAAGAAAAAAAGTGCATTGAAATTTGTTGAAACTATCATATTCATAGTCAACTATAATACAAACAATACACGCTTGCAATGTTTTTTCAAACTGACAATCGTTCTTTTTACAAATTTTAAGCAGTTTATTCTTCTTATTATGTTTAAGTATGGCTTTTACTTAAAACCGCACTTCTAGTGTGGAAGTTGTATGAAATTCAATGATATAACAAATACTGTTTGACTGACTTCCAAAAACTTTTAAGTTAGAGCTTAATTTTCCATGTACCAAATGTCATCAAAATCTGTTGAACAGATGGGCCGTGAAAGCGAAACAGATAGACAGAAGACGGACAGACAGACAGACCCACTTTCGCATTTATAAAATTAGTATGGATATGAATATTGATTTTCCGACAGAACCATGCAATTAAATTAGTAATTTAGTCCGGCTCAATTTTAAAGTAGCTATAAATACCTATACCCGAATTTGGCCAATAAATATTATGTTAAGGTGCAGAATACCTAGGTAAAGTCACTTGAGTATAATATACTCATGTGGTAAAGTGCAGCATAGGTATATCTGCTACTTTACGTACTTTTGAAATTTTTGTGCACGCTAACTTATGCGTTTTAACGTTTAAACTATCGTGAGTGATATTCATTATAACTATACATATTATCCGGATAAACTCACGTGTTCTGTCGGAAAAATGCCCGACTAGTTTCGAACCCGTTCGGGGCCCTTATTCATGAGCCTGTTCGCGCGACGCGGCCGCTACTCGACTGAGCGAGTCGGCTGTCGAGTAGCGGCCGCGTCGCGCGAACAGGCTCATGAGTAAGGGCCCCGAACGGGTTCGAAACTAGTCGGGCATTTTTCCGACAGAACACGTGAGTTTATCCGGATATTATGTATAGTTATAACATATGCGTTTCTTCGTTAAAGTTTCTTCCTTTTATTTATTCCTTTATTTTTGAATGTGTGTTTATCAATATTTCGCATATCAACGTACATATTTCGTAGTCTAGCGATAAAAGATATGAGTAACTACTTACCTCTCTAAGCCTATTAAAAATAATCGAGAAACATAAATTGCAGTCCTCTGACCATTGGCGTATCTAGGGTTATTTTCCAGGGGGGGCCTGGGCCCCACTACTACTACAAAAAAAATCTAACTATGACAGACTGGAAGTTCTAGTTTCGTATTTTGACATTTATTCTACGGAGGTTATGTAAAACATGAAACAGATGGTGCAGATTCGTCATCTTGCCGTAAGGCCCTGGTTCCTGAGATGCCATGGTCGATTATCGCAAGGCAGAGTCGCAAGAGGCAGACCTAACCTACCTATATTTAACTCTGAAGCCTACTGAAACTAAGATTTTGAAAACATCCAAAAAATGATTTCATAAAGATTACAGGAAAATTTATAACTCAAAAGTCTATGGTCTTAAAGTAACATGATAAATTTCTCAGTATTTGTTCGTATAAATTTACTTTTGCAGTTAGAATTTATAGGAGAGCACATGTCAAATTTTTTACATATACCTACTGTTAAATTTGTTTTTGGAATAAACTGTTGTTAAATAGGTAGTTATAAATTTAATATCACACTATGCGTCAAAAAAAACAACAGTTCGTTAATCATGTTTATTTATTAGCTAATTAGACCAACTTTAATTTACTTTTCTTCTCTGCAATAAAAAATTTTCAAAAAAAAAATAAAAACCGACTTCAAAAACCACAAACTCTAAAAAGTAAAAAATCATTTAATTTATTATGTATACAAGAGTTAATGTAGTTCTATAATAACATTTTTTTTTGAAAATATTTTATTTCACAATTTTTAGTGGCCCCACTGTTTTTACTATTTATTTTACTTGTATTTTTATTTTTGCGCTGTGAGTGCTGAACGCGTAATACGGTAGAGTTCCAAGGGGGGAACGGTATTTTTTTTGACAATTTGCCCCATAAATCCAAAACTACTATGCATTAAAATAAATAAAAATCTGTTTTAGAGTGTACAAGTCAAGTACAAAGTCCTTTCATATGATACCCCACTTGGTATAGTTATCCTACTTTGAAATTTCAAACCCCTGATTTTTCCCCACTTTTTTAATTAAACGAAAAATAATTTTCAATTTTTTTGATTTCCATGATATTGGGCCACTATTATATACAACTATTCCAAATTTCATGTCAATAGCTTTAATAGTTACTGAAATAATCGACTGTGACAGACGGACGGAGAAAGTCTAACCATAAGGGTTCCATTTTTACCATTTTGGTACGGAACCCTAAAAAAAAGATATGCTATGCATGGTTAAAACATACTGTTTACAAAACTATCACACTGATCGCGAGCAATTTACTCTTATCCATTGAGGAGTTCCGTTCTCCATCTCCGGAGATATACATCAGATCGTCACCAAATTAAAATGGAACCACCTCTGAAGTATGACCTACCAAACAAAAAAATAATTATCAAAATCGATTCATAATTGGCGGAGAAATCGCGTAACAAACATACAAAAAAAAAAAAACAATCGAATTGAGAACCTCCTCCTTTTTTTGAAGTCGGTTAAAAACATTTATAACTTTTTCCGGCGTAACGTATTTCTTAACATACTCATTTTCTTAGTACCTACGTTGTGTATTCAAAAGTAATTATACGGAATGTACTGGATAATAGTATGTTATAAAAACTAAGCATGTACATTAATATCTTGGTTGTAGATATTTATTTGATTTCAATGATTTTTGTGTGATGTTTCTTACGCGTCTTAGTTGTCCAGCCTAGAATTTCGAATCGGTAACCCAACATCCTGGGATTCCTGGGGTGGGCACGGCCCCCCCGCCCCCCCCCCCCTATATACGCCAATGCCTCTGACACGATTCGCGGAAGTGTTTAAATAAAAATGATCTATTTCTTTATCTGAACATAATAATATATCTTTAGCATTCCGTATTTGCGAGAGACTTACAAGGCAAGTTCTATATACTGTACGGCGTAGTTGCCCTCGTAACTTGGTTTATATGCGATAACATTCTTTTAAACAGTTATACATGTATTTTTTTATCCTTCATAACTTTTTCCGCGTAAAACCTTATGTAATAAGTCTTAAATCATTAAAAATATTTTTAAAAACAAGCTTTTATCGTCCGCCCATATTGAATTTAGTGTGACGTCATTTAATTTTCTTATTCTTCTCAGCAAACCCTTTAAATTGATACCCATTACCCATGTCATACTCATGGGAGTGCATAAAAATAAGTACATAGTCGGCATCATCGGGGACAACTGTTTAAAATTCAGTTGCAAGATTTGATATAAACAAACCCACAAACATTGCAAGTTTTAATAAAAGCTTGATGTAAGTAAAAATATATTGCTTAAAACATTTTTGTACATGGATGATATCGAGTCGTATGGAGCCACTGGATCCGGCGCAAGACCGCGGCGTGTGGAAGTCCAGTCCCGGCCCTACAAGAGAGAGAGACCTATATCCATTAAAATTCGTCTAACGGTTGACGACGATTTCTTGGTTGAGTGTTGGAAATAGAAGGAATTAGAATCCAATTTTTTATAATAATTTATTACAGTGCTTCACACTCGAAGAAAGTTTCAAAGGCGCTCAGGGCGCAATTTCCAGAGAGACGCAGGTTCAAATCCTACCGGTTCCACAATTTTAGATATGTATTCCGTAATTTTTGTTTAAGTAAGTTTAGAATTAGAATCCCTCGTTGGGCTTGCAGCAGCTATTGCCAGAAGGGAAGAACAAGGAATAGTGGAGATATTGGAGCAAGGCCTTTATGCTCAGCCGTGGGACAGTCTAACATACACTAGGCTTTAGATTTAGAACAAAAGTGCGAATGTATCGTTTATTCCCAAGACCTTTTTCTTTGTTTGTAACCAGTTCTTAGTTAGTCGTTACAAATTACAACTTTACTCAGTATACTAACTATTACATCCATACTCAATATTATAAATGCGAAAGTGTGTCTGTTTGTTGGTTTGTCCTTCAATCACGCCGCAACGGAGCAACGGATCGACGTGATTTTTGGCATGGGTATACTTGGGGACCTGAAGAGTGACATAGGCTACTTTGTATCCCGGAAAATTAAGGAGTTCCCACGGGAATCAAAAAACTTATTCCATGCAGACGAAGTCGCGGGCATCAGATAGTTGATAATATTTTGCGCTTTTCATTAACCCGTAGCTTTAACCCATAAAACAAACACATAAAATAAAACCACGTGTACACTGCAGTATACATTAGCCGTAAACTATGAGTTGCTACGTAGTAAACTTTCACTTTATGTCTCGTGGTAAAAGGGAATGATTTATATTTGTTTCGCTCTCCAAAGTTTGTTTATGACCATGACGCAGCAAGGCCTGTCCTTCGCAGGTGTAAAGGCTCATTACACGGTCTTTTGTTGGTCTAGTGAGGTGGGGTCCTTATCGATAAAATGCAATCGTTAAGCACGATACTTGTCAATTGTGATTATTACGTTGTTGTTGCTACAATCGCAATTATCGTGATTTTGAATTTATGGTGTTTTTACTACGAACGTACGTATAATGTGTCATTCCTCGTTCAAAGAGTTCCATCGAATATGGGCCGTTGAAAGTAGTTTCGATACTTAATATATCGCTACTGGATGGCATAGACAGTCGCGTAAAAAGACTGGATTAAAGATGCATAATCTCAAATTTCGTCACTGGCAGGTAAGTGAACCGTGGCCGAGTGGTCAAGGTGCTCAGGGCGCGATTCCCAGAGAGACGCAGGTTCAAATCCTGCCGGTTCCGAAAATTTTTGATATGTATTTAAGTTTAGAAACTTTCCTCGTGTGTGAAGCACTGTAATAAAATTATAAAACATACGTATAGTTCGCGCGCGAGTTGAATGCAGAGTAAATGTATGGTGACACATGGGTGACACATACATTTACTCTGCATTCAACTCGCGCGAGAACTGTACGTACTACGTAGCGATGCGAGGGTGTCACGATTCATGCAATGAAAGGTGATTGCTATCGTGACTGCTATAGCTGTCAAAGTACTCAAAGTGTCTGGCTGACTGCTAGTCTAGTCGACAACAAAGCTGCATAAATCATTGCTACAATCTCAATTGTCGTGATCGACTTAATAAATGCTAATTTAGCTACAACAATCAATGCATTTTAGCCAATAGAGATAAACGTCGGCCAATCAGAGGTGATTGCGTTCGTCACATTGGTAATTGTTTAAAACATCAAAATATCATCGTTAAAGTAAAACATAAGTTGTCTACGATACGCGAGTTTGAATGCGTTTAGTTTTTAAAAGTGCTGACGGGGTTTTATCCCAGCTTACATAAATAGTTAGGCCCAGTCTCAGAGGTCTTCGCAACAGGCCTTAATAAAGATTTATCGACATGTCATCCATCACTAGTTCGAATAGAAAATAAGGTCGGTGTTTGGGCGTTTCCCCCATCGCGTGCCCGGCATGAAAGTCAGCTTATAAGGTCACACCATTAGCTGAAGGCTGCGAACTTGGAAGCTTTCTATGCGCCATTGGCAATGAATCGAGGGAATTTCTTTGGCCGTGAGTATGTGAAGGATATCGGATGCTTAAATTTTCTTGTAACTCGCACTTTTTAATGTTTATCGAAATATTACTTTTGCTATATTGTTTCCCATTTTAAGCAACTTGTAATTTTTGGGGGCCAGTATAAAATCCATACGTGGTAAATATGTAAGTACTAATATTCCGGTATATTGTGGTATGTATGTATATTATATGTGTCATATTGTATGTGTCCGTCTGTCTGTAACATTTTCTCGGCCCATGTGATTGATTTTGTAGAAAATTATTACAGAGTTAGGTAGATGACTACTTCATCCGCCAGGATTTAAGTTTTAAAAATCCCGGGCAACTCTGATTTGATTTGATGAACTATGATTTTCCGAGATAAAAAGCGGGCTACGTCACTCTCCGTCCGCAACTATACCTACCCGTGCAAATCACGTCGATCTAATCCTTTTTTGCGGCTTATTTGAAGGACAAACAAACAAACATACTTTCGCATTTATAATATTAGCGTATGGGCATTACAGATGCTATTAGGATGATAATTAGCTTTCTATCCTTTTTCTCAATTCCTATAATCATAAGAGGAAAACAGATAAATCTATTTTTATTATTATACTAATAGCATCTGGAAAAAAAACCCCAAAAAAAATGGATCACAAAAAACAAACAAAAAATAGTTTTAGAGGTAGGCTTAAGTTAAGTAATAGCATCTGTATTGGATTATACATATAATTTGCGAATTTTCCCATCATTTCCATGGCCAGTCAGTCAGAACGAACTTCCTTGGTGCTCGCGGCTTCCAATCAGCCAACGAAATGGAGCGCGGCGGTGTTAATTGACCACTTTTTGTTCCCGCCAATCATGAGGACACTTCCGAACGAAAAAAAACTTTATAAGAACCCCACAATGTCGTCTATCCGTAGCAGACAGCAGTCGTTGATGGACTGTGATTGAGATGGATTGTGTCTTGATTTAATTTTTATCTGCCTATTGGTTGAGGTATCGAATAATGATAGAAAAGCTTGATACTATAACTAGATGATTCCCGCGACTTCATCCGCGTGGATTAAGATTTTTTGATTCCCGCGGGAACTTTTTAATTTTCCGGGATAAAAAGTAGTCTATGTCCTTCCTCGGGATACAATCTACCCCTGTACCAAATTTCATCAAAATCGGTTGAGTGGAAGGGCCGTGAAAGCGTAGCAGACAGACAGACAGACAGACAGACAGACGGACAGACAGACAGACACACTTTCGAATTTATAATATTAGTATGGATTAATCACCACATAACATTACCGCGGTTTGGGCCAGTCCGGGACGTCTTGTATCGCCTGAAAAACTTTTTGGGATTATTTGTGTCACAGTTTTTGGGATTTTGTTTTATTTTTGAAACTCACAGAATGAATTAGTTTCATATTAGTGGTCCTAAATATTTTTTAAAATTCATATTGATAGTTACTTAAATATCAGTGTGTACATAACGAATTCACGAATTGCGTACTTTTATGTGGGTTTTTTTCCAGGTTGCTTGTATTTGAATTTCAAGCGGTTAAAGGAAGATGCGGCCAAAACATAGCACAAATTAAACTTTGCAGGAAGAGGAAATTGAAACTTAACTGTAATCATACCTTTTTGTTCGAAATCACGAACTTTCTAATCAATATTAGCACAGTTTTAAGCCGTATTACTTGGAAATGAGATAAGATTTGCATATAGAGGGCGATTACCTCTAAACGTCCAGTTTAACAAAAAAGTTATTTTGATATGTAGCGTTATTCGTCAGTTCCTCAATTTGAGTAATTTGACCGAGCAACTTGCAAGCCAGAGTTTGTACTTGTACTGTGCTTGGTCATGTTTTGACAACTCCGAGCCTTAATTTACTATGGAGGTACGATTACTGACTACTTCCTATTTTTGGTAGTTATTAACTTAAATGGTATTGTGTTTAATGCAACTGAGTACCTACTGAATTACTGATCCTTGGTAAGAAACTCTATGTATCCATATCCATACTAATATTATAAATGCGAAAGTGTGTCTGTCTGTCTGTCTGTCTGTCTGTCTGCTACGCTTTCCCGGCCCATCTTTTCAACCGATTTTGCTGAAATTTGGTATGGAGGTAGGTTATATCCCGGGGAAGGACATAGGCTACTTTCTATCCCGGAAAATTAAGGAGTTCCCGCGGGAATCAAAACCCTTAATCCACGCGTACGAAGTCGCGGGAATCATCTAGTGTAGGATAAAGGAAATGGCAACTATCTCTACAAGAGTATACCTAAGTAGAGAATAAAATATTATAACGTTTAAACTATCCTGAGTGATATTCATTTTAACTATAAATAACTATACCGGTTAAACTCACGTGTTTTGTCGGAAAAATCTACTATCGGACTAATCTGTCGGACTAATTTCGAACCCGTCCGGCAGCCTGATTAGGTACGTAAAATTTGCAGTAGCGACAGCAGTAGCAATGCGACAGCAATCACTACGAAATCGGTCGCAAAACGTCACTAGAATTAGTATTACGCAAGCCGATCGCACGTCTATTGCTCGCCTGTCGCAAAATGCACTTTTCATGCACTTTTGCTATCGATAGCCGCTGTTAAGTAATACAAAATTGCCGTTTGACAGCAGCGATCGCGAGATTTACGCCTGTCGCAAGCCTGTCGCGAGATACGTAATCAGCCCGCCGAGCCCTTATTGATGAGCCAGTCCGCGCGACGCCCCAGACGGGTTCGAAAGTATTCGGGCATTTTTCCGACAAATCACGTGAGTTTAACCAGTAAGTAGTTATTTATAGTTAAAAGAGAATAAAATGGTTTAAAAGCTTGAGTAGAGCATAAATTACATCCATACTATACTAATATTATAAATGCGAAAGTGTGTCTGTCTGTCTGTCTGTCTGCTACGCTTTCCCGGTCCATCTTTTCAACCGATTTAGCTGAAATTTGGTATAGAGGTAGGTTATATCCCGAGGAAGGACATAGTCTTTACTTACATAAACATACTTTTTATCCTGGAAAATTAAGGAGTTCCCGCGGGAATCAATAAAACTTTAACCTCGCGGACGGAGTCGCGGGCATCAGCTAGTATGAACATAACAAAGGAACCGTATCAAACGATCGCAGGTTAAAGTTTAACCGACAACTTATGACTCATACCGATATTGTAAGGTGCGATTGAATTGTTTACAATAACCATATTGTATAGTCGTAATTCCTAATTCCATGACAATTACAATAAAACAATAAAAAGACGCACATTATGACATAAACAACTAGGATATGTAACCACGTAGGTGTTGTATCTGTTTACTGTGGTATAACGATGGTTTCGCCATTTTGGATTTTAAATAGCCGTTACTTTTAGCTCTGTAAACAATAACCAGTGACCTTAAATTTTTTTCAATAATAATTAATCAATACACCATGCGATACTTGCCTGGTAAAGCTTTGATAGAGCATAAATACAATATGAACATAACAAAGGAACCGTATATCAAACGATCGCAGGTTAAAGTTTAACCGTCAACTCGTGACTCATACCGATATTGTAAGGTGCGATTGAATTGTTTACAATTACAATAAAACAATAAACGGACGCACATTGTCATAAACAACTAGGATATGTAACCACGTATAACCACGGGTATAACGTTGGTTTCGCCATTTTGGATTTTAAATAGCGCTTACCGTTACTTAGCACGGTAAACAATGACCAGTGACCTTAATTTTTCTTCAGTTAATCAATACATTTGGCGAAACGTGCCTGGTACTCACCGAAAGGCCTAAATGAATGAATGAATGAAATATTCTTTACATCTCTCATATTCGGTAAGTAGGTTCTTATTACCCCCAAATGGAGCTTGTAGGTGACCAATTAGCGCTCTAGGGTAATAATGTAGCTAGAAAAGCCCTAGGGCGGTAAGTAATTAAAAAAAGTATGATGGTTAGATGTACGCGAACTTTTTGAAAGAGTGAAGAGTTTTTTTTTAAATTACTTACCGCCCTAGGGCTTTTCTAGCTACATTATTACCCTGGAGCGCTAATTGGTCACCTTCAAGCTCCATTTGGGGGTAATAAGGACCTACTTACCTCACAATCGAGATGTAAAGCAGAGTAGTTAGCTCGGGTGTAAGCATCAATTGCACCCTCGAACTATAGGCGCCCTCGCTGTGCTCGTGCGCCTAAATATCTCGGGCTGCAATTGATGCCTTACAGCCCTTGGCTACTAATCTACTATTATTGTACACCAAAAAACAGGAGAAATACAGTTGAACAATAACAATATATGCAATTAATACAAATCGGTACAAATGGCGGCCTTATCGTTTTGAATCGATCTCTTCCAGGCAACCACGTTTTATAGGAATGAAGACTAATACGAAGTGTACGTAAGTTTAGGAGGAAATATACCTATTATACCTATAGGAGGATATGGGACTGATATTGATGAAATTCACTAATTCCTTATTTATATAATAGGTATACTAGCTGATGCTCGGGACTCCGTCCGCATGGTTTAAGTTTTTTTGATTCCCGCGGGAACTCCTTAATTTTCCGGAATAAAAAGTAGCCTATGTCACTCTCGGTCCTCAACTATAGCTAGATGCCAAAAATCACGTCGATCCGTAGCTCCGTTGCGGCGTTTGAAGAACAAACCAACACACCAATAAACCAACAAACAAACACACTTTCGCATTTATAATATTAGTATGATTGCATACCAAAGTAAAGAAATTAAACAGTGAAAAATGATAAAAAAGCAGGGTGATCGGTGTGATGTGTGATGCAAATGACGCATACGCCATGCGGGACCTTTTGACGCCCGACGCAAAAAACGCGCGTTTTTATATGTGTATCGAAGCTCCCAAACGGATGAACAGATTTTGAATTAGTTTTTTGTTAAAGGTAACTATACTCGACTCGACACGAGACACTCGCGAGCATTCTTAGCTAAAATATGGACGTTATTTGCTATTCAGAGAGGTAGTAGAGGCAGCCAACGTTGTGGGCACATTGCCTAATTGCAGCGGTTTGGAAGATATTTTAAATGTTTAGTTTTTAATTTGGATATTAATGTATTTCATAGTTTTCATTTGATATGTTTAGAAATAAAAAACCTCTTTGGACGCTAAATATACAGAAGAAAAAGCAGCTTATTCTTTCGATATGTACGGAAATAAAATAAAAAAATTTAGGCAAATGCAAATCACCACAGCCAGCAACGTAATCGCGTTGTGTATGTAACCGGCTTTCGCCAACATTAGCTGTTTAGTGTTTACATCTGATCGCCTGCAGCACCGTGCAAGCATAACAATCGGTTACGTGCAGTGTTACCTAAACCAAACCGTTAACCGTTATACGTTATACACGTTCCGAACCAGTTTATGTGTTATATATATATACTTATTACCCTCTAGTAGCAGTAGTTTGGCTGTCGAGGTTGACCGAACCAGGGCTACTTTTCAGTGGCAAATGGCAATAGGGATGATGCCTATCATCCATCCATTCATCCATTAGCCTACATGCATCCACTGCTGGACATAGGCCTTTTCGAGAGAGCGCCACCAAACACGGTCCTCTGCCTTCCTCATCCACCCGCTTCCCGCCACCTTATTTAGGTCATCGGACCAGCGAGCCGGAGGTCGTCCTACACTGCGCTTGCCGGTACGCGGTCTCCACTCCAGAACACGTCTGCCCCAACGGCCATCGGTTCTGCGACAGATATGACCCGCCCACTGCCACTTCAGCCTGCTAATCCTCAGAGCTAGGTCGGTCACTTTTAGTTCTTTTACGAATTTCCTCGTTCCGGATTTTATCCCCGAGAGAGATTCCCAACATAGCCCGCTCCATAGCACGCTGAGCGATTTCTAATTTGTGGACGAGGCCCACCGTCAGTGTCCACGTTTCCGCCCCATACGTCTACGCGGCATACATGATGCCTGTGTCAAAAATAAATTATTTCTTACCACAGAACATTTAATAAGAGGTTAGAAAGGCCCTAGTGCAAATTTTGTACGGAAACCGCTGTCGCCGTTTTGATCCCACCATTCTTCACTACTACTAATCTAAACGAATACACACGAGAGTTCCTATGTGTGCGTGAGGCAGAAAAAAGCGCTGCGATTGGCGAAGCTACGCACACTAGTGAAACTTTAAACTTGCGCGTGTTGTCGTGTAAAACAGCAACATACGCTAGGGATTGACTAAAATATTTTTTATCGATGTTTATTTTTCGTACGGTTGACAGCATGTCAATATTCATATTGTTAACTTAAGTTGGACTCTATGTCTGTAGATTTTACTATTTTATTTTAAACTAGCTGATTCCCGCGACTTCATCCGCTTGGACTAAGTTTTTTCGATTGCCGCGGGAACTCATTAATTTTCCGCGATAAAAAGTATGTATGTATGTATGTATATTCTTTATAGCTGATGCCCGCGACTTCGTCCGCGTGGAATAAGTTTTTCAGTTAATTTTCCAGGATAAAAAGTATCCTATATTACTATCCCACGGTATAATCCCCCTATAATGGTGAAACACGTACTTCTTCATATTTTAACGAAAGCCCAAATGCTGTTTCATGGCTATAACTTGAGAAATTAAGGATTTTCATACAAACTCTCAAATTCCTATTTCACCCCTTCGGGAGTGGAATTTTGAAAAACTGTGAAACACATATGTTTTCATTTTCAACCCGCAGCTCATATACCAAGTTTCATGGAGAACTTGAGAAATTAAGGACTTTCATACAAACTTTCAACCCCTATTTCACCCCTTCGGGGGTAGAATTTCGGGATAAAAAGTATCCTATGTCCTACCTCGTAGTATGGGCTCAAATCGTGCCAAGTTTGAATTCATTCAGTAGTTTCGGCGTGATGCGCGGCCAAGATACAGACAGACAGACAGACAGACACACAGATAAAAATGAAAAAAATTACAGATTTGGCTTCAGTATCGAATAATGAGTGACCTCAAAAAAAATTTTCAAAATATCTTCAATGTACAGAATTGGACCTGTTACAGTTTTATTATAAGTATAGATTAAAAAATGTATGGAGACATAATGATATTTCTTTTGCTTATAACTACTGTTTCTTTATCAAATAAATATTATAAATGCGAAAGTTTGGATGGATGGATGTATGGATGTATGTTTGTTACTCAATCACGCTCCAACGGATGAACGGATCTGGATGAAATTTGGCACAGAGATAGATTTTAGTCTGGAATAGCACATAGGCTACTTTTTATCCCGGAAAATTAAAGAGTTCCCGCGGGAACCGAAAAACCTCAATCCACGCGGACGAAGTCGCGGGCATCAGCTAGTAAGAAATAAATAAAAAAAAAAAAACAACTATGGTTTACAAATGGTTTTTATTTGAATACATCAACAATATTTAAAACACACTATACAACAAAACCAACAAACACAAAATACTATAACAATATTTCAAACATTTATGATTAAAATCTAAATCTGTAACTATCATTAAAAGTTCATAATAATAAACTCAGAAACAAATAAACTATTTATCGATACGGTGGAAATATGCTACTCAACCCTATCGACAAGTTACTCTTATTGGGTAATACCACGTAACAAGTGGAGTTGATCGTTCATACGCACTACGCTTTACATTGCCGCTCGCGTACATGACTCTGTTGGAGCGCGTTGTTCGCACCAGCGATGTACATACAAATTTGCGATCCAGTCACACTAGTGAAGGAAAACATAATGTCTTTAGTATTTTCAATTAAATCATTTAAAATCAAGGTTTAATGTACTTACCGATGAAAAGATATCTTGCCATTAGTCACATTGACATTTTGGCTTCTAGCTCTGCAGGTTATTACCGCGCAAGAAGGCATTATAAACACTTTTTTGCGCGTAAAACTTCCCAAGACAGTCCGCGGCCGACTGAGGTGTGTTTTTGGTACGTTTGAACCATAGATGATCGTTCGCTCAACATAGTGGCGCGCGTGACCCGCCCACATCGCCTTTCTAACCTCTTATTAAATGTTCTGTGTTTCTTACTGATTATTAAGTAGAGGGTCTATGCTGCTGGTGGGTGCTGAGGGTGGAATGCTATTAACTCACGATAATATGCTGAATTTATAATTAATATTCGAAGGCGACAGCTATGAGATAAGGGGTCATCCATAAAGTAAGTCACACTAATTTCGTGATTTTTTGACCCGTCCCCCGTCATTGTCACAGTTGATCACATTTGTGAGAAACCCTCTCCCTAGTGTGACGTCACATATCTTGCAATTTTACATCTAGAAACATCTAGAAAACTCGCCAACAAAACAATTTAAACCTCCCAGTTACAGATACAGATAGAGTTGGATTTTTAAGTTTTTCGTTAATAGTTCAAATTTGGCATTTTAACACTGATAAGATGTATAAGATTTTGAAATGTTACGTCGCGAAACTTAGGACCCCTCCCACCCCTTGTCACACAATGTCACACTTCGACGACCCCCTCCCTCCCCCTTAACGTGTGACGTACTTTAAAGTTTTTCGTTAATAGTTCAAATTTGGCATTTTAACACTGATAAGATGTATAAGATTTTGAAATGTTACGTCGCGAAACTTAGGACCCCTCCCACCCCTTGTCACACAATGTCACACTTCGTCGACCCCCTCCCTCCCCCTTAACGTGTGACGTACTTTATGGATGATCCCTAAGATACAGAATTGAGAATCCGCTTATAACTACGCTATTGAAGCGACGATTGAAAACACACGAGCACGTGGGTGTCAAAACTTCTCAAGAGTTTGACATTCAAAGTTAAACGAACCTTGAAGGAGAATCTTCATTCTCACAGTAAAAAGGAAAAAAATAACTATATTTGTCCAACCATATAATATTATAAGTACGTTATCAAATTATTTATTTTTAAGTCATGTTTTGATTCCTCAAAGATTTTATAATGTAGTTGATTAGACGATTGAAATTCGGCCGAAGCCGAATTTAGAAATGGAAAAATCCCAAATTGCCTCTGCCCGGGGTTCGAACCGAGTTCGATCGTTACTCTATGGTCAAACCTGACATGCTAACATTGTGATACAGGAATATACTGTACTACTACTACTATTACAGCCCGTTAACGTCCCACTGCTGGGCACAGGCCTCCAGTCTCACAGGAGAGAGGGAATTAGAGCTTAGACCCACCACGCTGCTCCAATGCGGGTTGGCGCCTGGCGGGCTTTAACGACTATTATCATGTTATAGTGATAATAATCGGGACCGATGGCTTAACGTGCTCTCCGAGGCACGGGGGTGAAACACCGTCAACTTAACTCCGGGCTAGTACCACAGAATAGGTAATAGTAGTAAGTATATACTAGTACTGAGAATTCAGACAAACCCCTCCGTAGCGCAGTGTGTAGCGCTGTTGTTTTAACGTGCGGAGGTCCCGGGTTCGATCCCCGGCAGGGTCAATTTGGGAATTTATAATTTCAAAATTTTTCCTGGTCTGGCCTGGTGGGAGGCTTCGGCCGTGGCTAGTTACCACCCTACCGGCAAAGACGTGCCGCCAAGCGATTTAGTGTTCCGGTACGATGTCGTGTAGTTAAAAAACTGAACTTTAAACTGAATAGGGGTATGGGTTTAATAGAACTGCCATGCCCCTAACAGGTTAGCCCGCTACAATCTTAGACTGCATCATCACTTACCATCAGGTGAGATCGCAGTCAAGGGCTAACTGGTAGTGGATAAAAAAACCCACTTAATCATGGCCCGACCCGGGACTCGAACACGGGATCTCGTCAGCCGCAGTCGAACATGCCAACCACTAGACCAACGAGGTCAATAACTGTGCGTAACAGATAAATAATATTAAAACTACAAAATTACTTTATTTGCACTATGGTTATATATAAATAGTTGATTACAATATACGGTATACCCGATTAGAAATTCCAAGAAGAATTCACTATCGAAACGGGTGCAAAATTGTTATGAATTGAATGAACGGATATGACCATATATACACGTACCATTTTAATTTATATTATATTAGAATACTATATTATAAATGCGAAAGTGTGTTTATTTGTTGGTTTATTGGTTTGTTGGTTTGTCCTTTAATCACGCCGCAACGGAGCAACGGATTGACGTGATTTTTAGCATGGGTATAGTTGAGGACCTGGAGAGTGACATAGGCTTTTATCCCGAAAAATTCCCGTGGGAATAAAAAAAACTTAAACCACGCGGACGAAGTTGCGGGCATCAGCTAGTAGAATATAATATCAATTAATATGGTACGTGTGGTCTACTGGCTTCCTCTGACCTGAACCACAGCGTAAGTAATCCATACTAACATTATGAATGCGAAAGTGTGACTGTCTGTCTGCTACAGAGGAAGATTTTTATCTCTTTAAATACGTATAGTTTTCTTAACTCATGGTTAAGGGCAAACACTATGCTTTAATATTTCTTTGTACGTAATAGATTTCGAGTATCGAAATACCAAAGCCTTACTATAATCGAAAAAAAAATAAAAACGACGGTAAAAACAGACCCTAGAATCACCCTCCGTGTTTTGTTGTCATTATACCAAATTCAACCATATGCAAAGTTTATAAAGCTGAATTTGAATTGTTTTAAAAAAACGCTGCGTCTTAGCTCCCGTTTCATTCAATATTATGCCTATTGCCTTTATACATTATCATTTATTTTTGTTGAAAATGTTCTATACCACTTTATACATTTTGTATAGGCACGGTAATATTATTAATATTACCGTGGTATAGGTGTAAGCCTTCCGCTGTATATACCTACATAATATATTGCTTCTAAATAAACAACGATTTTTAATACAGGAAACATTTTCAAGGCCCTTGTAATAGTGGCAACGGCAGCAGGCTAGTACAATGAGACGGCGATTAGCTTGCATAATGTCTCGATACCCATTGTTTGTTTGGAAATAATGCTAGGGACAAAGGTTGATGACTGCGTCGCCGGTGTAACTGTAGCCTAGATTCTTCTAAGAATCGTTTTATCTTACGGAGGATTAATTTGATGACGCGGCATTGCGAATTGTTGTGCAGCAAAAAACGTTCCGAATTTTAATCGTTTTCTCTGTGAGTAGGAAGGTTTTTAGAGTTCCGTAGCCAAATTTGGCAAAAACGGAACCCTTATAGATTCGTCATGTCTGTCTGTCTGTCTGTGTGTCCGTCCGTATGTCACAGCCACTTTTTTCCGAAACTATAAGAACTATACTGTTGAAACTTGGTAAGTAGATGTATTCTGTGAACCGCATTAAGATTTTCACACAAAACTAGAAAAAAAACAATAAATTTTGGGGGTCCCCATACTTAGAACTGAAACTCAAAAAATTTTTTTTTATCAAACTCATACGTGTGGGGTATCTATGGATAGGTCTTCAAAAATGATATTGAGGTTTCTAATATCATTTTTTTCTAAACTGAATAGTTTGCACGAGAGACACTTCCAAAGTGGTAAAATGTGTGTCCCCCCCCCTGTAACTTCTAAAATAAGAGAATGATAAAACTAAAAAAAATATATGATGTACATTATCATGCAAACTTCCACCGAAAATTGGTTTGAACGAGCTCTAGTAAGTAGATTTTTTTTTAATAGTTTAAAACTTACTACAGGTTTGTACGGAACCCTCGGTGCGTGAGTCCGACTCGCACTTGGCCGGTTTTTTTGTTATCTTAATAAGTAATATTAGGTATATCAAATTCAAATGTTTTTTATTCAAATAAACTTTTACAAGTGCTTTTGAATCGTCGCGTCGAGTGATTCTACCACTGGTTCGGAATGGCATTCCTATCGCGAAAAACCAGCAAGAAACTCGGTGGTTGCTCTTTTGAAAAAACAAAATTTACAATTTCATTAATTTAGATGTAGGTATGTACCTACTTAAAGTAGATACATAAGTAATCGCTGTCCTTAGCATTGCTGGAGCGAGTCAAATCCATGATCTTTTTGTCATTTAGGTACGTAATCTTCAGCAGTATAATAAGCTTTGTCAGGAGCATATTTTTAATGGCTTTCTTAAACTTGTGTAAAGGCTACTTTTTCGAAAAATTAAGCCGAAAAATTAACGAGTCCCGCGGTAATCAAAAAAACTTAAACCACGCGGACGAAGTCGCGGGCATCAGCTAGTCTATTATGTAAGTACCTAATTTCTTCGGCACTAGCTGCTCCGGATTTTTTTTTTCAAATAGAGAAGTGATGAACCCGATAATCATTACGGCAGATACAGGTTTCATGACAATACACCTGAAAAGTGAAAACCCTATAATGATGGAGGGTTACGAGAGTATACAGGATTAATTTAAAAATACTAATAACCTCTTTTATGGGCAAGTTCTCTAAATAATACTAAACACCTTTTATCCTACACCTTTTTAAAATCATACTCAAAAAATTCTAAAAAAAAATCTTACACTGTCGAGTGTCGACTCTAAGCACTAGAGAACTCTTTAATTTTCCGGAATAAAAAGTAGCCTTTTCCTTCCCCGGCCTACAACCTATCTCTATAACCATCAAAATCAGTTGAAAACATGGACCGTTAAAGCGTAGTAGACAGACAGACACACTTTCGCATTCATAATATTATAGTATAGTAAGTGATATGATAGGTATGTTTCGTTGTTTCTTCTACCACAGTGTTGAATAACGAAGTGAGAACAATGTTTTGCAAAGAAAGCATATATTCTAGAATACTGAGTAGAGGTGTTAGCTTGCAATAGTTTCACAAAGCTCAGCAAAATAGCCGGGCTTATAAAGTTTTAAGTAAAATAAAATTTTAAATCTTAATCTATGGAGAATGCATAACAACAAAATGAATAAATTAATATGCTTATTCAATAAAACGATGGCTTGGGGATTTAGTATGGGCGTCATCGGTCCACTGTGGAATTCCACTAGGTATAATGCAGTGGTGTTACTGTTAAATACATGACACAGAACAATGTTTTGAAAGGAAAGCAGAAAAAGGCATGCACTAGCCAGCGAGAAAGGCAAGTAGGTATAAAGTTTCAGGGACAATGGATACGTAGTAAGTATCAATCTCCCTTTGTACTTAGTAACTGTACCCTTTTAGCCTTTTCAATTAAATTATGTATGGTTAGTAACATAGTATGAGATTTTATATTTATCTCACTAACGTAGATAAAATTAAGTACTTAAACTAATATTTTTGTTGTTTTTTTAACATGTATTGTGTGTAACAATTAATTCATTTTCTTTTTAGTAAAACTCAGTTACCTATTTTGCGATACGATTGTTACTTAGTGTAAACTGTAATACCCAATCTGGCCAATTCTATATTTAACACAATCTCTAAACTAAAATGACAACTTTAAATCTAGTTTTGTCCTTTCCGCATGGATGAAAGAATGAAAGAATGAAATGATTAGCAATATTTTTAATGCTGTCATTTTAGAGAGTGTGTACAACACATACAGTGGATTTCATTTATTGCGACCTTGGTTGTAGCGACCATTTACCTATAGCGACGTTAAATCTTAGTCCCTTGAATTTAAAGCATACTTTAGTACAAAATTCATGTGGCTATAGCGCCTTTGGATGTAACGCCGAGTTCGGGTGTAGCGACTGTTTTTAATGAATCATTTGTAACAAATTCCTAGAAATCCCATGCAGATATTGCGACCGGAGTCGGCCGCCAAAGACACAAAGATTTCTTTCTTTCACAAACATTTCTTATCTTTTGTTTACATCCACACAGATGGTCAGCAAGTGTGGAGACCTTTACCTTTTGTTTATAGATATCAGGTACGCAGGTAGGGAAGCGTGTACGTTTCGGAGGTAAATTGAAGCAAACTAATATTACACATTTTTTTAAATGTACCAGTGAGTAATTAAGTGTGCAAATATTTTCAATTATAAATGAATATAATATACACTATACATGTGTACGTGTCTGTATCTTTACCTTTGCCTGTAACGACTTCCGGATATAACGACGAAAATAGAGTGGTCCCTTCATCGTCGTTATACCCGAAATCCACTGTACCTACAACAGAATCGTATTTTTTTGTTTCCGGGGCACTGGCTGTAGGTATAAAGAACAGAAAGAGTTTTTTATGAAAAAAAAACAAAATAATACTAATAGAGCTTCGAGCTAGCTAGCCTAACCATATAAATCATGCCCGCGATGGTGAGATGTAAAATCCTGTACTAACCCCACAGTTAATGGATGAGAAGAGGCGCTTTATTGTGTGTTAATTTTTAATCTACCACTTAAATTGAGTGTGTGATACATTAACTTTATGACCTTTATGTTACGAGGGCCCTTTCATAAGTTATTTTACTCTATGTTCAAAACATTGCATTTACTTTATTGTATTTCAAATGTACAAAATTAAAATATATTAGCATTTTGTCTATCGAATAATTCTGTGATTCGCATCGATGTATTACAGTGATTAGTAAGATTTCAAGAAAAGAGGATGCCAATTTGGTAGTTTTATTTAGTATAGTTTTGGATTAAACGAAATATACATGGTAATATACCTACATGCCAATTACACTGGTACGAGTATATCCGGCGTCAGAAGTGACTTGCCCCCCGATTGTGTAAGGAAATCGTAATCGTTTGTCAAACGAATAATTCGACCAGTTTTTAACAGTCCGTAAACCCGTAAACCGACATTTTAAGAACTTTTGATGAGCTTTGTGCATGAGATATTAGTATTATAACAAAAAGAAAATTAAAACATTAAAGATTAATCCCTCCTTAGTAGACTGTTGCAAATAAAAATTTAATTTTATTGAAATATAGTAGTGAAATTCTCATTCTTGCAGAATACGTTTACCATTTTTGCACTTTTGGGTGACACTTTTCACCCATATTAATCCACGAAAAATTATAATAAATGACTTATAAAAAATACTTATATGATAAACACGCTCTTAAAATTGGACTGTTGCAATTCGTTTTTATACGTTCTATACAAAATTAGTTAATAAAAAAATCAAATCAAAGTGCACGATTTATCAATTTACGCGTCACAATAACCTGTATTTCTTAAAAGTTTGACGAAATTACTGATAAAATAAAATTTACCATGAATGTTTAGTATTTATATATAACACAAATTGTGTAAAAATAAAGTTCTATAAAATACCTATATGATCAAAGTCTGATCAAATTCACGTGTAAAATGGTACTGAAGATCGTACGACCGCACGTACGTACGAACTTGACTACGCAAAGTATCAAAGTATCTTTACTGGCCTATGTCGTCTATGTATGAGTGCAGCCTAACGGTCTACTGTGCGGTATACCTACAGATTCCAAAATTGACCGATGGCGAGTATACGGCCTCTTAAGGAGTTCACAGATGCTTGCGCGTCAAAAAGCATGTAAGTATGAACTCTTTAAATCCATAAACAGTTCGAGTAATACGTTTTAATAAGCTGTCAAATAATTACGATTTGCTTAGACAAATGGGTCTCTGTACATAAAATAGTTTCTATTTTATAATATTAATTTGAGGTAGGTGGTAGACCTAGAGCTAATGAAAATACTTTCCCTGACGTAAGTCGTAAGTAAATATTGCTCATAAATAATAATATCTATTATTCTATTTACACAGTAGGTATAAATAAAAGATCGCTGTCTAATCAATTGACAAGGAATTAACATAATATTTGTTTATTATTCATTTTGTCGCATTAAACAAAACACGGTGACTAATTATTATAATGAATGTTTGTGTGAATAACAACTTAACATAACTTTTAAATTATTTCTGACAGAATTTATTATTGAATTTTTTATGTACAACCATTTATTTACTCTTGACATAGGCACGTCTATGAAGTTTCATAATTATTGACAGGCAACCATCGACAAAAAGGCAAATACTTCATAGACGCAAATATTTTTTTGGCGCGAAAGCAAAAGCTGCAATTAATAACTTTATAGCACATATAGCTTGCATCCTGAGTCCTGACCACCACTGACTCCTGACATACATTGGGACTCTTTATATCTCAGAAAATGATTAGTTCTTTTGAGTTTCGGGATCAATTCGGGATTCTTAAATAACCAGAACGAATGTAGTCAACTGGACACTTATTCCTTTCTAATAATATCATAAAATATGCCAAAGTGTTTTTGATGGTGTGTTGTGTTTGTCTTTCTATCACGCCGCAACAGATATCGACGTGATTTTTTGCATTGGGAGAGAAACATGGCTATTTTTTATCCCAGAAAATCAAAAGTTTTCCAAGGTATTCTCAATAAGCTGTTTCCATGTAGGTATAATGGTAGGGGAGACCTAATGGAATTTGAAAATTAGATGGTAGAAAGAAAAAAAGGTTATCAATTATCATGTAGGTAATAGGTATATCCTTTCATCGGTGGGTTTTTTTAAAAAAATAATCAGATTAAGAAAATCCCTCGAGATAATCGTCAGATTAAGGGTCAGCACGTTTGGGTCATGAAGCTGAACCGTCTGAATGATAATCTGACGCGCTCGAGTATTTCAAAATGGCAATTTTTCTTTGCATTTTAAAAAAACCGCAGTGACTTAGCGTTACATCAGAATCGTCTGTCTTTTGAATAGGAGCTTCCTTTGGGTCCACTTAACATCTCCGAAAATCTGACGCGCTCGTTTTTTTTTTGTTTTTTTTACCAATATTTTTACTTCCGTACGGCCAACCCCACCATGCAAACCGGCAGACAAACATACCATTCGATAACAGAGACACGTGGGGCGTATACGCTATCAATATCTGACGCGCTGGAGTAAATCCAAAAAACCCCCTCTTGGGCTCCTCTACTATAATATACCTACATAACGCACCTTTAATAATAAACCGCAATAAGTCAAAAAATCAGTTTTTTGACTTTTCATCATAAAACGCATTAAAACCGATGGAAAAATCCGATCAGTCTTACAGACGCTCAATTTGCACGAGTAGAAGTGAAATAAGTGATCGTCCGTCTCTTTCGTTTTGATGGAGCGGGCCAATAAGTTAATCGAAAAGTGGCGCCATTCCGTGTTACACCGACAGTGTGTCGAGGAGGACACGTACGTGGCTGTCTAAAACCTATTAGTGTGTTTTATCATTAACAGGAAAGCGCTTGCTTTGCTTGGATTTAAATATTAAAGTGAATGTTTTCGAACTATTGCATTTTATTTTTAAATATTGTTAATTTTAATACGCAAAACTTAGACTTAGTTCATTTTATGATTAAAGGAATGGCATTTTGTTTGTATTTCTATTATTTGTTACGTTTTATTATTAAACATTTACGAGTTACATAATATATTCGGGTTTAGTTCAGTTTGATATTAAATATTTTTTACATTCATATTTAAATTTAGCGTTATTACATTTTATTGTAAATGTAAAGGTAACTTTTTGTTTCACTTCCTAAAATTAGTAATTTTTTTTATTCATCGGATACCACTTTTCATTAGTTATGACGTCGTCGTAGAGAGGTCGAAGGATTGTTGAGCTAATTAGATACATACTATGATTCGTCTCAAAGAAAGGAATCAATAATTAATTGATGCGCCATCTATTTCGGAATGCATTGAACAGGGCACCAATAACGCTGTAAGTAAAATTATTAATAGTATTATTATGTACTGTCTCTAAAGCCAATTTACTCGAACTACAGTGGTTACCCCGACGCTTGAAGCCAACACATAGCAGCCCATATGGAATCGGAAGCCACGGAAACCAAAATCGCTGACGTAGCAGCGATCTCCGTGCAATCCAGGCTCCACCCATTTTGGCGAGCCGTGCCAAGAGCCTGGTTCGTCCAATTTGAAGCCGTCGTCGACCCTCTCAAGACCTCCGACGACCAGAAATTCCATTACGTCCTGCAGAAGCTGGAACCGGCGGACTTGCAACACGTAACAGACCTCTTATGCAACCCGCCGGACACTGGGAAGTACGACGCAATAAAAAACCGTCTCCTCACAGTCTACGAAAAGTCTGAAGTTGAAAATTTTCAAAAGCTGGTCAGCGGTTTGGAGCTCGGAGATCAGAAGCCCAGCGTACTTCTCCGCAAAATGAGGGAACTCAACAATGGCCTAATTACTGAAGAGGGTCTGAAGATCGAGTGGTTCAACCATTTATCACCTGCCTGCGTCTCGCTGCCTGCTCTCCATAAACAACGAAGCATCACTCGATACACTCGCAGCTATAGCCGACAGAATGATGGAATACTCGGGAAGCACTTCCACAAGCACCGTGGCAGCAGTTTCAAGTAGGTCCACAGCGACGCCGGTGACCAGCAGCAACGATTCAACGCACTCTGAAATACGGGAGAAGCTCGACAAACTCACCTTGGAAGTGGCGGAGCTACGAGAACGTGGTCGAGCGAGACAACGAAGCTATCGCCATCCCTACCGCGCACGCAGCCGCTCACATCCCCGGCCACATCGATCACGATCGAAGCCTGGCGATATGACACGGGAATGCTTCTACCACAGCAGATTTGGGAGCAAGGCAATAAAGTGTGTTTCGCCGTGTTCGCGAAGAAGCAAGCCAGTGGAAAACTAACTTCGACAACGACGGTGGCGGACGACAGCAACAGCAAACGCCTATGTGTTCACGATCGAACCAGTAATGAACGGTTCCTCGTGGACACTGGTGCAGACATAATATCCGTTTGGGCTGCTACACCGAAGACGAAAAGGAAGACTGCGAGCACCTACAAGCTTTTTGCTGCAAACAACACACCAATCAGCATCTACGGCGAGAAGACTGTGAAGCTGGACTTACGACTACGGCGATGTTGCGGCGATGACGCCGACGTGAAGACATCCATCCTTGGGGCAGACTTCCTGCAAAACTACAAGCTGCTCGGGGACCTTCACAAGAAGAGGCTAATGGACGATGAAACCAAGCTCACTGGCAGCGCACTGGAAGTATCGACAATAGGCGAATCCATCCGCGTCGTCAGCTCAGACCAAGCTTACCACGACATTCTGAAGCAATACCCAGACGTCCTACGCCCAATGTCACTGAAGCAGCCAGCCAAACACGACGTGGTTTACCATATTGAGACAACTGGACCACCACTCTTCGCACGAGCCCGCCCACTGCCACCCGATACCACGCCGCAAAAGCTGAATTTGATCGCATGGTGGAGATGAGCATTTGCAAACCATCGAAGAGCCCATGGGCAAGCCCTCTGCACGTAGTCAAGAAGAAAGACGGCGGACTTCGAGTATGTGGCGACTACAGACGTTTGAATGCAGTCACACAACCTGATCGCTACCCGATACCGCACATTCAAGACTTCACTTACCCATTGCATAAGAAGAGGATATTCACGAAGCTCGACCTTAAGATGGCTTATTATTGGATACCTATGGCCAGTCCGGAAGACGCACAGAAAACAGCCATTATCACTCCATTTTTCCTGTACGAATTCACGTGCATGACTTTGAAATTTGAAATCGGGACCAATTTACACCCCTGACCAATAATATGTGACTTTAATTAACCCGCCTGTTAATGTTTACTCGGTAACGTACCTACTTACAATAAACTGCAAGAAGAATGGGGATCTAGCTTTAATATTATCACTGACGGGCAAACTGTCAATTGGAACTGTCAATCCATACTTATTAATATTATAAATGCGAAAGTGTGTCTGTCTGTCTGTCTGCTACGCTTTAACGGCCCATCTTTTCAACCGATTTTGATGAAATTTGGTATAGGGGTAGGTTACATCCCGGGGAAGGACATAGGCATCACGGAAAATTAACGAGTTCCCCTGGGAATTAAAAAAACTTAATCTACGCTGACGAAGTCGCGGGCATCATGTAGTTCCCAATAAGGGGAAACTACAATTTAAGAAAGATCTCCCTAAGTAATAAACCCATAATTATTTCCTGATAAAAACGAGTTTTCTTGAAAATCGCTATCATCCTTTTATTATTGAACAGCTTCTTTAGGTAATAAAGCAAAGCATTTCCTTTTAAATATATTGATAAAGCATTAAACCTGAATACGCAAACACAATAAAAAAATGTTTTAATATCAAAGTGCACTAACCTGTTTTATGCTACCTAACATTTTAAATAATATGCAATATTTTAATCATAAAACGAAATATGTTAACAATGTTTTTTTCATAGTACTGTATCTAAAATAATACTAACAGTATTAAAAACATTGTTATACCTTTCGATAGATAAATTCATTAGTTACTTAAATCACTACATAGAATCACTGTATCGTATTAGCTCTTTTGATAGTTTGTAAAAATGTGGACTGGGTCACACTCGCAAAACTTTAAACGCGTTTTCCCAACATTTTTGAATTTTGCATTATTTCAGTTTATTATTAAAGGTGCGATAAGTAGTAGTCATCAGCCAGTTTCTTAATATTTTAGGTTTCCATAGCAAACAGCAATAAACTGCCGCCTGCCACACCCGTCATTACCATAATATTCGCAAACTGCAAAACGGTTCATCGGACTTCGCATCACGGCCCACCATGTGCGTAACACTTCCTTATGCAGTTAGTCCCAAGGCCCTTCCTGGTTGCACTGCTAACGCCGTAAACTTTACCATCCTATACACATTAAATAATATTGTACCTACTTATCCTTTACCTTTACTAGTATCTAACCTCTTGAATAGTGTACCGAATACCGATACCATAGTTCCATAGTTAAGTCGCTAGTAAATCCAAACTTTTATTATATACTAGCTGATGCCCGCGACTTCGTCCGCGTGGATTAAGGTTTTTTGGTTCTCGCGGGAACTCTTTAATTTTCCGGGATAAAAAGTAGCCTATGTGTTATTCCAGACTATAATCTATCTATCCATCCAAACTTTCGCATTTATAATATTACTTAGTATCAATACTAACATACTAATTATTGACCTAGTGAAGCGAAGGTCTCTGAGTCTACTTGAGTGAATTTGCACTTGTCCGTCCGTTCGTCCGTCGGTCCGTCTGTCAGATCCTTATAACTTCTGAATTACTGAACGTAATTACTTCAAATTTAAATAAGTATAATAATATTTAAATCGATCGCCTCCAGCCGATTAGGGCTTAAAAAGTTATAGTAAGTTATAGTAAGTAAGTTAAGTAAAGTTATAAAAATCTTTATTTTGTTTCTTGCTGGTTCTTCTCGGTAGGAATGGCATTCCGAACCAGTGGTAGATTCATTCGACTATTCATAAGCACTTGTAAAAAGTCTATTTGAATAAAAAACTTTTGAATTTTTTTTAAATTTTGAATTTCAGGGAGGCTCTCATAGAAGCGAATGCGAAGTAAAATATTTTTTATAGCGTTACATAGGGTTGCGGTATATCATTTTAAAGATAATAAGGAATAGAGTCCAAAATATATTTTTTTTTAATTTTTCCCCTAAAATTGACGAAATGGGAGGCTTTTAAATTGGAGATTTTCAAACGTCCAAAGTTGACCTCAGAACTCTCAATTTTCTGAAAGGCTGAGTCTGAAACTTGATCAATTATTTGAATTATATCCTGTACTTGAACAAAAAATACTAAAATTAAATTGACCGAGCGAAGCGAAGGTCTCTAATTCTACTTGAGTGAATTGGCACTTGTCGGCCCGTCCGTCTGTCCGTCCGTCAGAGCCTTATAACTTCTGAATTACTGAACGTAAAAAAAATATGTTGAACTTTTATAGCTCTACCTAACTGAATGGAACCATTGCGAAACGTAGTTTCACAGCAATTGGGTGATACCTATCTTTTAATAATATGTTTAGTGCGTAGGCTGCAAAATGACTACTGCGTACCTACCTACACCAGACGTTTCCACTGGTTAACGTGTGAACTTTAGATAATAGGTACATACTTAAATTTAATAATTTATTTACTTAGTTTAATTAGTTTTCCACTATTGTGTAATAGAAGATATCTAGATTAATCTAGAGACTAGAGCTATCAGCTAGCATATTTCGAAATCTGTTATTAGGACTAGCTGCTATAGATAATGATATAATTATTATTACACACAGTTGTATCATTATTATATAGTTATGTTTAGCATAAATTACATAAGCAGAAAAAACTCCATGGCATTTGCAGATAATAGAATTGTTAAACCAAACCATTGTTGTCCTGGATAAATTATACTGCATGATAACCGCGACTTTATCCGCGTGGATTAAGGTTCAGGAAAAAGGGTAGCCTATGTCCTTCCCCGGGATGCAAGCTGTCTGTTCCAAATTTCGTCCGAATCGCTTGGAAAGATGGACCGTTAACGCATAGCAGATAGATTGACAGACAGACCCTCTTTCGCATTTATAATATTGTTATAGATATGGATACCTAGCTGATGAGGCCCGAGACTTGGAAATGAGGATTTAGGTTTATAAAATCCCGCGGGAACTCAAAATTATCTGGGATTAAATGTAGCCTATCATGACGTGTTAATATTATATTCAGAGTGTAAGCTACATCGTAGTTATTCTGGATGTGTGTAAAAGAGCACATGTGTATAATATTATGTTCAACCACCGAGTTTCTTGCTGGTTCTTCTCGGTAGGAACAGCATTCCGAACCAGTGCTACCACTGGTAAATCTACATTTACTCGACTATTCAAAAGCACTAAAAAGTCTACTTGAATAAAAAAAATTGGCAGTCATAGGGACTGCCGATAGAAGTGAATACGAATATATTTTTAGGGTTCCGTACCCAAAGGGTAAAAACGGGACCCTATTACTAAGACTCCGCTGTCTGTCTGTCTGTCTGTCTGTCTGTCTCCAGGCTGTATCTCATAAACCGTGATAGCTAGAAAGCTGAAATTTTCACAAATGATGTATTTCCGTTGCCGCTATAACAACAAATACTAAAAATTAAAAATATATATATATTAAGGGGGGTCCCCATACAATAAACGTGTTTTTTTCGTATTTTTTTGCTTAATATTAAAAACGGTAACAGGTAGACGGTTCAAATTTTCACAGAATATTAACTTGTATATTACCTTTCAAAATAAATAATTAAATATCAATAAAGTAAATATTAAAGGGGGGCTCCCATACAACAAACGTAATTTTTATTTTTAATACGTCATAAATCGTAAAACTTACTACAGGTTTGTACGGAACCCTCGGTGCGCGAGTCCGATTCGCACTTGGCCGGTTTTTTTATTTTTTTATTAAAAATAGAAATATTTAAAGTAATTAAAATTTAGACCTTAAAACTAAGGCATTAAAGTTTAATTACGAATGTAGTATATTTATATTCAAGACCTTTTGTCTTCGTAACAACGCGAGCATGTCGGCGACGGTAACGCGAATCCACAAGTTTACCCCCACCAAAAAGTGATCAACGCGGCTAAAGAAGTTTTCACTTCAAAAATATTTTATTTGATTTGATTTGTATTTTCGCGAGTACCAACTCGTTACAATGTGTACGTAGTACGTTCTAAATACGTAGTAGTACCACAATAATATGCGACGTCGCATCTTACTATCTCAGCTCTAGAGTTACAACGAACTATGGTCATAGGTCAGGTAAATAAATAATGATAGAACGTTAAACTAGGTTGTTGCTATGTTCATTGTCCACGTCTTCTATGTTTGCTACACTGCGGTAGGGCCATAGCGGATACACGAGTCAGGAGTATGACCCTAGTGGTGATAAATACTTTGTACCAACTACATATGTATAGTCCGCGCACGAGCTCCGAGGAACCTATGGAATGTTAAAGTAATGACCTAGAGTTGTTTAAAGTACAAAACAATACTGCTATCGCAAAATTACACGCGTCGAGCTCGAAACTAGTGCTGGGAGCGAGCTGGATATGGAGCGACGATCGGGGGTGGCATACAGCGCCGTCGCTTCTTCAGACCCCGTACACTTACGCTTAGTAGTATCCACCACCACACCACTAACAGTCTACAGCCCATTAACGCCCCACTGCTGGGCACAGGCCTCCACCCTCATAGAAGCGAGGGAATTAGAGCTTAGACCCACCACGGTGCTATACAATGCGGGTTGGCGGGCTTTAACGGCTATTATCATGTTAGTGACAATAACCGGGACCGACGCTTAACGTGCTCTCCAAGGCACAGGGGTGAAACACCGCCAACTTCCTAACTAGACTATACGAATTCGTAAAGAAATTAAGATTGCATTAACCGGTCACGCAATTTTATTTTTATTAATTTCTTTACGAATTCGTATATTCTAGTAAGTATTCTTTACTAATTCGTATATTCTTCATCGTCGTTATACCATAATTTACCTTCAGGAAATTTGCGCGAGAATAAACCATAACTATCGCGGAATTAGGCGCAAATTAGAGTGATATGCAACACCTTGACCGAATTCCGTGAGCCCATATCGCTTTAATTAAAATATTATGCCAGATTAGGAGAATACTTAGGCCATGACGAGTACTTAATTCTTGCTCGTAATTATTTTTAGTAGAGGTCTACTGATTATTTTTATTTTGAATTTCCTATTACGCGGTATAATTTTGACGCCTATTCGCTTATTACTACCATCTGCAATTCAGGTAGCGCAGAGGCACGTAGAGGGTAGGGAGAGGGACCACTATACAACT
This sequence comes from Erebia ligea, assembly GCA_917051295.2. Lineage (NCBI taxonomy): Eukaryota > Metazoa > Arthropoda > Insecta > Lepidoptera > Nymphalidae > Erebia > Erebia ligea. The sequence continues at coordinate 5,353,620 of OU785241.1, forward strand.
TTGTCACAGTCCTTTTATAAAAATAAATATTATTCTTATTCTTATTTATGGGCCTCATAAGAAAGCTCAGGCCCCATAATTATGTTTTAGTAGAGGTCTACTGATTATTTTTAGTTTGAATTTCCTATTAAGCGGTTTGGTTTTCTCGTCTATTCGCATTATATTTATGGACCTCATAAGAAAGCTCAGACCTCAGACTCAAGAGTGACTCAGCGTGCAATGGAGAGAGCTATAGGTTCGGAGTTTCTTTACGTGACATGAGACGAGTTGACGAACCAGTAACCGACGTAGCTCGACGAGTTGCGAAGCTGAAGTGGCAATGGGCCCCCGCACACAGTAGGTAGTAGGTACATAATATTTAGTTCATAAAGCGATAGATGTTAGTGTCCTAGTTGCTGGAATGGCGACACCGCAAGGGAAAGTGCAGCGTTGGCAGATCGTCGCGAGAGTGTCAACTGTGAAGACATCGACTCGGGGAAGTTATTTTGGCCTTGCATTTGATACCAAACCAACTCTGCCAAGTTCAAGAATTCGAGGTCACGTGAGGTCATATAAGTACAATAACGTACGCCGATGACATAACGAGCTAAGTTGCTAACTGTAGTATTATGTAACAGGTAAATAAAATCACGTACTAACTTACCTAGTTTGTAACGATCGTGCGAATGTGCAATGTCACGAAATGTGAATTAGATTGACACAACGGTCTTGAGGCTAGAGGGACTCCTCAAGACCGACCGTTCCAAGATCGAATTACATTGTGTGTACAAATAGGCATTTAGTAAATTTGTATAGGCGCGAACTTCCGTGTAAATAGGCTAGGTCAACACTGAGTAGAAAAATAAGGTAGTCAAGGTGAAGGTTATTTTGCTTGCAGCTGGTAATCAACGTACAAGTACATAGGTTGAGTATGTTGATGATATTACTAGTACATATAACAGCTCTATGTACTTACATTTAAAAGTAAATATAAACTAAAACTAGAAGAACAAAGTGTATCTGAAGAGGGTGGCGGGAAGGGGGTGGATGAGGAAGGTGGAGGAGCTTGTTTGTTGGAGCGCTCTCGAAAAGGCCTATGTCCAGCATTGGACGCGTACAGACTGATGGAATGGAATGAAAAACACTTGGTCTAGAAACTCGATATTTTTTCTATAATGTAGACTACGACTTATGGCCTAACCTAACCTAACGGATTTAGCTGAAATTTGGAATGGAGATAGACTAACCCTGGATCAAAGCCCTGGATTAACACATAGGCCACTTATTATACCGGAAAATTAAAGAGTTCCCGCGGGAACTAAAAAACCTCAATCCACGCGGCCGAAGTCGCGGGCATCATCAAATCCATACTAATATTATAAATGCGAAAGTGTGTCTGTCTGTCTGTCCGTCCGTCCATCCGTCTGTCTGCTACGCTTTTACGACCCATCTTTTTAACCAATTTTGATGAAATTTGTTATAGAGGTAGATTGTATCCCGGGGAAGGACATAGGCTATTTTTAATCCCGGAAAATTAAAGGGTTCCCGCGGGAACTAAAAAACCTCAATCCACGCGGACGAAGTCGCGGGCATCATCAAATAAATTATAAAGGATCCAAATAAGACGAGTCGTAGGTATGTATGCCTGTTACCTATTATGATAAGTTATGACATAACACAAATAAATACAAGGTTCATCTACAAACAACTAGAGCACGCGAAACACTACTTTACGATCACCTACGCTTTACAATCACGACTGAGATTACAGCAGTTCTTATTCAGCATTGTGATGCAAGTAATTTGAAACACATCCAAGCACTTCCACTACATCATACTAAAAATATTATAAATGCGAAAGTGTGTCTGTCTGCATGTCTGCCAAGCTTTCAGCCTTTCACGGCCCAACTACTCAACCGATTTTAATGAAATTTGGTACAGAGATAGTTTACGTCCCGCGGAAGGACATACTTATGCTATTTATCCCTGAAAATTGAATAGTTCCCGCGGGAATCAAAAACATCAATCCACGCGGACGAAAGCCACCTTTCACGTCAGAACGGCTGAACGGATCTGGATGAAATTTGGCACAGAGATAGATTATAGTCTGGACTCTGGAATAACACATAGGGTATTTTTATCCCGAAAAAATAAAAAGATCCCGTGGGAATTAAAAAACTTAAACCACGCGGATGATCGCGCACACGCGGGCATCTGTTAGTATTTCAATAAATAGAAAAGCTTACGTACATTCTGTGAAAAAGCTGCTTCCTGAATTCCTGATATCACTTAGTTTATAATCCATGACTTATCATTAACATTTAACACACAATAAGTATTACCTATACGAGAATCGGTTAACACTTCACTTACGGTCACTTTAATTATTTTTACTTGTATACATAAATATATAATATGCATAATTATAAGTTATGTGCAATACCGGAATTGAAAACCAGTTTTGTAATTTAAATTTTCAACGTGTAAAAGTCATTTAGTCATTACATATTATGTGACAAAACAGTGGTTTACTGTTGATTTTAGTTATCAGCTAACACGTTATTAATTAACGAAACATCCTTAAATTACTCAAATGTTAATGTCAAATAAATTTAACATGTTTATAATATTAAAATTTAACACGTTATTAAGTAACGAAACTTCCTTAAATTACTCAAATGTTAATGCCAAATTAATTTAACATAAGTTTAACATGATGTTTATGATATTAAAATATCCTTTAAAATACAATGTTACTGTGTAATAAATTAAAAAGGTAACCATTTTTATAAAATACTCAGTTATTTATAATGTACCTATACTTTAAGGTGTTAGATCACTATTTATCGATCACGCTCTCCGTTATTGACTGAAATGACTAAAAATCCGGAATTGAAAGCCAGTCACAAAACAAAAAAAGAAACAAAAAGGTTATTAAAATTATTCACAAAATATGCAATAAGTATTCGCATGCCAATGAAAAACAAAACTAGTAACGCTCTTCCGTATAGTAGGTAGGTACTAATAACGGTAACATGACTTTCCCATAAAAAAAAAAGTCGCATATTTACAAAACTTATTCACGAAACTACGCGTATTTTCATATCGAAATAAAAAGTGACTGAACGACTTCACTTCACTGTTACAACGAGTTCACTGAAGTACGGATTTTAAACTCGGCAGTCGCCAGTCAGCACTATCACATTTTATTTTATTAACTGTAGGTATTCACTATTCAGTATGTAATAATTAATGATAAATAATTATAACGTTATATGTATATGTTATGTCTGTCTGTATGAAAAAAAATATCTAATATCTGGCATCAATGATATTAATATCTGACATGAAAAATGAAAATGAAATGAAAATAAACACCTTTTAAATATTGTAATGTTAAAAGAGCCCACATATTTTGCACCCTCTGGTATCTTATTTTCATCAAGACATGGCTTCTAAATTTTAGACGTAGTAACCCATTCCAAATAAAATCAAAGGTTGTCCAAAATCTAAAAGCCAGATTTGGCCTTGGAGTTGCCAAATTTCTATCTAATAAAACATTACGCCTAGAATTACCGAAAATTTATTAGAAGTTGAAGATTTGTCTAAGAGCCAAGCTTTAGCCTGAAATTTCTAAGGCATTCTTCACATTCGGTTCACCGGATTTTCGGCTTCTTACTGTATTTAACACGTGACACACATCGAGTCAGAGAGCATACGTTCAGTGTTGGATCCAATATTGACTTATGGGTAGCATTGTATGTCTGGATCTTTTAACACCCCTTTCACGGAGAGAATCACGAGAATCCACTAGTCTTCAACATAATAAATGAGTAAACTATTGTTTCTCCGATTGTAGTCAACCTTGCCCTTTGGTGCTTTTGCGCCTCGTTGCGACCGTGACTGCAACATTAACTTGATACGAGGCCGTCGTGCTATTGGCTTTTTGTGTTGTTTAACCATCCCTATCTACAGACGAGTTCAATGGGGTTCATTTCGTTGCGAATCGGTTATTTTTCGCTCATATTTTTAAATGAATAAGGGAGTATATTCAACATCATATCAGCCTGCAGTGGAACATATGCCTTCCCTAGCGAGCCCTTCTTCAGCCTTCCTCAACCAGTCGGTTCCCGCCATACTCTTTCTATCGTCAGTCCAAAGTCCAACCAAACGCAAACTAAACAGATACCTAATGGGAAAATCATGCTTGTTATAGTGGCTGTTGGGGCCGAGAATTTCTTGAGTAGAGTTCGTAACAGTAACCGTTGCGTAGGGCGCCCTCCAGAACGATGGACTGACGATACAATTAGAAATACTGATGGATTGAATAACATAAGACCGCCTAAATACCATTGATCACAGCAAAGAGGCGTAACTAAACTCTCAACGTAAACACACTGGACAAAGGCGGCGACAAAGTCTGGCACAGCGCAGTAAGAAAACCTAACGCTTCGCGCTTCTACCTAGTGAAATGTTTTCATGCACATTGCACATAATGGTATCTCCTTTAGGTATGTACGATACCCTAAACGTATAAGAATGGGCAGACGAAATTGAGCTCTAATTCAATGCTGTCATGGTTTATTTTACTTTGACGAAAATCTTTAACGTTTGATCGACAATTCTTACGTAATCGGGGGGCAGGTAGGTGGCAGTTGAGGGCCGTAATAACAAAAGCTATTAAATACCCTGTGTTGCTAATCACGAGTTGGATGCGAGCGGTGCAACTTGCCAAAAACATACTCAGATACTGCACTGCCAAATTACTAACATGTTTCAACTATATTGTGTTTAAATTATTATAATTCAGTTAAATTGAAAACAAAATTAGCAGGTTTGATGAGACTAAAATAAGAAGGAATAGTAGAAGTCTCATCTATAAATGACGATTCTCTTTTTAACCACGATCATTCAAATGATATGTTATGTATTAAGACCTAATTATACGCAGATTATTATATGTATATGATTCAATAGCCAATACCCATAACAAAAACTAACGAATTTCTAGCAGGCATTTTCTTAAAAAGAATCATGTTTACAAGAAGCTTAGGGAAGAAGCATCTTTACAAGAAGCTTAGGGCCTGTTTCACAATCGCCAAGCTGACAAATGAAAATTTTGACAGGATTCCTATACACAGTTCCTATACAACATCAGTCAAACCCTCTATTCGTCAGATATGGTTTACTTGGCGATTGTGAAACAGGTCCCACAAACTTATCCAAACCGGTGGCGAAAATTGGAACGAATTTTTATGCCTATTTAGTTTTGTTTTTATTTTATTTTTCATATAAACTAGCGACGCTGTCACCGGGTATGATAAGTTTGTCGCACTATAGTACCTATATCAATTCATAGTAAAACCTATAGAGTGACAGACCATAGAAACACGTGATACTTTGGTCATACCTATACATAACTCAAGTAAAGTCTTTTCACAGTAGGTACTTGAAATACCAAACTTATTCAGCAGAAGCGACGCTGTCACCGGGTATGATAAGTTTGTCGCACTATAGTACATATATCAATACATAGTAAAACCTATAGAGTACAGAGACAGACCATAGAAACACGTGATACTTTGGTCATACCTATACATAACTCAAGTAAAGTCTTTTCACAGTACTACTTGAAATACCAAACTTATTCAGCAGACTGGAACCGGACGCCACGTAATTACACAAAAATGTGTAATGCATAGTGATAACTACAAAAAACTATACCTAATTATTAAAACGATTATTTTTTGAGATCTAAACAGTGTATGCGATATACTTACTTATAAATAATATTCATATGAAGGTATAGGTAAAATCTGAAACACTATCACACCAAACCTAGGTTTAGGTACCCTATCCTCAAGAATGCCGAGAGGGCGTATAAGATTTCCTAATGAATTTTCGGTTAGTCCTTGGAATACCCAAAGTAAGTAAAGCCGTGATAGCCACTGCGTACCTCCGGCGCTCGATTAGGCGTAGCATTAGAACATAGGAATAAGGACGTAAATAAGCTAAGTAAATGTGTAATCTTAGACGGTCTTTGTCGGTCGACCAAATGATATAATGTGCCCCTAGCCTAAGAGAATAGTTCCGATTAGAGATCGTGTGAGCAAAGACGCGTAACGTTTTATTTAAATCCTGAATATCTTATATGCTACACTTGCTATCATCAGTAGTTGAATGGGCGTAAGATCGGCTTAGAGAAGTCTTATTAATATACCAAAAGCAATAAAGAGGGCCATGCGTGTGAAGCACAGAACACATATTATGTGTTCTGTGATGTGAAGCTTGAGTCGTTGAGGAGAATGGTAGACGATTGCGCTTCACGCTAAATGCAATCTCAGTTTGATAGCGATTGGTCATGTGATTGCTTCAGCTAGCTGTGCTTGGATGGTTTTGATCTTAATCACTAAGAATTAGGTCAACATGACAAACAACAAAGTAAAAATAAGTTGAACGAAAAATTATCATTTGAAATGTATGATCAACTGATGCCCGCGACTTCGTCCGCGTGGATTGAAGTTTTTAATTTCCCGCGGGAACTCCTTAATTTCCCGAGATAAGAAGTAGCCTATGTGCTATTTCAGACTAATCTATCTCTGTACCAAATTTCATGCAGATCCGTTCAGCCGTTCTGGCGTGATTGAGTAACAAACATCCATAAGTCATAAGTCATAAGTCATAAATATTTATTCAATTTAGGTAGATGCACTACACTTATTGACGTCCAGTTACATAAAAATATGATGGTGATAATCTGTTACGGTATCTTAAAACTAAAGCTACGAGGGTTCCAAACGCGCCCAGGTCTGAGAAGAGCCCACAACAAACTCAGCTGGGGTTTTTTTTTTTCATTATCACCATCTCACAAATCATCTTAACTAAGGAACTATCAGAGCCATTAGAGCAAATTATTGCCAAGCTTCCTTGTCATTTAAGTAATCCTTCACATGGTAATAGGATTTTCCAATGAGTTTACGTTTTACATTAACTTTGAACTTATTCAGAGACATCTTCAACATGTCTTCTGGGAGCTTATTGTAGAAGCGGACACTCTTTCCAACAAATGAATTGCTAGTTTTACTAAGCCTAGAAGCAGGCATTACAAGTTTATTTTTATTTCTAGTATTGACATTATGACAATCACTTTTCTTCTTGAATTTATCAATGTGTTTATGCACGTATACTAAATTTTCAAATATATATTGGTTGTGCACTGTCATAATATTGAATTTTTTGAATTTATCTCTTAGTGACTCTCTTGGTCCCATATTATATATGGCTCGAACAGCCCTCTTCTGCAGCACAAAAACAGAATTAATATCAGCAGCATTACCCCATAATAATATACCATATGACATAATGCTGTGAAAGTAACCAAAATAAACTAATCTCGCCGTTTCTATATCTGTCAACTGGCGAATCTTTTTAACCGCGTATGCAGCAGAACTAAGCCTGTTCGACAAGTCGTTTATGTGATGGCCCCATTGGAGTTTAGCATCTAACGTTATTCCGAGAAAAACAGCGGTATCCACTAAGTCTAATTCCTCATGATCAAGTTGTACAGTGGTTTTTACCTGTTTGACATTAGGTAATGTAAATTTGATACACTTTGTCTTTTTTCCATTGAGGAGTAGGTCCATTCATCCAAACTTTCGCATTTCTAATTAGTAAGTATTAGTATAGACTAGCTGATGCCCGCGATTTCGTCCGCGTGGAAAAGTTTTTAATTCCCACGGGAACAATGTCACTCGAGATCCTCAACTATACCCATGCAAAAAATCACGTCGATCCGTTGCTCTGTTGCTGCGTGATTGAAGTACAAACCAACAAACAAACACACTTTCGCATTTATAATATACTAACGATCCGCCCCGGCTTCGCACGGGTAGCACTGATAATCCTAATAGTCTAATACCCAATATAGCTTTAAAAATGATTATTGTGAGTCAACCTTAAAAGATAGATGTATGCTATCAGGAACTTTTTTTTAGAACTTTTTGAGAGGAACAATTCCACCATACATTGTTTTCGTGTAACTTTAACTATTAACTATTGATATACATGGATAAAACACCCCAACGAAATCTAGTTTTTAAGACCACAAGTAAGTAATAGGAGTATGTTGTGAAGCAATTACGAGAGATTTCATGTGTATACCTATTGTCTTTTCACGTCTATTCCTGAATAGTTAAATCCGAAGCTATCCATTAACAATTTGTCGATTAATCGATATACTTAATCTTTGTCTTTTCAAATTGTAAGTTCTTTGACTACAGTGAATAAATAATGCTTGGAGCATACAACCAGGAATAAGGCCATCAAAGAACCGAAAGATACCTAAGTAATAACTATCGGAAGTCGAAACAATATACCAATTCATACAAAAAATAATTTTCATGATTTTTTCAAATTACAGTAAATCTGCAAAACAGTGTTGATTCCACAGAAGATAACGCCACGCCAGAACGGCTAAACGAATCTGTATACAATTTGGCACGGAGATAGATTATATTCTCGAGTAACGCATAGGCTACTTTAACTTTTTATGGCGGAAAATTAATGAGTTCTAGCGGGAACCAAAAACATTCCAATTAACGCAGACGAAGTCACGGGCATCAGCTAGTACAAAATAATTTTAGTAACATGCCCTGCGTCAACTGACAACTCTGTCCAAAGTAATTAAGTACAAAAGAAGCATAAAATAAATTTAAAAAAGTGTGTGTTGCACACACACTTTTTTTAATATTCACACACGGCAGAAGTGAAACTTCAGAAAAGTAGCCTACGAGAGAATGATATAAATATAACTTGTATTCTATCTCATTCTCTCGCAGGCTAAATCCTATGTTCTATATGTTCGTCTCTTTTTAGTGTCGCTTTTTCGTTTCATCGAATTTTCAAATCACAACTATTCTAAAGAAGTTTCACTTAAAAAATTATACTTAATATAAATTACTTCCATACTTAACAACACTTAATTATTGACGTCATCAACCAGACAAGTCAGCATTGTTATAAACAAATCAAAGGAAACAAGCAAGCCATCAAGTTAAATAAAATATGTATATTGTAGTTTCATCTCTTTGAACACCGGTATTATGATTACTGAGCGGAGGTCAAGTATATGTTCCGGCTTTATAGTTGATACGCACACAGAATCTCTAAATGTTTGGACAAAAAAACCTTGAATTAAGAGAAATATTTGCATTTTTTGTCAGCATAATATTGCTCTATAGGCTCGGAAAATTTCCAAAAGGGAATCTGTATCTAGTTATAGGCTATTTAGCCTATAACTAGATACAGATTCCCTGATTATAGCCTATAAGTACTCTATTAAACCTCCCTAAAACATATAAAAATTATAAACCCTTCCTTCCAGATATTTTCCTTGTTGGTAATGCTGCCAGTGAGATTAAGTATACAAAAACTAATAAACCCTCACTAAATATATTTAAGCACTATGTCATTAAAGGTTAAATAGGTCCACCGTAATATCAAAACAAGAAAAGAATAGTTCGCTAAATTCTCGAAAAGAAAATAAAGGAATATTACACAGCAAACTGTGAATGTAAAAACGCTAATTTAAAAAAAAAATTCAATATTAGTTTTATCATTAAAAGCAACTGAATGTACATTATTATAGACGTAATAAGATAAATTAATTATGATAATCATGATAATTACAGATAAAAATCTATTACATTCAACTTTTATAGCATAAACTTGCCGGTTTTTTTTTGAAAATGTAAATAGCAGTTTATTTTTGGAGTTGTTTTTGTTAACTTGAAGAAAAATCAAGCAAAAATAAACTGCAAAACATGTTTTGTTTAAAGTTCAAACAGTGAAACTGAAATACGAGTATTATCTTATATATGTATATATATATATATATTATCTAGACAAATGCACTGACCCTTAGACCTATTTGTATCCTAATGAGTTATAATTTAAAAGCGCAAAGAAAAAAAACTTCCACATTCAGTTAAAAATAGAAAATAATGATGGTAAACTACAAATTATGATAATGATGATAATAATCTTAAGCACGATTCGTAAATTATATTTGCATCGGTTGTGTGTTCTGTGCTCAAGGCTTTTGACCGGATAGTTAAGGATGGTCACACATATTATGCCCACGCTAATCGCGCCATAATAATATATTATGATATTATACAGATCAATAAGCCTTGGCATAGACCTACAAATCTAGGGAGATTTCCAAAGATCTAGGAAACCTTTTAAAAACGATTGCTTTTGAAGCACTTTTTCTTAGTTTTAAATGGCAGCTTTACACTGAATACCGAGTTGTTTTTTTTATTATTATAAGAAAATCTCTCTCCTAAGCATTAGTTAAAGCAGCAAGACAGAGGTCCCTGCGAGCGTTCTGCATTTGGACAGTTGCGTAATTTCAATTTATTATTTATTTCGTAAGTAATTAACTGTATTGCAATTACTGTCGACCGACTACGATTACGCAGTTAATGTGCATGTGCAGTCGTACAACTATCTAATTTAGCATCACTTTTGCAAGTTAGCTTGCAGTCCGTCCGCATAAGACACAAAATAGTGGTATTAAAACGTATTACTCAAACTGTTTAAGCACTAAAGGGCAATTAAACAGATCGAATTACTCCGTTTGACAAACGATTACGATTTCCTTACACAATCGTGGGTCTGGTCGGCAATGTGCAATCACCATTAATTGTTATTGCAATACATTACATGTGTTTATCGTGCATTTGTACCCATTCAGTGGCATTGAGAAGCTGCAAAAAAGTTAAAAAGTATTCCAGTTACGTCTAAAGAATGTTTTGGCTGTTGCAAAGCGAATAATAAATGCAAAACACGATCTAAATGTTACGATGTTCGTCTGATAGTAGAGCCGGATTCAGACGTTTATTTAAAAATCTTTAGGCACCTACTGCTACTGCATACTGTTTCATGTTTATTTTATTTATGTTATAATATTCTTCTGTGCCTTTTTTGGATAAAACGGAGTGATGTGTTCTTAAATTCATTAAAAGGTTCAAGTTTCAGATACAGACGTTTATATTTATTAATTTAGGTTGATTGCCTCATCTGGTGACAGAAGGGCTGGCTCATTTTTTGCGCAAAGGATCAGCCTGGCTGTCCAGCGCGGAAATGCAGCCAGCATTCTCCCCACCATTCCACGCGGGCATGATTTATATAGTAACTAGCTAATGCCCGCGACTTCGTCCGCGTGGTTTAAGTTTTTTTCCCCACAGGCACTCCTTAATTTTCTGGTTTAAAAAGTATCCTGTCACTCTAAAGGTCGTCAACTATACTTATGCAATCACGTTGGTCTTTTTTTGTTACTCCTTCACTTAAACCAGGAAAGCTCCTGAAATATGCGTGTAATTTTAATTAATTTAGTATTAATTTAAAGTTTATAATATAGCCTTTAAAATGGTACCATTTTCATTGATCTTTATTAGTTATTTAGTTCTTAAGATCGCTCGTAGCATTTCACAAGTGGGTGATACCATAGTTTTGCTCGCGAGTGTATTTACTCAGTATAATAGTACAACATTGCAATGTTACTTAGTCGACATAAGTAGGACTAGGTAGGCACTTGAGACTTCCTTTTTCGAAACTCACTGTATTTAACTGGCAAGATATTCTGTGCACGATCAACTTAGTTGGCACGACGCTGTATACGACGCCTGTAGGTCTGACTACGTTCTTTCTTTGTAGACAAAACAGGTTTGCGATAAGACATCTATAAAATAATGTAGGTAACTACTCGTATGTACTACGTAGGTAAAGAGCATTGATTCTTGAAGGTATCAATATCACAGTAGATAGTAGGGATACAGTACGAAGAGTCGAAGACACGACAACATAAAGCAAATGACACGAGCGTTCAGTGACGATTGTTCATTTTTAGGGTTCCGTACCCAAAGGGTAAAAACGGGACCCTATTACTAAGACTCCGCTGTCTGTCTGTCTCCAGGCTGTACCTATCTCATAAACCGTGATAGCTAGAAAGCTGAAATTTTCACAAATGATGTATTTCCGTTGCCGCTATAACAACAAATACTAAAAATTAAAAAAATATATATATTAAGGGGGGTCCCCATACAATAAACGTGTTTTTTTCGTATTTTTTTGCTCAATATTAAAAACGGTAAGTAACAGGTAGACGGTTCAAATTTTCACAGAATATTAACTTGTATATTACCTTTCAAAATAAATAATTAAATATCAATAAACTAAATATTAAAGGGGGGCTCCCATACAACAAACGTAATTTTTATTTTTAATACGTCATAAATCGTAAAACTTACTACAGGTTTGTACGGAACCCTCGGTGCGCGAGTCCGACTCGCACTTGGCCGGTTTTTAAATTAGACGCGCTCTAAAATAGATTAGCAAAATAAAAAAAATGTGCGGTGGAGTTAAAAGCTAATAAGGTACAAATTCAATAAGATATGAAAAAAGCCAATCTAAAATCGATGTACAGATTTTACCATAATCTACATTTCGCCAGAGCTTTGATGCAGGTGGCCCCGATTTCTACTGCACCTCATAAGATATCGAAAGTTACAGACCTTGCGCGTTTTATTTATAGCTAGGTATGGACTATGGACTATGTACGAGTATGTAATGTTTTACAGTTCAAGAAAATTAAGCCATTGAATACATACATATAGAGATCGATAAATTAAGCAAATAATACAAGTTTCTTTATTTCTTAGGTACTATGGGTAGGTAGGTACTTTTTTATAATGATTTGAGGTAACAGAAAAACAAAGGGTTGGTTTGCTTAGACTTTAGATGTTCCACAAGAGATCACAAGCATGTAGAGATAAAAAATATATTATAATATTAGTTATTATGTAGAGATAAATTATTCACGGTTATAGATTCAACATTTCTCTTTAACAAAAAACAGTTTTGAACCCATTGAATTGAAATTGAAAAAACCCACACTCACAAACTGCACTATGGCAGTCTATGGCATTATCAATCTAATCTTTGTATTTGAAGCGTGTTATCACTTATCATACAGATTAACGACCTTGCAAGTTTTATTGAGCGAGTGCAATAAACAAGCCTCTAATAAAGAAATGCCCGCCAACCTGCGGGTTGGAGCAGCGTGGTGGGTCTAAGCTCTAATTCCCTCTCTCCTATGAGAGTGGAGGCCCGTGCCCAGCAGTGGGACGTTAATGGGCTGTAGTGGTGGTGGTGGAACCCTTCGTGTGCGAGTCCGACTCGCACTTGGCCGTTTTTTTTAATCCACTACAAATTAGAAAATGTAATCTATGTATGGGCAGTAAAATTAAACCCAACCACCAACTTGTCGACCCATTGCCGGCTCACTAGTGAGCACGAGTCTCCTCTCGGAATGAGAAGGGTTTGGCCATAGTCCACCACGCTGGCTAAGTGCGGAGTGGCATACCTTTGTTATTAAGCCCATAGTTAACCTTAAGCAGTTTTTACACTTGACACGTGCCAGTGATGACATATACGGTTGCGAGACTTGGTCGCTAACTATGGGCCTCATAAGAAAGCTCAGGGTCACTCAGCGGGCGATGGAGAGAGCAATGCTCGGGGTTTCTTTGCGCGATCAAATCAGAAATGAGGAGATCCGCAGAAGAACTAAAGTAACCGACATTGATCGACGTGTTGCGAAGCTGAAGTGGCAATGGGCGGGGCACATAGTTAGAAGAACCGATAGACGTTGGGGTCCAAAAGTGCTGGAGTGGCGACCACGCACTGGAAAGCGCAGCGTTGGCGAGTAGGGACTCGCTGGACGGACGACATCAGGAGAGTCGCAGGGAGCCGCTGGATCCAGGCGGCGCAAGACCGCGGCGTGTGGAAATACTTGCAAGAGGCCTATGTCCAGCAGTGGACGTCTATCGGTTGAGGATGATGATGATGATGATGAGTTTTTACACAGTAGCGTCCTGATTTATGTATGGAGAGTATGAAGGCAACCAATCCAGTGCATTTAATGGTCTACTCATCGATTTACCAATAAGTCACTGCTCTACTACGACATTAATATTTTGCATCTTTTTTTTTTAAATAATAATAATACTTCATTTATTCCCAAAAAGAATTACATAAAAGATAAATACATTATACCTAAAATGTAAACAAACAAATAATATCAATTAGAACCTTAATTATACAATGCAATGCAGTACGATGGATAAGGTGAACAATAAAGTTTTTGAGGTCAGAGGGAGTGCTTTAGCACCCGTCTCCCGTATACTAGGAAAACCTGTGTTACGGGCGCCGGCTTTTCGTCACAACCTCAGCGTGGAAGTCGAGTCTGTGTAGAGATTAGAGAATAGAGATGGTAGAGAATAGAGCTGTCGATGACGCGGACGCGGCGGTGATACCTGCACGTAAAGAGTAAAAAAAAAGAATAACCGGGGCCACCGAACAATAACAAACACTTTATCATACTCGGTATTATTTCATTGGAACTCAAGGTTGGCTTTTTAACACAAATTAGCTCTGGCAGGTTGCTAGCCGACTCTCATAAACAGTTGTATTGTGTTAATTACTTTTGATGATTTTGAGTTAATTATCTTGTTTTCTTTTCCTAAGGCTGCTGGTTACACACGACGTTATTTTTGTTATCATTGGGGCTGATTCTGTAGTGGACAATGTGGCCAATTCTGTATAACACAATCTCTATCCAAAAGTAAAATGACAGCTTTAAATCTAGTCCTGTCCCTTTCCGCAGGGAGTATTATGAAAGGGTTAGCAATATTTTTAATGCTGTCATTTTAGTTTAGTTTATTGTGCACTACAGAATCAGCCTCAATATCTAAACTAAACTAAAATGACAGCCTTAAAAATATTGGTAACCCTTTCATAATACTCCCTGCAGAACGGGACAGATCTAGATTTAAAGCTGTTATTTTAGTTTGGAGATTGTGTTATACAGAATTAGCTACATTATATTTACAACCTATCGCCGGCCATCTACAGAGCACGGATCTGCTCTCAGAAAGGGCCTAGGCCCCAATCATGTAAGAATGGCCAATCAAACGTTAAAGATTTTCGTCAAAGTAAAATAAACCATAACTGCATTGAATTAGAGCTCAATATCGTCTGCCCATTCTTATACGTTTAGGGTATCGTATAAGAATGGGCAGACGATATTGAGCTCTAATTCAATGATGTCATGGTTTATTTTGCTTTGACGAAAATCTTTAACGTTTGATCGACAATTCTTACGTTATCGGGGGGCTGAACCCCCATTTTCAGGCGGTAGGCCATAGTTCAACACACTGACCAAGTGCGGATTGGCAGACTTCAGACACCTATCTGAATCAGAAAATACTTTGATAAAGGGAACACTTTTTGAACGGAAATAATATAAAGTATAATTAGGACGTGATAGTCATAATTTTTACGTGTTTGTTTCATCTAAGTTTTTACGGTGTCTTAAAAGTTTAAAACTAAAGCTATTGAGAAAGGTTTCAAGAACTCACAGGCATAAATGTTCCCTCACGACGTCACGATGACAAGCATGTTTTGGATCTTTATAATAAGTTCCAAGAAATGCTTGTCTTTTAAATATATTATCGTTCTCCTAGACGAGTTATACGTTTCTTAATGAGATTATCTTGTCCAGGAGGCCTTATTCTATTAACTAATTAGTTAACACGATTTTTCTTACAATCTAGTTAGTGTCTACTGTCTACCTACGCACTGCTTTCAATAATATGGTTTGCCCATAGTAACCAAGTTATTACTTAATTGGAAAATACTTGTTCACTTCTATAATTTTAATTTCTAAGATATTTAATATGGTAGATACAATCGGCTGTATGTAAGTTGACCCAATATGGCGGTCGTCTGCGCAGGTACATTGTACTACAGAGCCGAGCGGAGCATGCGCGGGGAGCGAGAGGTATGGGCTCGCGGCGCACCTACCGCACTTCGTTTGACAGTTGACACCCGAAATGTGTTTTTGCGCAGAGTTCAACTTACGCCGCGGCTATTATACTCCCTTAAATCAATCTCCCTACATCTATACTTCTTCTAGCTGATGCTCGCGACTTCGTCCGCGTGGTTTAAGTTTTTTTGATTCCCGCAGGAACTCCTTAATTTTCCGGGATAAAAAGTAGCCTATGTCACTCTCCAGGTCCTCAACTATACCTATGCCAAAAATCACGTCGATCCGTTGCTCCGTTGCGGCGTGATTGAAGGACAAACCAACAAACAAACACACTTTCGCATTTATAATATTAGTATGATATCTATTATCTTTATTAATATTATAAATGCAAAAGTTTGGATGGATGTTTGTTACTCAATCACGCCAGATGCCCGCGACTTCGTCCGCGTGGATTGAGGTTTTTTGGTTTCCGTTGGAAAACTTAAATTTTCCGGGATAAAAAGTAGCCTATACGTTATCTATCTCTGTGCCAAATTTCATCCAGATCCGTTCAGCCGTTCTGGCGTGAAAGAGTAACAACCATCCATACATCCATACAAACTTTCGCGTTCATAATATTAAAGTAACGAAGTATAGATAGATACCTAGTAAGTATAGATTAAGGGTGAACGCACACTTATCCGAGCCGAACGCGTCGAACGAATCGAAGTCAACGAATTTTAGAATTCTGTGTATGAAATCTCATGAAACCTCGCATACTTATCCGCGTCGAATCGTCCGAATCGGCAAGAACCCCAGAATCCTAGACGAATTCGGATGACGTCATCAGATTCGGCGCGGTCGATTCGGTCGACTCGACCGATGCGCTCGCATTTTATCCACTGATACCAACTTAGGGTAATTTACCCTATATTTAGAGTAAAAATAATCGAGAAGGGTAATTTTTAGGGTATGAATTTTCCTAGGGTATTTTTTGGGGTAAAACAATCAATATCAATAAAAAAATAACTGAACTATTTCGTTTCCGAACGCGCCCATTACAGATTCCGTTTTGTGAACGCACCGATTACTTTGTGTCCCTCTCTAAATATAGTCTCAAGCTTAATTATTGTTTGCTCTTTCTTTTCGTGCGAGTGTTTTGGTTGTGTTAATTATTGTAAAAAAATGGCGTTATCGAGTGCTGGCGTTACGCGTTCAGGTGTGAAAAAGTATGCATATAATATGCAAATAATATGTTGTTTTATTTGTAAAGAACGAAAAAAATCATTTAGGGTAAATTTTTTATATAACATAGATTCTAGGGTAAATTGAGACCAGGCCCGGGGTAAAGTGAAAACTTCACCTGGCAACACTGATTCTATCAGAACTGCGTATGACAGAGCAACGCGAGAGTACTATTTCTTCATTGTTATAGAAAACGATTTCTTCAACGCGGTCGATTCTTTCGGCGCGGTCGATTCTTCTTAGTGTGCGAGGCCTCCTTGACTTCGATTCGTTCGACGCGTTCGGCTCGGATAAGTGTGCGTTCACCTTAAAGATTCCCCCACAGTCACCTAAGAACATTGATCTCCTTTGAAAATAGAACGAACATCCTTTCAGCATTATCACCGGGGGCCTTGTTGGTCTATATTCGTCGTCAGCACATGTTGACATAAAAATTAGTCCCGTTTGTTATGATTAGGTTTAGTTAGAGCGTGTTGAAATACCACATGCAGTGTTATAAATTAATTAAGAACATCAGCAACTCTGAATTTATTAAAATTATTAAGACCATAGGTAGGTAGTAGGTACTTAGTTATTTTTATTTAACATATTATTACGTTTCATGCTTTCGTGGGGACATAGTAAGTCTAATTGCAACCTAATAATTATTGCGAGAATAGATGTGATGATGCCCGGACTTCTTCCGCGTGAGTTTACATTAAAAAAAAAAAATTGGCAGTCACAGACTGCCGTTAGAAGTGAAAATGTTAGTTAATTTTTTTTTTTTTAATTTTTTTAATTAAAATTGCCTTACTTAACAGTTAACACTAAGGCATTTTTAAGTTTAATTACGAATGTAGTCTATTTATATTTAAGACCTTTTGTCTTCGTAACAACGCGATCATTTCGCTGTTCGCAAGCATGTCGCTGTTCGCGAGCATGTCGGTCACGCGAATCCCCCTACCCCCTACCAAAAATTGCCGTTAAATTACCATTTTATGCCGTCATCAGAAAAAAGACTGCATCTCTCCTGGCAAGGCTGCGCTCAAGCTCAAACAGTATCCTGAAGATGATAGCGGGTAAAACAGAATCACCGATCCTGCAACACTTCATTAAAGTGCTCGTTCGGTGATTGTGGTGTGTTTTTGTTTTATTTTATTAAATATTAAAAAGTCAAATTAAATATGTTCATAGATATTAAATATTAAGTAAATAATTACTAACATAGTTTTTAATAAAACTGTATTTTTACTAACAAACCTGGGCCTCAGTTGCCTAAATAAAGAAAATAAAGAAAGTTATTTAAAAAGTGCTCAACGCGGCTAAAGAAGTTTCACTTCTAAAACCCAAAACCTCTTATGATTTTCCGGGATAAAATTAGTAAGTAAGTATGTCATACATCCATGTAATAATATCACATCAATCCGTTGCTCCGTTGCGGCATGATTGGAGGACTGACCAACAAACAAACATACTTTCGCATTTTTAATAGTGATAGTCATTGATTTCACCAAACATGTCATTTCAGTACGATAAAAAAATACAAACGTGTCCTATTGTTTAACGTACGTTAAAGTAGAGAAATCTTGAGTAGATACTAGAGGAAATAGATAAGATACAAAGCGCAAAAACCTTCATTATTGGCCTCGGTAAATGTTAATGAAATCTGTAAACCTTTTTTAGGGTTCCGTAGTCAACAAGTATATAATATAGTTTATAGTTTCGCCATGTCCGTCCGTCCGTCCGCGGCTTAGCTCAGAGGCTGTTAGCACTAGAATTAATTTGGCTTGGGTATAAGTGCATATTAATCACACTGACAAAGTGGTAAAAAAATAAGAATAAAAATTATAGGGTAGGTACCACCCCTTACATGTAAAGTAGGGATGATTTTATTTTTCATCTATCCCCATGGTGTGGGGTGTCGTAAGTCGTTGGATGGGTCGTTCAAAAATATCGTGGGTGTGGGAAAACCATTTTTCGATTCAGGAATCCGTTTGCGAAATATTTAACATGCTAATTCTTGTTAGAGTCAAGTGCAAGCTAAACGGCTGTTTTTGGATACGTGAAAAAATTCATGGCAGTAGTTTAGATATAACGAAGTTAAAAGGAAAACTATCACAGCTTTACAAACTAACGAGTAGTAGTCGACCAACTTAAAAAATGTTGCATATTGTGACGGGCAACTATACGGAACCCTACACTGCGCGTGGCTCGACACCCGCTTGGCCGGTTATTGTGTATTCTACTGGATAGTGATAAGGTATGGTTGTAAGAAAACGTTTTCTTTTCTACATTTTAACCATGCAGCATTCAAGAAGAATTGATTATTTTGTCCGCCCCTATTAAATAAGTCATTTTATCATATTATCATTTTTTCATTTTCTACCCTTTTCCGGCTCACTACAGAGTCTCCCTCTCGGAATTAGAAGGGTTAGGCCATAGTACACCACGCTGGCCAAGTGCGGATTGGATTCACACACCTTGGAGAATATTATGAACAACTCTCGGCCGTGCAGATGTTTCAGGAGGTTTTCCTTCACCGTTTGAAGCAAGAAGTGATTTGAATTTATTATAACACACGTCATAACTACGAAAAGATGGATCATGGAGGTGCGTGCCCGGGGATCGAACCCGCGACCCCATACAGGAGTCCTAACCACTAGGCTATCACCGCTTCAGTCATTTTATAGGGACGGACAAAATATTCAACTCTTTATCTCAAAATGACTTATTTTATAGGGATTTACTTATCTCAGCCCTACGATTAGAGCTCCTCATAATCCACAACATGTCCACAACAACGCTTTAAATGGACTCAAGAATTTAATCTCCTCACTAAGGTGTTAATTTTTTAAAACCGCATATACCGGATGCGGTAGGGTTAACTTTATACCACTTCACAAACAAAAGGTGTCATCTCTAAGGTCATTGTACTTCCGATTGCCTTAATAGGACATTTACAGCCTGCAGGAAGTTAAAGTTAAAATATGCGCAAAAGAACGAAGCCTTTTTCCTCTACACCTTTGTTCGTCGTGTAATAAATATTTTATTTTTAAATGTCTATTTAAATTAACATACATCCTGTTTCACTCATCAATACTTTGTCCATTAACCAAGTTGTTTTGAAGACCACCTTGAAATTGAACATAACACCCACTAGGTATTTAAAAAAAACAGCGAAACGAGAAAAAAGATGGCGTGACTCTGCCGAGCGATCGCGTAACTTCTGCATCAATCATTGTTACAGTATCAATTGTTGTAATTGGCTGAATTTATGGCATTCTTGCTGCGTCAATGGATTATGTCCAATAGTAGAAGAGTGTAAACCAATCAGAGGTGATTGCGATGTATCAATGATTGATGCAGAAGTTACGCGATCGCTCGGCTGGTGAATTCAATATCATGACAGATAGGTACAGTTGATAGGCATAAGTCAAGCAAGTATAAACTATGCAGTATGAAGTATGAGCAATGTATCAGATACGCCGCATGGACGAAAGTAGAGAAGTTAATAGTTGTTGGAAAGGTAGAAGGAAGTAGGCTACGAGGCTGATCTCCGAACCGATGTCAGATCTAGTCTAACTTAGTCTAATGGTGAGATCTATAGATCGTACTTTGACTTGGATTAGACTTTACTTAGAGTTAAAACGAGATGGACCTCAAAAATGGAGTGAGTAACATTTTATCTGTCTCGTTTTAACCATGTCTTAAGTCTAAGCAAAGTCAAAGTTCGCTTAGATCTCACACTTAGTGCTAGTTAGTAATAGCTAGTGCTATTGGATAATATTGGGGCTGATTCTGTAGTGCACAATCTCTAAACTAAACTAAAATGGCAGCTTTAAATCTAGTTCTGTCCCTTTTCGTAGGGAGTATTATAAAAGGGTTAGCAATATTTGTAATGCTCTAATTTTAGTTTAGTTTATTGATTGTGTACTACAGAATCAGCCCCAATATCTCAAAATTCGGTCCCTGGCAGAGCAAAATGTGATAAAGTGATTAAAGTAAAATTACCTACCGAAAGTTAGAACCAGCTAAGGTCGATTACCATTGTCAATAGGGATGATGCCTGTATCAAAAGTAAATAACTGATTATTAAATAGAGGGTCTTCCAAAATACCTATTAGTTTGAAAACCATTTTAAAATAATATACATTATAGAAAAAAAGTGCATTGAAATTTGATGACGTCACAACTGTGAATTTCATACAACTTCCATACTAGAAGCACGTTTTTTAGTTTGACAAAGAGTTGCTGATTTGATTGAGTTGTCATCATCCCTATTGTAGGGTTGCGTACCTAAAAACCCTTATGGTGCCACTAAGTATGTTTGTCCGGTCAAATTTGCATATTTTAGCAACTATTACTTACCGACTGAGTTGATATTTGGAATATGAAGTTTTAAATAATGCTTACTCAAACTTATTGCAAATGAAAGAATTCTAAAAATATTTTTATTTTAATTGCTCGAGACATATAAAACATTGGCTCGAGCCTTCAAAGCCTTCGTCTACTACTGAAATACCTACTGATAACAGGAAAAATATACATATATAGGTAGGTAGGTACTAGGTACCTATTTGATGTTCCTCTGTAATCAGGAACACGTACTTTGGTATTTCGCCAGCGGAATATTTGATTAAACCTTATCATAATAAGTCCAGTCATGCTTTATTGGTTTCCTTTGTTTTTTTGCTTTGGCATTGACTAACTGCTTAGGTATAATACATTATATGTTTTAGGTCGTTTTGTTTGTACTTGGATGCTTTTGTAATAATACCATAACTGGAGTAAACATACAATTACCTACCTCAAAGTATGATGATTGATGATACTTTTGCAACCTTTATGAAATATATGCAAGTTTAAAGTAACTTGAGTAATTTTTTGACATTATGGTTAAGTAATTGTTACTCTCTAATCTCTATATCAACAACAGCTATTATATAGCGCGGTTTGAAATAAAGAAAAAACTAGGACAGGAAAGGATAATAAATTTATTTCAAGACTAGATGATGCCCGCGACTTCGTCCGCGTGGTTTAAGTTTTTTTTAATTCCCGCGGGAACTCCTTAATTTTCCGGAGTAAGCCTAAAGTAGCCTATGTCACTCTCCGTCCTCAACTATACCCATGCCAAAAATCACGTCCGCGTCGATCCGTTGCTCCGTTGCGGCGTGATTGAAGGACAAACCAACAAACAAACACACTTTCGCATTTATAATATTAGTATGAAGTATGATAATTAATAATTAAATGCAAGTAGGTATTCAATTTCAATATTCGGTGAAGTCCAGTTACTTCAGCACTTTCACAGTTAAAAACGTTTTCATTTTTAAAATATGTACTTACTACTAAATACTTAACGTGAAGATAGTTTATTTCCTTTTCGTCAAGTGGTGAAATCAAGATGAAATAAGTATACATCTGCCTATATTAAATAGGTAAGTACCTATAGATACACAAGGAAGAAGAATCCTCAAAAGATAACGAGCACCGAGGCAACCAATAAAAATGACAAATGGCCATATTCATTAAAGTGAATCATTAAAGTTTGTTTACGCAACACTAAATTTAGAGCCATTAACCGAATAAACAGGAACCGTTGACCCATACGAGATATACGGGGATGGGTTTTAAAAGATTATAAGCACACAGACAGACATGCCGACTTTCATCTGTGACAGCTTTGTTGTTTGTTTTCTATAACTATAGAAAATATGTCTAGTGTCTAATCAAAATCAAACCCAACTAATTCAGGTACCAAGGTAATTATGGATTAATTACTCAAGTCATAAGTACTGTTAATTATTGTTATGCCCTGTTCCGACATAGCTGCATCAATCATTGTTACTTAAATACTCAATTGTTGTGATTAGCTTCTAAGGGTAAGTACGTATTCTGGGTGTGACCATGGATTTAGCCACTAGTGAATGAGTTTAAGCCAGAGGCGATCGCGATCCTTACACTAGCGATCATTACACTGTAGCAATCATTTTACAACTAGGACGTCTCCTGTTTAAAAATAGTTGGCAGCCGACTCGTTGGCTCATCTGTAGATGATTTAACAGCGGGTTTATCTGCCACTCAACTTTACTGGCTGCACTGAGGAAATCCATATGTGTATGACCTAAATTAAAAAAAACGCATCGCTTAGGCAAGAAATACATCAACGACCAAAAATTTTATCATTATCTCATTATCTGATATATTTTATCTATGACATTCGCAAACATTTAAGTATTTCGCTATTTTACACGTTGAATTTAGATAAGTATTATAGTTGTTTCATGGAAGCAAATAGGCCTTTTTGCCTTTAAGTTTATTTAATTGTCACACGCTACACAGTCATTACTATTTTGTGTAATAAATGTCTCTTTCATGGCGTACTTACAATAAATTAAAAAGTATAAAATAATTAACTTGAGTGTTTTTCTTTTACTAGTTATTTGGAGTCATTTTTTTTTCATTTCATTTCATTTATTAAATCGTTTGACTGTTACATAGATATTATATTTTGATTGATAAGATACCAATGAAAGTATAATCATTCCTACTTAGTAATTTATATAATAAGTAGAAACAGTATGTCAGACTCAGGGCTGGGTCTATAAATATCAGATTTTCCAAGTAGTTTTTCTGGTATTCCCTGAAAGAGGATGTTAGGTAATTTTTTAAAACCTAAATCCACGCGGACGAAGTCGTGGGCTTTTATAGAGCAACGATTAGTCTGAGTTAATTAAAAATATAATTTATGTTTGGAACATCTCTACCTAATATATCCCGCTTGACTTGTTTGTTGTTCACTGACTAGTTAGTTTAACTCTCTACATATCGGCTTTGTAGTTATTGTATTCATTTTTTGTATTATCCTAATGGTACCTAGGTGTTTCTTGGGATACTAAAATATACTACTTAAATGCAATGGGCTTCTAGATCCCTTTCGATTTTTTAAATTTTTTAATTATACTTAACAGTAACAGAAATCTTTTTAAGTCTAAAATCGTTTCACTGTAGCCACCCTTATTTTTAACGTGCATTATCGATATTTCGAAATAGATGGTTGAGAATTGGAACAGGAAGCTGCTTTCTATGAAAGCCATCGATGATCATTGGTAATGGTTTTAAGTATGGGAATGAGATCTCATTAACTTACTTTAGCAACTTTTTTTTCAGTACCTATGTAGAAGGTGATATACCACAAAATAGAGAATTGAGGCCGTGCACAGGGTTTGATTTATTTTTTCAGGATAAAAATACTTGGCCTATTGCATGCAAAAAATTATCTTCCGTAAGCTCTTTCCGTAGCTCCGATGCGGCTTGATTGGACGACAAGCCAAGAAACAAACACACTTTCGCAAATATTGGTACGATAGGTACGTTAGGTACCTAGTAGGTATGTACCTACTTTGTGAGAGTCACAGCAATATATCACACAAAGTAGAAGCCTTACAATCTTCAGACACGGGTTTTTAGTTTTAACGTCCATCTATAACTTATACGGTTGTCTAACCCGAAAATACTCAGCTAAATCGTCCAACTACTCATTACGTCTATGCTTAATCCGATTTTCACGTGAACAGCCAATAGTTAGGTAGTTAAAGACGTCCTAACAAATAGAATTATGTGCATGCGTATGGAACATGTGAAACAATAATTGAATCAAAGGGGAATCCTGAGCAGTGCCTCACACGAAGCCACAATTTAATTACCGAGAATAGCTGGTGGTAGATTTTCTTTAGAGCCTGCTTAGTGGAGCGCTAATGCTTAGCCTACCTAGTTTTGCTTGGTGACCTAAAGATCTTGGCCTTAGGCATCTTGCCCCCTTGAGATCTTTGCTTTTGAAGCTAGAAATGGCGCAGGACAGGCAGGCATGAGCCCCCAAAGGGTCTTCAACATTAGAAGTGGCGCAGGTTTTTTTTTAATCTACTACAAGTCTAAAATGGTAGCGGACTAGCCTGTTAGGAACATGGCAGTTATATTATTAAACCCATCGGTTTCTACACGGCATCGTACGCAATCGCTTGGCGGCACGTCTTTGTCAGTGTGGTGGTAACTAACGGCCGAAGCCTCCCACCAGACCAGACCAGGGAAAATCCAGAAATTATAAATTCACAAATTGACCCTGCCGGGGATCGAACCCGGGACCTCCGCACGTTAAGACAACCGCGCTCAACTGTGCGCCACGGAGGTCGATTCAGGACAAACTGTGTGAGCCCCCAAAGATCTGGGCCCACTCGTCACTAGAAGTGACGTAGAACCGGCATGAGCCCCCAAAGATAATAGCGAAGAGTTTCAAGAAGAAAGGAAAGGACTTCGTCAAAACAATATTCTGAAGTTTTCAGATTGCATATCGTATAGGACAACATGTATACGAAAAGTAACCAAAAAGACAACGACCTCAATTTACATAGACGTGGCCCTGTCAAACAAACAATGTGGAACTATTTTACTAACGTCATCTAGTCTGAAAAGCGGGACAGCGCTATGGCGGAGACAAGGACAGGCTTATCCAGGTGAGGGGCATGCCCTACAAGTCGGACGCCCAACTTTTTTCTATGAAAGGGCCCATCGATGCAAATTATAGAAGAACCAAATCTACTACTGATCTCCTGAATGATGAGTGATCTGACAAATCTGATCTGAGTTTGAGTTTGAGTTTATCGTTATTAATTATGTATCCTTGTGGTACTTTGCGGTTCGCACGTACTCATATTACTGTACACACTGTACAGTTACTTTTCTTCGAAATTCTGTGTATGGACCCTGTCCCGTATTGCGAAAAGAGCCGTGCAGCTCGTCACGTAGCGCGGATATGGGTGCAATCCCCCGCCATGTTCGCGGACATGTTTGTGAATCACCGCACCTTAAGCCTGAAACACACAACGCAACGCGCCTGACTCGGAGTCGAGAGCAGCTCTTGACGTAATACGTGACGGACGAGCTATAATTTTAGTTTACTTTAGAGATGGTGTTGATGTGTGAACAGAATTGGCTTCAGTATGTAGTATGTACCTACTTAATGTGATATGTAACACACAAAAGATTAGAGAACTATACTACTGTGTTCCTGGGGGTGACCTTAGACGCAAAGCTTCAATGGGCCATATATCAACACTTGCTGGCCAGCTTAGTTCTGCTGCTTACGCTGTCAGAAAGATTCGACAGTTAACTGACATCGAAACTGCCAGGATTGTTTATTTTGCTTATTTTCATAGCATTATGATAATCATGTCTTACGGAATCGTACTGTAGGGTAAAGCGGCAGATATTCAAAAAAAATTTGTACAACAAAAAAGGGCAATACGTGCCATTTATAATTTAAAACCACGTGATTCCCTTAGAGAGAAATTTAAAGAAATTGGTATTCTAACAGTAGCCTTGCAATATATTTACAGTAATATAATTTTTGTAAAACAGCACATCTATAATTACAAAAAAATATGCGATCTGCAAGATAGGCAAACTAGAGGCCGTAATAGGCTCGTGACTCCATCGCTCCGCCTCAAAAAGTCAGAAGGTCATTCGTGGGAATGAGCATTCTTTTCTATAACAAAATTCCACAACCTATTTTAAACTTGCCTATGTACACTAATTTAAGAAATCCATTAAAAGTATGCTCCTGAAAAAAGCTTATTAAACTGTTGAAGATTATGTAAATGATAGAGGAGCTTGGATTTGATCGCTCCAGCAACAATGCTAAGGACAGTGGTTACTTATGTACACATTGATATACCTAATAATAATTGTAAATGAATTATTTAAAAAGAGCAACCACCGAGTTTCTTGCTGGTTCTTCTCGGTAGGAATGGCATACCGAACCAGTGATTCACTTGACGATTCAAAAGTACTTGTAAAAGTTTAGTTAAATAAAAAACATTTGAATTTTGAATTTATATTATGGAGTTAAAGCCTTCATAGACAACATCATATAGTAGGTATTCTCCAGCGCGTGTTTTTCCCGAAACACTACACAAAACAAATCATCTGCTGCGTAGTACATGTTTCCGTAACGCGTTTCGTGTGTTGCAGCCTTAAATGATAAAATTATTTCTTTACACGTACCTATAGAAATAATTAAGTAGTAAGATAAATTTAATTTTCCTTTCATATGACAGCTGAATCATCGTGGAATCGTATCCATTATGCCTATAAGACTGTATCTAAGCCTCCGTGTCTGTATCTACTATCTCTAGCTTCAACTAGCCGACTCATTCCGCTTCGCACTGATTTTAGGGATTTCGGTATTTATAACTTTATAGTTTATACTTATCTATAGTCTACATGAATATTTTATTTTTTTAAGTAAGTAAGTAGGTATATATGAATGTTTTATTCAACCTTCCTCGAGAAAATATTCTCAAATTATGGTGAAGTTCACAGACCTCTAAACCAGTTACCTACTATAAAAACGGTGGACCTTGTAGTTCTTTCGTATAACTTGGTAAAACTTCTTGAAATATCGATTCTTTAATGTAATCGATCAATATGAGTAAAATAGGAACTATAGGAATTTGAAGGTAAGTAAACTTACCTCAAATGGTCCTCAACAAATGGTTAACTAGGATTTAATTATTGGACAACCAAAGAACGTGAGTTCCAAAAATAAATTTCATTGTTATTCCGACCATGATTCTGATTTATTTTACCGATACGATACCCCCAATAACTTCCTTGTTCCTATCGTAAGTAGGTATTTACTTGCTTACCTACAAGTTAGTACGTAGGTACCTACCTACTACCTAAAACTACCTAACTACATATGTAGCTATATTTTTTTTTATCTACTACAAGTTAGCCCTTGACTGCGATCTCACGTGATGGTAAGTGATGATGCAGTTTAAGATGGCAGCGGGCTAACCTGTTAGGGGCATTGCAGTTATATTAAACCCATACCCCTATTCGGTTTCTACACGGCATCGTACCGGAACGCTAAATCGCTTGGCGGCACGTCTTTGCCGGTAGGATGGTAACTAGCCACGGCCGAAGCCTCCCACCAGGCCAGATCAGGGAAAATTCAGAAATTATAAATTTCAAACCCTGCCGGGGCTCGAACCCGGGACCTCCGCACGTTAAGGCAACAGCGCTCAACACTGCGCCACGGAGGTCGTCAAATTATTTATTATTAGCTATTAGGTACGTTCACTACGTCCATCTATACTAATTACTAATTATACTTACTACTTAATACTTTAATATACTAATACTTATACTTATTAATATTATAAATGCGAAAGTTTGGATGGATGGATGTATGGATGGATGTTTGTTACTCAATCACGCCCCAACGAACGGCTGAACGGATCTGAATGAAATTTGGCACAGAGATAGATTATAGTCTGGAATAACACATAGGCTACTTTTTATCCCGGCAAATTAATGAGTTCCCACGGGAACCGAAAAACTTCACTCCACGCGGACGAAGTCGCGGGCATTAGCTAGTGCCGACATAAAAGTAGGCTCCGTCAACACACTCTTCTGCAATAAGAGCTGGGCCCGGAGTCCCAAAACAAGCCTAGTGGCCTGGTCTATTTGAGGAGTTGCACTGTTGCAGGTACAATACAAAAGATTACGGATGTAGTGCTTATTATAAGTTATTTTTTGTGCTGAAGTTGCCTTTTGAAAAGGTAAAGAGCAAAGACTTTTCTTTCTTTTTAAGGGTTCCGTACCTCAAGAGGAAAAAAGGAACCCTTATAGGAACACTTCATTGTCCGTCTGTCTGTCTGTCAATCACCTTTTCCTTAGTTACGCGCGTGGACGTAGGTATCAAGTTGAGTCTACACGGTCCCTATTAGAGCTGGAAAAAAAACAGCTTCTAAGCATTGAGGTATTATGTACTATTGTACATATAATTCAATGCTTCAGTCAACGCAATCAAAAGATACTGACGTTTATGCCGCATATTTTGACACTCGCCAATAATTAATCAAAACCTGGCTACTTCCCGTTGACCTCATAGGTATGTAAGCCAGTTATTTCACAGCTGATTATATGTTGTTACGACACCTTTCTTGTTATTTACTAAAATAATTTATATTGTTTGGTGGTACGGAACCCTTTGTGCGCGAGTCTGACTCGCACTTGATCGATTTTTTCTAAGTACAAAGTAGGTATACCTAATTGCCTTTCGCTCGGGCCGGCCTGTAGACCTACCTAGCAGGTTGGCAGAAGACCATACTAGTTAGATGAAAGCCTATCTTAATCTTAATCTGCTATAATCTACTGGTTTGGATGCCTGGCTTCCTATATTCGAGTAGTCGGGGATTCGATCCCTGGGCACACACCTAAAAAAAAAGCCCGGCTGAGTTAGTTGTGGGCTCTTCTTAGACCAGGGCGCGTTTGGAACCTTCGAAGCTTTAGTTTTAAGATACCGTAGTCAATTATTACCATCACGTCTTTACTTTGATAGCGTGACGTTCGCAGCCCCCCTAGCATGGGCCGAGACAATTTTCTCCCCGAGGAAAGGATAAAATTTTTATTCCCAAATAAATAAATAAAAACGCTCAATAACGGTGGATAAATAGTCCCCCGAGTCCCCGTGAAATGTCAAACGGGGATAAACTTCTCCTCTCCCCTGTTGCCGTGCTCTGAGAAGTGTTTGAGTTAATTTTATCTCTTGTCAGTGGATATAATCGGGGGATAAAATTTTTATCTCCGGCCCATGCTAGCCCTGCAGGTGTAGGTACTTTGTCGACCGTACAGGCTATCATACTAATATTATAAATGCAAAAGTGTGTTTGTTTGTTGGTTTATTGGTTTGTTGGTTTATCCATCAATCACGCCAAAATGGAGCAACGGATTAACGTCACTTTTGGCATAGGTATAGTTGAGGTCCTGGAGAGTGACATAGGTAGACCTACTTAGTACTTACCTAGGCTACTTTTTATCCCGGAAAATTAAGGAGCTCCCGCGGGAAACATAAAACTTAAACCACGCGGACAAAGTCGCGGGCATCAGCTAGTTTTTAACCGACTTCCAAAAAAGGAGGAGGTTCTCAATTCGGTGCGTATGTTTTTATTTTTTTTAATGTATGTCGGTGCATATGGTTTCTTAACCGATTTGAAAAATTTTTTTTTCAATGGTTAAAGGAAGCTCTCGAGGTGGTTCCATAAAAAAACCTGACTCCAAATTCTCAATCCTGATGCTGTAGGTGTACCATACTACATGAAATCCTAAAAACTAGGGAGTTAGGAAATTTTGATGGTGAATTCATAAAGTAGGTGTCAAGTCACGTGTATACGATTCAACTCTGAGTCCCAACTCCTCAACTCTGATGCTGCAGGGTACTGCACTCCTAAGCCGTGGGGATTTAGAGTACTGTGCTCTGAGAAGTGGATAAGTTAATTTTATCCCTTGTTAGTGGATAAAATCGGGGGATAATTTTTTTATCTCCGGCCCATGCTAGCCCTGGGGCCGGGGATAAAAATTTTATCCCCCGATTTTATCCACTAACAAGAGATAATCTCAACGGCAACATGGGAGAGGAGAAGTTTATCCCCGTTTGACATTTCACGGGGACTCGGGGGACTATTTATCCACCGTTATTTAGCGTTTTTATTTATTTATTTAGGAATAAAAATTGTATCCTTTCCTCGGGGAGAAAATTGTCTCGGCCCATGCTAGGGTGGCTGGATGGGTGAACCGATTTCGACGGAACTTTCAACAGGCTTATACTGGCTTACGCAGAGTAGAGTAGGTAGGTAATACCTACTAGGTATACAACGAGTGATGGAAACGATTTTTTGTCCCGGAAATATTTAGTCCCTGCGTTAAAGAGGGGCAAGTAAACAACTGGTATTAAAAAAAGACTAACATAAATACCTAATTCTAGTCAGCATCTAGCTAATAATTTTAAATAATTTTAATTGACAATCTGTGGCTTGGGTCATGACTCATGGGTCAGATTGATCAGGGAATAGGGATCGTGGTTCGTGCTATGTAAGTATTGATTTATCATTTATGGTAATAATTTGGTGAGTATAACCTACCTAAGATATAGGTACGTCCCGAGATTCCGGACCACTGCCTAGGGCAATCTTCAGATCTTAAAATATTCGAATTTCGTATGTCTCAACTCTCAACTCTGAGGTAATGAGCAAAATAATATTTTGAGTAAGTAGGTACTTACTTATATTTTGTTAAACAATGTCAAGTCTCACACCACATTCTTATAAAATTGGGTAACTAAGTATTTAGAAGTAATTAAACAAGACTGGATTGAGCTGAGAATCAAGTTTTTAAGAAAATACAGAAGGTACCTAGATACTATACTTTAAACTACCCGCCACATATTTTGAGAGGTGTATATGTACCCTAAATATATATTTAAAAATAATTATCTAAGCATAATATATTGATGGAATAATCTAATGTACTTACAATATGAAGCATACTATGCCGGAACAGCTGTTAAAAACTCCCTTTCTGAACAATTATGTTAATCTTGCGTCGATACTAAACGAAAACACTACACAACCGTTTGTTTATGTCTCATTCACTTTTGTTTCACTCCTATTCGATTCCAATAGAAAATAAAAATAAAACACCAAACGCGAATGTAAACAAAAAAAAACGCAATTTTTGTTAATCAGTAGGTTGCAAAATCTACGAACGCACAGTAGTCACGGAAAATCGCGACACACGTCTCGTCCTCAAACGTTCTCAAAACCATTTGTTTGAAAATGGAATGGAATACTTGTGAACGAATGAAGTGGTAATCATTCACTCCTAGCACCAAACCAACTAGGTAGTGAATGGGACAAACCATCGACCACACAACCTAAACAAACCGGCACCAACCGCGGATCAAAATTAATACACTGGATGGAGCTAGAGCTAGAGCTTTATACACTATTTAGAAAAAGCTGCATCAATCATTGCTACACCTTGATTTGCTGATATTGACTGAATTTATGGTATTTTTGCTGCGACAATGAATTTTGGGCTAGAAAAAGAGAGTTAGCCAATTAGGAGTGATTTTGATATTTACATAGTCGCTGTCATTTACAGCTACGCTCATGGAGGAAAGACAAAGCTACGCTACATCAACCATTGTTACAATCTCTGATGATGTTTTATCGTAATATTGTATTGGGGATGCAACCCTATTACAGCAACCCACAAATGATTGCTATAGTGTAGCGATCGCAATTTCCTCTGCTTGGCCAACACTGAAATTGCATTGTTGACCAAAATGCTTTGTTGCAGTATAAATAACGTAAATTCAGCATAACTATTGAAAATTATATTGTACTAAGATTGATGCAGCTTTGCCGTAATAGGAGCCTGCAGGGCAATCGGCTAAAAATGACAGCTACAGTGTAACGATCGCAATCACCTCTGATTGGATAACACTCTTCCACTATTGGACAAAATCCATTGACGCAGTAATAATACCATAAATTCAGCCAATCACAACAATTGATACTGTAACAATGATTGATGCAGGAATTACACAATCGCCCTACTGGGTTATCCTTATGTCAAACTTGTCGATGTGTGACTCCTCAAAACATCGTGGTTCTGTGGTAACTACCTTTTAGTTCCATGGGTTCTGTACAGAATTTAAGTAAAATATTGAATATCATTGGCCTGGCTAGAAAAATATAATATACAAAAATTATCACACAATTTGAGAATCTCACTCCATCCGTCGAGTTTTTTTGGTCTGAGATACCAACCATAGTAAAAAGACCAATGAATGAATTGATTATATTATCTTTTTAATCTGTGAACTGAACTGAACGCCGAAAGCACAAAGGTATTGCCATCATCAAAAATACCTATTGTGAATCTGAGTCGGTTTATGCCACAGTATACTACGCCGTATTATAAAAAAAATCCCGTATATTTCCCGTTTATAAAAAGTACTCTGTGGGTTATTGCCCTAATATTCTGCTATAACTGGGATTATTATTATTATGTCAATTTTGTCAAATGCCAAATTTAAAAAAGGAAATGGTTATTTTTGAAAGTACATCCCAGGGGGGTAAAATAAGGGTTTGAAAGGACATGTCCCAGTTCAGTATGGAGGGTGGTTTTTTATTCTGAGTGTCAATGAACCAGAACCAAACAGCCATCACGTGAAAGAGAAAAAAATATAACATTAAATGCCATTTAAATAATAATTTTAGAAAACCCCGTTTTTTTTAAATTAATTATGAAAAATATCGTCTGTAGAAAATATTTTTCGATGGATGGCAACACTAAAACTTGGGTAATGCGCATTAATAATGTGATTATTAATATTCCATTTCGATAAACTACCCATTTTCCACTACATAGGTAGTACATACAACAACATAAGATTAATAAATAATAATTGAGTATTTGAGACATTCGTAAAATAATTATTAAACAACAATACTTAAATCACCATTAGACTAATATAAACAAAACTGACAGTGACATTTGACAATCACCCAATGACATACGTGACAAAAAAAATCAAGTTTTTTTTTTTACTGTTGATAAAATTCAGACAAAGATCTAAAAAAGCCACAAAATAAAAATATATTTTTCTCCAAATTGGGGTCCTATAAAAATGTGTAAATAATTCTAAAAGCCATATTTTAGGATCTCTATTCACATGTATTAAAATCATCTTGGTTCATGTTCAAGGCCCAATCTTGGACAAGTCCTTTCTTTAGTTCACGCGGACGAAGTTGCGGGCAAGATAATTTATATAACAAGGTTGTGAATAAATCTATGAATCTATAGTGATAGTTCATAGATTTATTATATTTACTACAGTACGATAGTTAGTCTTTTTTTTTCCTTTCTATTTCTGTATGTCGGCAATCTGTCAATGCGACATTGAGCCGTGCAGTTGTGGGTAGCGGATTTGTATTTAAGAGCAAGGTATCCGTCCACTGACGGAATTCCCTGTTTGTTGAACAATCTACGGGGCAGATCCGAGACATTACCTATTTCGTTTCAATCGGCAGAATTGGAGGCTGCCTTCTCCCTCTAATTTGTAAGCCCTGGTCGTTGACATGAACCGCGAGTCGCTCCTGATATTTTTTTACTATTTGCCTCAATTTGTCTTTTTCTCTTACGGTTTTGATGTTGAGATCCTTTTGAATGTTTTTGTTGCTCATGTATAGCGGGATGTTGAACATAATTCTCAGAGCCTTGTTTTGAAATCTTTCAAGGATACCTATCAATATTAGGTACTTATGCTGGTTGTACCCCAAAGCTGAATACCGTAGGTCTATATTATGGGTTTTAGTATTGCTTTGTAGATGACTATCTTGCTGGTGGAGGTAAGCTGTGATTTCTTGCCAATAAGCCAGTACAGACATCGCAGCTTCATGTCGAGCTGTTTGCGTTTAGTCCAGATAATAGATATGCTTTCGCCAAGTGAGCCATCTGTCGAGATGCATGCCCAGATATTTTGCGTCTTGCGTAATATCATAATTAATAGGTATGAAAGTTTGGATGGATGGATGTTAGGATGGATGGATGTTTGATACTCAACCCCGCCAGAATGGCCGAACGGATCTGGATGGGCACAGAGATAGATTATAGTCTGGAATCACGGGAACCGAAAAACCTTAATCCACTATTCTATATTAGGAAGGATATTCTATGCTTTAGGTACAGATAGACATGCTCATTACTAGCACGAAAGCATGCCATTGATGAGCAATTGCTACTTAAAAGTATGTATGTCAAAGCGTTGCTAGTAATTAGCACGCTTATTATGAGCATGCTCAAAAATCGACCACCGTTCGATTTTCGGGCATGCTACCTGCTGCGCGGGTGGAAGGGGACGTGCTCTAAGTGCGTCTGAACAGGTGTGCTTAAGAGCATGCTATTATCGATCTAGGAAAATTATTAAAACGAGGATGCTTTTTTTAAGCAAATGTATACCTACAGCTAAAGAGCATACTCGTTTTACGCATGCTTCTAAAGCATACTTTTTTAGTAGCATGTTTATCTGTACCTTTTCTGTAGATAACTCAGTAGACAGTAGAGAAATATTTTGTTTTTGAGTTTTGACAGATTTTCTTGACAGAAAATGAACTGGCAACATTCATTTCAATCATTCATACGTCCATTTTCTATCATTTCGCAAACTTAAAAAAAACGTCGAAAAAGCACGAAAAAGAAATTCTTTTTGTCGGTCCACTAAGTTATCTTCTGTTCAGATAATGTGAAATATTTACAATTGATGTGGTTCAATTTCAATTTCACTCGTTTTAATTATCCTGACGCATTAGGAACATCTGTGTAACGGTAAGTTTAATTATTGCATGAAATACTTTGTTTGTATCGTAGAAAGTGACCGTTGTCGGGCGTCTGCCCAAAGTATGTGATCCAGTTTCGCATCTCGCTTTATATCCGCATATTCGATACGGTTACAAATTAACCGGCCCGAACTTAGTCTTTTGTGAGCCATCCTGGTAGCCATTCCGTTAACGCAAGCAAAGTTAACGTTGTCTTTCTGAATCATCAATTTCGTGCGTTTTACGTATTTCTGGTGCATTTCCTTCATTAATTGTCTGCCAACTACGCAAAACTTTACCCTATCGTTAATATTTACGTATTGGGAACATTTTGTAGGTATTATTAAAAAGCTAAACCATTTTATAGCTTTATGTAAGTACGTTCCTACATATTAATAGACTTCTTGCTTTGCCATAACATGGTTTACGATTTATCTATAAAATAGTTCTTTCTTATAAAGGTATGTAATTGCATGATTTTTACAAGTATGCTGCAGTAAATACCTGCAATCCTTGACCTTGGCAAGGGAATCACGTCAAAGGTCGCGCAAGATGCATAAGTAATTAGTGCAAAAATTGGTTTCATGGTTAACAAGAATCCTTTTTTTTAATAAAATTCAAATACATTTGTGCAAGAAAGGCCAGGCTTAAACTTTATTTATTGCCTCTTTTTTTTAAGTAAGTATACCTTTATTTAAGTAAGTAAATCTATGTGAAAACAATGGTGTAAAGGTTGCACACAAAACTGTTAGTAAATAAAAGTTACAACATAGCAAACAGACACACTTACTTACACAGACAGACAGACTGTATTTAAAACATTAGTTTGGATAAGTACATAGTAAAATCTTTAAGGTACTATCATATCCAGATCCAGATGCTATTAGGATAGCCTTTTATCCTTTTCTCTCGAGTGACTGTAATCATAAGAGGAAAAGAGATTAACCTATATTTATTATCCTAATAGCACCTGGATATGATAGTATAAATTATTGTACGAGAAAAGTTAGATTAATTATGTCCCTTTAGTCCCTAGGATGCAAGTTTCCTTTGTGCAGAACTTTGTGAAGATTGGTTTAGCAGTCGAACTGTGAAAAATACACAAGTGCCAGACTTGCGTTGATCAATACCTATCTATTTCATCTCTCCGAAATTCAGCTTTCCAAACAGATGGTAGAGTTTGACTTCTCATAAGTGACACAAGTTGTCCTACATGAAATAAATACATTGTGTATCATTATCATCCCTCGTTAGAGATAGCCAGATACCTAAACCTGGAGAGCCTTCTAGGCTGGCTTACATCAAAATATAAACCACCATTGTAACAGTGTACAAAATTGACTTTCATTTATAGATTGTTCAGATTCATTGCAGTTGTGACACTTACTTACTTGGTGTTCAGAAGAGGAAAAAAAAATTACAGATTAATGTTCAATCTTCATAATTTTCTATTGATTCATTTTGAGTATTAAATCCATTAGTTAAGTACTTAATTTATCAATAAAATAAATAAATAGAAACAAGGCAGTATTTAGTTAATTTGTCTGCCTTTGTCAATACATATTTCTGCATTTTATTTTCAAGCTTCTAAGTTTTTACTATTTACTTAATGGAAATCTACTACCTATCAAGAAACCTGCCAGATAGTAAATCAAGTCAGAATAGGCCAGATACTAGGTACTGCTTTCATCATATCATACTGATATTATAAATGCGAAAGTGTGTTTGTTTGTTGGTTTGTCCTTCAATTACGTTGTCACAGAGCAATGCATCGACGTGATTTTTTGTATGGGCATAGTTGAGGACCTGGAGAGGGACATAGGCTACTTTTTATCCTGGAAAATTAAGGAGTTCCTGCGGGAATTAATAAAATTATTCCAAGCGGACGAAGTCGCGGGCATCTGCTAGTCACTAATATTAGTATGGAAGTGTGGCTATGTTTGTACTTGTACAAAGTAGAGTAATAGGTTCTGAATATTTTAAAAATGTCCTTTTACTTAGTTTTATTCTAATTTAAGGTATACTTATTTGCTACTATTAAATAACAAAGACAAAGACCATTGTATATTATCAGACACAAACAGAGTTGCATTCCTGCCATTGCATGCTATGTATTATGTGCATAAATTTCACTTGACTACATTAATAGTAATAGAAACTAGTATAAGAATTTCCAAACAATTGTTATTTATAGTGACTTATAGAACATTACTTTGTCTTAACTTACATGTTGTGTAATAAATGATGCCTGAGAATAGTCTGCGTGGATTATATTTTTTATAATCCCCCAGTAACTCCTTAATTTTCTGGGATTAAAAGTAGCCTATGTCCTTCCCCAGGATATAACCTACCTATATACCAAATTTCATCAAAATCAGTTGAAAAGATGGGCCGTTAAAGCGTAGCAGTCAGACAGACAATCAGTCAAACAAACACACTTTCCCATTTATAATATAAGTATGGATAGAGAAAATGTGTATAATAATATTAACTACACTGCTTAAAGCCTTGTGCAAAACCTGACTGGAAGTAGATAACATTATTTTTATAAATAAAACAATTTACTTATGGTACAGGCTCTCAACAATGACTTAAATAAACTAGTTTAACAAACATGTTTGAGTTTTTAAGTACTTAAAAATAGACACCTGCTATTGTCAGCCAAGCCATCAGTCCTGTATTATCAGATAAATTTCATTAAATGCTTCACTAAAATATGTAGTCTTGAGTTTAATTTAAAAGATATTAAAAAATGGGCGTTAAGTCTTCTGCTTTGTGCATATTTGTGTTAAGCCAGCACAAATGCACTTATCTACTTAAGTTTCTAGAAAGTAGGAAGGAGATTGTCTGATAATTTGATACATTGCAATCTCAATAGAGCTGTAATTATTGACTCTACATTATTTAAACCTTAGTGGTCAAGGGGTAGGGACTAACGGAAAACAAATTAGGAGACTATTTTATGAGACCAATTGATGCATTAGGTTAAGTTTACAAATAACAGCCGTATTAAGTAATAAACATTATTTAGCAGGTGAATAGTTAAACATTCATTTCTCTCCATATATCATCAGTAATTTAACATTGGAAAGAAAATGCATTGTTTAAACAATGGCTAACAAACGTTTATTAGTAAGGCAGCAAATAAGAACCATCAGGCATAATAATGTAATAATTTATTAACAGTCAAGATTAATCAAAAATGGAGGACGAAAATGAATATAAGAAGTTACCGACAGATGAGAAATGTGTTCACAAGCTATGGAAAGCCAGAGTAGCAGGATATGAGGAAGCTATCAAACTATTTAACCAGATTGACGACGAAAAGTCCCCAGAGTGGAATAAATACCTGGGACTTATAAAGAAATTTGTAACAGAC
The DNA here is from genome assembly GCA_917051295.2 of Erebia ligea. NCBI lineage: Eukaryota > Metazoa > Arthropoda > Insecta > Lepidoptera > Nymphalidae > Erebia > Erebia ligea. The sequence continues at coordinate 5,392,294 of OU785241.1, forward strand.
AGCAATGCAGTTGCTCAAGAAAGAGGTATTCTATTTTAATTTCTAAAACTATTTTTTTTTAAATTTAGTTTTGTTGTAGGGCTAAAATAATAAGGGCTTTATTTCAGGATCTGTGTTAAAGCACATATTCAAATGCATTTTTATACAAAACATTCTGTAAAATCTTTTGGATTAATATGCATTTCTTAACGATTCAGAAGCACTAGTAAAAGTTTATTTGAAATTTTGAATTATTGAGTTTGAATCTACAGCATTCAGTATCCTGAATGTTTGTTTGAAGGTCTCCCTTATAAACAAGATTATTAACTGGATACCTGCATTGTCTTAATGTATGAAATATACTATTTCTTAATCTTAAAAAACTTTTTATTAGAATTTTATTAGTCAATTCAAAATATTGCGATTTGTTTAAAAAGGAATATCAAAAGTAAACATGCACTTTATCATAAAAAAGCTTTTTAATACACACATAGGTAGTATGATTCATTCAATTTCTTGTTAAATATTTACAAAAGATTACCAACCGGGACACAAAGGTTACTCATGTAACTCTATACCTATAGCATAGCAGTTCTTTCAATTATATTGTCTGGACCTTAATAAATATGCTCATACAATCAATGATCTCCAGGAAATTCTTTTGTATTCTCAGAGCAATATTAATTAATTGAGATAACCTAAATGACTCAATCTTTTGAGAATTCAAACAGTTTGATGGAAGTTAACATGGTGGGCTTTTAATACTTTCTAATTAGTACATGCAATATTCTGTATTATTGTGCTTACAGTGGATCGACGTCCAAACCAATTGCAGACCACAAGCTCACCTACTAAACCTACATACACCTTTGTATACACCTCCAAGCAACACTAGTTTTGTGTTAAAAAGACTTAATTTTGTAATTACTCTGCCAGATTGGATATTACACTCCCTTGTCATGCCCCTCACCATTTTTCTTTCTAGATGTCTCTGTTGGATGATTGGTAGAAAAAAACGATCTCCATAGTTAGACTGTAAGAATATGCCATGCTATTACATATACAATGAGGATCTGTACTTTATTGTTTTGTTTGTATTTGAGGGTACTTATTACTTTCAGTGTTCTAGTTTCCTTATCTTTTTTTTTCTTTTATTCTACTTTTTAAAGGGCTTTTACAGGTTTCCTTATCTTATTTCCATACTTAGACTTTGCTTGATTTGCGCCAGGGTTGGAAGCGGCGCTGGTTTTTGTGGAGAACTGCGGCCATGCAGGGAAGACGACAGGCGAGGTTATGTCTGGCATTGTTGCCAAATGCATTGCAGCGCCGAAAACAAAGACAAAAGATCTTGCCTTGCAGGTATGTGAAATATTTTATTGTAGACTAAACTATATTATAGATAAGTTTGCACTTAAATGCTAACCCATAATAAGCTGTGTCCATACTATTTAAAAATAATATTTTTAAATAATGGATGGGGCAAATATTGTAAAGGTAAATATAAACTGAGAGAGAGAAGAGAGATGAATGGAAGTTTAGTTATATTTGGAAAAAGATTCTAATTTGCGTCGAACATACTTCGAAAATATATTTTCGTAAGGTTTACAAATAAATACAAATACAAATGTTTTTTATTCAAGTGCTTTTGAATATTCAAATGAATCTACCACTTTAAAAAAACTATATTGTATTAAAAATGGCAAAAATGAGAATTGAATACATAACTGAAATTTGACCGGTTGGGATGCGAATTTTTACAGCAGAGTATGCAATATTATAAGTTTGTTCACTATCTATTTCATGCCGAAATGGTTCAATAAATTTAATTTATTTATTTCTGTTGACAGATCACGCTAATGTACATCGAAATAGAAAAACACGAAGTGGTAGAAGAGGAGCTCCTCAAAGGCATGGAGCAGAAGAACCCCAAAGTCGTAGCCGCGTGTGTCTCAGCCCTAAACTCCGCACTGAAACAGTTTGGCAACAAAGTGATAGCCATAAAACCAATGGTTAAGAAAATACCTATATTGTTAGCGGATAGAGATAAAGGTGTAAGGGATGAAATGAAGGCGCTTGTTGTTGAAATGCACAGGTTTGTAGGTTTCATTTTAGTATATGTAATATGTATAGCAATATTGACAATACAAAAAATTCTTTACATTCAAAATTATTTACTTTGCATTCGCTTCTATGAGAGCCCCCCTGAAATAAAGATTTTTATAATTTTTTAAGCCATATTCGGCTGGAGACCATCGGTTTACATATTATATTTAAATTTGAAGTAATTACGTTCAGTAATTCAGAAGTTATAAGGCTCTTACAGACAATTCACGGACGGACGGACGGACGGACAAGTGGAAATTCACTCAAGTAGACTGAGACCTTCGCTTCTCTCGGTCAATAATCTTAAAAGACACTATCGAATCTTGTTTTTTTCCAGGTGGATTGGGGCGGCAGTGGAGCCCCACATAGCATCCCTCCAAGCGGTGGTGCAACAGGAGTTAAGAGAAGCCTTCGGTGGTTCCGGAGGGGCTACACCAACTCGGTATTTGCGCTCGCAACAAAACAAAGTGCGGGATACACCGCCCAGTGACGCCATTGATGGTACGTGATTTTCATACGAATGCCCTATTTCTTTTAATTTAAAAAAAAAATCCATTATCATTATTTCTGTCCACTGTTTGGGTATAGACTTTCCTAATGAGCGCCACAATCTAAACTAACTGGCTGCCTAGTGACTGTCTAGTGGGTTAGCAAGTTCGATTACGGATTATCTGAAAAGATTCTCAATATTAGCCCAGAAAGCTTGGAAGCTGGTGGTGTTAGGAAGACCTCTGCCTCTACAACGTGCAAAGCCGTCGGTTCTGCGCCTGATTTTGATTCCCACCGGGTTTTGAGAATGAGGGAATTGAGAGTGCATCTTACCTGTGTTTGCGCACACACTTGTGCACTATAATAACTCTCGCGCAGATCTCTGGAGTATGGTAATGAGGCCAATTCTGCATAACACAATCTCTAAACTAAACTAAAATGACAGCTTTAAATCCAGTTCTGTCCTTTTTCGCAGGGAATATTATGAAAGGGTAAGCAATATTTTTAATGCTGCTAATATTGTAAATCCAGGTGGCGCAGACGATGAAGATGCAGATGCGGCCGGTGGAGACTCCCCTGACATGGACCCGTTCGACCTTCTAGACCCTGTGGAGATTCTATCAAAACTCCCAAAGGACTTCTATGACAAGCTAGAGAATAAGAAGTGGCAAGAACGTAAAGAGGCACTCGACGCCCTTGAGAATTTATTGAAGCATGCACCTAAGTTAGAGCCAGGGGATTATGCTGATTTGGTCCGAGCTTTGAAGAAGGTGTGTATTGCCTACTTTTTAGGGTTCCGTACCCAAAGGGTAAAAACGGGACCCTATTACTAAGACTCCGCTGTCTGTCTGTCTGTCTGTCTGTCTGTCTGTCTGTCTGTCTGTCTGTCTGTCTGTCTGTCTGTCTCCAGGCTGTATCTCATAAACCGTGATAGCTAGAAAGCTGAAATTTTCACAAATGATGTATTCCCGTTGCCGCTATAACAACAAATACTAAAAATTAAAAAAAAATATATATTTAGGGGGGTCCCCATACAATAAACGTGTTTTTTTCGTATTTTTTTGCTCAATATTAAAAACGGTAACAGGTAGACGGTTCAAATTTTCACAGAATATTAACTTGTATATTACCTTTCAAAATAAATAATTAAATATCAATAAAGTAAATATTAAAGGGGGGCTCCCATACAACAAACGTAATTTTTAGGGTTCCGTACCCAAAGGGTAAAAACGGAACCCTATTACTAAGACTCCGCTGTCTGTCTGTCTGTCTGTCTGTCTGTCTGTCTGTCTGTCTGTCTGTCTGTCTGTCTGTCTGTCTGTCTGTCTGTCTGTCTGTCTGTCTGTCTGTCTGTCTGTCTGTCTCCAGGCTGTATCTCATAAACCGTGATAGCTAGAAAGCTGAAATTTTCACAAATGATGTATTTCCGTTGCCGCTATAACAACAAATACTAAAAATTAAAAAAATATATGTATTAAGGGGGGTCCCCATACAATAAACGTGTTTTTTTCGTATTTTTTTGCTCAATATTAAAAACGGTAACAGGTAGACGGTTCAAATTTTCACAGAATATTAACTTGTATTACCTTTCAAAATAAATAATTAAATATCAATAAAGTAAATATTAAAGGGGGGCTCCCATACAACAAACGTAATTTTTTGATATTAACAATAAACCTCTACAAACAAAGTTAGTTTTGCGGTTCATTTCGTCTTGTTTTTAATACGTCATAAATCGTAAAACTTACTACAGGTTTGTACGGAACCCTCGGTGCGCGAGTCCGACTCGCACTTGGCCGGTTTTTTTGATATTAACAATAAACCTCTACAAACAAAGTTAGTTTTGCGGTTCATTTCGTCTTGTTTTTAATACGTCATAAATCGTAAAACTTACTACAGGTTTGTACGGAACCCTCGGTGCGCGAGTCCGACTCGCACTTGGCCGGTTTTTATTGAGACTTCATCATAATATTATGTATTGGTGTGTTTTAATTTCAGGCACAGACATATTTTCGGAGCTATTGTGCTTTAATGTTGAAGGAAAATACTGTGAGAGAAAACCTGGGAGCTTGAGAGTTCTTCATATAATGCCTATCTATGACACAATGAAAAGACCCATTTAATGAATTTATGACTTTTTAGAGGACACTGATGCTTAGTTGGGCGGCGTTGTTTTGACATGATGATATTATATTTACTTCCTAACTAGGGACCGCCCGGATTTTGAAAAATTTGGCCCTATTACGTGTCTTATTTTAAAGGAAACTTCTAGAAAAATAAAATATATCAGAAAAACTTTTGAGTTTAATGTCTGTATCTGTGGTATCACTATCGTAGCTCTCAAACTAAAAACTATTTTGATTACGTCTTTTTGTTTGAAAGGCAACTTGATCTTGATCAATTCTTCTTAGTCTCTTGAGTCTAAGAACACTCTTGATCAAGTTGCCTTTCAAACAAAAAAAAACTAAATCAAAATGAAACTATGATTCAAGAAAATCGGTTAAGCCATTTGAAGCTCTTTTCAAGTTGTTGAAGGGATGTGAGGAACTTCCACAGGTCTGATTGAATCGAAATTATCCTGTTACTTCAATATCTCGGGGGTTATTTTTTTTAAATTATACGAGATTTTCCCTTGTCAGGTGATATCAAAAGACTCCAACGTGATGGTAGTAGCCCTCGGTGGCAGGCTGCTAGGTATGGTGATTTTTTTTAAATTATACGAGATTTTCCCTTGTCAGGTGATATCAAAAGACTCCAACGTGATGGTAGTAGCCCTCGGTGGCAGGCTGCTAGGTATGGTGATTTTTTTTAAATTATACGAGATTTTCCCTTGTCAGGTGATATCAAAAGACTCCAACGTGATGGTAGTAGCCCTCGGTGGCAGGCTGCTAGGTATGGTGGCCACTGGCCTTCGCGGCAAGTTCCAGCCCTACGCAGTGGCGTGTGTCCAGGCCATTCTGGAGAAGTTCAAAGAAAAGAAGGCCAATGTAGTCACTGCGCTCAGAGAGGCTATCGATGCTATTTACCCTTGCGTGAGTATTTTTAGTAGATCCTGTTTAGTCAAAGTTTAGAGTCGATTTTTACATGCTGGCAAGACTGGAGTATACAAAAATTAAGCTAAACCAAAAAAAAATACTAGTACATTTGGGGATACCAAACCTAATTAGGGTTCCGTACCAAAATGGTAAAAATGGAACCCTTATGGTGCGACTCCCTCCGTCCGTCCGTCCGTCCGTCCGTCTGTCACAGTCGATTATTTCAGAAACTATTAAAGCTATCGACATGAAACTTGGAATAGTTGTGTATAATAGTGGCCTAACATCATTAAAATAAAAAAAAGTTAGTTTTGCGGTTCATTTCGACTTGTTTTTAATCGTAAAACTTACTACAGGTTTGTACGGAACCCTCGGTGCGCGAGTCGCACTTGGCCGGTTTATCATTTTTCACTCTTTTAGCTTTCACTAGAACTTAAGACTTCATCTGCGTGGAATAAGTTTTTTTAATTTCCACAGGAACTCCTTATTTTTCCGGGATAAAAATTAGTCTATGGTACTCTCCAGGTCCTCAACTATATCCATGCAAAAAATCATGTCGATCCGTTGTGACGTGATTGAAGGACAAACCAAAAAACAAACACACTTTCGCATTTATAATATATAAGTATGTTGGACGTTTATTCTCTTTAAAACTAGTGTTTATGTGTTAAAGAGCCATCTTTTTGTAAATTCCATCCTATCGAAACAGGATTGCGTCAGCTAGTGATGACTAGCTAGTGATGTTGACTAACTAACATTAGTACTGTCTTTTCCAGACAAATCTAGAAGCAATAATGGAAGACATGCTAGCGGCATTCGACAACAAGAACCCGTCTATAAAGGCAGAGAGTTCCTTGTTTCTCGCGCGCGCGTTGTGTCACACGCAGCCCGCGGCGTTCAACAAGAAACTGGTCAAGGCTTACGTGGGGGGGCTGCTAAAACTGCTCGAAAGTGCAGGTAAGACTAGAAGCAATAATGATAGACATCAGACATGTTAGTAGCATTCGACAACAAAAGCTTGTCTATAAAGGCAGAGAGTTCCTTGTTCCTCGCGCGCGTGTTGTGTCACACGCAGCCCGCGGCGTTCAACAAGAAACTGGTTAAGGCTTATGTGGCGGGGCTGCTGAAACTGCTCGAAAGTGCAGGTAAGACTAGAAGCAATAATGATAGACATCAGACATGTTAGTAGCATTCGACAACAAGAACTTGTCTATAAAGGCAGAGAGTTCCTTGTTTCTCGCGCGCGCGTTGTGTCACACGCAGCCCGCGGCGTTTAACAAGAAACTGGTTAAGGCTTATGTGGCGGGGCTGCTGAAACTGCTCGAAAGTGCAGGTAAGACTAGAAGCATAATGATAGACATCAGACATGTTAGTAGCATTCGACAACAAGAACTTGTCTATAAAGGCAGAGAGTTCCTTGTTACTCGCGCGCGAGTTGTGTCACACGCAGCCCGCGGCGTTCAACAAGTAACTGGTTAAGGCTTATGTGGCGGGGCTGCTGAAACTGCTCGAAAGTGCAGGTAAGACTATCAAATAAATATTATAAATGCGAAAGTTTGGATGGATGTATGGATGTATGTTTGTTACTCAATCACGCTCCAACGGCTGAACGGATCTGGATGAAATTTGGCACAGAGATAGATTATAGTCTGGAATAACACATAGGCTACTTTTTATCCCGGAAAATTAAGGAGTTCCCGCGGGAAACGAAAAACCTCGACCCACGCGGACGAAGTCGCGGGCATCAGCTAGTAAATATTATTAATGCGAAAGTTTGGATGGATGTATGGATGTATGTTTGTTACTCAATCACGCTCCAACAGCTGAACGGATCTGTATGAAATTTGGCACAGAGATAGATTATAGTCTCGAATAGCACAAAATTCAAATTCAAAATTCAAAATTCAAAATTCAAAAGTTTTTTTATTCAAATAGACTTTTTACAAGTGCTTATGAATAGTCGAATGAATCTACCACTGGTTCGGAATGCCATTCCTACCGAGAAGAACCAGCAAGAAACTCGGCGGTTGCTCTTTTGAAAAAAAAAAAATAAATTACAATTTCATTAATTTGTAATTACATACGTAACCGCTGTCCTTAGCATTGCTGGAGCGATTCAATTCCATGCTCCTTTGTCATTTACGTAATCTTCAACAGTATAATAAGCTTTTTTCAGAAGCATACTTTTAATGGACTTTTTAAACTTGTGTAAAGGCAAGTTTAAAATAGGTTGTGGAATTTTGTTATAGAATAGAATGCTCATTCCCACGAACGACCTTCGGACTTTCTTGAGGCGGAGCGATGGAGTCACATAGGCAACTTTTTATCCCGGAAAATTAAAGAGTTCCCGCGGGAACCGAAAAACCTCCATCCACGCGGACGAAGTCGCAGGCATCAGCTAGTAAGCAATAATGAAAGATCAAAGACATGTTAGTAGCATTCTCAGCAGCCGCACCCTCATTTACTTAAAATGGCTTCGGCTAGATCCTTGAAAGTACCAGGCTTCGGCTCGTCCTTCCAATATAACTCAGCCGTCAATTGCTTTATTTCCGGCCTGGACAGTAATATAAAATCTGCATTGAAAAATGGATCTACTTTGGCGGATTATAGCAAATAAAACTTCGTTCTTTCATTATCATGGTCTTTTGCAAAATAATGCCTGCTTCTATCCAAGAAAAAAAAATCTTATCTCAGTTAAAACATTTATCTCGATTCAGATCCAGCCGTAAGAGATGCAGCGGCGGAAGCCTTGGGTACTGCAACGAAGTTGGTTGGTGAAAAGAACATTGCACCACACATTGGCAAATTGGACAACCTCAAAGAGCAGAAAATTAAAGAGTTTGCTGACAAGGTAATATTTTGCTTATAGCAAACTAATTTTTTATAAACTGTATTTTTTGGGCAAACAAATCATCACCACTTTGGTTATAATTTAGTTGAACAAAAATTAAAGTCTATCCTATTCCATAGAGAACATCCTTCCCTCGTATTTTTTCATTGTTCCCTTTTCAATAATGGTAGGGGATTTTTAGGCATAAAATCATCTTTTTACATAAAGCTTGACGATAATAGAGTCTGACTGATATGGTTACCAATCGGGTGTTAGTGATAATGGATTAAAGCCATTATGCAATCTGTGAGACAGAAAAATGGTTAATCCCATATATACAGGGTTAATTGTAATTTACCAACAACCTCCCACATATAACTTCTATACATGATACTGAACAACATTAATTGTTCAACGACTTTTCACATAACTCAATAAATTAACCAAAATAATATTTCTAAGTTAACAATCTTATCAATCTTAACAATCCAGTTACCAACTTCGATCGACAGCTCAGCCAGTAAAATAGACAAGCGAGTCATAACTTGACCACACCATCAAATAAAGACACAGTCTTAACCTGTCACAGTATTTTAGTCCTGTAAGCTTTAACAAATCTCATTTGAATAGTCATATAAATCTACCACAGGTTGAATATGCTCTTTCTACCGAGAAGATCCAGCAAGAACCTCTGGTAATAAACTTGAAAAGTAAATCCATATAGTTAAAATTAATGAAATAATGGTATTATACATAAGTACTTCAAATGGCACAACACTGTAAACGCCCTCCGCCCCGCTGGGGGGACATAGGACACTAAAACAACAACTTCAAATTCGTGGAGACTTTGAACGTAAAGATGTTACTTTTTGCCAAAGTACTGGAAGAAGTGTAACTCAGAAATTTATGAAAGTATTCATTTAATATTTTCAAATACACACTTCTTGTACAGGCACATGCTTAATGTAATTTTCCATTATCATACAGGCTGAGATAAAAGTAAAAGTATCAGCTCAGAAGAAGGAAGCAAAACCAAAGTCAGCTACTGCCGTAACTGGCAGAGGCGATGGTAAACCAGCGGCCGGTTCGTCACAACCCAAGCCTGTGAAGAGGCCAGCTACTGGTAAGTTAACTGCAGCTTATCCAATAGAAATCATCATCATCAGCAATATCAATTGTTGGAATTAAGCCTTCCATACTGTATGGTCCACAGTACAACCATACATTTTACTCCATCAGCATTAACCTAGTTTTCATTACACATTCAATCTTACAATAAATCAGTGCGCAAATCATCATCGCGACCAGCCAGCGTGCAACTCATTTATATCATTAGCATTTAGCATTAATTATAATTATTTTAATAATTATAATTCTAGTTCAGTATCAATCAATAAATATTATATCAATCACATCTATCGTGCAAACGTCCTAGACCGAACATTTGGTCCTTCGAGCTGGATTTGAACCAGCGACCTATGGAGAGTGCCACCACACCGTCCAGGGCATCAGGCTTCATCATCCAGCCACTTCCTGCCACCCTCTTTATATCTTTAGAACATTATGCTCGACGGAGCACCTTACTACGCTTGATACATTTACAATAATAATACACAAATTCTATAATGGGACATTACGGTTCAGACGTGACATGTAAAAACTAGCTCAAGAACATCGACGCATGCAGGCTTTGCCGAGTGGCTGCGGATACGCCATTACAACTCATTTGCTACTGTCCTGCACAGATGCATAAAATATGTAGCCTCCACCTATTAATAATTGGTAGTCTAAATATATAAAAGGAAAAGGTGACTGACTGACTGACAGATCTTACAAACGCATTGATTATACCACTGCACGGATCGGGCTGAAATTTGGCATACAGATAGCAATTATGACGTAGGCATCCGCTAGGAAAGGATTTCAGAAAATACAACCCTGGACCCCCTTAGTTTAAAATTTAAATGAAAATCAAACCTACCGTGAGTGAAGCCGAAGGCAACAGGTAGTAGATCTATAAGTATTTTATTGTTTACAGCTGTAAAGAAAGCAGCCGGCAAGAAAGCCCCAGCGAAAGCTCAACTCAGTCCACCTAGAGAACAAGAGTTATCTGAAGAGGAGATAGATGCCAGAGCAGAGCAGTTGTTCCCAGGCGATGTCGTCAGTAGTAAGTCTTTATACACGTGTGACGTCATCATAAATTCAATATGGCGGATTAAGAGTTATTTGGACTTCTGTTAGTATTTCTCAACCTGGTATGCGTCGAGAACAAGAGCTGTTATCTTATGAGAAAGGTGCCAGAGCAGAGCAGTTGTTCCCTGGGGATGTTGTCAGTGGTAAGTAACAGTAACCTGTGACGTCATCGTACATTCAATATGGCGGATCAAGCAACATGTGCACCCTTGTTGGTATCATTCAACGCGGTGGTAGCCGTCGTACGTATTTAAAAACAGTAAAGTATAAAGGTGTTGGGTTTTGGTTTTATAAATTTTATCTTGCCGACTTTACTTAGTCTTTATTTATAAGAAACTGGCCAAAATAAACAAGTACTAAATAAATAAGAGGTGCATTACAGAAAATTATTTTTCTCCATCAGGTCTTGGTGATGGTAATTGGAAGAACCGGCTAACTGCAGTGAAGTCCTTCCACTCAACAATCCAAGGCCTCACAACTGCTGATACGTCGGCACAAGTCTTATATCGCGTGCTAAATAAGAAGCCAGGCCTCAAAGACACCAATGTACAAGTCCTAAAGGCTAGGCTTGAGGCCTGCAAATACATAACGGAGAACTTTCCGATTTCCACGTAAGTGAACTTAAAATTGTTTTTTAATTATCAATCAACCACTTATCAGTTATATTGCAAACAAGCTGACCCGACAGACGTCTTGTCCAAATTTCAATAAATTGAGTTCATACAAAAATCCCATAGAAATAAAGGACGTTCAGTTATTCCTGAATTGAAAAAGATTCTGATAAACTTTTCCAATTTTTTTTCAAACCTCTGAGGCGAAAAACAAAATTAGGTATTCGGTTGAGCGATTTGCTCTCGATGAGCCTTTATTGCTGAATAAAATATTTAACAATAATTAAAATGTTTTTTTTTCACATAATATTTAATTTAAAATCAGTTTGTCCTGTGACATAGGGCCTCCTCCAGAGACAATTGATTTTTATTTATATAGATAGTGGTCTTATTCTGATCTTATGCAGCGTCTAGCCAAATTTTATCTAAAGTTTTAAACTAAAATCATTATAAATTGAATTACAATTTAAAAAATAAATACAATTATTTATTATGTTAAAATATTGCATCTGTTAGTCTCAAGTGCTAAAATAAAAATGTTACTTCAACAGGACAGCAGCAGATTTCGTGTTACAAGACGTAGTAACAAAGCTCGGTGAAGCCAACTGTTCGCCTGTCTCATCCGACTGCCTCACGTCGTTAGCCGAGGGCTGCGGTCTGGAGCACGTGTTGAATGAAGGGCTGACCTTTGCCATGGACTCGCAGAAGAACCCTAAAGTACAGGCGGAAATGTTCACCTGGATGGCCGTTGCTGTCAAGGAGTTTGGGTTTACGTAAGTTTTTGTTTTTGGCACTTGTCTTAAGATTTAAAATGTCATCAGATTAGGAGTGTAATGTAATCAGTTCACCGCTTGATTAATAGATTTATGTAACCACCACCACTACCACTACAGCCCATTAACGTCCCACTGCTGGGCACAGGCCTCCACTCTCATAGGAGAGAGGGAATTAGAGCTTAAACCCACCAAGCTGCTCCAATGCAGATTGGTGGGCTTTAACGACTATTATCGTGTTACTGATAATAACCGGGACCCGACGGCTTAACGTGCTCTCCGAGGCACGGGGGCGAAACACCGCCAACTTCCTGTCTCCGGGCTAGTACTGAGAATGTCTAGAAAAACTCAATACTTATTTATGGCCTGACCTGGGACTCGGACCCGGGACCTCGTCGGCCGCTGTCGAACATGCTAACCACTAGATCAACGAGGCAGTTTTATGTAAAATCATTTTAAATGTAGTTATTTTTGGTAATCCTAAAGCATGATTTTCAGATATCGACATTTCGACAAAACCATTGTACAGTCTAAAATAAGCTCTTTATTACAGAATGAACGTCAAAACAATAGTAGTTCACGCGAAGAAAGCGCTCGCGGCAACTAATCCCAACGTTCGAACATCAGCAATTAACTTCCTGGGAATTCTATCCTTGTATGTGGGGCCCTCTCTACTGAACCACTTCGACAGCGAAAAGCCGGCGACCAAACAGCTGATCAGCTTCGAAATAGACAAGTATGCTAATAGTTCGCCACCGACGCCAACGAGACAGTTGGGGACAGTTAGTAAGGTAGGTTTTGTTTACTACCAGAACCCATTTTTCTTGCAGCAATTTTGGGGTAGTTTCCACTGAATCAGTTGACAGCTAAAAGCCGGCGACTAAACAGCTGATCAGCTTCGAAATAGACAAGTATGCAAATAGCTCGCCACCGACGCCAACGAGACAGTTGGGGACAGTTAGTAAGGTAGGTTTTTTTACTACCAGAACCCATTTTTCTTGCAGCAATTTTGGGGTAGTTTCCACTGAATCAGTTGACAGCTAAAAGCCGGCGACTAAACAGCTGATCAGCTTCGAAATAGACAAGTATGCTAATAGCTCGCCACCGACGCCAACGAGACAGTTGGGGACAGTTAGTAAGGTAGGTTTTTTTACTACCAGAACCCATTTTTCTTGCAGCAATTTTGGGGTAGTTTCCACTGAATGACTTCGGCAGCGAAAAGCCGGCGACAAAACAGCTAATCAGTTTCGAAATAGACAAGTATGCAGCTCGCCACCAACGCCAACCAGACAGTTGGGGACAGTCAGTAAGGTAGGTATTTTACTACCAGAACCCACAAATTTTCTTGCAGCAATTTCTTCAAATAATTTGCTTTCTGTACTAGTAGCAGTCTTCACATTCTTAATTTTGGGGTAGTTTCCACTGAATCACTTCGACATCGAAAAGCCGGCGACTAAACAGCTGATCAGCTTCGAAATAGACAAGTATGCTGTAAGTTGGGGACAGTTAGTAAGGTAAGCTTTTGTCCCCTTGCCCACAAATTTTCTTGCAGCAATTATTTTCATCAGTCTTCATAGTCTGGATTTTGGGGTACAGCCAAAAGCCGGCGACCAAGCTCGCCAAAAACGCCAACGAAGCAGTAAGGGACCGTCAGTAAGGTAGGTTTTATTTTCTTAGCAACTATTGAGTTTCTAGCCTGCGTTTTCTCATCTGAAATTTAGCTCTAAGCTGCAGGTGTTTGAATAAATTCGTCGCCGAGAAGTCGACAGACGGTAAGGTAGGTTGTTTTTAATAAAAGCACCCACAAAGTTTCTTGGCAGCACCGCTTTAGAATCTCAAGCTGTGTTTCCAATCAGTGATAACCTTCTCTGAATGGAACATAGACTTGACGTTGTAGTATTTAGAGTAGACAAAAAAATAATCGTCGACTTGTTATTATCGCATATAAAATGCGCTAATATAATCTATATAACTAGTGGTTCGCCCCGAACTGAGACCTCGCGGTTTCACAGAGCGCCATCTATTGACATCAGTGTGAAGTTCTGTTAAAAATATCATCATCATTAAAAATTAAATAATTTCGTTTCCTTATAATATTTATCTAATTTTAGTATTTGTTGTTCAAGTACAGGATATAATTCAAATAATTGATCAAGTTTCAGGATTGAGAGTTCAGAAAATTGAGAGTTCTGAGGTCAACTTTGGACGTTAGAAAATCGCCACTTTGAAAGCCCCCCTTTCGTCAATTTTAGGGGAAAAATTAAAAAAAAAATATTTTTGGACTCTATTCCTAATTATCTTTAAAATGATATACTGCAACCCTATGTAACGCTATAAAAAATATTTTACTTCGCATTCGCTTCTATGAGTGCCCCCCTGAAATAAAAATTTTTATAACTTTTTAAGCCATATTCGGCGGGAGGCCATCGGTTTACATATTATATTTAAATTTGAAGTAATTACGTTCGGAAATTCAGAAGTTATAAGGCTCTGACAGACGGACAGACGGACGGACGGACAAGTGCCAATTCACCCAAGTAGACTCAGAGACCTTCGCTTCGCTCGGTCAACTATAAAATATAGGGTATAAACCTACAAACTCAGGAGTCCAGTTTGCCTCTTGTAGCGACGATCTATTGACGCTATTTAAACAAAATATTAGTTAGTCGATGTTTCCGTAGATAATAATACAATTTTTTTCTAGATAAAACGAGTTCGTTTCATGCCAATCCCAATAGTTAATTCTATCGAGAGAATTCCATCGCAAAACATGTTTATCGCATTCTATAGAAACTTGTGTCATGCGTTTTGCAATACAGTGTGCCGCTTAGCCACAAGTACGAAATACATGTGCCTGTCTCTCATGGTAAACATTGATTCGCAAAATAATAAATTATTATAGTTTTAAAAAAACTAAAAAATATGCTTTAGGAATGCGCTTCAAAGTTTGATACCGTTGTCAGAATTAGGTCATCAAAGGACTTACTTGGACAAGTCAAACGAGCCCAATACAGATTCTGTGTAGCCTACGATATTTGAGAGGCTTAAATCCTGTTTTAAAATCATATAGTTCAGGCTTTGGGCACTTTTTATGTACAGTGAAATTAATAAAAAGATAGGAGCTTTTCGATTGCAATGTTTTGGATTTAAAAGAGTTCTTATCTTCTTGGTGATGTAGCTATGCAAGGCTCTGTAAAGAGACCCGGCATCACTTTGACCGTCGCCGATCTATTGTGATCGCCACCATCTAAAGTTCCTGGTCAATACTACTTCCTGCTAGGATCAGCACCAGCTTCCTGGCTGAGATATTCTTTGCCTCTTTGGGATCCACTAGGTGCTTCTCTAGGAGGAGGCTACGTTTGTGCATTAAGGCGGGGCAATAGCAGATAATGTGTAATGGCGTTTCCTCAGCCTCGAGGTTGAACATATTGTCTGTTCAGCCCGCAATGAGAGAAAGAGAGATAAATTCAAAAGAGTTACCAGTTTTGTGTATTATAGGGCTTCATATCAAATACCTCATCGTCTATAACATTTTTAGTCTGCAAGCAAGGGCTCGATGGGCGATGAACTTGAGGAACCGTATGATGAACCGATGGACGATGAACCGGTGGTGGTGGAGGATTCTAGGCCCCGTACTGATATAGCACCACTCATCACCGACTCCTTGGTCGCTGAATTCAATGATAAGAACTGGAAGGTAATGTATACTTCAGATCTTATATATCATTTTTTTTTAATTATTATACATCTGCTCATAGTCCACCGACTGATCGCATGATAAGACCCAGCAAAAAGAAAAAGAATTATACACTAGCTGATGCCCGCGACATCTTTCGCGTGGATTGAGGTTTTTGGTTCCCGCGGGAACTCTTTAATTTTCCGGGATAAAAAGTAGCCTGTGTTATTCCACACTAATCTATCTCTGTACCAAATTTCTTCCAGAGCCGTTTTCGCGTGATTGAGTAATAAACATCCATCTATCTATCCATCCATTTTTTCATTTATAATATTAGTATAGTATACATATTCTATTTTATCATTATTTTAACGGTACAACATTTATAGGTCTGGATTTATTGAATTTAGATTTTCGTAAAACACATGTTTTGATTTGATTTTATATAGTTTGTTCCTATGTTCTTGTAATATAAACGTAGGTCTTTAGATAACTTTAACTAGTAGTAGAGTAACTTTTTGTCTGTGTAGTCGTAAATATTTTTGTGCTATTTTCGTGGTTGTGAATCATGTTTATTATATAAAACCTAATTTATAATGTTTCTGCAAAGTAAAACCCCTTTATTTCCATTTCCATTTCCCTAAATTTGGCCCATTTTCCTAAATTCAATATGCATTTAGAAATATTTGCTTTTGTAAACGCTTTTTTCGAAACTGAAACATACGCATTTGTATGCAACTTAACCTCCCTCTCTTTCTATCTTACTCTATCCAATTGCAGGTCCGTAATGAAGCCTTAGACAAAGTAAAGGCCATAATCCAAAACTCGGCACCAATAAAGGCTTCATTGGGTGAACTGCCCGCGACATTATCAGCCCGATTGTTCGACTCCAACTCCAAGCTAGCCCAGAGTGCAATACAGATCTGTGAGTTGCTCGCATCAGCTTTGGGGCCGAAGTGTAAACAGCATGTTAGGACTTTCTTCCCACCTTTTTTCCAAGGTAAAAAACAAAGATTTTTTTTTACTCATAATTGTTTTTTTTTTCAGCTTAAATAGGCGTATAATTAGCACAAACCGCCTACTATTCGGGGTTTGGTAAAAAAAATCGATAAGAGAATATTGAAAGAGAGCAACGCTATTTGTTATGATGTTGTTGACGTCAATAAAAATTCAAAATGGCGGTTCCGTTAAAACTAGGGAATGAATTTTTTTGAGGAAAAAAGTTATTGTTAAAAAATTTAAACAGTATGGTTTAAACGTGTCTGATTTCGACGCGCGGTAAAAATTAGAATGCTTCAATTTAACAAAGTGTCTCGCAGTAAAGTTTTTAATCACACAGTCAATATTCGATTGCATGCACCCTTGAAATCTTTCCCTGTCCATCTTGCATATAAAGTACATAAGATGCCTGATGGTGAACATTCCAACGTATCTTACACGCTATCGTACCGTAACGTTAAAATGTAAGCCTTTATTTGTAGCGTTCGGTGACAGTAAGCAATGGATTCGAGCGGCAGCCGTGTCTTGTGTCGAGGCGTGGTGCAAGGAAGTCGGTCCTCAGGCAGCCTTTGAGGGGGAAATGGTGTACGATGCACTTAAAGCTGGCTCTCCTGTACTAAGAGCCTCGCTGTTCCAGTGGATAGCTGAGAAACTACCCATCAGTAAGAATAATTGAATGTCAACCAATGCCCCTAACTAATTAATTATTTTTCATTACTCATACACGGAAAGTAGGTTTGAAGTTGCCTGAGAAGCGGGTTGAAAGTAATACTTTTCAGCCCTAGGGAGAATCGTTTTCAACTGAATTTTTATTGGAGTTCAAATGAAACACGCCTTTTTTTTTTTTTTTTTTTTTTTTTTTTTTTTTTTCATCCATAGACAAGAAGAAAGATAGACTTTATTCATAAAGTAAAGACAACTGATTCATAGACTTTTTATTTTGACTTTCCTTATATTCGTAATGAAAAGCACAGTGTTTACCTCGGGATGAAAGACTTATTTAGTCCCTCGAACTATAGGCCCCCTCGCTACGCTCGGGCGCCAAACCCCGTCTCGGGACTAAATAAGTTACTTTCATCCCTAGGGTAACAATGTACTATTAAACCTTCTTTTTATCAACTAAAAGTTAGCCCTTGACTGCGATCTCACCTGATGGTTGATGCTGTATAAGATGGTAGCAGACTGACGTGTTATGGACATGGCAGTTATATTAAACCCAATACCCCTATTTGGTTTCTAAACCGTTACCGTTTGCCGTTAGGGTGGTAACTAGCCACGGCTGAAGCCTCCCTTCAGGCCAGACAAGGGAAAATTCAGAAATTATAAATTCCCGAGGTGATCCTGCCGGAGATTGAACCCGGGACATCCGCACGTTAAGACAACAGCTCACATAGGTCGTCAAAAACCTCCGAGGAAGCAGGTTTCAGTGCATAGAAGACACTATAGGATATCATGTTGGAACGTGCACCAGTGCCTATGTTGTTTTTTAATAATTATTATTTTTATTCTACTTCAAGCTTCCTTGATAGTGTGAGATTTTCCAAGTGAACCCAGTTCTGGGTGAAATGATCTCTTGCCTTCCCTAATGCTTCTATATATAACATCTACTTAGCAATTACTTGTCCTGAAATTATTAAATGTTATTCTTAATTTCAGTTCCACTAAAGGCGTTCCCGCGTGAAGAGCTAACAGTTTGCGTGCCATTACTGTTTGCGTGCCTCGAAGACAGGGCGGCCGATGTGCGCAAGGCGTCCGCAGACTGTGTGCTGCCTTTCATGTTGCACCTCGGATACGAAGCGATGCACAAACAGATAGACAAACTGAAGGTAACTAACATTGCGTTTTTTTTTATTGTGAGATAGGCATACGCTTGACGACAATCATGCTTAGTGCAAAGCAATGATGAGGTCTAGGTTGGAGCGCGCTTGCCTAGAAGATGCCTATTCACTCTTGCCTTGAAGGTACTTAAGTTATACGTGGCAGGAAACACGTGCGGTGGGAGGGTGTTCCACACTCTAGCGGTTCGGATCAGAAACGTCGAGCAAAAACGTTTCGTGCGGGCAGATTGGACCTCAACCACATATGGACGCCAACGCTGGCGGTTAGATCAGCGTGCCGCTCAGTCAGGCAGTTTGCGTGCTATTGCTATTAGCGTACCGCGCAGACAGGGCGGCCGATGCTTTTCATGCTGCACCGCCGATGTGAAGCGATGCACAAATAGATGGACAAACTGAATTACGTGCCGCTCAGTCATTTGTTTGTAAGCCAGTTGTAAGTTTCTATTAGCGTGCCGCGGAGTCAAACTTTGCGTACCTAAACCACAATTTACTAACAGAAATGTCCAATCAACAAAATAAAAGGAGTAATCACAGTTCGCACAGACTTTGATGAGCTTTGGCCTCTCCATGTATTTTAAAACTTCAATTTTTATAATATCTCTTTGACGTTAAATTATGTAATCTAATAATCAGATTACATTATTTGATTTAACTTTAATTTATTTTATAATTATTATTAATAATAATTTATTGTAATAGTGCACTTATTTCAATTACGGTTATTTCAACATAAAATATCCATTAGAACTTTGCTTTAATTCAGCCTGGCTCGAAATCGGTGGTTCAAGCGGCTTTAGACAAGGCCCGGCCAAATCTCCCAGTACAGCCTTTGCCAACAAAGGCCAAGGCAAAGGATGAGCCTAAAGGAGTTAAGTCAGCTGGCGCGTTAAAGAAGGAGGGTGAAAAGAAGGGAGGGCCTGCTAAGGCGAAGGTATGTTATGGCTGAATTAGTGGTATTTTAAATTTGCGTTACCTAAGCCTACGTTTAGACGGAATGTTGATGATATCCATGGTTTTTTGTACTTATTTCATTGCTTAGATTTAATAGATCAAATATTAGATTTTATTTGCCATATGACGTCATAATAAATCCAACATGGTGGACATTTTTTTTTATTGCGCAAGCCTATCAAGGCTTGCGCTTTGTGACAATCATGCTTAGTACAAAGCAATGATGAAGTCTAGGTTGGAACGCGCTTGCCTAGAAGATGCCTATTCACTCTTGCCCTGAAGGTACTTAAGTTATATGTGTTCCACACCCTAGCGGTTCGTATCAGAAACGTCGAGCCAAAACGCTTCGTGCGAGCAAACATAATAACAGCGGAGAACTTTATGAATCGTAACATTAATCATACTAAATGTGGGAAAGTGTTTTGATTTGTCCTTCAATCACGCCGGAACAGAGCAACCGATTGACATGATTTTTTTGCACCTTGTGTAGTTGAGGTACTGGAGAATAACATAGGCTTAACATAACATACTTTTGTCCTGTAAAATCAAAGAGTTACCCCGGGGTTTTAAAACCTAAATAAACACTAACGAAGTCGCCGGCATCTTTAGTTTTTTTAATAAGGAATATTGCAGAATATTTAGGAAACTTTTACTATTATAACTTGTCATAGTTATTACTAGCCTGGTTTCGCCTGCAGCTAAGTAGGTATTTTGCCCGCAGTTTCGCTAACGTTAAGTTTGATCTTCATACATATTAGCGGATGCCAAATTTCGGCCCGATCAATTCAGTGATTTGAGCTGTGCATTGATAGATCAGTCAGTCAGTCATTCAATCAGTCACCTTTTCTTTTTATAGTATTTAGATTTAGATTCTTTCATAGGTCATAATTATTAATCATCTCCACAATATTTTTTAAGGTGGTGAAGCCAACGTCTGCCTCAAGCCGCGGCAAGAAGGAAGATGAGGATTGTGCGCCGCTGCTGCCCAACAATAACGCAAAGAACCAACGAATTGTTGACGATCAGAAACTGAAAGGTACATTATTTACACTCAAAATAATCCTTTAAGATGCTAGGGATTTCTTAACCACAGGAATGTGAGAAGATGCCTTGAGAGTGGTGCACGTGAAAAGCTATTAATAAATGTTATAACAGAGTTATTAATTAACTAAAACCTATTGTCTTGTATTTAAAACCTATTGTCAGATTTCACATACGCTCGCTACGTATTATCGCTAAATCGCATAGAATTTACGAAAGCCTAGAATTATTAGTATCTATGTGCTGGTCTAACACGGGCTTAGGGCTACACTAACTTGATTAAACTTTTGTCTATATAAAGTGTGTTTCACGTGAGTAACTGAATCCTTTCCATTCACTACAGAAACCAATAGTTTTGGATAACAAAAGCTTAATTAAACTTAATAAGTATTAATAGGTATTTAACATCGTTTAGCGAAATTACACTTATTTACCCAAGTACCATAGGCATCCAGATTCCAAACCCAGTTCCAACTAAGTTCAATTCCACCATTTTCCTTTATTCTAAGTCTGTAATGGGGATTCTTGGTAATTAATAAAATATTGCATTTTAGTTCTAAAATGGAACTTCACAACTCCTCGCGAGGAATTCTTTGAACTACTGAAGGAACAAATGAACAGCGCTGGATTGAACAAACAACTTGTGGCCAACATGTTCCACAATGACTTCAGGTGAGCGTAATTTAATATTTTGTAGATTTATTTTATTAATTGTATTGTGCTATACCGATCTGACTTTCGTAAGCGCTTTTATGGAAATGGAAGAATAATAAATATACAATCTTATGAGCCTAAATCCATACTATAATATTATAAATGCGAAAGTGTTTCTGTCTGTCTGTCTGTCTGCTACGCTTTCCCGGCCCATCTTTTCAACCGATTTTGCTGAAATTTGGTATAGAGGTAGGTTATATCCCGGGGAAGGACATAGGATACTTTTTATCCCGGAAAATTAAGGAGTTCCCGCGGGAATCAAAAAACATTATTCCACGCGGACGAAGTCGCGGGCATCATCTAGTCAAAGAATAAATCTATCGGTCTAACCTGTCTGTCTGCTACACTTTACCGGCCCATCTTTTCAACAGATATTGATGACATTTGGTACATGGAAAATTAAGCTCTAACTTAAAAGTTTTTGGAAGTCAGTCAAACAGTATTTGTTATATCATAGCCAACTATAAAACAAACAATACACTCTTGCAATGTTTTTTCAAACTGACAATCGTTCTTTTTACAAATTTTAAGCAGTTTATTCTTCTTATTATGTTTTATGGCTTTTATTAGTGCCACACCAGCAGTTTATTAAGATTTAGGCCCACTTGCGTAACGTTTGATTTAAATATCTCCTAAATAAAATTAGTTAAATGTATTTAATTGTGTAAACATGTTTATCCTAATCGCATTTATGATCGTCTTGCACGAGGCTCTTTTGGATGTCATTTAACTAAATCGGTTTAGCGAGTCGGTAAAGCAGTAATTGCGTTCCATTTCATACCATTTGAGATGGATTGAGAGGAAATTGTGTTTGCATTACAACTACGCATGAAATGAAACGTAATTTTTTTTCAAAACGCAATTCAAACTTCAAAGTCCAAAACATCCCAATGACTTTGGAACAGCCATAATAAAATTAATTTAGTAAATATTGGCTTAAAATAATCTGAATTGGATTTAACGCAACAAAGCAGGTGTCGGGGGACCCAATTTTAGTAAAGCGAGGAACAAATAAAGTAATGTTTAGGACGATAGAACTAATTCTTCCATCATAGAATGTAAAAAAGCTGATGCAATATAACAAGCAGACGAACAAAAAAGAAATATTATTATTTATTTTGTTTTCAATTAACTTCAATCTCTCTTTCTTTTTTAACCCTTTAATTTTCTTGGATATCAAGTGTCCTATGTTTATGCCTAGGATGTAAGCTATCTCTGCAAATTTTCATCAAGATCGGTACATAGGTTTATTGTAGGACATCCACACGCCGCAGTCTTGTGTCACCTGGATGCAGCGGCTCCCTGCGACTCGGCCCATCTACCTAGGGGGGTCGTGGCTAGCGCTACACTTTCCCGTGCTTTCTTCAAACTCAAACACGTTTATTTCATGCGGGATATACTTATGTATGACTTTTATGATGCTTTTTATTTTACAGTTGTCCCATATATTTGAATCATGTGCTGATCCGTGCTATCTAGCCACAACAATTAGAACTGATAGGTAGGTTAGCAGCAGCTACACACTGAGTATTATAGAAAAGTAGCCTTTTCTATTTCTACCGATCTCTGCATCCAGGCGAAAATATTCTCACAGTCTTCTGGAAAACTGTTGAACAGATCAGTTCGTGCTAGGAGTTGTCGAGGTCTACTTATAATAATATTCTATGATTTCTTCGTTGTCGTCAGAATGTAGTTCGAAAAAATCCATTGTGTGCTCAATAATATTCGTCAAATTGGTCCACTCTTTACGTTTTACAGAGAAATACATTTTTTTATTTGTTATTAAATTCATAACACAACTGACAGCAATGACAACAGCTTAAATACGTTTAGCGGCGTTAAATAGCCATTCTGGGATGTTTAAATTTGACAGTTCGCTAATTGTATTTAGCAGAAAAATTTACGTTGTGCAAGACGCTAATTGTATTTAACCGTTTAAATGCGTTTAGGACGATTTTAAATACGATTTAAGGATGTTACGCAAGCGGGCCTTAGTGTAACAACTTATTATGTACTTAACTACAATCAGAAAATTATAATGGTTCATTTAACTTTAGTTTTGACTCTAGGCTCAAATAAGGCACATTTATATGTCAAAATAGTGCCATAATTATGAATGATTATGGTTCTAAACTTTACACTCTGGGCTCTAAATTAGGCATGCTTATGATTCAAAATAGTGCCATAACTTTTTTCCCTACCAGTTACGGCATACAAACAAGTTTTAGCAAATAATGGTGATTTTTTTTAATTAACAGGTACCACTTAAAAGCCATAGAAGCACTATCAGAAGACCTCCACGAGAATGGAACAGCTCTAATGGCGAACCTCGACCTGGTCCTCAAATGGCTGACCCTGAGGTTCTTTGACACAAATCCATCAGTCATCCTCAAAGGGTTGGAATATCTCACAATCGTGTTCCAATACCTGAGTGATAATGACTACACTATGGCAGAGTATGAAGCTAACTGCTTTATCCCTTATTTGGTTTTGAAGGTATGTGCTTGAATCACAAAAGAATTTAAGTTTTGATTAATGTCCGGTTTCTATATTCAATCCACTAATAGTAGATTAGTAGCCAAGGGCTGTAAGGCATCAATTGCAGCCCGAGATGTGCTCGTGCGCCTATAGTTCGAGGGTGCAATTGATGCTTACACCCGAGCTAACTACTCTGCTTTACATCTCGATTGTGAGGTAAGTAGGTCCTTATTACCCCCAAATGGAGCTTGAAGGTGACCAATTAGCGCTCTAGGGTAATAATGTAGCTAGAAAAGCCCTAGGGTGGTAAGTAATTTAAAAAAAAAACTCTTCACTCTTTCAAAAAGTTCGCGTACATCTAACCATCATACTTTTTTAATTACTTACCGCCCTAGGGCTTTTCTAGCTACATTATTACCCTAGAGCGCTAATTGGTCACCTACAAGCTCCATTTGGGGGTAATAAGGACCTACTTACCGAATATGAGAGATGTAAAGTATTGATAAGGTCCATAATTATGTTGTAATTATCTTATAGTGTAGAATAAATTTTCCATTCGAGACACACAACTATAGAGATCGAACCTACCTGAGTATTTTATCGACAAGGCGCAAAGCGTTGCACATTGCCATAAATGTCCAATAGGATTGTTAATGACATTTATGGCCCAACGCCTCAGTTGTTAACGCGAGCACTATAGTACAATTAATCAATTACATATAAAAATACTTGTCCTGACTGACTGATCTGTCGCACATATCGCACAGCTTGAACCAATAGTTGAACTTGAAATTTTTGACAGTAGATTTCTTTTAATGAAATAGGCACTTAGTGTACGGGTACGAAATGAGCGGTAGCGGGGCGACGGCGGTAGCGGGGCGATGCGATTAGTCGGAGAGCTGGCGACGAATTTCGGGAACAATTTGAAAGAGGTCTGGTTATACTTTATAACCGACAAAAACGTCCGGGATTTATTTTTTCAAATTCTATAAGTATAAAATTTAAAGATCAAGTTGCCAAAAAAATATTTTTTCGGTTTTTTTTTCCAAATGTTATATGCTGCGCAGTAGCGAAATAACCGCAAACGCTCTACCAGACTGGCAGAACTGGATTCGCCAAAAAACGAAATTACATTTTTCCACAATTTCAGATTGCCTGGAAAAGGACCTTCCCGAAATTCGTCGCCAGCTCTCGGCCCCCATCGCCCCGCTGTCGCCGTCGCTCGGCCGTCGCTAGTTTCGTGTCTGACGCCTCAGTCCCACAAACTTATCTGACCCAGTGTCAGCGTCGCTAGTATATTATATGAAAAATAAAATAAAAACAAATACTAATCAGGCATAAAAATTAGTTCCAATTTTATCGACCACACCAGATAAGTTTGTGGAACTATTCTATTTTCGAACGTACTATTAGAAACTATTTAATATTTTTGAAAAGATCACCTTTAGAGTTTTAAAATATTTGGATATCTTTGAGCTTGGGCTCATTTCGGCTTTCGTTTACAAATAAATAAAATGCGTGATTGATGAAATATATTCACATCATTCAATTTTCTTCAATTCTCAAGGTTGGAGACCCAAAAGATACGGTACGAAATGGCGTTAAAGCTCTTTTTAGACAAATATGCGTTGTCTACTCAGTTACCAAGTTGTTTGGATATCTCATGGAAGGATTGAAGTCCAAGAATGCGAGACAACGGGCTGGTATGTAGGATTTTATAGTATTAAAAGTTATAGAGTAGATAATGGGGCTGATTCTGTATAACACTAAACTAAAATGGCAGCTTTAAATCTAGTTCTGTCCCTTTCCGTAGGGAGTATTATGAAAGGGTTAGCAATATTATTTTGTAATGCTCTAATTTTAGTTTAGTAGTTTGACTACCTCCGTGGCGAAGTGTGTAGCGCTGTTGTCTAACGTGCGGAGGTCCCGGGTTCGATCCCCGGCAGGGTCAATTTGGGAATTTATAATTTCTGAATTTTCCCTGGTCTGGCCTGGTGGGAGGCTTCGGCCGTGGCTAGTTACCACCCTACCGGCAAAGACGTGCCGCCAAGCGATTTAGCGTTCCGGTACGATGCCGTGTAGAAAACCGAATAGGGGTATGGGTTTATTATAACTGCCATGCCCCTAACAGGTTAGCCCGCTACCATCCTAGACTGCATCATCACTTACCATCAGGTGAGATCGCAGTCAAGGGCTAACTTGTAGTGGATAAAAAAAAAAAAGTTTAGTTTAGAGATTGTGCACTACAGAATCAGCCCCAATGTCTTCCCGACCGAATTTCGGCCACGGCTGCCTATCTCCGGAGAGATTAGCCATCTGCGCGGGAGATATTATAGTGCACAAGCGTGTGCGTTATACACAGGTGCACTCTCTGTTCCTTTACTCTCATAGCCCGTTGGGACGGAAAATACGACACAACCGGAGAGAGATCAGGCGCAGGACCTACGACCTTGCCTACGACGGCTTTACGTGCTCTCCGAGGCACGGGAGTGAAACACCGCCAACTTCCTATCTCCTGGCTAGTACTGAGAATTTCTTGTCAGAAAACCCAATATAGTCGAACATGCTAACCTCTAGAGTCTAGAGTCTAGACTTAGCTCTAGACCAACGAGGCAGTCAAGTAATTTTGAATATAATATTATTAAACACGATTATTGAGGGACGAGTGGCCTAGTTGTGACAACGCATATCAGTCGATTGCGAATGTTAAGCAACGTTGACCCAAGTCGGTAACTGGATGGGTGGTAGAGGTTTAAAGACCTTTTCGTTTCCTCCGTGCCTCGGAGAGCACATTAAGCCGTCGGTCCCGAGTATTATCACTACACTAGCGGCACGCTATGATGGCCGGTTGACACATTACAATAGGTCAATTTATTCTCGAACAAAAAACAATTAAGTTTTTTTAAATTTATGAATCTCTGCACATCACTATCGTCATAGCTATCGTCAATAAAGTAATACAATTATTTCCTTCAAAGTCGTTATCAATTAATACGGAACGTTTGTCCAACCGGCCATCATAGCGTGCCGCTAGTGTAATATCTGATAAAAATCGTTACAAAACCTATGAGTTTAAATACTCCTAGTCGAGTCGTATGCGGAAGGACGTGGGAACCCACCGCAATATTATCTCAAGAAAACTATCATTATTTGATTAATGGAAAGGGGTCATGACCCTCAGTAATTTGGAATACGAAGCAGAGAGAGAGAGAGATTATTAAACACATATTATGCTTTCAGAGTGCCTAGAATGCATCAATCACCTACTAGAAACCTACGGTTCGGCCGTGATGTCGGGTGGTGTGGGCGCGTCATTACGCGAATTGGCGCGTCACATCGGGGATAGAGATAACGCGGTGCGTTCTGCCGCACTCAACTGCGTCACGAGCGCTTACTTCCTTGACGGAGAGAAGATTTACAAGATGATTGGTCAGGTATGTTGGGGTATACGATCGTATCATATTGTGGCGAGCACTGATGACATAGGGTATGTTCCGATATACACTGCGAGCACTGTTCAGTGCTCTTACTGGGGAGAAAGTCTTTCCGTTATGGACTGACATTATACTGCCGCAGTATCCTAGGGAAATATATGACGTCATAAATCGTCGCCATTTTTGTACTGTGAGCGCTGGCGTTTTCGAGGTAAGGTGCTCTCAGTGCTTTGATCACGTGATCAACAGTTGGACTGCGTTCCGTTTTAAACAGTAACCAGTATAGCTAACTATAAAGGAACGGCTTCGCAGTATACTAAGTAAAGCAATCGCTTGAAACTTGGCAAAATAAGCATCTTCCTTTCCGCTTTCATGATAAAAATTTCGCGCTCGCTACTCTTCCGGTTTAATGACAGTTCCATTTCATGCAGATATCAGACAAGGATCTCTCTCTACTGGAAGAACGCATCAAACGCGCAAGCAAAAGTCGCAGCGCGGACGATCGACGGTCTATGTTGGTGCCACTTTCAGCTTCAGGGCGGCCCATATTGCAAGTAGCTGAGGTAATTATTCTTTCTGCATACATTTTTATAATAATACTTTTACAGTCTACAAAATCCATACTATTATTACATAATACGTGAAACTGTGTATGTCTATTGATTACCTTTTCTCAGATCTGTTCAACAGATTTTAACGAAATTAAGTACAGAGATAGGTTGCATCCTGAGGAAGGACTACGATAAATTACTTAAAATCGGTATAATGTTACGTTATTGTCAGTAAAAATTTTTTTTCGCTTTGCCCAGTGGCGAGACTTAGCTCAGTTTATTCGCTCGGTGAAAGTGCGCAGTGCGGGTGGCGGTCTCATTGTCTAGATCGAAAATATAGGAAACTAGCTGATGCCCGCGACTTCGTCCGCGTGGATCGAGGTTTTTCGTTTCCCGCGGGAACTCCTTAATTTTCCGGGATAAAAAGTAGCCTATGTGTTATTCCAGACTATAATCTATCTCTGTGCCAAATTTCATCCAGATCCGTTCAGCCGTTGGGGCGTGATTGAGTAACAAACATCCATCCATACATCCATACATCCATCCAAACTTTCGCATTTTAATCAGCTTTTAAAAAGCTAAATATTTTTTTAATTCAATTTTTTTTTCATAGGAAGTCAATGAGCGCGTTACGCCTGTAGAGCAAGCGCCGCCCGATGAATACGAAGAGGAAGAAATTGAGGAACAACCGCCTCCTCCAACTCGACCGTAAGTTGCGATCTTAAAAGATAATGAATAGCGCGCGAGTTGAATGCAGAGCTTATGTACACATACAAAAGCTCTGCATTCAACTCGCGCGCGTACTATAGTGGGTGTGGTTGCGAAATACCAAATGAGTTGTTCACATAAGCTAATGTTCCAAATAATGTAATCTGGTCGAATTTCGGCCACGAGCGATGGCTCCTTTCGACGGAAACACGCTCAGGCTGCTACTGACAATGTATTGACATTAAAAGCCATTTTTTTTTTTTATCCACTACAAGTTAGCCCTTGACTGCGATCTCACCTGATGGTTAGTGATGATGCAGTCTAAGATGGTAGCGGGCTAACCTGTTAGGGTCATGGCAGTTATATTAAACCCATACCCCTATTCGGTTTCTACACGGCATCGTACCGGAACGCTAAACCGCTTGGCGGCACGTCTTTACCGGTAGGGTGGTAACTAGCCACGGCCGAAGCCTCCCACCAGGCCAGACCAGGGAAAATACAGAAATTATAAATTTCCAAACCCTGCCGGGGATCGCACCCGGGACATCCTCACGTTAAGGCAACAGCGCTCAACACTGCGCCACGGAGGTCGTCAAAATATAATAATATAATATAATAATTTTTTGGCCTTGCCCGGACAAATCCTTTTGAATCTGGGTCCTAATAATAATCTGTAGCTGAATTACGGTATTATGCAAGAAGGTAATTTGAACAGGCAGCCGAAGTTCTAAATGAATTGTGGAATTTTAATGTTTAAAATTTTTTTTTTAATTATTTTGTTTTTATTTTTTATATATTGTGAGTTGGTTATTATAGCCATAGGAAATTAGAATAACCTACAGTTGCTTTAATTAGTAACTGCCTCGTTGGTCTAGCGGTTAGCATGGTTGACTGCGGATCACGAGGTCCTGGGTTCGATTCCCGGTCGGGCATTAAAATTGTTTGGTATGGAGTTTTTCAGTTAAGCAATTCTCAGTGCTCGTCCTGAGTTGGAAGTTGGCGGTGAGTCACCCCCGTGCCTCGGAGAGCACGTTAAGCCATCCCGGTTATTATCACTAACATGATAATAGTCGTTAAAGTCCGCTAACCCGCACTGGAGCAGCGTGCTGGGTCTAAGCTCTAATCCCCTCTCTTCTACGAGAGTGGAGGCCTGTGCCCAGCAGTGGGACGTTAATGGGCTGTAGTGGTGGTGGTGGTGGCTTTAATTAATCTATACTAATATTATAAATGCAAAAGTTTGGATGGATGGATGTTTGTTACTCAATCACGCCCCAACGACTGAACGGATCTGGATTTGGAACAGCGATAGGTTGTAGTCTGGAATAACACATAAACTACTTTTTATCCTGGAAAATTAAAGAGTTCCCGCAGGAACCAAAATCTCAATTCACGCGGACGAAGTCGCGGGCATTAACTAGTTACACACATGAATTACGCTATGTGCTTTCTTAACAGTGTTATACCGGAACCGAGAGTTATCACGGGTCCCTTCGGACTGGACCCTGATCTGATCGCCAAGCTGGACGCAGAGGTGCCCGTGCGGCGACCGCTCGAGATGCCTGAACACGACCTTAAGTTTTTGGATGAACCCGTTCCAGCTACCACTGTGAGGGCTATCACAGCTCCTGTGAGATCTACGTGAGTTATTCATTACACTGGCTCCACATGCTGGCGCCAATGTTGGCCCCAATGCACCAATGTCCAACGTGTTAATCCAGAAATTAGCCTTAGTTCCACATTGACGACCTCTGTGGCGCAGTGTTGAGCGCTGTTGCCTTAACGTGCGGAGGTCCCGGGTTCGATCCCCGGCAGGGTCAATTTGGGAAATTATTATTTCTGAATTTTCCCTGGTCTGGCCTGGTGGGAGGCTTCGGCCGTGCAGGCTAGTTACCACCCTACCGGCAAAGACGTGCCGCCAAGCGATTTAGCGTTCCGGTACGATGCCGTGTAGAAACCGAATAGGGGTTTGGGTTAAATATAACTGCCATGCCCCTAACATGTTAGCCCGCTGCCATCTTAGACTGCATCTTCACTTACCATCAGGTGAGATTGCAGTCAAGGGCTAACTTGTACTGGATAAAAAATAAAAAATATTGACGTGAGCATTGCGACACTAATTTCTCGATCCATATGTGGGACGAGTAGCATTGAGGCCAACGTTGGCACCAAGATATGGAGTCGGTATTAGTTATAATTTGATGATCTGATTAACAGCAAATTATTTTTGGTGAATGATTTTCCAAATGTCCTTCAGACAATACCTGAATAACTGGATAAAACTATTTTAAAATTTAGTTTAAAATGCAGAAGTTTTTATTTTAAGGAAAATTTTAAAATGAGATAGTTCATTTCACTAAAATAAATTAAGTATCTTGTGTTTACATATGGCCGGTTTCTGAATTAAGCATTCAAGCAAAAATCAGCTAAGTTTTGTTTAAATATTTGAGTAAGACTTCAGTTTTTTGTGTTTCACACGATAAAATTAGAATTTCCCAAATTGTAATTAGCTAAGTATTTCTCCAATCGTCCCTGAGTATTCTCCAACATTGCATTTGCGTTTCGCTACACGTAGAAAAACCGGTATTGACCGAAAATAATATTTATTTCTAATTTTGTTAAATTTTATTATTAAATATGATTCAATAAAATTAATTTTATAGAATTTTATTTAGAAAATTATCAATTTCAAATAAATCAGGCTTTTATCTCATAAAAAACTCTGATGTGCGTTTGATTTCAAATAACCGGGATAGAGAAATGGAACGTACGACATAACATTGTGTCAGAAGCGTCAAAAGTTTGACAAACGGTTTGTTTACTTTTCTAAATCTTGACTTCTGTTTTTATTTGTAATTATTCTTACCAATATTTATAAAATGGATAGAGAAAAGAAAACGAAATATCCCAACTTCACTAACGTGGGGAAAGAAGACCTTCTCGCACTGGTAGCAAAGTAAGTACCTAATATTGAATCGCAGCAGGCGTTACTTTGCGGAAGTCCATGATATTGAATGAACGAGAAGTTTAATTCGCTATAATCCGCCACAGTAGACAAATCTATGTGGTACAGTGCGTGTCCTTCACCAATAGCATGCGAACACCCACCACCCAGCACGATTTTACAATCGTGCATTGTCGAGTCAACATCTCCTGAGGATGCTCCGGTTTCGGAGTGAAACGTACGAGAGTGAAACGTACGAGAGTGATTTGGAAGATTTGTGTGGTGTGGTGCTGTGCCGGTGCGAATTGCTGGGTGGTGGGTGTTCGCATGCTATTGGTGAAGGACACGCACTGTACCACATAGATATGTCTACTGTGGCGGATTATAGCGAATTAAACTTCTCGTTCATTTAAGTACCTAATCGTTATATCATCCCCTTACTCGTAGGCCAGCTTTTCTCCTGGTTCAGTACAATATTCTAGGGTTAATTTTACATGGCCACAATTAGTAGTTAGTTCGTATAAGTAACTCTACTTAGAAATGGAAATTTGTCCAGTCACAAGAAAACCAAACCAACTGGCAACGGACTTTGAATAATGTCATTGTTTTCTTTGAATAACAGGGTATATAGTTCGCGCACGAGTTGAATGCAGAGCAAATGTATGGTGACACATACATTTACTCTGCATTCAACTCGCGCGCGAACTGTAGGTACCTACTAAAATTCTACATCAATGATATAAAGGCATATTATTTATGTGTTTTACATGTAAGTCATCAATAAATGTTCTATCCACAGATAACAAGGTGTGATAGAATGCAAAAAGACAGGGGCATTCTACTTGCAAAAAAAGAAGGAAGAGCGGATTGTAATAATTAAACAATACAATAGCCTATGTACCACAGGACCAAGAGATGAAGAGTAAAGCTGATTGGTGGATCTTCAATTATCGCCACAACTGATGATAATGTGATAATATCATATTATATTTATTACCCAGAAATGTTATATTATGCTGAGTTATTTGTAAAATAAAACAAAATTAAAAAATCCAACAAAGAGTTCCTAATTTCTAACAAAATATTATTTATTATTATTGTTATGTAGTTATTTCTAAAATAACTTTCTACTGATGAGCTTGGGGCAAAGACAGGACATCATTTCGTTCTTCAACAAGTTCATCATCCTGTACCACGTAGGCATCTGGATCTACCTCAGGCTTCTCCAAAGATTTTTTAAATCCCACTACAAGTTAGCCCAACTGCGATCTCACCTGATGATAAGTGATGATGCAATCTAAGATGGTAGCGGGCTAAATTGTTAGTGGTATGGCAGTTATATTAAACTCATAGATTTCTACACCTATGAAGGAAGCCTCCCACAATTCAGAAATTGTAAATTCCCAAATCGAATTGCCGGAAATCGAACCCGGGAACTCCCTTAATAAGACCACAGCGATCGCCACTGCGCCTGGGAGCGTCAAAAGATGAGAACGAAGAATCTTCACTAGAAATCGCAAATCCATACTAATATTATAAATTCGAGAGTGTGTCTGTCTGTCTGCTACGCTTTCACGGCCCATCTGTTTCACAGATTTTGATGAAATTTGGTATAGGGATAGTTTATATCCCGGAAAATAAAAGAGTTAACACTCGGGAATTCAAAAAACTTTAATCCACGGACGAAGTCGCGTGCATTATCTAGTGTGAATATAGTTTAAGTAGCCGAAATTCGTTACTTAAATATCACGCACTCAACTTTGAGATTAGAGGACTTTGAGCACTGTCAAATGCGCTCTGAAACGCAATTTTGCAGTTAAGCATGGATTTAAGTTTCGAAAATGTCAAATTTGAAATTTCTCAAGCTCCAATTCTCAAACCTTACAAAATATCAATTCAGAAACACTATTTTCCTTAATTAGTACTTAATTCACACTTATGTAGTCTTTGAGACAGACTCAACATGAAATTCTCAATTCAGAAACCGGCCGATAGTCTGTCTAGTGAATACTGAGAGTTGATTAATATAATTGATACTGTGGTCATTCATAACTCAAGGAACGTTCAAAAAAACAAATTTTATTATGTGCCTTGTTACCTAATCTGGTACATTGGAGTATCTCTTTCTCTGCGTCGTATTCCTCATTGCTGAGGGTCGTGACTCCTTTCCATTAATCACATAATGGAAGGGTTTTCTTGGGATGGTAATATTGTGGGTTCTCAGTAGGCTTAACATGCGCACAACTAGATATCTCGCGACGACAGAGAGAGTGAGATGTTGTCGTTGCCGGCTAATTTTTCGTTTACCCTAACATGCACAAAATGCGAAATATTGCGGAAAAAAATAGTCTGCATTTAAGGGTTCGTAGAGCAAAATACCACAGATAAGAAATATTACTTTTATCTCTATTTTTGACGTAACGAGACGAGTAACCATGTTAGCTTCGGTAGACAGATAGAGATAACAGGGTAGACAATTTTATTTGTTGTGCACATACTGCTCCTTCCACATACATTCAGATAACCAGACCTAATGTTTTTTTTATTTCTCGCCATTTTGCATTCATCTCTCACTAAACAGTGACTGACTGACTTTCAATCATTTACTAACCACGTTACATCCATTTTGCTACAGAAGCATGGTAACAATGTCGCCGCCTCGGCTCGGGGCGCCGCTTCCGTCCATGCCGTCGTCCGCACACAAGCCAGCGGTCGACGATGCGCAGTTGGCTGACACCATTCACTCCATATCCAGTCCTGATCTCAACGTGAGTACACTATTTTGGGCTATTCTCTCATCTATACTAATATTATAATGGGAAAGTTTGGATGGATGGATGTATGGATGGATGAATCATTCACTCACTCACTTTTCATATTAAGAGGTTTTTAAAAAAACAATCCATTTTTTTTTATACAAACCTTGTCGTAACAACGAACACAAAAAAAAGTATTATCCAATTTGGTGCAGTCGTTCGGAAGTTATGCGCGTACATACATTTCGCGATTCATTATTATTTATATAGAAGATAGGTAGATAAATTCTATATTGCCACACATAACATAACATAAAACAACGCGTGCGCAAGGGCGGTCGTATCACTAAAAGTGATCTCCTCCAGACAACCTATTTCTTAAGGAACTTTAAAAAGGAGCGGGAAAGTGCACCAATAAACATGCAATGATAATATACTACTTAAACTATACATACTAATAATACATAAATAACTAAATATAAACTCATATACATATATAGCAGTACAAAAACCTAGATAATAATAATATAAGATAGATTAGTAATAATACCGGCCAAAAAAATTATAAATATTGGATAGAAGCAGGCATTACTTTGCAGAAGTCCATGATTATGAAGGAACTTGAAATTTAATTCGCTATAATCCGCAACAATAGGCACATATATGTGGTACAGTGTATCTTGCTCTTGCAGCTTATCTTGCACTTGCAGCTTGCAATATTCACCACACCACATAAATCTTCAAAATTATTCTCAACGTAGTGTAGTGTCGGAGTGAAACGTACGTTGAGAATAATTTGGAAGATTTATGTGGTGTGGTGAATATTGCAAGCTGCAAGTGCAAGATACACTGCAAGAGCAAGATACACTGTACCACATATATGTGCCTATTGTTGCGGATTATAGCGAATTAAATTTCAAGTTCCTTCATAAAAAAATTATAGCCAGATTATTTTGTTCCAGGCTGCAATCCGTGCCCTGTCACTCATCTCTGGAGCCCTAGCATCGGGCCGCGGCCCCGCCTTGGCCGTTCACGAAGCGAAACTGCTCTCCGCCGTGGCAGCGCAACTGAGGCGCTTGCGCACCGCGCCGCCTGGTGCTAACTTGGGCCAGCAGACTTTACCCGCTTACAAATACCTTGCGAGTGCTTTGAATACCGTGAGTATTTATATCTATACTAGCTGATGCCTGTGACGTCGTCCGCGTGGTTTAAGTTTTTTTGATTCCCGCGGGAACTCTTTAATTTTCAATTTGGATAAAAAGTAGCCTATGTCCTGCCCCTGGATACAAACTATCCCTATACCAAATTTCATCAAAATCGGTTGAACAGCTAATTTTTTTTGTTTCCCACGGGAAATCTCGAATTTTCTGGTATAAAAAGTAGGGATAGCTTGTATCCTTCCCCAGGATACAAGCTATCCCTGTACCAAATTTTATCAAAATTGGTTGAACAGGTGGACCCAAAGCCGATTGCTTCCATTCAACTTTGTCATTACGAAATTATCACTTAAAAAGATGCGCCGAATTGAGAACCTCCTCCTTTTTTGGAAGTCGGTTAAAAATAATTGATTTTTTTAACATTCCAATTTCAAATGTGTTGTTTTAGTTCTACGACACGGCGGGTTGCGGTCGGCAAGTGGGGGAGAGCGCGTTGCGATCGCTTCTGGGTGAACTATTGCTAGTCCTGGGCGCCACCCCGGGGGCCAGCGGAGCCCCCCCGGGAGATGCGGAGAGGCTCGTGCGGCTGCTGAACAACGTGTGCGTTCGCGTATTGGAGCACTCGCCGCGCACGGCTGTCTTATGGTGAGTTTGCACATTAAATGATGCCATAGTTCGTAGAATCGATAGGCGTTGGGTTCCAACCGTGCTTACATGCATGAATGGCGGCTGTCTGTCAGCAGGCTGTATCTTATGAACTATACAAGGTATATAAGGTATGATTACTAATAATAATTTTATAATTTTATTTCAGTGCTTCACACACGAGGAAAGTTTCTAAACTTACTTAAATACATAATATAAAAAACATTCGGAACCGGCAGGATTTGAACCTGCGTCTCTCTGGGAATCGCGCCCTGAGCGCCTTCGACCACTCGGCCACGTTTTACTAACTAATACTAATTATTAATAATATTGATTATCACCATCATGTTTTATAACATTCGGACGTCAATAAGTGTACAGTGTGTGTATTTTAATCGCCGCTATAACAACAAATATTAAAAATAAATAATATAAAAAGCCCCAAAAAAAAAACGTGATTTTTGGGCGTTTGGGCTTGTTTCTTTTACAGAAGTATTTAAAAAGTACATAGTCATAAATCTTCTACGATGGTACGGTATGGTACGTCCTACTCTTGGTAGTCCTACTCATGTTTAGCCAGTTTTGTATGAGAAGATATTCTAGAAAAAATGTTTTTTTCTTGTCCACAGTGCAATAGTGTCACTCCTCCATGACTCAATAGTGGAATCAGACCCAGCCTATCCGCGCTACCAGGATCTGCTTCTCAAATGCTTCTGGAAAACTCTCAAGATGATCTCGACATGGGAGGTCAATTCCATAGACTATGACGCAGTTCTATATAAGATACATCTGTTTTATAAGGCCTACCCGAACAGCTACTGGAAGAAAAATGCGGAAATTAGTGATACTCCATACAGGTTTGTGATACTTCATATTATAAGTTAGTGATACTCCACATAGATTTGATTTTCCAGGATAAATAGTGTCACTACTCGCTGATGCCCGCGACTTCGTCCGCGTGGATGAGGTTTTTGGTTTCCGCGGGAACTCTTTAATTTTCCGGGATAAAAAGTGGCCTATGTGCTATTACAGACTATTATCTATCTCTGTGCCAAATTTCATCCAGTACGCTTCAGCCATTCCGGCGTGATTGAGTAACAAACATCCGTCCATCCAAACTTTCGCATTTTTAATTTTGGTATAGATTATGCCAATCCTTTGCAGCGTGTTGAAGGACAAACCAAAAGACACAATCAACATACCTACTACTACGACTAGAACCAATATTGCAAAACTGGGCTTTAAAAGATATTTCTTTTTACAGAACAGTCAAAACCCTAGTCCACACGCTAGTCAAAATGAGGGGCGCATCCATTATGAACCATTTGACGCAAATACCGGACGTCAACGAATCTGATCTCTACCCCTATTTACATAAGGTCCTAAAGGTATGTACAATTTAACATGTTAAACTCTATGAATTATAATTAAATAATTTTTCATATAACCTGCATTTAAAGTGCAAGTTTCAATGCCTGCTGAACCACCCGAAACTAGTCAATTTCAGACGGACGTAAGTCGTAATTCCTAATTCCATGAATACGGCTGAATGACGTAGCAGCCCTCCTTTCAATCCTGTCAGAGTATCTTTTGTTTATTTCAAACCTTTTTAATTGTCATTTTAACCATCAACTAAAGTGACAGATATGATATTTTTAAACAACAACCTAGCAACTAAAATAAATAAAAAATACAATTTTGATAAAACTCGCACTTTTAATGCGGATTATATGAAAAATATAGTGAGATTTCAGACTTCGGGTGATGCCAGCCTGAGTGAAAGCACACAATATACTATTGTTGTTTGATTGCAAACTAACACAAAACTACAGGACTGGTATTTTATGAACTTTTTTTTCGTGTCATATCGAGTAGAGTTGTCGATACGATGCGACAGCAACCTTCAAATGGCCTACATTGTCAGGTAGATAAGTTGGTCATTTTCTTTGGAGTTATATCGCGCCGATTTGCGTCGTATTAGTCGCTCACCTAGAACAACGACTTAGGCCTGTTCAATAATTACAATATTTGTAAATGACAAAAATCGATTATTCCAGCAACTCAAACTGGACGAACGGAAAGACGTCTCCTCAGACGCAATCAACGGCGGCCTGCCGAGCGCAGTGAGCACAGTCAACACTGCTCTGAACGCGGGCAGATTACCGCGGGGGGTACACGAGGAGCTCGCGCTCATACTGAAGAGGATCGGCTCCAAGGAACACAACAGAGACGCGCTCTCGCAGCTGTATGACTTACGAGTGAGTATTGTCATGTGACTATAACGTATGGCGCAATCAACGGCGGCCTGCCGAGCGCAGTGAGCACAGTCAACACGGCTCTGAACGCGGGCAGATTACCGCGGGGGGTACACGAGGAGCTCGCGCTCATACTGAAGAGGATCGGCTCCAAGGAACACAACAGAGACGCGCTCTCGCAGCTGTATGACTTACGAGTGAGTATTGTCATGTGACTATAACGTATGGCGCAATCAACGGCGGCCTGCCGAGCGCAGTGAGCACAGTCAACACTGCTCTGAACGCGGGCAGATTACCGCGGGGGGTACACGAGGAGCTCGCGCTCATACTGAAGAGGATCGGCTCCAAGGAACACAACAGAGACGCGCTCTCGCAGCTGTATGACTTA
Organism: Erebia ligea; assembly: GCA_917051295.2. Classification (NCBI taxonomy): domain Eukaryota; kingdom Metazoa; phylum Arthropoda; class Insecta; order Lepidoptera; family Nymphalidae; genus Erebia; species Erebia ligea. The sequence goes on from OU785241.1 coordinate 5,430,839, forward strand.
CGAGTGAGTATTGTCATGTGACTATAACGTATGGCGCAATCAACGGCGGCCTGCCGAGCGCAGTGAGCACAGTCAACACGGCTCTGAACGCGGGCAGATTACCGCGGGGGGTACACGAGGAGCTCGCGCTCATACTGAAGAGGATCGGCTCCAAGGAACACAACAGAGACGCGCTCTCGCAGCTGTATGACTTACGAGTGAGTATTGTCATGTGACTATAACGTATGGCGCAATCAACGGCGGCCTGCCGAGCGCAGTGAGCACAGTCAACACGGCTCTGAACGCGGGCAGATTACCGCGGGGGGTACACGAGGAGCTCGCGCTCATACTGAAGAGGATCGGCTCCAAGGAACACAACAGAGACGCGCTCTCGCAGCTGTATGACTTACGAGTGAGTATTGTCATGTGACTATAACGTATGGCGCAATCAACGGCGGCCTGCCGAGCGCAGTGAGCACAGTCAACACTGCTCTGAACGCGGGCAGATTACCGCGGGGGGTACACGAGGAGCTCGCGCTCATACTGAAGAGGATCGGCTCTAGGTACTAAGACTTACGAGTGAGTATTGTGTTTTTTTTCCACTACAAGTTAGTCCTTGACTGTGATTTCACTTGGTGGTAAGTGATGATGCAGTCTAAGATGCCATACCATGTATGACGAATCAATGCTAATATTATAAATGCGGGAGCCAGGCTATGGCATACCAGCTTGTAGAACTTTAAAAGTGTTCTCTTTCGAGAACGGTTTTTGTAAATCTATTGTTAATGCAAAAGGAACTTTAGGTTAAAAGAATAAAGTTCGTTTCAAGTTACTACTTAAACCATAGTGAGCACTCCATATATATATTTGCACCAAGGAAACAATCTAAAGAGTTAACTTTTTTTTCAGGAGCGTCACCCAGAAGTGGACATATGGACGTTCATGCAAGGATCGTCGTTTTACTTCCGCAACTATGTCGAGAGAGGACTGAGAGAAGTTGCGGAGCAACGCAAGCTCGCCTCCGTGCCGATGTACAAAAGCGATTACAAGACTGAGAATATCGGTAAGGTTTTTTTTTATTCCACTACAAGTTAGCCCTTGACTGCGATCTCACCTGATGGTAAGTGACTGTCTGTCTGTCTGTCTGTCTGTCTGCTACCCTTTCACGATCACGACCTTCTCTCTGTCTGTGATATACTTGTCAATTTTAAAATTATATATTTTTAATTTCAGATATAAGCAATGAAAACGATGAGAAATCACACGTGATATTCCTAGAAAGACTACGAGCATTACAAGTATGATAATCTTTTCTATGCTAAGTAATATTTTCTAGTAGCTGATGCACGCGACATCGTCGACGGGGCTTGAGGTTTTTTGGTTCTCTTTAATTTTCCCTGATAAAAAGTAGCCTATATGTTATTCCAGACTATAATCTATCTTTGCCAAATTTCATCCAGAATTGTTTAGCCGTTCTGGCGTGATTGAGTAACAAATATCCGTTCATCCATTCAAACTTTCGCAATAATATTAGTAAGTCATAAGTCATAAATATTTATTCAATTTAGGTAGATACACTACACTTATTGACGTCCAGTTACATAAAAATATGATGGTGATAATTTGTTACGGTATCTTAAAACTAAAGCTACGAGGGTTCCAAATGCGCCCAGTCTGAGAAGATATTGAGTATTTATATTGTGAGTCAACCTTAAAAGATAGATGCTATCGCGGACTTTTTTTAGATGAACTTTTACCACCATACATTGTTTTCATGTAACTTTAACTATTTACGCAGCGCTCGCCACGTAAGCTCGCAGAAGGGACGATTTTTTCCGACTTAATTCACATTATTGCAATTTTCGTAAGGATCTGTAATTAAAAATAAAATAAAATATAGCCTATGTTACTCGCTGATAAATGTAGCTTGCTATAGGTGAAAGAATTTTTAAAATCGGTTGAGCAGTTTTTGAGTTCCATTACAAACAAACAATCAAATCTTCCCTCTAATATTAGTTTCGAATAGTTAGTTAGTTTATAATATTAGTTTCGATTAGTATTTTAATAACGTATCGTGTTTTATAACATACTAGCTGATGCCCGCGACTTCGTCCGCGTGGTTTAAGTTTTTTTGCCTCCCGCGGGAACTCCCTAATTTTCCGAGATAAAGAGGAGCCTATGTCACTCTCCAGGTCCTCAACTATACCCATTCCAAAAATCACGTCGATCCGTTGCTCCGTTGCGGCGTGATTGAAGGACAAACCAATAAACCAACAAACAAACACACTTCCGCATTTATAATATGACTAGCTGATGCCCGCGACTTCGTCCGCGTGGATCGAGGTTTTTCGTTTCCCGCGGGAACTCCTTAATTTTCCGGGATAAAAAGTAGCCTATGTGTTATTCCATCCAATCATCCAAATCCGTTCAGCCGTTGGGGCGTGATTGAGTACCAAACATCCATCCATACATCCATCCATACATCCATCCAAACTTTCGCATTTATAATATTTATTTGATTGACAAGGTAAAGCAATTTGTTACTGATTACATGGCTTATTTGTTCGCAGGCTAAGGCTGGCATCAAAACGGAATCGAACCCGTCCTCGCAGCCCCGCACCCCGGTGGGCGACAACCGCGCGTTCACTGACTCCATCAGCGAGAACACACTGCCGCGCGCGCACAGCATCGACCCACAACTCGAGGTACCTAGTTATACTTTTTTTTTGTTTTTTTTTCTTACCTGATCGATCGCACCTGATGGTAAGTGACGATGAAGTCTAAGATGGTAGCGGGCTAACCTGTTACAGGTATGGGTTTTTTCTACACGGCATCGTACCGGAACGCTAAATCGCTTGGCGGAACGTCTTTGCCGGTAGGGTGGTAACTAGCCACGGCCGAAGCCTCCCACCAGGCCAGACCAGGGAAAATTCAGAAATTATAAATTCCCAAATTGACCCTGCCGGGGATCGAACCCGGGACCTCAGCACGTTAAGGATATATTTCGGTGAGTGTGCCCATGAGCTTTTCGATGTTGTACGTCCCTCACCTTTCTACCGTCGTACCGCAAGACGCCGTGCGAGTTTCCACCCCTATGTCGTTGACGTTCCATCCACGCGTACGAAACGCTTTGCGTCTTCATTCCTCTTTTGCATGGCTAGGTTCTGGAATACTCTACCTAAAACTGTCCTTCCCACCAATTACAATCCAGGTATTTTTAAATCAAGAGTGAATAGGCATCTTCAAGCAAGCGCGTCCCATCTTAGGCCGCATCATCACTTCCCATCAGGTGTGATTGTAGTCAAGCGTAAACCTATAAGTTATAATGAAAAAAAAACATTAAGATTCTCCTTACATAGTTACTTAGTTATTTAAAAAAAAAAGTATTTTTTTTACTAGTTATGTATAATTAAAAACAGGCAACTTATTTCCAGCTCCACACAACACAATCAGTGTCGATAAGGAAAGAAGCGGGCGTCGACGCGCTACGGCTCAAGCTGCAGCAAATCAAGAGCTCCTCCAAAAGATAAGACCGTCCCTCTCGCTCCCTCGGAAAGCGGCTATAGCGCTCTCATTCACTCATTATGACATGTGCGGGATACACGATTATCGACCTTAGCTCCATCGTATTAGAGTCGTGTACCGCACGTACATTGAAACCCCTTGTGATATAACCTTAGACAATATGTCCCTAAGGATAGGCCTGTATTTTCGAATTAATAATACAGTTAGGCGATTAGGTCATGTTCAGACGGACGTTATTAATGCGAGTTTAAAAACCTTCAAATAATCAAAATAGAATTTGTGTGCTGAGTGTTGAAAATCCATTACTGTAGCGTCGCGTTAAATAAGTGCTGACGTGAGAATGTATATAGGTATTTCTTTACTTGATTTTAACGTGTACTAATTTAACGTGCATTAAAAAGCGCCCGTGCGAACGCGGTCTAGAAAAAAAACCTAGCTTACTTAAAACATGCCAGCATGCTTAGAAAAACATGAACGTTAACAAAAAGAATCATTATAATTATTGGTTGCTACAGTCTTCACACATTTTTTTTCTTAATAAATTAAACCGGACTTGCCCGCCTATTCTTAATTTAATCTCATTAATTTTCAAAGCTTTTCAAATTATACTTTAGTTCCTAGAATTTATTTAAACTTATTCGTAAGAGTAGTGCTAGTATCTTATTTTTCGTTGCACTCCGTCGTAACGTACGCGATTCTTAGGCTGGAAACATATTTAGTATCATGTCACGCGTGCTCAGTCAATAGTACAAGCAGGATTGAGGTATCGCAATGGTTTTTATTCGTCATCGTTCATCGACAAGTACTACGATTTGTTAGAAATCTGAAGCAATGATTTAGAATTTTAATTCCTTTTAGTCAAGATGAAAAGCAGAATATTTAAAAGAACGTGTCAGCGCTTAGTTGGTTTAACCGTCTCACATTCGTATTATCTGTTTTCATCGATAGTTGTAACGCAAAAGACAATATCGATCGCAATCATTTCTTCATTGGCTCTCAATATTGTTATGAATACATGTAGTTGTGACAATAAATCCATAGTTTAGCTAGTTACAACATTATCGATTATCTCAATGTGATAATCACTTGTGTTACGTCCTCGCAGCCCGCAGTTTGTGTTACGCTGCGTCCTGTGAATTAGATTTATTAACAACTAACTGATGATGTTTTTCGGTCTCCGCGGGAACTTTAATTTTCCGGGATAAAAGTAGCCTATGTGTTATTCCAGACTATAAAATCTATCTCTTTGCCAAATTTGATCCAGATCAGTAACAAACATCCATTTGTCCACGCAATTTTTATATTTAATTTTTTTTTTGTTATTTTTTTATTAAAACTTTCCGTGTGCCATATGGAACATACGAAAAAAAAAAAAATTTCCGAATTGGTCGAGCCGTTCTCGAGTTTTGCGCTTAGCAACATTCATTTTTATTTATTAATCAATAAGGACCACAGTTGGATTCGAAACTGGTTGCGTTTACTTCGACAAAACCTAAGTATGATGTGTTAATAATTAATATCAAATTTCAAAATCAAAGTATAAGGCCTCACGGGTGGCGTATTATAAGTATGTTTCCAGCCTCATTCGCAACTAAAATCGTCCATTGCATTGCACATTTGACATGACAATAGAATGTAAACTGTATCTATAAGCAGGGTAAAAGTGTGAAATTGTTTCCAGTGACTTAGAAAACGGTTGTAATGGGAATTTTTATGAACAATCTGACAGTTCTTGCCTGTGTATGATTTCTTGGAAAGAAAATTATTGCCTGATGTGTTTATTCGTGATTAAAAAGTCGACTGACAAATATAATGAGGATGTGTGTATTAATTTGGGCACACATAAAAAAATGTGTTTGTTAGTTGTAATCTCCAAACTAAATTGATAGATTAATAGATCAAAAAGTGCTACTATCTCTTTCCCAATGTTCTGATGCAAAAAAGACAGACAGATTATGTTTGTATCGGATAGTTTAGTTCAGAAGTTGTTGTTTGACTGTGTAAGATCAAAAAACATGTTCACAGTCTTATGCGTATGTACATATAAATGGACGAATATTTCTTATAAACTACGTGTTCAAAATAAGAGTAGAACGGCCAGTGACCTCTTTGTGTAAACTGTCACTCTAAAATTAAGGTACTTTGCATACATAACGACAATTTTTCAACATATTTTGAATCTAAATGTATTTCCAGCTATGACGTCACCATATGGCGGCTATAGACTGTCTAAGCTAAGTCTGCAGCAGTAAGAAAATGGTAGAATTTGAAAATCTGTTGATGACAACACAGAGTGTAATGCGAAAAAACGCACTTGATACTTGTATTTTTTGTTTTTAATCTGCTTTCCTGGGAGTGTGGTCATTGTTCGTTTTAGTACATTTCAAAGAGTAAAATGTAAATAGAGGGCACAATTTTGACAGCGTAATAAGGTAGAGCATACATGATCCCCGTATTTATATAAATTTTATCTACAATATTTGCCGTGAATTCGTCTGCGTGGATTTCGGCTATAAACTCACGCAGAAACCATATGTTTTTGTTTAGGGGATGAGTCAAAAAAGGTAACAGACGAACGGTTACTTTCGCTAACTAATCTTCGCTACTACTAATATTAGTATGAATCTAATGACGCTAAAGATTAACAACAAATTATTACTTGATCAGGGGAGATCTTTTGAATTACTTAAGGAGAGCATAAATGAATTAAAACATAAAATGAAATGAATGAAATATTCTTTATTGTACACCAAAGACATAACATTAATAATCAGAATCAATAAAACAAAAAATAAAATAAAACAATAAAAATTATCAATATTGACTTTTGTTTCCCGTACTGCACGCTTTTTGCCGGGAGTCCTCCAGATTCCCTGATTAGTTTGGCCCTCATTTTTAATAACTCTTAAGGTTCGTTCGCTTACACCTGGAAATAAATGAAAATAATGTATTTTTTTCGCATTTTCGGCAAAAAATAATTATGTTGGGGGTTCCGTCTAGACTCTCTTGACCCTTCCTTAGACGCGACAGCTTTTGATCAAGGCAGCACGTTTCTAAAATCCCACCCCAAAAAAAACAAAATTTCAATTTGAGATGGATGGATTGACTTATTCCAAGTTTCTGAAGGACATCCTGGAGATGAGGCTTTAACTCTTCGCTTATTCCACCTTGAATTTATACAATAATTAATAAAAAGTATTAAAACTTGATACGATTTTGCTGTCAGTTTTTTTTTCGCATATTATCATCATAATTATACGATATGAACAGGCGAATATAAACCGTTTAAACGTTTTATATAAATAATCTAGTATTTTATGCAAAGATCGAAAGGCAAAATATCAAAACCGTTTGGTCAACTTACTTGTCGACTCTTCAATTTCTTGTAAACATTGTTGTTTTTGGCTTAAGACAGCATCGTGTTCTTCCTTTACTTCTTAGAATTTAAGAATCATGTTAAAAAATAACTCGCACACATTATTTTGAATAGGTTTATCCATTATTTCACTATTTTCACTTTTATTTTCGAAATATTAAAACAAACATAAACAACCTGATAGCTGAATTGACAAATCAGAGACAAATGTAAGAACACAGATTAGACGAATGTTTTTACTTTGTTTTAAGTGTTGCCCTTTTATTCCGTGGCAGAGTTAGCGTGGCCAGACTCTATATTCAGTCCTATTTTTAATAACTTGAATTTCGAAGTCTTGTGCGTGTACGTTACACTGGATACTAAAAAAAAAAAATATGGCACGCGTGTCGATTTAGAATATTTGTGTTCTCATGTCGGATTGCCCCATTAGTTTTAGAGCAATATGAATTCATTTAGAAGCGTCCTGAGAAGGAAACAGGGTAGGGGAAGTGAACCTGCAATCTTTGTTCTACTGTTCGTTCCTAAGTTGGTTCGCCCATAATATAATGGGTATGTTTCGATAAACACTGCGGGCACTGTTCAGTGCTCTTACGGGGGAGAAATTCGTACCGTTATGGACTGACAGTATACTGCCGCAGTATCCTAGGGAAATATATGACATCATAAATCGTCGCCATTTTTGTACTGTGAGCACTGGCGTTTTCGAGGTAAGGTGCTCTCAGCGCTGACTGCGTTCCGTTTTAAACAGTAACCAGTATAGCTAACTATAAAGGAACGGTTTCGCAGTATACTAAATTGACGTCACACCTTACAGTGCTCGCAGTGTATATCGGAACATACCCTATTATATTCATACTATTATACCTGTGTTGCCAGTATGAAAAAACGTTCCCATTTTTAGGTAGATAAAGTTATGAAGAATTACCTACGATGCCTTCAATTCTAAGTTCAATGTAACTCACTGTTGACGTACATGACCGACATCAGCCTAGAAGCATTATAATAAGTTCTTACTTGATTCTCAGCAAGTGATTAAATAATGTTTAACGAAATAATAGAAATACTAATATTTTAATATGCTGTACGTATCTCTTAGCAAATAGCAGCCGATAGTCGATAAAATACGAAAATGATAATAGAAATAATGTATTGAATATGTAATAATTGCAGTCCTGTATTATAGTACACTGATTAAAGAAGAAAGATGGATGGAGGTAAGATGAACACACAAATTGTTTATAAAAGTGATATCTGAATTACGCATGAATTTAGGTTAGGCATGACTTCATTTATCGTCCGAACAGGATCTATTCTAGTATGAATTATTACTTGAGACAAAGTTCAAACAGTGCAGCGACAATTCGTAAACAGGCGTGGCCTATTCTGTGACATCCTTAATTGGTCTTTGCCTTGTAAATAAACAACTATATGAAATCTCGCGCTGTTGGGGTCTCTGTTTCATTTCCTGTCTATCTTTTTTCTTAAGTCTGTGACATTGTAGTAAAGTTGTATTTTCTTCATATTTGAACTCAATGTAGTCTTCATTGTACTTGAAAACTATGATTGATGGACCTATGTATTTAATAACCAGTTTTGTTTTAACGATTATGATAATTTAGTGTGTTATATTGTGTTTGAATATGCCCCCCAATCATGTAAGAATGGCCGATAAAACGTTAAAGATTCTTATACGTTTATGTATGTACGATACCCTAAACGTATAAGAATGGGCAGACGAAATTGAGCTCTAATTCAATGCTGTCATGGTTTATTTTACTTTGACGAAAATCTTTAACGTTTGATCTACAATTCTTACGTAAGCGGGGGGCAGATATGACTGAATATTGCAATTGCCTACATATTGTTTTTTATCTTTTTTTATCCACTACAAGTTAGCCCTTGACTGCGATCTCACCTGATGGTAAGTGATAGATAGAAGTGGGTGTGTAGAAATTAGTTGTCATTGTTGAAGTGAAACTTCTTTAGAATCGTTGTGATTTGAAAATTCGATGAAACGGATGTTGTCGCTATGGTACAAGTGGCGCCACCGGAAAAACGTGTAACAAAGCGTTCCATTTTTGTAATTTTCTGTTTGATTGTTTAAATGTAGCAAGTCTGATTTTTTCCACCAACATGGCAACATATATATTTTTTGGGGTTAGGGTATAATATCGATAGAACGTGTGAATTCGTGTTTAACATTGTCCATTGCCTAAAAAAACTGAATATAATGAATCAATAATGAATCTTCTACACAAGCAGTCTCTAACGTAGATCTCATTATTGCTTTCCATATCATACACATATTTTACTGTCTCTAAGCGCGAGCCTATTATTTGAATTGTGTAAACAATCGCAATATTTAGTATGAAATGTAATTTATGTTTGAATTTGTATTGGTTTGTTTGAATCGTTTCTAAGACTGTTCTAAGTTGCGCCTAGTGATGGAATACTCAGGTTTGCATTGTTTGTGTTGTGTTTTTAGTTTGGTCAGGCGGTTCATCCAGTAGGTTTATTAGAAAACTTGTATAGCTGCGATGAGGCCACTATGTTTTATATTATTCATAATCCATTTATAATTTGTAACCCTCCACTCTCATATGAAGCCTCCAGTTCACGTTGACCCAACATTTTCGGCGAGTAACGTCCACTATGCAGAACGAGTGTCGCCTAGATCTCGGATCATGATGGTCCTTTGAAGTGTGCATGCAATCCGACGCTAGTCGTCGAATATACACCAAGAGGGATGATACCTATATCAAAAATAAATTAATTCTAACTGATTATTAAATAGAGTTTTAAGTTTGATAACCATTTTAAAATATAGATTAAAGAAAAAAAGTGCATTGAAATTTTATGACGTCACAACTGAATTTCATACAACTTCCATACTAGAAGTGCATTTTAAGTTTTATAAAGAGTTACTGATTTGATTGAGTTGTCATCATCCCTATTGTACTCGTTTGCCGACTACATTCGCCGAGTGCGCTTGGGGTCATCGTATACAAGAGGCATAACATTTAACTAAACCAAAATGAAAACATTCCCCCCGTATTATGATTTCGTGATATGACATATTTTTTAAATTCCCGAACTAACATTATTTGATTGATTTATTACAAAGTACAATTTTAAATTACTATGTAGTAAAGAATTACAATTTGGGAGATAATTTGTGCTTATTATATGCAATGAATTTTTATACCTCCCTCTCACTCACACACATACCTTTGTTCAGTGTGCGAGTGAGAATAAGGTTCATGGTGAAGTGCTATATGTATAGTTATTATGTACCAAAAATTAGCGTCAAATTAGCTCTCATTTGGGGGTCGTTACTATAGGTACCTTAAGTCGATTCAAATAGAAATAGCTTAGTTGGTAAACAGTTATTTTGTGTTAATATTACATTGTAAGTGGTTTTGGGAAGGAATTTGAGTTGTAAAACTAAGAAATTGTTATTTGAATCGAATTTACCTATTTTCAATTATTGTTACAAAAAATATTGTTACTGTGTGACGGGTTTTCGAAAGTTTGTTACTTTATTGAATAATGTTTTTCTATAATAGAAGTGGGAATTTAAAATTTGTTTACCATTGTTGTTGGTTGAATGAATTTGTTGGGAATCCATAATAGTTTTGTATAAAATCAATGTTTATCTTTTGAACTTATTAAACATCAGCATCATACAAATTACAAACGTTCGAAAAGTGTCACAATACCGTTTTTTTTATAGATTAATTTTTTCAACATTATCCGAATAGTGTCTCGACTTCTTGAATATAACATACGAATATTCTTTTTAGTATTGCTTTTTATGAAACTTGACTTGTATCTTGAGCATTTATTTATTTTAAAATAATGTACCTAATTGAAATCATGATGTATTATTATTGATGAATAAAGTTCATACAACACAATATTATTGAATTTCATTTTAACGACAGTAAAGGCTGAAATCTAGCCTTAGATATTTAATAGAGAGAAAGATTTACATAATTTAGTAATGTGCTTAGTGTGAAAACACTACTACAACGGACAACACCAAGCGCCCTTGTATGGTAAGCACGTCTTGTCGTGTCGCGGTAGTCAGTGCAGCTCTGTCTTTTTGTCCGCCAGCACATAGAGCTAGCAAGACGTAGCTCTATATTGGCCAGCACTTATTTTCGCCCATGGAACTATAGGTACAGTATGGGTTACATAGTGCTAGAAAAGGATATTTTGGTACGTGGCCAAAATCGGAACTAAACGTTGCTATAAGCTCACATTTACCTAACCTTTACCTTTCTTAAATTATTTCATGTTTCACACCCACGCCCCCACAGAAAAAGGAATCTACCTACTTATTATGTAGACAGACCGAAATCTTACAATATATTATAATAAAATATCTGCAGACGGGATAATAGGCCATGCGGTACGGGGTGAGGTGTGGGGAGCTGTGCATTCCAGCATAGATTATTATAACCCTATTCCAGATCCGTAGATATTTGAATAATTCTTTAAATCCGACCAAATAGTAAATATTTAAATAATACTTTTTGTCCAATCAATTAGTTTCATTTTATAGTATTTTTACGTAGTTTACCTTTAAGTAAGTATAGGTCTAAAGATAGTTCAATTCACGAAGACGCGCCCCACTCTTTTCCGCAATCGCTTACAGTGCAAGTGTGCAATGTAAACTACAAGAATGTGAGTTCTATTACTACACAGCGAGTAGCAATGTGGGCACACGCACACAAAGTTAAAATAGCGAAAAATGTCATAATTAACTTGAAGTATGCTCTACTTCATTTCACCTACTTTAAAAAATAAAATATAAGTCGTGATGGTCCTGCATAGAATGAATTAATTGTGATATTGGTTAATAATAATATTTTAATAACAAGAAATAATGTATCTAATAATTAATTATTATCATAAAACACGACTATAAGGAAATAATGTATTTATTAATAACATAAGAAAATCATTCAATTACACTTTGATATTACACATTAAATAAAAAAATGATTGAGAAATCATCACACCGTATATTAGTCGGAATCGTCGTTTAATTCAGAAATATTTGATTCAGAGCTCGATGAATCACAGACATTTATGATAAAACTAAAATCTAAATCAAAGTATTTTAAATACTCTTCTTCTATTTTTCAAAATACCTACCTGGCTTTTAAGGAAAATACGTTCCGTTCTTTTGGACAATATAATAAAAATAATATTTTACAAAAAATTAAAGTAGAGCAACTTTCCGGTGGGTTACGATACGCAGCAAAGCAAACCAACTTAACCTTCTTATATGTCTGTGAACTTAACCGTGTATACTGAGCCGTGGTCGACAGAGACTAGTGGTCGACTCGAGAGTCGACTGTCGAGACTAATGTTCGGGCTGAACTCCCCGCACCCCGTTGTTTCCCCTCGCGATAAATAGTGGGGCGCGTCTTCGTGGATTGAACTATCCATACCAGAATCTGATGGCAAAAAATACACCTAAAAGTAGGTAGTATACAAATATATTTTTAAAGTACTCTGTGGGTGTAACTTTTTGCCATCTGGATTCTATAGGTCACACTATAGGTCACAGCTATAGGTAGACAACAAATACCTATACATATTCCCAAATATTTCCTCCATGGTAGTTACCTCAGAATGCCTCAGATTAATCTGAGGTACTTACCTACTTTTGTTTCTGGTTGGTGCATGGTTGGTGCTCTGTGGTGCTCAGAGTATGATTATGTTTTTGCTAGAGAAAAATGTGATGAGGTCTTGTGTGAATCCATAGGCGCGGGACATACAGAAGTGTCGTGGCGAGTGGTGAGGTGCGCAAGATGCGCGACAGTGTCACGCCACTGGCGCGCATCTGTCGCGCATCTGTCGCCGAGTGGCGCGCAAACGGTGAGGCTGTGACGTAGCAGTGGGACGTATTTGGGGCATACTAGTGTTTGATTTCGATGCGACAACGTGTCTTCTTCGTCAGATGAAGATATGCTATCTGTGGTGCAATTGACGAATTTGCGTAGGAAAAGATATTCTGTTTTTTATGCTTATAGCAGGAAGGTACATCGTCGCGTAAACGCAGTTTAGGTTTGATACTAAAATCGGTATAAATATCGATGTTCTGCATGATTATTTCTTTTGATATTTCGGTTTTGAGTGTAAATATACTACCTACTATTATTTTAAAAGAAATCGAGAAAATATTCAGTCATAAATATTAAGTTTATGTTGTTTAAGTTGTTTATTACATAAACACCTAACTTCCGCATGGATTTTTTTTTTTGGATATTTTTGTATTTAAAGTTTTGGTACATTAGTCATTACTACAACCGTGCCAAGTTTCAACGACTGAGGACTTAATGCGGGGGTCTCCATACAACGAACCGCCCCGTTTCCTAGACTATACAAGATTTAATAATTTAATTGAGAGAAAGAAAAGAAAGAAAGAAAATACCTTTATTCCACAATGGTGACACAGACGAACATTTAACATAAGTACAATTGTACATAAGAATATGTTTGCATGTGACACCATCCGGAATAGGTGCTCCTACAGCTCAGGTTTGTGCCCAGCATTATACCTACAAACTAAAAAAACTACTCGTTAAGTTCTAGGTATTTTTCCACTAACTGGCAAAATCCGTATCGTCGTGCATTTGCAATCCGGCCCTGTGCGTTTCGAGCGGTGTGCCACTGTCGAACGGGTGCGCCGTATGTCGAGGAAGCGTCGCCCCCACCATACCCGCGCCGCGCCTCTTCAGTATGCTCGGCGCCTCGCCGCTTGCATACATTTTGTATGAAATACATAGAAGCGGCGGCGACCGCTCGCCGCTTCAGGCTCGCCGACAGGTGTGTCGCTTCTCGACACACCTGTCGACCGCCCGTCGACACTTCTGTATGTCCCGCGCCATAGAAGAAGTAACCTCTCTTACTCAGTCTACGTGTGAATCTGATCTGTTATTCCATAGACTTATAAAACATCACAGAGCAGAGGCAAGATAACGTACAAAATAGCGTGGCAATTACAAACACACGAAAACATTACGCACACATACACAAAACTCAGGGCCGAACCTTGTTGCTGCATAAAACATTATATTAATATGTAGGGTTAGGTTTCGTGAAAAAATTGACCTAAAGACACCTATCATTTGGAAGCTATAATTTGTAAGGATTTTAAAAATAATTATTATTGGTACTTTTATAATTTCCTCATCACAAGCGATCACAACTGCAATATAGTAACACTAGTAATGGTAATCATCACCACGTGCGGGACCCTAGTCAATGTGGTGAATATAGATGTGAGCTCCGCGCTGCGTGTGATATCGTCACCGTCGCGCGCGGAGTTATAACTCCTGTTACAACTCAAATCCTGAGGACTCCGTCAGTATCATGGCCAGTGGTTCTCGCGTCGTTCTCGCTCTGCGTCGACGCGCAGGTGATGGGGATATTATTTAGAAGAACAGTACCAACGGATATCGTGTAAATACCGCCAGATTTTAGCTCAAAGTTCCTATTGACAATAATTTCTTGGCAGTAAGCCAAATAAATGTTGTTAAACAATCGAATCGAATCGTTATTCCAAAAAGAGGTTAAATAAAAAATTACAACAGGTGTTTTAAACTCACATGTTTTTTATTCAAATAAACTTTACAATTAGTGCTTTAGAATATGTATTGAGGTTTTCAATAAAAATTAATGAAATTCATCCACCTAATGGAAGATAAGGTAAATTGGTACCTACTTAGTATAAGACCTCAACTAACTTTTCTTTGAAAATGGTCGGTATTGCACCAGGAGATAGAATAATTTGTACGGAATATATTACGTTCTTAGATTATCTGTAAAATGCTTGGAGCATATAGCACTCCATGAGTTGGTCTGCCAGTCTTTTCTATTAATATTTTTATGCATAGGTCTCTCAGGTATTCATCCTTTGGAAACCTGAAATTAAAAGTCGAAGTTATATACTTAAAATAAAAGAGTCGTCGAGTCCGGCCCTGTAATTTGTTAAAATTCTCAAAATGTCAAAAAAGATTATTCAACAACTTAAAGCATGTATTTCTACAGAAAACCATAATATTATAGTTTTAATATATGCATGGCTACATATTTCGTCATAACAACTATAAAATATTAGATATCTTAGCCTTGATACGATGCGATACGAAAACATTCCAAAGCTACATGATAGCATGAATTTTACTTACCGGCGATGGAACGTTACTTCTGGGGTTTTCCTGTACGAAGCGTTGTAACACAGGGGGACACAACACTTCACCATTTTATTTCAGTAAATATTCATATAAATCTCCAAATTTCACAAAAAACTTATGACACCCAAGACAACACAATGTAAACAAACGCCATAGGTCTCATAGATGTCTTATAATGACTGCCACGCATTGAATTTTTGTCAATGTGTGCGTTGGTGTAGCACAGTGTTGCAGCAAATTAATACATACACATTTTTGCTTGCAGGGACACGGTCACACTAAGTCACACTGATTCGCATACACTTGTCTATGTGGGTGTGAAATTTATGTTGTGTCTGCTTCTATTTATATGTCTGTGTAAAACATCTTTCTTAAAATATATTATGTTGTTCAGTGGTTGTTTACTCCAGTTGCTCCTGTTTTTATTTGTGATTATTATACACCATCAGAGACAAGTAATTTTTTCTCCACAAGTCTATTATATCTGTGGTCTCCACTAAAATCTTTACTATTAAAATCATTATATTTTCGCCGCGCGGAGCCACTAAACAAAAGAAGAAGAAGAAGAAATCATTAAAACATCCTCACTAAAATCCACAGAACACATACTCCTAGCCACTCCTAGCGCTAAAACCACAGCGGTACATGAGCGGCAAGTGGCAACATTGGTTGATGGTTGAAATGAAATATGAAAGTTCGCCTTCCGCCACATGTCCGCCATACTACATTTTAAGTATTCTAATATTGACGTTCATATTATTTTTCTGTTAGTTATTGGTGTTGTGTAGTTATTTGTTGATAATTTAATTAATTTTTAGTTTATCTATTACAGGGTGAGTAAAAGTTATTGCCTGAACATTGAGAAATGTATTTTTAATGTGAATTGTTTTACGCGACATGCTTTTACGTTCTGTCAAACTGAAACATTAAAGTTTTGTGGCTCTATTTCTAGTTTTTGATTGAATTTTTCTAGAATCCGACAAGAATATTGTCTTGTTTCATTTTATAGCAGTGGGGTGGTTGTGCCGCAATTCTGAGTACCACACGGCTTATTGCAGGCCCCGGGTAACCGATCAAACGATGGAGTCGCCGAGGAAATTCAACGATTGCTATTTCTATTACTATTCCACATGCACCAAGGTATGATTATTAAATTAAACTATTTACTCCAGTTTTTTGTATGCCTTAGGATATTTTACACAGATAAAGCCGCGAACGCTTTTACATAACAAGGTTCAGTATTTTGTTTATGTACTTATCGAAGTTTTGTCAATTGTGTAACCTTTGAGTAGCAGATAGCTAGGTACATAAATACTTGAATCATTACTTGGTTATCAGTTCATAATTATAATCAAATCATTTTGAGTTATAATTTTCTAATATCACACTATGTGTATACTGCTAATAATACTTTGTGTAAGAAAATAATTTTCCCTAATTTGTATTTTAGGGGGATAACTGTATTTTTCGCCATGAGCCCTCGGCTCTGGGCTGTGAAACTATGTGCTCTGCCTGGCAGCAAGGCAAGTGCATGGATAAATGCTGTAAACTACGCCATATGGAGCTCAGGGTAAGAGAAATTAGATATCTACTAGTTGTATAGCTGTCAAAGCTTTATGCTAAGACTTTGGCCTCCTATTTGAGGGTCCAGAATTCAATCCCCAGGCACGCTCCTCTAACTGAGTTGTGTGTGTTTTAAGCAATTAAAATATCACTACTACAGTAAAGGAAAATATTGTTAGGAAACCCACCTAGTCCTAATACTAATTGAATAACTAACTACATTCGGACTAACTGTGATTATTTTAATGAAATGGTTGTGGTAAATTCCTTTTTGGGATAAAAATGAAATGTTGTGTGTATGTGTGTATTTAGGATGTAAGCTATCTCTGCAACAAATTTTGTCAAGATCTGTTTAGCAATTGCGGCTGGGGAATGGTATTATTGTTCATTGACTTTTGAAAGCTCGCCTTTTGACTTTTGAAAGAAAGTTCCTGATTTAACTAGTTGTCTAATACCTAATTGTGCTGTGACTGATTAGTTTCTTGCTCTTAATGAAATCTTCTTTCTGAACTGATGGTAGAGTCAAAACAAGATGTATCATACATAAGATTGTCATACATGAGACAAACAAATGTTAGTTTAGAGTTGATTTGTAGTAAATAAAATATTTGTTACTAGACGATGCCTATTTTCGCGTGGAATCAGGGAAGGGGTGATACTTGGATTTTCTGGGATAAAAAGTAGCCTATGATCTGTTCAGGGTCTCAGGGTTCATGGTGCTCTGTTTCAGAGAGATGAAAGGACAAACCAACAAGCAAACACACTTTCTCATTTATAATATTAGTATGACTATAGTTTTTCCTGTAGTTCCAAAATAAACATGGTCAACAGAAAAACAACAGAAAACAGCTAAATTTTATCTAGCAGGAAATTGGGATGACAAAAATAAAAAGTGCTTATCATTAAATATATTATTACAGTTCTATGCTTTATTTTGTCTGGGAATAACCAGATCTTTTGTATTTATTTTTTACAATCAATACTTGGGTAACAGTAAAGATAATTTTTATTACAAGTCATAAATTTGTTATTGCTTTAATAAAAACAAGCAAAATCCATAAAGGTACTTCAACACAGTAGTAAGTTACTGTGAAAACTACTAGAAAACTTTCAGTGTTTCTACTAGTAACACTGAAAGTTTTCTATTGAGTTTTGTTTGACTCAGAGCAAAAATGGTAATATGAAATCTACTACTCTCATTACAAATACTATAATGTGGCCAATTCTGTTGTACAAATTCTTAATGACAGGTACCACAACTAGGACCAGAAGGCCAGAAAAAAGTACTGGACCGATTTTTATGCAGTTTATTGCATTAAAAAAGCCTCACTTCTGGGCAGGATCTTAAATATGTTTTTCTGCTGTAAGCTACACGCTGCTATTACTTTTTATCTTATTTATAATGTATTTTTGGTTTACAGAAAAATCGCAAGCAAATAGCTTGCTACTGGGAGACCCAGCCAGGCGGTTGCCGTAAGAAGCACTGCCCCTTCATGCATAAGAATCCTGAGGCTCGTACTGATGGCATCGCTCCAAGCCAGCCTGCACCAGTTGTCAGTGTATGTACTATTTATCTATATTCTATCTGTCTTGCCTGTTTCAACTCTATAGCTTCTACAGGGAGTATCAGCCAGGCTGTGTTGCGACATGGTTTTGTCATGGAACTGAAACTCGTAAGCAGTTAAACTACTACACCTAGCAAAATTATGTGTGCAGATTTCCACTGATATGTGAAATATAGTGCTAATTTTGACCCTTTTTAACATTAATTGTTTAATAGGTCGTATTATGCACTTGTTCGATAATAGTTTGAAATTAATAACCTATATGCTAAGAATATGATTTGTTGTTCTAGGCTAACGCTTTGAATAACATGCCCGATACAATGGAAGCAGGTGTTCCGATGAGCGCGGGAGTGCCTGTGTCTGCCGTACCGCCGCCCGCGCCCGCCCCTGCCCCCGTGCCGCTGCTGTGGCAGCAACAAAGACAACAAGGTAATTACCGCACTAGTGCGGTAAAGCACTAAACCAAGAATAGGTTCTTGGTTTCTGTAATAAAATCTAAAAGGTTTCTAAAATGCAAAATGTAGCAAAATGTATATAAATTTGTTCATAAATTGGCTTTTATTACAACACTGTTCACACTGTAGACTATTACCAAACAATTCACCACCGAAAGAGGCCGTGCGGTAATATTTAGAGATAGCTAGACATTTCATGCTAGTTTGTGTCCTTTGTGGTTGGCAAATAAAACCATAGTCAGGTATTATCACACTAGTGCAGTACCAGTCTATTTTAGGTTTAAAGAGATTTATTTTTCCCAAAGAAGAACAAGGGTTCACTTATATGAGAACTTACAGTAATCTATGCTTAAACATTAATGCTTAGAGAGCAAAAGGTGAACTTATACAGAAATTACTAACTACAAACTAATCTTATTATTAAACTTCGCTTGGAAAAGCTTGAGTAATTTTTTTTTGAATACAAAAGATTTTTCATTAAAAATTTCATTTGGCAAGCCATTGTAAAGTAGCGCTTGCTCAAACTGTATAGTTTTCGACCCATAAGTTTTAGTCCTAGCTTTTGTTATTTGTAATTTATGTTTGTTTCGTGTACAAAGTTTATGTGATTTTACACTTTAAATTATTTACTACAATTTTTAATGGATGGGGCTTTAGATTTTGAACACCTTATTTACTTATTATAGGCCCACCTCTGGTACTCGACTCTGCCATCCTCGGAGTCTTGCCTGGTAGCAGTGAGCTGATGCCGCGGCGCGTAGTGGCCGCGCACGCACACGCGCACGGCCACGCCCACGCCCACGCCCACGCGCACGCGCACGAGCAGCCCCCGCCCTACGCGTCGCTGCCCGTCGATCCGCTCGTCGTTAACTTCGAGGAAGGTATGCGGCTCTACTGAAATTATATGTACTAAGCCCCGCGACCGCGATTTGAGAAACGCTTCAACCATTGATTGAGTTGTTTTTATGTTGGTGAGACCACATATTTCTTTTTCCGAATTCTTTGGCCTGTCTACTTTTGTAAACAAACAGGTTTCCAGTCCCAACTCTATAGGCATTCTCAATAATTGTTTCCATAAGTGTTTGCACATTTATTATCGGTTCAAATAAGTATCGATTAACCTGTAGATTCCCTGCTTCTTTATAAAATCATGCTTCGACTGCATCATCACTAGACAATTCAGATGGCAGTCATGGCTAACTCATATTAATAAGGTCTCCATCAAATGATAGGTTCTGTATCAGTATCATTGATGGTTAGATCTATCTATCTGTTACTGAGATCATAATCTATCATCAGCAGTATTAAATAAACATTAGCAGTTTGCCAACTGCTTATGTTTATTTTTAAATTCAAAAAGATTTATTTCATGTGTTAAATTGTGGCTTTTGTAGCGCTACTTTCAAACTTAGCTGAATGTAAATCTTCTATTGAGTATAGCTTACGGGTTAACGTCGTGATTTGTCGCCTGCATACAATTTTGGCAGATTTATTAACAGTTGACATTTGAAAAGTTACACTCAGGGCTCATACTAAGTCTTATCGACTAAAGCAAAGTAAGGCAGAGCTAAAGCAAAACATAGCCTTACCATTCACGTCCGTCACAGACGCTTATTCAAGCTAGCTTGGTCTTAAATTTTTGATAGAAAGGAAACTTAAATAAAGATTTTGTTTGACCTAAGCATAATCTAAAAATATTGTATGATAAATTGTTTGTTCTATATCTCTCTAAATGATTATACACTTTTCTACGAAATTATGGTTATTTAAGAATTTAAAACGTTGAAGCATACAATAATGTTTATTGTTTTTTCTCAAATCGTGACGGGGCTTGCGGTCTCACTCACTGAGGACTATATTTAAAACCAAAGTGATAACAGGACTTTATGCGGTTTATAAATTCAGTGACGTGTGAGACCGTTTAGTAATATATAACAGGGGAAGTAAGAGTTCTCCTTTAAATTGCATAAGAAAAGGTTTTATAAGAATTCTGGATTATAATAAGGTGCTTATTGCACTTGGGTTGTAATTAATATGTTGTCTTAATTCGTGAACATAAATGGTTGTGTTAAAATATTTTCATGAAGCAATATATTATGTCTTTTGGACAACATATTTCCATAGAAAGTAATCATTTTATCCGATTACATATTGCGGGTAAATTTCATAGTGTATTTACGCGGCTAGATTTCAGATAGATAATTGCTTAGAGGAAAAATTATAGGTTGTTTTTATGTGAGGATCTAATAGTGAAAAATCTTATATGAGAATATATTATTATGTGGATGATTAGGATCTTTTAATGTGTAAGTTTATCGAGAACTCTACCTTCCCCCAGTGAGCGTTTGTAGTATTAAGACATAATGTTAAACTTTTTTGACCGCTCACTACTATACTAAACACTAAAGAGTAACATAGCGCTTTAGTAAAATGCTATTGTGTTTTGGCACTGATATTCTGTCATTAGCGTTTATAATATGAATAAATTGGCAAAATATTTATTATATGCCAAGTGTTTTTGCCGACGGAATTTCGACTTTTGTTTTAGCAAGTGCCAATGCAACTAACACAATAAAAAGTATAAGTATAATAATAACTACTTATCTTATTAAACAGATATAGTTAGGCTATGTTTACATTTGTATGTTGTCGTGCACAGTAATAGCTCCAGACCATTTTGGCCTTATGTCTTTGGCGAGTGTTGGCCAATGTGAACGGTGCTAGCGCATTGTTTCATTTCATTTGACTCGCAAATATAATATGGGAGGTATTTACATATGTTTGAGAATATTGGCTGAGCATGCTGGGCTAATGTGACAAAGACTCTTAAGTCTTAAAATTTATTACAAGAGAAATAGTATACTGGCATCCTCTGTACTGATGAAATTTAATATCTAAGGAACTTCAAGTAAGATTGAGCTATAAACCATAGCTGACCTTTATCCAGATATCAGATATACATCTGATCTATTGATTGAAGTCTCATCATCTCACGTTAAATAAATAAAAGCTGAGCCTTAAGACACGTAAACGCAGAGTCTAAGAGAAGCAACGCGTGTTTTACAAAGTAAGTTTTTGCTCTCACTTAATGCGATATTAATTATGACTGTACCCTCTTTAATTTAGACCAATTAGTTCGGCACTAGTCTAATCCTCTCTCTTTCTGCGTATTCCCCATTGCTGAGGGTCGTGACCCCATTCCATTAATCACATAATGGCAGGGGTTTTCTTGGGATAATAATGCGGTGGGTTCCCAGGTCCTTCCGCATAACCCTCAATCAATTGAAAAAGGAAGTTTTCTCAAAATAAAACACTAGTGCTGTAATGTTGGCATTATAATGTGTCTGCATGGTGCATGATAATATACAGGTGTGAATAGAGCATTAGAAATATTATTTATTTTTTATTTACTAAGGATGTTCTTTATTTACGTTTTTAAAAAGCAGGCTGGAATGTTATGTTCTTTATGAAATATTAATAAAATAAGTTGTTTAAAAATATACAAACAAAATACATTTTAAATGAAATATAGCGTTCAAAATTAAAACACAGTAAGTGACAGACATAATATGTACTCGTAAATGTAATGCGTGTATCAGGGATGCCGCTGTGTATTGTAATAACTAGCTTTATTACTAACAACAGGGGAATTCATTCAGAATTGCATGTATGATGTGCAATATAGTAGGTTATATAGTATTTAAAATGATTGTAGTGTGATCATTTTACCTTTACTAGTAGTTATTTTATTTATTTCTGTAGTCTCTGATATTTTTAAGTTAAACAATTTGTACTGATATCGATTAACGATGTGTACATAATTTTCAAGTACATATATACATTAACGGGTTTCGATAAAAATGTCATTTACCTGGTTTTAATTTTGTACAAAGCATAAACACAGGGCCATAGGTTTGACGTATAAGCGATCTAAAAAAGAAATGAACCATATGAGTGTTTTTGTACAATAATTGAGTTCATCATATCTGGCAGATTAATTGCTTCTTATTGCTTAAGTCTTTGGCCCTGCAGAAAGGTTGTCTATATTTTCCAGTCTGCAATTGGGAGCCAGAATGTTAAAGCGGTTTTAATATTTTTTTTCATTATTTTATTTAATAGTCAATTATAGAGCCCGGTTTTAACACTGGACTCAGTTCAATGTAAGAAAGAGAGGGGTTCTAATGTATTGAGCCGTGGCATGCCCAGGATTTTTGTGAGGGTAGGTGGAAAAAACAGAACGGTTCCCTAGTTTTTTTTGTTATTAGGAATAACACTTTTAGTGGCAAATATTATTTTGTTGTACTCAAAACTGTAATTAAAAATGACTATTGCCATCTCTAATAAAAAATAACTTTGCTTGAACACATTGTAATAACGTGTTACAACTATTGTGTGTATTATGTGTTGTGTATTGTTAAGAATTACTCTCAAGCGCCAGCGCGTCACGCTAGTCTAGTATGCACGTCTTCATATAACATTATGACTTATCTAGTCCCCTGCTGCGTCAAGCGCACTTTTTTTGGATTAAGTATGCTGCGTGGGCCGTACTGGGCTGCTCCAGCGGCGCTGGGTAGGTGACGAGCGCTAGGCATCGCCGAGAATTTGGGGGTATGAGCCCTAGAGCTCGGAGACAACTATCGACCATACAACTAATAGACTCCTCATATAGGGCGAACACTTTCAGACAACACATCAGACTTAATAGGTCTTATATAATTCCACGCCCTTGTAACAAAACCTACCGAGTTATTTAAATATTAATTAGATTATATCGATAATTAATTATCGATAAATAATTATTAGGAGTTAGGACCCCATCCCATTTGATTTATGATTTTTTTGACCTTGAGTAGACCAATCAGCGTTTAGTACTCCGCGCCCGCTTACTTGAGTCATGTGACTGAATTGTTTGCATTACGAAAGCATAGTAATTAGGCGTCTATTGGTTGTGTGGTCGATGGAGACAACAGAGGAACATCGTAATTTGGTCGTCAGAGGATTGAGAACGTATTTGGGACGTCGTTAAAGTACCCTTTTATTCCAGACTATCTCTGTACCAAATTTAATCCAAATCCTTTTAGCCGTTCTGGCGTTGTTGAGTAACAAACATCCGTACTTTCGCATTTATAATACTATTGCGTCGTTTGTCGGGTGGGTCAATACGATCGTGGGGGTCCACGGCGCACTGCAACAATGTGTTCGCTTCTTAAGTTTTGTGTACAACAAAATGAAAACCATATTGTGGCCTATTGCGCATTCCAAGAAAATTTCTTGTGTCTTGTCTAGAAATGTCTTATATATGAAATTCAGTCGCAGTGGTTGTTGTATGAGATCATACATATTACAAGATTTTTTTTTTGTGTCTTATCAAACACGCGCATACAAAATATGAGATATTATAACTTATAAGACACAAGACATTTTCTTATAATGTGCAATAGGGCTTAGTGTTGAAAGTGGTTGTTTCGTGCTGAACCTCAGTCTACACGTGGTTTTAATTATATGATAAGTATTGAAAATGTTTTTAGATTTTTTTGTTTCATAATTTTATTCGAACCTAGTATTTTAAGGTAGGCACTGCCTTTTCGCCTATGATATGGGTATGCGCGCCACATATTGGCTGGATCCATAATATGTTTTACTAGCGGATAGAAGAGCAATGTTTTATGTTGCCACAGTGGATAGGCAGTTTTTGGTTTTGATTCTTAATTTTTGAATGTTTTATACTCTGTGCATTGTGCTATTTACTGTTTGGAGGTTACAAACGGCTAGAATCCAGCCGTAAACAATTAAAAATATTATAATATGTTTGACATTGCACACCTTTTTTAGGAAAGCCAAATTGTAATAGTATGTCATATTTTATTGTTAGGGGTGTAGAAAGAAGGAAGCCCGCCAACCCGCATTGGAGCAGCGTGGTGGGTCTTAGCTCTAATTCCCTCTCTCCTATGAGAGTGGAGGCCTGTGCCGAGCAGTGGGACGTTAATGGGCTGTAGTGGTGGTGGTGGGGTGTAGAAAGAATCGATTTTATGATACTATAGGTACTTAAAAATCGAATGGAAATATGACAAATTGATTGATTAGTTATCGATTATATCGAATTGATTATAATTGTAGCGTTTCGGTCGATTACTACAAGGCCAAATGTTAAGAGGTGTGTTTTGTACTTTTTCTGCATCTGTCAATGGAGATCTTAAAAAGTATATTTACAAGTAAGTATACAGGATTTTATCTGTCTAATAGCATATAACACAATGGGCAAAGTATGAAAATGGATTGGTATACTATTCCATCCTTTACAATTTTAATGTTTCCAGTAGAGTCTGTAGAGTATAAATATTTGTCTCTCTCGCTCTACCCGACTCAATATATATGAAATGCGATGTCGGTATTTTTTGTATGTGCAATAAATTTTAGTGTACATTTTTCATTTCTTTCATATCTTAGCTAATTAGAGTTCATATCTTTAGCTCTTGTTTTTTAGATTTACTATATTAACTAAATTACCTATAATATAACGATTCGTCGTTTCGAATTCGATCACGTCGCGTCCAGACTGACTTGGGAATAGGTTAGGCTGGTGGATTCTTCTCATTCTGACCGTAAGCGCTGGTGAAGAATAACTGAATAAATCTGATAAAGCTTTGGGGCTAGGATCCCCAGCGCTGACAACCAGCGCGAGAAGATAACCAGGTAGGTCTGAATTCCTACGCTGATGTCGGTTGTATTTACTACACTGTTATCAAGGCGATTACAAAACAAAACAGCTATATACCTAGTTTTTAATAAAGAAAAATGTCTAGTTCTTTTCGCCATTTTTCTCTATAAATACTACAGTTCGCGCGCGAGTTGAATGCAGAGTAAATTTATGTGTCACCATACATTTGCTCTGCATTCAACTCGTACGCGAACTATAGGTGTACGACATTAAAAATATGTCTAAAATGTCCTTAATTTTATTGTCAAGGATTTGGTTTGGCAACATTTGTTAAAAAAATACTGAGACTTATACAATCATGCGAGGGAAACTTAGGTTACCTTACCGCCTTACGTACCACACTGACTTGTGGTTGATTTAAGCGACCGACATCAGCTCAGATAAGGAATTAAGACCTCAGCTCGTCACAGGCCGCACCGCTCAAGCCAAGCACAGCATTCAAATGTGAACTTAATGTCGTGTGCTATAGATACATTTTACAATGGCAAGGCACGGTAAGCGTGCTTGCCGTATACTTGTGCTTGCACTTGATAAATGCATTTATAGTATACAACTTAAAGCTTATATTTTAATGACAAGCATATCTCCTGGCATTGGTCGGTGCGGATTTGTCTCATTTTTTTATAATTTATGAACGTTTGCAATGTTAACGCCGTCTATATAATAAATATGGAAACTTCACGGCTAATAAGTTGCGATGGACATACCATTACCTGCTTTCGGCCAGTCTGGGTGCGGCTTTAGCTTGCGATCTATAAATGAATTCGAAGCAAAACTTTTTTAATAGATGTTGATATAATCCTTTGATAGTAAAGTACATAATAAAAATAGGTTTAAATATGTGAAAATACAAATAAAAATATATATACACGAATATTAACTCATTATTGTAAGTGAAGAAAAAAAAAAGAAAAAAAAAACAGCTTTACGCCTTTAAATTGTTTGTATGTTAGTGTCTTAGAATAATAACGCATAGAAATTGCAAGTATTCTCATGTGAGGGGAATCGAGAATAAACAAAGCCATAAATAGCATGGTTTTTAACGTGTTTTAAAAGACGGCATTATTATTAAGAAAACAAACAAGCAATCATTAGTGCTTATTTAGTTGCTGAACACAAAACGAAAATAAATTCACAGTTGTAAAAATAGTGCGGACACCTATGCACTAAATTTTATGTCGCAGAGAATGACACTCCTTTTAGATCTGTCCCAGTTTTTAGGATTTGTGTAAAGTCATAAACTGATAAAAAATGTTGTGGTTGAAAAGAACATTTTCTGAAAGTTCTATGCGTTATTATTCTAAGGTTAGTATAGGAGTTATGGGGGTACCGCAGTTTATATACACTGATGCCCCCTCGTATTACATTTCGCACCGTGATTAGATAGTAATGAGAAAAAAAAATAGATTTAATTGTCGAATGCGCTGTACCACAAAAGATTTAAGGCGAATTATCCTTGTATTTTATGCTACACCTATTTAGTCTTACATTTTAAATACACACACCCTCTCGTGACCTCCCTGGTCTTCACTTCTTAGACTGCATCATCACTTATGAGGTGAGATCGCAGTAAAGGGCTTACTTGTAGTTAGGTCAAGTGCGAGTCGGACTCGCACACCATCTGTTCCGTACCATCGTACAAGATTTAACACTATTTACTTTAATAAGTACCATATCAGTGGTAGGAGACACCATATCATATAAACTTGTATTTTTAAATACAACTTGTATTTGTATTTTTAAATACAATTTTATTATTATAACACATACAACACATTTTGTTTTCATTATTTGTTGTTAAAGCAGTTATAGTACTACTCACTATGAGAAAATTTCATGTCTACCCATTACGGTTCAACAGATACGGCAAAAAATGCCGAAAATAATCACGTTTCTTTTATGGGTCTCTCCTTCATTTTATAATTTAATTTTTCATTATATTTTGTTGTTATAGCGGCAATAGAAATACGAAAATTTTAAATGTCTAGCTATTACGGTTCATGATATCCAGCCCGCTGACTGACTGACGGATGGACGGACGGACAGCGGAGATTAGTAATAGGGTCCCGTTGGCACCCTTTAGGTACGGAACCCTAAAAAGCACACATTATCCTAGATGCCAAGAAGGTAGTAATAGTAAATAATCAATCCTATTTAGAGCTGAATTCCTTAAGTTCCGGATATGTTTTGCGCAAATTAAAGGGGCGCCAAAAGACTGGAATTTGGATATTACCATGGGGTTTTTTATATTATTTAAATGCAATATTGCATATAGACCAGGGTAGAAGCCTTTAAAAATAATAAAAAGTGAAAAAAAATAATAGTAGGATGAAACCCATTAGTAAAGGAGGGGAATATTATAAAAATGAAAGGAAAAATAATTTACGGGCGATCTGAGGTCGGGAAGGGGATGGGGGGGGGGGGGGGTTTTTAAGGGTAAAAAACGGTTTTTCTCGATTTCCGGCAAAACTAAAAGTCCTATCGAAAAAAGTCATATGGCAAAGTTGTAGGTAATAAAAAGATCTAAAACTTTTGTATTTACACTTTTTTCACATAACCTCAAAATTTATGTGAAAAATTCAAAAAACCAAGTTTTTGATTTTTTATTTTTATCTTTTACAAATAATCTTTTTTTTTAACGAAATTTGGTGAAAACTTACCTTTTTATGTCCCAAATACGCTGTAATTTATTTGAGTAAAAATATTTATTTTTTCACCTTATTTTGAATTAATATCGAAAAAGCACCCTAATTTTCAATCGAAAATTCACCCGTCAAAATATCAGCTTTTTTCAAAAAGTTGGTATGTTTTCTGTTCGTTGAAATCTCTACTTTCCGATGGTGAAAAAAAATATATATGTTACTATAGTAAATCTTCTCAGAAAATGCAAAAATCGAAAATCGAAAACTCGAATTCGAAATTTTTTTTTTAATTATTATAAATCATTTTGAGCTATTTATTAAAATTTACACTTTAATTACTCGAAAAACGTTAGATTACATGTTAAATTGATAAAAAAAAAATTGCAAATCAAAATATACTACTATAATTAACAAACAAATAAGTTAATAAAATTAATATTTATGTAATCTAACGTTTTTCGAGTAATTAAAGTGTAAATTTTAATAAATAGCTCAAAATTATAAATAATAATTTAAAAAAAAAATTCGAATTCGAGTTTTCGATTTTCGATTTTTGCATTTTCTGAGAAGATTTACTATAGTAACATATATATTTTTTTTCACCATCGGAAAGTAGAGATTTCAACGAACAGAAAACATACCAACTTTTTGAAAAAAGCTGATATTTTGACGGGTGAATTTTCGATTGAAAATTAGGGTGCTTTTTCGATATTAATTCAAAATAAGGTGAAAAAATAAATATTTTTACTCAAATAAATTACAGCGTATTTGGGACATAAAAAGGTAAGTTTTCACCAAATTTCGTTAAAAAAAAAGATTATTTGTAAAAGATAAAAATAAAAAATCAAAAACTTGGTTTTTTGAATTTTTCACATAAATTTTGAGGTTATGTGAAAAAAGTGTAAATACAAAAGTTTTAGATCTTTTTATTACCTACAACTTTGCCATATGACTTTTGTCGATAGGACTTTTAGTTTTGCCGGAAATCGAGAAAACCCGTTTTTTACCCTTAAAACCCCCCCCCATCCCCTTCCCGACCTCAGATCGCCCGTAAATTATTTTTCATTTCATTTTTATAATATTCCCCTCCTTTTCTAATGGGTTTCATCCTACTATTATTTTTTTTGGTTTTAAAAATTATCGACCCTGGTCTAATAGGAATTGTTAATTGAATATAATCACTGTAAACGACTGATAAGGTTATATGCTTGAGGAATTCTTGAATTTTAGCGACTGAAATATAATTTTGCATAGAGAAAGAGAAAAAAAACTGATATAAACGGGATTATAGTGATAATTCGCCTTAATATGATTAACGAAATAAAAGTTGTTTTGAATTTGGTGGTACAGTGTATTCTTATGAAAAATTATATCGCTTAAGATCGTATTAACAATTTAGGAGATTTAAAATGAATACTTATATTCATGAAAATATCGATTATTGAGCAAGTGATAGCTTAGAGCGGTTCATGGAAATATCTGATAGTAGTTTTCACTAACGTATGCTATACTGCTTGTGGACAGCACCCAATTCGATTCAGTCATTCAAAAATGGACTTTATGTCGCGATCTTTAGAAAGATTTTGGAATATTGAAATACGCGCGGTAAGCATGCTTGCCCCGTGTCTATTGACGTTTTTTGCCCATTTAAATATGGACTTTAACTCGTGTTCTGTAGATAGATTTTTCACTGTCAAGATACGCGAGGTAAACATTCTTGCAGCGTGCCAATTGGCTTGTCATTTAAAAATGTACCTGTAGCACACAGGTTAAAGTCCATTTTTAAATGAGTGTGTCTGTAGAATGAGCGCGGTTTTAAGGCATGTCCACATTGACCGAGCATGTCGCTAAAACAAAACAGTCTTATGTAATAAGACAAATTTGTCTTGTTTCAACTCTAAGTAAAAGCTGAGGTAACTCAAAATACGCTCTAAAGATCAGTCTGAATTACGAATTGTGTGCTGTGGTTGAGCGGTGCGGGGTTGGTGAGAGTTGACCTTAATGCTTCCGACTACCAATACAATAGTAGCACTTTGGTATGTGTAGCGACTACATTTGATTTTTTTAAATATTTTTGCAACATGCAAAGTTCCTATAAAAAAAGAACTGCAATGAAAAACGGAACAGAATGAAAAAAAAAAGTTTGTTAGGGTCCACGGTTTGCCTAGTCATTATGTTATTTATGTACGGAACTACCTATGATATCAATATTAAATGAACTATTTGGTGGCGGAATAGGTTTTAGATAAGTGTGAATTTTTGTATCTTATTTTATAAATAAAGATGAATAAGTCTCATGAATTTTAAATTGCACCCGGGGAAGGAAATTTTAGGCTTTCAAAATTTGATATTATTATAAAAAGCAGAACCCGCTTATGACGATTTCGCTTACTATGAGTTTATGTTTAGTCATTTCTTACATATTTTGATTTAGGTAATTGAAATGAATTAACATTTGTTTTTAAACTGATGAATGGTGATGAAGTTTTAAGATTTTTAATGAAATTTTAATAAAATGTAATGTTTGAGTAACAATTTCGACTGATGTTATCTTGTGTTACTGAAATTTAAAAAAAACTGTAGGTACTGCCTTCTTTCCGATTCATTATATAAGCTGAAGTCGATATATTATCAAAATAAGCGTGTTCTCTTATATTTATTTTACTGTAAAAATTGTTAGTACAAAGCACTATTCGTTTATTTTTAAACTAAGCAGCTATTTAAAATATTGGTTTTGCTCGTACCTGTTAAGAATTTTATGTATATTACAGGTTTTTTAATTAGGTTAATTCTTCATTTATTAAAAAAAAAAATGTTTAATCGTCTTGTAGTAGAAAAGATTTTAAGTTACGTTCGCATGAAATAAGTTTATATTTTGTTTCTTGAATGGACTGAAAGAAGATATTTTTTGGTCTGTTGTTTCTTGCAGTCTATAACTGCAAATTTTTAAATAATATTTATATTTTCAAGTGTTATTTTAAAGGTGAATTCATAATAACGCTCTTGCACGCATTTGGAATACATTTTATTGAATAAAAAAAAATGCAATAATTATCTGAATTAAATCGGAATTAGTAGTAAAGTCAGATTTAATCTTTTAAACGGTTGAAAAATGAGAGTAAAGGCGGGCCCGCTTATGTACAGTACAGATAACATAGCGTCGTTGGTTGTTTGATACGCAAAATATGTTTTTGTGATTCGGCAAAAAAATGTACTGTATTGTAATATTGATATTAAAAAAATGAACTGGCGTATTTCAAATGTGAGCAAGATAATTATGTAAGCAATAGCTATGCGGTTGTATACCTTCATATTCTAGTAACTAAGGTGTTGTTGTAAGGGAGGTTAAATTTGGAGGCAAATAGAATATTATGGGAAAGTTCTTGATTCCCATCAAAAGTATATCAAAAGGACAGTTTCTTGAGTGTAATTATTGTACTAATTAGGGCGAAAAAACACTACATAATTTTTTTTGTCTGGCTGACGAATAAGTTCGCTCGCGCGCTTTTGTATGGAGCTATATAATCTATAGATTACCCTGACAAGACGAAATGTGTCCGGTGTTTTATTCTGTCTTGTCCGTAGTGTGTTTTCGCTCTTATTTCTAGCTTCTGACACCTCGAAAATGGAGTGATTTGAAGTTAGAGATTTATGTTTTAACTTCAGTGACTCGTTCATTTTAAAACTTGCGCTCAGGTTTATTGAATTGATTAGATCGTAGACGAATTTAAGTACTTTTGATATGCCTATGATATTTTGTTTGAATCCATTAAATTTAAAAAAAGGAGTGCCGTATTGTACACCTTGGCAAACTTATCTATGCGTGTGTCAGACGCGCCCCTGTCCTTTAAAAAGATCAACTTTTTAGGTTCAGCACAGAGTAGATTCTATTAGTTTCGAATTTCGCCACCCGCACATGTAAGTTTGTCAGAGTGGTAGCTATTAATAGGATTTTATGCGGAATTAGCCAGTCGCATTTATGAAACGAAACATCAATGGAAAAATCTCTATTGTCCGTATAAAATCCAATATTTTTGCGTTTTAAATTCCTTTGTAACACCTTCGCAGAACTATTTAGGTTTGAGTAGGTACTTTCTACGCTATGTCGGTCGCATACGCCCGGTCACTCGTCCTAATTCACTTTGAAGACTACGTTACGACGACGATACACTATGACGCTGTCAATGCTGACAGAGGCGCAATATGCGTGAGGGGGTGCCATGTCCATTGAAGCGGAGCGGAGCGAAGAGTGTAGGGCGGACCAATCAGAGACCCAATTGTCCAAGCAAGTCGTAATCAATTGAAAGCGTAAAACGTATTACTCGGACTGTTTAAGGAGTTCATACATACTTTTAGACGTGCAGGCATCTATGAACTCCTTCAACAGGTCGAATTATCCGTTTGACAAACGATCACGATTACGACTTCCTTACACAATCGGGGGGCAGGTTATTTATAGATGCCGTAATAATTTTTTCGAGTCACATGTCAGTCTGTTTGGCCTGCAGGGCGATTCTGTAGGTAAAACCTGCATCAATCATTGTTACACTATCAATTGTTGTGATTACTGAATTTATGGTATTCTTGCTGTGTCAATGGATTTTGTCCAATAATGGAAGAGTGTTAACCAATCAGAGGTGATTGCGATCGTTACACTATAGCTGTCATTGTTAGCCGATCGCCCGCTGTTTGGCACATCTCCGCTTCAATGGACAGGCATCCTAACGGACATGTAACGTCAGAACCGACATCAGCGTGGAAATTCCTCATTTTTAAGGAAATTTCATAATAATAGATTCTTATGAAATATATTGATGATAGTGCGAAGGAGTAATCCTCCCAATAAATCGCGATATTTAGTTGTCTAAAGAGATTTTTCTTCGTTTAGAAACAATCGTTTCAATGTTCTTGCTCGAGCTAAATTCTTGTTTGCATTATACGGGGTTGTTTGTTATGTTAATCTTAGTCTTACGGTTTATAAGAGTTTCATGGATACGTGTAATTGTAGTACTGAGTGTGTTTGCGGCCGTACATTTTAAGCTAATAAATAACTCTTGATCCGATATAGTGGCCGGTATTGGAGGAGAAATGTAGTTTGGCTTTGTTTTTAATCAAATTGTGTTAATTTATCAACGAGCAAATAAATACGTTTCATAATAATATGATTTTTGTAATTATTTTTGACCGTCCACCTCGGGGACGCTTTCAGATCTGACTAACAAGAACACACCGCTAGCAACCGTGGTCGTATCAAAACTAATTACGAAAATCATGCGCGACAATGATTACTTACTAAGCGGTCGGTGTGTTCTTGCAGAGTCTGATAACGAAAGCGCGCCTTCCTCCACGCCCACCAAAACCGTGACTCCTGATGAGGCGCAGAAAATTGCGCGCACCAAATCTCAAGAGCTCCTTCTGTTAGAAAAGATACAAGCCGAAGCCGCGGCGTTCTACAGCTACGATATCCTTCCACCGGCCGAGCCAGTTGCGAATGAACGTAAACTAGTCCGAACCAATCTAGCGACAAAATACGACAGGCTATCCCTCGATGAGATCGCAGGTAAAAAGCAATCTGAAAGACGTAACTCATTAGACTTTAAAGTTTTATCTTTAGACGAAATTAGGGCTAGGAAGAAAATATCCGAACCTGTGATACACACGACTCCTATAACGCTAAACTTGAGTAGAAAAAGAAAGCTGTCTACGCACGAAACGCTAACCACTTCGGGGAATAAAATAATCAAAGTAGTTAGGAGCAACTCTATTGTTTATAAGAAAGTTGACCAAAATGCACCCACGCAGCCCAGTCAAGCTAAAGTTGAAGCAAAGAGACCCGAAGATGCGATTAGTAGAAAACGTACTCTGTCCGAACTTAGTGACATTTACGACATGCAAGAAGATGAATTAGTAGACAATTGTTATGAATTTAAAAGAATTAAGATCGCTGAACAAATACCCAAACCTAGATTAGTTAGGAATAGGAGTGCAACTAAATCTACAAGTGAAAGTAAGGATGAGGAAACCGATTTTTGCAGTAAAAATGATGATGATTCCGACACAGAAGTGCAATTTGTTAGTATGGAAATTCGTGAAGTTAGCACAGATATATCTGCCATAGATGATGAAGTAATAGATGTAGATTCAGCTAAAATGGGTGATCCCGTTGATATAGTAGATCTGTGTGAGGATAAAGACGATAGTGAAATTACAGCTTCGGATCTCGATTTAGATTTAGTTAAGAACGTACCAGATGTAGTCGCGAGTTGTCAGAAGAATTCGAACAGAAATGAAAGCGTAGAAACAGATGTACTGAATGATATTGACGCTTATTTGAACGAAGAGTTATGATCAATATTGATTTTTAGTTTAAAAGTGGCTTCTTGTTTGTGAGTGTGGTTTTAAACACTTGATTTATTTCTGAGACTATAAAATTAAAGTGTTGTGAAAGTACAAAATATATAAATATATAGGTAAAACATTTAATAGATTAAGAAGAGACCAATTTGTAGGCTTTGACGATAACAAATCAATTTAAGTTCTCAGGCCCTAGTGTAACTTTTTAGATAAATGGCATGTGCTTTTATCGTTGGGGGTTAATCTTAACAGCAGATTAAATACATTTGTTAATTTAAACTTAATAGCTTTTCACATAGATTTGTGTTTCAATTTATATGTGGTCTATTTTATACAATATGTACGAAGATTGACTTGCCCATATTAATTAGTTTTTTCGTCGTCGACACAATAGAAAAACCTAATAAGTAACGGTTTTAATTTTTTTTAGATCTAAGACAAATTTGATGTTAGATATTCATTATAAAAAGAGCTTTAATTATATTAGTTTTGATTTCTTTTTTGTTTTATTCGACAAAGTATATTATTTAAGAAGTTAGGGTTGCCAAAAATAAAAAAATACACATATTTTATACTTTAATACTTTTGCAAAATCTCTACGGGGTAGTAAATAAAAGAAAGTTTGGTATTTTGATCCAAAATTGTATTGTTATAATAATTACAATGCAATCATTAATATGCATTTTGACATCACACCTTTATTCACAATTTTTTAAAGTCACAATAATATACAGATTACATCTAATATTAATAAATTCGAAACGAATATACCCTAAATAATTGAAATTTAGCTTCACTAATCATTATCTTCTTAATTGTAGTGGACTTGTAATAATTACAGAGTAAAAATTTAAATTTTGTTTACAACTACTAAGAAACAATTTAAGAAATTTTATATACATTTTGATATTGGGATTCATCAATATAGGTAGGTAAATTTAACCAAGCAGCGTCATAATTAAAGTATACAGTGATTTAAACTTCACAATAGTCTATTGAAGTCTACCACGAAACTGAATTCAAGCAAAAATATGACAAGGATATATGTATTCGCTTTCATCATTTTTTTCACTGAGTGAAGCGTTTCGTACTTATTTAAGAAACATTTACAACAAATATACATAAATTGACTTAAGTCTAGCTTAACTAACACTACAAAATGAATAATATAAAATATAATGTAACACTTATTTATAAAAATTTCATATTATTATAGTTAATGTTATGATTAAATTATTTCATTCAATAAATAAATATAATAATATTATTCATAGTATGCAGGCTTCACATAATCTATCAAGGTACCTAAAAATGTTTCTCTAACATTATTAAACTTGCCTTTGTCGGAAGCTTTCTACAATGTAGAATAATAAAACTTACTTATCTACTAATTTTTCAATTATAATAATTAAGTATCAATTGTATAGAATACCACAGAAAATCTATCGAAAACTAAATTGTATAAATATTTATTGAGTTTTTGACAGCCCTGTTTCAGAAAACTACTTTCGATTTACTGTACCCTAAGTATAATTTGAAAAAGCATTAGAGATTGAATGAAATGTTAACCCGTTCAAGTCTGTACCTAACCTGTAACCTAATGTACCTACGGGACTACGGGTACAGTGATTGAATGAAATAATCTAATTTACATTAATTACATTTGAGCCTTCATTTTGTGCTCGAGTTCCTGTTTGTGGCATTGGATATGTCGATATGTTCATTCTTTATACTATACGGTTCTTTATATTATGTTTATCATTATTAGGTTCTTTAAATTACTAAACGGTTAATATCTGTCAAATAAGGCGTCATCCTACAGTGCGTCACACGTTAAGAGGGGCGTCGGGGGTCGACGAAGTGTGACATTGTGTGACAAGGGGTGGGAGGGGTCCTAAGTTTCGTGACGTCACATTTAAAAATCTTATATAAGTGTTAAAATGCCAAATTTGAACATTAACGAAAAACTTAAAACTATTTTCAAGTTTTGTTAATTTTTTCAAATGTTTGATTTGATGTTGACTATATTAAAAAATAATAAATGGAAATAAAACCAATTTCGGAAGTGCTGTTTTAATTTAATAATTTCTAGATGTAAAATTGCAAGATATGTGACGTTACACTAGGGAGGGGGTCTCACAAATGTGACCAACTGTGACAAGGACGGGGGAGGGGTCAAAAAATTACGAAATTAGTGTGACGTACTTTATGGATGACCCCTAAGGTCTTTCAATTGAGCTATTTTTTGAAGTTAATAACCATATTATATAATACTAGCTTTTGCCTGCGGTTTCGCTCACGTTAAGTTCGATTTCAAACAAAGACCTTACCAATACTATTTTTGCCAGCGACTTCTAACTTAAAATTTAATTAAATTTCAATTGATACATTTCTAACTGGGTCGAATTTTCAAACAACATCCTTTCTTAGCGGAGGCCTACGTCATAACAGCTAGGTATTTGTACGCGTTTCAGCCCGATCCGTCCAGCGGTTTGAGCTGTGCGTTGATAGATCAGTCAGTCAGTAAACTTTTCCTTTTTATACCTACTTATTTAGATTTGTCAATAATGTTTTTTTTTGTGAATAGCTCATAGCTTTTTTTTTATTTCACTACAAGTTAGCCCTTGACTGCGATCTCACCTGATGGTAAGTGGTGATGCAGTCTAAGATGGCAGCGGGCTAACCTGTTAGGGGTATGGCAGTTATGAACCCATACCCCTAGTCGGTTTCTTCAAGGCATCGTACTCCGCGCTGGCAAGCGTGGTGGACCATAGCCAGTGCTCGTTATTGGGCCGGCGATGCGTTGAGATGAG
Source organism: Erebia ligea (assembly GCA_917051295.2). NCBI lineage: Eukaryota > Metazoa > Arthropoda > Insecta > Lepidoptera > Nymphalidae > Erebia > Erebia ligea. Next base: position 5,468,042 of record OU785241.1, read on the forward strand.
GGTAGGTATAATATTTGTCGCCTAGTTCCACCAGGGTCACTGCAGACGCGACCAGTACTGCTGCGAGTCGTGTCCGGGGACCGCCAGGGGGACCGACACGCCCGCGCCCAGGAGACCGCCGAGCTCTGGACAAATAGAACAATTATTATAGAGAGCCTCTTTCTCAATGTCTGAGCAACGTTTAGCTGACGAGTAAAGTGGAATGCCGAAAATCAGGCGACGTCTTAACCTGCGTCTTATCAAATAAATATTATAAATGCGAAAGTTTGGATGTATGGATGTATGTTTGTTACTCAATCACGCTCCAACGGCTGAACGGATCTGGATGAAATTTGGCACAGAGATAGATTATAGTCTGGAATAGCACATAGGCTACTTTTTATCCCGAAAAATTAAAGAGTTCCCGCGGGAACCAAAAAACCTCAATCCACGCGGACGAAGTCGCGGGCATCAGCTAGTTTATTTATAAAAATCTTTTTTGAATTATAATTTCATATACTTGCATTCAATTTTACTCATTAGCGAATGGGGGTTTAAGAGTTGATTAAAAAAACACTATTGTAAACGGTAAGGCGCTAGGCGGCACGGCCGGTAATAGGGATGATGACAACTCAATCAAATCAGCAAATATTTATCAAACTTAAAAACACACTTCTAGCATGGAAGTTGTATGAAATTTACAGATGTGACGTCATCAATTTTCAACACACTTTTTTCTTTAGTCTATATTTTAAAATGGTTATCAAACTTAAAACTAACCGAGGATGTGAATTTTAGGTCTTTTGGAAGACCCTGTATTTAATAATCAGTTAGAAATAATTGATTTTTGATCATCCCTAATTATTAGTATATATTAGTAGATTATTAACCAAGGGGATAAAGCAGTGTCTTCTGTCGCGGGTGACGATTTAAATCGCGAGCGTAACGAAGGACTCGAGGTTTACTCACGAGCGTAGCGAGGGTGTTAAAAACTTAAATCACGAGCGAAGCGAGGGATTTAAGACGAGTCCTGAGTGTAGCGAGGGATTTAAGTTCATCCAAGACTAAGACAGCTTTATCACCGAGGAAAATACTCTACTTTTCGTACCATTTGCGAAAAAATTAACACAATAATAATATGAGATAAGCATTTATCAAATATAAATATTATAAATGCGAAAGTTTGGATGGATGTATGGATGTATGGATGTTTGTTACTTAATCACGCTCCAACGGCTGAACGGATCTGGATGAAATTTGGCACACAGATAAATTATAGTCTGGAATAGCACATAGGCTGCTTTTTATCCCAGAAAATTAAAGAGTTCCCGCGGGAACCGAAAAACCTTCAATCCACGCGGACGAAGTCGCGGGCATCAGCTAGTTAAAAATAATGACAATTAAAAGTAAAAGTTCGAAACATTCGTCCAATTATTGATAGAGAGAGTTACATTAACGTTTATGTATTTGAAGAAAACAAAAACGCGGCAATTTCCTAGAAGTTCGAACATTCGAAACATTGGTCCAATTATTGATAGAGAGAGTTACATTAACGTTTATGTATTTGAAGAAAACAAAAACGCGGCAATTTCCTAGATTTTTTTTGTCGGAAAAGCAAAGGCATCAGGCTCATACGGCCTCGTCGGTTTTCGTCATTTTATTTAATAATCATAACTGCATAATAAATGCGTATTCCTTTTTCAAAAAGATGTATAATGCTTTATATACAAACTCAATGGTGTAAACACAGATGTAGTTCAGTATAAATTTCGGTATTCCAAATTTAAATCACATTCTCCCCCTAGAGGATGAATGAAATTCAGTACAATTTTCTTTCCCTGTTTTTAACAGATTAAAAATGACTATTGTTATGTTCGCTTTTTGTGGCATAGAATGTCACTTTTTTGACCAAGTGGTACGAAAAATATATTACCATAGTATTGTGAGCGCCATCTACATTTGACCTACCTGAGACAGTATAATATGTCAAGTCGTAATTCCTAATTCCATGGTCATAGTATTGTGAGCGCCATCTGCATTTGACCTACCTGAGACATAGTTACGAGTGATGACTACAGATGGCGCTATTAACAATATTCATTACGATAACTTTAAAGTCAGATTACTACTCACTCCCATTTTGGGGGTACGAGAAGACCCCTACTGCTGGATACATCGCACCTTCATTCAAATAACGAATTAACTCAAAATAACAATTTTGTGGGAAAACGCATTTAAAGTTTGACATAGTTAGATTGTTGAATTCAAATAATCATAAAAAAATTAAGAACTCGTTTAAGTGAACTTCAAAACTAGGAATAGGTAGTGTAACTAATAATGTATTTATTAATGTAGCAATATATCACAATTAATTACAGGAAGTATTTTTATTTTAATTTTTTTAAAATTGTTCCTACTTATTTCACTTTTTGATAAAAAATGTGATTATTTTTTTTAAATACAGACAAAGTAATTTCAAATGTTGCAATTATAAAATAAAATAATATTGAAAATAGATGAATTATTTCGATTTTTTGCAATATTATACCAATCACCTTAAAGTGTATGAGAAATATTACGTATAATTGCTATTTATAAAATTTTATATACCTAACATTTAAGCGTTTCTATAATTAAAAAACCGTGTTATAAGTTTCTTATTAATTATCACAAATTGTTTACAATATTTTTGTATTATCTACTTAGGAACTATAGGGAATTATAATCATAAAAATTTCTCAAATTATTATTTTTTCTATAAAAAAACGACAAAACAAAAAACAATATTCTTTTACAAATTAGCGTTTCTTATAAGTTATAACAAAAAAAGTACTTTTCTTAATCAGTCTTAGATAATTTACTTATTTTGGTTTATAATCACAGTTTCCCTAAATTATGGAACATAATTAATAAAAAAATAAAATTATTATTTATCTGAAAATTATTAAAATTATTATACTTAACAAATAAAAGCTAGTTTAGAACTACTCATAATCAGTCTTAGGTAATTACTTATTCTGCTTTATAATCTTACTTCTGTCTTAAACTAGCTATGAGATCTGTCAAAAACATAATAATATAAAAAAAATTAAAAAATTAGATAATTGAATTATAAAACCCTGCATAAAACGAAGGAATCAATCCTTTATTAATTAAATCTTTCAAATCTTTCTTCTTGTTTTCGCTAATTTCTTGTTTAGTGCTATAGGCAGTTTGAAGTGTTATTTCTTTTATTGATGGCATTTTCTTCCTCTTGTTTCTCACATTAACCTCCTTGTAGTCTTGATCCTTGTAGGATGTTTTATATAAAAAATTGGTTTGACTTTGATTTTCTTTGCTTACTTTTAAAATTTTTATTTCATTCCAATTGACGGACTCACCATCTACATTAGTCGAGTAGTTATATCCCCATTCCTCTTGTAATAATTTTAAATCATAAAATGAGTCAAAAGTCATCTCGTGCACAATTAAAGGTGGTTGAGATTTTTTGGCGTTCTTAATCAAGGCTATGTACTGGTCGGGTGTATAAATTGGACCAGATTTCAAATTTTTCTTAATTTCTTTTTCAATGAGACTATGCACGCTATCGGCTTCGTTCTGCGTGTGACCTCTTATTAAAAATTTGTGCGTAATAGTACTGATATTTAATGTTTGCACAGCATGTAAATAGAGAGATGTTATGTATTTATTTTTATTCTGTCCGCAACAGTTGTCGGAGTAGAATATAACTTCTTTCAAATGGTCGCCATCATCACTTACACTTTTGAGATATGCCCATATACATGATCCGATTTCTATGGCACCACGTTTTGCGTCACATTCGGACCAAAAATAGCAGTTGACGTTTTTATAGGCTACTTTGGTTTCTTTGGATGTCAACTCAGTTATGGTGAAGTTATATGAATTCAGCTTCGACTTGTAATAAAAAGAGGAGCTGTCGCCTCTAGGGCACTGCAAGACCGCCTGTAAATCGTAAACGGATACTCTTAATTTTTCACTAACTTTGTTGCGATCGTCAACCTTGTGAATCCTACTGCAATTCTTTTCTTCTAGATGTCTTAAATATGTTTCTTGTAGATCATTATTTTGAATATTAGCATTATTATAAGAGTTGCAAAGATCGCACTGATCTTTTTTGGGACTGAAAAAGGATAAATTAAATTCCGATGTAAATATTTTGTAATATAAGGAGTATGTACCTGCTTCTTTATTATTTTGTTGCTGCTGTGCTTTAAAATCTTTGAATAAATCTTTAATTGTTTTACCACCTTCAATGTATTCCCTCGTAGAAGAAGCGCGTAGATAGTGGGATTCAACTTTGGGGATTGAATTAATATGCTCCACAATCGCAGCTCGTACTTCGGGATTAATCTTCTTATGATTTTTGTGACATCCTCTCAAATCTTTTAGTGAAAAGTTATTTTCGTTAACTTTGGTTTGTACAGTAAATATCATCCGATCAGAAATGTCTAACGTGGCCCTAAAAAATGTTTTACAAACCCTTATATACTTGCCATCAATTATAAAATGAAAAGCTTTGTTATTGTGCCTGGGTGTCTCGGCATTCGTATACTTGTATCTAGGCTGAATATCAGTCATACTTGTGCTTATGTAAGCTCTTTGCTTTTCCAAATCTGCTAAATCCCAAAACCTTCGAAATAGTTTGTATCTAGTGTCTGTATTTATCATTGTAGTGCATTTAAGCCTGCACTTTTCAGTACATGGTTGTTTAAGGCATCTTGCTGAAACCTTCTTCTTCGACATGGCTACATAAGATTTACCCTTGTTACGCAAACTCTTAATTTTATTCTGCTTCCACTGAGAAGGATTACTGACACGCTTGCGCCCCCTTTTTGGTGCAGATTTTTTAGGCTTATTTGGTTCAGTTGAACTGGTGGAAGATGAGCTGGATTGATCAAAAAAGTAATTCCTCTTTCTTCTAGGTTCTATGTTTGTGAATGTCGGATCTGTATCGCTGAGGTTAGCCTCACTTTCGTCACTATAAACTGGTGAAATGTAATAATTGTGATTTGTCTTTGAAATCCTGGGATGATGCTTATGTACTTTCTGAAAAATGAAATTATAACTAAGTTGTAAAAAATATAAACTAATACGTAGATATTATACCTATTATGTTTTGTGCAGCACTTTACTAACCTGTTGTTGCGGAGGTGTATTTTCAATAACTTCATCGTCCGTTGTTTCGTTAACAGTTATGTGGGTAGTCGGCAATGGGTGAGGATTTAATTGTTGTGTAGATTGGCCACTTTCCGAGTCCGAAGAAGACGATGACGAGTTAGAAGACGACGAAGAGCTAGAAGACGATGAGGATGATGAACTGTTTGATGAAAGTTGAGAATGTTGGTGGTGTTTTTCATTTTTGTCATCAGCCGCCATAATGAAGTTCTTTGGTGGTATATCGTCATTTTCAGACAATGTGCTGTCACTGTCATAATAAGGTACAAGACTGAATACATTGGCTAGTGAGTTTTCAGTCGGAAGTTTCTGAAATTAATAATAATAGGTAAATTAATTATGACATGAAATGTATAAGTCAAATGATATTTATGAGACTTTTCTGTTGAGGCAATATTAAATAATTAATTAAATACTACATATTATATTATATTGCAGTATATATATATGTTTTAAGATTTAGTAGAAGTAATTGTAAAATAAGCAACTAATTAAACTTATGAGTACTTTAAATTAATTTTTGCTTACCAATATAGTTACTTCATTTTCTTTATCGACATAATTCACCGATTCCGTCATGGTTCTACCCTCTACTGTAGATTCATTTTCCATTTGAATAGAGACACAATTTTCATTTAGTAGCTAAAATAATAAGAGGTCTATTGTAATTTAAAATAATAACTAATAACATTTATTAACCTTACTATAACTTATTTACAAAAATACTGAACCGAACTTTAGACAGCCTTCGTTGCGTAGTGGGTGATGAGCGGACTTCGAAACGTAAGGTCGTGGGTTCGATCCCCACCCAGGATAAATATTTGTGTGATGAGCATTTTGTTCTGTGTCTGGATGTATGCTATCTGGTTACCATAGTACAAGCTCTGCTTAGTTTGGGATCAGATGGCCGTGTGTGAATTGTCCAGGTATAATATTCTAACTATATATTATTTTAATAACTAACCTCATGGCTGGCGTCATTGGTGTCATTATTTTTGTGTTTATCACCACTTATGGGTACTGTGTCGAACTCATAATTCGTTGTTGTATTTTCTACAACTAATTCCAATATTTTTCGTGCTCTCGTAGCCATCTATAAGAAACATAATGAAGATTTGCCGATCAAGTTATTTTTACGTGCACTGCAGTAGTAATAATAAAGTATAATTTTATTTATTATCATCATCAGCTCAGTCAATAATAACGTCTAAATAATTTTAACTAAGAATCCATAAAAATACTATTAAATTTATTAAAGAGTAAAATATCTCTAAATACAACAAAAAAATATACGTTTAAATAAATAATAAACAGATACAAAACATATAATGACAACGGTTTTTATAAATTATATTGTAATACTGAATTAATACTTGATAACTCAAATTTTGCTTAAATATTTTATTATAAAACTGCATCAACTTAAAATATTATTGTAATAATATAGATTATAATTACTACAAAACAGAAATAAGTCATAATGTTACAAAAAAAAATCTATCTTATTTTCTAGTAGAGTGAAGTAAGTCTAAAAGAATGCACTCTTTGAATAAATTTAGATATAAAATATAGTTACCTTATAGCAAATGACAGATTTATTTCGATTTATTACGTTATTTTTACAATCTGCTGCGGTCTCACTTTAAAGAAAGCCGGCGCATCACTGAATTTGATCACTATACAAGTATCAACCTGTTCACATGATTTCGTAAAAAAGAGAACGACGTTCATCTATCTCTGTCATTTTCGTCGTAAAGTTTTGGCTGTTGGATTGAACGTATTCCTCTCGCAAAGTTAATTCGCTTTATGGTTAAAACTCGTAACATGTAAATTTTGAGTTAATTCGTTATTTGAATGAAGGTGCGACATACCCGGTGGAGGGGACGCGGGCTCGTGCTGGTAGCCGTGGTTGGCGTAGGGGTGCGGCTGTCGGTAGGGCAGCTCGTAGCGCGGGTAGCCGAGGAAGCCGCCCTTGCACAGGTCGGGGTCCCCGCCCTCGCACACCGCCGTGTCGCCCACCATGCCGCCGGCGCTGTAGCCCATGGGCGTGAGCGGACTGGAAACAAGGTTAACTTTGTTAAAAAAAAAAATCTACTACACATACAACACACAATGTACACATACACATACAATGTGTTTTTATATTATTATATATGTATTTTGTGTATATTTATTAATTTAGTTATTTATGTATCATTAGTATGTATAGTTTAAGTAGTATATAATTATTGCATGTTTATTGTTGCACTTTCCCGCTTCTTTTTAATTTTCCTTATGAAATGGGTTGTCTGGAGGAGATCACTTTTAGTGATAAGACCGCCCTTGCGCACGTGTTGTTTTCTGTATTTTGTTTATAATTAAGTTTTTTCTTTAATTTATGTGTGGCAATAAAGAATTTATCTATCTATCTATCTATCTACTACACGTTAGCCCTTGACTGCGATCTCACCTGATGATAAGTGACGATGCAGTCTAAGACGATAGCGGGCTAAGCTTTTAGGGGCATAGCAGTTATATTAAACCCATTCCCCCATACTATTACCATACTACTCATACTATTTGGTTTCTACACGGGATCGTACCCGAACGCTGAATCGCTGGGCGGCACGATCTTTACCGGTAGGATGGTACTTAACTAGCCACGGCCGAAGCCTCCCACCAGGCCAGACCAGGGAAAATTCAGAAATTACCTATAAATTTCCAAATATGTATAGTACCCTGCCGTGGATCGAACCTGGGACCTCTGCACTGTTAAGACAACACGGCGCCACGGAGGTCGTCAAAATATTTGTTTTAAAATGACTAAAACTTAAAACTTATAGGTACAAAGTATTAGAACTCAAGGTTCTCAATAGGTGTCTGGTCTAACCACAGCATGGTCTAATGAGACAACCAACGGAATAGATGGTAGATATAGTTACAGTTCCGTATAAAAGTGCGTCCACGAGGCATTTTTTTTTGTCCGTAGCGTGTTTTCGCCCTTAGGTATGCATGCGCGGTCCTGTGCCCGTGCGTAATTTCAAGTGTCTTCCCCTAACAGCGTAGCTTAGCTGTATCTCACTCTGGTGTTGTAAAGGTAGTTAGTTGGGTGGCAATGGTTGTTTTTGAGTTTCCGTTGAACGTATCAAAGTGTACCTACTTACAAAGTTAGGTCACTTTGTTACCTTAAAGTAGTGTGGTTGTAACGGAGGCGTTCTTAGCGGAAGCAGAGGCGGATGCGGAGGTGAAGGGGCTTTGCCTCTGCGGATGCGGAGGTTAACGGAGGCGGAGGCGGAGGTGGATTTCTCCGATCACATCGTCCATTTTCTGTGCTTAAGGATGCGATGAATCCCACATTTGTTTTTTTTTGAGGATTCTTCGAAGGACAGTTGCCTTTTTGCTTGTTGTATAATGGTGTAACTGACGTCACCTGCTTCCATTTGTACCTCTCGGCTCTCGCATTGTAAGTCATTGACTTACAATGCGAGAGCCGATACTTAAATAAACCTCCGTTACAAATCCGCAAATAAAACGGCGGAGGCGGATGCAAAAGCGGAGGTACGATTTCTTGCGAAAGTTCCGCACTTACGGAGGCGGAGGCGAGGTCCCGTTACAACCCTGCCTTAAAGATAGGTAGGTAACTACTTACAAAGTAGGGTACTTAAATATATTTCTAAATAAAGTGTACCTGTAAGTGTCGACGTTGAGCGGCGGCTGGTAGGGCGCGTGCTGCGCGTGCTGCGGCACGGGCGGCGCCGGCAGCGCGGCGGGCGCGTGCACGTGCCCGTGCGCAGCCCCGTGCCCGTGCCCGGCGCCGTGCCCGTGCCCGTGCGACTGCGTGCCCGCGAAGCAGTCGGGGCTGCGGCGCTGGCTGCGGATCTTCTCCTCGCGACGCCACTTCGCGCGCCGATTCGAGAACCACACCTTAAGGTCGGGTTAGGTTAAAACGACGCGCGCGTTTAGCGTTTTAAAAAATTATTGCCTTCCTAATTTCTTAATTCTAATTACTGATTCTAAACTAGAGAAATTCTAATTCTAGAAAAAATGATTGAAAAGTAGGTACCTAAGCATACCTAAGTAGATATGCGGTAAATTCTGTTTTACACAATCTCTAAACTAAACTACATAAAATGACAGCTTTAAAACTATAGTTCTGTCCCTTTTTGCAGGGAATATTAGAAAGGGTTAGCAATAGTATGATAAATGATTGTTTGTGTGTGACACCATCATTGAATAGGTTTTACTTATATATTTTCTTTCTTTCTTTCTTCTTCAATATTTTTTTATGCTCTTTAGTTTAGTTTAGAGATTGTGTAGGTACAACAGAATCAGCTTTGTAAAGTCGGCAAAAACGGACAAGTATAGACTACTATTAACTATATCTACTTATCTACTTACGTACAAAAATAAAATCTCTGTCATTTATAAATCTATCTAATCCTAGGTTGTTCTTAGAAAATAATTAAAATAAGTATCTTTCTATAGGTAAAATCTAGCTGGCCTACCTAAGCTGTATTGGTCCTGTGAACACGATAGAAATACAGGCCAGCCAGACCATTCAAAATGCCAGGGAACTAACCTATCTAATTTAAATGATTTAAGTATTTATTTAATGTAGGACAACTTGTGCCACTTATGATACGTTAAGTTAAGACTCTACCACCGGTTCGGGAAGATGTTCTACTGAGAAGAGCCGGCAAGAAACTCGGCAGTTGCTGTTTTCTTAAAAAAGAAAATGATGAAGTACCTACATTAAGTAAACAATACAACACATAGGTACATTACGTCACAAGTATTACACTGACTTGTGGGTCACTGGTCCGAGGCCGGTTGCTTCCATGCAACTTTGTCATTCAGAAAATCATTTATTAGTACTTACCTATAGAATTTTCAGCTTACCTGTATTCTAGCTTCAGGGAGGCCTATCTTGGCGGCGAGTCGCTCTCTCGCGAACACGTCTGGATAATGCGTCCGCTCGAATTCTGTAAAAAGGTGATATAAAAGCAAAATTAACCACGCAATCAGTGCTTGTTGAAAGTATATAGTTAGCCCTTAATAATAGGGATGATGACAAATCAATCAAATCAGCAACTCTATAGAAACTTTAAAACTTTTAGTATTATATGGAAGTTTGTATTAAATACATAGTAGGTACCTACTATGTATTTAATACAAACTAAGTAATATGACGTCATCAAATTTCAACGCACTTTTATTATTTAATCTATAGTTTAAAATATGGTGTCCGAGAACCTGAATTTAAGGTTTTTGGAAGACCCTTTATTTAATAATAATCAGTAAAAAATTATTTATTTTTGAAAAATAAATTATCATCATCAGCATCATCCCCAATAAAAGTGTACCATAACTCTAGCTATCTCAGCTTGCTACCTTTTTGAAAAATTAACCACTAAATAGTGCTTTGAAATTTGTATGAAAAAGGAACAATACCTACACCTTATGAATTTTTTTCAGGCATACGAAATGCCTGTACCTACTGCATTTCAGGAATTAGAAAATTTGTAATGGATATAGCGGTTTTATTCATCTAAAAATATAAACAGTTTAAGTAGGTACCTATATAATAATCCATCCAAATAATACATATACCTATCCATGTGATAAATCTCGTTATTGGCGGACATGCCAGCCACGATCCACAGCCTTTAGCCGTAATCAAATAGGTACCTCGTTGCCTCGTTGGCCTAGTGCAGGTTCGCATGTTCGACTGCGGCCGACGAGGTCCTGGGTTCGAGTCCCGAGTCTGACCATAATTAAGTGTTGGGTTTTTCTGACAAAAAATTCTCAGTGCTAGCCCGGAGTTAGGAAGTTGGTGGTGTGTCACTCCCGTGCCTCGGAGAGCACGTTAAGCCGTCGCGGGTTTTATCAATAACATGATAATAGTCGTTAAAGACTATGAGTCTCCTATGAGATTGGAGGCCTGTTTCCAGCAGTAGGAAGTTAATGGGCTGTAGTAGTGGTGGAAACCTACCTCTTTCAAGGCTGTCAATCTGCTCATTGGTGAAGCTGGTCCGGTTTCGCTGCAGCTTCCTCTTGAGCCTCATTCTCGCGGCGTCCTCGTCGGCGCCGCTCGACCCCGCGTTGGAGTTGTCCCCTGACCCCGTCTCGTCCGAGTGGAGAGCTTCCAAGCCTTCCAGTTGGTCTTCACCTGGAAATAGAGAGCTAGAGTTAGGTGTATAGACTATAGTTGAGTTGTAGCCTGTAGGTATACCTAAACCTGTGCTGTAAACAGCTATCGATGGCTCAGTTGTACTATCCACCACTACAGCTCATTAACGTCCCACTGCTGGGCACAGGCCTCCACTCTCATATAGGAGAGAGGGAATTAGAGCTTAGACCCACCACGCTGCTCCAATGCGGGTTGGCGGGCTTTAACGACTATTATCATGTTAGTGATAATAACCGGGACCGACGGCTTAACGTGCTCTCCGAGGCACGGGGGTGAAACACCGCCAACTTCCTAACTCCGGGCTAGTACTGAGAATTTCTAATCAGAAAAACCCAACACTTAATTATGGCCCGACCCGGGACTCGAACCCGGGACCTCGTCAGCCGCAGTCGAACATGGTAACCACTAGAGCAACGAGGCATTAGTACCTACTATAACAGAGGTGAATTAATCAGCAGGTAAGGCAGGCGATCATGGTTTACAGCTGTTGTGAACAAAGATTTAATGTTGAGTGTATAGTAGTTACTTATTAGTGGATTTTAAGTTTGAACGGACCGGATGACCTTCTCCGGGATGCATCATGCAACCTATATCTTTACTAAATTTCGTCAAAATCGGGCAAACATGAGGCCGTGAAATGCTAGCCCTGTTAAGACAAATTAGGAAAATTTCGAATTTTTATAGATAGATATTAGTGTCTAGATGGATCCTATGGTCTGAAATGTGGTAAGTTTGCAGATGAGACGATGCTGCAAGTAATTACTAGTACGTACAAGAAAGGTATTTAATAAGATACTGAAGGCTTAAACAGGTATAATTGACAAAGAAACGTCCCTGAAAATACAATAATACACTTCAGTTCCACTCACATTTCTTTAGAAATGGTTCCGAAATAATCTAACCATCTTATTTCCCACTCAATATTAATATTTCATTTACAGTACCGAAATCTTTAATCCAATTTTGTAAAGTAAAGGCTTGAAAGGTTTAAGGCTGCGACAGACAATGCGATCGCGTGACAAAAACTGAAAGTACGAGAGGACGTCAAGCAAGGCGCGCGTACGTGCGAATACGTGTATGGAAAAATTCAAATGTTTTTTTCAAATAAACTTTTACAAGTGCTTTTGAATCGTCGAGTAAATCTACCACTGGTTCGGAATGACATTCCTACCGAGAAGAACCAGCAAGTAAGTAAGTGCTTTGGCTTGCTAGGTACTCATAAGGATTTGAAACTACCCGGAGCTTCGATCATTTACCTAATAGTTTTTTATTCTACTACAAGTTAGCTCTTGACGCGATCTCACGTGATGGTAATTGATGATGGAAGCTAATATGGTAGCGGGCTAACCTGTAAAGGCGCGATTCCATTAGGCAAGTTACTTGTATGCAAGTTGCAAATTGCATGCAACTTGAACATACCTGCATACAAGCTACAACAGCTTGCATGAGGTATAGTTTGAACTTGTACATGAATCTTATAAAACCGTGTAAAAGCAAGTAGGTACCTAAAACCGGCATGCAATTTGCACACTGTCAAAAATATGTTTCCAATGCAAGCAACTTATACGCAAATGTGACGTCATACTTGCATGCAAGATTTGCCTAATGGAATCGCGCCTTTAGGATAACGGTATTTTTCTTAAACCCATACCTACCCCTAATCGGTGGTAAGACGTACCGACAAGCGATTTAGCGCTCCGGTACGTCTGCCGTTAGGGCGGTTACTAGCCACGGCCGATGCAGACCAGTGAGATTTCAGAAATTATAAATTCCCACCTAATTCACTCTGCCGGGAATCGAACCCAGGACCTCCCACGTTAAGACCACAGCGCTCACTATAGCGCCACGGAGGTCGTCATAAGCCTAGGTCCTTTTATTACTAGTTCTAGGCGCGTTGTTGGACACGCAGTCGACACGCATTGTGTGTTCAAGCCTTTATCTTTGTGATGTCTAAGAATTTGTAACAGTCCGGAGTCCTCGGAAGGGGGAACTTGGCGGCGGAGTGAACAAGTAAGTAATAATTAATTCCCCAAATAGCCTCGATAACGCGGGATAACTGGATTTATTCGACTTCGCGATTTTAATCTTGGCTTTGCTTTGTTAGTTTATGAATTCCTAGTGTCTATTGTGGTAAATGATTGCTAAGGTGTAACAATCGCAATAACTTTGATTGGTTTACAGTTTACTACTCTTTTGCTATTGGCTAAAATCCATTGTTGCAGCTTGTTGCTTTTTACCAGCTTTACCTATACAAGTTTAAGAAATCCATTAAAAGTAGGTATTCCCCTGAAAAAGCTTGCATAGGTAGGTAATATGAATTGAAGATTATGTAAATGATGAACGAGCATGGATTTGATTCGCTCCAGCAATACTTGGACTGCGGTTACTTAGGTAGGTATATAATGTCTATCACACAATGTAATTGTAATTTTTTTTTCAAAAGAGCAACCAGCGAGTTTCCTCCTGGTTCTTCTAGGTAGGAATGTCATTCCGAACTAGTGGTTGGTAGACAGCCGACAGATGCGCAAACACGATGTATTCCCTCTATTCCCTCACTCAATCCAACACAACAGGAGAAAGATTAGGCACTGGATCTATTGCTCTTCTAGATGTATTTTAGTAGGCATGGGGAGTAGGTAATAAATTATTCCCAACGTCGGCATTTCATGGCAGAAAAAATCCGTAACTTTTTTGGCCCAATTGTCTAAGAAAATCATAATCATTTGCGAGCATACCTAGATATAGGTACCTAAGTTAAAACGTTAGTCGAACCAGCAGCGACTCGAATTAAGGAGTATATGTCCAACCGGAGATACTGGGGCTGATTTCTGTAGTGCACAATCTCTTAACTAAACTAAAATTAGAGCATTACGAATATTGCTAACCATTTCTTAATGCTCCCTACGGAAAGGGACAGAACTAGATTTAAAGCTGCCATTTTAGTTTAGTTTAGAGATTGTGTTATACAGAATTGGCCACAGTATGTCTTTTGACATACAGTACCTACCTACCTAAGCATCTATGAACAGTCCGAACAGTCAGTCAGAACAGTCTCCATAAACAGTCCCCCGATTGTGTAAGAAAATCGTGATCATTTGGGGACAGGGCTCGAATACGATCTTGATCCGAACCGAACAAACCACCAAATACCTAAGTAGTTTGTTTTTATATATATATTATATTGGTAGTGACAGGTAGGTATGCCTCTCTAACTGCCTCGTTGGTCTAGTGGTTACCACACGACTGCGGCCGACGAGGTCCCGGGTTCGAGTCCCGGGTCGGGCCATAATTTGTTAAGTATTGGGTTTTTCTGACAAGAAATTCTCAGTACTAACCCGGAGTTAGGAAGTTGGCGGTGTTTCACCCCCGTGCCTCGGAGAGCACGTTAAACGGTCGGTCATTATCACTAACATGATAATAGTCATTAAAGCCCGCCAACCCGCATTGGAGCAACGTGGTGGGTCTAAGCTCTAATTCCCTCTCTCCTATGAGAGTGGAGGCCTGTGCCCAGCAGTGGGACGTTAATGGGCTGTAGTGGTGGTAGGTATGTACTAGGTATGTAGGTATATTGTTTAACTTTTAGTGAGTTATTTTGCGGTGTGTTCGCTTACGTAATCCGTCGAGGACTCGCGGGATGCAGACAGGGAAGTATAGCGCGCTCGAACACTCCTGATAATTGCTGTTTATTTTAATATTTAACTTCCCTGCGATTTTTAGATTAAAGTTTAATTTTTTTGAAACCTGCTGTGGTATTTATTAGTTTAATATGCAAATTATCCATATTTACGCATTAAAATGACTACCTACTTAACGCTAAAGAGTGCATGTTTTTTTACTTTTCTACGAGTCAAGCGCTGAGCTCATCTCATAAGTGATGATGCCGTCTAAGATGGTAGCGGGCTAACCTGTTAGATACCCCTATTCGGTTTCTACACGGCATCGTACCGGAACGCTAAATCGCTTGGCGGCACGTCTTTGCCGGTAAGATGCAGGTAACTGGTAACTAGCCACGGCCGAAGCTTCCCACCAGGCTAGACCAGGGAAAATTCAGAATTCAGAAATTATAAATTCCCAAATTGACCCTTCCGGGGATCCGACCAGTCCCCCGATTATGTAAGAATTGTCCATCAAATGGTCTCCGCACGTTAATGGCACGCATGGCTGGAAAATGCCATATGATAAATTTTATCCTATATCTAGAAACCTAGAAGATTTTATAATCTCTATAATTTTTGTTTCGTGTATAATTTATTTTTCATTTTATATCTATTAATATGTGTTGCTTTCTGTTTCTATGTGATGAGATGACAAAGAAAGTTCTGATTTTGTGACTACATAGGTATCTAATATCTCTAATTCTCTAATATCTAAGGGATATCCCTCAGGTATGTATTTAACGAAATGCCTGTGCATATTTGACTCATTGCCTAGTAAACAAGTCGAATTTACTATCTTTCAGTGAATAAATTTAGCTCAAGTGTCAAGATGCGTCGACGAGGCCGGGTGGCTGGCGCGGGGCGGTGAGGCCGGAGGACGGAGGGGGGGAGGGGGGGTACCGTAACGGGGGCGTTCATGCAGAAGAGGACGATAACGGCCCGGCCTACCACGTAACCCTGCCTACGATAGCGTTATCGCTCAAAAATGTATGCCCAATAATGGTTTTGGGAGTTCGTTTTTAAGGGGACTTCTTTAATCAGTTTTCAATTTGTGACGTAGGTATTTTTTTTGAGGGTAAAGTTTTTCGAACTAACGATATTATGGTAAAACATAAATCACTAGAATTAGATGATGCCTTCGACACCACGGTAAAACGATTTTTTGAAGTCAAAACTTCTTTAGCCGCGTTGGCCGCGTTGAGCACTTTTTGGTAGGGGGTAGGTAAACTTGTGGATTCGCGACACCGACATGCTTCGCGTCACCGACATGCTCGCGTTATTACGAAGACGACGAAGAAGGTCTTAAACATAAATATACCTACTACATTCGTAATTAAACTTTAATGCCTTAGTTTTAAGGTTTATAGGTATATATTTTTTTAAAATTATTTTAAATATTCGTTTTCACTTCTATCGTACCTATGAATTTTTTTAAAATTTAAATGAATGATATTTTTCAATTTAGTTACGTTGAAACTTTTTATAGAATTATGCTAAAATATGGACTACAACAACATTAATTAATATTGGAACTAAAGGTTTTGCAGAGAGATTTTTTTAAATCTCACTTGCGGAGAGTTCACGTAGTAACGTCCCTGGCCGCTGACACTTGTAGTAAGTAACAGCCCCCCAATCATGTAAGGATGACCGATGAAATCGTTAAAAATCTGCGGCAAAGTAAATAAACCATAACAGCATTAAATTAGAGCTCAATTTCGTGTACCCATTCTTATACGTTTAGGTATGTACGATACTCAAACGCATAAGAATGGATACGCGAAATTGAGCTCTAATTCAATGCAGTTATGGTTTATTTTACTTTGACGAAAATCTTAAACGTTTGATCGGACATTCTTACATGATTGGGGCCCTGGTTTCCTATCTCTAGTATTATGTAGTTACTAGGTAAATGCCGGTCTGCAAGGGCTTTTACTTCCTATTTCATGACATTTCAAAAGGATTTTTTATTAATAAGGTCTGAAGTCTTAACCCTTAAAGGCTTAGGTCCGATTGCAGCATCGCCGGGTAAATAGGTAAGTCCTTTTTACCCAGAGTTGGCTGCTACTTTGACAGAATTCGTATAAAACTTCTGTCATAATTTCAAATTTATTTCTGGAAGCGGGCCTTACCTTACCTACCTGTATAATTATAATAAGCTAGATTACTCGCCTCGTCTCTACATGTTTATAATAGGCAAATTATAGGTAGGTACAAATAGGATAATTTTGTCGCTCTGTTTGTATTACCGCTGGCAATTACTAGGTACGTACTTTGTATTTGAGGATATTGATATTATTTAATTTGCTATTCAAAATCGTTAGCATTAGGTACCTACTAAGTAGTTCCTGAAATATGCAAGTCAGACAGACAGACAAACATACAGACGGACGGACGGATATAGTCGCACCGTAAGGGTTGTTTTTTACCATTTTGGTACAAAACGCATCATATGGGTTTTTAATTATTACAGTTCAAACTCAAACAATTTTTTTTTAAATCAAATAAACTTATTAAAAGAAAACAGTCTAGGTACATGTGTGTTTTCATGAATAAATAAATAAAAGTGAATCTACCACTGGTTCGGAATACCATTCCTAGCGAGAAGAAACAGCAAGGAAATCGGTGGTTGCTCTTTTTTAGAAATTCATTTAAATAATAATTACATCAATGTGATATACATTTATGCCCGTTTGCACTAAACTCAAGTTAGGCTTGTCCTAGTTAAGATACACCTAGGCTTAAGAACGGCCTAGCAAAATTCGTTTGCACTGACAGTCTTGTCCTTGCTGTGTCGTAACTTAAGCATTGCCTAGTTAGGCATCTCTAGGAACGAATGGAATGAATGATTGTTTATGGTTTTTTTAAAAAAATATATCTTGCAAAGTAATGTAAACACTAGAATATTTTTTTACCTTATCTTGTCATAACCTCAGGCATGAGTTGAATAGAGACAAAAGCTAAAACATTGGTGTATTTTATTTTATTGGTTTATATATTGCACAGGTGACATTATGTACGTGGAGTTGAAGGTTATTTATTTTACGGGATTTTATAAATCAGCAATTAAAATGGAAAGACAAATAAATAAACGAAAAAGAACTGCCAATTTTACGGCAGAGGAGAAGTTGCGGTTTGTACGGTTGTTGTGCGAAGAGGGGCAGTGCATTATTTCCAAAGTAACAGCACACGATACTGCATCAAATAAAGAGAAAGAACAGGCTTGGGCAAAAATCACCCAAATTCACAATTCCAGTGGTGACATAATGAGAAAGAAGGAGAAAGAATCTAATAAATCTTGTGCCATTTTGCTTGTGATCAGTGTAGTGTTCTACCTTAATAACAATCACAATAACAATGTAGGTACTCTGTGGTTGTGATACCTATCAACCACAGAGTAGGTACATATCAACCGTGAGACCAATCAAAATGGTCCACAGACTACAAAAAATTCAACATATGTATCGCCTAACGCTTGGGCGCTTACTAATCGGGCTCATAAAGTTAGGCATCTCCTAAGTGGATTTAGGAATGGCCTAAGGTTAGTGCAAGCTTTTTAAACGCTAGGATAAGCCTAAACAAGTTGGGCAGGAAATTAGGCGATTCCTAAGTTTAGTGCAAACGGGCATTAGTAACCGCAGTCGTAACTCGTAAGCATAAAGTAGGTACATGGAGCGAGTCAAATTCATGCCTTTTTATCATTTACACAATCTTCAACAGTAGATAGGTAGGTATAATAAGCTTTTTTCAGGAGCATACTTTTAATGGATTTCTTAAATTTGTGTAAAGGCGTTAATCGTACAGAAAAATAAGTTAAAAATGATGGTAAAATAATGCATTTTGTCTGGTGGGAGGCTTCGGCCGTGGCTAGTTACCACCCTGTCGGCAAAGACGTACCGCCAAGCGATTAAGCGGCACGATGCCTTGCAGAAACCGACTAGGGGTATGGGTTTATTATAACAGTCATGTATTCCTAACAGGTTAGCCCGCTACTATCTTAGACTGCATCATCACTTACCATTAGGTGAGATCGCAATCAAGGGCTAACTTTTAGTGGAATACAATTTTTTTTTGATAAAAAGCAGTATTTTCCCTTCTCGAAAAGTGTTACGTAGTAGGGCCGTTGTAGAGAGTGGAGTGTTTTCACAATCCAGCCGCCTACGGAGCTGTAGAGAGCTTACCTACCTACGAGTAGGTACTTTACTTTATCCTTCAGGACAATGGCATTTATGTATCTTACCTACCTACCACCTAGCTACCTACTACTTACTTAGTTTTTTTCATTTGCAAGTTGCAGGTTTCTATTAAGTAAGTATAAGGTATTGAGGTTTCATTCTCCCATTTAAGTATCTATTTGTATACTGATTTCTAGAAAATTATTAAATAAATGTATAAAAATACTACACCACACCTATTTAAAAATAATTCTATAAAACTTCCACTCGCTGCGGGGATTTAAGGACCCAAGCAGCCGGTGGTCTGGGCTCCAGAGCGAGGAACCTCCTCACAATTCGCGCTTTCTCAAGGATAACCGCCTTCTGTATCCAACGTACCTATAAGTATCTCTGTATTGTATTGAGGTACCGTTTATTGACGTTCGTAAAAAATACAGTCTACCAGAGTCTACCATTCTACGACAGTTTTTTTACTTTGACTTTTGACTATTATTGAGGTTTGTCTGCAATAGCTTTTGTAATTGTGGATTAATAGGTGTGCTAAATATTTAATTGCAATATGGAAAGGTGTTAGATTGAATTCAGTAAGACGTACCTAGTACCTACCTAGCTATTCTATCCTCAATCAATGTAGGTATTAGGTACACCATATCCTTAAATGAAGCCCGCCAACCCGCATAGGAGCAGTGTGGTGGGTCTAAGCTCTAATTCCCTCTCTCCTGCGAAAGGAGGCCTGTGCCCAGTTGTGGGACGTTAAAGGGCTGTAGTGGATGGATCCTTAAATGGTGTGACTTATTTTGATTTACATCATTGACTCATATCGAAGAGAATATATGTTATTAAGTATTTCTCTGTGCGATTTTGAAAATATCGTTTTAAATTACCCACTATTTTTTTTGCGTAGGCAACGTAACACGATGACGTAGGTTCATTTCTTAATTATAAGCCCACCCACTTCTCAGCGCGAACGAATATGACACCTCGAAGCAAAATTCTCATTCCTACATCACTTGTCCGGGAGTTGTAACACCGTTAAACCAAGGGTGTAAGGGTGATTTTTCAGTGTCAATTTGTACGGTGGTGGTAAAACGACATTCGGTGTATCGGGAGCCCATCTGTCAGGCGTCCCGGGAAAACATTAATGTTTCATGAAGCCATGCACTGAGATCTGTATCAGATAATAGATCTGTCTCTATTTTTGACGGCACTCAAAATTAGTCGGGAGTCGGGACGCACGGACGGTAAATATTGCGCTCGTGGAAAACATTTTTTCTTATATATTTTACGAAGAAGTATTTCCACTCATGTACTCGTAACTACCTTTTTACTTATACTTATTATAGGATTTTTTTACTTTTCCTCATAACATATTTACGACAAATTATTGCTCCGGATTCGCATGTATACCTAGGTAATAGGTATATAATATGTTTATTGATTTTTGGATACTTATATTTTTAAAATTGCAACTATCTAAGGTCCTATCTACATAAATAATTTAGATACTTGACGGTCTCTACCTACTGTCTCTACGGTAGGGTACCGGTATCTCTTCATAACTAAACATAGGCAAGTAACTAGGTATAATGGGTACAACTCCCTTCAGGAAAGAAGGGAAGGGAAACGTAGGGAAATACACGACGCGGCGACATTTTTGCGATAAGGGACTGCTTTGTTTACTACTTAGCTGTCATATTATTTCTGTCGTTGGATAGGAAAATATAAGGAAGTATTGCAGTTGGAATTTGGAAATCGAATGTAGCTCTCTCTATACTCTTAAGAATAGGTACACAGTAAGAATGTCAAGATGCACATTCTGATGAAGAAGATGAACTATTTTGTTTTTTGTTTTTTATTACAAGATAGGCTAGCGCTTGACGACAATCAGTCACGCTTAATACAAAGCAATGATGAGGTCTAGGTTGAAGCGCGCCCGCCTAGAAGATGCCTATATTCACTCTTGCCTTGAAGGTACTTAAGTTATACGTGACAGGGAATACATGTGCTGGAAGGGCATTCCACATCCTGGCGGTTTGAATCAGAAACGTTGAGCAGAACCGTTTCGTTCGAGCTGACTGGACGTCAACCACATAATTTTTTTCTTTCTAAAATCCTAAGAGTTGTTTGAAAGTAATTCATCGAAATAATGAGTTGTTGGACGATCCAAGTAGGTAAATGCTTTAAGCTAGTTTGACGAAACGAGCAGGTAGGTAAAACCTGCAAGTTCTTCGATGACCCCTGCATACGTAGTATTAGGGTGAGTTCCTAACGAGTCACATCAAATCGTGGCACAGTGTGACTTGTTGGGAAATCAATCGTTATCGTTTTTTTTCCTATCGAATCACACTGGGATTAGAGAACAACGTGATTTGTTAGTAGTAACAGTTTCTATAGTGTTAAAACTCAACTGAGCCAATGAAGGATAAGGAGAAGATAAAAACAGGATGTACCTAGATAAAAACAAAAGCTTGCCGAAACCCTGCAGTTAAAAACTGTCCTAGGTACTGTGTGGCAAAAACTGTCAGCCATTGCAATATTAAGATAAGGTAGACCGTATATCAATACAAAAAAATACAATTGCATTGACACAATAAGATCAGATATTTCGTAGCTTTAAATTATTGAATTCAAATTTCCCATATTTCCACCAAAGAAAAGAACATGGCCGCCAAGTAATAAACAATGTGGTGGTGCGTTATCGAAAATATGTCATCGAGTAGGAAGGTAGAGGCACCGATTCCATTCATCGATTCCCTCGAGCTTTCCCTTCAGGGAGTTATGTTTTGTTCCCATTATATCTATCAGTTATAGAGCTATGTAGTATGTACCCAAGTATTTTTAAAGGGAACTGTTGACCTATCTAAGACTAAGTTAAGCATTTTTTTTGTATTTCGTCAAGCTATGATAGGCTAAGTTGCGTTACTTTAAGTTAGGCATGGCTTAAACTTTAAAAGAACCTAATATTCAAACGCTTGATAAAATGCATTAAAAAATGCTCAGTAAAAATATGAAAAGGTTTACAATTTAAATTAATTATTTCTTATCGTGGGTAGGTAGGTACCTACGTATATTTATAGATTTACGATAAAAGTTATGCAACTTTAGGTAGGTACGTTATAATCCATACAATTAGGTATAATCAAAAGTCAACACCCATTTCAAGCCTTTTAAGACGTTACTTACCTCCCTATGTACCTATACCGAATGTAGGTACAGTTCGCGCGCGAGTTGAATGCAGAGTAAATGTATGTGTTACCATACATTTGCTCAGCATTCAACATGTGCGCGAACTATAGGTACCTATATCCCTACGTGATTCAGTCAGATAAGGAAATCCCTAGGAAAACTAGAGCAAGGCTTCGGCGGGCTAATAAGTTATTACCTAACCACCCCGAGAAGCGATTCAGCCTACGATGCCGTGTAGAAACCGATTAGGGGTATGGGTTTACCATAACTGCCATACCCCTAACAGGTTAGCCCGCTACGATCTTAGACTGCATCATCACATACCACCAGGTGAGATCGTATAGTCAAGGGTTAACTTATGGACTGTAGTGGAATAGGTAAGTCTTAGGTAAATTATTAAAAAACCGGCCAAGTGCGAGTCGGACTCGCGCACCGAGGGTTCCGTACAAACCTGTAGTAAGTTTTACGATTTATGACGTATTAAAAACAAGACGAAATGAACCGCAAAACTAACTTTGTTTGTAGAGGTTTACTGTTAATATCAAAAAAACTATGATAGTTAGAGCATTGGCTATAGTTTTCCTGTAAAATATACATAAATTCCTATTGACCATAATTATTTCAGATTTTTTGATTGGTAAACTCCGGAGATAAGGGGGGGGGGAACGGTATTTTTTTCGACATTTTGCCCGATAAATCAAAAACTATCATGACTAAAAATAATTAAAAATCTGTTTTAGAATGTACAAAGTAAACCCTTTCATATGATACCCCACACAGTACAGTTATCTCACTTTTAAATTTCAACCCTCCGATTTTCCCCCCTTTTTAAATAAGAACAAAAATAATTTCCAATTTTTTTTAATTCCAGTGTCTTTGGGCCACTAATATACATAACTATTCCAAATTTCATGTCGATAGCTTCGGTAGTTACTGAAATAATCGAGTGTGACGGACGGACAGACAGACAGACAGACGGAGACACCATAAGGGTTCCATTTTACCATTTTGGTACGGAACCCTAAAAACTAGCTTTTATCGTCCGCCATATCGAATATACTGGGACGTCATTGCATTTTTCGTACATATTTATTTATATTATGGTGGTGCTTAAAAATAATTAGTTCGCCATCTTTGGGAGTAGGTGCGCCATGTTGGATTTAGAATGACGTCACATATCTAACCATACAATGATTATCAACCTATAGGGCATACCTGTTTTAAAATTCAGTTGCAAGATTGGACTTTCAAACCCACAAACATTAAAAATTTAATAAAATCTTGCAATATATTTTTTATATTATGAATATTTTATTATCACAACGTGTGACATTAGCAGCCCGGGCACGCGTCGGCCATTTTGAGGAAAGCGCGGGAAAAGCGCCGCTCGAGCGCGCAGGTGTTTTGCAACCGATACAGACGAGACCAGCATTTTTAATGCGCGGATTATGTTTCAATACGTTTTCATGGCTTTTATGATAAAAGCGTATAAAAGCGATTACCTATCGATGTTTCGTAAAGGAATTCTTAGATCACTATAAAATACTAGATGATGCCCATTGCCCGTGACTTCGTCCGCGTGGATTTAGGCTTTCCAGCAGGCTTAGCATGCGCCCAATGAGATATCTCGCGACGAGAGAGAGAGAGATGTCGTTGCCGGCTAATTTTTCGTTCAGGTACCCTAACATGCACAAAATCCGGTAGGTATATTACGAGAAAAAAATAGTCGGCATGTAAGGGTTCGTATAGAAAAATACCACAGATGAGAAATATTACCTACTTTTATATCTCTACTTTTGACGTAACGAGACAATTCATATTATGTGTTTGTGTAACCATGTTAGCTTCGGTAGACAAATAAAGATAACGGGTAGACATAATTTTACTTGTTGTGCGCATGCTTCTTCTTGTCTATTATGTAGGTACTTTATATATATATATATATATATATATATATATATATATATATAATATATATATAAAGTACAGAAGATAACTTGGGCTTGTACCTACTGTGGTTTTCCAGGGGGAACTGAATATCATTCAGGCCGCTATTTGAATGGCGCCGTTTAGTAGGTACCTAAAGAGGCTGTTGATTGAACGGCTAATTAATACCTATACCTAGTTGGCTGCGAAATATCATATCACTTGATGATGCCCGCGACTTCATGGATTAAGCTTTTTCCGGGGAACTCCTTAATTTTCCGGGACAAAAAGCCTATGTCCTTCCCCAGGATGTAAGCTCTATATACCAATTTCATCTAAATCGGTTCAAAAGATGGGCCGTTAAAGCGTAGCTGCAGACAGACAGACAGACACACTTTGGCATTTATTACTTAGTAGGTATGTATCTTTTAATATTTTTATAAGATCGTCTGAATTGTGTCCGGGGGTTTTATTCATGCCTTTTGTTTTTGAAATCATCAACGATCAATTACGGTACGCTGCTACACCAATTTTATTTTTCAAAAGATAGACTGGTGTTTTTTCTTTTGTACAGATGGACCTACACCATTCAGCTCCCATATTGAGATGTGTTTGTACTTGGTACTGTATAAGTGTATAGTTACATATGTGGTGTATAATAATTATAGGCGAGTTGTTTACGCGCGGCGCGCACCGGGGCGGCACTAACGCGGCCCCGCCCTCCGCCGCTTTTTACCGCATTATTTCACCATCTACCGGAATATCTAAACCTTGCTACCGAGTGCCGAGGACGTCTCTACATGATGGTGGGAGCCGGGAGGCTTCGGCCGTGGCTAGTTACCGCCCTACTGGTAAAAGACGTGCCGCCAAGCGATTTAGCGTTCCGGTACGATGCCGTGTAGAAACCAAATAGGGGTATGGGTTTTAATATAGGTAACTGCAGCCATGCCCCTAACAGGTTATCCCGCTACCATCTTAGACTGCATCATCACTTACCATCAGGTGAGATTGCAGTCAAGGGCTAACTTGTAGTGGATAAAAAAAAAAGATGGCGATCATGAAATATTAATTTTGTATTTGGTTAATTAATATTGTGACACAAGTCTTTAAGCGGCCATAGGTATCTAGTGAACCGGCCGATGGATATCGTCAATTTTAATATTGTTCACACAGGTACCTACTAAGTTCTTTAAATACCATAATGTCGTACTAGTATCAGCCTTCCTAGTTATTGTTAATTTTTTGTAAGTAACCATAACTCGTCTTTCAGCGGCGATACCTAGTCATTTTGCCAGCCGCATGCGGGCAGACCATAAGCATAACCATTCTCACCAGAGCCATTCACCCTTCATCCACCACATGCCACTGAATCAGCCTTCCTGGCAATAGTTACCAAAAGTACGGCTATCTCTAATACTAATAGGACTGCAGTTTAATTCCGAAATTTATAGAAAAGGGTGTCTGTTTTTGTAATTGCCCATTCGCTTAACGAATTTTCAAAATTCGTTCCTATCAAAATTCAATTTTGATAGGAACGAACAATAACTGAAGACGAGAAATAACTTGCATTCTACATGTCTGTTCACAGAAGAATTTTTTTTTGGCTGTAAGTTTCGTGAAAACTCCGAAAAATATTATTTGCTTAGGAATCCGCCACGTTTTGCCTACAGGTGGCCTTAATTAATATCCCATACTTATCCAATTCCATAGCCTACGAGTTCGAGGTAGACCAAAATATACCTATTTAATTTTGACATTACATACTTAGAAAGCGTGACTACTCGTAGGTATATGCCCGAAAGCTCAACCGTTACCTTACCATAATTACCATAATATAGGTGTTCTCAAAAATTTGGTAAGCACATCCATAGGTAGGTACTAAGTACTTAAGTATTTATCTTAAAAAATCAAAGAGTAGGTACCTACCTCAGAAATTTCAAAAATCCTAAACCCAAGTGGATGAAGTCGCGGGCATCAAGTAACATCCATATTAATATGTGCATACATCTATGAAACTTGGTATTTGAGCTTCTGGTTTAAAATAAAGAAATAGGTGCTTCACAGTTTTTGAAAATCCCACCCCCAAAGGCGTTAAATAGGGGTTGAAAGTTTGTATGAAAGTCCTTCATTTTTCAAGTTATAAACATGAAATTTGGTATTTGTGCTTCTGGTTTAAAATAAAGAAATACGTGTTTCACAGTTTTTGAAAATTTTATCCCCAAGGACGTTAAGTAGAGAGTTTCTCCTTCAATCACGCCGCAACAGAGCAACGGATCAACGTGATTTTTTGCATGGTTATAGTTGAGGACCTGGAGAGTGATATATAGGATTTATCCCGGAAAATTAAGGAGTGCCTGTGGGAATTAAAAAAACTTATGCCACGCGAACGAAGTCGCGAGCATCCTCTAGTATTAATATAAAATTCGAAAGTGTGTCTGTCTGTCTGCTAAGCTTTCATTGCCCCTCTTTTGATGATGATGATTTTGATGAAATTTGGTACAGATAGATATAGGTTGTATCCCGGGTAAGGACATAGGCTTTTTATTCCGGAAAATTCACGCGGGAAAAAATAAAACTGTAACCACGCGGACGAAGTCACGGGCATCATCTAGTTTGTCAATAAAGCGTCAAAGCTTTGCTAAACACCCATATCTATCGCCTAAAGTGCGCGTATAGGCCCAATATAGGCAAATTAACAGCTATAATTACATGTGGCGTAACCGAGGGGCTCAAACCGCCCTTTAACGAACATTTTCATGTTTTATAATCCTGTTTCATGCGTTATTGCCCGCCAACCCTTTATACGCCTCGTTCGGCCGCGCACGGTGCATCTAAAGTGTATATATTCGTTTGATTATTCGAATGAGTAATTTAGGTATTAGTGCGGTATTAGTTTTGTTTTGGTTCGCCATTAAGTTTTAGGCTGAGTGATTTGCAGTATTATGTAAATGAAAACGGCTGTAGCTATATATAAAATATAAATATATATATACTTATTTAGCTAAAACATACTATGCTCTTTTGTTGTAATGTCTTGAATAATGTTCCGTATAATTAGAACACATTTTCGGTGGTAGGTTAAAGTTATTAGGTATTTGTTTGATTATTCGATTGAGTAATTCAGGTATTAGTCCGGTATTAATTTTGTTATACATTATATATTACATAATATGAAAAGCATTGATACAATACTTATCTACTAAGTATATTATAATAAGTAAGTAATAAGTCAGTCTGTAATTATAGTATTGTAAGTCAGATAAAATATTATATTGTTGTTAAATACTAAGGATACGTAACGTTTTGTCGTTATATGTTTAAATATGTATGTAATGTTTAAATGAGTGGGTATTCTTTTTTTTGATGAGCATTGTGTACCGCACCCTGTTCAGCCGTACGTCTGATCGCTGAAAGGGTGATATGTAATGAAGGCAGGTTTAATTGCTATTTTGCGTGTGTTTGGCGAGCTTCGCGAATCTGAGGGTCGTTTCGGCCGCGCCATAGTGTTTGTGTATCCGGTGCTTTGTTCCAGTTAGCGGTTTACATTCCCACCTATATCTCCAATTGGGTATTTGACTACTAGTGAAATAAATAAGGAACTTCGTTCCAATTATTTTTTAGTGATTATTAAATAAAGGATCTCCCAAAAGTCGTAACATCCACGTCCCCTGCTAGTTTTATTTTGAACTAGCTGATGCCCGCGACTTCGTCCGCATGGTTTAAGTTTTTCTGATTCCCTCGGGAACTCCCTCGGGAATTTTTCGGGATAAAAAGTAGCCTATGTCACTCTCCAGGTTCTCAACTATACCCATGCCAAAAATCAGGCCGATCCGTTGCTCTGTTGCGGCGTGATTGAAGGACAAACTAACACACTTTCGCATTGATAACAGGAAGGAAAAAATATATAGGGTACTCGTATTTCACGAAATACCTCATACCATCCCTTAATAAAAATGCAAATAATGAGTAAATATACTACGAGTTTTTTTGAGTGATGAAGTTTCAGCGTATTTTGAGGACAAAAATGTTTTTTTTTATGGTACGCAATAAGCTTATTGAACGATCTGAAAAATTTATTAGGCTAGCAGGTGATAGAAAAAGAAAAAAATATTTGCGAATGTTTATTTACCCCATTCCGCGAACTAAAAGCGCTCCCTCGTAAGTAGAGTGCATATTTTGGTAAGGGACACCAAGACCATACCAATGTACCATATTAACATAAAGTTTGTACCAAAAAGGATTGGAATTGACTCAATCAATTGCGGTCCTAAATAATGCTGATCAGAGAAAGAAAAGCTTGACATATTTTATCCATATTTAATATTATAAATTCACTATGTCTGTCTGTCTGCTTTACCTTGTCACAGCCCATCTGTTTAACCTATTTTGACGAAATTTGGTAACTTGTAAGTATAGAAATAGGTTTGCATCCCAGGGACACTTTTAGTCCACTCCTAAAAGGTAGAGTTCCTCCGAGATTTTAATCCTTTAGGATGCAGAAGAAGTCGCAGGCATCATCTAGTATCAAATTGGTCCCATTTAAACTACCTTCCTCTTAAGCCTAAACACCAATTCATACCACACGTTTTAATCCTATAAAGCGTTTATATACTACAAACAAACACTAAGACGGTATACCAAAATAGAAGGGCTGTCTGTGATATGTATATCTACCGTATACCTAGTCCATAGCTACCCGCACGGCATGGCAGATCAAAGGGTTTGAGCCGCACTTTGAGGTCGCCGCGTATGTGCCTACATACGAGTCGGTGCTGTTATTTGGATATAACACTTATGTATTAGACTGTTTCTATTAAAGTAGGTACCTAATGTGTGTAATAATGTTTGAATGAGGGATGTATGGACTTTAATATAGAAATAATCATCTTTGACTTGGTATCACCATTTTGAAATCGCGCTTTACATCCGATGTCGAGTTTATATTGTCAATAGACTACACTGTTTAACGTATTCGCGGGCTTTCCCGACGTGAATGAAGAGCAGACTTAAAAATAAGTTGTAATAATATAAGTCTATGGTTAGGAGTACCTACTAAGAAGTTGTAGATTCTGAGTTATGTAATCAAACTCCCAGCAGAGTCAGAGTCTTCGCTGAGGGGGAATTCCGGAAACTTCTTACTTAGTCTATGGTCTGGAATACCAGAAGCGAAATCTCAAGATTTCTCAATAAGCTGTAAGTCGATACGTCCGTCAGTCAGTTACCTAATCCTTTTATTCTCTACTAGATAATGTCAGCGATTTCGTTCGCGTTGTTTTAGGTTTTTCGGAAAACCCGTAGGAACTCTGACTTTCCGTGTTAATTACCTTATGTCAGTTTTCGGAATACAAGATATCCGAAACCGACAGAGAATAATATAGGTAAATTGAGTCAGAAAAGTTAAAGAGGCGTGCAGCTGGATATCGAACCGCCGACCATCCAAATAGGCAGCCAGCCAGTGGAATTAAAACCACTAGGCCTTGGGTAACATATAAATCTGAATAAATCTAAAAAAGAAACTCACATGCTGGTAGATGGATATGTTATTCGACACTTTATATTCAAGTGGTTTTCGGATTGGAGTTACGGAGTTTTCAGGGAATATTTTTTGTTTGTCCCGCACGCTGCCAAGATATGCCGTGCCAATATGAAAATTCGATTAGATATTTTGCTCTTTTCTTGTAATTTCAGCTGCCGCAGTGGTTAGTATTGTGTTCTTAGAAGAGGGAAGTGATAAGTTGTATTTGGCAACTAGTCATCACGTCAAAAATCGCGCTTTGTATGGAAGTTTGTATTAAATACTGACTTGTGACGTCATCAAGATTTGATGCACTTTTTTAATTAATCGATAGTTTTAAATGGTTAGGTACTAACCTTAAAACTAACCGAGGCCGTCTCTGTTAGGCGGCCTCGGTTAGTTTTAAGGCCCACTTGCACAAGGGCTCTTAAATTGATTTAGTTAAATATCTTAATGTCGTCCCTTTTTGGCAACTTCAATATGCATTTGCCAAAAAGGGACAGCATTACAAAATTTAACTAAATCAATTTAAGAGTCCTTGTGCAAGTGGCCCTAAGTCTCTGTTAGTTAAGTCCGACCTCTGTCCGGGATAAAAAGTAGGCGATGTCGTGACTCCTGCCCTTGGATGCAATCTTTCTCTGCACCGTAGCAGACAGACAGACAATCACATTTATGATATTAGTATGGAATAGAACGAAACTGTTTTAATGGTGGTAAAAAACAGCAAGACATCCACACATTTAAAAGATCTACCAACAACTTCGGCGTCGTAAACCAAAACCAGTTGATAATAGACACATTATCATTGACTTTTAAGTTACATTACATGATTACCACCTGAAAGTCCAAGTGCGATAATAAGTCACCGCTCCAGCCCATTTGTCGACCCTGGCGGTCAACCGCGGCGATAAATATTCAACACGATACATCTCACTAATTTACTACTACGGAACCCCATAATAACCATTTGTTACGGTACCCTGAGAATAAAATATCGCGCGACATTTTTCTTCGCCTTATCTTAAGTGAGCAGACGTGGCTCTATCCCTTTCTTTCGTGTATATTTGTGTGTGTTTTCGTCTCTCTTCCTCGGTATTTATCACAGTTCTGGCTCCCTTTATTCCGGAGGTTTATTTAGTTTTCCTTAACGGATTTATCGTTAACTCCTCGTGCTTTGACCTTGTTTGTTTGCATGCTTGAAGGAGTCTGGTATTGATTTGACCTTGGGTGCCAAGGGTGCCAATTGTGTATTTGACAACTAGTCAAATCAGATACTTTTTGACAAACTTCCAAACGCGCGCTTACTATAGGATTTTGGAGTAATTCCTAATTCCATGGGATTTTGTATAAAATACTGAATTGCGACGTCAACAAAAGTCAACGCACTTTTTTACTTTAATCGATAATTAGAAATGGTTGTCAAACATAAAACTACCTAACAGGAGACGTGGATATTACGACTTTTGGGAGATCCTCTATTTAATAATATTACCTGATGCGATTTTTTACCTCTTTCATGCTCTCATAACTGCGGCACATCGAACCGCTTTATCATTTCTTAAGGACTTCCTTAGTAAGGATTTTGTATTGAAATCTATACTATAGAGTTCCTTAAGTAAGAGTACCTAATCATTTTTACGTAAGAGGGCCAAGGAGGCAAGATAGAAGCACCAAATATCCATACTAATATTATAAATGCGACAGTGGGTCTGATGTCTGCTACGTTTTCCCGGCCCATCTTTTCAACCAATTTTGACGAAAGGTACAGAGGTAGGTTGCATGCCGGGGAAGGACATGTCTACATACATATAATTTTTATCCCGGAAAATGAAGAAGTTCCCGCGGGAATAAAAGAAGCTTCGAAAACTTTTTCAGCTGGGTCGCCTGAAAATCAGCGCTTTTATGGTGTATCTACAGCATATAACATCACGCTGAGGCTATGCCCTTTTTGGAATTATTTTTGTGTCACAGTGTAGTTCCTAAGTTGTGTCCTAGTAATTTTGTGTTAAGTATTGTACTGTAACTGTGTCCTTGACAGTTCTAAATAAAGATTTTGTTTATTTATTTTATTTAAGCTTAATCCACGCGGAAGAAGTCGCGGTCATCATCTTCAAATGATTAGATTAGATGTGGTAGATTCATTTGACGATTCAAAATCACTTGTAAAAGTTTATTTGAATAAAAAACATTTGAATTAGATTTTTTTTTTGAATTCTGAACCTTGTTGAAATTTCCTTCCGTAAGTCGAAAAACCTTTTAACCACACTTCAGGTGCTCAAATGCTATATAATCTAACAGCTAAACCTTTCGGACATAATGTCATTCTAATACACCAGAACCTGTTGCTAGTTACGCGAACCGGAAAGCTGCCGGCAAATTGCGGTAACCCGACACCTCGCCACTAGATTAGGTGTCTTAGACGTTACAACTATTTTATTGGTATGGGAAAAAATTTGATCCATACTTATATCCTTTCCTTACTAATATTATAAATGGGAAAGTGAGTTTGTTTGTATGTTTGTTCCGCTTTCACGCCGTAACTACTGAATGGATCTGGATGAAATTTGGCACAGAGATAGATTATAGTCTGGAATAGCACATAGGCTACTTTTTATCCCGGAAAATTTAGGAGTTCCCGCGGGAACCGAAAAACCTCGATCCACGCGGACGAAGTCGCGGGCATCAGCTAGTTACCTATAAATGCCAAAATTTTACGACCTCCCTGGCGCAGTGTTGAGCGCTGTTGTCTTAACATGTGGAGACCCCGGATTCCCGGCAGGGTCAATTTGGGAAATTATAATTTTTGAATTTTCCCCGGCCGTGGCTAGTTACCGGCAAAGACATGCCGCCAAGAGATTAAACCGATTAGTGATAAGTATAACTTTTTAATATCTGCTTTTTAAGACTTTTTAAGACTGCATCGTCACTTACCATCAGGTGAGATCGCAGTCAAGGGCTAACTTGTAGTGGATTTAAAAAAAAAACTGGTAAATTGGTAAAGTGTGTCTGTCTGTCCGTCTGTTTGTCTGCTACGCTTAAACGACCAATCTTTTCAACTGATTTTGACGAAATTTGGTATAAAGATAGGTTGCATCCCAGGGGAGGATATAGGCTACTCTTATCCCGGAAAATTAAGGAGTTCCTGCGTGGCGACGCGATGTCGCGAGCATCATCTAGTTTTATCGCTAGGCTGTCGATACGCTTAGGCTACGTTTGCACTGCGAAAAATATTTTATTGCAATTCTGTAACACTAGATATCATAAGGAGGGTGTACGCACATGCGAATAAAATCACTGGTTTGATATAATTTCACGAGGTGCGGTAAGAATAATTATATTCGCGCGAACATTTTGTGCTGTTCGGAGTTGCATCTGCACTACTACCTATCCTGAGGTTGTATGACGCTCCCCGCTCTTAGTAAACTGTACGACGAAATCCATACGCGAAATATAAATCGCGAGAATAAAAATCGCACAATTTATTTAAGACTTATCAAAACGTTCAGGCCACCAAGATACTGACGAAGAAAATAAGTAGGTACCTACAAGAATAATAAAATATCTATATAATAAAATTCGTATTCATGTTTTGAGGTAGGTAAACGATTATGGACCGTGTATTTGCGTACAAGGGATGCTTACGCGTTCCCCAATAATAAGTATCGAAATTAAAAATTCCATAACTCCATCTTTTACGGACTTCCAGAAAAACGTTCAAAGCCACCTAATTGGATACAGACTACAGCCGACCACTACAAAGGGGGATGTTTGAGATAAAAATGAAAATTAAATCTTCCAACCGGATGAGCAGAGTAATGTTTTTGACGGTACCGGAGGCGGGATACCCCCTCCCTCCCCCCGAGGGGGGTTGCCGCAAATCGACTATCAAAATGCCGGGAAAAAAGTTGTGTTTCACCCAGACAGTGTGACCGGCTGTTGCGGATGGTTTGCCCTTTTTTGGTGTTTTTTTTAATTATTCCCGTCCACGGACATTCGCGGTTATGATTTTTTTGGTGACTTTTTTTGGAGAGTTTTTCGCTTATTTATAATATCGATCGAGGGTATTTTTTCAAGGTTTTATTTAACTTCGTAGGTACTTTTGTTCAAACTCCTATTGAGAGATATTTTTTTTGGTTTACTTAGAAGATCGATTTACGTGTAACTTTGCGTTCAAACTCATGTGTGATATTTCTTCTGGTTTACTCAGGTCAATTTAAATGTTTAAATAACATGACATTTAATTAAAGTTTCAAATTCATCAATAGAATAAAATATAATCTTTTAAAACCTTACCTTTTTTCAATATCGGTAGCTCCGTTCCATTGCACGCAATAGCCTGTGGGCCAGGGCTTAAGCTGTGCAGCTGGTAGGGTGGGGTCCGCGTGTCTATCTGCGTGGGCCACGGCGTCCGAGGCCAGGCGGGCGCGGAGCCAGGCGTGCCTAGAAGACGGAGCCTCTCGTACACCGGCGTGGAACAATCGCTTGGCGACTGCTGGTTGCTGGACTTCTCTTTTTGGGCTGCTAGGTTGCGGAGGACTCGGTTGATTGAGGATACCTGGGGAAGAGAAGTCAGAAATTAAATAACTAGCTGATTTGGCCTGGTGGTTTCGCTTGAGTGGATTACGAGTAAACACTTTCTTAGCCGGGGTTACGTTATGACATATAGATAGGATGCGTCTTACTGACGTATTTATATATATTTACGTACTTGACTTATATTTGCGTTATTAAGAGACATGAGAATTCTCAAGTTTCTAGACCCAGTGGTTTGAGTTACCCTTATCATTATGTTAATAATTTATGTCAGTCAGAAAGCATATTGTATACCTATTGACTATTGATAGTATTTCATGACACAAGCGATTTAATAGCGTTCTAGTAGTTACGACGCCGCGTAGAAAACTAACAAACTGTGAGTTTAATTTATAAAATGTCGTACTCCTTCCAAATAAGCCCTCTTCCATATTAAACTGCACCGTCACTAAGCAACTTAGCAACAGAACAGATATATCTTATAGCAAGGACTATCCGGATGAAATTTGGCACAGAGATAGATTATAGTCTGGGAAAGCACAGCTACTTTTAATGTCGAAAAATTAAAAAGTTCCCGCGGGAGTAAACCTCAATCCATGCGGACGAAGTCACTGGTATGCAGTGCCGTAAATAGGGCGGTGCCACCGGTGCCCAGGCACAGGGCGTAGACTCTGGGGGGCGCAAGAATGGCCAGATCAGGCAGGACTATTATTTTTTCGGTTTGCTCCTGATAAGTTCCCGCTGCGCCCCTAGTGCTCGATTCCAACACATACGTACCTACATGCCAGTATCATCATAAACGTCTGTTAAATTAGACAAAACATCGCGCTCATTTTTTGGCAGCGCACGAGCGTACCTATTGTGTTTAGTCACAGAATAATAACTAGTACTAGGGTTTAGTGTTTATCGGAGTCAAGCGGCCGGCCGGCTACGAGCCGAAGAGGGGATTTTTGGATTTACTCCAGCGCGGCAGATTAATTTAAGGGGCGATTCTTTGGACCATATAGAGTACCTTCATCGTATATCTCTCTATATTGATGGGTCTATCTAGGACAGCATATCAGCCCCCCTATTACGTAAGAATTGTCCATCAAACGTTAAATATTTTCGTCAAAGTAAAATAAACAATGACATTATTGAATTAGAGCTCAATTTCGTCTGCCCATTCTTATACGTTTAGGGTATCGTACATACCTAAACGTATAAGAATGGGCAGACGAAATTGAGCTCTAATTCAATGCAATTATGGTTTTATTTTACTTTGACAAAAATCTTTAACGTTTGATGAACAATTCTTACATGATTGGGGCCCAGAATAGTTAAAAAAAAACGATCATCAGAAATACCTACTCGAGCGCGTCAGATTAAGGTAGAGTCAGTTAATTACATGCTAAAAAGAGTAGGTCTACATTCAAATAATCTGACGATTTTAGCGTGACCTAATAGTAACAAACTTGCAAAAAAGAAAATTATTAACGGATCACGGGAATAACATAATCTGCCGGTTTTCACAATCATGCCGAAGTAACTAAAATCTATCTATATAATAATACATAAAATCGTTAAAGGATCAAGATCTTCAACGCACTGCCTAAACCGCTAGGGTTAGAAACTTGAAATATTGACAGTATAGGTTCCTTTTGTGACGTAGGCGCTCAATAAGGAAGGTTTTTGAATTCTTGTGAAATACTTAATTTACAGTTTACTGAAACTTTGCAGGGTGTTATTTTATTATAGAAGTATGAAGACCAAAGTGGCCCAAAAATTAAATCATAAGCATCAGGGTGGGTCCACTTAAATAGCTCGTCTGCTTGTTTGCCCACATCAGTTCTAGTTCTTTAAAAAAATAACTTTATTCCAAAATATTAGATAATAATTGGTCCACCAACACCAAGGTCCTTGTGCTTTATTTTATTTCCCTGAATGAAATAAAGTAGGCCTTTACATAGCATTGCTTTAGCTAGGGTACGTATAATATCTAAAAAAAACAAGGGCGCAGTAATAGAAGCTCGCACAGGGCGCAGAAAAGGCTATTTACGGCACTGCTGGTATGAGCTATTTGTTTATATTTTAAGTCGTAACCTCTTAGTAGATACATAAGATTTTTATGATTCAGGTGGCAATATTAAGCCACTGCCGATGCCTCTGAACCTGACTCAATTGACTGTGCGCTAGATATTGGCAAAAAGTTTAATTTTACATTAAATTTTTCATAAAATTGTAGGTACAAGCACTAACGAAATAACCAAGCGACGATAGTATCATTTATTTACTTACAAGATGGAGTCGATGATCGAGCGATGTTCATGACAAAGAGAACACGAGGCACGGACGAAATAGGATCAGAAAACCGTGAAAAATAACAAATTATATTAAATCGATATCAAGCTATCCTGTGAATCTTGAATGTAGAAATATTTAGGTATATTTTTGTTGAGTTGTGGGTTGTGAGTGGTTAGCGGTAACAGTCCCGTGGTAGTCGGACGTCCAGGATTCGTTCCCCGGGCACGCGACTGAACTTTTCGAAGCTATGTACATTTTTAGCAATATCACATACTCTAAAGAAGCGTGGATTTGATTCGTTCCTTTAAATCCCTCACTACACCCAGGATTGTAACTTAATTTTTTTTAATCCACTACAAGTTAGCCCTTAATCGCGATCTCACCTGATGGTAAGTGATGATGCAGTCTAAGATGGTAGCGGGATAACCTGTTAAGGCCATTGCAGTTACTCGTATATTAAACCCATACCCCTAACTGGTTTCTACACGGCATCGTACCGGAACTCTAAAACGCTTGGCGGCACGTCTTTTCCGGTAGGGTGGTAACTAGCCACGGCCGAAGCCTCCCACCAGGCCTGACCAGGGAAAATTCAGAAATTGTATGTTCCCAAATTGACCCTGCCGGGGATAGAACCCGATACCTCCGCACGTTGCGACAACAGCGCTCAACACTGCGCCACGGAGGTCGTCAACTCACTCCCCTCGTGATTCTGTTATAAGATCCTTCGCTCGCTCGGGATGCAATTTAGGTATTCGCAACAAAAACGAACTTTGCTATCTCGTTGAACAAATAAATATTTTCTAGCATTGGCGAATAGACCGTACTGTATGAAATATAATATTGTTTCAAATTTGTTGAGTGTTAACCGATAGCCCACCCAGCCTTGTCTGTGCGATAAAGGAAAACCAAAAATGTCCGCGGGCCTACCAACTGTCACCGCCGTATGACAGCGCGCCAAACGGACGTAGCGCGTAACTTAAGCCGCCTACAGATTGACCAACAATAATCAGTAGCTTTTTTTAAAAATAATAATTTTGGTCGGGCCATGGCCGTTCATAGTAAATGACACCTGGTTTGAAATGCGAACAAGTACCGTAAAAAAGCTATTTTCACAAAACTTTAAAAAAAAAATTTTCGTAAAAGCAAAATTAGCAGGCAAACTCGAGAAGGCTTGGCTGCAGAAGGATAAGCCACGAGCCTTAATAACTTGCGCCAGTGATGTGGGAAGAGCACAAAATCCATATGCTCTAAATCACTCAAAAGTTGAAATCGCACAAATGATTGCCAAGTGCCAATCTTCGTAAGTACTTACGTTAAGGGTACCTAGGTTTGTGTATACATTAACTTGCACTAGAGCAACTTGCTAGGTTTTAAAGCTATATATTCACCTTCTTTGAGAGAGAAGAACTTTTTCCAACTCAGGCTGCTACAGTAAATCCTACAGAAGCACTAACAAGTCGCCTGCGAGCAGTTGGCATGTCCGTTAGAAGCTAAAACGGGCTTAGCGCGTAACTTAGACGTAGGACAGGAAGGCGAGGTAAGACGATAGATATAGTCTGTGATGGTAATTCGATCCACGGCCGCGCGGTGGTCCGGCCCGCGCGTTGAATGGCAGCTGACGCGATGCCCGATGGACCGCGAAAGCGCGGCACGTTCGGAAAACGAACGCGGCGATTTTTTTTAAAAAACAAAAGCGTTTTTTAGTCTATGATTGACTTTGATAGTTGACAGTCTTGTACCACAGATAACACAGATAAAGACGGTTCCGATATCTTTTTTAAATGATTGTTTACTCTTCCATGATCTTTTGGGGCTTACTTAATGATAATTAAGAAAGTTGTTAGTAGGTACAATAACTAATTGAAAATTCTGAAGTATACGATTTAGAGTTAAGTTACAATGGGTTGTCTATATTTCGCTAGAAAAAAACAAGAAAGTTACAACATCGCTAAAAGACAGTTAAATGCTGGCCATTGACGGAGAGTTACTACTTAGTGGCGATATAAATCAAAAATTGGATCGTGAGTGAGTGAGTGTGACCTACGGAAATTCCTTGCCCACCATAATCCACAGCCTTAGAAGTCATTTGCGTCATGACATTGTGACTGTGTGTGCGAAAATAAGATTTAATAATGGTCCGAAGCCCCTGGGCCTTGGCCTCAACCTACGCGTTGTCGTAGAAGATTCGTAGAGATTTACGACCTCCGTGGCGCAGTGTAGCGCTGTTGTCTTAACGTGCGGAGGTCCCGGGTTCAATCCCCGGCAGGGTCAACTTGGGAATTTATAATTTCTGAATTTTCCCTGGTCTGGCCTGGTGGGAGGCTTCGGCCGTGGCTAGTTACCACCCTACCGGCAAAGACGTGCCGCCAAGCGATTTAGCGTTCCGGTACGATGCCGTGTAGAAAACGAATAGGGGTATGGGTTTAATATAACTGCCATGCCCCTAACAGGTTAGCCCGCTACCATCTTAGACTGCATCATCACTTACCATCAGGTGAGATCGCAGTCAAGGGCTAACTTGTAGTGGATAAAAAAAAAGAAGAAGATTCGTAGATAGTTGTCGCCCCAATCGGGAATTCGAAATTCGAAAATTATTTGGACTGAATGCTGTAAGTGGGTAATTTTTTGACTGTAGCGTAAGTCATATGACTTGAGTGACAAATGACTTATCGTCAATGATGAGCTTAACAGTATATCTAACTAATATTTAAAAAAGAAAACTATACATTGCCGTAAAATAGCACTTCTGTTGTTATTATTTATGTAGCCAAGTATCTAATAACTTGCAAATACGGAAATCAGGAAATCAACGTGACAAAATCAAGAAAAATTCTTCGCAAAGAAAATTATAACAAGCCATCGAATTAAAAGTCTGATCTAAGTTCAATAATTATTCAGTTAGAAAAATGATAAAATGACGGCATCAGAAAGGGTTGCGATTTTCCAACACTTTCCAAGTTTAACAAAATGGAATGGAAATTTTTAACAAGCTACCAGGCGTAGAGCAAAGATTTCAATGAGTCGAGGTAATTAAATGTTTTTCTAATTATTTTCTCTCGCTTCATTACTTTATTGAAATAGAATGGGCAATTAGTTTTGTTTTGGTTAATTTTGCTCTTAAAATAGGTATTTTGTTAACAGTAATCAAAATTCATAATGTCAGCGATGAAGACTTTTTTGGTAATTGGCTACTCATACAAAAGACATCAACGCACACACATTATGCCTATTTATTATTAATCCTTGGTAATCAATTTTAAGAGACTTTAAAAAAAGTCTATATTTATGTTGTTATTTTGTACTAGCTTTTGCACGTGATTTATATCTCAATTAAATAGTGAGAATAAAACTTAAAATAAGTCCATCGGACAGCTAGGAGCTTTCCGGTGCTTTTAATTGGTATCGGCACAAAATAAGAAGGTATAGTATCGGTTGAAGAGTCAAAATTTATTACAAAACAAACACGCAGGAAAATGAAACAGTGGGGCTGATTCTGTGTAACACAATCTCTAAACTAAACTAAAATGGCAGCTTTAAATCGTGTTTTGTCCCTTTCCGTAGGGAGTATTATGAAAGGGTTAGCAATATTTGTAATGCTCTAATTTTAGTTTAGTTTAGAGATTGTGCACTACAGAATCAGCCCCAGTACCTTGGTTACCTACCTATAGTTTCGCATTTTTAGTATGGCTAAGTATTTTAAACGCTAGCTCCGGTATTATTAAGAAAAATAGTGCCAAGTCAAATAAGTACTTCGCAGAAACAGACAAAGGGAATTTTTTGAAGAAAACAGATCTTATTTTCTTTGTTACGTAAGATAAAAAAATATTCTATACTTAACACTTTAAAGTACCTTTTATTTTATTTTTATTTATAGACTAGCGCTTGGCTGCAATCCCTTAGAGCGCGCTTGCCTAGAAGATGCCTATTCACCTAGGTATGTATATAGTTTAAAAAAAAACGAGACGACATACTTATTTATAATTCACAAAGTATGTAGGTATCGTACTTCAGAATATGTATTAACCCGCAGCTACATAATAATGTATTTACAAAATACACTGTAAGTAAACAAAGCTTTAATAAAAATGCAATAGCAGCACAAAACATAAAAATTCATTATATGCATATGCATACATTCTACAGCCAAGCGACCCGTGCGGTGTGGCCATGTGTGAATAACCTCTGTACAGTGGTCTTTATAAAAAAAAAATATGTCCACAGTCCACACCGACCTGTAAACGGACCATAATTCGATTTACACGCTCATTGACTTGGTTTCCACGATTGTACTTACCCAATACACCAATTAGTAAATAACCCTTTTATTTAAATCTGTTTATACTTTATTTTTGTATGAACGAGTACACATGAGTTAATTTTCTTGGTGCACTTATTTTCTTTTATACATAACAATGGGCAGTTTTTAAACGATTGCACTTAAATGAGGTTTTATGAGGGTTTTGTGGTATTTAAGAGTGTACGGCGAATTAGGCACGATAAAAAAGTAATTGGTTGTTAAATGTTAATACCAGTAGCGAATCGCGATCTTTACGGAGTTTAAGTTTTTGTTATCCATAAAAGGATTTGGTATGAACCTGTTGAACAAACTGTCATGGCCCGTAGGAGATACTTGAAATAATAATTTCTACAAAAAAAATTAAAAATGATTCTAGAAATAAATTTCGCAGAAATTACTTTGAACTGTACACAGTTAGATGCAACGATTAACATCTTTTTTAGTTTCTTCAAGTCCCTGAGTCCGTCTTTTTTATTCCACTACAATTTAGCCCTTGACTGCGATCTCACTTGGTGGTATGTGATGACACAGTCTTATATGGACTAGCGGGCTAACCTGTTATAGGGGCATGGCAGTTATATTAAACCCATACCTTTCTACATGGCATGGATTTCTACATGGCATCATACCGGAACGCTAAATCACTTGGCGGCACGTCTCTGCCGGTAGGATGTTAACTAGCCACGGCCGAAGCCTCCCACCAAACCAGACCAGAGAAAATTTAGAAATGAAAAATTCACAAATTGACCCTGCCGGTAATCAAAACCGGGACCTCCCACTGAAAGACAACATTCACCGTGCTGCGTCCGGAAGGTCGTCTATGGTGTGACCCACCTATTTTAAAATTTAAGAGCTTTAACAGTCGTCAGTTAGTACAGCTGTTATATAGAAACCTGTTACCGTTACATACATTTAACTTTGGAAAATACATTATATGTTTAGTGTAGGTACTCGTATGTACCTTAAAGAGAGCTGAAAAAATATTAGGTTCAGCCCATTATTAACTACTCATATACTTCTATAAGTAGACAGCTACATTCTTTTTAAATGTTTTTCTGTGCAACTCTACGCAGTCTATTATTAGTATTGCTACTCTATAGTGGTAGAGAGAATATTTATTTTTATTAGCCTATAACCTAGTCTTGCATTAAATGCTCCTTTAACCTTGTACGTTTTACGCTTTTATATTAAACCAATACCCTAGAACCCAAAGCCTGTATTAGTCGTTATTATTTTTCACGTCTGAAGCAAAACAATGAATCCTGCCCTAATAAATACTAAACAACGACACCAAGACGTGTTCCAAATATAAAATAAATTACATTAAACGTGCACCTACCTTCAAACGGCACAGTAAAAAGTATGAAAGGTGCCCCCTAAATACCGGGTGAGGTGAAGCGCGAAAATTATCTTATATTTGCTCAGACGCCGTGAACGCTGGGGCGAGAATACTTTTCAATAAGCTTAGAGAGCGATTTTTTTTTTTTTTGCGAGAGCCATCTTGTAAAGAGCGTTTTGTAAAACGGAACGCGCAAATAGAGGGTGACTATTGATCGATTCGATTATTCCGATATTTTGAATTTTTGAAAAAAATTAACGTAAGAAGATCGAAGTAGGTAGATACATAGATTAGCATTATTATATTACTATTCATACTTCTCATACTATTCATACTTCATATCTCATGAAACAGGAAGTTCAATATCTGTCAATTTGACTCATTTCATGTCATTACGGACGGATACGGATTATTGGTAAAAAGTTAAAATTTCGTAGGCAACAAGCCCTTATTGCTCGACTGTGCTTTGGATCTGTAGGTACGGACCGGAAATAATTGTTGTTATTCAATCGTTTAGTAGATATTCATTAGTTCATAACAATATTGGCAGATTAATGTAACCTTTAATGTTCCGTTCGTTAACATAAAAAACTTTTTGTGATTAATATATTTTTTCTCTTTGCAATACTATAAATTACAAAATAGAATTTTACAAGAAAGCTCAAGTTAAACCAATCAGTAAAATTTATGAATGCTATAAGAGCATCTTATGAAGACCATAAGTGTAAAATCGAACATAGAGTAAAATAAATATAGAGACTACAGCGAAATTTTCTCGGTGACCAGATTGTTTATTTCTATATTCATAAGGTTAGCTAGCATGACAGAACATACTTTAAATAAATAACCTACCTATCTAATAAAATAGATCTAAAATTACAAACTAAGTAGGTATTGTCCGACAAGCATGATGCGAGTGCGACCGACTTTCGCTCGGCGTCTTTCAATGGATAGATTTTATATCCACGAATTCCTAGGGGAACTCAGGGATCACACTTATCTAGATAAAATTGGATAATAAAACATAACTTTAATACGAAATTTCATCCAAAAAAAAATGAGAAACGAATTATTTAATCTCCGTTCTAGAGTTTTGACCTTTTGCAAAAATATTAAATGAATGCTGAACAAAAGAATGTATGGTAGGTACTACCAAACTAATCTTAACTATCGCACATAATTCGCGTATACAATTCAAAAATGGAATCCTCGCGAAATAAAAAAAAAACATTACGGGGCATTACTCTACAATCTACATTGTCGTGAACAGGGGTCGGCAA
This sequence comes from Erebia ligea, assembly GCA_917051295.2. Classification (NCBI taxonomy): domain Eukaryota; kingdom Metazoa; phylum Arthropoda; class Insecta; order Lepidoptera; family Nymphalidae; genus Erebia; species Erebia ligea. The sequence continues at coordinate 5,511,573 of OU785241.1, forward strand.
CAATAGGCAACCTGCTGGGCGTATTGTGCGCCAAGTCGGCACTTTGCGAGTCAATATTTTGGGTGACTTTTACTCTCTTCAGATGTTTTCAACCTTTGCAACGCAAGCGAACAACTGCGCACCTTTCCATGCTCTTTGCATTTCATTGATTACGCTTTTGTTTTTATTTTTTTCTATAATGTTTTGAATTTAGAATTCAATCGCGAAATTGGAGTATTACGGCTTTTTGTGCCGTTTTGTTTATTGTATAAAAACAAAGATTAGGGATAAGTAGGTAATTTAAAATTGCTTACTGTTGTCTTGTGCATTGAAAATTACTAATTTTCAATGCACAAGACAACAGTTTCGGGAAATTATTCATACTCTGATTTCTAAACTTATAGACATGGCAGAGTCGCGTCATGTTAAGAACCTTATGAGTAACTTAAAAGTAAAAAATAAAAAGATTGGTGTTGGTTGGTGTTGGATTTTAATTTAATTTTTTAGATTTTTCAAAGATTTTTCAAAACGATTAAAACAACAAAATGCTTAGTTTAAAAATAATAAAATCGAGTTTTATTGATTTTATTAATTTTCTTGCTGCTCGCATCACGGTAAGATCAGAAAGAGGTCGATTTATTATTGATCGTACTTCGATTTTTAGAAGTTTTGTGAAATATCCATACAAATATAATAAATGCGAAAGGGTGTCTGTCTATTTCATGGCGCATCTGTTCAATCGATTTTGACATGATTTTGACCAAATTTGACAGACACAGAGATAGGTTGCATCCCGAGGAAGGGCATATTAGGTAGGTACTTAGTCTCAAGGAACAAAGTTTGTTCTTCCAACTTGGCTTACAAGTCTACTTGAATAAATTAATAGTTTAATTCAAGTTGCCAACTAAAGGCTCTGCTTCAAATCACACCACAGTTTAAAAATATTTCATTTTGTTCTGGTAAAAGCTTTTCCCATAGACACAATAAAACTACTGAGCGTAAAACCTCTTCATATAATTGGGAATAATGCGCGCTACGCCCTATGCTAGACGCCTACCGAAAAAAAAATATCCCGCCCAATCTTAAGACAGCGCGAGTCAACACTTAATTCGCGCCATTCCCACGATTCGAAATTTGAATTTAATTGTCGAAGTATTGTGCGCAATCAAAGAAATGGGTCAATAAAGCCCATAAATTCCATTGTTTGATTGAGACTTCATAAGTTATAGGCAGTTTGTCAATACGTTCGGTGCATTATGAGTTTACGACACGACGGGGTGCGAAGGGCCCCATGTATTGAGTGCCGTCTAAGGTGTTTAGGTTCTTTATTGTCGCATGATCGGCATCGTTTCAATGATATGCAACCGTTTATTAGGTGCTTTCTCATGGGCGGGTGGGCTGTTGATGTATTGTTGATGTGTATTTAATTAACTCACTGCGTTTTGGATATCAATTTAATTATGTCGTAATCTTGTCTATTAATGTCAAACAAGATTATGAGCGCGTTTATGGGGTAGGTAATGGGTAGGTATTATGAAATGAAATTTTATGACAATTGAAGTAGAAAAAGTTTGGATTTATTGGAATGGACACCTTATTTACTGCGAGAGATATTTTATATATCACTCGTAATATTCTATCCACTTTCATTTACTACCTATTCATACTAAGTATAAATAAAATAAATAAATAATGATGCATGTTTAATACTTACTTACTTAATAAGTATTGTAAGTGCGAAAGTGTGTCTGTCTGTCTGCTACGTACGGTACGGCCCACTTTTTTTACGCCACTACAAGTTAGCCCTTGCCTGCAATCTTACCTGATGGTAAGTGATGATGCGGGCTGTAACCCGTTAGGGGTATGACAGTTATATTAAACCCATACCCCTAATAGGTTTCAACAAGGCATTATATCGGAACGTTTAATCGCTTGGCGGCACGTCTGTGCCGGTAGGGCGGTAACTAGACACGGCGGAAGCCGTGGTTCAAATTCAGAAATTATTAATTCTCAAATTGACTCTGCTGGGGATAGAACCCGGGACCTCTCAACAGCGCTCAACACTGCGCCAGGGACTTCAAAGGTCGTAATTAATTCGACTATGCAACGAACAGATATTCAATAATAAATTTAACTAAAAAACTTGGAATGGGAGGATTATTTAAAATAATAGTAGGTTTTAGGTACATTATAATAAATAAACCTTTATTGATTGAAAATTTGGTATTTACACATTCCATTATTGTCTTACACAATTAAAATAAACTTTTAAAATAAGCAATCCACAAAATAAACATTACGCCGTTCCTTAGCTTTCCAGTCGTCGGCAGTCGATTTTCCGCTAGAAGAAAGAGTGTTGCCAGAATAATAAAATGCCGACAAAAATAACGCACGGCTCGGCTGGCGGAAAATTGATTATTGATTTGTTTTATATTATTTTATGACACGGATAAGGGTCGTATATCGCCGGGATAATAGGATGCGTGACGGAATAATCGTTCCGGATGTGTGACAGTTTGTCTGTTTTGATTATAATCGAGTACTGATATGCTTGATTTTGGGTTCTTGCTAAAGGTACTTACATACTCGAAAATATTAGAAATAGTACTAATATAAAAATGAGAAAGTGTGTTTGTTTGTTGGTTTGTCGTTCAATCACGCTGCTACGAAGCAACAGGTCGACGTGATTTTTTGCATGGGTATAGTTGAGGACCTGGAGAGTGATATAGGCTACTTTTTATCCCGGAAAATTAAAAAGTTCCCGCGGGAATTAAAAGAAACTTAAACCACGCGGATAAAGTCGCGGGCATCAGCTAGTTATTAATGAATACAGAGTATATCGTGCTTTCTTCCTTTCTTCTTTTAGTTTTCCTCACGATGTTTTACTTCGCCGTTTTGAGTATTGAATTGTAACGTCATCAAAATTATGATAATTAAACAGATTAAAAATTAAAACTCAATTATTAAAAATGGTTATTCAACATAAAACTAACATGGGACGTGGATATAATGACTTTTGGGAATCCTCTATTTTATAATCACCAAAAAATAATTTATTTGACTAGGTAGTCAAATAACCAATTATAAATTTTATCCTTGCAGCTGGTACCTCTTCGCCGGTCATATTTAATTTCATAAAACGCACGTAACTCCGAATAGTTAGCGGTGCATGTGTGTGTGGAGGTGTGTGCCGCAGACGCTTATGCGCAAACCTCTGTGGTTTTTCAATATGTACTAAACTATGTATGTTTTGTAAAATTTGTATTTGGATAATACAATTTTGAGAAAAAAAAACGTTCGGGTATCAAACCCCTGACCACGCGGGCGTTTAAACCACTGTGGTAGCACGGCATCTTTTACGTCAAACGCTTTATGTCAGCTTTAAAAGGAAAAAAAAATTTCAAATGAATCTTAAGTAGAAAAACGTCGCCCCCATCTCCTCATATTTACCAAATTTAAAGGCATTTTACAATAATTTCACAGATGACTCTTCCCCCAAGGAGCGACCGACGTTGACAGCGAAATCACGATAATAATAGGTTTCGATCCAAATCGGTGTTCACAGTCATTATGATGCCCTTCGAGTTAACATGAGTTATTACTTATTACCGCCATCCCCTCACTAGTGCCGTCCGAAATCCAAATGACATGTCACTGTATTGTCACCTAGTGAATTTACGAATGTGGTAACACTAAACTAGGGATGACCTGCGCCGTCTCTTTCTCTCTCGAATCGATAAAGCTGGTTGTCTCATTTTACTGATATTTATTATAATTTTATTCGGCGTGCAGTGTCTCTTTTGTGCCTAAACGATGTCCTCTCTGGGTTTTTGTTGTTCAAGGGTGGGTATTAAATGTAATAACAGCACTATCGAGATGCGTTGAATATTTATGAGGTTTTTTTTCTCCTCTCTCGGCGATTCCACGCGAGATTTAATTCGGTGATTACGGAGTGTCAGTTGTCCTGTAATTATGGGAGATTATGCCGCAAGTGCGGTGCCGATTTTGATAGATTTGAATTTATTATTAGTGCACTACTGTGGTCCAATACAGTCATAGAACTTTAAGTTTTTAAAATAACAAATTCGGCACAGTCATATTGCAATTTGCAGTACCATAATAACATAGCTGTTAAAACTATGTTATTATGGTATTGTAAATTGCAATGTGACGGTTAAATCAAAGCCATATCCCTAATCGGTTTTTTTACACGGCATCGTACCGGAACGCTAAATCGCTTGGCGGCACGTCTTTATGGGGTCAACGTACCGTAACGCAATTAAATATCACAAGGAGATAGCAGAAGGAAGGAGGAGAAGGAGGAAAAAACTCCTATTTGCAAATGCATTAAAAATTAATTGCAAAGACTACGAATTGTTTCAAAAATTCAAAATAATAACCTACTTCCAATTCATCTATACTAAGGCTTCACTTTTTGCAAGCAATTTCACGGTAAAAAACAAACTTGCGTATGAAAGCACGCGTCAATCCGAAAAGTTTTTTTTTCCCCAGACAAAAGTAACGAATATTTTAACAGCACAACGGGGCTAAAATAAAAAGCCGTTAAATCATTCCGAATCAGCCGAGCGTTCATCCCCGTACGAAACTTAATAATACACTATTATATTATTGTAGTAGTTAAGTATTATTATTATTAATAGCGACGGCGATTATTGTCATTAAAATAAAATCATTATTGACTGACGGTTCGCGAAGTAAACACAATTGACTTTTGCCATTTGGCTGGCTTTGAAAGATGGTTGCGTTTAATTGTATTGACCCTTCGGTTTTCACTTCATTGTGGGTAGTTTTAAGGAATAATAAATATGCTAAATATTTTGAGAAGCTTGTTTAGTCTATGACTTTAATTGACTTATTTTTGTCTGTTGGGAGGCTTCGGCCGTGGCTAGTTACCACCCTGTCGGCAAACATGTACCGCCAAGCGATTAAGCGTTCCGGTACGATGCCGTGCAGAAACCGACTAGGGGTATGGGTTTAATATAACTGTCATACCCCTAACAGGTTAGCCCGCTTCTTCGACTTCTTAGACTGCATCATCACTTACTATCAGGTGAGATTGCAGTCAAGAGCTAACTTGTAGCTTAGAATAAAAAAAATAAAAAAAATTGGTACGTAAACAAGTTTACTTATAACCTATAGTTATCACAAGCTCAAAATACTCATTCGTTTTGTAAAAATGTATTTATACTTATACGATCAAACGAATTCAAACTCAGCATAAGAGTACTGACCTTACTCATTCAATTCGATCTGTGATACGAACGCAATGATGAAATAATTCTCATTAAAATGAATTGAAATAATTTTCAATAAAATGTTTTAACTTTTGCGATGACAAGCGAGCGCCGAAGCCTAACAACTATCACGGCACGGCACGTCTTTGCCGGTAGGGAGGTAAATAGCCACGGCCGAAGCCTCCCACCAGGCCAGACCAGGGAAAATTCAGAAATTATAAATTCCCAAGTTGACCCTGCCGGGGATCGAACTCCGCACGTTAAGACAACAGCGCTCAACACTGCGCCACGGAGGTCGTCAAAACCAATGAGAGATATGTAAAGCTTTACCACAGTCTACAGAGATAGGTACGTTCTTTCCTACCAGTCGTTCGACGGAGGCGTCTAGACAGAACTGCGGGGTTAGAGGGACGTGATGGAGGAAACTGGCAGAATTTTCAACACAAAATTCCGTCACTCTAATTTCAAATTTATATGCAGTTTCCTACCTCTCTTAACCATAGGTGAGAATATCGTACCTCTGTGCTACAACTGTCGTGGTAACCGGGTCTGTCATTTTTATGGGACGTCGACCTACTGTATAAATCATACTAATATTATAAATGCGATTATAAATTATAAAGTGGGTTTGTTTGTTGGTTTGTACTTCAATCACGCCGCAATGGAGCAACGGATAGACTTGATTTTTAGCATGGATATAGTTGAGGACTAGGAGAGTGACATAGGCTACTTTTTATCCCGAAATATTACGGAGTTCCCGCGAGCATTAAAAAAACTTAAACCACGCGGACGAAGTCGCGGGCGTCAGCTAGCATACTTGACGCTGTGGCTGTACTTTGTATTTAGATTTCGAATTTGTAAATGTTTCAGAAACCGCTCCCAACTAAATTCAACGTAGCACGACAAGTGAACGCAAATTAAATTCCCAAAGAGGCTAATGTTGTTTCAAAGAAGGCCTAAACGCTGATTATGAGTGAGGAGCCCCGTTTGATGTTCAGTCACGCGAGAGGGCCCTGGGAATGCCTTGAGGTCCCCTGGAGCCTAGCTACTGTCTTAAACATGCACGAATACATGCTTAAAGGTAAATGAATTAACCGATGAATTAATATTTCGTGCAAATAAGCATTTGCATTAAGCTTTTAACCTATTTTAAATTTTATAGATATCCCTATAGTTCCCAATAATCATAAAATCTTATAAATAAAATCGAAGTGCCATTTGTTAATTCATACCTAATTGTTATTATAAATGCGAAAGCGTGAATGTCTGTCTGTGTATCTGTCATCCATACTTAATTAATACATAATTAATTATTATTATATATTTGAAAGTGTTTGCATACAGTATGTGTTATCTATTTCTATGTCTGTTTGCTATGCTTTCACGGCAATATGTTCAACCGTTTTTGACGCAGAGATAGGTTGCGTCCTGGGGAAGGATCCTTTTCTTTTTTTACTTTTATCCTGGAAATTTGTTTTCGCGGAAAAACGCACATATCTCCAAAATGTTAGAGCTAAGTGCATGTGGATCGTAACCCCTATGCCCGACTAAGAAGCCGAACTCTATTTTTTAATTTAAAATTTGATAACAAAACAGAAACAGCATCCTCGAATTCTAATCTGCGACTGAAAATCATTAAGCTCTCAGAAACGCAACGATGTATACGAGTTGGACTATGTATGTATCAAAGCGCGCAATATTGGCTGCGTGCGACTAATACCACTAATACGTTAGCTGAGCTATTCATTAGCCAATCTGGATTAGCGTTCCACACATTCCATTGTTGCCAACATTACGTTTGTTTAGCTCCAATAACCACTCGATGGCTATGGATGCCTGTGGTACCTAGTGCACGCATGTCTACTATTAAAATATACCCATATTATGAATGCGTTCGGAACCTATTACTATAATCCCCATAATAAACAAGCCGCTAGACTGAGGCCGGCTGAGTTTGTTGTGGGCTCTTCTCAGACCAGGGCGTGTTTGGAACCCTCATAGCTTAAGTTTTAAGATACTGTAGTTAATAATCACCATCACGTCTTATACTTTGTAAACGTAACGTTCAGAAGGTGTACTTTGTAGGTACCTATTTTGAATATATAAATATACTTTGAGTTTGAGTTTGAAATCTAGGGAAATCTCATTGATGAGAGTAGTGACCCTTAGACCCGTGATGTAAGAGATTACATGAGTTACTTATTTAAAACTTACTTTTGCAATAGATAAGCAACTTACAAAAGTGTTTATATTTGTTAATTTGTCTTAGTTTGTCATATTTAAGGGACTTCGTGACTCGTGAGTAAGACTTACGTGTGTAATAAAATTGTAGTCTGATTTACAAACGTCAACTACAATTATTCCTGTACTAAATTTTATCAAAATTAGTTGAACAGATGGGCCGTGAAAGCGTAGCAGACAGACACACAGGCAGACGTACAGACAGATACACTTTCGCATTTATAATATTAGTATGGATTATAATAATATTCACTGTACGGTATTATAATATAAAGTCAAATGAGCTACGATGTCTACTGGCTACGCCGTAGCCAAGTGCTACGATCTTTTTAAAACCCTTTCCAAACTTATTGGAATTGCATAATATATTTCCAAGTTTATGGAATTAATTATATTATATTTAAGTAATTATATTAATTATAAATAAAAAATATTCAATCTAAAAAGTACTAGTGTACGTAGTAGTGTGTAGTGTAGTACGCGACTTCGTCCGGGGAATTTAATTTTTTTCAATATAATAGATAGTAAGTATGTTACTTTCCAGGTCTTAAACTAATGGCTATACCATGCATAAAATAACGTCGGTACCTTGCCCAGTTGCGACGTGATTGAAGAACAAACTAACAAACAAACACACTTTCGCAATTATAATTTGGGTAGCTTATGTACGGCGTTTAATAGTGAAATAAAATGATAAATAATTTCTGTTTTGGGCCCCATGCCTATTAACGATCACTTGTACGGCGTGTATTTTTTGTAAATATAATTAGTTTTTTAATTTAGATTTTAATTCATTTCGTAGTTTTATTTAAAATAATATGCCTAGCCTTAGTTTCATGAAATATATTGTTGTACACATTAAAAAAAAATAGGAACGTAACCTGCAAAAGATAAGTAGGTATAGCTACACTTAAAATGACAAATGGCGTTTCCATTAGTCATTAATTTAATGAAATGAAAACAATTTCTGATAATTGCAAATTATGTATTTATTATTTATAAAGAAAAAGATGCGTTCTGATTTCGTCACCTCATCAAGTACTATTTGTTTTTTAAACGAAATCTTATTTAGAAGAAGCTGGGGTGCGTCCCCATTTCACCGTGCATTCGAATATAGGCATATGCTGCATGTTTTACGCGGGTTTAATTTTAATCCACTCTGCCGCGTAGTAATGAAAATAATATTTTTACGCTAGGTGTAATTTACCTAGAAGATATATTATGTTAAAAGAATAGTTAGTGTTTTCTCGCAACTTCGTCTGCGTCGATTTTTTGAAAATCCCGTTTGTATTTCTTTAAATTATATTATTCTATTATTTTATTATTCCTTTATATTATAGTTAAGGCAAAACAAGTAAAATCTCAAATTACTAGGCACTGATTTCGAGCTAGTTCCATCTTTCCGTTATCCTATTCTTCCTACTTTACCTCTTTCTATTATGTAATTCTATAAATGTATGTATTCTATAAATGTATGTGAATGATTTTTTAAAATGAATTGGTACTTTTTTAAAGTTCAAAACGCGCGCTTAGGATAGGATTTCAATCAATAGCTAGCTGAACCTATGTTGAAAAAAATTACGTATAAGACTTAAGGTATACCTACCAGGCATCGTTTCGTAAAATATAAATGACTAGATGATTCCCGCGACTTCGTCCGCGTGGTTTAATTTTCCGGGATAAAAGTAGATCCTATGTCCTACCCGGGATACAACCTACCCTTGTACCAAATTTCATCAAAATCGATTGAACGGATGACTCGTGATAATATTAGTATGGAAGTATGGATTTTGTAATCAACATTTGGAACGTTTTGACGGGAGCATTATTGGAATAGGTACATGCACCTACTTAAAATCTCCCCTAAACAAATCCGTTTAATTTCATGTTCCCCAATATGTTGCGAGTTGATTGTAATCGCGTATTTTATCTCGTCGAGTTTCTGTTGATGCTATATTGCTCTCCACCACCTCAAGTACCGTCCACAAATAAATCATTTATTTTGCAATTTTTGTAGGCATTTAAACACTCTGTAGTTGGAAAAAAATAAAAACGTATTTTTATATGACGTCACTTGTAGGCATTTAAACAGCCTGTAGTTGGAAAAATAAATATTATAATTTATATGACGTTACCTAGAGAATTTTTGTGTAGTTGGAAATGTAAGTCATAGTGTAATACGGGGCCTTGTGTGAGATTTTCTATCTATTCTATCGTTCTATCGTAGCGTTAAAGTAAAACAGGTACGATATGTATGGAATTGTCAAGCGCTCGATGAAATACGGCGCTTGTTCAATTCCATCGAACGAACAGGTAAAAAATCTTCTACTAATCCTACAGATTTATATATACTTTTTCAGCTAATCTTTTACACAAAAAGGGAAAGTCCTCACCACAGACTACAGTGTATAAATGGTCCTCACTTACTGATTGACCGACCTGGAAAACTGAAATTTTGTATAGACGTTCCTTTTAAAATGTAGACAAGGAATAAAGTCTGCTTTTTCAAAATTCTTTTTTTTATTTTTTATTTTTTTATTCTACTACAAGTTAAAACTTGTCTGCGATCTGCGTTGATGCAGTCTAAGATGCGGGCTAACTTGTTAGGGGTATGGCAGTTATATTAAACCCATACCCTATCGCCTTATCGGTTTCTATAGGGGTAAGTATATATTCTACACGGCATCTTACCGGAACGCTAAATCTCTTGGTGGTAAGTCTTTACCGGTTACCGGGTTACCACCCGGTAACTATAGCCACGGCCAAAGCCTCCCACGAGACCAGACCAGAGAAAATTCTGAAATTATAAATTCCCAAATTGACCCTGCCAGGAATCAACCCGGGACCTCCCACAGCAAAACCACAGCACCAGGGAGGTCGTGAATATTATAATTGCTATCCTTTTTGCTGTCGCTACTTGTGGGATCGGAACCGAGTGGCATCATGTAGTGAAGTGGGCAGAGCGGTGGGATTAGCGTTAATATACGGAATCCCGTCTCAAACGATACCATCTAAATATCTATTTATTTATTTATTTTATTTACATCTAAAACGGCAATGCTACTTACACTAACTAGATTGTTATTAATAAATTATTAACCAGGTTAATCCATACATGTGTCTGTCTGTCTGTCTGTCTGTCTGTCTGCTACGATTTCCTGGCCCATCTTTTCAACTGATTTTGCTGAAATTTGGTATAGAGGTAGGTTATTAACTTTTCATCCCGGAAAATTAAGGAGTTCCCGCGAGAATCAAAAACCCTTATCCACGCGGACGAAGTCGCGGGCATCATCTAATACAAACATAAAAAGACAGAGAAGAAAAAAAAGAACAAAAACGTATCAAAAATATTGTGATTGTGTTAAGGTTCTGAGAACATTTAATAAACAAGGTTTATCTATATAAGTACTAAATGATGCTCGTGACTTCACCCGCGTGTATTTCGGATTTTCAATTCCCGTAGACTATGACCGTTTCGAAGTAGCAAGCTATCCATGTTTTTGGGCAGTCCATAGTCTATACATGGGATTTTATCACAGATAACGGAAACAAGGGAGATATGCTAAGGGGGCGTGGTGCGTGCGAACTCATCTGGCAGAAAATAGGCCTGATGACCGTTTTTGTCTTTAGTCGAATGTCATTCAAAGATTGCTTCACTTCTCTCGGTTTTTAACAAAATGCCACGTTGTTCGGTGGTTGTTTGTAAAAATTCAAGCTGCAAAGTAAATTACATGAAAGATGGCATCTCATTTCACACGTAAGTACAAGTATATTGTTGTAATTTTCCATAAAAACGAATAAAACATTATTTAATCGTATCAAAATGTAATAAAGTGACAAATCTTTATCTCATTATGAACAAAAACCATTGCTTGCTTAGTAGAAATCTATCAATGAATCGGCCGGTCTTACGACGCAATGGTTACGTGTTCTTTACCGATTCTTTCACTAGCACGATAGATCAATTTCCGTGGTACCCTAGAGATGTGACGATGTAAATACGAGTACATTGTTGTCGATATTTTAACAACCAAACTATGAATTGTGATACAATAATTAATAGTACCTACTTAGTAAACAATAATTGCTATTTTAACGTTTAAACTATCGCGAGTAATATTCATTAAAACTATATTTTTAGTTGTAATTATTACCATTTTTTTTAATGTACTCAACTTACTTAGCTGACGAAACGTATAAAAATATACTAGGTGAATTAATATAATGTCAATTTACGTAGGTAAATACTCATTACTCATGTATGGATATATTTAATATCACTCATTAATATTAATATTTAAGATATCCGAAGGATGCAGAAAGAAAAGAAAAGTGGATAAATGCTACAGGAAGGGGTTCAAGCTGGTTTCCTACGAAAACTAGCACAATATGCTCGTCTGACTTTGAGCCAAAGTGCTTTCAACCATTTCATTTTTTTTAAAGTCGGTTAAAAGTAATCTAATAAGTAAACGATTTTTTACATCTTATTATTTTTGATACATAAGTAATATATATCACTTTTCATAATAGGTAGTCATTGTCAAAAACCCAAATATTAAGAAATTGAGCATCGATAGATCCATTTTAGTCAACCACTATAGGACATCAACAACGTTTGACGTTTGTGTGAGTAAGATGCACGGTGATTGAAATTGAAAGCTGTATGCTAAACAATAAAGTGTATATTGGTTCGTGCTTCATGCACTTACCTATCGGTATCCGTGTGTTAGTGCGACTTCATCTATTATTTTTATTTAGTTGCATGTGTATTGGTAGCAAGTGGTAGGGATAAGCTGGCGACAGCAGGTTTCTATACAATTTGGTTCATAAAACATATCTCCCTTGATTCTCTTATCTGTGGATTTTATCCTCTACCGAATAAAAAAGCCAACGGTGGAGAGATAGAGCTTCATACTTGTGTAAACTGTAAAAAATATCAAAAAATTCCAATAAAATACGTGAGAATCGTTTTAAAAAACGTGTAAGTCAATAATAATAATAGGGGGTAGTTGTAGCAAAAAAATTGCACGCTATCCCGCACGTGCCTTTCTATACTTATCTCGCATCGTTTCCTCCCCTTGCTAACTCTACTATCACCAACGTGCATTGCATTTTAATCTTTATTACTTTTAATATAAGAGTCACGGAGGATTTAGTTATAGAAGTCGGTCATAGTTCTTTAATAGTTGTAAATAAAGAGTGTTTTGCGTTAAAGAATAGTTTTCTTCGTAGGACGTATGAATCAGTCGTGTTGAGTTAAATTTTGTAACTTGTAGAGTTGATGAGGTGTTGTATTATGAATTTGATGCGCCAAAAGTTAAAAATACCTTGTGCTACCTACGAGTACCTACGGAAGGAATTCTAATTTATTGTTAAACCTAACAATTAAAGTATCTACGGGTAGATTATTACCAAACCAAAGTTAACTTAACATAATATTTTTAGCCAGAAAGTAAGTAAGGATTTAAGTTGTTACAAAAATTATCTACAACTTTTGTCTTCAAATTTTATATTTTTATTTTTTTGTGACTTTCCTCCAATGCGAGCTTTTCTGCCTTATATCTGCTAAAACTTTAGAATTTTTTCATTAGCATTTTTTTATGCTCTCTGTACCTAGTCCTACCTGTCAGTTTTCCTAAAAAAATAAAACAATAATTTCGTGTCTATGATTAAATTTCAACCTAGGTACCCAAGAAACTGACTAATATAGCTGACAATGAAACAAAGTATAACAATTGATTTCGATAAAGCCAGTTAGCCATATTGGGCGGGGCATTCGACCGTCAACTCACGTGTTCTGCATTCACCCTAACGTTTATTACAAAGTTGGTGTAATAAACACACGCACACACTTTTGTAAGGTTTTGTGAATCATATACTTAATTTGGTCTATGGCTCTATGCTGCATATTGAAAAATCTTAAATTGTGGATATCCAAACAGTTAAACGGACTAATTTTTTTTATTCCACTACAAGTTAGCCCTTGACTGCGATCTCACCTGATGAGATCGCAAGTCAATGTGTCCTTGATGATGATTCCTTATGAAAGACTGCTGATGAGAAACTGCTTGACGAACCGGTGATACATCCATACTAATATTATCAATGCGAAAGATGTGTCTGTTTTTCTGTCCCATCTTTTCAACCGATTTTAATGAAATTTGGTGCAGGGGAAGGACATATTTTTATCCTTAGAAAATTAAGGAGTTTCCGCGGGAATTAATAAAAACTTTATTCTAGTGGACGAAGTCGCAGGCTTCATCTAATTGACCGAGCGAAGCGAAGGTCTGTGAGTCTACTTGAGTGAATTTGCACTTGTCCGTCCGTCCGTCCGTCCGTCCGTCTGTCAGAGCCTTATAACTTCTGAATTACTGAACGTAATTACTTCACATTTAAAAATATAATATGTAAACCGATGGCCTCCCGCCGAATATGGCTTAAAAAGTTATAAAAATCTTTATGTCAGGGGGGCTCTCATAGAAGCGAATTCGAAGTTAAATATTTTTTATAGCGTTACATAGGGTTGCGGTATATCATTTTAAAGATAATTAGGAATAAAGTCCAAAAATATTTTTTTTTTAATTTTTCCTCAAAAATTGATGAAATGGGGGGCTTTCAAAGTGGCGATTTTCTAACGTCCAAAGTTGACCTCAGAACTCTCAATTTTCTGAAAGGCTGAGCATGAAACTTATCAATTATTTGAATTATATCCTGTACACTTAAACAACAAATACTAAAATTAGATAAATATTATAAGGAATCGAAATTATTTAATTTTTAATGTGCTTCAGTATTTTTAACAGAACTTCACAATGATGTCAATAGATGGCGATCTGTACAAGTTTATGGATACCGCGAGGTCTCAGTTCGGGGCGAACCACTAGTATACCATAGGTGACACAAGTTGTCCTTCTTAAAATACAACACTTCATATCATAGGAAAAGGGATGATGAAAAAAAATATCTTGCTGATGGTGATTAAATTGAGGGTCTTCCAAAAGATTTCACAAAATCTTCTATTAGTTTTAGGTTTGATAATCATTTTAAACTATCGATTAAAGAAAAAAAGTGTGTTGAAATTTGGTGACTTCACAACTATGTATTTCAAGCAGGCTTCCACGCGTTTTTAAGTTTGGTTAAAGAGTTGCTGATGTGATTGAGTTGTCATCATCCCTATTATGAACCAAAACGCTAATTATTTTGTGGTCGGAATGACATATTTTAGTAGAATATATCTAACACCACAGTAATTTGTTATGTTCTATACTAATTTGTTACCTGACCAGGGGTTAGGAAGTCCCGAGTCTGGGGCTGCGGTCAATCAGAGACCGTGGCCAATATGCCAAGTTTAAACCGCAAATGACTCGGATAGAGTGACCCTTGTAATAATCTATCTACTTGAACCTCGACCTGTTACGTCTAATACTACAGTTTTAACTGGAAGGATTGTGTTACAAAATATTTGGTACTAGCTGATGCCCGCGACTACGTCCGCGTGCTCTAAGTTTTTTTGATTCCCGCGGGAACTCCTTAATTTTCCGGGATAAAAAGTAGCCTATGTCACTCTCCAGGTCCTTAACTAACCGTTGCACTGTTGCGGGATGATTGAAGGACAAACCAACAAACCAATAAACCAACAAACCAACAAACAAACACACTTTCGCATTCATAATATTAGTATGATATCTACATAATTGTCTAAGGCGGAAGATGAATCAAAGAAATAGAATGGCAGACGCTACTAAATCCATACCTACTAATAAAATAAATGCGATAGTGTCTATCTGGTTGTTGGTCGGTCTGTCTATCTGTTATCTTTTCACTTCCCATCTGTTTAACCGTTTTTAATGAAATTTGGTAGGTACAGAGATAGCTTTCATCTAGGGGATATTAATTAGGCTATTTTTCATTCTGGAAAATCAAAAAGTTTCCAAGAAATATCTAAATCCACGCGGACACCACCGTGTAAGTATTAAATAAAAATCTTTTTCACCTCACTGGCTCAAAAAGGTTCATAAACTTGCTACGCTCGTGATTCTATTGTAGAATCCTTCGCTCGATCGGGATTCAAAATAGATAGTCGCAATAAAAACGAACTTTGCTATCTTGTTGAACAAAATAATATAACTACTTATTTCCCCATTCGGCCCGGAGCGTCTTTTGCGTGTGACATCCTAACAAACAAACATGACGGGACAATGTAGCAATACATACTTAGCTCGAATATTTATTTGTTCATGTCACTACCCACTCAACTACACTATAAGCTTTAAATCCAACGAATTGTGGTATTAATTTCCCTCCAACACTTCTTAGTTTTTAACCAACTTTTCCAAAACCATTGTCAATGTAAAATAATCCAAATAATTTATAAAATAAAACTCATTTTTGCGTGGAAGCTATATTATCAAATATTAAATTAAAAGACGAGCGAAAATGAACTTTGAACGAAAGCAATACAGTTTAATTTTGATTGGAGGAGTAGGGTAAAGTACCGTATACACGGACAGTCGGCGCGCACGTGCATGCCACGCGTCGTCTTTGGTAATCTTCTTTGGAAGCTTTGTTACAATTCGCCGATAGTCCGCCCCATGAGATCGCCGTCTCAGATATGTTCTAATGATATTTTAAATCAGTGTACCAAAGACTCAGTCGAGCGTTAGCCAATAATATGAGAATATTAGATTATGGCGTTATGTGTTTTTGATATTGATGCAATATGTTATGAGCCATAATTATAGTTTATAGGTACCTGTATTTTGCAAGGATAAATTGATATTAAATACTAAGACTTTCAAAATAACCTTTTCATAATATGCTTCGGATGTTTTAGATTTATTATCATTTTTTATTACTTGTTTAATTTTTTTTGGTTTTGTTTTAAACAAATAAATCTCAAAGTGGACACTTTTCCAGACAGATTTTGTGTGACTGGTACTTATTTGCCACAAACGAGGCAAGCTTTAATAAAAACCAATATTTTTGTCTGTGGTAGTCTCCCTTCGAGTTGTAGGTAACTAACACCAAAAAAAAAGTTGCAGCGGCTGTCGCTAAAGTGACAAGAAAATATCGCTATATAATAAAATAAAGTTGTCATCCCCAGGGCCGGGAGCGTGCTAAACGCATTAATTTGGCCTGTATTTAGTGGTCCGGAAGTGATTTGCTACGGGAACATGCGATACCATGTGACAACCCTAGCTTAATACACTCACAATTGAAATCGAACCGTGTGATTAGAGATATTAGTCATATTTTTCAATAGCGGTCAGCTTTTGGGGTATTTTTTTTCGACATCGTTATAGTAAAGGCTTAGTCATATCTTGTTTGTAGTTGCAGTTAAGCTTTGAATAAGGATTGTTAATTTGGATTTATTTGAAGAGAGAAGTTACTCTTTGTTGAAAAACATTTTTAAAGTACATACTTACTTTTTAACCTACTTTTGTTTATTTTTGTGATAAATAAACTCATTTTACCATGGATTTACTAAAACGTGAAAGTTTTCAAAGATTTTGGAAAACAATTCAAAGTTTCGCTTATAAGGTAAATGCACCTATTTTCAATACAATCATAAGCATAGGCAGAATGTCAGTTGCATGGTTTCAACTAAAGCACATAGGTATATTATTGCAGCAATCAAACATAAAACTGGTCATGTGCGAGTTCAAACACGCGGAAGTTCTGTAGTCATGCTATTTGCCGAAAAACTTTCACGGTCATTATTTTGTGAACGGTAGTGTTTGTCGAAATACAGTCTAAGAAACCATAAATTTGACTTTGAGCTGAACAATGAACAAGAAAAAAAATAGTTTTCTCGTTTTTCATGTTCAAGAGAATTTATTACAAGATTTTGTTAAAAAATTTAATAGCATCTGTTAGGGGTAGCCGGTGTCTTTATTATCTGTACCCAAATTTCAAATATTATGACTTCTTATCGCAGACACGAACAGCTGTAAGGCACAGATGCACAGAAGAAAGAAATTATAATATGCTTTACTACGGAATCATAAAATGGATAGTTAGCCGGATATTATCTAGAATTCTAGAATATCAAGGTTAATTAAAACAAAAATAAAATATTATGTATCTAGATACGACGACTTTGTCCGTGTTAATTTAGGTTTTTGAAAAATCCAGTGGGAGCTATATTTTTAGCATGCGTCCATTGAGGTAAGTACTTTAGTACATATTACTTCAAAGCCTGCGTCGCACTTCAAGTTCTCAACCACAGACTACAGTGTATAAACGGAGTTCTCAACTTACGCAAAAATCAATGTGGACCCAATGCTACATTGCGTCGTGATTGAAGGACAAACCAACAAGCAAACACACTTTCTCATTTATAATAAAATACCTAGTGATTGCAAAGGTTAAATATAACCGACCACCCATAATTACGCACGATTTTCTCATTAAATTCAATGAAAACATGCTTAGCTCCGGATCAAACCGAATGGAAGTCGACGTGCGACGCGAGCCCACGTATCAAATCGATCTTAATATTAAAATATATTCAACCGCCCCTACGTAAACATAAACACTGTATAAGTTAATATTTAACATACCTACACTTTGCAGTATATTTAGAACATGTAGAGTCAGCAAAAAAGAAAACGTATTTATATGTCCTACATTTATCGAAATACATCGACAGTGGTAGGTACATTAGTATCCCAAGAAGGCCAATGGAAGGCATAAATTCTCAGCAATGAGAAATATGAAGTAGATAAATTCTTAAGGAAAATCTTGTATAAATATAAACATAAGAAGTAGAATTAACGCAAATCGTACAATACTATTTTAAGAATGTATTATAAATTATTATTCAGGTAAATTCATTCCTAAAATGCATAGTGTTGCAGAGAAAATAAGATCCTTAAATGATACCTACTTACTGAATTAAACTGAGCATTAAATAAATTAATTAATAGGAAATTGAGTGAAATTTTCCAATTTTTAATAGGTACTTATGAAACTTGCTTTAAAAGCAAGCATTACTAGAATAAAAATTAAATGGAGAGAACACCTAACTAATCCTGATAAAAATACTACCCAAGCACTACACTAAATATTTACCTTTCGTATCTAACTCTACCTGTCTATACTTACAAGCTACACCCTTAACGGTTTCCTCCCTGATAACTTAAAGACTTTATCCCCTGTACTGGAATTTTTATAACAAAAGCCTTCATATTTTCTTTATTCATGCCGTGTCAAAATCGCTCCCTCTCAGACGCGGAAAAAAGAGATAGCCAACTCTTTCGCGCTCATTAAAAAACCATATCTCCATCCCCTTTTTCGGTACACCGAATATAACGGTTATGTTTTTCCCGATCTTGGAGGTATTTAAGGCTCTTCACCAAATCGTCAGCAACAGGGTGATGGTGCAGATTCTTAAATTAATTTATGTTAAGCACCGGCGAATTTTTTTGGGCAAAGGATGTTTAAGTATTCTTCCGTCGTTAATATAACGTTATCACTGTTATTTTCGTATTCATAGCTTTTTAAGAGTATTTCCCGCTCCGTTACACATTACGGTAAAGAGTTAAGCTATAAAAACTGTAGGTGCTATGAAATTTTACTCATTTTAGGTAGGTAAGGTGCACACGTTTTTGTCTACCGACAAAAAAATCCATAATCTTGTAAGCATTACACGGGATATTACTGAAACACGGACGCGATAGCCTCCTTGGCGCATTGGTGAGAGGTATCATTGTAGTCTTATTAGTGGAAGGTCCCGGGTTCGATACCCGGTAGGGGCAATTTAGACAATTTAGGCAATTTAGGACATAATCTATATTCTAATCTCTCGTCTGATCTGATGAATATCTTCAGCTAGTTACCACTCTTATGGCAATGACGTACCCCAAAGCGATTAAGCGTTTCGGTACGATGCCATGTAGAACTAGAAACCGATTTGGGGTAAACGGTAAGGGTTTTATATCCAGGTGAGAACGTAGGCTTGGACTAACTTGTAGTAAAAAATAAGTATAGGTAAGTACCATATTTTTACGAGGTACAATTTTTTTATTTTTACCAGTTACCAGATTCTGATAGGTTTACCAGAACGGGGTTTATTTTGGTAGATATATATAAATGGAAAAGGTGACTGACTGACTGATCTATCACACAGCTCAAACCACTGGACGAATCGGGCTGAAATTTGGCATGATATTATGACGTAGACCTCCGATAGCAAATTTGAAAATTCAATCCCTAAGGGGGTAAAATAAGGGTTTGAATTTTGAGTAGTCTGCGCGGACGAAGTCGTGGGCATAAGCTAGTATGGAAATATACCGATACAAAGACACATGATTGCTCATAACAGGTTTGACTTTTAGCTTGTGAAAAGTAATCTCTACTTTTTAATATTTTTCCTCGTTTATCTTAAGCCAATAACTAGGCAGTAGGTACTATTAAAACTGCATTTTAAATCTATTTCGAAGCACCCTTTATAAGTGATACGGATAGCGTCTAAAGGATGTCCCAGTAGGGAGCGGCCCCGTATTCAAAAAAGGAAAAGATGAAGAAAAAGTTATAACGTCATATTGTTTTGCCACGGAGGGAGGGGGCGGCAAGGGGAGCCCTGTATAGTGCCGGGGAAGATAAGGCTAGCACCCTGTATATAATCGAACTATAGCTACCGGTGTGCGAGACCATTGTATTTTTTGGTGCCCTACCGTTCTTAGTGCTTAAGAAAGACGTTGCTATAAAATGCATGGTGAGTTGAGTGGTTGACTTTTGAGCAAAACACTGAATAGATGATTAATAAATAAATAAATAATTGTTTATTTGCCAAAACTGATTACATAATTTCAATAATGTGAAACCCTGCCTCCTGTGGTAGTAAAAACTATATTAAAGGAGACAGTGAATTCCCACTCTATAAACAACAAGTCATAGTTGACAAATGAATTTCGGTAGGTATGTAGATTTACAGCTTTATTAGGTATATTAAGTGCAACAACAACAATAATAATTCAACACGCAATGAAAGATACGCATCTGGTTTATTGAAAAGACCCAAATCAAGCCACTTTTAAGACAGTTGGTACCAAAACAAATACGCGACGCGAAGAAATTTGCCTTTTCGGGACTTTTTGCTGTCATTTTTTCAGTTTCCAGGCTAGTGGGGTTCCCATGATATTATTTTTATGATACTTATATAGCAAAATATTTAACGCCACTTCCTCAATTGTATTTTAAAGATACCGTAAAAATCAACATTGAATTCAATCGTTGCTATAAATTATTTATTAAACACCAAAGATGATGTGGTGTAAACCGCAGTTGTTTTTTTTAATAGTAATGGCATAGCATAGGTATTAATAGTATGGTTCTGGTTCTGATATAATATGTTTAGTTTAAATCGCAGTAGTTCAGCGAGAAAAGAGCCTCGCAACCAAGATGTCGTGGGTTCGAATCCCACTCACGAAATACGCTTTGAATTTTTTTTAATTGTATATCGAAAGTAACTATGTTCCTACAAGGTGTACAACGACACCAAACGGCTGGTTTTTTTTTAAATAGTTTGTTATGTTATATTTTTAGCCCAGGAGACCCGGCTTTGACTGCCTCGTTGGTTTAGTGGTTATTTATCATGTTCGACTGCGGCTGACGAGGTCCCGGGTTCGAGTCCCGGGTCGGGCTATAATTGGGTGTTGGGTTTTTCTGATTAGAAATTCTCAGTACTAGCCCTGAGTTAGGAAGTTGGCGTTGTTTCACCCCCGTGCCTCGGAGAGCACGTTAAGCCGTCGGTCCCGGTTATTATCTGCACTAACATGATAATAGTCGTTATAGCCCGCCAACCCGCATTGGAGCAGCGTGGTGGGTCTAAGCTCTAATTCCCTCTCTCCTATATGAGAGTGGAGGCCTGTGCCCAGCAGTGGGACGTTAATGAGCTGTAGTAGTAGTAGTAGTAGTAGACCCGGCTTTATACGCTGTGCTTAACGCCTGACGCGCAAACCGTAGTCGGTTTTTTTAATTATAGTGTGTGTGTTTTTGTGTGTATGTATTTCTTGTACTGTACTCACACTAGGAATGTTATCCGAAGTGCAGACTCCTTCGCTCAGCAGGCGGTCGCGGATCTCCCAGGCGAAGATGGAAGGGCACTCACGCTTGTACTGGGCGATTTTGCTGACCACTTCCGCGGTGGCCACTCGGGGCTTCGAACCGCCGATCGCACGAGGTCGGATCGACCCCGTCTCGTAGTACCTGTGTTACAAATATAGTTATTTTTTGGAAGAGTAATATCAGACTTTAATCGAAGACAACAGAAAATGTTTAAGCAAAGACCTTACAAAAAGTCTTCAATCGAACATTCTGACAAATACTTTTTTCATACCATAAATCACAAATAAATCGATAGAAGATTCAGTTTTGATTGTTTTAGTTATGTACATTTTAACAATATAAATTTGAATTTAAAATAATTTGCAACACTATAACATAAAATTATATTAATTACATAATTTGTGAATTATATTATATCAAGTAAACCGAAATAGACGACCGACCCCCCTGTTCAGCAATGGACGTCTATCTATCGACGACTTAAATTGGTTTGTTTTTGTTTTATTTTCTTGGATATTTGTCAGATACCAATTTTTAGAGTAGGGTTTATTCATTATAAAAAAAAAGAGCTCGACTGAAGCAATTTTTTTTTGTTTAATTAAAAAACACCGAAGTCCGAACCCTAATCGCCTACAAACTGTCACTGCGACATGGTGATACCATCGGCGTGGTGGTGTCGGGTTACCCACGGTACGCCGTATCAGGTTCACTCCTGTACTTTTATTCGCCTTGCCGGCCAGCTGTCGGTCATTTTAAACTACTTTTCTTTTACCTAATGAGTTAGAAATTGTATCTAACACCCGACCGCTGCAATTCAAGTGTCAGACTCTATTAGGATCGCTGGTAATCATTTTTCGGCTACGTAGGTACTACTGTACTGTATTACTGTAGTAGGTACGTAACTATTTGATACCTTTATTCCACTATTATTTATTTATTAATTATTATTATTATTTATTAATTTATTTACTATTTTTACCATTTTTTCGGAAAGCAGTTCCACTGAGAAAAGCAAGAGTGTAACTCGTCAACAGCCCTCTGAACTTACTTTATTACATTTTTCCGTTATTAAATGTTAAATTAAAGAGATGATTTTTTTTACTTAAAAGGATTCTTTTTCTGCATTCAGGGTTTAGATCCTACTGTTTTTTCCCAAAAGCAAAAATGCCCTTGTCTTAAGAATTTCTTTCTTTCCCAAAAATGTCACAAATATTTGGAAACAGTATTATAAACTGTGTATTACGAATTACTTATATTATTATTGTGTATTCTTCGGTACATTATGGGCACGTGTAAAAATCGCCATGGAGCAGTTGCAAAAGATTCGCGACGATAAGGTTGTTCGCAGATGACAGATGTGCAGCTGACCTTGGATAAACTGAAGTCCAGTATAGGACAACCTACATCAGCTCGATTGTCCTTACTGTTCCAGCTTCAAAGACAGTTCAGACTTTTGGCCTGAGGGCATAGTTTACCGTCGCTTTAGGGAAGGCAGATCCAGAATCCCTATCTACTATTTTACAATTATATTTTCATATCTAAGATTTATATTATTTTAAGAATTTTATGGTGTTATTCTATAATTTGTTACATTATGTTTATATTTCTATGGGCCTAGTTGCCTGATTTAAACAAAGAAATAAAATAAATAAATAATGGAATTTATATCTTCATGTCATGCTATTACCATTCAATTTCATAATCCACCAAACTCCGATAGCGCTAATCTAAAACCGCAATTGTCATTTCATACAGCCAACGTCGGTCTAGTGTTACACCCAAACATTCCAAAAATGCCGTTGGTATCCTACACTCTACCTAACTGGCTGTGACCACAGACATGTAACTCGTGACCACACCTAGTATTATAGATCACTATCCAAGTATCCAACCCTGACAAAGTAATAGAATTAGATTATTATTATGTGGTCAACTAAAAGTGGGCTTTTTAAATCGGTGGTGTTATATAGCCAAGGTGACTGTGAAGGTTGGTCGGGATAACTTGGAATATGTAACATGATATGGCTATTTTACGTGCATTGGATGTCAATAGTTTTTTCTTGTATAGATTTGCGGTTGATTGCCAGGAATATACTTATATATATTATTACGTATGTTAGACACTTTGTAGAATGACAAATCTAGGAGCTATTTTTATCTGCTTTCTGCTTTAGAGTCACCCACTTCACGATCTTTTCGTGGAGTCAAGTAGAGGTCAGCAACTAGAAATCAAGTTTATTGACCATATTAACCACTTACCTGCCTAATATCTTGGACACACAAACGTTGGGGACTTGCAGAATGTTGCTCATGCTTTACTATCTTCCGCCTCGACGAATTAGGGAACATCGATCAGAAAAAGAAATCTTATTAACTGACTTGCATTGTCTTGGACATGTAGACGTTGGAAATCTACTAATGTAACATGGCCTTCGCTCCACGCTGTTTCTACTCGTAGAGTCAGGCAGTGGTCTGGCTTTTTAACACCCACGTGACGTGGTAATATAGCTACAGTAATCCTTACATGCTTAATTCCTTGGACACGCATAATTTAGAGACCAGCCGGACCTTGCTTATGTCTTACCAACTTCTGCCTTGAGGAGTCAGGTAGAGGTCATACCTCTACAGTGCTTTGCCTCGTGAAGTCAAGTACGTGTCAGCAACAATCAACCAACTTTAATGACAATATTAACAACTGACCTGCCTAGTATCTTGGACACGCAGCCGTTGGAGACCTGCAGGATCCTGCTGATGTCACACGGCCTCGCTCCAGAGTGCGCCAACTCCACGATCTTCTGCCTCGTGGAGTCAGGCAGCGGTCTCCCTCCTACAAACACCCCGCCGAGCTGGTTAACACCGCTGTGACCTGTTCACCACAAGCCTGCTTACTCCAATTAATCACGTTTAAAGTTTTACGAACAGACCTCTACGGGGTCGTCGGAAAAGAATACCAGTATCTTGCAACCTATAATGATTGCCTACATAATGAAATTTTTATGATACGGCAAAAAAATTGTGTTAAAAATTACTAAACTGACATGACATTAATTGAAAATCAAATTTTTTAAATAAGCTTTTTGACTAAGCCAAATCTAAAAATTTCAATTTTCCTGTTCTGTGTAGACCGCCGAAAAATTATTAATTTCGCATGACAATTTTGAATTATCAAAAGTTATTAACATAATAATATATCGTGACAAGTTAACAACATATCAAATCACATTGTAAACAATGTTAATTTAGCTAATTAATTAAAATAGTCCTCTATGAGACTGTTTTAATTCTTCCATCCCTAATTTAGTACGAGTATAACCCAATCCAGATGCTATTAGTATAATAAAATATAGTGACAGAATGTTTTACTGTAGGATGACAGTAAAGCATTCTGTCCCTATATTTTAATAGTAGGAAATATAATCTGGATAATATTATGATAGTATGACTATATAACTCATATATATCTTTAATCTTATATCTTATAGTATATCTTTAACTTTTTAATTTGCAAGTAATAAGGTAAACTGTACGATTTCCGTAATTTAAAGATTCCATTATGTAAAATGGTAAGATCCTGGTATTCTTTTCAGACGACCCTGCGTGATGGGTGAAACGTCACAGGGGTTGAGAGGATGCTTCGAACAAGACTTGTGGTACAGGTTCCGAATATCAAAACGTATTAAAATTTAAACGTTAGTTAATGGGAAAAATTATGCTATGTTAGTTGGTTAACTAGCTGTAGGTTTGCGCTTGAGAAACGGTAATTGAGTTGATGTTATTCAAAAATCATTATAGTTATTATTTTTGATTCGTAACGAATTGAATGGGAGCTTTAAGTCATGGTAGTAGCCACCCAAGGATAAGTTTAAAACGTTTTGTATATTATGAATATTATGAATTATGTGAAGAAAAAATTGAAATTATTATAGGTACCTAATAGTTTAATTGTGTTATATCAACTGATAACCAAATAAACCTTCGCCTTTCAGCATTTACATACACAATAGAAAACATAGCTGTTTGTCTCATGTTTCTGTCATAATTTCTTTAATCAGCAGATTTTAAATCAAATCATAGCATAGACTCGAACAAATCACTTGACCCTAGAAATTAAATCGCGAATTTAATGCATTCGGGCCCTGAGTTAAAAAGGTAAGAACCACGTTCCATCGCCTTCCTTCCTCGTAGATACGGCTGCAAGCGAAGCGATGTCCTAAACATCTTTCTTAGAAACATCAAAGATTATTATCGATAAGAAGTTCTTGGAGTAGTTAGACGTAACGAAGTTCTAACCGCTTTAACGAGAGTCCGAATGCATTTAATTCGTGCGCGTACTGTAGGTAGCTAATAATAGGAATGTAACACTTGACCATAGATAAATAAAACCAAGACAGACACTAAGAATGGTAGGCACCATTACCTTTACCTTTGTGCGCCAGATCGTCCATGCGGTCGAGCATCGCGTCGGGGGGCCACGGGCTGACGGGCGCCAGCTGCTGCGCCGGCAGCATCGTGTACACCCCGTAATCTTCTATGGTGGCGCCCTACAACACACCGCCACTTAGCTTCTGGTCTCTTCTAGCTAAGCATGTTATAACAATCGACCTCAATTTACATAGACGGGCCCTGTCAAACAAAGAATGTGGACCTATTTTACTAACGCCATCTATTCTGAAAAGCGGGACAGCGCTATGGCGAGGACAAGGACAGGCTTATACAGGTGTGGAGCGTGCTCTACAGGTCGGATGCCCAATTTTTTTTCTATGAAAGGGCCTATCTAGTAGGTACCTACCTATATATCGATGTGTTGAAACCTGATTAATAGGTAGGTATAAAACTTACACGCAACCTTTTTCGAGAAAAGCTTCCTAACGTACTTTTTGAATGGGTAAACTCTTCACTATGGTGGTGCCCTATAACGCCACATAGTTTCTAGCTAAGACTTGCACTAATTGTCTATTAGAGTAAGATCCCAGAGCGATCTGACATTAACTTATTTTCACATAGATGAAACCTTAGGTTCTCAGTAGCGTCTCATGTACTTTGAATACGGAGCTCTCCTTGTGACACCTGGGCAGGTACCAGGTAAGAAAGGTAGCTAAAAATAAGTGTTACTTAACTTAATTTTACATGGCTGATTTTTATATATGTTTTGTAGAATATTATTCTAAAATAGTATCCTAAGTGTCAGACACTTTCCATGGGCCAAAGCTTTTGTCAGACGCTTTAAAGCTCCACAAAAAATAAAATATGAACTTTACTTATTTTTACTATTGTAAGTACCTAAGTATATCGGGTACATCCCGTACCTTCTATGGTGGCGCCCTACAACACACGCACCACTTAGCTTCTGGTCTCTTTTAGTCCGTCTTTTTGTTACGAATCTTAATAAATCCATGGAAACCTAATTCGTAATTTTTAAGCAAAGCTTCCTGACGCATTTTAAGAATAGGATCCTCAATGTGTTTTTAGTGTAAAAGGTGAAAGATGAACGTGTGGATGAGGGACGTTGACTGGGCAGCGCGACCGTAAAATGACTGGGCAAAACAACTCTGTTTTGCCCAGTCATTTTACAGTCTCTCTTTTGGACTCCCAAAAGACAGTTAATTAAAAAGGAAGCGCATTTTATGAAAAAAAAACTCTGTTTTGTAATAAAACTGTAAATTAGAATTATAATCCTTATTTTAGAGACGTCAAGGCACGTGACATAAACTGTCATTTCAACATAATATTGCTATGCGATGGTAGTAACCCCCCAGTTCTTGATCGCTGAACGCTATGCACGAACTGGCGTAAAAGGTAGATAGGCAAGGTAGAGACTGCAGGTTGTCAGCATTAACTTAACCTTTGTGTGCCAGGTCGTCTGTGCGATTGCGGACTGCGGTCCAATATCCAGCACATGGGTCTGTTCTAGCAATAATTTTGTCTACGTTATAAACATTTCGACGACCTCCGTGGCGCAGTGTTGAGCGCTGTTGTCTTAACGTGCGGAGGTCCCGGGTTAGATTCCCGGCAGGGTCAATTAGGGAAATTATAATTTCTGAATTTTCCTTGGTCTGGCCTGGTGGGAGGTTTCGGCCGTGGCTAGTTACCACCCTACCAATACGATGCCGATTAGAAAATAATATATGGAGCCTACGTGGAATTTTTGTCCGCCAGAGTATAGATGAATATTTTTTATCTTTAGTGTGTTTAAGCTCTTAACAGTAAGAATCTTTTCAAAAGGTAAGCAAAAAGCACGCGGCAATCGACCGTGTCCTGTGGAGATCCATGCAGGAGACCTTAGTCCAGCCGTGGACTATTGATTCAGATTCAGATTCAGATTCAGATTCATTTATTTGCATTCAACATTAACAATATAACAATTGACATGTCACCCCGTCAGGGCATTTATGCAACTTGAATGACTTCGAAATTGTTTTTTTTTTTTTATTTTTTTTTTTTTAATTGGTTAAAACTACGACGACGATGACGAAGACGACGTTACTTATTATCAGATTATCACCCTAGGCAAGCTATGTGGGGCATTTTTGTAACAATGAGACGTTATGCGTCGCTTAATCGTCTTGTTGAACTGCATGGCAGCCTGTCAACTGACATATTTTGCAGGAATTTTCTCTGATGAACCACATATTGGTAATTGAAGCAAATACTAAGTGCATTCTTATTTCAAATATTTAAAAAAATTACAATAACAGGACAGGAATCGAACCCGCATTTTTCTTAATTCTAAAGTAAGTAGGTACCTAAAAATTCCACCGTGATTATCATTTATCAGCAATGTTACCTACGCAATGGTTTATATTAAATCCAATGGAAGCGTTCAAGCGCAAACACGGTAATACCATTTCAATTTACAATTTAGAAACATGCGCACTCGAAATAGAAAATGATTTTACGTAAATTGGTATTATTTTTAATTTTTAATTTACTTTTGGAAAAATCGAAAGAAAGTTCAATGGTGTCTGACGAAATAGTTCAAGATTTATATTCCAAATATAAGGAAGCTGTTTTAGATGGTATTTTTTTTATAAAATTATAAATGCTAAAGGGTTTTTTTTTCGTTAGTTGTTTACCACAATGGAGCATCGGTGTAAATATTTTCATGAATTTAATTAATTGGATATAAGTAGTTAAAGAGCTAGATAGTGACAGATAGGTTACTTTTCATCCCGGATAATCTATTTTATTTTAATATTATACATACCTACGAACCAAAAAACCTCAATACACGCGGACGGGCATTAGCTAGTTCATTCATACCTACATGAATTTTAAAAAACCGGCCAAGTGCGAGTCGGACTCGCGCACCGAGGGTTCCGTACAAACCTGTAGTAAGTTTTAAATTATTAAAAAAAACTACTTACTAGATCTCGTTCAAACCAATTTTCGGTGGAAGTTTGCATGGTAATGTACATCATATATTTTTTTTTATTTTATTATTCTCTTATTTTAGAAGTTACGGGGGGGGGGGACCAACATTTTACCACTTTGGAAGTGTCTCTCGCGCAAACTATTCAGTTTAGAAAAAAATGATATTAGAAACCTCAATATCATTTTTGAAGACCTATCTATAGATACCCCACACGTATGGGTTTGATGAAAAAAAAAATTTTGAGTTTCAGTTCTAAGTATGGGGACCCCCAAAATTTATTGTTTTTTTTCTATTTTTGTGTAAAAATCTTAATGCGGTTCACAGAATACATCTACTTACCAAGTTTCAACAGTATAGTTCTTATAGTTTCGGAAAAAAGTGGCTGTGACATACGGACGGACAGACAGACAGACAGACAGACAGACAGACAGACAGACAGACAGACAGACATGACGAATCTATAAGGGTTCCGTTTTTGCCAAATTTGGCTACGGAACCCTAAAAAGGAATTAGGTAGTTGTAGGATTTTTAAACTGTTCAAATGAGAATCGAACCTGTGATTTAACGAGATGATCAATATAATGAATAGATATAATATAATTCTTAAAATAAAGTTCACCGTCATCCTATAAGAAATTCTTCGCGGTCTGAAATTTGATATTCTTAATTTTCAAAACCTTTCAGACTTCAGATGGTTCTCACTGTGGTAAATAGCAACCCAAAAACTAACTTATACGAAACTTACAGAAAAATTAAATTCATCATCGCGGCGCTTGTTTAAATGGAATAAACAATATGAAATACATGTGAAAAAACTCAAAGAAGTCTGCGGATTCAAAAAACATAACCTCATGATAAAGGAGTACAAAGAAAACTTGCGAACTGGTGATAACAGAAACAATAACCCTTTCATTTATATTAATAATCCCGTCGAATCAAAAATACCAAAATCCTTCCTCACTCTACAGGAATTCAAAGAAGTCCTGACTAATCGAGTAAAATTACAAAGAAACGAAGTGACGACAAAAAAGTCTTTAAAAATATTAAACAAAACAAAAATAACTACCAGTCGAATGAAACATAAAACTGTTCCAACTAAAAATCAATCAAAAATTGTATCCAAGGAACTTGGGAACATGACAAAATTTAAGACAAATAAATTAAATGCAACAATTGTAAAAAATATTGCCATAAACTATAAGAATAATCGTACAACTAAAATACCTACAAGATTTCAAACTATTGTAACTAACAAACCAATGATAAACATAAGTAAAACTATAAAATTCGGTAATTTAAATAAATTCATCAATTTTTCAAAAGAAAGTACCAGTAAAGGAATAGAAAGTACGAAAACTAACGAATTTAAGTTCAGGACTGAAAATAAAATGAAAAATATAGATTTAAGAACAGAAGTACCTAAAAGCGATTCAATTCATTTATCAACAACCATAAATAAAGCGGAAATAGATAATATTACAAGTCATGTTACTACAATATCAAATGGCGATAGAATTTCGATGCTTTCAGACTCATTGCATGAAAATGAATTAAAAAATTACACGGAAAAGCATTCAAAAAATACTTTTACTACGAAATTTAATAGTAAAACTGAAGAGGAATCGACCACTCAGACGTCTGTTGGAAGTATGACAACGATAAAAACTAGCAAATCAGAGTTGAAAAGTGAAAATCAAATGAATAATATAAATTTAAGAGTAGAAGGACCTAAAAACGAGTCAATTCATTTATCACTAACCATAAATAAAACAAACATGGATAATACGATTAACGTTACTCCAATATCACATGATGGAACTTCGATGAATGCAGATTTATATAATGAAAAAGAGGTAATAAAATATAAGGAAAAGCAATTGAACGATACTGTCACGACGATATTTAAAAGTAAATCTGGAGAAGAATCGTCCACTCAGACAAATGTTAGAAGTATCATTACATTAAAAGCTAACGAGTTAGAGTTAAGAAGTGAAAACAAACATTTACGGCCAGAATCCCCTAAAAACGATTATATAAATTTATCAAAAACAAATAAAACACTGAATGACAATAATAATAATACGATAGAAGTTACTACTATATCAAATGATGATAGAACTGCGATAATTGCAGACTCATTGTATGAAAATGAATTAAAAAATAGCACGGAGAAACTATCAAACGATACTTTTACAGCGGTATTTGACAATAAAACTGAAGAAGAATCTACAACTAAAATTTTTATAAATGTTAGCTCTGAAATAAGTTCTAACGAAACAGAGCCTACTAGAGACACTATAACTACAAATGTAGTCACAAAAAAGACTACACTAACTAAAATTGGAGTCAGTACAACACAAGTTAGGAGGAAAACGGCTAAGTCGAAAAGAGCGACAACACAAAAAGTTTCTATTCAAGTTCCTAGAAAGAGGAGTACTCTAGGCGTAAGTCTTTTTGTAGCAGCTATTTTTTTTGAATGCACGATGCAGCTAAAGTTTTCAAGCTAAGCTAGAAAGATTTTTTAAGGTTTAGGAAGGATAGTTTTAAATAACCCATCTGATGGCAAAAGATGATGCAGTCCAAGTTGTAGCGGGCTAGCCTGTTATGGCTAGGGGTATGACAGTTATAATCCATACTAATATTTATAAATGCGTAAGTGTGTCTGTCTGTTTGACTGCTACGCTTTCATGGCTCATCTGTTTGACTTATTTTTATGAAATTTAGTACAGGGATAGGTTGTATACCGGGGAAGGACATCGGAATTTTTATCACGGAAAATTAAAAGTTCTCGTGGAAATGAAAATAACTTAATTCACGCGGGTCAATTTGCGGGCATCATCAACCTATACTATGTGCTTACATATCTACTTTTAATCGATATCTACGCAGACTCGTACTGGAACGCAAAATCATTTGGCGGCACGTCTTTGGGGGTAGGGTATAGTGGTGGTAGTGACATTGCAGTCGTACCTATCTATTCTTAAATTCGCTAGTAAGTATAGGTTTTTTCTGACGAAATTAACATTTTTTAAAGAATTTTTAGAGGGCGAAGATCCGATTTTAAATGCGTCTTGATATCATATTTAGTAAACCTCTTTTAAAAGCATTTTATTGAGAGCCCCTCAGAGCCATTGAGTAGTCATTAAAGTTGCAAAGTTTAAATTGTGTTTACTTACTTAGATACTACCAACATGGTATTAACTGTCTCGTTATTTTGTCTAGTACTAAGCATACTCCATGAGTAGGTAGGTAGGTATAATATGACATTGTCATGAGCCTTTGTTCGATTACTGATCATACCTAATTAAGTATTGGGGTTTTTCTGTACTCAGGATGTTGGCGGCGTTTCCTCCGTGCCTCGTAGAGCACGTAAAGCCGTCGGTCCTGCACCTGATCTCTCTCTGGTCGTATACCTATCAGATTTTTTATTCCATTAGATGATTAGGATAAGAGAGTTAGGGAATAATAGAGAGTGCACCTGTGTTTGCGCACATGGGTACTAATGCACTATAACGTCTCCCGTTCAGATGGCTTCCCTATCTCTCTCGATATTGGCCGATTGTCTGGTGGGAGACTTTGGCCGTGGCTATAGTTACCACCCTACAGGTAAAGACGTACCACCAAACGATTTAGCGGTAGATTTGATTCAGTTAACTTTTGTTTTCAGAGACCACTAGTTTTCATGGGAAGTGGATAAAAGAAAATACATTTTAAGAATTTTCCAGCGTTTTTTCACCCAATTTTCCTTACCTTATTTTGCTTAGTAAACTAAGAATCCAAGTTATTGCAAAAGCAATAACTACAACAACCTTCAACTGGCAACTTTAACCATCACTGTAACAAAATTAACTAAAAAAGTTCACTTATTAGGCTGAACAAATCTAAGCCTTCGCGTGATTTAAAAAAAAATAAGTTCCCGCCACACGAAATGTCAAATTGTCAAACGCGCGAACATTGTGCCTGTGCTTCAGAATAAAGGCGCCACTTCACTGATTACAAAACACAATCTCACGTGGAACTGTGTCTGTACTGGCCTATAGTTATAAAGGGCTGTTTCCGAGACAGCTTTATCCACGAGACCATTGCGAGAAAGAGACAGCGTGCACCTAGTGTCAACTCCCATTGTAAGCCGCTTACTGAACTTAGGACTGCTCATTTGCGGGACAGAGATATCTAGCTTTTTATCCGTGCTTCTGTTTTAATTTGCGCCCCGCCCCCTCCTCTTTTATCTCCGTGGTGGGGGGAAGTTGGACAGTTTTAAATTATCTATTGTAATAAAATTATTTCGCGAAATAAGGAGTTGGTTTTGGTAATGACGCGTTTCATTTGAGACGATGTTTTAAAGTGTCGAGATATTATTATTACTGTGACAGAATAAACACGGGTTTTTATCGATTTTCGTGAGATTTCTTTGACTCTACTTATGTAGAGACTAGAGACGAAATAAGCTGTTTCATCAGACCAAACTCATACAATATATCGTGTTTTCTTGCGCATTGAAACTATTTTAAAAAGTTAAAATTTTTTGCGTTACCTATCATTTTTGACTTACAAACTTATTGATTGAAATATAATATATTGTAATTTATTAATCGCAAGTTTGTAGATGATTTAAAATTTAATGTAAAATGGTTACACAATAGGTAGGTACCTACACATATAGCTTTGGAGCAACGTGGTGGGTCTAAGCTCTAATTCCCTCTCTCCTATGAGATTGGAGGTTTGTGCCCAGCAGTGGGACATTAATGGGCTGTAGTGGTGGGTGGTGGTAGTTACCTACACATACATTCAAAATGCTCTAAATTATTTACGATAAGTACCTAGGTAGGTAGGTACCTATCAATAAGCCTATTAATTTAATACTTTTCAATAAATACTTAATTAACTAATTGCGTATTTATTTTATTATCTCATCTTGTATAAGTGATGACAAAATATAAGTAAAAGATCCAAACTGTAGTAGGTACAGGTCGTGTGAAGTGTCCTACCAATACCTACGCAACAATTATTACCTATCTATCGTTCTAAAATAATATGTTACCTATTATTCTATAGCTTTATAAATCTAAAACCACTCTAAAACCTAGCTAGAGAGTTAACAAAACTATGTCAAGAAAATCCATATTCATTAAACTCCAGTAAACGTAGGCTTCACATAAGTATGCAAAAATATTAACATAACATTTTACTTTTAAAGAGTTTAATGCAACCCTTTATATCATCATCTGTCTCTTTCGTACACCCATTAAAAGTCTACGTCGAATTTTCCGTCTCGCCTCTTCAAACATCCTGATTCCGACCGAGCTTAACATAATTTTTCATCGAAATTTAAACTCTATTGTTTGTGAACAAAGTTTATTTTCGTTTGCTCTTTATTTACAAAGCTTCTGTCAACATTTGCGGTTAAGTTTTGGTTTATCTCCCCCGCAAAAGTGATAGTCTCACAAACATTATCTTTGACCAATAGCACGTAAGCGTCAGCCATTTTCAGCCAATCGAGCGCTTCAAATATTTTTGCCGCGCGCTCTTTTTTGATGTTGTGCTTTGTTTTAAAAATGGAACGCTTCTGCTTTTTTTTGTCTAGATCACCTAGATTTGATTTTGTTTCTGTATCTAACGGGTTTTAACTTATAAATGACTTTGCTGTAAATAGTACTCAGTAGGTACAATAAGATGGTAGAGTTACCTATTTATGCAATGTGACAATGTCGAGGTCTAGGTTACTTTAATAATACCTTAGTTTATTAAATAATTACCTACCTAGCTTTCAATCATTTATTTTGCAAAATTATGGGTAATATAAGTACTTAGAAACTTCCCAATAGCACATCCATACTAATATTATAAATGTGTAAGTGTGTCGGTCTGTCTGTCTGTATGCTACACTTTCACGGGCCATCTATTTAACCGATTTTGATGAAATTTGGTATGGAGATAGTTTGTAATTTGTATCCCGGCCCCGGGTAAGGACATAGGCTTTTATGCCGGAAAATTAAAGAGTTCCCGCGGGAATCAAACATCTTAATCCACGCGGACGAAGTCGCGGGCATCATCTAGTTACTAGTAGAACAATAAAGCTTGCGTCATAGACGTCCATCGGTTGACATATACCTACTCGTACATATAATCAAAGCGGATGACTAACGACGACCCATGACGACAGCGTAGGAACTAGTTTACGTAGACGTCTACGAAGACCTACGCAGTAGTTTAAATGTTAAAATACCTACGTAGTACTCTATGAAGTTTAGCTACGGCGAGGAAACTCATCGGAAACTTTTTTTTGGAATTGGATTCTTTGGAATCGTTGTGATTTGAAAATTCATTGAAACGAAAAAGCGACACCAAAAAGAGACAAACATACCTACCTCTGCGAGATAATAAGATAGAATACAAGTTATATTTACACACACCTACACACACATACTTTTTTTTTTGGTACAAAATAATTTATTTAAAAAAAAAACATACTACATAGTAGGTATCTACTTGAATTACAATTAAACTGCATCGGCCGTGTAGGAAGTCCACTGAACGCGTTCATTGTCTTTCCGTTGCATCGCACCGTGGAAAACTTAGGTGCACGCTAATTTATTATCAGTCGTCATCTAGGTTAGCTTATTAGATATAAGTAGGCAAGTTATAGGTATCTAGCATTAACTGTTGAATATATTTCTGAGCATTTATGCTGATTCGCGCGTCTGGAACCCTCGTAGTTATAATATAGTTTTAAGTTACCGTAATATTAATTATCAGTGTGTCCCTAGTCTATAATCAGTGTGTCCTTCCCGTCCTCACTTATTGCGCTGAAACGAGGACACTAACAAAAGGCTTGGTATCCACAAATTTAAAGTCTCTCAGAGGCTATGTTAGGAGTTTCTCATAAGGACGAGATCCGAAATGAAGAGATCCGAAAGAGAACCCAGGGTCACTGACATAGCCCAAACCATTAGCAAGCTGAAGTGGCAGTGGGCAGGCAATGCCTTTCGAAGGAGCGATGGCCGCTGGAGCCGGAAAGCCTTAGAGTGGAGACCGCGTACAAGTACCTAGGTACCTTAGCGTAGTGTGGGGCGCCCTCCAGCACGATGGACCGACAATATTAAGAGGGTGGCGGGAAGTGGCTGGATGAGGAAGGCTGAGGACCGGGTGTGGTGGCGTTATTTGGGAAAGGCCTATGTTCAGCAGTGGACGTCCGCAGGCTGAGATGATGAGGATAATGATGAATTAATTATCACCAATCACCATCAGTGGATGAGGAACTGCGCTCTCGAAAAGGCCTATGTCCAGCAGTGGATGCATACAGGCTGACGGATGGATGGATGGATGAATCACCATAACTTTAGGTACTAATTGCTAAATTAAACAAGCAATAGGTAGGTACCTATTGACGTTCAGAAATCGTAAATGTTAACCAATTTAATTCAACTCAAACTCAAACTTAATTTAAGTTTGAGTTTGAGTTTGTCTGTTTTTCCTTATCAGCTCGAAAAAAGCTTCTAGCTGAAACGCGTTAGAGCTGCACTTTGCACGGCGGACGGTGTTACCGCGAACTTAGTTAGGTACATATGAAATCGTTGTACGAGTGAAAACCTAACTCGAAAGGGCTAAGCGCGTCGCTTGCGCGTATCGCTAGGTAGGCAGCTGTACCTAAGTACCTTTTTGCGAATTCTTTACTTCCTATAGGACTCTAGAAGGAAAAATATTGTCGTTGGTCTATAGGCTCTAGCTTCTAGACGTTAGAATGTTCGACTGCAGATGACGAGGTCCTGGTTTTTTATTCCCAGGTCGTGCCATAATTAAGTTATTAGGCCCTAATGGCCGCTACAGCGTCACCGGGGGCGACGCGAGCGCTAGCGTCGCCGAAAACTGAGGGGCGCCTACTGTGAGGCTCGGACGATGGCTTAGGATGACGTTGTGATGGATGGGAGGTCGGTTGGACTAGACAAGTCCGTACGCCCCCGAGGCCGTGGGTTGAATCCGGGTGACGCAAGAAAACCGTGCCTTGAAGAATGCGTAATTATAGTAATATAGCAATTGCGTCGGTCTTGCGCATAACGTTTATCTACTCGTGCCCGGATTTTCCGTCTAATCAGGCTATGGGATCTCTCTCATGGGATGGAGAGTACACCTGTGCTTGCGCACACATTTGTGAACTATAATATCTCCCGCACAGAATGGTTATTCCCTGTGGGGATCGGCCGCGGCCCGCGGTTAAAAGCGAATTTCAATCGGGAGGTCATTCAATTTAAATACCTACAACTTTTAAAGCTCTGTCTTCTATAGATATATGGAGCTTGAATAAAGCCATCATTTTAACCTATTGCCGGCCGACCGAGCATAAGTTTCATCTCAATTCATTCATTCAGTTTCAAGGGTTCGAACTTCGAACATAGTCCACAACGCTAGCCAAGTACCTAGGTACAGATTGGCAGACTTGACACACTTTCAGAAAACTCTCAGTTTAGTAGTTTAATAAACAATTCTCATTTAGAGAGGAGACTCGTGCCCTGTTTAATGGGTTGATGATAGTTTTAGATGATGTGTTAGACGTTAGAGATTTAATTACCTACTTTATAATACAAAATGATTATTCATCATAACTGATCATTATCTATCAAATGACTTGAGATTTTCTATTTACTTAGTTGCCGTTCATACTATGCCTTATTAACATAGAAAATACTATAGGATATAGGATAGTCCGAAATTCCAATTGAGTCGATCTTAAAATAAATGAAACCAGTAGTAGGTACCTAAGTACGCGGACGAATTGACGGCAAAAAACTTTTTACATAATTTCCAAACATAATCTCATTCCATAAAATATTCCTATTCAAGAACATTACGAAAAATAAATCCATTTTCACTGTATTCAGGAATTATTTTTATCGATTCATTCAAGTATGAAAACACCTGCTTTATTAGTGTGCCATAAAAAAAGCTCTTGAAAGCTCTACGACCATTATCGTAGTCCTAGAATTGCCCTTAGCGCCATCTATACATCTACTGCAAAACTTTATCAGCCACTACCTCCCAAAAGATGGCGTGCATACATTTTTTGTCCACAGCGAAGTACATTCGCTCAACAATAGATGGAGTCTCTAATTAAAATTTGGTGACTCAATTCTTAGCTTTTACAATAGATGGCGTGGAGTTGAAACTTAGTCTTCATTATTTAGTTTTCCAATTTCCATACTAGGTTTTCCCATAGACCTATAAAATATGAAGTTCATGTACTTTCCATGGCTAAATCGGTGTATTTTGGTGGTTTGTTGGCACTAGTTGATAATATACGCATTAAGTATGTAGAAGTTAAATTGTATTATTTTAATAAATGCGGCAAATTAACATAGGACAGTAGCAGTAGGTACAGACAAACAAACAAAATGATACCTACCTACTAAAATTTTAGCAATGCAATAAGAGCTATGTAAATGTCTTTAATCATTTCTCATTAGTCTACTTATACTTACTTAGTAGGTAGGTACTAAGATCTAATATAGACAGTTTCCTAACGTGTTAATTTATGCATGCTGCAGAAAATCACCCTACGGCGTCTTGCAAGCGTTGGCGTCATGTCTTTAGTGTTGAAAAGTCCATTTACTTTTCTAATATTATGTACAATCATCTAACTATTTGCATATTTTAATGAAGACGGCTCTATCGAATAGGTCCTTAGTCGTAGATAAAACAGTTTTTTTTATCAAAACTTATTTCTAGGCATTATATCTACCTACTCACTAATAGAGTAGATTAGTGTGAAAATACACAAGGTTGTTGATTTATTCAGACTTCACAGAAAAATTAAATTAAAATCTCTAACTTTCCTACTTGATTATTAATAGCCAACTTTATTTCAATTTCAATTTCTTTATTTTAATTGCAATTCCATAGCTCTGTACACTTATTTCTTAAAATATAACATATTTTAGTCACTATCTGATAGGTAAGGTAGGCTATGGATAACCAGTTTGGTACAGTGCATTGTAGTAGGGAGACCGATTTTATTTGTGCTTATCCGTATCATAAAAAAATCATTAATAGTGTAGTAACACTTGTTACTTAGCTAGTTATTTTAGAAATCGGTTTTATACCTTTACAAAAAAACGTCAACGATCCTAAAATGTGTAAGTATTTACTAAGGTCCTCAATTTCTTCCCAAACTACGGAACCCTGGCGGACGAGTCTAACTCGCACGTGGCCAGTTTTTATTCTATAGTCTGAGTGACGAAGTTGATTCTGTATTCCTGGTTAATATGATCACGCACTGTAACCACTCACTCTCAATTTGCGAAAACGTGACTACATATAAAATGTAATGTTTATTTCACGGACACAATGACTAAGATCTTAAATCTATGACGCTTCAGATAACAGCTTAGAAAAAACTAAACTTAGCTTTTTAATTAAGAACCATCTAAATGCTAGAAGAAAGTTATGCTAGAAGAAAGTTATGCCTGTATCAAAAAAAAAATTACGATTTTCTCACAAAGCTCTCTAAGGTATTGGCACAGAATATGGTATTGGTCGAGGTCGATTGAACGGTAAGATGGGTATTATTAGCTTTAAGGAAGTATCCACTACCACTACAGCCCATTAACGTCCCACTGCTGGGCACAGGCCTCCACTCTCGTAGGAGAGAGGGAATTAGAGCTTAAACCCACCACGCTGCTCCAATGCAGGTAAGCGAGCTTTAACGATTATTATCATGTTAGTAATAATAACCGGGACCGACGGCTTAACGTGCTCTCCGAGGCACGGGGGTGAAACACCGCCAACTTCCTAACTCCGGGCTAGTACTGAGAATTTCTAATCAGAAAAACCCAATACTTAATTATGGTCCGACCCGGGACTCGAACCCGGGACATCGTCGGCCGCAGTCAAACATGCCAACCACTAGACCAACGAGGCAGTCCGTTAAAGATCAGTTAGGGATGTATACCTACTTACAAAATAAAGGGAAATATTCTGGATACATATTAGCAAACCAAAAAGTGGCATTACACACTAATATGGTCACGCATGACACCCCACTGCCACTTACACTCAATTTGTCTTTACGTGACAAAACTTAACAACATTGTCCTAGAAACCTGGTAAGTTAGGGTTGAGTTTGATTCTCGGCAAGGTCAGTTCACGAATAATTTCAAAGTCAAGTCAAGACACCTACTGCCCTTGTGACTTCGCCCGAATGGAGTAATTTTTAAAAAACCCGTGGGGAATCTTCGATTTTCCCGGATAAAAGTCAAGCATGCAAAGCACAAGTCTTTTCCCGGGATGCAACCTATCTCTGTGTAAAATTTCATCTAAATTGGTCTAACAGATGGACTGTTAAAACAGCAAATAGACAGACACACGTTTCGCATTTAAAATATAAGTATAGGTATGGATATTTGACTTGATTTAAGGAGAAAAACTTATCAATTTAATTATTTGGTAAAGTAACTATGTGAGTACGTGTAGTTAATCTTATCCATTTAATTGGTAACTTAACTATTTTTTTGGTAAAGTAACTGGGTACCTACGTGCAGTTAATATACTTATGTTATGATCCGAGAGGAAAGTGAATTAATTTGCAGTTTCCGCTTTCAATTTACGTGCAGACGACGATTTTTAGAAGGCTACCTAGACTAATAAGTAGGTTCATACGTATTAAGTATTATCTACCTACAATCTGAATACAATTTTATCAATTTAAAAGCTTTTATTTGCCTTCAATAAAAGATGATGATGATTTTATTAGAGGCACGAGTGGCCTAGTTGCGACAACGCATAACAGTCGTTTGCTAGGGTAAGCAACGTTGACAAGTCGTTAACTGGATGGGTGACCGAATTTTGACGTTCAAATTTGGCCTTTTCGTTTACTCCGTGCCTCGTCGGTGAGCTCGTTAAGCCGTCCGTCCCGGTTATTATCACCAACATCTGATAATAATCGTTAAAAACCAAAGAGTTTAAATACTCTTAGTCGAGTCATATGCGGAAGGACGTGGGAACCCAACACATTATTATCCCAAGAAAACTCCTACCATTATATGATTAATGGAAATGGGTCATGACCCTCATTAATGAGGAATCCGACGCAGAGAAAGATAGAGAGAGAGAGTACATTGTTGCCTATTCTGTTTAACACAATCTCTATTAATATCAGCATACTGTTTATGATAAGACTTCCCCATGTCGAATGGTACCTATATTATTTCGATCTGCCTTAAAAGCTCTGAGGATTTTGAGAGGATCGAGATAGAAATAGTAACAAGAGAGCTTGTTCTAAATGACAGTTTGATGTCTCGTACCTTGACGTTTCTAAAATAAGGATTATAATTATTTTAAAACTCGTATAGTTCGCGCACGAGTTGAATGCAGATCAAATGTATGGTGACACATACATTTACTCTGCATTCAACTCGCGCGCGAAACACTATTAATATGGTCCCTGATTTCGATTAATGTTGATATTAATCTGTACACTCCCGTCACCGTGGCTTGATTGATTATCACACAAACATCCATACTTAGCATATTGAGAGCTGCTTACGTTCAACCAAATATAGATCCACTGTATCCACAGACTGTATCCAAGGTGTTTTTTTATTATGCCACTAAAAGTTAGTAAGCAATGTTAAGGGTATAGTAGTTTTATTAAACCGATACCCCTAATCGTTTAATCGGTATCGTACCGAAGCGCTGAATTGCTTGGCGGTATCTCTTTTGTCGGTAGGGTGGTAACTAGCCACGGCCGAAGCTTCCCACTAAACCAGACTAGAGAAAATTCAGAATTAATAAATCCCCAAATTGACCCTGCCGGGGATTGATCTTGGGACCTACCACTTGTAAGATCACTCTCACTTGCGCCAGAGAGGTCGTAAAAATGTAAACTTTGAAACTTTATTACGAACAGTTAGTCGACCATGAGTGCATGAGAATGTTTTAAGCCATAGTCCACCACGAGATACAACTGTGAATTACTGAATTGGCAGACTTTACACACCTTTGAGATTATTATGGAGAGCTCAGGTTAGCAGGTTTCCTTACGGTGTTTTCTTCCCTAAAATAAGTGTTTCTTCTTCAAAGAAATATATTAAACTCTTGAAGTAGCTAAGTGTAATCAAGGCCCAGGAACTGAACCTCGGACCCCCCGAGTAGTAACCAGAAGTTTTAACCAATAGGTTATCGCTACTTTTCTAAGTTAGGAAAAGTTCAATAAATTACATGAATATTGAAAAACTAAACAAATAAATAAATCTCGTAGCAATTCTGTAGCAAAATTGTAGCAGTTTCGTAGCAACCGCTGTGGTTTTATGTGTCCCGGGTTTGATCTCCGGCTGGGATTTGGGAATGTATTAATTATTTTTTCCACCTGAAAATAGAGACATTTTTTTTTAATGAATTTAAATCCGTAAGCGCTGCGACGTGATTCCACAACGCATCGGACATAGCTTCCTAAACTTAAAAGCGTTGCTAAAGAAAAGATATCATACAATTAAGGAGAATAAACGATAGAACATTAGTAAAATAAAAGGCTTGAATACAATACAATAAATTTTAATAAAATAATATATATATATTGTATAGAATAATAAAATATATTATAGTATAATTGATGATAAGATTTGAATGATGTTTGTTTAGAATATGTATTTTAAATTATTATTAGATAATTTGTGCATGCCAATACACGGCAGATTGTAGTTCATACTAATTTTAATAAGCACTTGTTGATGGTGATAATGAAAAAAAAACCCCGGCTGAGTTTGTTGTGGGCTCTTCTCAGACCAGGGCGCGTTGGGAACCCTCGTAGCTTTAGTTTTAAGATACCGTAACAGATTATCACCATCATATTTTTATGTAACTGGACGTCAATAAGTGTAGTGTACCTACCTAAATTGAATAAATATTTATAACTTATGACTTATGACTTGTAAAAGTTTATTTGAATAAAAAATATTTGAATTTTATCAACGTTGTTAGTGGCACTAATTGGTTTACTGTAGAGGTGGTCCGTGGACGTGGCTCGTGGCTCGCAGTGGGTCAGTGTCCACCTGAAAATAGAGACACTGGATGTAAATGAATTATCCGTAAGCGCTGCGACGTGATACCACACCGCATCGGACACTGCTTCCCAACTTGAAAGCTAAGTAGAGCTTTTTGATTTTTCTTTTATTAATAAACATTTTTTATGTAAACGTGGAAACGCAAAGAGGTCTACTCTATTGATGAATTTTTTGCAAGTATACCTAAACAAACTCAAATAAAATCGGTCTCCCTACTTGTTCATGCCAGTAACAACATTGATTCATTATTATCAACGTTGTTAGTGGCACTATCTATGGTACTAGGTATAGGTACTGTAGAGGTGGTCCGTGGACGTGGCTCATGGCTCACGGTGGGTCAGTGTCCAGTGTCCACCTGAAAATAGAGACACTGGATGTGTCGCGCGTCGCAATTATCCGTAAGCGCTGCGCCGTGATTCCACGCCGCATCGGACACTGCTTGCTAAACATGAAAGCTTAAAAGGGCCTTTTCTGCCTATTTGTTTTATAAATATACAACAGTACTTAGGTATATGCAGAAACTTTACAGTCTGTCAAACTTT
Organism: Erebia ligea; assembly: GCA_917051295.2. NCBI lineage: Eukaryota > Metazoa > Arthropoda > Insecta > Lepidoptera > Nymphalidae > Erebia > Erebia ligea. The sequence goes on from OU785241.1 coordinate 5,555,083, forward strand.
TATGACCCGGTAACAGCGTCGCTAGTATATATTATGAAAAACTAGATGATGCCCGCGACTTCTTCCGCGAGGATTAAGTTTTTTTGATTAGACTATGTCCTTCCCCGGGATATAACCTATCCCTGCACCAAATTTCATCAAAATCGGTTGACCAGACGGGCCGTGAAAGCGTAGCAGACAGACAGACAGACACACTTTCGCATTTATAATATATTATTAAAATTAAATTATTAATATGGATAATTTGAAAACCAAAACTAAACAGGCATAAAAATTTGTTCCCATTATGACCACCGGGTCAGATAAGTTTGACGGAGTATAAATGATTCTGACAAGGCAGAAAATTCTTTGATGTTTTGCTCGTACCTAGGAAAATGTTCAAAATTTTTTATCTTACCAGTTTTTCTTCTCTCTCAATATTGTCTTGTTTTTACTTATCTCTACACTCCAAATTCAAAAACTTATACAAGTTCCTTTATTTTGTCAAGTAAATATATGATGTTTATTTGAAATTTGTAATTCAGAATTATAAGAATAAAGATAAAGAGCTATGATTAAGTTATGTAATGTAATGTAATAAATGTAACGGTAATAGAGAAGCTCATAGTTATAATCAAAATAATATTATTTTGCACGCCGGCTCGGCTAATATGTTGAACTCTGTACTACAATTAACCATCTCATAAGTACACATGTTAATGCAAATAAAGAATTTGAATCTAGGCTCAGAAAGAGCCAGCGTTTAAATTATTGACCAAAGTCACATGCAAAACAGTTTGGGAAGCGGTGAGGCGCGGGCGTATCATCCTGTCACGTCCTATATAAGCTGCCGTTCAGGACGATCGCAGCATTCAGGCAACAGGTGGGGATCCCGAAGGTAAGTCATAGTAGACGTAAGGACTTATCAATAGCATAGCATATAATATTATTATAGCAAATCATTAGCATAGGTATTGTGTGACAGTGCTATGTTGATAACAAAATGAATGACCGGCGGGACTTATCGCTTCTTTTATAGCAGATATATATCATAGTCTTTTTTCAAATTGAAACAGTGCGTAATTTCGTGTGTAATTTTCATAACAATATTCAAAATATATAAATAATCAAATATTTTTTGTATTTATAACGGAACTAAAAAATGTGTTTTTAGATGAATATTTAAATATGATTAATTAAAAAATATTTTTCGCTAAAAATTAATTTTCAAAGTAATTCAGCAGGAGACACCAAATTATATATGTAGAATTTGACTGAAATACCAAAGTTCCTCCCAAACTTTATGACGTGCTATGTTATATTAATAAATTGCATAAGGATCTATTAAAAACCAGAGTCCACGGGAAAACTATTGACTGGCCCCAACAAATTCATACTGGTGGGGTTTTTCCATTTTTCTATTATAAGCAAATGTGAAAGTTTTTTACAAAAACCTTGTTGGATTTTTGTTTTTATTGCATTACGTCGTGAACGCCTGTACGCCGTAGTTAACTTAAACTTTTTCGATCTTCCAACCTATTCTCCCAAAACACCTTGTTTCCATATAACAGTGATTATGGTCGTATAATATGCTCTTTGTTTTCCATTCGGGTGTACCGGACCGCTAAATCGCTTCGTGGTACGTCTTTGCCGATAGCGTGGGTAACTAGCAACGGCCGAAGCCTCCCAGACCAGATTAGAGAAAATTCAGAAATTATATATTCCCAAATTAACCCTGCTGGGGATCGAACCCGGGACTTCCGACGTAAATACAACAACCAGGTCACCACTTACCTACTCGAGCGCACATCGGTCCACCTACAGGGGGGTCTGACAATGCTGCACTTTCCAGTGCAGGGTCGCCATTCCAACTCAATAACTTAAACTCAATAAACTCAATTTATTTATAACATGTACAGGTGTCTCATATATTACGTCGTGTTTTGACTCTACCACCGGTTCGGAAATACCTTGAGACTCGAATGTCCCGTCTAAGTAATCTTTTATTATTTGTATAAAAACTTTCATCTCTACTCGGCACTTGTTAATTTAGCGAGTCATCCTGTCCCCGGGGCGGGACAGAGATTACCGTCCGCGGCATTGAGTTGATAGCCCATAGAGTGTAGAACGAGAAGGCAGACTGTTTAAATGTCACACAGTTACAAAACTGTTAAAAAAAGGTGCATGTTTGCAATTTACATACGGCAGAAGTGAAACTTCAGAAAAGTAGCCAACTAGAGAATGAGATAAATATAAATTGTATTCTATCTCATTCTCCCGCAGGCTAAATCCTATTTATGAATATGTTTGTATCTTTTTGGTGTCGCTTTTTCGTTTCATCGAATGTTCAGATCACAACGGTGCTAAATAATAATAAACGGTGCTAAATAATATTTTTTTTTTAAATAATCATCAGTTACAATTATATTTTAAGAAGCGATTGAAAAAAAAAAAATTGAAAAAAATTATAAATATAATATTTACTTTTTTTCAAATTAGGACGTAAACCTAAGTGCGACCGGACAGGATAAAACGTCTGCGTGAAATCTCCACGCTATTGTGTGCGACTGCATTAAATGAATATTAATTACACGGACTGAAACACGCAGCCATATCGGCCGAATTTTAAGTCGTTAGGTCAAATTCCTTAATTTGACAGATTTCCTTCCTTTCCTTTTCGAAAACTGAATAAAAGTGAATTTATTTCTAAGTACCTATACGATTGATAAGTCGGCTTTTTTTGTAACTGTAAACCATTGAACTCCGTCATGAGTGACACGATATATGTAGGTACCTAATGGACAAACAAATTGATACAGAAGGCCCAGCGACAATAGGGATGAAGACAACTCAATCAAATCAGCAACTCTTTATCTAACTTAAAAACGCACTTCTAGTATGGAAGTTGTATGAAATCACAGTTGTGACGTCATCAAATTTCAATGGACTTTTTTTCTTTAATCTATATTTTAAAATGGTTATCAAACTTAAAACTAACCGAGGATGTGAATTTTAGGTCGAATAGGTGAATTTTTGGAAGACCCTCTATTTAATAATCAGTTAGAAATAATTTATTTTTGATATAGGCATCATCCCTATTAACTGTTAACTATTAACTATTTAATAGTAGATTGTATTATAAGGGAGCAAAATAATATTTTTACGGCGAGGGCGCTTTTTTGAATCCAGAACGAAGTGAGGGATTCTAGAGTAGAATCCTGAGCGTAGCGAGGGATTCTTTAGTAGAATCCTGAACGTAGCGAGGGATTCAAAGTACGTCGCCCGAGCCAAAAATATATTTGCGCCCGAATGATACACTCTACTTTTCATCACCCTGTATGAGAAAATTTGGTTCCCGCGGGAACTCTTTAATTTCCCGGGATAAAAAGCATATGTGCTATTTCCTGACTATAATCTTTTTTTTTTTTTAATCTATCTCTGTGCCAAATTTTATCCAGATCCGTTCAGCCGTTCGGGCGTAATTGAGTAACACACATCCATACATCCATACATCCACACATCCATCCAAACTTTCGCCTTTATAATAATATTTATTTAGTTATAATTTTTTTTTTTTTTTTTAATATATATATCCATATAGCCCTTTCGTTAGTTAAAATTCAGAAATTATAAATTCCTAAATTGACCCTGCCGGGGATCGAACCCTGGACCTCCGCACGTTAAGACAGCAGCGCTCAACACTGCGCCACGGAGGTCGTCAATTGGCGTTGGCGCTGAACACTAAGATGTTCCAAATTCAATAAGTGCGCGGCAAAGATAATTGCGGCGCACTTACGAGTATAAAGAGGATTAAAAACTCATTACTGCCCGCTAAAAGTTTCTCATAGAAAACACCACCTTTGGGCGCACATAAAGGCGAACCAAGTCGTCCTTTTCGAATACATGGGATGAAAAGCAAATTTTCGTAATATCTCCGCCTCTAATAATGACCTCCCGACCCACGGCGGCCTATCTCTAGAGAGATTAGTTATCTGCGCGGGAGATATTATAGTGCACTAGTGTGTGCGCATACACAGGTGCACTCTCTGTTCCTTTACTTTCATAGCCCGTTGGGACAGAAAATCCGACACGACCGGAGAGAGATCAGGCGCAGGACCGACGGCTTTACGTGCTCTACCGCCGCCGCCGCGTCCACCTCTAATAATATCATATTGACAATACTCTCCGGCCCACAGCCCCAGTATAAAAGTCCCGAACGTCTCTCAAATATTCATTACGCAAACAACGCTCATCTTTAATCACACTTGATTTTTTATTTTTGCTCCCACATTAAATTAAATAGATAAAAGACATTTTTTTAACCGACTTCAAAAAAGGAGGAGGTTCTCAATTCGACTGTATATTTTGTTTTTTGTATGTATTGTTACGCGATCATTCCGCCAATTATGAATCAATTCTGATGAATTTTTTTGTTTGGTAGATCATACTTCAGAGGTGCTCCGATATAAATTTTATCGAAATTGATTAAGCGCTTTTTGAGCAAATCAACAAAAACAAAATAGGTATATATCCCAGAGGTACCCAGATAATGTTATTTACTTTTTAGTCTAAATTGGTACTTAAGGGTATAATTTTGAAGTCGGTTTTTGTTTTAGATGAAAGCGAATAATTATTTAATTTCATTTTTTACGTATGAAACGTTTGTCATATTTTTCAACCGTTGAGCCAATTTTGACAGGCGCATTGTCTCGACCTCTATGGTACAGGGATAAGCTCAGGGGTTTTAGAGGACCCGGGTTCGATTTCCAGCAGGTTCTAGGGGATTAGGATGGGGGTATTGGGTGCTATCACCACCCTATAAAGGCATAACAGGTTTTAGTTGAGGCAAAAACTAGTAAAACAAAAGAATAATTTAATGACTTAATTTTATTTAAAACTAGATTATGTCCGCGACTTCGTACGCGTGGATTAAGGTTTTTTGATTCCCGGGACTCTTTAATTTTCCGGGATGAAAAGCCTTTATGTGCTATTCCAGACTATAATCTATCTCTGTGCCAAATTTCATCCAGATCCGTTCAGCCGTTCTGGCGTGATTGAGTAACAAACATCCATCCATCCATCCAAACTTCACATTTACAATATTAACTAGAAGTATAGTATAGACTAGCTGATGCCCGCGACTTCGTCCGCGTGGATCGAGGTTTTTCGGTTCCCGCGGGAACTCCTTAATTTTCCGGGATAAAAAGTAGCCTATGTGTTATTCCAGACTATAATCTATCTCTGTGCCAAATTTCATCCAGATCCGTTCAGCCGTTCTGGCGTGATTGAGTAACAAACATCCATCCATCCATCCAAACTTCACATTTATAATATTAACTAGAAGTATAGTATAGACTAGCTGATGCCCGCGACTTCGTCCGCGTGGATCGAGGTTTTTCGGTTCCCGCGGGAACTCCTTAATTTTCCGGGATAAAAAGTAGCCTATGTGTTATTCCAGACTATAATCTATCTCTGTGCCAAATTTCATCCAGATCCGTTCAGCCGTTCTGGCGTGATTGAGTAACAAACATCCATCCATCCATCCAAACTTCACATTTATAATATTAACTAGAAGTATAGTATAGACTAGCTGATGCCCGCGACTTCGTCCGCGTGGATCAAGGTTTTTGATTCCCAGGACTCTTTAATTTTCCGGGATAAAAAGCCTTTATGTGCTATTCCAGACTATAATCTATCTCTGTGCCAAATTTCATCCAGATCCGTTCAGCCGTTCTGGCGTGATTGAGTAACAAACATCCATCCATATAAACTTCACATTTATAATATTAACTAGAAGTATAGTATAGATTATAATAATTCATCATGAGAAAGCTTATAGTAGATTAGTAGCCAAGGGTTGTAAGGCATCAATTGCAGCCCGAGATATTTAGGCGCACGAGCGCAGGGAGGGCGCCTATAGTTCGAGGGTGCAATTGATGCTTACACCCGAGCTAACTACTCTGCTTTACATCTCGATTGTGAGGTAAAGTAGGTCCTTATTACCCCCAAATGGAGCTTGTAGGTGACCAATTAGCGCTCTAGGGTAATAATGTAGCTAGAAAAGCCCGAGGGCGGTAAGTAATAAAAAAAAAAAAACTCTTCACTCTTTCAAAAAGTTCGCGTACATCTAACCATCATACTTTTTTTAATTACTTACCGCCCTAGGGCTTTTCTAGCTACATTATTACCCCAGAGCGCTAATTGGTCACCTACAAGCTCCATTTGGGGGTAATAAGGACCTACTTACCGAATATGAGAGATGTAAAAGTTTTTTTTAATCAGGTGGAACCACGGTGGAATCATGCAGTTGACGACGCGGTACGCCCTTTCCATAATCCTGTTGTCATCTGTCGTCTCGAGCTCATACCGTAAGTTACCTCTTCAATCAATCGGCCTATTTTTGGACCGTAATTTTCTTTGAAGGAGAGGAAGGGAATATTTTAAAGATAGCCGTCCTCATGGGATGCGGGATTTCCCCAGATACCTGAACCTAAGGCCCTAGTGTTATTACTTTATTAGTAACTAGTTAATGCCCGCGACTTCGTCCGCGTGGTTTAATTTCTTTTCCTCACAGGCACTATTTAATTTTCTGGTTTAAAAAGTAGCCTGTCACTCTCCAGGTCCTCAACTATACTCATGCAATCACGTTATCCGTTGCTCTGTTGCGGCGTGGTTGAAGGGCAAACTCTATATTTAACGTCTTTGGGGATCGAATATTCAAAAACCGGCCAAGTGCGAGTCGGACTCGCGCACCGAGGGTTCCGTACAAACCTGTAGTAAATTTTACGATTTATGACGTATTAAAAACAAGACGAAATGAACCGCAAAACTAACTTTGTTTGTAGAGGTTTATTGTTAATATCAAAAAATTACGTTTGTTGTATGGGAGCCCCCCTTTAATATTTACTTTATTGATATTTAATTATTTATTTTGAAAGGTAATATACAAGTTAATATTCTGTGAAAATTTGAACCGTCTACCTGTTACCGTTTTTAATATTGAGCAAAAAAATACGAAAAAAACACGTTTATTGTATGGGGACCCCCCTTAATATATATATTTTTTTAATTTTTAGTATTTGTTGTTATAGCGGCAACGGAAATACATCATTTGTGAAAATTTCAGCTTTCTAGCTATCACGGTTTATGAGATACAGCCTGGAGACAGACAGACAGACAGACAGACAGACAGACAGACAGACAGACAGACAGACAGACAGCGGAGTCTTAGTAATAGGGTCCCGTTTTTACCCTTTGGGTACGGAACCCTAAAAATGGTGAAACACGTACTTCTTCACATTTAACTGAAAGCTCAAATACCAAGTTTCATGGCTATAACTTGAGAAATGAAGGACTTTCAAACAAACTTTGAACCCCTATTTTACCCCGGGGGGGGGTGGAATTTTGAAAAAATGTTACACATATACGAGTACTTCTTTATTTTTTATCCGTAGCTTGTAAACCAAGTTTCATGGATATAACTTGAGAAATGACGGAGTTTCATACAAACTTTCAACTCCTATTTCACCCTCTTAGGGGTGGAATTTTCAAAAATCTTAGCGGATGCCTATGTTACAATAGCTATCTGAGTGCAAAATTTCAGCCCGATCTGACCAGTTTATTTTTTTTATTTTAAGAGCTGCTAAGAAACAATTTTTGTGTGTTTAGACGAAATTAATTTAATCCGGTGTCTTAATTTGTTTCATGTATTTTTAGGTAACGTGGATAAAGTCAGGATTATTTTTCTCAGTTAAACAGAAAAAATAATATTAGATTATAAAAGTAAACAACAAAAATTAACAACAAGGATGATCCCACGTTTCGACAGTTTTTGTATTAAAAAGTGTAGGATAATTAAAAAGTCAGCCCACAATCAACACCCTAGTTTAATAATTAAACAATACGTTTGTTGGTTTGTTTATTTGTCCTTCGATCATGCCACAACGAGCAACGGGTCGACGTTATATTTTTAGTGAAGACCTGGATAGTGAGAGATACACTAGATTAAAATTCGCAAGGATGAAACTTTGATATGAAAACGCCGTCTATTTAAAAATTAAATTTTGGAAAACCAAGCTTTTAACAGATTTGAAATCACACTATGTTTTGAAAATTAGTCGGTGTCACGTCATAATTAATATTTAGGTGTAGGTATAAACGGTGATCACTAAATGAATAAAGTTCTGGAAATCATTAGGCAAACTTAATAATTAAATAACTAGGTACTAAACTTAGTTGAATAAAATAGTTCAAGTGTAACTTTCACATGTTCAATGGACCTTTAAGTAAATCTAAATATATTAAATAACAGGGGACTGACTGGCTGACTGACTGACTGATTTTCTGAGATATGTACGCACAGACAGACCAACACGGTCAGGGAACTTTGTTTTACAATGTGTACATAGTGATAGTCACGAGTACCTAATAGCTATTTATTATTATATATCTGTTTTAATGAGAAAAATATAGCAACATCTTACATCTAGTGGGTTACCAAAACAGCTTTCAAAAAAAATAGTTCATCCACAATTCATTAAAATGGATTCACGTCGACGAGAAAACTTTGAAAGATTGGAAGTGAAAAGTTAAGGAAACGAAAAAGTTACGTGGAAATAAAAACATAGACAAACTTACATTGGCGTCAATTGATATGGATGGGGTGGCGTAACAAGTTTTAAGCATAGTCTTTGAATTTTTTTTGTTTTCTCTATCTATTGGAATTGTTACCAGTGGCGTGCTGTTCATAGAGGCATAAAAGCACTGCTTACCCAAGTGGAAATACGTCTATGCTCATTTTATATCAAGACAGTCAGTAAATAAATATTCTGACTTACCAATGCCTTCCCTAGGGCTTCAAACCCTGTGCACGCCACTGATTTGTTACTATAGTCATCATTATCATCATTGCAACCCATTGCCGGCTCATTATTGAGCACGAGTCTCGGAATGAGAAGGGTTTGCCCATAGTCCACCACGCTGGCCTGGATTGTTAGACTTCACACACCTTCGAAAACATTATGAAGATCTCATGATATGGGCTTGCAGGGCAAATGATATTATTAATTGTTTTAAACGCACATAACTCCGAAAAATTAAAATTATGCGTGGATGGAGCCCACTACCATCCGACTCAGCGGCCGGGTGTCTAAACCCCTAGCTAGGCCATTCATTGCTTATAGTACCTACTAGTAGATAGCTAGTAATACGAAATGATCGAAAATGTATACTGCAACGCCTACATTGCCGTAAAATTTGTTAAAAACTAAGATTGTGGCAAAAATCGCATCAAAATCGATCCTAAAGACGAGAACACACTGTGGACAAAATGTTTATCTGCACGCGCATTTTTATATTGAGGCAGTGGCACCCGGAGTTTCTTGCTAGACGTGAGCGATACGTGCGGTCGATTTGTTTAGTCTATAGTCTTCGTAGGTCCCCTGCTACGAATGCTTAGCGGGCCATAACAAGTATAATATGGTTTTTTCGCAAAAAATTCTCAGTACTAGCTCGGAGTTATCTAAATCTACAGATATAGATGGATATAGACTTTTTATTACTATAGTAATATTTTAGTATTTGCTATCTTTGTCAACATACTCTCAATCGGCGAATAAAAATATTGTTGTGAGAAATTCTTGACTCCGTAAAACTACCAGCAAGAAGGTGATGATTGCGTCGATGCGACGAATAATTATTGCTCGAAGCTTGGCTTCAAGCAATAATTATTCATGTTTAATGCTTGATGATGATGGACATTACGGAGGTGATGATGGTGTTTCAAATATTGAATCAAATATTGTTTCTTTGTAACAGACAACAGCGCCAAACTTCGACGCGATGGTATTCTGAACCTCTACCCGTTTCCGAGGGTAGGACGCGCCGGCAGCACAACTTGGCAAATCAACGGTAAGTACGTCTCTACCTTTAATACATATATTTTTAAGGACATTTATTTTTAAAATATGCTCTATATTGCTCCATCTATGAATCTTGTGTCTGTTTTGACGCGTTTTTTTGCTTGAACACAAACACACACACACATAAACACACATACACACAACCCTTTATTTTTTGGGTTCCCTAGTATAACACAAGACCACCACGAATGATTCAGGTCTCCGAGATATCGTTGCTTGTAACAAAAACTTAGAATTTTTCTGAAGACAGCAATTTGACCATTATGAATATCGTGTTCAAGCATCATTTGATTGTTGATGATGTGTTGATTACAGTCAAAGTCAAAGAATACTGTTGACGAAATTATGTCCATTATAATTTTCTAGCAAATAGCACGACCACGGAACTCTACCACAAAATACTTTACCATATTACTTACCCTATGTCTATTCTGACACGCAATTGATCAGTTCCGTTTTTTATTGGTCACTTCACGGGTTTGTTTAGAAAAGTTGTGTATTTATTAATTGGTCTCGTAGCGTAATTTGTTTATAGCGAATTACGAATTACCTCTACCCCTTTCTGAATAACATAGTGCTTTTTTGTAAATAGATCCTGATACACCAGCCAAACGACAGCTCTACGCCTTTCCTCGAGTCGGTAGAAGTCATTCAGACTACCAACTGTCACCGCAGCTCGAAGAACTGCTCTTCGGAAGGCGGAACCCCTACGTGAAGAGACAGAGTTTTGAACAGACGGAGGGCAAGGATAGTTCGGGGATGTGGTTCGGGCCGAGACTGGGACGATCTTTCAGAAGTGCGGATGACGGTAAGATATCTTATATGAAATGTCGCCTGGTATATCTATAGGCATAACGCTCTCGGGCAATATCTTATTTTACCCCCTTAGGGAATTAATTCTAAAATCTATATATATAAAATTTAAAGTCCTGACTGACTGACTTATATATCAACGCACAGCCTAAACCGCTGTGGCTAGAAACTTGAAATTTTGACAATAGGTTCCTTTTGTGACGTATAGGCGCTCACTAAGGAAGGATTTTTCAAAATTCCACCCTGAAGGGGGTGAAATAGGGGTTTAAAGTTTATATGAAAGTCCGTCATTTCTCAAGATAAATCTATGAAACTTGGTATTTGAGCTTCTGGTTTAAAAAAAAAGACATAGGTGCTTCACAGTTTTTGAAAATTCCACCCCCAAAGGCGTTAAATAGGGGTTGAAAGTTTGTATGAAAGTCCTTCATTTTTCAAGTTATAAACATGAAATTTGGTATTTGTGCTTCTGGTTTAAAATACCTAAAGAAATTCGTGTTTCACAGTTACATTAAACTTTTGTCTCAATCCTGGCACTTCCCACTTCCCAGCTGTGAAAATTACCCAGCTGTGACCTAATAAGGTTCACGGTTTGTTTATTAAACAAGTTTCTGGAAATCTGACTTTTTATTTTATGATTATTTTTTATATTTTTATGCACGATTGTAAAGTCAAACTTTACAATCGTGCATTGTCGAGTCAACATCTCCTGAAGATGCTCCGGTGTCGAAGTGAAACGTACGTTGAGAATAATTTAGAAGATTTATGTGGTGTGGTGAATATCGCAAGCTGCAAGTGCAAGATACACTGCACCACATAGATTTGCCTACTGTTGCGGATTATAGCGAATTAAATTTCTAGTTCCTTCATTATCATGGACTTCCGCAAAGTAACGCCTGCTTCTATCCAATGAAAGGAAAGACGCCCACCCTTATAAGTGTAGCATTTTATTTTTCGAAATTCTCCCGTCGATTATTTTTCAGTGAATTATTTTCTATGCTCAGCTTAATGAAACGTAGGTAAGATGCCTGCAAGTGGATACTTTACATTAATTATAGTTTCCTGTTTTCAATTTTCCACGTCGAACTAAGCCTGAAAGCTGCTTCAAATCAAATTAAAACTACACTTCCGGCTTAAAAGGGCGCGTGGGCACCCCAAGCATAAAAGCACCCCACATAAATACCTGCGGCAAATTGTTTCATCGAGTTACCTATAAAATACGACGCAGTTTAAACCATTTTCTGTTTCCAAGATTTTAAACTATCATTTAAGTAAATTTTATATTTTATAGCGTTCAAAGAAGCGCATGATTAAAACTTTCATTGTACTATATTATAAATGCGAATATGTGTCTGTCTGTCTGTCTAATACGCTTTCACGGTCCATTCTTTCAACCGATTTTGATCAAATTTGAAGTAGAGGTAATATTTATCCCAGGGAAGGACATAGGCTACTTTTCATCCCGAAAAATTAAGGAGTTCCCGCGGGAATGAAAAACCTAATCAACGCGGACGAAGTCACGGGCATCTCTAGTTCAATATAAATTCAAATCATAATAGAATAAATAGTTAACATCAATATTATTTAAAAATTAACTGTTAAATAACCGTCTTTTAGTAAGGTCAGGTCGTCAAAGGTAACTTCACTGACCAACTGGCCTAATAAAATTACTACTACTACTCGGACTTTCTTGAAGCGGAGCGAAGGTGTCACGAGGCTATTGCGATTTCTAATTAGCCTATCATACAGAACATTGATTATAATATGTAACTTGTTACATTTTATATATAGACTATACTTTAATTCACAGATATTTCACAAAATGACAACGATAAGAGCGAATCGGAACAATTGGAGAACACAAACATGGATCGCGAGAAACGGCAAACGCAACGCACGTAATCAAACACGATTTTACCCCCTTTCTCTTCCTTCAGACTGAAAAACTACCTTCTCTATTTTTAGTGTCTATCTCTATACAACTTTATATGTACCTATTTAAATAGTTAGGTATCTATAACGATCAATATCTATAATTTTCAATATTGATCCTAAAATTGGAGTAAAAATAAATAGTTTCTACATATTTGTATTTTCGGCGTATTAATAAAGTACTCGTAAATTTAACAATTATGTTCGATTATTTTTTAATGGTAGTTTATTAAATGCTATTATAAATTAGTCTGTCCGTTCTTACACACAACGCCGTTATTCTGTCTAGGTTGTGTGGTCGATGGTACGAATATATTCAGTTACACTCGTCCCTAACTATACCTACCTAATGAAAGTTCGAACGAAGTCAATTTTTGTAGATAATTAATTTATGAAATTTGGTCTCTTACTTATTAAGATCTGGCATGTAACACTGAAAGGCATTCCTCGTTTTACCCAAACAATTTGAAGTTTTGGTCAAACAAAAGCTTTTGATGCAAAAGCGGTTGATTGCAACTAGCAGGAAATGTGTAAACGAATATTATATTCTGCGAGCCTAGTGGGAGATTTTTTATCTATTCGAAACGCGTTAAAGTTAATCGTGATTTGTTTCCTTCTGTCCACCTTGAATCATCTGTCTTCTTTCATTAAGCGCTCGACATTTCCATACAAATAGTACCTAGTTAACGTGATCGAATGGGTATTAATCACCCACTAGGCCCCCCGTTCAAATTTCTGCGCGCAGACCCTTAGACACCGTTTTAGGGTGCTCGAAAGCCTACCTACGTTAGATCGAATATTTAATGTGTAGGTAACCCTAATATGTATACGTATGAATACCTTACCTTACCTATCGAATTATACCGCCAATGTATCTATTAAGGGATCTAAGAATTTGTAGATAAGTATTGTAATTAATATGACTTAAATTAATTTAGTGTTCGAAATATGCTAGAATTATTTCTGAGGCTGGGTGGATTTGATTATTGTTCTCTGAAAATTCACGGGGTAATTCAAGCATTTTTGATGTAGTTTTGTCATATTAAACTATTAAAGTTAATATTAATTGATTGTTTATTATAAATATAATACCTATAGTCTATACTTAATTGATACTTATATGTATTTTAAAATAAAATTATGCAACACGATTTTTGTGTTTTGTCTACACCCTGATAACTTAGAAAATTAAGGTAAGTAGGTAATAATAGGTATCACTAATCTTCACTTGGCTAGCGTGGTGGGTTATGGTCAAACCCTTTACAGTCTGAGAGGAGACTCGTGCTCTGTAGTGAGCCGGCAATGGATAGAAATGTTGATGAGTAATGTATAATTAAACATGCTATGCATGCATGTCTTGCTATGGCTACTGGACCCACAGCACAATTTTAAAACTTCGGCAAAGTACCTAACCTAACGCCTGCTTCTATCCAATCTATACTTATAGTATTATAAATGTGAAAGTTTAAATGAATGGAACGGATCTGGATGAAATTTGGCACAGAGATTATTTAAATCTGGAATAGCACATATGCTACTTTTTATCCCGGAAAATTAAAGAATTACTGCGGGAACCAAAAAACCTCAATTCACGGGGACCAAGTCACGGACATTAGCTAGTAAAACATATGGCCAGCATCAGTAGACGTACATCGGACCTTCATAAATGGAGAACACAATGAGAGACCTCTATCACTCCGCGTCAATAATCGATATTTTGCACAGAAAAAATAATAACATTTGATATTTATATTGCCAATCATTTAGTCGCGTTTTAAGTAGACTACAAAAGTCGTCGCATTAGCATATTTTCGTTGACTTCGACAGTTTGTAGAGCAAACAAGCACTCACACCTCGACTATTTGATTGGCGCTCACTATACCTGCGTTTTTGCGTTGCTAGTGTAAGCGAAATGTATTCTCCAATCGAAATTTCGTACAGTACAGAGCCAAGCTCTTAACTCTATGGTGCTAAGGCGTCAGGCACGAAACTAGCGACGGCCGAGCGACGGCGACAGCGGGGCGATGTGGTCCGAGAGCTGGCGACGAATTTCGGGAAGGTCCTTTAGGCAAGCTGAAATTGTGAAAAAATATAATTTCGTCCATTGGCGAATCCAGTCCTGCCAGTCTGATAGAGCGTTTGCGGTTATTTCGCTACTACGCAGCATATAAAATTTGCCAAAAAAAACCAAAAAAACATTTTTTTGGCAACTTGATTTTTTATCTTTAGATTTAGTACTTATAAAATTCTAAAAAAAATCCCAGACGTTTTTGTCGGTTATAAAGTATTACCGACCTCTTCAAAATTCTTCCCGAAATTCGTCGCCATCTCCGACGAATCGCATCACCCCGCTACTGCCGTCGCCCCGCTACCGCTAATTTCGTACTGTAATTAAGAGATCATATTTCGGTACGATACCGGGTACAAACTGTGGAAAACTGATTATGCATAATTAGGGGTACATAGATGTAATTTAACTGACATTTCTCCATTCGCCCTCTTAGATTGCATCATCACGTGCCTCCACGTGATATCGCAGTCAAGGTATTATCTGTTCGACTGCGGCTTAAATGACTATTGGGTTTTTCTGACAAGAATTTCTCAGTACTAGCCCGGAGTTAGGAAGTTAATGGTGCTTCACCCCAGTGCCTCGGAGAGCACGTCATTTGTATGGGCGTCGACCCACTGTATGAATATATACTTGAACGCTGTGTTATAAATGGAAATTCGCTTCCACTATAACCATACCCGGCTTATTAAACAGGTATAGAGCAAACAAGGCGACGTGTGCACGTAACCCTAAAAGGGCTTTAAATGACCACCGCACTGTTGTGAAACTACTTTTAGTATTTTCACCCCGTCGACCTATTTACCTATAACATTTCCTACTATACTGTGACAAATCGTAGTAATTAAATGTTTATCAGCTCTGAGGGCATACTACCATCGCTTGAAGCCGTATTGTTTTAATATTGTTGACGTTTGTGTGTTAGAATTATAATCCTTATTTTAGGGACGTCAAGGTACGTGACATAAGCTGTCATTTTAAAACAATACTGTTTTGAGCGATGGCAGTAACCCCTCTGGTTATGACGTCAATCAAACTATTTGGGGCACGTGCTTTTGACGCGAATCAGTTTTGATTATAATTTTTAATTTTTAATTTATTATATTGATTATTATTTATTTAATTAAACAATTTTTATCATGAAATCAAGTGAAGCATCTGTTGTATTCAAATTGGCTTTATTGAGGCTTTCTATGATACTTTAAATGAGCACATTGAAGTACCTATATAATATTAATTATACCTCAATGTATGAGCATCAGAAGCAGCTCTATCATAGTTCGATATACCTATATACCTATATTAATTATCATACCAACGCTTTGTTAATGTAAGTATATACGTGTATTACGTGTCGATTGTCGCCATAGATAATATACTAATATATCTAGAATTGTCTCTGTCTACTAGCACTCGCTCTCGTGGTGCCGAGATGATACCTAGATAGTTATTTAGCTTCCTCTAGAAACTAGACCTTACAGACCCGGTAATATATACTGCCAATACGCATAAAGCCATATTTCGTGTTTTAGAATAATAACTTATAATCCTTATTTTAGGAACGCCAAGGCACAGAATAATATAATAGTACTAACGTAGCCAAGGTACGAGACATTAAACTGTCGTAGTTATTGCTAGCGTTGGCAGGTATTGACCCCCGGTCGTGGTATCGTATACCTACAGTAAATTGATGTTTTCCCGGTACACTATACAGTGGTCTATCCTTCATAAGCATGTCATAAAAGAGGGTATAGCTTGAATAAAAGAACAATAGGTAAAAATTATTTAGATATAATTCTATACACCGCTCCACAGATAAGTGACAGCAGCAAAGACTAGGAAAAGCACGGTGGCGGCAACAGGGTCGGCGGTCTGTGCGCTGTTGCATAGGTCGTTGAAGCATTGGCAGTAGGTGCCGAGGTGGTCGCTGTTGTCATCCTTGTAGCACTCCTTCTCGTGGCTCACCCAACCGCAACCTCGCGTCACACGCACCTCCGAATCACGTTGTGGATGGAAAACTGGAATAGTACGGTATAACTATAAGTTAATTGTGCGATGGTAAATGGTAATACATATTTATTAAAAAAAACCGGCCAAGTGCGAGTCGGACTCGCGCACCGAGGGTTCCGTACAAACCTGTAGTAAGTTTTAAATTATTAAAAAAAAACTACTTACTAGATCTCGTTCAAACCAATTTTCGGTGGAAGTTTGCATGGTAATGTACATCATATATTTTTTTTAGTTTTATTATTCTCTTATTTTAGAAGTTACGGGGGGGGGGGGGGGGGGGGGACCAACATTTTACCACTTTGGAAGTGTCTCTCGCGCAAACTATTCAGTTTAGAAAAAATGATATTAGAAACCTCAATATCATTTTTGAAGACCTATCCATAGATACCCCACACGTATGGGTTTGATGAAAAAAATTTTTTTGAGTTTCAGTTCTAAGTATGGGGACCCCCAAAATTTATAGTTTTTTTTCTAGTTTTGTGTGAAAATCTTAATGCGGTTCACAGAATACATCTACTTACCAAGTTTCAACAGTATAGTTCTTATAGTTTCGGAGAAAAGTGGCTGTGACATACGGACGGACAGACAGACAGACAGACAGACAGACATGACGAATCTATAAGGGTTCCGTTTTTGCCAAATTTGGCTACGGAACCCTAAAAACTGCTAAAGTGCAAGTCAGTCTTGCGCACAAAGGGTTCCTTACCACCACACAATATAAATTATTTTAGTTGATAACAAGAAATATGTCATCAACATAATCAGCTGTGAAATAACTAGCTTATACATAATATTATAGCGCTAAACTGGTAGCGCCTGACAAAAATTAGATACCTTTCGAGTACGGAACCCTTATTAACGGTTTTCGGATTGTTCCTAACTTGTGCTGTGAGACCTAGCTTCTTGCCAAATTTGATGATTCTAGGTCAACGGGAAGTACCCTGTAGGTTTTGATTCATTGGCTAGCAGAATATGCAAATTATGCGACATTTAAAACGACTTTCTTTTGATTGTGTTGACAGAAGCTTGATTTAACATTAATTTCATCTTGTTACCTCCACGCGTTCCTGAGAAAAAGTATCTACCGGTTTGCGCGATATATTCCTGCAGAAGAATTTGACGGCGACTGATCTGGGGATGACTTTGTCATACTCTACGATGGAAATGATGCACGATCGTAGCTTCGCCTCATACCTGTTGACGTCTAGGCACGCATTGTCATGTTGTAACTATGAAGCTATCTTACCGGTTTGCACGATCTTCCTGCAGAAGAAGTTGACGGCGACTGATCTGGGGATGACTTTGTCATACTCTACGATGGAAATGATGCACGATCGTAGCTTCGCCTCATAACTGTTGACGTCTAGGCACGCATTGTCATGTTGTAATTTCTGAATTTTCCCTGGTCTGGCCTGGTGGGAGGCTTCGGCCGTGGCTAGTTACCACCCTACCGGCAAAGACGTACCGCCAAGTGATTTAGCGTTCCGGTACGATGCCGTGTAGAAACCGAATAGGGGTATGGGTTTTATATAACTGCCATACCCCTAACAGGTTTGCCCGCTACCATCTTAGTCTGCATCATCACTAACCATCAGGTGAGATCGCAGTCAAGGGCTAACTTGTAGTGGATAAAAAATAAAAAAAAACTATGAAGCTATCTTACCGGTTTGCACGATCTTCCTGCAGAAGAAGTTGACGGCGACTGAGCTGGGGATTGCTCTGTCACACTCGATGACGGGAATGATGCGCGAGCGCATCTCTTGGTCGTACAAGTTTATATCGAGACATGCGGTGTTGTTGGCGCTGGTGCAGTAGTAACACCGGATGCCTTCGGCTGAAAATTGAAATAAAAAAAAACACATGTAGTAGGCCATCTTTAGACAATAATATTGTGACAGGTGACGACTAAGCCAGAGATTTCGCCCTACTGACATTAGATAATCATACTACTTAGTATTTACGTCATCATCATCACCATTTCAATCTATAGCCGGCTCACTACAAAGTATACGAATCTCCTCTGGGAAAGAGAATCCACCACGTTGACCAACTGTGGATTGGCAGACTTCACAAACCGTCGAGAACATTATGAAGATGCAGGCAGGCATGCACGTTTCGTCACGATGTTTTCCTTCACCGTTTGAAGCAAATGATATTTAATTTCTTAAAACGCACATAACTCTGAAAAGGTGCGTGTCTGGGGATCGAACCCGCGACACAAGTTAGATATAGGTGTCTAAATCACTAAATATGTATCAATCAGGTCAATATGTATGATACTGTAAGTTTACGTTTATTATTTTGGAACGCCGATGGCATTCGTAGAAAGATTACTGAGCTGCGGGATCTGGTAAACGCCCTTGAAGTAGATATTACTTATTGCTTTATGTGAGACCAGAATGTCTCCTAATGTCAATCTTAATTATTTTATTATTTATTTATTTTATTAATACATCACAATAATACATTAATAGTGTTACAAATAAAATGGTGTGATCATAAACTTTGCAAGTTTTACCGCACACCATGCGTCTACTCACTATGCGTAATACTCCCGGATTTCATTGTTACCGACAGGATAAGTTAGCTGAGGGTCGCGGGCAAGGTGTGGCTATTATGATAAAGTCCGATATTTCTCATGTCCCTATAGTAATGCCTCGAACCCATAACCTAGAGTGCACCGGAATTCAGTTATGCCTTTCTGGTAAGAATGTAACTTTCGTATCTGCTTACCAATCTCCTAATCTTCCACTGTTATGCAGTGATCTCGACATAATTATTAACACGTTTCCCTCGGTGGTACTCATGGGCGATCTAAATTCAAAACATCCTTACTGGAATTGTTCTACCGCCAATTTGCATGGCAAAATTTTATTTAATCACATGATCAACTTTGAATATGACGTATTTGCCCCAAGTACACCCACATTAATTCATTACGATACCTCACGAACCCCATCAACACCCGATGTGGTCATAGTAAATGGATTCCAAGGTATCTCAGATATGGAAGCTATTACCTCTTTGTCTTCGAACCATCTCCCAGTATTTTTCTCTGTCAGTGGTTCTTATGCTCGTAAATCTTACAATGCATATAATTATAGTAAAGCCGATTGGGTTAAATATAGGGATTTTCTGAATCAAAAAATAAGTCAAAATATACCGCCTTTTCAGTCGACTGATGAAATAGACTCTAATATTGAACATCTGACAAATATCCTCGCTCATGCCCGTGACTACAGTGTGCCCGTGTAATCCGTTGATAGTAAAACTAAGTTACCACGTCGTATTAAGAAATTAATTAAAATCAAAAACGCCTGCCGCAGAGCTTCCCTTAAAGAACAAGATAAAGTCGTTAAAAGATATCTCCTTACCAAATTTAATAGTTTACAATATAAAATAGATCAAGAAATACAAATATTTAATGATAGCCTTTGGAACAGTAAATTAGCTAAAGTAGACAATCCTAACTCTGACTTGTGGCGCTTCATTAAATCGTTAAATCCTAAACTTAACACATTTCCCCCTCTTAAAGTTAATGATAATACTTTTACTTCATCGACACACGAACAATGTGAAGTACTAGCAGAGGCATTCCTTGATAACATGAACCTCACTAAACACTTTAACAGTGACCCCGAAACTGAACGTATAGTTGCTGAGTCAATTACTAAACTCAATTCTTTCAACGTAGAAAAGCTTGAAACACCTGTTAGACCGAGTCAGATTCGCAAACTATTGAATAAACTTAAATCTCGAAAGGCACCTGGTATGGATGGTTTAACTAACTTGCTTCTTAAGAACATGTCACAAAAATGTCTAGTCCTTATAACCAAGATATTTAACGGATGTTTAAGATTAGGATACTATCCATCCTCCTGGAAAATTGCTAAAATGATAGCAATCAAAAAAACCAGGGAAGGATGAATCTTCCCCCTCGAGTTATCGACCCATCAGCCTGTTACCCAGCCTAGGTAAATTATTTGAATCTATTATCTTGACGCGTCTCCAGAAAGCTACAGATCATTTACTTATATCCGAGCAATTTGGTTTTCGTCGTAATCATTCGACTACGCATCAGTTAGCCAGGGTAGCTGAGCATGTAGTGCACGGTATGAATCAGGGTAAATGCACTGGCATGGTCCTTTTAGACATTGAAAAGGCCTTTGACTCAGTTTGGATTGAGGGCCTTTTGCATAAATTAATAATTAATAATGTTCCTTTATCTCTTGTTAAGTTAGCTCAGTCATATCTTGTCAATCGTTCTTTCTTGGTATACATAGGCGACTATAGATCATCACCCAAACGCACACCAGCTGGCGTGCCACAAGGCTCCATTTTGGGCCCATATCTTTTCACTCTCTGTATTAATGATATTCTTAAACAGCCACACACACATCTCGCGATATATGCTGACGACACAGCCTCGTATACCACCTCTGAGGATTGCGATTTGGTAATTGGCCGTTTGCAACTTTCAATGGAGTTGTTGAGTAGTTTTTTTTACCAAGTGGAAGCTAAAACTTAATTCTAATAAAACAGAAAGTATAATGTTTACTAGAAAACGTTCTGTTCCCGCCAGGACTATTATAATTGACAACTTTTCTATACCTTGGAGCCGTTAAGTTAAATATCTGGGTACAACACTTGACGATATAGTCAACTGGTGTAAAAATATTGACAACCTAATTCTTAAAAGCGCTAGAGCTACTAACACATTACGACCAATACTAAACCGCAAGTCAAGATTAAGTTCTGCCACTAAATTGAAAATTTATTCCGTCTTAGTGAGACCCTGTTTGACATATGCAGCCCCTGTCTGGTGCAGTATCACAGACAGTAAATACGCTAAACTACAGGTAATACAAAATAAGGCTATTAAAACAGCATATTATAATACCCCATTTCGAACTAATCTCAAAAAACTGCATAAACAGATAAAATACCCATTTTTAAAAGACTATGTCCTAAAGTTATCCCATAATTTCTATATACGTAAAAACCCTAATCATCCTAATATGTTAGTCTCGACTATTGGCAGAAGTAGACTCCGCACATACACGTTATCATACGCCGATAAATACAACAGATATAGACTGTCTCATCACTACTTCCTTCGTGACTCATAACCCAGTTGACAAGACAAGCGATCGGTTTGCGTTGCTCGTTACCGATTCCGTGGCTCAGTATTTTTCTACATACCTCCGTTACACGTCGAATGTTCTATTGTTTTCGTAATAGGTAGTTTTTTTTTTTACTTTAGACGTAATAATAATTTATTGTAAGATTTAATACTTACACAAGTATTTTATATTAATCTAGGTACTAACTAATTAATCTTAAAGTGCTTTATAATATACGTAATAAGGCACAGTATCATCGTATTGTTTCTGTGATTGCTTATTACCTAAAATATGTTCTCATTGTTGTTAGTGTTCATATGTTATATGTTTATAGAGGTGAATTAACCTGAATAATGAATAATGAATTATTCTACCTTAATAATGTTAGCAATAAGTTACTTAACTATTGTATAACTTTTTGTAATTTTCTTGCCACAATAAAGACATTTAAAAATCAAATCAAATCAAATCACTAAAGGCAATTACAGCTTCCACCACCTTTAAGTAGTGTTTATGATAGAATAAAAATATTATAAGTAAAAATAAAAGTAACGATGCCATGGGCTTCTATTCCATTTTCCTATCACCCCCTAATTATTTCGAGACGACAAAATAAGTCACCCAGTAGGTAATACATATTATTATGACTTTTATATGGAAGAGAAATAACAGCAGAAAACAGTTTAGGTAAGCAGATATATAGATATATATAGTACTTTTAATAAAAAAAATACAATACTCACATTTATAAACTAATGATAATAGAATCGCTACAGTAAAACTTGCTCTTAACGCCAGCATACTTATTTTCTGAAATTAAATTACAAATTATTTAGGAATACATCTCGATTCTCGACGTAAAGCAATAAGAAATTATTATGGTTGAACTAGATGATGCCCGCGACATCGTCAGCGTGGTAAAAGTTTTTAATTCCCTCGGAAACTTTTTAATTTTCCGGAAAATCTGGCATGTGATAGTTCAGGTTATAAGTTCTCTATTCCAAATTTTAGGAAAATCTTTTCAATCATTGTGGTAGGAAAGAGTGACAAACATTTCCAAACATTCAAACTTACAAACATCCAAACTTTCACATAAGTAGGTAGGGGAGAGCGGGCAGCTTTGAACATTTTAAATACCTATATAATTATGAAATAGGATAAGAATAAAATTACCTTGTTTATTAATTTTTAATAATTATTGTCAACACTTTTTTGTTTTGCTATGTAAAAAACATGTAGCTTATAATTACGCAATTATATTATAAAAACTATTAATTGATTTTCAATAATTAATGATAATGACTAAAACATATTCGAACTAAAATAGTAGGTATCCCCTAAAATAATTTACCAGATAACTAAATACTAAAACTAATTTATCCACTTTTATAGGTACTTGAAAAAATAATAGGGACAGTACCGTAAACAGAGAATAATTTGTTGTAACTGACTGGTAAATAGATTAGTCCGGATGGTGTGGTCAGTAACTTAGGTATAGTGCGATCGAAGCGTCATGATGCTTAAAATATTTTGCGTAATTAAACTTGATAATGATAATTTTTGTTTTACTCTTAGACTTCATACGTTTGTTTTGTACGTTTCATCCATTTATTCTATTATTCATCATTATTACAACCAATCACGGTTAAATTATTGCTACAATGTCACGATCGCAATCCACTCTGATTGGCCAACAGCCCAACACTCTTTCGCTATTAACCAAAATCCATTGTCGCAGGAAGAATACTATTTGGGCAATTACAACAATTGCGATTGCAATAATGATTGATGCAGCCTTTATCCAATAGAACCATGGGTCGCCATCATTCTTCTCTAATGATTGCATCTAAAACAGAAAAAATCTTCTGTTTGCATAAGAAAGACTAAATTCAAACCTCAATAAAGTTCACAAACAACATTGGTTTTAATGTTATTAAAATTATTTTCATTTCATAGAAATATATTTTTCATCGGCCACCATCTCGGAAAGAGTATTTTTACTCTTCGATATCTGAATGCAAAATCCGTTATTATCCTCTTGAGGATAAAGTAAATTGAATTTAGAACATCGTGTGCACGTTAGTAAATATCACTCGTCTATGAAGTTTGTGAATTCAAAACATCAACCTATTTACTTCTACCTCTATGGTGCCGAATTTCCATACAACCGTTTTTAATTTGTTAAAAACTCACACTCGTAACCTTCTTGGTGTACTTTTTTAATTTGCTTTGCGCGCACCATTTTCTTTCACGTAAAATATTACACTCAACTTAGGTAACTGTAGCAACGTTACTTTCAATTTTTCTTAATTATACCTACCTAAGTATTATTTGTTAAGATTATTCTGTAATACTTACCTTTCGTAATGTAGTAATTAATACCTAAACTGAAATAAAATTATCTTGTGATTTTTTTGCATTTAGTCATTTCCTCGCTGAGGTGGGATGAAAAGTTACGTGTTGCACTTGAGTGAAAAGATTTTTCACCTCATGCTCTTTTGATTCCCTCGCTGACGCTCAGGATTCTAATTTTTGAAAAATTTTAGAATCCTTCGCTTGCTCGGTCATCAAAATTGAGCAAGCGGTTAAAAACAACTTTTCACTCTTGTATAACAAATAACTATTACCACCAAAACATTATTTATAGGTACAACCCTTATCACGTGCCAGTGACTTGACACATATACATAATAAACACTCGTATCTCAATTGATTACTATAGTTCATGTCAAAGTGAACGATTCATGTGTATTAATTACATTATAGTCTGCACAAATCACAATACACAATAATCTTATACTTAGATAACTAAAGTACCTACTTTACGTAATTTAGTTTTCTAAGCAGAAAAACTAAAGTAAATAGTAACTTTAGTTTTCTAAGTACCAAAACTTAGAAAATATAATATTTTCATTTTACAGTTATTTTGAAATCTAACTAATTTATTAATTAGCTAGATTAGTGTTAGGTAAACAAATGTTTATCTAACATTTATTATATGCTACAAGTACAGAATGACACAATCTATAAGTTACAATATGTTGTGTAACCCATTTGTGTCAACCTGATTGTATTGCAAAAATCTTTCTAATAAAATTGCACAAAGTCAATGTCCCCTTTATTGAAACAACATCGGCTAAGAAACGAAAAAAAGGTAGATTAAAACTAATTAAATTAACTTAGTTACAAAGTGCATAAAATTAATCCTTTATTCCTGTAATTCGATCTTTGTCTTACTTTGTAGGACTTCAGGACTATACAAAAACCTAACAAGTTTTGATACTTGAAAACTTCAAGTAGTAGTCAGAACTAAGAGTTGCAAAATTGCAACCAAAACCTCCGCAACGTCAAATCATTCACGATCTGAGCTAGATTTTTAATCAAACTTTGTGATCCATACCTTTAAGGATCACACAGTGTGGTGGTATGGTGAAGGTAAAGACTGTAATGTATGGTGAGCCTACCCATGCAAAGTCGTGGCGGGTAAACTAGTCCACAATAATATTAAGTGCATTCGACACATTTGCATTCGCAATTAATGGCATTACAGGAATCAAGTAGGTTTACCTACTTAATTAGAAATGCCAATTAATACAAGTGCTCTTGAATATACCTATAGTCTCTTCGTTAGTGTTAAAGTGTTAACTGTGTAACGTTACAAACGACATAAAAACAAAACAGAAATATTAAAAAAGAATTGAGAATATAAACGAAATACTTGCAAATATTATTGTACCTTTGCAGGAATAAAACAAGTTGTGAAATTTTATCGTGAAGGTAAAATGAAAAAAAAGTACTAAATAAATAGAAGAAAATAATCAAAATAAATCTATACTTACTCGTCGTATAATAAAACTGTAACAGGTCCAATTCTGTACATTGAAGATATTTTGAAAAATTTTTTTGGAGGGCACTCATTATTCGATACTGAAGCCAAATCTGTAATTTTTTTCAATTTTGTCTGTCTGTCTGTCTGTCTGTCTGTCTGTCTGTATCTTGGCCGCGCATCACGCCGTAACTACTGAATGAATTCAAACGAAACTTGGCACGATTTGAGTCCATATGAGGTAGGACATAGGATACTTTTTATCCCGAAATTCTACCCCCGAAGGGGTGAAATAGGGGTTGAAAGTTTGTATGAAAGTCCTTAATTTCTCAAGTTATAGCCATGAAACTTGATATATGAGCTGCGGGTTGAAAATGAAAACATATGTGTTTCACAGTTTTTCAAAATTCCTCCCCCGAAGGGGTGACATAGGGGTTGAGAGTTTGTATGAAAATCCTTAATTTCTCAAGTTATAGCCATGAAACAGCATTTGGGCTTTCGTTAAAATATGAAGAAGTACGTGTTTCACCATTATAGGGGGATTATACCGTGGGATAGTAATATAGGCTACTTTTTATCCTGGAAAATTAACTGAAAAACTTATTCCACGCGGACGAAGTCGCGGGCATCAGCTATAAAGAATATACGTACATACATATAGGCTACTTTTTATCCCGGAAAATTAATGAGTTGCCGCGGGAATCGAAAAAACTTAGTCTACGCGGACGAAGTCGCGGGCATCAGCTAGTAGAATAATATAAATCATAAGACACGTCGTAAAGTGTAAACCGGATTTTAAACATGAAAACCCAAAAAGGACCACATCATTAAAAAGTTGGTTCAAAATAGTAAGAAAGAGAATCCCAGTAGCTCTGTCCAAGGTTCTGCTTTTTAGTCACAGAACTGGTTTAAGAAAATAATTCCAAGTAGTTCTGTCGAAAGATATCAACAGAAATTCTGGGATTAAAACGAAAATGCCGAAAGTTTTTACAAAAACCAAAAGATCTAACACAAAGTTCAGAAAGGATCTCATATCGAGCAGTCAATATGTCGGTCCCTATTACATAAAGGACTTCAAATACATCAGTCCCGAAGTTCTGGTTAATAAGAAAAATGTGAACAAGCCTGGCAAGAGCGAGGGTTGCGGTTTCGTCAAACTGTGGTTACACGAAGTGTTGAAAGGGTTCAAACAATTCCTTTATGAAGGTTCTCTTCATGGAGTGAAGTGAGTTAAGAATCGGACAAACACAAAGCGAGACGTCAGACAACTAGCGAACAAACCTACCGAAATAGCAACTTACCTATGATATTTTGTATTACAAGAACATGTAATTGAACCTACCTACTCTGATGGTGTGCGACACGTTAAATACCTTCCCGTCACGCTGTGTGTTTGTCTGAACCTTTATATTTTACAAGTTACATGCTGTAACCGTGCGTGAAAAGGTGTTAACGGGTCAGAAACTTTGTCCTCACATTCGGTTAACTATTGTACCTATTGGCAAAACTTGAATGAAGTCTTGTGGGCAGGTTAGAAGATGTTATATCGAATTACTAAGAAATCTCGAGCCTATAGTGTACGAAGAATTGGAAGTTAGATATAACCTACCACAAAATCAATACTTCTACTATAAATGCGAAGGCGTGTCTGTCTGTCCGTCCGTCTAAATATAGATTTCAGTTCAGATTTTTAGATTTCAATCCAAAACGAAATTGAAGTTGCTTATCAAGCTTTATAAAGTTCAGCTTGTTAATCTCCAAAAAAACTAGCATTTCAACATATTTATAGATCTTTTAGTATATAATTAGGATACAAGAAATTAAATAAAGAATAGAACTAAATTAAGAAAAAAAAATACACGCCATCCAAGTGATCGTTAATGGGCATGGTGCCCAAAACACTGGCGCTATTACCACAGGGTAGATAAACCTATTACTTCGCATTTCTAATCTGATCTGAAGTTTAATTTCTTCCATTTCCATTTGCCGAATACAGAATTAAGGCCTTCAACCTCAGATATAATGTCCAACTTCAGGTACATCTTCGAGCCTACCTTCAGTCACAAGGAACGCGTCACATGGATCATCATCGTTGTCCTCAGCATCAGCATCTGTGCTATGAACATCATCCAACTGGTCCTTAAGTGGACGTCCACACCCTTCGTCAACGTCATCGACTCTTTACCAACCCCGATATGGGCTGTTCCATTCCCAAGTGTAGTGCTATGCCCACATCTGCATGTGAAAATGTCGGTTGCTAATGTTTCAGAGTTAAAAGGGTGAGAAAACGTTATTTGGAGCTTTGTTAAGTGATAAAATATGATTTATTTATTTTACGTAGGACAACTTGTGTCACTTATGAAAAGTCAAGAGTCTACTTTGATTCGGAAAATTAATTATATTGAGAAGACAACTGTGTTCATGTCTTTAATATGAGTAAAGAACTTTTGCAGTAGTTCAACCGACTTTCATTTCAGCATAGAACGTTTCTTCGCATCTGTAATGTGTCCGGAAATGAACAAGGAACATCAAATAATGGAAATCAAACAAAGACTAACTTATTTGGAAAATGAGATGCTTCAAAAGTTTATTTTAAAGGTAACTCAACTACTTTTGGACCCACCTAATAAATCTGAGAATCTTCAGGTGATCTAATCCAATGATATTTTATTTCATTCTATGAGTGATAACACCCTGAAATGGAATAAGTATACCTACCAATCTTAGAGTCTCAGCCGATAGAAGTCTACTGCTGGACGAAGGTCTCCTACATGGATCTCCATAGGACACGGTCTGTGGTGCCACTTGCTTTCAGCAGCTCCCAGCTACTAGTTACTCGAACTTACTGATGTTTTTTTAAATTCATAAGATAACCAGATATGATTTGCCAGCTATCCTAAACTCAAAAGTTCCTAAACTGTCCTCAAAATTATCAAATTACTGAATTCTTTGTTTCCAGGGTTCACCAACTTGTTCGGACTTGGTGAAAGTGTGCCATTGGCGATCAGAATACGAGACTGAGTGGTTCAGGAAAGACTGCTGTGAGAAACTGCTGAAACCCATCTTCACGGACTACGGGCTTTGTTATACCTTCAATAGTCTGCCGTTGAATGGAATGTAATGACTATTAAGTAATATAGTACCAAACTACCGACATTTTTAAGTAGAACAATTCCCGGGATTGAAATAATTTAGTTCCCGGGAAGGATTTAATATCTCAAGTTTAGAAGATGTGACAATCCATATGATGTGGTATCTTTAGAAATCTTTCTTTAAGGACAGGAGTTAAATTCTTAGTTCAATATGGCTATACCTGATCTTTAGCATTTTTTCCAGGACGAACGAAACAATACAATGGCAGAAATCCTTCAACCCTTTCGCTAATACCATGTCTCTGGAGTGGGATCTCGACAAAGGGTATCCAAAGAAGTTTCCACCGACACCTGGGACTTTACCGTTCAGGGTCATGGCGTCTGGAGAAGTGAATGGATTGGGAATTGAACTGTATTTAAATACAAGCGAACATCAGTATGAGTGTGATGGAAATAATGTGGGATTCAATGTAAGTATCTTTGGACATAATTATTGGAAATCTAGAATGTGTGGATGGAAGAAAATTTTCAATAATAGTACATTATTGCAAAGGCGGGGAAATAGGCAATTGGAGGTCGAGTATTACGGCTCGGCCTTCACTAATACGAGACAGGCAATTGCCATTTCAGCCGAGGCATCTAAAGTGCTTTTCTCAAAAGAATGCAGGGAAATAAAACATACTTTTTATATTATCATATAATTTTCATATACTTTCATGTATCTCTTTTTTTTGACTTCGCTGGAAGCAGGTTTTCCATTGCCAATTTGGCTTCTTATCTTAAATCTGGTGGAGTACAATCAATCTCCATTTCACTCTCTGAACCGTTGGAAACCATTTTAATTATTATTAAATTTATATTTATTAAGTATGTAAATAACAAATCAAGACGAATTTTTAGGTTTGCCGCCAATTTTTTTTTAGCATCTGTGCCGACAGGCAAACGCATTTATGGCTATACAGCCACGTAAACGCAATTTGTACTAAGCAAAGAGACTATGGTATGCCATGCCAAGAATGACAAAAGAGATCCGATCAAATAGTATCTAATAACCCCAGCACGCCTTTTCATACAACATTGCAGGAGCGTTGTAATGTTCCAAATTCTTTTGAATTTGGAACATTACAACGCTCCGGAGCGTTTTTTAACGCTCCTGCAATGGATTTGATTTTCTTTGTCCGAAAATTCGATACTTCGCGTGTTCTTTTTTCAAAATAATGACAATATTTCCATGCATGTTTGAGAAAAGTTTATTTCCGCATAAACTGACTTGGCTGCAATCTCACTGCAAGCTTACTCAGAAGATGTCGGTTCGCTTTTGATTTAAGGTATAATTTCACCTAAATCACAATCTTTGTTCTTGTGTTTCCCAGATTCTAATAAGTTCTCCAACTAACCATGTCTACACCAGCACAATTCTTCGCCTCCCCATGGAAAGGATGACAACAGTCGAGGTTTCTCCAATAACCTACAAAACTGACAGTTCTCTAAGAGCTCTATCGCCGGATCAGAGGCAATGCTTCTTCCAGAACGAGAGGCAGCTCCAATATTACGAGTTTTATACTGACACCAACTGCAAGCTGGATTTGAGGATACGAGAGACCATAAAGCAATGCAAATGCTCTTTGTACAATTGGCCAAGTAAGTTTAACTTATAAGCAATTTTATAGTAATAAATTGATGTGATCTGTCATTTGTATTAATTAACCAGTCTGGAATAAACCGTTGTTGCGACTCGGCGTTTTATTTAAATATATTACAACGATATTCAATTCCTCACTTAAATTTGTGTATTCTGTTCCCAGAAAAGTATATTTGGAGTCCTATATGCTCGACGAAATCGGATTTTCAATGTGTTTCACAAGTCAAGGGTATGCATGTAAAACACTACTTACCAAAGACTTGCCATTTGTTTTTTTTCACACCTAAGGCCCGCTTATTTAAGGGCCGCTTGCACAAGTATATTAAAACTGATTTAGTTAAATTTTGTAATGCTGTCATTTTTGGGCAAGAGAAAGAAAGAAAAGAAAATTACCTTCTTATGTAACTACCTGCAGAAGAATCTGGTAGTTCACTGCGTTATTATCCCATTAAAACCTTGCATTAGGTACCTATGTAATAAATGGATTAGGTATGGACTTGGTTATAACTTGTGAATTAAGTTAGATTACATTTACGTAAAAAATTCAAATTTTCTCTAGCAATAATTCCTAGACCTGATTAAATTTCCAGCCAGAGTAGGAGAACAGCTTATCTACGCGTACTACGCTGACAGTGAAGAGCAAAGGAAGCCGCACGAACATCCAACGTCTTGCTACCCAGCATGCAACGACGTCCTGTACTCCACGCAGGTTTACTACTCCGACCTCATACACGATCCTGTCGATGCCAAAATTGATTGGGGACCTCAAAAGTAAGCCAAATAGCAACTTTTATATGTACATACCTACATAAGTGCTATAAATAACTTTTCGATGGTATGTCCACTGTATCATACTAATATTATAAATGCGAAAGTGTGTTTGTTTGTTGGTTTGTCCTTCAATCACGCCACAACAGAGCAACGGATCAACGGGTGATTTTTGGCATGGGTATAGTTGAAGGGAGAGTGACATAGGCTACGTTTTATCCCGGAAAATTAAGGAGTTCCCGCGGGAATCAATAAACTAAAACCACGCGGACGAAGTCGCGGGCATCAGCTTGTTCAAAATAATATTAACATGTTTAGGTACGTGGTGCGCAAAGTTTTATGAAATTAGGTCTAATGGAACTCGAAGTAGGTACCTAATTTAGCGTACGAAACATGTTAGGCAATCTCATTAGTATTTTTCAAATTCCATGGGGTTCGTGCGCTAGGTACCTATTTAGTAGAATATAAATAATTATGTTTGTATTTTGAGCATTTACGTAATTATATTTTTGCTAATTTACAGAGGAGAGCGGACACGAATCAATGTACATTTCTACAATGATATGTTTTTGGGGCAACATCGTCATGCTCAATACGACGACTACTATTTTGCAGGTTACCCTTTAATTTTAATTTCCAATTTTATTCTTTAACTAGCTGACCCGCCCCGGCTTCGCACGGTCGGGCTTATCATAAATTTACCTACTTACGTACCTACTAACTATACCTACCTAGATACCCGCGAGAGCGTTGAGGTTGTTTGTTTCCCGCGGGAACTCTTTCATTTTCCGCCTTCCGGGACAAGCTTCATTGCAGATTGAGTAACAATCATCCATCCAAACTTTCGCATTTATAAATATTAGAACCTACCTATAGTATTATATAGGTAGCCATAACTTAGGTACCTAAGTACATAAATTATTACTAAGTACCGCAGTAAAAATTTCCACGGTAGCAAAGTTGTAAGCGGAATTTCGCAGCTTTGTTATCATGGAAATTTCGAAAAACCCGTCCTCTTTCCTTGTCTAGTGTCTACATTTATAAAGCAAAATTTAGGCTTTCTAGGACCAAGGGTTTGCGTTCATGCATCAATCAGTAAGTATAATTGTGAATCAGGACTTTAACAACTTAACTGTCCCTATACAATACAATTTACAACTACCCCAAGTCCCTCGTGTTTTTTTTTTTTGATAGGTTAATAACATTCACATTGCGAAATTTTTTTTTTTTCTTATAGGTTAGGTTTTTTGCTATACGTTCACGTAATTTTTATTATAATATTACTCCACGCTCATAACAAAATTATGTGCCAGAGTTGTATAAAAAAATGAGTCACATGTGACTCTTGAACTTATTTCAAAAGTTCTCCGTGAGTCTTAAGTGACTCATTGGACAGTTAAGTTGTTAATCTTCATAGTAGAACAGGAGTTGAACCACAGAATAGGTAATAGTAGCAAGTTGAACGATAGTTTGCAATAGTATAGCTATAGCGCATCATCTGTACCTACCTACTCCGGTAGCCCGTAAATGCAGCCTCTAGGTATATATCGAGACTGCCTCGTTGGAAATTTAAGTGGTTGGCATGTTCGACTGCGGCCGGCGAGGTCCCGGGTTCGAGTCCCGGGTCGGGCCATAATTGAGTATTGGGGTTTTCTGACTAGAAATTCTTCGTACTTACTTTTACTTTGTACTTGTACTTACTTTTTCTTTGTACTTTTTGTTGCCCGGAGTTAGGAAGTTGACGGTGTTTTACCCCCGGCCCCGTGCCTCGGAGAGCACCTATACTTAGTCGTTAAAGCCTAGTTGGCTAGCTAGGGTTTAGGCTCTAATTCCCTCTCTCCTATGAGAGTGGAGGCCTGTGCCCAGCAGTGGGACGTTAATGGGTTGTAGTGGTAGATATAGGTGGACTACCTACACCCGGGGATACTTCACCCGAGCCTAATTGTTTAAAGCAAATATGTAATTCATTATTAAAAGACCTTATCTCTTATAATCTTTGAGGAAGGACTCTACGATCACAATTTGAAGACATTTTTATTTCCCAGGTGCAATCGGTGGCCTACTGAGCCTTTTCCTGGGATTCAGCATTATCAGTGTGGCAGAATTGGTATACTTTGTTATGTTAAAACCGATACACATAGCTTTTAAGGGTAGTCATTACGCTAACTAATTATGTATTTTATTTATCAATACCTAATGACCATGTAGTGTGTCTTTAGTTCCAATAAAAGAAATTATCAAAATTTTCGTATTTCAATTAACCTGCCTATACGAGTCATAAAATAAAACTAGTAGGTATGGCGCGTGGATGCGCGGCCCGCTGAAGCGGACCGCGTAGTAGACCGCGCGGCCCACTGTCTACTTACTTGCTCTCCTTCTATTCTAGTGTTTACTGCCTACGTGTTCTGAACTAAGATATTCAAACATAAAACAGAGACCCTCTCCCTAAGAATCTAAAAGGCCTTTTTAAACATTGATGTAGAATTTTAGTACCTATTTCTATTTCAATGCCTGGAAATGTAAAAAACTTTTAATAAAAATTAAATAAAAGTACTTTCTTCATGACCACCATTTTATAATAACTTAACAATCTTTTTCACAATGACAGTTCACATCATACTGTGTACGTAGAATGTGGGTTTACTTAAATAGGTTTTATTAACACTCCCCCATAAACCACATTCTACATAGGTACAACTTATTTAAATAAGACAGACTAAACTAATTAACTAATATAAATAACTTAAAACAGAAACATTACGTGAACAAATAGTTAATACAAATCATTGAAACAATAAACTGCCTAGTTATAGTTAATTTAACAATTCAACAAACCTAAGGCATTCTTAAACTTAGTGAACAAGTCCTTACATAAAGCCTTTGTGAATATATCTGCCTTTTGTTCTGAAGAAGTTATATATTTTAAAATTACACTACCATTCTGTATTGCATCTCTAATAAAGTGATGTCTAATATCTATATGTTTGACTCTTTTACTTTCCCTATTCTTTGCTATATGAATGCAACTTAGATTATCTTCGAATATTAGAACGTTATCACAATTTAGGTGTAAATCTTTTAACAATCCTTTAAACCATAAAGATTCTTGAACTAATGAACTAAGAGCAATATATTCAGATTCTGCTGTTGATAGTGATACTGTTTTTTGCTTTTTGGTTCCCCAGTTATCAACATTGCCATACAACGTTAGACAAAATCCTGAAACACTTTTTCTATCAGTACAATCAGCCGCCCAATCAGACTCACAATAACCAATTACATCATGTTCTACACGTATGTCATTTCTATAATAAATTGCTAAATCTTTAGTAAATTTCAAATATTGTAACACTCTTTTTAAATAGTTCCAATGATTATCATTAGCACAACTTTGGAAGCGACTAAAGAAACTTACTGCAAAACTTAAATCTGGTCTAGTGCCAACAACTAAATAGATAAGACAGCCAATTAATTCTTTATAAGGTTTCTTAGTAAAGAGGTTAGTATTACTTTCCTTAGTCAATTTAAGATTTTTCTCTACAGGTGTGGCTATACCTTTACATTCTAGCATGTTAAATCGTTTTAATAAGTTTTCGATATACGTTTTTTGATGTAACTTGATGACGTTATTCTTATGATCTCTCTCTATTTCTAAGCCCAAATACCTTTTTATTGGACCTAAATCCACCATATCAAACCTCGACTTCAACTCTTTTTGAAAATTACATATAGCACTTTTATCATTATGAATAAGAAGAACATCATCAACATATAAGAATATGTAAAAATTGTCCCTTCTTGTATAAAGGCATGTATCATATAGTGAATTATTAAATTCTTTTTCCAACATAAATTCATGAAACGTATCATTCCAACATCTAGGGGCTTGTTTTAAGCCGTACAATGATTTATTTAATTTACATACTTTATTATTATTTAATGCTTCCGGCAAAAACATATAAATTTCTTCTTGTAGATTTCCATGCAGAAAAGCTGTTTTAACATCCATTTGTTCTATAAACATATTATTTCTATTTGCTAATACTAAAAGTGTTCTAAAAGTAGATAGTTTTCCTACTGGTGCATAGGTTTCATTCCATTCTGAAGACTCGTATCCTTTTGCTACCAGTCTTGCTTTGTAGGTGTTGTTATTTTTCTTTCTAAATATCCATCTACTGTGAATAATTTCCTTATCTCTTGGTTTTTCTACCTCAGTCCAAGTGTTGTGCTTCCTATGTGAATTCATTTCTTCATCTATAGCTTTCAGCCACTGCTGTTTTTCTTTAGATTCTAATACTTCTTTCAAATTTTTTGGAACATCGAGATCATTTATTAAATTTTCTACACTCAGAGCAACAAAATCACATTCATGGAATTCATCATCACATATATAATCTTGAAGATAAGACGGTTTCCTTCTCGTTCTCTTGTTCTCTGTTTCCGTTATTTCTTCAGAAACATTTCCTAATGTATTCTGTTCTGAAGTGCTAGGTTTCTCATTTTCTAATTCTTCCGCACCTTCAATATTATTATTAGTACTATTTCCTGTATCAGTCAATATTTCAGTATTTATATGAACCTTTTTATTTTGTATTCTTTCCTCATTAAATATAACATCCCTCGCTTGAATTATTTCCCTTTTTATTGGATCCCATAAACGGTATCCATTGTTACAGTATCCAATCATGTAAAATTTTTGTGATTTTTCTGTCATTTTACTTTGTCGGTATACTCTATTTATGTAACAGTATGCTTCGCTCCCAAAAACTTTTAATTTTTGATAATTACGTATTTCACCATACCATAGTTCTGCTGGTATTTTATTATCTACTGTAGGCAAACGATTAATTACGTATGCACTTGTATACACAGCCTCACCCCACATTTCCTTATCAAAAATGGAATCTGCTAAAATTGTTCTTGCTTTTTCTACTAATGTACGGTTTAATCTCTCTGCCTTTCCGTTCTGTTGTGGTGAATATACTATAGTAGTTTCTATCTGAATTCCCTCCTGTTGACAGTATTCATTAAAATAATGGTTTATATATTCTGTTCCATTATCGCAACGAAACCTCGATATTTTACAATTGAATTTAGCCTCAACCATTTTTGAATATATTTTGAAATATTTAAACACATCCTTTTTATTTTCCAGCAGATAGACAACCATAAAATGACTATAATCATCCAAAAAAGTCAAAATAAATTTTTTTATTGTCATGTGTTTCAGGTCTAATTGGACCGCACAGATCACTATGTATGAGTTCTAGAATTCTAGTCGTCTTTTTGTAATCATTATTAAATGGTAATCTCGTTTGACGTCCTTTTAAACATGGCTCACATAGTATATCAGAATTTGACAATAATTCACATTCTATTAATTTCTTACCTTTTAGTATTTTCATTTTATCAGTTGACGTATGGCACAATCTTCTATGCCATATCTCATCAGAGGATGGTATCGCGTAGGCTTTTTGTGCTATTGCCTTTGAGATTCTAAATTTGATGTCATACAAATTACCTTTTCTTGCACCTTCCTGAATTACATAATTATTCCTGTGAATTTTAACAACATTATTCTCGAATTTAATACCATATCCATTGTTTTCAATACGACTTACAGACAATAAGTTATTACTTAATTCTGGTACATAGAGAACATTTAATAATTTGCAAGTATCAGTCTGTATGTTGCCAATTTTTGTAGCATAAAGATACTGATCCTTCTTAGCAATATTGATCTTTATAGGATTGTCTAACTTTAAATAATCTGAGAAATATTCATCAGTACCAATTAAGTGATCAGAGGCACCAGAATCGATATAAAAATGTAGAAACTGACCTGTTATTTCATTTCCTGTATCTCCAGACATATAAGCTACTTCCTTCGTTTCTTCTGCGCTATTAGCCCGCGACTTCCAATATCTATATTTCGAGTAATTCCCGCGCATACGGCACTGGGATTGACGATGACCTTGTCTTCCACAGCCGTAACAGCGCATTTGAGAAGCATTGTTCTGATAGAATACTCTATGATTATCTTGAGTATCGAGTGTATTTTCTCTGTTCTTCTTTTTAATTTCTTGCTCCAATAATCTACTTTTGACAAATTCCACCGTCAATTGGCTTGACGATAATGTTTCTATGGCTGTTACGACGGTATCGTATGAATCTGGCATAGCTAATAATAGATAGCATATTATTTCGCTATCACTAGGTTTAGCATCCGACGACTTTAGTTCTCTCACTACTTTGTCAAATTCCAGAATAAATTCTGAAAGAGACTCATTTTCTTTAAACTTCATTGTAAGTAATTTTTTGCGTATTAGTAATTGTGACGAAATTCCTGTCCTCACAAATATTTTTTCTAGTTTTTCTACAATTTCGATGGCTAGTGTGCAGTCTTTAATTATTTCTAAGTAATTATCAGATATACATTGTATTAAAATATTTTTGGTTCTCGCGTTTTCAATTTGTTCAGTATCATTAAACACTTTAGATTTTATATTTTGATTTATATATTTAAGCAGTTGTTTTTCTTCTAGGATTGTTTTAATTCTAAATAACCAATTACTAAAATCTGCACCGGCGAATGGAGTTACACCATATTGATTTGTTTTAATTTTAAATTCCATTTCCTTTAATTCAGCCATGCTTTATATTTTCTTTTTACCTTTTATCGCTGCGTGTTAAAGCCCATAACCTAATAAAAATTAAATAAAAGTACTTTCTTCATGACCACCATTTTATAATAACTTATAGAGCAAGATCCCAGAGCCGCCAGACCTTACTTATTTTCTGAGAAACAAAATGTGTGTAATATAGTAGCTTTGGCACGTAGATTTAACGTACGCATACTCGCAAATTTGGGGCGACGGCCAATTTATAGTTATAAGGTGCTAAAGGTACGTAAAAACGTTGCTAACTTTACTTATTTTCTGAGTGCTGATTTTTATGTATGTTGTACAGAATATTGTTAATAATTAATAATCAATACTCCCAGACTCATGCCGTGGGCCGTTATTTCTGCCAGACACTTTAAAGGTCGCAAAAAAAAAACTTAACTTTACTTATTTTCTGAGTCTTCATTTTTATACACGATACTCAGGGAACTGTTTCAATACTATTTGCAAGCAGCCAGACTAATCTGATGGGCCAAACATCCGCCAGACTCAATTTGAAATTTCGCTGTGATAAAATGTTCGCCTTATTTACAAGGTTTTAGGGACCTTTTTCATTGTGTGGAGTAAAGAAAACCATCAATTATTGCAATTTCTAAGCCTGTGTACGAAAAGCTTACGAAAATCCACAATAAAGGGGGTGAAATGAGGGTTGGAACCTTACATGAAGGTTCTAAGTTTTTGAAGTTAGGGACTTGAAAATCGGCATTAAGGTTATTAGTTTTAAATAATAATAACCTGTATAAGCAATTTTCTGAAAATCCACCCCAAAAGGGGTGAAATGGGGGTTGGAAGTTTATATGAAAATCCTATGTTTTTGAAGCTAGAGACATGAAAATCGGCACTTAAGTTTTTATTTTTAAATAATAAAAACCTGTATAAGCAGTTTTACGAAAATCCACAACAAAGGGGGTGAAATGGAAGTTGGAAGCTTACGTGAAGGTTCTAAGTTTTTGAAGTCAAGGACTTTAAAATCGGCATTTAGATTATTAATTTTAAATAATAATAACCTGTGTAAGCAATTTTTCGAAAATTCAGCCCAAAGGGGGTGAAATGGGAGTTAGTAGCTTGTATGAAAGCTCTATGTTTTTGAAGTTAGAGACATGAAAATCGGCATTTAACTTATTAAGTAGTTTTAAATAATAAATACCTTCGTAAGCTATACATAATATATTATAGCCTCTTTAGATATGCCTTTTGCAGCGGGAAAATTTTATAATCTTATAGGAAATCAGAAATTGTACGCGATCGAAGTCGCGGGCGACCACTAGTACTAATAAATATGTTTTCATTACTCATACACGGAAAGTAGGTTTGAAGTTGCCTGAGAAGCGGGTTGAAAGTAATACTTTTCAGCCCTAGGGAGAATCGTTTTCAAGTTTTCAACTGAATTTTTATTGGAGTTCAAATGAACACGACTTTTTTTTTTTTTTTTTTTTTTTTTTTTTTTTTTTTTTTTTTTTTTTTTTTTTTTTTTTAATACCCGAGTGCATCCATAGACAAGAAGAAAGATAGACTTTATTCATAAAGTAAAGACAACTGATTCATAGACTTTTTATTTTGACTTTCCTTATATTCGTAATGAAAAGCACAGTGTTTACCTCGGGATGAAAGACTTATTTAGTCCCTCGAACTATAGGCCCCCTCGCTACGCTCGGGCGCCAATCCCCGTCTCGGGACTAAATAAGTTACTTTCATCCCTAGGGTAACAATGTACTATTATCTATGCTCATATCTAAATCCGAAATATTATAAATGCGAAACTGTGTCTGTCTGTATATAGACATAGTATAGAGGTAGGCTTTATACCGGGGAAGGACATAGGAGTGACATGAGGAGATTCAGTGAGCTAGACTTAATCAGCTGTGAAGACCTAGAGAAAAATGTGTTCAATTCAAAACAAAAATATATTTGTGAAATCTACAACGTGACCTGAATAATGGACGTATATGCTGCCAGGCTTCAAGTGTTTATAAAGGCTTAAACGGTTTCCAACTTAAATGAAAAATTTTATCACAAGAATGTTACTTTTCTTTATAAAAAAAAGATATACATCACCCACGGCCACGCGGAAGGCTATCCCGAAAAATATACATATAAATATCTGCTTTTATTATCTTAATATTTAAGTATATTTCAATGATAATAATGATGAAAATGAAATCAAATAATTAAAATTTTAAGAAAATATTTTAATTAAATGTTATTTTTAATAATCATCACTATCGTCATCGTCGAAGTTTGGTAATTCGTCATCTAGCCAATCCTGTAGGGCTAGCATGCACACAACGAGTAAAATTATGTCTACCCGTTATCTCTATTTGTCTACCGAAACTAACATGGTTACTACTACCTAACTCGTTACGTCAAAAGTAAAGATGAGAGTAATATTTATTATCTGTGGTATTTTTCTCTTCGAACCTTTACATGCCGAATATTTTTTTCTTGTAATATATCGCATTTTGTGCATGTTAGGGTAAACAAAACAGCTGGCAACGACAACATCTCTCTCTCTCTCGTCGCGAGATAATCTCGTTGTGTGCATGTTAAGCTCTGTTGGTGTTGAATATTCAAATCTTTATCGTCGTCAATATCATTGGTAAAATCTTCGTCTGTTAAATCAAATAAAATAATAAAGTTTCGAATAGCTTCAAAATTTATAAAAACAATATGAAGTGAGAGTAAAATACCTGATTCTACTTCAAGGGATTCTCTTACAAACCCCGGTAATTGGTCCCCATCGAACCAGTTAAAATGGTAATTGTTGTTTTGCAACATCCATCCGTTATTTTCAGGTTTAAAAATTATAGGTTCTGTCAAATAAGCACAAAAGCTGCTTATATAATTCGCTGCCGAAACTGCTGCAGAAGCTCACTTTTACACAGTGGTACGTTGCTCTTATCAAAGTTCTTAACATTCTTGCGGCTATACTATATAGCATAAGAAGGTTTTTATTATTGAAAATAAATGCCGATTTCCATGTTTTCAAAAACATAGAGCTTTCATACAAACTACTAACTCCCATTTCACCCCCTTTGGGCTGAATTTTCGAAAAATTGCTTACACAGGTTATTATTATTTAAAAATAATAATCTAAATGCCGATTTTAAAGTCCTTGACTTCAAAAACTTAGAACTTTCATGTAAGCTTCCAACTTCCATTTCACCCACTTTGTTGTGGATTTTCGTAAAACTGCTTATACAGGTTTTTATTATTTAAAAATAAAAACTTAAGTGCCGATTTTCATGTCTCTAGCTTCAAAAACATAGGATTTTCATACAAACTTCCAACCCCCATTTCACCCCTTTTGGGGTGGATTTTCAAAAAATTGCTTTTACAGGTTATTATTACTTAAAACTAATAACCATAATGCCGATTTTCAAGTCCCTAACTTTAAAAACTTAGAACCTTCATGTATGGTTCCAACCCTCATTTCACCCCCTTTATTGTGGATTTTCGTAAGCTTTTCGTACACAGGCTTAGAAATTGCAATAATTGATGGTTTTCTTTACTCCACACAATGAAAAAGGTCCCTAAAACCTTGTAAATAAGGCGAACATTTTATCACAGCGAAATTTCAAATTGAGTCTGGCGGATGTTTGGCCCATCAGATTAGTCTGGCTGCTTGCAAATAGTATTGAAACAGTTCCCTGAGTATCGTGTATAAAAATGAAGACTCAGAAAATAAGTAAAGTTAAGTTTTTTTTTTGCGACCTTTAAAGTGTCTGGCAGAAATAACGGCCCACGGCATGAGTCTGGGAGTATTGATTATTAATTATTAACAATATTCTGTACAACATACATAAAAATCAGCACTCAGAAAATAAGTAAAGTTAGCAACGTTTTTACGTACCTTTAGCACCTTATAACTATAAATTGGCCGTCGCCCCAAATTTGCGAGTATGCGTACGTTAAATCTACGTACCAAAGCTACTATATTACACACATTTTGTTTCTCAGAAAATAAGTAAGGTCTGGCTGCTCTGGGATCTTGGACCATTAACAATCTTTTTCACAATGACAGTTCACATCATACTGTGTACGTAGAATGTGGGTTTACTTAAATAGGTTTTATTAACAACTTTCCGCATGCATACAGTGTAAGAGACCATTGAAGTAAAAACACCTTTGAAAAACACAAAGAAAAGTTCCTCCGTTGGCCAAAATTGGAACTATTATGCCTGTTATGTTTTTTTTTCTTTTTATAATGATGACACAAACCATCAAACACTACGTTTTGACACTGACTTGGACACTGTTATTTGTTAATAACCAGATTTTTATAAAATCTACACTAAAGAATTGGTTTTTGAACACCAAATACCTTCAAGATGTTCTGCGAAGACGTCTGCCTTGGGTCCACTAGTGGTATAGATAAACTGAGAGTTCTAAGTGATACTCTTAATGCGAAGGTTGTAGACCAAGTCAATGGAAGCCAAGAGCTGGTCATGCTTACCGGTTTCGCGCGGGAATCTAACGAGCACCAATTCAAGCAATTTATACAGGACAGGTAAATTGTTTGGGTAGGCTATTGCGCCTTTTTAAAGTTTCTTTGATTTAGTTATTATCCTTCCCCGAAAAGCAACCTATCACTGAACCAAATTTCGTCCAAATCGGTTTAAAAGTTGTGCCGTGAAAGGTTAGCAGACAGACACTTTAGAGTTTATAATATTACCTACTAGCTGATGCCCGCGACTTCGTCCGCGTGGTTAAAGTTTTTTTGATTCCCGCGGGAACTCTTTAATTTTCCGGGATAAAACTAGCCTATGTCACTCTCCATACCAAAAATCACGTCGATCCGTTGCTCCGTTGCGGCGTGATTGAAGGACAAACCAACAAACAAACACACTTTCGCATTTATAATATTAGTAAGTAAATGATACGAGTAATATGATTAGGATGATGTACCTACCTATGGATTTTTAGAATATCAGACGTAGCGTCCTGGCATTGGGTGCTAGAAGACCTATCTAAACGACTGGATGAATCGATCAATACATTGAAATACGAACATAATGCTCTGAGGGTAGTCGTGAAAAGAGTGCAAGAGGAAATGGACTGCCACTCCAGAGAGGGTTCACGTCCGGGAGCGATATGTCCTTTGACTGATGTGGTTGAAGAAGCTGTTATAGAGGTGACGATATTGTTTAGGTCACCTATGAATTTTAATGATCACAATACTAAGTAACTACTTCAGGCAAAAAGGCTTTACAAATAGGTAGTAGAGACATTGGAGAGTCATGAGTCAAGACAAAGAAATCTAAACCAGTCTGATCATCTACGAATTCGACACCATTTCTATATTTTCAGCAAATCAAAATGTAATTTCTCTAATAACAAGACTATACTCATTTTCATTGTTAGCTAGGCCAGAGCAAGTCAGAGATAAGCTTGTATTACTTTATCTCTGAGTAAGTTAAATGTTTACATTTTTTTAAACATAGCCATTATTAACAGTTACCGGTTTCGCAGGAATTTAAGTTTCTCCGTAGCCAGAAAAAGAATTTCGAGAATCTCATCGAGGAACTGGATAAACAAACAGCAATGCTGGAGAAGACGAAAAAGAAAATAGAAAGCGATATTTTGAACAAA
Source organism: Erebia ligea (assembly GCA_917051295.2). Lineage (NCBI taxonomy): Eukaryota > Metazoa > Arthropoda > Insecta > Lepidoptera > Nymphalidae > Erebia > Erebia ligea. The sequence goes on from OU785241.1 coordinate 5,598,525, forward strand.
CAACAGGCTTTGATCGTAGAAGAGAAGTGTGCGAGTAAAGATTACACGGATGCTGTAGTCGGGGAGTGGAAGAGGAGAAAAAAGTAATATGTATTTATCATCAGCTCAGCCCATAAAAAGCAAAGGCCTCGTCTCCAAGTGAGAAGGGCTTAGACCATAGGCCACCACAGTGACCAAGTGCGCATTTATGTCCTGGACCAACTTTGCACACCATTCGTAATTTTTTTTTTATTCCACTACAAGTAAGCCTTTGATTTCAATCTCATCTGATGGTAGGTGACGATGCAATCTAAGATGGTAGGTAGCGGGCTAACCTGTTAGGGGTATGAAAGTTATATTAAACCCATACCCCTAGTCGGTTTCTACACGGCATCGTACCGGAACGCTTAATCGCTTGGCGGTACATCTTTTGCCGGTAGGGTGGTAACTATAGCCACGGCCGAAGCAGACCAGACCAGTTAAGACAACAGCGCTCAACTGGAGGTCGCATGACAATCCATTTATCATTATGACTCATATGAGCTATTGCTCATTGGCAATTATCACTATTATTGTAGTTAACTAGTACCTACGTACTACATATTTTAATAGCTATGCTACCCGTTGTTATTTTGTTAACGGGTAGGTAACAAGCAACCTCGCTAAATGCAGGTCAACTAAACCTGTATGTTGGATTCTTCTAGTTTTTCAGATCCTAAGTTGGGACACCCAGATAATCAATGTCAATTACCTAGGTATCTCATAGGTGGTTCGCCCCGAACTGGGACCTCGCGGTATCCATAAGATAGTTTTATACCTTCTATAATATTATACCTCTAACGATACCTCGGTTTTAACTATCTTTACGTTCATAGACATCAGTAGATAATATCAGGTAGATTATTTTTTTATTCCACGTAAGATGGTGCTAACGTCTATTATTTGTAAGCACAAACGAATAAACTTTTACAGAGCGCCATCTATTGACATCATTGTGAAGTTCTGTTAAAAATACTGAAGCTCATTAAAAATTAAATAATTTCCTTTCCTTATAATACTTATTTATCTAATTTTAGTAAGTATTTGTTGTTCAAGTACAGGATATAATTCAAATAATTGATCAAGTTTCAGGCTCAGCCTTTCAGAAAATTGAGAGTTCTGAGGTCAACTTTGGACGTAAGAAAATCTCCACATTGAAAGCCCCCCATTTCGTCAATTTTAGGGGAAAAATTAAAAAAAAATATTTTTGGACTCTATTCCTAATTATTTTTAAAATGATATAAGTAAGTATCTACCGCAACCCTATGTAACGCTATAAAAAATATTTTACTTCGCATTTGCTTCTATGAGAGCCCCCCTGAAATTTAAAGATTTTTATAACTTTTAAGCCATATTCGGCTGGAGGCCATAGGTTTACATATATTTTTAAGTAATTACGTTCAGTAATTCAGAAGTTATAAGGCTGTGACAGATGGACGGACGGACGGACGGACAAGTGCAAATTCACTCAAGTAGACTCAAGAGACCTACGCTTCGCTCGGTGAAATATTTTCGGAAGTAGTTTTCGCATTTCTTGACCTTATGGCATTTTTAAGAGTTTAATTGAAAATGAAAATGAAAATGAAAATGATTTATTTCATGTAGGACCACTAGTGTCACTTATGATAAGTCGTAAGAATCTACCACCGGTTCGGAAAGCTGATTCTACTGAGAAGAACCGGCAAGAAACTCAGCAGTTGCTCTTTTCAAAATCTCTAAAAATTGCCCACCATCTCTATCTTTGTCATTTTTGTCTTAGGTATATTGTAATTTTATTTGTTTACCCAGGGGCTCTCCTGTAGCGCGTTGGCAAAAACGATGTGCAGCTCTGAAAAGATCTGGTCTGAAAGCCCTTTATAATGCAGTCATTACTCGACAACAGGTTTGTTTCAGTAGATAGTATTACCTACTTTAACTGCCTCGTTGGTCTAGTGGTTAGCATGTTCGACTGCGGCCGACGAGATCCCGGGATCGAGTCCCGGGTCGGGTCACAATTACCTACTAGGTTTTATGACAAGAAATTCTCAGTACTAGCCCGGAGTTAGGAAGTTGGCGGTGTGTCGCCCCCGTGCCTCGGAGAGCACGTTAAGGCGTCAGTCCTGCGCCTGCAGGTCTCTCTCCGGTCGTGTCGGATTTTCGGTCCCATCGGGCTATGAGAGTAAAGGAACAGAGTGCACCGGTGTTTGCTCACACACTTGTGCACTATAATATCTCCCGTGCAGATGGCTAATCTCTCTGAAGATTGGCCGCCGTGGCCGAAATTCGGTCGGGAGAACATTTTTACCTACTTCATAACTTTATGCAAACATGAGAACACGACAAAGAGAGATCCGTTTGAAATGGATAATAGAAACAGGCAAGTGCTGACAAAAGTTAGACAGATTAGACTTTGTCGGAAACGGATTACCTACATACTCGTAAATACACGTTATGATGAAGAGACAAAAACAGCGAAAACAACAAAAAAAAACGAGTGTGCTTTAGACCATACGACTGAAGTAAAACTTCTTTAGCTCCATAGATCTTCACTAACTTATATCTCCCTCTCAAATTCCGTTCGCCTCGCCCGATCACACTTTTCGTAACGCTCTCGTCACGCATTCATCAGCTTACTCCCCAAGTCAAGCATGCGTAAAGAAGTTTTACTTCAATAGTAGGTATATTTTGCCCAGCCAAGTTAGACATTTCACACGTGTGACCTAATTTAAGTATATTTCAAGGTGCGTGGTGCCAGAATGCGCCTGTCGATCGCTGCTCAAGCGTACGCAGCAAAAGTGGATGCTGTATTGAGAAGGAGACTTCATACCAATAAATTGAAACTTCAAGATCTTAACTGGCAAAGGGAAGAGGTTTGTTTGATTTATAAAATTTGATACACAATCAAGGAATTTTTAATCTGTTTTAAATCATCAAATAATCTATTATACCTGTGTTCGCCAATAATAAACATAATTATTCTAGTTTATTGGATAGAAGCAGGCGTTACTTTGCGGAAGTCCATGCGATAATGAACGTAGATACGTTTCACTTCGATACCGGAGCATCTGCAGGAGATGATGACTCGACAATGCACGATTCAAGATACACACTGTACCACATAGATTTACCTATTGTGCCGGATTATAGCGAATTAAATCTAGTTTTTTCATAATTCTAGTTATTTTCTAGTCATACGTCTGATTTTAAGGCAGTCCGAGACTACAATTCATTACAAGAAGAATTATCGGTAGCTGAGAAGACAGTGGTAGAGACAATGGATCAAGAAAGAGTAGTTGCTGCCAGGCTAGCAGACCGTACCCAAAGACCAGATAGAGAAATAACGAAAGACGATGTGAATAGGAAACTAAGGGAAGAACAGAATCAACTGCGGAAATTCTCTAAGGAGCTAAGGAACAATGTAGATGAAATTAAGTAAATTTCAGTTGAAATTTTAGTATTGATGTACATCTGTCGACCGTCATTGATGAAAATAATATCTAGGTACTAGTTACTATGAGGTTATTGAAAAATCCCGTGGGAACTTCGTTTATCCAGTATTAAAAGTAGCCTATGTCCTTTCCTGGGAATTAAGATGCAACCCATCTCTAACCTTACTTCGTTAAAATCGGTCAAAAATGTGTTTTCTTTGATAATAATTCATGTCCACCTTTTTCTAGTCAAATTTTTCATGGTTAAGTAATGGCAAAAGACTTCCCTGCTGGTGATTCCAGATCACTTTGAAACCATACTCTTACAACTCTAGTATTTTTTGCAGCATTTTACAAAAAAATATAACCGCAGCAATAGGACGCATAGACTGTTTTGCCGAAGACCTAATACAAGTTATAGGGTTAGATGAAGAAAGGATTCGTTGCAGACTTGGAGAGACGTGTCAAAGCAGTAATTCAGCAACCTGTAACACCAGTAGCTCTATAACGGTGGCCAAGGCGCCTTCTAGAAGTCATTCAACTCCATCTGGACAACTGACGGTGATCCAAGAAGAAAATGAAGATGACGATGATGACGATTATCCATTTGATTTTTAAAGTTATTTTTGTTATTGAAATAATTTACTTGAATTCATCTATTGAAAGCAATAACCGTATAGTTGTACCCTCAGTATACGGGCACGAAATGAGCGGTAGCGAGGCGACGGCGGTAGCGGGGCGATGCGATTAGTCGGAGAGCTGGCGACGAATTTCGGGAAGAATTTTGAAGAGGTCTGGTAATACTTACTGTACCTACTGGTAATAACCGACAAAAACGTCTGGGTTTTCTTTTTTCGAATTCTATAAGTGCATACTAAATTTAAAGATAAAAAAATCAAGTTGCCAAAAAAATGATTTTTTGGTTTTTTTTTTTGCAATGTTATATGCTGCGCAGTAGCGCAATAACCGCAAACGCTCTACCAGACTGGCAGGACTGGATTCGCCAATGGACGAAATTAAATTTTTTCACAATTTCAGCTGCTTGCCTAAAGGACCTTCCCGAAATTCGTCGCCAACTCTCGGACCACATCGCCCCGCTTTCGCCGTAGCTCGGCCGTCGCTAGTTTCGTGCCCGACGCCTCACGTAAGCCCCTTGAGGGTAGTTAAGGGTCCTTGTGCACCACGAGGTCACGACCAGTTGCCGCAGCCTCAAGTTCAAATATCGTCACCCACTAATACGCATCGCGCACTTGGCTGCACGATGCAATGACTAACTGGACGGTAATTTAAAAAAAAAATCAGCCGAGTGAGAGATGTGCAATGAAGCTAGTCCCACAAACATGGTAACTGACCCGGTTACAGCGTCGCTCGTGCGACATTGCGTGCGATCACATTTAAAGCTGCTAATAAAATATATTAAAAATTTAAAACAAACTATACAGTCATAATAGTTAGTTCCAATTTTGGCCACCAGGCCAGATAAGTTTGTGGGACTACGATACATTCAGTGACCGCAGGTACGCAGGGACTGTAGCCGAGCCATAAGGCCTATATTGCGCATTATAAAAAAATGTCTTGTGTCTTATAACTTTATAAGTAATATCTTATATTTTCTATGCGCGTGTCTGATCCGACACAGGAAAAAATATCTTGTAATATGTATGGTCTCATACGACAACCATTGCCACTGAATTTCTTATAAGACATTACTCATATAAGACACAAGAAATTTTCTTATAATGCGCAATAGGCCTAAGACAGTGCGCCATGCCCCTAATTTTGGACTTTCCTCATGTTACCAGTTCGTCCCCCAGATTAGGCTGCGTGTCCACTGAAACAGAGCGGAGCAGACTAATCAGATTCCTTATAGATGATGCGTTAAATTTATTTAGTCACCTGTCAGGAATCTAATTGGTTCTTCCAACAGATGCTCTGCTCTGCTTCAGTGGACAGCGAGCCTTAGTATATGTTATTAACCCATAAATAAATAGCAAAACCAGCTGACCCATTATGATATCTATGCTTTTTTTAATGCAAGCATTAGCTAAAGCCTATTATTTTGACAATTTATTTTTATTAATAATAAAATACACTGAAAATATTTTAACATTTAAGAACTTAGTTTATTTTCATAAAGAAGAGTATTATAAATAAAATTATGTTACAATACTTTATGACAATTTTAATTTCAAATTTATATAACTTGGATAATGGGAATCACCACCGCATATTGAATAATATATTGACAGAGCCTGTTAGAAATTAATTTTAGAATTCACATAAACCTACATACACATATTTTAAATTATAACAAGAATGTAGCTAAATATATAAAGATATATTGATGAGTAAATTCTAGAATCAATAATTCAGGCTTAATCAAAAATATGAAGAAGGCTGGAAACACGCTAATAACATCATAGCAAGCATGGAGTATCCAAAATGAGGCAGCAACTTCTGGATCATTGTCTAAATGTCTCACTTAGGTCACTCTACAGAATCACTCCAGTGAACCACTCTACTTTTATTTTATATTCAGTTTAAAAGTATGCTTAAAAAATGTGACCAGTGACAAATTAAATCACAGTATTTTCTATGACCCTAAAAAGATGTGCCGTGATGTGATATGGCCAGTGTCAGTACATAATAATTATAAGTGTGTTTCAGCCGTATTGGAACTACCTACAATAATAAGCTATTTCGAACAAAAGATGTTGAGAAATAACCTAATATTTTTTATCCACTACAAGTTAGCCCTTGTTAATATATTAACAAACATAAAAATCATGTAACTAGCAACAGAGAATGAACAAATCAAATAAGAGACTGTCCTTATAATATATAGGCCTATTTCTATTTCAGTGTTGTCGTCAAATAGTAATTAATTTTTTTTTTAAATAAAGTTGCATAGTATTGCATATTGCATTTATTTTAAAGTATACAGGGTTAATTTAAAAATACTAATAATAAGTAATAACCTCTTAAGGGTAGCTTGTGTACGTAATACTGAAATCGCTCAACTAATCAAACTAGTGAAACTCGGAAGAAGAGTGTCTAGAGTGCACATTGAAAATTTAAAAAAATTGTGAATTGAAATAAAAGTTTCTTAACACAAGTTTTTCCGTTTTATATAGAGAACTTGCCCCTAAGAGTTCGTTAGTATTTTTAAATACAAACTCTGTTACATATTTATAAATTATGTAAATGTTATAAATATTAGGTACCTAGCTAATTATAATAGTGACTTATTTACATTGCATTCAAGAATTATGATTGTTATCATTAAAGGTTACATTAGTGCAAACATAGACATAGAATTTTTTCGCTCCGCTCAGTGCAAAGGTCACTTTTATCTCTAGAGAGTCCAATTTAAGATAGTTCAAATCTCTATATATAAAAATGAATCCCTATTTCCCTTGGTCACGGCATCACGTGTGAACGGCTGGACCAATTTTGCTAATTATTTTTTTGTTGTGTTTGTTATTGTAAGGAGAAGGTTCTTATGAATGAAAATGTATGAAAAATTGTACGGAAAAGTAAAAAAATTGGGTTAAAAAAACTCCATATACAAAAGTAAATGGATACATAAGACAGTAGAGATCTTCAAATATATTGTCAGACTGACGCTGGGAAAAAAACCAGTTCCCACCGGACTACATAAGAACTAAAATCCACGCGGACGAAGTCGCGGGCATCAGCTAGTTATGAAATAAAGATTTTTATTTATTATGAATAAGGTATGCAAGTTTTAAATCAACCATGCCTTAAGATACTTTGATCAAATAATATACATATCTTATTTATGAGAATGAGTATAATATATTCATTTCAATTTTTTTTGTAAGCATATTATGTGAAATATAGATGAAAATGGTGGATGTTATTGTTTGCAAAAATTTAAAGCTTTTGATTTCACAAATTGAAATAATATATCTATTTGTCATAAGTTTACAATACAATTAAAGGCTGCATCAGCCTTATTGTCACACACATTTACTTAATCATTTATTTTTATGCAAATTTCATTAATGTGTGTTTAACAATAGTATACTTTTTTTTCCTTGATAAAATTAGATTACTTAAAAGGAATAAAAAGAACACAAATGGTGATGTAGCTATTGTAAGAAACAGGAATGTTAGTAACATAAATAAACTAACTTAGAAAGTAACTAACAAGTAATTAGTAAATAAACATTAGTTACAAAGGTAGGCTGTAGTAGTTTTTAATTCTCTAAATCAAATGTAGGTATTCAATGGCTATAAATCATAAAATTAAAATCTTTACACATTTTAAGCACAATATTTAGAAGAAATTGAGAAGCGGTCAAACAAAAGTAGGCATTTTAAAGTGTTGCATAAATGTCATGAAACAAAATCAGTGGCATGCACGACATAGAGGCATAAAGGCCCACTTACCCTATATAAAAAGCTCAATGCTTAATTTTCATCATGCCCTATCAGAAAATAGGTATATACGACTATACATAGCCAATGCCTACCCTGGCTTGTAACCATGTGCACGCCACTGAACAAAATAGACAAAGGCCTAAAATATAATAAAATAGACAAAAGCCTAAATAATAAAATAGGCTAAATATACTCTAAATAAGCGTTCTGTCTAAATAGCCTTTTTTATGTATATTTTCTTGTACATAAGAACTAGTTTTGATAAAATTACATAATATTTAAGGGATACTTTGAGAACTGATGTGCTCGATTATTGACGGACGGGCGAGCGATGGCTCCCTCGTCTGCAAATGCCATAATGAAACTCAGCTCATCTGATTATAGTCGCAAGACTGATTGCAGATACAAGGCAGAAAAAAAAAAAAAAAAAAAAAAAAAAACTTTGAGAGCCTCAAATAAGTGACAAAAGTGCTTAATTGTGTAACTTAGTGCAACTTTTTACTTTTTGAGTACTTTTGGTTGTTACCTCATCAATTTTTGTGATTTGTAAGCTATAGACTTACTCAAGTAATTGCATATTTCTATGGATGCTAAAATTAAATAGGGTGCTTAATAGCCTGCACATAAGCTTTTCAAGATTTGTAACTAATTATATTAAGCGTTATTAACTAAATTGGTTGAGATGCGCTTCACTGTTCACATGGTCTGCTATACTCTGGGCATTACATAATACTTCCATCTGACATTTGTTACAGAATGCATTTTTCTCATGCTCATTTTTAAGGTAATCCTGAATGGATACTTCCTGGCCTTCAGTCAAGTCTTCTATGTCCATGAACCATTCAACATGCTGTGTATCATCATCAATATGTTCTAAGATCCTCTGCGCAGTATTTTCTATGTATATGTTGCAAACTTTACACCACACCTCATCATTGTTTTCAACAGGAAATATTCCGTTCAGAGGTTTGAGTTTTTCAGCAACGTTGCAACGATGTAAGATGTCGTTTACGTGCGCCTCTATATTTTGTAAAGTGCAAGTTATTTTTGAATCGCACACCTCACAAGACACGTCCTCGCTTTCGCTGGCTAAGTAAGAATCGATATTTATAAACTCACCTTCTATCAAATCGTCTATAGCGGCTATCCAATTAGCGTGTTGATCCTCTTCTACATGTGAAGCAACCGATTCTTCTCCAGTAAGATGAATGTTACAAGGCTTACAGTACAAATCGTCATTGACATAGCTCATCCCGTTCTCCGCCATCAGATCCATATTTTCCTTATGCTTCATCCCGTTAGTGTGCTCCTCAATGCATTTGTTGGCCTTCGGAATGTAAACCCCGCAGAACACGCAGCGAACCCGTGTTTTAGAGTTCGCAACGATACCGTACAACAAGCCTGTTTTCATTATTTGCTATATTTTATTATAATGGTATTGCCTTCTGTAAATTTAGTACTGCCTACTTGTAATTTCGTAAATTCTTGCAAAAGATTTGTTTGAAACAGAAGAATCAAGAAATTTCAATCAAAAATCAAAATGCCAATTGACAACTGCAGAGAGATTATCCAAAGATTGACAATTCTCAATAATATTTCTCAACTGACAATTGACACTTGACATTGACTAATGCAGAACTTGCAGTGTAACCATCACCATATTAAAGAACCCATGGAGGAAGGAATTACGACTGCCGATAGAACCTACCAAACTGGCAGTATTTCTGCCAAACTTGAACTTCGTCGTCGTTGCGCGACAGCGCTTCTCTTTATATAAATTAATGTACTAAAACTCTGTGACTAAAACATAGAACTCTGTCTACGTACTAAAACGATCAATGACACACTTAGGGCTCATACGCACTAGCGGTCACCCGCCCAGGCGGTTCGGCTTGCGGTTCAACCGCCTGACGCGGTTGAAACAGCGGTTCACCGCCACGGCGGCTAGCCGCGGTTCAACCGCCTGATCAACCGCGTCAGGCGGTTGAACCGCTTTCTCAGAAAATTGCGTTCATTCTATCATAATCGAAATGGACGCTGTCGAGGTAGCTTGTGTTATCTATTTGTACTATCGAAAACGACGAAGACATAATAATTTTTTTTTTTTTTATTTTGTCTTCAATATTCATTGTTTTCGTTTTAGGTCTCTGTTTTTATAAACCGCTGCTTTACAATTCCATATTGCTTCTCTTTGTTGAATTTCGACGATAAATTTTTCCGTGTCGAAGTTCATGACTGCGCTTTCCATAGTAGGTACACAATATGACGTGCAAACAGACCTGCGGCACGCCGCGTACTGAACCGCCTAGTGCGCATAGGCAAGATGGCGGTCAGCCGCGAAGCGGGCCGCTCCCGGACTTTCAACCGCCGCGGTTGGAATTTTGTCGCGGTTTAGTTTCAAAATGAGCGGTTGCATACAAAAACACAAAAGCGGCTAGCCGCGCGGTTAGCCGCGCACGCGGTTAACCGCTAATGCGTATGAGCCCTTAAAGGACAAGATACAAAGTTTCGTGATTGTATCAAACCCGAAGAGAAATTGGTGCAATATGACGTGCAAACAGGCCTGCGGCACGTATGAGCCGTGTGCGGGCACGAAACTAGCGGTAGCGGGGCGACGGCGGCAGCGGGGCGATGGAATCCGAGAGCTGGCAACGAATTTCGGGAAGGTCCTTTGGGTAAGCTGAAATTGTGGAAAAAATTAATTTCGTTCATTGGCGAATCCAGTTCTGCCAGTCTGGTAGAGCGTTTGCGGTTATTTCGCGACTGCGCAGCATATTATAACGTTTGCAAAATAGTAGTGTATATAGGTGCACGGCGTACTTAGTTGTTAGTTGAGCGCGAACTCGCCAACAAACTATGTGTGTAGTTTGGCGAGATACAATTGTATTGTATTTGTTTGTGCATATTATAAAATAATAAATTAAAAAAAAAAAAAAAATCGGAAAAACACTTTTTTAGCAACTTGATTTTTTTTTATCTTTAAATTTTATACTTATAGAATTCGAAAAAATAAATCCCAGACGTTTTTGTCGGTTGTAAAGTATTACCAGACCTCTTTCAAATTATTCCCGAAATTCGTCGCCAGCTCGCCGACTAGTCGCATTGCCCCGCTGCCGCCGTCCCCCTGCTACCGCTAGTTTCGTGCCCGCACACTTACAGGAAAGCGGATTAAAAACAAAAAGTACAAGTAGGTACCAAATGCGTTTTTTCCTCGGATTAATTCCATTTCTTAGTGCTGCATACTTAGCGTAGCCAGACTATTTAAGCGTTTATGGAAAATCACAGAATATTTTTAAACAAGATGTGGCTGCAATTTAGCACAGCAATTTAGCATGACGACCTCCCAGGCACAATGGTGACTGAAGAGCGCTGTCGTCATATTATATTATTGGGAAGTTCCGGGTTCAATCCCCGGAGGATCGCTGAATTTTCTCCGTTTAGTCCGCCTTCAGCCGCTTTACTACTCTACCGGCAAAGACGTGCCGCCAAGCGATTAAGCGTTCTGGTACGATGCCATGTAGAAACTGACTAGGTTAAACTCATTGAGGTATTATGTACTATTGTACATATAATTCAATGGTTAAACTACTATTTTTTTAACATTAATAAATGTATATTTTAAAATATATGATTCTTTCTCTGTCTAGGATTTTATATGATACTCTTTGGGTCTGGCCATAGATTAGCTACTGCGGTCTGGCCACAGCACAGGTAACGGGCCACAGAGTTATAAAGAGAAGCAGAGGCAAGATAACGTACAAAATAGCGTGGCAATTACAAACACACGAAAACATTACGCACACATACACAAAACTCAGGGCCGAAGTGATTACGGAACGCACGGATAGGGTATTTGACTGTATTAAAAATATCGTTTCTGCTGTTTTTCTGTTTCTCTAACTTATCTATGCTCTATACTTATTCTATGTTATCTCTGCATCAGATATTATATTCTTACTAGCAATCCGCCCCGGCTTCGCACGGGTAGCACTAATAGTCTATAGGTACGGAAGGTACCCAATATATAGCCGTGCCAATATGGCAGTGGGCAGGTTTTACATTTTAATATGACACTGTAAGAGTACTCCCCGCCCTCACTACACCTGACACTGCCGCCAGCCCTCAGATTATAGGTATTTAATCTGAGCGCCCGCCGCAGACGCGCCATTTTCCCTTGCACGTTATCAAATCAAATATCAAATAAATATTATAAATGCGAAAGTTTGGATGGATGGATGTATGGATGTATGGATGTTTGTTACTCAATCACGCTCCAACGGCTGAACGGATCTGGATGAAATTTGGCACAGAGATAGATTATAGTCTGGAATAGCACATAGGCTACTTTTTATCCCGGAAAATTAAAGAGTTCCCGCGGGAACCGAAAAACCTCAATCCACGCGGACGAAGTCACGGGCATCAGCTAGTATTATTTATTTCTATGATATCTCATATGATAGGTATTCATCTAAATTAAATGGTGTAAAGGACAATTATTATCTTAATATTTGACCGAGCGAAGCGAAGGTCTCTGAGTCTACTTGAGTGAATTGGCACTTGTCCGTCCGTCCGTCCGTCTGTCCGTCCGTCTGTCCGTCCGTCTGTCAGAGCCTTATAACTTCTGAATTACTGAACGTAATTATGTACTTCAAATTTAAATATAATATGTAAACCGATGGCCTCCCGCTGAGGCGCTGAATATGGCATAAAAAGTTATAAAAATCTTTATTTCAGGGGGGCTCTCATAGAAGCGAATGCGAAGTAAAGTATTTTTTATAGCGTTACATAGGGTTGCGGTATATCATTTTAAAGATAAATAAGAATAGAGTCCGAAATTTTTTTTTTTTTAATTTTTCCCCTAAAATTGACGAAATGGGGGGCTTTCAAAGTGGAGATTTTCTAACGTTCAAAGTTGACCTCAGAACTCTCAATTTTCTGAAAGCCTGAGATTGAACCTTGATCAATTATTTGAATTATATCCTGTACTTGAACAACAAATGCTAAGGAAACGAAATTATTTAATTTTTAATGAGCTTCAGTACTTTTAACAGAACTTCACAATGATGTCAATAGATGGCGCTCTGTGATATCGCAAGGTCTCAGTTCGGGACGAACCACTAGTTATTTTGAGGCATAATACTATGACGGTAAAAACACCTCCTCAAGTAAAGCATTGGTTTAACCCAAATTAAAATATTGTAAAAATGGTTATTGTGAGTCAACTTTAAAAAATAGATACATGCTATTTTTTTTTAAATTTGGTGAGGAACAAATCCACGATACATTGTTTTCGTGTAACTTTAACTATTTACGCACCGCACGCCACTTATTACGACTTAGTTCACATTATTGCAATTTTCCTAAGGATCTTTAATTTTCTTGAAAATAAAATATAGTCTATGTTTCTCGCTGATAACGTAGCTTTCTATACGTGAAAGAATTTTAAAATCGGTTGAGTAGTTTTTGAGTTTATGTATTACAAATTACAAACAAACAAACAAATCTTTCCTCTATATAATATTACTTACTCTAGGTACGCTCTATGATATTCATCTATGGCACCCAGAGTCTCACTGAGCTCACAATATTAATATTTGAATTTTAAGTCTGTCTCTCTGCTCTCCTTCATCGGTCTTTGCGTAAAAAAACTTTTGAATTGACAAAAAAGTGTGACCAGGGCCTTTGCACTTAGAACATTTTTCGGTTGTATGGGGGTGTTAGTTCCACAACTCCCTAAAGGATGGCGCTCATGGCGCTTATCTTGTACTGAAAGTGTGTGTACCAAAAGTCTGTGATCAGGTCTGTGATGGCGCTGAAGTAAGTGTTCGTTCAGAAGTTTATGTTTTAGATCAATTTAATGCTTTTGCCATTTAAATAAACACATAGCTAATAATATGTAAAACAATTATTTTGAGCAGAATATGAGTTATCTTAGATAATTTATAAAGATTTATCTGTTATAAATTAGTGAGTTAGAAGTTTAATGAAACATTGGTGTTTTAATTTCTAAACGTGGCCAGCCGCCATTTTAAGGTTTTTAGTTTGACAAGTTTGACATTGACGTGTTCTGGCATGCCGGATGCCGGGTGGACAAAATCTGGACAAAATTGTTATTTTTTTGTTTTTTAAATTCGTTGAAATGTGAAACAATATATTATTTTAGTGTGTATTATGTGTGTACGATGTGAAAAACATAAAACTGTGGAATAATTGTTATAATTCATGTGTATTCTTTGTAATTGAGAATATAAGAGAAAATAATCAACATGCGTTTCATTTAGTAACATCTGAACACCATCTTTTACAATTTGTGTTGTGTATCGTATAATAATTTATCTTAATTATTACAAGGTCACATAATTCTATAGTTGCAGAATTAGGTGATCTTGTAATAATTAAGATAAATTATTATACGATACACAAGGACTATAATATATATAGTACCTACTATAGGACTGTAGTAGTGTGTGTAGTGTGTAGTAGTGTGTGTAGGTATATACATATTTTAGTTGGACAACTTCCCGATAGATGTCGCTGTAGATGGAAAGTCGAGTAGCAACTCTATACCAGTATATATAATGTACTCTGTGAGTGTGACAATTGTCAATAATTGTCTCTGGCGCATCTCATATTCTCAATTCTCATATTATATCATTGAATAAAAATTAAAATCACTGCGAAGTAAATTATTGTGCAATGTGCTGTCTAGGCATAAATAAAAGCCAAAAAACAAAGAAGAAGAAATAAATATATTATTTTTTATTATTTTTTTATTATTGTGATTAGTATGTAAAAAATAATCTAAACATAAGTATTCAATAAATTAGAAGTGATTGGTACCTATTGATCTGAGCTGTGTGCCAGGGCCACAGAGTACTTGGCCAGGGCCTTTGCACTTAGAACATTTTTCGGTTGTATGGGGGTGTTAGTTCCACAACTCCCTAAAGGATGGCGCTCATGGCGCTTATCTTGTACTGAAAGTGTGTGTACCAAAAGTCTGTGATCAGGTCTGTGATGGCGCTGAAGTAAGTGTTCGTTCAGAAGTTTATGTTTTAGATCAATTTAATGCTTTTGCCATTTAAATAAACACATAGCTAATAATATGTAAAACAATTATTTTGAGCAGAATATGAGTTATCTTAGATAATTTATAAAGATTTATCTGTTATAAATTAGTGAGTTAGAAGTTTAATGAAACATTGGTGTTTTAATTTCTAAACGTGGCCAGCCGCCATTTTAAGGTTTTTAGTTTGACAAGTTTGACATTGACGTGTTCTGGCATGCCGGATGCCGGGTGGACAAAATCTGGACAAAATTGTTATTTTTTTGTTTTTTAAATTCGTTGAAATGTGAAACAATATATTATTTTAGTGTGTATTATGTGTGTACGATGTGAAAAACATAAAACTGTGGAATAATTGTTATAATTCATGTGTATTCTTTGTAATTGAGAATATAAGAGAAAATAATCAACATGCGTTTCATTTAGTAACATCTGAACACCATCTTTTACAATTTGTGTTGTGTATCGTATAATAATTTATCTTAATTATTACAAGGTCACATAATTCTATAGTTGCAGAATTAGGTGATCTTGTAATAATTAAGATAAATTATTATACGATACACAAGGACTATAATATATATAGTACCTACTATAGGACTGTAGTAGTGTGTGTAGTGTGTAGTAGTGTGTGTAGGTATATACATATTTTAGTTGGACAACTTCCCGATAGATGTCGCTGTAGATGGAAAGTCGAGTAGCAACTCTATACCAGTATATATAATGTACTCTGTGCTGTGTGCAAAGAAAAGAAAATAAAAATAACTAGTAAATTCAGTCATGGTACTTATAGGAAGTAAATAAGTACCTACTATAATTAATATTAGTCATGGCATATTTATGAAGACATTGTAATAAAAGATTATAAAATAAATAATAATGTGTAATCTATGCAAAGTTTTCTCCGAATAATGATGATAAAAATATTGACTTTATTTAAACTATAAAAATCATATCGATTTATACAAACGGAGAATGATGGTAAGAAATAATATTGTTACTCGTGAAAACTGCACCTTTTGTGAACTTTGTAAGGAAAATGTACTTGACCTAAGATCTCATATACAAAGTGAAAAACACAATGAAATAATGAGTTTAATCAATAATATAGTGGAGAAAGATGGAGCATTTTTAGAATTACCTCAGAATATACAAAAAATAACACAAGTGCATTGTACAATATGTGATTGCTCCATCAAATTTACGTTGGACAACATTAGAGAACATATAAATGGGCCAAGACATAGAAAAGCTCGTGCAATGGTGGTACAACCTTTCAATGGCATTTTCTCAGTTGAAGGTAGTGATGATGATCTATGGTGCAAAATATGTCAAGTATACTTTGAGAATTATATTGAAACAATATTTGAACATGTGGATGAGAATAAGGAACATAATGTTAGGTTAACGAAGATTCTAAGGCTGATAGAAGGACAGGACATTACCATAGATGCATACTTAACAAATCCTATAGAGGACAGAGCTACATGTAATAAATGCAGAACTGGTGTAGCATGTAATGTTGATAATCTTGAAAGGCATATTAAAGGAAAACGGCACAAAAGTTTATAGCTTTTAACTTCTGTATGTTTTATTAAATGGAGATTAACTTTCATAAGCATCAGGGTCTTAACTCATCACTGGCTCACTACAGACTACAGACTGAGCACTGGCCTCCCATGTGAATGAGAAGAGTTTAGGCCATAGTCTAGGCTGGCTAAGCTGGCTAAGTGCAGATTGACAGACTTCAAACACCTGTGGAAACAAGAGAACTCTGCATGCCAAGATTCCATATAATGTTTTCCTTCACTGATAAAAAAAAGTAATAGCTTCAAACATGTTTAATTCCAAGTGTGAATGCCTGAGGATTAACCCCAGACCATCCAAACGGGAGGCCAAATGTAAACCCTAATTATTAATTGGGCTATTATCTTACTCTATGACTTGATAAACTAAATTATATTTATTGTAGAACACTTATTTTTTATATTTAAATGATATTAATAAATGGGGTTTTAGAGGTAGTTTGTTTTTAAATTATGTTCTTAAGCTTGTGCTTTCTGTGTTTGACTGTAAATATTCAGTGTGTTCCGTTATACGCTGCGAGCACTGTTCAGTGCTCTTTACTGTGGAGAAATTAGTTCCGTTATGACTGACAGTAAACTGCCGCAGGTCTCTCCATGACTCAGTGTGTGAGATACCTATTTTGGGGATGCCGTCAGACAGCGTGATCCCAAAATATCACCTCCAGAGGAACTATTCCGTGGAAATTCCCGAAAGGGATAAATGGTTCAAAAAACCAAATGACTTGGAGACCGGGCAGCCAAAAGTGGTTTACCGATGGATCCAAGTCAGGCAGTGACGTGGGCTGTAGAGTTTATGGAGAGCGTCCCAAGGTGCGACTACATCGGAACCTTGGGAACTATGCCTCTACTATATTCCAGGCGGAGGTGTATGCCATAATTGGAATGTCATATGTTGAATTGCCATATGTGTGGAAAACCTGCAAAGCAACACCATCAACAAAACAATTTATATCCATTCGGATAGCCAAGCAGCTCTTTCAGCCTTGTCTTCAGTGGTCTTCAACTCGAGGCTGGTTGAAAACTGCTGGCAATTACTGAACACCTTAGCCAACGGAAATAAGGTGATCCTCCGTTGGGTCCCAGGGCATGCGGGTATTGACGGCAACGAAAAGGCCGACGAACGCAAGGCTAGGAGCTGGGGAGCGGCAAACTGGACCTGAGCCTGTGTGCGGCATACCTAGGAGCCTAGCCAACCTTACCCTGTTGACCTATTGCTATTACGATACATTGATTCGCTGGCGAGCACTACCAGGAATGAAACACTCCAAAGCGCTAGTCAAATCCTTCAACAAGAAGGCTGCCTCATCGGCACTGGCGCTGAGCAGGAAAAACTTATGCATATTAGCGCGGGCACTGCGGGCTGAACAGACATTATATGTTCAACCTTAAGCTCCGTGACACAGATGCGTGCAGACTCTGCTGTGAGGCTGTAGAAACGCCTTTACACATTATCTGCAACTGCCCCGCTTTAATGCATAAACGTAGCCTCTTCCTTGGGAAGCACCTAGTGGAACCGGAGGAGGCAAAGAATATCCCGGCCAAGAAGATGCTGCTGTTCCTAGCAGCAAGTAGTATTAGTCACCGAGTATTAGTCAGGAACTTTAGATAGTGGCGATCACAATAGATCGGCAACGGTCAAAGTGTTACCGGGTCTCGTCACAGAGCCCTGCAAAGCCGCATCAACAAGAAAGAAGAAGAAACTGCCGCAGTATCCTAGGGAAATATATGACATCATTAATCGACGCCATTTTTGTACTCAGGTTAAACAATACTTATTGTTGTACCTACTGTGAGCACTGGCGTTTTCGATGTAAGGTGCTCTCACTTCTCAGTGCCACAGATCACTAATAAGTAATAACCTGTGCTAATAACTAATATACTAGTCCAGGGACAGATGGGACAGTGCAAAAGTTGACTGTTTTCCATTGCATGCGCAAAGCGCTAGTGTCGCAAGAAGTGATGGGACCATAGAAATAGGAAGAGAGTAGTCGTAATTCCTAATTCTATGGTTGGGACCACAAGTTGGGACATATCTGGGTGACCGATTTTTTTTGGTAAATCAAATTAAAATTTAATAAAAATAATAATAATAATAAAATAATCGAAAAAAATTGTATTCTAATGATATTGTAGCAGCTTGTCATATTTGCCTGAAAACACGGATAAAACCATAGACATAGAATTTTTTCCTAAGCCTATGGATAAAACGACATTTTCTGAAAAGGAATCCTAGCTTAATCGATTTATAGCCCCCGAAACTCCATGCTTATGGTCCAAGCTTTGGTCCAAGATCCCAGAGCGATCAGACATAACTTATTTTCACATACTTAGATGGAACCTTAGGTTCTCAGTAGCATCTCATATTCTTAATAATTCTTTGAATACCTGCGGGCCTGTGGAGGTCTCCTTGTGATACCTGGGCAGGTACCAGGTTAAGAAAGGTAACTAAAAATAAGTGTTAAATAACTTAAATTTACATGGCTGATTTTTTAAATAATATGTTTTGAAGAATATTATTTTAAAATAGTATCCTAAGTGTCAGACACTTTCCATGGGCCAAAACTTTTATCAGACGCTTTAAAGCTCCACAAAAAATAAAATATGAACTTTACTTATTTTTACGTAATATGTCTGATTTTTAACCGACTTCCAAAAAAGGAGGAGGTTCTCAATTATTATATTTAATTTCATGAAAATCGTTATATTTTATTCATAGAAAGGCAGTCGTAATTCCTATTATAATTCCATGATTTTATTTCGTTTACCACAGAACGCTTACTCATAACGGAGTGACAGAAAAACGTAGTGGTTATATTCTCTTTGGCTGCCAGTTGCGACACTAGCGCTTTGCGCATTCCGCGGAACTAAAGCTGTCACGGGCCTGCTCAGCCGAGCGATCCTGCCGAGCGATCGCTTAACTTCTGCATCAATCATTGATACATCGCAATCACCTCTGATTGGTTAACACTCTTCCACTATTGGACATAATCCATTGACGCAGCAAGAATGCCATAAATTCAGCCAATTACAACAATTGATACTGTAACAATGATTGATGCAGAAGTTACGCGATCGCGCGGCTGCCGAGCGATCGCGTAACTTCTGCATCAATCATTGATACATCGCAATCACCTCTGATTGGTTAACACTCTTCCACTATTGGACATAATCCATTGACGCAGCAAGAATGCCATAAATTCAGCCAATTACAACAATTGATACTGTAACAATGATTGATGCAGAAGTTACGCGATCGCTCAGCTGTAACTTCTTCATTCCACGCGGGCATGATTTATATAGTAATTAGGTTAAGCTAGCTAGCTTTAATTTATATTGTATAGTTTTCAATAAATGTTAAAAAAACGAAGCAAATAATCATAGTTACTCGCCAGACTTCTGATATTTTTGTGTTAAAATATTAAATGTTAAATAAATGTTAGTGACAGACGCTTTGTTTTATTTCCCATTGATTCTTTTATTACTCAAACTCCGCAGCCAACCTGACAAGTGATAGGTATTTGCCAAAATGAACTTTCCTGTGTGTTAAAAAATGTTTGGTCACCCTATTAGAACGAGATAAAATCCTCCCTTCAACATATCTCTCTCGGCACGTTTTTTGGAAAGGAGAGCTCAGTCCTAATAATGTATATTAAATATTAAGTCCATGGGAATATACTACTCTCTCATGGAACTAAAATATACTAATAAGTACTGCGTACAACTAGTACTTATTAGTTCCATGATTTTGGAACATACCCAGAGTATGGACCTGTGACATGAACATAGACAGAGAATGCTAAATGCTTTGATTATATACTGCGTATATAATATAATCAAAGGCTAAATGTTAACTTTACCCGAGTTAGTTAACAGGGGTGAAATCTTCATAAGATGCCTGGTTTGTTAGATAAATAATAGAAGATTGTTACACAAGGGACGTAAGTAAGCTATTACAGAACAAGATCCAATTTGGCGCCAGTGCGAGCGCAGCTCGCATAGGGCGCTAATGGATCGCGTGCACCCGAGATATTTAGTCACACGAGCGAGCGCAGCGAGCGAGGGTGAATATAGTTCGAGGGTGTAATAGCTACTTGCAACCGAGGTAAGCATTCTACTTTATATCATTCTTGCGAGGTAAATAAAACATTGGTAATGCAAATCACTTTACGAACAAACTTCACAAACTTTCAGATCAAATGAAATGCCGCCATTTCCATTTTTTTTCGTAAATAGTTTTCCATTTTTTTTTTACGGCTCTGAGTTCCAAGAAGTTTTGGATAGTTTGAAATGTATGGAAATTAAATGCCGCCATGTTCAGTGTTTTTTTTTCAGTAAAAAGTTTTCTTACCATTTTATAAGAAAAGAGATTGTTTACCAAGGAGTTTTGCATAGCTTGAACTGTAATGTGAACACACAGACATATTACTTCTCTTTATAACTCTGTGTGTGAACATTACAATTCAAGCATAGTGCGACGTAATGTTGCCTTGAATTGCAAACACCAACTTACAAGGAGACTTTCCACCATAGTAATCCCTAGTTACTGAGCAAGTATGATATAAATAAATGATATAAATAAAGTATGGTATAAATAAATATTTATATCATACTTGCTCAGTAACTAGGGATTACTATGGTGGAAAGTCTCCTTGTAAGTTGGTGTTTGCAATTCAAGGCAACATTACGTCGCACTATGCTTGAATTGTAATGTTCACACACAGAGTTATAAAGAGAAGTAATATGTCTGTGTGTTCACATTACAGTTCAAGCTATGCAAAACTCCTTGGTAAACAATCTCTTTTCTTATAAAATGGTAAGAAAACTTTTTACTGAAAAAAAAACACTGAACATGGCGGCATTTAATTTCCATACATTTCAAACTATCCAAAACTCCTTGGAACTCAGAGCCGTAAAAAAAAAATGGAAAACTATTTACGAAAAAAAAATGGAAATGGCGGCATTTCATTTGATCTGAAAGTTTGTGAAGTTTGTTCGTAAAGTGATTTAATTTCATTTTGCAATACCAATGTTTTATTTACCTCGCAAGAATGATATAAAGTAGAATGCTTACCTCGGTTGCAAGTAGCTATTACACCCTCGAACTATATTCACCCTCGCTCGCTCGTGTGACTAAATATCTCGGGTGCACGCGATCCATTAGCGCCCTATGCGAGCTGCGCTCGCACTGGCGCCAAATTGGATCTTGTTCTGCAATAGCTTACTTACGTCCCTTGTGTAACAATCTACTATTTATTTGCAGGAATATGGGTAGAGACATAGGTCTTAAAATAGTATTTCCCTTGCATATTTTACCATAATATAATATTGTGCAAATTGTTAGGTATTTTATTA
The DNA here is from genome assembly GCA_917051295.2 of Erebia ligea. Classification (NCBI taxonomy): domain Eukaryota; kingdom Metazoa; phylum Arthropoda; class Insecta; order Lepidoptera; family Nymphalidae; genus Erebia; species Erebia ligea. The sequence goes on from OU785241.1 coordinate 5,620,358, forward strand.
GATCATACTTTATCATAAAATTAAATGGAGAAATTAGGTCATGTGAGATTTTTACTCACTAAAACCCCCTCGGTGGCCACTCTCAGCGCGTTTGTGTTGAACGCGCTTTGGGCTCATCCCGGAGGACGCGGTCCGCCCACTTCACGTGCTTCGCCTTGAGCAGGGATGCTTGTGCCACAGCCCACAACCAAGCGACCCGAACCCTAAAGAATTTTAAAAATTGCCGCCCTTTTCGAATTTCGTGTGACATTATTATTATTATTATTCATTTATTTTACATAAGTCCATATTGTTTACATTTTTAAGACATGCTAATTAACTCATAATTATATTATTGTCTTTGAACACGAGTCATTGGCCTTGGCCCGTTAATAACTCTGTGTCCGTAATAGACTTGAGAGCACTGTTCAGTGCTCTTTACTGTGGAGAAATTCGTTCCGTTAAGACTGACAGTAAACTGCCGCAGTATCTAAGGAAATATATGACGTCATTAATCGACGCCATTTTTGTACAGTGAGCACTGAGCACTGGCGTTTTCGAGGTAAGGTGCTCTCTGTCTCAGTGCTGACTGCGTTCCGATATAAGCAGTACCCAGTATACCTAACTATAAAGGAACGGCTTCGCAGTGTAGTGAATTGACGTCACACCTTACAGTGCTCGCAGTGTATTTCGGAACACACCCTAACATCTGCAGGGCAATCGGCTAAAAATGACAGCTGCAGTGTAACCAAGTCATGGAGGAAGGAATTACGACTGCCGTCTATGGAGGTAGGACTAAAATAAAAACTAAGAATACTATATTTTATCCAATTTCTGTTTATTACCATCACGTAAGTGTGAGTGAAACAAAATATCGCTGTTTGTGTCTATTCGATTAGCAACTGGTCACAAGGTTCAGATTGTCAAATTATATCTTTTATCTTTTAATACTTGTCGGCAAGCTCACTTTCCATTCCACTTATCTGCTATAGTTACTTAAGACTCATTTAGGGAAATAATATTATATGTTCATAACACAATCTACAATACTAATACAAAGGGATGCTTAGTGGAACAGAATGTCGCCGAATTGAATATACTATCACTTTGGAGTCATACCTGCATTATTAGTCATAGGGTGCCCGTCGCACTGCCATGTCCCTGGCCTCTCTCTTCCTCGGTGTCCTGTACAATGAAATTGGAATATGACATCACTGCGGTAATGCCCTAAGACCTAGCTAATTAGTATTTCAATAATCCTAACCGTGGATATGTGAGGGTGCTATTGTACGATGGCCTTGAATTGTCTCATTTACTATTGTAATCTTATAACCCATCGTGGGTGATATGCTTTATACCTTGGGCACTGCTCGTGCCTGCCACTAATTGTGACTCTCAACTGTAGGGAGATTGTTTACGTCCCCACTCTTCTCGATATGCTTTATACCTTGGGCACTGCTCGTGCCTGCCACTAATTGTGACTCTCAACTGTAGGGAGATTGTTTACGTCCCCACTCTTCTCTCAGCTATGGGGAGATCGTTTACGTCCCCAGCTGTGGGGAGATTGTTTACGTCCCCTCTCTTCTCATACCTTCGGTAGTGCTGCCTCCAATTGTGACTCTCAACTGTGGGGAGATTGTTTACGTCCCCACTCTTCTCTCAGCTAAGGGGAGATCGTTTACGTCCCCTCTCTTCTCATACTTTAACTATTGCACCACCATCGTACTCAACGTTCAGATATCCACGGTCCACCCAGTTGATACCCCATGAGAGCGCGCACTCACTAAGTTGACTAACAAATAGATGCTATGAAATTATGATATCGTTACACATAAAGTATACGTAGGCAATTAGTTAGATAATTAGTTTAGCAATTCAACCTAGGTACTTAGCTTTGATTTCACCATCCGCGCGTGACACCAGGCGACAGGTACAGCGTCCAGCTCCCTCGGGACGGCAGCCCACGCGCACTGTTCACTGTTCAACCACTATTTCAAAAGTGACGATATTTGAGCCAACGGATCTAATGATTACGTAACCAGCAAAATCATAGAGTGAAACCATTTCAGATGTGTCACAGATAAATCATATTCTATTATAATTCTACCATAGACTAATGTTGCCATTATTCTCACCATAGATCCAAACATTTCGCGAAGACATAGACGCACTTCGCGACACTCCCGGCCGGAACAGAAAATTTAGAATAGGCATAACAAACTGCTCGTCCACTCTCTTATCTTCTGTAGAGCTTTAGTGGCTGCAACTCTCCTCAACCTGGTCCCTTGACCTTCTTCTTCCTTTTCGCTGTCTCCCTTTAGTGACTCAAATCTCTCAGACTCGCCAACCTCTCTATCTAATTCTCTCATTTCCTGATCTACGACTTCGCTATCTACATCATCCCGTGTTGGTTCTTCAACTTGCTCTGATGGTGAGTTCTCTTCAGGTTCTGTCTCCTCTGAGATAATTGTTTGTCTTTCTACACTTCCCTCTAAAGGTTCTATTAAAATTGCAGGAGCATATTCCTCAGAGATATTTTCCTTTTCAAATCTCATATCAATGTCTCCTTCTGATTCTTGAGCTTCAAGAGGATAGAGATGTGCTATTGACCTTGTAAACTCTTTATCTCCTACTCTTACTATGGCTACTCTGCATAAACCATCACTTCCCTTTTTTAGAGAAACAATTTTTCCTATTTTCCAGGTTTCTCTATTCTTGTTTTCTCCCTTTATTTGAACTATCTGTCCTATCGCTGGAGATAGTTTCGAAGTGACGCGCGGTTCTTTAAGCGAGTGTTGATACCTTTCTCGAAGACTTAGCAAGTATCTGTTCACAAACATCTCTTTAAATTCTCTTAAGATAATGAGACCTCTTCTCCAACTTTTTATAAGATCGACTTTAATCGTAGTACCTTTATCTATACAACCTTCAACTGATTCTTCCATAGTTATGCAATTTCCAGGTGTAAGAAAATCAACTGGTTTTAAAATTATGTCCAATTCTGAATCTACGCATGTGAGTGGTCGTGAATTTAATACGGCTTCAATTTCTTTGACAACTGTAGTTAGTTGACTGTCTGAAAGCATGTGTTTTGCTAATGTTCGTTTCATACAATTCTTAGTTAATCCGACTAGTCTCTCGTAGAATCCACCGTACCACGGCGCTAATTGTGGTATGAATCTCCATTTAATTTCGTTAACAACACAATATTGTTTCGAAAGGATTTCTGATATAAGTTTAAAATGAGTAGCGTTATCTGTTGTAATTAATTTAGGGACCTTTCTGGTCGCTATCATTCTTCTCAATGCTAATAAACCTTCCTCGGCTGTGAGATCTTGTACTAGTTCTAAATGAACAGCTCTAATCGCTAAACAAGTAAATAAACAAATCCATCTTTTCTGACCATTCTTGACAAGGACAGGACCCATATAGTCTATTCCCACAAAAGTAAATGGTTCGCTGCAACTCACTCTTTCTGCAGGAAGTGCTGGAGTAGTTGGTAGCTTAAATGGACCAGCTCCGTGTTTTACGCACCTTGGACAACTCCTTATTACTTTCTGAACTTGAGATTTGCCTTGTGGTATCCAATATGACTGTCTAATGAGACTAAGTGTGTGATTTGCTCCTACATGGTAATTATCACTGTGGACCTTCTTTATCAAATTAATTGTAAAATCACATTCCTTAGGAATCAATATCGGGTACCGTTTGTCAAACGACAGATCTGCATTCTGAAGGCGTCCTTTGCAACGTAGCAATCCATCAACATCCTTGAATAACTTGAGGTTGCGGCTTAAATCAGTTTCTTTCCCAGCAACTTCATGGGCGAAGTAGTCTGCTTGAAGCTTCTTTATTTCTTCCGTAATGCTAAGCGGTTCCTTGTGTCTAGCACCGATATCTTCTGTGAAATTATTCTCTTTCTCAAAATTAACATTTTCTTCATTAGAAGTATTCGGTAGATCCTCCCGCGTCGAAAGAAAAAAAGTTTGTGACGTCTTCTTAATAGGAAACGTCCAATTACTGGATTCTGATAAAAACTGTGGACCTTTAAGCCATCTTTCTTTATCCTCTTTAGAACTCGCTGGTCTAGTTGCAACATCCGCTGGATTTAATTCTGAAGGCACATATTTAATCATGAGTTCTTTGTTACTTTTTATTTCTTCAACTCGTCTTGCTACAAACGGTGGTAGTAATTTATCAGATTGACACCATTCTATGACAATTTGGCTGTCTGTCCATAATGTTTGACGTCCTATTTTCATATGAAATGCTTTTGAAATCATCTTAATTAGTCTGCAACCTATTAATACTCCTAGTAACTCTAATCGAGGGATTTTTAAATGTTGTTGATCTTTTATAGGAACTAATCGTGTTTTCCCAATGATAAAACTTCTTTTAGTTCCATGTGTTACATACACAACGGCAGCATATGCTTTGAGTGATGCGTCTGTGAAACAATGCAAATGATATTCTTCACTTTTTACGTTCTCCATGTAACACCTGGATACCGATATTTCCTTAATAGTTTCTAATTCCTTTCTTATTTCCAACCATTCAACCTGGTTTTCTTTTGAAAGTGTTGTGTCCAATTTAACTTTGGTCTGCCATAGGTTTTGGAGAAATAGTTTAGCTGACAAAATTTGTGGTGCTACTAATCCACAGGGATCGTATACTGAAGCAATTATTTTTAAGACTTCACGTTTAGAATTTGCTTGTGTATCTATCTTGAATCTTAGGTGTAATGTATCATGTTCTAAATTCCAGTCTAGACCCAAAATTTTTACAACTTTCTCCTTGACACTATCGGGTATTTTGTTTAGAAACTGGTTTGAATTTGAACTCCAATCTCTAAGGTTCATAGATATTTGATGAAAAGCATTTTTCACGTCTTCATAAAATTGAACTGCTTCATCCTGCGTTTGAACTCCGCTTACTAAGTTATCGACATAAATGTCTTTCGATACCAATTGTAGTTGTTCATTTCCTTTAGAAAGATGATGTTTAATTGTCGCATTTAGCAGAAATGGACTTGATATAATTCCGAAAGGGACTCTACAAAATCGCAAACAAACAATGTTATCGTTACTCGGTGGTTTTTCTACATCTTTCAACTAAATAAATCTAGTCACATCACGATCTTGTTCATGTAGCCCTATCTGAAGGAAAGCTTTCTCTACATCTGCTGACAGAGCAATATTATGGCTTCGAAATCTAATTAATATACTTGTCAAATCTTCTAACATCAACGGACCGCAATAGAGGCATTCATTTAAACTTTTGTTATCTTTAATTTTTGATGAAGCATCATAAACAATTCTGATTGGTTTATCCCTTTGAGCAACGCAATGATGTGGTAGATAATGTACTGGATGATCCACGTGTGCTTCACTTGATACTGTTTCGACTATTCCTTTCGATATTTGTTCCTGAATAGCATCGTCATAAACTTTTAAGGTTTCTTTATCTAATCGTTTAACTAAATTTACTAATCGACCATATGCTAATCCATAATTAGGTGTCAGTGCTGGTGGATATTCATTCCATGGCCAGCTGACATAATATCTACCATCTATTAATTTTGTGGTTTCATTAAATTTATTTATAGCCTCTTCCTCCCTAGTAACTTTAGGTGAATCGGTTATACCAATTGACTCTAGTTCCCAAAGGAATGCTATACTTCCATGATCTAATGGCATGTCAGGTTTGCTTAATCCGAAATCGATACTTGCTTGAAAATATGTAACAACTGACATGTGTTCCTTTTCCTTATCCTTATGCGGAATCTGACCAGAAAGTATCCATCCAAACTCGGAATCAATTAAATATAAATCTTTATTTATCTGTATTCTATCTAAATGAAGAAATGAATAGTAATAATCATTCCCAATAAGAATATCAACTCGATTTTTCAAAGATCCGTCATCCGCAAGTTCCAATTTATTCTTCCTTTCATTAAGTTCATCAACATAAGGTACTCCTTGAGAAATCATAGGTACAACGTTCGCATGAATAATCTTCCACTTCCTAGATTTAGTTTCTAACTTAAGTTGAACAACTGGACTAATAAATTCTTGTGGATTCTTTGAACCAAAAGTATAAACTGATAAACTTTCTTCCTTTTCTACGGACAGATTTAATTGTTTTGCAACCTTCCGGGTGATGTACGATCTCTGAGAGCCTGAATCGAATAGTATACGGCATCGTGTTTGATTGGATTTGTTATCATCTCCCCGGACTGTTACTACGGCTGTTTGAAGGGCCGTATGTCATTTTCTATTTACTGTTGTTAAAGTTGTGCCTTCTGATCCAGATTGAAATTTTTCTTTACAAAGTGCACTGTGGTGCTGTCTACGTCTCTTACAGTAATAACAGGGTTTATTACTACGACACTGAGCAATTTGATGATCTCTACTAAGACATCCGTAGCATTTACCTTTAGCCATTAATATTCGCTCCTGGTAAGTCTTATATTTTTCACATAGATCACTAAAATGGTCACCTTTACAGAACATACAGAACGGTTTTATTTTCTTCCTTTGAACTTCATCTCTTGACTTGTTATCTTCGTTAAATGTACTTCCTCTTTGTAAAAATCGTCTCTTTCTAAAGCTCGAAGGTTCTATCCTTCTTGCATGTGTATCCCAATTATGTTTTCTAAATTCATTTCTAGGTTGTCTTTCCCTTCTGTGCTGTTTATATCTTTGATTTTCTTGAGCTATATGTAAAGTTTCCACTGTGTAATTTTCAACTTCTTTAATGCTACTCCCTTGGGTGATCCTGTTAGCATCTTCTTTAGCTGTAATTATTTTTTCCAATTGTTGTCTTATTTCATTTATAGAATCGTCTCTAGTTTTTAATTTTAACTCGTAGATGAGATCTTCAGGAAATTTACTGAATATGAGATGACGCAGGTGATTGTGATTCACATCTTCTCCTAGCGACTCTAAGACCCGCAAATGTTTCTCCATTTCATTCAATGCTTTCCGGCATGAGACTATTGTTGAGTCTGCAGTAGCCACTTTAGATAATGCTGAATAATGTGCATCAATCAGATGAGAACCTTTGCCATATCTATCTTTAAGAGTTTTAATAGCTATGCTGTAGTTCTTGTTCGTTGTATCAAGACCGTCAATAGCCTTTTTAGCCTCTCCTTTCAATGAAGATTTAAGGTATAACAATTTGTCTACATCGGTGATATTTCTATTGTGGATGTTCGATTGAAATTGATCCCAAAATTGATGCCAATTCAATATATCACCCTCAAATTCGGGTAGATTTAGCTTAGGTAGACGGCATGATGTTATCGTATCCGTCACCTTACTGATCGGTGAGGTTTCAATATTATTTTGAAATAATTTCAATTTCACTACTAGCTCCGCTAGACTTTCTTCAGCTTTCAGCTGTATTTCGCTGATTTCACATATATCATCTGATGCAGGAACGTTCACCATCCGAAAGTAATTTGTTAAATCTTCTTGGAATCTTATCAAGAGACTTTGTAACTTAGTCTTGACCACTTCTGCATCGTGAATTAAGTTAGTAGTTAGAGAGCCGAGATTTAAAGCCTGATTCGAGAGAGTTTCTATTTGAGTAATAAGAAGTCTTAACCTCTTAAGTAATAAATCATCCATGATGAATCTTCTGTAATAATATATTAAGATAGAACAATACCTATCGTCCAAAAAAAAATTTTTATAAATATTTCATTATAATTTTATGTAATTACTAGTAATCCCACTTAAAATAAAAAATTAAAAAATTATTTCATCACTTCCTATCCTAAAAGGATAATAAAGCTTCGCTTGTCATAATATAAATTTCCGTTAAGATTTCGAAAAGTTATTTCAATTTATTCAGTTGTATAATTCACTTGTTGTACGAGTGGCTTACTCTTATACTATTCATCAATTTACCTAGTCAACCATTTACAATATTGAATATACATATATGTGGAGAGTACATGCTCCCTTGGTACACCTAACTAACATTGATATACTCTCGGCATAATTGAATAGTTACTAATCGAGAACGTGGTTATCATTTATGTTTTTCTACTTTCTAAACCTCTATAAACTTTCTATATAGGTATATAGTATGTATATAGCTAGTATTATAATAATAATTGAAAGTTAAAAGAATTGAAATTCATAATAACAATGTACCTATCTCCATGAAATTAAAACTTAATATTGTTTTGAAATAATACTATAGAATTTCCTTTAAATTCTATTATAAACATAACCCATGTATATTATGTTCAATTTAGATACTTGTATTTAAACTCATAACTTACTTTCAAAAAAAAAATTAGCTATATTTATTCAAATTTGAAAAATCACTAAGATCAAATAAAATTCTAACTTTAACCCATGAATAATGTTATTAATCCTTAATTTTAGTACATAGGTATCTTAGTATCCACTGATAAGCACCTATATACTTTTGTATTCCTTTAAAAATGAAAATATTAACTTGATAATTTTAAAGGTTGTTTTCCATATATAGAAAATATATTTGTAATCCTATACTTGTAAATAGACTATTCTGAATCTAAATCTTCAATAAGATAACACCAAATTAACTTCAATAACCTATAAACAATTATACTTTTCTTAAATTCACTTATTATTAAAATGAATTCTGTTTTTAGGCAATTTCCTCCCACAAGATGTCAGATATTCTCTTTAATAGGTAGATAAGTATATATTCATGTAATTCCTAGTTCAATTCCACTTCATTAAAGAACAGTATTTATTCCTTAGGTCAATTCTCGCTTGATGGACATTCAAATATTCAAAATTATAATATTGTAATGCATAGATAGCCATAAAAAGGGAAACACGAGGTACTCACCACGTGTAGGTACCTGTCGTTTGTATTGAAAACTCCAGTAAATCAGTTAAACTTCAGTCTTTGATGTTACTGCTTGGACAATATGATTTCCTTCTGGAAAATTAATTAACTCTTTGTAGGAACAGATAATCCTATTAGAAACTTTGAGTTTACTCACTTCACAACTTATATTTCTTATTCAAATTTTAACCACCATTATTTTATTTAAATTTCGTTTAAAAAGCACTTATTTACCTGCGTTGTTAATTTTCACTCTTTAATTGGGTTTTAGGGCAACTATTTTCATCTACTTGATCCACTAATAATATTGTATGATGTACAGTGCACTGAAATAACGTTAAATGCCAATTGCAAGTTCCGCCATGTTAACATAAGCAGTTTTACAAGAAAAATGTCTATGACACATCCGAAATGGCCTACGTGACGCCCGCTTCTTAAGTTGGTACTAACGAAAATTTTCCATAGAAACAAATTTGACTTCCTTTATAGATAAATATCAACTAAAAAATATCGTTCCAAATTCGTTCGTTTATTACACTCTATGGAATCCCCCAGATCAACGCGGGAAAATTCAAATTTTTCAATTAGCGTCTCGGAAATCAATTCTGCCAACGTACCCGTGCTATTTTTTCATCGCGTTCACGCCGCGTCACGCCCTCTAGCGTCGAGCAGCAGAACTAATTGGGCTATTTTTAGACCAAACGAGAATTCAAGTTCAAAATTCACATTTTAACCTCAAAGTATGAAAAATTTATCAAATTTCGTTTGCTGTCAACGACAACCATCATTGTAGCTCGGCAGCAATGTATCCACACATTCAAATCTTTCATTTGTTGCTATATTTCACATAAATTAGAGAGAGAAACAACGTGGCACTTTGTTATAATTTTAGCTCGGTATGACTCCATTGTGCTGAGAGCTCTGGTTCATATTATCAAATCATGATCCCAGCAGCATCTCCACCATGTCGGCAAGCTCACTTTCCATTCCACTTATCTGCTATAGTTACTTAAGACTCATTTAGGGAAATAATATTATATGTTCATAACACAATCTACAATACTAATACAAAGGGATGCTTAGTGGAACAGAATGTCGCCGAATTGAATATACTATCACTTTGGAGTCATACCTGCATTATTAGTCATAGGGTGCCCGTCGCACTGCCATGTCCCTGGCCTCTCTCTTCCTCGGTGTCCTGTACAATGAAATTGGAATATGACATCACTGCGGTAATGCCCTAAGACCTAGCTAATTAGTATTTCAATAATCCTAACCGTGGATATGTGAGGGTGCTATTGTACGATGGCCTTGAATTGTCTCATTTACTATTGTAATCTTATAACCCATCGTGGGTGATATGCTTTATACCTTGGGCACTGCTCGTGCCTGCCACTAATTGTGACTCTCAACTGTAGGGAGATTGTTTACGTCCCCACTCTTCTCGATATGCTTTATACCTTGGGCACTGCTCGTGCCTGCCACTAATTGTGACTCTCAACTGTAGGGAGATTGTTTACGTCCCCACTCTTCTCTCAGCTATGGGGAGATCGTTTACGTCCCCAGCTGTGGGGAGATTGTTTACGTCCCCTCTCTTCTCATACCTTCGGTAGTGCTGCCTCCAATTGTGACTCTCAACTGTGGGGAGATTGTTTACGTCCCCACTCTTCTCTCAGCTAAGGGGAGATCGTTTACGTCCCCTCTCTTCTCATACTTTAACTATTGCACCACCATCGTACTCAACGTTCAGATATCCACGGTCCACCCAGTTGATACCCCATGAGAGCGCGCACTCACTAAGTTGACTAACAAATAGATGCTATGAAATTATGATATCGTTACACATAAAGTATACGTAGGCAATTAGTTAGATAATTAGTTTAGCAATTCAACCTAGGTACTTAGCTTTGATTTCACCATCCGCGCGTGACACCAGGCGACAGGTACAGCGTCCAGCTCCCTCGGGACGGCAGCCCACGCGCACTGTTCACTGTTCAACCACTATTTCAAAAGTGACGATATTTGAGCCAACGGATCTAATGATTACGTAACCAGCAAAATCATAGAGTGAAACCATTTCAGATGTGTCACAGATAAATCATATTCTATTATAATTCTACCATAGACTAATGTTGCCATTATTCTCACCATAGATCCAAACATTTCGCGAAGACATAGACGCACTTCGCGACAATACTGTCAAATTCAAAATACCCTATTCTTGTACGAATAATACGGGTCGTTAACTGTACACATAATTTTGTTGCTTAGTATTTGTTTGTTTACATTCGAGGTTACAGAAAAGATTTTTAAGAATTTCTTTATTTAAAGTAAATTTCTAAGGTGCATAAAGCTCTAAAATCAAAGCCAAGTGTCCACAAAAAATGTATTGTGCCTTTGAGGGACGTAAATCCAATAGTTTAAGAAAATAAAATGATACAGAATCTGTCGGGTTTCATCGGTGAGTTTTGGCAATGGTTCTTGTTTAAGACTAAGGATTTTACTAGTAAATAGGTAAGCAAAGGTAAGAAAAAGTAAATAAATATGTTTAAGTACTCAATTACATACTTATTTAATAATAATAATGATATTTCGCCAAAACGCTTTTAGGTTACTAGTGCTGTGAAATAGATTATTGATAATTATTGCACTAGTACGTACATACGAGTATTATGTACTCTCTAATCTCTATGTTGTAGATTTCCTTAAAAATGAACTAATAAAAAGGAAATGGATAGAAATGATAAAAAGACCTAATAGGATACCGCGGCATAACAGTCGTATTTGCTCAAAACATTTCACAGAAGACTCATTTTTGCCAAACGAATACACCAAACTAGGCGACTGAAATCAAATGCTATACCCACTATAAATTTACCCCAAGAAATAGGCGTTATCACGACAAGAAAGTTTAATATTTATAAATTAACTAGCTGACCCGGTGAACTTCGTACCGCCAACTTATCTATAAGAATAAAACAAATAAACTATCCTATCTTTTAAGTTAGACCAAATTACAGATAGTTACGAAGTTTGATCAAAATCGGTTCAGTAGTTTCAGGGTTTATCCCGAACATACCTACATCGTGACACGAGATTTTTATATACTTATATAAGATCGGATATTATATTGTACCAATTTTTACCCGACTACGACAAAGCCCAAAGGAAGGGTTCTGGAGTATGATTTTAGCTGTCGATGGTATTTAGCTATTTACGAATGTTCCTCCGTTACACCTTCATGAAGCAATCATAATCAAATAATTACGAAAGTTGGTGGTATTCTCTAAAATTGATTTGGTGTAACGATCGCAATGGCTTCCACTCTCCCGCTAAAGGTTAAAATGCATTAATACACCAAGAACGCCGTAAGTGCAGCCAATCAGAGGTCATCACGATTGTTACACTGATGCAATAATTTTTAGATAATACGAGTTTTTCTAATTAGAATTCTTTTTCTAATTTTTTTCTAAAACATTAGATATTTGCGGTATTATACTGTCATCATTTCATTTTGAAATGGGATATTTGGAAGACGATATTTTGGGCAAATTATATTCTTTGTACATGTAGTATGTAAATAAAATAAAATATATTGAAACTTACTAACTAAACTGCATTTTAATCAATAACCCCGTGCGTAATTAGTATAAGGAGTGTGGTGCCAACCACGTAAAGATTTTTTTTAGTTTTAATTAATTTAGTAACTAGTAATATAGTTAAAATTTTACCTTCTTTTATAAATTATTTAGTTGCTATTTGGGTTTAAATAAGGTTATTTATTATTATTTTTAGTATTAAATAAATAAATAACAAGAAATTTGTAATCAATAAATGTACTACTTTGATTTCAGTAAAGTAGTTAATTATTAAAACTAATCTGTCGTACTATGCGGGCTAGTTCGGGTTGCTAGATTCAAGAAAATTTTGCGACAGTGGCGCCCCTATTTATTTCACGACTTTTTTGCCAAGCTATAGTACCTATGGCTTGTATATTTTTATAATTATTGTTAAAATCTGTCATCACCTATCCCGAAGGAACCCTATAATTTTTGGGATAAAAATATTCTCTAAGTTAGGTATCCCAGGGCAGAAAAGTATGTCAAGTTGCAATCAATCCATATTGCAACTTGATAGTAAGTATTTACTGGTTTGAACGTGATCGGCTAACAGGCAGCCAAAAATAAAAAGTAACTGTATGGATACTGTTTTAGGCTCTTTATGGATACTAAAGCATTCTCTATTTTAAGATTGTTTTATACAAAAATCATCATTTATATTTCACAGATTACGTATGTTAGACAATAATATAAACGACTGCCACCCATCACTAGGAAAATCCTAGTGATGGGTGATTGTGTGATCCTAGTGATTGTGTTTTTAGTGACAAACTAAAAACACAATCTTACTTCTATAGTCTTCATTATTCTATGAACCAAGTGTAACGATTGCAATCATCTCTGATTGGTTAACACTCTTCCACTAGTGGACAAAATCAACTCTGTGACAAAATCCATTGACGCAGCAAGAATAGGTACCATAAATTCAGCCCATCACATCAATTGGTACTGTAACAATGATTGATGCAGAAGTTACACAATCGCCCAGGTGAAAAGCACAAACTTCAAAATTAGCGAAAATAAAATTTAGGTACCAGTATTTATAATGTACTCTGTGGTACCCAGGTACCTACCTATTGTTATTTGTTTTGTTGATTTATTGTTTTGATGATCTCAAGTACGAGCAATTATCTAACGATACCAGTTAAAAAAATCATCCATTAGGTGTATCCATGGTGTATCCCAAATTTAAGTCACCATGTCTAGTGATACAGAAAATCAGGTGGAATTATTAGAAAATGTCTCGGAAATCATGGACAGTTTATCGGTATGTGTGCAAACACATTTTCCTATTTTAGCTTTTAATTATGTGGCTCAGCTATAGTATAGTCGCCGCGGAGTTGGGACGTTCACATATGTTTTTACAGAAAGACCTTGATGTGGAAAGCTTTGCACTAAAATATTTCATGTCGGAAACTAAGTATACCCCTCCCTCGCGGCAACTATACTATAGCCCAGCCAGAGTGTTTAAATTAGTGCACTTTTACCGTGCAAGAAATTACTTTAAATCTCAAATGTTATGAATTTGCTGAAAACACATAAGCAAAGTGATTTGTACCTATAATTTTAGTGTACCTATCGATTATACTAAGAAGCACTTGCAGCATTTTCTACATTTTTTAATGTTATTTTAACACATTTCATTTAAATGTAATTCCAAAAAGATATTTCCAACTATGTGCACAAAAAGTGTGCTACTTTATAGATTAATGAATAACTTGCTCACCACATTTACTTACAATAAATTGTGAACTACTAATAAGTTAGAATTGTGGTAACATGTTAGAAATCTTACCTACTGCAAGTTCCATTATCAAGTTCTTGCAAGTTGTCCAAGACCCAAGTGGTTAGACGATATAAAGAGGACAGGTCATAGAGCAATAAATAAAATATTTATTCTGTATGTTATCCTAAATCACTCATTCATTTGAGATGAAACTTTGTACTGAGTGGAATGTACTAATGTTATTGGAATTTCATCATCATCATGGTTGCGTGCCTTCCCTAAATCAAAGTTTGGCTTTCATCACACAAAAAGCTTCTCTATAAATAAAGTCCCATCTCTAATTTTGGATAAAATTATCACCATCACCAGCCTATCTGCATCCACTGCTGAACTTGTAATTACAGATCAGTTGCGCCAAAATCTACATACTTAATATCTCTAGTGTGGATGTAGCTGGTAAAAATAGATGACAGCACTTCCAGAAAAGGGAGATAGTGCCCTTTTCCTTGCCCCCTGCCCCCATTCCTTGCCCTGATCTAATTTAAACATTGTTTACAGAAAGAGTTGCAAGAGCTGTATTCATACAGGGATCTGTTTTTTGAAAACCATCCATTAGAAATGGCATCAGAAAAGAATAAGTGTGTTGAAAAGAAAAAAGAATTATTAGTTAAAAAATTTGAAAGCTTTGATGGTAAGTTTTACTTACTTACTTACTAATGATTGATGATTAATATTTTTTTAATTTCTTACTTAATAATGATTGATGCTTTTGATTGGTTCCAAGCAGTGGCGATTCCTGGTGGTCAATCTTGGTTTGGCACTAGCTTATGGTTAGGTATTTTCTCAATAAAATACATTTACTCACCTAAATAATAAAATATATCACTGATTAGGGGTTGGATAGGTTTAATATAATTGCCATATCCTTAACAGATTTGCCCGCAACCATCTTGGACTACATTACACCCACCTGGTGACATTGCATTCATTGCAGGGCTAACTTGTACTTAGTGGAATAAAAAAAACTATGCAATATTATTAAGTATATTTATTTATTTTCCAAAAAGTATTGGAAAATATAACATTAAAATAAGAAATACAAAAAAAATTGAAAACTTCTAATCGTGAATAATGATAATATGAGTGTTGTAATCTGTGCCTACTCAAGTTTTCAATCAATCAATATTTATTTATTCAAATTACCTACACTGTACACTTATTGACTACTCTGCTACATTTTCATAACCCATCTTTTCAAGCGATTTTAAACTAAATTTGGTACAGAGGACATAGGCTACATTAATTTATCCCGGAAACCGTTTCTACTGGATTATCAAAAACTTAAAACATATGCTTTTTTATATACCTATCTAATAGTAAATCTATCTATTTATACATAAAATCTACATGTTGCTCGACAGATAAAAAGTTTTCAATAACGCGATCATAAAAATCGTTGCTACTACGCAACTCTGACAGCATCTCTTTTTCAATTGATAAAAGAGCCAAAAAGCTCAGTCTCTCCTGCCCATGCGTATTTCTAAGGTATGTTTTTATTCGCTTTAGAGCAGAAAATGTGTGCTCAATGGACACAGTTGTTGCCGGTATTGTGCAAATCAGATTTGAAAGTTTGTAAACTTGTTCAAAACTTGTGTTTATATTTTTGTTTTCTATGTATAATAATACATTATAAGGTGTGATATTTTTAGAGGTTGTTGAAGCCATACCTTCAATCTCCATTGATACTGAATTAACATAGTGTCGGATAGCCTCAGTGCTCGAGTATAATACAATCAACTCATTTTTCAGTTGACTATCAAAAATGTCTTTATACAATTCAATAAGATTTGACACTAAGCAATCTGGAAAATTATTTTTTTCTGCATATTCAATGAAGTTTTTACTGTTTAATAAATCAAAATATTTCAATGTCTCAAATGATGAAAACCTTTCTGAAATCTGCATTATTAGATTATCTACGATTTCGTAGAATAGTTTCTTATATATGGTTTTGTCCGAATCAAATTGATCATTCATTTGTTTTTGAACAGGAGTCTGCACAGCTTCTAAAGTGCATTGCCAAACCTCTAAAAAACCTTTTCTCTGTTTTCTCAAAAATCTGACGAATTTGTTGATTTGATTAACACAAAATATTATGTCTAAATTTTCACTCTGTAAAGTGTTGAATAATGTGTCTGAGTGGGTAAACAATTTAGAAAAAACGTTTAACATAAACACTGTTTCGAAGCTCTTCAAAAATTTACTGTAGCCATGTGCTGCCATACGATCTTTACTCTCCCAGACACTATCGTCATTCTTAATACTGTCGAAGAATTCCACAATATCATCCCTATATGTATGCACTACATTTACTAATCGTGAGCTGAAGCACCATCTCGTTGCGGCTAAAGACGGGATCTTTCGTTTTAAGTATTCCTTTAGAGAGTGGGGTTTTTTACTTGAGTGAGATGGAAATGTCGCTATGCCGTTTAATGTGCTGAAAAATATTTTACACCCTCTTACACTATTTAAACCTTGAGATAACACCAAGTTCAGCACATGCGCGTAGCAGTGGACAAAAAGAGCATTTGGACATAAATCTCTTACTTTATTTTGCAGCCCATTTATGTGTCCGCTCATTACTGCTGCACCATCGTAAGTTTGAGCGACTAACTTTTGCATGACGTCGTATTTTTGGAGTAGTGTTTTAACAAGTTTAAAAACGTCTTCTGCCGACCTGCCGTTGCTTACATCGATGAATCCCACGAAAGTTTCATGAATTTTGCCTTTTAAACAATATCGGAACACCACTGATAATTGAGACTTCATTTGAATGTCTGACGACTCATCCAGCATAATTGCAACAAATTCTGATAGTTCAAGTTGTTTGCAAATGTGACTGTTAAGTAGTTCACCTACAGCTTTGATTAGATTATTTTGGATTGCCATCGACATACCTTTAAAAACAGTAGCTGTTTGAAAGTGTTCTGCCAGTGTTGAATCATATCGTTTCAATAGATTAAAAAGTTCAATATAGTTACCTCGATTTAAAGAATTGGCAGACTCGTCATGTCCTCTAAACGGTAACTCTTGGTTTGCAAGGAAACATGTCACGTCTATAAGCCGCTTAAGTACTTCACGGTTCTTTTTAACTTGCAGGTTGTGCTGTGAATTTAATTCTCTTATCTGCATACTGAGAGCTTCATCAACTCTTTTCTCACTGAAACTCGCTAACATAAGTACACATTGTAAGTGAGAAATGCTCTGTTTATGTTTTTTTTGAGCACTCTGTAAAGCATTTAAATTTGTTACACCTGTAGAATTCCAGGGAGAATTAGCTCGTGAAAATAGCATACAAGGCCAACAAAATAATTTTGCTTTATTTTCACAGCCTGCTAACCATGGATATAAAGTGTACTGATGTTCATTAAAATGTCGAGTATATTCTCTCTTTCTGTCTGCGTGCACTGATTTTAATTTTGATGATAATTTTGGGCAAGGACGTCCATTTTTTATGATTGAAAGCTTTTCGGAGAATGATCTTGCCGAAAAAGGTGTCTCTAGGAGATCTTCTATTACAGATTTTGCACTCATGTTGCGATCTTAAATTATACACACTAAAAATTATTCATTAATTATTACTATTTAATTATTAACAACCACCACTACAGCCCATTAACGTCCCACCGCTGGGCACAGGCCTCCACTCTCGTAGGAGAGAGGGAATTAGAGCCCACCACGCTGCTCCAATGCGGGTTGGCGGGCTATTATTAACAATACATATTAATTATCAAAAGTATAATTTATTTAAGTAAGTAAATTAACTGACCAAAACCAAAAATAAACTCGAAAATAAAGTCAGCAATTCGCAATTCATAGCGCAAACCTTTTGTTTCTGGGTGTAGAACGTATCAACGTAGTGATTGTATACTCTTTGGTCGGTGGCGCAAACCCCTCACATAATGGCGGCGGACCTGTATAATCTATGGTACGCGGCCAGCGGCGACCAACCCAAGGCGTAGACAGAGAAAGATCAAGGTGACGTTACGCGCGACCCGCCGAGCGATCGCGTAACTTCTGCATCAATCATTGTTACAGTATCAATTGTTGTTATTGGCTGAATTTATGGCATTCTTGCTGCGTCAATGGATTATGTCCAATAGTGGAAGAGTGTTAACCAATCAGAGGTGATTGCGATGTATCAATGATTGATGCAGAAGTTACGCGATCGCTCGGCCGTGCGCGAGGCTTTTATGCGGGCGTAAAGAGCAACGGCGAACTTCCATACATCAATAATAATGAGAAAAAATAATTATGTACACGTGTGAAAAAAATAGGTTTTTGTATGCGTCGAATATGAAGCTCACAGCAGCTAGATTTTTTTTTTATGAGCCTAGAAAAAAAAGATATTTCGTTTTTAAGTTTTGTAGGTTATGTGGTAATGTCCATAGAGGTAATATATCTCTATGGGTAATGTCACTTCTAAAAATGACAACCGGAAGAAAGCCACAGAAACAAAGACAGATGACAACCACAGACCAGTAAAACATTCGGCACAACCACAGACAATCAGCATCAGTGCTGCCATAATATTCTTTCAATTATTACCATTCTGTTAGAGATTATTAAATAATGTATGCAAGGAAATTCACTTAAATAATATAAAATACACTAAAAAAAAAGAGCAATACTATTATTTATGCAAACATTAATCAGATGAAATAATTAAAATTTTTAAAACGATACAAAAATATAATCTACTAATTTAGCTTTATTTTAGCTACTAGGTAGATTATACATAAAATGGTAACACTAAACTGAGAAACAGGAACTAAATAATCAAAAAAGATTCTCTAAATATTTTATTTTTTTACCTAGGTTCAATTAATTAAAGTGAATACTTGATAAAATTTAAAAAAATAAGCAAATTACTTTAGTCTTTACCTTACTTGTGTACAATCACGATTTAGTAAATGTGGTCAATAAAAATTTCGCCGTTGCTCTTTAAATAGTACCTACCTAGTTTTATTTTCATCAAACTAAAGGACATGTTCCAGTTTAGTATGGAGGGTGGTTTTTTATTCTGATTTTCAATGAACCAGAACCAAACTGCCATCACGTGAAAGAGAAAAATTATAACATTACACGCCATTTAGGTAATAATTTTAGTTATAGACTGTCTAAGCTAAGTCTGCAGCAGTAAGAAAATGGTAGAATTTCAAAATCTGTTGGTGACAACACAGAGTGTAATGCGAAAAAACGCACTTGATACTTGTGTTTTTTGTTTTCAATCTGCTTTCCTGGGAGTGTGGTCATTGTTCGTTTTAGTACATTTCAAAGAGTAAAATGTAAATAGAGGGCACAATTTTGACAGCGTAATAAGGTAGAGCTTAAATGATCCCCGTATTTATATAAATTTTATATATAATATTTGCCGTGAATTCGTCTGGGTGGATTTCGGCTATAAACTCACGCAGAAACCATATGTTTTTGTTCAGGGGATGAGTCAAAAAAGGTAACAGACAAACGGTTACTTTCGCTAACTACTCTTCGCTACTACTAATATTAGTATGAATCTACTGACGCTAAAGATTCACAACAAATTATTACTTGATCAGGGGAGATCTTTTGAATTACTTAAGGAGAGCATAAATGAATTAAAACATAAAATGAAATGAATGAAATATTCTTTATTGTACACCAAAGACATAACATTAATAATCAGAATCAATAAAACAAAAAATAAAATAAAACAATAAAAATTATCAATATTGATTTTTGTTTCCCGTGCTGCACGCTTTTTGCCGGGAGTCCTCCAGATTCCCTGATTAGTTTGGCCCACATTTTTAATAACTCTTATTATTCGTTCACTTACACCTGGAAGTAAATGAAAATAATTTATTTTTTTCGTATTTTCGGCAAAAAATAATTATGTTGGGGGTTCGGTCTAGACTCTCTTGACCCCTCCTTATACGCGACAGCTTCTGATCAAGGCAGCACGTTTCTAAATCTAAAATCCCACCCCAAAAAAAACAAAATTTCAATTTGAGATGGAAGATGACTTATTCCAAGTTTCTGAAGGACATCCTGGAGATGAGGCTTTAACTCTTCGCTTATTCCACCTTGAATCATATAAATATTATAAATGCGAAAGTTTGGATGGATGGATGTATGTATGGATGTATGTTTGTTACTCAATCACGCTCCAACGGATGAACGGATCTGGATGAAATTTGGCACAGGGATAGATTATAGTCTGGAATAGCACATAGGCTACTTTTTATCCCGGAAAATTAAAGAGTTCCCGCGGGAACCGAAAAACCTAAATCCACGCGGACGAAGTCGCGGGCATCAGCTAGTTTATACAATAATTAATAAAAAGTATAAAAACTTGATAGGATTTTGCTGTCAGTTTTTTTCGCAAATTATCCATCATAATTCTACGATATGAACAGGCGAATATAAACCGTTTAAACGTTTTATATACATAATCTAGAATTGTATTCAAAGATCGAAAGGCAAAATATCAAAACCGTTTGGTCAACTTACTTGTCGACTCTTCAATTTCTTGTAAACATTGTTGTTTTTGGCTTAGGACAGCATCGTGATCTTCCTTAACTTCTTAGAATTTAAGAATCATGTTATAAAATAACTCGCACACATTATTTTGTATAGGTTTATCCATTATTTCACTATTTTCACTTTTATTTTCGAAATATTAAAACGAACATAAACAACCTGATAGCTGAATTGACAAATCAGTGACAAATGTAAGAACACAGATTAAACGCATGTTTTTACTTTGTTTTAAGTGTTGCCCTTTTATTCCGTGGCAGAGTTAGCGTGGCCAGACTCTAACCCCGTTTTTTTAAAAATTAATTATGAAAAATATCGTTTGTAGAAAATATTTTTCGATGGATGGCAACACTAAGGCTGTGTTCCGTTATAGACTGCGAGCACTGTTCAGTGCTCTTTACTGTGGAGAAATTCGTTCCGTTATAACTGACAGTAAACTGCTGCAGTATCATATTCGGAAATATAGGACGTCATTAATCGACGCCATCTTTGTACTGTGAGCACTGGCGTTTTCGAGGTAAGGTGCTCTCAGTGTTTGTGTCAGTGCTGACAGCGTTCCGTTTAAGCAGTACCCAGCCGAGCGATCGCGTAACTTCTGCATCAATCATTGTTACAGTATCAATTGTTGTAATTGGCTGAATTTATGGCATTCTTGCTGCGTCAATGGATTATGACCAATAGTGGAAGAGTGTTAACCAATCAGAGGTGATTGCGATGTATCAATGATTGATGCAGAAGTTACGCGATCGCTCGGCAGTATACCTAACTATAAAGGAACGGCTTCGCAGTGTACTAAAGTGACGTCACACCTTACAGTGCTCGCAGTGTATTTCGGAACATACCCCAAAATAATAAAACCGGCCAAGTGCGAGTCGGACTCGCGCACCGAGGGTTGCGTACAAACCTGTAGTAAGTTTTACGATTAATGAATTTAATGAACCGCAAAACTAACTTTGTTTGGTAGAGGTTTATTGTTAATATCAAAAAAACTATGCTAGTTAGAGCGTTGGTTTTGTTTTTCCTGTAAAATATGCATAAGCTTCTATTGACCATAATATTATTTCAGATTTTTCAATTGGTAAACTTCGGAGATAAGGGGGGGGGAACGGTATTTTTTTCGACATTTTGCCCGATAAATCAAAAACTATTATGCATAAAAATAAATAAAAATCTGTTTTAGAATGTAGATACTTCTACATTCTAAAACAGATTTTTATTAGCCCTTTCATATGATATCCCACTCAGTATAGTTATCATACTTTGAAATTTCAAACCCCCGATTTTCCCTTTTTAATTAAACTAAAAATAATTTTCGATTTTTTTTTATTTTAATGATGTTAGGCCACTATTATACACAACTATTCCAATTTTCATGGCGATAGCTTTAATACCTAGTTACTGAAATAATCGACTGTAAGAAAAAATTTACAATTATTTTGCTATAATCCGCCTACAAAAAATTGTTCTGTACCTATTCTTAGCCTGCGACTTTGTGCGCATGGATTTGGTTTCTTTAGTTCCCGTGGGAACTTCTTAATTTTCCGGGATAAAAAGTAGCCTATGTCCTTCCCCGGGATACAACCTATCCTTGTACCTACCAAATTTCATCGAAATTGGTTGAACAGATGGGCTGTGAAAGCATAGCAGACACACACTTTCACATGAAATAATATTATACCTAGTAAGTAGGTAGGTATGGATTAAGCAACTAAGGGTTGAATATGTAGTTGATAAATTTGGTTGTTTTTGGAAATGGTATGTCATAATATACAATTATTAGTGTAAGTCACAGAGTTATGTGTAAGTAGGTACAATAGATCTAGCTTAATTGGTAAGTAAGTAATTTATTCATAATTTTTGGTTTTGCAGTACAAACTTAGAGGAATCGCCACTGGTTCCAAGCAATATATTCTACTTGCTAGTTATTTCCAATCAGATTTTAAAAAAAAGGGTTTTTGTAAATAATAAATCAACGATTTGATCAAATAATTTATACTTATTGCAAAATAACTGTTCAATTTTGTAGCGGACGTACAAATCCCATTTCCTCTGAGAGCACAATTCCTCTACATGAAGGGCAGATGCTACAACGTCAGTCAGATTTACGACTCGCGTGCAACCCAGTGCCTTAGTAAAGCTGTCAAACTCAATCCACACTTGGTTGACGCCTGGAACGAACTAGGCGAGTGCTATCTCAAGAACATGAATGTTAAGGAAGCGAAGGAAAGCTTTGAGGGTGCTCTTAAACATGTATGTATTTTGAGACATATTACTTATAGGATTTTAAATCAGGGAAGGAATATAATGGATATTGGATTGAAGCAGGCTTTATTTTAAGTCCATGATAATGAAAGAACTTGAAGTTTAATTTACTATAATCCGCTAAAGTAGACAAATCTATGTGATGGAATATTAAGAATGGAATGTTTAGGGATATGTATTTGGAAGGAAAAAACAAGCAGTTTTACAAAAAAAAAATTATATAAGTATTTAGATTAATGAATGAAAACAAGACCCTTAACTAATCACGTAGGTATTATTAAATATGCTTGCTATAAAAATTAGTTTCGATAGAATTCAGCCTAAATCTTAATTGACCAAACAGTAATTGTCCATGTTATCCCAAAATCTATTTCTACGTAGGTATTTACCAGAACTTAAAGGTTGGTATGTAGGTACTATGTTAGCCTGTAACAGAAGAACAGTAAGTATACAGAGCTTCCCATATTTCAGCCAATTCAACCCCTAATTGTGCTATTGTTTTCATATTATAACCTATTGTAAAGTAAGAAGCAAACAACTTCAGCAGGGGTCTTCTCCGGTTGGTCCGTGAGGGCCAAGCGGGGGTACGGGCTTCGAGGCCTGGCCTCATTACCCGGGCGGGGCGCGGGGTAACATTGTACCCCGGTGATTGTCTTGCCGTGTGTCGGACAGACGGCTAGGGCCTGCCTTGAAGGCTACGGGCCCCTAGGCCTGATGTCGTGTCCGGCGTTGGGTCCGCACTGCGGGTGACGTCGTCGCCGCCGCGTGCAGGACCCGTGTGTCATGTCAATGTGACTCAGCGCTGCGGGCAGTGGGGTCTCTCTCGCGCGCCGAGATAGTGACAGAGCCGGTGGACTCCGCGCTACGGGCGATAGGGTCGCCGTCGCGCGCGTCAAATCCGGTGTGTGTCGCGTCGTCGTCGTCGCTACGATCGCCTGCTTCAGTAGTATCAATTTTTAGGCCTCTTTAGCGAACCACAGATGGCGCGAGGGGAGTTTTACTATGCGAGAGTTTGATTGGTTGATCAGTCACCCTTTTTCCTCACATTTTGGTCAAGTTGTGTGCCAGTCACTGTACTTCCATAATTTTTTAGGAGCGAAATCGTTTATCACTCCGTTGCCTATCCATCATCCTGCGTCAAGAAAGCGGTGAACTAAAACGCACTGAAATTACACCAGCCATACTTAAAAGTGTGGACCTAGCCAAAGAAGCAGTAGCACAAGATACAAAAGATGGAATATCATGGACAGTTTTGGGAAATGCCTACTTATGTCAGTTTTTCATGATAGCTCAAGATCCGGCTACATTGAAGTTGTGCATGAGTGCTTATAAGCAGGCCTGGGCAGACCCTGTTGCAAAGGGACAGCCAGATTTATACTATAATAAAGGAGTGGTAAGTTTATTTTATTGTAATTATTGTGTGTGTAATGTGTATGAAATAGTGTTGAGAAACAGTATCTTCCATACCTCAGCCGTAAAGCACATGTTTGGAATGGAGTCAAGCTAAGATACAGCGTTTTTTTTTATAACAATTAGTCTCTCTTACGCTCTCTCTTATCAACTCATTGCCGGCTCACTACTGAGTACGAGTCTCTTCTCTGAATGAGAAGGGTTTGGCCATATTCCACCACGCTCGCTAAGTGCCGATTGGCAGACTACACACATCTTTTATCAACTCATTGCCGGCTCACTACTGAGTACGAGTCTCTTCTCTGAATGAGAAGGGTTTGGCCATATTCCACCACGCTCGCTAAGTGCCGATTGGCAGACTACACACATCTTCGAGAACAATATGACACTGCTTCGCGTGCAGGTTTCCTCACGATGTCTTCATTCACTGTTTGAAGCTAGTGATATAAATTTCTTAAAATTAACTTCGAAAAGATAGAGGTGCGTGCAAGGGAATCATACCCGCGTCCTCGTACAGAAGGTCGGGTGTCAACCACTACTCTAGGCTAACACTGCTAGAAACTTCTAGTTTGTAACTTCATCATCACATAAAACAAAAACATACAGTTGAAGTTGGTATTACAATATATACTTATTGAAATACAAATTAAAGAGCATAAGAGTGGAGTGTAGTAGAGTTGAGGTGCATCATTTTTTTAGATAACAATTAAAACTCAGCTTGCAACTTTTTACACAATAAAAAAAACATTTCAATTGCTAGCACACCAACTCATTATGCATGCTATAGAGACATGTCAATTCAATATACTTCAATGCATAAAGGCAATAGTGTAACATTCATAGATTTTCAGTAACAAACTCTTGACAAAGAACTGCTCTCACTTTCTCCATCAATGCCTCCAAAGTTCGACGCGGTATTTGTACTAATGTCGAAATTTTTGTATTTGCATCGCCTGTCCTCTTTTTCAGTAACAGTGCTGCCAAACCTAAACTACCTCTTTTTATTTCTCTTATTTGGGGCACTTGTTCAAGTAAATTATTGAACTTTTCTTTTGTTACCCCTGTACAGTACTCAAAAACACGATCATCCATATCTTCAATGTTCTCAAAGTCTAAAGTTGTGTTAAATGCGTTCACGAATGAGAAAACGTGCTCTATTTGCTCAACAGTAAATGTTTGCATGCTGTTTTCAGAGTCAAATAATGACGCCCATGAATTACTCATTAAATGTTCGGCACATACTCTAGCTTGGTTTGGTAGATAATATTTGTGGTTGCTAAGAACAATAGCGCGCAATTTATCTGATATAGTATGCAGTGTGGTACTTTGGCATTTTGGAAAGACACAATGTGTACAAGAATTGGCTGCTCGTTTATAGTTTGGCAAAACTATTTTTTTCACATCAGCCAGGTGATTCTTTGGAGGAGTTGGTGTCAATGGATCTGGGGTGGGGTCAATGGATGGTGATGGCATTGGCTGGTCCTCCTCTTGCGCTTCGTCCTTAACATTAAGCAGTGGTGTGGCAATTTGGTTTATTCGTAATGCTTCTCTTTTTAGTCTTAGCCAGCAAGCATGGCACACATGATCTGATACTGTTATCTGAAATTTAAAGAATACAAAACTCTTGAAGTTATGTAGTCAACAAATGCCTAGGGTTACAACTTTTTCCTTGCAATTCTCCCTTGCAAACAAGAAACTAAAGAAGTGTTCGAAAACTAAACCTGACTGCTCTTAATAATAGCAATGCTTAGAACTCCATCAATAAAAGCTTAATGTTTGGCAATTATGAGGTAACTCATGAAATTACAAAAACCTGTACCAGGTAAAGAGTGAGGAGATTGAAAATATTGCAATACTTTAAATAGACAATTACTAGATAGTAGATATTGAAATACATTTTGCCATTTGTTGAAACCAAGTGAGATCCTTTTTTACTTGGACCCATCTGGTCTTTGCTTGGGAGGATTTTTGGAAATCCTCTCTTGTTGTATGTCTATTTAGTGACATCTCTACCTATCATAATTATAAAGTATAGGGTGTTAGAATGTAGGAATTTAGAACCCTAGCTTGCAAATTGCTCGCACAATTTCAAAAGAGGCATTTCAATATACTTAATTATGTTTTGGGCATTAGTTACCTACATCGATATTCAAATCAATTCAAAGGGCTTTTGAACCGTCAAAATATTCAAATTAAAACATACCTGTTGTGGTGCTATTCGGTTCTGTAGAATATTAACAATTGCCTGCTGCAATTCAGAAGGATTGTCTCTCAATATTTTGTTACTTCGTCTTTGCTTAGTGGAACAACCACATAGAAGACACACGTTAGAATGGCCCCGGTGAATCGGCCCAGCTTCCTGACAGTCATCATCAGCAACTTCTTGCTTCACATTATTATTGACATTAACTATCGCAAGATCTCTGCAAGCTTCACAAACATAGTCATCTTCAGTTATCTGAAGAAAAAAACAAAGTTACAAAAATAAAATGATTTTATTTTGAATTTATGTCATGAGACAGGTAAGTAATTAAAGCATGTAAACTGTAACATAATTAATTGATCAAATCATTTTATGAAAATGGATGACCAGTTTTACATAGGTAAGACATTAAGACATTAACATTAGGTAAGATTTTTCAGATTTATCATAGTTAGGCCAATTTACATTACTTAAACATTTATAAAATACTAGATGGTGCCCGCAACTTCGTCTGCGCGCTTCGCGGGAATCAAAAAACCTAAATCCATATTTAGGTTTTTTGATTCCCGCGGGAACTTTAATCTGCGATATAAAGCCTATATGTCCTTCCCTGGGATGCAACCTAGGTACCTATGTAGTTACCAAATTTCATCAAAATCAGTTGAAAAGATGGGCCGGGAAAGCGTAGCAGACACACAGTCAGACACACTTTGGCATTTATAAAATGTAGTATAAAATAGTGATAGTTATAAAATGATACATAGATTTTGTCACTTACGATTCGAGGATAGACCCAGTTAGAGAGTAAAGAGGTAACCCTCGTATCAAGCTCCAAGGCTGGATATCGGCGCAGTTTATTGACACATATGTTACAGTTGATGCATTGAATTCGGGTTAGTTTGGCACGACTTCCCATCTTGAAAATCAAAACAGTTCACAACAAAATTCAAACTATCGAAGTAACTACCAAAGAGAAAATAACATCGTCTCGCAAGTAATATTATTATTAGAGAATATACGGTTCACACAGAGAAATTGCAGATAGCAGAGTTGAAATAGGAAAAGTAGCACTTCAAGTTAGGTCAATAAAAAGAAATTAAACAGAAAAAGATCGGTAAAAAATACCACAACATCAAAGTGCAATAGCAAAAGTGATTAGCTCATTATCAACAAAAGTGCACAAATGCTTCCGTCAATGTCAATTTGGCAAACGTCACTGTCAGTGACATTATTTTGACAGCTTTGCGTCAGTGTTGCCATAACTATTCATTTATTACCATTAAAACTAGAAATATTTTTTATCGTCAGGCCCTCAAGTATTCGGAATGTTATGATGAAGCAATAGAGATGTTCCACCACGCGTGCCGCCTGGACCCCGGCTGGGCGCCTCCCCAGCACGAGCGAACAGAACTGATTCACTATTTAACTGAGGCTACCCGGCTTGTACGCACGCGCGGGAAACTGAAGGCTAAACGACTTGCTACTATGGTACAGGTAAGTTAATCCTTCGTGACCATCGATATATATGTAGGTACTAGATGGGCCCTTTCATAGAAAAAAATTGGGCGTCCGACCTGTGGAGCGCGCTTCACACCTGTATAAGCCTGTCCTTGTCCCCGCCATAGCGCTGTCCCGCTTTTCAGACTAGTCCTTGTCCCACATTCTTTGTTTGACAGGGCCAGTCTATGTAAATTGAGGTCGTTGTTCGTGATAAAATCTTTTAAATTATCAAGCCAGTATTAATTTTTTGTCATTTTACTATTAATTTCATTTTTATATTTGATGAGCTATGGCCGATTTCATTATGACTGTTTGGTATAGGCTCTATGAGCATCGCTATCCAACATTTGAGTACAACACTTTCATTTATTTTTGTTCGGTTTTCACAGACCATAGACAAGAAGATGTTGGGCGAATACGCTACGGACTTCTACAACCTAGGTCCGCGAAAAGACGTGCTATTAGAACATGTGAGGATCGACGAGTTGCAGGAGGGTAGTAACGACAGCAAGGTCATCCTGGGAAGGGTCGTGGGTTCGATACACAACGAGAACGCTGTACCCTTGTAAGTATTTATAAAATTACTAGTTGATTCACCGTTTTAATATTAATTAAGTATTGGGTTTTTCTGACAAGAAATTCTCAGTACTAGCCCGGAGTTAGGAAGTTGGTGGTGTTTCATCCCTGTGCTTCGGGCGCACGCATAGCTGTTTTGCAGTTGATATCTTTCCGGTCGTGTTGAATTTTGCCGTCCCATCGGGCTATAATATGATAAATATTATTTACAATTTTTAATTTCATGAATTAATTTCATCAATCCACATCTAAATGTACATCTATCACATAAATCTACATACAAAGTTAATATGATTATGAACCTTCTTGCAAGAAAACTTTTTATTTTGTGTTAAAGTGGACTTAGAAAATTAAAAATAAACTGCAAAAAAATAGCATGAGGGCAAATTTAACTTACAAGCCCTGTTTACTGCCTCTGTAAGTGCATTTTTCGAGCAAGTGTATTTAAAAATTTATTTTTTTATTCCAGTACTTTCGCGATAATAGACGAGAGCCTCGTGTGTGTGTGTGTGTCCGTATACAACTGGGCGGACGGCCGTGGAACTATTATAGGGGACGTGGTCGCCGTGCCCGAACCGTTGCTCGCTTCCCATGCTATGGATTCCGAGCTGGCTGTAAGTACCTAGCATTATTGGGTATTTGACAACTAGTCAAATCAGCACCTTTTTTTCAAACGTTAAAACGCGTGCTTAGTATGGGATTTCGTATGAAATATTGAATAGTCATCAAAGTTCGACGCACTTTTTTACTTTAATTGATAAATTAAAATAGTTATTCAACATAAAACTAACAGGGGACGTGGATATTACGACTTTTGGGAGATCCTCTATTTAATTTTCACTAAAAAATAATTTATTTGAATAGTTAAGTCAAATACCCATTTAATCAGTCTGTAGCTCACTTCGCTTGCGCTTCTTTTCGAAAGGATAGTTTTTAAAAATTCAATTTGATTGTAATCCGTTATTAGGTTTATAATACGGCAGCACCACAACAAAACACGGCCGTAACCATAGATAATATAAAACATCTCTTTATATTATACGCACTGTTTTTTCAACCCTTTCCCCACTACCAAAGGTTAGCTGGAAGAGAATACCTCTAGGTATTAAGTTCGCCTTTGTGCACTGTAATATATCATGTGCAATAAAGAATTTAAAACAAACAAACATCTTTCTGGGTGAAACACAAGGGTGTGTTCCGAAATACACTGCGAGCACTGTTCAGTGCTCTTACTATGGAGAAATTCGTTCCGTTATGGACTGACAGTACACTGCCGCAGTATCCTAGGGAAATATATGACGTCATTAATCGACGCCATTTTTGTACGCACTGGCGTTTTCGAGGTAAGGTGCTCTCAGTGCTGACTGCGTTCCGTTTTAAGCAGTAACCAGTATACCTAATTATAAAGGAACGGCTTCGCAGTGTACTAAATTGACGTCACACCTTACAGTGTTCGCAGTGTATTTCGGAACATACTCTAAATATCGATCACTCGACGACAGTAATAACTGACAATTTATGTTCAGTGTTGCCATAATCAATTTATTTATAAGTATAGAACACAAGAGATTTACAGAAAAATATATTTGAATTATATTTGTTACTTATATATTAGTTAGTAAATTTTATACAGTTATTTAGATTTAATAAATTAAAAATTAGTCTCGGTTCTTTATGCTCAAAACTTTGGTACATAACAATTTCACCATTGGGGACTAATTACACCTATTTTCATTATTATTTTTGTATAGACAAATACTGAGTTTTGGAATAAGTCCCTTCCTCTTTAATATTAAAGTATTCCACCATACTGGGTTCTGGGTAGTTGTGTCGCAGACAAGCATATTATTAGGTATAATAGTATGATAAATGATTGTTTGTGTGTACCATCATTGAATAAATATATTTTCTGTCTTTTCTTTCTAGAGGCTGCAGACTGTTAAAATTATGCCGGGTCGGATGCCCTTCTAATGCTATGATTTTTTTATTTCAGCAATTCGAGTTCAAATCGATTCGCGTGAACAACCCGTTGGTTCTATTGATCAACGGCAAACGCGTGAGCCGCAACCAGTTCGCGAGCACGCGCATCACAAGCTCGTACGAGATACACTGACGCGGCCGCGGCACCGGAAGCCGCTACAGATACTAGACTAGTGTGGGGTCGAATCGACCTCATGGTGTCCTGGTCTTATTGTTTTCTGTATTATCTTGTGTTGTTTTAAAAAAAAATATCTATAAGATCGCCTCTATAAATCGATGTGTAAAACTATTAAACTGGTGCGTATGGTTCGATTCGACCACATATTTTTATCTTGGTCCACTTCGTTTAAATCGTTTCGCGAGAACAACCCGTTGGTTCCCCAATTCGCGAGCACGCGCGTCACGAGTACGTACGAAACTGCTACAGGCGGTTATACTAGATTAGTGTGGGGTCGAATCGACCGCATCTCATATCTTACTTAGTTTTATTCATTTTAATATTGATAGAAAATACCGCCTCTATCTGGTATGCATGGGTCGAATCGACTACATGCTATATTGGTAATATTTAGTTTTGTCCACTTAAAAATTTATCGCAAGTAGGTATTACCACTATAAATCAACTAGGTTTGTTAACCCAATTTTAATCGTAGTCCCACTTAAAATTTTATGCGTTTGTCGATGTGTAAAGTGTAAATTTAGTATTAACGCAAAATAACTAGATTGCGAAATTACAAATGCATAGATTATTAATTTCGACTATTAGTTCTTTATAAGTAACTGGGTCTGAAAAGGCGAGTCTTATATCATACTAGCGATCCGCCCCGGCTTCGCACGGGTAGCACTAATAATCCTAATCTATATAATATAAACTATCCTATCTCTCAAGTTAGATCGAACTGCACATGGTGTGCGAATTTTATTATAATCGGTTAAGTGGTTTAGAAGTCCATTGAGGACAAACATTGTGACACGAGATTTATATATATATAGATTAAAGCCCGCTTATAGATACTGTCTACTTTGACAGAATTCGTATCAAACTTCTGTCAAAATTTCAAATATATTCCTGGATTAAACGTAACCAGGGGTATCTATATTCTATAAGCGGGCTTTAATATGATATAAGACTCGCCTTTTCAGACCCAGTTAAATAAAAAGAACTCTGGGTTAAAAGGATAACCTGGCGCTTCTGCAATTGGGCCTAAGGCTACGTTCGCACTGCGAAAATATTCGCATTCTGAACGTAGCGTAAGAAATTTTCATGGCCAAATTTTGTAACAATGTTTGTGGCCAATGTTTGTAACAATGTTTGTGAAACATTAGTCGTAGATATATCGTAATTTTGAATGTGGGTCAATTAAAATCAACGGGAAGTATTTTATATCAAATTAATTTGGTAACTCTAAAGTGTAGACTGACATTTTAGAGGTTTAAGTACCTAATGGGGCTGATTCTGTAGTGCACAATCTCTAAACTAAACTAAAATTAGAGCATTACAAATATTGCTAACCCTTTTATAATACTCCCTACGGAAAGGGACAGAACTAGATTTAAAGCTGCCATTTCATTTTAGTTTAGAGATTGTGCTACACAGAATCAGCCCCAATATAGGCCTGATTAATAAACCGACGTCAGATAAAAACAGCTATCGTTTTTAAGCATTTAATGACCGACGAACGTATTCTTAGCTTGACATCGGTTTATAAATATGGACCATATTAATTACTTTATATATATACGTGTATAGCTTTATAAATGCTAACTAAATCTTAATGACGGTAAAACTCACGCTCGCTCCCACTAATACAACGGATTAGTTCAACCGTCTCACTCGTAAAACTATATTAAGTACGTATTAATTAGTTTCAAACTCACCCAATGTTAAATTTATTATGCAACGTACACAAATACTGGATAGAAGCAGGCGTTAGTTTGCGGAAGTCCACGATAAATGAAAAAAAGTTTAATTCGCTATAATCCGCCAAAGTAGGTAAATCTATGTGGTACAGTGTGTATCTTTTGTAGTAAGCTACAAGTGCAAGATATACACTGTACCACATAGATTTACCTACTTTGGAAAGAAAGAAAGAAAGAAAAAACCTTTATTTCCAAATTGTGCCACACATAAACAGCATACCTAAAGAGGTAGATCACCCCCCCACCTGAACGATCTAGACAGGATATAGAATCTAAACAACAGCGAAGAAGCGCAGGAATAAACTGCGTCGGCCAGAAAGAGGCGATCTCATTGAAACATACAAAATACTGAACAACTACTATAATGTACTGTAATGTAATGTAATGTTTGGCCTGGTGGGAGGCTTCGGCCGTGGCTAGTTACCACCCTACCGGTAAAGACGTGCCGCCAAGCGATTTAGCGTTCCGGTACGATGCCGTGTAGAAACCGAATAGGGGTATGGGTTTAATATAACTGCCATGCCCCTAACAGGTTAGCCCGCTACCATCTTAGACTGCATCATCACTAACCATCAGGTGAGATCGCAGTCAAGGGCTAACTTGTAGTGGATTAAAAAAAAAAGTCCCAAAAATGGAGGAAATATTTGTAACAAAAAGTAACCCCGGTCTAAGAGGACACGATCAAAAGCTGCGTCATCAATTGGCATCATGAAATCCCTTTAAACACTTTTTGAGCAACAGAGTAGTGCTTATGTGGAACAAACTGTCCGAGGATATGGTGATGTCAACTTCTGTGAATCAGTTCAAACACGGACTGGATAAGACCTAAAGACAAAGCACAAGATCTGATAGAGGCGCATCAGCGAAAGCTGCCTAGCCTATTAAAAATAATAATAATAATAATAATCACGTATGGCACAACCCGAAAAATGGTCCAGGCTCAGCATAATGCTACATGTCTAGTGCAAGCACAAAAGCATACAGCGCTGATTTTCAGCAACAAATAACGTAGCTGCAAGCTAGTACGAAACTTAAAAAACTTTGGCAGATTATAGCGAATTAAACTTCTAGTTTATTCATACACAAATACCTCAAAGGTATCATAAAATAATGTTATTTTAGGTTAAATAAAGTATGTAGTCAATACGCACCTTAATATTAAGTTGTATTAAGGTCTGATTTAAATTGTTGCGTAACGCGCGGGATATACATAAGAGGCGACGGACTCGGGCGAGTTGCGGGCCTTCTATCATATTTCATACAAAATGTATGTCCCGTCGCTTACATACATCATTGTCCTCCCGTCTAAATTTCGGCCACGGCGGCCTATCTCCAGAGAGATTAGCCATCTGCGCGGGAGATATTATAGTGCACAAGTGTGTGCACATATACAGGTGCACTCTCTGTTCCTTTACTCTCATAGCCCGATTGGACGGAAAATCTGATACGACCGGTGTGAGGTCAGGCGCCAGACCGACGGCTTAACGTACTCTCCGAGGCGCGGGGGTGAAACACCGCCAACTTCCTAACTCCGGGCTAGTATTGAGAATTTCTTGCCAGAAAAATCCAATACTTGTATACAATGCGCCCGGCCCGGACGCCGCTTGGATGCCGCTTTCATACTTCTAAGGCCACACCGCTGCCGCGCCGGCCCCGCGCCTCTCGTATATATCCCGCGCCTAAGTGAAAATACTGATATTGTGGTAATGCGAAATTGATGCGGTTGTGTGTAAAACATCCCTTATATTTTGTGTCATAGATTTCGCTATTTCGCTCGATTGCGCTACAACTAGATACCGTCATTTCTAAAAACAATAGCTCCTTTAATGCGGCAACTTATTATCGTAGTGTGTATTCAATATTTGAAAACATACTTGTGTGCGTGAGCGTAAAACTAAGCGTAAACTTGTCAGCGTCAAACATCTGTTGCTACGAGACTAACACATAGATAAATCATGTGCTAGCTCTGGCCACAAGTCAATTGCCGCAATTTGCTAGTGCGCCGACGGTATCTAGTTGTAGCGCCAGCGCGAGAACATTTTAAATCTATGTATGTGTACGATATTTTTAAGAAATTCGAAAGTTAATTTGGAGTACATTAAACAATGCGAAAGTATTAGTTTGGACTTTGGTCTTATGTAATATATTATAAAATATAAACTATGGAAGTTTGACGTACAAACGCCGATTTTGACGCGGAGTTTGGCAACTTTTTCTTTGTACAACTGTAATTTCTGGTCATGTTGCAAAATAAGGTGTTTCCACTTAGGTTTCTCGCTGCTGGAGCGGAATTCCGCACACCATATTTCCGCTAAATATATGCAATGAAGTCCTTTGGGTTTCTTCTTAAGAATTTCATAAAGTACGTATTTTGTATGTACTCGACAAGAGGGTAATCCCGCAAATCACTCGGGATTACAATCGCTACCAAAAATACCATGTTCCGTATTGAAAGTATTAAAAAATAGTAATGATTATGATTAAAAAGTAATTGTGTAGGTAATGTACCCTCAGATTTATAACACACATAGCAAACTTACAATAATTATTAATGTGTAGTAGGTGTCTATATTTAGTGGAATGATGAAATATTGGATTAATAGCCTTTGCACATTACGACTTTTTAACGTACAGTTGAATTGGGTATTTGACAACTATTCACATAAATAATTTTTTTAGTGATTATAAAAAAAAAAACATTTATTTCAACCATAAAGATCATTAGTTTTGTTAGTAAGAACACACACGATAACCTAATGTTAGTAAAGCTAAAACTACCTAATCCTAAAACCTTATCTAAGACAGCCTTGATTTGTCAGCACGTGCACCATATGACAATGGTTGAGGTACTGACAATCAAACCTGTCAGTCAGCAAATGATTTAGGATGCCATTGGAGCTAGCCCGAACCCTGCGCACCAGGGATTTGTACCGTTTGCGCATGACGGTGTAGAAGCAATCCACACGCGCATCGGAAAACATCCCCGACGCAATCTCTATTATGAAATAGAGCATCAATATCGTCCCAAGTCGTAATATCCAAGTACCCTGTTAGTTTTATGTTCGAAAACCATTTAAAACTATCGATTGAAGTAAAAAAAGTTCGTCGAATTACGTCACCGTTCAGTATTTCTTAAAACATCCCATACCTACTAAGCGCGCGTTTTGACTTTTGGAAAAAAGTTGCTGATTTGACTAATTGTCAAATACCTATTAATAGGGGGATGATGACAACTCAATCAGTCAGCAACTCTTTATCAAACTTAAAAATGCGCTTCTATTATGGAAGTTTGTATACATAGTTGAGACGTCGTTAAATTTCAACGCATTATAATTTTATTACAGTGCTTCACACACGAGGAAAGTTTCTAAACTTACATACATAGGTATCTAAAATTTTCGGAACCGGCACGATTTGAACCTGCGTCTCTCTGGGAATCGCGCCCTGAGCGCCTGTACCACTAACATTAAATGCATTAAATGGTTTTAAATGGTTATCAAACTTAACTAAAATATCTTGAGGATGTAAATTTTAGGTCTTTTGGAAGACCCTCTATTTAATAATTATCAGTTAGATTTTTTTTATATAAGCATCATCCCTATTGTGAAAATGTGCACAGGAAAATGGCAGTGACTATATTACCAATACACCACAGATCAAAGTCAATACTCATAAAGATTTCTTGTGCATCTACGAGTACCTATTGTTCGTCACATTTAACTTTATTTGTAACGCAACAAGTAATACGGTAGAATCTCACTAATCCGGCACTTCAATAGACCGATACGTCCAATAAGTTCCTAAGTTAAGTTTGATAACCATTTTAAAATATAAATTAAAGAAGATTTAGAATTATGACGAATTAGAATTTATGACGTCACAACTGTGAATTTCATACAACTTCCATACTAGAAGTGCGTTTTTAAGTTTAATAAAGAGTTGCTGATTTGATTGAGTTGTCATCATCCCTATTCTAGAATGCAATGTGCAAAGCCATATTATAATCTCGGTGACAGGGTGGACGTGGAGATAATCTTAATTATATAGAATACCCTGTGGCCTTAGAGCTCTTAGAATTGACAAGTTTATAGAAATTTTATATGTATTTATGCTATAGAACTAGATACTTTAACTCATTCTTGTGTGTTGTAAATGTCCGCAGGCAGTCGGTGGGCAGTTGAGTCTACTGCGCGATAACCACATTCAAACTGCAATTTTGCAGTCTGCTTGCACGCCAAATGAATTCCTTTTGTCTAGACAAAAGCTGACGGCATCTCAACTGCCGACTTCTGAATGCAGTCCGGCTGGATAGAGCTTAGACATTAAGATTTTCAATCACACCGACAATGTGCTTTGGCAACAGAGAAAAATAGACCTAAGTCACCTTAATTTAAAGTCGTAAATTCTGTACCGTTGATTTTGGAGTTTCCCTTGAACCGTTGGATGTGGATGTGGGTATGTGCGAACTCGAGCTCTGAAAACAAAGTGGTTAAGGCTCATTTTACTCTAACGCCAATGTGTTTCGACGCTGGAATAGGCTCAACGTTGGTGTGATTTAAAATCTTGTGGTAAGGGTACTGGGCTATTACTGTACGTAACTATGTACACAATACTTAACAATTCACACTTTTATAATAAGACAGATATGAATGTAACTCACCCAATGAAGTCAATGGCTATAATAATTCTAATTGTGATAAAATAAAAAATTTTATACACTTAAATAGTTTTATTGTACAAAAATACTGGCTTTTACATGAGGTGACTTTTATTTAGGCTACATTTTGTATAACTTACTGTTAAAAAAATCTAAAAATATATTAGATTTTTAGTATTATAATATATTATTGTTCAAATATTATGGCCCTATAGTAATCTGTGTAAGGCCTGAAACACTCGCAACGCGAGACGGAAACTGCACGGTAGGACGTTAAGCTACGCTAAATAAACTAATAAACTAAAAAAAATAAACTAAATAAACTACCCCAATTGCGTAAGGATATCGAATCGTAATCATTGGGCCTTTAATCATCAAAACACTATAAAGCCATTGTAAAATTATCCTAAATATACGATTGTTTTAAACAATCATTAATTAATTATGTTGTGTTGTTTGTTTGTTTTGTTGTTGTTTTGATTGTTTTGTTGTTGTGTGTTGTTTTTGTTTTTACGAAGGTTTGAAAACCGACCATACTGATGGTAAACTACATCGTGATGAAAATACTACTTTAGAGACAAACACCTTTAGGTCACCTAGGTTTACTGCTTCGGTGTTTTGTAAATGTTTGTGAGTTCTACCAAACCTATTGACATTTTCTGCCGCACGTTTCGTCGCTCGTCCTGTTTGTGCCAGCCTTTTTAATTTTTTAAGAAACTATTTTCTAATTTGGTAAAAAGAAGCCAAATAAGTTTTTTAATATTAATGAAACATTAAACTACAATTATTATAAATTAACTAAATTGTTTTAAAAGTCAGTAATCGGTAGCCATGCCTGTATAATGACGTCATATGAAAAACAACTGCTTTTTTCAAATGTCTTAGTTTAAACATCATTATTTTTAATAGCTGAATCTATATTTTACTAGGTACCTTTATCAAATGATGCCGGAGACTGCGTGGATATATTTGGGCTTTAAAAAAAATCCCGTCTTAGATGGAACGTAGAGTAGGTAACTTCTTCAGGATGGAAGCTATCGGTGTACCCGTCTTAAATCGGTTAACGGATTGGCCGAAGTCAGTAGACATACACAATTTGAATTTTTTAAGTATGGATATACCTAGTTCTTTTTTAAACCTGCCTAAAGCCTTGGTCATACAACGCGTGTCAACAGGACGTTACCCGTTGTCTTAGGTGAGCGGCAAACGCGGCAACGCGATGCGATACGACGCGACAGTATCAAACAGTAGCTGACCCTTTACGTGACCTACGTTGTCGCATAGATACTTACGTCTGTCATTTTCTATGGCGTCGCATCACGTGGCGTCGTTCACCTAGGACTACGGGTTAGGATTCAGGAAACAGAGATTATCTGTAGTGTGAATGCTTTCATTGCCGCTATGACTATCTATAACTGCCTCGTTGGTCTAGTGGTTAACTAGCATGTTCAACTGCGGCCGACGAGGTCCCGGGTTCGAGTCCCGGGTCGGACCATAATTGAATATTGGGTATTTCTGTCTAGAAATTCTCAGTACTAGCCCGGAGTTAGGAAGTTGGTGGTGTTTCAACCCCGTGCCTCGGAGAGCACGTTAAGCCGTCGGTCCCGGTTATTATCACTAACATGATAATAGTCGTTAAAACCCGCATTGGAGCAGCGTGGTGGGTCTAAGCTCTAATTCCCACTCTCTTATGAGAGTGGAGACCTGTGCCCAGCTGTGGGACGTTAATGGGCTGTAGTGGTGGTGGTGTTGGATAGTCTATCTATGGCTTTAAAATCAAAAACAATTTCTTCAACTATTTAAGCATTGACTTCCCAAAGATTCATATCGTTTTCAACTATCTCTGCATACTTATCCCTTTTATACCTATCTTTGAATAGAGGTTTTAAAATCTTTAGACCTAGTCCTAATAGAGCTCCGTTGTCTAACATATCGTTTAGTTTGAACGCTAATTTGGCGTTGTAGTATAGTCTGAGCAGGCTGGGCCTGGAGAATAGGTATTGGCTGTCCCGAAGGTTGTCTCTCGCCCATTCTTCTATCCTCTTGTTTCCGCTAGCCATCTGCAAACAATTTATTTCTATAAAAAAATCTTGCCGACCTCCTTGGCGCCGAGGAGAATGGT
Organism: Erebia ligea; assembly: GCA_917051295.2. Taxonomy (NCBI): domain Eukaryota; kingdom Metazoa; phylum Arthropoda; class Insecta; order Lepidoptera; family Nymphalidae; genus Erebia; species Erebia ligea. The sequence continues at coordinate 5,659,742 of OU785241.1, forward strand.
CTTGGAGGAGGAGGGCTTTGGTCTTATATACAGTAGGAGATCAAGGATTTTGAAACCAGTAGCGGAAATTTAAAAATTTCTTATTTCTAAAATTGAAAAGCTATATAGTGGGGCTGATTCTGTAGTGCACAATCTCTAAACTAAACTAAAATTAGAGCATTACAAATATTGCTAACCCTTTCATATTAATCCCTGCGGAAAGGGACATAACTACATTTAAAGCTGCCATTTTAGTTTAGTTTAGAGATTGTGTTACACAGAATCAGCCCCAGTATCACTTTGCGTCGTAGTTATTCCTCACTAGCTGATGCTATTTTTTATTCCCGCGGAACTACTTAATTTTCCGGGATAAAAAGTAGCCTACGTCACAGGTCCTTAACTATTTAACTATACCTACTTATGAGTTATATGCTAAAAATCACGTCGATCCGTTGCTCAGTTGCGGCGTGATTGAAGGACAAACCAACAAACCAATAAACCAACAAACCAACAAACAAACACACTTTCGCATTTATATCTAATATTAAGAGGTAGTATAAAGTATGATGTTCTCTCATAAAAGTATATGAACCGAATTTGGGTTCGCCAATCCGCATTCGGCCAGAGTGCTAGACAATGGGCTCTTCATTATGAGAAGAAACCTCCTCCTAGACATTCCTCCTCTGTTACCGAGTTTGTTGCCGACTCTTCTCGGTAGGCGTAGGATGTCATTCCGAAACAGCGGTAGATTCACTCGACGATTCAAAAGTTCTTGTAAGTTGTACTTACTCAAAAAAAATTTGAGTAGAGTTTGATACCTCGTTGACCAGTTGACCTCGTAGTGGGCCACCGAAGGGATTTTAAATGTTGAGAAATACAGAATTATATTTGGTTGGTTTGGTTGTTAACTTTCCTACACTCAACAGCTGAACTGATCCTGATGAAGGTTTTTTTAATATAAATTATAAATAATGAAACTGAAAATAAGCTGATATGAGTTTTTACCATAATTTATAGTTAGTAGGATACCTTTAAGACAAATAGGACTATTGATTGATGCAGACTATAATGGACTTTTAGAAGCAAGTCCAGGCGGTACCGATATATTAAATACCGAAATAGTATGGTTTCCATACTAATAAAATATGTGAAAGTGTGTCTGTCTGTCTGTCTGTCTGCTACATTTTCACGGCCCACCTGTTAAAGCGATTTAGACGAAATTTGGTACAGGGATAGTTTGTATCCCGGGGAAGGACATAGGCTTTTTATCCCGGAAAATTAAGAAGTTCCCGTGGGAATCAAAAACTTTAACCACGCGGACGAAGTCGCGGGCATCATCTAGTCACATCATATTGTTAAAAACTAATACATAAATAGGTAATTCGTATATTTGCTCCTGTGTATTCTAATATTATACTATACACAGCTAGGAGAATTATAGCTACTATTTTACATTAGTTAAATATTAGTAGATTATTAACCAAGGGGATAAAGCAGTGTCTTCTGTCGCGGGTGACGATTTAAATCGCGAGCGTAACGAAGGACTCGAGGTTTACTCCCGAGCGTAGCGAGGGTGTTAAAAACTTAAATCACGAGCGAAGCGAGGGATTTAAGACGAGTCCTGAGTGTAGCGAGGGATTTAAGTTCACCCAAGACTAAGACAGCTTTATCACCGAGGAAAATACTCTACTTTTCGTACCATTTGCGAAAAAATTAACACAATAATAATATGAGATAAGCATTTATTAAAAATAATGACAGTTTTTTTTATTTTTTTATCCACTACAAGTTAGCCCTTGACTGCGATCTGACCTGATGGTAAGTGATGATGCAGTCTAAGATGGTAGCGGGCTAACCTGTTAGGGGCGTGGATATTAAACCCATCCCCCTATTCGGTTTCTACACGGCATCGTACCGGAACGCTAAATCGCTTGGCGGCACGTTTAAATTATAAATTCCCAAATTGACCCTGCCGGGGATCGAACCCGGGACCTCCGCACGTTAAGACAACAGCGCTACACACTGCGCCACGGAGGTCGTCAAAAAGTAAAAAGTCAAAAGCAAATTAAAAGTAAAAGTTAATATTCGAAACATTGGTCCAATTATTGATAGAGAGAGTTACGAATAACGTTTATGTATTTGAAGAAAACAAAAACGCGGCAAATTCCTAGGCTAATATTTTTTTGTCGGAAAAGCAAAGGCATCAATCAAGCTCATACGGCCTCGTCGGTTTTCGTCATTTTAACTGCATAATAAATGCGTATTCCTTTTTCAAAAAGATGTATAATGCTTTATATACAAACTCAATGGTGTAAACACAGATGTAGTTCAGTATAAATTTCGGTAAGTACGAGTATTCCAAATTTAAATCACATTCTCCCCCTAGAGGATGAATGAAATTCAGTACAATTTTCTTTCCCTGTTTTTAACAGATTAAAAATGACTATTGTTAAGTTCGCTTTTTGTGGCATAGAATGTCACTTTTTTGAGCAAGTGGTACGAAAAATATCTATACTTTTATAGGTACTAATATTATAAATGTGAAAGTTTGTATGGATGGATGATTGATGTTACTCAATCACGCCAGAACGGCTCAACGGATCTGGATGAAAGGCACAGAGATAAATTATAGTCTGGAATAGCACATAGGCTCCTTTTTATCCCGGAAAATTAAAGAGTTGAGAGTTCCCGCGGGAGCCAAAAAAACCTCAATCCACGCGTACGGAGTCGCGGGCATCAGCTACTAGCTAGTAGCTAGAAGTATATAATAAAGGCGTAGTGTTTTAAAAACACTTCCAAAAATTTTTTTGTCCGTCTTAGGACTCAGTTCGGGGCGAAACCTAAGAATTTGCACTCGTCCGTCGTCGACATCATAATAGTAGTGCTATGCTTTTATGTATCTTAAAATACCGAGCGCTAGCGCGATGTAACTTCGTGCAGCGCCATCTAGATTATGAGCTAGAACTAATGAAATTTTATTGCAGAATGCTTTGGGCTCGACAATTATTATAGAGTAGTTGCATCTTTTTAATTTTATTTTTTTTGGAAAGTTTATTAAAAATGATTTAGAAAAATTCAAAAAAATTACAATTGAGTTTTCATTTTTCATTCAAAAATTTAACTACATATTTTTATTAATTGCTAATGGAATGGAAAAAATGGAATTGTTAATAAATTTTTTTTCTGAGTCATGATGCGATCAGTCGGTGGACTATGAGCAGATTTGGATTTGTTGTAGGATGGGTTGGCGATCAGAGGCAACTTCCCCAGCGGGAAGCACTCTATGTCTCGGCTATATATCGTCTAGGTCCCTAGGATATGCCTTCTCTTTAAGCGACGGATCGCTTGCGGCTTCGTCAACTGTGCTGCCAGGCGATTCGGGTGTTTGACAAGCCTTGTCCTTTTATAGTCGGAGCCATAAGATTTTATCTCGTCCTTTATTGTGTTCACATTTAAGTGCTCATGGATTACAGAAATGCGCAGGAACCATGGCGCGTTCGAAAGTTGTTTCAACCTAAAACCTAATTTTGTGCTCTTTGAATAATTTCAATGTTGGAGTCGCATGCTGATCCCCAGAGTTGGATGCCGTATATGTCCATATCGGCTTAATAACTGTAGTATATAGCAGGAGCTTATTATCTAGGGACAGTCTAGAGTTCCTGGAAAGCATCCAACATAGTCCTCTATATCGATGGTAGATCTCATCCCTCTTGGTTTTGACGTGTTTCTTTCAGAAATCACACAAAATATTTGCACAAAATATTGTGTACTTAATTTTCAAAAATTCTAACATTTCAGAAGTGGGATAGCTTCATCGGCCTTTTTAAAGCAATCCCATAATTATTGTAAATTTAAAAGAATATACTCTAAATGTATTATTCTTTCATTTCATATATACCTAGGTACATTTGTGGCAAAAAAAATTTAAATTTGTTACAATATGGCTTCCAGTGGGCGCCATTTTGTTTTTTCTCAAATTCGGCTTCCGTTATGACACTCGGAAAATTAAGACAAATCTAGTGGTGCAAGTATCATCAAAATCGGTTCAGCCGTTCTGTCTGTAGTGCGACACAAACGAAATATACATATATAGACTGATGAACACATAACCCTGTGCGTTCCGCAGTCGGGTAAAAAGAGGGTTATTTTTCCCCTTACCTTACGGACTTGGTGTACTCACTTGGTGTCGTGGCACTGTAAATTGTCAATAACCACCTCCTACTAGAACAGACGAGAGTCATTTTTTTTATTGTGTGATATCGTACGACCAGTCTTTATGTGATAACTACTTTAAACCTAGAGTGCCCTATAACAAGAGTAAGAATTCTAATAAACTAGATGATTCCCGCGACTTCGTCCGCGTGGATAACGGTTTTTTGATTCCCGCAGGAATCTTGAATTTTCCGGGATAAAAAGTAGCCTATGTCCTTCCCCGGGATACAAACTATCCCCATACCAAACTTCATCAAAATCAGTTGAAAATATGGGCCGGGAAAGCGTAGCAGACAGACAGACAGACACACTTTCGCATTTATAATATTAGTATGGATTACTGAGGGTCGCCATTAATCACATAATGGTAGGAGTTTTCTTGGGATAATAATGCGGTGGGTTCCCACGTCCTTCCGCGTACGACTCAACTTACCTAATGTGGCGGCTGCCCCACTTATTAAAAAAATATAGGAGTGGTTTGGAGAAGAAAGAATCATACCTAGTTACTAATATTTTAGATGCGAGTGTGTTTGTTTGTTGGTTTGTCCTTCAATCACGCTGCAACAGAGCAACGGATCGACGTGATTTCTTGTACAGGTATAGTTGAGGACGGAGAGTGACATCGGCTATTTTTATCCCGGAAAAGGAATAAGGCACTTACTCGTATGTCTCCAACTTGTTTGAGAAAATATGAAGAGAAGTAGAATCTCAGGTTGTCAGTGCCGGGCCTGCGTCGACCTCGCTTGACGTAAGCCTTCAGGAGTCTGTAGCCAGACCTCTTGTACTTGAACACCTGGAAGAACACATTTTCGGACTGCTGAATTTTTCTGGTGGTACTTAGGCTCAGTCAGAAAGAGGCAATAATTTTGTACTCTACAGCTCTGCGTAGTCGAGATTGGCAATAGGTACTGGTCTATGGTACTCACTACTCCTCAGATCAATAACCTCTATTGATCTGAGCACTGCACAGACTACTCTGTGATGGCGTGACATATTAATCTATGGCATATGGCGTTGCGGCTATACCTATTTGGTGCGAATTGCTAAATTATCAAATAAATATTATAAATGCGAAAGTTTGGATGAATGTATGGATGTGTGGATGTTTGTTACTCAATCACGCCCCAACGGCTGAACGGATCTGGATGAAATTTGGCATACAGATAGATTATAGTCTGGAATAGCACATAGGTTACATTTTATCCCAGACTATAATCTATCTCTGTGCCAAACTTCATCCAGATCCGTTCAGCCGTTGGGGCGTGATTGAGTAACAAACATCCACACATCCATACATCCATACATCCATCCAAAGTTTCGCATTTATAATATTTATTTGATGAATAACCAGTGTTTCCTTCTAATAGTAGGATAAATAAAACCATCATCAGCCTTGTCTTGGAGCGAGATCAATGGTGACGTACATGCAGATCGTCTGCTTACATCGACCACACATATTAGAACTTTGATTTACAATATCTAGGCGTTCGGCGTTTCGCGACTAAGTACCTAATTAACACAGATCAGAGACTGTGGTAATTAAAGTTCAACCGAACTGTAAAGCGTTTATGTAATTACTAGCTGATGCCCGCGACTTTGTCCGCGTTAATTGAGGTTTTTTTGGTTCTCGCGGGAACCCCGTAATTTTTAGCCTATGTGCTAATCCAGACTATACCTAATCTACCTCTGTGCCTTTCATGCAGATCCGTTCAGCCGTTCTGGCGTGATTGAGTTAACATCCATCATCCATCCATCCATCCAAACTTTCGCATTTATAATATGTACCTATACTTATTAGTATCTATAGATAGTATAGATTTATAGAAGATTTAATTCTATTAGAGATAGATATCTAGATATTACTATAGTCAGTAAAAAATTGCAAATGTTTCAAATACCTAGTTAATTAAGAATTCAAGCTCTGCAAATTCTTACTGGGCAACAATGAATTATGATTTAACTCATACATTATCCAGCTCTGTAAGCGAAATAATTTGGCCCAAAGGATATTTTCGGCTGGCGTTTCGGCCTTGGGATTCACTTTTGCTGAGTACATTTCAATTAATCTGTTTATTAAAGAATAGGAGATACGCCAATCAAGGAAATTGAAAGTAATTGGCGGCAGCCTATTCATTAATAATTATGTTAAATGTTACTCAAACTTTCAGCGGGCTCTGAGGTGGTCGAAAATTAACGAGATGAAACCATTTGGGACCATCCATTAATTACGACAATCTTTGCGAAGGGAATTTAGCAGGAAAAGGTCGTCTTATTTGGAACAGGGATTATAATTGCTCTAGCAGAATTTCATGAGCGAAAAAACGCGTGTGGGATTCAGCTGGTCGATTGCGAAAAAACTGCATATAAATCATTATTTTTATCAACAAATTAACTGTTTATCACCAATAAATTTAACTCGGGTCTGCAGGTGTTTTTAAACTTGAAGAGACACGTGATGTTTTCGTATTTACCTACTTATTTGTTTATGTTACACTCATTTTTATGACTTTTTATTGATGTAGCTACTGAAGCTGAACCCAATTATTTTCATCGTTAGGATACTAGTTAAATTAATGAAACTTTAAGTCCAAAGTTACTGCGTCTTGATAAACAGAGTGTAGGACTTCATCTCAATGTCTTCCTTGGATATACACTCCGTTTTTGAGACGTATTGGTGGCTTAGTATAGGCTTGAGGGGCGATAACATCCGAAGAGGTGCTGATATCCTGGACTTAAATAAAGTATACCACCTTTGTGAATTCATCAAAGCATCGATTGGATACGAAATGTCTAGATAGGAAATATATAGGCACTTCTTATACGGCAAATATAAATGGATACATAATGACGTTACCTTACCTGGTAGTCAGTGGCGATTCCTCTAAGATTGCGCAGCTTGCGCCGCAATACCAATAATTATGAACAATTATACTAGATCTATATAAGTAATATACTTATATTTTATGACATGAAATAGGTACCATTCACAAAACAATCAATTAAATGATTGCGTTAATCGATAATTATTTAAAAACATGCACGCTCCATGACCACCTCGCACCTTGGTTGTGAGTTGTGAGTTGTGACGTGCGCCGCATCGCCACGTGGCTCGTACTGCGCGAATCTTCGAACTCCGTCCGCCCGCTTCCTCCCGCTCACTAGGGGCCGAAGGCGTGCACTATGAGTTGCGCATGTGCAGTGTAGTATTATTTTCGAAACTCAAAAACCACTCAACCGATTTTAAAAATTCTTTCACCTATAGAAAGCTACATTATCTGCAAATAACATAGGCTGTATTTTATTTTGAAACACATTAAAGATCCCTACGAATATTGCAATAATGTAAGTGAAGTCGGAAAAAATTGTCTCATCTGAGAGCTTCCGTGGTGTGTGCTGCGTAAATGGTAAAAGTTACACGAAAACAATGTATGGTGGAATTGTTCCTCGCAAAAAGTTCTAAAAAAAAGTCCGCGACAGCATATAGCTATCTTTTAAGGTCGTCTCACAACAACCGTCGTTATGATTTTCAAATTTGGCCTAAAACAATGCTTTACTCGCGAAGGTGTTTTAACCAACATAGTATTAATCCATAACAAAATAAAATGGTTGTTCATCTCAAGTATTTAATATAGATCAAATTCGCCCTTACACCATTTAATTCAGATGAAATCTTAGAAGATATCATAGTAATAATGTAACGCGCACTATACTAATATTATAAAGAGGTAAAGTTTGTGAGGTTGTAGGGGGTAATCTCTGGATATACTTAACCGATTTTGAAAATTCTGGTACCAACAGAAAGCCTAGTTGTGAACAATAAAAATCTGTGTAAGAAATTTTACGAAAATCCACCCCAAAGGGGGTGAAATAGGGGTTGGAAGTTTGTATGAAAGTCTTTTGTTTTTGAAGTGAGAGACAATTCATGTCATAGGCTTGGTACGAGAACCGAGATTAACCCGAATAATTAGGGAGGTCCCGTGGGAATTTAAAAAAAATATTCCAAACGGACGAAGTCGCGGGAATCTGCTAGTGTAAGATAAATAAAACTAGTATTCTTTATTCTAGTAAGTACAAGTTACCCCTTGACTGCAATGTCACCAGGTGGTGGGTGATGATGTAAGTACCTACTCTAAGATGGCGGGCAAACCTGTTAGGGATATACCTATCAGTTATATTAAACCTATGTAACCCCTAATCAGTGATATATGAGGTAAATGTGTTTTACTGAGAAAATACCTAACCATCAGCTAGCGCAAACCCAAGATTGACCACCAGGAATCGCCACTGCTGGTTGTAGTAGAACCTGTAGATATATAGTAGAACCTCACCTGGTATATAAAATTCCCAGTCACATAAGAATCGATATAATGAGTCCCATAACTCTTCATAAACCGCCTCACAGCCGCCGTATTGTTCACATCCAGGCGATCGATAACTCTTTCCATATATTCCTTAACCCTGAACGGTTTGGTATGATCCATTTTAACAGTCTTATGGGTCTTGGATAGTTTGACTAGTACATAGCAGCAATCTTCACTTGTTGTGTCGAACTCTATCCCGAAGGTCCTCATGATTTCGTCGTATATCCAATCGCCTAAGAACGCTTTCCATGGTTGTTCTGTACTGAAAACAAGATCATTGGTTATGTTCAATTTTGATGGACTGTATATTTCTTTTAAAAAATTCTTGCGCATACAGAAAGAGTTCTGCGTTCTTTGTAACGTTTATAACTTTATAGCGCCAAGCAGACTGCATGGGCAGTTAAAGGAGGGAAGAACAGAACTCAAAACGGCTAAACTAATTATTTCTGCGCTGGCTAGAGCCAATCAATGAAGAGTATCAAAGAAGCAGAATGAATGAAGAATTAGAATTCTTCATCTAGTCTAGTGCGCAGAATGCAGGCCAGCGCCAACGGAGTCCTGAGTGGAGGGCTAATGGCTATCGTTACCAGCGTCATGAAGACCCTTAATGGAGGACTTGACCTTCGGCTATGAAGAATACGACAAAGAAGTATAAGACCGCTTTGCCTTTAGAACAATGGTACATGCACTGCTGTTGCATCGCTTGTATGCTTGCATTTGGCAGCAATACCGGCAAAACCGCTGCATTTTTTGTTGTCGACCTACCACTGTTAATAGTACCTACTTATATATTTGTGCACTCCTAGACCTATCTGCTGCACTTTATACGTAGGAGACATGCCGTCAAATTATGATCTTAAACCTGCAGGTTTTACATTACAGTGCCCGAATTATTGACATATTTGGCTGTAGAAGCGAGTCTATTCCGCTGCGCATTGGTTTGTCAGTCAACCGTTATCCATTTAGGCAAGAGCTGTGCAATCACACATGCATGCATTGGCACATCCTCACCATTGTCGATATCATTAATTATTTATTTTATGATTGTAATTTGTAAGGATGTAACTAATTGGTGATTCCTTACCCCTCTATTTTGAAGTTCCCGAAGTAACCAGCCAGCAAGTCCTCGAAGGTTTCACACAACTGTATATTCAGTGCTACCATAGGATCCCCTGGCAATTCTATGCTGGTGACATCCTCGAAGACCCGGATGTTCTTCTCCCGAAACGGTTCCACTATTTCTAAGCTGTCTTCTTCATAGTCGGCTGACACCACTTGCGTCACTTGTGAAAGATCTCCGTAGCTATAATGTTAAAATTGTTCACTACTTAGCCCTTGATTGCGATATAACTTTTTCTGCACGGCATCATAACGGAGCGTTCAATAAATGACTTGGCGGAACGTCTTCCCCGGTAACTAGCCACGACGGTAGCCTCCCACCAGACCAGACCAGAGAAAATTCAGAAATTATAAATTCCTTAATCGACCGATCGAATGTTTGTTCTATATTTAGTTTGTCATCATAATTGTGCAATGTTTCTTGCAAATAAACAATTGATTGATTGACCCTTCCGGGAATAGAATCCTGGGGCTCCCCCTTAAGAGACACAGGTTGACCACTGCTATGGAGGTCGTCATAAAACGAGAGCTGTAGAAATTTTTCAAGAGGTGTTTGATGAAGACCTGAAAATCATGGTGGTATAGGTAGTAGGATACTTCTGGGTTGTTTTAAAGTTTTTTACATCGAACCTTCTAAGCAATTTGCTTAAGTTTAAATGTACTGATAGGTATTTAACTGATTAATGTATGCGTAATTATAGTTGAATGGAACCAGATGGCTTATATCAGTAACGGAATATAATACAATTAGAACGAACTTATCTATGTAATAAAAACTTACTTCGCAAACACATCAATAGCATTTCCAATGCTCAAACTGTAACCTAGGTCCCCTTCGCCGCTCTCACAAACGCCACAGCAAAAGAATAGTGTCAAAAATAACATAAACATCTTTCGGAACACTAAGTAAGGACTAGTTTAGATGGAACATTGTGATGGAAACACACTAGCCGCGTGGAGGCGGCGTTCAGACTGAGATTTTTCACATATTTCGCTACATCATACATGATGTTGAGGAGTAAACACAGTGTGAACTTGACCCATGAGATTAGTTACGTATCCGAGATAGAGGCAAGCGCGTGCGATCGTTTAAATGGAAACAATATTATAAATGCGAAAGTTTGTCTGTCTGTCTGTCTGCTACGCTTTGACGCGGCCCATCTGTTCAACCCATTTTGATAAAATTTGGTGCAGGGATAAGTTGTATGGACTATATACTATAGTTGTATGGACAGGGGAAGGACATATGCTACTTTTTTATCCCTGAAAATTTAAGAGTTCCCGCGAGAATCAAAACCTTCCAAACCAAATCCACGCGGACGAAGTCGCGGGCATCATCTAGTTGGAAATTAAACGAAATAATAATATTGTAGGTATGTTTCTACGATTATTTCCTTTACTCTATAGTATAGAGTAAAGTACTCATAAGAATCCCTACTAAGGTAGAGATTCTTTTGTTTGTTAGTACTTAGTACCTACCTAATAGGTACCTATATGTACTACCCTCCTAACTGCACATATTAAATTGGGATTAATAAATAATTTATCGTAACTAATCGAGGCTATTTTAGAACAATCAATTTTCCATTAATATATGCAGGTATATCCGACCTACCTACCTGCTGGCTGCTTATCTTAATTTTTAGTTAAATTAAATTGGATTGGATTGTCAATTTGTTGTAACTTGTACCTATATTAGGATAGCGAGGAACCTAAACTTCTGGTCTTCAAAGAAAAGTTCCATTCAATTTCATAGTAGATATTTAGTCATATCTGTCTATTTACCCGGCTGCGTTTGTTGACAGCTTTTCTCTGCAGACCATAGCGCGTTAATTGAACAATCAACTAATATTAAAATGCTAAAGCGGGTCTGTCTGCTACCTACGTACCTACTACGCTTTCAATGCCCATCTATATCTGTTCTACCGATTTTGACGAAATTTGTAATTTTGATACAGAGTTATGTTGTATCCCGGGGAAGGACATACCTAGGCTACTTTTTATCCGGAAAAACCGAAGAGTTTTCACGGGATTTATCAAAAACCTAAATCTATTTGGACGAAGTCGTTATTATCGTTCAAAAGATGTAGAACCTTCTACATCTTTTATTGTGACTTTAATGCCTACCAAAAATAACCTATTGTATAGAATAGTAGGTACATTTTAATACATAATTTTTTTTCTTTGATTCTGGATAATATAATATGGCCCTCTAATTAAAATATGAAAAATATGTCAAAGTCTCATCTAATCACGATTGTAATCATGTCCCATTTAAATAAAACGCCAAACTACAAAAATCAAGGTCCCTAACGGCTAGATGATGCCACGTTTTGCGATAACCCCGCGAACTTTCGCGTGAATTTATTATAATGACAGTTAGGTACTTTAAGAATTACTTATTATAAAGAGCGCGTTCTTTAAGTTTTATATTATGGCGCCTGCGACTTTCTCCGCGTTCGCCACAATTTTTACAAGCTTTTATATAACTTTAAACGTTTATGGGTTTGTTTATGTCAAATCTTGCAACTGAATTTTAAAACGGTTGTTTAGTTTGGATGACAATTGCATAGTTAGCTATATGACGTCAATCGAAATCCAATATGCCGGACTCCCAATGATGGCGGACTAAGTTTTTTTTTATTCACTACTAGTTAGCCCTTGACTGCGATCTCACCTGATGGTAAGTGATGATGCAGTCTAAGATGGTAGCGGGCTAACCTGTTAGGGGTATGGCAGTTATAATTAACCCATACCCCTATTCGGTTTCTACGGCATCGTACCGGAACGCTAAATTGCTTGCGGGCACGTCTTTGCCGGTAGGGTGGTAACTAGCCACGGCCGAAGTCTCCCACCAGGCCAGACCAGGGAAAATTCAGAAATTATAAAACACTGCGCCACGGAGGTCGTCAAAGTCGTAGTAGTTATTGAAGTTAGTTAGTTAGTTATTGGCGGACTAAGAAGTGCGTAGGTAGGTACTCAAGGATCGAACCGCCTCCCACCCAAATAAGATGCTGACGTCAAACCACAACTAGCTATCGCCGCTTCACCACAGAGAATTCACCAAATAGGCATGGCATTTGCTAAGTATTTAGGTAGGTAACTAGCTAATATTTTGGATAAAGTTGAACGACACACTATCGGGCGTTAGGGTTTGCTCGTGATAAGCTCTTATTCAGGCAATGACCTCATTTCATCACGAGCCCCGGGTGAAGTGACGGATGTTCCAAATAATTGGGATAAGCTAATATTAGACTTCATCTTAGGATTACGAAGAAAATTGATAGCTAAAAGCCTAAGGTACTGCTACCTAGTTAAGTATCGAGGAAGATTGTTAATAGAATAAACAGCAGCTCTCCAATAAAGCACGTAAGTAGTTGAAAGTGATAATGAAAATAAAACGAATAAGTATTTTCAGTCACAAATCGATTTTATTTCATAACTTAATTCCTATAATATTTACACCGTATAAACATCGACTGTGTATAAAATTATAAATGCATTCACACGTTTGTTCCCGCATTGCTATATTGTACATTATTATTTAATTAAAATTAAAAGTTAAATTATTGCACATAAATTAAAATTCATGAGAAAATCGGTGTACATGTATTTTTAAGTAAAATGGACAGTATAGTGAGTTTAGCTTGACGTTATTAATTTTTAATCTTCCTTACTTAGGATGTTTGAATTATTTCCACTAAATCGATTCCATTTTACTGTTTTGTTTTTCGGAAAGAAAAATATTTTAAAGAATTTAATAGAATAAATTTCTCTACTTACCTAAAATTAACATATTATTGTAGTTTTAGAAATTCCGTTAACGGAATAAGATTAATCTTATTTACAATAAAATTGTTTCAATTCTAAATAATAATACCTTTAAATTATTAAATATACTCTAAAATTTACTTACATCCATTGTATTTTTTGTAGAAAATCTATAAAATATATCACATTTAGTTAATATTCGATAAAAAATATAAATACTTTACATACATAAAAAACCTAAAAACTACCCTACTGCTTTTATTATTTTTTTCACAAAAGTTCGTCTTTTCACATTTTGATTTATTAAGTAGTAGGTACATTTCAATTCCACAGAATAATTTATTAGTTTTTGAATCACTTAATTCCAATCGCAATCGAAAACTAACTATTAAAGGGGATTACGAATTTGTGCAAAGAAAGAAAAGAAGAAGAAGGCCTCATAAAGAAATCCCTATGACATTTTCAGGTATAACAATTGTCACATACGAGTATTATATTGATAAAATAATTAGTAAGCCGAGCCTTTAGTGATCTTTGTTACATTGTTATTGTTAAAGGTGACAACAAAAAAGTCACTCTAAACGCAAGTCCTAGACTTATATACCGTAATGAGTTAATTATGTCACAAATTAAGAATTTATCGACGTTTCCAAAAATGTACCAACAGTGTACCAATTTCGAATAAACATCTTTTGACTTTTTATAAATAATAGTTTACAATAGTTTAAGGCTCGATGTTCCACTACACATCTGCGCAGCGACAGTCTTACGTTCCTTTAACACTTCCATACTTATTCCGAATTCCGTGGTCAATAAACATTATCACATATTACTCTCCCATAACTTCAAATAATTGTCTATCACTTCCTCGAACCACTTTTTTTTCTTCGTATCTTTGAACGCAGGCGACAATGTCTTTAATTCTAATTGTAATAAAGCTTCGTTTCCTAGTAACGAGTCCAAGTTTCTTAGAAGAGCCGGTTCTCCGTGAAGTTTCAATAAGCTTGGGTACGAAAATATGTAGTAGTGTACCCTAAGGCGTTTCATCGCCCAACTTTCTACGGTTTTGTTACCACTGGCCACCTGGAAATTAAAAAAAAATAGTTAAATAAGGTAAATAAGGTTAAATAAGGTAAAACCAGGGCACGTTTGGAACCCTCGTAGCTTTAGTTTTAAGATACCGTAACTGATTATCACCATCATGTTTTATAAGTAATTGTCAACGCCACTAAGTGTACCTACAGTGTACAGATCATCATACTAATATTATAAATGCGAAAATGTGTTTGGTTTTTGGTTTGTTGGTTTGTCCTTCAATCACGCCGCAACGGAGCAACGGATTGACGTGATTTTTGGCACGGATAACTATAGTTGAGGACCTGGAGAGTGACATAGGCTACTTTTTATCCCGGAAATTGAATAGTTCCCGCGGGAATCAAAAAATTTAACAACGCGGACGAAGTCGCGGGCATCAGCTAGCATTGATTAAATGAATTAAATTGAATAAGTGCTCAACTGAACCTATATAAGGTCAAGCGCCTAAAAAAGGATAAAAAACGTTAAATTTTTATAATCTTGAGGATTTAAATTTTAAAGAATAAATAAATAAATAAATAAATCGTTTATTTTCAATCATTTTATGTTACATTGTGGTAGATCTTGAAACTGTTTGAAGTTAACAATATTATTGTGCTTACATCAAAAAATGTAGATAAAATGTTGCAAGATCAAGAACTGGCTATCCTAGCTAGATTTTTTAGATCTGTGTTAAGGATAACCAGCCCTCTCCCTCGTTACCCAAATGTGTGCACAAGCACATGTTTATTCACTAGTTATTTAAGCATTCTACTATAAACTATATTATATATACTAAAAATTTTAAAGAATATAATATAATAAACCTAACATTGAAAGACAAACAATCTATTTGTAAATTAATTACTTTGTAATATTTTCAAGAAGAAGCACTTTGTGACAATATGAACTAGGCATCAAAGACTATAAAAAAATAGAGAAGAGTTTTTCATAGGATGAAATGTTTAAAGATTTCATGTCATGTCGTATGATAAATGAATAAGTAATAGAAGTAATTCATGAATCTGATTGCAATGATTAACGATTTATCAAATTATTATACAAACCTTAGTACTTATGTAGGTACCTATGTGTAATTTGATAAAACGTAACAAGTTGCAAGGTAAGGAATACGTTTTGCCTTGACTTTCTCTTTTGCCTTCCTTTTTAGAGGGTGTTGTATCTCAATAAAGATTTTTTTAAATACCACTGCAGATTTTTCAGCAGAAATTTTAAATCTTAATACAAGTGTCATAACATTGTTTTTACCTTAATTTGTCCAATATGCTTGGCCTGCCAGGGTGAGAAGTACCCTTCCAACTCCTTAGCAGTGATATCTGCCACTCCTTTGCTTTTAAGCCTTTCTTTGATCATAGAGTATGCGGTTCTAGAGAACACAAATACCTGGAGTGAGAGCATAGACAAGATTCACGATTTTATTATTTAGATGTTTGGAAAAGGAACAATTTTTTTGCACACAATTCTTTATTAGGGCGTGCACTCACACTTTGGCCGTCAACGTTGGATCGGACGTTAATACCTCTTTTCTATTTCTTAGAACGAAACACCGAAATCACAATTTATTATTTCTGTGATAGTTTGTTAAGGCTTTCTGGCTCTGAGTTCAAGCCGTTTTGAGCCTTTTTTTATTTTTAAAAATTTATGTATTTTGGAATCTAAAAGTAAAATGATAATATGTGATTTACCGTGAATGTGCTTCAGAAAAAATTAGAAAGAACAATGTAATGATGTGAAGCCAATGATCGTGAAAAGAAATAGAAAAGGAGAATTGATGGAAAGCTTTTAGGAAACCAATAATTTAAAAGATTTTTATGAATGGATCGGACGAAACCATGAATATCTAGGTATACAGTGAATTTTAGGGGCCATACTGCCAACGCATAAAGCAATACTTGTGCAATATTACTCAATATGACGGTTTGATGTCACGTAGGTTGACGTTCCTAAAATAAGAATTATAATTCTAAAACACGAAAGTCGAAAGTCTTCACGAATAACACTAAAGATTATTTCGCTAGTCTTAGTTTTCAACGAATGTATATTATATGTTTTTTTCTAAAAGCTTTCTTGAAAATACTAAGCTTTATCCATTTAGATACAGCTTAGCTTTCTCGTGTAATTCATTCTGTTCGCATGTTTGTTTACGAAGGCAGGGTTTTGTCTAAAAGTTCAAAAGTTGCGCAGTCGGATGTGAAACAGTATTCTTATTTTGAGTAGTTATTTATTTTTAACCGACTTCCAAAAAAGGAGGAGGTTCTCAATTCGGCGCGTATGTTTTTTTTTTTATGCCACAAGTTAGACTGCAACTCAGACATAGTTCTAGTATTCTAGTAACTCAGTAAGTGATGATGTAGTCTAGAGACGAGATAAATTCTAAGCTATAAATTCCCAAATTGACGTTGCCGAGAATTTGGGAATTTATAATGCCTGAATTTTCTCGACCACCCTACAAACAACAAACAAACGGCAAAAACGTGCCGTCAAGCGATTTAGCGCTCGATACCATATAGAAACCGATTAGGGGTATGGGTGCCATACCCCTAAAGGTAATACCCGCACCCGCATCTTCGACTGCTTCATCTATCACAAGTTGCGATAGCAGTCTAGGGCTGACGTGTAGTGTTATAAAAAAAAGTGTGTGTGTGCAATTCACATACGGCAGAAGTGAAACTTCAGAAAAGTAGCCTACGAGAGAATGAGATAAATACTTATATTACAGTTTATCTCATTCTCTCGCAGGCTAAATCTATTTTATGAATATGTTTGTCTCTTTTTGGTGTCGCTTTTTCGTTTCATCGAATTTTCAAATCACAACGATTCTAAAGAAGTTTCACTTCAATAAGTCAATAATATGTTCCTGCAATATGTCCCTTCGAATACTTGGTATTAGAATCTTAAACATCACAAGCAAACAGAATAAGTCCACGAATGTTCGATCCAAACCTTGACTGCGCCAACATGCTCGGCGAAGAGCGGTGAGAAGTAGTTGTGCATCTCTTGTAGCGGGATGTCGGCGACGCCGCGCGCTTTGACGCGCTCCTTGACGCGCGAGTACACGCCCCGGGAAAACACGAATACCTGGGTCACAGTAACAAATACACATATGCCCGTTTTCACAGACGTAGTCGTAATTCCTAATTCCTTGGTTTTTACCAACGATGCTTATAGTCCGCGATAAACTTAGTGCCAATTGTACCTATAAGCATATCGTAATCATTTGACATTTTAAAATGTATTACTCGAACTGTTTAAGGAGTTCATACATGCTTTTTGACGTGCAGGCATCTATGAACTCCCAAAACAGTTCGAATTATCCGTCTGACAAACAATTACGATTACGATTTCCTTACACAATCGGGGGGCTTACGTGACCCGGTGACAGCGTCGCTAGTGTCTATGAAAAATAAAATAAAAACAAAAACTGAACAGGCATAAAAATTTGTTCCAATTTTGGCCACCGGGTCAGCTAAGTTTGTGGGACTATAGTTGGCTATTTGTTAGCTTGTCAAATCAACAACTTTTCAAACGCTAAAACGCGCGCTTTATGGGATGTTGCATTAAATAATTTCTTAAGACATCATCGAAATTCACACGACGCGCGACTTTAATGGAATTTAAACGCAATAAGTGAAGTTATTGTGAGTGAAAACTGTCACATTAGTAATTAATTAGTCCGACAATCTTAACTGATCGGGTGACAGCGTCGCTAGTAGGTACCTATACAAATAAAATAAAAACTAAACAGCCATAAAAAAATAGTTCCAATTTTGGCCACCGGGTCAGATAAGTTTGTGGGACTTAAATCTATGCATCTATTGGCCTTCTAAGATGTTGTTTAAAACGTGAAAACGTGGTGAAAATGGACCCATAACTCGCATTTGCGCGAAAACACATTGGAGGCACGTTCTTTTTTAGATTAGACTACCTCTATCTTTATCTACCTATATAAATGCAATGGGTAGGTTTAGGTCGTCATAGTCCATTGTATTAGTAACCTTATAGATATGACTCAAGGTACCGATAATTTCAATATCGAGTAAATGTGATAGAGTTTCGTAAACTGTCGGTGGGTTTGTAAACAGCCACATTGGCTTTCACGTTGTTTCTCATGCGGTTCCACACGCGTATCTATATACTTTATTCAAAGGCATTTAATCCATATCTACTAATATTATATTTATGCAAAAGTATGCCTATCTGTCCGTTTGTCTGTCTGTCTGTCTGCTACGCTTTAACGGCCCACCTTTCAATCGATTTTGATGAAATGCGGTATATAGATAGATTGCATTGAAGGATTTATTTCGTCAAAACAAAGAGTTCCCACGGGATTTTTCAAAAACTAAATTTTGCAAGATCCATGGAACAAGGAATCTAAGGAATGAGCACATTACTATTCTTATTTCTATGTCTACTTTCTTCACAACGAGAGACAGAGCAACGCCGCGAGATGACAGGTACAAGACTTATCTCTTCTTATCTACTTATCTTTTCAGTATAAAATTAGTAGGTAGGTACCTATGCAGCTTGGAGCGAAACGAAACGAAAGCGTAGACGAATGCAGAGTTGTAGCAAAGATGATGGTATTATAAACGTATTTCGCTTTTACTTAATAAGTGAAATGAAGACGGAAATGTTTTGAAAACTACCCGCGTGTACTGTAAACAAGGTCACGTTGCTGCTAAAGACCGTTTCTCACGTGGTTTTACACGTTTTCCGTTTATATGTGCATGAGTAACGTAACTTAGTTTATTTTAAAGTGCCTAAGAAATTGAAATCTGGTGGTAAGACAGGAATTATTTGGCATTAAACAGTAAAAATTGATACAAAATGTTTGATTTTAAACTACTTACTAGTCCTGGCTAGCCGAACTAAACCGATTTTAATTTAAAACATAATATTAAGTACTCATATTGTGCGATATGTAGGTATGTACGATACCCTAAACGTATAAGAATGGGCAGACGAAATTGAGCTCTAATTCAATGCTGTCATGGTTTATTTTACTTTGACGCCGAACCTTTACCATTTGATCGACAATTCTTACGTAATCGGGGGGCCGGTTGGCAAAATTGGAACTAATTTGTATGCCTGATAATTTTTTTTAATTTTATTTTTCATATCTACTAACGACGCTGTCAGTTGTCACCGGGTAGATAAGTTTGAGGGAACTTATTTTATGAGTTGACTTTTTAATTTCTTGGTGATCATGCCAGGGAATTAGGTTGGAGTATAAAAATCCCTAACTACCCTCACCTGGTATAACGAGTTACCCGTGATGTACGACGCAATGTAGTGCGAGCCGTATTTGCGCACGAAATCTGCTATGGATACTGTGTCTCCTATTGCGGTCTCGTCTATCGCCTCGTAAACTACGTCTTCTACTGCTATGTTTGTTGGTAGGTCTTTTAGTTTTGCTGTCTCCCTGAACCTGGAATTGAGAAGGAAGATAAATAAGATTGGGTACCTAACTCTAATGACTGAGGTCAACTCTGTACCTATTAAAGTGTGTCTGTCTGTATGTCTGCTACGCTTTCACGGCCCGCCTGCTCAACCGATTTTGATGAAATTTAGTACAAGGATAGGTTGTATCCCGGGAGATAGGCTACTTTTTATCCCGAAAAATTAAGGAGTTCCCGAGTCCACACGGACGAATTCGCGGGCATCATCTAGAATGTCTATAAAAATGAATGTATTTGACTGTGATTTTCAAATACTTATTTTTACCTATTACATTTTGTCTGTCTGTCACTCCAAAGTTATCTTGTAAAGAGGTGAACCTTTTTGGACAGGGATTCCAAAAAGGAAGAGGCGGCAAGGAGTGATTTCGGCTATTTAATTATTATATCGATCATTTATATATTTATACTTCTACCATACCTTTACTACTGTTTTAATCATACTTTTGCGGGTCTAAAGTCAGTCTTCATGCCCTAGGGCCGTAATCTAGTCGATCGATCGCCCAACTAGTTGACCAACCCCATACTGTAAATATGCACAACAGAGTCTAGGCTCCAGACTGGTCGACCAAAATTTGACATAAACCATTTGACATAAAAGTTTTTAAACCAAGGAGTATGTATACCTGCATCTTTTTTTTTATTATTTACTAGACCTATGTATCCTAAGTACTTACTATGATTTGCAATAAATATCTAACCGTTACAGTTTGTTTTACTGTTATGGTAGAAGTATAAAGTAGAGTATACACCACCGGGATAAAGCAGTTTTTTTCTTGGGCGCTTGAATCCCTCACTGCACTCAGGACTCAATCTTAATTCCCTCCCTTTGGTCGGGAATTAACTTATAACACCCTCGCTGCGCTCGGGAGTTAAATTTGGAGTCCTTCGTTACGTTCAGGATTCAATGTAGCGCCCGTGACATAAAACAGTGCTTTATCCCCTTGGTGTATAAAATACTATTTTATGCTGGGAAAGCAAAGGATTAACAAAAAACGAAATATCGCGGAAATCACAGGCAAAAGCTATTAATAAAGTTTTTTTCTGCGGATTGTAACGGATATGGTCTGGCGTGATTGAGTAACAAACATCCATCCATCCAAAACTTTTCGCATTTATTTATAAATATAGAAGTATAGATAACCTACCTAGACACCCTCACGAGTACATAGCAGTGGTCACCATTGATGAAGGAGGAGTTGATGCCGAGGTTGCGCGCCATTATGTCCGTAGGCCACCCAGCTGTGAACGCCCGCCATGGGCGCTCTAACCTGAAATTAAGCGGACATGCCTTTCAAAATTATGAAAATAAAAACCGACTTCAAAAACCACAAACACTAAAAAGTAAAAAATAATTTAATTTATTATGTATACAAGAGTTAATTTAGTTCTATAATATCATTTTTTGGAGTAGGTACCAATTAGCCGCATGAACCGTCTACCTACTCTTCATTATTGTTGACGTGATTCCACATTGGCACCGACTCCAAAGAATGTTATTATAGAACTAAATTAACTCTTGTATACATAATAAATTAAATTATTTTTTTTACTTTTTAGTGTTTGTGGTTTTTGAAGTCGGTTTTTTTTTTTTTGAAATTTTTTTATTTCACAATTTTTAGTGGCCCCACTGTTTTAAAATACAGGATGTAACCAGAACGAGATATGCTATGTATGGTTAAAACATACTGTTTACAAGACTATCACTGATCGCGAGCAATTTGCTCTTATCCATGAGGAGTTCCGTTCTCCATCTCCGGAGATATTCATCAGATCTTCACCAAATTGAATTGGGACCACACGGGAAGCACCAGCTTTCAAATAAAAAAAGAATCATCCAAATCGGTCCACCCAGTCAAAAGTTCTGAGGTAACAAACATAAAAAAAAAAAAAAAAACAGTCGAATTGAGAACCTCCTCCTTTTTTTGAAGTCGGTTAAAAATTATGCAATTTGCTTTTGCAATTTTTTCATAAAAATGGCAATTTACTCAATCCCCTAACAGATTAGCCCGCTACCAACTTAAACTTCATCATAACAACCAGCTTAACGTACCAGCTTATCCATTTGTGAAAACCAAATAATAAATTATAAAGTGTATCTATTAAATATTAATCCATTTTTACTAACGGCCGCCGTAATCTGTGGATAAGTTGCCAACAAAGTTGATAAGTGTTTGATAAACGACAATACAACTTTTGACAAAATATAACAACGTTGCTAACATAATATGTAAACAGATTACAGATCATTACAGATACAATACAGGTGGATTGAATCATTGATTTCATTAATTTCGGCCGGTAGTAGTTTCTGAGCTTAGCGCAAACTGACAAACTTATTCAACAGGAGTTTGTTTCATTTTATAAATCATAATCATCATAAATGTATAAGCACTTATTGAAAGTAATTAAAAAAAATATTTATTGGTCCAAGGATGCGCATTTTGAGTCTCTTCCGGCGCCGCCAGCGCCCTCCAAATTCGAGCGCGCTAGGCGGTCGCTATGGTTGGTAAAGATGGTAAGTAGGTTCCATGTTTATTTTTTGCTAGTATCTCCTAATCTACTGAAAAAATACTCGCAATAAAAGAAGGTTTTACTACCTTTCAAAGCTAAAATCCCTGAAATACGCCTGCAGCAGCTGCTTCAAGTTATCGCAGAACTCCATATGAAAGTCGCCGTCGAACAGCGTCTTCGCCTGGCGCGGCTTGGGCGCCACCACGAACCGGTCGACGTCCCGGAACACACTGACTGTCGGCTCCCGGAATACCCAGCCGTCTGTGTCGTTGCGCGGCACCACGCGCATGCATATGCTGAGGTAGCCATATCTGGAAACAAACGATAAAACAATTAGTGGATTAACCTTATGACGACCTCCCGGGATCTGGTTCGATCCCCGGCAGGGTCAATTTGGGAATTAATTATAACTTCCCAGGGCATAGGGATGATGCCTATATCAGTCATAGGGACTGCCGATAAAAGTGAAAACCAATATTTAAAAAAATAAATAATAATAAGACCTTTTGTCTTCGTAACAACGCGAGCATGGGGCAGCGAGGTGTCGGTGTCGGTGACGCGAATCCACAAGTTTACCCCCTAACAAAAAGTGCTCAACGCGGCTAAAGAAGTTTTCACTTCAATAAAATAAAAATTCCAATATAATTATGTTTGGCGTAATCTTTTATTCCATCGTTTCCTGGTATTTTATTACATTGCGCGGTACTAATGATTTAAGTATGTTAAAAAAATATCTTGGTCCGCAGTCAAGCTCACTGAATTATGATAAAATATTTATTAATTGCCACTTCAACACTAATGAAATACAACTTTGTTATTGCTGCTATTTCATTCCTGGCAAATCTGAAATAATTGCAGTTTTCTAACTGCCCTATTCTTAGGGCTGCCACTTGCCAAATACGGGAACTGCATAAGATGAGTGACAAATGTCGGTAGTCTGGGTTATCGAGGAAATAATATTATGTTGTCAGTTGTGGGCTGTGGCCACGGTAATATTATATAGATAATATTACCGTGCTGTGGCCGTGGTAATAGTTTACCTAACCCCAACATTTCAGTAGGTACTCTCGAAGTGTTCAACTGCAAAAAGAGGTGTGATCTCTGCGCTCAAAATATTTTCGATTGACTGAAAATACTCACTCAAGGTTTTTTAAGATTATACCGATAACTATGATATGAACGCCCATAGTATTGTATTTTCATTATTATTTAAGTAAATAAAACAAAATTATCTCCTAATTACAAAATAATAATTTTATGTTCTGACGTTTCTGTCCTATTTCCTTCTGTTGTCAACCCTCTGCTTAGGTCTAACAAAAGCTCAATGTATCAAGTTGGGCTCGGTATGTAGGTTTACCAAACGAACATGGTAATACGGTAATTGCTATGAAATATGAATTGTATTTGTTTGAAATGTTACTGTATCCTTACATGGTGTTGTTTGCATGTTTTATTTAATGGCGCTTATTTTTATTTTTTATTTATGTTTCATTAAATTAATTCTGAAAAAACACATGCGACTTTATATTGCAATCAGCATCACTCGGGTATCTAGTCTACCTATTCAGTTGTATCTAGTACCTATCTACCTTAGGGATATTTGATAGATAGTAGATACATATTTATTTATTGCCTTGGGTATCTAAGTATGTTATTGAGGATGCGTATTGTAATGATGTGGCTGCCTGTCCACTGAAGCGGAACGGAGCGGAGAATGGGGATCTGTTGGGAGGACCAATCGGATTGTTGCGATAGCGCTATAATTTTGTCGAGTCACCAGTCAATAGTCAGGAATCTGCTTGGTTCCTTTTTGAGCTCCGCTCCGCTTCAGTGGACAGGCAGCCTTAATGGCTATTAGGATCAAATCATTTAGGCGATAGCCTATCACTTAACTACCTAAGTACGTAGTTGGTACTATTATAATATTCTCTACCTAAATAATTGTAGATGTAATCCAATGTCCAATGAAAATGTTTATTGGAGAATTGGGACAGGGGCCCGTATGGTATCCTAATGACCAGTCTACTTAGTACAATAGACTAAAAGTCCTTGTGTACATGATAGGCAATTTCCAAAGACAAAGAGCTATAAAAATTCCCAAGTGGTATCTCTATAACGGTGGTCAGACGAAACTCAAGACGACGTGCAAGTTACAAGTCATAAAGAATCGTCTTATGAATGCCAATCTTTTCTTTATTGTGTAGCGGGCGAAACACATTACATTTTACGGTACATTTTCCGTAGAATTGCTGACCGCTACTTACCTACTCAGCAGGCATTTTGTCGTCGACTCTTCGACTTTAAAATACAAAGCTCGACCGGGGGCATACCATCGCTTAAAGCCGTATTGTTTCAATATTGTTGACGTTCGTGTTTTAGATTTATAATCCTTATTTTAGGGACGTCAAGGTACTACGTGACATAAAACTGCCGTTTTGAAATAAGGCAGTAAACAGTATCCCCCCAGTGTGCTTAGCATGCCTACATCGAGATTATCTCGCGACGAGAGAGAGAGATGTTGTCGTTGCCGGCTATTGTTTCGTTTACCCTAACATGCACAAAATGCGGTATACCTACTTATTACAAGAAAAAATTTGTCGGCATGTAAAGGTTTTTAAAGAAAAATACCACAAATACGAAATATTACTCTTATCTTTACTTTTGACGTAACGAGACAAGTAACCATGTTAGCTTCAGTAGACAAATAGAGATAACGGGTAGACATAATTTTACTCGTTGTGCGCATGCTAGCCCTACTGGATTGAGGTGATGATGAACCTACCTCATGAATATGTTGATTGACTTGCCGACGCCGAGCTCGGAGTCTAGTGTGGCGGCGTGGCACAGTACTACCGCCAGCAGAAGCACTGCCGCCCGCACCATCACACCGACTCTTCACCACTGCAACAACAGATAAATTATAATTATTAATCATTAATTTTATTTAATAAAAAGTTATTATAATTAATCATTAATTTTATATAAAAAAATAAAATGTAATAAAAGTTTTAAAAATAAAAAAAGCTCTCCCCGGCGGGGAATCGAACCCCGGTCTCCCGCGTGACAGGCGGGGATACTTACCACTATACTACCGAGGATGTGATAACACCTGTGAATTTATGAAACCGTACACTGCGTACACAGTTAAACGTCTAACGTTAACTTAACGCTAACGTTAACGCTAACGTTAACTTATTAATTAATTTAAAATACAAATCTCATTAGGAAGGATAGCTTAGAAGATAATTAATAATTCTGTTGTGTAACATATTAACTTGTAAATATTATAATATGGGTTTTCTTACTGCTTTCTTTATTTCGCTATGGACAAACCATTCACAAAAATTGCATCTTATTAACATTCCTAGCTAAGTATTATAATTTGTTTTTCGTGATCGTAGCTCGAAGTTCACACTAGCGCCAATCCGCCAGACGCCGCGCCGTTGCGACAGAAATTTAAAACAATCCTTCAGGGACGTGATAACAGATGGCGCTACTGGTATTTTCTCAATACAAACTTTTTCTTTAATTATTATTACCCATAATATTATATTTATATAATAATATTAAGATGTATAAATTATAATTATTGCGAAAGTGTGTCTGTCTGTCTGTTTGCTACGCTTTCACGGCCCATCTGTTCAACCGATTTTGACGAAATCTGCTTGGGTTCTGGTTTTGGCGAACTTTGAGTTCAAGGACGTTGGAGCTGATTTTTATCACAGAAAATCCGAGATTTCCCACGGGACCGCAAAAATCTAAATCCACGCGGTCGAAGTCGCGGGCAACATCTAGTTTGAAAATAATAAATTCGTCGACAAATATTTATGTGGATAATTTAGGTACCTATTAATAATTATGAGTAGGTAGGTACAGCTATCTATAAGTTTTTAACCGACTAATCAATTAAATGAGGAAAAGTGGAATAAGATGCGCATAATAGGTAGGTAGGTAGGTAGATAGGTATTTATCGTGCGATCAGATGCAATAAAGTGAATAAATTAATTATCAACACTTGAACTATCCAACCCTTGACCCGGTTGTCGCTAAATTGAGCCAATTATTGTATTCTACAAATTGCATTTGACCGTAATTCATAAAGACGACACGCTACGCGAACACGAATGACTATATTTTTATCTAAGAGTTAAGGGTGTATTTCCGCAAATCCGTTAAAATATATTAGAATGATGATTAGAACTGTGGGTACATTTTGTGACTAAGTCGGACAAAATAAAATGGAACCAAAAAATTACTACACATAGATTGATCCTTTATCTTAAATTTTTGGAGATGACATTGTTAAAAATCTTTACTACCTACTATAAAAATGATTTTCCGACACCTCTTCGCACAAAACATCGCGACTTTCGGTACATTTTTTGCTGTATGTATACCGATTTTTTGTCTTTAAAAAATACCATCTGTTAAGAGATATGTTCACCTCCAATTTTTGGAAAGAAAAATATTAAAAATACTTCAAGACTTGGTGGAGTGACGTCACTCCACCAAGTCTTGAAGTATTTTTAATATTTTTAAAAATATATATTTTCTTAAGACTAGTGGGCCCGGCACACTTTGTCCTGCCCTGAACCTCGAACCCGATTGCAGCGCCCCCTACCGGGTCCAATTGGGTATTTTACAACAAGTCAAATCAGCATCTTTTTTTCAAACGTCAAAACGCGCGCTTAGTATATATAACTATGGGTTTTTGTATTAAATACTAGCTGATGCCCGCGACTTTGTCCGCGTGGTTTAAGTTTTTTTGATTCCCGCGGGAACTCCTTAATTTTCCGGGATAAAAAGTAAAAGTACGGTACGATGCCGTGTAGAAACCGAATAGGGGTATGGGTTTAATATAACTGCCATGCCCCTAACAGGTTAGCCCGCTACCATCTTAGACTGCATCATCACTTACCATCAGGTGAGATCGCAGTCAAGGGCTAACTTGTAGTGGATAAAAAAAAAAAGTAATTTTACTATTGTGTGTATGATGTATCCTACCGTAAATAATCCAAGAACGTTCAAGCTAATTACAATAGCAGTAAACTAATTATTTCAAGCACTTGTGACTTGATGCAGATATTTTGGTAACGGATGGCTTGCATCACTTCGAGTGCGGGTTCGAGACTTGAGTAGAGATATTTGTATGCTCTTGAGATATTGAGATTAATAATATAATTAGTACATTCAAATTATAATTGCGTGGCATAATGTTACAATGCAAACAATAAAGGAGCTTATAACCCAGCGGTTAGAATGTAGATATGGCTTGAAAACAGCAAGTGTTGGGTTCGATTTCCTACCGAGGAATGCGTATAATATCCTACTAGTATAACTAGATGATGCCCGCGACTTCGTCCGCGTGGATTAAGGTTTTTGATTCCCGCGGGAACTTTAATTTTCCGGGAAGTAGCATAATATGTCCTTCCCCGGGATATAACCTATCCCTAAACCAAATTTCATCAAAATCAGTTAAACAGATCGGCCGTGAAAGCGTAGCAGACAGACAGACACACTTTCGCTTTTATAATATTAGTATCTAGGTAAGTATTGATTGAGAATTATTTTTGCTGATTGCCCTAATTTGCGAAGCTTCTGGTATGGCTGATAAGTATATTCGAAGAGAATATCTGATATTATGAAGGGCGAAAACACACTATTGAGTTGATGTCATAACATCAGCACATTCAGCACCACCTGTGTCGTATGCGTAGAAGGTTTTGTGGTGTCATGCAGGTCTGTGCAGCTCTAGAGCACGCTCCAACTTATCGTGCTGATTGCTGACGTTTTGTCCCATCCTATCAGTTTTCAGTAGTGTGTTTTCACCCCTACGTTATAACTAAAACTACGTACCTATAGGTAGGCAATAGGCATAATAATTATTTGTTTTCAACTATTTTTAAACAACTTTTTATGCAACTGACTCAGGTGGATCCACTTACCATCCCTTATCCAGTTAAACAGTCACACGGACACACACAGACACACGTTCACATGCCGGGTTTATTTATAGTGTGTTATGACAACATAGTAAACATCTGGAGTAGGGGTAGCAAAAAAATATAAAGGTGGTGGCAAGAGGCTGGGTGAGAAAAGCTGTCAGCTGAAACTGGATACTGGCTGCTGGCTAGGAAGGTCTAGGTATATTAAACACTAGCTAACCCACCCCGGAGTTACCCGAGCGAAATTTTTAAAAATCAGGGTATTTGAAAATAGAATTTCCAAAAATCCTAAAACTTTATTTTTAACCGAAAGACCATTTTTCTCTGATATCACCAATGGATATCACCGAAAAATACGGTATTTTACATACAAACCCCTATTACATTACATGCATCTCCTATAATATAGTATAACCACATAATAAGGGTGGATTTTCCAAAAATTATACACATATTAATTTAATTTTAACGTGTGATTTTTAAATCGAAAGCTCAAATATGAATTTCTTCACACTAAGGACTGATATGGGTTTCTCATATATTCTTCATAATATACTCTTTATAAAAGGGTTCTTCATATTACTATATACACTTATAACTAGCTGTTCTAAAAATAGTTTTTAATTATTTTCTAATTTTGTATACTTATTTTCTAGTTATATTCCCCATTATCTGTAAACAATCTGAAGAAATAAAAGGCTTTTTTATTTTTTTATTTTATTATATTATTTAAAGACCTTTATAAGTACAAAGTACAAACTTATATCCACTATTTGACCCCATTAGGTAGGTAAAGTCCTACGTTAAAATTATCGTCATTTTAAGTTTTTACCCCAGTGGTTGAAGCATTGAGATAATAGATCAGTTAATTACCTAGACAATCAAGCCTCAGGAGTCATAATAAGGCTTTTTATGTGTAGTACCTAAATGATGAAATCCGGGAAACGGATCGAATGCTGTAACTGTGCATTGCCGAACAGTCTTCATAACTATTTAAATAAGTATAGGTAAAATGTTTAATTCAGACGACACTATTCAACCTAGGTTACAAAATAGGTAATTAGTCACGTTTTATTTCTGTCTACTCTTGCACTAACTAATGTTCCGCAATAGCGGCTAGAATCTAGATTTGTGACACTAGAAGTCACTGTGTATTTATATATCATTTTATTTATATGAAAGAAATGATTTATTTGTATGAATGTGTGAAATTGAGATGTTTGTTGATGAATTTGAATGCCGCAACATATCCAGTCAGGCAACCCTGACGTACAAATACATTTTTTTACAAGTTTTCACAATTATTTCAATTTGGTTTGGCGACTTTTTGATCCACATTATTTAAAAGCGTAAAAAATTATGCCTAGTTAACAAAAGCCAAGCAAAGATCTTGGTCATAATTTTGATCTCAGTACTATAATTGGCCAATATTTTACATAGGAAGTTGGACATGTAATTTCACATTATAATTTTTTGTCTGGGATATGAATTACAATATAGAGATTTAACTAATAATAATAATAATAATTTATTCTACTTATTTCAAATATCACTCGCACAAATTTTTACTCGTCAAACAATATTTTTCTATTTGACTAGGTAGCCTAAGGTAGGTAGTTTTTAGGTTAGAAGATTTTTTTGTCAACGGTACTTCAAATCCGGAATATCCCTGCGCGATCATTAGTTTAACGTCTAATTGAACCGTTCGTATACATCGCTCTTTTGCTATTTAAAAATAATTGCCTGAATTAACCTACAAAACTGAATAAATGTTTATTCATGTGAATAAGTAGATAAGTATATTAATTGCCGACCTATAAAGCGGGTTTGTATAAGGCCCTATGGTGTTTATAGTTCATAAAGTCTCATAGAATCTCGTCTAGACTTGGCAGCAGATCTAGGGACTCTACCTATAGTGGAAAATAGATTAGGTATGAATTGCTAATAAAAGTAAAATACCTAATGAGTAGGTAGATAAGAGAGTTTTTCTCTATTAAGTACTCCCTATGAGATTCGGTTTAAGGCAAATTGACTAATTGTGGGAATAACCTGTAACCAAACCCAATCTTGAAGATATAAAGGTTATCAACCTATAGTTGTCATCAGTCACAAAGCGATTGCCATAATATTATGATATGTGAATCAGAACGAGTTGAAGTACTTACGTATTTATCGGACTTATGATAAAGCTATGCGGTTAACAAATTAGGTAGGTACCTACTTATGCATCGGAAACTATTGTACTTAGTACATTATTGTAATTTTGTAACTAAGTAAGTACGTACCTTACCTTATACCTCTCTATCATCATCATTTAAAATTTTCAACCCATGCCGGCAGCCCAGCACACTATTGAGCACGAGTCTCCTCTCATATCTACTAAGAAGGGTTTAGTCATAGTCCACCACTCTGACTAAGTGCGGATTGGCAGACTTCCCTCACTTTTCAGAGCGTTATGAAGTTATGCGTTTTTCAGGCAGCAGGTTTCTTCGCGGAGTTTTCCTTCATCGTAGCAAGCAAGAGATATTAATAGGCACATACCTACTTAACCCAGGAATGTTAGAAGTAAGTACGTGTCATTCAGGGCTCAAGGCTTCCCGGGACTTTTGATAGGTATTGATAATTCCGGAAACATCTCAGGCTACCCCCGAGACTGAGGAGTTTATTAGTGTTGATAAAGATGTAGTAAATGTTTATTGGGAGTTATATTATCCCAATTGACTGCTGATCGCTTCTTTTCGTTGTCTAAAAAATTTAGTCCATAAATATTATATTCAAAATATATAATTCAGTGTTACATTAATTTAAAGAAATTGGCATCCTCACGGCTGCATTGCAGTATAATAAATTATTAAAAATATACCATATAATTGCAACAATAACAAATATAATAACCACAATAACCATTAAACGGATAAACATGACACCCACGCATATTAATGTAAAGGCTAGGGCACACACAAATCACAAACCGCGACAGACACTGCACGGCAGGATCGTAGAACTGGAGGTTTACTACCATCGCCTAAAGCAGTATTGTTTCAAAATTACAGTTTTACGCCACGTAACTTGACATCTCTTTCAATAAGGATTATAATTCTAAAACACGTCACTATAATATTGAATCGAAGCAGGCGTAAATTCTCGTTAAATTAAATTTCTCGTTCATCCATTAACGTCACTATAAGTCTACAATATTAAAACAATACGGCTATAAGCGATGGTAGAACGTAAGTAGATACACGTGCACAACTTGGAATACAAACAGTAGTAAAAATCGGCCGGAGGTTAGCCTTGACTTTTTTTTAACCACAACAACTTACAAGTTATAGACTAAGAGATAACTGCAATTTTGGTAACCATCGCCAGAAAGGCTGATTCAGTGTTAGGAGGATGTAGAGCTCTCCACTGATCTCAAAAGTGGCAGTCTGCCTGCATTTGGATGGCCCTTTCGCTAAATATGGCCGTTCAAAGACGGTTTATTGTTACCAAAAATGAACGATAATTAGAAAAGCTGATTCTTGTACGGTATTAAAGTATGCGCAGTACCTACCTATGTAAACAGCGTAAAAACTGACGCATGTGGATGGGACTTTTTCTAGATATCAGCTTTCAAAGACGTTATAACCTATACTTACTATGCGTTCCTGTAAAAAAATATTAGCAATAATTTTCTCGTCGTTGATCGCTATTAAAATTTTTTAACAGCAATCAATGGGACGACATAACAATTGCTAATATTTTTTAACAGGATCGCACTTTGAAAGCTGATATCTAGAAAAAGTCCCATCCACATGCGTCAGTTTTTACGCTGTTTACATAGGTACTGCGCATACTTTAATACTGTACAAGAATCAGCTTTTCTAATTATCGTTCATTTTTGGTAACAATAAACCGTCTTTGAACGGCCATATTTAGCGAAAGGGCCATCCAAATGCAGGCAGACTGCAACTTTTGTGATCAGTGGAGAGCTCTACATCCACCTAACACTGAATCAGCTTTTCTGGCGATGGTTACCAAAAGTGCAGTTATCTCCTATAATATTAGCCCTTGACTGCGATCTCACCTGATGGTTAGTAAAATGCAGTCTAAGATAGTAGCGGGCTAAACTGTTAGGGGTATGTATGGCAGTCATATTAAACCCATACCCCTAACCGGTTTCTACACGACATTGTATCTTGGCGGCACGTCTTTTGCCGATAGGGTGGTAAAGAGCCACGGCCAAAGCCTCCACCAGGTTAGACCACCATTACCACCAGGTTTTACTGTTACTTCATAAGAAGGACGTCCTCAACGCCGCGCCATGTGTATCGTGTCGCTTTCGCGTACAGTCCGTCAAACTTATGTGCCTGAAGTTTTTTTTTCAATTTCATTTTCATATCTACTAGCGCCGCTATCGCCGGGTCAGAAAAGTTTTACACGCTGTCATCGCGCGTTATTCGTTATTATGTGTCTAAGCCTTAAATTCCTTCCAGAGTACGTACTTACAGCACCTTACAGTGCAAGATATGATAAGCAAAGATTCGATTACACATAAAAATACCAAGTTACCGAGTATGTAAGAGCATATTATGCCTAGAATTAATATTGCAATAACAAACCGGTCATTCTAATGGTAAATAGATTTTATATCATACTTGCTCAGTAACTAGGGATTACTATGGTGGAAAGTCTCCTTGTAAGTTGGTGTTTGCAATTCAAGGCAACATTACGTCGCACTATGCTTGAATTGTAATGTTCACATTACAGTTCAAGCTATGCAAAACTCCTTGGTAAACAATCTCTTTTCTTATAAAATGGTAAGACTTTTT
The DNA here is from genome assembly GCA_917051295.2 of Erebia ligea. Classification (NCBI taxonomy): domain Eukaryota; kingdom Metazoa; phylum Arthropoda; class Insecta; order Lepidoptera; family Nymphalidae; genus Erebia; species Erebia ligea. Next base: position 5,693,005 of record OU785241.1, read on the forward strand.
ACTGAAAAAAAACACTGAACATGGCGGCATTTAATTTCCATACATTTCAAACTATGCAAAACTCCTTGGAATGAGTTCCAAAAAAGAAAGAAAGAGCCGTAAAAAAAAAATGGAAAACTATTTACGAAAAAAAAATGGAAATGGCGGCATTTCATTTGATCTGAAAGTTTGTGAAGTTTGTTCGTAAAGTGATTTAAGTTATTTACAACAATGTCAAGCACTTCATCAGATGATGAAAAAGGAGGAGAGCCTGATTTTTGTTTGCTTGAAGCAGAACAAATGATGCAAAACCTTTTGCCGGATAAGTCCAAAGAGCGCTACGTGAAAACTTACGAAGAATTCAACAAATGGCGTGCAAAGAAAGGAATTACATCTTTGGCAGAATGTGTTTTGCTTTCTTATTTCAATATGCTGTCAAAAAGCTACAAACCACCGTCATTGTGGTGTTTTTACTCTATGCTAAAATTTCATTTTGCATTACCAATGTTTTATTTACCTCGCAAGAATGATATAAAGTAGAATGCTTACCTCGGTTGCAAGTAGCTATTACACCCTCGAACTATATTCACCCTCGCTCGCTGCGCTCGCTCGTGTGACTAAATATCTCGGGTGCACGCGATCCATTAGCGCCCTATGCGAGCTGCGCTCGCACTGGCGCCAAATTGGATCTTGTTCTGTAATAGCTTACTTACGTCCCTTGTGTAACAATCTACTATTATATCATACTTGCTCAGTAACTAGGGATTACTATGGTGGAAAGTCTCCTTGTAAGTTGGTGTTTGCAATTCAAGGCAACATTACGTCGCACTATGCTTGAATTGTAATGTTCACATTACAGTTCAAGCTATGCAAAACTCCTTGGTAAACAATCTCTTTTCTTATAAAATGGTAAGAAAACTTTTTACTGAAAAAAAAACACTGAACATGGCGGCATTTAATTTCCATACATTTCAAACTATGCAAAACTCCTTGGAACTCAGAGCCGTAAAAAAAAAATGGAAAACTATTTACGAAAAAAAAATGGAAATGGCGGCATTTCATTTGATCTGAAAGTTTGTGAAGTTTGTTCGTAAAGTGATTTATCTACTCTCATGCTATAAATCCTCTATAACAGGTTCTGAAACAGTTAGCTAATTGCCAACATTAAGGGCCGCTTGCACAAGGACATTTAAACTGATTTAGTTAAATCTTGTAATGCTGTCCCTTTTTGGCAAATGCATATTGTAGTTGCCAAAAAGGGACAACATCAAAATATTTAACTAAATCAAATTATGAGTCCTTGTGCAAGTGGGCCTAAAACACCCAATGTCCTAATAACCATTACATCATCCAAACGGGTGATGTAATGTTGTACTGAATTTCATTACAACACCCCTGCCGGCTGCCACATCTGCTCGATGCGTGGTATCTGTATGAATTACAAAAAAAAGAACATCTGTACGAATTTCAAAAAAAGAACATTGTCATACACGCGCGTTTCACTACCAGAACGCCGCGCGCTGTAAAAAAAAGTTAACAAAAAAAAAATTCAAAAAAAAAAAAATTCAAAACAAAAAAATATAAAAAAAAAAAAAATTAAAAAAAAAAAATTAAAAAAAAAATTAAAAAAAAAAATGAGCGATTCATGTTTTGAGTTTTGATGATATTAGGTTACTAGGACTGGATGTTTTAATGTTAGACTGGCTAACTATTTCAGAATCTGTTATAGAGGATTCATATTAAGAGTGTAGATAAAGTCTTGTATGCAACAGTTGATAATTAGGTATTAAAACACTCATATGATACTATTATCATACGACGCGAAGTTTTAATACCCCTTATTACACAACTGTTACATAAATAACTATTATTTACCTCGCAAGAATGATATAAAGTAGAATGCTTACCTCGGTTGCAAGTAGCTATTACACCCTCGAACTATATTCACCCTCGCTCGCTGCGCTCGCTCGTGTGATTAAATATCTCGGGTGCACGCGATCCATTAGCGCCCTATGCGAGCTGCGCTCGCACTGGCGCCAAATTGGATCTTGTTCTGTAATAGCTTACTTACGTCCCTTGTGTAACAATCTACTATTAATATTTACTACCTGAGTATTAATATTTCTTACACTCATTTGTACAAATTATAATCCCCAATTTGCAATTTGTGGAAGTCTGAGGTTTCATTCCTACTATCTGAGAGAACTTAAAGAGAGATAAAACTAGCCTCACTAGCCAAGGAGGTTGACAAAAAGTTAAAGTAAGGTTTATAAATAAGGCTTTCGGTGTTAAAGATATAATTTATTATTTAAGTAATATACTTTATATTCAGAGAATGTATGAAATAATTATTTAATTTTTTTATTATAACCTAAAGGGAATAAGGAAAACCCGTTAAATACAAAAATATTATCTAAACATTTGGCGTGAGATCAAGTTAGGTAGGTACTAATGATAATAAAATATTTGATAAGTTTTCAGGAAATATATTAATGTGCAACTAACAGATTCAATTTTCGATTATTTTAAAAGTTTACTTATTTATGCTTTCAAGTTATTAGTTAATCGATTATGACCTTATCAACTCAATTATCATAAGTACCTAGTTAAGGCCGTTAAATAAATATGATATTTATGCAATGATTGACATACTATGCTTTTGCAGTATGCGGAAAGCGTTGTATATAATACTAGTATGGCGCGTGGTTGCGCGGCCCGCTGCAGCGGACCGCGTAGTGGACCGCGTGGTGCACTGCCTACTTACTGGCTGTCCTACTATCCTGCCCCCCGATTATGTAAGAATGGCCGATCAAATCGTCAAAGTTCGGCGTCAAAGTAAAATAAACCATAACAGCATTAAATTAGAGCTCAATTTCGAAACACGAAATTGAGCTCTAATGCAATGCTGTTATGGTTTATTTTACTTTGACGCCGAACTTTTTCGATTTGATCGACAATTCTTACATAATAAGGCAGCTGGTTTACTGTCTACGTGTTCTGATCTGAACAACACACTGCTAATGCTAGTGAGCACAGTGGAAGCGCCAGCACGCCAAGCGTCCGACGTAAAAGAAAATTCTCATAAAGGAAAAAACATAAAACAAAGCTGGCTTTCCTAATGGCAAACCGACAATAATTCTTCCATAAAGAAATAAAGAACAAATCTTGTAAAAAAAACCATATCAAAATCATGCATATTTCCTAACTTCTTGTACTCTCTTCAATGTTCGTAGATTCTGCCATCTTAATTTTTTCTGCTCATCAAGTAGACTTTCTGGCCCTGATAATTGTCTACCCAAAAACCTCTCTTCCATCTTTTAAATAATGTCTTAGATGGCCGCTATCTTGAATCCGCCATTTTGGATTTTTTTTCAGCTCACTGCCAATTGTATGAAGTTTTGAGTATTTTTTGTTTGAGCAGCCCCTACCTATCTTTAATACCCTGACCGTGCTCCTCACACATCATCCGAACCTTCGACCATCATCTCTCTCCATATTTTTTTCTCCAAACCATTCGTCAAAATGAGAATTCTTCCATTAAAACAAACTTTGAAAAGGATATATCCGCCATATATTTTCTATGGAAAAATAAATTCCGCCATCTTGAATTGTTTTCCTGTTCATCAAGTAGACCTTCATGTCCCGATCATCTTTTGCCAAGAAACCACTCTTCCATCTTTTATACTCTCCGTGATAGACATCGACGAAATTTGTATGGCGGCCATCTTAAATCCGCCATTTTGAATTTTTTTTCAGCTCACTGTCAATTGGATGAAGTTTCGAGTGACATTTGGTCGAGCACCCCCACCTATCTTCAATACCCTTTTCTATGGAAAAATAAATTCCGCCATCTTGAATTTTTTTCCTGTTCATCAAGTAGACCCTCATGTCCTGATCATCTTTTGCCAAGAAACCACTCTTCCATCTTTTATACTCTCCGAGATAGACACTGTCGAAATTTGTATGGCGGCCATCTTAAATCCGCCATTTTGAATTTTTTTTCAGCTCACTGTCAATTGGATGAAGTTTCGAGTGACATTTGGTCGAGCACCCCCCACCTATCTTCGATACCCTGGCTGGTGCTCTTCATCCGTCTTCGAAATCCTCAATCATCAGCTCTCTCTGTATTTTTCCTCTTAATGAATTTTTGTCTTCTATACGAAACGATGAGTGAAAAAAAAAATGTTCATACAAAATTTTACAGGAGAGGTGATCAATGAGTCAGTCAGCACGAGCAGCTATATATATATTAAATTGGTGTATTATTTGAATATCCGTATAAGTTATTTAGATATAAATAATAATGTTATGTTATGTTTACACAAGTGCCTACCTAGCAGCTTGATTTAGAAAATTTTAATATTAAAATTATACATTAACATGACTTAACTACCGCATGCCTTGCTTATAGCGCCGGTGGTCGATAATTCGCGATGTATGAAAAATAAAATAACTTGTCAAAATTAATTAGGATTGCAAAATGACCAAACTTTTTTTTGTTATATACGTTTGAATAGAAGATGAAGACCGTTCAACATCCATAAATTTGATCTTAAGTTTGACAAATATGTACCTACATACTAATACTATTCAGAATTCACACCTACTAATAATATTATAAATGCGAAATTGTTTCTGCCTGTCTCTCTATCGGTCTGTCCTATATTTTCAATGGATTTTGATGAAATTTAGTACACAGAAATAGGCTGCATCCCGGGGAAGGACATGAACTATGTACTTTATCCCGGAAAAAATTAACGAGCTCCCGCGGTAAAAAAAGTTAATCCACGCGGACGAAGTCGCGGGCAAATTTTTTTCAAAATGTCAGCCACATCATGAGCTAAGCCCTCAGGTGACTGAAATCTTTAAATAGGGATTGTATTCGAGGCACAGATTAAATTACATTAATTAATATACGTTGCTTATGCCCATGATTATACCTCTGAGTAGACTCCAAATGTCAAGCTACTTTTTGCATACCTACCTAGGTGCCTAGGTCCTAGGTATAGTGAAAATTGGTTATGATTATGATTAGTAATACCTACTATCTAATCATGCTCATGTTTTCGTAATATGAGGTATTTGGGGTTAATCTGTCTATAAATGATTTATTTACTTATTTATTTCACTTTGGACAACTTGAGTCAGTTATGTTAAGTAACTCAAGAATCTTTTGAAGTTTTGGGGAACACCGTAACAATTTATATGATTCTGTCAGCGAATTAGGCTGATAATTATTATTAATGTTCCTTAAATTTAAGGATTGTAAAATGTGATGTAGATCGAACACAAGACGTGTGTGCGGGAGAAGGTGTGCTCTGTATTCAGTCTCAATCCGAGACGACAAGGAAAAGATCACGTGATAGTTGACAAATAGGGATTTCTGTCACAATTTCTAGTCTCAGTATAATAAAATAAGCAGCTATAAATTATGTTATGTTTACTATTGGATTATAACTGTAGTTAGAGGTCAATGGCCCGCCACGATGGTCGATATCCTGTGTGTCGTGGCCCTAATGCGGTGAGCTAGCTCAAACTCGTTATGATACTAGGATCCCTAGCGGATCAGCATGCTATCTATATCTATATTATATGCCTACCAGCTTAAAGCACAGAAAGGTAAGTGTTGACTTCGGCCATTCGATACCTAGCACAAGGGGGGAGGGGGTGTAGTACCTACTATACCCTCTATACTAAAATATAGTATATAATATACTAATGGGGATGATGCCTTTGTCTAAAATAAATTACTTCTTACTGATTATTAAATAGATGGTCTTCAAAAAGACCTAAAATTCACATCATCGGTTAGTTTTAAGTTTCATAACCATTTTAAACTATAGATGAAAGAAAAAAACCGGCCAAGTGCGAGTCGGACTCGCGCACCGAGGGTTCCGTACAAACCTGTAGTAAGTTTTAAATTATTAAAAAAAACTACTTACTAGATCTCGTTCAAACCAATTTTCGGTGGAAGTTTGCATGATAATGTACATCATATATTTTTTTTAGTTTTATCATTCTCTTATTATAGAAGTTACAGGGGGGGGGGGGGGGAGGGGGGACACACATTTTACCACTTTGGAAGTGTCTCTCGTGCAGACTATTCAGTTTAGAAAAAAATTATATTAGAAACCTCAATATTATTTTTGAAGACCTATCCATAGATATTAGATACCCCACACGTATGGGTTTGATAAAAAAAAAATTTTTTGAGTTTTAGTTCTAAGTATGGGGACCCCCAAAATTTATTGTTTTTTTTCTAGTTTTGTGTAAAAATCTTAATGCGGTTCACAGAATACATCTACTTACCAAGTTTCAACAGTATAGCTCTTATAGTTTCGGAAAAAAGTGGCTGTGACATACGGACGAACACACAGACAGACAGACAGACAGACAGACAGACATGACGAATCTATAAGGGTTCCGTTTTTAGTCATTAGCGACTCGCGACAAAAAACCAAAATTTCGTAATGAGTGTGAACTGTGAATAATTATCTTGAAATCTGGCGCGATACTAACAAATTACTTGCCGTCAATGGTGCAGAGCTTTCGTTTCAACCAATAGACGTCCTGGACAACAGCTGTTTTACTTAGGTCTCCTGCATGGATCTCCACAGAACACGCTTTTGTGCCGCTTGCTTCCAGTGGCTCCCGGCTCACCTGAGATCGTCCGTCCGCCTAGGCCCATATTATTAAATGGACATCAAATAAAAACACGTTCTCAAGTATCGTATATTAATCATAGATTGACCTATGGTTATGACCTTTTTTTTTTATCCACTACAAGTTAGCCCTCGACTGCGATCTCACCTAATGGTAGTGATGATGCAGTTTAAGCATAGATTGACCAATACTTGAGTATCTGTTCTGAGCTGATGTTGGTTTTAATTTAATATTAATACGCGTGTGCTTAATAGTGAGGGGTCGTTTAACGCTGCGCTTACTTACCGGTGCGACCTGTGGTGCGAGGCCGCAATTCAAGCACCTTGAGACCCCAACGCCTATCGGTTCTTCGAACTATATTATGTGCCACGCCCATTGCTTTCGATCGCGAGAATGATCAGCGCCTCTAGCAGACTATTTTCAAAGCTCTGTTTCACTCTACAAATTCTTACTCTTAGACTAGATCGTAACCTTAGTAGTTAGTAGGGTATTAACTGTTGTTAGTATTTTATGATATAAAAAAACTACAAATTAAGATGATCAACTCCAGTAGGTAAACAAGTTTTTCTTTCTCAAAAACTACCTATGCGAGACTCAAAAGTCAAATTCAAGGCCCGACACATCTTCGACCAAATTATTTTAATTCATTTTAAATGAACTTGTTCTTGACACGAAGCCTTGGCCTCATAGAATATCATTAATTATATTTATAATCTGTGGTTATATATGGCCATTTATATGCTGTATCAATTTTCCACAGCCAATGATAATGGCTTCCAAGAGAACCGGTTGGACTCACGTGTTTGTGATCATAGAACTATGCGTTGAGATTGTGTAACATACGAGTATCTTTATTTTATTAGTTTGTTAGGGACTTGTTTTAAAATAGGTTATGAATGTTAATTATTTATTGTTTTGCATATTTTGCATTATTTAAATGCATATTTAAGTAAGTGACGATAATAGGGATGATGATTGATGACAACTCAATCAAATCAGCAATTCTCACCTCTAATAAGGAAGTTTGTGTGAAATACTCAGGTGAAATACATAGAATGTGACGTCATCAAATTACAACGCTCTTTTTAAAAAAAATATATATGTAGTTTTAAAATGATTATCAAAATTAAAACTAAACGAGAATGTGAATTTTAAAATATCATCTATTTCATTGATGTAGAATTTTAGTAATGCTCTATTTACTTAATAATAAGTTAAAAATAATTTATTTTTGACATAGGCACCTGGAACTGCTTTAGATGCGCTCGGACGGCTAAACTATTTTTTGTCCACTACAAGTCAGTCTTTGACTGCGATTTCATCTGGTGGTGAGTGATGGTATTGTATTCTTTATAATGGTAGCGGGCTAATCTGTTAGGGGTATGGTATATTCATACCCCTTAATCCGTTTCTACACGGCATCGTACCGGAACGTGTACCTAATTACTTGGCTTTTTTACCCGACTGTGAAATGCACAGGGTTACGTGTTCATTAGTATTTACAGGTAGGTATGTTTGTTAAACCTTTTGATAGGGTGGCAACTAACCACGGCCGAAGCCAGATAAGACCATGTCTTGTGACCAAAGGCAGGGAGCCGAAATCCTTGCAAGAGTCCTATGTCCAGCAGTGAACGTCTATCGGTTGAGGATGATGTGGACCTATTCCTTTTATTTTGCCTAAGACTATTTTATATTTCTGCGACAAAAGTATTTCTCTAGTTAGTAGATCCTGCTAAGTGATAGATCATAATCATAAATCTACGCTTTGATACGTGACCATAAAATATGGAGCGCTAATATTATTGTACCTAATCAGAATTCAAATTGCAATAAAATGCACAAAGCCGACCTTTGCGCACCTGACATTTTACCTGCATACCAGATTAGATTCTCTCCTCTGATATTTTGAGGTTTGATATAAGTTTAATAGACATAGGTATAAGAAAATAAAGAAGTAGTACCTACCTAGACCTACCTTATAATAGTAGTATGATGCGAAAGTGTATTTGTTTGTTGGTTTGTCCTTCAATCACGCCGCAATAAAGAAACGGATCGACGTGATTTTTGCATGGGTATAGTTGAGGACCTGTAGAGTGACATAGGCTACTTTTTATCCCGGAAAATTAAGGAGTTCCCGCGGGAATCAAACCTAACCCAAACAGACGAAGTCGCGGGCATCAGCTGGTACTATATATATATATATATAAATAAAAATCAATTTCTAAATGTATGTAAACGCATCGCTTCAGTACGGCTGGACCGATTCTGATGAAATTTTTTATGGGTGTTTGAGTGGGTCTATAGAAGTATTCCATTCAGTAGTATCACAATGCTGATTTCCAATTCACTTTCTTCATGAGTAGGTAGGTAAACTCCGTTTTAACAACAACGTTTAGGTAGGTCATGCAACCGCACTATAAAGTTGCACTAAACTCATAAACGCAATGACATAAAGTTATTCTATGTGGAATTACATCATGACCATAAGGCTAGGTATCCACTTCATAAATATATATTTTTTTATTATATAAAAGCGAAATACCACTCATTCACTCACTCACTGACTAATCACGATATCTCAGGAATTATCACAGGAACTATAAAGCATACAGACTTGAAATATGGAAGGTAGGTTCCTTCTAAGGTGTAGACATCAGCTAGGAAACGGTTTTGAGAAAATTCACCCCTAAGGGGTTGAAAAGGGGGTTGGAAGTTTGTATAAAAGTCCTTCTTTTTGATGTTAGAGACATGAAAATTGGCAATTAAGGCATTAGTTTTAAATAATAAAGACCGGCCAAGTGCGAGTCGGACTCGCGCACCGAGGGTTCCGTACAAACCTGTAGTAAGTTTTAAATTATTAAAAAAAACTACTTACTAGATCTCGTTCAAACCAATTTTCGGTGGAAGTTTGCATGGTAATGTACATCATATATTTTTTTTAGTTTTATCATTCTCTTATTTTAGAAGTTACGGGGGGGGGGACCAACATTTTACCACTTTGGAAGTGTCTCTCGCGCAAACTATTCTGTTTAGAAAAAAATGATATTAGAAACCTCAATATCATTTTTGAAGACCTATCCATAGATACCCCACACGTATGGGTTTGATGAAAAAAAAATTTTTGAGTTTCAGTTCTAAGTATGGGGACCCCCAAAATTTATTGTTTTTTTTCTATTTTTGTGTAAAAATCTTAATGCGGTTCACAGAATACATCTACTTACCAAGTTTCAACAGTATAGTTCTTATAGTTTCGGAAAAAAGTGGCTGTGACATACGGACGGACAGACAGACAGACAGACAGACAGACAGACATGACGAATCTACAAGGGTTCCATTTTTGCCAAATTTGGCTACGGAACCCTAAAAACCTGCAGAAGCTATATTATAGCCACTATAAGTAGGCCTTTTGCAGCGGAAAAATCTCATAGGAAATCAGAAATTGTACGCGGACGAAGTCTAGGACGATCTCTAGTATCAAATACCGAAAGTTAGTACTTAGGTACCGTTTAATGAAAGATACACACTGTTGTATTACAAGATAATTAATTAATTTTTATTTTTGTTTTAATTTTATTAGGTGTAATAGTGATGGTCCGTGACGTTTTGACCCTTGGGCCCCTTCTGAAAATCAGCGTTGCAGTAAGTTAGGTAGGTATACCTATCTCTCATGCTGTGGCACGGGCTGAGGAGGTGGCCCATTGATTACGTACCTAGTGTAATTTTAATAATTGTAGTGTTGGTCAATAAACTTTTATTTATTTTATTTATTTACTAGCGATCCCACCCGGCTTCGCACGGGTAGCACTAATAATCCTAATAGTCTATCTATACCCAATATAGCTATAAAAATGGTTATTGTGAGTCAACCTTAAAAGATAGATGTATGCTATCACGGACTTTTTTTTAGAACTTTTTGAGAGGGATAATTCCACCATAGGTACATTGTTTTCGTGTAACTTTAACTATTTACGCAGCGCACGCCGCGTACGCTTTCAGAAGAGAGGATTTTTTCCGACTTAGTTCACATAATTGCAATTTTCATAAGGATCTCTAAATTTTGAAAATAAAATATAGCCTATGTTACTCGCTGATAATGTAGCTTTCTATAGGTGAAAGAATTTTTGAAATCGGTTGAGTAGTTTTTGAGTTTATCCATTACAAACAAACAAACAAACAAACAAATCTTTCCTCTTTATAATATTAGTTTAGATTTAAATATGCAAACACTGTCACGTCACACAAGGTTTTGCCGTGATGACGACTCGGTTACTAGAAATGCTAATAAATATAGGCTATTGTTACAAAAGTTAAGGCGAATTCATCTGTGTTTTGTGAGAATATTACATCGTGATTCGTGACAATAAGGCCGGACATACACTAGACTCTAGAAAACAATACCCAAAATGCAAACGTTGTCACGTTTATAGCGTGTGCCACGAATGTTAGGCGTTGTCGTGATGTCGGTTGCGGGAAATGCTAAATTGGAACTAAGTATGAGTTATATGCTATTGTTACACATAGGCCAGAAATATAATATGTATAATAGGTAGTTGAACTATTGAATAGGTCCGCGTGCTATAGGCGAAAGCATAGGGACTGGATTAATTCTCTATGGAGTAATTCAATAAACCTAACCAAAATTATAATAATACCAACTGGCACGTGTGAACTCAGCCTTGGTTTCACTAATTATGTTCAAGTGCTTAATAATTTGGTTGCACATTAATCATAAATTCAACTAAATTGCCATTATAAGACAGGATTTTGAACAAAGTACACAGAACTACTGGCTTGTTTACTAGTAAGCCCGGCAGACTTTGTCCTGCTCTGAACCTCGAACCCGATCGCAGCGCCCCCTACCGGGTCCAATTGTGAATATAAACCATCTCGGGGTCCAAACAAACACAACAAAAAAAGTATTAGCGAAATTGGTCCAGCCGTTCACGCGTGATGCAGTGACCAAGGGAAATAGGGATTCATTTTTAGGGTTCCGTACCAAAATGGTAAAAATGGAACCCTTATGGTGCGACTTTCTCCGTCCGTCCGTCCGTCCGTCCGTCTGTCCGTCTGTCACAGTCGATTATTTCAGTAACTATTAAAGCTATCGACATGAAATTTGGAATAGTTGTGTATAATAGTGGCCTAACATCATTAAAATAAAAAAAAATCGAAAATTATTTTTAGTTTAATTAAAAAAAGGGGAAAATCGGGGCTTTGAAATTTCAAAGTATGATAACTATACTGAGTGGGATATCATATGAAAGGGATGCAATGATCAGATGAAACTTCTACATTCTAAAACAGATTTTTATTTATTTTTATGCATAATAATTTTTGATTTATCGGGCAAAATGTCGAAAAAAATACCGTTCCCCCTTATCTCCGAAGTTTACCAATTGAAAAATCTGAAATAATTATGGTCAATAGAAGCTTATGTATATTTTACAGGAAAAATAAAACCAACGCTCTAACTAGCATAGTTTTTTTAGGGTTCCGTACCAAAATGGTAAAAATGGAACCCTTATGGTGCGACTTTCTCCGTCTGTCTGTCTGTCTGTCTGTCTGTCCGTCCGTCACACTCGATTATTTCAGTAACTACCGAAGCTATCGACATGAAATTTGGAATAGTTGTGTATATTAGTGGCCCAAAGACACTGGAATTAAAAAAAATTGGAAATTATTTTTGTTCTTATTTAAAAAGGGGGGAAAATCGGAGGGTTGAAATTTAAAAGTGAGATAACTGTACTGTGTGGGGTATCATATGAAAGGGTTTACTTTGTACATTCTAAAACAGATTTTTAATTATTTTTAGTCATGATAGTTTTTGATTTATCGGGGAAAAAGTCAAAAAAAATACCGTTCCCCCCCCTTATCTCCGGAGTTTACCAATCGAAAAATCTGAAAAAATTATGGTCAATAGGAATTTATGTATATTTTACAGGAAAACTATAGTCAATGCTCTAACTAGCATAGTTTTTTTGATATTAACAGAAAACCTCTACAAACAAAGTTAGTTTTGCGGTTCATTAAATTCATTAATCGTAAAACTTGCTACAGGTTTGTACGGAACCCTCGGTGCGCGAGTCCGACTCGCACTTTGTTTATATTAACAATAAACCTCTACAAACAAAGTTAGTTTGGCGGTTCATTCAATTCATTAATCGTAAAGCTTACTACAGGTTTGTACGGAACCCTCGGTGCGCGAGTCCGACTCGCACTTGGCCGGTTTTATTATATATAGAGATACCTATAGATTTCTATGTACTTTTAAATTTTCCCTGCGGAAAAGGATATCGCTTAGATAATAGATAAGTCATATTAGTTTAAGATTTGTGTACAACCGAACAACTACGTATTAGTGGGGCCAAGTTTCTTACGTCCATTAGTGGGGTATTTACTAAAATGGCAACCTGACAACCTAAATACGAGTAGATCGAACAGAATCTACAGTTGTCGTGTATCTACTCTCCCAGAAAATGGGACCGGGGGTGCAAGTTGCAAGTTCTAACCCAAGGCTGTGGCTCTACATTATGTTATACCTACTTATAAAGTTCTACTTTCTACACTTACAGCAAATAACTCTAGGATCGTCGTCAGAAATTGTCATACCTTAACTGTAGTAGTAGCTGAGGTAGGTAGTCACTTGCTAAATTGGATAACAAGGTTTATTGCAAAATTTAGTTTGTGTTTAAATGTAAAAGTGAAAGTAAGTGACCGAATAATGGACTACATGTACTAGGTAAATCACCATAACTTAATGTTCATACCTTAGTATATTATTAAGGGTATTGCTAATGGATTATTAAAGCATCAACATAATTAAATAAATGAATATTGTTAAGGTTATTCTTGCCGCAATTTCATTTCTCGTTTGATAGATAAGATTTTGGTATTTGACAGGTCTTATTTATTCGAAACTCGTTGACCAACCGTGGCTTCCCATCATATTATTATGCTTAGGTAGGTAATAGATGGCTAAGCTCCCTGGAGATTAGCCACCGTGGCCGAAGTTCAGTCGGGGGGAGTGGAGATGTGCACTCCTTTAAATTCCTCCTAATCCTCATTCGTTAACTGAGCGTGTCTCACGATTCGCGCCTCGCTTCGCTCGCCACCATAGACTTATTATATAATGCTCGCCCCCATCGTTCTTAACTCCAATCAGCCTCGTTAGCTCGCTCTATTCAGAATTTCTTTCGCGAGCTTGTATTCCAGCTTTATGCTTCACAAAAACACTAGGGGCAATTGGATCCTAGAAAGACAAAACTGTGAACTGAAGACGATTTTTCCACGATAAAGAGTAGCCTATGTGTTAATCTAGGGTATAATCTACATCCATTCCAAATTTCAGCCAAATCGGTTCAGTAGTTGTCGCGTGAACATTGATGTAGAATTTTAGTACCTATACCGCGTGAAGGAGTAACAAACATACACACATACAAACTTTAATATTATTATTGCCGATAGGTGGCGATTTGCACCCTTAAACAGTATTCAATTCTATGCCTTGATATGGGTAGTCGGGTATGTCACACTCTCTTTAACGTTTCTGTGGTGGTGTCGTGTGGTGCGGGTTGTTACGTTCCCTCAAATATGGTTGAGCGAAGCAATGGCGGGATCATGCGTCATGCTCGTGAACGGGTGCCACCGTCGGAAATGGGGCTGCCTCTGTCTGCCAGTCTTGGCGTGTATTGAATATTGTATGCTCGTGAAAAAAGCATACTATACAATCGAAGATTACGTAAATGATAAAAAAAAAAAAGCGTGGATTTGATTCGCTCCAGCTATGCGTGGGACTGCAGTTACTTGTATCATTATGATGATTGTAAGTTTTGATGGAAAAGAGCAACCACCGAGTTTCTTGCTGGCTCTTCTCGGTAGGAATGGCATTCCGAACCAGCGGTAGATTCATATTATAACGATTCAAAAGCGCTTGTAAAAGCTTATTTGAATAAAAAAACATTTGAATTTTGATTTTTTTTTGAATTTTGTGCGCAAGGGTGCTCAGATTTCGTTCCCACATTGGACCTGATCTTATGCATTAGTGACTTATGAAATGGAGGACGATTTGTTCCAGCGAAGAACTTTAATTAGGGAATCTCTGTGACCCGAAATACATTTTGACAGGTCTATAGCGGCGGTAGGCGGTGAAATTGTAATACTTATCCCTGGTTTTCCCAATATAGCTGCGACAAAATATATAACAAAGGTAAGTAAAAAATTTTGATAAATACAAATATACACACTTATGTATCTACCTACCAAGATTTTAATACAAAATGCGGTAAGCAAATTGCCATTGCATCATATTTTCATGCCAGTTATGGAGTTATGTCATAAGTGGCACGTGACAAACACACTTACAAACTCCTCAAGGTCGGAAGTCGGACGTGTCTTCCTGAGTTGCGTTTGCTTTGCACTTGAGAAGGTTGCAAGTTGGTGCTAATATTTGATTTGTGTGTTTGAACGATTAATAAAGTGTTTCTAATCACATCCTGGATACTTTTAAATGTGGTAATGAAATAATAACTACTTAAGCAAATCCATGCAATATTATAAATGCGAAAGTGTGTCTGTCTGCTACGCTTTCACGGCCCATCTAATCGATCGATTTTGATGAAATATGGTATAGAGATAGGTTGCATCCCAGTGAAGTACATAGGCTACTTTTTAACCCGGAAAATTAAAGGGCGTAAGTCGCGGGCATTATCTAGTGTAAAAATAAAATTGTAATACATAACCGAAAACAAAATCCTATAATACACTTACAGCAAGACTTTGAAGCGTGTTGAAATTATGAAATTGTTTATCTTATATATATATATAAATCTCGTGTCACAATGTTTGTCCTCAATGGACTTCTAAACCACTTAACCGATTATAATAAAATTCGCACACCATGTGCAGTTCGATCTAACTTGAGAGATAGGATAGTTTATATTATATAGATTAGGATTATTAGTGCTACCCGTGCGAAGCCGGGGCGGATCGCTAGTAATTTATAATTACTTACTTATTTTAAAACTACAAAACAATTGCCTAAACTGGGTCCTTGGTTTAACTGTACGTGAGGAAATTGACATTTCTTGTTTACTTACGCAAAACGAATAATTTAGTTAACGAAATGTAGCAACTACAGTAATAACTGAAGGTATTTTTACCAAATTCAATCATTTGGTATACCTACTTAAATTAAATTTTTACAATTTAATTATTTGGTAAAGCATCTCTATGAAACGTTAAAAAGAGAGGTTTCTGCATTTTTCTACTATTTAGGTATTGTATTGGTAACATCAACGCTTAGGTTTGAAGCTATAGGTTAAGGTAAAAGGTTAGACATTATAGCACAGGTTTTCAATATTATCCTTGTATGTGTAGGTATAATATGTATAGAGGATCAACGCAATAAACAATATTTTTTTTAGCTACTGATGCTTGAGATTTTGTTTAGCCTGTTTGTGCCGGAAAAATATGACTACTAGATAATGCCCGCGACATCGTGCGCGTGGACAAAGCTTTTTCGATTCCCGCGGGAACTCCTTAATTTTCCGGGATAAAAGGTAGCCTATGTCCTTCCCCAGGATCCAACCTATCTCTGTACCAAATTTCATCAAAATCGGTTGAGTCGTGAAAGCGTAGCAGACAGACAGACAGACAGACACACCTTCGCATTTATAATATTAGTATGGATTTCATTCACATGTTTATTTGGACCACTATTACTTATACGAGTATGTGCATAGACCTCAGGCCAATTCGCTCAATCCTTTCACTGTATCGATGCAATATGTCGTTCGAGGGCATTATTTGGTCCAGCGCTTGATTAAAATTGCTCTGCATACTGTCCTTCAATAGGTAATTACATAAAAGTTGGTTTACCAGAGATGGTGCTTACCAATGTTAACGACCTCCCTAGCAGAACGGTGAGAGCTGTGATTTTATAAGAGGATCTCGAATTCGATTCTCGGCAGGGTTCTGTATTTACTCTTGTCTGCACCCCTATTCTCTAACTGAGGGGCTATCAAAAATTCAAGCATATAATATTTTTGATCCATTGAAGGTTTTCTATGAATTTATGTTATTCTTATTTCATAGTAAACCTTCAATGGATAAGAAATATATTATGTCAGTGGCTTTAATTTTTTGATAGGCACTGAGTAATTAACATAGAAATAGGAAGACTAGTTAGACGTAGTGTGGACGTAGTCGTAATTCCATAATTCCATGGTAATTACCTTGTAATTACAGAATAGGGGGGCCGGTGTAGTGATAGCAAGTGTCATGTGATGGTACGATGCCGCGTAGAACTATGTAGAAACTACCACAGTTACCTTCCCATTTTCAAGTTCTCACTCAAGTTTTCAAGTTCTCAAGTTTTCACTTCTAACTGTTTCATGACTTGCTACTTGCTACATTTTAAAATTATCTGTGTAGCGGCAAAACGTTTCTACAACGTATTAAGGGTTTGTTTCACTACGGAGCTCTAAAACTGAAATGTCCTTGCGGTCACAATTTGCTAATAGGTAAACCTAATCTAATACGTGAAAGGAAGTTGAAATCAATCTCCGCGATCAGTGTGGAGTTTCTATGCACCACTCATATTTTAATAGCATGTCTAATGAGAACAATAAAAAGATATAAACAATAATAAAACAGTTATAATAACGCATTAGTTCGTTCTCATCAGCTGATAAAGTTTAGCAATGGAAGCCTGGAGCGTGAGAAAATACCTCAATGCAATGAAGAACATTTACTCCACATTACATACTGCAGTAAACTGTTTCGGTATGTTACAGTTAGTATGGTAGATCTAGATTCTAGACAAACATGAAAATGTCTAGTTTGTGTCTTGTGTAAGATTTGGCGTTAGCAACTTATAACCTGCAGGAGGATTGGGGCTCTTCAAAGGGGGGATAAACAAAATCTCAAAATCCGGCAACGCATTGGCGGATCCTCTGGTGCTGCAAATGTTCATGGGCGGCGGTAATCACTTAACATCAGGTGACCCGCCTGCTCGTTTTCTCGCTATAAGAATAAGTAATATAAGATTCTTAACATAGGCTGGTCTTAGGATGATCTTAATATTATGATTAGACATAATATTAAGGCTGCAGTTAGGCATTTAACCGTTAATTTTGACCATAAAATTCACTAGAACTAGATGGTTCAACTAAGGTTGAATTGATTATTTTTAGACTTCGGTCAAAGACTAATATTATAAATGCGAAACTAATATTATAATTATAAATGCGACAGTGTGCTTGTTTGTTGGTTTATTGGTTTGTCCTTCAACCACGCCACAACGGAGCAACGGATCGGCGTGATTTATAACATGGGTATAGTTGAGGACCTGGAGAGTGACACAGGCTTTTTATCCCGGAAAATTAAGGAGTCCCCGCGGGAATCAAAAAAAAACTTAAACCACGCGGACAAAGTCGCGGGCACAGAACATATAATAGAGGTTAGAAAAGCCCTAGTGCAAATTTTGTACGGAAACCGCTGTCGCCGTTTTGATCCCACCATTCTTCACTACTACTAATCTAAACGAATACACACGAGAGTTCCCATGTGTGCGTGAGGCAGAAAAAAGCGCTGCGATTGGCGAAGCTACGCACACTAGTGAAACTTTAAACTTGCGCGTGTTGTCGTGTAAAACAGCAACATACGCTAGGGATTGACTAAAATATTTTTTATCGATGTTTATTTTTCGTACGGTCGACAGCATGTCAATATTCATATATATCGCACCTTGAAAACAAAAGTGGCGTTATACAAAAATTGTCATTTTTCAGTATGACCATTTAAAGTTTTGACGCAGCATTTTTGTTCATTATCTTAGCAAATAACTGGAAGAAAGGAATGTAATTAATTTCATTTATCAGTTTAACTATTTTACTTAAGTTGTGTACTGAAAACATGCCAGTAAATTATAGAGTTAATTTAGAAAACATGGTTTTAAAAAAAAGTTCCGCATAGTGCCACTTTTGTTTTACGTAAACCTACCCGTTTTAGAATAAATACCCAAAGATTAATTATTGGGAGTAAACAAAAAAAACAGAAATAAAACGAAATGATGTCATAGAAAGAAGAAACATTATTTATTTGGCGAAAATAATTAAGTTTTATTCAGTACAATCAAGATAAGTACACTATACTTAATAAATTATGTAACGTTTTTCGTTGAAAGGCAAGTTTTAGGTATAATATAAATTTTTGGGGGTATCAATTAAACCTTATAACTAATAACAATGAAACCAACATTATTCTTAAACATAAAATCAACTTTTAAAAAATAAATTATTTTTCTCAAAATAAAAAATAAAGTCTACTAGAAAATAAACTGATCTAGGTACACTTATAAGTGATAGCAATTATTTTAATGAGATCATCTAAAACACGTAGGTTGTATCAAAATTATCGTTTGGTATCTTAACACAATACCTATAGATACTACTGAAACATACTTTCATAGTAGGAGGACCTAAATGCAATGCTCAATGACCTCAGCAGAGTTTCACAACAGGTGGGCCTAAAAATGAACATGAGTAAGACGAAAATCATGTCTAATGCTCATGTTCCGCTCCACCCAGTTATTGTTGAGAGCTCTGCACTCGAAATTGTAGACAAGTAATACCTGGGACATACGGTCCAGCTAGGTAGGTCCAATTTCGAGAAAGAGGTGGGCCCCCGAATCCAACTCGGGACTCGGGGGCGTTCGGGAAGCTTCGAGATGTCTTCTCGTCCAAGATTCCTCAGTGCCTGAAGACTTAGTCTTCGAACAGTGCGTGTTGCCAGCGATGACATACGGATGTGAGACTTGGTCGCTAACTATGGGCCTCATAAGAAAGCTCAGGGTCACTCAGCGGGCGATGGAGAGAGCAATGCTTGGGGTTTCTCTGCGTGATCAAATCAGAAATGAGGAGATTTGCAGAAGAACTAAATTAATCGACATTGCTCGACGTGTTGCGAAGCTGAAGTGGCAATGGACGGGGCACATAGTTCGAAAAACCGATGGACGTTGGGGTCCCAAAGTGCTGGAGTGGCGACCCCGCACTGGAAAGCGCAGCGTTGGCAGACCCCCACTCGGTGGACGGACGACATCAGACGAGTCGCAGGGAGCCGCTGGATCCAGGCGGCGCAAGATCGCGGCGTGTGGAAGTCCATGCAGCAGACCTATGTCCCGCAGTGGACGTCTATCGGTTGATGATGATGATGATGAGTAGGAAGTATAATAACTGGGAATCAAACCAGCATTAATGAGGTTCCTTATGTCAGTTTTCTTTCTTTCGGATATTTCCAATTTACGCTGTTATAGCGGTTTGAGTTTAAAAACATCAAAATACGATGTTTTGTACTGTATTTTAATTTCATTATGTTAATTTTTCTCAATTTTGATAACGTTTATGTCCGACAAAAAATGGCACTATGGTTATAATGCCATTCATGTTTTTATCAGTTCGGAAAATTATTACACACAATAACATTAAAAAAAGGCACTAAACAAAAAATGGCATTTTTAAATTCATCAAAAATAATATTTCAGTGTAAAATTAACTAAATAAGCGACGCTATACTTAAAATGCCATTTTTGTAGTTATTACGTCAATAGAAATATTAGCTTGAATTACGTTTAAAACGACACTATAAATAAAATGCCACTTTTTTACTCACCGCAGCGTGTATCCACTCCGAATGCTTGTCTTCAACTGATATAGTGTCACTTTATGAATGACTACTTCGTCAATTTACCCAAAAGTATAAACTGACACTAGCGGTCTCGCGGGAAAAGTATTGAAACTAGGATAATGTCGGTTTTTGCATTAAAAGCGGTTGCTTTCAAGGAATCTAGACGTCGTTGTAACTCAATATTGCCCTTTTCAGTATAGTGCCACTTTTGTTTTCAAGGTGCGATATGTTAACTTAAGTTGGACTCTTTGTCTGTAGATGTTACTATTTTTAACCAACTTCAAAAAAAGGAGGAGGTTCTCAATTCGACTGTATGTTTTTTTTTTTGTATGTTTGTTACGCGATTTCTCCGCCAATTATGAACCGATTTTGATAATTCTTTTTTTGTTTGGTAGGTCATACTTCAGAGGTGGTCCCATTTTAATTTGGTGAAGATCTGATAAATATCTCCGGAGATGGAGAACGGAACTCCTCAATGGATAAGAATAAATTGCTCGCGATCAGTGTGATATTTTTGTAAACAGTATGTTTTAACCATGCATAGCATATCTCGTTCTGGTAACACCCTGTATTTTAAAACAGTGGAGCCACTAAAAATTGTGAAATAAAAAATTTTCAAAAAAAAAAACCGACTTCAAAAACCACAAACACTAAAAAGTAAAAAATTATTTAATTTATAATGTATACAAGAGTTAATGTAGTTCTATACCTAATAACATTTTTTGGAGTCGGTGCCAATGAATAATGAAGAGTAGGTAGACGGTTCATGCGGCTAATTGGTACTTACAGACTCCAAAAAATGTTATTAAAGAACTACATTGACTCTTGTATACATAATAAATTAAATTATTTTTTACTTTTTAGTGTTTGTGGTTTTTGAAGTCGGTTTTTATTTATTTTTTGAATTTTTTAAATTATTTTTTAATTAAAAAATGTATGGAGTGGTGCGGTCGTATTCAAGGACAATACAGTAGATTGTTTAACCAGGGGGAAAACATACCATTTACACCAGAGATATTCGCATGCACGAGCGCAGCGAGGGCGAGCTAGTTTGAGGGTGGAAATGGTTAACTTACCCGAGTTAAATATACCGCTTTTTATATCGATTACGAGGGAAAAGAATGAGGTCAGAATACGGTAAAAAAATATTGAAAAAAATTATGACAGCTACTTACATACTATATAATATAAGTTTATAGTGAAAATTGAACAATGCGTAAATGACAATGACATTTTTTCGACCCGGGACGTGAATCTGGGATCTTTAAGACGAGGCAGTTAGTATAATAAATTACACTAATAATAATAAAACAAAAAATTAAAGATCACTAAAATCGTGAAAAAAAAAACAAAAAATAATGTAAGGACACACTTGTATGAATTTAGTTTCAATAATATTTTATTAAAAAGTAATCTCTATCAAAAGAGGTTGTATAGCTTTAGTACTGCTTAGTGTACCTCTTTTGTTTAGTTATTCCTAGGTTTAAATTGTCGTTTCAAAAAAATGGAGAAGATTTGTCGTAACTCGTAATCACAGTTCTTTTTATAAATTTACTTTTGCTGTATGATTATCCACCCGCGCACTGTTTAGATATTAAGGAGCGCCAATTTTCCGAACATTGAAGAGATATGAAAAATAATATGGTCTCGTTATTATTTATTGTCCTTGAAATAAAATATATTTATTTAGAAACTGCCTCTTCGTCTCTTTTGATGTTTGTTTTTCTTTAAGTAAAAAGTGTACTCGTATATTAATATATTTTTGTATAACAGCTTTCATTAAATCAGTGACATGATTGGCAGTTGGGTATTCCCCAATTTGATGGAACACAATGTCATCAAATAAAGAAGTGCCGACACAGTTTTTTAAGATTTTCGTGACCAAAAGATCTTTCGTAAATTTTTGGGAATTATCTGTGTAGTGGCGTATAACTGACTCCGCTTTTTTGCAGATGGTAATAACATCATCCGACGGATACAAAAGTCCCCCTTTGTCTTTGGAAATAATAAATTTATGCTGTGAATTACGTGAATTGGAAAGAAGAGCACCCACACACACGTCACATTGTAATTTTTTCATCAAAACATGCACAACATTTCCTGCTATATGACTCAGCACTTGTATGCTGAAATTGGACATATTTTGATAAAACTCGGCAATTTTTCTTTCCTCAGATCCGTCATCTTCATTTTCTAATTCAAGTTCACGATTTGATGCATCTGTAGTCAAATTTATCCTTTTGATAGCAGAAGAACAATTAAGGATTGATAACTTTTCCAATGCTGTGCAGTTTCCATTTCCAAAATCTTTTAGTTCCACATGAACCAAAAGTTTTTTGTATGCAGCTTTAAATTGTCTCGCTGTTGGATTGTTATTTGCACCACCATGACACCTAATGTTACAAAACAGCAGTTCAAGGTGGTCCTGACTCACTTTATAAAAAGGAAAGAATAAAAGTTCTTTCGTTTTTATAAGTGCTGTGTAAAAATGCTTCACAGCTTGAGCACATCCAATAAATCCCAAAAATCCAACTTTTCTTGGACTTTTTATTAAAAGAGTTCCATCTTGAGTTTTGAGGCTGGAAATATATTGCACAGCCTCATCCAAATAGGTGAATATTGTTGGTGCATTCCACTCATTAATAGCTTTCTTATATCCATAGTGATTAAGACTTCTAGAGTTGAAAATATCAAATAAATTGTTTATTATTTTTAAAAAATATGTAGTGGCGGAACTTTCCTGAAAATTCGACATATTCTCTTTTTCACAAAATTCAATAGCTTCCGCCACATTCAAACTAAATAGCTGAGTGGCTAGCTTAACTTTCATTTTTTGGTTCTGAAAGTAAATATGGCGATGTCGTAATTTGTTACGTAAGTGGAATTTTTCCTGTTCTTGGACTTTATTCAGTTCCTCCAGATAAGCCCACCTTATCCTTTTTCCTTCCGCATCCACAAATGTTTGGTAAACCTGAAAACGTCACACAAATATTAAAAGGTGTGTGTGTGTGTGTGTGAACTTCACGCCGCAAGTACTGAACCAATTTGGCTGCAATTTCGAATGGAGATAGATTTTCCCCTGGATTAACACACAGGCTGCTTTTTATCCTGGAAATATCCATGGTTTCCGTGGGATTTGTGAAAATCCGAAATTCACGCGGATGAAGCCGCGCGCAACAGCTAGTTTCAAATAAATCTGCAATAATTGCTTCAGATTTTTACAAAGAAAAATTGGTATCTACCTGAAATGCGTTTCGAATCAATTTAATCATATGTGATGGATCTAATACTGACATCACTTTCTGTTTTGTGACGGGGTGTTCAAATGTCATGTTACCATTTTCGAAGGAGCAACCCAAATTTTTTATCATTGCTAAATTAGATGCACAACCATCAAACGTGAGTGATACTATCTTTACTCCTGTTTCATGAATCCTTTCCAAGCACTGTTTTACTAGATCAGAGCGTTGGTCTCCAGTTACACCATCAACAAGGAAGTAGGCTACAGGTACTTTAAAATTGCAGTTTATTCCTGTTACCAAAAATACCAAAGTTTCCTTAGCTTCAGTAATGTGATCACTGCACTGTTTGTTGCCAATCTCCACAAAACCATGCAATTTGTTCCCATCCCATTCTATTCGGCGTCTAATTGCCATCTCATCCATCATAAGCCCTGCTATAATAGGGTACTTAGTTGTTTCCACTTTTAATTTAAGTGCTTCAAATGATTCTGACGTAAATCCGGGTTCTCCTTCAACACTTGAGTACCATTTTCTTAATGTACGTGTATGAGGCAGACAAGTGTCGAATGTGTTGCGAACATATTCGTACGCTTTTGGTGAATAATAATGCAACGTAAGTGCAAAACTACGAATTGCTGGAGAGTATTGTTGTTTGTTAACTGTCCCGGATGTACTTTTACTTAAGTATCGAGCAAAAAGATCTTCAACCTGAAAAATGAATACAATAATGATAAACCGCCAAGTGCGATATTTAAAGTATTCAAAAATTAATTAGAAGTCCACAATACACATAATCTTAGAAAAAAATGTAAATTTCCACCTGTATATTGGCACTCTTGAGAGTTTCCAATTCTTCATTTCGCATACAAAACTTTATTTTTAAATCATTCATTATGTCTTCTATTTTATTTACTTTTTTCTTTAGCCTTCTATTTTGCGCTTGTACTTTTTTAATCTGTTTTCTTTGTCTCATTATGACGTCATCTTTAGTAGTAATAATGCCCACTAATTTTCTCTTCCTAGGTGTTGAAGTATTTGAACAAGGCAATTTTTCCTAAAAAGATTAAAAATAATGTTACTTCATGTATAAGAACTAGTTCTTGTAGTAGGTATAATATGCTTATTATAGGTACCTCTGCATAACTTTTTGGCGTTGATGTAGTTGAGTTTATATCAGCTGGTGTTAACGGCGTTGACTGAAATATAAAAAGGGCAAATACTGTTATCGGGTATATTCTTATTTTTTTTTTTTAAATTATTCATAATTTGTTTTCAAGTTAGTACTTGACTGCAATATTACCTGAGAGTAAGTGAAGATGCAGCCAAAGATGCTATCATACTAACTTAGAATGTTAAGGTCTACATTACAAATATAATATACTAGATGATGCCCGCGACTTCGTCCGCGTGGATTAAGGTTTTTTGATTCCCGCGGGAACTCTTTAATTTTCCGGGATAAAAAGTAGCCTATGTCCTTCCCCGGGATAGAACCTGCCGCCAAATTATACCAAAAATATACCAAATTTCAGCCAAATCGGTTGAAAAGATGAGCCGGGAAAGCGTAGCAGACAGACAGACAGACAGACACACTTTCGCATTAGTATGGATTTTAATAATTTACAAATTAACCTACAATTTTATGTTATTATAACGTCCAATAAAGTTGGATAAGAATAAATGTATGTATACATACAATGGAATATATGTGGACAACTTTTTCTTGTGGTATTGCACCACATTTTAAGTATTTATATCCCGATTTCTTTTTAACATAGTCAGCCTCTCTAAAATGTTTAGAGCATATTGTGCTTGTTTTTGTGGGCATCCAATCATCTCTTCCGGTAACTTTAATCCACTGTTCTTTTATCTTAGGATTTTTAGGAAATCTGAAATTAATTTAGGCATTGATTAAAAACGACATTTTTGAGTGTAGTTAAAATAGTCTAAATTCACTACAGTAGATCCTGTGTCAACGTAACTATCATTAAAAGTTCATAATAATAAACTCAGAAACAAATAAACTATTTATCGATACGGTGGAAAAATGCTACCGGCCTATCGACAAGCTACTCTTATTGGGTAATACCAGGTAACAAGTGGAGTTGATCGTTCATACGCACTACGCTTTACATTGCCGCTCGCGTACATGACTGTTGGAGCGCGTTGTTCGCAAAGGTATAAAACCAGCGATGTACATACAAATTTGCGATCCAGTCACACTAGTGAAGGAAAACATAATATCTTTAGTATTTTCAATTAAATCATTTAAAATCAAGGTTTATAGTACTTACCGATGAAAAGATATCTTGTCATTAGTCACATTGACATTTTGGCTCCTAGCTCTGCAGGTTATTACCGCGCAAGAAGGCATTTTATACACTTTTTTGTGCGTAAAACCTTCCAAGACAGTCCGCGGCCGACTGAGGTGTGTTTTTGGTACGTTTGAACCATATATGAGCGTTCGGTCAACGTAGTGGCGCGCGTGACCCGCCCACATCGCCTTTCTAACCTCTATTATATGTTCTGTGGTCGCGGGCATCAGCTAGTAAACAGATAAGTATAAGTAAAAAATATTCATTACAATGGTTGCTCCTTAAAACATAAACAATAATCCTTATACTTTTAGACTTATTCATGTACTTAATAAGGAAATGGATAGTATAGATGTGAGTATACAATTGGGTACCTATTTGACAACTATTCAAATAAATTATTTTTTAGTGATTATTAAATAGAGGATCTCCCAAAAGTCGTAATATCCACGTCCCCTGTTAGTTTTATGTTGAATAACTATTTTAAACTATCGACTAAAGTAAAAAAGTGCGTCGAACTTTGATGACGTCACTATGCAATATTTCATACAAAATCCCATACTAAGCACACATATTGACGTTTGAAAAAAGTTGCTGATTTGACTAGATGTCAGATACCCAATTCATTCATTTGAACTACAACTACTTAACGTGAGCAACAATGCAAAAAAAATCAGTGCAACATAGTGAGAGAATAAGATCGCAATAAGTATGTTGACACGGTAGGTGGGTCTGGGGGTACCTTTAATCATTGCAAAAATTTACAGTTCAAGCAGTTACTGTTACTTGTTCAAGTGGAAGGTTTGAGTAAAGATCGACAAAATACGTTCAATAGATTTGTGTTTACACTCAAGAATCGATGTAAATCACAGTAAAATAATAAATATTTAACTTTTCCGATTATGTGTAGTGAGAAGATAATTATTCGCATATTTTTCGCTAGGATAACAAAATCCTAGGACTTTTTAAAAAAAAAAAGTCGGCTGCAAAGAGCACAGTTTGTATTTTCTACTGAAACTTGTAATCTTGATTTGATCTGTTAGGTAGTCTAGTTAAAAAAAGTAGTCACTCAGCGGGCTGATGTTCTCAAAGTGTATCTACAAGATCAAATCAGGAATGCGGAGACAAGAAATGGAAAGAACCAGAGAAACCGATTTAGCTCTATAAGGCAGCATTAGTACCTAATGTATACTTAACACTTGATAGACTCTTCACTAAGTAGACAGAAGATCGCAAGCGAATCGCTGAGAGCCGCTGGACACAAGAGAAACAAAACCTTATAATCAAATTCATACCTGAGACCTTTGCCTACCAGTAGAAGTTGCAGTTGGAACCGCAACGGTTCTGTTAAGCAAAGTTTTCAAGCGAACTTCTCTACAGTCTACACCGTGCCTGAATGCGATTTTCTTAGGAGGTAAAATATAATGGAGGTAAAACCGAATCAAGGATAAATAAGGCTTTTAAGGAAGATGTAGTAAGCGCTATTAATAAACAAGTGATCGTGTGCAGTTAATCGTATTTGACAAGCGTAAAGCCTCGATCTGAAGGCTTCTAGGAAAATGGCTTTTTATATCGTCTCCAGGAAAATATTTCGATATTTGTTCATTCTATTGTCATGTAGGTGTTAATTTCCTTATTGGTAGGATACCAATAGGATATACAGTCTAAGTTTGACTTCCTTCTACCTTAGTACCTAAGAAGGTACCTTAATAATTTGTACCTAAGTTAGGGGACCGGTCCGCCACATCGAAATACATAAAATTGAAAACTATTTTCAACTATTCTCTTTTCGCCATTTCGTCCGCGTAAATGACGGTTGACTTTTATGGAGCTTTTATCTGTGCGTGTTTCAAAATTTTACTTTTACATTGTGTTGACTTTTTTCTTAAAATTTTGATAGCTGTTTTTTATTTATATGTTTCACGTAAATAGATAACTTTGCCCAACTTTAGGTACTATTCTCTACATTTATAATAACGAAGCACCATAAAATACCGCAACAAAATAACTTGTGCAAACTTGCAAAGAAAAAGCCTTGTCCTTATTTAACTGTATAAAGATGCATGTTTTTGCATCTCAATGTGAATCCTTTACGAATGAGGACGTACTATGTTATGTCACGAGCGCCTGCGAAATTTTTATCCGTACCAAATACCAATGTCACCAAAAGTCTTTTGTAATCTCTTTTTGTTAATCTTTAGTTGTGAATAACAAAAGACATTAAAATTTCAATGGAAGAACATATTTGGATAACAATGTTTAAGTTATTTTTGTTTGTGCTTAAACTTTCAGTGCTATTCTCTAACTTAATTCTCAGATTGTAATGCTGACGCAGCACTGGAATCTCAGGCTGAAATAGCCTATGATTTAACATAATCTTCTTTGCAAATCTACTGATAAATAAAACAAAACTCAATAGCTGAACTGGCTTAGCGCTTGACTTGACTACACAATTTCAGTTATGTCCCCTTAATAATATTTATCCTCGAATATAACACTGACATAGCGACTTATGGGGACACGGTTTATGACAAACCAACGGCGCTTATAATAAATGTACAATTTATTATAATACATTGTACGTTTCACCGTTAAACTCTATAATGAACAATATTAAACACAATGTATCGATATAATTTTTGTATATTACTTGGCTACGAGTAGGTCTGTACTCTGCACCTATTATTATCAATTCAACACACATAGCCTATTGTTGCGTGTAAAATGCTTATTAGAAATCGATAATTATCCAAAACAATGCGGGATTATGTAACGCTCCCAGGCTTGCCATGTGGCTTATCTTGCAATATGTTTCATAGTATACAAATCGAATACAATTTCAATATTTCCAATTTTTGTGTGAAAAAGCACACTTTACTCCGACTAGTTCTTGTGATATAATTGGTGAAACCAAATAGGCCACTGTAAAAAGTATTATTTGAAAACGCTAATTCATATTACATTACCACCACCATCACTATCTACAGCCCATTAACGTCCCACTGCTGGGCACAGGCCTCCACTCTCATAGGAGAGAGGGTATTAGAGCTTCGACCCACCACACTACTCCAATGCGGGCGGGACGGGCTTTGAGCCTTTGTCGACTATTATCATGTTAGTGATAATAACCGGGACCGACGGCTTAACGTGCTCTCCGAGGCACGGGGGTGGCTTACCGCCAACTTCTAACTACGGGCTGGCACTGAGAATTCCCTAAAACCCAATACCTAATCATTTTTATGCCCGACCGGGAATCGAACCCAGGACCTCGTGATCCGCAGTCAACCACGGTAACCGCTAGACCAACGAGCATATTATACTTAGTACATAAAAATATTATTAGTAAAGTTAAAATACCATGAGTATAGGTAAAGATAAAACAAAAGAATTGAAACTCGACTTAGTAAAAGGCGTGGGGAAGATATACTCAGCACTAGATTTAAGTTCGACTGTTTATGTAGAATACTAAATAGGTAAATAGGCTACATTAGATCAAAATTACTAAATACGGCGAAACTAGGTTACAAATCAAAACGCGACAAAAACATAACCAAACTTGCCTAAGCATCTGGCTAAGCATACAATAATGGATTTATAAAATATGAAATCAAGGGACAGAAATATTATCATGTAACACAAAATGTCGACAAAATTCAAAAGAGTAAGAACACGTGCACAAAACAAAATGAAGCAAAACATGGCCGAACCTAGATAGTAGACCGTTGCGAAAATGCACAAATTAAAGCAACTGGTACCAGCGAGACATTGACCGAAATACACTTACATAACTATAGTAAAGTAACCACCTTACAGACCAGTGGGTGTAGTAAACAATCTATGTTAGTTTAGTTTCACAACCTGTCTGCCTTATCTATCTGATCTTTGCTCCTATTGTTCGGTGTATTTATTAAAATATTTTTTTCACATGATCGTTAAGCTCCAGCTTTCCAAGGCAAAGGTAAGATTATTCCATTTATTATTCCATTTATTTCGTCTCAGTTCTTCTACTATCATATTTTAAAATCATGATATTGAAGAATACATTTCTGATAGAGGTCAAACTAATAAAGTGTGTCACTGAATAAAAGAAATAGCTTGAATACCAACCATCTGAGTTAATTAGTAGTTTTTATTATGTTTATGAAGCTCAGATCAAGTTATTATAGTTGGCCCAAGTTATAAATTTTCGACCACCTCTTTGGCGTAAATGGTGAGCGTTGTTGTCTCATAATATCCCGGGTCAATTTCGGAATTTAGAATTTCTGAATTTTCTTTAGCCTATATCCTTCCTCGGGAACGACCTATGTATAATATATTATTAAGTATATATAGTAACTTAGTATGGATAGTTTGTTATGGTAATGCCAAAATGGTATTACCATTTCGGCAGCTTCGCAGCCGTATTATAATATCATTATCATCTGCTCATCATTTGTTATTAAATAACCTTGCGTGTCTATACTTATAATAAAACTGTAACAGGTCCAATTCTGTACATTGAAGATATTTTGAAAATTTTTTTTGGAGGGCACTCATTATTCGATACTGAAGCCAAATCTGTAATTTTTTTCATTTTTGTCTGTCTGTCTGTCTGTCTGTCTGTCTGTCTGTCTGTCTGTCTGTCTGTCTGTCTGTCTGTCTGTATCTTGGCCGCGCATCACGCCGAAACTACTGAATGAATTCAAACGAAACTTAGCACGATTTGAGCCCATACTACGAGGTAGGACATAGGATACTTTTTATCCCGAAATTCTACCCCCGAAGGGGTGAAATAGGGGTTGAAAGTTTGTATGAAAGTCCTTAATTTCTCAAGTTATAGCCATGAAACTTGATATAATATGAGCTGCGGGTTGAAAATGAAAACACATGTGTTTCACAGTTTTTCAAAATTCCACCCCCGAAGGGGTGAAATAAGGGTTGAGAGTTTGTATGAAAATCCTTAATTTCTCAAGTTATAGCCATGAAACAGCATTTGGGCTTTCGTTAAAATATGAAGAAGTACGTGTTTCACCATTATAGGGGAATTATACCGTGGGATAGTAATATAGGCTACTTTTAATCCTGGAAAATTAACTGAAAAAGTTATTCCACGCGGACGAAGTCGCGGGCATCGGCTATAAAGAATATACATACATAAATACATACATAGGCTACTTTTTATCCCGGAAAATTAATGAGTTCCCGCGGGAATCGAAAAAACTTAGTCCACGCGGACGAAGTCGCGGGCATCAGCTAGTATGTAATAAAAATAAGATATTTATCGTTAAAACTGGTAGACTACGTCATGAACTACAAGATTACCGTATGCAATATCTATAAAATATAAAATAAACAAGAAGGTCGTGAAGTTGTAAAATTAATTAATTAGCAAGACAAAGATTTATTTATATTCCTATGTTATGGTATAAGCAAAAGTGAGATAAGGTTAACTAAGAGGCATAATTAAACATCAATTATTATTGTTTCTTTCACCACAAATCACAATAGTTAATTATCAAAGATTGATGAATTATCATGATTCACTAATCGTGATGGAATTAGAATAAAACACGTCAGCCGGAAACGAATAGACGTTAATCTTGTATTTGGATAAAAAAAATCTCTAAAAGCACTTATTTTTGACCTTCGTACCATCAAGATCATGCAATGACGTAAGAGTTAGTGTGAGCGTAGGTAGGTACATCTTTTTTTGGTAAAACAATGATTTTTTAAACCATTTTGGCAAAATAACACTACCTGAAAAATATGAACATCAAATAAACAGCATTTGTCTGTGAGTAAAAAAAAAAAAATTACGATACTAGCTTAGAGCAGATTATAATAACAATAGCGGATAAAAAAGTACTTATAACATAAAAACTTGTAAGAAGCAACAGAAGTTTTCCTAATTTCAGTGAAGCGTAATTCACTACAATGTCTCGAAACCCAACAATGGATTAAAAACTAGACTTTATAAAAAACAGTAACTTAATACATCCATACTTATTTTACACCCAAGTTCAAAACAAATAGAGACGACTTTCGCTCTACAAGGTGTCTTCCATCTGCACAACCAGCAACAGTATCTAGGTCTGTGTTACGGCGAGTAGGGCAAGGTTACTAGACAGGTGGTAGATGATTGGCTAATAGCGCAGTTGTTTGCTACAATTGTCAAATTACCATTAATAATACGTAATGTATGACCAGTTATAGGTGTACATAGTTATAGGTTTAAGCTATAGGTATACATAATTTAAGAATCATTGTAGACTGCATCAAACTATCAACCTTTCAAAGTTTGCGCTCAATTTTGAGGAAAATTGGATCTTACGATTTGATCATATTTTGTAGGATTAAGACAAGAGCAAAATAGATAATAATCAGTGATAAGAAACAGTTTTGAGATCATTATTTCAGTAAGGCTAACAGTGCCTTATCAATCTGAAGTGAAGGCCGCGTGTTTTGCAACGGAACGGATGTTTTGATCTTGATCTTGGCTGAAACAAGATCTTGATCGATAATATGCATACAGCAATGATTTGAAAGTCCAGATTTTGCATTTTAGGTAAACTTAACTTAAGTATAATGGATTATTTAAATAAAAGGTCATATCGTGAATCGTTAGAGTTAAGAACAGAAACGATATTGTGTAGAAACATAGGATATAAATGGTGTTATGGAAATAAGTACACTTAATTTTGAAAGCTACAAGAACCTAGTTACACTGACAAAAGATCAGATTCCAAATTGAGTGAAACATGACAAACATAAGCCAAGAATTCATGTAATATGTATAATGTTTGAAAATGAAATCTCGAAAACACGGAAGAGAATCTAGAAACTGTAAACATTTTGTAACTAAACATTGTTATCATAAATGGACTACAAACATATTTAACTTGATCGCTGTGATGATAAATGAGATTAATGGCCTGACGTGCTCTGAATCCTGGCCTGTTATTGCTACATCTAGAAAACTTTGTTTGTTTAGAGATAATTTAGCGTTGAAAATTGAATGTCTTTTGTAATTTCAAGACAATTTGGTTGATAAAGCAAGTTAACGTCTCGGAAATCAAAACATTTAACTTTAAGATTAAAACAGTATCACATTTTTGATCGGCAAATATTTGTAAACGATTCCAGTAAGAATGGGATTGTAACTAATGTAATTATGGGTAAAATATTCTACCAGTAGGTACTATGTACGTTATAGTCTTTTCGTGAAATAAAATAATGGTTACAATTATGGATAATTTCTTGTAGCAGCATTTTTATTAGGTGGAAATTTACTCCTTGACTGTGATCTCGGTAAGGGACGATGCATTTTCGTTAAATTTTCTGCATGGAATCAGCTGATTATCTTTGCCAGTATAACAGTAAAAAGCCGCGGTCGATGCCACCCATCCGAATATACCAAAGACAATAGACAACAGTCTTATAAATTAAGACCAAATTGCTTATTAAATGCGTTGTAGTTTTCTATATCAGCTGTCCTTTTCATGTCAACCCCTGAATAAATTAATCAAAAGGTGCCAGTATCACAAAATTTTACAAAATCAGTTTAGGCAGTGTTGTGCAAGACGGCTTTAGTATAAGTTGTTGATTGAACCTGGACCTCTTACGTATAGATCACAGCATTTACCACTGCAACAGGGAGATTGCAACAGCAAATAAAAATAATAGCACACTGCCGTTCTCAGAGACGAGTGGATATAAAAATGAAGAGACTTTGTAAAGAGAACTGGTTTAATAGCACGCAGTCCTGGCGTATATGATACTTTACGTATATGATACTACCCTAATTAAACAAGGCATGTATAAAAAACCAGTAAAGACCTGCTAAATCTCAAATAGCTAAACCAAAACTCGAAAACAGGACATCTATCCGAACAACATTCAAAACCTGACCATATTTGGACCTTCCTTCTACAACATACCCAGTGCCAAAATTACTTTACACGAAACTCACAGCTAAAACGAAAACGGAAAACACTAAAATAGGATATCAAGAATCTTAAGTTACAACTTTACTGGTAAAAGATGAGTATGAATATAAATACGGTGAAAAAGTTAAGGCAAGACTTGATTGGTATGCAAGTGGTGACTAAGCTTGGATTGAATTAAAGGAATTCACGCGTAATGAAATGGTAATAAGGTCTAGTATGGAAATACGTGTTCACGAAGCCATGTCACAGGACTGACAGGTTCGAAAACCCTAAAGTAACCTTAAGTCAAGGCAGTTCAATATTATTTACTGAGAACTGGCTGCGGTGTTTTATCTTTAATTGCAATCCTACGAATTGGAAATTATAAATGTGAAAGTGTTTTTGTTTGTTTGTTTGTCTTTGAAGAGCAATAAATCGATTTTAGCAAAGATGTAATCGTATAGAGTTTACCATATTATTGTCCTACTTTTTATCTTGGAAAATTGAAAAGTTCCCCGGAATTTCAAAATTGTAGGTAATCGATGCATCAAGTATTTGAGAATACGACGATTATAAGATATCATTTTTTTCTAGACCCTATTATAGGCTTTGCAACTAATCACTAACAATGACTGTTTTAGCTCAAGCGAATGTGTACGAGTATATCTGAGGTACTGAGGTCAGGAAATGCTTCATTTTATTTTCGAACTTTCAGTTCCAATACTGGCTTGATTTTTCATAGTCTCAGCCACAAGTCTTACAGATTATCCAAAGATCCAAGAGATTTTAGTAACTACCTAAGTACATTTTTGTAATATGATCATTCTTAATTACTAGCTATTTTATTAATTACTTAGGATTCAAGCGTACGATGTCCAAGTTTTAGTTTTGGGTGGTATTAATTATGGGTTGCGCTCTAGTTGATTTCGATGTAAGATTTTTTTATTAATATGTACATTTATGTAATTATAAAACGCGTTGTTTAAACGTTCCTTGAATTACATTTAAGCTGGATACTCTAATGATCGTCGATCTCTACAATCTTATCTTTTATCAAGTATAAATGCGAATGTTTGGATGTTTGTTACTCCTATTGAATCGAAGCAGGCGTTACTTTGCGGAAGTCCATGATAATGAATGAACGAGAAGTTTAATTCGCTATAATCCGCCACAGCAGACCAATCTATGTGGTACAGTGCGTGTCCTTCACCAATAGCATGCGAACAACCACCACCCAGCAATTCGCACCGGCACCGCACCACACCACACAAATCCTCCAAATCACTCTCAACGTACGTTTCACTCCGAAACCAGAGCATCTTCAGGAGATGTTGACTCGACAATGCACGATTGTAAACTGATTATCGTGATTGATTGTCGTTTGTTACTCCTTCAAGCCACTGACTCAGTGGTTTGGCTCAAATTGGACTGGAGATAGTTTATACCCTGAATTCACTCATAATTAAAAAGTTCCCGCGGAGAGAATAAAAAAGCCTTAATCCACGCGAATGAAGTCTTGGTCAATAGACATCATCTAGTAGTAGGTATGTAAAAAAACAACCCGTGTTCTGTTTAAAAAGAACTTCACAATAAACTCTATTGAGCATTTTGCGAGGACAGTAGGCATCCTATGCAGGATAACATATTCATATTTAATTAGTCCAAATGTTATTTAAGCCTGTAGATATACTCATGTGAAACTATAATGAATCATCTATGAATCCATGACAGTTAGTATCAAAATAATAATAAATTATTTTTCCGATTTATCAAAATACTGGCTGATGCCTGAAAAAGTAGCCTATGTGTTATTCCAGACTATAATCTATCTCTGTGCCAAACATCCAGGTCCGTTCAGCCGTTCTGACGTGATTGAGTAACAAACATCCATCCAAACTTTGGCATTTATTATATTAGTATAGATGATCTAGTGTCTAGTATATCATACTAATATTATAAATGCGAAATTGTGTTTGTTTGTTGGTTTGTCCTTCAATCACGCCGCAACGGAGCAACGGATCGACGTGATTTTTGGCATGGGTATAGTCGAGGACGTGGAGAGTGACATAGGCTACTTTTTATCCCGGAAAATTAGGGAGTTCCGGAGGGAATCAAAAAAAACTTAAACCACGCAGACGAAGTCGCGGACATCAGCTAGTTATGAATATTTGCTAAATAGATCCTTATTTTGTCGAATTTGGTACTCGACATAAAATGTCAATGTTAACAGCTGATATCTTGTAGGAAATTTAAAACAAAAAATTAATACATTATTTATTTATTAAATAGTTATCTAGATTAATTTTAGTGTTGTTAAAAGTATTTGCAGTTTTAGTCGAACCTCATGTCATGAGTCATGACCCGAAACAGTTAAATGACCGCCATATTTTATTAGAGTTAGGTAATGAAGTGCAATTTATGAATTGTAAAGCCAGGCTTGAAGACGATCAGCATTTCGACACTGCTGACATTTGCCAGCAGTAACAATATGGCGCCGAATCTTTTATGTGTTTATGTTAACTTTAATATCATCAATTTGAAATAATTCAATGTTATCTACTTTAATGAATCAATTAATCTCATATTTTTTGGTTACTATCTCTCAATTTGTAAAAGTAAATAACTAGTGGTTCACCCCGAACTTAGACCTCGCGGTATCCATAAGATAGTTTTAACTATCTTTACGTTCATAGACATCAGTACTATCACTATCAGTAAAAATAGACTATTTTTTATACAACGTAAGATGGTGCTAACGTCTATTATTTGTAAGCATAAACGAATAAACTTTTACAGACCGCCATCTATTGACATCATTGTGAAGTTCTGTTAAAAATACTGAAGCTCATTAAAAATTAAATAATTTCGTTTCCTTTATAATATTTATCTAATTTTAGTATTTGTTGTTCAAGTACAGGATATAACTCAAATAAATGATAAAGTTTCAGGCTCAGTCTTTCAGAAAATTGAGAGTTCTGAGGTAAACCTAGGACGTTAGAAAATCTCCACTTTGAAAGCCCCCCATTTCGTCAATTTTAGGGGCAAAATTAAAAAAAAATATTTTTGGACTCTATTCCTAATTACCTATCTTTAAAATGATATACCGCAACCCTATGTAACGCTATAAAAATAATTTACTTCGCATTCGCTTCTATGAGAGCCCCCCTGAAATAAAGATTTTTATAACTTTTTAAGCCATATTCGGCTGAAGGCCATCGGTTTACATATTATTATATTTATGGTAATTACGTTCAGTAATTCAGAAGTTATAAGGCTCTGACAGACGGACGGACGGATGGACAAGTGCAAATTCACTCAAGTAGACTCAGAGACCTTCGCTTCGCTCGGTCAATAAAATGAATATTACTGAGTAAGCAGGATTTAAAAGATATTGTGTTACAGGTGTTCCAAATCCCAAACATCATAATTCATACATATTACAATCTGTAGATAATAACTGACCTTAAATCATAGATTTAGCAAGAATTGTTGGGTTATATAAATGCTATAAGTAGGTTTTTGCTAACCGCCCGAGTTTCTATTAAGTAAGTTTGTTATGCATAGATACAAATATGCGGCCAAGTTCAACATCTTTAATTCCTTAGTGACCAGCTAGCGCAACACAAAAATGCAACTGTATATTTTTTCGGAGATATTTCATGAACTAGAGCGGAAAAGTGAGACTTCTAAGCAAATTTTAAATCTTCGGAACAATAAGTATAAGTACCTAATTGATGCTATCAGAAACTATTATTAAACCTTT
The DNA here is from genome assembly GCA_917051295.2 of Erebia ligea. Classification (NCBI taxonomy): domain Eukaryota; kingdom Metazoa; phylum Arthropoda; class Insecta; order Lepidoptera; family Nymphalidae; genus Erebia; species Erebia ligea. Next base: position 5,730,551 of record OU785241.1, read on the forward strand.
TTTATTAAACCGTTTAGCCTCGGCGAAATAAAATCTACTCGTAGGTACATAGATACAATAAACTCAGTTATTGCTTGTTTTGATTACCAAATTTAAGAACATGGCTTCTCCATGATCTTCTCCGTTTTGAGTGTTGTCACTCTGTTAGTTATATACGAGTATGTGAGCTTGACCTGTGGCTTGACGTTGAGTCTCCTTTTTTTTCCTAACTCTATCGCCTAGGACAGGTAGAAGTGGCAATTTGAATAAATTCTTTCAAATCTTTTATTTTCATGGTTGGAACTATAATAAGTTCAGATTAATAGTCCTTATCTATAGCGGGCAGAATACTACTATGCATTAATACTAATTTCATAAATGCGGAAGTTTTCGTTTATGTTACATTTTCACTCAACATCAAAATTTGATACAGATATAGCTTGCATCCTGGAGATGGACATATTAAGTACTAGCTGATGCCCGCGACTTCGTCCGCGTGGATTGAGGTTTTTCGGTTCCCGCGGGAACTCTTTAATTTTCCGGGATACAAAGTAGCCTACGTGCTATTCCAGACTATACTCTATCTCTGTGCCAAATTTCATCCAGATCCGTTCAGCCGTTGGAGCGTGATTGAGTAACAAACATCCATTCATACATCCATACATCCATCCAAACTTTCGCATTTATAATATTTATTTGATATAGGCTATTTTTACCGTTTCCAGGGGATTTTTAAAAACTACGCCACGCAGGCCAATCTACGCGAACGGAGTCGTGAGCATCATCTATAAAACAGTTTATAAATCGATATTAGACTTGATCAAGGAATACCCAAATTAGCTTCATGAAGTAATCATCAAAGCGTCAAAATCGATCTCAACAAGCACCGCGACGTCCAATTGACCCCGAGGCCCGATCTGTCTCGTGTTTCGTAAATTGCTCCTTCCTGCCTGTCCGTCTGTGGCACAAGCTATTGGCAGTTGATCCTTTAACCCACATATATTGTTCGGCAACAATAGCGTGATTGCATTGTGTAAGAGGCGGCGCAATTGACATGATTTTGTGTAGTGCGTGTTTATTATTTTTATGGAACGGTTATAGCCAACGACCTAAATTTACAAAGACGGGCCCTGTCAAACAAATAATGTGGACCTATTTTACTAACGCCATCTAGTCTGAAAAGCGGGACAGCGCTTTGGCGGGGACAAGGACAGGCTTATACAGGTGAGGGGCATGCACCACAAGTCGGACGCCCAACTTTTTTCTATGAAAGGGCCCATCTAGTACCTACATATTATATATTGATGGTTATAGCGGTTTGGGAGGCAGCGTCCATGGCTAGTAACCACCCTACCAGCAAAGACGTGCCGCCTAGCGATTTAGCGTTCCGGTACGATGTCGTATAGAAACCGATTAGGAATATGGGTTAATTATAACTGTCATGCTCCATATTCTACCGGTTACGCACACAGAACATATAATAAGAGGTTAGAAAGGCGATGTGGGCATTGAACTATACAAATAATAACTCAATGGATGTGGGCGGGTCACGCGCGCCACTATGTTGAGCGAACGCTCATCTTTGGTTCAAACGTACCAAAAACACACCTCAGTCGGCCGCGGACTGTCTTGGGAAGTTTACGCACAAAAAAGTGTTTAAAATGCCTTCTTGCGCGGTAATAACCTGCAGAGCTAGAAGCCAAAATGTCAATGTGACTACTGACTAATGGCAAGATATCTTTTCATCGGTAAGTATATTCAACCTTGATTTTAAATGATTTAATTGAAAATACTAAAGACATTATGTTTTCCTTCACTAGTGTGAATGGATCGCAAATTTGTATGTACATCGCTGGTGCGAACAACGCGCTCCAACACAGTCATGTACGCGAGCGGCAATGTAAAGCGTAGTGCGTATGAACGATCAACTCCACTTGTTACCTGGCATTACCCAATAAGAGTAACTTGTCGATAGGGCTGAGTAGCATTTTTCCACCGTATCGATAAATAGTTTATTTGTTTCTGAGTTTATTATTATGAACTTTTAATGATAGTTACAGATTTAGATTTTAATCATAAATGTTTGAAATATTGTTATAGTATTTTGTGTTTGTTGGTTTTGTTGTATAGTGTGTTTTAAATATTGTTGATGTAGGTATTCAAATAAAAACCATTTGTAAACCATAGTTGTTTTTTTATTTTATTTATTTCTTATAAAGAAACAGAAATTATAAGCAAAAGAAATATCATTATGTCTCCATACATTTTTTAATCTATACTTATAATAAAACTGTAACAGGTCCAATTCTGTACATTGAAGATATTTTGAAATTTTTTTTGGAGGTCACTCATTATTCGATACTGAAGCCAAATCTGTAATTTTTTTCATTTTTATCTGTCTGTCTGTCTGTATCTTGGCCGCGCATCACGCCGAAACTACTGAATGAATTCAAACTTGGCACGATTTGAGCCCATACTACGAGGTAGGACATAGGATACTTTTTATCCCGAAATTCTACCCCCGAAGGGGTGAAATAGGGGTTGAAAGTTTGTATGAAAGTCCTTAATTTCTCAAGTTATAGCCATGAAACTTGGTATATGTATATATACTTGGTACTTGGGTTGAAAATGAAAACATATGTGTTTCACAGTTTTTCAAAATTCCACTCCCGAAGGGGTGAAATAGGGGTTGAGAGTTTGTATGAAAATCCTTAATTTCTCAGGTTATAGCCATGAAACAGCATTTGGGCTTTCGTTAAAATATGAAGAAGTACGTGTTTCACCATTATAGGGGGATTATACCGTGGGATAGTAATATAGGATACTTTTTATCCTGGAAAATTAACTGAAAAACTTATTCCACGCGGACGAAGTCGCGGGCATCAGCTATAAAGAATATACATACATACATACATACTTTTTATCCCGGAAAATTAATGAGTTCCCGCGGCAATCGAAAAAACTTAGTCCACGCGGACGAAGTCGCGGGCATCAGCTAGTTTAAAATAAAATAGTAAAATCTACAGACATAGAGTCCAACCTAAGTTAACAATATGAATATTGACATGCTGTCGACCGTACGAAAAATAAACATCGATAAAAAATATTTTAGTCCATCCCTAGCGTATGTTGCTGTTTTACACGACAACACGCGCAAGTTTAAAGTTGCACTGGTGTGAGTAGCTTCGCCATTCGCAGCGCTTTTTTCTGCCTCACGCACACATGGGAACTCGTGTGTATTCGTTTAGATTAGTAGTAGTGAAGAATGGTGGGATCAAAACGGCGACAGCGGTTTCCGTACAAAATTTGCACTAGGGCCTTTCTAACCTCTATTATATGTTCTGTGGTTACGCATATAAAATACCCTTAAAGTCTGAATGGAGATCTATGACTTGAGGATTGTAAATGGCAATAAGTGAAGTATGAAGAACAAGTTTAAAGGAGGACGTTGAGGTTGAAGTGGAGATAGCCGGTAGCAGTGTTAATAAATCTCTACCTAAGTGGAAGGACGACATGAAACGAGTCGCAACCCGCAGGTAGCCGCTGGACCCATTTTACCATAAGATGACGTCCATTGAACGACGTCATGTTTTGTTTCTTTTGGATATTAAAAAAATAAAAAAAACCAAGGGCTTTATTAAATAAAAATGATTGCTACATGTAATGAATGCAATCACCTCTGATTGGTTAACACAAGAGTGTAACGCCAATATGAACGAAGACGGAAGACCGTTATTGGCTAAAATCCATTGACGCAGCAAGAATGCCATAAATTCAGCCAATCACAACAATAGGGATGATGCCTATACCTATCAAAAATAAATTATTTCTAACTGATTATTAAATAGAGGGTCTTCCAAAAGACCTAAACTTCACATCCTCGGTTAGTTTTAACTTTTAAGTTTGATAACCATTTTAAAATATAGATTAAAGAAAAAAGTGCGTAAAAAAAATTTGATGACGTCACAACTGTGAATTTCATACAACTTCCATACTAGAAGTATGTTATTAAGTTTGATAAAGAGTTCTCATCATCAAAGAGTCATCATCCCTATTGAGACTGTAACAATGATTGCTGTACGGTTTACATAGTAAGGCTGTTTTTGAGAACCGATAATGATTGAAATCTTACTGAACAGAAGAACCGCTACTAGTATTATCATGTAAGTGGGAGGACTACCGAGTGGTATTGCATCTTAAGCGTTATACAATTCAAGGTTGCTAAGTTTTTGCATCTTGTACATTATTAGGTAATCACGCGCTAAACCGGTAAAAGAAACCGGTTTATTATGAATATAATTATGAGCAGTTAGACCGCGGATTTGAATAATTGCAAACTTTGATCAAACCCAGTTTTGGTTATTTTCTGCGCTAGTACTTTATAATGTCTTGAATAGAAGCAGGCGTTACTTTGCCGTTTCACTCCGACGTACCTACCTACCTACGTTGAGACTTGAGAACTTTGTCAAAGGTTGAGAATAATTTGCAAGATTTGTGTCGTGAATATCACAAGCTACAAGTACAATATACACACTGTACCACATAGATCTTCCTATTGTGGCTTATTATAGCGAATTAAACTTCTTCATTAGTTCTTCAGACAGTTCTTTCATTATTATAATGTCTTTTGCATGAAATTGTCGCGGGCGTAAACCTCCTTAATATAATATTGTTTTTATGATTTTGTAAGTATTTTGTAAGTTGATAGATAACTGAAATGTCTAGTCTCTGTCAGCTGTGAACCTTTGATTATAACGAACGTTTTCCTGTATTGTTTACTCTATATTAATTACTAGCGATCCGCCCCAGCTTCGCACGGGTAGCACTAATAATCCTAATAGTCTATACCCAATATAGCTATAAAAATGGTTATTGTGAGTCAACCTTAAAACATAGATGTATGCTATCCCGGACTTTTTTTAGAACTTTTTGAGAGGAACAATTCCACGATACATTGTTTTCGTGTAACTTTAACTATTTACGCAGCGCACGCCACGTAAGCTCTTAAAAGAGAGGATTTTTCCGACTTAGTTCACATAATTGCAATTTTCGTAAGGATCTCTAATTTTTTGACAATAAAATATAGCCTATGTTACTCGGTGATAATGTAGCTTTCTATAGGTGAACGAATTTTTAAAATCGATTGAGTGGTTTTTGAGTTTATCCATTACAAACAAACAAACAAACAAACAAACAAACAAACAAACAAACAAACAGACAAACAAACAAACAAATCTTTCCTCTTTATAATATTAGGTAGTTTAGATTAGTTTTTTCTAATTACTTTAAGTACCTAAAAGAAGTTTTCTTACAATAATGTAAAATTAGAAAATATACTCAATTTACGTATTTCCATACCATTATGATTTGTTTATACCTTTTCTTGCTATTATTTTTTGAAATCACTAATATTCGTCAGTAATCCAATTCCAAAAAGGCTGCATCAATTAGATATAATAATATGTATATATCAAACATTACAGTTGCTGTAATTGGCTTGTATTTTTGCTGCGACAGTAAATTGTGGTGTCACATTTGATGTCAATTCTCATTCAATATTGGAATGAGAATTAGCCAAGTCAAATGTGAAAAGTCAAGAAAAATTTAGGTCCAATAGGTAGGTACCTACCTACTGTGGTCCAATACGAGTGAATACTGGAGGTAGTCAGTGATTTCTATCACCTGTTACTCAGCATACGTTGGCAAAAGTAGCTTAAATAAATAGGGTAGTAAAAATTAAAAAAAAAAAAAAATTACTAAAAGTAATATTTGTTTTTTAATTTATCCACTACAAGTTAGTCATTGACTGCGATCTCATCTGATGGTAAGTGATGATGCAGTTTAAGATCGTAGCGGGCTAACCTTTTAGGGGCATGGCAGTTAAATTAAACCCCTTATCGGTTTCTACACGGCATCGTACCGGAACGTTAAATCACTTAGCGGCACGTCTTTGCCGGTAATAGTTGTCAAATACCCAATTGTTCTCGAACTGTCTGATCATTCATAAGTCGCTGCTTCCTGTCTGCCCTCTGGTGAGCACGAGCTATTGGCAGTTTTAATCCTTTAACCAAGTTATTTTGTTCGGCGGCAATAAGATGATTGCGCTGCCCACTTTAACGAAGTAGGGGAAGCACTGCAGACGACGAAATGTTGTATGTATTGGTTACTTTTCAAGAATATTGGAGTAATTTTACTCTTGTTATATTTATGTTCTCTATAAAAACACGGCCTTCACCTTAAATGCAGTGGCGTTTTTATAGAGGCATAAAAGCACTGCTTACCCAAAGTGAAATACGTAAATTATGCTTGTTTTTTACTATAAAAGTCAGTCAATAGATATTCTGACTAACTAATGCCTACCCTAGCTTAAAGCCCTGTGCACGCCACTGCTTAAATGTGTGCTTATTTTTTGATCTGATTTAAGTAAGGAAATATATTTGGATTGATCTTTAGCTGTAGGAACCATATATTATACTTAGGAACATACATTTATTTTATTTTCTAAATAAAATATCTGTCAAGCGTCAAGTATTTCTCTTTGGCCCGATTAAATTTTTTTTAATGTTTATTTTTATTAAATTTAACAAAATAATATTAAACAAGATACATTAAAATCTAAATTAAATCTAAATTAAAAACTAAACATTAAAAATATCATCTATGCCGCTGCAATGAGGCAATGTGCCCAGAACGCTGGCTGCGTTACCGCGCTGAATAGCCAAACATTTTATTTTATTTTATTTTATATATACAGGGTTAATTGTAATTTACCAACAACCTCTGAGATATAACTTCTATACATGATACTGAACAACATTTGTTCAACGACTTTTCACATAACTCAATAAATTAACCAAAAAAAAAATTCTAAGTTTTTGTTGAAAAGTCTGTCAGTTTTTTAACTCTATAGTCAATTTATGTAATGCCTTTTCCACACCTGCGTGATGAAGCGTCGACTACTAACCGCGCAACAATTAACGTCCTTATCACTTCTCTGTCGTATTTACAAATGCTTTGGACGTAAATTACTAACATCGGGCTGAGCTATCGTCTGCAGGTCAATAATTTCTTCCTACACTAGCGTTTGTCGTGAACACCAAAAAACTTCTCGCGGCGACAGACGTAAGTATCGGACAGTCATTAAGTACCTACCATACGCGCGTATTTATTTTTTCCGATTAAATTACTTATGTTTATTTCTCCATTGTTTAGTAAGTACTCAAATGTAGGCTTAAACATACTTAATATTATTAACTTAGGTACGGGTGTAGGTTATTTTGTGGTTTCTTATCTTAAACCGTTATCGCGATCTACCTACCTATTATATAAGAAAATCCCGTTTGCGTGCTATTCTAGATCAAGATAATTTGAATACGGATTTCCCACTTTTGTTATCATACTCACAAAACGAGCTTATGACCTCAGGCCAACATCTATACCTACTAATATTATAAACTAGATGATACCCGCGACTTCGTCCGCGCGTCGCCAATTCCCGCGGGAACTCCTTAATTTTCCGAGATAAGTAGCCTATATCCTACCCCGGGATACAACCTACCCCTGTACCAAAGTTCATCAAAATCGGTTGAACAGGTGGGCCGTGAAAGCGTAGCAGACAGACACACTTTCGCATTTATAATATTAGCATGGATGCGATCTAGTCTGTCTGTCTGCTTAACGGCCCATCAGTTCAATCGATTTTGACGAAATTTGGTGCAATATCTTGGGGACGGACGTAGGTTAATTTTAATCCTGGAAAATAGAGTTCCCATGGGATTAAAAAAATAGAAAATCCATGGGCATATAGTCGCGGGCGAGCTTAAAAAATAGGTAATCTCCACAATCTCCCAGAATGTTACGTGGTAAAGAAGAAAGATATTTTTCTTAATGTCCGTTTGTGTTTGTTAAATTTAACCTTAGTTCTCGATTCTTTTATGAGCTTGAAATTTGGATTTAGCATTTTAAATTTCTGATTTTGTTAGTTGTTAATGTTACATTAATTTTAGAAAAAACTAAATTGTTTTATTAGGTAGTCCATTTCTAGAGCATATAGAAAAAAGGACAATAATTGTTTTTGCTATTCAATTTTTAACAAAGTAAGAAAAAAAAGAAGAATGAGTAGGAAGAAGTGTAGTAAGTTGTCTGGTGGCTTCGGTCGTGGCTCGTGAATAGTTACCACCTTATCAACAAAGACGTACCGCCAAGTGATTTAGCGCTCCGGTACGATGCCGTGTAAAAAGAGATACCGAGTAGGTTAGGTATGTGTTCAATATAACTTCCGCACCCCTACAGGCTACAGGTTAACCTGCTACCATCTTAGACTACATCATCACTTACACCATCTTAGACTGCATCATCACTTATCATCAGGTGAGATCGCAGTCAAGAGCTGGAAGAGTTATAGTGGAATTAGAGTCGTATTGTATTTAGATAATTAATCAATGCTGTATGAGGCTGTATCCCTAAATACAACCTTTGTCTTCGAATTCTTATCATGCAGTCAAATGAAACTGAAATTTCATGTCGATGACCGAATATCCACCTGCCCTAGAAAACTCTTTGTTTTTGTCTAAAAATGGCCTCGAAATTTGTATTTGCATCGTGAACGTATCTAAGAATGTTCATCCAAATTGATTCGACCATTAAATATCAAACGTGGATAAAATCATTGTGTTATTTCGGAATCGTCATTGGAATTAGATCGTATTCACGATCGCAAGGCTTTGTTGTATCACGTTTTACCTATAGCATCTACAGACATTCCAACTCCAACCAACGTAGCTGACTTGGCTTAAAGCGATAATAGGTTTTTAACAATTGATCCAACTCAGCACAACTCAATTATTAATTACGGGTATTATAGATGGAATGCCTTGACAGCTGCCTTTTAAACATTTCATGCTGTTCAGTTTCGAAAACTTTGCATCAATCATTGTTACAATCTCAATTCTTGTGATTGGCAGAATATTTTAACGTTTAAACTATTTTAACGTTTATCAAATTTGTATAGTTATAATTGGCAGAATAATAATTCATAGGAGGAATTTTTAATGCGACAACAGATTTCGGCCAATTTCACAAGAGTGTTATCCTCAGGTGATTGCGATAGCATTTTACCGTAATCTAGGTAGGTATATGGTGTTGGGTCAACACCATATACCTACCTAGTTGGGTGTTGGTTGGGTGGCTTGGCAAGTCAGCCCAACTCAGCTTTATTTAGTAGGTTGGAACGTGCCAGTTGGTTTGTTTGTGCATCTGTGCTTTTTATATTATTTCTATTGTATATAAAATAACAATACCGACATTCAAATACATCGTTTTGATAAGCATGAATAATTACTCTGTCGATAAAAATAAAGATTTGCCTTTGTTACTTATTTAAAGTATTGGGGCTTGGAAAGTCATTTAAAACATATTATTTTATAAGTCATAACCTAAATTTTTATTTAGACCTATTACCTATTGCCTGCTGTTTGTGAGTAGTTTTAAGGTGGTTTTAAGTACAAAATACAGAATTAAGTACCTAATCACCTCAATTAATCACACTATGGTATTAAGAGGATCGTCTAGTGACGAAACGCGACGCGAGTAGGTATTTTCAATAATGCAACAATAATCTGTTTCACAACGCTTCGCTGCCTTCTCCGTATCGTGCGATAGAGAGAGTTGCAAGACCAGTAGGCATATGCCTACATTTTATTCTTGAAATATTGTTTCGGGTGATAACGTTTTTACCCCCCCAAACGTTTACGAAATTAGACAAGTTTGGTCTCATTAGATTCAGTACACCTTAATCTAGGCTCGTACGTTTTATTTTTTTAGTATTTTAGTTTAAATTAATATACTCGAGGAAGTTTTTAGGTCAAAAATATGGATATTTAGACGCTAATAACTTTTAACATAAGCAATATTTCTTTAAAATTAAAACGTACGAGCATAGTTCTTCATTGTATCTGCAACATTTCTAAAAATTATGAAAATTGGACAACATTTACGGGAAGAAAAACGTTATCGCTTTTTGTATGAAAATTTACAACTAGACGATCCTCTTAAGGTACCAGATAAAAAAACATTGGTTAGTGGGTGAATAGTTTGCATGGATTTCTCGATTCGAGACAGACACTGGCGGAAAACGGATGGATGAGGAAGGCGGAGGACCGTGTTTGGTGGCGCGCTCTCGAAAAGGCCTATGTCCAGCAGTGGATGCATACAGGCTGATGGATGATGATGAGACAGACACTAATTACTTAACAAAGGGGTTCGAACTTTTTTGTATGGAAGCTGGCATAGCGACCCGAAAATTAGAAATCGCGGCGCACGATCAAAGTGGTATGTATGGATAGAGGACATATAGACGAACAAATAATGTCAAGTAACATAGTACCCCAAAGGGTCACGTTACCGAGATATTTGGAGGTAAAGATAGACATATGAGGACGGCGACAATCATTAAAAAAAAAAACCGGCCAAGTGCGAGTCGGACTCGCGCACCGAGGGTTCCGTACAAACCTGTAGTAAGTTTTACGATTTATGACGTATTAAAAATAAAAATTACGTTTGTTGCATGGGAGCCCCCCTTTAATATTTACTTTATTGATATTTAATTATTTATTTTGAAAGGTAATATACAAGTTAATATTCTGTGAAAATTTGAACCGTCTACCTGTTACCGTTTTTAATATTGAGCAAAAAAATACGAAAAAAACACGTTTATTGTATGGGGACCCCCCTTAATATATATATTTTTTTAATTTTTAGTATTTGTTGTTATAGCGGCAACGGAAATACATCATTTGTGAAAATTTCAGCTTTCTAGCTATCACGGTTTATGAGATACAGCCTGGAGACAGACAGACAGACAGACAGACAGACAGACAGACAGACAGACAGCGGAGTCTTAGTAATAGGGTCCCGTTTTTACCCTTTGGGTACGGAACCCTAAAAATAGACATAAACGAGTACAGGCGTCTGATTGTATCCAAATAATCGTTCCCAGGTTGATTATTATTATTACTGTTTATTAGAAGAGAGCAGGTACATTACATACTACTAGGAGCAGGAGAAAACTACTAGATACTATAATTAATTATTTATCTACTAAAACGCATCGCAATGAAACGCAGCCGACATCCCCTTTTTAAGCACCTACAGGAAAACAAAATCTACATTATCATAGCATGAACATAAATTCATTACAAATAATGGAACCAATGAAGTCCGACGACAACGTGACGAAATATAATTTTCGAAATGATGAACTGATTTCGCGACGATCGTACCGAATCGATTTCTTAATAAAAAAAACAATTTCAAGGTGAAAATTACACACCAAGATACTTAAATAAAGTAAAGTAAGAACTCGATTTGCATCGTTGGTTCCGTATATTATTTGTATTAAAATATGGACCTTGGTCGTACTTTTATTTGCATAATAGGTATACTTATAAAATACTAACTATTAATTATTTTATTGGCTATTACAGTGTATAGTCTAACGAGAGTACCATAAATTGAGTCAATAACGACTACGGCGATTATAAAATGTGATAAACATTTTTAGTACTAACCCCATACTTATGGTAATGAAGATAATCATACTATCATAATATGTATTATAAATGCGAAAGTGTGTTTGTTTATTGGTTTGTCCTTCAATCGCGTCGCAGATCAACGAATCGACGCGATTTTTTGCATGGGCCTAGTTAAGGACCTAGAGAGTGACATAGGCCCCATTTTCACCTCGAGAGAATTAGAAAACCTTATTCCATGAGGCTGAAGTCGCGAGCATCAGCTAGTACTTAGGTAACTTGCAAAAGAATAGAATAAAATAGAGTTAGGTAGGTATTACTACTCTTATGATGGCACTAGCTGATGCCCGCGACTTCATCCGCGTTGATTGAGGTTTTTTGGTTACCACGGGAAATTATTGATTTTCGGGGATAAATAGTAGCCTTTGTGTTATTTCAGACTATAATATATTATGTCTATGCCAAATTTCAACCAGATCCGTTCAGCCGTCCTGGCGTGATTGAGCAACAAACATCCATTCATCCAAACTTTCGCATTTATAATAATAGTATAGACTATAGATAGTAGAGATACAAAACATACACTATGTAAATTACTGCCCTCGGGACCAGAAATACCTCAAGAAACTAAGGATTAGTTTGAAGAAGAAAGAAATAAGGCCGTGGATGTATGTGTGGTGGAGAACCTCACTTATGTAATTTTATAATTTTACTAGAGGACGCCAGCGACTTCGTTCGCGTGGCTTAAGTTTTTAAATTCCCACAGGCACGCCTTAATTTTCCGGGCTAAAAAGAAGCCTGTGTCACTCTCCAAGTACCCAACTATACCCATGCAAAAAACCACGTTGATCCGGTGCTCTGTTGCGGCGTGATTGAAGGACAAACTCTCTATTTGACGTCCTTGTGGATAGAAATTTCAAAAACTTTAAAATCCGTATTTCATCATTAGCGGAAGCCCAAATACCAAGTTTTATGGCTATAGCAGCTTGAAAAACGACGGACTTTCATACAAACTTTCAACCCCTATTTAACCCCATTGAGGGTGGAATTTTGAAAAACTGTGACACACGTATTTCTTTATTTTTTACCAAAAGTCAAAATACTTGTTTCGTTGATATAAGTTGAAAAATATCTTGAGAAAAGAAGGCCTTTTATACCAACTTTCATCCCCTATTTCACCACTTTGGGGGTCGAATTATCAAAAACTGTGAAACACGTCTTTCTTCATTTTTAACCCGCAGCTCATATACCAAGTTTCATGGCTATAACTTGAAAAACGACGGACTTTCATACAAACTTTCAACCCCTATTTCACCCCTTTGGGGGTGGAATTTCGAAAAATCCTTTCTTAGTGGATACCTACTCTTCACAAAGAACAAACCCTCCAAATTTCATGTCTCTAGGACCAGCGGTTTAGGCTGTGCGTTGATATATAAGTCAGTCAGTCAGTCAGTCAGTCAGGACTTTGAATTTTTGACCGAGCGAAGCGAAGGTCTCTGAGTCTACTTGGGTGAATTGGCACTTGTCCGTCCGTCCATCCGTCCGTCCGTCCGTCTGTCAGAGCCTTATAACTTCTGAATTGCTGAACGTAATTACTTCAAATTTAAATATAATATGTAAACCAATGGCCTCCCGCCGAATATGGCTTAAAAAGTTATAAAAATCTTTATTTCAGGGGGGCTCTCATAGAAGCGAATGCGAAGTAAAATATTTTTTATAGCGTTACATAGGGTTGCGGTATATCATTCTAAAGATAATTAGGAATAGAGTCCAAAAATATTTTTTTTAAAATTTTTCCCTTAAATTTGACGAAATGGGGGGCTTTCAAAGTGGCAATTTTCTATCGTCCAAAGTTGACCTCAGAACTCTCAATTTTCTGAACTCTCAAGCCTGAAACTTGATCAATTATTTGAATTATATCCTGTACTTGCACAACAAATACTAAAATTAGATAAATATTATAAGGAAACGAAATTATTTAATTTTTAATGATGATGATATTTTTAACAGAACTTCACAATGATGTCAATAGATGGCGCTCTGTGATACCGCGAGGTCTCAGTTCGGGGCGAACCACTAGTATATATATAGACTAGTATGGCGCGTGGCTGCGCGGCCCGCTAGCGGACCGCGTACTGGACCGCGTGGTTCACTGTCTACTTACTCGCTGTCCTACTATCCTGCCCCCCGATTATGTAAGAATTGCCGATCAAATCGTCAAAGTTCGGCGTCAAAGTAAAATAAACCATAACAGCATTAAATTAGAGCTCAATTTCGAAACACGAAATTGAGCTCTAATTCAATGCTGTTATGGTTTATTTTACATTGACGCCGAACTTTTACGATTTGATCGAAAATTCTTACATAATCGGGCAGCTGGTTTACTGTCTACGTGTTCTGATCTGAACAACACACTGCTATGTTAGTGAGTACAGTGGAAGCGCCAGCACGCCAAGCGTCCGACGTAAAAGAAAATTCTCATAAAGGAAAAACATAAAACAAAGACCACCAACCCCCCGCCCCTCCCTTTTTGTTTGAGCAGCCCCTAAGTAGGTACCTATCTTTAACACCCTGACCGCGTGCTCCTCACCCATCATCCGAACCTTCGATCATCATCTCCCTCCATATTTTTTTCTCCGAACCATTCGTCAAAATGAGATTTCTTCCATAAAAACAAATCTTGAAAAGGAACCGTAGTCTTGCATAGTTCTACACTTGTAGCCTCTTCAATATTCGCCATACATTTTCTATGGAAAATAAATTCCGCCATTTTGAATTTTTTTCCTCTTCATCAAGTAGACCTTCATGTTCCGATCATCTTTTGCCAAGAAACCACTCTTCCATCTTTTATACTCTCCGTGATAGACATCGACGAAATTTGTATGGCGGCCATGTTAAATCCGCCATTTTGAATTTTTTTTCAGCTCACTTTAAATTGGATGAAGTTTCGAGTGACATTTGGTCGAGCACCCCCACCTATCTTCAATATCCTTTTCTATGGAAAAATAAATTCCGCCATCTTGCATTTTTTTCCTGTTCATCAAGTAGACCCTCATGTCCTGATCATCTTTTGCCAAGAAACCACTCTTCCATCTTTTATACTCTCCGAGATAGACACCGTCGAAGTTTGTATGGCGGCCATCTTAAATCCGCCATTTTGAATTTTTTTTCAGCTAACTGTCAATTGGATGAAGTTTCGAGTGACATTTGGTCGAGCACCCCCCACCTATCTTCGATACCCTGGCTGGTGCTCTTCATCCGTCTTCGAAATCCTCAATCATCAGCTCTCTCCGTATTTTGCCTCTGAATGAATTTTTGTCTTCTATACGAAACGATGAGTGAAAAAAAATATTTTCATACAAAATTTTACAGGAGAGGTGATCAATGAGTGAATCAGCACGAGCAGCTATATATATATTAACTAGTATGGCGCGTGGTTGCGCGGCCCGCTGCAGCGGACCGCGTAGTGGACCGCATGGTCCACTGTCTACTTACTCGCTGTCCTACTATCCTGCCCCCCGATTATGTAAGAATGGCCGATCAAATCGTCAAAGTTCGGCGTCAAAGTAAAATAAACCATAACAGCATTAAATTAGAGCTCAATTTCGAAACACGAAATTGAGCTCTAATTCAATGCTGTTATGGTTTATTTTACTTTGACGCCGAACTTTTACGATTTTATCGACAATTCTTACATAATCGGGCAGCAGCTGGTTTACTGTCTACGTGTTCTGATCTGAACAACACACTGCTATGCTAGTGAGCACAGTGGAAGCGCCAGCACGCCAAGCGTCCGACGTAAAAGAAAATTCTCATAAAGGAAAAACATAAAACAAAGACCATCAACCCCCCGCCCCTCCCTTTTTGTTTGAGCAGCCCCTAAGTAGGTACCTATCTTTAATACCCTGACCGTGCTCCTCACCCATTATCCGAACCTTCGATCATCGTCTCTCTCCATATTTTTTTCTCCGAACCATTCGTCAAAATGAGATTTCTTCCACAAAAACAAATCTTGAAAAGGAACCGTAGTCTTGCATAGTTCTACACTTGTAGCCTCTTCAATATTCGCCATATATTTTCTATGGAAAAATAAATTCCGCCATCTTGAATTTTTTTCCTGTTCATCAAGTAGACCTTCATGTTCTGATCATCTTTTGCCTTGCTTGGTTTCTTGAAACCACTCTTCCATCTTTTATACTCTCCGTGATAGACATCGACGAAATTTGTATGGCGGCCATCTTAAATCCGCCATTTTGAATTTTTTTTCAGCTCACTGTCAATTGGATGAAGTTTCGAGTGACATTTGGTCGAGCACCCCCCACCTATCTTCAATACCCTTTTCTATGGAAAAATAAATTCCGCCATCTTGAACTTCTTTCCTGTTCATCAAGAAGACCTTCAGGTTCTGATCATCTTTTGCCGAGAAACCACTCTTCCATCTTTTATACTCTCCGAGATAGACACCGACGAAATTTGTATGGCGGCCATCTTAAATCCGCCATTTTGAAATTTTTTTCAGCTAACTGTCAATTGGATGAAGTTTCGAGTGACATTTGGTCGAGCACCCCCCACCTATCTTCGATACCCTGGCTGGTGCTCTTCATCCGTCTTCGAAATCCTCAATCATCAGCTCTCTCCGTATTTTTTCTCCGAATGAATTTTTGCCTTCTATACGAAACGATGAGTAAAAAAAAAATTTTTCATACAAAATTTTACAGGAGAGGTGATCAATGAGTCAGCACGAGCAGCTATATATATATAAACTAGTGTTTTGCTCTGTGCGCGAGCTGCTAAAGCAGCTCACGAGATGTGGTTAGCCATAAATATCGATTTTGAACGAAATCGGTCCATTAACAACTAATTTCAAAATGGCGCTGATTTGTTAAAACGTTGGTATCTGTTTCCTGTTTTGTGATCCCAGGGAGCCCTAAATATCGATTTTGAACGAAATCAGTTAATTAACAAAGAAGTTCAAAATGGCGTTGATTTTTTAAAACTTTGGTATCAGTTTCCTGCTTTCTTATCCCAGGGAGTCCTAAATATCGATTTTGAACGAAATCGGTCAATAATATTAACAAAGAATCTCAAAATGGCACTGATTTTTTAAAACTTTGGTATCAGTTTCCTGTTTCGTGATCCCAGGGAGCCCAATATATCGATTTTGAACGACATCGGTCAATTAACAAAGAATTTCAAAATGGCGCTGATTTGTTAAAAAGTTGGTATCTGTTTCCTGTTTTGTAATCCCAGGGAGCCCAATATATCGATTTTGAACGACATCGGTCAATTAACAAAGAATTTCAAAATGGCGCTGATTTGTTAAAACGTTGGTATCTGTTTCCTGTTTTGTAATCCCAGGGAGCCCTTAATATCGATTTTGAACGAAATCGGTCAATATATAAATAAATTCAAAATGGCGTTGATTTTTTAAAATTTTGGTACAAGTTTCCTTTTTTGAATTCCCAGGGATCCCAGGGATTGTAATATATTTAAATAACAGTTTCCTGTTTTGAGATCCCAGGGAGTCCTAAATATCGATTTTGAACGACATCGGTCAATTAACAAAGAATTTCAAAATGGCGCTGATTTGTTAAAACGTTGGTATCTGTTTCCTGTTTTGTAATCCCAGGGAGCCCTTAATATCGATTTTGAACGAAATCGGTTAATATATAAATAAATTCAAAATTGCGTTGATTTTTTAAAATTTTGGTACAAGTTTCCTGTTTTGAATTCCCAGGGATCCCAGGGATTGTAATATATTTAAATAACAGTTTCCTGTTTTTTGATCCCAGGGAGTCCTAAATATCGATTTAGAATGAAATCGGTCAATTAACAAAGAGTTTCAAAATGGCGCTGATTTTTTAAAACTTTGGTAACAGTTTCCTGTTTTGTAATCCCAGGAAGCCCTAAATATCGATTTTGAACGAAATCGGTAAATTAACAAATAATTTCAAAATGGCGCTGATATTTTTAAATTCAGGTACCAGTTTCCTGTTTTGTGATCCCAGAGAGTCCTAAATATCGATTTTGAACGAAATCGGTCAATTAACAAAGAATTTCAAAATGGCGCTGATTTTTTAAAACTTTGGTAGGTATCAGTTTCCTGTTTTGTAATCCCAGGGAGCCCTAAATATGGATTTTTCCGAAATGTCATAATTTTTTCCTACTCCCATCCCACACCCAAACATAATATCGCTTAGACATGAACCACCCCGTTTCGGATCTGTGGCGTCGCGGTTCGAGGTCGAAAAATCAAAAATTTGAAAACTCTACAGCTCGGCCGCTATCTTGTTTTTCCAATTTTTTTCACTTTTTCTATTGATCGTTTACTAATTTCTTCAATAATTGCGAGTTGTAACGAAATCGGTTAAAAAACAAAAGAGTTGCAAGAATCACGTCGGCCGCCTTCTTGTTTTTGTAAAATGTCATAATTTTTCCCTACTCGAATCCCGCACCCGAACACATCTCCCGTACATCATTGTATCGTTTTCTGTCTCTTTCTAAGAGAACAATGACGTCTTTTATAGTTCCTAATCGTCATATAATTTGGTATGATAAAAAAATATTCCGCCATCTTGATTTTTTTTCATTTCGTTAAATAGACCTCCTCGTCCTGATCAACTTTTGCCAAGAAACCACTCTTCCATCTTTTATACTTTCTGAGATAGACGCCAAATAAATTGGTATGGCAGCCATCTTAAATCCGCCATTTTGAATTTTTTTTCAGCTCATTGTCTATTGCATGAAGTTTCGAATGACATTTGGTTGAGCACCCCCCACCTATCTTCAATACCCTTTTCTATGGAAAAATAAATTCCGCTATCTTGAATTTTTTTCCTATTCATCAAGTGTCTAGCTTCATGTCCTGATCATCTTTTGCCCAGAAACCACTCTTCCATCTTTTATACTTTCCGAGATAGACGCCAAATAAATTGGTATGGCAGCCATCTTAAATCCGCCATTTTGAATTTTTTTTCAGCTCATTGTCTATTGGATGAAGTTTCGAATGACATTTGGTCGAGCACCCCCCACCTATCTTCAGTGCTTCGATCGGTTCATTTCGGCAAATCAGCCGCCATCTTGTTTTCCCGAAATGTCATAACAACTTTTCCCTACTCCCATCCCACACCCAAACATAATATCTCTTAGACATGAACTACCCCGTTTCGGATCTGTGGCGCCGGGGTTTGAGGTCGAAAAATCAAAAATTTGAAAACAGCTCGGCCACCATCTTATTTTTCGAATTTTTTCTATTTTTTTTATTGATCGTTTATTAATCCATACTAATATTATAAATGCGAAAGTCAGTTTGTTTGTTGGTTTGTTGGTTTGTTGGTTTGTTGGTTTGTTGGTTTGTCCTTCAATCACGCTTCAACGGCGCAACGGATCGACGTGATTTTTTGCATGGGTATATTTGAGGACCTGGAGAGTGACATAGGCTACTTTTTATCCCGGAAAAACAAACAGTTCCTGTGGGATAGCATGCTCTTTTTTTCGCATTTTTCGTCAATTAGGCGGCAACGGCGCAACGGATCGACGTGATTTTTTGCATCGGTATATTTGAGGACCCGAAGAGTGACATAGGCTACTTTTTATCCCGGAAAAATTAACAGTTCCTGTGGGATATAATGCTCTTTTTCTCGAATTTGTTTTTCAATCACGCTTTAACGGCGCAACGGATCGAAGTGATTTTTTGCAAGGGTATATTTGAGGACCTGGAGAGTGACATAGGCTACTTTTTATCCCGGAAAAACAAACAGTTCCTGTGGGATAGCATGCTCTTTTTTTTCGCATTTTTCGTCAATCAGGCGGCAACGGCGCAACGGATCGACGTGATTTTTTGCATCGGTATATTTGAGGACCCCTAGAGTGACAAAGGCCACTTTTTATCCCGGAAAAACGTACAGTTCCTGTGGGATATAATGCTCTTTTTCTCGCATTTGTTCTTTAATTAGGCGGCAACGGAGTTACAGATTGACGTGATTTTTTGCACAGGTATAGTTGAATAGCTGGAAAGTGATTGTAACTTTTTATCCCGTAACCAACAATTCCTGTGGGATAGTATGCTCTTTTTCTCGCATTTGTTTCACCGTTCCCACGTTCAGGTTAGCCCACGTTCAGGTTATCATAACCGTCCGGTTAGCCGACGTTCAGGTTAGCCGACGTTCAGATACACCGTCGTTTAAGTTAGCCGACGTTCAAGTTATCCGACGTCCAAGTTAGCCCACGTTCAGGTTATCCCACGTTCAGGTTAGCCCACGTTCAGGTTAGCCCACGTTCAGGTTAGCCCACGTTCAGGTTAGCCGACGTTCAGATACGCCGTCGTTTAAATTAGCCGACGTTCAAGTTATCCGACGTCCAAGTTAGCCCACGTTCAGGTTAGCCCACGTTCAGGTTAGCCGTCGTTCAGATTTATTTTAGGACCAGGAAAGTAACATGTGCTACCTTAGTAACATCCTATAATCCTAATATCCTAATATATTTTATAAATGCGAAAGTGTTCTTGGAAGTTGTTCTCATTAAAGTAAAAAACAAAGGCATTAACCCTTTAGTTCGCAGGTGAAAAAAAATCAAAAATTTTCTTTTTTTGCTTTTTGGGGGGTAAATCCATACTAATATTATAAATGCGAAAGTCAGTTTGTTTGTTGGTTTGTTGGTTTGTTGGTTTGTTGGTTTGTTGGTTTGTCCTTCAATCACGCTTCAACGGCGCAACGGATCGACGTGATTTTTTGCATGGGTATATTTGAGGACCTGGAGAGTGACATAGGCTACTTTTTATCCCGGAAAAACAAACAGTTCCTGTGGGATAGCATGCTCTTTTTTTCGCATTTTTCGTCAATTAGGCGGCAACGGCGCAACGGATCGACGTGATTTTTTGCATCGGTATATTTGAGGACCCGAAGAGTGACATAGGCTACTTTTTATCCCGGAAAAATTAACAGTTCCTGTGGGATATAATGCTCTTTTTCTCGAATTTGTTTTTCAATCACGCTTTAACGGCGCAACGGATCGAAGTGATTTTTTGCAAGGGTATATTTGAGGACCTGGAGAGTGACATAGGCTACTTTTTATCCCGGAAAAACAAACAGTTCCTGTGGGATAGCATGCTCTTTTTTTTCGCATTTTTCGTCAATCAGGCGGCAACGGCGCAACGGATCGACGTGATTTTTTGCATCGGTATATTTGAGGACCCCTAGCGTGACAAAGGCCACTTTTTATCCCGGAAAAACGTACAGTTCCTGTGGGATATAATGCTCTTTTTCTCGCATTTGTTCTTTAATTAGGCGGCAACGGAGTTACAGATTGACGTGATTTTTTGCACAGGTATAGTTGAATAGCTGGAAAGTGATTGTAACTTTTTATCCCGTAACCAACAATTCCTGTGGGATAGTATGCTCTTTTTCTCGCATTTGTTTCACCGTTCCCACGTTCAGGTTAGCCCACGTTCAGGTTATCATAACCGTCCGGTTAGCCGACGTTCAGGTTAGCCGACGTTCAGATACACCGTCGTTTAAGTAAGCCGACGTTCAAGTTATCCGACGTCCAAGTTAGCCCACGTTCAGGTTATCCCACGTTCAGGTTAGCCCACGTTCAGGTTAGCCCACGTTCAGGTTAGCCCACGTTCAGGTTAGCCGACGTTCAGATACGCCGTCGTTTAAATTAGCCGACGTTCAAGTTATCCGACGTCCAAGTTAGCCCACGTTCAGGTTAGCCCACGTTCAGGTTAGCCGTCGTTCAGATTTATTTTAGGACCAGGAAAGTAACATGTGCTACCTTAGTAACATCCTATAATCCTAATATCCTAATATATTTTATAAATGCGAAAGTGTTCTTGGAAGTTGTTCTCATTAAAGTAAAAAACAAAGGCATTAACCCTTTAGTTCGCAGGTGAAAAAAAATCAAAAATTTTCTTTTTTTGCTTTTTGGGGGGTAAATCCATACTAATATTATAAATGCGAAAGTCAGTTTGTTTGTTGGTTTGTTGGTTTGTTGGTTTGTTGGTTTGTTGGTTTGTTGGTTTGTCCTTCAATCACGCTTCAACGGCGCAACGGATCGACGTGATTTTTTGCATGGGTATATTTGAGGACCTGGAGAGTGACATAGGCTACTTTTTATCCCGGAAAAACAAACAGTTCCTGTGGGATAGCATGCTCTTTTTTTCGCATTTTTCGTCAATTAGGCGGCAACGGCGCAACGGATCGACGTGATTTTTTGCATCGGTATATTTGAGGACCCGAAGAGTGACATAGGCTACTTTTTATCCCGGAAAAATTAACAGTTCCTGTGGGATATAATGCTCTTTTTCTCGAATTTGTTTTTCAATCACGCTTTAACGGCGCAACGGATCGAAGTGATTTTTTGCAAGGGTATATTTGAGGACCTGGAGAGTGACATAGGCTACTTTTTATCCCGGAAAAACAAACAGTTCCTGTGGGATAGCATGCTCTTTTTTTTCGCATTTTTCGTCAATCAGGCGGCAACGGCGCAACGGATCGACGTGATTTTTTGCATCGGTATATTTGAGGACCCCTAGAGTGACAAAGGCCACTTTTTATCCCGGAAAAACGTACAGTTCCTGTGGGATATAATGCTCTTTTTCTCGCATTTGTTCTTTAATTAGGCGGCAACGGAGTTACAGATTGACGTGATTTTTTGCACAGGTATAGTTGAATAGCTGGAAAGTGATTGTAACTTTTTATCCCGTAACCAACAATTCCTGTGGGATAGTATGCTCTTTTTCTCGCATTTGTTTCACCGTTCCCACGTTCAGGTTAGCCCACGTTCAGGTTATCATAACCGTCCGGTTAGCCGACGTTCAGGTTAGCCGACGTTCAGATACACCGTCGTTTAAGTTAGCCGACGTTCAAGTTATCCGACGTCCAAGTTAGCCCACGTTCAGGTTATCCCACGTTCAGGTTAGCCCACGTTCAGGTTAGCCCACGTTCAGGTTAGCCCACGTTCAGGTTAGCCGACGTTCAGATACGCCGTCGTTTAAATTAGCCGACGTTCAAGTTATCCGACGTCCAAGTTAGCCCACGTTCAGGTTAGCCCACGTTCAGGTTAGCCGTCGTTCAGATTTATTTTAGGACCAGGAAAGTAACATGTGCTACCTTAGTAACATCCTATAATCCTAATATCCTAATATATTTTATAAATGCGAAAGTGTTCTTGGAAGTTGTTCTCATTAAAGTAAAAAACAAAGGCATTAACCCTTTAGTTCGCAGGTGAAAAAAAATCAAAAATTTTCTTTTTTTGCTTTTTGGGGGGTAAATAGTAAGTATAAGAATGACTAAAAAATAGAAAAAAATCAGAGTGCAGTGTTCAGAGTGAAGAGGTCAGAGTACAGAGTGCAGAGTGCAGAGGTCAGAGTGCAGAGTTCAGAGTTCAGAGTTTAGACTTCAGAGTTCAGAGGTCAGAGTGCAGAGGTCAGAGTTCAGAGTGCAGAGTTCAGAGTGCAGAGTTCAGAGTGCAGAGTTCAGAGTGCAGAGGTCAGAGTTCAGAGTTCAAAGTTCAGCGTTCAGAGGTCAGAGTGTAGAGGTCAGAGGTCAGAGTGCAGAGGTCAGAGTTCAGAGTTCAAAGTTCAGAGTTCAGGGTGCAGAGTTCAGAGGTCAGAGTGCAGATGTCAGAGTGCAGAGTTCAGAGTTCAGAGTGCAGAATTCAGAGTTCAGAGTGCAGAGTTCAGACTTCAGAGTGCAGAATGCAGAGTTCAGAGTACAGAGTTCAGAGTGCAGAGGTCAGAGTTCAGAGTGCAGAGTGTGGAGTGCAGAGGTCAGAGTACAGAGTTCAGAGTTTAGACTTCAGAGTTCAGAAGTCAGAGTGCAGAGGTCAGAGTTCAGAGTGCAGAGTTCAGAGTGCAGAGTTCAGAGTTCAGAGTTCAGAGTTCAGAGTGCAGAGTTCAGAGTTCAGAGTTCAGAGGTCAGAGTTCAGAGGTCAGAGTGCAGAGGTCAGAGTTCAGAGTTCAAAGTTCAGCGTTCAGAGGTCAGAGTGCAGAGGTCAGAGTTCAGAGGTCAGAGTTCAGAGTGCAGAGTTCAAAGTTCAAAGTTCAGAGTTCAGAGTGCAGAGTTCAGAGGTCAGAGTGCAGAGTTCAGAGTGCAGAGTTCAGAGTGCAGAATTCAGAGTTCAGAGTGCACAGTTCAGAGTGCATAGTTCAGAGTGCAGAGTGCAGAGGTCAGAGTTCAGAGTGCAGAGTTCAGAGTTCAGAGTGCAGAGTTCAGAGTGCATAGTTCAGAGTGCAGAGTTCAGAGTGCAGAGTTCAGAGTGCAGAGTTCAGAGTGCAGAGTTCAGAGTGCAGAGTTCAGAGTGCAGAGTTCAGAGTGCAGAGTTCAGAGTGCAAAGTTCAGTGTTCAGAGCGCCGAGTGAAATGTCTTCAACGGCGCAACGGATCGACGTGATTTTTTGCATGGGTATATTTGAGAACCTGGAGAGTGACATAGGCTACTTTTGCCACTCGATGAAATACGTCAATTCTGAACGTCTCAGTATTCTTCTCCATGGCGCCCTCTTGCATGCTAAATTGCTTGCAGTTTTTCTCCACTAAAATATCAAGATCTGAGTTCTTGGAAATTGTTCTCATTAAAGTAAAAAACAATTACCATTTTCAAGAAAATAATAAACCAAGTATTCTCAACAAAAACTCAGTTATTGTTCCCCTGAGCCACGCGAAGCGAAGCCGCGGGTAATAGCTAGTATGTATTATAAATGCGAAAGTTTGTTTGTTGGTTTGTCCTTCAATCACGCCGCAACGGAGCAACGGATCGGCGTGATTTTTGGAGTGGGTATAGTTGAGGACCTTGAGAGTGACATAGGCTACTTTTTATCCCGGAAACTAATAAGTATTATAAATGCGAAAGTTTGTTTGTTGGTTTGTCTTTCAATCACGCGGCACGCCGCAACGGAGCAACGGATCGGCATGATTTTGGCATGGGTATCGTTGAGAACCTGGAGAGTGACATAGGCTACTTTTTATTCTGGAAAACTAAGGAGTTCCCGTGGGAATAACCTAAAACTTAAACCACGCGGACGAAGTCGCGGGCATCAGCTAGTTTGTTCAATAATTGCGAGTTGTAACGAAATTGGTTGGAAAAGAAAAGAGTTGCAAGAATCACGTCGGCCGCCATTTTGTTTTTCCGAAATGTCATAATTTTTCCCTACTCGAATCCCGCACCCAAATCTCTACACCCCCACTCACATCTCCCCTACATCATTGTATCGTTTTTTGTCTCTTTCTAGAAGAACAATTACGTCTTTTATAGTTCCTAATCGCCATTTAATTTGGTATGAAAAAATATATTCTGCCATCTTGAAATTTTTTCATTTCGCTAAATAGACCTCGTCCTGATCATCTCTTGCCGAGAAACCACAATTCCATCTCTTATACTCTCCGACACAGACACTGATGAAATTTGTATGGCGGCCATCTTGAATTTTGACATTTTGGAGATTTTTCAACTCACCGCCAATTGGATGCGGTTTCGAGTGACATTTGTTTGAGAACCCCCCACCTATCTTCAATACCTTGGCCGTGCTCTTTACCCGTCTCCAAAATCCTCAATCATCAGCTGTCTCCATATTTTTCTGTGTGTGATTTGTATACGAAGCCATCAGTGAAAAAAAAATTTGTCATGCAAAATTTTACAGGAGGGAGTTTTTGGGGAAAATCTCGAAAACTACCCCAAGTGTGGCAACACTGTTTAGATATCACGATACTGCCGGTCGAGTTACACAATCGATCCATACATGTCAACTTTCCCAAATGTTGCCAACTGCCTCAAAAACGTGATCGAAATTTTCAAAAACACAAAAAGAATACAAAATGGCCGCCACCTCGTTCCACAGAATTATTTTACATAGTTTCATAATTTTCCCGTAAACTACAGGATATACCGCTCCTGATGACGTTTCAATTTTTCATCTCGCTCGCACCCAGCCGAAATGAACGCCCCTGATTTAAGACCATGTTGAAAATCACTTTTACTTTGATAAATTCCAGTGTTGCCAGACCTCGGCGACGAAAATACCCAAATGTCATTCGTACAAGTGGGACACGTGGTAGCTCGTACTCGAATTTTGCAAAAAGTCCGTATTTCGATTTTTTTATTTTTGGGGTAAATCTTGAAAATTTTCCAAAAAATGGGGTAATTTTTTTCCACAATCCATACCTCGAGTCCGTACACACAATCACCCCGCAGAAGTCGAAACGCTCCGACGCGACGTTGCCAACTGTGAGAAATTTGAATTTTAAAATTGCGTTTTTTCGTACCTCAAACCGAACGGCCGCCGCGACAGCCGCCATCTTCAATTTTTAAAAACCACTTCTATTCTGTCAAAATACAGGATAATTGTAGGCGAAAAAAGAAAAAAGTATCATGCTCGACCATGCCGTTTCGGATCTGCGGCGCCACGGTTCGGGGTCGAAAAATCAAAAATTTGAAAACACTACAGCTCGGCTGCCATCTTGTTTTCCCCGCATTGCATCCCGCACACGAACATATCTCCTATACATGAACTACCCTGTTTCGGATCTGTGGCGCCGCGGTTCGGGGTCGAAAAATCAAAAATTTGAAAACACTACAGCTTGGCCGCCATCTAGTTTTTCCAATATTTTCCACTTTTTCTATTGATCTTTTACTAATTTCTTCAATCGTTGCGAGTTTTAACGAAATCGGTTGGAAAACAAAAGAGTTGCAAGAAGAAAACTACCCCAAATGTGGCAACACTATTTAGATATCTCGATACTGCCGGTCCAGTAAGACAATCGATCCATACATGTCAACTTTCCCAAATGTTGCCAACTGCCTCAAAAACGTGATCGAAATTTTGAAAAATACAAATAGAATACAAAATGGCCGCCACCTCGTTTCACGGAAACATTTTACATAGTTTCATAATTTTACCGTAATGTGCAGGATATACCGCTTCTGAGGACGTTTCAATTTTTCATCTCGCTCGCACCCTGCCGAAATGATCGCCCCTGAAAAAAGACCATGTCGAAAATCACATTTACTTTGATAAATTCCAGTGTTGCCAGACCTCGGCGACGAAAATGCCCAAATGTCATTTGTACAAGTGGGACACGTGGTTGCTCGTACTCGAATTTTGCAAAAAGTCCGTATTTGGATTTTTTTATTTTTGGGGTAAATCTTGAAAATTTCCCGAAAAATGGGGTAATTTTTTTTCCCCAATACATACCTCGAGTCTAGACACACAATCGCCCCGTAGAAGTCGAAACGCTCCGACGTTGCCAACTGTGAGAAATTTGAATTTTAAAATTGCGTTTTTTCGTACCTCAAACAAAAAGGCCGCCGCGATAGCCGCCATCTTGAATTTTTAAAAACCACTCCCATTCTGTCAAAATACAGGATAATTGTAGTCGAAAAAAGAAAAAATTATCATGCTCGACCACGCCGATTCGGATCTGTGGCGCCGCGGTTCGGGGTCGAAAAATCAAAAATTTTAAAGCACTACAGCTCGGCCGCCATCTTGTTTTTCCAATTTTTTCCACTTTTTCTATTGATCGTTTCCTAATTTCTTCAATAGTTGCGAGTTTCAACGAAATCGGTTGGAAAACAATAAAGTTACAAAAAGCACTACGGCCGCCATCTTGTTTTTCCTAAATATCATATTTTTTCCCTACTCCCATCCTGCACCCGAACACATCTCCCATACATCATTGTATCGTTTTCTGTCTCTTTCTTGGAGAACAATAAATTATGCTAATGAGTCTTAATCGCCATATAATTTGGTATGAAAAAAAATATTCCGCCATCTTGAATTTTTTTTCTTTTCGCTAAATAGATCTTCTCGTCCTGATCATCTTTGGCCGAGAAACCACTCTTTCATCTTTTATACTTTCTGAGATGGACACCAAATAAATTTGTATGGCGGCCATCTTAAATCCGCCATTTTGAATTTTTTTTCAGCTCATTGTCTTTCGGATGAAGTTTCGAATGACATTTGGTGGAGCACCCCCCACCTATCTTCAATACCTCGGCCGTGCTCTTTACCCGTCTCCGAAATCCTCAATCATCAGCGGTCTCCATATTTTTGTTCAAGTTTAATTTTCTGACGTGTATACGAAGCCATCAGTAAAAAAAAAATTTTCATACAAAATTTTACAGGAGGACATTTTTGGGAAAATCTCGAAAAATACCCCAAATGTGGCAACACTGTTTAGATATCTCGATACCGCTGGTTGAGTTACACGATCGATTTATACATGTCAACTTTCCCAAATGTTGCCAACTGCCTCAAAAACGTGTACGAAATTTTCAAAAACACAAAAAGAATACAAAATGGCCGCCACCTCGTTGCACAGAAACATTTTACATAGTTTCATAATTTTCCCGTAAACTGCAGGATATACCGCTCCTGATGACGTTTAAATTTTTCATCTCGCTCGCACCCAGCCGATATGATCGCCCCTGAAAAAAGACCATGTCGAAAATCACTTTTACTTTGATAAATTCCAGTGTTGCCAGACCTCGGCGACGAAAATACCCAAATGTCATTCGCACTAGTGAGACACGTGGTTGCTCGTACTCAAATTTTGCAAAAAGTCCGTATTTCGATTTTTTTATTTTTGGGGTAAATCTGGAAAATTTCCCGAGAAATGGGGTAATTTTTTTTCCCCAATCCATACCTCGAGTCTGTACACACAATCGCCCCGTAGAAGTCGAAACGCTCCGACGTTGCCAACTGTGAGAAATTTGAATTTTAAAATTGCGTTTTTTCGTACCTCAAACAAAAAGGCCGCCGTGACAGCCGCCATCTTGAATTTTTAAAAACCACTCCAATTCTGTCAAAATACAGGATAATTGTAGTCGAAAAAAGAAAAAAATATCATGCTCGACCACGCCGTTTCGGATCTGCGGCGCCGCGGTTCGGGGTCGAAAAATCAAAAATTTTAAAGCACTACAGCTCGGCCGCCATCTTGTTTTTCCAATGTTTTCCACTTTTTCTATTGATCGTTTCCTAATTTCTTCAATAATTGCGAGTTGTAACGAAATCGGTTGGAAAACAAAAGAGTTGCGAGAATCACGTCGGCCGCCATCTTGTTTTTCCGAAATGTCATAATTTTTCCCCACTCGAATCCCGCACCCGAACACATCTCCCCTACATCATTATATCATTTTCTGTCTCTTTCTAGGAGAACAATTATGTCAATGAGTCAGTCAGTCAGTCAGTCAGTGGTAATCGAGCTATATATAGTATAATAATAATAACTAGTATGGCGCGTGGGTGCGCGGCCCGCTAGCGGACCGCGTGGTGGACCGCGTGGCCCACTGTGATCCACTGTCTACTTACTCGCTGTCCTAATATCCTGGTTTACTGTCTACGTGTTTGACGACCTCCGTGGCGCAGTGTTGAGCGCTGTTGAATTAACGTGCGGAGGTCCCGGGTTCGAATAGGGGTATGGGTTTAATAAAACTGCCATGCCCCTAACAGGTTAGCCCGCTACCATCTTAGACTGCATCATCACTTACCGTCAGGTGAGATCGCAGTCAAGGGCTAACTTGTAGTGGATAAAAAAAAAATTTAACATCACTGCTATGCTAGTGAGCACAGTGGAAACGTCAGCACGTCAAGCGTCCGACGTAAAAGAAAATTCTCATAAAGGAAAAAACATAAAACAAAGCTGGCTTTCCTAATGGCAAACCGACAATAATTCTTCCATAAAGAAATAAAGAACAAATCTTGTAAAAAAAACATATCAAAATCATGCATATTTCCTAACATCTTGTACTCTCTTCAATGTTCGTAGATTCTGCCATTTTAATTTTTTCTGCTCATCAAGTAGACTTTCAGGCCCTGATAATTTTCTACCCAAAAACCACTCTTCCATCTTTTAAATAATGTCTGAGATAGCCGCCATCTTGAATCCGCCATTTTGGATTTTTTTTTTCAGCTCACTGCCAATTGTATGAAGTTTCGAGTATTTTTTGTTTGAGCAGCCCCTACCTATCTTTAATACCCTGACCGTGCTCCTCACACATCATCCGAACCTTCGACCATCATCTCTCTCCATATTTTTTTCTCCGAACCATTCGTCAAAATGAGAATTCTTCCATTAAAACAAACTTTGAAAAGGATATGTCCGCCATACATTTTCTATAGAAAAATAAATTCCGCCATCTTGAATATTTTTCCTATTCATCAAGTAGACCTTCATGTCCTGATCATCTTTTGCCATGAAACCACTCTTCCATCTTTTATACTCTCCGTGATAGACACCGACGAAATTTGTATGGCAGCCATCTTAAATCCGCCATTTTGAATTTTTTTTCAGCTCACTGTCAATTGGATGAAGTTTCGAGTGACATTTGGTCGAGCACCCCCCACCTATCTTCAATACCCTTTTCTATGGAAAAATAAATTCCGCCATCTTGAATTTTTTTCCTGTTTATCAAGTAGACCTTCATGTCCTGATCATCTTTTGCCAAAAAAACACTCTTCCATCTTTTATACTCTCCGAGATAGACACCGACGAAATTTGTATGGCGGCCATCTTAAATCCGCCATTTTGAAATTTTTTTCAGCTCACTGTCAATCGGATGAAGTTTCAAGTGACATTTGGTCGAGCACCCCCCACCTATCTTCGATACCCTGGCTGGTGCTCTTCGTCCGTCTTCGAAATCCTCAATCATCAGCTCTCTCCGTATTTTGCCTCTGAATGAATTTTTGTCTTCTATACGAAACGATGAGTGAAAAAAAATATTTTCATACAAAATTTTACAGGAGAGGTGATCAATGAGTGAATCAGCACGAGCAGCTATATATATATTAACTAGTATGGCGCGTGGCTGCGCGGCCCGCTAAAGCGGACCGCGTAGTGGAGCGCGTGGTCCACTGTCTACTTACTCGCTGTCCTACTATCCTGCCCCCCGATTATGTAAGAATGGC
Source organism: Erebia ligea (assembly GCA_917051295.2). NCBI lineage: Eukaryota > Metazoa > Arthropoda > Insecta > Lepidoptera > Nymphalidae > Erebia > Erebia ligea. The sequence goes on from OU785241.1 coordinate 5,760,958, forward strand.
CGATCAAATCGTCAAAGTTCGGCGTCAAAGTAAAATAAACCATAACAGCATTAAATTAGAGCTCAATTTCGAAACACGAAATTGAGCTCTAATTCAATGCTGTTATGGTTTATTTTACTTTGACGCCGAACTTTTACGATTTGATCGACAATTCTTACATAATCGGGCAGCTGGTTTACTGTCTACGTGTTCTGATCTGAACAACACACTGCTATGCTAGTGAGCACAGTGGAAGCGCCAGCACGCCAAGCGTTCGACGTAAAAGAAAATTCTCATAAAGGAAAAACATAAAACAAAGACCACCAACCCCCCGCCCCTCCCTTTTTGTTTGAGCAGCCCCTTAATAGGTACCTATCTTTAATACCCTGACCGTGCTCCTCACCCATCATCCGAACCTTCGATCATCATCTCTCTCCATATTTTTTTCTCCGAACCATTCGTCAAAATGAGATTTCTTCCATAAAAACAAATCTTGAAAAGGAACCGTAGTCCGTAGTCTTGCATAGTTCTACACTTGTAGCCTCTTCAATATTCGCTATACATTTTCTATGGAAAATAAATTCCGCCATCTTGAATTGTTTTCCTGTTCATCAAGTAGACCTTCATGTCCCGATCATCTTTTGCCAAGAAACCACTCTTCCATCTTTTATACTCTCCGTGATAGACATCGACGAAATTTGTATGGCGGCCATCTTAAATCCGCCATTTTGAATTTTTTTTCAGCTCACTGTCAATTGGATGAAGTTTCGAGTGACATTTGGTCGAACACCCTCCACCTATCTTCAATACCCTTTTCTATGGAAAAATAAATTCCGCCATCTTGAATTTTTTTCCTATTCATCAAGTATACCATCATGTCCTGATGATCTTTTGCCAAGAAACCACTCTTCCATCTTTTATACTCTCCGAGATAGACACCGCCGAAATTTGTATGGCGGCCATCTTAAATCCGCCATTTTGAAATTTTTTTTAGCTCACTGTCAATCGGATGAAGTTTCGAGTGACATTTGGTCGAGCACCCCCCACCTATCTTCGATACCCTGGCTGGTGCTCTTCATCCGTCTTCGAAATCCTCAATCATCAGCTCTCTCTGTATTTTTCCTCTTAATAAATTTTTGTCTTCTATACGAAACAATGAGTGAAAAAAAAAATGTTCATACAAAATTTTACAGGAGAGGTGATCAATCAGTGAATCAGCACGAGCAGCTATATATATATTAACTAGTATGGCGCGTGGGTGCGCGGCCCGCTAGCGGACCGCGTAGTGGTCCGCGTGGTCCACTGTCTACTTACTCGCTGTCCTACTATCCTGGTTTACTGTCTACGTTTTCTGAACTGAACAACACACTGCTATGCTAGTGAGCACAGAAGAAGCGCCAGCACGCCAAGCGTCCGACGTAAAAGAAAATTCTCAGAAGGAAAAAACATAAAACAAAGACCACCAACCCCCCGCCCCTCACTCCCTTGTATACCTTTGGGTGTCATCGAACTTCGGCAACTTGGCTTTCCTCATGGCGAACCGACAGTAATTATTCTTCCATAAAGAACAAATCTTGTAAAAAACCATTTCAGAATCATGCATATTTCGTAACTTCTTCTACTCTCTTCAATGTTCGTAGATTGTGGTTTTCGGGTGGAAAATTATCAGGGCCTGAAAGTCTACTTAATGAGCAAAAAATTAAGATGGCAGAATTCTGCCATCTTAATTTTTTCTGCTCATCAAGTAGACTTTCAGGCCCTGATAATTTTCTACCCAAAAACTACTCTTCCATCTTTTAAATACTGTCTGAGGTGGCCGCCATCTTGAATCCGCCATTTTTGATTTTTTTTCAGCTCACTGCCAATTGTATGAAGTTTCGAGTATTTTTTGTTTGAGCAGCCTCTACCTATCTATAATACCCTGACCGTGCTCCTCACCCATCATCCGAACGTTCGCTCATCATCTCTCTCTATATTTTTTTCTCCGCACGATTCGTCAAAATGAGAATTCTTCGATAAAAACAAATCTTGAAAAGGAACCGTAGTCTTGCATACTTCTACACTTGTAGCCTCTTCAATATTCGCCATACATTTTCTATGGAAAAATAAATTCCGCCATCTTGAATTTTTTTCCTATTCATCAAGTAGGCCTTCATGTCCTGATCATCTTTTGCCAAGAAACCACTCTTCCATCTCTTATACTCTCCGAGATAGACACCGACGAAATTTGTATGGCGGCCATCTTAAATCCGCCATTTTGAATTTTTTTTCAGCTCACTGTCAATTGGATGAAGTTTCGAATGACATTTGGTCGAGCACCCCCCACCTATCTTCGATACCCTGGCTGGTGCTCTTCATCCGTCTTTGAAATCCTCAATCATCAGCTCTCTCTGTATTTTTCCTCTTAATGAATTTTTGTCTTCTATACGAAACGATGAGTGAAAAAAAAAATGTTCATACAAAATTTTACAGGAGAGGTGATCAATCAGTGAATCAGCACGAGCAGCTATATATATATTAATAGATAATAGTGAGCTCAGATGATATTTTTATGTATAGATAGGTTACAATTACTGTGGTGATCCATGTAGAACGTTAAATGGACCTTAAAATTATCTGAAATGGACCATGTAATGAATAAACTGGATTGTGGCATGCCGTACGTATACATAAGTATGCCTGACTGTACTGTGTACCACTGTGTAAGTATGCACGACGCGACGTCAATAATGTTGCACAGTTTATTATTTTCTTCGAAGACGATTACGTTTTCTTGGGAACTAAAATTTGCATAGGTACTTAATATTTTTTCTTGCGTCGCGTCGATCCGTCGCTCTGTTGCAGCGTGATCGGAGGACAAACAATATTGGTTTGATGGCAATATTGTTGTAAACCTCATAGGTACCTACTTAATATGATAAACCAACAAACAAACACACTTTCACATTTATAAATATTATATTTATGTATGATGTAAAAGCTATGTAAAAGTGTTTCCGTCTATCTGTCTGTTGAGTGTTGACTCTTAACGTCCTATAGCTACAACCACAGAACATATAATAAGAGGTTAGAAAGGCGATGTGGGCGGGTCACGCGCGCCACTATGTTGAGCGAACGATCATCTATGGTTCAAACGTACCAAAAACACACCTCAGTCGGCCGCGGACTGTCTTGGGAAGTTTTACGCGCAAAAAAGTGTTTATAATGCCTTCTTGCGCGGTAATAACCTGCAGAGCTAGAAGCCAAAATGTCAATGTGACTAATGGCAAGATATCTTTTCATCGGTAAGTACATTAAACCTTGATTTTAAATGATTTAATTGAAAATACTAAAGACATTATGTTTTCCTTCACTAGTGTGACTGGATCGCAAATTTGTATGTACATCGCTGGTGCGAACAACGCGCTCCAACAGTCATGTACGCGAGCGGCAATGTAAAGCGTAGTGCGCATGAACGATCAACTCCACTTGTTACCTGGTATTACCCAATAAGAGTAACTTGTCGATAGGGCTGAGTAGCATTTTTCCACCGTATCGATAAATAGTTTATTTGTTTCTGAGTTTATTATTATGAACTTTTAATGATAGTTACAGATTTAGATTTTAATCATAAATGTTTGACATATTGTTATAGTATTTTGTGTTTGTTGGTTTTGTTGTATAGTGTGTTTTAAATATTGTTGATGTATTCAAATAAAAACCATTTGTAAACCATAGCTGTTTTTTTATTTTATTTATTTCTTATAAAGAAACAGTAGTTATAAGCAAAAGAAATATCATTATGTCTCCATACATTTTTTAATCTATACTTATAATAAAACTGTAACAGGTCCAATTCTGTACATTGAAGATATTTTAAAAAAAATTATGGAGGTCACTCATTATTCGATACTGAAGCCAAATCTGTAATTTTTTTCATTTTTATCTGTCTGTCTGTCTGTATCTTGGCCGCGCATCACGCCGAAACTACTGAATGAATTCAAACTTGGCACGATTTGAGCCCATACTACGAGGTAGGACGTAGGATACTTTTTATCCCGAAATTCTACCCCCGAAGGGGTGAAATAGGGGTTGAAAGTTTGTATGAAAGTCCTTAATTTCTCAAGTTATAGCCATGAAACTTGGTATATGAGCTGCGGGTTGAAAATGAAAACATATGTGTTTCACAGTTTTTCAAAATTCCACTCCCGAAGAGGTGAAATAGGAATTTGAGAGTTTGTATGAAAATCCTTAATTTCTCAAGTTATAGCCATGAAACAGCATTTGGGCTTTCGTTAAAATATGAAGAAGTACGTGTTTCACCATTATAGGGGGATTATACCGTGGGATAGTAATATAGGATACTTTTTTATAGGAACCTGGAGGTGGGCGTTAGCAACTGCAACACAGTTTCAAACTAACGCAGTTGTTATCGTTCAATAGTTTTTAAGGCTCCAATGTAATTTGAGAAATAAATAAATTATTAATTATTATTTTTATCCTGGAAAATTAACTGAAAAACTTATTCCACGCGGACGAAGTCGCGGGCATCAGCTATAAAGAATATACATACATACATACATACTTTTTATCGCGGAAAATTAATGAGTTCCCGCGGCAATCGAAAAAACTTAGTCCACGGGCATCAGCTAGTTTAAAATAAAATAGTAAAATCTACAGACATAGAGTCCAACTTAAGTTAACAATATGAATATTGACATGCTGTCGACCGTACGAAAAATAAACATCGATAAAAAATATTTTAGTCAATCCCTAGCGTATGTTGCTGTTTTATACGACAACACGCGCAAGTTTAAAATTTCACTAGTGTGCGTAGCTTCGCCAATCGCAGCGCTTTTTTCTGCCTCACGCACACATGGGAACTCTCGTGTGTATTCATTTAGATTAGTAGTAGTGAAGAATGGTGGGATCAAAACGGCGACAGCGGTTTCCGTACAAAATTTGCACTAGGACCTTTCTAACCTCTATTATATGTTCTGTGGCTACAACCTACAGCCGATTTGGCAGAGAGGGATATAGGCTACATTTTAGCCCGGAATATCAAAGAGTTCGAATTAAAGCCATCAAATACGAAGGCGCCAGCGGAGGGTGAATTGCTCATACAAACGTAATACCAAAATAATTAGTAATTCGAGCATATTTCCTCCATATTATGCGATTATTAAGATTGAACTTGTATTTATCTAGGTCCCTGGATAATTATTTTTCCAAAATACTTTCCCAAAATTAAATGTAAGCACATTGCGTTTTGCATGTTTTTGCGACATAGACGACATGTTTTCTGCTTATTTGTTTCATATTAAAACCAACGATATCTCACGTACTAATTGATCAGGAACATAGCCTATATTGTCAAGTTACAGAATAACAACACGAAGTTAAAAACACAACAATTTTTCATTCATCATTTTTGGTATTCACGGAACAAGACTAAATGTATAACAAATTCTGTACGCTCATATTGCTATCGCGCTTGCACGCGATCATGTGTCTTCAGCCAAATAGGGATAGCAATATACCGGCAAATTTATATTTGCGGTTCGAGTAGAAGTTGCGAGCGGTGGTCGCCGGTCCCTTAAGAAATGCATTATCTAAACAAGACGAAAACAAAAAGACGATGCTTATGAACAAAAAAAATGCCAATAGCTACAAAATTGAGGACAACTTTTTGTTAAATAAAAAAACCACTCGAATACTTATGGAACGGATGTCTTTGATTTAGGATTCAAGTCATAATCTCCACTCAAGACAAATATGGCGCCACAGGGTCCGTAATCTGAACATACTAAATTTACTTATATGGGCTTGGAGGGTAACCTTTTTAACGATACCTAAGTAGAGTAGACAAATAAAACAAAAAAATTATTAAATAGGTATTACAAACTAGATGATCCCCGCGATTTCTCGTGGATTAAGGATTTTTTATTCCCGCGGGAACTCTTTTTTTTTTCCGGTATAAAAAGTATCCTATGTCCTTCCTTCCCGGGATACAACCTACCCCTATATCATCAAAATCGGTTGAACAGATGGGACGTGAAAGCGTAGCACACGGACAGACGGACACGTAAGGAAAAGGTGGCCGACTGACTGACCGACTGATTTATCAACGCACAGCATAAACCACTGGACGGATCGGGCTGAAAGATTACAAATAGCAATTAAGACATAGGCTAAGAAAGGATTTTTGAAAATTCGGCCCCTAAGGGGGTAAAATAGCGATTTGAAAGCATGAAAATTGAACCTAACGGGATGGAAGCCGCGGGCAAAAGCAAGGAGTAATATAGTTTTTGATTTCAAGCATTTGAGTTTTTAGTTCTTCCTGTCTGCCAAAGGCAAGGCCACACTCATCACGAATTTTTGGAATGCCTCTTGACCTGGTCAAAACATCGATTAACGAAGTTCGATTGCGTCATAATATTGTGCTCTTACAAAACTTGCTCTACATTCCTATAGCATACCGAAAACATAGTAAAAACCTGATCCATTTCCGTGATTAAAGGTGTGTTTCAACTGTAATATACTTATTATATAATATCTTCCGTTTTTTCCCTAGTAGCATGGGCCGGAGATAAAAAATTATCTCCTGATTTTATCCACTGACAGTGACAAGAGATAAAATTAGCTTATCCACTTCTCAGAGCACGGCACAGGACGGAACAGGGGAGAGGAGAAGTTTATCCCCGTTGACATTTCACTCGGCACTCGGGGGACTATTTTATCCACCGTTATTTAGCGTTTTTATTTATTTATTTAGGAATAAAATTTTTATCCTTTCCTCGGGGAGAAAATTGTCTAGGGGGGCAGGAGAAAAGATCGGAGTTTTCCAAAATCAATAAAGCACGACGAGGCTTGTGCTTGCATGCAAGCTTATGCACCAGATCTATGAAAATTTTCAGTAGTTTCAACTGCTCTATAATATTATATAGTCTAGAAAATTGTTGAAAATGTATATATAGGAATAGTCACAGGAAAAAAGTGTTGCCTAGAGTTTCGAGCGTAGATTGAACGAAAAGCCAATGATATATTATTTTAACTATATTATAGTAAGCAAGCATACACAGCCAGTGCCCAGGTGGCGCTTATAAGTCCCAAAATAATTTGGCTCAATTTTTAATTGAAGTAGTTTTTTAGAGAAATCATTGAATTTCTTAATTTTTTTTCTTAGTTGTGGTCAACAGCAGTTTGTTCTGTAATTAGACTTCTTCCACAATCCATCCTTCCATCCATCCATCCATCCATCTTAGACTGCATCATCACTTACCATCAGGTGAGATCGCAGTCAAGGGCCAACTTGTAGTGATTAAAAAGAAAGTCGGTAATTTTGTTGTTTAATACAGCCAGATGAAACGAGTAATTACAAGTCCTAGACCCTAAGTATTCTGAATCTGATTGGTCTATGTTTGCAGTATTGTTCTTGCAATAGGTACAGCCAGGGTGTAATCATAAGTCCTATCCTCAAGTATTCGGATTTGATTGGTCTATGTTTGCAGTATTGTTCTTGCAATACAGCCAGGGTGTAATCATAAGTCCTATCCTCAAGTATTCTGAATCTGATTGGTCTTTGTTTGCAGCATTGTTCTTGCAATACAGCCAGGGTGTAATCATAAGTCCTATCCTCAAGTATTCGGATTTGATTGGTCTATGTTTGCAGTATTGTTCTTGAAATACAGCCAGGGTGTAATCATAAGTCCTATCCTCAAGTATTCTGAATCTGATTGGTCTTTGTTTGCAGCATTGTTCTTGCAATACAGCCAGGGTGTAATCGTAAGTCCTATCCTCATGTATTCGGAATACTGATTCGGAATCTGATTGGTCTTTGTTTGCTTCCTTCATGCTCTCCGCTCCAGTGGAAACACGCCCTTAGCAGGCGGTCATCTCAAGAGGCAGCCTTGAGCTAAAATGTCATATATGCATAGCTCAGTTATAATTATGCAAATATATTATAAATACATTACAGTATCCACGTACCACGTTGCTAGCTGATTGCGTGGCTTTATCCGCTAATACACAATAAATGATTGTAAATTCAGTCATTCATCATATCGAGACAGGACATTACTGTCGTGCTGAAGTACTGTAGTAATGATGTTCGAATTCTTTATCATCTATACTAATATTATAAATGCGAAAGTTTGGATTGATGGATGAATGGATCTTTGTGACTCAATCATGCCACAACTGTAAACGGATCTGGATGAAATTTGGCACAGAGATAGATTATAGTCTGGAATAAGTAATAAAAATATAGTTCGTCAAATAACCAAAAAACCTCTATCCACGCGAATGAAGTCGCGAGCATCAGCTAGTTTTGTTATATACCTACTTAGATCATTCAATTTATCAATTTCTTTGAATTTTCAAAATGTATCGTCTGCTCCTGTACCTATAAAGTAACAAAAAGTAACAAAATTGTGATTTGGGACAGCTATAGAAAATTCAACTTTTAAACACATTTAACGGCCTTGTGCAAGTAGGAATGCCTTAGACTCAAGTAGTTACTTAGGTACGCTTACGCTAAAATTATTCTCTATATGTTGAAACTGTCTCTTTTATGATTTAGGAGGCCTTTCCTCTCTTGCACTAGGACTGCAGCTAAACTGGAAAGGTCGATTCAGCCACATCGTTAAAACGTCGTAAGTAATATATTTCACGTATCACAAAACAATATGCAGCAAATATTTTAAGCTGAGCGTCATTCCTATCATAATAATGATTTTATTAGGTAGGTATTTAATATTTGGAACTAACAATGTACCCTGAAGGACACTGCTAAAGGTACCTATTTCTATGATGGCGATGACGAGGTCGAGGCGATTGCAATTTGCGGTTTTATGTGCCTAATTACCTACCTGGCCCAGAACTTATTTTTTTGGAGTGATCCGACGACCTCTGCGTGGAGAGCGCTGTAGTCTCAGATGAAGGTCATGGATTCGATATCGATCATTTAGGGAGTTATATTTTTATATCGGATCCTGTTGATCTATAATATAAGTACAACGAGATACGAGTTACGACAGAATAGGATTTTTCAAAACAACAAAAGATAAAACCTGTCAAATGTTGTTTGAATAATTTGTTGATACCAGGAATCCAACTTTGTTCCTCGTTCCACATACTAGGTAGGTATGTAAGAAAGGTAGAGACGTACCTAAACCTAAATTAAAAAAAAGAAAACAATTTTAAAGTGTTTGCTTCCGTCCGAGTTCATTATTTTCCAAAGTTCTAGTAGGTAAGTACCTACTTATCCGGAAAATTCATTTAATTATAGGGATCAACTTCATGGACCTAGATTTTTGATTTCATGGCTAAACTCTTATTAATCTGTACCTACTTAGAAAATTCCGGATCATCTTACATTAGCATTAGTCTATGCTTAAGCATGTCCATATAGCTAAGTTACGTTTAAGTAACTATAGTAGGTATTTTAAGGCTAAGCTTACCAGTAGTGCAATCCCATCCAATTTCAAAACACCTCCAACACCGATATTTGTTCAATAAACGTTAATAACATCCTTTCATTACAAACAGTTTTATCCAACAATACGGAACCCGCGAGAATACCGCGAAATCACAAACGGATCTTATTTATCAAAATACAGACAAAACATAACTCGAAAATAGTAGCGCAAGTCAAATCACAGACGCAGCTTGATTTTTGTTTCAATTTTGTTTCATCTTCGTCACAGAAATCCAAGTTGGATACTTGTTTTTTAAAGCCGATAATAGTATTTTTAGCGCAAGGTAACAAACACTCCACCCGCGATTTGAATCGGTCACTGACTGTAGAATTGTGAATGCGACTGACTGAACTCGACCTGCTTGACTTGATTTTTTTGAAGTATTGCACCGCACAATAAAATCTCAGTATACCAACTTTACTTTTATTATCTCACAGCTGTTTATGTTGAAATTAATTAACCGGAAGGAAGATTATTAGCGCTGAAAATTAAAAAAAAAACAAAATAGATTTAATTTCATTTATTAAAATATGTATTAAGTACACTGCCATCTATCGTGTAGACTAGTTACTTCGTTAAAAAAACAGTGGCGACATCTTGCGCATATGTATACTATTTCGTCGAGACGGGTACTTCGTAGTTCTTTAAACATCAAATAGATGACGGTCAGTAATTTCTTGCAGCGGGTTCTCTCCATTTGGTAAATTATTCGTGTTCCAGTTTTTCGACAGAATTCGGCTATTATATATAGAGGGCGCGGTAATGTAAGTATTTAATTAACTCTCTTTTATCTAAAATAAAAAACAACGATACAGATTCCGATGTTAACACGACGACGTTTACATCTGCTCCTCATTTAAATACACCAAATATAATTTGAACCTCGGCATAATATCTTCTAATTAATAATGGTGTAAAGGTCGAATTTGGTCTATATGAAATAAAAATACCTACTTGAGATGATTAACCGTTTTATTTTGATAAGGATTAATACAATATCAGTAAAAACACCTTCGAAAGTAAAGCTTTGTTTTAAACCTTTGAAAATAATAAAAATGGTTATTGTGAGACAACCTTAAGATAGATTTAGGCTATCGCATAAATCTATTTTATATATTTTTTAGAACTTTTTGAGAGGAACAATTTCACCATACATTGTTTGAACTTTTAACTTTTACTATTTACTTACGCAGCGCAAGCCACGGAAACTCTCTGGATGAGACAATTTTATCCTAATTTTATCCGACTTCATTCACGTTATTGCAATTTTCGTAGGGATCTCTAACTTTTTGAAATTAAAATATAGCCTATGTTACTCGCTGATAAAGTAGCTCTCTATAAGTGAATTGTTTTTAAAATCGGTTGAGTAGTTTTTGAGTTTATCCATTACAAACAAACACACAAACAAACAAATCTTTCCTCTTTATAATATTAGTTTAGAAAATGCGACTGACTGACTGATCTATCAATGCACAGCTCAAACCACAGGACGGATCGGGCTGAAATTTGGCATGACATCTCTAGGTAGGTAAGTACCTGGTCAAAATCGGTTGAAAATATGGGCCGTGAAAGCGTAACGTAACGAAAACGTAGCGTATTCCTATACTAGCTGGTGCCAGTGACTTCGTCAACTTTGGAGCGGGATAAAAGCACCTATTAGAAATAAAAAACTTCTTTATGTCTTACTATTTCTATGCTGAAAGATTTGAGCGGTTGTGCAATGAACAAACACCAAACCAACAAACAGACCCTTTAATATATTTATAATATTGGTATGGATTAAATACCTACTAAGAATTCAATGCTGACCTGCCCCTGCTGCTAACTGGCGTTCCACTGCTAGTGGCCGGGTTCCCACCAATAATTCTTATGTGTAATAAATCATTATAATCTTCTTCATCAGGCGTTTGAGGGATCTCTGGTAGAGCATTACCATAGCCCTGTAATGATTTCTGTCCCTCTACATTACCATTTTCATCTAAATAAAAAACTTCTTTATCGAATTGTGGTTGGGTATATATTATTTGACTTGGTTGGAACAAGCTGTTTTGACTGTTATCTATTATTGCCAAAGGTAGATTATTACGACGTGCTGCATAAGAATAATCGTTTATAGGTGTTGCATCATTTGAATAATGTGTCGGTTCGTTATTTTCTACTGTTTTGCCAAATACTTCTTCAAATTGCCAATTTTCATCATTATCTTCTAATGTTCCGTCAGATTCTTCAGCAATAAGGGCATTGTCATCATTTTCTTCATTGACTTTATTCATATTAAATGGTATTTTAAGACTTGTTAGCGCTTCTTTCTCTGGTAAACCTGAACGGAAGCTTGTATTTATTTGACAGTACTTATGACCACAATTTTTATTAAAACCTATAGGGATATCATTCAGTGGTAGTTGGCGCCATATATGATCAGATTCAATGGGTGTTAGTCCGATTAGTAAGCTGTTCTGACTGTTATCGCTTTTTTCCCTAGGAAGATTTTGATCTTCATATTTTGGCTCTAGGCTAAAATCTTCTAGTGGATAAATACCCATATATGTATAAGCATTTTTAGATTCTATATTATCAGAATATATTGGTACCTCTTTCTCTGTTGGCTCTTCCAATTTTTCTTCAGTATTAAATGGATCGACACCATTATCTTCTATTTCTTTATTATCATTTTTATCACTAATATCTTCTTCTTTCTCTGGTAAACCTGATCGGGAGTTCTCTGATGTATGACACTTCGATTGACTACACAAATTTGGAGCTGTTTTGCCTGGTAATGAAGAAATGAAAATATTTTCCACGCCCAAAGGTATAATTGCCAGGATTTTAGGTGGGTAAATCAAAGTCACAAGAACAGCTTCTAAATAAGGTAAATCATAAGGTATCACGCAAGTTTTAGTATCTATTAACTTTTGGTAATCCATTGAATCGCCCAATAAAATGGGACGTATTTTCAAATTTGTCATTTTCAAAATATTACCATTAGAGTCACGTAGGTCTCCGTTTTTGGAAACGCTAATTCCGTTCTCATGTAATGCTTTTATTAAAAGTAGCTTTAGTACGTGAAAATTTATTGTTTTCGACATGGAAGGTCTTTGTGAGCGTAAAGATTCTATCTGCTTATTAAACCAATTATTAAATGATGGACTGTTATATTTGCTTGGTAGATATCCAATGTTGACTAAATTAGTCTGTTTATTTGGATTCGTCGTATCGATCCAGCTAGGATTTATTACGTTGTTTGATTTTGAAGGTGATACTAAAACTTCATGACCAGGTAATACATACTTCATTAGGTCTCCTAAACCGGATGGCCGGTTTATTGCCAGATTCAAATTATTGTTGGATCCATGAGGACCGTTTATCAACTGAGTTTGTTGTTCTATAGGTGATACCAACTCTTGATTTTCAGGTTTGTTGGATATTTCAATTTGGTTTTTAGGCGAGTTTATTATAATTGTTTCACCTTCAGTCCCATGTTTCCCGGGTAGATTTGCCAATGATCCACTAGATGTAACAGGCGCCTGCTGATTTTCTATAGGTTTTAGGTTTTGATTAGGTACATTTATAGTACCTTTTATTGGCTGCTGATTATTTCCTAGAGATAGGTTTAAGTCTTGATTATTGTTAACACCAGTAGTTATTTTTTTGTCAGTTTCAGGTGAAACTACAGATACTGTTAATTCTTTTGAAGGAATCTGCACAGTAATTTGGTTTAAGCCACTTTGTGAAGTTTCACTATCATTTTTATGTTGATTATCAAATGAGCCAATATTTGTTATTTCTAAATGTCCACCAGGGTTTACAGTAACAAAATTTTTAATTGGAATGCCATTTGTTACTGTGATGTTTTGTAACCTTCCAGGATTTGTCGCTGTGTCAAATAGATTGATAATTCCATCAATTGTATCGGTTTCAAGTATATCACCAATATCAAACGTTAAGTCCGGAAAATGTATTTGTTTCTTCCAACTTGGTATATAATACGTTAATTCGCCAGAAATTTTATTCTTGTAAAAGTAAACAACCAGTCTATCTATTTGCTCATTAGATGGCAAAAATTTCGAGACAGGCGTCCCTTTAACCGTTTTAGGGAAACAAGCACACTCTGTTGTCCACTCTTCTATGTTTCCACTTTTTTCAGAGATGTTGCGTTCTAATTCATCATCATTAAGGCTTCTTGATTGTGATCCTCTGTAAAAATTGTGATTTTTTTTATTAACGGAACTAACTTAATATTGTGGAATTAGAAAATATGAATTATCTAGAATTAAATACTTACCTGATTTGAAATGATAGTACCGCGAGAGTTACAATGCAAATGATCTGCAAACATAAATCACATTTTATTATTATAGATATCTGATTTTACTTACAAATCAGTCTTTACGAAACTTTTTCCATAAAAAGCTTATTCTAAGCTAATTATATACAGGTGATCCAAATAGTGTCGCCCAAAGAAAACAATAGCTTAAAAATTTGTAGGACCTATCAGAAAATACCCGTGTATGTTCAGCGATTTTTGGTAGTTTTATCGTGAGATTTCTGAATGAGTGAGTGTTAAATTTTTTTCTTTTTATTTAGTGTTTTTTTCACTCACTCATTCAGAAATCTCACGATAAAACTATAAATAATTATAACTCGAAAACTACCAAAAATCGCTAACCATACATAGGGTATAATTTCTGATAGGTCTAGGTACGAGGAATCAACCATCCCTGTATATACGAGCTACTCACTTTACCCATATAACAACTTGGGTTATAAAAATAATCTTTTACATATTATGTTATAATAAAAAACTTTGTAAGTAGATTTCTAAGTAGATTTTTCTCGTCATACAGAAAGTTTAACGAGGAAGGTTAATTTTAAGCTATTGCATAGCTTCTATCGCGGGCCTTGAGCGTGATAACCTAACACCCCCCACTCCGACCGGCTCCGACTCGATGAATAGGACCTACTATAAGCAAAAAGGAACCAATTCACTCACATCGAAAAATGAGATAAGTCACCTTCTATCGACCCTTTTATTACACGTCTGACATTAACATTAATTCTTTAGAATAGGTTAGTTCACTAGAGGAAGCTTATAGATATGATGCAGTGAGTATATAGTATATACTATAATTATCTTAGGTCACACCTACCTTATATTTTTCCATGTCTTAACTAAATAAAACTACACCTTTACACCAACTAAAACCAGTTTCACATTTACTTATATTTATAATAACAGGAAAAAGTGAGTCAAAAGAAATAATTGTTAATATTACAATTAACTGAGACAAATCTAATTACAACTGCAATAATTAAATTTTAACGCCAACTCGTGAATTTCTTTGTTAATTATTTAATGTGTTAGAATGCGTTTTGTAATGTAGCTCTTTGCGAAGCATTTATATTTTCTTCATTTAAATGTATTTATTGAACGAATGTAACTTACTAACTCTAGTATTATAATGTCTGTACCAACTCTATACTTTAAAATTCCTGAAATATTTCTGCAATTTCTATATCACTGTAACTTTAACTATCACCGTAGGTGTATATTTTACAGAATCATCGAGTTTAAACAGAAAATCAATTATTTTTTTGTTTAGCCATTATTATTATTTTATTAAACCTTTTCACTGTTTAAAGGAGGAAAATAAAATTTACCTTTTTACAGTGCTTTTGGAATGCTGGCTACGCACAATGTTTAGTGACATTGACGTTTTAAATAAGAAGTACGAAGTCAAACGATAAGTGTACACAAAATAAATAAAATTGATAAAAAAATGCTCTTTCGAGGTCCGCATTTTAGATGCAATTGTATTTTCAACAAAACGTTACTATTTTCAGGTTTGGATAATCATTTTACCAAAACACAATGGATGGTTGGAGAACTGAGGACTCTGGTCACTCACAGATCCCACTTTAGTCCTACTGGAGCTCCTGGATCTGGAGCAGGGAAGGGAGGAGGAGGTGGTGGTTCTGTAAGAGAATCTGGTGGAGGCTTAGGCCGGTTTGGAGCTGCGCAGGAAGAGCAGTTCTTCTTCAATAAACAAAGGGAGCAATTGGAGAAAATAAAGAAGAAACTTAAGGAAGTTCCAACTGCTAAGACAGGAGATCTGACGCGTAAGGAGGAAAAATAATTTACGAATACATTATTATGATAAATTAATATGGTGATACGTTTTGTTTTGGAACTTTAATAAAATTGTGTTAATATTTGTTCAAAATTCAAAATTCAAATGTTTTTTATTCAAATAAACTTTTACAAGTACTTTTGAATTGTCAAGTGAATCTACCGTGTTGGACAGTGAACGTACCGTTAGTGTTGATTACATAAGTATGTTTAAGTTCAACTTTGGCATTTAATAATTATAATATGAGATTGGAGTGGAGAGTGGAGGCCTGTGCCCAGCAGTGGGACGTTAATAATGGGCTATAGTGGAGGGTTATAGTGGGAGGTATAGGTAGAGAATAGAGAGAATAGTAGTAGTAATAGTAGAGAATACGTCTTACTGAATAATCTGCCGACGGTCGAACTACCTACTGCTACTAGACGGGAAAAATTCTATAGACCTAGACCTACTAATATACCTAATGGTTTGATAGGGTGGGAACTGTGAGTTTCTATTACCAGTTTTCTGCTTGTTTAAAATCAGTAGAACCACGGGTCTAGTTGTGGGGTTTTTTGTCCAAAAATTAGACAATCGCCTGTACCGATCTTTTTTTTTTTTATCCTCTACAAGTTAGCCCTTGACTGCGATCTCACCTGATGGTAAGTGAAGATGCAGTCTAAGATGGTAGCGGGCTAACCTGTTAGGGGCATGTCAGTTAATTAAACCCATGCCCCTATTCGGTTTCCACACGGCATCGTACCGGAACGCTAAATTGCTTGGCGGCACGTCTTTGCCGGTAGGGTGGTAACTAGCCACGGCCGAAGCCTCCAACCAGGCAACTCTTTGGATACTTTCATTATATATTCCAAAGTCATAAAATCTTTATGAAAATAACACCACCACCACCACCACCACGCACCAGGTAGATAGTGTTAATAAAAATACATAGTACAACGCCTTAGACTTCACATTTAATGCACAATTTTGCCCAACTTACGAAAAACCTTATTTCGATCATAATTACATCAATATATAGGAATATTACTATTACAATATTACAATAGCAGAATCATGGACTAGTTTTCACCGGCTTTAATGATCATAAACAGAATTAATTTAAAAATACAGGACAACTTCTCTACATAATACATAAGTGAAAAACTTACATTTTACAACTTTTTTAATTTAACACTCTTTAGCACGCAGTGTTTTAGCACGCAGTAGTCGATCGATTACCAGTCCGATAATTGCGCGCTGCTTGGAGTAGGTACAGTCTCTCAGCCAAAATTAATATTTTTATTTTTGTTTGAAAAATATTTTTTTCAGTCAGAATTTTTCCGAGGTAACACAAAAGCTGTTCATTATTTTTTACAGAAGTTACCATTACAGTAATTTTAAAATAGGTTTATATTATAATCGCCTAAATTTTATTACAAAAGAAATTCTATTCCTTCCTCTCCGTATTTTCTACCGTTGGTTTATCTAATCGTTTTTTCAACTCCTCCAATTGTTGTTTTGCTCTTTGTGTGAAGTAACCTTCCTCATTAATAGTATCTGGATGAACAAAGCCAGGCATTTTCACTGATTCTATTTTCTCTTCTTTTGCCTTCGATGGATCTTTGGGTGTCGAGTCCGTATAAAACTTATACGAGTTATTGTTGACTAAGCAATTATGTACCGTATTTAAAGGACCCTTAGATCTTGGAGTTTTCCTTGGAGGGTACTGTAAATTCCATTTGGAGTACTCACGTATTGAGAATAGTATGAATTTGTTTGGAATCATAGTTTAAATTTTTCCGAGGATCTTTCCAGATTCAGAACCATTATATTCTAGTTTGTATCAGAAGTTACTTGTTGTTCTAACAATTTTGGAAATTTTGAAATACTAAGGTTGTATATAATAGGCATTGTGAAAGATTATTAAAGATCCTGATGGCGGTTATATTCTCTTTGCCTCAAAGAGCTTTGCCTGATGGATCCTGAGATGAGATCTGACACTTTTGACTTACGGTAGTGACATAGATTTAATTTGGTCTCGCTGGCGGAGCGCAGCGGACATGGAATTAGGAATTACCACGGAATTACGACTACGTAATGTAGGTATAATAAGTCCATGCGACTACGGCAGCGGATGATAAATCTATGGGTAGTAAAAGGTCACAGACATATAAATATAAGCAGACACAACATAAATTTCACACCCACATAGACAAGTGTATGCGAATCAGTGTGACTTAGTGTGACCGTGTCCCTGCAAGCAAAAATGTGTATGTATTAATTTGCTGCAACACTGTGCTACACCAACGCACACATTGACAAAAATTCAATGCGTGGCAGTCATTATAAGACAGCTATGAGACCTATGGCGTTTGTTTACATTGTGTTGTCTTGGGTGTCATAAGTTTTTTGTGAAATTTGGAGATTTATATGAATATTTACTGAAATAAAATGGTGAAGTGTTGTGTCCCCCTGTGTTACAACGCTTCGTACAGGAAAACCCCAGAAGTAACGTTCCATCGGTAAGTAAAATTCACGCTATCATGTAGCTTTGGAATGTTTTCGTATCGCATCGTATCAAGGCTAAGATATCTAATATTTTATAGTTGTTATGACGAAATATGTAGCCATGCATATATTAAAACTATAATATTATGGTTTTCTGTAGAAATACATGCTTTAAGTTGTTGAATAATCTTTTTTGACATTTGAGAACTTTAACAAATTACAGGGCCGGACTCGACGACTCTTTTATTTTAAGTATATAACTTCGACTTTTAATTTCAGGTTTCCAAAGGATGAATACCTGAGAGACCTATGCATAAAAATATTAATAGAAAAGACTGGCAGACCAACTCATGGAGTGCTATATGCTCCAAGCATTTTACAGATAATCTAAGAACGTAATATTATATTCCGTACAATTCTATCTCCTGGTGCAATACCGACCATTTTCAAAGAAAAGTTAGTTGAGGTCTTATACTAAGTAGGTACCAATTTACCTTATCTTCCATTAGGTGGATGAATTTCATTAATTTTTATTGAAAACCTCAATACAGATTTTAAAGCACTAATTGTAAAGTTTATTTGAATAAAAAACATGTGAGTTTAAAACACCTGTTGTAATTTTCTATTTAACCTGTTTTTGGAATAACGATTCGATTCGATTGTTTAACAACATTTATTTGGCTTACTGCCAAGAAATTATTGTCAATAGGAACTTTGAGCTAAAATCTGGCGGTATTTACACGATATCCGTTGGTACTGTTCTTCTAAATAATATCCCCATCATCTGCGCGTCGACGCAGAGCGAGAACGACGCGAGAACCACTGGCCATGATACTGACGGAGTCCTCAGGATTTGAGTTGTAACAGGAACTATAACTCCGCGCGCGACGGTGACGATATCACACGCAGCGCGGAGCTCACATCTATATTCACCACATTGACTAGGGTCCCGCACGTGGTGATGATTACCATTACTAGTGTTACTATATTGCAGTTGTGATCGCTTGTGATGAGGAAATTATAAAAGTACCAATAATAATTATTTTTAAAATCCTTACAAATTATAGCTTCCAAATGATAGGTGTCTTTAGGTCAATTTTTTTCACGCAACCTAACCCTACATATTAATATAATGTTTTATGCAGCAACAAGGTTCGGCCCTGAGTTTTGTGTATGTGTGCGTAATGTTTTCGTGTGTTTGTAATTGCCACGCTATTTTGTACGTTATCTTGACTCTGCTTCTCTTTATAACTCTGTGTAAAAGGTAAATATATTATTTATAAGTCAATGCTTTTGACGAACTAAAACTGTGACTAAAACCATGGAATTAGAATTACCTTCAAAAAGTAGCAAAAAGTAAGCAAAAAGTAAGCATTCCTAGGTGAAAGCAGAGAAAACGGAACTTTTAGTAAACTTTTTGAGGGTAAAATTCAATGATATTTTATGCAATTTTTATAAGATTTTTATGTTACTATAAAATTGATCCGAGATGAAAAACATAATATAGATTACCTATTTTTAAATATGATATTTTCTGTGGATATTTTCAAAGATATTTTCGACGAGAAGTTGGTGTGAAGTTGGTAGACAAAATATTGTGAAATAATGAGGCCGGGCATTTGACATAGATTGACATTAAATGTCCTGTGCTTTTGTCATAGACTTATATTTTTGTAAACTTTTATAGACGCAATTATGGAGGTAAAGCAATGTTTATCAAAATAAATAAAAACGTTTCTAAGTTTCAATCTATAATATAAAATTATACAACAATGTCACAAGTTTAAGCACTTCGTCGCCAAATTTCGTTCATCCCATAATTTCTTCTCAAATAATATAAGATGTCAATCTTTAGAAATACAAGAAGAATTGTGGACCACACAATACAAAAAAGACTATATGCCCCGTCACCCACAATATTAGCTAATAAGGGCAAAAAGTTATTTACGACAGAAGAATTGAAGAATAATCAGTTAATTATTGAAGAAGTAGGATATAAACGGTATAGTGTAGTGAAGAAAGATATTATATCTCCTCAACACATGGCACAGCCAAGGGTTTCTAGTATTATTGCTCACAATCACATTACTCCTAGAATTTATTATGAAGTGGCTAATAAGGACAAAAGGGGTTTGAAAAATAGAGCAGTACAAAAAGATACCATTAAATATAAAGGCGAAAATATAGATAGACGGTATCCACAAAATAGAAATGAATGTGGACCTAAAAATAATGTAACATCACGTCTTCCAGTCGAAGACGTTAGGAAGCCAATAGTCTATGATATGATTCTACACAATCATGTCATGGCACCAAATAAAGGTATATTATCCAAAGAATTAAAAACTAATAGAAACCAAGTGATCTACCATAGGATTTTTAACGTGCCTGATGTACAGCGTCAAAACTCTTTTAAGTCTTTAAAAAATGTGACATGGTTTGCGAAAACTGGGGATGAAAAGAAGGGCGCACCCAAACCAGGACGCCTTGGTAAACTGAGCTCGTTGAATGAATCAGAATATTTCTTTAAAACCGATAGAGAAAGACTGATGGAGTTAAACAAGAAATTGAAGGATAAGGAAAAGGGACCAGATGCGCCTAAGAAAGGCTAAATAAGTATGTTTATTGCCATTTTTGGTATAGCCAATGCACTGAGAAAAATAAATATAATAATATATTAACTCAAATAAATGAATGCGAGAGTTTTTAGTAAGTAATTAAATATTTTTGAGTTATGAAATGTGCATTCTTGGTGCATTGGAAAAGGCACTGGGAAAAAATTCACTTAACTCGAATGAAAAGCGAATATTTTGCCACGAAATTTTTGTTTTTTGAGCTATAAAAAATTCTTCGTGCATTTGTATATTATATCGAAGTCCATGTCTATAAAAGAAAAAATCCTCAAGAATTAAGAATTATTAAATCCTCAAGAATTAAGAATTACGTCTTGTTTCACTGTAATGATTGTGTGATGATGTGTGTGATTTTCTGGTACAAAAAATAATCTTAACTCCTCAATATCCTTGTAATAGCCACGTCAATCCATTTCTCTGCTGCGGCGTGATTGAAGCACTGAACTGGTAATAGATTGAAGTAAGAAGCAAAAACCAAAAACAACACACTTTCGCATTTATAATGTTACCAAGCGGACGCAACGTGACGCGATATGATTCCATAGAAAATGGCAAACTTATCCACGTAGGTCATGTGAAAGCTACTGTTTGATACTTGCGTCGTATCGTAGAGCACGGGCATAGTACGGAAGTTCGGATTACACCTACAGATCTTTCACGATTACAAGTATTGAGATAAATAAAGAAACTTAAATTTAGTTACAAATAAAGCTGTATTTGTTTTTTGTTCCGCGTTCCACGCAAAAATAAAACAAGAACAGTTCGTTAAAATCTCATACATGGTAGCTAGCTAGGTGCAATCATAAGGCCCTGGATCAAGTAGCGGGGAGCTGTGATTGTGGTAAGACACAGAGATGATCTACGGATTGGCCCCACGCTGCGCGCGTAGTACCCGGCTTCTGGACACTTGCGTATGCGCAGGTACCGTCAGAATAAAAATATTTTAGCAGGTGTTCTTATATATATTATATTTTTAGTAGACTATGTAGCTTTGTTGAAACAAATACTTATTTCTTGTTGGGGTCTATCGTATAAAGAAAAATCGCCACGCAAATGTTCAAGTTCCTTGACCCATCAATTGGCAAATAAGCCAGTTAGATAAATTAAGTTCTGTAGCCCTATTATATATTCGTAAGCCTTGCATCAATCATTATTACCATCTTATTTGCTGTGATTGGCTGAATTTATGGTATCCTTGTTACACCAATGGATTTTGGCCAGTAGCGAAAGAGTGCTAACCAATCAGAGTGATTGCGATTGTTACACTGTAGAGTTTTTTTTTTAACCACTACAATTTAGGCCCTTGACTGCGATCTCACCTGTATAGTAAGTGATGATGCAGTCTAAGATGGTAGCGGGCTAACCTGATAGGAGCATGGCAGTTATATTAAACCCATACCCCTATTCGGTTTCTTCACGGCATCGTATACCGGAATGATAAATCTCTTGGCGGCACGTCTTTCACCATGCCATGGCTCGATACTTAAATTAATCAGTTTCGCATATCCTGATGTTGGCAAGGCAAGGCCTAGCGAGCCTAATGAGGAATGTATAATTATTCCTTCAACTCGAAATCAACTTTTTTAATCATATTGTATTGAATCGAAGGAGGCGTTACTTTGCGGAAGTACTCGACAATGCACGATTGTTACAATCGTGCATTGTCGAGTCAACATCTCCTGAGGATGCTCCGGTTTCGGAGTGAAACATACGTTGAGAGTGATTTGGAAGATTTGTGTGGTGTGGTGCAGTGCCGGTGCGAATTGCTGGGTGGTGGGTGTTCGCATGCTATTGGTGAAGGATACGCACTGTACCACATAGATTTGTCTACTGTGGCGGATTATAGCGAATTAAACTTCTCGTTCATTCATAATCATATTGTTTTGCCGTCAGTACATTGCTTGGTAGAGTGGAAGGTCTCAACATGAAGCCTCAACCAACGCTGTCACGTCTGTCAGAACTGACATCGCTGACTCCCAGCGAGGGTGATTAGAAATGTGGTGTAATTCCTCAAACTCTTATCACAAAATTTTCTTTACTCATATTGTTTTGTCATCGGTACAGAGCTTGTACAGAGCGAGGTCATGACGTGAGGCCTCATCCGCCGCTGTCACGTCTGTCAGAACTGACATCGCTGACTCCCAGCGTGGCTGATAAGGAATGTGGAATAATTCCTCGAACAAACGCAAAATATTTATTATTTAAATTGTTTTGTCATCGGTACATAGCTTGTAGAGAGCGAGGTCCTGACGTGAGGCCTCATCCGCCGCTGTCACGTCTGTCAGAACTGACATCGCTGACTCCCAGCGAGGCTGATGAGGAATGTGGAATAATTCCTCGAACAAACGCAAAATATTTATTATTAAAATTGTTTTGTCATCGGTACATAGCTTATAGAGAGCGAGGTCCTGACGTGAGGCCTCAACCGCCCTATCACATCTGTCAGACCTGACACCGCGGACTCCCAACGAGGCTGATGAGGAATGTGGAATAACTGCTCAAACTTTTTGCCTGGTAGGAGGCTTCGGCCGTGGCTATAGTTACCACTCTAACGGCAAAGAAAAAGCCATTTAGCGTTCCGGTACGATGCCGTGCAGAAACCGATTAGTGGTATGGGTTTAATATAACTGCCATGCCCCTAACAGGCTAGCCCGCTACCATCTTAGACTGCATCATCACTAACCATCAGGTGAGATCGCAGTCAAGGGCTAACTTGTAGTGGAAACTAAAAACTATTAGGGGTATGGGTTCAATAATAAATCTGCCTTACCCCTAACATGTAAGCAGTCAAGGGCTACTCTGTAAAATAAAAAAAAAGAAGTTTCGATATTCAAACAAGCAGCGTCCGTTATCAAAGTATCAAAAGCACCGACCGGCTTTGAGACGCCGCCGCTACCACGTATACACTGTTCATCGCGAGATGTTCAATTGATAATTAGGCTCACATTACGATACTTTCTACTCAAAGAAATTCTTTATAATAAAATCAGCCGCTTTTGTTGTTTAGGCGCTTTCTGTGTTGATTTTCCTTTGAAAGCCCGATGGAAGCTCCCATTAGTTATAAAGCTTCGTGGCTATAATGTGAATCTCAAGCCTATATAGGAAGCTACTAACAAGTATTCCGTGCATAAGTACCGTTATAAACATATATTACTAGCAGATGCCCGCGACTTCGTCTGCGTGGATTGAGGTTTTTTGGTTCTAACTGGAACTCTTTAATTTTCCGGGATAAAAAGTAGCCTATGTGTTATTCCAACTGTATTCTATCTCTGTGGCAAATTTTCATCCATTGAGATTCTCGATGACGAAAATCTATAGCTATACTAATAGATATTAATATATTTATGCGAAAGTTTGGACGGATGGATAGATGGATTGACAGATGTTCGTTACTCAATCACGACGGAACGGCTGAACGGATCTGGATGAAATTTGGCACACAGATAGATTATAGTCTGGAATAAAACATAGGCTACTTTTAATCCCAGAAAATTAAAGAGTTCCCGCGGAACCAAAATATCTCAATCCAAACGACGAAGTCCCGGGCATTTCTTAGCTAGTCTCAGATTGGGAAATGCAGGCACAAACATTATGCCGACATCTAAAAAACCAAAAGCATTCCTATACGCTTTGAAACTAGGTGTCTGAAATTCGGCAATCGTGTATGGATGCCGACCGAAAGGGGATAATGTGCGGATTATCCTTCAAGGCAGCGGAACCTCCCAAGACGAGTGGCGGATACACAGACACCATTGTTGCAGCATACTATATAAATAGACTAGCTAATGTCCGCGACTTCGTCCTCGTGGATTGAGCTTTTTGGTTCCCGCGGGAACTCTTTAATTTTCCGGGATAAAAAGTAGCCGATGTGTTATTCCAACTGTATTCTATCTCTGTGGCAAATTTCATCCAGATCTGTACAGCCGTGCTGGCGTGATTGTGTAATAAACATCCATCCATACATCCATCCATACGTCCATCCATCCAAACTTTCGCATTTATAAAATTAGTATAGAAGTAGGTAAGTATAGATGTCGATCGACAAATCTCTGAAGAAATAACGGACTCGATTTTGAAAGTCACAGTTCTGAAATCAATATAATTTCACAAATTTAAGTTTTCTATCGAGAAAAGTTCATTCAACCACCCATCTAGTGATCTACCTACCTAAAGAAATTAAGTTTCTTTGGGTGGTTGAATAACTTTTCAGGACAGAAAACTGCATTTCGTGAAATTATATCGATTTCAGAACTAAATGATTTTCAAAATCGAGTCCGTTGATTCTTCAGAGATTTCTCGATCGGCATCTATCTACATGAAGCATGCATCATCAAATAAATATTATAAATGCGAAAGTTTGGATGGATGTATGGATGTATGGATGTATGGATGTATGGATGTGAGGATGTTTGTTACTCAATCACGCCCCAACGGCTGAACGGATCTGGATGAAATTTGGCACAGAGATAGATTATAGTCTGGAATAACACATAGGTTACTTTTTATCCCGGAAAATTAAGGAGTTCCCGCGGGAACCGATCCACGCGGACGAAGTCGCGGGCATCAGCTAGTCATACATATAGCATGCTGCAACAATAATGTCTGTGTGTCCGCTTTAAATTAGGCTTTAGTTACTAAGTTGTTTTAAGAGAGCTATACGCAGTTGAAATAATTTCTCTGACATAGCACAAATCTCGGGGACTTGGGCATGATATGTTAGAGAGATATGTAAGAGATCAAACCATAAGTACCTAATGCCCACCAGTGGATTTCCACATGCCAAAATAATTAATACCAATCTTTTTAGATACTACACGTACTACTTATTACTTATTATGTGTGCAACGTACTATAAATTATAATACTAACTTAGTAGTACCAGAGAATAGTAGTATTAAGAAGTAATACCTACTAAGTAACTACCGCCCGCGGATTTGCTCTCGTGGGGATTTCGGAAAATCCGCCGGCTATTGTCTATATTGTCACGGGAACCTCTGTGCAAAATTTAGCTTTCTAGGTCCAAGGGTTAGGTCTGGACATGACTGAATAGTAGTCTAGTAAAAGGCAGGTACTACATTACCAACTCGACCAAGTAATTTTCGAGCAGGTATCGAGATGGTTTCGAGTGTCAAAAAAGTGTGTTGTATTTCGTCGCTTTTCTAACAACAAATTCAAGTTTATACATTATTCAGATATGCACATGAATTCCTCATTGTGACCAGAAGAAATCGATTCAAACTTCGAATCGATTCAAACCCATCGAACGATACCTAATAATAATACTGGCTAAGAAAAAAAAACTGATCTTTTCACACTCGTTTCTGCACTCTATGGAGTCCAAATTCAAATCCACAGGATAACTTACAATTCGGCGCCGATTTTTTTTTACCGAGGCAGAGGTATATGCCTGAACAGCCGCCGAGCCCAAAGAGGTTTTAAGCTGGACATAGATATTGTTGCGTGTAATGGATATGCACTAGAGCATAAATGGTTTGTTTGTTTGTAAGCCGCCGAAATGTTTATTGTTGTTAATGTATTGCTTTGCGATGACCACCGCCCGCCTGTTTATTATGTTGTATTACTTACACTTTTTGTTATTTTTTAAAATTCGGACTACTGGCTTAAGTGCCAAATACTTTGCCGCTTTGAAGATTCGCTTTTCTACATTTCAACATGCATAATACTTTATTCAATTTGTATACAGTCAAGAGTGGATACGCGCCCGATTTTTCGGTCCGACCCGATTCTTCCTCGGGGTACTACCACCATGTAAATATCTTAATAACTATGAGTATTAGGTTCATAGGTAAGTATAGCCTCTTTAATTTGATAATAATCGTGAAAACGAAAATTTCACCTTACAGTTCGTTGAACTTTAAAAAAAAAGCTCTCTCACGTGTCAATTATTGCCACAGCTTGATAGCTACTGTTTGATTTAGTTAGCATTTGATAAATGGATAATGCTCCTGTCGATTGCTCATCGAAAATAAATTAATTAAATCGTTATCGAATTGAATTTAAATAGAAGCAGCTAACATTTTACATAAATAATAATATAGTATATAAGAATAATTATTATTATAATAAATAATTATTATACCTTCTAATAATGTTTCGGGTTTTTAAATAAACTAGAGAAGGCTGAGCTACCTATTGGGTTTTACTGATTACTAGTAGAGCGTAAGAATAAAGAATATTATAGGATTCTATCATATTCTTTATATCTCCTTATACTACAAACTAACCAGGAGTGGGGAAGTTGGCGATGTTTCACCCCCGCGCCTCGGAGAGCACGAAAAGCCGTTCGTTCTGCATCTGACCTCTCTCCGATCGTGTCTTTTTGCCGCGCAAATGACTAAACTATACGTAGGTTGGCCACCGTGATCGAAAGTCAACGGGATGTTCATAAAAAAAAGGAACGGACGGTTACCCTTGACGACCCTGGGTAGTCGGCAGCTATGGTTATAAGTTGCCGTGCTTTAACACGAACCACGTGAAGGGAGGGGGCCGCGTCCTCCGGGATGAGCCCAAAGAGCATCGCGCATGGTTTGCTCCGACGCGTTCATATTTGGAGGTCTCGGAGCTTCCCAACACATACGCAGCGCGTGAGCGGCCTCCGAGAGGGTTTTAGTGAGTAGAAATCTCACATAGCCTGATTTTTCCTCCAAGAAATCAGGCATCTAATGAAGATTTCCCCCCCGATACCAAAAAAAAGGTGTTTGTGTGGGTAGTCAGCAACACAGTTTCTCAAAAGGCAAAAGGTAGTTGGGTTCATTCGCTGACCCGAAGATTATAAGTTAATTGTGAGCGCATAATAAACTATGCTTATCATCAATCACGCATCTCCGTGGGGCGAGGTACAATGATGGGGTATTTTACATGGAGAAGGTATAATATACCGTATCGTATATTTATAGGCCTGCGCTCAAAATCCCCAGCAGTGCTTTTAAGTATTTTTTTATGAAACTAAACTGGCGAAAAAACACTCGAAATTTTGAAAAAATAATCATAGTCCCTCACGCTGGCCCAGTGTGGATTGCCAGATATCCCATGCCTTTGAGACAATAATATGCTGAACTCTCGGGTCTCACGATGTTTTCCTTTATTGTTTTAGCAACTGATACTTAATTACTTAATTGCTTATACCATGTCCGAGGATCGAACCCCCGACCATGTGAAAACGAGGCTGAGCTACATAACCACTAGGCTTTTATCGCTTTAGAATTTCGCTTTTATATAGGATATTTTTTTTCTATGGCTTATCATGCGATCAGTGGATGGTCGACTTCGTCCCGTGGATTGAGGCTTTTTAGTTCCCGCGGGAACTCTTTAATTTTCCGGGATAAAAAGTACCCTTAGATGCGATATTCCAGACTACAATCTATCTCTGTGCCAAATTTCATGCAGATCCCTTCAGCCAGGTGCATTTGAATAATATCCTATCAAATGATTCGTAGCTCGGCGTAGCAAAGAATAAGGAAAGCAAATAGTGAGCCTACGAGTGGAGGATTAATTAAATTACAATTTGACCTCTGCTACCGATCCGCGGGGGACCATCGTGTATTGAGATTGGAATTACGTGTTACCTACCTCATCTACCTAGATAAAAAGGGCATAAATGTGGCAACTGGCAATTCTGTATGGCTAGCATGCGTACCTATACTATGAGTGAAATTATGTCTACCCGTTATCTCTATCTGTCTACCGAAGCTAACATGGTTACTTGTCTCGTTACGTCAAAAGTAGAGATAAAAGTAATATTTCATAACAGTGGTATTTTTCTCTACGAACCTTTACATGTCGACTATTTTTTTCTTGTAATATACCACAATTTGTGCATGTTAGGGTAAATGAAAAATTTGCAACAACATCTCTCTCTCTCTCGTCGCGAGATAATCTCGTTGTGCGCATACTAAGCACTGGTGTATACGACATCTAACGAAATTGACGTGGGTTTAAATATTACGTACTAGATGATGCTCGCGACTTCGTCCGCGTGGGTTGCTGGATTGAATAATTCCCGCGGGAACTCTTAAATTTTCCTATCTCTGTACCAAATTTCATCAAAATCAGTTGAGTAGTTGGGCCGTGAAAGCGTAGCAGACAGACAGACAGACTGACACACTTTCACATTTATAATATTAGTATATGGATAGTGCTCTCCTATTCGTTGGTGTCGTTTAGTACAGCTTTGTCGGTACATGGTGGTAACCAGACATGGCCGACGCCCATCAGACCAGACTAGAGGCGGTTTAGCAATTATACAATCCCAAATTTCTCCCTGCTGGGAATCGAACCCGGAAACTTCCACTTAAATATGTCTTAGGAACTCACCGTGATAACTGACCGTGTGATAATAGTCAGTATAACCGCCAACCCGCATTGGAGCAGCGTGGTGGGTCTAAGCTCTAATTCCCTCTCTCCTGTGAGAGTGGAGGCCTGTGCCCAGCAGTGGGGCGTTAATGGACTGTAGTGGCTCACCACGTCGCCATGTCAGGTGTCGCCAGGGAGGTCATCAAAAGGCCTATATGTATTCGATACTTTTAATTATTATAATCAGACTCCAGTCACAGAATACTGTTCTTGGTCTTAGAGCGGGATACACTACGACCTTCACCAATCTGTTAACCAGATGAAACATACTTTTTATTTTTATTTAATAATAGATAAATACGCCTAAAATATCTTGCCTATCAAAATACTGACCAGGCGATTTTTTAAATTAATTAGTGTAAATCAAATTTTTTGACAGGTTTATTGTAGGCCATTATGGCCTACCTAATAATGCTATACCATCGCGTTTGTTAAAAACGCAAAACGCAAAACGCAAAACTCAAGCGGTTAACAAATTCGTGACATTACCTATGGACCATAATTATGTATTGTACCATATTTAAATATAATGCATATTATGGTAACTTCACGGATCGAAACCGCTTGAGTTATATAGGTATCAAAAATTTTGATTCAAAATATAGGAAATTTTATAACAAACGCGATGGTATATTCATTGCCTACAATAAATCAGTCAAAAAAAAAATTTTATTCATTAATTAATTTAAAAATAGCCTGGTCAGGATTTTTATAGGCAAGCTATTTTAGGCGTAATTATCTATTATTAAATAAAAATAAAAAGTATGTTTCATCTGGTTAATAGATCGATAAAGGTCGTGGTATATCCGGCTCACTGACCATCTGTTGTGTTAAACTACGTACTCCAGTGGTTTCATTAATTTGATTGATTGATGTTTGCAAAAGTCAGGTGTCGATTGATTTGATTCACGGCTGGACACTTTAAATAAGACGGGCATTGACCTCACCTAAACTGAAGACTGGATTGGAAATTGGCTTAGAAATAACAATAAGTAAGATCGGCAATTTAGCGTAGGTATGACGATCGCCGCTACGTGCCCGTGGGAATTTCAGAAAATCCATCCTTCTCCCTTGACTACCTGTATTCCACAGCCCATTAACGTCCCACTGCTGGGCACAGGCCTCCACTCTCATAGGAGAGAGGGAATTAGAGCTTAGACCCACCACGCTGCTCCAATGCGGGTTGGCGGGCTTTAACGACTATTATCATGTTCGTGATAATAACCGGGACCAACGGCTTAAGAGGAATTCTCCCGGCGATTTCTCCATACAAAAACATTTGTCTGTTTCCTCCGTGGATAATTACAATAGAGAAAAAATTCTTGCTCCATAAAATCCATATTATGTGTCCGTGCCATGCCCCTATGTGTTAGGGGGGTAAAAAAGGGCTTTAAAATTTGTATGAGAACCTAACGTGAGCGAAGCCATGGGCAATAGCTAGTGTATAATATTATTCCTTCGTTGGCGCACGGCTGGTTGGCTGGCGACATCAATCAGAACGAGTGAGGTCAGACTAATTATTCGGAATAATCGTCGTGTATCGGTCTATCGATAATTAGCCGCGACGATGTCGCGCGACCGCCCGCGAGCTTGAACGTTCCCAAAGTTTGCGCCCATTAAAGTATGTAGCATAGACTTTATATATTAACTGTATGTAGACTTGGCTTAAAATAAATAAAGTGCCTTTCCCTTCTAATTACCTTAAAACTACCTGATATCCGCGAATTCGTCTGCAAGAATTTAGGTTTTTAAAAATCCCGATAAAATTAATTAATTGCCGTATATTGTTCATCACTTCAAAGTTACCTGGATCACCTGACATCCAACTGCCAAAAAAGTATTCTCTGAGTGGCTCACATAGTACTGATAAAAAAGATAAAGTTAAGATATAAAATAAAGATAAGATAACCTAAAACTTATTTAATTTGATAAGATTTTTTTTTGTGACTTTGTTTTTTAAACATACTATAACTAGCTGATGCCCACGTCTTCCTCCGCGTGGTTTAAGTTTTTTTGATTCCCGCGGGAACTCCTTAATTTTCCGAGATAAAAAAGTAGCCTATGTCACTCTCCAGTTCCTCAACTACACCCATGCCAAAAATCACGTCGATCCGTTGCTCTGATGCGACGTGATTGAAGGACAAACCAACAAACAAACACACTTTCGCATTTATAATATTAGTATGATATTATATGATATTTTGAGTCGAAACTTTGAGTGCCACTTTTCGATTATGATGGATCGGGGTCCGCTCGATGAGGTGTCGGACCGGGACGCGGACGTTCCTATAATCGAATATAATAATCGTTATCGCATAATCGAGTCACTCGGACCGATTCGGAGCTTTAAATTTAATAATTTATTGGAACATGATTCCAGGGTCGTGTCGGTTTGTTCTACTCATTATTGTATCTTTATTATTTTTGATAAAATGAGCTTTAACGCAATTAAAAGCTCAAAATTATCATAAAATTATTAAAGTTCATGGTATCAATGATTGTCAATATTAATTAATTTAGTCATTCGATACGCTTATATAGGAACAAAAATGTATTGTGGAATATAATAGTTATGTATACTTACCTACATACGTATTTAGGTATGTACTCGTATATCATTGTTTTGTCAGTTCCAGATAGAGTACCTAGTGCATTTTGAATCATCGACAAGTTAAAATATTGATGAATTCGAAATACATACTTAAAAACCTAAATACTAATTTTACCATATTATGCAAAGTAGCTAAGTACCTACCTTAGATATGTATTTGGTTCAATAGCCGGAGCCTGAAGGTGCCGTAAGAAGCTACAAAGTTGTGATAGCTTAGTGGCTCATATTTGCTGGGTCTGGGGTTTTAATCTCGGGAAGGTACCTATTTCTGAGATATTATTGAAGAGCCTGGAGGTATGAAATGTGTTTCTAACCATGTCTTATTATTGTGTCATAAAGTTGTACACATACCTTGCGTCGAGTTAGGCAGGAAAGAAATTATATGATGAAGTAAGTATTCTTATCTCTTCAAGCAGCTAGCCACTTAAAGGAACAGTGAGGGAATATTCTTAAAATTCGTCTCGGTTGAGTGATAATAACATTAATTTATTGTAATGGCTTAAGCTTTTGGATTCGTAGAAGATAAAAACATAGCTAAGTCGGCGGAAAGATTCGTGAAGCGTGGTAAGCTGTTTAAGTAAGTACTGGTAGCGTGGGTTTGCCCACCGTGGAGGAGTAGGTACGTCCACGCACTTCCGCGGCGCATGTTACCCCGCGCGGACCACGGACCGTGCATACACCTCCATGGGATAGCACCACTTCCCCCAGACCACCCAACGGGAGTCCACTACCTCGCGAGCTCCTGCGATCACCCTCACCAGCGCAACTCAGCGGTGATGATGCGATCACGAGGACGACGCGGAATAGACAACACTCCCGCGCCTATCGATCATAGCGCGGGGGCCCAAGACCCAATATCCAGCCAAGACCACGAGGCCTTAAGCCAAGACGGCAGGCCCTAGCCGACATAAGGCTAAAAGACGATACCGGAGTAGTATACTATCCCCGCCTCACACCCAAGCAAGAAGGCTACACCTCGAGGCCCGTACCCCCGTTTTGGCCAAGGTCAAACGGAAAAGACCCTGCTGCTGTAGTGGGTAGCGACAGTAGTTACGATATACAACTAGATGATGCCCACGACTTCGTCCTCCTCCTCCTTAATTTTCCGACATAAATAGTCTATGTCCTTCCCCGGGATACCTATACCAAATTTCATCAAAATCGGCTCAAAAGATGGGCCGTTAAATCGTAGCAGACAGACAGTTACTTTCGCATTTATAATATTAGTAGGTATGGAAGCATGGATTAGTATGGATCTATTGTAATAAAATTATAAGTTACTGAACGTTTTAACTGTATTAACTGAATGATATTTTGAATATATTTATTTCAGACAACTTTTTTATGAATGCAGCCCAAAACTTTTCTCTTAATTTTTGTATTTCGCCTATAAATGCATCACGTATCACATACCTACTACTGGATTGATTTGAATAGCACTTTGCTTTCTTATAGGGTTAAGATAAAAAGATAAAAAGGGGTTCCTTCAAGATAAGGGGATGAAAGTTTTCAATTAATTTTCTTCACAAAGTTATATCGTCGCTGTATCTACACTCTACAGCTGTTCATAATCAGCCTAAGACTTTAGTCATACATTTAGTCTGTAATTAGCCCATTGAGAAGCCGGGATATCAATACTCAATTTATTTATTTCATATAGGTAGGACATACGGGTTTCTCTAAATATGTTACGTCATGTTTTGACTCTACCACCGGTTCGGAAAGGAGCTATTCTCAGTAGAATCTTGCTCAGAACTTAGCAGTCACGCTTTACTTATCAACAAGTCTCTCAATAATATAAATAAACTAGTTGATGCCCGCGACTTTGTCCGCATGGATTGAGGTTTTTTGGTTCCCGCGGGAACTCCATAATTTTCCGGGATAAAAAACATGTGCTAATCCAGACTATGTATTTATAAACTATCTATGTGCCAAATTTTATGCAGATCAGCCGTTCTGGCATGATTGAGTAACAAACATGCATCCATCCAAACTTTCGAATTTATAATATTAGTATAGACTATTATTAGATGATTTTCAGTTCAGACTTCAGTTTCACACTTTTGGAAGCGCAGTGGATAAAGACGTGGTCAAACCGTCGGAAAGCGTCGCCCGAGCGTGTTGTCTGGCGTCAACCTATTTGCTCACTGATCACGGTCTATGACTGAATTGTCCGCAACACCCTGCGAGAACCGTTTAACGCTTAGGCTAATATCATAGAAACTTTGTTAATACCCCTTGACATCTCGTATTAAAGTCGTTTTAAGTATGCCTACTGCCTAGGTACTAGGTAGGTATCTGTTGTTATAAAGAGACAAGAAATGTAGTTCTTATTTGTTTAAAAACAATCATAACAGAGAAGAGATGACAATCTAAATTCTCATCATAGTTTTCTATATTAGTGCCCATGATTTATTAATTATTTTAAGCTGGTACAAAATCCTAAAAAGATTTTTACCGAAGATACTGTAAGTTTTCGTTAAAATATGCATTTGGAAAACTACAATAAACGAGTCGTATATATAAATGCGCGTCTTAAAAACCTGTACCTAATCCTTACAAAACAAAGAACGAGTAGATATAATATGCTCCCTCATCGAAGAGCTAACTACAGAAGCATATATATATTTATCATTTTCGTAACTTCACAATGCTCTAATGTGGGTAGAGTTTTCACTGCTTTTCGCGCGTTTTATGTTCCATCGGACTCCATTAAAGTTCTATTCATTAGCTATTTATAATGTGATTTTCTGCCTTGTTAGTCATTCATTAGCTATTTTTAATGTGATTAACTGCCTCGTTGGACCAGTGGTTAGCATGTTCGACTGCGGCCGACGAGGTCCCGGGTTCGAGTCCCGCCCGGGTCGGGCCATGTAAGTAGGTATTCGGTTTTTCTGACTACACATTCTCAGTAATAGCCCTTAGTTAGGAAGTTGGCGATGTTTCACCCCCCTGCCTCGGACAGCACGTCAAGCCGTCGGTCCCGGTTATTATCACTAAAATGATAGCAGTCGTCAAAGCCCCCAACCCGCATTGGAGCAGCGTGGTGGGTCTAAGCTCTAATTCTCTCTCTCCAATGAGAGTGGAGGCCTGTGCCCAGCAGTGGGACGTTAATGGGCTGTAGTGGAGGAATGTGATTTTCACAATTTACACGATGCCGAAGCGACTCAGCTAGTATTCTAAAAATTGAAAAATATAAAAGTACGAAAACAAAATTTACTCCAGTTCGCGATTATTATCGCATTTTCAGCAATCAGTCACCGGTCGAGTGTATTGTCATAACTATTTTTTGCCCCGGGACCGCCCGGTAGCTTTACCCGCACGGCATATTAACTCGCCTTTGTCAAAACTTATTGGCCAATAGTTAATTTTAAACTCACTCACTTCTGTAAAACCTTTCCTTTTCGACGGTCACATTTTTTTAAATTAGGCTCTACCTACTTTGTGGCATGCATTCGTCAAGGGTGTTTATTAAGTTTGAGGTTCTGTATAAAATTATGTTACTAGATGATGCCCGCAACTTCGTCCGCGTGGATTAAGGTTCCCGTGGGAGCTCTTTTATTTTCCGGGATAAATGCTACCTACTTCTGTGCCAATTTTTTTCAAAATCGGTTAAATGGACCGGGAAAGCGTAGCAGACAGACAGATAGATAGGCACACTTTCACATTTATAATATTAAGTATGGAAGTATGGATTGGTCTTATTTCTATAGCTAGTCTCCACAGACCATCTAGTCTCGGAGAACACGCAAAATCCTCATTGACGCTGCGCCTGATCTCTCACTGCGTCAAACTGAGGATAGCTTATAGTGTTTTTACTACCTTTAATATTAAGTATTACGGATTGCTAATAAGTATATGTTTTTCGTTATTTTCCATGTATATGAGAGATGGGGTTTCTCATAAAACTTTAAAATTTTGGCCGAGGCACTTTTCTGTTCATAGTAAGTAAAAAAAAGCCTATTATTACCTACCTACTCAGGTCCTTTTAATTATCTTGCTTGTCTAAACTTACGGTAGGTATACCGTATTCTTAATATAAGTACCTACTCTTTGTACAACTTATGCGGAAGTAGGTAACTTGCAAGTTCAAAGGGTTTTTATGTTCACGTTAAGGATCCCCGACCGTGGAACGGTTGCGGGCTTGTGGCAGATCATTGTAAAGAATTAGCTAACAAAGAAATGTCATTAATATAATCCCCAAGTTTTGTATAAGTCGGTTGTTTATATGATGTTTGCTTAAAAAGTTTTCTACGAATTCTTAAGTTAAGGCTGCTGTGACGTCCACCAGTCACAAGTGTGGGAATTGGGTACAATAAAACAACCGCATGTGCTCTCAGCTCCGCTGTCAAGTTACAACTGCCATTTAATTACTAATCATGTTACATAAACATCACACCTCTCCCTTTTTAACATATTTAGTTGGTAAGCCTTGGTACAGCTACATAATTGTATTTTAAATATACGTACACAACGTTACAACTTATATAGTTTTTTTTTTTTTAAATAGTTAGTGAATTTAACTAATGATATTAATATTTTTGTATTTCAGTTTTATTATTTATATTCCGGTCATCATATTTTGACATTTGCCATTTCTCCCTTTCCTCTTTTGATTTTCTGCTGAATCCTTATTTTCTTCCCTTTTTCTTCATTATTTTGTCCTGGTGTTTTAATTTATGAGTTTATTTCGGGATTGGTAATTGATCTTAAAAGGACGATTATAGAAATATTAAGAAATGTAACGCAAACATATTTACTGGTCTAGCGCAAGTAAGCGTAAATCTGTAAGAGCAGGTAAAATATTAAATAGAGTGGAATCACTAGCCGTGGCTACCAAATAATTTAATCTCGATGGAAATCAAGGAAATCTTATTTTTCGCTTCTGAACTAAAAGCTTCATTGCAGAAGTAGGTAATGATTTAACATTTTTGATATTTTTATACTCTCATTGAAACTTGCAAGAGTAACCTATTACAACGTGTAGAGATTAGAGGCGCCTCGAGAGATTTAATCTAATTATTATCGCACCGGCCTGAATTTAAAGACAATATTCATCAATTTAGGGTTTGATTGCTATCATCACCTCTAAATCAAATCGCGATCTAAACACCAAAGCATACAATAGTCGCTGAGTCTCCGAGGTGGACTGACCAACCAACATCGAAATAATTAACCTAAGGTACAGCTCAGCAAAACTGTAACAAAATTGCAATCCTTGACCCGAGGTAACCTTAAAGCCCTCCAGTTTGTGCCTGTCCTAATTCCTGGACTAGACACATCATGGTTACATGCACAAACCCTAATTCCCGGACTGTCCCCATTTCCTACCTTGGCGCATTACCTCGGGGTTTCCATCTAATATTTATGGTACGCGTCAGTTTAAACTCTCATTTGATGTTTAAGCGAAATTCATCAAATTTTAAGCGAATCTACTACTGGTTCGGAATGCCACGACCTAGCGAGAAGAACCAGCAAGAAACTCGGTGGCGTCTAGCATTCAAAATAATAGCCACCGATCACTGAACAAAACGATGACATTGGTATAAGTTTGTAATGACGGTACTTTCAAATTTTTAATTTTTTTAATTACTCGCGTCTTCAAAAATAAACAGCAAATGTGCGGATTGCAAAGCAAATTTGTAAGCATAATTCCAGAAGCGGGCAATGACTAAAATTACTTTTAAAATATATTTGCACCCTCTATATAAAACCTGTACGAGCGAATGGTCACAACGTGTACAGTTTCACGAGAGATTCAATGTAAACAGTCAAATAGAGAAACTTGGCCAAAACATCACGACAATAATTAATCACTTGATCAGGCTGCAGTTGCTACTGCTAAACTTAAAATCAAATTGCGATCTAAACTCAAAAGCATTCAATTACCGCTAAGTCTGCCGGTAGGAGACTAACTTTCACACGTCAAAGTATTCGTATTTATTATACAAGTTATTCCAATTTGGCGTTCCCGCCTACGAACTGACCGAGTCAAAATACATCGAATGACACCTTCATGAATAAATAAATTAACAACTTTTATCTTTTCTGAAAATTCAATTCAATTTTAAACACGAAGCTGACAGTTCGGCCGTCTTGCAAATAACACGTCCTCGTGTTCAAGTCATATCACGGACATATTTTATGCCCCAAATCGTGAACAGGTGTCTTGCCCCAAATCATGATCAGGCGTTCTTGCCTGTGGCGTTCTTGCCTGAATTCATGATCAGGCGGTCATGCCTGGGCCGCTCCTGCTCACGATTATTTTGCTAATAATAATTAATCTGTGAGAGTAAGAACTTTCAGTGTTATCAAACACTCAATGAGCTATTTTCTATAAACCGAAACGACCAACCTCTCATTCGATGTACTTTTTCAAAATCTGAATAAGTTATTCACTGTCACAAGTCTCAGGTTATGAAACAAAACTTTTAATCTTGAGTAATACGAGCACTTCCACAGTATTGATTTTAAAATAACAATAATGCCATTTTAGAATTCTTAAAATAATGAAAATGGTGTGGGCCGATCTAATATTTAAACTCTTGTCTTAGATTATTCGCAGATTTGCACTAATCTTATGACTGCGTCATTCATATGACTATGTTTTGTTAATTATTGTAATTTGTAGAACTAGATTTAGTTGTCACAAATTCATCAATATTGTGTAGGACATAAGGGAACCTGCACAATAAATAATTATTGAAACCCTACCTTGAAAATAGAGAACAGGCAACCACTCGTATGCATGTAGGTATGTTCTTAAATATTACCCACTTGGTAGTTATGTCTTGCCGTCCCTGGCAACTTTCATTTACAACCGACTTCCAAAAAGAAAGAGGTTCTCAATTCAGTGTGTTGTTTCGTTCCAATAAATTCCCACCCGATGTTAAATGTGGTTATATCAACAACATTACCCACGGATAAAGAATTCGAAGGTGAAATCAACCATGCTTTAAATACAAAGTAAAATGATTTCATGTATCGATTTAATGGCAAATTACAACCAATAATATGATTAAAATATTAATGAGGTGGTCATGAAACATCATCTCACACCAACGTCGTGCTGTCCAACGTTACGCATGTCGCTCTTGAGTACGTTCTGTAAATATTGATTGCATCGTATGCCTACGCGCTCAACTAAGAGTTACCGTAAACATCACTTTTCAAAAGTTAAACCATATTATATTAATATAGTATGGTCAATTAATTCGAAATGTCTTCATAAACATAAAGTAGATACCCGTAGGTACCTTGCGTAATCAGCGTATTTGCCTATAAATATATTGCTAGCATTGCTAGTAAGCAATGCATATTATTATTGTTACCCAACAAGGTTTTTACTTCCTTAGGTGCGTTGAGTGCGCGCACTTTTTGGGTGAACAAAAATCATGGAACTCGCGTCATCGTCACGCTTTCCATTGTTTTGAGTTTTCACTTCTGTCAGCAGTCCTTATAACTGCCTATACGTTTTTTTTTTTTTTTTTTTTCTTTTTTCGACAAAGTATTTTGTTAGTACCAACCGACATTGTCAGTCTACTACTCGGTGTACAGTTACCGTTTTGGGTAGTACCAACTAGCATTGCTAGTTTACTATTTTTGTTGTTAGTACCTTTACTACTCAGTGCACAATTTACGTTTTGGGTAGTACCAACTAGCATTGCTAGTTTACTATTTTTATTGTTAGTACCTTTACTACTCAGTGCACAGTTTACGTTTTGGGTAGTACCAACTAGCATTGCTAGTTTACTATTTCTATTGTTAGTACCAACCGACAGACGTCAGTTTACTACTCAGTGCACAGTTTACGTTTTGGGTAGTACCAACTAGAATTGCTAGTTTACTATTTTTGTTGTTAGTACCTTTACTACTCAGTGCACAGTTTACGTTTTGGGTAGTACCAACTAGCATTGCTAGTTTACTATTTTCATTGTTAGTACCTTTACTACTCAGTGCACAGTTTACTATTTCTGTTGTCAGTACCAGCCGACAGATGTCAGCTTACTACTCGGTGCATGCCTAAAATGTTTGGCTTAGTACCAACTGATCTTGTCAGTTTACTACTCGTTTCATTTTTGTTTTTGGATAGTACCATCTGGCACTGCCAGTTTACTACTTTGCACTCGTAATAAAACAACGACCGAATCCAAAATCATAAACTTTCGGGAATCAGTGAAAACTATTTTTTTTAAGGTGACGTATTTTTTTAAGCTGAAATCGTTCCTGATAAGCGCAACTCATAAGTAAAAATGGCTACATCGCTTTTGAATAATATGTTTTGAATATGTTTTGATTTAGCCACAATGCAATCTCTTTTAAACTCCTTGGAAAACAGTTGAACAAGCTGCTTGAACTCATTACTAGTATCATACTGTCGCTCTGCATACAATTTATATAATTTTTTGCCTCTTTCTATGCAATTCATTTGTTGCCCATTCGTTAAAAACATTTGCATCAGCAGTTAAGACCGTTTTACTGGTGAATATTGATTTGAATATTTCACTGAAAGTATTAAGGAATATGTTATACATTTCATTAGGACTCAACCCATTTGGTAAAAAAGGGAGTTCCTTTGTAAGACTTGTTCTTATTTTTTCAATACGGTCCAACGTTACTGGTACAAAAGTTATTCTACGCTTTGATACATTTTTATTTAAATTTTTAAACTGAATTTGTTGTCCACAATGATCTGAATCTAATTTACTAATAATGTTTTTATTAACAGGTATAAAATTTGTAAAAATATTGTCTATGCATGTGGCACTAGTTGCAGTTATTCTAGTTGGCTCCATAAACATATTGGATAAGTTATACAATTTGAATAGATTCAATAACTTGCCACATATGCCACATACTTCAATATGTTTACTTTTTCATGGGATGGTAACAGTATTAATTAGTCACCTTTATATGTAAAATAACAATTGTATGCAGAGGACATCGATATTTTACAAAAAAGACCCATTACCGTTATCACTCTATCTGAAAAAGAGTCTATATTCTATGAAGTGGCTGTAAACAATTACTGACCCACTTTAAATTAAGTCACTGTTTTATACTGAAAAACTTACTGGTCAATTTACTACTCAGTGGATTTTATGTAAACCCTCTTTAGTACCTGCCGTTCACCGGCTTACCAATTTGATACATATCTTTCTTAGTACCAGCCCGTTTCCGACCTACTAATTTGATCAATAGCTCCTTAGTTCCAGCCCTTTACAGACTTACTACTGAAATCATGAGAGTAGGAGTAATTTATTTAAATATTACACAAAACAGACAAGTAAGTACCCACACCCATTTGTTTTCATATATTATCGTGACAAAGAATACACAATATCTCGATACCGCCACAATACGGCACAATTTCGAAAACCGCGAGATTTAGTTTGCATTTTTTCATGAGGTCACCTATTGAATAGAAAAATATGGAAAGAGCTTTTAATAGCATATAATATTGGCAATTACTTTCGATCGCGGATATTATGTTTTTTAGCACTATCCTCAACTTTTCAATCAAATGTAAAAATGTTTATACGTTAACCGTCACAAAGGTCCGAAAAATCCAGTGTTCCATTTATAAACATTAGGTAGGTTCCGCTTACAAGTTTTAGTAAGCTTAAGTACCTACATAAATTTCATTAAATTATTGCAATAATATAATTAGCGGAAATAATTGATTGAAAATTAAAAAGGACATAATAAGTATTTGAATTAGAGTTAGATGATAGCGTTCAAAACGCAGGTGACACGTCAATATTCATGCATGCAAAACATTAAGGTGGGTAATGTAGGTACCTACTCACTATTTTGCTCCACTCCTCATTTTCGTTTTTTCATTTTTTTTTTTCTTACACCATTTAAGGGTACGTACCCCCTGACTCGTCGCCAGTTGTGACGTCCACCAGTCACAAGTGTGGGAATTGGGTACAATAAAACAACCGCATGTGCTCTCAGCTCCGCTGTCAAGTTACAACTGC
Organism: Erebia ligea; assembly: GCA_917051295.2. NCBI lineage: Eukaryota > Metazoa > Arthropoda > Insecta > Lepidoptera > Nymphalidae > Erebia > Erebia ligea. The sequence continues at coordinate 5,802,607 of OU785241.1, forward strand.
CATTTAATTACTAATCATGTTACATAAACATCACAGCTGCTAAGGTGTACGAAAAAGTATTATCCATTCCGAATAGGTACTTGTCACTTGTAAAATACTTGAGTTTAATAAGTTTTTAAGCTTTTGGCAAACTTACTATTTGGTTTAAATATCTAACTGTTTTTAATAAATTAGGATTTTGAATACGTTTAAAAAAGAAGGCACTAACAAGTTACTTTTGTATGCCAACAAAAGATCTCCAACCTAATCCATGTTAATTCTGTTTTTTAAATCGAGTTTAAAGTAAGTGGAATAAACAACTAACAAAACACTTCAGTTCTAGGAGTTTTTTTTTGCTATAATCGCTGCTTATCTATGTGATACATAATATACAGTCCGTCAAACTTATGTGGACCGGTGGCCAAAATTGGAACCATTTTTCATGCCCGTTTAGTTTTTTTTTTGTTTTAGTATTTAAACTAGCGACGATGTCACTGGATCAGATAAGTTTGTGGCACTATCTAGACCTTGGCGCCAATAGGGATGATGGCAACTCAATCAAATCAGCAACTCTTTATCAAACTTTAAAAACGCGCTTCTAGTATGGAAGTTTGTCGAAATACATATCTAGTTGTGGCGTCATCAAATTGCAACGCACTTTTTTTCTTTATTTTATAGTTTAAAATGGTTATTTGATTCCTGTATAATTATTTTTTCGAATATCGCTTGAGCATTTCATAGCTGTAGACTCTGGAAAATACTGAGACTTGAGCTTCTTTAGATATATATAAAGCTATTAGATATAAGTAATACGGAGACGCTACTGCCATATTATTATAGGTAATAGTAGCCAATAGGGGACAAAAAAAAACTTACTGATGATTAAATAGAGGGTCTTCCAGAAGAACTAAAATTCCAGATTAATATAATATTTCAAAAAGCGTAAAGCGAAAGTTAGAAATACAATTTTATATAGAGCCTTATCTCAACATCTCGGGCTTTTTGTCGTTACTCATCTTCAGAATATTATTAACAACATAACAAACTCACTCACAACAATTCTTATCACTTTGTAATATGGTTCCTTTTTGCTTATTTAAAGTAAAAATGCAGTGGTCATCTACAATATTTTTACCACATTTAAAGTCGTATGCAATGATTCTTAATGATTTGTAATAAGATTGATTTTGGATTGTTTGGAGGGTGTTAGGTAAGTTGGTAAGCCTGTCGTGATAGGTCGACATTTTGACAATTTGTTCCTTCGGAAAGTGTCAGTGGAAACGAGGACCACCAGGCAACGTCCCGCCAAAAAGATAAACCCGATAAAGATAGTTTTAATTACAATTAGTGAGAAATATTTTAGCGCTGATAGCTTAGTGGTTAAGACCTTGGTCATACGGAGAGTTCATGGTTCGATCTCTGGGCAAGACTCAGACTAAGTACTTATTCGGAGTTATGTTCTTGGATCACCGAGTAGTGATGGTCTGTGGCTTGGATGTAGTCCCACTACAAAGATTTATGTAGTGCGGGGTCGCATTCGGGGTTCTTCGAACTATATTGTGTTGTTGTCGTCACAACCAAAAGCCGTCAATAATAGCTAGCTGTTATTCGAAGGTCTCCTGCATGGATCTCCAAAGGACACGGTTTTGTGACGCTTGCTTCCAGCGGCTCCCAGCTATTCGCTTGAGATTGTGCGTCCTGCACCCAACGCTGCGCTGTACGGTGCGAGCACCAGCGTCCAGCACCTTTTAAGACCCCAACGCCTATCGGTTCTTCAAACGAAGTGCTCCACCCATTGCCACTTAAGCTTAGCGACTCTTTGAGCCATGTCGGTTACTCTGGTTCTCCTAACGGATCTCCCCATTACTGATTCAATCACGTATGGATACTCCGAGCATAATACTTTCCATTCCCGCTCAGTGACCCTAAGCCTTCTTAACAGGCCCATGGTAAGCGACCAAGACCAAAAAGCAACTGCTGAGTTTCTTGCCGGCTCTTCTCAGTAGAACAGTTTTCTTAACCGTTGACCTAGTCCTAGACTCTTGAAATATCATAAGTGACACAAGTTGTCCCACGTGAAATAAATAAATCATTTATTATTTAGTTTTGGAACCATCATCATTGCCTTTGTGCGTATGTTATGAATTCCCACGTAAAAAAACAGTATTATAATGGCAGCTTATCTACAAAACCTCTAAGACCCTAACTATTGATATCTTTCAGCAAACACCGACAATCCCTAAGCGCGTATTAGGAAACACGCCAAAGACGAGCCGACGACCCAAAGGCAAAGGGCTAAGAAGCGATAAAAAAATAAAAAAATAATCCCCTCTGAGTATCAAATAATAAACTTGGTAGCAAGTGAATTTCGGGGATCGGGTTGCGCAGGCCGAAAAAATAAAAAAATGTTTTTTTAAAGCGTCTTGTGTTTGAATTTTAAAATTCGAACGCGACTGCTAACGTCAGCGGTATCCAAGATGTCGGTTTCACTTTCATCAGTTTGACGGTATGCAGGTTAAGTGTGATCGGTGATTGTCCAATAGAAATTGTATGAAGCACTATAATATCGTACTTACGTACTTACTAAATTCTGAAATTTACTCAGGTACTTCTCTACTGTAATGTTATAAACGCGAAAGTCGGTCGGTCTGTCTTTTTTTGGCCTCGTCCACAAATTAAAAGTATAGGGTCGATGAGGAAGGCCAAGGAATATACTACTCTCTACCGAAGGAAGGCTGAGGATGAGGACCATGTTTGGCGGAACATGGGTGAGGAGGTCCGTAGCATAGGCATAATATAGTTACAGACTTTGGTATTCAATCTCCTGTCACGTGAGGAATGCAAAATTTTGAACCGTGATGTAAGGTTTGTTGGCGTAATGCACGATGCGCCCTTCTCAAATTTAACGAAATTATAAAAAAAAGCTTCCACTTAATTATGCATTCATCGCGTCCGATGCACGAAACGAAACGAAATCCCCCACAACAGGTTATCCAGATACCGACCGATTAAAAATTATAACATTTATAATCCAAATGTTGAAAAAAACAGTCGATATACAACCTTTTGTACATTGAATTTAGGTGTGAGTTTCAAAATCTCAGAGTCCAGATCGAGTTGGAGATAAAGAAATAAAAAATAAAAAGTGGGCCGTTTGAATAAAGAACGCGTCATGTCAAGTGAAACGTCAAATTGTGACAGTTTACGCGCGGGCGCGCGGGTCGGCGGTCGCCTTATGGGTGCGTGCAATGCTCCCGTCTTCTTGGAAGTATCATCTGTCTCGAGACGTAATTGAATGTTGTTTTGCAAATAATTCGGCTTATTAAAAACAATTCGAGGCATTCAAAATTGGTCTTATTAAGATGTGTCCCAATTCCTCGCTACGATTTTAAACTGTACTTATACTCATTTTACTTACCTACTGCTTATCAATAATTATCTTCCTTACGAGTTCTTTGTGACAAATATGTTGGATTTCTTTCATTTCACATTCACAAACAGTCCAGGTAGTTCACTGAATTAAAAGCCAAATGCTCGCCAAAGGCCTTAGGTCCTGAATTATAATTGGGATCTTGTTCTTTAGTAATAGGTAATTTATTTATGAAATAACTCTTTAACTAAACTGTATAGTTCAACCTTGCTTTCGTCTAAATCTGCAATGTCTCCTTCATACGAAAGTTAGATAACACTTCTTTCTTTTAAACTTTCAAGTAACAACGATCATGCTGTATGCATTTCCGTCTCTCAGACTACTTAATTATTACGTCTGCACATGAAATCGCTCGCTATTTTACATTCTCCAGTCTACCTACTTACTTATAATATTTTTATTCCTCGCCTTCCTACTCTTTATTACGAGGTACGAGGTCAGACTCAAATGTTGCCGGAAGGAGCGGTGGCGGTAGCAGAAAAAATTGTGGCTACGCAATATCAGAGAGTGGATGGGAATCGCAAGTGCCGCCAACGGTCATGTTTCGCCTCGCGATGGATGAAACGGAGTTATACGAGTTAATCTTTACTATACAGACAGACATCCGAAGAAGAAGAAAAAGATTATCTTTACTAATTTAGTGGAATATTATGCCATATACTTTATCACATAAAAAAATATACCAAATTACCGAAAATCCTTTTGGATTTAAGTGGGTATATTCAGGTACCGAGGTAGTTGGCATCCGATGTCGATTATTATCGATTATTCGCTCGATAGCTCGAATAGACAAACGAGGCTATGCGACAGACGTTTCCCAGTTATTGTAAAATCATAAAATGACAACAAATGGACGGGAAGCACGTATTATATTTTCAAAAACAATTATTCATGGCTAATCGGTTGCTGATGGCGATGACTATTAAATAGGATGATCGGATGTGGGAATTTAAAGATGACATCATGGATTAATGTTGCATTAAAAGTATGTGTTACGAGTCCCAAACCACCACCACCAAAATCGATCGATCCTACCACAAACATAGCCTGTCATTTAGACTTGCTAATGGATCCATACTAATAATATTATAAATGTGAAAGGGTGTTTGTCTGTCTACTGCGCTTTCCCGGCCTATCTTTGTAACCGATTTCAACGATATTTGGTACAGAGGTACGTTGTATTCCGGGGAAGGTCATATACTTTTTATCCCGGAAAATTAAGGAGTTCCCGCGGGAATCGAAAAACTTTAATCCACGCGGGCGAAGTCGCGGGCATCATCTATGAGTAGTTGGGCTAAGTATTAACTTAGTAACTTTGTTTCTCCTGTAGATCTCTTGAATTCGAATATAATAAATTTATTATTATGAACGATAGACTTTGCTGTCCCAAAGTGCTGGACTGCCGAACCCGAACTGGAAATCACAGCGAAACCCCTACTAGGTGGACGGACGATATTAAAACCGAATCGTAGGGAGCCGAAACTCAGAACTTTCTAGCAGTGGTTATACTCGTATCTACCGTATTTATCGTGATTATCGAAGCATTCACATTAACAACAATAGTAAAACAAATAAACCCCTAACTCTATTATAACTGGAAAACAAATCTCCTTCCCACACTGCGCCGTCTGCACGAATTGAAAATATGAAATAACTTTGTAAACATCTTTACATTATAGACAGATTCGAACAATCTTGATAGTTGTGAAGAATATTTCTGTGAAACTTTCATTGAGATGTAGGAAGATAAAATGATTTCGATAATTTTTTCGTCAAATTAGATTTGGATTAATTATCTACATGACAACTTTGGAGTGACCGAATGGCAATGAAAGGCTCCTTTAAAACGTCATGTCATGTGGCACTCCACGCATAGGTCAGTGCGGACGCATTGTGCGACTGAGAAGTCCTTGACGGCAATATATGGCAATGTAGTCTAAGATGGAAACGGGCTAGGTAGGTATGGCAGTTTTAATGATAAACCCTTTATTCTAATCCAATCCCACGCTAAATCGCTTGGCACTTTTACCATAGGTCTGTATTTTTGCATTACCGCTAAATCGGGTGGAGGCATGTTTTTCCCAGTAAGGAGGTAACTTGCCGCGACCGAAGACCTATACCATGCCTGACCATGCCAGACCGATAAACGGATAGTTAAATGGAGGAATAAAAAATGTATAGGTAAATTTAAACAAAGTTTACGCTCAAATTACTGCGTTTAGAAACCTGAAATTTTGCATCATGAAGGTTTTCTCTGTTAGCTATTTTCGCTATATAGTGGTTATTTTCGCTAGAGTTCTATAAAATTTCAAGTATCAAGATTACAAATCCTAATTTTAAAACAGGAGCCCAATGCAACCATGCGCACTAACCAAATTACGACGGTGGGTGAAGTGAACTATGAAAATAGGATTTCTTTATACCCCCCTTCCCTCCCTGCCTTAATAATGCCTCAGACGACGGGGTAGGATTATAGTGATACCTGGGCAAGACAGATGGTTAATTACTTATTTTTATATTTCGGGACACGTAAACCTAGTTAGCATGAATTAAGTTTGACAAGCTATTTATTCCACGCTATGAGAGTTAAAAATGTCTGTTAAATCCGCTACAACTATAAATTTAAATTTTGTTGCATCCTGGTGCGTCCGACGTCCTAAGCCTGATAGCCAGCAGGCTTGACTGTTGGTATGTGAACCGTTGCTGCATGGTAGAAATTGTTCTGGAAGCTTCTGTGAGTGTACCTAATTATGGTCTTCTAATATTTCTGTACGACATTTTTCTGCGATTTTCCATGATTTTCATATTTTTCCTAATTTTTCCTATTTAAAAAAATAATTAGGTTCAGTTTCTATTTGTCATGTCTGAGAGCCTTTCAGGCTTTCTTTAGTTTTGCTTGTTGCTACTAATTTTGTTTTCACTTCTTGAGCTAGACGACTAAGCTAGTCATAATTATTATCAAATGACACAGATATAAATCTGCTTATAGTCTGTCGACTGATCGCAGATCCTACACAGGGAAAAAAAAAAAAAATGACACAGAACTCAGATTAGATCATAACTAACATTATAAATGCGAAAATTTTGATGGATGGGTGTTTGCTACTCAATCACGCCAGAACGGCTGAACGGATCTGTTTGTTTGGCACAGAGATACATAGGCTGCTTTTTCCCCGGAAAATTATAGTTCACGCGGGAACCAAAGAACTCAATCCACGCGGACGAAGTCGCGGGCATTAGCTAGTTAATTATAGAAGTGGTATAGTCTGCCTCGACTTTTGAGTTTTACTGAATTGAATCCTACATTCCATCTTCTGAATCTCACACTTGTTCTATAATACAATGCTGAGATTAAACATCGATGCTTTGTTGCGCAAGCGCATACGCGGTGTACCAAACGCACCGACATAAGACATTACTCAAAGGATTTTTGCCGACAATGAAAAGTTGCGTTTGTTATGGCAAAAAACATGTTATTGGTGGTAAATCCTTCTATTTCTATGATTCTTTAATGTTGTGTTGTATAAAAAGGCGTGTGTTTTCAGATTTGGGTGTGGTACAATGTGTATGATATGTACAAAGAAACGCCGGCCGTGGCTGGTTGCTTATATAGTTACCAAAGTAGAAAAAGTAAATTAGCCATACCCATGGAACCATAGATTTAATATAGGTACTAGATGATGCCCGCGACTTCGTCTGCGTGGATTAAGGTTTTTTGTTTCCTGCGGGAACTCTTTAATTTTCCGGGATAAAAAGTAGCCTATATCCTTCCCCAGGTAACAAACTATCCCTATACCAAATTTCATCAAAATCAGTAGAACAGATGAGCCGTGAAAGCGTAGCAGACAGACAGACACACTTTCGTATTTCGTATTTATAATACTAGCGATCCGCCCCGGCTTCGCACGGGTAGCACTAATAATCCTAATAGTCCATACCCAATATAGCTGCAGTGGGGTAAAGGACAATTTTTATCTTAATTAGATACTTGAGATGAATAACATATTTATTTTGAAGGATTATTAATACTTATACTATGTCGGTAAAAACATCTTCGCATGTAAAGCATTGGTTTTGAGTTTAGACCAAATTTTTTTTTTTTTGTTCTTTATTTATTTAGGGGCTTTTATATTTAGATACACGTCAGCCCCATAGACCAAATTTGAAAATCATAAAAATGGTTATTGTGAGTCATCCTTAAAAGATAGATAATAATTAATCAATTGCGGACTTTTTTTAGAACTTTTTGAGAGACACAATTCCACCATACATTGTTTTCGTGTAACTTTAATTATTTACGCAGCGCACGCACCGTAAGCTCTCAAAAGAGACGATTTTTTCCGACTTAGTTCACATTATTGCAATTTTCGTAAGGATCCCTAATTTTTTTGTCAGTAAAATATAGCCTATGTTACTCGCTGATAATGTAGCTTTCTATAGGTGAAAGAATTTTTAAAATCGGTTGAGTAGTTTTAGAGTTTATCCAAAACAAACAAACAAATCTTTCCTCTTAGTTTAGATTAGTATGGATATGGATTTGCTACCATGGAACCTTACCTATTTATCATTATAATTAGGCTCCATGACATACCACTCTACTGAAAGGACATGAGGACTCGTCAGCGTGAAACACCCGCGTGGTATGGGATAGGTACACGTTTCGTCGTGTCGGTCAGGTCTGTGCTAAATATAAAAATGCGCTCGCCGATATACCTATCGCGCTGACTTTTTTCTATCTAATACCATCCTTCCGTGTTATCTTAGCAACCTTCGACTCATAAGAGGATCGTCTAATGACGAAACACGACGCGAGTAGGTATTTTCAATAATGCTATCTGTTTCACAACGCTTCGCTGCCTTCTCCGTATCGTGCGATAGAGAGAGTTGCAAGTCCAGTAGGCATATTATGCCTACATTTTATTCTTGTAATATTGTTTCGGGTGATAACGTTTTTACCCCCCCAAACGTTTACGAAATTAGTCAATTTTGGTCTCATTAGATTCAGTACACCTTAATCTAGGCTCGTACGTTTTATTTTTTTAGTATTTTAGTTTAGTTAAATTTAAAAAAATTAAATACTCGAGGAAAATTTTAGGTCAAAAATATGGATATTTAGACGCTAATAACTTTTAACATAAGCAATATTTCTTTAAAATTAAAACGTACCAGCATAGTTCTTCATTGTATATCTGCAACATTTCTAAAAATTATGAAAATTGGACAACATTTACGGGAAGAAAAACGTTATCGCTTTTTGTATGAAAATTTACAACTAGACGATCCTCTTAACTCTTAAACTTCGACGCAGATACAAATTTCAACCTCACCACCTGGACGTTTGGATATCTTCCACCGCCCGTTATTCCAGGTCTTTTCTACCACGTACTTGCAAAATAAGGAACCAGCTTCCATTGGCGTAAATGGCTCTTCAAATGGCGGATTTCTCTGATAATGCAAAATAGGTTCATGGGCGGCAGTAATCACTAAACGTCAGGTGACTCGCCTGCTTGTTTGCTCGCTATAAACGTTTGTAATTTTCACCTGCTGAACCATAGACATAGAATTTTTTCGCTACGCTGAACATACAAAAAATATGATATGAAAATTGAGAAGTACTAAATAATAAGAACAGCGACATCTTTGGGAGGGTAGGTGAAGCTGGAGTGTGTTTCCCGAACCTCACCACTACAACCCTCCCTCATTTGATTCCTCCCGTGCCCTCTTGAGTGTTGTGGAATAGGCTTTTCCTCGGAAACAGATGTCGCTAATAGTTTCATTTTAGAGCGAATACAATACGGACCGGAACGGACAAATAGCGAGAAACGTCGGCGTCGGAGGGGAACTACGTTTTGTCCGGTCGCCTAATGTGCTCATTCTATATAAGATAAATATAAGATAAGATTTTATAATCACGCTATATGGGAAACTTAATAACATTAATAAAAGCCTTACATCTGGGATATAACTAATGAATAACAATCAAAATATTATTGTGCACCTGTTTTCTGAACTATTTAGACCTGTGTCTCAGAAAACAGGGCTTTTAACTCAGTGAAAGTGAATGAATATAAAACTGTATGCCGTTCATAATTAATTGCTCTTATAACCGCTGTAGCACGAAAATCGATTAGGCTGTGCTGAAGCTGAAAGAAAAAGACATAATCTTCTGCACATAAAGAAAACTTGACAGCAACTACCTATAGTCTATACGTTATCAAATTATAATTAAGTAATAATAATTTACGTGGTCTCCACTCCATACAGTGTCCAGCAGTGGACACATACATACAGGCGGATGTATGGATGGACTTTCATTACCTAGCTACAAGAGATCTATATCCAGCTGTCTATCGATTGAAGACGAAGGTGAATTAATCTTGGAGTAAAAAATGTCATAAACATAGATTTCACATGACTCTTATTTCCTTTTATTAGGGGCTAAAAGAGACAATCAGTTTCAGTAGGTGAGCCCGAACTAACAGACCGATCATTAAGCACCAAATAGCAATTATAACAATGGCGAAACAAATAAAAAATAAAACGAATACACCAATAAATAACCGCCCCATCTCGCCCTTGGCTTACCACGGTCGGGACCCCTTTATAGAAATAAGGATGTTCGTACACACAGCTTTGATGGTAGGTATCGACTATCGATAGAATTTAAAGCATGGAGTTTTGATCTTTATTGTAAAGTCAGAGTGACTATTGGCAATCTGTAATTGATATAATAAGTATGTATTTTTAAATGATATATAATATTTTGATCAATGACGCTATATAGCTATGGCAGCAAGAATTGTGTATATGAGTGATGAGATATTTCTAGAGCTGCAACGTCTTGCGAGTCATATCAGTCAGTCGAGTTTTTTAATTCAGTAGGCGCATAATTTGACGTTCCATAAGGTCGTAGTAAAACGCTCGTCCAATTTGACGTAGTAAAACGCTCATATACCTCTGAAAATATAGAGCTGCATGCCTGGTATCATTTCATTTCATTTCATTTATTCATTGCATTCATGTACATACAATATATTGAATTAATTATAATGACATGACACCCCGTCAGGGCATTGCAATTTTAGTAAATTAGGTAGGTTAGGTAGGTATTCAATCCGAATGAAGTTAAATATAGCTTCCTCTGTCTACAATATTTTGTTTTTAAAAGAGAATAAACAAGGATGTGATAGGGATGTTGCGACTAAAGTCAGTCTAGTAAAGGCTGAGAGTAGGATTTTTAGATCCACCTGGGCTACCCGACTAATTTTTTTTTAATTTCCACCTATAGCACTCCCAGCTTTTGCTAGACAGACAGTAGTTATTTTTCTTTGACTTTAAAAAATTCCATGGTCCACTGAATTTTACATAAGTAAATACAGCTTTAGTTACTTACCGCATTTTATAATAATACTCTGTTTTAGGTACATACAAGCTATCGTTCTTATCTCTTAGACGTCTAGATAGAAAAAAAAATTACCATAATTTAAGTGGGTATGAGTATTTGCATTTAATACCTAGTAGATAGTATGCAGAAAATAATATAATTATACCAAAATCTAACTGTTTTCTGTTAGACCAAAAATTGAAATAAATAAATTGAATTGTGCTGTGAGAACTATTTCTGTTAATAATATTAATAGTCGTTAGGATAAAAGGACAGCAAAAAGTGGTGAAGAAAATTAGTACATAGTTTAATTATTATAATATTAATATACCAATCCATTAATTTATTTTGATAAGTCAATTACTAGTAAGTTTTATGAAGTGAAGATTTTTAGCTGTAGGTACCTACTTAAGGCTTAGGTTTTGTAAGTTTTCATACCGGTGAAACTTAAATGTTTATTATCAGTTACATGAATAATAGTAGTTGTATTGATAGAATAATAAGACCTTAGAAATTTCAATTTCAAATTTAATTTATCCATATAGTGAGATGAGAACCATTAATTTGTTAGACTATTATAGAATTACTATTAAATACTCCCGGAAATCCTCGCTGACCTGGATGGCCTGCTTTAATTCTGCAGTGAGCTCGGCTGGCTGGAGTGATCCGGCACCAGAGGTCTCATGCACAGCGGACGGCTACGTCTTAGTGCGGAAAACCCCAGAAGAAGAAGAAAAAAAGAAGTATAATACCATTCAAGATCAGTATCGCTTGTTCCACTTTAGTCACATTATCGACACCACCCCATCACTATCACACGCGGGTCGATTCTGATCCCCGATACAATTACACCCTGTGTGTAGACTCGTTGCTGCACCATCTTCTCAACACTAGCAACAATCGAACAAAAACACCCCCTAAATCTTTATAACTAAAGTCGATAATACAATAACCGGACAACCCTCAAACTTTCACCTCTTTCAATAGGAGTTTAAACCTAAATACCTTGCGTAGGAAAGCTTTCACTTTTCAGGAATTATTTTAGGCGACCCTTCCAAGGGAAAATAGACTTTATATTATAGATTGTTTTTGAATGAATTTTCCAGCGTGCTCTGGTAGTTTTTCCGAAGGCGGTAGGCTTAAAACTCCCAAAACCAATTCTCGAGGGTTCCGAAGGTTTAGACCCTCCAAACAATGGATGGAACAATTCGATATTTAGCCGATTATAAATGTTTCTCGTAATGCTCTTAGCGAAGTGTGATTTTTGTTTCATTCTCAAGATATCGTCACAGAGATCGACAACTGGCCAGCTTTATAGAACCAACTGTCTGCAGTTGTTAATTTTGAACTTTACGCAATGAAAAAGTAATAATTTGGACGTCGCGTCGACACCTGAGCACTCATCTCTCCTTAGATAAGTACCTGGGTATAGCGACTGCATAATCTTTTACTTCAACACGAGATCATGGTTAACAGGAAACTATGACCATTAAAAAATAAAAATAACTGGTCAGAGTACGTGTTCGATCACTAGTCATAAGGCAGGGTTCCGTATAGACATGCTAGTTAAAATAAAATAAAATAAATTAAAATAGCTATGAAAGAGGAATGAGGAATGACAGTTTGTTTGTTGATTTGTGTGTCCTGCCACCTATCGCGCGCGCTCCGTATTAAAAAAGGGAATGATGAAGACGGAATTTTTGCCCGTGGTATGTTTCGTTTTAAAGGTTCCTTGTCACTACAGTCACTCATCATCATCACCATCATTTCATTTCATTTATTTTCGATTTTGGCTTGTATAAAGCTCTTACGAATGTCAATAAGATTATCACGTCGTCGTCGTCATTTTTGTCATGAGACTCCTCTCAGAATTGGGTTTGGCCATATTTCGGGAATAGGAAGTCGGGAACTACTCACTACGGAACCCTAAAAAAGTAATAGTGTATGGATGTGTGCACTCAATTACACGGGCTGACGAGCGAATGGCTGAGTGCGTACGCGCACCCAACTAAGTATGATAGTGCGGTGTCAATTTATGTACCTACCCATAAAGTATTATCTAGCCTACCAGTTTGGTCCTGCGGTTTACCTAGTTAAAAAAAGAAAAACATCCTGTAGTAGTAATAACCTTATAATCCAGAATAGTGTCTACTGACTAGATATCTATAGGTAAGTACTTATTTTTTTTTTTTTTTATCCACTACAAGTTAGCTCTTGAGTCTTGACTGCGATCTCACCTGATGGTAAGTGATGATGCAGTCTAGGATGGTAGCGGGCTAACCTGTTAGGGGCATAGCAGTTATGTTAAACCCATACCCCTATTCGGTTTCTACACGGCATCGTACCGGAACGCTAAATCGCTTGGCGGCACGTCATTGCCGGTAGGGTGGTAACTAGCCACGACCGAAGCCTCCCACCAGGCCAGACCAGGGAAAATTCAGAAATTATAAATTCCCAAATTGACCCTGCCGTGGATCGAACCCGGGACCTCCCTCCGCACGTTAAGACAACAGCACTACACACTGCGCCACGGAGGTAGTCGAAAATAATTAAATAATATCCTTTCTTTCGACGATAAGAATAAGATATAGCAGAGATTATAGTTCTGCAATTAAAATACCTACTATGATAGGTACTAAAAGTCTACATCAATGTTACAAAGAGTCTGATTTTTAGATACTAGAAGCATTTGGCTATAACTACAAAAGTTAAGGCTAAAGCTAAAACCCTAGAAGGCATGTTTGGGGATGACACGTCATGCTGAGATACTTTTGATGTGTTGTTTTTTTATTCTACGACAGTTTCCGTAACAAAGAAGACTTCTTAAAAAATTCGGGCGAGTTATTTTAATTTTAAAAACTAAAAATAGCAAGAAAATAAATCCACAGTTTAATTACGAAATAGGTTTACAATTTATACTTCTGCGAACTGCTACAAAAAGTAAATAGTAAATACCTACCAAATATCCTTAAAATGAGTGACTCTATCTATAACAATAGGTAGTTTATTTTAACTTTTACGAAAAATAGATAGGTACCTAGGTAAGGAATAAGGGATATGAGGGATGCAATTAATTTCAGGAATGAATCTTACCTGCTTATGGTATTCAAATGATGTAGGTACACAAACTGTCAATAATATAATTTATAGAAGCTTTTTCTTAGCTTAGCTTAGTTTTTCCCTACCTTTCAGGAAACCCTTCACTTCCATACAAATTCTGCTCAGAAACCATTTTTAATTACTTGAAGTGATACATTTTCCGAACTGAATGGAACGGCCGTTTACAATAAAGACCAAAGAATTCCATCCACGGCGACAATTTTCGATTTTCGAACGCCTATACCGTCGGGAAAATGCCGTCGGGAGGTTGCCGACGGGTTACTGAACGCCATTCTCCCCTCCACCAATCAGCGGTTAGCACACGCCCCACGTGGATAGGGACAGACATATCGTGAAAAACTATCCGTCAGAGAGGGACAGAGAAGTGCGTGTTTATACATCGAGGGAAATATGATGCATCGTGTTGTTTTAATATCGGTTACTGTTCGATTTATTTATGAATTTTTTTTCGCTGAAAGGTAAGAAGCTAAAGTTATGGAAGCTCGTGTTATTGTTAGTCAGTGCATTACATTTTATTGCATTTTCGTCCTGTATATTGGATCTTTAGATAAAAAATATTAATGATACGCTGTTAAAATAAATTATAGTAGGTACCTATTACCGTAGATATGAAATAAAAGTTTGTTTGAAAAGTATTCGTCCAGATTATAACGGCGCTAAAATTAATATTGCACACAACTAGAATGTAGGTACCTACTCTAGCTGTCTACACTCTCGTAAAATGAATGCGTTTGTGTGCGTTGTTTTCCACCGAAGGGGAAAGCTCGTCACTCCGCACATTTTGAAAATGGAACGTCTTTTTAACTTTTTCAAACATTTAAAAGCGTTGTTCTCATTTCAAATACGGGCTTTGATTACATCACCTTTTTTGTTGATGGCAACACTACCTATTGTATTTTCTAAATTCTTTATTTTTAATATTCAGTAATGGTTTTTGTTTATTGCTTCGATTCGAATCCACATTCTGATAATTCATCGTAACTACTAGACAATTTCGGCTGTTAGGTAGTATAGGTACTACATATTATATCCAACTAGATATGCTGCCCGCGTCTTTTCCCGGGTTTAAATTAAATTAAATTTTTAATTTTCCGGGATACAAGTAGCCCGTGTCTTGCGTGATCCAAGCAAATCATATCGCGTTGCTTCGCTGTAGTGTGATTGAAGGACAAAACAACAAACAAAAAGCTTAGGTAGGTACTTATCTCATTTATACCTAATATTAGTAGGATATAAATAAGTAGATTTCCTAAGTAGCAAGGTATAAAAATAGGGATGCTAGTGAAGTTTGTATAATTATTAAGTTAATTCCATATCTATGTAAATGTCGCAGAAATACATTGACTGTTGCTCTCTACAAATATTATGGTGTTCATAATTTGAGAACGTTATAACCAGAGACAGGTGAAAAGATAGATGGTGCTTAGGCGAACAACGATTTCTATTAAAGTGAAGCCCATTTGTTGGCAACACATAGAAACCAGATTTTTAGGGAAACACAAAACTATAACAAAGTAGCACAAGCACAGATACATAAGCCAATTTGATTATGTTACCTGAAAATTGAAATACTAGGGTACCTTTAAGTATTGTGGAAAAGATTTTCAAAAGGTTCATTAAATTCAGTATTTTACTGTGACTTATTTGAGAGATTTTATTGTGGAAAATCAAAAGGGATTTACCAAAACATGGATGAAATCGCGAGCGTCTTCTAATTGAAATTGAAATTTATTTATTTCTGTCATATTCATAAGGAACGATGACGGCTAAAAAAGTATAAACTACGTTAATCATCATCATTAACATTAGTTAAGCTATTCAGCCTTCTACAATGCCCTCCCAATTATTTATTAGCCAGTTAGTAAGTGAAAATCGAGGCTTAAAAACTCTAATAATACCTACTTAGTCTTTCTTTGAAGCTCTAGGTTGGCTTCAAAATTTAACGTTTTCTCAACTATTTACGTTTGTCGGTGTCATAACTTAGGCATTATCCTACGGGCTAAATGAGCGACAAATGCGACAACGCGACTCGATACGACACGTAACAAACAGTAGCTGATCCTTCACGTGGTCTACGTTGTCGCGTAGATAAGTTTGGCATTTTCTATTTATTTCCGTTCCGATCCGTGAAGTTACCAACCACCATACATTTTAATGGTACTTACCATAGTCCACAGGTAACTTCACGGATCTGTTAGCCACTTGAGTTATAATAAGTATATCAAAATATAGATAATTTTATAACAAACGCGCTGGCATAGCATTGCCGACAATAAACCTGCCAAAAAAGAATTAATTTTAATTAATTAATTTAATAATAACCTGGTCTAGATTTTGATAGGCAAGCTATTATAGGCGTATATTTTTATCTAGTAGGTAGGTATACTAAATAAAAATAAAAAGTATGTTGCATCTGGTTAACAGCCCCCCAATCATGTAAGAATGGCCGATGAAATCTTTAAAGTTCTGCGGGAAAGTAAATAAACCATAATAGCATTAAATTAGAGCTCAATTTCGTTTACCCATTCTTATACGTTTAGGTATGTACGATACTCAAACGTATAAGAATGGATACGCGAGATTGAGCTCTAATTCAATGCATTTATGGTTTATATTACTTTGACGCTGCACCTTTACCATTTGATCGACAATTCTTACGTAATCGGGGGGCTGATCGGTGAAGGTCGTGGTATATCCGGCTCTCACAACATGACGCGACATTATCAAGTTACATAGCAGGGCCCCAATCATGTAAGAATTGTCCATCAAACGTTAAAGATTTTTGTCAAAGTAAAATAAACCATAATTGCATTGAATTACAGCTCAATTTCGTCTGCCCATTCTTATACGTTTAGGTATGTACGATACCCTAAACGTATAAGAATGGGCAGACGAAATTGAGCTCTAATTTAATGATGTTATGGTTTATTTACTTCGCCGCAGATTTTTAACGATTTCATCGGTCATCCTTACATGATTGGGGGGCTGACCCTTCACGTGGCCTATACGTTGCGCGTAGATAAATTTGTTATTTTCTATTTAGTCGTGTTACGTCGCTTTCGTGGCTTAGTTAGGACAATGGGTAGGTGTTCTTTGTAACGTCTATGCTTTTCTTTGACTCTGTGATTATAACATTCACCCTTGCAATCATCAGATGCATCTCATATTATAATATATTCAGGTCTTTGTTTACGAATTCATTCCAATGGCGGCAAGGGTACATATCATTAATAAATATTAATAATATTAATCCGCCATTGTTTTGCTACAAGGCTTTTAATGTGTAGGTATGTTTATTTGCATCATATGAGAGCATGAGCAAAACAGTAAAAAGTAAAAGAATATGGTACTCGGGCGATACTTGGCTTAGATTTCCTAGGTATAGGACTTAAGTTTTTTTTTTTTTTTTTTTTTTCACTACAAGTTAGCCCTTGACTGCGATCTCACCTGATGGTAAGTGATGATGCAGTCTAAGATGGTAGCGGGCTAACCTGTTAGGGACATTTTATTCATATTATTTTATTCCACTACTAGCTGATGCCCGCGACTTCTTTCTCGTGGATTGAGGTTTTTTTGTTCCTGCGGGAACTCTTTAATTTTCCGGTATAAAAGTAGCCTATGTGTTATTCCAGACTATAATCTATCGCTGTGCCAAATTTCATCCAGATCCGTTCAGCCGTTCTTGCGTGATTGAGTAACAAACATCCATCCATCCACCCATTCATCCATCCATCCAAACTTTCGCATTTATAATATTAGTATTGAAGTATTGACAAGTTAGTGCTTGACTGCTATTTCTACTGTTGGTAAGTGATGATGCAGTCTAAGATGGTAGCGGGCTAACCATTATGTGTTCTGTGGGCTAACCAGGGTTAGGTACATTAAACCTATACCCCTAATCGGTTTCTACACGGCATAGTACGTCTTTGTCGTTAGGGTGGTAACTACAACTAGCCACGGTCGAGGCCTCCCACCAGCCCAGACCATGGAAAATTCAGAAATTATAAATTACTAGCTGATGCCCGCGACTTCGTCCGTCCGTCCGACTTATGTCACTCTCCAGGTCATCAACTATACCCATGCTAAAAATCACGTCGTACCGTTGCTCCGTTGCGGCGTGATTGAAGGACAAACCAACAAACCAATAAACCAACAAACACACTTTCGCATTTATAATATTTATAATATTAGTATATGATATGATATTAAATTGCCTCTGCCGGGAATCGAACCCGGGACATCCCACTATAAGACCACAGCGCTTACCACTGCACCAGGGAGGTCGTAAGTTCGTACCTATTCGTTCCTAAATTAATTTCCTAGGTATTTTCCTCAAAGTGAAAACCTAAGTGAATATTTTAAGTAGGTAAGTATAAGTAAGCAAAATTAGCAATCCCTGTGTGTTTTAAAGGCTGCCGATGTTTAGCCTCTGCGCAGCTGCATCGTCTTATACGCATCACTGCATCCCGGCTTTGTGCGTGCCGATACGCTGCCAGACCCAAGTTATACGATGCAGCGGTTTGTTACACAAAACTGATGAACGCCGATGTTGACGCGGTTACGCATGTTTACTCGTGCAATATAATAAAACAACGTAAGTATATAACTACATAATTAGCAATCCCTGTGTGTTTTAAAGGCTGCCGATGTTTAGCCTCTGCGGCTGCATCGTCTTAAACGCATCACTGACGGCTCGCAGCATCCCAGCTTTGTGCGTGCCGATACGCTGCCAGACCCAAGTTATACGATGAAGCGGTTTGTTACACAAAACTGATGAACGCCGATGTTGACGCGGTTACGCATGTTTACTCGTGCAATATAATAAAACAACGTAAGTATATAACTATACAAAATTAGCAATCCCTGTGTGTTTTAAAGTCTGCCGATGTTTAGCCTCCGCGCAGCTGCATCGTCTTATACGCATCACTGACGGCTCGCAGCATCCCGGCTTTGTGCGTGCCGATACGCTGCCAGACCCAAGTTATACGATGCAGCGGTTTGTTACACAAAACTGATGAACGCCGATGTTGACGCGGTTACGCATGTTTACTCGTGCAATATAATAAAACAACGTAAGTATATAACTACAAAATTAGCAATCCCTGTGTGTTTTAATGGCTGCCGATGTTTAGCCTCTGCGGCTGCATCGTCTTAAACGCATCACTGACGGCTCGCAGCATCCCAGCTTTGTGCGTCCCGATACGCTGCCAGACCCAAGTTATACGATGAAGCGGTTTTACAACTCAAACTCAAAGTATATTTATTCAAATTAATAATGCAAAAATTAATAATGCATAGACACCTACACCGTACACCTTCTGAACGTCACGTTTACAAAGTATAAGACGTGATGGTGATAATTAACCTGGGTATCTTAAAACTAAAGCTACGAGGGTTCCAAACGCGCCCTGGTCTGAGAAGGGACCACAACAAACTCAGCCAGGGTTTTCTTATTATTATCACCACCTCACAAATATCGTAAATCCATACTAATATTATAAATGGGAAAGTGTGTATGTTTGCATGTCTGTCTGCTACGCTTTCATGGCCCATCTGTTCAACCGATTTTGATGAAAATTGGTACAGGGATAGGTTTTATCCTGAAGAAGGACCTATATCCACGCCGACGAAGTCGCGGGCATCATCTAGTCGGGTATATTTAGGAGAAGTTACTTAGGTACCTACGTCAAAAGTACGTAGTAGTAGTATTTTATACCCAACATTTGATGGAGCAACGTTAAAGTGAGTCAAGTTTTAAAAATGTACCTACCCCTCGCTAGATTAAACACTGAATTCTCGATATAGGAGTTAGGACCTATTTAAGTTACATTTCCACACACAAAACTAGGTTTGGCCTCATAATATAGCGGGCGATGGTGAGAGCTATTTTCTAGATAAGAGTAAGTTTTAAGAGTAAGAGATTCGTAGAAATACCTACACGAGTAATCGGCATAGCCAATCGACAAGATTCATGTTCATTGGATGTTAAGACGAAGATGATTAGTTAACACTGACAAAATGTTAGCAAAATGACTTATAACAAAAAAATAGGACTCTACAGTCCGTCAAACTTATTTAACCCGGTGGCAAAAATTGGAACAAATTTTTAAGCCTGTAAAGTTTTTTTTAATTTTATTTTTCATATCTAGGTACTAGCGACGCTGTCACCGGGTAAGTTTGACTCTTGAAAGTTTCTGACTTGGACCACGGCCGTCGCATTAAAAAAGGATGAGAATCTTTCCAGCGATAGATTACAGATTAGATCGCTCTGTACTCTGTGGCCAATTTGGCGCGCGGTGCGGTGTCTTCCTCAAACCGAGCGCTTTTTGACGTAGGCATCTTTATGGTATCACTAACTGATGCCCGCGACTTCGTCCGCTTGGATTGAGGTTTTTTAGTTCCCGCGGGAACTCTTTTTTTATTTTTTTTTATTGTGAGATAGTCTTGCGCTCGACTATCATGCTTGCAAACCTAATGATGAGGTCTAGGTTGGAGCGCGCTTGCCTAGAAGATGCCTATTGACTCTTGCCTTGAAGGTACGCTATACGTGGCAGAAAACACGTGCGCTGGGAGGGTATTCCACACTATCGGTTTGGATCAAAAACGTCGAGCAAAAACATTTCGTGCGGGCAGATTGGACATCAACCACATTAGGATGGTTTAATTTTCCGGGATAAAAAGTACCATATTATGTGCTATTCCAGACTATAATTTAGCTCAGTGCCAAATTTCATCCAGCCATCCATACATCCATCCATCCATCCGAACTTTCACATTTATAATATTCGTCTTATTAGTATAGATATAGGTACTTTAGTATCATATCCAGACGTTATTAGGTACCTAGGATGACAGTTAGCAATTAGCATTCTATCCTTTTCTCTCGAGTGACTATAATCATCAAAGGAAAAGAGATTAAAATAGTTCTATTATCCTAATAGTATCTGGATTGTGTTATACGTAGATGTTATAGACTAGCTGATAATGCCGACTTCATTCGCATGGATTAAGGATTTGCGATTCCTGCGGGAACTCTCGATTTTCTGTTACCTGTTCCTAAGGACTTCCGCCTTTCATCTCCGAACTATTCACCGGTACAGATCTTCATGAAATTTACATAGAAACAACCTGACAGTAGGCATAACTTTTACAAAGAAATAACCCTTTTAGTTTTCGCGAAAAAAATATCCTATTCCTATACCACCTATTGTGATATGTCAGTAGGTAAGTATATTAGCTATACATTGCAAACCAGTAGTTTCATTGTGATGCCTTTACAGACAGACAGACATACAATTATCAAAAATAGTTTTGGGCTCTGTAAGTATCGATACTTGGAAAAAGCTTCCTCCAATATTATGAGTTTTCATACAATATTTAATGTAAGTAGGTAAAGGAATAGTGCTGGGTATATTTGACAACTAGTCAAATAAATTATTTTTCATCATACCTATTCGAAAAACGAATATTGGCTTCAGAGGATAGCGGGAGAAAAATGTAATTTTTAGGCCCATAGGACTTTTCATTTCTCTCTTCTGATTAGTCCGCGTTCGTGCTTGAGTGGCTGTTGTCTTCGATAAGTCACGTGATCAATTTGTTGATCGGATATACGTCTTTACATTTTTTGAATTTCGAACGGAATTATGGCTGCTAGTGCTAGTCCAAAGAGGAAATAATAATTTATTTGTGTTTTATTTAAACTTTAAATATACGTCTAAATAATGTCTACACATAGAAGGTTAATAGGAGTATCTTCTGATTGGTGCTTAAACGTATAGGTAATGTCCATACATAGTAGGTAGGTACTCCTAGCTTTTTCTCTTAAGTAATGATGAAAAATAGTGTGTGTCACTCGGGGCCAAATTTTTTGTTCTCGGGCGGCGTATTTTGAATTCCTCGCTACGCTCAGGATTCTACAATAGAATCCTTCACTTCGCTCTGAATTCAAAATAGCGCCCTCGGGGAACAAAAATTTTCTTTGGCCCCATATAACACAAATAACTATTTTAGTGTTTAATAAATTGTCTCAAAAGTCGAAACATCCACGTCACCTGTTAGTTGTATGTTGAATAACCGTTTTAAAAACCGTCGCAGTCAAGGGCTAACTTGTAGTGGATAAAAAAAAGATTAAAATTTTTAAAAAATGCGTCTAACTTTGATGACGTCACAATTCAGTATTTCATACAAAATTCCATACTAAGCGCGCGTTTTTAGGTTTGAGAAAAAGTTGCTGTACCTTGACTAGTTGTCAAATACCTATAGGTATTTTTTTCTTTTTTTATTATTTACCAAGTTTATCAACCATCCATACTAGGATGATTGGTTTGGTAATTAAATAGAAACGTAAGCATTACCATCATCATCGCAAATCGTTAAAGAAAATAATATGTTTGTAAGATTATGACGACCGCAGTGGCGCAGTGTTGAGCGCTGTTGCCTTAACGTGCAGAGGTCCTGGGTTCGATCCCCGGCAGGGTCAATTTGGGAATTTATAATTTCTGAATTTTCCCTTGTCTGGCCTGCTGGGAGGCTTCGGCCGTGGCTAGTTACCCCCCTACCGGCAAAGACGTGCCGCCAAGCGATTTAGCGTTCCGGTACGATGCCCTGTAGAAACCGAAAGGGCAGAGGAAAGGTATAACTGCCATACCCCTAACAAGTTAACCCGTTACCATCTTAGACTGCATCATCACTTACCATCAGTTGAGATCGCAGTCAAGGGCTAACTAGCTATTAGTGGAATAAAAATAATTGTTTTGGGCTTAGTATCGCTGCTTGGAAAAGCTTCCTCCAATATTATTAAAGTATTCAATCATATCTTCAATTCGTATCAATTCATATCTATAGGTAGGTACTATTGTACAGTACAATATTGCAGTTATTATTTTATCTATCATCCATAGGTATACTTAGATGATTGGTTTGGTAATTAAATAGAAACGTACGTAAGCATTGCCATCATCATCGCAAATACCTATAGGTAGTTAAAGAAAATAATATTATGTCGTAAGATTATGTGACATAAAGAAGTTCATTACTTAAGCTCACACAATAGGGTCTAATCAATTCTTTAGAATACAGACTTAAAGCCAAATAAAAGCGTCAACACAAAGGCGGTACATTTACGCAATGTTACAAACGCAGCCAAGAACTGAAGAACAATCCCTTACAAACTGCGAAACTAGAGAATAAATCTGGCGATGCGTAAATTAAGGATCAGACTCTATTCAACTAAGGTATAAGTGCAAATATACAAAAAAAATATATAATGGTTAAGTGGGAGTGGGGCTTGCAAGCTGGGATGGTTCCGTACATACTCTATCGATAATATTATTAGGTGCTTATGCTATATACTCAGCAGGCGGTAAAAGCTCTTGCGTAGGAAATTAGCTGTTAAATATATAAATTTGTATCGTAATTATTGTAAGTTTGTATCGTAATTATTAGATTGAAACTCGAATGTATTCATTTAATTGAGCTAACAACCGACATAATAAAAGTATTTAAATAATTTTCAGTAAATTTGAGAGTCATCAGGAACTACTTTATTCTTAGGTGAAGATGGAACTTTTGTAGGACATAATAATTATATGCTTTTATAGGATTATCTCTTATTTATATTACCTACTAGAAACTTGATATTTTCCAGAAGTTAATAGTGGACATGAGTAGGATAATCATTTTTATTTCGACTTGATAGCTGCAGTTAGTTTAGAGACAAACTGCGTTGGAACCGGAAATGCCCGGTAGCACAACAAAGTGTACTGGAAAAATGTCCTCCATTAATAAAACAAGCAGAAACAAAGTCTCTTGCTCGTCACTTGCACTATGTTAACATTCGCAGCAAGTCATTATCTGTTAGTATCATTGCTAGTGGGCATTTGACTTAAGGTTTTCATTATCTATTGCATCATGGGATGCGGAACCCTAAAAAAATATAAAGAAAAATACTCGGGCCCCGCGTATCTAAATGTCCCGCTGTGGTGTACCCGATTGTTCTTACACAAACACTTTCTTTATTCGAGAAAAAGGGCTTTTATTTATTTTTTAGCCCCATTGTGGAAAACGATTTTTGATGGTTGACTTAAGCTGAATTTTGAAAATTGTTCATTGTATCGCACGTAAACTCTGTTTGGGACTAAGGGTGTAACGTAAACGCGATTTGACCTTTGCGTTAAAAAAAAATATGGCTCAATTCAGGCGGGAAACCGATCGCGACGAGTGTTAGGACGAATTATAGGTACAATTATTGGCGTCTAGCACGTCTCTGTCATGTTAGCTTTAGGTGTTTTTAATACCTATTCTGAGGCATTAGCTAGGTGTTGCCTGCGGCTTCGTTCACGGTAAGTTGGATTTTGATTGGTTTTCTATCCCCATTTTATATTTTCAGTTTTCAAAAATCCTTTCTTAGCGAATGCCAACGTTTTATCTTATGCCAGCCCGAAACGTCCAGATGGTTTGAGCTGTGCGTTGATCTATCAGGCAGTCACCTTTTCCTTTTACATATTTAGAGGAACATAAATAATATTCCAAGTCTATTCTTAGACAAGATGGCGTCATGAAACACCTTAAAAAAAACTAAAAATTGACCCTAGCTGTGAAACGAAAAAAGTTTATCAAATAACTGCCCATCGTGAAATCTGTCTGGGAGCAACGTAAAGTTGACCTCTGCGTGAAAAAAAAGTTACGACTCAATTTATCCGGGATAACCAGTCGTGTCGAATACCGTGACATGGCATCGTCGGATCTCACAATAAGTAAGAGCGAGCGTGAAATTAGTCCCTGTATAATTTAGGGCCAACTCATTCGGCGTGACGTTTGCCGCGTGTACGCCATTGTACGGGCGCAGCGTGCGAAAGCGGTTTTTGTTGATTTTGGGTTATACAACTTTGGCGGGCGGCCGTTATGATTATGGAACTAATTGTGTGTGACGCTACTTGTTACTGATGTCATTAATTTTGTTAAGATATCACGATAGTGTCGTGTTGTTTGATTAACAGTGTGATATCGAGTTTTCTTGTTCACTTAAATTATTTATTTTCACCTATCCGGTATCCCCTCAAACGAAGCCTATGTACCTAAGCATGTGCTAAGTATGTAAGGGCTGTTTATAGGTTTTTGTTGATTTTGGATTATACAACTTTGGCGGTCGGCTGTTATGATTAAGGAACCTAGTTGTGTGTGACTTGTTACAGATATTATCATGACAAGCTTACTTTTGCTTTTGCCACATATATCGTAATATAGCCTAGTGGCTTAGACGTTTAACTTCCAGCCCAGTATGACGGGGTTTCGATACTCTGGCATGCACTTCTGACTTTTCTAAGTTTGAACCGTAAAATGTACCTTGCTATACCTAACGGTGAAAGAAAACATCGTAATGAAACCTCCATGCCCGGGTGTGTTAACTCAGCCAGTCCACACATGTCCATCGTGCTAGACTATGGCCAAACCCTCTTCATGCTAAGAGGAGATTCGTGCTCAGTATCAGTAGGTAGTGGGTCAGCGATGGGTTGAAATCATAATGGGCTACCTACTTAACTTTTTTTTTTGTTTGCGGAAGGAATCTGGGACTTGGGCTTAGTGGGTTTGCCTAAAAGGTCACGACCCTCAGAAATAAAAAAGCGACGCAGAGAGATTTATGCATAGGTCCATTTCTACTTACCATTGCTTAGGCTATAAAAAAGTTACATTAGTAGGTATGTAATAGGTATAACAGTAGATACTTATTCAACCCGTAAGATGTAAAAATTTAACATCCCTTCTTGCTTGGTAAGGATATAATAACCCCAAGACGGTTGGGCTGTAAAACCTAACCGTTTACGAGCGGCCGCGGTCTGAAATACCCCGGTTTTAGTAGTTTCGCTACATAAAACCGTATAACACCTACTTTTTTAATCTGAATGTGTATAGTTTACGACATTACATACCTAGTGTAACTTGTAAAACGGCACTGACTATCAAATACTGTAAAAAAAGTACTTAATGAGTACTCCTGTACCTACTTATTTATTTTTCTGCCCATGTTTTTTCCTTATTATCTATTGATTTAGGTGACAATATTATTTTTCGTTATATCCCACGTAACTAGGGCATCAATGTAAGGTTTCTTAAAAATTTTAAAACAAGAACACTCAAAATACATATTGTTTAAGTACCAGATAAATAAGTAGGTATACTAAAGTTGTTTTCGAATTATATTATAACGTCAACGGAATAACTACAAACCGAAACCAACCTATAATAAATGTTTGAGCGAGTTAATTAAAAACTTTCTTTACAATTTTACTACATTTCTTATTTTAGGAACGTAAAGTTAAGGTACACTGACTTAATAAATAAAATAGGTAGGTACAGTTTTCCAGCAAAAACAACTGCATATTTTCCCAACTAGCAACTCGCGTTACGAAACTTTACAGCCATCTTTACTAAAAATACCGAGACAAACTTCCGATAATAACCGTGGAAAACTTTTGTAACGTTCCCATAAGGACATCGCAACTTGGGCCCGTACGTTCCTGAACATACCGGTGCTTTTCTATAAACCAAACCTAAACTGAAAACGCAAACGAACTTTTCTATGTGAAAAACTTGAAAACCAAATTCGAACATCGAATCATACAGCATAGCCGCGACTGGAACGCCACATTGCGAACCGCTTTTATGTGGGCGTGAATTGTTACACAGGTTTGTGTGTGTGCGTTGTATGGGTCGTGTCTGTGTGCGCACCCACCCTAGGGTGCCTACACACGGGCTACACGGCCCCTCTAGGCCCCGCCCCTCTGATGCTCACACGGCTGACTTGGAATCAGATGGCTCGGCCAGTCGTAAGCGAGCCGTGACATCGGAAACGGTTCGTAGCTTTCCAACGGCCTCACCAATACTTAGGGCATTCGATGATTTCGCGGTACGTTGGACCCCGGCCGGGTTCAGAAACTTGTCAAATTAAAGAATAGGCACGCGCTCGAACGGTTCAATAGATTTTCGGACTGTGTTTAGTTTTAGTGATATTTTGGTGTTACGGACTGTTTTTGTGTTCTGCTCTACGATACCGACGCATCGATTTAGGTAGGTCGATTCCGGACTCCTTTTGAATCTTAAGTATGTTATGGGTAGGTACTGGTATGTCTGCTTGAAAATAACTTTTGGAATTGTATATTAGAAATAAGTACAAAGCCACATTCCAATCATTATTATGCTACGAGTGTTATTGAATAAGACATAATTTTGATAATATTGGATTATATCAGCAACTTAAGTGATCTTCTGTAGGTATGGAACGCAGTTCATGTCACACATGTAAATTTAGGTAGGACTGTTTAAAAACATAATATTAGGTAGGATATACATTATATCGGAGGATCGACAGCCTTTATAAACTAAATATTTTATATGACGTTCACGTAAGTGCATGGAAATTGGAATACATTTTCCGTTGCTCAATTTAGGGTTAAAAATTAACAATCATTTTAATATAAATAAATGAAGTTCATGAAATTATTATTTATCTTTAAAAAAAAGTGTTAGATAACATATTTACATATTATATGCAATTTTTTATAAAACGATATAATTTTATGTTTTTTGAATGCTCTACAAGTACCTAATATATGTTATGTACATTATATTTTAAACGAGACATTAATCCTGGGTCTAATAATAAAAAAAATGTCTAGGAAATTTAAATCAATATTATTTTTCCGCTTTAAAAGTTTAAATCCATGCTATATTGTATAAAAAGGTATACAATATAGCATGGATTTAAACTTTTAAAGTGGAAATTATTATTAACTTAAATTTACACTTTACATGAAAGAAAAGCTTTTAATATCCCAGAAATATTAACAAAAAACTTGTGAGTTCCATTTACATACAGAAGTAGGTACCTACTACCTACTATGAAACCAGCTCCCTCCATTTAGACCGCTTGAAAATAAAGAAACCTATAAAAAATGTGTCAAAAATAATATAAAACTTAAAATCGTTCCAAGTTACCGTTTACAAAAAATATATTAAAACCTCTACCTGTTTCAAACGTCTCTATCATACCCCGGCTTGTAATTTGATATTTTTGTTTGGCGCAAATTCCTGATGCGGGGCTTTTTGAACAGTAATCGAATCGTGGACCTCGCGTCTCATTGTTGGAGATAATTTGTAATAGTAAACATTTATACTTTTGTTAGTTTTTTGTCACTTCCAAATTTGAAATGTGATACTTGCTATTTGTATTGTCGAAATTTTTAAATGACTGAGATTTTAGTTATTATTATTTATATGCTCGATGTGCCCGATGACAGGTTTTTTGAATTAATTTGAAATAACTTGGCCTACGTATTTTCTAAAAATTTCAAATCAAAATACCATACTGAATTTCAATTTCAAGGAGTAAGAAAAAATAATGTAAATAAAAAGTAGTCTTTTTTTCAAATTTTATAAACGAAAAAAAAACGAAAATTTCCAAAAAAAACGTTACATTTTATCTAATGTTATGTACTCATCGAAATCATTTCAATATCAGCTACCGATAGCAAACATAAAACAGCATAGGTCTTACAAATGGGACCAAAAAAAAAACAACAATACCTCTTTGAACTATACCGAAACGTATATATGGGAATCTATTGTGAAAGGTTGTGTCCGAAAAATTTTGTAATTTCGTTAAATAGAGATCTCGTATTGTGGCAAATAATTCAAATAATTTCTGCGGTAAACGATACTTGGGACACAATGGATGACAGTGATGCGGGTCCCAATTTGCTAAAATGTGTGCTCTTTGAAAATTCTTTTTACGTTAATATAGAGTACAGAAAAAGAGCGCTTACCTTACGATTTTATTTTGAAAAATGTCTATGCCTATAAAAATATATTTTGATACGTATATAATATATATATTGCAATCTGTTTGAAAAATATGAACTGTTTCGTTATGATGTAAATATTTTTTATTTTCATTATTATTTAATTTATGTTGAATATTTTATTTACATGGGGTTAATTATTGTTACTTATTGTTTTATTTTAGGACGTAGGTAATTTTTTTGACCTAAAACGTATTGGTAATGATTCTGAATATAACAAAAATATAAATTCATTTAAGAAGATCACTTTAAAGTTCAACAAAATAAAAAATGGAACATATTTTCCCCCGTACGTTAAGTACCTACCATATCGACCGACAAAGTAAAAAAAAGTCATCGTAAAATCAATAAATCGACGCCAATTCATACGCCGACAAAGTTGCTACGCATTGTAACGAAACTATTATTTATACTTGAAAAGCTGTTCAAGTGTTGACATCACCATTATGTAACAAGGGTGCCAATTGAATATGACAATTTTTTCACCTATTAATGACATATTTTTTGACAAAAGAGACATAACCATTGACAGTTGTATCTACGTTCTCACATGCTGTCATTACACGGTAGTAAAAGGTTCGGGCGCAAATGTCAAGGGAGCGTTTACGATCTGCCTAAACTGTGTTCCAAATTTAAAAGTGCCGTTTTTTTTCTCTGTATAAATCGCCGACAAAACATTTTTAATTTATTATTTAATAACTGAAAATATCTGTAAGAGGAAAAATCATCAATGTAAGATTTTTATTTTGAAAAAAAAATATTTTATTTTTAATACACTTCTTTATGTGAATAAAATCATTTTGTGTGTATTATAATCTTCTTAAATTTGATATTAAACCACCTTCTGTATTACGGCCTAAAGATTGAGAAAAAAAAAAGTTAAAATAATCCCCGATGGGCTCAAAATAACACCTCTTTCGTCTCAATAGCCTCTCACCCTTGACGATGAGGCTTAATAAGGATTAAGATAGAGCCTTTTAAAGTAAAAAGCTTTCGATGTATCTCGCTTATTATATTTAATTTTTTTCCTTTGTTTTTACGTCTGCTGTGCCGGTTTTAATTGTTTGATTTTTTAATGTATTAACGAGTTAAAAAGTGCCAATTCTTTTATTTTGGATCGCATTTTTTCCACAATTTATGAAAATCTTGAATGTAAACTGTACCTATATTTAATAAAACAGTTCATTAACATGACATTTAAAAAAATAAAAGCAAAAAGCTAAGAAACACTTTGAATTTGTAATTTTGTTGAAAAAGAGTTAGTTGTCAAGTAAGAGATTTTTTTGTAAATTCTCTGTTTGACAAACATTCATAGACAGATATACTTACATCCATAGCTCTAAAAAATAACTCATAATTCCACCCATTAAAAGTCTGGGTTAACTCAATAAAATAGTTTTAAAAAATGAAAAATAAATCTATCATAAAATCTAAATATCATATAATCTAAATCTAATATCTATCTAAATAGTTATCTTCTCATAGTTCATAGTCATACCTCTAATTCCTAAGCAATGATATCATTACAACTCATCATTTTGTGTGCTTTTTAATTATTTTTAACAGAATGAAGTAGCTCGGAGGTGTTGTATTGAATACACAAACAATATAACAGATTGATTTATCGACTCGAGCCGGGCAACGTTTTGTATAGACAGTAAAAAAATATAGAAAATATTGAGCATTTATATTTTACATTAATTTTAAAACTTTACGGTTATACGGCCCCTATATGCTAGAATAATTCATGCCTTAATTTACTACCTACTGAAAATTGAAAATAAAATATTAACTCTCGAGAACGAACGAACTTTTTTGTTATCAAATGGTTTTAATTATCAAAATTTAAAATTAAGTTTGATTTACGTACCTACTTCAAAAAGTACAAAATAAGTCTTATCTATGTGATGTCATCATTTGTTTAAACTATTCTTTTAATATCTTAAAGAGAAAGTAAACTATGCAGTAAGCGATTAAAGTGTCTGTCGGTTTTGCATAATATGTTCAGTTTTTGGCTTTTCGAATTCCATAATTTTTTAACCACATATTGATCGTAAGATGAAAATAAGTAGCTTTAATTTCAGACATTTCTCTAATATGGTTTTATGGTCTAATGTGGTAATAAAACTGCTACTTAATCTTTAAATCTTTAGGAATTATGTATCACATGTAATGAAATAGGAAAGAAACAAGTAAATCAATACAGATAAATAGTTTGCGTCCACCACTAGGTACAGCCCATTAACGTCCCACTGCTGGGCACAGGCCTCCACTCTCATAGGAGAGAGGGAATTAGAGCTTAGACCCACCACGCTGTTCCAATGCGGGTTGGCAGGCTTTAACGACTATTATCATGTTAGTGATAATAACCGGGACCGACGGCTTAACGTGCTCTCCGAGGCACGGGGGTGAAACACCACCAACTTCCTATCTCCGGGCCAGTACTGAGAATTTCTAGTCAGAAAAACCCAATATCAAACCGACCCGGGACTCGAACCCGGGACCTCGTCGGCCGCAGTCGAACATGCCAACCACTAGACCAACGAGGCATTTGCGTCCATTTAATACAATCAAATGAGCAAAGTTAATTACGATATAGGTAGCTACGTAATTATATAATAATCTATATTAAGTATGTACTTTTAATTGTTTCTGACAACTCAATCTAATCAATTTCGCGTTCCAAGCGACTGGGCCGATGAAAAGCATAAAATCATTTACATTTAGAATTATTTTGCTGACGGTTTCCGACTTCGGATTGAAATGAAACGTGCCGCACTTTGTTAGCTATTTATATTAGGATCAAAACTAATTGTTAAAAGGCGGTATGTTCTCTACATACTGCTATGAAATACAACTATCTGACTCAACTCGTGTGGAATTTCTATGAATTACATCTGGGGGTCTAAGTTAGAGTTTCCAGTTTTGACTGCAATAATATGCCAGTTAGTCAGTTTATCACCAAATCCGGAATTCTCAAAATCTTTCCTTAGTGCACCCCTAATTTGTAGACCCTTATAGAGTATAGACCTACACATCACACATAGATGACTAGTTGATTCCCACGTCTTCGTCCGCGTGGATTAAGGTTTTTTGGTTCCCGCGGGAACTCAATAATTATGATAAACTTCAGGATAAAATCCATACATGCATCTATCCATCCATCCATTCATCCAAACTTTCGCATTTAAAATATTAGTATAGATTGCAAATTAAGTGCAGTTGTGCCAAATTAAGCCAGTGCATATTTTTAAAGAAAAACATAAAAGGATTTTTATAAAGGTAATTATTAATTTGCTGACGGTTTCGAACTTGAGTTGAATTATTTTCTATGAGGCTATTTCTATGATATATTATCATTTATTTCTATGAGGATACGAACTACTTGTAGTGTAGTATTGTCCTCTTAATAATGTTACCGACTCTTAAAAATTAATATGCTTTGTCTGGTTGGTCGAATATGTTGGATGAATGCAGCTACTACTTAACAGTTGGTAATTATTTTTACTAGAATCAAAACTACTTGTAAAAATGCAGTAAGTATCTAATAGTTTCCTTAATTTTGTCATAATATACGTTAATAGTTATGTTTACTATACTAGTGATGAAAATTATAAATATACTAGCTGATGCCCGCGACTTCATCCGCGTGGATCGAGGTTTTTCGGTTCCCGCGGGAACTCCTTAATTTTTCAGGATAAAAAGTAGCCTATGTGTTATTCCAGACTATAATTTCTCTCTGTGCCAAATTTCATCCAGATCCGTTCAGCCGTTGGGGCGTGATTGAGTAACAAACATCCATACATCCATACATCCATACATTCATCCAAACTTTCGCATTTATAATATTTATATACTAGCTGATGCCCGCGACTTCGTCCGCGTGGATTGAGGTTTTTCGGTTCCCGCGGGAACTCTTTAATTTTCCGGGATAAAAAGTAGCCTATGTGCTATTCCAGACTATAATCTATCTCTGTGCCAAATTTCATCCAGATCCGTTCATCCGTTGGAGCGTGATTGAGTAACAAACATACATCCATACATACATACATCCATCCATCCAAACTTTCGCATTTATAATATTTATATGGATATTTGAAAATCGAGTCGCTAATTATTTAGTGTATTAAAGTTTCTTTTCGTACTAACAAACTACAAAGGTGCGCGAGATTTCAACCTTGAAAAACTTTTCGTGTGAAGTAACTTTATTTATACGTTTTTTTACTTTTTCTTTCAAAGTTCATAAAATAGTAGCATCAATAAAACCTGGGATACACTAACAAAACAATTAGAGCATTTATTTTGTCACGCACATGGAAAATGTAAATATCTACTTACATAAGCATTTAATTACATAGGTAAAAATCTTCGGCCGTTAAAAGCGAAAAGCGGTTCTTGAAAATCTAAAAGACGCTGACGTAGGTATTTTCGCTCACATAATCAGATTGTTGAATAGAGAAAAAACATCAAACGAGCATTATGACACTCGACGATTCAAAGCACCGAGCTTACATCACTGTTAATTATATAGAAGGTACATTTCTGTTTTTTTTTAAATTTTAAACGCAGTGAAAAGGACGCGCTTTGACGTTTGCAACTTAGCGAGAGGGCTCTTCACGTAGGTGCCTATATTATGTTTTGTGTTTGGGAGGCACGTGTGTAACGTGCTTTATGCTTTGATGCTGCTTTTCGAATTTCGAATGCTGGAGTCAAATAGGTATAATGACAAGAGCGAGTCTTTGGCGACACTTTGATGACGGAAGTAGAGACGAGACGAGCGCAATATGAATGGGTATGGAATGCTGACATTTTCGGTGTTCCCGTCTATTTGTGACTCAAAACCACTAAAGTAATATAATAATTGGGAAAGTGTCTGTCTGCTACTACTTCAAGGCTCATAATTTGTTCTACTGATTTTGGCGAAAGGTACAGAGATAGCTTCCATCCCTGAGAAGGACAAAAGTTACCTTTTTACCCGAAATAGGTATCAAATGTGGGCACGTGGACGAAGATGCGGGCATCAGTTAATTTTTCTACAACGATCAGTCATTTTGTATCTTAACTGTTTAAAAGTGCTAAATTTTGTCAAATAATGGCTTCAATTATTTTAATCAAGTTTCATCAAAGGTAAAGTGCTAAAAGAAGGGTTCAATATAATATTATGACGTACGTTACGAATGCTGGTAACAAAACAAAATAGTTAGTGAAGTTAAATGTTAGTTATATTATAATGTATATTGTAATGGCATAATAATATACTCAAAAGAGCTTATAAGTATCTACTAAAAATGAAAACATGCCTACTACGGACAAAACAAAATTGTCTGTCGGACAAAAACACACATATAGGTAGGTACATCAAGTCCACAGTGTATTTTCATCCTAAGTGTCTAAGCGGAAGTTTCATACAAAAAGTTTACTTCAAAGAAACAAGATGTATCAAGAACGTGAAGTAAAATCGACTCCACTTAGAGACATTAGCGGCACCTGCGAGTAACGAGTTGAATCAATGCGAGCTAATGAGCTGTGGCGGAACCAGACGATTCGATACTTAGGAGGTCCCGTACTATGAGTATTGAGTAGATATTTACTGCAGTTTCACGTTTGGTGTTTCTATTTCTTTTTATCGACTACTAGGTGCAGATGATCGTACCTTTAGTTTTAACTTTTAAGATAATTAACTGGACGTCAATACAGTAAGTATATTTATTCAATTTAGGTACAGTGTACCTAAATTGAATAAATATACTTTGAATTTGACTTAAATGCGTTCGCCCGCGTGAATTTAGGATTTAAGATCCCGAGGAAACTCTTTGATTTTCCGGGAGAAACAGCATAGGTCTCTCTCCAGTATGGCTAGCATGTGCACTACGAGTAAAATTATGTCTACCCGTTATCTCTATCTGTCTACCGGAGCTAAGATGGTTACTTGTCTCGTTTCTTCAAATGTAGAGATAAAAGTAATATTTCTTATCTGTGGTATTTTTCTCTACGAACCTTTACATGTCAACTATTTTTTTATTGTAATATGTATACCGCATTTTGTGCATGTTAGGGTAGGTAAATGAAAAATTTGCCGGCAACGACAACATCTCTCTCTCTCGTCGCGAGATAATCTCGTTGTGCGCATGCTAAACACACTGGTCCTCAATTTTAAGTACTATAGCTTATATTGACTATTATTTATTTCGAAGACTATGTAGGTTAAAGAAAAGTCCAAGAAATGTATAATGTAGGTAAGTAATAGGTAATAATATGTCATGGGAAGGTAAACGCACCTGCTAGTGGCAAGTTGAATCAGATCGAGCTAATGAGGTGTGTCGGATCCAGACATCCGATCTTATGCGGTGCTCGCCGATCGAGACGGTCTATGAATCTTATGCTTTAGGTGTGATCTTATCTCGGTAATAGATTTTCTTAGGATTTTATTTTAAAAGTCTTTAAAAGATTAAGCTAAGATTAGCTGATGATTCATTTATATAAAAATTTTAAACCTCTAGTACAATAAATATAAATGCGAAAGTTTAGATGGATGGACTTTTTATTTCCGCGGGAACCATAAAACCTCAATCCACGCGGACAAAGTCGCGAGCATCAGCTAGTAATATTATAAATGTGAAAGTTTGGATGGATGAATAGTATATGGATGGATGGATGTTTGTTACTCAATCACACCAGAACTGCTGAACAGATCTGGATGAAATTTGGTGCAGAGATAGATTATAGTCTGGACATAGACTACTTTTTATCAAGGAAAACGCGGGAACCAAAAAACCTCAATCAACGCGGACGAAGTCGTGGGCACCAGCTAGTCTTAAATATTTATTCATGTCTAAAATCCAAGATGCTAAACTAGAAAACGTTAGCAAGCAAATGTTTATAAAACCTCAGTTAAGTGGCCGTCTGAGCCAGCTAAAGGGGAAACTCTTGGCTTGTGAAATTTAAAATTCCAACCCGCCATGATAATGTTTGTCGATAACTTGTACGTTTATACGCTCGTTCGGTTAATTTTCTAGGAAACTCTACGTATTGTAAACTGAACTTCCGTATGAGTAGGTGGGTACTGGGTACTATGTGTTTTTACCCGATTTAGGGTCAGCATCCCTGTTCTCTAACTCAGTGGCTATCAAAAATGAAAGGCATTGACATATATTTTTTATCCATCGAAGGTTTGCTATCAAATAAAATAACAATGTTTCATAGCAAACCTTCAATGGAAAAAAAATAAAATCTAGCTTTTCATTTTTCAAAGCAACTCTTTTAAAGAATAGGGGGGCTGAATACATTTGTATTTTGCATCATACTTCATACTAATATTATAAATGCGTAAATTTGTTTGTTTGTTGGTTTGTTGGTTTGTCCTTCAATCACGTCGCAACAGAGCAACGGATCGACGTGATTTTTTGCATGGGCATAGTTGGGGACCAGGAGAGTGACATAGGCTTTATCCCGGAAAATGAAGGTGTTCCCGTGGGAATTAAAAAAACTTATTCCACGCGGACAAAGTCGCGGGCATCAGCTAGTCATCTATAAAAGTATCGTGTTCATATACCTACCGCATAATACTGTCTGCCCATCTGTTTGACTTTATTCTTTGTGGCTTATATTAAGCAGAGCTAGCAAGAACTTTAAAAAAACTATTAAATTCTTTATTCTAAAGAAAATATTTTCATACTAGATGATGCCCGCGACTTTCATTCACGTGAATTTAGGTTTTGGTTAAATCCAGTGGAACTCTTTAATTTTCTAGGATAAAACGTAGGTATCTTAAATTCTTCCCAGGGGTGTAACCACAGAACATTTAATAAGAGGTTAGAAAGGCCCTAGTGCAAATTTTGTACGGAAACCGCTGTCGCCGTTTTGATCCCACCATTCTTCACTACTACTAATCTAAACGAATACACACGAGAGTTCCTATGTGTGCGTGAGGCAGAAAAAAGCGCTGCGATTGGCGAAGCTACGCACACTAGTGAAACTTTAAACTTGCGCGTGTTGTCGTGTAAAACAGCAACATACGCTAGGGATTGACTAAAATATTTTTTATCGATGTTTATTTTTCGTACGGTTGACAGCATGTCAATATTCATATTGTTAACTTAAGTTGGACTCTATGTCTGTAGATTTTACTATTTTATTTTAAACTAGCTGATGCCCGCGACTTCGTCCGCTTGGACTAAGTTTTTTCGATTGCCGCGGGAACTCATTAATTTTCCGCGATAAAATGTATGTATGTATATTCTTTATAGCTGATGCCCGCGACTTTGTCCGCGTGGAATAAGTTTTTCAGTTAATTTTCCAGGATAAAAAGTATCCTATATTACTATCCCACGGTATAATCCCCCTATAATGGTGAAACACGTACTTCTTCACATTTTAACGAAAGCCCAAATGCTGTTTCATGGCTATAACTTGAGAAATTAAGGATTTTCATACAAACTCTCAAATTCCTATTTCACCCCTTCGGGAGTGGAATTTTGAAAAACTGTGAAACACATATGTTTTCATTTTCAACCCGCAGCTCATATACCAAGTTTCATGGCTAGAAATTAAGGACTTTCATACAAACTTTCAACCCTTTTTCACCCCTTCGGGGGTAGCATTTCGGGATAAAAAGTATCCTATGTCCTACCTCGTAGTATGGGCTCAAATCGTGCCAAGTTTGAATTCATTCAGTAGTTTCGGCGTGATGCGCGGCCAAGATACAGACAGACAGACAGACAGACAGATAAAAATGAAAAAA
Source organism: Erebia ligea (assembly GCA_917051295.2). Lineage (NCBI taxonomy): Eukaryota > Metazoa > Arthropoda > Insecta > Lepidoptera > Nymphalidae > Erebia > Erebia ligea. The sequence goes on from OU785241.1 coordinate 5,840,115, forward strand.
ATTACAGATTTGGCTTCAGTATCGAATAATGAGTGACCTCAAAAAAAAATTTTCAAAATATCTTCAATGTACAGAATTGGACCTGTTACAGTTTTATTATAAGTATAGATTAAAAAATGTATGGAGACATAATGATATTTCTTTTGCTTATAACTACCGTTTCTTTATCAAATAAATATTATAAATGCGAAAGTTTGGATGGATGGATGTATGGATGTATGTTTGTTACTCAATCACGCTCCAACGGATGAACGGATCTGGATGAAATTTGGCACAGAGATAGATTTTAGTCTGGAATAGCACATAGGCTACTTTTTATCCCGGAAAATTAAAGAGTTCCCGCGGGAACCGAAAAACCTCAATCCACGCGGACGAAGTCGCGGACATCAGCTAGTAAGAAATAAATAAAATAAAAAAACAACTATGGTTTACAAATGGTTTTTATTTGAATACATCAACAATATTTAAAACACACTATACAACAAAACCAACAAACACAAAATACTATAACAATATTTCAAACATTTATGATTAAAATCTAAATCTGTAACTATCATTAAAAGTTCATAATAATAAACTCAGAAACAAATAAACTATTTATCGATACGGTGGAAATATGCTACTCAGCCCTATCGACAAGTTACTCTTATTGGGTAATACCACGTAACAAGTGGAGTTGATCGTTCATACGCACTACGCTTTACATTGCCGCTCGCGTACATGACTCTGTTGGAGCGCGTTGTTCGCACCAGCGATGTACATACAAATTTGCGATCCAGTCACACTAGTGAAGGAAAACATAATGTCTTTAGTATTTTCAATTAAATCATTTAAAATCAAGGTTTAATGTACTTACCGATGAAAAGATATCTTGCCATTAGTCACATTGACATTTTGGCTTCTAGCTCTGCAGGTTATTACCGCGCAAGAAGGCATTATAAACACTTTTTTGCGCGTAAAACTTCCCAAGACAGTCCGCGGCCGACTGAGGTGTGCTTTTGGTACATTTGAACCATAGATGATCGTTCGCTCAACATAGTGGCGCGCGTGACCCGCCCACATCGCCTTTCTAACCTCTTATTAAATGTTCTGTGGGTGTAACCAATGTCTCTACTTACTAAATTTCGTCCAAAGAGACATAGCGTGAAAGCGTAGCGACAGACAGACCGATACTTTCGCATTTATAATATAGAATTTGGAAACTATGCATAATTTCATAGACTCTATCATCACGTTCGGAAACCAGAACATACCTACCAAGCAGCGCTGGCAAGAACTGTAAAATAAAATAAAATTCTTCATTCTATAAAGAAAATATAGCCATATGTATAGGAGTAGTATGTACCTACCCTACTTACTCGTAAGTTATCGAAAAGCCAACATTATCTTGGTGGAAGAGGAATTTAAAATTCCAAACTCCAGCTCGAAGTTTTCCCTTTGACGTGCGCGAGGCCACTTGGGGGTAAACTGATTTTTTTTCAACATTTGTAAACAGCGGTAAAGCAGTTTTACTGCATTCTTGGGTTAACTTTGCATAAAACATACATTAATTGTGTTCGTTCGATTGCCTAAATTATTTCTAAATTGTTTATGATTTGTTCTGGTGAGAGGCTTCGGTCGTGGCTAGTCACTACTCTACCGGCAAAGACGTACCGTTGACGCTATGCCTTACCTGTCTCAAATCCTTGGACCTGTGAATCAGTTTAGTCAGTGTTATGCAAAATGGCCTAAGTCTTAAAGCACATGTTCCTAGCCCGTAAATGACGATATTACTACATCTAGTTTTATAATATTATCTCAAGGTGTGATTGTAGTAAACCGTACAACTAGTAAAACCAGTTACCTACTTTAGAGATATAAAAAAAGGGCTATCCTTTCACTTGCAGGTGATTCGTCACTTTTTGAAGCAAAACGCGATATTCTAATTAAATATCGCATTAGAGATAGTAACTTCATGTACGCTGTTAATACTGACATGCGTATAGAGCAATGTACGGTTAATTAATGCAGAGTAAGGTGTGTCCAAACAAAGCGGCAAGTACGCGGCAGCAACACGCGGCGTTTGCAGGACACAATTAGCCTATTAGGATGTTTAGTTAGGATTTCTAACGCGCTGTTGTTTTTTAATTTTAAGTAAATATGGTATGGACCACAGATGTACGCAGGTTACTTTGGTGGTACGTAGGCTACTTTTAAGGTACGCCAGCTACTTTCGAGGTACGCAGGCTACTTTTAAGGTACGCCAGCTACTTTCGAGGTACGCAGGCTACTTTGGTGGTACGTAGGGTACTTTTAAGGTACGCCAGCTACTTTGGAGGTACGTGCGGTACTTTGGTGGTACGCAGGCTACTTTTAAGGTACGCCAGCTACTTTCGAGGTACGCAGGCTACTTTGGTGGTACGTAGGGTACTTTTAAGGTACGCCAGCTACTTTAGAGGTACGCAGGCTACTTTGGAGGTACGTAGGCTACTTTGGTGGTACGCAGGCTACTTTTAAGGTACGCCAGCTACTTTAGAGGTACGCCGGCTACTTTAGAGGTACGCAGGCTACTTTTAAGGTACGTAGGCTACTTTTAAGGTACGCCAGCTACTTTCGAGGTACGCAGGCTACTTTGGTGGTACGTAGGGTACTTTGGTGGTACGCAGGCTACTTTTAAGGTACGCCAGCTACTTTCGAGGTACGCAGGCTACTTTGGTGGTACGTAGGGTACTTTTAAGGTACGCCAGTTACTTTGGAGGTACGTGGGGTACTTAGGTGGTACGCAGGCTACTTTTAAGGTACGCCAGCTACTTTCGAGGTACGCAGGCTACTTTGGTGGTACGTAGGGTACTTTTAAGGTACGCCAGCTACTTTAGAGGTACGCAGGCTACTTTGGAGGTACGTAGGCTACTTTGGTGGTACGTAGGCTACTTTTAAGGTACGCCAGCTACTTTAGAGGTACGCCGGCTACTTTGGAGGTACGTAGGCTACTTTGGAGGTACGTAGGGTACTTTGGTGGTACGCAGGCTACTTTTAAGGTACGCCAGCTACTTTAGAGGTACGCCGGCTACTTTAGAGGTACGCAGGCTACTTTTAAGGTACGTAGGCTACTTTTAAGGTACGCCAGCTACTTTCGAGGTACGCAGAGCTGTACGAGGTACGTACGCACCTCTAAAGTACCTGGCGTAACATAAAAGTAGCCTGCGTACCACCAAAGTAGCCTACGTACCTCCAAAGTAGCCTACGTACCTCCAAAGTAGCCGGCGTACCTCTAAAGTAGCTGGCGTACCTTAAAAGTAGCCTGCGTACTACCAAAGTAGCCTACGTACCTCCAAAGTAGCCTGCGTACCTCTAAAGTAGCTGGCGTAACTTAAAAGTAGCCTACGTAACACCAAAGTAGTCTGCGTACCGCTAAAGTAGCTGGCGTACCTTAAAAGTAGTCTGCGTACCTCTAAAGTAGTCGGCGTACCTCTGAAGTAGTCGGCCTACCTCCAAAGTAGTCTACGTACCACCAATTTTACTGGCATATCTTGAAAGTATTCGTCGTACCGCTAAAGTACTCAGCGTAGCTCCAAAGTAGCCAGCGTACCACCACAGTAATATGCGCATCTCCTTTTCCAGGATACAAGCTATTCTCCTACCTTAATATGTCGTTGAAATCGTAAGATTGTCGATATCGATGTCGATCGAAATAATCCTCAAAATGTAGTCTAGTTGTGATAGTGAAGCTTCGAATGAAGCGACTCATATAGTTATGATAGAACTTCACTTTTTTTTTAATTATTTTTTTTTAATTTATTGAAAACAATACAATAGAAATTAAAGCTAGCTAGCCTAACCTAATTAAGGACTATTAAATATTATTAACTATTAACCTAAACCTTTGTAAGTTCGTTTTTAATCACTAATTATCGCTTATTTTCCTCGCAGGTGTAGTATAAAGCACTATGTATCACTCGGAAGAAAGTAAGATTCCTACCTCGCGTGTATTGCGGCCCTTCGGCTACGTCTCGGGCCTCAAACTACACCCTCGTTAGTAGGTAATCGGTCACTTTCTCCCCTCGGTGAACAATGTACTATTTTTGTGATTCATAAAAACTAGATGATGACCGCGACCTCATCCGCGTGGATTAAGTTTTTTTTTAAATTTCCGCAGGAATTCCGGGTAAAATGCCCTTCCCCGGGACGCTACTTATCTGTATTTCCAATTTAATCAAAATGGTTATAAAAAATGAAGAATAAAAATTATTGCACACAGACAGACATACACACTTTTGCCTAATAATATTAGAATGAATAGGACCTCCCTAAAGACTTCCACTATCCACGCCACGTTTTATGTTTGATACCTACCAATTTTTAAGTAAAAGCACTCTTATGACGTTTGAAAAAAAAAAGTTGCTGATTTGTCTAGTTGTCAAATACCCAATTTTACCGCGTCCTAATAAGGACTTGAGGATTATACCCACGAATATAAAATGCGTGGAAGACTCTTATAACAGGCAACAGCGCGGCATTAGGCGCACGGCAGCCGCGTACGATTGCCGTTTTATGTTTGGACACACCTTAATAGATACGTATATTTTTTCCGATAGGTTTTGTCATAGTTCTACGAGTATAAGTATTATCTAAAAGTCGTATTTAAGTCTTTTAAAAGTTCCTCAAAAGTTTTTGGAATAAGTTAATGGAAATTACAATTAAATGTATACAAAAGCTTAAATTTTTTAAATTTTTAAATAATAACCATAGATATTTAATAAATTTTATAATGTGAGATAACTTAATATGATCCCAGTCCACAGATAATACAAATTTTGTTAACTTTGATAATACTAAATAAAGGCCGCGACTTCGACTGCGTGGATTAAGTTTTTTATTCTTGCGGGAACTTTTTAATTTTCTTGTATAATTAGTAGCCTTTATCATTTACCGGGATGAAAACTATCCCTGTACCAAATTTCGTCAAAATCGGTTAAACGTAGGGGCCGAGAAAGTTGAACAAACAGACAGTCAGACACACTTTTGCATAATTTAAAATTAGTAGCGTGAACGCTCGCAGGTGATTCGTCACATTTCAAAAGTAAAGCGCAACGTACAAATTAAAGTGCTAATTATGGATAATTAACATTATCTACAATGTTAAAAACGTCACTTTTTGACCACAGAGTAGTGTCTTCTCTTAATCATACTTCATATCATATATATACATACGTAATATTATAATAAATGCGAAAGTGTGTTTGTTTGTTGGTTTCTTTGTTTGTTTGTCCTTCAATCACGCCGGAACGGAGCAACGGATCGACGTGATTTTTGGCATGGGTATAGTTGAGGACCTGGAGAGTATAATATGCTACTTTTTATCCCGGAAAATTAAGGAGTTCACGCGGGTATCAAAAAACTTAATCCACGCGGACGAAGTCGCGGGCATCATCTAGTACTTAATACTTGATTTTCAATTTTTATTCACTGAAAAAAACCGCCCGTGTTGAGTGGGAAACCCGTTTTATCATGTCACGACAGCCTGTGCTCTATATAAAAGTTCTAACCCAAAATTCATCCTGTCCGGCCCGTAGCGACATTTCGCCTAGATTTGATGAATTTACAATGAATTTACACAACTCTCGTAGCAGCGGCTACGCGGAAAACTATTTTAATATGTACGTACCGGTGTACGAAAATAAACATTTCCTTGTAACGGTGTACAAGGAAATGTTTATTTTCGGTCCCACTGATTAGATAATGTCCTCCCGATCGAATTTCGACCACGGCGGCCAATCTCCACAGAAATTAGCCATCTGCGCGGAAGATATTATAGTGCACAAGTGTGTGCGCAAACACAGATGCACTCTCTGTTCCTTTGCCCTCATAGCCCGATGGGACGGAAGATCCGACACGACCGGAGAGAGATCAAGCGGTTAAGCCGTATAATCGAGCGATTTCATTGTGTTTTATATTTTTATATATGTATGTATATATATAAATTAGCTATTTAAATGAATAACAGAGGTACGTCTACGAAACTCCAGAATGTTTATCCTAAATAATCTATACTAATATTACAAATGTGAAAGTGTGTCTGTCTGTCTTCCGTCTGTCTGTCTGCTACACTTTAACGGCCCATCTTTTCAGCCGATTTCGACGAAATTTGGTATAGAGGTAGGTTGCATCTTGGGTAAGGAGTAGGACATAGGCTACTTTTTATCCCGGAAAATTAAGAAGTTCCCACGAGAATGAAAAATACTTAAACACGCGGACGAAATCGCGGGCATCATCTAGTAATATTATAATCCATTAATAATAATAATAATGTCCTCCCGACCGAATTTCGGCCACGGCGGCCAATCTCCAGAGAGATTAGCCATCTGCGCGGGAGATATTATAGTGCACAAGTGTGTGCGCAAACACAGGTGCACTCTCTGTTCCTTTACTCTCATAGCCCGATGGGACGGAAAATCCGACACGACCGGAGAGAGATCAGGCGCAGGACCGACGGCTTAACGTGCTCTCCGAGGCACGGGGGTGAAACACCGCCAACTTCCTAACTCCGGGCTAGCACTGAGAATTTCTTGTCAGAAAAACCATAATCAATCAAATAAATATTATAAATGCGAAAGTTTGGATGTATGGATGTATGTTTGTTACTCAATCACGCTCCAACGGATAAACGGATCTGGATGAAATTTGGCACAGAGATAGATTATAGTCTGGAATAGCACATAGGCTACTTTTTATCCCGGAAAATTAAAGAGTTCCCGCGGGAACCGAAAAACCTCAATCCACGCGGACGAAGTCGCGGGCATCAGCTAGTCCATCATATAATCCATACTAATATTATAAATGCAAAAGTGTGTCTGTCTGTCTGTCTATCTGCTACGCTTTCACGGTCCATTTGGTCAACCGATTTTGATGAAATTTGGTACAAGGATAATATCCCGAGGAAGGACATAGGCTACTTTTTATTTGTTTATTTTTATTATATTGAGTAATAATTGAGCAACGTCTACTAAGCTTTAGGATGTTTAATGAAAAGCAAAATCACAGATGCATAAACATTATTTTCGCATAGTGCACTCTCTGTGCACCAACTGGTCTACACATCTAATTAGTATAATTAGAAACAAGTTTTTATACATTCCGTAACCCGATCCGGCCGATAAGTATAAAGGGGCCGCGATCTTGGCGAGATAACGCGACGTTTGATTGGCCGTGGTCAGTCAGCGGTGGGCCGGGGATCGAGATGAGCTGGGAGAAAGGTTTATGATATATATATGACGATTGATAATAAGTTACCTAATATATAGGTACCTACGATAGACTTCCACTGCTGGACATAGGTCTCTTGCAAGGATTTGACGACCTCCGTGGCGCAGTGTTGAGCGTTGTTGTCTTAACGTGCGGAGGTCCCGGGTTCAACCGGCAGGGTCAATTGGGGAATTTATAATTTCTGAATGTTCCCTGGTCTGGCCTGGTGGGAGGCTTTGGCCGTGGCTATAGTTACCACCATACCGGCAAAGACGTGCCGCCAAGCGATTTAGCGTTCCGGAACGATGCTGTGTAGAAACCGAATAGGGGTAGGGTTTAATATAACTGCCAGGTCCCTAACAGGTTAGCCCGCTACCATCATAGCCTGCATCATCACTTACCATCAGAGGTGAGATCGCAGTCAAGGGCTAACTTGTAGTGGATAAAAAAAAAATCACATGCCGAGGTCTTCCGCCGCCTCGATCCATCGGCTATACCCATCATGGGTAGAAAATTATACTAATATTATAAATGCGAAATGTGTTTGTTTGTTGGTTTATTGGTCTGTCCTTCAATCACGCCGCAACGGTAAACGGAGCAACGGATCGACGTGATTTTTGGCATGGGTATAGTTGAGGACCTGGAGAGTGACAAATGCTATTTTTTATCCCAGAAAATTGAGGAGTTCCCGCGGGAATCAAAAAAACTTAAACCACGCGGACGAAGTCGCGGGCATCATCTAGTCTCGTAATAAAAGTTTGATTACAAAATATATCATACTAAAGAACGCAAAACCAATAGATATCGATGCTTCATTAAAAAAATTATTCACCCGACACTCTCCACATAAAAAACAATGTTTACCGATAGGTAGAATCACTCATAGCGCGGGCGTTCAATAGTTTATACAATTCCCAAGTTCCCAGTCTCAATTATTCAAATCTTCAATACGAAATCAATTGGGCATGTCCACAGCAAAATGGACTTTGAAAACCTGTAATTAAACGTCAATGTCGCTTGTGCTACTAAGTTATTAAAATCGCCACAGAAACTTCGTGCTATTCTTAGGTAGTGGTTCCATTCATCAAGCGAAACGATAGCTAGTAGCTACTGTTTTCCACACTTAACTACATAATATTATTATGTATTTTGCGATTAAAATATTTTAACTATGAGTACATAATATTATGTGAGTACATAATATTATGTAAGTACATATTTGTAAGTATAGGACCATTTTAACAAAATACATTGGGCTTTGATAAATATTTTTTTAATTAATATAGTAACATTGGAGAGGACTAGAACGTCAATTATAATTATTAATGTCGTGAAATAAATATAGCCAACAGCCAACTCTATTGTGCTTTGGGATCACAACTTTCTGTACGCGAATACTCAAAGAACTTACATGTTAGTCTCAGAGTTTTAAGTTTTTAATTTGACGATCCTTAGATTGCATCAAATTTACTGTTTAGACATAGTAAGAGCTATCTATAGACTCTATTATGCTTTGGGACCTCAGCTTAACTTACCGCGGATACTTACTGACTTTTCATGTTAGGTACTCGGCATCCACTCTACGCATTAGATTCAAAGTGCAGTCTTAAATTTAGCGACATTTAGACGTGAGGCATTACGCGTTGCATCCGTTTTACTGTTTAGACATAGGAAGAACTATCTAAGTCTTCTAGCCTCTCTTTTGCTTTTGGACCCTAACTAACTCGTATACTTTCTGAATTTTCACGTTGGTTTGTGGCATCAACTTGACGCGTTGTTTTAAATAGATTTAAAAAGAGCTTTCAATTTGGCGACTGTTAGATTTGAGACATTAAACGTAACATCCGCTACTATTTAGAAATAGTAATAGCCTCTCTTGTGCTTTGAGACCCCAGCCTAACTGTCCGCGGATACTCACTGACTTTTCATGTTAGTCGGCATCCACTCCACGCACTCGCTTTGACTAGATTCAAAGTGAAGTCTTCAATTTGGCGACCCTTAGCCTTGCGCCATTGTACCTTATATCCAGAGGGGAAATATCAAAGTGAGAGTCGATTGGAACTTGAAAAGATCAAATACGTGTCCCTATATTGGGCGTACCTACCTGTGACTTTTATAATGCGATTGATATTGGATTTAGTTATAATGCTGCTTAGAGACCTCTTTTGGGTAGTTGGTGACGAATCGCAATTTGTAAGGTCGGTTTGAAGTATGCTATATAAAATAACTAGATGAAACCCGCGACTGTGTCCTCTTGGAGTTAGGTTTTGTATGATACAAGCTTTTTACCAAATTTTGTTTCTTGATTAGTTAAACAGGTAAGTAGACCGTAGAGGTAGATAGACACAAATGTTCGCAAATGTATATATAATAGTAAGTTACTACAACCATTTTTAACTATTACTTAAATGCTATTAATTGGGATGAGAAGGACTTATCAATAAAATTTTCTTTGATTATACTACAATGGTAAAATGTACTACTTACCAAGTATCATCTCTGAAAACAATTCAATGAATGTATTTATTTTATGAAGACAAATAACCATCATAATACAATACAAAATATACAATAAAGAAGTTGGATTAATAAGTTAAAAATTTAAAAGGACAATGTGATACTGAATATACTCTTTTCTTATTACGCAAAAGTTCGCACCCTTCGTCTAAATTAGATATAATTCCGTTGTTAAATTGGTGACCTATAAATTCCAAACACCTGCTACTTAGTCACTTCAAAAAATCCTTATTTAATCTCTACCAGTTTTTATTTCAAAGGATTTACAATCGCACAAACCAAATCAAATCTCGGTTGTGTTGCTAAAAAAACGTCTGTCAATTGATACGAATCTCCCGAGATAGTTGGTGATACCAGCCTTTATATGCGTATGAGTTGTTACAACAAATAGCGGTACAGTCAAATAAAAAGATAAACCAAGTGCGAATAGAAGAAGCGCAATGCGGGTTCCGCATCGTAGCCTCTTCGGGTAATTAGCTACTTACGTTTATTTCGCTTCGATAAATAATTTAAAGGTTTATTTCATTTTTGTGCTCCAGAAATAAATACTTTTTAGGATTTAAGAATAAATTAAAATATGATTCAAAAATCTGCATTGCTTTCTCGATCAAAGTTTAAAAATCATTTTTATAGGGCATTGAATTTCTTTACCCTTAAGTTACAGGGTTATAGAATTAAAACTAATTGAAATAGGCCTTATATTATCTGTTCCCAAGAAAAGTAAAGGCTCATGGTCGTGGTTATTATAATAATACTAGCTGATGCCCGCGACTTCGTCCGCGTGAATTGAGGTTTTTTGGTTCCCGCGGGAACTCTTTAATTTTCCGGGATAAAAAGTAGCTACAAGTACAAGTACAAGTAGCCCCAGGATACAAAATATTCATCAAAATCTGTTGAACAGATGGGCTCACGGCCCATCCCGGCGTAGCAGATAGACATGGACAGACACACTTTCGCATTTATAATATTGGTATGTAGTATGGATGATTATGGTAGGATGATTGGTTTAGAAAGTGTTGCTTTAAGCGTTCCCGAATCGAGTGACTCCTGCTGGGTTTTGTTTGAAATTTGTTTGTTTGAAAAATCTTTTGAGTTGAGGAACCCTAACGAAGCCTCTCATCTTGCTCCCATGACCTGCACGCAACATCTCTGTCAAATAACAAAATAAAAACCTCCCGACAGTCTGACACACGGGCCCGACTACCGTTCGGTTGCTAACATGATGGGTGGCACAAGCAACTGGCTATCGGCTTCCATCTTACTTCATTACTCCAACCCATTGATCATTATCGCCTCACGAACGCAACGCAACTATTTGTACTATGCAACAATAGATGGCGCTCTCTCGATCTCCTAACACAATTCAGCAAAATCATCTACCAATTAGCGTCCTACTCTTTCACTCGTGTAGGAAAGTCGGATGCGTGAGAGGGAGAGGCGGTATTCAAAGGAACGCAAGAGAGTCTTGATTGTAATTGATGATGTGATTGTCTAATGCCGCTTTGAGGTCAACAATTTTTTTGATCGTGAATCTTTCTTTTGCAGGTCGCCGGTGGGGTCTATATGTGCAAAGAATAAATCTGGGGCTACAGGAAATTTTATGAAGGGACATCATTTAGGGCTCATTTACACCTCATAGATTTTTGAGAAATTTGAAAGAACTAGGCTTCGAAAGATCCAAAAAATATTCGCTATATTGAAGAAATATCTGCCAAGATTTGGGGTTCATACCTAAAAACAAACAGTTAAAATTATTGTAAAGAACCAGAGATTTGTTAAGGGTTAGGTTACGTGACACCTTTGCAGTTCGGGAAAAGGCCAGATTAGAACTATAGACCTAAATGTTAGGTCTAGTCTAAAGGTTTAGTTCACCAACCTAGCTACAGAGTTACAGTTAGGTTAGCTTAGGAATCTGTCGTAAAGATTATCAGCAATAGAGAGTTAGGTTTCCAAGCTTGTAGTACCAGGACCACAGCATTGTAGTGTAGAATCAGGCAAGCGTAAGGAGACAATCCAAAAGATTTTCAGGGTTACATCCTGAAGACTAGTACTAGGACCACAGCGTTGTAGTGGAGGGTTAGGCAAGCTTAGGCCACAGTCGTAAAGATTGTCAGCTATAGGGGGTTAGTGGGGGGCTGTGAAGGCAGCGGGGTGGCGCTGCACGGCGGCTGGGGGCGGGCGGCGCCGGCGCCCGCGCACGCCGCCACCACGCTGGTGGGGGGGCTGGTGGCGCCGCCGCGGGAGCCCACCACGGCGGCCGAAGCCTTCTGGAAGATGCCGCACAAAGGTAACTATCGCTCACAGTATATGGGTGCGTTTTCACCAGAGAGGTGCTAGGAGCGCTTGAATTTCATAGCTGTGTGAATTTCATAGTGAGTGAGTGAGTGAGTGAGTCTGAGTGTGAGATCTATAGAGCGAACTTTGACTTTGCTTGCACTTAAGACATGGTTAAAACGAGCCAGATTTATGTTATTCACATAAGTCCATCTCGTTTTAACTCTAAGCAAAGTCTGAGCCAAGTCAAAGTACGCGCTATAGATCTCAGCATGACAGTTAGATGTTCGAACAATCGCTCTTATTGGTGAGTTTGACACACATCCGTAGCTTAGCACCGTAGCATATCTCTAGTGGAAACGCACCCTAAACCCCCATTCGGACGAGCGCTTTTCAAGCCGGGCGTTGACGTAATTTTTCCATTTCAAAATAGAACTTATTAATTCTTCTAGTATTCACATGCTGGCGTTTTATTAACCACGTCTTTTTTTTTGTAAATCTTTAAAATGGAAAGAAACGTCAACGCCCGGCGTAAAAAAGCGCTCGTCTGAACGGGGTCTTTGCAATGCGTTTAAATTAACAATTAGATAGTCAATCCCCTCTATTTGTCAACTGTCTCTTGAAAATTACGGTTTGAAGAGAAAATTACACTTTGCTTGCACAATTACCGTTATTAGTAACGATTATTTCTCTATTTCGATATGAGGCCTCGGTTTACTACGAAGGTCTATCGGTTTAGACGACAATGACGACAACGAATTAGCGGTAATTCCGTTGAAAAACACAAAGATTTTGTTTAAAATATCGCCAGCAGCGAGACCAGTCTAAGATAGGACGCTCTATCTAAAAGTAGAATTCTAGGAAGACTTATAATTTAAAATTTAACCAAGCTAGTGGATCGTAAGATCCAAAGAGTTTATTAACGATTAATTTAGAATTTATTTCATTAGAATAGATATGTACCTAATACTATAAATGTTTATTTTCAGACACAGAAGTCCAATATTGTTAGTACCATTTTATTATATTATTATTCTTAAAACTTATTTTAGTAAACTATACCTACATACGATATAAGTTATAACCAATCATTAAAACACCCTGCCTGCCACGAATAAATTACATCTATAGCAAGGAATATATTATAGTCCTTGCCTAAATGATATCTATACGAGATACTTACATTAGAGTTGCCTTAGAAATTAGCATATTTTGCGATTTAAACGACCTCCTAGACAAATAAATTGCACATTTTCCGAGCAACAAAACGTTAACAAGTCAAGTTAGATAGTTGGTGCCAGACACAAACAATGCAAGCTGTTTGCGCTACCCTGTCTTGGCACCTCTTGTCCTTAGTTTGGACAAAGTAGAGCGCATCCATCTACCCACCGTTAACGTTAAACTTTGGGAATAAGCCCAAGATTACATTGGCGATCTTCCTGCAGATGAAACGGGCGGGATGATCAGGCAATTGCATCTTGTGAACTTCATAATATAACTATGTATCTAGATCCTAGGCAAATTACGTTTCATACGAGGGCCGCGGCTTAGTACCTACGCATGGATTTAGGCTTTTGGAAACACCCGTGCGAATTTGATTTACTGGGATATCATTGGAATGGCATGCAACCTAAATCTGTACCAAAGTTCGTCAAAATTCCCCGGGATGAATGATTATGAAAGAAATGATTATGATTATGATTACCGTTCGTCGAAATTGGTTCAACAAACTGGCCGCGAAAACGTTACATACAGTTTGAGTGACAGACACTCTTTCGCATTAATAATATTAAGTAGAACTATGGATTCACATACTTAACAAGTGAATACAACTCGAAGAATTAAAAAATACGACTGTTGACATAGTTAAATGACATTTTTTGTGAACCACGGGATATTATTGAAATATATTCTTATATATTTTTGGAATCTACTCATCATTTTCTTGATGATGACAATATATAGTTAATCTAATTTTGGAAAAAAAAATTCAACTTTAGTCTTTGATGCGGGACCATGGTCATCCTATAAATTATTTTTTAAATTTTACTAGCCTAAACTCACATACATACATACATGAACCCTGAAAACAATCCTACCTACTCCTTTTTTCAGGCAGTCGTATAAAAGCAACCTCCCTTCAGGCTGTAGGTTAGCCTAAGTTCTTTTTTTTTCTAAAGGAAATAACAAGACTGCAACTTTGGTCTGTTGGCAAGAGTTTCAAACTTCGAGATAGCTCCCACCGCCGCGCAGTCTATCTCTATTGTTGTAACTTGTAAATGAGGCTATGGTAGGTACCTTTCAGCCACGGTTTTATTTGTTTACTCTATAAACTCAGTTATTGTAAAATTTTAACAGATAGGTAGGTATATCTGTAGTAACTTTGTTATCATGCAAAAATTGAAAAAGTTTATGTTTGTCATCATGCAAAAACCACTAGTGACTGGACTGATAGGGATAAAACTATTACAGTTCGGAAGTAACATAGGTTTAAATCTATACTTGATATCACATAATATGGGGCAGTGTGTTTGTCTGTTATCTTCTCAAGGTCCATTCGCTTAACCGATTTTGATGCTATGCAGTATCGAGGTAGGTTAAAATAGGGTAAAGACATGAGCTACTTTTTATTCCGGAAAATCACTGAATTTCGACAGGATTATTCAAAAAACCCAACATCTACGCGGTCGAAGTCACGTTTATCATTTTTTTTATCCACTACAAGTTAGCCCTTGACTGCTATCTCACCTGATGGTAAGTGATAATGCAGTAGTGATGCAGTCTATGATGGTAGCGGGCTAACCTGTTAGGGGCACGGCAATTATATTAAACCCATACCTACCCCTATTCGGTTTCTACACGGCATCGTACCGGAACACTAAATTGCTTGGCGGCATGTCTTCGCCGGTAGGGTGGTAACTAGCCAAACTAATTAAGCCGGCTGAAGCCTCCCACCAGGCCAGGCCAGGGAAAATTCAGAAATTATAAATTCACAAATGGACCCTGCCGAGGATCGAACCCAGGACCTCCGCACGTTAAGACAATAGCGCTCAACACTGCGCCACGGAGGTCGTCGAAAGTTGTCGTAGGTGGGTACATCTAAATACTGAATAGTAGATTCTAGGTCTTCTTATAGATAAGTGATAATATGTAATGAATGTACCTACCTATTTCTATATAGATCTTCAATTTCTAAGAAGCGATCGAAGTTGATAAGAGCAGTTAGCACTGTTGGAAACACGAATTTAACTTTGGTTAAGTTTGTTTGGACTATTGTGGTATCTTGAATAACTTCAAAACTTCGAACGATAGAATAAACTTAAATTTCATAAATTATAATATTTAATTTAAAAATTCGTTAAATTGTTAGTAGAACACACGCACAAAATTCGTAAACTAAAAATATGAAGGCCAAAATATTTAAATCAGTATAATCTTAATTTTTTTCAGTATAGTATCTTAATTTTTTTAATGTGTGTCCTTATTTTTATACTGTCGAAGATTAGGTACATAATTAATGATAAAAGCGCATATAGTTTTGGCTCGCACAAGCAATGCTCAGGACTGCGGTCACCTATGTATCCTTTACATTAATTTAATTGTAAATATAATTTTTTTTCAAAAGAGCAAGCACCAAGTTTCTTGCTGATTCTTCTCGGTAGGAAGTAGGAACGGCATTCGGAACCAGTGGTAGATTCATTAGACTATTCTTAAGCACTTGTAAAAAGTCTATTTGAATAAAAAACTTTTGAATTTGAATTTTTTTTCAATTTGCTTAGTAAAATTGCATAATTTACAACGCATTTTTCCATACAGATAATACATAATGTGACGTCTTAGCCATTTCCCGTCCATACATTTTTTCAGTGGAATCCCCGCTAAGTATAAGGCGCCACCAATGCTGCTGACGACTTTCGCATTTAAACGCCAACTTTTCCCAAAAATCTGAGAATCCTCACTAAAACACATGACTACAAAAATAAAAACAAATTAAAAAACAGTTATTTGCATATTTAAATAGTATTATCAAATCCGTGATGTTTCAAAAATTATAATTAGGTTCAAGAATTCAAGATAGTGATAAGCAAACACGTCAGTAAGGAGTAGGTTGACAATCCATCAAAACATAAATACAGGAGTAAAATCTTTAATTAAATAAACAACAAGGATTAACTTCTGAGCTAAAGATTTAAGCTTTCACCTAACTTAAACAGTTAATTTATAAATCTAAATCTGTTAAAAAACCTAGCAAAAAGAAGATATCCAAAATCGTATCAAAGCAACTTAAGTTGCTAACGGATTTCGATAAAATTTGGTCATAGTATAGTTAAATGTTTATTATTTGTAGCAAGCTATAGCGGAAGGACGTGGGAACCCACCGCATTATTATCCCAAGAAAACTCCTACTATTATTAAACGAAAGGGGTCACGACCTTCAGCAATGAGGAATACGACGCAGAGAGAGAGAATGCTTGCATCTCGCCTGGATTTTAAACCTACATTCACGCGAGATTCTTTGATTTTCCGCGATAAGAAGTATCTTTGTTATGCCCGTCTCTAGAAAGTAAGCTATCTAGCTTAGCTCAGTCTAGATTTTTTGTCAAGCTGATCAGATTAGCCGTTGATCCTTGAAACGGTAACAGGCGGAATGGTACCTTGGAATAATACCTGTACGACGTACAAATGCAAATGCAAACCAATTTTACTTGTAAGATCAAGACTTGCTAATTCTAAGCTAATATTGCGAAAGTGTGTCTGTCTTTTCAATGTCAATAAATGTAACCGATTTTTGAAAATGGGTAGGTACAAAGATAGATTGTATCTTTCAGACAGACATAAGCTACGACAAACTAGTTTCTTATTATTCAAAAGTCCGAAAAATAATAGTAGGTAGGTACTAGGTACCTACTTAGTAGATTTGAAGAAGGTTTATTTAATGGTGTAATCTCGGATCCTTTTAAGAATATTTCAAACTAGGACCAAACCCCGTAAATCCTATAGGATGGCAACCCTACTTTGAATGTCTAATTAGCTAAGTTAATTATGAATCAGTAATTACATTCGGGCGTAGGTGTTAAAGCCGTACAGTTAAAACATATTTTTCGGTATTTTGCTTTAAAATAAGTATTTAAATAATATATTTGACGTCAAGATACCTAATTAGAAGTGGTTTACATAATTCAAAAACACTAATTAATTCAAGTAGGTAAGAATAATTATTTTCACAAGATTAAGTTTTTACTTTTGTTTTAGAAGGTCTCTTAGGTACTATCGTAAGTGATATTCATTACTAGCTTATGCCCGCGACTTCGTCTGCGTGGATTGAGGTTATTTTGGTCCCCGCGGGAACTCTTTAATTTTCTGGAATAAAAAGTAGCCTATGCCACCCTCCAGTCATCAGCTAACTTGTACCTATACCCATGCCAAAAATCACGTCGATCCGTTGCTCAGTTGCGGCGTGATTGAAGGACAAACCAAAAAAATAACAAACAAACACATCTTCGCAAATTTATAATATTAGTATGATAATATGTAATTTAACAGTTTAGGTATACCTAGGGTAGGTAATAGCAGTCAGCTATTGTCTTTGTTGAGTCATTTATTTGAATCTCACGCTTAATTTTCCGCTGATGTTTTACTCAAATTGATCTTTAAAAAAAAATTGGCAGTCATAGGGACTGCCGATAGAAGTGAAAACGAATATTTAAAATAATTAAAAAAAAAAACTTACCTTAAACTTGCCTTAAAACTCAGTCATTAAAGCTTAATTACGAATGTAGTATATATTTAAGACCTTTTGTCTTCGTAACAACGCGAGCATATCGGTCACGCGGAGAATGTCGGTGTCGGTGACGCGAATCCACAAGTTTACCCCCTACCAAAAAGTGCTCGGTCTAGCCTTAGGCGCGAGACATAATATACTATAAAAAATAAAAAATAAAAATAAAAATAAAATAAAAATATTTTATTTCAGACATTAAATTTGTCCATATACAATTTTCATTAGTTATTACAATGAGCATGATAGTGAAAATCATTATAAATTAATAAAAATAATATAACCGACAACGTAGTACAGTACTACACTAAGAACTAACGTACTACATTTTAAAACATTTATCTTCGAATACAGATTCTAGCGTTCTTGCAGCTTGCCAACAAAATATAATTATCCCCGGCTAAACGGAGCATGCGACAATCTTGTCACATTAGGCGCCAGATAGAGACAAATAGAGCGGAAAATCGACGGTAAGAGGGAGATAAACAAACGTTGCTTTGTTACGCCGCCGAGGGAATTTTAATGATTAAGCACTAGGTTTGCGAGCTCCTTTGTGTTTTGTAAGATAGGTATTGGAAGTATGGGGAAATGAATATCCGATAATTCTTCTGAGAGCTTTCTAATGACAAGGATTTTCCTATGTATGTTGTAGGACTGAAAAAAGTTCGAAATGTAAAATGATATGACTTTATTTTTAACGTTTATACATATTATACTTTATTAATCATATCTAATAATATTATAAATGCGAAAGTTTAGATGGATGGACGGCTGGATGGGTGGATGGATGGATGGATGTTTCTTACTCAAGATTTGTACTTAAGAATTGAAAAAATTCAAGCATCTACTGGATGAACAATAATCCGCGGTCAAAATCCGCGCGATTTTTCTATTGGTCCAAGATCCCGCGACTATCAGACCTACGTTATTTTATTAAAGCTGAATTTTTTTGTATGTATGTCTCTAATAGAGGTATAAACGATCCTCGACTATGAAGTTTGGATCGCGGTTGCTATGGAAGATATCAGGTAAAAAAGGTGGCACCTCAAATTTGTTAAAGTACCTACTAAGCTCCGATTTTTTATATTTTGCTTTGGAATAATATTAGAAACCACGTTGTCCATTGTCATCATAAACTAGCTGATGCCCGCGACTTCGTCCGCGTAGATTGAGATTTTTTTTGGTTAATCTTCAGGGATAAAATGTTTGTTCGAAAATAATCTACACGCTATTCCCATAGTACAAATTACTATGCTATTCCGAATCGAATGATACCTCGTTCATATTTTTCGGAGGCGGAGAAAAAAGTTTGACCCAAAAAACACTTGTTGACTAGACTATAATAGCGGAAGTCAAGAACTCTACATTAAAGAATGACGATATAATATTTTCGACCGTAAAAATATAATTTAACACAAAACCTTGAAGCTAGATTTAAAAATGGATTTAGAAATCATTAGTAGGTAGGTACTAGGTACTACTTACCTAACTTTACAAAAAAATACCGTTAGCTAAAAAACTAAAAATTTGTGAAACTTAAACCATTGCTAAGCTGTATTAAGACTAAGAAATGCATATAAAACCTCACAGTAATCCTTATCTAAATAAAAAACCGGCCAAGTGCAAATCGGAGTCGCACACGAAGGGTTCTGTACCACTGTACCATCGTACCTACCTACAAGATTAAACGCTTTATTATATTACCTACTTTTAAAATACTTTCGTAAAAGATACTAGAGCGGCGCTCAAAAATCAACCTACTCTGTGAAAATCCATAACTGTCCGCCTATAATGGTTCATGACATACTGCAACCCGTTGACGGGTACGGGACCCTAAAAACGTTACTATTAACTATGCACCAAAAATATAATTTTAACAATTTATTAAAACTTAAATGGACTTTTATTTTGAGAAAAGATTAAAATCAATTTTGCAATTATTTAATTACTGTTACCTTAATGCACGTACTTAAATGAAAAATAAATCATGACGCGTGAGATAAGTTTTTACCAAATATTTAAATCCAGTAGTCGGAAACTTTACCAAAATAAGTGGTACTTAATTCAATTTTTCAGAATATAAAAACGGAGTTATTGAAGTAAATTGATTACAACATAATAGGTAGGTCTGATCTAAAGTAGAAAATGAAACATTTTTCTAGAACAAACTTTTTTCCAATGGTTAATATGATAATTACTTAGTTAAGTGATGCCCGATTGAAATCCCGTGGAAACTCTCTGATTTTCCGGGATACAAAGAACTCTATGGCATTTCCCGGGACACTCGAAATTTCGTCGAAATTGTTCAGCAGAACAGAGCCCGTGAAAGCATAGCAGACAAACATACAGATTCACTTGCACATTTATAATATTATATTATTTATGGAATAACTAGCTGATGCCAGCGAAGTTTGAGTTTTGAGTTTTAGTTCGCCCGCGTGAATTAAGGTTTTTTGGTTCCCGCGGCAACTCTTTAATTTTCCGGGATGAAAAGTATCCTATGTGTTATTCCAGACTATAATCTATGATCTATCTCGCTGCCAAATTTCATCCAGATCCGTTCAGCCGTTCTGGCGTGATTGAGTAACAAACATCCATCCATACATCCATCCATCCATCCAAACTTTATATTCGGATCTATAATATTAAGACTCTACCTACTCCATAAAATAAAAAATCCATTTCTCAAAAGCCGTGTATAGCTAATGGCAATGTGTTACATCTCATTCTTCATCGTTTTATCAATGGTGTATTTTTTCTTGGCTCCCGTAAAGGGGGCGTGGATCCCGTCAGTCGCCATAAATTATGCCATGGCAAAACAAACAGCCGGCTTGCATGGCTCACATAAAATACGTTTTGGAAAAAAATGTGCACATATTACCTACTAGCTGATGCCCGCGACTTCGTCCGCGTGGATTGAGGTTTTTCGGTTCCCGCGGGAACTCTTTAATTTTCCGGGATAAAAAGTGGCCTATGTGCTATTCCAGACTATAATCTATCTCTGTGCCAAATTTCATCCAGATCCGTTCATCCGTTGGAGCGTGATTGAGTAACAAACATACATCCATACATACATCCATCCATCCAAACTTTCGCATTTATAATATTTATATGGATAATGTTCTGCTGTTTTATTTTGATGTTCACAAATTTCGGACTTTTTGGGTCTAGAATTTGTTAGTTTTATTCTATATCTAGTCTATTGTATTTTTAGGATATGAGTGAACGTAGAATTTATTTACATATATATAACAGTAGGTTTATTGTAGAGATAATATAATATAACTCTCTTCACCTTACTAGTTACTATACATCATCACTTCAAACTGTCACAAGCCTACAATAAAACATGGATGTTAATCCATTATTAATTGAAACCGCATATTAATAAAATGCAATCTTGATTCAACATTGTCATCTTGGTTATCACAGCACTGGGCCAAAACAATTTCAATGATACGGTTAGCTTTAGTAAAATTAAATCAAGTCTTCTCATCGTGTACCTATACCACATGAGTAGAAAAGGACGTTTATCTACCCTGTGCCTATACCTCAACACCACAAGGCCAAATGCTCAACCAGTGTTTCCTTCCTGTCCTCATTTATAGTACTGAGCACTCACAAACCACTTGATTCAGCGAAATACCTATAAGGAGTGTTATAAAATGCGAAAGTTTGGATGGATGTTTGTTACTCAATCACGCCAGAACGGCTGAACGGATCTGGATGAAATTTGGCATAGAGATAGATTATAGTCTGGAATAACACATAGGCTACTTTTTAACCCGGAAAGTTAGTAGAAAAGAGTTCCCGCGGGAACCAAATAACCTCAATCTACGCGGACGAAGTCGCGGGCAATCAGCTACTGAGTTACAGTCTGTAACTCAGTAGCTCAGAATTTCCCTGAAAGTTGAAATAATAATGGGCTGGCCATGCTTGTCATAGAGCCAATGGCTTTTAGTGTCTGTGAAAGTCTTTGAGTGGATACCGCGTGCGAAAAAGCGTATAGTGTGGCCCGGCGCCCTCCGGCAAGATAGACCGAGGCGGATGACATAAGTAAAGATGGTGATGGGAAGGGGCTGTATAAAAAAGGTTAAGGACGGAATATAGTGGCTCTCATTTGGAATAGCCTATATTCAGCAGTGGACGATCTCTGCCTGCAATTATGATGATATAAATAAAAACCTAAAAATTCAAATAAAATAACGGTCATTCCCTATTAAAGGTGCTAGCAGATCATTCAATATTTTAATCCAAACGGGATTTAGTGCATCCAAAATGGCGGACCAACAATTAAACTTCCCCCACAGATTAAAGCAATTCAAAAACAGATACAAAATAATAATAAGAAGGGCATTAAGTGGGGGGTTGGTTGTCTGTCTGTGACACCAGGTGTGCATGTGAAGGGTCGACCCCTGGTTAAATAGCTTATTTACTATATATAGTAAGTGTTTGATTAATGCTAATGCATTTAATGTTTCCTTTCTGTATTTAAATGCATATAAATGCCCCTTTTTATATTAAAGCGACGATTTAAATTTGGTAATGTTACGGGTGTAGACTACAGATGACAGTGGCTGGAAGAAAAAATACTTCCCTGCATTTTTTATACATTAAATTAATAAAAAAAGGTATATTGTATCTAGCGTAGTGACTAGGTCCTACCCATATACCGGCCCCGTTGCGTGAAATAAATTTTGAAAAAATAAAAAATAATTTTCAAAAAGACTTTAAAAAGTCTCACACGTCCACATTAACATTGTACCCTTAGTTATCTAGTCTCTCATACATTCTAACATTTTCATTGATTGTTGAAGTCTTAGTTTACTTATGTCAAATGTGGCCAAACCACGGCATTGACAATAAAATTACGGACATTTAAGACATAATATATCGATACCTCTGGGCTCAAAGGTCGTAAAGGACATTTGGGCGAAAATGAGTTTTTGATACGGTTTTACTCAGTTTTTAATTTTCTATCGATCTGTATATTCCGTTTTACGAAATTCGCAAAAAAAATGCCTTTACGACCCACATAATTTGATACGATAAACCAAGTGTACCGAGAAAATATGGATGTAAATAACACTTATTTAACATAGTATATTCATTTTGGTAGTATAGCAAAGTATAAAAGAACTATTGGGCATAAAATACATTTAAATTATCAATTGTCTTATACCACCTCAGGTGGTTATTATAAGTCATCTCAAAATTAGGAGGTAAAGGACATCATCTTTACAAATTGTCCTGTACACCCTTACAATTTAAAATAAAAATATACAAATGACCTTTACTACCTAGTTTCATTTAATATGTGCTTCCACTAAGGGCGTTAATAAACGTACTTGTGAAGAATTGTGTCCCATAAATCCTAGAATATTTAAACAACAACGAATTTATAGATTTAATGCATCGTTGTTATACCTAAATTAATAAAAAATACAGTCTTTACACAAAACTATAAACTCACAATTTTGTGAAATGACGTATCATAACGATGCTCGAAGTTTCAAGATTTTGTTTCAATTCCCAAGCTAAGATATTAACTTCATATCGTTGAATTTGATTTCTATACAGAAACTTTCAACCACTACTTAATTAAAATGTTTCTAATACTCGTTTTATATTACCTAAACTCTGATTTTTAATTGCGTGGAATTCTGACGTTTGTGACGTTCAGTTGTCACAAAAATTTTTGTATGCCTTTATTATTTTAAGACTCAGGTTTTTCAAGGTTAAAAATTACTGTATGAAGCAAATTGATCACATGCACCTATTACCTGAAATAAATAATTTATCATTTGGCACAAGCAAAATCCAAATAAGTACTTATTACTGACTAAAGACTGAATTAGTCCTTTATTAGAATTAATAACTTTGTTAAAAAAGGATAAAAGATAAAAGAAAGAAACAACAACCACTAATAATAAACTTTATCCATACTTACTAATATTACAAACTAGATTCCGCGTGGATTAAGGATTTTTGATTCCCACGGGAACTTCGTAATTTTCCGGGTGCCTATATCCTTCCCCGGGATACAACCTACCTCTATACTAAATTTTCTCAAAATCGGTTGAAAAGATGGGCCGGGAAAGCGTAACAGACAGATAGACAGACACACTTTCGCATTGATAATATTAGTACCTATGGAAGTATGGATCCTTTTTTAAGGCAATGAAAAAAACTTTTTCCACGCTGACGAAGCCGCGAGCATTAGCTAGTTGTAAACAATTAAGTATTGTAGTAGGGTAGAAGTAAAAGAAACGCCAATGGCAGTAACTCGTATGTATTGTACGGCTATCGATCTCCTAGATTTTAATGAGTAACGGAATCTAGCTAAATCCTAGGGTCCCTAGCTTTAGACGTGAGAGTCGACTGCAGCGGCTATCGTGCTCCGAAGCCTAGACTCGACTGTATTGGTGACTGCAGCGGCTATCCGATACAGTTCATGCTGTTATCGAAAGAGTAGTGCGAAAAATTATTGTATGGAGTCCCTCACAGTGGTCTACATAATTTAAAACAGCCCGCAAAAGACCAAGATCTTACAAAGTCAATGTCAAGGAATATTCCGATTTATTAAATTTGGATCAATTAGCCACAAATACATTCACGCCCACGACATTAAACAATTTTAAATTCAAAAACATCAGAGTAGCCACATTAAAAAAAAACACAACGACAAAATGTTTCTCAAATACTCCATGGAAGACGAAGCAGAGACTCATTCTGTAACATTAGGTGAAAGAACCCCAGGGAAAGGAAAAGGAAAGGGGAAGGGACGCGGACGGTCAAAAGCAAGATTTATAATGAACTAGTGATTGGTATGGATGCAGTGAAGTAGCTATACAACAGTAGATTACCAATAGCAGTTGCTAAATATAAAGATCTGATAAACCTTTGTGAAAATGGAACAATACCTAAAAGATTTCATACAGAATATAGGGTGCCATGCGATTCTGAGTTACGCGAGACTTTGAACGAAACAGACGAAGAGGATGATGAAGAAAGTGAGAAGGAAAAGGAGTAAAGAAAGTGAAGAAAGAATGTTTATAAAGTTGATTAAAGAAAGAAGTGAAACTAATTATGCAAAGAAAAGAGTTTATAATTTAAAGCTTTGTGTTCAATTTTAATTAACGATCTCAATTTCATAACACAAAATATGTACGTTTTATTTGAATAATCTGTTTTTTTGTTATTTTTTGTAGAGAAAATATAATATGTAATAAAAAATAATAAACATTATTACATAATTCATTGAATACTGTAGTTTAATTATTAATTTATCCTTACAGAATACTTAAGCTGGTGATCCTTACCTTCCTAAAAATTATTACACTTGTCGATTATTTCCTTATTTTGTTCAGTTTTGTACAGTAAAGTAGATTTACGCCCATAAGCAATAACATAGGATGAAAATTTGAAGGATGTAAAGAACTTTAATTTTTAAATTTATGGTCGTAACGGCAATCTATCTCGATAAATACAGCACTAGGGTAATTTTTCAATACTGCCTTAGAAAATACTACAAATTCTAAGCACTTTCTTCTTAGGTTTCATTTAAATAACTCAAGGAACAAAGATGCTAGAGTAAATTTTTTTTTTTTTTTTTTAGTTTTTTGCTTCTCCTGAAAAGTCGCATTTTGTCCTTTACGACCTTTGAGCCCAGAGGTATCGATATTTTTATTGTTTTTGCCATTTTTCTGTAGGCATGTATAGATACATAAGAGCCTTAATAATATATAAGATAAACAAAAATATTATTAATATTCACTAAGAACCAATAGATATTAAATCTTGTGCCGGTAGACGTACTATGCACACTATTAAAACTATTAAAATATGTGTCTTCTTTATAATAGCAGAATAAAAAGAAGACGAAAATTACGACGAATATCTTTTTAAGATTTTAAAAGATTTTAATTAATTATTACTCATATTAATTATTGTTTTCCTTGTTAATGCTGCTAATATCTTAATTATATTATGATAAAAAATATAATAATTATTATCCACCGATGTTGAATAATATTGCAATTTTCAGTAATTCAGAATCAGAGATTTTTAAGTTTTACTTATCTTTGTATGATTCTTAAGAAATCTAGGTATAGGTTCAATGTTCATTTACAACTAATGTTGGGCGCAACATTGATTTGAAATACCGGGGGACCTCGTTGATTTTCCAGGATAAAAAGCAGACGGTGTCCTTCCCTGGGAAATTTCGTTGTAATCGGTTGCACTATTGGGCCGTGAAAGCGAAGCAGACAGACAAACAATTCTTTCTCATATATAATATTAATATCTGTTGTTTAAATAAATTATTGCGAGGAGGAACAACGTAGATAAATGGGGTGTTAATGGGTAGGTACTCCGTACTACCTACCTATAACTGAAATTTTTGACTATTAATTATACCTTAAGTATACAGTTTACAATTATTTTAACACGCTTTTCATAATCATACTTTAACATTATAAATGCGAAAGTGTGTTTGTTTGTTGGTTTGTCCTTCAATCACGCCGCAACGGAGCAACGGATCGACGTGATTTTTGGCATGGACCTGGAGAGTGACAGCTACTTTTTATCCCGGAAAATTAAGAAGTTCCCGCGGAAATCATAAAACTTAAACCACGCGGACGAAGTCGCGGGCATCACCTAGTACCTACTTACCTAATAAATAAAACAATGAAATAATAAAAAAAGTCGATAATTTACAGATATATCTACGATTTCCTACAACATTAAACGCATCAAGCATTGTGGGGCTTAATTTATAAAAATAACTACAACTACACATAAATTTATAGAGTGGCGGCCATAAAAACGGGGATTAAAAATAAATCGCTCGAATAAATTGCACCTCTGAAATTAAAATACTCCCTCACGACACGCGCACTTGCGCCTGCAACGTGTCCGTGGTGCGAAACATAGGCGGAAGCGGGTGGAGAGGCAACTATTGTTTAGTTCGAAGAATCGATAGGCGTTGGGGTCCCAAGATGCTTGAATGGCGACCTCACATTGGATAGCGCAATGTTGGACGACACCCTACTAGCTGGATGAATGATCTTAAGCGAGTCGCTAGGATCCGCTGGAAGCAAGCGGCATAAGATCGTGTTCTGTGGAGACCTTCGTCCAGCAGTGGACGTCTGTCGGTTGAAACGACGACGATTATTTCGTATCATCATAACTTCAACATTTTACCGGTTCATTACTAAGCACGAGTCTCCTTTCAGAAAGAGAATGGTTTGGCCATAGTCCACCACGCTGACAGTGCGTATCAACAGACTTTAAATACTTTTGAGAACATTATGAAATACTCTCGGTCTGCATGCCTCCGATTTCCTGACGATGTTTTCCTTCACAGATAAGATATTTGATTTCTTAAAACGAACCTACATATCTCCGAAAACTTAAAGGATCCTGCGACCACGCGGATAGAAAGCCAAGCGTCTAAAACACTAGCCTACTCGTATCACTGTTGACTATTTTTTACAATAATTAAATTTATCCCAACTTAATCTGAGACCTTACATAGAATATCCTGTATTTATTTTCATGTGATTACTACATTTTCTTCGCAACCCGCAATTATTTGCAGAATCTCTTTGACCAGTATGAAAAATTTAGGTACATAGGAGTCCTGTAGCACAAGTCATACTAGAATATTTTAACGTTTAAACTATCGTGAGTGATATTCATTATAACTATACATTTCCGACAGATATTTTTCCGACAGAACACGTGAGTTTATCCGGATACGTATTATATGATATAGTCATACTAGAATAAATAAATAAATAAAATCCTATCTGGCGGAAAAGAAGTCCGCGTAAATCACTTTTAATTGGATACACACTAGCGCGACAAAACAAAACGTCGAGCCCTTCTGAATTGAACGTTTCGGGCCAACGTCTTCCCTGTCTGGTCCATAGTGGTTTTTCGCTATAACAGCTTTATTTACCTGAAGCCAACCTCAGCCTTTAGAATTTATTTCCTTCGTAGGCCTTCGCTTCTCCCTTAATCCACCAACACATTGAGCGTAGGGCGTACCACAGCGATTGTCCATTGTTCTTTTAACAGCTTGCTTGTTAGCACGGGGCCAACGGCGTCACCGAGGTACTATTAATAACGTTTTGGCGCGAAAATACGTCACGTAATTGGCGAACGGTAGGTAGGTATAATTAATTGCTGCGCGCGCAGAAAATCATTGTCTCGCGGCAGCCATTTTTCATGAGTTTTTTTTGTGTTTTTAACCTGTGCTGGCAGGGGTATTAAACCTTTTTATCCATTTAATATTGATTTACACCATTCCAGAAGGAGGTATTTCGAGACTTTAGGTGTAATGATTTTTAATTTTAGTAAGCATTGAACTAAAGTATGGTCCGTCTCCATCATAACAATAAAACATAGTCACTTTCAGTTACAAATAAACTGAATCTTATCATAGTATGCCAGGATCATAAACGTGAAAGTGTCCGATTTTAATGTTTGGTGAAAACATAGTTTGCATGCCAGAGACGAACAGAAGCTACTTTTAATCCTCAAAAATGAAAGAATACCCACGAAATTTTTGTATATAACCTATATCTACATTCCATGTGGGCTACATCTAGAACTATAGAAATATTTAATTAAATAATATATACCTAATCATATTTTATTCATTATGATTTTTGTTTAGTTTTTTAAACAAAAATGGACCCCAGTTTACCCAGATAAGTTTAGGTTTACGTATAGAAATAAATTATAAAGATTTACGTTAAATATTTCTTCATTTGTCTTCTTCAGGTGATTCTCAAATAGGAAACTAAACTACCAGCTATACAACTGCCATTGATCTAAGATGTTGATTTTATGGAAAAATATTCCTCGTTAGTCACCCTTTCCCGAAAACCAGAAAAAGAAAATTCATAAAGCGACCAAGCATTGGCATTCGCAGCACGCGTCTAATATTATGAGCGACCACAAAAAGGGCCAAAACAATGAACCTTTTACCCCCACCCTTTTCTCTTAATCAAGGGCTGCCCCAAATTTGCCCGCAAATTGCATCCAATTGTTCACTTTTTACCACGAGGCGTGCTTGCTATATATCGGGGGTGGAAAAAAAGGAATTATCTAGCGAAAAACGGTTGAGCGCATCTGATCTAATACGGCCATTGAGACGTATTGGCGTGAAAAAACCCGACGTAGCTATAATTGTTCCGAGGCAACTGTTAGGAAATGCCATCTGTAATTTTTCCCGGTTTAGTCTATGAGCAAAGTTAAAATGAAATGAATATTGCAAAACTAGTGTTGCAATTCGTGTTTTATAAATCTTTTTTGGTATGTTAGGGGCTTTTTATAGTTTGAGAGCTTTATGAAAAGTGACTGAGTATAAAATGTTGCAAACACCTGTCGCTTGAAATACCTATTAATTGGCATAGTTTTTCGATATTTGTCAATAGAATAATGTATTATGAAAATGAATATGTTCCTAGCTTATCAAGCACTTTTCACGACATCTGTATTCTGTAGGCATACCTATTAAGTAGGTATTTAAACTTGGTTTTAGTATCACGAAAAATGTTTAATTCGGAATATCTCACGCTACTAGGTATCAGATTATGGTCAAGCACCAAAACTGCAATAAAAAAGGGGTTTCCATCCAGTTCTTAGGTTTTATTTCGTATCTACTGGCTGATGCCCGCGACTTCATCCGCGTGTATTGAGGTTTTTTGGTTCCCGCTGAATTCTTTAATTTTCCGTGATAAAAAGTAGCCTATGTGTTAATCCTGACTATATGAAATGAAATGAAATGAAATGATTTATTTCATGTAGGACAACTTGTGCCACTTATGATAAGTCGTAAGAATCTACCACTATAATCATCTATAATCTATCTCTGTGCCAAATTTCATCCAGATCCGTTCAGCCCCCCTAGCATGGGCAGAGACAATTTTCTCCCCGACGAAAGGATAAAAAATTTATTCCTAAATAAATAAATAAAAACGCTAAATAACGGTGGATAAATAGTCCCCCGAGTCGCCGTGAAATGTCAAACGGGGATAAACTTCTCCTCTCCTCTGTTGCCGTGCTCTGAGAAGTGAGTAAGTTAATTTTATCTCTTGTCAGTGGATAAAATCGGGGGATAAATTTTTTATCTCCGGCCCATGCTAGCCCTGCAGCCGTTCTTCCGCGATTGAGTAACAAGCATCCATCAATCCACCCAAACTTTCGCATTTATAATATTAGTATAGAAGTATAGATATAGATTAGTATAGATTGAAAATTGTACCAAATTATAGCTAATAAAAAAATTTAAAAAAATACTTAATAATATTACCTATAATAATATTATTAGTAGGTATAGATAGACCACAAAAGAAAGAAATTATAATCGTCGTATGTAAGTAACATAAAAGATGCTGAAGTATCGTCTTCGGGGATTAGATAATAATTTGTGGTCTCTTTTCTTGTGCCGCAAACCCTTTTTTTGTATTGAGACCTTTTTATTTTGGCAAAGCGGATTATATTTAACGGGTTATTTTTTAATGCCAGACGGGACCTACGCCTATTCTTATAGACAGGTAGGTACTTTAAAAAATTGCGGATACTTTTTTATTTATTTCAAAAGAATTCTTCGCCAAGCGTGCCCACTTCAGAGCAGACGAGTATTTCCTTAGATTGTATATTGAGATTATGTAAAAAAAACTATTTTTTGCTAATCCCTATTCATGTAAAGACGTAATTTAAAAATAAGGAACTTCAATCAATTAATCAATCGTTTATTTGCAAGAAACATTGTTCTCACACCTAGGGCATCTGGAAGAAATCCAAATTTGTAGCGATAAGATGTCCTTGTACACGTCTTTTCTATATTTAAGTTTAGTTTTAATTTGTATTTTGTACAGAATAAATAAATAAATAAATAAATAAACATTGTCCAAAATATTGTTTTACCCAAATTTAAACCAAATATTTATTGGAACCAATAATTAATTTAACAAAATAATATTATCTACATAAACAAGATACATTAAGATTTAAATTAAATCTAAATTAAAAACTAAAAGCTAAACATTAAAAATATCATATTATCATCTATGCCGCTGCAATAAATTTAAACCATAAAATTGTTCTATTAAATCTATATAGATGGTGTCACTCACTTCACACGCGTGGTTTTAGGTTTCTGAAAAGCCCGTGGGAACTCTTTAACTTTCGGAAATAAAAAGTGAGTAGCTAAAGCATTCCAGCGGGATGCAACTTATTTCCGTACAATGCAACGTCGAAATCGATTGAAAATAATATGTGATGTGAAAGCATAGCAGACTGGCAATACAGTAGAGGTAGACAGACAGAAACACAAACTTGCGCACTTATGATAATATTATTAAGTATTTTTTTTAAATTTATTTATTAGGTATAATTTGGTACAATTTTCAATCTATGTCTATACTTCTATACTAATATTATAAATGCGAAAGTTTGGATGGATGGATGGATGTTTGTTACTCAATCACGCCAGAACGGCTGAACGGATCTGTATGAAATTTGGCACAGAGATAGATTATAGTCTGGAATAGCACATAGGATACTTTTTATCCCGTAAAATTAAAGAATTACCGCGGGAGCCAAAAAACCTCAATCCACGCGGACGAAGTCGCGGGCATCAGCTAGTTTACAATAAAAATACATATTAATTGCTTAAAACAAGATGCTTAGATTAATTTTCAATACTGATTTAAGGATGTAAATATGTATAATATATAGGACTAGCGCACGCCCGCGACTTCGTTCGCGTGGCATAAGTTTTTCATTCCCACAGGCACTCCTTAATTTTCCGGGATAAAGAGAAGCCTATGTCACTCTCCAAGTCCTCAACTATACCCATGCAAAAAATCACGTTGATCCGTTGCTCTATTTCGGCGTGATTGAAGGATAAACTCTCTATTTGACGTCCTTGGGGATAGAATTTTCAAAAACTGTGAATCACGTATTTTTTCATTTCAAACCGAAATCCCAAACGCCAAGTTTCATGGCTACAGCTTGAAAAATTACGGACTTTCCTACAAACTTTCAACCCCTGTTTCAGCCCTATGGGGGTAGAATTTTCGAAAATGGCGAAACACGTATTTCTTCATTTTGAACCGGTAGCTCAAATACCAAGTTTCATGGATATAAATTCAAAAATGACGGACTTTCATACAAACTTTCAACCCCAATTTTACCCCTTTGGGCGTCGAATTTCGAAAAATCCTTTCTTAGTGGATACCTACTCTTCACAAAGAACACTCCTTCCAAATTTCATGTCTCTAGGACCAGCGGTTTAGGCTGTGATATATAAGTTGTTGATATATAAGTCAGTCAGTCAGTCAGTCAGTCAGTCAGTCAGGACTTTGAATTTTATATATATAGATAATGGTCAGCTTGGTGAATTATATATTTTTAAAACTCTCATTCAGATTAGTTCCGCATCAAAGTACTTACTGTAGGCCGGCGCGGCGGTGGGTTGAGAATGCGATGATGATCGACAAGAGCTAGTGTACCTATCTATAAGTCACACACAGTGTTTCCTCCTCTAGATGAGCTGATGCATAGTGCGGCGATGGGCGGCGGCGGCCTCTTCGGCTGCTCATCAGCCGGGCACAGCGGCATCAACCAGCTGGGAGGGGTCTACGTCAACGGGCGACCCCTGCCTGACTCCACGAGGCAGAAGATCGTGGAGTTGGCGCATTCTGGAGCGAGGCCGTGCGACATCAGCAGGATCCTGCAGGTCTCCAACGGCTGCGTGTCTAAGATACTAGGCAGGTCAGTAGCATTGCACTCCTTCAAAACTTATATCTAAGTAAGTGTTTGTTCTTATGAATAATCAGTACGAGAACGATTATTCGGGCCTAACATCACCTATATATTTACCTCAATAATAGTAGATAATTAACTATTTTTTTAAAGCCTAAGTTTATGCTTAGGCTTTGAAAAAATATATACTTAGGTGCTTACCTACATCCATGAAGAAACACACGATACAGACTCGTAGGACTAGAAAACAAACAAACATGAGCTTGTTTAAGCAGAGTAGTATTTTTGATTGAGGAAAAGTTAATATTATTAAGATTTGTTAAAAACGTAACTTGATATATTTCTTGAAAATATTTAAAGGTAAATAACTCCAAATCCACTTTGTACCGAACAATACCGAATCCCATTTAAAGCAACTATAATCTGTGCTATAATCCAATTCCTCAGTGTCAAAGCCAAAGTCTAACATTAACCAAAGGGCACCCATAACAATTAAATCGAGTACTATTACGCGAATAAATGAATTATTTAGCACAAAACCTATTGTCGGCACTACAATAGGCAAAGAATCGATTGTCGCCCCGATTGTCCAAGATTCTAAGATTCCAAGTTTCCGAGTTGAGGTCATGGCTGGGCCACGCGAGCAAATTGGTGGCGTTCCCATACATACCACCTGAGGAATTGTACAAAGGCGTGAACAATGTACAGTAAGGAATTGAGGAATTTCAATGACTTAATCAATACAAAAAGTTTGCATTCCCATAGTTCGTATTGTTTTTGTTTGAATGAAGTGCTCTCAGCGGGTTGGTATAAGGTGGGAATCGACATCGGGCGCTGACAGTGGGGTGCCCACTAATTTTGGGGAGGTTATATCCTTTATCGTTTGATTGCGATTTTATCGGTTTGAAGCCGGAGGATTTTGGCCCTCAACGCTCGAGTGTTTATTGAAATGCTCAATCCTATTGCTGTTAAAACTCAATCTGCGTACCAATTGTTTTATTTTCAAATCTCGTTTCATAACTCTATCTTTTTTAGCCACTGGACGTTGTTACACTGGACGTTGTTACACTGGACGTTTAAAGCCGAAAAAGTATTAGACAAATTTAGCGTTTATATATTAGCACTATCTAGTACTGCTAGTTAATCCTGGATTATTGTTTTTTGATTCCCGCGGGAACTCTTTAATTTTCCGGAATAAAAAGTAGCCTATGTCCTTAGTCCTTACCCATGACAAAATTATCCCCATGCCAAATTTTATCAAAATCGGTTTAACAGATGGGCCGTGAAAGCGTATCAGACAGACAGACAGACACAGTTTCGTATTTATAATATTAACAGTATGGAATAGTACCTATGGATATTCAACAGGGGCCACCTAGTCGACATAGTTTTCTCATAGGCATTGGCCGCGGTCTTGCGCCACCTGGATCCAGAGGTTCCCTGTGACTTGCTTGATGTTGTCTGCCCTTCTAGTGGGGGGCTTGCTAAAGTCCGAACCAGTGGTAGATTCACTCGACGATTCAAAAGTACTTGTAAAAGTTTATTTGAACAAAAAACATTTGAATTTTGAATTTTGAAAGCTGAGCTTTCCAGTAAGAGGTACTGACTCCAACACCTTCTAAGCAAATGCGCTCCCCCTTTAGGGTGCATCATCGCTAGCGAGCATTATTATTCCAAGAAATCTCTACCAGTAGGTAGGTATATATATGATTAAAAAGAGATCCCGCCTTTCAGAAGTAAAATTATCTCTAACACAGGGAGTGTCGTAGCATTTCGTAGCAAAAATCACACCTTGGACCACTTGGACATCACGTCTTACTTTACCTAGTCTGCATTAGCGCCTAAACTGGTTAGGAAGAATAAGTGAATTAGGAACATTAAGTACCTACCACAGATCAGAGAACTCTTATCTGTGGTACCTACCCATTACTCGTCATCAATTTTACTCCGGAATATGAAATTATTGAAATTTTTCGGAACTTTTATTTCCATCACACGCATTGACGCGAACAAAAGACCAAAAGTCAATTTGGGACAATAAAGAAATTTAAAAGACGTCAATCAAAACGACTAGACTTTTAATACAGGGTGTGCCTTTCAGGGCTGTCCCACGACCGCCCCTAAATAAACGCGATAAAAGGGAAAATAATAATATTTGCCAGTAATTGGCACCCCTGCTGGCACTTGCACTTCAAGAGATCTTGTAGGAAAGTGATTTTTGTTTGGGGCTGTTATTATTTTGTAATGTTTGCTCGTTGAGGTATTGATTGGTGCAATAAAATCTTAAGGACTTGTACTTGAAGAGGTAGCAAGTATATAAAGCTTAATAAAATCTATACTTAATCTATACTTACTTAATATTATAAATGCGAAAGTTTGGATGGGTGGAAGAATGCATGGATTACCATGATTAATGGATGGATGTTTATTACTCAATCACGCCAGAACGGCTGAACGGATCTGGATGAAATTTGGTACAAAGATAGATTATAGTCTGGAGTAGGTAACACATAGTCACATATTTTATCCCGGAAACTAAAAACCCTAGTATAACTAAAAAACCTAGTATTTAAATACAGAAATAACAAACATCAACATACATCATCATCAGCCCATGAATTTCTGCTGCAGACACAAGTTTTCTATTTTCCATCATTTTCCTACATATTTAGCCAGGTCTTGAGCAAAAATGACAAACAAAGTGAACACAAATTAAATTATTAAAATAACATGCCTGCCCTGCCATAATTATTAAAAATTTATAGGCAGTGTCACTTTGGATGATGTAAAGATTCTAACGTTACCCCATACATCCAGATCTGTTTAGGCATTTAAAAGTAATTTTGGAATAAAAAATACACACGAACCCTGAAAACATAATATTACACTCCTTATTATGGGCAGTACCTACTGTAATAAAGGTCAAGGTCAAACTTCTGTAATTCTGTAGGAACATCGTTGTAATTTACATTCCACTATAGACAGCAAAGTGTAAACGAAAAAGAATTAACCGCGGCTGCAAAATGCGAGTGCATTTCCCACACACCCCTAAAATTCTTATCGTGCCAATTACGTAAAGGGTTCCGTTCCTTAGGGCCTCGCAAAGGGCAAGCGTGGCGGGAAT
This sequence comes from Erebia ligea, assembly GCA_917051295.2. Classification (NCBI taxonomy): domain Eukaryota; kingdom Metazoa; phylum Arthropoda; class Insecta; order Lepidoptera; family Nymphalidae; genus Erebia; species Erebia ligea. Next base: position 5,875,814 of record OU785241.1, read on the forward strand.
CCTAATTAAGGAGCCCTCCCGCCAAGTTCACATTTGATTTTAGCTCTTTGCTGCTTTTCTACTGCATTTACTTTTTATTTTACACTCTCCTTTTTTTAAATCTTTCGATCGCAATCAAGCAAACTATTAGAGAATTTAAAAATAAAAAAATTTCGAAAAAAAAAAAAAAACCGACTTCAAAAACCACAAACACTTAAAAGTAAAAAATAATTTAATTTATTATGTATACAAGAGTTAATTTAGTTCTATAATAACATTTTTTGGAGTCGGTACCAATTAGCCGCATGAACCGTCTACCTACTCTTCATTATTGTTGACGTGACTCCACATTGGCACCGACTCCAAAGAATGTTATTATAGAACTAAATTAACTCTTGTATACATAATAAATTAAATAATTTTTTACTTTTAAGTGTTTGTGGTTTTTGAAGTCGGTTTTTTTTTTTTTTTTGAAAATTTTTTATTTCACAATTTTTAGTGGCCCCACTGTTTTAAAATACAGGATGTAACCAGAACGAGATATGCTATGCATGGTTAAAACATACTGTTTACAAGACTATCACACTGATCGCGAGCAATTTACTCTTATCCATGAGGAGTTCCGTTCTCCATCTCCGGAGATATTAATCAGATCTTCACCAAATTGAATTGGGACCACACGGGAAGCACCAGCTTTCAAATAAAAAAAGAATCATCCAAATCGGTCCACCCAGTCAAAAGTTCTGAGGTAACAAACATAAAAAAAAAAAATAAAAAAAAAAAAAAATACAGTCGAATTGAGAACCTCCTCCTTTTTTTGAAGTCGGTTAAAAAATAAATATCTTGATAAACTATTTTTAATTGCCTTTGGAAAGTCATAATTTTTTTTCATGACTAGCTGTTGCCCGCGATTTCGTCAGCGTGTTTTTATTCCCACGGGCACTCGTTTAATTTTCGAGATAAAAAGTAGCCGGACACAAACTGTGCATGTATGTAGTTCTGTAGGTACTAAATTTCATCAAAATCGAATGAAAAGATGTGAGAAAAAAGAATGAAAAACAAACAAACTAACATTAGCATTAATAATATATCCCAATTTGCTCTTGAAATTAATACATTATACTGATTTTAGGTAGGCAATACTTTCTATACATGATACATATTTATTTAGCCTAAATTTGAAGCGCTTTTTAACTGTGTTAATGAAGTTAGTATGTATTATATATATGCTTTTAAGCATATTATGTATATTTTTACTTACATTAAAAAAAATTATGACTTTCATAATCTGTAATATTTGAGGACAAGACTCAATACTTTATTTCACTTACTAGTCAAAGTTCCTCAATTTTTGGTACTCCACAAAATGTTATCAAGGAACAAATATTTTTTGTATCTTTCTGAGGACTTTGCATAATATTTTCAAATAATATACCTAGATGAAAAGTGCAATAACTGATACGTTGTCTCTTTTGTCCCAGATTATCCTGGAATAATATGCAGTAAGTAAAAATATACATATTTAAAATATACTCGTATACATATACTAACCATAACAGTAATATAAACTAATATAGACTAAACTCTCTAATGTATAGCTAAATAATATTTAGCTTTATCTCGAAATTATTGCGCATGCTAGGAATCAAATCAAATCCATTTATAAAACTACTAGCTGATGCCCGCAACTTCGTTCGCGTGGTTTAAGATTTTTGATTGATTCCCGCGCGAACTCCTTAATTTTCCGGGATAAAAAGTAGCCTATGTCACTCTCCCAGGTCCTTAACTATACCCATGCAAAAATTCACGTCGATCCGTAGCTCCGTTGCGGCGTGATTGAAGGACAAACCAACAAACCAACAAACAAACACACTTTCGAATTAGGTATAGCGCTCACCAGTGCGCTTGAGAGGTTTTCAAACCTTACCTTGCCTTGAAGACATCGAAAAAGTTTTATTAGTGCATTGGAATTTTTTTGAATCTTTTGGCAACTCTTGGCAATAGAATTTCTTTCCCAACAGAGGGTAAAGCCGTGCCGCATCACAAAATACTCATATAATAAGTTATTCTACATAATATTATGAACTAAATACAGTTTGAAATTCTTTTTACTCACGCTTCTATTTGAGCAAAGGAAAAAAATATTAGACAAATCATCAGGAGGGTTACTACCATCGCTTATAGCAGTATTAATTTAAAATAACAGTTTTATATCACGTACCTTGGCGTCCCTAAAATAAGAACTATAATTCTAAATAAATATAATAATACTAAATATTGAAATAATACGGCACTATGGCCCCAGTAGCTAAAACAGTTAACCATATCAAAGTCAAACAGTATCAGATAAGTGTTGAAATCACATCACCCGCTGTGGTCGGCTATCTACATAAAATCTTTGACCCCTGGTGTTTCAACGATATTTAATATTATGCATTGAACAAGCTCTTCAACCGGTAGGAATATTACAAAATAATAAGTTTTTTATTGAATTAGAGACGTAAAAAATCGTATCTAGATACTTAGGTAGGTACGTTAGTTCCGACTCTCAATCTATTGAAATGGCGTATTGATTTTCTCTCAGACCAGATACAGAAATACAGATGTTGGATTGGAGCCGTCTTTGTTTTTAAGAAACGATGAATCATTTACAGCAGGTACCAACGACTAGGTAACTACTAACTACATAGGTCCATATTAATCATACTAATATTATAAATGCGAAAGTGTGTTTCTTTGTTGGTTTGTCCTTCAATCACGCCGCAACGGATTGACGTGATTTTTGGCATGGGTATAGTTGAAGACCTGGAGAGTGACATGGGCTACTTTTTATCCCGGAAAATTAAGGAATTCCCGTGGGAATCAAAAACACTTAAACCACGCTGACGAAGTCGCGGGCATCAGCTAGTATATCCTAATTTCCAATACATAGCCACCTACTACAGTATTATGTTAAATAACTACTTTCTCTTACTGCCGCACTCAGAGTAGCTTAATCATTACTTAAGGAACTCCTTAGTATAGATTTCAATACAAAATCTACACTATGGATTCCAAATTCCTATAGTGTAAATGATTGTAGCTCTAAAGTGCGGCATTTAGAGCGTAATAAAGCTTTAATTTAAATACCTTTTAGCATTACCCCGCTTTATTAATTGTATATTTTAGGTTAACAAAATATTGTTAATTAATAAGTTTGTGATGTTTGCATTGTTGATTCTGACCTGTAACACGTAAAAAATAAAATAGTACCAACTTATACTGCTTACTTAATTCAACAAACAAATTGATTTTGATTTAAATTATTATTGACACATTGAAACCCATTTGAAACCATAGATTGACACCATACATACTAAAATTCTACATCAATGATTGACACTCAAAAACGTAGAGCGTCAAATTTTGAAATAGGTAAATCCACTATCCGTTCATGTGTTTGTCTGTCTGTTTGTTGCCTTTCGCTCAAACGATTTTGACGGGCATTATGTAGGTATAGCTTGAGACGGACAAAGGTCCCGTAAAATGTAAGAGTTCAAATGGATTTTCAAAATACCTACCTAAATCGCGGACGAAACCTTAGGTACACAGGAATCTAAGCAAAAACTGCGAACGAAGTCGCGGATGTCATCTAGTTTTACACAGAAAAAAAAAATCGGGATTATTTTCCAGGCACGTGGTAACTTAACCAAAAACCATTGAAAAAAGTAAAATCCGTTACTTAGATTCCTTACATTCGTTTTAAAACAAACAATAGCAACCCCCGATTTCCAAATAAACAGCTACTATCAAATACATGTCATCTGTCGATACAATAATGTTTACTTTATTGTGGAGTGCCATTAAACGGTTATTACAGTCGAGAGGCGCCGCGGGCTGAGCGTAATCGCTTTCGCCTAGGGCCTTGGGGTTACAGAATACAGATGCGTAATAGGTGCTTATATTAGTTTTGATTTATTTTTTAACTAAGTTTATGGACCCTTTGAGGGAAGTGCTCATGCAAAAGTATATCTTGAATCGAAGCAGGCGTTACTTTCCGGAAGTCCATGATAATGAATAAACGAGAAGTTTAATTCGCTATAATCCGCCACAGTAGACAAATCTATGTGGTACAGTGCGTGTCCGGGATAAAAAGTTGCTTATGTACTATTCCAGACTATAATCTATCTCTGTGGCCAATTTCATGCAGATCCGTTCAGCCGTTCTGGCGTAATTGAGTAACAAACATCTATCCATCCATCCATCCATCCACCCATCCATCCATCCAAACTTTCGCATTTATAATATTAGTATAGATAAGCAACATTAGCCCAAGTCTGAACTGTATTGCTAGGTACAGACTAACCGCTACTGGAGATATTCTTGTTTCCTCTATTCCTCAAAATGATATCTCTAGTACTACATTATATAGATTAGCTAGTGGGTGTAGTACATTACAGTAAAACTACCTACTGCCTCTACTAATTTTACAGTATTCCGTTAGAAGTACATATATTAGTAGATTTATCTTTCGTATTTAGTGGTGCATAGGAAGGCCGTATTGACCGGTTTGCATTTACTTAACTACGATTTCACTTATAGCGAGTGTTGAAGTGGATTAAAATAGATAATGTAGAACGAGCTTATCTGGTAGATAGGTTGAAGAGATAGTAACTCGAATATGTCGTATTCTAACTTACCACCGCATACCTAATTGAAAATAGTCATAAACTTGATTACGGAGCCTGAGTTTGCCGCGCATATAAAGTGCGTACCAAAAAATGCAAAAACACACGTAGTTATTTGCACAGCGTTACAGTCTACCACCACCACCACTGCCCATTGACGTCCCACTGCTGGGCACCCACAGGCCTCCACTCTCATAGGAGAGAGGGAATTAGAGCTTAGACCCACCACACTGTTTCAATGCGGGTTGGCGGGCTTTAACGACTATTATTTACCTATTCTGTGCTATTATCATGTTAGTGATAATAACCGGGACTGCCGGCTTAACGTGCTTTCCGAGGCACGGGGGTGTAACACCGCGAACTTCCTAACTCCGGGCTAGTACCACCTATTCTGTTCTAGTACTATTACCTATTCTGTGCTAGTACTGAGAGATAGTAAGTATTGGGTAATTAAGTATTGGGTTTTTTTAGTCAGAAAAACCCAATACTTATTTATGGCTCGTACTCGGGACCACGTTAGTCTATGTTGTTGCAGTCTACGTTGCTTTAAATATGTCTATTTTATATCTGTCACTGCTATACCTACCTGTTATGCACGCTAATTGTCAACTTAGGGTAGGTACCAAATTCCTCTGCTTAGGCCTTAGACGTTTAATATTTTAAGACCTATATGTGCTATAAGGATTTTTTTTTTTTGTGAGATAGGCTTCCGCTTGACGACAAGCATGCTTAGTGCAAAGCAATGATGAGGTCTAGGTTGGAGCGCGCTTGCCTAGAAGATGCCTATTCACTCTTGCCTTGAAGGTACCTAAGTGACGTCAAAAATCAAAGAATGTACTTACCTATTTCTATAAGGAAACGTCAAGAAAAATCCCCTCCATCACTCTTGACATTAATAAATACTTAGAACCCCCTTGACAATAAAACGCCAACATTTCTTAAATATCGACGAACCCAATTCGACAATCGTATCTTCCCCATCGACATTCTGCAAATATCGACACATGTCGATAGCAACAATACCGTCACTTGAAGTACATCCTCTATCCTGACAACTTTACAATTGCATCTAACGGAATTTTCCCCCACCTTATTGTGAGATGGATAAAGTTTATTTTAGTTTGCCTTTTGTTTTATAAATACATCAGTTATGGTGGTTAAATGTATTTGTAAAGGTACTCGAAATAAGGGGATAGTTTTGGATTATATTGGTAATTGTGAGTTAATACAGTTCGAGTGGGTCGGCTGTTTTCTATAGTAAACGCAACATACGTAGTATTTATACTAAGAGATTTGAAATTATTAAGTACCTACTGGTAGGTTTTGTCGACCTCCGTGGCGCAGTGTTAAGCGCTGTTGCCTTAACGTGTGGAGGTCCCGGGTTCGATCCCCGGCAGGGTCAATTTAGGAATTTATAATTTCTGAATTTTCCCTGGTCTGGCCTGGTGGGAGGCTTCGGCCGTGGCTAGTTACCACCCTACCAGCAAAGACGTGCCGCCAAGCGATTAAGCGTTCCGGTACGATGCTGTGTAGAAACCGAATAGGGGTTTGGGTTACATATAACTGCCATGCCCCTAACAGGTTAGCCCGCTACCATCTTAGACTGCATCTTCACTTACCATCAGGTGAGATCGCAGTCAAGGGCTAACTTGTAGTGGATAAAAAAAAAAGGTACTCAGGCTCTACACTTCCAAGGGGATGTAAAAGTAGGGTTGTAATTTTTATAGGAGTAGGTACCTACCTATAGAAATGCGAAGCCTAAAATCGATATTTAGAATTTCTACGTCGAAAACATTGTAGATAGGAAATGTTCAATTATTTTGGTATATTATATAATAAAGTAATAATTTATTGTACCTACCTATTTTTATCTGATTAACTTAGCTGGTCCGAATTATCAATTTGTGATACTCAGGCCTACTAGCACAAGGACTCTTAATAAAATTGATTTAATTAGTTAATTTTTTTAATGCTAAAAATTGACAGCAGTAACTACTAACTACACCAGTTAAAATGCTTGCAATTACCCTTTGACCCTTAATTTTTTTAAATTGGTTTTGTTCATTCTTTTAAAAAGATTTGGTCCCATCTGCCCCGCTAGCTCTGCCCCGCTAACGGGGCAGTTGGGAAAACATAGTGCCATCGGCCCCGCTAGCCTCGGCGTAGTCGTTTAACGGGGCAGATTAAACTTTTTCACACAGATCAAGTGTCATTTGCCCCGCTACGCTTCCGTAAGAAACTTACGAAAATACTTTTATTTAACCCTATGCATCCTTTTCTGTTGCACACAAATCCCTAAACTAAACTAAAGTGATTACAACTAGTGCTATCCCTTTCTACAGGAAGCATTAGAAAGGGATATCTAGTAATTTATTCAGAGCTTTCATTTTATGTTAGCATAGGAGGTTAATATTATATACCAACCTACTTGACAGAATTAGCCACTATATGTCTTTCATTTTTGTTGGCAGGTACTACGAGACGGGGTCAATAAAGCCCCGCGCGATCGGCGGGTCCAAGCCGCGGGTCGCAACGACCCCGGTGGTGCAGAAGATCGCCGACTACAAGCGGGAATGCCCGTCGATCTTCGCCTGGGAGATCCGGGATCGCCTACTTAGCGAAAACGTGTGCAATAACGATAATATTCCTAGCGTGAGTACCTTTGCTATAAGATACCTCCTACGTTAATAATAATATTCGTAGCGTGGGTATTGTAGATATATATATACTCGTACCTTTGCAATAAGATGCCTAAAAATATTCCTAATGTGAGCACCTAAGTATATAGTACATTTAAAAACAATATTACCTGCCTTTTCTATAAGATACCTCCTAACGTGAGGTCCTTTATAAAAAGTCCCTAAATATAATAATAATATTCGTAGCGTGGGTAATGTAGATATAATATTATATACCTTTGCAATAAGATACCTCAAAATATTCCTAACGTGAGCACATATGTACATTTATAAAAATGATAATAGATTCATCGGCGTAACTTAAAAAAGTGGTAAGTAGTAGGTACCTAGTTAGTAGGTACTTGTATACTCTTATTAAAAGCGGAGGTGAGCGGAGGTTAATCGTCAAAGTCGTTTTTACGATGACCAAGTTTATCGTCGTGAGTTCGTGTAGATGTTGATAACGAAAGTGAGAAATTAAGCATTTAATTTTTGTAAGATTCCCGTAGATAGGTAGGGCATAAATATCTACGTATTAACAAACAAGATTATTTTGCATAAGTACATAGAGGATATGCACGAGCAACGAGATAAACTAAAATCCCATTTGTAAATTCACGTGGACGAAATGCCAAACATAATTAAATTCGTCAATAGATTTTCAAGAGACACACATTGCCCGTGTCAAAATATATTCAAACAAAATATTCTATACCCTGCAGACAGTTGTAAAATAATCCGGCCACTCGAGATACAACAGTCTTAATCCAATTTTCGAAATTTATCAACTTTTCGACCATATGCCCCGGGCCCAGCATTCCTATTGTCCAGAGGTCCCTTTTCAAGAAGCATTCAAGCTATAAAGTCCATTCTGCGAGCCATTGATGACAGTTTATAAAATCTCGCATTCGGCTCCTTTGTATCGGCATTGTCAATACAAATCGGTCACTATTATTGACTGAGAGATCATAAATTCTGGAAATTTTATTAACTCAAACCTTGCTCAACAAATAACCGAAATTTATCGGTGATTTATTTAAATTTCTGGATATTTATAGGCTTTAGTCAACTGCTCAATAAGTTTCAAGTTTCTACATAACAGTTTTATGTGTAACTAGACTTGAGCTACTTTATAATTTAAGTTATTTAAATAATACTTATGGGGAAACTATACTTAAATTCTGGGAACTCTTAGATTTCGCTTAAGTAAATATTTTAAATTTTATCATCTAAGGATGAACCTCGAATCTTTTGCTTACGGGGTAAGTAGAAATGCAGAGAATCAAAAATTCTTATGAATTTCATTATTCATCCAAACAGTAGGTACCTACTAGGTACCTAGTGTTTTTCCTATCATCCAAAATAACAGCCAAAGCGAAAACACAAATCTATTTTAATGGAGTGACACCCACACATTCGCAAATGTCAAATCGCGGTCCCAATGTAAACTATCATATCTCAAAATAAAGCTATTTTTGCGTGACACGATCGGTAATCGAGCTCGACGTATGCGAGCGACATCTGCCGTGAGCAAAAAAAGTTCAAAAGAGTTTTTTCCGTTGATAGCACCAATTTTTCTGTTAATCATGTCAAAACTCAGGCTATTGTGAACGAGTGTAAACATTTCGTGACAAAGCCGCGGATTTCTGGTATTGTTAGTTATGATTGGGAGGATTCTTAAAATTGAGGATGCCAATTATAGTGCAAGACGGTTTTAAGGTGAAGAGGTTTTTTGCAAGCTTGCCTATTGAAATTTAATTGCTTCTCGGAAGCTTGGGGAAGCTTTTAGGCTGCATATTGTACGCATACCTACCTCACTTCTTACTGACTCACCTATATAGGAATTACATATTAATTTATTATATACGTGGATTTGGCTATAATTATACAAACAATTTTTGTTCTGCAAAAGAGGGCGATTTGATCAATATATAAACTCAGATCACGTGAGTCCCCTCGTGAAAAATATAAAGAAATTGGCATCCTTACGGTTGCATCGCAGTACATACCTATACGTTGACAATTATTAACTTAATGTTTGTGAAACAAAATATTCATCTGTATAGACAAAGAGGGGATACCTACACAAAATCGACCCCCGGTATAAACTAGTAATGCCGCAATGTCGTCTACGTAAGGTGCAGAAATCCTTTGTGGGGTCGAGTATTACTTTTGGATTTGTCGTCACACAAATTTAAAAAAAAACCGTAAAAGAATATGTTGAGCCGGAGCTAGGTACCTACCTACAATAATTGACGAATTTCTTAATGACAAAGTTGTATGGAAGCAACCGACTTTGGGTCCAGCTCCCCACAGGATTAGTAAGTATAATTTATATACTTACCTACGTAATGTAATATACTTATTGTTAAAAAAAAGAGCATGTGCTAGGTTTTTGCCGGCTCTTCTCAGCAGAATCTGCTTCTGCTTTCAGAACCGGTGGTAGAGTCAAAACATGACGTAACATAAGAGACACCTGTATGTCCTAAATGTTTTAAATAAATGAATTGAAACATAATGATGATACAGAATCTATAAATCATACTGAAACACCTCAAACAAAATACCTATATATATACATATTATAGCCATAACAAGAGGGAAAATTGAAATGCCTCGTTCATCCCTCTTACCTTGTAGATTCGTGAAGGGGCTATTTTTATGACTGTCGCACGCACGGCCCAATGGGCATCGGCGATGAAAGATGCACTGTCACGTGTGTTAGAAAGGGATAGGTATTTATTGCGAGTTGCGTAGTCTAGTCATAACGGTCGAATGGGCGTGATGTTTCTTACCGCGTTGCGAGACAAAAATACGTGGAACAATCGATGATGACGCCACGGTAAAACGGCGTAAGTGACATATTTGTTGGTCCTCCGACGCGACCTCTAGTCTTATTTTTTTAAAATTTGTTTTATCACACAACTGAATGATTACTACACATAAATAATAAAAGTACGATACGATGAGCTTAATTATTTTTTGTCATATTTTACATACATAGCAACTAAACATATTAACATATATGATATACCTACCTATTAAGGATATGCAAAAAAAGTAGACGTAGGCTAAACAAACAGTGCAAGACAAACAAATATTTATGTGTCTGTAGATATTATTCATATAAAATGTTACTAGGTATGTAAATTTGCATCTTTTTAAAAAGTAGGTAAGTGGGTAGGTATTGTTAACCGCAGACAATTAATTTTTTCACCTCTCATGCTCTAAAAAGATGTCATTATTGCTTAGCGTAGGCGGACTAAAGTCAGCATTTAGGGTCTAGGGATTAAAGTAAATTTTTTTAATAATTGCTGGCGTTATCAATTTATATGTAGTAAATGGGTAGTAAAAATGTATAGTCTATGGTGAATATCAACGGCCCAAACGAATGTCTGAGACACAGTCTAAGAAGATACGTTCTTTCCTACCAGTCGTTCAACGAAGGCATCTAGACAAAGCAAAGCTGTGGGGTGACAGGGGCGTAACGAATGAAACTAGCAGAATTTTTTATAATACAAAATTCTATGACTCTAATGTATTTTAAGCAGTACCGTACATCTAGGACTGCTAAAACTGTCATGGTATGATGGTAGTCAGGTCTGACATTTGTGTGAGCGTCGACCCACTGTATGAAATGAATTCTACCATTCTACTCGACACTATAGCATACCTCGCTACGCTCGGTAAGCTAAACATCTCGTATGAAATGGCTCATTTTAGTCCCTTGATGAACAATCTACTATTATTGTCTGTGGTAGGTATAATGAGCTACATAAATGTAAGGAATAGTCACAAGTAGGTAGGTAATTAGGTATGATATTACCTAATATCAAATCGTAAATTAAGCTTATCATATTGTTAAGAATATATATATTATCTATCTAATTTATATAGGTATTTGGTAGGTTTTGATATGTTAAAATTAAACGATTTAGGAAATAGGTAAATATTATATAATGTCATGGTAATAGTACCTATATGAAGATTTTAGCTGATACAAACAATATAAAGTTGTAAACGGAAGTGTTAGGTAGGTACGCGCACCTAAATAAAATCATTATTAGGTATATTATAGCCTTTAGCGTTTTCCGTAACAAGACTCAAAAACTCATCTTCATTTCAATTAAGTACAAAGCTCCTAAACAAAAAAGATAGTATACCTATTATTTCGTTTCAACAAAAAACTAAACATTTTCTACATTACTTTTTGAGTACCTAACTAAATATTAAAATGAACTTTCTGGTACTAAGTCGGCAAATCTGTTGGTAAAACTTTGCACAAGTAAGGTGATAAATATCTAAAAAATACACACTTAAAAATAAATAATATTATGATGACTGCATCTTAGTTTATTTTAAAAGACTTTTAACTACTAATTAGATTTTCAAATCAATAGATGGAACAGATAACCGCAAATAAATTAAAGGTGACAGTTACAACACTTTCGGGGTGTATTCTCGACTTACGTCACTTTTCTTTCAGCTGCCATAGCCTATAATACCGCGTTTTACGCCTGAGTGCACAAACATTCTTTATCCCATTTACTCGTGCCTCAAATGCATATACATCTGTCCTTTTCTACAACCAACTGCTTATGACGGCATAGGAATTGATGGTTAAGTCCAGATACGTATGGAAATGGTGAAATTTTCAGTTATGAGAATAATCGAGCGGTTTGAATTGTATAAATTACACACAATGTTCACACACGATGCTATCTATGTCATTGTTGTGTTATAATCCTCTCGTTTGATTGACTGCTCTTATATTAGTGGAAATCAGTAGCGGGAACCTAACTTTTTTGTGAGAGTAGAACAATTCAACATTATTATTATAGGCTAATTTAAATGAGTAAGGGAAAAAATTATTCTGCCACAGCTAGAAACTAGGTACTTAGGTAGATACCTATAATAGAAATGCATAATAATATGCAGAAATATACTAGGAAATGTATAGTAGGGGAGACCGGGGATGGTTGACTAACTTTTCACTTAAGCTCGTATATCTCTGATTTTTAACTTAATATAACAAAAACAACAGTTGATACAGATAGAAGAGCTATTCAGGTACCTAAAATACTAATCTATAACCTATATATGTATCATTATAATACTTATTTAGTCGATTTTCTAAACCCTTGACGCTTGGTCAACCTACCCCATATCCGGGGTAAGTTGACCATAAGCATGGGGTAGGTTGACCTAGGCAGTAATTAGTGTAAATAAAGAGGATAAGTATAAAATAAAACATTAAAATGTACTAAATGATAGAAACTTTTTATTTAATTATAAAAAAACTTAAATTTGAGATCCATTCTCGGTTAATAAAGAACTTTACTAAAGGTAACAGTCACATTAAACTATTTAAAAAAAACTTAAATTTACAATAAGTAAGATTAATTTTTGTACTTCATAAACTTACTTATTTACTTAACATAAATTAGTGACTATCATAAACTTTTATTTTTAGTACCCCGCCGTGTCCAGGGTCAAATCTGCTCTCCTGAGGTTCGGATTATTTTCTAGCTTATGTTTCAGTTTAGTTATATTACGATGCAACGTTTTGTATGGAATTTGGTATTTCTTTGATGTGGCGTTTATGCTATTACTATCGAAGATTACTGCGTGGCAAGCTCTTTTTAGGATATCTTTTGGTACATCACCCCTTTCAGATTTTCTTATGTACGTCCTCATTTTCTGTAAAAATACATTTGTAATTTAGTATGTGAGAGAGACCATAATAGTGTTTACATTGATGATGCACATTAACCATTAGCCCACACATAAAGAATAACTTTTTTTAATAACTAAACTAATAAGTCTACCTACCCCAAAAAAAATTGGTCAACCAACCCCTGGCGCCATTTTGAATTTTACCTGCGTATCATATGCAAACTCTGGCACTAACATGGAAGCAATACAGTGTAATATAGAATAAAACTATCATATTTACATTAGGCATAACAACTACATTGTTTCTAACAGATTCATAGACACGATAACAAAAAAAGTAAGAACGAAAAATGTCACTTACCGAGGCCAAAAAGACAAAATGTGATGCCACTCACGAACCCCGCGCGACTGCGGCGGCTCACTTCGCACAAGTTAGCGGGTCGCGGGGAGGCATCGTCACTCATAATTGGTTGATGAAAAACACGTGATAGTGGCGAGTTATTGTTGATTAGTCTACCTGCCCCTATAGCCAACCAGTCCCGGTCTCCCCTAGGTATATATCTTTAAAAGTAGGTACGTAAAATACCTATGTACCTACTTATTTAATTTTCTAAGTGATATTATGCAGTCAAAACAACGACATCCCTTGTTTGCTGTGTTTGCTACGGTAACCAGCAAAGCCTGAGAAATAAAAGCTATAACGTGACAATTTTAGAAATATTATCATAGACACATACCTTACTTAATATGATTATTAATCATCACGCTTAAAATGATCACTGGCTGACATAATTTAAAGACTAAGTAAGTATATGGACTTAGTTAGGGTAAGGTTGCCACTATTGGACCACTTAACTTTAAACTACCATAACATCAAAAGTATGAGAGTATATGGATATATGATTCATCAGTTTCTTAGGGCTTATACTCAGGCATTCACAACTGTGATTTTAGATTTTTTACTTTGAGCATAAATACACATATCACAAAAAAACATTTTTGGGATGGTTTCCTTGTATGGACCACTGTTTCCTTGATTGAACCACCTAGTTGCTATAATCGGACTTAGGAAGTTTTATCGACTGGTCCATTCATTGCACCCGAGGAGTTTTAATAAATAAAAGGCTAGATTATTACTAAATTCAGTATTTTTAATTGAACAGTCGTTTACCTAAAGTAATAGGTAATAATCAACGTATAACAAATTTTAACGTATAACACTTTTAATTTTTAAGTTATTAATAACTATTAAATAGGCACCGATTTTTAATTGTACACTGTGGGTCCATCTTCCATTAACCACTATTAACAAATAAAAAAAATGGAGCTACACATTTTCTATGAGTAAAAAAAACCGAATGCGCTACACAAATTAACACGTCATTTTAACAAAAATAAAAAAGTAGTTATTATCTCTTATAAACTCGTAATATAAAGAAATTATTAAAGACTAGCTGATGCCCGCGACTTCGTCCGCGTGGATTGAGGTTTTTCGGTTCCCGCGGGAACTCTTTAATTTTCCGGGTTAAAAACTAGCCTATGTGCTATTCCAGACTATAATCTATCTCTGTGCCAAATTTCATCCAGATCCGTTCATCCGTTGGAGCGTGATTGAGTAACAAACATACATCCATACATCCAAACTTTCGCATTTATAATATTTATTTGATAAATTTTAAGTTGTCATTGTCAAATCTTCTTTTTAATGTTGCTTTTGGCACACCATATAATATCCTGCCCCCCTATTACGTAAGAATTGTTCATCAAACGTTTAAGATTTTTGTCAAAGTAAAATAAACCATAACTGCATTGAATTAGAGCTCAATTTCGTCTGCCCATTCTTATACGTTTAGGTATGAACGATACTCGAACGTATAAGAATGGATACACGAAATAGAGCTCTAATTTAATGCCGTTATGGTTTATAAACTTTGACGACGAACTTTAACGTTTTGATCGGACATTCTTACATGATTGGTACCCTGATTCCTGCTCGCTTACTCAAAGCTAACAAAGCTAATTTCACGCTGCCTTCATTCCAGTTATAATACTTGCCTCGTTTTGCCATGCTAAAACAAAAAAAAGTTTAAGTAACGACAAAATCTTAGTTTCTTTTATTGGACCGGTTCAATGGAAGAAACTTGCATGAGTTCATTCATGGCAACTCACTGTGATCCCAATCAAACCATAACTTTTAAAAAAGTATATAATTTTTGTGACATGTTATGTTGGTTGTTGAGGTCCGTGGACAGGTCGATAAAATTAAAAGAGAGCCTTATTTGAAGAAGTATTTATTATTATAATTATTAACTCACTAAAAAGGAGACCGAGCATTGACCCGTGTTGGTTGACAGAAGGAAGGGAGCGCTGGCGGTATTGCCAGAGACAATTTATTATTCTTAACATAGACATATAAAGCATAGCGCATATTGTTACATTATATAATTACACCCCCCCTTAATGGAACAATTTATATAATAAAAACAATTTTTTTTTAAATAAAACTTATTCAGACTTGCTCGGGTACTACTACAAAATCATAAAAAATAAAACTAAATTAAGCCGACACAATTTTTAAATTTCTCAAATTTAGGCTTAGGCAAAGGCTTTGTCAACAGATCTGCAATTTGTTCATCACTTTTTATATAGTTTAATAATATTAAATTTTGAGATAACTTATCTTGTACAAAATGATATTTTATATCAATATGCTTTAAACGTTTTGATATGCCACTGTTGTTAGCAGCACAGATTGCAGACCTATTGTCTTCCAAAATTAATACACAAAGTTCACAATTGGATAACAAAGATAACTCTGAAAACAAATTTCTTAACCAACATGCTTCGGCTACACACTGACTCAGTGCTATATATTCAGCCTCAGTGGAAGAGAGAGAGACACATGTTTGTTTTCTGCTACACCACAGTACTAGGTTATTAAAAACCATTAAACAATAACCTGAGGTTGACTTTCTACTAACCGTGTCACCTCCCCAATCAGCATCCACATAGGCTTTCAAAGGATTTTCACAGTTAATATTATTTAAATTTTTCTTATATACTAATTTTATATCTAAAGTAGCTCTTAAATACCTTAGTATATGTTTTAAGTGTTTCCATAGGTCTGTACTAGCACAGTTTTGAAATCTACTTAGTATACTTATGGATATTGACAAGTCAGGTCTAGTACCTAGCATAGCATACATAATGCAACCTATTAATTTTCTACATCTATTTTCTATTTCTTGATTTTCAGAACTTTCTCTTAATAAGAATGAACTGTTGAAATTTGGTTCTAAAGGTATAGTCACACCTTTGCAATCTGACATGTTAAATAACTGCAGTATACTTTTCAAGTATTCACACTGATCTAAAGAGATAAAGTCATTATTTTGCATAATTCGAATGCCTAGGTAATATGAAGCAAGACCTAAGTCTTTAATTTTAAAAGTTTTACTCATTTGTTGTTTTAAATACTCAACAATAGACTCATGAGAACTTATGATCAGAATATCATCTACATACTGTATGACAAATGTTTTTGCATTTTCAGTTATTTTAAAGTACAAACACATATCAGTTTTAGACCTTTTGAAATCCTGACTAATCATGAAATTACAGAAAGTATCATACCAGTATCTAGGTGCTTTCTTTAACCCATAAATAGCTTTCTTAAGTTTTCCTACTTTACCTGACTGACTATGACCCTCTGGTAAGTATATATAGATATCCTCATTAATAGAACTATGTAGAAAAGCACTACATATATCATATTGATAGATATTCCAGTCATAATAGGCAGCTATAGAAATTAAGATTCTTACCGTAGTTAAGCTGGTGACAGGTGAGTAAACTTCATCATATGATATACCTGTCTGTTGGAAACCACGAGCAACCAAGCGAGCTTTATACACTTGTACTTTACCTTCACCATTTTTCTTTCTTTTAAATACCCATTTGGTGTCTATAATATTTTCTTCCGGTGTTACCGTTGCTAAATCCCAAGTCTGGTTTTCTTCCAAAGCTTTAAGCTCAGTTTGAACTGCTTCTTTCCACTTAGCTGACTCGTTGGACTCCATAGCCTCTTGGTAGGACTGAGGTTCATTTTCCAACTCTGTCATATAAGCATAGCTTAGAAATTCAGTTTCATACCTCTTTGGGTTGCTGATTTTATCACGATCACGCAAGATGATACCACCTGCTTGTCGTGAACCTGAAATTGTACCTGATGATGCACCAGTTTTAACCTCACCAGTATTATCTGTAGTGATTTTATCTATCTGGGAGTGTTTTACCTCCGGAGAGTGTTTACTGCTCTGACTTTCCTCTTCGGACTCTTCACTACTGGAAGATATATCAGAGTCATGATGGTTATTACTTACCTGATTTTCCAGTGGAGTTGTTCCACTTTCCGGTAGAAAGATGACATCCCTCACTGTCTCAATTTTATCAGTATTAGAGAAATATACTCTATAGCCTTTGACATTGGTATCATAACCTACAAACATCCCAAATTTGGTTTTTCCATCCAGTTTTCTTCGCTTTTCTTTAGGAATATGTACAGAACACTGCATACCAAACTTCTTGAGAAAGTTAATATCAAAAGATTTATTAAACCATACCTCGTAGGGTGTTTTATTCTTTACTGGACTGGATCCACACCTATTTAAAGTGAATACAACTGTGTTGGCAGCTTCAGCCCAAAAACGTTTAGACATACCTGTACTTGTTATTAATGTTCTTGCAGCTTCCATGATAGTTCGGTTCTCGCGTTCTGCACGGCCGTTCTGTTGAGGAGTGTAAGCGACAGTTCTCTGGTGGCAAATTCCGAAATTGTCTAAAATGGTTTTTATATCAATGTTACAAAACTCTAAACCGTTATCAGTTCTCAAATATTTCATTGACTTTCCTGTCTGATTTTGAATTAATTTAATGCAATTTTTTAAATGTTCTTTGACTTCATATTTATGTTTTAGAAAGTAAACAAACCTATAACCTGACATGTCATCCTTAAGCAACAAGAAATATTTAGAACCGCCAATAGAATTAGATTCCAAAGGACCACATAAGTCAGCATGAATCAACTCACCTGGCACTGAAGATCTTGACTCACTGTTACTGTAGGTTACTCTGTGCTGTTTGCCTTCTAAACATGACCTGCATGGATACACTTTAGAATTTTCATACCTAATATTATGAAGATCAAGATACTTTTTAACATAATGATAATTTTGATGACAAAACTTTTCATGCCACTCAGTTAAACTAGAGACATAGTTAGCAGTAGGTGGTTCTATTTTAAAAATTAATTTATACAATTTAGTATCTAACCTCTTAGCAATTGCTCGTACACTATTAACAGAATCTAAGATTTTACAATAATTTTGATCACTTTTCATGAAATAACCTTTATCTAAACATTTGCCAACAGAAAAGAGATTTGCTTTTAATGAGGGAACATACAACACATCTGATAGTTTTGTTTCAATCCACTTTGTGCCGTTCCAGGCTTCACATTGTATGGTACCGATCCCTAACACATCTAAAGAGGTGCCGTCACCTATTTTCACTTTACGCTGAGAACTTTCACTTAACTTTGAGAACATAGACCGATCACAACACATATGTTCACTAGCGCCGGAGTCTAAGATCCACTCGCTAGATCCCGATGAAGATGCAGCTGCAACCGCAGTCTCCCCGTCAGAAGATAATATGAATGCATTGGTATTGTCCTTGTATGCCTTTTGTTTATCTTTCCGTTGTTTAAACCAGCAGTTATCAATTGTATGATTATATTTTTGGCAGAATTTACATTTTAATCTAGATTTATTATTAAATGATGAGTGAGGTTGCTTTTTCTTGACTAATAATGCCTCGCTGGCCTCGCTTTCCTTCGACCTTGTTTCTTCCAAATGTAGCCGGGCGCTTAACTCATTTAGAGTCTGTCTATCCTCAGGAAGCGACTCCCACGCTGAAATGAAGTGTCTGTATTCTTGTGGCAGGCTCATCAAGACCTTTGTAATGATCATTTTATCAGAAAGCATCTCTCCTCTTGCAATAATTTTGGATTTAAGATTTTCAATTTTTGTAAGTAAATCTGTGATGCTCGATTCATATGATATGGCATAAAACTGCTGATATAGTAAGTGAATACTTACATTGGAGTCTTGTTCGTATATGGATAATAATTTGCTCCACATCTGGCTGGCACTGTCACACGATAACACGTGCGGAATTACATGCTCTGTCATGCGATTTACCAATAACGCCATGGTTTTGGCGTCTTTCTCGGCCCCTTTTTCCTCCTTCATAAGGGTGTCATATAAGCCCTTGGATTTAAGTTGAAGCGTAACTTGAAACTTCCATATGCTCCAGTTTTCTTCTCCCCGTAGTTTGATTTTGGAATCATCTTTTTCGTTGTCCGTCATTGTGACGTGTAAAGATGCGACCGTACTTACTCTGAGCGAGCTCCGTGATGCAATTTCACGTATTTTACCGGGTGTTGTTCCAAGATGGCGAACCCACGCCGCCGACACGGCGTAGTATTTTATCGACCTTTTCTTGTCCACGTGTCCTGGGCCCTAACCTGTTGGTTGTTGAGGTCCGTGGACAGGTCGATAAAATTAAAAGAGAGCCTTATTTGAAGAAGTATTTATTATTATAATTATTAACTCACTAAAAAGGAGACCGAGCATTGACCCGTGTTGGTTGACAGAAGGAAGGGAGCGCTGGCGGTATTGCCAGAGACAATTTATTATTCTTAACATAGACATATAAAGCATAGCGCATATTGTTACATTATATAATTACATGTTATTAATAGGTTAGCTGAACGAACAAATATGCAATCCTACTGAAAATAATTGGGTAGAAATACCTTAAAAATCTATACTTACATGGTAAAGAATGACGCACAAATTTTATATCGGGAGCGCGTAAAACACACCGACGTACGTCCTTCCTCAACGAAGCCTGCGGCGACACTGAGGGTTGAGGGGCAGGGTGAGGGGTCCAATAGCTAGCTTCTCGTCAATAACGACGATTTTTAGGACTGTTTATTTTCAAGAAATCTAAGTGGTCCAAACAAAGCACTGGTCCAATGATTGCAACCTTACCCTAAGCAGAAAGGTCATTAGAGACAGAACATTTAGAACAATAAGCTGAACGTGTTCCTAAATATAATGAAATACTAATATTATAAATGCGAAAGTGTGTTTGTTTGTTGGTTTGTCCTTCAATCACGCCGCAACGGAGCAACGGATCGACGTGATTTTTGGCATGGGTATAGTTGAGGACGGAGAGTGGCAAGCTACTTTTTATACCGGAAAATTGAGGAGTTCCCGCGGGAATCAAAAAACTTTAACCACACGGACGAAGTCGCGGGCATCTGCTAGTCAAATAAATATTATAAATGCGAAAGTTTGGATGTATGGATGTATGTTTGTTACTCAATCACGCTCCAACGGATGAACGGATCTGGATGAAATTTGGCACAGAGATAGATTATAGTCTGGAATAGCACATAGGCTACTTTTTATCCCGGAAAATTAAAGAGTTCCCGCGGGAACCGAAAAACCTCAATCCACGCGGACGAAGTCGCGGGCATCAGCTAGTAATAACATAATTTAAAGACTATTTGGACTTAGTTGAGCAGAAAGGACATTAGAGACAGAATATTTAGAACAATAAGACGTTTTCCTTAATAAAATTAAATATATATAAATAAAATTAATTAAAAATAAAATAATTTAGTATTTTAACTTGTGGCTTGCTCGATCGAGCAGTGGTCCTCGTAACCGGACACCGCCAAAACGCTACTGCGGCGCATTTTGGAGGCTTCGCGTCACGTATTCGGTATTATGTAGCCCCACGGAGTTTCGTTTTCGTTTACACGCACCGTTGTAACTGGATCACTCGAATTACATAGTAATTAAGATGTTCCCTTTTAAGACACGAGCATCTTTGGAAGTTTTAAATGATTTTTTCGATTCTTGTCCAGAGTTTTGCTTTAGTGAACCTGTGTGCATACCTACGTATATCCGAAAGGTACCTACTACATAAATCTAAGTACTAGCTGATGCCTGCGACTACGTCCGTGGTTTAAGTTTTTTTGATTCCTATGGGAGCTCCTTAATTTTCCGGGATAAAAAGTATCCTATGTCACTCTCCAGGTCCTCAACTATACCCATGCTTAAAATCACGTCGATCCGTTGCTCCGTTGTGGCGTGATTAAAGGACAAACCAACAAACAAACACACTTTCGCATTTATAATATAAGTATGGATTCTGTTGTGCTTACCAACATAGTAAAATATGGAAAATACCTACGTAGGTTTTGATAAAAAACCTTTTTTAATGTAATAATATTCGTAACGTGAGTTCGTAAAGCGTGAGTAAAATAACACACGATGTAGGTAAGTGTACCTACCTAGCTAGCTTATTCACATATTACCTAAATATAACCATTATTAGTTATTATATACCTACCTAATACCTATACCGAGACCAAAAATACAAAAAGTAGACATACCTACTTACTTAGCTTTAATCAATAAAATAAATTCTTAATAAATTTTTAATAAATCTTTTTCAATCAATTCATCGAAATACCTAATGAAAATCTATTTGAAGCGCAAATGAACGTTTACCACAAAACAATGATCAATTTGCGTTATGTCATACAAGTACAACATTACCTGTTTAATTATTTGTTTGCGAATTACTTAACGTTGTTTGTTTTAGCTTATTTCTGGATAAACGAATCCGTTTAAGCATAAAGTTAGACGATTTAATTTTAGGAGATTAATTAAGTAAGTACCTACTGTAAGTGTAATTCCAGAAGTGGGAAAATAACAATTAAATTACTTTTAAATAAGTGTTTGTACTCTCTTTAAAACGTGCACGAGCGAATGGTCACAACGTGTAGCGGTTTCACGAGAGATTTAATGTAAACAGTTAATTATAAAAACATGGCCAAACATTACTACAATAATAAAATGATCATTTGATCAGGCTGCAGTTGCTACTGCTAAGCTCAAAATCAAATTGCGATCTAAACACAAAAGCATTCAATAATCGCTGAGTCTGCCGGTAGGAGACTAACTTTCAAACGTCAAAATTATCGTATTTATGTGAATAATTCCAATATGGCGTTCGCGCCAACGAACGGATCGAGTGAAATACATGGAATGAGTCAAGTATCAGTTTAAATAAACTTAATTAAACAAAGATGTTAATAAACTCATATCATTTCTAAAAATTATATCTTAATTTAAAACGCAAAGCTGACAGTTCGGCCGTCCTGCAAATAACACGTCCTCGTGTTCAAGTCATATCACGGGCGATTATGCATCAAATCGTGAACAGGCGTCTTGCCCCAAATCATGATCAGGCGTTCTTGCCTGAGGCGTTCTTGCCTGAATACATGATCAGGCGGTCTTGCCTGGGCCGCTCCTGCTCACGACTACTTCGCTAATAATAATATGTAAAACAATCTAACAACAGCCGAAATTTCAGTGTTATCAAACACTCATGAATTATCACTCAATAAATTGAAATCCGAATTAGTTATTCACTGTTACAAATCTAAACATATTTTGAGGTTAAAGACACTAACCTCACAACACTTCTTATATCTCGCATTTTAATAATACGAGTAGGTACTTCCACATTTAATTGATTTTAAGCGAATCTACCGCTGGTTCGGAATGCCACAATCCTAGCGAGAAGAACCAGCAAGAAACTCGGTGGCGTCTAACATTCAAAATAATAGCCACCGATTACTCAACACAAACTAATATAAATTTCTAATGACGGTACTTTAAAATTAAATAAAACAAATGTGCGGGTGTAATTCCAGAAGTGGGAAAATAACAATTAAATTACTTTTAAATAAGTGTTTGTACTCTCTTTAAAACGTGCACGAGCGAATGGTCACAACGTGTAGCGGTTTCACGAGAGATTTAATGTAAACAGTTAATTATAAAAACATGGCCAAACATTACTACAATAATAAAATAATCATTTGATCAGGCTGCAGTTGCTACTGCTGAGCTCAAAATCAAATTGCGATCTAAACACAAAAGCATTCAATAATCGCTGAGTCTGCCGGTAGGAGACTAACTTTCAAACGTCAAAATTATCGTATTTATGTGAATAATTCCAATATGGCGTTCGCGCCAACGAACGGATCGAGTGAAATACATGGAATGAGTCAAGTATCAGTTTAAATAAACTTAATTAAACAAAGATGTTAATAAACTCATAATATCATTTCTAAAAATTATATCTTAATTTAAAACGCAAAGCTGACACTACTTAGGTAGGTATAGGTACAGGGTAGGTAACAGGTATAGGCACCACATTAACCGATAATAAATTAGAAAGCTAAGCTAGCCTAGTAGGTAATAGGTAATAATAAACCTACCTATCCAAAGACATTGTTCAAGAAATTACCACTTCCATATAGCCAGGTGCTGAAATAGAAATTTCCCTTGAAGCTGAAAGTACAAAATTAAAACCCAAACAATCAAATTTTCCGACAGGTATACCTAAGCTTGGCTTTTCAAACCTTTTTCAAAGTGCAATAGTTTAAAACCGATAATCAACTGAACACAATAACGGACTCAATCCCTAAACGCGATCCTAAGAGAATTGCAAACCCCCACCCAACCGCACCCCAACCGCTTTCCACCGGGGAATCGAACCCGGGTCTCCGCGGGTTAAGCGTGTACGTTAAAATGTTTATAGATAATGCCAATGTGGATTGTAGGTAATAGTAATTCTACTCCCGAGGGTAGACGGCCCCTCTGGAGTCTGCTGGAATGTAATGGCTTTTGTCCGTCTGTGTCGGTTTTGATGTTGAATGGTGGGGTATGCGTAGGTTGCGTAACGTTACCACATCATCCGATGCGATACACTGATAGGTACGAACGATATCCCGTAACGATATCGGGCCATGTAAAATAGTGTTTTAAATTAAACTTGAGGGTATAGTCCCACAAACTTATCTAACCCGGTGACAGCGTCGCTAGTAGATATAAAAAATAAAATTAAAAAACCCAACTTCCTGGGGGATAAATTGAGTAGCGGATATTGGGAGGCTCCGAGATCTAGAAGGTCCGTAGGTACCTATAGTCTACCTAGCAGACAGAAACACTCTCACATACCTATTATTTTAATAAAATTATTAGTGTAGATTACGAATAATATGTAAATAAATTTGTTCATATCGTGGTGTAGGTATACCTACGCGAGTCATTGGCCAAAAAAATTGACACAGAATGAGGAGGCGTGATCAAAGAAACTACTTTCCATACAGGAAAACGAAGCGTTTACGCAGTATCCGATACGGATAAGACGTTGGTGTAGGAATTTTAATAAAAACCAAACATTCCAACAATTTGATTGCCCCACCCTGGTGGGGGTAGTACCTATGGTACCTAAGTGGGTACTGTAAACCTACTTGCTATTATACATATTTTCTAATGTTTTTAGTTAGAATGACATGTGAAAGTTTTATATAATGATGATAGATATCGATTTTTTGTCTACGTCGTTTTGTCACTGCGGAGAATATAAAAAACGAGTATAGTCCGTCAAACTTATCTGACCCGGTGGCCCAAATTGAAACTAATTTTTATGCCTGTTAAGTTTTTTTTTTTCCGCTACTCAATTTATCCCCCAGGAAGTTGGGTAGGTACTAGGTATCTAAGAAGATTTCCCCCCGTAAACAAAAAAAAAGGTACGGACCTTCTAATTTTCCTGATTTCCCTTCCTCTGATTCCGTTCGACCGATTTTTTATTTACTTAATTAAACCGATTTTGATACAATTTAGCACAAAGATAACAAGTTCCCGCGATATAAACATGATTTTCAAAAATTGACAAATTTTTTACTGACTGTAAAAAATCTCGTACGAGTATATCATTAAGGACCTGTCTTCCGTTATGTTCAATTTTCAATCAATTTAATTAACATCGCTATCGATAAAAACCTGATCGGTTAGATAGCTAAGCTTTTGTTCTAACGTGTCACGTGAGACCACCTACACGGGTACACCACTATCGCATGATCTATCGTTGTGTCCCGACGCAATGACGTGCGCGCGCGCATCCCTAGTGACACCTGTCTATGTCAGAGTGACGTGAAAACGCCCGCGCGCAGCGCGAGAATGATCTATAACCCAACACTATGGAATTACTAACGGTCCATTGCTTGCTCAAGGAACTTTGACGCCCTGATTCATAAATCGAAGTTCGTAATTACTTACAGTTTCTATGTTGACAGGATTCAGTTTTAAAGTAGGTAGGTAATACTTAGTTATTAATTTTTTTGTATCTACCAAAAACTTATGAAATAGGTACTTAGACAAACAGAAACATAGTGGACAAGGAAGCACTTATCTCTATATGAGATCTCTACCAGTGACCCTTTCTCTACCTACTCTCTCACTCTCTCTCTCTCTCTCTCTCTCTCTACATAAATCTACGTTTTACATTACATTTTACTAATGCGAAATTGTGTAAATGTACCTAATCAATTGAACTGTCGCTCATCAAAAGAAAAATACAATGGAATTTAACTGTAGGTACCTGTAGTTGGGACCTTTTATGTATAAAATCTGTCTAATATTAATTATATTTCGTCGCTTCATTCTTCAGATATATACTATGTAGTTTTCTTAATTATACAGCAACAATCGTACGATTTTTAGAGATGTTTTATTTTAGTTTATCGACAAAATTCTCGCGCTTGAGCCATCTCTACCTGACTGCGTCATTCTTTTTTCGTACGTAGCAACGATCGGACGTTCCCACTTTCAACAAAGTTAATATTATTATTTTATATCTAAATAAAAAGAAACAGCCGCTGCCTCTTACAGGAAAACGGTGAGTCTTTAATCTGTCATTTTCAGCAATTTATTTCATGCCTGACACTTGACAGGCTTAAGAAATTATACTTATATTAATATTTCATGCAGTGTTAAATTACACTAAAGGTTTTTTGAGGGGTTACCCGAGAGGTATCAACAAAGGAGAATAAACCTTTCAGCATGACGCGCCTGAGGAATTATATTTTCATGCAGTGTCAAATTACACTATGTGGTATGTGGGTACTTAAACAAAACAGTTCGGTCACTTTCATTGTGGCTCTCGCGTATTTATTGCATTAATAATTATAGTTACTTAGTACTTACACGAAGTACGTGTTAAAGTACGCTAATCTACTGGGAGGTTACTAGCGAAGTAACACGACGGAAATCAAACCTTCCAGCTAGACACTCCTAGCGATAGCAGGATAAGGAGAAATATTGGCGCCCGTTAGACTTGTCTGATGACGAGAACTTTGCAGGTTAGTCGAAAATTCTATTACTAAGTGTTAAAAAGTGTTTTTAACTCGGGATTGACTGCGAGTCAATTGCGAGATCATAATTGGCTGCGAGCCAATTATGAGTCATATTCTTATGACACTCATGCAGTGAATATGTGCCACCTTGACTAGATAATATGCACATTAACTGCAAGCTAAAAAAGGTGTTTTTAACTCGGGATTGACTGCGAGTCAATTGCGAGATCATAATTAGCTGCGAGCTAATTATGAGTCATATTCTTATGACAATCATGCAGTGAATATGTGTCACCTTGACTAGATATGCACATTAACTGCAAGCTAAAAAAGTGTTTTTAACTCGGGATTGACTGCGAGTCAATTGCGAGATCATAATTAGCTGCGAGCTAATTATGAGTCATATTCGTATGACACTCATGCAGTGAATATATATCACCTTGACTAGATATGCACATTAACTGCAAGTTTTTGTCCGCGAGACAATATTAACGCAAAATGCGTAAATACATACTACCTCCATATTCGTCCGCTCACTTATTGTATTCTTTAGAGATCCAAATGAGGTTGAGCCCCATGCACAAGACGAATTCACCATTCTCTGAACAAGGGGGAAGTCGTGGAGGGTCAAACACGTGCCGCCAAGCGATTTAGCGTTCCGGTACGATGCCGTGTAGAAACCTAATAGGGGTATGGGTTTAATATAACTGCCATGCCCCTAACAGGTTAGCCCGCTACCATCTAAGACTGCATCGTCACTTATCATAAGGTGAGTTCGCAGTCAAGGGCTAACTTGTACGACCAACTATATCAGATTCGTCACTAAGGACCGGCTTAGCAAGCCTAACACAAATTGATTTCGTTTCGTTCACAAATACTCGAGAAGTATCCGGAACACAGGTAAATTTATTATTTACCTACTTTTAAAGAAGGTTAATTTTTACTCTTATTATATTTTTTTCGTGCGAGGTAGCAAACGCACGTGCACTGTTTGTTAAAACTTTTAAATGTGAATATTTAAGTGAAATGCCGAAACGAAAACGCGAACAATAGAAACGTAATCGTCGAAGGATTATTATAAAATCCTCATCAGACTCCCGGTATGCATTCATAATTCAACCTACCCTCTCATAAAAATATTTTTTCACTATCATAATATTGCATTAAAATACAGCTAAATTCTATCGCTTTCAAAGCAGAAAACCGGCTTATTCGAACGTACAAACGCCTGGTGATTGACCAAGAGTTAAAACGATGGCCGTCTACCTTACTTTTAATCATACCTGTGTAAGAAAAACATATCTACGATTGCATTTTTCTCAAGAAATCACAAATCATTGTGTAACTGAACAACCTGGCGGTTCACAGAGTGTTAACACGAAGGTTTCATAGAGATAAAACCTTAGTCTCGTACCTACATTATCAGACGGTAATATTATGTAACAGAACAACCTGGCGGTTAACCGAGAGTTAACACGAGGGTTTAAATACACGCTAAAAGTTTCGTCTTGTACGTTCCATACAACAATGGGGTGTAGGCGAACAACCTGGTGGTTAACCGAGAGTTAACACGAAGGTTCAATAAATACCTACTAAAAGTTTCGTTTTGTACGTTTCATAAGATAATGTTGTATTGCCGAACAACCTGGCGGTTAACCGAGAGTTATCACGAAGGTTTAACAGATGATAGAAGTTACGCCTTGTATGTTTCATACGATAATATTCTGTAACCGAAAAACCTGGCGGTTAACCGGGAGTTAACACGAAGATTTAATAGATGCTCTAAGATTGTCCAGAGCTCGATCCAGAGCTCCTCGGGGTACTCGGAGAAAGAAATATTCCAAAATTTGGTGAAAAATATAATAAATGAATAGACCTGAAAGAAACGTAAATCATTCAGTGAATGAAATAGTCAAGATCTCAGGTTCAAAATTTCCAGATGTAATTGTTCACAATATAAAACCTCTCAGTATAAATATACATACACCGTCAGAGAGGTAACAAGAGGTCGGAGATAATGAATATATCCTTTTTATCAGTTATCTAGGTACTTTAGCGTTATATATATATTCAATTTATTTACGAATACTGTAGATACAGAAAACGAAAATAAAAGCTGCTAGCATCTTGCCTCATAGTGGTGTGCAAAGAAAATTTGCAACGAAAATGTGTGGTAAAATTGCAAAAATTACCCACAAGTTTTATGTTTTTCCTACCCACATGTTCTTGGGCTCAAATCTCTAGTTTTATATCTCCATCGTGCTGGAAGCATAATTTATCATACATCCGGTGACGTGTAAGAATGGTTGACTAAACTTAGAAGACGGCAGAAAAACAAAAACCAAATTGAGAACCTTTTCCGTTTTGGAAGTCGGTTAAACGGCGAGTATTTTTACGACCGGAAGTAGACTTCGTATGATGTACCTATCTAACAATGTAAAATTTCTATCGTATTATTGTTTTTTAAAAAAGATTTTTCGCGGGCTAGCGGGCAAGCATTTCTGCAAACTCGGGATAATGCTGCCCGAAGCGGGATCTTAACTTTAGTATCTATACATCGTCCATATATTGGAAACAATCTTTGAAAAACCATCATAAAACTGTCGTTATTATAATACGTACATCGTTATCACTCGTGGAAAACATACAATTTACTCCGCCTTAACAACATACTCCATAATAACTTGCTTAATGCAAAATTAAAACACTTGGTTTTTTGTAAAAAGAGTAAAGAGTATAGATCCACGCTGTCAGCGCGTCTACCTTAATAATTGACGGAGGGAAATGATTTAACGCATTTATTCAAAAATAAGTAGGTACTTATGTATATTAAATAATTTATAATGACTGATGACACATGTTTTTAGCGACATGAACAACTAGGTTGTCCATTGTTAAAAAAGTATAGTAGCCTGATATCTCACTTAATTAAAACTTCTTACGTCAGTGGGGTTTAAAGCCCAAACCGACCGATTTACACCTCCAAGTCAACATTATTACTACCTAGTAGTCTATCACAATATCGACCGAGTATATGCATCATTTTTCATTTATATTCTGCGGGGAACTTATACACAGATAGGAATTTGTCGTATTCCATAATCTTGAATAAGGCATAATTTTTTGACAAACATCTTAAAATGGTACCATTATTAATAATTTTATTAAATTATGTGCCTGTAGTAGACCTCTACAACAGGACCAGAATAACCCGTTCTTCTTTCGCCGCGTTTTGAAAAATAATAATTTTCTCCCCCCTTCTGGGTAGGTTTCCACACGTTCAAACGTCCCATTGGACGTCTGTTGTGTGTAAATAAAACCAAGTACATACTGGCCCAGCTAATATACTTTTGATTAGATTATAAATCTTGCAGCATTAACATAAATAATTATTGGTTTGCATCCAATCTGTAAGCTTGTTACTCAGGAGCTGATGTAAAAAGCGCAACATTGTATTTCTAAAGTAAAA
This sequence comes from Erebia ligea, assembly GCA_917051295.2. Lineage (NCBI taxonomy): Eukaryota > Metazoa > Arthropoda > Insecta > Lepidoptera > Nymphalidae > Erebia > Erebia ligea. The sequence goes on from OU785241.1 coordinate 5,905,631, forward strand.
TGAATACTTAAGAAAAATCTTAGACTCATCTTAACTATACGTAGATGAGAATCTCAAGAAATCCGCACATGATTCCAACCTTAAGCATAAAGCTGCTTAAAACATTACGACTCAAATAAGAGATTGGGAAGAATAAAAAAAAATAAAAAAAAAAAAATTATTGACAACAATAATTAGTATCTATTCAACGTGGATACAGTTCTTGCAAAAATAGATATTTTCTGTATCTCTAAACATCTACATAGTATATATCTGAAGAATGAAGCGACGAAATATAATAGATGATCAAACGAACTTCCTGAAGTGAAGTTCGATCATTATTATATGAGTCGCTTCATTCGAAGATATATAAATAAATTCCCAACCCACCCAACCCGAAACATATTTTTGCAATAACATTAGGTATATATCTCTAAAAAGAATGACGCAGTCAGGTAGAGATGGCTCAAGCGCGAGAATTTTGTCGATAAACTAAAATAAAACATCTCTAAAAATCGTACGATTGTTGCTGTATAATTAAGGAAACTACATAGTATATATCTTCGAATGAAGCGGCTCATATAATAATGATCGAACTTCACTTCAGGAAGTTCGTTTGATCATCTATTATAGTCCGAGAAAGCTTCATATTACCTATGTTCTCCTCTGTCAAAATACTTCACCGAAATGAGATTTAGGTAAGTGATGATCTAAGATGGTAACAGGCTAACCTGCTAGGGTACGGCAGGAATATACCTATTTAACCCATACCCTAATCGGCTTCTACACGGCATCGTACCGGAACGCTAAATCGCCAGCCACGGCCGAATCCTCTTACCATACCAGACCAGACTCCAGAGTGAATTCACAATTATAAATTGCCAACGTGACCCTGCCGGGTATCGAACTGGCGCCTCCCAATTCTAAGATCACAGCGCTAACCACTGCACCAGCGAGGACGTCAAAGTAATTTTTAATCCATTTCCAGAAGAAAGGTTCTCAATTCGGCGCGTACCTATTTATTTTCTAATGTATGAAAAGTCCGACAAACTTATCTGACCCGGTGACATCCTCGTTGGTCTAGTGGTTAGCATGTTCGACTGCGGCCGATGAGGTCCCGGGTTCGAGTCCCGGGTGGGGCCATAACAAGTATTGGGTTTTTCTGGCAAGAAATTCTCAGTATTAGCCCGGAGTTTGGAAGTCGGCGGTGTTCCACCCCCGTGCCTCGCAGAGCACGTTAAGCCGTCAGTCCCGGTTATTATCACTAACATGATAATAGTCGTTAAAGCCGCCAACCCGCATTGGAGCAGCGTGGTGGGTCTAAGCTCTAAGTCCCTCTCTCCTATGAAAGTGGAGGCCTGTGCCCAGCAGTGGGACGTTAATAGGCTGTAGTGGTGGTGGTGGTTAAATAAATAAATAAATAAATCGTTTATTTGCTTGAAACATGGTACAATTAAAAGATAACACATACAAAATTTGACCAAACACCACCGGCCACATACAAAAGTTGGCCACCGGGTCAGAATATTTTGTGGGACTATACACCGATTTCTCCAACATTTTGTCGTATAACGAAGCGTCAATGTATGGTGTGCATTAACGTTGTTGGATACAGCCGTCGTCAATGGATAGAGCTGATCGGTCGGGATACCTTTCGCTGCGCATGCGTCATGTAGCGTCGCGAAACTTGATACGTTCCCTCACACTCAGATTGTTATCTTTGCTCTTATTTTCTTACATCACATTCTAATTTTAATATTATTATTCAATACTAGATGATGCCCGCGACTTCGTCCGCATGGATTAAGGTTTTTTGATTCCCGCGGGAACTCCTTAATTTTCCGTTATAAAAAGTGTCCTATGTCCTTCCCCGGGATATAAATCTACCTCTATACCAAATTTCAGCATAATCGGTTGAAAAGATGTGCCGGGAAAGCGTAGCGGACAGTCAGACAGTCGCATTTATAATATTCGTATGGATTTAAGTTTTGAACCGGCGGTTTCGCACGGGTGGAATAAAAAATAAGAGTTTTCAATGGCTACGCCATTTTAATGAGGTTATACCCAGTTGAAAAATCCCTAATTTTCTAGAGTTTTGATACGTTGATAATAATTGAGAGTAAATCTATTTCTCTTATATTTATTACTTATTATTATATATATACTTTATTAGTTAGTACTTTTTGTTAATTCCGGGGGATCTTCTTAATTTTTCAGGATTTTTATTCTGAGCCTAGTAGCTTAAACTTATACCTACCTACTTACGCCAGAAAACATGTCCATCCGTTGCTCCGTTGCGGCGTAATTGAAGGACAAACCAACAAACAAACACACTTTCGCATTTATAATATTAGTATAGTATGATATTTACAAATGTATACTGAACTAACACTTAAAACTCCATTTTCATTTTCCCTAATTATTCGCATGTCGCCTAGCGTACAACCATCAGAAGAAAGCGGCGAGGATCTTGTTACAGGGTATACCTAAATCGGTAGTGGGATTTAAGGCTCGACTACACACATATTATTATAATTTATTGAATTATAATTAAGCTTATGAAAGGCCATGACGGTAGAACACCTAATGCCATTTGAGTATCGGCGCGTTCGGTCATTGAACTCGGCGTTTGATACACCTATTTACACGGTAATATTATTATCTATTTACTTGGGGAGATAAGTAATAGAATATTTTTAGACGCGCTGTGTCGTTGGTCTAGTGGTTAGCATGTTCAACTGCGGATGACGAGGGCCTAGGTTTGATTCTCGGATCGTACCTTATAGAAAAAAAAAAGAAACGTACTTACTTATTGGGTTTTACTAGCAAGGAAGCTGGTTGGGAAAATACGCAAAGCTTTTGGTCCTGAGATCTCTCTCCGGTGGCAAGTTATTTTACAACTGTAAAGTACCTACACAAAAAAATGCCATTCTTTCATTTAAAAAACAAAAGTGTGTGTGTGTGTGTGTGTGCAATTCACACACGGCAGAAGTGAAACTTCAGAAAAGTAGCCTACGAGAGATATATATAACTTGTATTCTATCTTATTCTCTCGCAGGCTAAATCCTATTATAAATAATAGTTGAAACTTATTTATAATTTCACTTATTCAAAACAACAATTAAATCTTAACTAAAATTATAATAAAAACTAATTAAATAAAAACAAAAAATATAAAATACTTTATCTTACTTAGTGCTAAATGAACCGACCTCCGGAATTTATTCAGATCTTTCGTTTCGTAAGTAGCGATTTAAGAATAAATATCTCTATAGATATTTATTCTTAAATCGCTACTTACGCCCTTTCGGAAACGCGATCCCCGAATCAGTAATCATCGATGTGTGAAAAGGCCCGCTCAGTTTTAGGCGCGGGGCGCAACGGGCGCGATTTAAAAATCGTTGCGTGTAGTGGGGTTCACGGCCTTTAAAAATAAATATGTGGCCATTCGACTTCATTATTGTTATTTTTAGGGTCCTGTACATTTTAAAGTCGATCCTTGTTCGGTAGGTCTGGTGAAATTAATAATGAGGAAATGTCTCGTAGGAGGGCAGCGTAAAACTAGGTATTCTGGGAAATCGGAAATACCTACCACTGTCACAATGTAGCTTTGAGGGCTGATACTGTAACCTTTTCCATACTAATCCATACCTATACATGCGAAAGTGTGTCTGTTTGTCTATCTATCTGTCTGCTACGCTTTAGCGGCTTATCATTTCAACCGATTTCGATGAAATTTGGTATAGAGATAAATTGTGTCCCGGCTACTGTTCATCCCGGAAAATCCAGTAGTTCCCGCGGAATACAAAAAAACTTAAATAACGCGGACGGCGTCTTTTATAAACAAGACGGCGTGGTTTCACAGGGATCGATTGTTTTGAAATTTGGTACAACTCTAGAGAGCTTGCATCCCGCTGACGGACATGTAGCGTATCCCGGAATATGAAAACGTTTCTATGGGATTTAAAAATCCTCGAAGTTCATATAGTAGACCGTACCTACTTATTCATACATTTTTATACTAATATTAGGTATAGTTTGATATTGGCAGGCAGTGGCGGCCTTAGGGGGTGGCAAGCAGGGCAACAGCCCGGGGCTCGCTCTTGCAGGGGCCTCGCGTCCTCGCGATATGGCCCAAATAGAAAAGGTCATTGTAGTAGACAGTATAGTAATCTTTGATGTAAGATCCTACCTATTTACTACCTATCTACTAACTAACTACCTATATAAGTTGTAAAATATTTGTCGCTAAACCTTTCCTATGTTAGTTTATCATAAATAATATTCCGTACTTGTTAACTTTTGTTAATTTCCAATATAGGTACAATATTAAAACTCTAAATTTATCTTTATTTTTAACTTTTGCATTTCTCGTTAAGCATCATGAATAAAAATACTTTCAATTCACAAAAATTACACAAAGCATTAGGGCCTCGCAAATATCTACCGCCCAGAGCCTCGCAATGGCTAAGGCCGCCCCTGTTGGCAGTACCTACATAATAATATGTATGTTTGTTAATGGGGTTGTCCTTCAAACACACAGCAACAGAGAATCTGATCGATGAGATTCACTACATGGGTATAGATGATCTGGTGAGTCATAATTTAGAATACCTTTTTCCCCGGAAAATCAAAGAGTTCCTCGGAATTTTTAAAACCTACATCCATGCGACCGAAGTCGCGGGCATCATCAGGTATATAAATGCGTTTTAAATAATTAAGCAGCGAAATACAGCAGTCCATAAGCTGCATTTACAAAAATAAACCTGTCGTTCGAAACGACAACGACAAACAAAATAAATCCTTTGAAATTCTAATAGGAACGCGCCACTTTAATCTCGCTATCTGATTGGCCGGTAAGCTGTCAGTTACAGAACCAGTTGTAAATGCACCTCAATTATTGGCTCTTTTATAATTCGAACGACAAGTTTTATTTTACGTTTTATTTCAAACATAGATTAATTTATTTAAAAAAACACTTGAATTAAATCTGTATTTTCTTATTGGTGGAAGTTTTTTGTGGGGATATTGTGATTGTAATTGATTTCTGTCTGGAATTCGAGTTGGGTTTAGTGTCATTACTAATGATATCTTCGTATCTAAGTAATTAGACATGTAAAGCCATCATGTTTTTCATATCAGACATTATAAGTAAATATAATGAAATAACATTTTCCTAAGCGCTATGTAGGTAGTAGGCACCTACTCTAAGCATACTAATTCGGTTATATACTGATTGTAACGAAATTTAGTAGGTACGGAGTAAAGTAGCATATTATGTATCCCACATACATGCTCACATCATGCTATTTTTATCTCGGAAAATCAAAATTCCCACTCGGTTTTGAATTATAAATAAACTATAAATCTACGCTGATGAAGCCGTGGACATGTTTTTATTTTTTATTTTATTATCCTACGAAAATCAACAGCGATTCTTATAAACAATAACATAAACACTAAATACAGGATTAATATGGCCAATTACAAATTTTCTCAAAAAGACAAACAATTAGTGAGAGTGAGTTTCCTTAAAGTTATAGTTACATAATTATATCGAAATATATTAGTCTAATCCTACATACAAAGCCAAAATAAACCAACAATGAATTTGTGAATTGTTCTAGTCTATACCTACTTATATTATAAATACAAAAGTCTGTATCTGCCTGTCTATGGCCTTTTCACAACCCAACAATTTGACCAAATTTGCAAAATGATAGCTTGTATCCCAGGGAAGGATATCAAACGTCCCGGAAAAACTATGTTCTTATGGTATTTTGAAAAAACCTTACCTAATCAACGCAGACAAAGTCGTAGACATTATCTAATTATTTTGAAAACCACACCGAAAATCTCTAAGCTGCAAAATCTAACGTTAAATATTATTTTAATGTATAAACTTTATTTCGTACTTACTTAGTTCTAAATTGATTGTTCATCTAAAATTTTGTTTTAACACGTAAAATGTTTTGATATAGGTAAAAACCAAATGCGAACTATCGGTCGGTGTTGTACCCGTTCGCTTAATCCCTGTTACGCTAATGGAAGGTAATGTACAGGTGCCGGGCTTAAACCTACACGTATGTACTTTAAACTGAGGATTTAAAAGCTCTAACAAAGCTTTTTTATTTAAACTTTTTTTTAACTACGTTTAAGCTGTGGTTTTGCCCTTGGAGTCCCTTCGATTTTAGGATTAAACCTGTTTGGATTTCTAACGTAAGCGACAGAATTCAATTTTGACTATACACAAAAATTTGTGAAATTTTTTTGAAAATAAGATATTCATTTATAAATAAAACTAAGATAAAATTATGATTAAAAGGTTGAAAAACATCTATAATAATATTATAAATACAGTAGATCATAAAGCTTATCTATGCCTCATAACTCTTCCTTTTCAAACGATTTTCAGAATATAGATGTCGCTATTTTTATTCCAAAACAATTTTATTGTACTAAAACTGTATACGAGTTGCAACAAAAAGCCGTTTAAACTGCTTGAAGAAAATCGATTATAGACGGTAATATCTCCAGAACTGTGAACACATTTACGATTTAGCAGCACGCCTCCCCCATCTCGCGGAAAAATAGATTTTCCCGCGTTGCCAATAGCAACAAGAAAACAGATAGATATTATTATCTAGGGACGCCCCGCGGCACTGTCTATATACATAAGTATGTACATATAGGATTGTACGTGTTAAAATGGGCATACATTTAAAAGGTTCTACATATAAGCCGACTTTTATCTCCAACTTAAAGCCAGGGGACTCTTTGAAGATCATAATTAATTATGCAGGTTTTTAGCATGTCCCTAACTCATCCCTAACTTTTCTATAAGCATGCCTTTAATTAACAACTCGGCACAGCCACCAACTATCAAAGTCAAAGTAACAGTCCAAAGACTTTTTATTCAAACAAACTTTCGTCTTAACTTTCTTACCAAAGTTAGAAAAAATATCTTCAATTGCTTTAATAAATTGACTGAATGATTAACTTTGAATGTAATAACAACAGCTGCTGTAATAAAATAGAGAGTTGACTAGAAGACTACATAAAATGTAATATTTACATAAATGTAATTTTAAAAAAACTTCCTCACAAGCTTTTAAAATAATTGTTTTCGTGGTCGTCATTATCATCTAAAGTCGGAATTTTAATTCGATTCCAGAGTTGACAATTTCAGTGTTGCAACGTTATGACAAGTAAGTACTAAATAGTGACGTTGCGAAATTATTCGATACGGAAATGGAATATTTCCGGATCGATTCCTCTCGTTAATAGTAGTATATCTAAACAACTACTACTTTATTAGAAACTAAGTATATCAGGAAATTAAATATTTCTGAACGGAAAATTTAGTTATGACGGTTAATTTTTTTAATATTCGTGCAGTCAGACTGGGAGAATGAAGCCGAATGACAAGATAAACAAAATGGCGATAGCTGCACGAGCGCGCACGGGTTGCCAATACAGAAAACTATCTAGGCTCTTTTATTATAAGTTTTGTTTTTAATATAAAAAACAAAAATATTAACTTTTTATAAAATAAAGCAGCGGTTACAAATTAATAAATAATTATTATGAATAATTATGTATTTATTTAAATAAAAATCAATAATTTAGTCTTTAATTGGCACACCAATATTATGATTACATAAACATAAATCGCGATTGTTTATCGATTTTTGTGTTCATCACTACACAATATGATGATATGTGGTATCATTATTTTACAAAATGACAGTAGCTAATGTCAAATGTGGAATCGAATTATAATTTATAGTATAGGTGAGCAATTGGAACAATATGGAGGCAACTTGTCGGCACATCTATAGATGCTTTAAAGGGGCATCCATATACCTACCATAGGGCTATATTTGTGTGGGTTAGGTTTTTACGCATGCGTGCTTTTTCGGCGAAAGTAGATGAAATTGGGGTTTTTAGGCCCTGCAGGGGTGAAGGGTGGGGAGGGCCCTAATCTGTGTCCCTTTGAGGCTCCCGATTGGAATTTAGTAATCATATTAAATTTTAAATTACACGTGCTTGGAAGTTAAAAGGGCGGGGCGGTTTGCAATTTGTTTCCTATTAGATAGTTATTTAGTTCGGCAGAGATTGGTAAGGGGTACCTACATGCTCCTATAGCAATACAAGTAGTATTTACATAGGTAGGTACAGTTTCGAGGTCGTGAATATTAAACGATTATTTTTGGAAATACAAGGAACAAGTTGTGAAATTTGGAAAATCCAAGTATCTATACTTAATTGCTGGTGCAAATAGCTTGAAGACCTTTGTAATCCAAAAGTTCTGAAATTTTGTATAATCGTAGCCTGAAACAGTTAGTCCCGCCAGGTAGATATAACAATTCAGGCGAGTTCTTAGATACAATACCGCGTACTGTGGATATTCTTGTAAGGGTTAAAAAGATACCTATTAATAGTACTAGACGATGCCCGGCCCGTTTATTAGGGTTTTTGGTTTCCGCGGGAACAAAACCGGTTGAAATAATGGGCCGTGAAACCGTAGCTGGCAGACAGACAGACTTTCGCATTTATAATACCTATTAGTACGGATTATGTCTCCAGATTTGGAGGAGTATTGATGATCCTTTGGAGAATGATGACAAATCAGCGTTTATGTCATAAATAATCCTGGGTAGGTATATTTGATCGTTCTTCTTGGACGAATAAAAACTGAATACCTCTTATAACGTGAATAAAATATCTCTGCGTTGCATTCGCCATGATTGAAGGTCGTGACTTCTTCCCCCAATTGACCCTGCCTGTGATCGAACGCGGGACGCTAAATCTCTTGGCGCTACGTCTTGCCGGTAGGGTGGCAGCCTCCCACCAGACCAGACCAGAGAAAATTCAGAAATTATAAATTCCCAAATAGACCCTGCCTGAAATCGAACCCGGGACCTCTTACGTTAAGACAACAGCGCTCAACACTGAGTCAGGGAGGTCGTCAAAATTTGAAATTCAAAAGTTCGATTGTACTAGAGAAGTCAGTTTTAATTTTGCTAAAACAGCTCATCCTTACAGGTATCATCAATCAACCGCGTGTTGAGGAACTTGGCGTCACAGAAGGAGCAAGCAGCGTCGGCACAGAACGACAGTGTCTATGAAAAGCTAAGAATGTTCAACGGTCAAGCGGCGACGGGGTGGTGGTACCCCGGTCTGCCCGCCGCGCCCACTGCACCCACGTTGCCTGCGCCCTTACCTCCCCAGTTGAATAGGCCGACCACAGAAGAACATAAAAGAGGTATGAGAGTTTATCCATAGATAATGATCCAGTTATTAGAATACAATCTAAACTTACTAAATACATATAAAAATCTGCGTAACCGACAGGATTTGAACCTGCGTCCCTCTGGGAATCGCGCCCTGAGCGCCTTCGACCACTCGGCCACGGTTCACTTACCTGCCAGTGCCGAAATTCAAGATATGCATCTTAATCCAGTCTTTTTACGCAACTGTTTATGCCATCCTGTAGCGATATATTATAACAGTATCGAAACTACTTTCAAAGGCCCATATTCGATGGAACTCTTTGAATGAGGCGTGTCTGAAGCACTGTAATAAAATCATAAAATTAGAATACAATCTTGCATATTTTCTCATTTCGCTATCTTTGTCTGTCTGTCTGTTCCGTGATTTTGTTACAGAGATAGGCTATTTTTTTTTATATTCATCCCTGAAAATAAAAAAAAACCTAGGCATCGTTTAATATAGAAGGCATAAATTTAAATAGATAAGAAGCGTTACGCATAATAATTAATTCATGTACGAATTCCTTTATAGAAAACTAAATAATTACCGCGACTTTGTCTGCGTGGAATTAGATTTTTGTGGCCCCGTGAGACTGAACTTTTTCAATGTATCCGGGTTAAAACGTAGCCTTTGTCCGTCTTCGGGATGCAATTTATCTTTATAAATTTCATGAAAATCGGTTGAACAGATGGGCCGTGAAAGTGTAGAATACAGATATTTAAAATATTAGTATGAATCTCGTTCATCTTGGACTTTACAATATTATTGTGTCGATGTGCATCATATTACCTATAGTTTATTATACAGATACTTTTAGCACATTTCTAGAGCGGGGAATTCCAAGCGTGTGACACCTATCATTGTCCACCAGTGTCAGACACCTAATAGAGGTCATGACATGACAGCGATGCCCTTTTTCCCGTTCGCTTTGAGCCACGATCTAGACAACTGAGATCTAAGTAGTATGGTAGTAGGTATCCAGCTGTAGGGCTGTCAACTACTGATGACTTCATACGAATTTTCAGTTAGTTTTTTCAGTTCAGAATGCCCTAATCCCTATTAATGAATTACTAGATGATGCAGGCGACTTCCTCCGCGCTTTTTTTTAAAATTCCCGTGGGAACTTCTTTTCCTGGATAAATAGTACTCTATGTCCTTCAATGTGATGTAACTTATCTCTTTACAAAATTTCATCAATATCGGTTGAAAAAATGGGCCGTTAATTGGCGTAGCAGACAGACACACTTTCGCATTTATAATATTAGTATGGATTTAATGGATTAAGTTTTTTTGGTTGCGGTTGGCTCCCAGACCTTCACAAGTTCACACATAGGACTCTACTATGACTCTACTGATTGTCAATTTTGATGACCTCCCCGGTGCAATGGTGATTCTTGTGGTCTCATGAGTGGCTGGTCCTGTGATCGGTCCCCGACAGGGTCAAGGAGTTTACGATTACCTACTTCTGATGTTTAAACTATCATGAGTACTCAATATAACTATTGTCACCGGTTGTAACTCACATTCATTTCCGACAAAACAAGTGAGTTACAACCGGTGATATATTTATAGTTACTTATTTTTTTTGAAAAAAATTTGAAAAATCATTGACTAATAGTGAAAGGTAGATAGCCCTACATTCCTGAACGGGGGGTGGTTTAAAGGTAGGGTGGGGGTGGGTGGATGCTAGAGTGCGGCACTCGTCGTCTTTGCGGCCAGCAAGATTATGTCTCTTTGCTTCTTGTGTGATGTTCGGTTACGCTTTATTACATGCGGATTAGAGGTGACTATCCCGTTTCGAGAAATTTGTTATCTGGAGTTTAGATGAAAAAAATGCTAGGGTTTAATTTCGATACTAGTGTTTACAGCTATAGCAACGAACTGAAAACTTGGGTCAAGGTAAAGACGTACAAAAAATTCGCATATTTAAACTTTTGAAGACTTATGTAAAGTTGAGTATTTAAAGCTGTTGCAAGTTTATAGTAAAGCTGATAATATGTTTTTATGAGTACATAGATTATGAGGTAGGGCAGTGGTTATTCGCTAGAATTAATACTGCTAAGTAACCTCCTAAAACACAGAAGTAAAATTTTTAGTTTCTAAAGAGACCCAACTATTTTTCACGATAACGAGGTTCTATCTATTTGTGAAAAGTGTCTGTGTAAATCAGGTTCTCAACAGTTTTCAGCAATTATGCTAAACGCGTGGTCTCAGCCGGTCGCTCTCGAGCTCCGCTATTTCAATGCAGTTTATCGCTCGACTAACCACTTTACATTTACAGTGTTTACATGTTTTTACAGTTAAATACTATACGTCTTAAAGATTTTGCAAGTTTATGTGTAGATTTTAATAGTTTCACATTTCACTTATTTATTTATTTATTAGTACAAAACTTAAATCAAGGATATAATGCATGTGCTGTGTATTGAAATGCCTCTTTGAACTTACTTAATAAGATGTCGGAAACAACAACAATTATTGAAATAAAAATGTGGCTGAACCCAAGATTAGTCCATACTTGCATAAGTACTAATATTATAAATGCGAAAGTATAAGTAGAAGAAGTATAAGGCTGGCTGTCTGCTACGCTTTCACGGCCCATCTATTCAAGTGATTTTGATGAAATTTGGTATTGCGGTAGGTTACATCCCGGGGAAGGACATAGGCTACTTTTTGTCCCGGAAAATTAAGGAGTTCCTCCGGAATCAAAAAAACTTCAGCCAGGCGGACGAAGTCGCGGGCATCATCTAGTTCTAAATTAGTATTTTAAAACCTAATGTTAGATATACCTACTAGTACTTAGTGAAAATAATTAGTTACGTCTTCTAAGGTTACCTACGACTTTCCTCAAATACATCGTTTTGATCAGGCGAATTTATGTGCGTCTAGAATTAAAGTAAACTAAGGCTAAGTTCACAATAATAGTAGATTAGTAGCCAAGGGCTGTAAGGCATCAATTGCAGCCCGAGATATTTAGGCGCACGAGCACAGCGAGGGCGCCTATAGTTCGAGGGTGCAATTGATGCTTACACCCGAGCTAACTACTCTGCTTTACATCTCGATTGTGAGGTAAGTAGGTCCTTATTACCCCCAAATGGAGCTTGAAGGTGACCAATTAGCGCTCCAGGGTACTAATGTAGCTAGAAAAGCCCTAGGGCGGTAAGTAATAAAAAAAAACTCTTCACTCTTTCAAAAAGTTCGCGTACATCTAACCATCATACTTTTTTAATTACTTACCGCCCTAGGGTTTTTCTAGCTACATTATTACCCTAGAGCGCTAATTGGTCACCTACAAGCTCCATTTGGGGGTAATAAGGACCTACTTACCGAATATGAGAGATGTAAAATTTAAACTTGCTAAAGAAATAAGGCAGCTAAAAGTCCACACACAAAGTTCCTCTTACAAATTAGGGCACGTTCTGGTCTATGCACTTTAACATCACACTCCACACACCACCGCCCGCGCGCGTGTCTTGAATTTTCTCAGTTACACCAGTTTTACTCGGTTGAATTTTGTGTGGTAAGTTAACCTTCTATCAAAAGTATTGAAAAACTTTTTTTAGTTCAGAACCTTTTGTAGTACTTAAAGTTTTTAAGACATTAATGGTTTATGTTATTCAAGAGAATAATTCGTATTTGTAGCATTCCCAACAAATTTTAAGTGCTAGTTATTGAAGTTATGGCATGATATAATATAATGAATGTGATGAAAATCATACCTATAGGATTTCTGCGGGACCATAAAATGTAGCCTATGTGGTTATTCAGGTTATTCGGAGCTTTTAACCCGGAAAATTAAAGGTTTTTTTTTAAACTCGAGATTTTAAAAATGACGAATTTAGTAATATAAAAACCTACTCCAGTTATTTGTCCTATATCGTAGAAGTCAATTTGTCGCACAATTCAGCGACCGCTAGTTGACCGACCGCCGCCGCGCGAACTGTTTATATTCTAACCCGGTGTGCACAAGCAATTTGTGCAATTATTTGAGTTGCCGCAGTTCGACAAACATCGCCGCTTCCATAACAATTTCGAATAAATATTTACGCAAATAATAATAATTGAGGTATTTGTTGTTGATTAATTTGGTCGCAACTCGCAACACACTTGTAATTTTTTCCTTCTGTTTGCTTTATGCTGTGCTGTGCTATTTATTGTATATTATGTACATAATATTTTTGTCCTATATTCGACTTTCACGTAAATAAAGTGATGTTAGTTAGTTTGCTAGCAAAGATGCAGTAAATTTATTTTTTTAGCTGTATGTTAGGTAGGTACCTACATAAGCAACTTTATATACCTACCGGAAAATCTTAATATATCATAGGCAACATCTAGAATGCGTAAAAATTTATAAGTATTATTAGTCATCAAAAAATATTTTTCAACCAATCAATCAATCGTTTATTTGCAAGAAACATAATTAATAAAATGTTTCGTCAATGCTTATTGTTACGTAATTTAAAAAAAATGCTCTTTAAAGGAAGACACGTAACCCTGATATGTTTAATAACCCTAAACTGAATTGTTGTTGGGAACACCCAACAACAATTCAGTTGCCTAATAACAATTCAGGTTCACAAATAGTAAGAAGCACGCAGAGCTAAAATAAAATAATAAAAAGCTATATTTTTATGTTATCTACAGCTACTAACTTTGTCAATTTTATTTTCTAAATCGTTTTAGTACGCGCTTTGGATTTTTCCAGTGATTCTATGTCTCTATCTCGTGCTAGTCTTTGCCATGAAGGTCCCATCAACGTCACATTTATCATCATCATCGCTCCATCAAATTTTTCATCAAGTTCTTCCAAACTTACTTTAAAATTCAAACGTTGCAATCATTGTTAATTTCACCACTTAAAACAATAAATACACTTAAAAGTACAGATGTAACCCTAATTTCCCTAATTTGAAATCGAAACCACGGTCTCCATTTCAAAACATCGAATCAAACGGAGCGCAAAATCTGAGCTATTAAGTTTTTAACACGTCACTATGAGTGCATTTGAATTTTAACTCGATTGTGTATGAGAGACCAATTAAAAAGCTATTGTTTCATTCATGTATCTACTCCAATCGAGTGCGAGTGAAGTAGAGTGTAATCGATAGTTTTGTTTTAAGCGTAATGCAACAACTGCGAGGGGAGGTTTCAATTGCATTCTCTACTTTTTTTTATTCTTCTGTTCTTTAGACCTAAAATATTTTTCTATAGAAATTTTGACTTCTGTCCAACCTTTTGTAATTTTTACGCTAAATTTCAAGAGTAATTTTGACACAATCGCTACTGAAATGATTTTTAGTTAATTAGTAGTAAGTACACAATTTTTATTATTAGGTAATCGAGTTTTACTAAAAGAAACATTTTACTTTAGATTTTTTTAAAATGCCAAGACTAATGCCCGATCTACTAAGAGTCGCTGCTAAGAGTTTCTTAGCCAGGGACAATTCTAGGCAGTTGACGAATACAATTATTTTTAAATACATATCATAGCTAGTCAAAGCTTTCGGTTAAGTTGCTGACAGATTTTTTAAATAAAACGTCCAGTTGCTTAGACTTGATGCACGTATTAATATAAGTAGATACCATTGAAATCATCGATGCTTCATTTTTATCCGATTGCGTTTTAATTTCAAACATTCGCTACATTTTTTATACAATAGCGACATTTATGAGTCGTTTACTCAAGACTTTTGCACTATCCCGCGCTCGTGTAGTTAAATGATAATCTCCTCTCCCCAACGGTTGTATGGAACATATTACGTCTTTAGCAATACCTAAGGACCACCGCTTTTTCAATCTTCTATGTTGATTATCTTTTTACGTACCATTCGTTTATTGTTTATTTTTTAACTATGTGCAATAAAAAGTTTACCTATCAATCTATCATTGGTACTTACTTGTATTTTCTAATAAAACAATAACGTGAAAATTGGAATGATGTAACGTTTTTTGTCGATGCACGCAATCGGCTACGAATTTTTAATATTCCGTCGGTTAACGGGTCGGCGGACACGGCCAATGTTCTCGGAGTGCACACAACGGGATCAAAACGAAACAAAATGGCCGAAGTATTCCGTTTCGAGCGAAAAAAACATCCACTGATTGACGCGCGGCGTGAATTTTCATCTCTTTTTGGGTTACATTGCAAAATTCATACATTTACGATCAAGATGACATTCAAATTAATATTGTTAAACGTTTGTTCAAGCATTGAAGTCCTTTACTCCCTACCTACTTATACATATAAAACTAGATGATGCCTGCGACTTCGTCCGACTTCCTCCTTAATTTTCCGAGATAAAAAGTAGCCTATGTCCTTCCCCGGGATACATCGTATTATTTTCAAGTTATTTATTACTAGCTGATGCCCGCGACTTCGTCCGCGTGGATTAAGGTTTTTTGGTTCCCGCGAGAACTCCTTAGTTTTCCGGGATAAAAAGTAGCCTATGTGTTATTCCAGACTATAATCTATCTCTGTGCCAAATTTCATCCAGATCCGTTCAGCCGGTCGAGCGTGATTGAGTAACAAACATCCATCCATACATCCATCCAAACTTTCGCATTTATAATACTAGCTGATGCCCGCGACTTCGTCCGCGTGGATTGAGGTTTTTCGGTTCCCGCGGGAACTCTTTAATTTTCCGGGATAAAAAGTAGCCTATGTGCTATTCCAGACTATAATCTATCTCTGTGCCAAATTTCATCCAGATCTGTTCATCCGATGGAGCGTGATAGAGTAACAAACATACATCCATACATCCATCCATCCAAACTTTCGCATTTATAATATTTATTTGATTATTTGATATTTGATTTCATATTTAAGTAACAGATTAAAAACAAAACAAAAACACAATTAAGTATTACCAACCAGTAATCACCTCAAAATATCAGAGTATAGTTTTCCCCAGCGCACCCCAGCATCCCTGCCGAGTTACACATTACGAGACATCAATTGTCACAGTCGAGCACACAATAATAAAAACTAAACCTTATCTACCCCAATACTAAGTAATTTAGATGACCCTGCTGGGGAAAGATGTTGATTACAAACAACCACATATTAAGACCCGTGCCTCCTACTTTGAATGGTCGTAAATGTATAGAAGATGAGATGATTTTCACTTTCACAGGGGTCTTGGTAGAGTGGTGAATTGTTGTTAATAATGGTTTATTAGGACGGGCGGAAAAGTGGTCGTACGAGCCATTAATTTGCTATAAATTGTACATCAAGTAGCTTGTCCGTGCATTTTGCAAATATTTTCTCGTAGGTTAGTATGTAGGTACCTAAATACTTGATAGTTACTTATTACTAGATTGTTCTGTAGTAGGTACTTAGGTAGCAATTTTTTTGGTATTTTATTATTTAAAGGAAATCGCTCTTTTGCCTCTACAAGACTTCCATACTAATTACTGTAAATATTTTAGAGTAGGTATGGGGCTCCAAGCGTATTTCCGTGTTATTGAACTTCTATCTACTTCTTCAAATGCTGCCACACAATTTTGAAAAATATATGGCCCAATACTTAGATTCATACGTTTACTGTTATACCTTTTTTTCGGTCCAACCGCTGAACAAATCTTGATGGTCACTGAGATAACTTGCACTCTGGAAACGGACGTAAGATAATAATTCTTATCCTGAGTTCCTAATGGATTTTTTAACCTAAATCCACGCAGACAAAGTATTGACTATTGAGTCGTAGTTAACTTTTACTCCACTATAATATTATTATACTGCAAACAGAGTTGTTGACGACCTCCCTGTCGCAGTGTTGAGCGCTGTTGTCTTAACGTGGGAGGTCCCGGGTCCGATCCCCGGCTGGGTCAATTTGGGAATTTATAATTTCTGAATTTTTCTCTGGTCTGGCTTCGGCCGTGGCTAGTTACCACCCTACCCGCAAAGACGTGCCTTACGTCTAACTTGTAGTGGATAAAAAAACCACTCCTATACATCTTATTTTTCATTTCTCCATGTTATTTCTAGATGATGCATGAAATGAAAATGAAATGAAATGAATCTTCGTCCGCGTCGATTTAAGTTTTTGGAAAAATTCTATTTGTTCTTCTGAAATGAAAAGTACCTAGTCCTTCCCCGGGATACGACCTATGTCTATGATATAGATATCGAGAAAATCGGTTGGACAGATAGCCCGTGAAAGCGTAGCTGACAGACAGACGGATGGATAGACAAATACACTTCCGCATTTATAATTTTAGTATGGATTCTACAAGATATTATACTAGGTACAAAAGCTCTTTGCCGATGGGATATTAAAATTTGTTACATGTTGTTTGAAGAATGGAAACGCGTCGAATTATGCGAGGCGTCTATTGTCCGGCCGCAAGGCTGGAGCCGCGGGAATGATCGCGGTACAAGCTATAGGAGATAGCGGCTACGAAGTTCCTAAATTAAAAAAATAGGTTCTGAAAGAAAGAAAGAGAAGACATTTATTCACAGTATTGTGCCACACAGAACAATACCTAGGTAAACGTTACCATGGCGCCTCCAGTTCTTAATAATCGTTCAAAAGTTTTATAGTTTAGATAGTTTGTATAATCGTTCAATGACTAATTCTCATTCTAACAACTATCGTCAAGAACATATTCCGCAACAGGTATTAAATTATCAAAATCTACCTGCTCCAAAGCGCCTTCGAGCTTCTCAATCAAAGCTTAAATTGCTAAAAATCTGCTGTAACACCTATTAAGAAGCAATCGCTCAGGGAAAGTCAGCCTTGGTTTAAAAAATAATATTTTGTGGATGCCCGAGACTACGTCCGCGTGACTTTTATGTTTTTTTACAAATCACGTCAGATCTCTTCGATTTTCCGGGATAAAAATCTGCCTATGTCAATACCTGAGGGATACCATAATATCTTTGTACTATTTTCTAAAGGTCGTCATCGTCATCGTCAAATTTTGACCATGGTAGCTAGACAGACAGACACATTTTCGCAGTTTGAAAAATCTCTTTTTTAAATTACGTGACAGGGTAAAACTACTAGATAAACTATTACAAGGTATATTCAATTAACAGGTCTTCAGCCTGATGCTAGAAATCAGGAGAATCTAGCGAAAGCGAAGCTAGCGAAATCGATACATTACTACCGGGTATCGTGTATTTAACTTTCGCAATATGCTGTCTAATATTTATAATAACTTGTAGGTCCCCCGATCTGCTGAGATTCCATCTTTGCAAAAAAAATCTTAGCTGTACAAACTATGGGTAAATTTATACGTCCATGGTAAAATTCATATGATTCGCTAATCGCTTTTGCCTTGGTCGGATATATATCCGCGACGACTCGCCTGAGTGACAGTATCGATCTCAAATAATCGCGCGGCAGTAATCGCCCATTGCGCCCCCCACCTACGTCACGCGCCCTAGCGACCTTTTGTGCCCCGTGCACCATTTTGCACCCCGTAAGTACGCTGTTTTGCGCCCCGTGCGCTGTTTTGCGCCCCATGCGCCCCGATAGCCGCGATTCGCTTTATATCTTCGATACCCGACTTTCTTTCACCCTTTGTGCTTATTTTCTCCAATTTTTTCAGTACTCTACCCGTTGATACATTTTTATAAATCCAAAGATACTACCTAACTACGAGTAGAAAATATGATTCCAGTTACTTCTAAATTTCAATAAGTATACAAAAATCTGCTATATCGAGTTTTGATTTGGACCGCTATATTATCAGTGTATTTAAATCATAAATTAAAAAAAAACATTTTTTAACGTGATTTTTTTGACAATTATCTACTCAATATACCTACCACATGTTAAATCTTCTATCTTTTATTTAAACACGATTATTTACCTATATTCTACGTGAAACCTTACATAATGCGTAGGTTTGTTCAGTCGGGTCGTATCCAAAGTTTAGCATATCAATGACCTCCCGCACTTTTTATTTCGTCGTTCTTATTTTCTTCGTACTATTATTTTCTCTTAGGTATTTTGCCCCGCCTGCCTCTTCTATACATAATATTTATACTATATGGAGGTTTCCTCCGATCGTTTGTAGGGTTGTTATTGGCGGGACTGTGGCTAAGTGCCGTCAAGAAAGGTTTTTTAATGAATTCTTTTCCTTTATTTATATTCTGTTCGATTATAAATAAAAAACCTAGGATGTTGAATGGAGCAAATATTCGTTTTTATACCTACACTGTCATAAAAGGCCATGTGTCATGGTGGATTTAGTTATTTTTTTAAATCTCATGGAAATTATTAAATCTTATGGAATAAAAACTACCTAAGCATGTCGGTTTTCAGGATTAAATTTCGTCAAAATCAGTTAAACGGATGGGCCAAGAAAAGGTAACAGGCAGACATACATTCGCATTGATAATAAGTAATATTAGTGGGTTAGGATATTATAAAATCACTGCCTAAGATAATAAATACCTACTTGAGATTATACTATTTTTTTTTCAATGCACAAATTAAAATGCATAACACACCGCACGATCTCATTAGAAACGGACGAAACGGGCCAAATAAGGGCTCACGCACACCGCCCGACGCGTGATCAATCAAAATTGTCAACCGATCGGAGCGGCCGTGTTTCGAGCTCACATCAATCATGTACACACGACGTGAAAGTTTGTACGTCGAATGCGATTACGAGTGGCGAGATAAGCGCTTCGAATTGGCGAAACTTTTTTTTTAAAACTGGAGTTCACCTCGAGCGCTTCCAAGCGCACCCCATACTAATGAGGTTTGGTTCTTAATCTTGTACGTAAGTCTTGGAACCTGTGCAAATTTAAAATTACATTACTTGTTAAATAAAAAAAATTGTTGAGCATTTATTATCTAAGCGATATGTAGGTATATCCGCATAAAATTTATATTAGAAGAATCTAGATGAATATGCAGCATCCACATAAGTCCACGAGGCATTACTTCTATGTAAATGCCAAATTGTTTTTTAATAAATAAAATTCTGGACATCTGGCAAATCTGGCAAACTGCAAACACATTTTATTAGTTTCTAGAACGTGCCTACCAAATATCATGGAGTTTGGTTGGTTAATATTCAAATAAGAACCACACTTAACCACCTACCATCAAAGACGTGATGCCCTTGTAGAAAACGATTAATGGTATAGGCACGTATGGGTTTAATATAACTACCATACCCCTAATAGGTTAACCCGAGGTAGGTGAGCAATAAGATGGCAGTCAAGGGCTAACTCGTAGAAGATAATTTAAACTTCCTTTGTATGGAGCACACTGCAAATGCACTTCTCACGAAAAAGGACGTCTTTGACGTTTGGATTGTTGATGAATATTTTTCGCTTTTATGTGGGAATATTTGAGAAGTACCTACCTCGTATACTTAATACTAATTATTATAAATGCGAAAGTGTGTTTGTTTGTTGGTTTATTGGTTTGTCCTTTAATCACGCCGTAACAGAGCAACGGACTAACGTGAATTTTTGCATGGGTATAATTGAGGATCTGGAGAGTGACATAGGCTATCCTTATCCTGGAAAATTGAGGAGTTCCCGTGGGGATAAAAAATACTTATTCCACGCGGACGATCAGCAGATCGCGGGCATCAGCTAGTTTAAAATAAATTGCAACTTTCCTCACGCAGTGGTGTGCTATAGTGCTGAACTGATCTTGATACCTACCTACTTTGAACTACTTTTTTGTCGCGGAAAATCAAAGAGGCCCTAAAGGTTTTTAAGGAATTTACTAGAACTTAATAAGTCTAATAATATCTCAATGATATATAATAAAAGGCTGGTAGAAAAATCTTTGCAAATAAATTAAATACCTACTTACATCTTCGCAAACAATTTTACATTTATGATACGAAATATGCTCATATTAACTCCGAAGATCCCGAAAAGGGCAAATATACGTCCATTAAGAAAATTAGGTATCCTCCCGCCCACATCCTAACGGCGTATCATCAGAAAAATGTGACAGATTGCGTAACAGGCTGCCCATTGAGTGGGCCCAGCTAACCGTGCGGCCATTACCGACTCGGGAATCGAACCCGGCTCAAGTGGCCCGACCATAAAGCAAATTAATCAATTAGTTGAGGGCATGTCGACAACATTACGAGTAACGTTTAATTTTGACATCACCCTAATTTGGGGGATCGTCTTGTGTGTGGAGACCTTTAGGGTAATACAGCTAGGGCCATAGCTTTTTGCGAGAAGCGTCTGCCACGCGAAGTGATCTATGGCCTAATTTATGCGTGGTTTTTTTATGCCGCCGCAGGCAAATTTGGTAAATACTGCACCTTAGCCCTGACTTTTCGCGAAAGCGGCATTTACGTGTTATGCCTATGGACAAACAAAACAAATCTTACTGAATTATTTTCTGCAGTCTTAGGAATCTATTATTCCTATTATTATTATTAGGTACTTTTATTTTTTATTAGTTCCTAGATATTATTTATTTTAAAATTATCTGATTTGTTTTCTGCACCTTGCCAATAAGTAAATTAACAATTTAGAATCCTAAAAGACACGTCTGATGTTTAGCTAGGTTTAAAACACTTAAAATTCGTAACAACTTGCAGTACTGATGCAGGAATATAAATGTTCACTATATATATACCTAGTGCACTGCAGCTCGTGGCCCCACTGATAACGCCGCCCATCGCAACCGCTTATTTGTTAAAGCCATGGCCCTCCAGTTAGAGTAAAGCTAAGGGTTGAAACGTATAGGTCAGGATGACTGGTTATTTTTTTTGTTCAGTCGTTTTTGTCTGTAATTCTAGGGTGCAATTGTGCAATACTGCTGATGCATCGCGAGATGCTTGTCCGAAGTTTCGCTCGAGTGTTGTGTTGATAGTTCATGATGAAGAGGTCGGTCCCCTCTGATACATTTGTTAATAGTCAACGTTTTAAAGTTACTTCGCAAATGGTGCGGTGTTTTATGAATATGACATAATCGACTCGATTAAATCGAGTGGCAGTTATAAATATGGAGTGATTAGTATAATTAGATACTTAATGATTATTATTAAGTAGCTATAGCCCCCGAGTTTGTCACCTGCATTTTTTTATATAACTAAATTCTTTAGGCAACTTTTGTTTTTGGAAAGGGTGTGGCAGTTTTTAAGAGTGGAAGCGGGTGGATGAGGAAGGCGGAGGACCGTGTTTGGTGGCGCGCTCTAGAAAAGGCCTATGTCCAGCAGTGGATGTAGGTATACAGGCTGATGGATGGATGGATGACAGTTTCGGCACCACGTTGGCGCTACTAGAGAAGCCTAGATGTCCAACAGTGGATGCAAATTGGCTGTTGATGATGATGGCCCATTTTGTTTAAACCCATACCCTTATGATGCACTAATTAGTTTCTAAGGGGCATCTAAGAGCTCTATAGCGATTTATTCTGAGGAAAATCCTATGTATAATAAAAAGCGGCTTTAACTCTAAGCAATGAGGCTGATGTAGATCAAGAGATAGAAAACACTTTACACGTCTTGGCCGGTAGGATCATTCGTGATAACTAGCCACGCTCAAAGTCATTCTGCAGATCATCAGGAGACAATTTGAAAATCATCCCCATCGGAAATCGAACCCCATGAATAAGCCCACTTACAAAAAAGCACAGTGCTTACAGTTGCGCCAGGAGCCATACTGCCAACGCTTAAAGCAATACTTAAGCAATATTACTCAAAATGACAGATTGATGTCCACGTACCTTGACATCCATAAGGATCATATTATTCTAAAACACGAAAGTCAACAATAATGCAACAGGCTTTAAGTTGGCAGTATGGCCCCAAGGAGGTCGTTAACTTTTACAGCAGTAAATAAATACACATCTTTCTTCAGCAGATACCTTACAATCGGAAGCTGGTTCGGACGGGAACAGCGAACATGCATCATCAGGGGACGAAGACTCGCAGATGAGGCTACGACTCAAGAGGAAGCTGCAGCGGAATCGGACCTCCTTCACCAACGACCAGATAGATAGCCTTGAGAAAGGTATTTTTACATTGTACCTATCCACAGCCAAGTTTTTCTTAGCTGACTTAAAAGGTACGGCCCAAATACCTATCACTGTTTTTATAAGTTCTCTGTAAAACCTGCCACTAGAGCTCGCTATTGACGGTAAGTCGCTCAGTCAAATGACTTACGTCAAAATTTTGCCCGGCCATGGGATCAGTCCAAATGACTTCTCAACACTTCTCGATCCGCGCGGTTTGATGCCCTGGAGCACGAATTTAGCACTTACGGTCAGAATGTCGTGATGCCAAATAACTTAAGGCTGTAGAATTTGGTGGGCATGGAATTTCCATGGTTTGGCATTGCTGTAAAATTTGGATTACATTTTACACTGGCAACCAAATATTTCAATTTAATGGTTATTTATTCAAATTCAAATTAATAATAATTAATCAATTGATTTTTTCATACCTATCGCGATTTAAGTTCAAATTTAGCGTCAATGGCCTGCATTAAGCGGTTTACAGAGAAGATTTGATGATTTGCCTTTAAGTCAGGCAAGGAAAAATTGTTTTTATGTATTCTTTACTTTGTAAACAACCGCCCCCCACGCCACCGTTAGAAACATTAGGTGCTGATGTGCTGAGTTACTTAACATTGTTCCATCCTTACTTGACGAGATTCGAAATCACTGCATTGTATTGCTACAATCGTAATAAAATATTTTGTAGCTCTATTCCAAAACCCCACAACCCATCAGTTCCACACAGTAAAAGCCTACAACTAACATCCCAGATCCAAGTACAAACACAAATCAGAGCTAAGAGTCGACAGTTCCACTTGTACCTCGTCGTAGGTACCATAAGCGCTCCCCCGAGCCTTCATAAACCAATTTGACGTCCCTTTCATCTTATTTATTGTTTGCAATAACAAGTTATTAGTAAATAAATAAATATTGTCCCTCATGTTTGCCCAGCGCTCGACCGGTGGCACGGGCCCAATTATTGGAGACTGTGTTAATCTCACTTTTTGTTTTTTGTTTGTTTGTTCTAGCGATAGGGTCTCAGAGTACGTCCTTTATTGCTTTTTGTTATTGCTGTTTCTTAGCACGCATTTTCCCTGTCCTTTCTCGTTTCTTTTGAGACGTTATTTCTGGCTGTAACATTTGGAAGTATGTTCCATTACCCAAACTCAAACTAAAACAAATATTTATTTTAATAATTATTTTGATATCTGTAACAAAAATTGTACCTTATTATTTAATAACTATAATATTGGCTTTCTGCAATAACAAGTTCTTAGTAAATAAATAAATATTGTTCTTCATGTTTTCCTATAGTCGACCGATGTCACGGATCGTAGAGCCTGTGTTAACACAGTTATTGTTTTTTGTTTATTTGTAGTACAGTCTTGCTTTAAATTTCATAGCTATTTTTTATCAGCATTTTCCGTACCTTTTTTCGTAAATTTGAAGACGTACGTATATTGGGCCACTTGTTCAAGTTTGCAACTCACACAAAAATAAATTCTGTGTACGTAATCACTTCTATTTTTACACTACAAAAGATTATTTTATCTCTTAATGAAAAATCGTCTCAACAGATTTCTCTTTGGCATTTCACGAATTTGCTTATTGTGAATTATTCCTTTAAATAAAATCAAATCAAAAACCGTGAGTGGCTATGGAACAACTTTTAAAAGAGAAAACACGAAATCGACTTCCAAGTCACAAATCGAATCCAAACAGCGCAGCCATTCAAATTTGGACCGTTCCAATTCGAAATTTAATTTTTCAACGGATGTCCACAGAGTTCGAGCGCACGCACTACCCGGATGTGTTCGCGAGGGAGCGACTGGCTGAAAAGATTGGATTGCCTGAGGCACGTATCCAGGTAAAATAAACTCCAGTTTACACCCGGTAAGGTGGCTGTATTGTCTATGCCTCGTTTACTAACACCAAAACAAACATGGCCGCACGCTTTCACGGGGTTTTCACCTGAAAATTATCTGTGGTAACTATACTAACTTTAGCCATTAACAATAACTCGGTACTAACTTGATTAGTCTACTATTTAGGAAATTATTTTAGGCAGGTTTTCACCTGATAAATTATTATCTGTGGTATTAAATCTACCTTCATCACATTACTTACTGACCGATACTATGAACACATAGGAGATAGTACTTTGTACACCTAATAATATAAACCACAATAGGAAGCTAATAATTTACCTAGCAAAAAAATACTATGCCCTACTTGATGAATAATAATATATTAGGTACATTTGAATAATAATATATTAGGTACTTATCACTCATTTTTAAGATTTTCAAAACAGCTTTTGAATTCAGAAAAAAGTCTATGTTGATAGCGATTTTTTAAGAGCCATCAAAATCTAGACACTATGAAATACTTTTTAAAGATTCAAAATCAGGGCATGTTAATTCGCGGCTAAAATAAAAATAGTAGAACGAAAAAAACATGACAAGGGTGCTTTATTAAAAGCGGTGGATGCGTTCATAAGGGCCTGTTTACACTATCTGTTTATATAGGCGCGGGCCGCATGTAGATGCGCCTTTAGCAAACAGACTAAAAAAACAAGGGCTTTACGTATATTATATAACCCCACCGAACCCGCGGTATATATTTAGCTTCAACAAATATGGTATGGTAGCGATATGTTAAACGTGTTTTTATTGTTTGAATTTTTCATCTTTCCCTGTTTATCTTTCAATATGTATTTTACATCGGTTATGTATTTAATTAAAAGAGGGTAGGTAATGAAAAGCATTTTTCGCACTTGGGAATTCAGCTATAAATAAAAAAAAAGTCTCTCTTTTTTTTATCTCTTTAAAATATTTTTTAATTTTTAGTTCAGAAAAATATTATGTGTGGGTGTTTATTCCCCTGTTGTTGAGAAAATGAGAAGCTTTTCTGGCGACTTTATTCGCGTGGGAAGGTCTTAAACCTTTTGGATTTTCGCAAAATCCATTTCATAGTACATTATAGAGAATCTTTATGCAAAATCATATCATATTATATTTCTTTTTTTTAGAACCATCGATATTAGCTAAACCACAGATTAAAATATAATACGGCTGAACGTGTTATCCTATTATCCTTTAAATTAAATACTTTATATTTTATATATCCTTCTTATAGTGGTTTATCCTTTAGATATTATTATGTGTTTTTTAAGTATTTCAACATCTTAGAGGCTAAAATAGGTTTGAAATTTGAAGCCGCGGGCAAAAGCTAGTGTAAGTAGGTATATGTATTGTGCTCGTAAAAAATGTAATGGTCCGAATCTGTTAAGGGTAGGTACTTAATACTTATCAGAATACCCGTTTCACTTAGCGAGTACCACACTCGATGTTGCCAACAGTTTAAAATACCATTTATCACGGGAACTTGGCAACTTTTATAACGGCTTAATGCAATTTCGCGTTACAACCTTTTAACTATTTTCAGAGCACTTAGCTCGGGGTGGCTAAATCGAATTAGTTTTAAAGGACGTCGCTTTAAATTTTATTTAAATTTACGATTCACTGGGACTGGTGACTAAAGCCTTAAAGGCTTGTCATTTCGTTTAAAAATGCTCTTCGAGCGAGAACTAAATAGTAAAGTAGATATTAATTAATATATTAGAGACTGAATAAACTTATTCAGATCGACTCAGCTTAAATTGCCCTTACTTTACTCTGACGTTTTCTGTGGAAATATGTATACGTGGCTGCGTATAAAGCTGAATCCACGCTTTCGCTTTAGTTTTGATTTATTTAAGTATTTATTTGCTCCCCTTGAATATTTTTTGAATTTTGTCTAAAATAATTAGTAAACCAGATACTGCCCGCGATTTCATCCGCGTGGATTTAGGTCGTTTAAAATTCTTAGAACTCATTAATTTTCCGGGAAAAAGTATCCTATGTCTCCAGAACGCCATCTCGTCAAATCGGTCAAGAAAATAGGCCGTGAAAAGGTAACGACAGACAGACTATCACACACGTTGTAATAGGAGTATCACGTTTATGAATCGTCAAAGTCAAGACGCGGCGTCTTTCTTAATTATGCTGAAGTAATGAGAAAAAAATGTAGGAAATAGAAATGTGCAAAGGAAAGATGACAAAAGATAGGTGAGGTGGTAAATTGGATACCTAGCTTTTAAACTGAACTTTAAAATTTACGCCTTTAACGGAAAATATATGATAGGTATTATCGTCAGGATGGAGGACTTTCAGTTGTTTTTTTTGGTGTAAAAAATGCAAAAGGAAACGTCGGCGACATTGTTTCCAGCGCCGAGGCTAAGCTTCCACATTAACATCTCGTCGGCTGTTGGATAACATTCGAGAGGGCGCTCGCACGGTCAACAAGTACCGTAGGGCTGACACAACTTATTGAAGACAAAAATGCAATTGGTTTACATTGTAATTATAATTAGGCATTACTCTATTAATTATTCTATCTGCGAAAACTTTTACTTAGCTTTATTTTTCTTGTGTCTACATATACTTTCTGTACCTAGCTGTAGGTTTTCCCAATAAAAATTATTAAATTAAAGTGGGAAAAGTGGTGCAATTAAAAGTGGGGAAATTTTTTTTAAAGAAAAAAATGGTTGCCTGTAAAGTCGGTATACGGGCGAAAGTTTTACGTGACAACGACTTTGAGTGGTAAAATAATTTTAATGTGAATATTCATTCGTATAGCCTACTATAAAAAGAAAATATATATTATTCCTATAGAAGAATATAGAATATTCCTAAAGAAGGATGAAATCTCTCTCACTCTCTCTCTCTCGCTCTGTCTCTCTCGCTCTTAGGCGGGCTAACTGTGCTCGAGTGGAAGGGACGCGTGCCTTTCACTTTTTATGTCTGTCTCTCTCGCTCTTAGGCGGGCTAACCATGCCCGAGTGGAAGGGACGCGTGCCTCTCACTCGCTCTCATTGTGAGCGCATAACGTGAGCGGAGCGTAACGCAGTTTCTTGAAGTGTCACCCGGCAAACCAATTTATAAGACGTTGTCACGTCAAAAATAAAATGCATTAACAGTAGGAATGTAATACATGCAATAGGTACGGTCAAAAAGTGCGGTAATGGAGGAGAAAAGTTTGCAAAGAAAAAATTTAACAGTGTAAAATTTATAGGTTTGTAGCGGATAACTCAGATATTTCAGTCATTTAATTTGGAATCAAATATTCTGAGCCTACGAGTATGTTGTATATAACACACCAAATTGAAAATACACTCTTCTGTTAATGGTGACAGTCGTGACTGCTATATCACTTGTTTATAAAGGATACAAATAATTATCTATCTTTAAATACTCTACAGGAAAGTATCGTAAAAATTTAATAAACAAAAACACTTGCGATTCAATGGATTTAAAGGATTGCGATTTTCCATTTCATCAGAGTGGTGTTAACATTTCTTACAATTATAATTTGAGAAGAGTGATATTTCGTAGCTCTAAATTAATCTAACTTTATACCAAAGTATTTACTATTTCATTCAATTAACCTACCTTCAATTAATTTTACATTAAATGATATATTTTACCAGTCATTCCATTAGTCTCAGTCTAACTTAGTCTAAAAATAGATAAGAAAATTGAAATATATTTTATCGAACTTATAATATCGTAAAAGATTTTAGTCTTCTTCATAATAATAATAAAAAGAGCCTCTATCTCGTTCGATTCGCCCAACTACGTAACAGTTCAAACAAGATTACACAAAAAATCCAATTTGAACGCACCAACCCTGAATGGGAATTCGGTGTGCATATTTCAAGGTGGATTGAACTTTGGCATCCTTATATTAGAGTTTAGTTTTGTACTGCTTGGAGGAGGCTTTCGAGGAAGATCGTTTTGTATTCGGACGGACGGCACCACGTGGCGCTCTGGGGTTCAAGGCTGTGTCGAAATGGCGAGCGGTAGGGGAGTCGCACTTTTTGATTTTTGGAGATAAATCTATGTCTATTTAGTTACCTCGGCGTTGGAATCCACATTACTAAGTGTAGCTTATATCAGTGGCAGGCAAGTCATAGAGGCATAAAAGCACTGCTTGCCCTAGTTGTAATAGTTCAGGTGTACGCCACTGGTATATAGTTACTAGTGCTCATCATTATAAATCCCTCATGGGGTGATATGATTCGGTGTACCCTGTGTCTTAAGATTTTTTTGTTCCATATTTTTTGCTCGCCCTTTACTGCGATCTCACCTGGTGATAAGTGATGATGCAGTCTAAAATGTTAGCGGTAAGTGGGTCAACCAGCTGCTAGGCAGTTACATTAAACTACTACTTACTACTATTATGGGCTTTATGGATACCATATACCTACTAATCGGTTTCTACACGGCATCGTACTATAACGCTAAACTACTTGGCAGCTCGTGTTTGCCGGTAGGGAGGTAACTAGCCACGACTGCAGCTTCCCACCAGACCATATCACAGAAAATTTAGAAATTATAAATTCCTTAATTGACCCTGTCGAGGATCGAACCTGGGACCTTTAACGTAGAATACCACTCTCCACAGCGCTTACCAGTTACCACTGCGCCAGGGAGGTAGTCAAGCATTCTTGATTAGTAATTTCTGTAATGGCAACAGTTGATACCATAATAACTAATAATCTCTATTACCTACCCACTGAGTAAAAAACTGCCTCGTTGGTCTAGTGGTTGGCATGTTCGACTGCGGCCGAGGAGGTCCCGGGTTCGAGTCCCGGGTCGGGCCATAATTGAGCATTGGGTTTTTCTGACTAGAAATTCTCAGTACTAGCCCGGAGTCAGGAAGTTGGCGGTGTTTCACCCCCGTGCCTCGGAGAGCACGTTAAGCCGTCGGTCCCGGCTATTATCACTAACATGATAATAGTCGTTAAAGCCCGCCAACCTTATTAATTATTAATTATTAATTGGAGCAGCCTGGTGGGTCTAAGCTCTAATTCCCTCTCTCCTATGAGAGTGGAGGCCTGTGCCCAGCAGTGGGACGTTAATGGGCTGTAGTGGTGGTGGGAGTAAAAAACAGGTTTCTATATCCATTGAAATATAGGGAAAAATAAACCGACGTTATTTTCTTAGCCCTCGAGTCGACCCTTAAATAATAAATATTTATCCATAATATTTTCCACAAATCATAGCCATCATAACAGGGGTTGGTATCGATCCCGCGGCCTATAGCAAGGAGGGGAGGCCTTCCGTGGGAGGGGATGTTTTGAAAAATTGGCACCCGTCGAACAAAACCTTTTTACACGAAAACACGACAATTTGAATCCTATGTCAATAGCCACAGGGATTAGTGTTTAATCTCTTTTGTGGCAAGTGGTGATTTTGCGGTGCTGAAGTGATATATTTTTTCCTTATATACCCACGTACATAAAATTATACTTAGTGAATATTATATAAAGTAAAATTGTAGGCTTAGATATTTCAGACTAGGTATATAAATTTATTAAAATAGGTGGCTTCTCAAACAAAAATATTATATTTCAGTTTTTCTGTGATTTAATAATAATATTTAAGATCATCAATAGGCTTATTTTTTATTAAGGAAATGAAATATTATATACCTAGAATCTACTGTACTATAAATTATGTTGGGATAAATTATATTGATTAAAAAAAGTAAAGTAGTAGGTAGAGTTCCTATAATATATAGTATTAGTAGCGCCTATATTCTTGAGGCACTTACTAAAATTAGACATAACAGTTCCAACTTGTCGTCTAAATAAGAGAATTATGATAAATCCCATTCGTCGAGGGCTCCAGCGTAATATTATTTCGTCCCAAGCGAGGGTAGGCTAACAATTTATAAAAGGGCAACGGGGAGTGACAGAGAGGCGGGAAACGGGCTGTCATCACTGTCAAGAGGAAATATCTATGGACAGAATGGGAAAAAAGGAGAAATGTCATAATATTTTACTGTTATGTTACGTGTTAGGCCACGTTCACACGGGGAAAGTGTACCTAGGTATGGGGTAGTTTCACGTAATTGGCTGGGACGTCATACTTAATTGTTTAGTTTATGAAAATACGAATCTCTAACAATTAACTATTTATATTTGTTTATGGCTTAGTTTATAGGTGTACTAGCTGATGCCCGCGACTTTGGTGGTTTAATTTTTTTTATTCCCGCGGGAACTCTTTATTTTTCCGGGATAAAAAGTAGCCTATGTCACTCTCAAGGTCCTCAACTATACCCATACCAAAAATCACGTCGAGCCGTTACTCCGTTGCGACGTGATTGAAGGACAAACCAACAAACAAACACATTATCGCATTTATAATATTAGTATGATCATAGTTAGTTATAGTTATTAGGTGTCTCTATTTTTGGATCTATCGTACCTACATGATTATCGATCCATAGGATAGGTCACAAACATAGGTTGCATTCCGGAAAAAAAAATCATAATCTATCTTTCAATCCCGGGAAATTAAAGATCTTCCGCCGGAATCAAAAAACCTTAATCCACGCGGACAAAGTCGCGGGCATCATGTAGTTACTTATATACCTATCTACTAAATATGCAGACGCACTTAACTAATAAGGATTTCATGGCTCAACAATATAACGCAGCACTTGAAACTTCAGTAGTGTGCATTCAGCTTTAGCCGGACCCTTTGCGTGGGTTTGCGAGGGACCGAATAAAATATAACCGGCAATAGGCGATTTTGTTGGGAGGCCCGAATAATAATATTATGACACATTACCTTGCACGACCTCGTTGGCTACCTACTTCTTTTTATTATTTCCCTTTTACTGATCAGAACTAAAGGAAATGTAGAGCTTGTAGGTAGGCATTTACTAGCGACCGCCTTTGCCGCCCGCCCAGAGTCGCAAAATATACCTAAGCTTCCTACCTAAAATGAAAAATAAAGTTTTAGGCCTATATTATACATTTATCAGTATCGATTCGCATTTTATCCATACAAAAATAGACATCACAAAATAGACAGAAAATCGGCATTTTCAATAGACAAAATGCGGATCGATGCTGATAAATGTGATTCAGGCCTATTTCTCTACCGATCATGGCCAACGATTTTCTTTGAAATAAGTAACAAAAATTACCTAAAAGTACCTATTAAGATTTTTTTTTTATTCACTACAAGTTAGCCCTTGACTGCGATTTCACCTGATGGTAAGTGATGATGCAGTCTAAGATGGTAGCGGGCTAACCTGTTAGGGGCATGGCAGTTATATTAAACCCATACCCCTATTCGGTTTCTACACGACATCGTACCGGAACGCTAAATCACTTGGCGGCACGTCTTTGCCGGTAGGGTGGTAACTAGCCACGGCCGAAGCCTCCCACCAGGCCAGACCAGGGAAATTCAGAAATTATATATTTCCAAACCCTGCCGGGGATCGAACCCGGGACCTCCGCACGTTAAGGCAACAGCGCTTAGCACTGCGCCACGGAGGTCGTCATAATAAAGACATTTTCATTTTATTTTATGCTAGGTATCATGGCCCAAAAGGCATTAGGAAACGCGGACGTCCCAAAGAACGCTGGTCAGACGAGATAGTGGACGTTGCTGGAAAAAGCTGGATCAGCATAGCACAGAACCGCAAAGCATGGTACAAATTGGAGGAGGCCTTTACCCGCAAGGGGTCCTTGGTTTAAATTCTACTTCTAGGTTCCTTTGTTTTTATTAATTTATACACTCTTGTTCTTGTATATCCTTTTTTGTAATGTACCTACTCTGTAACTGTAGCAAAACTCAAACTAAGGAATTTATTTAGGTATCATGATCTAATTTATGTTACCCATCTTGAGTGTATATACCTATGTCGTATGCTGAGGTAGAGCTCGAGGTTTTTGATCTGATTCCAATCCTTACTTCTGTCCCAACCGTGGATTATGCAAACCTAGAAAATAATCTGCGTTTACCATTTTTTAAACCGATCTTTCTCGATGAAGTAGATATAACATAGGTAAGTGAACTTACCTATTATTATTCTATTATTATAAGGTTAAAAAGCGAATTTCTATAGTATAATAAAATTTAATACGAACGGCATAAGTATTTTAGCTAATATCAACAATCAAAATGGAACGATAATCGTGCTTGCCTAAATGTAGACTCCCGCCTTTGCAAAGCGCGGGAAAAGGCGCCATATTGCAGACGCCATGTCGGCGGAAGTGACGCGCACGTGAGCGCCGCTTCCGGGACGCGTTCCGTTCCACGCAGTTCAATGTCACAATATTGTCTACGGTCCAATTAATTGCGATTTTCACTGGATCTCCTTCTTAATTGTGTTTCATTGAGGGGTGCAGTTATTTATACCTATACTTCATCCATCCATCCATCAGCCTGCATTCATCCACTGCTGGACATAGGCCTTTTGGAGAGCGCGCCTATACCTATACTTATTATTATATTTTTACCAAACCGTATCGCAGAGGTAGATATAGACTACCTCGAAAATTAAGGTTTCAATATTTATAGGCGAGGCAAGGCAATGTAGACAAGGTATCTTATTTCTGAACGCATTATTTTATTGAGGTCATTGGCTTGGCTTCATGTACCAAAGTCAGTAAAACTGAAGTCCATAAGTAGTTTTTCTACCTAAACATGGAATTTTCTATTTGAATCATAATAGGTATGTCATAAGCTCCCATACATAAAACATAACGGATAAGTAACGGATATAATAAAGTTAAAAAAAATTGTGTAGAATCATTTAACAACTTAATCTTGTTTCTCAACAGGTCTGGTTTTCCAATCGCCGAGCGAAATGGCGTCGCGAAGAGAAGTTGCGCAGCCAACGGAGAGATGCCCCCGCTTCTCCGCCCGCACCCCCTGCCCGCTTACCCCTCAACGGAGGCTTCAACTCCATGTACAGTCCCATACCACAACCCATCGCGACGATGAGCGACACTTATAGGTAAGAAACAACTTCCATTCCATAGTAATGAAAAGTTGCTCAGCAAACGGAGAGATCATCCCACTTCTCCACCCGCTTACCCCCTACGGACTACTTAAACTCCACTTAGGTACCTACAGCACATACCGTAATCCATCATGACACGCCATAATAACTCAATAAGTTATAGCTGATTATATTCTCTGTTTATTCCAATGACATTATAATTATAAAAAGAATGTCCCCAACCCTGCGCTATATTATCATGTACACCTAGAAAACACGATCACGCAAAAGATCACGCATGACACAGGTAAGACTTAGGTATGTTTGTAACAACTTTCTGTTTATTCCAAGAGAAGTTGAGCAAATAATAGAGACCCGACTCTCCGCTGGCCTGTATCTCAACGGGAGCTTCAAATCCAATGTACAGCCCCATATACTTAGCTAAATAAAACAAAAAATCCTTTCTTTTCTGTCAATCTTAAAGCTAGCTTTTGTAGAATTTTCTATTGCAAGATTTTCTTTCGTCCACAGCATGATTTCAATTTTCAAACAGGAAACCACTGTTAGATTAGTGTCTATGGGAAACTAAACCATGTGAAATAATTCGGTATGCTAGCGCCATCTATTATCAAGTGGAAGCACTAATCAAACCATGACAAATCGGGCGGCAAAGATCGCGTCTTGTGTTTCCCGCCACTGCACCGAGACGCTCCGAAGTTGAACGCCGAAGGTCGCCGACTTTCCACTTGGATTGATTTTTAATAGTGCATCTACGGGCTTTAGCTTTTGTCCAAGCAAATTACTTTAGTTAACTCAATAGATAAACTTTTGTAAAATGACGCTTCCCCTTTTGATTAATAATTTACGGTGTTAACGTAACATTAGGTATATTTTAGGTAGATATCTCATGCCTTATTGTGAGCCATCCCTTTGCTACCATGTATTCAAATTGTATGCTGTTTAAGGTAGGTATTTGGGTCTGTCAAAGAAAGACAAATTGGAAATTATCATAATATTCATGATCATTTGTTTTGCACTAACTTATTCCCGCGACTTCGTCCGCGTGGTTTCAGTTTTTTTATTCCCGTGGGAACTTCTTAATTTTCCGGAATAAAAAGTAGCCTTTGTCACTCTCCAGGTCCTTAACTACACCCGTGCCAAAAACCACGCCGATCCGTTGCTACGTTGCGGCGTGATTTAAGGACAAACCAATAAACCATCAAACAAACACACTTTCGTATTTATAAATTAGTATGATTTCCAATTCTCGAGGCTTGAGATTTTCTCCAAGCAGTGTTTAGTCCCAGAGTGGCTACAGAGTTTGTCCAGTGTGTTTAGCATGCGCACAACGAGATTATCTCGCGACGAGAGAGAGAGAGATGTTGTCGTTGCCGACAAATTTTTCATTTACCCTAACATGCACAAAATGCGGTATACAAGAAAAAAATAGTCGACATGTAAAGTTTCGTAGAGAAAAATACCACACTTAGGTAAGAATTATTACTTTTATCTCTACTTTTGACGTAACGAGACAAGTAACCAAGTTAGCTTCGGTAGACAGAGAGAGATAACGGGTAGACATAATTTTACTCGTAGTGCGCATGCTAGCCATACTAGTGAGTAATAATAATATTTTTAAATTCCCGCCTCTACATAACATAACGGGTGTGTTCCGAAATACACTGCGAGCACTGTAAGTCCCCAGTAAAGAGCACTGACAGTGCTCGCAGTGCTTATATCGGAACACCCACAACATTCACATTCTCATACATAACATTATCTTGACAGCTCGATGCCCGGTGGGCTGTCATCGTCGTGCCTCCAGCAACGGGACAGCGGGTACCCGTACATGTTCGGCGACGTGCTCGGCAGCGGGGGGTATTCGCGAGCGCCGGCCGCGCACCAACAACACCCCGCCTATTCACAACCACAGGGCGCGGGTAGCACTGGTGAGTTTAAGGTGGACTACACGGGTCTGCCCGCGAAATTCAAATTTAAATTGGTTTTTTAATTTATAAAATTAAATAATTTTTTAAAATTAAATAATTTTTTCAATTTATAAACTAATACGACAAAGTAGGCTTATGGCATTCCAATTGCGCCAATGGCAGTATCATCTTCACAGGGTTATATAAAAATCTTTACTTGAAAGTGTCCAGTTTAAGAAATTAGTTAGACTATCGAGTTGGATGTGAGTTATTTACAAATTAGTCGATTATCTGATTAATTACTTAAACTGGACACTTTCAAATAAAGATTTTTATATAACCCTGTGAAGATGATACTGCCATTGGCGGAATTGTCGTATTAGTTTATAAATTGCGAAAAACCAAATTAAATTTGAATTTCGCGGGCAGACCCGTGTAGTCCACCTTAATATGTATAATTTCTAGCTGATGCCCACGACTTCGTCCGCGTCGGTTGAAGTTTTTTAGTAGGTGGTCTCTTTAATTTTCCGGGATAAAAAGTAGTATATATTATTATGTGTTATTTCAGACTATAATCTATATCTGTACCAAATTTCATCTAGATCCGTTCAGCCATTCAGGCGTGATTTAGTAACAAACATCCGTCCATCCATCCATCCGAACTTCCACATGCATAATTTATAATAATAATATAGTTACCATCATCCTTAATGATGTTACAAAATATGTATGTGAAAGTATCTGTCTGCTTATACGCTTTACGGCCAATCAGCTCATCCGATTTTAATGAAATTTAGTACAGAGAAAGAGTGTCTCATAAACTACATAAGTAGGTACCTAAGTTATTTTTGACCCCATGCAATCTCCGATTTTCCGGTATAAAAATACTATGCCCGTCTTTAGGATTAAAACTATCTCTGTACCAAATTTCGTCAAAATCGGAGCTGTGAAAGGGTTATAGGGTCTACAGACAGGCGAAAATTCACATTTATTATATTATTACGAGTATTAAGTAGTAGGTATATATATAGATTTTTACACTTATATTCGTTTTGATTGTGCATCTTTATCTCCCTAGGTACCTAACTACTTACCTACCTATACCTAAACGCGTAGGTATTATTGAGATTTGTGAATGATTAATGCTAATGAGATAATGAAATTTTATAGGTACACTTGAACAAGTAAAAAAAATGCAAAGGTAGATAGATTTTAAGCACGTTTTATAATCATTTAAATTTCAAGGAAGTTAAGGAAACAACTTTGATAGAGCTGCAATTAGAGCATAGGTACAAGTGGGATATATACTAAAATGAAAATGTACTAAAATAATCTACTTAGAACCCTCCTCCATGAAAACGAATCATTTGAAATGCTTTCGCTTTTAGGTACAGACGGAATTGAAGGAAAACTGTAATGATAGGTAGATACAAAGTATACATATAACAAGATATAATTTAATGGCGTGCGCCCTTTACATTAATCGCAAAGTAGATTTGTATCCCTCTAAAAATTTTAATTCAAAAGAAAATGCAACGCATTTGGAGATTAAAAGCGAATTCAATTCAAAAGACTACAAGTAAAATGTGTACGGTTTGCTTGAAAACGTTACAAAATCGGCGAAATCAAGCCTTGGAAAATATTTACCAACTTCGTAATAAAATGTAAAAAACGCTGACTCAAGAGCAAGGGGCGTCTGGCTCACAAGACCGCGACATGACGGCGAAACAAAAAAAAAGAGGAAAAAGTGGAAAAAATAGGAGCGCGCGCCTCGATTGGATTTGCCGTTGTCTGTTCCTTACAAATGGCTTTTAAATTGATTTTGAATATCGAATTCTTTTGTTAACAAACGACAGAATTGAAATAAGGCGGTAGTCGTAAGTATATAGAGTCATTGTGGAAATTAAAAATGAAACAAAAATGTAGGTCTTGGAATATACGGGCGTATTTTTACAACGTTCGCAGCCAAAACGGTAAAAAGTAACATAAACATTGTAGATTTATTAGTATTCAGAAAAAGAACAGAACTGCGGGCCGCTGGCGTTTCCATTGTTTTAAAAAGCTATAACTTTTCCACTTGATATTACCTATATATCATGCGGCGGACATTTTTAGCCGTAGGTGGCGGAAAGCGGTATGAATTATTGTTGTTTGGGGCGTTCGCATTGTTCCTCTGCAGAGTTTTCAGCAGTAGCGCCAAACAAAAGAGTTTTTCCGAATTCAAAATGCACGCTCTCGTTTCATTTACTCTTTTACGCTCTTTCAACGGGTGCATTTCCAGCATCGGGCGGTATTAAATAATACGGATTTGTTCCACTTTTCGCATTTGAACGTCAGTCTTTTACAATTTCAAAAACTTTGGTTCTTAGCGTCTTTCAACACAAACAATAATAAAAGATTTGAATTCTATTTAGAACTAGCTGATGCCCGCGACTTCGTCCGCGTGGATTGAGGTTTTTTGGTTCCCGCGGGAACTCTTTAATTTTCCGGGATAAAAAGTAGCCTTTGTGTTATTCCAGACTATAATGTATCTCTGTGCCAAATTTCATCCAGATCCGTTCAGCCGTTGGAGCGTGATTGAGTAACAAACATCCATACATCCATACATGCATACATTCATCCAAACTTTCGCATTTATAATATTTACTAGATTAGGTACTTATAATTCCGTTCAATCATTAAAATAAAAGATGGAGCATTAAAAAGGACATAGGTCCATAGGACATAGGACCTACA
The DNA here is from genome assembly GCA_917051295.2 of Erebia ligea. Classification (NCBI taxonomy): domain Eukaryota; kingdom Metazoa; phylum Arthropoda; class Insecta; order Lepidoptera; family Nymphalidae; genus Erebia; species Erebia ligea. The sequence goes on from OU785241.1 coordinate 5,944,344, forward strand.
AGAGTCAGCTAAAATTATAATAACCATTAGTTAGGTATAATAATAGTTTTATTCTGTATCTTCTGTGTTCGGGATCGAACTAGTGATATTTCAGGGGCGTCTTCTACCAACTCATTACCACTCTAAAACCACCCTTAAGAAGGCGCATAAAATTTAAAATATTTATGTAGTTTTTCTTTTTACCTAATATGCTTAAATCAAAAGCTGTCGATGTTCTAAAAATGTGTTCTTAACGACCGTGTCTAGTGGAACGTGGTCAAAAACATGCCCAAAACTGAAATACTTAAATATCGCTAGGACGGTGTGGGTGCCTATTAGGTGTTTTTCCCGGACACTATACATATAGGTATATGATTTTCCTAGAGGAAATTGTAAGTTATACCTACAGAATAATATATGATTTTCCTAGAGGAAATAGTTAGGTATACTCGTACCTACCTACTGACATAAATATCGCTAGGGCGGTGTGGGTGCGCCCTCTTTGGTGATTTTTCCGGACATATCTTCTCTTCATATTATAAATGCGAAAGTGTTTTTGTTTGTTGGTTCAATCACGCCGCAACAGAGCATCGGATTGAAGTGATTTATTGCATATGATTTTCCTAGAGGAAATAGTTAGGTATACCTACAGAAATATACTCATTATTTCGAATCTCAACGTACATCATAAACAAGAGGGCGGTCATAGACACAGACCATTGACTAAACGAGTCTCGGCGGGGCTGTTTATAGGCGATAATATCGTGTAATGAATGTAAACGGTACCCCTTCACGACGGAACGGAAAATGTTATCGCGAGCGCGCACGCGGTAGGGGTAAAACGGGTAAAATATAGAATTATGTAGTGAAGCCAGACGGTTATAAATAAGGTGATAGCTGTACCCATGTTCGTAGTAAATGCTGTTGAAAACTGTTAAGGAATCTGTCTACCTAACTGCTTATTTTTATAAATATGTGACAGTAAAAAAGATTAGTTTAAAAGGCCAATGCTCAAATTTAACGTATTTTCTTTTTGTTGTAGACTTTTCAAATTACTTTTTCCGTATGTTTCAGAAGCTATAATATTTTTTTCCGTATGTTTCAGAAGCTATAATATTTATAGTCCTTAGGTATAATAAAAAATTTAAAAGGTAAATGCTGTAATTTTACGTAGGTATTTTCTTTTTGTTTTATACTTTTCAAATTACTTTTTCCGTTAGTTTCAGCAGCTATATTTTTAGTCCTTAGGTACCTATATTATTACGGAGTAAAAAACTAAGAACCTTCTGAAAAAAAAAGGTACTGAAAGTTAGGTTCTGGATTGATAGAGACACTTTGGTTGTGGACTGTCTAACGAACGAAGGGTACCTATACATAATAGGTAGGTACTTATCGCTGTATGATCATTAGGAGAGACAGTCTAACAGTTATATTCACTTGAAATTTTGATTTGTTCAAGTGCCTATTATCTATACTACCTAATCTATAAGAATATTATAAATGCGAAAGATTGGATGGATGGATGGATGTATGGATGGATGGATGGATGTTTGTTACTCAATCACGTCAGTTAATGGCTGAAAGAATCTGGATTAAATTAGGCACAGAGATAGATTATAGTCTGGAATGACACTCGTTATCCCGGAAAATTAAAAAGTTCCCGCGGGAACCAAAAACCCTCAAATGGATGTTTTTTACTCAATCACGCCAGAACGGCAGAACGGATCTGGATGAAATTAGGCACAGAGATAGATTATTATTATGGTATGGAATAACACATAGGCGACTGTTTATCCCGGAAACTTTACCGCCCGAAAATTTTAATTAGGTATACCCGCGGGAACCAAAAAAACCTCAATCCCAGCGGAAGAAGTCGGGGGCATCAGCAAGTTAGGTAATAAATAGCTTACCTGCACAAGGTGGCCAGATCATATATACCTGATATACTTATGCCTCAATCAAATTCCATCACATCAAATTCTAATACCTATCCAACACATCCACATCAATACTCAACCATAATATGCCTAATGGAATTCAGATTGCATTCAGTTAGCTATAGATATCACTATAATTGGGTAAGCTCGAGGTATGCCACCAATATTGTCATCATGGTATGCATTATGTAAATTTGAAAATGCATCAACAACTACTTAGGTATACTTGTGCGTATCTGGTGGAAATATGGGAGGGCTTTTGTGCTAAATCATTTTGTTTTTCACATGATCACATCCTCATAGTCATATTATAACATCACTTACCTAATTATATTTTTCTTAATATTCGCCTTCTTCGCCGGTCTTGCACATATTGTATGTCTAAGTACCTACCTAGATAACAAACTGGTGACGATTTTGTAGAATGCAAAACAAGACAGGTGCAAGCTACATATATATCTGGCAATCGTATACCTATTGTCAAAATTGTTTAAGCCGTAAAAATCTAGGTAACAGGCAGGCAGACAAATATTCGCATATTATGTATGTTACTAGCTGATGCTGGCGACTTTGTCCCGCTGGATTGAGTTTTTTTGGTTCCCGCAGGAACTCTTTAATTTTCCATATAAAAAGTAACCCATGTGTATTCCAGACTTAATCTCTGTGCCAAATTTCATTCAGCTCCGTTCAGCCGTTCTGGCGTTATTAAGTAACAAACATCCATCCATGCAAACTTTTGCATTTTTAATATTAGTATACCTAGATAAATTAAATATTGCAACATATAATGTCATGCACCAGGACAGCAAAGGATAGGGACAAATGGACATCTTTGGAGGAGGCCTTCACCCAATCAGGGGTTCTTGCATAAAAAACATTACTAACAAAAAGGAGGAGGTTTACCTTTGGAGCACTCTTTGTACACTCTACCATGAATAGAGGAAAATACATAGATTGTATTAAAAATATAATAATTTAGAATATTAAAGTAATTAACGCGAAATAAAATAAAATGTATTTCAAGTTTTCGATACGTTTCCAAGATGGCAACCTTTAGCCATAGAGATGGCAGTAGGCGCGAAATGTATCAAATGTCATTTCTGACAGTCACTGTCAAAATAACGTGTTTTCCCTACGGTTTTTCCGGTGTTGTGTTGACACTTGACAGAAAACGTCAAAAAATATGAATCCGCCATTGTTACCCACTCGTGTTTAGTGTTGCATATCGTGGAAAGATTAAATAATTACACCGCTGAAATTACGACGAATTCGTAGATTTGAATGATCAAAACTGGTTTAGTACTTTTTTTTCTTTCATTTCTCTACTTGTAAAAGGACTGGACCAACGCTCCATACAAATCTGGACCGTCTCCTTTAAATAATAATACTGTAAAATTAACCAACTAACCATTAAAAATAAGATAATCTTGTGTAAATTGTAAATATGCAAGAAATAAAAGGCTTTTTTATTTTATTTATACCTAGATAATATTAGGAATAGTAATATATATTATTATTTTCCTCAAATGAATTATCAATGTATTGTGAAATGTGACGATATGCCCACTGAAATTGTTGATAGAGAATTAGAATTCCGTCACAATTTAATATGGTCGTTGTATCTAAGTTCAAACTAACTAATTCAATCAGTTTAAGTACAAATAATTACCATAATAGCATGGACAGCATACGTCTCGATCAAATTTCATCATAATATTCCATAATCTAATACGAAACCTATTAACATCATGCATCGGACTCGGCCGTATGTCTAATAGGATTGCAATTGCATTCAGATTATTACACACAATCACAATAATATCTGTACGGGTAGATATGCTTCTACTTTACAGAATGAACATACATACACTTTTGACGACCTCCGTGGCGCAGTGTGCAGCGCTGTTGTCTTAACGTGCGGAGGTCCCGGGTTCGACCCCCGGCAGGGTCAATTCGGGAATTTATAATTTCTAAGTATTCCCTGGTCTGGCCTGGTGGGAGGCTTCGGCCGTGGCTAGTTACCACCCTACCGGCAAAACCGTGCCGCCAAGCGATATAGCGTTCCGGTACGATGCCGTGTAGAAACCGAATAGGGGTTTGGGTTTAATATAACTGCCATGCCCCTAACAGGTTAGCCCACTACCATCTTAGACTGCATCATCACTTACCATCAGGTGAGATCGCAGTCAAGGGCTAACTTTTAGTGGATAAAAAAAAACACTGGCTATATTCACACGTAGGTGTAGGTACCTATCTAGAGTATCTAGAGCCGTCACTGACGATTTTTTGACCGAGCGGAGCGAAGGTCTCTGAGTCTACTTGAGTGAATTTGCACTTGTCCGTCCGTCCGTCCGTCCGTCCGTCTGTCAGAGCCTTATAACTTCTGAATTACTGAACGTAATTACTTCAAATTTAAATATAATGTGTAAACCGATGGCCTCCCGCCGAATATGGTTTAAAAAGTTATAAAAATCTTTATTTCAGGGGGGCTCTCATAGAAGCGAATGCGAAGTAAAATATTTTTATAGCGTTACATAGGGTTGCGGTATATCATTTTAAAGATAAAGATAATTAGGAATAGAGTCCAAAAATATTTTGTTTTTAATTTTTCCCCTAAAATTGACCAAATGGGGCGCTTTCAAAGTGGAGATTTTCTAACGTCCAAAGTTGACCTCAGAACTCTCAGTTTTCTGAAAGGCTGAGCCTGAAACTTATCAATTATTTGAATTATATTCTGTACTTGAACAACAAATACTAAAATTTGATAAATATTATACGGAAACGAAATTATTTAATTTTTAATGAGCTTCCGTATTTTTTTAACAGAACTTCACAATGATGTCAATAGATGGCGCTCTGTACAAGTTTATGGATACCGCGAGGTCTCAGTTCGGGGCGAACAACTAGTTATTATCACTAACAAAGGACTGTCGTTTCCTCCGAGCCACGGAGGAAACCAAGGTCAAATTTGAACCTCCAAATTCAGTCACCCATCTAATTACCGACTTGGGTCAGCGTTGCTTAACAATCGCAATCGACTGATATGCGTTCAGCGTTGTCACAACTAGGCCACTCGTCCCTATTAGGTTTATATCAGCGTACAATGTTAGGGGATTTATATATATGGTTACTTTGACTTTGCTTTCAGATTTACTTATTAAGGGGCAAGGACGACTTTTAAAATCAGTTTAAAAGGTTAATGCTAATTCAATTTACTAAAATTATGAGTAATTTCATTAGCCTAATAGATGCCTACTTATTTAAATGGATTGCCCTAAAGTTCACGCCCATGTTTAGTACCTAGTTACTTAAATTTATTTTAAATGGCTGGAACCTTCTTGACACTTACCTAATTGCTATGAGCCAGTTATGTAGACCTACAGGTTCAGCTAAATAGTTAAAGGTGCACAATCGAAACATAATATTAGGTAGGTACCTAGGTATGTAGTATGTACCTACCTTTTTACTTAGGTACTGAAAACTTTCTAGGCCTAATTACTAATAGGAATAAAATCCTACTTACCTATCTAAAATAGTACGCTCTTGAAATAATACGATGTACCTACCTATCTACTAAAATTCTACATCAATGAATACGATACTTAATAGTATTTCGTCGAGTGTGATCAAAGAATTTAAATTACAGTTTAATAATGGCGCGTCCCCTTTTTCGTAGGTGTGATATCGGCGGGTGTGAGCGTCCCCGTGCAAATACCTTCGCAGGGGCCGGACCTCGCGTCGAATTACTGGGGACGGCTTCAGTGATCTCAGCTATTCGGGTTCCCGCATCGACTCCTCTCGATGCCTGAGAACCCGACCAATGTACCAGAGTCGCCATCCAGCGGCGAAATAGCGCACAACTACGCCGACTCCCACTTGTCTATGAACGCTCTGAACATGACAGCCGGTCATGACAGCGCTGTTTTGGCGGGAGACTTGCAAGAAAACAACTCTGTGTCATAAACAGTTGAACTGTAATAAATTAGTGTTTATTGTACGCAATACAATACCCAGTGGTTATTTTTCAGTGTTTCAATGGTGCAACGTATTTAATTTATGTATCGATTTTGTATTATAAACTTGTAAGCAAGCTAAGCAACTGATGATGTTCAAACGTAGTAAATAAGTTCATGGTCGTACACTTTGAGCTATGTTGCACTGCTACAGCTGTTACATTCAATACAAAAAAAATACGTTCATTATAATAATTTGCTTGATAATAAACTAGTGTACATTATTTAATATTCTATGCAGCATGTTTCATTGTGTATGATCGGCTAAGTTAAGGAAAATAGGGCGTTGTAAATATAATTGTAAGCGCCATCTATTGTTGAGTAGAAGAAGTTTTCTCCTCCGCAGTTCGTCTACGTCTCGACATGAAATTAAATGTAAATTGTTTGTGCCAACGTTTGTAATAATTGAGTGTTCCACGCCCTTCGCGAGTTCAACCCTTTTATTTCTTTGATGTATGCAATGGGGGTGCAAAATATTAATGCCATAGAGAAAAACGTGGCAATAAGCTTCGTTACAGCGATTTGTTTTCCACCCCTGCAAATTGTCATAGACCTAAAAACTAAGCGTGTTTGTATATTTGTATCATAAATATAAATTAATAGACTTACTTTTTAACGTGTTTAGTTTGAATAAATAAAAATAATACACCCTGAAACGAATTAATTTATGTTATTTATTGCGATAAATTAAGATGTTGCTGTGATTAAAATGTAGGTAGGTATTTATTTTTCAACCGTTTGGAAAATTTTGGGAACATAATTCGAAATTTGAGTATTGAATTGTATAGATACAAAGTAGACCTTGATTACGTTTTAGTGGGACAGCACAATTTAATATTTCGATACATTGTAAAAATGCTAATTTTACTAATAATTTATATTTTCATTGAAATGCAATATGGAAGTGATGGTAGGTGTGTAATGTATTTAGTTTGGAGATAAGTGTAAAATAAATTATACTACGATTTAAGTGCATATAGATTGAGGAGGTTACAGTGAAATTTAATAATAAATATCGCATTAACCATTACTAGCTCGTTTTAATGAAAACCCTGTAGCAAATAAGTAGGTATTTTCAGTTCAAAAAAGCTTTTTACCTACATACCTATTCGATTCCCTGGCTTGAGGCTTCATCATATCTACTTATGAATAGATTTTTTCTCTACTTATATTAAAAGTAGCGTAGGTACTCATTTCTCCAAAAATTTGTACCTAACAATATACTCGTAGGTAATTAGATAGGCACTTGTATGTACGAAGATAATAAAAAGTTGATATTTTAATACAATTATTAAGTATCTAAGTATATCGAAATAGAATAAAAAACTTATTGTTTAATTAACAATAAGTTTTTTATTCACCCTCATCATACCCTCCAACAGATGGCGTTGTTATATTCTACAGAGTTTTTGACCTACGGAATTTTTCACTGATTTTTCGCTTCGGCAAATGCTGCGTTTTCGGCTGAGAAATATTATGAAAAAAGTAATCTATGTACTTCATACCTTATTATAGCTTTACCTTACGACCGAGAGTCCATACCTCTTTAAAATAAAAACAAAAAATTGGCAGTCATGGGGACTGCCGTTAAAAGTGAAAACAAACATAAAATGATTTTAAAAAAATAATTAAAATAATTAAAATATAAACCTTAAAACTAAGTCATTAAAGTTTAATTACGAATGTAGTATATTTATTTATATTTAAGACCGTTTGTCTTCGTAACAACGCGAACATGGGACATCGAGGTGTCGGTGACGCGAATCCACAAGTTTACCCCCTACCAAAAAGTGCTCAACGCGGCTAAAGAAGTTTTCACTTCAAAAATGAAGCAATAAACAAAGGAAGTAATACGCACCACTGACCACATAGGTCCTAGACCACTACATACCTATTATACCTACCTACACGACACAAATATTCCAAAACACTCAATATTATACGTTTCTAAGTATCTTCAGAAAGTGTTGGTCTACAATGCACAAATGCAAACAGTTGAAAATTGCGCGAGAAAAACCATGTGTGTGCTCAGTCATTCAAAGAAAATTATGCCGTTAACTATATTTGGGCGGTGCGTATTAATTTTGCGTGTTGGCACTTTATGCGTGGGGTTTAAGCTAAGGCGATGCATTGTCCCCCATATTGCAGGGGCGAACAATAGGATTAATGTTGTAGGCATTATACTGATCTCGACTTTGTTGCGTACGGGCTACGTTGGGGTAAGTATAGACGATAGTGTGTTTTGTATTCATAATAGAGATTATAAACTCATTATTTTATGATTGAAATTTAGTTGCAGTCACAGAAGCTAATTATTATGATAAAGATTAAAAAATGGATAAAATGCTTCGCCTGGGATCTATGATAGATCTTCAGAAAAATAAGTTCATACCTACCTACTATAACTAGGTAGGTACTTACCTAATACAATTTCTAGCAGATTTTTCAAACAAAGATATTATATTGCTAAAAAAAATCAGTTAGAAATGAAATTTCTACAACTTGAGGTAAGTTTGATCAACTTTATTTTGAATTGCAGAATTAAATTAATGAATGAATTCAGTACAAAAAAACATAGTACCTTAGAGCACACGAGTATATATCCGATCAGAGGGGAAGCTTCCTAATAAAGTCGAAAATGTATACCTATTCTGCTAGGGTTGTCACCTGATGCACGTCAACAATTTAAGGAAAAATAAAAATATTATACATCGACTTAGACATCGACAATCGACAATCGACATCGATATCGACAATCGATATCGACATCTACAACGACATCGATATAGACAATCGACATCGATATAGACAATTGACATCGACATCTACAACGACATCGATATCGACAATCGACATCGATATCGACATTTGTATCGACCATCGACATCGATATCGTCAATCGATATGAGTATCAACATCGATATCAACAATCGACATCGATATCGTCAATTGATATGAGTATCAACATCGATATCAACAGTCGACATCGATATCGACAAACGACATCGACAATCATAATCGATATCGACAAACGACATCGACATCGATATCGTCAATCGATATGAGTATCAAAATCGATATCAACAATCGACATCGATATCGACCATCAAAATCGGCATTAACATCGATATCGACAATCGACATTCACCATATTATTTGACTTTTCTATGTCAAATATGGTGAAGCTGCTTCTAACATTATATCCTTAATGGTAAGACATATTCAAATTCTTTTGATTTATTGGTGTATTTAAATATTATATTCTTCCCGAACCCAACCTAACCTAAACCTTCCCGAAAGTAGGTAGGTACGTTAATTACACAAGTGAAAAAATCATAAAAATAGGTTCATTGGTTTCCGAGAAAATCGTTAACAAACCTACATACATACCTACATACGGGTCAAATCCTTTTGAAGTCGGTTAAAAATGTTGGTGGAGCCAGGGGTAAATAGGAAACACCTGCCCCACGTTTACCCTATTTATCCCTGGGGTCGCAACTCGCAACTAGCAAAAAGTTCCTCCTACCTCTATACAAAGTTTCTTCAAAATCGGTTGAAAAACTGGGCCGTTAAAGCGTAACAGACAGACTGACTGACACATTTTCGCATTTATAATTTGGGGGGTGGACAAAGTCACACATTTTAGCCATATTAGGTACTTCGGGTATTCTACTATCTGAGCACTGTCTTCAAGTAGGTGAGACCGACTTAGGCTACATAGTACATACTACATACCTACCTGTCTAGCACGTCATTCTCACTTGACGATCAATGTTATTACCTAGTTTTATTGTACAGGTGCGCTAGGTACGTGTAAAAAGGTACTTACTTCTCTTTATCTCTCGGGTATGAAAAATAGGAAACATCCTTATTGTCTTTAGAGCTTTTCAAGCAAACTGCAAGTATTCGGCATTTTTGTTGAAACAGAACACTATATTTACATAAATAAATCTAAATAGTTTTATTTTTAATACAAAATCAGTAAACTTATAGTAATGAAAATAAATTGAGGAACAATTTCGTGATTGAACACGAAATTGTTCCTCTATTTATTTTCATTAAACGCACGACCGTCAGCAACAGTCAGCCCTTGCGTTCTAACCCAGACAGTGTCTCGCTAACCCGGACGATCGTGTCGGTGAATGTGTCGGTGAGAGCTCACGCACACATCGTTGCGCTATGTATGGGTGAAGTCGCCGCGAGCAGTTTGTATGAAGCTTCCTCTCTGTTCAGTTCTCTGTGCTTAGAGCTTATGTATGTGTCACCATACATATTAAGCTCTGTATTCAACTCGCGCGCGAACTATAGGTAAGTAGCACATACATATGTAAGTAGGTATCTATTGATAGTATCTACTATTGTAGTAGATACTATCAATAGATACTACTGTTTTTGATAGTAAGTAAGCTACGTAGACTTCAGTCTACTTATCAAAAAGAGGTTCTGATCTACCTACTGCTAATTATACACCAAGTAAGTATATCTAACTATAAATACTTTGTAAACACGTATTCTACTTTTTAAATATACGTATTCTACTGTTAACTAATGTAGGTAGGTACAAAACTGTCCAGCTGTCTTTAAATACTTTACCAAACAGAATTCTTTCAATGTCCTAAATAGACTTACACGTCCCTTCAAAGTAAACAACAATTGGCGATTATCAACGCATATAATTGGTTTATCTGTCAGTCTGTTTGTCCCCTCTCATCCCATTGATTATACGGGACCGCGCAACTGCGTTTGATTTGAATGGTCTAATCTCAACATGTTTCAGACATGTGGTTAAGAGAATGGACTTTGATTTTAGCTAATACTTTTTTTTGTAGATTCTACAATGATTCTTAAAAAGTGGGGTTAAAATGTGATTGCTAAGGCAGTAGGCATAGATCAAGTGACATCATCAGTTAGTTCATATCGAAGACTGAGATGAGATCTATAGATTTCATGCTTTCACTATGAAACTAACATGACATGTCAGAGATATATATGAGAGTCTAGATGAAATGCTGGGCCTTTACTCAGGGTGTGTTCCGAAATACACTGCGAGCACTGTAAGTCCCCAGTAAGAGCACTGAACAGTGCTCGCAGTGCTTATATCGGAACACCCACTTTGGCTATACTATATAAATCTGATTTTAGCCTTTCATGTGTACCAAGGCGTAATCGTTTGTCAAACGGATAGTTTGACCTGTTTAAGGAGTTCATAGATGCCTACACGTCAAAAAGCATGTATGAACTCCTTAAACAGTCCGAGTAATACGTGTTATGCTGTCAAGTGATTACGATTTGCTCAGACAATTGGGCCTCTTTTACCATAACTCAGCCGCTTGATATGCAATCGGCAAAAAACAATAATTATAATATTAAGGCGCATTAATGAATACAAAACAAACGCTCAATTTTAATTAATAACAAAACTTTATTATCTAAAGAAACCATTAGATACCTAACTCTGGAGTTAACCTAATAATCACTTAAGTACAAGCAGTCTTTAATGTTTAGCGCACATTTAGTCACACATGAAGTAGGTACCTATGCAAATCTAAATGTGCGCGTACATTTATACAATCATATCACCATCATAAAACTATTATAACTGTTATAACCATGCATAATTTTCCGAATAAATTCTTAACATAATATTTTGGCTATAGCAATTGGGTTCTTGACAACTAGTCAAATCAGCAACTTTTTTTCAAACGTCAAAACGCGTGCGTAGTATGGGGTTTTGTATGAAATATTGAATTGTTACGTCATCAAAGTTCGACGCACTTTTTACTTTAATCGATAGTTTAAAATGGTTATTCAACACAAAACTAGCTGGGGACGTGGATATTACGACTTTTGGGAGATCCTCTAGTTACTAAAAAAATTATTTCACTAGTAGTCAAATCCAATTCGGGGTTTTCTTAGCATAAATAACGAGAAATCGAGCTCACAATTCACAAAGGGGCCTAGTGGGAGCTTTTTAACTACTCGATCGCGTTGTCAAGCGCATGTCAGCTAGTGCTCGATCTATTCCATAGATTTATTATATTTACTAGATTCCATACAAACGGCAAACGCGATCGAATAGTTATAAAATGTCCCACTAGGCCTGCTTTACACTTATCACACTACGTTGAGTGTTTTCGAGCATCTTTAAATACTTTGGCGTCAGAGTAAAATGGACTAAAAGACCTTGCTTTAAAGTCACAAACACAGTAGGTAACACCGATTTTAATTTAACGCTGTGCGCAGGCTTTGGATGTATGGAAATTGAGCTCTAAAATATGCATGTTAAGGTCCATTTTATTTTAACGCCAATATTTATCGACGGCGACGCTCGAATCCGTTAAAATCTTGTGGCAACGGTATGACGGTACTGAAGTTAAGTGATTAGCAGTACCTACCACCGCCCATGAACTTTTTCAACCCCAAAGAAACCGCCAATGCATTTTCTTTAGGAATTGATTGATCCGCCCGACATGGACCATGTTAATAATGTTAACCCTGCATGTTAACAATTTTACCCCATATTGAAATTGTGTGGGAAAACCGAGTAAGTATATTGAGTAGGTAATATCTCTGACCGTTATTAATGCAAAAGTATCCATCTGATACCTACCTACTTCTTAAAAGCTTAATGAATTTTGATAAAATTTGGTACAGGAATCGGATCAATGTGATTTTAAGGGATTTTTAAGTCACCACCGATGTCGTGGGCATGCAATAAATAAAATCAACTTCTTATTTTAAGAGAATAAAATACTTGTATACTACTTAACAATTAGCCTAGCGTCTTAGGTATGATTAACTATTTATGACTAATAAGAAAAAAATCTAAGTAGATTAATATGATCGATGAACTTTACTAATTTTATAGTTTATTTTTAGGTAGATATGTTTAAATAGACATTTTATAATAAGCTAATATATATAAACTAGCTTGCAATTAAGTATATAAATTGGTGATTTGCTGTATTACGAGTATATAATATATATGTGTAAAGCCAGATATATTAGTCTTAATTTTATGCTAATAGAGGTGTCCTTTCGGATTGGATGAGTGCAGCCGCCGGCCTTATTATAGCTCCTTGGCTGAAAAGAAGAAATAGTTTACATTAAAAATACCTGTTTTGAACATGTCTATTGATTAAGTGATGATATAACATAGGGACTTAAGCACAAGCGTAGCGAGTGCAATTTCTGTTTATTTAAACCTAATAATGAGGGTATATATAACTATATAACTTAATAAAAGCGGTGATATCCCAGTGGTGTAGAACTGTAGACGTAGGCTTTCTGGTGGTCGGCGATTCGATGCTCGGGCACACACTTCTAACTTTCCAGAGGTACGAGCGTTTAAAGCTATCATACTAATATTATAAATGCGAAAGTGTGTTTGTTTGTTGGTTTATCCTTCAATCACGCCGGAACAGAGCAACGGAACGACATCATTTTTTGAAGGGGGGTAAGTGGGACTGCACGGATCTAGTTGTGATCTGTAGCATAATATGAATACCACAATAAGTGGTGTGGGTCTGACATTTACGTAGTGAGGTAGATACTATAATATGGTGAACCAATTGCGATTGTCTTTCTAGAACAGTCTTTACACAAACCTCTTCCTCCTAGGCTCAGTAGTGCCGTAGTAAGTGGAGCGGACGTGACATTTACATAGAGAGGTAGATACTATAATATGTTGAACTAATTGCGATTGTCTTTCTAGAACAGTCTTCATACATACCTCCTCCTTGGCTCAGTAGTGCCATAGTAAGTGGCTCCAGGCGCGCGGGGGCGGACGCTGCGGGGAGGCGGCGGGAAGGGGGGCCTGCCTCGATTGTGAAAGTGTTGGAAGAGGAAGCCGGTGGTCGCCAGCGATAGCCATAGCAGGGTCATTAGAGCATCTGTAGAACAAAACAATAGTACATTCACAGTCTAAGGTGCTTCTGGAGCTAACTGCCTCGTTGGTCTAGTGGTTAGCATTTTCGACTGCGGCCGGCCCGACGAGGTCCCGGGTCGGGTCATAATTGGGTATTTTTGACAACTATTCAAAAATTTATTCTATGTTATCAGTCCAATTTAGTATTTATTATAGGTATATGCATGTTGTGGTAGCCTATAATAGGTTGTATATTTATCATATATTTGTATGCGTATAATCAATAATAATAATGTATTTAGTGTAACAACTGTTGGCTATCCTAATAAATAAATAAAAAAATAAATAAAAAAAAATAAAAAAATTCTTTTTTTGATTATTAAATAGATTTTTGTGATTCTCCCAAAAGTCGTAATATCCACGTCCCCTGTTAGTTTTATGTTGAATAAGTATTTAAAACTATCGATAAAAGTAAAAAAGTGCGTCGAACTTTGATGACGTCACTACTCAATATTTCATACGAAATCCCATACAAAGCACGCGTTTTGACGTTTGAAAAAAAGTTGCTGATTTGACTAGGTGTTGTCAAATACCCAATTAAGTAATGGGTGTTTCTGACTAAAAATTCTCAGTATTAGCCCAGAGTTAGGAAGTTAGTGGTGTTCCACCCCTATGCCTCGGAGAGCACGTTAAGCCGTCGGTCCCGGTTATTATCACTAACATTATAATAGTCGTTAAAGCCCGCCAAACCCGCATTGGAGCAGCGTTATTAGCTCTAATTCCCTCTCTGGAGCCTCGTCGTCTGAGGCCTGTGCCCAGCAGTGGGACGTTAATGGGCTGTAGTGGAGTCTAAGGAGATACTTTATTTCCTACCAGTCATCAGATGGATAGATAAAGCAACGCTACGGTGTAACAGGGGCAAGACGGGGAAACGGATCTACAAGCTGGCAGAATTGGGTATTGACAAGTCAAATCAGCAAATTTTTTTCAAACGTCAAAACGCGCGCTTTTTTATGGCCAAGTACATATTGTGGCAAACTCTGCAATGTTTAACAATTTCGTAATTTCATACTACTTAGTACTTAGATCCTTTTTCAAGGATCTATCTTCTCGTCTCGCAGAATCCACAGAGTCCACAGGTGACCGGAGAGCTGGCAGTTACCTCGGCCAGCATATAAGTTTGGCTATTCAGCGGGGTAAAGCAGACAGTGTTTTGGGCACATTGCCTCATTGCAGCGGTTTGGATGATATTTTTAATGTATAGATTTTAATGTATTTCATTGTTTTAATTTTATATTTTTTTAATATACGGTAAATTAAAGATTGAAATATTTCGTAATTTTTTGAACACAAATAAACTTACCTCTCCACTCGAACGGTGGTGATAATACAGCCTTATTGAACTGCGGAACTGTAGCTCTTCTTACAGTATTGATTATTATGTACTTCAAATTGGACCCAAAGTAGTAGTCCATAGGGTATATAGTCGCGTACGCTCCCAGTATGGCGCAGCATAGAATGTTCGAGAGGAAAGTCATGGAAGACAGCATTAAGGATGTGATCAGCATCACTGATACGAATAAAGTCCAGAAGTTCAGATCTGATTGGAGGGCTAATAGACCACCTAGAAGTAAGTATAAAATCTGTGTTTATTTACAGGACTAAAGTGTAGTGCTAAAATTTCAAAATCATTTTAAAAATCTATACAAATCTATACCTACTAATATTATAAATGCAAAAGTTTGGATGGATGGATGTACGGATGGATGGATGTTTGTTACTCAATCATGCCAGAACGGCTGAACGGATTTGAATAAAATTTGGCACAGAGATAAATTATAGTCTGGTCTGGAATAACACATACGCTACTTTTTATCCCGGAAAGTTAGAGTTCACGCGGGAACCAAAAAACCTCAATCCACGCGGACGAAATCGCAGACATCTGCTAGTATTTCATACTTATATGATACAAGGAAATAATAGCTAGGTAATTAGGTATATCTAAATATATTTTTTATTTGTGATATTGTAAAATGTTGATAGTAAAAAGAATATCCAGTTTTGAAGGCTCATCTCAGGCTAGGGCGCGTTTGAATCCCATAAGTTAATGCTAGATTGTCACCGATACCTACTACCTCACCTCATCCTTTACCATACATAATACCATGATATCATATTTTTTTTTTAATTTATTAGGTAAGATAAAATAGTAAGGTAAGATAATCCCACACTGGGGTAGCACCGCGCAAACATTTTTTGTGCGTTTTTTGGTGATTTCTGAGTGCCGACCAAAACGTCAGAAGTGGATTTCTTGATGATTGCAGAACTATTTACATCAAACTGCAGTACTTTTTTGTTTGCATTATTTCGAATGAATTCATCTTAGGTACTCACCTGGCAAACCAAAATAAATTATGGCCGCAAACAAAAACCCAACATTGAGCGTTGATAACATCACAGCGAACAGTGGGATACCATAGAACCACCAAAACAGGAGCCATATCGCTCCAAAACATATGCCTGATAGTACTGACACGCCTAGCAGAGCTAAAAGTGAAAGAATAGACGTCATAAATTCATCTCAACCTCAGGCTTAGTTCATCAATTCTAATATTATAAACGCGAAATT
Source organism: Erebia ligea (assembly GCA_917051295.2). NCBI lineage: Eukaryota > Metazoa > Arthropoda > Insecta > Lepidoptera > Nymphalidae > Erebia > Erebia ligea. Next base: position 5,960,769 of record OU785241.1, read on the forward strand.
GTATCAGTCGGCTTGTCTGTTACCTTTTAACGGCCCTTTCACTAAACCAATTGCGAAGACGGAGATTTTGCGACTTTTTATACAGGAAAATCAAAGATTTTATCAATTAATTTTAAAAAACTAAACCTAGTGCGTTTATGTTTTTTAAGAAGATGTCAGAAGATGTTCGTTGAAGTCGCGGGCATCTTTTTCCTCCTCTTCCAAAACTCAGCAGAACACTTTTTATCGCGAGATTGAGTGTATAAACGTTTCAACAAAACATCTAAATCATAATTTTACGAATGTTTATTTTACTAAATTAAATCTTTCAATACTTTTTTGGTTGTTTTATTAAGAGAAACGTCCAAAAAAAATTATCTAATAAAAATTCTTACCAGGTCTATTCAGATCAACAATGAGGTTTATTAAAATGTAAGTGACGATAATGCCACTAATCAATCCTATGAGGAACATTTCAGTCTTGAAGAACCTGTGGCCGAAATAGCACACGAATAGGCCGAAGAACAAAAGCGAGGCGCATAGTAGCTGGGAGAGGAAGTCATCTGAAATCAAACACTAAAAATATATGTTTTGATGGTGTAGTTTATGTGACATTTAAAGCGTTTTTACTAACTTCTGTTCTGTCGTTATGACAAAAATAGCACATTAATCATTGCGGTCATTTCCCGCAGTGCGAGCCTAACCTTAGATAAGTTAAAATAAATTGAAGTCATCATCTGTAAATATACATTGCAATTTCCAACAGCAACTCATCATCTCAACGCAATACCTACATGTTAGAATATCAAGAAGTTGTCAAATTATTACATTTTAATAAAGTCGATAGATCTTTTCGCAATTTTAAAACTTGCTCATAAATAGTTCTTAAATACGTATCAAAAATTGCGGAACCGGCAGGATTTGAACCTGCGTAACTATCTCTGGGAATCACATCCGAAACGTCTTTGAGTGCTAAAGTCAAAGTCAACGTTGGTCGAAGGCGTTCCGGGCGCGAATCCCAGAGAGACGCAGGTTCAAATCCTGCCGGTTCCGCAATTTTTGATATGTATTTAACCATAGTTTAGAAACTTCCCTAGTGTGAGAAACACTATAAGTAATAACTCACTTTTTCTTTTCAAAAATGTATTTTTATTCGATAAGCTTGAACCAAACTTTAGTTTGAAAAGGTAAGTGGATCCTGGTAAGGATAAGTCTGAGTGAATGTGGATTGTGGATGTGTACCTAAGTGAAACATAATCTGACTTTCTTCTCACCCAGTAATTCGCACCCATCTTCGTCCAGAGGCGCACAAGCGTACGTAGACGTGGGGACGTACACTGAATACGCGCTCGTATTGGCCGCACTGTACGCAACGGCGACGTACACCGCGCCCGTACCAGGGTATGCGCTCAGCATGCGACGCATACGATAACCATTCTCTGGTATCTACACAAAATTATAAAATTAGCCGTGAAAATACGTAGGACACCCGACAGAAGCAAAACTACTTACCTATTGTACATAAAATTTCGCCTATGAGTTGCGTTTAATCGCCATATATTTGCTTGTTCATATTACTTTTAATTTAGTAGATATAAAAACTAAGTATAAAAAGTTAGTGAGTAAAAAAAATTACCACCATCATGCGGAGAAAACTGGCTTTCTTTGGACAACTGCAAAGAGGTGCCCAATTCTCACTTCCAAGACTAGTTTTGGAAGGAAGGATTGGATTGCAGGCAAGAGATCTCCAGGTCAAAGTGGTTGGACAATATAAGAGGCTGGACAGGGCTAAGCCCTATCCAAGGCTAAGAGATGCGGCTCAAAATTGAGAAGATTTTCGCATGATGACCGCCAAACTTCGGTTCAAATTAGGCACGCGGTGATGATGATGATGATGAGTAAAAAAACTATAAAAATTTAGATAGCCAAGAACCGTTTCCTTAGTTACTACCCTTTAAAACTCTTTTTGTATCACCCCTTTATGTTTCCCAGAGGTAGGTACTTAAGTCAACTAGTTAACACAATAGTTTATGTCTATAGTCTGATCAGTTAGACAAAAAGGAGCAGGGGGAAAACATTGAATAGACTTAAACAAAAACAAAAACGTAGGTACCATACCAGGGTACACCAAATCTACTTACATACTCTCCATACTCATTAATTCCATCCATGGTTACCATTTTACTTATCCCATCAAAGTAGTTATCAGAATCATAATGTCTTTCCGGCAAGTACATTTTGTAAAACAGAACATAAACTGTGTCCATGGTATTACAGACAGTATCCGATGGGTCTTTTGCTGCAGCTGCATCAACTAGCACATAGTCTTTGGTGTACTTTGTTTGCATAAATGGGGATATTGGTAGGGAGAATTCCATGTTGCAACCACCAGGTATAGGGTCTACAAAAAATTACAGGTAAGTAGTAAATTAAATAAGTGGGGGGGTAACCTAGTAATTTAGAAGTTCGGCTTCCTGATCACGAGGTCAGGGATTCAATCCTCACGTAGTAACTACTTCTAAATTAGTTATAGGCATTTGAAGCAAATTATATATTGTTTGCTTATAGGTGAAGGATAACAAAGTGTGGAAACCTGCATATCTGAGAGACGAGAGCTACATAATTTTCACAAAAGTGTGAGATCTACCAAACCACACTTGGCTGATGTGGTGGACTATGGTATAACATTTCTCATAAAACTGTTGTGAACATACCTGCTGCTGAATATCCATGCACAGAAATAAGAAGCCTCAAATTGACATCCGGATTAGGATTGTAAACAAAAAATGTATCCAACTTTGGTTTAACACTGCTGTACATGCCTAAATTCCGACCAGTTACATATGCGCCTTTAGTTAATGTATTGTTATATAATGTAACATTAAATAAGTGACTGTGTACTTGGAATATGATATAGGACACATTTTTGTTGACATTATTGAAGTCTACTTGAAGTGTTGACGTCGAGTTGAGGGTAAAGAAACCACTGTAAAGTTCTTTGTTTTCCAATGAAGTTGTTTTATTTAGAGGGAGTATTGCGCTCACATCTGAAAAAGAGATTCTTTTGTCTTTAGCCAGTGTAGACTGTTAATAGTTAAAGAAATTTTTGACAGATAACTAAATTGACTTGCAATCAGTAAAAAGGGTTCATCCAATTTGCAGTGGCAACTTGCTTCTTTTGATATTGATACATTTGGCTGCTGCTATTACAACTTTATTTGAACAAAATAAGGTTGTTATTTTATTGTGTCAGAAACTGCTAAGTATTGCATTTGGAGATTTTAGTGAGTTGATTAAAGTTTTATTAGGTAAGCTCTATTACTTATTAGAATCACTCAGCTTATGCTAAGAATGCTAAATAAATAAATAAATAAGCCCTTTATTCTGAATAAACAAAGTTAAGGAAAATGACAGTTAGTTTATAAGATATCTTGTAATTCAGAGTGCCTCTTGGCATAGGCCTCCTCTAGCGTTTGAAGAATGCAAATGAACACTATACTTAAATTATTATTAAGTACACATATTAAACTTAAGTAAGTATATCTCGCTAAAGGATTTTCTTTCTGATAGGAAAAAATAGGGTTATATTTAACCTAGGAATAACTTTGAAATTTTGACAGAAGTTTTATACAAATTCTGTCAAAGTAGTAGCTAACTCTCCGAGTTATAAGGATAGCCTGGCATTTCTGCAAGCGGCCCCTAATAAATGAATGTACTTATACCTACTCAGTAAAAAATTCTAAGATTCTAAATATACAATTTTCAATAAATTACTTAAATAAGCATTGATACAACAGTAAGTACCTACCTACTTAACAAAAATATATTTGTGTACTTATCTAAGTAGGTCCTAATATTTAAATTTAGATACATAGGTTCATTAATAAATTCGAAGGTTTTAAGTAAATAGCTAGTTATAGGTTTGAATAAATACATAAGTAAGTAGGTATACTTACTTACATAAGTATTTATTCAAACCTTTTTATTTGTACATGAACAAGGGTTAAGGATAAATAACCAAAATAAATAATAAATAAATAAAAATAAAAACAAGCTATCGTAAATGTAATAATTCTACATCCTAAATTGATGTCAATATGTAAGTAAATTATAGGTAAAACTCACTCTGAGAACTAGCTGTCTCAGCTAATATTAATAGCAGAAGCACTTGCAAAACGTTTAATTTCCACATGTTAGAGAGCGTTGTGATTGTTTTATCTTATCATTTAGTATGAATGACTTATTAATTAGTGAGTCACGACTTATTTACTTCGTAAACAAACACAACTATTGCCGATCACACTTGGTTATTTTTTCGACCGTCAACTATCAATCAGCTGTTCAATTTGACAGATTTACTACATCAATCGATTGCATCCCAATTCCCAACGCTGATAAAATAATAGTAAAGACCGCAAACATCGGAAAATATAATACTTGAGTATCAAGTGAAAAATTACTTCAGGTACTAAACTAAAAAAACGGCGGTCTTTCTTGAAAATAATACAAACTTCTGTAGAACTCTTTGACATTTCTGATTTCGTACAAAAACAGTAAGCTACGAGTGAAGTAAGAATGAATGATAATTGTGACTATTCGGTCGGTTTAATGTTCTTGAATGCGTGAATAAACGAGAGAAGTACCTAATATTGCAGATTTAAAGTTAATAAAAACGTGATACGTTTTAATTATTCCTTTCTCTGTCTACGTGATCAAAAGAAGTAGACTAACATCGTAACTGAGCGTATACCTTTGATTATAATAAACATAATCAACGACGTATACTTACTTAGGTACTCTGAGTAACTAGACCGTAAAAAACTACTCATAATATCTCAATTTACATGCAATTTACAATAAAATAAAATGAAATCTTTATTTTAAAGTTTGAAATTTTGTTTTAACTTAGACTGCATCGTTACTGTGAGATCGCAGTCAAGGGGTACTTATCTTGTAGTCACGTAGTGGATAAACTTTGGTGGATAAAAAAGTTTAATGAAAAATCAACATACCTAATTTTAACTTTACTTAAACTAAAGTAACGTTAAAAATTATATTGATTTCTCACGATAACAATCGGCAGAAGTTAGCGCGAGAAGTTCGAAATTCGAATGAATGAGCTCGAGCCTCCATAGTCCATATCGATTCCTTCACCGGCCGCTAGAGCGCACTCACGTCTATGGCCTCAGGCCTTCTAAAAATGGCGGTCCGATCAATGAAGTTGTAGTGTGTAGTGAAGTCTAGTGTAAAAAATTGCAATGATTGAAGTTTGTGATTATTTGTGAGTGGTACATACGATTAAATGGGCCATGGGAAAGGGCCAGGATTTGTTGAACGCGGCGCGAGCTGGCGACAAATGGACTGTCGAGAAAATAATAGGAATCTTGACCAAAAGGAGTGGTCCATTTACGAACTTTAGGTAAGTGTAATTTTGCATATTAAGAAGGTACATTGAAATGGTTGAATAAAAATAATTTCCTTAGTTTCAAGTTATTGTTCGCTTATTTAAGGACGTAACTGACCAGCGATATTCATAGTGCAAGACCAGTTTTTGTAAGTATGTTTACGTGAACATCGTTATCTCGAGGTTGAATCTTTGAATACCTACCTACCGTGTGTATACCTAATAGGTAGTAGGTAACTATATTGTATGAATAAAGGCCTGCTTACATTCCTTTAACGAGCACAAGGAATAAAGAGATCTGAGCGACAATTGCCAATTACACCATATCTACGAAACAAGGACAGCGAATAACAATAATTATTAATCTGTTTAGCTAGTTTTCAGTTTTACCATTAATCAAAGATAGCTCAATATCAGTGTGAGCCACCTGTTTTACAACCTACCTATACACCTTACCTTAATTATTTATGAAATAATATTACATTCTAAAACTAGTTACTTAAAAGTACCTACCATCAATAAAACATTAAGACCTAGGCCTAGTTGAGTTACCTAAATAACTAAGTTATTTACCCCCCTAGACCCCAAGCCCTTTTGACAAAAACAGCTGACATAGTTACACTAAACAGCTGATTCCATGGCCAAGTATTTTTGTCAGATTGTCAAAATCAGATGTTAATTTTGATGTAACATTCTTGTTGTGTTTAAGATTTTGATGGCTGGGTAAACCTAAAAATTGTTGGTAACAGTAATATAACTACTTATCTATGAGTAATAAAACCAACTGTTGTGGTGCCTGCCACCAGGGTTGCCAGATGGAAAAATAAAAAGAAGAGCAGAATAGAGTGCTATACTTAGTTCCAAAAAATGCGAGTTTTAGATAAAGGGTGACATACGTACCTACTTCTTAAATAAAACAACTTTACCTAAAACTTTTTACTTGTTACATATTTACTTATGTAAATATATTTTAGGATAAAGTGATAATAATGAAAACATTACCATTCTGTATAAAGTGGGGTGGGTGAGTATGCATTACTGTTAAAAATTTCTAAATGGTTTTGGGTTTTTATTAACCTTTTCAACGTCTATATCAACGGTTTGATTAGGGACTTGAGAGGCACCAGGGTCGGCTGTCATCTGGGAGGCTACTCAGTCCCTCAATCGGAGGGTTGAGGAAGCTTGTTTCCGTCTGTGAGTCTGTGATATTAAGAGCCAGGGATTGAAATATAATGCTTCCAAGTCAGAAATGGTGATATTCAGGTTGAGAAAGGGTCCGGAGAGGGTGCCACCGGTTTATTTGAATAGCTCTGCAATTTGGGAGGTGAGGCAATTCAAATATCTTGGGCATGTGGTCACGGATGACCTTAGGGATGACTTGGATATATAGAAAGAGAAAGAAGAGCAACGTCCATTTGGTGCAACATGCTTGCACATAGGTTTTCTAAGTGCACTACTGACGTTAAGTTAACTCTGTTTCGTGCATATTGTCAATGTTTTTACACTTGCCAATTATGGACGAAGTTCAGGCAAAGAATGAGCACCATGGGGGTGCAGTATAATGATGCATACCGCTTCCTTATGAGGTTACAGAGGTACTGCAGCACTTTGGGCATGTTTGCTGACGGGGGATTCTCTGATTTCTTTGTGATTAGGCAAAATCGAATAGCTTCCTTCTGGCAGCGATTGCGACAATCAAACAATGTCATCCTTAAGATCATTGGTGAGGATATGTCCTGTGATATAATTATTCACTGGCGTTCTGTCCACTGTGTGCGAATAAGAAGTAGGGATAGTTGTAAGTAGCATGCGCTATTGTTTTAACGTGCTATTTGTTTTTTTAAAAATTGTTATTCTATTTTATTTTATTTTTACTTAATTTTGTTCTTATGTATCTAAATATATTAACAGTGGGTTATTTATCTGAAATAAAGACATTATTATTATTATTATCGTCATATATTTTACTCTCACGCCCGTGACCCGCATACTAAATAAATACATATTATATATAACCAAAAATAAATATAATAAACTTACATACATTACCGGGCGGAGGATTACACACCGGCAGGGGAGACCAAACGGCCGGGGGTCAGGGCGACAGGTTGAGAAACCGGCAGACTATTCTAGCCGAGTCTAATAACACAGCTTTCTGCATCCTGCCTGCGAGCGAACTGCCACGGAACCCCAGTTGCCTCAGATGGTGAGCGAGGCTGACTGGGATTAAACCATTTGCAGATATTACGATTGGGTTATTATTATAGTCGTCGTCAATGGATAGACGACCATGGCTGGAACTAGGTACATTCCTAGATCTCTTGAACTTCTGCTTTACATTCTTGCACTGCTTGTAACTACCTATCCAGCAGCTAGCAGATTGAGATTGGCCTTTGTGGAAGACATTTTGTCAGAAGAGAGACAATATTAGCTTTCTACATTCGGAGTTTGGACTTTAAACATGCCTAACTAGTGTAATTCAAATCATATAAGTACCTACTTACTACTTATGCATAAAATGAAGTATACTTGTCACATTTTCCTTATTTTGTGTCATGTCGTGTACTGGCGACTAGCATGTAGGTATGTAATAAGGTAAAGGAACTAATGGCCGACAGGGAACTAAAGGATGACACTTTCGAAAAAAACCTCAAAAATTAAGATCAACATTTATCATAGAATAAAATCAATTGAACTTACAGACGCCTAGAGCCATTTATAACGCACGGCCAAAAACTTATAGCGTCGTTCCTAACCGAAAATTTGAATGGCGTCAGTTGTAGTAAATTATGTGAGTGAGAGTGCACGCGCGTGGTGTTTTCTTTTCAACGGTTTTGTTAAGGACGCTAAATTTTCAAAGGCAATTTTTTTTGCATAATTACATGACTTTTTACTATTATTAATGTTTGATATGAGTAAACATGAGCTAAATTACATGATTAGATAACTTATTTTCAATTTCGTGTAGTATTTCTCACATTTTAAGGGGTGTCATCTATTAGTACAAAAATCAGTGAAAATCTAATAGATGACAGGGGTGTCATCATTTAGGGTTACAGCCTAAATTAATTTCCTGTAAATCTGAGACTGGGAATCGTTTCTATTACCTATAAATAGAGTTCTGTCTAAGTTTCATACGTTTCTGATAACCCGTACCAATAGTAGACAGTGTCATCTATTAGGTCAAGAAAACCAAAAAATGCAAATCTGTTCAAGAGGTATCTAATACATGACACCCCCTACAGTGTCAGTATTGTCTTGTGGTGTGTAGAGTATTAGTACACATAGATTTATTCATAATTCCTAAACTACTCATTAGATTTCGATGAATGCGGTGTCGATGGCTTTGTCTCAATATTCCGCATGTCATGGGGTATACGAAGTTACAATAAATCCAATACGGGGGATACCAAAAACCAAGAAATATTTTGCATTTGGTATTAAATAAGCCTTTTGTGTAGATTCCTAAAATATGAACTCATTCTTGTTTAGTGAAGAATTTAAACATTATTTTTATCCCTAAATGAGCTTTTATTCGAAAAACTACATGACAAATGCATGCCATCTATTAGTGCAAAGGGGGTGTGACTATTAGTGACTCAACTTTTTTGGGGTGTCATCTATTGGTGATTCGGACTAGATTCAATAAAATTGAAATTTTGTTTAGAAAACTGTTGAATATTAATGTTTTTACAATAGAAGAGTATAATCTAATAGTTACTAGACCCATATAAATTACTTTTACTGTACCATTGCAATTAATAAGTTTTTTTAGAGAAGAGCAAAGTTCGCGGGCTCCATAATGCGTCGGCCATTAGTTCCTTTACCTTACCTATTATCTACCTAGTTAGTAGTTACCTACTCGGCTAAACCATTGTTTTTGCCAGCCTGGACCAGCAAAATAATAACTGTGAGTTGTGACCTACGTGATCTACGTCATAAACTATGATGGTTCTGCTATGCATTTTTGCTAACAGGAAAACAAACACCTGTTAGATATTTTATTATTTACCTACCTAGTTCTGATGTAAGCTTAGTTCATACGGTCAGAGAGTTTATCTTTATGCATAATATGCACTAGGGCTTTCGAATACCGGTTTTTCTCAATACCGGTATTAATACCGGAACGATTTTTTTCAATACCGGGATCCCGGGATCCCGGTATTGGAAAAAATTTAAAATGTGGTAGATGTTTTTTAACTTAAAATTAGTCTTTTCTGAAGCAAACGGACCCATAAAAAACAGTTTTTTCATAAAAAAAATTTTTTACCAAATAAACTCAAAAAAGTGCCTTTTCTGCATAAATTCAGTGAAGAAAAGCCGTTTTTTTTCACTCAGCGATATTTTTTTTTGGATATAGAACGCTGTGGTTGATTAGTATTACACTGTCTCACGAAACGTTAAGTAACTCCTTCACTCTATTTTATATATATTATGAAATTGTATTTTCTTTTAAAAAAATCACCAAGTATTGATTTTACATTTATTTGTATTTTGAGTATTGAGATAGTTATTTACGCGTTGACTTAATTCTTACGAAACTATAGTTTGTTTCTGAAACTCCATCACATCATTTTGAATACAACCTTATTAAGTAATACCTATTATTATCAAATAATCAATTTCTTATTCATATCAATCAGAATATCAACTATATGATTTTTAAAATAGAACTATTTTTGGATGAATTCTTACGAAAATATATATTTTTAACCTCCACTGAATTTTGAACTTTTAATAAAAAGTATATTTGTGACGCACTTTCTCAACGTACACACAAAATTAAATAAATATGGCAGGGAATTTTAAATAATTAGTAAAATTAGTGTCGAAGATTGTAATTTAAACTACGATCGTCATCTCAACCTATAGACATCCTGGACGTAGGTCTCCTGCATGGATCGCCACAGAGCACGGTCTTGTGCCCCTTGTTTCCAGCGGCTCCCAGCTACACGCTTGATATCGTCCGTCCACCTAGTGGGGGGTCGTCCAACACTGCGCTTCCCGGTGTGAGGCCGCCATTCAAGCACTTTGGGACCCCAACGCCTATCGGTTCTACCAACTATGTGCCCCATCTCCTCATTTCTGATTTGATTACGCAGGTATACTCCAAGCATAGCTCTCTCCATCGCCCGCTGAGTGACCCTGAGCCTCCTTATCAGGCCCAAAGTTAGCGACCATTTTTTGGAGCCGTAAGTCATCACTGACAATACGCACTGTTCGAAAACTTTCGTCTTCAGGCACTGAGGAATTTTGGACGAGAAGATGTCGCGGAGTTTCCTGAACCCTGCCCAAGCCGAGTTGGATTCGGCGGTTAACCTCTTTCTCAAAATTGGACCTACCTAACTGGACTGTATGTCCTAGGTATATGTAGGTACTCATCAAGAATTTCGAGTGCAGAATTCTCTACTAACACAGGTTGGGGCTGAACGTGTGCATTATAAATGATCTTTATCTTGCTCATATTCATTTTTAGGCCCACCTGTTGAGGAACTACTAAATGAGTAATAAACGATATTTTTGTAAGAAGTCGATCGAAGTCGAAGAAATCGATAATTTTGTCAAAACACAAATTATTTTTAATTCAATAGTTATTATTTATAAGAAAATAATATATCATAATAAAATATGCATTAGTTATAAATCAGATTTCTGAACGTTTTGAGAGACAATGCCAAGCCACAGGGATCTAAATTCAAACACTAACTTTTCCCTCTGAGTGAACAAAAACGACTTTTCTTCAGTGGTTTTAAGTGGTTTTAGCTTTTTGAGCTAATATGCTTAAGATACAAGTTTTAAACTTAGCCGAATAAAAAACAGTGGCATCTACCAAGAAATATAATGCAATAGTCACTGTTTCGTTTATAGTGTCACCAATACCGGTATCCCGGTATTAGACATTTCAATACCGGTATTGAAAACCGGCGAAAAAAGTCCGGGATCCCGGTATTGGCCAATACCGGGATCCCGGTATTGGAAGCCCTAATATGCACCCTCTATAATATAGCCAAATTCGATGAGGAATCCTTGTAAACAAACCATAATTAATTTATATTTAACTAGAGGACGCCCGTGACTTCGTTCGCGTGGCATAAGTTTTTTTTTAATTCCCACAGGCACTCCTTCATTTCCGGGATAAAAAGAAGCCTATGTCACTCTCCAGATCCTCAACTATACCTACCCATGCAAAAAATCACATCGATCTGTTGCTCTGTTGCGGCGTGATTGAAGGTCAAACTCTCTATTTAACGTCATTGGGGATAGAAATTTCAAAACTGTGGAATACGTATTTCATAATTTTAAATTGGAAGCCCATATAAGTACCAAGTTTCAGGGCTATAACTTGAAAAACGACGGACTTTCATTCAAAATTTCAACCCCTATTTAACCCCTTTGGGGGGAATTTTTTTGATATTTTGACATACGTGCTTCTTTATTTTTTACTGAAAGCCAAAATATCGAGTTTCGTAGATATAACTTGAAAAATATCTTGTAAAATTAAGGACTTTTTTCCCGTATTTCAGCCCTTTGGGGGTTGAATTTTCAAAAACTGTGAAACACATATTTCTTAATTTTTAACCGGTAGCTCATATACCAAGTTTCATGGATATAACTTGAGAAATGACGTACTTTCATACAAACTTTCAACCCTTATTTCACTCCCTTAGGGGTGGAATTTTGAAAAATCCTTCCTTAGTGAGCGCTTACGTCACAAAAGGAACCTACTGTCAAAATTTCAAGTTTCTAACCCCAGCGGTTTAGGCTGTGCGTTGATATATAAGTCAGTCAGTCACTAGTGTATTAGGATATCCTGTAATGCTAAGTAGTTGTAATGAGTCGAGAATTAAATAAAAATAAATTGTCCCAGGGTTGTCATACTTTTGGTAGTGAAAAATTGTAATTTTATCACCATTTCCTAATTATATGTTACAAATATTTTAATTTAAACCTAATTTAACATACTTAAGACTATTACACATGTAACGTGCTAAATATAAAAATATTTTGTGCCAAAAACTTGTATAGATGGAGCAAGCATGATAAGCGATTTGCGAACCTTTACCTCGTTAAGACCTCCACAGTCCACACTAACAAAAAGTCCTGCCAGGACAAAATAATTTGCACCGAACACTACTTACTAAAGTAGGACTAAACGTAGTTATCAGAGGTGGATAGGTATTTTTTGCTGTGGCTCGTTTTCGCAATGCAAAAGCTCAAAAGGCCTTAATAGTTAGAGCCTTTCAGCCTCCCTATTCAGCGGCTATCAAAAAATTAAAGCCACTGACTGACACATATTTTTTATCCATCGAAGGTTGATGAAATAAAAAAAACATTTTCATACCAAACCTTCAATGGATAAAAAATATATATTATGTCAGTGACTTTCATTTTTCGATAGCCCCGAAGTCAGAATAGGGTGGCAGCCGTACACGAGTCACGACCGTAAAAATCAATGAGGAGTAGTTAACATATTTAAATAATATGTCCACCTTAAGCTGAATGCCTAGCGAGTAGCAACCCTATCTGCATCGGAAAGAAAATTATCAGATAGCAACTTAAGTGATAATATGTAGTTAATCAACGCAATAACTAAGTAGGTATTATAGGAGTATGACATATTTTGAAAAATGCATATTTTTACAATGACATTAACTTCGTCGCGAGTCGCGACACTGGTTCTCACTAAACGACTAAAGCTACGTGATTAGATTCAATAATAATTAAAATCAACAATAGGTATAATTATTCAAGCCAAACAAAAACAATTCCATACAAAACGACTATTTCGCAACACTCGGTAAAGGCATTTTCACAATGATCAATTTTAGTTAATTTTCGCTGTAGCCTAACTAACTGATCACCAATTTGTGAAACATCTCTAGTAAAGAACTAAGTAAGTACCTACTTAGTTGATGTTCATGTACATGTATTTCCGTAACGGACAATTGAACAGTTCAAAGTAAATCTTCAATAAGAATAATTCTTAGGCAAGAATTAATCACACACATTTTCGAACCACTTCAGGTCATAAATTCCTTATGACTTCAAGTCCATCTTTACAATATATATATTTAAAGTAATTAACACTTAGGTTAGATTCTATGAATATATCTATAGTTATTGTAAAAAACTTCTCTAGTTACTTACTTAAAAATTGTACTTATCTTGGTAGTTAGTGTAAATCTCAAACTGTCAGTTATGTGCCCTGTAAATATATATAATTTTAAGCATAGACCGTAATGAACTACTTACTTACTTACAAATAATTATAAGCAGTTATCAAAGGGGTAAATATAATTTTAAGCATAGGTAATGAAGTACTTACAGTTCGCGTGCGAGTTGAATGCAGAGTAAATGTATGTGTCACCATACATTTGCTCTGCATTCAACTCGTGCGCGAACTATACTTAAAAATAACTATAAGTAGTTATCTAATATTAATTAAACTCGATTTGTGAAAACGCCTTTACATTACAAATGGAGTCAAGGGAGAAATATCGAGATGCCGGCGAATAATCGCTATCTATTTAAGGAAGTGTACCTTAGAGGCTTAGACCATTAAAGTCAAGTGTTTGGCTGCGGGCCAGGCGGCAATCGATGGTAAGAAGGTGCATTGAACCGCCTTACTATCCATAACAATAACAGTCTATATTGTATTAACCGACATAAAACACCTCTGTATGCAAACATGCACTTGACTTTAAAGTTTAAGCTTTAGAATTAATGAGGCAGTCAGTTTCTTCAAAAGGGATGACTATGTTTTATTCCTGACTAGCCGATGCCCGCGACTTCGTCCGCGTGGAATAAGTTTTTTTAATTCCCACCGGAACTCCTCAAATTTCCGGGATAAAAAGTAGCCTGTCACTCTCCCCTGGTCCGCAACTACACCCATGCAAAAAATCACGTCGATCCGTTGCTCCGTTGCAGCGTGAATACTGAATAAACCAACAAACAAACACACTTTCGCATTTTTAATATTAAGTATGATTTTGGTGGACTTTAAATATGAGAGTGCTCTAAGTATGGAATAATTGAAAAAGGTTTTTTTATCCACTACAAGTTAGCCCTTGACTGCGATCTCATCTGATGGTAAGTGATGATGCAGTCTAAGATGGTAGCGGGCTAACCTGTTAGGGGCATGGCAGTTATATTAAACCCATACCCATACTCGGTTCTACACGGCATCGTACCGGAACGCTAAATCGCTTATCGGCACGTGTTTGCCGGTAGGGTGGTAACTAGCCACGGCCGAAGCCTCCCACCAGGCCAGACTAGGGAAAAGTCAGAAATTATAAATTCCCAAATTGACCCTGCCGGGGATCGAACCCGGGACCTCCGCACGTTAAGAAAACAGCGCTCAACACTGCGCCACGGAGGTCGTCGTAAGGTCGGCCTAAGAAACAACATCGGTTAGCCAAATAAGAATTTTAATTCGGTAACATATTACCTACATAACGTAGCATATACCATTGTCCAAGTAGGTAACCTTGTTTAGTTTTAATAACCTTATCGTTAAATAACGAAACTCATTGTTAAAGCACATGTGAGATAAGAAAGAGATAACGGGCGTTATCCGTTGTTTGTTTGTTTGTTCGTTATGATATAAAACAGATGTAAACTAACTCTGAAACTATAATAATATTATGTGGACTGTGGCCTTTGTTGGTTTAATAAATTTTGAATAATTGATTGATTTGTCATTGATATAGCATAATTTGTTCATTGCGGAAGGACATTTGCATGAAACCCATCGCATTATCCCAAGAAAACTACGACCTTCTTTACCATTATGTGATTAATTTATGTACAATTTTTATAACGACCCCCGACCTGCAATAAAATCATTTTATTTATTTACTAGCGATCCGCCCCGGCTTCGCACGGGTAGCACTAATAATCCTAATCTATATAATATAAACTATCCTATCTCTCAAGTTAGATCGAACTGCACATGGTGTGCGAATTTTATTATAATCGGTTAAGTGGTTTAGAAGTCCATTGAGGACAAACATTGTGACACGAGATTTATATATATGTTACGCTCAAAGATCAAAAAAGCTCATTGAGCGGAAAAATAGCTCACAACGCGATGTGGTCACAGTAAAACATCCACATAGCGAAATTCGTGTTATGGCTCTAATGAAAACGCGCACGACGCGTTGTGGCAATCAAAGAAAGACCAAATAGCAAACGCGAAAGCGTGGCTTACATGCTATTCGATCTCAACGCGTTGTGGCAATGAAGAAAAGCCATGACGCGTTCGGAGCATTCATTGTGTTAACCATATCACGGCGGACAGGTTGTAACTTGTCGGTGTCGGCTCGGGTGCAAAGACGCATTGAAACATCAGTTTTATTCATTTCTTTTCTGTATAATGAGAGTTTTAATGTCAGCGCTAATTATGACGAATAAAAAAGAATTGTTTTACGATAAATTACGTGAGTTTGTGGAAACAAGCACTGATCCAAGTTATTAACATGTCACGAACGTCTTGATTTGATCTCTCTACCGAACCTTGACTTTGAGAATGTCGAGGTTTTCCATGAACAAGTTTCATCCCTGGCCACATTTCAGCTAAATTTTTGATGACTTTATTTGAAAATTCACGACCGTTGTCGCTTTGCAGTATACATGGAGCGCCGAACAAACAAAATATATCTAAAAGTTGATATGCTACTTCTTCAGCAGTCTTCGTTTTGATTGGTCTTAGAATAGTAAATTTAGTCAAGTGATCTTGATAATTCATAATAAATTTAAAATCTTTATCTGGTTCAGACTGCATGTCGATTAAATCGACTTGACATCTAGAATTCATGCAGTCGGATAGAATAGGTTTTACTACCAACCGTTTTGCAGAAATATCGAATTTTTGAAGTTGAGCTTTCTATTCCAGCTTCAACCAACTTTTCAGTATCACCAATCTTTAAGACATCATATCGTTTAAGACGTCGATACTGCTTCGACGACAGAGACTCCTTTTTCTTTTTAAGAAGTTGAGACCACAGATGTAGTACCAGATACCGCGCTCGGAACACGGCAGACGCGCCAACAAAGCGAATACAAAACGAAAAGCAAATACAATTCTCAGTTAGTTGGATGCGACGCCTCGAGAAGTTTTGACGTGACGTGTGTGTAGACAAGTTTCTCAAAATAATGCCGTCTTGTGTCTTGAAACACTGTCAAAATTGTTACCAAAAATTAAAAAAGGAAGATGATGTTTCGTTTCATAGGCAAAAATTTATATTTTCATTCTGTTAGATTTTTTTTCCATGATAATTAATTGCTGATGACTTGAAACACAAAACCTCAACGATATCTATCAGTGTTGCTAATTTACGTTGAAATATTTTCCCTTAAATTAAAGGTGTAAATGGGCTGTTAGTAGATAGTTTTTTTTTGTGAAACAGCTACGCTGCCGGCTTATTTCGAAGTACGCCGATTAATTTATAGGTACGCCAGCTGCTTGGTACGCAGATGGTACGCAGGCTACTTTGGTGGTACGTAGGCTACTTTTAAGGTACGCCAGCTACTTTCGAGGTACGCAGGCTACTCTGGTGGTACGTAGGGTACTTTGGTGGTACGCAGGCTACTTTTAAGGTACGCCAGCTACTTTCGAGGTACGCAGGCTACTCTGGTGGTACGTAGGGTACTTTGGTGGTACGCAGGCTACTTTTAAGGTACGCCAGCTACTTTCGAGGTACGCAGGCTACTCTGGTGGTACGTAGGGTACTTTGGTGGTACGCAGGCTACTTTTAAGGTACGCCAGCTACTTACGAGGTACGCAGGCTACTTAGGTGGTACGCAGGCTACTTTTAAGGTACGCCAGCTACTTTAGAGGTACGCCGGTTGTTTTAGAGGTACGCAGGCTACTTTTAAGGTATGTAAGCTACTTTTAGGGTACGCCAGCTACTTTCGAGGTACGCCGGCTGTTTTAGAGGTACGCAGGCTACTTTTAAGGTATGTAAGCTACTTTTAAGGTACGCCAGCTACTTTCGAGGTACGAAGAGCTGTACGTGGTACGTACGTACCTCTAAAGTAGCTGGCGTACTTTAAAAGTAGCCTACGTACCACCAAAGTAGCCTACGTACCTCGAAAGTAGCTGGCGTACCTTAAAAGTAGCCTACGTACCTTAAAAGTAGCCTGCGTACCTCTAAAGTAGCCGGTGTACCTCTAAAGTAGCTGGCGTACCTTAAAAGTAGCCTACGTACCTTAAAAGTAGCCTGCGTACCTCTAAAGTAGCCGGCGTACCTCTAAAGTAGCTGGCGTACCTTAAAAGTAGCCTGCGTACCACCAAAGTAGCCTACGTACCTCCAAAGTAGCCTGCGTACCTCTAAAGTAGCTGGCGTACCTTAAAAGTAGCCTACGTAACACCAAAGTAGTCTGCGTACCGCTAAAGTAGCTGGCGTACCTTAAAAGTAGCCTACGTACCTTAAAAGTAGCCTGCGTACCTCTAAAGTAGCCGGTGTACCTCTAAAGTAGCTGGCGTACCTTAAAAGTAGCCTGCGTACCACCAAAGTAGCCTACGTACCTCCAAAGTAGCCTGCGTACCTCTAAAGTAGCTGGCGTACCTTAAAAGTAGCCTACGTAACACCATAGTAGTCTGCGTACCGCTAAAGTAGCTGGCGTACCTTAAAAGTAGTCTGCGTACCTCTAAAGTAGTCGGCGTACCTCTAAAGTAGTCGGCCTACCTCTAAAGTAGTCTACGTACCACCAATTTAACTGGCATATCTTGGAAGTATTCGTCGTACCGCTAAAGTACTCAGCGTAGCTCCAAAGTAGCCAGCGTACCACCACAGTAATATGCGCATCTCCTTTTCCAGGATACAAGCTATTCTCCTACCATATGTCGTTGAAATCGAAGGCCTAAAGAAAGAACCAACAAATAGATTTTATATCATTAATTTGGCACTTTTTCATTAACCTGGCAACATTTCACGCACACTGATGCATGTGTTCAGACAGTGCTGTCACGCACACTCGAATAAATTTTGGCCGCACTTCCATGTTCCGAGCGCGGTATCTGTTTACTACATCTGTGGTTGAGACTGTTTTGTTTCATTAAGTAACATTTCATATTTTTCTGTAGTCATAATAAAACTGCGATCAGTGCTTGTTTCCACAAACTCACGTAATTTATCGTAAAACAATTCTTTTTTATTCGTCATAATTAGCTCTGACATTAAAATTCACTCTCATAAACAGAAAAGAAATGAATAAAACTGATGTTTCAATGCGTCTTTGCACCCGAGCCGACACCGACAAGTTACAACCTGTCCGCCGTGATATGGTTAACACAATGAATGCTCCGAACGCGTCATGGCTTTTCTTCATTGCCACAACGCGTTGAGATCGAATAGCATGTAAGCCACGACACGAATTTCGCTATTTGGTCTTTCTTTGATTGCCACAACGCGTCGTGCGCGTTTTCATTAGAGCCATAACACGAATTTCGCTATGTGGATGTTTTACTGTGACCACATCGCGTTGTGAGCTATTTTTCCGCTCAATGAGCGTTTTTGATCTTTGAGCGTAACATATATATAGATTATTAAGTAATGGAAAGGGGTCACGACCCTCAGCTGTGAGTTGTGAATGCTCGCGGCTTTGCACCCTTCGGAATTTGGAAAAATCCGGCCTTATTCCTAGTGTACATAAGGAAACCTCTGACTGTACTTTACTAAAGTATTCTTTCTGGGGCAGAGGTTTTGGCCTTTGGGCTGAGCGTTGATGAGTCAGTCAGGGATTTTCTATTAACGTCCCACTGCTGGGCACAGGACTCCACTCCCATAGGAGAGAGGTAATTAGAGCTTAGACCCACCACGCTGCTCCAATGCGGGTTGGCGGGCTTTTTAACGACTATTTTCATGTGTGATAATAACTGGGACCGACGACGGCTTATTAGCGTACTCTCCGAGGCACGGGGGTGAAACACCACCAGCTTCCTAACTCCGGGCTATTACTGAGAATTTCTAGTCAGAAAAACCCAATACATACTTTATTATGGCTCGACCCGGGACTCGAACCCGGGACCCCGTCGGCCGCAGTCGAACATGCTAACCACTAGACCAACGAGGCGATTTGGTTAGCTGTTAAACTTAACAGCTAAGTAATTGTATGGAACTTTGTTCCTACTGGACTACTTAACATACGCCAATCTGTAAAAAAAACGCTAGATGAGGTCGCAGTCATTGTCAAACTTTTAGACTTGCCCTAATATGTTCTCGAGATTTAAATCGACCTATTATTCCAATTCCATAATAATATGCGTCCACTAACTAGAATTTATACTATCTGACCTCCGCAACCAGGGCCCCAATCATGTAAGAATGGCCGATCAAATGTTAAAGATTTTCGTCAAAGTAAAATAAACCATAACTGCATTGAATTAGAGCTCAATTTCGTCTGCCCATTCTTATACGTTTAAGGTATGTACGATACCCTAAACGTATAAGAATGGGCAGACGACATTGAGCTCTAATTCAATGCAATTATGGTTTATTTTACTTTGACGAAAATCTTTAACGTTTGATCGACAATTCTTACGTAATCGGGGGGCAGATAAGGGTAAACGAGCGGCTCAGGCTTATCGTCATATTGTTAAAAGTACCTACCAAACTCAACTCAAACTCAAACTCAAATCATCTTTATTCAAAATTGGTACCTACAAAGTACACCTTCTGAACGTCATGTTTACCTACAAAGAATAAGAGTTGACGGTGATAATTAACAACGGTATCTTTTAAGACTAAAGCTACGAGGGTTCCAAACGCGCCCTGGTCTGAGAAGAGCCTACAAATATTTTTTTTATTATCACCATCTCACAAATATATTAAGGTAAGGGAACTAATGGCCGACAGGGAACTAAAGGATGACACTTTCGAATAAAACCTCAAAAATTAAGATCAATATTTATCATAGAATAAAATCAATTGAACTTACAGACACCTAGAGCCATCTATGACGCACGGCTAAAAACTTATAGCGTCGTTCCTAACCGAAAATTTGAATGGCGTCAGTTTTAGTAAATGATGTGAGTAAGAGTGCACGCGCGCGGTGTTTTCTTAACGGTTTTGTTAAGGACGCTAAATTTTCAAAGTTAAGTTTTTTGCATAATTACATGACTTTTTACTATTTACTTTTTACTTTTTATAATTTAAAACCGCGTGATTCCCTTAGAGAGAAATTTAAAGAAATTGGTATTCTAACAGTAGCCTCGCAATATATTTACAGTAATATAATTTTTGTAAAACAGCACATCCATAATTACAAAAAAATATGCGATCTGCACGATAGGCAAACTAGAGGCCGTAATAGGCTCGTGACTCCATCGCTCCGCCTCAAAAAAGTCAGCAAGTCATTCGTGGGAATGAGCATTCTTTTCTATAACAAAATTCCACAACCTATTTTAAACTTGCCTATACACAAGTTTATGAAATCCATTAAAAGTATGCTCCTGAAAAAAGCTTATTATACTATTGAAGATTATGTAAATGATAGAGGAGCCTGGATTTGATCGCTCCAGCAATGCTAAGGACAGCGGTTAATTATGTACCTACACATTGATATAAGTTATAATGATAAATTGTAAATGAATTATCTAAAAAGAGCAACCACCGAGTTTCTTGCTGGTTCTTCTCGGTAGGAATGGCATTCCGAACCAGTGGTAGATTCACTTGACGATTCAAAAGTACTTGTAAAAGTTTATTTGAATAAAAAACATTTGAATTTTGAATTTTTTTGAATTTATTATTAATGTTTGTTATGAGTAAACATGAGTTAAATTACGTGATTAGATATCTTATTTTCAATTTCGTGCAGTATTTCTCACATTTTAAGGGGTGTCATCTATTAGTACCAAAAATCTGTGAAAATCTAATAGATGACAGGGGTGTCATCTTTTAGGGTTACAACCTAAATTATTTTCCTGTAAATCTGGGAATGGGAATCGTTTCTATTACCTATAAATAGAGTTATATCTAAGTTTCATGCGTTTCTGATAACCCGTACCAATAGTAGACAGTGTCATCTATTAGGTAAGGTATACCAAAAATTGCAAAATTATACCAGAGGTACCTAATAGATGACACCCTATACAGTGTTCATTTTATCTTAGTATGAGTGTCAATTTTGAAATTGAGTCTTATTTGCAAGGATATAAGGTTACATTTCAATTTTCAATAATACTATTAAAATATAAAAATTTGTTTCATTGAATTTAAACCTTATTAAACCACCTGACAACTTTGAAATTGAGTCTTATATTTAAGAAAATAAGGTTAAAATTTCAATCGTATAACTGAAAGCATAAGCTAAGTTACCCACTTCTAACGGAGCGGCGATAGATTCCGAGAATTGAGTCGCCAACAATCCAGTCGAAAGCGAAACGCCTCTACTAATTAGTAATTACTAATATTAGTAGTGCAGTCAAACCCGAGCGGCGAATGATTCTAATATATCTGAATACCTACTTATTATTACTTAGACCCACCACGCTGCTCCAATGCGGGTTGGCGGGCTTTAACGACTATAATCATGTTAGTGATAATAACCGGGACCGACGGCTTAACGTGCTCTCCGAGGCACGGGGGTGAAACACCGCCAAACTCCGGGCTAGTACTAAGTGTACGGGCACGAAACTAGCGGTAGCGGGGCGACGGCGGTAGCGGGGCGATGCGACTAGTCGGAGAGCTGGCGACAAATTTCGGGAACAATTTGAAAGAGGTCTGGTAATACTTTATAACCGACACAAATGTCTGGGATTTATTTTTTCGAATTCTATAAGTATAAAATTTAAATATAAAAAAATCAAGTTGCCAAAAATAAGGTTTTTCCGATTTTTTTTTGAAAATGTTATATGCTGCGCAGTAGCGAAATAACCGCAAACGCTCTACCAGACTGGCAGAACTGGATTCGCCAATGAACGAAATTATATTTTTCCACAATTTCAGCTCGCCTAAAGAACCTTCCCGAAATTTGTCACCAGCTCTCGGTTTCCATCGCCCCGCCGCGCTGTCGCCGTCGCTCGTTTCGTGCGCGCCCCCTAAGAATTTCTAGTCAGAAAAACCCAATACTCAATTATTATGGCCCGACCCGGGACTCGAACCCGGGACCTCGTCGGCCGCAATCGAACATGCCAACCACTAGACAAACGAGGCAGTTACTAGACCAACGAGGCAGCTTAGTAAATAATTGATGGAAATTTCAAGTAAGTAATGTGGTGTCTGTGATGCCTAACTTTAAGAAAGAAATATATCTGTAACAAATACTTGCATGATAGTTTTGAGTTTCTTTTGTAACCTTACCTAAGTTTTATTTAGTTCTTTGAGAAGGAAGTTTAATTAAGTTTGATGTGGCTATTAAATTTTGATAGGTAAAGTACTTCATGACATGATTTTTAATAATAATATGATGTTTTCATAGTTTTTAAGCTAATTATTCGTGAACTTTTTTTTTAAATTTTATTTTTTATAATATTTTATGCTCTATTTGAAGTTGTTTTTATTTTAATTCATAGCATTTATGTTTAATATATTATTCATAATGTTTGAATATATAATTTCCAATGCTTAAATGTGTTTTTTTTTAAATAAAAGAATGAAAAGGGGTATGTCATCTATTAGTGCAAACAGGTGTCATCTATTAGTGATTTCAGTTTTTGGGGGTGTCATCTATTGGTGATTCCGACCTGATCCAATTAAATTCAAATAATTTAATTAAAGAAACTGTTGAATCTTAAGGTTTTTTTATTAGAAAATAATTTTTGAATAGTTCTTGTATCCATTTAAACGACTCTCACTGTTCTATTACAAAATAAGCCTTTGCTAGGGAAGAATAAAGTTGGAACTTTCCTTAATGTGTCGGCCATTAGTTCCCTTACCTTAAGTATACTAAATATATAATTTAGTAATTTCATAACATAATTAGCTGCTGGAACAATTCATACCCATGGCTGCCTATATAATCCTTTACACTATAATAAGACTTTTCAATTAGTTTCCGTTTTACAAAAACTTTGAACTTGTTGAGAGACATCTCCAACATTATGTCTTCTGGGAGTTTATTATAAAAACGTATACTGCTACCGACAAATGAATTACTAATTTTACAAAGTCTAGAAGAGGGCACAACAATTTTATTCTTATTTCTTGTAATAACATTATAACAGTCACTTTTTTTCTTGAATTTATGCATAGTGCATACCTACCTATAATAACCTCGTCCAGATAGAATATAAAGTAAACTGCCATGAATTTTCTTCAATTTAAGAGTAAATAATCTTAAAATCCATAGTCTTTAAGTTAAAAAACGGTTAACTATGATTGCAGTCAAGTGCAAGTCTAAATTACCCCTAATATGACTTGTGGCCATTTGCACTTGCCCCCCTATTCTCTAATTTAGTGGCCTTCATTTTAGATGGCCACTGAGTTAGGCTGAGCGTACTGTGACTTGGCTCAGACTTTACTTAGAGTTAAAACGAGATGCACTTGTGTGTGTAACATAAATCTGTCTCGTTTTAACCATGTCTTAAGTCTAAGCAAAGTCAAAGTTCGCTCTTTAGATCTCACACTTAGAGAACAGGACAGGGCTGCTGGCACCTGTGTCTACTCATTCTACTTTCACCAACAATTCGTTTTTAAGTAAAACAAGGTCACGTAAAAACTGTCGCCTATCGGGCGTAGGTGGTAGGGCAACCTAATTTACTACAACACCTAATTAATTTAACGATTTGACGACCTCCGTGGCGCACTGTTGAGCGCTGTTGCCTTAACATGTGGAGGTCCCAGGTTCGATCCCCGGCAGGGTTTGGAAATTTATAATTTCTGAATTTTCCCTGGTCTGGCCTGGTAGGAGGCCGTGGCTAGTTATCACCCTACCGGCAAAGACGTGCCGCCAAGCGATTTAGCGTTCCGGTACGATGCCGTGTAGAAACCGAATAGACCCCTATTCGGTTTTATATAACTGCCATGCCCCTAACAGGTTAGCCCGCTGCCATCTTAGACTGCATCATCACTTACCATCAGGTGAGATCGCAGTCAAGGGCTAACTTGTAGTGGATAAAAAAAGAGGATTGTCGGAGAAAAGAAGCGCATGTTTAATTAACTTGATATCCAGTCCTTCCTCGTTCCTCCATCATCATTCATCATAATTCCCAGAAAACCAATCGTTAATGTCCTATAACAGGAAAAATCTATAAGTTGTCAAGGACTAAGGATAGTAGGTATATTAAAATAATTGACTGAGGAGTAAATCGCTGACTTTCCTGTTAGAATCATAAGGTCAAGATTGAGGCCAATTCTGTTGTACTCTAAACTAAACTACTTAAAATGGCAGCTCTATTAAGTAATATTGCTATCCCGTTCAGAATATCCTGTGGAAAGGGGCAATGCTAGATTTAGAGCCGTCATTTTAGTTTAGTTTAGAGATTGTATTGGCCACAATGTCAGTTACTTAGTAAGTACTTATTGCAGTATCCATCAGGCTAACAGATTAGTACCTTATGAGATAGTTAAGTGAAAGTAAAATTCTTAAATATGTACATATTATGTACTTACTTAAGTAATGTTTTTTTTTTTTTTTTTTTTAAATTAAATTCTAGCAATAAACTGCCGCTTCCAATGTGGCGGCACCCTTTAAACTGTTTTCAATAATAATTATTGTGAACTGTTCTTAGATCTAACTTCTCTGCGTGCAGTCCCATGCCTTACGAACTAACTGCCTGATATTATTACATTTAATAACATATTCCAATTATAATTACTATAATACAAACATAATGCTAATGACTCATTATTCCTATACTTAGCTTTTTTTTTTTTTATTTAGCCCCAACTATATATATTTACCTTAATATTATAAGGAAAACTCTGTAACCATTTATAATACTTCTACACATCGATATCTCCCATCGTCCCCGACCAGTTTTGCTGGGCCTTCCCCAGAGTAGGTAGACAACCATAGAGGCAGTGATGTCATGTACAGCTCGCTTCAATATTTTTCTTGCTAACACTAATCCGGTACGATGCCGTGTAGAAACCGAATAGGGGTATGGGTTTAATACAACTGCCATGCCCCTAACAGGTTAGCCCGCTACCATCTTAGACTGCATCATCACTTACCATCAGGTGAGATCGCAGTCAAGGGCTAACTTGTAGTGGATAAAAATAAAATTAAAAAATCACTTTTAAGTATTATGTATCTATGAATAATATGATCCCCATATCGACTGGGAACCATCAAATTAAGTCTAAGGTATAAAATACCATTAATTAGTAATGTACTTAGCTATTTACCAAGAAAGTATCTAATTCGCATACCTAGCCTAATTGGACCACCGCACAGCGCCGGCCGGCGTCAAAAATAAATAAATAAATAAATAAATAAATCGTTTATTTTCAATCATTTTGTGTTACATTGTGATAGATCTTGAAACTGTTTGAAGTTAACAATATTATTGTGCTTACATCAAAAAATGTAGATAAAATGTTGCAAGATCAAGAACTGGCTATCCTAGCTAGATTTTTTAGATCTGTGTTAAGGATAACCAGCCCTCTCCCTCGTTACCCAAATGTGTGCACAAGCACATGTTTATTCACTAGTTATTTAAGCATTCTACAATAAACTATATTATATACTAAAAATAAATATTATTGTACGTTATTAGTTAACTTAGGCAATGGGAACTGGTGAGTAGTGTGGATGTGTGTGTGTGTGTGTGCGTGAGTGATGTGTGTGTGTGCGTGAGTGATGTGTGTTTGTGTGTGTGTGTGTGTGTGCGTGTGTGTGTGCGTGTGTGTGGGTGTGTGCGCGTGTTTTTGTGTGTTTATATTTATGTACGTGCTAGTAAATTCTTGTAAAACGACAGCATGAAAGAGCAAATGGCACTATATTAATTATATGTAGGTATAGGTAAATAACATTATTGGTTTTATATATAATAGTTCATATATCAGATTGTAAGAAATCTTCTATTTCTTCATAAGATTTACCCAGTAAAAAAGAAGTAACTAGTTTTGTGGCAGATTAAAAATGGGTAATTCTGCATTAAGCTTATTGTATAAGAATGGGCCGAGATAATAAAAGAAACGTTTTGTAAAGGCTAGTTTAGGCGCACGCAGAGTACAAATTTTGTCTTTGCGACGTTTTGGAATAAGTCGATACGGAGTTATTTTGTGCTGTTGTACAATCACATTTAGAATAAATAGCTTTCTAACACTAAGGACGCCACAATCTTTGTACAGCAAGGTGGTAGGGAAGAGTATAGGCCTAAACGTTGCCACCTTTAGTATGGCCCGCTGAGCAATTTCAAGGGGCTTTAGTGTAGTTTTAGCGGTGCCACCCCAACATGTGATGCAATATAGGATAATAGATTGGCACAAGGCATAATAAACATTACGGATTACATGGGGATTAGCAACGCTTCGTAGATTTTTGAAGATACAAATTAATTTACGGCCAAAAACAACAGTTAGGAGAGAAAATACCGCAATAAAAACCGGCCAAGTGCGAGTCGGACTCGCGCACCGAGGGTTCCGTGTAAACCTGTAGTAAGTTTTACGATTTATGACGTATTAAAAACAAGACGAAATGAACCGCAAAACTAACTTAGTTTGTAGAGGTTTATTGTTAATATCAAAAAATTACGTTTGTTGTATGGGAGCCCCCCTTTAATATTTACTTTATTGATATTTAATTATTTATTTTGAAAGGTAATATACAAGAACCGTCTTCCTGTTACTGTTTTTAATATTGAGCAAAAAAATACGAAAAAAACACGTTTATTGTATGGGGACCCCCCTTAATATATATATTTTTTAATTTTTAGTATTTGTTGTTATAGCGGCAACGGAAATTATACATCATTTGTGAAAATTTCAGCTTTCTAGCTATCACGGTTTATGAGATACAGCCTGGAGACAGACAGACAGCGGAGTCTTAGTAATAGGGTCCCGTTTTTACCCTTTGGGTACGGAACCCTAATAAAAACCAACTTCCAACCTGTTGCCTGATGAATCACCTCGACGCTCGTTCTCTATGTTATAGTTATTTGAGTCATTTGTGGTTGGAGCGTTTGCGATAGTCGCTACGTCGCGTTCTGCTCTTTCAAATATTATAAATCAATATTTGCATGAGAATTCGCTATACTGATATGGAGTAAAGTGTCTTTTAACGGTCACATACTGACGCGATTAGTCACTGGTCACAGCACAGCCTAATACTTGCAGCGTTTAACAAGTATTAGAATTATTGTGGTCTGCGGAACTGTGCGGTACTTACCTATAAGTTTGTTGACATGAAGTTCGGATTACAGTGCACCAGTGAGGCTATTGTACTGTGGAAACTTAGGCTGTGTTATGGGTTGGTACATTGTGTTTAAGATTTATTAAAACTGATAATCATAATCATAATCATTTATTTGCTAATTGTAGGTTATTACATATTGAAGTTCTTACAATAAAGTCATAGTACCTACCTATCGACCCACAATCTACTAATAATAAAACTTACATCTCTCTCTCTGCGTCGTATTCCTCATTGCTGAGGGTCGTGACCCCTTTCCATTGATCAAATAATGGTAGGAGTTTTCTTGGGATAATACAATGCAAACATACAATTCCGCATACAAAACTTACATGCCTAGTTAACTATGAACTCTTTAGTTGATGGTAAAATATGCTTATCTGAGTTGGAACAAAACTAGTACATGCACCTAGTTTGTTTGATTCCGATATCGGTATTGCTTTTAGTTAAGCGATCTGAATAATATAGAGCAATCCTAAAAATGCTCTAGCTAGAGCAATTACTAATTTCGTTGTTTTGTCGTTGCGATGATCTTTTCTCACACGGAAACTGACTGATCTGCAATAAAAACGCTTTCTGTAGTTACTGAAAGTGTTTTAATAAGTTTTTGGGTGCTCTTGCGAATCAGAGATCAACAAAGTCCTCAAAACTTTGCGCCTCACATAAAGGCAATATTGTCGAAGGTGGTACAGTTACTAGAGGCCCAATTGTCTAATCAAATCGTAATCATTTGACAGCTTAAACCGTATTACTCGAACTGTTTTAGGAGTTCATAAATGCGTTTTGAGTTTTGACGTGCAGGTATCTATGAACTCCTTAAACAGGTCGAATTAATATGTTTGACATACGATACGATTACGATACCTTATACAATCGGGAGGCAGTTTTGAGTTTGGTAAAGCAACGAGAATAGTATTGTTCAGGTTTCCGACTACTTCTACGTATTACTGAGGCATTGTTTGGTACCTACCTAATGTTTACAGTTTGATTCGGTTTGTTCAGATTATATCGGATGCTTGTTGTCGGTCTATTGAACTTGTTTACATTTTGTGTTAACTGTTTACTTGTTTGTGTTGTTTAAATGTTTGGCGTTAATTTCATTTGTGGATCAGGGGCCATACCACAGTATTTGATACCAATTACCAATACTGTGGCCATACAGCCAAAGCTTAAAGCAATACTTAAGCAATATTACTCAAAATGTCAGTTTAATGTCACGTACCTTGACGTTGCTAAAATAAGGATTATAATTATTCTAAAACACGAAAGTCAACAATAATGAATGAAGTTATGGCGTTGGCAGTAAGGCCCCTGCAATTAGTCGCCACTCGCCAGTCAGTTATTCAAACAGACGTTCTAATGTCGAAGTTCCTCACGAAAATTAACAGTTAATTATTTAAGGAAGTATGTAGGTACTTACTTATTATAATTATTCTTACAGAACTTTCCGAAAACGGTTTTTTGGGTTTTTGCACATCCCATTAAAAAGAAAAGATATTTAATAGACTGTAAGTAGGAAATAACTTAATTTGTGGTATAAAAAGTTTTTAGCAAATAAGATTAGTTAGGTAGCTTAGAAAATTTTACCTGTGAGATTTTATTGATACCTAAAGACTAGATGATACTTGCAACTTCGTCCGCGTGGAATTCGGTTATAGGTTATTCCTGTAGGAACTTATGAATTTTCCAGGATACAAATGTAGCCTGTGTTCATTCAGCTGTGTAAAATAAGTTATCTCCATTTCAAACAGTCAAATTGATTCTGTCATTGTGGCGTTATAGGAGTAACGAACATCCAAACATACAAACTTACGAACATACAAGCTTTATAATATTAGTAGGCGTTGCCGGTGCCTGGGGGTCTACTCTCTTTCTCTAAAACGAAACTTCGCAAACAAACGAACGAAATTTCGTTAACTCCTCTCCTACATAATATTATCTAATATCTATAAGCTCCTCTCTATTTCGTTCTCGTATACGCAGACGAAGTACGGATCCATAGAACATTTTCGTGACCGATTGGATTGAACGATTTTGAGTGGGTCTAATAACAGACTAATTACGTTCGTTTGCGAAGTTTCGTTTTAGAGAAAGAGAGTAGACCCCCTGGTATCCTTTACTAACCCTTATCTATTTACTATATTTAGTTATTCGATTTTATTTATTTAGTTTTAGTATGATTAGACTATTATTGGTAGGTATGGCCAATTTATACCATACCTATTACTTATATACTCTATAGATCCTGCACGGCATAATTA
The DNA here is from genome assembly GCA_917051295.2 of Erebia ligea. NCBI lineage: Eukaryota > Metazoa > Arthropoda > Insecta > Lepidoptera > Nymphalidae > Erebia > Erebia ligea. Next base: position 5,990,712 of record OU785241.1, read on the forward strand.
AAAACTGCCAATTCGTTTCCACGCCTCACGACTTGGTCTGGGCAGCCTGTCTGATGACTAAGCTGAACCCAAATCTCCTATCAATTTTATATCTGGGTATAATACCGAACGTATACATTAATAACATTCGCAATAAATATAACCTTATTATAGCTATTTCCTTGAACCACTTGTATTATCTTATCAAACTTTATCGTCACTTTGCATCTATTTAGGTACTGTCCGGCATCATTAAATATAGCTCCGCCTATCCGTCTACTTGTTACTTTCATACCTCTTTCGTGTATCTCTATTATTACTTATAGGTTGTGTTTCGTTAAACCAGTTTAGAGATGGGAATCTCCTGTGAGTCATACCGATACAACGCAGTGACTAAAGAACTGTCATAGAATGCGTGTCTAAAATTTCGGCTTTGTGTTCGTATGTTAAAAATACTGTATTAGGTTCACAATAGTGATTTGATTAGAAAAGTATATAATAGGATAGAATATGGGTGATTATAATAGAAACGTGAACTGTTTTAGCGGTTTCGATGTGTGCAATAGTGTGTGTGATGCGAAATACCACATTTATAGGAACTGCGTGAAAGCGAAAAAGAAAATCAAAAATAAAGTGTTCGATTTTGATAGGTGAGTCTTTGATTAATATTAGGCTAAGTACGAGATCGGATATATACTACTCTGTCAAGAAAGTACCGGGAAAAGGTCTATAATACACAAAATGTTAATTATTATTCCAAATTTATTGTATCTCCTTCAAAGTAGGCCCCTTCGGAAATAATACACTTACGCCAACGAATAATCCAATTTTCAAAGCATTTTTTAAAGACATTTTTCGGAATCGACTTCAGTCCTTGCCGCGAATTCTCTTTTTTATGTATTCTATCGATTGAAAACGGGTGGCCACGAAGTGGTAATTTGAGTTTTGGAAAGAGAAAAAAGTCGGCCGGAGCCATATCCGGTGAATACGGTGGTTGTTTGATGGTATTTGTTGAGATTTTGGTCAAAAATTCATTCACAATGATGGCCTTGTGCCGTTTAGTTGAAGACGTTGATGGCCGACCAGAGCGAGGCAAATCTTCCACCGCATCTCGACCACTTTTGAATGCATGGTACCACTCGTATGCACGTGTTTTTGATAAAGTCGATTCCCCGTAAGCTTTCTGCAACAATTTCAGCGACTCTGGACACGAAATTCCATTTGCGATACAAAATTTGAGACAAACTCTTTGTTCGATATTTTCATTCATTGTAAAAATCGCAAAACACTATTGAGATGAACTGACAAAATGGCGCACTGTAAACAAAGTAAATAACAATTGACGCTCAAACTTCGCGGCAATATAGACGACAGTTGTGCCAACATAACTACAAAAAAGAATTTTTGAATTGAATTTGGAATTAGAAACAAATGATGAATTCCTGGTACTTTTTTGACAGAATGTATACTCGTGTGGTACGAGTCTCAGGTACGAGTAGTTAGTTACTAACCTAATTAACTAGTTACATTAGGTCTTTTTTTTAAGTATCTATTATTTATGTAGGTAATAGGTATACTAGAGGTCGCCCGCTACTTCGTCTGCGTACAATTTCTGATTTCCTATGAGATTCTCCCGCTGCAAAAGGCCTACTTTAGCGGTTTTAATTAACTTATGCAGGTTTTTATTATTTAAAACTAATAACCTAAATGCCGATATTCATGTATTTTTAACTTCAAAGACTTGGGACCTTCATGCAAGCTTCCAACCCCAATTTCCCCTAAATAAATCATCATTCAATATTCATAGAATAATCTTGAAAGTTGAAACGTTGTCCAAGATGAAGTCTACATTTTGGTAACCTAATTCGGGTACGAAACTTTTATAACTTACGTAGCCTAGTAGTAGCTCATGAATACTACTGAAAAGGCAAAACTGAAAAAGGAATACCTACTTACCTAACTTAGGCTTTCATTCAGGCATGCGACTCCTATACACTCTGTTATACCTACCTACCTACTAATAACTAAGTACCTAATGCGAAAGTATGTTTGTTTGGCGGTTTGTTCTGCAACGCTGCAAGTTGCAACAGAGCAACGGATCGACCATAGATTTAGGATTGGACTAATCCTAAATCTATGGTCAATCCGTTCCGTCGACGTGATTTTTGCTCACGTCTATCCGCTATTTTTACTTTTAAAACCGGAAAAGCAAAGATTTTTCGAAACTAAATCCACGCTGATGAAGGCGCAAGTATCAATTAACATGTTAGCTTCAAGATTCAATTACCTTAACGGGTTATGCATCGTTCGTCCTTATTTTATCAATAAATCTTTCATCGAGGGTTTAGAAAATGTGACTTAACGATATTTCAATAAAAAATAAATTAGCAAAGCACATGGTCAATCGTTGTCGGCCTTGATGATTACTTGGAAACTCATAAGGTTACTAGGTATATAGCCAAAGACATTGATGTATTTACTATAGTCTATACTATGTTACTATAATGCCTATCTACTCGGCTTTTTGATGCAAAAAAACCCATGTACTACTATTTAAGTATCTAAATCTGGTTATGTAAATTTAATAGTTAACATGTTACGGTATTATATTTTAATAATTATAGACTAAAGCTATTAGAGCATAATGCTTTGATTTATAATGAATTTGAGTCATAAGCAAGTTCGTGAAGGTTTGGCTCCCGGAAGTGTTGTAGCGTTTGCTTGTTTTTTTTTAATTTCACTATGTAAGTATACCGCAAGTATGCATTCTAAAGGGATGGTAGCGGGCTAACCTGTTAGGAGTAACTACGGTAGTAATATATTTAAAACCAATACCCCTATCGGTTTCTACACGTCGTACTGGAATGCTAAATCGCTTATCGGTACGTCTTTGCCGTAAGGGTGGTAAGCCACAGCCGGAGCCTCCCAACATACCAAAGAAAATTCAGATATATTACAAATTCCCAAATTGACCTGCCGGGAATCGAACCCGCGCCCTCCCACTATAAGACCACAGCGCTCAATACTGCGCCCGGGAACTCGTCAAACAACAATAAAACGTTTTACAAGAATGGCTTACGTGATTTACGTCGAGGAAACAAAATATTGAACTATTTGCATGTCATGTTCCTGTTTAGTTTTAGTTTAGGACAACCTACGTAATCAAGCAAAACCACAGAATTAAAAAGTTAACTAGGTCTCCACAAACCAAAATTATCCGTATTCATCATAGCCTTATATAAGGCTGCCATTCCACCAGAGATCTAGTACGTGGACGTAATGATATAACTGCCATGCCCCTAACAGGTTAGCCCGCTACCATCTTAGACTCCATCATCACTTACCATCAGGTGCGATCGCAGTCAAGGGCTCACTTGTAGAGGATAAAAAAAAACATGAGAAACGTACCAGTAGGAGTGCTCTATCTTAACATATTCTGTTGGTGGTGGGTTTGACCCACATGCATAGTTTAGTTTACCATAATTCTGGTGGAAACGCACCTAAAAGTAGGTAAGTTTAAAGCACGTTTAAAGTGTGTTGGAAGATCAGTCAACCCGCACAAATTAATCCGCCGTTTTCAATTTATCGCATTTTTTTTAATGAAAGTAGTTTTTGACTCGGTCCTACCATGTAATATGAATGAACATGATATTATGAAATTTTGGCAACAGATTTATAAGCAGTCGTGGCCGAGCGGTTAAGGCGTCTGACTAGAAATCAGATTCCCTCTGGGAGCGTAGGTTCGAATCCTACCGACTGCGAAGGACTTTTTTTTATTTGTTTTTCTTTGTTGCAGTCTGAGAAAATGCGGCCTCAATGTGCAAGATGACACTGGCTACACTCCGCTTCACCACGCATGTCTCAATGGCCATACGTAAGTTTTTTTATATGATAATGGAGTATAATATGATGTTCTAGAAGAGTGCGTAGATACTTGGTAGAAGACTTGCTATATACTACTCGCACAAGTGACATTGGATGATTGGGCACTCTTCCCTTTCCCCTACTCGGGCGTCAACTCGACTGAATACTCGACCCATGTGTAAGTCTTGTGAAACTTATTCTCGAAGTTGTTTTAGCAATTGGATCAAATCGGCTACTAAGTGTTGGATCTATAGAAGGTACTAAAATCCTACATCAATGTCTATAGAGCACTGTACTTTGACATACCTCTTACTTAAGACTGAGTTGAAATGAAACAGATTTATGATTTTTTTATCCACTACAAGTTAGCCCTTGACTGTGATCTCACCTGATGGTAAGTGATACGCACAAAGTCAAAGTACGCTCTATAGATCTTAGCTTAAGACTACAAATCTGTCAACCCAATAATAATATGACACAGACCATTAAGTTTTAAGCAAAGGCTTACAACTCTCAATGAAGTCTCTAAGTTGTTACTCTGAGAATTAACGCTGCTTTGAGATACTTTTCGGCAGGGTCAATTTGGGAATTTATAATTTCTGAATTTTCCCTGCTCTGGCTGGTGGGAGGCTTCGGCCGTGGCAGTTACCACCCTACCGGCAAAGACGTGCCGCCAAGCGATTTAGCATTCCGGTACGATGCCGTGTAGAAACCGAATAGGGGTTTAATACAACTGCCATGCCCCTAACAGGTTAGCCCGCTACCATCTTAGACTGCATCATCACTTACCATCAGGTGAGATCGCAGTCAAGGGCTAACTTGTCATGGATAAAAAAAAAAAAAAACTGACGCCTGCGATTTCGTTCGCGTGGATTAAGGTTTTGATACCCACGGGAACTCTAATTTCCCAGGGTAAAAAGTAGTCTACTAAGCAATCCATGTAGGTAGGTACCATATTTCTTCAAAATCAGTTGAACAGATGAGCTGTGAAAGCGTAGCAGACAAACAGAAAGATACACTTTTGATAGTGAGAAGATATTAGTATGGATTTCATGAACCATACCCGACCACCACCAGAGAAAATTTAGAAATACAAGTATTTTTAATCAAAGTCTGGACCAATGGATAAAGTTATGTGTTTTGGAATGTCATCTTTTGTTACAGAGAGGTCGTCCGCTTACTATTGTCAGCTGGTGCGTCGCCCTCCGTCGTCGACAAGACTGGCGCTTCGCCCCTCCACTTGGCCGCGTGGAAGGGCGACTCCGCCATAGTCGCCATGTTGTTAGCTCACAATCCGCCTGTAAATATAGATTTAGTGGTAAGTTACACTAATAAATATACTCAGGTAGATTCCACCACCACCACTACAGCCCATTTACGTCCCACTGCTGGACACAGGCCTCCACTCTCTCAATTAGAACTTAGGCCCACCACGCTGTTCCAATGCGGGTTGGCGGGCTTTGACGGGTGTTAGTGATAATAACCAGGACCGACGGCTTTACGTGCTTTTCGTGGCACGGGGGTGAAACACCACCAACTTCTTAACTCCCGGCTTAGTACTGAGAATTTCTAGTCAGGAAAAACCCAATACTTAATTATGGCCCGACCTGGGACTCGAACCCGGGACCTCGTCGTCCGCAGTCGAACATGCTAACCACTAGAGTCTAGAGTCTAGGCCAACGAGGCTTAGGTAGATTATTATACTCCAAATACTTTGTTAAGAGCGTTCAACCAATCAACTGGACTTATGCTTTCGTGGGAGCACAAGGTCCTCCGCCTTCCTCATCCAACCACGTCTCGCCACCCTTTCCAGCGGACTACTCACGTGTTATGTCGGAAATGCCCGACCAGTTTCGAACCCGTTCGGGGCCCTAATTCACCTTTAAACGTTAAAACACCGAATGTTTCATTATGATTAGTACAATAGTTTTTTTTTTCAGACAGCGAACCAAGAAACGCCACTAATCATGGCGGCGCAATATGGCTCCGTCAACGTGGTTGCTCAACTGGTGGACAGGGGGGCTGACGTCACTTTGCGAAACGTCAAGGACGAATCAGCTCTGGACCTGGCCGCTCAATATGGCAGGTAAGGCGAGGATTACAGGGTAGTACCTATAAACTATGAGTATTATGACAGCATTTAATACGAGCCGTAAGTATTAAGTATAAAAACTGTAACCGGCTTATGGAAAAAAATCAATCCCAACGCTTATGGATGTAACATCCGTCATATCGATTTTGTTGGAGAAAAATGTAGCCTATATCACCTGGACATAATAACGAATCGATTGACACGTCATTCATGAAAATCCGCTCAGTAGTTTAGGCGCTACGGTGGAACATACATGAACAGAAACATACATATTATTATGGTTTCAGCTGTCTATGTACCCTAAAAACCACATGTATCTTTGTGGCTTTACGATATACGAGTAAATACACGAGGTAAGCTCCAGCCATTATTGGGTCAGTATTTAACAGGTTTTGCGTAAGTATAACCTAATAAAACTTGTGTGTGTGAACTTAAACTATGTTTGACTACGAAACTATCTCTTTGAGAGCGCGACTCTTTAGAAATTAGATTTTAGCTACTTACGGATAGTTTGCGGACGGATGTACAACTTCGTTTCGGTCTTTTATGCGGTTATATTATGGAGTAAGTAAAGTTGTGGTCAGTTTATGCCTTAGATTAAGTGTGATATTACTCCCTTGAGTGTTACCTCATTAGATAGTCATTTTTAAACAATTGGGTATTTGACTACTACTCAAATAAATTATTTTTTAGACTTTCCTATGTCAAATATGGTGAAGCTGTTTCTAATATTATATCCATAAGGCAAGGACATATCCAAATTCTCAACGTTCATACCATATTTACTTAAAATTAAAATAACAGCGCGTTAACAATGGATTTTCATACACGTTTTCTCCCCGCTTAGCACGTTAAAAATGAAATTTCATACATTTTTTCCTCCCGCATATTTGATTTTTAGCAATGACGTACTTTCTACCTCGTTTTGAAAAAAGAAAGAAGGTACTTTCCGAGCGGGTGTAGTAAAATGATTTGACAGAGAATAGTGATTAAAAGAACTTACCTGTAAATGAAGTTCTATCACATCTATGTGATAATATGAGTTGCTTCATTCGAAGGTATAATAATAATTGTACCTTCGAATGATGAATACAACGAAACCACCTATAATGAAAATTGGCTTTGATGATGTCCATCGGTTGTTCTTGTAATAATGATGACCTTGTTGTTACCAGGTTACCGACCGTGAAACATTTATTGGCCACACATCCAACGCTGGTGCACCAGTACAAATATCCGAACTGGAGGGTACACAAGTTCTCCTCAACCCCCCTACATAGAGCCGCCAAAAATGGACACGTGTAAGTTTTGCTTTAATACCCAAAAGTCATTTATTTAAAGTAAGTAGAGGTCGTCTAATCTTAGAATGAACGCGCGTTTTATTTGTTTATGCTCACACGAAACAGTGTACAGCAAAAAATAAAATTTAACATAAAATTACACATTTAAATTTTAAAACGTGTCATTTAAGACGTAGTGGGAAACTGTAATGTCTTATCGGGTATGTCCTATCAATAAAATGAAATAAATAAATTGAATGACGTTTTTAGGCGTCCAGGCACCCGCTTTTTTAGACACAAGTTCTACGGCCGGATCTGTAGGCCAATTGGTGCATAAACGCGAAAGTTTTGTGAGGTGCGTTCATTCTCAGAATAGACGATATCTAACGATATACACTATCTGAACGTCAATATAATTGTTTGATTTAAAAACTAGTAGAGACGTGGTGATACTGATAATAATTGATAATGGTAGCTGTCTTAAAACTCAAGCTACGAAGTTTCTAGCTAGGCTAGCACTCTCACAACGAGTAAAATTATGTCTATCCTTTATCTCTATTTGTCTACCGAAGCTAACATGGTTACTTGTCTCGTTACGTCAAAAGTAGAGATAAAATTAATATTTCTTATCTGTGGTATTTTTCTCTACGGACCCTTACCTACATGCCGACTATTTTTGTCTTGTAATATACCGGATTTTGTTCATGTCAGAGTAAACGAGAAATTAACCGGCATCGACAACATCTCTCTCTCTCGTCGCGAGATATCTCGTGCGCATGCTAAGCCTGCTGGTCTGGCAGATCACACCTCTGAGTAGAACAATATGGAGTACTCTCTGGCATGTAGATTCCTCACGATGTTTTGCGTCATCTTTAAAGCAATTCATTGCTTTTAGAACGCACATAACTCCATTAATTTAGAGGTACATACATGCAAAACCCGGACACCCCTGACGACCTCCCTGGTGCAATGTTAAACGCTGTTGTCTTAAGGTGCGGTGGTTCCGGGTTCGATCCCCGGCAGGGTCAATTTGGGAATTTATAATTTCTGAATTTTCCCTGGTCTGATGGGAGGCTTCGACCGTGGCTAGTTACCACCCTACCGGCAAAGACGTGCCGCCAAGCGACTTAGCGTTCCGGTACGATGCCGTGCAGAAAGTAGAAACCGATTAGGGGTATGGGTTAATATAACAACCATGCCCCTAACAGGTTAGCCCGCTACCATCTTAGACTGCATCATCACTTACCATTAGGTGAGATCGCAGTCAAGGGCTCTAACTTGTGGATTTTAAAACAAACCCCGAATAGGAGGCCCAAGTCTTAATCCATACTAGGCCTACCTACTATAGATATAGAAGAGTTATAGCAAAGCTCCAATTTTATATAATAATAACCTAATCCTATTCTACCGCTTTTCGTACTGTAACAAGCGACGCAACTATTTATTGTTGAATATTAATATATGCTAATTTAAAGGCGTGTACACACGCATTGCGTATTCATATTCGTGCGTTCGTTATAACGCTTCAATGTTCCTCGTTTGCGGATTTTCCCTAAAATGTGCGCGCGGGGTGTCAGAAATTGTCTATTATTCATACTGATGCTTGGTGCGTAATTTCGTAACTTTATGTCTATTTATTTAGTCTATAATTCGTCTAGTACTTACCTACTTTGAAATTGAATGAATTTCTTACTTTTTTATTGTAGAACAAAATCAATTAGATATTTTTTTTGCAAGACTCCCAAGATTTTTTACTATTTTAAACTTATGTGTTATGTTTGGAAGGCCGAATGTGGATTTCCCAAATGTAGCTGTGTCTCAAAAACATCTGCTGAAGCTCTATTTTGGCTGAATTGGAACTTTGGTTGATTGTTTGACAGTTTTTTTTAAATTATGACGACCATGATGAGTTTTTTAAATGAAAACGCAATTTTTCTAAAAAATATAAAACGAGCGAGGATCATGGTAATATGGGACTTTTAATAGCAACCTCGTGAAATTTTCGAGCTGCAATTTAAAAAAAAAACCGAAAACGCATGTAGATCGCATAAATATGCAGTGACAACTGGATTCGTTACACTTGCATATGAATATTCAGCGGGGGGTTGATTCATGATGATGAGTTTTTTAAATGAAAACGCAATTTTTCTAAAAAATATAAAACGAGCGAGGATTATGGTAATATGGGACTTTTAATAGCAACCTCGTGAAATTTTCGAGCTGCAATTTAAAAAAAAACCGAAAACGCATGTAGATCGCATAAATATGCAGTGACAACTGGATTCGTTACACTTGCATATGAATATTCAGCGGGGGGTTGATTCATGACATGGAGATATTTGTCGACCATATTTGTTGGTACAGATTGATTGATAGCAGGAAAAAAGCGATTCCAGCGGTCGCTTAGCAAGAAAATATTAAAAAAATGTTATGTTAATTTTTTTATGCCACTTTGCGAGAATTTATCGGTCATTTTTTGATAGCTAATACGAGTATTTGGTTTAGGTAGCCACATCTCTACCAACCGTGTCTGTACCCTTATGTAGAAAATGTTTTGATTGTTTCACATTTAGATTTATCACTTAACTTAAAGTTACGTAACGAAACAGGAAGAAAAAAAAAGAGTTGATGATAACTGATACTTACATGGTTTAAAAATATAGAAAAACTGAAAAATATAGAAAAATATAGAAACAAGGTTACTAAATTTACAAAGGCGCATGAACACAAACACACAATCAGCATCAAGTGAAACCGAGGCGCAGCGTCTTTTTGATAGCTGATCAAAGTTAATCTTTATTTACTTTGGTATAATGGCGTTGGTCGCAGGCGCGCCGCGCGTCCTTTGAGTATACTCTGTACCTATGTTGTTTTCATTATGCCAATTGAAACCGTATTCTAAGTTATTAAAGCTGAAATTGAGTTGTTATCTAAAAGATTTTTCATTTAATTTAGTGGGTACGCTTTGGCCCTAACAGATGGCATTTTTATAACAGTGAGGTGGTCCAACTCCTATTAGCAGCGGGAATAGATCCAAACATACGTACAAACTCCGGCACCCCATTACACGAAGCCGCCTGCTTTGGCAAGGCTTCAGTAGTGAGAATATTACTGGAAGCGGGTGCAGACCTAAACGAAGTGGATGGAAAAAACAAGACTGTTGAGGAACTCCTTGCCGATTATTCAGAAGAGGCGACAAGGCGAGTTAGAAGAGCTATTAGAGGTAAGTTTAAAAGTATAAGTAGTAAATACTAAATAGTACCTACCCAACCATATTGTAACAAACATACATCCATCCATCCATCCATCCATACATCCATCCATCCATCCATCCATCCATCCATCCATCCATCCATCCAAACTTTCGCATTTATAATATTAGTATAGATAAAATGGTATGGCGCTGTGGTAAACGAAAACGGTAACAAAATAAATATAGCTGTAATATTTTCCCACAGATTTTCCCCTAGCACACAACGGTCTAGGGCTTGCAGTATCGATACCATTCCAAGAACCGGGAATTTTTTGTCCGATACTGGCACGGAACCGGGAATTCCCGAGACTTTCGATACTTTCGATACTGCTATATTTTTAATTTCTAACATAAATAAATCACTGTAATTAGGTAGGCATTAAAACTAATAAAATATTATGAACCTCAAAGACAAATCAAAAGTCAAAAAATTACTAATCTAAATCGAAAGTAAGCCTTCATTCTCGTGCTTATTATATAACCTCTTATAATATCATTAATTTTAGCCTCACAAGCCTGCCAGTTTCCTTCCATCATTCTTTTTGTGTAAATTATGAAAATTTCAAGCCAAACAACATTCAGAATCTTCTCTTATTAATTTACAATACAGCGTACCAATTAATTACAATACTAGCGTACCAAAAAAGAACATCCTGACAATTTTTATTTTTGTTTGCGGATGCTAGCACTTTTTAATATTTTTTGACAGAGCTTTCATTTTGCTTCATTTTGCCCTCGCAAAAAGTACGTAATGCCAAACAGACGACTTATCGCCGGATTTACTTGTAAAATCTTCAAAACTCATAGGGGAAGGATTTTTAATTTTTCTGCAAAAGTTATTTATTAATATGATGTGCTTATTATCCTGTCGCTATTAAAAACGAGAATTTAATAAAGTACGTGATTTAACTATATTGGAAATAGGGTATTTAGTTTTTCTCTTTCAAAAACTATTTCCTATTGTAATAAGGGTTTACTTAAATATTGCTTTTCAAAGTATGGTAAAAAGTATTGGTCATTTAAAAATTATGAACTTACCGATCTTGCAATGATTTTTCGAAATCGTCGCTCAAAGTCGCCGTTTGTGCTTTTAATGACATGATATCCAGTCACTTCACAGTTCAATAGCAAGTAACGAGAGACGAGACCAATATATTCAAACAAAACAAGTGATTTGACCAATAATTTCAACATAAACAAACGTTTTGGTATGTATTATATTACAAAAAGTTAATGCAGTAAGCATATACAATGCGAATATTTTAATTTACTCAAGATTTTCGAATAGTCTCGAAAGTATCGAAAGTACCGGACCTCTCTCGTGGAGAACCGGGGCTGAATATATTCAAAAGTCTCGGGAAATCCCGATACTTTTGATACTGATATTTCCCGGGAGCATGCCCTAACACAACCTAAAGCGATACACTACAATCTGTCGTTAGCGACGGAGGCTATATTTCTAGTGCAAATATTAATATTTTTGTGTAGATTTTCTTGATGACTGGACTTTTTTTCTTCAAAATATTAAATGCAGGTCAAAAAAGGAAAGAACAATTTTCTAAAAAAGGTTTTCCTGTCGGTATAACGGTTAAGGTAAAAAAAAATAACTCTGTCGAAAAATACAAAGTGTTTTTGTCTTAGAATGATTGTCAGTGACGAAGTTTTTATTGGCAGAATTTAAAAACTCGTCGAGATACAACTACGACCATGAAGAGGAACTCCATTCAAGGCCATACTCAATACAAGACTGCAGCCCCACCAGCTACCCGCATTTATCAGTAGCGTGAGTTCTTATTACATTGTTAAAGAATTAAATTTGCAATGACGTTATTTCCTACTTCGTCCTAAGCAATACCTCCGTGGTATCACAATGAAACAGATCGTTCCCAACTTCTACTATTTGGGCTATTCCTTGAGGTTTTAGGTCTTAGGGGCCGTCCATTAATCACGTGATGTTTTTTGAGCATTTTTTAACCCCCCCCTCCCCCTTGGTGATACGTGGTGAGGTTTAAGACTAACCCCCCCACCCCCACCTAAAATCACGTGTATTTTTTTAGTACCTACAAAGAATCTTAAACATTTTTTTAATGCAACACGTACGAGGTAATAAACGGTGTACGCGTGTATTCGGCGCCAAGATAACAGAATAACTGGCGACTGGCAAATGGTAATGAAGCCGAGCCCGGTGCGCGGGGCGCGGGGATTTCGTTCGGTGCCTGGCAACGGCGAGTCAAGGTCACACTACACGCCGCTTTTCGGTTTAGAAATCGCGCGTTTGACGAAAAAATAAATACACGTGATATCTTACTACACCCCCCCTCCCCCCTTGTGATATTTCGTGATTTTTGTTAAACCCCCTCCCCCCCTTTCAAGCCTCGCGTGATTAATGGACGGCCCCTTACGTCACGATCTATATCGATGCGAGTTTTTTTTTGGAAATTATGTGATGAATCATGCTAGAACTTCGGTGCGATCTTTTCTCTACTCCACCACAATTCTTAGAAGTTAGTTAGGTAAGTAATTAAAGACAATATGTACATATTATAATGAACAAAAAATACAAGTATAATTTCAGGACTACGTGTTCTAAATCTAATGATGATAGCTTAAAACAAAATTTTCCATAACAATGAAAAAAAAAACCTTTTTCAGTCTATTTAGGGATCCATGGTTTCAAAATATTTGGAATTAAAATATTGGCGTTTAAACAAACAAAACTGTAGGGTTTTTGAATGCTATCCTATATCCTTCTCTTAGTTGCATCTATTTGTTTGCTTGTTGACCCACTAACACTGCATGCCTGTACTCAAAACTTAAATTGTGTGTGCCTTTAATGTTAAACGTATTCAAATAACTAGACGGCTTGTGGCTTCTCTAAAAGTCCGCGTCACGAGGGGGAGAGAAAAAAAAAGAAAATCTCTCTGTAATTACTCGAAAGATGCTCTCAGCTAGAGGGTCTAAACATTCACTTTTAATTGGAGAGCGAGCGTCTCTATTATGATTTATGACACACGACGCATTACCTTTGAACTCTTGATTGCTATCTTGCTAAACGACCTTTTTAGGAATTTCAACGGTGATCTCTTACAGGCTCACATAATATTCACGGGACCAATTGAATTGAGATATGAAATAACTAAAGTAGAATAATCTTTCCGAACCGGTGGTAGAGTCTTGACGTATCATAAGTGACAGAAGTTGTCCTACGTGAAATAAATAAATCATATATTATCTTTTATATAGGTCAAATGGATGTTTTTTGTCAGTATTTATTTCTAAAGCTATTTTGATTCTACTGAAAAAATCATTTCATTTTATATTTTGATAAATCATGATTTTTTTATGCAGAACCGCTCTAAACTCTGAAAGAACAATTGCACAGCTTTTTCGTAATAAAAAAAATGAATACTTCTTTCCATAGATATGCAAAACAAAACCTGCCGATGCGAACCTCATTAAAATCTTCCGTTTCTTTGATTTTGTCTAGAGACGGTCAGGCACAAGTTTGTATGACACGAGAAAGACTGCCGTCCTTTGAGGAATGTTATGGGCACAATCCAATGAAAATAAACTAACACAGGCTTTAAACGTGTTTTTGCCCCTTCTATATTTTTATAAATTTATATGATTTTAATTACGATCGCGACATCTCATTTTAACGAAGCTTTTTAAAATAACCTTGACTATTCCAATTACAGGTGTACCGATAATGATTTGCCTTTTGAAAAGCCGTCTAATGCTGCAGATGTTGCTTTATTTAACCTAGATATAAATAACATAAAACGTGTGTCTAATCCTTACATTAAAGCCACCGAAGACTGGAGTTTTAGACAATCTTTGCAAACCAATAATCCAAACCATATAACCTATAATATAAATAAACCCCAAAGTAGCTATCAGGAATTACCAAAGTACTCTAACTCACATGATTATATTAATTTATTTCTAAATTTGTGGCGAGGTAAATCTTACTCAAATACAGTTGAACAAACCACCGGTATTTACGAAAATATAGCCGAAGAGTCTTCACATGATAATACGCATTCCATGCCCCAGAAAAAAAAGCCTAAGCCGCCACCAAAACCTAATATAACAAAGAAGAAGTCAATACCAGATGAAATTATTTATGAAAATGTTCCTGATGATGTAAAGTTATTGCGTGAAAATATTTATGAAGGTATGGAGGGAAAATATCGATGTTCTTATGGGAAATACGCTAGGAAATCTTTTTCTGGAATATACACGCCTATGGATGGATCTATAAACAAAATATCTGTAGCCTTAAACGCAGATAAAAATCGTCTGTCAGTATCCAGCGGGTCATTATATGTAGATATGAATCCCAAGTTCAAGTATTCAGAATCTTCAGGGAATTCTAGTTGTCATTTTAGAGGGTCTATTGGGTGTATTTATGAGAACACGTCTCAATATTATTCTATTTACGAATTAAAACCTGAAGCATTGCGTAATAATGAATATCCATTTGAGAGAACTAAACAAAAATTGGATCGGCTACCTTGCTTTTGTCATCTCAAACGTAATGAAGACATATCACCTCGCGAGATTTTCTATAGTTGTGAGAATTTTAATCAAGCCGAGGTAACAAAATATGTCTCGGATGAAAATATTCCTAAAGAACTAAATGAACAGACAGATTTGAATGCGATGATTTTTGAGCCGTTTGAGGAGGATACTTCGTCTTCAAAACGAACAGGTAGATCTGAGAGAGTAAAAAATATATTTGCAAAGAAACTTAACCAGATAGCACAACTTTTAGTTGACTGGGATACTGAAAAATGACTACTTAAAATACATTAAAACATTATGTTCATAATATAAGTTATTATTATTTTCCATTCGGTGGCAATTAGTGTAAACAAATTAACATATTATTTGCTTCTAAATTAAAAATTAAATGTATATTCTTATTTTTGTTGCTTTATGTGTTTTGCAGGAAAGCTCCAGAGACCCAGAAAAACAATAACTTAAATCATAGCATACTAACACCGTCTTCATCTTTTGTAACAAAAAATTCACACCAGAGTTTCGTTCAAAAGCTTGCTTCAAAGTGCTTGGGCCTCAAAGCAAAGTTTAACTCCGCTCCTAACATTTCCAATCAAGGGTTAGAGTCGAATGCCGATGGGAAGTTGAAACACTCTGACACAAAACACAGTGTGAACGCGTTGCACATAGGGAACAGTAAATTCTTTAAAATTCTTTCGAAAAAGGAGGAATCTGGTGATATCCCTTGCAATGATGAATTTGATACTATTTCATTAGATAGATTAGGTACGTTAAACAGAGATTCAGCTGTTAACAGGAGTAATAGAAGCTGTCCAGGATTTAAAACGTCATTGCCAAATATTTCAGAAAATAATGAACTGAGCGATGAATCTGTCGCTGAAAGTTCAGTAAATAAAGACTCCGATTGTGATGGCAATAATAAAATCAAAACAACGTCAGCAGCGATAAACTATGACACCAAACATACTATATTTGAACCAAGAAAAAGAGATAACAGGATATCTATAACTTCAAACGTTTCTGTGGAGTCGACTAATTTAGTGAACGAATGCTATGAATCTTACGAATTCACATCAGAAAATATTCTGATTTTGAAGCCTACGGTAAAAAACGCAGCTGCTTTAAGTCCGAAGCCGTCACCAAGGTCTAATTTAGCAAGTGCACCATACAGTGAAAATACAATTTATGAAAATATATTGCCAGAAAAGAATAACTTTATTCGACCAACTCCTGCAGCGAGAACCTACATACCAACAAAAGTAGTAGTAAAAGAAGAGGAGAAAAAAGTTTTATACGAAAATATTTTAATCCAACCTGAAGTAAAAGCTCCTGAACCACCAAAAAGAAGTTTTACGATAAATACAGAATCGAATAATTCATCGCCTAGTAGAAGTAGGTCATCCACTATGTCTTCTGATTCTATGATCGATGAATCCAATCTAGAAGATATTTTGCTTTCGGAAAAGTCAAGATCTTTTCGCCATGGTCAAAAATTGTTGCGTAGAAAAGAATCTAGCAAATCCAGTATTCATCGAACTCAATCGAACGCATCCGAATTTTCTGATACAACAGAAGTTAGTGCCATAGAAAATGTTGATTGCAGTGCTGATATTGATGAAAAGCCTATGTATGCGTCAATGATAGGAACCTTGCCGAGTAAAAAATCCAAAAAAGTTATGAAAAAAGTTCTTTTTAGACATAAAACGTTCACAAATATTGAACACGATAGGAACTCGATGAAAAATTTTCCAAAAAGAAAAGATTCATTTCTAAAAGATACTTTGGCAAACTATCACATTCGTGGTACTGGTCACTGTATTTACAAGGCTCCCTCTGTAAAAGAGTTCATTTATATATTTAATAGAGACACACTTTACCGTGACGTAGAGCCCTTCACAAAAGTTCCTAATGATAAAAGAGATAGCTACTTTGAAACGGCTATATGCTTTTGTAGGCCAAGACCTAACAAACATCACACCAGTGCCGAAGATTTATTAGATATTCAAGGCAAGGAAGAAGTGGAAGAAATGGCATCGATAGACATTGATGCTTTAGTAAATAAAATAGAATTAGTTTCTTCTTCATTTAGATGCTTTTGTGACTCGGGAGTATGTTCACTGCACGCTTGCAGACGCGAATTTCCAACAGAACTAGTCGTTAAATTCTCAGCCATCAAGAAAAGTATATCTACACCTGATATAACCTTAGAGGTTTCTCCTTCTTCGACAGAACAGAAACGCGGTTTACTTAAAAATAAGTCTGTTCCTGCTAATTTAGAAGAACCCTACGCAGTGGTTAATATTGATGAAGTTGTCAAAAGAAATGAGGCTAATGGCAGTTCAGTTGCTAAAGTTAGTAATTTAGATAGTCCCACGTGTTACGTTTCAATGTCCCCACATTCGTCTCTAACATCGACTGGCCGTCCTTACTCTATTAAAGATATATCTGAAGTAATTTCTTTAGGTTCTAATTCAACAACGACTGGCGTTAACACATCTTGTGCTTATGATACTTCGCTATTACACAAATCCAACTCGGAACACTCCGGCCATTGGTCTTTACAATCATGTAACTCTAACATCACAATGGTTTCCGATGTTTCGTTTAAAACTTGTTTGGAAGAATCATCAGATGAATCGGATGCCACTATACACTCCGACGACGAAAGTTCCGATGCGGAGACGATTAAGTCTGACATTAGTACAACGAAACGTCCTTGGATACACAGTAGTTCTTTTAGATTTAATAATCGGGAGATGGAGGATACTAGTATAATCGAAGAGGACAGTCTCGGTTCTGCTAAATTCGAGTCGTCTTCTTCGAAGTTCGAAAGTGGGATAAGTGTGGGATCGGTGAGTTCGTCGTCGGATTGTGGTGGGGACAGTGGTGTTCCGGGGGAGGGTTGTGCCGTGTCGCTTGGTGCTTCGCTTGAGCGTGGTGGGGGGATGGTGGGGCGTGTTCGCAGCGGGTCAGGGCGGCGGCGCTGGGACGAGGCGGAGGGGGCGAGTGAGGGCGACGCGCTCAGCGTTTCGAGCGCCGCGTCCAGTTGTGCGCCTTTGCACATGACGCATCATCACGAATACAGTAAAGTTTCGGTAAGTCATTTTACACTTGTAAGGCTTGAACATGCAAAAAGTGTGTTGGCAACAGCACGGCAGGACATTACTCTGAACGTATGATACGATGTGTTGGACAATAAACTTTTTGGAGCACGTAACAGTGGGTAGTTCAACGGAATACTTATGCGAGAAGGATGTAGCTTATACGTGCTCCTCGCAGTGTGAACGCCTTTATAGAGCTCCTTGTGTTTCATAGCTTCTAGGAGTGGCGCTGGACACATTGCCGTCTTCACACATTTTAAGAAACACGTGCGATAGCAACTTGTCCAGCGTGCTTCCATGTTCGTCCTTCGTGTCAGTTCCTTGTATGTTTTTCAAATCCTGTTCGTGTAAAAATGCGTTCAGTGTGACGTCTTACCGCGTTCTCGTCTCGCATTTCGTATGTAACTGTGTAGCTAATAGCCGGACTCATATTATCAGAAGTTTCTACCAAAAAAACTCGGACAAAAACATACTATCAAACGCGCGCCGCAAGGCACTTTGTTCATACAGTCATCCCGCAGACTGTCAGGATTATAGCTGACTCACGCTTCTGACCCTCGCTGCGAAAGTGGGACAGAAAGTTTTCTGGCAGACAATTTCTAATCATTTGCGCCCGGCCTAAAGGGGTTCCCTACAATTTCAAATTGATACTGTAGGTAGTCCCTTATGATGTTCAATTTAAATATGTACTCATTTCGAATGTGTTATGTTACACACGCTCTGCTTTACACAGTACTTTTATAAAGCTATACTAAATTTAAAGTTTTGTGTACAGTTTGGTGAGGCCGTTGTCTTTTCGTATATTTGCTTCGATATTATTAAAAAAATATAATATGAATAATTATTGTCATAGTAGAAACTCCGCCAATACACAAATGACTTGTTGCTCCTGATGAAAAGGAAACTGTTGTGAATGAAACGAGCACTTGATGAGAACTGACATTTATTGTTACTTTACTAAGTACCCACATAGCAATATTATATAAAAATCACATCATCTTTCCCTTTTATATTTTTAAAGTATAAGTACATGTAGTTTTATTATAATTTTATGATTGGCTTATATATGTATTTATATATTTTAATAATACGTATCTAATCCTATCTTATACATTGTAATTATTTAATCCTATATTAATACTATTCATGCACTATTATTATTTTCCATTTCATTTGATATACATACATATTTTTTTTTTTTTTTTTTCATTATTTCATATGTTTTAAATTAATGCGAGCATTGACAGCCGCCGGTCTGCGTGTTGTTAGTTTATTTGCATATTTATCATCAATGGTTGGCGAGTTCTCCCTACCATAGACTGTGGGGGGTTCCGCGGTAGTAGTAGCAGTGGAACGAATTTGCTGAGGAGTACTATGATCGTCACTTTCTGCGCTACTCCACTTATCCTCCTCCTTAGGCGTTGCGCAAGCTTCAGTTGGAGGCATACCAATCAAATGACGTCTATTTCGTCTATATCGCCTCCCGGACACGTTGTCCTGGACGAAGTACGAGCGCGGTTGAGGCGCCGCACCTTGTACTACAGCATGTTTGCGTCTGCCTTTGTCGATCATAACAACACCCTGCCCCGGCACCAGCTCGGTCAAGGGTCGCGAATGTTGATCATAATAAGTTTTACTTTTGGCCTGCCTAAACAATATGCTTTGGTAATCTGCAGTATTATCGCGGCAGGGCCTTAGGGACTGCTCATGGGAAGGTAGCCTAGTATTTAATCTGCGCCCCATGAGCAGTTCAGCCGGAGAACTTAACCCGTCGCGTGGGCACGCTCTAAAGTTCAACAAACCCAAATAAAAATCAGATCCTGAGTTAGTCGCTTTAATTAATATGTTTTTAATTGTTTATACGCTTTTTTCACTTCGGCCATTAGCTTGAGAATAGTTGGGTGACGTAGTGACATGCGCAAACCCCCATTTGGACCGGAAATCGGCAAATTCCCTTGAGGTGTAAGCCGGACCACCGTCAGTCACCAGCTGGACTGGAATTCCGTGCCTAGCGAATTGATCCTTCATAGCTCGTATTACTGCCTTACTTCCTATACTACTCAGCGCGCTAACCTCAATAAAGTTAGAAAAATAATCCACGAGAATCAAAAAGTATTTATTCCGATATTGAAAAATATTCGAGCCTACCTTCGACCACGGGATATCCGGTATCTCGTGCGGTATCATCGGCTCCCGCGAGGGTCGCGGCTTGAGCTCCGCGCACGTCGCGCACCGTCGCACCGCACGCTCCACGTCGCGCGACATACCCGGCCAAAACATCACCTCTCGAGCACGTCGCTTGCACCGGTCGATGCCCATGTGACCCTCGTGAACGCGGTTTACCATTTCTGCACGAAGGCCTCGAGGTATATAAACCAAGTTGTCTTTTAAAATGATATTATCTATGTATTCGAAACATTCCCTATAAGACCATAAATGCCGCACACATTCATCGACATTATACTTATTTACTGGCCATCCTTCTTTTATATACTTGATAATACTTTGGCATTCTTCGTCCGAGTCAATATATTCTTTAATTAATTTAATTTTTTCATCAGTAAATCGAACGTTATTAATAACAAAACAAGATTGCTCCTCGATTTCAGCCGAGACGTTATTTTTCATCAGTTCCGGTAGCGGAGCGCGCGACAGTGTGTCCGCAACGAACATATATTTGCCCGGCTTATACACTACCCTAAAATTGTAACCTTGAATTCGTAACATCATGCGCTGCAACCGCGCGGGTACCGCATCTAACGATTTATTAAATAAGGCTTCTAGAGGCTTATGATCCGTTTCAACTGTGACGTCACCTCGGCCAAACAGATATTGATGAAATCGCTCTAGAGCGAATACGATGGCAAGCAACTCCTTTTCAATTTGCGCATACCTAGTTTGCGTGTCAGTGAGAGTAGAGGACGCAAACTCGACGGGGCGGCCCGCCTGCAGCAGCACGGCGCCGAGCGCGCGCGAGCTGGCGTCCACGGACAGCAGCACGGGCTCGCGCGCAGAGTACAGCGCCAGCACGGGCGCCGCGCACAACTTCTGCTTCAACTCGCGCACGGCCTTCTCGTGCGCCTCTTCCCAACACCACACTACGTCTTTTTTCAATAAGCCGCGCAGAGGTGATGCTATTTCAGAATAATTCGTAATAAATTTAGACAAATAGTTGACCATACCCAGGAACCGTTCCAAAGCGGACCTATTTTGAGGCGTAGGCATATCCTCGATAGCCTTAAGCTTACTTTTGTCGATCGCCATGCCCTCCGAGCTAAACGTGTGCCCCAAATAACTCACTTCCTGAACCCTAAACTCACATTTTTCTCTATTAAATTTTATACCTACTTGCCTTGCCCTTTCTAATAAACGTTTTAGCCTTTCGTCGTGCTGCGCCATAGTCGTACCCCATACGATGATATCGTCCACGAACGAATCTACACCCTCCAGGTCTTCCAGAAGTTGCCGCACTCGAGCGTGGAACACCTCCGAGGCGCAATTAATTCCGTAAGGTAAGCGTAAAAATTGATATCGTCCGAAGGGTGTTCCAAACGTACATAAATCGGCGCTTTCATTATCAATCTGAATCATCCAATACCCCGATCGAGCATCTAACTTGCTGAAATATCGCGCGCCCTGCAACTTGGCAGCTATTTCCGTGAGCGTCGGCAGCGGGTAGTGCGCGCGTCGCACCGCCCGGTTTAGCGGCCGCGGATCGAGACATACACGTAAACTACCATTTTTCTTCGCTACTACTACTATCGCGTTCACCCACTCAGTAGGATGCGATACTTTCCTTATAACACCCATTCCTTCCATACGCTCTAATTCTACTTTTAACTTATCACGAACGCCGATAGGTATTTTCCTGACAGGACAGACCGACGGTTGTACCCCGGAATCAACAATAATCTTATACTCGCCAGGTAACTTACCTAACCCTTTAAACAAATCAGCATACATATCTATATTTATAGTGAACACACGTTTCACAATACCTAATTCTTCACATGCATATTTACCTAACACGCTCTCACAATCATTTCTACAAATGCAAAAATTAAGATTGTATAAACAATTTTTATAAATCCAGGAAATATAGCACGAACCCAATATCGGTATTTTATTACCACAAAAAGATTGAGCCTTAACGTTGTTTTGATGCAAGGACGACAACTGAAAACCTAATTGTTTATATTTTTCCAAAGACATAACATTTAGGTCCGATCCGGTATCGAGTTTAAAGTTCTCTTTTTTAACACTATTATATAATTGCAAAGTTTCATACCATCTGTTGTTGCCCTTGCAAGTAAAGTCACCGTCGATCGTAGAGATCATGTATAATTCTTCATCTGTATCACTATTTTCCACTATTTGATACACATTTTTTCTTGGATTTAGGGCACACAATTTTTTAAAATGGCCAACTGCACCACATGCGAAACACACAGCCCTGCGCGCCGGGCAGTAATTATCACCATCGCACTGAAACGCGCCACATTTTTTACAAGACCGCGACCGCGCCGCCTCCGCTGCGACACGTTGCGGTGGGCCGCGGGCCGCAGCGCTCCGAGCGCCGCCGCCGCCGCCGCCGCCGCCGCGCGCCCAGCCGCGCCCGCGCTGGGCTCGCGGCGGCGCCCAGCCGCCCGCTCGGTCGCCTGCCCGCGCGCCCCGTATGACGTCCACTGCCGTTGATGATGACGCGCACGCCTCATCAGCTTTCGCCTTGGCGCTCTCGATGTTCTGCTTCTCTTCAATTGACATCTCATTAGCCCGGCAAATTTTCATGGCACTTTGCAAAGTTAACTCTTCTGCCCTTAGTAATCTGTCCCGTACTTTGCTATCCGCTACGCCGCAAACTATTCTATCGCGGATAAGGCCTTCCTCTAAGTGCTCGAACTCACAATGCTCCGATAAAATTTTCAAAGCCGTCACGTACTCGTCGATCGACTCACCGGATTCTTGATTTCGCGTAAAAAACTTGAAGCGAACCATAGTGGTATTCTGCTTAGTGCCAAAATGTTCGTTGAATTTTCTCACTAAAGTATCGATATCTTCACGACTCTCATCCTTTGCATATTTAAAAGTCGTATAAATATCATAACCCTCCGGGCCTATCAAGTTGACCAACAGACTGGCTTGGACATCCGTAGATTCCTTGTGAACACCGGCCGCTTTTAAAAAGACGTAGAACTGCTGCCGCCATTTTCGCCACGCAGTTGCACGGCACGCCGGCCCCCCTTCTAAGCATAATTCCGACGGCGGTCGCGCGTGTTCCATTATTACTACTTATTTAACACTTATGCACACTGCATCCAAAACTTATCTCGCGATTATACACCAGTTGTTTTCTTCGTAATTATTATTTAATACTTTTACCGCTGTCACCATGTTGTGAATGAAACGAGCACTTGATGAGAACTGACATTTATTGTTACTTTACTAAGTACCCACATAGCAATATTATATAAAAATCACATCAGAAACTTAATAAAAGGAGAAGGTTCATTTTGGGTGTAGTTCTTGTACACTTTTTCATGAATAGATAAAAATACATAGATTTTATTAAAAATAAAATAAATTAGAATAACAAACTAAATAACGTGGATAAAATAAAAATCTATTTCAAATTTTTTGATATGCTTCCAAGATGGCGCCTTCGACCATAGAGAAGTCAGTAGGCGCGAAATGTGTCAAATGTCATTTCTGACAAGAGTGACATGAGTCGCCGTGTTAGTTTTCTTTCTTAATATATGACACTTGACAAAAAAAGTCAAAGATATGAATCCGCCATTGTTATCTACTCGTGTTTAGTGTTGCTAATCGTGGAAAGATTAAATAATTTCACCACTGAAATTAGCATGAATTCGTGGATTTAAACAATCAAAGCTGGTTTGATATTTTATTTTCTTTCTTTTCACTACTTGTACAAAGACCAGACCCCACGCCCCATACAAATCTGAACCGTCTCCTTTAACCTGAAATTAGTTGTAGTCACGGAATGTTTCGTGACAATCGTAAAAATGATAGTGGCGTAGAATTTCAAATAAGCTTTATTTTTTAATATAAATAATTCTCTAGGTAGATTTTTTACTTGGAACATGGCAAGGTCTTCGATGTTGGAATTTCTTCAACAATGGCTAGTTTTTTACCGGCATTATCATAACATTATGACATGTGAAAATCTAATACTAACAAAAGAAACCTTGTTATCTCAATACAAAAAAAATAATTTCGTGGACTAGAAAATCATGCCTTGCCCATCATAAGAGACCTCTGCAATCTGCATCACAGAGGCGATTATGATAGATTACCAATTGATACAGAAAATTCTGCATGAAAGAAACCAGCAGTGTATCTTACACAGCAATTGCGCCAATTTTTTCGGAGATCCTTCAGTCCATTTATGATTTCTATCTTCTCGGCTTTTTAGGTTATTCTACTATGCACCAGTCACCACAATGCAATGGTGCCAGATAAGCTGTTACACTTTAACAGTCCGTAAACCAGTAAACCGACATTTTAAGAACTTTTGATGAGCTTTGTGCATGAGATATTAGTATTATAACAAAAAGAAAATTAAAACATTAAAGATTAATCCCTCCTTAGTAGACTGTTGCAAATAAAAATTTAATTTTATTGAAATATAATAGTGAAATTCTCATTCTTGCAGAATACGTTTACCATTTTTGCACTTTTGGGTCACACTTTTCACCCATATAAATCCACGAAAAATTATAATAAATGACTTATAAAAAATACTAATATGATAAACACGCTCTTAAAATTGGACTGTTGCAATTCGTTTTTATACGTTCTATACAAAATTAGTTAATAAAAAAATCAAATCAATGTGCACGATTTATCAAAATTTACGCGTCACAATAACCTGTATTTCTTAAAAGTTTGACGAAATTACTGATAAAATAAAATTTACCATGAATGTTTAGTATTTATATAACACAAATTGTGTAAAAATAAAGTTCTATAAAATACCTATATGACCAAAAAATATTATCAAAGTCTAATCAAATTCACGTGTAAAATGGTACTGCAGATCGTACGACCGCA
The DNA here is from genome assembly GCA_917051295.2 of Erebia ligea. Classification (NCBI taxonomy): domain Eukaryota; kingdom Metazoa; phylum Arthropoda; class Insecta; order Lepidoptera; family Nymphalidae; genus Erebia; species Erebia ligea. The sequence continues at coordinate 6,015,876 of OU785241.1, forward strand.
CGTACGTACGAACTTGACTACGCAAAGTATCAAAGTAGGTATCTTTACTGGCCTATATCGTCTATGTATGAGTGCAGCCTAACGGTCTACTGTGCGGTATACCTACAGATTCCAAAATTGACCGATGGCGAGTATACGGCCTCTTAATAAAGGTCGGTTCATCTCTGTAACGAAATGTCAACGTAAAAAACCCTTGTTTTCGTAAGTCGCTGAAACAATGTATGTTAATAATTGTTTATAAGCGGTATTTAAATGTCGTGAGAATGTGGTACGCCGGACTTGTTCACACATGTGGCATGTGTGGCCACTCGAGTTCATTCCAACGGAATCAACGGATGTCGCAATGCTATGGTTTAGCTCCCTCCAATTAACTGCGAAGAATCATATAAATATCCATCGTCTTAGTATTTGAACGTAGCCCTCTAACCACGAAAGTTGGGATAATCATTCTGTTACAATAATTGTTGTGCTGAATTTATAGTATTCTTTCTGCCATGATGGAACATTTTAACCAAGAATGAGAGAGTTGTTTTCAGTCATTTAGAGGCGATTGCGATTGTCACATTGCTGCCAAACTACTGTGCAAACCAATCAGGGTCTGCTAGATTCTAAGCGTAAATCTCGGCTTTTGCTTGTCAATGCAGACCTAAATTATTTTTTTATATGTGCTAAACAGCTCAATGGTACTTAAGAGCGTACATACCCTGAGCCTCTTTTGAAGTTTAGGTATTTATCTCGGGTTTAGGTATATAAAATCCTTTGTCTCGGATAGTCCTTTGTTTGAGCGAGTGAACAGAAGGCGTCGGGTGCAAAGTAGTTTGACAAACCGTTTTGATCCTACTCCCATTTTCAAACGGGCAATTATTTTTTCAATATTTAAAAGAAATGTTTTTAATTCGCTTAACATACGTTTCATATAAAACTTTTTTAAATATAGGTGTATTCATATAAAGAGAAGGTTGCATGATTGTAAGTATAGATGTTTTTAAGTAGGTACATCCATACTAACATTATCTTTGTTTGCTTATTTTCTGTTAGTTACTTATAAGACACATTTTGTACAAAAATAAACAAAATAGTAAAATAAAATATTAGTATTATTTTACTTAACATTATTTACAATATAAAGTTATTAGAATTTATATAGTAAATGCTACTATCCATACTAATATTTTAAATGCGAAAGTGTGTCTGTCTGTCTGTCCTTCTGTCTGTCTGTCTGCTACGCTTTCCCGGCTCTTCTTTTCAACCGATTTTGCTGAAATTTGGTATAGAGGTAGGTTATATCCCGGGGAAGGACATAGGACTTTCTATCCCGGAAAATTAAGGAATACCCGCGGGAATCAAAAAACTCAAATCCACGCGGCCGAAGTCGCGGGAATCATCTTGTATTTATATACATATCACTACGCCAGGTCTTAGTTTTTACCATGCATCGATTGACCGTAACCGTTCGATCATATTAGCGTTAAAGTAAAATGAATCTTAATAGTATTGATTTAGAGCTCAAATTCGTGTTTGCATTCACACTGCTCCAAATGTAAACGTTTCGAAATTAAAATCGGTTGGAATTTGTGACTTTAAATCAAGCCCCTTTGGGCACATTTTACCCTGACTCCAATGTGATCGAACGCTCGATTACGATCAACCGAATTTTCAATGTAAAAACAAACTAAAAACGGGTGTCTCTTATTGGCACTGATCTCCATTTACGGGGATCTACAAATCAGGCAAAATACATTTGTAATAAAAACTTATTAGTTTTTGTTCCATATTTTTTTTCCAAAATTGATTGTCCTTTATAATCTTTTCAATTTTCAAATTAATTTTTTTCCGGTTCAAACCGCAAGAAGACAAATTTTGATTTTGATTTTGATTTTGAACCTTTTTGATTCCTTGCCTTCGCTAATTGTTCACTACGTAAATATTTCTTTTTTTTTTAGAAAATCGGAGTTTTAGAACCCATTTCTGAAAAAAAATAACTTATTTTAATTCGCACGCAATGAATCCTAAAGACAAAACAGTGCAATAAAACTGATAAGCACGTGCAGATGCAGGTGTTTCACCAACATAGGTTTTTGTTTATCATGGTAGGTACCTAACAATAGACTCGCGGGTCAATAGCGATACAATAATAAAAAAGGTCCGGTTCGGAAAATATAAAACACAATCATCAAGTGCCGCTCTGTAAACGATAATCACTTGCAAAAGGTAATAAAACTATGTAATCCTGCAGGTGTTGCGGTAGTGTAATCAGCTTACCAAAATAACAATAGAAATTTACTGCGTGGTAGTACTAAAATACAGCTTAGCTACCAATTTTTCAAATAACTTTTTGCCGTGCTAATGAGTGTATGGTTATTTGTAAGAAATTAATAATTTTGCCTGACAGTAAAATAAAAACGCGATGCCAAAAAGCGCATAAAAATACCATGAAAACCTAATTCAACTTTTTTCGTGATTGACTGACCGACAACGCACAGCCAAAATCGATGAACCTAAATATTTGATTCATTGAGTAGTCTAGGTGTGAAGTGAGGAAGTAGGAAAAGGCTGATAGGCTTTATCAAATGTGCAACATAAATAAGTTATAGAAATACTGATTCACATCAGACAATGCCTTTTCAAATTCCAAACCAGGCAATAAAACTGATAAGCACGTGCAAATTGCAAGTATTGCAGCACTAATGTAGGGTTTTGTTTATTATAATAACAATAGCGATCACGGGTCAATAGTGATACAATAACAAAAAGAAAAGTCCGGTCGACAACCATACTCGTAAAAAACAATAATCTAATGACGCTCTGTAAACGAAATACACTTGCAAAAGGCAAAAAATACATAATTACAGTTGCGCTAGTATGTATATTCGGTTTACCAAAATAACAATAGAATTTACTACGCGGGGTACAATAAAGTACAAGATGCACTTTACATAACTTTTTGTTGACGTGATGAGTGCATTGTTTGGAATAAGTAACTTTGCCTGACAGTAAAATAAAACACGCAATGCCAATAAAGCGCGAAATGAGGCCATTTGGCTGACCAACGCTCAGCCAAAATCGATGAACCTAAATATTTTATTCCTTGAGTAGTCTAGGTGTGCACTGATGAAGTATTTTGAGTTGACAAACAGACAAAAAAACATGGCTTTTTTGTCAGTGAAATATCCCATATTGGATTTGCCGTGACGTCATACTATGGTCTTATAATATCTCAGTACTCAAAATATGTAGGTTTGCAATAAAGAGGGAACCAACAAAGAAAAACACATATATACATACAAGATTGCTAACGACCAAGCCTACCCCAAGTCGGGCAAAGAAAGGTTCAGTTCAAAACATAAAACAAAACCTATTCATCAAAAAGGTCCGTAAGCGTGGTAAATAATACCCAATTGTTTGCATAGCTACCTGCTTTTGCTATCGTGACGACTGTATTTTCATGGCCATAAATAATATCTATCCAAGTGTAAAAACAAGCAAACATGCGAGCCAAACAAATAAAATTCTAATTTCTAATTTATTGTAAGTGCACAGTAAATTTGACTATTCGAAAGCTAATTGCATAAGTTTACTAACGTCCAATCGTGTGTCTCGATACGAGTCGCTTCACTAGGTGACTCCCGCAACTTCATCTGCGTGATTCATGATTTTTAAATATCTCATGGGCATTCTTATTTTCCGGGATAAAATACCTATGTTTGTCTCGAAGAAAGTAGCTATCTCTGTACCGAATTTCGGGAAAAATTGGTAGATAAACCTTGCATGTAGACAGCTGACAGACCGACAAAGTAACACACTCGCATGTTTAATATTAGTAAGGAATGTTGTTTAAATTCAAAATTTATATAAACTTATTTATTTAATAAATATAACACAATATCTAATCGCGGGCAGTATCATTCAGAAGTAATTCAAGCCGGAGGTAAACGATCCAAAGGGATACAATAACCAAATCATAATGCAAATCACACCAATAAAATGCCAAGTCGTCATAAGGAAAGAGAATTTCACAACCAAACACAAGATACCGCGCTAATATGCCATGAAAGACAATAAACACGTAACTTTTTTTTTTGAAGTGCTGGCTCATTTTTTGCGCAAAGGATCAGCCTGGCTGTCCAGCGCGGAAATGCAGCCAGCATTCTCGCCACCATTCCACGCGGGCATGGCATTATTAGGTTAGGCTAGCTAGGTTTATTGTTTCTATTGTATTGTTTTCAATAAATTTTACCAACGAGTGATTATCATTTCAGTACATGACATCGCATTAATATTTATAAGGGACGGAGTTGCCAGTCTAGGTAGAGATTGTTGGTCAGCCTTTAAATAATAGTTAATTTAACCACAAGCTTTATAAGGCAAGTTTAGTAAAGTAAATTATTTTATAACTGTCTGAAACACACGACCTTGTCTGAATTGAATATTCAAATTCTTATTTACGAGTAAATAATTAAGTAATATACCTATAAATATCATACACGTTTAATATACAAACCTTAAACTGTTTAAAACAAAATAATTTTCAACCATCAATAAGAAAAAGCAGCCAGTATTAAAAATGCCTACTATTGAGAAGTGACAATCACACTACAATCTCAGGTATATGCTACGTATATCATTTTGAGTTGCGGAGACAAAAGGCGTTACGTCCACCCTCTGAGAAGCCTCGGCTACGACTAGTTTTCCTAGTGCTTGATCACGCAGTTTTGTAGTGTGTTACAAACTTATTTTTGGATGTAAATTATTGTTAATTATATATTTTTTTTTGCTTAATATAATTGAAAATATGTCTTACTTTTAGGAGTACTAATTTATTTTTACAAATTAAGCCAAATAACCTCCTAAAATGACGGTTATATGTGTCCTTAATTTCGTCAAATTAAATCTTCTTTGTTTTGAATTTTATAATACAAAGGATAGCAAATTAATAATTTTTATCTTCAACTATAGTAGTTCAGGACCTTATACTCAATAAAAGTATCTCTTTGTGTGACCACAACGAGTAAATTTGGATGTTCGCTAACGTCAAACTTTACACAAAAATCAAGATTAAATAACAGCTTCTTGGTATTTTCGTAATAAGGAACAATCTATTAATTAATTTCAAAATGTTGTCAGTCATTATAGTAGATCAGAGAATTCCCTACAATTTGGTATGAATAAGTTTTGGTTTAATGCAGGGAGTAACAAAATATCAGGGGGCAAAAAAGCTAAATATAAGGGTCTACCCTTGCAGCTCAAGCTCAGCTCGAATGTATAGTCTTAAATTCGAATCGCTGTGTATTATTACCAGAAAATATTAATCAATAGCTGATGCCAGCGACTTCGTCCGCGTGGAATAAGTTGTTTTAATTTCCACGGGAACTCCTTAATTTTCCGGGATAAAAACTAGCATATGTCACTCTCTAGATAATCAACTTTACCCATGCCAAAAATCATGTCGATCTGTTGCTCTGTTGCGACGTGATTGAAGGAAAAACCAACAAACAAACACGCTTTCTCATTTATAATATTAGTATGAAGTATGATGTTAAAAATCATGCCCACCACAAGGTAGTGCAAGATTATGTCTGATTTATAACACTTCAGCGTGATTAAACACATGTTCAGTAATCAGCCGGCCGGTAATCTATATATATAAAATTCAAAGTCCTGACTGACTGACTTATATATCAACGCACAGCCTAAACCGCTGGGGTTAGAATCTTGAAATTTTGACAGTAAGTTCCTTTTGTGACGTAGGCGCACACTAAGGAAGGATTTTTCAAAATTCCACCCCTAAGGGGGTGAAATAGAGGGTTAAAGTTTGTATGAAAGTCCGTCATTTCTCAAGTTATATCCATGAAACTTGGTATTTTGGCTTAAAGTAAAAAATAAAGAAGTATGTGTGTCACAGTTTTTCAAAATTCTACCCCCAAAGGGGTAAAATAGGGGTTGAAAGTTTGTACGAAAGTCATTCATTTCTCAAGTTATAGCCATGAAACTTAACATTTGGGCTTTCAGTTAGAAATGAAGAAGTATGTATTTCACCATTTTTGAAAATTCTACACCCAAAGGGGTGGAATAGTGGATGAAAGTTTGTAAAAAATTCCTTCATTTCTCAAAACATTTTTCAAGTTATATCAACGAACCTTGGTATTTTGGCTTTCAGTAAAAAATAAAGAAGTACGTGCGTCAACATTTTTCAAAATTCCACCCCCAATGGGGTAAAATAGGGGTAGAAAGTTTGTATGAGTTCTTTATTTCTCAAGTTATTTATTTCTCAAGTTATAGCCGTGAAACTCAGCATTTGGGCTAGCGTACGTGTTTCAACATTTTTGAAAATTCCCAAAGGGGTGAAATAGGGGTTGAAAGTTTGTATGAGTCCTTTATTTCTCAAGTTATAGCCGTGAAACTTAGCATTTGGGCTAGCGTACGTGTTTCAACATTTTTGAAAATTCCCAAAGGGGTGAAATAGGGGATGAAAGTTTGTATGAACGTTTTTCAAATTATATCAACGAAACTTGGTATTTTGGCTTTCGTTAAAAAATAAAGAAGATCATGTGTCACAGTTTTTCAAAATTCTACCCCGAAAGGGTTCAAATAAGGGTCGAAAGTTTGTATGAAAGTTCTTCATTTTTCAAGTTATAGCCGTGAAACCTAGCGCTTGGTTTTCCAGTTAAATATGAAGAAGTATGTAATTCACCAATTTTAAAATTCGATCCCCAAAGGGGTGAATTAAGGGATGAAAGTTTGTATGAAAGTCCCGCATTTCTCACGATATTTTTCAAGTTATATATAACGAAACTTTGTATTTTGGCTTTCCGTAATACGTGTGTCCCAGTTTTTCAAAATTTCACCCCCGAAGGATTAAAATAGGGGTTGAAACTTTGCATGAAAGTCATTCATTTTTCAAGTAAAAGCCATGAAACTTGATATTTGAGCTGACGGTTAAATATGCAGAAGTACCTACGTGTTTCACCATTTTTGAAAATTCGATCGCCAAGGCCGTTCAATAGAGTTTTTCCTTCAATCACACTGCAGCAACGGATCAACGTGATTTTTTGCATGGGTATAGTTGAGTAGGCTGGAGAGTGATCTAGGCTTCTTTTTATCCCGGAAAACTAAGGAGTGCCTGTGGGAATTAAAAAACTTATGCCACGCGAACGAAGTCGCGGGCGTCCGCTAGTTTATAATATACAAGCCCAGGCTTAGAGCTTCAACTCTATTCTATCAACGCCCATCCTCGTGTTCAGCGCTGACAAAGCGACGAAATAGAACATTGTTATCTATAACGTATCTCCGTTGACTGTTCCATTAGTAAGTTAACTTCTTCATGTTATCAAATTCGCGGTCAATAACTATAGTTGAATTAGTGAAAACAAAATAATATGTGTATTTCATCATCATCGTTATCATTTCAACCCATCAACGAATCTCCTCTCGGAATAAAAAGGGTTTGGCCGTAGTACACACACATATTTACAGGATTTTATTTGCTACAAATCATATCGCCAAGACAGTTTTCAGGTACAATAACTGTTTTTTTTTTTAAATGTGGGTATAGGCCAGCGCTTGGCTGCAATCAGACTTGCTTGCAAGTGGTGATGCAGCCTAAGGTCACCTAATGGGTGTGTCCCCTAAGGTATTGTTGGTCAAAATGGTCATTAGACAGTGGTGCTAAGTTCTTCATTCGCTTCAAGAGTCTACCACCACTACCACTACAGCCCATTAACGTCCCACTGCTGGGCACAGTCCTCCACTCTCATGGGAGAGAGGGAATTAGAGCCACCCACCACGCTGCTCCAATGCGGGTCGGCGGGCTTTAACGACTATTATCATGTTGGTAATAATAACCGGGACCGACGGCTTAACGTGCTCTCCGAGGCACGGGGGTGAAACACCGCCAACTTCCTAACTCCGGGCTAGTACTGAGAATTTATAGACACAAAAACCCAATACTTAATTATGGCCCGACCCGGAACTCGAACCCGGGACCTCGTCGGCCGCAGTCGAACATGCCAACCACTAGACCAACGAGGCAGATTCAAGAGTCTACTTATTTCTCCTTCTTTACTATTATTTTCTTTATTATCTCCAAAGAAGTCTCACTTCTTGATAAACAACGTCTGTGACGCTGACGACGTTACAGAATAGCCCCGGTTGTACATAACCAATAGATTAACCCGTAACCCGTAGGCCGTAATCATAACACGGTACCCACATGGGCTCTAGAATTTAAATCGTCACGAGCGAGGAATTAGGAAGTCAGTCAGTCAGTCTCGCCGCGTATACCGAGGCGCGCTTTCGCGTCTTAAATTAAACTAGTGTCGTAAGTGCCCGTTTAGTGTATTGTGTCGTGCGTATGTGCGATTTGGTGTTAAGAAACTAATTGTTGTTGTGGGCAAAAATTGTGTGTGTTCAAAGACCTGTTCTTCTTAGCACTTTGGATGATTTGTCTTGGATTGATTTAATGTAAGTTATGGTACCTACCTACTTTTATTATATTAAAGAGTATTTATGTCTTTAGGTATAAACTAAAATTAAAAGAGTAGTCAACTCATTCCTTCAAAAGAGTAGGGTCGATGTGCCGGATTTCGGCCTTTTAGTGCTCCCATCAACTTTAGGACATCAGAAAAAAATGTTACAACCTTAATATTGCTATGCTCATTATGTTAGATGAAAGCCCATATACTGGAGTTTCTTTTTTAGAAACTGTGTTGCGCTTGAAGCTATTAGTTATTTTTATTTTTTATTTAATCCGGAAAAACGCTAAAATTTCAGTTTTCGGCCTCAAATTTCAGTTTTCGGCCATCGGGTATTCTGTTTTCGGCCACTGGATTGTGATGGATTTAAAATGAATTTATGAGTTTAAAATTACATTAAAACGCTTTTTGTAAGTTCATCATTGTTTTATTATGTATCCAAATGTTATTAAAAGTCATAATCAACATTATTCAAGAAAGTTATATTACTTAATAAAAAACTTGGAACCTTTGTTACTCACGAATTACAACACCTTTAAAACCTATCAAATACGTTCCTATTTTTATGTTATTTTTGAAATAACAATCTTGGATAATTGTGCATATAAATAAATAAATAAATAATGTTTGACTCGGTCAAAAACTCTGTAAGTTCCCTGAACTAGTCTGATCGATTCTTCTGTTACTCGTGCTCTGGCCTTATTTATTCTTAGCTTCTGGCCTTATTATTATAAATAATAACATAGGTACAATATGTAATGATACTTAGTTAACTTTAAAATAAAAACGTTAACTCAAAATTATTGTTGGCTTTAAACTTTGCAATTTTATGGCCGAAAACTATTACCGGTGTTCAATTTTCCCATGCTTTCCATACTATGCCGAAAACTGAGGTAGGTACTGTTTCTTCTATGTTGTGGTTTTCGGCCACCCCCAAAATGGTCTTCACTTTTAATTTATACTAACAAATTGACGGCCGAAAACTAATGGCGAGGGTTTTCACATCAGGTACAATAATAAAAGAAAGAGTCGTGACATATATCATTTCACCAATTGAATAAAAGAGACAAAAGCGTGGAAGACTTGATACGCCACATATCGGCCCCTAGGCCGAAAAACAAAGTTTTGAAAAAAATTTTATGTTAGATCGCGGCCCCCAACATTATTGTTGTTTTGTACAAAATATTCACATAATCATATTAAAAGTATGTTAATAAGTTATTTTAGAAGGGTATTACATGCCTATTAACATCATTCATTCACAAAAACAACAAAAAGCTTGCCTTGGAGTGAAACGCGCGGCACTATTTTTTTTCTAATTTCCGCAGGTTGCGTTACCTCCGATGCCCCCCGTCGAATTGAATAAATTCACTAAAATCACTCGAAGATGTTACCTGACCAAAATTGTTGTCAGATACAAAGCAATTATTTTCAAATGTCTGAATAAAGATTTCATTTGGAAATAGTATTTCTAAGCGATATTCTCGCAATTTTGCGGCACCGAGTACGCGTAAAGGCCGAAAACTGAAGGAGGCCGGCGAACCGGCATAACAACCCTACTATGTAACATTGGGCTAATACATTGAGCTAAATGCATTGGTACACCTACTCATAGCAGCTTATTTAAGACGTGTCGGAATATCCGCCCTATCGGGCTATGAGAGTAAGGGAATAGAGAGTGCACCTGTGTACACACATTTGTGCCCTATAATATCGCCCGCGCAGATGGCTAATCCACTACAGCCCATTAACGTCCCACTGCTGGGCACAAGGCCTACACTCTCATAGGAGAGAGGGAATTAGAGCTTAGACCCACCACGCTGCCCCAATGCGGGTTAGCGGGTTTTAACTATGATCATGTTAGTGATAATAACCGGAACTGTCGGCTTAACGTGCCCTGCGAGGCACGGGGGTGAAACACCACCATCTTCCTAACTCCGGCCCGTAGCTATACTCGCTTGTGATCGTCTATCCCCCTATTGCAGGGTCTTCCATCGCTGCGCTTTCCCATGCAGATTTTTTACGTTTTGTTTTTTCACAACATTACATAAAACGGCATTTGTTACATGTAACAACAATAAAATGTCGTAAAAACCTAAATTGAATGCTATAAAATGATCAAACAATAAGAATATAGCCGTGTCAAGGGCTCAATAACCCAATTTTGTAGTTTCGCAATTTCCCATATGTTTGATACATCGAACAATGTGGCAAAGAATAAGTATTACAAACAGATGGTGCATCTTATATACTTACCAATTTTACCTTCGCATCTGTAGTGGCATTGGCATAGTAGACAATTCTGAGTTTCGTTGGTTACTTTGGACAGCTTATACAGTTGCTATTCGCTCGAATTTCCCTCTTCATAAACCGAGTCAGTAAGGTCAGTTATAATTATATGTGTGGAAGAACCGACAACTGTATGGGATAAATTGTGCCGTGCCACTACTGTATACACAGCGTGTCATTATTTAAATTTATGTAAAAATGACCCTTCGTAGTTATACGATGTCTACCTAAACCTAATCCACGAATGCTTATGGCCCTAACGGTTCATGCATTTACATGTTCGTGGAACATAACATGCATAAATGTTTTATGTATGGCATCCGTCGGATCTTCTTATAAATACGAATTTATTAAATTCTGTGACATAGTATAGTAAAAAAACCGGCCAAGTGCGAGTCGGACTCGCGCACCGAGGGTTCCGTTCAAACCTGTAGTAAGTTTTACGATTTATGACGTATTAAAAACAAGACGAAATGAACCGCAAAACTAACTTTGTTTGTAGAGGTTTACTGTTAATATCAAAAAAACTATGCTAGTTAGAGCATTGGCTATAGTTTTCCTGTAAAATATACATAAATTCCTATTGACCATAATTAGGGTTAACGTACCATTCCCAAACCATTTAAGGAGATATTTTGACTTTAATTAGCTGTCATTTTAACAGATTTTGACGGAAGACCTTAGTTCTATGTTATTTTGTAAGTTTGTTTATAGACAAAATGAGGACGTTAAATCATAGCAGCATAAGTAATAAGGAATTTCTGTAATTATGGCATAAATCCTAAAAGATGAACTGTTCCTTAGTTAGACCAACAGTAGCTAGTTATTGACCAAGATTGAGCCAGTAATTGACCAACGTATTAACACATACAGGGTGGATAAAATAAAACAGCATTTTTTTCCCAGATAAACAAATTCAATTTTTTTTTTAACGAAACATGCAACAGATTATTAGTTGCCTATTTATTAGCACATGTATTGCAAAATTATTTGGTATTGCATTAATTTGTGCTCGTTGTGTAAAAAATGTAAAGCAAAGTAATTAAGGTAAGGTAAGGTAAGGTAATTTAAGGTAATTTTTTTATAAAACCTCATAACTCGAAAACTGCATACTTAATAAGGATAGATTTTTCTTGTAATTTTTTTGGAGCGGTCATTAGCTCTTAACACCCATTTCAAGCTTATCCATTATTTACTTGACAACCTGTATGTTGGCAATGTCAATTTTAGTAGGACACCTAAAATATACAAATGTCTGGTCAACTCCACGAACACTATGAATGTACCAATCCTAAACCACTGGTCAACTACTGGAATATGTTAATAAAAATCGTTAATTTTGTATTGTGCATCAATAAAATCAAAAGGAATTGTTGAATAATAATGACCAAAAAAGAAAATTAAAGAAATAACCAGTAGTAAACCATGTGGTCAATGATAGGCACCCTATTAAATTAAAGAAATAACCAGTAGTTAACCACATGGTCAACTATTGGCACCCTATACAACATGCGTTCCAGTAGTTAACCGGTCTCAGAAACCTATTAAAATCTAAAATTTTGTTCAAATTTATATCTGCTATCATTACACTGATTAATATATTAGCTAAATTTCATAAAATATTTGCAATTTACTTCAAAAATATTACGATTTGAATCAATTTAACTTTACCTTTCATTGAACACTCCTAATAGCAATGGCGGCCGAACGGCGAGTGAACGAGATACGTGGCGACAAAAATGAAAAAGAAAGCTATATTTTTTATTCATTTACCCACAATTTCACAGCATTAGATTCTCAAAGATATGATACAGTAACTCAGACTTAAAAAACCTACAGATATTGGCGCGAATTCTTAAAATATTGACCTTTTGACGCAAATGGTCAACTACAGGTTACTGGTTTGGGACTGGTACGTCCATCCTATTTCAGATTTTTCGATTGGTAAACTCCGGAGATAAGGGGGGGGAACGGTATTTTTTTCGACATTTTGCCCGATAAATCAAAAACTATCATGACTAAAAATAATTAAAAATCTGTTTTAGAATGTACAAAGTAAACCCTTTCATATGATACCCCACACAGTACAGTTATCTCACTTTTAAATTTCAACCCTCCGATTTTCCCCCCTTTTTAAATAAGAACAAAAATAATTTCCAATTTTTTTTAATTCCAGTGTCTTTGGGCCACTAATATACACAACTATTCCAAATATATATACTGTTACTGAAATAATCGAGTAATATATATAATATAGTTACTGAAATAATCGAGTGTGACGGACGGACAGACGGACAGACGGACAGACAGACGGAGAAAGTCGCACCATAAGGGTTCCATTTTACCATTTTGGTACGGAACCCTAAAAATTGGTCCAAAATACGTACGGGACAATACGTACGTAATAAATACGTTCAGAAAATTAAAGCCAACCGCTATGTGAAAAGACAGGAAGCCTGTCAAATCTGGATTAGAATAAAGTGCACGCAGGTTGAATACAGAGTGAATTGCAATTGCATTGCTTTGTGTTATGCGTTGAAATGAATCGTTTTATAGTTCGCTTTCATGACGACCGGCGACGACCTTTTAAGTTATGCGAGCTAAAAGGTTCACCGCTTTTTATATTCGAGATAAAATGTTACAACAGAGAATTTTATAGCTAAATATTATGATAGTTTTTCATACGTAGTAGTTTGACTTCAACTGGTAATCCAGTCTATTGTTGAGCTGATTATAACTGAGCTTGACATCTCCACACAGTTATTCCAAATGTGCACAACTCTGTTGGTCAAAAATGTGTTAAGGAATTTGATGATGCTAATTGATGCCGCAGCTTTCGATCGTTTCCTCTTAGTCCTGGGTTTTCTTTTTAGGGTTCCGTACCCAAAGGGTAAAAACGGGACCCTATTACTAAGACTCCGCTGTCTGTCTGTCTGTCTGTCTCCAGGCTGTATCTCATAAACCGTGATAGCTAGAAAGCTGAAATTTTCACAAATGATGTATTTCCGTTGCCGCTATAACAACAAATACTAAAAATTAAAAATATATATATATTAAGGGGGGTCCCCATACAATAAACGTGTTTTTTTCGTATTTTTTTGCTCAATATTAAAAACGGTAACAGGTAGACGGTTCAAATTTTCACAGAATATTAACTTGTATATTACCTTTCAAAATAAATAATTAAATATCAATAAAGTAAATATTAAAGGGGGGCTCCCATACAACAAACGTAATTTTTATTTTTAATACGTCATAAATCGTAAAACTTACTACAGGTTTGTACGGAACCCTCGGTGCGCGAGTCCGACTCGCACTTGGCCGGTTTTTTACATATATTTCCTACATATTTTTTTGTGGGACATTGTATTAGTTGTCCAATATTTTGTAAGTTTCAAAAAGATCGCCTACTTTTGAGGGTGCTAAGTCAAAGCTTCTTGTCTTTGATCTAATGGCTTCTTCTCTTTGCTCTATCTATAGGATGACATGTGACGACTGAGTCTCCTACTCGGTTGTGATCTGCCATCCTGGGAGAATTATGTAAATCGGTCGCAAAAGGAAGCTTGAAGAGAGGTAAATCAGTGTCACAGACCTAGTTTGTGTGTTGACTTTTGACCCGATGTTTGAAGAAAATATGACTTTCTTGGCAATTCTCAGCAAACTGTTGCTCTTTGCCATCTAAACGTTACAAATCTACGGAAATAGGATAACATGAACTGGGCCCCAATCATGTAAGAATTGTTCATGAAACGTTAAAGATTTTTGTCAAAGTAAAATAAACAATGACTGCATTGAATTAGAGCTCAATTTCGTCTGCCCATTCTTAAACGTTTAGGGTATCGTACATACCTAAACGTGTAAGAATGGGCAGACGAAATTGAGCTCTAATTCAATGCAGCTATGGTTTATTTTACTTTAACAAAAATCTTTAACGTTTGATGAACAATTCTTACGTAATCGGGGGGCTGATATATTTGGCGATCTGCCAGCCACTGTATTGAGGTGTGTACGCTGCCTAGAGCTTATGAACCAGTTGGAATTTGGTTTGATATAAGTAGATAAACATTCTATTATTTTGGGTTACAGTATTTTTCAGAAGTACAGGGGGTACAGTGGTCTACTTGCGACAGCTTACCTACCTGTAGATTGCGCTTAATGTAACCAAGATAAGTACCCATACAAAAATCTAAATATATCCTTAGCACGATACGCAGATCAGATAAACCAATAACTGCAAAAGTGAGTCTAGAACAATGAATAGGATGTTTTTGTTTCAAGATCTACACTGGACCAATAGGAGTAAGATTTCTGAAATAATAATAATGCCGAATGATTCTGAACCTAAATTGCTTCATCGGCATTACCGTCCAGATGTGCTGGATAATGTTACTGGATTGTAATGTTATGTTTATCGCTATAATGTAGGTCAATGGAGCTAACAGTGATATTTACACATTGGAATTACAATAAACCTTTATTATTTCGGTTAATTTACTTATGTGTGTCACTCTCACAACTTTCGTGAAGTTTCTTTTTCATGGGCCCTACATGAAGATGTTTGTCTTTATAGGTATGAATGTTCGTATTAGTCCGTAAATCAACTTAACTGGTCATCTTATTACACAAAGAACTGCACTCTTGTCGTTGTATTTTTATCTTTGCTCCTGGTCCCCTCTTTCATCTTTACGAGTATGTAAATGAATAAATAAAAAAAAAAACAAGATCGAGATCAGCTGTTCGGTGCAAAAAAGCTGCAAAATCTATCATTGTTACAGGCTCCTTTGTTTTGATTGGCTGAATATCATTATTATGGTATTCTTGCATATATATGGTATTGGCATCAATGCATTTGAGCCAATAGTGAGTGAGAGAGAGAGAGAGAGAGAGAGAGAGAGAGATAATCAATCATAGGTGATTGCGATCGCCAGCGATCGTCCCACTTAGTATCGTCCGATCCAATATAGAGTTGAGCTATTTTTTCAACTTCTTTAACGTCTGATCACATTATCTTATATGCCACTTAATCAATGTGATAGGAGTATTGAAAGCCGACAAGTTTGTAGATATTCCCATCATCATTGGTCAAGTGATTTATAAGATGACGTGATCAGACGTAAACGAAGTTGAAAAAATCGCTGGACTCTATTAGAACAGACTTTAGGTGTCAAATTAAGTAGTGAAGCTTCAATCATGACGGAAAATAAACTTTATCCGTATTTTAAATAATGTAGGCGTTCAACACTTGCCTGCCCTATTATCCCTCATCAGAATGAGTTAAGAGAAATTCTATGAGCGGGGTATAATGCCTAACAAGCTATTATGTAGAAAATTGTCCATTCTGTGACCGGCTGCTACCAATTTAGACTTCATCCGCGGCTCGATATTAAATTACTTGGACCGCTTGGGTTATCTAGTCGGCCCAAGTCTTGAAAGACGGCGGATCGATGAAAGCATAATATTTCAGTTTTATGACGTGCATAACGCTAATGCCGTAGAAAAGGTTCGATAAACGACATCGCAATCACACAAATTGAGATAGATGGGTACTAAGTTCTAATTTTTAATCCACATCTAATGCCTTCCATCGGTTTTTGGGTTTTAAAATAATAACAAACAGAGGTCAGAGACTAACGCTTTTCCGTCAGGTACACTTTTTCCAGCCCAGAGCCCGTAACCTTTTATGGTAACATAAAGAACTTGCGTTATAAAATCAACAGTAAAAATTAATTGCAGACTTGTAGTAGGCTCCATCTAGCTCTACTTTTTTCCGAATTAGAGTTTGCGAAATTCTGTCAGTCCAGAATACAGATGTATTTTCCGTTCCTCTTCTTTTAGGCCTCATCACTGTCGTCAATTGTTCTTCGCAATCGTTGAAATACGCAATTGCGGACACTTATCTCGGATCTGGGGGTCTACTCTCTTTCTCTAAAACGAAACTTCGCAAACAAACGAACGAAATTTCGTTAACTCCTCTCCTACATAATATTATCTCTATGCTCCTCTCTATTTCGTTTTCGTACACGCAGACGAAGTACGGATCCATAGAAAATTTTCGTGACCGATTGGATTGAACAATTTTGTGTGGGTCTAATAACCGACTAATTACGTTTGTTTGCGAAGTTTCGTTTGAGAGAAAGAGAGTAGACCCCCAGCACCGAGCCCGCTGAAAATAGACCCTCCGTTTTCATTCTATTTTCAAATTAAGTACCCAATGCTATAAAATTGTCCTGCTATTGCATTGTTTTCGTGTTCATACTAGAATAGGACAATGTCCGCCATGTTGTAGTACTAGATGATGCCCGCGACTTCGTCCGCGTGGATTAAGGTTTTTTGATTCCCGCGGGAACTGAATTTTCCTGGATAAAAAGTAGCCTATATCCTTCCACGGGATACAAACTATCCCTGTACCAAATTTCATCAAAATTGGTTGAACAGATGGGCTGTGAATGCGTAGCAGACACACTTTCGCATTTATAATAATATTAAGTATGGAAGTATGGATAATTTCCATAGATTCTAAATGAAAATATTTACGTACCTATGCAAAGTTTTTTAGGGTTCCATACCCAAAGGGTAAAAACGGGACCCTATTACTAAGACTCCGCTGTCTGTCTGTCTGTCTGTCTGTCTGTCTGTCTGTCTGTCTGTCTCCAGGCTGTATCTCATAAACCGTGATAGCTAGAAAGCTGAAATTTTCACAAATGATGTATTTCCGTTGCCGCTATAACAACAAATACTAAAAATTAAAAATATATATATATTAAGGGGGGTCCCCATACAATAAACGTGTTTTTTTCGTATTTTTTTGCTCAATATTAAAAACGGTAACAGGTAGACGGTTCAAATTTTCACAGAATATTAACTTGTATATTACCTTTCAAAATAGATAATTAAATATCAATAAAGTAAATATTAAAGGGGGGCTCCCATACAACAAACGTAATTTTTATTTTTAATACGTCATAAATCGTAAAACTTACTACAGGTTTGTACGGAACCCTCGGTGCGCGAGTCCGACTCGCACTTGGCCGGTTTTTTCAAGTGTCAGTTGACGGGGAAAGGTCATCCTATTCTTAGTTTAAAAACATGTAGTTTTTTTGGTGATGCAACCTAGCGTATATTATGTAGGTACTAGATGATTCCCGCGACTTCGTCCGCGTGGATTAGGATTTTTTGATTCCCGTGGGAACTCTTTAATTTTCCGGGATAAAAAGTAGCCTATGTTCTTCCCCGGTATGTAACCTACCTCTATACCAAATATCATCAAAATCGGTTGAACAGCTGGGCCGTGAAAGCGTAGCAGACAGACAGACAGACAGACAGACACACTTTCGCATTTATAATATTAGTATGGATTTAAAACATAACCCTGAATCTAGATTTTTCAGGTACCTTACTAGCTTACAATATGAGTAAATTGTATTTTTTAACTATCCAATGAAATCAAGGAATTAAATTAACTATTTGTGAACGAAATATTTTAGGTAGAATTATGAAATACTTACGTGCGTTTTATTAAAAGGTTATTAATATCCGCAATAGTTTATGATTTTCCACAACCTGTAGGTAGCGAGACGAGTCATTATGTGTATTGGCGTATTTCCTCCTATTGTTTAACATACCTACCTACGTATTTTCATAATTTAAGTAGAGCACTGTTTATAATTACTTCATTTAAACGAAGACGTCAATAGTGCTAGCCAGTGGCGTGCAAGGGTTAGCTAAGGTTATACTAAATAATAATATAAATACTTAATTTTATTGTTAATAAAAATGATCATCGAGCTATTTTAATTTGGGTAAGCAATGCCATTATGCCAATATGACCCGCACGCCACTGCTGATAGCCTCGTCTCTTTGAGCCGGCAAACCTTGTACCTTGTACCTTGTACCTTTAGATGTTACCCTGAAACGCCAATTTTTCCGCAGCCCACCCCTCCCAAGAAGCCCCCCAGAAGGAATCTGTCAGTGTCCCCTACCCACGTCAATTCACCATCCTCCGGCTACAGCTATGAGTTGAGAACTCATGCTCGGAGCCAGGATGACCTGGACGAGATACAGGTAGGTCTGAACCCAGCATCATACCCTGGATCTATGGCATTTAAATCGTATCCTTACTCTAAACAGCTTTTTATGACCTCATATTAGGCATCTTTAGGATTTGTTTGTCAATTGTTGCCTGAAAAATCGTGCGACATCGCATCAAGTTGCCCGGCTTCGTACGACATGTTATTGTTAACACCTACGACATCATAACCCGTAGCTTAAACGACGTGATAATATCAATACTCAAGCGATAGAGCGTCGATTTTTCAGGCTACTTCTTCTTCTTTCGTCGTATTCTGGAAGATTTTTCACGAAGTAAACACACGGCTTCGTAGTAGATACTTAGTTGTAAAAAAATAAATTAAAGATAAAACAGTAGTAGTAGACGAGACGAAGACAAAGAACGAAGCAAGCATATAATAACTACAGGCCCAGTGAGCCCCTGCAAAATAAATCCTGCACCCATTTCATTACGTAGGTATATGAGGAATCGCCACTAAGTCATACGAGTTAAATTTATAGGTAAAAGGTGAAAAATATTGCCGCTTATTATTATTCATTATTTATTTATCCTTAAAAGTAGCTATAAATTCTCATACAAGCTTTCCGCATATTCGGGTTAAAACCCATTAGATTACTACAATTTCCGTGAGTTTGTACGCTGTGTCATTAAACGTACTGAACAAAACACCCTTAACGAAATTAGCACTAAAAATTGGGAAGATGGATTTTCTACGAGCATTAGTTTGGGGAAAACCCAATGTACAGGGACCCAATGTAGAAAAAACCCAAAAGGAAAAACTGAATGAGGCATATCATGAGTGGGTTTTGCCTACCTAAAAGATTTTTTAAGTTCGACCCAAAAGATGCCAAGATATTATGTCGTGTGGATCCTACATGCAGGGCCTCATTTATCTGTAGTATTGCGATTTGGTTTTCATTCGTTCTGGGTGTTCTTTCGATCGACTTGTTCTAGGAGTGATATAGAAAACCAAAAACTCTACTTTCATTACCATTTTATCAGTTACTAGCTGATACCCGCGACTTCGTCCGCGTGGTTTAAGTTTTTTTGATTCCCTCGGGAACTCCTTAATTTTCCGGGATAAAAAGTAGGTAGTATATGTCACTCTCCGGGTCATCCATGCCAAAAATCACGTCGATCCGTTGCTCCGTTGCTGCGTGATTGAAGGACAAACCAACAAACAAACACACTTTCGCATTTATAATATTAGTATGATATACAACGTCGTCTCTTTGTTACAGGATGCCAAGCATTACCTCAAACACGGCAGATCAGTTGATCAATACGTCGATAGCAAACTGTCCTACTCAGAATACGAAGAGAATCACAACTCGCCCAGAGCTATCCCAGTGCCAAACCCTCGACCGAGCTTAAAAAACCGCACACAGCCCGTAGCAATCACGGCTATGTACGAAAATGTTGTTATAAAGGAACAGAATCCTCGCAGAAAGTTAAGAAGAAACACTTTTGGTCCCCAACACGAGAATTTCGAATCTAGAATGGCGGACAAGCGAGTCAGAAAGTACTCCAACCAAGAAAGGTCATCCATGGAAAGTTTACTTGACGATCAGTCGATGAACAGTCCAAGCGAATGTGAGCGGTATTCCTCAGGGTCGAGGGTTGATATTCCGTTATCGCCAACGCACTATGAGCAGCCTCCGACTCCTGAACATCCGCCTCCCTCAGCGAAGCAGGCGGAAAACAGCATACACGAAAGGATCAGGCCGTTGAGTCAGGTTAGTCCTGATTGAAGATTTTGTATGCGCACGCTATTCTTAATTTTTGTCTACTATTAAACTGCTCACACATTATAAAATTAGCCACAAGCAAATGAGTTTTTACTATCTATAGTCAAGAAGGTAATTTATGAGGGCTGCACAGTAATATTGCCATGCGACATTAAATAGAGACGGGTTAACTTTTGCCGATCAGTTCGACTATCCAAGCCCACCTTAAGTTACCCACCTTGACTAATTTAACAAATTCTGATTTCGAATTTTGAACCAAATATTTCTGGTATGCGGCTCGTCTGTAATTTCGACCACTATAAGGGCTCTTCCACACGTGCGAAATTCCAACCGGATAATACCAGAGTACCGGATTATCCCGAGTCCCGACGATCAAATTGGCCCTTTTGTCTCGAAACAACGCGTTTGAGTTAGAATTAGAACGCACGTGGTTTTATAGTACTTACTACTAAGAATAGATTTCCGACAGTTCATAGTACGTTGCCAGAATTCCGGAACGGAGTTTCGGACGTGATTTGGGGAGGCCTAATTTTGTCTCAACTTTTTAATGCATGACTGCTATTATCCATTCATTTAAAATTTAAGCACTATTCATTTAAAATCCATGTATTCCCCTTTAAAGTCTATTACTAAATATTTTTGGAATAAGTATAGCTGTTAATATTGTAAAAAAATGTTCTCACAGGCTTGTTTTATTTTAACAATGCATATCAGTTTCCATCAATACTAACTTGGAAAAATCTATAAATCATTGCCTTTTATTTTTGGATACCATTCTAGTTATTCTCACTTATATTAATGAATTATTTAAAAAAAATGTTATTCAAATAAATTTTATAAAAGAAGTCATTCGATTATCTTACAATCACTTGAAGAATATTATTGTATCTGTCCCATTAAAAGATTTTATTACTCACTTAAGCCATTTTGCATGTGCATGGTAGCTTAAAAACCCTTTTTATTTGACGCAATTCCAATTTATTTGTATTTCTGTACATTTCAGCTAATAATGGAGGTTGTAGAAGAGATTAGAATTAGAAAGAAATCCCAGGGTGACGTTGTTAATAGTTGATCGATTTGATAATAATGCTTCTCCCACACAAAAGCAAAATTCTGACTCGTCGACTTATATTTTAGCTAACTCGGGTCATGGACAACCACAGAATTCAAAGTAGGCATAGAAGTGATAATGGAACGTGGGCTTGTCGCCAAATATGTAGATCCATCTGTGCAATCATCATCGTGTGCAATTTTGTGAAACATAATATAAGTATGTGCTTTAAAGAACTAGAAAATCTCGTCTTAAAAAAATCAAAGACAGAAGATACGATTTCTATTACCTTATTTAGAATTCTGTGGGTGTAACTTTGTGTTTGAAAACTCAATCACTAGAGTTAACGTAAAAATATTACTATTGTGTATAAAAATGAACACAATCTGGTAGTTGACCAGTGCATAATCATCTGTGGATTCAAGTTACACCATGCAAGTTAAAAATCTACAGTATAGTTATCTTATATCTTTACTTATTCATGCTAAAACGCAAGGTGCAACATGAATCGACCTTTACGCCAATTCCAGTAACCTCCAGCCCCCCGATTGTCTAAAAGTGGCCGATCAAATCGTCAAAGTTCGGCGTCATAGTAAAATAAACCATAACAGCATTGAATTAGAGCTCAGTTTCGTGTATCCATTCTCATCCGTGTAGGGTATCGTACATACCTTGATTTTTACACAATCGCACCTCAGTTTATTTTCAGAAAAACTTAAACTTGATTTCATACATATTATAATTTGTATGTGTCCTTTTGAATGGTACTCGGTCTATAAATTCCTGTGAGAAATTTGCACCTGTCTGGGAGAGGCATCAAACTTGTAAGTGTCACTTCAGGTGATTGTGATTTTCCATTAGTCTTAACCGTATGGTGCTATGTTATTATGAACTATTATTTGCTTTTTATTCTTTGTAAACAGATCATTTTATTATTATGAGACATTAAGATAATTTCCTAAATATAAGGTGCTACAATATTTTATTATTTTAAATTGTGATTTTAAAATAAACATTTTCATGGAATTCTTTACTTGAAATAAATTCATAAATATTCCTTGTAAGATATTATACATTTTAGTTCTAGTTCTAGTTAATTTGAGCTATTTTATGGTTTAGCCGTGTTGAGAAAATTATGTAATACATAACTCCGCCTTATGACCAAATAGATGACCAGAGAATTAATATTATACTTAAATATTAAATCAAAATATATGGTCAGCTTATTGGTCAGAGTTATAAACTTATAAGTATGAGTATTATTGGTCATAATTCCTTACCACGATTAAATTATCGCCATTCCTATCGTTATATTACCAACATGACAGTATCGTGATTAGTATAGAATAATTTCAAAATGGTTAGGTACTTCGTTATGAGAACCACCACATACCTAGACAAGGCTAAGACTTTTTCGTCGTTTTTACATGCGACAGTTTTGTCTAGCGTCTGTTCTACACCTACCGTGTATTGTTTACCAATAATAATTGGATTACCTACATGTTACTTTCTGATAGTATTTTGAATTATTATTTACGATTGTTGAAAATAAATATAGAGCTGAATTAATTAAATGGTAATTTAGGTACATTATATTTTAATTACCTATTAATTTAGCATTTTTATTTTAAGAATTTTACTTGTACTTTTTTTTATTTTATTAAGTTTATTATAATAAATGTCTATTGTGCTTTTTATTTGTTGTTTTTATTTTGCTACACCTTGTTTGTGAAGATTTTATTTTTGCCAGAATTTAGTCTAGATTTTTCATTTTGAATAGAAATTGGGGCTGATTCTGTAGTGCACAATCTCTAAACTAAACTAAAATTACAGCATTACAAATATTGCTAACCCTTTCATAATACTCCCTGCGGAAAGGGACAGAACTAGATTTAAAGCGGCCATTTTAGTTTAGTTTAGAGATTGTGATAAACAGAATTGGACACATTGAGACAGCTTTAATAAAAAAAACTCGTTTCACAATAAGATGAGGTACTTATTGCATTAAATATTGTCCAAACTTATAATACTAGCTCAGTTCAGAGGCCCATTTGTCTAAGCAAATCGTAATCATTTGATAGCATAAAACGTATTACTCGAACTGTTACAGGAGTTCATACATGCTTTTTGACGTGCAGGCATCTATGAACTCTTTAAACAGGTCGAATTATAGGTACGTTTGACAAACGATTACGATTTTCTTACACATTTGGGGGGCTGGTTTTTCAATTAGTAAATCTTACGATAATAAACGATAGCTCGAAAGTTAGTAGCGATAGCACCTACCTAAAAATTCATAGCAAATAAAATTATCGCTGTTTTTACTAAAAACTTCTCGTTCCAATTGAAATAGTTACTTTGGTCCTGAATTTTTTAAGATTGGTTACCTTGTAGCATCCTATAATAATCTATACTAATATTATAAATGCGAAAGTATGGATGGATGTTTGTTACTCAATCACGCCCCAACGGCGGAACGGATCTGGATGAAATTTGGCACAGAGATAAATAATTATAGTCTGGAATAACACATAGGCTACTTTTTATCTCAGAAAATTAAAGAGTTCCCGCCGGAAACAAACAACCTCAATTCACGCGGGCACGACGCGGGCATTAGCTAGTATGATATAAGGAATAAGTAGTAGGTGAAAGAAAATTTGAGTTTAAATACCTATCTAATCTTGAAAGCCTTTGCATTAAAAATAGCAAAAGCACTCTTATTTTGTTAATTATTGCATTGGCATAACATTGGTATTTTTGGTAGCAGGATTTATTAACGCTTCCATTCCAATTGAAGAGAATTATAAAGTAACTATCCAAAGAATCCATATCCATACTAATATTATTAATGCGAAAGCGTGTCTGTTTGTCTGCTTTCACGGCCCATCCGTTCAACAGATTGATATACCTAGAAATGATTTTTTTTCGTTTTTACGTGGCATTACAAGTTGCAACGCATGCTGGGTACAGCTATTTTATCCATACTAATCAAATAAATATTATAAATGCGAAAGTTTGGATGGATGTATGGATGTATGGATGTTTGTTACTCAATCACGCCCGAACAGCTGAACGGATCTGGATGAAATTTGGCACAGCGATAGATTATAGTCTGGAATAACACATATGCCACTTTTTATCCCGGAAAACTAAGGAGTTCCTGCGGGAACAAAATAACCTCAATCCACGCGGACGAAGTCTCGGGCATCAGCTAGTATATTATAATAAATGCGAAAGTGTGTCTGTCTGCTACGCTTTTACGGCCCAACTACTCGACCGATCTTGATGAAATTTGGTATAGGGATAGTTTGTATCCCGGGCAAGGACATAGGTTACTCTTTGTTCCGGAAAATTAAACAGGAAAAAATCGAATAGAATAATATAATATAATTTTTGAGTATCTTTGAGAACGTAAATTATTATACAGATAAGAACTGGCGAACGTCTGGATTGTTTAAATCTTCGAGTTTAATGGTGAGTTGCCGTTCCTTCAATTTTATATTACTTTCTACAACTATATCATAAATAGTTTAATTATTGAAAGTACCTGCCCATTTTTATAGAAGAAGATAATGAAGAAACTACATAAGTAGACTAGCTACATAGGTATCCTAGCTAAGGTAGGTACTTAATATTTGGTATGTAGTTACGTAGGTAAATTTTCTCCCTAAAACAGTGCGAATAATACCTCAATGGCGTGGGTAGGTACTACCTACCCACGCCATAGAGGTATTATTCGCACTGTTTGTCTAGGTACCTAATTAAGATTAAGTAGGTACTTAAATTAAACTTTGCCCGCGACTTCGATCGTGTGACCTACAGGAAATTATGAATTTTCAAAAATTCCTTAGTGGATGCACAGGGATAGAAATCTGTGTGCCACATTTTAGCCTAACACGATAACTAGATGAAAAGCGCTAGCCGCAAGCAAGACGTAGCGAACACAAAGTATTTTGGACGGCGCATCCCCTTGGCTCTGGCATTTAGAGTAGTTATTTATCCCACAAAGAAAGAGCAACAGTTTTTTTTATTCCACAGGAGTACAAGAGGAGATCCATGCTGCGCGACAGTCAAACGGAGACTGAGGTGAGTTTGCTGCGTGCGCCGTCTGCGGTGTCTGTCGCCAGTGGCGCCACCGACCGCAGCGGAAACACCGATAACTGCGTGGAGGAGTATGTGTGCGATGTTCCTTTTGCGGGTAAGTGGTAGTAACTAGTAATAATGTACACTCTACATGATAAAAGTACTACAGCAGGTAACGGCACTTCGCAAATGAATTTGCGCTAATTACAAGTTGTTCAGTACACCTCATTTCCATTGCCAAACTGTATGTTTCCTATACTGCTGCAGTGCAGTAACTACTTAGTGAGTCAGCGATTATTATCTTTCTCGTACTGTATGATCGCTACACTGCGCTTTTGCAAGCGATGGGGTATGGGCTTAATATAATATAACTGCCATAGCTATCCCTAACAGGTTAACCCGCTACCATCTTAGACTGCATCATCACTTACCATCACGTGAGAATATTGCAGTCAAAATTGTAAAAAAAAAATCTCTACCAAAATATCTGTTTGTATTAAGTTGTCATATCGCAATAGTTACTATTTACGCTGTCAAATTTCACCATGAATCTTGATTTTTTCGAAACGTAGACCTTAATTCACATGTGGATACGTTAAATACGTTAACACTTAACATAAACATTGGACATGTAACGAATGTTTAAATAATGCAAGTACAAAATTTTCGCCTGTCCTCCAAAAAGTCTGACGTCCTCCGTGGCGCAGTTTTGAGCGCTGTTGCCTTAACGTGCGGAGGTCCCGGGTTCGATCCCCGGCAGGGTTCGGAAATTTATAATTTCTGAATTTCCCTGGTCTGGCCTGGTGGGAGGCTTCGGCCGTGGCTAGTTACCACCCTACCGGCAAAGACGTGCCGCCAAGCGGTTTAGCGTTCCGGTACGATGCCGTGTAGAAACCGAGGGGTATGGGTTTAATATAACTGCCATGCCCCTAACAGGTTAGCCCGTTACCATCTTAGACTGCATCATCACTTACCATCAGGTGAGATCGCAGTCAAGGGCTGACTTGTAGAGGATAAAAAATAAAAAAAAAGTCTATTTATCAAACAGGTCAACGTCCGGCCCTTACATCGTCTTGAGCCTTACAAAATTGCCTTTTAAGTTCTATCGCAAGAGCCAATTACCGTTTTTATTGGCAATCAATCTTGTTACCATCATATTTACTAGGGCTTCCAATACCGGGATCCCGGTATTGGCTAATACCGGGATCCCGGACTTTTTTCGCCGGTTTTCAATACCGGTATTGAAATGTCTAATACCGGGATACCGGTATTGGTGACACTATAAACGAAACAGTGACCATTGTATAGATTTCTTGGTACATGCCACTGTTTTGTATTCGGTTAAGTTTAAAACTTGTATCTTAAGCATATTAGCTCAAAAAGAGCACCTTTATTGCTTAAAATCAGCGAAGAAAAGTCGTTTTTGTTCACTCAGAGGGAAAAATTTGTGTTTGAATTTAGATCCCTGAGGCATTTCTATTTCCTTGTCTCTCAAAACGTTCACAAATCTGTTTTATAACTAATGCATGTTTTATTATGATGTATTTTCTTTTAAATAATATCTATTGAATTTTAGATTGATTTGTGTACTGACTAAATTATCGTTTTCTTCGACTTCGATCGACTTCTTACAAAGATATCGTTTATTACTCATTTAGTAGTCACAATACATTTTAATATAGTGGTTTAACGCTCAAGGACCTCAGCAGAGTTTCTCAACAGGTGGGCCTAAAAATTAATATGAGCAAGCCGAAGATCATGTCTAATGCACACGTTCATCCACCCGTCAACCGCCGAATCCAACTCGGCTGGGCAACGTTCGGGAAACTCCGCGACATCTTCTCGTCCAAAATTCCTCAGTGCCTGAAGACGAAAGTTTTCGAACAGTGCGTGTTGCCAGTGATGACTTACGGCTCCGAAACATGACTGCTGGCTATGGGCCTGATAAGAAGGCTCATATGGTCACTCAGCGGGCGATGGAGAGAGCTATGCTTGGAGTAACCCTGCATGATCAACTCAGAAATAAGGAGATCCGTAGGCGAACCAGAGTAACCGACATAGCTCGAAGAGTCGCCAAGCTTAAGTGGCAATGGGCGGGGCACATAGTACGTAGAATCGATAGGCATTGGGGTCCCAAAATGCTTGAATGGTGGCCTTGCACCGGGAAGCACAGTATTGGACGACCCCTCACTAGGTGGACGGACGATATCAAGCGTGTAGCTGGGAGCCGATGGCAACAAGCAGCACAAGACCGTGCTCTGTGGCGATTCATGCAGGAAACCTTTGTCCAGCTGTAGACGTCTATAGGTTGAGATGACGACGACAATAGTGCTTTAATACTTTATTTAAGTAAATTACAATCTTCGACACTAATTTCACTCATTTTTTTAAATTTCCAGCCATATTTATTTAATTTTGTGTGTACGTTGAGAAAGTGCGTCACAAATATACTTTATATTGAAAGTTCCAAATTCAATGGAGGTTAAAAATATATATTTTCGTAAGAATTTATCCAAAAATAGTTCTATATTAAAAATCATACAGTTGATTAATTGATAATAGTAATATAAGTATTAATAAGATTGTATATAAAATGATG
The DNA here is from genome assembly GCA_917051295.2 of Erebia ligea. Classification (NCBI taxonomy): domain Eukaryota; kingdom Metazoa; phylum Arthropoda; class Insecta; order Lepidoptera; family Nymphalidae; genus Erebia; species Erebia ligea. Next base: position 6,044,185 of record OU785241.1, read on the forward strand.
TGATGGAGTTTCAAATCCGTAATTTTCACCTTATTCATGAAACAAACGATATTTTCGTAAGAATTAAGTCAACGCACGAATAGTTATCTGAATTCTCAAGAATTCAGATAACTATTCGTTACTATTTTTTGATTTATTTGTATTTTGAAATACGAATAAATCAAAAAATCAATACTTGGTGATTTTTAAAGAAAATACAATTTCATAAAATATTGCATGATATAAAATAGAGTGAAGGAGTTAATTAACGTTTCGTGAGACAATGAAATACCTAGACATACCAATCCACAGCGTTCTAAATCCGAATTTTTCTCTCGCTGAGTGAAAAAAACGGCTTTTCTTCACTGAATTTAAGCAGAAAAGGCGCCCTTTTTGAGTTAATTTGGTACAAAAAATTTTTTTTTTAAAAACTGTTTGTAATGGTGCCGTTTGCTTCAGAAAAGGCTAGATTCAAGTTAAAAAACATCTACCCCATTTTAAATTTTTTCCAATACCGGGATCCCGGGATCCCGGTATTGAAAAAAATCTTTCCGGTATTAATACCGGTATTGAGAAAAACCGGTATTCGAAAGCCCTAATATTTACCGCTAAGCGTTAGCTGTATAAAGGCTTATAAAACAAGCGTAATTGCCTTCGCCATGTTTTAGTTAGGCTCATCGATATAATCTTTACCTGAAGTGAAATTACCCGAGTTAATTACACGAGTCTCCTCTCAGGAGGGTTTGACCAAAGACCACCACGCTGGTCAAGGGCGGATTGGCAGACTTGATATAGGTAACATTTTACATAGGTAAAGCTCTGAATATTTGCCATATTTAGAGCTCTGCCATAATCATTAAGTAAGTACTAGCTGATGCCCGCGACTTCGCCCGCGTAGTTAAAGTTTTTTGCTTCCCGCGGGAACTCCTTAATTTTCCGGGATAAAAAGTAGCCTATGTCACTCTCCAAGTCCTCAAATCAAATAAATATTATAAATGCGAAAGTTTGGATGGATGGATGTATGGATGTATGTTTGTTACTCAATCACGCTCCAACGGATGAACGGATCTGGATGAAATTTGGCACAGAGATAGATTACAGTCTGGAATAGCACATAGGCTACTTTTTATCCCGGAAAATTAAAGAGTTCCCGCGGGAACCGAAAAACCTCAATCCACGCGGACGAAGTCGCGGGCATCAGCTAGTAGTGTATATAGTGTAGTTGGGTATAGACCATGGTATAGACCAGTGGTCGGCAAACTTATTAGCCAAAGAGCCAAATATGAACATTACAACAATTTAAAAAAAAACTTGGAGCCAAATCTGCTTATTTAGTAAAATAAGTAGTACACTAAATAAAACTAGTGGTTTGCCCCGAACTGAGACCTGAAGTTTTGTTAAAAATACTGAAGCTCATTAAAAATTAAATAATTTCGTTTCCTTATAATATTTATCTAATTTTAGTATTTGTTGTTCAAGTACAGGATATAATTCAAATAATTAGAAAATCTCCACTTTGAAAGCCCCCCCTGAAGTAAAGATTTTTATAACTTTTTAAGCCATATCGTGCTGGAGGCCATTGGTGTACATATTATATTTAAATTTGAAGTAATTACGTTCAGTAATTCAGAAGTTATAAGGCTCTGACAGACGGACGGACGGACGGACAAGTGCAAATTCACTCATGTAGACTCAGAGCCCGCAACCCGCATTGGAGCAGCGTAGTAATTACGTTCAGTAATTCAGAAGTTATAAGGCTCTGACAGACGGACGGACGGACGGACAAGTGCAAATTCACTCATGTAGACTCAGAGCCCGCAACCCGCATTGGAGCAGCGTGGTGGGTCTAAGCTCTAATTCCCACTCTCATATGAGAGTGGAGGCCTGTGCGCAGCAGTGGGACGTTAATGGGCTGTAGTGATGATGGTGATGAGACTCAGAGACCTTCGCTTCGCTCGGTCAAATATTTATTAATGCGAACAATGTGCTTGCATCTCCTTGGAAAGTTTGAGTAAGTCAGGTTTGTATGTTGTTGTTTTTAATTTTAGGCATGATTGCAAGTTCTCATCAATAAGACGACTTTTCAGTTTACACTTGATAATGTTCATACTTGAAAAAAATTGTTCGCATTTTAAGTAGAACCGAAAAAGGAAAGAACGCAGCTTTTTCAGCTGATCGTAAGAGTCAGGAATAGGTACTATTCCAAGCGTTGAAAATGATCATATTGTCTTCCTTCTCGTCATTCAAAGCAGACCACTTGTGCTGTGAACTAAGATCACATTTTTTCTTCTCCAATATTTCCAATTCAACACAAAGACGTTCGAATTTAGAGCGTCAAGTTTTTTTTTAAATGAAAATAATAGTGCGCCTTCCGTGGATATTTGTGCCAGAGCCGCACCACAGATCACTCTTATACTAGCATAATATGTTACTTGTCTCTGTTATACTAGTCCCTGAGCCGCACTTAAGGTGTCAAAGAGCCACATGCGGCTCTGGAGCCGCACTTTGCCGACCACTGGTATAGACCCATGCAAAAAATCACGTCGATCCGTTGCTCCGTTGCGGCGTGGTTGAAGGTCAAACCAACAAACAAACACACTTTCGCATTTATTATATTAGTAAGTATGATAGTATGATTATTGAACATATTATTAATAATAATTCCCTAATTAAATCACCTTCAACGCTTTAAATGTACTTATAGCCTAAAAGTTTGCTAAACCTAAAAATAATTATGAAGACGGCAAATGTTTTTATCAGTTTCCATAAACATAGAAGTAGTTAAGAGGTTAGGATTTAATTTACGTTGATTTCGGAGAAAACGGTAAGCACTAAAATTTTACCTCTTCAAATATTAATAAGTGTGTAAGCCATTGATGTAGAATTTTAGTATCATTCTATTTCTATGGTGTAAGCACAGAGTTAGTAGGGTAACCATAAGTATCAGCTGGAGGTACTCACTCACTTACTCACCTGGGAACTCCACCTTGGTAGAGCACACAATTTTAGCGCGTTTTATTGTATGTTCTGTGTGTAGTGTGTATAGTGTAGATATACTCGAAGATTTTAATAAGGCACTTTTTGAGAAAAACAGCGGATAATACAAGCGTAAACACGCGCATGATAGTTTTGTGTTAATTAGATCTAACGTGAATAATTATTCGGAGTCACTCATTTCGATTATTTATCAATTCACTACACTTTTCAAACTAAATTTTAAAAAGAAGACATTATTTAATTTTTGGTAGAAAATGAACGTGTTCATAGCTGTCCACACTCTACACCGTATTGTGTAGTGCCATGCCGCTAAAGTGGGCCTTTTTTTATTGCGTGATAGACTTGCGCTTGACGACAATCATGCTTAGTGCAAAGCAATGATGAGGTCTAGGTTGGAACGCGCGTGCCTTATAGAAGATGCCTATTCACTCTTGCCTTGAAGGTACTTAAGTTATATGTGGCAGGAAACACGTGCGCTGGGAGGGTGTTCCACATGCGTCGCGTCTCTGTAGTGAGGCCAGACCTTAATGAGTACCTGCCTAAAATCTAGATGATACCTAGATTATGATCACAAAATTAAACAATATTTATTATTTATAAATCAGAAATATTATCAAAGAATTATAGTCACCCTACGGTAGGTAATTAATCACGACCATAGATCTATTACCATTTGAAACAATGTAGTTACATAGTTTTTTTATTGCTAAAAACTAGAAAGTAAAATGTTTTACGATTATAGTTGTTTGATTGATTACGCGGTTGTCTACGTAATATTATAGGAGATAACTGCACTTTTGGTAACCATCGCCAGAAAGGCTGATTCAGTGTTAGGTGGATGTAGAGCTCTCCACTGATCACAAAAGTTACAGTCTTTAAAAAAATATTAGCAATTATTATGTCGTCGTTGATTGATATTAAATTTTTTTTAGCAGCAATCAATGACGACATATTAATTGCTAATATTTTTTTACAGGAACGCATAGTAAGTATAGCTTATAACGTCTTTGAGACGTGATATCTAGTACAAGGTCCATCCACAGTCGTCAGTTTTTATGCTGTTTACATAGGTACTGCGCATACTTTAATACTGTACAAGAATCAGCTTTTCTAATTATCGTTCATTTTTGGTAACAATAAACCGTCTTTGAACGGACATATCTAGCGAAAGGCCCATCCACATGCAGGCAGACTGTAACTTTTGTGATCAGTGGAGAGCTCTACATCCATCTAACACTGAATCAGCCTTTCTGGCGATGGTTACCAAAATTGCAGTTATCTCTTAGTCTACTACGTGCCGCGCCGCGTCGCGTCGCGTCTCTGTAGTGAGGCCAGACCTTATAATGAGTACCTACCTAAAATCTAGATGATACCTAGATTATGATCACAAAATTAAACAATATTTATAAATCAGAAATTTTATCAAAGAATTATAGTCACCCTACGGCAATTAATCACGACCATAGATCTATTACCATTTGAAACAATGTAGTTACTAGTTACATAGTTTTTTTATTGCTTAAAACTAGACAGTAGTAGAACTAGAAAGTAAAATTTGTTTTACGATTATAGTTATTTGATGGATTACGCGGTTGTCTACGTCGTAAGCTTGGTGGTTTAGAAAGCGAAATTAAATTACCGACTTTTTTTAATGTAGATGTACTGAATAAATTTTATTCAGGCTCTTTATATCGCTGAGTTTCACGGTACAAATTCTAAAATTAAATACAGATCAAACTATAGTTTAATCACAATATTAATGTATTGGATGCAGCGTTATGATTTAGTAAGCTTGATTTTTAAAGTTTCGTGCAAGTCAGCGTAAAAGCTATGATTGGTTTAAGTAAAAGATAAGTGAATGGTAAGTGTGACGATCATGCGGTTGCGGTTATTTGACTTACTATCGGGCATCTATGGTTAAATTTCAACCAAGCCAATATTTCAAATTTCTCATCGTGTAAAAATATAGTTTACCTAGGTTATAAATGACCCACCTTGGCTTCGCTCTAGTGGAAGACCTGAAATTTATAGAGGTGTATAGAAAATCTACATTAAAAACGAATTCTAGACCCTGTTCAGCCGTTTTAGCGGAACCTTGTCAATCTGTGTCTCCTATACTAGCGAAAGCTGGCGATTTCTTTCCCGTGGAATTCAAAAAATCCTAGCTTGACCTTGATATATGATATTAGTAGGATATGACATAGGTATCTATAGTAAGACATGAACCTAGGTAAAGGGCAAGTATTACGTCTACCAATACCCAATATTATGTTATTCAAGCCAACGTTTTAAATGCCGCTATAGGATACCTCAAACCGCACCTCAGAAACCGCGGCTTCCTCATAGCTGCGATTTACACGTTGAAACATATTAGCTGGGTTACCGCAAAGCTGCCCATCCGCTAATAAATATCATATGTAGCTGGAGAGATAGGTAGATATTTAACATAAATTTTAAGTACCTACTACCTACTATTGGAATGAAAGTAGCGGTCTATGTAACTTACCAGCCTACCGGTAAAGCTGTAGTTACCAAGCAATTTTTGTCGAACTACCTGTCGCAGTAGGGGGCGATGCGCTTTTAAATGGCAGGTTCCGGGTTCGATCCCCGGCAGCGTCAATTCGAAAATTTATAATTAAACTAGATGATGCCCGCGACATCGTCCGCGTGGATTAAGGTTATTTGATATACCTACCTGTACCAAATTTCATCAAAAGTGGGCTGTGAAAGCGTAGCAGACAGACATACACATTTTCGCATTTATAATATTAATACTAGATGATACCCGCGACTTCGTCCATTCCTTAATTTTCCGGGATAAAAAATAGCCTATGTCCTTCCCCGGGATACAAACTATTCCCACACCTTTCATCAAAATTGTTTTAACAGATGGACTCTGAAAGCGTAGCAGACAGATAGACAGACACACTTTCGCATTTATAATATTAGTATGGATAAGTAGGTACTATAATGGATTAAATAAGTACCTAAGCAGCCAGCAGGTATTGTAATACAAACTAGGAGCGCAATTTTAATTCAGGGAGTCCCTACCTATGAAGACGTAGGTACCTATTGTTTATTTTTTGCAAATGGTGCCCATGTGTAACGCTGTAAGTACTAAAGCGTGAGACGCGTGTAAGGACAATAAGAAGGCCTCAAATCGGTGACGCGACGCATTGGCGCCGGGCTCGGCCTGCGCCTGCGCATCGCTTTGTCCTTTTTGGACCGTTATAGCAATTATTGTGACGTCGACTGTTTGTGCGTTTCCTAAATAATCCGAAACTCAAACTAAAATTATATTTATTCAAAGTATAAGACGTTATGGTGATAATTAACCATGGTATCTTAAAACTAAAGCTACGAGGGTTCCAAACGCGCCCTGGTCTAATAAGAGCCCACAGCAAACTCAGCCGGGAAACTAATCAACCACTGAGGAGTGAAGCCGAACCACTGAAGATGGATATTAGAATTTTAATATATTAGAATGCTTTCATCCCAGAAAATGAAGAAATACCTGGAAGGAAGCCCCTGGGGCTTTAAAAACTAAACACAAATCCATTCTAATATTAAAAATGCGAAGGTGTCTGTGTGTCCGTCATTCACGGCTCATCTGTAAAACGGATTTTAACGGAGAACACAAATTACATAATGCTAGTTTTTATCCCGGATAATCAAATAATTCCCTCGGGTTTTTTCAAAAACCTATCCACGCTAAGCTAACGGAGTAGTGCGCATCATCTAGGTACTCTATACTAATATTATAAATGCGAAAGTTTGGATGGATGTATGGATGGATGTTTGTTACTCAATCACGCCAGAACAGCTGAACGGATCTGGATGAAATTTGGCACAGAGATAGATTAAAGTCTGGAATAACACAGGCTACTTTTCATCCCGGAAAATTAAAGGGTTCCCGCGCGAACCAAAAAATCTCAATCCACGGGGACGAAGTCGCGGACATCAGCTAGCTGCTAGTTAGAAATAACATATTATGAAGATCGTTGTCCTTTTATAAGACTTGTATAATATTATGCTAATATGCAAGATAGGTAGATATAATATTACAAAACAATATGATTTGTGCATAATATTCTATGCATCAGTTATACAATACAGCTACGTAATCCACGCAACGTCCACGTAATAATATAGGTACCATCTATGCTCTATGAAATAATTCCGTAAAAGATAAGCACTATAATACCTATGAATATGAAATACGAATGCGTTTCGTTTTTCTGAACAACTGGAGTCGTTAGATAAATCTAAATAAGTACGTCATGTGCATTTAATTTCATGCGTTTTGAATTTGAATTTTGAAATAGGTACTAAACATAGATTCTCGCTGGCGCTACAACCGCCAGCGAGACCATCTTAAATCTATAGTACTAAAATTATACATCAATGATTTTGAAACAACCTACTCGTATGTACACTGAGAAAAAAGACCTTCCGAAATACGGAAGGTATTACCGTCCCTTTTGACTCAGTAGGAAATTTACCTTTCAACTTGGAAGGATATTATTACCGTCCAAAATTTCCTTCCAAACAATGTCTGCCTTCTATTTCGGTGGGTAATACGTACCTTCCAAATTTCGGTCGGAAATTCCTACTGAGTCAAAAGGGAAGGTAATTTTTGGAAGGAAAATAAATGACGGTAAATACATACTTGGTCATATTTGTTAGGTAAATATAAATAACCTTCCAAACCTAGAAGGTAAAGACATAATATTACCTACCTAAGGCGATGGCGAATACGGAGCGGTCTTTTGCAAAATTATAGGCTTTCAAAACGCCCTGTCCCAGCAAGGGTGGAAGCAGGGGTCCGTATATCACCTATGAATTATGCTGTGCTATGCGCTTTCAATGAATGTCCCAACTAGGTGGAAGCACCATTTGCCACGATGCAGGTACCGATACAAGCGGACTTGGCGATATATATGTGTTTGACTGGCGCCACCCTATACCGCGAGTCAATATACGCGTAGCGACATCTAGTGGTCGGGTCGAGTACTACATTCGGTGTTACAATTTCTATTTAATAAAACTTATTCGTTTTCCTTCCGATACCGAAATATTCCAATTTGTTTGGAGAGATATTATCATCTAATTTAGAAAGATGTTCCTTGTGTTATTTTCTCCATATGTGATCCATCTAATTTGGATGGTTATTCCTTCCAGCGAGCCTTTCTAATCCCTTCGTTTTTGATGGAATAGTAATGTCACTTCATTTCCTACTAAATAAGAGGGTAAATATCCTTCAATTTCGGAGGGTAATTATGCGTTTTCCTTCCGACACTGTTCCTACCGAAAAATTATAATTGATTTAGAAGGATACTCCTTGTGTTATTCCCTCCAAGTGTGATCCATCTAATTTGGATGGTAGTTCCTTCCAGCGAGCCTTTCTAATCCTTTCTTTTTTGATGGAATAGTAATGTCAATTTATTTCCCACTAGTTAAGAGGGTAAATATCCTTCAATATCAGAAGGTTAGCTGCGTTTTCCTTCCGACAACTTTGGATTTGAATTCAGAAGGACATTAACATCTAATTTGGAAGGATAAATTTGGGACGAATTATTATAATGCATCCTTATTTAGTAGGAATATTTAGCTGGAAGGAAATTCCTTCTTGGTTAATTCCTTCCAACAAATTTCCTTCCTTTATGTTCTTCCGTATTAGACGGATAAAATTCATTACCTTCTAAATATCGGTAGGAATTTGGCAGTTCCCCGATTCAGAAGGTAATCGGTGGAAGGAAAAGACCCAATTTTGGAAGGAATCGGTTTTAGAAGGTAAAAATCGGAAGGTAAACAAGGAAATTTTTCTCAGTGTAGGTACCTAGTTACCTACATATTAGGAAATTATAGAGTAGGATAAAAGCTGCTTATTAAAGTACCTACAGTTTACATCGCTGGGATTTTTTCTTATCTTTTTTTTATACATTAAAAGTTAGCCGTTGACTGCGATCTCACCTGATGGTAAGTGATGATGCAGTCTAAGATGATAGCGGGCTAAACTGTTAAGGGCATGGCAGTTACATTAAACCCATACCTCTAATCGGTTTCTACAACGGCATCGTACCGGAACGCTTAATCGCTTGGCGGCACGTCTTTGCCGGTAGGATGGTTACTAGCCACAGCCGAAGCCTCCCACCAGGCTAGACCAGGGAAAATTAATTATAAATTCCCAAATTGACCCTGCCGGAAATCGAACTCCGCACGGGGAGACCGGGGATGGTTGGCTATAGGGGCAGGTAGACTAATCAACAATAACTCGCCACTATCACGTGTTTTTCATCAACCAATTATGTGTGACGATGCCTCCCCGCGACCCGCTAACTTGTGCGAAGTGAGCCGCCGCAGTAGCGCGGGGTTTGTGAGTGGCATCACATTTTGTATTTTTGGTCTCGGTAAGTAACTTTTTTCGTTCGTACTTTTTTTGTTATCGTGTGTATGGATCTGTTAGAAACAATGTATTTGTTATGCCTAATGTAAATATGATAGTTTTAATCTATATTACACTGTATTGCTTCCATGTTAGTGCCAGAGTTTGCATATGAGACGCAGGTAAAATTCAAAATGGCGTCAGGGGTTGGTTGACCAATTGTTTTCGGGGTAGGTAGACTTATTAGTTTAGTTATTAAAAAAAAGTTATTCTTTAAAATAAGTATAAAATTTTATACTTATTTTAAAGAATTGTGTGGGCTAAAGGTTAATGTGCATCTATGTAACACTAGTATGGTCTCTCTCACATACTAAATTACAGTTGTATTTTTACAGAAAAATGAGGACGTACATAAGAGAATCTGAAAGGGGTGATGTACCAAAAGATATCCTAGAAAGAGCTTGCCACGCAGTAATCTTCGGTAATAATAGCATAAACGCCACATCAAAAAAATACCAAATTCCATACAAAACGTTGCATCGTAATATAACTAAACTTAAACTTAAGCTAGAAAATAATCCGAACCTCAGGAGAGCAGATTTGACCCTGGACACGGCGGGGTACATAAAAATAAAAGTTTATGATAATCACTAATTCAAAGATGATAATATATTTTTTTTAGTAGATATACTTAAAAACTCTAATATGAGACTGATTGTTCTATTTTCATTATTAAATTAATTTTTAGAAAAGAAGTTTTCTGTTTTAATAGTTTATACTTTATAATATTAGATACTCACAAGTTAATATTGAATAATATTTTCATAAAAGCAATTTGATCTGTGATTAGAAATTTATTAGAATAATTCAAGTTACAATTAAGTTTGAAACAGAAAGTACAAAAATTAATCTTACCTACTTATTGTTAATTTAAGTTTTTTTTAAATAGTTTAAAAAGTGACTTTTACCTTTAGTAAATTTCTTTATTAACCGAGAATGGAGCTCAAATTTAAGTTTGTTTATAATTAAATAAAAAGTTTCTATCATTTAGTACATTTTAATGTTTTATTTTATACTTATCCTCTTTATTTACACCAATGATGTTATATATAATTGATTTACCAATGATGTTATATAATATATATTTACACTAATAACTGCCTAGGTCAACCTACCCCATGCTTATGGTCAACTTACCCCGGATATGGGGTAGGTTGACCAAGCGTCAGGGGTTTAGAAAATCGACTAAATAAGTATTATAATGAAAAATATATAGGTTATAGATTAGTATTTTAGGTACCTGAATAGTTCTTCTATCTGTATCAACTGTTGTTTTTGTTATATTAAGTTAAACATCTGAGATATACGAGCTTAAGTGAAAAGTTAGTCTACCATCCCCGGTCTCCCCTAAAGAGTTAAGACATTTCCACTACTCGTTAGAAAAGGATTTTCAGAAATGGCATCAGAGCGAAGTCGCCTGACTAAATCGTCCAGCAAAGGAAATGCCAAAAAAATATAAAAAAATGCACTTTTACACCCAGAAAACCGTAAATCCGAGTGAATAGGCATTTTCTAGGCAAGCGCGCTCCAACCTAGACCTCATGATTGCTTTCTTCTTCTTTTTCTGCAATAAGTAGGCTGATAATAAAAAATCAGCCAATCACAACGCTTGAGATTGTAGCAATGTGATATCAGGAGATCATTAATTTTATACGAATGGGGTTAGTAAGATCTTTAATCGATTCGAAAGCACTTTTAATAAGTTTTCTTGAATAAAAAAACGTAGACCGTTTTGTCCTGTTGTGGTACTTTTTACTTACTTTACCTAGGTACATGTTTATACTTAAGGTTAGTTATTTTCAAAATATTATGCGGAAGAAAATTAACGCCAGTTTGTAAAGTAAACTTTTAATTTATATTGTCAACTTTTTTAATTTAAATCGAGAGTTTTTGGTATAATTTATTTTGTTACCTTGTTTTTCACATAAATTTCTTTATCGCCAAGACGACCTTATGTACATAATAATAAGGACATTCTTATGCTTAACGGGTCTTAGGTATAGGGTTAGCATTTGTTTTGGTTTTTAAGGACATCCTAAAAGGATCTATGTATCAAAAAACTCGAAGTGGCTAAATTTATTATTCTATGATTATGTGATGAGGTAACGATGACAGCTGTTCATATTGGACTTTTGAACATTGATGTAGAATTCTATTTCGATGCTTTTGAACAAACAAATTATGGTCTATTTTTAAATTCGACAAGTTCTCATAATTTATACTTAGCTTAAATCGAAAAGGATATAGGTAATTCTTCGGTCGATGCGAGCAATGAATACTAGCACCACAAATTAATTTGTTTATTTTCATGCTGCTGTTATTGATAACATTGTAGTTTGCATAGGTAGGTACCTACCTAGTTTGTTTTTTTAATAAAACAGTGTCAAAGATATTTGCAATTTAGATATTAGTTACGTATACTTACTAAGAAAAGGTCTCTAGTTCTCTACCTATGGACGTATTTTCTCGAAAAAATACCTCTAGTTGTATGTAACACGTTTATTCCGTATTTATTTAGCCCTAGCTGATGCCCGCGACTTTGTCCGCGCGGTTTGTTTTTTCCGCGGGAACTCCTTAATTTTCCGGGATAAAAAGTAGCCTATGTCACTCTCCAGTTCCTCAACTATACCCATGCCAAAAATCACGTCGATCCGTTGCTCCGTTGCGGCGTGATTGAAGGACAAACCAAAAAACCAACAAACCAACAAACAACCACACTTTCGCATTTATAATATCTATTAGTATGATTCATTCACAAAAAATATATTATAATCTAGAAGATATAGATACCTAAGAGAGATCATGGCAGATTTCAATTTTTCTAGTGCCTACCTACTGCTTTAAAAAATCATCAAAAGATCTCAACTTTTTTAGTAGTACCTAACACGTTCATTCGTTCAGTTTTTATCGTAAGGCTGATATTACACTATCATATATTCATCATATATATATGATGTCATATCTGTCAAGTTCTATGATCATATTTATATGATGCAGTTCTTCATTTTTACATATTACACTATTGACCCACATATGATCATATAAACGTCCTAAACTATCAAGATGGTTAACGATTTAGCCGTGTTTTCCGTTGCTTTATGTGCAATTATTTTATTAATTGCATTAAAAAATATTGGTGAAAAATAAAACTAGAAATAAAAGACGAATTTGGGTTAGATCGTGGGTAGCAAGGCGACCAGATTATTATATAAACACTCATTTTCCTCGTAGAGGCTAAATATTAGTCTTTTTGTAGTTTCGATATTCCAGTCGAAATTCTTTGTTTTGGAAGATGCCATCTTTTTTGCTTAGACGGATACACAGACTATGTAGAGATGCTACGCATGACGGATATGATCCTACTTGTACGCTAGCTTTCAAATAGGATCCCATAACTATGATCATAGACAAATGTGCATATTACACTATCATATGTTCTTCATATAAAAATGACTCGTATATCTATGATCATATATATATGATAGTGTAATATCAGCCTTAGGCCTTTAAAGAAAATCTATATACAAAATTTTTTGAGTTACTGCGCCACCTGCATTAATTGCCACTGCTTAAATTTCATTGCTTTGTGACTCTCTTCTAAATATGGTAACCCTTGTGTAAGTTTATATTATACTTATCTCTTTTGTCCCGCCACGCCGCCGCCCCGTTACGAGTCGCGACTCAGTCAACCGAGTGTGACTTACACTAGGTCATGGTTCTTGGCTTTACGTACATTATGTTACGACTTACGAGTAGTATCTTAGTTAACTTGCCAAGTGCAGTCAGACTCTCCTACCGAGGGTTAAGAGAGCTCTGGGGAACTCTTTGCTTTTCTAGAATACAAATAGCATATGTCCTTCCCCGGGATACAACCTATATTATTCGTAATAAATTTTGTCAAAATCGGTTGAACAGATGGTCCGTAAAACCTAGCAGACAGACAGTCACTTTCGAATTAATTATAATATCAGTATGGATAGGTTCCCCAAACAACTCTTAGGTTTGATAAGTCAGTCCTTCCTCTCCTTAGGTCTGGTCTTAGTCATAGGTCAACGGTTTGACCTTTCGCTTTCGACTTAGACCACCTGCCAGATAGAACTAGCTTTAGAATGTAACATCACATTAGATGTATAATGTAAAACATCTACATTATACATCTTGTTATTGTATACTAGATGGTGCCCGCGTCTTCATCCGCGTGGATTAAGGTTTTTGATTCCCGCGGGAACTCTTTGGTTTTCCGGAAAAAAAGTAGCATATTATATTATCCTTCCCCGGGATGTAACCTACCTCTACACCATTTCATCAAAATTGGTTGAACAGATGGGCCGTGAAAGCGTAGCAGACTGACAGACAGACAGACTTTCGCATTTATAATATTAGTATGGATATGGATAACTTAAAATGCACACCTGTAAAATAATATAGCACTCAGACTAGCGTAGGTCCTAGTCAGTCTATAAACTGAATATGCATAAAAGGCTTATGAGAACTTATTTGAGGTTTTATATACATTGGAACTTTGTAGGACTTACAGTAACACTTACAAAATTACAGAATTAGGAAGACCTAGTAGCATTTTTGCTTCCAGGTGGATACTACATAAAAATTAAAAATAATCTCCCAAGAGACAAAACAAATCCCAAGAGACAAAAGAGACAAGTGACAAAAACTTGATGTAATTACGAGTAGGTAATAGGTATATGTAACTTGTATGGAACTCGTATTGGTTCTTCAAGGTGAAATGCCGGACAATAATTTTATTACCACAGAGAAACAAGTTTTGTAATTAAATCACTATCAAGAAAAGTGACTGTAATTGTGGAAGTGTTTAATTAATTAAAATCGTAAATGGCAGCTTGTCGTATATCGTGAATAACTTTTTAAACCAACTATTTTCTATTGACCCATTGATGTAGAATTTTAGTATGTATTGACCGATAATTTATTGTGTTTATGAATATCCATACTCATAATATAATAAATGCGAAAGTGTGTCTGTCTGTCTGCTAAGTTTTCACGACATTTAGCCACGCGGAAGTCACGGGAATCATGTAGTTTTTTTACCGACTTCCAAAAAAGGAGGAGGTTCTCAATTCCGCGCGTTTTTTTTTAAGGTATGTCGGTGCATATCTCTGTGGTTTCTAAACCGATTTGAAAAAATTCTTTTACATTAATCAGTCTCTTCACCGAGCCGACGCTAATCATAGAAACTTCTGCATGTGAGTATTTTCATTAGATTTTCAGAAATAGATAGGCCGATTCTGCAAGAAGGTTAAGAGTATATACCTAGGTACAGCGGAAACAGTTAGGTATAGTTTTTTAATAATATTATGAAAACAAGATTTCAAGACCAAATCAACGAGCCCAAAACACGATTCATCTTCTGTATTCAAGGAAAGTCCATAGACTTTCCTGAATGCAACTTCAACACTTGCCCCCCGATTGTTTCAGGAAATCGTAATCGTAATCGTTTGTCAAAAGGATAATTCGACCTGTTTAAGGAATTCATAGATGCCTGCACGTCAAAAAGCATGTATGAACTCCTGAAAACAGTTCGAGTAATACGTTTTAAGCTGTCAAATGATTACGATTTGCTTAGACAATTGGGCCTATGATTGGTTAACAGTCTTCTACTATTGGAGAAAATCCATTGACGCAGCAAAAATACCTTAATTTCAGCCAATCAACACAATTGAGACTGTAACAATGATTGATGCAGGTTTTACATAATTAGGCTACAGTGTTCAGGACAAATCAAACGGCAACCTCATTTGTCAAAATCAAGAAATTTAGCAATTATCTTAATTATTATTATTGGTAAGGGCATAAAGAGCTAAACTCTATATTATACTTTATACTAGGACTAAGGCTCGGGGCGAATGAGCCACCGACTACAGCCACCGGTGGCTAGGCGACGAGCAGTGATAATAGCCGCCGCGTAAGTTGAACTAAGCGCAGAAACACCGGGTGTCAAACGAAGTGCGGTATGAGGTGAGCCGCGAGGGGCCGCGCGTTACCATAGTCCCCAGTCCCCCCCACGCTTTCGCGGCCCTGTAGTACAACTTACGGAACGCGATTTAAAACATTATTTTTCATACTTTTTGTCAAGACACGCCACAAACGTGTGGTCGGTGATGGCCACGCGTTACAGTAGTGTGTAGCGCGACAGCCACCGGTGGCTGTGCCGTGTGGTCGGTGGCCCGTATGCGCCAAGCCTTTATAGTCTGTTCAGTCACCGGCGCGTCGTCTGCGCGTTGACGCATCGTTGTCGTCCCGTCACGCCGGCGTCACTTCAGCTTCGACGCCAAATGTCACTAGTCCATTTCCTACTACAAAAGTAAAAGAAAGGGTCCCTGACTCAACGGGTTTAATTTGGACTCTTGGCAACTTTACAGATGAGAGATGAGTGTTTTGTCATCCATCCGCGCTTGTAAATGGCTTGTTGAGTTTCATCTACTATAGGTAGGTATTAGGTATCTAACTAGCTACTTCCTTTGTGCTTCCCTTAATAACTTGATGGCGACTGAGGAATTGACTGAGTGCACAAACCGACAAATCATCCTTTGAGTTCAGAGGTGCAGGCTCTTTTGGAAGTCCATTCGATCAGAATCCGAGAAGTATGAAGGGGTGCGAAAGGTTGCGTTCTTGACGGACCGCATTAACCACTATACTACTTGCATGATCAAGAATACGCAAGCAACATTCGTCGAAACGGATGCAGTGTGAAAATTGAAATCGACAGCCGGATTCGATCCGACTTGTCTCGGATTCGGATCGGATGCAGTGAGGAAAGGCCCTCCCTTTTTTTTTAATAATAATAATCTCAAAAGGGCTAATACTGATTAGCAACTTTCCTTATCTTTATTATTTGGGATGTTTGCAGGTAACCGCAAAATACTAATGATCTCTTAATGGTAGGTTCTGCACAAAATTATTAACAAAACAGTCTTTAAAAACTCTAATTGAAAAAGAAATCATTCTAAAATAATTTTATTGGCTGCTCTAAAGTGGCATTACTCTGCGCGACGCGACGCGCGGATAGTAGATAGGTCATTGAGCGACTAATGCCTACTAAAAAAAGAACTGGATAGGATATAGTGTACATAAAAAAACCCACATAGTTAAACAAAAACTTCGATAAAACTGTGACGAGTAAAAGTATTCGCCAAGGGGGTAACATTTCTCGACATACCATTTTTGCAATCCAAATAACATATTTGTTACGCTTTCGAATTTAAATCAATCAACTTTTTAGAATACTAATATTATTTACAATGTCAAATTAGGCTACAAGCTGTCAACAAGTAGAAATGACTAATCATAGCAGGTCAATTGCTCTGACACTTCAGGCTGCGCGTGCGCCGCGTTCAACGCCTTCCGTGTTATTGATCCTAACCATAAATAGCACAATCATAAATGCTTGAAGTATTTAAAACAATTTTGATGTTAGCTATAACTAGCTTATGCCCGCGACTTCGTCCGCGTGGAATAAGATTTTTTGATTCCCACGGGAACTCCTTAAATTTACGTACTCTTCCTCTCCTTTACTGCTTGTCCTATAGAGGGTCCTCAACTATACCCATGCAAAAAATCACGTCGATTCGTTGCTCTGTTTCGGCATGATTGAAGGACGAACCAACAAACCAAAAAAACAAACGCACTGCACCGCATTAATAATATTAGTATGATTTATCCTTTCATCATCCCATCATCCCATCCATTTTTTGACGACGTCCGTGGCGCAGTGTTGAGCGCTGTTGCCTTAACGTGCGGAGGTCCCGGGTTCGATCCCCGGCAGGGTTTGGAAATTTATAATTTCTGAATTTTCCCTGGTCTGGCCTGGTGGGAGGCTTCGGCCGTGGCTAGTTACCACCCTACCGGTAATCGTGCCGCCAAGCGATTTAGCATTCCGGTACGATGCCGTGTAGAAACCGAATAGGGGTATGGGTTTAATATAACTGCCATGCCCCTAACAGGTTAGCCCGCTACCATCTTAGACTGTCTCATCACTTAAGTACCATCAGGTGAGATCGCAGTCAAGGGCTAACTTGTAGTGGATAAAAAAAAAAAAACCGTTATTCCAGGTCATTTCTGCCACGCACCTGCAAATTGTGAAACCAGCTTCTATCTTCTGTGTTCCCTCACGATTATAATATGGGGCTCTTCAAAGGACGGAAAAACAAATATCTCAAAAGCCAGCAACGCATTGGCGGTTCCTCTGGTGCTGCAAATGTTCATGGGCGGCGGTAATCTGCACGTACCATCAGGTGACCCACCTGCTCGTTTGCTCGCTACATATTTAAAAAAAAATAGCAACGTATCCCCGGCACACTGATGAGTGGAACTCTCCTCGCAGGGTGAGAAGGGTTTTGGCCAGGGTCCACCACATTAAGTGCGGATCGGCAGACTTTTTTTTTTTAATCCACTACAACTCAGCCCTTGAATGCGATCTCACCTGATGGTAAGTGATGATGCAGTCTAAGATAGTAGCGGGCTAACCTGTTAGGGGCATGGCAGTTATATTAAACCCATACCCCCTATTCGGTTTCTACACGGCATCGTACCGGAACGCTAAATCGTTTGGCGGTACGTCTTTGCCGGTAGGGTGGTAACTAGCCACGGCCGAAGCCTAATAATAATAATACCTACTCATACTAATTTAATGTAAACAAATAGTTCCCTTGAAACATTTTCATTTGTTAAAGCACTATGATGCCACACACAGATTGACAGAAAAAGCAATTCTTTTAGAGAGAAAAAGACGTAGGGTTTTGCTAGTTTACTCCGAGTATCTAGATTGGAGTTATCTACCGTTAAGTTACTTTATTGGCCTAAATATGACTCTTATAATTAATTCTAATGACTTATAAATTGAAATTGATTAACATTTTAATGATTTATTTTTAATCTTTGAATGGTCAAGAATGACCGGTGTAACATAAATAAAGAGGAATACAAAACGGTTTTGTTATGCAAAAAACAAGTCGGATAGAGGTCAGATAATAAACTATCGTGATATCTATGTACTACTGTATAATACGCGTGAAATTATTCTATCAAATGCCATCCAAGGCGAACCACCTGAGTATTAGAATAAAACATTGACCTGCAGTATGCAGCCATTCGTTTTATTAAGGATATTAAGCTTATTTAATGGTGTCACGTGTGTTAATACTTTTCAATAATATAACACCACAGAATAGGTGATAGTACAGATAATACTCAATTCGTTTCAGTCGAGGTAAAATTGACACAGGCTATTCATTAAAAGTAGGTAGGTATATAGGAGTTCTTTAAAAACATCATGGCATGACCTAATATAAACTATGTACCTTAAAATAATATAGTATCTATCCAAATACCTACCATTATTTCTCTATGCTAGGTTCTATGAAACTTTAAGAAGGTAGATTATGGTGTAGTTATATGTAAACATTTTTGTCCTATTTCAGAAACTGTAGATATTAGAAATCAACAGGTTAGTTAATATTATTTAACAATGTATTATCAATATCATATAATTAATAATTATTAGAAATCTTTCTAGATTTTTGTTCTATTGCGTCCATTGATGTAGAATTTTAGTCATTCTATTCCAATGATTGCGTCAATACAAAAACCCATCTCAAACTCAGACCGCACTGTTATACTAAAATAAATATTACAAAAAGTTCTTCCAGTAGAAATCATGTCTCACAATCAAAAGCCCTTGGCCCTAGACGACGTTACCTGCCCCTGTATTTAACTAAAAATATACTGGTTACTGCTTACACGGTGAATAAACACTGCTTAAACCGACCTAAAAAAGGAGGCTTCACATAAAGCGAAATAGTATAGAAGAAAGGAGGTTTTAAAATTGGACGGTTAATAAGTGCGCCGGCGCATGTTATAATGTTTTTCTCTGTCAGTTGTTCTCGCGCATCGATCGTGTTGCGTCGCGTAGATCATTTCTTTATCGATCATTTAAGAAAATCCAATTTT
This sequence comes from Erebia ligea, assembly GCA_917051295.2. Classification (NCBI taxonomy): domain Eukaryota; kingdom Metazoa; phylum Arthropoda; class Insecta; order Lepidoptera; family Nymphalidae; genus Erebia; species Erebia ligea. The sequence goes on from OU785241.1 coordinate 6,063,590, forward strand.
CTGTGATCTATCAGAGTTATTACTAGTGTTATCGAATGTTTTGTAACAAGTAGTGAATAATACAACGGACATTTTCTTTTAAGAGATTCCTTATCAGCTTCGGTAGTCATTTTTGTGTATTATCTGTAATACTGTATAGATAAGAGTGATAGTGGCTTGTTTAACATTCTTAACCTATAGGTAACCCACAGATTATGAATTGAATTTGTAATTTGTAAGATTTTCACTAAGGCCTGCTTGCAGAAAAACCTGCTTATCCTTTTAACCCAGAGTTAGCTGTTAGTTTGACAGAATTCGTATAAAACTTTGGTCAAAATTTAAAATTTATTCCTGGGTTATACGTAACCTGGCGTGTCTGCAAGCGGGATTAAATGATTAAGATTTACTTATCTATAAAACGTCAAACGACTCCCTAGTTTTGCTTGTAGGGTTTGAAAAAAAAACCGTAATTTAAAATTAATTCCATGAGTTAAAACTTCTCATTGATTCGATCTTTGACACTTCATTTTAATCACAGTCCTGCCAGTGTGCTCAGCATCATAAATGCTAAAATACAGGTTCAGTTAGTCAATCATTATTTCAAGTAATACCAACGATTTGATAGCAATGATACTAGGGGGGATGATATCATTGCAATTCTCTTATTAAATGCATTATCGACTGGTAACAAAGGTACCCTTAGCACTATCTCGCGATTTATTATTGCCAGCATTACCATTTTCATGGGATGAAATATCTGTAGGTATATATTCCAGTCAATCAGACCGATACAATAATATTAGTTGCTAAAGCTTCGTTTTGGTGTTTTTTATTTTAAAACTTTTTATTTTTAATATTTCTCACGAACCTACTTTACATTATGAACTATTTTTAGGATCTATAAAACAGACATATGAATTTCAGTCTCATATGAAAGCTATCTAACATTGTACGGAGAATGATTTCAATTAAGAACTTCCTCGTTCTTTGAAGTAGTTTCAAAACAGAAGCTTCCTAATTTGTAGTTACTTATCATCTTTACCATATAGGTATACCTACTGTACAGTGTACACTGATTACTATCGTCATAATGATTGAGTCACAGTTTCAAATAGATGATTGAATTTTTTCGACATTGGAAACCGTTTAACGTATTGTGTGAATATTTTTATTATCTACTATCAATAACTTGTTAATGCTGTAATGATTATGATGATAAAAACATAGTTAAAGTAGACTGGCCTTGCTTATTATACCAAATAACGACTTATACTTACGGACCTACCTGTTCATTATGCCTTTACAAAAAAATCGGTCTATCCTAGTACCCAATAGTACCTACCTACTTCTATTTATTTAGTTTTTGTTTCCTTTGGTAGGCATGAGTTAAAATAATAGTTTGTCATTGTTCGATATCTTTTTCATTTTTCCAAATCTTAACATATGTACTTCAGCACGAGTTAATAAATTTTAGATCATTTTTCATTTTCTGCGTCCTTTAGGGCAATGTTCCACGATCTTTTTGACCAAAGAACACCAATGATTCCCTTCTATCTGTTTTGTAGATAAATATTTTTCTCTGCTCTTTCAATTTGAGAATCGTCGCGTCCATTCAAAAGAAATATGGTTTCTGGTATCTAGGTAAACAATTATAATATTAATGCAGTCAGCAATTCATTCAATATTCATTAAGCATAATATTGACATTAGAAATATGAATCAGTGTTTATCATAGCCTATAATTAGTGTTAGGTTATTGTTCAAACTAATATTTGGTTAACCCGCAGCATGACCGCTTAAGTGGGGTCACTAGTAACTACGTTTGTGTACAAATTAACTTTTAAAACCGGCCAAGTGCGAGTCGGACTCGCGCACCGAGGGTTCCGTACAGGTTTGTACGGAACCCTCGGTGCGCGAGTTATAAATTATTAAGTTAAGTTTTAAATTATTAAAAAAAAACTACTTACTAGATCTCGTTCAAACCAATTTTCGGTGGAAGTTTGCATGGTAATGTACATCATATATTTTTTTTAGTTTTATCATTCTCTTATTTTAGAAGTTACAGGGGGGGGGGGACACACATTTTACCACTTTAGAAGTGTCTCTCGCGCAAACTATTCAGTTTAGAAAAAAATGATATTAGAAACCTCAATATCATTTTTGAAGACCTATCCATAGATACCCCACACGTATGGGTTTGATGAAAAAAATTTTTTTGAGTTTCAGTTCCCCCCCCCCAAAATTTATTATTTGTTTTCTATTTTTGTGTGAAAATCTTAATGCGGTTCACAGAATACATCTACTTACCAAGTCTCAACAGTATAGTTCTTATAGTTTCGGAAAAAAGTGGCTGTGTCATACGGACGGACACACAGACAGACAGACATGACGAATCTATAAGGGTTCCGTTTTTGCCAAATTTGGCTACGGAACCCTAAAAACGCCCAAATTATGTCAAGAACTATCCTTTTACTGTTGGTTTCAAGTTTCAACTACTGTTACTCATAGATTAGGTGAATTTAATGATCTTAAATCTGTTAAACCTTAAGATTTTCAGTTTCATTGGAAATTAACAACAAATACTGGGGTCCTATTATGGTAAAATTACAGCTTTAGTAGGTATAACGATTGCAATCACAACCGATTGACTGACACGCTAGTGGGGAAAATCCATTCATCGCAGACAGAATATCATAAATTCAGTCAATTGCTATTAACAGTAATACTGAGATTGTAGCAATTTTTTGGGAATAGAGTATTTTGGGAGGGCAAGTGCGTGTAAGATTCATAAGACGTTTACAATTTCTTAAACGATAGCCTTTTCACTAGTAGACTGCAGAATTACTGCGGAGTTCGGACCCTTAGAAAAGCGCGAACCATATACCGCAGTAGATAGTCTAGACAAGTTTAGGTCAGTACAAGTATAGATAGATAAGGAAAGAAGAAGAAACGATTTTTCCAAAGCATGTTACGGCTGTTTACTTATTAATATTTAATAATACATAAAAATAAAAGATATATCTCGACCCTTCAGCCTCAGAAAAACTGGACGTTACCCTAATAGATGTTGCGTTGAAATGCTCCTTAGCTTTATCAAAACAGGTTCCGGCTTTCGAGAGCTGCCGGATGGCAACAATTTATTTTGAACCCTCGAAAAGCAAAAAATATAAAATTATGGGAAACAATTTTGTAACGATGTTGAAATATTGATGTTGAATGCTGTTGTAGAGATCGCAGAATAGTTCGGTATAGTTCGATTTATACTTTGGTTCGCATCTGGTTTTGACAGTTTACTTAATTTATTCTATACACGATTCTTTTTCCATACGCATGCATCATATTATTGGTATACAAAGTAATGAGTCACAAAATTAAATTAAGGAAAGAATAAAACATTGATTAAGGATCGAATCTTATCCGTGATTCCTTTAAAATCATGACATACCAAGACAACTTAATAAGCTTGCGTAATTATATTGATTGGGTTATGATCTTTAACATTTCGACACTTTATAAGGCAGAATATTGCGATAACGTTCAGACGGATTTATTTTTTGTTATTGAATTACAAAAAGTGGATTTGTGTCGGCTTATGGCAAGGTCTTATTAATTGCAAAATAATCTCTTTAGTAAGTATGCAAAGTCAAAACGTTAAGTCGAATGGAAAATTATTAATCTTTGAGTAAATTAAAAATTATTTATATATAAGCTCAATGAACTTGAGTGTTGCTCTTATTTTAAAGTTGGTTTGCTATCAGTTCAATAAGTTCATTTAGTTAAGTAATCTACATGATTTGTGGAAAATTTTATTATAAACGCACCTGATCGAGAGTTACATATTCAACTTCTAAAGATACCGATTGTAGGATTCGTCGACCCATAAAATGTCAGAGAGTAGACTGTCTACTCTATACGTTGAAAAAAAAAGAGCATAGAAGTCATAGTACCTACGTTAGTAATTCATAATATATTACACGTCCAATACAGTATTTATCATTTTAAATGCATAAAGTACACAATATATCAAACGCAAACTGTATTACTATTATATGCCGAATAGTTAAAAGAAACTAAAAAAATTGTATGGTATTCTGCAGAGATTCTCTAAACCTTTCAAAAATCGTAAAAGAATTAATGAAACTTTTGCAAACAACCATAGAAAGTAACTCTCTTGAAATTATTTGTTTTGGAACAATACTATAATATGTCATTCTATCGTTAAAAATAATAAAAATGTATGTCGAAAGTATACTAAATAATGAAAGATATTTAAATACAAACATATGTGAAGACACACTCTTTTTCTGGAGTCAAACGTTCAGGGCAGGCGAGCGAGACTAATAGCATTATGTTAATGTGATAAGTTTATCTCAATGACTAACTTTAACATGAACATTCCTAAACAGTATTAATATTAAGCTGCCTTATCCAAAATGTACTTGAATCAATTAAACATGCCAATGAAGCAAACCTTTAACAACCTTTGCAATGCTTGAGGAGATATCAAGCTTTTTACGATTTTAAAATAACATTTATTTTGCCGCATCTACAGATATTATGCGTCCAATTTTGCTATTATTGCGTTATGCGTATTTAATTTTATTGCTATTCCTATACTATCAGTTATTTGGTCGAGTCGTTATCTAACATTTTGAATAAAGTGTTCGATTCTTGAACCCTAATAATTGCCAGAAATTTAAAAGAAGATTATTTCCATAGGCCACCTGCCCCCCGATTTTGTAAGAATTGACCATCAAATGGTAAAGGTTCAGCGTCAAATAAATATAAACCATAACAGCATTGAATTACAGCTCAATTTCGTGTATCCATTCTTATACGTTTGAGTATCGTACATACCTAAACGTATAAGAATGGGTACACGAAAATTGAGCTCTAATTTAATGCTGTTATGGTTTATTTACCTTGCCGCAGAACTTTAACGATTTCATCGGCCATTCTTAGGTACATGATTGGGGGGCTGGTAGGTATGAGGCAAGAAGCATGACCTATTCATTGACGTAAAACTTTCAAAACAATTTTCCTGCTCTCTTAGCCGGAACGCAAAGTATCTAACATTGCTCAGAATCCTCAGCCGCATTTCTCAATAGGCGTTTGTTGTTTGTTACGCCATATTTACATTATTTTCTCGGCACAGTGGGGCAACCTTATCAGTGTTTCGTGGTTTCGCCAGCGGATGCTAACAAACGCATCGCCAGGTAGCGCGCAAACATCCGAAGGGCGTTTTTTGTACTGCACGATAACGGTACACTGTGTTGACAAAGGCTCGAGTATTATCTATTCGTAGAAAATCTCGCGTCAATTTTTTTTAAATCATGAATTAAATTGTAATTTTTAAGTAGGGTTTTAAAAAAATATATATTTAAAGTTACACTCTATTATTTTCATTACAACCATCGATTTATAAGTCAATGATTACAACCTATAATTTTTCATATCCACGATTTACCAATTAATGTCTTCACGTATATGTGTAGGTCCAATTTTTTATAGTCTCATCAAACAATGACGTGAAACTCATGAATCATGATACTCGTGAGTTGTGACAACTTGTTGTGTGTATTTTTTTGCGTAACTTCTTTGGGTGAAAAAAAAACCCTAGAGCAAAAAGTCTCTGTTTCATTACCTAATGTAGCATCTAAGTTGCTAAAAGTTCTACCCGTGTCTACTGCACAAGTGCACACTCTAGCTAGAGACTAGAAGATAAAAGGAAGATTATTTTTAAAATTCCATTGGCATTATATAGGTACTCAACAAACCGCTCATGTCTAGTCCACTATATTCACTGTTTGGTGTTTGTTCCTATAAAAAGTACGATGAAGTTGCATCTTGCAACTATAGAGGTCAAATTTAACTTGCATATTACCTATGTACTATAATAATGATTATGTGAATCATCCCATTATTATAGTAGGTAGTTAGGTAGTAAATGAGAGCATTATTCTCGCTAGCACATTGTTATTGCATTCAACGGAGTGTGGCAAGCTGTGATGGAAATTACATTTTAGATAGAAGTAGCGTTTATAGCAGATTTTATAAGGATAAAACGCAATAATGGCAAAAGGAACGAAATTCCTTGAAGGTCAAATGATCTATTTCGCAGAGTACAAACTTCAAATACCTATATGCACATCAAGTATCTTGAACTTGGATCGGAGTTATGCATAGTTATGTGATCGAGACACTAGACAGCTTCCGATAATCAGACGGTTTTGGGAAATTAAGGTAAAATACATGCAAAAAGGTGGATGGAAAGAGAGGCAATTCATTGCTATGCAATGGAATTATCGTGCTGTGGTCAAATTCTTCGGAATCAGGTTCATGATAAGGGAAATATAGAAATTAGGAAACATGAAAGTATGTACGAATAAAGTATCGGGTAATGCGTATTTAAAAGACGTTAATTTGGCCTTAGTAGGTACGAGTAGGTACTTAATCCGAAAGAGAATTCCATTCATTGTGTTCATGGAAATTATCACATTATGTATAATAAGTATTAGCTACTACACGAACATTACCCATCATATTATAATAATGACATGACATCATCAATGCCATGGCCTTGAGTGATGCCCCACATTGATCAAGAGAGCATTTAAAATAACGTGAAATGAGATTAGTCATGCTTGTTATTCTGATTGTACTAAATTCGAGCTTCTATTAATTTAATATACCTATTTATAAGCCCCAAGTGTTTCCCAAGAATCAATAACTTTCAGACAGTTTTTAAGACCTGTTTTTAATGGGTCTGAATAAATTAATAACATCAGGTGACATTTGCATCTTTGTAGCATAGCTATGAACTTTCTGTGTTGACTGTTGATATGAAATGATTCAAAAGGCAGAATACTTACGTAGATTCGTTGATACCATACATCTGTCGACGCGACGTCCATGATGTTAAGAAGACAGTTTTCACAAAAGCAAAAGTTATTGTTTGTTAGAAGGGCATGCACTGTTACATGAGTATTTACTTATTTCTCACTATTTGTGCTGTCTCGCACATTCCAACTGCGTCTTTATTTCGATGATATTAAAGTCTAGTTTTCTTTTAATCAGCAGATGGCTGGTAATGATCATTATTATCAGCAATGTAATCCTACTGACAATTGCTTGATTACTACAATTAATGCCAATTGAGAGGAATGCATGTTCTTCTCTATGTACAGATTAAACCCTATTGTTAAAATCTTGTACATATGAGCCTATGTGTCACTGTGAACTTATAGTCACGTTTTCTCTTCGAAAATGATACATAATTACACTATTACTAGATGATGCCCGCGACTTCGTCCGCATCGTTAAAAGAAAGATTAAGGTTTTTTGATTCCCGCCGGAACTCTTTAAGTAATTATCCGGGATAAAAAGTAGCCTATGTTCTTCTTCGGGATACAAACTATTCCTATACCAAATTTCATCACTATCGGTTGAACAGTTGGGCCGTGAAAGCGTAGGAGACAGACAGACACACTTTCGCATTTATAATAATATTAGTATGGATTTTCAATATATTATTTTAATAATAACTGGTAGGGTATCAAACATCTTCACACCTGAAAACATAACTAAACATGTTAACAGATTTTATTTTATTAGACGAAGATTTTTACGAAAAGTAAGAAAACTAATGAAATCATCATTTATACTCAATTTAATTATTACATGTAGGACATTCAGGTGTCTCTCACATGTTTTGAATCTACCGTGCCGATTTGGAAAGCAGTTTCAAATCTAATTACCTATGCCTTGAATCGAAGCATCTTACAAAGCCGAAAATACAAATGAGTGAAATTTTATATCTCTTCAGTAATCTCATTAATAGATAAATAATTTCTCAAAGAAATTGATCAGGTCAAACTTCCTGCCCCTGTTATAGACAAGTACACGTCTTGTAGAGAAATAAAAGCTGTTATGCAAATAGTAGCGAATGTATGTGACGCAATTTCTCGTTGACCGTTGACGTCTTCGGAACGTACAGTATGTTGTCGCGAGGTGTTGGCTATATTTATACTGGTTTGACGGTTTATGGTCGTAGAGGCGCTTGAATAACTTGTAGAATCCTGTTTTTCCTTTATAGAAACACTTTTGCCCTGGTCATTTATAGATACATACTTTATATGGAATATTTTATTCCTGTGCTTGAGATCATCTTCGGAAGTTCATTTAACTTTAACTCTACCTATATTATTATGACTCGATACCTATAGCAGCAGTATCAGATAAATTCTGCCCCCATCGGTTTCAATTTTTTACTATCTATCGATACTTATGTCTAGCTATTAGTCAGTTTAGCGGCGATACCAACGGTGCCCAACAGAGTGTTGAAACTATGCATGCCTAACAATATATGAAATAGATAACTCATTTTACTAATAGGTACCTACTATATCTTGCCATAACATCGTGATTCATGTGCAATAACAATTTAAAATGTACCATTTTGATGATGAAGCTACTTCTTTTATATTTTATCAGGTGCTGTATTTGCCAAATTGTGCATGTGGACACGATAGTAGGTACTTTGCCAAAGAAATAATTACCATCAAGCAAAACTAACTCTGCAATATCTCCAATTATTAAATCATTATGTGATTTAATAATTGAAGATGTTACCCGATTGGAATTTTCGTAGGTATTTTACGAGGAATTCGATTGACGTATGAGTTGTACAAATAATAATGAGTCTTTATCATTTTAATTATGTTTGAGCTGTGTTTCATTTCAAAATGAGCCATCATCAAGAAGTTTGAAGAAACTTTTTCGAGATTTTTTATCCAATAAAAAATCAGAAAGGTCAGAAGAAGATCAGAAATAAGGTTTTTTATGCTATACCCAATTGTTCAAGCAGGAAGGTACATTATCGCGTAAACGCAGTTTAGGTTTGAGAATAAAATCGGTTTAAATATCGATGTTCTGCATTATTATTTCGTTTGATATTTCGGTTTTGAGTGTAAATATACTACCTACTATTATTTTAAAAAGAAATCGAGAAAATATTCAGTCATAAATTAATATTAAGTTTTAGGTATAAATGCGTAACTTTCGTATGGATTTTTTTTAAAAAAGTTTTAGTTCATACCATACCATACCTTACAACCCTGCCAAGTTTCAACGACTGAGGATTTAATGCGGGGGTCTCCATACAACGAACCGCCCCGTTGCTTAGACTATTATTACAGTACGCGTCTCGGGTACGTACATCTCTGTAATCAACACAAAGAAAATTACCATTCTAATTTTGATTCAAGGCTATGCATGTTTTGGCTCTACGAAACAGTAAAATTGTGATTGTGATTCAACAAATTATTGTCTATTTCGTATTTCCAAACGTAAGATTGATAATTATCATAATTATAGAAGCTTTGTTATTGCCGTCTAATTGCATCCAGTACCCAATTCGATCTGTTACTGTACGGTATCTTTAATGTGGAAGATAATTAAAAAAATCCCCATTATGCGGAGAAAAAGTTTTACAAAGTCTCTGTTACGTCTAATACCAAATTTGTGATCAAAGTCGTTACGCTACCATCAACAAATATGGTTTTACTCTCACATCCAAAGGATTTGGTTTATTTCATGTCCCATAAGACGCAAGGAAAGCGTGTCCGATAAATCTGGAAAGCACTGATTGGCGTTGCATTGCGCTTTTACGAGGAATTCCAGCGCAAGATAAATAAGCGTCTCGGCGCCTGCGCAAGGTTCTCTTTTTGTGTCGTTACACGCGTCTGAAGTACACGTATGTTAAATTGGGGCAACTTTCTTAGTAGCGCTGTGAATAAAATTAACATAGTTTTTAGGATTTAGATCTTCGTTATCCGACTTGGTTACTTTATTCACGTCACTGTTACGCACGAGTCTAGTTATGTTTCCGTCAGATACAGTCACGCTGTAACGAGCTCATGATCAAATGAGTTCGCAACTAGTCGAGTTAATCCCATAACTCACAGCGGGAGTACTACGAGTATAAGCAGGGCTAACAAACTGCAATGTTGGAAAGTACAAACCTTAATATAGCGGTCGTATTATGCGAAACATCTTGTGGGCATAAAAAACCACAACAGCATCAGGCTGCACGATTTTGATGTCGACAGGATATTCATTTATCAAATAGAAAAAAATAGCTGATGACGTCACTAGAGTTTTGCGTTGACATCAATGGCATTTCCCTCTAATCTTGTGTCTCTACTTAGTGAGGGATTGTCAAACTTTTTTAAATGCTTCTCAGCTCTACCGGGTCTTACGGATTTTTCAAAAAGTTCTTTGGATGTCCTGAGTCTGACTTGTCTCTAATGTCAATGTGATTTTTCCTAATTTTCGACTTTCTTTGAGTACACTTAATATTAGTTTTAGAATGCTTAGAAAAGTCTGTCTAGTTGTACAATATTTTGCTAACATATCTTAGCTACACTAAATTGATAGCTCAAAATTGAATGCTTTCCTTTTCCACAGAAAGTATTATTAAAGGGATAGTAACACATTTAGATCTGACAATTTTGTTTACTTTAGAGACTGTGTACAACAGGATTAGCCACATTCTAATACCAGACAGACTATTCCTGGTGTTTAAATTATTGCAGCGATTACCGGTGACGACCTAAGGCCTAAGGTGTAGGCGTATTATAGCATCTAGATTCGAGTCAACTGGCAAGTGGCGCCTAAGTGCAGGGCTGGCTAGTTTAGATTTTGTTAAATACAAAGTTGGAAAACTTTTAATGCAAGTAGGTAGTGAGTAGTAGTAGGAAATACTATTAGATATGCCTTAATTTCTTAGTAACTGGCAATTCGGCACTAGTTTCCTATTGCTAGATAAACTCGTTAAAACCGACGCTGTGAGCCGTGATCATCCCTCATAATCTCTCGTTTCAGTAGATAGCTTTCAGTAACATGATACGATGCTTTACAATCGCTATTTGTCGACACCGCTATTTTACTACTAAAGAAGAAACCAAATACATAGTAAAGTTTAAAGTAAAAGTCTAACTTTTGGAACAGTAGGTACCTGCCGATACAGTCAGTGAAATCGTGGACAGTGAGATAATAAGTGATATTAATTGTCTGAATATTTTTGGATTCATAAACAAATATCTATGAAAAAGATATAATTAAATAATAACTATGATTACGCAGACAAAATTAATTGCAAACATTAAAACAGTGATTAAAGATTATAGATGGATAAATTATTCGGGCATGTTGAAGATGTACGGAGATTTCAATAAGTAGGTTAAGAGTTTAAAGCATATTGGTTTTAGAGCCCTGAAGCCAAATATCGAGGGCCCGCTGTCCGGTTTGCGTAACATCCAACATGCTAATAAGAGTCGTGCGCCGGCGCAGGCGTCCCGTTAATAGGTCCTGGCCAATTAAATGTACAGACAACAGAAATATAACCAAGTTTTATTTATAAAAAAATCATGCAAATTGTGACTCTTATGAACTTAAAAATATTAGATAAAACCATAGCTGATCTAAACCTAATAGATGTAATTTTACTTATAAGAAACTAGATTATACGGTCATGTCTAGCTTTTTTATCAATTTTATCCATTCTTAAATCTCAATGACTACTGAGTACTGGCTTAGGTTGTGCTTTAGTAGTAGTATAAATATATATAATAGTATATAAAAGGAAAAGGTGACTGACTGACTGATCTATCAACGCACAGCTCTAACCACTGGTCGGATCGGGCTCAAATTTTGCACTCAAATAGCTATTATAACGTAGGCATCCGCTAAGAAAGGATTTTTGAAAATTACAACCCCAAAAGGGTTAAATGGGGGTTGAAAGTTTGTATAAAAGTTCGTCATTTATCAAGTTGTTTTTCAAGTTATATCCATGAAACTTTGATTTTGGGCTTTCGATAAAAGGCAAACAATTTTGGTTCCCGCGGGAACCAAAAACCCTCAATCCACGCGGACGAAGTCGCGGGCATCAGCTAGTATTTTATATAAGAAGTATGGACAGATTGTTTGCAGTTCTATGCAATGCAATGTTTAATCAGTAAGCTTTCGGAAAAACTAATAAATTGTGCTTGCAGAAGTTTTAGCGCTAATAAAAAATTTTCTTTTATTTAATCTATTACTGCTGTAAGGAATGGCACTAAATAATTGTCAATGCGCTTTTCTTGCTGCCACTACTTAACGGTGTGCTCTTGGCGGTTTTTATTATCCTCGCGTGCGTCTTTTGGTTTTATTTTTGGGCCATTTGGAGTGAGGACAACACAAGGCGTTAATAAAAAGGTTAAATGTTCGTAACGAACTGGTCTGCGTTGTTTCTTCACGATGCTCAAGTTACATGTCACTTGTTTTTAATCTTGCCATTTCTTTCGTGTGAATTATACACTCTGTATTTTTTTTAATATAGGTAAGTATAGGCTAGCGCTCGGCTGCAATCAGACTTGCTTGCAAGTGGTGATGCAGCCTAAGGTGGAGCGCGCTTGCCTAGAAGATGCCTATTCACTCTTGATTTGAAGGTTAAAAGAGGAGGGGAAAACGGAAGCCGGAAGTGCATTATTAGATATCCTAGCTGGTAAATAATCTATAATTATATAAAAGCGAAATACATACCACTCATTCACTCACTTACTCACTCACTGACTGACTGACTAATCACGATATCTCAGGAACTATAAAGCATACAGACTTGTATGTAATATGGTAGATTTCGTAGACTTGTTTATATATCTGATTTATTGATGTATTAATATGGCAGGTGATTGCTTTTTTTATAATTTGTTATGCTAATAGTGGTCCTTCATTGACGATTTTCTATAAACTATTATTAAATAAAACAAGAGAGTGCTATGAAAGTATACAGAATAAATTTTAATAGAGCACAAAAAAAAAAGAAATATAAAACAAAGAGAGAAAATTAAAAAAAGATATTCTCTGAAAATAATATTCGAAAAATATTTTTGGCTCAATAAAAACTTATCAATGATCAAAACGGAAAGAAACAGGAAGCATATCGACCACCAACGATTAGAATGTTTTCAGAAAAAGCAATAAGTACATACTATTACTAACCAAGTGTCTTTTTAAGTGGTGCTTAGGAAGGAATGTTGGGGAAGCCTCAAGCCACCCACTTATAGGATCTGTTTGTTTTCTCGTACCATAAGTAACTGAAAGAATGATTTGATTTTGAATTATTTGTGGGTAGTTTTGATTTTTTTATATTCCTTTTTCACTACTTCTTTTAAATTATTGGGTTTGTTGGTCTTCTAACTTTAGTTCTTCTAACTCCTTCCATGCAATAAAATACTTTAGCTTACTATGAACACGAAGCAATTGTTTTAGAGAGCTTAGTTACTATATTATTTTCATAAATTCCACCTCATATTTATTGTACCTATTCTTCGTTTACAACCTTTCCCACTGCCAAAGGTCACTGGCAGAGATCTCTTGCAGAGATCAGTGCAGCTTCATTGTCCACTATGTTTTTAGGGTTCCGTACCCAAAGGGTAAAAACGGGACCCTATTACTAAGACTCCGCTGTCTGTCTGTCTGTCTGTCTGTCTGTCTGTCTGTCTGTCTGTCTGTCTGTCTGTCTGTCTGTCTGTCTGTCTGTCTGTCTGTCTCCAGGCTGTATCTCATAAACCGTGATAGCTAGAAAGCTGAAATTTTCACAAATGATGTATTTCCGTTGCCGCTATAACAACATATACTAAAAATTAAAAAATATATATATTAAGGGGGGTCCCCATACAATAAACGTCTTTTTTTCGTATTTTTTTGCTCAATATTAAAAACGGTAACAGGTAGACGGTTCAAATTTTCACAGAATATGAACTTGTATATTACCTTTCAAAATAAATAATTAAATATCAATAAAGTAAATATTAAAGGGGGGCTCCCATACAACAAACGTAATTTTTAAGCAATTTTTACTCGATCTTAATAAACAGGTAGAAACTTGAATATTTGTAAGTAAATAATTATATTGTAAGTAAATAATTATATTAATAATATAATAAAAATATTTAGGAATATATTAACTATAAAATAAATACCTAATCTAATAGGTACATAAAAACTCACAAAATGAAAATAATCCGTGCATGTAAACGCGGTGCGAGCGCCGCGCCGCGGTTGCTAAGCAACGGCCGCGCGGGTAGCGGGGGAGGTAATTTTTTAATAATTTAAAACTTACTACAGGTTTGTACGGAACCCTCGGTGCGCGAGTCCGACTCGCACTTGGCCGGTTTTATTGTTTTTCTACGTATTTTATAACTCTTTGGTACAATATGAATAAAAATATTACCGTAATTCCTGACTGTGCTCCGAAAGTCGGGGATTTTCATCCTAAAGGGATTGTATCATCGTAAAAGTCAACTTGTAATCTAGAAAATATTAGAATGCATTTTAAATGTATCCACTATCTAGTAAATAAAGCAAAACACCTGATTACATACATACTAAACGAACAACCAACAGTGAAACATATTTTTAGTCCAAAATCAGAAGAACTGGCCTTCATAGAGGCTGATAAGGATTAATTTATTTGACGCAAAGCAGCTGTTATAATTTTGGGAACAAAAACGGGCACACGTGGCCAGCTTTGGATATTTTAATGGCCTCGGCCTGTGTTTTGTTTACAAATGTCACGGATAACAATATCCTTGTTATAAATTGGAAAAAAAATATGGGGGCTTGGGATATGGTGTTCTTTTTTTTTAGTGTATCTTGGACTATTTAGTTACGCGTAATTAAATAGTGAGTTATGTTTTACAATGCGAACACATTTAGCTGTTTATTTGTATCATCGAACGCTTATAGCTTTAAAAAAAATTGTTTTTTATTCAACTAAACTTTTAGAAGTATACTTCAAGTTCTTTTGAATCGTCAAATGAATCTACACATATTTTGATTGGTTCTGTAGTAGGCATACTGTAAGGTAACCTACTCAGCATTATCTAATTTTCACAAAAATACCTAGAAATATGTAGGTAGTTTATTTCTTAACTGCATTCCAATATTTTCTTCAGTTTCAAAAACTAGGGTTATGTTTCATAAAATTCCAGATTATTGCGTTCTGTGTGGCTAGCATGCGCACTACGAGTAAAATTATTTCTACCCGTTATCTCTCTCTGTCTACCTAAGCTAACATAGTTACTTGTCTCGTTTCGTCAAAAGTAGAGATAAAAGTAATATTTATAATTTTTTATTACAGTGCTTCACACACGAGGAAAGTTTCTAAACTTACTTAAATATACATATCAAAAATTTCGGAACCGGCAGGATTTGAACCTGCGGGCTGCGTCTCTCTGGGAATCGCGCCCTGAGCGCCTTGACCACTCGCTCGCTTGAGGCGCTCAGGGCGCGATTCCCAGAGAGACGCAGCCCGCAGGTTCAAATCCTGCCGGTTCCGAAATTTTTGATATGTATATTTAAGTAAGTTTAGAATAGTACATTGTTCACCGAGGGGAGAAAGTGACCGATTACTATCGAGGGTGTAGTTTGAGGCCCGAGGCGTAGCCGAAGGGCCGCAATACACGCGAGGTAGGAATCGTACTTTCTACCGAGTGATACATAGTGCTTTATACTACACCTGCGAGGAAAATAAGCGATAATTAGTGATTAAACGAACTTACAAAGGTTTAAAATAATAAATAAAATAATTATTTTTTATTTCAGACAATTTTACAAACCCATATTCAAAATACAGAAACATAAAAAAAAAAAAAACAAAAAAAAAAAACAAAAAAAAAACAAAAAAAAAGAAAAAAAAAAAAAAAAACAAAAAAAAAAAGGTTTAGGTTAATAGTTAATAATAGTTAATAGTCCTTAATTAGGTTAGGCTAGCTAGCTTTAATTTCTAATGTATTGTTTTCAAAAAATTTAAAAAAAAAAATGACGTTCTATCATAACTATATGAGTCACTTCATTCGAAGCTACACTATCACAACTAGACTACATTTTGAGGATTATTTCAATATAGATTTCGATATCGACAATCGACATCGATATCGACAATCGACATCGATACCGACAATCGACATCGATACCGACAATCGACATCGATATCGATATCGACTATCAATATCGGATATCGACTATCAATATCGGATATCGATATCGACTTTCGATATCGATAATCGACGTCGATGTCGACAATCGACATTCACCATATTATTTGACTTTTCTATGTCAAATATGGTGAAGCTGCTTCTAATATTATATTTCCATAAGGTAAGACATCCAAATTCTCAACGTCCATACCATATTTACTTAAAATTAAAAAACAACAGCGCGTTAGAAATGGATTTTCATACAGTTTTCTCCCCGCTTAGCACGTTAGAAATGAAATTTCATACATCTTTTCCTCCCGCTTAATTGGTTTGTAGCAATGACGTACTGTCTACCTCGTTTTGACAAAAGCAAGAGGGTACTTTCCGAGCGGGTGTAGTATAAAGTAATATTTCTTATCTGTGGTATTTTTCTCTACGAACCTTGTCGACATGTCGACAATTTGATCGGCAACTTTTAGACCATCGGGGGGCTGGTGTAAGGAATAGCTACATCCGTGTAGCTGCCCGGTTTTTATCAGCATTCATACGTCCAGAGTTGGGTTGGGTAGGTCTTTTGTAGAGAGTATGCAACCAAAGTCCTCCACCTTCCTCATCCACAGCCACATTAGGGCAAATATAAATTAGACTTGAAATAGAAATTTCGTGACTCATGAGGGGATTTTGGAAAACTAATTTGTCAGTCTGTCAACAGGATATAGTGATATATTTGGACTTAAAATTCCCTCCAGATTAGATTGCGTTTTCGTCACATCTATATTTAGTTGGAATTTCAAAGCTTTATCCTGAGAATGTTCCTAATTAATGGAATTCTTACGTATTTTATTTTTCTCTATTATCTATTAATGTAGGTACTCATCAGGAATGATATAACCTATTGCTGTAGGAATAATGTAAACTCTGAGAGGAAGTGGTTTCAAACAGTTTTTGGCCGAGGAGGAAAGGCTAAATCGGCCGTCGATACATCATTTACACGATTCAACCAACTTCATTGACTTTTAGCAATGACATTCCTAAAACAGGCAAAGATGATTCACTTTAAAAAATAAACTGAGTACTGACCTATTTGTTTGTAGGTTGCAGATACCTAGAGCAAACCGACAGGAGCGTTTATAATGCATTTAGCAGCAATCAGGCCTATTATTTAATTTAAGCCCCCACACGCTCCATAATCGTCTCCCAAGGTTACTGTGGGCCGCAAACAGAACAAATTAAACTAAATGACCATTTCTGGGCTTTAAAAGTCTTTAACAAAACAATTTTCAATTTTATAGTCAAACAAATCGTTCAGAATTTGTGGCTCTATGATGTTATTCGTTCGCCAGATGTTTGGGTTTAAAAAAAATAAGAAAAACAATAAAGCAACGTTCACATCGACCGTAAATTATAAATTGTCGAATGTGATCTGGTTCGTCAAGTCCAATATAATAAAAAGAAATGAGCTGATGCGTTGACTTTGTTTCCCTGATAGGCTTGAACTTAAGTAAGTACTAAGTTCCTATAGCGTTTTCAAAATTGGCTTCCATGTAAGATTTAGGTGGACTAGTGTCCACCTTACTGATAAACCTTCATTAAGTGACTACAGTCAAGCGCGATCTTTTAATAAAAATATATTCGTTTTATTTAGGTAATTAATCAATACATTTGCTATTCATAAGACCTTGTAAAAAGTCTATTTGAATAAAAACTTTTGAATTTAAATTTGAATACAAGAATTGTTGTATTTATTGTGTAATTTGTGGATCTTCAGCAAAAAAACAGTTTTTCATAATTCCTCCCGCTTAAATTCGGCGTTTTACAATCCGAATGGTGTATACTACGCTTAAGTACCTAATTAAAAAAAGTACGTTCTTATTTCAAATGCGCCTGTTGACGGAGATCCGACCTTGAACGTGACAAAACGACAGGGATTCGAAATTTAAAAATAAGTTTTAATTTAGCCCGCCAGTTCCCGCGGCGCATCGCTAACGGCCGGTTTAAATTTAGAACGGGTTCTATTCTCGAACAGTGAACTCTGGAGTGGCGGACGACGCGATGGCTTCGTTTATTGTTTTTGCTTGAGTGCACATAGTTTATAAACTTTTGCGCATTTTTGATAAAAGGCCCCATTACAAAAATCATTCCTACAGTCTCAATTGTTGTGATAGGCTACCCATTATATGGTATTCTTCTTGGTACGATGGATTTTGGCCATGGCAAAGACGTGCCGCCAGCCGTGTAGAAAACCGTTTAGGTGTATGGGTTTAATATAACTGCTTGGCTAATAGGTTAGCCCGCTACCATCTTAGACTGCATCATCACGTGGTAGTAATCACCATCAAGTGAGATCGCAGTCAAGGTCTTACTTGCAATGAATTTAAAAGACCTGTCCTTACATTTTACATTTTCGTAATTATTGTGGGCTATACTTTAAAGTTAAGTTAAGATAACTTAAACAGAACCCTTTTATTTATTTTTAAAATTCCGTTTTCCTAGGAGCTATATCTACGACTAACTAAATATGCTCAAAATGAGTGAAAGTGAAAGAATGTGATAAGTGACTGATACATAATTTGTTAAGGAAATCAGTGAATTTTGTGAAATCTAGTGAAAATCTAGTGTTGTCTTCAAAATTCCGGATTACGCGCCATCGGAGGGGCAAATGGGTGAGATTTGAGAACAATATTATTATTTTCTTTTTAAACTATTTCAATAGGTACTTTTTATCCCGGAAAATTAAGGAGTTCCCGCGGAAATTGTATAAAAGCTTAATTCATGCGGACGGAGTCGCGAGCATCATCCAGTGGAATGATAAGACTCGTATATGTTTCAACGACGAATTCAACGACACAATTTACATGCTTTACAACAACACAAACACTTTATACAACGTGTTTTTGATATTTATCTTTCTTATAATACAATACTTTACCATATAGAGGATAATAAAATTAAACCCTTCTGTATTGGAGAGACAACTAAAATATGAGACGCATTTGTGTCACAATAAATGTTTAAAATTGTACTGGTATTGTGTTTTAAGAGTTAAGACCACCGAATAAATAATGGTAGTATACGTAAAAGTGGTGCCTTGAATTGAAAATCCTTTTGTTATCAGTCAACATTCGAAAGTGAACCTTATATTAAAGTCCTACGGTTTGTTTTAAATCAAAAAATGAGGCCAGGACTGCTACCATCTCGTATACAGTATGAGGATGTAGAACATTGGATGTTTGTGTGACATCTAGTAGGGCTGTTATAGTGTAAAGCTTTTTCCATCATAAGTTAGTTCATCCCAATAACAGAGTCAAACAAGACGTACAGTGATAGATCTATATGTTAAACCAGGTTTGGCGTAGTTGCTGGGTCCATACTAAGCGCGGCATCCTCTCGACAATTTTATTTTCAATACAGTTGTCAAACATGGCGCACTTTCAGAGGCTGTAGTTATGATTCGAAAATTGAATCTTTCGCATAGGCATCTTACTTTTACACGGTCGTGACTTACTTTTACAAGCTCGACACTTACTTTTGCAGTTTAGTTTTAAATTTTCCAAGTCAATTAAAAAAGTTTAGTAGCAAGGAGTTTTCATACATAGAATATAATCGGATAGGCTTTTTACGAGGAAAAATGAATGAATCCGTACGTTTTAGCATTGAATTTCCAAAATTCTTTTAAATGGTTGTTGATTATATTTAATTACCAGTTTTAATTTAATTATTTTCAACATTTGACAAAAATCGAATAGGCTGTATACGTGTAGGTACGAACCCGTAGCCTAGTTTCGTTGAAAAAAAAATATGTCCAGGTGTAAATACGCGCCATTTGCTGAAATTTATTATTTTTTATGTGTTAAATTGATTATATTTTTGTTAATATGAGTTCTAGTACTAATGATGAAATGGAATTAACTCCACCAGATATTTTATCTGAGGCGAAAACCGTGCAAGATGGAATTTTGCCCCCAAAATCTCAAGAAAGATATAATATGACGGCTTACAATAATTTTATTTCATGGAAAAAACATAAAAAAACTGAGTCATTCTCAGAAAATGTTTTGTTAGCTTATTTTCATGAATTGAGTGGAAAATATAAACCATCTAAATTGTGGTGAAGTTATTCCATGTTAAAAACTATCTCAATTTTCAGAATTAATTAAGTACTATGTACGTATGTATGTTGAAATAAACTTGTAATTCTTTGATTTGTTTATTACTATTTCCCACAACTGTATTGAAAAACGTCGTGTGATACACGGGTGTGAAGGTTATTGCAAACTCGTGACATTAAAAACCCTCACCTTCGGCTCGGGCTTATTAATGACAGCTCGTTTGCAATAACCTACTTTCCACCCTTGTATCACAATATACTATTTCAATCAATCAATCAATATTTATTTATTCAGTTTAGGTACACTGTAGGTACACTTATTGACGTCCGAAACTTATAAGACATGATGGTGATAATCAAATACGGTGTCCTAAAACTAAAGCTACGAGGATTCCAACTTCCAAACGCGCCCTGGTCTGAGAAGAGCCCACAACACCATCATATTATATTTCTTAATATTATGTTACCTTCGTCAACACATAGACGACCACTGCAAGCCTTAGGTCTCTCTCAAAGACTTCCTTGCGCCGCGCCGCTTGGCTCCAGCGGCTCCCTGTCACAAGTGTCACTCGTTTGATTTCGTCCGACCTCCCACGGTCCCACCTACCAATGATGCGCTTTCCAAGGACTTTTGGTAACTATGTATGTGTCCCGCTCATTGACACGTCGAGTTATATCGGTTACTTTAGTTCTTCTACGGGTCCCCTCATTCTTGATTTGACCGTGTAAAGCTTGCGCTTACCGACTATGAATGTGCCTCACATGGATGCCACGTGAGACCGAACGCTTTGTGTAGACACGACTTTTGATACCTTATTATAGCCCTTATTTAACATGATAGGATGATCCTACTTGCTTAAATCTATAGTTGACAAGGACTATAAAAAACACTATTTGTGTGCAGGTTCTGTTAATCAATGGCAGAATACCGGATGTTGCAGGTACCTACCCTGCTTCCGGTTCGTGCATTCAAATCTGGAACGGCCGGAAATATGTCTGTAACTGCTTCGTGATTTATTGGTTTCGATTAGATTTATGGTTTTTGATAAATTTCGTCATAACCAACCATGATGTAGGTACCTAAATAGATACATGCCCACTACAGTTATTTAATATTTTACCTATACAGATACATATCACGCGATTCAAGTTACCAACGTGCTCAAACGTTCTTGCCTACTATCGATGATTAAAAATCACTTTCGTTCGGCCCTTCGAGTCTTTATGGTACTAGAGTTTAGAAGGTCACGTTTGGAAATTTTCTTTTATGTATGTGCCCTACTTTAATATTCGTGAAAAGGTGTGGTTATTCTATGATTGATGAGCCAAAAGAAATACTTATTTTGTAACGATCTATTGAGTTGAATCGTTTACTCAACGCCATAAGTCAAGTATTTATGGTGATTGAAGATCTGAAAAAAAAACATATTAAACATATTAATAATTATTATTATAGAAAAGGTTACCCTTTGTTTTGAACTTTGACGTTGTTACTTTGTATTCTTTATAAAAAAACATCAATAATAACCTTTACGTAATTAATGATTAAGTACGGCATTAATCTTGCACATAATGACGTAGTCTTCAGTTTACCTAATAATGCGAATTAAATTAAAAACGTGACTAAACTAATTTTATTAATTACCATTGCAGTGAATAACGTGCGCTGTGATGAGAAACACCTAGTTATTATTCAGAATTAATGCAGTCTTAACAATAACATGATAAGAAGCTGCATAAGTTATACCTAGTACCTATCCTACTATAGTGTGCTATAGGTACCAAGTCTACCAACCATATAATTATTAAAATCAACGCAGTAATAAGACAATTTTAATGCTCTATCTACCACATCCAGTGCTACACATTTTTGGCTACCTTTTTCCTCAATGACAAATTTACAAAAAAATACTACCACGACCGCCAGTCGCGACCAAGTGAAATGTCACCTGATAGACGTCCACAGGTGGACGTTGGTGTCTTACCTATACCTTGGTATTATGTACATGAACCCTAAAAACATTACACTCCTTTTTTGGGCAGTCGTGAAACAACTAGGATTTGAGTACCTGCCACAAAGGTTTGGAAATACCAAATTGTGCTCTACTGATAAACTCTTTATAATCTTTACTATTTACTACTATTACCTATTCTGTGCTATGGCTACAAACTGTAAAGTAAGACAAATGGATTATTATTACTGGTGCACTTAAAAACGCAAGAAACGCCTTTCACAAAAACTTGAGAAGCCCCTTTGTGGAGAGCTAGGCAAACTAAATATGCAACAATAAGAACTTTTTCTCACCTCCGGGCGGAAAGCGTCAATTTTCCTCCCGCTGCGCTGAACGAAAATGCCGCTTTCCGCCTCCGTCGAGGAGAAAAATAGTATACACACCACGGGCAGTAAATAAGAAAGCCTCAGATCACATGTTTATTGACCTCGGCTTCGCCTCGGACAACAATTACATGTGATCTGAGACATTTCTTATTTTACTGCCCTAGATGTGTAATATACTATTATAGAGGTCTCAAGATCTCCATTGTTTTGTGAGTGAAAGCGGCACAATGGCTCTGAAAACTTCTTAAAAGGTTTCTTAGAAAAACAATGTTTTCGTATTATTTGCTTACTAGCTGATGCCCGCGACTTCGTCTGTTTGGATTGAGGTATTTTGGTTCCCGCGGGAACTCCTTATTTTTCCGGGATAAAAAGTAGCCTATGTCCAGACTATAATCTATCTCTGTGCCAAATTTCATACAGATCCGTTCAGCCGTTGGGGCGTGATTGAGTAACAAACATCCATCCATCCATCCAAACTTTCGCATTTATAATATTAGTATGGATTCGATGATAAGCGGTGATAGCTTAGGCAGCTGACCTTCAATACGGGTTCGCGGGTTCGATCCGTGGGCACGAACCTTTGACTTTCCGGAGCTTTGTGCGTTTTAAGAAATTAAATATCACTTGCTTCTAACGGTGAAAGAAAACATCGTGAGGAAACCTGCATGCCCCAGAGATCTTTACAATGTCCTCGCAGATGTGTGAAGTCTCCCAACCCGCACTTGACCAGCGTGATGGACTATAGCCATACCCTTTTCGTTCCGAGAGGATACTCGTGCTCTGTAGTAATCCGGCAATGGGTTGAAATGATGACGATGATAAGCTAACCCCATGGAGGGATTTGGAGAGCCACGGCAATTAAAAAATATTTATTTATTTTTATTTTTATTTAATTTATTTTGTACCAAAAAGTGTACAATATGTAGAAAAAACAGGAACATAGTGGACAAGGAAACACTTATCTCTATAAGAGATCTAGACAGTGACCCTTGGCAGTGAGAAAGGTTGTGAAAGCACTAAGTATATAAAACTATATACATACATATATATATATATATATATATATATATATATATATATATTGCACTTTATTAAACCCATGCGATGCTCGTAGCCTAGTGGTAAAAACGCCGGCCTCGTATTCGGGGAACCAGGATTCGAACCGTAGTCCATAATATTTTCGGAACAGACTACAGAGTCATTGATACCAAAGAAAGATACGTCTTAATTTTTTCACGCGTATTTTGTTTATCATGTCCACCATTTTGGATTTCTCATGACGTCATATTATTATGGTCCATCTCACCGTGACATGCGTAATGCTAATGAGAAATCAACGTTGGTTATGTACTTTGTTTATTAGTCATGTTAAAAACTCTACGCCTCCGATATGTCGTAAAAAAAGTCGTAGCTTCTGGGATGAAGTTGACCTTCGTGGCGCAGTGGTGAATGCTGCATTATAAATGATAGGTCCAGGGTTCGATGCCGATAGAAAGTAGAAACAGATTAGGGGTATGGGGAGCTATTATAGCTGCGATACCCACCACAGATTAGCCCGCTATCATATTTTTTTTTATCCACTAAAAGTTAGCCCTTGACTGCGATCTCACCTGATGGTAAGTGATGATGCAGTCTTAAGATGGTAGCGGGCTACAGGTTTCAGTAACAGGCAGTTATTTATAACCCATACCCCTATTCGGTTTCTACACGGCCTCGTACCGGAACGCTAAATCGCTTGGCGGCACGTCTTTGCCGGTATTTTCCTATTTTGGTAGGTTTTGAAACCATAATAAACCGTCTAGGTCTGTCGTAGTCGGGTAAACAAACTTATACGCGCATGCGCTAGCTCCAAGCGAAATATGGTATCACAAGGTTAGCAGGTGGCCCTGCAGGGTCGGTGCAACGACTTTATTGTGCGTTTCCATTGTTTTACGATTTGGTTATTTAGTTTTCATCGGTCTCTGAACGGTACCTATTTTTGAAGTGAAAACTTATTTAGCCGCGTCGAGCACTTTTTGGTAGGGGGTAGATAAACTTGTGGATTTGCGTTACCGTCACCGACATGCTCGCAAACACCTACATGCTCGCGAACACCGAGCTCGCGTTGTTACGAAGACAAAAGGTCTTAAATATTAAATATAAGTATCTACTACATTCGTAATTAAAAAATTAAAAAAAATATATTTTAAATACCTATTCGTTTTCACTTCTATCGGCAGTCCCTATGACTGTCAAGTTTTTGGGTTCCGTACCAAAATGGTAAAAATGGAACCCATAAGGTGCGACTTTCTCCGTCCGTCCGTCCGTCCGTCCGTCCGTCCGTCTGTCACAGTCGATTATTTCAGTAACTATTAAAGCTATCGACATGAAAATTGGAATAGTTGTGTATAATAGTGGCCTAACATCATTAAAAATAAAAAAAAATCGAAAATTATTTTTAGTTTAATTAAAAAAGGGGGAAAATCGGGGGTTTGAAATTTCAAAGTATGATAACTATACTGAGTGGGATATCATATGAAAGGGCTATACTTCACAAACACATATACATACATATTATACATATTATATCAAATATAAATATTATAAATGCGAAAGTTTGGATGGATGGATGTATGGATGTATGTTTGTTAATCAATCACGCTCCAACGGATGAACGGATCTGGATGAAATTTGGCACAGGGATAGATTATAGTCTGGAATAGCACATAGGTTACTTTTTATCCCGGAAAATTAAAGAGTTCCCGCGGGAACCGAAAAACCTAAATCCACGCGGACGAAGTCGCGGGCATCAGCTAGTATTTTATACATTCTAAAACAGATTTTTATTTATTTTTATGCTTAGTTTTTGATTTATCGGGCAAAATGTCGAAAAAAATACCGTTCCCCCCCCCCCCCCCTTATCTCCGAAGTTTACCTACCAATTGAAAAATCTGAAATAATTATGGTCAATAGAAGCTTATGTATATTTTACAGGAAAAATAAAACCAACGCTCTAACTAGCATAGTTTTTTTTATATTAACAATAAACCTCTACAAACAAAGTTAGTTTTGCGGTTCATTAAATTCATTAATCGTAAAGCTTTGTACGGAACGGCTTTGTACAGGTTTGTACGGAACCCTCGGTGCGCGAGTCCGACTCGCACTTGGCCGGTTTATTTTTAATATTTAGGCTAGCGCTTGGCTGCAATCAGACTTGCTTGCAAGTGGTGATGCAGCCTGGTGGAGCTCGCTTGCCTAGAAGATGGCTAGGTAAGTAATTATAAGGTACCTCGGCTCGGTGGTACTTACCTACGCCGATCAACCTGTCTAGCTATACTTTTTCTAAAGCTTCATAAAAATTAGAATTCAAAGCCTATAAAATAATGTTAAAAAATGTATAAAGTACCGAGGAAGGATTATAATAAGAAATTTTATTAATTCGTAATTTGAAAGTTTTACAGTTTACATAGTGTAAACTAATTAATTATTTAAAATCAAATTTACTAAGTAAGATTGCATGGTAGACCAAAGCTGTTTTAGAAAGGTAGTAGTTTGTTATATAGTAAATAATTATTAGAGTTTTCAAAAGAGCTTATACCTAAAACCTACTTGCCTGAGGTTCTCAAAAGATCCATTCAAAATATTATGTATATTAAGTTACTTATGGCATGAACCAGTGGTGGATTCATTCGACGATTAGAAAGCATTTGTACAAGTTTATTTGAATAAAAAACATTTGAATTTTTCGGATACTTTCTTCACTGAAATAGCTAGTAATTGGCAGCTATTACGTATTGTACGTAGCTGACTGATCCCAGTCAGCTACGGTAGGTAAAGCATAACATTTTCTTCTCCCATAACAAAAAAAAAACAATATAAGAAGCTTATATAGTTTTCGAGTATCGTATATAATAATGGAACCGAATTGTCATAAAGTCATCGAACCTCCTTTGTTCCGTTTATGGCAACACATAGCTAGGCGTCTCATATTTACACAAACACAAAATCAAAAGATTTATTAAAGCATTTAAGGTTTATTTTATTCTTGATACGTCGCCTTTAATTCATCCGATAACATCTAGACGTGATAAAGTATCAGTGTGTCATGTAAACCTTGACCAAATCTTTGTTGTTTATCTACGCACAGAAGTTTTTAAATGTTCCAACTTCCAAGGTGAGATGGTAAATAAAATCAGATAAATAAAAAAGTGTGTGTGTGTGCAATTCACACATGTCATATTATGTGAAACTTCAGAAAAGTAGCCTACGAGAGAATGAGATAAATATAACTTGTATTCTATCTCATTCTCTCGCAGACTAAATCCTATTATGAATATTTTTGTCTCTTTTTAGTGTTCGTTCATCGAATTTTCAAATCACAACGATTCTGAAGAAGTTTCACTGCAAAAAAATATAAAAGTCATGCAAAAAATTTATTGTAAACTCTACTGAGATAGAGAGAGCAGTATTCGAATTTCGGAATGAATTTCCGCCTATGAAGTAGAATTTTACAAGCTCTGAAAAGTAAAATGTACCTATGCAGCACTTAGCCACCTGCAAAATGAATAAGGCCAAGACAAGAACGTTTTTTTGATAATAACTAAACTACTTCATACTAATATTATAGGTGCGAAATTGTGTCTGTCTATCTGTTACCATTTCACGGCCGATTTGATCGGTTTTGACGATATTTTGTACAGAGATAGTTTGTATCCCGGGGACCGGTATAATAATATTATGTTACTCATCCCGAAAAATCAAAGAGTTCCCAGTCCGACAGAATTAAAAAAATATTCACGCGTAGAAGTCGCGGGCGTCATCCAGTTTATGTTAATAAAAT
Organism: Erebia ligea; assembly: GCA_917051295.2. NCBI lineage: Eukaryota > Metazoa > Arthropoda > Insecta > Lepidoptera > Nymphalidae > Erebia > Erebia ligea. The sequence continues at coordinate 6,090,856 of OU785241.1, forward strand.
GCGCAATTTGATACGAGTTGGGTAGGTAGTTAGCTAATAGCTACCCATTAAGTATATCCATTATAATAATGTTTACGCAATTATCACCACAGCGTCTATCGTACCCAGCGCAAGGTCACTGTGCAATGAAATGCGGCATTATCAAATATTTAGCGTTTTTCCGCGTATGAGTAAGTAACACTGAACACATGAGTACATGACTCATTTACTGGGAGTCTTCTGATTCTGAGTCAACGTCATTCAACACGATGATTTCGGAGACCGATGATTTTGTAAAATGTTATCAAGAACCAAGATTATGATTATAAATGTAAGGATAAAAATGGAGTAAATGACGTCGATAATCGATATAGGTATAAGATACTTAGGTATTTTTTTATCGAGATCTTGTACGAATGTTGAATAAATAGATAGGTATGAGTAAGATGGATTATGATAGACTAGCTGATGCCCGCGACTTCGTCCGCGTGATTAAAGTTTTTTTGATTCCCGCGGGAACTCCTTAATTTTCCGGGATAAAAAGTAGCCTATGTCACTCTCCAGGTCCTCAACTATACCCATGCCAAAAATCACGTCGATCCGTTGCTCCGTTGCGGCGTGATTGAAGGACAAACCAACAAACCAACAAACCAACAAACCAACAAACCAATAAACCAACAAACAAACACACTTTCGCATTTATAATATTAGTATGATAGATGGATGGATCGATATTACTAGATACCTATGTAAGTATCTAAGAAAGCTCCATTAGATACGTAATTATAATACCTATATCAACACACAGTCAAACCCGCTAGGTCAACATGAGATTTTTTTTCCTTTAAAACGTAAACGTAGCAAAGCCGGGCTTCATCGAGTCAGCAAAAACTCGTACCTAAGTAAAATAATACTATGTATACGATTGAATTTATCGATAGTAATAAATCATCGGGTTTTCCCTGTATCTAAATTCTAATAGGCTTCCAAGCCAAGCCCTCTTATCAGAAATAACGTAAGTAACTCATTCTCATAAATTTAGTTCTTTAAACATCGTAATGGTTATCAAAATATCCGATTCCTTTTATTTATGACTACTTAAAGGAAACCCCTATCTTTGTATTTTATTGTAAAGTTTCATTGCAACTTTTTAGTCGTAGGCGTAGCTCTACCAAGCCTTTTGTTTGAAATATAATATAAATTAGCAAATTATATTAAAAAACAGCGAACACTTCGAATTTGTATATTTAATTTTTCACGTAATAAAAAGTAACCTTCATTAGCTTACCCCGGAACATTGAAATAGAATTACTAATAGAAACAGGGTCACGAACAAAAATTATCGCAAAAATGGATGGTCCTTGTAAGGGGTGGTCCCTCTCGCTTAGTGATCTTGAATTTCTTACTCAAATTATTAATAGTTAACATGAGCGAGGGACTCCTCACAAAAGTAAGAGTGGGAATATAATAAATTCTAGATTTTTAATTTAGAGAATAAAAGAATGTTGTTGGTTGCTCAAGGTATAAAAATCCATTTATTTAATAATCTAGCCTAACCTAGGGTAATTACAAATTTAGTTCACTTATGGGCCTAGCATTCAGTACAGGCCGATAGGTCAATAACTGGTCCGGCAAGTTCTAGGTCAGACAGCTGCCCAGAACTGAACGCACATTTTTTTTTTTTTTTTTTTACATTTTTTTTTTTTTTTAACAACGCTTAACTTATGCTCGGCTTAAACACTAACACAGTTTTACAGTTATGTGGGTTCGCACAAGATCACTATATCTAGACTATGCTAGGATTCCCTACTATGGAACTTGATGAAAATCATCAACTCTTCCAGGTGTGGCACTGCTCCAAAGCTTCCAAACGAAATAATTCAAAGAGTTCACCTGGGTATGAGCGAGGTCCTTACTTCCACAAATGCTTACATTTGGAGTGAAGAACAACTTTCTGCTCACAGCATGTTAATACATATGTGTTATATGTTAATGTTTAATTTAGGTTCATTTTAGGTTCAATTTAGATTCTAGGTTTTATTTAGGTTTTATTTAGGTTTTATTTAGGTTTTATTTAGGTTTTATTTAGGTTTTATTTAGGTTTTATTTAGGTTTTATTTAGGTTTTATTTAGGTTTTATTTAGGTTTTATTTAGGTTCCCTGTTGACCTGTAATTTGAGAAGAAAAACACGATTTTAAAATTACGGCCATGCGGTTCTATGACGACAACACGCAATACATCTATGTAATGTTCATTTAGTATGTAACTCACCAGTTATTCTGATCAAAGCCCGCATCCTCCCATTATTTAGTTATTACTTCCTTATATAATACATCCTCGAATACGGGCTAAAACAACGTAAGAACAACAAGATGGCTGTCAGACTTTTGTCGCAAAAATGCAAGAGGCAAAAATTTATGGAACGGCAAACTTAATTACTTACTCATTTCATCGATTTGTTTTATTTGCTTAGGTGCATTTCTATTTACAAATTTACATTTCCTTTATTTCACACTGTCTTATATTTTCCGCTAGCATATTGGGATGCTGCCAATCAACCGTCCAAGAAAAAAAGAACTTTTCCGCCGAAAGAACCAAGTCGCCTCATCATCTGGGATGCCGCTTTTTTCCTACTAATTTCCAGAAAAGAAGTCTGAACAAACAATGTATAATATTTAAAAATTCCTGTTACTGATGTGGTACGAATGACTAGTCTTTCAGTCCACGGACTCCTATTTTATATTTTTAGTTACTATCCTTTTATTTACTAAGGTTATGGTTTTTCTAAGATTTATTCCTTCGAAATATCCATCTTTAATACGGGAAGAACGGTTTTCATAGCAACACTGTTAGCTGTTTGACGTTCCGTTCTAAACCATAGCTTACATTTTAAAGAATTAAGAAAGTATTTAAAAAAAAAGGTTTATTTGATTTACTCTATCTCCAATTACTAATTTTGTTTTGTATAAATTTACGTGTCTGTTATGACTTGATTTGAAATTATTAATATCTCAATATGGATTTAGGTAGGGCGGCGCCATCTAGCGTTCCGACCTAGCTTCTCTTCCTAAAACTCTCCCGACTCCGAAAAGATGTCGCTGTTGGAGAAAGCTAATGACATCAAAATGCAATTTATTAAATTCTTAATATTATTATTATTTATTAATTTATTTACCGGGTTACAATACCCTCCTCCTACGGAAAATCGCTGCCCCCAGCGATCCCATATTAATATGAAATAACAAGCAATATATTTACTCAACCAATAATGTGTGAGTACTTATGACTCTTATAGGTAATCTACTTTGAGCAACCCTAACCTAACATTCCTTACAGTACTAATGAAATACAAAAAACTATCTACTAAACATGCTAACTAACTATTTGAGATGTATTAGAAATCACTTAATAATAAAGAAAAGAAAAAAAGTATTAATGGCTTAATAATAAAGTATGAAACTACCTAATAATAGAGTATTTTTATGTGAAATGACCTAATAATAAAACATTTTATGTGAAATGACCCGTATAATAAAACATTTTATGTGAAATGACCTAATAATAAAACATTTTATGTGAAATGACCTAATAATAAAACATTTTATGTGAAATGACTCGTATTTCATTTGTGTAACCTAACTATTTAATATTTAATAAAGGAAATATACCTATATACATTTTAACTAAGGAAGTACCTAATAACTACTGTTGCTTGGTTCCTTGGCATCATTGTAATCAGGAGTAACTGGTTACAATGCGTCTAGGCCTACGGAACATCAACATAATTAAGTGTAACTATATATCAATACCTAATCTCTAAATTAAACTTCAAACCTGCAAAGATAATGCTATAACTTGCTAGAAGTTGTGAAAACACTCTATGGTGAATTATTTAATATGTAATACAGTATTTAAGAATATAAATATTATTGCTTGAAGGTGACTCTCCCACTACAACTGTGAGTGATCAACCCATGAAAATTCATTCCCACATCATCTTTCACTACATACCTATCATACATCATTCATTTTAACTAGTAGTAGACATATTATATTATGCCAACCACGGACCTTACATTTATGTGTTTAATTTATTCTCTAATAATAATTATACACTTGTTTGAGTTGATTTTTATCATGAGAAGAGTCTTTTAAGCTTTTAAATCTTTAATATGCCATGATCCTAAAGAATGTCCATCCATTGCTTCTAATTCATAAACCAATGGGGATAATACCTTGCTTACTCTGCATTTTTCATATTTTGGTGCTAATTTAGCCATTTTAAACTTTTGCGCATCGCTCTGTATGTGCGTAGTTTTCCAAACTATATCTCCTACATTATACCTTGCATTCCTACGTCTCATATTATAATGTGATGCATTTTTAGCATGAGCTTGTAATAAATGTTCTCTAACGTTATTAAAAATATGACCTAAATGTCCAAATTCTCCTGCATAATCCTCACGAGGCATGCCTACATTATATTCGCGCTCTGTATCTTTATAAAAATTTCCATTTATTATTGGTTCTCTAGCGTGTACTAAAAAGAATGGAGAAAATCCTGTCGACTCATTAATGGCACTATTTATTGCGAACTGAATTTTCGATAAATTTTCATCCCACGCACGATGGTTATCTTGTACGTATGAAGCAATTGCTGTCATTATTGTTTTGTTATAACGCTCAACTAAATTTATTTGAGGAGCGTATCTTGGGCAATAATGTAGTTTAGGGATATTATAACGAGAAAATAAGTTATTTAATTCTGAACCTGTCATATGAGTCGCATTATCTAGGATCACAGTTTCAGGAACACCATGAGCCAAAATGACATAATTTTCAAAATTTTTAGCTATAAGAGCAGCAGTGGCACGACGCAATGGAAATATAAGAGTGTATTTTGAAAAGCAACATGTAACAACTAATAAGTAACAATATCCTGACCGGGATCGTGGCAGTGGACCAACTATGTCCAATGACACTACCTGGAAAGGTCTAGAGCATATTTTTGGCTTTCCCATCAATCCAGGAGTTGCCTGTGTTGTATGCTTATATGCCTTACAAATATCACACCTTGTTATAAATTGTTTAATATCTTTGTACATTCCTGGCCAATAATATCTTAAACAGATACGTCTATGTGTTTTAAAAACACCAAAATGTCCTGCCGTAGGTTCGCAATGATTTTGTTTAATAATATTTTCTATCATATCTCTTTTTACTACTTCTTTCCAGTCGAATTCACTCAATAAGTTGTATTTACCTTTACTAAATCTGTATAATATGTCATTCTTAACAATAAAATTTGGAAAATGCGTTGGGTTTTGTTTACATCCATTAAATATCCTTTCATACCATTCATCTCTTTCATTTGATGTGGGTGATGAAGTTGCATGGATTGCTTCTACTTTCATGAGTCGCGATAAGGCATCTGGAACTACATTTTCAGATCCTTTTCGATGTTCGATCTCAAAGTTGTATTGGGACAGTCTACATCCCCAGCGCGCTAGTCTACCTGAAGGGTTTTCTAGGTTTAAAAACCATTTAAGAGAAGAATGATCCGTTATAATTTTAAATTTACGCGAACCTAAATAAGCTTGAAACTTTTCTACAGCAAAAATAACCGCTAACGCTTCTCTTTCTGTAGCACTATAATTTTTCTCTGATTTATTTAAGGCTCTGCTAACATAAGCTATTGGATGATCATGACCCTCGATTTCTTGTGAAAGCATTCCCCCAATACCGTACGCTGAAGCGTCACAATGGACAACAAATGGTTTATCAAAATTTGGAACAGCCAAAATTGGCGCGGAAACTAACGCATTCTTGAGTGTAGTGAATGACTGCTCTGCAGCTTCACTCCACACAAATTTAGGTGCTTCTTTCCCACGACTTGTTAACTTGTTTAAGGGTGCTGCTATGGTTGAAAAATTTCTAATGAAACGACGGTACCATGAGCAAGTTCCTAAAAATACTTTTACTTCATGCGCATTTGTGGGTGTTGGAAAATTTAAAATAGCTGAAATTTTGTCGGGGTCTGTTCTTAAACCATGTTCATCAACTACATAGCCTAAATATTTAATAGAATTTCTGAAAAAATTACACTTTTCGAATGCTACAGTTAGGTTGGCCATTTTAAGTTTTTCAAGCACACGGTTTAGCAATAACAAATGTGTGGAAAAATCTGACGAACAAATTACTATGTCATCTATGTAGCAAAATACCTTTCCATTTTCTATATCATTGCAAAAATTCTGATTTATCAGCAAATCCATGAGGCGTTGCTGTCTAGCGGGAGCATTACTTAAGCCAAAAGGCATAACACGAAATTTATATAATCCACGACCAGGCACAGTAAAACTAGTCTTTTCTTGTGATGATTCTGATAAGGGAATTTGCCAAAAGGAAGAGGATAAATCTATAGTTGAAAGAAATTTTGCTTCCTTTAAACTGTCTAATATCTGCGGTATATATGGAATAGAATACGAATCTCCTTTTGTAATAGCGTTCAATTTTCTACAATCAAGACAAAATCGCCAATCACCGTTTGATTTCTTTACTAATATCGCCGGATTATGGTATCGCCCCTTACAAATGGCGCCCCACGTTGGGCGCCATTTGTAAGGGGTGGTCCCTCTCGCTTAGTGATCTTGAATTTCTTACTCAAATTATTAATAGTTAACATGAGCGAGGGACTCCTCACAAAAGTAAGAGTGGGAATATAATAAATTCTAGATTTTTAATTTAGAGAATAAAAGAATGTTGTTGGTTGCTCAAGGTATAAAAATCCATTTATTTAATAATCTAGCCTAACCTAGGGTAATTACAAATTTAGTTCACTTATGGGCCTAGCATTCAGTACAGGCCGATAGGTCAATAACTGGTCCGGCAAGTTCTAGGTCAGACAGCTGCCCAGAACTGAACGCACATTTTTTTTTTTTTTTTTTACATTTTTTTTTTTTTTAACAACGCTTAACTTATGCTCGGCTTAAACACTAACACAGTTTTACAGTTATGTGGGTTCGCACAAGATCACTATATCTAGACTATGCTAGGATTCCCTACTATGGAACTTGATGAAAATCATCAACTCTTCCAGGTGTGGCACTGCTCCAAAGCTTCCAAACGAAATAATTCAAAGAGTTCACCTGGGTATGAGCGAGGTCCTTACTTCCACAAATGCTTACATTTGGAGTGAAGAACAACTTTCTGCTCACAGCATGTTAATACATATGTGTTATATGTTAATGTTTAATTTAGGTTCATTTTAGGTTCAATTTAGATTCTAGGTTTTATTTAGGTTTTATTTAGGTTTTATTTAGGTTTTATTTAGGTTTTATTTAGGTTTTATTTAGGTTTTATTTAGGTTTTATTTAGGTTTTATTTAGGTTTTATTTAGGTTCCCTGTTGACCTGTAATTTGAGAAGAAAAACACGATTTTAAAATTACGGCCATGCGGTTCTATGACGACAACACGCAATACATCTATGTAATGTTCATTTAGTATGTAACTCACCAGTTATTCTGATCAAAGCCCGCATCCTCCCATTATTTAGTTATTACTTCCTTATATAATACATCCTCGAATACGGGCTAAAACAACGTAAGAACAACAAGATGGCTGTCAGACTTTTGTCGCAAAAATGCAAGAGGCAAAAATTTATGGAACGGCAAACTTAATTACTTACTCATTTCATCGATTTGTTTTATTTGCTTAGGTGCATTTCTATTTACAAATTTACATTTCCTTTATTTCACACTGTCTTATATTTTCCGCTAGCATATTGGGATGCTGCCAATCAACCGTCCAAGAAAAAAAGAACTTTTCCGCCGAAAGAACCAAGTCGCCTCATCATCTGGGATGCCGCTTTTTTCCTACTAATTTCCAGAAAAGAAGTCTGAACAAACAATGTATAATATTTAAAAATTCCTGTTACTGATGTGGTACGAATGACTAGTCTTTCAGTCCACGGACTCCTATTTTATATTTTTAGTTACTATCCTTTTATTTACTAAGGTTATGGTTTTTCTAAGATTTATTCCTTCGAAATATCCATCTTTAATACGGGAAGAACGGTTTTCATAGCAACACTGTTAGCTGTTTGACGTTCCGTTCTAAACCATAGCTTACATTTTAAAGAATTCCTTTTCAAAGAAAGTATTTTAAAAAAAAGGTTTATTTGATTTACTCTATCTCCAATTACTAATTTTGTTTTGTATAAATTTACGTGTCTGTTATGACTTGATTTGAAATTATTAATATCTCAATATGGATTTAGGTAGGGCGGCGCCATCTAGCGTTCCGACCTAGCTTCTCTTCCTAAAACTCTCCCGACTCCGAAAAGATGTCGCTGTTGGAGAAAGCTAATGACATCAAAATGCAATTTATTAAATTCTTAATATTATTATTATTTATTAATTTATTTACCGGGTTACATCCTATAGTCAATATTAAAGACTCTACATAGGTTTGTTCGAGAGATTTCCACAATCAACGATCTTGTTGTTTGTATCCAGAGAACTAGGTACCTTCTGCGGTTCGCTTGATGTCTTCCATCCACCTAGTAAAAAGATCTATTAATGCTATGGCCTGCGAGTTTCGGTGCTAGACCTGCCAGCGCCTTGGGCTAATATTGAAATTAATTTAAGTAATCTTCAAAGATCATTTACTTATAATATTACCTATTTTAGTCTTCTGAGCTGTAGGTAGTCTATTTCTCGCACTATGCGTTTTAAAAATATGTTTTATCCCTTTTTCTTACAGAAGTAAAAACAATATTATAACGAATAGCTACCACATGTACTTACCGACATTTTTACCAAAAAAAAACCGTAAACAAGCGGGAACTATTGGGTTACATCTTACCGATCGCTTAATTTCTTTTGAACGCTACAAACAAAACTTAACTTTATCAACCCTATGATAGGATTGATTATTCCGGGGTAAGCTAATGAAGGTTACTTTTTATCTGGCTACGAAATTGACGGTTTAGGTATATCCCGTGTAGAGCAAGATCCCAGTGCCGCCAGACCTTACTTATTTTCTGAGAAACAAAATGTGTGTAATTTAGTAGCTTTGGTACGTAGATTTAACGTACGCATACTCGCAAATTTGGGGTGACGGCCAATTTTTAGTTACAATGTGATAAAGGTACGTAAAAACGTTGCTAACTTTACTTATTTTCTGAGTGCTGATTTTTATGTATGTTTTACAGAATATTGTTAATAATTAATAATCAGTACACCCAGACTCATGCCGTGGGCCGTTATTTCTGCCAGACACTTTAAAGCTCGCAAAAAAAAAACTTAACTTTACTTATTTTCTGAGTCTTCATTTTCATACACGATACTCAGGGAACTATTTCAATTCTATTTGCAAGCAGCCAGACTAATCTGATGGGCCAAACATCCGCCAGACTTAATTTGAAATTTCGCTGTGATAAAATTTTGGCCTTATTTTCAAGGCACCTTTTTCATTGTGTGGAGTAAGGAAAACCATCCACTATCACTCCAGCCCATTAACGCCCCACTGCTGGGCACAGGCCTCCACTCTCATAGGAGAGAGGGAATTAGAGCTTAGACCCACCACACTGCTCCAATGCGGGTTGGCGGGCTTTAACGACTATAATTATGTTAGTGATAATAACTGGGTCCGACGGCTTAACGTGCTCTCCGAGGCACGGGTATGACACACCGCCAACTTCCTAACTCCGGGCTAGTACTGAGAATTTCTAGTCAGAAAAACCCAATACTCAATTATTGCCCAACCCGGGACTCGAACCCGGGACCTCGTCGGCCGCAGTCGAACATGCCAACCACTAGACCAACGAGCTTATGAAAAATCTTGCCAGAATTTCATCTTATCATTGGATGTGATTACAAATATTACAATCCTGCATTTTTTAGAGAAAGGCAAAAAAATTCCATTCAATATACTGAAAAATGGAGAGTATCAGATAGCATTTATCAGATTCGGTGAGCTAGACTTAAACAGCTATGAAGACCTAGAGCAAAATGTGTTCAATTCAATAATTTTTACAGAAATTTATTTGTGAACCTGATTAATGGACGTATGCCAGGCTTAACTATACATAATATCCGGATAAACTCACAACACACACAACAAACAAACAAACAAACAGGTTCATGAATAAGGGCTTCGAACGGGTTCGAAACTAGTCGGGCATTTTTCCGACAGAACACGTGAGTTTATCCGGATATTATGTATAGTTATGATGAATATCACTCACGATAGTTTAAACGTTAAAATATGCCAGGCTTCAAGTGTTTATAAACGCTCACACTGTTTCCGATGTAAATGAAAAGTTTAATCCCAAGAATGTTACTTTTCTTTACTTTACATCACCTACGGGGAAGGTTTTATCCCGGAAAATATCCATATAAATATCCATTATTATTATCAATGATGATATCAATTTGAAGTGAGAGTAAAATACCTGATTCTACTTCAAGGGATTCTCTTACAAAACCCGGTAATTGGTCCCCATCGAATCAGTTAATATAGTAATTGTTATTTTGCAACATCCATCCGTTATTTTCAGGTTTAAAAATACTAAGTTCCGTCAAATAACCATTATCCCATAGGCTGCTTATATAATTCGCTCGCCGAAACTGCACAGAATCTCACTTTTACACGGTGGTAAGTTGCTCGCATCAAAGTTCTTAACATTCTTGCGGCTATAATATATAGCTTAAAAAGATTTTTATTATTTAAAACTACTTAATAACTTAAATGCCGATTTTCATCTCTAACTTCAAAAACATAGAACTATCATACAAACTACTAACTCCCATTTCACCCCCTTAGGCCTGAATTTTCAAAAATTGTTTATACAGGTTATTTTTATTTAAAACTAATAATCTAAATGCAGATTTTCAAGTCTTTAACTTCAATAACTTAGAACCTTCATGTAAGCTTCCAACTTCCATTTCACCCCCTTTGTTGTGGATTTTCGCAAAACTGCTTATACAGGTTTTTATTATTACAAACTAAAAACTTAAGTGCCGATTTTCATGTCTTTAACTTAAAAACATAGGATTTTCATACAAACTCCCAACCCCCATTTCACCCCTTTTGGGATAGATTTTCGTGAAATTGCTCATACGCGTTATTATTAATTAAAACTAATAATCTTAGTGCCGATTTTCAAGTCCCTAACTTCAAAAACTTAGAACCTTCATGTAAGCTTCCAACTTCCATTGCACCCCCTTTGTTGTGGATTTTCGCAAAACTGCTTATACAGGTTTTTATTATTACAAACTTAAAACTTAAGTGCCGATTTTCATGTCTTTAACTTAAAAACATAGGATTTTCATACAAACTTCCAACCCCCATTTCACCCCTTTTGGGGTAGATTTTCGTGAAATTGCTCATACGCGTTATTATTAATTAAAACTAATAATCTTAATGCCGATTTTCAAGTCCCTAACTTCTAAAACTTAGAACCTTCATGTTTAGCTTCCAACCCCATTTCACCCCCTTTGTTGTGGATTTTCGTAAACTTTTCGTACACAGGCTTAGATATTGCAACAAATGATAGTTTTCCTTACTCCACACAATGAAAAAGGTGCCTAAAGCCTTGAAAATAAGGCCAAAATTTTATCACAGAGAAATTTCAAATTGAGTCTGGCGGATGTTTGGCCCATCAGATTAGTCTGGCTGCTTGCAAATAGAATTGAAATAGTTCCCTGAGTAACGTGTATGAAAATGAAGACTCAGAAAATAAGTAAAGTTAAGTTTTTTTTTTGCGAGTTTTAAAGTGTCTGGCAGAAAAATCGGCCCACGGCATGAGTCTGGGAGTATTGATTATTAATTATTAACAATATTCTGTGTAACATACATAAAAATCAGCACTCAGAAAATAAGTAAAGTTAGCAACGTTTTTACGTACCTTTAGCACCTTATAACTAAAAATTGGCCGTCGCCCCAAATTTGCGAGTATGCGTACGTTAAATCTACGTACCAAAGCTACTATATCACACACATTTTGTTTCTCAGAAAATAAGTAAGGTCTGGCGGCACTGGGATCTTGGACCAGTGTAAAGTTACTGCGGTTGTCTCGTAGCCCGCAGGACAGATGACTTTTTATAGGTTAGGGATGTGAGGCATAAATCCTATGGCGTGTCTCTGTGGTCACTATTGTTTTATTGTTTGTGACAGTACCTATGCTTAATGTACTGGTACATTAAAACAAGCCGTGTGGAGTCGTTGGACAACCCGCAAGAACATAGTTACTTTCCACTCTATTAAAAAAATAATTTATAAAAATATAAATTCGCTAATTTCGTGAGAGTCTTCTTTGAGAGAGAATCTTGCAAAAAATAATATTCTACCTACCTACTGGGCGAACGACATTTTAGGTGCATAGATCGTTGAGTAGGTACCTAACTACCTAGGAATTAGGTACGTCAGCTTAGGTACGTTAGCTTAGCTTAGGTAGGAGCCAGGCACTCTAACTTTTTTACCCATATCCCACCGGGGCAGATGAGGGCAAGTTCTATCTATAGTAGAACATTTCTGTTCCAAAACCAATAAAATACCATATCCAATCGTATTTAACTATTTACCTATACCTATCTATCGATTTATATGCGATAAGCTTTAGTTAATATTAAGTACTCGATACTCTTATCACAAGACAAATGCCATTGACCTTGGTATCTGAACGGTCAATCTTCAGCTTGGAATAGTCATGATAACTTGTAAGTTGTAAGCTTATGTCAAAATTGTCAATGCATCATAATATTATTCAATAACATCAAATTCACTTATTTCAACTGTTGATACCCGCGACTTCGTCCGCGGGGATTGAGGGTTTTGGGTTTCCGCGGGATTATGATCTTTCTTTGTGCCAAATTTAGTCCAGAACCGTTCACCCGTTTTGGCTAACATCAATCCATCCATTCAAACTTTCACATTTATAATATTAGTAAGTATAGATTATTAAAACCATTACCGATTACCCGACGTTGCCGACTCCCTTCTGCATCAAATATATCAGCGTTCACGTCAAAACTGCATCCGCCGGCAAGTCTTGGTTATGATCGTATTTTTATCGAAAGCACATGCTAATATTAAAAGCTTTTTCTGTAAGTATAACAAAATACAGTTTTAGTACAATTCAATTGTATATGTGTACAATTGTGTGAAATAATATTGCATAGGTCTCACATGGGACTTTTTATTTATAGTACTTAAAACCATTTTATTTATAAGTAAAAGTAAAAGTCATGAACTCATGACACACAACTTTGAACTTTATTTATTTAGGTAATATACCTATTACTTTACGCTCTTGAATGCGTGGAATTCTTCTAGGTAGGTAGAGCAATTTGTTTAGCGATTCTACTTTGTCCAACTAGGTAGGTTTTAAATTAACAATTTTTTAAGACCTGAAAATCGAAGCAGAAACAATTATTTGAGTCTTCAATGATACTCTCAGATAAAGTATGCCACATTTTATTCATCAAAGTAGTATAGTTTCTCGTCTCATAATAATCTAAACTCTGAGAAATTAAGATTGGTTTCTTTCCCACCACACCCTACTAAATAGTTACTAGTAAGTAGTAACATACTCCTACTACCATCAAAACGTGTTCTCTTATCGGTAAACAAGAACGCATCTAAAAAATGTAAAGTAGTTATTAATAGCTTTTATAATTAGTTTATCCGTCCAGCTGACACGTTGAAGTCGAACGATAGCCCGCGGCAGTTGATTTATTGTAGTAATAAGTTAATAATGTTATCGAATGTATAGGTACTAGTTATTTTGTTTTTGATTTAAAAGTAAGTATAATAATAATATGTAAAAAAAAGTTCTGGACAGATAAAAAGCGTGATATCAACAGTGCAACAGAACATCACACTGAGAGTAGGCACATGGCGAAAATTATGTACTATATATTACCTATTCTGTGCCTTTACAGCATGAAGCACGTTACACTTCAGCACAAAAGTCGTTATAAAATCGCGATAGTAGTATATGTTGAGAATAGCCAAATTAACCGTATTTTTTCTAAATCTGTTCATTTAAACTAATAGTGAATGGCATCAGCATTCAGCCTTACAAGTTATTGTAACACACTAGCCGTTTAACAAATGCATAAGAGTTTAGCAGTTTGTTAAACGACGGTTTAACAGTTTAGCAGTTAAACGAAAGTTTAACAGCTTATGTGACATTAAAGTCCTCGGGGGCCAGACATGGGGTCAGAGCAAGAGGGCAATAAAGCACTCCCAAACCCCAGTATCAACTTTTTTTCAGCTTAAAGGAGCTAAGTTGGTAAGGTAACTCGAAACCGTGCTTTGTTTGGCCAAGCCTTAAAAGTAAAATCATCAGTAGGCGTACTATCAACTATCAACTAATGAACTTTTCGATTCCAATACATTTCGATTTCGGTACCGTTTTGTTGGTGCCATGAACTGTATAAACTTGAATGGTAATCACGTTATCGCATGTTCTATTTTGATGTAGGTACCTTCTATTACCTGTATAAATCTTACGCAATCATACTTACCTAGCTATCAATGGTTGATTTACTTAGTTTTTTATTCATAGAAAATAACATTGTTATTTAATACGTGAAACTAAGTGAAATAGGTTTATTTTCCCACGTGACATTGGCAAAGTGCATGGAGCTGGTGTGACACTACGAAAAGCCATTAACCAAATTAATAAGAAGAAGGTTTTATTTATTACCGAAATAGGTACCGAGGCTTGGTTTAAGCGTTCCAAGTGTAATGTCAAATAAATGTTAAAAATAGGGATCAATGTAGATATCAAGATTGGTTAGCTATCCAACGGACAAATAAAGAAATAGCTACAACGATCGGTCTAGTGGTTAGCATGTTCGACTGCGGCTGACGAGGTCCCGGGTTCCAGTCCCGGGTCGAACCATAATTAAGTATTGGGTTTTTCTGACAAGAAATTCTCAGTAGGTACTAGCCCGGAGTTAGGAAGTTGGCGGTGTGTCACCCCCGTGGCTCGGAGAGCACGAAAAGCCGTCGGTCGTGCGCCTGATCTCTCTGCGGTCGTGTCGGATTTTCCGTCCCATCGGGCTATGAGAGTAAAGGAATATAGAGTGTTTGCGGACACATTTGTGCACTATAATATCTTCCGCGAAGATGACTAATCTCTCTGGAGATAAGCCGCCGTGGCCGAAATTCGGTCGGGAATATATATTATTAACTGTTTCTGTTCATACCATGAAGTGTTACACGAATGATATTGCTTGGTAGGCCTGTTGGCCTATACCATGAAGTTGCAAAATAATCTCTTCGGTATTTTACCTTCATGCTTGCATGCCGAATTGCATTACGTACCATGAAGACCGAATTGAGTCCAGACGTGCAGATGTGACAATTGTTTTTTAAGTAGCTTTGGTGTTTGAAAAAGACGACGCTATATAAATAATGAATGGTATCAGTTAAACATTACAATGGCGTAGGTTTTGAATTTGCAAGGACAAACTGATCTGAAACTAAGATAATCGTGGTCTAAACACCAGTGGTAGATTCATTCGACGATTCGAAAGCACTTGTAAAAGTTTATTTGAATAAAAACCATTTGAATTTTTGAATTTTTGAATTTTAAATAAATAACTGTTAACATTACTGTTCCTTAACGGAATAAATTCTAATGTTGACTTTAGAAAATTTGTGAAATATAAATTAAGTACCTACTTAATATCAATCCAAAATCTGGCTAGTAGTTTTTTAGATGAGAACTGTTGATCTTCATGACTTGTGAAACTGTCTAAGGAACTTTATAAAGACGTTCTTCATTTAGTCCCTCGTAGTATCATGACGTCTTGGCCTGCTGCTGCCATCCCATTTTCTGTATGTCCAGTGTGCTTAGCATGCGCACAACGAGATTATCTCGCGACGAGAGAGAGAGATGTTGTCGTTGCCGGCAAAATTTTCATTTACCCTAACATGCACAAAATGCGGTAATATTACAAGAAAAAAATAGTCGACATGTAAAGGTTCGTAGAGAAAAAGACCACAGATAAGAAATATTACTTTTATCTCTACTTTTGACGTAACGAGACAAGTAACCATGTTAGCTTCGGTAGACAGAGAGAGATAATGGGTAGACATAATTTTACTCGTAGTGCGCACGCTAGCCATACACGCCTCATCTCTATGCATCTCACTGACAGGGTCGCTAATAAAATTCCGACGGCACTCGACGTCCTTCAATCTGATTCGACCAATTTGCAATCCCGCGTCCAAACATCAAACTGAAACTGTCCCACAAATTGTCTCCATGAATAAATTGGTTCAGATTAATAAAGTGACTCGATAAATGACGTTCCGTTGTACGGATTCCTTATCAATATTGTTTCACTTGCAATTTTGTCGACAGTGCCGACGCGAACGTCTAATCGAGCGTACATATCCTTAAAAACTTGAAATGTGTCATCAAACGTATCGATATATCGATACAAGTTTATAAAACAATCGATTGAATATCAAACTATACCAGTGACAAGTGAAACATTAACGTAATTATACCAAATATTATCACAAAGGTTTCGTATTAAGTTATAGGAATTATGGAATTTAATGGAAACGTGTGTATTGTGTGAGTGATATAATCAGCGGTTCTTAAAATAAATCTGACTAATGCAGAGATGACGGCTGTTAAGTGCATAAAAGTATTAAATGATTTGTATACTGATGGGAAATTGTGAGTATCTTTTTTCTAATTGATCCAAAATTTCAGAAAAAGGTATGGTTTTCTATTGACGTGGTTTTTTTTGGAGGATTTAAATCAGGAACTTCACCAATTTATTTTTTCATTGAAAAGGTTATCAAAGTATATATTATGCAGAATAGTAAATTAGGTGAAGAACTGATGAAGATTTTCAGAGATAGGTATACCTAATATGACGAATCTCCTAACCCTTACACCGGCGGCCGCCATTTTGAACAATGACGCAACTGGCGGCAAATGGCGGCCTCTTCGTGGGTGGTCCCAACGACTCGCCCGCGCACTACTAAAACTATGATTTCTCTTATTTGTAATAGGTCCTACCTATAAACCATAAATCTATCAAATCGTTATAAAATAAGCTACAATTTAATGTATAATACATTAATGTGTATAAAGCTAAATCCCATGTAATTGTAAGGAGAGCTAAATTTTCCCTCCTCTATTTGAAATATTTTTGTTACTAAGAGTAAAACCACAAATACAAAACTTTTCATTGTATTTCCTTCATACTTAAACAGATTATAATTAAAAAATAGACAAGCCAGCCTCTCTAAACGCATTTTTACACGATAACGTTTTTTATCACTTGCCCCGTGTGATGACTCACAAACAGGGTCGAGTCTATGCTTGTTTTCTCGTTTTTTTTGTTCAAGACGTACGGCGGAAATGTACCATAGTGCTCTATGGGTTTATGACGGTGGTGGACACATTGTTGGAGAAGGCAGGGTATAGTTTTTATTAGGTAATAGAGAGACGGAACGAAGCGCCCGCTCCGGGCGTCGTGCCAGTCGACGGATACGCCCGCTCCGGGCGTTAAAATAACACTGTAGATCAATGAAATAGCTTAATAAACACAAACAGCAGTCTTTCAAGTTTTCAAACATAGTGCATAACGTTTATGTTAGCACGCGATGTGTACTTAAGGGTATGTCGCTTTATATTTTACTAGATGATGTCCGCGACTTCGTCCGCGTGGATTTAGGATTTTTGATTCCCGCGGGAACTCCTTAATTTTCCGGGATAAAAATTCCTATGTCCTATGCCTATGTCCTTCCCCGGGATATAACCTACCTCTATACCAAATTTCAGCAAAATCGGTTGAAAAGATGGAATGATGGAAAGCGTAGCAGACAGACAGACAGACAGACAGACAGACCCACTTTCGCATTTATAATATTATAATATGGAGTATGGATGGATGCCTGGATAACAGGTAGGTATACCTATTATAGGTGGCGACCAATGACATTAGTTATAATATGATAAGTCTATGGTGGGGACTGGGGACTGAGGATGTTCTAAAAGAATAAACTATGTCAATATTAACATGAATTATTGTAGTTGCTTTTAAAACTATCTTGTCAAAAGAAAAAAGAAGTGTGTTTTATACGCGAATCTGCAATAAAACCTAGGACTTCTCGATTGTGGTTTGAATCGCCAGAACAGAAACATCATAATTAAGTTATTATAGCTTTAATAAGCATGCTTATTTTATGCGCTCACTTGTTCAAACATATGCAATTTATACGGAATAGAATTAATTTGCACCATGTGCTTAGAAATTAGAACTATATAGGTAATATTAATGATTAAGACTGTACCTTGAAAAAGTTGATTGAACTTCCGTTCCATACATTGCTGTTTTAAATTATCCATCTGTTTATTTCGCTTTCATGCCTTAACAGCTGAATAATTACTCTTCGTCATAATTTTGCCATTACGATAACTTGAATTTTAAGGAAAGATAAATAATTATTATGATACTTAATTTGTAATTTCCGACATCCCAAGTTCCCAAGGGACTTTGAAAAACCTAAATCCATGCAAATGAAATAGCTAGTATATATTATAGTATATTACTTTGAACGTTATGTAGCGCTCCAATTTACCAAATAATTCCAAATGTTCCCAACCTACTAATTTTAGTTTTCATTCTTACTTTATTCTAATTTCTACAACACACAAGATTCCGAACTGATGAATCATTGATAAAATAATCTGACTAACTGTCGTCCATTTCTCATGACCACTATTAACTGTCTCTCACTCGACATAATTTATAATAAGTATAACAAATAGTGATTTAAATTATGTTTAACTTGTTGATAATAGACTGTTTTTATTCGATACCAAGTAAACGCTTGAATGCAACCAACCAACTGATGTCAAAATAATTTTGGTCAAGGGCTAGTGGAAAAAATGCTCCAATATTGAACCAATAACGTCTATTAAGGGCCGATTACCATCACGACACGGTTCATCGTAACCACCACAATGGCCCATTGTTCGGGACCTGTCGGCTGGCACTGTTGCTACATACACTTTTACTCGTATATTTGCTTTAGTATACTAACGAGCACAAACTTTGTACTCATGTAGGTACTCGTGTTGATGTGAAAGTGAGTTTGTTTTGGTTTTTTATTGCTTGAGTTGGTTTAAGCACGTCCGTGCTTATGCATTTTGTAGAGTCAATTATGAAATCTTTATGTTTACCTTACTGCAGGTTGCTTGAAAGTACAATAATTTAAGTTTACAGTACTAAAATATAATAATTATTTTCAAAGACATATTCTACTGTCTATATGTACCTTCACGTCAAATATACAAGATAAATATATTTTTTGGCAGCCTTTTCAGCTTCGCTCACGTTAAGTTCGATTTTTATACACGCCAATATTTTACCCCCATAGATGTTGAATTTTCAAAAATACTTTATTAGCGGATGCGTACGTCATAATATACGCTATATATGTATGCCAAAGGGGTTGTTTCAAATTTATATGAAGCCTGGGCCAGGTATTTGTACGGTATTTCAAAATGTTCGGGGTCATAAAATAGTAACATTTTTTTCTTTATTTCTTACTAAAAAGTTCAACTTACGAGGTACAATGCGAAATTATTTTGCAAAATATAAGCGCAACAACATGCGTCCATTTTGACATTGACGTATATTACACGTGTCATGATGACATTTGACATAAAATTACCTGGGAAATGTGAATTAACTTTAAAATATCCAACAGCAGTCAGATTGATGGATGGATGCGCTGCGAGAGTTGCTATTCTACAAATGTACCTAAATAAACATTTTATTTTTGTACCTCTTAATCACTGTAAAACTGCCAAAAAGCATATTTTATTTTGTTTTCTATGATTTTATACTATTTTTTGGAATACTGTACAAGTACCTGGCCCAAGATGAAACAACCCCTTTCAGCCCGATCCGACCAGCAGTGGTTTGAGCTGTGCGTTGATAGATCAGTCAGTCAGTCAGTCAATCTATCAGTCAGACACCTTTTCCTTTTATATGTTTCGAAGATAACCCGTATATAATTATTTAGTATAATCAAGTACAATCGTATGATAATCTTGGTAAGATTATCATACGAAATAACAAATACAAAAATAAGGAGTCTAGAAAAAAAACGATGCTAGATCGAAATGCTACGAGAATTTCAAAGGAACTCTAAGGATCTAATAAAATAAAAAAATTGAATTTAGTAATTAAGTAAAGATTTTCATAACACTGTCTAGCAAACATTGCATAACGCACTACATTCTTCGTTGCATCTCCTTCAGAAGTGCATTACCTAGATTTCCAAGCTAATAACGGTGCATACTGATCTAAATTGGCCTAAATTGTTTGGCATCTGCGGATGCGTGTGGGCTCTAAACTCTGTATTATTAGAACATACGTATTTTTGCGCTAATAGGTAAATTACCTAGTAGGAATTCTTGATTGTAGGCTATGTTCAGCGTGGATTTGAGTACCTACTGCAATAACATGTTCATTCCAATTGAGTACACTTTATTTTCAGTCTTATATACTAGTGTCCTATACAACTTTTGAAGAAGTTCTGACCTCATCCAGCCTTATGTGAGTTCTGACGTCCCCCGTGGTTTTATTTCATTTTTCTTGTACTTCAAGTTTCAACCCTCTTTTAAAATTCATGAAGATGTTTTTATAGGTATTCCAACAGCCTTTTTTAGGTCTACTTGTCAGAAGCTTCTCGTCAGCTCTAGCTCTATGATGTTCCAATCGTCTCTACGTCTGAAATACCTTTCAAAGTTAATAATTATTTTGACACATTCCTCATACAATAACAGTCAAGTTTATCATCAGTCATCACAAAATTTAGTTACGACTTACGTCAAGACATGACTTGATGATGGTGCCACCTTTACATGACGCCATTAAGCTTATAGCTAAAGGCTCCCTGATGTGCCTCATACTTGAGAAAACAAGTAATTTAAAAAAAAACACTGACTAAGCAACAACAGTCTCATAAAAAAGGGTCATAAATAGACTAAAAGCATTTCTTCTAAACTACGATGATGAGGTACACATAAAACGAAGACTGATGAGATAGTGCTGCAATAATTTGTACCGGCTGCTGTCGTTGGTATCACACGCTTTATTGAGCCTAAATTGATACAAATTGTATCTGCTTCCGCTTCGAGAGATGAACAAAGCATTCCTCCATGTTGATATAATTTAAAGATCGACTGCGTTTCTAACTAGCTGATGCCCGCGACTTCGCATGGAATAAGCTTTTTTAATTCCCACTCCTCACTTTTCCGGGATATAGAGCATATGTCACTCTCCATGCAAAAATCAGGTCGATCCGTTGCTCTGTTGCGGCGTGATTAAAGGACAAACCAACAAACAAATACACCTTCGCATTTATGATATTAGTAGGATTTCAGTTGTGATTAAATTAAGTAGTAAATTAGTATAACGTTCATGGTTTTTTCTACAATATAATTAATAGGTATTTTTTACATCCTTTGGTTTAATTCTCTATATTTGTCAACAAACCAAAAGATAATATGTTTTAATTTGGTTATTATTCTGAATTTCTAGGCTCTAACCTCATAAGTCATCAAAAACCTGAGGTAAAATATCGCACATACCTAAAATATGCAACTTATATTAGCATACAATCAAAATAAGAACAATTTAATTTCGGTCTTGTTGTTCAAAAGATGTTTTTTATCTTTTTGATCTTTGTTATGTCGAGAAACTGCTATGTTTATTATACCTTGTTTATGGCAGTATTCGAATTCGCATTAAAATCCCATTTGCAACTTTATTGTCACTTAATATTTGCAGATTTCACATTTCAAAATCATTTTCGCGTCGTTGCGACGACATTGCAATATTGCACGTTAGAATTTAGCACCACAGTTTTAACCAACGTAGATTATTACGTCTTTATAATTGATCAATTGCGGTGTCTCAAATAACCAATAATTGCTGTCCCTGACTTCATTGTTCAATGGAAAATGGAAATGAGATTTCACTTTTTAAGTACTCTACCGATCACGTCTTAAAGATTCTGCATAGGTATCTTTTGTTTATTTATTCCTGTCCTATATATTCAAGCACTGATAATAATGTTAATTACTAAATTATCTGTCCTACAGTGTCGTTTCAATTATGGTAGGTACTTATCTAACTACCTAATTGTAAGATAGTGAGTTTGTCCTATTTCTTGTAGAATGCATCTGCATAGAGTAAGAACGTAATAACTAATTATGATTGGAAATTTATATTAAGGCTAGGTTCTTATATTTTATGGTCCTTTTGGAAGACAAGGTACTTAAATATCGCGTGAGATTGAGAATATTGTATATGTTTTGTAATCCCGTACAATCTAAATTCTAATACAATATCTGGCAGCGGGATCTATTCGACAAAATTTACTAAAAAACAAATGTTGCATTGAAAATATTATGTACTTACAGGATTCCGAAGCTTGTAGCTTAAGTCCTGTAAGTACATAATATTTTTGAAAAGATATTATATTTTATTATTCATTATTCTAAGCCGATTTCACAGGTTACAAGTTTTTACACGTAACAATTGCTATATGAGATCCTCCTATCATTCATGAATTCTAACATCAATAATTGCTAACCTTAGAATTAATGTAATCATCGATTTTAAATAAACCATCAACATCAATTTATCTATGAGTTTTATAATCAGTTAATCGAATATAGATGGTTTACACAAAGACTAAATTAATTGAGTTTTCTATTGTCCCCAGGCCTCTTCAAAGGCTCAACCACCACACTCGACGGTATCGGTCTCCGGCCAATGCCAGCCGAGAGGCCGAAGACGTTACGAAAACTTAAGTCAGTGTACGACGCGTCTCCAACAGAGTCAGCGAATGTGAACAATAGTATCTTAAGCAGCAATGGAACGAACACAGAAAGAACGAACGGTGTCGAGGAAGAAGTTAGAAGAAGAAGCAATACGACTAGTTCGACGCAGAGCGGGGACAAGTCGCTGTCGATTCTCAGTCCTTTTGATGAACAGGTAAGATTTCTTCACTCTCTCACTCAGCGAAGCCACTCGCAGTAAATTAAAAGACGTAAAACTAATGAACGAAAGATAGTTAGTTGAATCGCGATTAAGGCATGTCAGGTGTTCCAAGACACCTCACTGCCATGACCAATCAGGGCCAGCAGAAACGACGATCTTTTGTATGCGGAGACCAATTGATTGATAAGTAAGTATTTAGTTGTCGAACGTCAAATTATTGGACATCATGTACTGCGTTAAATGCGACGCAATTTTATGTCTTATATTTTGATGGAGAGTAAAAGTACGCCAAGGACTGCGCAAGTCCTTAAGTGTTTCGGTGCAGAATAGAAAACAACGATTGCAAAGATCCCTTGAAAGTATTTCATGGTTGTGTACTATGTGCAATTTAATTGAACGTCCATGAGCGTTACAAAGGCAGGAAGCAATGGAAATTAGCGGCTACAATTAGAACACCTGTTTTACCTTTAAGGCTACCCTACACTATCCGACCAAGCACCAGTATAGAAATCTAGAAGTATCAATTTTCTCTATGCATATAAAAGCTTAAAATAAGGAGGATTATATTTCTGAGCAGGAACCCACACATAGAAAGGCATTTGAGAAATTCTAATGAGGTCTTTATCGCAATCAGGTGAAAGATATTGTAAAAAATAACTAGTCACTTAGAACGCAGAGTTACTGGTCCCTATTGCTCAATAAGCATTAAATGTGGAAGCTATTAATATTATTAGTGTGTATTAGTACACCTGCAACACATTAAAGACTTCCTTATACGTTCCGATGAATGGTTGGTGTTGAATTGTAATCGATATCAGCCCAAATTGTGTCGGTAAATATATTATACTAGTACCTACCGTATAATCGATTCAATCTTTGCTAGGATTTGTTTTATTACTTACTTACTTACCTTCAAGTTTGAGCTTAGGAATCGCATTTCTAATGATACAAATAATCCATACTATCCATACTAATATTATAAGTGCGAAAATATGTCTGACTGTCTGCTACGCTTTCACGGCCCATTTGATCAACCGATTCTGATGAAATTTGGTATAGGAATAGTTCGTATCCCGGGAAAGGACATAGGCTACTTTTTATCCCGGAAAATTTAGAAGTTTAAATTTAGGAGTTTCCCGCGCGGACGAAGTCGCGTGTCTGTCATCTAGTACTACATTCATTCTATCTATATTTTGATTACATAAGGAAAATCAACAATAGGTCTAAAATATTAAGTAGATCTATTATAGATTCGATATAATATCAATGCATCTATTTTCTGCTAATCATGTCTTAATATATCGTCATTTGATAACTATTAGCACAACTTTATCATAATTTACGCATCTAGATTGGATTTCAATAAACCGTGTCGTGTATGGACACTTTAACATGTAATGGTTAATACAAACTTAATCACAACTCAATGTCGAAGAGTGATATCATAGCCCTGACACAGAAACCACTGAAAACTTGACATTTCTGTTGATGATGATAACAATAGAATACTGTATTGGTGTCCTTAGATTGAAGGTGAAATGATAAAAGTTGTAGATAACCACTTCACTATATCCTACATAACATTGAAGAAGTACATACTCGCATCCTCTCAATCTATATAATTTTAACATTTAGTTGTATACAGTCATCCATTTTTCATAATCTTAATGGTTTTGTACTCGTAAGTGAAACGTTCGATTTTAGGAAAGCGTTAAATACATTAAATTTTACTATAAATATCTATCTTTGCTTTGGCAAGCTTATTTTCAACTTTAAGGAACGGTCATGCATCTTTTAATAATAAATGCTATTATCAGGCTCAAAACTAACATGGTGAAAAAATACTCATTAGTATTTTTTATTAATGACATTTTATTAATTTTAAATATTGTAAGATTTTAATTGCTTTTAATTTTGATTGACTTAAATTGCACTTTATAAGTTTAAATATTACCTTTTTGTAAATTAATTTGCAAGTATTGAAGCCTCCAGGTGCATTTATTTTATATAAGTAGGTACCACCTGTCGATGCAAATAACTTTGCAGGCATCTGCGGACCCGCATACGATTACTACGACATTATTATTAGCTGTGTATCTGTCGCATTAAAGCTGATAATATTAACAGAAATGTTGTAATAACTTATTATCGAAAGCATATCATATAATTAAAATGTAGTCTGGCGGATAAGAAACAAATTTTACTACTTAAAATTTTTGTTAACTCAAAATGCTATCCCGGATCGCCCTGGAAAATTTCTGTTTGCTTCAAAAAGCAAAATTTCTCGTAATTATTGTCTAGTTTCTAATACGCACTCCGAGAGTATGGAATTTCCTTCTAACTTCCGTTCTCCTTATCTTCTAAATATGTAAAAGGAAAAGATGACAGACTGACTGGCTGACTTATCTATCAACGCACAGCTCAAAAGACTGGACGGATCGGGCTGAAATTCGGCATACAGATAGCTTTTATGACGTAGTTATCTGATAAGAAAGGATTTTTGGAAATTCAACCCTTAAAGCGGTAAAATAGGGGTCAGAACGTTACAAAAGTCACAATAAAGTGTTGAAAATCTGGTTATGCTTGAGCTACATAAAGGGGGTGATAAGGTGGCCAAATAACTACTGTCTTGGAAAATTACAGACTACAGGGGGAGCAGCTGTTCTTGACAGCAGACTGATAGTAATTAGTAAACGACAGTCATACTTAACCATGTACCACATATGCTATGTCTCAAAAACTTCTGCGGTTTTCCTGGTCGAAGGTATAGATAATGCACCGGAAACGAACAACGGGCTACCTTTAACGAATTGTGAGTCAACGACGCGTGGAAACGTAACGATGTATTCTTCATGGCTTCCAAGACACTCGGGGACTGTTGGCCTGGCGGGCACCACCATTGTTAAGAGTTTTTATTGTTCACGTTTTAAATTCAAATGGTTTAAATTCAAGTACTTGATTTGGTACTTTATCGCCGGTTTGTACTGTGTGAGTTATGAGATATTCAAATTTTGATGGGTTATGTAAATACTCCAGCATTAAGTCTATTAATCTTGTATATTATTGTAAGTGTCTTATATACTCATCATCATCATCATTCACAATACCGTAACCTATCCTAGAAAATATTATAACAATGGCATTGTCTCTATCTTTATTTCTCTTTTTTCCGCCTTCCGTTAACATTTCTTGTTTCTGCATTAATCTTACACTAGACGCTTAATTTTATCAACAATGAAGCATAGCTAAATTAGTATTGGGAGGGTCTAGAAACTAAGCTTGCCATTCCAAAAATCCGACATTCCGTGATCCCGATTTGTGTATAGCAGAATTTGAACCATTTTGCACTTAGCCGCAAAGCAAGCGTAGTAAAACTAGACAAAACAGCAAATTTTACAATTGCAATATCCATAAAACCTACCGTATGATCTGCTATGATAGTCCCCTTCTATGCAATGAGGTTTTCCTAGGTCGATATTTAAATAATTTTATCTTTTGTCAACAGGAGGAGTGGGCTAAAATCTCCGAGATAATGGCCTCCTTCGGCAGCAAGCTAGTCCGAGAATCAGTCTTCGTGTCCGAGTTGGAACAGGAGTTCACATCAAGACTCGGACTCAGTTGTTCTGAGTCCAGCTTAAGTACATCGGTCGCTTCGAATTTGGGACTATGGCTATCAGGACTTGGGATGCACGATTATGAATCTCTATTCGTGGAGAGCGGTTATGATGACATCGATTTTATTGTGAGTCTTCAGTTTTTAATCTGCAATTATTTTAATGCATTCCAGTTTTTAATATTAAAGTAAACATAGATAAAACTTAAAAGAATTAGAATATTTTGCACTGTTACTAATCCAAGTCTGATATATATGGATCTCCATGGAAATGATATTTAAATAATTCATTAGTTCTAAAAGTTATCTCTTTTCTAGAATGGCATCCTGGACGAGGTTGATCTACGTGAAATGGGGATAGAAGAAAACGATAGGCAAAAAATATTAGAGTCGGCGAAACATTTACCTCTTAAAATTACAGAAATAAGCAATAACCATAACAATAATAATATAAGTAAAAACCAAAACGAGTCAGTAGACGATTGGTTAAGAACAATAAACCTAGAACAATATAGTGATACGTTTAGAAGACATTTGTATATAGATATGGATAGAGTAAGAAGAATATGGGAGGTAGAGTTGACTGCAGTTTTAGAAATTAATAAGCCGGGGCATAGGAAAAGGATACTGTGCTCAGTTTCTAGTGAACAAAATGGCCCGGCGAATAACATTGAAGATATTAATGCTGATCTCAATAATCTGGTAAGTGACAATGTAGCATTTAAGTTTTATATCGCTTTTAGTACGTTCTTACGTAAAATATAATTAGAAATGAGTTACTTACAAGGTTTACTTATGGACGATTCTAGTGGTTAGTGGAAAATAATTAAATCATACTAATATTATAAATCCGAAAGTGTGTCTGTCTTTCTGTCTGCCTATCTGTCTGTCTGCCTATCTGTCTGTCTGTCTGCTACGCTTTCACGGCCCATCCGTTCAACCAATCTTGATGAAATTTGATTATAGGTTGTATTCCGGGGAAGGACATGGGCTACTTTTTACCCCGGAAAATTAAGAAGTTCCTGAGGGAATTAAAAAACTTAATCCACGCGGACGAAGTCGCGGGCATCGTCTAGTTTTAAATAAATTGGATCCAAACAACGTTCAAATACCTAATAGGTACTATGTTTTGTTCTCTTTATTACGTAATTTATTTCAACTGGCATTGTATGGGACTTAAATAAAATTATCTAGTGTGTAATCGGGTATGAAGAGTAGATTAGTATACACTACGGCTTCCGGCTCAAATGTGATAAGTAGCTTAAAACTTATTGGAATAAAGTTTTACTCTCCGACCTATACCTAAATACATTTTTAACAAGTCGTAAATGGTTTTCAAAGAGCCCAAGAATCCACGTTAAACGTGGATACTTGCAAAAAACCTAAATCCACGCGGGTGAAATCGCATTCAGTATCATACTAATGTTATAAATGCGATGTGTTTGTTTGTTTGTTTGTTGGCTTGTCCTTCAATCACGCCACAACGGAACAACGGATTTACGTGATTTTTGGCATAGGTATAGTTGAGGACCTGGAAAGTGATATAAGCTACTTTTTATCTCAGAAAATTAAGGATTCCCGCTGGAATCAAAAAAACTTAAACCACGCGGACGAAGTGGCGGGCATCAGCTAGTTTATTGATATATTCTAATCTACGAAGTCGCAGCCATCAACTAGTATTGATATATTCCGTACATGAAGCCAGTCTACACGTACGACGTCCGATACACGCATGTTAATTTACATTGCTTCCCAGACGCCACGGACGTTGAGGAACATGAGTGTAGAGGTGCGTACTGCGTACCGATTGCGTAATGCTAGTGAAAACCGTTACGATTTTTATTTCTTCGACCTTGTATTTTGTGTGATGAAATACTGTAACTAGGTATTAGGTTTAAAGATTATTTTGAATTTTTTAACAACTAATATAATTTTAACAATTAAAATTACAATTTGAATTTTTACAATTTGGCAAAATAAAATGATTTATGATTTACTAGCTGATGCCCGCGACTTCGTCCGCGTGGATTTAGGTTTTTTGGTTCCCGCGGGAACTCTTTAATTTTCCAGGATAAAAAGTAGCCTATGTGCTATTCCAGACTATAATCTATCTCTGTGCCAATTTTCATCCAGATCCGTTTAGCCGTTGGAGCGTGATTGAGTAACAAACATCCATACATCCACACATCCATACATCCATACATCCATACATCCATCCAAACTTTCGCATTTATAATATTTATTTGATTTAAAAAAAACTAGCTGAGTTTCTTGCAGTCTTTTCTCAACAGAATCAGTTTCCAACGTTCGCGTTGTTTGTCTCGTCTAATCATTTAATTGACACAAGTTGTAAGTAGGTACATGAAACATTTCGTAGTAGATTCTTACGATTTATCGCATAAGTGGCACAAGATGTCCTTCGTGAAATAAATCATTTCATTTCATTGTTTTCATTTCATTTCATTTGTCAACAATACTTTGATTCTCTAACTAGCCGATACCCAATTATACAAGCCTCATAGGTTAAGATTTTTCCAAAATCCCATGGGAATCTGATTTTCTGAGATTAAAAGGAGCCTATGTCCTTCCCCGGGAAGCATCATGAAAAGCTATCCACGTTAAGGTCAGTTCAGTAGAAGGCTTGAAAAGGCACCTAACAAATAGAATTAGGTCATCAGCATCATTTCAGTCCATTGCCGGCTCAGTACTGAACACTTGTCTCCTCTCGGAATGAGATTTAGATAGGTACCTATTTTTAATTCGAATTAACAAATTATCTCGCAACTTAATTAAAACGGCATCAGCTTATATGATGCTTTCAAATTGCTCGTCTCGCGTTAATTAAGGCACGTATCCCGGCAACACCCCAAGTGTGGTATAGATGCTTAACAGATTGTTATATTAGCCTTGCTCAAAATGTGCGAATTAATACGGGACTCTAACTTTTCATGAAAAATGTTTCTTTAAGAACTCTTCATATTACAAAATATGTAGTAGTCTAGTCTTTGTGTCACAAAACGATGAAATCATCTAGATTCTAGGCAAACCTAGAATTTTTGTGATTTTTTTCTGTTTCATTTTTCTATATGATAACAAAATCGGAAGATTTTCTTTTTTTTATGTCATAGGATTATCATTTGCAAGTCTAGGTATCTGTTAGTTTCGAAACTATTACACAGTCAAAACGACTTTTCTTAAAATAGTCAAAAGTGCTTTTAGGTAAAAGTAGTTTATCCAGATTTGCCTCAAGTTATAATTAGTACCTATAACTTTTGTGTTCGCACAAGGGACCAGTCGGAAATGCAGCCAGCGTTCGTTTCATCATTCCACGCTGGCATGATTTGTATAATAATTAAACAAAGCTATTGGATTGTTAAGATAAAGTTTTTTTTTAAAGTTTAGTACCTACCAAATAATTTGCACTAATTTTCTTTCATTTTCATTCAAAGAGTAATATCAATATAAAATCGCATTCAATTGATAAGGACAACCTTTAGAGCTTCATTATATTTAATTCACTTAATTCGAGGCATCATAAATGACATTAATATCCATTTGACGTGTCTGTGAACACGATTGGCCATTGAATTCATTTAGAACAGGACGTCCCTTCGCCATAATACCGAGTACTGGTAATAACGTCCGCTTTGTATCGTATTTTTATAGTCAATTAATATCATAAAAACGTGATAGACATCAATCAAAGTCAGTCAGTACTTGGGTGTCTGTGAGGTCAATTATGGGTCCATTCATAGTCATAATATACTTATTTATTAGACGAAAGCTCAGGCCACAGTCTCAACTGTGGATGTCTTGTGTAGATAAATAAACGTGTGTGATAGATTACCTTTCATACCAACTTTTATTACAAATGCGTAATCTGCCCGTTTATTTGCCTGTCTCCATAATATCTGCTACCTTTTCAGGGCCCTTTACCGGCTTTTATGCCGGAAAGTCAAAGGTTTCCAGGAGAATTATTAAAACCTAAATCAATGCGGGCATTATCAAGTGTAAAATTTATTTTGACAGAATATAGTCATGCAATTACCATATTCTGGCAAAATATAAATAATTATGATTATGACACATATCTGACTAATTTAAATTATGTTCCTGGTTCTCTTTTGGATTAGGTACACCCGTAGGGCGATTGTGTAATTCCTGCATCAATCATTGTTACAGTATCAATTGTTGAATTATTGATGGTATTCTTGCTGCGTCAATAGATTTTGTCCAACAGTGGAAGAGTGTTAACCAATCAGGGGTGATTGCGATCGTTACTGTAGCTGTAGCTGTAGCTGTCATTTTTAGCCGATTCCCCTGCAGTTTCAATGAAAAACTGAGGGGTGTATATCCATGCAAAACCGATGTTAGAAATTATATATTAGGTACATTAGAATAGAATAAGTTTTAAGCTGATAATAAAATGATTTGCTATTAATCTATTTGGTTAGCAAAAAAAATTGCAGGAAAATCATTTGGTCACCAATCAGCGTAAAATGTTTTGTGTAGCAACACTTGATTTGCAACATGTAATTTTAAAATAATCTGCAAATAAAGAAATATTTTGTCTGCTTGATATAATATTCGGCAAAATGAATAGTTACGATAAAAAATAATTACTTGGTTGGCCAATTTTTTACATAAATAAAGTCAATCAGTAGTAGTCCCCATATTTATCTCTACTTCTCAAGACTTTAACACCATTGGCGAAGAAACAAGTTTTCTTGCCTTCTATGATGCTGTCATCACGCGTCGCGTCTATTTAAGGCTTAGTAGATAGCAGTTTTAAATTAATTCACCATATGGTGGTGTATCTCATATCACTGCGTTATGCTGTCGCCACACCTGGGGTGTTGCCGGGATACAGGTTGATTAGCGCGAAATGAGCAATTTAGGGGATCACTTTAACACGGGGATATCGCGCCGATGGACTTTTAATAAACTTTAAGTGACGGCGGGATTAAAGACACGTGCGTATTAAATATGAAAGGTCAATGATAAGGCGGTGTCTTTTGAAATCTTTAATCAAACTTAAGCTTTTTAGGGTTCCCTAGTAGCACGGAATCGTTATAGTTCGGTTCAGAGCATTTGTCTCTCTGTGTCACACTCACATCCATTGCAAATATAAACTATAAGAGCTGTACAGTTGAAATTTTGTACAGTTGTAGAAACCCGTTAGATTCAGCTACTCAGAGGTATATAAAAACTTTCTACAGTAATAACTTTCCATAGAACCTTCTGAACATGAAAGCCCAAAAAATTTGGGTTACTAACTTAGTTTCTACGACATAAAATGCTAGAGACGCATATACTTATCACGAAATTATTTTTCAGTACTACTGTAAATCTACTATAAATGTATGTATAGGCATCTACTGTAAATTTCATGCAAGAGTGATATGAGCGAAAATAATTTTCAGCACTGAAATAATTTCCATGGAACTCCAATAAAGCTCACACCGGTAGCTACGACATCAAAAATAATCACCTATCGAATCACAAAGAAAAAAACATTCACAAAAGAGCAACACAAAAAGCGCGCTAATTAAATCAAAAAGAGTTCAGCAGTGCCTGAAAAGAAAACAACGCGAACCGATTCAAAGTTCACACTTCGGAAGTGTAAAACAAAAAGGTCGAAGTAAAAACGTGTTGTACGAGAAGCGTGAAATTTTAATTAAGCCTCTACAACGGCACAAAAGGAATATAATTGACAGTGTCAACTAATTTGACGAGTGTCATTTGACGGTGATAAAAAATGGTAGGGATGTTAGGGAAGGTACCTACTCGTAACACGATGTACGCTTTGAATGGAATGATCTTCCGTTGCGATGAACTTCAATGGCGAACGGATTTTGGGTTCGGTTAGGCACTACTACTTGTTCGATAGATCGGGCTCTGGGTTCTATCGAGATATTATATCGAGATTTTTTTTACTAGTTGACACCTGAGACTTTGGTTGCGTGGGTGCAGGTTATTATTATTATTAATAAATAACTTTATTGCATAAAAAAATTGAACAATAATTACAAAGGACATATTATTATATAGGTAATAAAAGTAAAACAAAAGGTGACCTTATCACTATAAAGTGATCTCTGCCAGGCAACCTACACTAATGAACCAATTATTACTGTGAGACGGGAAATTGCTCTATAAAATTATAAATCCATACATAAACATATCTACATTCAAATAGTTACACACTACTACTAAATAAATATTACATACTTATCAAAATAAATAAATAAATACAAATATGCAATATATACATAACATTACATCATACATACATACTCGTACATATATATATACCTGATACGAATTTTACACATAGGGACAAAAATCATTGCGACAGATAGTGCTTTTTGACACGATTTTTAAAGGCTGCCAAAGATTGTGATTTTCTGATGTCAGCTAGTGGAGTACGTTCCACAATATTGCTGCTTTTATGGTGAATGAGTCTGAGTAGCTCTGGGTGTTTCTAAAAAACACCCAGTGTGTAGGTTCTTAAAAATCCCGTAGTTTTATCTTCGGGATATCTCTGTAACAAACTTCGTAATCGGTGAAACTATTGTAGGTACTGTGAAAAAGTAATAAACAAACTGATACACAGGCATACTTTCGCATTTATGTTTTAATATGGATTAAAAATTGGTAAAATTTTGCTAAAAACATCACGTGATTAAGGATGACCCCATTAGTTGAGTTTCTTGCTGGTTCTTTTCAGTAGCACAGTTTTCCGAACCGGTGGTAGATTCTTACGTCTTATCATAAGACGTGGCACATGTTGTCCTACGTGAAATAAATAAATCATTTCATTTCATTTCAGTTTGTAAAATATTTTTATGTTTTATTAGTTCAAAATTTAAACAATAATCACGAAGTTATTTAATTATTTAAACATAAAGTTAGCAAATTATTTCGGAATAATGTTTTGTAGTCAGTCCTATTTTTTTTTTCTAGGCAGTTATGCTACGCCACTTTTTTCATTTATAGGCGATAAAAATTTCATAACCAAAATGATTACCACTTACTGAAATTCATATTAAAGCCCACATAGCTCCTTTCACGATATCCTATGTACTGGTACATAGTACTGGCACTCGTGTTCTCATGCCAGTAGTTAGGGCTGTGCAGCCACAAGGCAGAGTGGCTCACTCGCTATGAATAGCGCTCTGAATAGACGAATTGAGCACTAATTACCCATACAGGGTTGGCGACGTGTGAAATTAAAAAAAGGTCTCGGCTATACCTTTGAAAAGCACACATAAACCACGTAACGTAGGTAGGTACACGTATGTTGCATAAGTGTAGGTATAGGTCCTTTTATTCTGTAGCAACTATGTAGTTAAGTACTATTTTATAAGCAACTAAATGTGTACACTTTTTTGTACCCGAAGTGTAGTTATGAGAGTATAAGCGTGATTTTAATTAGCAAATTCTTAAGTATATATATACATTTTATTGAAAGAAGGATATTTTTAAACTTTTCTTAAGCCATGTTTATGTTGTTCTCTGAACACAAGATTTTCACTCATATGCGTCATAGGTAGGTACAAGTACTATTTACTGATGTTGGCACAGAAAAAATAATTCTGAAGTTAAACCTGCGCAAAAAGCGATCCAGAAGTTGTACAAAGCTGTTGTGAAGCTATGGACATGAAATTTGGAATAGTTGTGTATATTAGTGGCCCAAAGACACTGAAATTAAAAAAAATTGGAAATTATTTTTGTTCTTATTTAAAAAGGGGGGAAAATCGGAAAAACCAATGCTCTAACTAGCATAGTTTTTTTGATATTAACAGTAAACCTCTACAAACAAAGTTAGTTTTGCGGTTCATTTCGTCTTGTTTTTAATACGTCATAAATCGTAAAACTTACTACATGTTTGTACGGAACCCTCGGTGCGCGAGTCCGACTCGCACTTGGCCGGTTTTTTTATCTATGCCGACACGACTGCAACGCCACAGCCTAATGTAAATGACGCCTTAAAATAAATAAATAAAAATATTTTTAGTATTTAGATATATTCCTACGCTTTCCCCAACCAACGTCATTTGTTCCAGAAAAACAATATCCAACAATTGAAAGAAGAAATCAAAGAAAAGTTACCCCTATCAGAGAACCTGAAGCCCGTTCCTCCACCTGTTGTTCCTACGTTAGCACCTCCCGGAGGTGAGACGTTAAAACGGAGTAAGAAGAACCGGCCGGCTCCTCAGCCTCCTAGACCCTCGGATCTGGAGATCAGGGCGCCGTCGGAACTGATGGTGGGTGTTCCTGGGGCTCTGAAGACGCAGTGGAAACACCAGCCCTTTGTACTGGTTACTGGTGCTGTGACTTATGTCGCTAATGTGAGTGTACATTTAAAATCTTACTTACGTAATAAGTAATTAACTTTTTTTTATATTAATGTACTTATAGAGATTTATTATTTAAAAATGTGGTTAATAGACGATAAAGACAGTGAAATAACGTTTAACTTACTGAAGTGAAATTGCTCCTCAGCGTTCATAGATTAAAAAATATATTTTAGGACGTATAGTTCCAGTAATAAAGTGGTCGATTTCTTCCAATCGTGTAGGTTTTTGAAAAATGTGAACTTAGTTATGTTTTATGCAAAATTAATTTTGGTTATCTCAAAGAAAACTGCCAAGGAAATTACTATCTAAGTATATAACTTTTTAATACTTAACAATAGACTAAACCAATAAATGTTTTATTACAACAGTACTTAGGCTCAACGGTTGTGAAAGAACTACGAGGCACAGAGTCCACGAAGAAGTCGATTCAGAAGTTGAAGAAATCTACCAAAGAACCGCGTGACTCTCCGGACATCATCCTATCTATCAGCTATCGAGGTGTCAAGTTCCTAAACACTATTACTAGGGTAAGTTTTTACAACGATTTAATTCTCTCTCTTAATTTCTCTACTGTTTGTGTTCGAAACTTTAAAATAAAATTAAAAAATACTTGCAATTTAGCACTATTATTTTGTATTCTGTGACACAGCTCAGAATTTGATGATAATCCAATATTAACTCGCTTTATTGTCCGTCTGTTTGTTTAGTAGTAGTTTGTATAGTAAAAATTGGTATCTATGTTGTGACGTGTCAATCGACCAATATTTTGCTATAAAATTATAATAACAATATTTAATGCAAAAAGTGAAGTCTAGTGATTATGATTATGACAAAAATATTATGACAATACTTGCAGCATTGTATCTGAATCAAATGATAGTTCTATCAGAATATAAACGTTTGTTCTGACAATTTTAGCAAGAAAATCGTTTCACATATTTTTCCTTTTAAAATACCCTTTAGATTTTGGAATATTATAATTCCACAGATATTTTTCTCTACTTTATTTACGGCGAATATTCCTTTGAGTAAGGAGAGGTTATTCTTTGAAAATTAACCAGGCGTAAAAGGGGTAAATCCCTACGGTGACTCCCTTGACTTTACGAAGCCCCTGACTTTGCCTATTTGATTTTTAATTATGAAGCATCGTTCACACTTCATCGGACCATTCGCCTATCCTTTGTGTTTCTTACAGAGGAAGGATTGTTTTTTTTTTGTGATTATTTTTTCGTCGAATTTCATGTCAGAAGTCAGAACCCTTCACGGTTAGTTACGCTGGATAATTAGCAGCTCGGTACTGTGAAACAAAAATTGGGAATTTTCGTTACAATCTTTTCGTTGTTTTCGTTTGAACGTTTTCAATTTGTGTGAAATACTGTGAAGATATTTATGTTGTGTTATTATAAGATAATTTGCAGACTAATTTTCAGACCCTTTTACTCGTGCTATAGTTGATAGAACAAGCCCATACAACACGGACACACACGTATATATTTCCATAAAGGACAGAGTCTTTCCCGAAAAAAATATGGTCTACTAGATGATTCCTGCGACTTCGTCCGCGTGGACTAAGTTTTTTCAATTCCCACGGAAGTTCTTAATTTTCCTATGATCTATAAGCCTATGTCCTTTCCCGGGATATAAAGTTATAAACTGTCCCTGTACCAAATTTCATCAAAATCGGTTGACTAGATGGGCCGTTAAAGCGTAGCAGACAGACAGACAGACACACTATTGCATTTATAATATTAGTATGGAGTATAGATTATGAGTGTTTAAAAATGCAGCCATATAATAAAAGCGATAAAATAAACAAAATATCGAATAATTAGCGACTTAATCCAACAGAAAATGATTTTGATGACTAATTATCCCTTGAATTAATGGAATTCCAATTTCTACAGGAGTTAGTCTGTGAGCATGAGATACGGAACATCCACTGCGCCTGCCAAGACGCCGACGACCTCACCCACTTCGCATACATCACGAAGGACCACAATACACGAAGCCATTACTGTCACGTCTTCAGAGTTGCTACTATGGTGAGTCTTAGAATGAAGAATCTGCCAAATTAATAAATCGACATCATAAATTTTTTCAACCCTATAAACTTATTAATACCTTCGGGCCTTAGAATACTTATTTCAGGGACTAACGCATTGCGGGTGCATTTCTCTTAGATTTTATTTAAATTGTGATTGTTATATGAAATATTCTTCTTAACTCGTGCGTCTTATTCCAAACTGCAATCATTAATTACCCTTTAGACATAATCGGCTGTAAATAGTAGGGTTTTCTTGTTTTATGACCATGAGCTTCCAGATCCTTCCGCATCTACTCTTTTAATTTCAACGAAAAGTGAACAATTAACCTACTTGGGAAATGACTTATTTAGGTTCGCTTTGAGACTACCATATTTTGCTTGTGATTGTAGAATCGAATTCAAGAGTTAATCGTAGTTCGTAACCGCAATCGAAATATGAATAGGTACTAAAAATATAATTAAGTAACTGAGAAAGGTTTAATTATAAAACTAGTACGATTGAACTTATTTCAATGTAGATAGGTATGCTAAAAAATTACTATGCCTGTAAGATGAATAATAAATGAAATTAAAGGCATACAATTATAAGGAAGCTAGTTGATAAGTGATAACTATGATGTAATCCAGCTTTCAAGAGTGACAAATAACTTCATTTATTTTCAGGACCAAGCGACAGAAGTAATCCTAACGCTGGGCGAGGCTTTTGAAGTTGCTTACCAAATGGCTTTAAGAGAGCAGGCGAACAGAGTCCGAATACCTCCAACCGTAACCAAAACCCCCACCCACGACCCGATGACCACAAGCAATAAGGAGAAAACTAACGTCAACCACGGGAGATCACATTCCATAACGGAGATCAAGTTAAATGGTCACCAGTTGAAAATCGCCCCAATTCCTGCTTCGTTGTCCAACGAAGATTTCCAGTCTTCCAAGACCTCTGACGGTTCTAAAAGTCCCAGGACACCTCTCCTCAAAGCTCCGATAGCATCCACTGAAGAATTGTGAAAGCAAAGGTAACATTCATTGAATTTTGTTGGACTCTTGTTATAATTTTTTTAAGGTTAGCGTTAAAATAATTTGTTTGCGCATTTGTTATCTAATGCTGTGAAAAACAATATGAAAGCCCCTGTAAGCCTCCATAATGTTCAGAGGAAGTCAGAGTAGGTGACACTCTCTATTGCCTAAATTGCACAGTTGCAGGACTAATAAATACCGCAACTTCAATCACAATAATTCAGATGCACATGTACCTAATAAATTACGACATTCTTGCTAGGGAGGCCGATGTTTTGATGAATACAAAAATTCGATTTTTAGTTAATATTTGGTGAAATAGTTCCAATGTTTCACTTTTTAAAAACAATATATTTATTATTTATACTATTACAATGAATCGTTAGATTTATGAATTATGTAGATTTTTGGTGTATGTTTCTTCTGTAATTCAAACGACGTACTTCTATAAAATATGTGAAATCATTGAAAATTGCAAAATCTCTGTCTTATTTACGATCTTTTAATATTTAAATCATTATTTATAGCTATTGATATAGTTCATGATATTATGATAAATAAATCAGGCCTATTAAAATTGACTAAAGAAGATTTGTCTTCCGAAAAAAAATCAATTTTGAATTAATGTTATAAATATAAAATGTGTTGTGCAAGATTTGTGCTAATAAATAAAAAAAACTCGAATAAAATTAATGATAATATTAAATGTGGTGAGCCAATAAATGTTATAATAAGCATTTGGGTGTAATCATTGTTGTAATCTTAGTAAAAAAAACAATAATATTGACCATTGTGCACAAAAAATAAACTAAACTAGGTACATCGACGGGGCTTAAACTGGTTCAATATTTTCTAACAAGTTTAGAAAGGAACTCAGGATAGTAATGGACTAGAACCTAGGTATTATTATGTTTTCAACCGAAAATAATGTCGTCATTATATTTATAGCCTTGTCTTCTTGCGTTTGGGTATTATGTATTCGTAAAATAATTCGATTTTGACACTGCTTTTATGAACCGTAACCTTATTTATGAAATTTTTGAATTTTGTACTATAGTTAGGTAAATGGGGATTTTACTATTGAATAGTGAAATTCTAGCGGCTGTTATATTTATAGTAGTTTTATTGTATATTTTTGTTTTTATAAGAATTTACGCTTCAATATTTTTCTAGACAAGGAATTGGTTCATTTAGTGCAGCTATTTTGATGTAGTTTTTTAATTCCAAGTAAATATAATAATCACTAGGAAAGTTTGTATGTACATTAAAGAATTTCGTAGGATTGTTTTACAAGCTAGTCCAAGCCAAAAGGAACTACCTATAAATGGTGAAAATACGGATATTAAAGAGAGCTCTAATTGTACTGATTCTATAACTTTCACTCATGAAATCACGGGCATGCACTAGTATTTAAATAAAGGTATTATTAGCAAATATTACAATTATTATATTAAAATTAAGGTCATACATGAAAATACCCAGTTACTTTTGGCTTTGTTGTAAATTAGGTCATCAATACTGGCCGAATATTAGAATATTATACTAATAATTTAATACGGGCCTATTATTATACTATATATATAAGATATCGTATTATATACGTTACCAAGTTCGATGTCGTATTGTTGTATATAGAGTGTGCATAGTGGCTAAATCAGTGAGTTGTTAATGTGAACACATTTTATGACCATAAATTATTCGTTTAACGTATAGTACATAAAACATATCATACCATTGTTATATTAATATTCAATAATAATAACGACCATAATAAAAAACTCCGTTTTTGTGGGGTTATATTATATGCACATCTTGTACATGTGGATACGAATAAAATATATTCTAATAGGAGTGTGAACTACGAATAATATTTTGTTATTGCGAAAACAACCGAGGTACGGGTTTTACAATAAATAATATTATAATTAGATCAATTTATAATGCTCGAAATTATTATACGTTCTGACTAATTTTTGCAGTTCCCTAATTAGTCGGTGCGGTAATGTTTTGTTATGCTCAGTATGACCTGTTACCGAAACCTTAACTTATGTGCATACGTTCAAATTAAGTGGGAACGGTGAACCTATTTGTTTGTGTAGGCCGTAGGGCAAAATGAAGAAGTATAGGGAGATGTTGATTGTCGCATCAACAATTCAAGAAATGGCCTTTTATTACCTAAAATTTGTATGTTATTGCTATCCGTACCTGCTTTCGATTATTGCAGCATAATGCTTTTCATGAAATGATTTCTTCTCGTTTGTACTTCTGTAAGACGTACTGATGTTAATTTTACTCATATTTATATTGTAAAGTAAAGATTCGTTGCGTACAATAACTCTGTCTCACTGATGACGAAAAACATGTTTTTTCATAAATTAATATTTTCTTTAATGAGGACCCATTTAGGCTCAAGTTATAGTAATATATTATGGAAATATAAGTAGAGTTCATGTTATAATAAATTATTATTATGAAGTTGAAATTGTAAACGTATTGCCAATGTTGCAAAATTAAGCTCTAGAATGGTTCTCATTTTAATAATTTGCTCAATTAAAAACAAGAAACTGTTTTCCAAATAGTAATTCTGTTCTTGAAATTGTTTACTAGAAATGTATTATTGCTTTGTATATTTATGATTCTATGAATAAAGTCTGATTATAGTCGGAACTTTTTGTAATCCATGTGATATGATAAAAGTAAACAAATTATTCGAACGAATTTGTTCTTTCATTAATCTATTTGTCCTTCTGCTTATATAAAGTATATTTAAATTATATTTAGCACAGCTTTTTATATGTTATAGTAATAGTGTTGAAGTATGAGGTTTTCAATGTATTGATACAAAATTTATAAATGTATTTATTGATGTTGAATGTAGATTATATAATTATATAAATATATTATGATAATATTATTACATTGAACATGCAAAAAAGAATTGTGCCAAATTGCAATAGAATACAGGTAAGACGAGCCAATTTTACAATCAGCTTTTATTTTTTGTATTAGAAATTTAAAAAAAATGAATAGAATTACATAGGTACATCAAATCTAAAAATATAGTTTGTATGTATCGTGCATTGGTATTAAATGAAATGGAAATTTAAAAATATATTATATTTCTAGTTCATTTTCAAGTAACTTTATAATATAATATGATTCTACGAAAAATAATATGCTCCAACAAAGAATAGATATAACAATAAAATATATAGATACATAAATCGGTACTTATGTATAATGAATAATCATTGTTTTCACAATCCGACCAATACAGTGATTCTTAAATAAAATTACCATTTTTTTCAACAAATTTACTGAGAAAATAGTTTGTTTCACAATTGCATCGCCTAATTATTAAATTGGTAATAAAAATATTTATGTAGGTACTTATGAATTTTGAATGTCATTACACATACTCATTAAAAAGTAAGGTAGTTATAATTTATGTAGCAGATATTTTACAAAAAATATTGAAAATGTATACCAAAGAGTTTTAGGATACATTACATAATATATAATATAGTCTTAATTAGTATATAAATCGCAGTTATATGATCTGGTTTATTAGATAAATTGTAATTTGCAAGAGACGAAACGAATTCACTGCCGTCATAACGAACTTTTCGGATGTAATATTTCAATAGTTTACGCATACTTTTATATATTTATATTGTGTAAATATTATTTCGTAAATAACGATCGTATTATTACGAGTATTATTATCTTCCATCGGCGTAGCCAGGGTGGGTAACGACTGACATTTTTAAAAACAGTTTAACAATTTTACCAAATGAAATATTGTATAATGTGTTGCCTACTGTAATATTTTGCTGATAAATATATTTGTTATCTAGATAATAAATATTTCATAGGTAGAATTATTCGATTTAGAAAAATTCAATATGACATTGGCAGCAGTATATGTAAAGTAAAACCATACGGAAATTTAATATTGATTTCAAAATTTAAATCTTGATGTAAAAGCAAGCATTTCCAATTCCAATTAGTACCTACTGAAAAATGCATTATTGCAGCTATTCTTCTTTCTTCTGATCAACCAAAGAGAATCTTAAAACTGGTTAAAATATTAACTCTTAAAGGAGACAATTTCACCCTCAGGTATAAGTTTTATCTACCTCCTGGTTACGCCCATGTTCATACTGCTCATATTATCTGCAATCTATATTTTACTCCGATAGCTCTTCTGAAAGTTGCATGCTTTTTAATATTTCAACTATTTCAATCTTTAAAACTCGCTTCTAAGTACCTAATTATTATATAAACCTATAGAAAAAAAATATGTTGGTTGTGTACCTAACTATCTTTTATTTATATTAGTAAAGCTATTCTATACTATAGTAGTTGAGAATATCCAAACATGTGTAAATACCTATGATCATACTTAATACATTATTAAATATAATATGATAAATATTTTACCGTCTATTATTATGCGAGAATGGTTTGAAGGCTTTAGCTTTTTATTATTTTGAGTTTTCCCTATAACATAGAGTTCCTTAGACTTATGATAAACTGATGTAACTACCTACTACCTATTCTTAAATAGGATTTTGCTGGGAGCATATTCGACGACCTCCGTGGCGCAGTGTGTAGCGCTGTTGTCTTAACGTGCGGAGGTCCCGGGTTCGATTCCCGGCAGGGTCAATTTGGGAATTTATAATTTCTGAATTTTCCCTGCTCTGGCCTGGTGGGAGACTTCGGCCGTGGATAGTTACCACCCTACCGGCAAAAGACGTGCCGCCAAGCGATTTAGCGTTCCGCTACGATGCCGTGTAGAAACCGAGTAGGGGTATGAGTTTAATATACATAACTGCCATGCCCCTAACAGGTTAGCCCGGTACCATCTGACTGCATCATCACTTACCATCAGGTTAGATCGCAGTCAAGGGCTAACTTGTAGTGGATTACAAAAAAAATCATACCACCATCGTATAAAGCCGTATTACTTCAATATTGTTGACGTTCGTGTTTTAGAATTATAACTAGAACTGTAATTTTGATGTAACACTGCTTTAAGCCATGGTAGTGTGGTAGCAACTGTGGTAGTAACCCCCCAGGTCGGTACCTTGTAGCCTAGTCAATAACGAATCTAACCTAGGTATTCACTGATATAGCTGTTGGAGATTATCATATTTATATATAGATTTAGGGAGTATAGGTAATATTACAGAGAAATGCTATAGATAGATATCAATGGAAGGGAATGGAGGAGGCCCATGTCAGAAGACACACCGATGGGGATTAAAAACGGATAGATACCGACGGGTGCTCATAATATAATAGAAATTATGTAAAAAAATAATGTAAACCTCAGTAAATAAAGGCTTTATTTATTTATTTAATATTACAAGGACAGGTTATACTATACCTACATATTCAGCTCAGCTTTAGTCCATAGAAAACTGACGTTTTCTTTTGTCTGGTGGGAGCATAGAAGGTAGAATATCTACCTAAGTACGTCTTTTGATTCTAAGGGTGGGAGTTTTCGGCCGTGGCCTGCCCGTAAAGACGCGCTGCCAAGCGAGCTAGCGTTCCGGTATGATGCCATCTAGAAACTGTTAAACTGATAACTGTCAATCCATATTGTAAATGCGAAAGTGTGTCTGTCTGACACACTTTCGC
The DNA here is from genome assembly GCA_917051295.2 of Erebia ligea. Taxonomy (NCBI): domain Eukaryota; kingdom Metazoa; phylum Arthropoda; class Insecta; order Lepidoptera; family Nymphalidae; genus Erebia; species Erebia ligea. The sequence continues at coordinate 6,134,583 of OU785241.1, forward strand.
ATTTACAATATGTGTCTGTCAGTGTCTGAAAGAGACTGTCCGTCTGTCTGGCTGTCTGTCTGCTACGCTTTTACGACCCATCTGTTCAACCGATTTTGATAAAATTTGGTACAGGGATAGTTCGTATCCCGGGGAAGGACGTTGGCTACTTTTTATCTCGGAAAATTAAAAAGTTCCCGCGGGAATTAAATAAACTTAATCCAACTAACTTAATCCGCTTCCATCTCAGACTGCATTGTTATTTTCAACCAGGTGGGATTGCAGCCAAGGGCTAACTTGAAGTGGAATTAAAAAAAAACGATACCTATAGGCATTATATTGAAATTGAAATTATAGATACTAATATAGTTATGCATCCATTTAGCTTTGCATCCATAATAAGCATCTCCCCAGAAAACACTAGCCTTTCTGTCATAGACAAAGGCTGAATTGAGCTGACTCGATTCTCTCGACTCTAAAAAATCTCAGTAATGGTAAGTTGAGTAGGTAATCAAAATCGTAAAAGTTGTTTGCCTAAGTCTAGTGAGATCATAGCAATTTATTTATACTAATATTTAAAAGTTTGGATGGGTGTTACCAATCACGCCAGAACGGCTGATCGGATCTGCATGAAATTTGGCACAGAGATAGATTATAGTCTGGATTAGCACATAGGCTACTTTTTCACGGAAAATTAAGGAGTTCCTTCGGGAACCAAAAACCTTAAACCACGCGGACGAAGTCGCGGACATCGGCTAGTTGAATATAATAGAAATGATGATAATGATGGTGACGTCATGTAGGTAAGCAGATAAACGGATTTGAAGAAAATCCAAGCCTAAAAAATCTTTGTATAAAACGTCGAACATAACAAACAACCTTATACTAGTAGCTGCATTATTTTCGTGTAATTTATTCAAAATCCGCCAATAAATCTCGGGGTACATTTAGCCGCTATAAAAAGCTGCTATTTACTCGTGGGTCATTAGTTTAGCCGAAAAAAGGTTGAGTTTTAAGCATCATTTATTAATCCCGCCCCGGCACGCTCGATTAGACTTACACGATAGATCGCGTTGAACTGGTACCCTGGCTTTGTGAAACTCATTGGGTAATTAATTTGTACGGTTTTAGAAGAGTTAAAGTAATTGGAAAATCTTAGGTAGCTTCTAAAACGTCAGGTAGGGTACTTAGATGGAACATTGCTGCCTGGAGACAGAGGGGTTTTTAGCCGGTAGGAATCCGGCACTATCCGGTCCGGACCGGATGTCCATGAGGATTTTCCCCTCCTACAACAAAATAAAATAAAATAGGGTAGGTACTTAGATGACAAATTAATTAAATTGTAGGTTTAAACCCTATCCTACTAATAACGTAAATGCTAAAGTGTGTTTGTTTGTCATTCAATCACGCCGCAACGAACAAAGGATAGACGTGATTTTTGAATCGATGTACCTACTTAGCTACTTAGTCAGAGACCTGAAGAGTGATCTAAGGCTACTTTTTATCCCGGAAAATTTAAGTTCCTGCGGAATTCCTGAAAAATCTAAATCCACGCAGATGTAGTCGTGAGCATGGGTATTATCTATGAACTTATAAACTTCAATGAAAAGAACAATGGCAAATACAGTGGGTAAGTACTAATAACACAAATAATTATCACATCTCAATCCATCACCGTTCCACTATTAAGCACTGTACAATTTGGGAACATTAAAACTAATAGGCATGCAGGATTCCTTCATCGTTAAAGCTAGTGTGATCTGGCGTGCAGTCCATAGAGGCATGAAATCACTGTTTACCCAAATAGAAATACGTCAATACTCATTTCTCATCATGACAGTCAGTAAATAGGTATTCTGACTAACTAATGCCTACCCTAGCTTAAAACCCTGTGCTTGCCACTGAGTGTGATACTTTTTTTAAACGCACTCAAAAACACTCCTAAAAGTAATGCCCGGGGACCCGAATAGGACGTTGTCGGGCGTCTGAGCCACGAGGCTATCAGAGGTAGGTAGAGGTAGGTATCTCATATTTAATAGCTATTTCCAATAAATTCTCAACGAGCGATCGCTGCAATTACCAAGTGCAGGGGAAACGATCACACGAGCCAACGATCCCGATCACCAGATTGCGCCTGATGAGAAATTTGCCGCGCGACCACTCGGAAATATTGCCTAGGAAATAAGTTTGCGGCGATATATTATTTAATATTCATAGGTTAAATAGGCAGCTATAGTCCCGATAGTTATGCAGCTATAGTTTGTTTTTAGGCCCAATAGAATTTGATTCATAGACGCGAAAGTATTATTATTAAGATTTATATTATGTGCAATTTTACTAAAAACTGATGATGGGCTGATTCGATACGTTTTACTGGTTTTACCACGGAAAGCTATGGGAACTTAGGGATGCAACCTATCTCTATTCTAAATTTCGTCAAAATCTGAAAAGATGAGCCCCTATAGCGTGGCACACAGACAGACCTACAGATAAGCAGACAGATACACTTTCGCATCTATAATATTAGTATGGATTTGCATGATTAAGATTGTAAAGGGTTCGCCATATTTTTTCAACATTGCTAGTGGTCCGTCATTAACAGAAAGGTTGAGAAACCCTGCATTAGTGAGTCCGCCATCGTCTCAAAAATAGACGGTTCGTGCTTTTTAGTCCTTAATAAAGTGCGTTTGAATGAAACACAAGCGCCAATCTATAAACTCCTCCGCCACACGGCAGTAAATGCTCGCTAATTAGTGCCTCCACACGAGCGTGAGCCGCCGACAGCTAATTATGTTCCTATTACACCAATTCCATGTTATTTCCATGTATGCTATGTCGCTTATAGAATTATTATAGTACAGCGAATTTATGAGCAGTTCTGAGACAAGTTCAGATCTTTCTGCTAAAAATAATAGTGTTCTTTTGACCGAATTTCGGCCACGGCAGCCGAATTAGGTACCGATTAGTGGTAACTGGTAAGGGCGATGATAGTAAGGTATAATATAAAAGACTGCATTGGGTAAGGGTTTAATAACTGCCATTCCTAACAAATTAGCCCGCTACCAGAATACAGCTGCTACAGAAGAAAATCAGGCTTTGACCTGGGGAGTGACATATTATGCTACTGTTTCTCTCGGAAAATCAATGAAATCTCAAGGTATTTTTCATCTGGTGAATATGGATGCATATAAAGATGGTGACAGAAGGGCTGGCTCATCTTTTGCGCAAAGGATCAACCTATCTGTCCAACGGGGAAATGCAGCCAGCATTTTTGCTACCATTCCACGCGGGCATTTATTTTGTAATTAGATTAGGTAGGTACTATTGTAGGTACTCTTTTAAATAAAGATTTAAAAAAATTAAAGTGTAACTTAAGAGCTCCTAATAACACAGAATCCTAATAACATACACATCTCAGAAAATAATATATTATTATATTATAGTATGGGTACGTGAATTTAATTCAAAACATGTTAACAACTAGTAGGGATGGTAGATATGTGAAGGCGTTTTCAAGAATCTCGTGACCCAAATTCCATTAATTGCCGAACCTATTTATTACTAAGCTCAAAGATTCTCTGAAAACGCCATGTTCAAAGACGAGATACGTCAAAGGGCTGTCGGTGTCGCAATATACTTAATTACTATTCCTATAATCGTGATGTGAATACTTAAGAATGTAAACTAGGTTAAATGATCTTAGATATTATAATTAGATGATGCCTGCGACTGCGGCCGCGTGGTGTGTTTTATACTATTGAAAATGGTTAACGGATGCAAATCGCCTGAGACGTATTTTTGGTCATAGCTCCGAGGACTTTGAAAGGATCGAGATGAGATTAGTACCAAAAGTTGAGGAATTTATCGAGACACGTGTGAGCGTTTGAATTTTGAAAATCGGCTGGTAACTTTTTTTGGAATTTTGAAAAATGCAAAAAAGTCGGGTTTTTTGGGGGGTTTTTGTTTACTAAATTGTAAATATTTCGGAAAATAAAACCGACTTAAGAAAAAATTAAAACAATGGTCCTAGGGTATTAGGATAGCTACAAAATGGTGAAAAAACTTTGAAAATCGGTTTTAGATTTGGAATTGTAGAAAAACGTGTATTTCCGTATATAAAAAGTGATGTAGCTTCTATGATTATTGACCGATCGTCATGGTAATGGTGTGTATGCAGGCGAGAAGTGCATTCAAGTTGGAATTTTGAAAATCGGTTAATAAATTTTTGAAAATTTTGAAGAAGAGATTTTTTTCGTAAATTTTTGTATTCATTTTCAATGCTCCGATACTTGCGGGGACTGCGATATCTGTAAATATTTTTATATTGTCGCGGGAACTCCTTAATTTTAAATAGCCTATTTCCACGGGCTTCTACCTATATCTGTACCTATCATAATCGGTAGTAAGATGGACATACAGAAAGACAGACACACTTTCGTATTTTTATACAATATTAGTATGGATGATGGATGGATATTTACTATCTCGATCGACAAACCTTTCGAATGAAAGGGGATGAAAGATTTAGCAGTTCGTTTTTCTTTGTCAGGTTTGAACCATGTGAATTTCATGTATAAGTAACTATAATTGGTAAAGAGTCACTCTGTAATCAGGATTCACAAGACGTCCACGGCTTTGCTCGCTCAAATAGATCAAAATATTATCTCGCATTGTGTGATGACAATAAGCCAAGTCACATACGGTTTTATATTATGTGGGTTATATTATGCCGGTATATATGTGAGGCGGTGAGCAGAGGCCGTGACAGCGTCACGTGCGATTTTCCTTGGCTTCGAGAAGATAATTGGATGGATGAGGCATTTTCTGTGAAGGAAAACATCGTGAGAGTTCTTAGATAGATAGAGAAAACTAATTTTTGCACACACCGAGTTTCTTGCTGGTTCTTCTCGGTAGGAATGGCATTCCGAACCAGTGGTAGATTCACTTGACGATTCAAAAGTACTTGTAAAAGTTTATTTGAATAAAAAACATTTGAATTTTGAATTTTTGAATTTTAAAACAAAGACAATTAACGAAAAGGTTAAAAGATAAAACAGAAGGGTGAGAAGGCGGTCTTATTGCTAAATCTCTTCCAGACAACCTTTTGGTTCTTCATAATATTCTCGAAAATGTGTGCAGGTGCAGTCTGCTAATGTCCGCACTTGGCCAGCGGGGCGGTGGGACGCGTACAACGCGGTTGCTATACGCTCGCTACCTACATATTTTGTACTAGAGGATGCTCGCGACTTCGTTCGCGTGGCATAAGGTTTTTTATTCGCACAGGCGCTCCTTAATTTTCCGGGATAAGTCCTATATCACTCTCCAGGTCCTCAATTATACCCATGCAAAAAATCACGTTGATCCGTTGCTCTGTTGCGGCGTGTTTGAAGGACAAACTCTCTTTTTAACGTCCATGGGGATAAAATTTTCAAAAACTGTGAAACACGTATTTCTTTATTTTAAACCAGTAGCCCAAATACCAACTTTCATGGTTAGAACTTGAAAAATGAAGGACTTTCATAACAACTTTCAACCCCTATTTTACCCCTTTGGGAGTGGAATTTTAAAAAACTGTGAAACACATATTTCTTAATTTTTTATCCGTAGCTTGTATACCAAGTTTCATGGATATAACTTGAAAAATGACGGAGTTTCATACAAACTTTCACCCCCTATTTCAGCCTCTTAGGGGTGGAATTTTGAAAAATCCTTTCTTAATGTGCGCGTACGTCACAAAAGGAACCTACTGTCAAAATTTCAAATTTCTAGGCCCAGCGGTTTAGGCTGTGCGTTGATATATAAGTCAGTCAGTCAGGACTTTGAATTTTATATTTATAATAAATAATAGATGAAATGTTTTGAGAGGAAAGCGACATCGCAAACAAGTTAGGTGTCCGGTACACAGTCAATCTGCCCCCCGATTGCGCAAGGAAATCGTAATCGTTTGACAAACGGATAATTCGACCTGTTCATAGCCCCATAAAACTCACTGATTAATTACTATAACATACTCGTACTTTAACTAAATAAATAAATATTTAGGGTTATTAACTTTAATTATATAATATATTATAACTAGGTATAGGTAGCAGTAGTGTCTAAGGATAAGTGCACGGCGTAGTTTTAGTTGAGCACGAACTCGCCAACAAACTACGTGTGTAGTTTGGCGAGAAACAAAATTTTGTATTTGTTTGTGCATTTTATAAAATAAATTAAAAAAAAAAACTTATCCGACCCGGTGACAGCGTCGATAGCGACGCTAAGTAATCTATGAAAAATAAAATAAAAACAAAACTAGACGCCTAACAATTAGGTCCAATTTAGGCTACCGGATAAGTTTGAGGGCCTATTTATTATGCCTGCACGTCAAAAAGCATGTATGAACTCCTTAAATAGTTCGAGTTCTACGTTATACTGCTATGAATGCGATCCAGATTGATCATGTACAGAGTGGATTTATTGGTCAGCGTATTCCGCTACACACGTGAACACAACGGCGGAACGCTGCGAGGAATTTGGTCCGCTCCCGTACGCCGGCGAAAATGCAGGCTTCTCCGTCATACCCCTGTTACCCCGCAGCATTGCTTTGTCTAGACTCCGTTGAACGACTGGTATGGAGACTGTGACAATAGGCTGTTCAGTAAGCTACTGAACAGCCTATTGTCACCTCTTCTTTATGCCAATCTTTTTGCGTATGGAAGATACTTAAGGTTGCCTGGCAGAGATCGTTACTAAGCGATAAGGCCGCCTTTTTGTATTCTACTTCCTTCTTAGTGTTTTCTGTGTAGTATTTGAGTTGCTTAATTTTTTTGTGTTGTGGTGTGCAAATAAAGAGTAATTAATAATAATAATACTTAGGAGCATTAAAAAAGTATAATATGCCAAAATGCCTTATCCAATATGTTTTTTATCTAAATCCTTGTCGAGGTCTGGCAAGTCCACGGAATACAAACCATGGTTATCTCAAATCCTATTGCGCCTCTTACAATTGGCGAATTTCGTCTACATTTTTTATCCTTTAGGTATTCTCTCCTTATGTTTTCTTACATACGTATATTTTTCAAGGATTTTTGTTACTTCTAGCTAGATAATAATCGTCTAATTTAAGAATGAACGAGCCTCACTAGCCTGTTATTTAGCAATTAAGTAAATGGCTAACAAAGCGGGCGACTGAACGATTTTATTAATAATAATAATAATAAAGTTTTTATTTAAAGGCAGGTAGAACCCAGTATAAAATAAGTCAATTCAAATACAGTACATATAAAACATTCAAACTTACGGCTAAGTGAAACGGTTAAAAAACTCATTTCAGATGTCACACGTCAAAAGACACATACCTACATAAAACATTGAAACTTACGGCTAACTGAAAATTAATGTAATAATATTACCTATTTAGAGAGATTAGACACATTATCACAGCTCTATTATGTGGATGATGATGATTAAATAACTCGTAGGTTACGAAACAGTCTATTTAATTTATTTTAATTATAACTCCTCGACTCATAAAACCTTCTAGTAATTCTTTTTATCCACTGTAATCACCCTAAGTCACGTTTATTCCAGTCCAATAAAAATCCCCAGCTCGAATCGATGGTTCATTCGATTGAATGGATGATAGAGGTAGAGAAAAGGAGTCAGGTGTCAAGTTAGCCCTTGACTGCGATCTCACCTGGTGGTAACTGATGATGCAGTTTAAGACGGTAGCGGGCTAACCTGTCGGTTTCTACATGGCATCGTAACGAAACGTTACATCTTTGCAGGTAGGGTTGTAAGTAACTGGTCACGTAACTTCTTCCAGACCAGACCAAAGACGAAGAAGAAACAAAATTACCAAATAAAACCCCTGGCAGAAATCAAACCCAGGGCCTCCCACTCATCAGACTACGGCCCTCACCACTGCGTCAGGAAGGTCGTCAATACTGAAGCATGTACTATATCATACACTTACTAATATTATAAATGCGAAAGTGAGTTTGTTTGTTGGTTTGTCCTTCAATCACGTTGCAACAGAGCAACGGATCGACGTGATTATTTGCATGGGCATAGTTGAAGACATGGAGAGTGACAAAGGCTACTTTTTTTCTCGGAAAATTCAGGAGTTCCCGCGGGAATTGAAAAAATACTAAAACCACGCGGACGAAGTCGCGGGCATCAGCTAGTTAGGTATATTTTTATAAAATCGGTCTGCGATCGTTATAATACCGTGGAGTCCCGATCGTTCACGCGGGCTGCCCCCCAATACGACTATTGTGCTCGGATTAAATTATATCTCTAAGCGAATATGCCGAGATCCGCTGCCAAGGAAATTGTTTATATCACCACTGAAACTGTAGACTGTAAAGCTTTTTAATAAAAAAAACTCTCTCTCTTTGCGTCATATTCCTCATTACTGAGGGTCGTGACCCCTTTCCATATAATGGTTGGAGTTTTCTTAGGATAATAATGCGGTGGGTTCCCACGTCCTTCCGCATACGACTCGACTAAGAGTACCTACTTATTAAACTCTTAGGTTTTTGTAACGATTATTATCAGATGTTAGTGATAATAACCGGGACCGACGGCTTAACGTGTTCTCCGAGGCACGGAGGAAATGAAAAGGCCAAAGGACATTGCCCTGTCCCCATACAAAGTTCGCCTAAAAACCAACCGTCAATCCACATTGAATACTGGGTTCATAATAATAACCTTTTAATACTTGAGAGCAGATTGAAACAACGGACACTTCTGAGAATTTATTTATTACCAAATATATTTTCAATTTTGGGGTTATTTCGACTCAATCTGCTTGAAAAATAAATATCATCTTTATCCAATTGTAATATAGCTGTAAACAGTATGTAGAAAAGACAAGTATCGTCGTAGTTCACCTAAAACGTTACAGATGGCGTTACAAATATAATTTATTGTACTTTCAATAGATGGCGTTGCGATATTCAGACTGCTAGCGCACTCAGCGCTTCAAGCTGCTTTTATCTTATTTCTTTAGTTACGGAACCAGCGCTCAAGCGGTGGTAATGTTTATTATTTTAACATGTAAGTTATCTGTGGATAATAATCGAGAGGCGGAAAAGTATGGTAGTCAATTTAATACCCATTTATTTATTTTTAATTAATTTGAAGTGTCCGTTGAATTCTAATATTTGGAATAAAGGTTAAAAAATAAGCTAAGAATTACTGTATATTTCAAACGTATGTTGATTCTTAGGCGAATTTGGACAATGTCCTTTGAACCTCCAAATTCGGTCACCCATCCAGTTACCGACTTGGGTCAACTTTGCTTAACAATCGCAATCGACTGATATATGCGTTGTCACAACTAGGCCACTCGTCCCTCAAAAAATACTACAGATATGAATTTGCTGGAGTGAACGGGGATTTGGCGTTTATATACTGTCGTGAGTAACACACATAAATAAGCAAATATAAACTGGCTGAACGTTTTTGTTGGAGTAGGTATGCCCAACTAGTAACCGTCCAGGATCTTTATTCATGAACCCACACACAGTGAAATCCTGAGTATATCAGATAAATATTATAAATGCGAAAGTTTGGATGGATGGATGTATGTATGTATGGATGTATGTTTGTTACTCAATCACGCTCCAACGGCTGAACGGATCTGGATGAAATTTGGCACAGAGATAGATTATAGTCTGGAATAGCACATAGGCTACTTTTTATCCCGGAAAATGAAAGAGTTCCCGCGGGAACCGAAAATCCTAAATCCACGCGGACGAAGTCGCGGGCATCAGCTAGTTATTTATATTGTGTTCATAGTTTCAGATGTATAATTATTAGGTTCTCAATTGTTTGGTGTTTGACGATTTATCTATTTAGGTAGGCTTGCCATTTATCATTAGGTATCCTAGTTGGAGGCCGTTGATTAATTTATAATTATTACTTCTACATTTTTTGTGATGGATTGCAAAGTCAAGTGGAGATGCATTGATAATAACATATGTATTTAGATTAAAAATGGATTAAGTTAAAATAAATCTCGGCTTGCTATTCTCGGTGGTCGCTCTACCACTGCTGTTTAAGAAGAAATGAGGTTCCGATTCTCGTGTGGACGGTTGATTTGCCTCGAATTGTCATCACGGTGAGATAACTCCTATTTTTTCTGCCACAGGGTGGTAGGGTAGGGGTGTACCCACCACCACATCACTACAGATTTTATTATACTTGGCTTTATTATTCTGGTTGAATTTATACGTGAAGCATTAGTCTATGTGATATTGGATAAGGTTTTTTATTAGATGTGATATTAAAGAATAAGTTTTTTTTAAAGATTAGGTTATTATACTAAACAGACGCCATGCCATCAGTAGCGCAGTGGTAACACTTTGAACTTATAATAGGATGGTGTCGGATTTGATTCCCGGCAGTTCTTTTAATTTCTAAACTGTCTGATGAGAGCCGAAGCCGAAAGGATGTGGCTAGTTACCATTACTTACACGCAAAACACGCAAATGAGTGTTGCGGCACTTGTAACTACTACTGTAATCTATAGAAAAAAATATAGATTTGACTATACATCTATAATCTATATTACAACTATATACCTTTAGAGTCTTAATTTAAGAAAGAAAGAAAATGTTTTTATTCGATCACAATAAACTATCAAATTAATAATAAGATAATAGCAACAAAGTTGTGTCACCAAAAACAGGTCTCCATCTCAACATGCTACAGCCGGCTGCAGCGCTGGTAGTGGAAACCTTAAAATTGGTGAAGTATGTAGGTACATATTAGTTAGTAATGTAGTATGTTAGAAAAGTAGGTATAAAATAAATGAAATGGCAAACGTGCGGTTCCCTCAGAGGGCGGAAGTCGTCACGTCGCGCCCTTTCGCCTCGCTGCACCGCGATTTGATTTCAGTAGCATCTACATGAAGCTGTTACTTACGTAACAGCTTCATGTAGATGCTACTGAAATCAAATCATCAAGTATGTGAAAAAAAAAAGTGTGGTAAGGACGCCAGCACATGAATTAACGAACTCAGTGCTATAGACTAGAGCCTAGAACTCTCGTGTTCAGACGTCTGAATTCTAGTCTACCACCACCAATACTGCAAAGGCCAGTTTGGATAGCGGAACAACAAGCCAAGTTTGGCAAAATGTATCGCATTCGGTTAACATTGGGATATACATATGCCAATATTAGCCGAATGAGACACAACTTGCTGTACTTAGCTAAAGAAGAAATCGGAAAAAAAACATCAAGAAATAGGAATCGGAAAATCAGACACAGATCAGAAATTCCTTACTAAAATCACCGGAAAAGTAATAAGCAATTTGTTTGTATTGAATAATAGGGGAATAGTTCATTTATACAAGAGGTGTGTGAGATTAATGCGTAGCGGACTCTTGCTGCGCATTTTTTCATCGTCAGCAGTAATGAAGTAATCCTATTCGAGATTTTTTTCCTCGTGCACAGTTCAGCTACCTCGCTCATTTCCGCTGGAAATAATCTAATATTAACTCCCGTGAATCCCTTCGTCTGCGGATCGGACTCCTAGATCCGCATGGGCGGATTACTAACTCATCTGCGCATCGGACTCTAGGATTCCGCTTTAGTATGGCCGCTATAGTATAGCATAGAAAAAGTATCATCTTGGACCACTAAAGATGACAGACAACACGACATGAGCGAAGGGTCATTGGACAATTTGCTCGAACTTAAGCCACACTCAGAAGTTTCTTCACACAACAGAGCGGCCTATTGCTTACCTTTAGCAGATTGCCGTGTTGCAGCACTGAAAAAGGAAAAAAAAAAGTATGGCCGCCACGCGTCGTCCGCAGTAGACCCGGTTTGAATTTTTTTTCACTTTGATGAAAAGCTCTACTCTATTCACGCGTGTAGCTCAAGAGAACGTTATTTGTAGGAGGTATTAACAACTCTACGAGTTGCTTAATAAAATATTCGACATACGTGCAAAGTTTCAAGTGCGTGTCAGTCTGCATCAGTTCTTAGCTCCTAACACGCCTTGCACATCGCGGCGCTTCGGAAAACACCGTCGCTCAATAGTTTATGCTTCAATACTAGTTTATGACTTGCTGGCATAGATTAAAGATGGTCTCGCTGGCGCATCTGTTGCTACGAGACTAACACATAGACAAACCATGTGCTAGCTCTGGCCACAAATCAATTGCCGCAATTTGCTAGTAGGCCGACGCCAGCGAGACCATCTTAAATCTATGCTTGCGGATTACAAATCAGAGGCCCAATTGTCTAAGCAAATTGTAATCATTTGACAGCTTAAAACGTATTACTCGAACTGTTTAAGGAGTTCATGCATGCTTTTTGACGTGTAGGCATAGCTAGCTATAAACTCCTTAAACAGGTCGAATTATCCGTTTGAAAAACGATTACGATTACGATTTCCTTACACAATCGGGGGGCTGGTATTTTATGTTTGGGCCTAGATGCTTTCCACGCCTATCCAGATTAATTTGGCTCCATATTGTTATTTCAGGGTAACGGCTAAAGGAAAATGAGAAAGGAAGGTACCCTGTCTCTCTTTTCTTTAGTCATTCTAAGCAATAATGACTCAACATTTATATGATAGAACCACAGGATAGAACACTATTTAACATACTTAAGAGACTACACGCGTCATCTGTCTGTAGTACAACTTAGTACAAAATTTTCAGATGCATAAGTAGGTACTAACTACTAGGTAAGGTCAACTTATAGATTGAATCAGATTGCAGTCTCTAAGGCAGAAGATTGTTTCTGCTCTATAATTCGATTATTTTCAACAAATTTAGTTAGGAGTTGATCTCTCGAAACAGAATTTATGATAGATAAACGAATAATATATTTATATAAAGAGTAGCTCTTTATATAAATATAATATAATTTTATGGGACGATCAAACGTAAGCTTAACAATAAAGCCATTTATTTTGAGAGCGGAGGTGATTAAATAAAACGTTTACAAGGTGAACGTATAATAGAATCAACTTATTCCCCCCAGGGCAAAGCCGGCAATCCTTCAGCAAATCTCTTAATGCGATCTATACAGTGCGCGGGCGCAGTGACGCGAACGAGCGGCGACAAGTCGAATACGTAAGGAGTTTCAGGAAATGCCATGGCCCTTCGTGATTTGGGATTTTGACGAAGCGGACGGTTTCATGCTAAATTAAATATGTCGTGAGTAACGTGAAGAACTCATATTTAAAGTATAATTCAATAAAGTCACACAATAAAGCCTTCACAAAAATAATTCTTCAGCAAATCTCTTTGCGATCTACGAGTATAAGTACTTACAGTGTGCGGGCGCAGTGACTCCTGCGAGCGGCGACAAGTCACTATGGATGGTTAGGTAAGTATGGAGGTAGTTAGTATGGATGGTTAGGTAGGTAGGTAGGTATGGTGGTTAGGATTTTTAAAAGGTTGCTTGACCTCATGTGATTTAATGGCGCGGTTATTTTTATGCAAAATTAAATACTGTCGTGAGTGATGTGAATAAGTGATATTCAAAGTGACAAAGTCAAGACCCATTTTGATAGTTTGCGTGCTTTTTGTAAGCGGTCTTTTGTCAATTTAACCAAAATAATTAGAATTGATATTTTTGTAAGAGAAAAAATGAGATACAAGAAGAAAATAGTAAGTACTATAAAAATTCTCAGCAGCTTAAATACCAACGTCAACAAGTCACGAAAGGCTAAATATATCAGTCGTAGAAGCGTTCGTAGCAGCGAGTTTCGTAGCCAACTTTTGGTTCAGAAGTCAGAAAGTAATCTTATTAGTTTTGAATGTAAACTTTTACAGTCTTTCGTGAAAATGCTTTGAATTTACATACGACTACTTTAACTATTGTTTGTTATTCTGTAACTACTTATAGGGTCATTTGAATGATAATGGTATAATATTAAGTACCTATATTAAACAAAGTAAGTATCGTAAGTTTTTCATTCTACGAGTACCTAAACCAGTATCAGATTCGGCTGCGATTCAAAAATGTTAAAAAAACGCTTGTTAGTTGAATGAAAAATATTTTGATTTTGAATCATATTTTTACCGAACAAAACGATGAAAGTTTTAAAAATAAAGAAGAGTGTGCGAGGAATTAAGTTTCAAAATTTTTTAGCTATTTTCTTGGCAAATTTTATGAAAACTCGAAAAAAAGACAATATTGGTGGACTCTTTGGTGCTTCTAATTATTATAATAATTATAGTATAAATTTACATTTATTGTCCACTTACTGGGCTTACTCAACCCATCTTTAAAGTATAGCAAATACATAACAAAGTTTTCCGTATTTCATCACCCGTTCCAAATTTCCGAACCTGAAAATCGGAATAAATTACATTTCTCGCTATAGAGGATTCCTAATTATTAATAGCGAAATATGCAAAGGTTGTTTGTCTCTTATTTTGTTGATTTTGCGCGGAACCAGTTTTAATTCCAACGCCGGGGTAATTAGAATTTTAGATTGAATTTTATGTTCGTTATGTCTCCCGTGGTTCTCGTGCTAATGTTAATTTTCTTAGAGGTGAGTTTGGATTGAATGATTAATATGGTTTGCGTTTGGAAAGTGGAATAATTAATGATAATCTGGTGGCGAATTTACGTTTTCTTTAGGTCTAATTTCATCTAAACTTTAATATTATGGAGAGAAAATATTTGTTTTTTCATAGGTTTGTTCGTAATGGAAAAACTCAAAACCTGCTTAACCGATTTAAAAAATTATTTCACCTAAATCGGTATACAAAGCTTTATGCTATGTTATCAGCAAATAATATGGAATGTATTTTATTTTCAAGAAAATAGAAATCCCTACTAAATTTGCATTAATGTAACCCAAGGTATCAAAAATTTAATTTGCTAGATTTCAAATATTTTATTTATCTTATATAATACGTCTTGCATGTTAAGTTCTAGATTCTACAAAAACTACTACTACTTATCGATAAATATGACAAATCTCCTAAAATCTAAATCTGCTCTTTCTATCAAATATGACCGTGGTCCGACATTTTTTTAAATGTATCTAATAATAAATAAATGATTTATTCTTTTCACGTAGGACAACTTGTGTCACTTATGTTAAGTCAAGACTCTACCACCGGTTCGGAAAACTGTAAATATTCAAGTTGAAGTCTTGTATAGTGCTTGCATTTCCATATGAGGTAAAAAACAATCAAAATAAATTCCCAAATCAATCCCAAAAAATCAATCAATAAACACTTAATTATGGCCGCAAGACAATGGGAGCTTACCCTCTTCAATCCCGTGATATTCCATTTTTCCTCCCACGCCTGCTCCTGATCGACGTTGATTAATGTCTGTCTGTCTGTCTAGATGGATTAAAAAAACTTTGTGTTTCTGTGATACGGTCGCGGGACAGAGTAAGGGAGAGGCTTTAATTTTTTATTTAAAGGATCTTGACGAGCTGGAAGTAATATCTAGATAAGCTTTCGCTGTGTCCACTTCATTTTATGTTACTATGTAAATGCTTTATATTATTAGAATATGAATAGTGAGTACGAAAATTGAATACGTGAATAAATAAAGTAGGTATAAAGTAGTTTTTTTAAACATTTTATCAAAACTTGATACTTAGTTATGGTCAAATTATGATTTTCTCCCACAACTAACATTTAAACATTTTATAATGCTTAGATTTTTAGTGAACATAAAACTTAACGTAAAAGAACAGAAAACTTCAGGATTAGCTAGCTGTAGCATGGTATTGAAAATAATAAAAATAATATTAAATATATTGGTTATCAGTTAATAACTGATCAAACTGCCTGAGTTCTGAAGTCTGACGCAAACAAACAAAAATACAAATATAATTGATTAATGTTTAGGCACGTTGCGGATAAATAAAATACACACCAAAGCATATAATTTTATCAGCGTAGAAATCTCTTTAATCTGCATCATGTTTCTCACTGTCGACGGTCAAAAAGATACAATGAGAAGGATACTCCACGCCTTCTCTGTGCAAATGACATTTGATTTTGGTGACATCTGGCGGAAATAATGGATTTTTTTCAGTTAGCTGAAGGTGAAAATTTAATCTGTGACGATAGACACGAACCGCGGAAATATTAGAGGCTGCTTCTTATGATATTTGATAAAACGTATAACCGTTACGCTGTTTTATGTATAATTTTATTACTAAGGGCGAAAAAACACTACGAAAAAAAGTTTTTTGTTTGGTGGATAAAAAATCGACGCGCTCACTTTCATATGGAGCTGATCAGACTACTGCGATACGACGAAACGTGTTTTCCATAGGACGCGGGCGGGCCTTTTGTAAGTGTGACTTCAAATTCAAATGTTTTTTTAAAATCAAACATAATAGAATATAATGGCGGAGTCTGCCATTCTGCCAGGTAGACAGAACATACCTAATGCCTTTATCCAGAACATCAAAGAGTTTCCATGGGGTTTTATAAAAACCTAAGTAAATCCATCTAGACGAAGTGTATATTCATTAGTTTTTGTAAACTTTTTTTAACTTTAACTTTAACTATTTTTTTTTAAACTTTTTTAAACGTTTTTGTTGTTTTTGTAGTTTTGTTTTTTTTTTTTTTTTTGTTTTTGTATTAGTTTTGTTAGTTTTTGTTTAATATTGTCATTAATTTTTGTAGTCTTGCTTTAATTTTGCTTTAACCGAGTTTCTTGCTGGTTCTTCTCGGTAGGAATGTCATTCCGAACCAGTGGTAGATTCACTTGACGATTCAAAAGTACTTGTAAAAGTTTATTTGAATAAAACACATCTGAATTTGAATTGAATTTGAAAATGTTAATAATATATTAGTAATTTCCCAATGTAAACTTGTGTTAATTAATTTAGTACAACTTTTTTTATTTGCATGATGTAACTACCTGTAAATTGAATTGCGTGAATACTAAGTGCCAAAGCCATTTTACATTTTGTATACCTTCTACATGTAATTCTGTTGAGAGTTCAAATAAATACAAAATAAAATAAGTATGCTTGTATGTAGGTGTAGGTATTATTTGGTATAGGTACACAAGTCATCAATTCAAATTCCCGCAATACAGGGACAAAGTTTCGAAGGGTTATGTCAAATAAAGTCGGCATATAGCCAAAAGTCAAAACAGACCGAAAAGTTTCCCCCAAGACGTCGCCGAGTATTCGGCATGCCATGCTCACTTCATTTTAATGTGCTTATGGTTGCCAACAAAGTCAAGTTTGGAGACTGTATAGGAACTGTATAGGACTGTATAAGGAAGAAAAAAAAGGAAAGGCTCTTATTAAGTATAAATTAAGTTTCAAAATCTTGTCTAATACGGCAAATTTTGTTATGAATTTTGTTATCTTTGAACTAAAATGACAGCTCTAAATAATTAATAAATTGCTATTCCTTTCATAATAGGTACTTACAGTTCGCGCGCTAGTTGAATGCTGAGGTAATGTATGTGTCACCATACATTTGCTCTGCATTCAACTCGTGCGCATGCAACTGCAGAACAGCAATATTTTCAGACCTGTCAATTTATAACGCAATACAATTATTAAAAAAAAAATTTAAATAATTTAAAATTAGTTTGGAGATTAATTTTGTTCAACAGAATTATTAGCTACACTCTTTCTTACTCAATCAATATTCACCGGGACCTTAAAGTTGAATATGTCGACAGAATAATTGCGAAATTAGCTGAAGTCCACAAACATCGGCTTCACCATCACGTTAACGTTGAGGCGATTCAGCTGCTCGACGTTACGCAGTTAGTGAGAAGACTTAAAAGAACCAAACCCTTTGAGCTAGTTCTCAATAGTGATTAGTGCTTAGTGATAAGTGAATAGTGAAAGTGTAGTGTAAGTGCTGCCTTAAAGAATACAAGAACATAATGTCTTTAAAATTGAATAAAGAAAGACGGTAAGAGGTGTCAATGGACTACTTCTTAGTATATAAGATAATTTATAAGTTTAGGTTAACGTAAAATTACTCATTAGTCTAATTTTAAGGCTAGATTGTAATCTTAGTGAGTATAGGTTGTTTATACTTTATACTCATCTTAATGGAAAAAAAAACAACTCATATCTTACTAAATAATTCAGTAATAATTGATTTGCTAAATAAAAGAAAACCACAATGGCGAATAATTACATAACTACACGTGTCAAAAGCTAAATCTACGCGAAGTCGCGGAAAAAGCTAGTAGGTAGGTACGTAACAAAACATAATGAGCAGTTTTGAAAAAAAAAGCTCGATGCTTTAGATCTAAATTCCGTAACATTAAGATCCAGTCAATCGATCAATCAATCAATCTTCATCATCAACTTCATCGGCAGTTTACAAGAAATGTTAGCTAGAATCACAGAATACTAATAACTATTACTACGTTAAAGAAGTGTATAGCTGATAGTATATGACCATGAAAACACATTGTCTATGTAGGTAATGTCTTGTAGATAGACATACTGTATTGAGTTATCAAGTAGCATACAAGTCAGGGCAAAGTTCTAAAGACGATCTTTACGCCTATTTCACCATCGACCCGAGTGCCTTACCACGAAATGGGCAAATTCAAAACAATATAAACTTTATTAATATATCATTTAAGACTAAAATTGTATGGTGACACGTTAATCTTGTTGCTGTGTACTAATAAGAGCTAATGGTGACAGAGATGGTGGAAAATTTCAAGGTAATACTTGCAAAAGGAATGAAAACATTGTGAGGAAATCTACACGTATACGAGGTATAATTCAAGTTAACTCACTCATTGCTCGAGTATTTGTAATTTAGTGCCTGATGTATCTACCAGCAGGGCTAGCATGGGCCAGAGATAAAAAAATTATCCCCCTATTTTAAAAACTGACAAGAGATAAAATTAACTTATCCACTTCTCAGAGCACGGCAACAGGGGAGAGGAGAAGTTTATCCCCGTTTGACATTTCACGGGGACTCGGGGGACTATTTATCCACCGTTATTTACCGTTTTTATTTATTTATTTAGGAATAAATTTTTTATCCTTTCCCCGGGGAGAAAATTGTCTCGGCCCATGCTAGGGGGGCTGGGCTCCAGTTGTGTGAAGCTCATGGGCTTAGTTTTTACGTTATTTTAACTGTCTTTCATATAGTGTACACGAGATATATTGTTATAATTATAAATCTAATTAGAAAGTATTTTACGATATTTGTAAGATGGTGATAATAAAAATGAAAACCCGACTGAGTTTGTTGTGGGCTCTTCTCAGACCAGGGCGCGTTCGGAACCCTCGTGATACCAGAACTGATTATCACCATCATATTTTATAAGTAACTGGACGTCAATAAGTTTACAGTGTACCTAAATTAAATAAATATACATACTTTGACTTTGAATTTGTAGTTTTACCTACCTACTTAGAATAAATGACTTTGACTTTCACACTTATATACTTGTACTTTTGTATATTTATAGAAGAAGTAGGGCGGAACAAGTACGGGCGGAAACTGACTTCTTGACTAAATAACCTGCGCCAGTGGCTTAAAATGAAACCCCAAAGGCTGTAGCACAGAATACTAACTTACTAGTTGTAGTGTCAAAAACTTACTAGTTGTTGTCTCCAAATCATTGTCGAATTATTGTATGAAGAACTTCAACCAGTATTATAATATGTCTTTGACTTCAACAAAGTTTCCCATCAGCTCCTCAGGTATAATTCAAGCTAACTGCTCGTGTATTTGCAAACTAGTGCTGATGAATCCGTCTCGGCTCGAGTTGTGCGAGGCTCACGGGCCAGTTAGTTTGTACGTAATTCCGACTTATTGCATTAGGCTGACGAGTAACAGGTCTTTGCCAAATCTGCTGTGAAATTATATGGAGTTTGCAACATTAATATTAATAACATAGAAGCGTTTAATTCTAAACTGTTTTATTTTATTATAGCGAAAGAAAAAGTCCGCGAAACTCTATTTACATGTAGTGCACACACTAGCGCGACAGGATATAATGTCGCTTTCGCGGACGTTTCGCGCAGTAGTTGTATTCTTGCTCTTTGGCCAACTTATGATATGATTATTTATTATTATAAAATAAAGTCTCCACCACCGATGCTTTTTTGAAAATACTATTAATAATAATTATAATGTCTATGAGCAAAACAAGATTGAAAATGATTGAAAATGATTTATTTCATGTAGGACAACTTGTGGCACTTATGATGTCGTGAGAATCTACCACCGGTTCGGAAAGATGATTCTACTGAGAAGAACCGGCAAGAAACTAAGCAGTTGCTCTTTTCAAAAACAGAAAAATGTAACAATTTGTATATAATATAAAATGCATACGCTACGTAACAAGGATTCCCATGTTCCAAAATCTTTTTTCCACAGCTCACAAAAAGATTTTGGAAAGACGCCAAATAGATTGCATTAATATATTCAGTTTTTCAATTGCGTTATAAAATGACGTAAAATCTAGACTGTAGAAAAATTGTTTTTAGATCTCACGGCAAAAAGAGTTCTTTGATAAAATTTCGACATCCTTGGTTCGTGCTCAGAATGTTAGCCGCGTTAAACATCATGAGCAGTGAAAGCTACCGTCGCCGTCGGCAACCGATAAACGTCCACTGCTGGGCACTCTTAGGGACTTCCACACGTCGCGGTCTTGCGCTGCCTGAATCCAACGGCTGAACCCTGTGACTCGCTTGATTCCGTTCACCTAGAATACATTACCTACCTAATTTATAGTGATGCATAGTGGTTTCGGTTTGAGATTTTTCCTTAATAGTCCGTGATAAAAAGTAATAGTCCTGGAGAGTAAATGTCACTCTCCAGGACCTGGACTATACTAATGCGAAAAATCACGAACATCCGTTGCTCTGTTGTGACGTGATTGCGGGACAAACCAACAAGCGAACATACTTTCGAATTTATAATATTAGTTATGATACGCACCGCATTATTGAGAACCTCCTCCTCTTTGGAAATCGGTTGAAAATTTCGAAACAGTTTGGAAAATACAGTACCTTCCTACACAATTTTTTAGTAATTAAGTGCTGGAAAATTAACAAATAACATGACTTGTGTTAAATTAAAAAAAGGATTTTTTTAGTACGCGATTGAAGCTTTCTCAACGAAAATGCTGAATGTCAAACGCGTTCAACGAGGGGTACAGAACCGTGCCCACTCTGGCGCAACCAGTGATGCAAAATTTCGGCTCGGCTGAAACTTTCGGCTTCACTGACGACACACCTTATATAAGGGAAGCTTCAAGATATTGAGCATCAGTACTTTGTTGATATGTGAAGGTTGAACTTCTTAGACTGAACTATCAGTTAGAATCTAAGTATATTTTATACTAAAAAGGTTAGATATTTTTCGTACCACTTGCTCAAAAAAGTGACATTCTATGCCACAAAAAGCGAACATAACAATAGTCATTTTTAATCTGTTAAAAACAGGGAAAGAAAATTGTACTGAATTTCATTCATCCTCTAGGGGGAGAATGTGATTTAAATTTGGAATAGGTACTTATCGAAATTTATACTGAACTACATCTGTGTTTACACCATTGAGTTTGTATATAAAGCATTATACATGTTTTTCAAAAAGGAATACGCATTTATTATGCAGTTTTGATTATTAAATAAAAAGACGAAAACCGACGAGCTTGATGCCTTTGCTTTTCCGACAAAAAAAATATTAGTCTAGGAATTTGCCGCGTT
This sequence comes from Erebia ligea, assembly GCA_917051295.2. Lineage (NCBI taxonomy): Eukaryota > Metazoa > Arthropoda > Insecta > Lepidoptera > Nymphalidae > Erebia > Erebia ligea. Next base: position 6,156,217 of record OU785241.1, read on the forward strand.
TTTGTTTTCTTCAAATACATAAACGTTAAGTTTATTTTAATTCATTTTTGTAAATAAGTTAATGTTCTAAAAATACGTTACCTACGATGTTAAATCAAAGCGACAGTGACAGTGAATTGTCGGATTCCATCAGTGCAAATGCTGCCGCAATTATAAATAATTTGCTTCCAACAAAATCCAAGGAAAATTATTTAAAAACTATAAATGTACCAAACAAAAATGTAACTCTCTCTATCAATAATTGGACCAATGTTTCGAATGTTAACTTTTACTTTTAATTGTCATTATTTTTAATAAATGCTTATCTCATATTATTATTGTGTTAATTTTTTCGCAAATGGTACGAAAAGTAGAGTATTTTCCTCGGTGATAAAGCTGTCTTAGTCTTGGGTGAACTTAAATCCCTCGCTACACTCAGGACTCGTCTTAAATCCCTCGCTTCGCTCGGGAGTAAACCTCGAGTCCTTCGTTACGCTCGCGATTTAAATCGTCACCCGCGACAGAAGACACTGCTTTATCCCCTTGGTTAATAATCTACTATTTGGTTTGGTTAAGTGAAGTGATTTTGTGAAGTGTTTTTTTTTCAGCTCGCTATTCACTGGTTCCTGGTTTCCTGGTAATCTGGTCAGGGATGCTGAAAGCGCGAAAAAGTATCGATATATTTCAAATGACTCGATATCGAATTTGATAATATCTGTTTAAGTGTAAATGTAACAAAAAAAATATCAATATTTTTTCAAAAAGCCTAATTTAGGTCTGCCTTCTTGGGATACCAATCTTCTTGGTATTCAATCGCAACTTGGATATTCAGCAGTGCAGCATGCTTCTGAAGCGAGAGCGCGGCTGTTATTACCATCATTGGCATGATCTCATACCCCATGGTTCATAATGTAGGTCTACTATCTAGCCTGACTAGTAGGGATGATGTCAAATATAAACAATATTAATTTTCTATGGAGTCGTATCGCGTCACATTGCGTCGCGTTGGATCCGTCGCTCTCCTAGGACAACGGGTCACAACTCACAGTTTTTTACCAGTATTCTTGGAGTGTTTTAGTATCAGGCAGCATACATCAACCATACTGCCTCTTATTTCACTCTGAATACTAGACTGGAAGTTCTTCCATTCCATGTATAAAAACCAGGTCTGCATAAAACACCCATTCAATTTAAAAAGTCCATAAAATATTAAATATCGTATGTGGGCCAGCCATTCAATTTACAAGGCTTACGTGAAATCCTACATAAAAAGGTACCCAGGTACCTACCTACATAGGAAGGTAGTGTACATAGAAAGGTAGATCAAATATACGCGTAAAAGGCAGGCCATTCATTTCACTAAAGTCACGTAGGGTAATGTATATTCTAATATATTTGCTGGGAGTGACTTTTCGTGCTTATCGGTCCGTGCGGTCTGCGGCCGGTAGTAGGGGTGGGCTTGAATATCGATATTTTAATATTTTTTAAAGGTTTTAAGAACAGCATAAAACAATTCCCTTACCAAAATAATAATACAGACGAATAAAACTCTACAATCACAGTACACAATACACAGTTATATTATGCAGAGCACATTATATTCTCTTGTTGTTTGTTAGCCGAACCAATGTAAGCCTATCATTACAAATTAGATAGGATATAAAATATAATACTATGAAATCATTATTTAACTACATACATTATTGAGATAAATGAGCCCGCCATATTTATATTTCAATTGCAATACAATATCCTAAGTACCTACTACCTACTACTACTAGCTTATGCCTTAGCATTTCACACCCTTCCGGCTCACTACTGAGCACAAGCCATCTCTCAAGTTATGTCTAAATCTATTATATTTTACTTATTTACTACGTATTATATTCATTGTCAACATTCAAACTTTTAACTCTCCTCTCCCATAGCACCTATATAAATGAGTACCTACCTACTCATTTAATTTGATTATATTATTACATAACTTCCATCGACATACCGTATTCGGAACATCTCTAGCTGACCCCGTATTTACTCTGCACCTCGCCAGTTCATCTTCATTTTTTATCTCGTTCACCGGAAAAAGGCAAAAAAAACGCGAAACCGCTATAGTAATGAGTGAAAAAAATAACTATAAAGCGAAAGATCTCATTTAAAAATGTTCTGGTAATTTCTATGCTCTACAAACTCAGCTAGTACTTTTTTAACGTTGGAGGACTGTACTTTTGTATACGATCAAAGTACTTACCTATTTCTTCAAAAAATATCTGCATAATATGTTTTTTAAGTAATAACGTTAGAACATCGTAGTCGTACCTACGTTTTATCTTATTGTACTAGATGATGCCCGACTTTGTCCGCAAGTACCTATTTTTTTGAAAAATCTCTTGAGAACTATTTCATTTTCTGTGAAAAAGAAGCTGTAAGCTGTGTCTGAAAATGTACCTACTTCTTCAACTCATCTTAATCTGTTAAACAGATGGGCCGTAAAAAGGAAACACACGACTATTACGAGGAATAATAGTACTAGCAGATGCATGCGATTGCGTCCGCGTGGTTTAATTTTTTTCCGCGGGAACTCCTTAATTTTCTGGGGTATAAAGTAGCTTATTGTCCGTTGTTTTTCCGGGACACAAACTTTATCTGTATCAAATTTCATCAAAAATTAAAAAGATTAAAAAAGTTAAGAAAAGTTAAACCGTAACAAACTCACATTCGCAAAAATATAATAGTAAAAAAAAGTATGATTAAATTACAACCATTGAAGACTACCTTTCCGTAATAGAATTCTGGAAACAAGATACAATATGAGACAATCTTGAACGCAAATTGAAGTTCCCTTCACAAATTGTTAGGGCAGGAGAGGGCTTAACGTGGCCCATAATTTAATACCTATTATAAGGATTACAGCTATGAATTTTATTAAATAAAAGAATTAAGATTTGTTCCTGCTCTGTTTATTTTTCAACATATAAAAATCAACTAAATATAAAACTTACCCATGAAGGTACTTACTAAACTTTCAGTACACAAAATATACTTACTATCTTTGTTATTACGGTTAATTCAGTCATTATAATTATGCCCATATTATTTTTAATGCGAAAGTGGATTTGTTGATTCTTGTTTTTGGTTTTTGGCATGAATAATATTCTTAAAAACCTAAATCAATGCGGACAGAGTCATGAATCATGATCTACTTAAAGTTATACTTGATATATATATCATGACTCATGATATATATATCAAGTATAACTTTAAGTAGTTTTGAGACTTTATTGTATCAAAACTTCTCAACTTCTCAATTTCAAGTAATCTCGATAAATACCTAGGTTAAATACGTAGAAATTAGGTAGCAAAGTTGTAATATTACCCAAGTATCTCCAACTCATAAGTCACGTAACATCTCAAATTACGGTTTCGGCATCCCCAAATAATGTAATATGTAACGCCGTGTGACGTCACGCGTGCAGGCATGTCTGTCTGTTCCACGCCAGCTCGTAAATTCATACGCCCTGTTGGTCCGTTTAATTAATTCTCAAATACAATTTCGACGATATATCCTTGTAAATTTTTACCTGGAATCGATAGCAATTATTTCAGTAACGTAATGCGCAATGTAAGTATTTGTCCTTTAATCACGCCGCAATGGAGCAACGGATCGACGTGATTTTTGGCATGGGTATAGTTTAGGACCTGGCTATTTTTTATCCCGGAAAATTAGGGAGTTCCCGAGGGAATAAAAAAAACTTAAACCACGCGGACGAAGTCGCGGGCATCAGCTAGTGAAAAAAAAATAAAAACAAAAACGAAACAGGCATAAAAATTAGTTCCAATTTAGGCCACCGGGTCAGATAAATTTGTGGGACTATACAATATACATAATATGACCTAGTTTTAGGCCTGTTACTTATTTATGACTGAAGTCTTTCTTTACAAAATATACCTACTCGAAGATGTATTCATTTTTTTTATTAATGTACGTTTTAAGACATTAAATATAACTTGCTATAACAGTAAAGAAATACATCGTGAGACGTCATGATGTTTTCGAAGGTGTGTCAATTGTCGGTCAATCCGCACTTAGCCAGCGTAGTGGAAAATGGCCAAATCCTTCTCATTCTGAGAGGGACTCGTGCTCAATAGTGAACCGACGCCCGACAGTGTTTGATTGATCTCGGTAGGAATGGCATTCCGAACCAGTGGTAAATTCATTCGACGATTCGAAAGCACTTGTAAAAGTTTATTTGAATAAAAAACATTTGAATTTTGAATTTTGAATTTTTTGAATTGAACTGATGTCCCAAAGATTTTTCTTGATCGCCGTACTTTTCGTGTTTGGATATGACAGTGAATTAGTTTTCAGAAGATGATATTTCAGGTTTTTCAGCAATCTAACCCGCTCTGCTTCACTCTCGTAGAATCCCTGAAAATACTTTTAATGCTCAATCTCAAGTTGCTAGACCTAGCGGTTAAGTAGCACGGTTTTATGATACAGTATTAAACACCAATAGTATATTTGTTTGTTGGTAAACACATCAATCTCACCACAACGGAGCGACTGATTGTGAAGACTTGGAGGGTGGTATAGGCTACTTTTTATCTCGCAAAATCAAAGAGTTTGTACGGGATTTTTGGAAACCTAAATCTACGCAGAAGAAGTCGCGGACATCATATAATCCTTTCATAAGTCATTTCATTATTAGCTATTGACATGTCTCTTGATAATTTGTTCTTCTGTAAGTCTTTGCCGTATTTCAACAATACCAACAAAACGCTTGTAACTAGCACGATTATAAATTTAGCCCAGGGTAAGGCAGGGGCGGGGCAGGCAAATCTGCAGCCAACGACAGGACATTTGCCCGCAATGATTTATAGTTCCCTGTTATCGACAATCTACCCCTCTCCCGGCACTGTGCTAAAAGTAACGGAGTCGCCTTTTTTGTAAAAATATTTTTACAAAAGCTAACATCGCTTGATTTTACGGTGAAAGAAAATATGTAAGGAATTCTGCATGCCTCATGTGCCCGCAGATTTTTCATAGGTGTGCGAAGTCTACTAATCTGCACTTTTCCATCGTGGTGGACTTTAGCCCTTCTCATTCTGATAGGAGAGGAGCCAATGCTCAGCAGTGGACCCGCGATTGGTTGAAATAAGGAAAATTACATAATATGCACAAACTAATAAATAAATTGTAACTAAGACAAAACAAATTACATAGGTATAGGTACAAATATTGTATCTAAGGCAATACATTATATAAATTGAAAAAAAAATGTTACAGTGAACATTCTTCTAATGCTTAAAATAGGTACAAATTAGGATGATAATTAGGATGATCTAGAGTCTAGACCTACTGAATGTATGAATACATTTTCTTGCGTTTCTTATAATTTACATTGATTTAGGCAGGTATTATTATTCACGGTTTCGTTTAATATGACAAGTTTTTCTCGTTTTATCTAGAACCACAGACCAGTTTATATATAAAAGATAGTAGAACTATTTAACTGGCCTACTCCACAGCACCCATATTCTACGCCTGAATCGCAAGTCCACTAGTGCGTAAGTTCGTTCCCCGATCGCCCTCGGTTTTTTGTAAGATTTTCCGCGCGGATGCGCGCGCGTCGTCCTGCGTCTGATTAATCGAGTATTGATTGATATGGACGGACGGGGATCGAACTAGCTTGCAAATTATTTGTAGGAAAATTAGTTTATTGCAACAGTAATTTATATATCGGGTTTAGTGATTAAACCCAAGAGTTCTTTATAATGTTCTCGAAGGTACTCGTATGTGAAGTCTACCGGTCCGCACATGGTCAAACCCTTTTATGAGAAGAATTTCATTCCCAGTACGTAATAAGCTGGAAACGGGTTAAAAGGGAAGGGAGTGAGTAACGGGCTTATTAATAGTTAAAGAGATTAATAAGCTCCTTAAATATAAAATCGTTAAAGAGTTTGTAATAATAACTAAGTAAGTGACAAAAAGGACGAAGAAGCCGAAACTATAACAACATACAATATAGTACAACTTATACTTACTTGTACTTAGTAGTATATAATATAGTACAACTTGTCACCTGTTATGTTGGTTTACATTATAATCATAACAGTCTTTAATGTCTAATTTTGTAGGTCTATTATAGTAGGGCGTAAAAATTGTTGGTTGTCTAAATGAATAAATATAAATATAATTATACTTTAATGTGTATTTTTGTACCTTTATTTTTAATTTATAATTTTTGTACAAAATATAATACGCGTAATTGATTGTCTAAAGGAATAAATATAAATTTATAATTATAACATTTAATGTAAATAGTTCGTCAGCCAAATATTGGAGCAAGGAGCAAATGATCACGTCTTTGATCACACTTGCAAGTCAAATTGGCGGTTTGCGGCATAGTGGTGGCATTCGCGATATTTGTACCCCGATGTTAATATAGCGAGAATTTACATTTAAACTTGATGTTATTACTTATACATAGTTATTACATAGCTAGCTATCACTTATTATTACATACCTAAAGGAATCCATACTTACTAATATTATAAATACGAAAGTTTGTCTGTCTGCTATAAGCTTCGGCCTATCTTTTTGAGACCCAAAACGTTATCATAAACCCATCGCTGGCTCACTACTGAGCATGAGATGGGTTAGGGCGTGAAAAACGTCAAATTTTGTAGTAGGTACTTTGTATCCGTTTTGAATGAATGAATGAATGAATGAATTTATTTGTCTGAATATGTGTTAAAATGATGGTTACAGTATGAAAGTCGCAGCATATCCAGTCAGGAAACCCTGACGTACAAATTATTAGGTAAGTATTTAAATAAGTAAGTACAAGTATGTTCTAGTATTAGGATAACATTTCACAGGAATAACATCTTGAATAAATAAATAATGTCTTGAATAATTAAAAATATGCAATAAACTTACACTTTATTATAATATGCACCGTGATATGCATTAAAAATATATATAGGTAGAAATATGTAGGTAGGTATTTATAAGTAGTAAATTGATTGTAAATACTGGTTATACCTAAGTATAGTATAGACCGAAAACTCGCTAGGCAGAAGATTAAGCGCTCTAAGCAATCAGCTATTGTATAGGCCACTCGCAATGTTACGACTAAGGGTGGAGTTCACCGACTTTTTAATCGGCTGATTATCAGATAATCGGCTGATTAAATCTTTTTTACTGTTCACCACAACCTAACCGCTGGTTACAATGCTTGATCGGCTGTTTAACGTAACCGAGCTCGGAGGGGTCGTTTAACCGCCGGTTCCCGCATTTTGACATTGGTATTTTTGCGTCAGTGTCAATTTTGTAGACTATGTTATTCGCTGTATACCATAGATAAGTATTGTATAACCTGCGGTATACGTTCGAACCTAATTGTTTGGTGTCTGTGGTTTTACATTATTTACCATTTAAAATACAAATTATTATACTCTTTGCGTTGCAACTTGTTTTTGAAAGTAAACATGCGGGTGTGTTCCGAAATACACTGCGAGCACTGTTAGTCCCCAGTAAGAGCACTGAACAGTGCTCGCAGTGCTTATAGCGGAACACCCACGCAGTCAGTGCTTGATGCAGTGGTAGATTATTGTATAGAGCACTACTTCGACATCCTGGAAAATCTGGAAAATCTGGAAAGAATAACAAGGAAACCACGAGTTTTTCAAGTTCGTCGTAATTATTTCGAAGAAAATGATGAAGAAGCATTTAAAACTAGATTCCGTTTGTCTAAACCTTCTGCATTGGAAGTACTTCAATTAATAGAGGAAAAATTAGAATTTCCTAATGATAAGTACCTAAGTACCTACTTATTAACATAAAATTATTCGTAAAACTCATTAATTTATGAATAAACTCTGCCCTTGAATAATCATTATCCTAGAAATTGAAGTAACTTGAAATATCTACTACCTCTTTTCCTACAAACCTCCATGATATATTGAAACTTCAAAACAATAGGGGCCATGACACCCTATTACCTGCCCAAATTCAGAACTACAGCGTAGTTTATCCTCCCCAATGGTGTCGTTATACTTTTCATGTTGATAGCATTTTATTTTATACTACAATATATAAACGTCACAGTACGTCAGGATGATCAGTTAAAACAATGTTACTACGCAAATGTGTTGGCTTTTATCATTCATTCAGTTTAGGTCAATTTGCTGTGAATGGTTGATTATCGCCTGGTTTATTAATTGTCCTTCAAAATAACGTCGTGAACAGTGAATATTTAAACGGTTGTTTAAACGGTGTTGAAGATTAATGAGCCGATTACCCAAACATCGTTTAACCAGAAGTCGGCGCACTCCACCCTTAGGAGTTAGGCTAAGAACATCACCTATAATATAACTAGTTGTGCTGCCTCCGCCTATGTCTATGTTACAACAAAATCCAACCTACGAAACCTGCGATGCGTTAACCAATTCACGGCTGATGTTGTCAAACGCACAAGTTATTTCGTCGGCCTTGCCAAACGCAGAGTCGCTCTTCCAAACGCACATTATTTATCCATTTTGGGAATCGTTAAATGGGTGAGTGTTGTTAACAGGAGGCAATTGATTGAATGAGTAGTGAAAACAGATAGACTTGAAGTTTTAAAGGGTGTAAAATAGGCATACTTAAACCAAACGTCATTCGGTGATAGCTGATTTTCAAGGAATAGAACTTATCTTCACAAAAACGTGAAATTTATACCTCAATATGATGATGTTCGGTATATATATTTTTCTATTTGAAAAAATAATGTGTAATGTTAAAGTAACTTGGTTCCTTATTGATTTCTTTACAATCGTAAACGCTTGACGACTTGTCTGATTAGTGCACATTTCTCATTAAATTAACTTAAATGTCTCAACATAACGGCCGTTAACTACCTAACGTTATACTTCTATTATTAAGTTACAAATACAAATTACAATAAAATAATATAATTTTGTGTAGGTATTACAGATTAACATAAATTCAAGATTTATATTACGGTTCTGTACATTATGTTAATGCTAAGTTTATTAAATAAGTGGGCATGCACTGTAAAGTAGGTAGGTACATAATATATAAATTTTAGTTAAAATTTATGTAAAAAAATATACTTGTTTTCTACTTATGTTTCGGATCACCCAGCACGTTTAAATTGAAAATGACTAACTTACATAATAACCACATTACGAGTGCCCATATTAAAATATATTCACATTGAAAATTCACCCTATCGCTTTTAAAAATATTCACGTACCTACGTCCGGAAAAAAATTCTTTCGTATAAAACTCGACCCCATAGTGCTGTAATCAGAGAGCCGGAAAAATCATGCCATGCCCGGCCCGTTACAGCTTCTATATACATTTGTATGTATGTTTGTATATTTGTTCCCACATTTACATGATTCAGAGGGAGAAAATAGTGCAGCTCATGCTACAGGCCAGTGAAAAGTGCAATTAAAATTTCTTTGAGCACTGCTATTATGTTTTTTGCGCGTTTTTATGACCTAATTTTTTGACAACTACTAAATTACTTTTTAGTTTTAGTTCCGAATGTTTTGATCTAAAGAAACTGGCTTGGAATTCAATTTGACTGGAACGTCGGGTGCCATGGCGAGACCCGCCTAGGGTAACATTGTTCTGTCGCAGGGAGCCGATGGATCTAGGCGGTGCAAGACCCAGGACACTGGGCACATTAGCATCTAGACATTTTAGGAGACTAGACATTGTGGACTCTAGTCATCATCATCATGAAACACTGGACATTGCGGGACTGGGCGTAACAGGGCTCTGGACACTTTAGCATACTAGACAATATATAGTCAGCCGGAGTGTTATAATGGTGTAGGTATCTCTACAAGAGAGACAGAGACCTGTCCAGCTGCGAACGTCTAACGGTTGTCAACAATGATAATCTTGTTAATATTTATTAACATATCGTTCCATCTCTGCGAAAAAACTCATTCTGTCTTCAAGCAAAATCGAAATGTGAAGACGGAAGATCAAGTATTTAATATGCTCACTTTCACCATATAAAGGATAGCATTTTCCAGCTAGATATTTTAACGGTCAAACTCAAAACTATCATCGATGAACAAAAGAGCATTTATGAAAAACTAGATGATGCCCGCGACTTCGTCCGCGTGGATTAGATTTTTTAGATTTCCGCGGGAACTCTTTAATTTTCCGGGATAAAAAGTAGCATATGTCCTTCCCCGGGATACAACCTATCCCTGTACCAAATTTCATCAAAATCGGTTGAACAGATGGGCCGTGAAAGCGTAGCAGACAGACAGACACACTTTCGCATTTATAATATTAGTATGGAAGTATGGATTGTATATTGCATAATCATCATATTTTCACCAGTGAAGAACTAATTTCCAGTAGCTTTCAGATGTGCTAGTGAATTTCAAGTGTATTTCGATTTCAATTCCGTGCATGTGTAGTGTAGTAGTTGTACGAGACGGGTAGACGTAGACTGTCCGCACTTTGCATCGCCGACGTGCGCCGCTTGGCGAATGAATCACCGCCGCTAACGCTGAATTACAAGTTTTTAGACCTCCCACAAAAATTAATTTGCTTAGTAAACAAAAGAATATCAAGTAGGTTTGAAATTGTAATCCCGCAAATGATGGCTGAATTTGGATCCGAGTCACGGAGGAAAAGAAAAGGCTAAATAATTTTGCAGTCCAATTATGGTCCAACAATTACAGACTTGGGTCAACCTTTGTTGTTTGTTTGTTTAGCTCTCTTCAATTCAATTTTAATTTCAAATCCAATTCAATGCAGTCTTCATTCTGTGATCTCTTTATTTTATGTGGGTCGTTTCGTACGTTTACATTCTCATTGCTGAAGGTTGTAACCTCTAGCGCAATCAATTTATATGAACTGTCGCAATTGGACCATAAGTCCGTCAATATTAGCTATAGTATTTTAAATAAAATTCTGCTGCCGCATCTATACTTTCCGAAGCCAATAACCAATCTGTTGACCGCAGGACACGTATTTTATGGTGTTGTGCGCTCACAAGAGCCATTGTGCATCGCTCCAGACTCCATGGCTCCTCCATGGGTAATGGGAGAGCCTATGCTAATGTAGGGGGTAAGCATGGTAATCATAGATAACTAGATGGTGCCCGCGATTTCGTCAACGTGAATTAAGGTTTTTGATAGCCGCGGGAACTCTAATACTCCGGGATAAAAATGGAGCCTATGTAATATGTATAGGATAATATAAACTATATCCATCCAATATCCAATCCAACTATATCCAATCCAAACTATATCCAATATCCAGATTTTCTATAGGGAGTAAAAAAATAATATATATCCCAAACTAGCTTGTTTAAAAAAACATCACATAAGTGCTTAAGCCACAGTAAGTATGTGTTTGGCAAAGTGGTCAGAAAAGGAAATTATATCTCTTTTTAACTTCTCATCTTTCTTACTCCGTCTCATTTGGATAGCCTAGCCCAGCTATGGAAAGTTTATAAGCTGATACATAAAATCGAATTTGTCCGCGAAGATAAAGTATAAAGTTTTTTCATTTCATTGGGGAACTCCTTAATTTTCCGGGATAAATATAGCCTATGTCCTTCCCTGGGATGTAACCTTCCTCTTTACCGAATTTCATTAAAATCTGGTGAAAAGGCGGGTCATTAAAACTTAGCAGACAGATAGACACACTTTCGCTCATTAACATTATGCATCAATCCCTCTAATAAACATGAAACCCTTTTTGAATAGGTATATATTATATTCTGCATAATTATATGCATAGATCCTATGAAAGAGAAGGCTTTTGTCCAATTGTGAGAAGTTAACAGGCTGTAACTTATTCCATTAATATACAATATCAAACCCTCTAATAAACATCGATATCGCGATCACAATACAAAATGAATGAGCCTCTTTAATTGGCCATTCTGCGCATTCGCAATTACATATTCACGCCCGGAGCGAACCGCGGTCAGCATAACTAGTGTTGCTTGATACAAAGCAAACATTAGTTCAGCCATGCAATATTGTCAAGCACAGAGGCACTAGCTTATTAGACAGCTACAACACAAATCCTTTACACTTCCAACCCGAAATGAACTTTAAATTAAAACTACTAAAGTTGTAACTTGATTGAATCGTGTAATGGACTTATATAATTTAGGTTCTTGTATGTATTGTGTATGCATCCAACTGGCAAGTCGTAACGCACCGGTGGTTAGAAGCTATGACAAAGATTGGAGTTGGTTGCCTTTATTAATAAAGCCAACAGTAGCGTAAACTGACTACAGTCATCAAATCAACGTTCATATCTCTGTTTTGCCTTTGTGATGTTACATAAAAGGAAATGTTGTTGGATATCTAGTTTAGAAAGTGGATGATGTTAAAATGTTCAGTAAATACGAAATATCAAAGTATTTATACGGAATTACACACCGTATTAACTACTATGACGGCTCTAGTGGATCTTAAAGCCTTAGAAAGCCTTTTTGGCTAATACCATCTTACTAAACTCAACGACGGATCACAGACAGATTGTTTTCATTTATTTTAAGCCTTGCGGTGCGAAAACAATGATAAATTTTGATCTGACAAAGAAGTTCGTCAGTAACCTCATTTTTACAGTGATGCACACTCACTAAAAACCTTCCTTAAGAGCCATCGGCGGTTCCACTAGTACTGCATATTTTCATTGGTAGCGGTAATCACTTAACATCAAGTGACCTACCTGTTTATTTGCTTGCTATTTACTTAAACAAAAAACTTTGTTCCCCGAAGGGAACGGATGGGTTTTATTTTTATTGAGGACAAATTTTCATCGCCTTCACTGAAGATTGTCGACTCTTCAAAAACTCTTAACTATGCGAGTATAATAATTATACTTACTTAATCCAAAACTAATAAAAAACACCAAAACTAACACATCTTTGCACCGAGAAATAAAAGTAAAGTATATAAAGTGATGAAAACTTCGCACTGAAAATCCAACAATCTATCTCCATTAAGATAATTATTATAGTATATATATAGTAGTATAAAAGTTACAGAATACTTAGACCTTTTGCGCATTATAAGAAAATTTCTTGTGTCTTACGAGTAATATGTCTTATAAGAAATTCAGTCGCGATGGTTGTTGTATGAGACCATACATATTACAAGATATTTTTTTTTGTATCGGATCAGACACGCGCATACAAAATAAAAGATATAGGTACTCATAAGACACAATAAATTTTCTTATAATGCGCAATTATAGGTCTCACAAGTTATCTTGTGCTAGCATACTGTGCTACAGTGCTACGGCACGCTACGGTGTCTACGGCGTAGACAATTTAACCTCAACGCTAAGGCCGATGCATACTAAATACACTTCAAGTATTTTCCAACCGGAAAACAAGTTGCAGCTAACGTAGCTTGCATAATGAAGTCAATTTAAAGCTACCTGTTCCCGGTCACCCCTTGCCCCGCTGAGCACGTTTCACGCCAACTAGGCACACGTGATCAGTCGCTCGACGTTTTACACTTTACGCGCATTAGGCCTACGATCGCCCCTTTGTCAGGGCATTGGCTCAAAATTGACTTATTTTTATAAACAGGTCTTTTTAGTACCGGTCACAACATTATGAAGAGTCGAGTTCAATGTATCTTAGACTTAGGCCTGTATTAAAATAAACCGACATCAGCTTTAGATACACATTTTCAAGTATCCGTAAATAATTGAGAACCCGTTCTTTTTTTTATCCACTACAAGTTAGCCCTTGACTGCTGCGATCTCTCCTGATGGTAAGTGATGATGCAGTCTAAGACAATAGCAGGCTAACCTGTTAACCAAAAAATGCCGTATAGAAACCGATTAGGGGTATGGGTGTAATATAATGCCCCTAACAGGCTAGCCCGGTACCATGTTAGACTGCATCATCACTCACTATCAGGTGAGATCGCAGTCAAATGCTAACTTGTAGTAGATAAAGAAAACGTAAGTTACATCTCGTTTAATATAATAACACTGAAACGCCACGATGCAATCATAATACCATAATATAATACACGATGCTTGTGCCTCAACTCAATTATAGAAGTACCAGGCGATGACGGAATCAACCCGTCAGCGCGCATAAATCCAATCAACGGCAGCGGCCGGAGAGACCGTTGCGATGCTGCGAGTACGTGTTTATGTGTAGCTGCAATATGCCCGATGCATTGATGCAGCAGCGGCAGTGATAGGGTTGTGCAAACGAAGGAAAAACACCTTTATTTCAAACAAATTAAATTTTAGATATAGGTGGTGATGAGTGTATTAACCCGTCAGCCTGCGTGCATAAATCCAATCAACCGCAGCGGCCGGAGAGACCGTTGCGATGCTGCGAGGACGTGTTTATGTGTAGCTGCAATATGCCCGATGCAATGATGCAGCAGCGGCAGTAATAGGGTTTTGCAAACGAAGGAAAAACACCTTTATTTGAAACGAATTAAATTGTAGATATAGGTGGTGATGAGTGTATTAAACCCGTCAGCGCCCATAAATCCAATTAACGGCAGCGGGCCGGAGAGACCGTTGCGATGCTGCGAGGACGTGTTTATGTGTAGCTGCAATATGCCCGATGCATTGATGCAGCAGCGGCAGTGATAGGGTTGTGCAAACGAAGGAAACACACCTTTATTTCTTAAAAACTATATAAATTTTAGATATAGGTGGTGATGAGTGTGTTAACCCGTCAGCGCGCATAAATCCAATCAACGGCAGCGGGCTGGAGAGACTGTTGCGATGCTGCGAGTATGTGTTTATGTGTAGCTGCAATATGCCCGATGCATTGATGCAGCAGCGGCAGTGATAGGGTTGATACAATATGTTAGTACAGAATTTAAAAAAATGGAAGCGTGGCGTTGGCAGGTTACGCATTATTTTACTATAAGAAGATTATTCATTAGTTTATCATCAATAATGTTATCGTATGTTAAAGGCAGGGTTACTAAGCGCACCGACCTCTTGAAGCTTTGCATTGCATAGGAGTCATTGTTAGATTGAAGGTGCGTTTACAGTCTAGGCTGGCACCATGCCGTGTAAACTAAAGCCCCGGAATTTTCCCATATTTATAGTAGCCTCCCCGATCAAATTACGTAGTTGTACATATGCAATGTATTGAAAATGTATGTATCTGATTAACTGTAACTACTTAATAACAATTTACATCCTTGTACATCAACCAGTCAATCAACAATCCATCAACTATTCCATTTTGGAAAATTAAGATGTAATTTGACGATTGACGATGACGATAGACACAAGAGTGAAATTGAAGTGAAATCAACTTAGTTAGTTATACGACTGTTGTGATGTAATCATTGATATACTCGTATATGTAGTACTAGATGGGCCCTTTCATAGAAAAAAAATTGGGCGTTCGACCTGTGGAGCGCGCTCCACACCTGTATAAGCATGTCCTTGTCCCCGCCATAGCGCTGTCCCGCTTATCAGACTAGATGGCGTTAGTAAAATACGCCCACATTCTTTGTTTGACAGGGCCTGTCTATGTAAATTGAGGTCGTTGGATGTAATATTTCTTGTATTTCCAGTGCAGGTGGCAACCCTAGGGCTATGGAGGCAGGTACCGTGGCGAAGTCATTAGCAGTAATGGCTGATCCAGCGCGCCGTCAGATTTAGTGCGGTTATCCATACATCTGCATTATGTACTGCGAAGAGCATTGCTTCTATGTACCCACCTACCCATACCTAGGTATTGCTACGTTACATTAATAGAGTAGCGCTGTTCACGCTTCGATAAATACAATATTCTGTTGAAGATCTACCTAACCTACCTACTAAAGTAACTTGGACTAAATCATGTTCATTACATTTTTTTTTAAATATAATAATAGCGCATGCATTACTATTACAATAGGTACATGAATTAAGGTAAATCGGTAAGGTACATCGTAGGATAATTGCATTCGTTGTAATACCTACCAATATGCAGTCAATAATAATACTTGAAACGCTAAAAGGGAGTCGAGTATTAAGATTTTTTTAGAAACCTGAGTTTCCGGGTCATGCAAAGATTTGAGAGTTGCTCTTTTACAATTGCTAAGTTTCACGGTATCAGTCTACGTACGTCCATTCCTGAATATGGGCCGCGTTCCTTGCCTTTCCCAAATTCGACGGCTATATTTTTCTACTATTTTTTTTTTTTTTAAATTCTTAGAGGCCTTTAATTTTATTCTTCACCAACACACAACAATATATCACGGGATATATCCTTATTTTTCAAATAAGTTTAAAAAGTAGGCACTAAATCTACCCCCATTTTAAAAGAAAACTATTACAATTCGAGAGGGGTGGCATTTCCATACATCCGTGAACCGGGGAGAGTTGGGTGATGCGGCCATAATAGTATTTCATTTGTGTCGTAAAAACTAAAAAAACACAAAAGTATGACAATGGTTTTTTTACAATGTCTTTTGGAACTTTGATATATGCTTTTTACGTAAGTGATTGCGTTTTCGATTAATATGATATCATCCCTACTTAAATGTTGTGTTCTTACTCTCCTGTTATCCCTGCTGCGTTTTGGACCTATTTTCTATTAATCGCGTCATAGTACTTTTTCGGATAATAATGCTGATTCCTTCCTTCTGAGATATATTTTCCGTCTTCAAAACCTTCCTTGATTGGAACTTAGGGAGGTGAACTTATAGAAATTGTAGGTTTTTAATACTTTATTTTCGAAATTTTGTAACACTAAGCCTTCTAAGCCTGAGGTTAATAACATAAAATAAACTTTACTTAATATGCAAACCATTTTCTGTTGCAAATAGTGATTCTTAAGTATTAGAGCAAGATCCCGCGACGATCAGACCTATACGTTATTTTATTAAAGCTGAAATTTTTTGTATGCATGTGTCTAATAGAGGTATAAACGATCCCCGACTATGAAGTTTGGATCGCGGTTGCTTTGGAAGGTATCAGGTAAAAAAGGTGGCACCTCAAATTCGTTAAAGTATTAAGCTCCGTTTTTTTATATTTTTCTTTGGAATAATATTAGGTGTCCCCGATGTCCATTGTCAGACACTTAGTACGGTTGCAACCCCCTGTCAGAGACCCTGTTGTTTTATAATTTAAGAGTGTCTGACAGGGGATTGCAATCGTACTAGGTTCTATTAGAGACATACATACAAAATATTTCAGCTTTAATAAAATAACGTATCGTCAAATAAAATAATCGTCGCGGGATCTTGGACCATAGGTAATTGCTACATAAAGAGTTAATTGACCATTCTATTCTTAGAATCTATGCTTTTCTTAGTTTTCGCTGTATTGTTTTCCATTATAATAAAACTTGCAAGTGCCTTCGCTCACGTGGAATTTCGAATAATCCGACCTTATTCGTTGTCTACTACATAGGGACCCTCCGTGCAAAATATCAGCTTTCTAAGTTTGGGCTGTTGAGCGTCGACTGAGTGAGTGAGTCAAGATTTGTCTCTTTATGTGTAGAGAAAAACTCTGATTCAATTTATCTTAAGCCCTTCTATTGAACCTACATAAGAGGGTCCGTACTCCGTATCTCCGTAGCCCATACGTTCAATACAGAGAAGAATGGGGTGACATGACTATAACAATATATCAATTTGCATTTAGTGTCTGTCATATTACATAAATGAGAAATGTTCATGATAGTGGTGTGATCGGACTGTATATGGATCTTCTGTAATACTATTTGTTTTTGGTGGGTTTATAAGACATTATATTTGGATGGAAGTTAAAAACACATTAAAAAATCTAAATGACAACTTAAAATCTTCTTAATTACTCTCTTACTTAATTACTTAATTAATTATAATTATATTTGAAAGTTATTTGGAAGATTGTGTGGTGTGTTGTTGTGGCGGTGTAAATTGTTGGCTTATTGATCTATAATAAAAGTGAACTACGAAGGGATGTAGTGAGAAAACAATTTCTAGCGTGACATTTATTATTTTTTCTTTTCCACACCTTGTTATCGATACGATAACGAGGTAAGTAAAAATAATATGTGACGATAGATAAAAAATTACACCATATTTGCTTCTATTTTCAGCTCCGGAGAGCAATACCACCCACCGCCCGCCCAACTTTTCACATATTTCAGACTTGACACCAATTTGCGTTAACCAGCAGCGGGCCAATCGTAAATAACCTCCTCATTTACATACCAACACATTGTCGTACTTTCTTATATACCCACAATGTCCTCCTATATCTGATAACTATCTTTAAGAAAATCTGCGATCATTTCACTCTAATTTAATATACCATCTCTGTCTAGCTTGCGGGAAAATCGGCCAAGCGAGCCGATGGGCGGAGCGTTAAACCTATCCACTGTAAGTTGACCTACGAAAATAGGAGCCAGAATACCTTTTACATCTATTTTGTATTAAAATCGCGGGGAATGGGAGGTCTAGTTTAGCTGGGTGCACTATATATCGCCTGAGTGCACATTGGCTGATTCGAGCCCCGCCTACGTAGAATGCATTTTCAAGATTGCTATGCAGATGGTATTCCAAGATGCGGATTCCGAGTTAGCAAGGATTTGGATGAAAGATTGTCGTAGGATTTTAGGTTAATGGCAGTCTGGATGCGGGTTCCAAATGAAATGCTCTTCTATCGTTCGTAGTTTTCGAAATAATTGTTTCCTGGCATTCTTTTGTTCTGGGTAGAGTTCGACACTTACGAGACATACCGACTCATGTAATTAAATGCCTAACCTAACTACCCTATGCTTGCTATTCCAGCATTGATCAAAAATGCTTCGATATTTAATATAACATTCTAATATATAAAATTCTCGTGTCACAGTGTTGGTAACAAAACTTATTCTAATGAAATTTTTTGTGTATATTCGGTAGGTCTGAGAATAGGACGTAAACTATTTTTCATACCCCTATGTGATTAGGGTGGTCCACCCAAAACACCTCAACCCACGCGGACGGAGCATATTTTTCATATGAATAAAATAAAATAACGGCTTATTTTAGAACATTTAAATACAACAATTTAAAAAACATAGAAACCCCGCAGGAATAGGGAATCCTGGAAGCGATCTCTTCCAGTCCACCACTAATCTACATTATTGCTAATGAAATGCACAATACATTCTTGATTTACTTATATGGAAAGATGGTTAGCTGGCGTTGCCCTTAGTAGCTTTTACTACAAAACTAATTGAATATTGAAAATTTTGACTTCAAATTTAAATCTTTTTTATTCAAGTAGACTTTCACAAGTGCACGAAGTAATGCCAAGCAGTTCCGTGCTGACCTTGAAGACAAGGGGGAGGTTATTTTAGTCCGTGCAAGCCGGACATGCTCTGAAATTAGGCAGAAGTCCGTATATACTTTTTCCTCCCCCGAAAGAAAAAAAAACCGGCCAAGTGCGAGTCGGACTCGCGCACCGAGGGTTCCGTACAAACCTGTAGTAAGTTTTACGATTTATGACGTATTAAAAACAAGACGAAATGAACCGCAAAACTAACTTTGTTTGTAGAGGTTTATTGTTAATATCAAAAAATTACGTTTGTTGTATGGGAGCCCCCCTTTAATATTTACTTTATTAATATTTAATTATTTATTTTGAAAGGTAATATACAAGTTAATATTCTGTGAAAATTTGAACCGTCTACCTGTTACCGTTTTTAATATTGAGCAAAAAAATACGAAAAAAACACGTTTATTGTATGGGGACCCCCCTTAATATATATATTTTTTTAATTTTTAGTATTTGTTGTTATAGCGGCAACGGAAATACATCATTTGTGAAAATTTCAGCTTTCTAGCTATCACGGTTTATGAGATACAGCCTGAAGACAGACAGACAGATAGACAGACAGACAGACAGACAGACAGACAGCGGAGTCTTAGTAATAGGGTCCCGTTTTTACCCTTTGGTTACGGAACCCTAAAAAAAGACTTTGACAAGTGCTTTTGAATCGTCGAGTGAATCTACTACTGGTTCGGAATAACATTCCTACCGAGAAGAACCAGCAAGAAAGCTGGGTAGTTGCTCTTTTGAAAAAACTATTTACAGTTACATCAATATGTAACCGCTGTCCTTAGCATTGCTCGAGCGAGTCAAATCCATGCTCTTTTATCATTTGCATAATGTTCAATAGTATAATAAGCTTATTTCAGAAGCATAGATTTCTTAAGCTTGTGTAAAGGCAAGAATTTACTTCAGCAGTCGATCGGTCTTTCTGTAATATCCTTCATCATTAGAAACGCGTTGTAAGTAGAGTTAAAGTAGGTACATTCGTTTTGATTTTGCTTTCCTTACACCTTTGTTTCCCCTTTTTCTTTACAGCTTGCATACTTTAAGTACAAACACTAATTAGATGCTTCAGATTTTACCTAATTTACGACTCATTACTGTGTTTATACCAGTGTTAATTATTACCTATTCTGTCTTAATACCTAGGTTAGTAATATAAGTAAGTACATGCCTCGCAAGGCTGCAATTTGTCTCCATTTTATCATTGATGTTACATAATTATGTATTTAGATAGGTGCTTATATTTTGACTAGATGATGCCCGCGACTACGTCCGCGTGATTTTTTGAAGTTTTTTTGATTCCCGCGGGAACTATTTCATTTTCCGGGATAAAAGTAACCTATGTCCTTCCCCGGGATACAACTTATCCCTGTACCAAATTTCATCAAAATCGGTTGAACAGATGGGCGGTGAAAGCGTAGTAGATAGACAGACTCACTTTCGACATTAATAATATTAAGTAGGTATTGTATGGATTCACTAGACAAGATTCCATAACTTCGTAAAATCTATCTCGATTAAATTCCAACAATTTACAAGGTAAGAGATTAGAATAATAGGAAATGGGATTAATAATAATTTATTATAACCTCGAATCCAATTTCGTGATAATTTGCGCCGCGCGTAACGAAGTGTGCTCTCAAATCGCATCAGTTGCGTTGAGCGCGGCGGCCACATCTGTTGTGGTTTATGAGTTCCTTTTTATATGTACAAGAATTTTAATAATAGTTCTATATTTTCAGATAAAAATCCATTGTATAATAATCTAAACTAATATTATAAATGCGAAAGTTTGGATATAAAAGTTAATATATAAAGATGGATGGATAGATGTTTGTTACTCAATCACGCCAGAACGGCTGAACGGATCTGGATGAAATTTGAAAAAGAAAGAAAGAAATAACATTTATTTCCAAATTGTGCCACACATAAACAAGCATACCCAAAGAGGTAGCTCACCCCTGCACTTCCACGATCTTAACAAGATCTAGAATCTAAACAACAAAGAAGCGGCGCAGGAATGAACTGTATCACGTAGGGCACAACCCACAAAACGGCCCAGGCTCAGTTTCAAATCAAATAAATATTATAAATGCAAGAGTTTGGATGGATGTATGGATGTGTGTTACTCAATCACACCCGAACGGCTGAACGGATCTGGATGAAATTTGGCACAGAGATCTGATTATAGTCTGGAATAACACATAGGCTACTTTTTATCCCGGAAAACTAAGGAGTTCCCACGGGCACCAAAAAACCTCAATCCATGCGGACGTAGACGCGGGCATCAGCTAGTAATGCTATAATATGTTTAGTGCAAGTACTAAGCATACAGCGCTGATTTTCAGTCGGAACCCTGATTCAGGTGACACCACGGAAAAAAACTACGTAGCTGTAAGCTAGTAGGTAGGGAACTTAAAAAAAAAACCGGCCAAGTGCGAGTCGGACTCGCGCACCGAGGGTTCCGTACAAACCTGTAGTAAGTTTTACGATTTATGACGTATTAAAAACAAGACGAAATGAACCGCAAAACTAACTTTGTTTGTAGAGGTTTATTGTTAATATCAAGAAATTACGTTTGTTGTATGGGAGCCCCCCTTTAATATTTACTTTATTGATATTTAATTATTTATTTTGAAAGGTAATATACAAGTTAATATTCTGTGAAAATTTGAACCGTCTACCTGTTATCGTTTTTAATATTGAGCAAAAAAATACGAAAAAAACACGTTTATTGTATGGGGAACCCCCTTAATATATATATTTTTTTAATTTTTAGTATTTGTTGTTATAGCGGCAACGGAAATACATCATTTGTGAAAATTTCAGCTTTCTAGCTATCACGGTTAATGAGCAGCCTGGAGACAGACAGACAGCGGAGTCTTAGTAATAGGGTCCCGTTTTTACCCTTTGGGTACGGAACCCTAAAAACCATAGTTTCATTTGACACAGAGATAGATTTTAGTCTTTTTAGTCATGAGATTTTAGTCATGGCTACTTTTTATTATCTCCTCCCTAATTAATTATTAATTAACTCCTTAATTTTCCGGGATAAAAGTAAGCCTTTGCCCTTCCCCAGGACACAACCTATGCGCAAGGACCAAATTTTATCGAAATCGATCGGAAAAATGGGCCGTCAAACCGTAATTAACAAACTCACATTCGAATTTATAATAACAAATTAAGATTCAGTTTCTAGAGTAAGTACATGGAAAACAGAACTGTTTTTGCTCAATAGCTCAGTTACTTTCAGCTTTTCAACAAACATTGCAAGGATTGTCTGAGTTGGTCTAAAACTTTTATTTTCAAACAATTTTTAACTATGCAATCTACATTTTTCGAATTAAGTACATCAAACATTTTTATCAATATCGTACGGTCCATGAAGGAAATTCGAAAGGCAGAGATTTTTTTAAATTTCATCCGGTTGCTATTAGGAAGGTTTAATTAGCTGCTTCTGTGCCATTGTGATAGTGTCTTACGACATTCAAAAGTGCCTGCTTAGAAAAAGATGCCATATCGCTCGAAATAAAAAAGATAGAAAAACAAAAAAACGGTGGCTCATTACATCCACGCATAGGGATTGTAACATGTAAAGTTAATATAACCTGTAAAACTTAT
Organism: Erebia ligea; assembly: GCA_917051295.2. Lineage (NCBI taxonomy): Eukaryota > Metazoa > Arthropoda > Insecta > Lepidoptera > Nymphalidae > Erebia > Erebia ligea. The sequence goes on from OU785241.1 coordinate 6,179,117, forward strand.
TCAAACTCAGTGATAACTTCAAGTCAAACCAAAAACTAATTTCCACATCTCAAACATCCCCATTTTCCATCATTGCTTAATAATTCAGCCATTTTAATAACAATGGCGGCCATAATACTAAGAATAATACAATGCCCATCGCGCGGCGTCGTTCGCTCCGCTGCGTTTCAATCGTATTGTACTTTTGCCATTCTGCCGGGGCATTATTGTACGAAATGAAAAGATTTCTTGCCCATTTTTTTACTTTTACCCCGCGGATTAGTCTGCGGGAACTCGTTGTTTCTCATTCCGTGTTTTACAAGTGTGTCTTTGTTTACGGAAAGTTTACAGATGCTCTTATCTTATTCTAGCAAGTATCAAGTGTCAAAAGTTCTCTAAACATAACTGAGAAAAGAAAGATTCACATTTGTAATATTATTCCCATAATAAGTAGGATATATTATTATTTTCAGAGCTTTATAAATTCCACGTCATAGAGCTAGGTCATAATATTTCATCTGTGGTAATTTACAATCACTAGGTTCTATTGTAGGCCGTGTAGTTTCAATAATGTACAGTTTTTTTTAATTATTGCGAGATAGGCTTGCGCTTGACGACAATCATGTTTATAATACAAAGCAATGATGAGGTCTAGGTTCAATAAAAAAATAAAAACCAATTTTTAATAGATAGATCGTATCGTACAGGCTCTTTGGCTGTTAAAAAATATGTTGTAGTCTATTAAAAAATATACTTAAATATCGTCAAACGAAAGCCCATTATTTTAAATGCGAAAAACATAAAATTAAAATACATTTTAAATTACTATTTTACCCCCTATTACTGCAATGGGCATATATTTTAAAGTGGCCACGTGGCGCGTCGGAAACGAACCCGTAATAGATGGACGGACGCCATCTCTTATACGCATGTAGGTATCGCATTTTAAGCCCAGTACTTGTAAAGTACCGAGAACTTATTAATGTAAATTATATACCTACTAGATGATGCCTGCGATTTCGTCCGCGTGGATTAAAGTTTTTTTTAATCACACCAGAACTCTTTAATTTTCCGGGATAAATCACTTCATGATTCATACCTCCTAAACGGATGTTTGATTTAGTTTTTTAGTTTGAAAGGTGATTTGGTCAAGAAAAAAAAAATGTTAAATCTACAGTCAAATTAAATTTCATTATTTTATCAATCTAATGAATCTAAATTCATCACTTTATAAGATAAAAATTAAAAAGCATATGTATATCCAAGGAATCAATATTTAAGAAAAGAGTTTACGAGTCGTGGATATCATCCATCTATACTAATATTATAAATGCGAAATTCTGTCTGTCTATCTGTCTGTCTGTGTGTCTGCCCGTCTCTCTGTCTGCTACACTTTCCCGGACCCTTTTTAACCGATTTAGATGAAATTTGGTAGAGACGTAGGTTGCATCCCGGGGAAGGACATAGGCTACTTTTTATCCCGCGGGATTATTAGTTTCCTTAATCCACGCAGACGAAGGCGCGGGCATCATCTAATAAAAATATGTCTGCCAAAAAATATTGTTATAGATATAATTTACGTGCGTACTTACTTAAATCACTTGTTCGCCTACCCTTAGCCCCTACTAGAACACGGCATTGTCATTCAAATAGCCCAGACATTACTTTAAATAATGACCCTCCAAAATGTATGTGAAAGTGCTAAGTAATTTTGCATATTTATTGAACCTCGTGACTTGTGACAGCATGAAAAAATACCATAACCTGAACTTTCTACCTATTAAGTCTACGAATTTTTACTCGACTGCACCAGAATTTAATTTTAATTTTAGGGTGTATATTATTACCGACTAGCCTTTAGCACCAAAGTTTATAAATGGTTATTAGGCTTCTACGCAGTTGAGTTTCTCTTTTATTTTATTTTCATAGGCCTAACCTTACTTAAAAAGCTCGTATCTTTAGTTTTAACTTACCGTCATTAACTATCAAGATCACGTCTAAGGCCAACTTGCGCAACACTGCCTAAACTGATTTAGTTAAATTTTGTGTTGTTGTCACCATTTGATAAGTTTATTCCGGGGTTGACATGAAATGAACAGGTAAATAGAACATTTAACTATTAAAAACATATTTACTTACCGTCCAAGCAAGTAAGCCTTATATTTTATATATGTATATAAAAATGAATCCCTATTTCCCTTGGTCACGGCATCACGCGTGAACGGCTGGACCAATTTCGCTAATTCTTTTTTTGTTTTGTTTGTTATTGTAAGGAGAAGGTTCTTATGAACGAAAATGTTTGAAAAATTGTACGGAAAAGTAAAATAATTGGGTTAAAAAAACTCCATATACAAAAGTAAATGCATGAGACATAAGACAGTAGAGAGATCTTCAAAATATATATTGTCAGACTGACGGTCATTTATTCAGTTTATATATTATATTATATACATTTATACTGGGAAAAAAACCAGTTCCCACGGGACTCCATAAGACCTAAAATCCACGCGGACGAAGTCGCGGGCATCAGCTAGTATTTTATATTATTGACGTTCAAAAGGTGTATAGTATATTCTGATTCTGAGTTTGAAAATAAAATAGAGCATTATGCAACATAGAGCTTTTATGAACTGATAACCGAATGAAAGGAATTTCAAGTACAGGTACGTCACTTCTACGTACGTTTTAAAAATACCATAAATCTATCAAGGAAACTTTTATTAGCTTGAATTAAGGCTTGAATCAAATTTTTTATTCAAATTAGGGCTAAAGTCCGTAAATATTGCTTAAATAGCTCTCAGGACAATATTTTAAGACTCTACTACCACTATGCAGTAAAATATTGATAAAGACATCCTAACAGTTATACTGCCATACCCCTAACAGGTTAGCCCGCTACCATCTTAGACTGCATCATCACTTACCATTAGGTGAGATAGCAGTTAAGGGCTAACTTTTAGTGGATAAAAAAAAAGTTACTTAGAACATTTTAAAGGAAATTATGATTTAATGGTTCATACGGACTATATAGTTATCTAAAAATTACTTTTGCACTTTAGTTTGACATGGATTTGATCAAAACCGTTTCAATCAAAACACAAAATAATATACAATTATATAGTACGTAAAATATCATAATAAAAAACTATGTGTACCTACCTATTAAATTTTTTTAAATGAATATAAATTAACAACATTAAATAAAAATTGCCAATTGCACCCCTCCTGTATTTATTACTCTTAAAACGCTATCATAAAATGATGCAATTGAAAAATATGTATTTATATTCACTATGAATGATATGACACATTGAAGGCGTTACGAATTATAGAATGGAACCACCTTATCTTTGCCGTGGGCTTAAAATCTTACAATCCTTAATGAAATATGTTTAGAGTATAAAATTGATTATCAGTCTATTTTGTATGTGTCAAAATTGGGGTTTTGGAATCTTATTGTATTTTTAACACTTGGCCCTTGTGTATGGGGTAAGGGGTGTTTTACACCCTCGTTGATTAGCGTTCTTAATCTAGTAGGGTTGTTTGGATGTTAGTATTCAACAGTCAATATTTTTAATCAAGTTTTTGTTCAAATTTTATAACAGATATTTAAGTATTATGTGATTAGTTAGCTAAATATATAATAAGTGAATTTAGTTCAGTCAAAAATCTCAAAAGTAAAAGACAGAATATAAAAATAAATTTAAATATTTATTTTTTATATAAGTAGGTACGGTAAAAAATAATACATAAGGACTTTATCCGTGTGGCACGACAAGTATATACACAACTATTGAAAAATAAAATGTATATAAAAATGAACAACCGATCACAAATGACTACATATTAAAAAGAATATAACCAAAGGAACAATTAATAAAAGGACAATAATATGGAATATAGCCTCAGAAAGGAGATAGGGTATTTTTTATTCTGAAAACTTAAAGGTTTGAAAAACATTAATTCACGAGGACTATTTTGCAGGTAAAGGCTAGATTGTAATCGCGATTCAGTATTGCATAGCACCGACCAGTTATACAATAATATTTCAATGTTTATTTAACTGTAGCTTAATGAACTACGGCAGGCCTAAGCCTGTTTGGTGACATGTTCATCCTGTTATATAAAATACCTATTGTAACAGTTTATACTAGTAGGTACGTGTAAATAAATGTAAGTTGTAGTGCAAATAAAGTGTTGGTAAACACGACAGATATATTATATTATATTTAAAATGGAATCGTTACTTTGTTTGACCTGCGAGTTGTTTTTTTAACTACTTTACTGTAATACTGTGTTTGATTTGCGATTTTTTTTTAACTAGGTACTTAGAACTTACCTCATTAGGCTACTTAAGCCCGCTCGCAGACACGCCGAGTTACATTTAACTCAGGAATAAAATTGTGACAGAAGTTTTATACGACTTTGTCAAAGTAGCAGCTAATTCTGGGTTAAAAACCCGGTGTTTCTGCAAGCGGGCCCTTAGGTTACTTACTTCGTTAGGTTGATGACCTTTCAACCTAATGAAGTCTTATTGGACTCGAAATGAAAGTAGGTACCTGATTATAAAGATAAAGATGCTAATTTTTAGTGAGAATACTAAATAATACTAATCATTGACTATTGAGTAATTAAATACTGCGCATTATAGAAAGCATACTATATGTTTTGAGGTCGTATAGGACCATAGATGGATCAACCAAAAGCTGACCGAATGAAAAGCCCCTAAGTACTTAAGTAGGAACAAAAAAGTGAACTTAAATAAACCTCTATATTATCATATATATAATAATGATATATATAATAATGAAAAATCGTATCCACAGTGATGGATATTAGAATGAATTGACTTTCGGTGTAAGCTGTCTCTACTTTACCACCTTACCGCTCAAGCCAGACGATCAAAATATGTTCTAGATACCGCGGTAAGAAAATGCTGCAGATTATTTCGCTACCATCATAGATTGCATTGTTATTTACATAGTGGTAACTTACTGCCCCAGTGTGCCGTTAATGGCTAACTTTTCAGCATAATAAAAAGAATTAGTGAATATAAAATTTATGCAAAGTGCAACATGATTATTGACATAACCACAATCAATGCAAGCATTGTATCCGCCACGCATTAAAATTCGAAATTGCCCGAACAATGGTCGTTACGTGATCATTACGTAGGCATAACGAGACCCCACGCGGCCCTATTCTGAAAATTAAAAACGAAATTCGCATCGAAATCGTCGCGGATTCCGCACGAGCGATCGCCGAAAATGGAAACTTAACAACCGCGGTAAATAACCACAAATCACCGCTTCCTAACACCCGAGGCGAGATTTAAATTCACGCGCGAATGTGGCCATTGGATTTAATTGACTGTTTCCATTGTTAGTCACTGCTTATGTAGGTACATTCGATTTTAATACGCACGGTTACGTGTAAGTTCACTAACTAAACTCTATGCATGAAAATAATATTAAAACGTTTTATTGTTCTAAAAACGGACGCTGTTGAGGACCAGAAAATGCCCAAAATACTTTTTTTACGATTATCTTAAAAGCTAGGAGTCTATTAGCCGCCGCTCCCGTAGGAACTGAGGATAGGCTGAAATCTAAATCTAGAACCAAAACAATAATTGTGAATTTGTCAATGTTACCTACATAATATTATTATGATGATGATATGTATGATACAGCTACTTCGCAATCGGCAATTGCTACAGCAAATAGGCAAAGTCAAACCGGAAGGACACCGTCGCACCATAAGGGGTTTTTAAGTACGCAACCCTAAAAAAAGTTCATGTTTATTGTACGTAACGTTATTTTAATACCCATATTGGGCCGTATTTTGTGGAACCTTTTGTGCTTAGAACATGCATAACGTAACGTCCTTTCAAGGTAGGTAGGTATACGGTAGCATACAATGGAAACGCACATCACACACTCATCAAATTCAACATAGGACCGTAACATGCATTACGGTACACTGAATCAAAAAGACAGAGGGACTGAGCAATGATGTATTATTATTTTTAAATTCATACACCGCATGTTTTCGGCCAGGAATATATTTTATTTTTCTTTGACTACCCTCGAGCGAATTTATCACCTATGGCGTTATATTAAAGTTCATATTGTAAGCCTAGTAATAATAATAATAATAGAGGTATTTTAGATGCTAAATGACGTCATTGTTGCACTTGCAGCGTGAGTAGACGCGGTCGGTGCGTTTCGAATTAGCGGTTTTTAGAATTCGAATTAGGTACGAAGCGAATTTTCACCGTAGCGAAAGGGAGTCGAGATCTTTTGTAGTGGTTTACTGAATAGGTTTATGAAGGAGCTGTGGATAATTTAACAGATATACCTAATGATGTTCATACCTATTAAGCGTGTGTTTCACGAGTGACTCTACAATCACTATTTTTTTCCAAATTTTTGGTATATTGGAAAATGGTCAATCCCCTCAGTTTTGTTGTCTGATACCTAGCTTGTGAGTTTTTTGCTCATACCTTTGTGAAAGTGTCTGGGAATATACCTACCGCATATCATTCCAAGAACGCCATATAAAAAAGAGAATTAGAGAGATTAATGAAAAGAGGTAAATTTCTCAACAGTGAGGCTAGGGATGCCATGGGAAGACATCAAAATAACAAAATAAGATAGATATTACCTGTAGATATATTTATTTTAATACTCATATATTTTCTGCACCATTAACCGCTTGTACACCACTGGTTACGGAAGAGATCACTAGGTTTTCTCACCTGATGGTAAGTGATGATGCAGTCTAAGATGGTAGCGGGCTAACCTGTTAGGGGCATGGCAGTTATATTAAACCCATACCCCTATTCGGTTTCTACACGGCATCGTACCGGAACGCTAAATCGCTTGGCGGCACGTCTTTACCGGTAGGGTGGTAACTAGCCACGGCCGAAGCCTCCCACCAGGCCTGACCAGGGAAAATTCAGAAATTATAAATTTCCAAACCCTGCTGGGGATCGAACCCGGGACCTCCGCACGTTAAGGCAACAGCGCTCAACACTGCGCCACGGAGGTCGTCAATGTAGCTGTCGTCAGGTAGCGATGAGAAATTGCTTTGTTTTTAGATATGCTATGATCTTTTTTTGTTTTACAATAAAAGTGTTAGGTACATTCATTCATTCATCCATTCATAGATCGGTAGGAACCTAATACTTATTGGTCTTTAGCATTGTCATACTAATACTTAATATTATAAATGCGAAAGTGTGTTTGTTTGTTAGTTTATTGGTTTGTTGGTTTGTCCTTCAATCTCGCCGCAACGAGAACGAAGCAACGGATCGACGTGATTTTTTCATGGGTAGGTTTACATAGTTTAAGACCTGGAGAGTGACATAGGCTACTTTTTATTCCGGAAAATTACGGAGTTCCCCTGGGAATTTAAAAAAGCTTATTCCACGTGGATGAAGTCGCGGGCATCAGCTAGTCAGGTATAAAAAAGGATTGAGCCAGCAGCTTATCTAGAATAAAGATTCTGTATAAAATCAGTTTCTGCGTGGTTTAAAGTTCATCTACACTATTTTTCATTTCTTCACATTTTTGTAAGTAAATTTTCTAAACTAAAATTACATTTGGTACCACCAGGTTTATGAACTCCATATTCAAATTCTGAAACCGAGCGCGAAGCTCCCCGCTGCGCAGTCCGCGCCATTACACTAACGCGGATGTGACGTCACAATGGATGGGACGTACTTCCGGCGCGCGCGCACCGCATCCGCCCGCCAACGTCGCGGACATATCCGCACGCGATTTACTAGCTATTTGGAAAATATTGCGGTTAATGGACGCGGTTAATGGGATTTTGGTTAAGTTTGCTCATTGTCGTTAGTTTTATAACTATAATAAATTGGGATGGTTATAGACCGTACCATTGCAGCTATCATAGTGTTGATAATAAATTATCGACACTATGGTATTAAGATTTGGAATTGAGATTTTCAAAAACTCCATAAATAATTGAAGTTATCTACATTCAAATCGAGTAATCCAATCACGCCGTCAACAGGACAGCCCGTCGGGTTGGGGTTGAATTTCCCCAAAAAACCCTTTTGTTCAAACAAGGTGCCACGAACAAGTGACGTAACCCTTCCGTGACTTCGTTGGGAATTCAGTTTGAAGCGCCCGTAGAGTTCTCACGCACTTGTCCTGTGGAAACGCGGCGTTTTTTAAAGGTTTTGATGATGTATTTTATGTACGGAATATGAAATATCCTTTCTATTCATTTCACTCAGCGGTTTATTTTAAAGTACTAATCCGAAGGCCAAATCTCACCTTATTTTGTTAAGGGCGGGAAATCCCTATCTGATTGAAAAATATAGTTTATTCGATGGTGCCCGAGATTTTATCCGCGTGTATTTAGGTTTAAATAAAACCCGTGACAAATTTTTGATTCTCCGGGATAAAAAGTCTTCAAGTCTTTGTCCTATGGTAAACTAATTTAAGGCGAGTCGTTAATCTCTATATCTACTCCAAATCGGCAAAATTGGATGAACAGATGGACCGTGAAAGCGTAGAAGACATAGGTAGTATGGATTTTTGATTGACGACAATTAAAAAAAATACGTTTGAAGACAAATACAAATGTTCTAAATCCGGTAAGTATCTTTATTTCAATGGCTAAAATCTGTTCAATTATTGGTAGGTAAATATAAAACATTATATGCATTTACTCTAAAACTATGCATTTACCAAAAACTGGGCGGCTTTTTACAGACAGTGCGTAGAAAATAAATTTGCATAGAGCTAGCCAAGAAAGCGGTGGATTTAAAATTTAGTAAATCCGCTAAACCTGGGGCTTGAAGGGATTTGCGTTTGCTCCAGACAGTCGGTGCGCCAGAATTATTTCGAAGAAACGACGGACGGACGATATATATTTGAATGATATACTTATGTATTAAATCAGTGTACCCGAATAGTTTTTAGGGTTCCGTACCCAAAGGGTAAAAACGGGACCCTATTACTAAGACTCCGCTGTCTGTCTGTCTCCAGGCTGTATCTCATAAACCGTGATAGCTAGAAAGCTGAAATTTTCACAAATGATGTATTTCCGTTGCCGCTATAACAACAAATACTAAAAATTAAAAAATATATATATTAAGGGGGGTCCCCAAACAATAAACGTGTTTTTTTCGTATTTTTTTGCTCAATATTAAAAACGGTAACAGGAAGACGGTTAAAATTTTCACAGAATATTAACTTGTATATTACCTTTCAAAATAAATAATTAAATATCAATAAAGTAAATATTAAAGGGGGGCTCCCATACAACAAACGTAATTTTTATTTTTAATACGTCTTATATCGTAAAACTTACTACAGGTTTGTACGGAACCCTCGGTGCGCGAGTCCGACTCGCACTTGGCCGGTTTTTTTATGGTTAATATTATATACCCATAAATTTTATAGCCCATTGTACAGAAGTCGATGATTGTATCATCATAATTTCAACGGTTCACTACTAATAGCACTACTAACTAGTGTTCTATCAATTGAATCTCTTCCTTAACAGAAATTGCCTTCTGAATCCTCTTCAGTCTGGTTTCCGGGCAGGACATAGTACGACTACAGCGCTGGTTAAGGTCACTGACGACGTTAGACGGGGAATGGATAAGAAACAGCTCACCGTCCTGGTATTGTTAGACTTTAGCAATGCCTTCAATTCCGTTGATTTTGACATCTTGTTGAGTCTGTTGCGTTCTATTAACATATCTCCATCAGTGGTTGGATGGTTTCAGAGTTATCTCAAAGGTCGACGGCAGCGTATTCGCATTGAAGATAAGTTTTCATCTTGGTGTGAAATATCAGCCGGCGTACCTCAAGGCGGTGTGTTGTCTCCTTTACTCTTTGCCATCTTCATCAATTCAATTTCCCAGAATATTACTTCTCTCTATCACATGTATGCAGATGATCTCCAAATTTACTCGCAGTCAACTCTTGAAGATTTGCACACTGCTGTTTCTAATATTAATTGCGACCTGGAGGCTATCAGTCAATGGAGTAAGTGTTATGGACTTAAGGTTAATCCTTGTAAGTCCCAGGCTATTATTATTGGTAGCTCTGGTATGATTTCAAGAGTTGACTGGGAAAATCTTCCGCCTGTTACATTAAACAACGTTAAAATACCTTACAGTACTACCGTTAAAAATCTTGGTGTCTACTTTGATAATACCCTCTCGTGGTCTAATCAATTAAAAGAAGTTAGTAGAAAGACTTTTGCTGTTATGGGTTCACTTAGGCGTCTGCGTTCTTTTCTCCCTATTCCTACTAAGATTATGTTAGCACAATCTCTACTTCTCTCCATCCTCGATTATGCGGACGCAAGCTATCTTGATTTAACTGAGGACCAGCTTAATAAACTTGAGCGAATTCAAAATTTAGCTATTAGGTTCATATTTGGTTTGCGCAAATATGACCATGTCTCTGAATTTCGTTTAAAGCTCAAGTGGTTACCCATTCGCTTTCGCCGGAATCTACATTTTGTTTCCCTTCTGTACTGTGTATTGTTCAATCCTATGACTCCAAGTTATTTAAAGGAAAACTTTAAATATCTTGGTCATGACAGACCAGAAAGAGTTCTTCGGTCGGCCGGAAAACTCGTTCTTGAAGCGCCTACATATCGGACAAAATATTTCAAAAATTCATTTATATTCAAGGCCATTAGCTTGTGGAATGAACTGCCCTCGCAAATTCATCGAGCTAAAACTCTTAATAAGTTTAAAATTGACGTAAAAAACCATTACATGTCTCTCTGTTATCATCAATAGCGACATGTTTAATTTGTCCCTTATTTATATGTATATTTATTTATGTATTTAATCTTACGTATGTCTATTTTATTTATTTTGTATATATTAGTGTATTAATACGTTATTATTTTATGATATTGGTTAGTTTATGTATCTATTAGTATTTAAGTTTATTTTTATGCACCACCTCCCACTGTCCACTTGTTCATTTTCTCTGTATCGATAAGGTTGTCTGGAAGAGATCGCTACTTAGCGATAAGACCGCCTTATTGTACCTACGTTTTAAATTTTCAAATTTGTTATCTGTTTCGTTTATGTTTTTGTGGTGTGCAATAAAGAATATACAATACAATACAATAGCACGAGTCCTCTCTCAGTTTGAGAAGGGTTTTGGCCATAGTCCACAACAATGGCCAAGTGTGGATCACTTCAAACCATGCTCTCGGACATGAAGGTCTATAGATATTTTTTCATCATACCTATTCGAAAAACGCATATTGCCTTCAGAGGATAGCGGGAGCAAAGTGTCACTTGTAGGCCCATAGGACTTTTCATTTCTCTCTTCTGATTGGTCCGAAGTCACGTCATCAATTTGTTGATCGAATATACGACTTTGCATTTCTCTGTTCTGATTGGTCCGAAGTCACGTGATCAATTTGTTGATCGGATATATACGTCTTTACATTTTATATAAACTTTAAATATACGTCTAAATAATGTCTATACAATTACATAGAAGGTTGATAGGAGTATCTTCTGATTGGTGCTTAAACGTATAGGTAATGTCCATACATAGTAGGTTGATACTCCTAGCTTTTTCTCATACGTAATGATGAAAAATAGTGTGTGTCACTCGGGGCCAAATTTTTTGTTCTCGGGCGGCGTATATTGAATTCCTCGCTACGCTCAGGATTCTACTTTAGAACCCCTCGCTACGCTCGGGATTCTACTATAGAATCCTTCACTTCGCTCTGAATTCAAAATAGCGCCCTCGGGGAACAAAAATTTTCTTTGGCCCCATGTAACACAAATAACTATTTCGTCACCGCAAGTCATATTTAATTGCTTATTTTTGTACTTTCATCGGGGTTTAATTGTCAAATTATTTTTTTTTTAGATTAAGGATAAAAATAATTTTGCACACCAAACCTGGCAGGATATGCGGATAATATATATTTATTAACACCTATGTAAAAATGTTGCATGTACTATATTCTGACAAAATAAATTAATAATTATGATTATGATTAAAACGTACATAACTTAGAGGTCCCGGGGACTCTAGTAAGTACAAAAAACTTAATTCTATTTGATGGACTATTTAATTTCTATGAACAGGCACTTAATTATTTAATAGAAACAAAAAAAATTCAAAATTTAAAAGTTTTTTATTCAAATAGACTTTTTACAAGTGCTTAAGAATAGTCGAATAAATCTACAAGAGATGTTTCAGGTTGAACTGTCCTATATGTAGTTTGTTAATTACTACTACTTGTTAAAGTGCAGACAAAAGAGTTCAAAGCTCAGAGACAGGTAAGTACCTACTTCTGGAAACAAAGAGCATAATATCACAAATAAGAGCCCTTTGCATCCGCATGTATTAAGTTAGTCTATAATTACATATGAATTATGAGTATGTCACCACTCACCATTTCACCTACTTGTAAAATTCATTCAAGGAATTATCGTCCTTTTTTGCAACGGCAATAAAGGATTTTATACTGTGACATGTATTATATTGTGGAGGATACAAAACTGACGTCAAAGAAAAGTGCAGTATTTTTGCAAAAGAATTGCCATGACACGCGTTGCGTTGCGTCGAAAATTTTTTGAGATTTTTTTGCTTTGCTTTATAATTCTTGCTGTTTTGAATTTTCTCAACTCAGCACAGCAAACTCAATAAGGCTTCATTCATGTAAAAACTCAGGAACTTTTGGATGGAAATATAACAATAGGACATTTTTTAGAAACTTTACGATAGTTATATTATATTATAACTAGATTTGATGTAGATTAGATGTAGAAATTCACTATACTTAAGTAGGTAGAAGTTTAAACTAAATTAACATTACTTATTATCCCAGCTAGATGGTAGTAGACAGTAAAATTTCCATTATAAAATTGTAATGGAACTTTAATATGGCTATATAACCGCTATTCAATTTTTTTGCCGTCATCGTACCGGAACGCTAAATCGCTTGGCGGTACACCTTGACCGGTAGGGTGGTAACACGCCACGGCCTAAGCCTCCCACCAGACCAGAGAAGATTCCGAAATTATTGACCCTGCCGGGGTTGACCACAAAACTAAACACTACGCCAGGGAGGTCATCAACAAGTCCACAAAGTCATAAAACATACCTACCTTAGTACCTACTGGCTTCACGGAAGATCAGCGTTGTATCCTAACAGGTATAGCACATGCTGAGTGCTTACCATTTTTCTTCTTTATAAAGTCTGTTTTGATCCCTGAATAAACATTTCTTTCTTTCTTTCTTTCTTTCTTTCTTTTTTTCTTTCTTTCTTTCTTTCTTTCTTTCTTTCTTTCTTTCTTTCTTTCTTTCTTTCTTTCTTTCTTTCTTTTTTTCTAAAAGATGTCCCACAGAATGTATTCATACACAAAACATGTACCCTGCCAAATTGAACCAGCCCGCGGGGAGCAATCGGGGGTCCCGCATAAACGAGATCAAAATAAAAATCAAATTAGCCAGTTATTGCGTAAAGACCTCGCCGACTCTTATTGGGTTATCGCGAGGGAGACTATTCATTATAATTTATTAACTTATGCCTGCGACTTTGACCGCATGGATTGAAGTTTTTGCTTCTCGCGGAAACTCTTTAATTTTTTAATAGTATTATATAACACTCCCCGCCTTCAAAATCGAATTACATAAATCGGTACCCCATCGTGGTTGCATGCTATGACGAATTTAGAAAATCTATCTATCAAGTTATTACTGAAGATCACTTATATTATTTACTAGTATGGCGCGTGGCTGCGCGGCCCGCTAAAGCGGACCGCGTAGTGGAGCGCGTGGTCCACTGTCTACTTACTCGATGTCCTGCTATCCTGCCCCCCGATTATGTAAGAATGGCCGATCAAATCGTCAAAGTTCGGCGTCAAAGTAAAATAAACCATAACAGCATTAAATTAGAGCTCAATTTCGAAACACGAAATTGAGCTCTAACTCAATGCTGTTATGGTTTATTTTACTTTGACGCCGAACTTTTACGATTTGATCGACAATTCTTACATAATCGGGCAGCTGGTGTACTGTCTACGTGTTCTGATCTGAACAACACACTGCTATGCTAGTGAGCACAGTGGAAGCGCCATCACGCCAAGCGTCCGACGTAAAAGAAAATTCTCATAAAGGAAAAACATAAAACAAAGACCACCAACCCCCCGCCCCTCCCTTTTTGTTTGAGCAGCCCCTAAGTAGGTACCTATCTTTAATACCCTGACCGTGCTCCTCACCCACTATCTGAACCTTCGATCATCATCTCTCCCCATATTTTTTCTCCGAACCACTCGTCAAAATGAGAATTCTTCCATAAAAACAAATCTTGAAAAGAAACCGTAGTCTTGCATAGTTCTACACTTGTAGCCTCTTCAATATTCGCCATACATTTTCTATGGAAAATAAATTCCGCCATCTTGAATTTTTTTCCTGTTCATCAAGTAGACCTTCATGTTCTGATCATCTTTTGCCAAGAAACCACTCTTCCATCTTTTATACTCTCCGAGATAGACACCGTCGAAATTTGTATGGCGGCCATCTTAAATCCGCCATTTTGATTTTTTTTTCAGCTCACTGTCAGTTCGATGAAGTTTCGAGTGACATTTGGTCGAGCACCCCCCACCTATCTTCAATACCCTTTTCTATGGAAAAATAAATTCCGCCATCTTGAATTTTTTTCCTGTTCATCAAGTAGACCCTCATGTCCTGATCATCTTTTGCCAAGAAACCACTCTTCCATCTTTTATACTCTCCGAGATAGACACCGTCGAAATTTGTATGGCGGCCATCTTAAATCCGCCATTTTGAAATTTTTTTCAGCTCACTGTCAATCGGATGAAGTTTCGAGTGACATTTGGTCGAGCACCCCCCCCCTATCTTCGATACCCTGGCTGGTGCTCTTCATCCGTCTTCGAAATCCTCAATCATCAGCTCTCTCCGTATTTTTCCTCCGAATTAATTTTTGTCTTCTATACGAAACGATGAGTGAAAAAAAAATTTTTCATACAAAATTTTACAGGAGAGGTGATCAATCAGTCAGTCAGTCAGCACGAGCAGCTATATATATATTAACTAGTATGGCGCGTGGTTGCGCGGCCCGCTGCAGCGGACCGCGTAGTGGACCGCGTGGTCCACTGTCTACTTACTCGCTGTCCTACTATCCTGCCCCCCCGATTATGTAAGAATGGCCGATCAAATCGTCAAAGTTCGGCGTCAAAGTAAAATAAACCACAACAGCATTAAATTAGAGCTCAATTTCGAAACACGAAATTGAGCTCTAATTCAATGCTGTTATGGTTTATTTTACTTTGACGCCGAACTTTGACGATTTCATCGACAATTCTTACATAATCGGGCAGCTGGTTTACTGTCTACGTGTTCTGATCTGAACAACACACTGCTATGCTAGTGAGCACAGTGGAAGCGCCAGCACGCCAAGCGTCCGACGTAAAAGAAAATTCTCATGAAGGAAAAACATAATACAAAGACCATCAACCCCCCGCCCCTCCCTTTTTGTTTGAGCAGCCCCTAAGTAGGTACCTATCTTTAATACCCTGACCGTGCTCCTCACCCATTATCCGAACCTTCGATCATCATCTCTCTCCATATTTTTTTCTCCGAACCATTCGTCAAAATGAGATTTCTTCCACAAAAACAAATCTTGAAAAGGAACCGTAGTCTTGCATAGTTCTACACTTGTAGCCTCTTCAATATTCGCCATAATAATATATTTTCTATGGAAAAATAAATTCCGCCATCTTGAATTGTTTTCCTGTTCATCAAGTAGACCTTCATGTCCCGATCATCTTTTGCCAAGAAACCACTCTTCCATCTTTTATACTCTCGGTGATAGACATCGACGAAATTTCTATGCGGCCATCTTAAATCCGCCATTTTGAATTTTTTTTCAGCTCACTGTCAATTGGATGAAGTTTCGAGTGACATTTGGTCGAGCACCCCCCCACCTATCTTCAATACCCTTTTCTATGGAAAAATAAATTCCGCCATCTTCAATTTTTTTCCTGTTCATCAAGTAGACCCTCATGTCCTGATCATCTTTTGCCAAGAAACCACTCTTCCATCTTTTATACTCTCCGAGATAGACACCGTCGAAATTTGTATGGCGGCCATCTTAAATCCGCCATTTTGAATTTTTTTTTCAACTACCGCCAATTGGATGAGGTTTCGAATGACATTTGGTCGAGCACCCCGCACCTATCTTCAATACCCTGGCTGGTGCTCTTCATCCGTCTTCGAAATCCTCAATCATCAGCTCTCTCTGTATTTTTCCTCTTAATGAATTTTTGTCCTCTATACGAAACGATGAGTGAAAAAAAAAATGTTCATACAAAATTTTACAGGAGAGGTGATCAATGAGTCAGTCAGCACGAGCAGCTATATATATATTAACTAGTATGGCGCGTGGTTGCGCGGCCCGCTACAGCGGACCGCGTAGTGGACCGCGTGGTCCACTGTCTACTTACTCGCTGTCCTACTATCCTGCCCCCCGATTATGTAAGAATGGCCGATCAAATCGTCAAAGTTCGGCGTCAAAGTAAAATAAACCATAACAGCATTTAATTAGAGCTCAATTTCGAAACACGAAATTGAGCTCTAATTCAATGCTTTTATGGTTTATTTTACTTTGACGCCGAACTTTTACGATTTGATCGACAATTCTTACATAATCGGGCAGCTGGTTTACTGCCTACGTGTTCTGATCTGAACAACACACTGCTATGCTAGTGAGCACAGTGGAAGCGCCAGCACGCCAAGCGTCCGACGTAAAAGAAAATTCTCATAAAGGAAAAACATAAAACAAAGACCACCCTCCGCCCCTCCCTTTTTGTTTGAGCAGCCCCTAAGTAGGTACCTATCTTTAATACCCTGACCGTGCTCCTCACCCATCATCCGAACCTTCGATCATCATCTCTCTCCATATTTTTTTCTCCGAACCATTCGTCAAAATGAGATTTCTTGCATAAAAACAAATCTTGAAAAGGAACCGTAGCCTCTTCAATATTCGCCATACATTTTCTGTGGAAAAATAAATCCCGCCATCTTGAATTTTTTTCCTGTTCATCAACTAGACCTTCATGTTCTGATCATCTTTTGCCAAGAAACCACTCTTCCATCTTTTATACTCTCCGAGATAGACACCGACGAAATTTGTATGGCGGCCATCGTAAATCCGCCATTTTGAAATTTTTTTTCAGCTCACTGTCAATTGGATGACGTTTCGAGTGACATTTGGTCGAGCACCCCCCACCTATCTTCAATACCCTTTTCTATGGAAAAATAAATTCCGCCATCTTGAATTTTTTTCCTGTCCATCAAGTAGACCTTCATGTCCTGATCATGTTTTGCCAAGAAACCACTCCTCCATCTTTTATACTCTCCGAGATAGACACCGACGAAATTTGTATGGCGGCCATCTTAAATCCGCCATTTTGAATTTTTTTTCAGCTCACTGTCAATTGGATGAAGTTTCGAGTGGCATTTGGTCGAGCACCCCCCACCTATCTTCGATACCCTGGCTGGTGCTCTTCATCCGTCTTCGAAATCCTCAATCATCAGCTCTCTCCGTATTTTTCCTCCGAATGAATTTTTGCCTTCTATACGAAACGATGAGTAAAAAAAAAATTTTTCATACAAAATTTTACAGGAGAGGTGATCAATGAGTCAGTCAGTCAGCACGAGCAGCTATATATATATTAATAGATATATGTATATACTATATATATAGATTTGCATCCCGGGGAAGGACATATTATGCTACTTTTTATCCCGGAAAATTAAAGAGTTCCCGCGGGAATCAAAAAACCGTTATCCACGCGGACGAAGTCGCGGGCATCATCTAGTTTATTAGAATTCTTTGCCCGTTTGCACTAAACTTAGGAATCGCCTAATTTCCTGCCCAACTTGTTTAGGCTTATCCTAGCGTTTAAAAAGCTTGCACTAACCTTAGGCCATTCCTAAATCCACTTAGGAGATGCCTAACTTTATGAGCCCGATTAGTAAGCGCCCAAGCGTTAGGCGATACTTAAGTTGAATTTTTTCTAGTCTGTGGACCATTTTGTTGTCATTAATTATTGGTCTCACGGTTGATATGTACCTACTCTGTGGTTGATAGGTATCACAACCACAGAGTACCTACATTGTTATTGTAATTGTTATTTATGTAGAACACTACACTGATCACAAGCAAAATGGCACAAGATTTATTAGATTCTCCTTCTTTCTCATTATGTCACCACTGGAATTGTGAATTTGGGTGATTTTTGCCCAAGCCTGTTCTTTCTCTTTATTTGATGCAGTATCGTGTGCTGTTACTTTGGAAATAATGCACTGCCCCTCTTCGCACAACAACCGTACAAACCGCAACTTCTCCTCTGCCGTAAAATTGGCAGTTCTTTTTCGTTTATTTATTTGTCTTTCCATTTTAATTGCTGATTTATAAAATCCCGTAAAATAAATAACCTTCAACTCCACGTACATAATGTCACCTGTGCAATATATAAACCAATAAAATAAAATACACCAATGTTTTAGCTTTTGTCTCTATTCAACTCATGCCTGAGGTTATGACTAGATAAGGTAAAAAAATATTCTAGTGTTTACATTACTTTGCAAGATATATTTTTTAAAAAAAACCATAAACAATCATTCATTCCATTCGTTCCTAGAGATGCCTAACTAGGCAATGCTTAAGTTACGGCACAGCAAGGACAAGACTGTCAGTGCAAACGAATTTTTTTGCTAGGCCGTTCCTAAGCCTAGGTGTATCTTAACTAGGACAAGCCTAACTTGAGTTTAGTGCAAACGGGCATTACTCTTGTTAGGGAAATCACCTAGACTTCTAGGTTTTATAAAGTATAGTTATCATTTATAGACTGGTCATACGATATCACACATAAAAAGAAATGACTCTCGTCTGCTCTGTACCCTTACTCTGAGATTGATCGAATTTAAATTACGGTCTCACTAAGTGAGGTGAATTACATTTGCATCAAACTAAAATTAATCTTAATATTATTAATTTAGAGCTCAATTTCGTGTATGCATTCACAGCTAGCGCTCCAAACGATACGTTTCGAAATTTGAATCGGTTGCACTGAATTTGTGGCTTTAAATCAAGAGTTTTTGGGTCCATTTTAGTTTGACGCAAATGTGATTCACCTCACTTAGTGAGACCGTATTTTAAATTCGATCAATCTCAGAGTAAGGGCTTTGGTGGTTATTGACAATTTACAGTGCCATGACACCAAGTGATACCGTATGATAAGGGTAATAACTATCATACTCTTTCCTGGTTATCTAGCTTCCATCTTTTATAGCATCATCACTACTTCAAAATGAGATCGTATGTCTTCTAAATTTTTAAACAACGCCATTGGCAATTAATATAAATAAGTACTTTTAATTACCTAATATTTTTGAATTATTTCATGGATCCATTGTATGTTAATGTCGTATGTCCCCCCTAATGCATTAAGGTTGGGCATTTAAAACTATTCCATTAAAGAAGTTGCATTTTTTTTTTGCCACAAATATATATACAAATGAAAGAATAATACATTTTAAAGTATATTTAAATATTTTTTTTTTTAAATTAACAATTCCATTTTTTCCATTCCATTAGTAATTAAGTATTAACAAAAATACAGTGTAGTTAAATTTTTGAATGAAAAAAAAAACAACTTACATTTTAGATTAGGTACCCACTTTTAATTGTAAAATGAAAACTCAATTGTAATTTTTTTTAATTTTTCGTATTTGTTTTTAGTAAACTTTAAATAAACTTAGTAAATAGTAATTACTGCAATAAAATGTTATTAGTTCTAGCTCATAAACTAGATGGCGCTGGACGAAGTTAAATCGCGCTGGAGCTTGGTATTATGAGATGAATAAAAGCATAGCACTGCAAATGTGACATCGACGACGGACAAGTGCAAATTCTTAGGGTTCGCACCGAACTGAGTCCTATGACGGACAAATTTAAAATTTTTGCAGGTGTGTTCACACGCCTTTATTATTTTTTATATATATTATACAACTAGCTGATGCCCGCGACTCCGTACGCGTGGATTGAGGTTTTTTGGCTCCCTCGGGCACACTTTAATTTTCCGAGAACAAAAGTAGCCTATGTGCTATTCCAGACTATAATTTATATCTGTGCCTTTCATCATGCTTTCATCCAGTTCCGTTGGGCCGTTCTGGCGTGATTGAGTATAATATTAGAATACACAGGAGTAAATATACGAAGTACCTATTTATGTATGTATTAGTTTTTAGCAATATGATGTGACTAGCTGATGCCCGCAACTTCGTAGTTTGTTTTATTCCCGCGGCAACTTCTTAATTTTCCGGGATAAAAAGCCTATGTCCTTCCCCGGGATACAATCTATCCCTGTACCAAATTTCATCACAATCGGTTTAACAGGTGGGCCGTGAAAGCGCAGCAGACAGACAGACACACTTTCACATTTATAATATTAGTATGGATTCATATTATTTCGGTATAATTTAAAATATCGTTACCGCCTGGACTTGCTTCTAAAATTCCATTATAGTCTTTATTAATCAATAGTCCTATTAATTATCTACTATTATGGTAAAAACTCATATCTATTATTTTCAGTTCCATTATTTCTATTAAAAAAAACCTTCATCAGGATCAGTTCAGCAGTTGAGTGTAGGAAAGTTAACAACCAAACCAACCAAAAATAATTCTGTATTTCTCAACATTTAAAATCCCTTCGGTGGCCCACTACGAGGTCAACTGGTCAACGAGGTGTCATACTGAAACTCAACTCAAATGTTTTTTGAGTAAGTTGACAACTTACAAGAACTTTTGAATCGTCGAGTGAATCTACCGCTGTTTCGGAATACCATCCTACGCCTACCGAGAAGAGCCAGCAAGAAACTCGGTAACAGAGGAGGAATGTCTAGGATGACGATGATGATGATTTTACAGGTAGGTATACCTACTGAGAAAACATAATTTAGTTATAATAAGTTTTAATTTAGTTATAATAATTATATTTTATGTATACCTACTTACTTAATTGTCATTGGATATACATATTACATATTATATATTATACATCTTTATTCCTATAATAACTTTTTTTATAATTTATACAAGTACTATGTTCTCTTTTTAGCAAGCTACAAAATGAACTGCGGGATTTTTTAATTTTCCCTTTACTTTTGTATCACTGAATTTTACATTCCATTATTTGCTGATTCACCTGACAAACAGACATCAAAACACGAGACACATTTTCGAATGGCTGTGGGGCTTAAAGAGATAGTCACACAGAGAAAAATACACGAATTATACTCACACAAAATATTACTATCGTCCGAGCGCCCACGGGCCGGGCGTCCGTAGGTGCCGCCAACATATTGATATCGGGTCCGATATCTGGTATCGGAGCGGTCAGCGGACCATCTGAACGGTAGGTATAAGTGATTCTTACATTTTACTTGGTACTCTGGTAGGTATCCTATCGCTATCAGCGTCCGACCAGATAATCTGGAAACGCTCTCAAGCAGCAGCAGGGGTCTTCGGGGTACGCTACGTGTTCGGGGTAAGCGGGAGTACGGGCTGCCTCATTATCCGGGTGGGGCGCGGGGTAACTTTATACCCCGGTGAACGTCTTTTAGCCTTGGTTGTAGCCTTTGTTGACTAGGGCCTGCCTTGAAGGCTAGGGGCCCCGTACGCCGGATGTCTTTTTTTTTTTTTTAATTGTGAGATAGGCTTGCGCTTGACGACAATCATGCTTAGTGCAAAGCAATGATGAGGTCTAGGTTGAAGCGCGCTTGCCTAGAAGATGCTGTAACTAACCTGACGTGGGTCCCTTAGAATCTCTACCTTACTCTACCTATAAAATTCAATATCTCTCTAAAATGGCACGTGAATCATCTAGCAGTAAGACCCTCATAATGTTGTGTCCATAATAAACCAAGATCTTTCAGAGTTTCGGAAGCCCCGAGTTCAACAATCCCAACGACTTGCTTATATACCGATCTATAGTGACGTGTTCAAGTTTTAAATAATTTATAAACGCTTTCAAGTATTGATTTAATGTAAAGTAAATGGTGATTGGTAGCTCCACCCCGCTCACCAATGATAGGCTTCGTCCCTCTCTTGGTATCCCAAGAGGCACTAGTCATCGACTAATGGGTCTCATAAGTATACCAAAAGGCAGCAGCCTCCCCTCCTTAAACCACTAGGTCACCATTTGGGGAAATAGCGAGACGTATGCAATCATACTTTAAATTAGTTATATACAACGCGGAAACCACCATGGGTAGTAGGACGTCGTTTGTACGTTACATAGGTTGTGAGCCAATGTGACGCAGCATAGGTCGTGAATCTATGCATTTACAAGTAACATAGGTTGTGAATCTATGGAACCGTAAATAGTATAGTAGCACAGGTTGTGAATCCATGCAACTATGAAAGTGTCGAGGCTGAGTCAGGCGTAGCGCAAAACATAGTTAGATATCCGGTATCTCACGTGTGATCCAACCTTCGGTAATAATAAACGGCGTCCCATCAACCATGGTTAGTCATCGTTCGAATGTAACGATAGTTACGGGTTTACATAATGTAAGCATAAGTAATCATCTATAAGCAGATCGCATGGCAGAGCCAGGTGTACTGCAGAACATAGTAATGCACACGAAGTACATTGCGCACAGAGAGCAAGCCCTCTGGTTCAACAACAAACCAATCCCATCCAAACGTCCAACTAGGTAGACATCAAGACAGAACCAGCCGTGCTGAGGCATCGCCGAAGCGATATAACTTACATTCCGCAGCCCCAACTCAACCAGCGATGATTATATGTAGGTAATATACGTGTAAGTATGTAGTATTAAAATATGTATATAAATCCACCATAGGCGGGGTTCAAATATCGTTGGAAGCCTCCAACGACATTATGCGTTCGAACGAGCGACGGACAGCGTGACACATACTGCACGCACCATTACACGAACAGTGAATCCACTTTGCTTTGCATCGGCCCGCGAACGACGGTGGACATCGTGACACATACTGCACGCACCATTACACGAACAGTGAATGCACTTTGCTCAGCATCAGCCCGAGAACGACGGTGGACATCGTGACACATACTGCACGCACCATTACACGAACAGCGAATCCACTTTGCTCAGCATCAGCCCGAGAACGACGGTGGACATCGTGACACATACTGCACGCACCATTACACGAACAGTGAATCCACTTTGCTCGGCACCAGCCCGCGAACGACGGTGGACATCGTGACACATACTGCACGCACCATTACACGAACAGCGAATCCACTTTGCTCAGCATCGGCCCGAGAACGACGGTGGACATCGTGACACATACTGCACGCATCAAGCATACACCACAGCATCGCTGTGCACCATCACATACACAAGCTACCACAGCATACTATCGCATCACCGTCGCTTGTTCGGCGACCAGTCCGTTTGTCGGAAATCTTTCTAGCATGGACCGAGACCGCTCCTCCACTATATAAACTATATTTTATTCTCTAATATTGTTTTAAATATATATATTTTGACTGAGAGGTACGAATCGTCACATTCAACCCCCTAAATTTTGTGATGCGTGCAAATAGTTGTAATTCTATGCAGCATGCAGAACAGAATTTACTAAACTAAAGAACTATTTGTAAATTTTATGAGTACCAACGTCGCAACCCCCCGCGTCTACGGTTTTATAACCACTCTAATCTATTGCTACATCTTTGTCTTTATAACCTAGAACTGTCATGACTACTTTGTTCCCTAAATGACTACTTTGTTCCCTAAGCTTCCTTCTATTACCCACGTATTTAACCCATAACCTGTCAATTTTCGTCGATTACTCATATCTATATCACATCAATAGCTACTGCAGCATCGCTCCTACCTGCCCTATTATAGTTGTAATTCTATGCAGCACGCAGAACAGAATTTACTAAACTAAAGAACTAATTGTAAATTTTATGAGTACCAACGTCGCAACCCCCCGCGTCTACGGTTTTATGATCGCCCTAATCTATATCACATCAATAGCTACTGCAGCATCGCTCCTACCTGTTCTATCCATCCATCCATTCTCGCACTTTACTTTCCATTCACCTTCTCCCATTCACACATAATGGCATTAAGTAAAACAAAACCTAAAATCTGTATTCCTTACTGATTTCCCATTTGTTTTTCTCTAAACTTACTTATTTATATCACTATATAAAGCCCTAAGCATTAAACCAACATCGGCAACCCCCCGATGTGATAAATTTTATGACGTTAATACAGCTTTTGTTACCAAACTCAACACATTCACAACACTTCCCTTAACCTGCTAAACATATTATATCTCATGTGTTGAGCATTCCTCCTACCTCTAATACCATGACCATCTCCCTAAACACATATTACATAACCATATCACTTACGTAGTGTCCTAACCACTAGACGATCATCGGCAACCCCCTGATGATATGATTTTATGACATAATAATGACTTTGTCATCGAGTTCAACTCTTGTCCCACGCTATTGGGGTCGGCACAACATGTTTTCCTCTTACACTCACTTCTGTTATTCGTCAACCTATCACTCACCTCTTTTATACGCATTTGTTCTTTCACACAATCCATCCATATTTTCTTTGGTCTCCTTCTACTCGTTTTTCCTTCTCTACATGCATATCTATCATTCTTCGCGTAATATGCCTTTCTTCCCTCCGCATAACATGCCCGTACGATGCTAGTCTATTACTCCTCATCTTTTCTATAACTGGTGCTACTTTCAAACTTCCCCTTATATATTCATTCCTAATCTTATCCATTCTAGTCACACCACACGTCTATCTCAACATTCGCATTTCGGTCACATGTACTTTTCTTTCATCCGTCCCTTTAACCGCCCAACATTCTGAACCATACAATGCGACAAGTCTAACGATTGCTTTATAAATTTTCCCTTTTTGTTTAAGGCATTCGTGGGTCGCATATTACACTCGAGACCTGTCTTCGTTCGGCTGATCCTCAGGCCAACACTCTCGCTTTGCTCTACTTACATCACTCCATCTTTTATTTCGTCTTTCTCTCTATGTCTCCGTTTATTTCCTCTTTCCACATGCAAACTTATCTCAATATAGATACTTTTACTTTGCACCACATTATCCTCAAATCTTAAAACTGTTACTTGTAACACCTCACAACTAGTTTACCACAACCCCCTGTCCATAAGACATTAACACTCTCTATCTTGTGTTGCTTCATACCCACCTTCCATACATTCATCCTATCAACAAGTCGCTAGGCCTAATTGAACCCGAAAGCTTCCTCTGACTCTTTCCATTTCACGGACAACATATTGTAGGCTTTCGCCTACCTTGACCTAACCTACCTATCTTAACATTATACCGGGACCCATTGAGATAGTTTTGACCATCCTGGTCACGGCACCATATTGTAACTAACCTGACGTGGGTCCCTTAGAATCTCTACCTTACTCTACCTATAAAATTCAATATCTCTCTAAAATGGCACGTGAATCATCTAGCAGTAAGACCCTCATAATGTTGTGTCCATAATAAACCAAGATCTTTCAGAGTTTCGGAAGCCCCGAGTTCAACAATCCCAACGACTTGCTTATATACCGATCTATAGTGACGTGTTCAAGTTTTAAATAATTTATAAACGCTTTCAAGTATTGATTTAATGTAAAGTAAATGGTGATTGGTAGCTCCACCCCGCTCACCAATGATAGGCTTCGTCCCTCTCTTGGTATCCCAAGAGGCACTAGTCATCGACTAATGGGTCTCATAAGTATACCAAAAGGCAGCAGCCTCCCCTCCTTAAACCACTAGGTCACCATTTGGGGAAATAGCGAGACGTATGCAATCATACTTTAAATTAGTTATATACAACGCGGAAACCACCATGGGTAGTAGGACGTCGTTTGTACGTTACATAGGTTGTGAGCCAATGTGACGCAGCATAGGTCGTGAATCTATGCATTTACAAGTAACATAGGTTGTGAATCTATGGAACCGTAAATAGTATAGTAGCACAGGTTGTGAATCCATGCAACTATGAAAGTGTCGAGGCTGAGTCAGGCGTAGCGCAAAACATAGTTAGATATCCGGTATCTCACGTGTGATCCAACCTTCGGTAATAATAAACGGCGTCCCATCAACCATGGTTAGTCATCGTTCGAATGTAACGATAGTTACGGGTTTACATAATGTAAGCATAAGTAATCATCTATAAGCAGATCGCATGGCAGAGCCAGGTGTACTGCAGAACATAGTAATGCACACGAAGTACATTGCGCACAGAGAGCAAGCCCTCTGGTTCAACAACAAACCAATCCCATCCAAACGTCCAACTAGGTAGACATCAAGACAGAACCAGCCGTGCTGAGGCATCGCCGAAGCGATATAACTTACATTCCGCAGCCCCAACTCAACCAGCGATGATTATATGTAGGTAATATACGTGTAAGTATGTAGTATTAAAATATGTATATAAATCCACCATAGGCGGGGTTCAAATATCGTTGGAAGCCTCCAACGACATTATGCGTTCGAACGAGCGACGGACAGCGTGACACATACTGCACGCACCATTACACGAACAGTGAATCCACTTTGCTTTGCATCGGCCCGCGAACGACGGTGGACATCGTGACACATACTGCACGCACCATTACACGAACAGTGAATGCACTTTGCTCAGCATCAGCCCGAGAACGACGGTGGACATCGTGACACATACTGCACGCACCATTACACGAACAGCGAATCCACTTTGCTCAGCATCAGCCCGAGAACGACGGTGGACATCGTGACACATACTGCACGCACCATTACACGAACAGTGAATCCACTTTGCTCGGCACCAGCCCGCGAACGACGGTGGACATCGTGACACATACTGCACGCACCATTACACGAACAGTGAATGCACTTTGCTCAGCATCAGCCCGAGAACGACGGTGGACATCGTGACACATACTGCACGCACCATTACACGAACAGCGAATCCACTTTGCTCAGCATCAGCCCGAGAACGACGGTGGACATCGTGACACATACTGCACGCACCATTACACGAACAGTGAATCCACTTTGCTCGGCACCAGCCCGCGAACGACGGTGGACATCGTGACACATACTGCACGCACCATTACACGAACAGCGAATCCACTTTGCTCAGCATCGGCCCGAGAACGACGGTGGACATCGTGACACATACTGCACGCATCAAGCATACACCACAGCATCGCTGTGCACCATCACATACACAAGCTACCACAGCATACTATCGCATCACCGTCGCTTGTTCGGCGACCAGTCCGTTTGTCGGAAATCTTTCTAGCATGGACCGAGACCGCTCCTCCACTATATAAACTATATTTTATTCTCTAATATTGTTTTAAATATATATATTTTGACTGAGAGGTACGAATCGTCACAATGCCTATGCCTTGAAGGTACCTAAGGTATACGTGGCAGAAAATAGGTACGTGCGCTGGGATGGTGTTCGTGTGTCGTGTTCGGTCATCGGTGTTGGGTGACGTCGTCACCGCCCCGTGCAGGACCCGTGTCGTGTCCAGTTGTCTCGACGCGGCGCAGCGGGCAATGGGGTCGCTGTCGCGCGCGCTCTCAGGTTGCAGTAAAATGGTTGATGCGAAAGTTATTACTCATGAAATAGATGGCGCTGGCTGACCTTGCCTCGCGCTATAAGTTGGTTTGCTATGAAAGTATAATAATCAGTACACCATTTTACGAGACGACGGACGGACGGCAATCCTATTACAGAGCGCCGTTGAAATTTTTGAAAGTGTACCTATATTAAGGTTACGCTTCACAATATTACTGTAAATAAAAAGCGTTGAACAATGCGGCGTAGCTTGGAAGATTTGGTTTAAATTCGACCACCTAAATAATGCTACGAATTAACAATAACTATAGAAGTTAAAAAAAATAGTTTACAGTCCTACTATGTTATGGTTAACCGCTGATTTATAAAAATAGTAATAGTATAGTAAATAATAGGCTTCTTTATTTCTCAAGTCGATATAGCTAATAGTAGCCATGCCCCTAACAGGTTAGCCCGCTACCATCTTAGACTGCATCATCACTTAACATCAGGTGAGATCGCAGTCAAGGGCTAACTTGTAGTGGATTAAAAAAAAAAAACACTAAAAAGTTAGGTACTAGAATAAGTATGGAAAATTTGACCGGACAGGCAAAGTCTAACCATTAGAGTTGCAAACTTACCTTTTAAGTAGGTACGCAACCCTAAAAATTACCTCCTTGACTAACAGACTGACTGAATGACGACCTCCGTGGCGCAGTGTTGAGCGTGCGGAGGTCCCGGGTTCGATCCTCGGCAGGGTTTGGAAATTTATAATTTCTGAATTTTCCCTGGTCTGGCCTGGTGGGAGGCTTCGGCCGTGGCTAGTTACCACCCTAGACGTGCCGCCAAGCGATTAGGCGTTCCGGTACGATGCCATGTAGAAACCGATTAGGGGTATGGGTTTAATGTTCTGCCATTATATTTTGTGTTGTTTTATTAATTGTGTGTTGGAAATTAAAGAGTTCCCGCTGGAATCAAAAGCTTAATCCACGCGGACGAAGTCGCGGGCATCATCTAGCACCTACTAAATAACGGCTCATTAAAAACCATAGTCCCTCCACTGAGTTTGTCTGTTTGTTCGCAACCTAATCTCTCTCAGATACCTACTAATCTCAGAAACTGTGTTGTAAGGTTTTCTCCAATGATAGACGCGTTCTTTGAGAAGGTTGTTCGAAGCATTATGATGATAATCTATACTTTATACTTTAATATTATTATAAATGCAAAAGTTTAGAGGGATGTATTAAAACACATCAATATTTTATCCCAGAAAATTAAAGAGTTTAAAATTATACTCTTTAATTTTATACCCTAATCCAGGTGGACGAAGTCGCGGGCATCATCAATCTAGTATATTATAAATAATTACTAATTGCAGTCATAAACCACGGTTTCTTGTGTTTTAATTCTCAATATTACTTTCATATTATATTATTAAATGCATGGACCTTTAACAGAAGTTCATGATAATTAACAAATTATGTCCATTCGATTGCCCTTGGTACATTAATAATTAGAATTTCAAAAACCACTTTCAAATGCGCATTGTTCCAAAGCACTCGGCGTTTCCAAAAAAAAAACAATATTTCCTGTCTCACGCTTTATGTGAAGTCCATAGTTGAAATCGAATAAAAATAATTTTGATTTACCATACCTACCTAGAAACCCGAAGCGGGGTTCCAATGCGCCGTGGGGTTTCAAGGAGGGGTGAAAGGGGGGTAAAGACAATGTGGAACTAGCAGTTGTAATCAGTTTAGCGAGCAATTTGCCTCTCCGGCCATGCGTGATATATGCCTGTGCTATTCGGCCCCGTCTCCTCTGTACCATTGATTTTTTTAAGTCCGCCCCTGGCTTCCTGGTTGTATTTTGCTATGGAAAAAAGTTTGTGTATTTTCATAATAAGGAACTCTTTAATTTTCCGGGATAAAAAGTAGCCTATGTCCTTCCCCGGAATACAACCTCTCTCCGCGTCGTATTCCTCATTACTGAGGGTCGTGACCCCTTTCCATTAATCAAATAATGGTAGTAGTTTTCTTGGGATAATAATGCGTTGGGTTCCCATGTCCTCCCGAATACGACTCGACGAGTTAGGTATTTAAACTCTTAGGTTTTTGTAACGATTATTATAAGATGTTAGTACCTAATAATAACCGGGACCGGCGGCTTAAGGGACCGGCGACCGCCGCTCGCAACTTCTACTCGAACCGCAAGTATAAATTTGCCGGTATATTGCTATCCCTATTTGGCTGAAGACACATGATCGCGTGCAAGCGCGATAGCAATATGAGCGTACAGAATTTGTTATACATTTAGTCTTGTTCCGTGAATACCAAAAATGATGAATGAAAAATTGTTGTGTTTTTAACTTCGTGTTGTTATTCTGTAACTTGACAATATAGGCTATGTTCCTGATCAATTAGTACGTGAGATATCGTTGGTTTTAATATGAAACAAATAAGGAGAAAACATGTCGTTTATGTCGCAAAAACATGCAAAACGCAATGTGCTTACATTTAATTTTGGGAAAGTATTTTGGAAAAATAATTATCCAGGGACCTAGATAAATACAAGTTCAATCTTAATAATCGCATAATATGGAGGAAATATGCTTGAATTACTAATTATTTTGGTATTACGTTTGTATGAGCAATTCACTCTCCGCTGGCGCCTTAACGTTTTCTCCGAGGCACGGAGGAAACTCCGAATTCGGTCACCCATCCAGTTACCGACTTGGGTCAACGTTGCTTAACAATCGTAATCGACAAATATGCGTTGTCACAACTAGGCCACTTGTCCCTCCTACTCCCTAGATACAACCTACTCCTTCACAAAATTTCATCAAAATTGGTCAAACAAATGAGCCGTGAAAGCGTAGCAGATAGACAGACAGACAGACATAGATGGACAGATTAATTATTGAATCAGTAAAATATACTCACTTCTTGGAGCGTTCTTCGCGTTCGCCGTGGATATAATACTTGCAGGCATAAACAAGACGAATTTATGAAGCAGGCAGGCCTTCGGGGGTAACAGGTGTTTGGCGACTGCTTCTTATTTAATAGTAGTTTGTGATATAAGAGGTAAGTAGGTTTTTACATACGAGTTGACTAATGTCAGCCCGATGACGCCAGTCGAGGGCTGACCATCGTCACGAGTATGTAGAAACCTTAACGCCCGTGTATCACACAATATTTTTCAATACATTTGTGAGAAAACTTGAAAACAAAAGTTGAGTAGGTAGGTACCTACTAGGTAAGTACTCACTAGAAACGCCACGTTAGATTTCTCACGCCAATACTTATTTCGAGATTTTTGGCAGCTATTAAAACCGCGACTTTTTTCTCACATCTAAAATATATGATTGTTAATTTAATTTTATTATTACACATTACTTAAACCACTCATATTAATTATTTAAAAGAAAAACTCAATAAAACTTTTAAAAATAGCCCGCACAGATTCAAGATTTTAGTAGGTATCTTTAATGGCGCGTAGTTGTAATTGCGTTTTTTTTAAATTGGCTTCATGGCTCTAGGTTCTAGCTCCCAGCTCTCAGCCTGAACTATTCAGTCTTTACTTTTTTGATTTATAAAACTTAATAGTAGATTAGTAGCCAAGGGTTGTAAGGCATCAATTGCAGCCCGAGATATTTAGGCGCACGAGCGCAGGGAGGGCGCCTATAGTTCGAGGGTGCAATTGATGCTTACACCCGAGCTAACTACTCTGCTTTACATCTCGATTGTGAGGTAAAGTAGGTCCTTATTACCCCCAAATGGAGCTTGTAGGTGACCAATTAGCGCTCTAGGGTAATAATGTAGCAAGAAAAGCCCGAGGGCGGTAAGTAATTAAAAAAAAAACTCTTCACTCTTTCAAAAAGTTCGCGTACATCTAACCATCATACTTTTTTTAATTACTTACCGCCCTAGGGCTTTTCTAGCTACATTATTACCCCAGAGCGCTAATTGGTCACCTACAAGCTCCATTTGGGGGTAATAAGGACCTACTTACCGAATATGAGAGATGTAAAACAATTTTAATGAACTAAATTAAATACAATTTTTAATTTCATGAAATAATTTCATCAATCCAAATCGAAATGTTATAATTTTTTAAGTTTTCTACATACAAAGTCAATATCATTATGAACCTTCTTGCAAGAACTTTTGATTTAAAAGTAACTTGCCTAACAAAAATTAAAAAAATAACTGGCAAAAAAATAGGTAAGTAGCATGAGGGCAGTAAATTCTGCAAAAAAAAAAGCACGAGGGCAGTAAATTTAACTTACAAGCCCTGTTTACTGTCTGTAAGTGTATTTTTCGAGCAAGTGTATTGAAAATTACTATTAATTCAAACTCAAAACTCAAACTCAAAGTATATTTATTCAAAATCGGTACCTACAAAAATACACCTTCTGAACGTCACGTTTAACAAAAAAAAAATAAGAAGCGATGGTGATAAAAAGCCACGGTATCATAAAACTAAAGCTACGAGGGTTCCAAACGCGCCCTGGTCTGAGAAGAGCCCACAACAAACTCAGCCGGGTTTTGCTTTGTTTATTCTATTTATCCCGGTCTTACCCTATAATTTTTTCGCAAGTTAAAAAAATAATGCCCATGTCACACCATATTAAAATCATCGAAGCCCCGCCGATGAAGATATTCCGTACGATGTGTCAAATTGGGATAATCCGCAGAGTGTGGCAGGCGCGTGGCACGCTGCATGTCTGCGCTGAACATCGTTAATTATTGTCGCAAGTAGGTACAATGCTCGTTGTAATAAACTGCCTCGCTGGTCTAGTGGTTAGCACGTTCGACTGCGGCCGACGAGGACCCGGGTTCGAGTCCCGGGTAGGGTCATAATTAAGTACCTATACCTATTGGGTTTTTCTGGCTAGAAATTCTCAGTACCCCGGAGTTAGGAAGTTGGCGGTGTCTCACCCCTCGGAGACCACGTTATGCCGTCGGTCTCGGTTATTATCACTAACATGATAATATTCCGCAGTCGTTAAAGATCTCCAACCCGCATTGGAGCAGCGTGGTGGGTCTAAGCTCTAATTATGCTAATTAAGCTCTTCTTTGAGAGTGGAGGCCTGTGCCCAGCAGTGGGACGTTATTAGGCTGTTATAGTGGTATACCACTATAACACCTAGGTACCTATTTACCTACCTAGTCGAGACCCCACCAAATAATATGGATGATAACAACTTAATCAAAACAGCAACTCTTATCAAACTTAAAAACGCACTTCTAGTATCGAAGTTGTATGAAATTCACAGTTGTGACGTCATAAAATTTCAACGCTCTTTTTTTCTTTAATCTATATTTTAAAATGGTTATCAAACTTAAAACTAACCGAGGATGTGGATTTTAGGTCTTTTGGAAGACCCTCTATTTAATAATCAGTTATAAATAATTTATTTTTGATATAGGCATCATCCTTATTGTTATTTATCTCAAGAAAACTCACCATTGTGCTATTAATTAGTCCAGTCAAATGAGATCTGAAATCAAAATTTTAGCACAACTTTGCATTTTGATATAATGTAGTTGGATACAAAAACAATGTGTAAAGGTTTTCGTGTCCACATGCCCCGGCAAGGGTTGAAAAAAAATTTCAAAAGTATTTTTTTCGCAATAACTCGAAAACGATAAAAATTAGACAAAAAGTTCGAGTAAGAATATGTAGAGCTTAAAATTTTACGTAAAAAAAAAGGTCCATGACTTTTTTTACTCCAGTCAAAATTGACCGAGTTAGGGAGGGGTGCAAGCTCCATATAGACTATGAGATATCGGGAATATCTCCGATTTAAGTTATTTACGATTTAAGTATTCAAAATAACTTAAATCTGAGATATTCCCGATATCTATATGTCTATATGGAGCTTGCACCCTTAAACTTAAAAACCTGCCTCATAATAAGGGGCATATATAATTATAGGGGGGTAAATATTAAGGGGCATTACATAAAAAATACATACAAAAATGTGACACAAATTAATTATACTAGTTAGCAATTCACCAAATAAAAACATTTATATCAATAAAAAAGAATCTATTATACAACATTATACGTGTGAAATGCAATACAACGTCGGCACGTGACTTTTAATGGTTTAATACGTGTATTAAAGGACAAAGGGACATAAAAAGCAGTGGGCGACATTGATATCATAATCAAAATATGAATTTTTGGGGCTCTCCTGAGAGGGATTATATTATGGCCTCTGAGGGACTTTGTTTGTTTTGAAATGATATTTTGTGAAATTGATAGTTTGTTTTGCTGTTAGCTTAATAAGTAGTACCTATTGTATTGAAAGTAGTGTTAAATGTTTGGTTTATTTTATTGTTGACCCTGCAACATCACAACTTCACAAGTGAAGATGTTGATGCAGTTTCAATCAATCAATCAAAATTTATTTATTCAAATTAGGTACACTGTACACTTAAATTGTACTTATAAAACATGATGGCGATAATCAGTTACGGTATCTTAAAACTAAATCTATGTTTAAGATTGGAAGAGGTAGATAATAAGTATCGCATTTTTTTAAAATACTTCTTTGCTATATCGTTCTGGAACTTTAAATCGCTTCGCCGCATTTAATTAGTATAGGTATGTAGAAATGCTATAAAGAAGGATACAGTACTAAAAATTGAGTAGGTATTCTAAAATTGCCTCTGCGGGGAATCGAACCTGGGAACAGGATCAGTCTTACAAAATTAGAACGATAACTCGTTTTTTAAAGCGAAAATTTAAGTTTTGGTAATACATAAGATACGAACCTATTATAAACTCTATCTAGCCTTATTCTAAGATTTAAAAATAAGAGCTTGAAAATCATACTAATATTATTATAAAGTGTGTCGCGGGCATCAGCTAGTTAAATTATAAACTTGATGATATATCCTTAAGTAAAATGTGTTCCAGAATTTAAAAATTAAAAACAGCGGTCTATTATTCGAGGAAAGGGTATTTTAATTTGTACTCTTCTTATTTCCACGTCCTCAAACATCTTATAGGTATAAGCAATTTCTCAACCAATAATTCTATCCGTACCTACCCAAAAATGAATAACCCTATATTCTATATCGCAGATCTTTTAAGTCGTTCCCACAATAGCTATTCACCATTGTAAGGCCGAGTCTGCACCAGACGCCACTTCGGCATTCGCACGAAAATAAAAATTCGATAAAAAACGGACCCACACGTGCCGGAACATTATTCGATAACCGTCGGGGGCGGTATTTAGATCATTGACGACAACCCTAATTTTACTATCCAAAACTTCATTCCAAACTAAACCATATTCTTCAAATCGTAGAACACAAAAATAAATACCAGTGTTTGATATCACTGATGTTTTTGAAGACAAAGAAAATTGAACTGAATTAGAATAGAATTAATGTTCAAATTGCAATGTAGTATTGTTGACGGTTTAACTCAATAGGGCTGTCAAGAGATTTCTCTATTTATTGGTGGGAAATGCCGCGTGTCAGATCTAACACCAGTTTTAATATTTTCAGGCACGTGTCCAACACGCGTTGGCCTTTGGTAAAAAACTGGACGAGCGTAATTCGCATTTTATTGTCGCATTCTAGTTGTTAATGTAATGGCGTCTTTACAATACTTTTATATATTTTTTGTGGTTAATGATTATAGCTTGTACGTAATTAGTTGGAAATTGACTGGTTTCGAATGGAATTACTGGTTTGGAAAGTGGAATTTACAGTAATTTTGAATAGCGTCTCGTTTAAAGCCTTTGTTGTAAAATTGTTAGTGAGGATAGTTCAGCAATATTGAACCAATTGGTAAGCGGATGAGTGGGCTTGCTTTGGTCGTTAGGACACCATATAATATATGTAATTCCAATTGCCATCCTTTGTCAACCCTATTACTTATAGAGCCTATGTGTACCATGAGAATTCCTATTTGGTCAAAATCAGTCTGAAACATTTTCATTTAACTAGATCCATTTTGTTGGAAGGGTTTAATAATAATAGCTGTTTTTGTAAGAATAAAGCAAAATTTTCGCGCTTGTTTCGCTCGCGATAGTATCCATTATCTCATTTCTTCATTCTGGTGCCCAGAAAACCACTCAAGCAACCAGGGGCCTATTCAATGGATATGACTACTTATTTGATACCGCTCCGGCTTAAAACCGTCTATTCGCTGCTGGCTTGTGCTTACTATTATTACTTTCCTTGAACTTTGCTTTGCTTCTGAAAGAAGTTGTTCACGATCTTTAGTCATACCTACTTGAAATCAGGGGCTGGCTTATCTCTAGTTATAATATTGTTGAATTATACTTAATCCATATTATCTAGTTACCAAAATATTATTATTATAAGAAAGATAATATGATTATAGAAAGATATAAATATTATTGTAAAAGTGTGCATACTAACGCCATCTATTATAAACTCAACGAACTACTTATATAGAAATAAAGTATTTAATTCTAAAGTATTTGTTTAGTTCTGTGATGTAGTAGTAATTATCCACAACTAGATGATGGCCGCGACTTCGTCCGCGTGGATTAGGTTTTTCTAATTCCCGGGGGACTCCTTAATTTTCCGGGATAAAAAGTAGCATATGTCTTTCCCCGGGATATAACCTACCTCTATACCAAATTTCAGCAAAATCGGTTGAAAAGATGAGCCGGGAAAGCGTAGCAGACAGACAGACAGACACAGACAGACCCACTTTCGCATTTATAATAATAGTCCACAATACTTTTAATAAAACTAACTCAGTATTTTTATTTTCCCGCTAAAATACTAACATGTTAATAAATATTATGCAAACTTCACTTTAAAAAGTGACTACTAACGCCATCTGTTGGCATTTTCTTTAGCTACTAGCCCCAATGGAGGGCTAAAGCGGCCATTTCCGTTCACGTGGCGATCACAATAAGAAACGTCGAGGTTATTATAGGGACTGTGATAGGGATATGATAGGGACGTCATCACTTATACATCATAATAATAGCGTTTTATTTACACTGCGGACAGGAAATTGCCTTCTCGCTAAGGGGACTTTTTCATAATATACGACATAATATTTTAGTAATTTTTACCTATACAAACTATTATCAAACGGTGGAACGAATGGATACAGAGCGTGGATGCATCCACACTATACCGCTTCAAGCATTGATGTTATGGTAATGCAATATACCAATTAGGGTTCCGCTGTAAAAATGCCATGTCCTTCTGTCCATGTGTTCAGCTTTCTGTGTATGCTTTGTGCTTCAGCTTTGTGTGTGTGTATAATATAGCTACATATTTTTAAAATCATCTTGCCTTTCCAGTGAAGTGAGAGCTATAGCTGAGCGGAGAGGAAGGTTTTACCGCACTAGTTGGGAAGACAAGTAATAAAGGGTGTAGAAATATTTAGCAGAGTGGCAAGAAAAAAATCCTGTTAGTCACAGTGGTGTGACAATTTGAAGTAGGTACCCGCGAGCCTGCAATAATTATGGTAACGCTACACAGTGGCACTCTAAAATTTTGAAAAACATCAGGTCCTACCTACCTACCTTTATTTTTTAGGCATAGCTACCTATACCTGTCCAGATACAGATGTAGGTAGACCTACGTCCTGTCTCCTGAACATGAAAAGCAAGAGCCGAGAAAAAAATTGATTTCTCTCCTTGAGTTGAATAGGTACCTAATAATGACAACACGTTATTTTCTATAACGATAGGATTTTCATCTGAAACTGTAGTTTTCCAAAAACTATCTAGTATTTGAAAAAAAATACAGTTTATAAAATACCGAATGATGATCGTCAAAGTTCAATATTATTTTAGTAACTAGCATGAGGAACCCTATTGAATAACTATTATTCTGACACTTATTTGACTAAAACTATTCGGTACTTCATACTTACTAATATTATAAATGCGAAAGTGTGTTTGTTTGTTGGTTTGTCCTTCAATCACGCCGCAGCGGAGCAACGGATCGACATGATTTTTGGCATGGGTATAGTTGAGGACCTGGAGAGTGACATAGGCTTTTTATCTTGGACAATTAAGGAGTTCCCGCGGGAATCAAAAAAACTTAAACCACGCGGACGAAATCGCGGGCATCGTCAGCTAGTTATGAATAACTTTAGGGCTTTCAAGTTTCCTTTTAAAAATTAAGACAAAAATTAAATGAATAAGAACTCAGGTTACAGTAATAATATACATTGTGAAAGTTATTACTAATTGACCGAGCGAAGCGAAGGTCTCTGAGTCTACTTGAGTAAATTGGCACTTGTCCGTCCGTCCGTCCGTCCGTCCGTCCGTCCGTCTGTCAGAGCCTTATAACTTCTGAATTACTGAACGTAATTACTTCAAATTTAAATATAATATGTAAACCGATGGCCTCCCGCCGAATATGGTTTAAAAAGTTATAAAAATCTTTATTTCAGGGGGGCTCTCATAGAAGCGAATGCGAAGTAAAATATTTTTTATAGCGTTACGTAGGGTTGCGGTATATCATTTTAAAGACAATTAGGAATAGAGACCAAATATATTTTTTTTAAATTTTTCACCTAAAATTGACGAAATGGGGGGCTTTCAAAGTGGCGATTTTCTTACGTCCAAATTTGACCTCAGAACTCTTAATTTTCTGAAAGGCTGAGCCTGAAACTTATCAATTACTTGAATTATATCTGTACTTGAACAACAAATACTAAAATTAGATAAATATTATAAGGAAACGAAATTATTTAATTTTTAATGAGCTTCA
Organism: Erebia ligea; assembly: GCA_917051295.2. Lineage (NCBI taxonomy): Eukaryota > Metazoa > Arthropoda > Insecta > Lepidoptera > Nymphalidae > Erebia > Erebia ligea. The sequence continues at coordinate 6,217,513 of OU785241.1, forward strand.
TTATTTTTAACAGAACTTCACAATGATGTCAATGATAGATGGCGCTCTGTGATACCGCGAGGTCTCAGTTCGGGGGCGAACCACTAGTAAAATAGATGGCGCTGGACGACCTTGTCTCGCGCTACAAGTTGATTGATAATATAATAATAAAAATCTCAGTACATACAAGATTTGTTTTTGGATAGGAGAAAGACTGAAAGATAACGAATCTAGAAATTTTTGGAGTGTCTACTGTCTCCATTATATTATGGATACACCATAATAGAAATAGTATTGTAAGTACTATTTAGATTAAATTTTTATCAAATAAATATTGTTACGTTGATAATGGTAATGATCTGTAGCATTTATTTCTAGCTCTCCTAAATTTTTAAAATATAATTTAATTTGTTCAAGAAAACTTTATAGAAAGCTGAATGTGGAAAATGAAGTATTTCACGATCTCCGTGGCGCAGTGTTGAGCGCTGTTGTCTTAACGTGCGGAGGTCCCGGGTTCTATACCCCGGCAGGGGGTCAGTTTGGGAATTTATAATTTCTGAATTTTCCCTGGTCTGGCCTGGTGGGAGGCTTCGGCCGTGGCTAGTTACCACACTACCGGCAAAGATGTGCCTCCAAGTTCCGGTACAATGCCGTATTGAAACCGAATAGGGTGATGTCGAACGTATACTTATAACTTTACTACACTATGGTACAACTTATAAGATATTTTGAAAATTGAGTGAAAGTTGAGTTTTTATTTGACAAAAGTACTTAGGTAATTAAGGAATGAAAATAAAAAATACATTTTTAATTAATTAGGTAGCATTTACCTATTTGAAAACAACTAAAACTTCGCTTAACACTAAACTTTTCGTATCTAACGCGCATGCAAAAATAAAAGGATTCTTCTTTTAGTCCGAGTCTGAGAGTGGAATGCTTTCCTGAAAAAGATAATCACAGATTATTAATTACTAGCTGATGCCCGCGACTTCGTCCGCGTGGTTTAAGTTTTTCTTGATTCCCACGGGAACTCCTTAATTTTCCGGGATAAAAAGTAGCCTAAGTCACTCTCCAGGTCCACCACTATACCAAAAATCACGTCGATCCGTGACTGCGTTGCGGCGTGATTGAGGACAAACAAACACACTTTCGCATTTATAATATTATGAGTATGATAAGACGCAACGTACCACAGGCTTGGCACGGTGTCTTTATCTTGTTAACAACCTCAGTTTTCAAATGACTATACGAGTTACGAAATACCGGTTAAAAGCATGTTAAAAGGGAACGTCGGTTAACTATAAAAATTGGCAGTCACAGGGACTGTCAATAGAAGTGAAAACTTAAAACTTAGAATTTTAGTATTAAAATTAGTTTTTTTTTTAAATAATTAAAATAATATAAACCTTAAAACTAAGGCATTAAAGTTCAATTACGAATGTAGTTTATTTATATTTAAGACCTTTTGTCTTCGTAACAACGCGAGCATGTCGGTGACGCAGAGCATGTTGGTGTCGGTGACGCGAATCCACAAGTTTACCCCCTACCAAAAAGTGCTCAACACGGCTAAAGAAGTTTTCACTTCAAAAGCTCTGCGTCTATAAAGTACCTATTGCCTTTCTTGTCGATGGTTGCCTGTCAATAATTATGAAACTTCATAGGCGTGCTTATGTCCACAGTAAAAATGGTTGGACAGATATAGCTCAGGTAGTTGTCAAAAGACTAGATTCGGCAGCATCTAATGCCACGTGAAAATGAGCAGAGGTTACTTAAGCGCTGATTTCAACAGAATAATTATTACGATGCGACCACAGATAGGTCTGGGAATGAAGCAATTGGGTAGGTACTTGACAGATAGTCAAATCAGCAACTTTTTTCAAACGTCAAAACGCGTGCTTAGTATGGGATCTTGTATGAAATTTGAATTGTGACGTCATCAAAGTTCGACGCACTTTTTTACTTTAATCGATAGTTAAAAATGGTTATTCAACAAAACTAGCAGAGGACGTGGATATTACGACTTTTGGGAGATCCTTTATTTAATAATCACTACAAAATAATTTATTTCACTATAAGGCAAATACCCATTGTAGATTGGTTACCTCAAATTTCCCAATAAATATATCAGAATCGTCCGATGGTGGAGACTGGTCGATACTATCTACTGTTGTGATTTGAGGACCTGGAAAAATAATACAAACATAACATTAAAATAAAAGTTTTAAGCGACTTTGATACTTAATAATGTTAAACTTTGATACATAACAGAAAACTGGATCTTAATAGGGATGATGTCAACAAAATCGAATCAGCAACTCTCTATCAAACTTAAAAACCCGCTTCTATTATGGAAGTTTGTTGTGACGCCATCAAATATCAACACACTTTTTCTTTAATCGATAATTTTAAATGATTATTTATCAAACTTAAAACTAACAAAAGATGTGAATTTTAGGTCTTTTGGAAGACCCAATATTTAATAAGTAAGAAATAATTTATTTTTGACATAGGCATCATCCCTATCTATACGAGTAGGTATGTCTAGTAGATTCAAGACCCTCCTTTCTTTCTCCCTTCTGGGCAGCATTCCGTCTGTCTAGGATCCGCACAACACAAAACATTTTTTTTTCAAAAGAAACCACCGAGTTTCTTGCTGGTTCTCCTCGGTAGGAATGGCATTCCGAACCAGTGGTAGATTCACTATTCAAAAGCACTTGCCAAGTCAACTTGAAGAAAAAAGATTTGAATTTGAATCTAGGTAAGCTCCACGTCCAAACGGCGTTTTGTCCTGCCAAGTTAGTGTGCGCACTCCGTGGATACAAGAGAGTAGCGCAGTTATTGGATGCCGACTCAACGATTTCTACTATACTTACCTATAAACACAGACAGACACACTTTCGAATTTATAATATTAGTATGGATTATATTGCACGTAGTGCTCACCCAAAGGAATGCAGCCCATCGTCTCGAACAGATCGAGGGAAATGAAGTCCAGTGGAGGCGACGGCGCAGGCGGCGGCATTGCGCACAGACGATCACCTGCAGACAAAAACAATGAAAATACCGGTCAATTGTGAGTAGGATTATCACACGAAGGGTTCCGTATATTCGTACAAGAGATTACACCATGTACTTTTTAAATACTTGTGGCGATCAAAAATAATGTTTCTTGTATGGGGTCCCTTTATAATTTATTTTATTTTTATTATTGGTTTTTGTAGCGGCATTGGAAATAAACTCTCATAATTTCAACTGTCTATACCTATAACGGTTCACGAGATGCAGCCCGCTGACAAACAGACGGACGGACAGCGTAAGCTTAGTATTAGAGACCCCCCGGAGACCCGGGAGTTTTTGGGGTCCCATTGGCGCCCTTCGGGTACGGAACCCCAAAAAGTGTAAGTTTTATTTACTTCCCCTAAAAGTTAGGTTCAAATGTAAAGATGACAGGCGACATCTTTTCGCAGCGTTTTTTGGGTCAAACTTTGGGTTCAATTCCGAGCTGAAGCAGCCTTTAGAGACCTAAAAGCGTGATTAAATCTTAGGTAACACCACCAATTTAATACATACACACATAAAAGATTGACCAGCCCTTTTTATACGCATGACATGGTTTTTTAAACTTTCACTAATATCAATAACCTATAAATTTTTATTGCTCTGAAGAACTGCACCTTTCTTTTCTCTTCTCTGAAAATCTGAAACTTTCCGCAAGTCATGATTGCGTCAAAGCAATGTAGGAAGCGCGCTTGCGCCTAATAGATGCCTATTCAGTATTTACTCTTGCCCTCGGGGTAGGTTTTTTTTAATTTTTGATTCCACCAAAAGTTAGCCTTGACGGTGATCCTCAACTGATGGAAAGTGATAATGCAGTCTAAGATGGTAGTGGGCTAACCTGTTAGGGTTATGGCAGTTATATTAAACTCATACCCCTTAGTCGGTACTGAAGTAAGTAATTTTATTATTTTATACGTAGTAGGAAACAATAAGAATTAATTCGAACTTATCAACAAATAATAAGCATATCTAAAGGTAAAGAAGATTTTACTCGTAATATTTCTAATTACCAGATCTCAAGTTGTGATCCTCAAACCCGGAGACATTCGCACGCTGCAAGGGTTCCAAGCGAGGCAACGCGCCCGCGACCGACGAAGAACAACCGCTCGAACATGGCCCAACTTTCGCCTCCCCAGCTGAAAATTGAAACAAATTGTTTGCTTGAAAGATTATTTTAATTGATGTGATAAGTTCCTTTTCTTCAATTACTCATACTCTAACAGACTGGCAGTTGCATAATGGCCCTGAAACTTTCGGATGAGGTTAGTACTTAGTAATACCTGTAAAGTTGTATAAAGAAACTTCAGTTTTTAGAGTTCCGTACCTCAAGAGGAAAAAAAGGAACCCTTATAGGATTACTTCGTTTTCCGTCTGTCTGTCAACCCCCTTTTTGCTCGGAAACGCGTGGAGGTGTCAAGTTGAAATTAATATCAAACACTTAAGTCTACAGTCCTTTGGAGCTGTAAGAAAATCAAGCTTCTAAGTCAACGCAATCAAAAGATACAGCCGTTTATATTATAAATTCGAAAGTTTTGATGGATGGATGTGTGTTACTCAATCACGCCAGAACGGCTGAACGGATCTGGATGAGATTGGGCACAGAGATAGATTATAGTATGGAATAACACATAGGCTACTTTTCATCCCGGAAAAATAAGAGTTCCCGAGGGAACCAAGAATCTTAATCCACGTGGACGAAGTCCCGCATATTTTAACACTCGTCAATAAGTTAAAACCTCAATCAAAACCTATAGGGTACTTTCCGTGGACCTAGAATCATGAAATTTGCCAAGAAGTAAGGTATCACAGATTCTACTGACCATTAGAAGACAGCGCAGTGTGGTACTCATGGTGCGGTTCCTCCACAGACAGCTGCAGCCTCCCACCCGGCCTGATCTTCGGTACCACAGTCGCCACCACTGGCACTCGGATCTGAACAGCGCCACTCGCGTCTGCTGCGGATTCTACGTCAATTTCCTGTATCATCAAATTAAATTTATTTATTTGTGAAATACGGTTAGGTACACAAAGATGCTCTGAATATAAAATGGTAGATCCTAGTATTCTACCACACTGTGGAGTTACAAATATAATATAAGGAGACATATTGTAGATAAAGTTACCTGCGGTTCGTTAGAATTATCTTCACTTCCGAGGATTATTTTTCCACCGACTCTCAAGTCTTCTGCTGTTGCAGGCACTAACATCTAGAAGATAAAAATAAAAATTTTGGGTTCGATTGGATTGATGTCTAGAAAACAAACATTTAATTTCTTTATATTCTCTTAATCCTGAGGCTGCCTAGCAGAGATTGAAAGTCTTTTGTATTCTACTTCTTACTTCAAGTTCTTTGTACACTCCCATAGGAATTGTGAAAAATTCAGGCTTAGGTTTTATTCGTCGACGTTATAAAGTAAACAAAAACTATGCAAAATTTTAGATTTCTAGGACCAAAGGTTTGAGCTGAGCTTTGATGAGTCAGAACTTTTGTTTTTATTGTATGGATTTAAATGCTCGGTGCAAAAATAAAAAGATACTTTGCATGTATGCCTTTGTTGGCTCTCTATATCTTATAGACTCCACAAAGAAAGGATTGCACAAGTTCCTAAGAGGTACCTATCATTTAAAACACTAGAATGTCTTACGAAAGCCAATTTATTTGTATACTGTAACGTAATGTATTGTTAGTTGCCGTTTCGATTTTAATAATGCAGCACAAACTCCACTAACTATTTAGTGATTGACTCAATCATCTACCTATAATGAACAACGGCGCTTCAATATAAGTTATAAGGAGGACCAAATAAGACAAAGTTTCCCAGATTCCCTAGGGCGCTAGCAAACTTGACGACACAAAGTTACAAAGTCAGACTAACCTGTTTACCCCCCGGAAGCTTTGCATCAATAACTTTCACAAGAACGGGTGCCCCATTATCAGATTTGAGAGGATTTGAGCACAGCTAAATGGCGATTACCTTATTGCTATGGCCAAGCCTTTAAGGTAAGACTGTGAAATCTTATTGCGTCTCCGGGAAAGGACATTTTTCTACAGAATTTCCACGGAAACTTCCCTTACTATTTAGTAATTAGCTCAATCATTTAACTTAATGAAGAACGGCGCCTCAGTACCGAAGTTAGAAGGAGGACTAAATACGACAAAGGTTCCCAGATTCCCTAGGGCGCTAGCAAACTTGAGGACACATAGTTATAAAGTCAGACTAACCTGTTTACCCCCCGGAAGCTTCGCATCGATAACTTTCACAAGAACCGGTGCGCCATTATCAGATTTGAGCAAAGCGAATGGAGTTTGCCTTGTTGCTAAGGCCACGCCCATATGGTAAGTCTTTATGGCATCTACGATCACACCATTGCTTCCCCATGGAGTTTCCCACGCTTGTTCTGGCTTTATTTCCCATTGGGGCTGATACGGTTGAGGTTCGATTGGGGGTAAGTAGGGTCCAACTGAAGATGTCACTTCGCATTGTTCGGATTGCGTTCTGGAAAATATTATTGCTGTTTAGAGGATGGGTACGCTAAAATCTCACTATGTACATTTGTGGTAGAGTCTTGACCTGTTTTGACGTAGCAGTGATACAAGGCGGTACTCGTGACGTAGCTAATGCACCGATTTGGAACAACAACAACAACACAAGGGTTTCATTCTTGAATAGCACGTAGACTACAAGTTTTAATAAATATAGGTACTTCCTATGAACCTAAAGGAATTTATATAAATTTTGCCTTCTCAATTAGAATGCTTCCTAAAAATAAATTAATTGTAGCAGTCATGTCATGTAGCACAATAATTATTAAATTATGGTTCGATAAAATGTTTTTGGCATCTCAGCCGACAATGTGTTTCCGCAAAGCTTTGAGGAACTATTCAGCAACCAAAAAATCGTACTATACTCGCCACAGGGTTCGACCGTGGCTAGTAACCTCCCTACGGGTAATAGATATTCCGCCAAGCGATTTAGCGAAACCTATTGGGGGTATGGGTATAAACAGTACAACTGCCATACCCCTAATATAACCGGCTACCATTTCAGACTGCATTATCATTCATCACTTACCAAAATTGAAACCTACCTAGTCGACTCAGGTTTCACGTCAGCAGTTGGTGGTGGAGCCACGCGCGGGGCGGTTCTGTTTCTGCCGACCGTCGTGGTGGTGCTATTCTCATCTGGATGAGTCTGCGTTAAAAAGTAAAAAGTAAGTAGCCAGCTATGATTACCAGTAATCATTCATTATCATCATCTGATCTCATCGTCAGCTCGCTATTGAGCACGGAATGACAAGTGTTTAGGCTATAATCCACCTCGCTCGACAGGTTTCACACACCTTTGAGGCTTTGAGAACATTGAAGAAAACTCTCAGGTGCAGGTTTCCTCATGCTATTTTCCTAGACCGTTGTATCAAGCGAACGTGACAAAGGTAGTAATAAATTAATATTACTTCCAATCTTTGGTAGGCAAGTATGAACTAAACTCTTGGATAAATTATACGTATAAAAAACGTATGAGAAAAATTTATGAAATCACGAGGGGAGAGTGCCTTGTCATTTTTCTGCCCAATTACACTAACACTAGTGCATAAAAAAGTCGATCACTATATTATTATGACAACACAATATCATAATTAATGGCGAAACTGCCACAGTTCGCGGCTATAGTGTAAAGGCGAATATGGCCGATATATCACGCGTCCCGTGATTACGTCGTCCAAGACTAAACTGAATAAAATATTTCTTACCTTATTTTTATGGCACACTAGATTCGATTGCTGGTTGAATCCCTTCATACAAATGTTGCATCGGTACGGGCGCTCGTTGGTATGGGTAAACAGATGGTTACGAAGATTGCCTAAAAAAATATAAACAATTACAGAAAAAACTGATCAGATATCGAATTGAGCACTAATAGATACTTTCCTTTCTGAAATCTGGTAATATCAGGTAGGTATAGGATGTAAAAATTAAAGGATAAAACTAAATAAAGGACCGGACAGACACAAAGCGTTACGTAAGGCAGAACGATACACTAAACGTATGGTTTGTAATAGGTACAGAGAACCACTATGGCAAGTTCCAACGCGCGTTCTTCAGTGTGAGCGCCTTTATATTAAAACTAGAGGACGCCCGCGACTTCGTTCGCGTAGCATAAGTTTTTTAATTTATACAGGCACTCCTTCATTTCCGGGATAAAAAGAAGCCTATGTCACTCTTCAGATCCTCAACTATACCTACCCGTGCAAAAAACCACATCGATCCGTTGCTCTGTTGCGGCGTGATTGTAGGACAAACTCTCTATTTAACGTCCTTGGGGAAAGAAATTTCCAAACTGTGGAATACGTATTTCATAATTTTAAATCGGAAGCCCAAATACCAAGTTTCAGGGCTATAACTTGTGAAATGAAAGACTTTTATGCCAATTTTCATCCCCTATTTCACCCCTTTGGGGGTCGAATTTTCAAAAATAGTGAAACACGTATTTCTTCATTTTTAACCCGCAGCTCATATACCAAGTTTCATGGCTTTAGCTTGAGAAATGAAGGACTTTCATATAAACTTTAAACCCCTATTTTACCCCTTTGGGGGTGGAATTTTGAAAAAACTGTGAAACACGTATTTCTTTATTTTTAACTGGTAGCCCATTTACCAAGTTTCATGGATATAACTTGAGAAATGACGGACTTTCATACAAACTTTAACCCCTTATTTCACCCCCGTAGGGGTGGAATTTTGAGAAATCCTTTCTTAGTAAGCGCCTACGTCACAAAAGGAACCTACTGTCAAAATTTCAAGTTTCTAACCCCAGCGGTTTAGGCTGTGCGTTGATATATAAGTCAGTCAGTCAGTCAGTCAGTCAGTCAGTCAGGACTTTGAATTTTATATATATAGATATCTTGACTTAAGGCCAAAACCATGGGCGATATAATTCCTTATAATTCCTTGTATTAGATCGAAGACAAGAGGCTACACGGACTTACCTATCCTGAGACCCCTAGAGAAATCACTTACGAAGAATCAGCTGCAGCTGCATCGAAAGAACATAATAAAAAAGTGTATTGTCGATAACCAGCCCACCGATTGTGTAAGAAAATCGTAATCGTAAACGTTTGTCAAACGTATAACTCGAACTGTTTATGGAGTTCATAGATGCTTACATGTCAAATAGCATGTATGAACTCTTTCAACAGTTCGAGTAATACGTTTTAAACTTTCAAATGATTACGATTGTCTTAGACAATATTGGGCCTCTTATTAGGAGGAGTAAGGCCAAAGCATACATGATACTTTAAGTATCACGCTCTTTGTAGCAAGATTGTGCGTGGACAGAGTTACCACATGGTTTAGGATCCAGAATCTAAATATGTAGTCGCTAAAACGCGTGGTTTCGACGTTGCAATCCGTTGCAATCAGCTGCAAATATTTATTTCAATTTCAATTTATTTATTTAAAACATGTAGGGCATACAGATGTCTCTTATGTTACGTCATGTTTTGACTCTACCACCGGTTCGGAAAACAATAGCCAATAAAGAGTGTCAACTATTGTGCTTAATATGCTCTTAGAATATTTAGGAACCGCGTTGTGTCTGTCCTCAGCCTTATTAAGGGATAAGCATAGGTGATAGGTAGGATATTTAAAGGGAAACCTTTCTGGTGGAATCCTTTGGGACAGATGTGGCACTTGTACGGTTTATCATCGGAGTGGGTCTTGCGATGGGAGATGAGGGTAGACACACGGTTAAACGTTTTGCTGCATACCTGATCAAACAAGTGATTTTTAGTAAGTATTGCTGTAAGATAATGCTCTGCGTCATTGCTGAGAGTTTTGATTCCTTTTCACCAATCCCATGAAAACCATGATAATTTTTAATGGTTTTCAGAAGATAAGAATGCAATTGACTCTAATACCTAAGGATATTGATCGACTAAGAGTATTATTTTGATTCATAAAAATAATCGCTTTTTGGTTTCATCGAATTTTCAAATCACAACGATTATGAAGACGTTTTACTTCAAAAATTACCTCGCATGCATATGGTCTTTCAGTCGAGTGTATGGCGCGGTGTTGGCTGAGCGTGGAGAGCTGGCGGAAGCTCTTGGAGCAAGCGTCGCAGTGGAAGTTCCTCTCGTCAGTGTGGGTCGGCAGGTGGCGCATCAGCGTGTACTGGTGTTGGAATTCGCGACCACCTGATGGTCATTTTTTAAAACAAGATTAACGCTAATATCTTGGATGATCTGCCCCCCGATTGTGTAAGAAAATCGTTATCGTAAACGTTTGTCACACGTATAACTCGAACTGTTTAAGGAGTTTATAGACGCCTACATGTCAAAAAGCATGTATGGTATTTTTAAACAGTTTTAGTAATACGTTGGAAGCTCTCAAATTATTACGATTTTCATAGACGATTGAGCCTCTGAACTGTAGGATGCAAATCAACATTTGTATCGTAGAATGTAGAATTCGTCTCACTGGTAGAATTTGGATAACTGGTTAATCTATGATTTAAAAAAAAAAAGCTCATTTTTCATTCGTCTAATCTTCGTGGTTCACTATTTTGATTGGAAACAGTAGGTACCTACTAGGTACTATATAATTCATAATATCATTGTAAAATCTTTCTGGTAATTTTAAGTGTACAAAATAATGAAAAGCAAAGATGTTTTGTTCCAAAACTGGATAACTTCATAACTAAATATTACCTATAATAAAATGTTATTTTTTTTTAAATTTCAGATATTTAAATGCGGTTTATTTAAAGAGATGATGGTCTATACTTTGTTAATTTCTGTAGTCCAGCTCATAAACAGGTAAGGAAATAAAAGCTTTATTATGATAATACTAACATATTCCGCATTCCCACAATTTCACCGTTCTACCATGTCGCTTGACGTACTTCACGTAGTGATATCTCGACCGTGGATCGGTTTTGTCTACCTTGCATGCGACGCGGCCTTTCGGTTGATTTGCAGTACCTGTATAAAATCCATACTAATATTATAAATCTGAAAGTGCGTCTGTCTGTCTGTCTGCTACGCTTTCACGGTCCACCTGTTCGACCGATTTTGATGAAATTTGGTACAGCGATAGGTTGTATCCCGGGAAAGGATATAGGCTCAATGGCCGGCTCAGTCCTCAATGTCAGTCAATGGCTCAGATCCTCAATCACGCCGCAACGGAGTCACGGATCGACGTGATTTTTGGCATGGGTATCGTTGAGGACCTGGAGAGTGACTTTTTATCTCGGAAAATTAAGGAGTTCTCGCGGGAATTGAAAAAACTTAATCCATGCGGACCAAGTCGCGGGCATCATCTAGTAGTATAATAAAAAGGTATCACTTTCTGCTGTCTCATGAATCATATCAAATCAAAAGTTATTTCTATTCAAATAAACTTTTACAAGCTTTTGAATCGTCGGGCGAATCTACCGCTGGTTCGAAATGCCATTGCTACGAGAAGAGTCAGCAAAAAGCTCAGCGGTTGCTCTTTTAAAAAAAAACCGGCCAAGTGCGAGTCGAACTCGCGCACCGAGGGTTCCGTACAAACCTGTAGTAAGTTTTACATTATTAAAAAAAACTACTTACTAGATCTCGTTCAAACCAATTTTCGGTGGAAGTTTGCATAATACCACGGTACCATGGTAACATGGTTTTACCACTTTGGAAGTGTCTCTTGCGCAAACTATTCAGTTTTGAAAAAAATGATAATAGAAACCTCAGTATAATTTTTGAAGACCTATCCATAGATACCCCAAATTTTTGAGTTTTAGTTCTAAGTATGGGGACCCCCAAAATTTATTGTTTTTTTCTATTTTTGTGTGAAAATCTTAATGCGGTTCACAGAATACATCTACTTATAGAGCAAGATCCCAGTGCCGCCAGACCTTACTTATTTTCTGAGAAACAAAATGTGTGTAATATAGTAGCTTTGGTACGTAGATTTAACGTACGCATACTCGCAAATTTGGGGCGACGGCCAATTTTTAGTTATAAGGTGCTAAAGGTACGTAAAAACGTTGCTAACTTTACTTATTTTCTGAGTGCTGATTTTTATGTATGTTTTACAGAATATTGTTAATAATTAATAATCAATACTCCCAGACTCATGCCGTGGGCCGTTATTTCTGCCAGACACTACAGCCCATTAACGCCCCACTGCTGGGCACAGGCCTCCACTCTCATAGGAGAGAGGGAATTAGAGCTTAGACCCACCACACTGCTCCAATGCGCGTTGGCGAGCTTTAACGACTATAATCATGTTAGTGATAATAACCGGGACCGACGGCTTAACGTGCTCTCCGAGGCACGGGGGTAACACACCGCCAACTTAATAACTCCGGGCTAGTACTGAGAATTTCTAGTCAGAAAACCCCAATACTCAATTAAGGCCCAACCCGGGACTCGAACCAGGAAGCTCGTCGGCTGCAGTCGAACATGCCAACCACTAGACCAACGAGCTTATGAAAAATCTTGCCAGAATTTCATCATATTGGATGTGATTACAAATAATACAATCCTGCATTTTTTTAGAGAAAGGCAAACAAATTCCATTCAATATACTGAAAAATGTATCAGAAAGCATTTATCAGATTCGGTGAGCTAGACTTAAACAGCTATGAAGACATAGAGCAAAATGTGTTCAATGCAATAATTTTTACAGAAATTTATTTGTGAATCTGATTAATGGACGTATGCCAGGCTTCAAGTGTTTATAAACGCTCACACTGTTTCCGACGTAAATGAAAAGTTTAATCACAAGAATGTTACTTTTCTTTACTTTACATCACCTACGAGGAAGGTTTTATCCCGGAAAATATCCATATAAATATCCGTTATTATTATCAATGATGATATCAATTTGAAGTGAGATTAAAATACCTGATTCTACTTCAAGGGGTTCTCTTACAAAACCCGGTAATTGGTCCCCATCGAACCAGTTAATATAGTAATTGTTATTTTGCAACATCCATCCGTTATTTTCAGGTTTAAAAATACTAAGTTCCGTCAAATAAGCATTATCCCATAGGCTGCTTATATAATTCGCTCGCCGAAACTGCACAGAATCTCACTTTTACACGGTGGTAAGTTGCTCGCATCAAAGTTCTTAACATTCTTGCGGCTATAATATATAGCTTAAGAAGATTTTTATTATTTAAAACTAATTAATAACTTAAATGTCGATTTTCATGTCTCTAACTTCAAAAACATAGAACTATAATACAAACTACTAAGTCCCATTTTACCCTCTTAGGCCTGAATTTTCAAAAATTGCTTATACTTACAGGTTATTATTATTTAAAACTAATAATCTAAATCCCGATTTTCAAGTCTTTAACTTCAAAAACTTAGAACCTTCATGTAAGCTTCCAACTTCCATTTCACCCCCTTTGTTGTGGATTTCCGCAAAACTGCTTATACAGGTTTTTATTATTACAAACTAAAAACTTAAGTGCCGATTTTCATGTCTTTAACTTCAAAAACATAGGATTTTCATACAAACTTCGAACCCCCATTTCACCCCTTTTGGGGTGGATTTTCGTGAAATTGCTCATACGGGTTATTATTAATTAAAACTAATAATCTTAATGCCAATTTTCAAGTCCCTAACTTCTAAAACTTGGAACCTTCATGTAAGCTTCCAACCCCATTTCACCCCCTTTGTTGTGGATTTTCGTAAATTTTTCGTACACAGGCCTAAATATTGCAACAAATGATAGTTTGCCTTACTCCACACAATGAAAAAGGTGTCTGAAGCCTTGAAAATAAGGCCAAAATTTTATCACAGAGAAATTTCAAATTGAGTCTGGCGGATGTTTGGCCCATCAGATTAGTCTGGCTGCTTGCAAATAGAATTGAAATACTTCCCTGAGTATCGTGTATGAAAATGAAGACTCAGAAAATAAGTAAAGTTAAGTTTTTTTTTTGCGAGTTTTAAAGTGTCTGGCAGAAATAACGGTCCACGGCATGAGTCTGGGAGTATTGATTATTAATTATTAACAATATTCTGTAAAACATACATAAAAATCAGCACTCAGAAAATAAGTAAAGTTAGCAACGTTTTTACGTACCTTTAGCACCTTATAACTAAAATTGGCCGTCGTCCCAAATTTGCGAGTATGCGTACGTTAAATCTACGTACCAAAGCTACTATATTACACACATTTTGTTTCTCAGAAAATAAGTAAGGTCTGGCGGCACTGGGATCTTGGACCATTACCAAGTTTCAACAGTAAGTATAGGTCTTATAGTTTCGGAAAAAAGTGGCTGTGACATACGGACGGACAGACAGAAAGACAGACATGACGAATCCATAAGGGTTCCGTTTTTTGCCATTTGGCTACGGTACCCTAAAAAGTCAATAATTATTAAGATATAATATAACTAATTGCAGTCCCAAGCATATAGCTGGAGCGAGTCAAATCCACGCTCTTTTATCGTTTAGATACATGATCTTCAACAGTATAGGCTAAGCTTTATAAGGAACATACTTTTAATTAACTTTTTAAACTTGTGTAAAGGCAAGTCTAAAATAGATTGTGGAATTTTATTATAGAAGAGTTCGCCCATTCTCACAAATGAATTTCGGACCTTTTTTAGGCGGACCGAGGGAGTCGCCATAATAAGCTTCTACTTAGTACTATTTTATAATTGGACTGTTTCAGACAAGAAAACATAATAAGCATCGGCAGAAACGTGCTACCAAGCGAATGAGCGTTCCATGTACATCGCATAATAAGCGATTATTACTAACTAAATCGCTTCATTCAAATTTTGTTTTACACAAATTAGTATCTTATGTGCTAACTGCATATTGTGTTCAGCTAAAATACTTGGTTATGTTTTTAAAAAACGCATTAAGTGGTTTGTTTTGACACACAGTAGAGTTTTTCTTACGTTTTTAACTTTATACAAAATGTGTTATGAATCTTACTTGAACTGGGTCCATCAGCAGAAGTCGAAGATACCAGCCCCGGCTCCACGTAAGGCTTTCTTTTAAAAATCAATCCGTTTTTAGACTCCAAGATGGAAATTGGGCCAACTTCCTAAAAACAAATTTAAGGTAAGTAGGCATTAGAAAAAATTAACGGCCTCTCGCGCATTTCGTAGGAAAATTCGCCCATGGGGCACCATAGTTACTAAAACGCCGTCTTTTTTACTAGAGGACCATATTATCTGAGGACTGATGCTACGTAAGCATGGTACACTGTTAGGGCAATTTGTTGATCAGTGACCGAAGTGAGTCAAAGGTATCTTGTATGGAAAAACCTTTGTTTTGGGAAGGTTTGTTGTGGGCTTTTCTCAGTCCTGACCTTTGGAACCCTCGTAGCTTTAGTTTTAAGATACCGTGGCTAATTATCACCATCACGTCTTATATTTTTTGAACGTGACGTTCACAAGGTGTACTTTGTAGGTACTTATACCAACTTTAAATGTACTTTGAGTTTGAGCTTCTCAAACGACTTTAATGACATCATCCGTACCTTCATTTCCTTACTAAGTGCAGCATCTAGATCCTTGCCGAAGCTCGTCTGGCCTGTAGTGCCGAAGCCCGGTTCGGAGATCAGAGAGGCGATGTTGCCGTCTTCCTCCGTCCACGCAAACCTCGCCTGCTCAGCGCCTTCTGGGAAGAAACCATCTCGGAAGAGGCGAGGTTCCAGCTGAAAAACAACAAGGAAATAGTGTAATGTTCTTATTTATTATTAACTAGCTAATGCCCGCGACTTCGTCCGCGTGAATTGAGGTTTTTTGGTTCCCGCAGGAAATCTTTAATTTTCCGGGTTAAAAAGTAACCTATATAATGTTCTCAAAGGTGTGAAATCTACAAAAACATCAGTATGATGTAGTGTCCTACCGAAATTTCGGTTTCGGTTTCGGTCGTAGTTTCGGCAGGTTGGCCGCCGAAACCGAAACTAAACCGAAACTCGTTTTTTTGCCGAAACTCGACCAAAACTGCATTCGGGAGTTCTCCCGTTGTGATCGGTCATGTTCGGCGCGTTAAATTCCATCCAAGCGAGTAAGCGACGAAGACATTTCGCCGCGTCCACGTGCCTAATCTTGTCGTGACTGGCTTGTGTTTGCAGTTTGTTTTGTTTGTTGTGAGTTTTCGTGTGATTTATTTTGAATTTGGTAAGTTTTATTACGTGATATAACATAAGAGTAGGTAGTCACTACTTTGTAAGGAAGTTTCGGTTTCAGTTTCGGCCGAAACTGAGACTGTTGCCGAAATTCGGTTTCGGTTTCGGTCGTAAAAACCAGTTTCGGTTGGACACTAGTATGATGAGTTTAAATACTCATGTTTTTTATTCAAATAAACTTTAAAAAGTGCTTTCGAATTGTCGGGTGAATCTACCACTGGTTCGGAATGCCATTCCTACCGAGAATAATTATTGTATTTTAAATTCAATGATTTTATGAACTAATTTAATTTAAATACTTTAAAAACAAACAATTTGCACACCATCATATTATGGTAGAATATGTTAAGGGAATTACCACTTTGAGACCTAAGTATTATGTACCCATATTCCGGCAAATAAATATTATTTATTTATTTATTTAAACAATTAAACAGCACTTGAACCATCTCGAAGAAACCGGCCTGAGAGTTCCACATAATGACGTTCTCAAAGAAGTGAAATCTGCTGCATAATCAAAGTTAAAAGATTTCCAAATAAACTTATCATCAAATATCAAATAAATATTATAAATGCGAAAGTTTGGATGGATGTATGGATGTATGGATTTGTGGATGTATGGATGTGTGGATGTATGGATGTTTGTTACTCAATCACGCTCCAACGGCTGAACGGATCTGGATGAAATTTGGCACAGAGATAGATTATAGTCTGGAATAGCACATAGGCTACTTTTTATCCCGGAAAACTAATGAGTTCCCGCGGGAACCGAAAAACCTCAATCCACGCGGACGAAGTCGCGGGCATCAGCTAGTAAGAAATACCTAAGTATTCCAATCATTTTAAAATAAGTTTTCGTTAAAACTGATGAAGACTGAACCGATTGTGGAGAAACTTTAGAAATAGTACTTTGTACAGTACAGACAGAGTTAAAATATTTACTCTGAGAGCACAGGAGTCGGATTTCATGGAGGAAGGAATTACGACTATGTCGGATTTGGTATTTTATCGCCATCAAGCACGTGATTAGGTACCTACATCGTTCCTTCCAGAGCTTGACAGCATTGGCTCGAAATACTTCTTATCATACTTGTCAATCAGGCATACTTCGCGAATACTGAAAAAAAAACATAGATTATATTAATAAACTAGCTGATGCCCGCGACTTCGTCCGCGTGGTTGAGGTTTTTTTGATTCCCGCGGGAACTTCTTAATTTTCCGGGATAAAAAGTAGCCTATGTGCTATTCCAGACTATAATCTATCTCTGTGCCAAATTTCATCCAGATCCGTTCATCCGTTGGAGCGTGATTGAGTAACAAACATACATCCATACATACATACATCCATCCATCCAAACTTTCGCATTTATAATATTTATATGGATAACTGTAGTAATTACTTCCCGTGTTTGTGAGAGCTCGGAAAAATAAAACCATCGATTTTGCACTTTGTCTCTATGCATCGAAGCTCTCCAGTCGTATCGGAGCTGTCCCATCGGACAGTGAGAGTGAGGGAATAGAGAGCGCACCTATAGTAACGCATACAATTTTGCACTATAACTTCTCTCCTGCGCAGCTTATCTCTGTGGAGATTTTAAACCACCTTGATTCTATCAAAGTAAATTAAAACAGCTGTCAGTTAAAACTGTACGTTTGTAAAAATGACTTATAAGTCTCTATTGACAGTGATACTACCATGGAAGAAGGAATTACGACTGCCGGATACTACAGACACTGTTGTGTCAAATGACGTATTTATTTTACAAATTCAGTTTGTGAGGTTGTAGGGGGTAATCTCTGGATCTACTGAACCGATTTTAAAAATTCTGGTACCAGTACATATAATTCAATGGGTACCAATAGAAAGCCACATTATTTGTGAGTGGCATAGGTTATAATATATTAATAACCCGAAAAATTAGGGAGTTCCCGTGGGAATTTAAAAACTTATTTCACGCGGACGACGTCGCGGGCATCTGCTAGTCGCAGATAACCAAGTTGTTGGCAAGTTGCAATTTCCCTTCAAATTGGCAAAATCGAGACGGTTATAATTTATCATCCCGGCTAATCCATCTGACTACCTATTACAACTCTGAGGAATGGTATATAAATCTCAATGAAAATCTGTTTTAACGCCTTTAGTATACCGACGCATAGGTACCTATACTATTTCCTATACTGCACCTATACTGCCTATACTGCGTGCGAATGCGTGGGGTGTGGCTCTAAAAGCGTTAAATATTTGAATCGTCTGATAAAGCCAGCAACGTATAAACTAAGTGGTAAGTAAGATTACAAAAAACAGCAAATAAAATTTCGTTTGCAAAAGTTAAAATAAAAATTCAGGTAGGCTCCGGGCGGATGAAATTTCTCAAAAATAAACGAAGATCGGACCTTATTATCTCATCTCCAGGCCGCATCAGGCTGCATTCTTTTATTTCCTCGTCGGAAAACATCATTGATTTTGTTGTATTTCAATTATTTTTCGACAAAAAACTCACGCACGTCAAACTTTCCTTTTTTCGGGACGCCGTCTATTATTTTTCACGATTTTTCATTATTTTGGTTTCTATGGATACGGTTCGAAAATTTAATTCTTTTTTTTTATTTTCGAATAAAAAGCGGCGTCCGTGCACTGTCAAAATGAATACTGGCCGATTTAATGAAATAAGTAACCTCATTTGAACTTTTTGAGTTCAATGCCCGCCTTGATGCGTTTAGAAATATTACAAAATATAGAAATTAATTTAATAATTTAAATAAATAAATTTGCCTCTTTTAGAAATCAATTCACATAATTTTTAAGGTACGAGTATTATTTTCACTGATTTAAATTCTCTTCCATTGAGAAATTATATTTCACCTTGATAAAAATCCATACTAATCTATATTATTATAATTAATGAGAAAGTGTGTCTGTCTGTCTGTCTGTATGCTACGTACAGGAATTATTTGTATCCCGGGAAAGGACATAGGCTACTTTTTATCCCGGAAAATTAAAGAGTTCCCGCGGGAATAAAAAAACCTTAATCCACGCGGACGAAGTCGCGGGCTTCATCCAGTTAGTAATAATTATTATTTAATTCCGTAGTTACTTGGATCCTGATCTGATGTTCTCATACTTTGTCCATTGGTCACTCTCTTTAAAATCGTGCATTGCAAATTTTTAGGAAGCTTTAAATGCAGCTGTTGTTTAAATTCCATTCTACTGCAATCAACCATCCTATTCATAGACCCAAGGATTGGAGTAACCTGAGCGCTCGAAGCGTAATAATTTACACTAGTAGTATTTTTTTTTATTTCGCTACAAGTTAGTTCTTGACTGCGATCTCACCTGATGTTGTGATGATGCAGTCTAAGATGGTAGTGGGCTAACATTACGTGGTACTACATGGCACCGTACTGGAATGCTATGGCTTGGTGGTACCTACGTCCTGTACCTAAGTATCTACGGCGTAGGTACCCTTCTGCAATCAGCAATAATATGGGCTTGTTTTAGTTATTACAATAATATTGTACTCATATACTTACCTAATTGTAATATTATCTAGGTAAGTATATATTATAATCTACTACAATATGATGCCCGCGACTTCGTCCGCATGGATTAAGTTTTTTTGATTACCGGGGGAACTCCTTAATTTTCCGGAATAAAAGGTAGCCTATGTCCTTTCCCGGGATGTAACCTACCGATATACCAAATTGCACCAAAATCGGTTGAATAGATGGGCCGTGAAAGCGTAGCAGACAGACAGACAGACAGCCAGACAGACGGACAGACAGACACACTTTCGCATTTATAATATTATTAAGTAAAATTAAGTAAATTAAGTAATATTAAGTAATATTAAGTAATATTAAGTAATTAAGTAATTAAGTATGGAGTAAGGAGTAGGTATAATGGATGGATATACCTGGTATAGGTAAATAAATGTGATATCAATACGGAATTAAAAAGGAATAAGTAAGTACTTCAAATGAATGTAAAAAACGTCGGTACAAGGAAGCAAGCGGGAATATCTTTGCTTGAATATTTTCAAAGTGGTTTGTTACAGCGGCGTCTAAGTGGTATGCTCATTTCGCCGGCCCTCGAAGACAAGTGTGCTCAGACTTGCCAGTGTTTTGAGGGAATATCTCTTGTTAATAAAAATGTTTTGAGGGAAATGGGAGTAACTCTTAAAAATTATACCTACCTCTTGTACGTTTGCGTCGCTTTTCTTGGTTTTATATTAGAACCTTTTTTGAGGTCCTTCACTTTTCTGTAATAATATTTGGCTGGAATTTTTTGTTGAGATGGAGGCTCTGGGGGTCTACTCTCTTTCTCTAAAACGAAACTTCGCAAACAAACGAACGAAATTTCGTTAACTCCTCTCCTACATAATATTATCTCTATGCTCCTCTCTATTTCGTTTTCGTACACGCAGACGAAGTACGGATCCATAGAAAATTTTCGTGACCGATTGGATTGAACGATTTTGTGTGGGTCTAATAACCGACTAATTACGTTCGTTTGCGAAGTTTCGTTTGAGAGAAAGAGAGTAGACCTAGTAGGCACGGTGGAGGGTTTTCGTTTGTTACGGAAAATGATTGATGCATTTTTGTATGCTTTTAATTTTATAGTTAGTAAAGTAATACAAGTAGGTACTTAATCCAATTCCACAATAGAATATCATTGGTAAGCTTACAATAATTAAAGGCAGGTAGGTACCTTTATCTGTCACCATCATTTTCACCACCTAAAAACTCAACCTGGATCGAGCCAGGTTCCTCCTGTTTGAAGCTAACTTAATAAAGTCAATATTATTATTGGATTAGAATCATTGATGTAGAATTTTAGTATATTAGAATAAATAAAATAAATATAGATACCTACTTGTAAAAAAAATTACTAAGTTCTTACGAAGTTATTTGTATAGCGACATCTATCTCCGTTATAAAGAACTGAACCAAGTCGAAATTCTTAATAGCGCCATCTATTTGCTTAGCATTCAACTATTTCACAATACCATGGTTCATATCTACGTTTGACGCTGTGTTCACAACGTTGTTCCGGAATTTATCGCAAGATGGCTAAACCAACCTAGTTCTTAAATATGAAGCTAGATGGCGTTGATATTATTTTGACATGGTGACGGTTATAATTTTATTAAAATAAAAATAAAAAAATACAGTCGAATTGAGAACCTCCTCCTTTTTTTGAAGTCGGTTAAAAATAATAATAAATCTAGGAGTTCTAGAAAACAATTACCTATTTAATGTTATTTCATAATTCATTTATTTATCACTACGTTCCTCAAAATCAAGATTATTACGAAAAAAAGCCATGGGTGGTCAAACACACCAGGAAAAAATTAACCTAAAATATACATTTATGGAAAATGGTACATAATTTATATACCTACCTAGTTGAACTTAAAATAAAAGTTGTTAGGTAGATAGTAGGTACCTATTAACTAGGGACTATACCTATTCTCTGTCCAACCATTCATTTAACTTTTGATAGGTACCTGATGCCCGTGACTTCGTCCGCGTGGTTAAAGTATTTTGTTCCCGCGGAAACTCCATAATTCTCTGAGTTAAAAAGTAGCCTATGATAAGTACTTACTCTCCAGTATGAAAAATTATGTCTACCCGTCATCTCTCTCTGTCTACCGAAGTTAACATGGTTACTTGTCTCGTTACGTCAAAAGTAGAGATAAAAGTAATATTTCTTATCTCTGGTATTTTTCTCTACGAACCACATTACATGTCGACTATTTTTTTCTTGTAATATACCGCATTTTGTGCATGTAGGGTAAATGAAATGTTTGCCGGCAACGTCAACATCTCTCTCTCTCGTCGCGAGATAATCTCGTTGTGCGCATGCATAGCACACAGGTCCCCAACTATACCGATGCAAAAAATCACGTCGATCCGTTCCTCTGTTACGGCGTGATTGAAAGACAAACCAACAAACACACTATCGCATTAATAATATTAGGTACCGAGTATGATAATATCTAGCTGTCACTCGTAACAACAATGTTAATACGTATCAGCTGGCACGGTGATCAATTACCGACACTAGATCCAGCAAAAGGAGCATGAATATTCAGATTCTTCACTAATCTTGGCATCAGAAACAGGTCCTTATCTAAGGCCTGCCATCCCGTCACGAGGACCAAGATCGAGTGTTCTATCCTTGCTTCGACTGCTTGAATGCGAACCTAAACGAAATAAAGTGATTATTAGAATTTAGAAACGTACTTCGGTAGGTACTTACTTAAAGTCCGTCAACTTTTAACTGCCTCGTTGGTCTAGTGGTTAGCATGTTCGACTGCGGCCGACGAGGTCCCGGGTTCGAGTCCCGGGTCGGGTCACAACAAGTCTGGGTTTTTCTGACAAGAAATTCTCAGTGCTAGCCCGGAGTTAGGAAGTCGGCGGTGTTGCACCCCCGTGCCTCGGAGAGCACGTTAAGCCGTCGGTCCTGCGCCTGATCTCTCTCCGGTCGTGTCGGATTTTCCGTCCCATCGGGCTATGAGAGTAAAGGAACAGAGAGTGCACCTGTGTTTGCGCACACACTTGTGCACTATAATATCTCCCGCGCAGATGGCTAATCTCTCTGGAGATTGGCCGCCGTGGCCGAAATTCGGTCGGGAGGACATTATTATTACTTAAAGTCCGTTAAACTTATCTGACGGTGTCAGCGGCGCCAAATTTCATCTAGATCCTTTCAGCTGTTCTGTTAAGTACATTCATCCATCCATCTATCCATCCAAACTTTAGCATTTATAAAATTAAGTATAGATAATAAATGTGAAAGCGTGTTTATTTGTTGGTTTGTCCTTCAATCACGCTGCAGCAGACTAAGTATAGACAGAGCATCGGATCGACGTGATTTTTTTGCATGGGTATATTTAGCTGTTGAGGACCCTGGAGAGCGAGATTGGGTACTTTTTATCCCGTAAAATTAAGGAGCTCCCGTGGAAATTAAAAAACTTATTCCACGAGGACAAAGCGGATATCAGCTAGTAATATAAATATTGTAAGCTATGTACCTACTAGATTTATATTATAACTAGCTGATGCCCGCGACTTCGTCCGCGTGGATTAAGGTTTTTCGATTCCCGCGGGAACTCTTTAATTTTCCGGGATAAAAAGTAGCCTATGTGCTATTCCAGACTACAATCTATCTCTGTGCCAAATTTCATCCAGATCCGTTCAGCCGTTAGAGCGTGATTGAGTAACAAACATCCATCCATACATCCATACATCCATCCAAACTTTCGCATTTATAATATTTATTTGATTATTTGATTATTAGTACCAGTATGAGAGTGAGTTATTCTATTACAGAGTTGTGCAGCCTCCATTCAACGTCCATCCGTTATAATTTTTTATATTTTAATACATTTAAACTAGTGGTTCGCCCCGAACTGAGACCTCGCGGTATCCATAAGATAGTTTTAACTATATTATAGTGATAGTTAAGAGGATATGGCATGAACGGGAAACTTTGAGAATAGGTATTGAACAGTTATATTGCCGTCGCGCTGCTCCTCGAATAGAATTCCATAACACCCGATAGGGACAACTGCAGCTTGGACCGATAATACCTATGAAAAACAGTCGAATTCTTACTCTCGTATTTTTCTGTTTCCTCCTCCAAAACATAACCGATTTTAATTCTTTTTTTACGAATAATTTAAGAAGGACTCGGGCTATGCCGGTATGTTTTTCTTTTTTTGATTATATCCGTCAAATTTATTTGCAGGATCTCTGATGATGGCACGAAAACTGGGCCATTTTTTGCCATTTTTGAAGGTTCCTTGTTCTTAAAATAATCAATTCATTGAAAAAAGCAAAACATAGGAGCATGGCACGGACACATATGGATTTTATGGAGCAAGAATATTTTCTCTATTGTAATTATCCACGGAGGAAACAGACAAATGTTTTTGTATGGAGAAATCGCCGGGAGAATTCCTCTTAACTTGCGAGAATGTCTAGATGCGCGCTCGTCTTTACGATCATAGACATCAGTACTATCAGTAGACTATTTTTTTTATTCCACGTAAGATGGTGCTAACGTCTATTATTTGTAAGCACAAACGAATAAACTTTTACAGAGCGCTATTTATTGACATCACTGTGAAGTTCTGTTAAAAATACTGAAACTCATTAAAAATTAAATTATTTCGTTTCCTTATAATATTTATCTAATTTTAGTATTTGTTAATCAAGTACAGGATATAATTCAAATAATTGATCAAGTTTCAGGCTCAGCCTTTCTGAAAATTGAGAGTTCTGAGGTCAACTTTGGACGTTAGAAAATCTCCACTTTAAAAAAAATTAAAAAAATATATTTTTGGCCTCTATTCCTAATTATCTTTAAAATGATATACCGCAACGCTATGTTACGCTATAAAAAATATTTTACTTCGCATTCGCTTCTATGAGAGCGACCCTGAAATAAAAATTTGTATTCGGCTGGAGGCCATCAATTTATTTAAATTTGAAGTAATTAGGTACGTTCAGTAATTCAGAAGTTATAAGGCTCTGACAGACGGACGGACGGACGGACCAGTGCAAATTCACTCAAGTAGACTCGGAGACCTTCGCTTCGCTCGGTCAATTAGGGCGTTCGCTAATCGCAGGTAACTTTGTTTAGCAGTCGAACTTCGCTTTAAACGTTAAAGCGATAGCGACTGAAAAAAAAGAATCGCTTCGAATCGAATTCCGTTTGTCTAGGCCCTCTGTGATCTTTAGATACCTAAGCCTATGAAATGTTATAATATAAAAGCTAGGAACAAAATCCTATCATCCACCTTAAGTAGTAATTTCCCACACCTCGTCTCTGGTATCAGCGAGGAATTCCCACACGTACCACGCAAGTCGCAGCTCATGACAAATGACACGTCGCACACGCTGATGACGTCACGAACGTGTGATGCGAGGTGACGAGCCTACACGTACTGCCAACAAAATTGCACACACTTCAGTTTTTTAAGAATCAAATAGGTATAAGTTAGGGCGTAGGTAAGCAATAGTCTGAAACTATTCGAACTTGAAAGTTGAACTTCGTCAAAGTGTAAGGTAAGTATTAGGTAGACTACCACAGAATGCACACCCAATGAAATGACGACAATGAATATTGAAGGTAAGTAGTGCTATTTTAGGATTCCGGTGTAGGTACATGTTGCTTTACTTTAAAAGCTAGTAATAACTTGCAACCCTTATGATTTCGTAAATATGGTGTAAGGTAGAAGGTAGATTTTCATAATCTACATCCTAACGAAGCCTGCTCGAGCTTGCTTGTTTGGAAAACTATCTATATTATTATCTATATTATTATATATATTATTATATTATTATATATATTATTATCTATATTATTATCTAGTTAGGATGTCACTCACTAGGATTCACACTTCCAAGATTTCTAGATATAAGCTAAAAATCTAGCTTACTTCAAAATCAGACCTTCGAATTTACTCAATTACAAAGAATCAATGGGGGTCTTGGAAATGCAGCATTGGAACAAATAATTGAAGTAACTATTTTTTTTTATATAAGCTAATGATAATAATTACTTATATTTTTTTATGCCATAATAATATCAGGTTTAAGAAATGTTTGTAAAAATAGTCGTATGTAATTATATGTAGTTAATTAGATTAAGTAGATTGTTAAGCGATTTACATAAATGCCTGTACTTGTATAAGTTTTTGTTCGTTACTGTATATAATATTTTGAATTGAAATAAACACATCTAAGAGTCTATGTTATCGTAGAACCTCACTAGGAAAGGAGTTTTCGTCACGTGGATAAAGTCTCGGGTATGCCTTGGTGTACAATAAAATTAGCGCCAATATGCAAAATTTATTTTCATCTCGAAACATTTATTGTTAGTACTTAGGTGCTAATGAATCTTTATTGTCTGCGAACGAACCTAACACAAATAAATAACAATCTCAATAAACATTAAACACAATTGCATTATTGTGTATAGTTATTTTGCAAGCGAGTGTCCGGTGATATCTTATAGAAAATGGCCACATACTCCATTATGCGCCGCTAACAATAATTCTGTCTCATACTTTACAATTTTCTGAATAAGTGTCCGGCTATAAGCAGGTGGGACGGGTTTATGCAATAACAGTTAATCACGGTTAATTTATTGTGTGCTAAAAAGGATAATAGGCATTTAATATCTTCAGTGTTTTGTATTAATAATATTTATTTTCTTTTTTTTTAATGTTGCAAAACAATTGTTATTTAAAAACATAAAAATCTTCAACTCACACATCGAGTCGGTAAGTGTTTGGTGGCGCGCGCGCAGACGTGGATGCATATTCTATTTATTCGTATGGCGTTTTGTGCTTAAGCGTGAAATAATAATTAAATTAAATTAAATTTAGTCAAATTAAATAAATAACAATGGATGCATACAGACTGATGGATGGATGACATCGAGTTGACTGATGGGTTCACCACTCAAGAGGCTTTGGGTCCTGAACAGTAAAATAACAGCTACACTGATTGCGTTGATTAGAGAGAATTACTCAATCAAGGAGACAACTCCCAGGGCCCCAATCATGTAAGAATGTCCGATCAATCGTTTAAGATTTTTGTCAAAGTAAAATAAAACATAACTGCATTGAATTAGAGCACAATTTCGTCTGCCCATTCTTATACGTTTAGGGTATCGTACATACCTAAACGTATAAGAATGGGCAGACGAAATTGAGCTCTAATTCAATGCAGTAATGGTTTATTTTACTTTGACAAAAATCTTAAACGTTTGTTCGAACATTCTTACATGATTGGGGGGCTGATTGAGTAATTCTCTTTTTAGCTCAAAATCAACTGTCGTAGCAAGAATATAATTATATATTTAGTCACAAAAACTGAAATTGTAACATCAGTTTCTTGGTACTTAGTACAACTACATATTACATACTGTTCCGAATTAAATTAATGAATAAAGAAATTTTAACAGTTATATTTAAACGCAGAGACAAATTAATTAGCAGAATATAATATTCTCTAATTCGGAATTAATAAGGGCAAAATGTACCGCTACAGTACATATACCTACCTATAATATGGCGCCATTTTTTTTTTGCTGTTTCACTTTCGCATTAGCCTCATCGCATATCGACAGCAATGCGATCTAGTAAACGAAAATGACTGCAACACGATCAACGCTGTCGTCCGTTCCACTATTTGATAAACAGTGGGCCAATAAAATCATGCACCTCACTTTCTTTTGGATGAAGTACCTAAATACGATTTAAATTACATCGTCTTCTATATATAGCTACTTACAGTTGCCATTGCCATTTAGTTTAATTTTGAAGGAATTTTCTTAATTTAATTTTCTGTACAGCATTACGACATAACTAATTAGGCACTTAATAAATAAACAATAAATCGAAGAAAAATTGTGCTTTACTTCAGAATATAATGTTTCGACACCACCGGGAAATCAAAGATCGACAGTTCAATAGCATGATTTTGGAAAAAAAAGTACATAATTAGTGATTTATTATAACCATTAATTAATATTCTTAACTCATCAACTCTCTGGACAAATTCCGCCTCAGACGGTAAAGTGATATCGTAAAAAAAATGCCGATTATATCACAAAAGGATCAGATATCTTAGTGGTCTTGACCACAGAATATGGCTTGACGAGTATATATTTTCATTATTGATCGATCATTGCACACTGAAATTAGTAAAAATTTAGTAAAAATTATCTATCATAAAATAAGAAGCAAATCAAATTATATTTAAACTCAATTTCAGAAAAACTGTCGTTCTTTTTCAACCATACAAAGTGAACAAGTAAAATAACATCGTGCAAATATGTCATATTGCGGATGATTACAAAAATAGCACCAATCACACATCGGACGTGTCTCTGATCATGATCGCATTAGTAATGTGATCATGAACACTTTGCGACGATCATTGGCTTTCCAGTTATAGTGGGTAAATTGTGATCGATCTTTTCTGGCTTTCGCACGTGAGTTCTTTTAAGTTAAATAATTATGATTGTTACCAATGGTATCTATTTTATTTTTATTTTAAGATCCCGAATATTAGATATACGTACCTATTATGACTAGCGTGCCCAAATCGGTTTTATCCTTTCTTATTGAATGTTACGTTACAGGAAGAACCTACGCGTGAAATCTCGAGAATATAATACATAATGACTGCCGATCGGGCAAACGTGTTCTGGAGTGGAGACTTGGTACCACTAAGTGCATTGTAGAATGACCTGAAGGTATCTGGACCGATGAACTGAAGAAGGTGACGAAGAAGCGGGTGGACGAGGAAGGCAATATCAGCAGAAGTTTTCCAAGTCCACTGCTACTTGTCAGGGTTCCATGGAACTATACTAAATTTTCGCCTATATAAAGTCCTTAGTTGACCGAGCGAAGCGAAGGTCTCTGAGTCTACTTGGGTGAATTGGCACTTGTCCGTCCGTCCGTCCGTCTGTCCGTCTGTCAGAGCCTTATAACTTCTGAATTTCCGAACGTAATTACTTCAAATTTAAATATACTATGTAAACCGATGGCCTCCCGCCGAATATGGCTTAAAAAGTTATAAAAATCTTTATTTCAGGGGGGCTCTCATAGAAGCGAATGCGAAGTAAAATATTTTTTATAGCATTACATAGGGTTGCGGTATATCATTTTAAAGATAATGAGGAATAGAGTCCAAAAATTTTTTATTTGAATTTTTCCCCTAAAATTGACGAAAGGGGGGGCTTTCAAAGTGGCGATTTTCTAACGTCCAAAGTTGACCTCAGAACTCTCAATTTTCTGAACTCTCAATCCTGAAACTTGATCAATTATTTGAATTATATCCTGTACTTGAACAACAAATACTAAAATTAGATAAATATTATAAGGAAACGAAATTATTTAATTTTTAATGATGATGATATTTTTAACAGAACTTCACACTGACTCGAATATTCATTTATTTCATATTCATTTATTTGCAACAACTTGAACAATACATCAATAATTGCCAAGTCACCCCGTTAGGGCATATGCAGTTTGAGTGGCAGGGCTTCGAAATTATTATTTTTATGTCTATAATCAAGTTAAAAATAATAATTTCGAATTACAAATGCGAATAATATTTATTTTTTACAAAATTTTGACAATTAATTTACAATTTAACAATTTAATAATTACAATGGACAAAAATACAATAAATCAATGCTTAAAAAAACAATAATTATAGTCATACATCACAATGTCAATAAGAACAATATTTCAAAATAACAAATAATAGCATTTATTTATCAAATAGTCCTTCAACTTGCGGTAAAAAGTGGAATCATTTTCAATATTTTTAATGCCATCCGGTAGTTTATTAAATATTCTTACTGATCTTGAATGTGGGCTTTTAGCAAACATAGTCATGTTGCATTTAGGTATCGCTAAACGGGTTTTATCCTTATTCCGAGTGTTGAAGGTTTGATTTCGTTTAATTTCCTTAAATAAGTGTGGATTTTTTCGAACAAATGTAGAAATTTCATAAATATATATACATGGCAACGTTAATAGTTTTTCTTTAATAAAGTAAGGCCTACAGCTTTCACGTCGTTTTATATTAACTAGAACGCGCAGACATTTCTTTTGCAAAATGAACAGTTGGTTGAAGTTAGTACTATCCCCCCATACAACTATGCCGTAACGAAACCAGGCGTATGCGTATGAGTAGTATGTTGATAGGGCTGTCTCAAAATTGGTTTTCCTTTTTATAACGCTTAGAGCATAGATGAATTTAGAGATTTTATTGGTTAAGTTTTCTAAATGGGTTTTCCAGTTCATATGGGTGTCTATAGATAGTCCTAGTAGTTGAAAGTGGTTTACCTCTTCTATATCTACTTCATCTGATTGCAGTTTTAGACATAATGGTTGTTTTTGGTATGGCCTGAATTGAATAATTTTAGTTTTTTTGAAGTTTATTTCTAGGTTAATATTAAGAAGCCAGGATTTAATGTTATTCAAAGTTTCGTTTAACAGCGAATTAGCCTCGTTACTGTTAGTGCAATTGAATATAATGGAAATATCATCCGCAAACATGATACATAAGCCTTGTTGAACTATATTTGGTAAATTATTTATATATGCTAGAAAAAGGACACACCCTAAAACGCTTCCCTGCGGTATAGATGAATTAGTTGTTATTATATTAGAGGCAACGTTAGTGAATTCCGCTTTTTTTG
Organism: Erebia ligea; assembly: GCA_917051295.2. Classification (NCBI taxonomy): domain Eukaryota; kingdom Metazoa; phylum Arthropoda; class Insecta; order Lepidoptera; family Nymphalidae; genus Erebia; species Erebia ligea. The sequence continues at coordinate 6,247,930 of OU785241.1, forward strand.
TATTAAATTCTTCTATTTCAACGTATTGTTTTCGATTTGATAAATAAGATGCAAACCACTTATGTGTATTTCCACGTATTCCCATTTGGAATAATTTTTCGAGTAAAACTTTGTGGGAAACTTTATCGTATGCTTTCGTCATATCGAGTAGCAACCCTACTGCGTATTTCTTATCATTGATGTAGTTCAGTATCTCTTGGACGTATTTGGCCACTGCGAGTGTGGTCGAGTGATTTTTTCGGAAGCCGTATTGGTTTTCGTTTAGTAATTTAAATTTTTCGAAAAAATAGTATATTCGGTTTGTCATAGCTTTTTCAAAAATTTTAGAAATACTCTGGAGCAATGCAATGGGTCGGTATTGGCTTGGATCCTTTGAGTTTCCTCCTTTTTTTAGAATAGGTTTAATCTTTGCGATTTTAAGTAAATCCGGGAAAACACCTTCTTCAAAGGACTGATTTATTAGCATCGTTGTTGGTGATGCTAACTGATACAAACATGCCTTTATTAGAGAAATAGGTATATCATCGCATCCGAAACTATGTTTGTTACTCATTTTTCGCACCATGACAATGACCTCCGGTTCAGTCACCGGGCTGCAATAAAATGAGTTTACTGCAGACATACGCGCTTCCTCCCCGAAATGATGCGTTTGAATAGCGGGGGACGTGGTGATCGTATTTATTTGTTTATCGGGGTTTCCTACCGATGCAAAATAGGTATTGAAAGTGTCCGCGACTTCGGCCGCCGAGGTGATTTCCTTGTTTTGAATTAACAGAGTGATGTTGCGTTTTAGTTTCCCACTTTTTTTATTTGTTATTTCTTGAACGAGTTTCCACATCGTTTTATTTTTATTTTTTGATAGTTTTAATCGCTGTATATAGCTTAGTTTATCGCTGATTTTAATACATTTACCTAATAACTTTGAATACCTTTTAAAAATACTTTTTAAGGTTTTGTCATTTGATTGATTTAGCATTATCTTCAATATACGTTTATTTTTACATGAAAATCTAAGACCTGTAGTGAGAGTTTTTTTTGAGTTTTTTGGTATATGTTTAATCCTTTTTTTCGGTATATGCTTATTTAAATATTCACAAAGTAAGTTTGAAAATGTGTTGTAATTTTCATTTACAGTTTTGTTTTTTGGTAAGGTTTTTTCCCAATTAATATTCTGGATAGATTCTTTAAAAAAAGTTATATTTGTTTTATTGAATATTCTTGTTGTAAAGTAATAGGCATCAGAAACTTGACATTTTAAATTTGGGGTAATTATATTGCATTCTATGGCTTTGTGGTCGGAAATACCATGATCAATGACCGCGATATCAAGGTTGTTATTTATGTTAGTAAATAGTAGATCGATGCAAGTTGATGAGTTATGCGTTTCTCTAGTAGGTACTTTAATCTGTTGATGTAAATTTTTTTGTAACATTATTTGGCTCAGTCGTAGGCTATTGTTTGTTTGGCTTAGATAATTTATATTAAAATCTCCGCCTATGATAATTTGTATGTTATTTTTATTACAACATATAGGATTTTTATTTAGCACATCTTCTAAAAATTCGAAAAAGGTGTCAATATTTCGATCGCACCTGTAAATATTAACTATTAAAACTTTTAATTTTGGTAACTCTATTGCACAACATTCCACAAAAAACTCACGTGATAGTGTCGTAATGTCATCCCTTTCCTTATATTCGATTCCTTTCTGCAGGAGTATCGCGGTTCCACCTCCTTGAAAGGTTTTTCTGTAATATCCCGATACAACCAGGCCTGGCTCACTTGTCACGTGACCTGAGATATTTAACTACTGCTACGTGGACGCTCGACGGCACTCGTATCAGTCGAGTGTTGCGCGCGGACCGTAGTTATACGTTTGACTTTTACCACAGAATAGGTAATAGTAGTAACTTTTACTCAAGTTCTCGTTATGGATAAACAAAGAAAGATCAGTAAACGATATCGTATCACATTAGGTCGTTTAAACTATAATTAATTAGACCTAACTTATCGCTCTTTGCGCTTCCTAAGGACCCTGAAAGGTAAGTTTGTATCATTTGCCTATCTACATACGTAGGTACCTACTTAGAGTTCTAAACAAAACTAATATTAATACATAATGTCGGTAGTTTTATTATTATATCCAGACAAGATACAGTTTAAAACAAAAGTAAATATGTATACACCATAGGTAGTATCCAATACTATAGTGATAGCCTAATGGGTAGACTTCAGCCTCCAAGTCTGGGGTTCGATCCCGGGAACGGGCACGGCAGCATATTAAACCCATATCAATATTCGGTTTCTACAAAATCTATTAATAATAATATATCTTTTAGCTATTTTTAAAGTAATTGTCGTCATCATTTCAACCGATTACCGACCCATAGTAATTACAAGAACTTAGAAGTAGTCAACCCTAAGGCTACACGCGCCGCGTCTGAAGGGTTATGAGTTACGCGATAGAAAGAGATATTTATAGGTAGGTATTTAATTATTTTCACTCGCAGCGCTGTGCGAGCTGAATTGCACTTTATTACGACGTAACCTGAGTCGCTGATGGTTAAAAGGTCTTCGCGGAGTAACTTTTCTGTTACTACTATTACCTATTCTGTGATACAACATCGTAGCCATCTATTTTAATTAAGTCTGATGTCAATAGATGGCGCTCTGTGAAACCGCGAGGTCTCAGTTCGGGGCGAACCACTAGTTTATTGATATTTTAAACACATTCGTATGCTATATCCAGCTACATCGTATTGCTGTTTGCTAGGATAGCCATAAAATAATATGATCTTCTCATATCTCACCGACTAGCCTTCTGTCCGCCACTGCGATCTTACCTGGGGTCATACCACGCCATACTGCCGACGCTTATAGCCATATTATTGTTTCAATATTGTTGACTTTCGTATTTTAGAATTATAATCCTTACTAGCTGATGCCCACGATTTATGTTAAGCCGCGTGGTATAAGTTTTTATGATTTCCACGGGAACTCCTAGATTTTCCGGGATAAAAAGCCGATGTCACTTTCCAGGTCCTCAACTAAACCCATGCAAAAAACCACGTCGATCCGTTGCTCTGTTTCAGCGTGATTGAAGAGCTAACCAACCAACAAACACACTTTCGCATTTATAATATTAGAATGATTTTAGGAACGTTAAGGTACGTGATCTAAAACTGTCGTTTTGAGTAATATTGCTATAAGCGTTGGCAGTATGGCCCCTGATGATAAAACCGATATTTACTTCGTCTGTCGTCACACCGCAGTGCATTATCCAAATACCATAACATTGTTTGTTATACTGATCTCACGTCCACGATCACGCGCCACCCGTAGCCTGGCTGGTTAATAAACACAACCTTCTAAACGCTTTACAGATAATTTACTTGAACAAATTATATATGCCACGTCTAAGTTGCAAGCGGTAAGCGTTTTACAATAACTGGTCCATTAAAAAAACGTGTGGTGTCGTGGGACACCAGATAGGAACGAAGTTCCTTATTACATTAATATCAATTTCAACTAGTCGAGGTTAAAATAAAAAAATATTTAAGTATAAATTTTTTATTATGATTTTTTATCGATAAAAATCAAAAACTACTTTACAAAATTATCTTAAGGGACCGGCGACCGCCGCTCGCAACTTCTACTCGAACCGCAAATATAAATTTGCCGGTATATTGCTATCCCTATTTGGCTGAAGACACATGATCGCGTGCAAGCGCGATAGCAATATGAGCGTACAGAATTTGTTATACATTTAGTCTTGTTCCGTGAATACCAAAAATGATGAATGAAAAATTGTTGTGTTTTTAACTTCGTGTTGTTATTCTGTAACTTGACAATATAGGCTATGTTCCTGATCAATTAGTACGTGAGATATCGTTGGTTTTAATATGAAACAATTAAGAAGAAAACATGTCGTTTATGTCGCAAAAACATGCAAAACGCAATGTGCTTACATTTAATTTTGGGAAAGTATTTTGGAAAAATAATTATCCAGGGACCTAGATAAATACAAGTTCAATCTTAATAATCGCATAATATGGCGGAAATATGGTCGAATTACTAATTATTTTGGTATTACGTTTGTATGAGCAATTCACCCTCCGCTGGCGCCTTAACACTTTGATTTTAGTATCAATGATTCATAAAAATATATTATAATAATTAGACACTGTATAGCAAACATACATAAACTATACATAAAAATCTTACTCCACGCATTTCCGTTACGAACGTTTTTTGCCGGCTAGGGTTCCATTCCGCATCGTCCCATAAGGAACTTCGTTCCATAAATATTAACTGCTGTTACTTCAATTTTTGGCGGGTCTACTTTTACTATGTGCTACTGAGTAGAATTCTGAATGGGATGATATAGTAAAACTTTGCAATAATATTGGCAATTAAATGCAGCAACATAATTAAGTTGAGAAAGTTTAATATACACAATTATTAATTACAATAGAGGTTTTGTACAGCTAATGCTCTAGCATACAAGTAGGTAGTTCCAGACTGTCTTTTTTGCTTCAAAGTGGACTGAATTTAGGTTGAAATCCAACTGCAAAATTGCTGTTCTTCTGCTTTTCATACAATTTTATTTTGACTGCCGATTGACTACATTATCTACCTGATATGTAGTTCAAGCGTATAACCTTATGTTGGCTATATCTTAAGAAAATACAACCCTGATCAATGAAATAAAATGCTCATATTTTGAGACATACATTTATCAGTTTTTTAATATTATTACGTCATTTACTCTTGCTTAGTTCCCGCTACCGCTTATAACTTGACCGGTGTCCTAGACAAGGATGCGCGGGCGCAGCGGGGCGCGATCTGACAGTAACAGACACACGGTTAACCTTTAGATTGAGACGTGAACCGCGCCATAATAGCTTCGAGATATTGTGATAGACAATGTATTATGTTAATTGTCTAGTGTAATTCGCTATGGAGATGGTAATACATACGTGTACATACTTAAGTATAGTACAATATGTACGTTAAGTGAACGTGTTTCTACAGAGCTGGGAATCTCGTTCTCGGTCTATGTTTACTTTTGCGTGGTTATCGTTAACTATTGTAATTTACAAAATTAGTAAGTAGAGATTGGCGTGTGTGTAAGTTATTCCATACTTATCAGTAAACTAAATAATGTATGCATGTATTACGGGAACATTTTAACAGGTGTGCTTGTTCCATAGAACACCTGTTGCATATGAATCGTTAAAATGTACACCACGAAGAAATGACACCAATATTAATGAAGGTTTTGTAATAAGATAAAATCTAATTAAAAATATAAATTAATACGCGTACGCAGTTACATATCTTTTACGAGCTGATCTTGAACGAATTAATTAAGCCGAGATGTTTCGATCGGTTTTGATCGGGTAGAAGTTCTGAAAATCTTTTTGTATGGAGGTCAAAGAGAACCTCCAGGGATATAGAACTTTAGTCTCTATAATATCTTTCTTCTCTTTGACTTGACAAAATAATATAATGTAATGGTATTATTATAATATGTCATGTAAGTATACTTATTAAATAGTTCTGATTGCATATGAGCAATTACTTTAAGTAGCCTCTTTCACTTTTGTCCAAACGTGTATTAAAATATAAATCAAATTTTCCTTGTTTCGGCCCAAACATGTTTTGTATCGCGGCACGAGATGTCGAGAATAAAAGTTGATCTCGAAAAGGCATGACCCAAATAATTAGAGCTGCCTCACACATAAATCATCTTTCGAAAAATATTTATGAGCCAACGCAATCGGGTGGCCGTTTAGTGCGAAATTCCAATGAATAATGAACGCTCAGCTAAAGCTAAGCTATGACTAGTCAAATATCCATATCCATACTAATATAAATGCGAAAGTGTGTCTGTCTATCTGTCTGCTACGCTTTAACGGCCCATCTTTTCAACCGATTTTGATGAAATTTGGTATAGAGGTAGTTTAGATCCCGGGGAAATTAAAGAGTTCCCGCGGGAATCAAAAAACCCCAATCCACGCGGACGAAGTCGCGGGCATCATCTAGTAAATAATATATGGGTTACTAGCTGAGCCGACAGACGTTCTACGTTTAAAATTTCAATTAATTAAATTCACGCCATATTAATTGAAAAATCGCATAGAAAGAAGCACTTTCAGTTTTTCTCGAATTTTCTTAATATTTTTTTTGAGTAGGTAGTGTAGTGCGCCTGTAGAGAAGGTGCCTGTTTGCGATACCTTTGAAGTTTATTATCGTTATTATAGTTAGCTGGATAAATGGAAGTTGTTACATGAAGTTTCGACTATCTAGGGGTGCAGACTTTGCAGTTCGATAGTTAAATGGCGAGAAGCGAAATAGGTAAAATAGTTCCTCAGCAAACTCCTAAATAATATTATCTTATGAAAACTGACAAGTAAAATTGTCTTTATTAGCAGGTTTTACCAGACTAGTAATGTCAAGAGCGTAGAGCGTCAAATTGGAATTATTAAATTCATTAAAACAGTCTTTCAAACATTTGCTGAACTAAAGAGATTGTTTAAGAATTAGGTAATCAAACTGTTGTATTTAAATATAATCGGGCCACAAGATCGCTACGCTTTCTATTAGTTGCAGTACCTATCACCAGCAGGTGGTGTAAATTTAAAGCTTACAGCGTTACATATAGGTATAAGCACATAAAACAGTCTGAGGTAGGCATTATACGGCATTACTTTTAACGGTAAAGTTTATTTAAGAGAAGTGTACTCGGAGCGCGCACCATACGAACGAAGTTTTATTCTCTGCCAATTAAACACCGTGTTTTTTAATCTAGCTAATATTATAAATGCGAAAGTTTGGATGGATGTATGGATGTATGGATGTTTGTTACTCAATCACGCTCCAACAGCTAAACGGATCTGGATGAAATTTGGCACAGAGATAGATTATAGTCTTGAATAGCACATATGCTACTTTTTATCCCGCAAAATTAAAGAGTTCCCGCGGGAACCGAAAACCTCAATCCACGCGAACGAGGTCGCGGGCATCAGCTAGTTTTTTCATATATAGAGTAAGTTTTCGTAACATACGCCCAGCTGCGGCGTTTTCGGCGGCAACTGTCTCTGTGTCTATAACGGCAACGGTTAAAAACGGAACGGCAGTTATATTAATAATACATACTGATATCCATACTAATTTTATAAATGCGAAAGTGAGTCTGTCTGTCTGTCTGCTACGCTTTCACGGCCCATCTGTTCAACCGATTTTGATGAAATTTGGTACAGGGATAGGTTGTATCCCGAGGAAGGACATGGGCTACTTTTATCCCGGAAAATTAAAGAGTTCCCGCGGAATCAAAAAAAACTTAATCCACGCGGACGAAGTCGCGGGTATTATCTAGTTATAAGTATAATGATTATACAATTTCCTAATAAAATAATTAAATTCAATCTTTTAACAACGCTAATTATTGTAACTTTCGGAGATCTACATCTACTAACTACTTAATCGTAGGTATATTTTATGTATTATAATTTATATTACACTATTTCAATAATAAATTATTATTGTGTAATCGAGTACATAATTATTACTTAACAGTAATTTATTACGTTCCGGTTGAAACTGTCACATTCCACGAAACGTTCAAAAATTAACGGAACCGTTAGGTTCCGTGCGTCGGTCCAACGAATCGAACATGCCTTTGCGCTTATCTACATGCATAGACGACACCTTCATACCGCGAGCTAATAGCGTTCAGCGCCATCTATCGCTGACGTAACAAGCTTTGCAAACTAGGCTGACCAACTAACGATGGATGGCTGGTTGCGATCAAATATTCATTATTATAGGTATTTTTAGTGAAAAGTACAATGTTTTAAAATAACTAAATCTTACTATTTCCAAAAATATTGAAATTATAAATTTATTATGTCAGTATAATTTAAGCTACTCAGGTAGCTGATGGAGGAATATTATCCATACATCCATATAAAGCATACAGACTTGAAATTTGGAAGGTAGGTTCCTTCTATGATGTACACATCAGCTAAGATATGGTTTTGAGAAAATTCACCCCTGAGGGGTTGAAATGAGGGTTGGAAGTTTGTATGAAAGTCCTTTGTTTTTGAAGTTAGAGACTTCAAAATCGGGATTTAGGTTAATTTTAAATAATGGCAAGTAGCCTGTTTAAGCAATTTTACGCAAATCTACCCCAAAAGGCGTGTGAAATGGGGGTTGGAAGCTTACATGAGGGTTCCAAGTTTTTGAAGTTAGAGACTTGAAAATCGGGACTTAGGTTGTTAGTTTTAAGTTATAATAAAACGTATAAGCAATTTTACTAAAATCTACCCTCGAAATGGGGGGGTTGAAAGGTTAGATAAATAAAAGGTCTATAATTTTGAAATATAGGCATGAAAATCAGCATTCAGGTTATTAGTTTTGAACAATAAAAAACTGCATATTGCTATATAAAGCCTCTATAGATAGGCTGTTTGCAGCGGAAAAAATTCATAATCTCATAGGAAATCAGCAATAATTGTACGCGGACGACGTCGCGGGCAACCTCCGGTTTGCCGGTAAGATTTTTTGATTCCCGCGGGAACTCTTTAATTTTTCGGGATAAAAAGTAACCTATGGCGTATAGGCGTAAGTTATATTCCTTCTCCGGGATAGACTTACGCCTATACCAAATGTCATCAATCGCTGGAAAAGATGGACCGTTAAAGCGTAGCAGACAGACAGACAGACACACTTTCGCATTTATAATATTAGTATGGATATCACCGAGTAGTAAGGATATGGATTACTACGGTTTTAGGTACTTTTCTTTTTATTGCAAAAAAGGCTTGCGCTTGATAACAATCATGCTTAATGCAAAGCAATGATGAGGTCTAGGTTGGAACGCACTTCCCAAAGATCACCTGGTCAGAGGCCCTATTGTTTAAGCAAATCGTAATCATTTGACAGCTTAAACCGTATTACTCGAACTCTTTAAGGAGTTCATACACGCTTTTTGACATGCAGGCATGTATGAACTCCTAAACAGGTCGAATTATCCGTTTGACAAACGATTACGATAACGATTTCTTTACACAATCGGGGGGTTGGTCAGCTTGCTCTTAAATAAGAACTGCGTTTGTATGGGCCGCGCTTGAGAGCGGTCGAGGTATACTCCTCCTAACTTGGTATTCGCGAGATTTATACGTTAAGAATTAGACAGGAAATTGATTTGCCCGAGGCATCTGACTCTCGATTATAATATAATATTAGTTAGTTGTCTACTATTAAGATATTAGGCGAAATTAGCAATTTATATTGATAGATTTGTGCACATTTATCAACATTGTCAGTACGCAATTTGTTTTTTTTTTTAATATACATTAACAAATAAGAAAGGAAAGTCTGTGAGAGAAATCTTTATTCTAAACTTTTATCCAAATGTGACGACGAAACACTACTATAAGGTATTTAACTTGTATGTTAGTGAGTGTACATTATGTATGAATTATTATTTAAATTCGAATCTAGAAACGACGTATTGAGCTAGCGGATTTTAACAATATTGTAATGGATGGCAAAGGAAAACTTAATGACATAAATAAATACCCTTTATCAAGGATGTACTGTATCGTAACTAATTAACAATGGTGGGATTTAAACATAATTCATATCTATTGTTATCGTATCCAGGGTGATATTATATTGATGAAATGATGCGTGAATTTAGATTAAAAAAAATCGCGAGAACTCTTCAATTTTCCGAAATAGAAAGTGACCCATGTCACTCTACAGGTCTTTATATGTCTATATCCAAAATATCACATCGACCCGTTGCTTCGATGAAGCGCGATTATAGAACAAACCAACAAGCACACTTTCGCATCTACCTATACTTATAAATGCGAAAGTCTGTCTGTCTATCGGACATTGGCGACTTTTACTAGTACCTAACTACAGAAGTAATGCAACGATGCTATGCCATTCATAAAGTGTAAATATAGCTTTTCTCTCTCTGCATCGTATTCGTCATTGCGGAGTGTCGTGACCCCTTTCCATTAATAACATAATGGCAGGGGTTTTCTTGGACTAATAATGCGGTGGGTTACCAGGTCCTTCCGCATACGACTCGACTAATATTAAGTACTATTTCACCTCTTAGGTTTCCAACGATTATTATCAGATGTTGGTGATAATAACCGGGACCGACGGCCTAACGTTCTTTCCGAGACATGGAGGAAACGAAAAGGCCAAATTCGAAGAGTTTCACAGTCACTCATCCAGTTACTGACTTGTGTCAACGTTGCATAACAATCGCATATTATGTATTATATAAAAGCCAAATACCACTCACTGACTAATCTCGATATCTCAACTATAAAGCATACAAAGTTGAAATATGAAAGGTAGGTTCCTTCAATAAGTAGTGTTGACATCAGCTAAGGAACGGTTTTGAAAAAATCCACCCCTAAGGGGGTGAAACGGGGGTTGGTAGGCTGTTTGAAAGTCCTGTGTTTTAGAAGCTATAGATAAGCCTCTTGCAGCGGGAAAATTTAAAAATCTCTTAGGAAATCAGAAAGTGTACTCGGATGAAGTCGCGGAAGATCGCTAGTAGCTTAATATAGTGTAAATAGCTTAGTTCACTATAAGTTACATGCAAGATATAAATAACTCATAACATTTTAAAACAAACCAATTGTCATTAAGTAACTGGGATGTTCGCAGCGACAGATTTGCGAGGCATCGACGGAACACTATCCCATATTTATTTCATTGTGGGATTTGCATACAACGCATACGATTGTAGAGCTAGGAATAAATAGAACCGCCGGTTAGTATTGTACAGTTTCTTACTGGATTTTCTTGAATTTTTACGAAAAACTTGTACCTAGTAAATTCAAAGGTGAGGTATCTGGCTGTGAAAACTCGCTAAAACCTTTTTTCAATACACTTGCTCGAAAAATGCACTTACAGAGGCAGTAAACAGGACTTGTAAGTTAAATTTACGGTAAATTTGCAGAATTTACTGCCCTCGTGCAGTAAATTTGAAATTTTTGTAAGTCTACTTCACTTCTAAATAAAAAGTTTTCTTGCAAGAAGGTTCATAATGATATTGGCTTTGTAAGTAAAAAAACCTAAAAAATAATAACATTTAGATGTAGATTGATGAAATAAAAAATTGTATTTAATATTTAATTAATTAAAATTGTTTTAAGTTGTATAAATCAAAAAAGTAAAGGCTGAATAGTCCAGGCTGGGAGTTAAGAGCTAGAACCTGGAGCCATGAAGCCAATAAAAAAAAACGCAATTACAACAAGGCGCCGTAGTTTAACTATACTAAATCTATCTGTGCGTGGCGCGTGCCATTTTTAAAAGTTTGATTGAGTTTTCTTGTAAATTATTAATAAATACGAATGGTATAAGTGATGTGGGATCATAAAATTAAATCAACAATAATTTATTAATATTTTAGCTGTGAGAAAAAATCGCCGCCAAAAATCTCGACTAAGTATGGGCGTGAAAAACCATTTTCTGGTGTGTACCTAGTACCTACCTACTCAACTTTTGTTTTCAAGTTTTCTCACAAATGTATCGAAAAATATTGTGTGATACACGGGCGTTAAGGTTTCTACATACTCGTGACGATGGTCAGCCCTCAACTGGCGTCATCGGGCTGACATTAGTCAACTCATAAGTAAAAACCTACTTACCGCCCTTATATCACAAACTACTATTAAAACTCAGGTTTTGAAACTAGAAATATCGTATACCTTTAGGAATTTCCTTAGTAAACTTTAGTTAATTAGTAACCTTTAGCACAGAATAATATAATAGTACTATGCCTTTAGTAATTTAGTCCTCTGGGATGAAGTCATCGTCATTTGAACCCTTAACCAGCTCATTATGAGTTCTCAGAATGAGAAAGATTTGGCCGTAGTCCACCACGGTGGCAAAGTGTAGAATTTTGAATAATTTCTATCGGGCATGCAGATTTCCTCTCGATGTTTTCTTTCGCCGTTTAAGCAAGTAGCACATAATTAAGAAAAGTAAAAAGTGAGTGCCCCAGGATTGAATCCCCAGGATTTAGATGATGAGCATTCTGTTGGGATGCTAGGCTATCAAGGGTGCGAGCATTAAAGGTATGAGTTAATATTAATTGCCAGTTCTAAATGTTCTCAAGTGACGCACGTTGATTGAGGTGGTGCGCATACAACAGAGGTGTCATAAATTCGACTTGTTATCGGCACACTCGCGATTTATCGATGATATAGCTGATACGAAGCGGTGTTCCTTGCCTAATGAGGAAGATTTAAGACGGTTGCTTTTTATATGTTTACTTTTATGCAAATTAAACATACCTACATCTATCACTACCCATATTAAGTGTTTGTTTCTTGGTTTGTCCTTCAATCAAGCCGCAATGAATTGACGTGATTCTTTGCATGAATAACTATATAGCTTGGAGAGTGACATGGTCTACTCTTTATTCCGGAACATCAACGATTAATTTTAATAACACGCAGACCAAGTCGCTGGCATCCTCTTGTGTATTATATAATATATAATTTAAGCCCGCTACCATCTTAGACTGCATCGTCACTTACCATCAGGTGAGATCGCAGTCAAGGGTAGTCAAGTAACTTGTAGTCGAAATAAAATAAAAATTATAATGTAAGTACACTGGTGGACATAATGTGTGTCTTGTAGGGACTACCACAAACCGCGGTCATGCGGCGCGCCACCTGGATCCAGCGGCTCCTTGCGAAATGCGAACTCCGACTACGAACTTCGTAGTCCGCCATATTGGATTTAGAATTATGACGTCACATAACTATGCATTGCCATCCAAACTAAACGCGCATGCATTTCAGCTCAATCGGTTTGGGACACAACTGTTTTAAAATTCAGTTGCAAGATTTGACCTAAACAAACCCACAAACATTGCATATCAAATAAAAGCTTGTACAAAATAGGATCCAGCTCAATGTAGGTAAGGTGAATTACAATTTTTTCTCAGTGCATTTCTTACCCGATTTTATCCCCCTTAACGCCTGCAAACGCCATGCTAATTCCCCGTGACAAAACAATCAGCCATGCCAGTCAATTCTCATCGCCTGTCAATCAATGCGCGGAAATTCCTTGATAGGCACCTGATTGTGGCGGAATGGCGGAATTATGCAAAATTGTTCTCTGGCTTGTTGCAACAACCAATGAGGGTGCGATAATGGTATTACCTCCCTAATTGTATGCTTTTTGCCGATGCTACCTATGCCACTTGACATAATTTTATGAGAAAAGTCAATGGTATAGTTTAAAATAAAAAAAAAAGTTTATTAGGACGCCGTAATTATGCGCCCATTGGAATACCGATTTTCTTTTACTCCAGTACAAGTTAGCCCTTGATTGCGATCTCACCTGATGATGCAGGCTAACCTGTTAGAGGCATCATGGCAGTTATGTCTTAATCGGTTTCTACACGGCATCGTACCGGAACGCTAAACAACTTAGTGCCGATTGCACCAACGCCGAGTTACATATGTATGTTTCGATGCAGATGTTGTATAATAAATAGGACTTCTCAAAATTACTATTTTATTCCTAGGCTAAACATTTCCTAGGTCCATGGGTTAAGCCCATTATATCTCTATGGTTAAGCCACAGAATAGGTAATAGTACGTGTTAAACGCTTGGATGAAACAAACACGTTAAACTTTATTCGGAGTAGGTACAATTGGCCCTTAACAGCACGTCTTTGTCGGTACGGTCAATTAACAAGCTATGGCTGAAGGCTCCCAGGCCAGATCAGAGAAAACTCAGAAATTATGAACTCCCAAATTCCGCTATCGAACCCGGGACCTTCAGCTTATAAGACCACAGTCCTCACCCACTGCGCTAGGGAGGCCGCCTACCCTGGCTTAGAACCTTGTGCCTCTTAAGCAACGACTGATAATTAATATTTGCATGACTATAATCTGGATATTTCTTTTCTGCGCCAAGTCATTCATTAGTTCATTCGTACGACTGCCTGAAAAAAGGAGTAGGTATATTGTTTTCAGAGTTCATGTATGTATGTATGTAAGTTTGTATATTCCACCATAACTTCTATACGTCTGAACGGATTTTGATGAATGAGGTATCGTTAGAATCCTTGGCTTATTCTGGGTGACATAGGCTAGTAAAATTAAAAAAAATATTGATAGGGTGACCATGGTCCCGCATTAAAGAGTAAAGTTGTTTTTTTTTCCAAAATGAGTTTAACTATATTGTCATCATCAAGAAAATGATGAGTAGATTCCAAAAATATATTATAAGACTATATTTCAATATCCAGTGATTCACAAAAAAATATCATTTAACTATGGCAGTCGTATTTTTTAATTCTTTGAGTTATATTCACTTGTATGGATTTACTGATGCAAAACCAAGCGTCTAATGGATACATACCTTAATCAGGGCTCAGATGTGATCGTAATATTATAGCGTAAAACCTAGGTAGTTGATTCTTATCAATTACGGGTTTTACGCTTTATTAATATTATTACGATCTGTGAAGAAAAAGTCAATAAGATATCAGTAGTTGAGATTAGCATGTTACATTGTCTAAATTGTCACGCATTCCACCAATAAATTAACTTACTGGTATGAACATAAAAAAACTTTAAAACCAACTCAATAAAAATCTTAGTGGCACCTGCACCGGATAGCTTCATTAATTATCACATTTTTTCGCGGTTTTCATCACAGAATGAACAATAAATTATTTTTATTACCACGTACTCATTGAAAGTAACGTTTATGGGATATTCTGATATATTATGTACTAGCTTACAAAGTTACATTCATGTCTCAGTTTAGTTATCATACAGTAGCCTAAGTATTGATGAACGACGGGAGTCTTCTAGCATCACATTGCGGCGCAGCATGACTGTGCACATTCGCGCCTATAGGAATCGCCAAGAAGGAATGTTTTTAAAATAATCGATTTTCATTAAAATTACTGGAAATATTTTTCTATTCTTTATGCTTTGGCTTAGTTACTTCTTGCATTGCCTCCTTAAATTTCTAAAATATTATGCAGTTGAAGCTAATTAATTATGTAATTTTCAATCCCTTTAGTACACAAATTACTGTAGTTTTATATACGTTGAACCCCTTATGCCCTCTTCCCTGAAAGGCAAGACACGACTTTACTCTGCACAAGAAAATTCTGTATCTACTGTCTGTTCACAAGCATCGACTGTATGATTACTAAACTGTTATTACATCGAAGGAAAACTTACTTCACTAAAGTGGCGCATATGGTTTTATTTAAATAGTAAAACTGTTTAAAGCCGCTGACTTTTCTTACAAATAATTATTTTAAAAAAATGAACACCTAAATACCTACTTAGTATAAATTTAAATGCAGTCATAATATATTTCCTTACTTATAATATTATGAATGCAGCCAAAAGCAATGAATAATAAATTACGATTATTAGGTTATTTTCTTTATGACCATCGTAGGAAGTGTATTAATTCTTTTAGATTATCACATTTCTAACATCTAAATCAAATCAAAGTACATACAAACGCCATAGCAGCTGTTCATATATTTTGATAAGAATCCCACTTCTACGTTAAATAATTAATGGCGAATTTTGTTTCGTATACAATCAAAGGTATTTTGTACCATAACGGGACTGTCCTAGTTTTCTTTGGGCAAGTGTCAAGTGGCCGGTAAATTGAATTGATTGGTTCGTCTAATAGGAAAAGAGCTGGTGGGAGTTATAATGGAGGCATGCATAATAATTTCCTCTCTCTTAATTATGTTCCTTTTTGCTGAGAGCCGTGACTAATCGCAATTGCAGGGGCCAAAACCATATTGTTACATTATTGTTGACTTTCGTGTTTTAGAATTATAATCCTTATTTTAGGAACGTCAAGGTACGTGACATCAAACTGTCATCTTGAGTAATATTGCTTAATTATTCCTATAAGCGTTGGCAGTATGGCCCCAGGTGATAGTAGTGATTGTAACTGGGATTGGTATGTTTACGTGCTCTCTGAGGCATGGAGGAAGCAAGAAAGTCAAATTTAGACATCCAAAGTCTGTATCCGGTTATATCCGGTTACCAACATGAAACCGGTTGCCAACAGGCTACAAGTTTTCTGAAAGTGCTCCACCAGCTCTTTAACAAAGTCGATAGACTCGTAATAGAATTATATTAATTTAGATTATTGTGTGGAATATATGAATTTATAAAGTAACATTTTTTATTGGTGTTTGTAAGTTCTGATTGAAAACATTTATGGATGTTGATTGGTGATTTTTCACGGTTTGGGTAACGTGGTGTAACTTAATTAAGGTTGATCACTGCAGCCAATGTTTAACAACGATGTATAAATTGCCAATTTAAAACTTAGAAGAAGATCGATTCTAAAAGCATTTGTTAAAAACTCTTTTGTCATTCTACTACCTAAATCCATTATATTCCACTACAGTCCATTAACGTCCCACTGCTGGGCACAGGCTTCCACTCTCATAGGAGAGAGGGAATTGGAGCTTAGACCCCACCACTCTTCTCCAATGCGGGTTGGCGGGCTTTACTCGTAAGTCGTAACGGCTATTATCATGTTAGTGATAATAACCGGGAACGACGGCTTAACGAGCTCTCTGAGGTACGGGAGGCACGACACTAATACTTACCTATTATGAATGCGAAAGTGTGTCTCTCTGTCTGCTACGCTTTCACCACCCATCTTTTCAACTGATTTTGATAATATTTGGTATTCCGGGGAAGGGCATATAGGTCCTTTTATCCCGGAAAATTAAGGAGTTCCTATGGGAATTAAAAAAAAACTAAACCTCGCAGACGTAGTCGCGGACAGCTAGTAGCTTTATAATAACAACTTATTCCAATTATATTTGTTAATAAGGTATGTACTAGATATACACGACTATGAGGTCGAATGGAATTTGCACCTACGAATGACTATTACTAACTTACATTTATCAATTTCTTCCATACATACTCGTGTGAGTAAGTAGCGCGAGTCAGGAACAGGTTAACAATAATACACCTTAATGACACCACCATACACGTCGCGTCGCCTGGAGCCCGGGTAAACCAGGCGCGCGGGTGCCGATGGAATAACGGCTTTTATGTTGCGTTTGAACTTGTCAATTTCTCCACTAAATACTCGTACAGTTTTGTATGTTTTTGGCGACCTCCGTGGCACAGTGTTGTCTTAACGTGCAGAGGTCCCGGGTTCGATCCCCGGCAGGGTCAATTTGGGAATTTATAATTTCTGAATTTTCCCTGGTCTGGCCTGGTGGGAGGCTTCGGCCGTGGCTAGTTACCACCCTACCGGAAAAGACGTACCGCCAAGCGATTTAGCGTTCCGGTACGGTGTCGTGTAGAAATCGAATAGGGGTATGGGTTCAATATAACTGCCATGCCCCTAACAGGTTAGCCCGCCATCATCTTGGACTGCATCGTCACTTACCATCAGGTGAGATCGCGGTCAAGGGCTAACTTGTAGTGGATTAAAAAAAAATACTGTACCAAAGAGATTGTAAGTATATGAAACCTAAACTAACTCTGTTATCAATCGTAATTTTTGCTTTAATTGAACATCCACCACCACCACTACAGCCCATTAATGTCCCACTGCTGGGCACGGGCCTCCACTCTCATAGGAGAGAGGGAATTAGAGCTTAGACACACCACGCTTCTCCAATGCGGGTTGGCGGGCTTTAACGACTATTATCATGTTAGTGGTAATAACCGGGACCGACGGCTTAACGTGCTCTCCGAGGCACGGGGGTGAAGCATCGCCAACTTCCTAACTCCGGGCTAGTACTGAGAATTTCTAGTCAGAAAACCCCAACACTTAGTAATGGCCCGACCCGGGACTCGAACCCGGGACCTCGTCACCCGCAGTCGAACGTGGTAACCATTAGACCAACGAGGCAGTTAACGGGGAGAATATACTTATAATCAAATTAACGTTAATAATTCAATTAATGTGATGTGATTCTAAGATTATAATATTTTTAGAATAAAATATGAATTGGCGTCCGTTATCTATACTTATAATAAAACTGTAACAGGTCCAATTCTGTACATTGAAGATATTTTGAAAATTTTTTTTGGAGGGCACTCATTATTCGATACTGAAGCCAAATCTGTAATTTTTTTCATTTTTGTCTGTCTGTCTGTCTGTCTGTCTGTCTGTCTGTCTGTCTGTCTGTATCTTGGCCGCGCATCACGCCGAAACTACTGAATGTATTCAAACGAAACTTGGCACGATTTGAGCCTATACTACGAGGTAGGACATAGGATACTTTTTATCCCGAAATTCTACCCCCGAAGGGGTGAAATAGGGGTTGAAAGTTTGTATGAAAGTCCTTAATTTCTCAAGTTATAGCCATGAAACTTGATATATGAGCTGCGGGTTGAAAATGGAGACATATGTGTTTCACAGTTTTTAAAATTTCGACCCTCAAAACGGTGAAATAGGGGATGAAAGTTGGTATGAAAGTCCTTCGTTTCTCAAGATGTTTTACAAGTTATATCAACGAAACTTTTTATTTTGGCTTATGGTAAAAAATAAAGAAGTATGTGTGTCACAGTTTTTCAAAATTCCACCCCTAAGGGGGTGAAATAGGGGGTGAAAGTTTGTATGAGAGTCCGTCATTTCTCAAGTTATATCGATTAAACTTGGTATACAAGCTACTGGTTGAATATGAAGAAACAAGTGTGTCACAGTTTTTGTAAATTTTACCCCCGAAGGGATGAAATAGGGGTTGAAAGTTTGTATGAAAGTCCTTCATTTCTCAAGTTATAGCCATGAAACTTGGTATATGAGCTGCGGGTTAAAAATGAAGACATACGTGTTTCACAGTTTTTCAAAATTTCAAAATTTTTCAAAATTCAAAAGTTCAAAAGTTCAAAAGTTCAAAAGTTTCAAAAGTTTTTCAAAATTTACAAATAGGGGGTGAAAGTTTGTATGAAAGTCCGTCATTTCTCAAGTTATATCGATTAAACTTGGTATATGAGCTGCGGGTTAAAAATGAAGACATACGTGTTTCACAGTTTTTCATTATTTCACCCTCAAAGGGGTGAAATAGGGGTTGAAAGTTTGTATGAAAGTCCTTCATTTCTCAAGTTATATCGATGAAACTTGGTATACAAGCTACTGGTTGAATATGAAGAAACAAGTGTGTCACAGTTTTTGTAAATTTTATCCCCGAAGGGATGAAATAGGGGTTGAAAGTTTGTATGAAAGTCCTTCATTTCTCAAGTTATAGCCATGAAACTTGGTATATGAGCTGCGGGTTAAAAATGAAGACATACGTGTTTCACAGTTTTTCAAAATTTCACCCTCAAAGGGGTGAAATAGGGGTTGAAAGTTTGTATAAAAGTCCGTCATTTCTCAAGTTATATCGATGAAACTTGGTATACCCACGCGGACGAAGTCGCGGGCATCAGCTAGTAGAAATATAATTTTCATTACTCATACACGGAAAGTAGGTTTGAAGTTGCCTGAGAAGCGGGTTGAAAGTAATACTTTTCAGCCCTAGGGAGAATCGTTTTCAACTGAATTTTATTGGAGTTCAAATGAAACACGACTTTTTTTTTTTTTTTTTTTTTTTTTTTTTTTTTTTTTTTTTTTTTTTTTTTATACCCGAGTGCATCCATAGACAAGAAGAAAGATAGACTTTATTCATAAAGTAAAGACAACTGATTCATAGACTTTTTATTTTGACTTTCCTTATATTCGTAATGAAAAGCACAGTGTTTACCTCGGGATGAAAGACTTATTTAGTCCCTCGAACTATAGGCCCCCTCGCTACGCTCGGGCGCCAAACCCCGTCTCGGGACTAAATAAGTTACTTTCATCCCTAGGGTAACAATGTACTATTAAAGACATGATTCCAAATCACTCACTATTATTCTAGCTAATCCGGGAATAAACGGCAATATTTTTCTGCCGTTGTTTGTGGAGTGGGTATACAGTATGTACGTCGTATTCAATTTCATGGGTCATATTTTGGTCAATATTTCTTAACTTTATTTTCGGTCTTTAATTATTTTCCTCATATTCGATATGAAAAGTAGTAGGATGTTTATTTCGGGAAAATCTTGCTTTTCCCTCTCGTTTAACAATCTACTATTAATTGCGGTATTTGCAAAGGTATCCCTGTTTTCTAAAAAACTACCTAGCTAATGCCCGTGACTTCATCCGCGTTGATTTACTTAATTTAAAATCACGTGGGAACTCTTATAATTTATACGTATAAGTGTCCTCAACATACATCATCTCAATAGGGATGATGATAACTCAATCAAATCAGCAACTCTTTATCAAACTTAAAAACGCACTTCTAGTATGGAAGTTGTATGAAATTCATAGTTGTGACGTCATCAAATTTCAACGCACTTTTTTTTCTTTAATCTATAATATTTTAAAATGATTATGAAACTTAAAACTAACCGAGGATGTGAATTTCAGGTATTTTGGAGGAACCTCTATTTAATAATCAGTTAGAAATAATTTATTTTTGATATCTAGGCATCATCCTTATCGAGGATAAATTTGTAAGGCTAAAATATTTATGCGAAGAGAGTTAACTAGCCCGTTCGAATGCAGCACGCCGCGTAAGTGAGCAAGTTGATGATAGGAAATACCCTATTGTTAGGTAAATTAATACTACATATAAAATCTTGTAAACCAGCTAGTTTCTATATAAATAAGCATCGATTATAGTATGACCACTATGAATGATACTTTTATTGCCAGCAGCAAATGTTTTTTTAATACACTTCAAGTTAGCCCTTGACTGCGATTTCACCTGGTTATAAGTACCTTATGATACAGTCTAAGATGGTAGCGGGCTAACCTGTCAGGGGTATGACAAATCGGTTTCTACACTTCATCGTACCGGAACGATAAATCGCTTACGTCTTTGCCGAAAGGATGGTATGGTAACTAGACTCCGCCGACATGATCACACCAGATAACATTCAGAAATTATGAATTCCTAGACTGACCCTACCAGGGATCCAACCCGGGACCACTGTAAGAACACAGCGCTAACCACTGCACTAGGAAGGTCGTCCAAAAATGTTAACATTTTATTACATATTTTTTTACTAAGTAATCTATTATTTTTTTAATAATTAATTTAATTTTTAATTGTCTTTATATATTATGTAAGTCGTCTTCTTGACACCTTTGCACGGTGGAACCAGTAAACCTATCTTCACCTTTAGATCAAAGGAAGCTTGCATCCTAGAGAAGGATCAAATGATAACTTTTAACTCGAAAGTTAATTTTTATCTGTGTTTCCCGTAGGTCTTGGCATGGCAAATATATTGAGCTGATGCAAGCAAGCAACGGATACAAATCATAACAATTTATCATGAAGTGACGATTCATAATAATATAAAAAGTACCTATTATGTACCGAGGTACTTAGAAAGGTAAAACTTGATTGACTTTTACAATTTATTTTAAAAGAAAGTAAGGCAAAAAAAATTTTAAAAATAAAAGGAAATAGGGAGGTTTTGGCATAAAAAGGAATTCCACCACATTTTCAGCCACTTTGAAACAATATCCGTTGTAAAATTAGGTTACGTTATGTTATTTTGTAAAATTACCCTAACAGAGGGGATGGCAGATTGACAACATTGGCTTTTCTTTACTTAATTTAGTAGAGAGTAGGAGGTACATTATTTCAATTATATGAAACGCCTCAATAAGCTTTTGTTCGTACATATTTGAACTTAGATACAAATTGTAAAAGTTCATAGTATGTGGTCTGATTTTTCAATCATTAGTTTGACTTGAAATGAAATGAAATGTTTGAAATGCAAAAAAATATTGTTTTATGATAATACTAGCTGATGCCCGCAACTTCTTCCGCGTGGATTGAGGTTTTTTGGTTCCCGCGGGAACTCTTTAATAAGTAGCCTATGTATTATTTCAGACTATAATCTATCTCTGTGCCAAATTTCATCCAGATCCGGTCAGTCCTTCGGGCGTGATTGAGTAATAAACATCCATCCATCCATCCGTACATCCATCCAAACTTTCGCATTTCTAATAATAATAGGTAGTATAGATTAGTATAGATTAAAGGACATCATGTACCACATTTGATGAGTCGGGACCACAGATAAAATCATAGTTACACTTGTCCGAACTCTATCATCGATTCCGAAATCATATTCTTCTTAGAGCTGGCTAGAAAGTCAGCAGTTGCTCTTAGGTACTTTGAAAATAAGAAGATGGTTGATTTAAGTAGGTAAGTAATAATAATATTCTTGCGAAAGAATAATAAGGAAAAAGAACATCACGAACAATTTCACATCTAGAGAATACCTTCATTCCTTGAGCCTTGTTCTGAGCGCTCATCATGTATTTAGCAAGGAATCTCTATTGATGATAGCGTTACATTCATAAGCGAGCGCGGGAAACAAAACAAAATGGCCGTCCGTCTACAACAATCACTCTATTTAGGGTTGCCAAATAGCAAAATCCATACTAATATTATAAATGCGAAAGTGTGTCTACTGACTGTATGTCTGCTACGCTTTCACTACCCATCTGTTTAACCGATTTTGATGAAATTTGGTACAGGGATAGGCACTCTTAAATTATAAAACAAGAGTGTCTGACAGGGGGTTGCAATGGTACTAAGTGTCTGACAATGGATAACGTGGTTTCTAATATTATTCCAAAGAAAAATATAAAAAAACGAAGCGTAATAGGTACTTTAACGAATTTGCGGTGCCACCTTTTCTACCTGATGCCTTCCAAAGCAACGGCGATCCAAACTTCATAGTCGGAGATCGTTTATACCTCTATTAGAGACATACATAGAAAAACTTTCAGCTTTAATAAAATAACGAAGGTCTGATCGTCGCGGGATCTTGCTATTTAAAGATAGAGCAAATATATGCCATAATAATAAGTATTATTATTTTGTTCAACCCTGAAAATCTAGCGGCCGGCAATTAAAACGAGTTTAAAATCTCGTTCCACTGACAAATTGCAATAAATAAGAATACTTAAATCTGCACGGCGATTTAGACTGAAACGGGAGTAATATGTGATCTTTAGAATATGTTGTATTATCTAGGACGTAGAGTTCAGATTATTTCACCTATCATTAAGGCAGAAACTTGTTAAGCAGTTGCAGCATGAGCCATTACCGCATCCTTAACGGATAGGTACGGTGACAATTATATACATCTTAGAAGAGAACCCTATATCAATAATACTTAAGTTATACTCAGGAGATAAGTAGCTTTAAGGGGCTAATATCTAACTATTACCTATTCTGTGCTAATATTCCCACGCTAGTCGCAACAATGTTTTAAGCCAAATAAATATAAGAAGAATATTGATGTATCCAATTTATCTATAAAATTTGTCATCGATAGTCGTCTTAAATTCCCACAGTCTAGTGAATTGACACTCTTAGACAAAGTCAATGCAAAAGTTACTATTAAATATAATATACTTCTATACTATGGTGAAAGATGGCACTGAGACAGATTATAGTCTGGAATAACACATACTCGAAGGCTACTTTTTATCTCGGAAACTCTAAGAGTTCCCGCGGTTACCAAAAACCTCAATCCACGCGGACGAAGTCGCGGGTATCAGTTATATAAATATAATTCTCTCCAGTAAATCCCACTCTTTTCAGGGGTCATACTGCCAACGCACAAAGTATTACTTAAGAAATATTACTCAAAATTACAGTTTGATATCACGTACCGTGACGTTCCTAAAATACCTAAGGATTATAATAATTGTGTACGGGCACGAAATAAGCGGTAGCGGGGCGACGGCGAAGCGGGGCGATGGAATTCGAGAGCTGGCGACGAATTTCGGGAAGGTGTTTTTAGGCAATCTGAAATTGTGGAAAAATATAATTTCGTTCATTGGCGAATCCAGTTCTGCCAGTCTGGTAGAGCGTTTGCGGTTATTTCGCTACTGCGCAGCATATATCAAAAACCGAAAAATCATTTTTTTGGCAACTTGATTTTTTTATCTTTAAATTTTATAAGTACTTATAGAATTCGAAAAAATAAATCCCAGACGTTTTTGTCGGTTATAAAGTATTACCCGACCTCTTTCAAATTGTTCCCGAAATTCGTCGCCAGCTCTCCGACTAATCGCATCGCCCCGCTGCCGCCGTCTCCCCGCTACCGCTCATTTCGTGCCCGTACAAAACACGAAAGTCAAATATAATGAAACAGCGTTGGCAGTATGGCCCCAGTACATGACTCACAGTACATAAGGAACTTACGCTTACTTGTTAGGGAATGGTAAAACAAAAAAGAATCAGCCTCCCGATTACGTAAGAATTGTCGATCAAACGTTAAAGATTTTCGTCAAAGTAAAATAAACCATGACAGCATTGAATTAGAGCTCAATTTCGTCTGCCCATTCGTATACGTTTAGGGTATCGTACATACCTAAACGTATAACAATGGGCAGACGAAATTCAGCTCTAATTCAATGCAATTATGGTTTATTTTAGTTTGACGAAAATCTTTAACGTTTGATCGGCCATTCTTACATGATTGGGGCCCTGGTTCATAAGTAAGTATGTGTGTACAGAATTCTTATAATATATAGGGGAACTACTTAAGACCTAACAACACAGCTAAAAGTCCAATTTTTGTGGTAGATTTGATAAAGTCAATATCAATTACCTTGCAGTTACGAGGCGGAAAGTTAATGAGATTAATTATTATTTATCAAGTGAGATTTTGATCGAAACGTTGATTTCACATTTTGAGAACCAGAAGCCAATTTATTTTTATAAATATCTTAATCGACATCGAAATGTTTAACATAGCAGGCCAATCATTATAGCATTATGATAAAATTGTACTTAATAAGACGCATACGCGGACCAGTTTTCATAATTTCTCATTCTTTCTTTTCACCCATCAATTTCGCATTGTCGGCTCAAGAAAGGTAGCCGAACTGTATCAAAATGCGTATATAAATCAAATTGACCTCGAAATGTTTTGCTTTCGGCAAAGGGGATTGTCCAAAATGTATGAGCCGCAGGTCCGGTTAATGTACTCGTAGGTGCATTCACTATTAGCAATTAAGGTATAAAAATGATAAATAATAATTACGTAGATCTATATACTTATAATGAAACTGTAACTGGCTACTGGACGATAATAATATTATGTAGATTGAATATTTTTTGAAAATGATGTATTAATAATTTGAAGAAAGCCCTATTTTCGATACTATAAGCCCAAAACATTTTTTGTTTATCTGTATGTTAAACGTGCCAAAGAAGTATATTATACCTACTAATAAAATACAAAAAAGTAGAATAAGAATAGGTATCATTTAAGAGATAGCAATAAAAATGGCGACTGACATAATATTACACTGAAAGGTACTACTGAAAAAAATTAATACAGATACTTATCTGTGTTAATTTTTTTCTAAAACGGCGCCATATAAAAAAACTTGCAAAAGAAAACTAATGTAAATTTCACTAATTTAGTAGTCATGTAGTAGTAGTTTTTCTCTATTTGTTGAACAGTCTTTTATACTAACCAAAGGCCGAAATTGGGACGTCTCCTTTCGGCCATTACCTCGGGCGCAAAAGGAGCAATTCGGGTCAGTTTTTTGGCCTTTTCCACGTCAGGTCCCGTAAGATTTGCGCACGAGTCGGTTGTAATAATTGTACTTGCGCACTCATTGTTCTCCCGCCAGATAAAAAGAAACATGGCCGCTCGTTTAATTAAAATTTTGTTCCGAGAAGGCGAATTTGGCTCGGTTTTTGTGAAACATTTTGTTACATATTCATACATTAATGAAACGAAATTTTTGGTGGTCCGGCCGTTGGCTACTTTCGCAAATGTTGATGTGGGAAATTACAAATTAACGGTTGTAAGGGAACTGTTATCTTAAATCTAGAGCGTTTTCGAAGACATCGATTGTTCTCTGTCGAACCGCCATCACTATTTAAATGCTTTGCATACTTTGCTTTCGATTCACTTCAACAGACAAGTGTTTTCATTCTTCAAATTATTAGTTAATACCTACGAGAACTTTAGGCCAAAGTACCCATACTTTAGCAGTCAATCAATCAATCAATTCAATTCATTTCGCAGCATTAATGACAGTTAGGATAAGATTTAAATAGAACAAAATAATTAAAACCTAATTAGTTAATAATTTATTTTAATTAATTAAATTTACAAGTTTTACGCAATTTTACGAGTTTTCTTGAGAGACAAAATCCGCAATGAAGAGATCCGCAGGAGGACCAAGGGCACTGATATATCCCAAACCATTTGCAAGCTGAAGTGGCAATGGGCAGGTCATGCTTGTCGTAGGAGCGATGACCGTTGGAGCCGAAAAGACCTTGAGTGGAGACCACGTACAAGTAAGCGTAGTGTGAGACGCCCTCCAGCACGATGGATTGACGACATAATATAAAAAGTGGGTGGCGGAAAGTGACTGGATGACAGAGGCTGAGGCCTGGGTGTGGTGGCGCTCATTAAGAAAGACCTATGTCCAACAGAGGACATCTACAGGCTGATGATCACGATAATGTATTCAATTTCGAGTGATTTTAATCTGTAGCACTGACTAAAAATTGTAACAACCTAAACTGAAATAATTTAATTCAATTAACCCGTTTATCAATATACAGTAATGCCAGTTTCGTCAACTGTTGGCAGCTGCTAGTCTGGCCCAAAATATAATAATTATTTTTTAATTCAATTAAATTCATTCGTCACTCTTATAATATATCTACAGTAGCATTAACTGTCAACGATTGACAGTTAATGCGATATAATTACACGGCATCACACCAACAAATCACCTAACAGCTTCTTAATGAGATATTACAATTAGTTTTCTGTTTATACAAATTGTCGGTAGTGACAGTGTGGCTCGGGGCGGCGTTGGCGAACGGTAAGCATTACCAAAGCTTAGACATCATACAGTGGGGAATTCAGAGCCTCAGCCTGGCTGGACACCAAGTCGGTATACCAACTACAAGTGTAGTTACACCAAGTTGGTATAACTGCACTTGCTTGGTTGGTATGGGTTAGTTGGTGATAGAAGTTGATACATTTGGTATAACTAGGGTGTCCAGCCAGGCTGAGGCTCTAAAGCTAACACATACCTTCTTAATTATTTTTCATCGTCGTCAACATCCAATCATAAACATCCAATAATAGACAAAGGTCTCTTGTAAGGATTTCCACACGTCGTGGTCTTGCGCCGCCTGGATCCAGCGGCTCCCTATAAGTCTTTTGACTTCTGGCGTCTACCTTGCTTACGTGCTACTTTGGTGCACCCGCCCATGACGTCAAGAAAATGCAAAAAATTTGAGTATTAATTATCGATGGTTCTTGTTATCGATCGACTATCGATTTATCAACACTTTAATACTCGTAAGTATATCTGCCAATATTTTTCTCTATTAAAATTATTATTTGTAGTAGGTAAGTAAGATGACTAGCGTCATAATCATTAGCGACGTCATTTTCAAATAGTATAAATTCTGTAGGCGACTGTTATCCTTATTTCATCCTCTTGTTAAAACTAAGTTGAATTATTGTTTTACGAGAGCTCGAGATCTGACATAATCGCTCTGCAGTTGCCTACTGTATGCTTGCTAAACAGTGTAAGCTGCCCGAGGGAAAACTATGATAGACATAAGTTATTGTTTTAAGTTACGTTACGTTTTAAGTAGGGTCTTAAGCGCTTACTGTATTAGGGATACTTTATTTATTGTCTCTACATTATACTCTTAGGTTTTTGTAACGAGTATTATCAGATATATAAATGTTAATAACCGGGACCGAGGGATGGAGGAAACGAAAAAGTCAAGTTTGAATCTCTAAATTTGGTCACCCATCCAGTTACCGACTTGGGTCAACGTTGCTTAACAATCGCTATCGACTGATATACGTTGCCACAACTAGGCCACTCGTCCCTCTGAGATTCGTGGCGATGAGTTGAGACTTGAGACAGTGATGACGAAACCTTTAGGACTATATTTAGTAAAAGTTATCTAGTCTGTTTAGTAGACCGTAGGTTCTACGTTATAGTCTACGTTTATAGAAAAATCAAAGATTTTTTAATGCAAAATCCGTTAATATGTCAACAGTACTGACTGATGAGATGTCACATTGATTTATAAGTTAGTGTGTTTATCCTTTTTTATTACCTATCTTTAGAGTATAATAATTATTACTAATACCTGTATAAAACTACAATGCTCTTAAACGGGATTGTTGTCGACATTTAACCGACAATGGCCGTAAAAAATCAATTTTATTCGTCCCGGTGCAGTGCTTGGTGTTTATCGTCGATTAATTTCCAGTCGTAGGTATTTTGGTCTAAAGCCATTTTACTTTAGTGACTTTAGTACTATTTTTAGTTTTATGGAATATATTAATAGTGCAGGAGCTGTTCAGGTGACTCTTTGATTTATTTGGATATGATATTTAAACAAGAAAAGGAGGCAAACAACAGTTTTTTTCTAAAGAAAGATGCATTATTTTATGTAAATTTTGCTATACTTATCAAAAAATTTCTCTAGATAATGCCCGAGACTTTTTCGCGTAGGTACGCTTTTTCAAAATCTAGAAAATTTCAGAATGTCAGCTGCACCAATTTTTGCCAATATCGGTTAAGCAGATAGACAGTGAAAAGGTACGACAAACAGACATGAATACTCGAATTTATTATAGGTATAAACTATAAAGTATGGATTAACGTCGCGGGGTCATCGTTTGGATACGGATATTGAGGACTTTAGTTCGTATCCCGGTTCGAGCCAAAAAAGTTACTCGAAGAGCTTGTCAAGCCGTTGGTCTTATACCAGATGAATTGTTATCCCACAGTAATAATAAAATTTATAGATCTAAAGTCGGAAGAATCTCAAAAATCACAAGAGAGGGAAATTTGTGGAAATGTTAGGTATAGTTTGTAAAAAAACTCAGACTAATAATTATTATTGTTAACTGACTACAAGTTAATCATGAATAATTGCATCTTAACCATATTCATGAATAGAATTTGTTAGAGAGAAAGCTGAAATTTGTTCTCTGTCTCTTGGGCTATAAGTGGTAATGTATTGTTATAGTCTAAGAGGTTATGATACCAACTAATTATCGTCGTTAAATTCTTGATCATCTGATAGCACCGGTCGGACTTGTCAACGGAATTCTGACCCGAGATAATATTCCTGAATAGAATTTGTAAGAAGTACTTATAATATCTTTTTATAACTAACTGATTATAAGAGGGTATAAATAGTGTTTGGAAATTCTGTGTGTTTGTTTATCAGCCCATCAGTTCCCGCGTAGTTAGAGAACTAGATTTTGTTAAATGAGATATCTTTGTTAATAATAATTGAAAAATCCAAAATGGCAGGTGACTATGATGAGTAATTTGCAAATTATGAGGGAACTAATGAACAGACACACCATCCCGCACAGAACTTTTATTACACTTTTTCGTATTTGGTATAATATAATATTGAAGAATGCAAGTCATTAGCATAATAAGTAACTTATTTAACGTTTATGTAAAATAAACTTTAATAGGTTATTAAACTTTAAAAATAATAATAAATTGTTTATTGCTCCAAAGATACCTAAGTTACAATTACGAAACATTTCTGCATTTTACAAGGCAAAATTTAATAATATTGTAATTAAAACTATACATCTATCTAAATTGTAGTTATCTACCTACATATGTCTAAATTGTAGTTACAAAATCAAAATACGTAGACATACAGAAAACCAACTGTCCCTAAGAATAGGTAGGTTCAGACAGCGCTCTCCTTAAATAAATGGTTCATTTATACAAGTACGTAGGTATATGAAACCTGGAAAAAAGGAAAGCGAATTATAATAACAGCGTTAATTTCAATTTTACCGTTGCGTACCGTATGGTCATAACACCATAACACCATACCACACACGACATTGAAGGATTTGTGAACACCGCGCTCCCAACAA
Organism: Erebia ligea; assembly: GCA_917051295.2. Taxonomy (NCBI): domain Eukaryota; kingdom Metazoa; phylum Arthropoda; class Insecta; order Lepidoptera; family Nymphalidae; genus Erebia; species Erebia ligea. The sequence continues at coordinate 6,277,944 of OU785241.1, forward strand.
AGATCCCACAAGGGAGGCAATAAAATTTCATTAAAACAAAGTAAATAACGCAAATGCCGCGCGTTCCGTCTTCCTTTTAATTTATGCGACAAAAGCGAGCTTATGCGGCAAGGAAATTACTCAAACTGGCATCGAGCATTCATCTTTGAGCAAAATAAAATGCCCGAGCATTTGTTTAAGCGATAGGCTTTTGCTAACGATCCTTAGTCTTTGGGACTTCCAACTTGGAGGAGGAAAGATAATAAAAGAAGTTCGATTTCGTGGAATCTAGAGCGAAACTGTGACTACGCAAGCAACTATAGTTAGGAACTCGCTGATTAGCCAATTATGAATTGAATATTGAAATAAAAATCTAGTATTTTTAACGTCGTAGTATTTGTTGAAGGTGGATTTATGTAGTTTGAGTTCAGCGGCTTCCGAGCGATGAAATGAAAATATGTTGAAATGAACATTTTTTTATTTAATAAATGTCAACTTGTGCCTCTTATGATATCTGCCAGGACACTACCATTGGTTTGGAAAGAAAATTCTACTGAGAAGAAACTAAGAGAGCCTTAGAAACCCAGTTTTCTAACACTGCGTTTTCGTGTTTTGGCGTGGCAACAAATTATTATTTTCACTATAATCCATACTAATATTATAAAGTGTGTCTGTCTGTCTGTCCGTCTGTCTGTCTGTCTGCTACGCTTTCACGGCTCATCTTTTCAACCGATTTTGATGAAATTAAATGAAATTAGATGAAAGTAAAGGGATAGTTTGTATTCCGGAAAATTAAGGAGTGAAAGAAGCTTAATTTACGCGGACGGAGTCGCGGGCATCATCTAGTCTATACTAATATTATAATCAATCAATCAATCAATATAAATTAATTCAAGTACAGTGTACACTTATTGACGTTCAAGTACTTTTAAATGCGAAAGTGTGTCTGTCTGTCAGTCTGTCTGCTACGCTTTCACGGCTCATCTTTTGAATAGATTAAGATGAACTTTGGTATAGAGATAGCTTTCCCGGGGAAGGACATAGGCATTCCGGAAAATTAAGGTCTTCCCGCGGGAATCTTAAAAAATTAACGCGGACGAAGTTGCGGGCATCATTTACCAAGTCTTTTATAAACCAATCGACTCATGAAGTTAGGGCCTAAAATCTAAATGTAAGATTTACCGTTTACCTCATAACAATCATGCATTGCGTATTGTATGAAAAGGGGACACGGAACTAAGCCCTAACTGAAATCGCAGGCTTCGAATAGGCTCCGAACAGGCTTTATTTTCAATAAGCGCGCAATAAAACCACAATAGAGCACAATGGCCGCCGTCAAGTGCTTGTCGCGCAGATTTATAGCTCGTCACTTAACAATAAATAGTGATTTTCGCGTTCCAACACACATAGACATAGCATGTAAAGGTTTACGTCGCGAAGTGACATAATACCTTGTCGGTAGGAAGCCTCATTACCTCGTCACTCACCTCATTACCTCACTATCTCTCTCTCTCTCTCTCTCTCTCTCTCTCTCTCTTATCAACCCATTGCTGGCTCAATACTGAGTGCGAGTCTCCTCTCGGAATGAGGAGGATTTGGCCATAGTCCAATACGCTGGCCAAGTGCGGATTCGCAGACTTCACACACTGCACCGTCGAGAACATTACGAAGAACTCTCGGGTGTGCAGGTTTCCTGATGATATTTTTCTTCACCGTTTGAAGCAAGTGTTATTTAATTTCTTAAAACGCACATAAATTCGATAAGTTGGAGGTGCGTGCCCGGGAACCTGCGACTCCGTACAGGAGGTCGGGTATCTACACCACTAGGCTATCACCGCTTCTTTTGCTTTTATAAGTTTTTATAATTTATTCTGGTGCTATTGCTGGGTAGAATTATAGCTCATACAACAATAAATTATAGTATAAGAACGCCATTGAGACGCGATATTAAGTAGTTTCTCTATAACGCCTTCCGAGTAGTAGGTACATATTTTAAAACAATTGAGAAGAAAGGGCCGTTAAAGCATAACAGACAGATCGACAGACACACTTTTGCATTTATACTTTAGTATGGATTCTCGGTTTCAAAAGTGTACTTGATACTGATTTTATTTAGACTCTTCACTAGAATACTAAACCAAGCTCGGTTACATTCTATGTCCGTTGTCCCGCAAGCACGTCCACTATTGTCCCACATATAAGGCTTTGATATTTTTATACGATAGATAGGTACTAGGTCTCTTACACAGAATTAAAAACAGATAACTATAGAAGTGGCAATGTAGTTCGTGAACGTTTCAAACGTACAGATGTCCAGTGAAACATCAATGCGATGGTAGAGATAGGCATAGCTGTATAGGTTAATTTACGGTTATTATAAATTATTTTGATCAGTATGAGCTTACAAATCGCTGAATATGGTTCAAAATCGACGATACATTGTATAAAGACAAGGACTTTACCTACTAGGTATTGGGTAATTTATTAAGAACTAGCTGATGCCCGCGACTTCGTCCGCGTGGTTTAAGTTTTTTGATTCCCGCCGGAACTCCATAATTTTCCGGGATAAATAGTAGCCTATGTCACTCTCTAGGTCCTGAACTATACCCATGCCAAAAATCATGTCGATCCGTTGCTCCGTTGCGGGGTGATTGAAGGACAAACCAACAAACAAACACACTTTCGCATTTATAATATTAGTATGACTAATCAAGCTGAATTAAGGCTTTTGAAAAATCGCTTGAAAACGAGGTTTCTTTTGTCCTTCGTCAGGATGCAAGCTCTCTTTGCGCCAAATCTCCTCAAGATCGATTCAGAGGTTTAACCACACAATAGACCGTACAATGCCGTGTAGAAACTAGAAACCGATTAGGGGTGTGGGTTTAATATAACTGCCATGCCCCGAGCAACCCGCTACCATCTTAGACTGCATCATCACTTACCTTCAGGCGAGATCGCAATCAAGGGCTAACTTGTAGTGGATAAAAAAGGTGATATTTAAACATGAAAATCTAACAAAGAGTTAACAACACTTTTGCATTTCGGATTTTACGGTCTCATTGTAAGTACAAAGCTAACTGTGAGAGGTATACCCTCTAACATTGGAAGACAGAGATCGCTTTATATCACGTTTTATGGCGCATTTGTGCCAATTTATCAATTTATTAGTTGATTCGAGGTCTCCACTAATATTTATAGCTGATAAAATCTAATCAACATCAATACTTTACTATATGGATTTACCTTCTTGCCTTAGCGGTTTGAATAATAGATATTCTTACAAGCAAAAGGTCTCATGTTGGAATTTTACCCGGTAACCGAATTTCAACGAATGTTGGCTATGACAGCCCGTCCCAACGAGAATTTGCCAAAAGATTAGGAGACAATAATTTATAGTGCTCAATACGTAGGCCTAAAATAATATATGTTTTACATAGATGAGACAATACATCTGAGTGCATTGATTGATGACGTCACATAGCCGCAATCTGACTCGAAATGTGAGAGATGGTTCTGTACCAACGTTTGTACTTGCTTCGTCAAAATTGGATGAATAGATGGGCCTGTCTCATTGTAAGTACAAAGCTAACTGTGAGAGGTATACCCTCTAACATTGGAAGACACTCTCCACTAATATTTATAGCTGATAAAATCTAATCAACATCAATACTTTACTTTAAGGAAACACTTTTTCGCATTCAAATTATTTGGGTCCTTTCTAAATAAAACAAATCAAACTAAGTATTTGGACTTATTCTTGATTTAGTACGTCAAACTATCCAATCCATGATACCTAACTACCCAGTTCAAACAATGAAACAAAGCAGACATACTATCGCTTTTATGATCAAAATAACGCGATCCTTCGATTGTAATGCAACGCAATTATTGTACTGACGCCAATTATTCGACTATCTAAAACTTGTTAAGCAGTAAAATTGTGAAATTCCGTTCGAATGAAACAATAAAATGGCGGACGGTTTGGGCTTAGACGTTGTAAAAGCGATTGTTCTGTTTATTTATCGAAATGCACTACCACAGCCTAATTAATTCCTACCAGTCAACTAAAGTGTGTTCCACTAGAGATGATCTTTTTTTTCAACTTCATTACCGTCTGATCACGTAATCTAATCTGCAATAATTCGATCAATAATGATTGGAATATCTAGAAACTCTCTTCGTCGTCTTTCAATACTCCCATCACTATTTCAAGTCAAGAGGCAAATAAGATGACATGATCAAACTTTAAAGAAGTTGTAAAAAAAAGCTCATTTCTATTCGTGATCGGGGCGTGAGGGGGGAGGGTATCTCCAAGCTGGCAGAATTTTCGATACAAAATTTTGTCATTCTACCACAAAATTAGTATGCAGCTTGAAGGTGTATGCGAAGGTGTAGGTGTGGAGTCTGGTTTGAAATTTGTATTAGCGTTGGTCCACTGTAAGAAAATAACATGCTGTGATACTGATCTATATAGTAATATTATAAATGCGAAAGTTTGGATTGATGGATGGATGGATTTATAGATGGATTTATAGATGGATTTATGGATGGATGGATGTATGGATGTTTGTTACTCAATCGCGCCGGAACGGCTCAACGGATCTGGATGATCACAGAGGTAGATTATAGTCTGGAAAAACACATACCTAGGCTACATTTATCCCGGAAAATTAAAGAGTTCCCGCGGGAACCAAAAACCTCAATCCACGCGCACGAAATCGCGGACATCAGCTAGTATTTAGTAAGTTATAAGTTACAAGTCATTGATATCTATACTCATAATAAAATTACTTGGGTAGAGGCCCCCTTTTTATCAGGTCATAATGAAAAATTATTCATTTCATTATGGAATTGATTGCAAGCAGGGTAAGCAGCGCTTTTATGACTGTATAACTTGTTCGCCACTTCTTGGTAGTCAATTAAATCGAGATAAAGACTACAAAAAAGAAACTCACTGTTCCCCTTATCAATCTATTCCCGTTGGATAGGTATTAAATCAATGATACAATAACTCATTCGCTTCAATAAGGATAAATTAATTAGTCAATTAAAATAGTTCCCTTCCTTTAGTTCCTCGCGAATAAGGCTCATAAATCAGACAATTGTATTTGAGCTGCCTTTCTATGTAGGTCTATGAATTGTGCGTTGGGTATTAAAGACTTTTAAATTCCTCAACCGCTGGTCTAGATTTCTTCTTCCATGTTTCAAGTTCTGCGTCCAGGTTTTGTGAATATGATCATAGACCTTTGACCGCGACGGTCTACCACTACGGATGGATATCCTGGGTTTTGTCTCATGTAGCGTTCAAGTTCCAGACAGAGACATACATAATAGGATAGTTATTATTTGTATTTTATAATGTTTGTTATTCTTCGCTATAAATATTACTGAACCAATTTAGCTGAAAGTTTGTAGAATAGAAAAAGTAAATAAAATTTATAGAGCCGATCGGAATCTGAAAATAAAAAACATTAATACATTTTTTTTCTCAATCATTAAACAAAATATTAGATTCGCGAAACACTTTTGTATTTTTTGTTGATCACCGAGAAGGAGCAACTCGGCCGACCTCCAAGTAAAAGTTTGGACTAATGGAGATACCTGGATCCGTTGCTCTGTTTCGGCGTAATTGAAGCACAAACCAACAATCAAACACACTTTCGCATTTTTATGGTATGAGAGCTACCATAGATAGTATTTTTTTTACAGTCTAGAAGCTAAAAATTCTCCTCAACAAATATTTAATTTAATATCAAAACCAGCATAATAAAAACAAAAGTGCATGGTTCCATTTGTGTAATAAAGGGGACAAATGAAATCGCACACTTAGCTCTATCTTTGTTAAGATGATGCTGAGACAAAGTGGTAATGTTAGGCTTAGAGCTCACAATAGTTTGATAAATTACATTTAATTTTAATAATATTAATTTAACGCTAATTGGCGCTTGAAATATATAAAAGTGGCATGTAAATACTAACACTTTACATGCCACTTTAATATCTTTCAAGTAGTTAAAAAGAAACAAACGCGCCGAATAACTGTTGACCTATAGTAGAATTATTGTAATTGTAAACTTCCTCGTAGGTTTTAATTCGAAAATGCATACTCCATAGAACTAATATTATAAATGCGAAAATGTGTGTCTGTCGGTCTATCTGCGACGCTATAACGGCCCATCTTTTCAACCGATATTGATGAAATTTGGTATAGGGGTAGGTTACATCCCGGGGAAGGACTTTTTATCACGGAAAATTAAGTTCTTTTATTTTCTTTTATGTTCTTTTAGTCTCTTTAATTATTCAATTCTAGATGTTTTTTAGTTACTTATTTTAGTATAAGTAAGTTATAATATTATTCAGAAAGTATGATACCATCAAGATGTTCACATACATACATGTACATGAACCCTTTTTTGGGCAATCGTGTAAACACTACTTTCAAGGAGGTATTTAAATAGGTTTTTTTCCTTAAATTGTAAAGGATTGTTCATTAAACTAGGTAAAGTTATCAAAGAGATTAATACCACAATACACTTACTTAATGGACATTAGAAATTTACATCAAAAATGTTAAGATTTTTTAAAGTGTCCCTTGCAACGATTAAAATTCTTCCTTGAGAATACGAGACTCCAATAGTTTACACCAAGAAGGTAGTCTGTAGGTAATTAATATTTCCTTGTTATTATATTTCCGTGGCAGTGTGCACTATGCGCTAAAAGTATGAAAAGCACACTGAAAAAAAAAATTAGTAAAACTAATTGCTTTTTCGGTAATATACATTGCTTTGGCCAGTAAAAATGGAGCCTATTGTCCAAACAAGTTCAAGTAACCGAAAGAAAAACAGTTGAGTTATAACAGTAGATTTTACCGGTTGACTATTCTTACTGTTTGTAAGACAGTAAGTAAGAAAGTAATACTTAGTATGAACTGTTTGTTTCAGTAAACTTTAAAGTTCAAACAATTAAAATAGCTGTTTAGCTCCTAACTATATTCTAAAAAAACTGTTCTGAAGCAGTAAAATTAACTGCTACAATATCAGTAAAGCTCTGAAAACGGCAATACTTAAAAAGAACCGTTTGCTTCAGTAAACATTAATGTACAAACAATTGAAACAACTGATCAGCTTCTTACTGTTTTTTGCCCATTTCGACGAACTGTCAGTAACCAATTACTTTTACAAAAAATCAGTATTTTTAACCGAATTAAATTTTACTGTGCCAAAACAGTAAAAAGTTTCGTGCTATTTTTTTCAGTGCAGGCATAGCCGGTATCGCAATATTGGAATAATCCGCGAACAGGTAATAGTATCCCGAGAGAACTGAGAACTGCGAGATAAAGAAAATATCAAGACTATTATAGCCCGTCGCACGCACGTCGCTCCGACATTGGACTCAGTATGGATATACGCTCATATAAAATTTAGATAATTTATTATGTTGAAAATGTTTCGGCTCTTTTTTTAAATCTTGTTGTTCCCATAATTTATATGCTGCAGAGACGTAGACATTGCAGCAAGTGGAAAATAATAAAATTGATACTCTTGAGATGTTACGATTGAAGAAAAGGACCGTATTTCGCATCAAGAGATATTTCAAGAACTGGGCATTAAAAAGTAAAAACATCTGTTATCTAAATGGTGGCTTTTGTATTCGGATACGTTTCACGACATGAAAGTGACTCCATTGAGTGCCTTATTGTGAAGGCCTGTAGGGTAAAGAGATGCCCTCTAATACTGGGCATGGAAGGATGCCCATACGTTGCTGCCCATTTGATATCAAGTCAGCAGTAGAAGGTCCCTTTTGTACTGTAGGTGCCAAGTTGTCGGCTAGTAGGAAGAAGCGGCAAAAATGCTCGTGAGGCGAATAACTTCACATCGTCACATGCGATAACTACTCTGGCTCTACCAAGTGTATTAATAGTTGAATGAAGAAGGAATTATCAGTGAATTTATACCGGAGTAAAGAACTCCATCGCATCGCATATCACTGAACGCAATATGAACGTAATGTGTACCAGAATCTAACTTGTTCTCTGTGATACCTATCTTGTCTGTATCATAAACTGGGTGATGCCCGCGACTTCGTCCGCAAAGGTTTGAGGTTTTTTTTGGTTCCCGCGTGAACTCCTTAATTTCCCGGGATAAAAAGTAGCTTAAGTGCTATTCCAGACTATAATCTATTTCTGTGCCAAATTTCATCTAGAACCGTTCAGTCGTTGTGGCGTCCATCCATCCAAACTTTCACATTTATAATATTAGTATAGATAGATTAGACGTCATATCCTCACTATACTCATGTTCACGCTCGACTGTACCTTTTGTAGTTCGCACGGAGCGGCTGTCATACGGCGGGTCTTAGCGAATTAACACCGAAGTGAAGGTGCAACACCGCTTTAATACTGCAATTCGTACCACTGAACGTAACATGAGCTTAGTGTGTATCCAGCTCAAATCCCGTCCCTATAATAACTATGTATGAATCTTTAAAGTTCGAATAGATCTCTTGCAGCTATGCGTGTTTGAGCTGTACCTTAGCTGGCCCTTGACTGCGACATCAACTGATGGTAAGGATTATGCAGTCTAAGATGCAAGCGGGTTAACTTGATTTGACGGTTTAATTGAACCCATAACCCATATCCATACAATATAACTAACACACATAGTATAAAAAAAAGAGCAACTGCTGAGTTTTTTGCCGGCTCTTCTCAGCAGAATTTTCTTTCCGAACCGGTGGTAGAGTCAAAACATGACGTAACATAAGAGAGACCTGTATGTCCTACATGTTTTTTAAAATAAAATAAAAAATATAATATACTGGTATCGGTACTACGCGATCAAACTGGCCATAGCTGAAACCTTCCACTAGACATGTATGTTTTCCTTTTTCTCTTTCTTCTTTTGGAAATAAAAGGTTTTCCTTATTGACCCTCCTGGAAATCAAATCCAGGATATCTCGTTTTAGTCACTCAAAACTAAATTTCATTAATTCTGTAAGTACTTTTGTTTGTGCGCAATTAAGATTTAAAACAAACACTGTACCAAATAGGTCATAATATTTTAACAAGGTAATATAAAGTGTGATAGTAACAAGCGTAAAAAAGCCGAAATTAGAACCTCATGCTTCTAAAAGCAATCGAAACCATCTCGTTATGCATATTGTGTAATACAACAGAGCATTCAAATCATTATACTTTTAATTAGGTCTCATGCTGCGCGTGTGATTGAAAAATCTTTCCCAGTCAGTGTGCACTAGCCTTAAAATATGATTTGTTTGTTTGAAACGTTTTAAACTGTTCAAAGCACACATTGTTACGCGTTAAATATTGAATAATGGATATTATTAATTTTATATTCGAAAATAGATTAAGGATTTTAACTTTTGGCTTTTTACCACAGAGTAAAATAAAACATCATACTTCATACTTAATATTATAAATGCGAAAGTGTGTTTGTTTGTTGGTTTATTGGTTTGTTGGTTTGTCCTTCAATCACGCCGCAACGAAGCAACGGATTGACTTGATTTTTGGCATGGGTACCTATAGTTGAGGACCTGGACAGTGACATAGGCTACTTTTTATCCCGGAAAATTAGGAAGTTCCCGCGGGAATCGAAAGAACTTAAATCACGCGGACGAAGTCGCGGGCATCAGCTAGTAGGTACCTATATAAAGGGAACAGAATAATTATTAATTATCAGTTGTATCGAAGTTAATGCCTTCAATCTTCATGCCTGTGTGGATTTGATGAGCACACCTACGTATGGTCTGTGAGCACACCAGAAAGCGTTGTAATTCATAGAAAAATTTGAGGGTTTAGAAAAAAATTAAAGGATTGTGAAATTTTATGAACACGCATTTGTGTTCAAATAAAATAAAGAAGCAAAAAATATCAAAACCACCCAGTTTCGATTTAGAGCTACGGAGTAACAAGAATTCGATCTACAAAATTATGATAAAAGAAAAAATACATAGCAATATAAAAAACATTTTTAAAGTATAAAAAAATATAAGTAGGAAAAGGTAGGAACCTACTTTATAGGTCTGGAACTGGATGCTTAAATGAGAAGTCAGTATCACTAAAATGATACAAAATGTTCATACTCTGTGTTATGGTTAATAAATTAGTCCAAAGGTACTCAATATTATGCAGGTTTCATTAAGAAACTTCCATTTTTGTAAACACAATAACAATAAAACAATGCAGCTAATCACGCACACAGGGAAACTTAAAACCTGCATGAATATGAAGACGGCAAACGGCAGGTGGACCCACTGATTCCTCGCAGATAATTTGCCTAACTGGTTCTTACTCTGACATATTGCCTTACCAACATCACTATCATCATCAACAATTCTCGTTGAAACTAAATCCATTGCTGAATCTGTTACTATCATCACAAAATTCTCGAAGACAACCAGCCAATGTATAAGATAAGTAAAGAGTTGTTGGGTAAACTAGTTGGCTTTACAAAATGACATGTTCTGGTCAGTAGCCCCATCCATACGGTTGATAAGAGCCCCTTATTGCGACATTTAATTATTATGGGTACATTTCAAAGAATATCGTCGAGTCTTTGTTTACAAAAAATGTAAATTGTTTTTGTAAAAAAGTTGAAACCATGTATGGTGGTGTAACACAGTGAAATTCATTACGGCCGTACTACGTTTTTCACATTAATGGCTTACTTAACGTCACTTTTAACAGACAAATACCCCACTCGATTTATGTTAAACTAGATGATGCCCGCGACTTCATCCGCGTGGATTAAGGTTTTTGATTCCCGCGGGAACTCTGGAATTTTCCGGGATAAAAAGTAGCCTATATAGGTTCTTCCCCAGGATACAAACTACTTCTGTACCAAATTTCATCAAAATCGGCTGAACGGATGAGCCGTGAAAGCGTAGCAGAGAGACAGACAGACAGACACACTTTCGCTTTTATAATATTAGATAGTATGGATATAATATAAGTATGAATTGATTATAAAATTTGATAGATTAAACAAATAGAACTCAATCAATATTGTTTCCAATTTCCAGGAAAATGTATTAAACTACAATGCCCAGCAAAAGCATGCAGTTTGTGAAATTAATAGATTCCAATTTTCACGGCCCAATAAAGTGTTATCTGAGTGGTCGTAGCTTAACTTCAGAGGTTGATAAGGTTAACCTAGTGTTAAAGTAAATAATTAGTGAGGTAAATTATTAATTACATTATTTTGTTGTAAAAGTAATGAAACAAATTAAAACGTTAGCCATAAGGTATAAAAACAATGGGCGAGTTAAGCGTAGGGCAGCTGAGGGCAGCCAATATTGTAGACAATGGCCAATTAACGCTACCTGCAATTAAACCAGACGGCCATTATAAAGAACCTTAATGATTTCTATAGAGTTGTTGCTACCCACTCTACTGATGCGTTGGAATAGTGTCGCCATTAACTGTATGCATTAGATATGAGGGGTACTAAGTCAGTAACTCTATGCTGGCTAGAAGAAGATGACATAAAAAATTCCATGACTAAAATATTATAAAAATTGTACGAGTATTAATGGAAAAATCGATGGTAACTGTTTTCTTCCGTAATTAGATGTCCAATTATTAGAATTGGAATTCCAATTATATATTTCCAATTATTTATTTATCCCGTCTAACATACTTTTAATTATAATTTCAATTTTATTACAGTAAAAAGTACCTAAACGAGGGCCTCTATATAATCGCGAAAAAAGAAATTAGTTAGGTTGAGGCAAACACTTTGGCCTTCGTAATCAATTAACCGTACTTAGTTAAAGGTTCTTTAATTACTTCCATTTACCTAAATATTTTCCTATACGTAGGTACTTATAATTGAATCGATAACAAAAAGCGGGGGTATAAACAACTGTACATTTATATTTCTCATCAATAGCCCGATAGTACCAACCGCCCACGTCCGCGAGGTATTGTTTCAATCGAATCGAGTTATTGTAGATAATACCTTATTTATTATTAAACGGCCTCTTTCCAGACATTAAAACAATGCCCCGTGATTTTCCTCCTATTGTTATTTGTTAAAAGTCCCCATCGGTGATATTTTTACAGCTCGATACGACCATAGAGGTATAATATTATTATACCTCTATGTTTGCGACCTTTAAGTTTGGGCGACCTACTTTTCTGTATTGGCCTGAGTCTAGATTCGTCCGAAGGCTCTCGTAAAATGCGAAACATCCATGACAATAATATCTTCTTTCAACGTAAGTTATTGATGCATCTTGGCAGTACCTGAGACTCTAGAAGAAATAAGTAAAGCTACCGTAAAGAAAACACTCCTGCATGCCCGCGGACCTAAATAAAATACCTGTTAGTGTATTCTGTTTACAACTAATACTCTCGTACCTACATGATTGTTATTGTAATCTTTATCTACTGTTTCTTCTTGGTAGGTACTTGTTTATAGGATGGGTATTCCGAACCATTTGTAGAGTGAAGATTCACTTGAAGCTTCGAATCAAGAAAATATTTCTACTTTTGCCTGAACAAAGCCCATTTTCTTGTCTCTCTTGACTATCGAAAAAAGTTGTCGTCTTTACTTCCCTTGAAATTGGATTTTATTAGAAAATCGAAGTCATTAAGGCCGGTTTTATTATAATCAAGTTAATTAAGTATTACCATAGCGTTGCATGTTCAAAATGGGTTTGAGATAGAGACAGTTCGGTTTGAAACAAGTTAATGCATCCGGGAAGCTTACCCGTCTATGTTTTCAGTTGTGTAACTGTCGATAGGCTTGTAGTTTCGAAATACGAGTAATTTGCCTGACTTACGCTTAATATCAGTTTATAGCCAGATCAAGCCGAAGTTAACTGCACAACTTTACTTATTTGTACTAATTTCTTCCATATTCTGTAGTTGTGCATAACTTTTATGTGTAACTTATTGGCTACTAGCTGATGCCCCCGACTTAGTCCGCGTGGTTTAAGATTTTTGTTATTCCCGCGGGAACTCCCTAATTTTCCGGGATAAAAAGTATCCTATGTCACTCTCCAACTATACCCATCAACTATACCCATGCCAAAAATCAGGTCGATTCTTTGCTCCGTTGCGGCGTGATTAAGGGACAAACCAACAAACCAACAAACAAACACACTTTCGCATTTATAATATTATATTAGTATGATTGCATTTATTTAATTGAGGGATTTGACTTAAACAGGATTATATGAATCTTTTATAGATGTCTGTCCCGTTATAAAATAGATACACATACGATACTTAGGTACTACTTACTACTTAGTCTAGTCCTTCCATTGATGTAGAATTTTAGTATGAGTCATTCAGACTTTTGTCTGATTTAAGTTTCTTTATGTTTAATATATCTCGTACAGGGATGTCTTTGATTACATCTTAGTTTCCATCTGTTGGGGAAACGCCAGAAGATATTACATCCATATAAAAACGCTTTATATATGTGACATATATTTTGTCTTACTAGGCTTGTGATTGACTGAATTGATAGTCATCATCGTGAAATTGAGACTTTTATTCAAAAGCAAGAGGGTCAGACTATAGCTACCAATCTACGTTGCTAAAAGCCCTGGTAAACTTGTAAACTTTACCGGTAGTGAATAGGTAAGGTATGTATATTTATCGAACAATAACATCGACATTCGACACAAACATGACTTCCTGCGGAAGGCAGATACTGTTTAATTGGCGTGAAAACTCAATAATTGGAGATAAAAATCAGCAGGTAATAACCAATTACTGCACTAGCGGTGTGGTACTACGCATCCGCGGTCGCCACTCGATGGACTCGTCCGCTATGATGAGTGATGTGACAAACGAAACTCGATATATGATTTTTTTTAAATGTATTTTTACAAAGAACTAAGTTTTTTAATGTATTTTGGACATTATGATGAACAAGGAATTAGAAATAAAACATTAAAAGTAAAAAAATAAAAAATAATCTTAGACGAAATGAGAAAATACAAAGCATATTTATTACAAAATCTCAGCTCGGTAAAAATATATTCAAGTTAATTAATATTAACTCAAAGGAGAAGGTTCACCTTCGGTGTACTCTTTGTACACTCTACCATGAATAGAGGAAAATACATAGATTGTATTAAAAATATAATAATTTAGAATATTAAAGTAAATAACGAGAAATAAAATAAAATGTATTTCAAATTTTCGATACGTTTCCAAGATGGCAACCTTTATCCATAGAGATTGCAGTAGGCGCGAAATGTATCAAATGTTATTTCTGACAGTCACTGTCAAAATAACGTGTTTTTCCCTACGGTTTTTCCGGTGTTGTGTTGACACTTGACAGAAAACGTCAAAAAATATGAATCCGCCATTTTTACCCGCTCCTTTTTAGTGTTGCTTATCGTGGAAAGATTAAATAATTACACCACTGAAATTACGATGAATTCGCAGATTTGCACGATCAAAACTGGTTTAGTATTTTTTTTTCTTTCATTTCTCTACTTGTAAAAGGACCGGACCGACGCTCCATACAAATCTGGACCGTCTCCTTTAGAATGAAATAATTTTTAAACTGTTTCAGGTAATTTAAAATATTGAGTCTTTGGGCGATTATTATCAATTTAAAAATTAAATAAATTAAAGGTCTCAGATAGAAATCATGCTGCAAATTTAAATATTTATTTGATTTATTTCTCTGTGATCTATTAATTAATTAATTATCTATCTATATCTTAAAAAGAACCGATTTATATTTATAGTTCGTTTAATTTATAATGTCGAAAATTTATATATAAAAAAATATGGTTGTCTATTTATCGATATCGTTATGTCCCCATCCCTAGCATTTCACATGCGGTTTTCAACGTGCACGGCTCTGGCTCTAACAACTCATTAGTCTGCCCGCGATCACCGGCCTTTATTTGTGGTTGCATGCCGAGGTTAATTGTTTTAATTTGACCTTATCCACTTTTTGAATTTTGTCGACAGATTATTTTCTCATCACTATTTATTTAAGTATAAAAACTAATTTTTTATAGAACTAGTTTTGTAGCATGCTGCAATAATTTTTCTTTAGATTAAATTTTAAATTAGAAACATTAATAATATTATGATTGTTCTCATTAATTATACGTAGGAAGTAGAACACATATTTGCTTAACGCATATTAAATGATAATTTAAATTTTAAATAAAAGTTATGATATCTAGATATTGGTTTTAGAATAAGAGATTTATTTGAATTTCTGTATGCTTGGTGGCAGGTCTTTGCCGGTATAGGGTGGTTACTAGCCACCGGACACGGCCGAAGCATCCCTCCAGGCCAGACCACAGAAAATTCACAAATTATAAATTCCGAAATTGACCCTACCGGGGATCAAACCCGGGACCTCCCACGTTAAAACAACAGCGCTCAACACTGCGCCAGGGAAGTCGTCAGGTGAGTGGGTCATGAAAGCGTAGCAGATAGCAAACATACAAACTTTCGCATTTAATCATACTAATATTATAAATGCGAAAGTGTGTTGTGTGTTGGTTTGTTAGTTTATTGGTTTGTTGGTTTATTGGTTTGTCCTTTAATCACGCTGCAACGGAGCAACGGATCTACGTGATTTTTTGAATGGGTATAGTCAAGGACCTTAAGAGTGACATCTAGGCTACCTTTTATCCCGGAAAATTAAGGAGTTCCCGTGTGAATTGAAAAATATTATTCCACGCGGACGAAGTCGCGGGCATCAGATCGTATAATATAAGTTTATGGTAGTACTAGCTGATGCCCGCGACTTCGTCCGCGTGGATTGAGGTTTTTCGGTTCCCGCGGGAACTCTTTAATTTTCCGGGATAAAAAGTAGCCTATGTGGTATTCCAGACTATAATCTATCTCTGTGCCAAATTTCATCCAGATCCGTTCATCCGTTGGAGCGTGATTGAGTAACAAACATACATCCATACATACATCCATCCATCCAAACTTTCGCATTTATAATATTTATTTGATTAATTTCTTTTCGTTAAAATATAACATATACATACTTGCTACCATCGATTTTATTCACACACACCACACACACACACACACACACACACACGCACACACACACACACACACACACACACACAAAGCTTCTGAAACCAGAACAAGTTGTGTGGAACACAACGCAAAATCTTTTATTCGGGCCGATTAAAGAAACATTACAAAAATGTTGCGGCGCAACAGCGAAATCGGCATTTTATCGTTTCGGCGAGGGCTGCGGATGACACGCTCAGTTCAATATACAAAATATTCAGCGTCGTGTGTAGATATGATCGCGTGAATACGGGTATCGAATTTGCATCTGGAACGCTACTACTTGTCACAAAGTCACGAAATCGAAAAAAAATCACACTGCTTCAATCGAGTTCGAGCTCAAATAAAAGAGAAAGAAAATTAAAGTTACATGACTCTTTGTAGCTACTATTTACCATTGTATTATTTAACTAAATAATTCATAAATACATTCATTTAGTACATATTAATTCTAGTCCTGTCAGCTGGAAATTTGTAGTTTAAACTACATTAATTGACATAAATAATAATAAAAATAAATAAAACCTATACTAATATTATAAATGCGAAAGTTTGGTTGGATGGATGGATGTTTGTAACTCAACCACTCCAAAATGGCTGGATTGATCTGGATGAAATTTGGCACAAAGATAGATTATAGTCTGGAATAAAACATATGCTACTTTTTATCTCGGAAAATTTAAAACCTCAATATATAATTTCAATCAATCTTCTTACTATCATCTGCTTTGCAGGGTGGTAATTTATTAATTGTATCACGCGGCTTTAAGGTAATTTTGGCGAGATAATATTTTCGAAACGTTTTTATTTGTTAAGGAAGTGGCCACTATAATTATCTTTTTAATTTTTTTTCTATCAGTGAAAAAATATACCTTTAAAATAACCTACCCCTTTCCATATAGTTAGTCAATTAAGAACTCATGGTAGTTACCTCCAAACGTCCACTAACATTCGAAGCTCGCGTGAACGATGCGATCGTCCTCCCCCAAATTGAATACATTATCTCACCGGTATTCGTGGTCGTGTAATTTGTATTCGAGCGTCCCGCGAGCTGGCGATATGGTAACGCGGTCAATTTAACTAAACAAGGGCTGAACTTAATTTCATAATCCTGGATAAATAAATCTGGGCTATTTGCAGCTTGTCTTTTGTGTTTTTAAGTAACTAAATTTGGTAAGTAGTTGATAGGGTTGATGATTAAGATAACATGGTTCAACTTCCATCCTTCTTCCATCCTTCCAATTTCCATCCTTCCAATTTCCATCCTTCCATCCATCCATCCATCTAAACTGTCGTATTTATAATATACTTGAACAGATAGATATGGTAGTGGTAAGTACCTAGTACCTGGTACCTACACAGTACACTTTATTAACAAAATACAAAGTATGAAACGTGATGGTGATACATAATTATTATTAACGACGGTATCTTAAAACTAAAGCTACGAGGGCTCCAAACGCGTCCTGATCTGAGAAGAGCTCACAACAAACTCAGCCGGGGATATTTTTAAAATTAAGTATCACCATCTCACAAAAATCTATGATCTATCATAGACCTAATCCTTTCAAAACTGTAGATCTACGGGGTGGAGTTCGGGGTGAGCCCAGGCATGGATTTTTATTTGATATATTATGTAAGTTTGTATGTTTGGTTGTTTGTTAATCCTTCTCGCAACATCGACTGTACCAATTTAGCTGAAATTTGGAATGGAGATAACTTATAACCTGAATTAAGGCTACATTTTGTTCCGGAAAATTAAAGAGTCAAAAAACCGTAATCCACGCGGATGAAGTCGCGGGCACCTTACTAATACATGGCAACTCCCATCTTTATTGTAATAATAATTGATCCTTGTGGATCCACGGAAGACCAGCGCTGTGCCTGTGCTCGAACTACAGTCATAGCAAAATGCTGAGTGGAGTCCATTTTGGGACCACACAACTCATATTTCTGTCTCATGTCTCTCTAATATAATTATTGTATTGTGGTTCGAAATAAACGCTTTTTCTTTCTTTCTTTCTTTCTAATAGTAATTTTCTAGTAACTAATGTTCAGATACCATTGACATCTTATGAAAAGCGCATTATTATTTACAAACTTAATTTGCAGTTCCTTTTCTAAAACTATAGTTAAATTGAACTTTAAAAACAGCTTATTATGGTTGCGAATTATCACTTCTAAGCTAACAATTCGCATATATAAACTATTGTCAGATTCAATACCCCAGTAGTTGCTTCCTTTGTGTACTTTTTGATTGAATATCGAATAGATAATCGTAAAGCTGAGGCGGTGGCGAATACGGGGAATCGATTTTGAATTGCCATTCAGTGACGGAGAATCTATATGGAAATCGATCATAGAACCCGTGTCGTTTGTAAAGGGTTTGATATTGTTGTAAATGTTTTATTGTTATTATATTTCGTTTCAACAAAGAAACTAATCACATTAAGTTTAATAAGAATAGCGATAGATAGATAGATGTCCAGGCAAGTTATAAACTTGCCTTTACCCAAGTTTTTGCCAACCTGCACAGGCGCAGTGGTTAGCGCTGTGGTCTTATAAGTAGGAGGTCACGGATTGCGGTTATAAGCATGCGAGTTTGAGGAAAATTTGGGAGTTTCTAGAGTGTTTACGATCTGGTCTGGTGGTAGGCTTAAACTATATTTATATCACCTTACCGCCAAAGTCGCGAGGTCAATGGAATAGTGTTCCGCCTCGATGACGTGTAAAGAAAACGATTAGTGATATCGATTTAATATAACTGATACCCCTAAAAGTTAGCTCGCTACCATTTTGGACTGAATCATCACTTACTATCAGTTGAAATCGCATTCAAGGGCTAACTTTAGTAAAATAAAAAAACTAAGAAACTTACCACATAAATGTATATCAAATCGCTTTTATATTTGATTTTACTCGTTTAAAAATATTAAGGTAAACACAAGCATCATACTAATATTATAAATGCGAAAGTGTGTTTGTTTGTTGGTTTATCCTTCAATCACGCTGCGATAGAGCAACGGACCGAGTCGACGTGATTTTTTGCATGGGTATAGTTGAGGACCTGGAGAGTGACATAGGCTACTTTTTATCCCGGAAAATTAAGGAGTTCCCGTGGGAATCAAAAAAACTTATTCCACGCGGACGAAGCGCGGGCATCAGCTAGTATTTGCTGCCTATATATTATAAAAATGCCTAATACCTACCTACTAATAACTACTACATGGTGAGGTATTTTATCTGTAACGACCACAGAGGTTAATAAAATAACCTTTTTTATTGAATTAATTTAATTAAACACCTAAATGCCCACACTTTTAGATCCAAAGTAACATTCTATAACACAATTATCTATATTTCTTTATTAATTATGCTAACGTTAGCATTCATTAGACTGTTAATTGAGAAATTAGTTTTAATATACTTTTATAACTTAGCGGGGTATCTAATTTTAATTTTATTTGTGTAATGTGTTTTTACACCCGCGGTGAGTTTTGATAACGAATGTGGAGTATTATCAATCTATGAGATTTTAAAGCTAAACGATTCATGATTTTTTATATCTTACTCTGGATTTTCACGTGACTTTTGTGCAAGGTCTAAGTAGACATATAAACATAGCATAACATAACATATAAATTTCAACACTATTTTTATTCTTCTACAAGGCTTAATGGAAACTGAAGAGTACACCACGAAATTTTTACTTACTTACTAAAAGTTACCTAACCAAAAATTCACAATCTTTCTGAATATCAATAACTTTAATATCATCTAGATAAAGATAGGAACGATTAGTTAGTATAACAAATTATAATTTGTTAAAAAACAAAATTAATGCTATGTTTTTCACGTGAGCCCCCCGCTACGTTGATATCAATTTAGATATTGAAAACATAATATCTAGCATATCTTTGATAATTTATGCCGTTTTTATAAGTTATACTGTTTTAATTGACTAACTTTGACTAAATCTCATATAAATTATTCACACATAAGTTCGGCTCTAAAACAGTTTGTGGACAGATGCAACTATTATTTAACATGTGGTACCTACCTACTTCTTTAATGTTTTAGCCGTCATCGTTGTCGTCGTCGCAACCGACAGAAATCGCACAGCTGGACGAAGGTCCCTTGCAAAAAATATGCGATCTGCACGATAGGCCGCAATGGGCTTGTGACTCCATCGCTCCGCCTCAAGAAATTCCGAAGGTCATTCGTGGGAATGAGCATTCTATTCTATAACAAAATTCCACAACTAACTGTCTAGCCTGGGATTTATTATGATTTAGTCTGCAGGGATCGTCCATCCATGCAAGCATGTAAGCACCCTGGTACTCATTGAAGTCCTTTCAGTTCTTCGAAGTATGTGTACCGCCATTGCAACTTAAACTCTGGGCCTCAACCTAGAGACTGTACAAAAAAAAAAGTTGGTTACGCTATGGATCTCCTCATTTCTGATTTGATCACTAAGGGATTCCAAGCTTTTTTCATCGTAGCGCGAGATTCATTCGTTATTTTCAATATTTATTATCGTTTTCCAGCTGATACGTCCCTTTAAATCTAACGAAAATTATCACAAAACGTCTCCGCCGGTGTTCACATAATATATGGTAATATAATTCCGTATATTACGAGACTCTATGGTAAAGGTTCCCACGTGTAAAGTACTAGAATCACTATTATGTTAATGGTAATTAAGTAAAATCGTTCTTGTGAAAGAAAGTGTACTTTAGCTAGGCAGGTGGTGGACGACAATTTAACGTTTGGATTTATAAATTGGAATGTTTGTTTTATTTTGATTTTGTGCCATTGATATACATTACAATGACCAACTCCCTAGCGTAGTTATGACAGCTGTGTGATAGGCATCTTATGAGTAAGATTGACGTGAGTGGCAGTTCAGGAATTTATAATCCACGTTAATATTATAAATGCGAAAGTGAGTCTGTCTGCCTGTCTGCCTGCTACGCTTTCACGGCTCATTTAATCAACCGATTTTGATGAATTTTGGTACAGGGATAGGTTGGATATCCCAGTTAAGGGCTAATTATACACATAAATTATTGAAGAAATTGATTTTTACAGGAGTTGTGCATTTTGTAATTAATGTCCATAAATTAATAAAAATTACATTTTAAAAAATTACAAATATCATAGACTATGTTCGTTTATTCGGTGATAATTATTTGGGTAGTAACATATTGCTCAGACCGTGTCTTCGTTTTCTACATCAATGTTCGGCACCTTAATCAATGATCAATGATAGTTTCGAATGAGATTAAATTTCCTGAACATCTGATCAAGATAATGGATTAAGGAGAAATTATGATAAGTTTGTTGTTTAAATCTTGTTTCTTAAGATTTTATGAACATCAAAGAGTAGAACCTTTTTTGTTTAGCAATACTTATAGTAGACATCCTTTACAGAAGCATACTCAAAAATTAATTGCTTATTACAGAATTACTTCCATATATTTTTCATATGTTTCATATTTTTTTCCATATTTTTTTCTGTAGAGTGTAGAACTTGTGTCACGGAAGTATTTAAGCACTATATATGTATTAGAAGATGCCCGCGACTTCGCGTGGGTAATTTTTCAATATATAAAGTAGCCTAAGTCCTTCCCCGGGATGTAATTTATCTCTATACCAAGTTTCATCAAAATCAGAAAGACAGACAGAAAGACAGACAGACAGACGGACAGACGGACACACTTTCGCATTTATAATACTAAGTATGGATTACTGTCCTGAGTAACTAAACAAGTGGGTAAGTACACAAAACTACCTACTTGCAGTTTTTTTTTGAAGGTGAAAAGAAACCATCGCAATAAGGCTTTCTACTAAACACTGACACGTAAAGAGATTAAATAGAATATTCCAGTGGCTTCCTTACCCGCTCAATCTTACCCGGTGATTGATGAACGAGTAAGCGGAATGACCGAATGGAATCGATTCAGTAATGGCCGACATTTGCATCTGTATGGGCGAGATGGGTGTCTTTTACTGATCTAAACGATTCTTTAATGCTACTGGTTTTCTATCTGTAGTTCTGAAAAAGCTTAGATTATTCTTACAATCTAAGCTTTTTCAGAAGCTTTTAAGCTTTTTGTTTATTAGTAAGTACTTTCTCATAATATTATTACAACTGTGCCTGTTTCTTTATTTGTTACTAGATGATTCCCGCGGGAACTCTTAAAGTTTCTAAGAAAGAAGTAAAAAGTAGCTTATGTCCTTCCCCGGGATACAAACTACCCCTATACCAAATTTCATCAAAATCGGTGGAACAGATGGGTCGTGAAAGCGTAGCAGACAGACAGACAGACAGACACACTTTCGCATTTATAATATTAAGTATGGATTTTTTTTATACTGCTCAACGCCTCGGCCAGTTTCGACAATTTTTTTAAAGAAAGGGATAGCATAGGTTGATTTCTGTAGATTGACAAAAGATAACTTGATCTAGGTTTTATGCCTATTATTCTGGAAAAAGAGAGTGTTCCAAATAAATCCTTAAATCACGCCGACACTGGCAAAGCCTCTGGCAAAAAGTTGAACAAAGTATGTAATAGATAGACTAATAAACAGTTACAAACTTTTATGATGTTAGATCTCATTCTTATTTATATTTTAAGGTATCGATCGGACCCATTCAAAACAAATAACAAAACTATTCTAAATAGCTGATAATAAAATAAATAATTACAATACCACCAGGGTGGTTAACCTATTATTATTTTATTAATTTATTCAATGAATTTTAAGTCCGTGAAATTATTATTGTTATAGTCTCAGAGCTGCGGATTTTGTCCAGTAATAAAATGCAATGATACAAAAATACAAACTGTGATTTGTATGAACTTAGAACTTACCAATAAAACTTTTATGCCTATAACGGTGATCTTCGTTCTCCCATCCGGGTAATTTGGGGTTTGAATTAAAGTAACACACTTGTTGCTGTAGGTACTTTATGTGAATTATAAACAAAACGAAAAAAACGCGATGAAAACTGCACGCTTGAGTGTTCTTCATATTGCCGGTTCTTCTCGGAAGGAATGGTATTCCGAACCAGTGGTAGATTCACTATACGATTCGAAAGCACTTTTAAGTTTATTTGAATAAAAAAAAATTTGTTTGAGATTGAATTGTTCTCAAAGGTGTGTGCCAATCCGCACTCGGTGAGCATGGTGGTGTAATTTTTTTTAATGCGATATTTGAAATTTGTAGGACTACTATTCCTTGTAAAGTGCATACACTGAAACGCATGGATCTATCACATGGTCTCATGTAGATCTAGAAGATCACAGTAAATAAATTCATAATATTAAACTTTAGGGTTACAAAGCGCTCGAATAGGGAACTCGCATCGAAACTCCACTAGTTGGACCACCACTACAGCCCAATAACACCCCATTGCTAGGCACAGGCCTCCACTCTCGTAGGAGAGAGGGAACTGGATGCAGCGCAAGACCATGGCGTATGAAGATCCGTAAAAGAGACGTATGCATCCATCGTCGATGAGGAAACACGTTATAGAAAATTTTCACCAACTCTAGAGCTATATTCATTAATGTAAATAAAATGAAGGCCACACAGCGTGGTATCTACGGCAATATCCGTGTAATGTTTGGAATGATTGCCGGACGTGATAGACTGACATACGGCATATCATTGTCTCTACATACGCATTGTGAAATTGCATGTTTGTATTACTGGCCGTACGCGACTGAATTACGCAGTTCGATTGGACTACGAAAGGATTGTGTGGATCGGATATTTGCCTTCTTTTTATCGAAGAAAAGTTAGCTCTTGATATACCAGGGGGGTTACTATCAGCGCTTAAGGCAATATTATTTTAATTTTATTGACGCTTTTGTTCCTTAGAATATAATCATAATTTTAGAGATGTATAAATCTGACATTTCAAAACAATACTGCTTTATGCGATGTTAGTAGGCCACTGTGGTAGTTTGATTGCGTGACAATTATCTATTTTTCTGATACTTTCTCAGTATTAGATAGAATGAACCGTTACGATAATACCTTAAACTCAGCCAATCACAAATGCTTCTAAAAAAAACTAAGTGAGGGTGCACTGCAGGCTTAGATGGAAGCGGAAACTCCTGGATTCGCTTCGTGACTAGGTCTTATCTGTTGAAACCCTAAACGTAGTGCATTTTCAGGCTGCACCAGTATACATAAAATCGGTAAATAAGGAATATTAAGGCCTAGGCTGTAAAATGTATTTTGACCGTTATTTTTCGAGAAGTTCCAGTTTCTAAGTCTACATTAGAAATAGAAATAGAAATAGAAATGATTTATTTCATGTAGGACAACTTGTGCCGCTTATGATAAGTCGTAAGAATCTACCACACACCACATTCCACATTATTTTAACGTCCCCCTGTATGTGTAATAACGGGCTATTACGATCGGCTTCCGATGTTACGGGCAACGAAAATTGACCGTTTGATCAGCAAATCATTCAATTCCATTCATTTCTATTGCTATCATTTTGTGTATCGATCTGGAATCGATATTTTTGTTGTATTAGTCATGAAAATACACCCCATGACAAGGTTCAGACGGCCAACAGGTATTGCAATACAATGTATCTACATACCCATGTTTACTTACACACTTGTGCACAACGTTTTAATATTCTTCTGCTCAGGTGGCTAATCTCTGTGAAGATAAGACGCCGTGGCCGAAATTCGCGGAAGGATATTATTTTATTATTAGGTAATACATGTTCCATCATTCTAACCTATGAACACACTGTATAAAATAATATTCTACACGTCGAGTTATCTTGGTATCAAAGTGTGTTTCTGGTCATAAAACTCAACCAGCATCAGAAGACATGAGCTCGAGTGGTCGGCTAAGTATGCCTCCAGCTTTACTGGTTCTTTGACGTAGGCTTTAGTACAAAGTCCCTCGGCTGCGTGATGTAACAACAGGTTGTGTTTATTTGTCAGTTGTTCGCTGCACAATAACCGCTACCTGCGTGCATTTCTCGCCGCTAGATAATGATATAAAGGGGTTATAACCTCCCGTTTCATTGAGGTAAAACTTTATTTAGGTGCAACTTAGAAGTAAATCAGCCCCACGATTGTGTAAGGAAATCGTAATCGTGATCGTTTGTCAAAAGGATAATTCGACCTGTTATATTTGCTTAGTCAATTAGGCCTCTGCCCCCCAATCATGTAAGAATGGCCGATCAAAACGTTAAAGTTCGTCGTCAAAGTTTATAAACCATAACAGCATTAAATTAGAGCTCAATTTCGTGTATCCATTCTTATACGTTAGACTTAGAGTATCGTTCATACCTAAACGTATTTAATTAACCCCAAATATGTTATAGCGACTGATTTATCAGGTGTTATAATTTACGCATGAAGTTGTTTAAATCCTATTTCCTACCGATCTACGACCTCTTATATGTTCAACTCACTACCGACCGTTGTAACAGCTCTTTATAAATAATCGATTGCAATTAGATTGTCAATGGACAAGTGTCGCCGGACCCGTTCCGTTCCGTCGCGGCGGTGGTTAAGAAACGTTACCGCAATAAGCTATCCAGTAATTATTGACTAGTTTTCCACTATTTATATACTTTCTTTAATCCACGGGGCAATGTCCTTTTGAGGAATATGATTGACTATACTTGACCCGCCCCTGCTTCGCTTGGGTGTAGAAAACTCAAGTTTCTAGACCCAACCAGTGTGTATAGAATTACAGATGTCACAGCTCAAATTTAAATAAGTTTTAAGTGATTAAAAACCTCTAAAAACAAGCTTTAATAAATAGCCCGCCGTATCGAATTTAGTGTAGGAATGGCATTCCGAACCAGTGGTAGATTCACTCGACGATTCAAAAGCACTTTTAATAAGTTTATTTGAAAATAAATATGAGTTTGAGTTTGACATATTATTATTTTTCGTTTTCTTCTCAGCAAATCCTTTTAATTGATTCCCATAATATCAAAAATTACCTACTAGTCTTAGGGAGCCCATCATGTCGGATTTAGCATGTCGTCACTTAGCAACCCATGCATTGTCATCCAAACTAAACGTGTACGCAAAATTTCAGCTCAATCGGTTGGGGATAAATTCAAAATTCTGTTTCAAAATTCAGTTTCACGATTTGATCCAAACAAACCCCCAAACATTACAAGCTAAATAAAAGTTTGTAAACGAAAATGAGGAAATCCTGGCGATCACCGGCTTTTGCACTATAAATGCTACAATTGATGTCACAACAAAGAATGAGGATATCAATTCAGACAGAGCTGCACGGAAAAGTTAGTTTTACTATATTTATTGACTGGGGTTACAGATGAGACTCTATAGTCCATACATGTAACGGTTTAAGTATTTACGCTTATAGTTGGTCATTATGGAGACCGCCACCGCTATTCGCTTTACTACCTATAATGATGACTCCGTTTAATAGGTATTTCGAGCTGTGATGACCTAATGATTAGATCAGTTAGGGTGCTCATAAAAGAGCAAGTTCTGAAAAGGGATCTAGGTAAGTCATAAGTCATAAATATTTATTCAATTTAGGTAGACACGCTACACTTATTGACGTCCAGTTATACATAAAAATATAATGGTGATAATCTGTTACGGTATCTTAAAACCAAAGCTACGAGGGTTCCAAACGCGCCCATAGATAGAGGTGATAAAGGTAGATAGATAGGTAGATAGATAGACGGTAGATAAAGGTGCCTGTTTTTTAAGAAGATATTCTCAAAGGTTTGTGAAGTCGCCATGATTTGGTGTATTGCCTTTACCCCCAAGAGGATATTCATGCTTATTATCGAGTCGGCGTGGCGGCGTCGAGACGATTATGATGTACGATGATACTTATTAATAAACAGAACACACTTTTTTTTATACAGCCCACTTTACTAGGCTATAGCTACGTGGCTAGTTATACAGGGCATTTATTGTTAACAAGCCACCCGGTATAGATTTAGTTATACTGCCATACCCATAACAGACCCCTACCCCTGAAGTAATCGACATTGCTCGACGTGTTGCGAAGCTGAAGCCGAAGTGCTCGGTGGACGGACGATATCAGTCGCAGGGAGCCGCTGGATCCAGATGGCGCAAGACCGCGGCATGTGTAAATCCTTGCAAGAAAACTATGTCCAGCTGTGGACGTCTACCAGTTGATGATGACGATGATGATGACCCCTAACAGGTTAACCCGCTAGCATCTTACTACCGGGTGAAATCGCAGTCAAGGGCTGACAAGTACTTCTATAATACTAATATTATAAATGCGAAAGTTTGGATGGATGTACCTACAGATGGATGGATGTATGATTGTTACTCAATCACGCCAGAACTGAACGGATCTGGGTGAAATTTGACACAGAGATAGATTATAGTCTGTAATAACACATAGACTACTTTTTATCCCGGATAACCCGCGGGAACTAAACAACCTCAATCCACGCGGACGAAGTCGCGGGCATCAGCTAATAGTGGAATAAAAAAACGAGAACTTTTAATACTGCTGCTCTGAATAGTGATCGGTAGCTTTAATTCAACCACGCACTGGTTTGATAGTAATTGATTGTAGTATAATATTATACCGATAGATGAAGTTAAAATAGTGGTTTCTAAGTAATCCTTTGTATGCGGTTGGTGCGGCAATACATAGTACATACATAATAAGCGCGATTAGCTAAGACGAGCCGCGGGCAACGGTAGCCGGGATGTGCCAATCTTTTTCTTTTAGTGCACCGGTTATATGCCGCTGTGGATTGTACAGGTTTTGCGATTAAGTTATTCTTAAATAGAAAACTTTGTATGGAACTCTCGCTCTACATTTCCTTTTTTATGTATGTATTGTGTACCATTAAAACACTAAAAAAGATAAGTTGTTCTTAAATAGAAAACTTTGTATGGAACTCTCGCTCTACATTTCCTTTTTTATGTATGTATTGTGTACCATTAAAACACTAAAAAAGATTACTGGAACTCTCGTCTCTCGAACTCTCTACATTTCCTTTTTTATATAAGTATTGTGTACCATTAAAACACTAAAAAGATTACAAAAAAAAACTTAAAACTCAGGTAAGTACAATGAGACGGTCTTATCGCTAAGTAGGAACCTTTTTTTTTATAATAGTTTCCCGCTTTTATTTTACCTCCTATATCTCAAAGTTTAGCTAAGGCAAATGCAGGCTGTCTATAAAATACACACACATTAATTAAATTTTATTTCTTGACACCTGATTCATCAAAATCAGCTCAGTAGTTAAGAAGCTACGGTGGAACATGCATAAATACAATCATCCATAAATACATAGACTGCTAAAATCATAACCCCTTCTATTTATTTGCCGTAGTCAGGTAAAAAGCCTAACTGTTCCGCCTGTTTGCATTTTCGCATACCAATTCAGTTCGAGTCAATTACAATGTCCTCTTGAACTTGTACTGTGAGATCGCTAGCGATAAGACCGCCTTATTGTACCTATATTTTAAGTTTCCTTGTAAGTAAATTTATATTTAAATTTATTATTTAAATAATATTGTTTTTGTGGTGTACAATAAGGTATATACATACATACATACATACATACATTGTCTTGTCACATCGTGTCCCGCGAGCCTCACATAAAGTTATAAGATTAAGGACAATATAGGTAGCTACTAGCTAATATTATTACGAGAATCGCCCTCTTAAGATGTGAAAAGATTACTGTCGTTTCAGAAAGAAAATTCTCCTGAGAAAAGGTGGGAAACTCAGCAAAGACTCGTTTCTTTGTTATAAATAGACCGCTCCATGTAAACCCACTTTTAATGGCGCTCGTACGTAATATACTATTAAAGGGAGTCAACGCACCCGTATAGCTATGGCATGTAATATTAACAACAGCTACTGTTTTCCAACTAGTCCTAAACCGGCCGGGCGACATGCAGGACATACTGCGAGCTGCCATTACCACCATAACCGCTTTCACAGAGCTGATCATTACCACCATAACCGCTTTTACAGAACTGATAGTATTAGCGTAATCGATAGACATAATAAACCATTCCGAAGAAGGGATTTACAAGAGTTACTCTTGTATGCTCGTCTTTTCTAAGGTAAACGCACACCTGCAGAGTGGATTTGAGCCGAGACGCAGCGTCTTTTTTTATAACAACTCAAGTTTAACTTTGCTGAAGTTTGCTTTGTCTTCTTGGCCATAGTGGAGACGCGCGGCTGACCCTCGCTTTTTTGACTCTCTTTCGTGTTTTGTTTTCATTGTATCAATTTCAAGCTTATGAAATTAAGTTATTTTTTAAACGATGCTGTGCCCTTGCCCTTGCTCCACTTCATCGCATAGCAGAGAGTGGCTGCGAAAAGTGGAAAATGGCGGCCTTTTTTTTGCAGTTTTGCACAATTTCGGTAAGGCCTCTTAAGGGTTCTTTATTCCATGGATACCTACATCCAAAGTGATTTACTTCCTCTATTCTATCTAATCGAACCGATAGGATATGGAGTGCCTTTCTGGCTTCCTCTCCACTTATAATGGGTAAATTAAGAGTGAATCTCGATGGCCAACCCGCATTGGAGCAGCGTGGTGGGTCGAAGCTCTAATTCCCTCTCTCCTATGAGAGTGGAGGGAGGGAGGCCTGTGCTGAGCAGTGAGACGTTATTAGGCTGTAGTGGATGTACCTATGTAGGTATAATTGCTACAGTTCTACATAAAAGTTAAAAAATACAATATTTACATTTTTTTTTTACTTTCAAATGTTTCCACATCATTCAATGTTTTTTTAAATTTTATGATGAAAGTTGGTTGTGACTTTAAGTTACCGCAGACTTTTCTTAATACTATTGTGGGAAAACCAACTCAAAGTTGCTCCGTGCTCGTGTACCTACCGTCAGCGATTTGATCCTACTTCTAGTATAAAGTACACCAAAGAAGGCATTTACTAATTATGTGAAATAAACGAGCTCCATATGTTAACCTACGTGTAATGTTTCTCAGTAATATTTTATTGAAAGGAATCAATGCACCCTTTTATAGACTAGTTTTCCTCAAAGTATATAGAAGGGGTAAACAATTCGAAAAGCCCTTCATAGCGACAAGCGTGAGCGACGCAGATTGCATGGCGCTTTAGACGTTTTTGAATTAGGGTTTTCACTGGTATCACGGTTTTTCATTTGTTCACGTCACAATGGCTGAACCGATTTTGCTAAAATTATGAATGTATAAAAATGTGTAAAATGTGTGTACGAATGTGTAAAATTATTAGCTTATACCACAGAATAGGTAATAGTCTTATACCCAGAATTGACACAAAGGTTACATTTTATCCCGGAATTAAAGAGTTCCCGGATGAATCATTAAACTTTAATCCACCCGGACGAAGTCACGAACATCAGCTAGTGTATAATAAATAATAATTTATGGAAATGCCCTCCCGGCTGTGACCATTTTAATAATATTTACGAGGTATTAACAGAGTCGCTTATTTATTGCGAGCCAGTGCTTACACTAATGCAACAACAACTCATTCCAGTAGCCGTTTGAAATTATCTCTGGTTATATTGGGAAAGCCAGTTTGTATGACTGTTATGTTATTACTCTCTCTCTCTCTGTGCTTTGTATTCCTCATTGCTGAGAGACGTAACCCTTATCCATTAATTACATAATGGTAGAAGTTTTTTTGACTGTTATTACCTACATCATTGTCGAAGTTAAACGATCGTACGATCCCAGTGTGCTTAGCATGCGCACAACGAGATTATCTCGCGACGAGAGAGAGAGATGTTGTCGTTGCCGGCAAATTTTTCATTTACCCTAACATGCACAAAATGCGGTATATTACAAGAAAAAAATAGTCGACATGTAAAGGTTCGTAGAGAAAAATACCACAGATAAGAATTTATATTACTTTTATCTCTATTTTGACGTAACGAGACAAGTGACCATGGTCGGTAGACAAATAGTGATAACGGGTAGACATAATTTTACTCGTAGTGCGCATGCTAGCCACACAGGTCATTTAATATAGGTACAGCGTTCATCAAACGGCGAAAGTTTTCATTTGTGTGGTTGTATGCCTTTACCTGGATATGTAGCTATATTTTGCCTCTTGAGAGCTAGTACAGAACCTGCCCCCAGATTGTGTAAGGAAATCGTAAACGTAATCGTAAACGTAATCGTTTGTCAAACGTCATCGACATCATCGATATCAATATTCACGATAAGGTCAAATATCAGCTTCTAAAAGAACAATTCTTTAACTTAGACATACAAAATATAGTTTCTCACAAAATTCATACTCGTAAAGTATCTCAACAAAAGTTAATAACCGTGTCAGCTAAGAATAAATATGGTGAGCGCACTAGCGCATACATGATCCCTCGCTTAATAAATAGTCTCGATACAAATTTTAAAATAGAATTAACTAAGAATAATTTAAAATTTAAGTTAAAATCGTATTTTTTAAGCAAATTGTAGCTGTGAATTGTAGGTAGTTTAGTTTTAATTTTCTTCATGTATTTTTAGTAATTTAAATAGTTTAAATTTTAATACCTATAAATAGTTTAAAATTCTGATATGTTGACGGAAGAGCACGCAATTTAAACCTACGTGGTTTTTCGCAGTGCTACCCACCAAAGCTGTATCGATTTTTATTTTGATAATAAAAAAAATAAAAAAAAAATAAAAAAAAAAAACGTAATATAATCCGGCCCCCTTATGGAGTTTATAGATGCCTGCACGTCAAAAAGCATCTATGAACTCCTTAAACAGTTCGAGTTATACGTTATGGGCTGTCAAATGATTACGATTGGCTTAGAGCCTAAAGACAATTGGGCCTCTGATTATTTACCAGTCACCTTATTAATTTATAGTATTTTTTGGATCCTCACGCCTATTAAGTACTATACCAAATCGACTATCCCATGATATCAGTAGTTTTGTCAAATTGTCTCGTTGGTCTAGTGGTTAGCATGTTCGACTGGGCCGACGAGGTCCCGGGTTCGAGTCCTGGGTCGGGCCATTATAGTATTGGGGTTTTCTGACTAGAAACTCTCATTACTAGCCCGGAGTTAGGAAGTTGGCGGTGTTTCACCCCCGTGCCTCGGAGAGCCGTCGGTCCCGGTTATTACCTATCACTAACATGATAATAATCGTTAAAGCCCGCCAACCCGCTAGAGCAGCGTGGTGGGTCTATAAGCTCTAATTCCCTCTCTCCGGTGAGAGTGGAGGTCTGTGCACAGCAGTGGGATGTTAATGGGCTGTAGTGGATGGATGGATGGTCATCAGAGTTGCAAAGCTTGAAATCTTTTCAATAGGTAGTCAAAATATTGTAGGATACTCTCATCATTTGTAACAAACACAGAGACGAAGCATGCTTAAGGGCGGACCAGACATGACAAAACGACAAAGCGACATGTCCGCGTCATTCAATTTTATAGCACGCCCACTAGGCGACGGCCTTCCCGTCGGACGCTGAAGATAAATCCTGCTGGGGCCGTAGCGTTTTTTGCCGTTAAATGGAACACCCACACTTGGAAACTTGTGAAAACGTAGTCCTCTTTCAACGAGGACATCTTTCTGGTGCGCATGTTTTTGCGCTCAAGCGTGTAAAAATATTGTAAAATTAGTTGCTAAAATATTCTAATAGAATAAATTGCATACTATTAGTATATTGCGATTGGTTATTACAGCGTAGGATACACGGGAGGTTTTGTATACCTATTAGTGACAAGATCACGCCTACGACCAATTTACATAATAGAAACATTACTTTAAGTAACTGTATCATAAATTCTAAACGTATAATTACTATGGTGCTAGTTACTGACTAATTGAAGGAAAGCATGTATATTAATAGAACAGTGTATAATTTCCTTTTGTCGGTGTTATTCCGTTGTGATATACATACTTGTACCTATGTTATGATTAAAATTAATATTATAAATTAAGAGTACTATTAATTAATGCGAAAGTCTTACTGTCTTTAAACTGTAAGTTGTAACCGTTTTACAGCGCAAGATAGCTGGAGATAGAGTGAGTAATTGAGTATTCGTTTCAACCTTGTTCCTCCGTCGCCGTTCTACCACAGAACAGCAAGAAACCGTCAGCGTTGGCATCTTTAAAGGTGGTTGACGTCCAGTCTGCTCGAACGAAACGGTTCTCGAACCGCCAGGATTTGGAATACCCTTCCAGCGCATGTATTCCCTGCCGCGTTTAACTTAAGTACCTTTAAGGCATGAGTGAATGGACATCTTCTATTATATTACATCTCATCATTGCTTTGTATTAAGTGTGATTGTCGTCAAGCGCACGCCTATTCTTTGATAAAAAAAAAACCAACGGATGATGCTGCTGGACATGAATAGGAATTTCTGCAAATATTAGGTACAGTGAGTGCGGATGCATGTCTAGCAGTGTGATCGATACCTAATGTACCACAGAATAAAATAAACAGTAAACTGCTACCTGTGTGGGCAAAATACAATTTATGTGTACGTACGTAATACAAGTATAGATTGTATCGAAGTGGGCCGTGCAAAAATGCCTATAATCAAAAAATTGCCCAACTAAATAATTACTATATTATATACTCGTAAGCCCCGGCTGTCATAATTTATTGTGTTGGTCACAATTATACTCAGCGCGTGATAGCTGGTGATAGGGTGGGTATAATGCGGATGTACCTATGTCAGTGTGATCGATACCTAAAGTACCACAGAATAAAATAAACAGTAAACTGCTACCTGTGTGGGCAAAATACAATTTATGTGTACGTAATACACGTATAGATTGTATCGAAGTGGGCCGCGCAAAAATGCCTATAATCAAAAAATTGCCCAACTAAATAATTACTATATAAGCTCCGGCTGTCATAATTTATTGTGTTGGTCACAATACTGGCCGGCATTGTCGTAATTTCCTCGTTAGGGTGTGGCCACGTCAAGAGTTTTAATTAAATGAATACTATGATACTTACCAAATGACCCGTTGAGGCTTTGCACGAATGATCTTAGGTTATGCACGACAACTTTTTCTTACGTGATATTTATGATTAAACATTTACTTTTATAAAGCTAGTGCACAAACTTCACAAACA
The DNA here is from genome assembly GCA_917051295.2 of Erebia ligea. Classification (NCBI taxonomy): domain Eukaryota; kingdom Metazoa; phylum Arthropoda; class Insecta; order Lepidoptera; family Nymphalidae; genus Erebia; species Erebia ligea. The sequence goes on from OU785241.1 coordinate 6,312,063, forward strand.
TACGATACATCAAGATATTCTAGGCAAGCGCGCTCTACCTTAGGCTGCATCACCACTTGCAAGCAAGTCTGATTGCAGCCAAGCGCTGGCCTATATATTAAAAAAAAAAACATTTTATATTAATATAATGAATCGTTTAGTAATTATCATTGGATTTGAATTACTCATTTAAAATGTATATAAATAGGTTTTAGTTTCAAAAAGTCACTTAAACCTATCTACTTTAATGAGAGTATTAAAAAGTTTTATTTTTTTAAATGTCTGTTAGATGATTGCTTTTTACAGCCATACAGTAGATACTAGCACTTACTATTTTTCTCATGTACAAACTTACCAAGGAATTAAAAAGAGTTGTTTAAATACATAGACAGACATGCTGGATGGTAACATTTTTACTTAAAAAAAATAAAAATAAGAAAATCTTAATTTAATAATATAACACTTGCACTGGTAAATATTTTGATGTGGCACTACCCTATTGTATATGATTAAAATCTAATAAGCGCTCTGCTATGCAAATCAATCGCTACATAAAGTTATGGCTTTGTCAAACTAGTCACAATGCAGGAAATCTAGCTCTGGGGAATTAACTAGGTACAGGATGTTCTCATTACAGTGATCAGTTAACTTGATACTTTAAATATTAGAGATAGAGAAATTACCTCGAAGAGACCTTGGCTACAGATAAAAAAATTGTTACTTTGCCCTGGCGACGATTTTAGAAACGAGAAAAATATTTTAAAAATATACTTATTGAAAGATTTTTAAAATGTCATAACCAGATCAAAAACAATGATTCCTTTTTGGACCCAAAAATCAAAATTTAGTGATCAAAATCTATTTTTAACCTCTGATACAGATAGAGTGCTACATTTTCTAAGTTAACTTACTCAATCTTTGTTTTAATTTTGAAAATCATTAAAGTAGAAAATTCAAGTATTATTGTGTCACCGACCGCTTTAATTATAGCAACCTGTATTTTATGAGGAATCGGGTATGGACAATTGTTATGACTGTAAAATAAATCATGATTTATATTGACATGCTGTTGTTAGACTCAATCGATTGTGCTGTGTAATTCTAAGTGGTTAACAAGTGTTTTGACAAATATATTTTTTTTATTTAGGTATAGTAATGTACCGTGGACGTGTTTTAACGTAGGTAACGTTAAAACACCTCCACGGTATAGCTCCAGCCTTCAAGGGAGTAACGGACAGACGTTGCTGCCTTATGAGTTACTACTTCCGTATTAATGGCACCTCGAAACTAAGGGAACATCAGTGACGTCGAAGAGGACGAAGCATCGGTCATAAAACACGTACCGGAGATACTAACAAACCGCCAAAACACCGGAAAGACCAATCTACTGTGCTCATTTGGCCAATGTCCGATGCCAAACAAGCGTGGTGGCAGCCTTGAGGTGCAGTTGTTTGGTCTCCTGTTCGGGTGGTCGGGGTTTCAATTCGGGCACGCACTTATAACTTTTCTGAGCTTATATGCGCTTAAAGCTCTTTAATATAATATAATAACCAAGCAACATTAATTATATTATTGCTCTATTGGTGAAGTGTTTTACTTCATCTTCAGGAAATCTGTTTGCCCAAGAGTTTATCTACCCACATAACGTTCTCAAAGGTTTGTGAATTCCGCCAATACGCACTTGGCGAGCGTGGTGGACTATGGCCAAGCGCTATTCATTCTTTGAGTAGACTTTTGCTAATTAGTGGGCCGGCAGTAGGTTAAAATGATGAGTGATGAAATACCCTAAATGCCTGACGTGCCATGATATTTACAAGATATTTCTATTACCTTACGTAGAACTCTGTGATTTTCTTATGTCTGTGGTAATAAGTAACAGCAGTGGCCGCGAGCTACGAAGCGATTTCAAAGCACTTTACTGTCTTTATTGCCCTAAGGTATCTGCGTTCGGTAGCTAGCGTGAAATGGAACGGATTGTCTTACACGCAAATCATGCTGTTATACGCAGCTTATACGTCTAGTATGGCTAGCATGCGCTGGCGCACTACGAGAAAAATTCTGTCTACCCGTTATCTCTATCTGTCTACCGAAGCTATGGTTACTTGTCTCGTTACGTCAAAAGTAGAGATAAAAGTAATATTTCTTATCTGTGGTATTTTTCTTTATACGAACCTTTACATGTCGACTATTTTTTTCTTGTAATATACCGCATGCTGTGCATGTTAGGGTAAATTAAATATTTGCCGGCAACGACAACATCTCTCTCTCTCGTTGCGAGATAATCTCGTTGTGCGCATGCTAAGCACATAGGACTCCTTTGTGATTGATAAGTTACATAGGTAGGTTCATGTCTGTCCATTTTATGTTTAACTAGGCCGGTGAGGGAAAGGTCTACCTTGATTGTTTCTTGATTGCTGTCGATAATTTTAGTAAAAGTTTTAGATCTAACGGACTTTGTAGAAAATCATTTGCAGAAAATCACTTTTAGTTTAGGAGGAAAAAAAGCTATTTTTTTCAGTTATAATAATTATACTACGGTGATAAGTTTTTGTTTAGTAATAAAGATTCTCTCAGGCGTACTCGCCTCGTAAATTGTTTAATGCTGTCTCTTTTTGGCAACTGCGAAATGCTTTTGCAAATGTCCCTGTGCAAGCGGCCCATAAAATCATATTTTGAATTTAAATTGGTACATTATTTTGTTATCAGATTAGTACAAAATAAGGACAATAAATAGAATTGCAAATATTGCGTATACATTTTACACCTGATGATCAGGAATTATACGCATTTAGCTGTATACGCATTTTCTTGTATTATATTATATCTCTATGAGCCGTAATACAATAAACTAGATGATGCCCGCGATTTCGTCCGCGTGGATTAAGTTTTTTTGATTCCCGCGTGAACTCCTTAATTTTCCGGGATGAAAAGTAGCCTATGTCCTTCCTCGGGATACAACCTATCCCTGTACCCATCAAAATTGGTTGAAAAGATGGGCCGTGAAAGCGTAGCAGACAGACAGACAGACACACTTTCGCATTTAAAATATTAGTATGGATCAGCGCGTAAAACTCCGCTGCACGACCAATCCCAGCGGAAATTCCGCGTCTGTATAACCACTGGCGGTTGAAAACGCGTACGGGTGGGATGGCATCTGGCCCGGTAGATAATTGACTAAAACACATTGGAGAGGAATTTCCGCACGCATTTTTTCGCTCGAGATAGTCCGCTAGATTAGTCCCTGGCCTTAATAACATAATTGCATTGGTGAGTATAAAAATACTGCGATACGTTAATGGCCTTTTTGTTTTGGAGCCCACACCCTTATTCAAGAGCAATCGCCGCGGGTGCCAGATCCAAAATACCAATAATTTAGTAAATTTATTCGCTCCATAGCTCTTTTGTTCACTCGTAATGAGTGGTTACCGATTTAAAATCACATTGCCTTTATTACAATCCGGTGTAAACTTAGGGCTGTGTACACACGTGTGTATTTTTTGTACTTTGGCAGTCAGTACATACCAATCTTCATTGCTGTCTCTCGTAGGGACCACTCGCTACGGTCATATGCCGCTTACATCTAGCACAATGTTCGACTGTGGCCGACGAGGTCCCGGGTTCGAGTCCCGGTAAGGGCCATAAGAAGTGTTGGGTTTTCTGACAAAAAATTCTCAGCACTAGCCCGGAGCTACGAAGTTAACGGTGTTTCACCTTTGAGAGAGAGCACGTAAAGCCGTCGGTCCTGCACTTGACCTCTCTCCGCTCGTGTAAGATTTTCCGTCCCATCGGACTATGGAACAGAGAGTGCACCTGTGTGTGTGTGTGTGTGCACCTGCAGATACTTGTGCACTATAATATCTACCGCGCAGATGGCTTATCTCTCTGGACTTAGGCCGCCGTGGCCGTATTAGGTCGGGAAGACATTATTACATCTAGTAATGTCTTGGTTCTTCGAAATATGTGCCTCGCTCAATGCCACTTCAGTTACGCTGAAAAACCTATTATGTCAGTGACTGCTTCTTTTACACAATTAATATGTAATAGAAGCAGTCACTTTCTGATTTGATTCTTGTTCAGTAGATTTAGTAGTCTGTAGTTGTAGTTTGTCAGGAGTGGGATGTCAATATAGCTGTCGTATCCACTCTACCACTATAGCCCATTAACATCCCACATCTGGGCACAGGCCTCCACTCTCATAGGAGACAGGGAATTAGAGCTTAGACCCTTCACGCTGCTCCAATGGGGGTTGGCGGGATTTAACGACTATTAACTCTCATGTTAGTGATAATAACCAGGACCGACGGCTTAACGTGCCTAAAGAAACCCAAGTCACCATCGCTGTCGTATCAACTGATAGATATTATCTACTGCTAGACAATGATCTAAAGACCTCAACAGAACATGGTCTTGTGCCATTGGGAGACCTTTCCAGGCTCTCTCAACTCCCAACTCGTCCCTTCATCTAATTCTAGGAGAAGGTCTTCCAATGGGGACTATCGTTTCTTTGCTCACCAGTTGGCGCCACTGTTGACTAAGGTTCAGAGGTATAGCTGTCAAAGGCGACTTTATAAGATCGGTGCCGAAACAAAGTTTTAAATCTTGATTCTCATTAAGTTTATTAATTTATAACAGCTATCATCATATCGAGTAGCAATGCCGCAATGTTGTGCAATTCCGTTTTGTTCGGAAAAAAGGAGGACACATGTTTCCAAAAGATAAAACTGTTCTAAAACAGTGGCTAGTTGCGATTCGCAGGAATTCGCAGGATTCTGAGGAATTATATAGTTAGGCACTAAATAAATAAAATAAAAAAGAAATTAATTACTTATTAAACTTTTATTTATCTTTCCTTTTCCCTTTAAAACACACTGCTATACAAATAAATACTTATTAAACATTGTAAATCCATACAATGGATATGATACTGAAAGATGGTTGATTTGTTAATTGAAACTACTAAACAATGGTAACTAGATATTTAAGATTAAGTTATAAAACTTCTGAAATAAGCTTATCATTTCTATTTACCTACATAAATTCTCTTTTCATCTTTATTTGTCCAAACAAAAAAATCACTATACTTTCTTTTAGTACCTAACAAGTTTTTGAATTTGAAAATAGTAGGGGCTACTTTCTTTCAAGCAATATTCATTATTGATCATTTCTATGTGCTTATAATTATCCACACTGATAAACTCATCTTTTATAGAGAAAGGACATTTCCAATACTGTTAGTTCTCCAATTAATCCTTCTGGAGAAACCTGAAATGAAACATCTAATATTAATAAAGAGAAATATTATTAAATTCTAGTCATCTCACACATAGTACCTAATCTGATCCCAAGATAGGTTGTGTTCTCGTTAGAGATACTGTGGGTACATAACCAGATACATATATAGTACCAGAGGGCAGAGACCTAGAGCAAACATCGATGTTCATCAATATCATATAGTAAAAGTGTGTCCTTGATGAGCATGAAACCCATTTATCCTTTCATGCAGAAGTCATATTAGGTAAATATACATAATATATTAGGTAAATATATGTAAAAAGAAAAAAACATAGCTGTTACCTCGGCAAACAAGCATACTTCTGGAAAAAATAAGTTTGTAATACAGTAAACAAACTAACCTCTGAATTAGCAGCTCTTTGAGGCCGCTTATTTTTGCGCCTCTTTTTCTTTTTCTGCTTTCAAAGCGTTCACATTCATCGCCAAATAATCCATATTTGCGATAATTTCACGAAGGAGACCACTTTTCAACAGGTAAAATATAGAAATTAAAATAATTTGTCACGAAGCCCGCCAAAACCAGTGAAAAGTGAATGTTATTGGACCTCACGCGACACTAGCGCCTCTAGTGGCAAATTCACACGCGATAGTCCCCATTGGCCAAATCAAAAATTTAATTATTTTTAGTGATTCTAAAGTAGCCGTATTTCCCAAAAGACGTTATTATCCATGTCCTTTGCTAGTTTTATGTTTGCTAACCATTTTAAACAAGCGTTAAAGTAAAAAAGTGCATCCAATTTTGATGACGTCGTTCTATACGATTAATCGCGCGTTTGGGTGTTTGAAAAAAAGTTACTTAAAGTCCCACAAACTGATCCGACCCGGTGACAGCGTCGCTAGTAGATATGAAAAATAAAATTAAAAAAAAAATCTTAACTGGCGTAAAAATTAGTTCCAATTTTGGCCACCGGCTCGGATAACTTTGACGGATTCTTCTAGTCAGATACCAAAAGCTGCGCTTTTTGTTGCAAGGCTGCCATAAAGCACTTTCAGACCGTGCCTATCTATTCGGTCGAGTATGTGCAATTTAAGTGAGTAATCTGGTTCCTTTCTGGTTCAAAGGTTATCCAACGCCACTCAGCGTGGCAATGCTGCAAGCTTGATGGGTAGATAGATACCTTTGGCCCAGGGGCAACCAGGGGTGGTCTTTTTGATTAGGGTTTTATTTTTATTTTTATTGTTAGTAGGTATATAAAGATTTATTTTAAATTTATTTTATAGTTAGTTTAATATTTAGTTTTTAGCATTTTGTACAGAAATTATTACCTAGTAGGTCTTATTCATCTATAGCATTTAAGTGAGCACCTAAAATGCCCTTTGGAAACCAGCCTTAATACGTTTATCGGGCAATTTAAATTATTATAACGTGCGAGTATACAGTAATTTGCGGGCAGGGCGTATTGTGTAATGGGCCGAGCGTACAGATTGTTGGTTTGACGTGTGCCCAACATGTAAACCTCTGTTTATAATGAAACCTTTTAAATAGGTAACGGATACCATGATCCTGCGTTCACAGCTGGATAAAGGCCCTTTGGGTAGCATGCGCCCATAGTAGGAATGTTGCCAACTCAATGAAATCAGCAACTCTTTATTATACGTCAAAACACATTTACACGCCTCAGTTTGTATGAATGAAACAATTATTGTGATGTCATAAAATTTCAAAGCATTTTTTTTTTAAATCGATACTAATTTTAAAACTGTTATCAATCTTAAAATCATGGTTAAAATAAAAGAGGATATGGATATAAGGTCTTTTGAAAGAAGAGTAAGTAATAAATATTTTTTTTTTGCTTTCATCATCTCAATTTTGGACAGGAGCGTTTTGCAATACGCGCCACCAGTCTTATACGTTCCTTATCCACAATGGCATATTTTTAACCGACTTCCAAAAAAGGAGGAGGTTCTCAATTCGGCGCGTATGTTTTTTTTTGAATTTTTTTTTTTTTAATGTATGTCGGTGCATATCTCCGTGGTTTCTTAACCGATTTGATAAATTTTGTTTTCATTGGTTAGCGGAAGCTTTCGAGGTGGTCCCATAAAAAATTCTGATTCCAAATCCTCAATCCTGATGCTGTAGGTGTACCATACTACATGAAATCCTCAAAACTAGGGAGTTAGGAAGTTTTGATGGTGAATTCATATAGTAGGTATCAAGTCACGTGTATACGATTCTACTCTGAGTCCTAACTCCTCATCCCTGATGCTGCAGGGTACAGAACTCCTGAAAAATAGCGATTTAGGATTTTTTATGTTGAATTCATATTGTAGGTGTCAAGCAACGACTTCATACTTAAACCCAAGTCCCAACTCCTCAACTCTGATGCTGCAGGGTACTGCACTCCTAAGCGGTGGGGATTTAGAGTACACTAAAAAGTTAAAAATAAAAATTCTTGCCAAAAAACCGACTTCCAAAGCCACTGTAAAGCAAAAAATAATTTTGATTTCTACACACTATATGTTGACGCGTCAACTTTGCCTATCTTTGTTATACTCGCCCGACTTCAACATAGTGTGTAGAAATCAAAATTATTTTTTGCTTTACAGTGGCCTTGGAAGTCGGTTTTTTGGAAAGAATTTTTTATGTTTGTATGGTCTGGACCATGGGACTGGCGTTCGTTCCACACTACGCTTACCAGTAAGTACCCCGTGTCAACACCAAGAGGCCCAATTTTCTAAGCAAATAGTAATCACTAGACGTTAGTAATACTAACTTGGTATAAATTTATTTTAGAGCAAGATCCCGGGACGATCAGACCTTCGTTATTTTATTAAAGCTGAAAGTTTTTCTATGTATGTGGTTTACCTGATACCTTCCAAAGCAACCGCGATCCAAACTTCATAGTCGGTGATCGTTTATACGGTATACCTCTATTTAGAGACATTGGTATTAGGTACATAGAAAAACTTTCAGCTTTGATAAAATATCGAAGGGCTGATCGTCGCGGGATCTTAGACCATATTTTGTTCTTATTTTGTAGGTCTTTATAGTTTATACCCACTTCAAAAATTTCAAATATCACTTTCGCTTAAATACGTATTGCATTAATAATTATGCCAATACGCAAATAAATTAAAGTGAAGTGACAGCAAACGGCGATGAGTTTCGCCTTCTATTTACAATCGGATCTGAATTGATCTGTAGCGCGACGCAAGTTACCAGTGGCGCCATCTAGTTTGACGAGGTAAAACTATAAGATTTGATATAATAATAATATATATGTATTATTACTGGCTGATGCTCGCGACTTCGTCTTCGAACTCTTTAATTTTCTGACATAAAAAGTAGCCTATGTCACTCTCTTTCTCTCAAACGAAACTTCGCAAACGAACGAACGAAATTTCGTTAACTCCTCTCCTACATAATATTATTATCTCTATGCTCTTCTCTATTTCGTTTTCGTACACGCAGACGAAATACGGATCCATAGACAATTTTCGTGACCGATTGGATTGAACGATTTTGTGTGGGTCTAATAACCGACTAAATTACGTTCGTTTGCGAAGTTTCGTTTGAGAGAAAGAGAGTAGACCCCCAGGTCCTCAACTATACAAATGCCATAGTTATTTGTGTTACATGGGGCCAAAGAAAATTTTTGTTCCCCGAGGGCGCTATTTTGAATTCAGAGCGAAGTGAAGGATTCTATAGTAGAATCCCGAGCGTAGCGAGGGGTTCTAAAGTAGAATCCTGAACGTAGCGAGGAATTCAATATACGCCGCCCGAGAACAAAAAATTTGGCCCCGAGTGACACACACTATTTTTCATCATTACGTATGAGAAAAAGCTAGGAGTATTAACCTACTATGTATGGACATTACCTATACGTTTAAGCACCAATCAGAAGATACTCCTATCAACCTTCTATGTAATTGTATAGACATTATTTAGACGTATATTTAAAGTTTAAATAAAATGTAAAGACGTATATCCGATCAACAAATTGACCACGTGACTTCGGACCAATCAGAACAGAGAAATGCAAAGTCGTTTATTCGATCAACAAATTGATGACGTGACTTCGGACCAATCAGAAGAGAGAAATGAAAAGTCCTATGGGCCTACAAGTTACACTTCGCTCCCGCTATCCTCTGAAGCCAATATGCGTTTTTCGAATAGGTATGATGAAAAAAATCATGTCGATCCGTTGCTCCGTTGCGGCGTGATTGAAGGACAAACCAACAAACCAACAAACAAACACACTTTTGCATTTATAATATTAGTATGATTATGTGAATACTGAATATATTGCAGTTCCAATAGTATTACATACGTATACGTGTCGAATTGATAACCTCCCTTTTTTTGAAGTCGGATAAAAAGAGAAATGTATCTCTCCTATATATATTTTACACCAGATGATGCTCGCGACTTTATCCGCGTGGATTTGGATTTTCAAAGAATCTCGTGGAGACCAGATGTGTTTTTCCGGGTTAAAAAGTCTGTACTTATTCAGAAGAATTCCCGGAGAACCGGGAAGCAGCCTATTTCTGAACAAAATTTCGCTAAAATCGGTTGAATACAATGGTCCGTGAAAGTGTAGCAGACAAACAGACATAACAAATATTTATTAATTTTTTATCTTATGAAAGTAAGATCCAGTGTAAGTGCAACCTAAATCAGCTAATTATATTACATTGTGAAGTCAATCCAATTTTCCCACAATGCCAGGAAAGAGAATGGCCACTTTACATAAGCTCCCATTAATCATTGCGTGAAAAAATTAAATATTGACAGCGTATAAGCAAATTTCAGCTCCTTTTACTCGCCGACATAATGAGACGTTATAAGAATTTCGATATAAAGATAAAGCAGACACAAAATATGACAAATGTACTTGAGGACACCACGCGTTGAATTTTTTTATAAACTACAAGTTAGCTTTTGACTGCGATCTCACCTGGTGGTATCTAGTAATGCAGTCTAAGATGCTAGCAGGTTAACCTAACCCGTCAGGGGTATGCTGGCTATATATCGCCATACTCCTAAATGGTTTTTACACGGCATCGTAGCGGAACGCTAAACCGCTTGGCGGCACGTCTTTGCCGGTTAGGTGGTAACTAACTTTAGCTGAAGCCTCCTACCAGACCTGACCAGAGAAAATTCTATACGTACACGTAGGTAATACTATGCTGCTCTTACACGGTCAAATTTTTTTTTACATATATAGGCTAGCGCTTGGCTGCAATCAGACTTGCTTGCAGGTCGTCATGCAGCCTAAGGTCTAGGCGCTTGTCTAGAAGATGCCTATTCACTCTTGATTTGAAGGTACCTATATTAACCCTAGACACCTAACCTTCGTCGAATCGACGAGTACGCCGCATTAATATCGCTATATCTTTTCGGCACGCGTGCCTATCACCGAGTCTTCACTTGTCAATTCAGTGTTCGCCGAGCTCTTCCGGGTGGCGACCGCGCCTGGCGGGTAAGTACTTCTCTTTTCGAAATATTACGAAAATAGTCGTCGTTTTGACGAATGGTTAGGGTTTGTGTATAATATTTTTATAGTGTTTGCTTTTGTTTGTTCATAGTGCTTGCTCTTTTTTGCAGCTTTTACCATGGCTTCCAAACGATGGTTGACTGAGGAAAATATTTAACGCGGCTGTTAATGGATGAGGAAGATCCCAGTGCGTTAGAGGAGTCATCGAACAGCGAAACAGGTGAGGTGGATGATGCACAAAGTGACGCTCAAGATGATTCCGACCATGAAAATATTTCGTCGCTTGACCTGCACGACAATGTACCGGAGCCAGAAATACTTCCGACTCTATCTGAAGAAGGCTCAGGTAATAATTCAGTTATCTTGACCTTACCCCAACGAAATATTCGAAGTCGGTCCCGTCATATTTGGACTACGAGCAAAGGTCGTACGTCGAGTAGAGCAGCTGCAATAAATATAGTGTGTGTTGCCAGAGGACCTACTCGTGGTCTAAGGGGTATAGGGGATCCTTTGCTGTTGTTTGAACATTTTATAACTAATCAGATACAAGACGATATTGTAAAATGGACAAACGCTGAAATTACAATAAAAAGGCAAAACTATGACCAAAATACATCAACTCAGAATGATACAACCAAAGAAGAGATTAGAGCTCTCATAGGTATTCTTGTCTTATCTGCAGCTCTCAAAGACAATCATCTGTCTCTAGATGAAATTATTGTTCAACACCGAGTTTTGCTGGCTCGGCTGATTTTATGAAGAAGCTGCATATGCAACTGGTAGAATCGTGGCTCAAAATCCGTCTGGAAAGTCCTACTATGCCAAGACACGTGAAGGACAAGATAAAAAATGTGTTAGGAGTGTCCATCGAGGAAGGTCAAGGTCAGCCATCATCATCTAATAATGATCTTCAGCCAGTCGAGGCTGCAAACAGAAAAAGAAAGATCTGTGGCCTATGTTCATACAAGAAAAGACGCATGACAAAATGTTACTGCTCAAAATGCAATACAGCAATTTGTGGTGAGCATAAAGTTGATTTTTGTGTACAGTGCGCTTCAAAATAATTAGTTTTTTTGTGTTTTACAAAGTAATAAGACTATTATAATTTGTGTTTGCCAAAGAAAAGAAGGCTATTTTTGTTATGTTTTTTTTAAATTTTATATATAAATAAGTGTCTTTATAATTGATCTCAAAAAGTCTAGTGTTTTGTAACTTTAGTATAAAATAAATATTTTCTTACCAAACTACAAATATTTTGTTTTATTTTACTAAAATAATGTATCATTTACTTATTTAACTATTAAAACTACCGAACAAATACATATTTATATAAAATTACACGGCGCCAAAAACTGTTCGTCAAATCGACGAATGGTTAGGTTAAAAGGGATATATTCAAAGGTTAGGTGTCTAGGGTTAAAAGAGGAGGGGAAAACGGAAGCCGGTAGGGCATTCCATATCCTAGCGGTTCGAATTAGAAACGAGGAAGCAAATTACTACCGGCTGTACCTACTAATGATATTTAACGTAGGATAACTAGTAGGAACGCGTATGAATAAGAGGCGGATGTTTTGCCCCCTATCAATATTTTTTTCTTAATTATAGAGCAACGGCGAACTTCCATACATCAATATTATTGAGAAAAAATATTTATGTACACGTGTGAAAAAATATGATTTTATAAGCGTCGGATATGAAGCTCATAGCAGCTAGAATTTTTTTTAATGAGCCTAGAAAAAAAGATATTTCGTTTTAAAGTTTTGTAGGTTATGTGATAATGTCACTTCTAAAAATGACAACTGGAAGAAAGCCACAAAAACAAAGACAGATGACAACCACAGACCAGTAAAACATTCGGCACAACCACAGACAATCAGCATCAGTGCTGCCATAATATTCTTTCAATTATTACCATTCTGTTAGAGATTATTAAATAATGTATGCAAGAAAATTCACTTAAATAATATAAAATACACTTAAAAAAAAGAGCAATACTATTATTTATGCAAACATTAATCAGACAAAATAATTACAATTTTTAAAAAGATACAAAATAATCTACTAATTCAGATTTATTGTAGCTACTAGGTAGATTTTACATAAAGTGGTAACACTAAACTGAGAAACGGGAACTAAATAATCAAAAAAGATTCCCTAAATATTTTATTGTTTTACCTAGGTTCAAATAATTAAGGTGAATACTTGATAAAATTTAAAAAAATAAGCAAATTAAATTGTCTTTACCTTACTTGTGTACAATCAAGATTTAGTAAATGTGGTCAATAATAATTTCGCCGTTGCTCTTTGTGTGAGCCGCCCACACATAGCATAATTTAGTTACTTAATATAAGAGACTGATTTTACTACAACGCCTTATTCCTCTGAACTACTAAATAATATTTAAATGTATAAACATAACAAAATTACGACATTTAGATATTATAACACCTACCATAAAATAACAAAATTTGTGTTCAGACTATGACTAGTTAATTCCCTATAACGTCATCACTAAATAACAATAGCGATCCTGTAATAACCATCGTTATTTGAGGGCTTTACATAAATCGCAATTATGAAACAATATCGTTATAGTGTAGGAGATGGTAGTAACATGTCGTGCGAGTTAAAATGTCGTGCGAGTTTAATATCCTATGATCGTATCGTAATTTAAAAGTAGACAAAGCCCCAACTAGGTGGATTGAGTGCATGCTTTTTTAATATGGTACCAAAAGAGTTTCCCGATTTGCCATTGCATTAATTTAAAGTCTGTATTAAACAGCATCTGTCAGCATGCTGTTTATGATGATTGATGTTTTTTTCAAATTTTCTTTAGTTTCTAATTCTAATTTGAAGAAAAAAAGTGAAAAAGACAAGTTAATTTTTTTATTAGGTGCTAGATCGGTTTCTCATCACGGTCTATTTGGTCTACCAAAATCTTCTCCTATGAAAACTTCTGTACTATTCTTTAAATCTATTCAAATTGTAGTCTTTAGATAAACACAGCAATGTACCTACATAGTAATTTGTAAATCGAATCAGAACAATCATCTCCTACACTACAATCTTTTACAGTACAAGATCATTATAATATTAATAGTTATCTACGGTGTTAATAGTCGGATTCCCATCATAAGAACGTATATTGATGGTAATACCACGAACCTGCATATCAAATGTCATATTAGGTGTATTATGGGGAAACTAAAGAAACATAATAATAACTTCTATCACCAAATTGTTAGTCAATTTGGGAATTTACCATTTCTGAATTTTCCCTGTTCTGGCTAGGAGGCTTCGGCCGTGGCTAGTTACCACCCTACCGGCAAAGACGTGCCGCCAAGCGATTTAGCGTTCCGGTACGATGCCGTGTAGAAACCGACTAGGGGTATGGGTTTAATATAACTGCCATACCCCTAACAGGTTAGCCCGCTACCATCTTAGACTGCATCATCACTTACCATCGGGTGAGATCGCAGTCAAGGGCTAACTTGTAGTGGATAAAAATAAAAATAAAAATAAACCTAATAAATGGGCGGTGATATTATTCGATTTTTTCCGCTGATTGTAACGAATATTGGGCTACGTACACAGTTTAGCCTGAAGCCAAATCTGCTCGGTCAGGCCTCGTGCGGAGAATACAAATGTTTATTATGGAAGAGTAGCGCGCATTGTAGGGCCTCGGGCTACTCCACTGAAGGAGTCGTGGTCGCTCTGAACTAAGGCAGGTATGGTGTCGCAGTTTTGTAAAACTTTTTATTCATTTGAACCTGAAACATCATTTTATGACGTTAATTATAATTTTTGTGATGTAGGTACATCATTTTTTCGCTGATTGTAACGTATTTATGGATAATGCTCACTCAGAACTAAGACCAGAATTGAGTAGCAGTTTTGTAAAAGTTATTCTTTGGAACTAAAATCAAGATTCTAAGACGATTTTTATTTGGGTGGTATATAATGATTGATTTTTTAACTGTAGGTCACGGATATTTGGCCAATTTTTTTATAATTCAGTCTCTCCGACTAAACCGCTTCCTGAATTTAGATTTTGTAATGAGCCCGTTATAATTTTTCAAGGTTTTACAAATAGGTTTCTTTACACTTAGATTTTGTAATGAGCCCGTTATAATTTTTCAAGGTTTTACATATAGGTTTCTTTACACTTACCCGTTTGAAATCGCGGGAAAATATATAAATTTTAACAGTTAAAATTGCCGTATAGTTTTTTTACACGATATTTTTAAACGTTTTGTGTGCAAGCTACTCTGTACAGTCCTCTGTCCATCTGTCGTATTACGCTTTAGCCCGGCATTGTCTGCGGCACAAATATGATCAAATTATAACGATGGCGGCCCGGGGCGAACGCTCCCGACCAAGTGCGAACAATCGCAACCGGGACGTATTATAACCCTATTATCTTGCCGTCTTATCGAGTTGCTCAGGTAATTTTATTGCACACTGCAATTGTGATTTGTAAGTAGTGCAATGTAGCTGGCAATTGAGATCGGTATTTGAAATTGCCTCGAGTACCTAATCCTTCTTCTTGCCCTTGTACATTTTATTCGAAATCGGGTCTCTTCAAAATCTTGTCTGTGCACTTTTGTATGAAGCTGTCAACTTCCACGACACGGTAAAACATTCCCCTACGAAGCGGGCAATTCGCGTGGACGTTTTTTCTCTTCTATCCGTTGTTTGTTTTAGCCCTAAAAGAGTCTGACTCTTGTGGAATTATTTCAAGGCAATAAATGCAAGATAGGAGATGACATGGAAACCTACTACTGCAGTCTAAATTCTACGGGGGAATAAAATAAATCGATTGTTATTTATTACTATATGATGCCTGCAGATTCATCCAAGTAGATTGAAACTATGAAATACATTAAAATCTAAATTAAAACTAATCATTTAAAAATATATCATCCAAACCGCTGCAATGAGGCAATGTGTCCAGAACGCTGGCTGCGTTCTGAAAGTGGATCAAATATTTTTATTTTTAATTTATTTTATTTTATTTTGTACAGAAAACTTACAGCTACAACAAAAAGTGGATAGATAAATAGAGAATAAGTATAACGCCTTACAAGTTTTCACAGATAGAATTAACGTGAGATAGAAATAGCTCGCAAAGGTGGAAAAACCGGCCAAGTGCGAGTCGGACTCGCGCACCGAGGGTTCCGTACAAACCTGTAGTAAGTTTTACGATTTATGACGTATTAAAAATAAAAATTACGTTTGTTGTATGGGAGCCCCCCTTTAATATTTACTTTATTGATATTTAATTATTTATTTTGAAAGGTAATATACAAGTTAATATTCTGTGAAAATTTGAACCGTCTACCTGTTACCGTTTTTAATATTGAGCAAAAAAATACGAAAAAAACACGTTTATTGTATGGGGACCTCCCTTAATATATATATTTTTTAATTTTTAGTATTTGTTGATATAGCGGCAACGGAAATACATCATTTGTGAAAATTTCAGCTTTCTAGCTATCACGGTTTATGAGATACAGCCTGGAGACAGACAGACAGACAGACAGACAGACAGACAGACAGACAGACAGACAGACAGACAGACAGACAGACAGACAGACAGACAGACAGCGGAGTCTTAGTAATAGGGTCCCGTTTTTACCCTTTGGGTACGGAACCCTAAAAAGTAAATATTAATATATATGCTACATAGGAAGTACTTAATTAAAATATAAAAAGCTTATAAATAGGAAGATGGGTTAATACAGGAGAAGAACCAGAGTAAACTAATATTTGGGTTATTTTAGAAATTAATAATTATTTAGATTACTAGCTGATGCCCGCGACTTCGTCCGCGTGGATATACCAAGTTTCATCGAAATAACTTGAGAAATAACTGACTTTTATACAAACTTTCAACCTCTATTTCACCCCTTTGGGGATGGAATTTTGAAAAATTGTGAAACACGTATGTTTTCATTTCTAACCCGCTGCTCATATACCAAGTTTCATGGCTATAACTTGAGAAATGAAGGACTTTCATACAAACTTTCAACCCCTATTTCACCCCTTCGGGGGTAAAATTTACGAAAACTGTGAAACACGTATTTCTTCATTTTTAACCGGTAGGTTGTATACCAAGTTTCATCGATATAACTTGAGAAATGAAGGACTTTCATACAAACTTTCAACCCCTATTTCACCCCTTTGAGGGTGAAATTTTGAAAAACTGTGAAACACGTATGTCTTCATTTTTAACCCGCAGCTCATATATCAAGTTTCATGGCTATAACTTGAGAAATAAAGGACTTTCATACAAACTTTCAACCCCTATTTCACCCCTTCGGGGGTAAAATTTACAAAAACTGTGAAACACTTATTTCTTCATTTTCAACCAGTAGCTTGTATACCAAGTTTAATCGATATAACTTGAGAAATGACGGACTTTCATACAAACTTTCACCCCCTATTTCACCCCCTTAGGGGTGGAATTTTGAAAAACTGTGACACACGTACTTCTTTATTTTTTACCGTAAGCCAAAATAAAAAGTTTCGTTGGTATAACTTGTAAAACATTTTGAGAAACGAAGGACTTTCATACCAACTTTCATCCCCTATTTCACCCTTTTGGGGGTCGAATTTTCAAAAACTGTGAAACACGTATGTCTCCATTTTTAACCCGCAGCTCATATATCAAGTTTCATGGCTATAACTTGAGAAATTAAGGACTTTCATACAAACTTTCAACCCCTATTTCACCCCTTCGGGGGTAGAATTTCGGGATAAATAGTATCCTATGTCCTACCTCGTAGTATAGGCTCAAATCGTGCCAAGTTTCGTTTGAATTCATTCAGTAGTTTCGGCGTGATGCGCGGCCAAGATACAGACAGACAGACAGACAGACAGACAGACAGACAGACAAAAATGAAAAAAATTACAGATTTGGCTTCAGTATCGAATAATGAGTGCCCTCCAAAAAAAATTTTCAAAATATCTTCCATGTACAGAATTGGACCTGTTACAGTTTTAATCAAAGTATATATATATATATATAGAAGATAGACTAGCCAGCAAACCATTTCAACTCAGGCAGTGGGAGTCAAAGAAATTTTTGAAAAATTTAGAGGAAATCCAATGATTTCCCGGAACAAGACATGAAACCTACCTCTGTACTAAATTTCGTCAAAATGGGTGGAATAAATAGACCATGAAGCATGTATACTCAGCACGTATAGAGTATGGATTGATCATTTATCATTTTGCTTCTCGGTATATTTTGTGATTTTTAAAATTGATTCTAATGACTCGTATCGCGATTTTTCACATGAAATGTTGAAAGTATTTCCAGGTATTAATGACTGAAAACTATTATCGCGTTTTGCGCAACCGATCGCGATCGGTATCGCAATGGAAAGCTCGAGTATGTCCCGATATGTTTTATGCATGACTGCTTTTTATTTCTCTGTTATTATCAAGTAATAAAGCCATAGTTTAGCAATTATTAGGTACAGTTCGATAGCGGTCATATAATACTAAGGCCTCAGATACACGGACAGCTTGAAGCAGTCAGAATGGACTGCTTCAAGTTTAAGCTGCTACAGCTGCATGGGGAACTAGTCTTCTACGTACATATACATGGAACCGCTCTATCAGTTGCGACTGCTTCGGGCGGTTGGCAGCAGTTATCAATGATAGCTTCAAGCTGTTGACTATGACTGCAAGAGC
This sequence comes from Erebia ligea, assembly GCA_917051295.2. Classification (NCBI taxonomy): domain Eukaryota; kingdom Metazoa; phylum Arthropoda; class Insecta; order Lepidoptera; family Nymphalidae; genus Erebia; species Erebia ligea. The sequence goes on from OU785241.1 coordinate 6,330,473, forward strand.
AATCCGTGTATGTTGATCACTGGCTAACTGCTCGAGCAGTCCGTGTATGGCCGGCCTAAGTAGTATCGCAGGTTACTATCGCTTGTTTTCCAAACATTACAATGATAAAATCCTCAGAACACCAAGCACAGGACACACATATAATTTGTTGCTTTGTCCTTCAACCACGCTGCAGTGGAGCAACGGATTTATTTACCTAATTCTAATTTGCAATGTAGTTGAAGACCTAAATAATGTCAAAGGCTATTTTTTGTCCCGGAAAATTAAAGAATTCCCACTCCGGGGATTATAAAATCCAAAATCTGTATCTGTAATATGTAATATTGTGCGAAAATTACGAGAGAAAAAATAGTACGAAAATTTAATAGAACGCAAATTTCACAACAACACACACAACAGTCTTTCTGTCTTACTATCTGAAGTCTGAACTATACAGTTGTTAAACTGCGTCATAGTTTATGAAACCTTTCGCCTTAACAAATTAATTGGCGCAGTTAACTTAATTATATCAACTCAATAAATAATTAGTATAAAGGAATCCTTATACAAAAAAGTGGTACCATTGGCTCACAATAGAGGTTTTTTCGAGCAAAGAATGAGGTTGTTATGAGTCCACGTAGATTACGTAGCATTCCTAGTAGCATTCAATACTTAGTAGTAGTTTTTATATAGTTAAGTTAGGGCCTAATTAACAGTTTAATTAAATTAATGAGTAATGAAGTATGACATACCGTATAACATGCAAGTTATTATTTTGTAAATAGTATGTTACGTGACAATATTTGTAACAAGACTTACTATAGGTTAGCTGGTAAGTACAGCTACCGACTTACCTACCTTTAGCCAAGAACACCTTAATTTTTTTTTTAATTCAGTACAAGCTAGCCCTTGACTGCGATCTCACCTGATGGTAAGTGACGTTAACATATTAACTTTAGAAGCATTATGAAGAACTGTCGGGTATCCAGGTTTCCTCGCGATGCTTTCCTTTATCGTTATAATTTAGAGCAAGTGGTATTTAATTGCATAACATGCACATACCTAACTTAGAAAAGTTAGTAAGTGACTGTCGTCTACGCGAGGTGCAGAAACCCTTTGTGGGGTCGAGAATTAGCTTTTTAAGTATGGAAGCAATAAGTAAGTAAGAGACCCGACGGGATGACTCTTGTTCCGTGGAGGCAAGGAAGGTCGCTTGTTTGGGATGCCACATGTGTGGATACGCTGGCGTTGTCCAACTTGCAGGCGACCTCCATGACGGCGGGGACGCCGGCAACTAATGCAGAAAGAGCCAAGAAACGCAAATAATATGAAATTATAGAAAATGTTGTGCCTTTTGGTGTTGAAACCCTGGGGGCGTGGGTCCTTTTTAAAGGATCTATCTTCTCGTCTCACAGAGTCCACAGGTGACCGGAGGGCGGCCAACATATAAGTTTGGCTATTCAGCGGGGTAACGCAGCCAGCGTTCTGGGCACATTGCCTTATTGCAGCGGCATAGATGATATTTTTAATGATTAGTTTTTAGTTATTAATTCAGATTTAATTTAGATTTTAATGTATCCTGTTTAATATTATTTTGTTAAATAAGTTTGGAAAATATAAATATAATAGGAAGCAATCGACTTTGGGTCCTGCGCCCCACAGGATAGTAACTTAATGTCTTGCATTTTAATAAAAGCAACTGCTGAGTTTCTTGCCGGCTCTCCTCAGCACAATTTGTTTTCCGAATCGGTGGTAGAGTCAAAACATGACGTGACATAAGAGACACCTGAATTTCCTGCATGTAATAAATAAATTGAGTATTGAAAAGTAGAAAAGTCCGTGGCCGAGGATCAAATCACCGATCACCTGAACAGGAATCCGAACGTCTTAATCACTAGGCTATCACCACTCTGTATTAAACTACTATAAAATAAAAATAAATAAAAATAATAATAAATGTACTAACTACCTACTGTGTCTATTTAATACGACGGTAGTCTTTACTTTTACATATTACATTTAGTCAATTCGTTACCCGCCTACTCAAATGATACAAATTAATGTTTATCCGACAATTTAAAGAAAGAGGTCGTGAGTTTTTAACCGGCCTTCGCATCGTTTCGTTTACGCGCGATGTCTCACTTTAATGTGGGAACGAGGCGATTGGGCAGCTCTAATAGAAAAATAAGGAGCAACGCTCACTGCCGCAAAATACTATTTACTTTTATTTATCCACTACAAGTTGACCCTTGACTACAATCGCACCATGGTAAGTGATAATGCAGTCTAAAGTAGTAGCGGGCTAACCTGTGGAGTGTGGGCATATCAGTTATATTAAACCCATATCCCTAATCAGTTTCTACACAACTTCGTAGCGCAGCGCTAAATCGCTTGTCGCTAGGGTGGTAATTAACTAGCCACGGCCGAAGCCTCCCACCAGGCCAGACCACAGAAAATTCAGAAATAATAAATTCCTAAATTGACCTTGCCGGGGATCGAACCCGGGACCTCCCACGTCAAGACAACAAACAGCCTTCAACACTGCGCCAGAGGTCGTCAAATTCACACTTTTATTTCACTACTAGCTGATCGTCTACGTGCATTAAGTTTTTTAATTCCCGCAGGAACTCCTTAATTTTCCGGGAAAAGGGACCTAAGTATGTGCTTCCCCGGTACACAACCCATGTACCCATCAAAATTGGTTGATAAATTAGGCTAATCCTATTTGTAACAATTAATTTAGCTATTAATGAATAGTTCTAACTTAGCTAATGTTTACCAAGGCTTTCAAAAAAATTGATCACATCAGAATGCGGCATTTTATAGTTAATTTTATCTTTAGTGATTAATAATTAATCAATAAGGACACCAATACAATCTTATTCCGGTATTTTGGTGTTTGATAACAATCGTGCGCTTTGACTGAGTAATTTTACTGACATTTGCAAATTCTCACGCGAAACTGACAAGGCGACGGGCGACCCACATTAGCTCAATAATTATGTTATTTTTTCGCAAAAGCGCCTTAAGTACAGTCGTGACTTACGGTTATTTGCGTAAATTTAAAACTTCGCTGAAATAGTTTGGAGCAGTAAAAGGAAAATATGACGTAACGGTATTAAAATAACCTTTGAGAGAAAGTTGCGTGTCAGTGTCCGTTCGGCTTTATGCCGAAACCGGCCCGACCGCTTGACAATGATGTATTGTGGTTGGGAGTCAAAGGTTCCATTCTATTAACATTTTATAATTTGTTTATCCATGATGTGTCGATTTTGTTGGCGTGTTGGCCAATGTTTGTACATAAAAGAGAAAGTAAGAGCTTTTGCAAATATAACGTATCTAGAGTAAGAAAGATAAATTAATCCTTAGTAGATGATAGCCTATTTTAAAGTTGTTCTAGCTGATGCGCGCGACTTCGTCCGCGTGGATTGAGGTTTTTTTGGTTCCCGCAGGATAAACGCTACATCTATACTAATATTATAACGCGAAAGTTTGCTTGGATGGATGAATGGATAAATGGTTGCTAAACGGATCCTGATGAAATTTGGCACAGAGATAGATTAGTGTGAAATAACATATAGGCTACTTTTTCCCCGGAAAATTAAAGAGTTCCGGCGGGAACCAAAAAACCTCAATCCACGCGGACGAAGTCGCGGGCTAGTTCGATATACTTTTCTATTTGGTCAAACATTGGTTGCAGCTTGGCCCCATCCCAACCCGTTGGCCGATGATCACGGAACAATCAATTTGTCAAGAAGTTAAGCGGAGTCTATTTGTTTTTTATAATGACAGTGAAATGCGGGTTTTGACACGGCCTCAAATTATAGCTCACATCTAAGATGTATATTAAAATAATTGATTATTGTAACATACAATCATTATTCATTATAAATATAGAGGTCAAAATAAATTTTAAAAGACCATTTACCGATTTTGTGTTAATAGAATTTGAATGGCTAATGATCATCTAATGATTGGATTTATTTGACCTTATAGATTTTCGCAATCAGGGTATACTTTTTGAACATCGCCCAATAACGACATGCGTCGCTAGTATCTATTAAAAACAAAAAAATAGTAAACTAAACAGGCATAAAAATTTGTTCCAATTTTGACCACCGGGTCAGATATGTTTGTGACAATGAGGCTGATTCTGTAGCGCACAATCTCTAAACTAAACTAAACTTTGAGCATTACAAATATTGCTAACCCTTTCATAATACTCCCTACGGAAAGGGACAGAAGTTTAGAGATTGTGTTATACAGAATTGGCCACATTGGGGCTGATCCTGTATAACACAATCTCTAAACGAAACTAAAACGACAGCTTTAAATCTAGTTCTGTCCCTTTCCACAGGGAATATTATGAAATTTTTAGCAATATTTTTAATGCTGTCATTTTAGTTTAATTTAGAGATTGTTTACAATAGAATCAGCCCCAATGTCGCTGTCGTTTTACTTTAACAGTATAACATTCGAAGTACTTAATAAATATTATATTTTTGTTAAAAAATTATAACACTTAAAATGATAATCCAGCAATATCTTGAATGGTTCCATTAAAATCAAAGTAATTAGCGGCAGCGGGCCCGAGCCCCCGACCGGCAGCAATATTTACCCGCACATTTACATGCAACATTACAATAAATCACTCGATTCACTTTTCTAAATTGATATTGTAATCCGTTCCGTTTTGTTCTTGTTGCACGGAATAAATGAAGACGTCGCCCGTGATGCGGCTTCGTTAAATTGCTACCTCCTCTTGTTAGAAATCTGTGGAGTAGTTATTGGTGTCGAAAATTTTGAATTTTAAATATTATTTGTAATTTTACTGTGCTCAACTAGCTGTTATCTATTATAATACTTAGAATTACAAGATGACTAAAATGATCAGCTTTAAATCATGCAACATTACAATAAATCACTCGATTCACTTTTCTAAATTTATATTGTAATCCGTCCCGTTTTAAATTTTTCTGCGCTCACATATTAGATATCTACTAAATTACTTAGAATTACAAGATGATTAAAATTATCAGCTTAAAAATAGGCAACATTACAATAAATCACTCTATTAAATTTTCTAAATTTATATTTTAATCGATTTGGTTTTGTTCTTGTTGCAGGGAACAAATGAAGACGAAAAAATTTAAGATTCCGGTGGATTTTTAAAAAAAATCTCAATGCACTCTGACATCAATGAATGCCTTTTGTGTCGGAGGACCGATGGACGTTGGAGTCGAAAGGTCCTCGAGTGGAGACTGCATCATGGTTAACGTAGCGAAGGGTGCCCCCCAGCAAAATGGAGCGATGATAATAATATTATATCCAGTGGGTAGCTGGTATCGATTGGGTGTAAAAAAACCGAAGAAAGAGCATGTTGGTTAAAAGAGGTGTTTGACAAACAGTGGATGCATAATGGCTGATGACGTATGAGATCCGGATCCGTAGAGATCCCCCTTAGCTGCTAAGACCGAAACAAAAATCAAGCGACGAAGGACCATTGGGATAATTATAATACATCTTCGATTACGTCACATCGACTCCACGCCATTCCAAATCCCCACTTATCGCATACCGATACAAAATGGAGAATCACGATGAACAGAAGCTGACTTATGTCCCGGTCCCATTCTGTGATATGTTCATCTCAACAATAAATATCCGAGTCCAATTAACGGTGGCGAACCGCCCAACTGGGTTATGACATATCAACCTTATCATGATACCGCTTGATATAATAGTGTTGTTTTATATCTGCTTGATTCTGGAATTTCAAGTAAAGTTAAGGTGGCTTGAAAATTGTTTAACGGTGCTGTATTAGTTATTAGTCTGTTGGATATGACTATTTGAGGCAAACTACAACCAATGCCTATTGTTAGTTTATTGGCTACTAGCTGATGCCCGCGACTTCGTCCGCGTGGATTTACCAAGTTTCATCGAAATAACTTGAGAAATGACGGACTTTTATACAAACTTTCAACACCTATTTCACCCCTTTGGGGGTGGAATTTTGAAAAACTGTGAGACACGTATGTTTTCGTTTTTAACCCGCAGCTCATATACCAAGTTTCATGGATATAACTTGAGAAATGAAGGACTTTCATACAAACTTTCAACCCCTATTTCATCCCTTCGGGGGTAAAATTTACGAAAACTGTGAAACATGTATTTCTTCATTTTTAACCGGTAGCTTGTATACCAAGTTTCATCGATATAACTTGAGAAATGAAGGACTTTCATACAAACTTTCAACCCCTATTTCACCCTTTTGAGGGTGAAATTTTGAAAAACTGTGAAATAGGTATGTCTTTATTTTTAACCCGCAGCTCATATATCAAGTTTCATGGCTATAACTTGAGAAATGAAGGACTTTCATACAAACTTTCAACCCCTGTTTCACCCCTTCGGGGGTAAAATTTGCAAGAACTGTGAAACACTTATTTCTTCATTTTCAACCAGTAGCTTGTATACCAAGTTTAATTGATATAACTTGAGAAATGACGGACTTTCATACAAACTTTCACCCCCTATTTCACCCCCTTAGGGGTGGAATTTCGGGATAAAAATTATCCTATGTCCTACCTCGTAGTATGGGCTCAAATCGTGCCAAGTTTCGTTTGAATTCATTCAGTAGTTTCGGCGTGATGCGCGGCCAAGATACAGACAGACAGACAGACAGACAGACAGACAGACAGACAGACAGACAGACAAAAATGAAAAAAATTACAGATTTGGCTTCAGTATCGACTAATGAGTGCCCTCCAAAAAAAATTTTCAAAATATCTTCAATGTACAGAATTGGACCTGATTATTATCGTCCAAAGATCGTTTTTCAGCAGCTAAGCGGAATTTTAGCATATTGAAACGTCTATTTCGGAGGGAAAGGATGATTTTATCCTGTCGCCCTAGTATGTGTGGCTCAATTTTTAAGTGAGTTACGCGGACTACGTTTGCACTCTTAGACAACAGGCACTTATTGTACCTTAAGAGGAAACGTACCTTTAACGTTTTCTTAAAAATAAAGTCGATGCTTACTCAAGCACAATAAAATCTAAATTACAGTTCAATGTTCCCCACCTCTTTATGCTAGCTTTTAATTTTATGCAACAGATATCCAACGTGAGAACTCATCTGCATAATACACACGAGTAGAATAAATTGTTTTGCGAATCGATTAACTTCTCAATCTCGGATCGATTCTGTATCGATTACTTTTTTTTGGCCTCCCTTTTAATACTTTCCGCTTGATATGTCTTTATGCCTTATAAATAAAATGTACAGTTGTGTTAGATTGTTATCTTTACATAATGTTAAAGTATGTTAACTGAACTTATTTTTAAGTAATTTAGAAATTTATTTATTGCGCACCAAGAACTGGCAGCAAAAGCTGAATTTATAAATTTACAATTTAAGCTTGAATTATTATGTGTAAAACTATAAGTATATGACTTTATAGTACTTTACACTACACTATAAATATAAGAAAAAACTATTTAAAGGGTATCATTAAAAACAACTTGAAAACAAGAACTAGGTCAATTAAAATTTAGCTTTTTTCATCATTCTATTTAAATGAACTACTTAATTAAGTCACAGATTTCAAACGTTACGCTGGCTTAGGTCACTCGGACACGAGGTATATTATAATAATATTCGATGTTAAGAGCAAATACATTATTTCAACTACGCCTTGCAATAATTGACTAAGATACGGTACTAATTATCTTTATATTGACTATTCACAGTGGCGTGCACAGGTTTTGTAGCTAGGGTAGACATTAGTTAATCACAATAACTATTTACTAGCTGTTTTAATGAAAAATGAGTATTGACGTATTTCCATTTGGGTAAGCAGTGCTTTGATGCCTCTATGAACTGCACGCCACTGACTATTCATTGATTTGTTGTGTCGCTTTTTATTCTAGTACATAATATTATGCCGCTAGAGGTCAAGAAGTCAACATATCTGTAGCCTTATACTTTATAATAATTATTTAAAAAAATTATAGACTGAATCATCACGTATCAGAGGTCAAGTGTAAAACCTGTTACAAACAAAAAAACTAATTATTACACCTAAAAAGTCAGTGAACGGTAGTTATTGAAATTTTCTGTTATCAATAGTATTAAAGCTCGACATAGAAATCAACAAACATTATCGAAATTAATTCAGCATTGGGTACCTACCACTATGCCAACAAATGCCTTTTATTATATCAACCAATGAGATTTAGGTACCTAAAGGGTAGAGTTGATATTGGAAATATTTACGATAGCATTGGCATTCGTTTTGACTTTTATAGCTACAGTCGCAAAATCAACGGTTTTTGTAAGGAGAAATATTGAGGTAAATGTGGGTTCGTTCTTAGATTAAACGATCTATAAATAAATATACAAAAATATAAGCCAAATAATATGACCAAGTCTCGTCGATCCAATTTTTAAAATGGAGATAATAAGAAATAGATAAAAAAAATTCAAAAAAAAAATAAAAACCGACTTCAAAAACCACAAACACTAAAAAGTAAAAAATAATTTAATTTATTATGTATACAAGAGTTAATGTTAGCCGCATGGACCGTCTACCTACTCTTCATTATTGTTGACGTGACTCCACATTGGCACCGACTCCAAAAAATGTTATTATAGAACTACATTAACTCTTGTATACATAATAAATTAAATTATTTTTTACATTTTAGTGTTTGTGGTTTTTGAAGTCGGTTTTTATTTTTTTTTGAAAATTTTTTTTTCACCATTTTTAGTGGCCCCACTGTTTTAAAATACAGGATGTAACCAGAACGAGATATGCTATGCATGGTTAAAACATACTGTTTACAAAACTATCACACTGATCGCGAGCAATTTACTCTTATCCATTGAGGAGTTCCGTTCTCCATCTCCGGAGATATTCATCAGATCTTCACCAAATTAAAATGGGACCACCTCTGAAGTATGACCTACCAAACAAAACAAGTATTATCAAAATCGGTTCATAATTGGCGGAGAAATTGCGTAACAAACATACAAAAAAAAACATACAGTCGAATTGAGAACTTCCTCCTTTTTTTGAAGTCAGTTAAAAAGAGAAATTGACGAATGAATAGAGAAAAAAAAATAGAAAAAATAGTGATAGGAAAATAAAAAGAGAAGTATACACATAAAATAAACCGTCTAAATGCACGTACGTCGTATAGCCGAATTTTCATCGAAATATCGGTTTCAATATAAAAGAATACTTGTAGTATCCTATCTCTCTTTTACACATTTAAATATCTTTGACAGTTTTCATAGTCCCTAATCAATCATTGTACGACACAATAATAATATTGATGAATGGAATAAAAACACGAATTCGTTTCTATATAAGGACAATTTTTATATTCATTTGAAATGACTAATACTGCAAGTTTGCAAATGAAGCGAGAAAATAAGCTTGAGCCTTTTTATTCTATCTTGGAAATGAATGGATCATGTCAGTTACATAATTTATGGTCTAAGTCATGGGAGGTAATATTTTTATATAATATTTTTAATTAGCTGGCAATTCTGTCCTTGAATGTGATCTCATCTGGTGATTATATAATGTTGAAGCTTAAAATATAATCAAACTACTTAGCAGTGTCATTTCAGCTACCAGACTGGCAGGACTGCATTCGCCAATTGACGGAGTTATATTTTCGACAGTTTCAGAAGGTCAAAAGGACCTTCCCGAAATTCGTTGCCAGCTCTCCGTTTGTGATAACCTATAGCTAAACTGGTGAGTCATGACGTGTGACGTCAGTCTAAGTCAACATTTGTTTTAAAAAATATAATTTTGTTGTAGAGCAGTTAAACTAATCTGGCATTTGCTTGGGCGGAATTTCTGTTAATAATGAGTGGGTAAGAGTGAGAAAAATGTAAAATCTCAAGTTTACAGACCCGGCGACTTAAGATGTACGTTGTCAGTCAGTCAGTCGGTTTATCAATTTATAAGTATAGATGTATTTATGACAGAACGCTTACCAAATAGCATGGGTAAATGTAACAATAGTAGTTTGTGATAATATAAGAGCGGTAAATAGGTTTTTCAATACACTTGCTCGCAAAATGCACTTACAGAGGCAGTAAACAGGGCTTGTAAGTTAAATTTACTGCCCTCGTGCTTTTTTTTTGCAGAATTTACTGCCCTCGTGCTATTTTTTTGCAGTTTTTTTTTAATTTTTGTAAGGCCACTTTACTTCTAAATAAAAAGTTTTCTTGAAAGAAGGTTCATAATGATATTGACTTTGTATGTAGAAAACTTAAAAAATAATTACATTTAGATGTGGATTGATGAAATTAATTCATGAAATTAAAAATTGTATTTAATTTAGTTAATTAAAATTGTTTTAAGTTTTATAAATCAAAAAAGTAAAGGCTGAATAGTCCAGGCTGATAGTTAAGAGCTAGAACCTAGAGCCATGAAGCCAATTAAAAAAAACGCAATTACAACAACGCGCTTTATATAGGTACTACTAAAATCTTGAATCTGTGCGCGCTATTTTTAAAAGTTTCATTGAGTTTTTCTTATAAATTATTAAATAATAAGATGAGTGGTATAAGTGATGTGTAATAATAAAATTAAATCAACAATAAGGTATTTTAGCTGTGAGAAAAAAGTCGCGCTTGTAATAGCCGCCGAAAATCTCGACTAAGTATGGGCGTGAGAAGCCATTTTCTAGTGAGTACCTAGTTCCTACCTACTCGACTTTTCATTTCAAGTTTTCTCACAAATGTATTGAAAAATATCGTGTGATACACGGGCGTTAAGGTTTTAACAAACTCGTGACGATGGTCAGCCCTCGACTGGCGTCATCGCGTTTTTTTTAATTGTCTTCATGGCTCTAGGTTCTAGGTCTTAACTCCCAGCCTTGGACTATTCAGCATTTACTGTTTTTGATATATAAAACTTAAAACAATTTTAATTAATTATATTAAATACAATTTTTTATTTCATGAATTAATTTCATCAATCTACATCTAAATGTTATTATTTTTTAGGTTTTCTACATACAAAGTCAATATCATTATGAACCTTCTTGCAAGAAAACTTTTTATTTAGAAGTAAAGTGGACTTACAAAAATTTAAAAAACTCCAAATTTACTGCACGAGGGCAGTAAATTTAACTTACAAGCCCTGTTTACTGCCTCTGTAAGTGCATTTTTCGAGCAAGTGTATTGAAAAATCATGTTTCCGAACTCAAGACGCTTAATCTTGTAACTTGGATGCTGCATGAACAAGCTAACAACCACTCTGTCATCACATAGATCTGGTTGTAGGTATGCAGGTCGTTGCACCGTCGTTTGGCAATACGCGACATTTCCAACGGTAGGCGGTTTGGATTTACGCATTTTAATTGGAGAAGAACTAGAATCTAGTAAGTGTATTACAAAACTATCAAGATTGTGTATCCCTGCTATAATTTGTTTGTGACACAAAACATATGAATTATGTTATACTTTGAATGGTTTAATGAAAGGTTTTCGTTGAACCGGATTTCACTTTAATGAGCTACATGAGTCACTTTTTTAACTTTTGAGTCAAAACTCTTTTTCCTTATATCTTTTGATTAGTATGCCTATTGCGATCTTTGGTTTTGAAAATGGCTCTTGTGATTGGCTGCATCACCACTTGACAGCAAGTTTGATTGCAGTTAAGTGTTGGCCTATAAATTAAAATAAAAAATGTCTTTGCCTGTAGGGTGGTTACTAGCCTCGGCTGAAGAAAATCGAGGGATTGAACCGTTGATCGTTGCCGGAGATCGAAATAGGGAATATCCACTCGTAAGACCGCAGCGCAAACTACTGCGCCGCAGGAATTATAGAAACTTAAACCACGCGGACGAAGTTGCGGGCATCAGCTGGTCACTGATAATAATAATGACTCCACTTATTGCACTCTCAAAATCAGAACTTGGCATTGCACTACCATGCACACTGTATATATCGAACACGCAACAGAAAATAAGTGCATAACGAACCTCAGCTTTCCCATCGCATGACTTAAGACAATACAATACCAACACGGGTTCTTTTGCTTTTCTTCTTTTACTTTTTACTTTTAAAAGCTTTCAATCATGCGGCGTTTTGAAAGAACAATATCTCTTGGCTACTCACGAACCCAATCAGCGGACACTCGGCTCGGGAGATAAATAAAATATATGCATAATACAATTTAAAAGTGGCTCTGTTTTGTGTTCAGCTGACACGTATGGTGCATGTTTATTTGGTATGTTACTGTTATGCTACACTTACGGAAATATTAAGTTTTTGGGGGTAAACTGAGACCATCTTAATTTAATTATTACAAAAGAACAACCACCGAGTTTCTTGCAACTTCGTCTCGGTAGGAATGGTATTCCAAAACAGTGGTAGATTCACGCGACGATTCAAAAGCACTTACAGTAAAAGTTTTAAGACAAAAAAAAATTGTTCCTAAGCTAGTGGTTAAGATGTCTCCTAATTGGGGCTCCTCGGACATGCACCTCTAACTTTTCGAAGCAAGGTACATATTGTGCATTTTGGCATTTTGAGTAGTTCAATATCACTTCTTGTTAAGCCGAATAGGGGTATGGGTTTAATATAACTGCCATGCCCCTAACAGCTTAGCCCGCTACCATCTTAGACTGCATCATCACTTACCATCAGGTGAGATCGCAGTCAAGGGCTAACTTGTAGTGGATAAAAAAAAAGGTAATTATCGTCAAGAAACCTGCATGCCTGCAAGGTACTGAGGTCTGACAATCCGCACTTAACCAGCGTGGTGGACTATCGATCCTTTTCATTCTAAAAGGATACCCGTGCTTAGCAGTGGGCCGGAGATAGGTTTGTTAATGTCGATGATTCTTTTAGAAATGGTCACCATCACCCACACAATGCGAACTGAGTTGTTAAAACAGTTTTAAAATAAGTATACTTATTTCATTCCCAAACGACTACCTACCGTCTCAATAATGTATAATTTAACGAATATAACAGTTATTTAAAAATCGGGCAACATTGTAAAGGAAAAAACACAGGGAAACAAATAAAAAAGAGCAGCCAAATTGCATAAGAGTTCTGCATTGGAATTTGCATTTCGGCTACCGCCTGTATAAAAGGTCGCACGCACAAACTAAGTTTGATAATGACTCAGAAACAACACCCGAATTTTAAGGTCTTGTTCATAAAGCAGCAAACCTTTTACTTCTGTATTTTCTAGTTTTGTATGAGAGAGTTCAGAGTTACGTATGAAATAATACAGGCTATGTTTTGAAATATCAGTCGATTGCGGTTGTTAGGCAACGTTGTCTCAACTCGGTAACTGGATGGGTGACCGAATTTGGAAGTCTGACTTTGGCCTTTTCGTTTCCTCCATGCCTCGGAGAGCACTAATATCTGATAATAATCGTTAGTAATCTAAGAGTTGAAATAGTATCTACTCTTAGTCGAGTCGTATGCAGAAGGACCTGGGAACCCACCGCATTAATATTCCAAGAAAACCCCTGCTATTATGTGAATAATAGAATGGGGTCACGACACGAGCGATGAGGAATACGACGCACAGAGAGAGAGAGAGAGATGTTTGAAAAAAACGGTGACAGCCTAATGGCTTAGACACCCGACCTATACGGGGTCGCGGGTTCGATCCTAGGGCACGCATTTGTAACTTTTCAGAGTTAAGAAATTAAATATCACATCGTCATGTTCTTCATAATGTTCTTGAAGGTGTGAAGTATGTCTGCCGGAATTTTGTGATTTCTTCTTAAAACGTGAAGAACGTTTTGGCTTTTTGGGCTGAAGGACAGCCATTCAATCTCTGCACCGTTTTCCACATCGCTGAGGGTTGTGACTGCTTTCCATCTTAACTTAGTATAGTTGATAGGGATCCTTACGTATGGTACAGTTACAAGATAATGAAATTAAAGGGGAAGAATTAGAACAATAATCTTTTCTTTTTAATTTAATTATACTGGTTTCTACCGGTGGTAGAGTCCTGAACGACTGACATATCTTAAGTAACACCAGTTGTTCTACATGAAATAGGTACATCTTCATTTCATAAACATTAATCATTCAATATGCATACGCCCTTACAACTTATCGCGTATCCGCAGGTAGAAAAGTGTTAAATCGAGGCGATTATTTTGATTGCCTCCGGCGCGGCCGACTTAGGAATCCTATGGAGCAATTGCGATCCAAATCGATATCATTAGCCGATCTCTTCAAGTTCCATTGATCTAAGAAAAACCTTAATAAAATCCTTATTAGAACTTCTGATGAAATTGATTAAAATTATATTATGGACTGATTTTAGGTTAATAGGCGGCCACTGTTTACTGCCACATTTTTTTTTTTTTTTTTTTGAGTATGGTTTTATTTTGAAACATATACCTAGCAGTCCCATCCATGCTAATCTTTTAAATGCAAAAATGTGTCTGCTACGCTTTCGTGACTCATCTGTTCAACTGATTTTGCCGAAATTCGGTATACCTTCCTCACCTTCCCTAGAATACGTACAACCTAGATAGGTAACTTAGGTTAGGGATAGGCTATTTTTTATCCCGGAAAATTTAAAGAGTTCCCATGGGAATTTAAAAATTTCACACAGACGGGTCGTAAAAAGGTTACCTGGAAGATGCCTTAAAAGGTTATCTCCTTACCCCTGCGACCTGTCTCTATACCAAATTTTATCCTGATGAACAGTTGAGCCACACCTCGCCGACGTCTGTCGGCATCTGTGTGTGTCGGTGTCTGTTCGCATTTATTAATTCTAGATGATGGCCGCGACTTCGTCCGCGTGGAAAAAGTATTTTCTCACCTCCGGGCGGAAAGCGTCAATTTTCCTCCCGCTGCGCTAAACGAAAATGCCGCTTTCCGCCTCCGTCGAGGAGAAAAATAGTATACACACCACGGGCAGTAAATAAGAAAGCCTCAGATCACATGTTTATTGACCTCGGCTTCGCCTCGGACAACAATTACATGTGATCTGAGACATTTCTTATTTTACTGCCCTAGATGTGTAATGTACTATTTCATGCCCGCGGATACTCCCTAAGTTTCCGGGATAAAATGTAGCCTATGTCCTTCCCCGGGATACCATCTAACTCTATTCTGCCATATTTCATCAAAATCGATTGAAAAGATGGCCTGTAAAAGCCAGACAGACCAACAGACAGATACACTTTCGCATTTATAATATTAGTACTTATGGATAGTATGGATTTGGCATCGGTATCTCGTTTGGCTTAATTGTATCGGTTTAAATATCCTTTGCGACGATACCGATTGTCGAGTTAAAAATTGCATTTTAAATTTAATTGCTTCTCCAGATCATTCCACGCGATTGCGGTTGCTGCTCTATTAGTAACTGACTGACTCGTTGGGAACCCCTTTTGTCTTACAGTCGGTTGTAGATTTTTTGTCTTCGCTAAAAGGTGGCGCGTGTATGTAGGTTTGTCAATGTCGGGTTTTTGAATGGAAAACTTCTTTAGCCGCGTTGAGCACTTTTTGGTAGGGGGTAAACTTGTGGATTCGCGTCACCGAAATGCTCGTCACCGACATACTCGCATTGTTACGAAGACAAAAGGTCTTAACAACTTAACTGTCCAATGAGTCACTTAAGACTCACGGAGAACTTTTGAAATAAGTTCAAGAGTCACATGTGACTCATTTTTTTATACAACTTTGGCACATAATTTTGTTATGAGCGTGGAGTAATATTATAATTAAAATTACGTGAGCGTATAGCAAAAAACCTAACCTATAAGAAAAAAAAAAAAAATTTCGCAATGTGAATGTTATTAACCTATCAAAAAAAAAAACACGAGGGACTTGGGGTAGTTGTAAATTGTATTGTATAGGGACAGTTAAGTTGTTAAATATAAATATACTACATTCGTAATTAAACTTTTTTTTTTTTCAAATTTTAATACTAAAATTCTAAGTTACCTATAAGTTTTCACTTCTATCGGCTCCCTATGACTGCCAATTTTTTTTTTGCTTCACGGGTAATGAGTGAATTAGCCTATCGGCCTTATATTCGTCGGATCCGAGGTTTTTTTTTTTTTTAATCCACTACAAGGTAGCCCTTGACTGCGATCTCACCTGATGGTAAGTGATGATGCAGTCTAAGATGGTAGCGGGCTAACCTGTTAGGGGCATGGCAGTTATATTAAACCCATACCCCTATTCGGTTTCTACACGGCATCGTACCGGAACGCTAAATCGCTTGGCGGCGGTAGGGTGGTAACTAGCCACAGCCGAAGCCTCCCACCGGTTCAGGAGTTACATGTGCTTTACCGTTAACGAAGAAGGAAAACATGTTGAAGAAACCTGCAGGCCTATCAGACTAATTCATTATGTTTTCAGTTTTAGGTAAAATCTCACAATAAATCCATACTTGGACAGCGTGATGATTTATAACCAAAGTCATATTTAAGTAAAATAGAGTAAAATATAATTAAGTAAAATAGAGTAAAATATAAGTAGACACGACGGAGTTTTGCAAATGCTATATTATTGCCTCGCTAAATTCTTTTATCAACTTCTTGAATTATTGTTCATATCATCCGAACAATAATAATCCATACTTAATATTATAAATGCGAAAATGTGTCTGTCTGTCTGCTACTCTTTCACGGCTTATCCATTCAACCGATTTTGATAAAAATTGGCACAGGGGTAGGTTGTATCCAGGGGAAGGATATAGGCTATCCCGGAAAATTAACGAGTTGCCGCGGGAATCAAAAAAATCCTATTCCACGCGTATTATCTAGTTATCTACTAAATTAGTGTGTCAGTGATGTATTAAATAAGTAATACCGGTTGATAAAGGTTCCCCAGAGAGGAGATGGGGTCGAAAGGAACCGGGGCATAGACAATAGGGACAAATTACAGCCGGCCAATTTAGACGCTGATCCCCTATTGTTTCCGTACGTCGTATATACTGCACGTAAAATTCTTGAGACTTAAAATTTTGTTCTTCCGTCTTATCATAATAATATTATGAATGCGATAGTGTGTTTGTTTATTGGTTTGTTGGTTTGTCCTTCAATCACGCCGTAACGGAGCAACGGATCGACGTGATTTTTTGCATGGGTATACCTGGACCTGGTATGGGACCTGGAGAGTGACAGGCTACTTTTTATCCCGGAAAACTAAGGAGTTCCCGTGGGACTTATTTCACGCGGACGACGTCGTGGGAATCAGCTAGTATTTAATACGTATTGAACATGGTTTTAAATAAGAGTTTCTTTAGAGTTTAAGCATAGTATTTGGTACAATAGTATAATAATTGTCTGTTTGTTTGTGACACCATCATTGAATAAATATATTTTCTTTCTTTCTATATAGACTTTGATGACATTTGAATTAAGTATGCCCAAGGTGAGCAAAGTAGTAATAAATACTTAAAAATCTTAATTTCATATAATAAATGTGAAAATGCACCTCTCTGCTATACTTTCACGGACCATTAGCTGTTTACCCGATTTTTAACGAAATTTTCTAGAGATGTAGGGGGGATGCATCTAGGCGAAAAACATATGGTACTTTAATTTCGAAAAATCAAATAGTTCCAACAGCAATACAATTTATCAAAAACTCTAATCGACACGAATGAAGTCGTGGACACCATCTAGTTAAATCTATTTCTAATTTACCCCACCGAGATTGAATATTGAAACCTTTCTTGAGACACAGACAGATAGAACAAATAATTTAGCATATCAATGTATCAGCTAGAAACGTTAACACTCCAATTACAGACCATTAACAGTAGTATTACTGACATTTACCGTTTCCAATTTCACATAACGCAATAACTTTAATATGATAATAACGAGCAATGTACATGCTTGTCAAGTAAACAAAATGACACGACTTTCTATGCGGAAACCTAGCTCGGTGTTATTGAAAATACGCGGTCGGTCGATCCATCATGGCGGCGCTTCGTTGGACGTCGTTCAAGAGTATATTGGCCCGCTGTTCTGTAAGACGCATGGTGTGCTCGTAACGTTTAGACATATAAATCATGTCTAAATATCTTGGTACCTCGTGTGATGCAAAATGTAATGCTTTTTTGTACTTCAATAAAGCGTTCTTTACTTCACAATACTTTCAATCAATCAAGTTTGCTAATACTGATTAACTCTGTGCACTGAGTACAATTTTTATCGTTATGGGTGACTTTTCTGTAAATTTAAATGAAATTAAACCTATAAAACGTTTGGCGAAACATTTATTGTGGTCTATCGTATTTTTTTAAATTATATTGTATCGTAAGCTTCTAAATTAATAAATTTATTTATGTGATCAAATATACCCTTTTAAATTTACGGCTTTTAAATGGTAACCATACTTTATGCGTCAAGCAACTGGATAGTAGAAGAGCCAGGTAAAACTAATGTTATAGATTATTGCAGTAGTTAGAGATGTTTTAATGGGCCGTACTTAAAGACATAGGAGAGCAAATTTAATCATCGCAATCAACAATCAAGACTATTTATTCGTGATATACGGTAGGTGCTGCACTTGTCGCCAATTCGTTCGCATCAACGCGCGTCTATTTAGTCGGTGATTGTTCTATGATAGTAAATTAACGTTGATTTGAAGCGGAACTGTAGAACAGAATATAGTTACTATATTCTACGTCATCGTTTATACGAAGTACAAACGCTGCAGGTTAGTGTAGTACGTGCACAAACAATTAAACAGAAAATTTAGGTATTACAAATTGCAATAGGGCCTAATGTGCAATAGGGCTACTCTATTAGCCCTATTGCACATTAAGAAAATTTCTTGTATCTTGTCTAGAAATGTCATATTTTGTATGCGCGTCTTATAAGACATAATATCTTGTAATATGTATGGTATCATACAACAACCATTGCGACTGAATTTCTTATAAGACATTTCTAGACAAGACACAAGAAATTTTCTTAATGTGCATTAGGGCTAACAGTGGTTTCATAAAGAGACTCCGTAACTATACAATGCCATGGCGTGTCGTAACGTCGAATAAAATTACGGCTAGCCTCAGTCCTCATTGAAGAACACAAAGCATTGATTCCATACAGCCACAGACCATACAAACTCGGTGCATGCAGCAAACTTTCCTCCAGCCGTGTTACAATCTGGCTAAACGCCGTTTTGTAATTTCTACAGGGAGTTCTACAATCCGGTTGCGACATACGGTTACGGCGACAGCAGAACCCCTCTAACTCTGAGGTTTACTGTGAAATAAAAATAACATAAATTCATCGCAAACCTTTAATGGATAAATGGCTTTCATTTTTTGATAGCCACTTAGTTAGAGAATACGAGAGAGAAAGACAGAAAGAAAAACAATTTATTCGACAATGGTGTCACTTAAGAAACATAGTATACAGATGTAACAATTTTGTCTGTGACACCACCCGGAATGGGTGTACAGCTCAGCGTTAATCCCTGCTTTGTACCTATGCCAATAAATTGCATACAAAGCAAGGCGTTGGTTTTTAAACTTGTACAGAGCGCCATCTATTGACATCATTGTGAAGTTCTGTTAAAAATAATGAAGCTCATTAAAAATTAAATAATTTCGTTTCCTTATATCCAATTTTAGTATTTGTTGTTCAAGTACAGGATATAATTCAAATAATTGATAAGTTTCAGGCTCAGCCTTTCAGAAAATTGAGAGTTCTGAGGTCAACTTTGGACGTTAGAAAATCTCCACTTTGAAAGCCCCCCATTTCGTCAATTTTATGGGGAAAAATTTAAAAAAATATATTTTTGGACTCTATTCCTAATTATCTTTAAAATGATATACCGCAACCCTATGTAACGCTATAAAAAATATTTTACTTCGCAGTCGCTTCTATGAGAGCCCCCCTGAAATAAAGATTTTTCTAACTTTTTAAGCCAAATTCGGCGGGAGGCCATCGGTTTACATATTATATTTAAATTTGAAGTAATTACGTTCAGTAATTCAGAAGTTATAAGGCTCTGACAGACGGAAGGACAGACGGACGGACGGGCGGACGGACAAGTGCCAATTCACTCAAGTAGACTCAGAGACGTTCGCTTCGCTCGGTCAACAATAATTTAATCACAACAAAAGTAAAGTTTATAAATAGTCATAAACAAGCAGCAAGTTCTCAATAAGCATTATTTTAAATATAGTCACTGAGCGAGGAGGAGGGCAGGCGGCATTGCTCTCCTTAAAACCTTCAATAGACAGCTACGTCCAAAATCTACCGCTAAATTGTCTGGTGGGAGACTTCGGCCGTGGCTATAGTAACGGGCCTACCGGCAAAGACGTACCGCCAAGCGAGATGCCGTGTAGATACCGACTAAGGGTATGGGTTTAATATATAACCGCCATACCCCTAACAGGTTAGCCCGCTACCGTCTTAGACTGCATCATCACTTACCATCAGGTGAGATCGCAGTCAAGGGCCAACTTGTAGTGGAATAAAAAGAAAAAAAAAACGAAGTCGAATGCATTTTTGTCTTTTAATAAAGAATTTGCCTAAGTATCTCATGTTATAAACTAAAATTAACTACAATAAATATAAATATAGCCCATATCTCCCGTCCCTCCTCGCTAAGTACCACAATTAATGCACAGGATATTGAGCGCTTATCTGTCGTCGTTATAATCCGGGATTACGTCTGTCCAGATCCAGTTCTTGTGAGTACCGTGTTTACAAGTTGTTTTCTTGTTAGATAGTTGAAAAACATAGAATATAATACTTAGTGGGTTTATTTTTAAATGGAAATGTTAATATTAAGTGTTCATTCACCAGCCTATTTGGGTTATCTGTTCAACACCGTTTCTAAAACGTAACTCTAACCAAGACTCTCCGCTCTCCTTCATCGACAACTTTCGGCTACTGTTTGTTTCAGCAGACTCTAGGTCTTTCCACGCTGTTAAATATGGTCTATACTAGCTAATACCCGCGACTTCGTCCGCGTGGATTGAGGATTTTCGGTTCCCGCGGAAACTCTTTAATTTTCCGTGATAAAAAGTAGCCCATGTGTTAATCCAGACTATAATCTATCTCTGTGCCAAATTTCATCCAGATCCGTTCAGCTGTTGGGGCGTGATTGAGTAACAAACATCCATCCATACTTCCATACATCCATCCAAACTTTCGCATTTATCAAATATAAATATTATAATAGTAGGTATAGATTAATAGAACGTGTCAAGTCTGCGGATGAATTCGCGATAATTGATCGATTGTAATTCTAAAATCATTGATTTTCTTGTAATAAAACTAACTAATCAAAAGGAAGGCGTCAAGGAACCCGTAATTACAGAATTAAGTATTCTGCATATTATAGTCAAACTACTATGCTACTCAATCTAAAGTACCTATTAATAAATTATTAGAAAACATGCGTACCCTTTGTTCAAAGAAAAACCAACCCATTTCACCCATTCCAATCAGTGCCACATCACCGTTAAAAGAAACGTCTCGACAACGAATGGGTGACAGCCCTGTTTGCATGGACACACTGCGCTCTAGTTCATCGAACACAAAAATAAATGTCGAGCATGTATTCGAACAAGCTCGTTTACCTTCTAAAAAGGAGAGCAAATGCAAGGCTTACTTTTAAAGTCCTATAATATTTTCTGTCCAGAATTTGTTGCTCAGCATGAATTAAAAATTGTTCCGGATCTTGTAACCATTAGATAACCCATAGTGAACTGGACATTGTGCTAAAATAAAATAAATAAGGTATAAGTGATGCAAGCAAAAATTAAGGAGATTTCGTAGAAGAGCCAGAGTAATCTAAATATATTCAAGAGTTGCGAAGATGAGAATATGGAGTAACCATGTTGGCGCCCTATTCTCTGAAATGGCATCTATGCACCAGGAAATGACTTCCACAGTGAAGACCAGACCTCTGACTATGTGGAATAATGGCACCAAACAAGTCGCAGTGCTCCGCTGGACACAAATGACACAGAGCCGTGAAGTCTGGAAATCCCTTTAAAACACCTACCTGTGTTCAACTGTGGACTGTGGAAGTAATGACAAGCTGCAGGAAGTCCAAAAGCATGAGTGAAATTGCTTGTATTTAGAAGGTCTTCACAGTTTACTAAACACGATATCCGTATGTATTATGTAAAACAGCACGACACCCAATTAAGGGGGGTGGAAGAGCAAATTTTTCACCACGCCGCCAACCCTATTTGGTTAACGCGTTCGTCAAAGAGATACTCTTAAGTTGCACTCATACAAACGCCGATCAAGTGCGGATTCTTAACACTCCTCTCACTTTATAAGGTACCGACTTAAATTAGGGTTTGCAATTGTACTATACAAGTTTACGTCGTTAAGCCTTGTTCCTTACATTGTCAATCGTCTCGATTTATCAGGTTGTTATGTTTGTTTTAAATAGTGTTTATGTCGTGCGAGGTGCAAGGCGACACAGACTCTACAGCTAACAGATGCGACTTTCCTAGATTTTACATAGTTTTATACCTAAAACTAGCTGATGCCCGCGACTTCGTCCGCGTGGATATACCAAGTTTCATCGAAATAACTTGAGAAATGACGGACTTTTATACAAACTTTCAACCCCTATTTCACCCCTTTGGGGGTGGAATTTTGAAAAACTGAAACATGTATGTTTTCATTTCTAACCCGCAGCTCATATACCAAGTTTCATGGATTTAACTTGAGAAATGAAGGACTTTCATACAAACATTCAACCCCTATTTCACCCCTTCGGGGGTACAATTTACAAAAACTGTGATACACTTATTTCTTCATTTTCAACCGGTAGCTTGTATACCAAGTTTAATCGATATAACTTGAGAAATGACGGACTTTCATACAAACTTTCACCCCCTATTTCACCCCCTTAGGGGTGGAATTTTGAAAAACTGTGACACACGTACTTCTTTATTTTTTACCGTAAGCCAAAATAAAAAGTTTCGTTGATATAACTTGTAAAACATCTTGAGAAACGAAGGACTTTCATACCAACTTTCATCCCCTATTTCACCCTTTTGGGGGTCGAATTTTCAAAAACTGTGAAACACGTATGTCTCCATTTTCAACCCGCAGCTCATATGTCAAGTTTCATGGCTCTAACTTGAGAAATTAAGGACTTTCATACAAACTTTCAACCCCTATTTCACCCCTTCGGGGGTAGAATTTCGGGATAAAAAGTATCCTATGTCCTACCTCGTAGTATGGGCTCAAATCGTGCCAAGTTTCGTTTGAATTCATTCGGTAGTTTCGGCGTGATGTGCGGCCAAGATACAGACAGACAGACAGACAGACAGACAGACAGACAGACAGACAGACAGACAGACAAAAATGAAAAAAATTACAGATTTGGCTTCAGTATCGAATAAACAGTGCCCTCCAAAAAAAATTTTCAAAATATCTTCAATGTACAGAATTGGACCTGTTACAGTTTTATTATAAGTATAGATGGATTCCACTAACCAGCTTCCATCTTCTGTCTATGATTATAATAATATGGGGCTCTTCAAAGGACAGATAAACAATAATATCTCAAAAGCTAGCAACGCATTGGCGGTTCCTCTGCTGCTGCAAATGTTCATGGGCACCGGTAAATACTTAACATCAGGTGACCCGCCATAAATTTATATATATATATATATATATATATAAAAAGATCAAGGTTTTTGTTACTCTTTAATAATGAACAAGACTCAAGAGGTGGAATCTTGAATCTTATTCAAATGAACCTGACACAGAGTTTAATATAGAGATTAAGCTAATTAGTCAAGTTCCTGTTTTTTAAAAAAACAGATAATCTAAAAATAGCCTGGCTTTGAGAAATAGGTCTGCCATGCTAGCGTCCGGTGTGAAAAATACCAGGTAATTATTGTGCATTAGTCATGTCTGTCTTCACTTTATACTTAGATCATCAAGATAGTTAGAAGCTAATGTTGATGACGTGAAATTGAAAAATTTGCCGTTTTAATGCTGATTTCATTAGACACATAAATTAAAATTGTAGTTTGGTATAATATCTTTTCAGGGTTAATTAAAAAATTTACAGACCCTTTATTAAAACATATTTTCGGACGGAAGATCTTCCTTTGAATGGTTGAAACTGCCTATCAAAGGTTCCTATATCTGTAGGTGTTTCCTTAAAATGGAATAGAAAAATAAATGGGGCTTCATAACTATTAGAAAGCTTGGAGTCAATTGGTGGGCGATGAAGAATAAGAAGATATGGAGCGGTGTGATCAAATGAAGAGGTCAGACGTAGTAGGTAGTAGGTACTAATTATTTAAGAAGATTAACCGACATCAATAGGTTGCGAAACTGAAGCACAGATTATTTTATAATAGTTACTGAAGTGGCAATAAGTGCGATATCATAGTTCAATAAGAGTTGCTGATTGATGATATACAATCACGTTAGTTATACGTTAGGTTAGAGGATTTTTAAATTTAGGAAATTCTAAATTAACCACGTCAGGGATCGACCTGCAGTTAACTAACATTGCATTTCAAATAATAATCCATATTATATTAATTATTAAGAAAATAATTCTAAATTAAACACGTCAGCTGGATTGACCTGCAGTCTACTTCTTGATTACAACATGGCATAAAAGGTCGTTGCATTAAAAATTATAATCCCCGACCCGTTCGAAGCTAGCTATCAGGTAAGAATCTAGATCTTAAATAGAGTTATTGCGGACGCATATGAGCGATACATCCTTTGAGCACAGAATACAAACTTTATTACGTACCTACTTAAAGTAAGTATGACTTACTACTATTACCTATTCTGTGGTATGACATAATGATTGAATAGCCGCTAAATGTTATAATCCTCACTGTGAAGACCTCTTTGACGAATCTAGTGGTGAGTGGTGTGATCTTATAAGTAAAAAGTCTCGGGTTTGATTCCCGGCTATAGCAAATTGAACCTATATAATTTTATGTCAAATGATAAAGTGCTCGTGCTGCCGCCGACAGAATTTGCTGGAGAGAGATCGCAAGAGTGAAAGACTAGTCACATCATGTTACTTTACAAAATAAAGTTTTTCTTCATGTTATGTTTTTGACGACCTCCCTGGCGTAGTGCTGAGCGCTGTAGTCTTAATAGTTGGAGGTCTCGGGTTCAATAACCAAATGGAACTTCTGTTTGGGAATTTTAGTTTCTGAATTTTCTCTGGCCTGGTCTGGTGCGAGGCTTCGGCCGTGGCTAGTTACCACCCTACCGGCAAAAACGTGCCGCCAAGCGATTTAGCGTTCCGGTACGATGCCGTGTAGAAACCGACTAGGGGTATGGGTTTAATATAACTGCTATGCCCCTAACAGGTTAGCCCGCTACCATCTTAGACTGCATCATCACTTACCATCAGGTGAGATCGCAGTCAAGGCCTAACTTATATGTGGAATCAAAAAAAATACTAAGAATAGATTTCTCATCTAGCTTCTTTCTATTCTGATTGGAGGCCCGCTATCTCCGGCTATCTGAGAATTACGCAAACAAATCTCCATTTTAAAATCGACGCAAAATATATGCCCACAGGCGAAATCTACATAATGTATAATGATTGTAAAAGGTATTTTACATAAGCCCTTATTTCCAAAGGAAATGTTATCTGTCCAGCTATCACGCTATCATTCATTCTAACAAGCTTTCCTGTACGCTGTACCCATAGCTGTACCACAAAACTTTTCATACAAAAATAACCTTTATTGTACGAGTAATAACGATTATGAAGTAAATGTTGCAGGTTGTACAGCATATGTGGGAAATGCCTGGTTGAAGCGTAAATATGAAACTAGTTTGTGTGTAATTGTTCAGGAAGGGAGAGGTTAGGTTATTTAATATGTATTAACTTGGTCTGAGCTCAATAAATACGTAGAAAGGGCTTTGTGTAATAAACAAAAGTTGTGTACGACTTCCTTTAGTACGAATGAGTGTAGGCTTTGATCATTTATAAACCTCAAATCATACTAATATTATCTATCTATACTTCTATACTAATATCATAAATGCGTAAGTTTGGATGGATGGATGTATGGATGGATGGATGGATGTTTGTTACTCAATAGTGCCAGAATGGCTGAAGGATCTATAAGAAATTTAGCACAGACATAGATTATAGTCTGGAATAACACATACGCTACTTTTAATTCCGGAAAATTCAAGAGTTCCCGCGAGAATCAAAAAAAACCTCAATCCACGCGGACGAAGTTGCGGGCATCAGCTAGTACATTATACGAGTATATTAGTATAAATGTGAAAATGTGTTTGATTTTTGGTTTGTCCTTCAATCACGTCGCAACAGAGCAACGGATTGACGTGATTTGTATGGGCATAGTCATTGATGTAGAATTTTAGTGTAATGGGCATAGTCGAGCACCTGGAGAGTGACATAGGCTACTTTTTATCCTTTAAAACAAAGGAATTCCCGTGGTAATTAATAAAACTTATTCCTGGCGGACGAAGTTTGGGCATCAGCTAGTAGGATAGTTGATTCCGGGTTTGACGACCTCCGTGGCGCAGTGTTGAGCGCTGTTGTCTTAACGTGCGGAGGTCCCGGGTTCGATCCCCGGCAGGGTCAATTTGGGAATTCATAATTTCTGAATTTTCCCTGGTCTGGCCTGGTGGCAGGCTTCAGCCGTGACTAGTTACCACCCTACCGGCAAAGACGTGCCGCCAAGCGATTTAGCGTTCCGGTACGATGCCGTGTAGAAACCGAATAGGGGTTTGGGTTTAATATAACTGCCATGCCCCTAACAGGTTAGCCCGCTACCATCTTAGACTGCATCATCACTTACCATCAGGTGAGATCGCAGTCAAGGGCTAACTTGTAGTGAATAAAAAACAACTCCTTAATTTTCCGGAATAAAAAATTAGCCTATGTCCTTCCTCGGGATGTAATCTACCTCTATACCAAATTTTATCAAAATCGGTTGAAAAGAGGGGCCGTGTAGCAGACAAACATACAGACACACTTTCATATTTATAATATTAAAGTATGGATTTATTTTAGTTAGAGAAAATAAATTGACTCAAACTGAAAACTTCTTAACACAGGATGGTACGAGCTATGGGACTTCGCCATAGAGGTCTTAAATTGGGCCAAGACTTTCAACATAGGTTTCTACTTTATTTTAATTAATCCACATGCCGTACCTACATCGAATGTCCGTTGTACGCTAAATTCGTGAATAATAGACATGGCGTATGTAAATAGTGTTTAGATCTACATACATCGATCTCAGACGCTGTCCGATACTGTGGAAAAGACACGATTGTGCGATTGTCCAGTGTTTCCGAAACATTTTTACATTTTCAACTATTAATTCCACATTGTTAAAACTGTAGTGCTAATTATTGAGAAGTTTCTGAAACAAATCAATCAACGGACACACTTTCGCATTTATAATTTAGTTGGATTGTATCGATAATATCGTATCCGCTAAATTGTTAATTAAGGCTGATAATAATTATTAGTTATACTTAGTTACTTTTACCTACTCAAGTAGGTGTTTATTCTGAAACCCATAAAAATTAACTTAAATCACATTTCAAACTCAAACTTAAATTAAAATTAAAGATGACAATGAAAATGAGTCTTGTTCGGTTCCTACTACCTATCCTACTACGACCGGCTCTTCTCATTAGAATCTTCTTTCCACACCGGGAAAGAAGATTCTAATGAGAAGAGCCGGTCATAACAGTTGTTGCTCTATGTCACAAAAGTTACGAAACTGAAAATGTTACAAAATTATTTAAATATATTTGTAAGAAGTAAGAAGCTATTTGTGAAGTAAAGAAAAATTTTAAAAAATATAATTTTTAGATTATAAATCATATATTCCTAGTAAGAAGTCGGAGCAAATGGAAAACTCGTATAAAGTAAGCAGAATGTGGGAATGTCCCCGGTTAGATCTTCTCAACTAGTTTGGTATACGGCACGGTTGGCCAGTTTTTGTGCAGGTTCATCCGAGATACGCCTTTGTTATCTCTCTTCCTAGTTCGTTACACTGATAGCGTGCATGTTAATAGGGTTGCAACATTATTTAAAGACTAGTATCCTAGTATTGCTCTTTTATGCGAGAGATGGAAGATAGCTACTGAATTTTATGAGACACAATAATTTATTGTCTTTCTATTTCAAGTAAAATCTTGACCATGCATGCCTGTCTGGTCTCCATAATGTTCTCAAAGGTGTGTGCAGAAGTCTACCATTACGTAATTGGCCAGCGTATCCGACTGTAGGCTTATACGACCTTCTCATTTCAAGAGGATAAATGATAAGTGATTTATTTATTTCACCTAGGACAACTTGTGTCACTTATGATACGTCCAGACTCTACCACCGGTTCGGAAAGGATTCTACTGAGAAGAGCCGGTAAGAAACTCAGCAGTTGCTCTTTTCTCAAACTGATTTTTGTTACAATAAGTAAACAAATCTGCACATACGTTACGTTACAAGTATTACACTGACTTGTGGGCTACTTGGATGCGAGGCCGGTTGCTTCCATGCAACTTTGTATCAAGAAAATCATCAATAATAAAATAACCTAGACTTAACAAATGCTGTTTAACACAGTCTTTGGATTTGGAAATTGGATATCCTCTAGAAATGAGATGCCAATGATAGGCAGGTGATGCATTGAGCTGATAAAAATTAATTCTGGTATGATCCCGCCTAGAAAGCCAAGTTTTCATCTTAAACTGCATCGTCACCAAATGGGATCACCGTGCAAATTTTCAAATTGCTATTGGCACTTAAAAATTGCAAGCTTTATCTACTTATAAAACATTATGTTCATAATAATTAGTAAACATAGCGTGGTGAGGTAGCACAACAAAGTTAATTATTGTCTAATACAGTAGCTGGCAATTGCCAATAGGCAGGTTAGTACGAAATAATAAATAATTCCAGTTACCTAACAGGTTTTATTAAGACGGCACTAAATCAGGCTGGCTGAGAGGCGCCCGCGCAACCATCTTGTATTGTAACGACAGCAAAAAAATAAATAATAATCCAATGGTATACTAATATTGTAAACTAGCTAATGCCCGCGACTTCGTCCGCGTGGTTAAAGTTTTTTGATTCCCGCGGGAACACCTCAATTTTCCGGGATAAAAAGTAGCCTATGTCACTCACAAATAATGTAGATTCCATTCCTTAGTAGAGACCTGTCCTCAACTATACCCATGCCAAAAATCACGTGGATCCGTTGCTCTGTTGCGGCGTGATTTAAGGACAACCCAACAAACCAATAAACCAACAAACAAACACACTTTCGTATTTATAATATTAGTATGATGCGAAAGTGTGTCTACATGTGCATCTGTCTGCCTGTCTGTCTGCTACGTTTTCACGGCCCATAATATTCGATAGATTTTGATGAAATGTTGTACAGAGAATATAGGTTGCATGATGCATCCCAAGGATGGACATTGGCTAGCTACTTTTTATTTCGTAAAATCAAAATCTACTTATCCACGGGATTTTTCAACCTATCTATGCGTACGAAGTTATGGGCATCAGTTAATAATATTAGTGGGCAGGTCATCTGTCGCAGATAACCGTTGGGGCAGACGTGTTCTGGAGTGGAGACATACAGTTCGCTGGATCGATGACCTAAAGAAGTCGGGAAGCGGGTGGATGATAAATGCGGATAACCGTGTTTGGTGGTGCGCTCTCGAAAAGGCCTACGTCCAGCAGTGGACGCTTAAAGGCTGATGGATGGATGGATGGATGGATGTATTATAATCATTTCAATTACCCATTGAAGGCACTGAGCTCGAAAGAGAAGGACTAAGCAAGTTATACTTAGTTTTTAGGCCCGCTTGCACAAGGACTCTTAAATTGATTTAGTTAAATTTTTTGATGCCACATTTTGGTGACTGCATTATGCTCTAGCCAAAAAGTGACAGCGTTACAAAATTTAACATAATCAATTTAAATGTCCTTGTGCAAGCGGCCCATAATTGCATAAAATGCACAATTGATAGAGAAATCGTGCCTGGGGATCGAACCCCGATCACCCGAACGCCCGAAGCCGACATTTAAACCACTAAGCTACGTCTTACTACATAGACTAATACTCGTAAATAATTAATACTGTGCAACAATTTTATTTATTATCTTTCTAGATAAGATCTCTCAAGATATTTCTTCGATAAATAAAAGCTTATCTAAGTATACAAGCTCTTACGTCGTTAAAACTTTTGTGAAAGTATTTTGTAACGTGTAAAATACACTTCTCTGTGAATTACTAAATACTTGGTTAATTGTTTTGCTCCCTCTTACAAACAGCTAACTTCCTTTATTGCTAATAGTGTAAGAGATAGCTGCAACATTGGTGTATGACAAAATACGCTCTTTGCTACTTTTCTATTACAGTTCAGATAGTCTGAGTATGTACCTTTAAGTGCACGAAATATTTTTCAGATTTTTCTGAACCAATATATAAATGTTTTAAAAGTGTATAAGATCAAGATTTGTAACCTTTGACCAACAAATACAATAATTATTTTAAATCTTAGATGTAATATGCTTATTTATATTTTATATCTACAATAATTTGAATTTATGCGGAAATCTTAAATAAAATCAATCGTAATAATAAGTAAAATTATATTTTCTCTGCGAGTGAAGATGTCTTCCTTATTTAAGCACTACCATCTCTATCAGGTGATCATTAATTCGTATGGATGAGACAGACCTACTAAGTTTAACTGATCTGCACAGAGCTTTGGTATTTGCCCTTAAACCGTCCTAGTCTACAACCGTTAGACGTTGAGCTATTTTGGTTACTAAAGTTCTACTGCGGATCACCTCATTTCTGCTTTGATTACGTAGATAAACTTCGAGCAAAACACTTTCTTTAGCTCGCTGTGTCACTCTGAGCTTTCTTATGAGGCCTATATTTAACGTGGTCATGTCATGGTTGGGATATGGTCATGTCACAGTAGATAAAACAGCCGTCTCTCATACTATAAAATTACTCAGCGTAAAATATTCCCTGTGTGAACTCCAACTAAGTAAGGGGAAAATTTATTATTATAACCGTATTAAAATCATTGCAAAGATGTCTTAGGCTTCGCGAGAAACCTCTTTATGTTATATTTAGATCATTTATTATCGGAACACTTTGATGTTTTATTGAAACTTCCTATTAACGATTTTATGGCTTATTAAACAGCTATATAATTAAACTAGTATGGCGCGTGGTTGCGCGGCCCGCTGCAGCGGACCGCGTAGTGGACCGCGTGGTCCACTGTCTACTTACTCGCTGTCCTACTATCCTGCCCCCCGATTATGTAAGAATGGCCGATCAAATCGTCAAAGTTTCGAAATTGAGCTCTAATTTAATGCTGTTATGGTTTATTTTACTTTGACGCCGAACTTTGACGATTTGATCGACAATTCTTACATAATCGGGCAGCTGGTTTACTGTCTACGTGTTCTGATCTGAACAACACACTGCTATGCTAGTGAGCACAGTGGAAGCGCCAGCACGCCAAGCGTCCGACGTAAAAGAAAATTCTCATAAAGGAAAAACATAAAACAAAGACCACCAACCCCCGCCCCTCCCTTTTTGTTTGAGCAGCCCCTAAGTAGGTACCTATCTTTAATACCCTGACCGTGCTCCTCACCCATCATCCGAACCTTCGATCATCATCTCTCTCCATATTTTTTTCTCCGAACCATTCGTCAAAATGAGATTTCTTCCATAAAAACAAATCTTGAAAAGGAACCGTAGCCTCTTCAATATTCGCCATACATTTTCTATGGAAAAATAAATTCCGCCATCTTGAATTTTTTTCCTGTTCATCAAGTAGGCCCTCATGTCCTGATCATCTTTTGCCAAGAAACCACTCTTCCATCTTTTATACTCTCCGAGATAGACACCGTCGAAATTTGTATGGCGGCCATCTTAAATCCGCCATTTTGAATTTTTTTTCAGCTCACTGTCAATTAGATGAAGTTTCGAGTGACATTTGGTCGAGCACCCCCCACCTATCTTCAATACCCTTTTCTATGAAAAATAAAATCCGCCATCTTGAATTTTTTTTCCTGTTCATCAGGTAGACCTTCATGTCCTGATCATCTTTTGCCAAGAAACCACTCATCCATCTTTTATACTCTCCGAGATAGACACCGTCGAAATTTGTATGGCGGCCATCTTAAATCCGCCATTTTGAATTTTTTTTCAGCTCACTGTCAATTGGATGAAGTTTCGAGTGACATTTGGTCGAGCACCCCCCCCTATCTACAATACCCTTTTCTATGGAAAAATAAATTCCGCCATCTTGAATTTTTTTCCTGTTCATCAAGTAGACCCTCATGTCCTGATCATCTTTTGCCAAGAAACCACTCTTCCATCTTTTATACTCTCCGAGATAGACACCGTCGAAATTTGTATGGCGGCCATCTTAAATCCGCCATTTTGAATTTTTTTTCAGCTCACTGTCAATTGGATGAAGTTTCGAGTGACATTTGGTCGAGCACCCCCCACCTATCTTCAATACCCTTTTCTATGGAAAAATAAATTCCGCCATCTTGAATTTTTTTCCTGTTCATCAAGTAGACCCTCATGTCCTGATCATCTTTTGCCAAGAAACCACTCTTCCATCTTTTATACTCTCCGAGATAGACACCGTCGAAATTTGTATGGCGGCCATCTTAAATCCGCCATTTTGAATTTTTTTTCAGCTCACTGTCAATTGGATGAAGTTTCGAGTGACATTTGGTCGAGCACCCCCCACCTATCTACAATACCCTGGCTGGTGCTCTTCATCCGTCTTCGAAATCCTCAATCATCAGCTCTCTCCGTATTTTTCCTCCGAATGAATTTTTGCCTTCTATACGAAACAATGAGTAAAAAAAAATTTTTTCATACAAAATTTTACAGGAGAGGTGATCAATGAGTCAGTCAGTCAGCACGAGCAGCTATATATAGTATAACTAGTATGGCGCGTGGTTGCGCGGCCCGCTGCAGCGGACCGCGTAGTGGACCGCGTGGTCCACTGTCTACTTACTCGGTGTCCTACTATCCTGCCCCCCGATTATGTAAGAATGGCCGATCAAATCGTCAAAGTTCGGCGTCAAAGTAAAATAAACCACAACAGCATTAAATTAGAGCTCAATTTCGAAACACGAAATTGAGCTCTAATTCAATGCTGTTATGGTTTATTTTACTTTGACGCCGAACTTTTACGATTTGATCGACAATTCTTACATAATCGGGCAGCTGGTTTACTGTCTCCGTGTTCTGATCTGAACAACACACTGCTATGCTAGTGAGCACAGTGGAAGCGCCAGCACGCCAAGCGTTCGACGTAAAAGAAAATTCTCATAAAGGAAAAACAAAACAAAGACCACCAACCCCCCGCCCCTCCCTTTTTGTTTGAGCAGCCCGTAAGTAGGTACCTATCTTTAATACCCTGACCGTGCTCCTCATCCATCATCCGAACCTTCGATCATCATCTAGCTCCATATTTTTTTCTCCGAACCATTCGTCAAAATGAGATTTCTTCCATAAAAACAAATCTTGAAAAGGAACCGTAGTCTTGCATAGGTCTACACTTGTAGCCTCTTCAATATTCGCCATACATTTTCTATCTAAAATAAATTCCGCCATCTTGAATTTTTTTCCTGTTCATCAAGTAGACCTTCATGTTCTGATCATCTTTTGCCAAGAAACCACTCTTCCATCTTTTATACTCTCCGAGATAGACACCGACGAAATTTGTATGGCGGCCATCTTAAATCCGCCATTTTGAAATTTTTTTCAGCTCACTGTCAATTGGATGAAGTTTCGAGTGACATTTGGTCGAGCACCCCCCACCTATCTGCAATACCCTTTTCTATGGAAAAATAAATTCCGCCATCTTGAATTTTTTTCCTGTTCATCAAGTAGACCTTCATGTCCTGATCATCTTTTGCCAAGAAACCGCTCTTCCATCTTTTATACTCTCCGAGATAGACACCGACGAAATTTGTATGGCGGCCATCTTAGATCCGCCATTTTGAATTTTTTTTCAGCTCACTGTCAATTGGATGAAGTTTCGAGTGACATTTGGTCGAGCACCCCCCACCTATCTTCGATACCCTGGCTGGTGCTCTTCATCCGTCTTCGAAATCCTCAATCATCAGCTCTCTCCGTATTTTTCCTCCGAATGAATTTTTGCCTTCTATACGAAACGATGAGTGAATAAAAAAAATTTCATACAAAATTTTACAGGAGAGGTGATCAATGAGTCAGTCAGTCAGCACGAGCAGCTATATATATATTAATTATTTTATGTACTGTAAATTGTGTTTAAAGATTTTAATTTTCTGATATTCGCTTTACTATTAGCGATTTAATGGCCACTAGCCAAACGAAGGAGACCATAATAATGAAATAATAATCCATACTAATAATATTATTATAAATTCGAAAGCGTTTCTGTCGGTCACCTTTTTTCACGGCTCATTCTGACGGAAATTGGTAGAAAAATAGGCTGCATCCAGGGGGTGGATGAAGGCTACTATTGATTCTGGAATCCATATCCATACGAATATTATATATGCGAAAGTGTGTCCTGTCTGTCTGTCTGCTACGCTTTCACGGCCCATCTGTTCAACTGATTTTGATAAAATTAATTGGCACAGGGATAGTTTGAATCCCGGGGAATGACATAAGCTACTTTTTATACCGGAAAATTAAAAAGTTCGCACGGTAATCAATAAACCTTCCACGCGGACGAAGTCGCGGGCATCATCTAGTTTAATTAATAAAACCTTAATTCGATAATAATTATTCAATGATTTTTTTTGTATTTATCGTAGTAGGTTTTATTTTGCAGGATCTCTGTAATAGTCCATAATATCTCCATATTAGAAAAACTGTCTATGATAAATATTTTAAGAAACAAAAGTATTGATTTTGCTGTCTGTACAAAAAGTGTAATCTTTTTATCTATTTGTGTAGTACAGTGAGTGGAAATGGTTATTAAAAGAAAACGCCTTCACGGTCTATTTAATGCTGTATCTAGTATGTCCTAACTACTAGTGGTTTCGTGCATGTTTTAGAAAACGGTGTATGCCCCTTTATTATAAAAAAAACTTCAGCTTGCACATAAATAGAATATGAAAGTCTATGGATCTCGCGTTTTCAGAAGCTGTACATTACGTCTACCTAATGTAAAGCTTCTGAAAATCAGTACAACAATAATAAAAAAAACATTAAATACCTACTACTTAAGTAAGTTAGATAGTAGATACCTATTTCATTATTAAAGGTGCGATTGGGATAGAAAATCGCTTAGAATTGATAATTAGGTAGGTAGTTGAATTATTATTAGATAAGCAATGGTAGTATGCCCCCAGATCTTATATACCGGTTGGGTGATAGTATGATATCAGAAAACGTGAATAAAATTAATATAAAATGCCTAAAGAATAGTGTTGTAGTGAGTAGCGTAACAAAAACAATAAATTATTCGACGGAATGTGATGCTTGTGACCCTCACGCGACCCGAGATAAAGGGTTAATCTACGGGGGTTGCCCTATAAATCATGTTACATTTGAAGTTGTTAGGGCTGTCGACGCAAAGTATTTTCTTAAATTCAGGTTTAGCTGTACATAAAGCAGTGAGGATATTTTACTTTACATAATATTATGTGATAAACATGACACGATTACTATTATATTTCGGTAAAGTTAATGCATTAAAATAGTGCATCAAGTTTCAAGATTTTCCACATGAAATATAACAGGGTTTTTGTATTCTCAATGGCTAAGAATCATTTATTAATTCATGTAAAATACAAGAAACATTAATTTAATGTCCTTGCACTAAAATAGTGCATCCAATTCCTTAAATTTTCCACATGAAAATTATACAGTAAAGGATTGTTGGTTTTTATGAGCCTTTAACTCTTTAACTCTTTTAGTGCTCTCATTTCAAGCATCTGTTATATTATTATAATTATCAAAATTTCAAAACATGAATTATTTATTTTTGGCAGCCCTATAGTTAAATAGTAGGATAATAACTCATTCAGTTGACACAGATGGCGTTGTTGTACATCAAAATGGCCGCCGATTACTGTCCGCCATGATTAATTCGCGTCAACTTAATATATGCAAATGATATTAGCTACTTTATGTTGAGAAATATTGATTTTTGCAAAAAAATTATACATCTAAATTTATGTGAGATTATAATAGCGGAATACGATGAACCCGGATATTTTTTTATAAATAATAGCGACATAGTATTCTAATCATACTAATATTATAAAATACTAGATGATGCCCGCGACTTCGTCCGCGTGGATTAAGGTTTTTTGATTCCCGCGGGAACTCCTTAATTTTCCGGGATAAAAAGTAGCCTATGTCCTTCCCCGGGATATAACTTACTTGTATACCAAATTTCAGCAAAATCGGTTGAAAAGATGGGCCGGGAAAGCGTAGCAGACAGACAGACAGACAGACAGACAGACAGACAGAGAGACACACTTTCGCATTTATAATATTAGTATGGATGTGAAAGTGTGTTGTTTGTTGGTTAGTTTGTTTGTTGGTTTGTCCTTCAATCACGCCGCAACGGAGCAACGGATCGACGTTATTTTTGGCATGGGTATAGTTGAGGACCTGGAATGTGACTTAAGCTACCTACTTTTTATCCCAGAAAATTAGGGAGTTCCCGCGGGAATAAAAAAAACTTAAACCACGCGGACGTAGTTGAGGGCATCAGCTTAATATTATTAGATAGGTACCACTACCTACGTGTGATCCCTGCCAACATACTCGCATATTTTTCCGTGATTGTATAATGTTATCTTTATTTTTTACATGATTAGGTAGGTAGTTATCACAATTTATTTATGAAAAATATTTGCATAAATTTTATATTATGATTAATCGATTAACTATCTAAGTATGTAACTATTAATCAGCTTAGACAGTCATTTCTCATTAGTTAATTTATTTCCTAATTTTTCATAACCATCGTCAACAACTTAATATTGTCAACAACTGTATAAAATTGCAAATCTCCTAGGTAGGTAGATACCTTTCTATTACATTGTTAAAGAAACTAACAGAAAATTAAACATGAATTCATAACTAGTTGATTCCCACGACTTCGACCGCGTGGAATGAGTTTCTTAATTCCCACAGGGGCTTCTTAATTTTCCGAGATTAAAAGTAGCATAAGTAGCATAGGTACATATGCAAAAAAATACGTTGATTGGTTGCTCTGTTGCGGCGTGATTTAAGGATACCACAAACAAACACACTTTCGCATTTATAATATTAGTATATGACATGACCTACGATCGGTTCAGCCAGGCCTAAAGCGGCTGAATCTAGCTGATAGTTGAGATTTTGCATGGAGGTTTCTACTTTCTATGTAACGTAGACAAAGGTGGCTTAAGTACAAAAGTATAAGACGTCCGCACGAAACGCCCGCGGCAAAGGGTATACACGTTTAATCCTGTCACTGTAGTCTGTGCAGCTCCCTATTAATACTTTAATACCGCTATTTAGTACCGCTAGGCAGCTCCATATTTTTACTAAGGGTCAGCTAGTTATCCATATTATATTATCTAGTAAAAGCAATAATTGAAAAGTAGGGAAAATTCAGTAGGTACTTTTAAAGGCACACAGTTCTGGTTTTAGATCTCTCTTTACCCAATATTGGTATAATACGACCTCAGAGGATACGACACAACATAAAACAAGCTCAATTCGCAAAACAAGCCCGCTGTCGGCGCGTATTTGTCAAAACAACCGCTTACAGAGGGCTTAACCCTTCACTGATATCAATTAATCGGCTCAATTTATGAATTATTGCGCGGGGTCCCCAACACGGCATATCCGATGAGATGGGTGCATAATTGTGGAATAAGAGTGATGTACAATGTTTATGTTTAAATGGCTGTGACAGATGATTCATTGCAATCAAAAAAAAAATCATAAGTGGCCACTATTCATATGAATTATAATAATTCAACAAAGCAGTATTTTTTTCCCAATTCATAAATAAGTACCTTTAAATGTAATGTTATAGATTTTTTTAAATTTTGAATTATGTATCTCCTTTTTTTTTATAAACTTTTTGCTGTTGACGGAATATGATACATACAGAAATAGCAATTATAGCAATAGCGAAAATGCAATTTAGGTACATAGCGAACGACATAGCACAATAATAATATGTAAGTTAATTTTCCCTGGAAAATTTCCACGTAGTTCAAAAATAAACTAAATTCACGTGAACTACTTAATAATAAAAATGAACTTTCGAATTATTATAAATTAGAATCTTACGCTGAGTTGCACGAAACTATTTTAAAAATTTAAGTGTTGATTAAACTAATTTAATCACAAGAATCCATACGATTCTTGCGATAATTAGTCTAAGTACCACTTAAATTTTTGTATTTGTTTCGTGCAACTCAGCGATAGTATTTTAATAGGTATCATCATAATTACTTTGACATTTCAAACACCATATTGTAATCTTGAATCGTACAGTTACAGTTCAGCTATCCCCAAGGATTGCGACGCTGTATTGAATAATTGAGAGGCAAACTTTATTAAAATCAAAACTGAATTAAAACAGGCAAATTAGACATAATGCGTTTTAATGCTTTTCAAATGGGGTCACAAAATCACTGTTTAATAATGCATTTCATCATGAGGGTGAATTTGGACCACCCGAAAACTGACTGTATTATTTTAGAGTTAAAGTTTATTTTACTTTGTATAGTTAAAGAAGATAAATCCCATGATAGATGACTCGTCTTTTGACATGTGCTTTCATTGTAGATTAGGATCTACGATGCTGATTTGAATCTGAGATTTTGTCAGAACAACTGTGAGATACCTACTTAAGCTGTTTGTTTTGTTCCCTTTTTTGTGTTCAACATCAACAGGAGCCTTGTATAGACTTGTACAGAACGAATATTACTTGCTAAATATGCTTGTTATTAACCTTTAAACTCCTTTTATTTTTGCATTTGGATTTCGTTGCACAATCTACTACTTACCAATGTACTGTAAACAAATTGATAATTTAACGTTCAGACAGGTGTTAGAAAAAAAATCTTGTATGTAATAGTCAATTGCTCTGCCGGCAAAGACTAGCCGTCGCGTCGCCAAGATGGGGTCTTCCGGCAAGATGCAGTACAGAAACCGTTGAGGAACTGTTTAATATAACTACCAATTTTTTCTAGCCTTACGTATCCTAATTTTAGCCAAAGGCCTCCCTTTCCTCCTTCCATTTATGATGGTCTTTATATTATAAACCCTCATAACTACTATACTGCTCCTTAATTATTACTAATTAGATGATGCTCGCGACTTCGTCCGCGTGGATTAAAGTTTTTTGATTAACGCGGGAACTCTTTGATTTTCCGGGATAACACCTATTTCATCTAAATCGGTTGAACAGAGGAGCCGTGAAAGCGTAGCAGACAGACAGACGCACTTTCGCATTTATAATATTAGTATAGTATATATAGTATGGATAATTTGCATCACACCAGGGTTCAGGCCAGATCGCGGTAAAGGATTAACTTGGCAGCGTATAAAAAATTTATATAAAATAATTGTAAAATCGATAATTTTAAGCAAGCAGAGCAAGTTAACCAGAATGCAACAACATGGAAAGGAAAGAAAATGCTGGATTCCAGTTGAAACAGATTTTTGGAATTCGACCATAGACTGGTCAGCAATCATCAGGTAGAAGACAAAGTGCGGTGTAATTGGCGATTGACATGTGAGAGCTTCCTGATTGACAAGTAGAGATAAAGAGCTAAGAAGTTACAGAAGTAGCAAAATTTAGTTTAGTTTTCGTTTTAAATTAACCGAAAATGAATTGCAGACATTTGTCATGTGCTTGAGTATTTTTTCATCAGTTAGTCGATTCACTATTTTATACTTTTTTTTTATAATTTGGAAGTTTTTTTTGTACAGTAGCATAAAAGCTCTCTTCAGTACGATTGACCTAAAATCTAAACTAATTACTATAATACAATAACTAAAAACATTTCAGTAAGCTGAAACTGCGATCTAACAGAGAATAACCTCTGTACAATTGTAAACAATTTATGCACAAGCTTACCTAATATGCAACAGTTTAATTTTTTTTTCTTGCTACATTTTTCCGACACTTCTGTGATATTTTAGCTCTCTACCGTCATCGCTAATATGGTTGAATCGTTATATTCAATATGTGCATCCAACGGAATCTCTTAGTATGGGAAAATAATAGCAAATACTATTTCAAGATTAAACTAGCTAAACCAGAGTTGAATACGACGTCCAACTGATGAATAGCTTACTTTGTTTCTTGCTTTCAGTTTTATATAGGGACTACTATAATAATAGCTTGTTTGAATCTTGGCGTTATTTGCTTAAAAGCATTTTTAAATTTGCTCTTTTGTAAGAGCAAATTTTACAATGCTTTGCAATACAATGACATAATATTAGAAATTTTGGCTATGGACTAAGAGTTCTGGCTATTTCTGAGAATTTCCTGGCCTCTCTGTGGAATCCTCAGGATATTTATTAATAATATCTAGTGATATTATTAACTAACTACATAATCATAAATCTACTAATTTATATTAAATTTATTTATGAATGAAAAACCAGCTTGCCTAGTCTTGGGCCAAAATATCTTTAAACGAAACGGCTTGGACAGTTAGCAAAGTCTGCCTCGAGCAGCCTTTGTCAACTTTTGACAACGACTGCTTAAACTATCCATGTTCGACGACCAACTGCTCAATTTTTAAGATCTTCCCATATCCATCTTCTCGTCTCACAGAGTCCACAGGTAGCACTGGCAGTTACCTCGGCCAACATATTATAAATTTGGCTATTCAGCGCGGTAACGCAGCCAGCGTTCTGGGCACATTGCCTCATTGCAGCGGTGTGGATGAAATTTTTAATGTTTAGTTTTTAATTTAGATTTTAATGTATTGCATTGTATTCAAAGATTAAATATTGTTTCTTTTCATATTATATTTTTTAATTATAATATCTTGTCGAACCATTTTTCATTAATCTAAAAGCTTTGAAACGAAACAAATCGAATAGTTAAATTAAATCAGCTCGCATAAAAAGAGTCGGTTAGCTAGCGTAATCTCAAAACCAACTATGCAGTAGCGTAATCTCAAACAAAAAGCTACAAAAACCTCAACCGATCTAGAAACCAGTTGCATTACGATTTACTACTCAACAAGTCAACTCATCTGAACGGACCAGCCTATTTACGCAACTCCCTTGTCGCTGCAAAGTTCTGTTGTGACTAATTAATTTCCTGCAGATTTTAAGAAAGTGAAAACCGCTTTAGCCACACCTCGGGGAGCGTTCGCATTGTTTCACGTCGAAAGCATATAATACACGAACGGTGTACATGTATGCATGTATAATATGTATGTATGTATGTGAACATGTATAGTACATGTTTCATCTCATTCGTAATCCATAAATCGATTGTTCTTTTCATTTCAGCCCCCCGATTACGTAAGAATTGTTCATCAAACGTTAAAGATTTTCGTCAAAGTAAAATAAACAATGACAGCATTGAATTAGAGCCCAATTTCGTCTGCCCGTTCTTATACGTTTAGGGTATCGTACATACCTAAACGTATAAGAATGGGCAGACGAAATTGAGCTCTAATTCAATGCATTTATGGTTTGTTTTACTTTGACAAAAATCTTTAACGTTTGATGGACAATTCTTACATGATTGGGGCCCAAGTGTAGGTGAAACACTGGCCTCGATACTATTTGTAGTTTTCTTGTTTTAAAAATATCAAAGTTGCCATAATATTTAGGCCAATGTTTTACTGCTCAGACAGCTGTTATTTTAGGTATAACAAATACTACATACTACTACTACCATAGAATATATGAACTTTCTCTGTTTGCTTATACGTCGCTCATATACTCGTTCGCTTAGTTAATTGGATAGAGATTTAATAGTAAAGTACAGTAAGGGCCGCTTGCACAAGCACATTTAAACTGATTTAGTTAAATTTTGTAATGCTGTCCCTTTTTGGCAAATGCATATTGTAGTTGCCAAAAAGGGACAGCATTAAAATATTTAACTAAATCAATTTAAGAGTCCTTGTGCAAGTGGGCCTAAGAGTCAATGACAAATTATGCCAAGGCAAATCAAACACTAGTAGATACAATTTAATTAACAGTCGGTGGAAAATAGTATAATATTTTCATTAATATTCTGAGTAAATCCTACTCAGTTATATATTTCACTATTCTCACATACTGGGGCATCTGGAATAAATCTCTTCAAGAGACAAGCTGTCCTTGTACATGTCCTTTAAATTTTTATGTTTTATCTTTAAGTTACTGGTACAGAATATATTATAAATAAATAAATAAATATTTTTTATTAAAAAAGACGTCCGTAACAATGGAAACATACAAACACATGTGTAGAACTACTTAATAGTCTGCATCGCCTACTTTAGATGCTAATTACGCATAACTAGACTGTTTCCTATAGACCGATACTTTAAGCTGATTGCTAAACAAAATTATTGCGCCGTAGGTGTTGATCATATAATAGTTATATAGAAAGTGTTTTG
The DNA here is from genome assembly GCA_917051295.2 of Erebia ligea. NCBI lineage: Eukaryota > Metazoa > Arthropoda > Insecta > Lepidoptera > Nymphalidae > Erebia > Erebia ligea. Next base: position 6,373,046 of record OU785241.1, read on the forward strand.
TTATTAGGCAAATGAATATTTTTGGTTGTAGTTGTTAGGCTTTTACTTTGAAATAAATATAACTAGCTGATGCCCGCAACTTAGTTCGACTAACTACTTAATACGTTTATTGGCTTGTTGGTTTGTCCTTCAATCACGCCTCAATAGAACATCGGGTCGACCTGATTTTTTGCACGGGTATAGTTGAGGACCTGGAGAAGTGATATTGTCTACTTATTGTCCCGGAAAATTAAAGAGTTCCCGCGGGAACCAAGAAACCTCGAAGAACCAGTCTCCTCTTGGAATGAGAAAGGTCTGGTCATAGTCCACGACGCTGGCCAGACTTCACACACCTTCGAGAACATTTTGAAATACTTTCGAACAAGGTTTTCTCACGATGATTTTCTTTACCGTTTGAAGCGTCGGGGATCAAACCCGCGACCCCGTACAGGATGTCGGGTGTCTTAACCACTAGGCTGTCACCATTCACCGCTTCTATTTAATAAGATAAGTGCAATAAAAGGTGACCCTTAAGTATGGATGGCCGTTGAGCTGAGGTTTTCATTGACGCACAGATAAAAATGGGGAATGGGGGTTTCTGAATAAGAGTTAAGACTGCCTTGTTGGTCTAGTCACTAGTGGTTCGCATGTTCGACTGCGGCCGAAGAGGTCCCGGGTTCGAGTCCCGGGTCGGGCCATAATTAAGTACTTATTAGGTTTTAATGACTATAAATTCTCAATACTAGCCCGGAGTTAGGAAGTGGGCGGTGTTTCACCCCCGTGCCTCGGAGAACACGTTAAGCCGGCGGTCCCGGTTATTATCACTAACATGATAATAGTCGTTAATAAAGCCCGCCAACCCGCATTGGAGCAGCGTGGCCCCACCACGCTCTATAACTCCCTCTCTACTATGAGAGTAGAGGCCTGTGCCCCGCAGTGGGACGATAATGGGCTGTAGTGGTGGTATAAGTATGAGTATTCGAACGTGAATTCCCTTCTTCACACTTTAAACCAGCTTTGTCAGCGCTCTAAATGTCTAGAAAGATCTGAGTTGCCAATAATTACCAACTGCTTACACCTTTTAAGAACAATCCTTTAGCACATTTGCCAAACGATTTTGCTACTTAATCTAATGACCCTAAAGTAGACCCGATATTTTGTTCGTGGCAAAATTAGGGTTGTCGATCTGTAATGAGGGCGAGCCTCATCCATCAGTCGGCGGCAATTACAAGAGATCACGCATTTGTTCAAGCGTTGGCAACCTTATTTGCCGTCATGTTTTTTTTAGCTTTATTATTTCATACTAATATTATAAATGCGAATGTGTGTTCGTATGTTGGTTTGTCCTTCAATCACGTCGCAACAGAGCAACAAATTGGTGTGATTTTGTATGGGTATAGTTAAGGACCTGGAGAGTGACATGGGCTACTATTTTTCCCGGATAGTTAAGGAGTTCCCGTGGAAATTAAAAAAAAACTATTTCCACGCGGACGAATTCGCGGGCATCAGCTAGTAACGTAATATGTAGTGCACTTGCATACACTTACTATTATTGAATGAATTATATCTAATTAAGTATTGAGTTTCTGTGACAAAAAATTCTCAGTGGTAGCCCGGTGTTGGAAGTCGGCGGTGTTCCACCCCCGTGCCTCGGAGAGCACGTAAATTCGTCGGTCCTGCGCCTGCTCTCTTCGATCGTGTCGGATTTTCCGTCCCATCGGGCAAAGGAACAGAGAGTGCGCACACACTTGTGCACTATAATATCTCTCATGCAGACGGCTAATCTCTATGGAGATTGGCCGCCATGGCCGAAATTCTGTCGGGAGGCCTTTATTAATTATTATGAAATTAACTGAATTAAATGCCTAACCACATTAAGATTTCTAAACGTTCACGAATGCGCTCTTGCATAGTTAATCATTTTGTACGTTTGATATCAATAACGCAATATATCTTGTAGGCTTTAAAGCAGTCACTGAACAAGATTACAATGGAGATAAAATTCGACTAACGTACAAGCCGTGACTTTTAACCTCCAGCCTGTGGCTACGTTCACGAGCGGCGCGAGTTAAATAGCGGAAAGTTAGGGATTAGAACAAAGGGAACTTTTAATTTAATGCCCACCACCAGCCACCACCACCAGGTAAATATTAAGGGGTTTGATTTTACCTTGGTTTTCAGTGCTTTATTTTTTCTTATTAATTTAATTAATTAATTTCCTACATTTTTTTATATTTATTTAAGTTTTTCAATCAGTACCTACTTATTAATTAAAACTAACTAACTAAAATAAACTAACCTAACGTAACCTTTCAAGTAGATGAAAACAATACAGACGATTTGTTTTGCTACCTAGTTTATAATGTAAAAATCAGTTACAAGTAAAATATTAATATGTATGTGAAATTCTCATACTAATTATTATTATTAGAAGAATCAATAAACCAAACTTTCTACTTTGAACGTAAACAAAATTGTATTTAAAAAAATGTCAACCACAACAAGGCAATGCTAAAGAGTTATGAGGGAACCAAAACTATCTTGTAGACAGAACCTTTTCTGATAGTACAACGCTTCTTTTATAAATGTATACCGAGTCTAATAGTTGGAACCACAATATTCATAATGATACGCAAGAAAATACGTCCAATTTGTGATTTGAATAAGGTTTGTTTTGGATTGAACTTATAAAATAATTTAGATGTACACACTTGGATTGGTTGTTTGGGCGTGAGAAGAATCAAATAGTTTTTATTTGATAAAAAAGTGTCTCCATAGTGTATAGCGAAGATTTAAGAATACCCGATAGTCATTACCTTCGCGTAATCGATACATTGAATATTAATGAGCATTCGAAATATTCAGGGGAATGATTGATTTATTCAGCGGGACCTTTTATTATTGTTAGGGTAATCAATTCTATCACCAAGCTTTAGTGTAAAAGTACTTATATAAATAAGTATAAATGATAATAAATCTGTTATCTCACGCTTAGTTTTTACGAACTTATAAATAATTAATGTACGGTTATTACGGATGCACGCACCTGCTTCGTTTTGGACATTACCGGTGGATTAAATATTTAAACATGAGCATTGATTATAGTAGGTAATTTATGTTACGACAGTTTTGGTCGTCAAAATTTTAGGCTGTTAGGTTATATTATAGGTATTTCTTTTTAATGACATAAAATTTTATAAGTAAGTTTATAATTTATTTCAAAATAGCTGATGCCCGCGACTACGTCCAGGGTAAAAGGTAGCATATGTGTTATTCCATACTTTAATCTATTTCTGTGCCAAATTTCATCTAAATAGATTCGTTCAGCCGTTCTGGCGTGATTAAGTAACAAACATCCATCCATCCACATATCCATCCATTCAAACTTTCGCATTTATAATATTAGTATAGATTTAGGTTTCTCTTCTAATATCTACATGTACAATTTTAGCCGAATTTTAGCAGGTTTTCAAGGTCCTAGTCTCATCAATAAAAATATACTTACTTTTGAAAATAATCTTGTTTTTGTAAGGCATGGAACCAGCGAAGAAATTGATAAAACAAACGCTGTCATAAAAGAAATACGCTAATCGTTTCCAAGTTTGTATTGTATTGTCAAAGCGTATTCACCCCCCGATCGCGAACAATCGAAGGCATTACTCAAAGAAGGTGATCTGTCAACGGCTTAATGGCACTGAAACATTTTCCCAACAAAAAAAGAGGAAACACACGTCCCTACACGCCACTACCGCTTCCGAGCGACAACAAAAAAAAAGTAACAAACCGTGCGCGAAGAAATCTTCTACTAAGTTGCCGACTTTTGGTGCCTCCACCCTACGATTCCTTCACATTAAAAATTGAACTTAATGTCATGTTATAAAAAGGTTTAAATTCGTGTTTTTTTTTTTTTTTTTTTTTTTTTTTTTTTTTTTTTTATCCACTACAAGTTAGCCCTTGACTGCGATCTCACCTGATGGTAAGTGATGATACAGTCTAAGATGGTAGCGGGCTAACCTGTTAGGGGCATGGCAGTTATATTAAACCCATACCCCTATTCGGTTTCTACACGGCATCGTACCGGAACGCTAAATCGCTTGGCGGCACGTCTTTACCGGTAGGGTGGTAACTAGCCATGGCCGAAGCCTCCCACCAGGCCAGACCAGGGAAAATTCAGAAATTATAAATTTCCAAACCCTGCCGGGGATCGAACCCGGGACCTCCGCACGTTAAGGCAACAGCGCTCAACACTGCGCCACGGAGGTCGTCAAAAACGTCGTCGTGTAACGTTAGGTCGGTGGTTAGGGTAGTTAGACAAGTACCTCTATAAAGGAAACCATTATTTTCGAGGGGTTATACTCAAGGCATTTGTATCGCGTATTTGAAGAAGTTCGACAGTTTGTTTTCGAGTGCATTTCGTCATTAATCAATGTTTTGTTCGAGTTGCTGCTCCAGTTTTATATTATTTTTGTTTTATCTGTTTTCCCTGAGGTCTTTTTAGTTTGACAGCCCGATGGTAATTGATTGTTTCGCGGGGAATTTTCTCTATCTAGCCCCAAATGACTTTTTAAAGATTGTTTTATATTGCATAGTTACGTGTATTTTTTATGAAATAACAACACCGTTGCATATTACTTCACCCACGGTCTGAATAAGGGTCGCTAGAACGTCACCAAAAATAAAACCTCTAAACTAAATAACAGGTTTAAAACTAGTGCTGTCCTTTCCTTCAGCAAGTATTAAGAAAGGATCGTAAAATATTAAAAGCTGTAAATAAGCTACATTGTGCCTTTTAAAATATGAATAAAATAAGTAAAGTATGCTATTTTTTTACTTGACAAAATATAATTTGCTTATACTAGATTACGAAAAAAATGGTGCAAAGTGGACACTGGACATTACTCGTTACGAAAATTTTTGTTAAATTATTATTATTAATTTTAGTCGTCGTAACTCTTTACTATCAATAAAGTAAAATTGTAAGGAAGTTAAGATACATGAGCTTAAAATAACTTCACCACTAATTAAATTGTACAGATCCAGCAAGAATAACAAGTTTAATATTTCAGCAATTTTCCTGTAGATTCCTATAATACTTCATAATATATTTCACTTAAAAAATGAGATCAAGTGAGTGTCATAGTATCGTATTCAGTAGCGAAGGGGCCAATCTATTCAATTTATAGCCCTCTAGATATTTAACGTGATCGGGAAGCCGATATGGGCCACTAATAGGGATCTTATCCAATTTGTATCGGCAATAAAAAATAATTATTTCGTATACTTGAGTGCATTTCCTACTGTTTTATCGCTGCTTGCTGTAGGTTGTGTCATTTACGAATAATAATTACGTTCATTCGAAAGATTTTTTATTCAAAATAATTTTAACAAGTGCTTTTGAATCGTCAAATGAACTTGCAGCGGGCCGATTTAGAATCATCTATTCGATTACTTAAATATGGATTGATTCGGTTTGTTATCATACGATAAGTTATTATATTATTATTGTTAATGACTTTCGCGACAAAAAGATCGAGATCGACAGCTAATCGTATCGATTCGGCTTGTGATCAGCGTGCTGGTTCGGAATGCAATTCTTACAAAGTCATTTGAATTTTCTTTAAACCATTTCCAAACAAAACTAATTAACTAATAATTGACAGGGCTCAATGAAGTGCTGACTGCTGCCCCTTTAAGCAGTGAGTTTTATTAAAGGGATAGCAATAAAATTAGTGCAACAGCACTAATCTCTACTACTAATTGTGGCTAAATCTCTGAACTAAAATTGTTATTTTAGCCACAATAATCTCTCTGTGTCGTATGCATCATTGCTGATGGTCGTGCCCCCTTACCATCCCCTAACCCGGCTTTGAACATCCAACTACCAATCTCAGAACGAAATAAACGGAGAACAGTTCTTCGGCATAAAACACAATGTACCAACATAATAATGATTTACAACTTACTGCGGCACTCAGAGTCGCATCATTACAAGTTAAATCCTTAGTTTAGATTTGCATTGAAATCTATACCAAGGAGTTCCTTAAGTAATGACTAACCGACACTGAGTGCGGCAGTTTGTAATAATACTTATCTAGTCCTTATGCTAGACCTAGAAGAATTTTCCTTTATAGAGTTCCTATGAATAAGATTCGAAAACATCCCAAGTTATTAGAGCGCGGACACCGCTTTGAGCTGCGCCTGGTATTGAGAGATTTTCTATATCCGCCGCTTCCCTTTATGCTACGTGCAATTTTATCCTCACTGCCGTTATGAAATGGCGATGTTCGAACTAGGGTGGATATACCTTAAACTTTTTTAGTATATTAGTACCTACTAGTTGCACGTCACGTAATCAGCGTCGAATAAGTTTTTTTTTTTTTTAAATTTATTTTGTACCAAAAAGTTATACAATACGTAGAAAAACAGAAACATAGTGGACAAGGAAACACTTATCTCTATAAGAGATCTCTACCAGTGACCCTTGGCAGTGAGAAAGGTTGTGCAGGAAGAATGGGTACAACAAGATATGAGATGGAATGAAACGAGATATTAACTATATCATAAACTTACACGAATATACATACTAATGACATAAATATATACATAAATATATAAAATATATGTTTTTGAAAATCCTAATAAGAAAGTATAAAGTTTACCTCCATTCACGGTATGCAACCAATTTTGTACCTCTCTCTCTCTCTTTGCTTCGTATTCCTCATTGCTGAGGGTCATGACTCCTTTTGCACCAAATTTCGTCCAAATCAGTTGAACAGATGGCCGTAAAATGGTAACAGACGCACTGGAGTTTAGACAGGCACTCCTTCCCATTTATAATAATATTTAAGTGTTTTTATCTGTTATAACTGATTGTTTTGTTATAGGTGCTGACAACATAAGCATAGGAGCAGCTGGAAGCTGGCTCTGATATTATTTTTTAATTGTAAAATGGAGCTTGCGCCTTGACGACAATCTTGCTAATTTCAGAGCAATGATGAGGTCTAGGTTGGAAGTTGGGAACGCGCCTAGAAGGTGCCTATATATTCTTGCTAAGATTACTGCTAACATAACTGATACACTGAAAAAAATAGCACGAGACTTTTTACTTTTTTGGCACAGTAAAATTTAATTCGGTTAAAAAAACTGATTTTTTGTAAAAGTAATTGATTACTGACAGTTCGTCGAAATGGGCAAAAAACAGTAAGAAGCTAATCAGTTGTTTCAATTGTTTGTACATTAATGTTTACTGAAGCAAACGGTTATTTTTAAGTATTGCCGTTTTCAGAGCTTTACTGATTTTGTAGCAGTTATTTTTACTGCTTCAGAACAGTTTTTTTAGAATATAGTTAGGAGCTAACGAGCTATTTTAATTGTTTGAACTTTAAAGTTTACTGAAACAAACAGTTCATACTAACTATTACTTTCTTACTTACTGTCTTACAAACAGTAAGAATAGTCAACCGGTAATATCTACTGTTATAACTCAACTGTTTTTTTTTCGGTTACTTGAACTTGTTTGGACAATAGGCTCCATTTTTACTGGCCAAAGCAATGTATATTACCGAAAAAGCAATTAGTTTTACTAATTTTTTTTTTCAGTGTAACTGCTAATATATTGAAGATATACGTGGCAAGAAACATGAATACCAGAAGGGCATTCGCACTACCTCAGCAGCTCAGCGGTTAGTATCAGAAACACGTTGATTGGACCTCGACTAAAATAGAAGTGTGTTTTCCCTGTTCTGTGGTGGTAGAACGGTGTAGATCGATAAGCAGGCGACATTGCGGCGCATCGGTGCTGGCTGACCCGTTATCCTGAGCGACAAACGCGGCAACGCGATGCGATGCGACAATATTAAACAGTAGCTGACCCTTCATGTGGCCTACGTTATCGCATAACTACGTCTGTTCATTTTCTATGCAGGCGTCGTATCGCGTCGGACGCGATAGACGTCGTGGCGTCGCTCCGTCGTTCACCTAGGTCCTAGGCCAACGGGTCAGCAATTTTGGCTGCCTAAGTACCTAATTATAAATTACGACGACCTCCGTGGCGCAGTGTGCAGCGCTGTTGTCTTAACGTGCGGAGGTCCCGGGTTTGATCCCCAGCAGGGTCAGTTTGAAAATTAACAATTTCTGAATTTTCCATGATCTGGCTTGGTGGGAGGTTTCGGCCGTGGCTAGTTACCACCCTACCGCCAAAGACGTGCCGCCAAGCGATTTAGCATTCCGGTACGATGCCGTGTAGAAAACGAATAGGGGTTTCATATAACTGCCATACCCCTAACAGGTTAGCCCGCTAAAATCTTAGACTGCATCATCACTTACCATCAGGTGAGATCGCAGTAAAGGGCTAACTTGTAGTATAGATTTTAAAAAAACCTAACGTCTTGTTGTTTACCTACAGGTAGGTAGGTATATAAAAATAATTATGAGTCGTATGACGTATCCACACAAATTAAACATCTGATCGGACATCATTTTCCTGGCTGCTTTAAGAAAATGCAGCTGACTGAGAGTCCTGTGTAACTTCATCTATTAATATCTTATTTTTATTAACATCGAGCCATTTCGGCTCTTTGATACCGTCTTGGCCAATTACTAAGACGCTCTCAGAGGGAGCTTCATAGAAATTTAATCAAAATCTTGCATAGTGTAAAGTGATTGAACGCCTATGGACGGTAGCCGGAAATTGATTATTACTGGCTACGTAGAGAATGGAAGTTAGTATATTATAATGTAATTTTGCTACGTAATAGGTATGAAATATTTCAAGACACTCCAGTATGTTGTGTAACAGTGGATAATAATATCGGTGTGCGGACTTTTTGTCAGCCAGACAAACTTTTTGAAGTGCTAAAGCCACGTTGAGCACTATTTGGTAGGGGGTAAACTTGTCGATTCGCGTCACCGACATGCGACATGCTCCGCGCCAACACGCTCGCGTTGTTACGAAGACAAAAGGTCATAAATATACAACATTCGTAATTCAACTTTAATGCCTTAAAATAAAAAAATGTTTTTAAATATTCATTTTCACTTCTATCGGCAGTCCCTATGACTGCCAATTTAAAAAAAAAATTATATTTAATACTAATAAATCTACCAAATGCCCTACACCCTAAAGTATTAACTCAAAAGCTAAGCAACAGCCATTGTTTCAGATTCGGGAGGATTTACGTTATTTATCGTCCTCCACAGTCAATACCAAAACAGTCAAAAAGTATCGATTTCAAGTACAAGGACTACTGGAGCTCTTGTCTATAGTTTGTACTGGCGTCATGTAGACAAGCCTTGTAATATGAAACTGTTTATGTTTTACGAGTTGTGGAAACATAAGGTCGGATAATTCGACGAACTACAAAATAAAATTATTCTCGAGTGTTAGGCATTATTAGTCATTAATAATTAAAATAATTAATTATTAATGCCTAATAATTTTGTCTGTTTGTCTTGGTACAGAAATAACTTGCATACTAAAACCGGAAATAGGCTTTTATCTCAGAAAGTCAAATCATTCCTGCGCGATTTGCAATAAAACTAATCTACGCGGATGAAGTGGGTGTCACTATCATAATATACAACAAATGGATACCTACACCAAATTATTGTAGTTATTTTCCATTTACAGAGGTACAATGATACTAAAAATAAACTAGGTATGTGCATAGGTATATATTATAGAAAATCATTGATTTTCCATAAAATGGTTGACTAGATTTTGTGCAAGATATTTTAATAGAATGAAATTCATAGGCATAGGTTTGTCGAATAGCGAGTAAACAAGTAGTAGTTGGCTGGAGAATTGACATGCAATAGGAGAAAATATTGTTGATACTATGATAACAGGTTCCGAAAAACCTTCTTAGGTGAATATGAATAAAGCTCTGAGGAAGGTGCGGTGATAAGCTCGTCATTATGATCGAGCGATTCTCTCCCCGTACGTGTTTCTTTAGAACAACGCGTAACTTCATCTGGTCCGCCAATAAATCGAAACGTACTCCATATTAATTAGCTTGCGTGTGCGCAACGCTACTGTATCGACAATTTATTGTTAGTAAAGGACATAAAATCATTTATGAAAAATGCTTTCGCTTGTTTCGAGTCAGACTTCGCGTGCTAGGCCACTTTGTAAATCTATGAGATTTTGTTTTATTCAAATGGGCAGAATACTAGCGTTGAATTATGCTGATGTCTTATGTTCCCTGTTAGTTAACGTCTGTGAAGGTATGGGATAGTGCTGTTTCTTGTATGCGGAGAGGTAGTGTTCTGAATATTTTAGATAATATTATTTAACGCAGTACATAGGGTAGGTACTGCCAACGACTTCAATTTACATAGACGGGCCCTGTCAAACAAAGAATGTGGACATATTTTACTAACGTGCATCTAGTCTGAAAAGCGGGACAGCACTATAGCGGGGACAAGGACATGCTTATACAGGTGAGGAGCATGCACCACAAGTCGGACGCTCAACTTTTTTCTATGAAAGGGCCCACCTAGTACCTACGAGTACATACATATATATCGATGAGTGCTGCGTTTTACATCAAGTCCATTCGCATTTTAGACTTTTAACACACACACTTTAAAAAAAATTTAATTACTCTGTGGCATTATTATTATGGGTGGTGGATACCAAGTATAATTTTAGCACTTTAGTGACCATTAAAGTAACCGGATGTAACAAATCATCTTTCCTGTGTAAGCACAAAATATTTATCTAAAATCGCGTGATCGCAACTGGCTCCCGTTTTGCCCAGGGCAAATGTTAAGCACCTATGTAAATTATTGTAAATGAATACTCGATTGTTATAAGATTTATTTGTACACCATAAGTCATGGTGGAGTGGTACCTAGCCATAATTTAAGTGAAATAATCCTGCGCTTTCTGCTTTATGCTAACTCAACTACGTCGCGAGACGTAACGACTTTATGTCAATACTAGATGATGCCCGCGACTCCGTCCGAGTGAATCAAGATTTTTTTAAAATTCCCGCGGGAACTCCTCAATTTTTCAGGAGTACCTATAACCTTCCCCGGGAACCTATCTCAGTACCAAATTTCACATTTACCCTAGCCGAATAAGCTAGATCCCAATTATTTTAATATTCTTGACGCTCTTATTTCAAAATTATAATCCTTATTTTAGGGACTTCAAGGTACGTCACACAAAACTGCAATTAACATACTATTACCTATTCTGTGGTAGGTAATACTGTTTTAAGCGACGATAGTAAGCCCCCAGTGCATCGAAGCTTTAACTAACTAACTAAACGTATAATTGCAAACTGTTCGTTTCCTCTAGCTACAGTGTCTAGCTACAAACGCTATAAAGCAAAACAAAAGCCGTGTCAAGATCCGATAAGATCGAAATCAGATTGGCTACAATTTTCCCGTGAATAATTACTTCGCACGGCGTTGTCAGCCAACGTATAGCCAACGTATAAGCAAAGTTATAAATACTGTTGGTGTTTATGTTAATTGGAGTGGACCATGCCACTGTGTGGGGACCGGTGGAACCATATCGGCTAACTAGTGGCTAAAGAAACGTGCAGCAAAAAACACATTTTGGTTTTACAATTTGAACATTGTGACGTTACGGGTAGGAATCTCAGTAGTTTGAGAGCTTATAGGGAACTGAGATACTAATAATAATAAGTAATCATAGTCATTTAGGATTGGTTGATTAGGAGTTAGGACTGCTGCGAGGAGCGTAGCAGAGACCAACCATTAATTTATGTAAGTTATATTATTGTAGGTTCAAATTGGCGATAATATGATGTTGTTTTCTGATTAATACTAATATTATATGATATTATATGAAAGTGTGTCTATATTATGTATGTTCTACTGTCCGGATGACAGTCTGTGCGTTTCCTTTTCACAGTCCATACGTTTTACTAAATTTGGTACAGTAGGTACCTACCTTGCATCCCTGGGTCGGACAAAGGCTAATTTTTATTCCGAAAATAAATTAAATTGAAATGTTAGAGTTTGTATGTACCTTATTTTATTTAGTCCCGGATGTTTTTAAGCCACGTTGGTCTTCATGGATCAGCATGGTCATCTCTAGTATAATAAAAAAAAAGTATATACAACGGCTCTACAAAGTTAGATGGGCGGCACTAAGTTGACAAGACAATGAAAAAACCTATAGCATGTCTTGCGTAATAGGTACTTTTTTAAGTTTTTGCCATGGGGCAAACCGTTATTAGGATATTTTCATAAACTGTATGGACTCAAGAAAATAAAACCGTCTCTCATTTATTTTAACGAATAGTCAGTATCCCGATTAACACTAAGTGGTACTGGACTCTTCCCGGGGTAAATCCTCGACCTCGCAAGACTAATGTTCGCGCCGGGTCCCGCTTGCATTGTGCTTTATTTGTATTTGCTAATGTATACAATCTCTAATTACACGCAACGCCTTGGATTGGATAGGGTTGGTAAACCTACTTATAATATATCAGAAAAGAGAGAATAAGAAAGTCAGTCATAAAAATATTAAAATCATTTCTAATATAACAAAATATCTTAGTAATCCCATACTTAACATAATATCAAACTTGTATTTTTTCTTAATTTTTTCACTTCTTAAAACATTGTTTTATTCGTTTAAATGAAACCTTTTTAATAAGAATATTTTTAAGCAAGTTTTTATTCAATTTTATGCCGTTTTCAAAACTGTTAAGAACATTACATATATCTAGGGAGGTAATAAAAGTTAATTCGTTAAAATTTATCTGATACAACTCATTAACATTTATTCTGAAAGTCGACCAGTGCAACACATGGACTAGTCAGCTAGCTAAGTAAGTAAGTGAAAAAGTGAAGTGATAGTGAACAAATTAATATTGTCATTAAATAAACTAAGTATCATGGTAATGACCAAATTTTTGTAGACCCAGGGTTTTTTTTGAACTGATAGATGTATTTTCAGTGTACAATTTTCTAGTAAGTGCCAACCCTTGACAACATCTAGGCGTTAAGTCCTGCAGGTGGTGTCCTCCCTAATTAGGAGTAGCGAGGTGTCGGGAAGCCTGTCCGTGGCTTGTAGGTGTAGGTTCAGCTTAGGTCCTTTGTCTCACGGGAACCAGCTCTGTTCATTGTACATTCTTAATTAGTGTCTTTGAACACCTTCTGGAATTCCGTTGGAAGGTACAGAAATTGTTACGGGCTTAGAAAATAGAAAGGCTAGTATAAAACTGCTGAATTGTTCTTTGTACTGACTTCGTCGTTGCAGCAAGACAAATACTAATGATGCATTTCATCGCTGCGTCAACGCTAAAAATGAGGTTATAATTTCCAAGAACAATATTATTCTTCATAATATTTCTAAACATAATATTTCTGACGTGCAAATTTATAAAGTAGGTAAGCAATACTGTGATGTTTATGTAACATGATTAGTAATTAAATGGCAGTTGTAACTTGACAGCTGAGCTGAAAGCACATGCGGTTGTTTTATTGTGCCCAATTCCCACACTTGTGACTGGTGGACGTCACAACTGGCGACGAGTCAGGGGGTACGTACCCTTAAATGGTGTAAGAAAAAAAAAATGAAAAAACGAAAATGAGGAGTGGAGCAAAATAGTGAGTAGGTACCTACATTACCCATCTTAATGTTTTGCATGCATGAATATTGACGTGTCACCTGCGTTTTGAACGCTATCACCTCACTCTAATTCAAATACTTATTATGTCCTTTTTAATTTTCAATCAATTATTTCCGCTAATTATATTATTGCAATAATTTAATGAAATTTATGTAGGTACTTAAGCTTACTAAAACTTGTAAGCGGAACCTACCTAATGTTTATAAATGGAACACTGGATTTTTCGGACCTTTGTGACGGTTAACGTATAAACATTTTTACATTTGATTGAAAAGTTGAGGATAGTGCTAAAAAACATAATATCCGCGATCGAAAGTAATTGCCAATATTATATGCTATTAAAAGCTCTTTCCATATTTTTCTATTCAATAGGTGACCTCATGAAAAAATGCAAACTAAATCTCGCGGTTTTCGAAATTGTGCCGTATTGTGGCGGTATCGAGATATTGTGTATTCTTTGTCACGATAATATATGAAAACAAATGGGTGTGGGTACTTACTTGTCTGTTTTGTGTAATATTTAAATAAATTACTCCTACTCTCATGATATCAGTAGTAAGTCTGTAAAGGGCTGGAACTAAGGAGCTATTGATCAAATTAGTAGGTCGGAAACGGGCTGGTACTAAGAAAGATATGTATCAAATTGGTAAGCCGGTGAACGGCAGGTACTAAAGAGGGTTTACATAAAATCCACTGAGTAGTAAATTGACCAGTAAGTTTTTCAGTATAAAACAGTGACTTAATTTAAAGTGGGTCAGTAATTGTTTACCGCCACTTCATAGAATATAGACTCTTTTTCAGATAGAGTGATAACGGTAATGGGTCTTTTTTGTAAAATATCGATGTCCTCTGCATACAATTGTTATTTTACATATAAAGGTGACTAATTAATACTGTTACCATCCCATGCAAAAGTAAACATATTGAAGTATGTGGCATATGTGGCAAGTTATTGAATCTATTCAAATTGTATAACTTATCCAATATGTTTATGGAGCCAACTAGAATAACTGCAACTAGTGCCACATGCATAGACAATATTTTTACAAATTTTATACCTGTTAATAAAAACATTATTAGTAAATTAGATTCAGATCATTGTGGACAACAAATTCAGTTTAAAAATTTAAATAAAAATGTATCAAAGCGTAGAATAACTTTTGTACCAGTAACGTTGGACCGTATTGAAAAAATAAGAACAAGTCTTACAAAGGAACTCCCTTTTTTACCAAATGGGTTGAGTCCTAATGAAATGTATAACATATTCCTTAATACTTTCAGTGAAATATTCAAATCAATATTCACCAGTAAAACGGTCTTAACTGCTGATGCAAATGTTTTTAACGAATGGGCAACAAATGAATTGCATAGAAAGAGGCAAAAAATTATATAAATTGTATGCAGAGCGACAGTATGATACTAGTAATGAGTTCAAGCAGCTTGTTCAACTGTTTTCCAAGGAGGTTAAAAGAGATTGCATTGTGGCTAAATCAAAACATATTCAAAACATATTATTCAAAAGCGATGTAGCCATTTTTACTTATGAGTTGCGCTTATCAGGAACGATTTCAGCTTAAAAAAAAATACGTCACCTTAAGAAAAATGGTTTTCACTGATTCCCGAAAGTTTATGATTTTGGATTCGGTCGTTGTTTTATTACGAGTGCAAAGTAGTAAACTGGCAGTGCCAGATGGTACTATCCAAAAACAAAAATGAAACGAGTAGTAAACTGACAAGATCAGTTGGTACTAAGCCAAACATTTTAGGCATGCACCGAGTAGTAAGCTGACATCTGTCGGCTGGTACTAACAACAGAAATAGTAAACTGTGCACTGAGTAGTAAAGGTACTAACAATAAAAATAGTAAACTAGCAATGCTAGTTGGTACTACCCAAAACGTAAACTGTGCACTGAGTAGTAAAGGTACTAACAACAAAAATAGTAAACTAGCAATTCTAGTTGGTACTACCCAAAACGTAAACTGTGCACTGAGTAGTAAACTGACGTCTGTCGGTTGGTACTAACAATAGAATTAATAGTAAACTAGCAATGCTAGTTGGTACTACCCAAAACGTAAACTGTGCACTGAGTAGTAAAGGTACTAACAATAAAAATAGTAAACTAGCAATGCTAGTTGGTACTACCCAAAACGTAAACTGTGCACTGAGTAGTAAAGGTACTAACAACAAAAATAGTAAACTAGCAATGCTAGTTGGTACTACCCAAAACGGTAACTGTACACCGAGTAGTAGACTGACAATGTCGGTTGGTACTTTGTCGAAAAAAGAAAAAAAAAAAAAAAAAAAACGTATAGGCAGTTATAAGGACTGCTGACAGAAGTGAAAACTCAAAACAATGGAAAGCGTGACGATGACGCGAGTTCCATGATTTTTGTTCACCCAAAAAGTGCGCGCACTCAACGCACCTAAGGAAGTAAAAACCTTGTTGGGTAACAATAATAATATGCATTGCTTACTAGCAATGCTAGCAATATATTTATAGGCAAATACGCTGATTACGCAAGGTACCTACGGGTATCTACTTTATGTTTATGAAGACATTTCGAATTAATTGACCATACTATATTAATATAATATGGTTTAACTTTTGAAAAGTGATGTTTACGGTAACTCTTAGTTGAGCGCGTAGGCATACGATGAAATCAATATTTACAGAACGTACTCAAGAGCGACATGCGTAACGTTGGACAGCACGACGTTGGTGTGAGATGATGTTTCATGACCACCTCATTAATATTTTAATCATATTATTGGTTGTAATTTGCCATTAAATCGATACATGAAATCATTTTACTTTGTATTTAAAGCATGGTTGATTTCACCTTCGAATTCTTTATCCGTGGGTAATGTTGTTGATATAACCACATTTAACATCGGGTGGGAATTTATTGGAACGAAACAACACACTGAATTGAGAACCTCTTTCTTTTTGGAAGTCAGTTGTAAATGAAAGTTGCCAGGGACGGCAAGACATAACTACCAAGTGGGTAATATTTAAGAACATACCTACATGCATACGAGTGGTTGCCTGTTCTCTATTTTCAAGGTAGGGTTTCAATAATTATTTATTGTGCAGGTTCCTTTATGTCCTACACAATATTGATGAATTTGTGACAACTAAATCTAATTCTACAAATTACAATAATTAACAAAACATAGTCATATGAATGACGCAGTCATAAGATAAGTGCAAATCTGCGAATAATCTAAGACAAGAGTTTAAATATTAGATCGGCCCACACCATTTTCATTATTTTAAGAATTCTAAAATGGCATTATTGTTATTTTAAAATCAATACTGTGGAAGTGCTCGTATTACTCAAGATTAAAAGTTTTGTTTCATAACCTGAGACTTGTGACAGTGAATAACTTATTCAGATTTTGAAAAAGTACATCGAATGAGAGGTTGGTCGTTTCGGTTTATAGAAAATAGCTCATTGAGTGTTTGATAACACTGAAAGTTCTTACTCTCACAGATTAATTATTATTAGCAAAATAATCGTGAGCAGGAGCGGCCCAGGCATGACCGCCTGATCATGAATTCAGGCAAGAACGCCACAGGCAAGAACGCCTGATCATGATTTGGGACAAGACACCTGTTCACGATTTGGGGCATAAAATATGTCCGTGATATGACTTGAACACGAGGACGTGTTATTTGCAAGACGGCCGAACTGTCAGCTTCGTGTTTAAAATTGAATTGAATTTTCAGAAAAGATAAAAGTTGTTAATTTATTTATTCATGAGGGTGTCATTCGATGTATTTTGACTCGGTCAGTTCGTAGGCGGGAACGCCAAATTGGAATAACTTGTATAATAAATACGAATACTTTGACGTGTGAAAGTTAGTCTCCTACCGGCAGACTTAGCGGTAATTGAATGCTTTTGAGTTTAGATCGCAATTTGATTTTAAGTTTAGCAGTAGCAACTGCAGCCTGATCAAGTGATTAATTATTGTCGTGATGTTTTGGCCAAGTTTCTCTATTTGACTGTTTACATTGAATCTCTCGTGAAACTGTACACGTTGTGACCATTCGCTCGTACAGGTTTTATATAGAGGGTGCAAATATATTTTAAAAGTAATTTTAGTAATTGCCCGCTTCTGGAATTATGCTTACAAATTTGCTTTGTCATCCGCACATTTGCTGTTTATTTTTGAAGACGCGAGTAATTAAAAAAATTAAAAATTTGAAAGTACCGTCATTACAAACTTATACCAATGTCATCGTTTTGTTCAGTGATCGGTGGCTATTATTTTGAATGCTAGACGCCACCGAGTTTCTTGCTGGTTCTTCTCGCTAGGTCGTGGCATTCCGAACCAGTAGTAGATTCGCTTAAAATTTGATGAATTTCGCTTAAACATCAAATGAGAGTTTAAACTGACGCGTACCATAAATATTAGATGGAAACCCCGAGGTAATGCGCCAAGGTAGGAAATGCGGACAGTCCGGGAATTAGGGTTTGTGCATGTAACCATGATGTGTCTAGTCCAGGAATTAGGACAGGCACAAACTGGAGGGCTTTAAGGTTACCTCGGGTCAAGGATTGCAATTTTGTTACAGTTTTGCTGAGCTGTACCTTAGGTTAATAATTTCGATGTTGGTTGGTCAGTCCACCTCGGAGACTCAGCGACTATTGTATGCTTTGGTGTTTAGATCGCGATTTGATTTAGAGGTGATGATAGCAATCAAGCCCTAAATTGATGAATATTGTCTTTAAATTCAGGCCGGTGCGATAATAATTAGATTAAATCTCTCGAGGCGCCTCTAATCTCTATACGTTGTAATAGGTTACTCTTGCAAGTTTCAATGAGAGTATAAAAATATCAAAAATGTTAAATCATTACCTACTTCTGCAATGAATCTTTTAGTTCAGAAGCGAAAAATAAGATTTCCTTGATTTCCATCGAGATTAAATTATTTGGTAGCCACGGCTAGTGATTCCACTCTATTTAATATTTTACCTGCTCTTACAGATTTACGCTCACTTGCGCTAGACCAGTAAATATGTTTGCGTTACATTTCTTAATATTTCTATAATCGTCCTTTTAAGATCAATTACCAATCCCGAAATAAACTCATAAATTAAAACACCAGGACAAAATAATGAAGAAAAAGGGAAGAAAATAAGGATTCAGCAGAAAATCAAAAGAGGAAAGGGAGAAATGGCAAATGTCAAAATATGATGACCGGAATATAAATAATAAAACTGAAATACAAAAATATTAATATCATTAGTTAAATTCACTAACTATTAAAAAAAAAAAACTATATAAGTTGTAACGTTGTGTACGTATATTTAAAATACAATTATGTAGCTGTACCAAGGCTTACCAACTAAATATGTTAAAAAGGGAGAGGTGTGATGTTTATGTAACATGATTAGTAATTAAATGGCAGTTGTAACTTGACAGCTGAGCTGAAAGCACATGCGGTTGTTTTATTGTGCCCAATTCCCACACTTGTGACTGGTGGACGTCACAAATACCATTGATCTTGAGAAGTTCATACGTGATGTTTAAAAAACTAAATCTATGGGGGCGACCTCGTAAGAATAAGGTAGTATTTTGTAAACATCCCTCGTGCATTATTTTAATAAAATTGAAAATCGCATTAAAATCTAACAAGACTAGTATCAAGAATGGTAGAGACGAGTAATCTGTAGAGTATAGCTTCATGCGATTAAATTGCCACGTCATATAATAGTCACATACTAGGAGAAAAGAGACGGATTTTTTAAAAAAGTAAATGCTCTACGTCAAGCTATAGTAGACCCTACTCATATTAGGCTGACTACGAAGATAATAATATAAAGAGTCATACTTAAAGCTATATTGGTAATATAAGTAGTCTATCGGCCACTTCCTATTAAGCTTTAAGCTCTATCATTAAGCAAAGTAAATACGCAAAGTGATAGATATCGACCATTAGAAATTTAACTACGCAAGATATAAATAATTGCTCACATACGTTTGAATGCCGTGAAATCATACATTGCATTGTCAGTTACACTGATTTGACTGCAGTGTAGGGCAAATAATCTGTTCCGTATATACATAATATAAAAAAGTAGCCAATGCGCGCGACTTCGTTCGCGTGGATTTTTTGATTCCCGTTAGAACTCTTTAATTTTCTGAGATAAAAAGTAGCGTGGAAGTGGAGGAAAAAGGATGTGTCATTCTAGACTATTCATCCAGATCCGCTCAGCCGTTTTGACGTGATTGAGTAACAAAGATCCATCCATCCATCCAAACTTTCGCATTATAATATTAGCATAGATAATGAAAAATCATCATCATCGTCATGATCAACCCTATCGCTGGTCTACTGTCGAGCACGACTCTCCTCTCAGAATTAGAAAGATTTTGGCCATCCTCCACCACGCTGGCCACTTGCGGATCGGCAGACTTCCCACACATGATGTATCCTAGTGATATTTAATTGCCTTACACGAACATAACTCTGAAAAGTTAGAAGTGCGTGCCCGAGGATTGAACTCCTTAACACCCGAATAGAAGGCCTCCTCTAAACCACTAAGCTATCACGACTTGATGGGACTTGATACTTACTTGATAGATTCATAATAAAAAATAATCACTTTTCACATTCGAAGAGAGGTATAACTTTTAAACTAGGATCTAAAGACATCGAGCTTACAACGGTAGGTTGTACCTACTTAAGTACTTGAAACATAAAACCACGCAATCACCCCATTATGACATCTATATTTTTTATAATGGACATTAATAATTTTATTGATTTTATACGTAAAATAAATGGAATGTCTCCTAGTAATTACTACACTACATAAGGCAAATGTAGTTGATTGACCCTGCTTATGGTCATAGTTTCGCCACGTAACTAATTTCTATTTAATCTGTAGAATACAAATTAGGCCGTCGTCTCGCGCGCACACCATGACGGATTTTTTATGTTCTATTGTTTTTCAAATGACCGCTCGTGATTGGCTGAGACAACTGCGGGAGGCGCCATCTTTGATGCCATTGGCCGCTGTCAAACGAATGCAAAATAGTGATGGCTGGCTAGATTGGTGTAACAAGATGTATTGTTGCATAAATTAGCTAGAATACAAGCAAAATGGTTTTTATTGGACCTGTTCTCGGGGAATTAACATTTTTTTAGATAAATAGCGGATTTGTGGTTTATTACGAAATGGATTTTTCGTGAATGTATAATTCAGTAAGCGATTTATATATAGCTTCCTCGAAGTTCGGAGCACGATGAATATTCCATGGATTAATTTTTATGATGATACTATATCTTCTGAAATTGATACGTTGTTAACAGCATTAATAAGTTACTAACAGTTATTAGCTAAAGCTATAAGGTATTCTTATCATATTAATTTTACAAATGCGAAAGTGTGTTTGTAACAAACAAACACACTTTTGCATTTCATCGCATCGCATCGCAACCAACAGTTGGTTTGTTGCTTTGTCCTTCAATCACGCTACAACAGAGCAATGGATCGACGTAACGAACGACGCGGACGAAGTCGCGGGCATCAGCTAGTTTACTCTAAGCCTTTCATTTCCAAAAGTCAGAGTTCTGCATTCCGCGTTCACTGATCCTACTATCTATGCGATCACTTAAAGCTCTATACACACAAAATATGTTGTACCTAGAACTCAACGATTACTTTAGCTACTTCTCAATAAAAGTAAAGTCATCGCTAATCTTACTCAGACTTCCAGATCAATGGCTGTGGGTTCGATACTAGGTAGGTTATACGCTTAGCTACAGTTGCATGCATTAAAAAAAAGCATTACAATAATTTATTACCGCAAAACTCCCAACTTACCGGCACAAATTACTAAATAATAACACACTAGTTAGTGTGGTGAGATAGGGCTGCTACTCGAAAACAATGGGGACTATCGTTTCTTTGCTCACCAGTTGGCGCCACTGTTGACTAAGGCCCAGAGGTATAGCTGTCAAAGGCGACTTTTTAAGATCGGCGCCGAAACAAAGTTTTAAATCTTGAATCTCATTATGTTTATTAATTTATAACTATCATCATATCGAGTAGCTAGTTCCGCAATGTTGTGCAGTTCCGTTTTGTTCGGAAAAAAAAGGAGAACACATGTTTCCAAAAGATAAAACTGTTCTAAAACAGTGGCTAGTGGCGTTTCGCAGGAATTCGCAGGATTCTGAGGAATTAATTATATAGGCACTTAATAAATAAAATAAAAATAAATTAATTAGTTATTAAACTATTTATTAAAATTTATTAAATAATTATTAAAATATTTATCCTTCCCTTTCCCTTTAAAACACACTGCTATACAAAAAAATATTAAACATTGTAGGTACTTAAATCCATACAATGGATATGATACTGAAAGATGGTTGAGTTGTTAGTTGAAACTACTAAACAATGGCTGGGAAATTTTCTAGCAATAGCAGGTATCATGTATGTATGATAGTAGGGGCTACTTTCTTTCAAGCAATAAGTATTCATTATAGATCATTTTTATGTGCTTATAATAATTATCACACTGATAAACTCATCTTTTATAGAGAAAGTATTCACTTCACAATACTTCAGTGGTATTTCACTTCCAATACTGTTAGTTAGTTCTCCAATTAATCCTTCTGGAGAAACCTGAAATGAAACATCTAATATTAATCAAGAGAACCTACTATTATTAAATTCTGGTCATCTCACACATAGTAATCTGATCCCAAGATAGGTGTGTTCTCGTTAGTGATACCTACTGTGGGTACATAACCAGAGACATAGGTATATTTCAATAATCATGTAGTAAAAGTGTGTCCTTGATGTGCATGAAACCCTTAACCTTTCATGCAGAAGTCTTAGTAAGTAAATATATATAATACCTATATTTGGTAAATATATGTAAAAAGAAAAAACATAGCTGTTACCTCGGCAAACAAGCATACTTTTGGCAAAAAATAAGTTTGGAAACAGTAAACAAACTAACCTCTGAATTAGCTGCTCTTTGAGGCCGCCTATTTTTGCGCCTCTTTTTCTTAATTCCGCTTTCAAAGCGTTCACATTCATCGCCAAATAATCCATATTTGCGATAATTTCACGAAGGAGATCACTTTTCAACAGGTAAAATAAAGAAATTATAATTTATGTCACGAAGCCCGCCAAAACCAGTGAAAAGTGAATGATATTTGACCTCACGCGACACCAGCGCCCCTAGCGGCAAATTCATACGCGATAGCCCCCATTAGTCACTAACACAGATATGGACTAAAGGTGCAGCGGTCTAGATCTCGGGTCTAGGAGGACCTCGAAACGTTGATAAGTTCTCTAGCAAATTAGTCAAATAGGTACAAAATATTTTCAATAAATTAGACCCAATTTGTTAAATTTTATGAAATAGTTTAGCACTCTCTTCACTCGGGCTTAGTTTTTATCAACTCAAAACTTTCCGTTTACTAAAACTTTTAACTCCTTTCTTATATGTTTTACCGAATTTAGGCGCGGTTTTAGGGACCCTCTTAAACATACATATACGAGCTTTGGAGGATTTATGTCAATGTTAAGACGAGGCTCAAAGCCTAAACAAAGTGGGGTTTTTCGGTAAAAGTAAGACGTAACCTCTGTGCGCGGTGGTAGGTATCTATGAAGGATTTCCCACGTAAAAAAGGCTCAAATCCTGCTAATAAAATAATTATTGAGATAAATCCCTTTTATTTAGAACTAGCTGATGCCCGCGACTTCGTCCGCGTGGAATAAGTTTTTTTAAATTTCCACGGGAACTCCTTCATTTCCCGGGATAAAAAGTAGCCTATGTCACTTTCCAGATCCTCAACTATACCCATGCAAAAAATCACGTTGATCAAATTGATCGATTGAAGGACAAACCAACAAACCAATATTTTTTTATATCCACTACAAGTTAGCCCTTGACTGCGATCTCACCTGATGGTAAGTAAGTAAGTGATGATGCACTCTAAGATGGTAGCGGGCTAACCTGTTAGGGGCACGGCAGTGGCAACCCATACCCCTATTCGGTTTCTACACGGCATCGTACCGGAACGCTAAATCGCTAGCGCTAAATTGCATTTATAATATTAGTAGGTATGATTGACAACCCTAGTGATCAACACACTAGCAACACACACGTCCGTCTATCCGTTGCTGTCAATATATCATATCTGCTAGACGTACATTAGCCGTGCGTACGTCGGCCATCTTTTATTTCATGCCTGCACGTGGGAACTGCTCGTCAGTATGGAAGAATTAAATGCAAATGCATTTTACGAATAAATGATTCGAATATTGATTGAATGGAGTATTTAGGGTAAATGATATGTAAAATCAATCGACGTTATTCACGCTTTATTTATGCAATACAAGGCAAAGGCAAACTGTTTTAATCATGATTTATCATAGTTTAATATTTTCGCATCCCTACTTTTTACTCGATAAAAATCTCTTAGATTGCAAGGTCGCAAGATATTTTTTAATTTTTAAACACTGGAATGCATTTGCGCGTCTATATTAAATTTTCATTAAAATCCTGGAAGCCGGTTAACTCTCAGAAAAGTTTAAAAACTAACGATAGGTAAACTCACTGAAATACCCACATCAAACACTTATTACTAGTACTTCAAAACTATGTACGGGTAGGTATATACTTATCTACAATTTCTATAGATACCAACTTACGAGTATTATTTGCATAATATTATTTGCATCAAATTGCATCATCATCGTTGGGAACCTCTCCATTTTTCCAAGATGAATAGGAAATACGGCTTAAATGAACACCTCTCTGCTTTTATACCCTTAATAATAGACACCCTATCTAAAGGACTTGTCCAAGATTGGGCCTTGAACATGAACCAAGATGATTTTAATACACGTGAATAGAGATCCTAAAATGTGGCTTTTAGAATAATTATTTACACATTTTTAAAGTACCCCAATTTGGAGAAAAATATATTTTTATTTTGTGGCTTGTTTAGACCTTTGTCTGAATTTTATCAACAGTAAAAAAAAACTTGATTTTTTTTGTCACGTATGTCATTGGGTGATTGCCAAATGTCACTCTCAGTTTTGTTTATCTTAGTTTATTGGTGATTTATAATTGTTGTCTATTATTTTACGAATGTCTCAAATACTCAATTATTATTTATTAATCTTATAATGTTGTATGTACTACCTATGTAGTGGAAAATGGGTAGTTTATCGAAATGGAATAATAATAATATCACAATTAATGCGCATTACCCAAGTTTTAGTGCTGCCATCCATCGAAAGATATTGTCTACAAACGATATTTTTTCATAATTAATTTTTAAAAAAACGTGGTTTTCTAAAATTATTATTTAAATGGCGTTTAATGTTATATTTTTTTCTCTTTCACGTGATGGCAGTTTGGTTCTGGTTCATTGACACTCAGAATAAAAAACCACCCTCCATACTGAACTGGGACATGTCCTTTATACCTAACATTTCTAGCTGAGTATGTATACGCTGTAGTCAAGGAAAATCCTAGTTAATTGTTACGCGGATTAACTAAGTTGTTCGAAAGCCTCTGCGATTAGAACCTACGACCCTAAAACCATAACTTGCAGTACCTAACGACTTACTCATCGGCTTAATTATTATTAATCATCAATAGGCTTAACGGTTATCAAGATAATAATATTTGTAGGAAATTAAAGGCATTGAACCTGCACTTTACGAGTCCTTCCGGTAGTAAATAAATATATTGGTTAGAGATTAATAATAACAAAGAATTACAATTTCTTTAATTCATATTAAGTATGTAAGGTATCTTGAAATAAATCTAAAGTAAACAAGGGTCCGAAAGATCTTAGCGATTAAAGTTATCACAAAAAGATAAGTCTTTACCTATAGCAACAATAGGTACACGTCTGTTAACATTAAGTATAGCGGCCGTCTTATCTGAATAAAAAATGAACTTACCTCAATAAACGTTCGCGTTATTTTTGCACTTGTTTGCAAAAAGCACGGTTTTCCTCTCAATATGAGGAGGGCCACAACCAACCACGGTGGTCCAGTGCAGATGTGGATGCTTCAAACACCTTTGGGAACATTGTAGGAACCTAACTGTATATGTAGGTAAGTTTCCTCACAATATTTTCCCTTGGACAGGCAATACAAACAGACACAATATATTAGCATTTCGAAGACTTGAGAATGAGCAGCATACTAAAACATCTATACTAATATTACCTATTAATGCCAAAGTTTGGAATGTTGGATGGATGAAATATGTACTTTATGTAAGTCGTTACCTTTTTGTTTTTCTTATTTAAATTATAAATAACACAATATTTTAAGCTAGATTAAGTATTAACCTAACCTAATCCAAACTTTATATATATATATATATTTTTTTTTTATTTTTTTTTAAAATTACACTTAAAATGTTATTTATGTGAACTCGCCATCCTCGCATAAACGTTAAAGTTTTTAGAGGATGGCTAGTGTTTATATATAATATGATTGTACATTTATTTTGATCAATAAATTAAAAAAAAAAATGTATGGATAAATGGATGTTTGTTACTCGAATCACGCCAGAACGGCTGAACGGAGCTGGATGAAATTTGGCACAGAGATAGATTATAGTCTGGAATAGCACATAGGCTACTTTTTATTCCGAAAATTAAAGTTTCCGCGGGAACCAAAAACCATCCATCCACGCGCACGAAGTCGCGGGCATCAGCTAGTCAATAAGGCTAGGAATGCTAAGAACCTATGTTGATGAAGAATCGTTTATTGTATGATAAAATAAATTAAATTATGGATTATGCAGCGTTAAGTTCCTCATAAGACAAGGATCTCTACTTTCACCAAACATTTCTTAGCGCTAATACGCATCCAAAATAATAATTCACACCTTATATCAAGTAACCATTACATAAATCACCACACCACCTTATCCGGCTAGGAAACACCTAGGGTCAATCGCGAGACCTAGGATACCTGACGCCTGTAATTATTGACAATTCAATTTTCAGTTTTATCTGATCGAGTCAAACTCGGGTTAAGCATTTGCGTGGTGTATTTTGTCGATTAAAATTAACTCGTTGGAAATTGCTAGCTGGTGCTTGTAAATTTGTTTAATAATATAATATCGGTATAGTTAGTTTAGTTTTACGATAGATTAGGTTAGTTTTTTTTATAAGTTAGCCCTTGCAATCTTACGTGATAGTTAGTGATAAGGCATTCTAAGCACGAAGGAGCTAACCCGGAAGGGGTATGAGAGTAATTTATATAGTCCGGCGAACTTATCTGACCCGGTGGGTGACAGCTGCAGCGTCTCTAGAACTATGAAAAATAAAATAAAAACAAAAACTAAACAGGCATAAAAATTTGTTCTAATTTTAATCACCGGGTCAAATAAGTTTGTAGGACTGTAAATGATTGAAGCTATCGGTCCTAATGTCTCTTTGCAATATCGTACCGTAATGTGTATATCGTTTCGTCATAGCTGAAGACCAATATTTGACTTATTTAGAAATCTATAACTAGAATTTCTCTTATCAGTAGCAAGTAGGTAAGTATCGCAAGACGTCCAATGCATTATATTTGCGGGCACGCATCGTTTTTATAACGTAATGTGAAAGGAAACTATTTATTATATAAATAAAATAATTACACCGTCCGGCCGTCGCACGGGATGCTGTGAAATGTACCGATCACTCATGCTGAGAGGTGGAACGATTATATGCCACCGCAGACTTCAGACGATACAGACTTGATATCACAGAATAGTTAATAATAGGTAGGTGGATAATAGGTGGCTCTAAGTCTCAGATTGGGAACACCCCTGTGCTATGAGCACAGATGTCCGTGTGGAAAAGAGGTCGATAAAGGAATTCACGGACTCTCTTGCCAACGGAGCGCTGGTAGGCTTTTTCGGCATGGCTCTCTCAATTATACGATCAAAAGGGCTCTTGCCACTATAGATATTCCTGCGCTCATTGAGCCGACAGGGATTAGTCGGGATGATGGCAAGAGACCTGATGGATTGACGCTGGTTCCCTGGGAACGGGGACGGGCGCTAATGTGGGACGCAACATGCATAGACACATTGGCCCCGTGTCATATCAGGGAGATAACATCAAGGCCGGGACCCGCGGTAGAAAAGGCTGAAACCGGCAAACGGCGGAAGTATGCCTCTCTCTTAGAGAGTTACATATTTGTTCCGTTTGCCGTGGAGGCCCTGGGGCCGTATTTCACCGCGGTTGATTGCCTCATCTGGTGACAGAAGGGCTGGCTCATTTTTTGCACAAAGGTTCAGCCTGGCTGTCCAGCGCGGCAATGCAGCCAGCATTCTCGCCACCATTCCACGCGGGCATGATTTATATAGTTATTAGGTTAGGCTAGCTAGCTTTAATTTCTATTGTATTGTTTTCAATAAATGTTATTACCACAATAAAAAAAAAAGGTTGTTGATATTTTGTGGTGTTCAAAATCGCTCCCTGTAAAAACCACAATAAATCATCTTGATTAACACATCAATTCCTCACTGAACTCGGGATCTCTCTCAGAATGAGAAAGGTTTAAGCCATATTCCACTACAGCCGACTTCACGCATCTTTGAAAATACATATTACGAAGACCCTATAATGATGTAAATGTAAAGGATTATTTAAATGACGAGAAAGCTTGGGAATGAGTTGCTCTATGGCTTTGATACTTCCTAATTTGAATAAAGTAGGTACAGCTTTTGACTTTTTGAACTTTGAGAATACTCAGGCATGCAGGTTGTTGAATTCTATGCTAAGTTAAGGGATATTGACGACCTCCCTGGCGCAGTGTTGAGCGCTGTTGTCTTAACGTGGGAGGCCCCGGGTTTGATGACCGGTAGTGTCAATTTGGGAATTTATAATTTCTGAATTTTCCCTAGTCTGTTCTGGAGGGGGTCTTCTGCCCTGGCTAGTTACCACCCTACCGGCAAAGACGTACCACCAAGTGATTTAGCGATCCGGTACGATGCCGTGTAACCGACAAGAGTAGGTATAGGTTTAATATAACAGGTTAGCCCGCTACAATCTTAGAATGCAACATCACTCACTATCAGGTGAGATCGCAGTCAAGGGTTAATAGTGGAAGAATAATAGCCGATTTAAGTAATTTTAATAGAATCAACCAAGTTGCAGACATTTTGTCTCAAGTCTGCAAATCATCTAGGTCGTTTGTATATTGAACCAGACTAGCTGGATTTAGACTTTCAATTGCCTGCCTGTGTACCTTAGAATTTAATGGGTGATAGTAAATATATATTTTGCTGCTTATTTTACTGTAAGTAAAAGCTCAGTTATTGAAGTTTAGAGTTTAATGGGATCGGTGTTATACAGATTATGATCTAATTATGATATTAATTTAATATTGAATTGTTATAAAGCACGAATGCGTAAAGGTTGTTTTCATTACAATATTTTATCAAGTGAGATCCTTTACTGACAGAAGATCTTATTTTATTATATATAGATCTTATATTTCTCCATTTTTCATGTTGGCTGTGGACATTAGCGAGGCTAGTCGTATGAACTTCAAGTCGATCAGCGCTACAAAATCTAAAAATTCGCGCGTTTTGACGTTTGAAAAAAAGTTACTGATTAGACTAGTTGTCAAATACCAAATTTCTTTGAAGTATACGGTCCGGAGCGAAGTAATTCGCCTAAAACATTTATAGTAATCGACATAGCTCTAGTTAGCACGCTTAAGTGGCAAGGCCTTGTCTCATTTGGTAAGATCATCAAGTGATCTCGGAAAGATCTCGGAAAACGGAGCATAGGAGAGAGTATCTTGCATCTTGACTATCTAAGCATCCTTTCACATCTGTCAAATGGATGCAAAGACCAAGGAGAGACAATATTGGTGCAATCTGAAAGATGCCTATGTCCAACTGTGGATAGATACGTACTGGATGTGGCTCTTATCAGTTGAAACTCAACGATCAGTTCAGAAAGCAGGATTTCAACTGAGAAGAGCCGACAAGAAACTCAAGAATTACTCTTTTCAAAACTTTTTACATAGTTAGTACATTGTAAGCCCTCGTCGCAAAGGGCATCATTTAAGACAACCTGTAGGTTAACGACATTATCAATATGAGGAATATTTTTTTGATTATATACCGACCACAACAGTCGTTATACGCGTAATTACCAAAAACTTAGTATCGCTAAAACATTTTCGCAGCGAATATCGACATAGCGATATCTCGGCTAATGTAACAATGAATGAAGCGCGGGCGTCGCTCCGGGCTGCGTGCGCACACCTGTATCTCGGTGCACGCGATCTAAGACCTAGTGTACAACGGAGACTTAAAATTCAGCAATACATCGGTACTGTACTATAAATTGCTAACGTTAATTCTTTGTCACTACTTTTTCACTGAGATAGGCATTAGTGGTTGCGCATCAGTTTATACTATTGCAACCATTATCGTTCTAAGTATTTGTTATTTATGTATGTTATAAATGTAATAATATTGTTCTAATAATAATGTAATGTAATCTCAAAAATATATGTTAAACCAAAATTGCCTTTTGTGCGATATCGTAATTTAGATGAATTATCTTAGGAAATATCACAGAGTTAAAATAACTCCGCAACAAAATAACATCTTCCAAAGCGCGGTGGGTCCCATTGTACTCGATTTACCTTAAGCACGTGATTCTTAAGACACATCAAATAAAGATTAATTTCGCAGTTCTTACGTAAAGTCTGATGTGCTGCCCACTTTATCTGTAGATATTATCTGCTAGCCCGTGCGAAGCCGGGGCGAGTCGCTAGTATATTTATAGTCATAAATTAAAATCTCCCGCCGCGCCGAGTTCATGTTTGTTCGGGCTAATTTCAGAAACTACTGTACAGATTTTCATGCGGTTTTTACCGCGAAAGAGGGATTATCTGAGAAGCTTAAAAAGATTAATGTAAATGGAAAGCCGCTGCCTACCTTGCGTATAGATATCTGCTAAAAAATTACCAGTCATACGTCATCTGTACTCTCCTTAACATTGCAGTGCGCGTCGCCTGTGATTACCTGCGAACGGCCTCCGTTTAACCGATTCCTTTTTTAAGTCTGGACGTTCCTGTTTCAAAAACTTGTGCCATTATTCCCGCGTCTTCCTCATTTTGAATTTGGAACGGACAATGGCGATTGCTTTTCGCGGGCACGTTTTTTTCTTGTAACGCCATCTTTGCGGCAAGTACCCAAATTAAGCCCGCTAATGCCCGCTATACACGTAGCTCAGACAGAAACATGCATTTAGTTCTCTTGTATCAAGCTTCAGCTAGTAGCTCCGAATGTTAGTACTAATCATCGTCGTCGTCACCTGATAGTCTTCCACAGCTGAACATAGGTCTCTTGTAGGGAGTTCTACACAACGCGGTGTTGCGTCGAATCTAACGGCACCCTGCGACTCATTTAATGTCATCAGTCTACCTAGTCGAGGGTCAGCCTGTGCGGTGTTGCTATTCCAGTAACTTGGGACCCTAACGTCTGGCACTTTACTGACCATATTTAGTAGCAGTTCACTAATTATATCATGCCATATATGGCCAGTTTACATTAGGTATACCCAGTCGAGGGATCCTTAATATAACAGATGCCGTTCTTCAAGTGATTATTTATTGGAAATCAAGCCACAAAAGCACTAGATTGGGTATACTACAGGACACGCATCTACTGGGATAATGTGAATCAGCCGTTACGCTACTTTGTGGCCTGTATCCAAATTAGGCCAGTTAAGTCATGCAAGTGGTTTGTCACTGAGAAGACCAGTAGTCAGGGCAATTTCTTTTGTTGCAGCCTCTTTGCGGTTTCCTTGCATGATGAAAGAAGTCGTTTTGGAAGCCAATTATTTTTTTGCGTTTCGTTTTGTATTTGGTGCTGACGAAATTGTCAAATTTTATAAAATTGCACATTGTTATTCGAAGCTGAAAATTGGAAAATTTTAATGGTACCTACCTAATTTAGTTAGCATCGTGATTTGGAAAATTATATATTATTATGAATAAATTACTTTATTACTTACTATAAAAAATTTAAAAGGCTTCTTAATCACCAGGCCATATTCAATTTGATATTTAGCATAAGAGCATAGAGTATAAGTGCATAGAGTATTTTAAATTGGTTTTCCCATTTCCACGATAATATTATAATTCCCATTGGTCTAAAATATAAATTGATTCAATAGGTACACTACTTATTTCTTTAATGCTGAATATTACCTATGGCAATGTTGCCAACAGAATCCGCTAGAGGGTGAACACTAGAGCCACAACCAAATCATTATCTATAGACATACATAATCATTACCAGCTAAGAGAGTATGAAGATCATTTTTAACCGAATTCAAAAAAGGAGGAGGTTCTCAAATCTTAATTCGACTGTATGTTTTTTTTGTATGTATATGTTACGCGATCATTCCGCCAATTTTGAATCAATTTTGATGATTATTTTTTTGTGCTTGCCTTGTTGGCTATTCACTCTTGATTTGAAAGTAACTATAATAGGTATAAAAAGTTGAAGGGAAAGGCATTCTACATCCTTGAGGCATCCTTGAGGTTTGAATTAGAAACAAGGCATAAATAGCTTCGTGTTTGTCTGTTAAATTACTAAGAATTTTTGCATATTTATAGGTCCATGCATACTTAATAATAATCGAAGGCTATTATCGACGGCATTGCTCTTACAGAAAGCAGAAGGAATACCGTACACCTGGACGCTATAGATCCAAATTTGAAAATGAAAAATTGCCCACTGAATAAGTATTACCTACTCGTATTATGTCCAAATGTAGATATTTATTCAAACTTAGCCACAGGCAATATATCCCTCAAGTTATATAACACTAAAATGATACTTTCCAATAAACGTATGGCATCGGCTAACATAATTTTATAAATATGACGTTGCGCATTGCAAAAAAATAATAATACAGGAGCCGGCCATCTTGTTTTTGTTTTCACAAAGAGTGAACCCGTCCATCGGAGATACGAATCTCCCCCGCAATTTTTATAAACAATAGCCATTTTAATATCGAAATAAGTAAAAGACTATAGGCTATTGATAATACAAAAAATGCAATAATAAATTACCGGGCGGTGGGTAATAAACCGCGATTTGCTCCGGGCGACTGAGAGGGCTACCAGTGCCGTCGTAAGAATTAAAAAAAAAGCTACGCTTAATATCAAAGGAGGTGTACTTCGTTAATGCATTTGCCTCGCGGCCTCGCATCAGGCCGGACCTCGGACATTGTTTTCTGGAATGCAAGTATAAAAGCAGGTTTGCGTATATCTGTTACGGGCAAAATTTGAAGGTTGGGCAAAGTTGTCACTGCTTGTACCTGATCCTAGTTCACAAAATCTTAAACATTCTAAAATACAGATTAACCCTCTCTAACTAATAGGTATCTAGGTAGGTACCCAAATGCGATAGGTACATGAAAACCCCAAAAACAACAGTTTAAGTTAACACAATTAGTTTCATAAAGTCATCATGCGTTGATAGGCTTAAACTGTTACTTATCTGTATCGATTGTTATAATTATCATAATATTATGATCAAAACTACAACATATTTATTTTTACATACACTAGTATCTATAAAACGATGAAGTGACCTGAAACCTGTAACAAGTAGTACGTAGGAAGATTACCACTATCAAAGGATTCGCGAGTGAAGCCTTTAATATAAATTGTGACTTTACCCAGAGTTTCCTTTCAAAGTAAACTCTACTCGGGTAATGTCGAGTCTGTACAACTTTTAGACTTTATCCATAACATATCCAGTTACTTGTAACAATCATTTGTCTCTCGCTAGAGCCACCGTTTCGCAAATAACCCAGTGTCCATTTGGGCCTATTGTACTGCATTGATACAGACACGTTGGACGTTAGAACATAAATTTTGTGATTGTTGTTAATATTAGATTTAGTGGATTATTGTACCTAGATTCTAGATAGGTATGTACAATTGGTAATAAAATGCACTGAGTAGCTATTGGTAATAAAATGAACCTAAAAGCTAACTTTAAATTTGAGTGATACTGAATTTTTATTGACCAGAAAAACTAAACAAAGTATGTATTGTAAAATGAGGACCGAATAGTATTTTCCTATACAGACAATAAGATCTGCTTAGTTAATAGAAGAATTATTGTCTCCTTGTTCCTTAATTAATCATTGTAATTAGCTCTCTTTGAAGTTTGGCGGGCAAGCAATTTAATTTTGTTTCAGAAAGCTACTAGAATTTTGCAATCCTACACAATTAATTTATTCAACTCGTATTCGTTACTCTCTTTCTTATGTTTCGTTTTCTCGATAATGATGGAGTAACATAGCACCTAGCTTTTATCAACATAATATGAACAAGGGTTCTCATTTTTTTTTTATTGCGTGATAGGCTTGCGCTTGACGACAATCATGCTTAGTGCAAAGCAATGATGAGGTCTAGGTTGGAACGCGCTTGCCTAGAAGATGCCTATTCACTCTTGCCTTGAAGGTACTTAAGTTATATGTGGCAGGAAACACGGGCGCTGGATGGGTTCCACACCCTAGCCTATTCTTATTAATTTCGATTAACTTGACTCAGTCAATTAACGGCGTAGTATCTGTGGGCGCCATTCACTCAGAGCTCTGTCTTCTTCGTCTAGCCTCATCGATGATTTCCTGTGTACATCCGCAAACTGCTGTTTTATACGTAACTTTATAGATAGCTTGTCCAGTTCCCACACAGGCCTCAGCCAATTAACGGCGTGTACTGTGGGCGCGCGATTTGTCACCGGCACCGGGCACAATGCGCGTTACGGTCGCGCGCCCCCCGCTGCACGCATTTATACGTGCATAACGCGCGATGGGAGTACACCGGGAAAATTAAGCAGCTAGATAAATTTATCTACTCTCTAGTGGTACCCGGACCGCAATAACGTAAGAGTCCATTTTGTTATTTTTAAATCATGTGGAAATTCTTTGATTTTTTGGGAAAAATATTAAATAAAATAACCGCCCCAATGCATGCGATGCAATGCAACCTATCTCTGTACCAAATTTTGTCAAAATGCTGGGCTGCGGACAGATATACCGACATACACCCTATAAGGGATTTATCATTTTAGTATGGATTATAATATCATTGGTTTAATTAAATACGTAGGTACGTACGAAGTCTTAATTAGTATTAAATTAAATCAGCAAATCTTATTACTATGGTAGTCAATTAAGTTTATATAATATGATCAGTGATAACCTAGGGGTGGAAACATCGGCCTTCTATTCGGATATTTCCAGGGACCGGATCCCAGGCACACTATGCTAAAATTTTAAAATAATTGTCTAGAAAATACACTTTTTGTTCACAATCAAGATGTGCACAGTTCGACCGAAGTAACAATAAAATATTCCAGCTATAAAAAGTTATCTTCATTTAAATTGCAGGTCCAGTAGCCTGTGACAAATATTGAATGGCTGAAGAGAATTCAACATGATATGGGTGCAATTAGCCGAACCGCGCCGCAAGTTCCCGCATACCTCCCGCTAATAATAAACAACAATGCGTGTCCGTCCGTAGACCCCCTGCTGGTTTGCATTTCTGCCGCTGTGTTGGGATGAAATATTTTAACAGTGATTTCAACCGGACCGTCCTTTGTCTTTCCTCTGAGGCAAATAATGTGGTGCGATTAAAACAATTACGGTTAGCAATGTTTCGATTTGTTTTACGATTTAATAATATTACGGACTTTAGAGTTCCGATAGGTTAGGATTAATTTTTATGAGATAATTTGTGTACCTCCATAACTCGTGCTTTTGATGGATATAGAACAATAGATGAATAGAAATCTTTATTATCAAATTAACTTAATACAAAAATACAGTGAATTCCTGGCCTCTAAACTAGGAGGACTCGTATCTTAGGGGCTGAATAGAATGGTGATTTTCATTTACCACAATACTAGCTGATGCCCGCGACTCCGGCCGCATAGTTTACGTTTTTTGATTCCCGCGGGAACTCCTTAATTTTCCGCGATAAAAAGTAGCCTTTGTCACTCTCCCAGGTCCTCAACTATACCCATGCCAAAAATCACGTCGATCCGTTGCTCCGTTGCGGCGTGATTGAAGGACAAACCAACAAACCAATAAACCAACAAACCAACAAACAAACACACTTTCGCATTTATAATATTAGTATGATTTTTTCGGGCTAAGCTTAAGGCAGATATATTATTTGATTTTCATCTAGATACTAATATTACAAATGCGAAAGTTTGGATGGATCGTAACTCAATCACGCCAGAACGGCTGAACGAATCTGGATGAAATTTGCAAGAAATATGCATTATAATCTGGAATAATAACACATAGGCTACTTTTTATGCCGGAAAATAAAAGAGTTTCCGCGGGGACCAAAAAATCTCAATCCACGCGGACGAAGTCGCGGGCATCAGCTAGTGTATCAAATTTGGTCGAGCTATAGGGTATATTTTTAAAGTCTATAAAAGTTGTGGTAATAACTACTAACTAAACTAAAACTACGCACTACGCAGGAAGAATCAAAGACTTTCTGGCTGAAAAACCAAAAAAAATCATAAAGCTCAGGTTCGCACAAGATTGATTCATTAAAAGGTGCACCATAAGTATAAGAAATTCTATACATTCGGATTATCCGCAGAACCTTTTAACCCTCAGTGTACTCCCACCTTATGCAGTTCATGTACGCCTAACTAAGCAACAAACTATCGGTGATCCATAACACTTATTGTGTACTCTTTTGACAAACGCGCGAGTCGCTCGTTAATACGCGGCTCGCTACACATCGATAATTCCTCTTTGTTTTATGTTGGTTAAGGGCCCACACAGACGAAGTAGAGTCAAAGAAAAAGCGTGAAAAACGTGACAAATCTCGTAACTAATTGCTGCATTTCAACTTAAAATTATTGTATTGGATAGAAGCAGGCGTTACTTTGCGTAAGTCCATGATAATGAAGGACGTACGTTGAGAATAATTTGGAAGATTTATGGAAGATTTATGTGTTGTGGTGAATATCGCAAGCTGCAAGCGCAAGATACACTGTACCATATAGATATGCCTACTGTTGCGGATTATAGCGAATTAAATTTCTAGTTCCTTCATTAAAATTATTGTTACTGGCCTATTATCTTAAAACCACGTCATCAAAAGGTCAAGCAGCTCGTCTTAACACTTAACATTGTTCACATATAAAGTCATCGCAATTTAGAATCCATACTAATATTATAAATGCGAAAGTGTGTCTGTCTGTCTGTCTGCTACGCTTTCCCGGACCATCTTTTCAACCGATTTTGCTGAAATTTGGTATAGGGGTAGGTTATATCCCGGGGAAGGACATAGGCTTCTATCCCGGTAAATTAAGGAGGTCCCGCGGGAATCAAAAAACCTTAATCCACGCGGACGAAGTCGCAGGCATCATCTAGTAATATAATATAGTCTGTCTGCTACGCTTTCACGGCTCATCCGTTCAACCGATTTCAATAAAATTTAGTACAGCGGTAGGCTGTATCCCGGGGAAGGACATAGGCTACTTTTTATCCCAGGAAATTAAAGAGTTCCCGCGGGAATCAAAAATCTTAATCCACGCGGACAAAGTTGCGGGAATCATCTAGTATTAAATAATCATATCAACCAACAGACGTCCACTTCTGGACGAAAGTATCATATTAAGTATTAAAAAAATTGCAATTTGGAAAAATTTTCGAGCAGTTTTCCGCTGAGTCTGTAATAACCCTTATTCTTACACGGTTATTGTTCTATGTTGTTTTGTTTTCGATCTTGGATTAAACGTAAATTGATACTTGTTTTAGATATCACGTTTTGTTCTCACATTGGTTTTATAAATTTTAAAATCTAAAAATACTTTATCACGATAACCATCCGAGATTGAATTACTTTTTAACGTTATTTTTGGATACAATTTTACAATTTACTTAATATTGACTTTATTGACAAAAATTCTGGTCTCTATGATCTCCAGTCTCCACCTCACTCTCACTTTCTCACTTTTAACTTGTCGGAGTAATGTGCGTTTTTAAGCAATTTAACATAATTTAATAGCTTGAATTTAACATCATTTAATAGCTTGAATGGCGTAGGAAAACGTTGTGGGGAAACCTGCACAGTGCGGCCTTAGCCAGCGTGGTGGACAAACACCAAAACACTTGAGGACGGTTGCCCTCTTGGAGAATGAAACGCCTATGAACGTCTATTACTGAAATACTGGTCACAATTTATTTAGAAGTCACAATAATTAATTATTTATAAATATTTAAGTCAGTTTTGTGAAGATGGGTGTATACAATCTGTTTTTTCTATAAAATATTTCGTGAGATAAATAAAAATAATTGACAATAAGTGCAGAACTGGATATCCAATTATTGGTACCTAATATGAAGATATACCAGGAAGATCAAAAAAAAATGTAAGAAATATCAGCTATTACCATACGCTTCACATTGGTCTCACGTGCAATCGTCAGCCGATCGAAGCGATCAAGTCGCATTGTGCGATGAATAGAACGTCCACCTCTATTGTAAGTTAATGCTGCCACGAGAAGACGAACATACTGCCATATAGAATGACCAACATAATAACGAACAACATCTCTTGCTGGGATATTATTAGTAGGTACTTATGTTAGTTTTGTCCAAAATATAGGTTCGTTATTTGAAAAAAAATTGCTTCTGGTGCAAATAAATAAGTATCTCGATGTATTGTGAAAAATATAATATTTTGATATAATTATGATGAAAATTCAAATCGCATTATTCGACGAATAGAACGAAAGTTTACTTAGACACACCTACCCTCAATCAAGACCCACCCCGCCGTTTTATACCATGTATGGTGTATTGAAAATTGCTCATGCAATTTTTTTTAATAATTTAATACCATGTTTTGTGGTTAACGGTGAAGCGTAACCGAGCTGTGCTTATTAATTTAACTATGATCAAAGTTGAAACTCGTGCTATGTCGTATACATTTTTCACTCGAATATTCAAATAAAAAAATCTGTTCTTAAAAATGCTTGCTGGACTTTCATCGTCATTTCTCAGTGAAATGTCATCACTCATCAGTTTTGATAAATGCACCTCGCACCTACGTCATTGTACAGAATGCTCACTAGTCATGGTTTATAGTTCTTGAAATTCACGGGTCCGGAACTCAAGATTTAAATAATGTTGACATATTCCAAAGCCCGTGTGTTCACAAGTTGCCTCGCGAGAATGGTGATGCAGCCTCTACAGGAAGCCTTCAGCTTTTGTTCTCCGCTCAATGATAAAAACGTCAAGAATCTCGCCGCAACTATTGTTTTGCAAGAGCAGTTTTTTTTTAAATTTTATATTATCGTTTGTTATTGTTGCGTGCGGCGGATCGTAAGTGCGCGGCGTATAAAGTTATACCCGTACGGGTCCAACATTGTTCGCCTTTTTGCAAACTATGGTATGAGAATTTTTATTTATGACGATATTTTATAGAGGTTTCGTTGGGAACGATGTCGATACGATACCAATTTTGTTGATTTTTCCTATACTTAATATATTTTCTATCATTGTTGTCAGTCATTTCCGGTAAATAATAGGTAGAGGTTTTATTAATGCTGTGAATTTCCAAATACTTTCGCATACGAAACCACTAGTAATTATCACTCATCTCTGAGGATTAGCATAGACCAAGTTCAGCCCTTCAAACGAATGTGCAACGTCCACATAAACTTTTGCGAGTTTCAGGACGTGAAGTTAATAATAATAATGTTTTGTTTTTCCGGGATAAAGAGTGCCATATCACTCTCCAAGTCCTCAACTATTCCCATGCAAAAAATCACGTCGCTCTGTTGCT
This sequence comes from Erebia ligea, assembly GCA_917051295.2. NCBI lineage: Eukaryota > Metazoa > Arthropoda > Insecta > Lepidoptera > Nymphalidae > Erebia > Erebia ligea. Next base: position 6,412,521 of record OU785241.1, read on the forward strand.
CTGTTGCGGCGTGATTAAAGGACAAACCAACAAACAAAGACACTTTCGCATTTATATTAATATAATTATGTAAAGTTGAATTAACTGGACATTTAACACTTGTAACTAACTAGTAGTAGACATTAGGTACCTAATCAAGTAATGACAAGAACTTAATTTGTAGTGGAAAAAAAAAAAAAAATATGTACTTACTTAATTTCGATCCGATTTTCAGTCGAAATTCACCGCATCGTTTACGTCCGGTAAAGAGAAGCTTATTGAAACAAGCCCATTTAAAAAAAGAGCAGAATTCAAAGTATGGCGTTGATTAACCTCGTATTGTCGTATTAATTAACCGATAAAATTATATCGATTCATTAATGATGTGAAACAATATGCAAGCTAAATGTGTTGCGGACGGAATTGATGATCATTAATGTGTTGATTCCGAGAAATGGCAACAATGAACACAAGTTGTAACGGGAGTGCTACTTAATTGGTGTGTCAAGATACATAATAATACTATTGTAATTATACATAATATTATTTTGATACATCAATATATTAATTAAACATTTTTTTACGCCACTACAAGTTAGCCCTTGACTGCAATCTCCCCTGATTATGCAGTCTGAGATGGTAGCGCGTTAACCTGTCAGGGGTAAAGCAGTTATATTAAACCCATACCCCAATTCATGGTTTCTATATGGAATCGTACCGGAATGCTAAATAGGCGGTACGTCTTTGCCGGTAGACCAGACCAGACAAAATTCAGAAATTATAAGTTCCCAAATTGACCCTGCCGGGAATCGACCCGCTTAGTGCTACTCTTCGTTAAAACGGTTGAAATGTTGATACATCTGAAAGTATCCTTATCCTATACCATACCATGCCTATTAGAATACTTTCAGATTGATAATACACTAGCTGATGCCTGTGACTTCGTCTGCATGAAATAATATAATTTTTTAAATTCCTACGAGAACTCCTTAATTTTCGGGGATAAAAAGTATTCCCACGACACGCTTCAGGTGCTCAACTATACCCATGCAAAAAATCACGTCGATCCCTTGTTCTATTGCAGCGTTTTGAAGGACAATCCAACAAACAAACACTTTTTCGCATTTATAATATTACCTAAGTATGATGCTAGACGATGCCCGGAAATTTCGTCTCATTTAATCTTGTGGGAACTCTTTAATTTTCCGGGACATTACTAGCCCTTATTCAGACTTAAAACTAACCGAGTATGTGAATTTGGTCTTTAGGAAGACCCTCTATTTAATAATCAGTACGAAATAATATATTTTTGACATAAGCATCGCATCATCTCTATTACAAAAGTAAATTCTACGTGTACCATATTAATAAACTAGGTGCCTAAAGGTCGTCCTACGTCTCCATACTAACTCACAAAGGGCCATTAACCGAATAGTTAAACGAAAATCAATCGATAGGTACTCGATACTGACCAGTTCACGAGGTGACGTGGCCCGTGAGAATATTCAATTACCGGGAGAACTTAATTGCAACTTGATAAAGTTAGGTTCTGAGTGAACTATCTTCCCAACTTAGTTAACTGACCATTATCTCTGCCTTTGTGCTAGTAGCTTGCCTAATTGGTGGAGCCTGGACTAGGGAATTGAGTGGATGTGATTTTCTAATGATTTTCCAGCACTTCCTTTAGAATTATGAGGTATTTAAGACACGATTTTGGACGGTGTAGCACATTCTATGGACGTAATAATACTATAGTGAATAATTATTATAATAATGATTTTTCGTTTATTTTTAACTACATGATGCCCGCGACTTCGTCCATTTGGATTAAATTTTTCTGATTCACGCGGGAACTCCTTACTTTTCCGGGATAAAAAGCCCTAGCCTATGTCCTTCCCCGGGATGCCACCTATCCCTGTGCCAAATTTCATCAAAATTGGTTGAAAAGATGGGCCGTGAAAGAGTAGCAGACAGACAGACAGACAGACGGACAGACAGACGGACAGACATACACACTTTCGCATTTATAATATTAATATGGAATGGATGTACTAAATTATTATAGTCAATACCTACTTCTAAACTCGTAATAGAAATACGAAAGTGTGTCGGATCTGTCTGTCTGTCTGTTATCTTTTCAAGGCCCATCTGCTTCACTGATTTGGATTATATGATTTTGAGATATATTAATAACTAGATAATGCCCGCGACTTCGTTAGATTTTTTGATTCCCGCGGGAACTCTTTAATTTTCCGGGATAAAAGTAGCCCATGTCCTTTCCTGGGATACAACCTACCTCTGTACCAAATTTCATCAAAATCGGTTGAACAGGTGGGCCGTGAAAGAGTAGAAGACCGACATTCGCATTTATAACTCGTAGTGTGGATTACTATTCCTGTATCAGCTATTACTTTAATATTTTTTGGAAATAGTATGATTCAGTTATTTTTTATTTTATTTTATAGTTTATTTTTACTAAAAATACCTATAATAATTAATTTTTGATCGCAACCAGCCATCCATCGTTAGTTGGTCAGCGTAGTTTGCAAAGCTTGTTACGTCAGCGATAGATGGCGCTGAACGCTATTAGCTCGCGGTATAGATACGACCTCTTAGCATGTAGATAGGCTCAAAGGCAAGTTAGACTCGTTGGACCGACGCACGGAACCTAACGGTTCCGTTAATTTTTGCACGTTTCGTGGACTGTAATAGGTTCAACCGAAACGTAACATTCAAATAAAATAAAATAAATACATAGGTCTCACAATAATTTATTATTGAAATAATATGTAGTACATTGGTACCTACATACGTTTAAGTAGACCCAGATCTCCGAAAATATTAAATAAGCGTTGTATTTGATTTATTTGGAAACCGTATTATATTATAACTAGCTGATGCCCGCGAATTCGTCCGCGTGGCTTAAGTTTTATTTGATTCCCGCGGGAACTCCTTAATTTTCCGAGATAAAAAGTAGCCTTTGTCACTCTCCAGGTTCTCAACTATACCCATGCCAAAAATCACGTCGATCCGTTGCTCCGTTGCGGCGTGATTGAAGGACACACCAACAAACAAACTTACTTTCGTATTTATAATATAAGTATGATTGTAGCAATGTTCAATAAAAGTACATACTTAGAATCTAAGAAAGGTATACCTAAAACAAATAAAAAAATTGCCAGTCATAGGGACTGCCGAAAGAAGTGAAAACGAATAATTAAAATAATTAAAATATTAACCTTAAAAGACTAAAGAAATTAAAGTTTAATTACGAATGTAGTATATTTATATTTAAGAACTTTTGTCTCCGTAACAACGCGAGCATGTCGGTGTTCGCGAGCATGTCGGTGACGCGAATCCACAAATTTACCCCCTACCAAAAAGTGCTCAACGCGGCTAAAGAAGTTTTAACTTCAAAAATATCTAAGTCATTGCAACTGGGCATTGTAGCTGGCCTACTGAACGCTGGCTGAGTTCTGGGTACAAATTGTAGCATTGTTAGTTGTTACCGATGTAACGCCACAGAATAGTTAGGTAGGTAATTTAACGCCTAGGACAGCAGTTTTATTGGGGTAAGCAGGTACCGTGCCCACCAACGTCTCTATTCTCCAAGAACTCGGCATTAAGCAACGGCTTTCATCGCTGGTACAGAGTCGCATACTAAAATTTTTTGGACACATCAACCGTCGTGAGAATGACTCCATCGAGCGCCTCGTCGTGCAGGGCAAGGTGGAGGGCACCAGAGGGCGAGGAAGGTCGCCCATGCGATGGACCGACCAAATTAAGTCAGATGTTGGCGGTTCATTACACGAGTGCACCAGGCTGTCGGCCAGCAGGGAGAAGTGGCGGATGCTCGTGAGGCGCATAACATCTGCCACTAAAGCCGTCTCTTCGTGAAGACCACGACCACTCTGTCAAGAGTGTTACGACGAAGAAGAAGAAGAATAGGTACCGTGTGAAAACGAGAAAGATCAGTTTTATACAATCAAAGCAAGGCCATTTAATTAAAAAACTAGAGTTGTAAAATTAAATTTAGCACCGTTAATCTATATAATATAAATAAAATAAACCGGCCAAGTGCGAGTCGGACTCGCGCACCGAGGGTTCCGTACAAACCTGTAGTAAGTTTTACGATTTATGACGTATTAAAAACAAGACGAAATGAACCGCAAAACTAACTTTGTTTGTAGAGGTTTATTGTTAATATCAAAAAAACTATGCTAGTTAGAGCGTTGGTTTTATTTTTCCTGTAAAATATACATAAGCTTCTATTGACCATAATTATTTCAGATTTTTCAATTGGTAAACTTCGGAGATAAGGGGGGGGGGGGGGGACGGTATTTTTTTCGACATTTTGCCCGATAAATCAAAAACTATTATGCATAAAAATAAATAAAAATCTGCTTTAGAATGTAGAAGTATAGCCCTTTCATATGATATCCCACTCAGTATAGTTATCATACTTTGAAATTTCCAACCCCCGATTTTCCCCCTTTTTTAATTAAACTAAAAATAATTATCGATTTGTTTTTATTTTAATGATGTTGGGCCACTATTATACACAACTATTCCAAATTTCATGTCGATAGCTTTAATAGTTACTGAAATAATCGACTGTGACGGACGGACGGACAGACGGACGGAGAAAGTCGCACCATACCTAAGGGTTCCATTTTACCATTTTGGTACGGAAAAACGTGTTTATCGTTACGCAGAAAAAGATTGGTAGGTACGTTTTGATACAATAAACTTAACTTTTTTTTGAATAGGTAGATATTTTAATATCATTGTTTATATTAGGGACTTGCTTATTATGTTTGATTATGTTTCCTACAGATTAAAATAAATAAGTAAAAACCAGAAAAGTATCAAATAATTAAGTATATTATCGTAATTATGTTTAAAGAGCGACAAGAGGCCTAGTTGCGACAACGCATTACAGTTGATTGCGATTGTTCAGTATCGTTGACCCAAGTCGTTAACTGGACGGGTGACCGAATTTGGAAGTCCAAATTTGGCCTTTTCGTTTCCTCCGTACCTCGGAGAGTTCGATAACCCGTCGGTCCCGGTTATTATCACTAACATCAGATTATAATCGTTAGTAACCTATGAGCTGAAATAATACTCTTAGTTAATTCGTATGCGGAAGGATCTGGGAATTATTATCCCGCATTATTATCCCAAGACAACCCGCATTATTATCCTAAGAAACCCCCGACTGCATTATTATCCCAAGAAAACCCCTGTCATTATGTGAATACGGCATTCCGAACCAGTGGTTTGACGATCTCCGTGGCGCAGTGTTAAGCGCTGTTGTCTTAACGCGCGGAGGTCCTAGATTCGATCCCCGGCAGGGTCAGCTTGGGAATTTATAATTTCCGAATTTTCCCTGGTCTGGCCTGGTGGGCCTCGGCTTCGGCCGTGGCTAGTGCCGGCCAAGACGGTACCGCCAAGCGATTTAGCGTTCCGGTACGATGCCGTGTAGAAACCGAATATAGGGGTATGGGTTTAATATAACTGCCATGCTTCTAACAGGTTAGCCCGCTACCATCTTAGACTGCATCATCACTTACCATCAGGTGAGATCGCAGTCAAGGGCTAACTTGTAGTGGATAACAAAAAAAAAGTGGTAGATTTACTCGACTATTCAAAAGCACTTGTTATGTCTACTTGGATAAAAAATATTTGATTTGATTAGATTTGATTTGATTAATGGATCACGACCCTCAGCAATGAGGAATACGACGCAGAGTGAACTTAAAGAGCATGTATTTGTATGAATGTGAATTTTTACATGTTTATGTAGGTAACTTAGTATGTAGCGCTGTGAATATTATGTAGAGCAAAAACAAACTTTTTTAATTGCATTCACCTTACACATATTTGGCAATACCTACTGACCATAAATAGCAAAAAACGAGTATTCACGACTCAGACTCACTGTCTCGTTTAGTGGTCTCCTTACAATTTCGTCTCACCTTGTGGATTGTAAACTTCTGAATCAGTAATTTTGGGGACGGGTTTCGTCATAGTAAAAGTAAAACAACAATACGTTATTACATTAATTATGTATTGGTTTGATATTATATTTTATGCTACTATTTATTTATAGGTACTAAGTAAGCCACTGACTTTGACTCAGCACTTTTCGAATAAATTAAATCGCAGTCAAGATCTAAGCTGCTATCGATTAAAAAACAAACATCCAAACTAATCCATACTAATATTATAAATGCGAAAGTGTATCTGTCTGTCTGTCTGCTACGCTTTCACGGCCCATGTGTTCAACCGATTTGATGACCGAATTTGAAAAAAAAACTAAGGCATTAAAGCTTAGTTACGAATGTATATAATATATTTATATTTAAGACATTTTGTCTTCGTCGACGCGAGCATGTCGGTGTCGGTGACGCGAATCCACAAGTTTACCCGCTACCAAAAAGTGCACAACGCGGCTAAAGAAGTTTTCAGTTAAAAAAGTTATTAGATGAGTGAAAAGGGAAGTATCCATAGTAAGACAGCGCTCATGTCCGGACACTGTCGGTCGTTCTAATCGAGTTATTGTGCGTCACAATACAGCAATCAGTGACCACCGCAGCACTTCACAGGTGCCGTAGTGAGCCATTGTTGTGGCCATCGCTACCCACCCGAACTTTAGAACTATTAGCTTATAGTAAATTTTCCGTCAGCGTTATAACCGCCTTGTTGGTCCAGTACCTACTCTAGTAGCTAGCATATTTTTTTAATTTGTTCCTCCCTTTTTTCATTCGACATGGGGGTCGAAGACTGTTCTAGGTCGGTACTTAGTTCAGCTACCTAGGTTGCTTTCCTATTTACTCTTTAGTAAGTTAGACAATTTCTACAATTCAAAGCAGAGATTGTGACGTTAAATATTACATTATATACATATCTACATTCTAAAGCTATACATAACAACGTTATTCTAAACATATTATCCATATAATATATATATATATATATATATATATATATATATATATATATTTATATATATGGATAATATGCTGCAGTTCATATTTTCACAACCTCCCTGGCGCAGTGTTGAGCGCTGTTGTGCGCTCAACGCACAACACGACGTGCGGAGGATCGGGGTTCGATCCCCGGCTTCCCCCGGGGATCGAACCCCGATCCCCGGTTCGATCAATTTGGGTATTTATAATTTCTGTATTTTAGAATTTATCATTTCGGTACGATGTCGTGTAGAAACCAATTAGGGGTTAGTTATAACTGCCATGCCCCTAACAGGTTAGCCCGCTACCATCTTAGACTGCATCTTCACTTACCAGGTGAGATTGCAGTCAAGGGCTAACTTGTAGTGGATAAAAAAAATTAAGATCTCGGACTTGCGATGCGGGCACTTCTAGTATGGAAGTTGTATGAAATTTACAGTTGTGACGTCATCAAATTTCAACGCACTTTTTTTATTTAATCTATATTTGAAAATGGTTATCAAACTTAAAACTAACCGAGGATGTGAATTTTAGGTCTTTTTGAAGACCCTCTATTTAATAATCAGTTAGAAATAATTTATTTTTGATATAGGCATCAGCCCTATTAACAAGTTTGTAGATTGACCTGTAGTTTCAGCTTCTTTTATCCCACAAGTCAGTGTAATACCTACTTGTTACGTAGCGTATGCATTTTATATTAATATATACAAATTGTGACATTTTTCTGTTTTTAAAAAGAGCAACTGCTGAGTTTCTTGCCGGCTCTTCTCAGTAGAATCAGCTTTCCGAACCGGTGGTAGATTCTTACGACTTATCATAAGTGGCACGGGTTGTCCTACATGAAATAAATCATTTCTATTTCTATTTACTAATATTTATGTCAGTCAATTTCTCTTTTTACATGTAACATATGTATTTTAAAGAAGATCGATGTCCAGCCGTGGACAAACATATTCTGATAATGATAATGATTTAAAAAAATATAAATATTAGGTGCGTAGGTACCATAGTCTTATTTTAGGGTAGAGTTTTTAATCGCAAGTCTATGATTTACCTACCTGGCTAAGCACTATGATTATAAAGCTAGTAAATCTAATAGATAGGTGTAATAAAATAATATGATACGTTTCAATTGCCATTGTGCATTTATATCAGCTATAACTCTTTTATTACCATAAAGTTATTTGTAATTAATAAGATTCAATCCACGAACGGAGCGCAAAGATACACTTTATCTCATTTTAATGCTTCCTGATCGTAACTGATTCGGAAATCTTCATCTTATAACATTTTATGCGTGTCGTTAAAATAACCATAATATAGTGAAAAGTGTTAAGCGTAAGCTAAGAATATCATTCAGAGTTCCGTATCGAAAAGATTTTCGTATTATTATATTCTTATCAATTTTAACTCGCTTTCGTGTCTATTTATCAGTTCGGTACAGAGAAATATTTTTATTACACGGAAATAGACTACTTTTATCAGCCAAATTAAATCGTTCATCAGAGTGGTTTACATTATATTTTTTATTAAGTTTCAGGTTTATTCGTTATTTTATATCTCATAATAATGTATCAACAAAATTTAAAAATAAGGTTATAAAGTAATGTTATGAATTTAATTACGTAGAGAATTTCTTTAATTATAATACCGAACCCTAACTTTTCTCATTAGAGATCGACATCGATAAGGTCGAAAGTCGAAATAATTAGGGCTTTGATTGACATTATCACCGGGTTCGCATTAATTTTATTCGAGACTACGAACATAAACATTTTTAATTAAGAAACAAGGCAGTTTCAAGTCGCGATCAATTGATTTTTAATATAAATATAAAGCGCGTTTCTTTGATTTTCTTTAGATTGTTAGGTTATTTTGATGGAATTATTTTGGGATTATTATATTTGAATATCTTAGCATACTAATATGGGAACTCGTTTATTATTGTAGGCATAGGTTGAGGTAATGAAAGCATTAAAAGTTCTGGACTGTATGGATCCTTATCTTTTTTTTATCCCCTACAAGTTAGCCCTTGACTACGATCTCACCTGATGGTAAGTGATGATGCAATCTAAGATGGTAGCGGGCTAACCTGTTTGGGGCATGGCAGTTATAATAAACCCATACCCCTATTCGGTTTCTACACAGCGTCGTACCGGAACCACAGCGGAACGCTAAATCGCTTGGCGTGCGTCTTTGCCGGTAGGGTGGTAACTAGCCACGGCCGAAGCCTCCCACCAGGCCAGACCAGGGAAAATTCAGAAATTATAAATTCCCAAATTGACCCTGCCGGGGATCGAACCCGGGACCTCCGCACGTTAAGGCAACAGCGCTACACACTGCGCCACGGAGGTCGTCAAACGGAAATCGTCGTCGACGTCGACGTCGTCTAAAGGAATTGTTCAAGTCGATTTTCGAAATCCCTATTTTACTAGTAGCAAAGAATTAGCCTGTTTTCATCTACTGATGGGATAAGCTTTCTTGAGAACACCGTTCCTCAACTGACCATTTCCAGTCCATCGGACTGGCCCTAGATCTCTCTCTCTCTCTCTGCGACGTATTCCTCATTGCTGAGGGTCGTGGCCCAATTCCATAATCCCATAATTAATCACATAATGGCAGGGGTTTTCTTGGGATAATACATGATGCTGTGGGTTCCCAGGTCCTTCCGCATACGACTCGACTAAGAGTATTATTTCAACTCTTAGGTTACTAACGATTAATTATTATCAGATGTTAGTGATAGTAACCAGGACCGACCGCTTATAACGTACCTACTCACTGAGGCACGGAGGAAACGAATCTGCCAAATTTGGTCACCCATCCAGATCCCACCCCTTGACCCCAGACATTACCATTGTTTCTAAACCGGAGAGGAAAATATCACTCAAGTCATAAACTCATAATGCACGCTTCATTCAGTGTTATTTTTATAAAAGTTTATACAACTAATGGCATCTACATACAACTGTTAGTCGTCTACAAGATTGACAATGTCCGCGGCAAACGCAAAGGGCGGCTACAGGTGTAATCGAGCTTTCACCCGTCCCGCGCGCTTGTAAACATGGCGTTATAATGCCAGCTATTAATCTGACATTACCATTGTTTCTAAACCGGAGAAGAAAATAATATCACTCAAGTCTTAAACTCATAATGCACGCTTCGATCAGTGTTTTTTTATAAAAGTTTATACAATTACCTAATGGCATCTCCATACAACTGTTAGTCGGCTACAAGATTGACAATGTCCGCGGCAAACGCAAAGGGCGGCTACAGGTGTAATCGCGCTTTCACCCGTCCCGCGCGTTTGTGAACATGGCGTTATAATGCCAGCTACGTATTCGCTCTCCGAAAATGTAACATGTCAATGGACGGGAAATGCTTTAGAGTTTGCCTTTAATTAGCCTTTGTTAGTATACTTCTTTGTATAATATGAATACAATCGATTTTGTTAAATTTAATTGGGTATTTGACAACTAGTCAAATCAGCAACTGTTTTTCTAACGTCAAAAAGCGTGCTTAGCATAGGATTTTGTATGAAACATTGTGACGTCATAAAAGTTCAACGCACTTTTTTACTTTAATCGATAGTTTAAAATAGCTATTCAACGTAAAACTAACAGGGGACCTGGATATTACGACTTTTGGGAGATCCTCTATTTAATAATTACTTACTAAAAAATAATTTATTTCAAAAGTAGTCAAATACCCAAAATTTCTTACTTAATACACAAGAAGAGGGTTGTTATGAGTTTAGCACGTGTATTTGTGTAACTTGTATGTGGCATGGTAGCTCCCAAACGGATGAACTCGTATTGCTTTTTTTAAAGCTTAATCGAGACTGTTCATCATCATCATCAGTGAAGATCGTAAGTTCTTTTCCAGGAACGGATGTGAGCAGCATTCATAGGATTGATTCAATCTTGTTACGAGTACTTCAATGTGTCTTCAATTTTATTGTCAACACAACTTGTCTAATCATCACGGATACATGCCTAAAGATTTTTTTTTTGCTTTTTTTATGTTTTCCTAGGTAACAAGATAACGCTCTTGTCGAAAGACTGTGAATATACTGCCGTCGATGCTGATACGAACAAAAATGATAATGTTAAGAATTTTTCAGACGATATTATTAGTGCTGCTTCACCATCTTCGTTAAAAAAAGCAACAGTTCCAGCCTTAATAAAACGTTCCAGTTTTCTGAACGAGATACATTGTTGCTGTTGCTCTTCTCAGCAGAATTTTCTTTCCGGACCGGTGGTAGAGTCAAAACATGACGTAACAATATAAGAGACACCTGTATGTCCTACATGTTTTAAATAAATGAATTGAATTGAATTGAGTTGGGTTGAATGACATTTTTGATACTTAATTATGTGATTTTAGGTATTTGTACTTATAATAGGTATAGGTCTAGAAATCATTTATAAGGTCTAACCTGGTTTAAGTATTCAAAATTTCAAATAGGTAATTAACATCCAATTCGTGTTTTAGATGAATGTATAAATTATCTGAAAAATAGAAAATGTACAAACTTAAACATTTAAAATTTATGTATTCCATACTCTAAACAAAATTGATAAAATATTGATCGAAAAACGTAAAAGGAACTACACAAACAACAATACAAAATATGAAGCGTCGGTCAACCCTTTTTGTCCAACAATACAAAAAGGCATATTGTCACCGTCATAAAAAACTTGATATAAAGGCGTTCGAAACCCTATCCAGAAAGGTGAACGTTAAACTCGAATCTAATCTCGCCTGTCATCGGCGGTAAGGAGAATATCGTGAGGAGGAGGTTTATATTGCAGAGGCGAAAGCGGAGACGTGGCGAGGACGTAACGCAGAGATATTTCCCATAGACTATCCACCACCACCACCACTACAGCCCATTAACGTCTCACTGCTGGACACAGGCCTCCACTCTCATAGGAGAAAGGGGAATTAGAGCTTTGACCCTCCACGCTGCTCCAATGCGGGTTGGCGGGCTTTAACGACTATTATCATGTTAGTGATAATAACCGGGACGGACGGCTTAACGTGCTCTCCGATGCACGGGGGTGAAACACCGCCAACTTCATAACTCCGCGCTAGTACTGAGAATTTGTAGTCGGAAAAACCCAATAAGTGGCAATTATGGCCCGACCCGGGACTCGAACCCGGGACCTTGTCGGCCGCAGTCAAACATGCTTACCACTAGACCAACGAGGCCGTACGATATTAATTAAACGCAGGGGTTGTGGAGGTGCCCTGGGACCGTTTACTCGCCACGTCGCCATCTATACATAAGTAACCTGTCTGTAGTCAGGATGAAATACCTTCATATGATAATTTAGAAATAATCTATATTCAAAAGCTGTACTTTAACTTGTTAGTAAGTTTATGCTCTTATACCTTCCTTAAGTGACATAGGTAAGTATGATTAAAATCATGCCATAGATCACGTATGGCTTAGGATTTACAGAGGGAAACTTGACTAAGTCTCTTCCACGAAGAAGCATTTTTGTCTGGTAGACGACTTCGACCATGGCAATAGTAGAATACTTACTAGCCGAACAATGCTGCCTAAATACTGATGAGTGCTGGTATAGACTTTTATTATTTAATTAAAACACGATATTCCTTTAAAGAATATGATAGTCTTCTTCCATAGTTTTCAAGGGCTAACAGACAATCCTATTACTTAACATCCAATATTTAACATTGGCCAAAGCTGTAGTATTTATTATATACAGCAAAAATAGTCCGAAAACTTACTTGAATCTCGGTATGAAAGAAATAGATCATGCTCGTAGCTACTTACTTCCTTGCCATATCTCCGCTCTCGCCAGTTTATTATGAACCACGTCTTATAATATGAAGGCAGGCTAATGAGACAAAAGGGTTAATGAATATAACAATGGATCGGCAGTAAAATATTGGATTTATTTACGTGGGACAGGACCCGATGGTCTGATAACGTGCGGTGTTAAGGGGAGGTTGTTAATTAAAATATTGTATAATTTGTTGTGCATGTCTTCGTAACATGGACATGTTACGAAGAAAATAGAATAGGAAAAATACTGACTGATGTATCAACGTACAGATGAATCGCTGGGCTTATAATCTTGAGATTTTGCACGTAGGTTGATTCTACTATTTTGACCACCACTATCAAAATATTTTTCTACTAGGTACCTAACCTATACGGTATACCTACTTCTTTTAGAAATTGGGTTAAATCATACAATGAACAACTTGCAACTTTTATTAAAATTAAATTTTATAAACAATACATTTTAATCTACAAGGTATATTAAAAAAAACAAAATAAATTTGTCTATCACCTTTAAATTATCCTTAATTTAAAAAAATTGGTATACATTTTTTTCCTCAAATCCGAATCACTTGCCCTTAACAAAACACCACAGACGCGACCACAATGATCAAATTTCGTTTTTATTGTTAATCCGGTCTAAATGAGTATACTCTGGACCCTCTAAACAACTGACCAACAAACAAAAAAAACCATGCAAGAGATTTCATCAAGGATTCCCGTAAACAGGCTCCATTCTCGAGGGATTAACAGTTTATTATAATTACATCGGATTGCGGTCTAATTTTGGACGAATACGTAGGTATTTAAAAATGTTATGTTTCGACTACTTCGGCTATTGGTAGAAAATATAAAGTGGGAGGTCACTGCGGAAAAGAAAAGTATAAGTGAAGTCCGCGCGCGAGTTGAATGCAAAGCGTAGGTATGTATGTGTCACCATACATAAGCTCTGCGTTAACCTCGCGCGCGTACTATATTTACCTTTTAGTTTCTTATGTATTGCATTTTTAAGTGGAGGTAGCGAGTTAGTGACCAAATACAGATTTGAAAATCATGAGTTTTAGTCATTGCTATAAAATCTGTAAGCACAACTATACGTATAGTCCAGGCGAATTAGCTTGTATTGAAACGAAAAAAAACAAAATTGTTAACAGGATGGGAACAGTTGGAAATGGTAAAGTGGCGTATAATAAACGTAAAAAAACAAAATGCGTGAGCAGGGGCGTTTCCAGATAAACATGGGGGATGAAAAGGGGTGGAATTTTGGATTATTGCGATTTCCGGCGAAAGTTGAAGTTGGAGAGAAAAGTGTACAATAGAAAAGTGGTAGATCATAAAAAGATCTAAAACTTTTGTGTTAATAATTTTTTCACATAACCTCAAAATCTCCGATTAAAATGCGAAAAACCGTTTTTATCGTTTTTTATTTTTCATTTACACAAAAATAATTTTATTTTGACGAAATTTGGTGAAAGTATACCTTTTTGTGTCTGAAATATCCGTAAATTTTTTCACATAAAAATATGAAGAGACTTCCGAGATAATCACGTTTTTCGGTCCAAAAAAATATTTTTCAAATTAAAATTCTCCTTAGGAAAATTGTCGTAGAGACTTCTTTCAGGTCGCAATTTTTTCGTTTTGAGTTATACTTTCTTGTGAAATAATAAAATAATACAGTCCCCATTTAGAAACATGCTCAAAAATTGGAAAAATCAAAAAATGAATTTTGCAACCATCCTTTTTTTACTAAATGTTAATAATTTGTTTAAATTTTCAAATAATTCTTAAAAACTAATTGCACTATTCAATTGTACGGAAAAAAATACAAGGGATCCTTGGTTTTATTATTTGATAAAAAACTTAATTTTATATTTACATTAACGATTAGTAAATGAATGTAGTTTACATTAATCGAGGATTTTTGAATACATTTGTAAATTGATCATCTTTTTCTTCAATATCGCTTCTATTTGTAATTTCATTATCATTATCTTCTTCAATATCGCTCGGATAACCTGAGGATTCTTCTGATAATTGATTTTCAGTGATTAAGCAAAGGCCCGGCTGCTCCTTTTCTTTTAAAAAACATTAAAGGGGGACTTAACCTAATAACTAACTAATTAACATAACCATAAAATGACAGATTTTAACTGAATATATACTGGACTGCGAATGACTGTTTCTTTTTGCGCAAAATCTTTACATTTATGAATTCCTAAATTGATTGATACCATACCTACAAAAGTAAAATTTGAGAATGCATGACAAGAACGCGCGAAGTAGCTAGTAAATAAAATACTTTACAATGTATGTACATGAGTATATCAAGTATATATAAAGCATATAAAGTGTCACAACTACAACAAAAACAAAATAGTATAGGTATATAATAAAGTGTCGCAATAACAAAGCTTATATTGACTGTGAAGACGCTACACGTTCAGTTATTTAATTCAAATAATAATTTTATTTATCATACCTGGTACTCCAAATTTGTATGCTTGTATCAATAAAATGCCTTGTTGTATCAATGAAATGCAGTATTGGGAATAATGGCGTCTTCTGCGTCTTCAGCTGGCTTGTAAAGTGATGCGTACGTGCGCATCGTACGCGAGATGTGGTTGTCGAAAGCACGGGCTTCGATGTACTGATTTATGTACAAAATTTGTGTGGTTCAGATAATTGTTTGAATGTTGAAAAAATTTCAGAAGATTTCGATGAATCCGAAGATAATTCTGCTGAAAAGGAGCAGCCGGGCCTTTGCATAATCACTGAAAATAAATTATCAGAAGAATCCTCAGGTTATCCGAGCGATATTGAAGAAGAAGAAGACAATGAAATTACAAATAGAAGCGATATTGAAGAAAAAGATGATCAATTTACAAATGTATTCAAAAATCCTCGATTAATGTAAACTACATTCATTTACTAATCGTTAATGTAAATATAAAATTAAGTTTTTTATCAAATAATAAAACTAAGGATCCCTTGTATTTTTTTCCGTACAATTGAATAGTGCAATTAGTTTTTAAGAATTATTTGAAAATTTAAACAAATTATTAACATTTAGTAAAAACAGGATGGTTGCAAAATTCATTTATTGATTTTTCCAATTTTTGAGCATGTTTCTAAATGGGCACTGTATTTTTTTTATTATTTCACAAGAAAGTATAACTCAAAACGAATAAATTGCGACCTGAAAGAAGTCTCTACGACAATTTTCCTAAGGAGAATTTTAATTTGAAAAATATTTTTTTGGGCCGAAAATCGTGATTATCTCGGAAGTCTCTTCATATTTTTATCTGAAAAAATTTGTGGATATTTCAGACACAAAAAGGTATACTTTCACCAAGTTTCGTCAAAATAAAATTATTTTTGTGTAAATGAAAAATAAAAAACGATAAAAGTGGTTTTTCGCATTTTACTCGGAGATTTTGAGGTTATGTGAAAAAATTATTCACACAAAAGTTGTAGATCTTTTTATGATCTACCAGTTTTTTTTTATGCACTTTTCTCTCCGACTTCAACTTTCGCCGGAAATCGCAATAATCCAAAATTCCATCTCTTTTCATCCCCCATGTATATCTGGAAACACCCCTGCTCACGCATTTTTTTTTTTAAGTGTATTATACGCCACTTTACCATTTCCAACTGTTCCCATCCTGTTAACAATTTTTTCCTAGTTATAGTGTAACTTGCCTGGTCTAGTAGGCTATAGAACAATTATTATTTCGATACGTCAGTCTCAGTCACTCATCCTATCGTGAGTAATTAGCAATCAGCCCATATCAGCAATCGGCTTCACTTGACGGATGGAATGTACAATCATTGTATACTAATCGAGAGTCGGCACATAGGGAATGCCACGTATCGTGGCACTTGCAAAGGATTGAAACGGTATATTATATTATTAGTAAGTTTCTTCTTCCTTTTCACTATTTATCTATTAACCGAATACAACTCGGCTGGGCCGCGTTGTGGAACCTTCGACAATCGAGTAGTCTTCTCGTTCAAAATTACTCAGTGCCTCGAGAGTCAAGACCAAACTCTTCGTAAAGTGGGTGTTACCTGTGATGACATACGGATCCGAAACATGGTTACTAACTATGGGCCTCATAAGAAAGCACGGAGTCACTTAGCGGGCGATGGAGGGAGTTACTCGTATGCTCGGGGTTTCTTTACGTAATCAAATCAGGAATGACAAGATTTGTAGAAGAACTAAAGTAACCAACATAACTCGACAGGTTATGAAGCCAGTTCAGAGAACCAATAGACGTTGGGGTCCCGGTCGCAAGGCGATGGAATGGCGACACTATACCCTTGTAGCGCAACGTTGGCAAACCCCTCAACATGATTTTGATGGATCCAGCAGTGTCACTGTGCATCGTGACTTTCATTCGCGATACTGTTTTATGTGTACATGCAGTATCACATACGTACTGTATGTGTTACATATACATGTAGTGCAATACGGGTATTTAATAATTTACCTTTGAAAATAAAAGCGCTTCAAAACCTTAATAAATATAGAAAAATCCTTAAATGATGGCTCATTAACATGCCATTTTATAGCTTAAATGACTTTTTCAATCGTGACAAAACTAAGGACTTTACTAATTTAAAAATTAACTTGTTCAAATAATTTTGACAAATAATTATAACCATATTATTCTGTTTTTACTAATTAATAATCTGTACCAATTATTATAAATTGTCTGAATCAAATGTTATAAATAATTGACTTTATGTTAAATTTAAGCATAATGTTATATCGTATGCCTGTTAGAGGTAGACTGTTCCTACTATGTAAAATTATTTTAAGATCTTCAACTATGTAACAGTCAAACGATTTAATAAATGAAATGAAATGAAAAAGTGTAGATTTATATCATAAAATTCTACATCAATGACAGATATAGATAAATTTTGTAATTTTCCTTTGCTATAGGAAAATATATAGTTTAGAATAAGACTAATGACGTATAAAACACAGTCACAATCATCACAGTATCAAGTCTGAATGAATATCTAACTACACTTAACCCTGAATGAGCATTGACATCACAAAAAGAGGTACCAGGACTTAATGAGTTGTGTGAAGATAAAAACGCCGCCGCGGCACAGCACAAAGGCAGGACAAATAAAAGATCACGTCCAATGTGAAAAGCTTTGCGTATTGTTTTATATTAAAGTGAAACAACAATAGGTAGCCCTTTCAATGGCCAGTGCCGCCACAATGAGAGGTGTAAGGGTTGGTTTACATGGGGCATAGGCTTTGTAGGGAATTGATCACGATTCACCATACAAGATGGTGTTTTTCACTCACATTTTTTCTTTCTTATTTTCTTCCTAAAAACTCATAGTTTTTAGTCTACGATTATAGAGTAAAATTACCTACTTATCAAATTCGATTATGCCTTAAATGTTTTCTTATTTATAATAATTACAGTAGGTAAATCTTTCTAAATAGTTCTTAGGTAAATCTGTCAACAATCTGCACTGAATAATAAAGGATTATTAGAACAATTCCAATTAGAATTAGAATTGATGTTACAGCAGTTAGCAGTTCAAAGTAAGAAAGTTGGTCTAACCATGAACACAACTAAAACAAAAATTATGAGCAACACAAATAAGGAAAAAATCTATGTAAACCAATTAGAAATAGAATACGTTAACGAATATGTCTATCTAGGCCAAATCATATCACCAAATGATCAAACTAACAAAGAAGTGGACAGACGGGTCTGTAACACATGGAAAAGATTTTGGTCTCTTAAGGATATAATGAAAAACAGGGACATCCCAATGGCTGCCAAGAGTAAACTACACGATACCTGTATATTGCCATGTATGACTTATGGATGCCAAACGTGGGCTTTGACAAAAAGAAATATGGAAAAACTAGAAACATGCCAACACGGAATAGAAAGAAGTATTTTGCACATTAAGAGGAGAGATAGACAGCGGTTAGTCACCATTAGAGCTAAAACAAAAATATATGACGTGAGAAGAAAAATTAGAGAACAGAAATGGCGATGGGCCGGTCACATGGCAAGAAACAAGTTTCGGAAATGGACCAATGATATCACGGATTGGTACCCACGTGATGGAAAACGGAAAAGAGGACGGCAATATCTCAGGTGGGTGGATGATATTAAGTCTGTAGCAGGGACTACATGGCAGAGAAAGGCTATAGACAGAAATCAATGGAAGGGAATGGAGGAGGCCTATGTCAGAAGACAAACTGGGGATTAAAAACGGATACCGACGGGTGCTTAATATAATACCTTTAATAGAAATTATGTAAAAAAAAAAAAACCAATGTAAACCTCAGTAAATAAAGGCTTTATTTATTTATTTATTTATTTAGAACAATTCCTAGAACAATTTTTCCTTCGGCAATTATTCAATCACATGCCGGTTCAAATACTCCAATTAGTAACGTAATATATCCGTAATGTATAGTGATTTTTTGCATGGGTATAGTTGAGGTCCTGGAAGAAGATATAGGCAAGTTTTAATCACGAAAAATCAAAGGGTTCATCGAGATGTTGTAACCTAAATCCATGCGGACGAAGTCGCAGGCATCGTCTTGTTGTCTATAATATTTTTTTTATAAGAAGTCAAAGTATTTAAGGCTGTGATTAGTCCAGTAGCATATAGTGCTCCTCTTACCGTATCCTGAACATAAGTGGACAATAGTGGACAACGCTCAGCTTGTGAACATAATGTAAATGTGAAATACTACAGCACATTGTTCCGTCACTACACACCAGTTCGCGAACCGATGTGTTTTCATTACTGTCCCCGGCTTGAAGTGATGATTTATATCTGGGATTATCGCTCCACCACTACCACTACAGCCTATTAACGTCCCACTGCTGGGCACAGGCCTCCACTCTCATAGGAGAGCAGGAATTAGAGCTTAGACCCACCACAATGCTCCAATGCAGGTTGGCATGGTTTGACGACTATTATCACGTGCTCTCCGAGGCACGGGGGTGAAACACCACCAACTTCCTAACTTGGGCTTGGGTTTTTCTGACTATTTCTAGTCAGAAAAACCCAATACTTAATTATGGCCCGACCCGGGACTCGAACCCGGGACCTCGTCGGCCGCAGTCGAACATTCTAACCACAAGACCAACGAGTGAGTGAGTGATTATCACTCTGAGATTTGTAATTCTCATAATCAGGTAATCCGGCATCAAAGACGTTGGGAGGACGAACTGAAGCTGGAGAATGGTGGCACAGAATCGCAAGCACTAGAGAGAGCTGAAGGAGGCCTTCGAATTAAGGGACGTTTTGTAATATAATTTGTATAAACACCAACACTGTAAAAGCTTTGTAATAAAATGCTATTTTTTTTTCTTTTTTTTCAGTCAATCCGGTAATGGTCAGTCAAAGAAAACTATTGTGATAATTAATGTGCTTGAATCTTTATTTCCGGACAGTTATGTCTGATCATATAGGTACCTTATATCTTCAAACCAAAGCGATCCAGGCTTGAAGAGACGATTTAGGTATATCTGGGATTATCACTGTGAGATTTGTAATTCTCATCATCATCATCAATTTGAATCTCAGCGATTATCTATAGTATTTTTTTCTCTATTTTCAGACTTAGGTGCCTTTGTTCTGGCAATCTTGCCTCCAAGAGGTTGAAGATCAACCGTTGAAACGTGGTTGAAACTCATATTATGTAATCCAAAGGAGTTTTTGTAGCAGTGTTACATTGGGCCCCTACTTGCATTTAAGGCTTTTTGAGGCGTGATTGAAGGATAAACCAACAAACACACTTTCACATTTTATAATATTAGTATGGATTGACATCATGATTGTAATGAATCAGTCCCATACTTAACTTCTTTAAAACAATCTTGCATAAATAATAAACATAAAACCCTACAATCTATTGTATTATTATACTGAGCGTAGATACACGTATTATTTGTATCCATACAGAGCGTAGGTAAAAAGCATAAAAACTTGATATCCGCCGCACTTATTTACCGGCCACAGTACAGGAGAGGTTTATAAAAGCTAATACAAAACTTATCTGGCTAACAAACGTCGCTCAATAAAAGGTGCGATGAACCTCGACGGTAGTAACCCATATGAGAAATGTTGATGTTTAACACGTATTATTATAGAGCGGATATTACCACTGTTTTTAAAATTTAGTAGCAAATACTGATATTGTAATTAATAATAATGGGACGGGAAAAGTAATAGATGCGTAAGGTGAATAATTTATACAGGATTGACTGTCAACCCCCTATTTTTTCGAAGATTGGATTCGTTAATAATAATTCGCAAATATTTTTACGATTGTGAGACACAGCAGGTTGCAAAAAAAAACAAGTATAATAATTATAGAAATCATGTCGTACAATAAAAGTTTTTTTAATGGAAAGAAAATATTAAGACACTTGATGATACCCGCGACTTTCTCCGCGTGAATTAAGGTTTTTTGATTATCTTTGAACTCCTTAATTTTCCGGGATGAAAAGTAGCCTATGTCCTTCCCTGGGATATAACCTACCTGGGATATACCAAATTTCAGCAAAAGCAAAAAATATGGGCCGGGATAGCGTAGCAGAAAGACAGACAGACACACTTTCGCATTTATAATATTAGTATGGATACAAGAATTACAATTAATTAATTTATTACGTATTGTTCAAATTTCGGACATAAATATAACTTCTGTGGATTTCAAAAAATGAAGAAAGCCTTTCCTAGCTAGTGAGATAATATTAATATGATTTACAAACATCAGCTCTATATAAATCCACCCGTGATCCTGTGAAGTACGCCGACTTTAGTCCGTAGCCGATAATATGGAGACAAATACAAATTGATAAACAAAAAGACATACATTTAATGTTCGTACTTATTTAATGCACTGGGGGGAGTTTATAGAACATAAGTATTTTATACGGATCGAATTTAAAAGCATTGATACGAGTATGATAGTGTAACTTCGAGTCGGGATATTTTTATTGTTTGATGCCTGTTTTGTAAGTGATTGGAATAAACGTGTTTCCATTTTTCTGTAGAATAAATTATTATTCTGTTAGTATACTAATATATACGAATTAGCAAGATATGCGTTTTGAAACGGACCAATGGGCAAAGATTTACCCAATTTGCCTCTGATCACAATTTATTATCATGGTCAAAAAAGTGATCTTCCGTGAATCCAGTTCAAGTAATGATTATTTACGCTTTTATTAGCTGATGTCCGCGACTTCGTCCGCTTGGTTTCAGTTTTTGTATTCCCGCGGGAACTCCTAATTTTCCGGGATTAAAAGTAGCCTATGTCATTTTCCAGGTCCTCAACCCATGCTAAAAATCACTCTGCGTTGCTCCGTTGCGGCGTGATTGAAAGACAAACCGACAAATCCACAAACCAACAAACTTACACACAAACACACTTTCGCATTTATAATATTAGTATGATAATTTTACTTATACAGTGAGAAGTCTTAATATAAACTAAAAGAGTTCCTCAAAACTCAAATGCCGCAGGCGCAACTCTGGAGTGAAGACCCCTATGGTATAAAATTATGATATTCTTAGGATAGCCTAGTGATTTGGACACCCGACCTCCTATACGGGGTCGCGGGTTCGATCCCCGGGCACGTTACGTCACCTCAGATGGATATTAGTGTAGCAGTAATTTTACCGTAAAAGTGCCCAAGGTTGTCATCACTCTTAAAAAAAGTCTTCAACCCATGAACCAGCTTAAACCGCGTGAACAACTTTAATTTAAAGGGAAAGTGGTTAAGGCACTATGTCTGAGAAATAGTATTGCAATTTTTTTTTCTCAAATAGAAATTAATATTATCTGTATCCATTTGCAACAAAATTGTGTTAGTAAATAATTTTTAATGGTTTTTTATCCAATTTAATTAGAGCTAATAGGCTAAGCATCCGCTATTACGGTATATATTAGACACAAAACACTATTATTATCGACACTTAATAGTAACTAGTTTTGGCTGCAGCGTTGCCCACGTGAAATTTAAAATGTCTAGGTCTGAATGTTTCTTAAAAGTCTATATTACGTGTATTTTTAATAACGCACACGTATTTCTTAATCCATACTCCATACTAATATTATAAATGCGAAAGTGTGTCTGTCTCTCTGTCCGTCTGTCTGTCTGTCTGCTACGCTTTTATGGTCCGTCCGTTCAACCGATTTTGATGAAATTTGGTACACAGAGGTTGTATCCCAGGGAAGGACATAGGCTACTTTTTATCCCGGAAAATTGTAGAGTTTGTGACGATTCGTACCTCTCAGTCAAAATATATATATATATTTAAAACAATATTAGAGAATAAAATATAGTATATATAGTGGAGGAGCGATCTCGGTCCATGCTAGAAAGATTTCCGACAAACGGACTGGTCGCCGAACAAGCGACGGCGATGCGATTGTATGCTGTGGTAGCTTGTGTATGTGATGGTGCACAGCGGTGCTGTGGTGTATGCGCTTGATGCGTGCAGTATGTGTCACGATGTCCACCGTCGTTCTCGGGCTGATGCTGAGCAAAGTGGATTCGCTGTTCGTGTAATGGTGCGTGCAGTATGTGTCACGATGTCTGTCGCTCGTTCGAACGCATAATGTCGTTGGAGGCTTCCAACGATATTTGATCCACCTATGGTGGATTTATATACATATTTTAATACAACATACTTACACGTATATTACCTACATATAATCATCGCTGGTTGAGTTGGGGCTGCGGAATGTAGTTATTATGTTCTGCAGTATATCTGACTCTGCCATGCGATCTGCTTATAGATGATTACTTATGCTTACATTATGTAAACCCGTAACTATCGTTACATTCGAACGACAACTAACCATGGTTGGTAGGACGCTGTTTATTATTACCGAAGGTTGGATCACACGTGAGATACCGAATATCTAGCTATGTATTGCACTACGCCTGACTCAGCCTCGACACTTATTCATAGTTGCATGGATTCACAACCTGTGCTACTATACTATTTACGGTTCCATAGATTCACAACCTATGTTACTTGTAAATGCATAGATTCACGACCTATGCTGCGTCACATTGGCTCACAACCTATGTAACGTACAAACGACGTCCTACTACCCATGGTGGTCTCCGCGTTGTATTTAACTAAATTAAAGTATGCTTGCATATGTCGCGCTATTTCCCCAAATGGTGGCCTAGTGGTTTAAGGAGGGGAGGCTGCTGCCTTTTGGTATACTTATGAGACCCATTAGTCGATGACTAATGCCTCTTGGGATACCAAGAGAGGGACGAAGCCTATCATTGGTGAGCGGGGTGGAGCTACCAATCACCATTTACTTTACATTAAATCAATACTTGAAAGCGTTTATAAATTATTTAAAACTTGAACACGTCACTAATATCAGTCTTTAACGTAAACTGAATTATATCTAGATCGGTATACAAGCAAGTCGTTGGGATGGTTGAACTCGAGGCTTCCGAAACTCTAAAAGATCTTGGTTTATTATGGACGCAACATTATGAGGGTCTTACTGCTAGATGATTCACGTGCCACTTTAGAGAGATATTGAATTTTATAGGTAGAGTAAGGTATAGATTCTTAGGGACCCCGTCAGGTTAGTTACAAGTTCCAGCGGGAATCAAAAAAACTTTGAACTTAAAACTTTAATATATAAGTTATATATATTACTAGATGATTCCCGCGACTTCGTCCGCGTGGATTAAGATTTTTTGATTCCCGCGGGAACTCTTTAATTTTCCGGGATAAAAAGTAGCCTATGTCCTTCCCCGGGATACAATCTACCCCTGTACCAAATTTCATCAAAATCGGTTGAGTAGATGGGCCGTGAAAGCGTAGCAGACAGACAGACAGACAGACAGACACACTTTCGCATTTATAATATTAGTATGGAAGTATGGATCTAAGTATATTAAATTGCTAGAAGTCAATGTGATGAACGCATTGGTAGAGAAAAAAAAAATTTTTTTTTAATTTAATTTTGTTACTAATTACTATAAATTATTGTTAAAGTGTACTAATTAAATTATTTATCAATATTTAAAAGTAAAAGTAAAGTAAAATATACTTTATTGTACACCTTTAAAATAAATACACAAAAAAATAATAATATAATGGACATGGCACAACAGGCGGCCTTATCGCTAAAGTAAAGTAAGGCTTTAATTTAATTGACTTGTTTTGTCTGTGACACCATTGACGAATAAACTCTTCGTCCCTTGCTAATGCAGTTTCAGATGGTAGCGGGATAAACAGTTAGGGAAATGGCAGTTAAATTAAACTCATACCCCTAAACTCGTTTCTCGTTTCGTTCTCCACACGGTATTGTACTGGAAGTCAATTCCACTTGGCGACACATCTTTGCCGGTTGTCATATTAGTACTTATAGATACCGTGCCTCGGAGAGCACGTAAAGTCGTCGGTCCTGCGCCTCATCACTCTCCGGCTGTGTCGGATTTTCCATCCCATCGGGCTATGAGAGTAAAGGTTCAGAGAGTGCACCTACGTTTACGCACACACTTGTGCACTAAGTATAATACCTACTTCCCTTGTATATGGCTAATCTCTCTGGAGATTGGCCGCCGTGACCGAAATTCGGTCGGGAGGACATTAGTATACATAGTAGACTATGACATTAATTTTACGACCGCTTAAGCAATTTCACTTACGATTTTTATATCATATCTATTCTGTTCAGACGTCTTGTCGGCACAGGCTGTAGAAACACGACAGGCTTAGCGTCGAGATTTCCCAATTATTTCTCAAGTCATCGATCACTGCAGTTGGTCGGTTAAATGGTCTAACCATTGTCGGTCTAGCAGACGGACGGATCAATGGACCGCGGCTAACTTCAAGCCGTGAACTATACAAATAGGCCCCTGACATGGGAATGCGATGTTTTATAAGATTGCTAATTTTGCTGGCTCTTTGATCACGCTTCGACTCGTGTTTCCATGGCACTTTTGTATTGTCAAGTGGCCTTTGCTCAGTCTTTAGGTACTTTAATCGTATTATATTCGTATTCGCTAGTAAATACTTGTCTTTTTAAATAGTGCTTCCTAAAGCCTAACTTGTAATCTGGAAGGAGTAAGGTGTACGAAGACTAAGAAGTAAGATGCTTTAAGTTTAGTTAAGATATGCTTATTTGAGCACCGTACCTTATAATTATTATACTTGTGAATAGAGCATAATCCATACTAATATTATAAATGCGAAAGTGTATCTGTCTGTCTGCTACGCTTTCACGCCCCATCTATTCAACCGATTTTGATGAAATTTTATCCCGGAAAATAAAGGAGTTCCCTGGAATCTAAAAACTTAATCTACGCGGACGAAGTCGCGGGTATCCTGTAGTAAGTTATAAGGTTTAAGTGAAGGAAAACATTGAAAATTGAAAGTGATTAAATTTTGCAATGTTTTTCCTGCATCATCTTTGTCGGTTTAGCCGATAGACGTCCATAGCTGGACGAAGGTGTCTTGTAAGGAGCTCCACAGAACACAGTCTTGCTTGCTTTCAGCGGCTCCAAAGCCGATAAACGTATGTAGCTGGACGAAGGTGTCTTGTAAGGATATCCACAGAACACAGTATTGCTTGTTTTCAGCGATTCCAAGCTACTCGCTTGAGATTGTCCATCGACATTGCTGGGGGTCTCTATAAGCTGCGCTTTTCGGTGTGAAGCCTCCATCCAAGCACCTTGGGACCACAACGCATATCCAGAAAATCGTAATAGGTATATTTCTAGGTAAATAATTAAAGTTTTTCTTAGACGGTTTAATTATAAGCAGTATTTTAACACGTAACTTGGAAGTCCAATATTTTAAATGATCGAGATATCAGATACCTTTTTCATGTAATTATAAGATTGTTCGCAGTATATCGATTACTATCGAAGATCAGAACAATTATAGTTCCACTATTGACCTGAAATCATAACATATTAATCCCATAACGGTCTACATTTTCACACAGACATAACTTTGTTAGGCTTAGCACACACCTGTATGCGGTTGGTATTGCAATAAATAGGAAGTAAATATTTATACTTCATGCAAATAAACTTTTAGAATCGCATTTGAATCGTCAATTGAAATATCCTACCAAGGAGAGCAAGCAAAAAACTAATTATGTGCCAATGAAGAGTCGCTATTTATTTTTTTAATTATCAAATCATTGTATCACGTAAAAAGGTTTACTTTTTGTATTATTTCAACTTTTACAGTCATAAATAAACGTAAAAGTAAGTAAATTTATGACCTATATACGTCTACAGAAACAGAAGAAAATTTATTGGAATTACCCAGCTACAATTTAATTTATTCGTTTCTTAAGAGGATCGTCTAGTTGTAAATTTTCATACAAAAAGCGATAACGTTTTTCTTCCCGTAAATGTTGTCCAATTTTCATAGTTTTTAGAAATTTTGCAGATACAATGAAGAACTATGCTCGTACGTTTTAATTTTAAAGAAATATTGTTTATGTTAAAAGTTATTAGCGTCTAAATATCCATATTTTTGACCTAAAAACTTCCTCGAGTATTTTTTTTTTTTAATTTAACTAAACTAAAATACTAAAAAAATAAAACGTACGAGCCTAGATTAAGGTGTACTGAATCTAATGAGACCAAAATTGTCTAATTTCGTAAGCGTTTGGGGGGGTAAAAACGTTATCACCCGAAACAATATTTCAAGAATAAAATGTAGGCATATGCCTACTGGACTTGCAACTCTCTCTATCGCACGATACGGAGAAGGCAGCGAAGCGTTGTGAAACAGATAGCATTATTGAACATACCTACTCGCGTCGCGTTTCGTCACTAGACGATCCTCTTAACACTTATGATAAGCATCACAAATTATAATTATTAATTTCCATGTAATCAACATGAAAAGATGGTCTTCACTAAGTGTAACAAAAAAACCCAGGTGGATTTTTGATACGCGATGCGTAGCGGCGCGGAACGCCTGTGTACTCCAGCCTTAATGACTGTGGAGCAGACACGTGCCTACAATTATTTTTATAACACGTAATGACATGTTATTACATGCCTCGATATCGGATAAATTGGAAACAAAATAATGTGGTTTTTACCATGTTGTAGTTATTTGTTACTTCGGTGCTCGTATGTAGAGAATGGTTCCTGAAATTAGGTTGCAATAAAGTACCTACTTACTAAAATGTATCTGCTGCTAGGAATTCAAGTGAAACTCATCCAGAAACTGAACCCGGCTGAGCTTATGTGCTGTCCGGTCTGAATGCGCTTCAGGGTTTTTAAGAATGAAGTGATAAGAATTAATCGCATGGTGGGTTCTACTAAGTATTCCTCACTACAGATGGTGAGTACATTCGTTATCGCTAGATATATCGACGGAAAATATAATAACTATGTAATCAATTAACCGAATTTGTATCTTCTTCCTGATCATTCTTATTTCAGATTTAGGCAACTGGCTAGTTTTCCACTCTGTTCGCCACCTGCTCTAAGCTCTCCAGATCTATGCTCTGCCGTGGACCTCATATTGAACCACTGGATAAGGTTTTTAGGCCTGGATATTCGTTTTCTTACAGGTCGTTATTTCATACACGTAAAACTTTAAACAAATCTTCTATAGAGCGTTTTTTAACATTACTAAATATCAACTTATCTCCAATAGAGATAAAGACGTGGTCAAAGAGCATACTCAAGTTTTTTTGTGTGTTGCGTCGGCTGTTTATTAATTAGTTGCATGTATTAGGTACGGGTAGATACAAGCCTGCCTGCTCTTGATATGTTCTGACAATACATCAAAATTCAAAGAAGGCGTAAAAAAATGATCGATCGTGTTTGATGTGTACCTATAATAATAATTATTGTTAATAAATATCGGACTATAGGAAAATTAAATAGTATAATTAATCTGTAGTAATAGTATAATTAAATAGTTTAATCTGTGTTCGAGATTTCTTTTCAATCTTTTTTTTTATCCACTATGTTATAAATTAAACACTACAACTTTGTGGCAGTAGTAATTTTATTAAACTTTTAACTTTATGTGCACTCTAGAGTATTAATTTGTTCTATCCAAAAGGTATTTTTTTACAGAGTCAACTGTGGAGTCAATCGTCACATACTAAAACTAAATACATATGTAAAAATACCACAGACAATATACTACACACTACAAGTTAGCCCTTGACTGCGATCTCGCTTGATGGTAAGTGACGATGCAGCCTAAGATGGTAGCGGGCTAACCCGTTAGGGGCATGGCAGTTATATTAAACCCAAACCCCTATTCGGTTTCTACACGGCATCGTACCGGAACGCTAAATTGCTTGGCGGCACATCTTTGCACATTAGGGTGGTAACTAGCCACGGCCGAAGCCTCCCACCAGGCCAGACCAGGGAAAATTCAGAAATTATGAATTCCCAAATTAACCCTGCCAGGGATCGAACCCGGGACCTCCCCACGTTAAAAGACAACAGCACTCAACACTGCGCCATGGAAGTCGTCTGGGCAAACGTCAGATATTTCCAATTCGTGGAAAGTGAGTTTTCAAACTACCCACTTTTTCGACAAATTTTCTTCGGTCGCTTGACGCGGGCGCTAAAAACTAGCGCCGCCTCCCCATTCGAGTTCCGCTCCTACCTTGAGTACGTGAGTAAGTATGTGTCGTGAGTCTAATATTTTCGTGTAAGAGCAACGTGGCCGGCGAGGTGTAGAATCTCACAAACGTCAAGAAATCGTCACGCTCAGATTTACCTAGACTTTCGTTATAAAACTGATCATATTATTTTACCTACTGTTTTATATAGACATCAGTCGAAACACGGGTCTAAACGACGAAAAACTTTTGAACTCAATAACGCACGACTGCCTATTAGTGCGAAATAAAGCTGTTATTGATGTATGCCTGGTACAAACTAGCTAACCAGCTTGATGCTTAATTATTGGCATTTTCCCAGGTACACCTCCGTCCAGCAGACGACGTCTAAAAACTTTTGAACCCAAAAACGAACGTCTAACTGACAATTAATGCGAAATCAAGGCTACAATATTCTCAAGTTCGTTAACAGAGCTCTACATATAAATAAAGCTGTTATCATTTATGTATGCGTTTATGTTTTTGTGTTTGTATATATTTTAATGGTGTACAATAAAGTATATTTTACTTTACTTTTACTTTATGCCTGGTACAAACTAGCTAACCATCTTGATGCTATTAATTATTTACATTTTTCCAGGTACTTAGAGTAGAATAGAAACTAGATGCACAATACATGTTGCGATACATGAAAAACAACTCAGTCCAACAGACGACGGCGACGTCTATAAACTTTTGAACCCAAAAACAAACGACTGCCTGTTAGTGCAAAATTAAGGCTACAATATTCTCAAGTTCGTTAACAGGGCTCTACATATAAATAAAGCTTTTATTATTTATGTATGCCTGGTACAAACTAGCTAACCGTCTCGATGATATCAGCAGGATGGCAAGGTAAACGCTATCTGATCGAGAATCAGTTGTGATCGATTAATTTATGTACAGTTTTACATACTTAATAGAAATTATACAATTGACATTTCCAAGGTACTTAGAGTAGAATAGAAACTAGATGCACAAAACATATTGTAGCGATACATGAAAAACACATCCGTCCAGCAGTCGACGACTATTATAGGTCGTAACGACGACAGTAAACTCTTCAACCCAAAAACGCACGACTGTGCGAAATTAAGGCTACGATATTTTCTAGTTCGTTAACAGGGCTCTACATATAAATAAAGCTGTTATTATTTATGTATGCCTGGTACAAACTAGCTAACAGTCTCGATGCTATCAGCAGGATGGCAAGGTAAACGCTATCTGATCGAGAATCAGGTGTAACTGTATATGTTACTCTCACTGCCGGCACAGTTGCTAGTTTTTGCGATACAAGCACTCAAGATTCGGATCTTGTTTATCTTTTGATATAATTAAAATTTAATTTTTAATTAAACACTGCATTGTTAAGTTAAATTTTCAGTTACCTTATACCAATTATCCATACTAATATTATAAATTATTATAAGTATAGATGTTGCTATGCTGTATGTCTGTCTGTTACGGGTAAATTGGAACGGATAAGTTCAAATTTGGTATAGGGATAGTTTGTATCCCGGGGAAGGACATAGGCTACTTTTTATCCCGGAAAATTAACGAGTTCCCGCGGAAATTCAAAAAAATCCACGCGGACGAAATCGCTGGCGTCATTTAGTATACATATAAAATCCATACTAATATTGTAATTGCGAAAGTGTGTCAGTCTGTTTTCTGTTAAGCTTTCCCTGCCCATCATTTCAACTGATTATAACGAAATTTGGTTCAAAAGTAGGGTACATCCCTTGGAAAAACATAGGCTATTTTTATTCCTGATTCCTGCAAACGGACATATGCAAGTTTTTTTCCCGGAAAATGAAGTGTTACCACGGGATAATCTATCTATCTATACTTATAATAAAACTGTAACAGGTCCAATTCTGTACATTGAAGATATTTTGAAATTTTTTTTGGAGGGCACTCATTATTCGATACTGAAGCCAAATCTGTAATTTTTTTCATTTTTGTCTGTCTGTCTGTCTGTCTGTCTGTCTGTATCTTGGCCGCGCATCACGCCGAAACTACTGAATGAATTCAAACGAAACTTGGCACGATTTGAGCCCATACTACGAGGTAGGACATAGGATACTTTTTATCTCGAAATTCTACCCCCGAAGGGGTGAAATAGGGGTTGAAAGTTTGTATGAAAGTCCTTAATTTCTCAAGTTAGAGCCATGAAACTTGACATATGAGCTGCGGGTTGAAAATGGAGACATACGTGTTTCACAGTTTTTGAAAATTCGACCCCCAAAAGGGTGAAATAGGGGATGAAAGTTGGTATGAAAGTCCTTCGTTTTTCAAGATGTTTTACAAGTTATATCAACGAAACTTTTTATTTTGGCTTACGGTAAAAAATAAAGAAGTACGTGTGTCACAGTTTTTCAAAATTCCACCCCTAAGGGGGTGAAATAGGGGGTGAAAGTTTGTATGAAAGTCCGTCATTTCTCAAGTTACGAGTGATTAAACTTGGTATACAAGCTACCGGTTGAAAATGAAGAAATAAGTGTATTACAGTTTTTCAAAATTTCACCCTCAAAGGGGTGAAATAGGGGTTGAAAGTTTGTATGAAAGTCCTTCATTTCTCAAGTTATAGCCATGAAACTTGGTATATGAGCTGCGGGTTAAAAATGAAGACATACGTGTTACACAGTTTTTCAAAATTTCACCCTCAAAGGGGTGAAATAGGGGTTGAAAGTTTGTATGAAAGTCCTTCATTTCTCAAGTTACTTATATCGATGAAACTTGGTATACAAGCTACCGGTTAAAAATGAAGAAATACGTGTTTCACAGTTTTCGTAAATTTTACCCCCGAAGGGGTGAAATAGGGGTTGAAAGTTTGTATGAAAGTCCTTCATTTCTCAAGTTATATCCATGATACTTGGTATATGAGCTGCGGGTTAAAAATGAAAACATACGTGTTTCACAGTTTTTCAAAATTCCACCCCCAAAGGGGTGAAATAGGGGTTGAAAGTTTGTATAAAAGTCCGTCATTTCTCAAGTTATTTCGATGAAACTTGGTATATCCACGCGGACGAAGTCGCGGGCATCAGCTAGTGTAACTATATAAGCGATTATTTGTAAAAGAAAGGAAACTTTCTACACTTGTATATGGTACTTCCAATGAAACGTGAAAAGCTGGAATTAAATCCGAAAGTAGTTATAAAATAAAAATATCTTTTTATAATTGTTTTAACTATTCCAAAAAAATCGAAGCAAAAAGTCAAGCGGAAGTAAAGCCATAGTAATATATAAATCACGTCAAATGAAATGGACATGAGAACATCATTAATGTTTGCTTGCATACGTACTTAAGTCCACTGTTTTATCCTTTATACTATATTAACTTTAACTAAGTATATAATATTTAACATTAACACATCTTTATCATTACATAAAACTATTACATTAATTCGATCATTAATTATATTTTTACACAAAAACTTATATTTATTAAGACATCCCCATAATAATGAGCACTCGCACCGTGTGAACGTCAGCTTTTTGTCCAATCAACAAGAATCATCGCAACTATTACACACCTAGTTAACTTTTTACAATAAAAACTGTAAGCACGTGCGGTGGAGTGTTTGTTAAACAACATTAAATTGCTATTTGTAGCCCTTAAATGGTTAACCCGTAAGGTTTATTTTACTTCAGCAAGCGGGTTCGTTTGAAAAGGTGCGAAAAATAACGCTAGTATGGACTAGGTTTCCCAGCTCATCTAGTTTACCAGGACAAGTCTTCAGTATTGAAAAAAAAGTTTAGGCTGTGTTTGCGTAATCAGTGTTCGGCATTTGAATCAATACAAAATTATATCCACTATCTTATCAATAGAGGTATTGTTCCAAGTTTTCGCTGAAGGGCATCATTATAATATTTTGGTTTATGATAAATCGTGAGTATTCATTGAACATTACTGTAATTATAGGGTGTCTCTTTAGATATTTTGGAATTTTCGTTGTTCTATTTTGGCATAGGTAATGTAGTTTAAAAGTTAGGTTAAAGACACGCTACTTACGTAAAACAGTAAACACGATATTACTTATTTAAAAGCAAAAACTGTGACAAATCTGTGTCTGGTGGACAAAATTCAGTTCTATATAGAGCGCTTCACTTTAATTAGGCTCACGTTAGAGCAATTAGACAAAGTGTTTTTCCCGTCCAACGGAGGTTTCGCGTACGCGTTTTGTCCTGTCCACTCTCTAGTATATTTTCGTAAACTACTAACTCCAGTTTTTAGACAAACCTTATCTATACGTAAAATATAGCACATGAAAACAGAAGAAATTATTTAGGTTGTCACTGTTAAGTCCTGCGTTCAAAAGCATTATCGTGGCAACCCTACCAATGGAACGTACCGTGTTAAATTACCCTGAAAATGTTATTCTGTTCGCAGCTAATTCGATGGCCATCGTCACGGTAGGTTGACCGTGTGTAACGCCCCTTAAACGATCGTGTGTTATCTGCTTAATTGAAATGTATGTAAACTTTAATGTGAGTGGCGTGTTGAAAATTAATGGCTAATTAAGAAATTCACGCTGACATTAAAAGGGGAGTTTATTCTTAGTTAAATAACAGTGAAATCCACTTGTTTGTCGCAAGTTTTCGTAAATACTAACTGGAATGAAAATTGTATTTATAGGCAGCCTATCACTATAATTAAAATAAAATAAGTCTAAGAAATACCATAATAATAGGGAAAGAAAGAATAATAATATGTTTTGTAAATGAAGGCTATTTTTAAGGATCTGAACTTACAATATTCATATAACCTGCATTGAAAATGCGAATTTCAATGCCTGTTGAGCCAACCTGAAACTCAACTCAACGAAGTCAATTTCAGACGAATACGTACAGAAAGATCTAAGGTAATAATTATTAGACTTTCAAATATTTTGTTGTGTTAAGTTATTGAAGTTTTCTGTTTACCTGTTTAATACTATACAATCTTGGGAAGTTATGTCATTTAGGTACCTATCTATGACCTATCTAGATACAACGACCTCAATTTATATAGACGGGCCCTGTCAAACACGTATGACTCGGTCATAGATAGTGTAGGTCATAGTCATAGAAGCCGTAAGGCCAATTAGTAAAAAAAATATCAAACAGTTTGTATCATACAGCGGAAATTTAATGATTGCGTATTGGATAGAAATATTTTAAATGGAAAGATTAAATAACGCTTTTTTGGAAATCGACGTCCCCCGCGAATAATCCGGTAATCGAAAAAGTCAAAATGTTCAGGAGAAATAAAAGAAGCATTTTTATTAATAACTCCACTAAACAACAAGTATCAGAGACATTTTATATCATATATGGTAGCTAATTTTTCCAGCTATCTTGTTATTTCAACCAAATTTAATTAGTACCAAGGTCTTCGTTATAATTGAACTAAATGCATTTTACTATACTAATTTATGTAAAGCTCTGATCAGTAGTGTCACTTACGATATTATTCGTGTAAAATTCTATTGCCGTCTGCAACAGTTATATCGTGCTGCGATATTATTCGTGCAAATAGTTTTGTTTATTGTACATTTGTAAAAAGCAATTACTATACTATTCGCCTGTTGAAAAATAACGTACGTTTTATTGTTTTGATCATTACCGTTTATTCGAATAATTTGCCTGAGTATTATTATATTACTTGTCATGAAATAAATGATATTCTAGTTAATAAAACAACTTTGGTTTTTGGTTAGTTTAAAAAGTAATTGATATAATTATTATCTTAAAAAAATTTACACTTTGGCCTAAAGACAGGACATACTATTATGAATAACACTACACAGGACTATTACGGTTAAAAATTAGTCAGAATCCTCATCACCACCTGATTTATAGACAGAGTCACTATAGCTTAAGTTCCTATAAAATAGTTGGTAATGGCTAGGAATTGCTTTAGAGTCACACAGGCTTAGGAGATCATCGTACAAAGCCTTTCTAATAGGGAGAGGCTCATCGTATGGTGACTTTAATACAATATTTAAAATTTTTTTGGTGACCTGTTTGTGCCAACGCTGTCTACTACTGCCTGCATCATAATCCAACTCAATATAATCCTGATCAAAATCATATTTGAAGAGAAAACTGTTAGGTTTAGTATAACTATGTCACACTTGCGAGAGAATATCAATTTCGAGGGACGTTCGAGACCTTCCTTGAGGCTCCCTCGAGTGAGGATGAGTCGAGGGGCTTTCGAGGTTACGACTAAGAATATGGGTGAGAGTCGCTAACTATGGGCCTCATAAGAAAGCTCAGGGTCACTCAGCGGGCGATGGAGAGAGCAATGCTCGGGGTTTCTTTACACGATCAAATCAGAAATGAGGAGATCCGCAAAAGAACTAAAGTAACCGACATTGCTCGACGTGTTGCGAAGCTGAAGTGGCAATGGGCAGGGCACATAGTTAGAAGAACCGATAGACGTTGGGATCCCAAAGTGCTGGAGTGGCGACCACACACTGGAAAGCGCAGCGTTGGCAGACCCCCTACTCGCTGGATGGACGACATAAGAAGAGTCGTAGGGAGCCGCTGGATCCAGGCGCGGCGCGGCGCAAGAAATGCGTGTGGAAATCCTTGCAAGAGGTATATGTCCAGCTGTGGACGTCTATCGGTTGAGGATGATGATACTGTCGTTTTGAAGCTATCTCAACATTTTCAGAATAGTTCTGTTTTGCAAACCATGTCATGTAGAGCCGATACATTTTTGAAATATTTAGAGACTAGCTGATGCCCGCGACTTCGTCCGCATGGATCGACGTTTTTCGGTTCCCACGGGAACTCCTTAATTTTCCAGGAAAAAAAGTAGCCTATGTGTTATTCCAGACTATAATCTATCTCTGTGCCAAATTTTATCCAGATCCGTTCAGCTGTTGGGGCGTGATTGAGTAACAAACCTCCATATACATCCATACATCCATGCCCATCCAAACTTTCGCATTTATAATATTTACTAGATGATGCCCGCGACTTCGTCCGCGTGGATTAAGGTTTTTTGATTCCCGCGGGAACTCCTTAATTTTCCGAGATAAAAAGTAGCCTATGTGCTATTCCAGACTATAATCTATCTCTGTGCCAAATTTCATCCAGATCCGTTCAGCCGTTGGGGCGTGATTGAGTAACAAACATCCATACATCCATACATCCACACATCCATACATCCATACATCCATCCAAACTTTAGCCACTTTAGCCTATGTCCTTCCTCGGGATATAACCTACCTCTATACCAAATTTCAGCAAAATCGGTTGAAAAGATGGGCCGGGAAAGCGTGGCAGACAGACAGACACACTTTCGTAACACGTCACATTTATAATATTAGTATGGATTTGATTCACACAAATATTCTCGTTTAGATTATTTTCTTATGTAGTGCGAATCTACTTTGGGAAATAAATTAATATGATTTCTTATACTGTCTTCTGTATCTAGCTTCATCTGATGTGGTCTATTCTGATGTTTTTAACCTGTATTACTTCTTACTTAATTACGGTAGTAAACTGTTTACCCGAATAATATCGTAAAAGTTTTTACTGATAAATCCTTTTGGTATTTTTTTTCGTAAAGATCTAAAACAATATTATTCGTTTAAAATACTTTTTAATGCATTTTAATGGAACACTCACGTAATTTTTCATATCTTTGTAAATATCGATAGAAAAAGTCTGAAAAAAATTCACATGATTCATTTTTAATTCTAGA
Source organism: Erebia ligea (assembly GCA_917051295.2). Classification (NCBI taxonomy): domain Eukaryota; kingdom Metazoa; phylum Arthropoda; class Insecta; order Lepidoptera; family Nymphalidae; genus Erebia; species Erebia ligea. The sequence goes on from OU785241.1 coordinate 6,449,645, forward strand.
TGCCTAAAAACACATAACATGAAAAACCCCGTAATGCTCATTACCGGATTATTCGCGGGGGGCGTCGAAATGTATAATTGTGAAATAAAAAACTTACCTTAAAATAAATATTATACAGTGCCAAACTAATTATAATCCTTTAGAGTTTAGATGTTAAATTTAAATAACAAATTATCTACACGAACGTGATAGCGCTACGACGGGGACAAAGACAGGCTTACGACAGGTGTGGAACGTGCTCTACAAGTCGGACGCCGAACTTTTTTCAAAAAGAAAAACAGAAGTTTAAAAACTTCACCCATTCGGATTTAATAATTATATCCAACTATTAAGTCCAATTACCAACTTGATATAGGTAGGTATTGGGGCTTATTTTTTAATACTAGGTACTGAATTAACGAATAGTATAATATATTGTTTTCAATTAAACGACAAATTGCGGGCATCTAGACTCTTGTTTAATTAATTTATGCATCTGGTTGATAACATATTCTAACTATCGTTAATCAATGATAACTATTCCAAATAACGTTATAGTTGTTTACACATATTTATCGTAATGATAATCTTATCGTCACGTCTATCGATAGATATAAATGTCGAGATTTATTTTAAACACCACTACACCGTTTTACATGCATATATTTACAATTAAATAACGGTATATTGAATTGCAAATCAGCGAATTACTATTACTGCCTCGTTGGTCTAGTGGTTGGCATGTTCGACTGCAGCCGACGAGGTCCCGGGTTCGAGTCCCGGGTCGGGTCATAATTGAGTATTGGGTTTTTCTGACTAGAAATTCTCAGTACTAGCCCGGAGTTAGGAAGTTTGGTGGTGTTTCACCCCCGTGCCTCGGAGAGCACGTTAAGCTATCGGTCCCGGTTGTTGTCACTAACATGATAATAGTCGTTAAAGCTCGCCAACCCGCATTGGAGCAGCGTGGTGGGTCTAAGCTCTAATTCCCTCTCTCCTATGAGAGTGGAGGCCTGTGCCCAGCAGTGGGACGTCAATGGGCTGTAGTGGTAGTGGTGGTGGAATTACTATTTAACTAGTTTTTACATCACTACTTGTGTGTGTTGTCAACTTGTTAATTGCTAGGACTGACCAGCCCCCAAGTTTTCACAAGTTTACGTCGAATCATAGACTTAAATGTTAATTGTTAATATATAAACCAGGGTAATAAAGCCTTCAAAAATCTACGCATATTATTATTATTTAGATTTGCGATTTTTTGTGTCCAGCACTGAATACAAAGAATATTGTTATTATTCTTTCACCTAAAATTAATTTACGCTCACAATATCTTAAGGTGTTTTAGAAAAACCGCAAATTGGACGCCATCATTGGTTATTCAGTCACAAAGCCTATTTACTAAATAGTATTGAGACATATTGTATTCTACGGCCGTTTTATGCGTAATAATGTACGCGAATTTTTATTGACGCGTGTTCATGCTTAGATTAGACTAACTCTAGGTTTATATTTACATATGTAATACTAGATGATGCCCGCGACTTCGTCCGCGTGGATTAGGGATTTTTGATTCCCGCGGGAACTCCTTAACTTTCCGGGATAAAAAGTAGCTACCTACCTCTATACCAAATTTCAGCAAAATCGGTTGAAAAGATGGGCCGGGAAAGCGTAGCAGACATACAGACAGACAGACACACTTTCGCATTTATAATATTAGTATGGATATGGATGTCAGCCTCCTAATGTTTTAGCTATTCGGGACTCTTAAGCTGTAAGGCTCTTTTTAATGTGAGCTATTCGAGTAGCCGAACTTAAAAGCTATTCTTTGTTGGAGTTTTATTAGATAATATAATAGATACATACCTGATACTGAATTTCTTAACAGTTAATTAGTTTTTACATCACTACCTGTATTTGATATTCAGTTTCTCGGACTATTAAAATAGTTTTCACGCAATAAAAACAAATTGTCTCTTTTTCTAATATTTGAGCTTAAAGCACCAATATGGCGGCTCAACCTTCGTGGACCTGCCGTCGCAAGATAATGTCCGGACCACAGAACATATAATATATGTTCTGTGGTCCGGACCTTCGGATTATTCACTCATCACTAGAACTTCCGAAAAATATTCTTTCTTAGTGCGAGTCAACGTGCTAAAGACACCCTACATGGAAAATCTTCCTAGACCCACAGTAGTTTCTCCTTTTATTACAAATTTGACAATCATTTTGCTGGCTAGAAACCAGACTAAGTTTGTTGTGGACTTTTCTCAGAAAAGTTTGGAACCGTCGTTTATTTTAAATTGACGTTAATAAATAACTTTTAAAAAGTGCAAACTGATAGCATATTCTTTTAGAAAGAGTTTACAAATATAGATCGATTCAGTTTGGTTTTATCTTACAATCTGTTCTTATGGTAAGGTTTGTGATATCCTAAAGAACGACGGCGTTGCTCTAGGAATTTGAGTGTCCAAACTTAAAAGCGATTCATTGTTCCGATTACGGTCCGAATTTAGAACTCAGGTGACGCTATAAAATCGTATGTTTTTGACTTTCACCGTCAGTCTGCCATCGTCTTCCCACGATGGTAGTGCTATAGTAGTTTGGTAGGCAACAATTAGACAATTGTCGGTCATTTTAACGACCAATAAAATCGGGTTTGAGCCTCTCATTAACCGCATTCTTCTGATACTTCCGCTTTTATAGTTTTACTAATCAACGCTTCGAGATTAATATGGGTCCTATACAGTATACGTAATGGCGTCGGTGTGTTGAGATTAACTTTATTGGCCCCGTGGATCAGACAATTGGTCGTATAGATAATTGAGTCTTGGATCGGCTTTTTTCTACTGAACATTTTCCCTTGTGTTTACTGTTAGGGCCATTATTGTGGCATCCATATGGAGCGACTAATTTAGATTAATGTTGGCTTACAGCCGATTCACGCGACTTAGTTTATGTCACAAAATACTGCAGTGAAATCATAAAACTACGGATATTTCAGTACGATAGGCCATGAAGATGAGGCTATAGAACATCACGCTAGACAAATGCAGACGAAGAACTCTCCGATATGCAGGTTTCCTAACGACGTTTTCCAACACCGCTAAGCATCTGATATTAACTTACATGAACACAAAACTCATATAACTCAGTTTTCTACTATATTTTTATTGTTTATGTATTGTAACCTATTGGGTGTCCTAAAATAAATGAATTAAAATAAATAAATTAAAAAATTAAGTCCAAAAATCTAGAAATTAATGCCTGAGGTTCTAACTATGGATCCGTCGTTGTGTTAACTAAGTCTATACTTATAATAAAACTGTAACAGGTCCAATTCTGTACATTGAAGATATTTTGAAAATTTTTTTTGGAGGGCACTCATTATTCGATACTGAAGCCAAATCTGTATTTTTTTTCATTTTTGTCGGTCTGTCTGTCTGTCTGTCTGTCTGTATCTTGGCCGCGCATCACGCCGAAACTACTGAATGAATTCAAACGAAACTTGGCACGATTTGAGCCCATACTACGAGGTAGGACATAGGATACTTTTTATCCCGAAATTCTACCCCCGAAGGGGTGAAATAGGGGTTGAAAGTTTGTATGAAAGTCCTTAATTTCTCAAGTTATAGCCATGAAACTTGATATATGAGTTGCGGGTTGAAAATGAAAACATATGTGTTTCACAGTTTTTCAAAATTCCACCCCCGAAGGGGTGAAATATGGGTTGAGAGTTTGTATGAAAATCCTTAATTTCTCAAGTTATAGCCATGAAACAGCATTTGGGCTTTCGTTAAAATATGAAGAAGTACGTGTTTTACCATTATAGGGGGATTATACCGTGGGATAGTAATATAGGCTACTTTTCATCCTGGAAAATTAACTGAAAAACTTATTCCACGCGGACGAAGTCGCGGGCATCAGCTATAAAGAATATACATACATACATACATACATAGGCTACTTTTTATCCCGGAAAATTAATGAGTTCCCGCGGGAATCGAAAAAACTTAGTCCACGCGGACGAAGTCGCGGGCATCAGCTAGTAGGTATATAAAGTTACTGACGAAATATCGAACACCTAGGATAGGTACCTACTTGAGCTACACGTCCCATCCAATGTATCATTAAATCTAATATTTTATGATTTTGTTTTAATAATAAATGAGTTCTTAAATCTCCTTTGTCCAGCCGTGGGATAAAACGCTACGCAGGTGGCCGGTGTATGTAATAATTGTTCGTAATCGACATGTTTTAATTAGCACCTTCTGTAATTGTATTTTCTGCTGATTTATGTAGCAACGCCCCTAGGCTGTAAACCAATTTTATTGTTTCATGAAATTTGAACTGACAATCTCTCTGACGCAGTGGTAAAGTGGAAGCCACCTTATGATGCCTTGAGGTTCCTGGTTCAAGCTTTAGTTTTTTTGACGACCTCCGTTACGCAGTGTGTAGCGCTGTTGTCTTAACGTACGGAGGTTCGGGGTTCGACCCCCGGCAAGGTCAATTTAGGAATTTATAATTTCTGAATTTTCCCTGGTCTGGCCTGGTGGGAGGCTTCGGCCGTGGCTATTTACCACCCTACCGGTAAAGAAGTGCCGCCAAGCGATTTAGCGTTCCGGTACGATGCCGTGCAGAAACCGAATAGGAGTATGGGTTTAATTAACTGCCATGCCCCTAACAGTTTAGCCCGCTACCATCTTAGACTGCATCATCACTTACCATCAGAAAAAAAAACATAAGGTAAGATAGGCAGGCTTTTCAACCGACTTCCAAAAAAGGAGGAGGTTCTCAATTCAGCGCGTATTTTTTTAAAATGTGTACATCGGTACATATCTCCGTGGTTTCTAAGTCGATTTGAAAATTTTTTTTTCAGTGGTTAGAGGAAGCTCCCGAGGTGGTCCCAAAAAATACTGACTTCAATTCCTCAATCCTGATGCTGTAGGTGTACCGTTCTACATGAAATCCTCAAAACTAGGGAGTTAGGAAATTTTGATGGTGAATTCATATAGTAGGTATCAAGTCACGTGTATACGATTCAACACTCAGAGTTCCAGAGTCCCAACTCCTCAACCCTAACGCTGCAGGGTACAGAACTCCTTAAAAATAGCGATTTAGGATTTTTTTATGGTGAATTCATATTGTAGGTGTCAAGCAACGACTTCATACCCAAGTCCCAGCTCCTCAACTTTAATGCTGCAGGGTACTGCGCTCCTAAGCCGTGGGGATTTAGAGTACACTAAAAAGTTAAAAATAAAATTTATTTCCAAAAAAGATAAGTAAATAATAATTTTGATTTCTACACACTCTGTTGAAGTCAGACGAGTACATAATATAACAAAGATAGGCGAAGTTGACGCGTCAGGCTTAGGTCAGGCGTCTTACGTGATAAAAATTAATTCAGAAGTGTTAGACGGAAAATTAAAGCAAGTTTGTATAGGGCTCTATTGCCTGTATGGTTCTGGAATTTAGTCTAGACTTGGCAACACTAATCTAGGACTCTATGTTGGGTAGTGTTCTAGTGTATTAACGGCGTGTATCTAATAAAAGTATAATAATTGGTGGATAAACAGAGCTTTTTTATAGTAGAAGGTAGGTTATTTGACAAGGTAATTTAAAATAACGTTATTATTATCTAGGTAATCCAACTCTCCATAAATTTAATTCACACCTCTATACGATATTAATATAAATAGACAGTATTATTTCATCCGCAATATTAGAAATAGATATAAATAGGTGGGCCCTTTATCAAAAATGCTAATGTGATAGCTTCCCACATTCGTTTGGAGATTAAAAAGTTTCAAACACGTCCGGCAGCAATTAATTTGCGGCATTATAAAATTTGTTAAAGCTATAATAGGTATCTTATATCGGTGTCTGTTATTGATTGGTAAGACCTTATTTATACAGAGATAAGTTTTGGTATGTTTAGTGGCGAAAAGTCTTAATTACGGCATTAAAAATGACAGAAGAAATATTAATATTGTCTATTCCCAATAAAATCCTACCTCTAATTCCAATATTAAGTATAAACGCGAAAGGGTATTTGTTTGTTTGCTGGATTGATGGTTAATCCTTTTACCAAGCTGAGGGGATCAATTGGTCGACGCGACTTTCGCATGGATGTATCTAGTTAAATTTCTTTACTCATTATATAGACCTGGAAAATATTATAGATATTTTTATCTATGATATTATTTACTCTCTTAAAGTAAATGAGGCTTTAATTAAGCATGCGTACAATCTATCAATATTTTGTTACTGTGCATCAATATAATTTATTTTAATATTTAGCGTGGGAATCTAATAAATAAGGATTTAAGTAGTTTTTATGGATATTTCTGTTTATTATATTTGGATTTATTTTCGTCATATTTTTTTATCGTCGTCAAATAAAAATGCACTAAATTAATACACAAAAAACATCATAGATGGTAATAAGGTGATGAACCTTAGTTGGGTTTTTTTTGTCTTACAGATTTTACCTTGGTTACCTACTTTGATGGAATCAAATTAATAAAGTAAATTGCTTTAATTAAGCAGACGACGTCAAAAGAGTCGCAGAAAGCCGCTGAATACATGGTGTAGGGACAAGACCATGGAGACCACCTTCCACCACCACGAGACCTTTTCCCAGCAGTGGACATTCATCCATCATTTTGAAAAACATTATCAAAACTTGAATTATTCTAAAACATAATAATTATATTTATTATAATAATTATAAAGATGTTAAAGTTTTATCTCATACCTTTCTAGTTTCTATCATGTGAACTTGTTTGTAAGTTCTTAAAAGCTGTTCAATAATAAGCTTGTTAGACGAAAAGACAGTCTCAATGCGGATGAAAAACTGGTACTAAACAATGTACAAACGATTGAAGGAAAGTAGACGTTCAAGTTAGCGGACCAAGGATATTTTAAACTTGATAATGATACTAGAGAGGATAAGGTAAAAGGTAAAAATTTAGTTTCTAATTTCGGAGATTGGTAATCATTACATTTTGTCCGCATTTTTTGGCTTCAAATTAAGAAACCCGCTACTACTCCTTACTTTTGACTGTCTTTTTTAAGCAAAAAGTATTTAATTACTTCATTCTACAGGTGTTAGAAGAAATGTCCAGAATGTACTCGTAGCATTATATTATACAGCTTAACAGTGATCTTTTAGCAGTGCCTCAGTGAGTATTTTAATAAGCAATTAAAATACGTAAGGAGTCGCTAATTAATTAAAACGAAGCAAACGGTGGCAGTGAGTAACAATAAATTATTATTTATTTTTGTTAATGTTGCTTGCCATGCCGCATTAGCTGCTGCTCATAGCGGATTAATCGTGAAGAAGCCATTACTCAAAAATAGGGATCAGACCAAAGCCTGTACAATTTTTTTCATAGCCGCTCTGTCCCTTGGCAAATATCTTTGTAGCGGACACATTAAATGGTTATAGAATGCAACAATCGCGCGATACAAGATCCGCAATTACAGTACCCTGTATAATTTGTAAACGGCGTGTCTGTTGACGATTGAAAAAGCTGAACTCTGTTGACATTAGAAACCAGTTGCTCAACAGTTGCGCTACCAAACGATACATAGTTATTGCACATTGTATTAAATAAAACAAGAGGATATTAATTGTAAGAAGAAGAACCTAAACCATCGCAGGTATAGCCGCTTTTGGTTCGGGTAGTTGATATAAATATCTGGACTGGTTGAAGGGTGCGCATGAAATGAAAATATAGTTCTCATATTATATAACTCATCAAATATATCTCAAATATAACTCATCAACAGTTGCGCTACCAAACGATATATAGTTATTGCACATTGTATCGGCTAGAAATAAAAGTAGAGGATATTTGTAAGAAGAAGACCCTAAACCATCGCAAGTATAGCCGCTTTTGGTTTGGGTCGTTGATATAAATATCTGGACTGGTTGAAGGGTGCTCATGAAATGAAAATATCAATTTCTCTTCATCACACTTCCTCTGGACTTCTGTTTCTTCGTAAAATGCTTCAGAAAATTCCCGATTGTAGAGTCGATAGAGTATGCAAAGATAACTGATATTTTTATCTCTCATAACTTCTTAATGTATAAGAATTTAAAAAAAACACCAATTTTTGACGACCTCCGTGGCGCAGTGTGTAGCGCTGTTGTCTTAACGCGCGGTGGTCCCGGGTTACGATCCCCGGCATGGGTCAATTTGGGAATTTTTAATTTCTGAATTTTCCCTGGCCTGGCCTGGTGGGAGGCTTCGGCCGTGGCTAGTTACCACCCTGCCGGCAAAGACGTGCCGCCAAGCGATTTAGCAATCCGGTACGATGCCGTGTAGAAACCGAATAGGGGTATGGGTTTAATATAACTGCCTTGCCCCTAACAGGTTAGCCCGCTGTCATCTTAGACTGCATCATCACTTACCATCAGAAGGATCAAGGACTAACTTGTAGTGGTTAAAAAAAAAAAAGCAGCCTGGTTGCTCCTGGTAGCGCAACCATTTCATACAGGCATGCAGGATATAAAAGCTGAGAATAGCTTTATCCTTTAAAGTCGGCACACGGGTGACGGTATGCCTTTTCGGGAGCGCCTAGTTTTTATCCCGACTTCACATGCGCTGGTCATTGTATTACAAATTGTAAGATTTTCCGCAAATGGAGGTTGGAAAGTAATTAGGTACGTGTACGAATAACTGTATGGACATGGTTTAGAAGTAATTGTGCGATATAAAATACCTAACATGAACTTCACATTTTACACTAACATCAATTTAATTAAAAAAATCTCGTTTTCCTTCGCCCTATATGACGAGCTTGATTTTTATAATATAACTAGCGATCCGCCCCGGCTTCGCACGGGTAGCACTAATAATCCTAATCTATATAATATAAACTATCCTATCTCTCAAGTTAGATCGAACTGCACATGGTGTGCGAATTTTATTATAATCGGTTAAGTGGTTTAGAAGTCCATTGAGGACAAACATTGTGACACGAGATTTATATATATTAAGGGTCAATTTCAACAAAGGCGTTTTTTTGTTTCATTTCGGTGAACTTTCGTATTATCAAGTTTTCTCAAATTTAAACAGTAGTTTATTGTACTTCTTGATATTCTTCATGCTCTTATTTAATGCCATCAAAATATACCTTAATAAACTAATGAAAAATCGTGTTTAAATTTGTGATGCCACTGAAATGAAAAATTCGTTCACCGATATGAAATAACTAGCCACCGAAATGAAAAAACCTATCCACCGAAATTAAAATCCACCGAAAACGAATATAAGCATTCTTTGTTTTCTTCTCTGCTCACATAATCTTCTTCTTTCCTTTCTTTCATCTGCAGTCAATGCTAGCCTCGGCATTCTAAAAAAATATGTCAATTATAGTTGGTAGATCGCGTTTCAACTTTGCATTCACCTGGTACGTTAAAATAAATCAATCGGATTATATTTAATCAAATCTCGTTATAGTCGGTTGAAATCATATGCGAAAGTGTGTTTGTTACTTGGTTTATTGCTTTGTTAGTTTGTTGGTTTGTCCAACAAAAGAACAAGCAGGATTCAGATGTAATTACTCCACAACTGATCATAATATACATTGAAAAATGCAATGAATATAACAAAGAATACTACCTAGGCTTAGTCGACTATAACAAAGCCTTTGACTCAATTAAACACTACCACCTATGGCAGGCACTCGAAGAACAGGGAGTACCAACTAAGTTCATTAGATTAATAAAAGAGATATATAGAAAATGTTCAGCACGAGTCAGACTAGAGAAAGAAGGAGAAGATTTCCAAATTAAAAAGGGAGTCAGACAGGGATACCCTCTATCCCCTTAACTGTTCTCAGCCATTTTAGAGAAGGTTTTTCAAAATCTAGATTGGGATAACTATTGACTTAATAATATAAAATATGGGAAAAAATTAAACCATCTCAGGTTTGCAGATGACCTTATTCTAATATCCAACAATCCTAACACACTAGAAATAATGTTACAACAACTGGAAAAAGAGAGTGCTGTGGTAGGTCTAACTATGAATACAGAGAAAACTAAATTGATGACAAATGGAGACCAAATTACTATAAAAGTTAATAACAAACCAATAGAATATGTTGAAGATTATGTGTATCTGGGACAAGTTATCTCTCCACACAATCAGATGACTAAAGGAGTTAACCAAAGAATAAATAACGCATGGAAACGATACTGGTCTTTAAAGGAAATTATGAAAAGTAAAGAACTTCAAGTAAATGCAAAGCAAAAAGTATTTGATACTTGCATAATACCGTATATAACTTACGGATGCCAAACTTGGTCACTTACGAAAGCGAAAACACAGAAACTAGAAACTTGTCAACATAATATGGAGAGAAGTATGATAAACATAAAAAAGAAAGACAGAATAAACCTAAAAACTACTAGAAAACGCAGCAAAGTGAAAGATGTAACAGAGCATATAAGAAGGCTAAAGTGGCGTTGGACTGGACACATGATGAGAGACAGTGGTGGAAAATGGACTAAGGAAGTGACCGAGTGGTATCCGAGGGATGGGAAAAGGTGTAAAGGAAGGCAAAGGAAAAGATGGAAAGATGATTTAACTTTAAGAGTGGTGGCTGGTGCTTCATGGCGCCTGGCTAACAACACAGGAGAGGAAGACCTGGAAGGCTCTGGAGGAGGCCTATGTCGCAGGACAAGCTGATGTTCAGAAATAAATGTTTTAAAAAATAAAACAACAACATTGTAAAATATTTATTCAGCAATAAAGGCTATGATTATGATTATGGTTTGTCCTTCAATCACGCTGCAACGGAGAAATGGATCGACAATAAATCGCACAGAAGTACAGGTCTTGGAAACACATTAACAAAATGTATTCAAAGATTGTGAAATATTCACCTCCTGATTTTCACCGAAATGAAATAATAATCAACCGAAATGATAAAAACATCCACCGAAATGAAACAATTATACACCGAAATGATAAAAACATCCACCGAAATGAAACAATTATACACCGAAATGATAAAAACTCACCGAAATGAGAATTTTTATCATTTCGGTGAGTATTTTGTCATTTCGGTGGCCAGTTTAGGCCACCGAATCAACCGAAATGAAAACACCGAAATTAAAATCAAGGAAAAGAATTAACAGTACGAGAAAACTATTTATTATAGGATGTAAGGAATACTACACAAATAAACGTAGTACCATTAGCCCATTCATGAATACTTAAATAAATTTACTAGCTTATTGCAAGACAAGTTATACCTATACACGGAAATGAAAAGAAATGTGTTCCATGTCACCGATATGACATACTTATGTGTTTGGCGGGAACACGCAGGCAAGCGGCGCACGTCCTCCCACGATCAACATATAGAGGCCACGGTTGCGAAAGTTTTAAGCGCACGCGGGGGGAGCTAGAGTTGTTTTAAGCAAAAATATACCTGATAAACTTTTTGTCACCGAAATTAAAGAACTTTCAGTGACACATTCATTTTTACTTTCCTGCTATTAAATTGGGTAGATATTATTAAAAAAATACTTTGGGATTATACTATCACTATTCATGATTAAAATAAAGGTAGCCATAAACCTTAGTAACCAATATTTTTTGTTTTATGAGGAAAATTACACAGAAACATGTTGCAGTGACAGCCACTGAAATGAAAAATTCGGAGCTTTACCATTTTTTTTTTTTAAACTGTAATCCTAATCCAGAAATATTTACAGCCTCGTACATAGGTAACTACCTCTTCTACCTAGAAAAAAATATTAGAACTGTATAGTAACGTTCTGCACTACCGATTTCATCCATGCCGCATAAGTTTTGCTGTTGGGAAATTCACCCTTAAGAATATATAGGGGTTTTTCTTTTAAATACAACACTTTGTTGGAAAAATACTTATAATAGGTATAATTATACTTTGTCAAAATAGAATAGAATAGAATAAAAAACCAGCCAAGTGCGAGTCGGACTCGCGCACCGAGGGTTCCGTACAAACCTGTAGTAAGTTTTAAATTATTTAAAAAAACTACTTACTAGATCTCGTTCAAACCAATTTTCGGTGGAAGTTTGCATGGTAATGTACATCATATATTTTTTTTAGTTTTATCATTCTCTTATTTTAGAAGTTACAGGGGGGGGACACACATTTTACCACTTTGGAAGTGTCTCTCGCGCAAAATATTCAGTTTAGAAAAAAATGATATTAGAAACCTCAATATCATTTTTGAAGACCTATCCATAGATAGGGTATGGGTTTGATGAAAAAAAAAATTTTTGAGTTTCAGATCTAAGTATGGGGACCCCCAAAATTTATTGTTTTTTTTATATTTTTGTGTGAAAATCTTAATGCGGTTCACAGAATACATCTACTTACCAAGTTTCAACAGTATAGTTCTTATAGTTTCGGAAAAAAGTGGCTGTGACATACGGACGGACAGACAGACAGACAGACATGACGAATCTATAAGGGTTCCGTTTTTGCCAAATTTGGCTACGGAACCCTAAAAATTCAGATAGGATATAAAGGGGGTTATTATTATTTCAATTAAGTAGGCATGTTTTGCATTTACCTTTGAAAATTCGGCTCTACTAAAGCAAAGCAAATTCTACTGAAAAGACCTATCCATGCATCCATCCAAATCTATGCTAATATTAATTATCAATGCGAAAGTTTGGATGGATGGATGGATGTTTGTTACTCAATCACGGCAGAGCGGCTGAACGGATCTGGATGAAATTTGGCACAGAGATAGATTTGAGTCCGGAATAGCACATAGGCTACTTTTTATCCCGGAAAATTAAAGAGTTCCCATGGGAACCAAAAAACCTCAATCCACGCGAACGAAGTAGCAGGCATCAGCTAGTAACTACATAAATTTAATTTGTCATACTGGCAAAAAATACATATGATGAATACTAGGCTATTATAGGAAGAATTTCTTTTGTACAAACATCCGGAATAATGAGTTAGAAGTCATTATAAATATTAGCGCATAGTAAGACAAACGTGTACAATCCTATTACTTACTTTTCAAGTTGAGACGAGAAAATACGTTCAGAATACGTAATGAGGGAAAACAGACTTGGTTGCAGCCATTGGCTCACTAGAGCTGAGAATCGAACGATCTTTACGGTTACGTCTTTACTTGTCTAGGCCACACACTTGCGACTAAATTGTCTTGATATTTTTTGTCTGCTTCGAAATAAAACCCTAAAGCCGTTTTGTATTATTTATATTTATTTTTATTTTTATTTATTCATATAAAACAAAAAGTTACAAACTTAGTAGATTTGGTGTAGCATAAACTCAACTGAATTTTTCTGTACTCCAACGAGCCCTCGACATTAGGTGGGCCATAAATAATATTATTTTACATCTCTCATATTCGGTAAGTAGGTCCTTATTACCCCCAAATGGAGCTTGTAGGTGACCAATTAGCGCTCTGGGGTAATAATGTAGCTAGAAAAGCCCTAGGGCGGTAAGTAATTAAAAAAAGTGTGATGGTTAGATGTACGCGAACTTTTTGAAAGAGTGAAGAGTTTTTTTTAATTACTTACCGCCCTCGGGCTTTTCTAGCTACATTATTACCCTAGAGCGCTAATTGGTCACCTACAAGCTCCATTTGGGGGTAATAAGGACCTACTTTACCTCACAATCGAGATGTAAAGCAGAGTAGTTAGCTCGGGTGTAAGCATCAATTGCACCCTCGAACTATAGGCGCCCTCCCTGCGCTCGTGCGCCTAAATATCTCGGGCTGCAATTGATGCCTTACAACCCTTGGCTACTAATCTACTATTAATTATATTTTCATTACCTATTAAACTATAAATATTTCTAATTACTACAAAACTATTGTATATTATTAATTAACAGCTATAACTATTCCTATTTCCTAAACACCAACAAATAAACGAACATACTAAATGCTTTATTGAAGTCGCTACTCTAAATTATTGAGATACTAGATGATTACCGTGACTTCGTCCGCGTGGATTAAGATTTTTGATTTCCGCGGGAACTCTTTATTTTCGGGATAAAAAGTAGCTTATGTCCTTCCCCCGGGATACAACCTACCCCTGTACTAAATTTCATCAAAATCGGTTGAACGGATGAGCCGTGAAAGCGTAGCAGACAGACAGACACACTTTCGCATTTATAATAATAGTATGGATTATTTGAATTAATTATTAAGCACATTGAGATTTAGAAATCTAGCCAGACTTGAAATCTTTTGGGCTATTTCTAATTATTTTGTTATATAGACTTTTATCATCCCTATTATTTTTAACCAATCAGCTAAACCATTTTACCAACACCCTGTCCTGTAAGCTTAGTTTCGAATCAGCTATCAATTAAGAGAAACCTATGTATATTTGATACATGATAATAGTCGTTGAACCCTCTTAGGTTAAATTCAACAATTTTCAAAAATCCAAATTCAGCCCGATCCGTCCCGTGTTTTGAGCTGTGCGTTGATCAACGTACAGCTCAAACCACGCACGCACGCAAAGCAAAAGGTGACAGTCAGTCACTTTTTGCTTTTACATATTATTTAGATAAGTTTATTAAAGTTTTATTACGTTTAATAAAATTACTACCTAGTTAATCTGAAATTGTTACTGAAATAAATTATGATTGCAATTTTTTATCATTATGCTTATATTATAAGTAAAAACTGTATTTTGTATGCACATCCACTTAAATTGCGTCTTTATTCAGTTAAGGCTAGATAATAAGTCTACTCCTGATGTTGCCTTATACAAACACACTCGTAGCTGTCGAAGGGGTTTTTACATAGTTAGTTTTAATGTAAGCCTCTATTTACCTTCACTTGGGCGTAAAAAATATCAGCTACATTCTTGGATTGGTTTTATACCTACCGGAAAATTCTAGAAAGATTTACCACATTTGTAAAGAAAATAATAATGTGAACTTTTTATCCATCAAATAAATATTATAAATGCGAAAGTTTGGATGTATGGATGTATGTTTGTTACTCAATCACGCTCCAACGGATGAACGGATCTGGATGAAATTTGGCACAGAGATAGATTATAGTCTGGAATAGCACATAGGCTACTTTTTATCCCGGAAAATTAAAACGTTCCCGCGGGAACCGAAAAACCTCAATCCACGCGGACGAAGTCGCGAGCATCAGCTAGTATAAAATATATTTTTTTAACGATTACATACATATTTGTAAAATAACACCTTTGCCTCAAGATGGGTGTAAAAAAGACAAGGTTTTGTACGGACCTCGAAAGATTTGTAAATAAATGGTTAATCACAATTGGGTTCATTTATTTCAATAAAATTTCAGTTTATCTACACTAAACGCACCCAAAAACTGATGAACTCTCTATTCCCCTACCCAATGGGATGGCAATTTGACATGACCGGAGATAGATCAGAAAGATGATCAGGCTTTACGTGCCTCTCCGATTTTTTTTATTATTTATAAATCCGTGCTTGTCTTCAATTAAACTTGCTTGCAAGTGGTGATGCAGCCTAAGGTGAAGCACGCTAGACTATATAAATTTTTAACCTGACGTAGGATTCGAACTTGGGACCCAAATAGGCCGGCTTCTAGAGTAACAAGTCACAGCCCAATTAACACACCTTTATCATAACTAGCATTATCTTTATTAAGAGGAAGTCTTTACTTAGCATCTAGCAATATACAGCCTGTAGCTAAAGTAATCTATACATAAAATAAAACTGTAAACAGGTCCAATTCTGTACATTGAAGATATTTTGAAAATTTTTTTTGGAGGGCACTCATTATTCGATACTGAAACCAAATCTGTAATTTTTTTCATTTTTGTCTGTCTGTCTGTCTGTCTGTCTGTCTGTCTGTCTGTCTGTATCTTGGCCGCGCATCACGCCGAAACTACTGAATGAATTAAAACGAAACTTGGCACGATTTGAGCCCATACTACGAGGAAGGACATAGGATACTTTTTATTCCGAAATTCTACCCCCGAAGGAGTGAAATAGGGGTTGAAAGTTTGTATGAAAGTCCTTAATTTCTCAAGTTATAGCCATGAAACAGCATTTGGGCTTTCGTTAAAATATGAAGAAGTATAAGCTATTTTTAATCCCGGAAAATTAATGGGTTCCCGCGGGAATCGAAAAAACTTAGTCCACGCGGACGAAGTCGCGGGCATCAGCTAGTTAATGATAATTCCAGAGGTAATTTGTCTGTTTGCCTTCTCTAACGCAATTGCCCTTACAACTTAAACATCCGAAGCTCTTCCAAGTTATAGTGTGCTTGAAATGTGCATAAACTTACACAAGTTAGTTTATTGCTTCACAGATAAATAAGAAAACAATATGCAACAAATAAACACTTCCTATTGGAAAAAAATTTTAGTGATAAAGTTGGTTTTATACGAAAAAGTACAAAATTATTAGTAAAATTTAAGTAAGTAGCTCAAAAAAACTACTTAATTCGGCACCTTAAAGTCACTCGCGAATAAATATCACTCACGATAGTTAAACTTTAAAACACCATAAAGTCAATAATGGCAGGCTTAAAAATCTAGAATTAAATTAATAATTAATCATTAAATGGGTACCCATATTTTAAATGCTAAAGTAGTTTGCTGAAATTAAGTTTGTTTGTTGGTTTGTCCTTCACGCTGCAACGGATTGCCATAATTTTATGTGTTGATAAACTAGGAGAGTGGTAAAGGATTTTTATCTCGGAAAATGAGTGAGTTACTAAAGTACGAGTACTTATTTCTTCTCAGTGGCATTACGTGAATTTAAATTCAGGCTTAAAATGGTCTTCGGTCTATAAGAAACTTACTGAAAGCTTACTAATGGAGGATTATGACAGTATAATAGTAAAATTAATGTAAAATGCTGCTAAGTCTACTTCTAATAAGGTAAACGCAACGTAATAAAGATTTATCCCACTCTTAATAAGACTCTTATTAGAAAGGAAAGCTCGTATGATTACAATTAAGTTATGTGTTAGTTCTGGCTAATGTATGGGGACTATGGAAATAATAGAGAATTAATTCATAAGGTAAAAGAAGTGATAGGCTCTATGTGATAGGTTCTAGTCACATTGCCTCGTTCCACCGAGCATCTGAACCACTGTTCAAAGACCTCCCTGGCGCAGTGTTGAGCGCTGTTGTTCCCGGGTTTGATCCCCGGCAGAGTCAATTTAGGAATTTATAATTTCTGGATGTTCTTTGGTTTTGCATGGTGGGAGGCTTCGGCCGTGGCTAGTTACCCTAACGGCAAAGATGTGCCGCCAAACGATTAAGCGTTCCGGTACGATGCCGTGTAGAAACTAGAAACCGATTAGGGGTATGGGCTTAATGTAACTGCCATACCCCTAACAGGTTAGCCCGCTACCATCTTAGACTGCATCATCACTTACCATCAGGTGAGATCACAGTCAACAGCTAAATTGTAGTTGATAAAAAAAAGGTACCCATCATAGTCACTTGCGTATTGGTTAACACAGAGATGTCACACAAATTCAATCACGCGCTCCACAGAAAAATCTACTACTAAATTTACTTATATCAGCCATGTTCGTCAGATTTGTATGAAAGTTCAGTTTCTTCAGTTTTAATGCGTGAAGCTGTAAAATGTTAACCAATTTCTGTCTGAATACAAAGAAAATAAATCACAATATTTTTCATTATAATTAACAAATTATGCAAAAAGTATGTAAGTGTCAACAAATAGTCAAAGAGCATCTAAATTTGCACAAAACATAACCGTTTTGACGGCCGATACTTAACTGATGGCGTCGATCGTATGGTGCCATTAAAAAAAGTATTAAAAAATCATCTATTAAACTGATTAGATTCCTATAGGTAATTTATTGTCAAGCCAGTCGTCGGCACAATGCCCGCTAGAGCGAGACAGGCAGAAGCTTAGAGTGGGACGGAGATAGTGGTCCTTGCAAGGTTGATTTCAGTTGCGTCCACGCAGACCTGTGGTCAGGTTGTTACGCACACATGTGAACACACCTTTACGAATTCGCGATGTCCGGAAAATAACGTATGCTTACTTACAGACTGAAAAAAAAAATCTTTTACGGATGAAGTCTTGACTTGCTTTAATATGACTGTATATAATAGTGTACATATAGATACATTTGATTATGAACTTTTAGTGTAGTGTTTATGTGAACAGTTATTATAAATAAACATAATTTTAGTGTCGTGGTTATATACATTACATCGTTAATGTGTTGTTTATTTTATTACCTGTGATGTGCAGTTAGAATTTCACCGCGTGTTCAAAGGTGAATATTTAAAATACACTTTTATTTAATTTGGAACTTTTATAGGTCTATCACACTGGCGGCAGGCTTACAAACTAACATTAGTTTAAGATTTTTTTTACTTTTTAAATAATTAATGCAACAATATACCTAGGTTAAAGACTATAGAGTTTTCACAATAGGTAAATAGGCACATAACTAAAGATTGTTTAACAGAAAAACTTAGTAACTAGTGCCAATTTTAAATGCGGAACTTTCCCTGTCAAAAACTTTCATTTTATGATTTGTATGTTATTATTTTTAATTGCAGTCATAAAAATTTCAAGTGCGATCAGCTCTAAATACATTAACTAACAAGAAATATAGATATTTTGGTTAATTAATCGTTACTTTACGTTCCGTCGTTATGAAGATACGTACGGCATATTTTTATCGTTAATTATTTATTTTACATTATTTAAAAAGGATAGGTATAGCAAAATTGATCATTATATCCCGATAAAGGACAGGTTTAACCACTGACAAATTCATTCGTATTCGAGTGATAATAATTTTCTTCATATTATAAAAACTAAACTCTAGGCACACTTTAGGCTACGGGATAGAATGTTTTATAGTTTTGTGATAATATTATTTTTCTTACTTCGGTTAACATTTGTGAATATTTCTTTAAGAACCTACTAAAATCTTTTTATTTACCAGTGTTATTTCAATAATAAAATTTCCGTATAGTAACCAAGAATACACATTTATTAATTAGGGGTTTTTTTCTATGAATTTAATCATTCAGTGATGGATGGGTTACCTATCATCGGAACTCTATTTGATATGTTGGAACAGGCGTATGTTTAGTTGTTTCATCTTCTAAATCTAATAAATAAACTATAAAGTTACAAGACTAGAATTTCGCTTCCGAGATTATAGAGTGAAATTAGCACACCCATATTCAGACAATTATTCAGTTCAAAAGTTTTTATTAACAATGTTGGATATATGTAAATGATAATAACACGCTTAGACAAATTTTATTGTAATTACGTTTGCGCTAACATGACCTTTTAGTTTGGAGCTAAACGCGGAAAGTCTTAAGAAATAATTAGGTACCCAAAGAAAACCCTAATAATTTATTATATTAATCAAATGATACTGTTCGTGTTCGAGATACCACGAGATTGAAGGTATTATTAAATACGAGTACCTAGGTAAGGAAGTAGTTAAGTCTTCCTCGTATTCATTAAAGAGTCTTGTATAGTTGGAATATAATAAGATACATAATAAACTTACATACATGTGTGTGTTACATACAGTGCTTCACACACGAGGAAAGTTTCTAAACTTACATACATATAAAAAATTTTCGGAACCGGCAGGATTTGAACCTGCGTCTCTCTGGGAATCGTGCCCTGAGCGCCTGGACCACTCGGCCACGGTTCACTTACCTGCCAGTGACGAAATTTGAGATATGAATCTTTAATCCAGTATTTTAACGTGACTGTTTGTGCCATCCAGTATCGAGTGGTCCAGGCGCTCAGGGCGCGATTCCCAGAGAGACGCAGGTTCAAATCCTGCCGGTTCCGAAAATTTTTGATATGTATGTAAGTTTAGAAACTTTCCTCGTGTGTGAAGCACTGTAATAAAATTATAAAATAAGATACATAATCTTATATTCCAACTATACAAGACTCTCTATTAAAGAAAAATTAAGTCAACGTTCATGACCTTAATCACTGATATATTGTTTTAATGGTAGGTATATTGTTTTGAATCAGCATTTAATGAAATGCTTTTAAGACCTGATTAAGTACTAGAACCATTATTGTTCTACAAATCTTGCCTTTATGTTACTATATTAATAAGTGTGAAAGTTTGTATGTTTGTAAGTTTGAATGTGTTTAGGATTGGAATTGGATGTTAAGATATATTTTGCTACTCCGTTACGCCACAATGACTGAAACGATTTGACTAAAATTGGGAATGGAGATATTTGGAGGAATGAATACTTGAATTAACACAGGTTACATATTATTATTCCAGATAATCAAAGAGTTCCTTTGGAAATCAAAATCAACAAAGTCGCGGGCATCTGGTATTTTATAAGTCAATCAAGCAAAGCCTAGTATAAAAACATGTCGATATAATGAAGTGGTTGACTTTTCACCGTATCACCTGATACTCTGCGGCGTTGCCATGGTTACGCATGCCAGCCTGCAGACAGGTTGTAACAAAAGCCTTTTGTGTTACAATAATTCATTATAATATTGATTTGCAAACTATTGCAGGAGCTGACCAAATATCATATTTCAATTCGGAAAAAAACTACAGAAAGCGGATATGATTTGCATAAAATCAATTTGTCGCATATTTAGCAGGAAAATGCTTTTTTCTTTGGCTAGGTTATATTTATATTTCTTTGATATTGAATGAATGATCATATTATTTAAGTTTTAAAGAACGAAAACACACGAGGGACAAAAATGTTGGCAAACAGAAAGTACCTACGCTTAACCAACTTTTTTAATGGATCCACATACACAAGCGCGACATGACAAAACGTGCTGTCAATGGTGGATGTTTCACGCAGACGTTTTGTTCTTTCTGGGCCCTAGGGTGTTTTCGGATAAAAATATTATCGGATCTCAGGTGCATGGCAGGCAAATACTTTACGGAAACTATTTTGGAGGTCGCATAATCATTTATTTTTGCAATTTATTTCATTACATAACTCAATAAACTATCTTGAAGTTATTAAAATTCTCCATTTGAATATAGTTTTTATATTACTATAATATTAAAGGTACTGAATAGTACGTTGTCGATAAAATTGTTAACACCGATGACGCGTTGAAGTCTTTTCTATGAGAAGACTGCGAGTGCACGTGCACGTAATTCTTACAACTAATTCGACCAATAACCTCGCGCATAAAACTTAATATTATATCACATCAAAATTTTTTTTTTAATGTTAAATAACAAAGAAACCAAAATAGATGCTGAAAAACTGAGCTATTCGATTTTCTTAGATAAATACTTAGGTACAAAACATATTGATTCTCTTATGATGTGTGCATAGATTATTTACGTTCACGGCCTATCTGTTCATCCAATTGTGATGAAACTTTATATCCCGGAAAATCAAAGAGTTCCCCCGGGAATTTTAACACCTGTATTACGTAGGCCCCAACAAAGAAAGGATTCCGAGATATTGGTATTTTTATAAAATTCCACGCCGCACAAAACACAAACGATATAGTAAATATCAAATGGATTATGGATCCATAATTCCATACTATCCATACTTAATATTATAAATGCGAAAGTGTGTCTGTCTGTCTGTCTGCTACACTTTCACTGCCCATCTATTCAACCGATTTTGATGAAATTTGGTATAGCGGTAGGTTACATCCCGGGGAAAGACATAGGCTTCTTTTTATCCCGGAAAAACCCTTAATATACGCGGACGAAGTCGCGTGTCTAGTATAGAAATAATTATTTTGTTACCTAAATGATTAAGCCCCTTTATACAAAATTGGGTATTTTAAGGCTTACAATAGACTGTGTCCAACTTGCGTGTTATGGCAGTAAAAAAGAAAATTTCTTTTATTTTAAGACTTGTTTGAGTGCAAGGTTCTTTAAATTGTTTTTTTAAACAGGATAATGAATAAACAAGATTTGATCTTATCTCAAAATATAATTATATCACTCGCGTAATAAACATGTCACATCAATATTATTTTTTGTGTTGTTTACTGCAAAGAATGAAATTTCTAAAATGTAATTATAATTCACTTAAATACTACACTTTATATATTACACTTTAATTAAAGTATTTTTAATGTTTTAATATGATCACTGTTAAAATATTTTACTGAATTGCAAACCTTTTAAATATAATAAAGCTCTCAAACATAAAGTTTTCGTGTTTTCTTTTAAATTTAACATTATAAATAATATAGATAGTTTATATCAATATTTATTTAGATAATGATACCAAAAAGTTATAAAAATCTCAAAAACTGCAATAACTGTATAACTGTAATAAGAGAAAGTATGAGAGAATGAAGGATTTTTCACAATTATATCGATATTTGCAACATACTTTCACGTTACATTACGAAAGTACACCAGTTTTTCGTAATTTAATACAAATAATTGAGCACAATTAAGTGTATTTAAAAAAAAACAAGAAAACGATAATTTTTGGAACAATACCTCGCCGACAAGAGTATTTTACTACTTAATTTTGAGGAGAAAAATATCTTTGTGACAACAAAATTATATGACCGCAAATGTTTTAATATACTTAATATTATTCCGTCCAAGAAAGAAAATATTTATTATTTATGTATTTATCTATACTTTTAGTAAGAAGATAAGCTTAATTTCTTTTTTTTCCTCATTGGCAACCTCACTGGCGAAGTAAGTAAGCATGCATTAGGTCTCATGTTAGATTCTCAGTTAGGCAAACATGATAAAGTATGTCACAATTCCAACCAACAAATTGTTAAATGTTTCAAAACGAAAGTCTCATATTTTCTCCGTATAAAACAACACGGATTCCGTATATTATATTAAGTAGTTTCTAGTTGGAGCTGTATTTTGATACAATATAGAGAACGGAAAGTAGATTTATTAATTTTTTTGACTGCCGATAGAAGTGAAAACTTATAACTTTAAAGGAGACGGTCCAGATTTGTATGGAGCGTCGGTCCGGTCCTTTTACAAGTAGAGGAATGAAAGAAAAAGAAATACTAGACCAGTTTTGATCGTTCAAATCTACGAATTCATCGTAATTTCAGTGGTGTAATTATTAATTAATCTTTCCACGATAAGCAAACAGGATCTAAACAGGAGCGGGTAACAATGGCGGATTCATATTTTTTGACGTTTTCTGTCAAGTGTCAACAAAACGCCGGAAAAACCGTAGGGAAAAACACGTTATTTTGACAGTGACTGTCAGAAATCACATTTGATACATTTCGCGCTTACTGCCATCTCTATGGCTAAAGGTTGCCATCTTGGAAACGTATGTCCATCAAAAAAATCAAGACGATCCGTTGCTCTGTTGCGGCGTGATTGAAGGACAAAGTAACAAACAAACACACTTTCGCATTTATACCTAATATTAGTGTGCAAATACGCCTGTATTTGCATAAAGAGAAGTAATCCCTGATGAAAGTATAAATTAGAGATCGCGTGCCGCCCCCGCGGTCCCGGTTTGCACGAAAGGTGTTCCTCTTTGACGCCACTCAACTTGTATTGTGAGATAACACTCGCATACTACAAGCGCAATCGAGATCTATTTGAGAACTGATTTATGTGTTGGTTTTTTCTATTGGTTACCATATTATGCTTGCTATATGATAATAACTGCCTCGTTGGTCTAATCATGTTTGACTGTGGCTGACGAGGTTTTGGGGTTCGATTCCCGAGTCGTGCCATAATTAAGTATAGGGTTTCTCTGACAAGAATTTCTCAGAACTTTCCTGGAGTTGGAAGTTGGCGGTGTTGCACCCTCTTATGCCGTCGGTCCTGTGCCTGATCTCTCTTCGGTTGTTTCGGATGTTCCGTCTCATCGGGTTAAGAGAGTAAAGGAACAGAGAGTGAATCTGTATTTGCGCACATATATTACTTGTGCACTATAATATTTCCCGCGCAGATGGCTAATATCTATGGAGATAAGAAATAATTATATTTTACTCTATTTGCAAAGCTTTGAAAATTGTCGGACTATAATGTTTTCTTCTTCGTTTATTAAGAAATAATTCTGGCGGGCTATTAAAATAATATGTATACCTACCTACGCTTATGAATATCGGTAAACTTTGTTTTGTCCGAGGAAATTAAAACAATAAGAACGGATTTTAAAAACCAATGCTTTATTTTTTCTGAACTGTCCATCAGAATCGATCACGAAAGCGTGTCCTTTAGTCTATCTGTCTGTCTGATAAGCTTTCACGGCTCATCTGTTTAATTCAACGTTTGGTACAGAAGTAGGATGTATCACAGGAAAGAACGTAACTTTTTATTCTATAATATTACAAAGTTCTTTCTTAAATTTTCTAGATACTTAATCTAAGACGCGAGCTCACGGATATCATCCACTTAGTTTTCAATAAATCCAAAAAAAAAGATTTTGTTTATCAGATCGAGCACAAATTAAAATCAAATCGCACCTCATAACTGTCATTTTAATACTTTAGCCTCCATGTCGATGGACTTTCTAATAAGTTCGACAAAAACGACTCACCTGATTTTATCGATATAAAGTCATAAAATAGTATGAGCTTCATCATAACGTCATTTTATGTCTTCACATAGCAGTAGTACCTTCTACACGTATGTTCACATTATTTTTTGGTATTAAACTGACTAATTTGGATAAAAGTTCTATTCAATAAAACCTTACGAAGAAAATTGCTTATAATATAGCAAATAAAGACGTTCATAACTTATCATGTAGTTTTCGGCGTTACCCCATTAGCGATTCAAAAATCATTTTTGTATTTAAAGTAGGTAATTATATTCATTAATTCGGAAGTAATAAGAATCTTACAGACCAACGGACGGACGGACTCAATTTATGTACTTTATTTGTGCTACATTTGTTCTACATTATAAGAGAAGACATAAAGACGATAGCGTTCTATAATAAACAATGGATCATAAACCGCTACCTACGTAAGGCTTTAATAAAAGGCCGCATGATAAGTTTAGTCCTTTTCTTTTTCATTTACGCTCTCACTGTTTGTTATGTTTTGTTTGCGTTTAAGGTACCGCGCTGCAATATAGAATCTCAAAGTAATTTAAGTGTTTTTTTCTTAACGGGAGGGCAGTTTCCCCTATACAATCTATTAGTCTGTTTTCTCCGTGAATAATTACAATAGAGAAAATATTTTTGCAACATACGAGCCTAAAATCTTTACGAGTCCGTGCCATGTCCGAAAGTTTTGCTTTTTTCAATAAATTAATAATTTTAAGAATATGGAACCTTCAAAACTGCAAAAAATGGCCCAGTTTTCGCGTCATCATCAGATATCCCACATAAAATCAAAAAAATACGAATACAATCAAAAAAACGAAGAAAATCAAAAAGAGTTGACGAATATAATCAAAAAAAGAAAAACATACCAACATAGCCTGAGTCCTTCTTAAATTATTCTTGAAAAAAAAAAATTAAAATCGATTCTGTTTTGGGGGAGGAAACCGAAAAATACGAGAGTAAGAATTCGACTGTTTTTCATAGGTAAGTATTATCGGTCCAAGATGCAGTTGTCCCTATCGGGTGTTATGGAATTCTATTCGAGGAGCAGCGCGACGGCAATATAATTGTACATTACCTATTCTCAAAGTTTCCCGTTCATCCCATATCCTCTTAAACTAATTATTACGCTATTTTTTAAAGTGTATTACACAGTATCTTCTTATACCTACAGTAAAAACAAAAATCCTGATTCACTCGCGGATTTACTCATCAACGTCCAGCCGAACCTATTGGACATGTTTCGGTGGATCTTTTATTAGTTTAAAACTTTCTAGATCTATAAAGCTAAAGTACTAAATTAATAACGGCAAAGGAACTACCAAAACATAGGTAAAAATATTTGTCTACTATTTTCCAAGAAAGCTTGATAGGCCTATAGTGACGACTACGCTGAAATAGCACACTAATCTTCTCTCTAGCAGGTTTTCTGTATTCTGCTTATGGTCAGTTGGGTATGTCGAGTCGCTTCTCCTTTTTACTTCTAAGCACTTTTCAATGCGGTTTTACACGCCATAATAATCATTATGCTTGTCTGGGAAAGTATGTACGTTTGTCTAGTGTAAGTATGTAACGCTTTCATATTTTTGATAATAGATTTATGTTAGCCTTCATGCAAATTTTAATCATACCTCATACTAATATTATAAATGCGAAAGTGTGTTTGTTTGTTGGTTTGTCTTTCAATCACGCCGCAACGGAGCAACGGATCAACGTGATTTTTAGGATGAGTATAGTTGAGAACCTGGAGTGTGACATAGGCTACTTTTTATCCCGGAAAATTAAGGAAAATTACTTAAGTTCCCGCGGGAATAACAAAAAACTAAAATCACGTGGACGAAGTCGCGGGCATCAGCTAGTAAAAGCATAAATTGACTTAATTGAGGTCGTTAACCATACTTACATTGGTTAAGTGTGTCTGTCTGTCTATTTTCTACGCGTTCACGACCCAACTGATTTTGATAAAATTTGGTACTTACTGATATTAAAGAGATCCGCAAAAAAAAATATACGGAACCTAACATAAATGCGAGTGACACACGCTTTGAAGTACTTATTATTCGTTTATTTTTATTGCAACCGGATCGTCCCCTGTTATCGAGGCTCTCATTCGTATTTAAAACGTACGGTATCACGCGATTGTGAGGGACCTAATGGAAACGTAAAAGGGATAATTATATGTATTTTTAATTACATGTCCTTAAGTTATCACGGCACGACGGAGGCTATTTGTTGGTAAAATGTTTTAGATAATAAAATAATTTGTAAATGCTAAAGAGGCCTGTCTATTTGTGAGAGTATTGATACAACCAATTTGCATCTTGTGTACCTATTATATGATAATATACGAGTATCGGAATATAAAATTGTATCTTGTTGTAATTGTTGAAGATAATATAAATATAAGCAATAAAAAATCAATATCTGGGTGCACAGTAGTGCCCCCGCCAAGACGAGCCAAAGTCGAACGGGGCACTACCTACCTTTTCTGGAAGCATTTCGTCGTATTTCTGAACCGATTAAGTATTATACTTTACCGAGCTACTATTTTGCGATGAATTTTGTTAAAACTAAGCAGGCTTCAGCGCGGTTTGGACATCACTATTTTGGATTTAGCGTTCCGGTTCGATGCCGTGTACAAACCGACTGGGGGTATGGGTTTAATAGGTTTACTATCTTAAACTGCATCGTCTTAATCTTACTTATCATCAGGTGAGATCGCAGTCAAGGGCTAATTAGTAGTGAATAATAATAAAAAAATAAAAAGATTTCGAAACGAATTAATTTTGGTCATGTCTAGTAGTTTTCCCAACCGTAAACTCATACTCTTTTCTTGGCTTGAAACCGGCTATTCAGTAAACAAAACAACTAAAGACAATGTCCTAACAGTGCAACATATGGAGCTATAGCTATTATCTGAGCTCAGACCGTTTGCACCACCTGCGTATAATATTCATCACAATAATGAAAGTAGACACTTTAATTGCAGATGCGTCGTAATGCATTATACCTACTTGTATCCTTTCACAATATCTTTATTGTGGTCGTCAAGTTGATGTTAGATTACGCCATAACACAGCCTGGTCTGATGGGCAATTGTAATTGAGAACAAACAGTATTTTACTACCTTTAGCTGCAAATCTAAAGGTACAAGTATGAAACCGTTTCTCATTTGAAACAGCAAAAAGCTTTTCTACTTCGACCGCGTGGACGTTTTCTGTCTGTCTGTACATTAGGTACCGGCTAATCTTCGAGTTAAATAAGATGTTTTATCCATGAAAGGCAACTCATGTCACTTTAATAATATTTAGGACTCTACAACTACAACCCATAACCTAGTGTTACCTATAATAAATACACCTAAATTCGAAGTCGTAACAAACTGATAGACAGAAAGTAAACAAAAATGTTTTATTAGATGCACCTAGAGGTATGAATATGTAAAACGTAAACTCATTGGAAAATCCTAGTACCATGTGAAGGATTACTTAAATGACAAGGAAGCTTGGCAATAATTTGCTCTAATGGCTCTGATAGTTCCTTAGTTACGATGATTTGTGAGATGGTGATAATGAAGAAAATAAAAAACCCCAGCTGAGTTTGTTGTGGGCTCTTCTCAGACCTGGGCGCGTTTGGAACCCTCGTAGCTTTAGTTTTAAGATACCGTAACAGATTATCACCATCATATTTTTATGTAACTGGACGTCAATAAGTGCAGTGTGGCTACCAAAATTGAATAAATATTTATGACTTATGACTTATGAAAACTGAAATGTCAATTTTTCATGCAGTCAGAATTTTTTTCCCAAATCGGCAGAATCTTTGATAAGGTAAACACACCATGGGGATGACATGAAAAAAATAATTGTATTGTATTATTGTGCCCGTATTGTATGGGTAGCTCATGACGTCACGTCGCGCAGGTCTGTGCATCTCCATTAATTTAAAAAAAAAAATTATAAATCATTTGTAAACCACAATGTTCGACTACATGATACTATAACATTTATTTGTATGACATCTCAAAACTGTATTCACAAATAAATAAATGAATTGAATTGAGGCATATTGCATACCTAATAATTCAAAGTGTACGGTTTTTGCCTATAGATTTATCCTTGACCGATGGTCATCTAATCTTCTTATTCAAAGATTTCCCATAAGCCAGTTTTCGCTTCATATCTAAAACATACAACGCTTTAGTGAAAGTGTAACCGCACGGAGCGTCTAGTATCCTATAAAGTAGTCGTTTACTGTTAAAATATGTCCCCGTATCCAGCATTGTTAGTTCACGAGGTATAGCAATGGCTTTTAGCTTGCGTCATGCGTCCGATAGACGGCATAAAATATTGGATATATCGTATGCTTAAGATAAAAGTTCCTTGGAAATGTCTGATAAATACCTATTAGTTAGTGAGTCGGATTGATTACTGGTTCTTACTTAATGTGTGTCTCAGAATAAGCCATCATTTCTTAAAACAATAAACATGCCGTGAGGTATCTTTGGTACCGTAGGTGTCGGGCGGCGCATTTTGGGTTAAGAGTTGCTTGTCTGAAGCAAACTGAAAATCAGCGCTAGGTATTGCTGCCAATGCCCAGTATAAAGCTGAGTTTGCGACCAATTGTGTCTTTTGTTGTTAAGTTTTTAAGTCTAATATAATTAATGTATATGAGAACAAGACTGTAACAAAATAAAAGCTTCATTTATTATTATTATTATTTAGATAAAGCTATGTTAGCTATAAGAACATCTCGATCAAGTCAACTTTCAAACAAAAAAAATCATAATCGGTTCATCTATTTGGGATCTACGATGTCATAGACAGACACATAGATACACAGACAGATACACACGTTAAACTTATAAAATCCATCTTTTTGCGTCGGGGGGTTAAAAACATAGTAAAAATGCGTTTTTATCACGTACGATTTTTCCAAGCAGGATCCTCGTATTTCATCTTCATATATCTTCTAAAAATATAGTTTTTGTGCTTTCTTTGAAAGATCTAACAGTTCTCTAAAACCATGCTTGAGAATGCTCGCTGCGGAAAGGTTAATTTTATTATTATAATTTAAGGTTATTATTACATTAAGACATAATTGGTACAAAAATAATAAAAATAAAATACCTGTTATGTAAATCTTACAATAGTTATTCTTTAGGTACAGAAGGCACTAATAAAAGGATATTACCAACTTTAGAGTCGGTATAACTAATTAATTAGCACACATATCCAATATCTCAATGGTTTCTAAGTAGCAAGATATTTATGTTGTAATTAATTGTGAAACGTTAAAGTATCCATTAAAAACATTACTAACACACTTTCTCACACTAAGTAACAACATTCCACCTGAAAAATATAGCCTTTAAATCCGTTTACGGATCTCTCGCAAGCGTGATAAACAAACAAGTATTCTCGATTACGCATATCTCCATAGTAAAATATACACTACACGACCCAGTAGAATAGAAAGCTGATAGTGTTTAAGACTTTGATTGAGACATAAAACCTTATAGGGGGCTCTAATGAAAATGTTGTGTAAGAAATACCTAATATATTTGGTGCAAAATATCACACTTTAACCGCTGCTTTGGGTCGTAGGGATATTTATTTTACGATGTTATTATGCAGACTTGGGTGAATTTAGATAGGGCAGTGCTACAAAGTGCTAAGTCGCTCTTCTAGACGAGTCGGTCTCGGGATAAACATGGACAAAACCAAGGTTATGTTCAATCAACATGTTGTCCCGATACCCATCAACGTCGAAAATGTTGGTATCGAAATTGTTTCTGAATACAACTACCTTGGCCAGACCATTCAACTGGGTAGAAACAATTTCGACAAAGAGGCCAACAGAAGAATACGGCTGGGCTGGGCGGCATTTGGTAAATTAAGTTAGGTCTTTTCATCGTCAATACCTCAGTGCCTGAAGACAAAAGTCTATAATCAGTGTGTCCTTCCCGTCCTCACTTATGGCGCTGAAACGTGGACACTAACCAAAGGCTTGATCCACAAATTTGAAGTCGCTCAGAGAGCTATGGAGAGGGCTATGTTAGGAGTTTCTCTTAAGGACAGGATCCGAAATGAAGAAATCCGTAAGAGAACCAAGGTCACTGACATAGCTCAAACCATTAGCAAGCTGAAGTGGCAGTGGGCAGGCCATGCCTGTCGAAGGAGCGATGGCCGCTGGAGCCGGAAAGTCTTGGAGTGGAGACCGCGTACAAGTAAGCGTAGTGTGGGGCGCCCTCCAGCACGATGGACCGACGACATTAAGAGGGTGGCGGGAAGTGGATGGATGAGGAAGGCTGAGGACCGGGTGTGGTGGCGTTCTTTGGGAAAGGCCTATGTTCAGCAGTGGACGTCCGCAGGCTGAAATGATGATGATGAGTGCTACAAAGATGCGTTTTAAAAGTGCTCCATACTAAAGTTGATGGACTTTTCGTCCGCCAGTCAAAAATATTTTATCCGTAACGTATTTTATGATGTCCACGACTTCAACTTTGTGGATTTGGTTTTTGTTTGTAGTGTAGGAAATCTTTAATTTTCAATGAAAAAAATATTCTAGGTACCTTCAAGATTAAACCAGGTGCCCAAATTCGTTATGGTCGTTCGAGGTTATATTTACCGTAAATAAGTAACAGATTTAGATTTTTACATTAGTTATGAACACAGGCAGACACACTTTTGCATTTATAATTTTTATATTCAATAGTTTTTATTTTGAAAAAAAAAGGCAAAAGACGTTAGTTAAATTCGGCTCCTTTCAGATAGCTATCTACCAACAATAGAAGAATATTTCTCGATTTTATTTAAAGTAGATAGGTAAGTAGTAGATACCTTATTATGCCTAACTGTTGTGTAAACAGTAAGCTAGTTCACAATCGAAGCGTTAGGTTAGGCCTGGAAGCGCGTTCCAGTTTTTAGATGATCTAGCCTAGCCCTATAAGGCAACTAGTGTTGTTGCAAAACCTAGTATTCTGAGTTGATACGTTGAGTGATGGCCCGAGCCGTAGGCTAGGTTGTAATGGAATTCTAGTGTAATCACGCTTAGGCTCATGATGACGTACTTAAAGAATAGAGTAGATGAATTATTTTTTATACTAACTTATATACAAAGTGCTTTAGAATCGTCATGTCAGTCTACCGCAGATTCAGAATGCCTGTTTTAATAGCTAGAAGTACGTTATAGACCAGGGTAGAAGCCTTTAAAAATAATAAAAAGTGAAAAAAAATAATAGTAGGATGAAACCCATTAGAAAAGGAGGGGAATATTATAAAAATGAAAGGAAAAATAATTTACGGGCGATCTGAGGTCGGGAAGGGGATGGGGGGGGGGGGGGGTTTTAAGGGTTAAAAACGGTTTTTCTCGATTTCCGGCAAAACTAAAAGTCCTATCGAAAAAAGTCATATGGCAAAGTTGTAGGTAATAAAAAGATCTAAAACTTTTGTATTTACACTTTTTTCACATAACCTCAAAATTTATGTGAAAATTTCAAAAAACCAAGTTTTTGATTTTTTATTTTTATCTTTTACAAATAATCTTTTTTTTTAACGAAATTTGGTGAAAACTTACCTTTTTATGTCCCAAATTCGCTGTAATTTATTTGAGTAAAAATATTTATTTTTTCACCTTATTTTGAATTAATATCGAAAAAGCACCCTAATTTTCAATCGAAAATTCACCCGTCAAAATATCAGCTTTTTTCAAAAAGTTGGTATGTTTTCTGTTCGTTGAAATCTCTACTTTCCGATGGTGAAAAAAAATATATATGTTACTATAGTAAATCTTCTCAGAAAATGCAAAAATCGAAAATCGAA
This sequence comes from Erebia ligea, assembly GCA_917051295.2. Classification (NCBI taxonomy): domain Eukaryota; kingdom Metazoa; phylum Arthropoda; class Insecta; order Lepidoptera; family Nymphalidae; genus Erebia; species Erebia ligea. The sequence continues at coordinate 6,481,968 of OU785241.1, forward strand.
AACTCGAATTCGAAATTTTTTTTTTAATTATTATAAATCATTTTGAGCTATTTATTAAAATTTACACTTTAATTACTCGAAAAACGTTAGATTACTTGTTAAATTGATAAAAAAAAATTGCAAATCAAAATATACTACTATAATTAACAAACAAATAAGTTAATAAAATTAATATTTATGTAATCTAACGTTTTTCGAGTAATTAAAGTGTAAATTTTAATAAATAGCTCAAAATTATATATAATAATTTAAAAAAAAATTTCGAATTCGAGTTTTCGATTTTCGATTTTTGCATTTTCTGAGAAGATTTACTATAGTAACATATATATTTTTTTTCACCATCGGAAAGTAGAGATTTCAACGAACAGAAAACATACCAACTTTTTGAAAAAAGCTGATATTTTGACGGGTGAATTTTCGATTGAAAATTAGGGTGCTTTTTCGATATTAATTCAAAATAAGGTGAAAAAATAAATATTTTTACTCAAATAAATTACAGCGTATTTGGGACATAAAAAGGTAAGTTTTCACCAAATTTCGTTAAAAAAAAAAAAAATTTGTAAAAGATAAAAATAAAAAATCAAAAACTTGGTTTTTTGAATTTTTCACATAAATTTTGAGGTTATGTGAAAAAAGTGTAAATACAAAAGTTTTAGATCTTTTTATTACCTACAACTTTGCCATTTGACTTTTTTCGATAGGACTTTTAGTTTTGCCGGAAATCGAGAAAACCCGTTTTTTACCCTTAAAACCCCCCCCCCATCCCCTTCCCGACCTCAGATCGCCCGTAAATTATTTTTCCTTTCATTTTTATAATATTCCCCTCCTTTTCTAATGGGTTTCATCCTACTATTATTTTTTTTGGTTTTAAAAATTATCGACCCTGGTCTATTAGAACAACCGTTCATGTCAATAGATTGTGTTCATGATTTTCTGGTAGGAGGCTTCTGCCGTGGCTAGTTACCATCTTACCGTCAAAGACGTACCGCCATGCGATTTAGCGTTCCGGTACGATGCCGTGTCGAAACCATCTGGGGGTATGGGTTTCATATAACTGACATACCCCTAGCAGGTCAGCCCGCTACCATCTTACACTGCATCGTCACTTACCATCAGGTGAGATCGCAGTCAAGGGCTAACTTGTAGTGGAATAAAAAAAGAAAATTGTCGGTGCTGAATTCAATCGTCACGCAAGAAAATCATTTTTTATTTATGTTGTCATTACACGCCTACTGGATAAGATTAAAAATTATGAAGTACCTAAACAGAAGAAAGAAAAACAAACTTAAGGGATGATAATCCCTCATATTATCAGTCCAGAAGTCTCTGCAGCGAAATCGGTGCACATATTTTATGTACCTATTTCTTGTTTGTAGGTGAAAGTGCCTAACGTTTTATATTGGTTTTTATAAATTACTACCTTCATAGGATTGACAATTAATATTACTTATTTTTTTATATTTACTTATTTATTTTTTATACTTACTTAAACCCTTTTTAAAGTATTTAGATAAGGTACGTGACTGAAAAAAATTATCAAAATCGATTCATTATTCTCCGAGAAAATCGCGAACAATAATAATTATTATTATTCATACATACGAGTAACTTACGAAATGTACCTAAGTCTTGTTAATCGCGTATCGTTTGTAAATGTAATTTATATTGCAGACTACTTACGTAAGCTTCTTCTGTAAAACCTTACAGATGTTATTTTTTTTTGATTCCCGCGGGAACTCCTCAATTTTCCGGGATAATAAGTAGCCTATGTCACTCTGCAGGTCCTCGACTATACTCATGCCAAAAATCACGTCGATCCGTTGTTCCGTTGCGGCGTGACTGAAGGACAAACCAACAAATCAATAAACCAACAAACAAACACACTTTCGCATTTATAATATTAGTATGATTCCATATTCTAGGTACTTACTTAGTTCACGCTATAAAGCAAACTGGCGCTAACTTTCCCAACAATAATTCAATGGACGCAAAAGCAAAGACAGGTGCGTTGTGATAACATAAATTAGTATTAGATATTGTTAATAGATATTATTTTGATTTAGTATTAATTACCCGCGATTTATAGTTAATTGATTTCAACTGATTAGCGTTGCGGGATTAGTTACAAATTACTGTAAAGGTCAGATTCCCTTGCTAGTTGCGGTAAACTGATAGTTTTACTTACCTACTTGTAATTACTTTAAGTTTGTCAAGTAAAACTTTACTTTTTCAACTTATAGCTATCGATGTGAAACATAGAACTATAAAAAAACTACGGACAAAAAATTTTGTCTTGCTGACAAATAGTCCGCACGCACCCTTTAATATTGTGCTGCACAGACTTACGCGATAGGATAAATCGTGCTTCCCATACTACGTTGATATTTCGCGCGGACGTTTTGTTCTGAAATGTGCGTATTTTCACCCTTTTAGAATCAAGAAGCGTTATTGATTAATGCTCTATTTGTTCATGTTAATTTAAAAAAAAAACTAAGAATCAAATGAAATTTCTGTATATATAGATAACTAGATGATGCCCGCGGCTTTGTCCGCGTGGATTAAGATTTTTTAAATTCTCACGGGAACTCCTTAATTTTCCGGGATAAAAAGTCGATCCGTTGCTCCGTTGCAGCGTGATTGAAGGACAAACCAACAAACAAATAAACCAACAAACAAACACACTTTCGCATTTATAATAGGTTATAAGTATGATATAATTATTGTCTAATTTTGTGTATGTTATCTTGTAACTATAATACCCCTTTTATAATTTACGACTAACACGTGGCTTTAAATTTTAAACCTAGCTGCGTTAAACATGACAAAAATCAAGTTTATATTCAAATCAAGTAATAACTTATATTTTGGACATTTTACAATAATGCGTCGCCTCAAGCACCTGAATACAATAAGACAATAACTTAAAGTTACCTACTAACATGACCTCATAATAATATACGATGTTGTTCAGGTCATCATTTACACATTTTGCTGATAATATCTAAACCTAGATACAGGTGAAACCTTGTACCTATATAATACTAGCTTATGCCCGCGACTTCGTCCGCGTGGTTTATGTTTTTTTGATTCCCGCGGGAACTCCTTAATTTTCTGGGATAAAAAGTAGTATGTCCTTACATAATAGTAGTATGTCCTTAAGGCGGGGAAAATTAACCCGGGGAAGGCCCCGGGATACAAACTATCCCTGTACCAAATTTAATCAAAATCGGTTTAACGGATGGATATACTCGTATAAAGGCACAGAATAGGTAATTAATAAATGCCTTGTTTTAAGTTTAGAAAGTATAAAATATAACGCCAGAGCAAAATATTTATATTACACCTACCTACTTATAGGTACCTATTTGTATCCTACCTAAATCTATGCGAAAGAAGTAGTGGGCCTCATCTAGTAGGTTACTATATGAGGCCCACTACTTCTTCCGCATAGATTTAGGTTTTTTTAAAACCTAATAATACCTAAATAACCTAATCAACACAACCCATAGTCCTAACGATAGCCTTAGGGTCTTTTCAACCTTAGTACCGTAACATAAGCTTTTTCTGACTAGCTTAAGCCGGTACCGCGTTGATAGGTTTGGTGTGACCTTTATTCCGTACAAGCTGTATCAATCATCGTGACAATCTCAATAGTTGTGATTGACTGAATTTTCCGTACTCTTGTTGCGGCTATGTAAATATTTTAGCTAGTATCGTAAAAGTATTAACCAATCAGAAGGAATTGTGATCGTTATACTGCAATCAATTTTCCGTGATAGAGCCCCTGGTTACATACTGGTATTGTGGATTGAATCAAAATATAAGATGAACCGTAACCTAATTCTAAAACTTCTCAGTACCAGCCCGAAGTTAGAAAGTTGGCGGTGTTTCACCCATGCTTCGAAGAGCACGTACCTAAAGCCGTCGGTCCGGCACCTGATCTCTCTCCTGTCGTATCTGATTTTCATAGTGCTCGTAAGGGAATATACCTGAGTCTGCGCATAAACTTGTGCACTGTACCTAATATCTCCCGCGCAGATTGGCCGCCAGGGAAAAATTTCGGTTGGGAGGACAATTATGGCGTCCCTCATTGTACAAAAATATAATATCAACGATATATAATTTTTTTTTTGTAAACACTGACAGTTATGATCGTGATCATCATAAATATAATTTTGTATAAGTTGCTATTAAGTGCTAAGCTTATAATAGCCTATTGTGCTACAATACAACAATGAGGAAAATATTGTGTTTATCTGCGTACAAGATTATTATATACTTACCTATTATGTATATCTATATTTTACTCAATTGTTTGATCTGTGGGAATCTTTAGTTACAAGATACAATAAATCATATTCGTTACTTAGTAAATGTATAAAGGTATTTGATTTTATTGATATGGGTATAAAGCAAATGATTGCATCAACTTTTTGAAGGCATCCTATGTTATTTATGTAGCTAGTAGAATTAGCAATTATTATTATTCCTATCTGGAATAATAATAATTGTTAGCGGCTAAAATAAATTATTCAATGCTAGCTCGTTTACCCCCTGGTTGCAGAGGTCAGATGGTAAATACCCTTGCAAAAATTAGTTACCTGTGAATTTTTGATTCTAATTGATAAGTCCACTATCCTTAAATATAATTAAAATAAGAAACAAGCTACAATTAACATAAAATTCTTCTACTACGATAGTATTTTTAAAATCTAGTTATACCACAGGTTATACGTATATACTAGTTGTACATTTTTAAGCATTTCAAGGACACTCAGCATTTTCAGCAGTATTTTCTATTATTCTATAGTTTCATCTACCTATATAATAGTTTCTGTCCAATACCTGGTTGCAGCATGAAATGAAATGAAAATATACTTTTCATCCCACCATCTCGGAAAGAGTATTTTTATTCTTCGATATCTGATGGTAAAAGCCGTTATTATCCTCTAGAGGATAAAGTAAATTGAATTTAGAACATCGTGTGCACGTTAGTAAATATCACTCGTCTATGAAGTTTGTGAATTCAAAACATCATTATAACCTATTTACTTGTACCTCTATGGTGCCGAATTTCCATACAATCGTTTTTAATTTGTTAAAAACTCACACTCGTAACCTTCTTGGTGTACTTTTTTAATTTGCTTTGCGCGCACCATTTTCTTTCACGTCTGTTTAAAATTAAGACCGATTAAAAACAAGAAAATTTTAAAATAAGTGAAAAACCTAAAATGAGTGATTCTAGTGACGAAGAAATTACCTACTTAACAGAATTGAATTTAATCTTGTGATTTTTTTTGCATTTAGTAGGGTCATGTAACGTACCTTGAGACGCTTGTACCTTTGGACATAGATTATATTTTGAAAAGTAGCCACATTAAAATAACGAAATTCTACCAAACGGATAGTGTTTTTCCTACTTGGCAACACCAGTGAGTGGCGTGATTGTATCGGCATTGGGTGAAGTGTAAATTTGTTGTGAAGTTTTTTGTGTTCAAAAGTAAGTATTTTGATGTTTTTATTATAGATTTATATACGACATGCATGCACACATTTCTTACATTAAATGAATTTATTTATCTTCAGCTAGTTGCGTCTATAATTCTATAACTAACAATACCGCATTCTAACCTACAAATCAAGATAATTCGTTTCTTTTTTATATTTCTATGGTTGTACCTTTGGACTCGATTCTGTCTGTACCTTGGGACACGTCCGAAGGTTCAAACAATGTTTGTACCTATGGACACTATTTCATGATGTTTTATTTCTTTTTGCCTGCAGTGCCAAGGAGTAAAACTGGCGTAAAAAGAAAAGGAGTTAGCCCAGAACGATTAAAACAAGCATTAAATTCTTTAAAAAATGGAGGAAAAGTGCGTACTGTTGCAAGAGAATTCGGATTAAAAAAGTCAACTTTACACAGATATTATAAACGGATTTGAATCGACAGGAATTTATCCTTTTAATGACAACATTTTCACAGAAGACGATTTTGCCCCTTCTTCAGTCACAGACCAACCAGAACCACCAACAAACGGCACAATTGAAGAAAATTTAGATTTTCAGCCAGGTTTCCTTAATATTGAGGAGACTCAAGAAAAAAATATTCTGTCTGAAAATCAGCCATCTACTTCCCGAGGATTCATGTCAAATGTGGATGAACAAAATGCAACTAAACAATCAATTACTCCTGAAATGATACGCCCATTACCAAAATTTATTAGAAAAGAAAGTAAAAGAGGAAGGAAGAAAGGAAGTTCTCGTATTTTAACTAATACACCGGAAAAGGAAGTGATTTTGAAGCAAATGATGGAGAAAGAAAATAAAGGGAAATGGAAAGGCAAAGGAAAAAGCTCTTGTAATCTTCAGCTAAACTTAGACGCTCCTATGGCTGTTAAAACAGCGAAAGTTCCTGCGAAAAAAATTAAGATTCTCAGTGAAAAAATATATGTCACTTGTCAGTCTTGTAATAAAATAGATCTTAAAGAAAAGGTCCTACAATGCAGCTCATGCAAGTTTTATTACCATCAAAGATGTTGTCCTAAGAACTACAAAGAAAACATTCCAGATCATGAAGATTCTGAGTTGTTTATGTGTGCAGACTGTTTTAAATTAGATGACAGTGATGATGAATCTGTTGAAGAACTATTTCGAATGGTTCAATCATCCAAGAAAATGTCTTGGATGACTTAGATCTCATTTTTATTCCTTATTTCATTAAAATGTTCCTATTATTACCTAAGACTAATATTTGATTTTGTTGTAACTAGCAGAAGATATTTTGTAACTTTTTTATATATTCTATTATGTAATTTAATGATGATTAAAAGACTGATTACACAGAAATCATTGACTTTTATTTCGTCCCACGGTACATACAAGGCTGTCCAAAGGTACAAACAAGTAACGTACCTGAGGACAAAACACCATACTTAAAACTAATGTAATAAACTTAAGAAATGCCAACTCTAAAGACATAATAAAAAAACTAGTAATATTAGACCGTATGACCTACAATATAAGATCTTAACTACTTGTATACTTTAGGTATATACAGAGATACGTCGTTTCAAATATGAGGTAGTCAAAAATGTCCATAGGTACGTTACATGACCCTAATTTCCTCGCTGAGATGGGATGAAAAGTTACCTTGTGATTTTTTTTGCATTTAGTCATTTCCTCGCTGAGGTGGGATGAAAAGTTACGTGTTGCACTCGAGTGAAAAGATTTTTCACCTCGTGCTCTTTTGATTCCCTCGCTGACGCTCAGGATTCTAATTTATGAATCACTCGCTCCGCTCGTGATTCAATTTTAGAATCCTTCGCTTGCTCGGTCATCAAAATTGAGCACGCGGTTAAAAAACAACTTTTCACTCTTGTATAACAAATAACTATTAATGTACTTTGTACAAATTTAAACAAAAACAAGAATAAAAAAACCTTTTGTTTTTGGTCGGGATATTTCTCGTCTCCTCCCATGTGTTTTGTTAGGTGGAGATTACGTTTATGCATTAGATCAGGGCAGTAGCAAATGAGGTGTAAAGGAGCCTTCGCAGCGTCTATAAGAGCCTACATACTGTATTGTTTACTTATAGCACAAACTTTCACCCTTAACTTAGAAAGGTAAGGGGTAAAACATAATAAAAAAAATTTGCAGTCATAGGGACTGCCGATAGAAGTGAAAACTTATACTTAACTTAGAATTTTAGTATTAAAATTTGAAAATAAAATAAAATTTTCAAACGCCAATATAAATATGTACGAATATTTAAAAAAAAAAAAAAAAAAACGTCACAGCATGTCGGTGTCGCGAACCCATAAGATTTTCCCCAACCAAAAAGTAATCAACGCGGCTAAAGAAGTTTTCAGCACACGGTCAGGTATATTATACGATGTGTTATAATATGTCATAATACGTGACAGCATGTCGGTGTCGCGAACCCATAAGATTTTCCCCTACCACAAAGTGCTCAACGCGGCTAAAGAAGTTTTCACTTCAAAAACTCAACCGTTAGTGACTATATTCTCTGCGAGACCCAGAGAAACCATAGATCATAGAGCTTATTAACATTTAATTTTCGACCTAGAACTGCTGCACGTACTTTTACTCGTATATACGTAACGTTTCAGTATATGTCCGTCCATCACTGCCTTGGTTGACTGACGTTATATTTACACGCAGTAGGACGTCCACACAATTAATATTACAATTGTAATGGATGAGCTCCATATTCCCGTGTAATTTACTGCTTGGGATACCCGTCAAGGATTGCCTACTTGCGAACAAATGACTTACTACAATAATTATTGTAGAGCGATAAAATAATGTCCAAAGTTGGGCCCATGAAATGAGTTTAATACTTATTATGGATGTAATAGCATTTCACAACATACTCTAACGTTAAATTAGTGGGTATGATGTATCTTTGAACAATGGGTATTTAAGAGTATAGACAGTAATAAAACCACGATTCAATACACTGTTCTAGAATTCAATATTGTATACACATCAATCGCTTTTCTTGGCTTTTATGGTAGGTATCACGTAAAACTTAGTGCTAGGTACCAGTTTAGCTGCAATACCTATGTATGATTTTGTCTTGAAATAATTTAACACAATGTTTTCCTTTACTTACGCATACGCATCTTGAGTAATTGCAACAAAAACCAAACTAGCAGGTAAATAAAAACCTAGGGCTTGCGGTTATGATTAACTGGTTTTTACCTTTGATAAACTAATAAAAGTAACGAACCTATTTTTCCACAAAATGTCTTTTAAGTGTGGTGTAAAATTTATAACAAGATCAAAACCGTTTTATCGAAACACGCATTCACCAAAATTGAGATTCAAATATCTATTCGTAAGTGGAACCACAGTAGGTCGCCTCATTAGAGAGAACGGTCCCTTTTAGGCCGTTACTGGCCACTAGACAGGTGCGCGCATTAAAATGATTAAGCCATTGTTCTCACGGCTCGATACTTGTTCTTGCGTACAGCTATTATGTTTAGATATAGCAGGTAAGTAGGTATAACCACAGCCTAAAGGGATACTTCATTCAGTCAGTCAATGGTGACATCTAGAAGGAGTAAATCAATCAAGCAATCGGCTAGCAAACTAGCTGATGCCCGCGACTTCGTCCGCGTGGTTTAAGTTTTTTTGATTCCCACGGGAACTCCTTAATTTACCGGGATAAAAAGTAGCCTATGTCACTCTCCAGGTCCTCAACTATACCCATGCCCAAAATCACGTCGATCCGTTGCTCCGTTGCGGCGTGATTGAAGGATAAACCAACAAACAAACACTTTCGCATTTATTATATTAAGACTACGATTATCTAAATATTTTTTATAATATTGCGTTTTTTTCCTTTTTAAAAGAGCAACTAGTGAGTTTAATTACAGCTCTTCTTTTTTTTTTCAAAAAATCTAATCAAAAATATTTATTTCAGTAAAACAATTTCACATAGTGCTTAGAAATTGGGACCATCCAAGTAAGTGACTAGTATTGCTACAAGTACTTGTGGCAGGCGACCCCGCTCTTCCATAACATGTACTTAATACAATAATTGAAATAAATATTAAGTTCTTATATTAAATTACAGTTATATAAAGTTAAGTAGTAACTTAACTTAAACGATATGTGATCTAAGTTATCCTTCTTAAAATAAAACATTATCATTTAATTACAAACTGGTGGTAGAGTCTTGATATAATAGTATCCTATAGTGGCACAAGTTCTACATTATTAGTTTAAAACCTGCAAGAGTGGCAAGACGGAGTAGGGATACCGACCAGTAGAAATCGCTGCCTTGCTATGTTAAGCTTCTGCTAAAATTCATTACTTGTTTGAGTATGAGAGTGCTAGGTACGTAAAGCATCTAGTCGCTCTCGTGCTCGTCCGTAAACTAGTCTCACTGTATGGTATTTACGATGTGGTAAACTTTTGTCCTATCGGTTGTAGGCCTACCAAATGTGGTTGTATAATAGCTTTTGGGAAATAAATGTTGAACGGTATAGTGGTCTATACTTGTGATCGAATAACTAGATAAACTTCATTGAGCAAATTCGGTTGGTAACTGGATATTGGTTACTGGAACTTTTCAAAATAGATAAGGCCAACAGAGCGGTTCAATTAGTAATTATATTATTTTATTAATGACTTCGTCTATTCAGAGTTACGTATTTCAAAAATCTCAAGGGAACACACCTATGACTTTCTTTGTAATTGGTAAGTAGTAAGTACAGCGAATGAGCCGTGAAAAGGTAACATAAAGATACCTAGATAAGTCATCATTATCAGTTTAGTTAGATGGTTCGAGTTTTTTTGATTCTCGTGGAAATTACTTGTCTTACACCGAATTTCATCAAAATCGGTTAAGAAGCTGGGCCATGAAAGCGTAGCAGACAGACAGACACACTTTCACATTTACAATATTAATTATCTTTGGATTCGCGTCTCTACCGAACTAGCAGATTTTTTTAATAAAATCATCCGCGTGAGTTGCAGGTAAAATACGATTTTTACAATCATAAATTATTTTTTATACTGTATAATTTAATGCTTAATTAAAAACTATTGAGGCTTCTCCTTTAGGTATCCAAGATAGGATACCTAAAGGAATTTAGCGTTCCGGTACGATGCCGTGTAGAGACCGACTAGGGGTATGGGTATAATATAACTGCCATACCTCTAACAGGTTAATCCGCTACCATCTTAGACTGCATCATCACTTACCATCAGGTGAGATCGCAGTCAAGGGCTAACTTGTAGTTGAATAAAAAAAAAGATACGTCGTTACGTTACGTCGTAGGTACGTTACTTAATATATACTCGTACTACTATATAATCGTATATACATAATATCTTACGTCCTAAAGATAGGATACTAAGTAACTCTGGCTCTTAAGTCCTATAGATAGGCCATACATCCTACATAACGATAGGATGTATGAGATAGGAGGTATGAGACGGGTCGTGGGAACAATGATTCAATCATAAAGCGCACCTGCCGATTCATCTCATAGAAACTGTACTACAGGTTCTCGAGAGCTATTCGATTAGTGCAATCCGGTTTATTGAAGCTCAAAACTTCTATTAGTTTCGTATTAGCATAACTATTATAATTTTTTCTTGCTGGTTATTTTCTATACTTTGTAGTGAATGCATGGTTGATAGATGATTAAATAGAAAAGTATTTTATGCTAGCCTACATCTTTTTAGGGTTCCGTAGCCAAATTTGGCAAAAACGGAACCCTTATAGATTCGTCATGTCTGTCTGTCTGTCTGTCTGTCCGTCCGTATGTCACAACCAAAGTGGTAAAATGTGTCCCCCCCCCCCCCCCCCCGTAACTTCTAAAATAAGAGAATGATAAAACTAAAAAAACTATATGATGTACATTACCATACAATCGGAAGGTAAACAAGGAAATTTTTCTCAGTGTAGTCCTAGCTAGATGTTAGATTGAGCTCTCCTGTTGGGGGGTTCCCCCACACACATCCGTCTTTAGCAACGTAGCACATCTCTGGTGAATATAGGCACCCTAACGGTGTTATTGTAAATGACAGCATCCAGAGCACAATCATTAAAACAAATCTCACACGAACTTTTCTAAAAGTTTCATGTAATTGCGAGAAATCGTTGTCACACTCACTGTGATTGGACTGCAAATATATCTAATTTCCTTTGAGTCAACAGAAGTTATCTGTTCAAAATGTGAAAAATATCAAACTCCCAAAGGAGCCTTTTCTTGCTAAGAACGCTTTTATATGGCAATAAGTCATAATATAACGATCTCTATCTATCGTTTGCATTGAATTAACTCAATTACATAAGCTCTTAAAATCGCCCACTTATTCGAATATTTAGCCACAGACTGAATGATAAAATAGACAGAAAAATATAAACTAATTGCCCAATTCTAGAGAAGCCGATAATTCCATCAAATAAACCTCAATCATAATATTTCTATTAGTAACAAATCTTGTACTTAATATGTCATTGAAATTATCCTTTTCATGAACATAACAAATTGACGTGTATTGTGGCAGAATAAGTGTTAATATTGTATCTCTTAGTATAGGTAACAAAAATATCAAATTAAAACTACTTAATACATTACAATCTAAATTAAAAACTATTAAAAAAAAAAAAAAAATTAAAACTAAAATATATTATTAAAAGGAGTCCCTTTAGGCTAGGTTCCGAAGATACTAGCAGCGTTCCCCCTTTGAATAGCTCGACTAACTCTTTGTCCTAGGTAGCTGCCAGCTCTTCGGTCTCCTGTGATGTCGACTAACCTTTTTGCTATTTCCTTAAAAAGGCATAAAGCGCTAGAACCCCACGGACCAAGGGTCTCGACACCGAATGGGACAAAGTCATATTCGGAGCCTAGACCCCTGTATTTGTATGCTTTAGCTTTTTCAGCCGCTTCACAAGCCGCCTCACAAGCCGCACCAGCTCTGTTGTTTTATCTCTGATGTACAATGTCCCGCATGAAGTGACACAGCCAAAGTATGGCATCTTATCACACGTCAACTTGTACCAAAGAGAGTAAGTACCCTTCCCATACCCGTTACTCGTCCGAGCACAAAATCTATTCAAAAATTCCTTGACTGCGATCACCACCCAGCGGCACCCAGGCATGGTGTAACGTAAAATAATCAGGCTTAGTTTTACTGGCAGCGTCGAGTTTGTTCGACACAAATGGATTTACATTTATAAAGACAGTCATCAACTCCGTCTATATATTTGCTTTGATCTTTTCACCTACCTTGAGAAGGTTCGCAATCGATTTGTCAGTGTAGGCGTACCTTTGTGTAGTATTTATCAAGAGACAAATACATAAATGCAATTTTTATTATAACCACCTACTATCAAATGACACAATAGAACGGCGAATGTGTAAACATATTAATGTTAAGTGGTTTTGGGTTATGTTAATTCATGTATTATAATATCCGTTTTAACGCTATTTCCCAAACGATTTCATAATCTGTTTGTTTTTGGAGACGAGAAAGTAATAGACATTTAATAGTTGCTCCTTAATTATTATTTATTACCCGAATTTTTATAAAATAAGAATATTCATTAGCTTAGGGTAATCAAGAATATTAAATAATTAAGAAATAGGCCTTTTTATTCAAAAACGAGATCCGTTAGAAAAGAAATCCACATCTATAGTTAATACGATAATTGCGCAAGTTTGGATGGATGGATGTTTGCAGTTCAATCACGCCAGAACGGCTAAAGAGATCTGGATGAAATTAAACCTGGAACCAAAAAACCTCAATCCACGCGGTTGAAGTGCGGGCATCAGCTAGAAGGTATATAAATAGAACGTGAGAAGATTTCCCCAAGGCACCTTTCTTGCGATGTTCTCGCCCAAGACACTTTTGTGAAAAGGGCCGACACTAGGTATTACACGGGACCTACAATGTCCTTTAGTGTAAGCACGCTCGGACATTCTGAAAGGCTCGCTCGCTTTTATGTTTTGGGAATAGGCTTTCGGAAAGCTACGTGTTTTGTTGTTAGTCTGCTATTTATTGCTGTTCTTTACGTGGCATTTGGAGTTGGAACGGTTTTTGTATTTGAACATTTTGAGTTAGTTCATTTAACTTAAAACTAAACTAATAATTAAAATTTGAATGTAAGTGGATAAAATCGGATTTTTACGTGCTTTCGGAGTTGGAACGGTATATTTTGTATTTGGATGTTTGGAAATGTTTTGGGTTACATTATTTTGATACTAAATGGTACTTTGATTATTTTAGTATAGTAACGAATAAAAATCGACTTAATTCATAAAGATTAGTGGGCTTTGAGTGAAAATACACAAGGGCACAACAAAAAAATATCAGGTGGACTATAATCGCTTGGACTGGAATATTTGTTTGCTATGAAGATATGAAGCCATGAAGTACCTACGCATAACATTGTTGATTGTTACATCTTAAACTAAACTCATAATCAGCAAATAAGCATTTTCTTGTCGGTATTCCATTTCAAATTAAAATAACCTCATGCAAGAAAGATTGATGACTTTGATCTTCAGTGAAATTGGTACAGATATGACTAGTAAAAATTCAATTATCCTACTTCCGACAGCATACATAACAATTACTCTTGACACAACAATTATTATGATATCAAAGCGTTACTTCGTAGAAATCGTACCTAACCCATTATTCAGAAACAATCAATTATAAAGATTATAAAACCATACATCGTAACAGGGGACCTGTCGAATGTATCACAAATTAACTATACAGAGTTACTCATAAAAGAACTGGTCAAATGCGTGTCAGAACTTGTATAAAACAAGGTTCTGTAGCTATGCTAATTACTTAAAAGTTTGATAGACATTATTTCTTATTTTTTTAATTATTTCTTACTATTTATGTTGCTCGGTATTTCGTCCGCGTGGATTTAGGTTTCAAAAATCCCGGGGTAGGTACGCTTTGATCTTCCAGGATTAAAAGCAGCCTTTGTCCTTCCCTAAGATAGGGGCTATCTCTGTGCCAAATTTCTTCAAAATCGGTTCAGCAGATGGCTCGTAAAAGTGTAGCAGTTAGACAGACAGACTATTGCGTTTATGATATTAGGCTGGATTATTTTTCGAATATTAATTTGCTAAATTTCATTAACACATCTCTAACAAATGATTTGTAATACAACTTTGTCATACAAACATAGCGAGAGGCAGACTGGACGAAACTTTTATAACTCATTCATTTGACCATGGAACCCTAAAAAAAACAAGTTCAAAACTCTTTAACAAACGACAACTGTCATGCGTAGGCGCTTAGACACGCCGCTTTTTATCTAACATCTGTGACAATATAGCATAACTATACAGCTATAATAAAACATAATATTATAATCTAACGTGAAGCAGACGTACATTTTAATAGCAAAAGATGTACATATTATACGGATCTTAATTTTATGAGTTATTTTGTAAAATTGTTGGTTAATTAACTCCAAATTAATTACAACATTTCTATTGCTTGCCAGAATTTCTATTTCTTTTGCTAAAGTCATTTTCACAATTTAATTAATCTTTATGTTATTAGACTAATTAAATTGCGAAAATTACTTTTTTTTTAAACTGTAAAAACATTGATCAACCATGAAGAATTATTGTCAAATTACGTCCAACAGAGTAAAACTACACATAATAATAAAGTCCAGCAAGACAACTTCTTAGCAAACATAGACCAGACATTGGAAAGCGAAGTAAGAACGGAAACATGCAATAATAAGGCTGATTACCGTCAGAATAGTTGGTATGATAAACTGCATGATTGCCAACAATAACCAATTTCATTCGACATCCTGTATTGACATGTTGGGTGACTGATTTACTTGTCATTTATTGTAGTCAAGATTGGTGTGTTGCAAAAAGTCCTAAGACCATAATTTGTCTATGTCATAATAGCGAAGGACAATACTTACATTACTATTAATTTTCGTAACGCACAGCGTTGCATTCAACGGTGACCGTAGCGATAAAATTTTATATTCGTCACTTAGATTCAACTACATTTAATTCAAATTAAGAACATATTTTCGACGACGACCTCAACAACGAACATTCCTCAACAAACAGTTCTACTCGCGTTACTTTGTTGGTTGCAGCCTGCAGATAAGGGAACTACATAATATTGTAATAATAAGGCAAAAGTAATTGTTAATTTTTCACTGGCAAATACGAGAGATGATTTACGTAATCATTTTCTATTTACTAGTGAAACAATATACCTACATTGGTTGCACGTATTATAAGCAATAGGTATCTAGTTCTTATTACAGTTATGTGCATACAGTCCAAACTAAACAACAGACAAGCTATTTGTTTCAAGACCGCTAAGCAGAAAAACAATTTGAGGAGAAAACATGCGAGGTACTCAGAATTGCCTAGTTTACAAGCAGATGGCTACCGGGGCCATTATCATTGTAAATGGTCGCAATTTGCCTCCAATCCTTCTTCCTTGTTACACGCATTACCGTTCCACTTCATTCCGGCCGTGGTTTGTACTCGTAAGTGGTGATAATTTCGCGAACGGTTTTCGGTGATTGAATGCGGTTGGCTTACAGAATTAGCCCCGTAAGTCAAATTATGAGAAAGTTTTACGCGAACTAAGTTTCACGCTAAGTATTAGCGTTCTATAGGAAAAATCTCTTACTGCAAAATAAATTATTAAAAAGCATTAAAAATTAAATATTCTTTACTATCCTTATTACTAAATGTGAAAGTGTTTGGTTTTTTTTTGTTGCTTGCTAAAAACCAAAAAACCTAAAAACCAAGCATCAAGCGCAAGCCTATGCTTGCGCTTGATGCCAATCATGCTTAGTGCAAAGCCATCTTAGGTCCTTCGCGGATAAAGTCACAGGGATCATCTCGTGAAAAACACATATTTCATATTATGATTGTTAAAAAAGGATGCAACCGTAAAAATACCCAACCTCCAAATCGAAACAATATAAATTCATAACGGTCTATAAACAACGGTTTAATATTAGTAATATCACGGTGTTACTGGCGGGTCATCACCAACTGAGGATGACCTGTTATAAACCTAAGTAACTACTGAGATAAGTGTTATTTTAAACTGGTAATTTAAGATTAACAGCCACTTTAACTTGACCTCTATTGCTATAAGCTTTCATATAAAGCTTACGCAGACAAAAGACAAGTCAGTGTTGTATTGATAAGTTTGATTTCTTATAGAAAGTTTGCGTTTTCATGACCGCAAAATGGTTTGAAAATTATATTTTTCACTGTAAACATTTTGTTCATTACATGTAGTTTCATTTATGGGAGTACATAACAAAATATTAAGTGTGAGTAGGTATTATTTAATTAATTTATTATTTAATAATAATGCGTTACTTGGTAGTAATTTAAAGCGCATTAAAATTAATTCATTTTATTTTCATAACATTTACTTCCTTATTCTTAGATACACTTGCACAAACCCTATAAATGTGTTTAAGTTTTCAACTTTCTGTCCTGTAATGTAAACCCTGAATCTTTTCTACTTATCAAAAAACAAATACTGTGCAATAAAATGTATTTTCATATCATATTTTCATTTCAATTCATTTCAGGCAGCATCCAATGATAGTTCTATATTATATAATATACTTGTTAGAAGAGGCCAGCATCTCAATTTTTGACCGAGCGAAGCGAAGGTCTCTGAGTCTACTTGGGTGAATTGGCACTTGTCCGTCCGTCCGTCTGTCCGTCCGTCAGAGCCTTATAACTTCTGAATTGCTGGACATAATTACTTCAAATTTAAATATAATATGTAAACCGATGGCCTCCCGCCGAATATGGCTTAAAAAGTTATAAAAATCTTTATTTCAGGGGGGCTCTCATAGAAGCGAATGCGAAGTAAAATATTTTTTATAGCGTTACATAGGGTTGCAGTATATCATTTTAAAGATAATTAGGAGTAGAGTCCAAAAATGTTTTTTTTTGAATTTTTCTCCTAAAATTGACGAAATGGGGGGCTTTCAAAGTGGCGATTTTCTAACGTCCAAAGTTGACCTCAGAACTCTCAATTTTCTGAACTCTCAAGCCTGAAACTTGATCAATTATTTGAATTAAATCCTGTACTTGAACAACAAATACTAAAATTAGATAAATATTATAAGGAAACGAAATTATTTAATTTTTAATGATGATGATATTTTTAACAGAACTTCACACTGATGTCAATAGATGGCGCTCTGTGAAACCGCGAGGTCTCAGTTCGGGGCGAACCACTAGTTAACTAAATCAGTATAAGGCCTGAATTAATAAACCGACGTCAAGCTAAGAACACGTTCTAAGTTTCGGTCAAGACTGATATATTTTAAAAATCTGTTAGATGTACGGACCTAAGACTGGTTTAAGCCATAGATAATATTGTAGTTACCATTATTAAGTATCTGGTTTAAGCAGTTTGATGTGGTTTAGTTCAAGAGGGCTCTAAACTCTAAAGTGTTCAAACATTGACCAGTGTCAGTGTCACAGTCTAAACTCTAAAGACTGTCTTGTCTAATGTATGCACAAGCTGTAGTAGGTACAAGTCGAGTTAGATTGCCGATGCTCATACTCGTAGTACTCTAACTATCTGTTTGCTAAATCTTACTGTACGCAGGTTTACGACAGTTATTTGTGAAGTTTTAATACTAAGTTACTAATAATAATCAATCCAGTTGTAAATACCGGTCCTCCCTATTTTCCAGTTAAACTGACTCTAGTCATAAAGTAAGGTGAATAAATAAAGTAAGATAAATATTAAGTATGAATAAGAACATGCTTAAATTACGAGTTTGATTGAATTAGCTTGTTTTGTGAAAAAACATTGGATATCAAAGGAAACAGAAAAGATTTTCGACGACCTCCGTGGCGCAGTATGCAGCGCTGTTGTCTTAACGTGCGGAGGTCCCGGGTTCGATCCCCGGCAGGGTCAATTTGGGAATTTATAATTTCTGAATTTTCCCTGGTCTGGCCTGGTGGGAGGCTTCGGCCGTGGCTAGTTACCACCCTACCGGCAAAGACGTGCCGCCAAGCGATTTAGCGTCCCGGTACGATGCCGTGTAGTAACCGAATAGGGGTATGGGTTTAATATAACTGCCATGCCCCTAACAGGTTAGCCCGCTACCATCTTAGACTGCATCATCACTTACCATGAGATCGCAGTCAAGGGCTAACTTGTAGTGGATTTAAAAAAAAAAGATTTTTTTTACATATTATAAGCATAAAAGCATATTTTAGTTGTATATTATTCATTTTAAATAGAAACATAAAAATAACTCTAAACAATTACCTAAACTTCACAAAATATATTAGTTTGTAACTAATTTAAAAAAAAAAATTATTTTCATCAAGCCTAATTTTGCTGTATAGCTGAGAGCTAACCCCAAGATAATCATACTGTTCACTGCAGGCATCCAAATTATCTTCTAACCGAGTCAAAAAAGGCAAGGGGAAGTCTCTTATTTCATGTAGTGTACTTTAAGGCAGAAACACACTACGGACAGGACAGCTGCGCACCTTACTGTAGTCTAACCGCGCACTTGTACTTTTTACACGACTGCCCAAAAAAGGAGTCAGGTTTCAGGGCTTCTGTATATATGTATATGTACCTATGTGAGTTTTTTATTCCACCATAATTTCTAAATGCCTGAACAGATTTCTGTGTATTAGGTATCGTTAGAATCCTTACATCATCCCTCGGGATGACACTGGTTATAAATATTAAAAAAAACAATATGGAAGGGCAGTCGTATTTTTTATTAGTTTAATTTCTCCCTTGAACATTGCTTTCGGGAAATGATGCTACAGAGTACAGATCAAGTCATGCTCGTAGGTAGGGTAATAGGCCCCGCTTTTCGACAGTCGTCAAAAAGATTTTATTGGAACAATTATCGGCTAAGATAAACTCAATGGATTTTTTGTTCCATAAACAAGTGAGTGTCGGATTAGTGACACCTACAGCGCCGGAAGGGCGGGATTAGTTATTAAAAAAATTTGAGCCACTTACTGCAGGCCTACTTACTAGCTGATGCCCGTTACTATATGTAGAGAGTAAGACTTGGCCTATTTTGCCGCCGAGTTTCTTTTTTTTTTTCTTGACTATAAACTAGTTATAAATTTATTAAAAAAACTTATAACTATGCCCTCTGCACTTTGGCATCATGTCTGCTCTGTTTCTCTTTTTTACTCAACTTCTTTCTGTCAAAATTTTCCCTTTATTACGCTTATAGTTAGTCTATAAAGTCAAAACTAAAAATAAAAACTTCGGCTAAATTAAATTCAAACAACTCCGGTAAACATCGATTCTGAACCCGAGTAATCGATACATAGTTTTTTCTAATACAAAGACTCATTCATCTTTCTTGTGTATCATCGATGTTTATCTCGCGAGATAGTATCTATCGATTCAAAAAATATTGATATCGAAGTTTGTCAAAAGTCCAGCGATAGTATTAATAAAATAAATAATAAAGTAAATTCATAATATTTATGAAATTATGGATGGATTGAGTGAAGTAATAATTTTTATCCGCACTTCAATGTATAGTGATTTCCCATTATATCTTATCATAAATTTATAGATATTTTTACTTGAAATTCATAGGCAAATTATACGGTAAGTAATTTATTATAATCTTTCCTTGATTTCTCATCTCTTACTAGTCTGTTGGAAGTGGTGATATATTTTGTAATTATGAAATCACTAGTTTAGTACCTAATGTCCACGACTTCGTCCACGTGGATTTAATTATTATTTAATCCCCTCGGAACTCTTAAATTTTCTTGGAAAAAAACTATCCTTTCTCATTCACCATGTCTTTAACTTTAACGCCATGCAAAAATCACGTCGATTGCTTGCCCAGTTGTGGTGTGATTGTAAGTAAGAACAACCAAAAACGCTTTCTATGATACAGAAAGAGAACGTAAAAATAAGGCCTATTAATGAATAAACTAGAAGTTTTATTCGCTATAATCCAAAGTAACGCCTGTAATAATACCTTTTAAATAAAATATTGTAATAAGGCCTATTGTTTATTTATTTGTCCATTATGGTGTTGTTCAACGTCAATACCGTTTCTTCGAAAAATTCTGTTAATTATTACCGAAGTACTTTTTCTTCATGAAATAATAAGGAACAGGAAATTAAATTCAAGAAAGCAATATTTTTAGTGCCACAGTGTTACTAAGTGATTCGTGGGAAGGACTGCTTTTAACTCTACTATCTCTACTGGCAAAAAAGTGGTACGCCGTACCCATGTATCATACCTCTTCCAGGCTAGCGCGTTCCACATTAAATTACATCACTTATCATCAAGTGAGAGATCGTTATCAGCAGCAAAACCTGTCATCGATAAAAAATATTTGTAATCCAACATTACCTAGATACTTGGTAGGTATCACCCGAAGATTGAATAAAAAAGTGTAACGGAAACCGACCGGTTCTATTACGAACAAAGACATTAACTTTAAAACATATTTACATCATCTATGCAGTAGGTACGACCTTACTTTAATAACCCTAGAGTCAGATTTATATGTACAATTAAAAAAACTATTACCCAATTGGGCCACAAAATTTAAAAAGTTTGCCGTCGAATCCATTCTCACGACACAATATCACAAGACCGGATAACATTAACATAGAAAAGCGAGGGTCTTGTTGTTTCGCAACAAAGAACAAACTAATATGTAAACGGTTCAATCAAACCAGAAAATGCCTCCCATCATAAATAATACTGATACTTTCATAATCTATAGATAACGTAGATCGTAGGCTTTCCGATGAAGTGGGATTACGTCGATCTAAATAAATTTAGATTCAATCGGTCGAAATCGATCGAAGGTATTTTAGATTCAGCGTCTAATGAAAAAATGCGACTTATCCGTATTCTATTGAATTTTAAACGGGCATAAGTGTTTGAAATATTGCTCGTTATGGCTCGATTGTCAACAATGTTATGGTACGTAGATGAAGACATTTTGTCACCGATTCCGATCAGAATGTATAGAAATTTGTTTGATAAAAAAATTTAATAGTCTTCTTAGAAAATCCCAGGCGTATAATATACTTACCTAGTATAATTTAAACGAATGCGTATAAAATTTAAATTGTATAAATTATTTATTATTGGCTGTAATAGTTATTCATTGATTTTGAATAATATAATGTGATCAGTAGTAGATTTTTTTCGTAATAAAGTAGCTTAAGAGATCATTCAAAATGTTACTGTATAATAAATCAAATTATTATTAAGCTAATAAAAGTTAAGTTTTAACTCTGAGTTGCCCGAAACTTTTTTAAAATTTAAGTGTTGATTAAACTAATTTAATCACAAGACTCCATACGATTCTTGCGATTAAATTAGTCTAAGTACCACTTTTTGTATTTGTTTTGTGCAATTCAGCGTTAGTCTGTTACATGCCTTACTTCTATGCACCTAGGTACTACTTTAAAAAATTTAATCCAAATAAGCAGTTACAAAAAATAAATTAAAGAAAAACTAAAAGATTTTATGAAATACTTTGAGTTCAGGGTTCCATTTTCGCGACTTGGACCTAGAAAACCATTAGCACTCAAATCATGTACTTATCACGCTTCTAAAATTAATACGTTACCTACTTAAAATATTATTAAGAAAATATTATTGTCCTTACTTTTTAAGATGTTAAGGAAAATCGTCACACATATATATCGGAATTTACATTTAGATTGCACAATGTATATGAGTCATTACATAAATGGGATTATAATATGAATAATGAATAGGAAAATGACAATAAGATTTAGATATCACCGGCCCCCGTTGAATCGGTGATAGGTTAGACACCCGACTTCCCGTACGGGGTCGCGGGTTCGAGTCCCGGGCACTCCATCTTTTCGAAGTTATGTTCGTTTTAAGAAATTAAGGCCCACATGCACAAGGACTCTTAAATTGATTTAGTTAAAAATTTTAATGCTACCCCTTTGTGGCAACTATAATATACATTTGCCAAAAAGGGACAGTATTAGGTACAAAATTTAACTAAATCAGTTTAAATGTCCTTGTGCAAACGGCCCTAAATATCACTTGTTCCAATCTGTAAAGGAAAACATCATGAGGAAACCTGCATTCCAGTTATTGAGATTTTGAATATGAGAGATAAATAAAAGTCTCGAAGCTGTGTAAAGTCTGCCAATCCAATGCCAAGAGTCGGCGGTTAAAAATACAAAGTAGGTAAGTAAGTAAATATTAGCATAATCGAATTATCTAGATCTAAGTCAACAGTTGTTCCGTATCATACTAATATTATAAATGCGAAAGTATATTTGTTTGTTTATTTGTCCTTCAATCACGCTGCAACGAAGCAACGGATCGACGTGATTTTTTGCATGGATATAGCCGGGGACCTGCAGAGTGACATAGGCGTACTTTTTATCCCAGATAATTCAGGAGTTCCCGTGGGAATAAAAATAAAACTTTAAACCACGCGGACGAAGTCGCGGGCATCAGCTAGTTCATTAATAATAGTTTATTTTTAATGTTCCACTTTGCCTAAATCTCCGCCTCTCTTCACATTGTCAATCTAGTAATAAAATTCAATGATTTATAATACAGCTTACGTACCTGTACTCCATTTTTACGTAACTCTCATTCCTATTCTATGGCCCCATTACTTGTAACATAGTCCGATCATAAAATCCGCTCACTAATTAGGTTGCTAGTTACTACACCTTTCTCTAGTTGTGAGCGACAAACAGTGGGTTCGGACGGACAGTAACTCGGATTACGGGATTAGTATCAATCATAATCACAAATTGGTTGCGTCAGCTACTAGCGCTTAACTTTGTGTTACGAGAGTTTAAGGTGGGATCATACGACAGGCGATCAAAAAGTTTCCGGTAATGTTATAAAAACAACAAGAACTATACAAGGAAATCTATACTAATATTATACATGCGAAAGTTTTGATGGATGGATGGATGGATGTTTGTCACTCAATCACGCGAGAACGGCAGAACGGATCTGGATGAAATTTGGCACCGAGATAGACTATACCCTGGAATCGCAGAAAGGCTACTTTTTATTCCGGGAAAATGAAGGAGTTACCGCGGAACAAAATAAACCTTAATTCACGTGGACGAAGTCGCGGGCATCAGCTAGTATTTTATTTTTCAACATAATCTCCTTGTACTCCAATTAATTCAATTCTTTATTTGCGTAGATTGATGTTACAATAGCAGCAATAAAACATCGTCAATTTGATTCTGTGATTTGATTATTATGATGATAATTTTAAAAGTGAGTGAGTGTGTGACTACCTTAAATTACTAAATTGTACGGCGATTGACATAATACTTATAAGCTAATTTTTATCCCAGAAAACCATGGAATTCTTACGGGACTAAACCCACACGGACAACAGATATGTTACGGATAGTCGATATCCGTGACATATCTATCGGTATCTATCGGTATCTATCGGTATCTATCGGTTTTATTTGAACTATAATTGCTATTGTTCCTAGAGCTAGAGTTTCAAGTGAAGTTTATTTAAATTTCAATATTTATAAGTATGTTAATTGCTCAGTTATCATAAATACCACAAATCTCTTAATAAGAAAATTGCTGTGGTTCAAACTTTTACGATGCCACACAGAGTATCGTCCGAATTTTGCATTCGGACACGGCTATTATTTTTATATTGACCGTGAAAAACTAATTAAGGAATTTTAATTGATCCGACTTTATGTAATTGTTCAGAGAAATCGGACCGTGAAATAAATATCGATCACTAATTGATGGTCCAAAATACCACCAATAAAAAGGTACAGAATAGTACCTATTCATAATCATTCTTACTCATAATACTATAATAAATGCGAAAGTATGTCTGTTAGTCTGCTACGCTTTAATGGTTCATGTACGAGTATGTACCTGCCTATTTACAACCAAATTTGATGCATTTATGTTACATATATCCCGTTAGGTTATATCCCGAGAAAGGACATAGGTACACTAACTACTTTTTAGCCGTAAAATTTCCGACGCACTTGGTATGATAGCGGAAGAATATAATTGTACATAATGAAAAACACACTTTTATTTTTAACATGTTTCCACTATTATAACCATGCCGATCGAATCTGAATATGTTAACTAGAAAAAAAACATAACTCAAATTAAATCAAAACACAGCCAATACATCTTCCGACCACCAACGCTGTACAAGACCACTCGATTAAGTTCCAAGACAGTTCCAAAATTTATCGGCTCCATACGCATTGTTTCAATTAGAAATACCGAATTTAATGTACACTAGAGACGCCCAAATTACTGTATCTTAGAATAAATTATAGTTAAAGAGCCGGCGGCAGTATTTTTTGTTTATTAAAAAATAAAAATGTCCGCAACTTCTTCCGCGTGGCTTAAGGTATTTTTAAAATCCTCTGGGAACCCTTCCTCTGCAACTTATCCTGTACTAAGTTTCGTCAAAATCAGTTGAACAGGTGGGTTTTGAAAACGAAGCAAGCAGATTGACACGCTTTCTCGTTTAATTAATAATTTAATGTTCACCTGATTTAAAAAAAAAATATTTTTGAAAAAAACCGCGATATTATTAATTCCGCTTATTTTAAAGAAATCTTGGCGCCAAGGAAATAGATATTATAGCTGTTTTAGCGATAAGATCGTATTTTAATAAGCGTCATTTTACTATTCGTACCTAGTTATTGGCATATTATGCTAACTCTTTATTAGTGCGATTGAATTTAGTGGAAGATCGAGATTGCGTTTTGTTTTTCGAGGACGAGTTTAGGCACTTGGATTACCACCAGCTCCCAAGTTATATTCAGAATAACATTTCATTGTCGATCGTTTATTATTTCAACATTCGACGTTATTCAATATAGTAAACTCCCTAAAGCTATAGTGTTATAGTATCTGTTGTCACGCCCCTACTGTGTTTCTGAGAGCGTAATTTTTGTTTTAGAATCCATTTTAGATTCAGATGCAAGATATAAAATCAATCGGACTGTATTCTAAAATTAAAACTGAATTATTTTACCGTTAAAGATAACAAAATATTGACTTCAATTAACTGAATATCTGGTAGGAGGCTTCTATTGTGCAATTTTTTGAACATATATATTATATTATTAATTTATTTCCTTGTTTCCGAGTGGATTTAGTTTTTTTAAATCACACGGGAAATGGAATTCGCATTCTAATATTTCAAAATTCTGTCAATTCTATCTGCTACGTTTTTACGGCCCTTCCGTTCATAAATTTTGTACAGAGCATTGTAATGTGATCCATCCAGTAAAAATACATAGGCTACTTTTTATCCCAGAAAATCAAATATGTCCCATGAGATTTTTTTAAAAACGAGCGTCACCTGGTATATGATAAACCATAATAATATATTATGTGCCTGAAGTCGACTATACATTACATTTACGTAATTCAGTCAAACCAGTTCAGCACCTGTTACCCAAAGAGCTTATAAGCATGTAATAAATAGTTAAATACTTTGAATGGAATCCGATACATATCCTTACCTACTTATTATTATATTATAAATGTGTAATACTTAGGTTTCGCGGCAGCGGTGATAGCCTAGTGGTTAAAACTTTGACTTAAGAGGTCTGGCGTTCGATCCCCGGGAACTACAAATAATACAAAAACAAAACTTTTTGTCCAAGTAGACTTTGGCAAGTGTTTTTGAATAGTCGAGTGAATCTACCACTGGTTCAGAATGCCATTCTCGCCTACTCTTGGGAGTAAATTGGTTACTTGCTTTGTTTGTTAAGTTTGTGATGAATGAAAACATCGTGAGGATACCTACCTGTATTTCTGAAAATTCTTAATTATTTGTTTGAGTATTAATTTGGATAGTTTAATTTCACCTTAAATGAGCATATAACTGTGCTACGATTATAACTTACTAGCAGATGCCCGCGACTTCGTCCGCGTGAAATAAGTTATTAAATTATCACGGGAACTTCCTAATTTTTGTGGCTTTCTATTGGTAAAAGAATTTTTAAAAATCGGTTCAATAGATCCAGAGATTACCCCCTACAAACTCACAAACTCCCCAACTTTACCTCTTTATAATATTAGTATAGATACTCGTAAGTAGGTACATCGTATCTACTTAGAAATTAATTTTCTTTAACTATTCCGTAGTGTCAATGGAAAAATTGCTTGCTTCATTGTAAAATGATAAGAAATGTACGTAGGTACCTCGCCTGATATGAATTAAGGCTTGGCCACACGTAGTTATTTTCCTATATGAAGCTATTCCATGATAGCGCGGTTTGCGAAATTATACCTTTTACGCGTCAGTTATTAATAACGGACTTGATACATAAGACGCCCATGGGAACAATTTTATCGAAAGCATATAAACTGAGATTACACGTTACAAAGACTTGCATTAATAGCAGTGGCCGACTGACACTACTTGTACCAATTCGCATTATAATAGAGACGACAGCTGGTCATGATATAATTAATTATAACTGTCAGGTTCTTTAAAAAAGGCGAAACTAATCCATATCCATACTAATATTATAAATGCGAAAGTGTGTCTGTCTGTCTGTCTGCTACGCTTTCATGGCCCATCTGTTCAACCGATTTTGCTGAAATTTAGTACAGGGATAGGTTGAAGGGAAGGACATACTCGTAGTCTACTTTTTATCCCGGAAAATTAAGGAGTTCGTGTGGGACTCGGAAAAACTTTGTCCACGCGGACGATGTCGCGGGCATTATCTAGTAATATCATATTTTTAATACCAAAGGAAAATAAAGAATTAACCTCACCAAAATAATAGTTCAACCTAAGTAAACCTACCTCTTCGCAGAAGGAATCCTCTAGGTTCCAAAATACCTAAAGGTCTTGGAATTCTAAGTCCTGGAAATCTTGGAAGTCAATCCCAGTCTTGGAAGTCTCGCTGTATAGCATGGCTTTCATGGTTTCCTTGGCTGGCGGTGAGAAGTCTTGAAAAATAATTTGTAACCTAACCTATCAAGGCAAATCATTTTTTTTAAACTTAAAAAATCAAATCTTGAAAAGGCTGTGCTAGAGCTTTGTTATTATGGCGTGAGCATAGTATAAGAACCAAATACTTCCATCAATATATTATTATAAATGCGAAAGTGTGTTTGTCTGTCTGGTTGTCTGTTAACATTTCACATCTGTTTAAAGCTGATTTGAATACCTACAGAAACAGGTTGCATTCCAGAAAAGGGCATTGGTTTATTTTAAACAAAATAGAAGAGTTCTCAAAAGACACAACGCGGACAAACTCACAGGCATTAACTAGTAATTTTATAACTTTCTAGACTAAATGCTTCAACTATTAGGTAATATACTTTACGATTTAATGGATTTTTGGTAATAAAGCAATAGAAACCAGTTCGCACTAATTAGAGTGTAGTTGTTAATTAAATTAAAGTAACACTGAAGCAATATTTTAATGGAGACTTTGGGTCCAGATATATTGAAAAATACTTCATGTTACGTTTAGCCTACGTACTCTTTTAGAACAGACAGAAACCAAAAAGTAAAACCAGGAAATTAAGTTATTATTTATACCGATGAATTTCGAACTAGATTCGATTCTCGATTCTGGTTCCTTAGAACCTACCCAGTCCAACACTTGCCAAATTCTTTAGTTCTTAGTCTTATATATGATAACGTAATAGTTTAATTTTATGATGTAGGTAATGTATTAATATAGGCATACCACTAACCACCACCAACACCACTAACATCAGTTGAGGTCGCAGCCAAGGGCTTGAACTTGAAGTTGATAAAAAAAAAATTATGATCATAATTAAAAAATTATAACACAGAATCCCGTATCTTGTATCTATCATTTCTGATACCCACTTTTAAATGAACCAATGTTCCAGTTACGAGGCGTTTGCTTAGAATTATTTTAAAATAACTCGACATCTTTCACAACCAGATTTTATTCGGTCACCACGAACCATTGTTTATCTTATTATCTAGAACAAATCGCTTATTTTCGAATAACAATTGATACGGCGACCGCATTAATAATTTTGTCAATTACGTCGTCACTTGATGATAGACACATTGGGCAATGTGACACCTTGTGTAAGTTTGTACAGCGTGTTTTAAAATCTACAATATTGACACGTATAATATGTTATACATTATAATACATATTTTGATCTATTCTATCAGTTCACGATCCTACAGTTAATAATAATGTGATAAGATTTATAAACTAAACGTGGGAAATAATCTGTATATGTACGTAAATTGTTAGTGGAAGCGTCCCATTAAAGTAATATTTAATTTTTAAAAAAATATGTAAAAAATAAAATGGCATTAATTTTCTTTTCGATTCTAAGAAGACGTTTTAATATTTTTCTTTATTTACTTAGTTAAGATCATTTAAAAATGAATTGATTGCAATAAAACCTTAAATATAATTAGCTTCAACTACTTTTACAAAAATCAAAATTCTCAAATCAAAATCTCTATTTATGGTTCCAAGTTAAGTTTTAAGTAACATATTATAAACGTATAATATGTAGTAAGTACAAAGTGTCATATTTTTCGAACGGATTTTAGAACAACCTGTTTAAAAGACAAGTGTATTATATTATGTAGGTAGATAATAGAAAGTAGTCGCCTGCGGACCACAATAAGTGGAAACCAACACATACCGCGGATTCAATTGAATTGCTGTACCATAAGATTGTACCGTCAGCAAATACACACAGCCATCCATGTCCATGAGATTATTAAATAAATCTTCTTGGATTCTATTTTTTTGCACTTGTAATAAAAAAAGCAATTTTTTTCTACCTCGATTGATCTACCTCAATTGTATTGTATTAACTATATTGACTGTCGTAAATGATAAATGATTTAATAAATCATTTATTCGTACGAGTATTTTTACAATTTACAGTTTTTGCATCTTGATCTTTATAAGACCCATCAGGAAAAGTTAATGCCATACAAATGAAAAAAATGAATAGCACATTAATTAATGTCCACTATAAGAATACACAAAAAGCTAACTTCAGCGATAAAATCGTGTAATCACACAAACACGGTATGATTTGATACCTCAAAAGCAAAAGTTATACGCTTATTAATAATTGTTATGCCAATTAATTAATTAATATAATGTATTTAGAGCATTGAGTTTTTTTTATTTAACGCAAACTAAAAACAGGAAAAGTATTACTTATACTTTTCCTGTTTTTTTTAGTAGTTAGTAGACAAGAAAAAGCATCAGGTTAAAATTAATCTTCTAGTTCCTTCATTATCATGGACTTACGCAAAGTAACGCCTGCTTCTATCCAATATTTAAAATCTCGTTTTTTTGCCAACAGTACACTAAGATATTGTAACTAATTACTCTACGTGACTGATTTTTAATTCGATTGTGATACCTGATTTTGCTTAACCAAGCGTGGAAGCCATTCCGCTGGACAGATGTCACTTGTAGGCCTGGCTAACACATTCATGATTTTTGTACCGATTATTTTTCCTTATCTGCGAGTATTCAATCATGTCTGATGGAAAACATTGATGTGGTCTTACATTTGAGTGAGTGTGCCTATAAAATATTTTGGAAGAGTTTGGTGAATGTGGGGAATCCCAATGCGGGCCGAGTGTACGCTTTTATAACATGGTACCAAAAGAGTTCTTAGATTTGCCATTGCATAAATTTAAAGACTGTGTAAAACAGCATTTGTCAAGCTGAGGCTTACCGAGGTAGTCTCGAGGTAGGTAGTAGGTAGGGAGGTAGGAGGTGGAGGCCGAGGATACTATTGATGAATTTGCACAGAAGAAATTGGCTTCGTATTCGGCCCCCCAGGACATAGTCTAGTCTAGTCATATGAAGGAGGTGTCATTCGATGTGGAATAGCGTGCCAATGATTTTTGAATAGATTCAAGAGCCGCTTGCAAAAATTGCAAAGTTATTAACAATTAACTGAAAAAAATGGGTTTTGGTTTTTTGCAAATATCTCAAAAACTATTTGACATTTTTCAAAAAATAGACAAAACGCTCGCGCGAAACATCCGCTTGGTATAGATAGTAAACTTTCATAGTAGATTAGTAGCCAAGGGCTGTAAGGCGTCAATTGCAGGCCGAGATATTTAGGCGCACGAGCGCAGCGAGGGCGCCTATAGTTCGAGGGTGCAATTGATGCTTACACCCGAGCTAACTACTCTGCTTTACATCTCGATTGTGAGGTAAGTAGAAAAAAACCAGCATTACAAGAATAAAACATTTTATTAGTTAAAATTTATAGTGAAATGAGAACAATTTTCAAATTTTAGGGACAGGTGTTTTTTGGGTATGTTAATAGTTTGAGATTGTGATATTTGTTGGTCATGGACAAAATCTAACGGGATGAAGCTTTCCTCAGCAGAAGTTGATGGTTGCGGATCATCTCTTGAGAAAGATGTTTCATTTTTTGAAAGCTGAATAGTTTTCGTTATTTGGTTGGTAATTTTACTTTTATTTTGTATTGAATCTTCAATGTAACCTTCAGCCACCTTGCTGGATTTCCACCCACCGTGCCTTTTTATAGTGGTTAAGTTAGCCCCAGCATCGGCTAAAAGTGTAGCCGATGTTCTCCGGAAGCAATGACCTGTGTACAATTCCGGGTTTGCTAACTTTAAATAACTTGCGATTTGCTTCGGCATACTTCTGATGGTATTTTTTCCAATAACTTGTTTGTAGCACTTGCCTTGGTGGTACTTCAAAAAAAATCGGTTGGTGTTTACATTTTCAGGACGAAGATTTCTGTATTTTTGTACGAATTCAAAGAATTCTTGAGGAACTACAAATGTTCAGTCAATTTTAGTTTTTGTGTTCGGTAGTTTAATTACTAACAACTGACCCTGTTGTTCTATGTTCTCTATTGTTATATTTGTCAATTCAATACCTCGGCATGCGCCAGTTATACCGAAGATAAGAACCACCTAAAACAAGCGAAATATAAAAATAAGTATGTTTTATAGGATTGTAAGAATTTAAAAGATAAATGATGAAGTATTATCATTATGTGATATTGTTATTTTACGTACCTTAACAGCTAAATATATGTCATCAGGGGCTTCATTTATGAATGTTTTCACGTCTTGCGCTGTAAAAATCTTTGACTTTTTGCTTTTGTGCCCAGCTGATTGTCTTTTTAGAAAAGATGATAATTTTGAAAAGTTCTTGACATTGATGTCGTGTTTAGTACTCATAGTTGCTTTTAACATTGAATAAATGCACCACAAACTAGATGGCTGTAGCTTTTATGATAGCTCACTAAAGTATGTTAAGAATACAGTCTCAGATAAAGACTTTACTTATTTTTCTTTTCGCCACTTCATGAACTCGTCGTAAGTTTTCAAATATCTCTCTTTAGAACTTTCAGGCAAAATATTGTTAATTGCTGCTTCAGCTTCCATTTTCATTGAATCGGGAGTGCAGCTTATATCTTCATCACTTGCAGAACTCATGTTTTTTTCCTAATTAGCACGTAATTATAAAAAAATCCCAAAAGCAAACAATATTTAAAGTAAAAGTTTTCTATTACCGCCTTTTTTCATCTTTTTTTTTAATTTTTTTTTTCAAGAACGAAATTGAGCTTTGCCGTTCGATATTTCGCCTTTTTCATCTTTTTTTTTAAAATTTTTTTTTCAAGAACGAAATTGAGCTTCGCCGTTCGATATTTAAAATTGATGACTATTATACTCATACGAAGACAAGGCTGAATAGCGAAGCGACCTCTTTTGTCATTGGGCTGAATGCATGATGTATATTGCCTATATTGTAGTGAAGAGTTTTTTTTTAATTACTTACCGCCCTAGGGCTTTTCTAGCTACATTATTACCCTAGAGCGCTAATTGGTCACCTACAAGCTCCATTTGGGGGTAATAAGGACCTACTTACCGAATATGAGAGATGTAAAAACTATTTAGTGCGATCAGGTCAAAAGTGATAGCATCAGTATTCAGTATACTTACTTAATTAACATCACTAAGGTTTTTAAGAGGCCTATAAAGACCTCATCCATATTTAGTTTGATAATTTATACAAAGCCATTATTCCTAATCGATTCTCTGCCACTTTTTCTTTACTATTCTACCTACTTATTACAATTCACACCACGTTATCTGTATGTTTATTTTAACATGTACAAACGTTAAAATAAATTGTCATCTATTTTTTACATTCTACATGAATGGATAGAAACCTGATCGCTCTTTGTATTCTGTCTCGCTTGTATCATCGGTAACAAAACCAGACTGAGGAAACTTAGGGTAAAAACATACTACGGACAAAAAACTTATGTGATGAAAAAAAGTCCGCGTCATTCATTTTAATAGGTATGGAGCGCGCATTGCTTTTCGCGCATTGTTGCCCTAACAAACCTAACGTTTTAGGATCATTCTAATCACCGACTTTTTTCATGTTACATTCTTAAAAGCTGATTCGCTTCGGTTTCGCACGAATTGGCTCACCTATTATTATCTATCTATACTTATTAACAACTATATTGGACGATATGCAACATTTAAATATCAATTTTAGAAAATTTTAATTGGAGGAAGATTTTTATTAACACAGCCCAAAACGCATTTCAGCATCACGCTGAAACTACTGAACGGATTTGAATGCAACTTTTCATTCCTACTGGATAAATTATACAAACGTCCAGGCTGTCGACAGGTCAATCAGTCAGTCAGTCAGGTTATTAGGTATACAGTTAGTTAAAAACAAAAAACTAAACGTCTTAACTATTTTATTGTATGTACTGATATAGTATGCGATAACGTTTCAAGTCTACAAACAGGTCTCTAAATTATATATTAATGCGAGTAAAATCTAACTCGTCTCAAATCAAGTACCACTTTCAAGTAGCCAGAAGCACCTTTATAGCGTGCGAAAAGGTTAATGCAACGACAGAATGACGACTTTCACGTCATATTTAAATGGACTCTTCAGAGTGGACACTCTCGTTTTTCTTTCATTTCTCGACCCTGTTGATAGATTAACTAGTGGTTCGCCCCGAACTGAGACCTCGCGGTATCCATAAACTTGTACAGAGCGCCACCTATTGACATCATTGTGAAGTTCTGTTAAAAATACGGAAGCTCATTAAAAATTAAATAATTTCGTTTCCTTATAATATTTATCTAATTTTAGTATTTGTTGTTCAAGTACAGGATATAATTCAAATAATTGATAAGTTTCAGCCTCAGCCTTTTAGAAAATTAAGAGTTCTGAGGTCAACTTTGGACGTTAGAAAATCTCCACTTTGAAAGCCCCCCATTTCGTCAATTTTAGGGGAAAAATTAAAAACAAAATATTTTTGGACTCTATTCCTAATTATCTCTAATTAAAATGATATACCGCAACCCTATGTAACGCTATAAAAAATATTTTACTTCGCATTCGCTTCTATGAGAGCCCCCCTGAAATAAAGATTTTTATAACTTTTTAAGCCATACTCGGCGGGAGGCCATAGGTTTACATGTCATATTTAAATTTGAAGTAATTACGTTCAGTAATTCAGAAGTTATAAGGCTCTGGCAGACGGACGGACGGACGGACGGACAAGTGCCAATTCACTCAAGTAGACTCACTCTACCTTCGCTTCGTTCGGTCAAAAATACGATACTAACAAAAACACCGTATCCAACAAAACAGAAAGATTTCATAGGTTCTTACTCATAGGCCTTACTTAGGCCCTCATACTTGCTTGAAGATCGGGTCTGGGGAGCCCAAAATATAATGTACCTACTTTTACCAACTTAAAAAAAGACAATAAATTAATAATTAACTGAAAACCTATTAGTATAAATAAATAAAAACTTTATTGTTTACCTTATTTTTACGTTACATGAAGGCACTTATCGTAATATTACTGAGTTAAAAGTAAAACCTAATAATAAACAATAGGTAGCAAACTCAGCATTACCGAGCGTTGTGAGTAGTCTGTGTCTCCACAAAATATATAATATACTAATAACGATATCATAAAATAATATGATAATTGTATTATTTACTTACTTAATGCAGGTATACATGTACATAGTTTACGTTATAGTTTTGTAAGGAAACTTTGTGTTAAAACATTATTTTTGAAAGATGCTCAACTCGTACTACCGGATTCAGAGGAACTTACTCAATTCTTAAGGAACTACTTAGTACTTATAGATTTATTATGTAGGAACTGACTCTTATCTATTCTACTCTTTATCTTTATTATTTCTAAAGTTTCCTCATGCCGTACATTGTAAACAAATTACGAGGAACTCCTTATTCTGTATTGAAATCTCCTAACGTATTGACTATACCCGTGACTTCGTCCAAGGAAACTCCTTAATAGTCTTTATCACTCTCCAGGTCCTTAACTATACCCATGCAAACAATCACGTCGATCCGTTGCTTAGTTGCGGCGTCATTGAAGGACAAACCAATAAACAAAAGCACTTTCGCATTTATAATATTAGTATGACTAAGTGACTTTGAGTGCAGCAGTGACTCCTATCTATTCTACTCATTCTCTTTATTATTTCTAAAGGTCTACTCTTTCTCTTTATTATTTCTAAAGGTAATATTCTATTACCTCGTTCCGTGCATTGTAAAAAAAATAGCAAATCTCGTAATAAGCGACATCCGAGCGTGTTTGCGTAAATGTGCCCGCGCCGTTTCCCGCGATTACGACACCGCGGGCAGTAAACGAGATTTTTCTCCCAACCCGTCTACATTCCCGCTAATCTGTGACTCATAATCACGATCCTTTTCTTACGAAATTGTGGGAAATTGTATGGTATTGCAACTTTCACTTTTATGACGATAGCCTGACTTAGCACCGCTTAGCGATCTTACAGTTCGGATACAAGCTCACATTCCGAGCGGCTAGGCTGCTCCATGTAAAATGCCTGACACAATAATGTAATCGATTAAGAGTAGATCAATATGTCTCAGACCAACCCACTGCAATATACTTAATCAAAACTAAAATAATGCGCTCTGTACCTAAATTTCTAAATATCTACTTGCGACATACTTATTTAGGAAAGCTATTAAAAATTTAAAACAAAACTACTATTCGTGTGTGAGCTTTAATGTATCGAATTATTCAAGGTTCTTCAATTTGAGTTTAAAAGTCGTACCTATTAGTTAAATTTTTATTAATTCAGGTGATTTAAAAATAATGATTATTCTTTCTGTCTGTTAAACTGAACGCAATCTATAAAGAATATCTATGACATTGGTGTTTGTCAGTGTCAATTATATTGTAATTTGTACTGTCACTTGTCAACTCACTTCACTCTGTTACGCTGAATAAACTAGCCGCTGTTCGTGCCTCTCTCTGATCTCGCTGTTTTAATTATCAACTTATCAACCATTCCTATTCTAATTAATATTATAAAATAGTTCTCATTAGGTTATGGGCAAAACTGCTCGAATAGGGATAGGGCATTTTAAGTGAAAGTAATAAGTAAATTAGCCGATGCAAGTCGATACACGTTTCGCGACTCAGGCATCCGGGCGGCCATCTTCTCGTATTTTCAGAATTTTCTTTTCAGCATCACAATAATTATGGCTATTCCGCACGCACACCATGGTTTTGCACAAATCGACCGGTTGGCGGGTCGGGAAAATTTCGCCACGTGGAGCTTTGCGATGCGAACTTATTTGGAGCACGAAGACCTATGGAAGTGCGTGGATGGCAGTGCTACATTCACGAAAAACGAGGACACTAAAGCAAGATCGAAGATGATATTACTTGTGGATCCGACGATATACATCCACATTGAGGAGGCAAAAACGGCGGCGGAGGTATGGAATAATCTCAGGAAGGCCTTCGATGACTCAGGCCTGCTAAGGAAGGTAGGCTTGTTAAGAGAACTAATCACTACAGACTTAGATAGTTGTGGTAGTTTAGAGAATTATGTTAACAAGGTAATGACATGTGCACACAAGCTCAGAAACATCAAGTTTATAGTGGACGACGAGTGGCTCGGTACACTATTGCTTGCCGGTTTACCAGACAGTTATAGGCCAATGATTATGGCCATGGAGAGCTCAGGTGTGGCCATTACAGCAGATTTAGTTAAAACTAAAATTCTCCAAGATGTGAAAACTCCAGACAACTCTGTTTTTTTTTCTAACTTTAATAAGTCTGGCAAAGGCCAAAGATCAGGTTCTAAAGCGAATAAAAAGGGTCCCAGGTGTTTTCAATGTAACAAATATGGCCAAGTAGCCAAATTTTGCAAATCAGGCAGCTCAAATCACAAGAAGACAGATTCTAATCATAATAACAATTCTTATAGCTATGTAGCGGCATTTCCAGCCTCTCCAGGCCTCGAGAGCAGATGCTGGTATATTGATTCCGGAGCTGCAATGCACATGACTTATCAGAGAGAATGGCTATATGACTTCGGACCCGCTTCAGTGACAAGTATAAAGGTAGCAGATAATAAAATATTAGAAGTAAAAGGCTGTGGTAAAGTAAATATAGAAACTTATAATAGTGAGAATAAAGAGAAAATTGGTACAATACAAGTCAAAAATGTTTTATATGTGCCAGATTTAGCTGTTAACTTACTGTCTGTACGTCAAATTACACAGAATAATTGCCAGGTCAAGTTTAGCAAAGATAGTTGCAAAGTTTACAAAGATTCTAAATTAATTCTCACTGGCTATACAAGAAATAATTTATATGTGGTTCATAATGAAACATATGCTTTATTATCTTCAGTGCATTTATGGCATCAAAGGATGGGACATCTTAATTATTGCGATCTTCAGAAACTTAATGAGTCTACAGATGGAGCGGACATTGAAACAAGTAAGAAAGAGAATGTAGTATGTAACACATGCTTAAAAGGTAAACAAACAAGACAACCATTCAAACACATAGGCACAAGGGCTTCCGGCCTCCTGGAATTGATTCACTCTGATGTATGTGGGCCAATGGAGGAAAAGTCACTCGGAGGTGCCAGATATTATGTCACTTTTGTGGATGATTACTCTAGAAAGGTATTTGTTTACTTTATTCAGTCAAAATCTCAAGTACTTGATAAGTTTAAAGAATTTAAGCAATTAGTAGAAAATCAATTAAATACCAAGATTAAAGCACTAAGATCCGACAATGGAAAGGAATATGTAAATGAAGCATTTGATAAATTATGTAGAGATTCTGGTATTAAACGTCAGTTCACTATACCTTATACCCCGGAACAGAACGGCATGAGTGAAAGGATGAATCAAACCTTAATTGAACGTGCAAAATGTATGCTTATTAATTCCAGCTTGCCAAAAATGTTCTGGGCAGAAGCAGTAGCCACAGCAGCATATGTGATTAATCGCTCACCCACTAAATCTATACAGTATAAAACACCAGAAGAAATTTGGACTGGTATCAAACCTAATATCAGTAACATGAGGGTGTTTGGTTGCCGAGCTATAATGCATGTGCCAAAGGAAAAGCGACTTAAATGGGATAACAAGTCGAAAGAACTCATATTTGTGGGCTATTGCATGGAGTCTAAGGGCTATAGATTGTTTGATAAAACTGAAGGTAAAATCCTTAGAAGCAGGGATGTAGTGTTCCTTGAAGAAAGCATAAACAAAGATTTTGCTTTATTGCCACTATCAGAATCTCCAAATGATAATTTAGATGAAACCACAACCAGCTCTCTGGATAACACATATGATACTGTTATAGAAAGTGAAAACACAGTCCATCGCAGCGATGATGAAGATTTTGTCCCAGATTATTCTTCCCCATTGTCTTCTCCGTTAGATGTCACTCAGAAGCCAATGACTTTGAGACCACGAAAACACAGAGCAATGCCTACCTTCCTCTGTCAGAATGAAGTCAACAGCCCGTCTGTTGAGCCTGATCCTGAAACGTTAGAGCAGGCGCTGCAAAGTGTTAACTCACAGGAATGGATTAAAGCCATGGATAGTGAATATAATTCTTTATTGGAAAATAATACTTGGACTCTCACGGAGCTCCCTCCAGGGAAGACTGCAATCCCTTGCAAATGGGTATTTAAAACAAAAATAGATGCAAATGGGAAAGTCTCTAGATACAAGGCAAGATTGGTCATAAAAGGTTATCAGCAGAGACAGTATATAGACTACACTGATGTCTATGCACCTGTGGTCAGATTAACCTCTATCAGATACTTGATTGCAATAGCAGC
Organism: Erebia ligea; assembly: GCA_917051295.2. Classification (NCBI taxonomy): domain Eukaryota; kingdom Metazoa; phylum Arthropoda; class Insecta; order Lepidoptera; family Nymphalidae; genus Erebia; species Erebia ligea. The sequence continues at coordinate 6,520,700 of OU785241.1, forward strand.
TAAACATCAACTCAAGATAGAACAGCTGGACGCTGTAACAGCTTTTTTACAGGGTGATATAGATGTTGAATTATATATGTCACAGCCTTCTAGATATGAAAATGGGACAAAAGATGTTTGCAAATTAAATAAGTCTATATATGGTTTAAAACAAGCCAGTAGAACATGGAATAAAAAGTTGGATAATTTTTTGAACAGCATTGGTTTTTCAAAATCAAAAATAGATCCTTGTGTATATTATAAACATGAAAATGAAGTCATAATGTTTTTAATTGTGTATGTTGATGATATTTTATTGTTTCACAACTGTCAAGAGTCAGCAACCGATATAAAAGTAAAAATGATGAATAACTTCAGAATGAAAGAGCTAGGAATTGCTAATTATTATGTTGGACTATGTATTACATATAGCTCTGATGGTATAGCTATAGATCAAACTAAGTACATAGAAAGTACATTACATCGTTTTAATATGGAACAATGCAATTCAGTTGGAACTCCAATGGAACCAAATATTAAGTTTTCAAGTTGTGAAGAGGTGATAAACATACCTTATCAAGAAGCCACCGGCTGCTTGCTATATATCTCACAGGGAACACGGCCTGATATTTGTTATGCAGTACATACATTATGTCGCTATAACAATTTACCTACATCAGAGCATTGGAATGCTATAAAGAGGTTATTTCGATACCTACAAGGCACTAAGGACCTACAGCTTTTTTATAAAAGTAATATTGATGAAGAAATTACTGGATATTCTGACTCTGATTGGGCCTCGTGTTCTGAAGATAGAAGATCATGTACTGGGTACATTTTCAAATTCCAGGGTGCTGCTATTTCATGGAATTCAAAAAGGCAGCACACCGTTGCTTTATCAACCACTGAGGCAGAATACATGGCGCTCTCAGCTGCTACTCAAGAAGCTATGTGGCTGAGACAGCTACACTATGAACTGTGGCCTTCTTTAAAGGTTGCCCCTATTACTTTGTATTGTGATAATCAAAGTGCAATTAAACTTTCAGGTACATATAGTTATCATGCTCGGAGTAAACATATTGATGTTCGTCACCACTACCTAAGGGACAAAGTTGAACATGGTGATGTGAACGTTGAATATGTGGGCACTGACTCGATGCTCGCTGACTGTCTGACCAAAGCCCTGCCGAAGCCAAAACACCAACAATTACTCGAAGCCATGGGTTTGCGTTCAAGGGAGGATGTTAAACTGAACGCAATCTATAAAGAATATCTATGACATTGGTGTTTGTCAGTGTCAATTATATTGTAATTTGTACTGTCACTTGTCAACTCACTTCACTCTGTTACGCTGAATAAACTAGCCGCTGTTCGTGCCTCTCTCTGATCTCGCTGTTTTAATTATCAACTTATCAACCATTCCTATTCTAATTAATATTATAAAATAGTTCTCATTACTGTCTGTTTCAGGTCAACAAAATGTGCCATCCCTATTTGTTTACATAAGTTTCGTAAGTATGGAATTTGTCTAAACGGATATAGCACCCATTATAATATGTAAGAGAACACCTATTGTGTTAATTAAACTGATGACTAGACAATGAAATATTTTCCCATGTTTTTACCAACGATGTTGTCAGCGATTACTCATAATATTATGTATGCTTCTTCGAATACAATACCTAGACTTTTTCCTCTTAACAAAACTGGATTTGAACGTTGACCCTAAAATTAATCTTTTGTTGAGATATAGGGACTTCAATTAAATTAAGGCTGGCTACACATTGGCTTGCTGGAGCGACGAGGACCAGCATCATTTTATTTGCGTAATAAAAGCAGATTAGTAATCTCCATTTACTAATCTCGTAGCTTAGTACACGTTTAACTGCTGGTTATGGATTAAGTTATAACCACTAGGCCACAGTGGTCAAAAGTTCAGGCTATATCCTACTTATAGGATCCGGGTCTATTTTGTGGTTCGGGGTTACGCGGCTCGAACTATTTTTTTGCGTTTTAAAAACCTTTCATTAGCTTTAAAACGTAGACTCATGGATATGTGCATTCTCCCCATCCTCACTTACGGTGCCCAGACTTGGTCTTTGACGGATCATCAAAAGTCCACTCTCGGAGTGCAAGCAATGGAGCGCAGTATTCTAATTTCTAGGAATAAAACGGACTGATGATGTTAAAAACACCACACTGCGCTCCACGACAGGAATCCCAGATGTTGGAGACAAATCGGCAAAACTGAAGTCAGAATGGGCCGGACATGTGATGCGCATGTTCGACGAACGACGACCGACGATGTCCGACGGTGAAGAAATACATCCTGAGGAAACCGCCGTGTGTTCTAAGAGGTATGGTGAAGTCTGTTATTTTGCACATATCCAGAGGACAAAACCGTGTCTTACAACCTCATTCTGTGAGAAAACCCCTGCTCAATAGTGGTGATGGGATGCCCAATAATCATTAATGAGAAAGTGAACGTCTCTCACCCGTTGTCCTAGGTGAGCGAGAGAAGCGACGTGATACTACGCCGTATAAAATGACAAACTTGTCTACGCAACAACATAGGCAACGTGAAGGGTCAGCTACTGATACTGTCGCGTCGCGTCGTGTCGAGTCGCGGAGTCGCATTTGCCGCATCTACGGTGTGTATAAAAATTGAAGTACTTAGCTAGTTATCTAGCCAGTTTGTGGCCAGCCTAATTTAAAACTATTGTTGAGATATCGGTTCATAAATAAAATAAAAACCTACGCGCCGACCGCCGAAATCAACAGTAACCGATTCAAATCGATTACAAAAATAATGTTCTGTGGAAATTTTGTTTAGTCACACACGCTCGGATTTCTAATAGATACGAGTATTTGTGTTTTGTTGTAGGAAACGTGTAGACTGTAGAATGAATGAATTTAAGTCGTACTTCCATACTAATATTATTCCCGCGGGAACTCCTTAATGGATATGTCCTTCCCCGGGATACAACCTATCCCTGTACCAAGTTTCATCAAAATCGGTTGAACAGATGGGCCGTGATAGCGTAGCAGACAGACAGACAAACAGATAGACGGACAGACAGACACACTTTCGCATTTATAATATTAGTATGGAAGTATGGATTATTATGCATTATACTTAGTACTTACCTAGAGAAACAAATACCGGTACTATATTAGAGACAATGTTGCACATCGTAACTTCACAGTCATTCGAGCCTCAAGCATTAGGGAAAGTGCGATATAAAATATAGCATAACATAAATTATAGATTATATTTAACTATCATCACCACACATAAAATATAAGCATCCAATCTCCTCATTAGTATTGTCAAATTTACAATACACAGTCACTTCAGCGCAAGCACAATCACGTAAGGCTATCTCGAGGTTTCCTCGCGGCTTTTTCGAACGTTTTGTCGATAAAAAGCCGCTAGAAAGCGTTATCACACTGACTGTGCTTGGACTTCAGTTGAGTTAAGCTAATCTCGTTTACTTTCTCACACCGCTTAGTTTAATTTTCATTAGCATTTTGAACCTTAACGCTAGGTAATAAAGGTTAATGGATGCTCGTACAATGGTATGACGTATTCATAAGCGGAAGGTTTTAACGGATAGCACGTTAAGTATAGGCTGTAACAAATTTCGAATTAATATTCCTGTTCAACGAGATTTTATACACAGGGCGTCCTACTTATATGTATAGCAAACTAAAAATATTCAGTTTTGGTCCATATCGAACTAATTTGGTCCCAAAATTATTGTGCAGTATAAGGAAAAGAATAATAAACCTACGTATGTTTTTTTTAATTTCATCAAAAATCCCCAAAAAAAACTTATATTATGCCTTCAGTTCCAGATATAACAGAATGATGTAGTCTGATTTTCTTTATTTTAATTTAAACCATTGTTATTCCAGAATATTTTATTGCAAGAATTATCAATGAAGTTATTTTGATTAAACTTACTTAAATATACATATCAAAAATTTCGGAACCGGCAGGATTTGAACCTGCGTCTCTCTGGGAATCGCGCCCTGAGCGCCTTGACCTCTCGGCCACGGTTCACTTACCTGCCAGTGACGAAACTTGAGATATGCATCTTTAATCCAGTCTTTTTACGCGACTGTTTATGCCATCCAGTAGCGATATATTAAAGTATCGAAACTAAATTAGTAAATTAGTAAAACGCAAAATGTGTCATTCCTAGTTCGAAGAGTTCCATCGAATATGGGCCTTTGAAAGTAGTTTCGATACTTTAATATATCGCTACTGGATGGCATAAACAGTCGCGTAAAAAGACTGGATTAAAGATGCATATCTCAAGTTTCGTCACTGGCAGGTAAGTGAACCGTGGCCGAGAGGTCAAGGTGCTCAGGGCGCGATTCCCAGAGAGACGCAGGTTCAAATCCTGCCGGTTCCGAAATTTTTGATATGTATATTTAAGTAAGTTTAGAAACTTTCCTCGTGTGTGAAGCACTGTAATAAAAATTATAAAATTAGTAAAACGCAAAATGTGTCATTCCTAGTTCGAAGAGTTCCATCGAATATGGGCCTTTGAAAGTAGTTTCGATACTTTAATATATCGCTACTGGATGGCATAAACAGTCGCGTAAAAAGACTGGATTAAAGATGCATATCTCAAGTTTCGTCACTGGCAGGTAAGTGAACCGTGGCCGAGAGGTCAAGGCGCTCAGGGCGCGATTCCCAGAGAGACGCAGGTTCAAATCCTGCCGGTTCCGAAATTTTTGATATGTATATTTAAGTAAGTTTAGAAACTTTCCTCGTGTGTGAAGCACTGTAATAAAAATTATAAAATTATTTTGATTACCTACCCACTCACAAATGAAGTTTTTTTGTCAAATGTTTCTTACACCAAAAAATTAATCATCCTCAAAAATGAATCAGCCTGTATAAGTTTATGAGCACACCTGCCACGATGGCCGAAATAAATAACCCAATCGGAGTGAAATTCATTTTGTCCCAAATAGAAAGCCCCATTGTGGAATCGAGTGATTAATCGACAATGCATTTTGGTAGCTAATCTCTATCGATTTACGATAGCCATCTATTGATTTTGATATCGATAATACGATTGTATTGAAATATTTCCGTAATCATAATCGGTTTCCATTGAATACTGTTATGGAATGGTATTCGCTTGGGAGGAGTGATTTCACTCTCATATTTAGGTAAGTTCTACAAGTGGTTATGTCTGAACCGTGTAGCGCTTATATTGTATTTTTCTTCACCAGTGGGTCGCGGGGTCGTTAAAAGCTTAACTGACTTTAAACATTATACTTAAATCCGGTACGGATTTTTTTTTTAAATTGTATTAGTAGTAGTATTAATTATGTAACAACAGTGCGTTTGTGTTTACATAATCATGGCAAATTTCTATCAACAAAATAATCTTAAAACAAAAACAACAAGTGACTTAGTCCAAGAGAAAGATCAAGAGTAAAATCAAGAGTATACTAATAAGAAAAATATACCACTACCAAACATTGAAGTTTTCGATAAAATCTCGAATACACTGTAAATGAGCCAACCTACCGCACTACAGGTGATCTCATTGTCAAAGATCAAATGCTGAGATACAATGACAATCAGTGACGTCTGTTTGCTTGTCTGATACGCGGGAGCTATCTCCGCAGCGAACAATGCGAGATCAGTGTCGCCATGTATTTATTACTGGGTTTAGATGACGTTTTTAAGATACGCCTTTGAGAAATAGACTACTTCTTTAAACGGTACCTTTGCTTTTGGTTCACTTTCGAAAAGTATGTCCGCTTAACCGACTTTAGATTCATATACCTGTTGTTTTTAATAACATGAATTATTGTTATGGGATATTAGATCTTATTGATAGTGAAGGGCAAAATAGCCCACCCTGCAACCCTCCACAGCATGAAACTGTAAACTACTATTAAAATGAATAGTTTACGTTTTCATGTTATTTACGTTCATACTGGCTTTCTTCGGGAATCTGTAAAGAGGAGCCCAATTCTTACTTCCAAGGCTAGTTTTGGAAGGAAGGATTGTACGCAAGTGAGCTCCAGGTCACCACAGGCGCAAGTGGTTGGACGATATTATAAGGGGGTGAATTTCGATGACAATCCTAGCCATTTTTGTTGTGTACCTTATAATTAGTTTATATTATTTAGTAATTTGTCAATAATGTACCTATATATAATTGTTTACTTATTAATTTGTTATCCTACAGAGAGGCATATTCGCCAAGCGAATAATCTCTTTAAATAAAGATTTAAAAAAAAAGGGGGTGGACAGGGCTTAGCTATCCAAAGCTGAAAGATGCGGCTCAAAAAAGAGAAAAGTTTCGCATGATGACCGCCAAACTTCGTTTTGAAGAAGGCACGCGGTGATGGTGATGATTATTCACGTTGCATTCGACTTATTAACCGATTTCATTTACGGATTTATTTCAAGCAATTTTCAACCGTTCACGAAATAATATTTTATCCCATTATAATGACATGATGGCTATATTAACTAGAAATCTATCAGTGTCTGTTTACTCGAGAGATGTTAATATAAAATAGCTAGGTACCTACCGCGTTCATTTGAGTGTGGGATAGACAAAGTTTTTTTTTCCAACCGTGATTAAAGTCACTCAGCGGGCGAAGTCACAGGCAACAACTAGTACCTATTTAATAAAAACTCAGAATTCCATGAGATTTAAAATCTCGATTCCTCGATTACGATCCACAATCCACATGCTCCATCCAATGTCGCTACGGGCTAATACCCATTGGTAATTGAACATAAAATGTCCCAAAATTAATGCAGCAAGCAATCAAGTAGCGACAGTGTCTTAATCTTGTCCCACCGTTATCATAAATCTCAATCAGATAAGCGACATTTAGGATTTAATGGCCCCGTTTATTAATGCTCTGTCCGGCTTGGAATCGAACCCGCCATGTGGATGGAAATGCCTTTGTTATCTTTAGATGGTAATAGGGTATGACTGGTTAAGTTAAATGGAAAATGGGACTTATTAGCCTGCGAGTCTTTTTAATTAATACCTACCTGTGTTATAAAGTACTGTGTTTTTATGTGGACGAATCTGAACGTCGCGTGGCTCTCGGAGCGGCTTTCTAATGTCTTTACGACGTTAAAAATGTAAAGCTTCGAGTGCAAGTGTTATTTTCTAGAACTCACTTTAATTTATTTAAAATTCAAAATTCAAAATTCAAAAGTTTTTTATTCAAATAGACTTTTTACAAGTGCTTATGAATATAATTTATTTAATTATTTATTCTGTACAAAATACAAATTAAAACTAAACTTAACTATAGAAAGGACGTGTACAAGTTAACGTGTGTGTTTAATCTATCTATTCTATGTTTAATCTATCTATTCTAATAACAACTATCCCAAGACCTGACCTGTGCTCAATAGTAGGGCTGGTGATGGAATGAGATAATGACGATAAGATCAAGTCAATGCTTAGACACACTTATAACTGTTAGAGCTTGAATATACTTATAGCTTGAACAAGCAAACAATTTGTATGTTGAAACTATTGTGCCTTCTTTTTTTATTACAATAGCACTTAAAGTAGTTAAATTTAGGTTTATGACGTTTTGCAACACCTTAAGTTCTATGACAAGAGCGCAAACAGGTAAACATTCCATGACGCAACCGAACTTCAGCGCCTCGCAGCCAGCGGTCAAACACGCTGCGCAAACACTTCGAACTGTCAGCTTCTATTGTATTTGTGCTAACTTGAGCCAATGAAGGAAAAATTTTGGATACGGCTTGTAGCGGACCACCCAACACACATAGAACGTTTTTTTCTAATTTTACGAAATACATCCATGCCTACTAAAACAGGACAACCAATGACCAACGACCTCAATTTACATAGACGGGACCTGTCAAACAAAGAAAGTGGACCTATTTTACTAACGCCATCTAGTCTGAAAAGCGGGACAGTACAATGGTGGGGATAAGGACAGGCTTATACAGGTGAGGGGCATGCACCACAAATCAGACGCCCAACTTTTTTCTATGTAAGGGCCCACATATATATCGATGGTTATGACACTGCGGATTTGGTCTTTTTGGCCACATAGCGTAGATCCGTTACTACAGCTCTCAAAAGCTGCTAAGTGGCTTATTTAATAGAATTAATTTTGAATTTTTGTAACGCTGTAAGTTCCATCATACTGTCTGAGCCATATTAATTTTTTATTGAATCCAAATGTTAGGTTTACTACACCAAGTACCACCACCACGGTTTAGGCCACCGCCTAAGAGGGCAAACATTTTTACACTAAGCGTTTTCCGGACTTTAGCTACTTATACCTTTTTGTACAAAGGCAATATCTATCAATAAAGTAGGTAAAAATGCTTCTATTATTCTATTATTTTATCTTGACGACCTCCGTGGCGCAGTGTTGAGCGCTGTTGCCTTAACGTGTGGAGGTCCCGGGTTCGATCCCCGGCAGGGTTAGGAAATTTATAATTTCTGAATTTTCCCTGGTCTGGCCTGGTGGGAGGCTTCGGCCGTGGCCAGTTACCACCCTACCGGCAAAGACGTGCCGCCAAGCGATTTAGCGTTCCGGTACGATGCCGTGTAGAAACCGAATTTTTTTTTTAATCGTATGGCGTTTATATAAGCGTTATTATAATATTAAATTTATCCTGGTCAGTTATGTCAAAATTTAGTACCTACAATGTTGAGTTATATATGGATGTCCAGTTTATCTAACCATGTAACAACCGGGGCAGGGAAATCAAAAAGGTCCCTGGGTGAACCCTGGTAGGCATGAGTAGGGCAGCGCTGGATGATGTGCTCCATCGTCTGCTCCTCCTCACCACACTCACACAAAGGAGAGGGTTTCCAGCCCCATTTGTGCAGGAGGTAATTACAGCGTCCGTGTCCTGTTCTGAGTCGGTTTAACCGGCACCACAAGTTACGGGGCAGGTGAAAACCTTTAGGTTTGACTGTAGGGTCGGGTACATAGGCCACCGGTCCACCAGATGCACTCCACTCCTTTTTCCAGCTCTCGCCCAGGTTAAACTGTCTGTGTTCAGTGGCCTCTGCATACACAGCGCGACGGGATTTTAATCGTTTTGGTGGCGGGTTGCAGAAAGCCTTGTTTGCATGGTGCTGGGGGTTGGCACAGATCTTTTCCGTTTCCCTACGTAAAGCATGTTTTCTACGCAAGTGAGGGGGAGCAATGTGAGATAATACTGGTAACCAGTGGCGTGGCGTAGACCTCACAGTGCCTGAGACACAACGCATTGCGTCGTTTAATTTTGTGTCCACTTTTTGCACGTGAGCGCTTTGCAACCATACAGGGGCACAATATTCAGCGGCAGAGAAGGTGAGCGCCAGGGTGGATGTCCGCAGGCAGTCGGCGGACGCTCCCCATGTCGTTCCACAAAGCTTTTGTATAATATTATTCCTCGATCCGACCTTCATGGATAGTTTGTGTAGGTGTTCCTTGTACGTTAGGGTTCTATCGAGTGTAACTCCGAGATACTTAGGGAATGCGCTGTATCTGAGCCTTTTACCCGTAAAGATGATATTTGGCTGGTAGCTAGCGAGCTGGTTGTGAAGATGGAAACAGCATACCTCCGTCTTGCTCGCACTCGGGATAAGCCGCCAGGCTTTAAAATAGTTCTCGAGAGTGACGAGATCATTCGTGAGAATATTTTCTGCGGTCACAAAATCTTTACTTTGGGCCACCAGTGCAATGTCATCAGCGTATATAAACTTGGTCGCTGAAGTGGGCGGTAGATCGTGGATGTAAATATTGAAAAGAGTCGGTGCCAACACGGATCCTTGAGGCAAGCCGTTGTTAAGTTTCCTCTTTTTGCTTTTGCAGTCCCCCAGGAAAACTTCAAATTCTCTTTCGCTAAGCATGCTCGAAATAAGGTTAACTATCTCCATACTCGGGATTACTTTCATGAGTTTATAAATTAAGCCTTGTCTCCACACCGTGTCGTACGCCGCTGTGAGATCGATGAACACGGCGGTCGATTTCAAGTGGGTCTGAAATCCCACTTCAATATGTGACGTTAGAGCAAGAACCTGGTCTGTGCAACTCCGTCCACTTCTGAAACCAGCTTGTTCTGTTGGGACAACTGCCTCAGTATAGGGAGTTATCCTTGTGAGGATCATGCGTTCAAGCAGCTTCAAAGTGCAGCTGAGGAGAGCAATAGGTCTATAACTTTCAGCCAGGTCTTCCGACTTTCCTGGTTTCAAAATAGCAACTATTTTTGCTACTTTGAATGCTCTGGGCAGCCTGTTTTGAAGTAAGATATTCGAGAAAAAGGTGGCCAACCAACTGACACAGCAGGGACCCATGTGACGCAGGAACTCGTTAAAAATGTTGTCAGGCCCAGCGGCTTTATTGTTTTTCAGCATGTTGATAGCCTCCATAGTTTCCTTGACGCTAAATGGTCTAGAGAGCTCTGAGTTTCCACATGGTTTTCGCTTCAAAGCCGAAAGTTCTTTTTTCACGCTTTTAGTAAATAGTTTATCCCGCTTTACTCTTGTCACATCAACTATGCGAGCGGCAATAGCATCAGGTTTAATCATCGTGTTCAGTTTAGGGGGGTGGTGTTTTCCTGTCAGACTATGAAGCGTCCTCCAGGCTTTTCTGCTGGACCTGGTAAAATCCATGCTGGATACTATTGAGTCCCATTTGTCTCTACGGTTGTTATCGAGGGACTGGAGTAATTTGGTTCCAATGGTGTGATCCTCAGATGATTGGTACTCCTTAAACAGATCTTCACTTTCTTGACTCCATCCAGGTACATATTCTTTTCTGTACCCTCTGGGAATATTACGCTTTGCGGCTTTTATTATGAGCTCAGTGAATCTGTGGTAGTTAGAAGGAATAGGTTCCAGGGTTTCAGTGGCCAAATCAGAATCCAGATCTTCTCGGTACCCGTTCCAGTTTGCACGCTTGAAGTTCCACCTGGGCAACGGCATTGAGTAGGACAGGGGTATTTTAATACCGATCTCTAATAAAACTGGCCTGTGTTGGCTGCGCGGGAACTCTTTCAGAACTCTACGAGCTACAGGAAAAGGTTGTTCCAGAGAGTCTTTGGAGACGAAGGTGAGATCTGTATTGTAGTCTTTATTCCACCTCGCAGAGTGGAAAGTGCCTTTATCTTTGGCGTCAAACACCAAGTGTAGGTTAGCTAGCTCCGCCCAATGAGACAGTGTTGATCCATTTTGGTCTGTGATCTCGTATTTCCAGTCAATATGGTGGCTATTGAAGTCCCCGGTATAAAGGCTGGGATGATCGTATGTTGGTAAGACCTCTGGTGACCATGAAGTACTTGGTGGCTTGTACACATTTACTATTGTCAGGTTTGTGACCTGAACTGCGATTACGGAAATGTTGTTTTCATCACGTGAGTAAATTAGCTGGACTTGTCTGAGAGAGGACCTAGCGTATGTGGCTATGCCATATTTAGGGTGGTGTAAGGCTTTAACCAGCGTGTATCCCGGAATATTCCCTCGGTTGTTAAGGTCTGCGTCATCTTTAGTGTGGGTTTCCTGGACATTTAATATGTCAATATTATTATCGTGTAAGAGTTTTTGTAGGTAGTCAGATTTAGCGGCACTTATGCCTTCAATATTAAGTTGCATGATGCGGACTGAAGGTCCAACATCCTTGGTCAATGGGCTCTTAGAAGAGCCTTTAGGTTTGGCGTTTGTAGCCATTTTGCTCGGAATGTTATCAAGCTAATTATTTAAAAGAACGCTTATTTTGCCTATAATTTCGTCGCTCGTTTAGCACCACCCAGGGGACACGTGCAGGGAGGTAGGAGGTAGTTCCTGCGGACGTGAGCGACGGGGCATCCCCCAAATCATTACTCATTAGAAACCGAATAGGGGTATGGGTTTAATATAACTGCCATGCCCCTAACGGGTTAGCCCGCTACCATTTTAGACTGCATCATCACTTACCATCAGGTGAGATCGCAGTCAAGGGCTAACTTGTAGTGGATAAATAAAAAAAAACCTAGCTTTAGAGTAAAGTAACAATGTAGTAACAATGAGAAAATGTAAACATCTCTCACTACATGCATTAGTTTAAACGGTACATAGAGTAAAAGCTTAATAATAACAAATTAACAGTTCATCGTTATATACACAATGATATGGGTATACCCAATGGCCTATACCCAATGAGGGATCCTTACCTAAAAAGATATAAATATACCTTCATTTATATATAATTATATGTATAATATGTAACTATATCTAACAATCACTAACTGTTAACTCACTAACATTACTTTTAAAAATTTAATAATACACACTAACAAATAACAATACTAACATTAGGTTAAGTGAATACATTGTGTAGTTAAGTTTAGTCATAGATAAGGAAGTAAATAAAGGCTAAATAATAATAATAAAACAGTTCATCTAAGCTAGCACAAAATTATAATTTATAATAAACAAATGTATAAGACACGATCAATGATTTCCTAACGTAAGGCGTAGAGCAGTCGATTGCATTTATGTAAAATCCTATGCAACATTTTGCATTACAATGTCAGCAAAATCAAAAATTACAATGTCAGCAAATTGTCAAAATCAGCAATTCTACTAATTTAGAGTCGTCGCTCAGGCATCCCCTGACAATGTGTTTTATAAACACTGGCTTAGGGTACACCAGACCCCTAACGTAAAATGATTTTTCATTTTAACTTTCAACTTTTATTGATTTAAATGTATTTATACATTTTATTATATTTAATTATAGTTGTTTCTTTTTAATGTAAACGTGTTTTTATATGGGTCCCCGACCTGCAATAAAATGATTTTAATATTTTATTATTATTAATGTGCGTCCGTTCATTTGCGTAAACCTTTATCTATATAAATACTAGCTGATGCCCGCGACTACGTCCGCGTGGATTGAGGTTTTTCGGATCCCGCAGGGACTCTTCAATTTTCCGGGATAAAAAGTATATGCATATGTGCTATTCCAGACTATAATCTATCTCTGTGCCAAATTTCATCCAGATCCGTTCAGCTGTTGGAGCGTGATTGAGTAACAAACATCCATACATCCATCTAAACTTTCGCATTTATAATATTTATTTGATTTCGATTGGGTATTTATTATACATTATACAATGATGCAAGATTACTTGCAACTTTTGTCTGACAAATTCCTAAATAACATGATTATATTTGGGTATAAGTAGTAAACATTACTTAAGTCGTCCTGGTTTCGAATTTTCTTGTTCAGGGTAAAGCCCCTAACAGGTTAGCCTACTACCATCTTAGACTGCATCATCACTTACCATCAGGTGAGGTAACTCTCAAGCATGAAAATTTTCTCGCGAAGGAAAGGAAGGCGTCCTTCACCGTTACAACAAGTGATATTTAATTGCATAAAACACACGTAGCTCTGAAAAGTTGGAGGTGCGTAACAGGGGGTCTACTCTCTTTCTCTCAAACGAAACTTCGCAAGCGAACGTAATTAGTCTGTTATTAGACCCACACAAAATCGTTCAATCCAATCGGTCACGAAAATTTTCTATGGATCCGTACTTCGTCTGCGTGTACGAAAACGAAATAGAGAGGAGCATAGAGATAATATAATGTAGGAGAGGAGTTAACGAAATTTCGTTCGTTTGTTTGCGAAGTTTCGTTTTAGAGAAAGAGAGTAGACCCCCTGAACTTAATCGTAGTTTTACCATATCCATGCACCTTAGGAGTTTCTGACATGCGCGTGAGTCAATATGTTCTTGCTAGGCACACAGCTTTTGTCTGCCCACTCCGCCGGACAAAGGCGTGATGTCATAGAGCAGAGTAGGTACACACTACACACTATATGTGTACAATTCGCGAGATGTAGTGCCACTAGAAAAGGCATTGACTCGCTTAATTGATTTATTGTTACATGGTTTTTTGTTACAAGGTATCGGGAATGATGAAACCTGTGAGAGATCCACTGTAGGCAAAGAACTTATAATCAAGCAATTTAAAGGTCAATGGTGCCTATACCTACCTAGGGCAAATAAAATACAGTCATATCCAAATACTGTTAGATAAAAATTAGCCTTCTATTCTATTCTGTCGAGGGACTGTAATCATAAGAGGAAGATAGAATAACTTATTTTTATTATTCTTATAGCATCTGTAGCTATATGATAAAGTTTAAGATTAAAGTCTAAACTTCTAAAGGGAAGACACATTCTGGTGGAGTTCTGATGAAGAGGGTAACTCGAATAGTTCCTAACTTGATTATTCCACTTACTACTACACTATAATATAATTAATTAACAACCAATCATGATAATTAAATGACATAAAATAAGGCAACAAATTTTCTTTTTTTGTTAAATCCATACAAATTTCGACGAAACGTATGTACCTGCTTGCCTAGTGCGCGATAAGTCGCGGCGGCCATCGGCTTTTTTCCATTTAATTAAATTTAAAATTGCTATAAAACACATATTATATACTACGCAAAGGACAGTTTTGAATTTCACTTGCGCAACCTAAACAATATGGCGGTAACAGCCGATACTATCAAACGCCCCGAGGCGTTATCACAACATCTATTTAATGAACTGCGTGGGCGATTTGTTGCCTAATTGGTCGATTAATTCGCACTCTAATCTTAACGGAAACCTACAATGTTTGTAATATTACATAGAGTTAAATTAACAATTAGTGTCGGTTCCGGTGCTAGAGTCACTGCTATAGAATGCTTAATCCGTACTGTATATTACATATAAATACGTAAGTGTGTCTGTCCGTCTGTCTGTTTGCTACGCTTTCACGGCCCACCTGTTTAACCGATTTTGATGAAATTTGCTACAGTAGTTTCATTTGGTATAGATGCAGCCTAGCCTGTAGGTGGCTTACTTTTTATCTCAGAAAATGAAAGCACGTACTTACCCACAAGATTTTCACCTATCATCAAAATAATAAAAAACAAAATCAATTTATTTGTTTAAATAAGTAAGTCTACTAAGTAGTCTAATCTATGTTTGTATATTTATTTTGGAGACACTATTTCATGAAGCTAGACATTCATTATATTTTATCTATCAATAATCAATTTAAATAATACAAGACTAAAGAGACTACGCTGAGTTGCACGAAACAAATACAAAAATTTAAGTGGTACTTAGACTAATTTAATTGCAAGAATCGTATGGAGTCTTGTGATTAATTAGTTTAATCAACACTTAAATTTTTAAAATAGTTTCGTGCAACTCAGCGTAAGAGACTATTTTTATAGTTACAATATTATTAGTTATATTATTCTGATTTCATGGTTTTTTTTATAGCGAACTATAATTTCGTATTTTATTAGTTATATTTTGTCTGAATTAATATAATTTAGGGCTTGCGCAAACGGGCCACATGCCATAGCCACACAGAGCTACGCTATGTAGCGTGTTTTCATTTAAGCGTGTGGCCATGGCAGCGACACCTTGCTTGTACTCGCTATCGGTAATACCGCTTCATCTCTCTCTGTCACTATGCCTATGTGAAAGAGAACGCCTTCATATTGCCATCGCCAGCGCCACTTCAAAACCTGCGTCTGGTTACATTTCAGCCGTTGTGAGTCGTGACTTTGGCTAGTGGCCCGTTTGCGCCCAGTCTTATAGCTGTGCATATAATTATAGTTTTACAATAACGTATTTCCTTTATACTTTTTTAATATTGCATTAACTCTACGGAAACCGTCACTCTAACCGTCACACCTATGATATATATCTGTAAAAACGGCAAAATGCAAAATCTATTACGAAATGAAACCAAAACAATAAAATACTTATGTAAGAGGGACAAAATACGACTGTGTATGCAAAATAGAAGTAGGTATTTGAATTACATTATTAGCGTCCTATCGATTTTATTGGTGACTCACACAAAAGACTTCGTCGTTGTCGTCAACCGATAAATATAATCACTACTGGGCACGCTGGGCTTTTTAATACGGGGTCGCCATTTCACCACCAGCTAATATCTTGCTCAATTTAAATGGAAACAAGCCGTGTGGTGTCGTTAGACACCCCGTAATAACAAAAGTTCTCTTCTCTTTTTCATTAAAAAAAAATTATTATTTTATTTTTAATAGAATAAGAAAACAACGTAAATTTCGTGAAAGGATTCGCACGTGCAACATCTTTGTAAAGACGCGGCTCCTTTTCGAATGAGCCGCTGAAAATTCAAAATGTTCAACAGTAACTAAAAAACCCCTACATACAGGTCCTCTGTCTCTTTCCATCTATGCTGAAGTGAGGAAGACAGATTTTGACGATATTTCGCCATGTAAAATTTTTTCAGCACCCCGTGTTACCCTGCCACAAAGAACTTAAACATGCTTAAAAGTTCATCATACTAATATTATAAATGCGAAAGTGTGTTTGTTTGTTGGTTTGTCCTTCAATCACGCCGCAACGGAGCAACGGATTGACGTGATTTTTGGCATGGATATAGTTGAGGACCTGGAGTTTGACATAGGCTACTTTTTATCCCGGAAAATTAAGGAGTTCCTGCGGGAATCAAAAAAATTTAAACCACGCGGACGAAGTCGCGGGCATCAGCTAGTTACATAATTTATAAACCAACTGTTAGGAATGGCGGTGGTGGTATTATGTGTGTGCAAGCTCCTTAGATCATGCAGTTGATTCATTCAAATTATAAAGATCTATCTAACGCAGCAACCCGATTGTTATTATTAAAATGTCGTCTGGGTTTTCTTATTAAATCATTGTTATTGTAAAAAAATAACCATTTAATATGCATATCGGATACAATAGCCAACTGACTTATATAAAGTAGAAAATTAAAATACAGAATTTATCGCTTTTTTGTGTCGTAATTTTCCTATTGTCTGTTTATTTTTACATAGCACCTGCCATATTATTTTAAAGTCGTCATTATCTTTAACTAGCTTATGCCCGCGACTGCGTTCACGAGGAATTGTGTTCTTAAAAAAAATAAAAAACAATGAATAATATAATATAATTTTTTTTTTCACCGAAAGCACAATTAATACCAAGTTACATGGGTATAACTTAAACCGCCTGTTTAAGGTTAAAAAGAGGTCATTTGGGATGGAATTTCAAAAATTAATTCCTTATTACACCTCAAGGGTGCTCAAGGAATATTCTTCAAAATTTCCAATTTCTACGTTCAGCCATGTGGGCTGTACCCTTACTCTGAGATTGATCGAATTTAAAATACGGTCTCACTAAGTGAGGTGAATTACATATGCATCAAACTAAAATGAATCTTAATGTTATTAATTTAGAGCTCAATTTCGTGTATGCATTCACAGCTAGCGCTCCAAACGATACGTTTCGAAATTTGAATCGGTTGCACTGAATTTGTGGCTTTAAATCAAGAGTCTTTGGGTCCATTTTAGTTTGACTCAAATGTGATTCACCTCACCTAGTGAGACCGTATTTTAAATTCGATCAATCTCAGAGTAAGGGTACTGTACGTAGAAATTGGAGGGGGCATACTACCATCGCGTAAAGGCGTATTGTTTTAGTATTGTTGACGTTCGTTTGTTACAATTATATAATGGGGACTATCGCGTGTGAATTTGCCACTAGAGGCGCTAGTGTCGCGTGAGGTCCAATAACATTCACTTTTCACTGGTTTTGGCGGGCTTCGTGACAAATTATTTTAATTTCTATATTTTACCTGTTGAAAAGTGATCTCCTTCGTGAAATTATCGCAAATATGGATTATTTGGCGATGAATGTGAACGCTTTGAAAGCAGAAAAAGAAAAAGAGGCGCAAAAATAAGCGGCCTCAAAGAGCTGCTAATTCAGAGGTTAGTTTGTTTACTGTATTACAAACTTATTTTTTCCAGAAGTATGCTTGTTTGCCGAGGTAACAGCTATGTTTTTTTCTTTTTACATATATTTACCTAATATATTATGTATATTTACCTAATATGACTTCTGCATGAAAGGTTAAATGGGTTTCATGCTCATAAAGGACACACTTTTACTATATGATATTGATGAACATCGATGTTTGCTCTAGGCATGCTCTAGGTCTCTGCCCTCTGGTACTATTTATGTATCTGGTTATGTACCCACAGTATCTCTAACGAGAACACAACCTATCTTGGGATCAGATTAGGTACTATGTGTGAGATGACTAGAATTTAATAATATTTCTCTTTATTAATATTAGATGTTTCATTTCAGGTTTCTCCAGAAGGATTAATTGGAGAACTAACAGTATTGGAAGAGAAATGTCCTTTCTCTATAAAAGATGAGCTTATCAGTGTGGATAATTATAAGCACATAGGAATGATCAATAATGAATATTGCTTGAAAGAAAGTAGCCCCTACTATTTTCAAATTCAAAAACTTGTTAGGTACTAAAAGAAAGTATTGTGATTTTTTTGTTTGGACAAATAAAGATGAAAAGAGAATTTATGTAAATAGAAATGATAAGCTTATTTCAGAAGTTTTATAACTTAATCTAATATCTAGTTACCATTGTTTAGTAGTTTCAACTAACAAATCAACCATCTTTCAGTATCATATCCATTGTATGGATTTACAATGTTTAATAAGTATTTATTTGTATAGCAGTGTGTTTTAAAGGGAAAGGGAAGGATAAATAAAAGTTTAATAAGTAATTAATTTCTTTTTTATTTTATTTATTTAGTGCCTAACTATATAATTCCTCAGAATCCTGCGAATTCCTGCGAATCGCAACTAGCCACTGTTTTAGAACAGTTTTATCTTTTGGAAACATGTGTCCTCCTTTTTTCCGAACAAAACGGAATTGCACAACATTGCGGCATTGCTACTCGATATGATGATAGCTGTTATAAATTAATAAACTTAATGAGAATCAAGATTTAAAACTTTGTTTCGGCACCGATCTTATAAAGTCTCCTTTGACAGCTATACCTCTGCACCTTAGTCAACAGTGGCGCCAACTGGTGAGCAAAGAAACGATAGTCCCCATTACGACCTCTGTGGTGCAGTGTTGAGCGCTGTTGTCTTAACGTGCGGAGGTCCCGGGGTCAATCCCCGGCAGGTTCAATTTGGGAATTTATAATTTCTGAATTTTCCCTGGTCTGGCCTGGTGGGAGACTTCGGCCGTGGCTAGTTACCACCCTACCGGCAAGCGATTTAGCGTTCCGGTACGATGCCGTGTAGAAACCGAATAAGGGTATAATATGGGGGGTTTAATATAACTGCCATGCCCCTAACAGGTTAGCCCGCTACCTACCATCTTAGAATGCATCATCACTTACCATCGGGTGAGGTTGCAGTCAAGGGCTATCTTATAGTGGATAAAAAAACCTTATTTTAGGGACGTCAAGGTACGTGACATAAAACTGTAATTTAGAATACTAGAATTTAGTACTGCATAAAGAATACTGCTTTATGCGATGATAGTAACCCCCTAGTTATTAGATTAATCCTAATCTAATAACTTAAGGGTAGCTATATTCAGCTATATATTATAAAATGCGAAAGCTTAGATGGATGAATGGATGTTTGTTACTCAATCACACCAGAACTGAACGGATCTGGATGAAATTTGGCACATATAAGTATAGATTATAGTCTGGAATAACGCGTATTCTACTTTTTATCTCGGAAAATTAAAGCGGGAACAAAAAAAAACTCAATCCACGCGGACGTAGTCGCCAGCATCAGCTAGTATTTTAGTTGTTTTATTAGCTCTAAAATGATCTCTTCTAGTGCTCTACACGTCTGTGATACCACACGTGAGCCAAGAGCAATAGTGTCGTAAAATCAATGTTTAGCGCGAAGCGGGCCATTCCGACCCGCCACGATACGGCCCAAGTTTATACTCAGATCTAAACAGCCTGAACCGTGACCCGGGACCGTTTGTTACTAAAGTGAAACCTTTTAAGAGATAATTTCCTGTCAAATGTGATTACAGTCAAGTACTTTGAGCCTATTTATAAGTAAAAAAAGAGACTTTTAATTATTATTTTCATAAAACCACCATACGGTTCCACTATTTCATTTTCAAGTTCATTAACGGCGACTGCTGAACTTAAAAAATCTCAAAGTCGCTCACCCGTTGTCCTACGTGAGCGACAAATGCGACACCGCGACTCGATGCGACAGTATAAAACATTAAACTGACCCTTCACGTGGCCTACGTTGTCGCGTATACAAATTTGTCGTATTACCTATAGTACAACGGATCAGCGGGCGATGGAGAGAGCTATGTTCGTAGTTTTTTACGCGATCGAATCAGAGATGAGGAGATCGGTGGAAGAATTTAAAGTAATTTGATATAATAGCTCAACGTGTTGCGAAGCTTGTGACAACGGGCGGGGCACATGCTTTAGTTTGAGGGTGCCGTAATTTGTAGGTAACAATTTTGAATAAAAATACTTTAAGTTTGACTTTGAAACTTAAAGACTTTGAGTGCTAGAATATCAACCCCGCACTACAAAGCGCGGTGTTGGCGGCCTTTCCCAGTGAGATCCACCACATCTTGTCCTCAACCTCTCACATCCAGCCACACCATCTTTTTTCTATAGAAAAGATCTTAGTTACAGGACGCTACATTGCGGCTTCTAAGTACATGGCAGCACCGCTTTCTAGCTTTAAAAAAGCTTTTTTTTTTAAATTGTAGGTAGGTACAGAAATAACCGATTCAAATCTTCATGGAGGTAGATACAGCATAGGTACAAAGACTATATTTAACTGTTATACTCTGGTATTTTCGTTCGCAATCTTAACGACCAATCTACACAAACATTTAACTATCAACAATTAGCCTGTACCAACAATTACTATTAAAAAACAAATGTTTTTCAAATTCCGTAACCATACACGCCAATTCAACTAATGGTCTATAATCACCAATCAGACATTCCATGAAGAATCGCAAACTATAGCAATAAAGTTAATATTACAATATACTACAATACGTACTCCAGATCATTTAATGGTATTCGTGAGCAAGATCACTTTTATATGGCGCTTATTAATGATTTTTTATCAAATAAACGTTTACCAATTTTCTATAATGGCGCGATGTTCAACCGGTGTATACGGCACAAATGTTTATCTCCAGGGAATCGCACAAACAAACATGTTTGCAGTGTTTTTCTATAAAGCGCTTTCAAGGTGAAAATTTTTCATGCACAAAAGTGCACGAAATTATGGTGGAATTGCACCATAAAGTATATTTTATTTTACGGTGGATAACTGTATATTTTTGCTAAATATATTGAGTAAAAATGTCTAGTTTAGTTGTTTAGTAGAATGTTTAGTTTATTTTTTATCTAAGCTTAAAGTTCTATAGAGGAGGAATAAAGCCACATATTCCTCATATAATTATTGTGAATGACACGGATTGTCCTTAGCTCTAAATATCATAGATCAGACCTACGACACCACCCACAAAGATTTACTAAAAATCAACTCTTTACCTCACCTAACAAATAATCTAGGTTATACATACTTACTACATATTGTACCTAGTATGTAGATATGCATATTTAAATATATATGCTTCGTTACCGGTAGGTACATACTTAACTATCAATTAAAATGCAAACAATATAATGTTTCTTTTCAGTGAAATTTCATGGATAATATTTAATGAAATTTTCCTCCATGTCCCGTTAGTTTTTTCTACACTATATATTATATGTAAAAAGGTATCAGGTAATCGGAAAGATAGTAATTAGTTTGAAAATCTGTTCTTTACCTCGCCTAACATAATCTAGGTAATAATATGTAGGTATGCATATTTAAAGGCGCGTGCGATAGAATAAGGAATGTCTAGTAAGCTTGTATGTACCGGTAACTATCAATTAAAATGCGCAACTGTATAATTAGCGAATTCCATAAAATGAACGTGCAGTACAGCGTACGAAATTTCAAGTCAAATACGGTATGGAACCTTATTTCGATGCCTAATCGATTCGTTTGTTGACACCACGGTTATTGACTCAAGTTTTTTTTTCCACAATTAAAGTAAGAATGTACGAACTATGTATTATTTCGCTAAGTACTTTAAACCCTACAAAGACTTAATTTTATTTTAACAAAATTTTTATGCATCTAAAAATAAAAAGACGAACCAAAGGATATATTATTGTAGCACAGACTTGTTTATTTCATAAAATGGGATACACAGGTGACTCTTACGATGAGTACGACTTGTTTTGACTCTGCCACTGGTTGAGAAAGAAGATTCTACCGAGAACTAGCTTTGATAAACAGGTATTATGAAATTACGGAAGTGATCATCAGATTTTTCTCACTGACTCAGAAATACCTTATATCCCTAGTGAGGTGACGAACAGAACACTTAGTCCCACTGTTTAGTCCAAGAATTTTCGCGGAAAATTTGGAAGAGCCAAAAACATGCAGACATCATCTAGTATTATACTTAATATAAATTTTCAAAGATAATTAAGTACTTATGGATTTTTTGAAATGAGATTCATGCACTTATTTAATCTTTATACTATTTAAATATTACGTACATGCAACTTGCAAGACGGATTATCCGATTGGTATGCGAGAGAAACCTCGCGCAGAAACTAGTTTACAATGAAAAGGAAACTGCCACTTTCATGAATAACGAGACTCAGGCTAGCTTTCCCGTGAATGATTAATGGGTGTTATGTTATGGAAAACCTTTGCGATGCTCACACTTGATGCCAAGTGATGATGCATTGGAATGAACGCTAAAAATCTCACAAGTATCGCCATAACTAGATGATGCCCGCGACTTCGTCCGCGTGGATTAAGTTGTTTTTAATCCCGCGGGAACTCCTTCATTTTCCAGGATAAAAAGTACCCTATGTCCTTCCCCGGGATACAACCTATCTCTATACAAAATTTCATTAAAATCTGTTGCAAAGATGGACCGTGAAAGCGTAGCAGACAGACAGTATGAATATTAGTATGGATAATAGGCCTCAATGTGTGTGTAATTGTTTTTGGTCAGCTGGAGACTGGAGTATAATATGGCCAAATAATTCTTCTCAATCCGAGATCGTAATCAGTAGTCAGCCGACAATGGGTAGAAATGATGATCAAGATGATCAGGGTTTTTTTTTATCCTGATTTGATACTCTAATACTTTGGTCTTGTTTTTGTTGCAATCTTTTTCCTTTACGATAAATCCATGATTCTTAAAGCTCAAACACAAGACAAAAAGTCAGCGAAATATATAAATGATTCTCAGCCAATAAATATCTTTAAAAAGAGGGATAAGAAATCTTATGTCTGGCGATTTATAAATCAAAACGCCATTGATTACAACAGTAGCCCATACAGGAAACTGTGATGTCTGATATAATAAACTGTAATAGCCCGAGAGTTCGCAGATAACTCAGGCGAGGTGCCTGGAGAAAGTTTGTAATATGGACTTTGTGCGCTAGTCTTTTCGAGTATTGCTATACCGCGTATTATTCCCGAATTACGACAGAATGATGGCGAGTACCTATGCATGTACTTTGGGACCCACTGATTAGAGTAGCGAACATCATGGAAATGAATTAATAGTTGAGGCAAACGACAAAATTCAGAAAAAAACAAGTGGAAAAAAAATATATACCCAAAAGTAGAAAACAACCAATAAACACGACGCATTTTAGCTATTAACAAAGTTTAATCACTAGCAAATCGATACGTAAAGGTAAAAGCGGTCTCGGTCGGTAGGTAAAATAGTCAGTAAAGTAGGATAATCCAAGTCGTTAAGAATGAAAGAATGAATACAGAATTCAAAAGATTGTTTTTGTCAGCACTCCATCAAATCAAATTTAGTTACGGGCTCTTGAACTATAATGTATGTGGGAGAGTAGAAGCGCCCATAGTTTTCTGTATAATATCACGAACGGAAACTTCATTTTCATTATACTTTATAATTCCAAATAGTGGCGATGGAAGAAATTGTTATATCTTTTATCCGGCCCATTCAAGTTTGTTTCTAATGTTTGCCCCTTTCACCTCTCAACCTGGGGCGTACCGAAAACTCGTGTCATGTATAAGTACGACAGTACGACAGTTTAATTAGGACGGAAACACACAAGGGACATTAAAAAATCTAGCTGTGAAAAAGTCGTCGCGTCTTCGAGTATTTAAGTCGCGTAAATCACTTTCATATTATGTTGGGCGCGCACACTAGCGCTTCAGAACGAAACGAAGTTCCTCTCGAAAGCAAACATTTGCGCAGACATTTTCTCCTGTCCCTACCCAAGAATCACGTACGCGTAATTTTTGTATTATTAATTTTATGAAAAAAGTCACCAAGTTTTAAACTGGTTGTTTTTTCTAAAAACTAAACAAAACTTAGACTATAAAAACCCTTTTCGCTGCAACGGTTTAGATTTTATCACGATATAATTTAACCATTTTATACCAGTGGAATACCTATAAATTAAATATTTACAGTAAACATAAGTACTGTCATTAAATACATAATACTTTATTTACCATAAACAAGGTACTAAAGTTCTAAGTGTGGGTCTATGAACTTTAATATTATTCAAAGTGTAAATACAATACGACAATTTCCATATTTATGAAAAAGATAAGATTCCTTGTAACATTGTTTACAGAAAGCTTTAAGGCTTGAATCCACAGAAAGCGTTACGTCTATATCGCCATATAGCAACTGCAAGACATAACGAGTCATAATCATTATCAGCATCAACATCATCTCATGGCCAGCCCAGTACTGGGCACGGACGGGTGCTCCACCATGTGCTCCACCATGGCCAAGGATGGGATTGATTGGATGGAATGGATGTTTTTATTTTATTCAGACTTATAGTATACCTAGTCGGATTTATAGTCGACAAGTGTTTTGTGTAATCCTAGCGATAAGAAACAATTATGCTTTTATTAATTTATTAATCGATTTCAAACATATTGGAAGATATTATGGTTTAAAATTAGGGAGAATCATAAAAATTTTAATATTATAATCCTCAATAATATTCATCAAGTTTCGATCAACACCTCCAGAAGCTTTCGCTTCGTGGTTGGATTAAGGGTCGGATACAGAAGGCGGTTATTCTTGAGACGGCGCGAATTGTGAGGAAGTTCCTCTCTCTGGAGCCCTGACCACTGGCTGCTTGGGTCTTTAAGGCCCCCCAGTGTGTGGAAATTTTATAGGAATATTTTTAAATGTGTTTTGTGTAGTATTTTTATATATTTATGTAAAACGTGTTTTGAAATAATTTTATAAAAATCTGTACAAATAAATGAGAATAATAATTCAAAGGTGCTTGTAAATCTCGCCCATGTCTCAGACAGCGTTTTCTTTTAAACGTTTTATTTTACCGTTAAAACAAAAAGTCCGAACATGTGCCTGGGGTCCAGACCCTGGACTCCCTTTAAACTAATTTAATTTCCTTTAATTAGCAAGATTAAATTACTTTAAGTTACTATCTTATGAAAAAACCGGTGGGGTGTCATTGGATACCCCATAAGAACATTAGTTCTTTTCGCTCGAGCTTTCGCTATTCTATTTTAAAAAAAGTGGGACTCTGTAATCTCTTGAGAAATCTTGCTTACGAAAAATTGGAGAAATTGACTCCCTCGAAGTGAGGCTTTGTAAGTGACGTGTAAGTGGCTGTGTAAGTGACGTTTAAGTTTTATTTCTAGTGGACACTTAGCTTTAGATATAAGACAGCTAAGCTCAATAATAGAATTGCAAACGATTTATAATATTTAGCATTTAAATAGTAGGTGAGTTGTTGGTATAATTGACGTAGCTTACACAATCACACCTAAATAATTGCGAAACTATTTTCTATTCTACCTGTACTATTTTGGCTTGCCTTTAGGGTGCCATAGTAAAACAAGCATCCCTCAAAAGTGTATCCAGTCCGTCTGTCCGTCTGTCCGTATATGATAGTGTGTCGCGGTGTCGCAATCAAGCGCTTATAATCAAACAAAAATCCGTACAACTAAATACTATAGTACGAAAGAGGGTCTGTTACGCTTTCATCCCATCTGTTCAACCGATTTGGATAAAATGTGGTACGGAAATAGCTGGGTAGCATACCGGGGAAGGATATAGGGTTTTATCCCGAAAAATCAGTAGGTACCAACTGGATTTTTCAAAATCCTGAAGTCGGACTTGCGGTCATGCAGTGCAGGCAGAGACGACGATTGCGGACGCCATTATCTTGTTAAAATACAGTTTCTGGGGCTGAAGAATCTAGATTTTACCATCATTCCATGAATTATTTAAATGTCCATACACTACAACATTAACTAAAATAACAAAAGCTATCGTATAAAATATAAAGCCAATTCTTCCTTTCTTGTCAAACAACAATATCCTATAAGCTAGGCTTAGTAACTTTATCCCGACATCGTCTCTTGAGATTGCAATAAGATTGTATGTATGCGCATACGAATGATCCTAAATAAGTTTATCTACATGCAGATACTATATCTACTTAAATATACTACTACATGAGACATTAGTAAAAATAACTACAACGAACTAAATAACAGTTGGCTAACCTATTCAAATTCAAATTTAAATGTTTTTTATTCATATAAACTTTTACAAGTGCTTTTGAATCGTCAAGTGAATCTACCGCTGGTTCGGTACGCTTAATTTGCAGTACAGCGCAATATTGCCTGCTTTAACATCACACCCATATGGGTTCTATCGGATTTTGAAGAGTATGCTCAGAAACTTCACAACCTTCTTTCTCCTTCACCTTTCTACCAGAAAACAGAACAGGCAAGACTGAATAGACCTTATCCTATTTATCATGCTTTTCTGGCGATTATCGTCAAGTGAAACTTATTAGAATACACCTTTTTACACCTCGTAAAAACTCAACTATACGACTCAACTCACTGCCCTTCTCTTAGTCTGTCCTGGCGTTAAGTGTATAACTATAAAAGAACATTAATCGTCGATTTTAATCCAGATATTTACTGTATCTATAGTGACCCTTGTTGGATAAAGCTTTATCATGACATCAGCTCAATAAACAACCCAAAAAGCGGCTTCTTACCTTAAACATTCCTAAGGCATTAGAAGTATTGTCTCCCTTAAAACCCATTTAGTAAAATAAAGGCAAACAAAAACTCCAATTAAAAAACTCAATGAAAAATACAGAACAACAAATTCTCATTCCTATTGTACTATAGCCTTTATATTCTTTGTTATATGGACTATAGTGATGTGCACGAACCCGGTCGAGACTCGAGGATTCGATTCGGATTAGCGAATGAGTTTACTCGCTATTAGCGCGTGATTTATGATGTGAGTCGAGAACGGGCTACGTACCGCGCGGGCGCACAGCGTGAGATCTAACTGATGCAGCCAGATAAGTTATCGATATCGATAGAATTGATAATGTTACAAGCTGTGTGATTAGCTGAGAATGTTTCTCTTAGTTACTTCGAGGGATTCTCAAGCATGATAGTGAACTGGCTTCGTTTAGCTCGATGTTTCGGTAAACAGCTTATAAAATATTTTATTATACCTACTAAATATCTTCTAAGATAAAAATAATAATATCTAAGGCCATTTCAGTTAATCTAAAATGACTTGCTAAGTGTTCAAGAAATCTCTCCAGGAAAAAATTAATGTTCTACCAATATATCCATAACCCATTATGAAGTTGCACTCAAGCCAGCAGTATGTAATTTTGAGCTGAAAATCCATGCTAGAAAATCTTTAGATTTAGCTCTTATAAGCCGGTAGACTGGTGGTTTTATATAGTACCTACTCAATTAATGAATAACAGAGCATTTCCAATTATTATGTAACACTAACTTTCGGTAATTATCATCATCAACAGCTAGTATGCTGCAACTGTTGGATATAGACTCCTTTTATGTAGCGCGTAGCATTCTATGCAAACCACTTGTCAGATATCAACGCTCCACCTAGCTCGGTATACTTTCTTTCCAAGACGCAGTTTCTAGTTGACAACCTTACTACTTCAACGGCCATCGGTTCTCCTACAAACAAAAGTGCCACCATGCAGTTTCACGATATTTTTATCGATAAAATGAACCGGGCTGGCCTTCACTAAAGCCGGTTGACCGCTACAGGTGCGTCGGTTTCTCACCGCCTCGCCGCAATATACTTAAGACGATTTGTCTGCAGATTAACATCTCGGGATAGCTACTTACACTGCTAGCTGTTACTGTCGCATGTCTCGTCATTTCCGATAATCCGCCAGTATTTGTGTCAACTTGTAATACGTTTTCAAAGAACTGTTTTTTTTTCTTAGCGTCGCGTTATTCTTTTTTATATGACTTATATTAACAATGTAATTTGGCGTGCGACACTTTTTTAATGCATAATTTATGTTTATTTATTTAAGTCCTTTAAGACGTCGTTTACTTGCGGATTATTTGTTAACCTTTGCTGTACATAGGACAACACACGCGCTTTCATTTTTACACTTCATTTAAAATCTTTTAGTGTAGTACTAAGGTCGAGTGATATAATAGTATTGCCGGGGATATTACCTATTCATTAGAGTTACAATTTGAACATCTTTTCTCTTAACTTGACCAAATGTAATGAAATGTTTTATTTCACGTAGGACAACTTTTGTCACTAATTATAATATGTCAGGACTCTACCAACTGTTACCCACTTATATATTATTTTGCACAGTTCCTTCAAAATGTTTTATGTTTACCTGGATATTCCTGGATAAAAAGTAGCCTATGTTACTTTCCCCAACTATACCCATGCCAAAAATCACGCCGATTGAATTAGGCACTGTAGCGGCTTGATTGAAGGACAAACCTACAAACAAACACCACTTTCGTACCTATAATATTATAAGAATGTCAATTTAAAAAAAAAGTACTTATATCAGTCTGTTCATAACAATAAATAGTATTTATTGTATCCTTTCAACAAACAAAAGAGTGACTAAGCAGGAACCCCCGACAGTTTTCATTTAAAAAAAAAGCTGAAACGTGAACAATTAATCGATGTATCGTATACTATCGCATCACTAATGACTGAGCTGTCAAACGTCTAGAAAGCACTACTGAATGATTCAATTAAAATGACTTATTGGCTAATGACACGATACCTCTTGCCTAATAGATTGAGAGCTAGAGAAAAATTCTTTAAAAGTGGTTACACCCTGGTCCAAATTAGGTACATTAAATAAAACTAGCTAATGCCTACGACCTCGTACGCGTGGATTGAGGATTTTTGGTTCCCGCGGGAACTCTTAAATTTTCCGGGATAAAAATTAGCCTATGTGTTATTCCAGACTATAATCTATCTCTGTGCTAAATTTCATTCAGATCCGTTCAGCCGTTTTAGCGTGATTGAGTAACAAACATCCATCCATACATCTATTCAAACTTTCGCATTTAACTTCAATGAAATGCTAAAAAATCTTAACATCGATAAGCTAGTAGAGCAACCCTACACCCGAAAGTGTCTGCATTTATTATTACGATTTGAAGTGCAATAAGTATCGAAGCAGTACTGTATACATTGACATCTATCTAGTCAAATAAATATTATAAACTAGCTGATGCCCGCGACTTCGTCCGCGTGGATTGAGGTTTTTCGGTTCCCGCGGGAACTCTTTAATTTTCCGGGATAAAAAGTAGCCTATGTGCTATTCCAGACTATAATCTATCTCTGTGCCAAATTTCATCCAGATCCGTTCATCCGTTGGAGCGTGATTGAGTAACAAACATACATCCATACATCCAAACTTTCGCATTTATAATATTTATTTGATGCGAAAGTTTGGAAGGATGGATGGATGTATGGATGTATGGATGTATGGATGTATAGATGTATGTATGAAATTTGGCACAGAGATATATTATAGTCTGGAATAGCACATAGGCTACTTTTTATCCCGGAAAATTAAAGAGTTCCCGCGGGAACCGAAAAACCCCAATCCACGCGGACGAAGTCGCGGGCATCAGCTAGTGTAAAATAAAAAACAATCATTAAGTACCTGGACAACGTAAATTGCAATACATAACAAAAATAAATTTAAAAAATATTCCTTAAAGAGTGTCGCTGTGCTTTATATAATTTTTTCTCTATTTACTTAACCATTTTAAACTGCATCGTTGGTCTATTGGTATTTGGTTAGCAAGTTCGACTGCGGCTGACGAGGTCCCGGGTTCGAATCATAATTAGTTATTGGGGTTTTCTGACAAGAAATTCTCAGTAGGTACTAGCCCGGAGTTAGGAAGTTTGCGGTGTTTCAGCCCCATGCCTCGGAGAGCACGTAAAGCCGTCGGTCCTGTGCCTGATCTCTGTCCGGTCGTGTCGGATTTTTCGTCACATAGGTAAGGAACAGAGAGTGCACCTGTGTTTGCGCACACACCTGTGCACTATAACATCTCCCGCGATGTGGTAGGTATATCAGGTACAGCTATTGCTATTCAAAATTTCAGCAAAGATATAATAATTTCAGTCATTTATACCCAGACTTTCACATTTATAATAATAGTAAGATTCTAACATCTACATAATATATTATATTAGCGTGCACAAAATATGCACCAACTCTAAGACCTATTATACCTACCTACTTGTGATTGGACGAGACGCATTTCACTTGTCTTTTATCAAATTGTCGAATATTATAAATTTTATGTGATCTTCAATTAACGAACTGTTAATGTGTAATTTTAAATGTTTTTACCGTAATGTGTATGGCGATAATTTTATAAGACACACCCAGTCATAATATATTATGTGTAATCGAATTTTAGCAGTGTTGCAAAATCATACTAAATGATGAAGTACTTACAAGCAAATAAATTAGGTTGATTCGTGTAAGGCCATGATGTAAATGGTATTTTATGATAAAACTGTTTCAAAACTGTGATTTAGACGTTGAATTGTATTGCGTCATTAAAAAAAGAATATACCTACTAGTATAAAACTAATATTACGTAGACCATACAACTTTTATATGAAACCTCTAGTAGGTACTCGGTTTTAGTATGAGCAGAAAAAATTCTTGAATTCATCACTTTTCATATACCATTTGTCTGGTGGAAGGCTTTGGCCGTGGCCAGTTACCACCCTATGGGCAAAGCTACCTACCTACCTCTAAATAATTTCGTTCCAGTAAGATTTTGCGTAGAAACCGATTAGGGATATGGGTTTAATATAACTACCCTTACAGGTTAGCCCGCTATCATTTTAGACTGTATCATCGGTAACTAATGGTGCAGTCTAAGATCCGGGTGAAATCGCAGTTGTTGGTTTGTCCTTCAATCACGCTGCAACAAAGTGACGGATCAACGTGATTTTTGCATCGGTATTGTTGAGGACCTGGAGAGTGACATGGGCTACTTTATGCCCCGTAAAATTAAAGATAACTTGTATTCTATCTTAGCTTATTTAAATACATATCAAAAAATTTGCGGAACCGGCAGGATTTGAACCTGCGTCTCTCTGGGAATCACGCCCTGAGCGCCTTCGACCACTCAGCCACGGTTCACTTTCCTGCCAATGCCGAAATTTGAGATATGCATCCAGTCTTTTAACGCGACTGTTTATGCCATCCAGTAAGCGATATAATATTACAGTATCGAAACTGCTTTCAAAGGCCCATATTCAATAGAACTCTTTGAACGAGAAATGACACATTTTGCGTTTTACTAATTTTATAATATTATTACAGTGCTTCACACACGAGGAAAGTTTCTAAACTTACTTAAATACATATCAAAAATTCTATCTCATTCTCTCGCAGGCTAAATCCTATTATGAATATTATGTTTGCCTTTTTTAGTGTCGCTTTTTCATTTCATCGAATGTTCAAATCACAACGATTGTATAGAAGTTTCACTTCATTAAAGCAGTTCGTATTCACTATTAAAATAATAAACGATTAGTTCCGATGCATTACGTTAATGATTAAGCATGTGAACAAGACTAATAATGGGGATTTCAACATTTTCTTGTTAACGCAAGAACGGAAGCTGTTAACTAGTATCTTCGGATCTATCGGGAGATTGCATCTCGCGCGACGCCGGTGTTACAAAGCAAACAGATGAGCTTTTGTATAGTATTTATAGTCAAGACTAGGTTGAGTTCAGTGCTAGAGGTGTTGTGTAATTTATTAATGATATTACAGTGATTTTTTTACAAGAATATAATTTTTAACACATTAGTTTTTTTTGGCAGGTCTCAACGCGGGGATTTTGGGTAGAAAAATCATTAAAAAAATTATAAAACTCTGTCTTTCTCCTTTTAGCATAGATGGAGAGAGATAAAGTATTTGCAAGTAATTATTTTAGTTAGTGTCGGATAAGAACTGTGTAACAAACAGTTATTGAGATTCTAACCAGCAACAAGATGGTGCCAGTTAGAATCCCACTCAAGATATTCGCAAGTTCGTTTTTTATATTATAACGAATAAACAGGGGACCTGCCAAAAGGCGTTATATCCACGACTCCTGCGAATGATAATATGTTTGTTATTTGAAGCAAAAAAGTGCGTTGATTTTTGATGACGTCATAAGTAAATATACAACATCCTTAGATACAAAGCGCGGGATTTGACGCTTGAAAAAAAGATGCTAATTTGACTTGTTGTCAAATACCCAATTGCTTAAAATGATCCTTCGAATAATAATTAGAGGAAGCCTGGGACCACACCACCCCATGATGGGCGGGTTCAAACCACGGACCCCATAGATCAAAATCCTAACCACAAGACTATCACCAGTTGGCTTAGAATTCCTTAATTTATTTTGTGAATATTGTGTCAACTAACTTCATAGTTTGTATGAGTGCCGTCCCCAGAGTGTATCAAGTAGTGTCATTTTAAAGGTCATAATAATACATTGATGTATAATTTTAGTACTCATTCTATTTCGGTGTAATAATAGCTTCATTTTATTATATGACACCAACAATGAGACTCGTGCTCCAAATCATTTAATCATGTAATCATTAAAGAACTCCGAATCATTCAATTTAATTTAAACCTAGCAACAGCTAATGATAACAAAAAAGGCTATAGTTGCGGTTTTACTCAGCAACTGTAAACGTCAACGACCATTCCTAGAATTTAGGAGGCCGCATTTCGTCAAGCCATTATTTGTCAACATTCCTGCAAAGCTATTGCTCACTGGAAAATCCCCTTTATAAATATTCGATGCCTTTATATCAAGTTTCAACCACGATTTTGTCAGCATGATGTCCAACTATGCCATCTTGAATTGAAAGAATGAATAAATTCTAAACTACACGATGCTCGCGATTTTGTGTATTCGATGATTCTAAATTAAAATCTTTTTTTTTTTTTTTGAATCACTAATTTGAATCTTTTTTCGGAATTTCATTTCTACCGAGAAGAACTAGCAAGAAACTAGAACTAGGCACTTAATTTTCTGGCATAGAACTCCTAAGATTTCCGGGATAAAAAATAGCATAATATGTCCTTAACCGGGATACAACCCATCCTAGTACCAATTTTTTTTCAAAATCTTCGCTCGAATGGAGTCTCAAAATATCTTCTTTACCCCCCGTGGGTTTAATTATTTAAAGAGGAAACCTCCGTGCAAAATTTCAAATTTCTAAGAGAAACGGTTTGAGCTGTGTGTTGATATTTTGGCGTGTAACCACAGAATAGGTAGTGTAACGTTGTGCTCAATCTCATATTATGTAAACTAAAGTAACAGCTCTAAATATATTGCTATCACTTTCATATACCTAAACTCGTCAATTTGTTTAGAGATTTCATACAACAGAACTATGACAGCCATATCATGTCAGTCAAAGTTTACAGGTTTTTGTGTGTGTCTGTCTGTCTGCTACGCTTTCGCGACTCATGTTTTCATCCGATTTCAATGAAATTTGATACGGAGACAGGCTGCATCCCGGGGACATAGGCTACTTTGATTCCGGAAAACGTAAGAGTAACTTAGTTAACCCCGCGGGAATTAAAATAAAATTAATCCATGCGGACGAAGTCTCGGGCATCATCTATTTTATTTTTCATCATACCTATTCGAAAAACGCATATTGCCTTCAGAGGATAGCGGGAGCAAAGTGTAACTTGTAGGCCCATAGGACTTTTCATTTCTCTCTTCTGATTGGTCCGAAGTCACGTCATCAATTTGTTGATCGAATATACGACTTTTCATTTCTCTGTTCTGATTGGTCCGAAGTCACGTGATCAATTTGTTGGTCGGATATACGTCTTTACATTTTATTTAAACTTTAAATATACGTCTAAATAATGTCTATACAATTACATAGAAGGTTGATAGGAGTATCTTCTGATTGGTGCTTAAACGTATAGGTAATGTCCATACATAGTAGGTTGATACTCCTAGCTTTTTCTCATACGTAATGATGAAAAATAGTGTGTGTCACTCGGGGCCAAATTTTTTGTTCTCGGGCGGCGTATATTGAATTCCTCGCTACGCTCAGGATTCTACTTTAGAACCCCTCGCTACGCTCAGGATTCTACTTTAGAACCCCTCAATACGCTCG
The DNA here is from genome assembly GCA_917051295.2 of Erebia ligea. Taxonomy (NCBI): domain Eukaryota; kingdom Metazoa; phylum Arthropoda; class Insecta; order Lepidoptera; family Nymphalidae; genus Erebia; species Erebia ligea. The sequence goes on from OU785241.1 coordinate 6,555,148, forward strand.
GGATTCTACTATAGAATCCTTCACTTCGCTCTGAATTCAAAATAGCGCCCTCGGGGAACGAAAATTTTCTTTGGCCCCATGTAACACAAATAACTATTAGGTACCTACGTAGCACTTTTTTTGCTTATCACGCAACAAAGTAAAGCAAGGAAGCGCACAACCAAAGACATATTTTAAAACAGTTATTAAAAGTAGGTTTTGATAGTCGCCGTCGCGTCGTCCGGCCATTTTACCTTTTATGCTTATCTAAAGCTAATGGGCATTTAGCTGAACATTAAAATGGCCATAAAAGTAATGCGGTGCCGAAGTCCTTGTTTTATGCAACTAATGGAAGGATTATTTATAAGCATGTTGACGTTTAGTGATCGTCAAGATCGGTTATGTTCCTGGGGGAATTACGGGTAAGTATCATGATCAAAAATGATATCCTGGGCGGTGGTAAGGTCAGATTGTATTTATATCTTGGCAAGATAATGCCCGCGACTTTATTCAGAAAATAAAACATTATATTATTAGGTAATCCATATTCCATATAATATTATAAATGCGAAAGTGTGTCTGTCTGTCTGTCTGCTACGCTTTTACGGTCCATCTGTTCAACCAATTTTGATGAATTTGGTACAGGGATAGTTGTATCTCGGGGAAGGACATAGGCTACTTTTCATCCCGGAAAATTAAGTTCCCGCGGAACTCAAAAAAACTTAATTCACGCGGACGAAGTCGCGAGTAGGTATCAGCTAGTTAATTAACTAAAAATTAAACATAGAACTATAAAAATCAGTTTTTCAATATTATATCGATAGATATGCATTTTGAAGACCTAGTTGAGATAGTTACCCACTAAGAAAATTTCAGTGATGGATTTGAAAATTGGATTAGCTAAACTTAGAAGATATTTTCATACTTTCACACTTATTGTCTATACCCTGGCTTTTATCTCTATTAACAACATAACTATTGCATAGAAATTAATGCGAGCGAAACTCGTACGCCAGGAATTAAAACCATCTGAGATAAGATTAATAAATTAAAATAAAACTTAACAGATTATCCATTCACAAAAATCAGCCAATCGTATCACATATTAACAAGACTGATTACGAGTTACTATGTAGTATATCAACTCACAGACAATCTGTCATCGAACCTGCTGACCCCAGCGATTGTTTTAAATATGATTGATCACACGCTTAGCTGCCTCGCGCTGTGTGGACCCATCTATGAGAGCTGGCGACTTACAAATACCGGGCCCTGTCCTACAGCTCGACGAATCGTCGCGACGCAACAGTAACAAATAATCACTGACCGGTGACACATCTCAACCGAGGCAAATGCGAGGCTATACCGCGTTCAATATGTACCCGACTTATAAGTCATGTGTTCGACCTGTGGGCTGCACAGTATAGACCGCTGTTTACGCTCAGCTCTTTGATTTAGCTTTTTACACCTGTCAATGTGTCTGTCAAAACAATACCTCTTTTATTTTGTGTTCCACCGACGCGACGGTACGTTTAAAATCATAGCCTCTTCATGCGCATTTGCTTTCACGCTTTTGTTAAGCTTCGATTCAATATTTAAAAGCTTCGATTGAAAAACAAAAAGCTTTGGAACTTCTTCATAGGTAAGTATAAGAACTTTGTTATTTCACCTTAGATAGACCAATAATAAGTGGCAAGACTAAGTTAACTAAGATAAGGAAAGTCGTAGAGCTAAGTTGTTGGATATTCATTGACCAGCCGCTGACAAAATTTGGTAGCTAAGAAAAAAGAGATAAAATTAATGTACCTAAACAGATGATGCCCGCGAGTTTAGGTTTTTGAGAAAACCCGTGCGAACTATTCGATTTTCCGGAATAAAAAGAAGTCTTAATTCCTTTCCCGGTACGCAACTTATCTATGTACCTACCAAATTTTATCAAAATCGGTTAAACAGATAGGCCGTGAAAGCATAGCAAACAGACAGACAGATACAGACAGACGTTCACAGAGTTCAGACACCATTTCGCAAAAGTAGTGTGTTAAATTCGGCGTAAGTATAGGTATAAAATAAAGCTAAAAAAGTTTTAATATGAACGACCAAATTAAATAACCGCAGAACAGTCTAAAAAAAAAAAGTAAAACTAGAATCATTATGATGTCTGTACTTGTAGTTCTTTTATTATGGAATGCAATCGTTGAATCTCTCTGACCGCTAATGACAATATTATTGCAAGGCGTTCTCTTGTTGCCAAATAACATGAATCTCACAATGAGCGCTCGTTTTGTTAATATACATGCGAAGCTTTAAATCGTTACTCAGTAATCGCTCGAGAAAGGTTGTACAGTCAGCAAAAAAACTAAAAAGAAAGATGCCGGTTTTCACAATCTATCACTAATTTTAGCTAAGGAAAACGTATTTCAATTATAGCTGGTTTAATTGACAATGAAATTTGAATGTCAATAGCTTAATTTTACGAGAAATCTGTAACATCTATTTTTTTGCATGTTTTAAAAGTTTGACCATGCAACATTCAGAAAGTATTCTGAAAAATCATTGGAAATGATACTTACCGCCTTCTCTGTTGCCTGATCGAAACTTACTTAATTTTTTTTTTATCACCAACCACCTAGATCTATGGAATCAACTCCTGTTCTCCCAGAACTACATTCGAAGCCCGAATAAGCAAATTCCACAAAAGTCGGCAAAGGGCGGCAGTGATCATAATTATCCACACCAGTTAAAAATAAAATTGCGTAATCACGACTCGTACTTGACCACTTTTCAATTGATGTCATAAAGTATAATAATATAACATGTAAAGTAGGCTCATAAAATTTAAGTGGTTACAATAATTAAGAGATAATAGAAAACCCGAAAAATATTTCGGGCTAATAAACCATAATATTCTTTTCGATTGATTTGAGTTCGTTAAACTCGTGCCTATTTTAAATTTTTCGTAACTAATTAAAACAGCGGTCACTTTTATCAATCAACTGTTTATTTGCCGACGCTCCTTTCGAAAATCAATTCAACACAATCAGCGAATCAAAATAATATCTGACAATTAGATAACATAGAAAAAGCGCTTCGTCATTTCGTATTGTAAGACCTTACGGTAGCGTTGGTATTGATTTTACAAGAAGATTGGCGTGAAATTAAGTAATTAGTCATCACAAGACATTTATTATTACGTAGCTCTTAATTAAAGGGTATTGAATGTAGAGGTCGCTTTATTGATGCGTTGGAATTAAATCAACTTTCGTTGTGCAATTCTTTTGATTTTTTTGTTGATGGTGCTAAGTTTTGTTTGTTCTAATATCGAAATAGGCGCAAGTGTTATTGACGTACGTTTTGTCATAATCAAGTTGTATAAAAGATTTCATTAGTTTGATATTGCTTTTTTTTTAATACGGTTGACGAAAAATACTAAGAAGAAATACCTATTAATATAAATTCGAAAATATGTCTATCTGCTGCGTTTTCATGACTTAACTGTACAACACTTGCACAGATACTTACGAGTACCTACGCGTGAAAGAGTTTGATCACATAACTTATCAACATGCATGGTTGCCTAATCTTTACTTAAAAACATGCATAATATTATAAGTTTAAACTTTTTAACTATTCCACTTGCAATTTGTAAAAACTACAATAAATCCTAAACAATGTTTTCTAATAAAGCACTGAAGCAATCATAAAATTAATATCTAAGGCGTCGATCCACAGCGAGCGTTACAGAGGTCAACGGCTAGAAGTTGCTAACTAAAACTTCACTTATAACGCACGAGGAATATCAGACTTTTGCAGAAACTTATTCCCAAGCTTTGTCGTCGACTCAACTAATAGACGTTTACTGCTAGATGATGGACTCCTGCATAGATCTCCATAGAGCAAGGTCTTATGTGCCGCTTACTTACAGCAGATCCATGAGAGATTTATAAAGTTAACTGTGATTTGTATGGAATTTAACAAACGCCGTCCGCCAACGACTTCAATTTACATAGACGGGACCTGTCAAACAAAGAATGTGGACTTATTTTACTAACGCCATCTAGTCTGAAAAGCGTGACAGCGCTATGGCGGGGACAAGGACAGGCTTATACAGGTGAGAGGCACGCCCTACAAGTCGGCCGCCTAACTTTTTTCTATGAAAGCGCCCATCTGGTACAGGATATATTATATCGATGCCGTCCGCCACCTGTCATCAAATGCTTGCAGAGAGTTCCATACAAAACGCAGTTACCCCCACTTGGCCAGCTGAATTCCAAATCGCTTGTTCTAGGATCGAAGCCTTAGAACACAGCACAATACAAAACCGGTAAGTACAACAATTGGCGGTCCCTTACATAACAAGTGTAAAAGCTCGGGAACGAACCGCCGACCCCTGTGGGTCAGACAATATAATTGATTAAGGCCTAGCACAATGCATTAACATAAGATAAAGCTTAACCTTCGACCCGCGTTTTATATTTTCGCCTCGCCACTTAATGTAGACACGTAATATTTGAAACGAATGCTCGGTGTTTTATTAAGACTAGCGCTCATTACTTTGTTTTATAGTTATGGATTTACGAGATGATGCCTGCGACTTCGTCCACGTGGATTAAGCTTTTTTGGTTCCCGCGGGAACTCTTAATCTCGCGAGTTAAAATGTAATGTGTTATTCCAGACTATAATCTATCTCTGTGCCAAATTTCATTCAGATTCGTTAAGCCGTTCTAGAGTGATTGAGTAACAAACATTCATTTATCCATCCATCCATTCTTTCTCATTTAGGTATAATATTAGTATTACTAGATGACACATTCAAATTATTTAAAATGAGCATGGATTTAGGATTTTTTAAAACTGTAGTGAAATAAATCCACGTAGCTTATACAATTTTCTGGGACAAAAAGTAGCTTATGTCACCCTTCAAGTATGTTAAACGATTTTTGCACCCAATCTGAAGGGAGAATAGCTAACTATGGAGATATTAAAATTTGCAAACGTAGGTGCCCTATCACTTACTGTAAAATCCCGATGGTACTATAAGAATGAGGGAATAGCACTTTCTAACAAGAAACTAGCTAAAGACGACGCTTTATTCCAAGTCATCAAGATCCATTTAACAAACGTAGTAGTAGCATAGCTTATGGAAACTTCATACAGTCGACCAACAGAGATGTTCCTCTAGTACGCGCGCGAGTTTAATGCAGTCGGGGCCTGGCACAAACATGAGCTCTGCATTCAACTCGCGCGCGAAATGTAGATAGAGATTAAACTTTAATTATTAACTGACTTCAAAAAGGCTTTGTTCGACCCGCACCTATGTATATACGTAAAGAGTATAGACATATTTACACTCATCTTGAGCTTATCACAAAAAGTTCAATACCTAATTTGAATACTACATGATCGAAGCCACTTATTAGCTTATTATTTCATGACAGAAGCTTAGACTTTAATGTCAGCGTGTCCCATGAGCGTGGCACAAAATTATTACCTCATTAAAACGATTCCATTCAATGTTCAAAGGGCAGATCAGTTTTCGTTCATAATAATTTTGTTGAGATCGGTCGATTATGTCAAATCGTAGAGACATTTAGACACTCTTGCTCATTTTACGAGTGTGTAACGTAAAACCAAAATATACCTACATAGTATTTTAGTAACGCTTTAAACATATTTACTTTTTTTATTATTATTATAAGTGGCATGCCACTGACTACTTTCACACCTGGAGGTTTACTGAAGCAAGTAAATTTTATTCAAGTAAATTAACTCTTACAACGCATAATGAGAAATACCGGAAATAGAGGCGTTATGAAACCTTAGTTACGCTCTCCAAAAATCAATGGGCATCATCCTTGCAGTATAGGAATAATGATTTAGAAATTAAGGGTCAACTTATATTGGTGAGAAGGTATCTAAACTTTTCAGCTCAGACAATACTTCTTGACCTTTAGTTTAAAAATGGTCAGATAAATTGTGTGAGTCCAATAGAATAGGTAAGAGTGTAATATAAAACACCTCATTATCATACTTTTGTTATTTTAGTAAACTTGTTTGGTTAGTATGTAAATGGTTTATCAGGATATGTGAGCCACTTTTCAGATAAAGGCATGTTTTACATTTTCCTGTCTTCTTGCTTAGGTAGGTACCCAGTTTTATCAATACCTATAGATACTGATATTTTACAATCAGTGCACCTTTTGTTTGGCCAAGTAACATGCCTTTTGCTTTCGTGTTGCCATGAATTTTTTGTTACATTAACTGTGCGTAAAGAGCAACGGCGAAATTATTATTCACCACATTTACTAAATCTTGATTTTACACAGGTAAGGTAAAGACGAAAGTAATTTGCTTATTTTTTTATATTTTATCAAGTATTCACCTTAATTAATTGAACCTAGGTAAAAAAATAAAATATTTAGGGAATCTTTTTTGATTATTTAGTTCCTGTTTCTCAGTTTAGTGTTACCATTTTATGTATAATCTACCTAGTAGCTAGAATAAATCTAAATTAGTAGATTATTTTGTATCGTTTTAAAAATTGTCATTATTTCGTCTGTTTAATGTTTGCATAAATAATAGTATTGCTCTTTTTTTAGTGTATTTTATATTATTTATGTGAATTTTCTTGCATACATTATCTAATAATCTCTAACACAATGGTAATAATTGAAAGAATATTATGGCAGCACTGATACTGATTGTCTGTGGTTGTGCCGAATGTTTTACTGGTCTGTGGTTGTCATCTGTCTTTGTTTTTGTGGCTTTCTTCCGGTTGTCATTTTTAGAAGTGACATTACCCATAGAGATATATTACCTCTATGGACATTACCACATAACCTACAAAACTTTAAAACGAAATATCTTTTTTTTTCTAGGCTCTTAAAAAAAAAATTCTAGCTGCTGTGAGCTTCATATTCGACGCTTATAAAAATATATTTTTTTCACACGCGTACATAATTATTTTTTCTCAATAATATTGATGCATGGAAGTTCGCCGTTGCTCTTTGCCAATAAAAAACGATGTTTTCCTGGGTCTCCATAGCCGATGTATACTGGCTGTACTGACTCCCTATACGCAAGGCCGCGGGTTCTGGAAGTAGGTCTACAGGAGATCAATATCTCAACAACGACGACAAATCTAGGTATTTAAAACCTTACACAAGGCTAGTAGTTAAAAATTTACTTTATTTTGTCTTCTCCCTTTTTCTAAAATTTTCCGTAATCAGAGTTGTTTTATATAAACCTTTTATTCAAGAGTAAGATATTTTGTTACAGACTTTAACAGACGTTAAACAAATTAACCAACACTTAAAAGTAACGGAACGCAAAAATCATGTCAGTAGTCATTCACATTGTACGTTGATATGTAGACACTTAGTAGACAACAAGCAACGGCAGCGCGGGTCAAATTGATAGGGTCACCTGCGGGCGGTCCTTAACTTATGCCTGGCTTCCATTAAAATTCTGAAACTATATGCGATAGTATAGCTTTGCTAACATTATGGCCATACCATCTTCATGTAGTATGTAAATAGTATAAATACCTACTTAGCACTTAACAGAAAACGAAAATGGCAGCGCAGGCCAAGTAAGGGTTAAGTGCGGGCGGTGTTCAGCTAAGACCTAGCTTCCCTTGCAATGCCATAATATAAGCGATATTATAGCGTTGCCAACATCCCGTCAGTACCACCTTCATGTGTTATATTGACTGTGTTGACGCTCAGCGGGAACAAAAATGGCAGTGTAACTTGTAGTGGATTCAGATCGCTCGCATCGAAAAACATCGCAAAATGAGCAAGAGAGATGATGAACTCTGCTATTTCCATACGAAAAATCACGTCGATGTTTAAATCCATTGCGGCGTGATTGAAGGACAAAAACAACAAATCAAACACAGTTTCAGATTGGTCATTGTCTACTACGCTGGCCAAGTGCGGACTGGCAGACTTTATACACCTTTGGGAACATTTTGAAGAACTCTCGCGTCTGCACGTCTCACGATGTTTTCCGGCAAGTGATATTTATTTTTTTAAAACGCACATAACTCCGACAAGTTAGTGCTTAACCGGGAATTCAAGTTCGAACCCTCGACCACCCAACTAGGAAGCCGGACTTCTGAACCAATAAGCTATTACCACTTCAGTACCTGATAAAATTAATAATCTCTCTATAGGTAAAACACAAAATGACGTTGTCAAAAGACAGTGTCTTCCACAACCGACTGTGAGGTTCATAATTGTGAAAGTTCCTAAACAAAAGCGAGCGGACAATGGACGGCCCACCGCGAAGTTACCGTGTTTGCTTAACAGCTGTTTGTCTTGTCTCCATATTCATGAGGAAACCTGATCTCATGGGTGGCGATTCCGTGCGAAGACGTGAAAATCGAAATGTTGATTTTCATTAAGGTGCACTAACTTTGTAACAATATGTCTCCTACTATTAGTTTGATTTTTATGCAAAATATAGAGGCTTGCGTTTCACGAGATGATACTGACGACTTAGTCTGCGTAGTTTTAGGTTTTAAAATTCGAGGAGAGGGATAAAAATATCACTGATGAGTGGTCCTAGAATATACCCAATTCAAGGGCTTGCCTAGAATTTTGTGTGTATAAAAAAAAATTACTAAAACAATTTTTTTTCTTGAGTCTGTAATTTTTTTTAATCAACCACAAACAGACTAATAATTCCTTAGAACCTCCTTAAATTTCGATGTTTTTTTTTCTGGTAGATCATTTATTCAGATACATAACAAATTAATTAATCATTTTACACACAAATGTTGTTGGTTTAAAATGTTGGTTTAAAAACTAGTGGTAGGGACCGTGACGAAGCAATCAACAAACTGTCAAGTTAACGCGAGAGAAAACTGGTAAGACGCCAGTTTCGTTAATTAATATGTAACTAGGGAGACCTTTATTGTTCTCTTGTGGCCGCACTGATCTTAAGAGCATCTTAGAGTGACCAAATAGGAGCAGTTTGAGCAGTTGATGTTGGACAACGTATGACCGCTTGAATAGTCTTTGTCAACTGCTCTTTTCCATTCGACCTCGACTGCCCCGTTAGTTTAGTGGTTAGCATGTTTGACTACTGATTATAAAATATGATCCACGGTTATATTCTTTAAGTCGGGTCAAATAAGAAATTGGTTTTTTAACAAGAAATTCTCAGTACTGGAACGGTGTAAGGAACTTGGCATTAAAAGTGGGCCTCGAAAAGCACGTAAAGCCTTTGGGATGGGAATAGAGATGCACGATCTGTATTTATGCACTCACTATGTGTACTATAAGATTGGCTGAAATTCGGTCGGGAGAGCTATATTAAATTATTTTAAAAACTGCCCTTATAAGGGCCCTCTAAAATATTTCAGTGTTACATCTGTGTTGTAACAAGTCAGCTAATTTTTAAATCTACTTATCAAAAAGACTACGACGAGTTCTTTTTGCTATAAAATTCAAAAATTAACTCTTCACGCTGTCTCGTGCAAAAGTGAAATTGCACCTAACTGGTTTTCTGTATGTACTGCAGTAGTATTAGTACTATATTTTAGAATATTACGTAAGATTGTAAAATTCAGAGGATATTTGTTTGTATATTTCTTTGATCAATAAACATTTTTATTTGTTATTTATTTAACTAGAACATTCTCGTTCCCAGTTAGTACATAACTTAGTTTACGAAATGCAGTCTACTTATAAGCATAATACCCACTACACTACAGGCTACAAGTCATGTCTGTTAACTAGAGACGGTGCTGAAACAGCGCGAAAAGCGTTTGCCCTTTAGCGAACACTAAATCGCTATTCTTGTGATTTGCGAGGTACATTGGACAAACACAGCCTATTCTGCACTAGGTACAGCAATTTTACATTACAATTAGTCACTGGTTGGCCAAGGAAGTGTACTCGGACGTTCTAATTGTTCAATACCTATTTTGATCATTTGTACCTAAATATTGCGAGACTGCAATGAATTCTAGATCATTCAAATTAATTAATATAAGTACATACTTATATTATAGATGCCAAAGTGAGCCTTTCTGTCCATCTGTCTGTTTGTCTACTACACGGCCCTGCTCTTCAACCGATTTAGACGAAATTTGATACAGAGATGGGTTATATCCCGGAGAAGGAATATTGAGATAATAATACCTTTCTTCTCGGAAAATCAAAGAGTTCCCACAGGATTTTTCAAAATAACAAACACGCCGATGAAGTCGCGAACTTAGTATTTTATAAAAATTGGACGCATGGATGCAAAATTATACTCATTACTTGGCCACTTTGAATACATGAAATTTGACTATGACTTTGACTACCGATGCGAATCTTTTTTGCGGCTTTTTCCTTGACAAAGCGAGTTTGTACTTGCTGACTACTTGACAGGTTTATTGCCAACTATTTTTTCTACTTATTAGCGTTAGCATCACGCAATAATATAATATAGATTATAGGTAACAAGTAGTTGCCTCGTATTCACTATGGGGCAAAATATGTCTCGCGATGTCGTCTGACGTCGCCTGACATCTTGCCTGGCGACCTTTTGCCTGTTGTTGCCTGTTGCCGGCCTTGTCGTGCGATGTTGGCCGAAGTCTCAGACCAACCAGAACCGAAGTTGAGCGACGTCACCCGTCATCTCTAGCAACAGTCAACACTAACACGTGTCGCGGGACATTTCGACGCTCGCTCGAAGCGAGTGCACAATACTTAATCGTAATTATTCTCTTCAATAATATTACAGTGTAGGTATACGTATTTATACGTATATTACGTATGAATATGACAAAAATGATTAACGATCAATATGAAAAGATCAAGTCGATGCGTCGATAGAAACATTAACTGTCAATCACCTGATGAATTACCCAGTCAAGCTATTGCTGAGTATAGGTGAAGAGTTGATGACCTGATCAAGATGATAATTGATGCACAAACACATTTATGGGAAGATACCTACTGGTTTGCTTGCAAAAATTTAAGGTAAGTACTTCACATCTATATTTCTATACTATGTAATATTAATATTATAAATGCGAAAGTTTGGATGGATGGATGTATGTATGGATAGATGGATGTTTGTTACTCAGTCACACCAGAACGGTTGAACAGATATGGATGAAATGTGGTACAGGGATAGATTATATTCTGAAATTACACCTAAGCTACTTTTTATCCCAGAAAATTAAAGAGTTCGCGCGGTAACCAAAAAACTTCAATCTATGGGCATCAGCTAGTGTTTTATAATAATTTAATCTTGTTGTTTTCTTACCTTTCTACTAGCGTACCGCAACGCATCGTTAGGATCTCCATCCGTCATCATCATCATTTCTACCTATTGCCGGCTCACTACTGAGCACAAGTCTCCTCTAGGAATGATAAAGACACAGTCCACAACGCTGGCCAATTTAGCGGATTGGCAGAGTTCATATTATTTCGAGAACATTCGGGCATGTAGGTTTCCTCACGATGTTTTCCTTTACTGATATTCAGTTTCTTAGAACGCACATAACTCTGACTAACACTTTGTGTCGAAATTATATCGACACAAATACTAAAACGTATAAATTGCATACAATTCCTACGTTTTTTACAAGACTATACTATTCAAGATACCTACCTAAGTAACTAACATACCCAACCATGTGATATTTTATTACAAAAAAATGAACAGTAAAATTCCCTGTTAAAATAGAAATCCACAATAGGTACAAATGTTGCAATTTGCGAACGAACGATGACTCTATAAACACTTCCAAAAATTACACAAAGAAAATATTCGACCGCGTTTTGTAAAGCCGTGTCCACATGCAGCGCGGCATCACCACAAGGCTTTGCTTTGCCCGGCAACATACAACTACCTTACCGTAGTCTAAACATAATATTATAGCGACAATTGCGCAGTAGCAGCACGTGGCGTTTGCAGGACACTATTTCTTTTGCGCCTTGATTTATAATATTATCTATCAATATTTGTTCAACAGACATCCATGCATTGGATAGAAGCAGGTGTTACTTTGCGGAAGTCCATAACAGTAGAAAAACTAGAAGTTTAATTCGCTATAATCCGCCACAGATTCTCAGATTCTCAGATTTCGAATTCTGTGGCGGATTATACCTAGCGAATTAAACTTCTAGTTTTTTCACAGACATCCATACCACAGCGCAGGATTCGGTGTACGGCAGTCATAGTCAATTACCATTACGTGTACCTAGTTAGTACAGTATAAGTATCTGTACCTAGTTGGTATACTGTGTGTATATCGTGTATGCATCCACACACCAGCATTGGGCCGCCAGTACTGCTTGCAGCAGAAAGATGGCGGTAAGTGTAGATTCCCCTGCCTTAATCGAGACGCCTTATAATCGTAGCAAAGTAATGTGGTTCCCTCAGTTGAGGCAGCACATCGAGAACTGAAGCCCGTACGAGTTTGCCGCGTTTAGTATGGACACTGCTTATGTATAACGGTACAAAATAAAGGTCAATATGTCTCTTATACTATCCAAACAAGTTCATTGTAAACGTCGGTTATACCCAAATCCGTGTCGGCTAAGATGGCTCTATTGTCGAATGATTTTACGCAAATAACTATAAATAGGCATGACTTTCAAATATTAGAAACGATTGTTAAGTATGTGGTAACGACCACCATACAAATATGAAGTAGGTACCTACGTAAGTACGGTTGGTAGGAAAAAATCGTGTTCATATTAATTTAAGTAGAGACGTTTCCATCAGAGTGGAGCTATAGCGGAGGTGCGTTTAGCGGACCAATCAGATTATTGATAAAAATGACGTGATACTTTTTTCACGTCATTTAGCAGACTCTCCCGGATTTGGTTGAGTGGAATTTCTGATATACTAGATGTGACATAAAACACGAATATTAATTTACTTATCTTATCGTGGATGATGTTTTATTGTTTCGATTAGAATTTCGTATCTCTGTGAAATTATTATCTACTCGTATACAAATATAATATCATTGCTCATATACAGCTACATATTCTGATAAATTACGTCTTGATCTCTGAGGTCAATGGTCTATTGAAATGTTCATATTATAGTCATAATTAATGCACAGAGAAAAAAAACACTGCATAATCAGGTAAATTAGTTTGCTTTGTGTTAAACTAGCTGATGCCCGCAACTGCGTCCGCGTGGATTAAGTTTTTTTTAATCCTGCGGGAACTCCTTAAATTTTCGGGATAAAAATCCGAGTCCTTTCCCGGGATGCAACCTACCTCTGTAGCAAATTGAATCAAAATCAGTTGAAATGATAGACCGGAAAAGCGTAGCAGACAGACAGACAATACACACTTTCGCATTTATAATATTTTAACCACGGGCAAGCGGTTATTTTAACAATAATTCTAATCATTAGAAGCGTGTAAAAACTGCCGAAATTTATTATCTTTATACCGCTTCAATGGGCAATGTAACAACGCGGTCTAATATTCATATAAAACCAATCAAAACAATCTATTACAATGATTGCTATAATTATATGAAGTGCACACGAAATAAAATCTTAATATCAAGGCCATAAGATTATTATTATGTTGAACGATTAGGAAAGCTCAATACACGCTGCAGATTTAAGTAATGGTCAGAAATGAATAATGATTAAATATTTTCAATGTTACGTTTAATGTCGTATTTGGCAATTAGACGATCAATTTCCTAAAATTAATAATAAGTAATATCAGTAGGTAATGTACAAATTTATATGTAGAGAAACAAATATTTTTTATAGGTAAGTAGGTAAGTACTTGAATATTTTTTAACCCAATCCAATTTTTAAATATTCAAAAACAAGTTGAACAACACAATCTACTTTTCGAAAACCACCTAGCCGAATAATAAACTGCTAATTAACATTTTTCAATAGTAATTTTGAGATTTTATTTTTTATTGAATTTAGATTTTTTAGGTAAATACAGGTTTTATGTCTATAGTCTATAAAGAACTATGATAGTGCAAAATATCTGTTTTATTGATTTTAGTGTTAAAATTACAATAACTGTTTTTCGTTACGCATAAAAATCCTTTTTCTCACCTCCGGGCGGAAAGCGTCAATTTTCCTCCCGCTGCGCTAAACGAAAATGCCGCTTTCCGCCTCCGTCGAGGAGAAAAATAGTATACACACCACGGGCAGTAAATAAGAAAGCCTCAGATCACATGTTTATTGACCTCGGCTTCGCCTCGGACAACAATTGCATGTGATCTGAGACATTTCTTATTTTACTGCCCTAGATGTGTAATGTACTATTGTGTGTTCTACGCAGAACAAATGCCGGAATCACTGCTGTCGGTTATAATAGAAAATTATTTTATCACTTGTAAGTTTCAGATAAAGCACAGGTTCAGCTTTCAAAGCATTTCGGATCAGGTACGTAGGGAATGGTATGCCAATGTACTTTTTTTAATAAGGTTTTTAAAAGCCAAATTAATTTCTCAGTGGGGTAACCTATATGCAAAATTTTCAAGTCTTTATGTAGGTACCTAGATCCAGAGAGAACTCTAACTTTTTTTATCATCTACTACAAAGGTAGCCCTCGACTGCGATCTCTCCTGATAGTAAGTGATGATGCAGTCTATGATGGTAGCGGGCTAACCTGTTAGGGGCATGGCAGTTATATTAAACCCATACCCCTAGTCGGTTTCTACGCGGCATCGTACCGGAACGCTAATCGCAGGCCAGTAAAAAAAAAAGAAGAAAGTTTTAAATAGTATATTAATTATAAGCCCTGTCTATACGATTCTGAGTTCTTATTCAAGAGTATACAGAACAGGTTGTCGGCTGCAGGTTGCAGATCTCGATTGTTTCTTACTTTCGCAACGAGGAACGTCGACTTTCGTGCGCGAGTGACTGGTGGGCGAGCTTGTTGCGTACGCTATATACAGGTTGCTCTAAAAATTACAATAATTATTTGCTTCATTTGCCTACTATACACGATTTTTTTTTGAGGAACGAGTAATATCGTAGAAGAACTAAAGCAACCGACATAGCTCTGAGGATTAACAAGCTGAAGTGGCAGTGGGCAGGTCATATCTGCCACAGAACCGAAGGACGTTGGGGCAGGCGTGTTCTGGAGTGGAGACCGCGTACCGGTAAGCGCAATGTAGGACGACCTCCATCTCGCTGGTCCGATAACCTAAAGAAGGTAGCGGGAAGCGGGTGGATGAGGAAGGCGGAGGACCGTGTTGGGTGGCGCGCTCTCGAAAAGGCCTATGTCCAGCAGTCGATGCATATTGCATACAGGCTGATGGATGGATGGATGGATGACATGATTTTTTACTTTATATTCTTTCTATCTATCTACGGCAGTTCTAACACCCAGTCCACACTGCCACAGGAATTGGAAGAGAATATAGTTCGCTTTTTTTCTACTTTCTATCGATTATTTTTTAGTGAAGGAACAAAAAGTTTATATATCGCTATAACCCGCCACGGTAGGTAAATCTATCTGGTGTGTATCTCGCACTTGTAGCTTGCGATATATACCACACAAATCTTCCAAAATATTCTCAACGTACGTTTCACTCCGACGTCGGAGCATCTTCAGAAGATGTTGACTCGACAATGCTCGATTGTAGAGTTAACTTGTAAAGACTTCTTGCTCCTTCATTATCATGGACTTCCGCAAAGTAACACCTGCTTCTATCCAATATTAGAATATTTTACATATACAAAAAGGTGTTACAGTGCAAGATATCTCTATTTATTTACATTATTATTTATTTACCTTAGCAAATAAGACCATCCTGTATCATCACCACCTCTCAGCTCACGACAAGTTGCTCTATATCATCCTGTATACATAATTTATTGTGTGAATCGACAACAGAAGCTGAACGCAATTGCATAACAACTATGTTCATACTTAACTACATTATTTTTTGTACATATACCTAGCTGTTAAATAATATTACTATGACTTATGTGCTTTGCAATCAAAAAGACAAGTGACGACCTATGTGGCGCAGTGTTGAGCGCTGTTGTCTTAACGTGCGGAGGTCCCGGGCTCAATCCCCGGCACGGTCAATTTGGGAATTTATAATTAATTTCTGAATTTTCCCTGTTTTGGCCTGGTGGGAGGCTTCGGCCGTGGCTAGTTACTACCCTACCGGCAAAGATGTGCCGCCAAGCGATTTAGCGTTCCGGTACGATGCCGTGGAAAAACCGAATAGAGAATGTTTACTAGAACAAAAATTAATCGATGCCTCATATTATATACTTACCTCACCAACTCAATACCAACTCTTAGATAATTACACAGATAGAAAATTAATTACTTAATTGTGTAGCATCTTTGTGAGCAATTTTTTTTCTCTTAATGTACTATACTACTTATATTAATAAGTAGTATAGTACCTTGTGCTTATTCTAATTAACTACCTACTAGTCTTAAAAATAAATATCTTATTAAATAGTTAAATAAAAGCTTTTATCTACACTAATGTTATAACATTCTACTTATGTTTCCAATACTTGACTTATAATTACTACTGTTATAGCGCAGATAACAAAACACTCAATTTAAGCAATTTCACATGATGGTATAATATCCACATCGATATCGTAAAATCTCATTATAACATCAATAAAACGCGACCAATTAACCTGGCGAGCCTTATGTCAAAATCCTCATACAAGTTGTATAAAATTTTGATATTAGGCTGGCTTTTGAAAACAGTTGGGTTATACGTGAAAACTTCGTCGAAACGACTAAACTTACATACACAAAACTCTTTGGTAAGATCTTGTGCCAATTAAATAAAAAACGAACAGCACGCGCTTGCTCCTGATTGGCCCTGCGCGCGCAGCTGCGCTCTCATTGGTTAGATTTTAATGGCGGCAAGTTCACTGTGACAATACACGTACGCGATAAACTATTGTCAGCTTTTACTCTTGTTGTTTGATAAATTGCATTAGTGAAGATAAAGTAGTGTATGCAACTGCATATAACACGGGTATTAAAACACTCGTTACTATTATGAAACTCGCTGCGCTCGTTTCATAAACTCACACTCGTGTTTTAATACCCTTCATTATATGACAGTTGCATAAACTACTATAAAACCATGATGATGGGTGGGTAGCAGATCAAACATAATATTATCTTCGCTCCGCAGAATAGGTGCCAATTGAACTATACAAACTAATTAATGGATTTACAATGTATTTCAATGAAGTAAAATATATTATGTGACAACCTACGCGATTGGCCGTGCAAGGTGCCCTTTCAGTTCAATGATTTTAATAAGTCGTGGCGTGAGCTTTATTAAAGGAATACTAGATGTCGCCCGCGACTTCGTCTTCGTGGACTTGTGTTTTAAAATCCCACGGTAAGTGTTTGATTTTCAAGTTTTTGAAGTGAAAACTTCTTTAGCCGCGTTGAGCACTTTTTGGTAAGGGAAAATCTTATGGATTCGCGTCACCGACATGCGTAATAGCAGCAATATCTGTAGCTATACGTACTAAATAAATAGGTATACTAATATATTTATAAGTTAAAAAATAACTAACAATTATATCAAATATACTTATTTATTTAATATTATTGTATATATTAATTGTTATTCCAATTAAATTGAATTTATATTAAGTTAAGTTAAAAGTTTTCACTTCTATCGGCAGTCCCTATGACTGCCAATTTATGAAGTGAAAACTTCTTTAGCCGCGTTGAGCACTTTTTGGTACGTATGTAAACTTGTGGATTCGCGTCACCGACATGCTCGCGTTGTTACGAAGACAAAAGGTCTTAAATATAAATATTATACTACATTCGTAATTAAACTTCAATGTCTTAGTTTGAAGGTTTATATATTACCTATTATTTTTTACATATTTTAAATACTTATTCGTTTTCACTTCTATCGGCAGTCCCTATGACTGCCAATTTTTTTTTATTCCACTTCAAGTTAGCCCTTGACTGCATTCTCACATAGAGTGATGATGCAGATTAATATAGTAGTGGACTAACTTGTTAGGGATATTGCAATAATATTTTTTTACCCCTAATCGGTTTCAACAGGCATCGTAACGTAACGCTACATCGCTCGTCGGCCCCTTAGCTGTTTACCATATCTGTGGACAGCAGCTGTTGGCAGAACTGACGTTGGCGGCGTATATTTATTATCTACGTATTGGAATTAATAATTACTGTATGATTCTAGATTGTGTTTCCTTGTCTGCTTCATCTAATCAACGGGCAGATAATAGTTCTTACCTAGCCCCTGCCCGTGCCTCTCAACTAGACCAGACCAGAGAAAATTCAGAAATTATGAAGTCCCATATTGACCCTGCCGGGGATTGAACCTCCGGCTTATATATGTAAACATCTAAGAAAACGTATTAAATTAACATTTCAATTTTAATTATTTTTAGGCAAGGGTTAACTTGCAGTCGTATAAAAAACTCCGCTCAATGAGTATGCAAACGAAGTCAAAAACACCAGCGAGTATAAATTGAGATCTAAGCGGCGAAACAATCACTTTATAATGCATTCACGTATCGTTCACTCGATCAGACCGGCGCCTACACTTTGATCGATAGCTCCATCCGATACAGTAATTAATCGATTGTAAATGTAATATGATGTAATTTTCTATCGTATACCCCGTTAAAATCATCTATAGATAGATAGGTAATTATAGTTATGCGCCCTACAAGTAGTTCAAAGTACGGATATAAAACTTTTTTGTAACCATCGTCAGTAAAATTATAGTATACCTATAGCGTACCTACTTAGAAAACATTAAATAGAAACTTAATAGAATATAATATTTTAGTAATGACTATAAAAATAAAGCCTAGTTATGTCACATATTTTGGAGACGCACAGATCTGCGCGACACAACGACACATCTTTTCCTTACGACACGCACATTTCGCGCGGACTTTTGTCCTGTGAGACTATTCTTAGGGTACTTACTAATAGACGAATTTCTTAGTGACAAAGTTGTATGGAAGAAATCGTTATATTAAAAACCTATTATTAGGACGTGATGATGGAAAAGGGTTACGTCTTACGCACCCTCAGAAATGAGCAGACACGGAGAGATTTCTACAAAACCCAGTTACATGCCTTGAAGCTTACCTACATGCAATAAATCTGGAAGTAGCTACTTGTAAAACATTCTACTACAAATACTGCAGGTCTTGTACCCTTTAAAGCCATGTTCACACACCCTGGCCAGCCTACATTCCTGCATTACTTATGACAACAATAGCTACAACATTAAACCGCTATACGATTTAACAGATGTGGTACATATAAATCAATTTTTCGCAACAAACAACAATGACCGAAGGCCTACTGTAAAAGGCTTAAACACCACCAAGGAAATTTAAACTTTAGGATCCTAAATCTAGAGTGCAAAATCAACTCTTGTTAAAAATGCAGTTATTACTTTTGTTATGATTTAAATTGTAACAATGCATACTTACGTCCAGTTTCAAAGCAAATACTTGCGTCAGATTTGAACTGAAGTGGCATTGTACATTTTGTTATTTATTGTGGATACTAGCATTTAGATGAGGCTTCGTCGCAAAACACTTTACAAATCTATACTATTGTCAGCTAACTACTGTTAGATGGGAACATAAAAACGATTCAGGTATATATATAGGTATGATTGCCTGCATAATCTACAGTGACAACTCTGCTCTATGAGCTAGAGTCTAGCTCATAGAGCCAACTAGCAGCTAGACTGTAATGGCGTTACGTTAATGACCTGTGTCTGTGTGTAAATTGCTGAATTAAAGTATATTAAAATGGATCCAGTATTTGGATTTAATACTACCATCGGAGAGTTGTGGTACACTCAATGTTGAGCCTTACAAGTCGTTATACAGACCAGTCGTTCTCCAAGATATCCCTCACCTATCCATCACGGATTTTCATATAACATCAACTAATGTAATGTGTAAGAGGATCTGGGATCATATCAAAAATTATCCCAAGAAAACCAATAAGTACCACTCTGTTATTGATAAAAGGAGTAACGACACTCAACAATGAGGACTATAACCACAATTAGTTAATAGTACGTTAACTATAACGCAGACAAAAATAATTCTCTCAAAGGTGTGTGGCTGTGCTGTGAAGTCTGAAAATTCAGACTTGGCCAGCGTGGTGGACCATGGCCAAACCCTCCTCATTCTGAGAGGATGCTCGTGCTCCGTAGTGAGCTAGCAATAGGTTGAAATGATGATGATGATGATGATGACTATACTACTTCCTACCTATCCCTGCCTGCTAATCTTTTAGATTATAATACTTATTAGTTATAATAGTTTAGTTATATTTTTATAATGACCTCATAATTGGAGTGTGAGAATAATAATTATCTTGACATTACGAAAAAGATAAAAGCTCGCGTTATCTTTCTTACTCGTTGTCTACTTCTAAAATATACAAAAGTTGAGTTATTATTTAAATCCATTAACATAAAATAACTCCGATCGGTATTCCCATAGTATTCTGTAATTTCCAATCAGAAATGCTTTACTAAAATAGAACCACTGTACCACTGTGTAGCAAACATACAGTTTAGGAATGCCACTTGCGCTGAGTATGAGTTGAAGCTTAAAAAAGCGCTTTGGATCCATTTGGCATCACATAAACAGGAGTTGAGTCAGGCACTCCATTGACATAGACTTTTTTTGATATAGTATTTTATATAATATAACGTTTTAAATATCCTCAAGTTGTAAAAATATCCTATTTCTGTAATGGCCGTTTCTAACCTGTTCTTATTTTTTTTTAAATATTATCTGTACTTTGTACGCTGATGTACTTGAGACCTAGATAACTATGAACTAATAAAGGAATGGTTAAAATACTCTCGCTCGCTCAATTTCATGCTGTACGCTTGCTAAACTATGGCCATACATCGAAAACGGCTATCTATCTGTTGGGAACCTGTATAAGATAGCTGTACCTCGACAGGTGTTTGAGAGTTATGATAAGATTCAAGTTTTGAAATCAGCCTCAAAAGCGGTATACAAACAATTAAATAAAGATTATGCAAATCGAACCTCTACCGACTGTAGTGCATACAGTACCTACGCGCTGGCATATGTCGGCCTTGACACCAAAATTTTTAGAAGATGTATATCATTTATACTTAGTGTTAATTTAGAGGTGTACCTATAATAATACACTTAGGTGAAGGTAAATGCCCAATTACTTACAAGACTATCCAGTAGGTATATGCTTACTAAAATCAAAAAGATCATACATCAAAGAACATAATATTTTACATCTACAGATGCCTCAATATATTTTGTCGTTACACTTTGACGCTTTGGTTTTTACCATTGAAAATGGTTATCAGATGCAAATCGCCTGAGACGTATTTTTGGCCATAGCTCCGAGGATTTTGGGAGTATCGAGATAGGAATAGTACCAACGAGACACATGTGGGCGTTTGAATTTTGAAAATCGGCTGGTAACTTTTTTTAGAATTTTGAAAAATGTAAAAAATGGCGGGATTTTTGGGGGGTGTTTGTTTACAAAATTGTAAATATTTCGAAAAAAAACCGACTTAAGAACAAATGAAAAAAATAGTCTTAGGGCATTAGTTTAGCTACAAATTTTTTGAAAATCGGTTAATAATTGTGTCCTGTAGGTGGTCCCCTTAGATTTGGAATTGTAGAAAAACTGGTATTTCCGTATATAAAAAGTGATGTAGCTTCTATGATTATTGACCGATCGTCATAGTAATGGTGTATTTCGACTGTAGTAATGTAGTTGTGTAATTTTAGGGTAGTAAATTGAGTAAAATTTCATATTATTCAACTTCTAATGTGTTATTCAAAATAAAATAATTTTTTTTTCGTAATTTTTTGTATTCATTTTCAATGCTCCGATTCTTGCGGGGACTGCGAAATCTGTGAATTATTTTTACCTCTGACGCAAACAGGTGTGTATCTGTTTGTGGCATCGTAGCTCCCAAACGAATGAACCGATTTTAATTAGTTTCTTTTTGTTTGAAAATTGACTTGATCGAAAGTGTTCTCAGCTATGGTTCAGATATTCTGAATCATAGCTGAGCAGATCGTCAGCTCTTGATTATCGGATTTTTTCTAGTTGATGAAGGGGTGTGAGCAACTTGAAGGTCTAGCTCGACCACAGAGGGGCGGCGCGGCACGTAAGGCATGCATTCTTCTCATAATTATGTCGCAATGCATATCTGTGCCGCGTCGCTAATGTGGGCCCAGCTCCATACAAACACATACATAGAATATAATATCTTGCCGCTAAGTGCCGTGCCGCGCCGTGCATCTCTAGTGGGGCTAGAATTAATTCCACAAGTCAGCCCTCCGATCGTGTAAGAAAATCGTAATTGTAATCGTTTGTCAAACGGATAATTCGATCGTTCATAGATGCCTGCACGTCAACAAGCATATTGTATGAACTCCTTAAACGGTTCAAGTAATACGTTTTAAGCTGTCGAATGATTACGATTTGCTTGGACAATTGGGCCTCCGCCCCCCGATTACGTAAGAATTGTCGATCAAATGGTAAAGGTTCGGCGTCAAAGTAAAATAAACCATGACAGCATTGAATTAGAGCTCAATTTCGTCTGCCCATTCTTATACGTTTAGGGTATCGTACATACCTAAACGTATAAGAATGGGCAGACGAAATTGAGCTCTAATTCAATGCAGTTATGGTTTATTTTACTTTGACGAAAATCTTTAACGTTTGATCGGCCATTCTTACATGATTGGGGGGCCGATCGATTCGAAAGGTATCCTGAATCAGTTTGTCGTCATTTATTTAAATTTATAAAGTACACGTCTTGTTTGTTTATTTATTCGGAGATGATTCAGAACTCTATTAAAATGCATACGGTCCTTAATAAGTTAATACAGTAGCCAAGTTAACAGGACCTAGTAGTAATTTGCATTATTATAATAGGCACCAGATGCAATTGTCGGACGCCGTTCTAATTACTGGAACAATGTTGCCCTTCTGGCTTCTACGAAATGCCACTTGTAATTGCCTCTGGCTTTCCATATCGGTACTAAAGTTCATCAGTTATAGTTTTGTGAGAGGATTTGTTTGGATTAATTATTCTTGGGCAACTTTTCAATGGAGATAACATCGATGCCCTATAAGCTTACTATCCAGACATTATAAATTATAATATCTACTAGATGATGCCCGCGACTTCGTCCGCATGGACTAAGGTTTTTTGATTCCCGCGGGAACTCCTAAATTTTCCGGGATAAAAGAGGCCTGTGTTCTTCCCCGGGATACAAACTGTCCCCGTACAAAATTTTATCAAAATCGGTTGAACAGATGGACCGTGAAAGCGTAGCAGGCGGACAGACAGACACACTTTCGCATTTATAAGTATGGAATTATGGATAAATGACTATTTATTTTAAAGTAGGTATAATAAATATAAGCGTGTCTGTCTGCGTGAATTTAGGTTTTAAAAATTCCGTAGAATTTCATTGATTTTCCTGGATTTAAAGAATATAGGTAAAGCCTTTGCCCGTCCTCGAAATATTTTTGTTATGTATATCATTTAAACGCTGCACTGATTTCAATGGGATCTAGCACAGAGATATCTAGCATTCTGGAGGCGGATGTAATATTATTTACGCCAGGAAATTTATTCTTCTTTTAGAAAACCTAAATTCACGCGGATGAAATAGCGAATCTCAACTAGTTATGAATAAAAGGCCAGAAAAATTAGGACCCAAGAAAAATTCCTACCTAATACTAACTTCGCTTGCCGAGTCATTGTAGGTATGATCTTAGATAATGAAATTTACTAATATCATCGATAGTATCATTATTGTGTGGGTCACTAAATTCTATCCATTTGTTTGGTTCTCCATTGAAAGGAGGAATTTTAAGCGAAGGTAATTTTAAACTGTGATGCTTCGACCGGTCGGAGCTACTGATAGATGCTGAAGAGGATTCATTTTTTTGAAGCATTTTCGAAAAGCTGTAACAACTCTTGAGACCGTGTTATCAAGCTAAAAAATCTATTTTTAATCTCCTCTCTTTCGCTCATTTGAAACTCTTCGTCCTTATGAAAAGATTCTATTTTTGATTGCAATTCATCAAAACTGTATGATTAATCTTGAAACTTAAACTTAATTCATTGCATTGACTTTTATTTAATTTGGTGTTAGAAGAGGCGTTAAGTATTTTTCGAAAAGAGTAATGCGTGTTTTACGCGTCCTCTTTGTGCAATAAGTTCTTTTAATTCGGTCATTTTGTAAGCGCAAACAACAATGTAGACATTACGTAGAAAAAATCAAAATGTTAAAATTAATAGCAAAAACAATGCATCAACCAACCTCGAACCCGGTACCAGCTCAGCGTAATAACTGATGCACGAAACCGCGGCACGGCTGACTCGTAGCACGGCGCGCGCGACGATCGGTACCCTTACTCTGAGATTGATCGAATTTAAAATACGGTCTCACTAAGTGAGGTGAATCACATTTGCGTCAAACTAAAATGGACCCAAAAACTCTTGATTTAAAGCCACAAATTCAGTGCAACCGATTCAAATTTCGAAACGTATCGTTTGTAGCGCTAGCTGTGAATGCATACACGAAATTGAGCTCTAAATTAATAACATTAAGATTCATTTTAGTTTGATGCAAATGTAATTCACCTCACTTAGTAAGACCGTATTTTAAATTCGATCAATCTCAGAGTAAGGGTACTGGAGGTAGGCCAAAACTCGTAACCGACTCGACTCAATTCTCACCGTTGACCCAGGAAATTGCAGGAAATAGTCGGCGAATATTGTTTAACTATAGGAATACTTTTTATTTTTATTGTATTTTTATTTTATTTATTCATTTATAGGAATACTGGCTGATGCCCGCAACTTCGTCCACGTAATTTAAGTTTTTTTGATTCCCATAGGAACTCCTTAATTTTCCAGGATAAAAAGTAGCCTGTGTCACTTTCCAGTCCTAAACTATATTCATGCCAAAAATCACGTCGATCCGTTGCTCTGTTGCGGCGTGATTGAAGGACAAACCAATCAACAAACACACTTTCGCATTTATAATATTAGTATGATTTTATAGCGCGCCGTAACTTTACCTATGCGCGCTATTTTTAAAAGTTCATTGAGTTTTTCTTATAAATTATTAATTGATATGAGTGATTTGAGTGGTGTGGAAAAATAACAATAAGTCGATAATGAGGTATTTTATAGATGAGAGAAAATAATCGCGAAATTAATAGCCGCCAAAAATCTCCAAATAAGTATGGGCGTGAGAAACCATTTTCTAGTGAGTACCTACCTACGCGTTTTATTTTCAAGTTTTCTCACAAATGTATTGAAAAATATTTTTCAATACAGTTGTCAAACATGGCGCACTTTCAGAGGCTGTAGTTATGATTCGAAAATTGAATCTTTCGCATAGGCATCTTACTTTTACACGGTCGTGACTTACTTTTACAAGCTCGACACTTACTTTTGCAGTTTAGTTTTAAATTTTCCAAGTCAATTAAAAAAGTTTAGTAGCAAGGAGTTTTCATACATAGAATATAATCGGATAGGCTTTTTACGAGGAAAAATGAATGAATCCGTACGTTTTAGCATTGAATTTCCAAAATTCTTTTAAATGGTTGTTGATTATATTTAATTACCAGTTTTAATTTAATTATTTTCAACATTTGATAAAAATCGAATAGGCTGTATACGCGTAGGTACGAACCCGTAGCCTAGTTTCGTTGAAAAAAAAAATATGTCCAGGTGTAAATAGGCGCCATTTGCTGAAATTTTTTATTTTTTATGTGATAAATTGTTTATATTTTTGTGTATTTTTGTTAATATGAGTTCTAGTACTAATGATGAAATGGAATTAACTCCACCAGATATTTTATCTGAGGCGAAAACTGCGCAAGATGGAATTTTGCCCCCAAAATCTCGAGAAAGATATATGACGGCTTACAATAATTTTATTTCATGGAAAAAACATAAAAAAACTAAGTCATTCTCAGAAACTGTTTTGTTAGCTTATTTTCATGAATTGAGTGGAAAATATAAACCATCTACATTGTGGTCAAGTTATTCCATGTTAAAAACTATCTCAATTTTCAGAATTACTATGTAGGTACGTATGTATGTTGAAATAAACTTGTAATTCTTTGATTTGTTTATTACTATTTCCCACAACTGTATTGAAAAACGTCGTGTGATACACGGGTGTGAAGGTTATTGCAAACTAGTGACATTAAAAACCCTCACCTTCGGCTCGGGCTTGTTAATGACAGCTCGTTTGCAATAACCTACTTTCCACCCTTGTATCACAATATACTAGTGTGATACACGGGCGTTAAGGTTTTAATAAACTCGTGACGATGGTCAGCCCTCACCTGGCGGCATCGGGCTGACATGAGTCAACTCGTATGTAAAATCTTACTTACCGCTCTTATATCACAAACTACTTTAATATAATATTCTATCCACTACAAGTTAGCCCTTGACTGCGATCTCACCTGATGGTAAGTGATGATGCAGCCTAAGATGGTAACGGACTAACCTGTTAGGGGCATGGCCAGTTATAATTAACCCATACCCTTAATCGGTTTCTACACGACATCGTACCGGAACGCTAAATTGCTTGGCGGCACGTCTTTGCCGGTAGGGTGGTAACTAGCCACGGCCGCAGCCTCCCACCAGGCAAGCAATTAGGTATTCAAAAATAGTTAAAGCCCACTCTATGCACTTCTGTTCCCTTTGGAGTGCCGTAGAAGGGTTGACAAAGCGCATTGTGCGGACGCGGTGCCCCTATTGTCGTCCTCACAAAACCTCAGAGTGACAACTAGACTCAAGTGGGGGCCTACTGGGAATATGCTCTGCTTCTTTCCCTTTTTTAAGGGATAAAAGAATTAATATTCATATTCAAAATTCCATGGGCGTGTACAAAGCGACTTGCTTCCTCGTTCATAATTCGAAACGCTAGGATATGGAATGAACTTCCGGCTTTCGTTTTCACCTCCGATTTTATTAATGATACTGCTGAGTTTCTTGCTGGCTCTTCTTTCTGAACCGGTGGTTGAGTCAAAGCAAGACGTATTGACGTATATCCTTTCAAATTGAGTATTGAGTATGAGAGTAAATAGGTATCTTTTAATCAAGCCCGCTACATCTTAGGCTGTATCACCACTTATTAGCAAGTCTGATTGCAGCCAAGTGCTTTTCTATAAATAAAACAAATTTTAGGCAAAGAAAGACACGAAAATACGTTGGCAGCTTGGCACAACGTCATACTGAATATGTGTTGTTGTCGTCAACCAATTGAGGACCATTGCTAGACATAGGTCTCTTGTAGCTGTTACTTCTACTCGCCGCGGTCTTGTGCCTCCTGATTTCAGCGACTCCCTGTGAGTCAGTTGAAGAGGCATTGCGTTTATTTTCATCGGTGCATGGTACTTAGGTACTGATTCAGCTGATGTCCTATATTTTAAAGATTACTTGACAGTACATAATATTATTACCTTGTCCTCTGCATTGAAACAAGCCATGTGGTGTCGTTGTACGCCCCGTAAGAACATAGTTAGGTACTAACGATATTCTATAAATAAAAATTTTCAAATTTCGTGAGCGGGATTGGATTTTTGAGGTACGATTTTTCCAGGCTAAGTGCTCATTATTGTGTCAAAAATAACTATGTTCTGATAATTATTTCTTAAGTAGAGCATAATAGCTTGCAAGCTTTTCACGAACAATAGAATCTTTAGTATCCAACGACTCTAGATTGCGTTTCAAATATTCACAGCTCCTCTGCGCCCGACTGTCTGGCCTTAACTGCGCTAACAACCTACGTTTACACTATAAACAAGCGATAATGCACTCTATAATACAAACAATAGAGTCTAATAAAACCGCATTAAAATTTCGGTTTCCGGAGAAACTTTTCAAAGGCTTACTACGATATTAAAATTTATTTATGCATAGTGGTGACCCGGTAATACCGTCCACTGACCCTAACAAAATTGATTTTTCCATACGAGTTTTGTATAATATAATGGACTGTCATACTTATGACAATAACTAGTTATTTGTCTTGTTTTTTATAACTGATAAAATATTTTTATTGCAATATATTATAATTAATACTTATATTTTTATTTTATTTTATGGGTTAATTCGTGAAAGCTGACCGAACGGCCTTGGCAATGTTAAAACGGTTGGATTTGCATAATTTATTTCTTTCTTTTAACATTAAAAATAGGAGATGCCCACGTCTTTGCTAGAAAACGGATAGTGGTAAATTACCTAATATTTTACTATGTTTCATCGTGCGATAACTTTCAAGTAAGATATAAATAATAATCAATTAATCAAAACCTATGAGCCTGAGCAATGCATCCAAGGCTGGATCGGCATTGACCGTCCTTATCTACCCATGTCCCTTTTGCTGTCATTTCGAGAACAGAATACGTTTTAAATATTATGGTCATACACCCACCTACCGTCTTTTAAGCCTAAAAAACCACTAGGAAGCTTTCATCTTCCGCCATATTGAATTTAGTTTGACGTCATTTTATTCTTTTCAGCAAAGCGTACTTTGACTTTGCTCAGGCTTTACTTTCAATTTAAACGGGATGGATTTATGTGAGTGTCATAAATCTATCTTGTTTTAGCTCTGTCTTAAGTCAGAGATAAGTCAAAGTACCTACGCTCTTTAGATCTCAGACGAACAGGAACTCAACCGACCAAATGCAAGAAAGAATACCTTCCAAATAACAATTTACCAAAATGTTAATGCACAGACGCAGTTAGAAGCAGGTGGCTAGTAAATTATGGTAATATACAATCGATATAACCTTGCGCATACCTACATTCTCAAGGCCATTAACACACTTCACAGAATGTCGTTAGGCGATAACTCTTCTAGTAAAAACGCAAATCTCCTAACCAGTTTATTCGTTTTCATATTATTAGTTTAACAAGCTGATGTCTGTGATTTCACCCGTGATTATGTGGTCAATGCCACAAAATATCTAGTACCTACTGTTTAGCCTACAAATAGTATAGTATAATGATCTCGAAGGTTTCTTTCTGCCAATCCGCACTTGGCCAGAAAGAAAGCAAGAAAGAAAAACAGTTTATTCACCAATAGTGTCACCCAGAAAGGGTGTACAGCTCAGCGTTTTGCCCTACGTCATGTGCCCATAAATGCATACAAAGCAAGGCCAGCGTAGTGAACTATGGCCGAACCCTTCTCATCCTGAGAGGAGACGATGATGATGATGACTAATAATTAGTAGATCTAAGCCGATAAGATCGAAAATACTACGGACATAACATTTTTTTGTCTGGCGAACACAAAGCCTGCACGCACTTTTATATTATATAGCTGCACAGACTTTCGCGACAGCACGAAACGTGTTAACCACATGTTGTCCAGTCCTGTCCGTAAATAGTGTGTTTTCGCCTAAAGGCCATAGCAGAATTCACGCTGAAAATCTTGCGGATTTTCACGCACGTTTTTCCGCTCGCGAAATTTCCCTAGGTTTTTCCTAGAATCAATTCTAATTTGCAGACAAAAATAATATACCTACGTTACGACAACCTACTATCAATTACCCAGTGTGAAGGTATACAGAAGGATTTGGGAGTCCATTGCATTATTGCATTAGAATTACTAAGCAATAAGGGCCTTTGTTGGCTGGCGTGCTAATTCTTTATTCCACTGATTATAATTAATCAATTAATGTATTGAAAAACCAATTATTTAGGTATCTGTGGTTAAAAAATTAAAAGGAAGAAAATCTGCTGAATCATCACTTGAGTATTGAAATACTAGATGATGCCCGCGACTTCGTCCGCGTGAATTAAGTTTTTTCATTCCCGCGGGAAATCTTTATTTTTCCAGGATAAAAGGAAGCCTATGTCCTTCCCTGGAATACAGCTTATCCCTGTACAGACATACAGACAGTCAGACACACTTTCGCATTTTTAATATTAGCATGGATTTGAGACTGAACGTAAGTGCCTAATCGAAAAATAAAATCGAATACCTTTTATGAATACCAAAAATAGCTCCCGCATTGGAAAATAATGGGCTTTGAAAACAACCGGAAAATGCGCGAGGCCATACCGGAAGGGCGTCCAGACAGGAAATAGATTTTTGAAAGTTTCCATCAATGGCAATGGATGGTGGCTGGTTTTCGTTTTGTGATCGACTGACAATTCGATTATTAATTAACGCATGTTTATTCCATTAATCTGAAAAGCATCATGAGGTAGTTATGTTTTATCGACGAATCAATATGTAGTTTGAGAACCTTGTTGAGCTGAAAAAATAATCAGGCGAAAAAGTCTTCGACCAGCATATAGGATGCCACTCGGATCCTATGACATCACAACCGATTTGCGATTCTGACTAAGTACTCGTAACTCCGAGCAGAAAATTACACTTTCTTTCTTAAATATTTCACTCATTTGACAATATTAGTGTACGGGCACGAAATGAGCGGTATAGCGGGGCGACGGCGGCGGTAGCGGTGCGACGGCGGCGGTAGCGGGGCGATGCGATTAGTCGGAGAGCTGGCGACGAATTTCGGAAAAAATTTGAAAGAGGTCTGGTAATATTTTATAACCGACAAAAATGTTTGGAATTTTTTTTCAAATTCTATAAGTATAAAATTTAAAGATAAAAAAATCAAGTTGCCAAAAAAATGTTTTTTTCTTTTTTTTTTTGCAAATGTTATATATAACATGCGCAGTAGCGAAATAACCGCAAACGCTCTACCAGACTGGTAGAACTGGATTCGCCAATGAACGAAATTATATTTTTCCACAATTTCAGATTGCCTAAAGGACCTTCCCGAAATTCGTCGCCAGCTCTCGGACCCCATCGCCCCGCTGTCACCGTCGCTCGGCCGTCGCTAGTTTCGTGTCTGACGCCCTAACATACCTACTAATAACAAAGCTAGGGCCGCTTGCACAAGGAAATTTAAACCGATTTAGTTAAATTTTGCGCTTGCCAAAGTGTGTCAGCGTTAAAAAAAATTACAAAGTAAGCCTTATTTTTCCTAGATCAAAACCGTTTATGGTCAGCTATTCTTAATATTTTGGCTACCATGGTCAGGAGAAGACTACAATATAATTATGTATATTACAGCTTTTTGGAGCCGCGTATCAAACACGCGCTATCCGTCGGTCGTCGTCTGATAGCCGGAGGCTATTTACTCGTTGGATAGAAGCAGGTGTTACTTTGCGGAAGTCCATGATAAGGAAAAAACTAGAAGTTTAATTCGCTATAATCCGCCACAGAAGGTAAATCTATGTGGTTACCGTGCGATATCTTGAACATTGTGCATTGTAGAGTCAACATCTCCTGAAGATGCTCCGGTATCGGAGTGAAACGTACGTTGAGGGTATTTTGGAAGATTTATGTGGTATGGAGAATATCGCGGGTTGCAAGTTCAAGATACGCACTGTACCACATAGATTTACCTTCTGTGACGGATTATAGCGAATTAAAGTTCTAGTTTTTTCATATTTACTCGTTGTTAGTTAACAGTATCTTGTCACTGTACTCGTCTGTTCTCACCTGTCCCCGGCGGGTCCTCAGGCGGTTTATTAATTATTAAACTAAAACGTTATCGCGACCCGTCACACGCACTGTTAAAAATTTCCTTATGAATTTAAATCTTGAATTCCTCTTTATATTGGCTCCTGTAGCCGAAATTTGGATAGGAGAACATTATTTACGGTACAAATTCTTAATACGATGACGTCACTCGTTGTTTCCGATAGCCAGGGGCTATTCACTCGTTGTTAGTTTAACAGTATCTTGTCGCTGTGCTCGTCTGTTCTCACCTGTCCCCGTTGGGTCCTCGGGCGGTTTATTAATTAAACTAAAACGTTATCGCGACCAGTCACACCCACTGTTCTAGCTGGTACCTGTTCGCAGGATCCCGTTGTTAAACGGTTATATTGAAGTGCCTCGTTTTGTGATAGTTTTAGCTATTGTCAATGTTACAAGATTTTTTATTCAAGTAATATATTGTAACAAGTGCTTTTAAAGTTAAATCTTGAATTACGTTTTATAGTGACTACTGTAGCCGAAATTTGGACAGGAGAACATTATTAACAGTACAACTTCTTGACAGGATGACGTCACTCGCTGTTTCCGATAGTCAGGGGCAATTTACTCGTTGTTAGTTCAACAGTATCTTGTCACTGTGCCCGTCTGTTCTCACCTGTCCCCGGCGGGTCCTCGGGCGGTTTATTATAATTAAACTAAAACGTTATCGCGATCCGTCACACCCACTGTTCTAGCTGGTACCTGTTCTCAGGATCCCGTTGATAAACGGTTGCAGGAATGCAACCTGCTAAGAGAGTATCTAAGAAATTACGATTGTTCCTGATTTTGTGGCAATTTATTCTATGCTTTAATTATCTAGCAGTTTTTCAACTGAGTATTTTTTATGTACCTACTTGGCGTGTCCTGTGAATATTCATGCAGGAGACTTTCGTCAGGAGGGCAACGACGATAAATTATCAGGTTTTATAATTTTTTTATTATTACGATAACGATAAAAAATGGAATGTTAAAAAAACTTAAATTTGCAGTTTTAAACATAGCATTAGGTTTCCCATCATTAGGTATGTAACAGCTGCAAGGCTTCTAGTTGTACAGATTTTCGTAATACAGCCCCCCGATAGTGTAAGGAAATCGTAATCGTAATCGTTCGTCAAACGGATAATCCGACCTGTTTAAGGAGTTCATAGATGACTGCACGTCAAAAAGCATGTGTAAGCTCATTAAACAGTTCGAGTAATACGTTTTAAGCTATCAAATGATTACGATTTCCTTATACAATCGGGCGGCAGATGCAAATGAAATGCCTAATATTCTTTTTCTTAATACCTAAGTAACTATACTATACTATAAGGTTGCCTGGTAGAGCTTGCCAGTAAGCGATAAGGCCGCCTTTTTTGTCATGCTGTTGTCTGTGTTATTTTTTTCTAATTGTTGTTATTTTTATGGTGGTACAAATAAAGAGTATAATAATAATAACTATAAACGCGATGCGACACGTCCAAATGTGAGTGAGCCCTAAAGCCCCGCAATCATACCAAGTTATGCTTTGAGATCCACCGTGGTCTGTGATCGCCACGCGAGATCGATTGGGCAATTCGAAATAAAAAGTTGAGAAACGCAGAACAAAGGGGCCGCTAAACTCGCAGATTAAAGTGGCATGCGATAAACCAATAACGCGTGTGCTGACGGCTTATTGCAATGGCCCCTTGGACAGTATTTCGTAGGACATTTTTCACCAAAATCCATACTAATATTATAAATGCGAAAGCGTGTCTGTCTGTCTGCTACGCTTTCACGGTCCAACTATTGAACCGATTTTGATGGTATTTGGTACAGGGATAGGTTGTATCCCGGGGAAGGACATAGGCTACTTTTTATCCCGGAAAATCCAAGAGTTC
Organism: Erebia ligea; assembly: GCA_917051295.2. Taxonomy (NCBI): domain Eukaryota; kingdom Metazoa; phylum Arthropoda; class Insecta; order Lepidoptera; family Nymphalidae; genus Erebia; species Erebia ligea. The sequence goes on from OU785241.1 coordinate 6,588,589, forward strand.
CCACGAGAATAAAAAAAAACTTAATCCACGCGGACGAAGTCGCGGCCATCATCTAGTTATTTATAACTTATAGGCCACGATTTCACTAGAATGTTAACAGTCTTGTAAGTCGCGAATCGTATATTAAATGTTAGTTTTATAAGTTACTTACGTGCTCTACTTAAATACTAAGTGATGATAATTTAGTGGCTTTGACGAAGGCAGCCTGCAAGGTCGGCAGTTCCATCCTCGGGCACTTGTAATACTTGGAGTTCTGTGCGTTTTATTAAGCCTGTCAATCGTGGTGCCAGCCAGCATGGTAGACTTTAGCCAAACTCTACTCAATCCGCATATTGGATCACGCCCAAAATCTTTCTCATTCTGACTGGAGACTCGTGCTAAATAGCGGGCTGGCAATATTTAAGGTAATCTGATATAATATATGTATAAAACAGTAAAGGAAAACACCATGAGGAAACTTGCATGTCCGAGAGTTCTTCATAATGTTCTCAAGATTATTGTGAAGTCTGCCAATCGGGTTGCTACCCAATGTGATCCCTACTCATTCTGAGAAGAAACTTGAGCTTAGTAGTGAACCGACAACGGGTTGAAAAGATATTTAATGACATCCCATGGAAACCTTTTGTTTTTTAAATGTATAGGCTAGCGACTACCTTTTCATCTTCCTATTTAAAAATAGCCTGTGCCCATTTTCGAGACACAAGCTATCGCTGTATCGAATTTCGTCAACTGATGAAATATGAACTTCTGGCATATAAGCACTAATCAATAATGTACCTAAATAGGTTGGGTACTTGTAATATTCTAAATCAAATCTAATATTTAATTATGTACCTAGCGTTTAAAAGCAATGAACAAAAGCGATAGTAAAATACAACTTTAAAAAGCTTATTATAAGATTCAAGTTACGTTACGTATACCTACGTTAGAAAATTATGAAAACCTAATACCAGTCTCTGCTCTACGCTCGGAATATATTTCCACAGCAAAGAAATTTTCTTTGTTAACGTTGTTGAATAGGAAACGGGAAGAGTGGAGGATTTTCGAAATATGTTTTGCAAAAAACAATTCCAATTGCAGGATAGTTAGATTAAAGAATGAATGGAAGACCGAGAGATTTGGAGAGCGAATGCAGCTCCCGCGAGCATTTCCTTTGGGAGAGCAGGATTCGAAAAAGCCGAATAATTCTAAAAGCCTCCTGTTGACATACAAAGCTTCAAGTTTTCGCTCTCCGACGTTGAAAGAAAGCTGAAAATTACAACTTTCTATGGAAATGTTGCCTTTGAATGAAATACAAGAGCATGAAATTGAGAATCAGTGATGCTCATATTCCGTTATTTTCTTTTTCCTTTTTTATTATTCTTACATTTGTTCAATTTTAAAAATATATTTTCTAACTTACTTTTTTTTTACACAGAAAATTACAAAAACAATTGCGTTAACTTTGAATTATTCCTGAGACTTATTTTATCTGACACATACCTTGCATTTAATTTTCGATCGATCAAATAGATTTCATATATTTTACGCTTGACGAGATTTTAATTTATAAAGTAGGTAATAATTTTTATAAAGAAGTTACTCTTGTAAGTATTGCGCCAATAACAATACTATAATGAGAAACCCAAAAACATGTAACATTTAAAATTACTTATTATTTCCCATTAAACTACTATAACTACCTTACAAAATTTTATCCTCACTAATCAAAATTAAGCATGCTTAGCCAGTAAGCACGTAGAAATGATCATTCATTGAATTAACCGACAAATTGTGTATAAGCGGCCAGTCCACAGCGTCCTCACTATGGAAGACAAAGTGTCAAGATGAAAGAGGCCGCCGTCGATTGTCGCTTGTATCGCCTCTCGTTAGCCAGATTTGTTTTAAAGATTAATTGTAGTTCAAGCTACAAGCGATAGCGTTTCTCTTGGCCTCATCATGTTTGTATCATCAAGTGAAAATAAAAACCTTACTCCTATGAAATGAAATATATGAACATGTAACAGAAATGCAAAGAAATAATTGAAAATTGTTATTTGTTTTGTTTTCTCGCAATCGAAGTGAAAATTAGAGTTTTTTTACTTGGGACTAAAGGCCATTCTACTCGATTCTATAACATCCCTCGCTACACTCGAGAGGCTAAACATCTCATATGAAATGGCTCGTTTTAGTCCCTTGATGGACTATCTACTATAACATTTGCCAGTCTGACATAACGACGAATTGACGTTTCCTTACTTACATTGTTAGGTATACATATTCTGTGGGCTTACTACCACTATTTTAAAATTGCAATTTCATGACGTTTCTTAACGTCCCTAAAATAAGGATTATAATTCTAAAATAAGGACATCAATAATATTAAAATAATACTGTCATAATAAATAGATGGCAGTAAGCCCCCTGCTCAGTACATCACGTCAAACCCTCGAACTAGATGTATAATATTTGTTCTGAGATTCTTCATAAGTTTTCAACAAGACAACGCGCAACGGATGAAAATGGAACTGAGTTTTTGGAATTCATTCTGCCCAGATCAGAGTTCAGCGTTCACGAGACAACGTGTCAAGTTGAAAAAGGCCGCTGTCGATTGTTGCTTTGTTTTCGTCTCTTGTTAGCCAGATTCATTATAAAGATTAGTAGTAGCAAGTCAAAAGATATACCTAGCGTTTTGACATGACTAACATATATGCCATCATATATATCTATTTTATAGTCTACACAGGGGTAATACTTCTTGAGGTAAAGGAATTGTCCTAAGACAAGGTGTTTTAATTAGTAATGCTTACATGAAATTATAAAAATGTATATTTATTACTTCGTGTAAAAGTAAATACTTATTACCTTAAAAATAGTTTAATCATCATACAGTATTTTAACTAACACAGTTCAAGATTAAACCGTATTTTTATAATAAAAGTGCTGAAAATATCTTTTACCTTGTACCAAACGACAGCATAACGATTATCTTCGGAGGGTTTCGATTTAGTCACAATCGAAGAATTTTCATAATTACTTAATTGTATTATTCTAGTAGGGAATAACTCGATTTGGCTCCAGATTGTCCTTTGACTTAGATATAGATTTTCTTATTGTACTGCTTAAAGGTTATGTCCATTGTTTATACGGGTTGTGATTGTAGCCATGTATATATCAACAGTTCTTATGCTTCAATGAGTTAGGGAGCCAGTAAACACTAAAAAAAAGAAAAAAAACCGGCCAAGTGCGAGTCGGACTCGCGCACCGAGGGTTCCGTACAAACCTGTAGTAAGTTTTACGATTTATGACGTATCAAATCCACATAAATATTATAAATGCGAAAGTTTGGATGGATGGATGTATGTATGTATGGATGTATGTTAGTTACTCAATCACGCTCCAACGGATGAACGGATCTGGATGAAATTTGGCACAGAGATAGATTATAGTCTGGAATAGCACATAGGCTACTTTTTATCCCGGAAAATTAAGAAGTTCCCGCGGGAATCAAAAAAACCTCAACCACGCGGACGAAGTCGCGGGCATCAGCTAGTAAATATTATAAATGCGAAAGTTTGGATGGATGGATGTATGGATGTATGTTTGTTACTCAATCACGCTCCACCGGATGAACGGATCTGGATGAAATTTGGCACAGAGATAGATTATAGTCTGGAATAGCACATAGGCTACTTTTTATCCCGGAAAATTAAAGAGTTCCCGCGGGAACCGAAAAACCTCAATCCACGCGGACGAAGTCGCGGGCATCAGCTAGTTAAAAATAAAAATTACGTTTGTTGTATGGGAGCCCCCCTTTAATATTTACTTTATTGATATTTAATTATTTATTTTGAATGGTAATATACAAGTTAATATTCTGTGAAAATTTGAACCGTCTACCTGTTACCGTTTTTAATATTGAGCAAAAAAATACGAAAAAAACACGTTTATTGTATGGGGACCCCCCTTAATATATATATTTTTTTAATTTTTAGTATTTGTTGTTATAGCGGCAACGGAAATACATCATTTGTGAAAATTTCAGCTTTCTAGCTATCACGGTTTATGAGATACAGCCTGGAGACAGACAGACAGACAGACAGACAGACAGACAGACAGACAGACAGACAGACAGACAGACAGACAGACAGACAGACAGACAGACAGACAGACAGACAGACAGACAGACAGACAGACAGACAGACAGACAGACAGACAGACAGACAGACAGACAGACAGACAGACAGACAGACAGACAGACAGACAGACAGACAGACAGCGGAGTCTTAGTAATAGGGTCCCGTTTTTACTTTTTACCCTTTGGGTACGGAACCCTAAAAATATGATCGAAAAGAATATTGTTAAATATACCCAAGTTATATTTTCTGTCTGTTATCTAAAATGTTTTTTTTTTGTTTTAAATTAAATTTATAGTTAGTTGTAAACGAACGAAAACGAACGATTATAATAATAAAATAATCCACGCAAACAATTATTCGAATGTAATAAAAAGTGTAAATGTAATAACAAGGATTACGATGATGTTTTGTTCATAAAACCATAAAAGGCAACCAGTAAAAAAGTTAAGTAAGTAAGTAGTCCTAATGAAGTAAAGATATTTTGAGCACAGCAACATAATCGAAACAATAAAATTTTAAATGCATTCCAATGTAATAATATTTTGAATACTTACCATATAAATATTATAAAGTATTCTATAGGTATATAAAGTGGTCTTTAGGCTTTAGCTACTATCACCTTTAAGCTTCAATGCTTTACATAATACAATTTTTTTAAATTTATTATAGGCTTACGCTTGACCACAATCACATCTGATAGGAAGTGATGATGCGGCCTAAGATGGGACGCGCTTGCCTAGAAGATGCACATTCACTCTTGATTATAGATACCCGGATTTTTATAATTACAGATAATTTCATTGGCGTGAAGTCATAGAAACGTAATAGCACTGCTTACCCTAATTATAATAAACCTATGTATATTTTTCATCATGACCTATCAGTTAATATTATCATCATGACTAATATTATAAAAGCGAAAGTATGTTTGTCTGTCTGCTAGGACGCACTGTGGTCTAACTACATTCACGGTGGATAGGACATTTTATGCCTGGCGGACAAACGCGCACTTTTAACTGCACAGATCACCGCGACACGACGAAACGTGTTTCCAATACAACGCGGGTATCTCGTGCGGAGGCTTAGAACTTCTGTCCGCAGTATGTTTTCGCCCTAAAAACACGAAAGTCGCAAAGCAACGGATCACTCCTTTATTATATCAAGTTGCCTTACAAGTAACAATAGGACAATTACTTACTCCTCTGCGTACGTGAATGGATGGTGGATGCTGCGCTGAGTTATGTTATAATCTTCAAAGGAGACTCGTTTAGACAGAGTTATGTGGATCTTTCTCATCTTGTAAGACCTATTTGAACTTAGAAACTTATGTTATATTAGGATGCCTACGTCATAATAGCTGTCTGTATGCCTTACTAGCTGACTTCGTCCGCGTGGAATGTTTTCTTGGATAAAAAGTAACCTATGCCACTTTCTAGGTCTTCAACTTTAACCATGAAAAAAATCACATCGATCCGCTGCTCTGTTGCGGCGTGATTAAAGGACGAACATCAAACAAGCACGCTTTCACGTTTTATAATAATACTAGATGATGCCCGCGACTTTGTCCGCGTGGTTTAAGTTTTTTGATTCCCGCAGGAACTCCTTAATTTTCCGGGATAAAAGTAGCCTATGTCGCTCTCCAAGACCTCAACTATACCCATGCCAAAAATCCAACCAACAAACACACTTTCGCATTAGTATGATGGCAGCCTAATCCGAACTGGACGTTGATAGATCAGTCGGGCCGTTTCCCTTGATTTTTCTACCTATAGATAACTTAAAACCATTTATTTATTCACAGGTATTTCATCCGAGATGCATGAAATTGAAGAACCAGAGTTGTGACTTCATGTTTACTCAGGTATGTATGGAAATGTTAGGAAATTTTCTTATTAAGTGCCTTCAATGTATCTAATCTATTATTATGTAACTTATTAATCACTAGATGATGCCTGCGACTTCGTTTACGTAGATTTTTTTTACTCCATCATTTTCCGAGATAAAAAGTTGCATTTGTCCTTCCCCGAGATACAATCTCTGTGCCAAATTTCATCAAAATAATGTTGAAAAGCTGATGGGCCGTTAAAAGTTAAAATAAATTTTAATTTGAATCGAGTTCGTGATGACACATGAATAAAAAGTAAATAAATATTAAAATATTCATCACAGAATACTTGTTTTACAGTTTCATAAAAAATATTTTGAATACAAAAACATTATTATTTTCGATTCTTCTCTCAAGTTATTAAAAAGTCATTAACATTAATAATACCAGTCCATTATTTACCTACACTTATAATTTACTGTGTATTTTAGTTAAATATCCATTACAAAAAAAAAAGTAGGTACCCTATTCTCATCGCATGGAAGGTAATATTATAAATCTTTATCACATAATATTAGTATGCGCACGTTCTGCCTGCTCTAACTCTCTGCGTGACTGCCTCGTTGGTCTAGTCTTTAGTGGTAAGCATCTTCGTCTGCGGCCGACGAGGTCCCGGATTCGAGTCCCGGGTCGGGCCATAAATTATAGTGTTTCTGACTGGAAATTCTCGATACTAGTCCGGAGTTAGGAATTTGGCGATGTTCCACCCCCGTGCCTCGGAGAGCACGTAAGCCGTCGGCCCCGGTTATTATCACTAACATGATAATAGTCGTTAACGCCGCCAACCCGCATTGGAGCAGCGTGGTGGGTCTAAGCTCTAATTCCCTCTCTCCTATGAGAGTGGAGGCCCGTGCCCAGCGGTGGGACGTTAATGGGCTGTAGTGGTGGTGGTGGGTGGTATGCACACGCGAGGCTCCACTGTGACAATTATTTCATTACGGGTCTAGTAAAATGTATAACTGTCAAATTATTCAGATAATGTGTGTGTTCCGTTATAAGCACTGCGAGCACTGGCAGTGCTCTTTAGTGGGGACTTCCAGTGCTCTCAGTGTATTTCGGAACGCACCCAATATTATAACTCCTACACTTTACCCCATACCGGTTTGTGTATACGTTAGGCGCGGGACATACAGAAGTGTCGGGGCGAGTGGTGAGGTGCGCAAGATGCGCGACAGTGTCACGCCACTGGCGCGCATCTGTCGCGCATCTGTCGCCAAGTGGCGCGCAAACGGTGAAGCTGTGACGTAGCAGTGGGACGTATTTGGGGCATACTAGTGTTTGATTTCGATGCGACAACATATCTTCTTCGTCAGATGAAGATATGCTAGCTGTGGTGGTATAAATATCCAATAAAAAATCAGTACGGAAGTAAGGTTTTTTATGCTATACCCAATAGTTAAAGCAGGAAGGTACATCGTCGCGTAAACGCAGTTTAGGTTTGATAATAAAATCGGTATAAATATCGATGTTCTGCATGATTATTTCTTTTGGTATTTCTGTTTTGAGTGTAAATATACTACCTACTATTATTTTAAAAAGAAATCGAGAAAATGTTCTGTCATAAATATTACGTTTTATGTATAAATACCTAACTTCCGCATGGATTTTTTTTGGATATTTTTGTATAAGTTTTGGTACATTACTACAACCGTGCCAAGTTTCAACGACTGAGGACTTAATGCGGAGGTCTCTATACAACGAACCGGCCCGTTTCCTAGACTATACAAGATTTATTAATTTAATTGAGAGAAAGAAAAGAAAGAAAGAAAATACCTTTATTCCACAATGGTGACACAGACAAACATTTAACATACAATAATTTGTACATAAGAATATGTTTGCATGTGACACCACCCGGAATGGGTGCTCCTACAGCACAGGTTTGTGCCCAGCATTATACCTACAAACTAAAAAAAACTAGTCTAGGTATTTTTCCACTAACTGGCAAAATCGATATTAAATTCCGTATCGTCGTGCATTTGCAATCCGGCCCTGTGCGTTTCGAGCGGTGTGCCACTGTCGAACGGGTGCGCCGTATGTCGAGGAAGCGTCGCCCCCACCATACCCGCGCCGCGCCTCTTCAGTATGCTCGGCGCCTCGCCGCTTGCATACATTTTGTATGAAATACATAGAAGCGGCGGCGACCGCTCGCTTCTCGACACACCCGTCGACCGCCCGTCGACACTTCTGTATGTCCCGCGCCTTAAGGCGACGTTCACACGTCATGGATGTGTTCCCTGAAAAAAAATTATAACGCATGATATGACAACGCATAACAGTCGATTGCGATTGTTAAGCAACGTTGAACCTAGTCGATAACTGGATGGATGACCGAATTTGGAGGTTCAAATTTGGCCTTTTCGTTTCCTCCGTGCCTCGGAGAGCACGTTAAGCTGTCTGTCCCGGTTATTATCACTAACATCTGATAATAATAGTTACAAAACCCTAAGAGCTTTTAAAATACCTACTCTTGGTCGACTCGTATGCAGGAGGACGTGGGAAGTGGGAACCCACCGCATTATTATCCCAAGAAAACTACTACCATTATTTGATTAATGGAAAGGGGTCACGACCCTCAGTAATTAGGAATGCGACGCAGAGAGATTATCAAGTCAACCTTTTTTTTTCCTATTCACTACAAGTTAGCCCTTGACTGCGATCTCACCCGATGGTAAGTGATGATGCAGTCTAAGATGGTAGCGGGCTAACCTGTTAGGGGCATGGCAGTTGTATTGAACCCATACCCCTATTCGGTTTCTACACGGCATCGTACCGGAACGCTAAATCGCTTGGCGGCACGTCTTAGCTGGTAGGGTGGTAACTAGCCACGGCCGAAGCGTCCCACCAGGCCAGACCAGGGAAAATTCAAAAATTATAAATTCCCGAACTGACCCTGCCGGGGATCGAACCCCGGACCTCCGAAGACAACAGCGCTACACACTGCGCCACGGAGGTCGTCAAAATCTCCAGAATCTGCCGGTGCGAATTGGTGGCTTAATTTGCGGTGAATATCGCAAGCTACATGTACAAGCTACACGTTGTACCTACCACATACCTAGATTTGTCTGCTTTGGCGGATTAAGCTTCTAGTCCATTGATTAGATCATGTTCAAAGGCACAAAACTCAGAGTTTACTTTTTCACCGAAGGCCAAATCTGTAAGCACCTTAAAACAATGCTTTATTACACACGTAGCTAAGACAACAAAGTTATTTGATTGCCTTTCTGATTGCTTGTTAGACCACAGTTTTATTGTAGGATTTTTATTTTTCTATTATAGCAACACTGGAACCACCAAGCAATATAGGTCTATAGTAACGGTTATTTAAATAGCCGTTAGGGGTCAAATTATAATGGTTTCGTACCTATGGTGGCCATAACATAGTCTTCTTTATGTCTTAATAAGATATTTATGATTGTTATTCTAGCATCGGGGAAGTTAATTGTTTATAAATATATCATAAAATGTTTCTCTAAATTATCATTTTTAACGACTAAAACGCTTAAAATCTTTATAGTGGCGTTTCTTAAGAGTCTCTATTTTGTATAAGTCATAAGTCATAAATATTTATTCAATTTAGGTAGGTACACTACACTTATTGACGTCCAGATACATAAAAATAAAAATATGATGGTGATAATCTGTTACGGTATCTTAAAACTAAAGCTACGAGGGTTCCAAACGCGCCCAGGTCTGAGAAGAGCCCACAACAAACTCAGCTGGGGTTTTTTTATTTTTTTTTCATTATCACCATTTCACAAATCATCTTAACTAAGGAACTATCAGAGCCATTAGAGCAAATTATTGCCAAGCTTCCTTGTCATTTAAGTAATCCTTCACGTGGTAATAGGATTTTCCAATGAGTTTACGTTTTACATTAACTTTGAACTTATTCAGAGACATCTACAACATGTCTTCTGGGAGCTTATTGTAGAAGCGGACACTCTTTCCAACAAATGAATTGCTAGTTTTACTAAGCCTAGAAGCAGGCATTACAAGTTTATTTTTATATCTAGTATAATAGTATTGTTTTTATTTTATTGTACTTATGTATAAATTGCTACAATGCAAAAAGTTTTGAGACATGTAGTTTTTTAATATTTTTGGATTTTTAGTCCGCAATAAAAAGAAGTTCTTATGTAACGGCTAACGACCAATTAGAGTTCTATAATTTTTAATAAACTAATAATAAACATATTTTAATCATAAATTGTTAAACGTGAACGTCATAATAAGGTGATTATGAACTTCTAATTTGTTCTTTTATATAAGTGCCTACTACGAGCATAACAAACTATATAATACTCGTATTATAATTTTTTAGGCAGTTGAATCCTAAATTCCTTTGAATAGTAATAAAATAAAATTTAGGTAGCATACAACATCTCATAAAAGAGATTTTAGGTAGCTACATACCTATGGAAAAAAATGTAAAGTACCTACCTATCAAAAAGGCTTGATTCTAAATGAAGCTTTTACCCTTCGATTTTCCTTACGAAGGTCGATACTGACCAAAATCAGTATTTTTCGTTTCCAATCCCACAAAGGATGATACGGGATAGTAATTAGCAAATGGCTAAAGATTGGCGCCGTTACACGAAAGGTTTTAATTTTTTTCTCGGACTTCTATTTGGCTTCGATTCTGGTTTGCAACTTTGCACATCCCTAATACTTTTTTTGTGTGGCGGAAATATTTTTCGTAGTGTAAATCCAGATTTCATAGAATCTAGAGCGAGAGTAGGTATTTAAATTAAAAAAAACTGTAGGTAGGTACATACTCCATACAGATTGTAGATGGTCCTCATCTTTTTATACTGGACAGGTTATCCCGCTACCATTTTAGACTGCATCATCACTTACCATCAGGTGAGACTTTACATTCAACGGCTAACTTGTAGTGGAATACAAAATTCTGTCAATAATATTTATTTGGCGATTGAGAAACATATCTTTAATAAGCTTATCTCTATCCAACTGTAGGTACTCTAAGGTACATCGCACACCTGCAGAATGGAGCTAAGGCGCAGTACCTATATTTTTTGTCACCAATCAACTCAAACTAGCTTTAATTAATTTAGCAAAACACGGCAGCGCAAGGCGAGCCGCACGTCCATAGTCATACATACGAGTACGTAAAGCAGAGCTTGGGTTATCAAAAAAACTCTGCTCCCCACCACTGCATGAGTAGGTAAGTATAGTAGTATATAGTTAATTAGTAAGTATATAGGTAGTTAGTAAGTATATAGTGTAAGTATGCGTCAGACTCATCCGTGGTCAGACCTTAGAAATTTACTCAAATCAAGACTCTATTGCCTCTAACTAACTAACTGCCTCGTCGGTCTAGTGATTAGTAATGTTCGACTGCGGCCAACGAGGTCCCGGGTACGAGTCCCGTGTCAGGCCATAGTTAAGTGTTGGGTTTTTCTGACTAGAAATTCTCAGTACCTACTAGCCCGGAGATAGGAAGTTGGCGTTTCAACCCCGTGCCTCGGGAGAGCACGTTAAGCCGTCGATCCCGGTTATTATCACTAACATGATAATAGTCGTTGAAGCCCGCCAACCCGCATTGGAGCAGCGTGGTGGTTCTAAGCTCTAATTCCCTCTCTCCTATGAGAGTCGAGGCCTTTGCCCAACTGTATGACGTTATTGGGCTGTAGTGGTAAGACACTACAGAAAGCAATACCTAAATGTTTTTAATAATTATACTTTTTATAGAATCGGTGTATCTTAAATCACATATTATTTAATTTTACAATCAGCTTTTATGTGACCGTTAGCACAGATGTGTCAATGAATTTACAATAAATTGTCCTAAAACCCACATGTCACTATACCAAATAAATATCGAACCACCAAAATTAATTCTGTAATCAAACCAAAAGAAATATTTCACAGTACCATAATTAAACATGCATATAAATCTACATCGACACTTGATATCGCTTCTGTTATTTTTTTTCTTCTCAATTTCCCGGAGGTCAACGACACGCTAGACCCGGTGTCGCCAGCCGTGAGAAGAGTCCAAAAATGTCGGACATCAGTGTAACATTAGCATAATGTTGTAGGTAAAAAAAATCGACTGTGTAAAACCAGCTTTACATCAGACGTACGGTTTTGGAGGCTAAAGACTGGATCACAATGCAATAAAAACTCCACGAATTTTGATTTTATTTTAAAAAGTTCTAGGTAAAATGTAGCGCAATTCAAAATCTTATCTTGTTCCAATATGTACCTACTCGTACTTAGAATTTTGAGCAAATTCCGGGCTTTTTATCCATACTGATATTATAAATTTAACGGCCCATCTTTTCAACCGATTTGGATGAAATTTGGTATAGGTTATATCCCGGGGAAGGATTAAGGCAAGGGACTTTTTATCCCGGAACATTAAGGAGTTCCCCCGAGAATTGAAAAAACTTTATCCACGTGGACAAAGTCGCGGGCAGCATATAACTAGTTCTACCTATAGTTTGTATTTTTTTTCATAAAAATTGTAGTATATTAGTCTGGGACGTTATCTTTTTGGTTAAAAAAATAATATATTTTTGCTAACGTGTCATAATTAAAGTTTAAAAGGGTTTAATAAATTTACCTCTGCCACAAAGGTTAAAGTGTTTAATTTATAACAATTTGGTGACGATTCCTGCGTGCATATAAAAATAAGACAACAAGCATGTTATATGAACTGAACAATACTAAACCAGCTTTGTGAATAGGTACTAACTATGGTACTAAGTACCTACTCACTTTCGATTTAAAAGATAGTTGACATTTTTATTTTAGGTAGACCAAATTTTGCAGTTCTGGTGATAATGTTGTATTTAATAATAAATAAACTTAAACCATATTCATTATTACTCACATAGTCTTAGTTACGCAGCGCGGAAATTCCATCATTCATGATGCATCATCACTTACTTAGCATTAATTATGATGTTCATAGTCAAGCGCAAAGAAAGTTTGTTATAATAAAAAAGTAAAAATTAATAGAGGCAAACAATTTAAAAATAAAATAGGAAAATCGCTCCGAATTAAATACAGTGCGCTCGGAACCTTATATCAGACATGGCTTTAAAAAAGATTCCACAATTTGAATTCCGAAGAGCTCTCGAGAAGAGTGCGATATTGAATAAATGAATAAATAAATGAATGCCATATTGAATAGGTATATGAATGCATATTAACCGTTATATAAATAATTATGGCATCGGCTCTATGATTTTCGCGCTTCATTTGGCCTGCCTCTATTAATTTTTTTCCATCAATAGCCTTCCCGATTACGCTCATTTAAAAATGGAATGATTATTGATTTCACTATGATTATAATCTGTGGGTTCAGTAGCTACTGGCATTAAATTTTAATATAATACTTATATCAAACTATAAAATTGCATGAATTTATAACTGAAAAACCCAATACATAACAACTCTCATAATTCTGCATAATGGATATTAGATAAGAATACATAATGTCGGCGCCTTCGTTAGCTCATTCAAAATCTATGTCTGTGACATAATATATTGCTAATACGTATTATAGGTTATTTTTTCCAAATTCTGTAAGTTTAATATGTATGACTTATAATATAATATAGGTAAGATTGAAAATAAAACTTATTCGAAATTCCAAATGACTTTAAAAAAGTTAAAACCCATAAACCGTTCACAACCGTTTCATATGCTAATAACCATAAACAAGTAATACATTTCTGTATACAGATGAGTTTTATTATTGTATTGTATCTGAAACACTTAATATATTATATTCACAGATAAAAAGCACCTGTTTTTTTTCGATAGGTAAAAAGCTTGGCCTTTGAGACCAGTTTGTGTCATTGACCTGTTGTTTTATTATCTAAATCGTTTCTCATACAATTAAAAGAAAGATCTGAAGCCCTCACTCACTGAGTGAATCATCAACACGTCCAAAACCTTGGACATAGAGAGCTAAAATTTTGCACAGAGATTATCATAATAATTACTTGTAGATCTAGTAAAGTTAATTTAAATTTTAAGCAAATTTATTTATAAAATTAACTAAATTTATTTTTGTTTTTAATTATTTTATATACTGTTTATTTGTAAAACACAGTGATGGTCCGTGACGTCTCAGCCCTTGGGGCCCCCCTGAAAATCAGTGTTGCTGTATGTTAGGTAGGTAGTAGTACCTACATACCTTTTTATGCTGTGGCACAGGCTGAGGAGGTGGCCCATTGAATACGACAAGGAATTAGGCGGGATCTGTCGAAATTCTTCTCTGAGAGAAGCCGTAAATTAGTACTACCAGAACACCACACCATAAAAATACAGTAACAAATTACAAAAAAAAATACTTAACTTGAGGCCTTTATAAGGCATTTACATTATTAACATTAATAGAAATAAGCCGATTCGTTTAATGCCGTGATCTTTTCTATCCGTGAAAACAGAAGCACAGAAAAGTGTGAGCATTCGTGAAATGCAAAATTCGACCACTTTACGTAAAAGAGTCATCCATAAACGCTTACAGTTCAAACATAACTTTCACAAAATACGTAGGTACGTAAGTACATTTTTCTTGAATGCATATTTTATTAAAATTGTAAAGCATAAAACCGCGTCCATCCCCCGACGTCGATAAAATACCGATCGCTATATTGTATCCGCCTTGAGTTATGCCAACTGCCGGTGCCTTTGATGTGACATAGAGTAAGTGAGAGACAGACGCGATACGTATCTGATATGTAATTTAATTAACAGTTGAAATGTTGACTGTATCATCCGAACTTTAAGGTTCTGAAGGCCCGAAAAATATTTATAACAAGCGACTGAACTTGACATTGTACGACAGGTTTTGTCCATTCAAAGTGCAACTTAAAGAAGTAGGCACATCTGTTCTCACAATTTTGTACTTGCTAAAAGCTGAAAAATGGACAGTTGGTATGCAGGGAAGCAATTTCACAACTCCACAATCTCGTATTACATTACTACTACTAGAAAAAAAATGTTTTTTACTACAATAGCGCACTCTCTTGCTCTCTCGAATTCGCTCCAATTGGCTTCTTAAGCAAATATCCCAATAGTGGATGCATTCTACGGACTATAAATTCGACCAATTTTGAAAGTAACTTATACCTACTTACTTAAAAGTAAGCATGCCTCGATAACTTTAAGGGTGCCAGCTATGACGAACGACAAATTCAAATTCAAAATTCAAAAGTTTTTTTATTCAAAAAGACTTTTTACAAGTGCTTATGAATAGTAGAGCAAGATCCCGCGATGATCAGACCTTCGTTATTTTAGCTGAAAGTTTTTCTATATAATTTGGCTGATTCTGTAGTGCACAATCTCTAAACTAAACTAAAATGGCAGCTTTAAATCTAGTTCTGTCCCTTTCCGTAGGAAGTATTATGAAAGGGTTAGCAATATTTGTAATGCTCTAATTTTAGTTTAGTTTAGAGTTAGTGCACTACAGAATCAGCCCCAGTATGTCTCTAATAGTTTGGATCGCGGTTGCTTTGGAAGGTATCCGGTAAAAAAGGCGGCACCTCAAATTCGCCCTGTTTTTTTATATTTTTCTTTGGAATAATATTAGAAACCACGTTATCCATAGTCAGACACCTTGTTGTTTTATAATTTAAGAGTGTCTGACAGGGGTTTGCAATCGTACTAGAGTCGTTGTCTCTATTTGAGACATACATAGAAAAACTTTCAGCTTTATTAAAATAACGAAGGTCTTATCGTCGCGGGATCTTGGACCATAGTCGAATGAATCTACCACTGGTTCGGAATCGGACAGCAGCCATTGGAAGATAATTTTGAGCCAGCTTTGCTTTCAGTGCATTTCTCTTAAGACTCGCGTAAATTTTTGACGATCTCCCTGCAACAGTGGTGAGAGCTATGGCAAACACGTGCCGCCAAGCAATCTAGCGTTCCGGTACGATGCCGTGAAGAAACCGATTAGTCGTATGGGTTTGATCATAACTGCCGTACCACTTACAGGTTAGCCCGGTATCAACTTAGACTGTATCATCATAATATACCCCGCAAATGAAATTGTAATCAAGGGATTTCTTGTAGTGGATTGACATAAAATAAAAAAGTTATAACGCTTAACATATCTGTAAGATTTTTCTTACTCTATGATCAAACACTACTCCTATATTGGCGGTAGGCTTTCTTTGTGAATTATTGCGGATCCCGTTTACAGGTCCGACTCAATACCTTAATGGTACCTCATGTTTTCACCTACCGAACTAAAAAGTAAAAAATACCACCGCATCGGGAAATGGGGATGCGATAGTGTTCCATCTTTACGCATAGTGTCGGACTATTCGTTTTCCGAGACTCCAAACCCGTAGTATATTACTCAACTGAGTACCATGTGAGTACAAAGAGTCTCTCTCTCTCTCTGCGTCGTATTCCTCATTACTGACTACTGAGGGTCGTGACCCCTTTCCGTTAATAATGGTAGGAGTTTTCTTGGGATACTAATGCGGTGCGTTCCCACGTCCTTCCGCATACAACTCAACTAGAGATTAGATTGCGTTTTGAGAAGGCGTTGTTTGGAAACATACCTTCTATACATTGATGTAGAATTTTAGTAATGCTTCTATAGGTTATAGTTATTCTTAGACCATAATTACTATAAATGCGAAAGTGTGTTCACGCTGCAATAGAGTTTAATGTCAAAGACCTGTAAAGTGACATAGGCTTCTTTTTATCCACGCGGACGATGTCGCGGGATTCAGCTAGTAGTGTACAAAAAATTGCACCTGGGCTGTAACATAAACCAGTACAATAAATTTCAAAAATAAACAATCTATATTTGACTTTAAATTTTCATTGGCGCTTATAAAAAACCACCAGTAAAAGTTGACCTTTCTTCACCACTAATTTTGCCCCACTCTACATATTTTTTATTGAGAAAACGTTGGTGTAGCGAGGTCAATATTAAAAAGTTGCGATAGATCACTATATTTAGGAAGAGGGTTGGGGAATTTACAACCCTTTCTCGTCAAATTTATGTGGCGTTCGAACTTAACCCTCGCATGCAAAAGATCACGTTTCTTTATTTTACAAATTGCTTACCAAAATAGATACCACTATTATGATAGAAACCGTTTTTATATTTTTCTTAATTGTGTAGGTACGTAGCAATAGAAATCATTCTGTGATTTCTGTTTATTTTTAACATAGTTGCGTTAACCCTGGACATAATAAATAAATGTATTTACAAGGTCGGATTTAATTATATAGTGCAACCCCTTTAAATCAGGTTCGAATAGTGTCACATATAAATTAAAGAATATTTGATATAAAATCAATACAATTATTACTATCCAGAGGACGAACTTTATGTAACGTAAATAATTTTGACGGGTAGGTACAGATAAAATCTCCATCCCGGATATAGAGATTTCATCCTGGAAATACAATTCCTACGGAATTTTACAATTTTTTTTTTATAAATATATATCGTGAAGATTGCTATAATATGCCAAAAATATACCATTCCTTTTTCTTTTTACCTACCGTTTATTAGCTAACTACCGGCGTGCAGTCGGTCGTGGTATCTCCCTCATTACCACGTTCGGGAGCATGTCCCCCGTATCGATGTCAGTTAATTTTCCACCGAGTGTAATTACCGCGCTTCGCTTTGTTTTTGCTACTAACTTTATTTGCATAGTGTAAGAACGGTCCAAGATCGAAACTGAGCCGTGTGTAGAGTCGCTAGGATTTTTTTTTTTTATTTTTTATCCACTACAAGTTAGCCCTTGACTGCGATCTCACCTGATGGTAAGTGATGATGCAGTCTAAGATGGCAGCGGGCTAACCTGTTAGGGGCATGGCAGTTATATTAAACCCATAGGTACCCCTATTCATGCCCTGCATGTCGCAAAAAACAGAGCAACATGGCGCGACATCGTCCACAGAAGAATCATTGGTGGAAGGGGTCACGACCCTCAGTAATGTGGAAGACGATGCAAGGAGGACCCCTATTCAGTTTCTACACAGCATCGTACCGGAACGCTAAAAAATACTTTATCACAATTTTACGACTCACATTACATTACTAGGTATAACCTGAAAATACGTCGCGAGCGTTCATGGTATTTCCCTCATTAAGTACCAGGTTCGAGAGCATGTCCCCCGTATCGATGTCAGTTAATTTTCCACCGAGTGTAATTACCGCGCTTCGCTTTGTTTTTGCTACTAACTTTATTTGCATAGTGTAAGAACGGTCCAAGATCGGAACGGAGCCGTGTGTAGAGTCGAAAATACTTTTATGTTCAAACTTTATCACAATTTTACGAGTCACTTGGACATTACTATAACCTGAAAATACGTCACCAGCAGTCGGTCATGGTATTTCCCTTTTCAGTTACCAGGTTTGGAGCCATGTCCGTCGTATCGATGTCAGCTAATTTTCCACCGAGTGTATTACTGCGCTTCACTTTGTTTTTGCTACTAACTTTATTTGCATAGTATAAAGAATGGTCCAAGATCGGAACTGAGCCGCCTGTAGAGTCGCTCGAAAATACTTGTAAAATTTATCACAATTTTACGAGTCACTTGGACTTTAATAAAACCTTAGAATACGTCGCGAGCAGCCAGTCGTGGTATCCAGCTCTTACCATGTTCGGAGCATGTCCGTCGTATCGATGACTAATATTTTAATTGATAAAAAGAAGCATAAATCATTTTATCATTGCATGTTATATATTATGTTTTCAATAAATTCCATACCTATTAAAATTATGAATTCGTACAATTCGACTCCACGGACACTGCGGTTCTAATCTTAAACCGCAGAACAGGCTAATAGAGACATTGTTGGGGCTCGTTAGTGGAATCAGATGCGCTCGCCGCGGGGGTCTCATGCGCATCTATAAGTGCCCTAGAAATCCAACATTCTAACATTTGACTAAATATATAATAAAATGTAGAAGTAACTAGTAAATATTATATTTCAAACAATACCAACTATGACGGCAATCCTGATCTACCACTTTCAGCTGCAAGCAGACGTGTTCAAAGAGATCAAATCCTTCTATTCAAACTCCTGAATAATGGCGTTGATTCTCCATACCTACTTTCTAAAATAACTTTAAGATGTCCGCGGATTAACTCTCGACATCCAAAACTGTTTCGCATTGCACCAAGCAAGACAAAGTATGGCTCTAATACATTTATAAAAAAATGTTGTAACCAATATAATGAGTCGTTTTCTGTTAATGACATATTTCATCTCTCTCTCCCTAAGTATAAGTCAAGTATTAAAGATAGTTTGGTAAAAACCAACTAAGCTTATTATTTGTCAGTGCGTATGTTTTAGTATGTTTTTCTTCTTTTCTTTTTCTGTTTTAGTTTAAAGTATATTCATAAGTCTTTGTTTCTTTTAGTGGTTATACCTATACCCAACTATTTCATTTGTAAAATTGTTTAAAAATATGTGCAAAATTACTCTTTGGAAACTGTTTTGGTTTAAGTGCTATTATATCTGTATTACCTATGTCCTATTGTATGTTATATAACTGTGTTTTCTAAATAAATAAAAAATAATAAAAAAAAAAACTAAATAGATATCTATTTACTTCTACATTTCAGTAATAGATTTTGTGCCTATATTATGCAGTTGCATGACAGGTGGTTAAAGCTACCTACCTTAAGGTTATCGTGGACCACCAATAAAAAGCTAAGCCCTACCTACTTATACCTACATATTGATAGCTCATACGTAATAGTTAGTATTCTAAGTATGCCTCCATCGTAACATTTCGGTCCCATCTGCTTGACCAATTTTAACGAATTTTGGTATAAACAGACATGGGCTACTTTTTATCCCTGAAAGTTTCTTTTCCCTTTTTAAAAAACCTGAATTCACGTAGACGAAGTCGCAAGTGTCGTCTAGTATAGTTTAATCCATACTAATATTATAAATGCGAAAGTGTGTCTGTCTGTCTGCCGGCTACGCTTTCACGGCTCATCTGTTCAACCGATTCTGATGAAATTTGGTATAGGGATAGTTTGTATCCCGGGGAGGACATAAGCTACTTTTTATCCCGGAGTTCCTGTGGGAATAAATACCTAATCTACG
This sequence comes from Erebia ligea, assembly GCA_917051295.2. Lineage (NCBI taxonomy): Eukaryota > Metazoa > Arthropoda > Insecta > Lepidoptera > Nymphalidae > Erebia > Erebia ligea. The sequence continues at coordinate 6,608,672 of OU785241.1, forward strand.
CGGACGAAGTCGCGGGCATCATTTAGTATTAATATAACTCACAGCCCCACATTAATATCACTTGTCACTGGTATGTCGTCGTATCTAAATCGAGCTACACCTCACTGTTACAAAGTTCTATGACCGATACGATCTTATTAAAATAGAACCTTGTGATATGAAATCTTCCTTATTAAAATGTCTTGTGCGCTGTCACAAAATATTAAATCTCTTCAACAACGCTTCGCTGTTTACTTTTGAATTTTTAAAGGTATTATTTGAAGTAGCAAGATTCAGGGCTGCTGCATAAGGGTTATTTTTGGGACCATATTCTTTTTTTTACTATTGTTACTAACATTTTTGATACAAATATAAGTAACTAGATGATTCCTTCGACTTCGTCCGCGTGGATTAAGGTTTTAATACCCGCGGGACCTCTTGAATTTTCCGGTATAACATAGCCTACGTCCTTCCTCGGGATACAACCTATACCTGTACCAAATTTCACCTAAATCGGTTGAACAGATGGGCCGTGAAAGCGTAGCAGACAGACAGATAGACACACTTTCGCATTAATTATAATATTAGTATGGAAATATGGATAACGCACTTAACTTCGATAGGTAAAAGTGCCACGCCCGGGGATTGAACGTGCGACCGCGTAGGTACAGGAGGTCGGGTGTCATAGCCACAAGCCTATCACCGCTTCAACTGCAAAATTGGACTTTAATCCAGCTTTCCAGTTCATACCGCTATATGAATAGGCAAGAAAAGTTTACACTTCGATCGCAAAGGCGGAGTAATCTGCGCTAAGTAGGTCACCTTGCAAATATTAGAATATCGCTCCCGATGAACTCCTAGGTAATATTACGTAATACCTAGCCTCACAAAGAAGCAATCATATCATACTAATATGAAATATTATAAATGCGAAAGTGTGTTTGTTTGTTGGTTTATTTGTTTGTTGCTTTGTTGGGTTTTCCTTCAATCACGCCGTAACGGAACAACGGATCGACGTAATTTTTAGCATGGGTTTAGTTGAGGACGAGTGACATAGGCTACTTTTTATCCTGGAAAATAAAGGAGTTCCCGCGGGAATCAAAAAAACTTAAACCACGCGGACAAAGTCGCAGGCATCAGCTAGTAATAACACAATGCTAGCCACAATATAAAATACCTGATATAAAGGTACAACTAGATGATGCCGCGACTTCGTCCCGTTGATTTAGGTTTCTGAAAATCCCATGATTTTCCGGAATCAAACTATGTCACTTTTCAGGTCTTTAACTACTTTTATCCATGTGTAAAATCGCGTCGATCTATTGCTCCGTTGCGGCGTGATTGAAGAACAAGCAGACAAATCAATAAACCTGCAGAAAACAAAAACAAAGTGTTCAAAAAAACGTTATCGATGCAATGTAGGTAGGTACGTCCTCACAATATTATATCACACTTTTATAACATGTACCTAACCAAATAAAGCTATAACCACACCGTTCATAAATAACACAATTAGAGAAATAAACTAAAAAAAACTTCGCGTAAAAATACAGCGTGCGATTGAAATACAACTGCCGCCATTAAAACGAAATGTGACTTCTTAATTGAACCACAATGACAGGGGAAAGGATTTGCTCCTCGGATGTACCGAAATAGATAGAATAACAAACAGATGTTAGGATTGTAAAAAAACGTTAGTTTGGATGACGGGTTAAAGGGAGTGTCACATGAAAGAAATAAACCGCGCGGATTTATTTCTAAAGTAGACCAAAACTGTAAAGCTGCAAAGCTGACCATTAATATCAGAACCTAAAGATAGATACGTGTGTAGTTTGGCGAAAAACAAAGTTTTGTATTAATTGTTTGTGCATTTTATAAAATAAATAAATTAAAAAAAAAATACTTCATGCAGTCGTTTTACGGAGACCTGGTAAGTTGCCTCCTTACCGGCAAACACGTGCAAACAAGTGATTGTACCGACTACCGCCCGCCCGTCAGAAGTTGAAAATACAAACACTTTTATTTGGCTTGAAATTTTAAATTGCTAATCGAACTTATATAGAAGACAAAATCATTCATCACAGCGCCTATAGGTAGGTCATCATCCATTTAAAAAGTACACGACTCGACGACAAATCGGCTTCAACTAATCAGTCTGAAGCGCCTTTGCAGTAGCTGTAACACCTTCCCTCCTACTTTATTTGTCACTCACTATTTATTGTTTCAAAAACGTTTCAGGTTACGACTGTAAATTTCCAGCTAAAAAACTCCACTCAAAACCGTAGGAAACGGTTAAAATTAACCCTAAAACGGCACCGATTTGTTAATTGTTGGGGCCTTTTTTGCCTCATATTTCTCCTGAAGGGTTATTTATGAATTTAAATGGCCTCTGGAGGGTTGATGCTAATTTGAATTTCATAGACTTCTTTTTTTGATGTTCGAAAAGGTGCTAAATCTCAAGGGATTTCGTTTGCTGTGGTATTACTTTAGAATGAAGAGCTTTCATAGAGAAGCTAAGTTTAGTTGGTAACATGGGTTTTTTTGGATGGCTTTAAGTGGGAGAGAGTTTACCTAAAATATACCATTAAATTAGCACATAGACACTGTTTATCAGTATACATCCCCACTTAATATTATAATTAATGTGAAAGTTTGTTTGTTAGTTGGATTTAAAAATAATTAAATCCACTCGTACTGCACTGTATCAGTAGGTACATAATAAATACCGATCAAGCTACCTGTCTTGTACTTTGCTTGTTATTAAATGATTCAATTCAATTCAATTCCCAGATGTTGGCTTTTAGGTTAAATGATATGAAAATATTGAGAAGTATTCCAATATTTACACTTTTATAAATATTGAATATAATAAAAAACCCATAATGGTACTGGACATTTGCTTTATCCTAAGTTACGTAAAAATACTTACGTCATTAAAACTTAAAAACGTACCTACCTAATTGCAATGATATTTTTTTATATTTTTCATCGATGCCTAATCGCGGCGTTATAATTGTTATAATAAAAATTAATACAAAAGTTGGCGGCTCAGAATAATAACAAAATCACCGACCTAATCATTTATCGTATAATCCAACTTGCTAGCTACCAAGCAATCTAATCAAAGTTGTGCGACTGTCGGCAACTTTTTACGACCAGGATTATCATTATTGTGTCGGGACCGTAACTAGTTCTGACCATTGCGCTTAGTTTAAGTACATTGCAAATTCGTAATCGAGTAGTCGATCACATTTGCGTCAAAGTAAAATGGATCCAAAAGCTCTTGTAAAGTTACAAATTCAGTAGGTACAACCGTATGTAGGAATGCCAAGGGGTTTAAATCCAAGGGCTGCGGGGGACAGCCCGTTGAAAGGGTCTGGGCCCAGAATCTGGGCCCCAGATAGATGCCTTAGGCTTAGCGCCTGGCGACATTGAGTTACAAGTCAGTCGACACCGTACAGTCTTCACCCTCAGACGTGTGATATTAAGTTGTGTCTCACTCCGCGATCCAGTGTATCATCGCGTAATAAAGTCACCCATTGTAATTATAGTGATACGATTTATTAACTTTTAATTGTCGTGTTACACGATTTTATTTTCGAAAAGTTTCCGTTTGGAACGCTAGCTGTGAATGCAAACACGAAATTGAACTCTAAATCAATATGTTTAAGGTTCATTTTACTTTGACCATATGTTATCCAACGCTCGATTACGATCAATCGAATTTTCAATGTTAAAACTTATACTAAGCGTACAGCTTAGTTCGCTCGTGACGGTAGATTAGACTTAGGGAGTAGAGTTGGCTAGCTATATTCATATTGATAATTGCTAATTAGAAGTACCTACTAAAGCAGGTAGAAATAATCCAAATTACAGTTGCGCTGAATTAAAATTAATTTACAAAATTAAACAATAAAATTAATGAACAAAAGCGATATAGGGCTGGTCCGATCGAGTAAACTAATAAATCTCGATAATCCTGATTCATATGAACATGTATCTGACACATGTATGCATTTACAGAGTTAAAGGTTAGGTACATCAAAAATGTTGTTTATAATAATGTCACTCCTCAAATGTTATAAAAATTATTTATTGCATTGTAAACCTAGCAATTTTATACAGGATGTAAATTATTTACATATGTGTGTGCAGGCTTTTACAGTTACACTAAAACGAGTAACTAACTCGACTCTACGATTTACGGTCTAAAAAGTTGTGACCATGCACGAAGGTTCTCACTAATACTTACCTACTGTACTTATCTATGTACCTACTGTACTTAAGTATTTTTTGGACATCTATAACTACACGGTAATATCCGAAGTCGTTGCAATGTGATAAGCGCACCTTCTATTTTTCGTTGTATTGCATTATGCCAGAAACAGACCCGCACGTTCCAACAACAAATGTACAAAATTTCGCCGATTACGGCGCCTAAGTATTAAGTACGTATTGAACAGAAAAATAGACAAAAAATCACTTTTTTAAATAATGGTAAACTATTCTCTAACTCTGTCTAATGTCCAGGGAAAAAGCTAAAGCCACGAATATTGGGAAAATATTCAACTGCGTACACGAAGAGTTCCACCCTGTATACTATACTAATAAAACGTGTCAGCATTGGAATAATTGGGGCGGAAAATTATTATAATATTATAAATAGTTTAGATACTGGAAATAATTTTATACGTGGCGTATGGGAGCAGGCCACGGCCATAATTCATAATTCTGGGTAGAACGACCGCAATGATCTTGATACTTTGGACTTTTTATTTTAAAAGCTTACTAACAAATAATATTTCTTTAACAGAACGAAAAGAAGCCGTAAGTGCTTCACATTTTGGCTTTCTAGGTCTTTGAAGTCTAAATATACGACTGGCTTTTAAACTCGTATGTTCGTAAAACAAGTACCATTTTAATTTATTCCAAACTAGATGATGCCCGCGACTTGGATTAAGTTTTTTATTTTGATTTTTCGGGATAAATAGTAGCCTGAGTTGCCCCGGGATGCAATCTATCTGTATACCAAATATCGTTAAAATCGGTTGAAAAGATGGGCCGTTAAAACATAGCTGACAGACAGATAGATAGACGGACACACTTTCACTTTTATAATATTAGTATAAAAGTATCGATTAGACTATAATATATTATCTAACTATAATTAATATGGTAATTACTTAATTTTAAACACATAAAGATTCGTTGTGAAAAATCTTTTTAAGGTCATAGGGCTTCAAGGTATGTTGGAGTATTAAAAAATAATTACCTTATACGTTAATATCTTAATCTTAATATCTTATCGTTAATAACAACGGACTTCTATCCAAAATTCACGATCGTAAAAGATAAAAAGCCATATTTTGAAATAAATATTCATTAATGGTGTAACCTAGCTGCCAAGTCGCGCTAGAAAATATTCATAAAATATCAATATCAAAGTATCAAACAGTACAGCACCGCGCTATACATACAAAGATTTTATTGTACTTGATAATAAAATAAACGCTTGTAAATAAAAAACAACCAGTCTGGATGCATACGGGAGTATCCGTGATAATTTCATAGTTTTATTGGAATTTCTCCTGCGAAAATACCAAGATAATGCCGAGAGAGGTTTTGAAGGTGATCGTCGATATGCCATGAGAAAACGCACTAGGTTTGCGACCACTTTATTCAAAGCCTTCAAAGCCACCAGAATTGTACGCCTTACCGCACGCATTTTTCGATACTAGAATTATTCTTGTGACGTGAGTAGCAAAATTCAGCCGCAACAGGCATAACGAAGCAGATGACGTAAGAAACGGTCGATGACTAGTGTTCGTGCATTTATGCTGCTAACGTTGTAGGTCTACGTCTTAACTCTCTAAGTATGAATTTGGACACCTCGATAATGATAATAAAAAAATGATGATTGACGAGAATGATTATTGAAAGAATATGTCATGATGCCGTCTAGGAAAAAAGATTTAAAGACGCTGGTTCATCTGTTCAATGATTTTTAATTCATAAATAGATGATTACTAGCTATTTACTGAAACCCCAATAAGTACATGAGTTTCGACCAGTTAACTTTGACGTTTTACATTATTTCTCGAATCTAACAACTAGAATGCTCGAAATCTTACAACGTTTTTGAGATTTACAAGATCGTTCTATATCATTTCTTGCGGCTTTTGCGGCACTAACACTCCTTGTGGGTCGTCTCGTGGTGTGCGATCGCCTTTATTGACATTTCTTCTGTGAAACAACCAAGAGGCGGGTTTTTAATAGGATTTATTGTACATTTTATTTTTTGTTTCCGTTGATAATAAATTCCAATTTTCCGTCGACGCGACATCAAGTTTAAATTCTTTGATCTCATACGAGACCCAATTTAGAATTTCCTCTTCATATTGTTTATGACATTAGCATTATGATTCTTGTTCAATAGCCTGGGTTACTTAGTTAAGAATTTATATAAAAATAGCAATAAATAAGTATAAATTATAATAAAATTTAAGTGCTCTCATAATTTGTATTAAAATGGCTTTAAGTAATCATAAAATACTATGAAGTGTCATGTTAATAAGGTTTTTATATTATAATAAACTGTTGTTTTTAATTTTATTGTGAGCAGTGGTGAAGGTCTTGAAGATTTCTACCAATTTATACAAGACTCATCTCTTCGACTTTGCATTGTCCTACGTAAGGCATTTTCCTCCATTTCCTCGTTTACTTTCCCGGTCTTGAGCATCTGATTTTTGATGTCTGATTTTTGTTTGATTTGGGTCTCACGTCTGGGCTCTCTAAGTTTCTGGGTAGCCTTGTTAAAACACAAGATAATTCCACTACTTCTTATATACACAATCTCTAAACTAAATCGGCAGAACCAGGATCACCTATCCGTTTCCGCAGGAAGTATTGCGAATGTTTGATGGAACAGCAAATAGCATAGCAATATATTATTTAGAGCTGCCATTTTCATTTCGTTAATAAATTGTGTTCAAGCAGAATTAGCCAATTAATAAATTATTATTTAGAGCATTAATAGAACTATTATGGTACTGCTTTATACCTCGATCTCGTACCATACCTGTACCTTAGTACCTTATTATCTCGATCAAATACCTTGCGAACTAACGAAAAGGTAGACCGTCTGTTCCAATACCATAAATCCGTCGTCAATTTCCACTGCTGCAGCCCTATTCTCTTTTCAATGGATATTAAAAACTTAAAGCCACTGACAATTAATTATATATATTTTATCCATCAAAGGTATAGGTACATCGTAGGTACCTAAATAAAAAGAATAATTAATTACAAACCTTTAATTGATAAAAATATTATAGTGGCTTTAATTTTTTGATACTTAGAAAATAGGGGGGCTGAACAGAGTCTATTTTCCTCTATTTTCAAATTAAGTGTCCTATTGTGTCAGACAAGCTTCGTACAAGATAATCCATATCCATCTTAGCTCATCTTTTTCTCGAAGTTAATCAAACTTTGACGTCGCTTCTTGGGCCCATTGTCATTATGGATGATTTCCAGGATTAACAAGTGCGGGATAGGTAGGTACTCACAATAAAAGGACAGGCGTTTCTTAGCTTTTTGATTAAGTAGTTGCGTAGTAGGTAATGGAAATTAATATACTTACTTACTATGATCCCAAATAGTTATTATCAATGCTTTAAAGTTTAAAATTTAAACCATAGAATTTATTTAAGTGAACTATTATACCTACAGGTGAAACTTGAAATCTAAAATCTACTTATGTAGGTAGATACATATTATATTTTTATTTGCTCTGCTAGTAAGTATATAGTAAATGGTTTATACGAAACATAATACATATAAGGCACCTATACTTAGTTACCCTTAAGTAAAATTTGTAAAGCTATTCTCATTTCCAGTTTCTTTTTTTAAATTGTGTATAGTTTAGTTGTATGTTTCTAAGTTAGTTAATGTACCTACCTACGTTTTCATGGCTCATCCTCAAATGTAAAATCCCGCACGATGCAAATGAAATAAATAAGGGCTTCATAAAATTTTAGTTACATATTTTCAATAATAATTTTCTTATCGCTTTTAAGCTAAGTAGGTACTTACTTACTACTTACCTCTTCATTCTTCCCGTTGATTCTTCCTAATCTAATAATCAAAGAACATTGAATACCTACCTATTAGGTACATTTCTTATTTCCAATTTTAAATTCACAATGTTTTCGCACCTACCGACAACAGAACCGCTAAGAAAGGGGGAGTTGCCTCGCGTCATAATCCCTAATATTCCCGATCATAACACGAATCGCACAAAGGCGCCGTAATAACATCGCTAATCCCCCATTGTGGCGCCATCTCTTGACGGATTGGTGTCGCACTCAATGGAGATTACCCGCGCCGACGCTAGGGGGTTTGTTCGGGCCTTTATTGAGGAAAAGCCCATTGTAACTTGGGGGATAATTTGTTTTTCGTCGGGCTTCATAGTGTTGGATTATTGCCGGTAAGCGTTTATTGGTTTCAAGGATTTGTTCACGCTTAGAGCCATTCTTATTATAAATACGAAAGTGTTTGTGTACGTATGTATGTATGTCTGTACTTTTTGTCCCGGATAAGAATAGAGAGAGAACAAAGGGTTGTCACGTGAATTATTAACCCAAATCCGCGCTAAGTCACGGATATCAACATCAAATTTTTGGTATAAAAATGCGGTGGGTCCTAGTTCCTTCCGCATACGACTCAACTGCGAGTTTTTCTGAGTTTTTTAACTAAGTAATCTAATACTTAATAAACGACCGACGGCTTAACTAATCAAAAAGTACTAAATAATGAGCAAATGAGAATAATTTAGAACTATATTACCTACGCCTTTTATAAACCTCTCGATTGCCATTATGCAGACTATAGAATACTTACTCTTGTTTTATCCCCAAAAACACCGCAGACATAAGTCAATAGTTTAAATGAAATAATTAGTCATTTAAAATAAAATGTTTAATCTAACAGAAATTGTATTAGAAATAAAGAAAATCATATTATGGCTTTGAATATGAAGGAGAAAGAATTCCCAAATGAAATCTTAAGAACATAATTATTGTAAGTAGGTAGATATAGGTACCATAATAAGTATCGTTCCTAATATTATTGTATCGGTTTTCTCTGGTACCTATCATTCTGGTATCTTCTACTACAACCGAATTGGCAGACCAAAAAACAGTTCGACTTTCGAGAGTAGGTAAGCAAGATGCATTAATTCTCTACCTGCTAGGCGGTCGACATGATGACATCAAATGAGTCACAGGGTTCCGCTGGATCCAGGCACAGCAATAAAGTGGCACGGGCGTGTGGAAGTCCTAACAATTCAATTCAATATTAATTTATTCAAATTAAGGTAGGTACACTGTACTCTAATTGAAATCCAATAACGTATAAAACATGATAGGTAGTGATACCTAATGAATTACGGTATTTTAAAACTAGGAGGGTTCCAAACGCGCCCTGGTCTGAGAAGAGAACACAACAAACTCAGCCAACAAAAAAGAACCATAAGCAGCAGTGGAAGTTTATCGGTTGACGACGATAGGGGAAGACCCTACCTAGTACCCACATACATACTGTATTCGTAGTATTACGATGGGGGAAGACCTTACATACTGTATCCGTAGTTCTGACTGCATCAGAGGTCGCACGGTCATAAGACAATTTTGAAGTAAGACAATCTCATCGACAGTCTGCGCGCGTCTATAGAATTAAATGTTTAACCCGTAAATTATTTAGTTGCGTCACACGTCAGCTCTGATGATGGATCGGGGTAATAATTGCGTGAGGTCTGACGTCCCTGCACAATTTGGCGGTGGGAGGGTTATTGATGGGACCCCCAATTTGTGGGAGCCGATATTGTTTTGTCGCTTTAGCGTGTTATATGGATTAGGTAAGTATAATTGCGACTCGAGTAATGTTTGGAAATCAACAATAGCTTATTTGAATGTTCAATGGATATTTTTTTTGTACCCCAACTAGAAGAAGAGGTTAACCACGTAAAATAAAATAATAACATTAAAATAGCCTAAGTAAAACTTATCTACTTTGTCAAAGTCAAAGTATATTTATTCAATTTAGGTATACTGTACACTTATTGCCCGCCAACCCGCATTGGAGCAGCGTGGTAGGTCTAAGCTCTAATTTGCTCTATCCTATAAGAATGGAGCCTGTGCCCAGCAGTGGGACGTTAATGGGATGTAGTGGTACACTTGTTCACGTCCAGTTGCTTATAAAATCGTTACGATATCTTAAAACTAAAGCTACGAAGGTTCCAAACGCGCGCTAGTCTGAGAAGAGCCCACAACAAACTCAGCCGGGGTTTTTTTTTAAATCACCATCCAAATAAAATCTTCGAATCTTTCAGTGTGTGTATTACAAATTACCAACTAATGCCAGCGTGGAACCAGATTTTTGAAAAGTCACTTTTCAAAAAATCCGCCCATCCTTTGCTCAATTGTGCTCCATAAACTAACCAACAAACATACATAGATACTTACTGCATATTTTATAATAGGTATTGCTAAATAGGTCCGAAATAATATTGGTAGTTATAAAGTTCTGTCTTGTCTTTCTACTTTACAGTAAAAAGACAGTGCACCCAATTATCGCCAGTTGAATTATATTTTCGTGAAAGTTATTTTCACGACCGATCAAATCATAATTTCTCATTGCACGTACAAACACACTTTGTTGAAAGAAGCATAAAAAACATAAACTGTAGTTGTCATAATCGAGATATGCCCGTGGACAGGAAGGTCAGATTTTCGCCTCAGACTTACGGAAATGTGCGGACAGTTAGCTCTTAGCAGCAACCAAATGATAGACTTAAAAGAGAAGGTTCATTTTTGGTGGACTCTTTGTACACTCTGCCATGAATACCTAGAGGAAAATACATAGATTGTATTAAAAATATAATAATTTAAAATAGTAAAGTAAATAATGAGAAAAGAAATAAAAATGTACTTATTTCAAGTTTTCGATACGTTTCCAAGATGGCAACCTTCAGCCATAGAGAAGGTAGTAGACGCGAAATGTATCAAATGTCATTTCTGACAGTCACTGTCAAAATAACGTGTTTTTTTCTTTTGAAATCGTCAAAAAATATGAATCCGCCATTGTTACCCACTCATGTGTAGTGTTGCCTATCTTGGAAAGATTAAATAATTTCACCACTGAAATTACGACGAATTCGTAGATTTGAACGATCAAAACTGGTCTGGTATTTTTTTTTCTTTCATTTCTCTACTTGTAAAAGGACCGGACCCACGCCCCATACAAATCTGAACCGTCTTTGAAATTTGAAGATTTCTTTACTCATTGAGGTGGAATGGGTTCTACTGATATGGGATTTCATATTTTGAGCTAGGTACCAAAAAAAAAATTGACTCAAACAGTTTTGACGCATTAACTTGAAAGCCACATTCAAGCCTCTGACACGCCGTGGTGCTTCTTCAGTGTTCAAAGAGTTTGTAAATGATGTACCTATACTTTTTTCCAGCATATTTATATGTATATTTTTAGCAGTTTAAGTTAACCGATCTAATAAAATATAGGTAAAAACTAAATGAGTAATACAGTGTCTGCAGGTCGATGTGTCCCTATCATCAAAGTTTGTTGTCTTCATCTATAATATATTTATTTACTCTGTGCTATTTTTACAAAAAATGCCTGATTCAGACGTGCGAAAAGTCAGCCAGCCAGCTAAATGGGTCGTGAAAATGAGTAAACTTTGATTTTTATTGTCTGTTGTACGATTATTTGGGTGTTGACTGTACTAAAATAAATGAAAACTTTTAAGAATATCATTATATGTATGGCTCACACTATGCAAGGACAGGCTTCGCGGTAGGCAGGTATAAATTATATAAAAGCAAGAGTCCTTAAATAATAGTAAGGATTACCTATTTTCGTTGTTTATTTATCGTCTGTATTGTTACTTTTGTGAAAGTCAATATTCTTATTTATTTGAAATTCTTGAAATAGGTACCTACTATGTTTGCTACCAAGAGCTCGGCGCATTCGATATTTTAAAAAATAAATATGAATGTAAAAAATTTAAGATAGAACGGCCAATTTGAAATTTGTCAGATTATTGTAAAAGATTGATGATATCATAATAATATCTTTCCACTAAACACTTCTCGCGGAAATTATGGTAAAAGTACCTTCCTACCTATGTTTTAGTTTTATAATCATGTGATTGATCTACGTAGTTAATCTAAATTCGTGATAATATCAAAGTTACTAGTTGTATATTGAAAATTATTATTTAAGGGGATGTAAAAATTATATAAGTATGTTTGGCGATCTCCCTGTCGCAGTGTTGAGCGCTGTTTTCTTAACGTGGGAGATCCCGGGTTCGATCCCCAGCAGAGACAATTTGGGATTTTATAATTTCTGAATTTTCTGTCGTCTGGCCTAGGGGCGCTTCGGCCGTGGTATCTTCCACCTTACCGGCAAAGACGTGCCGCTAAGCGATTTAGCGTTCCGGTACGATGCCGTGTAGAAACCGATTAGGGGTATGGGTTTAATATAACTGTCATGCCCTTAACAGGTTAGCCCGCTACCATCTTAGACTGCATCATCACTATGAAGGAACTTGAAATTTAATTGGATTAAAATTTAATTAATTGGATTAATTAATTAATTAATTAATTTAATTTTTTATTAATTGGATTTAATTGGATTGGATTGTAAAGTCGTGCATTGTCGAGTCAACATCTCCTGAAGATGCTCCGGTATCGGAGTGAAACGTACGTTGAGAATAATTTGGAAGATTTATGTGGTGTGGTGAATATTGCAAGCTGCAAGTGCAAGATACACTGTACCACATATATTTGCCTATTGTTGCGGATTATAGCAAATTAAATTTCAAGTTCCTTCATAATCATGGACTTCCGCAAAGTATAACGCCTGCTTCTATCCAATATTTGGATCATCACTTACCATCAGGTATGAGATTTATGTTTAGCGCCATTTACTTCATTCAATTATTATTATTAATTAATGTTACTACTAAATTATGGCGATGGCCCGCCTTTTTTGTGTTTTTCAGATTAGTGGCTTAACTTAAAAAAAGGATACCGTAATGGAATTTGGAATGCAGAAGTTTTAACCGCCATATCATCTAAACACCTCGGAATTTCCATTATATAAATTGTAGACAACACAATTCAACGCCTATTTATTTTATTAACATCATTAAATAATCCGTCATAAATCTAAACGCGCATAAATCCTTTCAAACACTTTCCAATTTAATAAGTAGCCATTCCCCTTAACACCGAATTCGTGTGTCACATTATAAAAGAATTATGTTGTAAAAACGTCGACAAAAATCACAAAATACTAGAACGTTTGTCTGACGTCCACAATGCTTATAAACATTGAGTTATTTAACCATAGAGATTCAAACCTCTTACCTTTTTAGGCACTATAACAGCCAATCGAATTCAACTAGCTTGTACGATGTATTGATACATAGATCTTCCCGACAACCTAACATAGTTCTCATCCACCCGCTTTCCGAAACCTCAGGTCATCGGTCCAGCCACTTAAAGCTTGTTCTACAATCGTCTGCTCCATCAGCCATAGGCTCACTTAGCGATAGCCCCTTCCCACCAAACATCATAAAAGCAACAATACTAAATTATAAAAAGATGAATTGAAACTACTTTATTAACTCACGAAAAATAATAACATTAAATACAATAATAAGAAATATTACGATAGCTGGTAATTTTACGAAACTTTGTACTATGGTTTTTGGAACAAATAAAGATTTTATCATTTATCAGCTCTCGACATACACCAGAACAAATTAATCCCACCATCTAATTTCTCGTTATAGTTATGATACAGGACAAGAAAAAAAAATTTGAGACTATATCGAGTTTGGTATTAAATGAAAGAGTTTTTTTAAAAATTCAGAATAATAAGGTATTTTAACGTTTAAACTATCGTGAGTGATATTCATTATAACTACCTATACATAACACCCGGATAAACTCACGTGTTCTCTCGGAAAAGTGCCCGACTAGTTTAGAACCCGTTCGGGGCCCTTATTCATGAGCCTATTCGCGCGACGCGGTAGCTGTACCCTTACTCTGAGATTGATCGAATTTAAAATACGGTCTCACTAGGTGAGGTGAATCACATTTGAGTCAAACTAAAATGGACCCAAAGACTCTTGATTTAAAGCCACAAATTCAGTGCAACCGATTCAAATTTCGAAACGTATCGTTTGGAGCGCTAGCTGTGAATGCACACACGAAATTGAGCTCTAAATTAATAAGATTAAGATTCATTTTAGTTTGATGCATATGTAATTCACCTCACTTAGTGAGACCGTATTTTAAATTCGATCAATCTCAGAGTAAGGGTACTGCTCGACTTGACTCGGTCGGCCCCGAACGGGTTCGAAACTAGTCGGGCACTTTTCCGACCGAACACGTGAGTTTATCCGGGTGTTATGTACCTATAGTTACAATAATAAGGTCATAAAAAATTCAGAATGTGTTATAATGTTATTTTTGAATAATATTATTACTATGAATTACTTTCGTACGTGGTTCTATTTTATGAGTATTTATTCGGGGTTTTGACCTTTATCGTTTTCAGTGTAAAAAATTCGTCAAACATCACCACCTCTATTAGTAATTGGCACCTCTTTACATCGAAATGTATTACTGGACGTCGGGAATTAATTGTCGAAAACACATAATTGATTACATGTTTGTCGAGTTTTACGACGGTTTGTTAAGTGTGACGTAATTCTCTGTTTTCTTCTTTGATTAAGTCAATCTTGATTACGGGCGGGGACACTTTATAAATTATACTATAACAGATGCTCAGTCACTTGAAAGAGCGCCGCTGTGTTCGCGAATTTTTATATAATTGTGTAAATTTATGTCATTTTACTTAAATAAAACAAACAAAATGTAATTACTATAAGATATTTCTTTTGTTATTAAGTAAGTACCTAAGTATTTTATAATTTTACTTCATTTTTATGGGTGATTCAGTATTTTCTATGTAGCCAATAACTACTAAAGCTGTTAAAAATATGCTTCATAATACTTAAATACAGTTGCATGACAAGCGGTTACAGTTAAGCTAGACCGTAAGAAAGCAAAATAGGTAAGGTACAAGTCGGGTTTTGTTAAGCTTTTACTTTTATACTTAATCTTGAATGTACGAATAATTATGCTGAATCTTGGCACACACTTTGCTTTATAATGACTGTCAAAGTTTAATGATAAAAAATGAATTGAGGCTGGAAATCTAGATCATTTGAAGCGTGGTATCTGCTTTTCTCTAAACACATCTTACATATTAACATTAGGTTAAATAGCCAAAGAAAGCTGGTTTACAAGATAAATAAACAAAAATCATAATAATGTAGATGAAAATTAAATAACAAGAAGGTAATTATCACTACTTATCTAAATTGTAAATTACTGGAAGTGCTACCTAATGTTAAATTTTACAAGTCAAAGTAGTATTTTAGGTGGTATTTAACGTTTTGTCGATGGTGCAATTCGCCCTCGTATACGCACGTCGAGTTATACGTTTTCATAAAAATCTATTAATAAAACAATACCCTACATTTTACTGTCACATTTTTCTATTCCAAATAGCTGATATAAACAAACTCAGTCACGTATTCGGGGAATGTCAAAGAATACTTTACGTGACAGGCGCTCCAATATAATAATCCAGTAGATTACCGCTCGAAACACCCTGCATTCTTTACAAAGAAAAATAACTTTTTCTGAGAAAACTCTACAATATATTTTCAGTGTTAGAATCTAATTAATATGAGACGAAACCGTAAAAAAATTAAATATTTTCAGACACAAAAATTTTTAGAAACTATACCTACACACATCCATACACATACATGTACCTATCCATGTATCCACCAACCACTACAGCCCATTAAAGTCCCACTGCTGGGCACAGGTCTCCTGCTGAGCTCTCATAGTAGAGAAGGAATTAGAGCTTAGACCCATCTCGCTGCTCCAGTGCGGGTTGGCGGGCTGTATCCCAGGATTTTAAATGTATACATTTAAAATCCTCTGCAATATTTAAATATTGTATTTATTTGCCACATGTAAATTAATTAACACAATAAGGAATAATTTTCTAACATATAGGTCTCTTAAAAGTCTGATAAAGCTTTATCTTTTAATAGCGTTTAGGTATAATCGTTGTGTAGGCGACACAACAATATTTTTCACACTAAAACCACAAATCATTTAATTTATGATTTGTCGAAACATTTTTCAAATAAAAAGAACAAAGATTTTTAAGGAAAATGCGCGTGAAACATAAAACAATGGCAATAAATTATATTTTTTACCAATAATAAATCAAGCGTAACATTCCAATTATGAATAAAAATTGACCTGAAATTTTATTTTTTAAAAGTGGCTACACTCACGTAGGCTATTTTCGCTATTTTTAACCGTTTTTAAAAACTAAACTAATTTGTGAATGCATTTTTCTAATAAGTTATTTCCGTGATGCCAATGCAAAGTAATTTGTCAGTCATCGTTGAATATGGTTGATTATTACTAAAGCCTTACACCCACTGCATGCTTTAGATTTTAACTAGCTATTGGCCACAAATTCTTTCGCATGGATTCTTCATGATTTCAAAATTCTCGCAATAAAAATAAGTAGAAAACTTTTTCGTACCACTTGCTCAAAAAAGTAACATTCTATGCCACAAAAAGCGAACATAACAATAGTCATTTTCAATGTTAAAAACAGGGAAAGAAAATTGTACTGAATTTCATTCATCCTCTAGGGGGAGAATGTGATTTAAATTTGGAATACTTACCGAAATTTATACTGAACTACATCTGTGTTTATACCATTGAGTTTGTATTTAAAGCATTAAACATCTTTTTGAAAAAGGAATACGCATTTATTATGCAGTTATGATTATTAAATAAAATGACGAAAACCGACGAGGCCGTATGAGCTTGATGCCTTTGCTTTTCCGACAAAAAAATCTATCAATAATTGGACCAATGTTTCGAATGTTAACTTTTACTTTTAATTGTCATTATTTTTAATAAATGCTTATCTCATATTATTATTATTGTGTTAATTTTTTCGCAAATGGTACGAAAAGTAGAGTATTTTCCTCGGTGATAAAGCTGTCTTAGTCTTGGGTGAACTTAAATCCCTCGCTACGCTCAGGACTCGTCTTAAACCCCTCGCTTCGCTCGTGATTTAAGTTTTTAACACCCTCGCTACGCTCGGGAGTAAACCTCGAGTCCTTCGTTACGCTCGCGATTTAAATCGTCACCCGCGACAGAAGACACTGCTTTATCCCCTTGGTTAATAATCTACTATTTAGTATCATTAAGTATTTTTCATTTCAGTAATTTCTTTTTTATAAAAAACAAAATATTATAATACAAAATAGTAAGTTTGTTCAAGGATTGGATTAAATTATTAATATTTTAAATTTAACTCACTTAAATTTAACTTTACTAATAGCTAGGCTTACAAATTCAATTGCAAAAATATCAAATTTAAACAATTTACTCACTTAAATTAGCCTGTAATCTACTCTATTTTTTAATAGATATGTCTATTTTGAAACAATATTAATGCAGTAAGTGGAACACAATCCTTTGCACTTTGTCGACAATAACTGTCAACACTTCAAACCAATTGTCAACGAGACAACAACGTTCTTTTTGGCGCCAAGCCATATCTGTAGACATTTGACGTGATGATAATAAAAAGGGTAGAGTTTAAACTATCCCTAATTTAAGAAATTAAATTGAAGACAAATAGATTGGTTTTAAATCTAAGTTGTCCCTGATTTTTCTGGTTGACAGACCTAAAAAGATTGCCCGAGGTCTAGTCTGGTTGGGGATTTCGGCCGTGGATAAGTTACCTTGCGCAAAAGACGTGCTGCCAAGTAAGGTACAATCGACTTCATAAAACTGCTATTAATCCAAGTTAGCCCGCTTATATCTTAAACTATATCGTCGCTGACCAACTAAAAGTCAAGGACCAAATTATTGTCCTCGAAAAAAAACCAATCTAATTTATTATCCAAACTTCCTTTATCCGTAAATTCATTTACGGATAAAGGTGAGATCGCTGTCACCGGGTTATTGATTGTCATCCTATAAATAAAATTATTATTATTATTTATCGTAACTTGAAAATGGGATGTACCTACACGTAATAATTAAATAGAAAGGAAAGGTATAATATCACCCATTGTCGTAGTCGCTAATTTTCTTATAAACTTCTGAATATCATTTAAGTGAATTCCTTTGTGGAATGCGGATATAAATCATTAGCGGTTTGAAATGTACGTTTAGGCTATGGTCGCATATAACGCGCGAGCGCTGCGATTCTAGCGGTTGCACTTTTAGAGACCGCTTATGACAAGGAACTGTTTAAAAAATTACATGCCCGTGAAACCAGCATTGCTGGCATTGCACTTAGGTAAAACGTGCAAATTAATCTAAACGTATTTAACAGGTAACTATGAACAGTAAAGTAGATGCACCTGTCTGTAGTGTCTTTTCCTCTGACTTAGAAACATGGATGAAATAATTCGTCCAAGCTCAGAAAGCTTATCACCTTACTCATATTGATGTCCTGCAAAATCAATTCTATTTCGATGCCTACTAATAACAGCCATATTGAGTTCCGACTTCAGCTAGCTTCATTTTCTCAATGAGTGGCCGAAGTTAGGTCAGGAGAACGTTAGTTTATACAATTTCTTGTATTATAAATCTTCAGCTGCTTTGTACTGTTGAGGTCAAGTTTAAAGTTAGGTCATGCTGCCGTCTCGCGGTGTGTGCCAGGCCAGGCTCTAAAAAGATTTATGGAAATTTTCTGTCGCTATGTGGAAATTTCAACCACTGTTCCTCTCGCTAATTTTTTGTTTAAATAGCTGAGTAACATTTATTTGAATTCCGAGAATAGTTTATTATTATGGGCGGTTTTCGTTTATTAGAGTTAGCTTTTGTTCACGCAAATAAATAAAATTTAAGTGTCTTTTTTTACTCTTGCTATGTCATTATGTACTCGACATCAAAAGCCAAAGCTAAAAAATCTGTCTGTTAGTTTGCCCGAGAAACTGCTTCCAATATTTTTACTTCAATTTTAAAACACTTTAAATACTTCATTACATTTTTAATACTACCCACTAAATTTTTAATACAAATATTTAACTACATTATTGATAAAAATACTTTAGGTTTATAATAATAATACGCACATTTGTTTTTAATTAATATAAATATCACAATCATTATAACCAATACTTATAAATCTACGAGTTTTTTTAAAAATGCTTAATATAAGTTAATGCGTTGAAAGAATGAAAGAATACAAATTAGATATTTAGTAAATTAATATCAATAATCGACTGCCGTGAAAAAATGAATTATTTATAATTCAATATTATTATTTCAATGAATCTAAATTTAATATTTTATTATGAGTACGAAACGTACGAAACGAGTATGAAAACGAGAATTTTTCTAGGATTATAAAATACTAAAAGTACGTTTACTTACATATTTTTACCGATTTTAATAAAATTTGGTATAGAGGTAGATTGTAAGGACTTCAGGGGAAGGGCTTTCAGGGGCTACATTTTCTATCTATACTTATAATAAAACTGTAACAGGTCCAATTCTGTACATTGAAGATATTTTGAAAATTTTTTTTGGAGGGCACTCATTATTCGATACTGAAGCCAAATCTGTAATTTTTTTCATTTTTGTCTGTCTGTCTGTCTGTCTGTCTGTCTGTCTGTCTGTCTGTCTGTATCTTGGCCGCGCATCACGCCGAAACTACTGAATGAATTCAAACGAAACTTGGCACGATTTGAGCCCATACTACGAGGTAGGACATAGGATACTTTTTATCCCGAAATTCTACCCCCGAAGGGGTGAAATAGGGGTTGAAAGTTTGTATGAAAGTCCTTAATTTCTCAACTAATAGCCATGAAACTTGATATATGCGGGTTGAAAATGAAAACATATGTGTTTCACAGTTTTTCAAAATTCCACCCCCGAAGGGGTGAAATAGGGGTTGAGAGTTTGTATGAAAGTCCTTAATTTCTCAAGTTATAGCCATGAAACTTGATATATGAGCTGCGGGTTGAAAATGAAAACATATGTGTTTCACAGTGTTTCAAAATTCCACCCCCGAAGGGCTGAAATAGGGGTTGAGAGTTTGTATGAAAATCCTTAATTTCTCAAGTTATGGCCATGAAACAGCATTTGGGCTTTCGTTAAAATATGAAGAAGTACGTGTTTCACCATTATAGGGGGATTATACCATTATTAGTAATATAGGCTACTTTTTATCCTGGAAAATTAACTGAAAAACTTATTCCACGCGGACGAAGTCGCGGGCATCACCTATAAAGAATATACATACATACATAGGCTACTTTTTATCCCGGAAAATTAATGAGTTCCCGCGGGAATCGAAAAAACTTAGTCCACGCGGACGAAGTCGCGGGCATCAGCTAGTTTATTAATAAAGGAGTTCCAGCGGGAATAAGAAACACTTAATCCACGTGAACGAAGTCGCGGGCATTATCTAGTAATAAATAAATGTTACATATTTACACGCCGACGGCATTCCTAGTGGCCAGTAGAACAGTTGGTACCATTATGATATCGTTAATAATAGTAAAAATGTCATCGCAATAAAAATATCCGCTTATTGTTTGAATAAAAAGGAATAAACAATGGATGAGTGACAATAAAGCATGGGATAGACCACGGAGTGACAATGTGACGAACGTGTGAAAATGAAGAGTAAGAAATTAAAACAGACGTGCTACAGTGTTAATCTTATCAATGCCTAATTACCTACTCGTACAGTTTTTCTAAAGAAGACCACTCTACCGTTATGGCTAATTTAAGATTGAAAAACAATTTGTTTTATTAGTATTACGAAAAAACCTAATTAAATACTTAATTGAATTTACGAGTTTGGGTAACAAAATAACAATACAATAATAAATACAGTGATATTCATTTATATAATTAACAATCATCAATAATATTATGCATAAAACTAAAGATAAATTACTTCACAGAAAATTTAAAAGTATATTAGTACCAAATATATTATAAAAGAATTAGAGTTAAACTGGATATATAAACATACTGCAAAAGAAATCGAAGGCACAAAGCCACAAACAGATGTAGAGACGAATCGACTAAAATAATATTCTTTGGCAAGCGTTCTTGCAACAAAAATAGACGTTCGAAAATATTGAATACTGTTGAAAAATACACGTCAAACATGTTTGAGTGCGAGACGTCGACAAACACTGTTCGCTAGAGATGCTACTTTTGTAACTGTGTTTGTTCTAGCGAAGCTTCGTCATCCTAATGACTATTGTGTATGTACCGTATTTTACTTTGTGGACACTAGTTACTATACCCCCACTTGACCGTGTTTTGATACCAGTTTATGGAAACGAACAAGTCTATGATCAGTGATTATCGATCAATTATTGTGCAAGTGCGATTGATAGAAGGATAGCTAGCTCACTTTATGTAATTACATAATTCATCGCCCCGCTACCGCCGTCGCCCCGCGACCGCTATAACCGTATAACATTAAGACTTTATTAAGAACTATGTGATGCCTGCGACTTCGTCTGCGTGGATTAAAGTTTTTGATTCCCGCGGGAACTCTTTAACTTTTCGGGATACAAACTAACCCTATGCAAAATTTCATCAAAATTGGTTGAACAGATGAGCCGTGAAAACGTAGCAGACAGACAGACAGACACACTTTCGCATTTATAGTATAAGTATTTTTCGATTTCTTTAAGTATAAAATTTAAAATTAAAAAAATCAAGTTGAAATAAAAGTGTTTTTTCCGATTTTTTTTGCAAATGTTATATGCTGCGCAGTAGAGAAATAACCGCAAAGGCTCTACCAGACTGGCAGAACTGGATTCGAAAATGAACGAAATTATATTTTTCCACAATTTCCGCTTACCTAAAGGACCTTGCTGAAATTCGTCGCCAGCTCTTGGATTCCATCGCCCCGCTGTCGCCGTCGCTCGGCCGTCGCTAGTTTCGTGCCTGACGCCAAAATTCACATCCTCGGTTAGTTTTAAGTTTGATAACCATTTTAAAATATTATAGAATAAAGAAAAAAGTGCGTTGAAATTTTATTACATCGCAATTTTTAATTTCGTACAACTTCCATATAAATAGTCCGTTTTTAAGTTTGATAAAGAGTTGCTGATTTGATTGAGTTGTCATCATCCCTATTGCATCATGCTAAGCGTACGCTATGTTTTAACATACAAACACATGAGAAGCTTTAATTTTTACTACCAGCAGGGGTCTTCTCCGGTTGGCCCGTGAGGGCCAAGCGGGGGTACGGGCTTCGAGGCCTGGCCTCATTACCCGGGCGGGGCGCAGGGTAACATTGTACCCCGGTGATTGTTTTTGAGCCGTGTGTCGGCTAGGGCCTGCCTTGAAGGCTACGGGCCCCTAGGCCTGATGTCGTCTCCGGTGTTGGGTCCGCACTGCGGGTGACGTCGTTGCCACCCCGTGCAGGACCCGTGTCATGTCCAGGTGTCTCGGCGTTGCGGGCAGTGGGGTCGCTCTCATTTTTAGGGTTCCGTACCCAAAGGGTAAAAACGGGACCCTATTACTAAGACTCCGCTGTCTGTCTGTCTGTCTGTCTGTCTGTCTGTCTGTCTCCAGGCTGTTTCTCATAAACCGTGAGAGCTAGAAAGCTGAAATTTTCACAAATGATGTATTTCCGTTGCCGCTATAACAACAAATACTAAAAATTAAAAAAATATATATATTAAGGGGGGTCCCCATACAATAAACGTGTTTTTTTCGTATTTTTTTGCTCAATATTAAAAACGGTAACAGGTAGACGGTTCAAATTTTCACAGAATATTAACTTGTATATTACCTTTCAAAATAAATTTAATTAAATATCAATAAAGTTAATATTAAAGGGGGGCTCCCATACAACAAATGTAATTTTTTGATATTAACAATAAACCTCTACAAACAAAGTTAGTTTTGCGGTTCATTTCGTCTTGTTTTTAATACGTCATAAATCGTAAAACTTACTACAGGTTTGTACGGAACCCTCGGTGCGCGAGTCCGACTCGCACTTGGCCGGTTTTTTTACTAATTGTGTTCATAGATGAAATTTACTGTGTGTGTACTAGATGGCGCTGTACGCCATTACATCGCGCTAAAGCTTTGATGCCATTAATAGTACATAGCTGTGCGATTCTGTACTTCTCGTCACAGACACACTTTTGCTATTGTCTAGTAATAAAAACTAGATGATGCCCGCGGTATTTTCCGCGTATTTTTGAAAACCTCACCATTCCGTCGAATGTGATGTAGGTTTATAAATTTATATTCAACTCTTTACTTCTCTCATCTCTTTTCACTATCAGTATAAGTTTAAGTAACATTTATTAAGATCACGTTAAACTATCAGTTCAAATCAAATTATAATGTTGTTAATCCTGTTACTAGCTGTTGCCCGCGACTTCGTCCGCGTAGTTAAATTTTTTTTTGCATCCCGCGGGAACTCCTTAATTTTCCAGGATAAAAAGTACTCTATGTCACTCTCCAGGTTCTAAACTGTATACCCATGCCAAAAATCACGTCGATCCGTTGCTCCGTTGCAGCGTGATTGAAGGACAAACCCACAAACACACTATCGCATTTATACTTAAAATTAAGTACTAGCTGATGCCCGCGACTTCTTCCGCGTGGTTTAAGTTGTTTTGATTCCCGCGGGAACTCCTTAATTTTCTGGGATAAAAAGTAGCTTGTCACTCTCCAGGTTCTAACCTATAACCATGCCAAAAACTACGTCGATCCGTTGCTCCGTTGCGGCGTGATTGAAGGACAAACCAACAAACCAATAAACCAACAAACCAACAAACAAACACACTTTCGCATTTATAATATTATATAAGTATCATGACAGTCCAAAGCCCAAATGCGGGTGCATCGCGATTGGCATAGGCAATTGGTCCATAGCTAAAATATTTTCAGCTTTTGTCTAGTGAGTTTTCAGGCTAACCTTGCCATGCCTAAATTTCTGGTCAAAAGCCGAAACTCCATTTTGCCGGTTCGGTTTTGGACTAGGCAATGTTACAAGAAGTAATGTCCCACCCCGGTTTAGCACGGGTAGACTCTTAAGAACCCGTAAACCCGCTAACCGACATTTTAAGAACTTTTCATGAGCGTTGTGCATGAGATATTAGTATTATAACAAAAAAAAAATTCGAACATTAAAGATTAATCCCTCCTTAGTAGACTGTTGCAAAAAAAATATTAATTTTATTGAAATATAATAGTGAAATTCTCATTCTTGCAGAATACGTTTACCATTTTTACACTTTTGGGCGAAACTTTTCACCCATATAAATCCACGAAAAATTATAATAAATGACTTATAAAAAATACTAATATGATAAGCACACTCTTAAAATTGGACTGTTGCGATTCGTTTTTATACGTTCTATACAAAATTAGTTAATAAAAAAATCAAATCAATGTGCACGATTTATCAAAATTTACGCGTCACAATAACCTGTATTTCTTAAAAGTTTGGCGAATTTACTGAAAAAATAAAATTTCCCATGAATGTTTAGTATTTATGTAACATAAATTGTAAAAAAATAAAGTTCTATAAAATACCTATATGACCAAAAAAAAATATCAAAAGTCTCATAGAGTTCACGTGTAAAATGGTACTGCAGACCGGACGACCGCCATACCGAGCCCAGCTCTCTTCGAGGGAGGACGTGTAGCTGGACGGGCTCTTTTGTATGTGTGCGTGAGCTCTCTCACAAGCCTTTGTAAAAAACGTGTTGCAACAATACATAGCGCGACTGCCTTTAGTTTGATGAGCAGAGAATGTTAGGTTCTTGATCCGATTCAATTGCTATCGAATGAATGCGTGATACGCATTTAATTAATAAGGATAATTTTTTTATCACTATTAAATCATTTTGTACGATACATTATTATAATCTCATACTGTTTTTCACGTAAATGCTAAAACTTATGCAGGTGTTCATTATTTAAAACTTATAACCTGAATCCCGATTTTCAAGTGTCTAACTTCAAAAACATAGAACTTTCATACAAACTTCCAACCCCCATTTCACCCTCTTTGGGGTAGATTTTCGAAAAAGTACTTATACAGGTTCAATCAAACTAGACAAGAGATCCAATAGAGCCCAAATTTAATTTTACTTGCCGGTAGGGTGGTAATTAGCCACGGCCGAAGCCTCCCGGATCCCCAGACCGGAGAAAATTCAGAAATTATAAATTCCCAAATTGATCGTAAACTACTTATTACGAATCAATAAAAGGTACCTACTATAAAATGGTTTCAGTGTTAGCATAGATTTTATTTATTATATAACCTCTTGACAATAGTAACATGTAAATAGCACTGTCTTTCGATCAAAATACTACAAACAATATTATAAGTCATAAAACATTACCGCAACAATTTGAAATTCTAAAACGAAGAAGCTCATTATGATTCATGAATACAATTTAATTTGTATTTTATTGCAAGCTGCATAAGGTATATATTGCAATACATTTTCATACAATATTATTTCACTTTCAAATTTACTTTGAGTTAAAAGCTCAATGGTCATAAAGTTTTTATTTATAACGTATTGTTTCGTTTCTGGTAAACAAGACGAGTTTGTTTATACATTTTATTATTGAAATCAACAGGAAGTTTTTTTGACTTTTAGTTATCTTTGATTTCTTATCTAAATTGATCCATTTGCATGGTCCACGTAAAGTATGGTATTGTATTACCTGATACTTGAAAGGGTCGCTTTTAATATAATTTATTACTGAATCATTTGCAAGTGAAAACTACACCTGCGTAATAAACAAGTAAACCCATCTATCGATTATTTGAAAGTTGTTTTTATTGTTTATCAAAATTACAATTGTATTTTCAAATCAACTAAATTGCAAATGGTAAACTCAATTTATTTAAAAAAAACATGTAGGACATACAGGTGTTACGTTATGTTACGTTATGTTTTGACTCTACCACCGGTTCCGAAAGCAGTTTCTGCTGAGAAGAGCCGGCCAGAAACTCAGCAGTGGCTCTTTTTTTTAAACAAGATATTACAATACGTAGGTAGGTACGTAGGTAGAGATACAGACCAGTTTATATATAAAAGATCTCTGGATAGAGATGTCTAGATTTTTAACATTCTATAAAACCAACTAAGCTTTGACTGTAACGTATTTTCTTGCCGCTCAACAATTGAGGTACCAACTGCTTCCGACAAAACCATAACAGTTTACTGTTTTTATGACTTTGGCATCTCTGAAAGGGAATTAGATGATTAGTAAAAATATAAACATTTTCAATTTCAAAAGTGTTAGGGGTGTGGCAGTCATATCTCTAATCGGTTATAACCTATAACCATATAACCCAAAACTCTTATCGGTTTCTACACGATATCGTACTGAAATGCTACATCCCTTGGCGGCACATCTTTGCCGATAGGGTGATAAATAGCCAAAGGGAAGCCTTCAACTAGAACAGACAATACAAGATTTGGAAATTGCAAATTCCCGAAATGACCTTGCAGTGGTCAATTTGCAGTGGTCAAATATCTTTTAACTAATCATAATAACAATTTAATTTGTACTTTATCATAAAGTGCATAAGGTATGTTTTGCAAGACATAGTTCAACACAATATATTTATTCAAACTTACTTTGAGTAAGGTCAATGGTCATAAAATTAAGAAACAAGAAATTTAATTCGCTATAATCCGCAACAGTAGGCAAATCGTTGTATCGATGGGCGGTTATGAATGATTTTATTCGAATTATTCGATTATACAAATCGTTCGAATCATTCGAACGATTTACCAAAATTGATTACTAACTTGCTCCACTACTAATTTCTATCGATTATTGATAGCGACTAATTTGGTTCGATTACCTACTAAATTAGTAGCCACGTGTCAATTTTTAAATTGAGTCTTATTTGTAAGGATATAAGGTTACATTTCAATTTTCAATAATACTATTAAAATATAAAAAGTTGTTTCATTGAATTTAAACCTTATTAAACCACCTGACAATTTTGAAATTGAGTCTTATACTTAAAAAAATAAGGTTAAAATTTCAATCGTACAACTGAAAGCATAAGCTAAGTTACCCACTTCTAACGGAGCGGCGAAAGATTCCGAGAATTGAGTTGCCAACAATCCAGTCGAAAGCGAAACGCCTCTACTAATTAGTAATTACTAAATTAGTAGTGCAGTCACACGCGAGCGGCAAATGATTCCGAGTCGCGAACAATGGAGTCGAAACGCGATTAGTAATTACTAATTAGTAGTCGTCATTCGATTATGAGCATTAGTATATTACTAATATTCCATTCGAAAGTGTTCGTTAGTAGTAGGTAGTAGATTTTTCGATTATTCAGATCATTCGCAATCGCCCATCTCTAAATCGTTGTAGTACAGTGTGTATAGACTTGCACTTGTAGCTTGCGATATTCACCACACCACATAAATCTACCAAATTATTCTCAACGTACGTTTCACTTCGACAATGGAGCACTTTCAGGAGATGTTGACTCGATAAGTTTTTTTGACTTTTAGTTGTCTATCTAAATTGATGCAATTGCATAGTCCGCGTGAAGTATGGTAACATTTACATTACCTGATACCTGAGAGGGTTGCGTGTCTGTGTGATATTATTTTTGACTAATCCTTTGCACGTGCCAACTACACTTGCGTAATACACAATACCAAACGCTTATCTGTGAGTCGTTTTGGTTGTATATCAAAATAACAATGGTGTTTTCGAGACAACCTAATAACTCTAATGACCCATGTTGTAAAACTTGGTCAATAATCGTGTACCTTAATTATTAGTAACAGTCAGATAGCCGTATAGGTTTTAAAACATAAAA
Organism: Erebia ligea; assembly: GCA_917051295.2. Taxonomy (NCBI): domain Eukaryota; kingdom Metazoa; phylum Arthropoda; class Insecta; order Lepidoptera; family Nymphalidae; genus Erebia; species Erebia ligea. Next base: position 6,636,677 of record OU785241.1, read on the forward strand.
AATCTTCAATTTTAATCATAAGTAAGTAAACGAAAAAACATGTAGGTGTATCTAGTTTTTAGTCTTACATATTATACACGTGTGTAAGTATATTTTATAAAAGTATATGTATGCCAAATAAACATTTATTAATAGTAAAAATAATATTTCAGTAATAACTAAGATTATAAAATTGTATTAACATGTGAAAATATTTTGAACTTGAATATGCAAAGTATCAAAGTATCTTTACCGGCCTATGTCGTCTATGTGTGAGTGCAGCTAACGGTCTTACTGTGCGGTATACCTACAGATTCCAAAATTAGCCGAGGCGCGTTTAGTATATGGCCTCTTAAGTACGAAAGTCTTAGTTTTTATTTTTCACTAGCTGATGCCCGCGACTTCGTCTGCGTGGATCGAGGTTTTTCGTTTCCCGCGGGAACTCCTTAATTTTCCGGGATAAAAAGTAGCCTATGTGCTATTCCAGACTACAGTCTATCTCTGTGCCAAATTTCATCCAGATCCGTTCAGCCGTTGGAGCGTGATTGAGTAACAAACATACATCCATACATCCATCCAAACTTTCGCATTTATAATATTTATTTGATTATTTGATGTATGGTTAAACATCTATCTATACTCTATAGTACTAATATTATAAAGAGGTAAAGTTTGTGAGTTTGTGAGGTTGTAACTTGTAAGGGGTAATTTCTGGATATCCTGAACCGATTTTGAAAATTCTGGTACCAAATAGCCACATTATTTGTAAGTGTCTTCAGCTATTTATATTAACCCGAAACATGAGAAAGTTCCCGTAGAAATTTAAAAAACTTATTTCACGCGGACGAAGTCGCGGGCATTTGCTAGTGTGTAATATTTATGAGAATACAAGGTTTAAACTGGTTAAATCCCTACTAATATCATAAATGCAAAAGCGGGTCTGTCTGTCTGTCTGCTACGCTTTCACGGCCCATCTGTTCAACCGGTTTTGATGAAATTTGCCATAGGGATATTTTGTATCCCGGGGAAGGACATAGGCTACTTTTGTATCCCGAAAAATTAAAGAGTTCCCGCGGGAATCATAAACCTTAATCCACGCAGGCGAAGTCGCGGGCATCACATATCAAATATACATATCACATATAATATTATAAATGCGAAAGTTTGGATGGATGTATGGATGTGTGGATGTATGGATGTGTGGATGTATGGATGTGTGGATGTATGGATGTTTGTTACTCAATCACGCTCCAACGGCTGAACGGATCTGGATGAAATTTGGCACAGAGATAGATTATAGTCTGGAATAGCACATAGGCTACTTTTTATCCCGGAAAATTAAAGAGTTCCCGCGGGAATCATAAACCTTAATCCACGCAGACGAAGTCGCGCGCATCACATAGTTCTTAATAAAATCTTAATTATTAACATGTTATACAAATCGTAAGCCCTGGAAGTGCCACCAAATTATAATATGAAAGTATAGCCATTTACACGGTCTTTACGGTCGTTTGCATACGACCGTTCGAATTTATACTTGCAGCATCAAACAAGCTTTTAGTGCGCGCCAATTGTTGAGGATATTATGAGTATAAATAATATTGCAATTAGACCGCGTTACGACTGTATCGCGCTGCAATTGTCGCCGTGCTAAAATAGCGGAGGAGTGGGCGATTGTCGCATTATAATTAGGGTTGGCACATCTATACTAATCTATAATCTATATCTATACTATAATATTTTAAATGCAAAAGTTTGGATGGATGGATGGATGTTTGTTACTCAATCACGCATCAACGGCTGAACGGATCTGAATGAAATTTGGCACAGAGATAGATTATAGTCTGGAATAACACATAGGCTACTTTTTATCCCGGAAAAATAAAGAGTTCCCGAGGGAACCAAAAAACATCAGCTAGTGTTTGATATTTAGATCGTCTTAGATCAACCCGTTTTAAGTAAAATTTTCTAATATTAATCCTTTTCAACAACTACTTGGAGGGTAGACAACCCTCGAATTAACCAGCCGAAAAGTGTCAGCATCATAAATTTAATTTCATCAATCTAAACACTTTTTCTCAGCCCATAGTTGGGTTACCTAATAGGTATTTTGCATGTAGGTTTTCTCATCTACGTAAACTTCCACTTAGAAATGATTTTCATAATTGCCATCCAAGCGGCGAATCATATTTGATGAATAAACTTTTTATTATACTTATTTTCAAAAATGAACTTTATTAATCTCCTTCTCACCAGACATAATTATTGATAAACGTTTTTGGACAGCCCTGCGTTAAACAGACTGATGGGATTAAATAATATTATAGTTAATTTATTAGAGCTACTCCGCCTTAGCAGTTAGATTTATTGTGTTGGGATTCTGCATTCAGGCGTTTGTTGTTCTCATCTCAGAGGCAGCTCTTCCTTTCCCCGTTTAGATACAATTTCGTTTTTAAAATGAAATATTTACTATTAAATTTACTATCTCGTATAAAAAACTATAGATTTTTTGACAAGTCTTATTTTGTGTAATTGATATTTCGCCTAAATATACAAATCTCTATCAAGTGGGAAATCTAGCAGCAAGGCTCAAGTTTGTTGATCGTTTTAAATTATTTGTTATATAAATATCGCAATTGAAAATCACAAAGCTGATGATAGTATATCTGGATATTATGTCATCAGAATGTATGGTTTGAGAGTTCTAAAAATAAGGTGTTATGGAGCCTAAACAAGAAAAAACATTAAGCGGGGTTCTTTCCTGCAACACACGGGGCCGCGGATGAATGTTCGTCTACAAACCATAGTTTCCCTCAACAAAAATCAAAATTTTACCAAAAAAGGCCAAATTTGTGATATTCCTTACGTCTATCGCCATATTTTTTCAGAATTTCTACTAAGGTAATTTCACAATTCTTATGCAAGAACTTTTGCCTCGTTGGTCTAGTGGTTGGCATGTTTGACTGCGGCCGACGAGGTCCCGGGTTCGAGTCCCGGGTCGGGCCATAATTGAGTATTGGGTTTTTCTGACTAGAAATTCTCAGTAGGTACTAGCCCTGAGTTAGGAAGTTGGCGGTATTACACACCCGTACCTCGGAGAGCACGTTAAGCCGTCGGTCCCGGTTAGGTACTATCACTAACATGATAGTCGTTAAAGACCGCCAACCCGCATTGGAGCAGCGTGGTGGGTCTAAGCTCAATTCCCTCTCTCCTATGAGGATTATTAGTCTTTACTCTCCCATGAGAGTAGAGACTTATAATTCTCATATATAGGCCTCTGCCTGTGCCCAGCAGTGGGACGTTAAAGGGCTGTAGTGGTGGTGGTGGTGGTGGATTTAGTCGCGTTGTTTTGTTGATTTTTTCGCACAGTCAGGTCTCGGCCTAAGCTAGCTGTAACTCGCATTAAGTTTGTAAAATCATCAAAATGAGACACCACCACCAGGAAGCAAGAACTTCACAGAATTCACACTATAGTTTCACATGGCGGTTTAATCTGTACCCACTATCCACAGTCTAAAAAAGTTAAACTTATAAATATAAAACAGTATGATCCGTTTTTTCCCATAAAGCGTCACTAATAGCGCGGGCTGCGCGCGCATCACCATCAATCAAGCACGCGTGAGCCGCAACAATCTTGTTTATAGGAATGTTAACCGTGTTTATTTCTTCGGCTACCGAATATACTACAGGGTGGTGAAGTTCTAGATTTAGTATATATAAATGCTCATAAAAATATAGAGAATAGCTACGTTAAATATCTACAAAACATAGTGAAACAGTCACGACGGACAGTTAAAAAAAATCGCGATCTATACACAAAAATAAGCGCTCAAACAACTTTTGGTCAAATAATATATGAAGTGCTAGTAAATATTAGGTAAAAAACTCTGCTTTTGTTACAAAATTTTAACATTCCATAGGTAATTTTTACATCTTTTATTTAAAAGAAGTAATTTTTTTATAAGTAGTAAGGGTACAATTTTGTAACAGTTTCTATTTGTAAAATGCATCCCGCTACCCCAGCCGTCAACGTCGCTTACCGGTTCATCCAATCATGTTTTCCTGTGATCCGATACTTGAAAATATTATATAATGAATTACCTATAGGTAGTATTTGTATTTCAATTTCAAATTTTTCGATTCACGCGTTACAACCTTACCTATATCAATAATTTTAGAATCGACTAAAACGGAGACTACGCCGTTAAGACGGAACTCATAAGGCATTTTCAAAAAATTTGGCTTTATTCCTGTCATATAGTCAATTACATTATAGTCAAGCCATTGAGTGAGGAGTGAGTTAGGACTTTTCACTTCTATGTGTAGAAGAGAACCATCAAAAATTTCCTTTTGGTACTTTACAATTCGTTACAGTTACTAACTTCGTTTTTTTTCAATTTGCATGTCAACATCCTGTACAAATAGATGCGGAACGGTATCATGATAAATACAAGGCGTGCCGTGACAAATGGTAACAGAGTGTTTTTATATATTTTTAGAATACCATCTTGGTGTGGCCCGCCGCGGTACTAATTGGACACACAATACGTCTTCGCTCAAAACTTTTGGGCATTATGTATATTTTCGATATTGTCCTCAATGAGTGCTTGAGTGACAGTTGTTGTGTTTATTGCAGCAAACTCGGATTCTTAAGCTCTGTAATCTTTATTTGTATCAATGACATGTATTTTCTCAATGTTTACTTCAAACTGTCCATTTCTAAGAGCAATAGCGATAGCAAGAGTGAGATAGCTCTTCATCCTCTGCAGTTACTTGTTAGTAGAAGGTTTCCCTTTGGGCATTATTTATATTTTTTATAGTTGTTCTCAATTAAATGTAAAGTGACGTTTGTTGTTTAATGAGTGGCAGTTGATGTGTTTATTACAGCAAACTTGAATTCTTAAGCTCTGTAATCTTTGTTTATATTTTAAGCATCTATTTTGTCTACGTTTACTTCAGAGTTTCGCTTTTTAAGAGCTCGTAACAGCTGTTCTTTCTTGGGCTATACTTATAGACAAATGTTTAGATTTAGAATCTGTTGTCCTTTTTCTCATCAAAAGAAGACGTTTTAGTTCAATTGAAAAATAAATAACAAATTACATTAAAATTGAATTTAAAAAAAAAATGTTTTAAACTTGATGTACTTTGGTTCGAACTTTAAAAATCTTAAGCCAGTTGTGCTGTATAAAGTTCAATATGTTATTGAAGAGAGAATGTCACGAGCGCAAGCTCATGTAAAGTACAGCCAACATATTTATCACAGACCTGAATAAATCACCAAATACCTTTCAGTACAAGCGAAAAGCTGTCACATATTATAACTTCCAAATGTCTTACAAATTGGTTGAACAAGAGCACAAACCATAGTTCCATTAACTGTGAAACTGTTACAAGTCTAGTAATACTAATGTTGACATTTGTCGTGTTATTTAATGCACATTCGGACACTCCATTTGAATCAAATTTAGCATCGCATTATTTACGATGTACCCAGGTCGAAATGGGTCATTCTCATCGGATGTCGTTATTCTGGTAAGAATTACACTTATAAGATAAACATAAGTACAAAAGTCACTTTTGCTACAGACGATATTGACCTGTTATTAATTAAGGGCCTATGGTTAATATTTCTAATGGAAACCGTATCCACCACCACCACCACTACAGCCCATTAACGTCCCACTGCTGGGCACAGGCCTCCACTCTCATAGGAGAGAGGGAATTAGAGCTTAGACCCACCACGCTGCTCCAATGCGGGTTGGCAGGAAATCGTATCATAAATAAACAATCCTGATAGTATTGGTCCATAATATCCTGTTACCTGTCTAACAGACGCTGCTTATACAACATAATCGGCTTTCTAAATAAAATGAATTAACATTATAAATATCCCACTGTATTTTAAAGTGCAGATAAAGTTATGATCACATTGTAGTAATGTTTACATAGTGTAAAAATTGTTTTCCAATGCAATGAGTTGTGCTAGAAAAATATGAAAAATCATATTCGATGACAAGAGTGCCAGAAATAATGCTCTGACAGCGTATACGGAGAAAGATCATTTTTCATCTCGCCAAAGCTTTTGTCGAGCGATGACGACTTCTATGCGATATCAATACGACATGACTACTATACGTCCGACAACCAAGTAGAGATTTACATATTTATACAACTTCGATATACAGTTTAACTTGTAAAAGCTTTGAACATTTTAATTATATCAAACGCACCATTGGATATAGCATGATGGATGTTCATGAATCTAAAACGGTGTGGCAGTTTAAAAGATATTATCTCTTACCTATACATTTGCAAATGATGACATAGCTTATAACTGTTAAAGAAAAATGACCAGTCATAACCAATGCGGAAATAAACAGTAATCTTATCTTAAAGATAGTACCTATTTGATTCTGTGAACACTGTAATATGCTGCTTAACAGAATTCGTAAGATTTAGAAATATTCGATAAAATTAGTGCTGAGTTTCTTTACGACATTTGTTTTCGTATCGTGTCGTGAGATATAAAATCAATAAGCATACCCCATTTCCCGATCAAAATTTTAACAAGCTTTGGTTCGAAGGAAATAGATTAATTTCGCTTGTACTTTGTGTTGGGAATAATATAAAGTAGCCTTGTTAAAATGATTAACGCCGACCGTTATTGTTCATAACCCAAACAAATAGTTCCCTTAACGCTGAATTTAGAACGCATTAAATAATTTGTAGGCTGGGATTGTTATTTATTATGATTAATAAGATGACTGGAGTCTTGAGTTATTGTACTTATCTAGCCATTTGAGTATTGAATGTGCCTCCCTAAGTGAAACTATACCTACATTAATGTAGGAAAGGTGAACTTCAAAATTTTAGTTATTTGAAATATAAGTTCATCGATGCATAGCGAAGTAACTATTATTAAATCTGTAGTATAAAGAAACTACTAAGTATTACGGGGTAAACCTATGGCATTATTTCTCAAACATTTGAGTTCCTACTCTCAAGATATAATAATTTTACGCTACCGCGCCGATTGCAAGTGCATTAAAGGATATAAATAATAGTTCTTTATTCAAATAAACTCTTACAGGTGATAGGCTCAAGATGCCCTACAAGATATTATTTATGGTACGGTTACCTACTCTTTTACAAAATTCGACTTACAATTATTTAACGCCGTGTAGATCTATAAAGATGATGTGTACTTAATTGCAGTCTAGCACATTGCACAATCACCTCCTGTATAAAAAACATAATGTAAATTAATTTAAAAAAAAAACGATGATAGCTACATGACTATTGCCATGTACCAATGTCATTCAGAAAGTTTATTACTAATTAGAACTATAAATACACAAAAGGCAATTCTCTTTATGGCTTTGGACATTGTTAAATGCTCGATGGGTGGCCCGTTCTATTCCCGTCATAGACAAAACTAACATCTCACCATAAATAACTGGTTTTGGTTAATTAATAATGAAACCTCTTTTGTTCTATAATTAAAGGAATTAGACGGTTATTTGGATGTTGCATTTTGTCATTTTATGATGGCTCTTAGTAATCTTTTTGTTTGTTTTTGAGAACGTGCAGTCTTTTTCTTTAATTTAACTAAATGCTAAGGCCGTGACTTCTGGTCTGGTTTCTGGTCTCTCTTGAGAATAAGTTTCTGGGATTAAAAGCGCATAGTTGCATTATTGCAATATAGCCTACTACATTTCTGTACAAATGTCATCGAAATTGGTTCATATGTAAAAGTCATATTTGCAATCATATTTAGCTAACTAGATGATGCCCGCGACTTCGCCGTGTGGATATCTCTTTGATTTTCCGAGATCAAGAGATGCAAGTTATCTTTGTAGCAAATTTCATAAAAATCATCAATCATGTCCACAGCAGAGAAAATAATGAATAATTCCCCTTCTCAGCAGAATCTTTTTTCCGAACCGTTGGTAGAGTCAAACATGACGTAACATGAGACACCAGCCCCCCAATCATGTAAGAATGGCCGATCATAACGGTAAGTTCGTCGTCAAAGTGAAATAAACCATAAATGCATTGAATTAGAGCTCAATTTCGTGTATCCATTCTTATACGTTAGAATATCGTACATACCTAAACGTATAAGAATGGGTACACGAAATTGAGCTCTAATTTAATGCTGTTATGGTTTATAAACTTTGACGACGAACTTTAACATTTTGATCGTCCATTCTTACATGATCGGGGGGCTGTAGGTATGTCCTACACGTTTAAAAAAAATAGTTTATTAATAATTATATTTTAAAGATCATTGGTGACATCAGACAACACAGAGAGTGCTATGTATTTTAATATTCACAGTTCATTAACTATCTATAGTTTTCCTTTAGTCTGTGAATATGTAGAAATATTTCGTTCTGTTACAATGCAATAAAGCATTTAATTAGACGGCATGATTTGCAGATTGTGAACGGTAGCTGACGAATACTTGTAAAAACATTGTTAATAGGTTAAGTTTGAAAGTTGACGGAATAATGGAAGTCATCGAGGTACGAAACGTTTTTATTCTTTTTTTTTTTGATTTTTTTAATCTTATAGAGTTCGGTAACCTTAACAAAGAGAATTAGAATTAGGTTAAAAGTCTAGAGTACCGTGCTTTATTGGCAGCTATAGATTTTCGTTAAGTACTCACAATTCATCATTAAGATCAATAGAGTTCAACAACCTGTCTAGAGTACCTACAGTAGACATCAACGAGTGTATAATATAATCATCACATTCATATAGAGACTTATTTCTTTTCTACACGTCTACTTTAGACTCTAAAGTAGTCGTATAGAAAGTTAGAGTTTGTTTATGAAGAAGAGTTTAAGAAAGAAGAGCTATAAGAAGTTTAGAGTACCAACCTAGAATTTTTTTTTTTTCTCTGTGCAATATCATGCGATCATTTTTCTGACTATGAGCAGATGTGTTGAAGATTTTGTGACTTTTTATGACTTTTCCCATTGAAAAAATAATTTAAACTGAGCCTGGATTAACGTCTATCCAGGTCTAAAATGTTTTTCCTTTTTATTAGGCGCCTGAGACAGTCTCGGAAAATGAGTTAGACTGCCAGCTGATTGGGATGGTGCTGTAGCCACGACTTGTATTTGGCGCTACAAAGCTGTATTTCTTCTTTCACTGTTTTAATATTGAACCTATAGAAGGATTAAAAAATCATACTAATATTATAAATGCGAAAGTGTGTTTGTTTGTTGGTTTGTTGGTTTATTGGTTTGTTGGTTTGTTGGTTTGTCCTTCAAACACGCCGCAACGGAGGAACGGATCGACGTGATTTTTGGCATGGGTATTATTGAGGACCCGGAGAGTGACATAGGCTACTTTTTATCCCGGAAAATTAAGGATTTCCCGCGGGAATCAAAAAACTTAAAACACGCGGACGTAGTCGCGGGAATCAGCTAGTACCTACATAATATTAGAGGAACAGCGATGTGTCAGTGGCTTGCATACTGTGTGTGTAGAATCGTAATCGTAAACGTTTGTCAAACGGGTAAGTAATTTGAACTGCTTAAGGAGTTCAAAGAATTTTCTCTGGTCTAGTCTGAGGCTTCGGCCGTAGCTAGTTACCAGTAACCACCCTACCGGCAAAGACGTACCTACAACCTACCGCAAAGCTATTTAAATTTTCGGTACGATGCCGTGTATATATGGTATAGGTATGGGTTTTACATAACTGCCATACCTCTAACAGGTTACCTGCTACCATCTTAGACTGCATCATCACTTAGGACAGATCATCGCATTCTTTGTCTTTGATTTTTTGGAACGTAAGTTCCTTATTTTTTAATTTGGTTTCCATAGTGAAGATACACACCCTATAGTGAAGACACAGACTCATCATCAAAATCGGTCCACGCGTTTAGGCTGTAGCTGTCCTGCAAGGAACAAACAAACATTTTATATTGACTAATGAACACATGACTGCCTCGTTGGTCTAGTGGTTGGCATGTTAGACTACGGCCGAAGAGGTCCCGGGTTCGAGTCCCGGGTCAGGCCGTTATTGAGTATTGGGTTTTTCTGAATAGAAATTCTCAGTATACTAGCCGGAGTTAGGAAGTTGGTGGTGTTTCACCCCCGCGCCCCGTCGCGTCGGTCCCGGCTATTATCACTAACATGATAATAGTCTTAAAAGCCCGCCAACCCGCATCGGAGCAGCGTGGTGGGTCTAAGCTCTAATTCCCTCTCTCCTATGAGAGTGGAGGCCTGTACCTATACCCAGCAGTGGGACTTTATAATGGGCTGTAGTGGTGGGTGGTGGTGGAATGAACACATAACCCTGTGCGTTCCCTTGTGGGGAAAAAAAAGCATAACCAAAGCACAGATACCAAAGATTCGTACATCCATGCACCTAAGTATAAATACCTACCTAAGTTATCTGCAAAATTGTTTTCGGTACAGACAATCGTAACGAGGCCATGACTAAGCGGAACTTTTGTGAACTAAGTAACTTAAGAGGTAATTTCATTGCAGACGATTTAACCCTTTTGTGTTCCGTTTGATTAATGTTGGCATAAAAAGTACCATTTGTGTTTTTCTTTTTCTAAAACATTGGAGTATGTGATCAAAGTTTTATTATGTTGTTCGCATATCCAACGAGATTTTATAGCAATACACGAACATTTTAACTTTTAAAAATCACATTTATGCTAGAGAATTGTTTTTTTATTCCACTACAAGTTAGCCCGTGACTGCGATCTCACCTGGTGGTAAGTGATGATACAGTGTAAGTTGGTAGCGGGCTAACCTGTGAGGCATGGCGGTCATGTTAAACCCATACCCCTAATCAGTTTCTACACAGCATTGTATCGGAAAGCTAAGTCGGTTGTGCGGTACGTTTTTGCCAGTAGGGTGGTAACGAGCCACAGCCAAAGCTTCCCTGCCGGGAATCGAACTCGGAACCTCCCATTACAAGACCACAGAGCTCACCACTGCGCCAGGGAGGTCGCCAATAGTCTTTAAAAGTAGTCGATATATATTCTTTTCATATCAACTTTGGAATAAACTTGGACAGCATCACAAAACTTAAATCAGGAATGTGGCGTTGGATTTACAAAGCTAGGTATGCGTCAACAACAATCAACAAGTATAATTATTGGACGATCTGACAACAACAACAATGTTGATGTTATAAAATACAACAATTAACGAGGCACCAACTTTAGTGACTGTGACCACTGTAAATCAGACAGAACAAGCGCCGTAATAATTTTGCACAGGTTTTATTATAACAATAAAGACGAGCTTGGACGTTTTTAAACCACAAATTTGTCTGATTCAAAACAAAACATTGCTTTGATGTTCGAATTCCTTGATGCTTTTACAGTGGTTTTTTATAATCCGATACGTTAAAGAGACGGTTAAGATCCGATTATGATACGATCGCACCTTACGTTATTCAAAAAATCTTATACCTTCGTTCTAATAAGACTTTGTACTTATACGATGGGACGCGTCGGAACAAAACAGCTTCTGTAAAATTCGTCAAAACAGACAAATTTAACGCCCACCCTCCCGCTACTAAACATTCGGGATAAACAAGCAACCAGGAATGAAATACCACACTAAGGAGATACTTTCTTTTCTTGGAGGTAGGTACCTATATTCGAAGGTGTAGGTAGGTTGAGTAGGTCAACCTGTAGTATGCAATTTGTACCTACGAGTAGGTATTGGTAACTACAGGCATCGATCCACTGTATGATTAATACCTTAGCTACGGTATTAGAAACAATCGTTGTACTTACCTTAGAGATCGCATGTCTTGAGTGGGTTATGTTTGTCATATTTTATGTCACAGAGAAAACCTAACAGATCTAAGTATTTTTCTAAGATTCATCATATCATCTATAATATTATAATTAATGCGAAAGTGTGTTTGTTTGTTGGTTTGTTGGTCAACGTGATTTTTGTCATGGGTATAGTTTAGGACCTGGAGAGTGAAATAGGCTACTTTTTATCCCGGAAAATAAGGAGTTCCCGCGGGAATCATAAAACTTAAACCAAGCGGATGAAGTCGCGGGTTTCTGCTATTTAAACATAAATAAGATCCAGGAAGAAAAAAAACAGTACGTAACGTAATTACGATAACAAAAAGCAACAATCGGTCCTGTAGCCGGCTTCAATTAAACTCGAACATTCCCGTGTTCGCGGAGATTTACGTCGCGGTCGCCGCGGCCCACGACGTCAGTTAAGGGTTAATTAGAGATTCGCGTACCACCGAGAAATTTATGCGCCCGCGCCGCGCACGAGACAATTGATTGCCAGATGGCAAGTGACGCACGCGCAGCTTAGGTTTGGTGCAAAACACAAAATCCACGCTTGCATGCAAATATCCATAGTAAAATTATAGGTTAACTAGCTGATGCCCGCGACTTCGTCCGGTTTTTATGTCCAAATAAGTTTTTTAAATTCACTCAGGAACTCCTTAATTTTCCGAGATAGCCTATGTTACTCTCCTCAAGTATACCTACCCATGCAAAAAATCAAGTCAATCCGTTGCTCTGTTTCGGATAAATTGAAGAACAAACCAACAAAAAACACATTTTCGCAGTTATAATACATATTAGTATATAGTATGATGTGCATGTGTGTCTGTCTGACTGACTCTTGACTGATTCGCAGATTTCTACCCCATTCATAACATTATTAAGTCAAGTGTGGGATTAATCCCGAGGTTTTTTTTCACCGGTAGAGCATATTAATATTTGATCGCTTAAAATGCACATAGTTCAAAAAAGTTAAATTCCCGAGATTAAAACCTTGAATGGAATACTCTTGCAGTGCATGTATTTCCTGCCACGTATAACATAAATAGCTTCAAGGCAAAAGTGAATAGGGATATTCTAGGCAAACGCGCTCCAACCTAGACCTCATCATTGCTTTGTATAGTCCCACCAACATATCTGATCCGGTGGCCAAAATTGGAACTAATTTTTATGCCTGTTTAGTTTTGGTTTTTAAAATTGAACAACCCGAGTAGCGTTCACTAAAATGTTCACTAGCGGCTAGCGGACCAAAAATTATTAAAGTTGAACTCGCTACCGCCTATCACTTAGCCCACTTGAAAGTAGTTTTTGTCTAAATGACCAGCTTTATTTATTGTCATTATAACAAGGGGTCGCATAGACCGTACACGACTGTATTTCTTCAGCCAAGTACTGTATTTTATTATTCATTTACGGCCACAATACTTCAAGCTTAAAGGTATTACTGACATTCTTCATCAAGGTACTTTATACATAAAATATTTAGGTAGATTAGAAACATGCAATTTATCTATATAAGAAAAATTAATTGGCATTTCGCAGACTTAAATAAATAAATCTTTATTTGGGATTACAATTGATGCAAATAAAAATAAACATAATTAAATTCCGTACAAACCTGTAGTAAGTTTTACGATTTATGACGTATTAAAAATAAAAATTACGTTTGTTGTATGGGAGCCCCCCTTTAATATTTACTTTATTGATATTTAATTATTTATTTTGAAAGGTAATATACAAGTTAATATTCTGTGAAAATTTGAACCGTCTACCTGTTACCGTTTTTAATATTGAGCAAAAAAATACGAAAAAAACACGTTTATTGTATGGGGACCCCCCTTAATTTATATATTTTTTTGATTTCTAGTATTTGTTGTTATAGCGGCAACGGAAATACATCATTTGTGAAAATTTCAGCTTTCTAGCTATCACGGTTTATGAGATACAGCCTGGAGACAGACAGACAGCGGAGTCTTAGTAATAGGGTCCCGTTTTTACCCTTTGGGTACGGAACCCTAAAAATACTGAAATAAACAATGCACACTGTTCATTGCTTTACACACCTTCGAGAAAATTATGAAGAACTAGATGATGCCCGCGACTTCATCAGCGTGGCCTAAGTTTTTCGATTCCCGCGAGAACTCCTTAGTTTTCCGGAATAAAAAGTAGCCTACTCCTTCTCCGGATACAACCTATCCCTGTATTCAATTTGATCACAATCGGTTGAACAGGTGGTCCGTGAAAGCGTAGCAGACAGACGGACACACTTTCTTATTTATAATATTAGTATGGATTCTCGAGCGTGCAGGTATCCTCACGGTGTTTTCCTTCACCGTCCGAATCAATTGACATTAAATTTAATATAATACGCTCAGGACTTAAGAAAAGTTGGAGGTGCGTGCCCGGGGATCGAATCCGTGACCGGTCGTGTGTCTTAACCATTCGGCTATCACCGCTCCTTTAATCTCATTATTCCTGGGCAATTAAATTGGCACCAAAGCACGCAGGAAATCCAAAGACGCAAATTATCTATGCTCATCCACGAAATATATAAAATAAATCAAAATAGCTATAACGTCCTCCATTAAAATGACTAATACATTGTTAAAATGTATCATAATGGCGGTATTTAGAGATATGATAGAGGAAATATGCGGTGAAAGTCACGCGTTAAAGATATATTTCATCTGAAAAGATTACTCTTAAGCCCCACTTTGACATTGTGTATGAATAATTAGCTGGGTATGCTGACGGTATTTTTGTATAGTTTTTTTAATAATAGCTATGCTTTTATTAATAGTTTTCAGCAGGCACTATGACAGCTGTAATTGAGTTCTGAAATTAATTTTCCATGTTTTCTTATCTTATGAAAATTAAATAGACTTTTATTTTTCTGTGGAAAACTACTCGACTTTTTTAGAATGAAAATTATGTAATAGGTATAAGGTATATACCTCGTTCAGTAAAAACTATAAATATTTTAAATGGTAGGTACACCGGGCCAGTTTCAACCATCATTTGGAACTTTTGGGTTAATCGACATACGTACCTACTACCTACTACCTACTGAAAAAAAATCTGGAAAATTCCCATGCTTTCTATCTATGCTAGTATCAAAAGCGAAATGTAAAAAAAGAAGATTAAATTTGGGAAAATTCCAAACGCGATGGCGTTAATGCGAGATCGCATTTATCATTATCAACGTGTTATCAACGCCTCTGACTTTACCGCCTTTGTAGCTGAATGGAGGGTGCTACTGTTGTATCTTACCATCTTAATCGACTGTCAGTCTGGGTCAGTTGAATACCTAGGCAACTACGATAATTCATTTCCAAAGTTTCAATTCACTTGTGAATAAGGAGCTACGCTCACGGCCACGCCGTCAGACAATCGGTGACCGATTTTTTGTCGGCAAAAAATGAAACTGATTGCTTGATTTGTGGGTGTTTGTTATGTAAAAAGCCTTTAAAAAAATCGTAAAGGAACACTTGTTGAGACGTCGAGGCTAATATACAATTGACGTATTTCTTAATGACAAAGTTGTATGGCAGCAATCGACTTTGGGTCCAGCACTCCACAGGAGTATAATAACTTACACTAATGTATTTAATTTATATACCTACGTATTGTAATATCTTGTATTCTTAAAAAGCGCAACTGCTGAGTTTCTTGCCGGCTTTTCTTAGCAGAATCTGCTTTCTAGCCCGGTGGTAGAGTCAAAACATGACGTAACATAAGAGACACCTGTATGTCCTACGTGTTTTAAATAAATTGAGTTTATTGAGTTAAAAATCGGTCAGAAACAAAGTTGGTGCAAGTTGCAAACCGGCTGATCCGATTATCGGTGGAAAACGAAATGTATGAGCTAACGCATACTACTTAGTCACTGACAATTTTATTTTTTTATTTTTATTTATTGGGGACGATTAACAATTAATTACACATTCAATTGGTGAATTCATGCAATGTACTTCCCAAGACAGCCACCGGCAAAGTGACGGACGTGTGCGTTGAATCGGTCACATAAAGTCGGTGATAAAATCGGCCCGATTCGGACCTACAAAAAGTCTTACGTGAGCGGAGCCCCTAAGGCCTGCTTGACGAGACGCTGGGTTACCTACGTTTAACCCAGGAATAAATTTGAAATTTAGACAGTAGTTTTATACGAATTCTGTCAAAGTAGCAGCTAGCTTTGAGTTAAAAGGATAACCCGGAGTTCTGCAACCGGCCTAAGTCAAAAAATTATAGCTTAGTAGCTGACACACTACCGCTCCCGTTATAGAAATTTCGAAAATATTGTGACTAACATTGTTGTACAATTTTAGTACCTACAGTTTTTTTTAGTTTTTGTTTTATTAATTTTATTTTGGTGACTCAGATAGTTTCAAAATGTTTTTAAGTATTTTTGTAACCTACAAGTTTCTTTATATTACATACTAAATAATTCAAAATAAGTATATTTTTAATTATTGAACCGCTAAAGTTGTAAATAACAGCTTTTAAAATTTTATCCTTTATTTCGTATAGCCGACTTCTTAGTTAATTCTTAAATAACAAACAACTATAATTAAGTATTATACATGATGTCCTAATTAAAGCGACATTGGCCCAGAATTCAAAAGTCATAATACAAAATACAAGTGACATTGTTAATAATGCGAAAAATTTCGCAACACAATTAAACAAAAGCCGTTCGACAGCAGTGAAGGGAGTCCCTCATTAATTTAACATTTTTTTTTCAAGACGCCTCCTATTCAATGATTGAGAACCATATAATTACGACCTGACAAAGTGCGGCTGACAACTCAAATGTTTAAGAGTGTGTGAATACAACGCCTACAATAACTTCACCTCGACTTTGTCTCTTTGCAATTATAACACCCCCTGTATATCACTACAAACTTACGACTTACATCTAGAAAAATCTAAAGTAAACTCTACTGATACAGGCATAGAGTTGATTACAAATTATTATAGTTGTTGAATATAAAGAGGTAAATAGTTCGTATTTACTAAGAAGTGTCACATAAGGTGGGGTGTCACGCAAACTGTTAAGATGTGTCTAGTGACATATCAAAGTATAGTTTTGTGGTTTCATATTAATTAATGACACAAAAGGGAAATGAGTGTCGACTAATTAATACTTTGCATGGTTTTTATTGTTTGATCTCTGAATGCTGTATATTTACGTGTAAATTATACCTGAGATCTTAAATAAATTCATAGTTTAAATCTTTTTCATCACCATTTCAACCCATTGTTGGCTCACTGCTGAGCACGAGTCTGCTCTCAGAATCAGAAGTGTTTGGCCGTATTCCACCACGCTGGCAAGTGGGTGCGCTTAACTTTTTCATAGTTGTTGTTTATTAATACCAAACCAGTAGACAGTTTTACAGTCAGTACTACGAACAACCTCCTTGGTCACTGTCTCGTTGGTCTAGTGGTTAGCATGTTCGACTGCGGCCGAAGAGGTCCTGGGTTCGAGTCCTGGGTCGGGCCACAACAGGTATTGGGTTTTTCTAACAAGAAATTCTCAGTACTAGCCCGGAGTTAGGAAGTTGGCGGTGTGTCACCCCCGTGCCGGAGAGCACGTTAAGCCGTCGGTCCTGCGCCTGATCTCTCTCCGGTCGTGTCGGATTTTCCGTCCCATCGGGCTATGAGGGTAAAGGAACAGAGAGTGCACCTGTGTATGCGCACACACTTGTGCACTAGGTACCTATAATATATCCCGCGCAGATGACTAATCTCTCTGGAGATAGGTCGGCGCGGGCCGAATTTCGGACATTATTACTACGAACAAAGAAGTTTATCGACGTATCGTTATGTGACCAAGAGAAGACCTTGTATAAGGGTTGTAAAATATAATCCCTTTCCAATAATCAAAACCTAAATAATTCATACGAACCGACAATCGCAATAAAAAGTGTAGAGGGGTTATAGTAAAAAATCGACGTAATGAGAGTGGTCGGCACATCCATATTTAATTGGACGGACGCAGCCGGGAGCGTGGCTAGTTTACGAGCCCAGAGGGGCGATTTTAACTTTTTTTTATATACTTTTTTTTTCAAATGCCCGATAGGCTGAAGTGGTATTGTGAAGAGGACAGTAGTGGACGACGTTGGGAGATTATGGACATGGCTAGTTTGATTAAATGTCCGGCTCGAAGGATTTGAATGACTGGAATATGAAATTACACACGCAAGCTTTCCTAAAATCCCACCCCATAGGATGCAGCGATGTACTATTATCGTACCTAACATATTTTCTGTCATGATTATGAAGGTTTTTGAAGCACTTTTTAAAATTAGGTATAAATCTCTGTAGAATAATACCTTGCAACCTACCCTACCTGCACTTGTTTTTAATCATGCACTAATATAATAATTTAGTTTTAATCACTGTTAGGGTGGACACATTATAATGCTCGTATTCAAATATATTATGTTCAAAACATAATGCATTTTAGCAATCTTCAGAAATGCGTGGATGTTTTTTTTTATTTCCTTTAGATTATGTAAGTTTTTAATTATCTTTGCATAAAATTCGATTCGTTGCTTCATTCCAGCGTGACCGAAGAACAGACGTACATATAAACAAACTTTCGCATTTACAAAAATTAGTAGAATAAGTAGTTGTTCATTTTTATTATCGTGTTATAACTTATATAGACCAGGGTAGAAGCCTTTAAAAATAATAAAAAGTGAAAAAAAATAATAGTAGGATGAAACCCATTAGAAAAGAAAGGGAATATTATAAAAATGAACGGAAAAATAATTTACGGGCGATCTGAGGTCGGGAAGGGGATGGGGGGGGGGTTTAAGGGTAAAAAACGGTTTTTCTCGATTTCCGGCAAAACTAAAAGTCCTAATATTTATTAACTTATTAATTATTAATTTTATTAACTTATTTGTTTAATAATTATAGTAGTATATTTTGATTCGCAATTTTTTTTTTATCAATGTAACATGTAATCTAACGTTTTTCGAGTAATTAAAGTGTAAATTTTAATAAATAGCTCAAAATTATTTATAATAATTAAAAAAAAAATTTCGAGTTCGAGTTTTCGATTTTCGATTTTTGCATTTTCTGAGAAGATTTACTACAGTTACATATATTTTTTTTTTCACCATCGGAAAGTAGAGATTTCAACGAACAGAAAACATACCAACTTTTTGAAAAAAGCTGGTATTTTGACGGGTGAATTTTCGATTGAAAATTAGGGTGCTTTTTCGATATTAATTCAAAATAAGTTGAAAAAATAAATATTTTTACTCAAATAAATTACAGCGTATTTGGGACATAAAAAGGTAAGTTTTCACCAAATTTCGTTAAAAAAAAAAAAATTTTGTAAAAGATAAAAATAAAAAATCAAAAACTTGGTTTTTTGAATTTTTCACATAAATTTTGAGGTTATGTGAAAAAAGTGTAAATACAAAAGTTTTAGATCTTTTTATTACCTACAACTTTGCCATTTAACTTTTTTCGATAGGACTTTTAGTTTTGCCGGAAATCGAGAAAACCCGTTTTTTACCCTTAAACCCCCCCCCCCCCCCCCCCCCCATCCCCTTCCCGACCTCAGATCGCCCGTAAATTATTTTTCCTTTCATTTTTATAATATTCCCCTCCTTTTCTAATGGGTTTCATCCTACTATTATTTTTTTTGGTTTTAAAAATTATCGACCCTGGTCTATATAGTCCAATGGATCCTTAAGTAACATATTATTTACAACTCTGAACCGTGATAAAGCTTTGGAGTTTCATTACCTAAATGGTTTTGTTTTCTTATTCTATAATTAAATATAATCTTATCCATACTAATATTTCCACACCCAAAGGGGGTCGCACCAGTCAATTGCATAAAAAACCCGCGAAATAATATCGAAAAGCCATAAATGTGGGAGCAACATAAAATATAAACAAACACGGGATGAGAATCGAAGCGAGCGCTAGTATTGTACGTTCTTTATACGTTCATAATATTTTACAGCCTTTTTCTATCGTCCAATGCTTTTACAGTGAAGATACCTGGATGTAAACCCTATGATATTACAGTAAAGATAAAAAGATCAATATCTTACCCCTTTTCCGACTGAGCATTTGTAATGGTAAACTTTTTTAGAATCTTTATGGCAGGATAAAACCACAGAAAAGGTAATCATACTTATATTATAAATGCGAAAGTGTGTTTGTTTGTTGGTTTGTCCTTCAATCACGCCGCAACGGAGCAACGGATCGCCGTGATTTTTGGCATGGGTATAGTTCAGGACCCAGAGAGTGACATCGGCTACTTTTTATCCCGGAAAATTGAGGAGTTCCCGCGGGAATCAAAAAAACTTAAACCACGCGGACGAAGTCGCGAGCATAATCTAGTCTTTGTATAAGTCAGTGGTATAAGCTAGTATCAAAAGCGAAATGTAAAAAAAGAAGATTAAAATTGGGAAAATTTACTTATAAACAGCTAGTAGTTGATAAAACCTAGGCTAGGCCAAATGTAAGTGACAGAAAAGCTAAAACTTCTTTGTCTCTGTCCCTCTAGTTTACAAGGAGAGAGACAGTAATTATTCGATTTGGAATTATTTCTTGAACTTTCGGATATTGCAGACGCAGACTACGGCAGTCAGTATATATGCTGCAAAGACAACTATTTGGGTTTCAGTCTATAATATACAGTCAGATTTCTTAAAATAGGCACTCGAAGTGTGAAGTCTTCAATTAAAGTAAAATCCCCTCACAACAAAACGTTTCTCAAAATTCCTTATAAATACCCATAATCCTGTAACCATTGTACAAATCGATATTCCAAAATGTTCTCACATCCTTCGTTTACATAAACTTGTTTGCATATCCATTGCGTAATTCGTTCATCACCTTCTTCATAATGTCGGTAATGCAATCGCAATGGATGTTAAACAGCGTGGTGATGCTATCAGATGGATTACTTTGGTACATTTTCAGCCAAAATATACGCGGTAATCCGTGTATTGTTGGTAGAATTCAATTTAAAATCTATACAGTTCGCGGACAAAGCTTGATTGATTACCCTTTAAAATGTATTTCCAATGGAAATTGTGATCGGAACATGTATTTTAGGTAAGTACTTGTTTTTTTACTGTTGGTATTTTACTAACATGGAGTGTATCTTTTTGTATTTTTTCTGTTTATTTTAGAAACCTGTAAGTGTACATGGCGCTTCGGAAGGTCATAGGATTATCATACTTAATACATTATAAATGCGAAAGTGTGTTTGTTCCGCAACGGAGCAACGGATCGACGTGATTTTTTGCATGGGCATAATTGAAGACCTCGGGAGTGGGGAGTGACATAGGCTACTTTTTATCCCGGAAAAATAAAGAGTTTCCGCGGGAACCAAAAGTCCTCAATCCACACGGACGAAGTCGAGGGCACTAGCTAGTCATACTTATATTATACTTATACAGTTAATGAGATAGTGGTCAAGCAAAAATTTCCTCGATACGAAGTTAGTACACTACTCACAAAAAATAGGTAATTTAATTTCTTCTATTAATGTATTCTTGTCATTTCCGAGTCAATTACACCTTCATCTGAATGAACCTTTGTGCATCTTAGTTTCATTTTATTACTAAAAGGTGCCTTCCGGTGGACAATTGCCAAGAATCAAAGTAAGATCGCGCTCCATCTCTCTCGCACTTGTTTAATTACGATATTTCCGTCTCACAACTGTCACCGGGCATGCAGTGAATGAAAGAGGTTTTTTTATATGTCGTTTTGCAATACCTCTGACGCTGAGCCAAGTAGTGAGTGGATATTATAATAACGCCAGTATGCTTACTCCCAGTTTTAACATTGCAAATACGATTGAGTGACGTGAGCGTTCGATCGCATTTGCGTCAAACTAAAATGAACCATAATCACATTGATTTAGAGCTCAGTTTCGTGTATGCATTCACAGTGAGCGCTCCAAACGGTACGTTTCGAAATTTAAATCGGTTGCACTGAATTTGTGGCTCTAAATCAATGATATTAAGGTTCATTTTAGTTTACGCAAATGTGATTCACCTCACTTAGTGAGACCGTATTTTAAATTCGATCAATCTCAGAGTAAGGGTACAGAACCGAAATGAATGTCGTAATGGGTCCTTTTAGGTACGTACAAAGATACTAGGCGTAGGGTTTTCATGATGCGCAAATATGATGACAATATACAGTACCTACTGAATATCACTACTCACTAACCAAGTAGGTAGGTACCAACCGATCGACGTGATCTTTTGCATACTTAGATAGAAAATGACATTGAAAGTGACATAAGCTCCTATAAACATCTTGGAAAATTATGAGAATAGTAGGTATCTACTTACTAGCGAATTTTTTCGAAAATTTCTTTTTGTCCAAAAAAACCTGCTATCCTTAACTTTTCTCAAAAAGACCACATACTGTCGGGGCAATTGAAATTGCCTCAAAATAAAAAAATTGTTAACTAGTAGGTAGTTAGGTTAGGTACTAGTTAGTAGTTACATAGTAGGTACATACCTAGAAGAAAAATGTAAAATTCTCATATTCTGGATTATTAATCAAACCGGAAATCAATATTCTAGAGAGGACCGCGGACCTGCTATTTAGCAGGTCCTGGGTTCCCTCAAGATCATAATACCAGCCCCCCAATCATGTAAGGATGACCGATGAAATCGTTAAAAATATGCGGCAAAGTAAATAAACCATAACAGCATTAAATTAGAGCTCAATTTCGTGTACCCATTCTTATACGTTTAGGTATGTAGTATGTACGATACTCAAACGTATAAGAATGGATACGCGAAATTGAGCTCAAACTCAATTCATTTATGGTTTATTTTACTTTGACGAAAATCTTTAACGTTTGATCGGCTATTCTTACATGATTGGGGCCCAGATTCGAAGCTAACACCACAGAATAGGTAGGTAATAGCACAGATCATAGAGGTATTATAATTATACCTACTATAATATTATACATCTATGGCACAGATGTAGTACTACATCTGTGGGTAATAGTCGCTAACACTGATGAAATACGTTGTTTATATTGCTCTAATAAGTACCTACACAGAAATACCTAAGTACTACGTGAAGGAAAGGAAATTGGTAACATGGTAATGCAATACAACATGATTATGTTAATTTTTATCAGAAATATCATGAGAGCGAAAACACACTACGGACAAAAAAAGTAAGGCGGAACACTAATGTCCGCGTTTATGATGTTTTTTTTATACAAAGAGCGCACAAACTGAGCGACAGGACAAAAGTCAAAACGTCCTTCCACTACAACGCTTACGTTACAGTGGCAGTTTTGTCCTGAACGGTCCCTATAGTGTGTTTAAGCCCTTACTCGAAGGTGGAAATTGAACCTACTCTCTCAATTTATGCAAATAGTCTAGAAGGGCGACGACGACTGTTTGCTAAAGAATAAATTAATAGATTATATTATTGTAATAATTATATTCATTGAATAATACTAGATATTGCCCGCGACTTCGTCCACGTAAATTTAGGTTTGTCAACTCCTATTCCGAGTCAGTTAGAACTTATTTAAATCTACTAGATGATGCCCGCTACTTCGTCCGCGTGGATTAAGTTTCTTCAATTCCCGCGGGAACTCCTTAATTTTCTCGGATAAAAAGTAGCCCATGTCCTTCCCCGGGATACAAACTATCCCTGAACCAAATTTCATCAAAATCGGTTGCACAGGTGGACCGTGAAAGCGTACCAGACAGGCAGATAGACAGATGGACAGACAGACACACTTTCGCATTAGTATGGAAGTATGGATATATTTTAAGTAATTTGTTTGGAAAAAAAAATGCACGGAATTGGAAAACTCCTCCTTTTTGGAAGACGGTTCAAAACTGAATGACCGACATCAACGCACAGTTTAGGTAACCCGCTGCAGGTTCAATCAAACACCAAATCAAAATAATGTAGAGAAGTAAATGAACCTACCTAATTGGAAACACTCTGAATGTCTATTTTGAGTGAAGAGCATTGTGAATTTGCTACAATACAGTAGGAAATGCCTGAATGATCATTGTGCCCCATCTCCGGTTCGAGAGCAGAGGATATTCTATCAGACAGGCCAAAAACTATATTTTTTTAAATATCGACTTCAGAAAGGAAATGCAGCAAAATCCGGCAGATAAGTACTTAGACATACATACTTGTTAAGTACACAATATCTTTTTAAAAAAAGGTGAATAAGGTTTTGATAGTATTGTGTAAATCTTCTTACGTATAATTCTTTTGGTATAACAATGTACGTGTATAGTAAAAATAAATGAAGTAAAAACAAAAACTACTCGATTTAACATTTTAACGTTGCATTTTTGTATGGGTAAATGTGTCAATAATAACACATACATTACAGCAAATATTTTACCTTAACTAACGCAAACTGACAATATGACATTATTTACTTAAAAAAGCCGAACCTTGTAATACCTACCTCGATAAAAGTAAAACTGATAGAGCATGAAATATTGCCCAAACAATAGATCGCTTTTTGGCCTTTTAATGGCTCAAGGAAGTCATCATCTAGAGTAGGTATTTTTTTGCCGTGCTATGAACAAAAATACATAAACCGTCGTTGCCGTGTCTAATGCACTCTTAAGTCTCTAGTAAGTGTCCGAGAACTTATGCACGGTACTATTTCTGGACATCAATGAAAGTTCATTAGAATAGTCTCCACTCTCCGCTAAGAGCAAAATGGCAATGAAGTGTGTCTAATTCAGACAGGAAAGATTTATTTACGTAGGACTTCTCGCAAAAAACCAATATATTTTTTTAATTTATTATTTCAATTTCTAATTAGGTATATTTTTTTCTAAGTATCTCTCTCTATTTTTTATCGTATTTCGTTTCTTTTTTCGCAAATTTCTGTTCCTAAGACCAGAAAATATTCCTCAATATTTCCTCATTGTCGCCTTTTTACCCTGTGAGGGGATAGCTAACTGAGCTTTTCAGCGCGAAGGTCGCCATTTCAGCCAATTGGAATTTAAGCTTTTTTTAAGAGGGCTCTTTTTTCTTACTTAGCCCTTGACTGCGATCTCACCAGATGGTAAGTGATGATGCATTCTAAGATGGTAGCGGGCTAACCTGTTAGGGGCATGGCAGTAAAATAAAACCATACCCCTATTCGGTTTCTACACGGCACCGTACCGGAACGCTAAATCGCTTGGCGACACGTTTTTGTCGGCAGGGTGGTAACTAGCCACGGCCGAAGCTTCCCACCAGGCAACGGTTACATGTTGTCCAAGGACCTAGGTAAACGAAAAAAGTGGTAAAGCGACGCGACACGATACGATGCGACGCAATGCGACAGTAACAAACGGTAGCTGACCCTCCACGTGGCTTACGTTGTCGCGGTAGATAAGGTTGTCATTTTATATGGAGTCATATCGCGTCGCGTTGCGTCGCGTCGCTTTCGTCGCTCACCTAGGACAACGGGTTAGTGACCATGTCTCAGAGTATGTCTTATTCACACATACAAAAAAACCAGGCGCCATGGCGTCAAATTTATGTATTTTTTTCTTTAAAACAAGGCTTAAAAATAAACTCCATTGACTCATCTCTTCGAGCATCGAAGCTTAACAGCGATTGAGATGTCCCATCCCACACGGCATTGTATTTGGTATTTGCGAATACACACGTGATAATAAATCGTTACCAACTTGTACATTTAATACAAGTTAGCCATGTATTTACGAGTGTATTCATCCAGCTCGAAAATGTTTGTAGGTACTGTAATTTTTTTTTCGAAAAATTACAAAGTAGGTATGTGTACTCGTATTTGACAACTATTCAAATAAATTATTACAGTGATTAGATATTAAATAGAGGATCTCCCAAAAGTCGTAATATCTACGTCCCCTGTTAGTCTTAATTAAGTTCGAACACCATTTTAAACTATCGATTGAAGAAAAAACTTACCCAAATTCTGAGGTGCATCGTATTTCTAAGCAACTTCTATTTGAATTAGGATAATTTATTTAAATGAAAATTAATAAGAATTTGTATTTTACGGTAACTTGCATTGTTTTTCATTTTAATATATTGTGAGTGAGCTACCTACCTATTTCTTAATTATAATTACAAAGAAAAAACATTTACTTAACAAAAAAAACCTTATGTAAGTAGGTACCTACTTTTAATTTAACATTTAAAGTTAAATATGGCAACCAAAAAGTTCCTGAGGAATATCGACATGTACTCTAAGTATTCATGTTTGTTGAAACATTGCGATTGTCATGTCCCTTTCGACTTCGATCGGTTTAGCCACGTTTTATGGGTGTCGTGCGCGCACGCAAATGTTATCCGTATACCCGCAGTGCAAACTTAACCTTCAAAACTCTTTACATTACGAATGAAAAATAAACTCTATATCGCTGTAATAAAACTTATTATTCTAAAGAGAGAACTTGGTATAAAAACATTATTGTGTAGCTTACTGTATCTGAAAATAATAATTTAATTGTTATTAGGTATTTATCGTAGATTTGAATTATACGGCTATGGGTTTCGATTAACGCTAATTAGATTCATCAATTTAAATAATTTATAACTTTAAGCAATGTTTTGCAACGGTAATTTTATGGTGAATTTATAGGTTCAGGGCAAATGCCACACTAAAGTGATGATTTGGCAGTTTTATAGACAGTTAAAAGCAAATAAATACGCAAATCTTATGATAAGAATAGCGAGCTGTTTTATATTAAAATAACCTTTAGTTCCACAAAATCTGATCCGATGACACTATACTTAATATATTAAAAATAAAATAAAAACTAAACAGGCATAAAAATTAGTTCCAAATTTGGCCAACAGGTCAGATACGAGTAAGTTTGTGTGACTATATACTTCATAATGAAGTCCTACCAATGAAGAGCTACCATTGGTATTAATTACATAATTAATTAATTGTTGTTAAGGGTATAGGTATTGTTTAGGTACCTATAGGTAAAATACATGATTTTCCAATAAATAATTAAAATACTGCCAACATAACAACTTATTAAATAGAATCGTTCACAAAAAAAATTGATGGTAGGTTTATTGATTCTCTCACATTATCAGCAGGTAGACAAGTATTTAATAAACTAAGCATGTTTAAATATCCAAGATCATAATAGGTATATCAATAGATGATGTCCGTTTTTTATCACCCTATCTCTGTACTAAATTTCATCAAAACGATTGAATAGGTGGGTCGTGAAAGCGTATCTGACTGACAGACAGATACACTTGTGAATTTATAATTTAGTATGGATTAATGACAAAGTATGTTCATATGCCTGTCATATATTAAACTAATTTTGACGAACTCTATAAAATAGAGATAAATATGCATTCCGGAGACGAATAGGCTCTCCCAGAAATCGCAGAAAATGTGAAACACCATGTACATTAAATTTTGACGTCGCGTCGACTAGTCTCACAGACTGTATATTAAGCGAAGACATTTACTGGGCAGTAAAGCAAAGCATCCGTGGGGTTACTAGTTAGCTATTTGCCATTCGTATTGTTTATTTGGACGCCACAACACACCGAAATAGACGATCGCTTGTAAACAACGAAATTTATTTGACGTTATGGTAAAAATGAGTTATGACTTATGCTCCATGACTGTATGAGCCATGAACGCGAGGACATTTAACACTATTCGCTTTCTAAATTATTTGATATTTAACTTGAAATGGTATTTTATAGATTTTCATATAATATGTCATAGAGTTTTCTCTAATGCCATACTTAGAGATGATTTGGTTTTAAATCGAGATGCTTTTAAGTACCTAGGTACATACAAAAAAGCATTTGGCTATGGTCAAATCTGGGGTCCAATAATTGTCAAAGAAAATCGTAATCTTTTGAAAATTATAAATGATTAAATGATTTATTTATTTCACGTAAGAACAACGTGTGTCACTCATAATAAGTAAAGACTATGCCACCGGTTCGGAAAGCTGCTTCTACTGAGAAGAGCCAGCAAGAAATCTTACTCGAACTGTTTAATCAGTTCAAACATACTTTTTGACGTGCAAGCATCTTTAACAGGTCGAATTATAGGTTTGACTCAAACGTATAATTTGACCTGTTAAGTTGACAAACGTCACCGAGTATGTGACAAACGATCACGATTACGATTTCCTAACACAGTCGGAGGGCTGAATATGGAAGAGTTCAAGGAACATTTTACTTCCCTTGAACAGGACTATAACTATCCAGCTAGCTCTATGATTATAGGTAAACACAGATAACCTACTTTTTGACCGCCTACCACAGCTGAATGTCTCACATAAAATGTTTTTTTTATTGTTTCAGGTAAAAGCAAATCACTGCCGTAGCAGCCAATTTCATGAGAATGGGTAAACGTAAAAACATTCACTCAAATAATTTATAAATATTATAAGAAATACTTATCCCATTGTGAACGCAACGACTTTTTTAACCGCCTTCCAAAAAAAAAGAGGAGTAATTAGAGTTAGAGTTTTAATGTAACATTTACTTTTTTTAATGTGACTTATTGACGAAATACATATGGAAATCTAGCTGATGCCCATGACTTCGTCCGCGTGGATTAAGGTTTTTTAGATCCCGCGGGAACCCTTTAATTTTCCGGGATAAAAAGTTGCCTAAATGTTATTCCAGACTATAATCTACCGCATCCAGATCCGTTCAGCCGTTCTGGCGTGATAGAGTAACAAACATCCTTTCATCCAAACTTTCGCATTTTATAATATAGGTACCATTTTTTATTTCGCATTTATAATGAAGGAAAGTGGCTGAAAATAAACTTTTCGGCCACTTTCCCTCACGAAAACTTTGAAAATTGTAATATATTTTGCGGGTAAATCATTCACCTCGTGCAATCGTGAAGGGGTGCAATCAAATTGAAATATACTCATTGTTAGGGGAGCAACAAGTGATCGACTTGTTACCGACACGGTTTGTTCTGATAGGGCTGTCACTTAACAGTATCTCCATCTATACATTGTACCTATTATTTTTTATATCTGCACTCCAATACATAATAATGACTGTTTTTTTTATCCATTGTGTTAGCCCTTGACTGCAATCTCACCTGATCGTAAGTGATGATGCAGTCTAAGATGGTAGCGGGCTAACCTGTTAGGGGCATGGCAGTTATATTAAACCCATACCCCTATTCGGTTTCTACACGGCATCGTACCGGAACGCACGTCCGAAGCCTCCCACCAGGCCAAACCAGGGAAAATTCAGAAATTATAAATTCCCAAATTGACCCTGCCGGGGATAAAACCCGGCACCTCCTCACCTTAAGACAACAACGCTCAACACTGCGCCACGGAGGTCATCAAAGTATTTTGCTTCATCGCCATCTCACAATATCACGTGGCCTACAAATACAGTAAAATGTAGAAATGTTATCTAGTCTTACATCAAAATGCTATAAATTGCGCTAATAGTTAATTCTTTATGTTTTATTAAAAAATTAAAATCAAATTAATCCATACTTATATTATAGGTACCTATATGCGAAAGTTTGGATGGATGGATGGATGGATGGATGTTACTCAATCACGCCAAAACGGCTGAATGGATCTGGATGAAATTATGCACAGAGATAGATTATAGTCTGGAATAACACATAGGTTACTTTTTATCCCGGAAAATTATGGAATTCCCGCGGAAACCAAAAAACCTCTATTCACACGGATGAGGTCGCGAAACCAGCTACTTTTGAATAAAATACACAGTGAATTTAGTTCAATCCGCTGAATAAAAACGTAAAGAAACTACACAACTGTTCTATTATAGTTACTATAGCAAGTAAGTACCAAATTAAAAGTTAATAAAATTTTACCACTAATAGATATTTTCCCTTGAGCAATAACAATTTTTATCACATAATAAAAATGAGTTTAACGGTAGCTGTGTCCTATAAGGGAACTGTTTTAGTGTAATTTTAATTAATCCATAAATTACTTGCAACAAAAAGGTCAAGTGTCAACCCTACCAACAATGTATCCCGGAATAATAGGGGTGGGCGCGCAAACATTTGTCTTGTGTGGGCCCGCGGTGCTCAACAAGTAGCTAATAATAATATGAACACGCAAATTTCTAGAAACAATGCTTTCGAATAAAGAAGTGCAAACCTTTTATGTTACATCGATCTTGAACTTTAATAAATTGAAATCGAACCCGTGACTTTTTTGTCAAATTCGAAAGATTCTGATGTCTGACAATTTTTCTCAGTTCTATTTTCTGATTTCTTAAATTAGTAAGTAGGTACTTATTATTGATGAATAATTATATCTGATTGAATCATTCTAGGTAACAATACTGATTCAATAATTTTAAATATAATATTATTACAAAAAAAAAATTTAATCATATAAATTAAGAATTTAAAAAAAACCCGACATATACCCGACCTATTAAAACGCACGATAGGTTTCTTTAAACTGCTGATCTGATTTTCTTGAATCTAAAAACACTCTGGATTAAATTATCTTTCACACAATACAAAATCAAAATCAGTTCATCCGTTTGAGAGTTAATACGATGCCACAGACAGATACACGCGCGCTAAATGTATAACACTCCTTAGATTGAATTATAATATTACTAGCTGATGCCCGCGACTTCGTCCGCGTGGAATATTTTTTTACAATTCCCACGGGAACTCCTTAATTTTCTGGTATAAAAATTATCTTAGGTAGGTATGTCACTCTCCAAGTCCTCTACTATAACCATGATAAAAATCAAGTCGATTTCTTTGCTTTGTTGCGGCGTGATTGAAGGACAAACTAATAAACCAATAAACCAACAAACACACTTTCACATCGCATTTATAATATTAGTATGAAGTATAATAAAAGGACATCTCTATACTTTATTAGCATTCTAATAATATTGCTCTAAAACAAAATAAAACAACATCGTCATAAATCAAATAAAATTGCGTCGATGCACTGCACCGCGCTAAGAATGAGAAAAGACAAAATAAAACAAAACTCAGAACAAAATAATATAAAAAAGGTGAGCGCCCACCGGACGCAGCGATTGTGCGCTTGAGCTGCACCGGAAACGCGGACATTTTGCCACAAAACGTCCGTCAGGGACGCTGAAAAAATATTATTGTTTCCTGAAAGACATCTCTCGAAAATTACGTCGTGTGTGTCCGTGTGGAAATGAGTAATTTTGCATGAAAATATTGGTAAGTACTTAAATTAAGTAGGTGCTGAAATATTTGACTTGGTGAGATGGGATGTGTTTTTCATTGTCTTTTAATTATTTTGTTGGAATTTGATTTATTGTGCTAAAAGATGAACACACACTGGATGGATGGAATGTTTTAACGACCTTCCTGGTGCAGTGTTAATCGCTGTTGACTTAACGTGCGGAGTTCCTGGGTTCGATCCCCGGCAGAGTCAATTTGGGAATTTATAATTTTGGATTTTTTCTTGGTCTTGGCTGATGGGAGGCTTCGGCCGTGACTACTTACCACCCTACCGGCAAAGAAGTGCCGGTAGGGACTAGGGTGGTTCCGGTACGATGCCGAGAAACCTATTAAGGGTATGGGTTAATTATAACTGTATAACTGCTATGCCTCTAACAGATAAGCCCGCTATCATCTTAGACTGCATCATCAGTTACCATCAGGTGAGATCGCAGTCAATGGCTAACTTGTAGTGGAAAAAAAAATTGGCAGTCACAGGGACTGCCGATAGAAGTGAAAACGAACATTTAATTTTTTTTTTTATAATTAAAAATATTTAAAATAATTACAATATAAACCTCAAAACTAAGGCATTTTAAGTGTACCTAATTACGAATGTAGTACCTACTTATATTTAAGACCTTTTGTCTTCGTAACAACGCGAGCATGTCGGTGACGGTAACACAGAATAGGTAATAGTAGTAAGGTAACGCGAATCTTCAAGTTTACCCCCTAGGTACCAAAAAGTGCTCAACGCGGCTAAAGAAGTTTTCACTT
Source organism: Erebia ligea (assembly GCA_917051295.2). Classification (NCBI taxonomy): domain Eukaryota; kingdom Metazoa; phylum Arthropoda; class Insecta; order Lepidoptera; family Nymphalidae; genus Erebia; species Erebia ligea. The sequence continues at coordinate 6,668,447 of OU785241.1, forward strand.
CAAATAAAAGATTACGTATTGTTTTGACATTTAAACAGCAGCATCTAATTTTAGCGTGTAATTTCCGCTGTAAAACGGGTAATTTGGTGCGAAAGTGTCACCTAATTAAGTGCTGAAACATTGGTTTTGATTTATACTTAAAACAGTTGCAACAACAAAAATAATATAGTTAAGATAAACGCTCACCGGATGCACTGACGCTAAAAAGATGGCTCTTTTTTCTGAAAAACCAGAACTTGAAATTAAAACATTCTATGAAAATTTGAATTAATTATCACTGTGTTGTTATACCTGTTTATTTGAGTTATATTATGAGCAGCGAAAATAATCGCCATAATTATTTTTTGGTTCCCGCGGGAATTAAGTAGTGTCCCAAGTCGTTGGAATGGCGATCGCGCTTGAAGACAATGACAAATCTTCCCTGTATGAGACCTATGATTAATTAGTAATAATTAATTATTTACTGATTAAATAATGAATAACTAGCTGATGCCCGCGACCTGAGGGCTAACTTGTAGTGGATAAAAAAAAAAAAAAAAAAACCTCGTCTGCGTGGATTGAGGCGTGGTTCCCGTGGGAACTCTTTAATTTTCCGGGATAAATAGTTAGCCTATGTGTTATTCCAGACCATACCTAATCGATCTCTGTGCCAAATTTCATCCAGATCCGTTCAGCCATTCTGGCGTGCCGCGTGATTGAGTAACAAACATTCATCATTCCATCCATCCATCCATCCAAACTTTCGCATTTATGATATTATGTATCACTGAGTAGAAAAAGTACTAGGTACAATAAGATCACAATGGTCAATTTTGGGATGGAAGAGTTGGTTAAAATGATAAAGAAGAATAATGGAGAATTTTAATAAGATGGACTAAACGACCAAAAATAAAACTGATGACTCACCAGAATTGCAGTGATTGTTTAAAATATGCGTCATACGACACTATTGACGCTGAAAAAATGTTATTGTTTTCTGAAAAAAATTAGCTCCAGAATATCACGTCTTGTTCCCACTCTCCAATTGGCAATGAGTTATTTTGCATGAAAGTGCTCATTTATATACTTGACGTTCTCTAATGTGGATGGGTTTTTCATTGTCTTACATGAAAGATGTGTATTAAATTGATCATGATAAAGATGTTTTTTTTATTCTTGTTAATATGAACCTTATAAATCTTAGGTACTAGATTTCGTTTTTTTTGGGGCACTCGTTGATTTTCATGGATTTAAGCTATCTTTGTAGCTATGTTGTATCTTACAATCCCAAAAAACCCCTGCAATTATGTGTTTGATTGAAAAAGGTCACGACCCTCACAATGAGGAATACGACGCAGAAAGAAAAAACATTTTCTTTCTTTCTTTCTTTCAAAGAAGCTATCTTTGAACCAAGTTTCGTCAAAATTGGGGGACCGTGAAAAGAAACTTTGTCGATTACGTCTGCATCCTTTCTTTTGTCTGTATACTTCACTGTCAATAAATAATTTTGCATGGAGTGTTAATAGAGGTAATCATTATAAGGGATATCGTGAAATGTTTATTTTGTTTTTCATACTTTTATTACTTTTATATAGGTACTTTTCATTGTTTATTGTGAATCTTTCGTCGTAGTCGTCGTCAACTCTTGCTGGGATTTCGTCCACCTGCCAACGCTGCGCTTTCCAATGCGGAATCGGCATTCCAAAGCATTGGGAATCACCTTTGAATTAGTTAGTGCCTGCATTGAATAATTCATTATATTTTAATCAGTGAATTATTTTCATTATTACTAATTAATCATGGGTCTCTTACGGGGAAGATTTAGTTGTCATTTGTCAACACTAGGTACACGTCTTTCTTGGACGACTTGGGATACTACTTATAGTTTTCTATGGCCAATAAATAGCCACGATATCAGCTCAGAGCCGTATGTCATCATATACACGCACTGTTCAAAGGTTCACGTTGGGCAAAACAAACTAAAAAAACCGCACCTATCTGCAAGATTATTACTAGAATAATAACAACCGTGATATGCACCCGTAACAGGCGTGTCCGTCTAATCCTGTCCTCCGACATTAGCTGAAACAGGGCTGCACCGAAACCGGTCGAACACAAATGAACGAAACAGACCATTCTTGAGAGCTGCTCGGAATAGATCACAATAATTCATAACCATTATGCGCTTGCTACGTCCATAATACTGTAGTAGACTTGCCTTGGATAGGATGTTAGAGGTCATCCATTTAGCTGGATTGAAGTTTTTTGGTTCCCGCGTGAACTTCCGTGAGCGGATCTGGATGAAATTTGGCACAGAGATATTCCAGACTATAATCTATCTCTGATAGAGATATATTATAGTCTGGAATAACACATAGGCTACTTTTTATCCCGGTAAATCACTGAAGACATTAAGAATCTAAATCCACACGGAAGAAATCACGGATATAACCTATCCTATATAGTCTTATATTTCACAAACACCGATCTTGGACGATTTAACCAAGGGACGCGTGACATCGTCCATATGAACGCCTTATTACCACTCTAGCCGCGAACTGGGCAGTTTCGCCATTAATTATGATATTGTGTTGTCATAGAAAAATGACAGGGCACTCTCCATTAAAAATTCAAAATTCAAATGTTTTCTATTCAAATAAACTTTTACAAGTACTTTTGAATCGTCAAGTGAATCTACCACTGGTTCGGAATACCATTCCTACCGAGAAGAACCAGCAAGAAACTCGGTGGTTGCTCTTTTTAAATAATTCATTTACAAATATCAATGTGTATCTACATGTTAAGTAACCGCTGTCCTCAGCATTGCTGGAGCGATCAAATCCATGCTCCTCTATCATTTACCTACATAATCTTCAACAGTATAATAAGCTTTTTTCAGGAGCATACCTACCTAGTCTAGACAAGTTAGTCGAACGTGATTTTATACCTAAACGTTTCCTATCCCGTGTTTATTTAATCCAAGACACCGATACATTGTAGCCGTATTATAGTGCGTTCAAACAAAGCAAGTCGTCCTGTCGTGCAATAATAAGCGGAAAGTTGCGGACTTCGACCGCCCAGCCGTGTGAGTAGGTTTTTTTTTTGATCCACTACAAGTTAGCCCTTGACTCCGATCATACCTGATGGTAAGTGATGATGCAGTTTTAGATGGTAGCGAGCTACGGGATATCCTGTTAGGGGCATGGCAGTTATATTAAACTCATACCCCTATTCGGTTTCTACACGGCATCGTACCGGAACGCAAAATCGCTTGGCGGCACGTCTTTGCCGGTGGTAACTAGCCACGGCCGAAGCCTTCCACCAGGCCAGACCAGAGAAAATTCAGAAGTTATAAATTCCCAAATTGACCCTGCCGGGGATAGAACCCGGGATCTCCTCACGTTAAGACAACAGCGCTACACACTGCGCTACGGAGGTCGTCAAAATCAAATAAATATTATAAATGCGAAAGTTTGGATGGATGGATGTATGGATGTATGTTTGTTACTCAATCACGCTCCAACGGATGAACGGATCTGGATGGAATTTGGCACAGAGATAGATTATAGTCTGGAATAGCACATAGGCTACTTTTTATCCCGGAAAATTAAAGAGTTCCCGCGGGAACCGAAAAACCTCAATCCACGCGGACGAAGTCGCGGGCATCAGCTAGTGTATCTATATGTATATCAGTGGCTACTAACCCTGATAGCACAAGAGCTTGCTTAGTTTAGAGAGTTTAGAGTATTCTTCGAAGAGGAATAATGGGATTCAAACACTAGACTCCCCGAAAAGGAGACCCCAAGTCTTAACCACTAAGTACAGACTATAACCGCTATAGATAATTATATCCCACTGACCTTACTAAATATCTATAGGTACTAATCTTATTATAAATGCGAAAATTAGGATGGATGTACGGATTGATGGATGGATGTTTGTTACTCAATCACGTCAAAACGGCTGAACAGATCTGGACAAAATTTGGCACAGAGATAGATTATAGCCTGGAATAGGCTACTATTTATCCCGAAAAATTAAAGAGTTCCCGCGGGAACCAAAAAACCTCAATTCACGCGGACGAAGTCGCGGGCGTCAGCTAGTCCATACTAATATTATAAATGCGAAAGTGTGTCTGTCTGTCTGTCTGCTACGCTTTCACGGCCCATCCTTTCAACCAATTTTGATGAAATTTGGTATAGAGGTAGATTGTATCCCGGCGAAGGCTACTTTTCATACCGGAACATTATAGAGTTCCGGCGGAAACCAAAAAGCCTCAATTCAAGTGGACGAAGTCGCGGGGTTCAGCTAGTATTAAATTAATTTTCACTTCAACCACTCAAGAATAACAAGAATACATCTTTTAGCATCGTTCCTCAATTAAAACGTCCCGCGCTCCCGCTTTAATCATATCAACGAGCAGTAAAACTGTCCGTCCGTCTGTCTTCGTCAAATGATAATGGCTTTGTCAATGTAGGCGACATTGCACTTCTAGGAACTTAAACTCGTATCTATTTTATGCTTGAGTGCTTTCGAGTGTTGGAAAATTTTTCATATTTCTGACGTCGGCGACCTCTCTGGCGCAGTGTTGAGCGCTGTTGTCTTAAGAAGGTTCCGGGTTCGATCCCCGGCAGGGCCAATTAGGAAATTTATAATTTCAGAATTTTCCCTGGTCTGGCCTTGTGGGAGGCTTCGGCCGTGGCTAGTTACCAGTTACCACCCTCCCGGCAAAAAAGTACCTAGTAGGCCGAAGATCGGTTGAGATGACGATAGAAAAAAAATATAGAACTTAATTACTTTTGTTTAATATTATAGCGAGCAAACGAACAGGCGAGTCACCTGATGTTAAGTGATTACCGCCGCCACAGCCTCCTTCACTGAAACTTTTATGAACATTTGCAGCACCAGAGGAACCGCCAATGTGTTGCCGGCTTTTGAGAAATTTGTCTATCCGCTCTTTGAAGAGCCTCATATTATTGTAGCCAGCGTCCAGCACGATAGACCGATGATATTAAAACGGGTGGCGGGAAGTGGCTGGATGAGGAAGGCTGACTGCAGTGGCGTGCAGTTCATAGAGGCGTAAAAGCACTGCTTACCCAAATGGGATCCTTTTTCATCAAAACAGCTAGTAAATAGGTATTCTGACTAACTAATGCCTACCCTAGCTTCAAAACCTGCGCACGCCGGCTGAGGACCGGGTGTGGTGGCGTTCTTTGGGAAAGGGCTATGTTCAGCAGCGGACGTCCGCAGGCTGAGATGATGATGATGATATTGTAGCCATGTATCTCATCTTGTATCTATGTAGGTAACAGCGTGTGACGATTCGTACCTCTCAGTCAAAATATATATATTTATAACAATATTAGAGAATAAAATATAGTATATATAGTGGAGGAGCGATCTCGGTCCATGCTAGAAAGATTTCCGACAAACGGACTGGTCGCCGAACAAGCGACGGCGATGCGATAGTATGCTGTGGTAGCTTGTGTATGTGATGGTGCACAGCGATGCTGTGGTGTATGCTTGATGCGTGCAGTATGTGTCACGATGTCCACCGTCGTTCTCGGGCTGATGCTGAGCAAAGTGGATTCGCTGTTCGTGTAATGGTGCGTGCAGTATGTGTCACGATGTCCGTCGCTCGTTCGAACGCATAATGTCGTTGGAGGCTTCCAACGATATTGGATCCGCCTATGGTGGATTTATATACATATTTTAATACAACATATTTACAAGTATATTACCTACATATAATCATCGCTGGTTTAGTTGGGGCTGCGGAATGTAGGTTATATCGCTCCGGCGATGCCTCAGCACGGCTGGTTCTGTCTTTGATGTCTACCTAGTTGGACGTTTGGATGGGATTGGTTTGTTGTTGAACCATAGGGCTTGCTCTCTGTGCGCAATGTACTTCATGTGCATTACTATGTTCTGCAGTACACCTGACTCTGCCATGCGATTACTTATGCTTACATTATGTAAACCCGTAACTATCGTTACATTCGAACGACGACTAACCATGGTTGATAGGACGCTGTTTATTATTACCGAAGGTTGGATCACACGTGAGATACCGAATATCTAGCTATGTATTGCACTACGCCTGACTCAGCCTCGACACTTATTCATAGTTGCATGGATTCACAACCTGTGCTACTATACTATTTACGGTTCCATAGATTCACAACCTATGTTACTTGTAAATGCATAGATTCACGACCTATGCTGCGTCACATTGGCTCACAACCTATGTAACGTACGAACGACGTCCTACTACCCATGGTGGTTTCCGCGTTGTATAACTAATTTAAAGTATGATTGCATACGTCGCGCTATTTCCCCAAATGGTGACCTAGTGGTTTAAGGAGGGGAGGCTGCTGCCTTTTGGTATACTTATGAGACCCATTAGTCGATGACTAGTGCCTCTTGGGATACCAAGAGAGGGCCGAAGCCTATCATTGGTGAGCGGGGTGGAGCTACCAATCACCATTTACTTTACATTAAATCAATACTTGAAAGCGTTTATAAAATATTTAAAACTTGAACACGTCACTATAGATCGGTATATAAGCAAGTCGTTGGGATGGTTGAACTCGGGGCTTCCGAAACTCTGAAAGATCTTGGTTTATTATGGACACAACATTATGAGGGTCTTACTGCTGGATGATTCACGTGCCATTTTAGAGAGATATTGAATTTTATAGGTAGAGTAAGGTAGAGATTCTAAGGGACCCCGTCAGGTTAGTTACAAGCGTCGCTAGTATCTATGAAAAATAAAATAAAAACTAAACTAAACAGGCATAAAATTTAGTTCCAATTTTGGCCACCTGTCCAGATAAGTTTGTGGGACATTATAAATTCCTCAAATGCCCAACGACAAGACAGTGAATATTTCAAAATTGTGACAAAGGGATGAAACAAAACGGGAATAAAACTGGGAGTGTCACTTGTCTTGCCTTGAACTTAACCCTGTTTTAGTTCTTATTAGGCCGTCGTCGCACCACCCAAGCTAAGCTATGGCTTTTCTGCTACTCGTATTTTAAATGCGAAAAGCATGGTTTTTGTTTTGCTCTTCAATCTCGCCACAACGGAGCAAAGCTTTACCTTTGTCCACTTTTTTCTATTAGTTTTAAGACAATATTTTGTACAAAAATAATAAAAATAAAAATAAAATAAAAACGGATCGAAGTGATTATTTACAAGGATATAGGTACCTAGTAAAAGGCCTGAAGAGTGACCTGAAAGGAAACAAAAGCTTTATTTTATTCCAAAAAATAAAAAATTTAAAGGATTTAAACAAAATGTATATCCACGCGGATGCAGTAGTGGTCAACATCTTATACCTATGCTATAATTAATGGACGCCAACCAGATTTGAGCCAAATTTCTGGAAATTATCTTGTAGATTTTTAAGAAAACCTACAAGCAGAATTTCAATTTACTAGACTTAGCGGTTAGAGTTATACCTAAATTGATATTAATTCAATTAGTCAGCATTAAACCTATAGGTATGACGAAATCGTAGGTAGGTATTAGTTTGTATTTTGGTAACCTGTGAATGTTGATAACAAAGCTATTAAATACATTGATAAGGAATAATTATTATGAAATAACAAGAATGAGCGACCTTAACTTCATACGACAAAAACTTGGTTAGATTTTTCGTCGAAGCATTCACCATCCTCGGTAGTATAGTGGTAAGTATCCCCGCCTGTCACGCGGGAGACCGGGGTTCGATTCCCCGCCGGGGAGGAAGTTTTATTTTAGGAGAATGTATCGTTAGATATTTTTTAACCTTTTTTATATCTTAATAATATTTGCTACCTTGCCGTTTTAAATGTTATTGAACATTTTTAATCACAAGTAATTTTTTTTTTATCCACTACATGTTAGCCCTTGACTGCGATCTCACCTGATAGTAAGTGAAGATGCAATTATATTTAAACCCCTATTCGGTTTCTACACGGCATCGTACCGGAACGCTAAATCACTTGGCGACACGTCTTTGCCGGTAGGGTGGTAACAAGCCACGGTCGAAGCCTCCCACCAGGCCAGACCAGGGAAAATTCAGAAATATTTTGTTCAACTACATATTTATTTTACTTTTGACATAAGCACTTACCGCTTATATTAGCATATAGCTTTCCCTACAATCGATACCTCACCACTTTTTGCCTTGTTTTAAAGTCAGAATTAGCCAAGACAATTGACTTTGTTCGCAATAAGTCAGACATAAAACGGATGCCAATGTCAGGATTCAGTCTTACTGTGGCCTGATGAGTATTAAGAACCCGTAAACCCGCTAACCGACATTTTAAGAACTTTTCATGAGCGTTGTGCATGAGATATTAGTATTATAACAAAAAAAAAATTCAAACATTAAAGATTAATCCCTCCTTAGTAGACTGTTGCAAAAAAAATATTAATTTTATTGAAATATAATAGTGAAATTCTCATTCTTGCAGAATACGTTTACCATTTTTACACTTTTGGGCGAAACTTTTCACCCATATAAATCCACGAAAAATTATAATAAATGACTTATAAAAAATACTAATATGATAAGCACACTCTTAAAATTGGACTGTTGCGATTCGTTTTTATACGTTCTATACAAAATTAGTTAATAAAAAAATCAAATCAATGTGCACGATTTATCAAAATTTACGCGTCACAATAACCTGTATTTCTTAAAAGTTTGGCGAATTTACTGAAAAAATAAAATTTCCCATGAATGTTTAGTATTTATATAACATAAATTGTAAAAAAATAAAGTTCTATAAAATACCTATATGACCAAAAAAAATATCAAAAGTCTCATAGAGTTCACGTGTAAAATGGTACTGCAGACCGGACGACCGCCATACCGAGCCCAGCTCTCTTCGAGGGAGGACGTGTAGCTGGACGGGCTCTTTTGTATGTGTGCGTGAGCTCTCTCACAAGCCTTTGTAAAAAACGTGTTGCAACAATACATAGCGCGACTGCCTTTAGTTTGATGAGCAGAGAATGTTAGGTTCTTGATCCGATTCAATTGCTATCGAATGAATGCGTGATACGCATTTAATTAATAAGGATAATTTTTTTATAACTATTAAATCATTTTGTACGATACATTATTATAATCTCATACTGTTTTTCACGTAAATGCTAAAACTTATGCAGGTGTTCATTATTTAAAACTTATAACCTGAATCCCGATTTTCAAGTGTCTAACTTCAAAAACATAGAACTTTCATACAAATTTCCAACCCCCATTTCACCCTCTTTGGGGTAGATTTTCGAAAAAGTACTTATACAGGTTCAATCAAACTAGACAAGAGATCCAATAGAGCCCAAATTTAATTTTACTTGCCGGTAGGGTGGTAATTAGCCACGGCCGTAGTCTCCCGGATCCCCAGACCGGAGAAAATTCAGAAATTATAAATTCCCAAATTGATCGTAAACTACTTATTACGAATCAATAAAAGGTACCTACTATAAAATGGTTTCAGTGTTAGCATAGATTTTATTTATTATTTAACCTCTTGACAATAGTAACGTGTAAATAGCACTGTCTTTCGATCAAAATACTACAAACAATATTATAAGTCATAAAACATTACCGCAACAATTTGAAATTCTAAAACGAAGAAGCTCATTATGATTCATGAATACAATTTAATTTGTATTTTATTGCAAGCTGCATAAGGTATATATTGCAATACATTTTCATACAATATTATTTCACTTTCAAATTTACTTTGAGTTAAAAGCTCAATGGTCATAAAGTTTTTATTTATAACGTATTGTTTCGTTTCTGGTAAACAAGACGAGTTTGTTTATACATTTTATTATTGAAATCAACAGGAAGTTTTTTTGACTTTTAGTTATCTTTGATTTCTTATCTAAATTGATCCATTTGCATGGTCCACGTAAAGTATGGTATTGTATTACCTGATACTTGAAAGGGTCGCTTTTAATATAATTTATTACTGAATCATTTGCAAGTGAAAACTACACCTGCGTAATAAACAAGTAAACCCATCTATCGATTATTTGAAAGTTGTTTTTATTGTTTATCAAAATTACAATTGTATTTTCAAATCAACTAAATTGCAAATGGTAAACTCAATTTATTTAAAAAAACATGTAGGACATACAGGTGTTACGTTATGTTACGTTATGTTTTGACTCTACCACCGGTTCCGAAAGCAGTTTCTGCTGAGAAGAGCCGGCAAGAAACTCAGCAGTGGCTCTTTTTTTTAAACAAGATATTACAATACGTAGGTAGGTACGTAGGTAGAGATACAGACCAGTTTATATATAAAAGATCTCTGGATAGAGATGTCTAGATTTTTAACATTCTATAAAACCAACTAAGCTTTGACTGTAACGTATTTTCTTGCCGCTCAACAATTGAGGTACCAACTGCTTCCGACAAAACCATAACAGTTTACTGTTTTTATGACTTTGGCATCTCTGAAAGGGTCATATTAGAATTAGATGATTAGTAAAAATATAAACATTTTCAATTTCAAAAGTGTTAGGGGTGTGGCAGTCATATCTCTAATCGGTTATAACCTATAACCATATAACCCAAAACTCTTATCGGTTTCTACACGATATCGTACTGAAATGCTACATCCCTTGGCGGCACATCTTTGCCGATAGGGTGATAAATAGCCAAAGGGAAGCCTTCAACTAGAACAGACAATACAAGATTCGGAAATTGCAAATTCCCGAAATGACCTTGCAGTGGTCAATTTGCAGTGGTCAAATATCTTTTAACTAATCATAATAACAATTTAATTTGTACTTTATCATAAAGTGCATAAGGTATGTTTTGCAAGACATAGTTCAACACAATATATTTATTCAAACTTACTTTGAGTAAGGTATATGGTCATAAAGTTTTTAATTAAGAAACAAGAAATTTAATTCGCTATAATCCGCAACAGTAGGCAAATCGTTGTATCGATGGGCGGTTATGAATGATTTTATTCGAATTATTCGATTATACAAATCGTTCGAATCATTCGAACGATTTACCAAAATTAGTTACTAACTTGCTCCACTACTAATTTCTATCGATTATTGATAGCGACTAATTTGGTTCGATTACCTACTAAATTAGTAGCCACGTGTCAATTTTTAAATTGAGTCTTATTTGTAAGGATATAAGGTTACATTTCAATTTTCAATAATACTATTAAAATATAAAAAGTTGTTTCATTGAATTTAAACCTTATTAAACCACCTGACAATTTTGAAATTGAGTCTTATACTTAAAAAAATAAGGTTAAAATTTCAATCGTACAACTGAAAGCATAAGCTAAGTTACCCACTTCTAACGGAGCGGCGAAAGATTCCGAGAATTGAGTTGCCAACAATCCAGTCGAAAGCGAAACGCCTCTACTAATTAGTAATTACTAAATTAGTAGTGCAGTCACACGCGAGCGGCAAATGATTCCGAGTCGCGAACAATGGAGTCGAAACGCGATTAGTAATTACTAATTAGTAGTCGTCATTCGATTATGAGCATTAGTATATTACTAATATTCCATTCGAAAGTGTTCGTTAGTAGTAGGTAGTAGATTTTTCGATTATTCAGATCATTCACAATCGCCCATCTCTAAATCGTTGTAGTACAGTGTGTATAGACTTGCACTTGTAGCTTGCGATATTCACCACACCACATAAATCTACCAAATTATTCTCAACGTACGTTTCACTTCGACAATGGAGCACTTTCAGGAGATGTTGACTCGATAAGTTTTTTTGACTTTTAGTTGTCTATCTAAATTGATACAATTGCATAGTCCGCGTGAAGTATGGTAACATTTACATTACCTGATACCTGAGAGGGTTGCGTGTCTGTGTGATATTATTTTTGACTAATCCTTTGCACGTGCCAACTACACTTGCGTAATACACAATACCAAACGCTTATCTGTGAGTCGTTTTGGTTGTATATCAAAATAACAATGGTGTTTTCGAGACAACCTAATTACTCTAATGACCCATGTTGTAAAACTTGGTCAATAATCGTGTACCTTAATTATTAGTAACAGTCAGATAGCCGTATAGGTTTTAAAACATAAAAAATCTTCAATTTTAATCATAAGTAAGTAAACGAAAAAACATGTAGGTGTATCTAGTTTTTAGTCTTACATATTATACACGTGTGTAAGTATATTTTATAAAAGTATATGTATGCCAAATAAACATTTATTAATAGGGAAAATAATATTTCAGTAATAACTAAGATTATAAAATTGTCATGTGAAAATATTTTGAACTTGAATATGCAAAGTATCAAAGTATCTTTACCGGCCTATGTCGTCTATGTGTGAGTGCAGCTAACGGTCTTACTGTGCGGTATACCTACAGATTCCAAAATTAGCCGAGGCGCGTTTGGTATATGGCCTCTTAATTATTAGTAAGACATTAATATGGATGGATTGACTTGCCCAGAGTTAAAACTGAGTGTAGGTAGGGTTGAGAGCCGGTTTTCGAATTGTTTTGTTAATCTTGGTGCTTTGTTTATCCTTTTGCTTTTATATCGACATAGCATTACAAATGTCGACCGCGAGAAAATCTTTCTCGCATTGATTGTGCTTGGCCTGCTACTGATATAGAAAATGAATTGCTACTGGTATTCCGTAACCTATGTTTCTCGTCAAAAAATTAAGTATGACTGTGTAGGTACTGATTAACAAAAATTTTATTTATCTGGTCAAGTCACGTTGTCTAAGCGGTCATTGGACGAGTAAACGGACTTGTTGATTTCGGTTAACTTTAGATTATGCAAAACTAAAACCTAAAAAGAAACAAAACTAAAAAGAAATTAAACGTACTTAAAAAGAATAACTTGTACAAAAAGATACTCCCCGGCGGGGAATCGAACCCCGGTCTCCCGCGTGACAGGCGGGGATACTTACCACTATACTACCGAGGACGTACCTACTCACCTCGTCGAAAAGTTGGTAGCTACTTCGACGACCTCCGTGGCGCAGTGTTGAGCGCTGTTGCCTTAACGTGCGGAGGTCCCGGGTTCGATCCCCGGCAGGGTTTGGAAATTTATAATTTCTGAATTTCCCTGGTCTGGCCTGGTGGGAGGCTTCGGCCGTGGCTAGTTACCACCCTACCGGCAAAGACGTGCCGCCAAGCGATTTAGCGTTCCGATACGATGCTGTGTAGAAACCGAATAGGGGTATGGGTTTAACAAAAACTGCCATGCCCCTAACAGGTTAGCCCGCTACCATCTTAGACTGCATCATCACTTACCATCAGGTGAGATCGCAGTCAAGGGCTAACTTGTAGTGGATAAAAAAAAAAAAACTTGTTTTCAAAACAATTTCTATCGTAGTAAGTATAAATAGTTTTTCGACACACGAAATCTAAAATATTAAATCGAAAACTAGAGCATAACTTGCACTAGCCCTTCGTGACACTGAAACTAAAAAAAACTTACAAAAAATTTAAAAAGAAAATAACTGCTGGAAGTTAGATAAATTTTCAGTTAATAGTTGCACGCGTTTACTATGGTAGGTAGGTAGGTAAATATTGACGTAGTAAATCGCGGGGTGCACAGAAAACGAATTATAATAATTTATGACCAATTAACTCGTTAGTAGGGGCACCAAACGACCGAATCTCTTACTAAATGGCCCTAACGGTCTATGTATTTAGACACCGTTTATTTATTACCTATCCAGAATGTTAGGTAATAAGGAGTTGGCGCGGACTCTTTAATCTACAGATTTATGTGCAAAAAAAAATTGCAATTCTAGAATTTTCCAAATCCACATGGTTTATTTTCATTTGCAAAAATTAAAATCGTCAACTGATAATCATCCACTGCTGGATCTTATTATACCTTAGACTTTAACTTTTTAATCCACAATAAGTTAGCCCTTGACTGCAATCTAACCCTGGTGGTAAGTACCTAAATGTAGTCTAAAATGATAGATGTTATGGGTAGGTAATGGGGCTGGTTCTGTATAACACAATCTTTAAACTAAACTAAAATGGCAGCTTTAAATCTAGTTCTGTCCCTTTCCGTACCTAGGGAGTATTATGAAAGGGTTAGCAATATTCGTAATGCTCTAATTTCAGCTTAGTTTAGAAATTGTGCACTACAGAATCAGCCCCAATGGCAGTTATATTTAACAAATAACTCTAATCGGTTTCTACACGGCATCGTACCGGAACGCTAAATCTGTTGGCGGCACGTCTTTACCGGTAGGGCGGTAACTAGCTACGGCCGAAGCCTCCCAACAGAACAGACTAGAGAAAAATCATAAATTATAAATCCCCAAATTGGCCCTGCTGGGGATCGAACCAGGGACTTCCTATAGTTCCCACTAATAAGACCACATCACTCACCACTGCGCCACGATGGTCGTCGAGCCTTGTGGGGACCTTCAAACCCATTTAGGTATCATTGCAGAGGACGCCACAGAACTTTTATTACCCTACATTCATAAATGTATTAAAAATTCATACAAATATAAAATATATGTTACTCGCTGATAAAGTAGCTTTCTATAGATGAAAGAATTTTTAAAATCGGTCGAGTAGTTATTGAGTTTATCCATTACAAACAAACAATCAAATATTAATATTAGTTTAGAAGATATTATACATGATACATCCGAAAAACATTACTCTCCTTCTGGTGGTGTCGAGTAAAAAGTAGAGACCGCTAGTGCCAGTAAGTACCTACTCAGGTACCTACATAGACCTATGCCCTTATACCGAGCTATTTGGTTATTTCCAACCTGCGCCCGCGCATTCCGAAATAGCCCCGACCGGCTGTTCCATTCATAAGCACCACTATTTGTAGTGCACGCCAAATGGCATACCTACGCTACTGGTTTAACGCTATTCCAACAGTAATAATTAATTAATGAAATACTTATACCAAAGAAGGAACTGTTTTCGTTCAAATTTTTGTTTACACCAATAGGTATGGTAGCGCTGTGGTATTATGCCAGTTTAGCCCGCTACCATCTTAGACGGCATCATTAATCATTACTTACCCTATCGGTGAACATGAGTCATTGATTGAGTGCCTATGACGTCATTTCAGTTATCAAAATCAAAATTTGATTTTTTACAGCTTAAGTTTCTAAGAAGAATAATTAATTAATATAATACTTTTACCAAAGAAGGAACTGTTTTGGTACAAAAATTTTTGACAGCAGTATGGTAGCGCTGTGTTCTTAAGCCGGATTAGCCCGCTACCATCAGACGGCATCATCACTTACCCTATCGGTGGACATGATAATTTATTACCTATGACGTCATTTCGGTCATCAACTGGGTTACAGAATACAAAATTTGATTTTTTACAACTTAAGTTTCTAATAGTAATAATTAATTAATGAAATACTTACTACCTACCAAAGAAGAAACTGTTTTGGTTTAAATTTTTTTACAACAGTATGGTAGCGCTGTGGTCTTATGCCAGATTAGCCCGCTACCATCTTAGACGGCATCATCACTTACCATCCATATCGGTGGACATGATCATTGATTGAGTGCCTATGACGTCATTTCGATCATCAACTGGGTTACTAATACAAAATTTGTTTTTTTACAGCTTATATTTCTAACTGAAAAGCCACATAATATTATGTAGATCCTTACAGATTAAGTCAGCAGGTAAGATCGCAGTCAAGGGTTGACTTGTAGTGAAACTTAAAAAAATGAAAACTTGCTGCGAAAACTTTAATAAGCTTTTTTTTTCTTCTCATATTTTATGTAACCAATTTTTATACCTAGCTGTTAGTTGTATATTATACCTACCAAGTTTTTGAGTTTATTTTTATTTTATAACGAGGAAAACTACTAAGTTCTGAGTTCTGACCTAGTTGTTTTGGCCATATTAGGTAGGTATTCTAAACTTTTAATCGTGATTCGTGGTAGTATAATTTTGCTAAGGGTTATGCTAAGATTATGCTAAGGGTGAGCTGCACCACAGGAAGTTATCATTAAAGTTTATCGTGCTACTAAAAAGTTACTAGGTAAGTAGCAAACAGAGTGGAACGAGTCAGTTCTCTTATAGCATATCTTAGTTTATGTAAAAACTAGCTGATGCCCGCGTCTTTGTCCGCTTGGTTTAATTCTTTTTTGTTCCCGCGGGAATTACTTTATTTTCTGGAATAAAAATTAGCCTATGTCACTCTCCAGATCTTTAACTATACCAGTGCCAAAAATCACGTTGATCCGTTGCTCCATTGCGGCGTGATTGAAGGACAAACCAACAAACACACTTTCGCATTTGTAATATTAGTATAACTAGTCAGTAGTCTAATATGATGGGTAAGTACTGATTTATGCCACTCATTTTTGACAACACTTTTTTATTTGGTGGTCAAAAATGAATGTCAACCGATGTAACACTCGATGGTGCAATTAATCCAAACTTTTGCATCTCACTTAGCTTTTTATTGGTGACCAAAGTTTAACGGTAGCCGTAGCTGTAACCTTTTAAGTTTTAACCGCTTGACATAGAACTGGGCCTTTAATAAAATAGAGCGATTTGATAGAGACAGTTGGATATCTGTCTGACCAGTTTAGGTACATAAAATATGAAAATTAATTACGGAAACCATTTGATAATAGCTTTATTTCGGTTACCTCATTACGTTTGATAAATCGTAGTGAATAACAATTTACAGAAACACGCAATAAAACAATTTTATTATTATTATAAATCTTGAGGCATTTTAAACGGTTTGTTTTGGGAGAAGGAATGCATTTTTTTCATCTAATCGTTTTGTTAAACGTAGACATGTAGATTTATGGTTTTGTTATGGCACTAGTAGGTACCTACGGTTAAAATTCCTCATACTTTAAAAATCTATTATTAAATTTATTAGACATTAGATGATGCCGCGCGACTTCGTCCACTCCACGCGGATTCAGATTTTTTAATTCCCTTGTGAACTCTTTAGCTTTCTGAAATAAATGTAGCTTAGGTACTTACGTGTAAATTCAGGTTATCAGCTATCTCCATTCTAAATTTCAGCAAAATCGGTCAGTCCTTGTGGCGTGAACAAACCTAACAAGTAACAAACATCCAAACATACCAATTCAAAAACAACAACACAATTAAGTATAACTTTAGCAGGGTAACAGTCTAGTTCCATAGGTTCCTACTACCTAGGTCCAGTTATCACCCCTTTGACCACCATCAATATTAGCGATGGGCGATTACGAATGATCTGAATAATCGAATAATCTACCACTACTAACGAACACTTTCGAATGGAATATTAGTAATATACTAATGCTCAT
The DNA here is from genome assembly GCA_917051295.2 of Erebia ligea. Lineage (NCBI taxonomy): Eukaryota > Metazoa > Arthropoda > Insecta > Lepidoptera > Nymphalidae > Erebia > Erebia ligea. Next base: position 6,685,709 of record OU785241.1, read on the forward strand.
AATCGAATGACGACTACTAATTAGTAATTACTAATCGCGTTTCGACTGCATTGTTCGCGACTCGGAATCATTCACCGCTTGGGTTTGACTGCACTACTAATATTAGTAATTACTAATTAGTAGAGGTGTTTCGCTTTCGATTGGATTGTTGGCGACTCAATTCTCGGAATCTTTCGCCGCTATGTTAGAAGTGGGTAATTTAGCTTATGCTTTCAGTTGTACGATTGAAATTTTAACCTTATTTTCTTAACTATAATTTCAAAATTGTCAGGTGGATTAATAAGGTTTAAATTATTTTAATAGTATTATTATTATTATTATTATTATTGAATTCTTTATTGCACACAAGAGACATAGAAACATATATACAAAAAAAAGAAGCTTAATCCTAGTGAAGCATGCAAAGGCGGTCTTATCGCTAAAGCGATCTCTCCCAGACAACCTTTGGTGATCGGAAAGGCGAAAACAGGGGTTGTGTGGCAATCAATTTAGTTTTTATAGAATAAGATAGACTACATAAACACTACATACTAATAATACACATATAGATATCTACCATAAATAATTATTTATACATAATATATAATATACTACATTCTACTCCATTACATAGATAGATAGTAGTTTTTCAGACAACGTTTGAAGATATGTAGGGATTTTGCCTGACGTATGTCAGCAGGGAGAGAATTCCACAACTTGACACAATTCTTCGTGAATGAGTCACCATAGAATTTCGCACGGCTGGACGGCATCTTCAGCTTATTGTCGGTGCAGGAACGAAGAAAGAACTGTCTATCCTGACCGAGATAGCTAAAACGTTCTTTCAAGTAAGCTGGTGTTTGGGGGTAGAACAGGACACGGTATAAAAGGGTCAATGCATGCATGTCCCTGCGCCTTCTGATTGGCAACCACTCAAGCTTAGCACGGTACTCAGAAATGTGGTCGTATTTCCGCAGGCAAAAAATGAAGCGGATTACCATATTTTGAAGCCTCTCAAGCTTATCGAGAAGTTCTTGCGACAGATCTGGATAACAAGAGTCACCGTAGTCTAACACTGGTAACAGGAGTGTATTGGCTAACGTAATCTTGGTTCTGATCGGCAAGAGATTCTTCCACCGCCTGAGGTACCCGATAGTGGCGAAGATTCTCCGCCCCACCTCTCCTACCTGTGGTCCCCACGAAAAAGAATTATCAATGATTAGACCAAGATTTTTTACTTTATTACTGAGCGGCAATGGTACCCCATCAAAATGAACAGCAGGTAGGTTATCTAGCTTAGAGAGTATTTTGGGATTGCCAACAACGATAACTTGTGATTTGTTAGGGTTCACTGAAAGACCATAGGATTTACACCACTCGCAAATTTTGGCCAAATCGGAATTAAGGATACTAATGGTAGTAGAGATACGGTCAGCAGTATCTGAGGCGTAAATTTGTACATCATCAGCGTAAAAATGAAAGGAAGAGGAAATAACCGCAGCGACAGTATTAATAAAAATAGAAAAGAGGAGAGGGGAAAGGACACCACCTCACGGTTCACGGTCATTTTTCAAAATTGACACGTGGCTACTAATTTAATAATCGAACCAAATTAGTAGCTATCAATAATCGAATGAAATTAGTAGTGGAGCAAGTTAGTTACTAATTTTGGTAAATCGTTCGAATGATTCGAACGATTTGTATAATCGAATAGTTCGAACGAAATCACTCATAATCGCCCATCGCTAATCAATATGACACCCTGCTGTAGGTACCAGGTACTCGTATACCTACCTACATTTTATCAATAGAATTTTAATTTTAGAACACCTACATTTTATTTATCAAAACATTAAATAGGTAGACATAAAAGAAAAAACATCAAAAGATCCTTTGTGAAAACCACCCCCGGACGTTTATAAAAGACCTACCTATCTACGAACCAAAGTCGCAATTCGCAAACCAAGAATAAGGAACAAACAAAATGTCTATAGAAGCGAAACTAAGCATTTCCAAGACGCTGGGGGGTAAGACGGTAGGGGGTGACTATGTCGTAAAAGGGGGAAGGGGGTGCACACATCTCTACACAACCAAGTTTCTAACAAACTTACGCAAGTGTGTACTCAAGCTAAATTGAACCTAACCACACGTGTTTAAAGATGGTTCAAATGAAATTGTAACTTTGTGTTACGGCAAAATGTTACATATTGTCCATTTATGAAAGACCCCTGATAGTGCATTATGTAGTTAGGGGGGGAAGTGGGGGGGGGGTTATATCTGGGGGGGATTAAATTGAGAATGTGTGGCGTTTGTTTGAAAGCAAATCTTCAGCTACATAATAAATAGTTTTAGGCGGTTATTACTTATTACATGTTGGAATATAGGGTAATTTATGGTTTTTTTTGGAACCTTTACCAGTGCCTGCGAGACTTACCTTTCTCCTTACGTAATCGGTAATACCTATGTAATTTTTTAAATGCATAGAAATGCCTAAGGCTATTGTAATAATTACTATCTTGTTATTTTTAGGAACGTAGGTACTCTTATTAATAGAGATACTCGTATTTAGGTACTTTGGATGTATCTACAAAAAATAGATTAAATACCTACTTAGTCAGGTACCTATCTCATTTTTTTTTTAACAAAACCGACGTTATTGACATGTCTATTAAATACCAAGTATTTTAGACCTATTTTTTAATAAATCTTCTTTGCTAACATATTACTAGATGATGCCCGCGACTTCGTCCGCGTGGACTAAGTTTTTTCGATTCCTGCGGGAACTCCTTAGTTTTCCGGGATAAGAAGTAGCCTATGTCCTTTCCCGGGATACAACTTATCCCTGTACCAAATTTGATCAAAATCGGTTGAACAGGTGACTAGGTTGAACAGGTAACTATGAAAAATAAAATAAAAACAAAAACTAAACAGGTATAAAAATTAGTGCCGATTTTGGCCACTGTACCGGGTCAAATAAGTTTGTCGGACTGTAAAATATAAGTGCCTCCGTATTACTGGTATATATAACACCTTTCGCAACAGTGGTAACAAACAATAGCCTTCCAAAGTGAAGGAAAACAGTGAGAGTTAGGTATAGGTACATTAGGATATTATACACTTTATTCGTTGCACGACTTTTCTAGTTACTAGTACCTACCTTAGCAGAAGGCCTTTGAGTCATGAATGGCTTGACCAGCCAACCGATTGTAGGAGGAATCGTTTCTCAGACGGATAATCCGACCTGTTTAAGGGGTTCATAGATGCCTGCACGTCACAAAGCATGTATGAACTCTATAAACAGTTCGAGTAATAGGTACCTACGTTTTAAGCTGTCAAATGATTACGATTTGCTCAGATAATTTGGGCGTCAGGTCAGACTATTCAGCGTTATAGGTGATTTCAATAAAATCTAAATTTAGTGCTAGCAAAAAATCTCTTGACATACCTACCTAGGTAGGTATCTAAGGTATGTAGTTAGGTACTTGGCAGTTAAAACCGGATCCACTTATTACGGAAACAGAATACAACTATTTAACCGTAACATCGAACTCCACTAATTACCGGCCTTATCAATCCTAATGCAATAACATAAAGGCGATTTTTCAATGCGCTTGAATCTATGTTACTGTTAAAGTTGAACTTTAGGTCGTCGCAGTAAAGTCCGGTTTTGTTTCGTTGGATTGCGTTGGACAGTAAGCGACACCTGTTCGCAGCATCCGGTCTAAGCTGCGTCTGTAATGAGCGCCCGCTGCGGACAGTCGGGTGAAAAATGCTATAATTTTGTATTTATCTTTTTTAGAATAGCGTGTACTTACTTAGATATTATTTTTGATGATTTTTTAATTTAATATACCTATTATATTATTAAATATTGGTTAAGTGTATCAATGAATTTCACTGGATAAGAAGGCCCAGTTCTCTGAGGTGTATATACCTTCCTATTACTATGTAGGTAAAATGTACTAAAAACAGAAAAAATTATGGAAGATAATTAAAAATACAATTGATTTTTTTAAAAATAGGTAGGTAGGTATGTGTATCGCATGATTTTTGAAAATAATAATTTAAATGTCATTAATATACGCAGAGTGAAATAAAAGCGATGATAATATGCCTTTTAGATACCTAATAGAAAATCCAATTATTCCAGGTATAATTTTTAAAAATAAGGGCTCTACCAAAGAAGCGCTAAGTACCTATCTAGGTATTTACCTACTAGATAATCAAGGTCTTATATAATAGATAATAATATAATGTTAATAACTAAGTAGCATCATGGCGCCGGCAGAAAATGAGAATATAGAATAAAATTATCAACAAGTTATTTTAAGACCATATCTTTGCCTATAGATATCTATCTACTATCTAGGTACCTACTTAGAAGGTATATTTATAAATCAAAGGAAATGAGAATCACCTAGCTGTTAATTGATAATTACTGTCTTAAAGGCGATATTAATAACTCATTTTCCACACGCTTGTACCGAGAGCATTGAACACTTGACGTATCGTTTAAGTCCATTTTGCTATTTTATATTGAATATAAATAACCCGCAGATAACTTAAGAATAATGAGCTTAGTTAGAAAACTCGGAGATATAGGATCTAGTAGCTAGTTTATCATAACTTAACCGCCATTGGTCATTTTACTTGGAGTTTATTATATTTTGATTAATTATGATAGCCTACCTAGCTTGAAAGGTAGGTACCTAAGTAGCCTAGTTTCTACAGTAGATTGTACCTAGTGGTATTTTAAAAGTACCTAGCTTAATTAGGTATAGGTACCTACTACCTACCTACGGACTTTGAAGAACTTTGTAGTTCCAAATCAGGCAATACCTAGGTACTGACAATTTTTTTTTGGTGTTGAGCTAATTTGCTACATAGGCCCACTGGCCTTTACAACGTAGGGGAGGACGAGCGCTAGGCCAAGCAAAAAAAAAAAAATAGCTTTATTTTCCTTTTGCTGTTATTTGTATTTTGTACCTACATGCTTAGCCTAATTTATTTAACTTAGAACTAAAACTACCTATTTATACAGGATCAACATGAATTCTACAATATAAAGTTAAAAGAATTTATAGATTTTAATTATTATTTTTTATTTATATTTTGTGTGTTAACAACTAAGGCCAAGTAGGTACCTAACTATTATTTAATCTGTGGCTATATAATATCATCGAGCAGAAATTTGGGTAAAAGCCCTAGAGGTCAAAAACTTCAGGAGCGCTGCTGCTGTGACTGTTATTTTTTTTATTAGTCAAGTAGGTAGGTATTCAAGTGTGTCCGTAGAGTTCCGTAGGAAAAGATTTTGGAGCCGTGTAGGTACCTATCACCAAGTTCAATCCGGAAAAATCCTTATTAAACCAGCCATAAAACGAATTGGGTATAATAAAACGCTGTAATTGCTGTAATTGAAATTAGAAACACTGCAAACAACGAACGAATTCGAAGCCAAACAATTCTAAATTTGAAATAACCACACCAATCCGACAATAGAGTTGACGCGGCATTCCAATTCGGTGCGCTATTGTTGAATGCGGCGCCCTGATTGGCCGAGGGGCACAATGGGGCACGCCCCCCACACAATGCCCTATTGTCAGCCACCTGTGTGCCGCCCAGTGAGCCTACGCTAGCTTCCTCTGTAAACTGTAAAAGGACGTTCCGAACAATGACGAATTTTTCACGCTAACTGTAACAATTCCATTGATAATTTTATCATTATTTTTAACGCTTCCTATAAAGCATTACCTTAACATGAATGATGACTGATTTTTGTACCTAATCGTTTAATTTAAGTAACTACCTACTTACCTACTTAGGTAGTACCTAAACCTACTTAGGCTTAAACTTAATAAGTTACCATGTTGCCTAGTTGATACCACGTAGCCCGTAGGTCGGCGAAGAGCCTTACCTAAGGGCGAAAACACACTAGGTACCAGACAGAACAAAACCACAGAATACTATACCTATTCTATTCTAACCACTAATCCATGAGGTCCAGAGATATTCTAACCACTAATCCATGAGGTCCAGAGATTGTGATCCCATTAGGTAAATACGTACCTACGGTAACAAAAGGTACCTATCTACCTACTCTAACTTTAAGACCAACTCTTGTCCCCTAACTAACTTCCTAGGTAGACCGTATAAATTTCCAAAAAGCTATTAGTCTGACACGGCTAAAAGGTCACCCAAAACACATTAAAAACATGTAGAAAGGTGCCTACACTGAAAATAAAATCGTTTAAATGCATAAACAGAGTCTTAAGTGCTGTAAATGGGAATTATTAAGGCTGTCTTCTCTCGCGCGTCTGTTGCTTTCTTTCCTTATGAGTTGGACTAGAACCTTGACATGTCAATAAATACGACGACCTCCCTGGCACTCGGGACTCGGGGGGGGACTCTTAAATACTTACTAAATTCTACTTGAATCACACTTGTTGTTTAACGTCAGAAACTATCGTTTTTATTTTTATAACATTATAATACTAACAGACGTTGGAGTGAGATAGCTGTTACCTTTATCTCAAAATAAAATTTAGGCACGGGTAGCGTGGAGCCTTAATGTTATATAAATTTAAAACAACTGTAGGTATGTGTGAAACTATGAAGTAGGTAGGTACTGTTTCAAAAAACGACATCGATTGAAAGACTCGCTCTGCGTGTAGACACCCTTATTTATTTTTTCCCGAAAAAACCGTAAAGGCATCGTTAAAAAACTAAGTGAAACGGTCATCATCGCTAAGAGAGTTACACGAAATATTGGCTCGGGGGGAAATAAATGAAGATTAGTCCGACTAATGGCCGCGTTTACTCCAGTCGCGAGTATTTTTAAAATAAGTTTCTGAAATGGATAGGTGAATGTGACTATCTCGATTTTAATATTTGTAACTAGCTGATGCCCGCGACTTCGTTCGCGTGGATTGAGGTCTTTAATTTTCCGGGATAAAAATAGCCTAGATAGGTACCTATGTGTTATTTCAGACTATAATCTATCTCTGTGCTAAATTTCATTCCAGATCCGTTCAGCCTTTCTGGAGTGATTGAGTTGGTAACAAACGTCCATCCATCCATCCATATTCCATACGTAGTTCATACATCCATCCAACTTTCGCATTTACAATAGGTATTAGGTATACTTAGTAGGACTTATAAGTAGATGGTTTTCTGAATTTCTCTTTACCTACCAAGTTAAATAATTTTTGACTGTTTACTATCGTAGATTCTTACCGGTTTCAATTTTGTTCTCTAAATAAATTATATACCTACCTATTATATATAAAAGGTTGGTACCTACTTGGTACGGTCACACGGTGTAGGGGCCATACTGCCACTGTCAACGCTTAAAGCCATAGGTAATATTGTTTCATTATTGTTCACCTTCGTGTTTCAGAATTATAATCCTTATTTTAGGAACGTCAAGGTAGGTAGGTACCTACGTGACATAAAACTGTCATATTGAGTAATATTGCTTAATAACAGTATATTGCTTTAAGCGCTGGCAGTAGGTACCTATCTATATCCACAGGTTAAAAGCTTAATTAGGATCTAGCAATCAGGGCCTTAATACCATTTAATAATTTTTTTTTATTATTTAATTATAATCATTTTTAAAAAATACCTATTAGACTTTAAGAGCTTATAAAAAATTAATTACTGACATCCTAACTAAAAAGACAAATTGATTATGATTCATTTTGCATGCAGTAAATAAAAAAAATTATAATACTTAACATTATATTTTACTAAATATAGGTAGGTACAGCTACTGACATTCAACATAATATCTAATTATTTTCATTATTATTTACACAATTGACGGCGCACTCAAATCTGGAAACAGTGCCGCTCACATAAAAATAAACCGGCCAAGTGCGAGTCGGACTCGCGCACCGAGGGTTCCGTACAAACCTGTAGTAGGTAGGTAAGTTTTACGATTTATGACGTATTAAAAACAAGACGAAATGAACCGCAAAACTAACTTTGTTTGTAGAGGTTTATTGTTAATATCAAAAAAACTATGCTAGTTAGAGCGTTGGTTTTATTTTTCCTGTAAAATATACCTACATAAGCTTCTATTAACCATAATTATTTCAGATTTTTCAATTGGTAAACTTTGGAGATAAGGGGGGGGACGGGGACGGGGACGATATTTTTTTCGACATTTTGCCCAATAAATCAAAAACTATTATGCATAAAAATAAATAAAAATATGTTTTAGAATGTAGAAGTAAAGCCCTTTCATATGATATCCCAATCAGTATAGTTATCATACTTTGAAATTTCAAACCCCCGATTTTCCCCCTTTTTTAATTAAACTAAAAATAATTTTCGATTTTTTTTATTTTAATGATGTTAGACCACTATTATACACAACTTTTCCAAATGTCATGTCGATAGCTTTAATAGTTACTGAAATAATCGACTGTGACAGACGGACGGACGGACAGACGGACGGACGGACGGACGGACGGAGAAAGTAGCACCATAAGGGTTCCATTTTTACCATTTTGGTACGGAACCCTAAAAACACTTCCAATTTCACGACCATCGTGAGTTGGCACCCTTTTCAGAGCAAAACTCGCAACAAAAAGGTCTCTGGACACAATATAGTCAGAGAATAATTGAGTGCAACACAAAAAAAAAAATACCTACTTTACATTTTTGGCTACAGTGTCCTAGGTATATCACAGAAAGAATACCCAGCCAATCACAACAATTAATATTGTAACAATAATATGAGTATGATTATGATTGATGCAAGTTTTACTTAATAGGACTACAGGTAGATAGGTAGGTACCTATATGATCGATGTCATTATAATTTCGCGCGCCAAACCTACCTTACCTTAGTAGGTACACTTACTTCTAAATACCTACTCCATACCATTTAAATGAAACCTATATCTCACTTCGATTCACGAAAACGTAATAACCTATAAATTAAAGAAAGATCAGTACGAACGATCAAAAGCCTTAAGCACTAACTTTGCAATAAAGTACCTACCATATCAAACATTTGCCAATATAGGTAATTTTACTATCTTCTGTGTAGTTCATAAAATACACATGATTAATGTGTCTAAATTACACGTAACAAGAGCGATGTAGAGTAGGGACAAAGTTATGAAAATTAGGCCCAGACTGGATGAAGGATAAATCCGGCAAAAATGGCGCGAGTATGATATTGTATATGCGATGAAATGTCTTACTTACTTTTCTTGAAATGTTTGGCAAATCTGTAGATAGGTAACTACCTACTTACCTACTTAATAATCTAATCGTTATCAAGAAATTGCAATATTTTGCTACAGTATTAATAAGGAGGCATTGCACAATTTGCTACCCACTCTGTGGTACTTTGTGGTGATAATAATATGTTATTGTTTAACTGGTTTAAGGATTCACCAATTAGTTATTACTCTAGACACATTACTAAAAGATAAAACCTAAAATACACACACTTTAACCTAATAATACATAATGACAACCTTATTTTAAAAATTCCTTCCCATAATACTTCTTTTTCTTCGAAATCCTTTGGCTATGGAACTCCTTACCGTTTCATATTAGGCGTGCGCAATCTCTATAGCAGCATTTAAGAGGAATTCTCCCGGCGATTTCTCCATACAAAAACATTTGTCTGTTTCCTCCGTGGATAATTACAATAGAGAAAATATTCTTGCTCCATAAAATCCATATGTGTCCGTGTCATGCTCCTATGTTTTGCTTTTTTCAATAAATTAATTATTTTAAGAACAAGGAACCTTCAAAAATGGCAAAAAATGGCCCAGTATTCGTGCCATCATCAGAGACCCTGCCAATAAATTTGACGGATATAATTAAAAAAAGAAAAACATACCGGCATAGCCCGAGTCCTTCTTAAATTATTCGTAAAAAAAGAATTAAAATCGGTTATGTTTTGGAGGAGGAAACAGAAAAATACGAGAGTAAGAATTCGACTGTTTTTCATAGGTATTATGAATTATCGGTCCAAGCTGCAGTTGTCCCTATCGGGTGTTATGGAATTCTATTCGAGGAGCAGCGCGACGGCAATATAACTGTTCAATACCTATTCTCAAAGATTCCCGTTCATGCCATATCCTCTTAAAAGGCTCATCAAAGCGCACTTTCTTCCTCCCTGAATTATTAGATTACCTTACGTCTTTCAAATCCTACATCTGACTAACATTGCGTCTTCTGGCTTTTATTTTATTTTAATACCATATTTGGCATAACATATATATTATGTATTTAGGTGTTTATATATTTATGTATGTTTGAACTTATATAGGTATTGATTTTATAGTATTTTTATTTTATATAATAATAATTATAATTATAATAATTATAATAATTATAATTATATATAACTTAGTATTATATTTGTATTAATTATTAGATACTATTTCCTCCTAATCATACGTACACCCTCGACTCTTGTTCTTTTATAGACTTAATTCCTTTTTAAAACGTGGTTGCCTGGAAGAGATCGCTTCAAAGCGATAAGGCCGCCATTTGTACCGATTTTTCTTTTCTTAATTGTTGTTTAAATGTATTTTTTGTTTTTATTTTGGTGTATAATAAAGAGTATTTCATTCATTCATTCATTCACTTTGAAATAAAAACTCGAAATTATACCGCTTTCGTAACGCATTCGTAAATATTATAACCATATCTGCATCCCTGCTGCGGCATTTTGTATCTTCTGCAGTCTTCTGATCAGCAAGACCGAGTTTCAGACTGGAAACTAGCATGGCCCTATGAAGGTCCTATATAAAATACTAGCTAATGCCCACGACTTCATCCGCGTGAATTGAGGTTTTTTGGTTCCCGCGGGAACTCTTTAATTTTCCGGGATAAAAAGTAGCCTATGTGTTATTCCAGACTGTACCTAATCTATCTCTGTGTCAAATTTCATCCAGATCCGTTGAGCGTTAGGCATACCTACAGATAGCATCCATCCAAACTTTCGCATTTATAATATTAGGTAGTATAGATTCCAATTTCCAACGTGTTTCGCGTTGTGTTGTTGATTTTTTCGCACAGTCGGGTCTCGGCCTAAGCCATCTGTAACTCGCATCTAAGTTTGTAAGAGCATGAAAATGAGACAAGTAGGTAGTAGGGGGTAAAGGGCAGCAGGTAGGTAGGGGTATTTTACAAACACCAGAAATACAATTTCCCAATTAGATTATTGCTTCTTTCTCAAGTGTCACAAACAAACATGATAAATTAAGAAAAAACTAATAACTAATTATATTTACAAAAAATACACGCCGTCCAAGTGATCGTTAATGGATATGGTGCCCAAAACACAGGCGCTATTAGGTACCTTGTTGAATACCAAGGATAAGCCGTTCGGCTAAATAATCGCCAGATCTTTGGTTATTGCTTAGTTATTTAAGGTTAAATTCGCAATCGAACCTCGATTTACGAACCAAAGTTTTGTGTCGCACATTCTGGTTTCAGCCTAAGCCAGCTGTTACTCGCATCTAAGTTTGTAAGAGCATCAAAATGAGACAAGTTGTCGCGGGAAAAGGGCGGCAGGGAGGAGTATTATACGGAAGGGTGAAGTTAGCGCGGTATCGCTGCGGGCCCTTTATACAGTTTGCAGATACCTTGCGGTTTGTGAATTGTGATTAAATGAAGATCCTCCCTGTTAATATACCTAATGATCGACATAACTATACCTACCACCCTTAATGATGTAAGTATATCTGTCCAACCATTTATTTCACAAACCTAGACCTCATCATTGCTTTTCATGAGCATGATTGTCGTCAAGCGCAAATCTATCTTAAAAAAAAGGTTTTATGCTCAGAGTATACCTACTTACTATACCTACCTACCTAATAAACTCTATGGATTTATATAATGCGCACAATTCATCTTAATCTATATCAAGTTTAATACGTAGGTAGGTACATACCTATCAGCCCGATAATATCTAAACACAGACACGATCTCTAAAACAGAGGAAACTTCTAAGAGTTCCGTGAAACCGGAGGAATCTCTTCAACAAAGAGAAACCCAATCAAGTAATTGCTATTCATCTTGCAATGTCTTAGACAAAGCTGACCCTTGGGTAAGGTACACTATTGACCTGTGACTTTGTAACTATACCTACCTACGTATCATGAACTTTGAACTTTCCTTAGCCAATAGACAATGGGGAAAATATTTAATCGAAGCAGGCGTTACTTTGCGGAAGTCGATGGAAGGAGATGTTGACTCGACAATGCACGATTCACTTCACAACACGATCGTGATGACGAACGTGATGACACGATCGTCACTTCACAATCGTGCATTGTCGAGTCAACATCTCCTGAGGATGCTCCGGTTTCAGAGTGAAATGTACGTAGAGAGTGATTTGGAGGATTTGTGTAGTGTACCAGTGTACCAGTGTGTAATAGTGCCGGTGCGTATTGCTGGGTGGTGGGTGTTCGCATGTTGTCGGTGGAAGACACGCACTGCACAACATAGATTTGTCTACTGTGGCGGATTATAGCGAATTAAGCTTCTGGTTCATTCATTAATGGGGAAAATAGACAAGCGGGAGGTAGGTAGTAGGTACCATGTCGATCCGGTAGGGTCAATTTGGGAATTTATAATTTCTGAATTTTCTGTTGTCTGGTCTGGTGGAAGGTTTCGGCCGTGGCTAGTTACCATCCTACCGGTTAAGACGTAGGTAGGTACTCACCGCCAAGCGATTTACCGATCTGGTACGATGCCGTGTATAGGTAAACCGACTAGGTACCTATAGAGGTACCTATAAGCATGGGTTTAATAGATATAACTGCCATCTCCCTAACAGGTAAGCTCGTTACCATCTTAGATTGCATGATCACTTACCATCAGGTGAGATCGCAGGCAAGGCCAAACTTGTAGTGGAATAAAAAAAAAGAACTTGTAAGTTTTTAGGCTCTAAGATCGATAGCCACTTAGTAAGCCACACAGTAAGTTATCGTACAAATCGAGCAATTGAGAACACTTACGGCCGAAATTAATAATCAATCTCTCTGTAATCTGTCGATTAGTTGCTAAGCAACGTTGTTTTTTGAAGAAAAGTAGGTACAATACAACTCTGGACAAATAACAACGTTGCTTGGTAACAAATCGACAGATTACAGATAGATTGATTATTAATTTCGGCCGTTAACCACCACAATTTAAAAACCTAAAACGCAGACAAGACCGGATCGAAATCAAAAAGTTCCATTACTAAATACGCTATTCAGCTTACACAAACAAAAAGCAATTCGCTTGGAACCAGTATAATAAAGCCGGGGGGTGCAACCCCCACCGCCGGGTAGATAATAACCCCCCACCCCCCCGGGGGGTGATACCCCGAGACACACATTCCGCTACGCCTGCGCTGCGCCCTATATGAGACATTGTCCGCTTACCTTAAACCTTGTAAAATGTGGAGAAGCTTGAGAATTGTATGGAACTTTTTGTGCTTGTGCTGTGTAGATGTGTGTGTCCAGTTACGTGTATAGGTGGATATACGTATCTAGAAATTGGGTATTTGAGAACAAGTCAAATCAGCAACTTTTTTTCAAACGTCAAAACGTGCGCTTACCTAGTATGGGATGTTGTATGAAATACTGAACAGGGACGTCATCTACCTAAATTCGATGCACTTTTTCACTTCAATCATATAACTAGCAAGGGACATGGACATTACAGTGCTATTTAAAATAAGCACTAAAAAATCATTTTTATTTGAATACTTAGTTGTGAAATACCCAATTAAAAATTGCCAAATTGGTCCTGCTGGATCGTACCCTGGGACCTCTTGGTCATAAGACAAGAGCGCTCAAAACTGCGCCAATGAGGTCGTCAACCTGCTTGAGAGTAGCATATAATTTTCTCAAAGGCGTATGAAGTCTCAGTACTAGTCCGGAGTTAGGAAGTTGGCGGTGTTTCACCCCCGTGCCTCGGAGAGCACGTTAAGCCGTCGGTCCCGGTTATTACCATTAACATGATAACAGTCGTTAAAGCCCGCCAACCCGCGGCGCAGCGTAGTGGGTCTAAGCTCTAATTCCCTCCCTTTCTCATTATATGAGAATGGAGGCCTGTGCCCAGCAGTGGGACGTTAATAGGCGTAGTGGTATGAAGTCTGCCTTGCACTTGGCCAAAGTTTTGAACTATAATGATGACCTAAGTCCTAAACCTTTCTCATACTGCAGAGAAGAATAAAATAGAATTAATTTAGGTAGGTATTTGTCTGAATATGTGTGTTAGGTACAATGAAAAGTCTATTAGTATGAGGAGATCTAGGCCTAACTAGGTAGGTACTGCCTACTTACCGGCGATGGGTTGAAAAATGATGATTGTTTACAATCATGCATTGTCGAGTCAACATCTCCTGAAGATGCCCTGATGTCGGAGTGAAACGTAGGTAAGTAGGTAGGTACCTATGTTGAGAATAATTTGTCAGATTTAGCTGATGTTAGCTCTCTTAGCCCTCTTAGTTTAGGCTAGCCCTCGTACTTAGCTTTAGTTTTAAGATACCTCATCATATTTTATGAGTTATTGGACGTCAATAAGTGTACAGTTTACCTACCTACCTATCTACCTAATTTGAATAAATACCTACCTACTGTTGTGGATGTGCGAATTACTGGCTATTTATTTGGGTGGTGCATATCGCAAGCTACACGTTATAATTATTGTAGATATAAGATTTGTCTGTTTTGGCGGTTTAAATAGTTACTAGCAAATTAAGCTTCTTGTTCCTTGATTATTACCTATAGACTTCCGCAAAGTAACGCGTGCTTCTATCTAGTTGTCTGTTTTACATTTAAAAAGGTCTCCCCTATTCTAAAAAGAAATTCAATCTCAGAGCCACTCGGCCCCGAAGTGAAAACGATCTCTAATTAACACCGCGACCGGGCGGCAACCTCAAAATGTCAATGTTGGTGTCCAAAATAGAATTATTACAGTTTCGGCTCAGCTGATATCTATCGCTGGCTAAAATAGCGTCCTCCTAAAGTCTCCCCTTAGGAGTGAGGAATACTAAAATTGAAGATATATTTAAGACTTTTTTATATGTACCTATATAGCGAGTAAACGAGCAGGCGGGTCACCTGATGTTAAGTGATTACCGCCGCCCATGAACATTTGAAGCACCAGAGGAACCTCACATTTCGTTGCCGGCTTTTGAGATATTGTTTATCCGCCCTTTGAAGAGCCCCATATTATAACCATGAGGGAGCACAGAAGATGGAAGCTGGTTCCATAATTTGCAGGTAGATCCTACGTGGCAAAAATGACCTAGACTTTAGGTATCTAGTTCACAAGCGTATTTCGTGTCAGCAAATTCAAATTCAAATTCATTTATTTAAAACATGCACCTATAGGACATACAGGTGTCTCTTATGTTACGTCTGCATGTTTTGACTCTACCACCGGTTCGGAAAGAAGATTCTGCTGAGAAGAGCCGGTAAGAAACTCAGCTTCCGTAAGACCTTAATCCGGCTGCGTTGGTAGGTAGGTATAGGTAGGTACGTATCTGGGTAGGATTTCAAAGACTGGAGGCTTCGGCCGTGGCTAGTTACCAACCTATCGGCAAAGACTCACCGACAAGCGATTTTGCGTTCCGGTAGATACGATGCCGTTTAGAAACCGATAAGGGGTAAGGTACCTAACCTATTAATGTTGTAACTGCCATATACCACTAACAGGTTAAATAGCCCCGCCCCATAGGTACCTACCATCTTAGACTGCATAGGTAATCACTTACCACCAGGTGCAGAGATCGCAGTCAAGGGCGCGATTCCGCATCCAGTAAGTAAGTAGATTCCTTTATAGATTAGGTGCAATTAGGTACAACATTTAGGGAGCCATGTTGGCAAGTGCTTACAATTGAATGAAATCGTAGTCGATCGCAAACCTGACAATAAAATGAAAAAAAAGTGGACTCCTCTCTCAAATCGGTTGTAGTCTGTAGACAATTGAAACCAGTCTATACACAAATGTACAGGTTCCATTGAAAGCGTACCTAGTGACTATACGATAAAGCGATTTTTTATAAACGATATATGCAAATGTATTGTGTGGAAGCGACGCCGCTAAAAATATTCGTTGCTGGCATCGTATTTCACGCGATAGCTCGTCGTATGGGAAAGTCCGTTGTGGCGATGACAATAGAAGTCGCCCAATCCAGCGCCCGCTCGCACAATAGACTTTCCACCGACCACGCCTCGCGCTACACAATACAACACGCCCAGTCGACTGTCGAATTAAAGAAAATTTTCTTCACAAATACTACAGAATGTAAAGCGATTGTATCGACTTTTTAAACGCCCTCGTAGATCGCACTCCCACCTGGACCGCTTTGTGTGCGAAGCTACAATACCCGATTCCATACTTCCATAGTCCATCACCACGCACACTGCACCGATTCTTACTCAAAGACGTTCTTGGGCGGGGCCTGGAGCGAGACAAAACATCGTCTACGCTACAAATCCAACGTGTGAGCGAGATAGAAATATTGGCACAATACGCACACAGTATCGTCCGCGAGAACGGGACGGCCTCACGCCTTTGTATAGATACCGCTCTGTTATTCCGCATAGACAATTGATTTTGATCGCAGTTTCTAAATAGAAGACACCTGAATTATTAATCTAGAATATCCAGGAGTGTGTATTGAATATATTTGTATAATTAGAAGGTAGTGTTTGATTATAATTTTGGGTTAAAGATGGTGGAAGAACGGCATTGTTCGTAGGGCAGTGACATTAGGTCGGTGCGTCCTTGTCGCGCGCGCGCGGGCCGGGGCGTTCAATTGTAAGCGCGCGCGTATTGTCGAAGCTCTTCGATCTGCTAGCATTGTGTGGCAAAAGCGCGCGATCGACGGACGTGTGTTGCGTTTGAATATCGAACACGATCGCGGGCATTACGAACTATTTCATTTATCCTGTGACTCGGACTTATTATATTTATTTTTTGTGTGTGTGTTTATTTTGTGACTGTTAATTTTGTAGACTGGTGTGTAATGATGCCAAAGAATCGTTGTGATAGAACGATTTTACGTGTTTAATTTTTATTTCTGTTGTTTGTTTTCGTCTATTTATAGTTTTTTTTTACACCGATGTCTCAAAAACCGACAGGAACAATGATAACGCACTTGAAGGTAAGTGAACATTTTTATCAAAGAGATAACAGTGTAATAATTCTAGTAAGACTTTTGGACTATGACTTACGTTAAACTTAAACAGTAGGTAAGTACAAGTTACAACAGCATAAGTGTAATATTATTTTCTGTGGAATTTAATTTCATTCAAAATAAATAACTACCTACTCTCTAAATAAAATAAGAGAGTAATAGTTATACATAGAATCCTATAGGATAGGTAGGTATATAGGTACGTAACTAGCTGAATAAGAAAAGAAATTTAACTTCTGATTTCCTAAATAATACCTAAGCCTACCTACATTAGTTTTACCGGTCACGCACAGTGGTTCAATATTGAAAAATGTTGGACAAAATTTTAATAGGTACCTAGGTATTCATTTTTCGATGGCGATTTTTTTAAATAAGTAAAAGCCTTCTGCTAGTCGGTAAGTAGGTGCCTAGTAACTTTAGCTCATCAGCGATGTAAACAATTGTTTTTATTTAATAAATAATTTATTTATGCAGTAAGTAGGTAATTAGGTATCTTATCGCTAGATTTTATTCCGCGATTTACATAGGTAGGTAGGTATATCTACACAGTTATTTATTTATTATTATTCCTTTTATATTATATTAAAGATATTATTCCTTTATTATCATAGGACTTAAAAGCCAGCAACGCATTGGCGGTTCTTCTGGTGCTGCAAATGTTTATGGGCGGCGGTAATCATTTACCTACCATCAGGTGACCCGCCTGCTCGTTTGCTCTATATGTGTGTGTATATATTTTAAAAAAATTAAGCTACCTGGTGCCTATTCAACGTTTTAATTACTCATATTGAATTAATGCCCGATAGATAAGTATATCTCAGACAGGTGGTAGATATTTCCTTCCTTCCTATTGAAGGAACAATTATTTTACATAGCGTAGGTCTTATTAAAAATACCTATTCAATTAACTTAAATAATAAATGAGTAATAATGATAAAAAATATTGAATATTGATCATAAGAAATAATAAGAATAAGAAATGTTATAATATTCATAGTCAAATAATAATAAGATTGACAATACTTACAGATAGTTTGTGACTATATTGGGTTTTTCCGTCATGGCTACCTGTATCAGCTAACAATATACTTCGCTGTCGTTATTTCTTGTAATTATTGTATAGGTAATAGTGTACAATTACCAATTAATTATTTAATAGTACCTACAATAAAAACCATTCAAAGCAAAGAACTTAAGTACCTACTTACTAATTACTAAATGCTTCTGTAGGTGTGTTAAGTATAAATAGCTACCTAGGTACAATACTGTTATAGTGATTTAGAACAAAGTAACTTAGAACAATCCTTCTTTAGCCGTTTTGTAATTGCAACTTGCCTATTTGCACCTGTGTGTAATTGGGCATACCTACCTACCTATTCTAGCTTTGCTAACTATTTCTTGCTTCAACAGCTGTTCTTGCTTGCCGCTGAGCCCATGACTTCATCCGCATGGATTCAGGACATTAAAAATCCAAAGGGAACTGATTCAGTTTCATTGCATTTTCATTTTATTTTTAACCAAAAAGTTATAAAATCCGTAGAAGAATGGAAACAAAGTGGACAAGGAAGCACCTATCTCTACAAAATACCTCTACCAGTGACCCTTTGCACTAGGAAAGGTTAATTATTTTCCGGTATAGGTTTATAGTAGTCCATGTTCTTTCCTGGGGTGCAAACTATCCCTTTCAAATTTCGTCAAAATCGGTTCAAAAAATGTTCTGTGAAAACGGTGTTGACAGAAAAAAGATAGACAGACAGGACAGGACATATTTTGGCATTTATAATGTGAAGCAAGTAATTATGGATTATGTATGGTTTTAAAAATATTAAGTAAATAACTAAAATCTACCTATCAATTATTGGTCTATTTGCGTCCACTGCCGGGCATAAGGTGCCCGAGATTGTCACCCTGCAATATGATTCCCTGACTTCTTCATTTTCTGTCAACTGAAATGAACTTAAAAGAAAGTTTTATTTGAATTATTGAGTGAAAAATCGTAGATTATTATCATAGTACGTACATAACTAATTATTTGCAACATAATTATAGTTAGGTACATTTAAATAATTGAACGCTAAGCTTATTATCTTTATTAATGTCGTACCTAGTTACAAGTAATTTCTATGCTTTTCCTTCTTATCGCTAGTATGAGTAGGTAATAAACTTTATAACAAACCGTGTCGGTGTTATTAAAAATATTCGTAGGTATGAGCAAAAGACTACTCGTTAATAAACACCTGTCATATAAAGATGTTAGTGATATATTAAATACTAATCCGTAAACTTAGTTATGTAGGTATATACATACAAATATTTTACATGATATTTTTAAGGCACGACTATTTTGCCATTTTGCTAATTTTAAATAACCTATCTAGGTTTAATGTAGGTAGGTATGTGTAGGCAACTTCGTAAATGAGTTTATTAACCTACTAATTTTCTCGTATTTTTAAAAGAAGGAGGATCTCAATTCGGTGTGTATTAGTTTCTTTATCTTGCTTTTCTACGTCCTATTTGCTTTTAAAATTATCCTAATATTCATGAATACAACTTAGGTATCGTTTAGGTATTTAGATACATATTATATAAGTTGTAGTACTCCTAATGATTTGTTATTGTTTGACGACCTCCCTGGCGCAGTGTTGAGCGCCAGGACAGGACAGGAAGGAGCGCATAACGTGGAAGGACCTTGGTTCGATTCCCGGCAGGGTAAATTTGGGATTTTATAATTTCTGAATTTTCTCTGGTCTAGTCTGCTGGGAGGCATCGGCCGTGGCTAGTTATCACCCTACCGGCAAAGACATACCAAGTGATTTAGAGTTCCGGTACGATTCCATGAAGAAACCGACTAGGGGTACCTATGGGTTTAATATTATAACTGCCATACCTATAACAGGTTAACCCGCTACCATCTTAGACTGCATCATCAATTACCATCAGGTGAGATCGTAGTCAAGGGCTAACTTGTAGTGGAATAAAAAAATTGTTATTGTACAATGCATTTGAGTTTGTTGCAACATTGTTCGTAACTCGTAAGTGAAGCATAGCATGCCCTCCTCTTCAGTAATATAAAAAGAGAAAAATATATAGGTCAGACTCTCATTAGCATTCTTTGGCAGCTGGTTAACATGATAACAACTGAATGGTACCTACGCCTTCGTGACAATTGAGAACGAACGTTTTTGAGAACCCAAATCACCGCAAAAACATCATTTTGTTAATAACAAGTTTATTTTAAGGGTGACAATTGTTAATTGCGGCTCGCGGCGTTTTCGCCTTTAAGAATAATGCATATTACGGTATTGTCGAATAAGTACCTACCTACAGCTGACATTGATTATAGCGTTTAAAAAATTTAATATTAAGTACCTAGTCGTAAATTACGGTAAAGGAATATTAAGTTCATCGGAATTTTGGCCTCTTACCACGTTGTTTGGCACTGTGCAACTTTGTCGTTATTCTTTTCAAGTCAGTTAAATCAGATTTAAAAAAAAGTGTATGTGTGCAATTCATACACAGCAGAAGTGAAACTTAAAAAAGTGACCTACGAGAGAATGAGATAAATATAACTTGTATTCTATCTCATTCTCTCGCAGGCTAAATCCTATTTATGAACATGTTTGTCTCTTTTTGGTGTCGCTGTTTCGTTTCGTTGAGTTTTTAAATCATGATTAAGAAGTTACACTTCAAAATGTTGGTTAGTTTATGCGTGAGAAAATCAGTGTAACATCACTTATTTATAGTGTCTGTTTTCTTGTGGCCTTATCTCCTTTTTAAGAAGACAAATTCCTTGATTCGTTGTTTTCAAAAGCACACCGTTAGATAACCCTTTCAATTATTTAAATACAAATGACTACTAATTTTATTTATGTCTCCATAAAACTACGTTATATCCAGTTGTCTATTCTGACAAATATCTTTAAATAGCTGGTCCGGTGCATCGTTTATAGATTTACATTATAATCTGTTGGGTTATTGACACTTTAAAAAGTTTTGATTATCGAATAAATTACTCATTAGCATACTTTATACGTTAAATTGGGAGGGTAGGTGATCAATTTAATTATAATTAGAGACTTTGATATGGACTAAGAAGACGTACGGTTGTGTGTATGTGTGTGTACGCAACGATCTCTACAATGTAATGGATGCTTTTTTTTAAGTTAATTTGTTGGATATTGCCTAGTTATATAAAATTGTAGCCTAAGTATCCACCAGTGGCAATTAATATTAATTTTAAAAATAAACTAAGTAGAATCATCAACTTTACAAACAACTATGAAATCCTAGCCCACTAGGCTAGGATTTCAATCATCTGACTCTATAAAAGCAGATAAGTATGTATTTAGCTGCTTTAACAATTATTTTTCTGTTGGGCTCCGTAAATCCAAGTTTAATGTAAGTAAGGTACCTAAGTAATTATATCACAGAAGTAAGTAGGTAAGTAAAGTGCGAAATAATAACCCATAAATAAAACCGGCCAAGTGCGAGTCGGACTCGCGCACCGAGGGTTCCGTACAAACCTGTAGTAAGTTTTAAGTTTTAAAAAAAAAAATACTTACTAGATCTCGTTCAAACCAATTTTCGGTGGAAGTTTGCATGATAATGTACATCATATATTTTTTTTAGTTTTATCATTCTCTTATTTTAGAAGTTACAGGGGGGGGACACACATTTACCACTTTGGAAGTGTCTCTCGTGCAAACTATTCAGTTTAGAAAAAAATGATATTAGAAACCTCAATATCATTTTTGAAGACCTATCCATAGATTCCCCACACGTATGGGTTTGATGAAAAAAAATTTTTTGAGTTTCAGTTCTAAGTATGGGGACCCCCAAAATTTATTGTTTTTTTTCTAGTTTTGTGTGAAAATCTTAATGCGGTTCACAGAATAGGTACATCAACTTACCAAGTTTCAACAGTATAGTTCTTATAGTTTCGGAAAAAAGTGGCTGTGACATACGGACGGACACACAGACATACAGACAGACAGACATGACGAATCTATAAGGGTTCCGTTTTTGCCAAATTTGGCTACGGAACCCTAAAAAGGATATCTTATGTCTGCTACCGTTGTTCGGTAGATAATGTCCATTACCTACCAGGAAAAACTTTTAAACTTTATTAGGCCTTAAATTTTGTTTTAATTTGTCCTCTGTATCGGTTTTGTGTGACAAAGGAAAACGTTACTTGAAATTAAGTGATACTTAAATACACGAATTATTGCTGTTTTAACACCAAATTAAATTCAACAATAAATAAGTTTAATTACAGCGATATCAAATACATACAAATAATTTAGTTTGGGGCCATGGTTTTATCTAGCTGATGCCCACGACTTCGTTTGCGTGGATTGAGGTTTTTTGGTTCCTGAGGGAACTCTTTAATTTTCTGGTTAAAAAGCAGCCTATGTGCTATTCCAGACTATAATCTCAAATATTTAATCAAATCTGTCTTTTCTAAATATCAAATCTGTGCCAAATTTCATCCAGATCCGTTCAGCCATTGTGACGTGATTGAGTAACAAACATCCATTATTCCATCCATACCAATCATCCAAACTTTCGCATTCATAATATTATTAGTAGGTATAGATGAGCAATGACTAATGACTATTTTGATCTTGAATAAAGTAGAAGATGAAAATTGCATTCCGTTCATTTTGATGATTTTAACTTTAAAAATATTCTTACTCCCATCAATAAAAGATGATGATGCAGTGCAACATGCCCAATTGTTTTAATATATATTTTTTCTTATTAACCAACAGGAAACCGTCTAGCATATTTATATTAAACAGTGCCCGCAATGAAAACAGTCGTAAATCCAATAAAATGTAAACCCTAGCACACGTTCCGGATGCAATGGATATTAAAGAAAAAAATTATAACTATTCAACCAAACAGAAATACTAAATAGGCAACGTCAAAGATACGGTACGTAAACATCTGAAGATGTGGTTAATTTTAATAACCGATTTATTGAGTTCTAAAAAATCGATAGGATGTGGCTTAGTCTTAAAGATCGCGACGATTAAATCAAACATTGTGGTCGGTTATGGCGTTTTAAAAGAGTTTACGATTCATGGGCTAATGAAGTATGTTATGCTGCTTATTTCAGGTTGACGACCGCTTAAAGGAGATTTAAAGGAGTTACGTCATTTAAATTTCAACGTTAATAAAATGTTTAAGTGTTTGTCGGTTCTTACGGTGCCCTAAAACGCTGTAAGTTGCTTGTAAACAATATTACTGGAATGAATGGTAACTGGAGTTGTTAACGGTTGCTTAAACATTACTTAATAAAATTTATTTTTAGTATCTTCCAGAATTGTTATGCATGAATCAGTCAAGTAAAATAATACAACCATTTACTTGCTTCTTCACCATAATGTTAAAGATGGACATGTAGCCAAAGCGGAAAAGTCAGCTTTGTTATGATTATTTTCAGCATATAGGTAATATTGTTGTATCTTCGACACGGATAAGATCTGCTGGTATTGTATAACTAACCAATGGTTATATACCTAAGATTTTACCAAGTTAGAACTGGTCTCCGTCAAATGTAGGTTTACGATGATGGCAAAAGCAAGATGCGAAGTTTGTATATAGGATCATTGCCCTGACTATTCGATACGTATGATTTTGCCGAGTTTATTTATTGAAATGTAGTGCTAGAAAGTTGGCAGTGAACATCATAATGATGATTTTATTAGTTGCCTACCTGAAATACGCATATCGACTCCGTTTGCGAGTGATATTTAGAAATACACTTTGAAGTTCTATGGATTTTCGTCGCCGTAAAATTTATGCTAAATGTCCCTGTAAATTACGATGAAGTTTAGGTACATTATGTATATTGTAGATTTTAAATAGTAGAGTCCTACTGAAGTTTAAATAGATGTTCTGTAGGTATTTTAAAATTTGCACCTCTTACTTTATTACAAGTTAATAGTTTGTGCAATTATTGTAGATCAAAATTACTTACCTATTTCATATCAGTTTACTCACAATTGGATTTATATATCCTTGTCTAATTTTTAGTACGAGTGGTCTCAGAAACTTCACAACCTTATTCCTCTTTCTACCACGTTCTACCACGAAACAACGAGAAACTGAGCATTTGAAATAAATACTTAATAGCGTACTAAAATAAATAGATGTTAAATTTAATCGTTATGAAAAATCTAAAACTTGTCTCAAGTAATTCACGTAAAATGTTATCATTCTAAATCAGTAAGAACAGCTCAATTTGCAATAGGTACAAATCGCTGCCTGCTTACCCGACAGAATTGAGTAGGTCGATCACGTAACGCGTTACCATTGTGACATGTAATTCACGCTAGCTGGCAGTGTTGTCGCCACCCCGTCGTTTTGCCCTCGATTTTTTTTTTATTAATTCCCAACACGTCTGAACGCGACGCGTCTTTGTTCGTCCCATTGTAAATAACGTGTTAGCGATAGAAAGAATTCCGCCTTATAACAGATTTCAGTATGTTGTCCAGAATCACCTATTTGTGTTTACCCCATTGTTTACTGAACGTAAATAGCTACCTCGTAACTACTGTCTTTGCAAAGTTGAAACTAGGTTTAACTTTGCCTTTACTATGTAGGTATCAGGTTTGTGTACTTGGTCCAAAAAATCGCAGGTAAACTCCACTGTGTAGTGCCGAACCTACTTAAAAGATTCTCCCTTCCTATTTTTGAAAGGTACCGCTACCGATACCCTAAGTAGGTACTACTGTTTTATCTATACTAATATTATAAATGTAAAAGTGTGTCTGTATGGCTGTCTTTCTGTCCGTCTATCTGCTATGCTATAACGGCCCATCTTTTCCACCGATTTTGATGAAATTTGGTACAGAGGAGGTAAGTTTCATTCCGGGGAAGGACATAAAAAATTTTAATCAATGGGCATCATCTAGTAAGTGATATTTTTTTCTCACCTCCGGGCGGAAAGCGTCAATTTTCCTCCCGCTGCGCTAAACGAAAATGCCGCTTTCCGCCTCCGTCGAGGAGAAAAATAGTATACACACCACGGGCAGTAAATAAGAAAGCCTCAGATCACATGTTTATTGACCTCGGCTTCGCCTCGGACAACAATTACATGTGATCTGAGACTTTTCTTATTTTACTGCCCTAGATGTGTAATATACTATTTCATCCCATGTATTCGAAAAGGACGACTTGGTTCGCCTTTATGTGCGCCCAAAGGTGGTGTTTTCTATAAGAAACTTTTAGCGGGCAGTAATGAGTTTTTAATCCTCTTTATACTCGTAAGTGCGCCGCAATTATCTTTGCCGCGCACTTATTGAATTTGGAACATCTTAGTGTTCAGCGCCAACGCAAATTGACGGCCTCCGTGGCGCAGTGTTGAGCGCTGCTGTCTTAACGTGCGGAGGTCCAGGGTTCGATCCCCGGCAGGGTCAATTTAGGAATTTATAATTTCTGAATTTTAACTAACGAAAGGGCTATATGGATATACATATTTAAAAAAAAAAAAATTATAATTAAATAAATATTATTATAAAGGCGAAAGTTTGGATGGATGTGTGGATGTATGGTGGTATCGATGTGTGTTAATTACGCCCGAACGGCTGAACGGATCTGGATAAAATTTGGCACAGAGATAGATTAAAAAAAAAAAAAAGATTATAGTCTGGAAATAGCACATATGCTTTTTATCCCGGGAAATTAAAGAGTTCCCGCGGGAACCAAATTTTCTCATACAGGGTGATGAAAAGTAGAGTGTATCATTCGGGCGCAAATATATTTTTGGCTCGGGCGACGTATTTTGAATCCCTCGCTACGTTCAGGATTCTACTAAAGAATCCCTCGCTACGCTCAGGATTCTACTCTAGAATCCCTCACTTCGTTCTGGATTCAAAAAAGCGCCCTCGCCGTAAAAATATTATTTTGCTCCCTTATAATACAATCTACTATATTTTCATCCCATGTATTCGAAAAGGACGACTTGGTTCGCCTTTATGTGCGCCCAAAGGTGGTGTTTTCTATAAGAAACTTTTAGCGGGCAGTAATGAGTTTTTAATCCTCTTTATACTCGTAAGTGCGCCGCAATTATCTTTGCCGCGCACTTATTGAATTTGGAATATCTTAGTGTTCAGCGCCAACGCAAATTGACGACCTCCGTGGCGCAGTGTTAAGCGCTGCTGTCTTAACGTGCGGAGGTCCCGGGTTCGATCCCCGGCAGGGTCAATTTAGGAATTTATAATTTCTGAATTTTAACTAACGAAAGGGCTAACTAGTAAAGGTAGTGGATATATATATTAAAAAAAAAATATATATATATTATTATAAAGGCGAAAGTTTGGATGGATGTGTGGATGTATGGATATATGGATGTTTGTTACTCAATTACGCCCGAACGGCTGAACGGATCTGGATAAAATTTGGCACAGAGATAGATTATAGTCTGGAAATATTACATATGCTTTTTATCCCGGGAAATTAAAGAGTTCCCGCGGGAACCAAATTTTCTCATACAGGGTGATGAAAAGTAGAGTGTATCACTCGGGCGCAAATATATTTTTGGCTCGGGCGACGTACTTTGAATCCTTCGCTACGTTCAGGATTCTAATAAAGAATCCCTCGCTACGCTCAGGATTCTACTCTAGAATCCCTCACTTCGCTCTGGATTCAAAAAAGCGCCCTCGCCGTAAAAATATAATTTTGCTCCCTAATAATACAATCTACTATTAAAGATGTGTTCATGTTAAGGACGCATTTGCAAAACAAATAGGTATAAAATCGCACTACTACACTCGCATCGTTCACACGCACACACATGTACCTACTTACAAGCTGCGTGAATCAACTTATTTCGATACTTCGGTATATTTTTTTTTTATAATTGACTGACTAACTAAATTGATATTTGAGTTTTGAAACGAAATCAAACCAGTGACCGAGCAAAATCAAAATAGCCCTATTTTCACTTGTAGAGTTGGGTTGTGACTTGTGAGTTGTGACCAGGGGCCCTGCGTCGGTAAAATGATTCCCGTTCGCAAATCGCAATCACATTTTCGCTATTGGCCAAAGTCAAGAATATAATGAATTCAGCCAATGACACAGGTCAATGACAATAATTGATGTTGTAAAAATGATTTATGCGAATTTTAGGAATATAGCATATCTACTAGGTACATACTACGGACTACCGGCTAAGCTGACAATAGTTTTGTCGAGGTCCCTCGAGGCTCTACTGTTAAAAGTCTAGCATGAATAACGAACAGGCCAACGCGGTCCCGAATCGTGTAAGGTGTAGCGTGAATCCACCTTAGCGAACTAGTTAGGTATCAGGTTTCCCATTATTACAAAATGTGATTGAGAAAGACAAAGATCAAAATAATCCATTTTAAAATCTCCAAAAAAAAAAACAATAGATACGTAATAAATTCCACTTCAGCGCGTCAGTTTGCCAGAATATAACTTGATTGGCCAATTATTGTCGTGCTGAGCATTCCCTTAATTTGATTTCACACCCCTTTAAAAACTTTACACCGATTTTCGTACTAAATAAACCCCATCGAACAACAATGGGCAGCCCTTAGGATTGAATCCTTTATTATTTGTCGATCTTGGAGACAACTGCCTTCCGTTTCTTTCGCTTAGTAGGCTGAGTAATGTACTATTGTGTGGCTCCATCTATAAGCGGTAGCGATTTTCTTGATAAGTTTAGTTTGTGACTTTGTGCAACTTACTTCATAAATGATCCAAACCCATTAAAACTCCTGAGTTCGTTACTTGTTTTGGAGAATATTATAATCCAATGAACATACGGCTTAGCTTGCACCTTTACCAACAAAAGACCAGTCCTGCTCGGCTGTTCTGTATGACAATGTGTATAAGATAACTGCTACATTGACAATAATGGCAGCTTATGGAATGGGCAGCAGATTATATTATTGGAAGTTTTACAAATTATGTGCCGCAAACACAGCTATTTAATTTTTTTTAATTTAAAGGCATTTATGGCTACTTGCTGGAAGTAGTGATGTAGTTTAAGAAGGAAAACGCTTACCTAGAAGATGCCTATTCTACTCTTGATTTGAAGATACCAATATCATAAGCGGATGGAAAAACGCAAGCCGGAAGGGCGTTCCATTTCCTAGCGGATAGTATTATTTTTTAAACGGCTGTGTGTTCGTGTATACAAAAAATAAAAGTACAAGGTATTGGTTTGTAGAGTCTGGAATAAATACAACTATTAACGCTGGACCTCACAACTTGGGCCACGCGCGTAACCAAAAGTACAAAGGGTCCCGTAGGTGTATTGCGTTTTAACCCCCCATTGTTTGCGCGACCCTCGGGCTTAGCACGTGTTTTATGGCGCAATTACAACACAATCATTGTGGGGCCAGCCAAGTGCATGCTAAGGAAGCCTCTTTGTATGATAGAGAATGGAAAAGAAAGTGGGTTCGAATACGGAATGGATTTCTTTGCTTAAAAATGTAACAATTTGGATTAGGTATTCCAAAATAAATGATTTATGACAAAATTGAGTAATAAATTTCGTAGATTCGTAGTACCTACCTCGATCTGTTCATTCCATTTCAGTCCTCATAGCAGGCAGGAGTATGAAGGTAAGTAACTAAGTAACCTACCCATTTTTTTCTTTGAGATTCACTTAAAAAATATAAGTAGTACCTATTGCGGTGAGGTGAGATCGCAGTCAATGGCTAACTTGTAGTGGAATTTAAAAAATACATTGATTTCATCCGTAGTTATAGGATTAGGTAGGTACCTACCAGTGATAATTTTTTTCCTACGCAAAAAAATGTTCCTCTATCAAAAAAAATGTACAGAATTAGGAAATTATTTTTTATTACGCAATAAATTCAAAAATCCTTCAATCGAACATCGAACCTGGGAACGTGCCCACTGCCCGTACGACTGGATCGGGCGAATAAAGAGCTTCCTGTACGATTGTCAAATCAAATAGAGGAGGAAACGGCCATTATGACACCTTCACAATGGAATTGCACGTGTTTTTCTTTGTGAAAGGGGTCTTGAATGGAGACGTAAAGACTATAATATTATAAAGGTTTGATAGATTGGTAGATTGGTAGATTGGTAGATTGGTAGATTGGTAGATTGTATGATATGTA
Organism: Erebia ligea; assembly: GCA_917051295.2. Taxonomy (NCBI): domain Eukaryota; kingdom Metazoa; phylum Arthropoda; class Insecta; order Lepidoptera; family Nymphalidae; genus Erebia; species Erebia ligea. The sequence continues at coordinate 6,714,995 of OU785241.1, forward strand.
TATGTTGTCGAACTCTAGGACTACGTTCAGTCATTGATTTTACGAAGATTTCCAAATAAAAACAAAAGTAACCACGAAAACTATGCCTATGCCTCTAACGTCATTTAAGTTTTGTGCATGAAAGCTTACAAGTTAGGTACAGCTGATCGTAATACAATACGCTAAATTGCACCAAACATAATTAAAAAATTAAATTTATTTACTCAGAAGACTTCATAGAATTCCTTTTAATACTTACTTAATTTTTTGAATTTATTTCGTGCGACTCAGCGAAAGTGACGTAATTGGTAAGGGGATACCGTACCAATTACGTCACTATAGTTGTGTTACAATCCAAAAATCGGTTGGGTTTTGACGGATTGCATCCCGAGGCTAACTACTTAGGCTACTTTTTTTCGGAAAATCGAATAGTCTCAGGTAGGATGCCAAAAAACCTCAATCCATGCATATGGATACACGAGCATCGTCTACCACGAATCATAAAATTATGGTAGTATTATCTATACAAAAACTATAAGCTGATGCCCGCAACTTCGTCCGCGTGGAATAAGTTTTTTGATTTCCACGGGAACTCCTTAATTTTGTGGGGTTAAAAGCGTAGATATGTCACTCTCCAGGTCCTCAACTATACCCATGCAAAAAATTACGTCGATCCGTTGCTCTGTTGCGGTGTGATTGAAGGACAAACCAACAAACAAACACACTTTCGCGTTTATAATACTAGAATATGGTTAGAAACTTATCAATCCATAGGCCCAATTGTCTAAGCAAATCGTAATCATTTGACAGCTTAAAACGTAATAACTCGAACTGTTTTAGGACTTCATACCTTGCTTTTTGACGTGCAGGCATCTAACAGGTCGAACTTCCCCCCCCCCCAGGGGGGATACGTTGGTAGGGACTAGTGGAACAGGCCAAATAAACGTTTGACAAACGATTACGATTACGATTTCCTTACACAATCGGGGGGCAGACCTAAAGAACGTAATAAAATCACTGCAACCAGCTGTTCCTCTACGGAAGTCCACAACAAACGCGTCGGATTATTATTGTTACAGTTTTCATAAAATTAACTATCGCATCATATTTATAATGGAGTTTTACGAGTTTATACCGAACCCTACTAAAAATATATCCCGTATTCACAGGATGCAGGATGCATAGAACAATGTGTTGGCTTTAATGATAATATCGTGGATGTATGTAGTTACTAGATGTCCGCATAGCGTATTTTGTATAGCGTTTGCGTATTATAATATTTTATTTGGCGAATTTTTTTACATTCTGATTGGTTAAAGGCTAGCTTAATTTGCTATAATCCGTCAAAATAGATATTCATAAGGATGGTGATGATAATACAACGTTCAGCAGCGTGTAAGGAAATCGTAATCATACTAATATTATAAATGCGAAAGTGTGTTGGTTTGTTGGTTTGTCCTTCAATCACGCCGCAATGGAGCAACGGATCGACGTGATTTTTGGCATGGGTATAGTTGAGGACCCAGAGAGTGACTTCGGCTACTTTTTACCCCGGAAAATTAAGGAGTTCCCGAGGGAATCAAAAAAAACTTTAACCACGCGGACGAAGTCGCGGGCATCTGCTAGTCGTATAATAGTTTGTCAAACGGATAATTCGACCTGTTTATTACCTGTGCGTGTGAAAACATCAGTTCGATTAATACGTTTTAAGCTGTCAAATGATTAGGTACGCTTTGCTTAGACAATTGTTGAGGATTTTCCGAAATCAATAGTAGGTAGCCTATGTCCGTCCATCTCCCGTATGAAATCGTAAAATAAATAAGTAAAATTGATTAAGGCCGCGAAAAGGCAAAAAATAGACAGACAGACATACTTCCGCGGTTACCTAATATCAGTAGATTTTGAGCATGGGTCTCTTCGTTCGCTGACAATGTGGCCAATTCTGTATACCACAACAATATCTTAACTAAACTAAAATGACATTTTTAAATCTAGTTCTGTCCCTTTCAGCAGGGAGTATTACTCGTATAAGCGTCTTGAAATAAAACATATTATAGAAATTATCAAAACTACACCACACCACCGTCGGTGTACCTATCTATAATTAACTTATCCTAAATCAATCCCAAAACAATACGCGTTCAATATGTCAATCGATTTAGTTCCGCCCGCCATTTTTACGTTAACAAACAAACAGACGTCGCCACTGGAACATGTTTACTTTTAACTGTCTCTTCTATATCTATAATTATGCGTTAATCAGCACATTTATCATTGTTTAGTAACGGTATGGATTCAGGGGGCCCCGTTTTTAGTGGTAGGAAGATTTTTAAAGGATTATTTAATTGCTTTATTTTAATTCCATTAAAATTACCTACAGTATGATCAACATCATATCAGCCTGAGGAAGTTCACTGTTCACACCCAACATTAGCGAACCACGGCCGAAGCCTCCCACCAGGCCAGACCAGGGAAATTCAGAAATTATAAATTTCCAAACACTGCCGGGGATCGAACCCGGGACCTCCGCACGTTAAGGCAACAGTGCTCAACACTGCGCCACGGAGGTCATCAAAATTGGATATATGGGATATTAATAATGCAGACTATCACAATAGAGACGTAAAGGACTTGGCTTGGGAGCAGATCTGCAAAATGGTTATGTAGCTGCCATTATGTAGCTCATCAAAATATGATTTCATTGACATCCTGTAATTTTTGAAGAATTCTTATGGGTGTGCTCGTAATTTTGCTCTTTTGATATAGAATTGACTGTCTGTTAATCTACGAGTATTCAACGGTATTATCATTTTCAAAAATGATTGCTATAGTGTAACGATAATCAAATATCGCAGCAGGAATACCACAAATTCAGCCAATCACAACTTTAAGACTGTAACAATTATTATTAATGCAGGTTTTACATAATAGGGCTATCGGGAGCCATAGTTAGACAACTAGTATGACTTATTCCTTCATTATTTCTCCCATTACAACAATTGAGATTGTAATAATATCACAACTTACGATCTAAGGAGCCGGTCCTAAACCATTGAGGTATAAAGTACCTACTAGCGTACGTACCTACATATTACTTCAATGTCCTAAACCTTTTCTACGCCTTTCCTCAGCCTAAGTTAATTGTAATATGCATCATATTCCCTTTTGAGCGCCATTTGCCCCATATATCAATAATTTTAAAATCTACCACTAGGTTTTTAACATCGTCTCAGTAGTATACATATAAGTCAATGGTCTCAGCATAGTTTTTCTCTTTCAGGTAAGGGCTGCTTTTAATTATCATCTTAAACGTATACCTACATTGGGTAAAATACTGAATTAAGTCGCAGCTCTTTGGATTAATTGGGTAAGTATAACTAGTCATTAATTTTTTTTGTGTCTTTTTGAAACGATCTCTATTAATATCCTTCATTGTTTCATTACATTTAGTCTTCATTGATAACTGCGAGAATAAAGATTCGATGTGTTTATTTTTCTGCTTAATTCAGAACAAAAGATTAGTTTAAAACAGACAGACCGAATGTATTCCAAAATCAAACTGAATTAATTAGACTCCATATTGAATTACGGATGGCGCCTTTCGGGCAAACATCACAAAGCCATTTTGTCTCTGGTCAAGTGTTACCAGACGTCTGCCCGGCCATAGACAATAATATCTTTGTGGCAACGGTTGCCCACATAAAGAGCATTGTGGACGAATCAATTAAACCATAATGTGGCCATTGTGAAATGTGCGCGTAACATTGTCTTAATGTATCTCACTCGTGTATCGTAAAATAATTTTTATAGTTCTATTTATGGCCGAACTGAATTTATTGGTCAGATAAGTTTCAGTAGCTTTTCGGTTTAGAATTACTTATTCAGTTGCAGAGGGTGCACGATTTATTGCTTTTGTCTTGGCCGTAAAAAGCAAAGCCATAATGCTTTACTTATGCTTGTGACGTATCAGGGTTTATTTTGGTGAACTACCTGACGTCCAATTAAGCGGAAAGTAAACAGAGATTTTATGTCACCTGTTGATAACGGAATGGCAGCACTGAGAGCTTAATGTAATATCGAGTTCCACCAAAAAGTACTTACGATGAGACATCAAAGAAAAAGAACAGTGCGCAGCCTCTTGTTTTAGAACTTAGAATCCCAAAACACGAAATATAATGGACGCTGAGATATGAGAAACTTTGAAGAGGCAGTCATTATTGTGAAGTAACCTAAAACCGACACATGTGTCACATATCGTCCAGGATTGCGATGCCATATGTGAAATGAAATGAAAAAAAAAAAGACAAAAATCTGTTGTCACTACTCCCTAAGGTACGAACAATGCCGCTTTTAAATCCAGGACCACTCAACACGTTAATTTGGACTTTAAATCTTGGTCATTAGCATGCAGAGTTGAATGGGTGAACTGGGAATTACGGTCGATTTCACAGGAACACATCTCGTTTTGAGACGATTTTTTGTGCAACCTTCCGTAACCTTTAGCCTGTGACATGGATTGTAGATTAGGCATATTGTTGATCTTTTTGCTGCCATTTTCGATGCATGTGGTTTTTACTTTTTGCCCCGACTGATCATCGCAAAAGGGCCTTTTGTTTTTATTGAAGATTGTACAAGATTTGCATGTGTTCAGAACGGTTGTTGGAATAACAGCCGATCGCGAGGATGTCATTTGCGAATGTCAATTTATTTTCTCTATAAATTCTTGCAATGTCTGCGTTGTCGCGGATGGAGATAAAGAATTAGATTTATCGGATAGCGAGTGGCGTTTTCTTGTTGTAATGTCAGCGGAAGTTCTAATATTGGAGTATCGCGTTCATCCATGGAGGCCGTTGACAAAATTAATGTTTTATTATGAAACAATGAACAGAATGGTGTTCTTGATAAATAATGCGTTGCGGCTCGGGTGAGAGATGTTCCCGGTCATAATGGCGACATCGGTCTACCGCTGAGATATAGATACGAACACGTGTTCCGTTGCTAATAAATGACATTACAGACAATGCTTGAACGAACCGAAACAGTGATTTTGGACGCTAAATGAACATTTCCTTTGACATCATAAAGGCAGTTACTATTAGCTGTCACAAGGTTTTAGTTTGTTTATCTGTACAAAAGAAAATTAGGTAGGTATAATAGGAGAAGCTGACTAACTAATAACGTACCACTAGCTCAAAACTGGGTCCACAAACTGATTCTTCATCATAAGTTCTTTATTTGCTTCTTGGAAATCTTTATCAGATTGAGTAATTCAGACAAATTAATAACAAAATTAATAGTTACTAAATTATACTAAAACCCAACCGTTTTGATTATTCAAATTAAAATTTGCGGATACATTCCTGCCAAATTGGGTGTGAACTGTGAATACTGAATACGTCCCCGAGTTCTAGGAATCGTACCAGATTTATGATTGAATCTCGCGAGATGTGTTACGAATAAAAATAATAGAATTGTCGTATCTAATAATATATCGGCCGTTTCCGTTCGGCTTTTGGTTTATTTTGGTTTTAGACGCGAATATTATAACTCTCATTCAGGGGCGTTAAACGGGATTTTAGTATTACAGCTCGTCTGATTGTTATTATTGCACGCGTATAATTAGTTTCTTGATAATAGAAATTAGAATGTTACCTAGTGTTTAACACTGTTATGTAAATTTATGTTTTTCGGTAAGGTATGTTTAAAAATTACAAGGTTCATTCCTCATACTTACTTTCTAATACTTTTCATAATATTACCTACTAGAGGATGCTCGCGACTTCGTTCGCGTGGCATAAGTATTTTTTAATTCCCACAGGCATTCCTGAATTTTCCGGGATAAAAAGAAGTCTATGTCACTCTCCAAGTCCTCAACTAAGTATACCCATGCAAAAAATCACGGTGATCCGTTGCTCTATTTCGGCGTGATTAAAGGATAAACTCTCTATTTGACGTCCTTGGGGATAGAATTTTCAAAAACTGTGAATCACATATTTTTTCATTTCAGACCGAAATCCCAAACACCAAGTTTCATGGCTACAGCTTGAAAAATGACGGACTTTCCTAAAAACTTTCAACCCCTGTTTCAGCCCTATGGGGGTAGAATTTTCAAAAATGGCGATACACGTATTTCTTCATTTTGAACCGATAGCTCAAATACCAAGTTTCATGAATATAACTTGAAAAATGACGGAATTTCATACAAACTTTCAACCCCTATTTTACCCCTTTGGGGGTGGAATTTCGAAAAATCCATTCTTAGTGGATACCTACTCTTCACAAAGAACACACCTTCCAAATTTCATGTCTCTAGGACCAGCGGTTTGGGCTGTGCGTTGATATATAAGTCAGTCAGTCAGGACTTTGAATTTTATATATATAGATGTATGTTTCATCTAGGTACAATTTTTTTTTTTGTGAAAGCTTATTTAAGTTACCAAGAAATTGGAGTTTTGAGTTTTATTTAAAAATTGCATCGTTTAATAATAAGTATTTGTTTTTGTTTTAGATGTTAGTTTTATGGGTTAGTGTCAATTAATTTTATTTTATTGATAAATATTTATTTACAACTGTTTGATATTTAGTATATTAGGATTGAGTACTAACATTAATAATATTACATATTATTCATGGCTTTTTATGAATCGTTTTTCAGTAAAATATTCTATAGGTATAGGTAGGTACTATAATGAATTATGTCACCGGCCCTGCTGGTATTAATAAATAACGTCTTTTATATATCTTATCAATATCATTATCAAGGTAATTTGAAGAGATTTCTTGGTTAGAATTTAACAAATGTTAATAATAGAGTCGCCGGCTAAAACGAATTTGATGAAATCGTTAACAAAGAGCTTTGAGCACGATTTGAACTTCTTAATCCTCACAAACGAGCTATTCTCATGAAACAAGACCAAATCCGTTGACTAATGTACATCCTTGCTTACTAGGTAGGTAGGTACTGTCAGCAGCTAAATATTTTTTTAATCGAATTATAATATTCGAAATTGTATACCTATTTGCGAAATTCAGAACTAGCCCGCGTCTTTGTCGGCGAGGATTGAAGTTTTTGGTTCCCTCGGGAAATCCATCTATCCATCCATCCAAACTTTCGTATTAATAATATTAGTATAGATATTAGATACACAATAATTCTTTCGACGTACTTAATATATGAAGTTACGATCTAATGCCGTAAATAGTAAATACTAAATACCTACTATCCCAAATCCACGATATAGAAATGACTGACCGATGATTTTATAAGATACTCGTACCTAATAGTTGATGCTTGCGACTTCGTCGGCGTGGATTGGGGTTTTCTTGGTTCCCGCAGGAACTCTTTAATTTTCCGACATAAAAAATAGCCTATTCCAGACTATAATCTATCTCTGTGCCAAATTTCATCCAGATCCGTTCAGCCGTTGCGGCGTGATTGAGTAACAAACATCCATCCATATATCCATCCAAACTTTCGCATTTATAATATTTATTTGATATAATATAGTATAGTATATAGTATAGACTCATTAAAATGAAAAAAGATCCACCATTTTATATTGTTAGTTGTTACTAACTGTAATTTAAAATATTTTTTTACTCTGCGTACAAATCTTGGAACAATAACGCGGGAACATGATAAATGCTACCGGTGTCGGTTCAAAAAAAAGATCCGAGATGTAGGTGATAATTCATAAAACAACAATAATAAGAGGTAATTTCGTACGGACACATTGTTGGTTGAAAGATACCTAACGTGTTCGCGCGACGAATTTTTTTTTTTTTTGTTTCAAATATGTGGTGATGTGGGTTCTTAACGTGGATTTACCGATATATTTTTGAAACGCAATGATGTGACGTCATGTTTTGTAATATTTTGGGGCAGCAGTTTATCTGGAAATAGTACAATATGAGCAGTTACCGAGCTAATTATTTCGCATCGAAATCGCCAAAGAAATTCATAGATTTAACGACCTTTTTGAAATATGTTTTGCTTGTGGCTTGTTTCGTCTATTATGGTAACAGTTTTAAAGTGATTTTACGAGCAAAAAATTTAAGCAGTTCAAACAATTTTCACAAACCCACTACTATCTTGTCTTGTTCGGCCAAGAAATTAAACAGCGAGCGTCATAAAAACTTCATCCTCCCTTCTAAGAATACAGGCACTTTCGCCAGCCAACCGAGAATCGAGATCCACTTCTGTTTTATTGTTAGAGCAATATTTTATGACTGGATTGTGTTCGGATTTAGAATATAATGGACCATTCTCAACTATAAATCGCTGCAACGTTTCGATACAACGCTGTGCTCACTGAGAGATTGAGTTACAAAACACAGACACTGAAAGTTGTAATTATATCTGAAACATTGATAGTTTCAGGGAACTGTCGATTGTAGCCTTATGGTCACTGTGAGAATGTTCTTCAATTCAATTCAATTTGTTTATTCAAAAAGTTTACAAATCCCACACAAATATAATTCTACAATGACATACAAATAACATAAAAGTTGGACTTACATAATAATTTGGCCATTTGCGTGGGTGGTAGGTCTGACTCCTAACTAGTTGCCTGTATTTAGGATATCATTCCCGATTCCCGCGGCGCTTAAGGCTTTGCAAGTACAACCTGTTTTGTAACATTATACACTAACCCTGTTTATTAAATCCTTTCATTATGATAAAAACTCCAATTAAAAAAAAACCAATAAATGATCATACAACTAGTGAAAACTATGTGCTCTTTATTGCGTTTCCATTTCGAGGTAAGTGGCGACTGGTGGACGTAAGCGGATTAACATTGGAGTAATATTATGTACTTACTATGATGATTAGTGCTACCCGTGCGAAGCCGGGGCAGACCGCTAGCTGTGCCGCTAGTATGTACAAAAGTACTACATTATACCTCAAGGCGGACTAACCCGAAAGAGACGAGTTTTGTGAAACCCATACTACTAATATTGACCACAACCATTTAGTTAAGTATAGGGTTTTTTTCTTAACTTGATAGTTACCTACTAATAATTTAGCCTTGTTTTAAAGAAAACGTAACTTTACACACAATACTCCCATCTCTATTATGGTCTATAATAGAGGTGGGAATTGGATTACACAGGGATACCAATTCCCAGCTCTATAATAAAGAGTAAAGACGTTATGGTTGTCGTGGTATTTACAGTCGGTCAGTGTACAATCTCACTAACATTTGAAGTCGGACATGATGCGCACTTCATGCGTAGTCTTCAATCACACGACTGTTCTGCTATCTTCAGATTATAATGAAACTTTTATAGCTTTTATTTCGATATGCCCGAACAGAGGCGCCTTAAGATAATCGTCTTCCTTATGGGGGCTTTTAGTATGACATAATCTTTGGAGCTATAAAAAGATCGATACAAAGTTTGCTTCTTTCGCATTTATTCAGAAATATTGTTTGTTTTTGTGTATAAAAATTTTTGTTGTGTGATTTGGCTCGTTGAAAACGACTTTGATTGTACCTATCCTATTCATGTATGCTCAGTGTAGGTACTTAAACACTAGTTAATACCTCTAGGCTATTCAAAGCATCTTAACGTCATGTTTATTAGGCGTATATTTTATTAAGAACTGTTCAAGCCCAACGTGCAATTTATTTGACATCCATTATTATTTTATTGTTGTTCAGAAAACGGATAACCAACTAAATATAATGACGATGTAGATTCCGTATAAAAACCCGATAAATAAGCTTACACAACAATAACTATTGTGCTGCCGGTTGCAATCATTAGTATTGATGACGCAAATATAACAAATTTCAAAATAGACTATGAAAAAACATTAAGAGCCAATCAAGAGGCAGGAGCTCACAATGCTTTGTGTGTTAAAGAAGATGTGTACATGTTGTGTAGTGTAATAAAGGGGGAAGCAGACAAAGGTGGTAAAGAACGTAATGATTCGGAAGAGAGTGGATGTACGGAGTCGTGAATGTTAGGAACGGAGCATGAATATTACAGGCGAGGCTCAATCGCAGCCGCTCCTTTGTGTCGGACAATGTGAAGCGGTCAAGGACTTGATTGCGACAACAAAGGGTTGCGAGGCGTGGTAAAAAATTCCCATTGCCGAATTGAGAATTTGATTTACCGGCAAGGTATTCTGATTACCGCGAGTCCCAATACGATATTGTAGTCATAATGATCGCGCCATTGTTGTATCGCGGCTTGCGTGATTCATATTAATAACCATTTGTTGTAATTCATTCCATGGTAAAATTGAGCTGGTTTAAAGCATTTTGATACATAAAAATTTTCATATACTCCGGTGAAGATAAATCTATCTGCAATTATGTAATAATTAATAAAACATACTCTAATACCATTAAGAAAATCAGTAATATGAAGTATATATTTTGCTGAGAAAATCATACTAATATTATAAATGCGAAAGTGTGTTTGTTTGTTGGTTTGTCCTTCAATCACGCCGCAATGGAGCAACGGATCGACGTGATTTTTGGCATGGGTATACTTGAGGACCTGGAGAGTGACATAGGCTACTTTTTATTCCGGAAAATTAAGGAGCTCCCGCGGGAATCAAAAAAAACTTATACCACGGGGACGAAGTCGCGGGCATCAGCTAGTATGTAATATACACATGGGAAAAAGTTTTATTGCAATTCGATGTTTACTTTATACTTTTTTGATTCTTGGAACAGGTTTCATTAAATATTTTTCAGTCTCTTAAGCCGCAATTCAGATGGAACCATAAATACGTCTTGATATTAATATTACTACCAGATGGATCATGGAGTAACTTAAAAACAATCGGGACTAAGATTAGGTCGGCGTTTTAACATTATTTTCCTATGTTTTGGTTAGCTGCCCTTTCAAATCTCAAATAACCTGCCACGCGCTAGCAAACTTCATGATTATTCGAATATCATCAGTTTATTTTTAAAAACGAATCAATTCGTACACATTTTTAGAATATGTAGCCGTCACAAATAGTTGAATTCTTATAAGAATTCGGTACAACAATAGCATTGTGAGTGAGATGTAGCATTAGCTCCTTTGTACACACCAGAGCACGTGTGTTTCGACTACTGAGGAATTCCAACCTTTTGTGCCCTATTATTTGCATACCAACTGGTCCGTATGTGCCGTCTATACGATATTAATCAAAGGTTTTATTAGTGAACATCAAAGAATAAACACAATGCTAAGATCTCTTATAAGGTACCCTCAATACCTTTGTTACTTTTGTCAGAGGTTGATTTATGAGCGGCCACTGTTGTTAGGCCACTCCGTATTGTGTTGTCAGTTTTTGTTTGGACCTCGCCGACATTGTGCTACCCCTTGCCTCGTCCAGCTTCGATGCCTTTATTCACGCTGATCTCACTTTGATGCTTCTAAACTCGCGTTCAATGCTCTAAGCGGCTGTGTGACTCAGGTTTCTACAAAGCGGATTTTGCATTGTACCTACTAAAACTTATTTTTGTGATATGAACCATAATATGATCAGATATTACTTACTAGCTGATGCCCGCGACTTCGTCCGCTTGGTTAAGGTTTTGTTTGATTCCCTCGGGAACTCCCTACTTTTCCGGGATAAAAAGTAGCCTATGTCGCTCTCCAGGCTCTCAACTATACCCATGCCAAAAATCACGCCGATCCGTTGCTCCGTTGCGGCGTGATTGAAGGACAAACCAACAAACCAACAAACAAACACACATTCGCATTTATAATATTATGTAGCATGATTTGTATTTTTTTTACTCTATTCAGAACTTAAATTATATTTTTGGTCAATGAATGATTCTTGCTGTCTTGGAGCCATGAGATAATACAGCTTCTCTATGTGTTTGTTTGTTGGTTTGTTGATTTGTTGGTCTGTCCTTCAAGCACGCCGTAACGGAGCAACGGATCGACGTGATTTTTGGCATGGGGTATAGTTGTGGACCTGGAGAGTGTCATAGGCTACTTTTTATCCCGGAAAATTGAGGAGTTCCCGCGGGAATCAAAAAACTTAAGAGTCTGTAATATGCAATTTTGTTGTTTGAAATAGTTATTTATCTCGGAATTTGTAAAAGTTACCACCTTAATATTTGGAGTAATGATACTTCGAACTTTCATCTTGGATTACATAATTTAAAAACACGATTGGTGAAAATTCTCTCGATAGTATATTTTTTTGAAAAATACATGTTTTGCACACATTTTGCTATTTATCTTACGAAGCGCACACAATTTATCTTGGTTTTTTGTTTTGTCAAGTAACCTAGAAGTATTTCTTCAGTTACTTAATTTGATTTTTCGATTGTTTGTTTAATTAACTTGTAATTAGGTAAAAACAGTTATTTTCGTTTAAATACGTTGCGCGTGTATCGCTCTGTACTACTCACTCACGAGTAAAGTCATAATTCGACATCCCGCTCTAAATCGGCGTTATGGCAGACTCTTAAACCACGCGGACGAAGTCGCGGGCATCAGCTAGTTAATACATATTTTGATTGAACAACTATGATGTGGGTCAGATGTTAGTCGATCGCTGACCCAAAGATAATGTACATTTTTTATTATGCCTGAATCGTTTTATTGTTTTCAATTCGGTAGCATTATCAAATGAATTATTGTGTCTGGTAATTAAGGTTACGGAGATAAATTTGGACGAACAGACGAACATTAAATTTAATTTCGATAAATATCTAAGTATAGATAGTGTTACTACATAGTTAATACATAACCAAATTTTTGTTTTTTCTATTATTGTCGTTTTCTGAGGGCATCAAGTATAGACCCACAAACGTATCTGACCCGGTGGCCAAAATTTGAACTAATTTTTATGCCTGCTCAGTTTTAATTTTAATTTTATTTTTCACTAGTTGATGCCCACGACCTTGTCCGCGTGGGTTGAAGTTTTTTGGTATCCGCGGGAACTCTTTAATCTTCCCGGATGAAAAGTAGCCTGTGTGTTATTCCAGACTATAATCTATCTCGATGCCAAATTTCATCTAGATCCGTTCAGCCGTTCTGGTGTGATTGAGTAACAAACATCCATCCATCCATACATCCACCTAAACTTTCGCATTACAAAATTAGTATAGATATAAGTTAGCTTAACTATAATATTATGTAGATGCATGTTTCTAATAATGAAAAAGACAAACCAGTAACGACGTGACTCAGCCCACAACGCGATTAATGTGTGTGGGCTTTAATTTAATTATGGCCACTTCCAAGTTAGCCCGCCACCATTTTAGACCAGCCCCCCGATTATGTAAAAACTGTCGATCAAATCGTAAAAGTTCGGCGTCAAAGTAAAATAAACCATAACAGCATTGAATTAGAGCTCAATTTCGTGTACCCATTTGTCATACGTTTAGGCATGTAGAGATACCGTAACCGTATGAGAATGGATACACGAAAATGAGCTCTAATTTAATGCTGTTATGGTTTATTTTACTTTGACGCCGAACTTTGACGATTTGATCGGCCATTCTTACATAATCGGGGGGCAGGTGAGATAACTAAATTAGCAAAGAAAAAAATACATGACGTTTAAGTAATCTGACATCAACCGTAAAATTGCCAACGATAAATACACGATAGGTATTTGTGTAGGTGAACTGTTTACCGAAAAATATTATGCATATTATCTGAACACAATAATATTGTTATGTTATCATCGACGCTTATATTATTTCCCTATTTCTTTTGAACAAACTATTGTGTAAGGTTATCTGCTATCGTAACATTTTGTTCTGCATTGTTTGTAAACTTCGCTTTTATTAAATTCACACAGTGGCTTGTTTGTTTCACTATCAATTCCTTTTACTGTTGCTATTGTTCCTATTTTATTTTAATTCAATGTAATGTTCAGTATTTCCGACTCTTGTTTTAATTTAATCGGAATGTTAGCAAGTACCCACCATCTGGTTGATTAAACTTTGACCTCTAAGAACCTAACAGTTTAGCCCTAACAGGTTAGCCCCCTACAATCTTAGACTGTATCATCACTTACCATCAGGCGAGATCCTAGTCAAGGGCTAACTTGTAGAGCATTAAAAAAAAGTTTTAAACTCAAGGTGGATTTTAAAGACAGTATAAAATTAGAAATCAAATCTGTGCTAACCAATATTACTACAAAACTTATTAACTACTAGCAGAACGGAATCCTCTGTTATTCAAGATAACAGACAATTTTTTCACTGCAATAGGAAACGGATGTTGATTCATTTTACTTTGTGTTTTTAGAATATGTGTTCATTTCTAATAAAATTTGCCAGACGCACATTGAAGAAAAAATAATATCTATGCAAATTTAGATTTATGATTTTGAGTACTACGCGTGACGATTACATGGATTTGTATTAGATCTATCTAAGGCTCGGCGCAAATGGGCCACTGACCACAGCCACCGGTGATTAGCGACAAGCAGATAACATTAATAGGGATGATGACAACTCAATCAAATCAGCAATTCTTTATCTAGCTTAAAAACGCACTTCTAGTATGGAACTTGTATGAAATTCACGTCATAAAATTTCAACGCACTTTTTTTCTTTAATCTATAGGTATTTTAAAATGGTTATCAAACTTAAAACTAACCGAGGATGTGAATTTTATGTCCTTTGGAAGATCCTCTATTTAATATAATCAGTTAGAAATAATTTATTTTTGATATAGGCATGATTCCTATTTTCATACTTTTTGTATAGACATGCCGCATACATGTGGTCAGTAGCGGCCACGCGTTTCAATAGTGTTATTAGCGCGACAGTCGCCGGTGGCTGTGGTCGGTGGCCCGTTTGCGCCGAGCCTTATAGACTTCACTTTGTATCACATGAGTAGATAATGCTTTGTATATTATCACTTGACAGATAATTTTGGGTAGGTAATTGGATGATCATGGACTCCAAGACACTGATACTTTTTAGCAGTAAAATTAAAATTTACATTTCGTATAGAGGTCTGATAGGCTTATAATAGGTATCTATCTTATAATAGTACCAGTATCAGCCTAAAGAAGCCACACAATTTTCATCTCAATTTGGATCGTCAACTGCTTGTGAATTGAAGTGAAACATCCAATCGACTGCTCCGGTTTTCTTACCACCCCATTTTTGCTTTTCGTATCGTGATGATCTCGTATATTGCTATCGAAGCGTACAGTGTGCTACTAAAAGCTACAGCAAAACAAGAAAGACTTGAAAAGCACTCCAGGAAATCTAATTCACGGTGATTCATATCTATGAAGTACGATCATAGCAAATTAGTCGAATCTTCTAGTCACCAAAACAACGCCACATGTTCACATCCCATTATGCAATCAACAATATACACCCACGTTATGATACGAACACAATGTATGATATTGTCACAGTGCCGCGTGTATGCAATAATTTCGTTTGTCATTTGCTTTGTTTCCTCTGAAGAGCTTGCCAACATCTCGAGTCTATTTGTATTGTTATTCTTGCGGTACATTTGGCTATGTTTGAGTCATTGATATAATAGAGCAACGATACGCAGTTTATTAGTAGAGAAGCTCCCTTAAAAAAATTATTTGTCTACCATAGTAGGTACACGGATGTCAGTTCGACTACAAAACTATCGTAGTTTCTATTTTTTTCGTAAATTAGTAAAAGGTAATTCAATGGTTATAACTTGTAACGAATGATTGGCTGTGACAAAATTTATTTATTTAATTTATGGTACCTACGCAACGTTTCAGTATAATTTATCATTTTTACGCAATTAATATTAATTTTTAATTAAACAAGTAGGTAAACACATTTTCCTATTTTCTACAGCATCATACCTACTTAATATTATAAATGCGAAAATGTGTGTGTTTCTTGGTTTGTCCTTTAACCACGTAAGTAACGGATCTACGTAATTTTTTTGCATGGATATAGTTGAGGACCTGGACAGTGACATGGCAGTTTATATCCCGGAAAATTAATGAGTTTCCCAGTCAATTAAAAAAAATATACCACACGGACGGGCATTATAGCTAGTAGGTATAGTATAATAGTCGACATCTTGTAGTTAGGTACCTTCCAATTTTAGAACTTAGGTATACTGCGACAGCTTTCAAAGCTTGGCTATGTATCTTGGTCTTAATACATCAATGTTTAAAGAAATATAAAAATTTCTGCGGTTCGAAAAATTATTGTTCTCATCTTGAAAGTATTTTTTTGATGTTTTATATAGTTTCGTAACAAAAATGTTGTTCATAAAATACTGATCGTACATCTTATCGTCGGCGTAGCATTCGTATTGTGTGTATTTTATGCTGATATATAAAAATCATGTTATTCATGGTTGGATATTTTCGACAGTTTCCTCAATTTTTCGTCAATTTTACTTCATCACAGCCCATTTTTATTAATAAATTTTCTATTTGTTTACACCTGGAATTGCTATTTAGGACAGACTACAAGGCTCTATTTGGTTATTATTTTTATACGATTTTTTAGTAAAATCTAACGCTTATACGCTCAACGCCTGCCAGCCTGATTTATTAATATCAACACTTCTTTGTATTCCATTAGATAGAATGACAATACAAATTAGAGAACCCAGAGCTAATATTATAGTTTTTGTTTCACGAGTTAGCAATGTGTTTAGTAAAGTTTTATTAATACTTACATTGAAATATGACGTATCGGAAAGTCCCAAAAATAACTAATAGGTGTTGATTAAAACGCAAAAGCAACCAAAGCATGTCACTTCACTAACCTCAAAGACGCATATAAACGATACTCTCTACTCGACAAATATTGTTAAAAGATTTACTCGGTAATAAAAAAGTAAAATGAACTGTCATCAGTAAATCACTCGGTAATAAGACATCATAAAAATAAATAATGCTCAGTCTTCAATTTGGCTCTTTGGCGTTTTCTTGCTCCATTTGTAACATTGTCTGGGTGCACTTTTCTCAATTGTTCTCTTTGATCTTCGAGACGCTGCTGGTCTTAATGAAAAAGCATTGCATTAGTAAAAATACTTGAAATGCTGGACTTGGAACCCTTTCCAACGTTTCAAGTTATTTTAGTTTCAAAAGTTGTTTGGTTTGTTACAATTTGCCTCAACGGGGGTAATAAATTTTGCGATTTATTGTATGAAAATAAAAAGACATAGGTAACTAGCTACCTCCCTGGCGCAGTGTTGAGCGCTGTTGTCTTAAAGTGGGATGTCCCGGATTCGATCCCCGGCAGAGTCAATTTGGGAATTTATAATTTGTGAATTTTCTCTGGTCTGACCTGGTGGGAGGCTTCGGCCGTAGCTAGTTACCACCTGCCGGCAAAGACGTGCCGCCAAGCGATTTAGCGTTCCGGTATACTATAGAAACCGATTATCGGGGTTTAATATAACTGCCATACCTCTAACAGGTTAGCCCGCTACCATCTTAGACTGCATCATCACTCGCCGTCCTGTACCATCAGTATCCTGTACCATACATCCAGGGCTAACTTGTTGTTGATAAAAAAAACGAAAATAAACTTATCAGAACTCAAAATAAATTAGTCTGCATCTTTTTCAACCAAAACAGCTGATCAGATTTCTATCAGATCATGACGTACGCACCGTATTTCTTTTGAGTGCTGAAATCCTTCAGTGATGGAACAATAATGTATACGGTTTCATAGGTTTTAAGGAAATCATTACATATAAGAACACATGCCCAGTGAAACAAAAGAAGCTTTTGCGTGGAAGAGATCGTGCGTTTAAAATAAGTCTTACCATATCATACTAATATTATAAATGCGAAAGTGTGTTTGTTAATTGGTCTGTCCTTCAATCACGTCGCAACAGAGAAACGGATTCACGTGATTTTTAGCACGGGTATACCTAGTTGAAGACCTGGAGAGTGACATCGACTTTTTATACCGGAAAATTAAAGTTCCTTTTGGAATTAAAAAGAAACTTATTCCACGCGAAGGAAGTCGCGGGCATCATCTAGTTGTTAAATATAAATAGAACCATCAAAGACTTTCATTACAAACATTAAAGCAAAATGTACCAATAGAAAAATTGATGGAAATATCATTATTAGAGGTCACACAATGGCCCCCTAGTTCTTTGATGTGACAAGAGAACTAATCAATGATTAACTGGGAAAACATATTTATTTTTATGCCTCTTTTTGATGTCGAAATAGCCGAAGTGGGGAACGTGTGATCTTACAAATCATATTAATTTCTCTATACATTATTAGTATTAATACGTGCATCCGTTTATGATATCCGTTGCGACTGACAAGAAAAAATGTATAAATGAACTGATTAACATTCTATTCTTACTCGTTAACCTAAATTGCAATAATATCCATCATTCTATCCTAACTACCATCATAACTACCTATTTCAGTAAAACAAACAATAATAAACCAAATCAAAGTTGAGATTAGGACTGAAGAAATATAAAGATCTCTTAAAAGTCTAATGGTCCATTGAATAGATTACCTATTACAAAATAACCAAGACCCTTTTTTTTATTCCACTACATGTTAGCCCTTGACTGCGATCTCATCTGATGGTAAGTGTTGATGTAGTCTCAGATGGTAGTGTGCTAACCTGTTAAGGGTATAGCAGTACCTAATATTAAACCCCCCTAGACCCCTAGTCGGTTTCTACACGGCATCGTCCCGGAACGCTAATCACTTGGCGGCACGTCCTTGCCAGTAGGGTGGTGACAAGCCACGGCCGAACCCTCCTACCAGACACATATTCTACAATCAATTCCTTACATTTCAATAAAGGAACTCTTTTGTAAAAATTTTCATGTAATTTTCATTTCATGTACAGATTTATTGTATTAATTTGTATCCACTAAAGCAGTAAGTAAACAAGAATGAACCAGACAGAACTCGAAATATGTAAGTATCAAAACTACATCATAATTCGAAACCATCGAATTGTATCGATGTATCGGGACACATTATCGCTCAGCCCTCTTGTTTGTCGACTCGATTATTCCGCTTCATCTAACGCTTATTGGGTCCAAACAAGATAATACAGTACCCTTGCTCTAATAGAGATCTCATTGTATCGAGATATAGCAACATATAGTTGTAAGATGTATTACACAGTAAGCTATCTAGTTTCATAGCTTCATCTTTTAAACTTTCATTTAAATTAAGAATTTTTAAATCCTCTCTTATTTTTGGACTTTAACTCCTTTAGAATCGATTTGCATATACGCCCGGGGTATGAAAATTTATGGGGAGTAAAATGAAACTTTCTCCGTTACGTTATTGACTTTCTGTTTCCATGGTAACACTTGTTTATGTTTCCATGACTATGTAATGTATTTTGATAAATTTAAATTATATAATTAATAATTAATATAAATAAATGTATCAATCATACTTTCAGTAATATAAAAAATGCGTTCATTTACCCTTATTTACTAATCTATATATTTTATAATCGTTCATATAGAGTAAACTCCAGTCGTGCGTCGGAGCTGACACACACATTTTCTTTTATCTTCTCTATTTTAGGTGCAGAAGACTTTGTTTTTTACTACATATTTGTATAACAAATTCCTTTATATCTGGATAGGCTGAATAGACGGTAACCTGAACTTCCAGATGTACTAATGACTAGATGATTCCCGAGACTTCGTCCGCGTGGATTAAGTTTTTTTGATTCACGCGGGAACTCCTTACTTTTCCGGGATAAAAAGTATCCTATGTCCTTTCCCGGGATGCCTGCACCTATCGCTGTACCAAATTTAATCGAAATCGGTTGAAAAGATGAGCCGTGAAAGCGTAGCAGGCCGACAGACATACTTTCGCATTTATAATATTGGTATGGATTTGATCAATTTGATGTAAAACTTAATTCGTCATCGTCCTCGGTCACTAGTTACCAAACTTACTACTTACTTACTACGAGGTACTTAATCAGTTTCTGCATATTGTTCTTTGGCAGGGTGTTAATCTAACTCGACGATTACTTGTTCTAAACTCGACTGCAAATTGCACAAAGATGTAGCTCTCGACGGGAGAGGCATAATGAAGCGCGCCTCTCTGCGGATTCAGCCATTTCCGCCGCGGCTCCCGGCTCTCCTGGAGCAGTCTGATATCGATTACAACTGAGTACCTACTCGTAGTGCTACATTTAATTTGTTATAATAGAGTTTTACGTACATAACCGTTGTAGTTGTATCCATGCTAATATTATAAATGCGAAAGTGTGTCTGTCTGTCTGCTACGCTTTCACGGCCCATCTGTTCAACCGATTTTGATGAAATTTGGTACAAGGGTAGGTTGTATCCCGGGGAAGGACATAATCAACGGCTGAACGGATCTGGATGAAATTTGACACAGAGATAGTTTATAGTCGGGATTAACACATAGGCTACTTTTTATCCCGGAAAATTAAAGAGTTCCAGCGGGAATCAAAATACCTCAAACCACGCGAAGGAAGTCGCGGGCATCATCTAGTTTTTAATATCCCTTGCCTTTTCATTCACAAGAACTATGCTTACTTTTATTTATGCCTACTTCATTCATCGTATATTCTTTTGATATTGTGTGGACGCCTGATTAAAGCTGTACTTAATATGAATGAATTTGTCATTTAACAGTTGTGAATACGAATCAAAATTTTCGCATTAAACAAAATACACCGAAACACGACCACTGTGTACTATGGAGCAATAATTTGCGGATAACTGCAATCTAAAATTGTAATATCAAACAGAAACATTGATAGTACGCGAAAATCGTGATTATAATTTTGCGTGTTATAGGTAAAGCACTAAAATCTGAATAGGTTTGGCCTCCAAAACACGGTCTGCGCGAAAGCCTATTGTAGTAACACAATCACACTGTAATGTGGAGGTGACACTTTATTTATGGCACTTGCGAAATTAGACGTCACGCGTCCATTGTTTAGTATGAATAGTGCCTTAGCGTGAATGGTTAAACTAGATGTTACTGTACGGTTCGAGAAAATTAATAACCAACACTGTGACTGTGCTTGCGAAACTGGGCCTGGATTTGAAATATCAAAGTGCTCTGCATGTTTCCTACTGATTTGTTTGTTAATGTTTAAAATAATAAACATAACATCCTTGTCGATATCACCTCAGTTATGTTATGTTCAAGATGAAATGCTTTAAATCTTATCTGGGAGAGAAATAGCTGATATAGCGAGGGTTCTCTATTTTGCTAATAACAATCTAAAATTTTAATTTTTTTTGTTAAAGACACAGCTGATATCAAAATAGCTTCTATTCTTTTATGTATAAAATTCGTTTTCATATCGGTAAAAATTACGAGTTGGCACCACGATCTTTGTCAGTATGAAATGTGGATGGCGATGGAGATCCAAACTTGTATCCCGGAGATGGTCATAGGCTTGTTTGTGACCCAGAAAATCAAAGAGATACCACGAGATATTTTAAAGGCAGGCTTAGGGGAGACCGGGGATGGTTGGCTATAGGGGCAGGTAGACTAATCAACAATAACTCGCCACTATCACGTGTTTTTCATCAACCAATTATGAGTGACGATGCCTCCCCGCGACCCGCTAACTTGTGTGAAGTGAGCCGCCGCAGTCGCGCGTGGTTCGTGAGTGGCATCACATTTTGTATTTTTGGTCTCGGTAAGTAAGTTTTTTCGTTCGTACTTTTTTTGTTATCGTGTCTATGGAACTGTTAGAAATAACGTAGTTGTTATGCCTAATGTAAATATGATAGTATTATTCTATATTACACTGTATTGCTTCCATGTTAGTGCCAGAGTTTGTATATGATAAGCAGGTAAAATTCAAAATGGCACCAGGGGTTGGTTGACCAATTTTTTTCGGGGTAGGTAGACTTATTAGTTTAGTTATTAAAAAAAAGTTATTCTTTAAAATAAGTATAAAATTTTATACTTATTTTAAAGAATTATGTGGGCTAATGGTTAATGTGCATCATCAATGTAAACACTATTATGGTCTCTCTCACATACTAAATTACAGTTGTATTTTTACAGAAAATGAGGACGTACATAAGAAAATCTGAAAGGGGTGATGTACCAAAAGATATCCTAGAAAGAGCTTGCCACGCAGTAATCTTCGATAATAATAGCATAAACGCCACATCAAAGAAATACCAAATTCCATACAAAACGTTGCATCGTAATATAACTAAACTTAAACATAAGCTAGAAAATAATCCGAACCTCAGGAGAGCAGATTTGACCCCTGGACACGGCGGGGTACATAAAAATAAAAGTTTATGATAATCTGCACTTATTCAAAGATGATAATATTTTGTTAGTAGATATACTTAAAAACTCTAATAAGAGACTGATTGTTCTATTTTCATTATTAAGTTAATTTTTAGAAAAGAAGTTTTCTGTTTTAATTGTTTATTTATACTTTATAGTAATATGTAGATACTCACAAGTTTATGTATGTTGAATAATATTTTCATAAAAGCAATGTGATCTGTGATTAGCGATTTATTAGAATAATTCAAGTTACGATTAAGTTTGAAACAGAAAGTACAAAAATTAATCTTACTTATTGTAAATTTAAGTTTTTTTTAAATAGTTTAAAAAGTGACTGTTACCTTTAGGGCCGGTTTTTTGAGACATAGTCAACAGGGAGTTGACAATTAGTTAAGTTTACTATAGTTAAGACGCTAACAAATGGTTAAACCACTGTGTCGTTTTTTGATCGCGATTTTAACTATAGTTAGCTTTAACTAATAGCCATAGTATTGCCATTGCTATGGACACTTTATTTCCGTAAATTGAGATCATTTCTCGTAGGGAGTCATTATTTTTATGGCAACACTTGAAGAGTCCAATGTAATATGACGTTGACAGATGACATTATCGTGACATCGGCATCGAGTTTGTGACTTTGTGTGGTGATTTTTTAAGATAATTCGTTGTATTTTATTTCATAGCGTTAAAAATAACTTTAAATCAAATAATAGTCATGGCATCAAGTAAGCCAGAAACCAGGAAGTAAGTAAAACAATAGTTTTTTTCTTCTTATCGTCATTTAGAGCAATTTTACCTTTTACCTACTAAAATTAATTACATTGTCTAGAGAACGCAACGTAAATTTCAACCAAGACGAGACGACAAAACTTAAGTGTCTTCTGAAGGATTTTCCTATATTAACAAGCAAGAAAACGGATTGTGCCAGTAATCAGCAGAAGGAAGTAGCTTGGCGATCTCTTGTTGAAAAGTTTAACTCTAACGCCACTATATATCGGAGTATAAAGCATTTACAGCAAAAATTCAATAATATGAAAAAAATTGCAAGAAAGGTACCTAAAGCTATTGTATTTAGAAAATTGTCTTGAATACATAATTAATAACTTACACACACACCCAAACAGTGTATTTTCAGAGGTACCTATCTTTGTTATTTAATTTTAGGAAATGAGTGCAGAGAGAAGCGGCAGGAGGCAAACTGGAGGTGGACCCCCACCTCCAAGACCTTCTGATACAACTGAGTGGTTGAACTCAATCATGGGGGAATCCATATCAGGTCTTCCTGCTGTATATGACAGTGATGCATTGAGTATGTAGTTTCCTATTTTTTGGTTGTAACTAAATTCATAGAAGTCTATACATTTAACCGTACAGAATGTTATGAGGAATTGAAATACATTGCCTATATAAATTTTTAATTACAGGTGATACAACCATGGATTTAAATAATTCTACAGCAACTGCTGGCATCATCCTGGATTCACTGGAAAGTAACAAATTATTTGTAGAACGTATGTACATCCCATATTAGTAGATTATAATATACTATTTTTTTATTATAAATTAAAAATCTCATGACATCTGTCTTGTTTTAAGGTAAATCACCATCATCAACCAATAATACACAACCTGGGACGCAGTATATAGATGTCTCTCAAAATATTGAAACTGGTGTGTTCTTAAAAATAATTTAATTTTTGGTATAAAATGTGTATTTGTATGATAAATATTTTAAGTTATTCTTATACATATACCTTGCCTACAGATATAGAAACAAAGGAGTGTGTATTTGACAGCTCTACACCAAAAGCTTTGCTCAGGAAACCAATATCAAAACAACTATGTAAGTGAAGTTTTTAAATGAGAGAACCAGTTTTATTATTATCTATCTTATCATCTTAAATAAGAATATATACATCCATTCCTGTATAATTATATTGTTATATAATATAATACATTAATTTCAATGTAATCAATATCAACCCATAGCCGGCTCAATACAGAGCACAGGTCTCTCAGAATGAGATTGATAGGGATATGGATGGAAACCACCATGCTGCTCTAAGCTTCACATACCTTTCAGAAAATAATAAAGTACACACAGACCTGCAGGTTCCCTCAGATGTTCTATCACCATTAAAACATGACTTATTTAAATTGCTTTGAGAGGCAACCAAATATTGATTTATACAAAAAAATGCTTCATACTTTACACTGTACCTACTGAGGTTAACTACTTTGTTTTCAGCAAGCTGCTTCAATAAAAGAAAGAGGGCTTTTACTCCCTTGGAGACAAGAAAACGTCTTATTACACATTTAGAAAATAAAGAAGGTTTTCTGTCTCATAAGAAGTCCCGGGACGAAGAAATTAAAAAGTTAGCACTCGAAGAGCACACTCAAAATTTGATGCAGAAAAAAGAAATTCACGATAAAACGTTGGAGTTAATGCAGGAAAAGCATATGCGTGATCTACAACATCAAAAAGAACTTCATGATATGGAAGTTGAATTTAAAAAACAATTTTATAAATTAACTTTAGAAAATCTGAAATTAGAAAATAAAAAATTAAGTGAGAAATAAAACAAATTGCTCAGATTATATTTTTATTATTTACATGTTAAATGTTATCTAAAAATCTAATACAGTATGTACCTACCTATTTATTCTTAATATTATTATATATACTACCTGTAATTTTTATACATGGATTAACTGCTAGACTGATCCTAATTAGAGAGACATATTCGAGAGCCCTTCAACCAT
Source organism: Erebia ligea (assembly GCA_917051295.2). NCBI lineage: Eukaryota > Metazoa > Arthropoda > Insecta > Lepidoptera > Nymphalidae > Erebia > Erebia ligea. The sequence continues at coordinate 6,739,944 of OU785241.1, forward strand.
AATTCATTATTTTCTGCTTTCTGCGCTACTTCTATGAACTTGAAATTTCACAATCCTCTGTGCACACAATTTGCAGAACAGGAGTACATAGTTTTCCCTTCATGTATTAATTTAATATGATACTTTTCAAATAATATATATCAATACTAGATGATGCCCGCGACTTCGTCCGCGTGGATTGATGTTTTTTGATTCCCGCAGGAACTCTTTAATTTTCCGGGATAAAATATATCCTTCCCCGGGCTCTAACCTACCCCTGTACCAAATTTGAGCAAAATCGGTTGAACAGATGGGCCATGAAAGCGTAGCAGCCAGCCAGACAGACAGACACACTTTCGCGTTTATAATATTAGTATGGATAGGTACATAGGAAAGTATATTATCATGTAGCCTGTAGGGGTGGGGATTTTAATTTATATTTCATTAGGGCTCAGCAATGAAAAATAATTATCAATTAACTGTTGCCGATATTGTTGATCACTTTGGGTGGAACTTCCAAAAACGATATTTTCTTCCATTTCCTGCATAATATTGTAAGGGTTTGTTGTGTCCTCTGGCAAAGTATCATTTTTATCAATGCAAATGTTATGTAATATGGCTGTGCTCACGATTATTGCTTGCACATTACATAATTTAACTCGAAGCTTAGATCCCACACATGGAAACCTCCTCTTCCAGACACCAAATGTTCTTTCAACCACATTTCTGGTTCTTATATGACTTTCATTATACAGTCTCTCAGCTGGAGTTTGTGGGTTTGCTAATGGTGTAAACAAAAATTTTTTTAAGGCATAGCCTCTGTCCCCCAAAAGGCAGCATCTGCCAAATTGTTCTGAATCCATCAATTCTTTCATTGCACTGCTATTAAAAATTGTACTGTCATGTACTGAGCCCGGCCATCTTGCTACAATATTTCTTATCTTTAAGTTTCCATCTACAACTGCTTGGGTGTTGATGGAAAAGACATCTTTCCTATTCCTATAGAGCTCCGCATTATCACCACCTGGGCTCGCTATACGTATATGTGTACAGTCTATAGCACCAATAACACTTGGGAATTTTGCAATTGAATAAAATTTTTGCACAACTTCTCTTATTTCTTCGTCAGTCTCAGGCATAGAAATTAAATGATTTAGTTTAACACAAATCTGTTTTGACACTGCGTGGATTATTTTACATACAGTTGATTTTGAAACACCAGAAAGATCACCGGAACACTGCTGCATATTTCCAGTGGCATAAAATCTTAAAGTAATAAGCAACTGCTCGAGGGGTAGTACTGCATGATTTCTTGTAGTGGACGTTTGTAATTCTACACCTATTTGTTCGACTATCCAGGCAACAGTTTCTTTAGATAACCGATATCGTTTCAAAAAATCGACGTCATCCCAATGGTCCAGCGGCGAATTTCGTGGTCTAAATACTTTAGGTCTTCTCAGTAGGACGTATTCCATGAATAATTCATCATCAGATGAACTCTCAGAATTCTCAAAATATCTGGTAATATTGTTCATTATAAAATCAGCTAAAACACAAATTTTTCTACTGAATATAATCTCACTTCAACGAATAATGTTCACAAAATGTTGTTTAAAGCAAAAAACAGTTGAAAAGAACAGATGTTCTAACAATAGTTAACTATCCACCATCTGCATAACCCTCGGCATTGCTGTAGTTAAATATTTTAACAAATGGTCAGGTTTATTGACCATTTGTTAGGCTAACTTTGTCTCAAAAAACGTTTTTTTCCGAAATTTAACTATTTGTTACAAATTGTAACTATTGGTTGCCTTAACTATGTCTCAAAAAACCGGCCCTTAGTAAAGTTCTTTATTAACCGAGAATGGATCTCAAATTTAAGTTTGTTTATAATTAAATAAAAATCATTTCATTTAGTACATTTTAATATTTTATTTTATACTTATCCTCTTTATTTACACTAATGACTGCCTAGGTCAACCTACCCCATGCTTATGGTCAACTTACCCCGGATATGGGGTAGGTTGACCAAGCGTCAGGGGTTTAGAAAATCGACTAAATAAGTATTATAATGAAAAATATATAGGTTATAGATTAGTATTTTAGGTACCTGAATAGTTCTTCTATCTGTATCAACTGTTGTTTTTGTGATATTAAGTTAAACATCTGAGATATACGAGCTTAAGTGAAAAGTTAGTCTACCATCCCCGGTCTCCCCTACTATCGTTGCCTAAAGCAGTATTATTAAATCTATTGACGATCTTGTTTCAGAATTATAATCCTTATTTTAGGGATGACAAGGTATACGTCATATAAAACGCCAATATTTAAATAATGCTGCTTTAAGCGCTAAAATGACCAGAAAATATTTCAAGAAAGAAACATTGAACAACAACAATAAACAAATTGTCAAACTAAGGTGACCGCATTAACAAAAAGTCGTGAGAACGACTCTTTGAACACGTCTAATAAATCTCTAAAGACGTCATTGTGCCGAGTCAATTACCATCATAAACACAGCAACAGTTAGCGCAAAAACATTAAGAGATTTAACCGAAAACGCTGGCTCAGAATGTTTAGTGAAATGTCTCAGAATTACGCGGGCTGACAAATAACCGCAAATTGTGATTGTGACTCCTTGAAAGGGTTAATAATGGCTTTGATGGCGTGGGATTGTGCGGAGTCTGGATGTAATTCGGTTAGAAAGCGTAGATTGAGCTATTGTGAGCTGTTAACAAGGCTCCGTTTGGATATATGATGTTTAATTGTTTGTTTATGAACTGTCACATGTTTGGCTTTTGTCTTAGTCCATAAATCGGGAATCAGAGGAAATTGAATTCAATCTCGTTGTACAAGTTGATGAAAATGCATATTAGGTCTAAATTTAATTATTATTGTAGTTTTTGGTGACTATTTTTTGATAGTGACACTACTGATTAATAATATAAGTGCTTCATTCCGAAGCAGGTTCCATCAGCAGGGACATCCAGTCTGGACCGGATAGTGCCGGGCTCCTACCGGCTAAAAAACCCCTCCTGTCTCCAAGCAGCAATGTACCTGCCTAGTTGGTCTAACATTACTGCTGTCATATCATACCAGAACTAAAATATTGAAAAGTAGCTCTACCTTCCTAATTTAAGTAAACGTTCAGTAATTTGGGTATTTAAAATTTACAGCACATCTTTTAAAACTTTTTTTTAAAACAATTCGAAGAACTTAGGTAAAGGACAGTTAAGATTAACTCGAAGGATTTCCCTTTTTCTATCCCTTCAATGATATTTTATAGGGCAAAGAGGGTAGACCGCGGCCCCTGCAAAAATAATACGTGTCTGATATCTAAATTATTCACAAAGGTGTAGTGTAGTGGCTTTGCCGGCGACCTTATGAATTATATATCTTCCATTTGATATTATTCAGCTACGTTTGTCGTTGACATAATTATGAGAGAATATTGGCTTTCCTATCGTTACTGCAGTATTGGTTCATACAAACGACTCGCAAACTATTGTTTTACATTCAAAAATTGGAGGTATGTTAACTAACATCAAGCAATGTAGGTATCACAAAAATAACGATTTTTCCTGTCATCAATGTCTGGAATTTTATCATGTCAACAACTTCGTCGTTCTAATAAATATGTACATAGCTATTAGCTACTTGTGCCCTAAAGCAAATATTATTTTTTTAAACATTGATTACACAAACTTAGCCAAGGTAGAGGACATTATTTGTTTTCCTTTTTAACCATCAAATGATTATAAAAAAACGCTAAAACTGTGGTAAAAAAGCTAATGCTCGGACAATGATAGCAAAATATTATTAATAGGTACAAACTAAACTTAATCTAAACGTTCGCATTAAAAAAGTTACTTCAGTTATTAAATTAAAATAACAATTCATTTACTACTATTGTAAACATATTTTTAGTGAAAAGAAATAATTCCATTTGTTTTTTACAAGCTATAATATCTACTAATATTATAAATGCGAAAGTTTGCATGGATGGATGGATTGATGGACGTTTGTTACTCAATCACGCCAGAACGGCTGAACGGATCTGGATGAAACTTGACACAGAGATAGACTATATTCTGGAATAGCATAGAGGCTACTTTTTATCCCGGAAAATTAAAGAGTTGCCGGGGGAACCCAAATACCTCAATCCACGCGGATGACGCCGCGGGCATCAGCTAGTATTTTGATTAACTTTAACGAAAACGTACCTACTTTATATTTTCGTTAAAATCTATTTGGTTTTTATTTACTTAGTTAGACATTATTTTAATATAACTGTATAATTTTGACTATATGACGACTAGAAAATAAATAAAGTGCATCTGTAGGTGCACTTTGCACGTAGCGCACCTAGCTTGTATGTTCGTACCTAGATAAAGAAATTGGATAAGAATCTATCACAACAACGTCGGTAACTTATTAATCTCATCATAGAACTTTTGAAATCGCTAAAAGTAATCGTATACATAATAGGTTAAATACGAGATAAATATAAGATCATTTTCCACAACTTTACAAACACTAGGCATTAAGTAACATAAATAATGTTACCAAAAAACTTCAGTAAAGTTACATGGCATTCCAAGACGCGGATACCCAGATGTCCTTAGGTAACAATAAGTGACCGGTGGCTGGGGTCGCAGTGATCATTCCCAAATACATCTTAAATATACTGAGGCAGGAATTCCCGAAGTTATTAAGGAAGTTGGATATGACTTATTTTGTGAATTGTACGTTCGAACTTATGGACTAGTAAAATAACAATTTGAAAAAAATATTTACTAGGTATGTAGAAAACGTTAAAAATAAACTTTTTATTAACATGATAGTAATATTTTCTAAAAAACCTTTCTAAAAAAATATACCTGCTTATACCAAATAACTTACTCTAACCCATATGAAATGCATAGGTGCCACTTCTGCCAAACAGAAGCAATATTTTAAGTGACTTTATGTTAATACTGACTAACTGATTTACTGCGACTGCCTGCGACTTCGTCCGCGTGGAATAAGTTTTTTAATTTCCACGGAAACTTCATATTTTTCCGAGATAAAAAAGCCTATGTCACTCTCCAGGTCCTCGACTATACAAAAATTCACGTCGATCCGTTGCTCTACAGTCTATTGCAACGTGATTGAAGGACAACCCAACAAACAAACACACTTTTGCATTTATAATATTAAAATACCAAGGATTTTTCTTGAGTTTTCCTAAGATCAATAGGTACAACTTCTGGATAAAAATGTGTTGCCTAATTTTAGACCATCCAAGTACATTTCGCTTCCTAACTCCTGCTGGAAGGGATCGTCGTTCGAAATGCCCCTGAGATTCGACAATAATTCTCTATAGCTATTCTACCGCTCCCAATGAATACCGAATTGAGACGGCACCCTGCATCTTAGACTGTAGACAACATATTTCAATTTAGATTATTGCGTCGCCGACTAAATGCAATATCATTTAAAGGCTTATTGCGAGTAGTTGATCAAAAAACGACCTTGATCCTTGCGCTGCAATCAAATAAATCAAAAACATGAAAAATAAACATAAACGAGATCGTATTGTGTACCTACATCATTCATAGACCTCCCGAAATTAACAGAGATAACGCTCACAAAGGGCCTGATTGAAAAGGGCACCTTTCACTGATTCGCTACTCTTTAATCTTCCATCGAAAACAAAACTCAGGATCGTAACAGGATTGTCTGCCCGTTCATTTACTTAGCAAATTATTCTTTGTCGAACGGAAGAGAAGGCTTTGAATCCATTAATTCTCTGATGGGGTCACAAAGAGGTGGTACGAATTAAAATAATGTATTCTACGACTTCAATGGATCCCTCCGTCCGGTTCTGTTATTACAAGAATAATGTATTTAAATCAAAGTCTGCTTTCAGATGAAGATGCCCCGCTTTTGTGAGTCCACCGAATAAGTGATCACGTACGACGCCATTAGGATGTGTTTTATGTGCAAATTATAGGCTTCCATTTTTTAACTCGAATTTCAACATCCCATGAACAATTTCGCTTCGTTAGAAAAGTTTCATGTCGTGTTTATTGTGCGTTTTGGGACGTGATAAAACTCAACGTGTAAAGTGGAATTTCTGTAATTTGGGATTCAATAAAATTATTATTGTAATACGTAATATTATACGATAAAAAGTTATAGTGACACGTTGTTTGCGTATTGTTTGATGTTAATTACATAAAGGTCAGGCACAGTTTTACCAGCTCCTGCATGAATGAAAAGTTTATAACTAAAATCACTTTTAGCTACTAGCGTAATTACTTACAGATTCATGTTGAATAATAGGACTAGGTACTGGTGGATAGGTAGATAAGTACAGCCTTTGATAATTGCAAATCCAGATACAGAGGCAAACGTATGCACAACCAGCAAATTAATCCTCACTATCAAAAGGGGTTTGGGAAACTACCCCTTGTTACCGGATAAATTCGAATATGATCACCCCATCGCCGATTATTTCAGGACAAACATTGCGATGTATTTATTCTGGTGTTTATTTTGAAGCGTAATATGTCGTGTTCCACTTTGATGTCGTGAAATCGCTTCTGTTCTTTGTCAGTCGTTCAAGGATTTACATCTATGAAGTGATACGTTTAATTTTGGATTTTACTGTCTTCTATTTTGGTTTGATTTCCTTTGTAACATGATAGGGATTTACCACTTTTGAGAATTGCATCGGTCTGTGTAGAATTATTGCATATGGTTGGTTGGAGTTTGTTTGGCAGTATGAATGGTTCATTATACGTAGGGATACTTTGAGCGGGGCGCAGATAATATTTGCGATGTACACCATTGTTTATGATTTGGACAATTGTTTGTGTTGCTCTGTCAAAGGATGTGCACTTGTTTGTTTTAAGCGACGACAGCTAGGGGGATCGAACGGAGTATTATAAACAATATCATTTTAATGATACATTGAACTTTAGTCTTCTTTCTTTTCTCTGTAGCTCTGCGCTTTGAAGTTGCTTTAGGTTGCCGTAAAGCCGCGACTTCATCATGTAGAAAAATATTGTGTTTTCTCGTGTTGGTTTGAGTAAAATCTTCAAGTGCTGCTCCGAACAAAATTTCTCTATCGAAAGCTTTCCTTTGCGGGCAACTGTGCGGAAATGTAGTGGCATCTTGACTCGAACTCGGGTACTTACTTGTATTTTCATGCTCAACTATAAGCCCGCCATTTTTATTTCCACTGTTTCATTCAGAAGTGTTTTGTGCACTTTTCGAGTGGATTGCATTTGTTTCACAATAATTTTTATTCAAAAATGTACCATCGTAATTGAATAGAAAAACTTCATGTTAAAAGCTCTTTTAAATATTTTAAATATATGATTTTTTCTTGCTGAAATGTTTATAATAAAAATCCCGAGGTTGTGAACCACGTTGATTCAATGTAAAGGCGAAAATTTTAATCACGACATTAGATTTTTTCGCTTTGATTTTGATTTGAGAAAAATGAGTGAATTACTTTACATATAATTTTAGAAAGAAATTAATTTATGCAGTGTTTTATAATATTAAATAAACAAAGATCTTTCCTGAATATACCCTTGACTGAGTTTTAATTTCGATTTTGATAATCAATGCATTTTTAAGTGGCAAAAAACAGAACAGTTTCTCATCAAGTAAGATTGAAGTAAGTAGCTAGAAAAAGATCGTCAATGCGAGATTATACATTAAACAAATACAAGTATCTGATTATAGAACAATTACGTGCCACATTTGAAGATAGCAAGACTGCGATTATCCTAAACAAGAGGGTCTGATGAGTGCATTGTGTCGTCCTGAGGTCATTCAGGGAAATGAACCAAGATTGTGAGGAGGTATAGTGAAAGAGGTTGCGTAAAACGGTGCTTCAACGTTTCACCAAAACTTTGCCTTTTAAGATATCTACAGTTCTTAAAATAGAAACTAAAAGGTTCTTCAGATTTTAGTTCCGCTAGCTGACATTTGTTTTTACTTTTAATACCTATAACAGAACCCTAAATTCAAAAGGTTACGGCTATCATATTATGTCTCAATAGTGAGGCCAATTCTGTATAACACAGTTGAATCTCTAATGACAGCTTTAAATCTAGGGTGTGTTCCGAAATACACTGCGAGGACTGTTCAGTGCTCTTATTGTGGAGAAATTCGTTCCGTTATGGACTGACAGTACACTGCCGCAGTATTCTAGGGAAATATTATGACGTCATTAATCGACGCCATCTTTGTACTGTGAGCACTGGCGTTTTCGAGGTAAGGTGCTCTCAGTGCTGACTGCGTTCCGTTTTAAGCAGTAACCAGTATACCTAACTATAAAGGAACGGCGTCGCAGTGTACTAAATTGACGCCACACCTTACAGTGCTCGCAGTGTATTTCGGAACATACCCCTAGTACTGTCCCTTTCCGCAGGGAAAATTATAAAAGGGTTAGCAATATTTTTAATGCTGTCATTTATTTTAGTTTAGAGATTGTGTATAAATAACAGAATCAGTCCCTGTGTCTATTGTATTCTTACTTAATTCATATTATATATAATCAAAATCATGTATCCTAATTATAGATTAATATATACTAATATTATAAATGCGAAAGTTTCGATGGATGGATGGATGGATGGATGGATGTATGTATGTACGGATGTTTGTTACTCAATCACGCCGGAACGGCTGAACGGTACTGGATGAAATTTGGCACAGAGATAGATTATAGTCTGGAGTAGCACATACGCTACTTTTTATCCCGCGGGAACCAAAAAAACCTTAATCCACGCGTACGAAGTCGCGGGCATCAGCTAGTTATAATCTAAATTTAAAAAAAGCAATAAAATAATTATGTTCATGATATCGGTGAGCAGTGGACAAAAGTGGTTTGAACATCGCGTCGTATGATTTTGTTATGTATACATAATTTGCCCTATTATTATCGCAGGGAAAGTCGAAAATATTTTCCCTGTATCCATTTTGTAGGTACAGACAGGGGCACAACAAAAAGATGTTGTACTAATCTTCCCGGTGATTGAGCATTGTGCCGGCGACATTACCAGCATTGTTTGCGACGACATAATCATAACGTCTCTTATTACCCTAGCAGTCAGGGGTACTGACGAATATGGAGACAGACTCTTATTTAAGACTTTAATATTATTATTCACAGGAGTAAAAAGTAAGCTACTTTTTTAGTCTTCAGAGTTAATTTGGGAATTTATAATTTATAACTTTTCTCTGCTCTGGCCTGGTTTCGGCCGTGGCTAGTTACAGCACTCTATACCAGCAAAGACGTGCCGCCAAGCGATTTAGCGTGTAGATGCCGTGTAGAAACCGATTAGGGGTATAGGTTTAATTTAACTGCCATACCCCTAACAGGTTAGCCCGCTACCATCTTAGACTGCACTTTTCATCAGGTAAGATCGCAGTCACGGGTAACTTGTAGTTGATAAAATATACATATAATTATAAATATATATATGTATAATTATATTATTATTTATCAATTTATCATTTCCTATAAGTAGGCTGTAAGTGTAGAGCTTCCTCAGGGCTTGACTGCTATCATTTTTTATGAAAATGCCATGGTAGCGCGATTTTACTAAAAAGATCTTTACTATCGTTTGAGTCATATAGAAAAAGTACCTACTAAGTCCTAGTTGGATGAAAATAAATTTTCACAAAATATATTTGAAATTTATGTGAACATACAAGCTTCCAATAAGAATCCGTTTCCATACATTTGCCTACTTAGAACGCATTGTCGCGTGCCCAATGGGTAATTTCCCCTATTGTCAGTCACAAGAAAATCTTTCCTACAAGGATGTCCACCTTCTACTAGAAGTGATTATTATTATAACCTAAGCACTTCTATTAGTAAGTGAAACTGCAAGACCAATTTTACTTAACAGTTTTAAGTCTCATTAAACGTGATGAAAGGGAAAATGACAGGACAGACGTTTTAGAAAGAATATCCGTATTTTTTTTATTTATCCAAAAAAATATTGTTGTTTGGCAACAACTTGATTTATCAAACGTCCAGAATATAATAATTACCTAACTAGCTGATGCCCGCGACTTTGTCCGTGTGGATTTAGGTTTTTGGTTCCAGCGGGAACTCTTTAATTTTCCGGAATAAAAATTAGCCTAGGTATGTGTTATTCCAGACTAATCTATTTCTGTGCCAAATTTCATCCAGATCCGTTCAGCTGTTCTGGCGTGATTGAGTAACAAACGTCCATCAATCCATCCAAACTTTCGCATTTATGATTTATAAGATTTATTTATAAGATTTATAAGATTTATTTATTTTCTCATAAACATAGATATACTTAGAACTAAGGATCGGAAACAACTGCGTTAGTATAAAACTGTGTTGCAGCTGTTTACGCCCACCTCCAGGTTTACAAATCAGAAGAAAACAAATGACAAACAGAAAATTAATGTTAGTGACAAATTAAAAAAATATATACTAAAGTTAAATTAAAAAATTAGTTACAATTAATTCTTAGTAAGTATAGATTAGGATTACGTCCTGTATGGGTGAGTGTAGCAGTGTGTGTGTGTGAGTATGAGTTGTGTGTAGTAACTTTGTAAGCGGTGAATATGGATGAAGTTTAATATCTAAGGAGATTTTCAGTCTCGTCATTATTTAGGGTAAGAAGCTAACTTGTCAATTTTTCTTTGCATTTTCGAGAAGTCAGAGGGTAAATATGTATAAATGAAGATTAAATAAAAATTCACAACATCCAATCCTTAAAATTAATTTATTGTATAAATTATAATAAAATTTTATTATAATAATATTTGTATATCTTTTTTTTCAAAAGTAAATATGTCACACCATAAAATCTAAATTACCATTCTTAACGCTTACAAATTGGAATGATGAAAATGGCGCATTGAAAATTCTATTTACACGGAACGCTTGGTAAATTTATTCTGTTATTGTGAATAAACTTATTATAGAAAAGAATAATCCAGTTACTGGTCCACGGGGAGAAATACTCGGGCACTTTTCTAAGGAAGCGGGAAAAATCTACGTTCTTCATTGGATTAAGAATCCTTCACAATATTTCTAATAAATTCCTGTTTTTCATTGTACGTTTTGACGTCTAATTTAATTTCTCTGTTTCTGCTGTTGCTTTTGGTTATTTTTAACCCTCCGACGCAAACAGTGTTATAAGTTTAACGTGTGTATCTGTCTGAGGCATTGTAGCTCCGTAATGGATGAGCCGTGACTTGATCGAGAGTGTTCTTGAATGAATGAATGAATAAAGCTTTATTTAATTCCATACAAAGTTATTACACACCAATATAAAATTAGAATTTTTTAAAAACAATTATTATGGGATTGTTATAATAATACATATTTTGGCATTTTAATTTTGGCATGGGTGTAGTTGAGGACATAGGCTATCCCGGAAAATTTAAGAGTTCCCGCGGGAATCAAAAGATCTACCACGCGGATGAAGTCGCGGGCATCAGCTAGTATTACCTACATAAGTACAAATTGTTAATGCCTTTATAATGTTGGATTGCTTTTTTTTTTACGAACCCCTTCGAGTAAAAGCCTTTAAAAAAGAGTGTGTTCTTTACTATGATTACTTCAAGAAAATCTGTTCAGCTGTTCCAAGATCATCAGCTCTTTTCTAGTTGATGAAGTTATGTGAGCAATATTTTACTCAGTTTTAGTATAAGAACCAAATTATAAAATAGGTCTAATCACATTTGCCCAAGGCTTCCAGTAAGAGATTTGGTTTTTTCATTTTTTATCACTTTAATGTAAACTTGCAATGCCTTCAAAAGTATGAGTTCAAAATAAAGACTTAAAAATTAAGCTTCAGCAATAGCACACTTCACATTTCTCCGAAAATCCTATTCTCAAAAGTATAGCAGTATTTTAGACGTTGAGCAAGATTTTAGTCCTTAGCCATACTAGCAATTTAGTTCTGGGAAGGACACCAAGTTGAAACTTAATTACCTTAGATCTAAGAGTGTCCGATACGAGATTTCGACTTGAGGACTTATTTAAGACGGGGCGTAGCAATTTCCCTTAACTAATAGACTGGAAGCTGACTTGCACTGGCCATCTCAGATTCATTCCTAAACGGATGCACATGTTAACATTTAAATTAGTCTAACTGCTATTCCACTGATTGACTTGGAAGGTCACGACTGTCCTTCAATTTCTAATTAATTCCAAGCTATGTCGAAAATTTATTATTTTCCACAAACTTGTTATTTTCTAAACACACTACATGTTTTTAATAAGTGTCATTTCTTCGTCATTCATTTTTAATGTTTCTAGTTTTCTAGCTTTCACAGTTACCTACTTATGTTTAAAGACTGATCCTTTACTGAGAAATCTTTTAAGTTTTAAATTTTTAGTTGTTATTGGCAATCTCGCATGTTTTCCTTGTTTAAACAAATTCAATTCATCATCCACGCATCTTAGGTCAGTAATCCTTTTAAAACTGTGACGCAAATGATCTCCCATTGAATCAGACGCTTCGCGAAATACAACAAAGTTTTCAACAGCGTATTTAAAAACGATTTTTCCACGTCGCAAAGGGTTGGCGGCTCGTTTAACAAAACAATTTACCGTCAATTTAGTAACGTCATTGTTTCCGCCCAACGCTCCCCTTCTTGAATTGAAATCAGCTGTGCCCTATTGAACCTTACCCTAATATTTTTGTAGCGCTTCCATCAAATTGCCATTAATATACCTTGTTATTTGTACTTTTTATTTGAAATGATAATTATTGCGGGTGCTTGCAAAAATCTCAGAATATGTCTAACTATCTGAGATAGCTTCATTTATCATAATATGAAAAAAGCATTGCTTTCCTTAACCTAGTTTTTATAACTCAAGTATTGGAGGATTTACACAAATAAAAGTTTGGGTGAGAAATCTTCCAATGAGAGATTTAGAAATACTTTTTATTTAAACTCTGCTGCAAGTCTTACATAAAGAAAAAAATGTTTTATTAATTTACATTAAAAGCTAGTTATTTTTTGTCGTAATTATACTTATTTACAGTGATAAAACTACTTGTCATTATAACAATATCATAGGAAAGCCAAACTCTGTAATATTTTCTGAACAAGTCTCTGCAAAAAATCTCCTGCACAATTTTCCGAACGTAATTGACTTAACTATTTTCGCCCTAAATCGCCATATTGTTCCTACCACTGCGTGATGTTATTGTGCTGGTAATAGGAAGGAAATTAATAGTTACAAACATCAAATGTATTGCACTCTACAGAAGCGTTACTTCCATAAATATAGGGATTATTTTAGCGTGGTTCGTTCAAAGTTTAATGTGGTTTTTCGTTGAGAACTATCGAGGGATGGAGTGACTACAATAACAGTAAAACCATTTCAATTCCAACGTGCTTTCATTTTATTATTGTCAAGTGCAGATTGGTTATTCATTTGATTTACAATTGGATTTGTAGAGTTCGTTTTCGATTTTCTAACACCTACCTAGGGTTGCCAACTTTTTTTACAAGAAATAAAGTATATTCAGGTCTATGAAGAATATTAAACAGTATTTTAGAAAAATGAACAGTATTTTATTTATTTATTGTTTTAAATACATATTTTTTTAGAGCTTCTCGCACAACTTACTAATTTACAATCTTTTTTAAAAACTTCATACACCTCATCACAATTATAACTGAAATTAAAATAAATGAGGAGCTCATTTTTTATTAAATTAATAGATGCTCTATTTCTATCCTCCCGCCACTTAGCATTCATTACTGAAAAAACTCTTTCAGTAAATGCGGTGGCGGGAACAGAAAGAAGATATGAGACAATTTTAGTTATATTGGATAGAAGCAGGCGTTACTTTGCGGAAGTCCATAATATTGAAAATCACAATCGTGCATTGTAGAGTCAACATCTCCTGAAGATGCTCCGGTGTTGGAGTGAAACGTACGTTGAGGGTATTTTGGAAGATTTATGTGGTGTGGAGAATATCGCGGGCTGCCAGTTCAAGATACGCACTGTACCACATAGATTTACCTTCTGTGGCGGATTATAGCGAATTAAACTTCTAGTTTTTTCAATTTTAAATATGTTTTTAAATTCGTGATGTTATTCTGTAACTTGACAATATAAGCTATGTTCCTGATTAATTAGTACGTAAGATATCGTTGGTTTTAATATGAAACAAATAAGGAGACAACATGTCATTTATGTCGTAAAAATATGCAAAACGCTATGCGCTTACATTTAATTTTGGGAAAGTATTTTGAAAATATTATTATCCAGGGACCTAGATAAATACAAGTTCAGTCTAAATAATTGCTTAATATGGTGGAAATATTTCCGAATCACAAATTATATTGGTATTACGTTTGTATGGGCAATTCACTCTCCGCTGCCGTCTTAATTAATGTGTTTGCATTTTGATGCTGAAAACAGTATTTTGTATACTTTATTTTTGTTCAACAGTAAAAAGTATAATTTAGTGAAAAACAGTATAATACTGTTTAAAACAGTACAGTTGGCAACCCTACACCTACCTGCCTTTTATAAAAATAACCCTTTTAATATCGTCTGTTATGCTCTTTAGGCGCATTTCAGGTCAAAATGCTTATTTAGCAGGCAGGCAACTGATTAATCAGTTTAAGAGCATAGATGTATGAATGTGAAGGTTTGGCTTATATCTATTATTATTATGTATTCCTACTTCATCTTAAAACGTTCTATCTTCGCCTTAATATGAAAGGTTTGAAAAGCCTTTTAAGTTTTGTATATTAATTGATATTGAAATAAAGATAATTATTTTGATTTTAAGTCATCACTTTATTTAAACGTTTCATTTCATCTAAATATATAAAAGAAAAAGGTGACTGACTGACTGATCTATCAACGCACAGGTCAAACGGACGGATCGCGCTGAAATTTGGTATACATAATATAGCTTTTATCACAGGCATCCGCTAAGAAAGGATTTTTGAAAATTTTATCCCTAAAGAGGTACAATAACCGGAGTTTGAATTTGGTATGAAAACGAACTTTACATGAACGAAGCTGCGGGCAAAAGCTAGTTTTCAAATAATTTAATTAATTAAATCGTATGTCTGCTAATAATTAAAAATTTCAGTTTATCTCTTAGTTTCTCCAGTAGGTAGGTACTATATTTTTATACATATATTTAATCGGCTCTTCTGCCGTTTTTTTATTTCTTACGATAAAAAGCCCCAATATTAAATAAGATGGTGTCCTCCAAGGATTCGTAGCTCCATAACCTCGACCCTCCTTTGTCAGGCGGCCGATAACACAATTTCTAGTGTCACTGTGCTGACGGGACTTTATTTTATTAACGGCTGTAGGTATGACTTCCGACCCCGAGGCAATATCGATTCACTTAGTCCCAGTTCTCAGCAGAAAACTGTCCTAATTTCTAACGTCGATTTTTTAGGTTTGCGGACTTGTGACTTGAAATTTTCCACTCTTTTCAACTCTGAAATTTCACTCAGTAAATCAGATTGCGTTGTTATAACTCCTATCTTTAATTAAAGTAACAAGTTTATAATAATTATTGATTGCAATATCGGAGAAATTTAGTATCTCAAATTTGATTTCCGGCACAGGTAGAGTATTTCTGATGTATCAGATTTACAAAGCTTTAGATTCACACCTTTATACACCACTAGATGATGCCCGCGACTTCGTCTGCATGGATTAAGGTTTTTTGATTCCCGTGGGAACTCTTGAATTTTCCGGGATTAAAATTAGCTTATGTCCTTCCCCGGGATACAAACTCTCCTTGTAGGCCTGTATCCTACCAAATTTCATCAAAATCAGTTGATCAGATGGGCCGTGTAAAGCGTAGGTAGTAGACAGACAGACACACTTTCGCATTTATAATATTAATATGGATTAGTATGGATTTTAAATAGTATTGCTTTGTTTAAAACTTATCTAATACATATTTGAAACAGCATCTCATAATCCAATTATGTACTCATGTTCAATACATTATGTCTTTACGTAGCTTATATACAATCATGTAACCCAATCAATACCTAAGGGGCTCCCAATCGTCTTCATTGGATGTATCAACAAATGAATTTCTTGTTCAGACACCGTCTGGCTTCGTTTGATGTCTGTTTGTTGGGTACATACTGTCTTAATTGGGCTACGAAATTGACTTATTTCATTAACTGATGATTCTTATACTTGTACTACTACTATGTACATTTAAAAGGGTCACTACTCCGTTTCTTGCCAACGTCTTGAGGAAATAAACTTTTGATGATATCACTGATATATCTAGATCATATTTTCAAACATCATCTACCATATCGAGATGCTATAAGATGTAAGTTAGCATTTTTTTTTTTTTTTTATCCACTACAAGTTAGCCCTTGACTGCGATCTCACCTGATGGTAAGTGATGATGCAGTCTAAGATGGTAGCGGGCTAACCTGTTAGGGGCATGGCAGTTATATTAAACCCATCCCCCTATTCGGTTTCTACACGGCATCGTACCGGAACGCTAAATCGCTTGGCGGCACGTTTTTGCCGGTAGGGTGGTAACTAGCCACGGCCGAAGCCTCCCACCAGGCCAGACCAGGGAAAATTCAGAAATTATAAATTCCCAAATTGACCCTGCCGGGGATCGAACCCGGGACCTCCGCACGTTAAGGCACGTTAAGGCATTCTATCCTTTTCTCTCGAGTGGCTGTAATCATAAGAGGAAATGAGATAAAGCTATTTTTCTTTTCCTAATAGCATATTCAAATAATAATTTACGGCAAGGTTTTCTCTGATTAATTTTATCCATGAAGGTTTCCAGTGCAAGAATAACATTTTTCAGGAGAAATCCATGATTTCGAATATGAATAAAAAGCTCGACGCCCTGTAATTGTAATTGTTCCAAGTAATGGTTTTATCCAGAAACTATATATGTACTAAGTACTGTAACTATACTATTATAACTATACTATTATATAGGTATGGTAAAGGTAGCGTAAAAAATTAGAACTAAGGGTACATAAACTATAGTTAGGGTAAGAAGCTTAGGTTACTCAGGGTAATGAAAATTGGGGGAAATTCTTTGGAGGATAAAACTTACGAACGTTGTACAACCGGGCACCTTAAGTCCAAATCAGTAGCAATTAGTACAATCAGCAGAGCCCAATTAGATGCTTTAACGAAGCGAGTTGGAGCCGAAGTTGCTGACAAATACAACGCCTGTCCGACCTGAGAGAGGATACGTGTTTATGTTTGCTAACAAGCCTAATACCTACTGGTTCTGGAGTTTTAGCTGTTTAATTCAAACCATTAGATGTTACTGTTGGTTATCGATTTTACCTAATACGATTTTGAGTTTCTCTTTCGATAGTTAAGTGTCTATGGTCGATTGAGTTATTGAAACGACATGTGAGAGAGCTAATTGAAAACCTAGTGAAATTATTATGAAGATAGGCGAACTCTTTTGTAATTTTGGAGGTAAATCTCCAGTGCTAAAAACTTAATGTTAATAATCTTTGATTAAGTTTTTAATTCTAAAGTTCTGTATCCACCACCACCACCACCACCACCACCACTACAGCCCATTAACGTCCCACTGCTGGGCACAGGCCTCCACTCTCATATGAGAGAGGGAATAAGAGCTTAGACCCACCACGCTGCTCCAATGCGGGTTGGCGGGCTAAGTTCTGTATGAGTTCATGAAATCTGATGGCTTCTTTTTGTCCACAGAAACATGTCATCTAAAAGAAAGTCGCCACCCTCAAAATTGCAAGAAGGAGCCGCTGACACACAAAAATCTGAACCGGGACCCGCCAATCTGGATTTCTCTGACCCCCACGAGTTAGACGAGAACGACCACCAGAATTTTTACAAATTTTCACCAAGCTCTTCTCCTAGAACCTCAATAAGTGAGGAGGATACATACGAAGACGAACAGCCAAGCAAAAAGCAAAGATTTGACCAATCATTAGACATGACAAATAACCTTCTAGTCCCATCCTCATTTCTAAGTCTCCACCAAGTCAGCGATCTTCAAACTAGAAGACGTGGCTCCTCAGAATGCAGTAGTCCAGGAGTTGAAGCGAAAGTTTTGGGACTCTGTAATAATAACAATTCATTGCTTAATCATAATAGCGCATTGTCGCTAGCTGCACCGCATAAGCGGTCTATGGATGATGTTCTGAAAAGATTAACGTCCAAAATGAACAATAGCACTATTAAAGAAGAGAAGAGGCCTACACCATCGACGACACCTGTGAAACAAAATAAGTAAGTAATAAACCATTTTCAGAACTAAAGAACAAGTATTAAAATAATATGGTGGAATGTACCTAATATTTTTAGACTTCCAGTCATTAGATTTGAACAAAGTGTAGAGATTAGTCTGTTTTTTTTAAATAAGTAAGCAGTATCTTAATTGGCTATATTGTCAAAGTCAAAATAGAAACAAACTATCAAATAAACTTATTCAAGGTGGTCCTTAAAACGTCCATTGTTGAATGTTAAATTGAATTAGTAGTTAAAACTAATTACATAGCTTACATAACTTTACTTAAAGTATAGCTGCGAGGAAAGTCGTGCTTTGGTTTGAGAAAATACAGGTTTCTGAACATCGAGCTAACGGAGCGATTCTTATACCAAATATTGATGTTTACTTGATGTTTAATTTTGTAGTAAAAAAAAGACAGCGAAATTTTCGGCACTGGTCAATTTTTAAGTAAACAATATTAGCACGAAGAAGACAGAATAACATTGATTTATCCACAATGTCATGCATAATATTATTATAGTTTATTATCATTATAATAATGATTTCCGTATCTCGGGTAAACACTGCGAAACAAAACATTTGATTAATGAATAATACATGATATAGAAAATTACCAATAAAGGTGGCCAAAGATTATCTCTAACACAATAAAGACGTTTCTACGGACGTAAATATTATAAACTAGATGATGCCCGCGACTTCGTCCGCGTGGACTAAGATTTTTTAATTCCCGCGGGAACTCTTTAATTTTCCGGGATAAAAAGTAGCTGATGTCCTTCCATGGGATACAAATTATTCCTATACCAAATTTCATCAAAACCGGTTGAACAGATGGGCCGTGAAAGCGTAGCAGACAGACAGACAGACGGACAGACAGACAGACAGACACACTTTTGCATTTATAATATTAGTATGTATGCGAAAGTTTGGATGTATGGATGTATGTTTGTTACTCAATCACGCTCCAACGGATGAACGGATCTGGATGAAATTTGGCACAGAGATAGATTATAGTCTGGAATAGCACATAGGCTACTTTTTATCCCGGAAAATTAAAGAGTTCCCGCGGGAACCGAAAAACCTCAATCCACGCGGACGAAGTCGCGGGCATCAGCTAGTAATTATTAATTCAAGTAGATAGGTAGGTACTCGTAAATTAAGGACCCATAATGAAAATGAACGACTTAATGAAGCTTATATTCACTTTTTCAAAACGATATTATATACAATTAAGAATAATAATAATGGGTAAGTACATTTTTTTTTTAAATTAGAAAAGAATACCGGAAATTGCTGAAAATATCTAGATTTTAAGATATTCACGGAATAAATATATTTAAAAAAATACGTTGCAAAAATCACAGACTTATTTACAGATTAATTACAGTTTCTGTTTATTATCATTCCTATTTTAAAACTCTAGTAAAATTCGATTTTTAACCCGTTGCGGCCAACATTGCTTTATGCCACGTATTTCTGATTACACAACAGTGAATCAAACTAACCTTCTCTCATTTTTATTTAGCAGTGTCCTCATGAGTTCGATCTAAATAAATAACCTTCTGCAAGTGCAGACTAATCGGCAAGTGCTAGCATGAGTGTTTATGCCACGGACAATTTAAATATGGTCGTTTTCGAATTTAGGTAAACGAAGTTGTTTGGTTGTAAATAATTCATAATTTGGTTGTATAATAATTGAAAGAATTTACTCGAGTTAACTTGTGGCTACTGTCCACTCAGTGTCAATTAATTATACGAGTAAAATCTAATTTTACGAGTAGCTAGGAATTCAATAAAACATATTTACGAAAAATATCCTTACTGGTCGTCGCTGGCGACTTCGTCTGCGTCTATTTAAAAATGTTCTTTAGCTTTAACCAGGTAAAAAACACGTCGATCCGTAGCTCCATTGCACCGTGATTGAAATTCAAACCAACTACAACAATCACACTTTTGCATTTATACCTAACTAGGATATTTGGATCCCACGGGAACTTATGAATTAGCCTATATGTCTAGCCCTAGGACGCAGACTATGTCTGTACCATGTTTCGTCAAAATCGGTTGAACAGATGGGCTGTTAAAGTGTAACAGACAGACAGACACACTTTCGCATTTATAATATTAAGTATGGATATTGCTGGTAGGATGTAGTAATTATTTAATTTACCTAAGTAGGTACTCAAATACAGCTGTTATTTATGGTAAATGTCATCTTAGGGCAAAACACGACTGACCGGACAGAACGAAACGTCGACGCGATAAGTCGGTGCGTGCACTTTATATGGTTCAAGATCCCGCGACGATCATACCTACGTTATTTTATTAAAGCTGAATTGTTTTGTATGTATGTCTCTAATCTTCTATATATATAAAATTCAAAGTCCTGACTGACTGACTGACTGACTGACTGACTGACTTATATATCAACGCACAGCCTAAACCGCTGGGGTTAGAAACTTGAAATTTTGACAGTAGGTTCCTGTTGTGACGTAGGCGCTCACTAAGGAAGGATTTTGCAAAATTCCACCCCTAAGGGGGTGAAATAGGGGGTTAAAGTTCGTATGAAAGTCCGTCATTTCTCAAGTTATATCCATGAAACTTGGTATATGAGCTACCAGTTAAAAATAAAGAAATACGTATGCCACAGTTTTTCAAAATTCTACCCCCAAAGGGGTAAAATAGGGGTTGAAAGTCATTCATTTCTCAAGTTATGGCCATGAAACTTAGCATTTGGGCTTTCAGTTAGATATGAAGAAGTATGTATTTCACCATTTTTGAAAATTCGATCCCCAAGGCCGTTAAATAGAGTTTGTCCTTCAATCACACTGCAGCAACGGATCAACGTAATTTTTTGCATGGGTATAGTTGAGGTACCATGGAGTGTGGTACATAGGCTACTTTTTATCCCGGAAACTTAGGCAGTGCCTGTGGGGAAAAAAAAACTTAAACCACGCGGACGAAGTCGCGGGCATAAGCTAGTAGAGGTATAAATGATCCCCGACTATGACCGACTATAACCGTGATCTAAACTTCATAGTCGGGGATTGTTTATACCTCTATTAGAGACTTACATACAAAAAATAAAATAACGTAGGTCTGATCGTCGCGGGATCTTGCTCTTTTCTGCCTGACATGACGAAATGTGTTTCCCAAATACGATGCCGGCGTTGATGATGTACTGTTAATAGTATGCTTTAGCCCTTAGAAACGGTGTTTTATAAAAAAGTCTCAACAGCTTCCCTTCCCGTATCCTCCTAAATGTCACCACATAATTACACCGTTTTAACTACCATTTTAATTACCAACTGGTTTACTGTCCCACCGAAATAAAGCAAGTGCTAGCCGTGCTTAGTCGTTTTCTATTTAATTGTCCATATAATGGGCAGTTAAAAACAATGTTAAGACCACCACGAACCTTGTAATGTCTAAGCGTGGTTTTAACTAGCCTTTTATAGTACGTACGTTTTAGCATGTCCTTGGATTAAAGAAATGTTCATAGTTCATTGATTTTTTAGTTTGTATTGTAGAAGATAGAAGTCTCAGTTTTGTCGAGTCCTTTAACTTTCTATTCTTTTGTTCCATTGTACCTGCCTCGATCTAGTGGTAGGTAGGTACCCATGTGCGACTATGGATAATAATAAATTAAAAATATTCAGGTTTTTTTATGTATGTTTGCATGGATATCTATATGCTTATATCATAAATGCGAATAGATTGTCACTCAATCACGCCAGAACGGCTGGACGGATCTTAATGAAATTTGGCACAAAGATAGACTATTGTCTAGACTCTAGACTAACACATAGACTATTTTTTATCCCGGAAAATTTAGGAGTTCCCGCGGAAACCAAAAAACCTCAATTCACGCGGACGAAGTCGCGGGCATCAGCTAATGATGATTATTTCTTTATCTGTACTGAGCTTGGTCTACTTCACAATTAAAATTAGAAGCTGATAATATAATAATAGGTGCTAGAGGTTAATGCGGTCGAGAGATCTATGTCAATATTTGTATTTACTTGGCTGTATCTAACGCATTATCTTCATAATTAATTGCGATAACAATTATTTATTGTTTTCGCGGATGTTATGGTTACTATGGAACACATTGTATTATGTTATGTTTTTAAAGTAAAGCGAGCAAAGGAGCAAGTTAAGTGATTACATAATTAGCATTACTTAACCCTTACTGCATCAAGAGAACCGATAATGCGTTGCCGGCTTTGAAGAAATTTGTTTATTATTAATATTTATTTATTTCAGGCAACAAGGCCCATATTATAAAATACAATAATACTTAAAAATAAAAACAAAATACAATACAATCTCTATACAACGGTAAGGATTTTTCTCTCGCTTCCCTATAGCGACGGTAGGTACACTATGCCCTCAGGCCAAAAGTCCGTACTGAGGAACACATTTATCCATGCATTGTTTAAATGCATGAATTATGGAAGTTGGAAAAACCAGGCATCGAGGTCGTGATAAAGATTCTGTGACGTAAGGTGTGATCAGAAAACAGATAAGGTGGAACTATGGATCTCAAATCTAAATAACTAATGGAAAATATGGAAATAAGTAAATAGTCTAAATAATGGAAATAAAGTATCTGAATCTGAATCAAAACAGAATCATAATACAGCTCTAGACTCTACAGTAATGACTGAAAGGTAATTTTGGAATAAGATGTTTAACCCAATGGGATGGATGATTCGGCTGTACAGCCATTGTCCCAACTCCCAAGGGTATTAAAACGCAGCGCTTGTCTTTAGAGTGTAAACATAACGAATAAATTGTATGTTAAACTTAGTATAAATACTAAAATACCATTAAATAATCATTATTAAAATCGGAAAAAAGACTAAATGAAAAATGTTAGCAATTACTTATCTAGATTTTTTTTTAAATAGCTCAAAAGAGTCATGACACAGTCTATAATGCCAAAAGGTAGTTTGAAATAAGATGTTTAACTCAATTGGACGGGGTATAATGACAAATGTTAGGCCATTGTCCCGCGGGTATCCACTAATTAAACGCAGTGCTAATCGCCGGAGATTAAGACAGGGCCCGTAATGTGTAACAATCCATCTACGTTATGATGTTGTTTTGCGTGTGGTGCATGTTACTAACGATTAAGTTATACTTGAAGATTGTATTTAACAAGACAAGTCATTGACGGTGACCTTAGGTATTGATAAGTGACAATGCAGTATAAGATGGCAGCGGGATAACTTGAAATAATCGGTTTCTACGCGGTATCATGACAGCTTCGTACGGTGTACCCGAACTCCAAAACCTCTAAAGTCACACCAGACCAGACGTCAAATTGACACCAGAAAGTAAAGAATACAGAAATGAAAGAATGACTAATTAGCTTAAAGCGGTCTGAAATCACAGTAATAGGTACTTACCTACTCTATATTAATATTATATTCATAAACCCTAATTACTAGATTTAGAAAGTTTAAGATTACAAACTTTTGTACTCAAGTCCTCCTACCATTAGGTATTAAATGCATTTCAGATTTTAATTAAACTCGAAATAGATTGGACCTATTTGACATATAATTTTAATAACAGTTATTTATTTCTTTACGAACGAACAACGATTAAAATTAAAAACATAAGTCATGAGTTATTTAAAACATCGGGCCGAATGATAAATTATTGTATTGTTTCGATAACTTAATATTACTTATTGTAACTTACAAAAGTAATATTGTTTTTGTACTATTATGTGAAGAATGTTAAGTTTACTTAATCGATCCGCTAGCCCACTGTAATTCTGTATTGAGGTTTTCTTAGAAATTAAAACGAAACAGAATTATTTTTATGAATCAAAATATTGTACAAATTATTTAATTAATCCACATCACAAAAAATATTGTTATATATGCTGTAGATAATTATGATTTATTATTATCATTTCAAGTATTGTATTAGGTACTTACTTAACATTTAAATTCCACGGATTTTTATTTTAAGTTATAAGAAAATCGTTTATGACATACACCACACATAATAACCCAAATTGTTAACAATAGACGAAAACTTAATTTGTACAGTGATATATATATTTTGAAAGCACAATGTAAATGTTCCAAATTATAAAAGGCAGGTAACATTTGTTAATATGAAAATCTTATTTATGATGGACTTGAGTGATCATACACCTGCGGCGATGTTTTATGAGTGTTTTTATGAAACAATAGAGATGTTTTGAGTTCATCTTAACTCTTAATACTTTTTTATGATGATTAGGTAAGTTAAGTGTGGTTAACCGTTTTAAGAAGTTTGCTATGAAACCAATTTCAATAGGTACTTATTTTGTGGGATATTATTGGATATGATATTGTCATTAACGCAATAAGGTTTAGAGTCGAGTGTTTTGCAATGGAAATTTGTCTCTGAAGAAAAATGCGTGCACTCACTTATATATTTTATTTGTCACTAAAAATTATTAGATTTTGGCTGCTGCAACAGCCGTACAGGTGGTACAGGGACGGACTTTTCTACAGATCCGTATTTGCTTTTAAGAATTTAAATAAAAATAAATAAATAAAATAAAATAGCCTTTTATTATTTTATTTTTTAGAGCTTTTTCACAATAATTATAGTTTTTACAGATTAATCACAACAAGTCCCTTAGTTCTGTGTGCCTCGCGGCAAAGGCCTCCTCCAGCCCCTTTAAGAATTTAGACAGTCACAAAGCCTAAGACAAAGTAAAACTTTTCCTTAATTTTCTTTGACAGCTTGGTAGGTACTGAAATTTGCATTGCAAAAATAATTATTCTATCAAACAAATAACACTTCTGCTGGCTAATTAAGCTTAAATGTTATGATAATTTTATTCACTTATCATTTCGAGGAGTATTAATTAATTAAATTATTTAAAATATAGAGACAGATAGTTAATTAAGGTACTAAAAATCCGCCTAAGTACGCCACAGTTACGTTACATAGTGCAAATTCAAAATACGCAACCTGCAAGTGTAATAAAAATATCAGTTAGGTATAACCTCTGCAATACTGCAGTCTGCAACTATTTTAGTGAAACAAAACTGGTTTGATCTATTTTATCTTAGCGCTGCTATTAGACTCTTTAAAACACTGGTCCCTCGTTCTTTGAAGTTATCGAAAACATTTATGTCCGTACTTTAACAGATACGATTTATTCCATACATTGCTTACGTGAAGTAGTAAATTGAATACCTAATATCTAAGACATGTCGTACACTAAACAATCGACAAGGCTTCGCGACAATGCGCCTTTGTGTCCCACAATAACTCTTTACAACAGTGACAAAGTGGCATTCTGCAAAGATTTGCCGCACACATGCAAAAGACAATAGGATGCTGTTAAAACTGAATTGTCTATTCCTGAGACGTTTATGCTTATTGAATATGAGTTATGGTTTGTTTTATTGTTTTAATTGTTTAAATATTGCGCGTTTATTTGTATGTTGCATTCGTAGGTAAGTTATCTTCAAGGCAGAGGTTCTTCTATCGAGATTTTTCTTTGGGTACCAAATTGTGTTTTTGTTACATTACAAGTTAGCCTTTTTTTGACTGCAATCTCCCCTGGTGGTAAATGATGATGCAGTCCAAGATGGTAGCGGACTACCCTGTTAGGCTGTTAGTCCACAGCCATCCTTATTATGGATAAATTCTAAGAACTCCAATTTAGATACAAAAGCTTTGGTTCCAATAGATAAAGAAATTTTCTTAGCGGAAATGATAATATTTTCCATTATAGAAATATTATAGAAGAAAATTCAAAAGTATGCCATCCATCTTTAATTTGAGTTGGTTTAATTACTTTGAACTTGCTTTGCATACTATTTAAATTTAACAATAATTGCTATATTATTATTTACCTACTTCAATTCATCATTTAAAAAAAACTAAATCGAAATGTTTTTTTTATTCAAATTAACTTTTACAAATGCTTTTGATTCGTCAAGTAAATCTATCTATTGAAGTGAATTACAATTACATTTTAATTTATTGCACATCATTGCAATTTTAAATAAAAAAAGCGTTAAAAAGGAAGCCCTTCAAAGCATTGTATTTCATTACCGCTTCACAACAAAAAGCAATTCAGTGTACCGGGAATCGGGATCGTGATGCATTCCTGATTTTAGACCGCGATACCAAAAGACATCAGCCCGTCTGTTGCATCACAAACAATTAATGTAGTGATTCATTTCTTTCGCGATCTACGACAGGGTTGTGTAGGTATGATTTGATTATTTATTTTTTGAATAAAACACCACCTTCACCTTTTGTTCCTATTTTAAAATCATTGCCATTGTAGAAGTGTAATAATCACTGCTTCAATTAAGCAAAAAAGAATAGTTCTGGCTCAGAAATTACCTTGCAAGGGGCTTCAACGTTTGTAGGTCAAGAAGCTACTTATAAGTCCCGCGCGGGGACATAAAAGTCCAACGTGGTTTCACAAACGTCCCGCACGCTATCACCCAACTGTCAAAATTGGACATATTACGTACACAAACACAAGCTTGCTGGCTCCTTAAATATGTCCCATTTTGATACTAGAGTGGGGAGATAAGGTCAATAAGTAATTTAATATACCGCGCGCGATATACCTACTGGTGGTTTACTTGAAACTGTCCCAGGTCCACCCCCCACTTAAAAGACCCCAGCGCTATAAAGGCCGTCAAAGTTTGGAAAATTAAGTAGAGGGTATCTAACTTCATAAGTATAGTGTACCTACTTAAAGCTTTGGTTGGTAATTATTGTCGTCGTCGGTCGGTTTTTCCATGGTGTCCCTTTATGTAAAAAGTTGTTTATACAAACAAAAACACTTTTAACATGTTTCAGCGTGCAGTTCAGTTTCAGCCCGTGAATAATTCATGCGAGCCCGTTTCAGCCGAAGCGTTGATAATACACAAGGGTTGTTGTTACGAACATTAAATTGAGTTGGAACAACCCTTGGGTCCTTGAACTGTATTAACATGTAACATTGTCAGATTAATTTTATTACAAGCTACAAAAATTAAAAGAAATATGAAAAAAACTAACTAATGCCCGCGACTTCGTCCGCGTGGATTGAGGATTTTTGGTTCCCGCGGGAACTCTTTAATTTTCCTGGATAAAAAGTAGCCTATGTTTTATTCCAGACTGTAATCTATCTCTGTGCCAAATTTTATAAAGATCCGTTCAGCCGTTCTGGCGTGATTGAGTAACAAACATGAACATCCATCCATCCATACATCCATACATCCATCTAACCAAACTTTAACATTTATAATATTAGCTTTGCTTAGTGTTTATTTTATGTTGGTTATTGAGGAACTTAAACCCACTGTAGATTGAAACTGCTTACGTAGTTTAGCTAGCTAGGTAATAAAGGAAGAGCTACCTATATTTTACCCTCGACGGTTGTTGTTGTCCTGTGTATTATGTTAGGACTACTTTGTCACTACAGTCTACTGAATCTATTTGAGTAAAATGTTTCCTCTATCTCACATCGGGGTCTTACCCATGTTTTACGGTTACCTACGGCCAAAACATCATAGACGGAGAGCTGGCAACGAATTTCGGGAAGGTCCTTTTGGCAAGCTGAAATTGGGGAAAATATAACTTCGTCAATTGACGAATCCAGTCCTGCCAGTCTGGTAGAGCGTTTGCACAATTTCAGCTTGCCAAAAGGACCTTCCCGAAATTCGTTACCAGCTCTTGGACCATCACCGCAGATCTGTTTTTCCAAAACGGATACCTAGGGCTCAAAAAGCCACAAAACCTCAAAAATCAATGATGCCCACCTCAAATAACGGTCCAATTAGGTACAAAATTTCTCTCTATCCTACAAGTTGGGAGGTTTATTCCCAGCTATAGCTCGTGAACCTTACCCACTGTATTTTCTCTTGCAGTAGGTACTACTGTACTATCGTATTATGCAGCCTTCACCCTTAACAGTTCCACTTCCTGTCTGGTTAATCAAAATATTTGCACTTTGAAAACTGAATATTCATTAACATATTTATTAATTGACATCTTATCACTTAAAAGAAATAATTTACCCATGATTTACCCAAATATCGCTATTCATCTGTCACATTTATCTTTTTCAAAATTGATTCTGATTTGTAAGAATTATGTCGCTATTAAAAATCAGATTTAAATCACGTTTTAATTATATCAAAATTAACATCCAAGCGCGTAGGTTCTCGAATGTGCAATTTTTCGAGAAAAAAAAAAGACAATTATAATGATTTATCTGTGCTCATTTCAGTCGTACAATGGTACCACTTTCACTGGCGGGGCCAGTGGCCGTCAATCATTTATTTTACTTAACGAGAGCTAATTAAGTAACTTATTTTTTGTCACAAAATATTAAAGGCCTACCCATCAAAATATCGTTCGATTTAAGACTCGTTCGACTGCTGCAGGTGCGATTAAAACATAGACGTTTCAGGTACGACAGTATTAGCAGTCGAGCACATACCAGACTGAGTTTATTTTGATTTTATTTGGACAATTTTGTTGCGTTCGTTTTTTTGTTTGAGTAGTTTATTTGGACGCGTGGATTAAGGATTTTTAAAGGTTCTCCTTTCAGATTCTTTCTTAGAGGAAGTCTACATTCCTCGTTTCCTGTTATAGAGAGGACATTTAAATGCATTTCCTTTTAATTCATTTCTCATTTTTTAAATCTTTTAAACTAACATTTTCCCTTTTCAAAGAAAACTCTTAAACCACTGTATAGATAGGTATAAGGTATAAGTATATGGGTACTTATGATGTAACTTGCAAGCGATTATAACTTAAAAAGGGCGCACTCTTACCTGTGGAACGGATAACCTCAGTAAGAAAAAGCTACCTGCTCCGGTGGTATAAACACGTAAGCAACCTGCCGTTGCGCGAAGCAATGTTTTATTTTCCTGTTCAGTGGAACGCCACTCGTAATTTATTGTGTGGCGATATAAAATGCGCTTTTTTTACCCCGCTTGTACTTTGTGTTCAATTGTCAGTGTTTTATCGCTTAATTCCCTGACTGCATGATAATTAACACTAAGGTACTGGAACTGTAATCCACAAAAACAGAGAACTCATGTCCACCATTATGCTGGCTTTCTTCGGACATCTGCAAAGAGAAGCTTAATTCTTACTACCAAGATTAGCTTTGGAAGGAAGGATTGCCGGCAAGAGAGCTCCAGGTCGCAAAAGGCGCAAGTGGTTGGACCACATATTTTATGATAGGGGTGTGGACAGGGCTTAGCTACAAGATTCTAAAAATAGAGGAGATTTTCGCATGATGCCCGCCAAACTTCGGTTTGAAGAATGCACGCGCTGATGATGATGATGATAATTATAGTAAATCAATAGGATAAAACGTATCAATGGAATCGAAATTCCGTAGGTATCGACAGAATCGTACATAACTTTATAGAGTAAGCCTTTGGTCAAGCTATAATCTCATGATGTAATAAACTATAGCTGACAGGTTAGAACACGTTCTGGTCTAGAAATTAAAGCCTTTAGGCTGTTAGTTTTCCCATAGCATTATAGTCTCACTGGGACAGGAGTTTGAAATAAATTGATTTTGATTTTGATTTTGATTTTTGACAAATTCAAAGGGATTTTAATATCACCTAAACCCACACAACCCAATTATTTTAACCCCAGCAGCAGTTGGCACCAACGTTGGCTTCAATGCTACTCCCCTAACGTGTGGATAGAGAAATAATTAATGCCCCAATACTCACGCCAATATTGGAACCAATGCAAAATCTCGATCTACACCGGTGTATACAGTACAACATTTGACACCGCTGATGCCAACGTGTGGAGCCGGGATAAGAGGATTAAAAAACGCTTAATACAAGTGTTAGCTGAATTCTGTTTGATAAAGATGTTTCACTATGATTCAGTTGGTAAGAGTGATGGTCCGTGACGTTTCGGCCCTTGGGCCCCTCCTGAAAATAAGCGTTGCAGAATGTCAGGTAGTACATGCCTACCTTTCATGCTGTGGTACAGGCTGAGGAGGTGGCTCATTGACCACATTTAAGTTGCATACTAGTAGACACATAGGTACGATAGGTAATTAATTTGTAAAGTGGTCAATAAACGTTTATTTATTTATTAAGTCGCAATAAAACTAAATCTTGATCTAAAAAAATCCTTTTACGTAGAAACTAAGCCAACCGACTCGATGAAGCAGTGGTCTCCAAATTGGTGTAATTGAATCGATATGGTCGTGAACTGGATGCTCTATTAGCCACCCCCAGGTAGGGGTCGTAGTTTTAACATTTTGCTAAAATAGAATTCGGACTAAACATAGTTTTGTATCACAAAACCATTTAAAAACTACCATTATGTTTGTTTAAATATTGATAACGTTCGTGTTTTAGAAGTATAATCCTTATTTTAAGTACGTCAAGGTATGTGACATTAAACTGTAATTATAAAATAATACTGCTATAAGCGATAATAACTTATAGTTTGGCGGATTATAGCGAATTAATTCTTGTTAGTTTCTTATACTAGAAATTGATTTATATCTACCCCTTCTAAGTATGCATAACATTCCACCTTAATCCTCATCAGCATGTAAGATCGTACCCACCACTACGGGCCATTAACGTTCCACTGCTGGGCATTCCGAACCAGTGGTAGACATTCGACTATTCATAAGCACTTGTAAAAAGTCTATTTAAATAAAAAACATTTGAATTGAATTTGACAGGCCTCCACTCTCATATAGGAGAGAGGGAGTTAGAGCTTAGACCCACCACGCTGCTCCAATGCGGGTTGGCGGGCTTTAACGACTATTATCATTTTAGTGATACTAACCGGGACCGGCGGCTTAACGTGCTCTCCGAGGCACGGAGGTGTTTCCCTGCCAACTTCCAACTCCTGAGTTGGCTGGCACTGAGAATTTCTTAACAGAAAAACCCAGTACCTACCTAATAATTTTTATGCCCGACCGGGAATCGAACAGGACCTCGTGATCCGCAGTCGACTGTGCTAACCACTAGACCAACGAGGCAGTAAGATCAGCAGCAGTGTAAGTTCGTACGCAACCTGTCAATGACAAAAAGAATCATTTATTCCTTGAGGATTGACAAATAAAAACAAAAGACGTAATAATATGTATTCGCGACTCGCGAAATCTCGCAAGGGTTAGAGGGTGACGTCATTAAAATGCATGCGAGGGGCCTGACGTGATGGATTTTGACGTTATACAGTATGCTCTGTGATAATATAAGATAAGATACATTTTTTGAGTTCATTTTGGTTACTTTATTGGGAATTGTCTTATGGCGTAATCCTTATTACTAATAAACCGGTAAAATGCTATTACTTGTTCCTCTTTCTATTTAAAACAGCTGTAAGGAAAATCATAGGTTCCTTGGCATACTATTTATTTGGCTTAAATTTAGGTTTTATGATTTTAGAATCTTCATCATTCTAATAATCAATTGTTCAAAAAAAATGTACGTAGGTAAATAAGACGAAGATTCATATTTATCAAAGAAAAAATATAGAGTTTACGAAAATACGGAACATGCTCAGTTTTCCAATAACATTGTGCTAAATAAAAGTTTTTTCAAACATCCTGTATAAAATTCGATCTCGCTCCTTGTATAACTTTGGGAGACTTTAAAAAAGTTCGAAACATCCAATATTAACCGTCACGCCCGTCTGACGGTGTCATAATTGTGAAAAGCATGTCCTTTTTATAAGTAGTGTAAGAGCTGGTACAAATTAAAGGACGTAATCTGACGCTTTTTTTACGCCAGTACAAGTTAGCCCTTGACTGCAATCTCACCTGATGGTAACTGATGATGCATTCTAAGATGGTTTGTCACATATATTATTGTTATAATACTTGCATGTATTTTTGCCAGCTGTTGATTAGGTAATACAGGTTTGATGAGCGGCCGCTATTTCGAAAAAAAAATGGCAGTACGGTTTATGAGCCAAAATATTCAATCCCCTCCTGTTTCGATGCTCCGAATTAGGTAAATTCTTGCAGTCTTACAAAAATAAAAAGGAGACATTTTTTTACACATTACAATTTTTTTATATAAACTTTATAATTGCTTTTGAATCGTCAGGTGAATCTACCACTGGTTCGGAATTACATTTCTACCGAGAAGAGCCAAGTAACTCGGCGGTTGTTCTTTTTATAAAAACTCGTAAATAACAGATAATAGCATCGTAATTATCATAAGCTTTTCCATGTGTAAAAGCAGTGCTAATGCCTAGTGCTCCTTAATTATTTCGAACATGTATAAAATACTGAAACAAATCATGCACCACTTCTCGGTGTTCAACTTCATTCTTTTAAAAAGGTCCCTTTGATTTTTCTTCGATCAAAATTTTCGCCGTTCCTTTGACGATCGCAAAGGAAGAGCGAATGAGAAATTGGATGCTATTATTTTCTTGTACAGCTTCTTTCAATGCAAAGATATTAAGATCATTTTTCCATTAATTATGTAGAATCGAAGGAAATTAATTCTCTACGGGGCTTTTAACAAATACAATTTTAAATTCTACTGTTTCAATTTCAAAGAATATATAATTAGGGACTTATACCTTCTGTTCCTAGCTTTGCCCGCTTGATCTAAGTATATATTCTCTAAGTATATATTATTTTGTATTAATAATTAGATACTATTTCCTCCTAATCGTACGTACACCCTCGACTCGTGTTCTTTTGTAGACTTAATTCCTATAAAACGTGGTTGCCTGGAAGAGATCGCTTCAAAGCGATAAGGCCGCCATTTGTACCGATTTTTCTTTTTTTAATTTTATTGTTGTTTAAATGTACTTACTTATTGTTTATTTTTATTTTGGTGTACAATAAAGAGTATTTCATTCATTCATTCATATTCTCACATACAAATAAAGAATACTTAGGTATTTAAGAGAAAAGTCCAGAGGTGTTACTACCATCGCTTAAAGCCTTATTATTCAAAACTAGCTGATGCCCGCGACTTCGTCCGCGTGGTTTAAGTTTTTTGATTCCCACGGGAACTCCTTAATTTTCCGGGATAAAAAGTAGCATATATGTCCTCAACTATACGGCTTTAGTTGACTGTAGCATGTCTCTTGACTGAATCACTCACTTATTGGCTCTTCAAATCCCAGCCCACCCTTGGACCTAGAAAGCTGAAAATTTACAATTTACTCATATAAATAATTATGTTGTCCCTATAATGTGTGATTTTGTAAGAGAAGAGCGACGGGCTATCGCTAGTCAAATATACCTACTCGTAGTTTTAGTCCGAAATTAACAGAAGCTAGAAATTGTGATTGAACCCTTACCTTACCCAGAAACATTTTGGAAATTTTAAATTCACTTTGCTCCACCAAGAATCGAACCCGGGACCTCCCCTGGTCTGGTTAGGAAGATGTATCTACCTATATGTATCTATATCACTATGCGTTTGGACTGCGAAAGTTAAGTTGCGAAACTTGGGAAAGAAAGAAGATTCCGTAGAGTTGACATTAATTATATTATTCAGGTTTTTTTTATTAATCTTAGTCACTTTAGACCGATTCCCACACTTTTTTGCAATAAAATATAAATGATATTGCGAAATATTTACTTAATTAAATTATCGTGCCCATGACTTTTATGTTATTTATTTATTGCATACTTAAATAAAAATTTATAACATGAAATAATTTGATAGTGATGTGCGAGTAGGTACAAAATTCTTTCAGGTATAAAATAATATACTATAATATTGAAATAGACTAAAAATATACCGCAATGCTATCACAGTTAGTTTTCAATAGATACATAGAAAGTAGCGCAACCCTATAGGGTGAAGTAAGAGTACCTACGAATGAAAACCAACATAAACTATGCAGCGTTACTTAGGGCTGTCAAATACGTAATTTAATAGCGTAAAAGCTAAAAATATGCCGTCTAGATTCGTTTTACCTTACGAAAATTTAGACAAACGTTGAAATAAAAAGTTAATATCGCATTTCGCAGACAAAACATAATATCTTCTGGTAGGTAGATTTTTTTAAAATCCTCACAAACGAATTTCAGCTATGGCGGCCAATTTCCACAGAGGAAAGCCATACCCCAATATTAACATTATAGTGCAAAAGTGTGTGCGCCAACACAGGTTTTCTCTTTCGTTTTCTATTACGATTTATGAATCCCTAGTTCCTTTCTTAAAATGAGAAACGATGCTTGCTTTACAATTGTGTATTATTGTGTTTAGACTTACAGTCTAAGTAATTAATTGTTTCGGTTGGAATGTTCTGAATGTGTATTGTTGCAATAAAAAAAAACGATAGTGCAAATTCCTATGTTGTTTATTATTATCTTTCTGTGAATGGCTTCTTGGCATGTGCTCTTTATCGCGATGTAGAAAAGCATATTAGGTACCTTCAACTAGAAAGTGACAACCCTTGCTAGTACGTAATACCTACGTATGAGGCGGCATAAAGTATGCAGCGATAGGGTTGCCGACACAATTTGTGGCAACAATAAAAAATCCCTTAGCGCCAGACAACGGTAAGTTGCCCGGCTATCCGTCTTCTTCGCCCCTCGCGGCTACACGATGGCATAATATGGATAAGTCTGGTTTGAAAAAACAGAATGTGTAATAGTAATTTCACCGAAAAGCCATGATGATAGGAAGTAAAGTATAAAGTAAAAAAGTAAAAGTAAAATATACTTTATTGTAAACCTTTAAAATAAATACACAAAAAAAAAAAAAAATGGACATGGCACAACAGGCGGCCTTATCGCTTAAATAGCGATCTCTTCCAGGCAACCTTAGGGCAAATGACACATTAAAAAAAGAAAGCGGATGGGGTGTACTAAAAGATAAGAAATTAAATAATATACAAAGAGAGATACAGTAATGAATAATATAAAAATATAATATAATCATAAGTATCTAGATAGATAAGTATAATAGAAAGAAAAAAAAAAAAATAATATAAGTAAAAAATAAGTATAGGAAGACGATAAGACATTTTGATATAGCTAGAGAAAAAAATTATGAATAGAATCTTGGAATAGAACTTTTAAAAAATGCAACAGCTTTATTACACCATATTTTGTGTGCCTCTACAAGCTTGTGTGCTATCGTATCGTAGCTTTGCAAGTTAGTAATGAAAAGAAAAAGTTCGTAAATTTTCGAGAGAATTTTTAAACTCTTGACAGATCAGGCCAACAATTTGACTTCTTCGCTCTCTAGGCAGTTATAAAGAAACGATTCTATTGACCATTTTTTTATAAACTACCTATACTTAAGCAAAAAATAATTTCTTTCCTAGTGCAAAGGTGGACTTACCTCTGCTTTCTGTCAATAATGCAACAGTTTTATACATTCACATAGATTTACGAATTAATTTATATCACGTTCAAAGTTTCAACTGTAATAAAATTGAATTAATTAACAGTCATCGATCTGTTCACATTGTACTGTTAATTAGAATAATTTTGAACAATAAATAAGAGATAGCCAATGAAAGTTGTATCATTATAGAATTGGTTTTCTCTCCAGAAATAAATATTCAGCACTTTCTAAAATTCTCGTCATTTTGACCCTACTTGTTTTTTTAGTCATCATTAACCAACCTCAGTACGTGTATGGCTCATTTAAGATGTTTTTAGTTCATTTGTTACTCTTAAAAAAAATTGATTTTTAGCTTCTTACATACCTACGCCTTGAACAGAAAATCGCGGCACATTGAATGGGCGACCTTTACCGCCTTCTGGTGCCTTCCTGCCCTGCAAGGGATGCCCTAGGATGGGATTATAATTTTCGCCGTTGTCTAAAGAACTGCGTGCGTCTCGGCAGTTTTAAATACGGAGTTCCTATATCAATGCATTTATACGATTTGAGAATGATGAGTGCGAAAATTTCCAACAAATCACTCATCCACTCTATGACTTTAGGCAACAATGCACTCATTATTATTTTAAAGGCAGTCGCCGGCCTCGTCCGTCATCTGAGTTTTTATTGAGCCAGCGGTTGTTTGCTGTACTTCAGAGGGGAGAGTGATAGCATTTTAGAGCAGGTTAAGGTCATATGGTAGTTTAAATTTAAGTAGGTTTTGCATTGTAAATTTTACTCTTTACTTCAGAAATAAAGTTCCTGAATAGCCTTTTACATCTTTTTAATTTATACATGAAACAATGACTTAATTCACCAACGTGAAGTTCCAACATAATAAATTTTACGAGAGCTTTGCCCATAGATATTTAAAACCTAGCTGTTAAGAGTGCAAGAAATTCTTGGTGGGTACATAGAGTGTATTGTTGATTTAGCTTTTTTTTACTCAATTGTTGACCTATTTTAGCTTAATCCATTCTTTCTTAGTCGTCTACTTTCAAATATTATCCATACTAACTTTAATGGTAAAGTATGCGTGTCTGTTTGCTATGCCTTCTCGGTCCATATTTTCATTTTGACAAAGTTTGGTGCAGTCATAGGTTGCATCTCGAGGAAATATGTATAGACTACCTTTTCGCGGATTCTTCGAAAACCTAAATCAATTTCATCAATTCAATTTTCCAAACGCAACCTTGTCAGTCAGGTAAAATGTACAAGCACTTAAATGGTTATAAGTAACATAATTTTTGGGTCTCACCCTAAAATACACACGGAAATAGGTTATTATGAACCACCACTCAAGTTTTACTGTTGGGTGTTACGATTATAATACGAGTCCAATACCACTTCAGGATAACCTGTTTCGGTCATCTAATAAAAGTTGTTTTAGTAGAAACGTCCATAAACGTACTGCATACATTGCCAATAAATAAAATGGACCGGACGATTCGATTCTGTATGTTCAATAAAAGTACATACGAAATGTAAAGGCGAAATGTTACATGAATTCTTCATTGCAAATTGTATGGCTGGCCATGTTGGTATTATCATTTTTAGTGCTCGCCACACTGGTATATATTCAGATGGAATTTTTGATGCACTGGCAACACAGCCCCGATGCGATTGGCCGCCCTGAATATTGTATGAGCCAATCACTGCGCTGCGCTTAACGCTGCATTCCAATTTCAAATGATGAAGGCGGCAAAACGACAAAGTGAGTTGCAATGTAACGGTTATGTGCAAGGAATAATTTTGTTACGTCATGTACTGCAATCCGAGAAGAATCACTGCGAGATATCTTTCTCGTGGGTTTTACAACGTTTTGTCGACGAATAAGCCGTGAGAAAGCATCGCATTGATTGTGCTAAGGCTGTTGATAGGGAAAACCGTTTAGGAGGCAGCTTCGCCATTTAAGTAGTTTTACATAGAAAGTAAATAGATACCTACCTTTCTTGTATAGAAATATGTAAAACACAAAATAGAAGACATAAATGGTGAAAATGTTTCCGCTGCTGCATTGAGGTTAATTATGACTGTTACATACAAACGTGATTTTAATGATCAAATATCAATCAAATCACTGATTAACTGCGTGTCAGAATAAGTATAGGTAAGGACAGGGTTCCGTAACTTTTCATACTAGTGGCTAAACACTTGGTGGTCATTATTTCTTAAGTAGTTTTTTGGTGTTGAAAAAAACTGACTACGTATAACGTAACCTCATAATATGATTTTAACATACGTACCAGTTGTGTTAAACAAAATATCAGCTCCTATATTTTTTTTAATTGCTGTAACAAACGAACTAGGTGAAATTACGAGACTAAGGATCAATTGCACCATCGATGGTCATGGTTTACGTTAAAGACCACCTACCTAAAATGCACTTTGGGTTGCAAAAGTCAGGGTTTTTCTATGTTTTACTAAAATTTGACTTATTGATTTAATGACCTTTAAACATGTAAGAACACTGAATTGTACCTACTCGTACCACTCACTTTGCTAGCTTTTTGGTGCAACCGGCCCCGGGATTTTTTTGTAAAATGGTTGTGGCACTCATACGATGATACGGACGGACAAAATGAAAAGACCAGTATTTCTGAGGGTTTCTTGTTTTAACATTGAACCCTAATACTTACACGGTTTCAAGACCATTACTTGTTACATAAAGCGATGCGTATTGGGAACCCAAATACATTATTATGTAAATTTTTGTTAATAAATTAATCAAAACTAGATTTAAACTGTCGGCAGTGTTTATTTTTTCGTAATTCATGATTAACAAGCTATAGCTGTTACATAACATTCAAAACAGATGTTTGTCAACGATACAATTTAGATCACAGACAATTTAGAATTTATAATTTCCAAAATTGGCCCTGCCGGTCGTACCTATTATAAAGTAGACAACGCTTCTCATAAGATACCTATGTTATTGTATTTAACCATACAGGTATATTCTTTGAGATTGTTATTTTGATTGTTATTTTTGTAATGTGATTGTAGCTATGGAATTTTGCATGTTGTGTTTACTTTTATATTATTCTTACACAGTGTGAATGTTACATGTATGTACCTATATACTTAATATGTCGATGTAAAAATCGCTAGTAAATCTTAAATAAATAAAAAAAAATTGGCTGTCATACTGACTGCCGATAGAAGTGTATAAACCTTAAAACTAAGGCATTAAAGTTACATTACGAATGTAGTATATTTATATTTAAGACCTTTTGTCTTCGTAACAACGCGAGCATGTCAGTGAAGCGGTGTCGGTGACGCGAATCCACTAGTTTACCCCCTACCAAAAAGTGCTCAATGCGGCTAAAGAAGTTATCACTTTAAAAAATTAAATAAAAATATAACTAGCTCACCACTGTACTAGAGAGTTCGTCTAACCCATTGTCTTAGGTGGGCAAGAGAAGCCACGCGACGCGATACGACGCCATGGAAAATGACTAACTTGTCTACGCGACAACGTAGGCCACGTGAAGGGTCAGCTGCTGTTTGATACTGTCGCGTTTGTCGCTCACGTAGGAAAACGGATAAAATCTGATTTTTAATGAAAACCTCTAGTAGCACAGATATTATTGTTGGACACTGTAGAACTTAGAAGTAAAGTTCATAGCCAATACTTAGCGAGTGAGACATAGAATAGTCTGCCATGTAGTCTAGCAGCAGCCTTAGCAAACTTGATAAAACGACCAAATCAAAAGTCTCTCTTTCCTTCGCCGTATTCCTCATTGCTGAGGGTCATTATCCCTTTTCATTGGTCACAATATGGCAGCAGTTTTCTTGGGATAGTAATGCGATTGGTTCCCAGGTCCTTCCGCATACGACTCGACTAAGAGTAGGTACTATTTCAACTCTTAGGTTTCTAACGATTATTATCCCCTCAATCCACTATAGGATCCACTTTTTTGATCCACCAGTGGATCGAATACGGCTCTGGTATCCACTGACCGACGGCTTTACGTGCTCTCCGAGGCACGTAGGGAATGAAAACGCCTAATTCGGCTTTGGGGCAACGTAGCTTAACAATCGACTTGTCCCTCGTCCAAATAAAAATTAAATTAAATCTAATTGTTTCAGCGAAAGACGAGGCGTCCTAGACGCGGCGGCGATACAAGCGTTAGCGGGTGAAAGCGTGCTGGAGAAGGAGAGACAGCTGTCGGAGATGATCCTGCAGCTTCAGATGGTGAGGGAACAGCTGTTGGCGCAACAGGAGCATAGTAAGGTCAGTGGGAATAAAGTTTCAGTACAGTCAAATTCTCCGCTTATTATACTTAAAAATCCCGTAGCTTCCTCGCTCTTTGATTTTCCAAGTTTAAAATAGACCATAATAGCAGTCCCCGGGAATAGCAACTTCTGTACTAGTCCAAATTGGATTAGGAACCTATGAATAATTTACAGACTTTTACGCTTTCGCCTTTATTAGTAAGTATTCGATTATATAATGCCCGCTTCTTCTCAATTCGTCCCCATGGTTTCGGATTTTTAAAAAATTATCTTTGTTTTTTCGGGATAAAATAGCTCATGTCTTCTCCCGGATTGTAACCTATCTCTGCAGCTGTTTCTGTCCCCGGGATACAAGTTGGCAATCACAACACAAATGGGTTAAATAGATGAACCATGGAAAGGTAACAAACAGATAGATAGACACATTTTCGCGTATTTTATATTATAAATGGGAAGATAAAAGCTTTCTTGCATTGCTTTCAAATTTTTTAGTCACAGCAAATACTACGGACCTAAGAATTCGCTTTGAGAGTCTAATTTCCGAGGCGACCTGTTTTGTTTACCCTTTTCGCAAATTAAGTTTGTTGCGCCTCGATTCGACGCCGAAAGACTTTGTTGCCGGGAAAAGTTTAAATAGGGTCTGTCTGTTCGTCTGTTGTGATGTTTTTAAATTGAATTTAAATCTTTGTGCAGTTGTTTGTTTTATGGGACGATTGGCCCTTATGAACAGGAAAAGGTACAATACTTAAACAGAAACAACTTATTGACATTTGTTTAGAGTTCTGTAATTATTCTACTGTTTGATATGCAATCAATAAAAAGTTAAAGCTTCCAAATGTTGTTTTTCATACGATTTTTTGACTCATCTAGGTATACTCACCTAATCTCAAACAAACGAAACTTTTCTTTAGGAAAGGTTATTGTGTCGTTTTGACCCCATGTGTGTTACGAGTATGTCCAAATGGCGTCAAGATTCGATGAATTGTTTAGAGTTTACTCTTCAGAGGTGATAGTCGGAACTTCTAAACGGGTAAAAGCAAATCAATTATGATCAATTATTATTTATTTATTTAATAACTTATCAAAATGTCAAATCAAATCATTGCCGGCTCACTACTGAGTACGAGTCTCCTGTAGGAATAAGAAAGGTTTGGTCCACCACGGTGGCCAAATGCGGATTGGAAGACTTCACACACCTTTGAGAACATTATGCAGAACTCTCGGGCGTACAGATTTCTTCACGATATTTTCCTTCACTGTTCGAAGTAAGTGATATTTTATTTCTTAAACTAGACTCTAATCCTGAAGTTTCACTCTCAGTATGCATTTCAGATCCGTAGACTATCATACTAATATTATAAATGCGAAAGTGTGTTTGTTTGTTGGTTTATTGGTTTGTTTGTTTGTCCTTCATGCACGCCACAACGGCGCAACGGATCGACGTGATTTTTGGCATGATAGTCGATTACCTGGAGAGTAATTATCCCGGAAAATTAAAGAGTTCCCGCGGAAATCAAACAACTTAAACCACGCGGACGAAGTCGCCGGCTTCAGCTAGTAAGGACTAATCGCA
Source organism: Erebia ligea (assembly GCA_917051295.2). Lineage (NCBI taxonomy): Eukaryota > Metazoa > Arthropoda > Insecta > Lepidoptera > Nymphalidae > Erebia > Erebia ligea. The sequence goes on from OU785241.1 coordinate 6,781,352, forward strand.
ATGAATCATTTTGACTTCACTCTTCCAGGAATTGTGATTTATGATACGGTGTTACCTGCGTGATCGGTTATTGACTTTGATACAACTATACATGTCTTTAAATGGTCATGACAGATATCGTGTTATGGTAATCAAATATCATATCATATTTCATATATCGGTGAGCTAAATCAATTATTAAATTTACAACCATTTAGGAACTGTTAGCTCTTTAAATATGATACTCCACCTATTTAAATAGCTTCCAAGTTAAATGCTCTTTACAGCTCATAACTATGAAGGAATTAACATTTTGGAGACATTTTGACGTGTTTTAATATTTTTATTGGTATGTTTACACGGCTTGAGTTCCTCTGAGATCGGAATAATTATTTCAATACTGAATAAATTCCGTGATCTAGGGTTTGTAGTTTAATAATTATGAACCCCGGTTGCCAACTTTAGTACTTTAATCGTAATCATAGCAATAACGGTTACAATTAGTATGAAGGGGTAAGGGTTGGTCTTGTTTTAACATGTCTAATGTATTTATTAACTCTCATTTTACCTGATCTTCTATTTCAAGAACAATTTACGTAAAAATAACTCTATCGTCCCTTTTTAAGTCAACAACTGCCTTTTATTATAGTTTTTCTCTAAAGTGGGTTTCACAACGCCACTTTTCCTATCACAATCCCTTACAAAAGGGTAAGTACCTACGAGCACAAAGGCGCGGACCCTTGTATTCAAATCTTTGAAGTTCGTGACCTTGCATGCTAAGCGACCGTCTGGACATCGGGGTTGAATAGATTTATCTCTGCAAGAAACAACATGATCAATTTTGTTAGCTTTTTTGCACCTGGGGTTTAGATTGACTCAATATGATGCAATCATTTCAACTGGGGCGTTGCCTATGTCAAAAATAAATTATTTTAAAGTGATTTTTAAGTAGAGGATCTTCCAAAAGAAGTAAATTTTTGTCTTTCTTTCTTTTACGTAATTACGCTGAAAGTACTGAATGGATTTAAATGCAATTCGGTCTACTTATATAATAGCTCTGGGTTAACCTAAAGTTATGACATTTTTTCCTGAAAAACAATAATTGGGTTCCTATGTTTTTGAAACAAACAACATCAACAGACACCTTTGATTTTAACGGAATCAATAGGTAGATACAAAAAGGGAGACTTTTGCAAAAATAGCAACGTGCATTTCCGCATTACAAAAAAAAATATTCACATCATATTAGGTTCATCAATTTAAACGCTACTCATAAAGCATAAAAGGTAAAAAAGGCTTATACAAAAATTTCTGATTGCGAATAGTGTATTGATTGTGGAGTGCATTGAACGTGCAATTTGTCTTTAATTCGGATTCTGATACAATAGTAATGAAAATCCTTTCATCTCAAATCAATTTCATGTATGTATGGTGTGGTTGTATGAATATCTATGTGGATGAGTGTATCTGCGTACATTAGGGATGTAGCTGAGATTTTCGTGTCGAATTCTCAACTCATAGTCGAATAATTACAGTTGTGATTTATAATTGATATCTTTTATCTACCGTAATAATACACATAATAGAAATTGTTTCTAATTGTGTTCTTTGCTTACGACCAAGTTAGTTCTTAGGATCCATACCTACTGCAAATATTTACGGTCTTTCAGTATTCTCTTTTATGAAAAGAGATTGCGTAGGTGTAGTATAAATTTATTTTCGTAGTCAAAAGTTCATGAAACGCCCCTAATGTACCTATTGGCGCTGTGTTTGGGTTAAGGCGCTGACCTCAACAAAATAATCTCATACTAAGCAATAAAAACTTGAATATTAGGCATTAGATAAATTATCTATAATTATCTACGTATAGTATGAGGCCAAACTGTAATTTTTTGTGCTGTGATTCGCGTGGTTTTCTGCTGCATTTTTGTCTGCGTGTGGTAGTTTCGGGCTTTTGTATAAAACAGAATAGGTACAGCACAAATTACGCGACTTAATCTAGAAAAATAGCGCTCATATGGCCTCACACCTAAGCTTTATACTTAGAGCTTAAGATTTTTATTCGTATGCCCTTTTGTTGTCGAATCCGATTTCATGTTTTAACATGATACTACGATGATGATGATGATGATGATGATGATGTACTAGCACAGATAATATTTATATTATCTGTGCTAGTATACAAGTATTGATTTTTGTAGAGAATAATGTCGTGTCGTAGTCGAAAGTTCATGAAACATCCCTAGCAATGGTGTGTTTGTGTTAGGGCGCCGACTGCAACAAAGACACTCTCATACTAATGAATCAGCGATAAAAACTCGAACTCTCGATCACATGCCCTCTGTAACAGGGCTGCCGATAAGTGAAGTAGTTTTTTAAGGTCCAACTGTCATAGATTACAGAATTTATGGTAGGAATTAGAAGTTCGAACATGGATTTCTCAGGAGTGTATAGCGTTTAGGGTATCGGAATTAAATTGGTATGTGATAAAATACGTTAAGAACAGTGGTGGAAAATCTGTATATTACCTGGTAGGTAGATAGTAATTGTAGTAGTATAAATCTTTATTGCATCTTAACAAAATTATGCATACAAACAAAAGACAGGAAACCGTGGTAATGTGATAAGGCGGTCTTATCACTAAAGTGAGCTTTTAAAGACATCCCGAGCTACCAAGCTGATGACCCTAGGTCTAGGAGCTCATTTGGTTGATGCATATAAAAAAAATATGATATTTCATCTCACTTATAAAAAATATTTTTTTTAATAAATTGCAATTTGCAAGTAAGCAACCTAATTAGGAAAATAATAATAATATTATGTTCAATAAACAGACAGTTTTGAAGATATTTTTAATATTAAGTATCTACTAACTAACTTTCTCGCATATCATATTTTGTTGTTGCAAAGAGACTATCCAGATTCCAGAAGCAGAAAAGTTAAGATTCCAGTTTTCCTATAAGTAATAGTTATTTAACTGGAAATCAAACAATAGTGTACGAAACGAAATAAAATTAAATGCAAACAAAAAAAATAAGCTTTTCCAACCCTTACTAGAGTCAAAGGAAAAGAGAGAAAAAGCGCAATGGTCAATACTTTCCAATAAACAAAGAAAAAAAGTGCAGTGGCGAGCGCTTTCCTTAAATGTATTGTGAAATGAAAAAAAAAAATGTTTTGTCCGTATTAGCCGGGAGCCAACCCTACAATTGTTGACTGTACAGATTGAAGAGGCCTGCCATAGATGCGCAAATGGGTACGGGTAATGGCGGCTCGTATTCGCGCGTTTTTTCAAATACAGAACGTCCCTTTGTTGACTTCGGATCCATTGCGAATAGGCGCGTTCGATACTGGATGAATTTTGTTTTTTTTAGCCAATGCTTGTTGTTTTCTGTCTTTCTGCCAGCCAGGTTTGTTTAGGATTCGATTGGGCTCAATTGGTTTGCATGACGAATCTAATTTCTCCACGTCATACACAGATCATCGTGTAGGTAGGTATTTGCGTATGTATATCAATACTAGAAGATGCCCGCGACTTCGGGTTTTTTATTCCCGCGGGAACTTATAATTTGCCTATTTCCTTTCCCGGGATACAAACTATCCCCATACCAAATTTCATCAAAATCGGTTGAACAGATGGGCCGTGAAAGCGTAGCAGACATACATGCAGACAGGCAGACACACTTTCGCATTTATAATATTAGTACCTATGGATTATCGGTGGTTCAACCGTCATAGAGCTACGTCGTCGGTTGATAATAATCAACCGAGATAGTTCGTAATCTTTAATTCTTTCTCATGTAATTTAGTATGATAGTATGACAGCTGATCAATTACGCGATTCCGAACGGCTGTAATGACGATTATAATTATCGACTTTATCAACCCTAGTCGATTCAATTAAGAGCAAAGTGACACAAAACATGATTATTTGCAAATAAGAAAAATCCTTGGTTCACTTTACACGTAACTAGCGTATAGGGCGTAGGTACCTATGCCACCTATGCCTAGGTATACCTACTCTTGCGTAATCTTACATTCATCCATTCAAGTCAATGCACCTCAATAAAGGCAATAACAATTGAGTGAGTGATTGAGTGTTGTATGCTCGTAAAAAAAAAGCTTACTATACAATCGAAGATTACGTAAATGATAAAAAAAACAGCGTGGATTTGATTCGCTCCAGCTATGCGTGGGACTGCAGTTACTTGTATCATTATGATGATTGTAAGTTTTGATGGAAAAGAGCAACCACCGAGTTTCTTGCTGGCTCTTCTCGGTAGGAATGGCATTCCGAACCAGCGGTAGATTCATATTATAACGATTCAAAAGCGCTTGTAAAAGCTTATTTGAATAAAAAACATTTGAATTTTGAATTTTGAATACCAAAATAGCAGTCTACTATATTTTATTCTTGAAGTGAAAACTTCTTTAGCTGCGTTGATCACTTTTTGGTAGGGGAAAATCTTATACGGTAGAGTAGAAAATCTAACCTTTTAGGGGTTCGCGACACCGACATGCTGTTTTTTTTAAATATTCGTATTTATACGAATATATACTGGCGTTTGAAAATTTTATATTATTTTCAAATTTTAATACTAAAATTCGAAGTTATAAGTTTTCACTTTTATCGGTAGTGCAATTTCAATTCAATTCCAAATTCAATTCCAGTAATTTTTTTTTTATACAACTACAAGATTTCCCCTTTCTTGAAGCCCCAGACTGCGATCTCACCTGGTGGTACCTAATAGCGGGATAACCTGTTGGTGGTATGGCAGTTACAGGGACCCCTAATCGGTTTTTAGTTTTTACACGGCATCGTAACGGATCTCTCGCTTATCGGCACGTCTTTGCCGGTAGGTTGTGTTAGATGGAAAGTTAAAAACAATTTATGTATGGTATCCCTGCTATAGTTTTGTAGAGTGGCAACACTGATCTGGGGACGCGATGAATATCTTAAGATGGCAGCGGTGTGTCTGTGTTTATATTGCTGAAATAAAGTATTTTTTTTTTTTTTTTTTTTTCCACTACAAGTTAGCCCTTGACTGCGATCTCACCTGATGGTAAGTGATGATGCAGTCTAAGATGGTAGCGGGCTAACCTGTTAGGGGCATGGCAGTTATATTAAACCCATACCCCTATTCGGTTTCTACACAGCATCGTACCGGAACGCTAAATCGCTTGGCGGCACGTCTTTAAAATAGCTAATCAGTGTTTGGATTTAATAGTTGGTAGTTCTAAAGCTGTTGAAAGCTGCAGCCATCGACAGACCAATAAAAAAAATTGGCAGTCATAGGGACTACCGATAAAAGTGAAAACTTATAACTTAGAATTTTAGTAGGTATTAAAATTTGAAAAAAAAAACAAATTAAAAAAAATTGGACTGCCGATCGAAGTGTAAACGAATTTTTAAACTTGCACTTGCACAAATACTCTTAAATTGATTTAGTTCAAAATTTTAATGCTGCCCCTTTTTGGCAACTACAATAGGTAGTAGGTACCTATGCATTTGTCAAGAAGGGACAGCATTACAAAATTTAACTAAATCGATTTAAATGTCCTTGTGCAAGCGGCCCTAAGGCATTAAAGTTTAATTACGAATAAAAATATTTTTAATCATTTAATTATTATAAGGTAAATTACGAATGTAAGTAACTAATTAAACTTCCTAACAATGCGAGCATGTCGGTGTTCGCGAGCATGTCGGTCACGCGAATCCTCAAGTTTACCTCCTACCAAAAAGTGCTCAACGCGGCTAAAGAAGTTTTCACTTCAAAAAAAAGTTAGACAACTGCGCCAGGGAGGTCGTCAAAATCAGCGCAGGCACTCATACGAATTAAATAACCGTACATATAGTGCATTGATAACATGAACCACCCCACATTGTACCCTCCCTTCGCCCAGACAAACGGAAATATGAAAATGAAACTGCGAAACGGAAAAACGCATCAAACAACCGCGCGGCACAGCGGCCGGACAAAAAATGAAAACAAGCGCTTAATTCGCAAAAAGCCCGTTTGATGTTTACTAATTGACAATCAGTCGAGGGATGCGTCTCATTGGTCCGCTTCCTCGTTCCGTTTTTAAAAATTAAAGACAAAATAAATTAACGGGGTGGCTACTTTTTTTATTCTTTGTGAGTCCGGCGTATCGTTATGCTGTTGCCTATTTGTTTTTCTGTGTTTTTGGCTTCCGATATCCACTATCCGTACAGACAGACAGTCCGATATATCAGAATTATAATAATAGAGGTTTATATAGGTAGATACATCTCAAGGAAGCAATTTTATTGTGATTTCTTGTCACGATCAGAGATATATATAGGTCCATAAAAATATTATAAATGCAAAAGTATATCTGTTTGTCTATATGTCTGTCTGTCTGTCTGCTACGCTTTCACGACCCAACTACTCAACCGATTTTAATGAAATTTGGTACAGAGACAGGCTACATCCCGGGGAAGGACATAATATGCTACTTTTTATCACGGAAAATTGAAGAGTTCCCGCGGTAAAAAAAGAAAACCAATCCACGCAGACGAAGTCACGGGCATTACCTATCTATGAGTTTTCCACGATCAATTTCAAATATTTTAGCATAAAGTATGAAAGTAATGTGAGTAGGTACCTACTACCTACCTATGTGGAAGGACATGGGGAGTGGGGACCTATCGCATTATTATCCCAAGAAAACTACTACCATTATGTGATTAATGGAATGGGGTCACGACCCTCAGTAGTGAGGAATACGAAAACGCAGAGAGAGAGATGAAAGTAATAAGGACGTCTATCTTGGTGCGGATTGGCGAACTTACATCTGTAAGAACATAACGAAGATCTCTAGGGCTTGCAAGATTCCTAGCAATGCTTTCCTTCACCGATATAGCAAGTTATATTTGATTAAGTACTTACTTAAAACGCACATAGCTTCTAAAGGAAAAAAAGAAGCAGGTACATGCCTGGGGTGTAATCCCGCAAAAAAATTGCCGCTTGAAAATTAATACTACCTATTTATATAGGTATCTAGTTTCCTACTTATTTTAATAACGTTTTTCACATTAAGTACTTAAAACGCACATAGTTTCGAAAAGTAGAAAAAGAAGCAGGTACATGCCTGGGGTATAAACCCACAAAAAAATTGCCGCTTGAAAATTAATACTACCTATTTATATAGGTATCTAGTTTCCTACTTATTTTAATAACGTTTTTCACATTAAGTACTTAAAACGCACATAGTTTCGAAAAGTAGAAAAATAAGCAGGTAGGTACATGCCTGGGGTACAAACCCGCAAAAAAATTGCCGCTAGAATACTACCTATTTATATAGGTACCTATCTAGTTTCCTGCTTATTTTAATAACGTTTTTCACAAGTCCAATAAAATTTAATAAGCTTACCTACTGCTGGCAGAAGTCCATTGTAAAATGAAAAACGCGAAATAATTACGTCACATTAAAAATTTAACTTCGCTCTTTTAATATTATGAAGTGCCAACATAAAATAGTGTTTAAAAAGTCTTTTTGCCGCTCGCTCGCCACTTACAAAGCGTCATGTTGGTAATATTGACGAAATTAATTTCCACCGAGCGCATCCATTTACATGATATTCCAAACACTCGAGTTCCAGCACCGACTTGGTGTTGACTGTTAACACTTACATAAAAAAGATCCGCACTAAAATCGCACGTGTCAACGAGGCGCATTTAAAAATTGCTCTGAAACGTAAAACGCCAGGGGTTACCGTCAGACCAATTAGTTTGTGAAAGAAACCGACGGACAGGACAACGTTTTGATTAAAAAGTTTCAATATTAAAAAGTTACGGCACTTTACCGTTGCGCTTGCCATACATCGCGATTGGATTGGAGTAAAAAAAAAACACGCGATCGTTTTGTTAATGTTTTAAATATAGAACATGGAGATGTTCCAGAAAGGTTTCTATTCGTATCCGATTTTTTAATTTGATAGTGATGTGTCATCTGAAGTGTGGCTTTTTTTTATAATATTTACGGTATGCAAGTTCATACTCCCCATACCATTTAGGAATTTAAATTACAGTTTAGTCGCCTAGCTAATTGACTAGCATAAGTACAGCTTTAACTTAATACTCGATCAATAAAATTATAGTCACAACACTAATTTGACTGTCAGAATCAATCGGATACACGTCATACCGCACATTTTAATAACCCATTTCCAATTTTAATCACGCCGTTATTTCATAATGTTGTAAAATCCCGCCTACGCCTGACGTCACGAATATACACTTTCAATCCAAGATCATAACCTATTTATACCTAACATTCCTCAATCCATTGTTTTCCCAATGATAACCGCGGAATCAAATTATTGGCTGCATTACACTAGATTTTCCTGCAAGGGACTCACGACTTTATACCGCGAAAATTGTGAGTTGTACGAGTAAAATTCGCACGACAAGCTTTTACTAGGGCAGTTCGGTATTGTAGTGGGGATAACAATTGTCTATTGTCGATGCCTATCTCTTTTGCGCATCGGTAGCAACGGTGTTTGTTAGAAAGAGAAGCGAAATAAGGTCGTTCCGTTCTAGCACAATGAGCGTGGAAATGGGCACGCCTTTGTAGTAGTATTTTCCTCCATTCGTCCACGCTTACTCACTCATCCCATGTAATTTGTAATCTGCGCATGTCCTTTAGATAATTGTTATAGCCAACACGTATTTTAACGTCGAAGTTAGTGAAATACTTCTTTAAATTGCCTCTATTTTTCTATAATAATTAGTTACGTAAACATACGGAGGTTCCATAGATAAACTAATGTATCGAGTAACAAGATAATGTTATAATGCCCCTGTCGTCGTCTGTGGATTTAGGTTTTGAAATCCCGGGAAACTCTTTAATTTTCCGGGATAAAAAATAGTCTATGTCACTGTCCAGGTGTCCTGAACTAGACCATTGTGAAAACTCTCGTCGCTCTGATGCTCTGTTGCGGCATGATTGAAAGACAAAGCAAAGCAAAGCAACACACAAAAGTAATAAAATATCGACTTTAGAGCGAAAACACATTACACACAACACAAAGGAAATCACGTGGTCAAAAATTACCAAAATGATGAAAAATTGAAGGGTAGGTACATCTCATTATTTTTTATTGTCTTGTCTTTAATTTTAGTGCTTGTTGGACTTGAGGGACTTTTATACTATAGTATAGGTGTGTAAGTATAGGTATCTATGCAGTCATAAGTCATTATGCTCATGGAGTATATTAGTAGTTGATATACCCGTTTTATTTTCGTATTGCCTACGTTTTCTCTAACTGGTTTGCTCGATGTACTGGGAACGCATAAAATTTTGCAATGGCGTCTGCATTCTTCTGCGTATGAATTTTCCAGTCACCGCTAGTGACGAGACGGGAAATTGATGTTGAAATTTTTGTTTATCGATACAGAATTGATTGGTTAGTCGGTATTTATTGATTTATGTTGTATAAATAATTAAAATCGTTGTTTAATTTTATCGCTTGGTATTTTTGTTTTATTGTTGGTGCGTAGATACTTGGACAGTTAGAGGATACCTACTATAGATAAATAGGTTGTACCGATTTAGTTTATTGAATTTATATTAACTTATCGGCCAATCCCACTTTTTCTCAGATGAGGGTTGTTAAACTTATTATTTTTATTTTCTACTTTACATTATTGTTTAGGTATGAGATAATTTGGTATCAATAAGGAAATATTAATAAAAGTAGAATTGAAAGCACTTTCAACCTATTCGGGAAGTAACACACTCAGGTAGATACAAGCAATCAAAGTTTAAATTAACCGTAGTAGAGTAATTATAGAGTACAGTTACTGTAGAGTAGTAGTTTTCCTACGAGAATATAAAAAAGTCTAGTAATTTAAATTTATCGATATAAAATTCGACAACACTAAGCAATATTTAGCAATTCGTCAGTAGGTACTTCTAGTAAAGATTAATTATAGAGTCGTGCGTTTAATTTGTGCACAGCGTGTAAGTGGTTATTTTAAATCCGTGAATGTATGATGTACGGTCAATCAAAGTGAACTGCACCAAATGGGAGCGGGCGTAATAGTGCTGTCAAACAACTTATCGATAGTCTCTTATGTGCGTGTATTTTTGAGTTATAGGTAATAATAATTATTATAGATTAATAAGTTAATGTTTTGTAATGGGTACTTAGATTATCGAAATTAGTAAAACTCTTTATAATTTGTGTTTTTATCCATACTAATATTATACATGCGAAAGTGTGTCTGTCTGTCTGTCTGTCTGCTACGCTTTCACGGCTCATCCGTTCAACCGATTTTGATAAAAATTGGTACAGAGGTAGGTTGCATCCCGGGGAAAGACAAATGCTACATTTTAACCCCGTAAAATTAAAGAGTTCCTGCGGGAATCAAAAAAAACTTATTCCACGCGTACGAAGTCGCGGAAATCATCTAGTCTATTATAAATATTATCATACATTATCATGAATACCTAATACTGATTAATTTTGAATACTATGGTTGAAGAAAAAACACTTTAATTATAATATTGTTGCACGTTTAGTATCATAGTAAGTTTAGTAGCATTAGTGTAAACTAGTAATAAACAATAACCTTGCATGTTGCAACAAAATAATCAAAATAAGCAGTCTTTATAGGTTAGTTAGTATACCCGATCCGTTAAATGCTTTTATCATAAATTTCATCCTTTCTATTTTCAATGACTATAGCTGCAAATAACGTTATGCTACAAAGTAGAAATCATAATTTTCTTATCGTGGATTTTATATGCCGACTATCGACAAACGAAAGTAGAGGCACACCTAGTAGGTAACATGAGACGAAGTCAAAGTCATTTCACCTTTCGGTTAAGAAGGACGATGCTGTCTAAAATCTATACTTCTATACTAATATTATAAATGCGAAAGTTTGGATGGATGAATGTTTGTTACTCAATTACGCCAGAACGGCTGAACGGATCTGGATGAAATTTGGTACATATGTATAGTCTGGAAGAACACATTGGCAACTATTTATCCCGTAAAATTAAAGAGTTCCCGCGAGAACCGAAAACCAAAATCCACGAACGACGAATCCACGATGAAGTCGCGGGCATCAGCTAGTACTCTATACGTCTAAGTAGTAAATGAAACTTAATAAGGTAATATTTAGATACGAGTAAGATTTTGGAATCCATATAATGTTATAAATATTTAGACCTGTCGTTGAATACCATATCTGATACCTACCGTCCAATAAAACTCATCGCGTAGGTACGTAAAGTGCTTGAAACTAATATATTTGGAAAAAATGTGCAGGATTCGAACCTAGTACCTACCTTTTGGTGGTCATCAAGATACCCCCATTATGATAAATAATTTGTCTTGCCTTCATATTTTATCAAAATCAAATTAATTCCGCAAATATGTTTGCGGGTGGTGATGGTCCAACACACAAACCTAACTGTAAATAACTATACCCTACCGCAATTGAATAAAGAGAGGGCAAACACGCTGAAATAAGCTACGAAAGCTTATCAGTCTTCACTGACCGCATTCTGAAAAACGTGTTACCTTTAGACAGGTAGAAAGAAGCCTTTGAGAAAATTATATTTTCTACCCCTTTGTAGAGAAAAAGAGTGGAATGGGGGTTGGAGAAAGGGAGGGGGAGTTTCATAATTAAATAGTGTACGCTTAGTTACGCGAACAAGTCGTGAAAAGTTTGTGTAAGGAAAATTCGAAACGGGCTGTTCTGAGTCGCAACATTATGAGTGCTATTACTAATTTAGCAGTTTGTCTTGTTATTTTTGTTAAGGCGTTAATTAAGAGGATCTTTTAGAGCTCATTTTTCTATTTCTGTAAAAAAATTGTGAATTGATTCAGTCTGTCTTATCTACAGTTGTTTATGTTTTTGTGCGATATGATGATCATGTTTTAAAGAAACGCACTTAAATATACTCCCGCCCGATTGTGTAAGTAAATCATAATCGTAATCGTTTGTCAAACGTATAACTCGACCTTTTTAAGGAGTTCATAGATGCCTGCACGTCAAAAAGCATGTATATGAACTCCTTAAACAGCTCGAGTTATACGTTTGACAAACGATTACGATTTGCTTAGACAATTGTGCCCCTGGACTATAGGTTGATTCGTCTTGGCGATAAACAACAAAATAAAGCTATCTTAACTTGAAAGAAAAAGTCAATATCAAATTTGAATAAATTTAACTTCAATTTTCACGTTTCCATTTCAACGAAGCGTAGAAAAAAACCGAAACAAAATAATAACTAGAATCGCAAAATACAATATTGATGAGGGATCTAAAAACGGAGTCCTTTCACGTCAAGGGGGCCGCAACAAAAACCGAAGTTGGAAAGCAAATTAACCTTTCCACAGAACGAAACTCATTTACCGATACAAAACAAGACCCCGACCAATAGAGTCGAGTTGCCTGAATCGGAAAATAGGTGCCCGATGAAAGGAAAGTCTGAAACCAGTACGGAATCAACACTGAAACCCGGTTCTTTGTCAGTTTCATTCAGGCAGAGCACACAAATGCTTTTCTTGGACGGCTTTCACAGTTTTCTATGGGGGCAATAAAGGTTCCCACGGACACAATGAGCCGGGAAGGCAAGGAGAATGATGAAAAGTTGGGAATGTGGGCCGCGCTCCCGGGGCTAGTAGGGCCGCCGCCGTCGCTTCATGTCGATGTTCTTAAGAAAAATCTTTACCGTAACCTATGCTTTTAGACTGCTCTTAACTCTTGAGTTTAAAGAATCCAAGGTAGGTAAATTCGACTTTTGGCTGATTTACATTTTCGTTAGGTTTAAGTAAAACTATATTTAGTAAACCTATTTTTCATCAAATCGTACTGATTTTATAAGATCAATCTAAACACGAATTGTTTAAATAACAGCTTCACAAAGCAAAGTAAGAAAAGAACTAAGTATATATTTTTCTAAGATTAATTTGGATTACATATTTGACAATGAGGCTGATTCCTGTAGTGCACAATCTCTAAACTAAACTATAATGACTGCATTAAAAATAATGCTTACTCTTTCATAATACTCCCTGCAGAAAGGAACTAGATTTAAAACTGTCATTTTAGTTTTGTTTAGAGATTGTATTATTCAGAGTTGGCCACAATTTCTACTTTATTTCGATTCTAAAGTCATACTTTTGCGAAAACAATAATAACCCAGTTCAAGATGCCATCGATAGATGACAATGCCCATCACTAGAGGCCGGTTGTTCCCGTCACTTTCCAATTATTTTTGCGGGCTTTCTTCGCTACAGTCCGCGTTGAATGCGGAACATAATGGCGCCGGGTTTTAAGGAATTACGCGCTTTGTCCGCCAGTAAATGAGAAGACCGCTTAGTTTTTCTTTTTCTAGCAGCTTGCGATTAATTTATTTAATAAGTTGTTGCTGAATGGACCGCTGGCTATACGGATAACCGAGGATGAATCGGACTTTCCATTTTGTGTTTTTTTTAATTTTTCTATACACAAAAGTCTTCTGTTTTGATTTCGAAACGCGAATATTTTTTTGTGTTAGAACCTCTTAAGCGAGCATCTTAGATATACTTAAATAGATCGAAATGAATGCCATTTTAAATAGCTTATTTTTCTTCTACCTACTTGAAGACGGACTGAGAAGAACTCAAAGATATAGCTTTTAAATTATTGACCGTACTTAGTTTAGCTTAGATTATAATTAGCTGCATTCAGTATAATAGAGTAGAATAAGATAATAAAAAATATGGGTGGGTGGACCCTTATTCTTTACATAACAAGAACCTTTTACGTACAAGCTATAAATGAAATACATACATTCCTTTGAGTAAGTATTTACCGAATATGGATCATATCATTTAAGCAGGTTATTTATATTAGTAACTTAAATAGATAATTAAAAAGAAAAAAAGACTATTTTGATTTCGAAGTGTCCGATTTATAACGAAAGCTTGATTGCATCCAGCGTCATTCGCTTTTTACGAATTAAGAAATTAAAATCGTACAAAAGAAAGATATACCTACATGTATTTGGCGGATAATGTTTTACATGCAAGCCAATAAATCCACTTTATTGTACAGCTTGGACTCACGTTAATTTATTACCTGTTGTTACTCGTCTCAATCTCAGATTAAAATACGCAAGGAAATATGCAAGTGAAATTATCACGCGGTGCGTTTCTGATCTCTTGTTTTGATGCGGTTTTATACTTATAATATACTAGCTGATGCCCGCGACTTCGTCCGCGTGGTTTAAGTTTTTTATTGATTCCCGCAGGAACTCCTTAATTTTCCGGGATAAAAAGTAGCCTATGTGCTATTCCAGACTATAATCTATCTCTGTGCCAAATTTCATCCAGATCCGTTCAGCCGTTGGAGCGTGATTGAGTACCTACTTAACAAACATCCATACATCCACACATCCATACATCCATACATCCATCCAAACTTTCGCATTTATAATATTTATTTGACTAGCTGATGCCCGCGACTTCGTCCGCGTGGTTTAAGTTTTTTATTGATTCCCGCAGGAACTCCTTAATTTTCCGGGATCAAAAGTAGCCTCTCCAGGTTCTCAACTATACCCATGCCGAAAATCACATCGATCCATTGCTCCGTTGCGGCGTGATTGAAGGACAAACCAACAAACAAACACACTCTCGCATTTATAATATTAGTATGAGTATGATAGTATGATACTTACCTCCATACCTACCTAAGTTGCGATAGCGTACATATAAAATCTGCAGTTGCAGTTACACTTAGGACGAAACACACTACGGACACGATACGACAATACGTCTGCACAAAAAGGCCGCGTCGAAGGAGAGCGACGTTTTATCCTGTTCTTTTTGCAGCTTCATATTATTATAGTGACTTTTTTTAGTGTGCTTTTGCTGTGAGGAAGCAAATATAGATTTATTCTCTATTTAGATAATAACAACCGAGGAGTGACTCTTGTTAGTTAGATATATGTGAAAGTGTGTTTGTTTGTTGGTTTGATCTTCAATCACGTCGCAACGGAGGAACGGATCGACGTGATTTTTGGCAAGGATATAGTTGAGGACCTGCAGAGTGAGATAGGCTATCAAAATACACATTTTTATTCCGGAAAATTAAGGAGTTTCCGCGGGAATCAAACAAACTAAAACCATGCGGACGAAGTCGCGGGCATCAGCTAGTCATCCATATTTTTAAAATCAAAATACACATATCTTCTAGCACTGATCTGTAGAACAGTTACATAATCATTTGATTATATAGTTTTCATGTTCTAGTTGTACCTAGTGTTGATAGAATAACGACGTTTTTGAGACCCAAATAAAATGTTAAGCAGTTTTATTATGACATTTTGTCTTTCTGTGTATAACAAGACTTTAATATTATTTATGCCGGCAGAACTGTTTTTTTTACAGATAGGGATAGGTAATACTGGACCATTTGGAAATAGTCCATTCTTCTGTGAAATAGTCGCATCCCGGAAAAATAAACTTGTCAAATACTCTTCGTTGCAGCTTATAGGTTTCATAGGTGCAAGTTAAAAGCGCATAGCGGTTTTTACTATCCACAATTTTGTTTGAATAGAAAGTATCTGATTTATCATTGATGGATAGAGAATATTGGCTGAAGAAATATTTAGTGTCGGTTTGACATTAGTGTCTTCTTAGAATTTTGATAAAACTTGCGTTGCGTCCAGTATCTCTAGTTGGAAATATTTCATACAGCTGTTTTCGATGCTAGCTCGCTATTGTATCACTTAAGGACCCCGAATATACTCTTAGCTAGGTATGTGGTCCGCTTATTACCACTTCAGCTTCACAATCAAGTACGTACCTAGAGAATCCATAACGTAATATTTATAATCGTCGCTTTGCCTTCCATGTAGAGCTTTTGCTGTTAACTCCATTCAATTCCAACCCATTTTGTAATCTGGCGCGAATATCTATCACCAGATTTCACTGTGATTTCTTAATATGAGGTCCCATTATATAACGATATCTCAACTATAACGTTCCTTTCATCTACAATCACATAAAGATGTCTGAAAAAACTATCAAGTGGCATCATAAGTGGCGGTGAGAGCACCGGATAGGTAAGTGTGTCTGTTCGTGTAGGGGTTTGCTCTTTTTTTATTTGAAAGTAACGCGAACAAATTTTGCATCAAATGCGCCAACCCTACGAGCACTTACAATGCTCAGCGATCTGATTTTTTTTTTTTGCGATCTGGTTGCTCAGCACCAACAGCTAGACGTATTTACTATTAGTCTTAGTTAATTTTGTAATTTCTGACTCGTAATTATCTACCAACTTTTTACGTATAGTTCGTGTTGTAAGTACTTATTATGTTATTCGATGTTTAAGGTATTGTTTTGTGTATATGTTATTTTTATGTAGTTAATTAAGAGGAACGTGCAACGTCCAGAAAAACTGACGAGAGTTTAAGGACGTGAACCTGTAATTTATGAAACCCTATTTTTGTCTGAATAAAGAATAAAAATAAATAAAATAAAATAGTGCATTTTGGCATTGCTGTAAGCGTACCGCGGATATCCATCAAATAAATATTATAAATGCGAAAGTTTGGATGGATGGATGTATGGATGTATGTTTGTTACTCAATCACGCTCCAACGGATGAACGGATCTGGATAAAATTTGGCACAGAGATAGATTATAGTCTGGAATAGCACATAGGCTACTTTTTATCCCGGAAAATTAAAGAGTTCCCGCGGGAACCGAAAAACCTCAATCCACGCGGACGAAGTCGCGGGCATCAGCTAGTACTAAATAAATGCGAAAGTGTGTCTGTCCTTCTGTCTGCTACGATTTCACGGCCCATCTTTTTAACCAATTTTGAAGAAATTTGGTATAAGTAGGTATAGGTAGATTGTATCCCGGGGAAGGACATACTTTTTATACCGGAAAATTGAGGAGTTCCCGCGGGAATTAAAAAATTTAATCCACGCGGACGAAGTAGCGGGCATCATCTAGTTGTTTTAATAAATCTATAATATAACGTTTTTAACGCTTGTAACTTAGACCACGGTCTACAATAGCGCCATTTGGCGGTCTGGCGCATAGATCTGTCACCGGCGGTCACTGAAATTCCCCGATATCATCTGCCATTAGTGTAATAGACGTCAGAGGTTGGCAATCAGTAATTCCGGGGCTATTCAGACGTTTTGCATTATTCCCCTTTAGCTTTGCTTTTATTCGGCCCCGTGATTTATGGGATACGATTTTTTACGTGCTTAGAACATTTTTCCTTTGTGATACAAAGTAGATGTGTTTTATAAAAATATTTACTACTTTAGAAATTTCAACCTTAACCTGAGCCATTAATTAACTAGTTTTATTTTATTTGTAATAAAAAAGCGAAAAGCTCTAAAGCTCAAATAGGTGCAGACTTTTTAGTTGCAAGAATATTACCATATAAATGGTCTAAATGACGTGACCAAGTTATTGGAATGATAAAATGTCTACCTAAAATGCAGACTTTACCATTTACACATCACCATTGCTGTATCTAAGACACTGCTCTCGGCCTTCCAAACCTACCTGATTTCTGTCCCCTTTTTTGCAGCCATCGATCCTAAGAGGTCGTCCCACGTAGCACTTACCTGTAGGTCAGAAATCAACAACTGCCCAAGAGCAGCTGCTATGATTATGTTATGGGCACATCAACTAACTTTATGGACTACATCAGTGAATCAACCACTACATAGGACTTAGGTTACCCATTTTTTGATCAAACTTGAAGTTTGTCGCCGGCTAAAACAATGAAGATTCAGAGACAAAAATACAAATCATATTTCACCCAAGCCGTCGACACCTCAGGCCCATAACCTTCAGTTTGTCACCACATCTATTCGCCGTATGCCGAAATTCTAAGAGAAAATACGTTTTTATTCGCTCCCGACAGATTTACGGGCGGCATAGAACTATTGTGACTCTAATATTATTGTGCTTTGTTGCCATTGATATAAAATATAGATTCACAGATATGCCACTCCTTAGTCTTTCAATTTTCGTTAAGGCAAATATTATTAATAGAAAAATATGGAAGTTTGACTGGTCTTGTTATCAGAACCTGATACACCATTGCCAGTGGCGCGCAGTTCACAAAGGCATAAAAGCACAGCTTACCCAAATGGAAATACGTCAATGCTCATTTTTCATCATGACAATCAGTAAATACGTACCTATTCTGACTAATTTTATTACCCTAGCTTCAAACCCTGTGTACGCCACTGCAGACCATTGCCCAAGAAAAACAAGCAATGCACTTCACCACTACGCAGATCCTACAAGACATTTGGCTTGGGTCTACTTGCGTTTGACACCAACTCTGATGGGGCATCGTCAGGAGCTTTCGGCTATTGATGGCTACAATGCACGTGTGTGGTGCTGGTGTGACTTGCATTCTTGCTCTTCATGTGTATTAAGTAGCCGTGGGAAGGGAAAACGCATGATTCATACTCCATACCATCCATGCAGATTTATCTAGTTCTAAAGAGAGCAAAATGAGCCATAATTGTGCAGCTGTGGACATATTTTAAAAGATTTTAAATTAATTTCGCGGACACTTTTCACGAAGGATTGGATTATCTTTGGATTTTTAAATCTGCGTGAGTTGCCCATTATTATTGTTCTTTTCATAAATGTGGGACTTTGTTATTTATTGTTCCTAAATATTAATATTTCCCGACAGCTCGTATGATATTAATATTTATGTAGAGGTTAAATCGTATCATAATAACTATGAATCTTTTAATTTTCATATTTCATTTCACGAAGAATTATAGATTTAACATATTGAACTCATTTTAATGGCATCTTTTTTTAATTTCATTATATTTATATTCGTCAAAAAAGAGATATTATAAGGAAATATTAGCCGCAACGGGTGGAATTAATCATAGTATAGGTAGGTAGCTTTTTAAAAATAAACTATAATTTAAATAAAACATTCTCTTACGTTTATCATTTTGAATACCCTAGGTACATATCAATAAAAAAATACGGAAAACTCTTTCTGAATAAAGTTGAAAAAAAAAACTAAATCTAAATCGGTTCATCCGTTTGGAAGCTTCGATGCCACAGAGAGACACATACCTATACACAGACACTCCTCTGTTTGCGTCGAGGGTTAAAATAAAAACATTTCTCTCTGCGTCGTATTTCCTCATTGCTGAGGGTCGTGACCCCTTTCCATTTTCGTTTTCTTGTGATAATAATGCGGTAGGTTCCCAGGTCCTTCCGCATACGACTCGACTAAAAGTATGTACCTAGGTACTGTTTCAACTCTTAGGTTAGGTACTAACGATTCTTATCAGATGTTAGTGATAAAAACCGGGACCGACGGCTTAACGTGCTTTCCGAGGCACGGAGGAAACGAAAAGGCCAAATTCGGACTTCCAAATCCGGTCACCCAACCAGTTACCGACTAGGGTCAACGTTGCTTACGAATCGCAATCGACTGATATACGTTGTCGCAAGTAGGCCACTCAAAAAACATGTCCTTAGTATTTTTACAGATAGCCTAGGGCCCTTGGTCAATCATTTTTAGATGTATTGACCAAGTTATTTACATTTAGTAACAAAAGAAAGAAAGAAAAAACATTTAATCCCAAATTGTGCCACACATAAATTAGCTTACCTACCTAAAAAGGTAGATCACCCCCTGCACCTCAACTATCTAAATACTTACACTAATAAAAACCACTCAAGCAGAAGAGGAGCAGGAATGAACTATGTCACGTTTGGCACTGCCATGACCCTAACAGGTTAGCCCGCTACCATCTTAGACTGCATCATCACTTACCATCAGGTGAGATCGCAGTCAAGGGCTAACTTGTAGTGGTTAAAAAAAATCCCGAAAAATGGTCAAGGCTCAGCATAATGCTCTGTATGTTCTATGTTCAGTGCAAACAAAAATCATACCTACTGCGCTGATTTTCAGCCGGAACCCTGATTCTGGTGACACTACGGAAAGCTACGTAGGTACTTAGCTGTAAGCTAGTAGGAAACTTTAAAAAACTTAAATGTCTATTAATATGTATCTGCAAAGTAAAGTAAAGATGAAAATCTCCGGTTACCTGTTATCTTGCCTGATCGATTGGTCCATTTGCTTACACAAACGTTGTTGTACGCCGCCGCTTTAATGTCATTTTGTTTTTATTACCTACCGTCCCTTATCGCTGGACATCCAATATCTTTCAATTATCTTTATTTTTCATGTATTTTTTCTTTGAAACAACATTTAGTTTGTATGTTATTGCAAGGTTATATCTTGATCTTTGACATTTCGGATCTATCAAGTTAGGTAGTAGGTACCTATTCTGGATGTTCCGTTACATTCTAACAAGTAATAACCTCTAAATATGTTCAACGGGACATCTTTGCTGGTAGGGTGGTGTACAATGGTTTGCGTTATTGCCTCACCATTTTAAAATCCGTCGGTAGTACTATAAGCAAATTCAAATTGACTCAGCAGTCAGTAATAACGTAGTCTTTTATAGAACTTTTTTAGCATTCTAAGTTCAAATTTAGAAAAAATATACTTAACAACCCTAATCCTAAACTAAACTGTACTGCTTCTGATTGTGAAGCTTGTAAAACAGTTTATTTATTTAAGAGGATCGTCTAGTTGTAAATTTTCATACAAAAAGTTAATTAATTGAAAATACCTACTCGCATCGCGTTTCGTCACTAGACGATCCTCTTAAGTCAAGGCAGTCAATTGTCATTCAGACAAAATGGCCGTCTCAGTGTTACAGTGATGCGCAAGCATCGCGTCGGTGGCTTGACGAGACAATTAATATCCGGTGTGGAAGGGAGGTCACTATTTTATATGCTACAATGTAAACGCCGAGGTGTGTCTTTGATCTCATCCGCTGGTTGCGAGGTAGGGTTGTCACTGAATAATGAATGTACCTGTCTAATTGATTTCAAAATATTACTCTGATTTAATGTATAAAGCAGTGTAGGATTCTAGGGTTAAAAAATCTGCATAAAACGAATTTGATTGATAGCATAATTACTCGTAGAAACAATTTTATCCTTGTAATGGCTTCAATATTGAAATCAAAATAAGCTTGGATATGCTACACTGACCTTTTATGTATTGAAAAACTTAACTTTTTAAATTTAAACGCAGATCTCTACACTATTGGCTACGGAATCAACACATAAACATAACTAAGCAAATAAATATAAAATTACTTTAATTTTCATTTTAAATATCATTCATTACATAAAACACATACAATTGTTTACAACCCTAATGAGTACAGAGTAGCTCACAGTACAGAGTTTACATTGCCATCATTCAAATCTATGAAGTCGCTATTTACGTTTGACCAGAGCACTCATTACGGATTGTTATTGGAATAATAAAGAGAGAGATACTCACACGTATCCGCCTAATAGTATTCGCACATTGCTATCTACGCACCCGCACACCGCATTGCACTAATTCCATATGCACTTTTCAATACAATACTGAAACTAATGATGTCCGATATTCATAGCATATTAAGTATATCCAATATTAAAAACATACAACTTTATAGTTGGGAATCGACATTTCAGGTTTTTCAAGGAAAAGTCATTAATCTAAGATAATCGTGCACTAATAAGCACGCACCGCACTTTACACATTTTTAAACACCGAAAATTCGACTAACTTCAAAGCCATAAGGTTGCAGCTGAAACAAAATACACTGGCAAAGCCATGCAAATTCTTTTGGCGCATTGTATGCTGTCGACTGATGGCGTTATACTTATTTTTCATAATTTTGAAAAAGTGTGGCACATTCTGTGCGTGCTGATTAATGTGCGATCAGCTTAGATGTGAGGATCGTAACGTCTTTCCGAGTATTCCTTACCGTTGCGAAACGCAATCGCTTTATTCTCCGAGATGATTCCGCGAACTGACACTTCTGTTGTTGTTTATTAATCTATGTTTATATGAACTAGTTTTGTGTGAAGTTGCCCGTTTTGATAGGCTGTTTAGATTATGAAAAGTGTTCTTTTTTTAAAGTAATTTATTTTAATCGACTCTCGAGAAGATTTGAAATGGGCGCCATTTATTATGCAAATGCTGGAAAAGTTTGGGTACTTGGAACCTTTTAGTTTTATTGGATGAGAAAAAGGTTTAAGAGGTAAGATATTGTATGTCATTATTCATTATAATATTATGTTAAGGTTCTTAAGCTCGTTTGATGGGAAATGCTTTTTGACCCACTGTTTTGATTGCCTTATATCAATAGTCAAGGACCTTTTAAGTTTCATGGAGTGGTTACACTTTATTTGTACTTAAAATAATTTTATATTTAATTTTATTTACAATATAATATCTAACTACCAAATATATTTTACAGCCTTAAAAGTAATAGAAAATCCCAATAAGTAGTAGAAAATGCCAAACATTTTAGCAGCTAATTATAGGTATCTAATTATAATCTATGTATAGTGTATACATAGGGTTTCTCAGTAAATTCTCAGATCTAGTGCTAGCCTTTTCCGTAGGAAGCATTTTGAAGGGAATAGCTATTAGCTATGCATAATTATGGAGTAGTTATTCAGTCATTACGATATAGGATTACTGTAAAAACTTCATTGATGTTCATTATTATCTTCCGTAACGAAAATTATATCTTTGATATAATATTTTATCATCACAAAATTTCTAAGACTTTTAATGTTCCTCAATTATCTCTCACAGCAATTATAAATATTATTTAACACAAAAAACGCAATATGTGTCACCTTCCTCGCAGCAATAAAAAACGAGGCAACACAACTCGCAGAAGAGAGATAAAAAAGGCTAAAATAAAAATAATTAATAGCAATGCAAATATTAAATGCAAAACTATAAAAAGTCTCTGAGGTCGGTCTCGCTCCGCTACTTACATATGAAAAGCTTCTGCCAAAAGAGCGGCGCCACGACAAAGTGCCTTAAATTTTTTAATTGCGAGTCGCCTTATGATTATTATGCGTCTTTGTGCATGCACAAGGCAACATGTGTGGAGGCTTTCCCTCGTAATATGCGAAGGCATTGCCTGAGGCCCAAATCAAGAGATGTAGCGGTTTTTAAAACAGCAGCGAATAACATAGTTTGCAAATTTTTTAAAGAATTTGCAAACCGAACATGCGTAGGCTTTCCTTCCGCATTTGCTTATGGCCAAACCTTTCTCATTCGGAGAGGAAACTCATGCTTATTAGTGTGTTGGTGATGGGTTGAAAATGATGAAATGAAGAATAATCTGATACACCAATCCAAGATAACAGATTGCAAAACACGTTGAGTAAAGTGAGCACCGAAATCAGTTTTTGATTGCGATAGCATATAGAGAATAGGTAATCTGTAATACAATCTAGTGATGGTTGGATATGGAAATGTTTTAATCGGGAAGACATCCACATACGGAAATCAGTTTTTACAAGATATGATGTATTAGAAAAAATTCACCAAACGACGTTGAGAACAAACCAAACGACGTTTGTAGGTGCAATAATTTCTAAACCACAGTTTAGATGTCAAATAGATCTAAGACCTAATATCTGGCAAATCTCTACTAGGTAAGCCAATATTTTAGTGTAGTGTAGTGGCTTTTCTGCAGAGAGACCTCTGTATTTCTGTGATAAAAAGTAGCGTTCGCCCGTCTCTGGAATAGCAATTATTTCCGTCTGTCTATCTGCTCGGTCCTGAATTTCGTCACCAGAAGTATCAGAACGGGAAACAAACAGCTTGTCATACAAACTGTCAGTTGAGATTTCTTATCGCCTCCGCCTATGACTTAAGGACGGTCATCGCTCGCACCCTAGCGTTAGAATTTAATAGCTTCGCTCCTTACCAACACTCTATAATATGTGGACCTAACAAGACGCTTTTCACTCGGCACAATATTATAATATTATGCTCATTAGTGGGCATTTATTTTAAGTTTGTCCACAGACTCTTATTATGCGTTAGGATTTTCCGTTTGCGGCTCGTAAACGGTTTTTTTAATGTGAATAAGTAACGTTGCCAGTTTAGAAGATTCCGTTTCCTTTACTTAAATTTATCTTATTTTTAAATAAGGATAAGATTCGAATTGAAGATACAGGACCATGCCAAAGCTTATCAGTCAGTTATGGCAGTGGGTAGGTCATGCTTGCCGTACGAGCGACGGCCGCTGAAGCCGGAAAGTTCGAAAGTAGAGAGTAGAGAACTAGAGACTACTACTTTTCGAAACACGTAGTTAATTGACCAATTTCGGTAACCCAAAATTAAGTCCTTGCTATATCTATTTCGGTGATTCAAAAATAAAAATTCAAAATTCAAATGTTTTTATTCAAATAAACTTTTACAAGTCCTTTCGAATCGTCGAATGAATTTACTTCGAATGATTATATTTTTTATTTTGAAAATGGATGTGACGTGAAATTAAAGTAGGTACTTACCTACTAGATAGACTGAACGAAACTTTATAGATCCTTATTTCACTACGTAAACATAAACTTACTTACGTACGTTACGTTAAACATACCTAACCAGGCAATTAATAAAATTAATTCAAGGACTCATAGTTATAAACCAAGCCAAATCGCACTCTAATAGAAATCTTAACCTCTGACATTTGGACAAACCAAACTTGTACCTTGCATGAGGCACTCCTTAGCACCACCACCTTTTCTTCAGCACAACACAGCTGCGCAATGTGTTTCATATTTGATTTGCGTGTGACGTCACTATACAGCTTGTTATCACACGCCTTTGTTGAAGGCTATGTAACAGGTGCTTTAGAAACTATTTGGTTTTGTAAACACTAGGTATAGTTAAAGTATAGGTACCCATAGGTAAAGGTAGGCACTAAGCAATCATTTTTCCGTAGAAAAATAATTGCTACAGTTACAATAATTGCAACTCTTCAGCTACATTGCCCAAAATCCATTGTCGCAGCAAGAAAACCATATTGATGGTTTTCTTGCTGGTCTCGCATATAGCCGTCTAACTAACACTCGACCAGAAAACGCGTACTTCCCGGTCTCGCGATGTAATGCACTATTATCATAGGTACATGAGGACCGACAGACGGCACGGAACAGCACGGGATTTTCATGCGACGAATAGAAATATTGCTTAATAGTATGACTGAATGAATGTCAATATGAATTTGATGACAGTAAAATTAAATTTCAATGATGATCATGATGATGAAAATCACTTTAGGCGCTAGCGGTATGCTTTAAATAGGCATTGAAATTTAAATTTTACTGTCATACTTTTAAGCTAGATTTCGTTGCGACACGGAATAGTCTCCTGCCGTGCCGTGCCGTCTATGGGAGCAGGCCCTAATAATTTCTTACCTGTTATTGATTTTTCTTTTTCATTTCAGGTAAATCGCCATCTGTTTATGGAAGCGGATTAGGGTAAGTGAGTTACAGAAAAATTCGTGACAACATCACGCAATGTCTTTACTTAGGTATGTAAGAGAAAGTAATGTAATGTAAGTAAAAGTACTTACAAAACCTTATTATATTTCAAATGGGGCGAGCTATAAAAAGGATCAGATAAAATTGGGCCGTTGCCATCAAGCTCTTAAGCCCAGTAATTAATACATGTTCCCACGACTACCAAGAAATCATCGCTTAAAACATTTTTACTCGGATAGTTAGCTTTAATTACACCTGTGGCGGCCATTAGAGAAAATTAAGCTTGTTACAATGAAAGAAAGAAAATCGTATATTTTTTTCTCATACCTCTACGGCTACGCTCTCCATAAACGATCTCACTGGGTGTCGAATTTCGAACATATTACAAAATAGTAGAAGCTTTAGACACGGGTTTAAAAAAATTAGAGACCTACGTTAAAATGTTGATTAAAATTTTGCACAAATGGTTCTTAAGGAAGGTACCAACTAATTATTAACTTGTACTTGTATATCTATGGCAGATTTATAACTCCACGGCCTAAAATCAAATCATATCCGTTTTTTTTCATTATACGCATCAACTGATAGTACCTAATTAATGATTAGCCCCAATGAATAGGTTCATAGATGCTAACAATAATTATTTGACATCTCCTGACCTCTGGTCATCTTTTATGGTCCTTTTGTTAACTTTAAGCAACTGAATTGTATCTGTTTGAATACTTGATTGTTCTTAATTTATGAAATATCATCAATTTATGAAATATTAATTTATTAATATGTTAAATTATTGAAAATTATATCATTAAATTAAATTAATTATTATTGTTTTTATTAATGTAACAAAATTGTAAATATTTACTCATTGTAATTTACAGAGTTGACATAATGTTTTTCTATATATATACCTAATAGTTTCTTTGTTCTTAAAATTGTAACTGTAGACACCATTGTAATGCTGTACCTATATGACTATAATTGGTAGATAGGTACACCATTAGCAGGCCCCACTGTCCACCTTACTTAATAAAAATGCTGTTAAAATCTATCGCTGGCATATCAAATAAATCAAATAAAATGATAAGTACCTAGGTAAGATAATGATAAGTGGGTATAATTAGGGATGTACCTATGTTGTAAAATATGGGATCTTTAATAAATAAATATCGAATGACAATAACAAATACGAAACAACGTTAGTAAAACATATTGACAACAAATCTACCGATATTGGAACCAAAAAAATCTAATTACAAATTTATCTTAATAGAAACGGACCTACTACGGCGATATGACCATCGAAAAACCTCAAACACTATAAGATTTAAACAATAAAGTCAAGCAAAAACGAATTCTATTTAAACAGAGATAAAGTAGAGATTAGGTAGTCGTATATATTTTCAAGTGTCAATAAAATATTCAAACGTACACAGAGTATAAACAATAAAAGTTAGTAATGGCCCGTTCACACTACACTGTCTCCCAAGTCCCGGTCCCACGCTTCATAGCTATTCCCACTTCACCATAATCTAACAAGCTATAGCCATTAATAACTATTAGAGATATGAAAAATATTCCATACGTCATTATACATACCTACTATGTAATTTCTGTATTTTAATTTAGTGTGTCCCATGCTTAACGTTTTCTTCGCATAGTTTGTTTAGTGATTAATTTATGCGACGCTATAGGTAGGTACATATTTATATTGAACGTGATAAAATTGTATAGGTTCTGTACTTCTTTTTTCATAGTAATTTTCACATTCCTGATAAGTGCTGCAATATTAATAAAACCTATTCGTAAGATAGTAAAATAACTTAGAACAGATTTTGTCAGAGTAGTAACGTAATTAATAGAAATGCTTGGATTGGTTTTTTTTTATATTTTAAAGAAAACGCTTCTCAATTGGGATATTGCCCTAAAATGATGTCAAATGTAAATTATTATTTAATGAATATTGAATAGAGGATCATCCAAGAGACACAAAATCCACGTCCCCTGATAGTGTTAAGTTTGATAACCATTTCAAACTATCGAATAAAGTAAAAAAGTGCATCGAACACAAAATCAGTATTTTATACAAAGTCCCATACTTAGTTTGATAAACAGTTGCTGATTTGACTAGTTGTCTGCAAATAGGTACCCGATTCGGCGCACCGATGAACATCGAATGCTCGGAGATTTCTAGACAGATTTTTCTGAGAGGAATCTCGTGCTCAATTTCCGGCGATGAGTTGAGATGATGAGGTATTTACTTCACTGGCTCAATGACACAAAAAGAATCTTTGCCTCCATCTCCTGGAGATGTACTCTTGCCTTTCTTCTGCAAACTCGCGCCAGTAAACTCATTAGCAGTTCAATTATATCGCTCAAATATTATCGTTCAATTTCGTCACAGAACCCTAAATGATCCTATCGCCGATGTCGTTAATAGCCCAGGAAAAGAAATGCTTTCCTATCACAATCAACTTTAAATACTAACCGTTTAGAAGAGATTAATTCATATATTAGCTAAGAGTTATAGCGTGCTTCCAAGCGTTGGTGCGTGTGTTTTTAGTGTTGAGTAGGAATTCGAAGAGGCGGTTCATTCCTTACTGCACACAATACATTACATTGTAAAACCACCTAGCTTTTGGGTCCACATCGAGTCCTATATCATAGTGAGGCTCGAGCGTTTTTTGAAGTGAAAATATCTTTAGCCGCGTTGAGCAGTTTTTGGTAGGGGGTAAACTTGTGGATTCGCGTCACCGTCACCGTCACATCGACATGCGCGCGTGTAATTTTTTTTTTTTTTTTTAAATAAAAACAAAAAAAAATTTTTAAATAGGTATTCGTTTTCACTTCCATCGGCAGTCAGTCTCAGGCCTATGAGTGCCAATTTTTTTTTCATACCAAGGTTTTTACTGTACCTACCTACCTAATACCTATGCCATTCAATGAACTGAAATAAGGGGGGAAGGGAAGACCGTAAGAAAGGAATAAAGCATGTACTAGCCGCAGATTCAGTTGGGGATAAAAACACTAAGTTTAAGTGAATAAAAAAATTGATTCCTGTTTCTAATGACTTTTACCTAAAATACATAGCTCAGGAAAATTTCAGTTAAAATGAGCCAAGCATCTTTTTCTAAACTAATATTGGAGGAGGTACGATTTGTTTGTTTGTTTGTAATGGTATAAACCCAAAAACGAGTCAACCGATTTTAAAAATTCTTTCACTTATAGAAAGCTACTTTATCAGCGAGTAACATAGGCTGCTTTTTATCCCGGAAAATTAAGGAGTTCCCGCGGGAAAAAGAAAAAACTCAAACCACGCCGACAAAGTCGTGGGCACCTGCAGCTAGTTTAAAATACAGAACCACAATTCTTCATTTTTAAACCGCGTCCAACATACTAGCGAGTTATGCGTGCGTCGAAGTGTTTGCCTCGTAAAATCTCCTAAATCTATACTATAATGGAGGTAAAGTTTGAGGGGGTTAGGAGGTTGTAGGGGGTAGGTAATCTCTGGATTTACTGAACCGATTTTCAAAAATTCTGGTACCAATAGAAAGCCACATTATTTGTGAGTATCATAGGCTATATAATTATACTAGCTGATGCCCGCGACTTCGTCCGCGTGGATTGAGGTTTTTCGGTTCCCGCGGGAACTATTTAATTTTCCGGGATAAAAAGAAGCCTATGTGCTATTCCAGACTATAATCTATCTCTGTGCCAAATTTCATCCAGATCCGTTCATCCGTTGGAGCGTGATTGAGTAACAAACATACATCCATACATCCATCCATCCAAACTTTCGCATTTATAATATTTATTTGATTAACCCAAAAAATTAGGGGGAATAAGAGAAAACTTAAACCAAGCCGGCGAAGTCGCATCAGCTAGTTCAAAATAAAGAACCACTGCTTTCTTCATTTTTAAATCGCGTCTAACATACACCATACTTACAGAGTTATGCGTGCGTCGAAGTGTCGTGCGTTAAGTTTGTTCGCCTCGTAAAATCTCCACACCTGGACGGAATAAATTAAAAACAAAACCAGTCGCTTTTCAGTTGGACAAAGCTAAATTACGAATTAACCTCGAGATGCAGGTGATAAGCGACAGGTGAAGAGTATTTTGTAACCATTCCTTATGTAACTCTTATTATTTGTATAAGATGGCGTGATATGACGAAAAAGGCATTCGTTCACTGCACAAATATTTAGCTTTATTGATTTTATAGTATACTAAATAATTACTTAAGTTTTTATTTATTCCCGGAGATGTTTCCTGCCTTTATACCAAATAGATTAGCTGATGCCCGCGACTTCGTCCGCGTGGTTTAAGTTTTTTGATTCCCGCGGGAACTCCTTAATTTTCCGGGATAAATAGTAGCCTATGTCACTCTCCAGGTCCTCAACTATACCCATGCCAAAAATCACTTCGATCCGTTTTTTTTTTTTTTTATCCACTACAAGTTAGCCCTTGACTGCGATCTCACCTGATGGTAAGTGATGTTGCAGTCTAAGATGGTAGCGGGCTAACCTGTTAGGGGCATGGCAGTTATGTTAAACCCATACCCCTATTCGGTTTCTACACGGCATCGTACCGGAACGCTAAATCGCTTGGAGGCACGTCTTTGCCGGTAGGGTGGTAACTAGCCACGGCCGAAGCCTCCCACCAGGCCAGACCAGGGAAAATTAAGAAATTATAAAGTTCCAAACCCTGCCGGGGATCGAACCCGGGACCTCCGTACGTTAAGGCAACAGCGCTCAACACTGCGCCACGGAGGTCGTCAAAACGTCGTCGTCGGTTGCTCCGTTGCGGCGTGATTGAAGGACAAACCAATAAACCAACAAACCAACAAACAAACACACTTTCGCATTTGTAATATTACTTTGGATTTTGTCTTAGGTTAAATTAGAGCATATTTACCTACTTGTAAACTAAGGCTGTTCGACCTCCTTTTCGGGTGGCCGTGAGTTCGATACTCAGGCACGCACTTCTAAGCTATGTGCGTTTTAATCAATCAAATATCACTTGCTTTAGGTAATGGTGAAGGAAACCATCGTGAGGAAACCAGCGTTCCCGAGAGTTCTTCAAATAAGGAACTAACGTTCCAAAATGTTCTCGAAGGTGTGTTTTCTGTTTTGCTATCAAAAATTCTCAGGCTTGCTGAAGTCTACAAATCTCAAAGATTAAATCCTCATGATACTTTCCTTCGCTGTGAAATCAAATAAATATTATAAATGCGAAAGTTTGGATAGATGTATGGATGTAATCATGTATGGATGTTTGTTACTCAAACACGCTCCAACGGCTGAACGGATCTGGATGAAATTTGCCACAGAGATAGATTATAGTCTGGAATAGCACATAGGCTACTTTTTATCCCAGAAAATTAAAGAGTTCCCTCGGAAACCGAAAAACCTCAATCCACGCGGACGAAGTCGCGGGCATCAGCTAGTCGAATAATAGGTATATTCTTGCACATAACTGTGAAAAGTTAGACGTGCGTGCCTGGGAGTCGAACCCGAGACTATCACTAGGTTACAAAATGTTGATACTCCGTCCAATTGGAAACGACTAAACGATGGCAACACTAACAAAAATAAACACACACGTTTTACATAATCTGCGCACTCATATTCAAAGGAGGCTTTATATATTCAAAGGCTGTCTTTTCAGATGTCCGTCGGTCTGTCAGCAACAATAGGCGGGACAAAACACGGAATATTTTCCCATATGGGCGCACAATACGGCTTTGTGATGCGCGCGCGCATCGCTTTTCAAATCGCGTATTCCGCTTTCAGTATTGTTTTCTGTCTTAGCCTTTTTTAGATTTCCTTGTTTCGGATCATTGTCTGTTCGGGATTATAATGAGTGCAGGTACAATATGCCTACAGAACAAAAGGTTTTATCATACTAATATTATAAATGCGAAAGTTTGTCTGATTTTGTTTGTCCTTCAATCACGCTGCATCAGAGCAATGGATCATATAAAGATATATAGTATAAATAGATATATGAGATACTAGCGATCCGCCCCGGCTTCGCACGGGTATAGCACTAATAATCCTAATCTATATAATATAAACTATCCTATCTCTCAAGTTAGATCGAACTGCACATGGTGTGCGAATTTTATTATAATCGGTTAAGTGGTTTAGAAGTCCATTGAGGACAAACATTGTGACACGAGATTTATATATATATAGATAGTTGAAGGCCTGAAGAGTGACATAAGCTACCTACTAGTAATCCCGGATAATCAAAAACGCGGACGAAGTAGCGGGTATCAGCTATTACCTATAATAAAAATAATTATCTCCTAAATTGCGTAATTTGTAAAACACTTCAAAATCAAAAAAAAAGTAAAACACCGATTCAAATTTTTGGCCTGAATATAAAAATGTGATGTCAATGGAAAGCTATGAAATAAATTTATATTTACTCTTACATTTAAGTAACTTATTTATGTGAATTTTTGTGTCATTTGTAAATAAGTTATAATATATTAAGTAGGTACCTAATTATATTCAAAAACCCGTGTAGGTACTCAATTGCAATAATTTCAGATAAAAATTGCAATTTCAACGTATTATCTTATTATCCAGCGATCATTTTCTTTATTAAGAGGTTTTTGAATAAAGTTTTAAAAATATTTTGTTTTCAGTCACTAGCGTTAAACAGCATTGAGTTTTAATGAATTTTTCATATGATATTTTTTATTGACCGAGCGAAGCGAAGGTCTCTGAGTCTACTTGAGTGAATTTGCACTTGTCCGTCCGTCCGTCCGTCCGTCTGTCAGAGCCTTATAACTTCTGAATTACTGAACGTAATTACTTCAAATTTAAATATAATAATATGTAAACCGATGGCCTCCAGCCGAATATGGCTTAAAAAGTTATAAAAATCTTTATATCACGGGGGCTCTCATAGAAGCGAATGCGAAGTAAAATATTTTTTATAGCGTTACATAGGGTTGCGGTATAGGTATCATTTTAAATTAGGAATAGAGTCTAAAAATATTTTTTCTTTAATTTTCCCCCTAAAATTGACGAAATGGGGGGCTTTCAAAGTGGAGATTTTCTAACGTCCAAAGTTGACCTCAGAACTCTCAATTTTCTGAAAGGCTGAGCCTAAAACTTGATCAATAATTATTTGAATTATATTCTGTACTTGAACAACAAATACTAAAATTAGAT
Organism: Erebia ligea; assembly: GCA_917051295.2. NCBI lineage: Eukaryota > Metazoa > Arthropoda > Insecta > Lepidoptera > Nymphalidae > Erebia > Erebia ligea. The sequence continues at coordinate 6,813,932 of OU785241.1, forward strand.
AAATATTATAAGGAAACGAAATTATTTAATTTGTAATGAGCTTCAGTATTTTAACAGAACTTCACAATGATCTCAGTAGATGGCGTTCTGTAAAAGTTTATTTGTTTGTGCATAAAAATAATATTACAATATATAGTTAAAACTATCTTATGGATACCGCGAGGTCTCAGTTCGGGGCGAACCACTAGTTTAGTCGAAACACCTTTAGCCTTGATGTGATCGAAAACTGAATTTATTACATGTAAGACATACACTGGTGGCGATTCTAGAATGCAACTCTCTAAACTAAACTAAAATTAAGAATCGCCAAATTTAGCTTTTCTATTTCCATTTGCTATTCTGTATATGCCTCCATCTAAATTTAGGATGTGTAAAATCCTCGCTAGGCTAAAGTCTAAATTGAATTGTGAGTGTTACCATATACAGAAACAAAAATTGCACAATTTGTCTTTGTTTTTTGCACAATAATCGTAATAATACTTTTTGCGACTAAAATCGAATTAAATGGCATTTCATACGAAAAAAAATTATTTTATTTTAATAAAATTGATGTTCCTTGCACCAACTACGTAATAAACTGCCAAAAAGAGACATTTTGTCAATGCTACTTAGGCAGATTCCGAGTTCCATGATGCTACCACATACTACCTCTATGTTTATTCGTCTGTGGCGGTCAGTTGTCACTTGCTATTCCCTTAAAGGACTTGTATCCAGGGCCGTAAAATAAATTAAATGCTATTCCGTTGTCTTTGGTACATAACTTGTTTGTTTTCATTTCGATTTTCGAGATTTCACAAAAAACTGAATGAAGCGAGTAAAAGAGCAAATTAAAAGCAAATGTATCTTCTAGTAGAGAAATTCCATCCTAAAAATTAAGTTATAACCTTTGCACCAAGAGCGTAGAACGTCAAGTCTCCATGGACATCCTCGGTCACCCTGGTGAATATCTTGGTGGCAAGCCTATGAAAGTAAAAGGCTACAAAAGGAAGCAATTGGTACTGCATCGGAAATTATCGCTGCTGCAACGACAGACATCTAGGAGTTGGATCACTAGGTATCGTTCGCCTATCATCCTCTGATTCCGAAATAAAACGAAGTCCAGCACAGACTACAGTATATAAACGAAGTCCAGTTTTTGTGAACCACGTACCGTTTAATATCCTAACTGATGCCTGAATCTCATCAAGTCTAGGCCAGTCGGGTCGAACATAAAAGTAGATTTATATAAATAGAGAGTGACTAACCTAACCTGCGCGAATCTGTCTCGTTTAGTATCTAGCGTCTCAAATACAGTTTAAGAACCTTTTATCAGTGTAAGACTTATTAATAATAAACCACCTGTGTGGCTTAGAATCATATTAGTTTTATTTGAAAACCCCCTGCTATATAAAGGGGTCCTAGTCTATGCTAGGACCCGTTAAGTAGGTAAACCCTGCGTAACCTATCTGATTAGGTTGCACAGAGAATGTACAACGAAGTGCTTGAAGTCTAGTCTACCTAGACCCAGGCACTCTGTTACAATAAGTATAAATAAGTTGATTTTACATGTAATAGCTATTTATAGTTGATGTTTAGGTTATAGGGGATGTGTTTGTATGATTGTACCATCGAATTAACCAATTTTGATAAATTTTAGTACATAGCTAGGTAGGCTTACATCCGAAATATACCTACTATTTCTATTTTTTATCCAAGAGAATCCAAGGGTTCACAAGCATCATCTTATTATACCAATATGTTGAAAAAGAATGTATATTGAAGAAATATGTATACATAACATTGTTATGTATCTAATGTTAATAAAATTATATTATATTGATATTTATTCAATTTTATTTAGGTACCTAGTAGATTGTTATAAAAGAATAACACAAAAATAAAAAGATTTAATTAATTTTCTTTTTATTAATTAAAGTATATTAATAAATCCTTGTCTAATTATTCTTGCTTATGCAAGGAAATTCACATCTTATTCTCTTCTTCTTGGAGAGACAGCTATGCAAGGCCTTTGATCCACAACCACTTGCAGCCAAGAATAGTAGCAGCGTCTTTGCTGGGATATCCTTAATTATTAGCCTTATCCGGGTAGAAAAGGCTATGTTAGTGCATTAGCGCAGGGCAGTAGTAACAGATGATGTGTAAATGTGTTTCTGTCGCCTCAGCAGAGCCTCTGCAGCTGTGTTCTGGAGCTTGAGATTGGATACATGTCGGTTCAACCAATATTTGCCCCGTTAGACTTGGATCAATTTGTTCTGTGAATTACTTGGTTTTCATCAGCACTATCTGCAAAATACACAGAATTTTTGTATTTGGTATTTTATGGAAGGTATAAGGGTTACTTGAAAAAGCTTGAACTTGTATATTTTGTCAGTTCAGTGATAACATGCATATTACTGAACGAAGCTAAGTCTTCCAAGTCTACTTGAGTTAATTTGCACTTGTTCTTTAGATATAACTGAAATACTATGTGTTGCCTACTGACTGCATACTTAAATATACCTACTTAATTAACATTTTTTACAACATTCTAAGTAATTTATACATAATATTATGATGCAGTGGATGTGGTCTTGATAAATCAAGGCAATCTAAATAATTTTTAAAATTACTCTTCTGCCTAACCCATACTACAGTGGTAGATGTCCCTAAACTTAAACTAAAAAATTTCAAAATTCAAATGTTTTTTATTAAACTAAACTTTTACAAGTACCTACTTTTGAATCGTCAAGTGGATCTACCACTGGTTCGGAATGCCATTTCTACCAAGAAGAACTAACAAGAAACTCGGTGGTTGCTCTTCTCTCTTTTCTTAAATAATTCATTACACTAGCGGCACGCTATGATGGCCGGTTGACACATTACAATAGGTCAATTTATTCTCGAACAAAAAACAATTAAGTTTTTTTAAATTTATGAATCTCTGCACATCACTATCGTCATAGCTATCGTCAATAAAGTAATACAATTATTTCCTTCAAAGTCGTTATCAATTAATACGGAACGTTTGTCCAACCGGCCATCATAGCGTGCCGCTAGTGTAGGTTATTTCAAACTAGTTAGGTACACTTAGGTATAGGTTTGGGTAGATATAAGTATGTATAGCTAAGTACCTAATACAAAACAGAATCAACTAATGATTGAATTCTTTTATTGTATGGGTTCCAGCTACTACTAGGTACTAGATATACCACAGAAGAAGCAAAAAGCATGAGCTGATTCCCTGTATGGTGTATTCACTAGTTATTACTACGGAGCTACTGACCATTGGGTTTGCGTACCTAAACAGTAGGAAAGCAACTCTTATGGTATAACTGTCTGTCTGGTCACAATTTGCATTATGTTATTTACCTAAGATTATGAATATTACAAAATTAGCTTTCTTTTGGAACAACCAGAGGTATATTTTGTCAGTTTAGAGAAAACATGCATATTTGACCGAGCGAAGCAGTCTCCAAGTCTACATAAGTGAATTTGCACGTCTTGCTCTTTAGATATAACTGAAATACTATGTGCTACCTACTTAATTAACATATCTATACTTACTAATATTATAAAGAGGTAAATCTGGATCTACTGACCCGTATTTGAAAATTCTGGTACCAATAGAAAGCCACAATTATTTGTGAGTGTCATAGGCTTTAAATTAACCCGAAAAATTAGGGAGTTGCCGTGGGAATTTAAAAACCTTATTTCACGCGGACGAAGTCGCGGGCATTTGCTAGTTTTACAATATTCTGAGTAATTTATACTACATAATATTATGTTGCAGTGGGTAGGGTCCTGATTTATAGGTTCTTGATAGGTTTGGGTAGATAGGTATAGCTAAGTAACTAGGTACCTAATACAAAAGGAATTAGCTTGTGAATTTTATTCTTTTCTATTCTGAGTTCTAACTACCTAGTACCTACCATAGAAGAGGCAAACAGCATGAGGTGATTCCCTGTATGGCGTCTTCCCTAGTTTATTTTGGTTTTCTTAGGAAACTCCAGAGCTACAGACCATTGGGTGTGCGTACCTAAATGGTACGAAAGCAACCCTTGAAGTGCAACTAAGTATGTCCGTCCAGTCACAATTTGCATATGTTATTTGCCCTTTGAATATTAACTAAGATTTGACCCTAAAATTACCTTTCTCTCGAAACAACCAGAGCTGCAACAACGTTTTCTTCCACCGACCAGAAAAAGAAGCTTTACTTCCATTTTAACTGTTAATTTTAGCTGTTATCATTTTAAACACTAAGTTCAATCCCAAATGCACCTAATAATGCATAGAAATTACATTTGAACTATTTAACTTTTTGTGAAAATTCGTGTTTATTTTGCTTAAATCCGCTTCTCTAGACTTAGCGGCCACCTTCCGAGGTCCTGTCTAAAATTGGAGAAAAATATCCAATTTTAGTTTGACGTTTCTTAATTTTGGCGTTCAAAACGTCGACTAGAATAGCATTTCGTTAAATCATCGCTAAATTGAGTAGTTAGAGCTGTCAGATTTAATTTTAGGTTAGACCTGTCAATTAAGTGTGTTTTCAGAATAGCAGACGTCGCTAAGTCTAATATAAGCGATTCTAATTTAGAGAAACTAACAGAGAATTGGCACCACTGTGTCTCTACTCTCTATGGTAAGTCATGTTTTGACCAACAGATTTAAATATTTAAATTCCTCAGAAAATGTAGTATGTTACTATGTAGGTAGGTACTCTAGTACCTACCTATATAAAAACTAAATATTGAATATTTTTACTCTCTTGTCTTTTTATTTTGTATTTTGTCTCTACATTATTACTCAGGCCGACTTGCACAACGATGCTGTCACTTTTTGACAAGTTTATTTAGGGGTTGACATGAAAAAGACAGGTAAGAGAATTTAACTAATACACATTTATGTGCAAGTGCAAGTGGGCCTTAGAGCGAAAACACATTAAAGGGACCGGACAGGGTACAATGTTTGCATTTTACAGGAACTTTCATCCTATTGCGCTAAGTAGGTACCTACCGTGTGAAACTCCTAAAAAAAAATACAGATACAGTAGGTGAGTGAGGTACACTTTATACGCCAGACAGTTCTCTTGTCACTGGTTTATTTTCGCTCTTATCTAGGTGCAATAGGTAAGTATTATGAAAAGTTGACGAAAGAATTGAAAATGTTAGTTTAACTGTAGCTTAGCAACGTTCACTTCCTGAACAGTGAGAATTTCGCAAATATTTGCAAAACCCTTTTTGTCCTTAAGCATTTAATGATTCAGCCAACGCGACAATACCCCGCAAGAGTCGACAAAGGAGTGAGCTGAGCGGCATAGACAACGAGCGAGGTTTTGTCTCGACCATAGACAAAGGGTCTTTTATCCGCGAGACAATGGCGACCTGTCTTTACCTCATTTATCATACAGCCAGGTTACTTTCATCCAATAATTACAATGTAGGCACATCGTCCAATGAGGCTGAGCGTTCAAATTAATTATAAAACTCCTCGGCACTTCTCATTCCTTTGTCGAGGTAATAAAGTGTACATTCTAGAACCCGTGGGCTGTTAATGTTACACAAATTCTGCGCCAGCCTATCATAACTGGAGTCCAAAAACAATAATTTAAGAATTATGGGCGCGATCATATCACACGTAATGTTGGAGACAACGCAGACATAATTAGTATTACGATGACGTGATAAAATACCCTACCCATTCTATTAATTCAAAAAAGGAATGCCATTTAAAAAGTTAACGCGTTTGAAAAGAACAAACACCACTGAAATAAGATCTCGGATATGTGCTTTATTTTTGGAGACACGCAGTCTTTGAAACCGGTTTGAGTTTCGGGGTCCCATACATTCGAATTACGAGCTAGCGTTAAGTGGAGGCGACATTAGTATAAGATAATAATTCTTAGAATCACGTTACAAACATTATAAGGTGAGAAATGGTACGGATCTCGAAATTGGTAATTACCTTCAAGTTTAAGTTCTATGGCTGATATAAAATGCGTTTGTTCTCATGGTTTCTGGAATCTCCTCAGTATTCGGGTTACGTTAAACGAGTAGGTAGTTATTACGGTTGGATGTGCGTCTATGTAATACGAAACTGTGCTTATCAATTCTTAGGCAAAAGCAATAAATAAAACATATTATTTTGGACATCTTTCGATCTGATTGTAACGTTTTTATGAGTCACTTGATGATGCCCACGACTTCAACCACGTGTTTTTAGTTTCCAAAATTCCCGGAAGAATTTCCGGTAGTTTTCATTTGTTTTAAGTTGTCCTTCAAACATTTCGCAACAGAGCAACGGATTGACGTGCCTTTTTGCATGGGTAGGTATTATTGAGGACCTGGAGAGTGAAATAGGCTTTTTATCCCGGAAAATTAAAAATTTCCCGTGGGAATTAAAAAAACTTAATCCACGCGGACGAAGTCACGGGCATCCAGCTAGTACTTACTCAATATTCAATAATTAATAAATACCCTTATGGTTTATTTCATAGGACATACAGGTATACATTTCTTATTACGTCTTGTTTTGACTCTACAACGGGTTCGGAAGAAAATTCTACTGAGAAGATGAAGACGAAGTTTGAAGGACAAACGAACAAACACATTTTCGTCTTAATAATAATATTAGTACGGATTTATAAGTCAACTAGCTGATGCCCGCGACTTCGTCCGCGTGGATTGAGGTTTTTCGGTTCCCGCGGGAACTCTTTAATTTTCCGGGATAAAAAGTAGCCTATGTGCTATTCCAGACTATAATCTATCTCTGTGCCAAATTTCATCCAGATCCGTTCATCCGTTGGAGCGTGATTGAGTAACAAACATACATCCATACATACATACATCCATCCATCCAAACTTTCGCATTTATAATATTTATATGGATTAAGACAAAAGCTTTGATTTACCTGCTTTATAAAATTATATTTGGACAGAATGAATTAATTAGCGCTGTGATGGGCGTACTGGGATTAAATGAGACACGTCTGTTCTTCACTAGGTTCGATTTATTACTACTTTACTTACTGCTACACTACATCATTCCCCTAAATGAAAAAAAAAACAAAAAGGTATCTATTTGTTTTTTTTTTTTGAATGTGTACAATAATTACTTATATGGTAATAGAAAATGAAATTCTATAAAGAACATATTATTAATATACTTATTTGCTAAAAAAAAAATAGAGTAGTAAATAGGTATTCTAACAATTGACATGAATTCAATGTTCGATAAATTGTACGACAATAAAAAAATTACGTAAACAAGAATATAACAAACATTATTGTTGTATTATATTATATAATTTTAATTATGTTTTATAAAGTTTCGTACGATTTTTATGAATAACTTCAATTTTGTTATTTTTAATTATTTCAACATTAGGTTCAATATCTCTTATGACTAAATATGGACCTTTATACAATGGATCCATCTTATTCTTACTTTCATTTTTAACCAAAATTAAATCGTCTTTTTGATAATGAACTGGTTTTTTATTTTTATCATAAGTTAATTTTCGATCTATCTTACTATCAATTAACCTTTTTCTCGCATCTTTATGCGCAAGTTGTAATCTATATTTCAACTGTAATGCATAATCGTCTGCACAATATAATGGTTCTATAATATCACCTTTCAATCGACTTGGAATATGACACTGTTTACCAAAGACTAATTCATACGGAGTATACTTTGTTGCTGTATGTATGGTTGTATTAAAAGCAAAACACCAAAATGGTAGCCAATGACTCCATGTGTAAGTATTTTCCTCACATTGTATACGCAAAAAGTTTCTTAGATTTTTATGGGTATTTTCTAACGCACCTATACTCTGATGATGGTAAGCTGTGGAATGGATTTTCTCTATTCCTAATAACTTACATGTTTCTGCCATTGTAGACGATACAAACTCTTTTCCTTTGTCTGTACCGATGACGTCAGGAACGCCGTAACGTAATATAAAATTACTAACTAATGCACTGGTTACTACCTTAGTTTCCTTTGATGGTAATGGGTATGCTTCCACATACTTGGTAAGCTCACACTGGATGGTAAGTATGTATTGATTACCTGCATCATCCTTATCTAATGGACCAACGAGATCTAAGAATATCTTCTCAAACGCTGAACTTGCAGTTGTTGTTATTACCATAGGTTCCTTATGACTTGGAGAGTGCTTCATAACTTGACATTTGATACACTTACTTACATAGTTCCTAACATCTGCTTCTAGTCCTTGCCAGTAATATTTATTCTTAATATTATTTACCATTCGTCGAATACCTGCATGTCCGCTCGAAGGTAATAAATGATAATCATTTAATATAACTCTCTTCTCGTCTTTATCCGTAATTCTCTTAACATTTCTTAATATATGAATTTGGGGACCGGTCCACATATTTCTACTTTTTATCTCTTCACACAACTCTTTTAAAAATAACGTGTTGTATACGTCTTTTAATATACATATTTCTTTCACATTTATTTTATTACAAAAATCTCTCAACATATTCGCAAATACGTCTCGCGTGAATTGCGACATAAAATTGAGGTTAATGTATATAATTGATTGACTTTCTACATACGCTAAACATCGATCTTCCTCAGTTATTTCTCTTTTTACTCGTAATCTATCTATCCATTTACCTTCGATAAACTTCATTTCCACGGAACCACTGGGAATACGCAATATTTCCGCTACTCTAGGTTGGCCTGACCTATCGTTGTCAGAAACATTAGGTATACTTGGGTTTCCTAAGCTACTGTTATCAACACTATTATCTAATTTTCTTCTTTGTGCACGCGTCATTACCATAATTTTTTGATTGATATCCTTTAATTCGTTCGAAGTAATGGTTACCCTACTCAATGCATCCGCTACTACGTTATCTTTTCCTTTAATGTAAACAACATTGTAATCATACTCTTCAAGCTTTAATCTAAACTTTAATAATCGGCTAGAGGGATCTTTCATGCTAAATAAATATATAAGTGGTTTATGATCTGTCATAATCGTAAATTTTCTGCCAAATAAATATGGTCTAAAGTATTTAACACTCCATACAATTGCTAACAACTCTTTTTCTATAGTCGGATAATTTAATTCGGCTTTATTTAATGGTCTACTCGCGTAAGCTATGGGTTTCATATTTCTGTTACACAAAACTGATCCGATAGCTATACCGGACGCGTCGGTTTGTAAAATAAACTCGTTGTTCTCGGAAAAATCTGGGTACTGTAGAATAGGTGGAGATACTAGACCTTGTTTTAATTTTTCAAAAGCTTTTTGACATTCATTCGTCCATTCAAAAATTGATGTTTTCCTACAAAGTTTATTTAATGGTACAGTTATTTCAGAAAAATTTGGTATAAATTTTCGGTAATAATTACAGAACGCTACAAAACGTCTCACCTCGTCTGTACTTTTTGGAATTGGATAATTTTGTAACACCTTAACCTTTTCTGGATCTGGTAAAACACCATCTGATGTAACAAAGTGACCTAAATATAAAAGTTCGGTCTTTAGAAATTCACATTTTTGTGGATTAACCTTTAAATTTACCTTTCGAAGTCTTTCGAATATATCTATTAAATTTTTGTTATGAGATTCTAAATTACGCCCATATACTATTAGATCGTCCATGTAAACAAATGCCTTATCGCACGTAAGACTTGATAACGCTATAGACATGACACGGGAAAAAGCACTGGGGCTTATTTTAAGTCCCATTGGAAGACGCATCATTTGATATTGTCCTGAATTCGTTGTAAATGCTGTAACTTTTCTACTATAAGGTTCTAAGCTCGCTTGGTAGTATGAAGACTGAAGATCTAAATGACTAAAATACATAGCACCTGATAAGGAATCTAATATCTCGGTTATGTTTGGTAAAGGAAATTTATCATCCTGAATTACATTGTTTACTTTTCTGTAATCAATAACTAATCTCCATTTTTTGTTATTGTCTATAGACTTTTTTGGAACCAAAAGTACTGGACTATTCCAATCGCTATTTGTCGGTTCTATAATATTTTCCTTCAACATGTTTTCAATTTGCCTATCCACTTCCGATTTCAATGACTCGGGAATTCTATATGGCTTAACATAAACAGGTTTCGTGTTCGGTTTTATGCTGATACTTTGTTCCATTATGTTAGTTGTACCTAACGTATCGCCTTCTAAGTAAAATACATCGGCGTATTTAGCACATATGGATTCTACCTGGTTTCGTTCGTATGAACTTAAATGTTTCAACTTCAATGTTTGTAATAATTTTTTAACTCTTTCTACTGAACTGTACGACTTATCAAATGTACATATCTTGTAATCATTTAATGAATTTAATTCTGGGTTAAATATATTTAATTTTTCGTCCCTTTCGGATGTATTAAGTAACCTAACTGGCACCTTGCCATCATGAACTTTTACTAAACTTCCTGCTAAATATATATTTTCTGAAAACTGTTTCGCGTTCAAAACATACTCATTTCCTGAAACAAATGATTTATCTATCGAAATAAAATGTATCGATTCACTTCTAGCTGGCAATGTTAAATAAATTTGACTTCCACTACTTTTATTTATTTGTATCGAACACTTTTGTCCTCGAGTTTACAAAGTTAGCTCATTCGTTCGTAAGTTGATATTTGCATTATAAGCTCGCAAGAAATCTAATCCGATAATTCCGTCCGCCTGACACGGCATTTCGTCCAATACATGGAACTTATGATGGAATAATACATTTGCACGTGTTTCTAAATCTATCCACGCTATTTTCTGTGAACTTATTTTACCTCCTAGACCACAAATTATGGTTTCGTTACTATATAACTTTATGTTACTAGATAATCTATCCTTATGTATGACAGATAGGGTTGCACCTGTATCTAATAAAAATGAACACTCTACACTACCTAACCTAAACCTTAAAATATCTAGACCGTCACACGAAGTTAATATCTTATGCTCGAAAAAACTGAAAATTATCATTTAACTCACTATTTTTCTGTTCTGAGTCAATCTGATTTTCACCAACATATGCTTTATGTTGCGTTACGCCACGACCTTGACCTCGAATTCTACGGGAATAGCCACGGGTGTAGTGGTTACGGTAACGATTTGGAGCAGTATTGTACCTTCCACGGTAATTCGAGTTATTATTACCACGGTAATTATTATAGTAGGAAGCACCTGGGTAAATACGAGTATTATTATAGTACTGACCTTTGTTCGAAGAACTTCCACGAACTGGGTAATGCTGGTATCTTCTTATTCCTCTCGACTTACCTCTCATGTTCATCACTACTTGACCGGATGGTAGAGACGATTCTTCGTCCTCTGCCGCACGAATTGCGTCCTTCAACTCCTGGTAGTCTCGAGCTGCAATGATGGTACCTAGCCTTCTGTTACGAAGTCCATCTGCAAACCGTTTTACAGCTAATTTTTCATTAATCGGTCTTAAAATCGCACTCGCTGTATCATTGGAATCTGCTTGGGAAATCGTCAACTCAACAAAAAGTTCCTCCAATTTATTACCAAAATCTCCAATAGTTGATTCATTTTGAGATAATTTATTCAATTGAATCAATAAAGAATTTGCTGATTTTTTCGTTAGTAAAAACTTTTTGATATCTAAGGTCAAATCATTTACTGTCTTGTAATCAGGTTGTAATTTTAATCTAGCTATTTTAGTTAATCTAGTTTTGAGTACAAAAGAAATCAGCAATTTCTTGTCTTCCGTTTTTAATAAGCAAGAATCGTACATTTCTATGCCTTGTATTATCTTTTCAGTCGTCACTTCATTTCCATCCATTACAGGAATTAAAATACTAGCAGTTTTTAAATCAAAATTCGCCATGTTGTTTGATGATACCGTAGACTCCCTATAAAGTAATATTTTACGATAACTACTTTCTATATTCTTACATAAATTTTCTATAATTAACTCTGAATAATCACTTGATAATTCTTTAGAATGCAACGTATTAATATATATTTTATATTTTCCATATATTTCTATGCCCTTTTTAATTTTACTTTTCCCTATTTCTTCTAATCTTCTATTAGGACCTAATTTTCTAAGACTTACCCTTATATCTTCTAATTCATTATAAAAGCTTTTTAATTGTATTTCCATTAAACATATTTATAAAAAAAAAAGGAAAACTTAACAGTTCATAAGAAAAGTTCTTTAAAAGTTCTTTAATTCACTCATGCTTTAGGCAGGCACTTTGCACTTGTTAACATTTTTTACCGCACGCACTTTATTTATGAAACACTAAACCGCACAATTTGACTTCAGTTTAAACTCTCTCCTGTTCCTGTCCTTCTCGGTTTCCTCCTCCTGCACGACCTGACCAGCGTTGCTGCAGCCTTCTCGTAAAATCAGCGCGGACTCCTTCCGAGACCCAATTTTGGTGGCATTTTTTATATTTAGTGATGCTCACATATATTAGCGCAATACCACATATCGCCAAAATTGAAGCTAATAGCACGTTGTTAATGTTTATCTCCGAATTATTGCCGTCTTGAATTACCACTTCTTTGTTTTGGCATTCACATTTCGAACACTGTTTTCCCATGGTGAAATATTCTATTTTTCTTCTTGGTATTTATTTTATAACCTTGATACTTTTAGACTTTTAGGCTTTTCAATAGATGGCTTTTCTTCTTTTTCGTGTCACATCCTGGTATGATTGAATATGATTTCCCCATTTCCAGCACTTAGGTATATTTCGGATTTATCGCCTCTGTCCGTAGCAGATCAACAAAATAATAATAAAAAGAATTGCTGAACCGATTATGGTAAAGTCCATCAGCCAGGCTTTAAAAAATTTATCTATTTTTATCAGAACTTCAGGACTGGCTTCAATCATTTTTAAAACTTATTTCTTCAATTGAGGCATCGAGGCACACAGGAATTCGCACCGTCCGCATCTAACCGGCCGACATCCGACACCGCGGAACGCGCATGGCAAGGGTCGCCATGTGATGGGCGTACTGGGATTAAATGAGACACGTCTGTTCTTCACTAGGTTCGATTTATTACTACTTTACTTACTGCTACACTACAAGCGCTATTAATTAGGTATGCTAAAGAAATATTGCGAAATATTCGCTTCCTATTCCTAAATTATAATGGAGTGAGTCAGAATAGATTTGAATACTTAAAACTCCTTATACATTGTCAAATTCTGTGCTACCGAATCTTAAGTTTACGTAGTTACATATAAAAGTCGGATTATCATTGCAAATACAAATTACTGTTCGTAAGAGAATGCTAAGTATTAGTTACTACTATTACCTATTCTGTGGTATTAGGGCTCCCACACAAAACTGCGATGCGATGCGATACGACGTCGCATCGACGAAACCTGCGATGCAAATTGCTGCGATGCGATTTCGTGCGGCAAAGCGTTGGTTCAGGTGACCGTATGGTCACCTGAACCAACGCTTTGCCGCTTTGCCGCTCGACGGTTGTCTACCGGACTGGACTGTTTTTAGAAGTCTAGTGACATGGATCGAAAGAAGCGTGTTGCAGTGCTGTTATTGTTAAATAGATATAGAAAAAAAAGAAGATTTTGGGTTCATTCACTTATTACAATAATGAACGCCGATGGGAACTATTTTATTCGAAAATACAATAGTTTGAGAACAAAGGAAGATAAATTTTTTGATTATTTTAGAATGAGCATATCTTCATTTGTCCCAAAGGACGGGGCGCTCCTCAATTAACGTTATTAAAAAATCCACGTCAACGTTTGCTATTTTTCCACACAACGACGGCGGCGCCTTGCCCACACGCTGTCTCAGAGCGGACTAAAAATGGGGTCACCAAGTGTGACGTAACATCGCAGGAATATGCGATGCGAATCAAATCGCAAGTTTTTGCGATGCGTCCTGCGAGCTCGCAGATTTTCGCGATGCGATGCGAATTCGCAGTTTTGTGTGGGAGCCCTTAGATACTAATTGAAACAATTATTTTAGGTTAAAGGTAAATGTGTGGAAAATACAAATTCTATATACTTAATATAGATATTTATCAATTTAATTTCTGTACAGTTCCTACTTTAGGTCGTAAGTATCAATCAATTATTAAAAAAAAGTATGTAGGTATTTTTTCATGTGAAACACCATCCAGAGAAAATCTATATTCAAATATAGCTATATTTAAATTAGCAGAATAATTTTAAATTTTAAAAGAGTCCAGAAATCCCGAGAAAATCTTATTATAAAAAAAAATATGCAACAAAATAAGAATTAGCAGAATAATTTTAAAATTAAGAATTATGATTATTAATTATCTGCCAATTCTCACGTAGGTACCTACGGCCTGCAGCCCTGAAATATCCTGATATTAATTTGTAAATGCGCTTTGATTCTTAGGATACGTCGAAATTTGTATTTATCTATGGTTACAAGTATAGATATGAAAAAGGAAATAACAATATCCATAAAAAAAACTCTCGTAAAGTCGATCCATTATGCGGGGAGAGGCAAGGGTAAACACGGGCACTAAAAAGCACGAGTGGACTCCAAATGGCACGCGTCGCGGGCCACAACAAACGCCCAGAACGACAATCGTAATAATTTTAATTAGAGAAAAATTTGCACGAAATGCGCACTTGGGGTCGTTAGCAGAAAAAATATTTTACTCATTTGGATATTAGAATGTTGTATTGAAGTATATCATACTAATATTATAAATGCGAAAGTGTGTTTGTTTGTTGGTTTGTTGGTTTATTGGTTTGTTGGTTTGTCCTTCGATCACGCCGCAACGGAGCAACGGATTGACGGGATTTTTGGCATGGGTAGGTATAGTTAAGGACCTGGAGAGTGACATAGGCTACTTTTTATCCCGAAAAATTAAAGAGTTCCCGCGGGAATCAAAAAAACTTAAACCACGCGGACGAAGTCGCGGGCATCAGCTAGTTAGACCTATAGTATAGCGTACAACACTTACCTAAACATAACTACAGGATGGAAAACCAAAGGGACATGGAGGAAAAGTCCTACTTTCATATATTGAAGATATAAAATGTACTTACACAAAAGAAACATTCGTTTGTTTTTAAAAATAAGAATAGGTAGGTATCTGCATTCAATAATTTTTTTTATAACTTACCTGAGCCGCAAAGCGCACAATATCATATCATACTAATTATATAATAAATGCGAAAGTGTGTTTGTTTGATCGTTTGTTGGTTTATTGGTTCGTTGGTTTGACCTTCAATCACGCCGCAACGGCGCAATGGATCGACGTGATTTTTGGCATGGATATATTTGAGGACCTAGAGAGTGACATAGGCTACCTTTAACCTGGAACATTGAGGAGTTCCCGCGGGAATCAAAAAAACTTAAACCACGCGGACGAAGTCGCGGGCAGTCATCTAGTACTTAGTAGTAGGTATATATTATAAATCACTCTAAATCCAATCACTCACTGACTGACTCATCAACGCCCAGTTCAAACCCTTGGATCTAGAAACTGAAATTGGTAACAGAGGTTTTATATTATCTCTGTACCAAATTTCATCAAAATCGGTTGAAAAATGGGCCGGGAAAGCGTAGCAGACAGACAGACACACACTTTCGCATGGAAATGGATTTGTTCTGCTGACCCTACAAACTCAGGAACAATACTTGACGAACCCTTTCCGCAAACAATTAGCGCACAAGTGCTCTCCCAGAACAACGGCAATACAGCGTCCCTTGCTTGAAGCGCTTCAATCGCTTTAAACGGCTTCCGGCTCGGTGCAGGTCCCTTTGCCTTGCCGCCTCAGCGTTCCGCCATCTTTTGTTTTTCCAATTATTATTTTTTTAATTTTTAAATACGCTTCTTTGTAGGAAATGCACATTCTTGCATGTACTTGTAGGTACGTAGAATTTTATACTTACATCATTATTAAATTTCTTTAACTCGAAAGTTTTATAATTTTTAACCCTTTTTGTTCAACGTGTAATCTAATGTGTTTTTTTAAAATAATTATGCTTTGGTGTATACGATATTTTTGTGAGTTTAAAATTCTATCAATATAGATAGATACGTCTTGTTATCATTTTTTCCAATGTATGAAAAATAAAACCCACACGCCCTGCGTTTATAAAGATTGCCTACGTTGACAAAAATTAAGATAACTTATTAAAAATAGAAAAATCAAAATGAAAAACCGCCACCCAAGCAGTCTCTTTGAAACGTTATCTTCTCAAACTTTCTTCCAACACATTAGCGCGCGAAAAATTTTCGCATATTGTATACGTGTGATAGGACGCGTCAAAAAAAAAAACAAGATAAGCATAGACAAATCGTGGCTGGATGACGGTGCGCTTTGGCGTGCGCTAATGACGGAAAAATCTCTAGCGTCAGAGGGGACAAAAATGTTTGGTTTTTAAAAAGGGGGCTCTGAAAGCCCTTTGTGGCCAATCGTGCGGCGTCCGACGTTTTGTTTGATTTTTCTCACGTTGGGGCGCTGATGGCGGATTGATTGGGATTGATGATTGTTCGTTGCGTTTGAATATCGAATACGTTTTTGTTTTGTTTGATTTTTTTGTTTGTAGTATGAGTGTTGTGATCATTTTTATTTATTAGACTGTGCTAATCTCAATAAATATTGTCAGTGTTTTTTATTTAATTAAAGCCTTAATAATTCACGCGGTTAAAGTCGCAGGCATCAACTAAAATAAAAATAAAAATAAACAAATAAAAATCAACTAGTAAGTATTAAATTAAAATGTGTTAATTGACGTGAAAATTACCCCAATGATACCTATCTAAAATGAGTTACCAACTGACTCCCTAAAACTAAACACCTTGGAAATTAGGTTATATAACAAAAACCACCATATAAATTATGTTATAATAACATAATTACTATCTCACTGGTAGAATGAGATATGCTAACAGAACTCTGTAGTCTGTATAAGTCTTAATTTGAAGTTTATACAACTTTGCGCATACCGTTTCATCTCTACCACACCTTTTTACTTTGATCATCTTCCGTGAGCGCTTGCATACTTGACTTGACACGTGTCTGTTGATTGTTAGGCTGTGCACTCACCGGCTACGTAACATAACTCAAGGTTTGTTACATAAATGACTTTAGTGATGACTTGCGGTCAAAATAATACACTGAAAAGTCTTAATTTTAAGTTTTATACCGTTTCATCTGTACCACACCTTTTTACATCTACCTATCGTCTTCCGTGAGCGCTTGCATACTTGACTTGACACGTGTCTGTTGATTGTTAGGCTGTTCACTCACTGGCTACGTAATATAACTCAAAGTTTGTTATATAAATCTCTTTAGTAACTACTTGTGGTCAAAATATAAACAGTTAAAAGTCATAAAAAGTTTTATACCGTTTCATCAGTTTTTACCTAGAAACCCCAATTTTTACCTAGAATCTAGATCATTTTCGATCGATTTAAATGAGGGTCGAACTTTTTGGAATTTCTCGGTATTGCATAAGGATAAGATGGTAAAACATGAATTTTATGTAAATAACATATTATGTTAAGCTTATCTATATCATTATGCAAATTGCAATCGGTATCTTTCAGAGTGATTAGTACAAAGTGATGGTAAAATAGTTTCTAACACGCAATAGTTTATTATAAAACCACAACATAAGCCGCTTAAAATCCGACAATGATTACCACCCATCCTTATCACTCCTGGCAAAATTATCTTTTGTCGGAAAGAGACAAAAAACAAAGCGTGTTTATTAATAAGGGGGTGTAGAGGTATCATCAACGGTATTAGCCGATCCCATTAAACAACCCCAGTACGGGGGCAGAAGGCAACGTCTTTGTTTAACCAGATAAAATCTCTTTGACAATTTGTGCTTATTCAAATAAGCCATCCCTTGATACATAATAGCTTAATTCTAATCATAATGTTGTATCTACTTAAGTAACTGCCTATACTTTGCGAGATGAATAAGTCTGGTTATTCGTCCATATCTTAGTCTATTCATTAGGTAATATATTGAGAGAATTTGGATAGATATATAATATATAGTAGCTATTAAATTAACAATTGAAAAGAGAGTCCTAGATTGTGGCCATCTTCCACGCGGATTTTTTTCGAAATCCCAAATCAAATCAAAGTAGGTCATATTAATCATTCGAAATTGGTACCTACACAATATACTTGATGAACGTCTATTATACAAAGTAGTGATGGTGATAATTAACGACAATATATTAAAATTAAAGCTACGAGGGTTCCAAACGCGCCATGGTCTGAGAAGAGCCCACAACAAACTCAGCCGGGTATTTTTCCCCTATTTCTGATTTTCTCCAAATGTGTTGCTATTCGATTATCATGCTCTCTGTGGAAAAATTTAGCACTAACACACTAACGATGTCGTAAAAGAAGTCACCATAATTAATAAAAAACACGACTGCGCCGTCATATTGTTTAAAAAAAAAATTATAACCAGTGTCACCGCGGGAGGATGTAAGGCTTCTATTCTAACAATACCCCATACATCCAAATCTGTTCTGGTATTTAGAAGTTATGATGAATAAAGAAACCCACATGTATACATATAGTTCGTGCACGAGTTGAATGCAGAGCAAATGTATGGTGACACATACGTCATGTACTCTGCATTCAACTCGGGCGCGAAGTGTAGATGAACCTTTTTTGGGCTAATGGTAGATTGAAAGTATTTTCCAAATTTGGTTTTTAATATTAATTGGTTATTGCAGTAGGTACCTACATTCTACAATCTACATGGTACAAAAAATTAAGGTAATATTTTTGAAAGGACAGAGATATACACGGTTAATCTTTTATCCATGAGACAAGGTTCAATTATCCCGGGGTATAAACAAACTTTGTGCCGGCTCGAAAAACGTCGACAAACTCGAAATTAACAAAACAGATTACATTCGAGTCAAAGCGGTTGTTTGTCGCTGATTCTTTTCATTTACCTACCCTTGGAACGACCGTAGAGGGTGAAAACGGTTCTACGGTTCTACGAGCTTTGTAGAACGATATGTAGCAAGGTGCCTACCTAAGACTGATACACACTACGGACAGAGTACAATAATGTATCCACGTGAATCATGTGCTTTGTTTGGGAAACACGTTTTGTGCGGTCGCCGTAGTCTGAGCAACTTCATAAAAGGCGAAAACATACTACGGATGGGAAATGACAGAAAATCCGCGCGATACGGATATCACGTTTTTTTCTGTCGCGGTAGTGTGTGCAACTCCATAAGGCATTTTCCTACATGAACGACAAACGCGAATCGTATAACGACGTGTCGCGACAGTATCAAACAGTATAGCTGACACTTCACGGCTTCTCTTGCGTAAATTACTTTGTCATTTTATATGGAGTCGCAGTCGTATCGCGTCGCGTCGCTCACCTAGGACGAAAAGTGTGTATGCAAATTTTTGTCCGCCAAACAATATTATTGCCCGTAGTGTGTTTTGCCCTTAATGCCTAAAACGAAATGCTCTACCAGTCGGGTGTTTGACAAAAGTTGGTCTATCAAATTGTAGCCAATTGAAACTCCCTCTACAAGCCTGTCGTAGAACCGTAGAGGTTGTAGAAATACGTAGTTATCTCGATTTTGCAGCAAATATCAATGTTGCCATCAGAATAATAAAGTCAACTCTACAAAATCTACTTCTCTCATCATCTGCTCTACGTTCCTGATTCGAACCGTCAGGATGTGGAATGCCTTTCCAGCGCATGTATTCCCTGATACATACAACTTAAGTACCTTCAAGGCAAGCGTGCATAGGCATCTTCTAGGTCAGCGCCTCCAATCTAGACCTCATCATCGCTTTGTATTAAGCATGATTGTCGTCAAGCGCAGGCCTATCTCGCAAAAAAAAAATGTTCAACCCACCACTGACTCAAAAATGAGAAGGGCTTAGGCCAGGGACGGCGAACCAAT
Organism: Erebia ligea; assembly: GCA_917051295.2. Taxonomy (NCBI): domain Eukaryota; kingdom Metazoa; phylum Arthropoda; class Insecta; order Lepidoptera; family Nymphalidae; genus Erebia; species Erebia ligea. The sequence goes on from OU785241.1 coordinate 6,833,830, forward strand.
GGCACGCGTGCCATGAATGGCACGCGACACAATATTTTGGGCACGTCACCTATCACAAAAACTCATAATGCACTTATAAAAAAAAGTGTGAAGTAGGTTCATTATGTACCCTGATGTGACGACATTTGATAAACTGAACTTGTCCCAATTCGATTGGTTGGAAATGGAAGAATTTGAAATGCAGCTAATTGATTTCCAGTCTAGTTCAATATGGATTCAAAAATTTATTGAAATAAGGAAAGAGTTGGAAGTAATTGAAACAGAAAGATTGACAAGTAATATAACTAAGTAAAAATGCTTTAATAACAAAATTTTGGAAACATGGAATGCGTTACCAGACATTTAACTGTTTGAAGAAGCTGGCTCGTGCTATTCTAACAATATTTTCATCTACCTATGCCTGCGAGTCATTATTTTCAGAGATGAATAACATTAAAAACTCGTTTAGAAATCGTTTGAGAGATGACTCTAGTTCAGCATGCATTCTGCTAAAAGTAACATCTTACAAGTTACAACCCTAACATATTGTTACTTGTCATCTAATCTGCAACAACAGAAGTCACACTAATTTTACTTTGATTTAAATTACGCGTATAACTGTGACATCGCAAAAAGTATTTTTTTTTGTAGTAAATAAAGAGTTTTGAGTTATAAATAGTATTTATTATTATTATTATATTGTGAGCGGGCCCTAACTTGCGATGCTATGCGATGGCACGTCTATGACCTCATTTAACATTACTTTAGAAAAAATGGCACGTTGATACATAAAGGTTCGCCAACCCTGGCTTAGGCCATAGTCATCCACGCTGGCCAATTATTACGGATAGACAAACTTCACACACCTTTGGGAACATAATGTAGAACTCTCAGGCGTTAAGGTTTCTTCGAGATAATTTGCTTCATCGTTAAAGGAAGTGATGATATAAATATATATTGCTTAAAATGGTATAAAAGCTTCATCATTTACATTTGAGCAGACTCTACTTGAGGTAAACTGAGACTGCTCGAATGGATCGTACATCTCCACCAAATCAGCTCAGACTGAAAGTCTTTTGGGCGGAACAAACAACCGATATAAAACACTCGGAAAATCTACCTTATGCATTACGTTCAGGGACAGCGTCTCCACTGAAACAATATAATAAACCAATACATAGGTAGGTACTTACACAGCGTTCTTCATGAAATTTGAAACGCTCTACCGTGTTTCTACAGTCTACCACACTTTTGTATAAGTAATTTACATCCATACATATTTATGTTTATACATTACTAATTCCGAGTTCAAATACAAAATCGTCGAAGTCGATTCGATTCAAAGCGTTTGTCAAATTACCCGGCACCCTCCTTCACTTGTTGGTAAATTCCGATTTCATCTTTAAAATCGCTACTGATTGTCTGTTTACATTTCTGCGCTTGTTTTGAATTTAAAGACGACCAACTTAGGCCTCTGAAATCTATTGAACGTGTTAGTATACGCGCAGAGTGTCGACAATACTGTCGCATTAGATTTAGAAATTTCTCTATATATATATAGTCGTCGTTTCTCTTTCTATATTATAGTCTTATTTTAATATTAGTTATTACTTGTACTTGTGTCCTCAAATAAAGATTTCTTTCTTTCTTTCTTTCAAAAATTAATTAAAAAACTTACATGCTAAGTTATATACCTCAAAATTAAATTATATCGTCGTCAATGCGTATGCAGAGTTTCGGGCTATTACAAAAATATTGTATTAATTATTAAGAACTTTGAACTTGTACCTATATTCTTACCTTGCATTTGCAGTTTGTTTGTTACTTTGTCCTTCAATCATGCCATAACGAAGAAATAAATCGATGTGATTTTTCTCATGGTGCTTAGACTTGGAGAGTATCACATTAGTTACGTTTTATCCCGGAAAATTAAAGAGTTGAGCACAGAATTTTTAAAAAACCTTAATCGACGCGAATAAATTCGCAGGCCTCAACTTTTACAATGATATTTCACGACAGTTTAGTCTTACGTCAGGGACGTTACTCAAATGAAGTCGCACTTTGTAAAAGGGACCATCGTAAAATGGTTACGTTATTAGCCCTCGGTACATAATCGTTCCGCGATTCAAAGCGCGGCGAAAACGTATTTGATTGTACAGATAAGTAGCTTTTGCAAATTACGCCAGCTATGTTATTTGTTTTCTGTCAACCAATCGAGAAGTTTGCGACGAGTTTGCGAATTCGAATACTCTACAATAAATTGTACTTAGATTTGTTTTGTGGTTTAAAAAACAAGAATTCTTTCAGATCAGATATTTATTCACATACGCCTATTTTTTAGTCAAAAAGGTAAATTAAAGGTTTTAAAGGTCATGTTTTACGACACAAGGTATGACTAGGTATAACTATGTAACAATTTTAGCTGTGTTGAATAATGAATGTGTTATATATCAAATAAATATTATAAATGCGAAAGTTTGGATGGATGGATGTATGTATGTATGGATGTATGTTTGTTACTCAATCACGCTCCAACGGATGAACGGATCTGGATGAAATTTGGCACAGAGATAGATTATAGTCTGGAATAGCACATAGGCTACTTTTTATCCCGGAAAATTAAAGAGTTCCCGCGGGAACCGAAAAACCTCAATCCACGCGGACGAAGTCGCGGGCATCAGCTAGTAGTTCTATAAATTTTAACTTTCTTCTGAATTGTTTCGCAAAAAAATAATCAAAAGTAAGTTTTATTAATACTCAGGGAAAATAAATTATTATTCCATCTCGAAGCTTTCGTAATAGCTGAATATAGGTATTATTACGAAATCGTAGTCTGATAGATACTTTTGAGTAATTTTTTCCTAATGTGCGTTTAATGTCATAATGGTATAGGTACCTATGAATTAATGTTTTCATCCATGGTTTTCATATAATCCATACTAATATTATAAATGCGAAAGTGTGTCTGTCTGTCTGTCTGTCTGCTACGCTTTCACGACCCAACCGTTCAACCGATTTTGATGAAATTTGGTACAGGGACAGGTTGTATCCCGGGGAAGGACATAGGCTACTTTTATCCCGGAAAATTAAGGAGTTCCCTCGGGAATCGAAAAACCTTTATCCACGCGGACGAAGTCGCGGGCATCATCTAGTTTATTATAAGCTTGACCATTACCATTGACATATTATTTTAATAACATTGAAAATATCTAGCCTTCATCGATGATATCTCAATTACAACAGAATAATTAATTCCTATTACTCACTTCTTGCTAACAGAAATTTATCGGTACAATTAATTACTTATTCAAGAATACTGCATTTCCAAAACCAATCTCCTAATTACCTTGCGGTTTTCATGAACTTCTCCCCCTAGGATCTTGCCATCGAAGTTACTTATTTGTATAAAGAAAATTACTCAAAGATTAAAGAACCCCCGATGTCCACTTGCATAAATTATTGTGCCCGAAGTCTATCAAAGAGATAGCCTCTTTTGTGAAGGAATGAATCGAGGAAAATTAATTTGGGATATTTTTCGAGGCCCATTATAAACGTTGTTATGAAAGAAGACGTATTGACATTTTTTTTCCTTTTGATCTGCTCCCTGGAAAATAATAACGTATTTGTCTTTGAAATTGTGTATCTGTTAATAATATGATTTTTTATGATTCTTTGATCGATTTTTTAATTAATTTTTTGTGGCGACTCGTGAATTGCGGTTGCATTTTCAAGGCTATCGAATATTTTCTAAAAGCAGTTCTCGCAGACCTTTTATCCTGCCAAGTCCGGTGTGGTTTCGTCCAGTTCAGTATCTCCATTTTTATTTTTAAAAAAACTCCGCGTGGATTAAAAATCCCAGGGGAACTCTTCAATTTTCCGGAATAAAATATATGTCACGTAACGTGTATGTAAAATTTTTTTTCCGTACCGGTAGAGTCTTGAAATTTTATAAGCAGTGCAAGTTATCCTACGTGAAATTAATAAATCATTTACTTATCGTGCTAAAAATCATGATTGAAGGGTCCAAAAAAGGAACAACCTCTCACATTCATAATATTGAGTATGGATAGGTAGGTACTCTCTGTCTATAGTTCATAACGTCAGATTATTGGTTGGTAAGCATGTCATAGGTTGGTACGTGAAATAAAGAACTCATTTATCATTTATCATGCTAAAATCATGATTGGAGGGTACAAAAAAGGAACAACCTTTCACATTCATAATATTAAGTATGGATAGGTACTCTCTAAAAAAATTTATCATGAGATTATTGGTTGGTAGGCACGTCATAGTTGATAACAAACCCATCGTAAAGTTGGGCGGTGTACCTACTTATTTTGAATTTGGTGGTCTGAATGGGCTGCAAAGCGCCTCATCGTGAAAGGCTTTGCTTTGTGAGCGTTGTGTTTGTCTGTCCAACCGTGCCGGCTATTGCGTACTAGTATACCCACTATAGAAACGATTAGGGTAATAGATAATCTCCGATAGGTACTAAATACGTATTGTTATTCTAGGTAAATAGGGTTCCATTCCGAATTACATCATAGAATTTATATTATATTATACTAGCTGGTGCCCGCGACTTCGTCCGCGTGGGGTAAGTTTCTTAATTTACACGGGAATTTCTTAATTTAGCGGGACAAAAAGTAGCCTATGTCACTCTCCAGGTCCTCTACTATACCCATGCCAAAAATCACGTTGATCCGTTGCTCCACTGCGTCGTGATTGAAGGACAAACCAACAAACAAACATACTTTCGCATTTAATTTATAATAGGTATTATTAGGTATGATATCAATTTTAATACGTTGATTATAAGTCTACGCGCTTAAAGTTCTGAAGCCTCAATAGTTTAATGGTTAGGAGGTGGATTTAAATCCTTTAATAGGTTACATGAGCAATATCAATTTATAGGTTCTAATATTATAAACTATGCGAAAATGTGTTTGTAAGTATGTTGGTTGTTAGATAACGTCGAAGCAGAACAAAGAATCGATTTGATTTCATGGGTCCTAAAGTTGAATATCTGAAGAGTGACATACGTAATTTTATCCCGGAAAATTGTAGTTTTCCTGGGATTTATAACCATAATCCATACCGACGTTATCGTGAGCCTTATCTAGTACGTTTTAATTAACAATTTGAAATTAGATAGCATGGACTTTAAATACGCCGAAATGCCAGAATCAAATAAGCCAACAAATGATTTTCCAATTTCCCAACAAATATATTATATTAATATAATAACGTAGATAAAACTAGATACGCAGAATTACAATTCATTAAAGCTGAGCTTATGCAAATGTAATTCCCGACAGGCAATATTTGGTTATTATAATCTAAAATTAACAGTTTAATCTTCAAAGCGCATATCTGGAAAATAACATTGTAACTTTTCAATCGAGTTCCATAGAATCCGGTATTAATGATCCACAATGGATCTGCCATTGCGGTGCAAATTCAGTTACGCAAACCATCCCGGAACGAAAGGGTTTAAATTCCCCACAAACCAATCGAAAAGCAGCTCAAAAGTTATATAGCTAAAGTTGGATTCACTCCGACTGGCTTATACCGGTTACATCAAAGGCAGCCAACTCAGGATGTGAGATTGGAATTCCTGATCTGACTAGTAATAAACTTGCTTCAACTTTAAAGAGATTTCAAAAGAACGTATAAAGAAAGCAAAGATGTTGTTATTAAAATCGGCGCGGACGTAAGAAAGGGGGATTTTATTTAAAGTGACACTCGTCTGATACCATGTTTTAAAGATGGCCGACTAATCTCACGGCTCTGCCGCACAGGTGCGAAACTCAGATTATATTTATAGACAGTAGATAGGTACCTACTAATTTTATTAGTTCTTAGTACATTTTTTGTACGTTTTAATAACAGGTCATTTAGTCGGAATCTTTGATGCAATTAGAGCTCAAAACAATGATATATTTTTGTATAGAACATCATTAGCTTGAAACCCATACCTACCAAAAATCACGTCGATCCGTTGCTCTGTTGCGGCGTGATTGAAGGACAAACCTACAAACAAACACACTTTCGCATTTATAATATTAGTATGTGTAATCATACTAATATTATAAATGCGAAAGTGTGTTTGTTTGTGACAATCTTTATTAAGTATGAGACTGCTGCAATAAATGCAATAACTTGTAGTGGATAAAAAAAGCGATACAATCGTTTCCTTAAACTGTAGTTGAAACTAGCTCTTTGGTTGAAACTTACATCCATATTCATACTAATATTATAAATGCAAAAGTGTGTCTGTCTGTCTGTCGGTCCGTCTGTCTGTCTGCTACGATTTTACGGCCCACCTGTTCAACTGATTTTGATGAAATTTGGTATGGGGATAGTTTGTATCCCGGGAAAGGACATAGGTTACTTTTTATCCCGGTAAATTAAAAAGTTCCCGCGGGAATCAAAAATCTTAATCCACTATTCTATAGTTAGTAATAAATTGAGCCAATGACAAAAGATGCGCTATTTTACTTTGGTCATATTTAGGTTGGCCATATCGATCGGAATTTTAAAAGAAAACGCCTCAGTGTTCTAACGGGAACTTAACACCTAATTTGGCAAAGACCTGAGTAAGATTTGTCAAGTATTTTGCATTAAATTCTATTCCTTATATGATATTCATAATCAAAGTTCAGAATCGGCTGAATAACTTGAATGAAAATGAAAATGAAAATGAAAATGATTTATTTCATGTAGGACCACTAGTGTCACTTATGATAAGTCGTAAGAATCTACCACCGGTTCGGAAAACTGATTCTACTGAGAAGAACCGGCAAGAAACTCAGCAGTTGCTCTTTTCAAAATCAGAAAAATGTAACAATTTGTATATAAATACTTAATATAAAATGCGAATGGTTGTTTAATTACTGTCAAATTAGTTATGTAGCAATAAAGTTGGTTTAGCTTTTAGTTCAACATTTATTCTGATTAGTTCATTAATTCAGTATTTCAAACAAACACTTTGATTTTAGATTCATCAACTCGAAAATAAACAGCATTACCTATCAAATAAATATTATAAATGCGAAAGTTTGGATGTATGGATGTATGTTTGTTACTCAATCACGCTCCAACGGATGAACGGATCTGGATGAAATTTGGCACAGAGATAGATTATAGTCTGGAATAGCACATAGGCTACTTTTTATCCCGGAAAATTAAAGAGTTCCCGCGGGAACCGAAAAACCTCAATCCACGCGGACGAAGTCGCGGGCATCAGCTAGTTATCAAATAACCACGGACGTAAAAAAACTCTGATGTCGATGTAGATAACCTTATTAGTTGACACTGATAGTTATTTTAGATAGCAGTTTATTTGAATAGCGTTTCGGCACCTGGAGGTAAATGTAGTAAATAGTTAGTTTTAGTACCATGTACGTAGATTATTACATTTTACATACATAGAATACATTTGAGTCAAATTATTTTAATTTATAATGGTCTAAGCCTCTAAGGTCTTGTTTTGTACCTCTTGGGAATTCGTCGATTTCTTCTTTTGAATTTAACATAATAAGTATTAGGATCAATCTTATGTGACTTGTTATATTTCTTATGGTCACTACTACTTCTTATTATTCTGTACATAGTATTCCACAGATTTGTACATAGTATTCTGTGGTATGGGTACATGATTAGTCTTGAACTAAAAATCCATAAAAAACCGAGAGAAAGCCTTGTCGCGCTGATCGTGCTAAGCATGTTACTTCAATTGCATACTTTATGTAGACCTATTATTTATGTTATAACATTTTAAGTTAATATATCCTATCTGTATAATTTAAATACATATAAGTAGGTAACTAGCTGATGCCCGCGACTTCGTCCGCGTGGATTAAGGTTTTTCGATTCCCGCGGGAACTCTTTAATTTTCCGGGATAAAAAGTAACCTATGTGCTATTCCAGACTATAATCTATCTCTGTGCCAAATTTCATCCAGATCCCTTCATCCGTTGGAGCGTGATTGAGTAACAAACATCCATACATCCATACATCCATACATCCATACATCCATACATCCATACATCCATACATCCATATATATAATATATATATACATATATGTAGCTGATGCCCGCGACTTCGTTCGCGTGGATTGCGCTTTTTTGGTTCCCGCGGGAACTCTTTAATTTTCCGGGATAAAAAGTAGCCTATGTGTCCAGACTATAATCTATCTCTGTGCTAAATATCACTCAGATCGGTTCCGCCGTTCGGGCGTGTTTGAGTAACAAACATCCATCCAAACTTTCGCAGTTATAATATTAGTATAGATTCTTTTGGTACGTTTAAGAACTCAACATTACGAAATAAAGGAAGTGATTTCTGGTTTAAAACAACGTTTCATAATGAAGTTTACTCTTAGGCGCGGGACATACAGAAGTGTCGACGGGCGGTCGACGGGTGTGTCGAGAAGCGAGCGGTCGCCGCCGCTTCTATGTATTTCATACAAAATGTATGCAAGCGGCGAGGCGCCGAGCATACTGAAGAGGCGCGGCGCGGGTATGGTGGGGGCGACGCTTCCTCGACATACGGCGCACCCGTTCGACAGTGGCACACCGCTCGAAACGCACAGGGCCGGATTGCAAATGCACGACGATACGGAATTTAATATCGATTTTGCCAGTTCGTGGAAAAATACCTAGAACTTAACGACTAGTTTTTTTAGTTTGTAGGTATAATGCTGGGCACAAACCTGAGCTGTAGAAGCACCCATTCCGGGTGGTGTCACATGCAAACATATTCTTATGTACCTACAATTGTATGTTAAATGTTTGTCTGTGTCACCATTGTGGAATAAAGGTATTTTCTTTCTTTCTTTTCTTTCTCTCAATTAAATTAATAAATCTTGTATAGTCTAGGAAACGGGGCGGTTCGTTGGATGGAGACCCCTGCATTAAGTCCTCAGTCGTTGAAACTTGGCACGGTTGTGGTAATGACCAATGTACCAAAACTTACAAAAAAAATCCATGCGGAAGTTAGGTATTTATACATAAAACTTAATATTTATGACTGAATATTTTCTCGATTTCTTTTTAAAATAATAGTAGGTAGTATATTTACACTCAAAACCGAAATACCAATATAATCATGCAGAACATCGATATTTATACCGATTTTATTATCAAACCTAAACTGCGTTTACGCGACGATGTACCTTCCTGCTTTAACAATTGGGTATAGCATGGAATAGCATTTTTTATTGGATATTTATTCCACCACAGCTAGCATATCTTCATCTGACGAAGAAAACATGTTGTCGCATCGAAATCAAACACTAGTATGCCTGTATGCCCCAAATACGTCCCACTGCTACGTCACAGCCTCACCGTTTGCGCGCCACTTGGCGACAGATGCGCGACAGATGCGCGCCAGTGGCGTGACACTGTCGCGCATCTTGCGCACCTCACCACTCGCCACGACACTTCTGTATGTCCCGCGCCTTACATGCCGAGTGTTGAACAGACAATGCGAATGTTTAGATAGAAAAGTATTTAGATCTGTCCGTTCGGACACTGAACAGAGCACCCTGTTTGTTATTTTATTTAGTGCTCCGATACGCGCACATTTATTGTAATGCCCGTACGGTACGTTACAAAGCGTGTTTATTTTAAATCCAAGTAGCGGCGCGGCGGTGCGTTTTTCAACTAAATGCTCTGCAGAGATGATTCACATTGAAGTGTTAGATCGGACACAATAATATAGTCGTATTGTTCATAATGCACATGTATGCGACTTCCAAAACATTAGGAACTTTTCAATGCCTAAAAATAATGTGAAATTTTTGTACTAGTTCCTTTCCGTTACAAAATTGTGATAACAATTGCACGTATGTAAAACCCCTAATGATTAAAAGATTAGAGCTTTCCTTAATAATGTACTCCACCAAGATATTAATACAAAATATGCAAATGAATGTAAATAATAATGGGTTAAATAGAGCTGATCAGATGTACATTGGCAGTGAAGTTTGTAGGCATGGTGAAGTCAGTAGTGCCAACTGGAAATTTTGTATGTATGTGAAATTCTGGATTTGGCATTTCGTGTGAATCATCCTTAATACAATTGAAATCTTCAATTCAATTCGTGCATTCGGCTCGCCGCGCCGGTGCGATTGTATGGGAGTAAATATTTACGTTTGACCGCACATTGTTAGCGAAAGGTTAATATCTTTGTAAATAGACGCAAGCGGCGATCGCGAGCGCCGATTGAGGCATCTTTATATAGACAATCGGAACAATTACCACAATTACGGACTATTCAGTTAGCTGATCGGTTGCCAGATTCCTAAGAACTTTTCTCGTATCTTGATAGTCGATGCCATAGTTTATCATTGAGTTTGAGCAATTGAGGTAAACATGACGTGTAACCATCCATTAGCCATTTATCTTGCGATTTCTACTTCATCACAAATCTTAATCTTCGTTGTCGTCATCTATCGATAGGCGTATCACCCTCCTTCCCCCTCAGAGGTACCAATATACCCCTCAGTATGTCTTTTTCTTCTTGGAGTTTCCACATGCCGCAGTCTTGCGCCGCCTGGATTCAGTGGACCCTGTGACTCGCATGATATCGTCCGTCCAACTAGTGAGGAGTCTATCAACGCTGCGCTTTTAGAACTTTTCTCGTATCTTGATAGTCGATTCCATAGTTTATCATTGAGTTTGAGCAATTGAGGTAAACATGACGTGTAACCATCCATTAGCCATTTATCTTGCGATTTCTACTTCATCACAAATCTTAATCTTCGTTGTCGTCATCTATCGATAGGCGTATCACCCTCCTTCCCCCTCAGAGGTACCAATATACCCCTCAGTATGTCTTGTTCTTCTTGGAGTTTCCACATGCCGCAGTCTTGCGCCGCCTGGATTCAGTGGACCCTGTGACTCGCATGATATCGTCTGTCCAACTAGTGAGGAGTCTATCAACGCTGCGCTTTTAGAGCGGGGCTGCCATACCAGCATCCAACGTCTGTCGGTTCCTCGAACTGTATTGTGGGGCCCTTTGCCATTTCAGCTTCTGAACCTGGCTTCTTTCTATTAACTTACGAGTACTTTACCAGAGATAGATACTCAGAAATATTGGCACTTTTCAACGCAGACATTACTTCTAAAGTAAGTATCTAATTAGGTTTTCTATGAATTTCATTGTAACATTTTCAACAGAATATGACGTACCTACTACCTACTCACTATTGGTAATAAAAATCAGTTACGTACTTTTTACTAATGCAAAAATTGGTTTAATTTAGCTAGGAACATGTCCATGCAAAAGTCCAATGAATAAGGTGCGAACGTATGCCTTGTAGGCATACGTATAGTATATTGTATATATGTACTATTTTTTAGTCAGTTAGTTGGTAAATAACTAGATACCTAGTAGATCTATTGAGAAGTACCTACAGCAATCAACGTCGATCAACAAAGCTATTAACTATAATGTTTTATAAACTATGCTGAAATTTTAAGTAGGTACGATATATATAGTGAGATTTAAACATCGTAGATACATGTCGATATCGATATATTATTGTCGATACATCTTGATGAGGCAACGTCTATCATCAACTGCAGTAAGAGCTTGCAGATATTCATTCTATTTACATTATATTTTTAAAACGTTAAAAATAAAAGTCATTCAAATACCAATGGAGATCTTGAACGAAATTTAATGTAAACATTATGGCGCTTTTAAAAAAAATTAAATATGAATACCTACATCTAAATATATAAAAGGCAATGGTGACTGACTGACTGTCTGACTGACTGTCTGACTGACTGACTGACTGACTGACTGATCTATCAACTCACAGCTCTAACCACTGGTCGGATCGGGCTGAAATTTTGCACTCAGATTAGCTAATATAACGTAGGCATCCGCTAAGCAAGGATTTTTGAAAATTCCAACCCCAAAAGGGTTAAATGGGGGTTGAATGTTTGTATAAAAGTTCGTGATGTCGACGTCAATGAACGAATCGGGATGGACGTGATTTTTGGCATGGGTAGGTATAGTTGACGACCTGGAGAGTGACATAGGCTACTTTTTATCCCGGAAAATTAAGGAGTTCCCGCGGAAATAAAAAAAACTTAAAGCACGCAGACTAAGTCGCGGGCATCAGCTAGTTTCAAATATAACACTACAATATCTATTACGGTGCATCAAAAACCTGTGAGTTCTTATTAGACAATTCCAGGGTCAAGACACCACCGCTTCTTCAGAAAGTAGTTTATACTGAGAAGAGCTGGCATCAAACTCAGCCAAACTCTTTTTTTTCAAGGCAAGATGTTACAAACTTACTACTTTCAATATCAATCGATTCGTGTTAAAACTAGAAGCCAATCAAAATGTATGGGTATCTTAAACTCTTATCAAAACAATCTAAAGTAGCTTTGAATGTACCCAAACCATTAAACAATCGTAAAGTTTATTGCTTTCTTCTCTAATTAGTTCAATGAACACTTTATTGATCTCTAAAAATCTTACATAAGAATGCCGACTTTAAAAATTTGGATAGTAAAACTAGATTTCTTAAAAATAATATCCCATAATTTTTTCTTGTAACGGGTTAATTTTGAAAGATATCTCTTGCTCTCTATTAGGTATGTAAAATTAGTGGCCCAAATGTCTTAACAAAACTTAATCATTTGACAGTTTAAAACGTATTACTCGAACTGTTTAAGGAGTAGGTACATACATAATAATATGCTTTTAGATGTGCAGGCATCTATGAAATCCTTGAACAGGTCAAATTATACGTTTGACAAACGATTACGATGACGATTTCCTTACACAATCTTGGTAAAAATTGGGGGACTTGGTAAAAATGATTCCTAAAGTATTACCATCATAATCAATAATTCTGATTGGTTAATACTCTACTGATATTGGCCAAAATCCAGTGTCGCAGACAGCAGTCATGATGCACTGGTCTCTCTCAAGCTCCCAAGATTAGGGGTGTATAGAGTCAGTTTAAAATATTAATGATATGACTTACCTGGGTATAATATTTATAGTTCTCTAATTTGGTAATGAAATGTTTAGTATCTAGTAGCTTATTGTAGGGCAAATTCTAGTTTATAATTTACTATGAAGAGTTCTGTGACTTGTAATGGGTAGGTAGGTAGATATAGAGTACCTACACTTAAGTCTTCAAAACTTTTTTTTATCTCTTTAAACTTAGATACAGTTACATGTGGATATTTTAATTTTAAAATTGACCCAAAATACTTCTTCTTACTACTTCTAATTACCTATTTTGTACATCATGTTTAATTGGACTCTTACTACCAAGGCGATAGTAATTTTGAGTAAGTACCTAATCTTTGGGTTCGGAACATAATAATATCGACGCGTTTAGTTTCGTAATAAAGTTGGTCAAGCAGGTTGAGTTCCAACTCACAGGTCTTTAAGAAATATAATTGACTGTAGGTACGGTTGAATATTACTGTAAGCAAATCTCTTCAGCCCTCTCCAAAAAGTCTATCTGAACTTTAGGGCTACGGATAGGAAGATAGGAAGCTAAAAATTAAAAGTTGCCTTCCAAACAGTTTGAGCCGGTGTACTTAATTGAAGGAGACTCGAGCTAACCAGCCGGATGTAACAGGCGAGTTATCCGGTTAACAAGTATCCGGGTAACAAGCGAGTTATGCCCGGCTGTGAGAGCCGCCCGGGTAACGAGCCTAAGACGTAACGAAGTGCAACGGAGCAAAGGATGCCCTTTTGTGATTTTTGTATTTTGCTTTTCGCGTTTTCATGCGAAATGCCGTAAGGAAGCGGCTGAGTTATCTAGACTTTGTGGCATTGGGACGTTGCTTGGATAGCAATCTTCTTTATGATACCTATCCCGGTAATGTTACCTAGTAGGTACTTACATATTCTATACATAGTATTCTATACTATACGTTTTCCTTTTTCCGACTGCGGAACGCACAAGCTTATAATATTAAGATACCGTGGTTAATTATCACAATCTTATACTTTGGAAACGTGACGTTCAGAAGGTGTTGGTACTTTGTAGGTACCTATTTTAAATAAATATAGTTTGAGTTTGAGTATAGCTAAATGATGTACCTGCCTAGGAAGCCTACTGGAAGCTGGCTTATGTAAGAAGTAGATAAGGTTGACTTGTATGTTGTCTATAAGTTAGAAATAGTAGCTTATTGCACCTTAGTACCGGGACAGCATATCGCTGATTTTAAGCAACTCAATAATCCATACCAATATTATAAAAGGGCGAAATTTTATTTATCTGTGTTACTTTTTCACACACTTAGGTGATTTTTTCAAAATTTATTAGGTACAGACGACGAACATAGGCCGTTCATCCCGGCAAATCAAAGCATTCCCACGGGATTTTCAAAACCAAAAATCCACGCGGACAAATTCGCGAGTACTACCGATCAATATTTCGTATTGTGGCTTATAAGTAACACGTCAAAATAAAAATATTTCATCGCAAACTATTTCTCCCTTGTTGCGTCCTTTTCCCCGGAGATTAAGGCGGGCATCCATTAGCGACAAAGGACAGGTGTTGCGTCAGTGTGCTCTAAGCTTTATTAATCTTTTCTCTCAGAGGTTTCGCACTTTTGTGGCATCCATTGATGTGGACAGCGCAGCAAATCCTGCGTTGGCGTAATACTTAGTAATATTAACTAAAAGACTGTGATGTCTGGTAAAAATAATAGGGTATTTGCTATTTATGATTTTTAGGGTTCCTCAAGGTAGGTACCCTTATAGTCCGCCAATGTGTCGCAGCCATTTTAAAAATCAACTGTAAGAGCTGTACAAATGAAAATTGGTCTCTACTAAGTGTACCTATAGCTGTTTATTAAAAATGATTACTAGGTATTCTATCTCTATGCCACTAAGTAATCTGTGCTCCAACACTAAGCCATGGATATTAAAATATTTTTTCGGGTTACCTACCTCCTGGACATAAATATGAAAAATTACGTTTACAAATAATACCCGTTATAGTGTTCGATCAATAGTATTCCTACGGAATCCTACCTTATGCGTATTCTGACACGCACTTGACTCAATATTTATAGTTGACAGGTTTGAACTTTACCTAAGTACTATTAAATAAGTGTAATAATAATATTCATGCAAAAAAAATTATATAAAAAAAGCTTTAAACTAGATCTTTTATTTATCTCTTATTATTAAATCTATGAGAGTATAACATTTACAGTTTAGAGTTAACTTAAAATCGTGTTTCAATGACAGGCGTTTAGAGCAATTTAATATTAGGTACCACCCGAAACTACTTAAGTTTTATTTATAAACGTAACAAACACTTCAAATTGCGTCAAAATAGCGTCAAAATATTTTCTCCCGTCCCTAACTAAATATAATTCCAGCTGCGAATAGCGTTGTTTATTATTACACTGCTATTTATAATTAAAAACACAAGTGTCTATTCTTGATCCGCGATTCCATTATGCGCGGTTTGTTTAAAAACGAGGTAAATTATAAGATTGAATGCAGAGCCACATAACGACTCTCCAACAGACTATCGCCCACAAATCTTGAGGCCAGTGGAGTTAGTATGAGATTTAACAACGATGGTCGAATTCGAGCATCGAAACTATAACTTCAGGGTTCAGAGTAAAATGCACGTAAAGGTCGCTATTTCAAAGTTGAAAATTCAGTACTATATGCAAAGTTTTCACTTGGACTGGCATAATTGACTTTAAAGTCAAAGTGTTTTATTGATTGAATTCCATCAACGTTAATGAGATATAATGATAATAATTTTTATGTTATTAATAAGTTTACAGCTGTATCCCTTGAAGGAGTTGTAGGTTTTAGTAAAATTCTATCGTATTTTTTAAAAAATAAGTGTTTTCAGCGAAACGGCAACATTGTAAAACAAAAATCGGTAGTCCTGAATAATTAGCGACCTTAAAGTATCTTCTTTTGGTTAATTTTACTTTGAAGTTATAATGATTTTTTATTCCAAATCTTTTATGACAATATGTGCTCTCTCAACTCGTACTAAGGGCATAGAAAGAATATTGGGGATAAGGGGATTAGTCTTTTTACGACTACCGTCATCCACATAACTTTATACTGGTATCTCCATGATGATATTAACAGTAAACGTTTTATTTCTTTCAGACAGAAATGAAAATTTATGATTAGACAGCTATTTGTGAAGACATAAATAAATTTTGTCTTCAATTAAAGACAAATGTTTGTTTATGTCTTTAGCCCTAATAGTTACATGAGTTTTTATCCTTATAGAATAATTTTAAACTCTAGATCATATATTGAATGAGTGTGTGGAATTTCACATATAAAATGAAATACCTTTCTTTTTGTAGGGTAGGTTAAGTTTGTAGATTTATAGCCGTTTCATAATCTAAGCCCAAGGTTTTGACATAATTTATACATTTATATGTATTCTGTATGTTCTAGATACTCAAGTATCTCTTCCTTGAGCATCTAGATTCTAGAACATACAGTTTGTTAATATTCGGCTCTTTCTTTATTTTCTGTGCATTTCATATAAAATTGCCGAACCGATCACAGTTAAGATTTCATAGTTCGAAAGCATAATTCGATCTGGTCTAACTTTGACTCAAAATCCCGAGATGCTGCTTTTTTTCAGCCAAATTTCAGGGTAAAGATATTAGAAAAACATAAGTACCTAAAGGTTAATGTATAAAGTAAGGAAAAACCATGTCCATATAAAGCCAACGCCATTATTTCCACTGTGTAACAGAAAACAAAAATAAACAGAAGTACGCAAGGAATAAAAGAAACGCTGAAGTGGGACGAGCATCCCGGTAGGTAAGAACCGAAGAGGCAAGAAGGAGGAGGGCCGAAAGGAGAGGGGGGACTGAGACTGAGGCTAGGTATACGATAGTCCGCGATTTGAGATGCGACTACGATATCAAAATAAAAATTAAAAAGCATTTATTTATAACCAAAGTGCAGCAGCGACCACGGTCCCATGTACCTATTACACAAAGCAACTTCACAAAGTAGCTACTTATCGGGTTTTAATTCTATATTATATATTATGTGAAAAGGTTGTATGTCTGTTACCTTTTCACGACCCATCCGTGTACCGATTTTGAGGAATTTATCCCGGAAAATCAAGAGGGAATTCCAGGAGATTTTCAAATATCGTTAATTTACACGGACGAAGTTGATGTTACCACATCTATACCGATCATATACCGATTTATGTTTAGCAGTCAGCTTCGTCGCGATTAGGCGTTTTTATAACTTTACACGGTAACGGCACGGCACGATATTTTTTATCATTTCGATAGCGTGCATGACTCACCTTCGTCTTCGTCGTCACAATACCATACATTGCTCTCTAATTTCACGCGCAGTGCCGTCCCGCTCGCCGCCCCGCTAAAAGTCATGGGCGGGCGGTAATGTAGCCTCATCCAAAGAAGGGGGTACCCACGGGAGTTGGTCTGTAAGCGTCCCTCCGGCTTTGGGGTCGCCTTTGTTTATCGTCTCTTTATTTATTCAACCTGATACGCTCTGCTACGTTGTTTTTACAACTAATAGGCTTATTTGAGGAGTTTCGATGTAGATAAGTACCTAAGTAGGTATCTGATTATGGTTTTCTGTTTTATTATTGCGAAATAAAAATGTTCTTGTTTTATGTACCTATTTAGATTACATTCCTGTTTGACAATCAGATGTAAATTTCATTTCAGAAACTGAAAAAGAAGATTTTTATTTTTGCTAAAAATGTCGGCGTAGCTTATAATTAAATAAATAAAATACCTTTTCTCAAACATGCATGGAAATATTGTCATTATTTTGAAAAATAAAACACGCGAAGTATCGAATTTTCGGACAAAGAAAATCAAATCCATTGCAGGAGCGTTTTTTTGAATTTGGAACATTACAACGCTCCTGCAATGTTGTATGAAAAGGCGTGCTGGGGTTATTAGATACTATATTTTGATCGGATCTCTTTTGTCATTCTTGGCATACCATAGTCTCTTTGCTTAGTACAAATTGCGTTTACGTGGCTGTATAGCCATAAATGCGTTTGCCTGTCGGCACAGATGATAAAAAAAAAATTGGCGGCAAAGCTGAAAATTCGTCTTGATTTGTTATTTACATACATAATAAATATAAATTTAATAATAATTAAAATGGTTTCCAACGGTTCAGAGAGTGAAATGGAGATTGATTGTACTCCACCAGATTTAAGATAAGAAGCCAAATTGGCAATGGAAAACCTGCTTCCAGCGAAGTCAAAAAAAAATACATGAAAGTATGTATATGAAAATTTTATGATAATATAAAAACATTAAAAAGTATGTTTTATTTCCCTGCATTCTTTTGAGAAAAGCACTATATATGCCTCGGCGGAAATGGCAATTGCCTGTCTCGTATTAGTAAAGTCCTCGCCTACGGCTCGGCCTTCAAACTCATGCTCGACCTGCAATTGCCTATTTCCCGGCCTTTGCAATAATGTACTATTAATTAAAACATGACCAAAATAAACTAAATACTGACTTATTGTAAGATCACATCTTGGTCAGTGAAATTACTTGTTGTCTGACTTTAGAAGACTTAGAAGATACTCTAATATCTCTACGTATACCTAGAGCATTTTAATGTTTTTCAAGTGAAACTTGTCACCCATGTTTTATACACCCTAATCTGCCTTTGCACAGAGTAGGTACTTATTAAGAAGTAAGAAGCACAGTTAATATAGTAATTTCAATAAAGCGATTCAGTTTCGCGTTGATTTAGCCAAAGTATAATTTTCGATCAGCGACGAATATTTTTGGAAGTAATTTTTACGACTTCCTTTGTTAGACCTACGTTGTAAATCAGCAATTAGGCCCGCGCCACATCACAGGCGTTCCAGCGACAGTTCTATCATAATCAACGTTTAACAAAGCCATTTTAGACATCCGGTCTTTGACGGGATTTTACGTTCATATTAGAAACACGTTTTATCAATTTTATGTGCGGAACAAAGGAAAAATTATTATGAGCTGGCGATTAAAATGTATGATCCTGATTATTGTCACAGTCTATTTCAAGTTCCGCTGATTCCCTTTCGGGGCAGAGATCACTACTTTTTTGGCAACCATTCTGTGAGATGCTATGTAAGTATAATATGACTACAACCATGTATGGTCGATGGCTACAACTAACCGAAGTGGTGATAGATTTGACGACTTCCCTGACGATTGACTAGAAACCGATTGGGGGTATGGGTTTAATAAAACTGCCATACCCCCAACAGGTTAGCCCGCTACCATCTTAGACTGCATATTCACTTACCATCAGGTCGATTGCAGTCAAGGGCTAACTTGTAAGTTGAGGTGGTCGGTGGTTCGATCCTCAGATACGCACTTCTAACTTTCCTGAGTAATGGTCGTTTTTGGCAATTACATATCACTTGCTATAACGGTGAAGAAAAACATCGAGAACCAAACATGAAACCTGCATACTCTGGAGTGCTTCAAAGTGTTTTCGAAAGTGTTTGAAGACTGCCGATCCGCATTTGGCCAGCGTGGTGGACTACGGCCAAACACCTTCTCAAAAAAATAAAAAATCTGTAGCATAAAAATCCATAAGGAATCTAACAGTTGAGTTTATAAAACGTGTCTTAGAAGTACCTATAGACGACAGATGTGGCTGCCAAACATTAAAGTATTTTACATAAAGTTTATTAAAAATATTGAGTTTCTAATATTACAGCAACAATTATTATTATTATTGTTAATTACAGGTAGTTCAAAAAAATTCGAGAGGCGAATAAAATTGGACTAGCATTTTTGACGATCTAAATAGACTCCTATTACGGCCGCCCTCGTTAATTCAAAAGTGCAAACAATCAAGTTTGAACACTCAAAAAGACAAGACTTCGAAGGGGTGGCTATTGCGATTCACGATCCAGTAGCCACCACCTAGGGCTGTCACTTAAAACATATAGAGCTTCTTATAAACACATTAAACATCTATTGATCAAGTTAACGAGAGCAAAAGAGACTTTGAATTGATAGTACCTACCTATAGGTACGGTTATCAGTTTACGCTTATTTTTTTTCGCAGCGGTGGAAATGTTCACTTTATAACAACCTAATTACCTAGTCTGTTTAGTAGTTTAAAAAATGGGTCACATTTCCTTATTCTTAAGAAACTAAAAATACGAGTATCTGCGGTGACACGGTACCCAATATGCAACGTACGCTGTGACACCACCGTCCAACACATCGTCAGATAGATAGATAGATAGATAGATAGATAGATAGATAGATAGATAGATAGATAGATAGATAGATAGATAGATAAATGCTTTATTGCCACACAAAACATTAAAACAATAATAAATAACAAGTGCGCAAAGGCACTAAAAGTGATCTCCTACAGACCACTTTTAATTATTTATAGAAACAAATCCTAGCTTTAGAGCTTTAGCAATCCAGAATTACGTCTCTTATTATATTGGCGGCTTAGAAAAGCGGCCACCTAATTTCTAGCCATCTGTAGAATATTACTTCAAGGAAAAACCACTTGTATTCTTGGTGCGGAGACAACCCTAGCAAATTGCGGTTTCTTCAAATTAGCGCGGCGGTTTCGCCACACGACGACGACGCCCTGACACGTGCCGACATTATTATAGCCTTCATACTACGAACTCCAATAATCGTATTCATTGGAAATACTCATTTTATTCATTTCGTATAAAATCAATTGTTTTGGTATACTTAGTTATTTTTTTAATTGAGGGATGGTTTTGTGCCTCTTTTATTTTGTTGTATTTTTATGTTATTTGGTAATAGGCACTAAAACAGGACTCCTGCGGACACGGCGGCCTATCTCCAGAGACATTAGGCTCTATCTGCGCGGGAGATATTATAGTGCACAAGTGTGTGCGCATACACAGGTGCACTCTCTGTTCCTTTTCACTCATAGCCCGATGGGACGGAAATCTGACACGACCGGAGATAGATCAGGCGCAGGACCGACGGCTTTACGTGCTCTCCGAGACACGGCCGTGCAACACCACCAACTTCCTTACTCCGGGCTATTACCGAGAATTTCTTGTCAGAAAAACCCAATAAGTACCTACTTGTTTTGGACCGACCCAGGACTCGCTTGCCTAACTTAATATGTTATAAAAAGTTAAAAACCTATGCCTGCTATGTGTCGAATCATAAAACCACGTCTCGGTAGATTCTACTACCAATCAACGAAACATCTAATTAAATTAAATCTTCTCCAAAAGGAGAAAGCATTTTAACCTATGACTTCTGAACATCCATTAGGAAACAAAACGCCTCACAAAAGTCAAAAGAAGTTTAACAAACATTTTGACAACCGCCAATTAAACTGTCAGATCGATCGTGCCACTTGTCGGCGCACAAATCCGCAGATCGCCACAGGAGATCCTTATTCTGATGGGTGATTCGCGATTTTCAACTGATGCTAATCTAACATCGGCCCCGGTGATTTTGCGTTTGCTGCATAAAGGACTCCCCATGTTTTATCAGCTTTATTATGTTTTGTCGGGAGTTTGTCAAGCTAAGAATAGGTATACGGTATGAACAGTGGGATATAAAAGACGTTGGCAAACATTTGATCCAATGTTGGTTATAGCAGATCGTTTAAAAAAAATGTGACTGGTTTAGATTACTTAGCGCTGGACTGCAGCTGGTCTGACGCCTTTTCCAGAAAGCTTTCCAAAGCATTCCTAACTTATATCTACTACAGTTAGTAAATTCTTACCTATTTTCTGAGTTGGCTCAAGCATTGCCCGGTGGAAATCTCCTGTCTTGTCTATCTATCGAGTAAGCACCTACCTATCAGCAACCGTGAATCCCGCGGGAATAAGTCGTGGGCATTAGCTAGTGCTAATTCCCGCGGGAACGCCTTAATTTTCCAGGACCTGGAGAACTACCCATGCGAAAAAGTACTGGAGACTGGAGAGTACTACACATGCAAAAAATCACCTCGATCCGTTGCTCCGTTGCTTCGTGATTGAAGGACAAACAAACACACTTTCGCATTTATAATATTAGTATGATATTATACCTCTTCAATTAGAGCCTGTTGTAACTTGCTGTCCACTGAAGGATTAGGTAGGGCCACTCCACTTTTTCACTTAACGTTTCCAAGAAACACGGTATTTATAATAGCAGTACCTACTGATCTGTCATAAACTTTCAAAAAGCTTTAAAAAACAATCCAGCACATAAAATACTCGTTACATATTTTATGCTACATCACGTTCATCAACGTTAGTAATTGCATATATGCCCTAACCCTTTTAACTATACCTACTTAATGTACAACTAATCTGAGGCCCCATCGGACCGCTGATAAGAACAAGTCATGGTATTGCAATGTTATAATTAATTCAAGGCATTATTGTGCAATCTGGTCTCGATATTAAAACGCATTTTAGTATTCCTATCAAAATAAGTGGAGTAGTCGTTTATGCTGCAATAATTTGATTATTTTGAAGATCTAATACATTAAAATAAAAATTGGCAGTCATAGGGACTGCCGATAGAAGTGAAAACGAATTTTTTTAATTTTTTTTTTTGTTTTTTATTTAAATGTAAAAAAATGAAAAAAAAATAGTATAATTAATAATAATAATAATTAAAATATAAACCTTAAAACTAAGGCATTAAAGTTTAATTACGAATGTAGTAAGTATAATATTTTTATATTTAATATGTCTTCGTAACAAGTAACAACGCGAGGTCGGTGACGCGAATCCACAAGTTTACCGCCTACCAAAAAGTGCTCAACGCGGCTAAAGAAGTTTTTAATTTAAAAAAAAGCTAGGCGTAGCGAACAGTAAAAACCCAAATGCAGTGTCTTTGATACATAAGAGAATCTCATATAATATCGACCATTGCCTTCCTCTCGCGTGACTCCCAGCTAACGAAGGTTTCAATCAAAGTACCTATCTCTGACGTAAAATTTAATTTTACTAAAAATATTGCCCGAGACATTAAAATTAAAAATCTGTCATAACGACATGACAGCAGGAAGCTGCACAATCAAGGAAATTTTTCATGTTATCTACAAAAACATAAAGCTAATTCTGAGAATCAATTAATTATCTAATTATAAAATGGTTTCACTGGTTTCAACACAATAATAATATTAATGTGGGTTTTAACTATTTCAAAGTTGTGTAGTTAGTAACCGCGTTTAGTAACCGCTCAAATAGTGGGTAGGCACACAAATTATTTGGTATTTTTGTTTTGTTTCAAACACACTTTCGCATTTATAATATTAGTATGATATGGGCCTTAGACCGACTTGTAAATTTTAACCACTGACCAGCGTCTTGTATATTTCAAGGCATTTAGGTAAAATTACCCGCATAATATTTATTAGCGAAATACTTTCATGTTAATTTCATGCCTTCAATTTTCCTAACCTTAAAAATACTTGCAACGATGCAGAAGGGCTCCACTCATCCCATAGCCAGGATTGTGCATTAGCGATTCATTTTGATATGTCATCGTACAGAATGCACCGCCTGCGTTGCGCTTTGTTCAGCCCTACCCGCCGCTCGACGCCTATTGTTATCCCTTTTATAATCCCACATTTAAATTATCAACACATCAACGCATTTCGTACCAACAAGTAGGAGGGTATTGTCAGTTAACCGTAAACAAATGACGATCGCCCTTTACTTCATGCAATTTACGCTTGCGCTTGACGAAATTAATGCCTCGAAAGCAATATGAGCTACGCTCATGGCACCTGTGTTCTTTATTGGAACAATGAAGGAGGACCAAGTTTGTGAGTTCTTCATAGAGATATTCTTCATTGTTGATCGTAAGCCCAACGACTTTACTAATTTATGACACACCGATCGTCCGCATACAAATACACATAGTCTAAATGGAATCCTAGAATAATATATCTAGGAATGAGGACATGTCAACCAGTGACAGTAAATATTATGATTTCACCCAAGATCTTGCATCTCCTACGTCAATGTGACGTCCGTTTCATTATACAGCTTTCGATATATTTTCACCAAATCCAAGCCTTCCACAACACACATCGACCTAATTCCAATGGCAGTTAGGATTAAAATCGTTTTCCACAGTTCTAAAAATTAGGAACGCACTATTTTGATATAGGCGCCGACTTTATAAATTATGTCATGGCATGTCCGGTCGTCATCTCTGCTCTCTTTGTCAGGTCCTACTACGATTTCGTATCTTCAAGTAAACCGTTTTTGATCTACGCGTAAACCTAATCTTCTCTTTCATCTCGATCATTAGGATGCAGCGTTAATGCTCTGACAATAGCTTAATGACGATTTATCGGTAGCTCAAAGTATTAATGTACAATTTCAAGATGTTGAGAGACACGTAATCTCTTAAACGGCGACATTATTGTATAAAATGCACCGTTAGAGTGCCAAGGACGCAGTGACAGATGGTGTGTGTTTACCCAGGTTAATTATAGCTTCGGCCATCTTTATTGATCGGACATCGGCGCGTACGCTCGACAGTCACCACGTTACGCCAGATCACGCCCAGCAGTTCCTATTGGCACGGCAACCATTGACCTAGCCACTTTAATGGTATCACTCCACCTTACTTGTATGTAATATGCACGTTTTCATGTTTCATTTACGACGGTCCAACTCACCTGGGGCGTTGAACAATAAATTGTTACGCCGCACTTGGTCACCTCCATCAAAATCGATTTTTTATATCATGTCGTATGCTACAGCTATTACAGCTATTAAAATGTAGAGGTAATGCCAAAAACATGGTCGGTTGTAAAACATAAGCATCCAATGCTAGGACATCTCCGCCTCTCCGCGGAGCTATTAAATAAAAGTCTTTTTACATTAGATAAATCGCGCACGTTATTCGGGAACATCTGTCCCTTGCCGATTACATCCATACATTATGCTCGGTTTGTTGTTTTTAATAAAAAGTTTAATCCGTTCGGTTATGACGGCAATTTGTCTGCCGAATGGAAAAACTTGGTCGATTACCTACCAGTGGCGCTCCGGCCTCCGATATCGGGATCGGGTACCTATTACAACCGTACCACGGTTTTTATTCGTGCGATTATGTCATGCTTATTTATGTTTTCGCTTCTGTCTTCCATTAGCGATCCTCCTTTTTATCTTCCTGGCTATATTTCACTTAAACGGATTTGCTGCCGGAGACACTTCCAAAGTGGATCGCCAAAACCTTTTGTAGTGTCCGATTCCTTTTCATAATCATTTGCACTGAAGACTTTTTTTGAAATCCGGACGTATGAATCATCGAGGTATTTAGTTTTCAACGCCTTATAATATCGTGCGGTGTACAACCATTAACAATTCAATACTGTCTTAATGAAGAGCTGATAAAATGTATATTGTGGTATTCGTCACGACTCCTGAGCAATTAATCGAGGATTTCTTTTTTGGGTACCAGTTTATGGGTGCAGAGATTTAGTGCAGTGTCCCCCACTTGATTTGTGCGCACAACTTAGCACTCTTTGTCAAAGCCGAGTTTAAGTGTGCAATATATCGTGAGGAACAAATTTCTCGAAGAAAGATCTCTCATTTAAACGATTTACAAAAGCACCACATTCCGCTGAATGATTGTTCCTATTCGAACGTTCCTTTTGTGCTGTGATAAATTATTGCGATTCGAAGAAGGGAGTAACATTTAAGACTGCATTAGCACTTAAATGGATGATGAGGAAAATGTTTATTTAAAGATAACAATGTCTTTAATTGAGTTTAAAGTCATTGAGATTATTGAATCGTGCGGGATTTTAAGATCTTGTCTAATTATAATAGCTTAGTTTTATTTGTATAACATTAAGATTTTGTATGTTCGTTTTTATGGACGCGTTTATCTACATTAAATTTTTATAAATTTAATTTGAGCATTCAAGCTCTTTCTGAGCTCATTTTCAGAAACCTACTTACCTTTCCAAATCGTACCTTTCTCATAACTAGTGTACCCATATTAATAGTAGGTACTTTTCGGCCGAAGTCTGAAATAATACCTATTCTCTAAGGCGAAAATATTTTCTAAAGCTTTGGTAATGAGAATATCACTGAGTGGACAGTTCTTGTAGACGAATCAAATGTTTCCTGCATGACTTAGTTTCTAATATCTATTGAACAATTATAAAATTACTATTGTACCTAATTTGTAACTGCTGAAGTTCTGGACTTTACCTTCTCAGCTGATTCTATTTTCCGAAGCGATGGTAGAGACATAATAAATTGTCATAATTGATCAAAAGTATAAATAATATATTATTTTGAAGTAGTTTGGCCTCCCATGATTAAGACTTGATATTATGCAAAGGAAAGCAATACATTAAAATAAAGTTTACCTTTGCAGAACATTGGAGCAGTATCAGCGGAGCTGGAGCTTCAGAGACTGCAACAGGAGCACCTTCGGAGACAGTCGGAGATGGTGAGGCGCGGACACTCCCTGTACCCTGGACCTCCGCTTGGGCTACTTCCCCTTCTGGAGCAGATGCGGCCGCAACCACCTCCACCAGCCAATGTAAGTAATGTATTTTTTCTTATATTACACTACGGGTTATCCCTTTATCTTACCTTTTTGTACCGTTCTAAATCGCTTGGCGGTATGGCTTTGCCGGTAGAGTGGTAACTAGCTACATCATCGCACCAGGATTCAAAATTCAAAAGTTTTTTATTCAAATAGACTTTTTACAATTAGTGCTTATATAAAAGTGCCCATATTAGACAGAGATCAAACCAGACCAGTAGGGCTAGCATGCTCACAACGAGTAAAATTATGTCTATACCCGTTATCTCTATTTTTCTACCAGAACTAACATGGTTACACAATACACATATGTATTATGACTTGTCTCGTTAAGTAGAGATAAAAGTAATATTTCTGTGGTATTTATCTCTACGGATTTTACATGCCGACTATTTTTTCTTGTAATACACCGGATTTTGTGCATGTTAGGTTAAACGAGAAATTAGCCAACATCGAGGGCATCTCTCTCTCTCGTCGCTAGATATCTCGTTGTGCGCATGCTAAGCTTGTAGAAACAAATGATAAATTTCGAAATTTCCTCTGTGTGTCTGGAAAACAATGCTGGTTTGCTGCTTGCTACAGTGTTTTATTGTTTTCGCTACTTAATCCCGCATTTTCATTTATTAGCAGATAGTTTGTTTATAATAATAATTATTGGCATTTAATAATAAAATTGCATAAACAACTAAGTATATACAATACTAAAAAACTTATTACGATATTCCAAGTTGATTTTGGTAATTTTAGCATGTCAATAAAGCCATGAATACCTAAATAAACGTAGGCAAGAGACGCCATAAAAATTATGACAGACAATCGATTTAGCAAGTGATCGATAGATAGATATTATAATTAATTACGATTCAACGCTAACGTGTGGTCGTTGGCTAATATCCTGTGTCGGTCTTAAATTGAATTGACGCCATATTTGTTTGTCTAAGATAAATTTCCGTAGTGTCCATTCTATTTTAATTTTGCTCTATATTTTTGGGAACTGTGTGTGTAAGTAAAGCATTTTATTATTTTTCAAAGTCTAATTTGATAAGCCACTAGCTGATATGCCACGGCTTTTACTTGAATAATTTTTAGTTTTGATAATATTTTTTTAAGCGCTTAGATTAAACAGAGAAAGAATCTTCATGCAAAATCTCAACTTTCTACGCCTAGTGGTTAAAGCTGACATACCTACTTACCTAAATCCGTTCGTCCTTTTAGATAAATAAGTACATGAGTACCTACCTATATAGATAGGTACGTACTTATATATATATATATATATATATATATATATGTATATATATATACATATATATACATATATATATACATATACATATATATATATATATACATATATATATATATATATATAGATCGCTTAAGTTTATAAGTTGTAGGATACATAATGTAACCTACCTTAGGACTATTATTGTAAAGAACCCATTGACATACCAATACAGAACCAACAAAATAAGTAAACGGATTACTTAGATACTAACAAGTTGCAAAAAAAGTGCAACAATTGAACAACTAAGTAAATACCTACCTATACTAGGTGTATGAATCGTATTACCTAACTATAGAACTGGGAGTCCGCTTATGGTATGAACATATTATATACTATTACTCGTACCTATTTTCTAAGTAAGAAGGTGGCCTTACCTCGTAGTCTGCTGTCTGCCGCTGAATATTTCGCAGATTACGTCGTAAAAGCACAGGCATTGTATTTCAGCAGACCAGTATATTATGTTTTCACAATTTAATGAGCCATTATAATTGTTGGCATCTCATTTATCATAATATCTATCTGGGTCAGGACTTTGCGAATTTTGGAGCAGTTTCAATAATAATTATACCTACTGTCGACTATTCTGTGGATTATAATTTGTGACAAAGTAAACAAGAATTTCACCCTCGAATTTTTTTTAAAGAAGTTGTTAGAGGTTAGAGGTCAGTAAACAACTTACACGGGGATGGAAAACTTTTTGCTTGGAAAACTTAATTCCGTCACAGCTGCTAATCTCATTAAATACAAAAAGCTTTAAAAAGACATGCCTAATGTTGAATATTATTGTAATAATAAGTATTTTTGACTTATGATGAAAAATTGCAAAAAATCCCGTGCACCTTTGAACTCTTCTCCTACTTAGATACCTAATTATTGTTTCTTCTGCATCTGGTATTGTTTTCCAGTGAAAACCTTTCATGTGCTAAAATAGAGTCCGTGTCACGAAAGAAGTCCAATGGCATTCATTTTACACACCTACATTAATTGCATGCGACTACTAGCTGAAGTGGCAATGGTCGGGGCACATAGTTCGGAGAACCGATGGACGTTGGGGTCCCAAGGTGCTGGAATGGCGACCCCGCACTGGAAGGCGTAGCATCGGCAAACCCCCCACACGGTGGACGGACGACATCGAGAGAGTCGCAGGGAGTCACTGGATCCAGGCGGCGCAAGACCGTGGCTTGTGGAGGATCCTACAGTCGACCTATGTCCAGCAGTGGACGTCCATCGCCCATCGGTTGACGACGACGACGACGACGACGACTAGCGCCGCCTCTAGTAGACTTCTTTTGTGACACACTATTGAGTATACCTACCTATTCTATCCACACCAACTTTCGTGATGCTGACTGTTACCTAAATGACACTTTTTTATACAAAAAGTACCTACCTAACCATGCTCAATACCTATCTCTACTTTCCAGGTGGTACCCAGCCCAGCCTGGCCTGCTACAGCCCAGCTGGCCCAACTAACAGCCAGCGCCCGTTCCCCCCCACCTCAAGACCCGGACACCCCCCTCAACCTGAGCAAACAACGCACCCCGTCCCCCGCACAGCCTATGATGATGCAGAGATACGTGCCCTACCCTCCAATGGAAGAAAACAGCCCCTATAATATGAAGAAGGATGATGACTTTAACGCGGCTTGCAATAGTAAGTACCTACCTTTTATATTGCCTTGCAGACCTACATTATTTAGATACACAATCAATCAATCAATCAATCGTTTATTTTCGCAAGAAACATTGTACAATTAAGATAACAAACTAATTATTAGAGAACAAACATGTTTCATCATTGCTGACGTGCAAATTTATAAAGTAGGTACGTAATCAATATATCTTATCATATTTTATAACGGTTTGCGTACTCTTGTATACCTATGCGCGAATAGTGTAAAATGCTTTGTCCATTAAAAAAATAAATTAAATAATATATTAAGATGTAAAATATGATGTAGGTGCAACACACAATGGGGCTGATTCTGTAGTGCACAATCTCTAGCTAAACTAAAATGACAGCATTAAAAATATTGCTAAACCTTTCATAATACTCCCTGCGGACAGAGACAGAGCTAGATTTAAAGCTGTCATTTTAGTTTAGTTTAGAGATTGTGCACTACAGAATCAGCCCCAATATGTCTTACAGTTTCTATAATATATTATAAAGACGGCAATGATGAAGATTTGAACTAACTGTGTCCCACAAACGCTTTTTGTATGATATTCGAAAATCTTTTCGTATGATACCTAAGTATAAAATTACAATCTGGTAGATAATTTTTAAAGTTTCACCATCTATTTTGGGTTACGTCTAGACACATTGTAGGCCTAACAAATGATTTGATCAGACAGCCGTACTAATATTTTTCAATCGTTTGCGTAAGTTGTGACGCTGATCTACGTCATAATCCCATAAGCTACGCGTCCACGAGGTATTATCTAAAAGAATTGGACCAGCTGAGACGTGATACTTTTACTTATTAATACCAGTACTACGTTCTAAATTATTAAACCGTCCGTCATTATTTTTTAAACCGTATAAAGAAAAGCCCAGCATTGACATGATGATTAATCTGCATCTAACAAGCAACTATTATTTTGAACTACCTATGTCCATACTACTCTCTATCATCATCAATTAGGTTCAATTTCTAATGTTATAAATGCGTAAGTTCTGAGTGTCGGTCTGTAGGTACGTCCGACCGCGCCTGCCAGTCTGTTACCTTTTGACGAAATTTGGTTACATAGATACAGATAGCTTGCATTCCGGAGGCAAGCATATTATTTTTTATACCGTAAAATCATAGAGTTTTAACTTCCTACAGGATTTTTTAAATAATCCTGAATCCACGCAGGCGAATTTACGCTTATTGTTTACTTTCATCATACAACATTTCAAACTTAGTCTTAGGTTACGTGTAGAGATTTCTATTTGTATGAGAAGGAGGTTCTTACCTACGTTCTTTCAAGTTTATGCTAAGTTACGCTTACGTTAGACCTATGGACGATCAGCTTAACCACTGATTCATAGCACGTGTGCCGTCTCGTTGGAAACCGTGTCACCGTCTGCGATTATCTGCTCACGAAAAAATCAGTTTCATAGATGTTTACTTTGAATATTAAAGTACCGGCATGCGCCAAGCTAATGATCTCATTATGAATTAAACCATTGTGATAATATGACTAATTCTGTTGTGCACAATCTATAATCTAAACTAAAACGACAATAAGTATTTAGTATCGTGGCTGACCCAAAGAAACTTGGAGGCGTACGGTTCCGGCGGAGGTCGCGAAGATGACGTGGGATGAGGTCAAGGGTGTAGCTTCTAACCGCTCGAGATGGCGCAACACCTAAACGCCCTCTGCCCCACTGAGGGGACTTAGGACATTAAAACATATTTCTTTAAGACCTTTGGTGCTGATGATGATGAATGATGATGAGCTACTATAGACTTTATAGCCTTTTCGTAAGAGTTGTTTTATTCAAATAAATACTTTTTATAAGTGCTTATGGATAGTCGAATGAATCTACCACTGGTTCGGAATCCGTTCCTACCGAGAAGAACCTGCAAGAAACTCGGTAGTTGCTCTTTTGAAAAAAATAAAATATATTTACAATTACGAGTACCTAGATACATAAGTACCTAACCGTAGTCCTGAGCATTGCTGGAGTGAGTCAAATCCATGCGCTTTTATCATATAAATAATCTTCGACAGTATAATAAGCTTTTTTCAAAATATAAGTACATACATTTCAAAATACATTGTCTGTTAAAAACTTATCTCGTCGTCAACCGACGTCGACGTCCACTGCTGGACGTATGTCACTTGAAGGGACTTCCACGAGCTACTTACCTGAGCTGAAACCGAAAATCCATTGAATGAAATCTGCTAAAACTCAGAACGATAGGTGTTGTCAACTTATCTAAATAATCAATATTGTGTCATAAACAGCACAGAATCCGCGAAGCATTACGCAATAGAAACGAAAATAAACAAGGAATTAGATAAATAGCCACCACGCTTTCGCCGCAAAATGTGAAAACCAAGAAATGTTCCGTGTCGCCGCCAAAACATTTTGATGTTCGGGTGTTTAATTGCTAAATATAATTAATTCCAGAATCCAGATATTACACTGTTAAGTGTATCCGTTCGTAAGAGTGAGTTTACATTGGCGATTTTTTTAATATTTAGTAGATATGTTACGCTCAAAGGTCGAAAACGCTCATTGAGCGGAAAAATAGCTCACAACGCGATGTGGTCACAGTAAAACATCCACATAGCGAAATTCGTGTTATGGCTCTAATGAAAACGCGCACGACGCGTTGTGGCAATCAAAGAAAGGCCAAATAGCGAAATTCGTGTCGTGGCTTACATGCTATTCGATCTCAACGCGTTGTGGCAATGAAGAAAAGCCATGACGCGTTCGGAGCATTCATTGTGTTAACCATATCACGACGGACAGGTTGTAACTTGTCGGTGTCGGCTCGGGTGCAAAGACGCATTGAAACATCAGTTTTATTCATTTCTTTTCTGTTTATGAGAGTGAACAGAGACTCCTTTTTCTTTTTAAGTAGTTGAGACTGTTTTGTTTCATTATGTAACATTTCATATTTTTCTGTAGTCATAATAAAACTGCGATCAGTGCTTGTTTCCACAAACTCACGTAATTTATCGTAAAACAATTCTTTTTTATTCGTCATAATTAGCGCTGACATTAAAATTCACTCTCATAAACAGAAAAGAAATGAATAAAACTGATGTTTCAATGCGTCTTTGCACCCGAGCCGACACCGACAAGTTACAACCTGTCCGTCGTGATATGGTTAACACAATGAATGCTCCGAACGCGTCATGGCTTTTCTTCATTGCCACAACGCGTTGAGATCGAATAGCATGTAAGCCACGACACGAATTTCGCTATTTGGTCTTTCTTTGATTGCCACAACGCGTCGTGCGCGTTTTCATTAGAGCCATAACACGAATTTCGCTATGTGGATGTTTTACTGTGACCACATCGCGTTGTGAGCTATTTTTCCGCTCAATGAGCGTTTTCGATCTTTGAGCGTAACAGATATACCACGATGTTTCTTTCAAATTCTATTTATTCAAATTAAGTACACTGTACACTTATTGCTGTCCAATTACTTATAAAACATGATAGTGATAATCTGCAGTTACGATATCTTAAAAGTTAAAACTAAAGCTACGAGGGTTCCAAACGCGCCCTGATCTGAGAAGAGCCCACAACAAACTCAGCCCGGTTTTTTTTTACTTATCACCATCTCCCAAATCATCTAACTGAGGAACTATCAGACCCATTAGAGCAAATTATTTCCAAGCTTGCTTGTCATTTAAGTAATCTTTACATGGTAATAAGATTTTTTAATGAGATTACGTTTTACATTAACTTTTAACTTATTCAGAGACATCTCCAACATGTCTTGTGGGAGTTTATTAAAGAAGTGTTTTACTGTCTGCATTTGTTACAATTTTCATATTAGCAGTTTTAGCACTGCGAAAACTACGGAAGCTGCTGTTGCGCTGTGTTGCGTGATGCGCGTGGTGTAAGATTATAATTATAGCTTAAAGACTAGATAATACTCGAAGCATTGTGTAAAGTACTTACCTACCTACCATTCGACCGTGGCATTCAACCGTCTCCTCATTATCTCTAATAGTCCGAAAGGACTGAGAGGCTCCAAATCAGCGTGCTTTCCGAGGCGTTACATCGCCAACTTCCGAACTTGCTTGCTTGGTACTCAGAATCTTTTGACAAGATTTAGGACTTTTGCCTTAAGATTTTTGTACAGCCCTATAGGATCTAGGAGTCATTCAGGCAAAAGGACAAAATTCGAAATTAATTTTATAACAAACTAGCTGATGCCCGCGACTTCGTCCGCGTGGATTGTGTTTTTTTTGGTTCCCGCGGCAACTCTTTAATTTTCCGGTATAAAAAGCAGCCTTTGTGTTATTTCAGACTATAATCTATCTGTTTGCCAAATTTCATCCAGATCCGTTCGGCCGTTCCGGCGTGATTGAGTAACAAACATCCATCCATCCATTCCAAACTTTCGCATTTATATTATTAGTATAGAAGTATAGAATATAGATCTCGAGGCTTAGGCACAGAGAGCTTAGGTATTCAATAATCCCATCGCACCTTTAGCTGGTATTCTACTTTACCGAGTTACCTACTCGTTATTCTTTACTTTGTAGTAACTTTTACTTCAAAACTACCTACACATCGCTAGTGTGACCACACTCTTATGTCGCGGGTGTCATAGGGTTGGAATGTAATGTAGGTCAGGTTGTTAGAATCAGTTTTCCGCTGCATCGTTTGATGAACAGTCCTCTTCAACATGTCTTCAACACGACACGAGATGTGTGCTGGGTTTACCACCATCGCTCAAAACAGTTTTATTTTTACCTTGTGTTAAAAAATGATTATAAATATAATCATTTTTTGGGGACGTCAAGGTAGGTACGTCATACAAAACATCAATTAAAAAAATAATCATGCTAATATGTATTATAAATGCGAAAGTTTGTTTGTTGGTTTGTCCTTCA
Source organism: Erebia ligea (assembly GCA_917051295.2). Classification (NCBI taxonomy): domain Eukaryota; kingdom Metazoa; phylum Arthropoda; class Insecta; order Lepidoptera; family Nymphalidae; genus Erebia; species Erebia ligea. The sequence goes on from OU785241.1 coordinate 6,868,215, forward strand.
ATCACGCCGCAACGGAGCAACGGATCGGCGTGATTTTTGGCATGGGTATAGTTGAGAACCTGGAGAGTGACATAGGCTCCTTTTTATTCTGGAAAGTTAAGGAGTTCCCGTGGGAATAACCTAAAACTTAAACCACGCGGACGAAGTCGCGGGCAGCAGCTAGTACTGCTATAAGTGGTGCTGGTAAGCACAGTTTTGTTACTGATGCTGGCAAGAATATAATATGCTGAGGTAGGTATGTAAAATTACAGTATTGAGAGATGAGCGTCACTTGAAATACTTAGTCAAGTATTCGTTATGTTTGATTTGTTGCTATGATTTAATAAAAGTATGGAGTGCAACTGTTATTTTGCTCTATATTATGTAGGCGCATAGTGTATAAATTACAAATAAGTATACAAATTACATAAAGTGACGAGGCTATCTATAGATACCATAAGTAGGTATCTATGTATATATAGGTAGGTACCATATGTAGGTTTGTTGTTAAATAACTAGCACAAGTACTTAGGTACCTCCTGATACCAATTACCTACCAACCAACCACTTTATGGTACCTAGTAAGTACCAGTCCTATTTTATTTATTTTAATAGTATCCATACTAATATTATAAATGCGAAAGTGTGTCTGTCTGTCTGTCTGTCCGTCTGTCTGTCGGTCTGCTACGCTTTCACGGCCCATCTGTTCAACCGATTTTGATGAAATTTGGTACAGGGATAGGTTATATCCCGGGGAAGGACATAGGCTACTTTTTATCCCGGAATATTAAGGAGTTCCCCCGGGAATCAAAAAAAATTAAACCACGCGGACGAAGTCGCGGGCATCATCTAGTTATGATTAACTCGACTTCGTCCGCGAGAATTGGGTAATAGATATGGTTATTGATTCCCGGGATGAAATGTAACATATTATATAAGTAGGTATAGATATGCTAATTCAGGGTTTAAGTAGGTACCTAAGCTATTTCCATTTCAAATTTCAGCCAAATCGGTTCAGTCATTCTGGTGTGAAGGAGTAACAAACATCCGAACATAGAACAAACTTAGGTACAACAAACTAAAGTAGGGTTTTTAGATTAGCTAATAGCTTAACTAAATGCTTACCTACGTAGGTAAATTGGGTTCAGCTAGTCCACTGCCTAAACTATTTTGATTCGAAATTCTGTTTTATAATCCTAATTTGTATCTACTAATGCACTCAAATTAAACTTTTTGTTACATTATTTGATGTTAATTATATCACGAATAAATTTAATAGTGTACACTTTACATAGTTGGCGCAAACCCAAACCAAAATGGTTACAAAACATAATGTCGTTTGCCATTTGGTTTCCTATATAAAACAAGAGAATTGCAAGAAATATGGAATAGATGGCCCTACCAACGACGCAATCAAATTTAGATAGGTAGGTACTGTATTCATGACGAAACTAAACTTTGCTTTCTGAATTTCTAAAAAGGCGCTTGTACAATTGAATCGGTCCATGTTAAAAGGGCGTCAGTCACCATTTTCTATGAATTGAGTTAGTGATGCCATTCGTTTGATAATTCGCCAATCCATCTATTCAAATCGGTTTTTCAACAAAAAGACTTCAGTCCACATAAATACAAGCAAAAACTTCTGCCCCGATTGAAGTTTCCATGTAAAAACGGCGTCAGTCCAGTGACTGATGCCTTTTTTACAAGGAAACTTAAATCGGGGCAGAAGTTTTTGCTTGTATTTATGTGGACTGAAGTCTTTTTGAAGGAAATAAAAACGGAAGAAGTTATACGTCCTACTGTAGAGTGCAGTCATGATATTGACAATGATTTGACAGATTTTTAATTAAAATATGATTTTTTTTTCTTTTTCTTTTTGTTTCTTAATATTTTAGTTCATTAAACAGAATAATTTTCTAAAAGTTTGTTTTTATTCCATGAAAATCTCTATTAGATGTTAAAAAGGCGTTAGTCCACCAACTTAAAACAGGTATAACTAAAAAACTATATTATATAAAAGTAAAAAAAATACAGGAAACTATAGGGTTAAAGCATATTTATGTACCAAAATATAAAAAAAGAAAAGCTCCTTTGATTAATTTTCAAGGCCAAAGTTTTTTCCTCTTTTCTGAAAATTAGGGTATCTGGACTGGCGCCTTTTTAACATGGACCGATTCAATTTTCTTTGTCTTATTACTTATATTATTTATGAGATAAGTACTTACTTCATAAGTGGCAGATACTACTTAAAGCCACTCTTTAAAATTCTACCAAACAATTGTGGCTTTTCAAAAACCAAGAAATAAATAACATTCGAACGATCGGAAAGTGAAAATTTGTTCTAATTCAAATGTTTTCACTTGAACTGCCCACAGCCAAAATAATATTGTTATGCGCTTGTATACTTCTGTCAAATATAGGACACTTAATCACTCGTACACAACACTTATTCGCGTTCACTAATCATATTAATATCATTCATTTCGCGCGTATCAGTACGAAATACGTTCCGAAGTCGTCTATCGCGAATCATCCTTACGAGTAGGATGTTATAAATTATCTAACAGCGTGTCAAATTAACACGAGGAATGCCTCGAAACTTTGAAAGGTCGATGTTTCCGTGCTGGCTTATTAATTGTGCGGACACTTGCCTGCGAATCCGTCAAGCGAAATATTGTAAGCGGATGTGTTTCTGTTGACCCACATATTTGGGAGATGAGTGACTCTTTTATACGCGACTGTACCTACTGGTAAATATATCTATTACATAACGGAATTTGAATTATTATGCTTTGTGGATTCACTAAAACTCTAACATAGAGTATGAAGAAATCGCTTTTATTTTGTATTGACAAAAAGATACGCGCCGTATTGAGAACCTCCTCCTGTTTTGGAAGTTGGAAATAGGTGCAACATTAAGCTGTGCCTACATTGTAGGTAATGAGACTAGCTTAGATATTATGTAGATAGGTATACTTCTACGGGCTCTACCTCATCGATTATTACCTCGAGTAAAGTTCTATTAGTCTTTCACTCACTTGACTGGCAGGCATTTTTAATCTCTAGGTATTTAACGGAATTTTTCAAAATTCAAAGATTGCGCATGTGTAAGTAAGTATAATATATATTAGATAAACCTATTTAAGTAGGTACCTACTTATTTGTGTAGATAGGCTTAGGTATGGTTTCAGTATTTTTATGAGAAATACTTAAATACCTATCTATTAAAGTATTTCCAGATTTCTCGAAAAAATCATACAAAAATAAGACAAATTAAGACAAATTGTTGTCTAGACGGCAAATGCAAATAAAGATCTGTATTTTTGCAGTCTTTAATTTTTTTTTTCTAAAATCGATCCATCATTCCTCCTTGCACGAACGTGACAGAATAATCCTGCCTAAAATGTGTACCTACTGGGAATTCGACATTCCGTATTTCATTGGGTGACTGGGCTTATCCTTAGAGCAAGAATGCTCCAGAATAGATCCATTCTTAATCTTTGTTTAACGATTGTTTTACAGCCGGCATTCACTGTTCGCGATAATTTATGGTGAAGCTTAGTTAGAAGCTTTCGATTGAATTCTTTGTTCACATATCTACCTACCTACCTATCCACGTACCCAAACACCTACGCCCTTATATCGTTACAAACAAAGCTTAGAATCCAATCTTTAATATCCCATTAAGCACCAATTTCCCACTACCACACAAATTCAAGCGAAAATAATCCGTATTTTTTGTAAAATAGAAATTTTATTTAAACAATAGATATTCTCCATACATTTTAATGTTAATATGTATAGAAACCTTAGAAACATTTTGAAAATATTTTTCGAAAGCTATCTTAACTGTCGGCATTAAAATAATCTAAATCAAATTATTGTAAACCTTTGATTTATATCGTGATAAATGGTCTTCTCGAATTCCATCGTTTTAAGGAAGACTTTGTTACAAATCCCATTGTAAAATTCGACCATAAAATATATCAGTCATCACGTTAGGATGCAAAGGTATCACTAGATATCACAATAACGGAGAAATCCTAAAATATAATATCTACTGGTCATATAAGAAGTTCGTTATTTTTGCTTAATTATTATAATTATAATAATTAATCTCAACCACCAAATTATCATTAAATTGTTGCTTTTCACTGTCACACTTTTGAAATTTTTTGTTGTAAAATTACATACTTATCCTAATATTCATCATCATTCAATATCATCCTAACACCAACCAATGAACTACCCTCGACTTGGTAATCTGCTACCTACTTACGCCTCATGGAGGTCACTCCATACATACTATACCTATGTGACTGTCTCAGTCACAGTTTGCCCTTTTACGAAAAAACATGTATTGCCGGTTACCATCACCGGTTCCTCCTCCTCCACCTTCCTCTTTAGCTTGATCGTGGTTTCGGCTATATTAGTGAACTTGGTTCCCTTGCAGATTTCTTCATTTCGGATCTTATTCAAATGAAGCCAAATCCTAACGTAACCTTAGTTTCATAAGCGGCTTTAAATTGTCAGATCTAATTTCTTAAATCCTTTCAATTTATACTTACCATATACCCTCACTAATTTTTTTAATCTTTTATTTACAGCATCATCCTGGCCACAGTCCACACCCGAAGAATCAGAAAAAGCGAAGCTAATCCGCCAGCCGAAACGCGATGAGACCGGCAAACCCCACATCAAGAGACCCATGAACGCCTTCATGGTTTGGGCGAAAGACGAACGTCGCAAGATCCTCAAGGCGTGCCCAGACATGCATAACTCCAACATATCCAAAATCCTGGGAGCGAGGTGGAAATCTATGTCCAATGCGGAGAAACAGCCTTATTATGAGGAGCAATCGAGGCTTTCCAAACAGCATATGGAGAAACATCCCGATTATAGGTAAGCTTTTACCAATAGATACTCTGTCACATATCTGATGAGCTGGATGGAAGGTTAAGTAGGTATCTTGCAAGGATCTCCACGGTCTTAAGCCACTTGTGTCTAGTGGCTCGCGTCTGTTCTGTCATATATAGATCTTTACTACCCTGGACTTCTGGAATTTTAAGCCCTCTATTTTCTTAGTGAGCTTAAAATGTCAGACTTCACACTAAGGTTCAAGCTTCGATTTTATGTTAATCATTAGGTATAGACTGATTCTGGCCTTTAGCTCAGAGATACTATGCGTTAGCTAATTATAATTTACTATCACTTTTATTCATTTAGTTTATCATTTTAAAAGTATGTAGGTAGGTACTTATTAGAACAGCAGAACGTTTCACAAACGAAAGCTAAAACATACTTCCATATTTTCTTGTAGGTACCTATTACAAATACTTACTCAACGAGGTTCTTTTGGGTACGGTAAACCCGAAAAACATGTCTAGAACCAGTTGGTACCGCGTGTGTGTCTGAGCGAGCAAGTCTTTAAGACCACCTAAGGGTGACTAAGCGTTTAAAATTTCAATATTGAACCATTTTAAATTTCCAGGTACCGACCGAGACCCAAGCGGACGTGCATAGTCGACGGCAAGAAGATGCGGATATCAGAGTACAAGAACCTGATGCGCACGCGCCGTCAGGAGATGCGCCAGCTGTGGTGCCGGGACGGCGGCAGCGAGCTGAACTTCCTGCCTTCCATGTCCAGCCCTGGACCTTCCAACTCCTCACCCCCACCTAACGGGGGGAGCTACATGAACCCAGTGTTCTCTCCCCCTTTGTCGCCGCGGGAGGAGGATTGAGGTACGGCGCGCGGCTGGCCCTACCCGCACGCCGCGCCCCTCCCTATGCCTCCCTCTCACCACCCCTGGTAAACTTCTCGAACCTTCGTCAAGGAAAGAGGAATGTTTAAAAAAAAGAGACAGTCATAAAGAGGTTGTTCATATGCCAGTGTCGCTCGGATCTCTCGTTTATACAAGTATCTAATTATAATTGAGATTATTCCATTAGTGAATTAAGATCGACTCTTTGTAATCTGTATTAATGTATCGTGTAGACGGCACGCGGTTACTTTCGAATTGTGCCAAAATTGTGTATTGAATTAGACAATTAGAAAAGTGTAAATAATAAGTTAAATTGTTATATTTCAATTCTTTCAATGTAAATAAATAATGCAAAACCTTTGTAGATATTGTATGCATGTAATCGATGTTCGGCTATAGGTTATCTGTACCTAGTAGGTAAGATCTAGAATAGGTGTAGAGTACATTTTATTTGAGCGGTAGGTTCTCGAGTTTAATTTTTGTGTGGCCATGTGTATAAATTTTATTTAAACTATCTACAATTTTAGTAGTCTAAGCATAAGGGACTTAAATGTATCGAACCAAAAATTTGAAGCGAAATGCTTGAAAATTTAAGTGTTGTGAACACAAAACTGTTGAAGAACCAGTGATAATTACTATGATGCATAATAGAAATGTAATAAAATATAATACTCATTAGCGAAAATCTGTACTTTAATATTTAGTGGGTACACAAAAATATTTGTAATATAAAACCTTCGATGCTACTTAATAGGTACGTACCTATTTAAAAATATTTAACCTGTACCAACCGGTGTTGAACACAAAATGGTGGTCAATTTGGATAATGTCAATTTAATTTAAAAAAAAATAGAACGATTAAATATCTAATCTAATCCCAATATTATCTAATATCTATTACAAAATAGACCCACCGAGAAGTGGGGATTAACACTTAATAAAAACAAATATTCGCTTTATCAAATCGTGCAATTTATAAGTAGACGTAGATTAGGTCGTAGTAGACAAGTATCTACCTAATAGAGCTAGATTTAGAGAACAAAGTTGTATAGTTTTAGTATAAATCAGGCTGATGGAGTGATGTCGTTAATTGCCATTTTATTCGTTATTTATTTTTCTAATTGTACTTTCTTGTTTTAATTTTTTTGAACTGATAACGGGTGCACACCCTTTTTAGTTTAACAGCAACTAAATACATAAATATTTTAAACTAAACTCTAGAATAATATGATCAATATATTTTTAAAAAGGTCTGAAAATTGTCTGCTTAAAATCTTGTCAGTTATAGATTCGATGGAGTTGAACTCATAGTGAAATCAGTTAGTTAGGTATTAATAAACAGTTGAATCTAGCGAAAAAAACATTCTAATTCGTAACTTTTTTTCTTCTACACCTTTGTAAATAAGTAAAAATATTATTATATTATGTATCAAATTAAATATTTATTGTTTTTTCATTGTGTGTGCCCGTTCTTATTTTGTATGCCAGTAATATATTATGTACTTACTCATCGTGAATAGTTGTAGAGAAATAAGCGTATAAATAAATTATTGTGTATGTGACTTAATCGAATATTTGTAGCGTGTATACTATTCTATCGATTAGGTTATTTTCTATTTGACACCACCAATTAATCGAAGCTGCATGAAATCAATTAAGAAAACCAATGAAACTGTCATCGATAAATATGTAATCGATAATACGAAATAATCACTAAAATTCCTTATGAATTTATGTTAAAAAGAAAATAACCTAATGTAGGTATAGCTGATTATAATTTAGTAAATGTGTAAGGGTTTAGACAGTGCCGTTAAATTATTTATTCTTATGTTGATTCCCAGTGTAAATACGCAATATTTTGATGTGAATGTTAGTTGTGGTTATTTTATAAAATGATCGATACTTAAATATGCGATTGCGCATAGATCTCGGTCGATTTTTTTTTATTCTGTATTTATTATCTGTTTCAGGAATCTCGTTTTGTTTCGGAAAATAGAATGTCCTCAAATAATAATTATTTTTTAATTTACCTGCGCAAAAATTTGATAGTAGAGTTTAAACTGAATTTTATAATGTACTTAGGTACCTACTTATTAAATAATTATTAGGTATTATGTTGTTAATTTGTATGGTTGTATAACGTATTTTTTTTCGATTGAGATTATTTTGTTATGCCTATCTAGTTTTCACTCAAATACATAGGTAGACAGACTTAGGTTTAAATACCGATTCGGTATTAACCGGGCCACATTATTTCAGAAATTGTGCCAAACCCAGAAGTTTAATAAAAAGTAATTATAAAAATACTCCCTTGTTTTACTTGTACCGTCAATATTCAAACTTTACAACATATGAATAGATAAACCTTTGAATTAAATAATGTACCTAAATAAGGAACGGCTATTCCGAACTGAAGTGTTCTATGGAGCTGTCAAAATTAAAATGACATGAAAAATCCCTAAACTAAAATGACATCTTAATTTTATTGCTCTACTTGCAGCTTCTGCTGGCCTACTTATATTTTTGGATATCTTTCTAGACTAATTTTTCTTTTTTACGTGAATCTTTCAGATATTTTAATAGTTAGGTACCTATTCTGCTATTCGGGGCGGAGACGAATCCGACAAATCATAGATAGATCATTCATTAATATCCATCGACCATAGATACATTAATATCGGTCCAGCCGTTCTCGAGTTATAAATGGTAGTTAACCCTACTTTGTTTTATTTATATAGGAAGATTACTCGTAGGTAGTAGGTAAGTAAAATGAATGAAAAATAAATATATATAGTTTGAAATCATAATATATTAACCAGAGTTTGAACGTTAAATATACAATTATCAGAATATACAATCGTTACAAGAGATATGGTTACAATTTGTTACATAGATACAAAAATATAACACTGCCATGTCTATGTACATACATACTACAGATAATAAATAGGTCATAATAACACATTCTAAGTACATTATACGCTAAAGTGCATGTAGCATTAAGCTGAGCTGGTATGTTTTTTAGGGTTCCGTACCTCAAGAGCATAGAGCAATAATTATTATAACAAGAGGAGACAATGTAATAATAATACCACCAGGTTGAGCGAAATGAGTAGGTATACCTACCAAGGAGTAAGGAGGAAGAGCCAAGGAGTGAAAGAGCGAAAAAATGTTGTCTCTTGACCTGCTCAGCGTATCACTTTTTTTTGTTTGACCTATCAGATAGTTTAAGAGGATCGTCTAGTGACGAAACGCGACGCGAGTAGGTATTTTCAATAATGCTATCTGTTTCACAACGCTTCGCTGCCTTCTCCGTATCGTGCGATAGAGAGTTGCAAGTCCAGTAGGCATAGCCTACATTTTATCATTTGACAATTTTGGTCTCATTAGATTCAGTACACATTAATCTAGGCTCGTACGTTTTATTTTTTTAAGTAAGTATTTTTAATAGTTTAGTTAAATTTAAAAAAATCAAAATACTCGAGGAAGTTTTTAGGTCAAAAATATGGATATTTAGACGCTAATTACTTTTAACATAAGTAATAATTCTTTAAAATTAAAACGTACGAGCATAGTTCTTCATTGTATCTGCAACATTTCTAAAAACAAGTGCGAGTCGGACTCGCGCACCGAGGGTTCCATACAAACCTGTAGTAAGTTTTAAATTATTAAAAAAAAACTACTTACTAGATCTCGTTCAAACCAATTTTCGGTGGAAGTTTGCATGGTAATGCACATCATATATTTTTTTTAGTTTTATCATTCTCTTATTTTAGAAGTAAGGGGGGGGGGGGGACCAACATTTTACCACTTTGGAAGTGTCTCTCGCGCAAACTATTCAGTTTAGAAAAAAATGATATTAGAAACCTCAATATCATTTTTGAAGACCTATCCATAGATGGGGCACACGTATGGGTTTGATGAAAAAAAATTTTTGAGTTTCAGTTCTAAGTATGGGGACCCCCAAAATTTATTGTTTTTTTTCTATTTTTGTGTGAAAATCTTAATGCGGTTCACAGAATACATCTACTTACCAAGTTTCAACAGTATAGTTCTTATAGTTTCGGAAAAAATTGGCTGTGACATACGGACGGACAGACAGACAGACAGACAGACAGACAGACAGACAGACATGACGAATCTATAAGGGTTCCGTTTTTGCCAAATTTGGCTACGGAACCCTAATTATGAAAATTGGACAACATTTACGGGAAGAAAAACGTTATCGCTTTTTGTATGAAAATTTACAACTAGACGATGCTCTAAGTCAGACAATCCTGTGTCGTTTTTGTTATTCGCCCATATTCGTACGAAATCGGAATTGGACAAAGTGGTAACGGTGCTCGTAGCTTACGAAAAAAGTGGTTTAACTTATAGACGATGGTGCATTGCTGTGTGTTAGGCTGCAAAAGCCGAACTGAACGTAAATACGAAAACATAAGCTAATACGTAAGGTTACAATAATTTTGACCGATTGTTACGGATTAAAGCAAGTTATATTTGTAAAGACCGCATGAATGCTACAAAGTACATATAGAAATAACAAAAAAAATACTTATTTACCATTAATAAAATATCGCATTAAGACTATCGCTATCGCATACTGTATACGCTGACGCCCTGTCTATATCTCTTTCTCTGTCTACGCTCAAGAGGAAAAAAGGAACGCTAACAAAAAAAAAGAAAAAGAAAAAAAAGAAGAAAGAAGAAAAAGAAGGGTCGAAGGATCACTTCTTTGTCCGTCTCTCTTTCTGTCTATCAACCATCTTTTTCTCGGGAACGCGTGGCGCCTTCACCACAAGTTTACCAAATAACGAAAGAAAAGAAAAATAAAGAAAAAAAAAATATTTATAACAATGTTGTGTTCTTTCTTTTCAAAAAAGCATGTAATTTTTTTTTCATGTACCTACCTACTGAATCTGCATTTTCCCTAAAATTGTGGAAACAGTTTACAGAAAAGGAACAATCGCCGTAACCAGTGGCGTGCAGTCCATAGGGGCATAAAATCATTTCTTACCCAAATGAAAATACGTCAATGCTCAATTTACATCAAAACAGCAAGTAAATAGGTATTCTGACCAACTAATGCCTACCCTAGCTTCAAACCCTGTGCACGCCACTGCGATATGCTAAAGCATGAATAAATTCATAAAAAAATTACTTCTATGCAAGTTTACGGGATTAATTTAGCAACTTCTCTCAAAAATACTGAAAAACTTTCGTTTTACAATCTTTTCAAAAAACTTAATACATTCAGTAAAAAAAAAATTAAGTACATTCTTCATCTCCGTGTTATTAGTAAGTCAGTCAGTCAAACCCGTTATCCGCGCGCTTACTGCGTCATGCGTGTCGTGTGGAGTTATAGTACTGTCTTATGAGATCTATAGAGCATACTTTGACTTTGCTCAGGGCCCCAATCATGTAAGAATGTCCGATCAAACGTTTAAGATTTTCGTCAAAGTAAAATAAACCATAATTGTATTGAATTAGAGCTCAATTTCGTCTGCCCATTCTTATACGTTTAGGGTATCGTACATACCTAAACGTATAAGAATGGGCAGCCGAAATTGAGCTCTAATTCAATGCTGTCATGGTTTATTTTACTTTGACGAAAATCTTTAACGTTTGATCGACAATTCTTACGTAGGTAATCGGGGGGCAGGTTACTTAAGAGTTAAAACGGGATGGACTTATGTGAGTAACATAAATCTGTCACGTTTTAACCATGTCTTAAGTCTAAGCCAAGTCAAAGTTCACTCTATAGATCAGAGCTGCTAATTTAAAAAAAAAATGTATGTAAAAAACTTGAATTTTTTAAAGTCGTAGAGCAAAAGTTGTTCAGTAAGTATTACATTCAATTTTCATAAATTACATTTTTATCAGTACATTTTTCTGCTTTGAATATTTGGTTAAAATTGCTTGATGTTTGTTATAGTTTGAGTGTGTAGCGTACTTAGGTACGCAAACCAAACATAAAATATTTATACTATTATCATTACGCTACGTTAGTAAGCACAATAAAAGGCCGAAATTTTCGCATTAATTTATTTCAAAAATGTTAGGTAAAGCGTCTATTTAGGCCTCTCCAAAAAGTATGCTATTAAAAACGTATCCTACTTATTAAACGAATAACAAATTTGAAAAAGAACTAACTACTCAATAAAATTCTAAATAAACCAATTTATAAAATACAGATCCTAATTTTGCATACCTACTTAAAATTAATAACATTACCTAAATCATAATATATTATATAAGAGACGTAAAAATTACCTGTAAAAAAATGCCAAAAATTCATTTTTAAGCACTGGCTCCTAAAAACTAAAAAACTGTGTTCTAATCATGGCACTTTATAAAACAAAATAAAAAAATAATTTCAAAATATAGCGAAATAATACAGAAAACGGTTCACTAATGTTTCACAAAAAACGTTAACAAATGATCATTTCACAAAAAACGTTTCAAAAACTATTCAGGTGACAAACAACGTATCCCGCAAAAATATCATTTTATAAAAGATCATTTATTTTGACAAAATATATTCAATTCGCAAATGTTTTCCTTTGCAAAATTGCTGAATGTTTAAGTATCATTTACACATTTATTATTACCAAATAATTTATTTGTGAAAATCGCTATTTTATAAAATGTCGGTACATTTTACAAACTTTAGTGCTTCTGAAAACACATTTTTTTAAAACTTATGTTAGGTAAGTATATTAACTCGATAGAACCCAGATATATTACTTATCAAACGTTTTTATGATAAGCGTTTTTTAAAATAGTTAATGTGTTCATAATAAATGATTTGTTTGACAAATAATGTTTTGTGAAATTAAAATTTGTAAGGAAAAAAAATTTGTCAACAAAATCGAACCAGTTGTTTGTATAAAGATGTATTTTTGTTTCATAATTTTGCCAAACGTTGGTTGTGAAATGAAAATTTGTCATTTGTTTTTTATGAAATGATAGGTCACCACAGAGAACGTATCATGTAACGTTACAGACAGAATATTCACTTACAAGTTGAGTTTTTTGTAGAGTTTAGATATAAAAGAGAAACAATAACTAAGACAATTCACAATTAAATTAATAGTTTTCAATAAAATACCATTAGTTATTTTTGTTACCACTATATTTATCAATATATTACCAATCATAAAGCTTTTTATCTGATAGATTCATTCACTATTGGTTGTATACTCCAATATTGACAATTTATCTACATATTTATATTATATATAGTAATTCCAAACCATTACGCATATATATATATATATGCGTAATGGTTTATATATTTATTATTTTCGAATCATAGCTAATAAGCTATGATTCGAAATAACAATGTAAATGGTATTGATATCTATTTGACGTTTTCCGATTTCAAAACTGGTAAGAATGAGCAATAAAGAATGAGAACTAGTAAAATGCATTGAAAAGTATCCCCTACTTCTAAACTTGTTTGTACGATATTATTTGTATGTGTCTATTGTTTAAGGTTGGTTTTAAGTCACCATTTTATATAACATACTAGCTGATGCCCGCGACTTCGTCCGCGTGGTTTGGCGGGACCCTCGAACTCGATTGCAGCGCCCCCTACCGGGTCCAATTGTGAATATATGAACCATCCCGGGGTCCAGACAAACCCAACAAAAAAAGAATTAGCGAAATTGGTCCAGCCGTTCACGCGTGATGCCGTGACCAAGGAAAATAGGGATTAATGCGAAAGTGTGTTTGTTTGTTGGTTTTGCATGAGTATAGTTGAGGACCTCCCGGAAAATTAAGAAGTTCATGGGAATCCTTAATTTTCCGGGGAAAAAAGTACCCATTCCCACAGGGAAATCAGAAAAATTTATTCCACGTGGACGAAGTTGCGGGCATCAGCTAGTACCTACTTACTTAAAAATTAGTGGTTACAAAGGATTACAATCTTTGAACCACATTTGAGGATATTAAAAACAATGGCAATATACCCAAAACAACTAAAAAAGCATTCATAATAATTATATTTCTTATGTAAGACTAGAATAAATTAACATTTACAACTGTAAAATCTAAACAGGCATAGTGTTTGAAAAATACCTGTAAAATATTTTGTTTCCCAAACATATTTCTGGGATTGGGTATGATTTTAGGCATCATTTAAATTTTTAACAATTAAATAGTTCATAGTAAATAATTAAGCAAGGCAAGACTAATTTAGATAATTAACACTCATTTTATAAACAAATGTTGCACTATATATAATATATGAAAAAAAGATGATGCCTGTGAAATCATCGGCGTGGATTAAGTTTTTTCAATTCCTGCTTCTTCTTCTTCTTAGTTTTCCATCTTAGTTTGCCGGGACAAAAAATAGCATATGTCCTTCCCCGGGATACAACCTATCCCTGTAGCAAATTTCATCAAAATCGGTTGAACAGGTGGGCCGTGAAAGCGTAGCAGACAGACAGATACACTTTCGCATTTATAATATTAGTATGGATTTAAATTAGCTCACTTATATGTATAAAGCGCATTGATCTATGTTGTGTATTATAATTTTTATAGACAATTTATACAGATTAATAAATTGTTTTCAGTACATTTTTAGTTCTAATGACATTATGCAATATAAACATTAAACATACTTATTTTTTTGAACATAAACAATAACACATAAAAATATTACTTAACAGAACAAGAAGGGCACAATTTTATTTGGTTCAAATTCAAACACGCACCGTGGAAAGTGTGGCCACACCGAAAAACCCACAAACCGCCATCTTTAATTAGCACTATATTTTGTAATGGCAGCCCACATAGCGCACAATCGGTCAAATTATTTACTGTCATGGCCATAGAAATGTCATTTGAAAGGAGATTTTCTTGAGGATCTTTGGATAACTTTTCATACACTTCCCCAAGCCCCCAAAAGGGGGAGGTCGCTGCTACCGTTAAAGGCAAAGCTGTGTTCTTTAAAACTCCTGTAGATATACTTTGTAGAAGTTTGTGTATCTGTAACGGACATAAAAAATATGGCTTTGATTATATTTACTAGATATAGTCAATTGGGCTTAAAAAGATCTTGATATTTTTTTACGTTACATTCTCATGAAATATTACGGTTATTAGTCAATTTTATCGAAAGCAAATTTAGCTATACACAAATCTGTAAATTAGGCTAAATTGACAGGTCTATAAGAAATATCAGATTAAGCCCGGCCGCATAAATATTATTAGAAAAAAAAATCAGTACGCTCGCCAGAAGACGCTTTATTCATTAGACTCAGAATGTTGCCGGATCGGACGTATGCTTCTACGTACGTTTATATGCGGCCAGGCCAATTATTACATATATTTATATTTTACACCTCCTTGAACGGAGGGTTAAATAAAAGAGACGAATTAAGACAAGGAAACGTCAAAAAGAAATAATACGAAAGTAATGTCTAAAATAAAATCAACCATATCTTACCTCCTTTCTGGACTCTTCAAATTCGTATGAACTGTATATCGAATCGGCCAAAGGAATTGTTATAGTACAATCATATTTCTCGTACGAAGCTGTCAACAGGCATGTATAATAGAACTTCACTGTCAACGCACCAAATTCTATCAAATTCGCGTGCTTTTGCATTACTTTAACTGCATTTCTACCGCCGACCGACTTTATAATCATTAAACCTAGTTGGTCCCAACTCAACATATCTCTCACGGATATGTGTTCAAACTTTTTATTGCAATTTAAACACATGTTTGCATACAAAGTCGCATAAAGTTGTATCGCCCTTTCCCACGTCTCTAACGTGAATTGAGGTAAAAATGAGTGCAATAGAGTCTCATCTAGCATCTGTAAAAGGATCCTGAGTACGTTAATTAAGTCTTCGTTCCTTCGTAAGTACAAAATTTTCCTCCACAAATAAGGCATTTTTCTACAAACTTCGTAGCATTGCTCCTCCGTCTGACTCGACCACTGCTGTTCGATGAATTCGTCGATTAACTCAGAAAACACTGGCATCTGACTCGCTCTCACGTAAGGAAGTGGAAAACCACATTCACAGCCAATATTCGAGTGTTTCTGAGTCTTAATATTCACAGCTATACAAGAATCCACGAAATATTTATACAGCACTTCATCTATTATTATTAAGTCTATCAAAGCACATTTATTATCAGAATTGCTCAAGTAAGTGAGGAATATATTGTTCGGCACAAACGTGGCTTCATCTACAGCACCTATAGAAATACAATACTTTTCTAGTAACAACATTAGATCATATATCTGGCTTATATCACAGGCGTAGCTCTCGATTATTGAGTTTAAATTCGATAACTCTGATTCTGTATTCACAAGACTTAACCTAGAATATTGGTATAGCATTTTGCATATTTTATCTTGCTCTAAAACATTATTGTCAACTTCTACTATTTCTTGACTAGTTTCTTTGAAAATAATATCATTCTCTAGCACGATTGGCGCATCGTCGAGTGTATATTCATCGCGAGAAATCCATTTAGGAGCTTTATCATTTTCATGGATTGTTCTGATTTGAGAAACGTCTTGTTTTTCAATACTGAGATGTTTCAAGTCCTTCCATTTTTCTTTTAACATTTTTTTACTCGTATTTAGTTTGTCAGATACTGTTATGCTCAAACCTTTCAAAGCTTGCATTGCTTCTGGCGTCAAAGGGCCAAATATGTTCTCATCCTGTTTCATTTGAACATTTTCATCTAATAATGATTGTGTGTGATATGTGTTTTCTAAAACGTAAATTCCTGAGTTCATTTGAGTCGCATCGCTAGATTGCAGACTATCAAATTTTTCTAGAACATCCTCAACACTTTTTAATATCCCATTATTATCCAACTTATCCCGTAGTCCAACTAAAATGTTTAATTTCGGGGATACATTTTGTGATAACAAGTAATCCTTGAACATGGTGCACAAATCAGCACATAACAAAAATTTCTCGTCAAAATAACATTTCACTAGAAACCTATCTAACTTCATAAAGTTTAAGCTTATAAGAGATCCATTAGCCAACCAAATATAGAGCATATCATTGTATAACTTGCAGTCAACAATGTCTTTGTACTCATCAAACCACACTGTGTCATCAACATTTTGAAAATTTAAAAAGTATATCGCGTTTTTATTGTATGCGAATATGGTATTATTAAAGCTGTATATTTTAGAAAAATTTACAGATTGCCCACTAATATCATCTGAGAAATCTTCTATACAATATGTTTCTTTTTCATATGATTCTAGTGTGATTACTTTCATTGGATGTTTGGCTAGAACCTGTTTTAATTGATGGGTTCTTTGGACCATACCGTCAACCGTTGCTTCCCAAAAACGGGAGGACGGTCGGGCGCAAAATATAACAGTATTCGCAAATTCTTCACCAACAATAAATCGAGCATCATCATCGACAATATTATATTTTTTAACCTCTGTAAAATCCTGTTCCTTATTTTCTATTGCACCATTTGTATGAGGCTTTTGCACATTCGCAAAACATGCACCAAACTCTCCATCTCTGAGCTTTTGGCCTATTTGTCTATATTGCTCCTGTTCAGTATTACAAATGTAGCATCTTGTGAGAGTGGACACGAGAATCATGCAATTTCTAGAGTCAAGTTGGCATATTCGCGAATCTAAACTCATAATTGTTTGAGAGGAGCTCTGGAACATCGTTTTAGCCTGAAATTATAAATCTTAACTGTAAAAACAATTACAATCAACTTTTACTTTAGCATTTTGCGACAAATGGCTTACAATGTTGTGATGATGTCACTGTTTGACAAGTATATTCCATGATATGAAAGGGACAAATATAGAAAACTATCTGATGTCTGCGACTTCATCCGCGTATTTAGGTTTTAAGAATCCCAGGTGATCTCATTGGTACCCCGGGGATAAAACGTAACCTATGTCTCCAAGTCCTCAACTATTTAAAAAACCACGTCAATCCGCAGCCGTGTTGCAGCATGATTAACAGACAAACCAACAAACGAATGCGATGCGCATGCGCCACACACGCGCTGTTAATGCACCTTTTGGCTTGCATAATGCGCTCGTGCAGATCGCGCACATATATTTCAGTTTGCTCCATTTATATCTCTTTATTGTAAGGTCATATTGCAGGCAGCGCTAGCGTGGTTCACACGGTTTCTATTAAGTTTTGATACTCATATACAGTAGTAGTACATTTATAGTGTATTTACATAATATGTTGCAATACCTGCATAATTACATAATCAAATAAATATTATAAATGCGAAAGTTTGGATGTATGGATGTATGTTTGTTACTCAATCACGCTCCAACGGATGAACGGATCTGGATGAAATTTGGCACAGAGATAGATTATAGTCTGGAATAGCACATAGGCTACTTTTTATCCCGGAAAATTAAAGAGTTCCCGCGGGAACCGAAAAACCTCAATCCACGCGGACGAAGTCGCGGGCATCAGCTAGTGATATAATAATTACATAATGATATAATAATTTATTACTATTGTGACTTTGTCTGTGTGAATATAGGTTTTCCCCTAGGAGGATAGAGACTAGGATTTCTTTGATTTTCTGGGATAAAAACAGTCTACGTTTCTGCATTATATGCAACCTATGTTTGTATTAAATTGTTTGAACAGATGAGCTGCTATCGGCAAACAGTCACACACCTTTTGATAGTATTAATGTGGATTATAAAAATTCATACTTACAATAAAACCTTTCACTTGAAGAACTGATACTTTTCCAATATCATCACCAGCAAAGAGCATATTCCTGCTCCACACCATAGCCGTTACCTCATTCCCCTGGTGTTCCTTAGAGGAGGTTGATGAGTAGCCGTTGCTTTGTGATTGGTCACACTCTGTCACTGTGAGGAAGCCTTTGCCATTTGCAAAACCTATGTGCTTCTCATCTGGTGATATAGCCAGGCGTGTGATTGGGCCATCCTGAAAGACATGTTTGTTAACATATTAAAGTACTAGATGATGCCCACGACTTCGTCCGCGTGGATTAAGGATTTTTGATTCCCGCGGGAACTACTTAATTTTCCGGGATAAAAAGTAACCTATGTCCTTCCCCGGGATATAACCTACATCTATACCAAATTTCAGCAAAATCGGTTGAAAAGATGGGCCGGGAAGGCGTAGCAGACAGACAGATAGACAGACACACTTTCGCATTTATAATATTAGTATGGAAGTATGGATTTTGCATTTTTATTATATGCAAATTTGGTATTATTATTTTCATCTATATACTAGAGATCGCCCGCAACTTCGTCTGCATACAATTTCGGATTTCATATAAGATTTTAAGTAATGTTCCCGCTGCAAAAGACCTACTTAGAGAGGCTATAATATATGTCTCTAACTTCAAAAACATAAAACCTTCATGTAAGCTTCCAAATCCCTATTTCACCCCCTTTAGGGTGGATTTTCGTAAAACTGCATACACAGGTTTTTATTATTTAAAACGAATAAGTTAAATGCCAATTTTCATGTCTCTAAATTCAAAAACAGGACATTAATACAAACTTCCAACCCCCATTTCACCACCTAAGCAGTGATTTTTCTTAAAACCGTTTCTTAGCTGAAGTCTACACTATGGAAGGAACCTACCTTCCAAATTTCAAGTTTGCAGGCTTTACAGTTCCTGAGATATTGTGATCAATGATTGAGTGAGTCAGTGGTAATTCGCTTTTATACATAAAGATTTCACCATACATATTACAATTTGTTAATATCAATTTGTTAAGCAACTGGTTAACAAAATGATAAGTAATTAATATTAATAGTATCAACTTAAACTTCTACAAGTTTTACCATACAGAATGTGTTGCCACCAACATCAGCAATAGGTATCATAATTATCCTATCACAATCTAAGGTGTTGGATCTTGAATTAAATTAAACACAAGCAACTTTTCTTATCAATGCCTAGTTATTATTTATCGCTAAATAAAAGCAAATATTCTATGATATATTAAAAAGTTCATAGATTATAAACTTCAAAATATTCTAGAGAATATGTTGTTTTTGCTAGTCATTGTCACATTTTCGGTCTCTCCATACTTATACTTATAGATCCATACTTATATTATAATTGCAAACGTGTGTTTGTCTGTCTGCTACTCTTTAACAGAGTATCTTTTCAACCAACTGATGAAATTTAGTACAGAGGTAAGTTACATCCCAGGTAAGGACATAGGCTAGGAAAATTATGAAATGCCTGAGGAATTAAAAAACTTATTCCACGCGGATAAACAATATATATCTCAATCTCAATTTATTTAAAACATGTAGGACATACAGGTGTCTCGTCATGTTTTGACTCTACCACTACTACAAACAAAGGATTTTTCCAAAGAAAAGTAAAGAATCACAGGACATAATATTTACCATGTCTAGCACCCTATCCTGAGTAACACTTGCACCTTGCACAGACCTCTAGCAAGCGGGCTATCTAAATGCAGCTTGGGTTTACTTTGAACAAGTTAGTAGACTTTAAACACTTACCTTACTGGGTATAAGCTGCACAAATTCACATGGCCACCTGTTGAACACGTAGATCCCACCACTAGTAGCACCAAATGCTATCAAAGATCTTGATATGTCAAAACATGTGTACTGAAAATTTATAAAGGCCTATTTGAATTAAAGTGTAAACACACATGATGCAACACATCTTCACTTGAATTTCTAAAATCAAGTAAGTATTCTTGGGAGATACTTTGAATTTGACAAGCAATGATAGCCTAGTGTTTTAGAAGTTCGGCCTCCTGTTCAGGTTTTTTTATGCACTACAAGTTAGCCCTTGACTGTGATCTCACCTGATAGTAAGTGATGATGCAGTGTAAGATAGTAGCGGGCTAACCTGTTAGGGGCACTGCAGTTATATTAAACCCATACCCCCATTATGTTTCTACATGTCAAGATTTAGGTGGTTGGGGGTTCAATCCCTGAGCATGCACTTCTAATTTTTATGTTAGTTTTATTAAGTAAATAGTGGTGATGAATGCATAATGTTTTCCTTCACCTTGCTAAAAAATTCTTCATAACGTTCTCAAGGGTGTGTGAAGTCTGCCAATCCACACTTGGGCAGCATGGTGGACTGTGGCCAAAGCCTTCTCATTCTGAGATGAGACACATGCTCAGTAGTGGTCCGGGAATTTGTATAAAAATTAGACGACTGACTTTTCTCAGATGTAAAAGATTAAATGAGACAGCATTAGGGTGTGTTCCGAAATACACTGCGAGCACTGTAAGTCCCCAGTAAGAGCACTGCACAGTGCTCGCAGTGCTTATATCGGAACACCCACTTAATCTATCTAGCCCAATCATCGACCACACAACCAATAGACGCCTAATTACTATGCTTTCGTAATGCAAACAATAAGTAAGTAATATTCAGTCAAATGACTCAAGTAAGCGGGTGCGGGGTACTAAACGCTGATTGGTATACTCAAGGTCAAAAAAATCATAAATCAAATGGGATGGGGTCCTAACTCCTAATAATTATTTATCGATAATTAATTATTGATATACTCTAATTAATATTTAAATAACTAGGTAGGTTTTGTTACAAGGGCGTGGAATTATATAAGACCTATTAAGTCTGATGTGTTGTCTGAAAGTGTTCGCCCTATATGAGGAGTCTATTAGTTGTATGGTCGATGAGCCCAATAGTAAGTAGGTACATAAGTGATTTGTATTTGAGAAATTGATGAAACTAATTAAATAACTATCAAACGATTCCTGTGGTTAAATCTCCACATAGATTTATAAAAATTTGTTTTGCAAAATCTCGTTTCTACACCGTTGGGTGTAGAAGGTGTACCGTGAGCTATAATTCGTATTTTGTTACCGTGTTATATTAGATTGTGTTTTACACATAATCCTTCCCTAAGAATTAATGTTCTATATGAAATTCAGTAAGAATTTTGGAATTTAAAAGAAAATACAGACAAACATAGGTAGTGACTTTGTTTTATGTTATTTAGCGAATAACTAAATTTACATCTTAAAAAACACACTTTGTATTCATTTATTTTATTCATTCACTTTGTATTTATTTAATTATTATTCATTTATTGAAAATTATTAATAGATAGGCTTTTGAACTGGTGCCAATTTCGATATATTTAAATGAACTTACCCTAATACGCTGTATGTTTTTAATAGGATATTTTACAGTGTCTGATATATCTGGTAGTTCCTGCAGTATATACGGCGGTATTTTGGAATTAGACATGTTTTAGATAATGCACATTTTCCAATATTTCACAAATTCACGCCTGTTCTCCAAACCAATACAAATTATGCAAATTACAAACAAAAGGAATTTACTCTGTGAACTGTCAAGTGTCAGTGTCACTGTCAACTGTCAGTGGTCACTCGCCCCAATGACAGTGTGTGTTCCGTTATAAGCACTGCGAGCACTGGCAGAGCTCTTTACTGGGGACTTCCAGTGCTCTCAGTGTATTTCGGAACGCACCCTAAGGTAGGCATAGAGGTTTAATAAATTATGTGTGTGTTCCATGTGTGTTCCGTTATAAGCACTGCGAGCACTGGCAGTGCTCTTTACTAGGGACTTCCAGTGCTCTCAGTGTATTTCGGAACGCACCCTATATACTATGGAAGAAGGTAATTCATTGGAAAAGCGCGGGAAACTTCTAATTTGGCGGACGTGTTTTTTCGGTTTCTGATTAATATAAATTGAAAAAGTGGATCAGTGGAGGTTTTTAGTGTAAAAAAGTAGTTAGTAATAGTTACTAATTTATTTATATTTTTATTTTTATTAGTAAATGGTGTAGTTACATATTTTTGATTTGGTAAGTTTCTTTTAATTTATTATGGGGGTTGATCCCCCGGATGACCTGGCCCTGGAGGGGGTCCAGGGCCATACCCTGGTCCCCCTGTAGGATATAATATTGTTATTGATGATTCTTCTATGGATACGGAGGATGGTCATATTCCTCTCTCTGACAGAAAACGCGGTAAACCCCAAAAAAGATGCCGCCATTGCAAGACTAAGAGAATTTGCAATAAAGATGGAAAATTGCATCCTCAAATATGTCAGTGTGATGACTCTGATGAAAAATTGACCCCTATTGTTGTAAATAATGCTCAAGATGAGAAAAATGTCTCACCTGTTAATACTGGTGCCTCCTCAGCTACACAACCCATTAGTTCAACAGGTCCCTCACAACCGCAAATAGCTAGAAAATACGTTAGCACTGATGCAGGACCTTTCACTGTCCACATCCAAAGATTAACCACATCACCCTATTACCTTACATCCGATACAGTTCATCAAAGATGTAAAAAAATTTAACATTAATAACATTATCAATGGCAGGCGCCTCAAACGTATAGGCAGAAATAGAGTTTCGATGGATTTTAGCAATTATCAGGATGCCAATTTGTTTACAGATAACCCACAAATAGCTAGTCTTTCCTACAAAGTTTTTATTCCCAGTTTTACTGTTACACGAGTAGGTATAGTGAAAGGTGTGCCTCAAGACTGGTCGGAGGAAGAAATTCAGGAAAACATCACTGTTCCTATGGGATGTGGTCAAATCGTTAAGGTGAGGCGAATTAAAAGAAAAAAATATTTAACTGATGGTACAGCTTTATTTTCTAACACTAACATGGTTGTTTTGACGTTTGATGGACAAATATTACCAAAAAGGGTGTACATTGTGCTATACAGCTCTTGCTGTTGAATTATACATTTTTCCTACCATACAGTGCTACCATTGCTGCAAATTTGGACACACTAAGATACAATGCAGATCAAAG
Organism: Erebia ligea; assembly: GCA_917051295.2. Lineage (NCBI taxonomy): Eukaryota > Metazoa > Arthropoda > Insecta > Lepidoptera > Nymphalidae > Erebia > Erebia ligea. Next base: position 6,891,760 of record OU785241.1, read on the forward strand.
CCACATTGCTTTAAATGTGGGGATGAACACCCCTCAGACACTTGTTCCGTTGTCTCTGAAAACGCTCATTGTTTTCACTGCACTGGTCGCCACTTTGCCACTACACTAGCGGCACGCTATGATGGCCGGTTGACACATTACAATAGGTCAATTTATTCTCGAACAAAAAACAATTAAGTTTTTTTAAATTTATGAATCTCTGCACATCACTATCGTCATAGCTATCGTCAATAAAGTAATACAATTATTTCCTTCAAAGTCGTTATCAATTAATACGGAACGTTTGTCCAACCGGCCATCATAGCGTGCCGCTAGTGTAGTAAGTTATGTCCAGAATTCAATGGACAGCAAAAAATTAAAATTTCAATGACCCAGAGCTGCATATCATATGCAGAGGCAGCTAAAATCCACCCCCCATCTTTTAAACCTTATGCTGATGTAACAGCTTCCTTCCCAATCTGAAAATAAAAACCATCCTACCTCAAACTCAAGTTCATATGTACCTACCTCCTACACCAGAAAGTTCTCATAAAAAAACTGTGTTTGTTCAACGTCGTGTTCCTCCTAAACAAACCGGAGGGTATGACCGCACTATGCATGAATCTATTAACAATGAATATAATAATCATAACTCCCATATGCCTGATGGTTATGTATTGAAACACAGATCAAATACAATCCCTCAAAAATCTATTGCAGAATTAATTTAAGAACTTATTAAATTACTTTCTAATTCTAGTAGGTAATTCATTTTCTAGTGATAACTCTTTACCGTCCAACGCCGCCAATTCATTACTGACAGCTTTAAACCAAATCTTTAGTAATTATGGACCACAAAATCCTACAGTGGAACTGCAGGAGTGCCATAAGTAAAAAAACTGATATTATTTACTTACTAAATAAATATAAGCCTATGGCTATGTGTCTCTCTGAGACATGGCTGAAACCAGAGTTTCTTTTCAGGATCTCTGGTCTCAGGAGAGACTGGATGGGTATGGTGGAGTGGCCATACTCATTAACAAAGCTTTCTCCTATAAGATTTTTTCACTCCCTTCTCTCAGTGATGGCATTAATACCATTGCTGTGATTGTAAATAAGATTTGTATTATTTCTGTGTATATACCTCATCCTTCTTCTTCCTTATTTAATGAGTTTAGTCAATTACTTACTACCTTGCCTAGCCCATTTTTAGTACTTAGAGAATTTAAATTGTCAAAATCAATCATGGGGCAGTTCTAGTACTAACATATGTAGGTACATATATTGAACAATGGTACTCCGACTCGACGTACTGGTCCTGGTGAAAGCTTTAGTGGTCCTGACTTGTCTCTTTGCTCCCCGAGTTTGGTATCTTTGATATCTTGGAGTGTACTTGATCATTCTTATGGCAGTGATCATATACCAGTTGTTCTTACTTTACCTATATCTTCTTGCCCTCATTCTAACCTACAACACAGTTCTAAATTAAAGCATAAACTGCCAGATGACTGGAGTACATTTAAACATTATGTTGAACAAAAACTATTTAGCCTTCCTATTGTTATTGGTGGTAATGAAACAATATGTGCAGATGAGTTTACTAAAATTTTAATTGATGCTGCGAATGCTTTATTTCCATTAAGAAGTAATAGACAGGGTAAAATCCCATTTCCTCCTTGGTGGGATCATGAGTGCACTATAGCCATCAAGCCACGGAAGGAGGCTGAGAAAAAATATTGTTCCATGATGACTGCAGATAATTTCGAAATTTATACTCAAATAGCCCGTTCCACTCGCAAACTGGTTGGGCTTTAGTATAGTAACCCAGAGGGGGGGTGGAGGGGGAGGGGGTCTACCCCCCCACCCAAGCCAAACTTGGAGGAACCTAATAGTTTTCGAGATATTAATTTTTTTTAATTTTGAGGTTAGGTTCTCAAATTGGGTAAAATTTAGTATCGTTTGGCAGGAGGGGGGTGGGGGCGGGGGGGTTTGGGGGAGGAGGGGGTGCCCCGTACCCCCCGACACTACTCCCATTACAAGGTAATGCACCGTTTTTTTTCTATGAATTTTTAAAAATCGTAGTGGTAGTGGAAAAGTTTAATTTCTGAAATGGAATGGGCTACGCCAGAAGACTCGCTTCTGGCTTCGCGCTTAAAAAACACACTCTAGGGGCAGGGCAGACACACGGCAGACAAGACTGCGTGGAGTCGGGGCGTGCCGATTCGGTTTTGTGATCAAAAGTACCTAAATAAACATTTAATAACATAACTTTATACCTTTTTAGTTAATTCGTAATTATACCTATAACCTTTAAACTCTGTGTTTTATTCATGGAATTAGGAATTACCATAGAAATAGGAAGATAATTCCATGGGAATTACGACTATAGTCTTCCTATTTCTATGGTTTTATTCGAATGATTAGAAAAAAACGTCCATAGAACGGATTTTAATCACAGATTAGGTTGGATTAGGTACTCAAACGCCAACGAGTCTTTAGTCTATGGTACAATCTATGGCAAATGTCGTACGAAATAGTGAAAAGTGGTGAAGAATAGCGAATTTTCAAAAAATTATTTCTCGAAAAGTATTAGTTTCCGACCTTTGATTATATACTCCCTAGATAACGCCTCACGCAATGAGCGACGCAACAAAAACTGGCCAATGTTTACAAGCGTGTGTGAGTGAGGCACGCACACACGCTTAGCGATTGCTATGTCTTACACCAGCGTCATTTGTATCAGGGAGTTACCAGCTAATGAATCTATCCCGATAAATGGGGCAAAACCTGTAAAATTATGTCATGTAAAATCATAAATAATAGTTTAATATTGTACTTTCAATTGTGTGTTTAGTTGTCTCTTGAGTTAGAATATGATTTTTATAGAACAGAAAATAGAATCAAATAAAAATCAATTACGCATTTACAAATTTATTATGTTTTATTATTTAATGTAATATAGTGTGGACTTATAAAAATAACTACGTTAAATTAAATTATAATAAAGGTCTCAAAGGTCGGTACCTGTATAATAGTACCTATGGACGCAGTATGAATTTTTTTGTAACTGTACCGATTTCGTACAAAATCGATATCTCAGGATCCATAAGCTCACAAAACAGGAAACTGTTACCAAAATTTAAAAAGTCAACGCCATTTTGTATTTTTTTGTTATTGTACCGAATTAGTTCAAAATCGATGTCTGAGGCTCCCTGGGATCACAAAACGGGAAACTGGTACCAAAATTATAAAAAGTCAGCGCCATTTTGAAATTCTTTGTTATAGTACCGATTTCGTTCAAAATCGATATCTGGGGCTCCCTAGGATCACAAAACAGGAAACTGTTACCAAAATTTTAAAAATGTCAGCGCCATTTTGAAATTCTTTGTTATCGTACCGATTTCGTTCAAAATCGATATCTGGGGTTCCCTGGGATCACAAAACAGGAAACTGTTACCAAAATTTTGAAAATGTCAGCGCCATTTTGAAATTCTTTGTTATCGTACCGATTTCGTTCAAAATCGATATCTGGGGTTCCTTAGGATCACAAAACAGGAAACTGTTACCAAAATTTTAAAAATGTCAGCGCCATTTTGAAATTCCTTGTTATCGTACCGATTTTGTTCAAAATCGATATCTGGGGCTCCCTAGGATCACAAAACAGGAAACTGTTACCAAAGTTTTAAAAAAGTCAGCGCCATTTTGAAATTCTTTGTTATCGTACCGATTTCGTTCAAAATCGATATCTGGGGCTCCCTAGGATCACAAAACAGGAAACTGTTACCAAAATTTTAAAAATATTAGCGCCATTTTGAAATTCTTTGTTATCGTACCGATTTCGTTCAAAATCGATATCTGGGGCTCCCTAGGATCACAAAACAGGAAACTGTTACCAAAATTTTAAAAATATGAGCGCCATTTTGAAATTCTTTGTTATCGTACTGATTTCGTTCAAAATCGATATCTGGGGCTCCCTAGGATCACAAAACAGGAAACTGTTACCAAAATTTTAAAAATGTCAGCGCCATTTTGAAATTCTTTTGTTATCGTACCGATTTCGTTCAAAATCGATATCTGGGGTTCCCTAGGATCACAAAACAGGAAACTGTTACCGAAATTTTAAAAATGTCAGCGCCATTTTGAAATTCTTTGTTATCGTACCGATTACGTTCAAAATCGATATCTGGGGTTCCAGGGGATCACAAAACAGGAAACTGTTACCAAAATTTTCAAAATTTTAAAAATATCAGCGCCATTTTGAAATTCTTTGTTATCGTACCGATTTCGTTCAAAATCGATATCTGGGGTTCCCTAGGATGACAAAACAGGAAACTGTTACCAAAATTTTAAAAAAGTCAGCGCCATTTTGAAATTCTTTGTTATTGTACCGATTTCGTTCAAAATTGATATCTGGGGTTCCCTAGAATCACAAAACAGGAAACTGTTACCAACATTTTAAAAAATTATTCAATTTTTTACAGTTATTGATTAACCCCAGAACCTCAGATATTTGATTTGACTTTTTTTAAAATTTTGGTGACAGTTTTCTGTTTTGTGATCCCCTGGAACCCCAGATATCGATTTTGAACGAAATCGGTACGATAACAAAGAATTTCAAAATGGCGCTGATATTTTTAAAATTTTGGTAACAGTTTCCTGTTTTGTGATCCCAGGGAACCCCAGATATCGATTTTTAACGTAATCGGTACGATAACAGAGAATTTCAAAATGGCGCTGACATTTTTAAAATTTTGGTAACAGTTTCCTGTTTTGTGATCCTAGGGAGCCCCAGATATCGGTTTTGAACGAAATCGGTACGATAACAAAGAATTTCAAAATGGCGCTGACATTTTTAAAATTTTGGTAACAGTTTCCTATTTTGTGATCCTAGGGAGCCCCAGATATCGATTTTGAACGAAATCGGTACGATAACAAAGAACTTCAAAATGGCGCTAATATTTTTAAAATTTTGGTAACAGTTTCCTGTTTTGTCATCCTAGGGAACCCCAGATATCGATTTTGAACGAAATCGGTACGATAACAAAGAATTTCAAAATGGCGCTGATATTTTTAAAATTTTGAAAATTTTGGTAACAGTTTCCTGTTTTGTGATCCCCTGGAACCCCAGATATCGATTTTGAACGTAATCGGTACGATAACAAAGAATTTCAAAATGGCGCTGACATTTTTAAAATTTCGGTAACAGTTTCCTGTTTTGTGATCCTAGGGAACCCCAGATATCGATTTTGAACGAAATCGGTACGATAACAAAAGAATTTCAAAATGGCGCTGACATTTTTAAAATTTTGGTAACAGTTTCCTGTTTTGTGATCCTAGGGAGCCCCAGATATCGATTTTGAACGAAATCGGTACGATAACAAAGAATTTCAAAATGGCGCTGACATTTTTAAAATTTTGGTAACAGTTTCCTGTTTTGTGATCCTAGGGAGCCCCAGATATCGGTTTTGAACGAAATCGGTACGATAACAAAGAATTTCAAAATGGCGCTGACATTTTTAAAATTTTGGTAACAGTTTCCTATTTTGTGATCCTAGGGAGCCCCAGATATCGATTTTGAACGAAATCGGTACGATAACAAAGAACTTCAAAATGGCGCTAATATTTTTAAAATTTTGGTAACAGTTTCCTGTTTTGTGATCCTAGGGAGCCCCAGATATCGATTTTGAACGAAATCGGTACGATAACAAAGAATTTCAAAATGGCGCTGACATTTTTAAAACTTTGGTAACAGTTTCCTGTTTTGTGATCCTAGGGAGCCCCAGATATCGATTTTGAACAAAATCGGTACGATAACAAGGAATTTCAAAATGGCGCTGACATTTTTAAAATTTTGGTAACAGTTTCCTGTTTTGTGATCCTAGGGAGCCCCAGATATCGATTTTGAACGAAATCGGTACGATAACATAGAATTTCAAAATGGCGCTGACATTTTTAAAATTTTGGTAACAGTTTCCTGTTTTGTGATCCTAGGGAGCCCCAGATATCGATTTTGAACGAAATCGGTACGATAACAAAAAATTTCAAAATGGCGCTGACATTTTTAAAATTTTGGTAACAGTTTCCTGTTTTGTGATCCTAGGGAGCCCCAGATATCGATTTTGAACTAATTCGGTACAATAACAAAAAAATACAAAATGGCGTTGACTTTTTAAATTCTGGTAACAGTTTCCTGTTTTGTGAGCTTATGGATCCTGAGATATCGATTTTGTACGAAATCGGTACAGTTACAAAAAAATTCATACAGCGTCCATAGATATTGTTAAACAGGTATACCGACCTTTGAGACGTATAGTTTTTTTTTCTGTTTGTAAATTGCGTCAACACACTATAGAGCGTTATTTCCATCCGAAAAATAATCTCAGTTACTCTCAAGCCGCGCCTAAAGAAGTTTTACTTTAAAAATAAAGAATAAAATATTATAGACTAAATAAAAAAACATCCGACTACGCGAAAGCTTGCAAAACAAAAACAATCGGTCCATCCATTTAGGCTGTAGACTCAGCCAAACAGTTTTTAAAACACACCCACATACATACATACACACACCTTCCCTGATGTATTTCCTCCTTCTGGTGCAGTCGGGTAAAAATGAACATACATCAGTTTTTAAGACAACTATACGGGGAAATTCGCAATTCAAGACTGGCAACACCAAACAACGACGCGTTGATTTTGTGAAAATAATTATGAATTTGTTAGTTTTGTTTTCGTAAATTACTATTAGTTTTGAGTTACTTACCGATGGTAGGAGATTTTGTTAGTTATTCGTAAACGTCCTTTGTAATTTCTGCAGATTTTGATCGCGCAGCTTGCCATTTTCACCGAAATAATCTAACGCAAAAAATGAGCCGTGCGTGCGTATCTCTTGACGTTACAGTTGACACTGAGGAGTGGTGAGCGCTTTAGAGGCTAACAGTTAGTTGATATTTTTATCGACGCTTTTGAGCCGCCGTTACTCTATCTAGGGAGTATATAATCAAAGTTTCCGACGTAAAATATTTAGTTTCCGACACAAAATATCTAAGTGCAAAGCTTACCACATCAAGCTCTTTCTGTAAAAACAAATGTGAACGTCCAACTCGTGGGTTACTATACTAAAGCTGAGCCCGCAAACTCCTCAAAAAAAAAGAAATTTGAGTGTTGGAGACGATTCTGTGAGTCCTTAAATCCAGATATTTGCCCATCCGTACTTTAGAAAAACATAAGAAGATTTAAATCAGCTTTCTATCCGTTTTCATCAGGTACATTATCTATTGAACTAGCCGACCAATTTATGGACAAGTTGGCTCCTGCATCTGCTCCCGACTTTAACAATACCCAGTGTAGTATTCCTTACTCGGTAGCTTGTAGTTATACAGACCTTAATGCTCCCTTTTCTTTTTCTGAACTAAAAGGCGTGTTGTCTTATGTAAAAGACTCATCTCCAGGCGAAGATGGCATTACATACATTGAGGTATTATGTACTAACGATTACATACTCTTTTTTGATAAACTGCAGTGACGCTTCTTTGAAATACTATTTGAGTATTATTATTGCCATTATTAATAAAACCTCGGCTTTCAGATTAACATTAACTTTATTGTCCATCAATTAATTTAGGCAAATTCAAATACAAAACACTTTTTCCCAATCTTTTTAGATGACCTCTTTATAACATGACTACCCATAGAACATCAGTTCCTCTATATTTACTTTGTCTATTCAATTATGGTGTCTATAAAGCTAGCTTCACATCAACTTTACCAATACACAATATATTTTTCCAAATAATGTAAAACAAATCCTTATCACATTATCACATAAAAATAGGTAGTAAATACCAATGCCTAATTCTCAACTGAACATCCAAAAGGATCCACTCTACTATCTGTCCACATACCTAAACATCTCAAAATAAGGAACTAGCTATTATCTGTGGTTAACATACTTAAATAATCTGTGGTTACTTTGCCGTTGTAAATAATCAAAATCTAACATTCGGCCAATCCTGATATAAAGTTTGTCCCAAACTTACAGTCAACATAGTCACATCTTTAAACTAAAAAAAAACAACAATCTCCCTTCATGACATCTTTAAGCATACTATTAAACTATCTAATTGTTTACAAGTTATTTTGCAAGATTATAGTTACCTAAAACAATCATTGGCAAGTTCACATTACAAATAATAATCCTTACATACCTACTTAATTACTTAATGAAGCTTGCAACTTGTTTAGTCCCTTTTATGAACCCTATGTTAATTTTAAGTATTTTGTAAATCTGATTGTAACATATGCTAACCTTATTACTTAATAACACCATACTATGTACCTACTTACAATCATGTAAATAAATAAATATTCTATTCTATTATATTCTAATGGAATTGACAACATTAACCATAACAAACTCAAATAACATTAGGTACCTACTTATTTTGTCAAAACATAACTGATAGATTTTAGAGATCTGCATCAAAAAACAAAAACTACTTATCAGGTATCTTTAATTAAGTCATCATCAATCATTTAGTTCTCTCTGGCTTTATTAATTAACAAAAGTACAATAACAAATACCTCCCTGCATTATCAATGGTTCTGACAACCTTGATGTTTCAATTAACTATTAATTTACTAACTTTATCAACATATAAGCATATTAATAAATTCACTCTTATACCATCAATGGATCTGTCAACACTTATGTTTCCTAGCATATTTATGGATCTTTCAACACCAATAAGACCTAACTTTAAAAGCTGTAAATTCACTCAGATAACATCAATGGATCTATCAACACCGATGTTTCCTAGCATATTGATGGATCTATCAACACCAATAAGACCTAACTTTAAAAGCTGTAAATTCACTCATATAACATCAATAGATCTGTCAACACTGATGTTTCCTAGCATATTGATAGATCTATCAACACCAATAAGACCTAACTTTAAAAGCTGTAAATTCACTATAACATCAATGGATCTGTCAACACTGATGTTTCCTAGCATATTGATGGATCTATCAACACCAATAAGACCTAACTTTAAAAGCTGTAAATTCACTCAGATAACATCAATGGATCTATCAACACCGATGTTTCCTAGCATATTGATGGATCTATCAACACCAATAAGACCTAACTTTAAAAGCTGTAAATTCACTATAACATCAATGGATCTGTCAACACTGATGTTTCCTAGCATATTGATGGATCTATCAACACCAATATTTACAATATCAAAGAATCATCACTCATACATTTGGACTAACTTAACATAAGTATTACAATAAATTCACTCCTATAACATCAATGGATCTGTCAACACTGATGTTTCCTATCATATTGATGGATCTGTCAACACCAATACCTAAATCGAAGAGCTATCAATCACTTATAAACTCGCTAACTTTATTAACATAAGTATTACAATAAATTCACTCGTATACCATCAATGGATCTGTCAACATTGAGGTTTCCTAGTATATTGATGGATCTATCAACACCAATATTTACAATATCAAAGAATAATAAATTCACTCAAATACCTTCAATGGATCTGTCAACATTGAGGTTCCCTAACATATTGATGGATCTATCAACACCAATATTTACAATATCAAAGAAGAATAAATTCACTCATATAACATCAATGGATCTGTCAACACTGATGTTTCCTAGCATATTGATGGATCTATCAACACCAATAAGACCTAACTTTAAAAGCTGTAAATTCACTATAACATCAATGGATCTGTCAACACTGATGTTTCCTAGCATATTGATGGATCTATCAACACCAATATTTACAATATCAAAGAATCATTACTCATACATTTGGACTAACTTAACATAAGTATTACAATAAATTCACTCCTATAACATCAATGGATCTGTCAACACTGATGTTTCCTATCATATTGATGGATCTGTCAACACCAATACCTAAATCGAAGAGCTATCAATCACTTATAAACTCGCTAACTTTATTAACATAAGTATTACAATAAATTCACTCGTATACCATCAATGGATCTGTCAACATTGAGGTTTCCTAGTATATTGATGGATCTATCAACACCAATATTTACAATATCAAAGAATAATAAATTCACTCAAATACCTTCAATGGATCTGTCAACATTGAGGTTCCCTAACATATTGATGGATCTATCAACACCAATATTTACAATATCAAAGAAGAATAAATTCACTCAAATACCGTCAATGGATCTGTCAACATTGAGGTTCCCTAGTATATTGATGGATCTATCAACACCAATATTTACAATATCAAAGAAAAATAATTTCACTCAAATACCGTCAATGGATCTGTCAACATTGAGGTTCCCTAGCATATTGATGGATCTATCAACACCAATATTTACAATATCAAAGAATAATAAATTCACTCAAATACCGTCAATGGATCTGTCAACATTGAGGTTCCCTAGCATATTGATGGATCTATCAACACCAATATTTACAATATCAAAGATTCATTAGTCATTCATTTGAACTAACATAACATAAGTATTAAGTACAATAAATTCACTCCTATAACATCAATGGATCTGTCAACATTGATGTTTCCTAGCATATTGATGGATCTATCAACACCAATATTTACAATATCAAAGAATCATTAGTCAATCATTTGGACTAACATAACATAAGTATTAAGTACAATAAATTCACTCCTATAACATCAATGGATCTGTCAACATTGATGTTTCCTAGCATATTGATGGATCTATCAACACCAATATTTACAATATCAATTCACTCAAATACCGTCAATGGATCTGTCAACATTGAGGTTCCCTAGCATATTGATGGATCTATCAACACCAATATTTACAATATCAAAGAATAATAAATTCACTCAAATACCTTCAATGGATCTGTCAACATTGAGGTTCCCTAGCATATTGATGGATCTATCAACACCAATATTTACAATATCAAAGAAGAATAAATTCACTCAAATACCGTCAATGGATCTGTCAACATTGAGGTTCCCTAGCATATTGATGGATCTATCAACATCAATATTTACAATATCAAAGAATCATTTTTCATTCAGTTGAACTAACTGCTTGTACAATTCGTAACAATTTTAACATTTCCACAGACATGAGAACACAAATATTTGATCAAATGATAATAAGATTCATAAAGTCTAATGATATTACTATGCATCTGTATTTGGTTTTCCTGTGAGTATGAGTTTCATACAGATATACATGTTCACTTAAGTACCTACCTCCCAGAACGGTTATTATTACTCATTCATTTCACCTAATTATACTTTCCACTTTACACATGGCATAAATGACAAATATTCTGTAAGCCTCCGCCAGGCTAGCTTATGTTTTCACCCCAAGAACTTTTATCTGTCAGTCGGTAACAATAATAATAAATCGTTTATTTGCTGGAAACATTGTACAATTAAAATTTAAAACATGAGTTTTGTTATGACTTGATTTAAAAGTAATTCATAAAACCCTAATCAGTTATACCACAAACTTAATTTATACATAAAGATTATGACAAAATATTGTACCCATATGATTAATCTCTGATAGAAATAGTGTCTTAATAAATTATAAATAATTCTCAGAAATTAAATGACGAGACTAAACAATTCATAAGACCGCCTTTGCACCCTACTGTTATATCTTTTAATCTTTCTGTTTATTGTCCTAGTTTTAAGTGTGTGCAATAAAGAGTTTATCTATCTATCATCCTAAAAATTATTTCAGCGAGTAAAAAAAACACTTGTCTATGAGCCATTCATGCAGCTTTCTTTTAAATGTACTAAATGGTATTTATTGCATTTTAAATTAAGTATTTGAATGGACATACTATAACAGTTCCAGCTAAAAAGCGCAGTTCTGCATGAAATACCAGCAGTCTATCTGGATATCTTGTATTAAAGATTAAACTATCTTTTTTTTTTTTAATAAATAAATCAGTCATAATATTTTCTTTACAAATAGGCTAACCTCATAGATATATTATAAGCATGGTACTGCAAGAACTTCTAAAATTTTAAATAGAGGCCTACTGGTGGTCAGGGGACCTACTCCACATACAGCTCGGACAGACATCATAATGTCCAATGAATTTCCCAAGCGACAAGTCCATATTTCACAATTTGTTACAAAACTCAATAAAACCTGAAGACCTGAGCCACTTTCTCTATATATTGAGCTATTTCATATACTGTTTGCATGCTACTTCCTTGAGCAATTCTCTTTGTTCCTAGTTTAACCTTAAGTGTTGGAATTTCAAAACCACCTTATTCTTTCTGGAGAAAAGATTATCTTAATACTTTGACACTAAATTTGATTGACAGTTTTAACATAACACAACAGGCAACTCATCTCAGGTACTGCCTTCACCAGCCCTTGCCAAATCTCAATGTTTCATAAACCCAAACTCAATAGTTGATACTGTGCAATGTTTAATATACCTTGGCCTCTGCTTGGCAACTACTATTATTTTGATTTGTGCAATCATGAATAATGTGGTGAAAACATATATTGATATAATATAATATCATGAAGAAAAGAGCTGTTTATGCCATTTACAACATGGGACCACCAGAGTCTCTAAGAACTAAATTCAAAGTTAAAATTATGATCGTCCACAACCAATACATATTAGAAAATTTACTATACTATATGTGCATAAAAATATTCATAAACTCAAGGGAAAAAAATGGCTGTCATAATGTTAATACAAGAAATAAGAATAAACTTGTAATGCCCGCTTCTAGACTTTGTAAAATGAGTAATTCATTTCTTGGTAACTGTATACGTTTTTATAATAAACTGCCAGAAAACTTACCTATTGGATATGTCTCTCAACAAGTTCAAAGTTTTTGTAAAATGTAAAATAATTGTAAAGTCCTATTACAGTGTAAAGCATTATTTGAATGATAGGAAAACAGGGGTATGAATTGTTCCAGCGCAGCGGCTAATTATGCTATAATTATAATATATTGTTATAATTATTAATCTAATTAAAAAAAAAAACCCAGCCAAGTTTGTTGTGGGCTCTTCTCAGACCAGGGCGCGTTTGGAACCCTCGTAGCTTTAGTTTTAAGATAAGTACCATAACTATTTATCACCATCATATATTTATATAAATAACTGGATGTCAATAAGTGTAGTATAACTACCTAAATTGAATAAATATTATTTGACTTTGACTTATCATAATATAAACATAATATTAGTAAAATATAAATGTGTACTTGGCTGTATTGTATACTTGGCTTGTTCAATACTATGGTAATATACTTCTCACAGTTCCTTCTTAACCCAATTCTGGTATTTGTATCACTTTCATATGTGAATATCCCAAGGAACATTATAAAGCGAGATCTCTAGGTATGATAAACCCAAATATATTTTGGTTACTTTGCTGAACCAGCACAACAATATTGTTACTCTCACATGAATCTTAGAAATCCCAAATAGCATCAAAAAAAAATTAAAAAAGTATAAACAAAGAAATAAATCATACCAATAACTGTCTGTCACTCAGTGCCTCACATTTAGAACAATAATAATTGAAATCAGTGAATACCGACTACAGACTTGAGCCTTTCTGTTATATAACCATAACCCACTGCACTGCATCATGATTATTATGCTTTTGTCCGAATAACAGCTATTGTGCTGCCCATATATTATTGTGCCCCAACGGTGAGTGCACAGATTCAGTAAGCCTGTCTAGCCCTGCTGCAACTTACCTAAGCTTTGCGTTATTGTGCAACTCTCACCATCGGAAATCGAAACCTAGCAGCTCTACAGGCCAGACTTCTCAAGTCAACTGGCGTTGTAGCCCCTATCTTTCACATAATATGGTAAGTACAAGAGCATGGTACAATACATCTTTCACATAATATGAGTATGGTAGGTACAATACACCATGACCTCCACACATTATAATAGACTAGAATTTGATAGACTTTTTATCACAACCCTGAAGGCGCTAATACACACACCACAAACACAAACACTTGAAAACACGTCTTGATAAACACTTGAAAGTACATCGTTTATGCACCAAGAGCAGCTTACCTATGCAAATTAAATGCCTTAGGTACCTATGCCGCCAAGACCATGCTAGGGCCGAGACCATTTCAGAGGTGCTCGTAAGCTTTTAAGCGTTCCGCATCATTGCTCAGCAGCGTTTAGAGGTAGTTTTAAGTATGCGGCGACCCGATGTTGGAACAACATCCCACCGCCTATTCGGGAATGCCGTACTAAGAATACTTTTATTCAAAAATTGAAACAGTTCATTTTGGTTAAGCAAAGGGAGTATGAAATGGTCGCTGTTGATGTATCTGTTATATAGTTAGGTTATTAAGTAATTAGGGTAGAATTTCTAAAGTTTATTGGTGCGGATACAAGTTAAGTATAATATTTTATATGTAGTTATATCATAACTGATAGGTATTCAAGTTTATAGTTATATCATGTATTGCTATTACGTAATGTTTTCTTAGTATATAATATTATATTGTATTACATTATATTATATTATTATACATTATATTATACCAACTTTATTATATTATATTATCATGATCTTTATATATTCAATTCATATCTGCGTATACATGTTGTTTGTTGTTTCTACTGTTCTGGACTTGATTTTTTATGTGATTGTACTATGCTCGATTTAAGTGTATATTATAGTGGAATACAGATAAGTTATGATTGTTGTAGGTTAGGTCGTTGGATGTGACGTCACCCGGGTCACAGCTGAAAATCAGCGTCCTGCACAAAACGTGCAAATGCAAGTTTTGATGTAGGGCATAAGGCTGAGCTGTACACCCATTCTGGGTGGTGTCACAGACAAGCATATTATTGGGTACAATAGTATAGAATATGATTGTTTGTTTGTGACACCATTATTGAATAAATTTATTTTCTTTCTTTCTTTCTTTTTCTTATGCAGGTGCAAATGCCTTGAAGCATTTTCACTCGACCTTATTCGATTTCACGGGAGAAACTCGATGTGCCGTTTTCCGTGCCCTGCTATGCAGACGACGACGCCTGTGTCTCGTGTCGCGTTTCGTTTTACTCGATTCATCACGACTCTTTCGTCTTTTACTCCGTGATTTCCTTGAAGAACTGCAATCAGTATCGCTGGTATATCCCGACGCCGTCGCTGAAGTGTATAACTACTCCTTTCCGCATCCATTAAACTTAACTGTTCGTGCCACTTCTGATAATAAAACCTCGGCTTTCAGATTAACATTAACTTTATTGTCCATCAATTAATTTAGGCAAATTCAAATACAAAACACTTTTTCCCAATCTTTTTAGATGACCTCTTTATAACATGACTACCCATAGAACATCAGTTCCTCTATATTTACTTTGTCTATTCAATTATGGTGTCTATAAAGCTAGCTTCACATCAACTTTACCAATACACAATATATTTTTCCAAATAATGTAAAACAAATCCTTATCACATTATCACATAAAAATAGGTAGTAAATACCAATGCCTAATTCTCAACTGAACATCCAAAAGGATCCACTCTACTATCTGTCCACATACCTAAACATCTCAAAATAAGGAACTAGCTATTATCTGTGGTTAACATACTTAAATAATCTGTGGTTACTTTGCCGTTGTAAATAATCAAAATCTAACATTATGTTGTCTGGTAATATTCCTTCTTCTTGGACAACCCAAGCCATAATCCCTATATTAAAACCAAACAAACCAGCCTCTGAAGTTTCTTCTTTTCGTCCAATAGCTCTATCCTCAGTTCTTGCCAAAATAGCTGAGCATCTTGTTAAAAACAGGTTAGAATTTTTCATTGAAAATAGTGGAAAATAGTAACGTTTTGACAGCCAATCAGCTGGGATTCAGAAAAGGCCTATTGTCTATTGTCACCATAGACAATATTAGTATTTTTGTTTCGGATATTCGGTTAGCTTTCTCGAATAATAAGTCAGTTGTTGCGTGCTTTCTTGATATCAGTTCTGCGTATGATAATGTGCTGTTCTCAGTAATGCATAAAAAATTGCATGACCTTCACGTACCTCAATTATATTAATTACATTTATCATTAATATGCTTTCTGAAAGTTGTATTAAATTAGACTTAAACAATGATACTCAACTATCAAGGCTTTTATGGAGAGGCCTGCCCCAGGGGTCGGTCCTCAGTCCATTATTGTACAATGTATATACCTATGATTTAGAGACCTCTTTAAACTCAGATGTAAATGTCTTGCAATATGCTGATGACCTTCTTTTATACAACTCGGACATTTCTATAGAAAAAGCCTGTAGCTGCTTAACCACTACTCTTAATAAGCTTAATGATTGGTTAGATGTCAATGGACTGGAACTGTCTGTTAGGAAAAGCACCGTGGTTCTATTTTCTAGACGGAGAATTATACCTGATTTCAGTGTACTTTATAGGGATAATCCTATTCCTGTAAAGTCTGAAACAAAAATCTTGGGAGTTATTTTAGATTCCAAACTTACTGGAGTACCTCACTGCGACTATATTGTAACTAAATGTGAAAGAAACTTAAATATGATCAGGTGCCTAACCGGTGTTTGGTGGGGTGCCCATCCGTCGACCTTGCGTCTTATTTATAACGCCCTCATTCGTAGCTTACTAGATTATGCCACTTTTATTCTAGAACCCTGTAATGCTGCTGCTCTTTGCAAATTAGATTGTGTGCAGGCTAAAGCTTTAAGGATCATCCTTGGAGCCATGAAATCTAGTCCTATTAGTGCTATGCAAATAGAGTGTGTTGAACCACCTCTAAGTTTAAGACGTCAATTTCTATCTGATAGGTATTTATTTGAAGCCATGCAATTTTCTCACCATCCTTTACGTGATAAACTTCAACTCCTTTTGGAATTCATAGATACTTGTTCATACTGGTCCCATAAATCTCCTCCCTGCCTTATTAAAAGCTATCGAATATTTTGCACCATACAAGCGCCGATGTATAATACATATTGTTATCCTATTTTTGATAGTAAATTTAAAGCATTAATAATCTCTCCGAATGTTAAGATCAATCCAGATATTCCAAGAAACCAATTGGAAGCTCCTCAATATGTGAACATATTAAAAGAAAATGAATATAAGGATTTTCATCACATATATAGTGATGCTTTTAAACATGCACCAGATGGCATAGTCGGAGTGGGAGTTTACCATTTTCAGTATAATATTGTCCAAAAAATAAAACTACCGCCTGAATCATCTGTATTTACTGGAGAATGTCTTGATCTATTCTAATCTTCTTGCCAAACTTAAGAAATCTATTATATTTTCAGACTCTATTCCTCCTACTCCTTTACTCCTTTTATTGCGAAAATATGTATATTACAAAAATTTTGGAACCTAGGTCAAGATTGCCCTAAATTCTAGTCATGGTGTCTGTTACGTATTTTTAAGAGTTATATTGCATGAAAACTCGATGTGGGCAATGTTGGCTAAAAGTCCAGATTATTTTGCCCGCCATTAAAATCAAACAAATTTTGGTTTAAATGATATTATAACAAAAAAAATACAAAGCGAATGCTTGCGTATAATCATATTATAATAGTTGTAAGAAATGGAGGAACATACTTCACTTTCTATTGAAATATCTTGAAATTAATTCGATTTTAATAAAAAAACGGGCAAAGTTGGCTAGTTTCACGGTATTTAAATTCATCTTACTACGTACCACGTACGTAGTAGGTACGTACTTATACCTACCATTATATTTGAATCAAGACGTGTAACACAACATAATAATATTGTCTATACCACTGTACCACACTATCACTCTATGTCGCGTACTATCCGTGTTATTGTGTAGTCTGTGGTTATCATGCAGTCTATGGTTGTTGTGCGAGTCGGTTGCCTGGTTGCCGCCAGGCCCAGAAGGGCTGGAACCCAGAGCCATAAAACCAGTTAAAACAATCAGTCAAACAATCGGTTGCCGCCACTTTTTGAAAACACTGCGTATTAATAATTATGGTGTAATACACTTGAATATTTTTCAAACTGAGATTTATATAATACTAGATGATTCCCGCGACTTCGTCTGCGTGGATTAAGGTTTTTTGATTCCTGCGGGAACTCCTTAATTTTCCGGGATAAAAAATAGCCTATGTCCTTCCCCGGGATATAACCTACCTAAATACCAAATTTCAGCAAAATCGGTTGAAAAGATGGGCCGGGAAAGCGTAGCAGACAGACAGACAGACAGACAGACAGACAGACACACTTTCGCATTTATAATATTAGTAATGAAGTAATGATTATTGATAGGTACTAAACTTAGATCTATTAGAAAATTAGAAAAATGATACCACATTGTAAATTCATACGTCATATATATGCTGTATCACAAGATACTTAGATTATAATATGGGTAGAGGAAATTATCACAACAAACTTAAAAAAAGAAATACTTATTATGTAATTAAATTATTATTGAGTATTATTTCTACACTAGCGGCACGCTATGATGGCCGGTTGACACATTACAATAGGTCAATTTATTCTCGAACAAAAAACAATTAAGTTTTTTTAAATTTATGAATCTCTGCACATCACTATCGTCATAGCTATCGTCAATAAAGTAATACAATTATTTCCTTCAAAGTCGTTATCAATTAATACGGAACGTTTGTCCAACCGGCCATCATAGCGTGCCGCTAGTGTAATGTATAGGCAATTTTATTATCTTATTCTAGCAGCACCTTAAAATTTGGTACGTTTTCCAACTTAAATAATTTACAAAACTTTCAGATAAACTTTTATCGTGTCGGGCCCAACTTCGTTCTCGGAAACACACCGGTAAGTGCCTGCTTGTCTTCGAGTAATATTTCCTAATACCAAGTCTAGCTTTCCCATGGAATGACTCCTGTGGGAATAAAAAAAGTCATAAAGTTTCAAAAGCTCCTAATTCCGTGATAAGTATTAGATATGTTTAGTTGTAATAACTGCAACTATTAACTAGTTATTCTGTGGCAAATTATTCCGAAAGAGATGCATCAATGATCAATAATTACTATCGTTATTACAAAATTGGCTGAACTTATGATCTTCTGGTAGGTATTTATGGTTTTTAACTCAACATGTAGGTACGTTTTCCTGACATCCGTAATAGTTGAAAATATTATTGGTAAGTATCGAACTTGTTTTACAATAGGCACAGCTACCTTAGTCAGGTCAAGGTAGGTAGTTGGTTGAACTAATTTTGAAGAGGTCGAAGCCAGCAGAAAGATCATACGACTTGGCTGGGCCACTTTCTTACGTCGTATTTACGCATGAGTGTTTTCTTCCTTTCCTCACTATAATCACTAATGGCGTTTAAACGCTTACACTTCACTGACAAAAGCGGCGATCCACAAGTTCGAAGTCGCACAGCAAGCTATTAAAGAACACTTACCCAGCATTATAAGAATACTGGCAATAACGTGGATAGTTATAATAACTATTCACAAACAAGAAAATAAGTGATTGGTTTTTGAAAAGGGAAAGACAAGGTCTCCGACCACCATATCGGAGGTATTTACATGAATATTAAAAAAAAAAAAAAAAAGCTATTAAAGAGGGCGTTTCGCTGAACACTAGGATCCAAAATGAGGAAAACCGAGGGATAACTAAAGTTACGGACAGCCCAAAGAATAAGCAGGGTGGCAGTGGGCAGGTCATGTTTGTCGTAGGGGCAATGGACACGGAATGTCCTTGAGTGGTCAGTCGAGACCGCGTAGTGTGAATTGCCTTCCAGCCAGATGGACCGACGATAATGAAGAAGGTGGCTTAATGGGAAGTTGTTGGATGAGGAAGGCTGAAACCAGGGTGTCACTACGAAAGTCCTTTATTATTAGATTCCTATGTTCAACTGTAGATATTATTATGATGATGATGGTAATTTCTGGTTGCAGTAGTAGATTTCGGCCAATAGCGAAAGAGTGTAAGCAGTGGCAATCATATTTTATTAATCGTAATAAAAACTATGTACCTTTGAAGAACTGTGTTTTCATACTTTGGCGAAATGTACTCCCATTTCGTTAATGGAACAGGGTGGCCGAAGGTTACGTCACAGGTTAGAACTAACGTGGTCCCAGCCCTTACTGACAATATCTCCCAAGGCAGGTGTTCTATGTACGGTGGAACTAAAACATGTAAGAAACTATTATTGTTGTTATAGGAACAGTTTTCTTCGTCGATACACCCCATACACCCAGTTTGACAATCTCCCAAATGTAGCAGTGGTATGCGCTGTGGTGTTACCTTTATTATTGTGGTGGTGGTGGTTACCTGTGGTGTTAGTATTTTGGACCTACTTAGGTCCAAAATTTAGGGAAAATTTAGTCTGGTGGAGGCTTTGGCTGCGGTTAGTGAGAACTCTTCCAGCAAAGTCGTGCCACCAAGTGACTTGACTATCCGGTAGGTATCCCTTATATTCCTTATGATATGGGAAATATAAAATTCTCAACTGTTAAACACCATCTAAATGAGTCCTATTCCATCTTGACTGCATCTAGGTGATATATCGCAGTCAAGAGAAAAATTCTCAAGTTCAGAAAATAACCAGGAAAGCTGGATTTTGTTATGAACGTTTGCTGATAAACAAAAGACTTCATCTACAAATACTGGTAAATTTTACATTGAGGCCAATTCAATGTAAAATTTACCACTAACACAATCTCTGATCTAAACTAAAATGACAGCTTTAAATCTAGTTCTGTCCCTTTCCGCAGGATATAATATTATGAAAGGGTTAGCAATATTTTTAATACTGTCATTTTTGTTTACAGATTGTTTATAACAGAACCATTGTCACAAAATTCATGGTTTTTCATAAACATCTCAATATACCTTACATAATGGTTACGAAAATTTATGCGGATTTTTCACTTTTGCAAAACATGCCAATATTTTAATAAGATATAACTTTAAGTAACCATTGTTTAAGACTTAGGCAGACTTCGCACATTTATTTCATCCATACTAATATTATAAATGCGAAAGTGTGTCTGTCTGTCTGTCTGTCTGTCTGTCTGTCTGTCTGTCTGTCTGCTACGCTTTCCCGGCCCATCTTTTCAACCGATTTTGCTGAAATTTGGTATAGAGGTAGGTTATATCCCGGGGAAGGACATAGGCTACTTTTTATCCCGGAAAATTAAGGAGTTCCCGCGGGAATCAAAAAAACCTTAATCCACGCGGACGAAGTCGCGGGAATCATCTAGTGTATTATAAAGCGACACTTTGTTACATACGTCAGTAGGTACTAAAAAATTATATTCTGTGTTTATGGTAATCTTTAACATACCTAAAACGTTTAACGTTACTGTTCTTGTAGCGGTGCCCATCTCATTTTCAGCTATGCAGTGGTACATTCCGGAATCGTTGTAGCGTGCAGAAAATCTTTAAAAAAAAATCATTTAACATCCTGATAAGGAAATAATTAATTTTGTTAAAAGAGGAAAATCTTTGAAATTTGCTGAAAATATGATAAGAAGGAAGAATAGGTAAGAGGGAAAAATAATTAATCTAATATATAAAATTCTTGTGTCATGCAGTTTTAGTGTTTATACTCCTCCGAAACGGCTTGACCGATTTTGATGAAATTTGATATGTATATTCAGTAGGTATGAGAATAGGTTTATAACTAATTTTTACACCCCTAAGGTGTTAAGGGTGGTTCACCCCAAAAATTTTTTTTTTATTTTTTGGGCAAATTTTTTTTGTTATTTTTTTATGGTGTGGAATTGAAAAATACATTTAGTCCAAAATTTTTACCCTCCTACCACGGACCACTATGTTTTGATAGCATTTTATATTTTTCAACCCTGGCCGATAGCTGATCAATGGAGTTCCATTTTGCCAAACTCCTCCGCTTGGGAGCAGCATAATAGCAAGTTTCGTCGAGCGCAAAGTATATATTAAAACGATATATAATAAATTAGCTTAAAAGTTATTAATGAAAAAAAAATATAATTAATTTTTCATGAATATTATATAGGTTGGATGGATCATAACAAAGGTACAGTAATACCGTATCTTTAATATCAATTATATAACTATTTTTTTTTTCCGAATAAATGTTAAAATTAACAATTAAGTATTTATAATTTAATGGCTGAAATTTTCCAAAAAACTGTGTAAGAAGTAAGATACTTATAGTTTATTTCAAGAGAGACAGGAGAACACTCCTATCCCTACTCCATGCTGTTTACGGGGTAAAAAGTAACACCGGGAGACCTCTAGCGGGGATAGTTGATCAAGTGTTAATGGGGTCCCGTTTTACCAAATTCCTCCGCTTGGGAGCAGCATCATAGCAAGTTCCGTTAATACAATTAACTTGAGAATAATTCAAATTATATTCTTTTGAAAGACATAATATAATAATCAATGAAAATGGCAATGCCTGACATTACCGAGCAATTTTCAGCCATTTTATCGAAGGGAGAGTTTTAATGTCGTTAGGAACTTAGGATAGGTGATTAATCAAAGAGGTGATACGAAGTACACCCGGTCATCTAGGGTCGATTTAGATGGAATTTTTTGAGTGTGTTTGTTTGGTTTCTGGGATGGTTTATATTTAAAATTGGACCCGATAGGGGGCGCTGCCATCGGGTTCTAGCTTCAAGGCAGGACAACGTCTGCCGGGTCAGCTAGTATAATATAATAACTGAATTTTACCGATGGGTATGTCTGTCGTCAATATAATGACGGTCATCAAAAGCTATGATGACGTCATCTTGGTACATATCCCAGTGGACATTAGCTCTGGGTACTGCATCAACTTCACAAAGCAGTTCTACCATTTCACCTTCTTTGACAGTTATAGTCTCATCCCCGTTCTTGATTTTGGGCGCATCTAAAAACAAAGTTATATAAAAAAAGAAACCCGTACAGCAGCGATCTCTTGTGGTCTTTTTTCGTAGAACATAATTAAGTTAATCAATTGGGCTCTTAAGAACCCACTTTGCGATGATGATGAGGTGAGCATAATTAGGTATAGAATAGGCTAACTAACACAATATCGTATGATAATAGGTAAGTAGGTATAACGTCTCTTCGGGTATGTTGTCTAAATAAACTAAAATAATTCCGTGGACTGGTTAAAATATATTGTCCTCGGTATCTTAACAAAGAACACCGTCGTTCTTTGAATGAAAGATTCAAATTAAGGCATAAATTCCAGAATTTCATGATTCCAGAATTCCGAAGCAAAAATTATTTTGTTCCATTTAGAATAAATAGCTCTTCAAAGCCATTTTTTAACCTCAAGATCACCAAAACTGATCTACTCATTTATGACATCCACGTTACGGGGTGAAACCGCAGAGAAACATGGAGAGGCGCTTGAAATCTCTAATAAATCTCAATATAATTATTTTCTAAGGGTTTCGACCTGCGATAGCATTCTTTGAAAGCCTTCGGTATGCTCTTCCAAGTTTCATTAAATTTAGGGCATTAGAAATTCTAATGTCCTCAATGAAACTCGGAAGAAAGTATGATTTTTTATCTTTTTCATGCAATACAGTTTAAAGTTTCATTAACACTACAACAAATAATTGGGTATTTTTGACAACCATATTGAAATAAGCAACTTTTTTTCAAACGTCAAAACGCGCGCTTAGTATGGGATTTTGTATGAAATACTTGCTGAATTGTGATGTTATCAAAGTTCAAAGCACTTTTTTACTTTAATGGATAGTTTAAAATGGTTAATCAACATAAAACTAACAGGAGACATGGATATTACGACTTTTGGGAGATTTAATAATCACTAAATTCATGCCTAAACTTATGCTTACATTGAACTTTCACTTTTACATCTTGAGAGTCAGAGCCAAGAAGGTTAACTGCTTCACAGACATAAAAACCACCATGAGTTGTCTCAGCTGCGGGTATTTTTAAAGATTTTCCTTCGACTATGACGCCATCAGGAACTGGATCGTAATCCAAATTGCCATTTTCCGATTTATATTTCCATGTTACTTCCGGATCCGGAATTCCTTTTAGAACTCTAGAAATAAAATAAATCTATTAATTCAATTTAGTGAATGGTAGTTATTTATACTGCTGATTAGCTTAGGTATGTTATTTTAATATTTTTATGCTCGATAAGTTATACTAATTTACAAAAAAATAAAAAAAAATCCTTGATCCTTGCTTTGGTTGCTAAGGTTTGCTTTGGTTTATAACGTCAGATAAGTCAAAGTTTACCTAATACCACAGTAGTGTACATAGTTACCAATAACATTTAAATTAAATCAGCAAAAAAATACTTACAATATAGGTATAGCTAAATCTAAGCCAAAACGAAACTAAGTAATACGTGAGGCTGATTCTGTTCTGATTGTTGAAAAAAAATGACTTACACACAATTTTCTTCAGTAAAATCACCGGGTTTCAAAAGAATCTCTGTCATATTCAGTTTAATTTGTGGTGGTTCTGCAACAAGATATACATTTAAATAGCGAATTTCATTTTATTATTCTGCTAAATATTGATAAAACTTTTAATATAAAAAAATAGTTAATAATAATAACTCTTTCATATTGTTAACTGAACGGAAACTTGAGTGTTCCAGAAATACTGGTTTTTTATTTCAAATAAACCCTTTGAAACATCAATCGTTTGTTGATAATGACTCAATTATTAAAATATATTTACCCAGCCCAGATATATAGACATTGGCTGCATAAGTTTCATTTTGCACACCATTAGCGACTTCACATTTATACTCTCCAGTATCATCTATACCCATATTTTTTATTAACAGCAGATGGCCATCGTTATCAATGTTCACGTTTTCTGATTCCTCAATCAGGGTATCGTTGTGGTACCATTTGATATCAGCTTCAGGATATGTATTTGCTTCACAGAAAAGTTTGCCTTCCTCACCAAATACTACAGTAGTATCTGCGTAGACATACAATTTGAGTAAATTCAGAAGCTGTATTTAAATAATTCAATCTATGAATAAAAGAATAGTGAAAACAGTATAAATATCATTCAAATAATTATAATATTTGCATGCAATAACATACTACAAAAGATCTATAACAATTATATTTGCAAAAAATATACACCATCCAAATGATCGTTCATGGGCATGGTACCCAAGACACTGGCGCTATTGCCTCTATGAATTGCCAGGCTAAGCCATTAGGCTAAATAAGCGCCAGCTCAGGGTCACCAGACCACCCGGCACCAAGCAGAGGATTGCGTGGAATAATTATTTAATTAAGTTCAAGTCTTTATAAACATCCAGAAAGACGGCGGGAAAGGAAATTGGAGGACCGTTTCTGGTAATACTCTCTCGGGAAGGGGAGTTTGTGCTCGAGCTACAGTGGACGCAAACGGTCACTGATGGCCAATTAAGGAAGAATACAGTCATGTCTGATTTCTGTGAAGTAGAAGCTTTGGTACCGATGACAACATTAAAATTACAATAAATATGCGGCGGCGAAATATGCGGAGCGGGAGCTCTCGATTCATATTTATTATAATTTTATATTATATTATTATTTTTATTTCTGGGAAGAAATAGTTGAAAAGAAGACGACATCAGAAATTTTAACAAACCATGTAACAAATAATATTAATTTTGGGTTTGATATCTATAGAGTTTGTGCTAAGTTTGTCCGGATCACTTTAATCGATTATTATTATAGCTTGTGAGATAGAAGACCTTCGATAGTCCTAAAAAATATTATTTGTTTTTAGTCATATTAATTTAAAAAAAATGTGTGTGTGCAATTCACACACGGCAGAAGTGAATCTTCAGAAAAGTAGCCTACGAGAGAATGAGATAAATATAACTTGTATTCTATCTCATTCTCTCGCAGGATAAATCCTATTATGAACATGTTTGTCTCTTTCTCGTTTCATCGAATTCTTCAGATGTTTCACTTCAAAAATATTACATCAAGTTTCTAGAATTTCTGCTGTAAATAAAAATAATATACCTGTGGGTTGCTGTATTATTTCAAACGTGAATGTCCTGTTGACGTAAAGATTTATTCTTAATGCATCTTCACTTTCGCCTTCATCCTTACATTTACAGACAATTGTGTCATTTTTTGTAACATTCTCGATTTTTACATAGCTGATATACGTCGAGGGGTACTGGAGGAGTGCACTCTAAAAATATGATGAAGCTAGTTATTAGCAATATCGACATATCTATGGCATTAAAATGGGACGAATACGAGGGACGAATGGCTAGTGTGATAACGCAAATCAGTCGATTGCGAATGTTAAGCAACGTTGACCCAAGTCAGTAACTGGATGGGTCACCGAATTTGGAGGTTCAAATCTGGCCTTTTGGTTATTATCACTAACATCTGATAGTAATCGTTACAAAAACCTAAGAATTGAAATACTCTTAGTCGAGTCGTATGCGGAAGGACGTGGGAACCCACTGCATTATTATCCCAAGAAAACTCCTACCATTATTTGATTAATGGAAAGGGGTCACGACCCTCAGTAATGAGGAATACGACGCAGAGAGAGTGCTGATTGCAAGTTAAAATGCCTGACCGTTTTTATTATCCTTCAGCACGATATTGTTTCAGAACAAAATGGATTGACGCAATTAGTATGTATATAATAGGGTTCACAGAATTCAAAATTTAAAGAATACCTCTGATTTCAAGGTCTCTTCAGCTTCGTTTTCCCACCAAATAACTGGTTTCCCATCCGAATCAACTTTGCAAACACCGGTATAACTCGATCCGTAGTCCAATAAAACCGATTCAACTTCGACACGGTGGGGTTGTAAAGGGGCTGAATTTCGTAATACACTTTTCTCACTAACTGGAATAAAAACTAGTAGATTAGAAAGTAAATAGAGTTTCTATAAATATAATTAGTGTTATTCGCAATGAAAGATACTCAATATTACATTTAAAGGAAAACGTTATACTTACCAATTCCTTGAGGACGTAACACATTGCTGTATCCTGATATTTCTTTGTCAAGAGCTTCATCTCGGCATCTTACCTACATAAATAATGACGATAAATATTTTTTTTAGAAAATTTACATAATCATCGACCACAATACAAAATTACAAATTGAGGAAACTAAGTGCGCGGGATATGGGACGGTTTAGCAGGAATCGAGAATATTTGTATGCAAGTACCCGTGCCTCTTTAAAAAGTCTTGATTCGAGTTCTTTCGAAAGCAGAGTTTTCACATCCCGCGCAGACTTTGTATCAGATCGAAGCTTGATACTTACAAAAACTCTAAAGGATGTATGAGATGCAACAAATACTTCGGTGATATACAAATTTCCTCGTCCATCCAGTGCACGACACTGCAGCAATTTAGTTTCCACATTATCGGCCATTTGCAACTGAACACTTAGTAGTTCTAAGGTCACGTCTGGTAGTGATATAAGCATGTAACTAGCCACATCTGAAAAACAGAAAAGAAAAGTTGTTTTTGCAAATAAATGAGAAGTTACTTTACTATTAATAATTAAACATTATGAAGAAATCCCAGTCATTCAGGATTCCGCATGATGTTTTCTTTCACAATATTGTTTTACCTGGTAACGGACGAGACGAGGTTTCCCAGAGACTTTTAGGTTTCAATGGAGAGAAGCCCAGTTTGAATGTTATTTCTTTCCTTCTATAAAACGTTGTAACTGCGGTTCCTTGGCAAGTGACGTCAGTGGTTAGTTCACCAATGCCAGCGTTTTTTACGCGAATTACCTTCAAAATCGAATAGCTTATTTATAAAATCCCTTAATCGGGTGTTGTGGGAAAGCATCAAAGGTTCAGAAAGGTCGCCCATGCAATTGAGCATACTTTGCATTAGGTGGTCGTTTGTTTGCACGAGTCACGAGGACACCGATATAATATTATTGACCAACAAAGAGTAGGTGACGACTGTTTGTGAGGCATCAAATTTATTAGAAGTACAAAAAAAATATAGAAATATAATATAGTGTTCGAATTTGAGCACTAGTCAAAAATGTTCTTATAGATATTTGAGACATTTAAGACATAAATATTGACGAGTAGGTATATAATATTAGATATCATCAAAAGTCTTGTTAATAGTAATATATCTGCTTAGCTCGACCTCAATTCACTTATTTCATGAAAGGTTACTTTACAAGCGCTTTTGAATATACAGTTAATGTACCACCAGTTTGATTAGTACCTAGGTACTTGTTCTTTTCAGCAGCACTTTTTTATTAAAAACTGGTCGCGTTGGACTGAAAGTAGCTAGGTTTAGTCCCACAAACTTAACTGACCTGGTGGCCAAAATTGGAACGAATTTTTATATCTGTTTAGTTTTTGTTTTTATTTAATTTTTCAAGCGGTCACGGGTCATAGAAGATTGTTGGACTATACCTACTTATCTATAAAATTAAGATAATATGCCTTACAAGAAATGCTTGAGTATTTACGATTCTTTCCATCTCAGGACTAACTCCAAAACTATTTCTTATTGTAATTTTGGGAAAGTTGCCCGACACCGCGACAATAAAGTCCTTTGTATAAACATCCATCACGAACTAAAATTAAAAAAAAACAATCGTATTAATATTTTAAATCAAAATTTTGCTCATAGTCACAATATCTATTTAAATTTTTTGAAAAACTTCTCCAACTTCTTTTTTTAAATACCTATATCTAATATATAAAATTTCCATGTCACAATGTTTGTTACCGTACTCCTCCGAAACGGCTAGACCGATTTTTACCAAATTTTTTATGCATATTCAGTAAGTATGAGAATCGGCTACTATATTATATATTTCAAACCCCCACGCGGACGGAGTCGCGGGCATCAGCTAGTATTATATATATATAGATATATATATCTAATGTACATTGATGGTGTTACAGTTATATAACACGTACTTAGATATAATTAAAAATGTATGTGAAAAATTACATATTTATACTTACAGTAAATCTCTTACTCCCTGAAAATTCTATGTGAGAATCGACGTCACTCCACTCTACACTTGTAATTTCTTTCATATATTTAAATGCCTAAAACATATCTGATTAGTTAGTACTTATTATTTAAATTAATTCATTATGCAGGTATATCTTATTAGAATAATAATAATTAATGATAGTCAAAATTTCAATCTGAGATTATGATTCTGAAGAGAAGAACTAGTATATTTATTTCATGCACACAATTTATTATGATTTGTTGTTTGTTAGTGCAAAAAATGTGTTAATTACTCAGGCAAGTCACTATGGCATGCCCGAGTCACTATGAACTGTCCCGTTGGTATAGTGGTTAGCATGTTCGACGACGAGGTTCCGGGTTCGAGTCCCGGGTCGGGCCATAATTATTAAGTATTGGGTTTTTCTGACTAGAAATTCTCAGTACTAACCCTGAGTTAGGAAGTTGGCGGTGTTTCACCCCCGTGCCTCGGAGAGCTAGTTAAGTCGTCGGTCCCGGTTATTATCACTAACATCCCGCCAACCCACATTGGAGCGGTGAGCCTAATCTCTAATTCCCTCTCTCCTATGAGAGTGGAGGCCTGTGCCCAGCAGTGGGACGTTAATGGGATGTGGTGTATGTGTGTGAGTATGAAATCAAATCAATGCTTCAATAGATAAAAAGTTCGGCTTACATGATGTAAATTTCCCAAGTGAAAATTAAAGACGGATCCACCGCATTTGTTCGCGACTTCGTAGTAAACATTTGCGTTTTCAAAATGTGTTATTCCCTCTGGCACACATTTGCCACTTTGAAATATTACTACCTAAAAATATATAATATATAAAATATATAATTTGCTTTTCTTGAATATTATCTATTTAATCCCTTGCATTTGTTTTTTATGGAGGTTATTTAAATGTATGGTTTCCTTATTTCTAAACTAGATGATTCCCGCGACTTCGTCTGCGTGGATTAAGATTTTTTGATTCCCGCGGGAACTCTGTAATTTCCCGGGATAAAAAGTAGCCTATGTCCTTCCCCGGGATACAATCTACCCCTGTACCAAATTTCATCAAAATCGGTTGAGCAGATGGGCCGTGAAAGCGTAGCAGACAGACAGACAGACAGACAGACAGACACACGGACAGACAGACACACTTTCGCATTTATAATTATCTTTTGATCAGTTTCATATATTTGCACTACTCGAATATGGAATTCCTCTGTTGCTATATTATTGGTATTTGGTACATTCCGAAGAAGAGTAAACTATTAAGCAGGCACATTCTACATAAACCCCGTTTTTGGCCGTATTTTCAACCCTCTGGGAAATTATAAATATTGATCCTACAGTTCCGGGAAGCAGGACGTTTTTTGGGAAATTTCCTCCTCTTTTTATAAAAGTTTTGATAGGTGGATGGATGTTTGTTACTCAATCACGCCAGACCATCTGAACGGATCTGGATGAAATTTGACACAGTGATAGATTATAGCCTGGAATAACATATAAGCTACTTTTTATCCCGGAAAATTAAAGAGTTCCCGCGGGAACCAAAAAACCTTAATCCACGCGGACGAAGTCGTGGGCATCAGCTAGTTTATAATATTAGTGTAGATATTCTACAAGCCAACAATACCATTTTTTGATTATTTTGAAGAATCGCCTTTAGCTCATAATATTGTCACAGTGTAAAGAGTGCAGATACTATGAATTCGAAGGTAAAGAGATTACCTGGCTGCCACTACTTTGACATAAGCTCTGTATAGCTTCGAGTCTACTTTGACTCTTAGCTTGTGCGTCCGTGAAGACGTATATATTGGACTTGGGTTTGCTAATTTGTAAGGCCTTTTCTATCGCCGCCAGTGAATCTTCAGGACAATCGCTTCCTCCACCTACTTCCACTAGATGTATCAAATCCAGTAGATATTCCGGGTTAGATGTCACTAAGGGTTGTCCAACATCTACAAAGTATTAAAAAGCTAGGTCAGTAATTTATTTGATTAAGATCCAAAAGTTCGCTAGTGTCTATAAAAGAGAAGGTTCATTGTTGGTATACTCTTTGTACACTCTACCATGAATAGAGGAAAATACATAGATTGTATTAAAAATATATTAATTTAGAAAATAAAATATATTAGAAAAACCGTGAAAAAAAAATAGAAATGTTTTCAAGTTTTCGTTACGTTTCCAAGATGGCAACCTTCAGCCATAGAGAAGGCAGTAGGCGCGAAATGTATCAAATGTACATGTATGTACGAGTATGTTTGTGTCTGACAGTCACTGTCCCATACAAATCTGAACCGTCTCCTTTCAGGAATCAGTTTAATTTATTTTCAATTTCTGATGCATAATAACTAGTGGTTCGCCCCGAACTGAGACCTCACGGTATCCATAAGATAGTTTTAACCATAGACATAGAATTTTTTCGCTTCGCTCAAACTATAATATATTGTAATGTTAACTTGCGAGCATGTCTATATGCCCCGCTCATCTTTACGTTCATATACATCAGTACTATCAGTAGACTATTTCTTTATTCCACGTAAGATGGTGCTACGTCTATTATTTGTAAGCACAAACGAATAAAGTTTTACAGAGCGCATACTACGCCACAATTAATGTTATCAATAGATAGCATTGTAAAGTTCTGGTAAAAATACTGAAGCTTGTACGGGAGCAGGTGATATGGCTCGACCGTAACAATAGGATGATCATCCTCCGAGCGGGTGTTGTGCTCGGGGACCACTGGTCCGACCGTTCATCTTTGGGGGTCGTATATATAGCGTAATTCAGAGAAAACTTCGTAAGCGTGAGTTGGGCTGTTCGTGTTCGCGTCCATCGTACTAGTAATGCCATCTATTGAATTATGTGCGGACTGCGAAGACCGCTACATGCTCATTAAAAATTAAATAATTTCGTTTCCCTATAATATTTATCTAATTTTAGTATTTGTTGTTCAAGTACAGGATATAATTCAAATAATTGATCAAGTTTCAGGCTCAGCCTTTCAGAAAATTGAGAGTTCTGAGGTCAACTTCGGACGTTAGAAAATCTCCACCCCCCCTTTCGTCAATTTAAAAAAATTATAAAAAATTGTTATTTGTTATACAAGAGTGAAAAGTTGTTTTTTAACCGCGTGCTCAATTTTGATGACCGAGCAAGCGAAGGATTCTGAAATTGATTTCAAAAATTAGAATCCTGAGCGTCAGCGAGGGAATCAAAAGAGCACGAGGTGAAAAATCTTTTCACTCGAGTGCAACACGTAACTTTTCATCCCACCTCAGCGAGGAAATGACTAAATGCAAAAAAATCACAAGATAATTCTGTTGGCGTCAATTTAACTTCTTCGTCACTAGTCTTATCACTCATTTTAGGTTTTTCACATAGGTAATATAATTTTAAACAATATGACGTGAAAGAAAATGGTGCGCGCAAAGAAAATTAAAAAAGTACACCAAGAAGGTTACGAGTGTGAGTTTTTAACAAATTAAAAACGGTTGTATGGAAATTCGGCACCATAGAGGTAGAAGTAAATAGGTTTTAATGATGTTTTGAATTCACAAACTTCATAGACGAGTGATATTTACTAACGTGCACACGATGTTTTAAATTCAATTTACTTTATCCTCAGATATCGAAGAGTAAAAATATTCTTTCCGAGATGGTGGGATGAAAAATATTTTACTCTATTTTACTGGACTCTATTCCTAATTATCTTTAAAATGATAATATACCGCAACCCTATATTGTAACGCTATAAAAAATATTTTACTTCGCATTCGCTTCTATGAGAGCCTCCCTGAAATAAAGATTTTTATAACGTTTTAAGCCATATTCAGCTGGAGGCCATCGGTTTACATATTATATTTAAATTTGAAGTAATTACGTTCAGTAATTCAGAAGTTATAAGGCTCTGACAGACGGACGGACAGACGGACGGACAAGTGCAAATTCACTCAAGTAGACTCAGAGACCTTCGCTTCGCTCGGTCAATTTAGTACATTACATTAGTTATAATATTATGTACATTTTGAAATTCTACGTAACGCCGCGCTGGTTACGTAACCTGTTGTCATCATCAACATGATTATTATTACCTACCCATAATAATAATATTTAGTAAGGTCCTCTAAATATACAATGTTATTGAATATAGGTTGAATTAGAATTTATCATCCATATTTTTGCATCTCTTAAACCACAGATACCTATAGGGAATCTGCTTATTTATTACTTCTATAAGTTTCTTATTCTATGGGAATCTATATTTCTTGCTATCTATTTACCTACTCTTGTATTTCTCTTCTGAGTTAAAACTAAGCGTTTTCAGGCAGTTTAATATCGCTTGCTGTATCCGTAAAGGAAAACATCGTGAGGAAACAAGGGATCACCCGCCTTTGTTTACTCCGTCAATCTTTTCATTCTGAGAGAAGATACCAGTACCTAGCGGGCTGGCAATGATAATAATGACTCTTTTTACGACGTTGATGACATTAGGTATCGTTTGCTCTTGGGCATTCTTGTATTTTTGGAGTTTTTTTTCTTTAGAGATTTTTATACCTACACTAGATGATGCTTGCGACTTCCGCGTGGTTAACGTTTTTTTGATTGCCGGGGGAACTCTTTAATTTTCCGGGAAAAAAAGTAGCCTATGTCCTTCCCCGGGATATCCCTGTACCAAATTTCGTCAAAATCGGTTGAACAGATGGACCGTGAAAGCGTAGCAGACAGACAGACAGACATACAGACGGACGGACAGACACACTTTCGCATTTATAATATAACTTAAGTATGGATGAGTAATTATTGTAGGAGCATAAATAAATAGGATCGGTTAAAATTATTGTCACTTACCATTATCACCAAACGGAACCAATATATAGTTACTAAATAATCTATTGCGTGCAACTTCCACTACAGATGGTATATTGTTCTTCAATATATCAATTTCTTCTTTCATTGACGCTGTTGTATCTATAACTATAGTGAAGCTTTTGTCGGAAAAAACTGTTTGAACTGTCAACAACAAAATTATTTTACCCAGCATTATTATCGAACTTTTAATTTTGATCGCACTTTGGTAAAAGTTCGTTTACTACTAAAAACTGAAACGTGTAACTATTTCACTGTACAGCACTTAAGCGCAAAACACACAGGGAACGGGCGCGGGTCAGGCGCGGAACGGGTCGGGTGCGCGCCGCGCGGCGGGTTGAGTTCCTTGTATTTAAATGGACGACATCACACATAACGCGGCCGCGGATCGGGTGCATGGCGGGTGACGCTGTGTGATGTCGTCCATAATAAACACAAGGAATTCAACCCGCCCCGCACCCGACCCGGCCCGCGCCCGACCTGCGCCCGTTCCCTGTGTGTTTTGCCCTAAATAGTTATAGTTAAGGTCAAGCTCTGCACACCGTATAATATTACAATTAATCGGAAAGAGTATATTGATTTTTATTATTTTAGGTGGTTTGTTATTAATGACGTACGCCTGCAAATAATTTCTGCTAAACTTCTGAACTACTAGCTGATGCCCGCGACTTCGTCCGCGTGGTTAAATTTTTTTTATTCCCGCGTGAACTCCTTAATTTTCCGGGAAAAGTAGCCTATGTCACTCTCTAACTACCCATACCAAAAATCACGTCGATCCGTTGCTCCGTGATTGAATGACAAACAAACACACTTTCGCATTTATAATAATAAGCTGATTCATATTATGCTGTAATTTATAATTATAGGTACAAATACTATGAGAAATGCCGCAAAATTGAAAAATTGAATAGCTGGGCAAAAAATCACTGCTTAGAACCTTTGCTGGCTAACAGTGCTGAAATCAGATGAAATGAACATAGATTTAAAATGGTCTAGATACCGCCTCTACCGTGTCTATGTTAGCAACAGATGTTTGAAGCTGACAACTTTGACGCTTAGTTTTACGCTCACGCACACACGTATCTTTTCAAATAGGAATACACACTACAATAATTAGTTGCTTCATTTTTGCAGCTATTGTTTTTAGGTAGGGCGGTATGTAGTATAGAGCGCGGCGAGACCATTTTAAATCTATGGAAATGAAATGAAATGTCTATAATACTATGAAGACACCTTGTGCAACTTATGACAGGCCGGGCTATACGGAAATCTCATTCTACCTACTGAGAATTAGTGTTGTCAAAAATCTCAGTAAGTAATTGCCATGGACTTAATATATGTATATTATATATTAAGTCCATGGTAATTGCATTTTTCAAATGTATTATGTAGGTAATTAAAATATTTATGTTTGCATTTGCATATAATATTGTGTAAGTTTATGCCTTATTAGTTTTTTTTATCCACTACAAGTTAGCCCTTGACTGCGATCTCACTTGATGGTAAGTGATGATGCAGTCTATGACGGTAGCGGGCTAACCTATTAGGGGCATTTTTTTTTTTTTATTACAAGCTAACCTGTTAGGGGCATTTTTTTTTTTTTTTTTTTTATTACAAGTTAGGCTTGCGCTTGACGACAATCACGCCTAATACAAAGCAATGATGAGGTCTAGGTTGAAGCGCGCCCGCCTAGAAGATGCCTATTCACTCTTGCCTTGAAGGTACTTAAGTTATACGTGGCAGGGAATACATGTGCTGGAAGGGCATTCCACATCCTGGCGGTTCGAATCAGAAACGTAGAGCAGAACCGTTTCGTTCGGGCTGACTGGACGTCAACCACATAAGGATGCCAACGCAAACGGTTTCTTGCTGTTCTGTGGTAGAACGGTGAAGGGGGAACAAGGTGGAAAAGTTCCTGAGCACACTCTCCAAAGTATATCCGATAAAAGGCCGATAAGCAAGCGACATTGCGTCGGTGCTGTAAGCAATGCAGTTTCGCCTGCGTGAGTGATTGATCGCCAATGATTCTTCGGGCCCGGCGATCAATCGAGTCTAATGCATCGAGTTGGTACTTGGCATGGCAGTTATATTAAACCCATACCCCTATTCGGTTTCTACACGGCATCGTACCGGAACGCTAAATCACTTGGCGGTACTTCTTTGCCGGTAGGGTGGTAACTAGCCACGGCCGAAGCCCCCACCAGGCCAGACTAGGGAAAATTCAGAAATTATAAATTTCCAAACCCTGCCGGGGATCGAACCCGGGACCTCCGCACGTTAAGGCAACAGCGCTCAACACTGCGCCACGGAGTTCGTCAAAAAAATTAGTGTTAAGTATAGCATCAACATCTCTCCTTTCCTGCTCATCCTCATTTCTCTTTGTTTACTATATTATTCTATGTTTGATGGTTTAAAGTTGTGTTACATATAACTTAAAACTAGAATAGAAATTAAAATGCCCAAATAAATTTTAATTTTTTTATTCAAATAAACTTTTACCATTGCTTTTGAATCGTCGAGAGACTTTACCACTGGTTCGGTGCCAATATTTAAAGATATAATAAATTGAAAGATTGATGATAGATTTAATTTGAAGAAGAGCTTTTTTAGGTACAAGGCACGGACCAGAGGACCAGAGCGGGGGCTGCGCGGGCTGCAGGGCTTCAGGCTGCGTAGGACTTCAGAGCCCAACACATCTTATAATAGGTACGTGAACTACGTATTACTTCTATACTATTTTATCATATTGTTCTCGAAAGGTTATAAGAATGTAAGTGGCATTGCAATTTGTGTTTAAATAAAGAACCAGCAAATCCCACATAACTTAGAATACTACTTACTAGTAGACTTAATTAGTTAAGTAGTTAGTGCGTAGACTTAAGCATCTACGCATCAATCAGCTATATATATCTATTTATATAATACTAGTTGCTGCCCGCGAATCCGTCCACGTGGATTGCTTTTTGGTTCCGGGATAGCCTATGTGTTATTCCAGACTATAGTCGATCTCTGTAGCAAATTCCATTCAGATCCGAACAGCCGTTCTGGCGTGATTGAGTAACAAACATCCATCCATACATCCATACAATCTTTCGCATATTTTATACTATTTTAGGTATAGATAAATATATTATTATTATATTTAAATAGTATAAATATAATATTTAAACATATTATAGCATAATATACCCCTTAATGCAACATAGTATCAATATATTCGATAACATTTTGCCCTAACTTTGCAACAAACAACAAGTGCATTCCGCTCAGCATATTGGCACATAATATATTATGTAGTCGTATGTGCCTGATCAGAATTTCTCATAATGATCCTTATTATTGCGAGTAATAAATACAAATATAAATTAACTCGAAAATGAGTTTGGCCGGTAAATAAACGACGGTCAATTTTACTCGTGTGACTAACGGTCGGCCGGAAACTATACTTTGTCTACACAACGTTTTCGTTGTTCATTTGACTTTTAAATAGATTGTTTCAAGGAAAATGATGATATGATTTGTTTAATCATTCTCAATGAAACGTTGTTCTTACTTACCTACGAACCTCATTTTGACAGGCCCTAACGTGATAGTGGTACGACGAGGAATGACAATTCCTCTCAATTCTCATGCCACTGTATTATAGGAGATAACTGCACTTTTGGTAACCATCGCCAGAAAGGCTGATTCAGTGTTAGGTGGATGTAGAGCTCTCCACTGATCACAAAAGTTACAGTCTGCCTGCATGTGGATGGGTCTTTCGCTAGATATGGCCGTTCAAAGACGGTTTATTGTTACTAAACATTATCGATAATTAGAAAAGCTGATTCTTGTACAGTATTAAAGTATGCGCAGTACCTATGTAAACAGCATAAAAACTGACGAATGTGGATGGGCCTTTTACTAGATATCACGTCTCAAACACGTTATAAGCTATACTTACTATGCGTTCCTGTAAAAAAATATTAGCAATTATTATGTCGTCGTTGATTGATATTTATTTGTCTTAAAGTAACATTATCATTCAATATTATTTATCTAATAGACGTAATTTACATTTTGTTATTTTTATTGAATAAATTATAATATATTATCTTTTAAGTAGATTTAATAATTAGTATGTGTATGTTTGTGAGTTGTGTACCTAAGTGTAATTGTGTGAGTGTGTGTTTCTGTGTGTGTGTTTAGTACTAATTAGGTACTAAAATTCTACATCAATGAATGTCTTCAATCTTTTGATATGTTAAGTATAACAGCACACGTAGATTACAATGGTACCATAATAACAAAAGGGCATAACTCGAGATAAACCGTTATTTACTAGAGGCACTAAATTAGTACTTAACTTAAACTTAAAATATTGGAAAAATTAAATATTATATAGCGTGTAAAAATATTATATAGCTTCATTTGTAAAACGAGGCCAGAATGTTTTATATTAAAATTAAATTCAAACAATATTATTAGAAAAACATAAACAATTTATTGTTGAATGTTGTTAGTTTCCGAACCACCTGTCACTCCGGTCTCTTTCCTTTTTTCTCGCTATCTATGGCAGGTAACAGCCACGTAACAGCCAACATTTTGTTAAAATAATAACCTTATTTTTTTATTTAATTTTTTTGTACCAAAAAGTTATCTATTTAAATAAAATTCAAAGTCCTGACTGACTGACTTATATTATATCAACGCACAGCCTAAACCGCTGGGGTTAGAAACTTGAAATTTTGACAGTAGGTTCCTTTTGTGACGTAGGCGCTCACTAAGGAAGGATTTTTCAAAATTCCACCCCTAAGGGGGTGAAATAGGGGGTGAAAGTTTGTATGAAAGTCCGTCATTTCTCAAGTTACATCCATGAAACTTGGTATTTGAGCATTTGGTTTAAAATAAAGAAATACGTGTTTCACAGTTTTTGAAAATTCTACCCCCAAAGGCGTTAAATAGGGGTTGAAAGTTTGTATGAAAGTCCTTCATTTTTCAAGTTATAACCATGAAAGTTGGTATTTGGGCTTCTGGTTTAAAATAAAAAAATACGTGTTTCACAGTTTTTGAAAATTTTATCCCCAAGGACGTTAAATAGAGAGTTTGTCCTTCAATCACGCCGCAACGGATCAACGTGATTTTTGGCATGGGTATAGTATTGAGGACCTGGAGAGTGATATATATAGGATTTATCCCGGAAAATTAAGGAGTGCCTGTGGGAATTAAAAAAAAATTATGCCACGCGAACGAAGTCGCGAGCATCCTCTAGTACAATATGTAGAAAAACACAAACATAGTGGACAAGGAAACACTTATCTCTATAAGAGATCTCTACCAGTGGCAGTGAGAAAGGTTGTGAAGGAAGAATGGGTACAACAAGATATGAGATGGAATGAAATCTTATTAAAATAAAAAATATATGTGTGCAAGATCAGTTTTAATAATAAATTTTACACAGGTTTTGTTGAAGTCTCATCTAAAGTACTCGGTTTAACAGAAGAAAAGCCATTTCGAAAACTTAAGATGTCGAAGCACTTACAACTACTGTAATATCAGCACAATTTTCTATTTTCATGGTGTATTCGCCCGGTTCGCCTCGTATTTTAAAGATCTGAAAAAAAGAAAAAAATATATTAATGGCGCGTTCAAAACCTCGTAGCTGCAGTTGTAAGGTGACATGCATTATTATGACCATCCTCTTGCCTATACGATTTTTTAATTATTTTGCACTCAAAAAACTGCAGTGAACTCCTATTAAGTAGAGTCAATGAAGAACTTGTTTGGACTTCGCAGTCCGTTTTTTAAATAAAAAAATATGTAGTAAAAATATAATTTTAAAAGTAAAAAATGTCCTCCATATTTTTTATTTGCTTTTTAGTGTTACCAGGGTATGAGTATTATGCAAATCTACACTCAAACCACGTGATTTTTGAAAATAGTAGTATTAAATTGAGATGGCGATGATGATAAAATGTGGTTATCAATATAAATTATACACAACAACAACATAACTACACAAAATAGAGAGTCTAAGTACAAAAAAAAAAGATAATTATTAGGTACGTACAGAGGTCTTCTCTGAGTGTGTAGTGAATCCTTCAAGTGATGTTTTATCACCATGTGGTCCAATCACAACGAGATCAATAAGATTTAAGGGTGCAGGTGATGATAAGGCAATAAGAATGTCCCATACTTTGCTGTCCACAGTAAACTGAAAATAAATAAACAGTTGACAATGTGTTAACAATAAAACGTGGTGATAGTCTCTACTCGAATTTTTAAAGAATCAACACGCTTTGACATTAGCTAATGTCAAATCCACACTATATCAATACTAACATTATAAATGCGAAAGTGTGTCTGTCTGTCTGTCTGTCTGATACGCTGTAACGGGCCATCTTTTCAACCGATTTGGATGAAATTTGGTATAGGGGTAGGGTACAGTCCAGGGAAGGACATATGCAAATTATGGAGTTCCCACGGGAAAACGGAGAAAAAACTTTATCCACGCGGACGAAGTCGCGGGCATCATCCAGTTGTAAAATAATCATTGGTAGGAATATAAATAAATGATGCCTTAATTAAGGTAAACTTGATGTGATATGGTTCAGTTGTGTCATGTGAATGAGTCAATGCACCAGTTCTTGCTTCTCTTTTTTTAACCGACTTCCAAGAAAGGAGGAGGTACTCAATTCGGTGCGTATGTTTTTTTTTAGATTGAGCCGTTGACTCACCATGTTTGACATGTTTTTATAGCTACTTGTGACTACTATATCTACTGAGATGGTGATTCATATTATTAATTATCAATCTCTTTTTGTCCCGCGCACTACCTATTAGGTTTTTAAACCAATCTGGTAGCACTAGAATCATCAAAAAAAATCTACTAGTAGCGAAGACCTCGGCGTCTTATTCTGGGAGTCAGAGGATCTAATTAAGTGTGCAACTCCAACTTTCAAGAGTTATTTGCGTTTTTAGCAAAAAATATCACAAGCCAAATATTGCAAGGAAACCTGCATACCACCTTTGTGTTTTATTGTTAGTGCCTATCCACACTTGGCCAGCGCGGTGGACTATGACTTGAACCCGTTGCGTTCTATGAGGAGACCAGTGTGGGCCTCTCCTGTGATCTCAGTAGTGGAACGACGAGACGTTGTTAATGATTAATTATGATTAATAATTACTCAAAAGCTAAAAACTTACCGTAGAATTTTCACAACTATAATGTCCATATTTCTTACGCAGTAAATTTACCCTTTTACTCCTTAAATTTGGTAAAATAATATATTCCATGATCTGAAATCATAAAAATGAACCCTCAAAGCAATTTCATGAACCCATTTTCAAAACTGTTTTTTCTTTTACGTAGATATTTATTTATTGCAAGTTTACACGTTATTAAAATACATTTAATTAAATAACTATAGGTAAATATAAACTTATAATAAAATCTAAATAATTAAAACTAAATTAACTACAAAATTGTTAAATAAAAATTATAAGTCAAAAAGCCTTCCCCGGAACGTTCCTGGTACAAAAGTGCCCATAACACTTGCGGCGTTATTACGCTGGATGGCCAACGACAGCCTCTGCACCAAGAACGCCCCACAGATGGCCGCCCAACTTCTGAAAGTATTGCTTTTTTTTGCCTCTAGATATTAGTATATATTAGTAGTACATTAGACAATGTTATGTTGAATGCAATCTCTTTTAAAACTAAACTAAAATGACACCTCTAAATATATATTTCCATCTTTTTCAAAATACTCCCTGCGAAAAGGGATGGCAAAACATTTAGAGCTGTCTTATAATAAACGACAAAATGTTGTCCTGTATAATATTATGTAATAGATCTTACCTTGTCAACATCATCTTTGAAGATATGAAAGACCTGTCCGGAAGTAGCTGCAGCGAGGTTATCGTAGACTGTTTGTTGCTCCTCAATTATTTTTTTACTTTTACTCTCGCAATCACCATTTAAAATAAAATTTACCTGTAACAAGCGAAACCTACTACAATACACGTCTTGTGCATCAGCGACTCACCAGTTGCCTTTTTGCTTGACTGTCACAGGCAATCTATACTTATAATAAAACTGTAACAGGTCCAATTCTGTACATTGAAGATATTTTGAAATTTTTTTTTGGAGGGCACTTATTATTCGATACTGAAGCCAAATCTGTAATTTTTTTCATTTTTGTCTGTCTGTCTGTCTGTCTGTCTGTCTGTATCTTGGCCGCGCATCACGCTGAAACTACTGAATGAATTCAAACGAAACTTGGCACGATTTGAGCCCATACTACGAGGTAGGACATAGGATACTTTTTATCCCGAAATTCTACCCCCGAAGGGGTGAAATAGGGGTTGAAAGTTTGTATGAAAGTCCTTAATTTCTCAAGTTATAGCCATGAAACTTGATATATGAGCTGCGGGTTGAAAATGAAAAACATATGTGTTTCACAGTTTTTCAAAATTCTACCCCCGAAGGGGTGAAATAGGGGTTGAGAGTTTGTATGAAAATCCTTAATTTCTCAAGTTATAGCCATGAAACTTGATATATGAGCTGCAGGTTGAAAATGAAAACATGTGTTTCACAGTTTTTCAAAATTCCACCCCCGAAGGGGTGAAATAGGGGTTGAGAGTTTGTATGAAAGTCCTTAATTTCTGAAGTTATAGCCATGAAACTTGATATATGAGCTGCGGGTTGATAATGAAAACATATGTGTTTCACAGTTTTTCAAAATTCCACCCCCGAAGGGGTGAAATAGGGGTTGAGAGTTTGTACGAAAATCCTTAATTTCTCAAGTTATAGCCATGAAACAGCATTTGGGCTTTCGTTAAAATATGAAGAAGTACGTGTTTCACCATTATAGGGCATAGGCTACTTTTTATCCCGGAAAATTAATGAGTTCCCGCGGGAATCGAAAAAACTTAGACCACGCGGACGAAGTCGCGGGCATCAGCTAGTTAAGTATATGTTTAGCATCTGAAAGAATAATTTCTCAAATCTTCACTAAGCATGGGATTACAATGACTACAACCTACAATGTACAACCTTTATAGATAAACAAAGTTATCAAAATTGATTCAAGTTCGAGGAATTTATAGAGTAACCGACAAAAGCCAGACCAAATTGCCAAGGTTACTTTGGTTTCGGGAATAAAATATGTAGGCCAAGTTGCATTTAATCCATTCTGTTATGTGCTTCATACAGGTCATGTTTCCTCCAGATAGAGTTTTCCTGCTATATATCGTATAATTTACGAAGCACACGCAAACATGCGGATTATCATGTTCACCCTTTAAGCAGCAACCTCTGCCCCCTATCCAAAAATCATCTTCATATTTGACCAGCATCGGTTTCACTAAGAAAACTTTCTTAAGAGGTCATCTACATTATCCAAAGAACCTAATAGCCAAATCACAATTGTTTCTATATCGAGCGATTCGCTGAATGTTGATATGTCTATCAGTCGAATCCTTTTAGGTAATTAATTTTAGTTAATAAAGACAGATAAAAAATGGTGATTAATACTACCTGAATGGATTTCTCTTGCGCCAAAGCTTTGATGTCATCATATAACAAGTAATCCTTAGCAGACGCGTCAGTAAAAACATACAAAAATGAATGCGGTTTGCTTTTATTAAGCGCAAGCTGGA
Source organism: Erebia ligea (assembly GCA_917051295.2). Classification (NCBI taxonomy): domain Eukaryota; kingdom Metazoa; phylum Arthropoda; class Insecta; order Lepidoptera; family Nymphalidae; genus Erebia; species Erebia ligea. The sequence goes on from OU785241.1 coordinate 6,935,210, forward strand.
TTCCTGTCATCGCCATTTCTGGACAGTCGAAACCACCGTGAGGTATTATTTCCCCTAATGCACTTTTGAATTCCAGGCTTTCGTTTGTTTTCACTCGAAAATACACATCTGCAAAGTTGAAATGAAAGTCTTGGTCAGAAATTACTGATAGTAGGTATTATAGTATTATTATTATGCGACTGGGCTTTAAGTTCCGAAAATAAAACAAGGAGCTTTTATAGTTTTCCTCAGTCCCGAATCGTCGTGATAATACGTATGATTCCTTATGTTTGTGAAAGCTTTGGTTTTGCACTTTGTCCTTCAAAGTAAAGAAATGTTGCTTGCTGTCGTCGTCGTCCTCGTTGTTGAGAATCCACTGCTGGATAATTTCCGCCAAACTTCACTTCGACATTGATTACCTATATTATTAGAGGAAAATGTTTCAAAATGTCGTTTAAATTAGGTACTTACCGGGATCATTAAAGGTCACAATAATAAATTCATCTATTTGTGATGCATTGGATTTAAGTACAGCTTCAAAAATGTCGTCGGTTCTCGCCGTGACTTGTGCGAGTTCCGGCTCCATGGAGCCTGTGTCATCAATAACAAATACAACACTACCCTTAGCTTCATCTCCACTAACAAAACTCAAAAGAACTAGAAAAGCTATAAAAATATAGATCTTTGTAATAACCATTGTGTTAAGACCACAGTACACATTAACTCTACAACGTAGCAATTGCCACTTATATAGTAAAAATTATCGAAATTGTAGGTACCTAACATCCAATCAGATTTATTTTTGAACTAATTTTATCATACACACAATTATTATCATATATAATATTATTACCTATTTATTATAAATGCGAAAGTTTGGATGAATGGATGGATGTTTGTTACTCAATCATCCCAGATCGGCTGAACGGATCTGGATGAAGTTTAGCAATGAGATAGATTAGAGTCTGGAATAACACATATTATGTTACTTTTTATCCCAGAAAATTAAAGAGTTTCTGCGGAAACCAAAAAACCTCAATCAACTAGTTTATTTATAGTTATACTAGAGGATGCTCGCGACTTCGTTCGCGTGGCATAAGTTTTTTTAATTCCCACAGGCACTCCTTAATTTTCCGGGTTAAATCCTATATATCACTCTCCAGGTCCTCAACTATAACCATGCAAAAAATCACGTTGATCCGTTGCTCTGTTGCGGCGTGATTGAAGGACAAACTCTCTACTTAACGTTCTTGGGGATAAAATTTTCAAAAACTGTGAAACACGTAAGTATTTCTTTATTTTAAACCAGAAGCACAAATACCAAATTTCATGTTTATAAAATGGAACATAAAAAAAGTAGATTAACATAGCGTAACTATTTATTCATTTCATACAGTGGGCCGACGCTCACACAAATGACAGACCTGACTACCATCATACCATAATAGTTTTAGCAGTCCTAGATGTACGGTACTGTATAAAAGACATTAGAGTGATAGAATTTTGTACTATAAAAATTCTGCTAGTTTCATTCGTTATACGCCCCTGTCACCCCGCAGCTTTGCTTTGTCTATATGCCTTCGTTGAACGACTGGTAGGAAAGAACCTATCTTCTTAGACTGTGTCTGTGACATTAGTTTGGGCTGTTGATATTAACCATAGACTATAATTTTTTACTACCCATTTACTACCTATAACGCCAGCAATTATTAAAAAAATAATAACGCTAACTAATAATGCTAACTTTAGTCTACGCTAAGCTATAATGAAATCTTTTTAGAGCATGAGAGGTGAAAATAGTAGATTAGTAGCCAAGGCATCAATTGCAGCCCGAGATATTTAGGCGCACGAGCACAGCGAGGGCGCCTATAGTTCGAGGGTGCAATTGATGCTTACACCCGAGCTAACTACTCTGCTTTACATCTCGATTGTGAGGTAAGTAGGTCCTTATTACCCCCAAATGGAGCTTGAAGGTGACCAATTAGCGCTCCAGGGTAATAATGTAGCTAGAAAAGCCCTAGGGCGGTAAGTAATTTAAAAAAAAACTCTTCACTCTTTCAAAAAGTTCGCGTACATCTAACCATCATACTTTTTTTAATTACTTACCGCCCGAGGGCTTTTCTAGCTACATTATTACCCCAGAGCGCTAATTGGTCACCTACAAGCTCCATTTGGGGGTAATAAGGACCTACTTACCGAATATGAGAGATGTAATAGTAGATTAGTAGCCAAGGGTTGTAAGGCATCAATTGCAGCCCGAGATATTTAGGCGCACGAGCGCAGGGAGGGCGCCTATAGTTCGAGGGTGCAATTGATGCTTACACCCGAGCTAACTACTCTGCTTTACATCTCGATTGTGAGGTAAAGTAGGTCCTTATTACCCCCAAATGGAGCTTGTAGGTGACCAATTAGCGCTCTAGGGTAATAATGTAGCTAGAAAAGCCCTAGGGCGGTAAGTAATTAAAAAAAAAACTCTTCACTCTTTCAAAAAGTTCGCGTACATCTAACCATCATACTTTTTTTAATTACTTACCGCCCTAGGGCTTTTCTAGCTACATTATTACCCCAGAGCGCTAATTGGTCACCTACAAGCTCCATTTGGGGGTAATAAGGACCTACTTACCGAATATGAGAGATGTAAAAGTATTTTACTTACCCCCACGCGTTCTTAAAAAAAGGTGGTTGACAGACAGACGGAAATATAGACAGACAGTCACAGACGGACAACGAAATGATCCTTTATGGGTTCCTATTTTCCTCTTGAAGTACGGATAAAATATTTATACATTTTGTTTTGATGATAAAGAATTGCGGTGTCGTATTATCTGAACTTTCCAATATCTGGAATTACCCTGGCTCTTAAGATAGTCAGTGTGACTGGGGTCAAGGATTTCGTTACTTTTTGTGTTTGCGTGTACCTATAGTCGACGCGGCGAAGTTGGAGCCCAATATATCCATATAACTTTTTACAATAGTGTATAGATGATGCCCGCAACTTCGTCCGCATGGACTAAGGTTTTTTTATTCCCGCGGGAACTCATACCTATTCCGGGATAAAAAGAGGCATAATATGTCCTCCCCCGGTATACAACCTATCTCTGTACCAAATTTCATCTAAATCTGTTGAGTAGTTGAGCCGTGAAAGCGTAGCAGACAGACAGACAGACACACTTTCGCATTTATAATATTAGTATGGATTTTCGGTCACAAGTCCCAATGCTTACGAGTAAAAGTCAGTTACTACAGTAAAAGTCAGTGTTTCATCTTTATCAACGTCATTCATTCATGCTACTATTTAAAAATTATTCAATTATTAATTTCTACTACTAGGTACTATTTCTATAGTCATAAAAATCTAAAATAGACTTGTAAATAGAACTCAATTCAACTCAAGAAAGCCTTTTTAATGGTAGATTATTCAACATGGGTCATGGGGGTAATGCCATGGGGGTAGTGTCTTACGTTACGGGCGCCGGGATAAATCCCAAGCTTAACGAAGGATTCTGGAGTAACTCCCGAGCGTAGCGAGGATGTTGCATCTAGAATCCTGAGTGAAGCGCGGGGTTTAGGGGCGCCCGAGACGAAGACAGCATTTAAATTACCCCCGCGTCACACCTCGCCAGACAATAAAATCAAGGCTAATAATTAAACATTATTCAACATATTACCTTACTAGCTGATGCCCGCGACTTCGTCCGCGTGGATTAAGATTTTTTAGTTCCTGTGGGAACTCTTCAATTTTCCGGAATAAAAGTAGCCTATGTGTTATTCCAGACTATTCAGACTGAGTCAAATTTCATCCAGATCCGTTAAGCAGTTCTGGCGTGATTGAGTAGGTAACAAACATGTCATCCATCCATCCAAACTTTCACATTTATAATATTAGTATAGATATAGCTAGTTATGATTTTATTAATATTACTTAGTATAATAATTATCTTTTCCATCAAGCTATTTTTATCACCTTACCGGCAAAGACGTACCTACTGCTAACAGTGAACGGCTGACTTCCAAGCGATGCGTTCCGGTACGATGTCATATATTTACATATATGTTTCGAATATTTAAGAATATTTTTTGACGACCTCCCTGGTGCAGTGTTGAGCGCTGTTCTCTAAGCGTGGGAGATCCCGGGTTCGATTCCCGGCAGGGTCAATTTGGAAATTTATAATTTCTGAATTTTCTCTGGTCTGGTCTGGCTTCGGCCGTGGTTAGTTACTTACCGGCAAAGACGTACCGCCAAGCGATTTAGCGTTCCGGTACGATGTCGTGTAGAAACCGACTATACGGGTATGGGTTTAACATGCCATGCCCCTAACAGGCTAGCCCGCTACCATCTAAGGCTGCAGCGTCACCTACCATCAGGTGAGATCGCAGTCAAGGCTTTACTTGTAGTGGAATAAAATAAACTATTTAATTTTAATGCGTCATTATAAAACATATTATTTTCATTAAAATGCTTCTGGTTTATTTCAAAATTAATTTCACTTAATTGCTAAAACGCGTATTAATTTATTGTTACCTAGTGTACTTATAAAATATATTATCTGATGACAGAGTACCAGCTTATAAAATACAATTTAGTATTTAAGTACTACTTACTTAAAAATAAATGATTGTAAAAAAAGTTGCTGTTGATTCTGTATATATATTTACGTCTTTCATTTCTGACCGTTCGTAACAGTCAGAAGTGGGATGAATAAGGCCCACAAAAATCCCACAATGAAATGGAAAGAGCCAGGAATGTATGTGAGGTCGAAGAAGATGCGAAGTTCAGGTTGAGATTGTGAGGACGCCGATTTTCTTCAAGATCCTGGGGTAATTCGACAATAGTTGACATCGAGTAGTTCCAGCGACAAGGATAGCAGTTTGCGAAAACCTCCTGTTTGTTTTCGTCGTAATGAGAAACGACACCAGTGCCCGTGCCGAGCAGTGTACAGAGATACCAGAGGTAAGCAAATTTTTTGTTAATAAGGACAGTAGAGTTAGATAAACAAGTTGTAGGTAGGTATAGTCGGTGGGTTTGTCACTAGGTGAAATAGATGTGGGGGATATTAGTGCAGGCCAGCGGTGTGATTTTATCGATTTATTGATAGCCCATTGAGATTGATTTGCCAGTTCACCAAAAGATTTAGACGAGACGTATGGAGTTGGAGACGTTGGACGTTGGAGATATGAAGTTAGGAGCATTAAGGGTATGCGTGGCTATAAAAAGTTTACAGGTAGGCAGGTTGGTACAGCAGATTCCTTGCAACCTTTCCGTAAGAGATGATTGCAGCGATACCAGTAGTGTTAAGGAGATGATCTAATTGATTTATCAGAGAGCTAAAGTTTTTTTTGATTTCTCGCCAATTGCGGGGCAATTGTTGCAGGATGACCGACTGTAACGAGCGAGGAGAGGGGAGAGAGAGAGGGAGGTAGCAGTGAATAGTAGAGGTGGGGAGAGAAGAGGCGAGGAGAGGAGAGGAGGGGAGAGTAGAGAAGAGGTGGCAATGTATAAAGCACGGACATTGGGCCGTGTTCGGGCATTATACCGTGTATTTTTGAAGTGATATGTTGTAAATTATTGTGAACAGTGAAATAAAAGTTGCTGTTGATTCTGCATATAAATTTACGTCTTTCATTTCTGACCGTGCGTAACAAAAACATGTAGAACGATCGCATCTTGCATCGAGTTATTTAAATCTTACATACTCAAATATTACAAATGGATAACAAGTTTCTTAACTAAGACTAAGTGGATCAGAAGTTCAGTGCAAAGACAATCAATTTAAAAACACCTTGACAAACTTAAAGCACACAAACTTGCCTTTTAGTGTTTTCTCATCATACTTTTAAGATGATCTTTTAGTGTTGCAAAAAAAACTAAATAAATACTACATTTGTAGAAAATGACAATATTATTATCGCAGTTTTGATCCCGTCAATAATAATTATTATTGATGTCACCATCACCATGCTATCTTCTAGAAGCCCGCTGCTCCATAAAGGTATTGCCGATATCCAATCCCTTTAACTGGCGGGGGCCATAATATTGCGCATTCCAAGACATATGCGTTTCCCAGCCTTTCTCATCCAGCCAGCACTTTTTGCCACCCTGTTTATAATTAGGCTAATCGCCTGACGCACGTATGAATCTATCTAACTTCAACAATATTATCCACTCTAGAAAATTCTGGCCTCAATGCCAACAACTCTCTCCTACAAATACTACGTCCTGCTTATACATCCACTTGCTTGTCACTTTAAACTTGCTTGGTTTGGGTTAGGTCAATGACGTTAGTGCTCCTTGATCTTTTCTCCGTTCCATTATCGATATTATATTAGGATAAGTATCACGTTTACGATATTGATATCTGAACCTTGCCAAAAATAGTAAACTCTAGAGGATAATCTTAAAAGATGTTTAATTAAAAATAGAGTTGAAGTTAAAGACTCTTTCGAAATCTTCAATAGAGCAGCAGTAAATAAAACCCTTATCAAAATCGTGCCATTGCGAATTTCTCATCCAGTCTATTGAGTCACATAATATATCGAGGCATAAGGTGTAATGCTTTGCCTGACGTGATGTCAGGCCGGGAACATTTATGTGGATGATTGCAAGTTGACGTTCGACGACCTAAGTAAAAAAAAATATGCATAAGGCTACGTTGCGCTGTGAACATTCACGCGAATTTTGTAACTGTTATTTCGCGTACCTACAGATTTCACCTACTTGGCACTGCGAATGCGGTGAGCGTCATTCAATTCCATACCTACAGCACAAAATATTTGCGCAATGATAATTCCTACGGCACTGCCTGAAATTTGTATCATACCAGCAATTTCTTTTTTGTGCGAATTTTATTTGCAAGTGCGTAAACCACCATATGATTTCTAGTGTTACAGAATTGCGAAAAAAAAATCGCGTTAATTTTTCGCAAAGCGAGCGTAGCCTAAGAAAATATTATTATGTAACAAATTAAATCAATCTCCCTAGTCAAATTACTATACCAGCCAAGCCTGCGATGAAATGTGCCAAAATTACCAAGATTACCCAGTACCAATCACCTATTCTGTGCCAGTACCTACCCATAATTCTAGTTTAGAAGCTAATTTACAGTCAGTCAGTCAATCAAAATTAGTGAAAAAAATTACCTTCCATATAAACTGTGGCACTTGTAGTTCCTGACCAAGTTTGTCCTTTAAATTTATTGTAGGCACATCCTCTAATACAGTGGCACCTGTCCATATTCTTATTTTATCTTGTGAATTTATTGCATACTGTCTCACCCGCCGTTCAACTTCTTCCCAATTCTGCGAACCAATATAAAAAGTTTAGACGAGCAATAAAAGCACTCCTCAATCAGTAATAAGTTGTTTTTTTGTGTAGTAAAATGCTGTAAAGTGCAAACGTACATAGCTTTTGAGGTAACTTTGTATTTCATTCATATATCATTATAATATCAAAAAATTCTTTGGAGGTATTGAAACATCTCGTGATGAATTAAATCAAGTATGCACTCTTATATTTTTCATCCTGCTGAAGCTGAGACACGTACATTAAAGATATCATACTGAAGAGAATATATGTTACGAAATGTGGTGCTAGAGGGAAATGCTGAACATCTCCTAGGCTAGCAGCGAATCAACTCGATATGAAAATTCGAGGGGTAAAAATTTGCAGAAAATACTCGAGCAGGTACTTCGGTCACATAGCCCCTGAAATCAGAATAGATGTGAGCAGCATTTAAAAAGCTCGTGTTTACAGGGAAGGTCGAACAAAAGATGGCATGCAGATTGCAGACGTATGTTGAGATGAGATGTTGGCCGGACCAGTTGACCACTTGACTCTGACATGTATTGTGGTACAGTACAGTAGTTTGTACCTATCATACTGCAGAGAATCCACTGCGGTTGAAGAATACCCTTGAAGAGGGTATTATAAGGAAAAAGACACAAACCTCAGTAAAGAGGGAGAGAAGCTTGGTGGAATATAATTACGGTCAGTTGTTAATTGTTCAAATTAGGTTCAGTTTTTTATTTGAAAATTTATATACAGCTGTTCCTGGACAGAAGAGGTAGGTACTAAATTCAAGCCATTGGATTTCCTTTTTTACGGTATTTTATTATTTTAACTTGATAAATATAAAAACATACTTCTGTACCACAACTCCAATGAGGCACTACATTTAAATAGTGATATGTGGCTACTTGTGATATTCCCGGTAGCACATCCATGGGATTCACTAACTGTCGTCGCTTAAAACAACACTTTTTGTCAACAGTTTTGCCCATAAATATTGATACTGCATACTCCTGATTTCTGCAGTCATAAATATCTTCAAATTGAATTCTCAATAGAGTGCCTCTAGTATATCCCTCTACATATTTTGGTATTGTACCTGCAATAGCCTTATGCATTCGGTGTGTTACAAAGAGTGTCGTATTCGATATTTCGTTTAAGCAAACACTAAAGACAGACACAAAGGCACCATTTACGTCAAAACCAACATTAAAAAGTTTAGTGTTGCTCCCTCTACATGTAAAATTCTTTAGTTCTTTTGCTAAGGGAACTATTGGTCGATCACACGTGATTTCCGAAGCTTTTACAGCCATTCCTCTCAATTTAAACATTGAATCACCCACGCAAGATGTCTCGAGAATACTTCCATATTTCGTGTTATCGTAAGATATAAAAGCATCAGGGCAGACAAGTTTGAACTCTCTATACTTTTGCATTCGAAGGGTTCCACCAGATACGTTAAAAATTGGCCACTCTCGTTTATTTTTGCCCGTTACTAACATTGGTTGCCGTGCAGTAAAATCATTTTCCAAACTCATCAGGCATTCTATGGAAAGAAAAAATAGCATTTATGGTGACAGTTGCAATATTTATTCTTAGAGATGTTCATTGCCGTACAATACAAATTACAATTACAATAAAAGATTTTCCATGAGTAGAAAATACACACTACAAATACATATTCGTATACACGGGGAATAAAAAATATTACTTAAACTATAAGTAGTTAGACTTATACAGCCAAATTTTGTTGCACAACATTAATTCAAAAATTATGAATTATGAATATATGAAGAATAAACTGACATGTTTAATTACCTCCAGCAGTAATTTTAAAACTTCGCCTTATAGTTCCAAATTCGTTGCTTACAGAGCATAAATACATTCCCGTGTTTTTCACATCCATTTTAAATGAGAACTGATTTGAATCGGCATTAATTATTCTCGTATTTTCGTACCACCATATGATCTAAAATAAAAAAATCTGATTACGATAATACTTAATTTACTCAGAACGAGTTTGTCTGGAAGTTTGCTGTTGCCTGTAATGTCTTTTTTTGAATATATTCACAAATATTGCTAAAAATTTCGATTAATTCAATGAATTAAAAAATCTTACTGTGGGCAGTGGGTCTCCAGTAGCGCTACAATCTAATGTTGCTTCAGCTCCATCCTCAAACATAACTGTGGGATTGTCCGCAGTTATAAATTTCGGTTCCGTTCCGACAATAACTCTTTTATGGAATGAATAAGAACGTCTCGGTGTACTCAGCCGGCAGGTATAGAAACCAGCGTCGTCTTTTGTTACATCGATTAGAGTTAGATATAATTCCCCTTCTTTTTTAAATACGCCATCCTAAATTTTAAATAATAGTACATTACTGCCCAGGCAAATAAAGCTATTTACGGCCGAGGACTTGGCCGTAAATAGCTTTATTTTGGACCGATTTATTGGAAGGCCGAGGCAAAGCCTTTTCAAGTAAACGAGACTGTGAATTGTTATTTCAGTCGAGACTTTTACAGTGGTTTTCTCTTATTTGCGAGGAAACAATTAATAAAAAATTCAAGAAACATTTTTCTTTAACAAGAGATCAAAGTTCGTCTTCGTTGCAAGTGCCGAGTTAAGACAAGAATAGCAATGTTGAACGATTTAAATCATGAAAAACAATAGTACTAACGGGACTAATAAACATTGACCCTCAAAAAAATGTAAAGCTGATTTTTGCAACAAGTACTCGTAACTCTTCAAAAGTCCCCACTTCTAGGACGCGAGCTTACCCCCTACCCGACCACAGTTTTTTTAATTTACTCAAAAAATATTAGAGCTAGAAAAAAACGTTTTATGGCGAAATTTATCGTCATTAAAATATCTTTAAAATAGTACTGTAGTTCATTTCGATAAGACCAATAGTTTCGGAGATAATATGTTATCCTATTTTGCGTGAAAAGAAAATATTTTACATGTATCGCTTTTTGTAATTTAGTTTCTTGTGATTTCCATAATAACTGATAGAGCTACGAAAATGTTGTCTGAAGCAAAATGAAAAGTTATTAAATTATCTATAAAATATTATTAAGTTTATTTTGATAAGAGTAATAGTTTTGGAGATATTATGCCTACATATTGTGCAAATACCGGGTACGTTGTTTTTAAATTTCCGGAAAAAAATAACAGAGTTAAGAAAAACTGATTGAAGCAGTAATAAATATAAATATGTACTTGTATCTACAAAATAGTGTGATTTTATCATCTTCTATAGAATCCCTCACTACGCTCGGGAGGCTAAACATCTCGTATGAAATGGCTCGTTTTAGTCCCATAATGAACAATATACTATTGTCCTAGGACTCCTAGGCAATCAAAAAGGTGGAATTCAGTTACCTTAAACCATCGAACTACGAATCCTGTCTCTAGAGTCACGCCACAGAACATGACGTATTTTTTTTCACCCTCAATGATTGTAATTTTAAGTGGATTTGGCTCGATTGGTGGATATGCTGTAAAGTAATTTTGTTTTTCAGAAAAGTATCAAAAAAACCGGCCAAGTGCGAGTCGGACTCGCGCACCGAGGGTTCCGTACAAACCTGTAGTAAGTTTTACGATTTATGACGTATTAAAAATAAAAATTACGTTTGTTGTATGGGAGCCCCCCTTTAATATTTACTTTATTGCTATTTAATTATTTATTTTGAAAGGTAATATACAAGTTAATATTCTGTGAAAATTTGAACCGTCTACCTGTTACCGTTTTTAATATTGAGCAAAAAAATACGAAAAAAACACGTTTATTGTATGGGGACCCCCCTTAATATATATATTTTTTTAATTTTTAGTATTTGTTGTTATAGCGGCAACGGAAATACATCATTTGTGAAAATTTCAGCTTTCTAGCTATCACGGTTTATGAGATACAGCCTGGAGACAGACAGACAGACAGACAGACAGACAGACAGACAGACAGACAGACAGACAGACAGACAGACAGACAGACAGACAGACAGACAGACAGACAGACAGACAGACAGCGGAGTCTTAGTAATAGCACAGAATAGCTGGTAATAGTAGTAACAGAAGAGTTACTCCGCGAAGACCTTTTAACCATCAGCGACTCAGGTTACGTCGTAATAAAGTGCAATTCAGCTCGCACAGCGCTGCGAGTGAAAATAATTAAATACCTACCTCTATATATCTCTTTCTATCGCGTAACTCTTATCCCTTCAGACGCGGCGCGTGTAGCCTTAGGGTTGACTACTTCTAAATTCTTACTATCGGTATCATTACTATGGGTCGGTAATCGGTTGCAATGATGACGACAATTACTTTAAAAATAGATATATTATTATTATTCATAGATTTTGTAGAAACCAAATAGGGATATGGGTTTAACATGCACTGCCATGCCCCTAACTGGTTACCCCGCTACCATCTTAGACTGCATCATCACTTACCATCAGGTGAGATTGCAGTCAAGGGCTAACTTGTAGTGGATAAAAAAAAGTCGTTATATATTCACATTATTTTGAATAGGTTTATCCATTATTTCACTATTTTCACTTTTATTTTCGAAATATTAAAACGAACTTAAACAACCTGATAGCTGAATTGACAAATCAGTGACAAATGTAAGAACACAGATTAGACGCATGTTTTTACTTTGTTTTAAGTGTTGCCCTTTTATTCCGTGGCAGAGTTAGCGTGGCCAGACTCTACCTATGGTTTATATTTACTTTTGTTTAAAACTGTATCTTGTGTGGATATAAAAATAAAACTACCCACATTATGTATTAATATTAGTTTTGTTTAGAACTCTAAGTAGGTACGTATGTACTATGTACCTAGATAGGAAAATAATACAAACTTACCTTTCAGGGTCCTTAGGAAGTGCAAAGAGCGATAAGTTAGGTCTTAATAATTAGAGTTTAAACGACCTAATGTGATACGATATCGTTTACTGATCTTTCTTTGTTTATCCATAACGAGAACTTGAGTAAAAGTCAAACGTATAACTACGGTCCGCGCGCAACACTCGACTGATACGAGTGCCGTCGAGCGTACACGCAGCAGTAGTTAAATATCTCAGGTCACGTGACAAGTGAGCCAGGCCTGGTAATAGGGTCCCGTTTTTACCCTTTGGGTACGGAACCCTAAAAATGGCGTGGAAGAAAGGACAAAATTGTGAATTTTCTGATCAGACTCGCCAAAGTACTTTAAATATGCGATAGAAGACCAATCGGCAGGCAACATTGCATTAGAGCTGCAAGTTGAGCAATTTCGTCTGCGTAATAATTAGTTAATAAAACAATATCACTTACTTTAAACGGCGCAGGAAAACATCTGCATTCCTACGAATTCTACTTCTTTATAACATTTTTTTATCCACTACAAGTTAGCCCTTGACTACAATCTCACCTGATGGTAAGTGATGAAGCAGTCTAAGACGGTAGCGGGCTAACCTGTTAGGGGCATGGTAGTTATATTAAACCCATACCCCTATTCGGCTTATACACGGCATCGTACTGGAACGCTAAATCGCTTAGCGACACGTGTGTGCCGGTAGGGTGGTAACTAGCCACGGCCAAAGCCTCCCACCAGGCCAGACCAGAGAAAATTCAGAAATTATAAATTCCTAAATTGACCCTGCCGGTGATCGAACCTGGGACCTCCGCACGTTAAGACAACAGCGCTCAATACTGCGCCACGGAGGTCGTCACACACATTCTCAAGGATGTGTGGAGGTGGCAGACCAGCCATGAAGTTGGCCAGCGTAGTGGCCTATGGTCTAACCCCTTCTCATTCTGAGAGGAGACTCGCGTTCAGCCGTGACTAGTGAGCGCGGTGATGGGTTACACGAACGAAGTGATTGATCACCTTTGATTCTTCGGGTACGGCAATATATCAAGTCTTTTCCATCGACTAACGAGTTGGAGCTTGGCAGAGTTCTCCTCAATCCTCAAGATGACAACAGTACCTACTCCATCTCAGAACGAACTTGAGCCTGATAAAGATTTAGCATAGACAAACTGGGAATACTTACCGTGAACGTATACTCTATAGTTCATTGTATCATTGCCATATTGGTTTTGTGCTGTGCAAGTATAAGTACCTCTATGTCTTGAAACAACATTATTTACTGTAAGGGATCCATCTCTTGAAATCATAAATAACGCATCACCTACAAAGAACAGTTACAATCAATAATCACATCATAATATAATATTAGTTATACCCAGACGGTATGTGTCTTTTTAGTCCAAAACGAAGAGACTTTTTAAGAATAATAATTAATTAATGTATAGAACTAATAGTAGATTAGTAGCCAAGGGCTGTAAGGCATCAATTGCAGCCCGAGATATTTAGGCGCACGAGCGCAGGGAGGGCGCCTATAGTTCGAGGGTGCAATTGATGCTTACACCCGAGCTAACTACTCTGCTTTACATCTCGATTGTGAGGTAAAGTCGGTCCTTATTACCCCCAAATGGAGCTTGTAGGTGACCAATTAGCGCTCTAGGGTAATAATGTAGCTAGAAAAGCTCAAGGGCGGTAAGTAATTAAAAAAAAAACTCTTCACTCTTTCAAAAAGTTCGCGTACATCTAACCATCATACTTTTTTTTATTACTTACCGCCCTAGGGCTTTTCTAGCTACATTATTACCCTAGAGCACTAATTGGTCACCTACAAGCTCCATTTGGGGGTAATAAGGACCTACTTACCGAATATGAGAGATGTAAAAGAGATTAACTTACTTCCAAGTTCAACTCCATCATGCTGCCATTTTATAGTTGGTTTTGGACTACCTGTGGCAGGGCACGTAAGTACAAAACTCGGATCTCCTTCAACGACTTGTAGATCGTTCGTCACCATATAACGTTCAATCTTGGCTGGAACTAGGACAAAAAATGATGGTCAATAAAAATACGTCGCAAAAATCAAGAACGCATCCTATTTTTAACCGCATTCCAAAAAAGGAGGAGGTTTTTATACTCTTCTCGTATCTTTTTTTTTAAATGTATGTACACCGATTTCTCCGAGGTGGCTGAACCGGTTTAATTTTTTTCCAAGGGCGAGGTGGAAACTCGCGAGGTGGTCCCATAATTTTTTTTGAATTGAAGTCCTCAATCCTGATGCTGCAGGGTACAGAACTCCTCAACCATAGAGGTTTAGGAAATTTTTATGGTTAATTTATATAAATTAACCAATAAATAATAATAATACTATATATTAGGTAGTAAGGTACTAAGCAACGACTACTCGATTAAACTCACAATCCCAACTCCTCAATCCTGATGTTGCAGGGTACAGAACTCTTTAACCACAGGAATTAAAGATTCAAAATTACAAAATCAAATTGTAGGTATCTAGCAACGACCCCCAAGTCCAACTCCTGAACGATGAAGTCAGTACCCTCCTGATGCTCCAGGGTACTGACTTGATCATTGAACTAAAGAGTACACTAAAAGTTCAAAATAAAAATTATTTCAAAAAAAAAAACCGACTTCCAAAGCCACCGTAAATTAAAAAATAATTTTGATTTCTAAACATTATGTTGAAGTCTGAAGGGTATAACAAAAAACGTGTGGTGTCGTGGGATACCAGATAGGAACGAAGTTCCTTATTACAATAATATTTATGTCAAGTTCTAGTCGAGGTAAAAACAAAATAATTATTCAGGTATACATTTTTTATAATGATTTTTTTATCGATAAAAATCAAAAACTACTTTACAAAATTATCTTAATACTTTTATTTTATTTACAATAATAATATATAATAATAATTAGATACTGTATGGCAAACATACAAAAATACTTATATAAACTATAAATACATAAAAAATTGGCAGTCATAGAGACTGCCGATAGAAGTGAAAACGAATATTTAATGTTTTTTTCTAATTATTAAAATATAAACCTTAATACTAAGTTATTAAAGTTTAATTTCGAATGTAGTATATTTATATAATATAAGACCTATACCAAAAAGTGCTCAACGCGGCTAAAGAAGTTTTCACTTCAAAATCTTTCGTTACGGATGTTTTTTACCGGCTAGGGTACCCCTCCGCATCGTCCCATAACGAACTTCGTTCCAAAAATAGGCGACGCATCAGGCTCACCCGACTTAAACAAAGTGTGTAGAAATCAAAATTATTATCTCAGATTTATAATGGATCTTTTCTGAATTTCTCAAAAAAAGAAAATACGCTGAATACTGAGAATGTACTCGTACCTACATGATTTAAAATATAAAAAAAGTTTCAGGAACCAGCTATTTATGGATATTAGGTACATTATGCAAGGCTATATGTTTATAATAATCAGTCACTCAGATTTTTATTTTATACTAGCTGATGCCCGCGACTTCGTCTGCTGAATATTGTGAATATTTATTTTATTCCCATGGGAATTTCCTAATCAATCCGGGATAGAAAGTGGAGAGTGATACTCTCCACGTTCTCAATCTCAACTATACCCATGCAAAAAATCACGTCGATCCGTTGCTTGTTGATTGAAGGACAATGCGTTTTTTTCGTTCGCATTTAATGAATTATTACTGGTTTAAAACTTATGTAAGCAGGTATTTTACATAAGAGCTTGAACGATGGAATTGGATCAATTTATTATTTCAAAAGCTTAATTATTATATATTTTGATAGCTGATGCCCGCGACTTCGTCCGCGTGGACTAAGTTTTTTCGATTCCCGCGGGAACTCATTAAGGACGTATTTGCAAATCCCTTAAAATACATAGAATTGTCGATACATTTTGTGACTAAGTCGGACAAAATAAAATGGAACTAAAAATTACTACATATAGATTGATCCCTTATCTCCAATTTTTGGAAATGACTTTGTTAAAAATCTTCATTTAAAGTACTATAAAAATGATTTTCCGACACCTCTTCACACAAAATTGACGATTTAGGGGCAACTATCGGTACATTTTTTTCCGTATATATGCCGATTTTTTGTCATTAAAAAATACCATCTGTTAGGAGATATGTTCAACTAAAAATTTTGGAAAGAAAAATATTAAAAATAGTACATTATAAATTATAAAAAATAAAATAAAAATCGCTCGTATTTTTTTCGCATATTTTGCTTTCAAACGTAAATCTTTACATAGTGAAAATAAGGGCTATTTTGATTTTGCTCGGTCACTGGTTTGATTCCGTTTCAAAACTCAAATATCAATTTAGTTAGTCAGTCATTTATTTAAAAAAAAATATATACCGAAATAAGTTGATTCACGCAGCTTGTAAGTACATGTGTGTGCGTGTAAAAGATGCGAGTGTAGTAGTGCGATTTTATACCTATTTGTTTTGCAAATGCGTCCTTAATTTTCCGGGATAAAAAGTTCATGGCTATAACTTGAGAAATTAAGGATTTTCATACAAACTCTCAACCCCTATTTCACCCCTCCGGGGGTGGAATTTTGATAAACTGTGAAACACATATGTTTTCATTTTCAACCCGCAGCTCATATATCAAGTTTCATGGCTATAACTTGAGAAATTAAGGACTTTCATACGAACTTTTAACCCCTATTTCACCCCTTCGGGGGTAGAATTTCGGGATAAAAAGTATCCTATGTCCTACCTCGTAGTATAGGCTCAAATCGTGCCAAGTTTCGTTTGAATTCATTCAGTAGTTTCGGCGTGATGCGCGGCCAAGATACAGACAGACAGACAGACAGACAAAAATGAAAAAAGATTTGGCTTCAGTATCGAATAATGAGTGCCCTTCAAAAAAAATTTTCAAAATATCTTCAATGTACAGAATTGGACCTGTTACAGTTTTATTATAAGTATAGATATAGATATCGTATCGATTCCATGATATTAAAAGTTTTACCTTGAACGATAACTGTGTATGTGATTTCGTCAGAATCAATGTTGTTCACTGCAGAGCACTTATAAAACCCTTCATCTTTGAATTGGATTGTATCTAATATAACGTTGTAATTTTTATCACAACTGAAAGAAATAATTTACTCATCAGCTGAAATAAAATGCTATTTAGTATCGGCGTTTGAGTAACCGCTTACCAAATAAAGTATAAAGTTACATCCAAAACAAATACAATACTGTCAACAGCTCAAAATGAGTAAAATATGTCCACAAAATTTTTATAGTTTTACAGCTAGCTGACGCCAGCGACTTCGTCCGCGTGTTTTAAGTTTTTTTGATTCCCGCGGGAACTCCTTGATTTTCCGGGATAGAAAGTAGCCTATATCACTCTCCCTGTCCTCAATTTTGCCCATCCCAAAAATCACGTCAATTCGTTGCTCCGTTGCGGCGTGATTGCACCTCACGCCGCAACGCACCTTCGCATTTATAATATTAGTATGATGATTTATTTCTAGTGTATTATACATAGGTATACATATGTATTTTAATTCATTATAGGCTCACGCTTGATCACACCTGATGGGACGCGCTTGCATAGAAGATGCCTTTTCACTCTTGATATAAAGATACCTAGATTGTAATTGGTGAAAAATACAAATACAATACTTATTGATACAAAATACAATAACTAGAATATTCTTCGAAACTCCATCCACGTGGTTTTAAGTTTAAAAAGTTGTTGGTTTTCCTCAATTTTCCTGGATAACAAGAAGCCTATGTCACTCTACTTGTCTTCAACTACATACAGGTATATCCATGCAAAATATTACTTCGATCCGTTGATCCACTGTGGCGTGATTAAATAATCAACAATTCATTTATGATATAGGTAGTGACGTAATTACCTACCTAATTTCTTCTGGATTAGTTTTTCTTGGATGTTTGGAATAGTGAAACCACTGCACTTTGGGTTCCGGATAACCATTTGCTTCACAAGACAGGATAAGTCTGCTTCCCAATTTTACATCATACTTGTTTTCTCCAGGAGTCATAATTTTTATTGGCACTGAAAATGTATCATAATTTCGTATATCATAAATTCCGTATCATTCAGAAACAATATATTAGGTATATTATTAAATATTGGATAGAAGCAGGCGTTACTTTGCGGAAGTCCATGATTATGAAGGAACTAGAAATTTAATTTGCTATAATCCGCAACAGCAGGCAAATATATGTGGTACAATGTATCTTGCACTTGCAGCTTGCAATATTCACCACATTACATAAATCTTCCAAATTATTCTCAACGTACGTTTTACTCCGACACCGGAGCATCTTCAGGAGATGTTGACTCGACAATGCATGATTGTAAAGACAACAATCACGAGACTTTAGGACCTTACTGGTATGATGATGAAACTGCGAAGTTCCATTGGCTACTGGTAAACGCCTCGAGTGTGAGCTGATTTGGTTTGTTTTGACGAGGCCCATTAACATTATAGGTACAATAATTATTGGTGAAGCGTGTTTTTATGTTGTTTCAAACTACACAATAGTAACTTATTAATGTTCAATCATAGTAATTTCTTACCATAAATGAAGACAGAAACTTTTGCACGTACTGTTTTCAAATAGTTCGAAGCTTCACACGTATATGTTCCAGAATCAGAAATCAAACCTGTGAAACTATTTAAAAAAAAATCTAAAGTTATTACAATTCATTGTCATAATAATAATTATTAATAAGTTTGCCAAATTTGCTTTAATACTAAACAGTTACTAGTAGAAGTTTAATTCAAGTAACCTAAATACTCAAACAGGGTTTTAATTAATAATAATCAATTACAGGGTAATAAGCTAACCTAAACTTGCGTGAACAATCGCTTCAACACCAGTTATCATATTGAATTAAAAGATATTTATAACTAGTGGTTCGCCCCAAACTGAGACCTCGCGGTTTCACAGAGCGCCATCTATTGACATCAGTGTGAAGTTCTGTTAAAAATATCATCATCATTAAAAATTAAATAATTTCGTTTCCTTATAATATTTATCTAATTTTAGTATTTGTTATTCAAGTACAGGATATAATTCAAATAATTGATCAAGTTTCAGGCTTGAGAGTTCAGAAAATTGAGAGTTCTGAGGTCAACTTTGGACGTTAGAAAATCGCTACTTTGAAAGCCTCCCATTTTGTCAATTTTAGGGGAAAAAATCAAAAAAAAATATTTTTGGACTCTATCCTTTATTATCTTTAAAATGATATACTGCAACCCTATGTAACGCTATAAAAAATATTTTACTTCGCATTCGCTTCTATGAGAGCCCCCCTGAAATAAAGATTTTTAAAACTTCTTAAGCCATATTCGGCGGGAGGCCATCGATTTACATATTATATTTAAATTTGAAGTAATTACGTTCAGCAATTCAGAAGTTATAAGGCTCTGACAGACGGACGGACGGACGGACAAGTGCCAATTCACCCAAGTAGACTCAGAGACCTTCGCTTCGCTCGGTCAATAATAAATTCAAGTCAATTATTATTTTTTGAGTTGATGGTATTGAAAGAACCAACATTATGTTATGTATTTTAATGTATAGAACGGCAAACAAAAATCAATTTGCTCAATTCAATAAAGCTATCATAGTATTAAATATGATACAAACCCTAATTATTAATGCTGCAGAGATAGGGTCTATCTGGGTCTAACTGACTCTAGCTTAATAAGATGGAGGTTTTCATGTCAATGTCAAACACAATAATGTTTTAAAGCTTTCCCCGCGGATTGTCAAACTATTGTTCCAGCCGAGCGATCGCGTAACTTCTGCATCAATCATTGTTACAGTATCAATTGTTGTAATTGGCTGAATTTATGGCATTCTTGCTGCGTCAATGGATTATGTCCAGTAGTGGAAGAGTGTTAACCAATCAGAGGTGATTGCGATGTATCAATGATTGATGCAGAAGTTACGCGATCGCTCGGCAGTTCTCGCAAAACCACGTGGTATCCATCATTAATACAGATCAAGTATGTCAACTCCCTCTTTCCTATGAGATTGGATGCCTGTGCCCAGCACGTTAAAGGGCGTTAAAGGGCTGTAGTGGTGGTGGTGGTGGTGGAAGTATGTTAACAAATCCAGTGGGATGGTTGGCATCACGCCTCTTCTCCTGCAGAAAGGTGTGGACCTACTAATCCCACTCCTGGTCAAGATCTTCAGGGCAAGTTACGCCTGGGGATATATACCAGACTCATGGACTAATGTAAAAGTCATTTTCATACCTAAAGCGGGAAGGAAGGACTATGAATTGCCAAAGTCCTTTAGACCCATAAGCCTCTCCTCATTTCTATTAAAAACAATGGAGAAGGTGCTCGACAGGTATCTAAGGGATGCGCTTCTCATTGAGAGGCCCATTCATCACACCCAGCATGCCTATTGCAAAGGGCGGTCTACGGAAACTGCCCTGCTAAGCCTTGTTGACAAGATTGAAAAGGCTCTGGAGGACAAAGAAATCGCTCTTGTGGCTTTCCTAGACATTGAAGGCGCATTTGATAATACTCCCATCCGCACGCTGGTCGGCGGGCTGGCCAACAAACAGGCTGACACGACTACCATCAGATGAGTGGAGGCAATGCTCTCAAATCGCATAGCCAAGCTTGAGCTAAACAACGTCTCTGCGGAGGTACTCACGACGCGGGGATGCCCACAGGGGGGCGTGTTATCACCTCTGCTGTGGACTCTTGCTGTTGACCAGCTTCTGCAGAAGATGGCTGAACTTCGTATTGACACTCAGGGATATGCCGACGAGCTGGTAGTCACGCTGCGAGGGAGCTGACAAAGCATGATCTCGCACCTTATACAGATATCACTCTACATCATCAACAAGTGGTGTAGAGATAACGAGCTAACTGTAAATGCGGAGAAAACAGTTATAGTACCATTCACTAGGAGGCACAAACTTGACAAACTCGAGCTGCCTAAGCTGAACAACGAAAGTATACCGTTCTCAACAGAGGTTAAATATCTGGGAATTACTCTGGACCAGAAACTAACCTGGAACGCACATGTAGACGGTGTACTCAAAAAAGCCAAAATGGCACTAGGAATCTGCGGTCGTTTGGCAGGGGCAAGATGGGGACTAAAACCAAAAGTCACCTTCTGGCTCTACACAGCGGTGGTGAGGCCAATGTTATCCTACGCCTCAGCAGTCTGGTGTGACAACACGACACAGATAACCACAAAGAATAAGCTTGGCAGTCTACAAAGAACGGCCTGCCTGCTTATAACTGGAGCTATGAACACATCGCCAGGAGCAGCCCTGGAAGCTCTTCTCAATTTACCTCCTCTCCACATATTTCTGAGGAAGGAGGCGAGAATGAGTATGTATAGGATCACCTGCCAAAGGAAGGGAAACTGGAGCTCCCAGGCACTGAGGGACTTTCATAATTCGTTGCTTGGGATACCGGTTTTGGGAATACCATCTGATATGATGGTCCCAAAACACTACTTCCATAGGCCCTATAAGGTGGAAATTCCGGATAGAGATGACTGGATAAACAACAGAATCACTTGGCCATCGGGCAGCCTCAAATGGTACACCGATGGTTCGAAGTCGGGCAAGGACGTAGGATGTTGAATCTTTGGAGAGAAACCCCGGGTTAAGATTTATCGTAATCTGGGTGTCTATTCATCCATATTGCAAGCGGTGGTTTCCGCTATTATAATCTGTGCGGAAACTATCCTGCAGAAGAACTACGCCAACAAAACAATTTACATTCACTCGGAGAGCCAGGCAGCTTTATCAGCCCTGTCATCAGAGGTAATCACCTCAAGACTGGTTGACTGCTGCAGGGACACACTAAACACCCTGGCCCGTTATAACAGGGTGGTTCTTCGCTGGGTACCTGGGCATATGGGAATAGTCGGCAATGAGAATGCCAACATTCTGGCTAAAACGGGCGCTAAGGATAGGCAGATTGGACCAGAACCGGTCTGCGGCATACCTAAAAGCCTGGTGCAGCTCACCCTGCTTACCTACTGCTTCTATGAAACACTCACTCGTTGGAGAATCTTACGTGGTCTAAACCACTTCAAGGCGCTGGTCAAAACCTTCAACAAGAAGGCCGCCTCCGAGGCGCTAGCGCTCAGCAGGAAAAACCTACGCATTATAGTGCGGGCTTTAACAGGTCACTGCGGTCTAAACAGACACATGTTTAACCTTAAGCTCAGGGACACGGATATCTGCAGATCATGCCAGGAATCCATTGAGACTCCGCTGCATATTATCTGCCAATGTCCTGCTTTAATGCATAAACGAAGTATCCATCTGGGCAAACATATTATTGACCTTAAGGACGCTTCCCGTATTCCAGTCAAGAAAACGCTGATATTCCTGGCGGAAACAAGTATTGGCGAGGAAATCTGAAGTAGAGGTGATCACAATAGATCGGAGACGGTCGCAGTGATACAGGTCGGACGGAACTGGAGCCTCAACAACAAGAAGAAGAGAAGAATGTCAACACGGGACTCTTGCGCAAGGATCAATAAATTTGAGAAATCTGATCTACCATAATATTATAAATGCAAAAATGTGTCTGTCTGTCTGTCTGCTACGCTTCCATTGGACATACTACCACAGAATAGGTAATATTATACTACTGCCTATCTGTTCAACCGATTTAGATGAAATTTGGTATAGAAGTAGGTTACATAGGGCATCATCTAGTACTTAAAATAAACTTACCTTAGAGTATTATCTTCATAAATTGTATATTTTCTTCCATTGTAGATTTGGGAGCCATTCACAAACCAACGTACAATGGGTGCTGGTGAACCATCTACATCACAAGCAAGTATTACTCGTTCGCCCTTTTTACTTTCTAAATATTTGCTTGAAGTTTTTACAATAGGAGCATCTAAAATAAAAAGCCAACATGATCGTTTTATTTATTACTAGCTGACGCCCTCGACTTCGTCCGCGTGGATTGAGGTTTTTCGGTTTCCGCGGAATTCTTTAATTTTCCGGGATAAAAAGTAGCCTTTGTGTTATTCCAGACTATAATCTATCTCTGTGCCAAATTTCATCCAAATCCGTTTAGCCGTTCGGGCGTGATTGAGTAACAAACATCCATACATCCATCCTTTTCGCATTTATAATATTTATTTGATCTGAGCCTAGCTTTCTCCTTGGTTCGTCTTCCGCTGCATGAATTAAGGTTTTTTAATTCCGTAGGTAAGTTTTCACTGGATGTAATCAATCCTTGCATAAAGCTATCTCGGTGCCAAATTTTGTAGGGGTGTAGCGGTTGATACGTGAAAAGGACAGACCACACACTCTTTCGCATCCATTCTAATATTACAATTGCAAAAAAGTATATATCTGTCTATCTGTTCACTTTTCACGCCCAATCCATTCAACAGATGCGCGATGTTGACGAAATTTGGTAGGTATATACTACAGAGCTAAGCCTGAATCCCTTAAATTTTTCGGTTTTCAGAAAATCGAAGAGTTCCCATGGGAGTTATAAAAAACTTAAATCCAAAGGTTATAATAGTTATGGATTAACTAGTTTATAATAGTATGGATAAATATTTGTATATTATACTTGCATTCGACATACAGCTGCATCCTATGGTGATCGGTTCCAACTACGTTAGAAACTTCGCATCTATATGTACCGATATCATTTTCAGTTACATGATCAATGTGAACTTTATTTCTTGTCTCCTTTAATTGTTTAAATTTCCCTGCAGAATCACGATCAAATGACCATGAAATCACCGGTTCAGGCTTACCCTGAATAAGCCTAAAAAAAATGTTCGTGGTGACGATGGTACCATCGGTACTATGATATAATATTATTTTCAATACACTTGCTCGAAAAATGCACTTACAGAAGCAGTAAACAGGGCTTGTAAGTTAAATTTACTGCCCTCGTGCTTTTTTTTTGCAGAATTTACTGCCCTCGTGCAGTAAATTTGCAGTTTTTTTTAATTTTTTTAAGTCCACTTTACTTCTAAATAAAAAGTTTTCTTGCAAGAATATTTGCTAATGATGTTGACATTGTATGTAGAAATAATAACATTTAGATAGTGGATTGATGAAATTAATTCGTGAAATTATAAATTGTATTTAATTTAGTTAATTAAAATTGTTTTAAATTTTACAAATCAATAAAATAAAGGCTGAATAGGCTGAGAGTTAAGACCTAGAACTTAGAACCATGAAGCCAATTAAAAAAAAGCCATTACAACAACGCGCCGTTGATACTAAATCTTTAATCTGTGCTCGCTATTTTTAAAAGTTTCATTGAGTTTTTCTTATAAATTATTAAATAATATGAGTGGTTTGAGTGATGTGGAATAATAAAATTATAGGTATTTTAGATGTGAGAAAAAAATCGCGCTATTAATAGGCGCCAAAAATCTCGAAATAAGTACGGGCGTGAGAGACCATTTTCTAGTGAGTACCTTGTGCCTATCTGCTCGAGTTTTATTTTCAAGTTTTCTTACAAATGTATTGAAAAATATCGTGTGATACACGGGCGTTAAGGTTTTAACCATGGAAGAAGAATTACGACTGCCGTCTGTTTTAACAAACTCGTGACGATGGTCAGCCCTCGACTGGCGTCATCGGGCTGACATTAGTCAACTCGTATGTAAAAACCTATTTACCGCCCCTAAATCACAAACTACTATTTGCATTACACGGGATCACGTTAGGAAATTGTGTTTTGTTGATTGTTTACTTAATAAACATTACATTATTATGATAGAACTAGAGGACGCCAGCGACTTCGTTCGCGTGGCATAAGTTTTTTAATTCCCACAGGTACCTACTCCTTCATTTCCGGAATAAAAAAAAGCCTATGTCACTCTCCAGATCCTCAACTATACCTACCCATGCAAAAAATCACATCGATCCGTTGCTCTGTTGCGGCGTGATCGAAGGACAAACTCTATATTTAACGTCTTTGAGGATAGAAATTTCGAAACTGTGGAATATGTATTTCATAATTTTAAATCGGAAGCCCAAATAACCCAGTTTCAGGGCTGGACTTTCATTCAAATTTTCAACCCCTATTTAACCCCTTTGAGGGTGAAATTTTTTTATATTTTGACACACGTGCTTCTTTATTTTTTACCGAAAGCCAAAATAACTTGAAAAATATCTTTTAAAATTAAGGACTTTTTTACAAACTTTACTCCCCTATTTCAGTCCTTTGGGGTACAATTTTCAAAAACTGTGAAACACAAATTTCTTAATTTTTAACCGGTAGCTCATATACCAAGTTTCATGGATATAACTTGAGAAATGGCGGACTTTCTTACAAACTTTCACTCCCTATTTCACCCCCTTAGGGGTGGAATTTTGAAAAATCCTTCCTTAGTGAGCGCCTACGTCACAAAAGGAACCTACTGTCAAAATTTCAAGTATCTAGGCCCAGCGGTTTAGGCTGTGCGGCAGTCGTAATTCCTTCCTCCATGAGGCTGTGCGTTGATATATTTAAGTCAGTCAGTCAGTCAGTCAGTCAGTCAGGACTTTGAATTTTATATATATAGATTACGAGACTTGGCATGCAGAAGTGACAGTGTCCATTTCTGTCACCAAATCGAGGGCCGTTGGGGCAGACTTGTTTATAGAGTGACGACCACATACTGGCAATTGCAGGATGAGACGATCTCTAGCCCTGGACCGACGACCTTAAATATTATATTATGGCAGGAAGTGGGTGGATGAGGAAGGGGAAGTTCCGTGTATGGTGGCGCCTATCCACAACAGTGGACATAAGCAGGCTTATCGCTTGAATGATGATAATAATAATTAATTATTATTGATAAGATTGCTAAGAAACTATTTAAATGTAACATTCTTTATGTTAAAAAATAAATTAAGATTAAATATTTATTCGCGAGACTAGCTTCTTCATGTTGTATTTAGATACGATAGTGTTGGTATGCAAGGTAAATCCAAAAATAAGAATTTAGAAAGATACGTAGTGTCGGCGACTAGTTTAAAAATTATTTCTCGATCATATTGAACATTCTAGATAAAGACCAATTGTGTAGACAAAGAATTCATTTAGGGTATTTCAAGTGACGGACGTCGCGCCGGGTTGGGTTTTTTACAAGTGGCAGTAGGTACCTGGCGACAAAAAACAATTACAAAAAAACAATAGAATAGTCTTTGTTCAACGAGCTTTCGAGATTTAAGAACTCACTAGAATAATGTCAAATTTATGTGTTTGCTTTAGACGTAGGTAAAATTTATGTGTTCTTGTCAACTTTTGTTTTAAATTAATGAGTTGCTAGAAATTTATGAAATAAAGGGACTCAGAGTGGTTGCACTCATTGGCGTTCGGGAATATTCCGTTGACATGATTTGAGTGGTATAAATATTCCCGACAGACCGAACGGCAGTCAGTCAACCCTCAGCACTAGTACGAAGAATAACTCTTTTATTTCCTAGTACCTACCTCAAGTCTTCATATTACTACTACTCTACTGTCACGGTAGAAGTGCACGACCGGGGTGCACAGGACGGGACGCCTACCAGTGCAACATCGGCGAGTACCAGCGGACGGGTCCCGATATTTGCCCGCCCGCTCACTCCGTGGCCCGAGCGTTTCCGTCAACTTTTGCGGGACAAGTTCCCTGGCGTCGTCGAGGGTCTACGCAACCGACGCGCCGCAACAGATGGTCCTTCGAGCCGGATCCCGGATGCGGATTTCTGGAACTATTGAAGAATTCTGAAAGCTGAAGCTACGAACAGGGACTTAGAGAGATGCCTCTAACCAGGTCCCAGAAGGAAAAAGGTGTGCCCCAAGGCGCAAGCTCAAGTGCATCGCAGCACACTGAACAGTTGAGCGAGCGAACCAGATCAGAGGGGTCCATCTCAGAAATGAACTCGGAAGCTACAGCATCGAATATTTCTTCGAAGACTTCAATGACAGATTCTCCAGGAACCACCGAGACGAAGACGAGGTCGATAGAAATGGGTGATCGACTCAATCCATTGAAGATGGCTGAGCAGAAGAACCGGAATAGTTCTCTGGCGACTCTAATACCAGGGGGTTCTACTCGTGCATCAGTCAAATCAGTTCGAACTACGAGGTCTGCTGCCAGGCTGCGCGACTTAGAAATAAAGGAAAAGCTAGCTCGATTAGAGCTACAGCGCATTGAAGCAGAAGCTAATCTGGCCCGAATCAGCCTCGAGAAACAAAGAATTGAAGATTCAGCTTCAGAAGATGATCTGGAAAACGAACAAGAAGACAGAACATCACATGTTCAGAATTGGATCCAGACGTCCCCTTTGGATGATATGAAAGATAATATCATTCCAGAAAAAGAACTAGAAGAAAACCAAGGGATCGTGAAGACAGAAGAGCCTATGATGTCGACGATCCAGACGCTAGCAGGTGCTATACGACATGCATTTGACAGCCACACGACAACTGGTGTTCAACTACCATCGAATCACCAAGCTTATCATGATCTGCCCTACTTCGACGGGACCAGCTCAGAATGGGTAGCCTTCAGAGTTGTCTATGATGACACATCGAAATCTTACACAGCTGCGCAGAATATGGCAAGACTTCGAAAAGCCATAAAAGGAGCGGCGAGAAATACCTTCAAGAGCCTTTTGTACTCAGACGCCTCTCCAGACCAAGTCATGAAAGCTCTTCAGCGCCGCTATGGAAGACCAGATTCCCTCGTGATGGAAGAATTAGACAGAATTAAGGCCCTACCCAAGATTGCAGCAACTCCTAAAGATATTTGTGCCTTTGCCAGCGACATACATAACTGTATCTCAGCTATTCAAGGTCTTCAGAAACCTCAGTACTTATGCTCACCAGTCATGGTGAGAGAAATAGTTGAGAAGTTACCAACGTACTTGAAGTTCCGCTGGTACGACTACGCAAATGCACATGAAGATAAAGAACCAGCTGATCTTGTGTTGATGGCAGAATTCCTGAATAAGCAAGCAGACACGTGTGGAGCTTACGCACCGTCAGATAAGAAGAAACAGACACGTGGACGTGAAGCCACTCACACAGTCATAGAGGAAGAAGAAGATGAACCTCACTCAACGAAGAGAGAGGTGAAACAAGAAAGGAAATGGAAATGTGCAAACTGTCAAGGCGATCATTACCTGTCAGAATGCCAATGCTTCCTCAAGATGTCTGTTGATGAAAGATGGGCGCTAGTAGTGAAACAACGCATTTGTTTCAAGTGTCTGAAGGGAAAGCACAGGAAAATAGCGTGTAAGAAACCTCCTTGCAAGACCTGTAAAGGATTGCACCATTCCCTGCTTCACTCCGAGAAAAGAAGCCAAGACCAGACCAGCGAAGCTACAAATTCAGCACATGAATTCGAGAGAGAAAATGCTGAGCAGGCAATGACAGCGAGCATGACGTTGCCAGTCCACGCAGTAAGAACAACCAGAGCTTATCTGAAGATGGTTCCAGTAGAAGTGTTCGGACCGAAAGGATCCCAAAAGATACTAGCACTTCTGGATGAAGGATCAACGGTCTCTCTTCTTGACTCTGAAATAGCTAAGAATATTGGAGCAAAGGGAACTGAAGAAGAATTGGTGCTAGAAACAGTTGGAGGAAAATTGATACGTAAGAAGGACTCTGAAAGACTCAGCATAATAATACGAGGAGTCCATCAAAAAGAAAAGAAAAACCTTGATCGGGTTCGCACCATCGATGAACTGAATCTCGCTCCACAGTTCCTAGATAAAGAAAGAATTGAAAAATGTTCTCACCTTAAAGAAATGGCAACCATTCTCTATTATGAGTTAGAGCCTCCTCGGCTGCTCATAGGACAAGACAACTGGGAGCTGATTGTATCTCAAGAAATAAAGAGAGGAAAACCCGGTCAACCAGTGGCCTCATTGACAGAACTCGGCTGGGTTCTTCATGGCTTCGATAATACAAGTGGAAAGCCGGTGCACTTCTTGAATAAGTGTTTGCACGTGAACACGGTCGAAAATGAAATGCACAACACTATAAAAGAACACCTTGCCATAGAATCCTTGGGAGTGCAACCAAGAAGACCGACGACGGATTCAGAGGGAAGAGCTCTCGCCATTCTGGAGAAAACCTGTCGAAGGCGAGAAGATGGACGCTTTGAAGTTGGATTGCTGTGGAAAAATGAAGATGATCATATGCCTGAAAGCTACAAATCAGCAGAAAGAAGACTGTTCAGCATCGAGAGGAAAATGGATAAAGACATTCACTTAAGAGATGAATATATCAAGCAAATCCAACACCTGCTTGATGAAAACTATGCAGAAGAGGCACCAGATAATCAAGACTCGAAAAGAAAATGGTACCTTCCTCATTTCTCTGTCGTACATCCATTAAAGAAGAAAGTCAGAATCGTCTTTGATGCTGCAGCTAAGTCTCATGGAAGAAGTTTGAACGACGCTCTTTTACCAGGACCAGATCTACTGCAATCTCTCTTTGGGGTGTTAGCAAGATTCCGTCAAGGCCCAACGGCAGTGGCAGCTGACATTAAAGAAATGTTCCTGCAGATAAAGATAAGAACTGAAGACAGGGACAGTTTGAGATTTCTATGGCGCGAAGGTCGTCGAGATACTCCACCGAAAGAGTATAGGATGAACACTGTCATATTTGGAGCTACTTCGTCTCCAAGCACTGCGATATTTGTGAAGAACAGAAACGCCGAAGACTTCAAAGAACTTTATCCAGAAGCAGCGAAGGCTATAGAACGTAATCATTACATGGACGATTATCTTCACAGCTTTCACTCAGAAGAAGCGCTTGTGAAAGTTTCTCAAGAAATTGATCTTATCCATAGAAAAGCAGGATTTGAATTAAGAGGGTGGGCATCAAATCGTCCTAATCTTCTTCAGCAAATCACAAAAGAATGTATCGAGAAAACCGAAATAGAGCTTGGAGAAAAAGAAGAGAAAACCTTAGGCTTACGTTGGTTCACGAAAGAAGACAGCATTGGGTTTCGTACTAATCTGCGGAAGACGCCCCAAGAAGTGCTCCAAGAAAAAAGAATCCCAACGAAGAGAGAAGTCACCAGTGCAGTTATGAGCACTTTTGACCCCTTAGGGCTGGCATCTCCAGTCTTAATACAAGGAAAAAAGCTACTTCAAAACATTTGGAGAAGCGGAATTGGTTGGGATGATCAAATCGAAGAACAAGATCAAGAAACATGGAAGTCATACGTGAAAAACTTAGAATTATTGAAAGACCTCCATGTCCCAAGATGCATCGCTCCACATAGCACTGAGGGGGAGCTCCACATCTTCACTGATGCAAGCGAAACAGCGTACGCGGCTGCTGCATACTGGCGCACGGAGAATGAAGATGGTTCATTCCGCGTCAACCTTATTGCTGGCAAAGCTAGAGTAACGCCACTGAAACCCGTCTCCATACCACGATTGGAGTTGCAAGCTGCGCTGCTGGGAAGCCGACTGGCTGAATCACTCACACAAGAACTAGATCTGACTATCAAGAAAAAGACGTACTGGACAGATTCTAGTGTTGTCTTGTCATGGATCAAGTCAGATCCCAGAAATTTCAAAACATTTGTGGCGCATAGACTAGCAGAAATTGAAGATGTAACTCACCCAAATGAATGGAGATGGGTCTCCACTTCGAACAATCCAGCGGATTATGGAACGCGTGACGTACCTGAAAACTTTTCAAAGAGTCATCGGTGGTTCACTGGCCCTGACTTTTTGAAACAAGAGGAAAAGTTCTGGCCTGACAAGAGAACTTTCAAAAGAGAAAAATCAGGAGAAGAAAAAGAGAAAAACGTCACAGCCAGCGTAAATGATAACAGCATGTACGCATCACCGGATCCAGAAAGGTTCTCTAGCTGGACACGATTATTGAGAACCATGGCAAGAGTTTTGCAATTCATAGCACTATGTAAGACAAAAGAAAAAGTAAATAGCTCCAGGCGTCTTGAGAAGAAAGATCCCTGCTGGAAAAAGTCTAAGAGCTCAGAAATACAGAAAATTTATCCAGGCCCAGATGGCAGAACACGAGTTGCCGACGTTGAAACAAGAGGAGGCGTGCTACGACGACCCAGTTCCCGAATAGTGGTGCTAGTACCATCGCCGAGTCCGAAGAATGGTGCTACGCACGAGGGGGAGATTGTCGGCGACTAGTTTAAAAATTATTTCTCGATCATATTGAACATTCTAGATAAAGACCAATTGTGTAGACAAAGAATTCATTTAGGGTATTTCAAGTGACGGACGTCGCGCCGGGTTGGGTTTTTTACAAGTGGCAGTAGGTACCTGGCGACAAAAAACAATTACAAAAAAACAATAGAATAGTCTTTGTTCAACGAGCTTTCGAGATTTAAGAACTCACTAGAATAATGTCAAATTTATGTGTTTGCTTTAGACGTAGGTAAAATTTATGTGTTCTTGTCAACTTTTGTTTTAAATTAATGAGTTGCTAGAAATTTATGAAATAAAGGGACTCAGAGTGGTTGCACTCATTGGCGTTCGGGAATATTCCGTTGACATGATTTGAGTGGTATAAATATTCCCGACAGACCGAACGGCAGTCAGTCAACCCTCAGCACTAGTACGAAGAATAACTCTTTTATTTCCTAGTACCTAGTACCTCAAGTCTTCATATTACAACTACTACTCTACTGTCACGGTAGAGGTGCACGACCGGGCTGCACAGGACGGGACGCCTACCAGTGCAACATCGACGAGTACCAGCGGACGGGTCCCGATATTTGCCCGCCCGCTCACTCCGTGGCCCGTGCGTTTCCGTCAACTTTTGCGGGACAAGTTCCCTGGCGTCGTCGAGGGTCTACGCAACCGACGCGCCGCAACACGTAGTATGTAGTTAATGGAAGAGCACATTACCTGCATTCTATATCCACACTTCTATCCCTAAGTTTTGCATATCTTATTTTATTTTTGTCAATTCTTGGCACTTCTGAAAATCATAAAATGTATAGCATTAGTAATTGAAATATAAAATTATAAAATAGTATTAATTCGGTGATAAAGTACCTGTACCGGTCACTGTAATATTGAATTCATATTCAACTTGTTTATTACAATGGGAGGCTTTCACGTAGTATTTTCCTTGAAGTCCAGGTTGTGCATTCGTAATTTTTAGAACAGAACTATCAACAGAAACATGAAAATGATGATTGCTCTTAATTTCTGTATTATTTTGGTACCAGATAATTTTTGCTGGTGGCTTTGCAGCAATTCTCAAATTAAATTCCACGGATTCGCCGTATTCTACCGCTGTATCTGAAAAAATCAAAAACCGTCTGTAGCCTAAGTTAGTCTTTCCAATTAGATGAAAATTAATATTTTATAATTAACTTATAACATAAAATATCAGACCTTTTGGATATTCCAAGACATTAAAAAAAATATTCTTTTCTATAACAACTTTGATTGATTCCGAATCTTCTTCAAAATTTTTTGCTTTGCAAGTATAGGGCCCACTTTCTGTTGCTTTATAAATGTGAAGAGTACTTGTGTATTCATACGGTGGAGATTTTCTAGTTATCTATAAGAAAGAAAGAATAAAGAAAATGTGTTTTTATTTGATCACTACATGTGGTTTTAACTTTTTTTACTAATTATAATTATATAAGATTAAATATAAGTTTAGAATAATTAGAGTAGAACTAAAAAAGCAAGATTTATTGTAACGTAATTAATTGGTACTGATTATAAATTTAAAAATAACTTTCCAATAGATATTATTATAATATGCATATACATAGGATAAATGTATTTCAGTTTAACAGAATATAATATTTGAGTGAGAATGGCTTTACCTTTGATGGCAAAACATTATGATGCTGGTCTTCCCATGTGATGCTTGGTTCAGGAAATCCTTCTACTTTGCAGTTTAGCATTAAATATTGTTCATCACAAGAATTAACTTTGCTTTTCTCTATTATATTAACTATTATCATATTAACTACAGCTGCCTTTTTCTTAGTCATTACTGCAATATGTTTGTATGAATGTGTAATAAAATCAATCCAATTTTGAAATTCCATGTATCTTGAGGATATTAATCATACTAATATTATAAACGAAAAAGTATGTTTGTTTGTTGGTTCGTCCTTCAATCACGCCGCAACAAAGCAACAGATCGATGTGATTTTTTGCATGGGTATAGTTAAGGACCTGGAGATAAAGCAAGATTCCGCGACGATCAGACCTACGTTATTTTATTAAAGCTGAAAGTTTTTCTATGTATGTCTCTAATAGAGGTATAAACGATCTCCGACTATGAAGCTTGGATCGCGGTTGCTTTGGAAAGTATCAGGTAGAAAAGGTGGCACCTCAAATTCGTTAAAGCATTAAGCTCCGATTTTTTATATTTTTCTTTGGAATAATATTAGAAACCACGTTGTCCATTGTCAGACACCTAGTACGATTGCAAACCCCTGTCAGACACCCTGTTGTTTTATAATTTAAGAGTAATTAAATTAAATAAGAAGTAAGTAAATTTTGTACGTTTATCAAAATTAAATTAATTTATGCTTGCCCATTATTTTTTTTATTTTTTTTTATCTACTACAAGTTAGCCCTTGACTGCGATCTCACCTGATGGTAAGTGATGATGCAGTCTAAAATGGCAGTGGGCTAACCTGTTAGGGGCATGGCAGTTATATTATTACCCATACCCCTATTCGGTTTCTACACGGCATCGTACCGGAACGCTAAATCGCTTGGCGGCACGTCTTTGCCGTTAGGGTGATAACTAGCCACTAGAACTAGTTAATTATGTTTAAGTGTTTTTTCTGTGAATACTTACACTCATGTAGTGGTTTATGATATTCTATGCTCGTTTGAGATTCCATAGTTATTTTTTCATTTGATTTTGTGTATCCGTTGACCTAAAAATTTTAAAGATCCAATTTTAGTCATCATAGGTGATTGTTACTTCTTACTTCTTCGATCATTGCCAAACCACATCGTCGTGATTCGCACCAGAAACAAACACATTCAATTAAGGGGTCTTTTGTTCAATTTGAAACGTTTCACAAAACGCAGTAGGTACTCACGTATATTCACAAACTATGGCTCTAAGATCCAAGTTTTAGACAAATTTTAACGGCTATAACATGTATTGAATCGAAGCAGGCGTTACTTTGCGGAAGTCCATGATAATGAATGAACCAGAAGCTTAATTCGCTATAATCCGCCACAGTAGATAAATCTATGTGGTGTAGTGCGTGTCTTCCACCGACAACATGCGAACACCCACCACCCAGCAATTCGCACCGGCACAGCACTACACTACACAAATCCTCCAAATCACTCTCTACGTACGTTTCACTCCGAAACCGGAGCATCCTCAGGAGATGTGTGTGGAGGCTATAACATGCATTAGGCGATAGGTTCTATATCGGTTTATTCCGTTAAATATCGTGATTATCTTTACTAATCAAATAAATATTATAAACGTGAAAGTTTGGATGGATGTATGGATGTTTGTTACTCAATCACGCTCCAACGGCTGAACGGATCTGGATGAAATTTGGCACAGATATAGATTATAGTCTGGAATAGCACATATGCTACTTTTTATCCCGGAAAATTAAAGAGTGCCCGCGGGAACCGAAAAACCTCAATCGACGCGTACAAAGTTGCGGACATCAGCTAGTTAATTATAATTTATGGAACAAAGAATCATCCAAGTATTACTCATGGAATCATATTAAGGAGATTCCCTGTTCCGTGGAATCATCAGTCATCATCGCAGAAGGTAGTATAGAGTTTGCATTTACTATGAATGGTGGATTAGCCGCCAGTCACAGCAGTAGCTGTGGCGAACAGACAACATAACCTTTTAATGATAGTCTAAAATCAAACTTATATTTTCTCACCGCAATCGTAAATGTCTTTTTTGGAGGAGTAAATAAGTCTGTAATGTAAAACTGCTTTTCATCGTCTATCAATTGTAGTGTCAATAACGGTGCAATTAAATTATTATCCATATCCCGGATTTCAACACTTTTTAATGTAACATCTCTTTCTTCATTGCTTAATGCGATCGCCAAATATGATTCTGTACCTAAAAATTGCATCAACCAAACGAAATGATACAAGCATCCAAGATAGCTTAGTATTATGAACGAAGATGTAAAATCATTAAATGTTACGAGTAACTCGGAAAATAAGAAGTTATTAACTACAATAAGAACATCGATTGAAAAAAGAAAATATGCTACTGCAAAAGTATATAATCATGAAAAAGATCTGGTAAATTTTGGACCGGAACACGTCATCGCTCTGAAGAGAACCATTTTTAGTAGGCAATAAGAAGAAGATTTTGATGTTAATATTGAAAAACTGTTATTATACAGGATATATAGTTATTATCAATAGCAATACCCTAATAACTTACCAAGTAAAGGTTTTGTTGAAGTATCATCTAAAGTACTTGCTTTAACGGAAGAAAAACCATGTCGGAAACTTATAGATGTCGAAGCACTTACAACTACTGTAACATCAGCACAATTTTCTATTTTTATGGTGTATTCGCCCGGTTCACCTCGCATTTTGAAGATCTGAAAAAAAGGCAAAAGAAATATTAATGGCGCGTTCAAAACCTCGTAGTTGCAGTTTTAAGGTGACATGAAATTTCGAATTTTTAATTATGAGGAATTCAAAAAACTGCAGTGAACTACAAAATCTTAAGTAGGGTCAATGAAGAACCTATTTGGACTTCGTAGTCCATATTTTTTTTTTAATAAGAAAACATGTAAGTGGTAATAAATAAATAAAATTGTAAAAGTAAAAGATGTCCTCCATATTTTTTATTTGCTTTATAGTGTTACCAGGGTATGAGTAATATGCAAATCTATACTCAAACCACGTGATTAATTGTTTAAAAAATAGTAGTAGGCATTAAACTGAGTTGGCGATGGTGATAAAATGTGGTTATCAATATATAATTATTATACACAACAACAACATACACAAAAAAGAGAGTCTAAGTACAAAAAAAGATGATTATTACGTACAGATGTCTTCTCTAAGTGTATTAATTCTTCAAATGATGTTTTATCACCGTGTGGTCCATGCACAACGAGATCATTATGATTCAAGGGTGCAGGTGATGATAAGGCAATAAGAATGTCCCCTACTTTGCTGTCCACTGTAAACTGAAAATAAATAAACAGTTGACAACGTGTTAACATTAACGTGGTGATAGTCTCTACTCGAATTTTTAAATAAACAAAACGCTTTGACATTAGCTAATGTCAAATCCACACTATATCCATACTAATATTATAAATGCGAAAGTGTGTCTGTCTGTCTGTCTGCCTGCTACGCTTTAACGGCTCATCTTTTCAACCGATTTGGATGAAATTTGGTAAGTATAGAGGTAGGGTACAGCCCAGGGAAGGACATAGGCAAATTATGGAGTTCCTACGGGAAAACGGGGATAAATCTTTATCCACGCGGACGAAGTCGCGGGCATCATCCAGTTGTAAAATAATCATTGGTAGGAATATAAATAAATGATGCCTTTTAATTAAGGTAAACGTGATGTGATATGGTTCAGTTGTGTCATGTGAATGAGTCAATGCACCAGTTCTTGCTTCTCTTTTTTTAACCGACTTCCAAGAAAGGAGGAGGTCCTCAATTCCGCGCGTATGTTTTTTTTTAGATTGAGCCGTTGACTCACCATGTTTGACACGTTTTTATAGCTACTTGTGACTACTATATCTACTGAGATGGTGATTCATATTATTAATTATCAATCTCTTTTTGTCCCGCGCACTACCTATTAGGTTTTTAAACCAATCTGGTAGCACTAGAAACATCAAAAAAAATCTACTAGTAGCGAAGACCTCGGCGTCTTATTCTGGGAGTCAGAGGATCTAATTAAGTGTGCAACTCCAACTTTCAAGAGTTATTTGCGTTTTTAGCAAAAAATATCACAAGCCAAATATTGCAAGGAAGCCTGCATACCACCTTTGTGTTTTATTGTTACTGCCTATCCACACTTGGCCAGCGCGGTGGACTATGACTTGAACCCGTTGCGTTCTATGAGGAGACCAGTGTGGGCCTCTCCTGTGATCTCAGTAGTGGAACGACGAGACGTTGTTAATGATTAATTATGATTAATAATTACTCAAAAGCTAAAAACTTACTGTAGAATTTTCACAACTATAATGTCCATATTTCTTACGCAGTAAATTTACCCTTTTACTCCTTAAATTTGGTAAAATAATATATTCGATGATCTGAAATCATAAAAATGAAACCTCAAAGCAATTTCATGAACCCATTTTCAAAACTGTTTTTTCTTTTACGTAGATATTTATATAATGCACATTTAAGTTTACACGTTAAGAACATACATTTAATTAAATAATTATAGGTAAATATAAACTTATAATAAAATCTAAATAATTAAAACTAAATTAACTACAAAATTGTTAAATAAAAATTATAAGTCAAAAAGCCTTCCCCGGAACGTTCCTGGTACAAAAGTGCCCATAACACTTGCGGCGTTATTACGCTGGATGGCCAACGACAGCCTCTGCACCAAGAACACCCCACAGATGGCCGCCCAACTTCTGAAAGTATTGCTTTTTTTTGCCTCTAGATATTAGTATATATTAGTAGTACATTAGACAATGTTATGTTGAATGCAATCTCTTTTAAAACTAAACTAAAATGACACCTCTAAATATATATTTCCATCTTTTTCAAAATACTCCCTGCGAAAAGGGATGGCAAAACATTTAGAGCTGTCTTATAATAAACGACAAAATGTCGTCCTGTATAATATTATGTAATAGATCTTACCTTGTCAACATCATCTTTGAAGATATGAAAGACCTGTCCGGAAGTAGCTGCAGCGAGGTTATCGTAGACTGTTTGTTGCTCCTCAATTATTTTTTTACTTTTACTCTCGCAATCACCGGTTAAAATAAAATTTACCTGTAACAAGCGAAACCTACTACAATACACGTCTTATGCATCAGCGACTCACCAGTTGCCTTTTTGCTTGACTGTCACAGGCAATTAAGTATATGTTTAGCATCTGAAAGAATAATTTCTCAAATCTTCACTAAGCATGGGATTACAATGACTATAGGTACAACCTTTATAGATAAACAAAGTTATCAAAATTGATTCAAGTTCGAGGAATTTATAGAGTAACCGACAAAAACCAGACCAAATTGCCAAGGTTACTTTGGTTTCGGGAATAAAATATGTAGGCCAAGTTGCATTTAATCCATTCTGTTATGTGCTTCATACAGGTCATGTTTCCTCCAGATAGTTTTCCTGCTATATATCGTACAAGCTGATGCCCGCGACTTCGTCCGCGTGGACTGAGGTTTTTCGGTTCCCGCGGGAGCTCTTTAATTTTCCGTGATAAAAAGTAGCCTATGTGCTATTCCAGACTATATTCTATCTCTGTGCCAAATTTCATCCAGATCCGTTCAGCTGTTGGAGCGTGATTGAGTAACAAACATCCATACATCCATACATCCATACATCCATACATCCATATATCCATAAATCCATACATCCATACATCCATACATCCATACATCCATACATCCATACATCAATACATCCATCCAAATTTTCGCATTTATAATATTTAAAGAAAGAAAGAAAGAAAAACAATTTATTCGACAATGGTGTCACAGACAAAACTTATTATACAATTAATGTAACAATTTCGTCTGTGACACCACCCGGAATGGGTGTACAGCTCAGCATTAAGCTCCGCTTTGTATGCCAATAAATTGCATACAAAGCAAAGCGCTGGTTTTCAGCCGTTATATCCGTTGGTTTATATCGTATAATTTACGAAGCACACGCAAACATGCGTATTATCATGTTCACCCTTTAAGCAGCAACCTCTGCCCCCTATCCAAAAATCATCTTCATAACTGACCAGTATCGGTTTCACTAAGAAAGCTTTCTTAAGAGGTCATCTACATTATCCAGCGATTGCTGAGCAATTTGCTGAATGTTGATATGTCTATCAGTCGAATCCTTTTACGTTATTAATTTTAGTTAATAAAGACAGATAAAGAATGGTGATTAATACTACCTGAATGGATTTCTCTTGCGCCAAAGCTTTGATGTCATCATATAACAAGTAATCCTTAGCAGACGCGTCAGTAAAAACATACAAAAATGAATGCGGTTTGCTTTTATTAAGCGCAAGCTGGATTCCTGTCATCGCCATTTCTGGACAGTCGAAACCACCGAGAGGTATTATTTCCCCTAATGCACTTTTGAATTCTATGCTTTCGTTTGTTTTCACTCGAAAATACACATCTGCAAAGTTGAAATGAAAGTCTTGGTCAGAAATTACTGATAGTAGGTATTATAATATTATTATTATGCGACTGGGCTTTGAGTTCCGAAAACAAAAACAAGGAGCTTTTATAGTTTTCCTCAGTCCCGAATCGTCGTGATAATACGTATGATTCCTTATGTTTGTGAAAGCTTTGGTTTTGCACTTTGTCCTTCAAAGTAAAGAAATGTTGCTTGCTGTCGTCGTCGTCCTCGTTGTTGAGAATCCACTGCTGGATAATTTCCGCCAAACTTCACTTCGACATTGATTACTAGAGGAAAATGTTTCAAAATGTCGTTTAAATTAGGTACTTACCGGGATCATTAAAGGTCACAATAATAAATTCATCTATTTGTGATGCATTGGATTTAAGTACAGCTTCAAAAATGTCGTCGGTTCTCGCCGTAACTTGTGCGAGTTCCGGCTCCATGGAGCCTGTGTCATCAATAACAAATACAACACTACCCTTAGCTTCATCTCCACTAACAAAACTCAAAAGAACTAGAAAAGCTATAAAAATATAGATCTTTGTAATAACCATTGTGTTAAGACCACAGTACACATTAACTCTACAACGTAGCAATTGCCACTTATATAGTAAAAATTATCGAAATTGTAGGTACCTAACATCCAATCAGATTTATTTTTGAACTAATTTTATCATACACACAATTATTATCATATATTGTTACCTATTTATTATAAATGCGAAAGTTTGGATGGATGTTTGTTACTCAATCATCCCAGATCGGCTGAACGGATCTGGATGAAGTTTAGCAATGAGATAGATTAGAGTCTGGAATAACACATATTATGCTACTTTTTATCCCAGAAAATTAAAGAGTTTCTGCGGAAACCAAAAAACCTCAATCAACTAGTTTATTTATAGTTATACTAGAGGATGCTCGCGACTTCGTTCGCGTGGCATAAGTTTTTTTAATTCCCACAGGCATTCCTTAATTTTCCGGGTTAAATCCTATATATCACTCTCCAGGTCCTCAACTATAACCATGCAAAAAATCACGTTGATCCGTTGCTCTGTTGCGGCGTGATTGAAGGACAAACTCTCTACTTAACGTTCTTGGGGATAAAATTTTCAAAAACTGTGAAACACGTATTTCTTTATTTTAAATCAGAAGCACAAATACCAAATTTCATGTTTATAACTTGAAAAATGAAGGACTTTCATACAAACTTTCAACCCCTATTTCACCCCCTTAAGGGTGGAATTTTGAAAAATCCTTCCTTAGTGAGCGCCTACGTCACAAAAGAAACCTACTGTCAAAATTTCAAGTTTCTAGCCACAGCGGTTTAGGCTGTGCGTTGATATATAAGTCAGTCAGTCAGGACTTTGAATTTTATATATATAGTTATAGATTATCTACTCTTTCGCAAATTGTGTAAACCCTAGTTTTTAAACCTGAAACAAAATTGTTATGATTTCTAACATTCTGTTTATTTATCAGTGCATAAGTACGTTCACCTGTTCCTCATAAATCTCAAATTACTAATTTAATTGTTTTAAAAGACTTCAAAAAGGATGTTCGTTCAACACGTAAATAATACTAAACATACATACATAATATGTACATGGATATGTACATATTATGTATGTATGTTTGTTTGTTTGCTATCGATTTTCTCGGAAACTAATGGACCGATTTTAATGATATTTCACTATCGTAGTCTGCGTTCAGGAAGGTTTAAGTATATGATACATTTTTTTTTTTTTTTTTTTTTTTTTTTTTCGAGGGGGAAATCTTCCTAAGATACCCAACTTCTGGGGGAGAAGTCGGGTTATGTAGGATTTGTACCTACTAAAACCCCCTCGGTGGCCACCATCTGCATATCGGGAGGCTCCGAGATCTCTAAAGAACGCATCGGTGCCTCCCTTGAGCAATGCCCGTTGGGCTCATCCCGGTGCTCACGCCCCAAACAACACTCGCTATGACATATGGCTGCTTGTGCCACAGCAAGCTGCCATCTTCCCAAGGCCATTTAGTTCATGGACGATGGAACGACTGAAGCCCCCACCCCAGTCGCTCGTGGCCTCGAGGTCCCTTACATCAGGTCTGGTTGGACCTGGATTGGCCGGCTAACGGCATCGCCCCGGCGCCTTCGTCTCCTGGCGGGATCGGCTATCTCCCGGACCCGCTCAGCGGCCTCCTTCTCAACCATTACGGCCTCACAGAAGGAGACCACTGCCCTCCAAGTATCCTCCTTTTCCAGCATAGCCGCTATTACAGCCGCCGGGGAGAGGTCATTCCCCACACGGCTCACCAAGGCAGCACGCTGCACCTCCCACGCAGGACACTCTTCAAGGGTGTGTTGTGCTGTGTCTCTGTCTTCATCGCAATGATGGCACTGGGGAGTAGCTTCACGGCCAATCCGACACAGGTACTCACCGAAACACCCATGTCCAGTTAGCACCTGTGTCAGTCTGAAGGTGACATTGCCACTCTTTCTTTTTAACCAGGCCTCAAAACTTGGTAGGATTGCACCAACAGCGCGCTGGCGTACATTCCTGTCCTCTTCTAGACGCATACGCCAGTTTACAAGTGCCTGTTGGTGCGCTCGCCTTCTTAACCCTTCGGGCTCCAGCCCGTCTTCACCCCTCTGGCCATCGTGCGTTAGGGCATACACTCTCGCATCCATATCAGCCAGTATGTCCAATGGCGGGAAACGGGCCAGAATAGTGGCAGCCTCGAAGGATATAGTACGATATCCTCGCGCGACTCTGATCGCTATCTTGCGTTGCACGCTATTAAGCTTTGCCCTAAGGCGTTGCACACTAGATAGTCTCTGCGACCAAACGGGTGCCCCGTAGAGGGCCATCGATCTTACAACGCCCGCATATAGTCGGCGGACTCCTTCTTGCGGTCCCCCGAGATTAGGCAGAAGGCCGTGCATTGCACCTGCTACTTTCTGTAATCGAGGGACCAAGCGTTCGAAGTGTTCCTCGAAGCCCCAACGGCCGTCCAAGATCAGACCTAAGTATTTGAGATACCGGCCTACTTGGACGTCCGTGTCCCCCACTCTAATCGCAAGGCTGGGTGGATCCAACCGCCTGGGAAGCTTGTGGAACCAAATGGCTTCGGTTTTGTGAGGCGCCGTTTTAAGGCCCAGTCCGTGGATTTTTGAGACTACTCGAGACACACCGACCTCTGCGAGTCTCAACGTCTCCTCAAAGGAATCCCCTTCAGCTAGCACCAGAGTGTCGTCGGCGTAGCAGATGTATTTTCCTTATGTACGATGTTACAGTCACGTCACAAATATTTTTTATTTGTACGCTGTTTTCTCCGAGATTGCTTGACTGATTTGCCTAGTTCCTTTCCTGGAAGTTCGCGAGATGAAATCCTGTATCCAAATCCTTAATTCTGATGATGTAGGGTTACTGCCTGCCTGACTGTTATGAAGCTTTAAGAACTGTTGCTGGTATATTTAGGCTTAGCCCGTAGTTAGGAAGTTGGCGGTGTTTCACCCCCGTGCCTCGGAGAGCACGTTAAGCCATCGGTCCCGGTTATTATCTCTTTATCATGATAATTGTCGTTAAAGCCCGCCAACCTGCATTGGAGCAGCGTGGTGGGTCTAAGCTTTAATTCCCTCTCTCCTATGAGAGTGGAGGCCTGTGCCCAGCAGTGGGACGTTAATGGGCTGTAGTGGTGGTGGTGGTGGATACACCTAGTATGTATAGGTAATAGGTATACTATACTTAGTTGTTAAATTGTTGCTTTACTTACTTTTTAGAAATTTGTAAGTACCTACTTATCTAAGTAATCAGTTTTAATATAATAATAATAATAGGTAGGTATATCTACTTAGTCCAAATGTAGGTTAGGTAGATGATGTACCTATCCTACAATCAATCCCCTTATAAACTTAAGCGATATGTAGGTAGGTATATATACCTACCTATCTTACTTATTTATCTAAAAGGACAAGGATAGGCTGGTAAATTTATATTCCTAATTTTATTTCCTAGCAACGACTTCATGATTAAACTCCAAGTAACAACTCTTCAACCCTGATGGTGGATGATACAGCACTCTTCTTTATCATAATTTTTTTTTTCTACATCGGTGGCGTCTCCAAGTAACAACTAACAAGTTAAATACGGTCTCTGTAATTGAATTTATACTTAAAAAGCCGTACCAAGATAAAAGCTGTGGACATACCTACTAAGAACTAGGTACGCATAAAAATGGTGAAATACGCAATTGACTGTGAGATGGTAGGAAGCGGAAACAGGAGCATCTTGGCAAGAGTTTCCATCGTCAACGAAAATGGGGCAACCGTGCTAGATGACTACGTCAAGCCTACGGCCCCCGTGACAGACTACAGGACCTGCGTTAGCGGCATTAAACGTAGTTGCCTGGAGAACGGCCGAGAATTTTCCGCCGTACAGCGTAAAGTTCAGTCGTTGATCAACGGAAGCATTTTGATTGGGCACTCGCTCCACTTCGACCTCGATGCTCTGGGCTTGTCGCACCCGGAACACCAGCGGCGCGACTTGGCAAATTACGAGCCGTTTAGAAGGTTGAATAATGGTCAACCGGCTTCGCTTCAATTCCTGGCCAGACAATACCTTGGCCGGTACATACAGGAGGGCGAGCATGATTCAGTGCAGGATGCACAGGCTTGCATGGACATTTATCACAAAGTGGCCAACGAATGGGAGAGGCTCTACTAACAATTAAGAATTAAGTACAAAACCATCACAAAGGTCCAAAATACCTACTTATCTAGTTTACAGAATGAACAAAAAAAAAACTTCTTAACTTGGTTTTGTTATGTGATTATTTTTGTTAAGTAGGTAGTTGAAGTTCATAATAAGTACATAAAAAATGTTACAATAAACCTAAAAGTATTACTTATTAACTGAATCCTTTGTTTTCAAATAATTACTTATTTGAAAACAAAGGATTCAGTTATTAAGTAATACTAATTAATTTTTATCAGTGTTATGATAATTTTTTTAAACTTAATTGTATGTAAGTACCTAGTTTCGCATTTAATTTTTCTTTTATTTGAGTGGTTCTGTCCAATAACTCGGACACTTTACTTTAAAAACATAATAATGAGTGTAGGTACTACTTATTGCATATTTTGATACCAGTGTCCAGTGTCATGGTTTTTACAGTTGTATCACTAAAGTAGGTACCTAGATATTAAGGTTCTTAGTATTTTTGACAAAGTTCATTTATTATTTTTCTATGTGGTGATATAATAAATTCACAAAGTATGTAATGTATTTAGGATATGTATTAGGATTTTTGATGGTTGAACTCAAAGTTCCCAATCCTCAATTCTGACGCTGCAGGGTACAGCACTTAAAGAAGCTGTAGGGATTCATGACTCGTATATGGCCAATTGATATTGATATTATAGGTACCAAGTACAGACTACGGACTTGTCAATTAACATTAAACTCAAAGTCCCAACTCCTGAAACCTAAAGCTGCAGGGTAGGTACTTCACTAAT
This sequence comes from Erebia ligea, assembly GCA_917051295.2. Taxonomy (NCBI): domain Eukaryota; kingdom Metazoa; phylum Arthropoda; class Insecta; order Lepidoptera; family Nymphalidae; genus Erebia; species Erebia ligea. Next base: position 6,980,137 of record OU785241.1, read on the forward strand.
GGAGATTAATAAATTAAGTAATGTTGTAATGAGACACTTAAAAGCCTAAAATACTTAAACTTACCTACCTACCTTAACCTACCTACAGTCCGCGCACGAGCTCCGAGGAATCGGGTTATGAAGAAGCGACGGCTGTACGCCACCCTCGATCGTCGCTCCGTATCCAGCTCGCTCCCAGCACTAGTTTCGAGCTTGACGCGTGTAATTTTGCGATAGCAGTATTGTTTTGTACTTTATAAAACTCTAGGTATAGGATTCCTCAGAGCTCGCGCGCGGACTATACCTACCTAATACCTAAACTTAAAAAAAGTACCTATAGAGTGACATAGGCTACTTTTTATCCCGGAAAATTACGGAGTGCTTGTGGGAATTGTGGAATGCGCTACCGTGTATATCCGTCAGTCTGTCGTTGACAACTCTTATACCTCGTCTTAAAAACTACTATTTATCGCTATAAAATTATAAATATCTATGTAAAGTTCGTTTATGTAAGTTTATATTATCACATTTATTATTTGAGTATAATATTACCTATATTATGTTTATTTTATTTTTAACTATAATATTCATACTTATTGTCATTTAAGTAAATTAGTATGTACTGTTATGTAAGTTTATTATATTGTAATAGTTAGTATCTTTCTATAAATATATATGTTATATAGTATTGTGTAATAGGTAGTAGCTTTCTTATGGGTTGCCTGGAAGAGATCACTCATAGTGATAAGGCCACCTTTGCACCATATAACAACTTGTTGTAAATTCTGTCACGATTCCTGTTACTCCTGTTTTGTTATTTGTTTGTATGTAATAATAGTAGATTGTTCATCAAGGGTCTAAAATGAGCCATTTCATACGAGATGTTTAGCTTACCGAGCGTAGCGAGGTATGCTATAGTGTCGAGTAGGTAGAATAAGATAGGTAGGAAGACTCTACTTTTCACTTCGATTGCGAGAAAATCTTGGGAGGTGGAGGCCTCCTTTCCTGGTGGGAGGCTTCGGCCGTGGCTAGTTACCACCCTACCGGCAAAGACGTGCCGCCAAGCGATTTAGCGTTCCGGTACGATGCCGTGTAGAAACCGAAAAGGGTTTAATACAACTGCCATGCCCCTAACAGGTTAGCCCGCTACCATCTTAGACTGCATCATCACTTACCATCAGGTGAGATCGCAGTCAAGGGCTAACTTGTAGTGGTTTAAAAAAATAAAAACTATTTTTAACTAGCTGATGCCCGCGACTTCGTCCGCGTGAATTGAGGTTTTTCGGTTTCCGTGGGAACTCTTTAATTTTCCGGAATAAATGTAGCCTATGTGTTATTCCAGACTATAATCTATCTCTGTGCCAAATTTCATCCAGATCCGTTCAGCCGTTTGGAGCGTGATTGAGTAACAAACATCCATACATCCACACATCCATACATCCATACATCCATACATCCATACATCCATACATCCATACATCCATACATCCATCCAAACTTTCGCATTTATAATATTTATTTGATTATTTCTTTGCCATTCTGTTGTTACATTTTAATAGTAGGAATAAGATCTTTATTTTCACTTGATGATATTATCGAATAAATAGTCACTTTCACTTTACCCTATGCCTTCACGTTGTATTACGTATTGTGCATCGAAATCCGAAATTGAATAAATAAACATCCCTTTAAATAAATACATATTAATTACAATAAAAAATCTAGAGATTTCGCGGCAATCCGCATTCCACAATACCAACTTTATTTTTCTCCTTATTGTTAATAAGAAGGAATTTAAAAAAAAAACATTATGAACCATAGACTGTAGACATATTGAGCTGTAGGTGACGATGGGTAACATTAGCACATTGACGCATACTTACATTCAACCAAGGATTGCATGCAAATTATTTCAAAAATGGAACATAAAAAAAGTAGATTAACATAGCGTAACTATTTATTCATTTCACACAGTGGGTCGACGCTCACACAAATGACAGACCTGACTACCATCATACCATAATAGTTTTAGCAGTCCTAGATGTACGGTACTGTATAAGAGACATTAGAGTGATAGAATTTTGTATTATAAAAATTCTGCTAGTTTCATTCGTTATACGCCCCTGTCACCCCGCAGCTTTGCTTTGTCTATATGCCTTCGTTGAACGACTGGTAGGAAAGAACCTATCTTCTTAGACTGTGTCTGTGACATTAGTTTGGGCTGTTGATATTAACCATATAGACTATAATTTTTTTCTCAAACATGCTTGGAAATTTGAGCATTATTTTGACAACCTTCTTCGAGATAAATCGAAATTGCTGTACTGGCCAAATACATGCGAGCAGCGGCCTTCTAAAGTTGTATGAAAATCCATATCTGTCGTGGTTTAGCGGCCAAATAAATTACATACTAAATTCATATCTGTCGTGTAGTTTAAAAGTGGAACGATCTTTTACTCCGAAACATGGCAACCAAGGAGGTAACTTATTTAAGGTTTTATTTAAATTTCGGACTAGCTTGCAAATAGAAAGCTGTTTATTGAAAAAAAAAAAATGAACACTTTGACGCGGGAAAAATTATTGTTGTTCTTTGTTCGTCATTGATTTTGAAACGTTTTTGACAAAATGAGTTCAAGTGAAGACAATGAGTGTGATGAACACTTAGTTTTAATTTCCGCGCATTATTTGAGAAAAGCACTATACAAGCCTTGGCCACAACTAGGCATTGATGGACTTACGTATGTGTGCCTCGGCTTCGCCTCGGCCCACATTTACACGTTCTGCCTTCAATGCCTGTTTTGATGGCCGCTGCAGTAATGTACTATTACTACCCATTTACTACCTATAACGCCAGCAATTATTAAAAAAATAATAACGCTAACTTTAGTCTACGCTAAGCTATAATGACATCTTTTTAGAGCATGAGAGGTGAAAAAAGTATTTTACTTACCCCCACGCGTTCTTAAAAAAAGGTGGTTGACAGACAGACGGAAATATAGACAGACAGACGGACAACGAAATGATGCTTTATGGGTTCCTATTTTCCTCTTGAAGTACGGATAAAATATTCATACATTTTGTTTTGATGATAAAGAATTGCGGTGTCGTATTATCTGAACTTTCCAATATCTGGAATTACCCTGGCTCATAAGATAGTCAGTGTGACTGGGGTCAAGGATTTCGTTACTTTTTGTGTTTGCGTGTACCTATAGTCGACGCGGCGAAGTTGGAGCCCAATATATCCATATAACTTATATAGTGTATAGATGATGCCCGCAACTTCGTCCGCATGGACTAAGGTTTTTTATTCCCGCGGGAACTCATACCTATTCCGGGATAAAAAGAGGCATAATATGTCCTCCCCCGGTATACAACCTATCTCTGTACCAAATTTCATCTAAATCTGTTGAGTAGTTGAGCCGTGAAAGCGTAGCAGACAGACAGACAGACACACTTTCGCATTTATAATATTAGTATGGATTTTCGGTCACAAGTCCCAATGCTTACGAGTAAAAGTCAGTTACTACAGTAAAAGTCAGTGTTTCATCTTTATCAACGTCATTCATTCATGCTACTATTTAAAAATTATTCAATTATTAATTTCTACTACTAGGTACTATTTCTATAGTCATAAAAATCTAAAATAGACTTGTAAATAGAACTCAATTCAACTCAAGAAAGCCTTTTTAATGGTAGATTATTCAACATGGGTCATGGGGGTAATGCCATGGGGGTAGTGTCTTACGTTACGGGCGCCGGGATAAATCCCAAGCTTAACGAAGGATTCTGGAGTAACTCCCGAGCGTAGCGAGGATGTTGCATCTAGAATCCTGAGTGAAGCGCGGGGTTTAGGGGCGCCCGAGACGAAGACAGCATTTAAATTACCCCCGCGTCACACCTCGCCAGACAATAAAATCAAGGCTAATAATTAAACATTATTCAACATATTACCTTACTAGCTGATGCCCGCGACTTCGTCCGCGTGGATTAAGATTTTTTAGTTCCTGTGGGAACTCTTCAATTTTCCGGAATAAAAGTAGCCTATGTGTTATTCCAGACTATTCAGACTGAGTCAAATTTCATCCAGATCCGTTAAGCAGTTCTGGCGTGATTGAGTAGGTAACAAACATTTCATCCATCCATCCAAACTTTCACATTTATAATATTAGTATAGATATAGCTAGTTATGATTTTATTAATATTACTTAGTATAATAATTATCTTTTCCATCAAGCTATTTTTATCACCTTACCGGCAAAGACGTACCTACTGCTAACAGTGAACGGCTGACTTCCAAGCGATGCGTTCCGGTACGATGCCATATATTTACATATATGTTTCGAATATGTATTTAAGAATATTTTTTGACGACCTCCCTGGTGCAGTTTGAGCGCTGTTCTCTAAGCGTGGGAGATCCCGGGTTCGATTCCCGGCAGGGTCAATTTGGAAATTTATAATTTCTGAATTTTCTCTGGTCTGGTCTGGCTTTGGCCGTGGTAAGTTACTTACCGGCAAAGACGTACCGCCAAGCGATTTAGCGTTCCGGTACGATGTCGTGTAGAAACCGACTATACGGGTATGGGTTTAACATGCCATGCCCCTAACAGGCTAGCCCGCTACCATCTAAGGCTGCATCGTCACTTACCATCAGGTGAGATCGCAGTCAAGGCTTTACTTGTAGTGGAATAAAATAAACTATTTAATTTTAATGCGTCATTATAAAACATATTATTTTCATTAAAATGCTTCTGGTTTATTTCAAAATTAATTTCACTTAATTGCTAAAACGCGTATTAATTTATTGTTACCTAGTGTACTTATAAAATATATTATCTGATGACAGAGTACCAGCTTATAAAATACAATTTAGTACTTAAGTACTACTTACTTAAAAATAAATGATTGTAAAAAAAGTTGCTGTTGATTCTGTATATATATTTACGTCTTTCATTTCTGACCGTTCGTAACAGTCAGAAGTGGGATGAATAAGGCCCACAAAAATCCCACAATGAAATGGAAAGAGCCAGGAATGTATGTGAGGTCGAAGAAGATGCGAAGTTCAGGTTGAGATTGTGAGGACGCCGATTTTCTTCAAGATCCTGGGGTAATTCGACAATAGTTGACATCGAGTAGTTCCAGCAACAAGGATAGCAGTTTGCGAAAACATCCTGTTTGTTTTCGTCGTAATGAGAAACGACACCAGTGCCCGTGCCGAGCAGTGTACAGAGATACCAGAGGTAAGCAAATTTTTTGTTAATAAGGACAGTAGAGTTAGATAAACAAGTTGTAGGTAGGTATAGTCGGTGGGTTTGTCACTAGGTGAAATAGATGTGGGGGATATTAGTGCAGGCCAGCGGTGTGATTTTATCGATTTATTGATAGCCCATTGAGATTGATTTGCCAGTTCACCAAAAGATTTAGACGAGACGTATGGAGTTGGAGACGTTGGACGTTGGAGATATGAAGTTAGGAGCATTAAGGGTATGCGTGGCTATAAAAAGTTTACAGGTAGGCAGGTTGGTACAGCAGATTCCTTGCAACCTTTCCGTAAGAGATGATTGCAGCGATACCAGTAGTGTTAAGGAGATGATCTAATTGATTTATCAGAGAGCTAAAGTTTTTTTTGATTTCTCGCCAATTGCGGGGCAATTGTTGCAGGATGACCGACTATAACGAGCGAGGAGAGGGGAGAGAGAGAGGGAGGTAGCAGTGAATAGTAGAGGTGGGGAGAGAAGAGGCGAGGAGAGGAGAGGAGGGGAGAGTAGAGAAGAGGTGGCAATGTATAAAGCACGGACATTGGGCCGTGTTCGGGCATTATACCGTGTATTTTTGAAGTGATATGTTGTAAATTATTGTGAGCAGTGAAATAAAAGTTGCTGTTGATTCTGCATATAAATTTACGTCTTTCATTTCTGACCGTGCGTAACAAAAACATGTAGAACGATCGCATCTTGCATCGAGTTATTTAAATCTTACATACTCAAATATTACAAATGGATAACAAGTTTCTTAACTAAGACTAAGTGGATCAGAAGTTCAGTGCAAAGACAATCAATTTAAAAACACCTTGACAAACTTAAAGCACACAAACTTGCCTTTTAGTGTTTTCTCATCATACTTTTAAGATGATCTTTTAGTGTTGCAAAAAAAACTAAATAAATACTGCATTTGTAGAAAATGACAATATTATTATCGCTAAGTTTTGATCCTGTCAATAATAATTATTATTGATGTCACCATCACCATGCTATCTTCTAGAAGCCCGCTGCTCCATAAAGGCATTGCCGATATCCAATCCCTTTAACTGGCGGGGGCCATATTATTGCGCATTCCAAGACATATGCGTTTCCCAGCCTTTCTCATCCAGCCAGCACTTTTTGCCACCCTGTTTATAATTAGGCTAATCGCCTGACGCACGTATGAATCTATCTAACTTCAACAATAGTATCCACTCTAGAAAATTCAGCCTCAATGCCAACAACTCTCTCCTACAAATACTACGTCCTGCTTATACATTCACTTGCTTGTCACTTTAAACTTGCTTGGTTTGGGTTAGGTCAATGACGTTAGTGCTCCTTGATCTTTTCTCCGTTCCATCATCGATATTATATTAAGATAAGTATCACGTTTACGATATTGATATCTGAACCATGCCAAAAATAGTAAATTCTAGAGGATAATCTTAAAAGATATTTACTTAAAAATAGAGTTGTAGTTAAAGACTCTTTCGAAATCTTTAATAGAGCAGCAGTAAATAAAACCCTTATCAAAATCGTGCCATTGCGAATTTCTCATCCAGTCTATTGAGTCACATAATATATCGAGGCATAGGGTGTAATGCTTTGCCTGACGTGATGTCAGGCCGGGAACATTTATGTGGATGATTGCAAGTTGACGTTCGACGACCTGAATAAAAAAAAATATGCATAAGGCTACGTTGCGCTGTGAATATTCACGCGAATTTTGTATTCTGTTATTTCGCGTACCTACAGATTTCACCTACTTGGCACTGCGAATGCGGTGAGCGTCATTCAACTCCATACAGCACAAAATATTCACGCAATGATAATTCCTACCGCACCGCCTGAAATTTGTATCAAACCAGCAATTTCTTTTTTGTGCGAATTTTATTCGCAAGTGCGTAAACCACCATATGATTTATAGTGTTACAGAATTGCGATAAAAAAATCGCGTGAATTTTTCGCAAAGCGAGCGTAGCCTAAGAAAATATTATTATGTAACAAATTATATCAAGCTCCCTACTCCCTAGTCAAATTACTATACCAGCCAAGCCTGCGATGAAATGTGCCAAAATTACCAAGATTACCCAGTACCTACCCATAATTCCAGTTTAGAAGCTAATTAACAGTTAGTCAGTCAATCAAAATTAGTGAAAAAAATTACCTTCCATATAAACTGTGGCACTTGTAGTTCCTGACCAAGTTTGTCCTTTAAATTTATTGTAGGCACATCCTCTAATACAGTGGCACCTGTCCATATTCTTATTTTATCTTGTGAATTTATTGCATACTGTCTCACCCGCCGTTCAACTTCTTCCCAATTCTGCGAACCAATATAAAAAGTTTAGACGAGCAATAAAAGCACTCCTCAATCAGTAATAAGTTGTTTTATTGTGTAGTAAAATGCTGTAAAGTGCAAACGTAACATAGCTTTTGAGGTAACTTTGTATTTCATTCATAAATCATTATATCAAAAAATTCTTTGGAGGTATTGAAACATCTCGTGATGAATTAAACCAAGTATGCACTCTTATATTTTTCATCCTGCTAAAGCTAAGACACGTACATTATATATATCATTATACTGAAGAGAATATATTATGCTACGAAATGTGGTGCTAGAGGGAAATGCTGAACATCTCCTAGGCTAGCAGCGAATCAACTCGATATGAAAATTCGAGGGGTAAAAATTTGCAGAAAATAGTCGAGCAGGTACATCGTTCACATAGCCCCTGTAATCACAATAGATGTGAGCAGCATTTAAGAAGCTCGTGTTTACAGGGAAGGTCGAACAAAAGATGGCATGCAGATTGCAGACGTAGCCCGAGATGTTGGCCGGACCAGTTGACCACTTGACTCTGACATGTATTGTGGTACAGTACAGTAGTTTGTACCTATCATACTGCAGATAATCCACTGCGGTGGAAGAATACCCTTGAAGAGGGTATTATCAGGAAAAAGACACAAGCCTCAGTAAAGAGGGAGTGAAGCTTGGTGGAATATAATTACGGTCAGTTGTTAATTGTTCAAATTAGGTTCAGTTTTTTATTTGAAAATTTACATACAGCTGTTCCTGGACAGAAGAGGTACTAAATTCAAGTCATTGGATTTCCTTTTTTACGGTATTTTATTATTTTAATTTGATAAATAGAAAAACATACTTCTGTACCACAACTCCAATGAGGCACTACATTTAAATAGTGATATGTGGCTACTTGTGATATTCCCGGTAGCACATCCATGGGATTCACTAACTGTCGTCGCTTAAAACAACACTTTTTGTCAACAGTTTTGCCCATAAATGTTGATATTGCATACTCCTGATTTCTGCAGTCATAAATATCTTCAAATTGAATTCTCAATAGAGTGCCTCTAGTATATCCCGCTACATATTTTGGTATTGTATCTGCAATAGCCTTATGCATTCGGTGTGTTACAAAGAGTGTCGTATTCGATATTTCGTTAAAGCAAACACTAAAGACAGCCACAAAGGCACCATTTACGTCAAAACCGACATTAAAAAGTTTAGTGTTGCTCCCTCTACATGTATAATTCGTTAGTATTTTTGCTACGGGAAATATTGGTCGACTACACGTGATTTCCGAAGCTTTTACAGCCATTCCTCTCAATTTAAACATTGAATCACCCACGCAAGATGTCTCGAGAATACTTTCATATATCGTGTTATCGTAAGATATAAAAGCATTAGGGCAGACAAGTTTGAACTCTCTATACTTTTGCATTCGAAGGGTTCCACCAGATACGTTAAAAATTGGCCACTCTCGTTTATTTTTGCCCGTTACTAGCATTGGTTGCCGTGCAGTAAAATCATTTTCCAAACTCATCAGGCATTCTATGGAAAGAAAAAAAAGCATTTATGATGACAGTTGCAATACTTATTCTTAGAGATGTTCATTGCCGTACAATACAAATTACAAGTACAATAAAAGATTTTCCATGAGTAGAAAATACACACTACAAATACATATTCGTATACACGGGGAATAAAAAATATTACTTAAACTATAAGTAGTTAGACTTATACAGCCAAATTTTGTTGCACAACATTAATTCAAAAATTATGAAATATGAGTATATGAAGAATAAACTGACATGTTTAATTACCTCCAGCAATTATACTAAAACTTCGCTTTATAGTTCTAAATTCGTTGCTTACAGAGCACGAATAATTTCCTATGTTTTTTACATCCATTTTAAATGAGTACTGATCTGAATCAGCACTTATTATTCTTTCATTTTCGTACCACCATTTGATCTAAAACAAATTTTCTGATTACAATTATACTTAACTTACTCAGATCGAGTTTGTCTAGAAGTTTGCTATTGCCCGTAATGTCCTCATCTGTTTTAAAAGTTATTTCTAATAAAAAAAATAGTCAACAGTATTGTGGTGATCACCTGATATTTGTATGAAACATCTTTTAGATAACGCCCACTGCGACCAAGAAACTTAGAATGAACAAACTAGATGCCGCCATTGGACCTTCAATTAATTGCCACGAAGCCTGAATTGAACTAATGGAGTTTTATGTACTACGGAGCACTTAGCAATAAAACGATTAGACCAACTGGATGATTCTCACTTCTCGTACGTAATAACAATTAGGAGGAAGATTTCATCTTCACACAACACCTGCTGATTGCAGGACGAGTATAACCTGCCTATGTAAAGTAAACTTCACGGCGGATTACCGCTTGTATTCTAATCTAAAGTAATAATTATTGTTGTGGCAAATTCATGCGTGACTAAATTTAGTCCAAAACATTAAAATACTAACATCTGGAGGAATTTCTTTTTAAAAAATATTTACAAATAGTGATAGAAATTTCGATTAATTCACTGAACTAAAAAATCTTACTTTGGGCATTGGGTCTCCAGTAGCACTACAATCGAATGTTGCTTCAGCTCCATCGTTAAACATAACTGTGGGATTGTCTGCAGTTATAAATTTCGGTTCCGTTCCGACAATTACTCTTTTATGGTATGAATAAGAACGTCCCGGTGTATTCAGTCGGCAGGTATAGAAACCAGCGTCGTCTTTTGTTACATCGATTAGAGTTAGATCCCCTTCTCGTATGCACACGCCATCCTAAATTTTAAATAATAGTAAGTACATTATTGCCCAGGAAAATAAATCAATTTACGGCCGAGTAATATTAGAAGGCCGAGCCAAAGCTGAGGACTTTCCAAGTGATTTTGAAGGGACGAGGTGCCAGCCGAGTAAACGAGGCCGTGAAATGCTATTTCGCCCGAGAGTTGTATAATACTTTTCTCTAATTTGCGAGGTAACAATAAACTTACCTATTAATTCAGTAACACAGGACTTCATATTAAATTCCATTGCAGTTAAATAGTTAAGACAACTATAACTGAACACTTTTGCAAGTAAAATCTAATGTTTCTACTCCCGATGAACTACCTATTGATTTCATTTCTATCACAAATAACTTGAAAAGAGGGATAACTTAGTATGAAATCGTCCGGGTCTATCTATCTATTTCATACATTAGACATACTTTAGAGAGAGACACGACACAAGAAGTCATGTGATACAACAGAACACAAATGTGATACCTTGTGTCGTGTCTCTCTCTAAGTACTCGTATGTCTAAATACAGAACAAATGTGCTAGCGTTAGTACCCAACAGATCATCATCATAGACTCTAATATTTTCAACGAACGAAATTAATGTTAGTCTGTCCAGCAATTCTATCGTCCTCCGGACAATATTTGTTTTGTCATACATACACATGACATGTTTCGTGGAAGTAATATATATGTAAGTAATATGTTTTTTTTTTTTTTTTTCAGTAATCAACAGCGGTACGACTAGTATTTACAATAATTATAACTTAACATTAAATAAGGCCATAAACGATTACAGAATAAGAATATAAAAAAAATATTTTAACAAAGTAGATAGTATAGCACTGTAGGTAGAGCATAAAAGTAAAATAATAATAAATATTTGTATGTTAGTGATGTGTGTGTGGTGAGTAAGTAATAATAAGTGTGTGTTTGTATGTGTGTGTGTGTGTGTGTGTGTGTGCATGTGTAAGTGTGTGTGTGCATGTGTGTGTGTGCGCACGTGTGCGTGCGCGTGCGTGGGAGTGTGTTAATTTACGATGGGACTGTGTGTGTGTTCTTTTATTTTAATTATTTGTATTGAAACTGTTTATTTCTTGCGGCGCAGTGTAGTGTTATTATCTCCTTTTTTAATTGTGTTTTCGATAGAAAAAAATTAGAGTACTGTTTGTTAAAAGTTCGTGCTATGCGTGGAATGATAGAATGTTGAGCATAATTCGTGTTGGACTTGGGAAGATGTAGAACGAAGACGTGTTCGTACAGATTGAACACTGATTGAAAATGCTGACAATAAACTAGGACAATCAATTGAACCGCTCAAAATTGCTTGCAGTAACAGCATGTCACTCTGGGACCTTCTTTGTTCCAGTGAGTCAATTCCATACTGAGTACACGCTTCTTCATAACTGTTAAAGTTTTTAAAGTCTTTGAAAGCTAAATACTTTAAAAACTGCCTCTGTATAGTTTCAAGCCGTTGGGTACCTATGTATTAAGTATTGAGGCGACCAGATATTACACGCGTATTCAAGAATACTTCGAACATACGCAAAGTATAATGCTTTTATACAGTTTACATCGCTAAAGGAACGGGTTACTCGTTTGATGAAATTCAATTGCTTGTAGGCTCTATTGACAATATTATCAATATGGTTATTCATTGAAAGTTTAACATCAATATGGATACCCAGGTCTCTAACTGTAGTCGCACTCGGAATACATGCGCCATTAATTTTATTATATGGTGTTGAGATATTAATATACTCGAATGCAATGGAACTTATTTTCCGGGTCAAAGTTATGTGATGGCACTTTTTAACATTAACATTCTAAGCCTATTATTCTATTAACATTCTAACCATAACAACATTAAATTAGAGCTCAATTTCGTGTACCCATTCTTATACGTTTAGGTATGTACGATACTCTAACGTATAAGAATGGATATAGCTAGTTCAATCCACGAAGACGCGCCCCACTCTTTTTCGCAATCGCTTACAGTGCAAGTGTGCAATGTAAACTACAAGAATGTGAGTTCTATTACTACGAAGCGAGTAGCAATGTCACACACGCACACAAAATTAAATAGTGAAAAATTCCCCCGAACCCCGAACCCCGTTGTTTCCCGTCGCGATAAATAGTGGGGCGCGTCTTCGTGGATTGAACTAGCTTTACACGAAATTGAGCTCTAATTCAATACAGATATGGTTATTTTACTTTGACGACGAACTTACCGTTTTGATCGGCCATTCTTACGTGATTGGGGGGCAGGTAGGCGTTATATATAAGAGGACCTAAGATAGATCCCTGGGGCACTCCTGAAGGTATTGTCACATAATCACTTCTCGCGCTACCCGTTACTACAGCTTGCATACGGTTTTTAATGTAAGACGTGAACCACCGAAGCAAGCTCCCATTTATGCCTAAAACGCTAAGTTTTTGAAGAAGGATTACGTGATCCACGCGGTCGAATGCTTTTTCGAAGTCCGTGTAGATCCAATGTAGATCACATCCACTTGACATCTGTCATCCATGCTCTGTAAGACGTAATCTTTGAAAACAGCCAAGTTAATAACAAGGTAGAACGGTTTTTCATAAAACCGTGCTGCTCGTAGGGAATAGACCTAGTAACAACGGGACATATGTGCTTATATACAACTGTTTCGAATAAAATTTGCTCATCACATTTAAGATAGATATAGGCCGATAATTCTCCATCTGAGTTTTTGATCCGCGGCCGCCTTTATGTATAGGTAGTGCTTCCTTCCATATATTAGGGAAACTGCTGAAAACATTATTGGAGAGGTTGAAAGTTATGGAGAGAGAGGTACACTTAAATTTTTTGCACACTTATTCAAAAAAATCGGTGGAATGCCATCGCTACCTGCTCCTTTATTTGTTTTTAAAGATTTTAGCAGTTTATAAACGTCTTCTGCACTAATATTAATTTAAAAATGAAATCGTTATGGTCACAGATGTAGTACCAGATACCGCGCTCGGAACACGGCAGACGCGCCAACAAAGCGAATACAAAACGAAAAGCAAATACAATTCTCAGTTAGTTGGATGCGACGCGTCGAGAAGTTTTGACGTGACGTGTGTGTAGACAAGTTACTCAAAATAATGCTGTCTTGTGTCTTGAAACACTGTCAAAATTGTTACCAAAAATTAAAAAAGGAAGATGATGTTTCGTTTCATAGGCAAAAATTTATATTTTCATTCTGTTAGATTTTTTTCCATGATAATTAATTGCTGATGACTTGAAACACAAAACCTCAACGATATCTATCAGTGTTGCTAATTTACGTTGAAATATTTTTCCTTAAATTAAAGGTGTAAATGGGCTGTTAGTAGATTTTTTTTTTTTTGTGAAACAGCTACGCTGCCGGCTTATTTCGAAGTACGCCGATTAATTTATAGGTACGCCAGCTGCTTGGTACGCAGATGGTACGCAGGCTACTTTGGGGGTACGTAGGCTACTTTTAAGGTACGCCAGCTACTTTCGAGGTACGCAGGCTACTCTGGTGGTACGTAGGGTACTTTGGTGGTACGAAGGGTACTTTTAAGGTACGCCAGCTACTTTGGAGGTACGTAGGCTACTTTGGTGGTACGCAGGCTACTTTTAAGGTACGCCAGCTACTTTAGACGTACGCCGGCTACTTTACAGGTACGCAGGCTACTTTTAAGGTACGTAGGCTACTTTTAAGGTACGCCAGCTACTTTCGAGGTACGCAGGCTACTTAAGTGGTACGTAGGGTACTTTTAAGGTACGCCAGCTACTTTGGAGGTACTTAGGCTACTTTGGTGGTACGCAGGCTACTTTTAAGGTACGCCAGCTACTTTAGAGGTACGTACGTACCTCGTACAGCTCTTCGTACCTCGAAAGTAGCTGGCGTACCTTAAAAGTAGCCTACGTACCTTAAAAGTAGCCTGCGTACCTCTACAGTAGCCGGCGTACCTCTTAAGTAGCTGGCGTACCTTAAAAGTAGCCTGCGTACCACCAAAGTAGCCTACGTACCTCCAAAGTAGCCTGCGTACCTCTAAAGTAGCTGGCGTACCTTAAAAGTAGCCTACGTAACACCAAAGTAGTCTGCGTACCGCTAAAGTAGCTGGCGTACCTTAAAAGTAGTCTGCGTACCTCTAAAGTAGTCGGCGTACCTCTAAAGTAGTCGGCCTACCTCTAAAGTAGTCTACGTACCACCAATTTAACTGGCATATCTTGGAAGTATTCGTCGTACCGCTAAAGTACTCAGCGTAGCTCCAAAGTAGCCAGCGTACCACTACAGTAATATGCGCATCTCCTTTTCCAGGATATAAGCTATTCTCCTACCATATGTCGTTGAAATCGAAGGTCTAAAGAAAGAACCAACAAATAGATTTTCTTTCATTAATTTGGCACTTTTTCATTAATCTGGCAACATTTCACGCACACTGATGCATGTGTTCAGACAGTGCTGTCACGCACACTAGAATAAATTTTGGCCGCACTTCCGTCTTCCGAGCGCGGTATCTGTTTACTACATCTGTGGTTATGGTAAAAATTAGGGAAACTTGGTTGATCATACGAATCAGCCGGTTGTGTAAAGACACTCTCGAAGTACTGACTGAATCCGTTACAAACTGAAGTTTCATCAGTGTAAGTAGTGTGTCCGAGCGTAAGCTTTGCGGGGTATCCTTTTTCGCTGTTTCTCAAGGATTTTGAGTAAGTGAAGAGAAGTTTAGGGTCTTTACGAATTATACGAATATAGCATTGCATACGCTACGTGTAGGAAGTATAACACTGGGTCTGAACTAGTTTTTGTCGTGCCCTGAGCATAGTAAACTCATCATAATTACGAGGATTGCCTCCTTCCTTCCATAACCTGTGCTTTTGGAGCTTTTCTTTAATAATATGTATGAGAGACTTAGAATACCAAGCTGGGAAATTAGATTTAAGTTTGACTTTGATTGGAACAAATTTATTTATAGCTTCATCGAGAATGGAGGAGAATACTTTTACTATTCCATCAATTGAGTCAGCTAATAATGATTCATGCCAATTAATCTGTGACAGGTAATTATTTATTGTGACATAGTCTGCTTTGAAAAAGTTGGGTCTTTTGACGGGTTTCTGGCGAATATATTTATAAATGAATAAATGAAAAAAATGAATGAATTTATTCATATATATTTATATATGAATAAATTTGTGAGGTTAAATTCAAGACATGGATGGTATACGTCTTCCGTAACGAGGGGATTAGGGCAGTGGCGAACATCAAAATCAATGTTGCTAAACAATAAGTCCAGAGTATTATGTTTACTATTCAGAATAGTGTTATGTTATTTCAGGCCAGAGAGGTTATATATATCCACAATGTTCACAAAAGCGTTTCGTAATTCCACTGGGCCACGTTTTTGAACTACAGGGCCCGAATCAGTCCACGTAACGTTCGTGTGAGGTGTGGCAACACGTAATCTATGGTCATTATAATAATGTATATGTCTATGGGCTTGCGTCGAGCGGCCATCTTGTCTTGTGGGGTTGCCACTCGGATGTCCAGTGCAACTAGCTGTGCTCTTTAATTTATTAAATAACTTATGTCAACCGAATTGTGAACAGAAGTAATAAATACTTATAGAACACTACAGTGTTTTTATTCACAATGACATGGCACTGAGGACAAAGAACAATTATAAAAAACTATAGGGAAGAGGAAATTCGAAATTCCGGAGGGACGCCGACCGACGCCGACCGCCATTAAGGTAAAATTGCATATATTTTAATAAAATGGACTTACTAAAGCCACCTCCACCGCTCAAAATAGCGGCAGCGAGCAATATTAAACAAGCTTATAAAGATTGGAAATAAAAGTTCGAATTATATTTTTCGTACCACTTGCTCAAAAAAGTGACATTCTATGCCACAAAAAGCGAACATAACAATAGTCATTTTTAATCTGTTAAAAACAGGGAAAGAAAATTGTACTGAATTTCATTCATCCTCTAGGGGCAGAATGTGATTCAAATTTGGAATACCTACTTACCGAAATTTATACTGAACTACATCTGTGTTTACACCATTGAGTTTCTATATAAAGCATTATGACATCTTTTTGAAAAAGGAATACGCATTTATTATGCAGTTATGATTAATAAATAAAATGACGAAAACCGACGAGGCCGTATGAGCTTGATGCCTTTGCTTTTCCGACAAAAAAATCTTAGTCTAGGAATTTGCCGCGTTTTTGTTTTCTTCAAATACATAAACGTTATTTGTAACTCTCTCTATCAATAATTGGACCAATGTTTCGAATGTTAACTTTTACTTTTAATTTGCTTTTGACTTTTTACTTTTTGACGACCTCCGTGGCGCAGTGTGTAGCGCAGTTGT
This sequence comes from Erebia ligea, assembly GCA_917051295.2. NCBI lineage: Eukaryota > Metazoa > Arthropoda > Insecta > Lepidoptera > Nymphalidae > Erebia > Erebia ligea. The sequence continues at coordinate 6,996,834 of OU785241.1, forward strand.
CTTAACGTGCGGAGGTCCCGGGTTCGATCCCCGGCAGGGTCAATTTGGGAATTTATAATTTCTGAATTTTTCCTGGTCTGGCCTGGTGGGAGGCTTCGGCCGTGGCTAGTTACCACCCTATCGGCAAAAACGTGCCGCCAAGCGATTAAGCGTTCCGGTACGATGCTGTGTAGAAACCGAATAGGGGGATGGGTTTAATATAACTGCCATGCCCCTAACAGGTTAGCCCGCTACCATCTTAGACTGCATCATCACTTACCATCAGGTGAGATCGCAGTCAAGGGCTAACTTGTAGTAGATAAAAAAAAAATTGTCATTATTTTTAATAAATGCATAACTCATATTATTATTGTGTTATTTTTTTCGCAAACGGTACGAAAAGCAGAGTATTTTCCTCGGTGATAAAGCTGTCTTAGTCTTGGGTGAACTTAAATCCCTCGCTACACTCAGGACTCGTCTTAAATCCCTCGCTTCGCTCGTGATTTAAGTTTTTAACACCCTCGCTACGCTCGGGAGTAAACCTCGAGTCCTTCGTTACGCCACAGAATAGGTAATAGGTTACGCTCGCGATTTAAATCGTCACCCGCGACAGAAGACACTGCTTTATCCCCTTGGTTAATAATCTACTATTATGGCGAGTGGGGCGGATAAAAAACTCAGTCCGGAACAGAAAAAAAGCATTATTGTTGCATACTATTGGGGATGATGGATTAAATATATACAACACCTTGGAAGATAAAGAAAGCTTAACTTTTGAAAAATTACTTAAACAAATAGAAATACAGTGCAGTCCACCGAGCAACGAGTCGTATAATAGACACGTGTTTTTCTCACGAAAACAAAAAGAAGGTGAAACTTATGATGAGTTTATCACTGATTTAAAGAAGTTAAGTTTGGATTGTAATTTCGAGACGCTTAAAGATGGTTTAATTAGAGACCAAATAATAATAGGCATACAAGATACAAAATTGAAGGAAAATTTATTAAAAATTACGGATTTGACATTAGAAAAATGCATATCTTCATGTAGGGTTGCGGAAACAGCCAAAAACCAAGTCGAGATCTTAAAAAAAGACAACACTGATGTGATTGCAAAGATAGACAAGTGGTTGAGTAACAAATTTGAACCAAAACCTAGGGACCAGGGTGGTTCACAGACCAATCGGAGGAATCCAAGGAAACAGCAAAAACCTAGTGAGCCCAGCACTAGTAATACATCTAAACAGAATGTGTGTGGAAAGTGTGGTAGAAAGCACCCGTATGGGAGGTGTCCGGCCTTTAACAAAAAGTGTATAAAGTGCCATAAATATTATCATTTTGCGGCTCAGTGTTATAATAAGTGCGGATTAGTGGAACTAAATAGTGAAGAGAGCGAGGACTCGTTTCAATTAAGTATAGTGAACTCCGTTGGTAAAATAAATAGAGACTGGCAAATTAAACTTAAAATTAAAGATAAATATATAAGTTTTAAAATAGATACAGGGTCGCATGTAGATATATTAAGCTTAGAGTTGTGTAGAAAATTAAAATTAAATATGTATAGGGATCACAATGTCAAACTCACTAATTTTGATGGTTCACAAATAAAGGTCATAGGAGCCTGTAATGAGTTTATAACTTTAGGTGAAAAGAGATTTAAAAAAATTTTTTACATTGTTGATTGTTGTAAGGATGGTATAATAAGTTATAACACAGCTCTTAAGTTAGGAATAATTAATAATATAAATAAAATTGAGGTCAATGGTTCTCAAAGTATAAAAGTCAGTGGTTCTCAAATTTTATTAGAAAAGTATAGTAATTTGTTTTCAGGTTTGGAAATGGTAAAAAACTATGAGTATAACATTAAATTAACAGAAAATGCGATACCAGTAGCTGAGAGGCCTAAGAAAATTCCTTTTCAACTTCAAAGTAAAGTCAAGCAGGAACTTGATAGGATGGAAAAGGCAGGTGTTATTAGGAAGGTTGAGGAGCCGACTGAATGGGTAAGTTCTATGGAGGTAACTAAAAAATCTCAAAATAAAATTAGAATTTGTCTAGATCCACAAAACTTAAACAAATTTATTATTAGAGAAAGATTTAAAATGAGTACATTTGAGGAATTAGTGGCGCAAATGCCTAATGCTAAATATTTTAGTGTGTTAGATGCCTCCAAAGGATTTTATATGATAAAACTGTCAGAGAATAGTCAATTATATACTACATTTAATACAGGGGAATTTGGTAGCTATTGTTACAAAAGATTACCTTTTGGTTTAAATTCAGCTCCAGAAGTTTTTAGTAAATGTTTTTCAGACTTGTTTAAAAATATATCAGGTGTTGAGCAGTACATCGATGAGTTGATAGTATGGGGTGATACATTAGAGGAGCACAACCAAAGGTTAGAGAAAGTTTTAGAAAGGGCAAAAGAGGCAGGAGTTAAATTTAATAAAGAAAAATGTCAGTTTGGGGTCACCGAAGTAAAATATGTAGGGCATATATAAGGTACGAATATAAAACCAGATCCAGAGAAAATAAGAGAAAACAATTGCAAACAATATTAGGTATAGTTACTTATGTGTCAAAATTTATACGTAACCTATCAGATGTGACATATTCTCGGGAACTATTAAAAAAAGATTCAGTTTTCATTTGGGGCGAGAAACAAAGGAAAGATTTTATTAAACTAAAGGAGTTATTGTCATCAAAACCGGTTCTTAAATATTTTGATATTAATAAACCTATAACTTTATCTGTAGACAGTAGCAGTACAGGCTTAGGTGCAGTATTATTACAAGATAATTCACCAATTGCATATTATGCTTCTAAAGCCCTCACAGAATGTCAAAAATCGTGGGCTCAGATTGAGAAAGAATTATTAGCTATAGTCTATGCTTGTGAGAAATTTCACCAATATATTTACGGTAAACATATTGTATTAGCTGAGACTGATCATAAACCTTTAGAACATATTATTGTTAAAAAATCTATGAATGAAACACCCTTAAGATTACAGCGGTTGAGATTGAGATTGCAAGGTTATGACTCAGAGATTAAATACAGGCCAGGTAAAGAACTTTTAGTGGCTGATGCTTTATCTAGGGCTTATGTAAATGATGTAATATGTAACAAAGAGTTAGATGAAACCGTAGAGTTGCAAAAGAAAATCTTAATATTAGCAAAGAAAAATTACAGTTATTTAAAGAAGAAACGGCTAAAGATAGTGATTTAAATCTGTTAATTAACTATTTGAAAAATTCATGGCCTTCTGTCAAAGAAATTCCTTATAATTTAAGATATTATCATTCTATAAAAGATGAGTAATTTGTCTGATGGTTTAATTTTTAAAAATACAGCAGTTGTAGTACCTAAAGCATTGCGCAAAGAAATGTTAAATAAAATTCATTATAATCATCAGGGAATTGAGAAATGTAAAAACAGAATTAGAGGATTGTTATTTTGGCCTTTTATGAATAAAGAATTAGAAGACTTAATACAAAATTGTGATGACGTGTCTTAAAATAAAAAAAAAATGTGTATAAAAAAAAAAAAAAAAAAAAAAAAAAAAAAAAAAAAAAAAACATGATAAAAATACTAAAGAGAAAATAGAAGGTAAAATAATTAAAGAAGAGAGAAATAGAGGTTATAGAATTTTGTTAAGTAATGGAAGGAGGAGGAAGTATTAAGAAATAAGTATTGGCCTGGTGGGAGGCTTCCGCCGTGGCTAGTTACCACCCTACCGGCAAAGACGTGCCGCCAAGCGATTTAGCGTTCCGGTACGATGCTGTGTAGAAACCGAATAGGGGTATGGGTTTAATATAACTGCCATGCCCCTAACAGGTTAGCCCGCTACCATCTTAGACTGCATCATCACTTACCATCAGGTGAGATCGCAGTCAAGGGCTAACTTGTAGTGGATAAAAAAAAAAAAAAAGTATCACATATTCAAAGGTTCACCACATAAACAGTTTATTGTAGAAAATAATAATGATTGTAACGATGAATGGCTAAATGATGTACAGTCACCAAATGTCAATAGTAGTAATGAAAATGTTAATAAAGATAGTGTAAATGTCAATAATGAAAATGTAAATGTCAACAGTGAAAATGTAAAGGTATCTAGTTTTGGTTTTGGTAGACAACCTACTTATTTTAAAGATTTTGTTGCTTAAAATTGTAAAAGGAAAAAAAGGGGATGTGAGATGTGGCAACACGTAATCTATGGTCATTATAATAATGTATATGTCTATGGGCTTGCGTCGAGCGGCCATCTTGTCTTGTGGGGTTGTCACTCGGATGTCCAGTGCAACTAGCTGTGCTCTTTAATTTATTAAATAACTTATGTGAACCGAATTGTGAACAGAAGTAATAAATACTGATAGAAAACTACAGTGTTTTTATTCACAATGACAGTTCGGTAAATTGAAATCGCCCGCTAGGATGAAGTAGTCGTTGGGGTGGGTCGCCAGAACTTCCGCAAGACAAGAAGAGATTGACTCTAGACGAACTGGTAAATGCGTGTCTGGTGGTGCGTATATTAATCCGATGTGAACGTTGCGATTCCCTGGAGTTTTGAGAGATTCTGCTGGTATAGTCGCCCACAACGATTCGACACCAGAACAGCTCCATTCCTGACGATATTGGATATGAAGTGTCTTTGAGGCGCATAGTAGGACTCCACCATCCATTTTTTTTGTAGATGTTTCCTGATTCCGGTCACATCGTAGGACATCGTACCTATTATCACAGATCTCGCGATCATAGAAACCGCTAGTTAACTGTAATTAATTAATAGTTGTAATTCTGTGATTAAAATTAGGTCGTAGTTTTGGTTTAGAATATTTTGCCTGAATTCATTTGTTTTGGTGCGTAAGCCTCGTACATTTTGGTAAAGGATTTCTATGGTATTAGCGCCTGTAACTTTGAAAAATGTACCAAAATATTTAATAAAAGTGATATTGATAATATTTAACGTGATTTAGGACAGTTTAAATTATACTGGTTCATGAGATACTGGCTTGAAAGAATAACTTGGCTGATTGCTGTGAAAGTAGCGTAGGCACGATAATTCTGATGTATAATTAAATTGTGGAGATGGATACTAGTCAAATGAGTGATATAGTAATTTGTGTGTGGTTTTCAGTAGTATGTGTGAATAAATTGTCGAGTGTAAGAGTAAGTGTGTTGAGTGTGACGTAGTTGCTGTTTATTTTGTTGTGGATCTGTATAATAAATAACAATCATTAACAAAAAGAGGATACAAACAACGGAGATAATTATTGGAACAGAATTCAATAGAGGAATGACACACAGAGTCACTTTATCTTGGACAAGTCCTTTTCGAGACGAACATCCATTGCTGGTGATTCCTCGTTTTTGCTTAAAAAAATGTTGCAGTTCCGAACCCAGACAAACTTGTACGCTTATTGTTTTCAAACTGACTTAATAAGTTTGGATCGTTATCTATTGGGGCTCCGGGAGCCTCACGTTCAGATACCGAAGTTTCGGAATCGGCGGAGGTAACATTTCGCACGATTTTGCTTGTTTTCTCTACTCGTACGGGTGTATTACTGTTATCTCCACCTTTTCGCTCAGTTGCTACACAATTAGGGCACTTCCATTGCATTCTTGCGGTTGTTGAATCGCCAGTAAATCGGACGCATTCCGAATGGTACAGATAGTTACAAATTATACATTTTATGCGTTTCATTGTCACACTAATGTGTGCTTGGCATGCTTCACAGGTTCCAACCATTGTCAACAAATATTTTAATTTTAATTACAAATATAAAGCGAAAAAATTCCAATCGCTCGGTGAGTCTCGAACCAGGTATACCGTAGAACAAGTCGACGCACGATACGAAGCAGCCAAGGCCAGAATTTGTAGATTGCAATCAAGTTCTGACAGCTATGACGCGGTTATGTCACCACACAGCAAATCGTTTAAATAGTACCCAAATATGTCGGTAGGTAAGCAACGATATCGAGTTGTAATTACACGGAATTTAGCACTTTTCCACGCGAGTTTGATCGAAAATCAATGTTCACAACACTGTAGAAATTGTTTTCTATGTGCACTCAACACTTTTACTACAATTTAGGCAGTAAGTTCTTTGTTTTGTAATTTTAAATACGGGAGCTATCGATATAGGTCTACTCTGTTAAACGTCAGATGACAGATGCCTATATCTATATTTTATTATCCATTTAAATTAACTATTTAGTTTTTTTTTTGAATGTAAGTTTATGTACTGCTATATATTTTGTATATGTGTTTATATTTATTAATTTAGTTATTTATGTATTATTAGTATGTATAGTTTAAGTAGTATATAATTATTGCATGTTTATTGTTGCACTTTCCCGCTTCTTTTTAATTTTCCTTATGAAATGGGTTGTCTGGAGGAGATCACTTTTAGTCGTAAGACCGCCCTTGCGCACGTGTTGTTTTCTGTATTTTGTTTATAATTAAGTTTTTTCTGTAATTTATGTGTGGCAATAAAGAATTTATCTATCTATCTATCTATCTATTTAGTATAAATGCGAAAATGTGTCTTCTTTATGATTTAATTGATTAACCGATTTTGTCATTTTTGTAACAAAGTTAGCTTGCTTCACGGGAAAGGAAATAAGAATTTTTATCCCAGGCAATCAAAAGGAGGAATTCAGTTACCTTAAACCATCGAACTACGAATCCTTCCTTTAGAACCATGCCACAGTACATATCGTGTGTTTTTTCACCCTCTATGATTGTTATTATAAGCGGTTTTGGCTCTCTTGGTGGATATGCTGCAAAGTAATTTTGTTTTTCAGGAAACTATCGAAAGTGGCGTGTCGTATATGAGGGAGGAAACTATGACGCCTTAATGGTTTGAATCAAAACCGTTGAGCAAAAACGTTTCGTGCGAGGAGATTGGATATCGACCATGCCATGATACCGGACTATTGGTTTCCTGAAATTGAAGCACAGTGATCTCCAGGACATAATTGGTACCAACAAGACGGCGCCACTTGCCACACAACACGTGAAACCATAGCTTTATTGCGAGATCAATTTAGTGAACAGATAATTTCGCAGTTCGGGGCGGTGAGTTGGCCGCCTAGATACTGTGACATCAGTCCCTTAGGCTTTTTCCTTTGGGTCTAGGTTAAGTCGAAAGTCTATATGAATAAGCCGCGTACGATAACTCGCGTTATTCGCCAAAGACCACTCGAAATGCTCGGACGCGTCATCGAAAATTGGAACTACAGAATGGACCATGTTTGACAACATTTGAGAGAAATAATCTTCAAAAAATAAATGTAAAGAATAGTTCTTTTGTATGATAATAAAGATAACCCGTTATAGGAAATCATTCAAAACGTACCAAAATTTGAAAGTGCCGGCCAAAAAAAGTTAAGTAATTATTTCGATAGAGGGTATTATTCGAAACATTTTTTACTACGGCAGCAAAGTTGTACTTACGACCGTTACTTGCGCTGATATTGAAGTTTGAAAATATGGATATTTTCTTAATGAAAGGGCACAAAAAATTAAAAACTGTATTAAAAATGGTTTTTTATTTAAAAAAAAAGGTATAAAGCAATTACGTCTCCTCTAATCTTACTATTCATCTTCTAGAACTTCTGGCGGAACTGGAGGTCTTGTTGCCTCTTCTTCATGTGGGGCAAAACACATATACCTATACCTTACTATGCACATGGTATGTGAGCAACATCCCAATGTTCTTTTATTACCTATGTTGCATGTGCATTTAAAAAACAATTTTGGATAGTTCAATTCACGAAGACGCGCCCCACTCTTTTCCGCAATCGCTTACAGTGCAAGTGTGCAATATAAACTACAAGAATGTGAGTTCTATTACTACGCAGCGAGTAGCAATGTAGGCACACGCACACAAAGTTAAATAGCGAAAAATGTCTTAATTGACTTGAAGTATGCTCTACTTCATTTCACCTACTTTAAAAAATAAAATATAAGTCGTGATAATAATATTTCACCGCGGTTGATTGCCTCATCTGGTGACAGAAGGGCTGGCTCATTTTTTGCGCAAAGGATCAGCCTGGCTGTCCAGCGCGGAAATGCAGCCAGTATTCTCGCCACCATTCCACGCGGGCATGATTTATATAGTAATTAGGTTAGGCTAGCTAGCTTTAATTTCTATTGTTTTGATTTTAAGTTTATCTTATAATAAGTCGTGATGGTCCTGCATAGAATGAATTAATTGTGATATTGGTTAATAATAATATTTTAATAACAAGAAATAATGTATCTAATAATTATTATCATAAAACACGACTTTATGGAAATAATGTATTTATTAATAACACTTTGATATTACACATTAAATAAAAAAATGATTGAGAAATCATCACACCTTATATTAGTCGGAATCGTCGTTTAATTCAGAAATATTTGATTCAGAGCTCGATGAATAACAGACATTAATTAAGATACAACTAAAATCTAAATCAAAGTATTTTAAATACTCTTCTTCTATTTTTCAAAATACCTACCTGGCTTTTAAGGATAATACGTTCCGTTCTTTTGGACATAATAAAAATAATAGGTATGTTACAAAAAATTAAAGTAGAGCAACTTTCCGGTGGGTCACGATACGCAGCAAAGCAATCCAACATAACCGTGTATAAAGTCTGTTCGTTTTCATACGGTCGCCATTGACCGCACCGCCGCGGCACGTGCCGCATTTTGTGAAAGGCACCGACATGACATCAAGCCATTGAATTGTACGTTAGTACATAATACCTCAATGCATCAAGCTCACCGCTTTCCGCCGTACATGTACAGGAGAATTTCGCATAATATTACTTATTTATTATTTAATTTTATTTCGCATATTTGAATTTATAATTTCTGAATTATAAATATGAACCCTGGTCTGGCCTACCCTACCGGCAAAGACGTGCCGCCAAGCGATTTAGCGTTCCGGTACGATACCGTCTAGAAACCGAATGGGGGTATGTTTAATATAACTGCCATGCCCCTAACAGGTTAGCCCGCTACCATCTTAAACGGCATCATCACTTACCATCAGGTGAGATCGCAGTCAAGGGCAAACTTGTAGAGATTTAAAAAAAAAAATTACATCGAGCCGCCGAGCCGCGGTGAAAGGTGGTTTTTATTGACTCTGCTATCTGCTAATATATCTACCTATTGTTTATGTATACTTTTTACCTTTTTCATTAAAATTCTTTTTTCTACCTAACTTGTGTTTATTATTTATATTCGGATTTTACCTATTACAATAACCACCAGAATAAATAACATAGTATTCTTTTTTTTTATTCTTAGAATAGAAAAACATTTAGTTAACAAACACAGTACACAAAAGCAGAATAATAAAATAAAAGCAAAATAATAAGTGTCTGCAGCCCCTGCGGGTGTACCGTCACTATGATAGCGAACGCACTTTACTGAGCCGTGGTCGACTCGAGACTAATGTTCGGGCTGAACTCCCTGCACGGCGTTGTTTCCCCTCGCGATAAATAGTGGGGCGCGTCTTCGTGGATTGAACTATCAAATCATCATAATAGCATCATCTCGTACTTCTTTGACCGAAACTCTTAAAACTATGAAAAACAAGATTTTCAAACTACAATATCTTTGCTGATAGCGATCTTACAGCTTGGCTGTAATAATAAAATATGTTTAGAATAATACGATCTATCGAAGGAATTACTTTTTTTTTTGGCCGGCACTTTCACATTTTGGTATTTTTTGTATGGGCCGTGAATGATCTCCTTTGTGTTTTTATTTTTAGTTTTGAAAAAAGTACCTCTAAATGAATCACCTTTATATAACTAGATGTTGCCGGCGACTTCGTCCGCGTGGATTAAGGATTTTTGATTCCCGCGGGAACTCTTTAATTTTCCAGGAGAAAAATGTCTATGTCCTTCCCCGGGATACAAACTGTCCCCATACCAAAGAGCAACGGCGAACTTCCATACATCAATATTATTAAGAAAAAATAATTATGTACACGTGTGAAAAAAATATGTTTTTATAAGCGTCGAATATGAAGCTCACAGCAGCTAGATTTTTTTTTTATGAGCCTAGAAAAAAAAGATATTTCGTTTTAAAGTTTTGTAGGTCAAGTGGTAATGTCCATAGAGGTAATATATCTCTATGGGTAATGTCACTTCTAAAAATGACAACCGGAAGAAAGCCACAAAAACAAAGACAGATGACAACCACAGACCACTAAAAAATTCGGCACAACCACAGACAATCAGCATCAGTGCTGCCATAATATTCTTTCAATTATTACCATTCTGTTAGAGATTATTAAATAATGTATGCAAGAAAATTCACTTAAATAATATAAAATACACTAAAAAAAAGAGCAATACTATTATTTATGCAAACATTAATCTCTAAATAATCATAAATTACAATTTTTAAAACGATACAAAATAATCTAATAATTTAGCTTTATTCTACCTACTAGGTAGATTATACATAAAATGGTAACACTAAACTGAGAAACGGGAACTAAATAATCAAAAAAGATTCCTTAAGTATTTTAATTTTTTACCTAGGTTCAATTAATTAAGGTGAATACTTGATAAAATTTAAAAAAATAAGCAAATTACTTTCGTCTTTACCTTACTTGTGTACAATCAAGATTTAGTAAATGTGGTCAATAAAAATTTCGCCGTTGCTCTTTCATCAAAATCGGTTAAACAGATGGGCCGACAGACAGACAGACAGACAGACGGACAGACACACTTTCGCATTTTTAATATTAGTATGGATAAACATGCCGGGAATATTGAATACCTACTTACCGTGAACGTTTACTTCATAGTTCATTGTATCATTGCCATATTGGTTTTGTGCTTTGCAAGTATAAGTACCTGTATGTCTTGAAACAACATTATTTACTGTAAGGGATCCATCTCTTGAAATCATAAATAACGCATCACCTACAAAGAACAGTTACAATCAATAATCACATCATCATAATATTATTATTCTCAAGCTTACTTAATTAATGGTTATACCCGCACGGTACGGGTCTCTATGTCCAAAACGTAGAGACTTTTTGTGAATAATCTATACTATCTATATTCTATACTATAACATTATAAATGCGAAAGTTTGGATGGATGGATATTTGTTACTCAATCACGCCAGAACGGCTGAACGGATCTGGATGAAATTTGGCACAGCGATAGATTATAGTCTAGAACAACACTTGGGCTACTTTTTATCCCGGAAAAAAGAGTTCCCGCGGGAACCAAAAAACATCAATCCACACGCACGAAGTCGCGGGCATCAGGTAGTTGATGTATAATACAATTCAAAGAGAGTAACCTACTTCCAATTTCAATTCCATCACGCTGCCATTTTATAGTTGGTTTTGGACTACCTGTGGCAGGGCACTCAAGTAAAAAACTCGGATCTCCTGCAACGACTTGTAGATTGTTCGTCACCATATAACGTTCAATCGCGGCTGGAACTAGGACAAAAAATGATGGTCAATAAAATATATCGCAAAATTCATGTGCGCATCCTATTTTAACCTCAGATTTTTAAAATATCCCTTTGGAATTTCGCAAAATATTTTTTACGCTATGCAGAGAATGTACATATTGTAGAATCAAAAATAGAGGGACAAGTGACCTAGTTGCGTCAACGCATATCAGTCGATTGCGATTGTTAAGCAACGTGGACCCGACTCAGTAACTGGATGGGTGACCGAATTTGGAAGTCCGAATTTGGCCTTTTCGTTACCTTCGTGCCTCGGAGAGCACGTTAAGCCGTCGGCCCCGGTTATTATCACTTTCATCTAATAATTATCGTTACAAAAACCTAAGAGTTTCAATACTCTTAGTCGATTCATATGCGGAAGGACGTGGGAACCCACCGCTTTATTACCATTATGAGATTGATGGAAAGGGGTCACGACCCTCAGCAATGAGGAATACGACGCAGAGAGAGAGAGAGAGAGAGAGAGAGAGAGAGAGAGAGAGAGATGTTTATAATAATTAAGGCGGTAAGAGAGTTTATTTTTTTATGTTATGTATCGATTCCATGATATAAGTTTTACCTTGAACGTTAACTGTGTATGTGATTTCGTCAGAATCAATCTTGTTAACTGCAGTGCACTTATAAAACCCTTCATCTTCGAATTGGATTGTATCTAATATAACGTTGTAGTTTTTATCACATCTGAAAGAAATAATTTACTCATAAGCTGAAATAAAATGCTATTTATTACCTACCGGCTTATGTTTAACTTCTTATCAAATAAAGTAAAAAGTTTCATCCAAAAAAATACATTGAAAAAATTAGTAAAATATGTTCACTTAAATTTTACACCCTATTTCATGTGAAATTATAACCGAAAATTTCACATCTTGCTATCCTATTAAAGCAAATTACTCCAAAACCCATTCCCAAATTACAATATGACATGTTAACCCAAAAATAGTATTTATGACCACCAACATTTTAATTTTAATTACATTTTAACTTAAGCTAGGTATATTACCCAATTACCCAATCCATACTAATATTATAAATGCGAAAGTGTGTCTGTCTGTCTGTCTGTCTGCTACGCTTTCACAGCCCATCTGCTCCACCGATTTTGATGAAAGGTACAGGGGTAGATTGTATCCCGGGGAAGGACATAGGCTACTTTTTATCCCGGAAAGTTAAAGAGTTCCCGCGGGAATACAAAAATCCTAATCCATGCGGACGAAGTCGCGGGAATCATCTAGTCTATATATATATATATATAAAAGCGAAAGGTCACTGACTGACTGATCATCACAATATCTCAGGAACTATAAAACATACAGACTTGAAATTTGGAAAGTAGGTTTCTTCTATGGCGTAGACGTCGGCTAAAAAACGGTATTGAAAAAATACCCCCCTAAGAAAAGGGGTGAAAAAATTCACCCCTAAGGAGTTGAAATGGGGGTTGGAAGTTTGTATGAAAGTTCTTTGTTCTTTAAGTTAGAGAATTGAAAATTGGGATTTAGGTTATTAGTTTTAAATAATAATAACCTGTATAAGCAGTTTTATGAAAATCCACCCCAAAGAGGGTGAAATGGGGGTTGGAAGTTTGTTTGAAAGTCCTATGTTTTTCGAAGTTAGAGACTAAAAAATCGGGATTTAGGTTATCAGTTTTAAATAATAATAACCTAAATAAGCAATTTTTCAAAAATCTACCCCAAAGAGGGTGAAATGGGGGTTGGAAGTTTGTATGAAAGTTCTATGTTTTTGAAGTTAGTTTGAAAATCGGGATTTAGGTTATAAGCATTGACCTATATGTAGACTACTAGACAAGCAATTTCAATTTATGGAATAATAATTGTGTCGCAATTTCGGATCGCGCCTACGGAAGCGAGTTACGGAAAACTAACCGAACCTCAGTGGCGAATTATTAAAGACCGCAGAACTTGTCTAGTAGTAACATACAAGTCAATGGTTATAAGTTTAAAATAATGAACACCTGCATAAGCTACCTATATAAAAAGCCTCTTTAGATATACTTTTTGCAGCGGGAAAATTTCATAATCTATAGGAAATCAAAAATTGTACGCGGATGAAGTCGCGGGCGACCTCTTCAAACCCTGTGCACGCCACTGTCCATGGGTATGAACTGCGAAGTCGTGATATTTACCTACTAGCGGTAGGACTTTTATGGATAGGCCTCTTGCAGCGGGAAAATTTCATAATCTTATAGGAAGTCAGAAATTGTACGCGGACGAAGTCGCGCGCGACCGCTAGTAGAACATTAAAACCACTTCTCTGATTTCGTGACAAACCATGCCGACGGAAAAAAAAAATTTTGATTTTTTTTATATGCTTTGACAAAGGGGTACCATCATGTAACACAGTGATGAGGAAAGCACCTATCAGAACCTTATTTTCGTAGAGAAATAGCGTATTTGGTAATTATAGTGTTCATGGAAATGATAAATTATGATTTGGTAATGAGCTACAGTGTATGGTGATTAGAATTAAGGCTATGGTAATTTGGTATAGATATGGTGATGAGAAATTCTAGAAATCCATAGAACGAAATGGAGGATCTTTGTACACAGTATATGAAGTTACTAACTTACAAGATTATTAAGATAAGACCTTAAGACCAATTATCACCACTAAGATCGCTTACAAGTCGAATTCAGAAAGACTATATTTAAATACAAGATCCACACGCTGCTGAAGGTACAAAAGACCGACTAGCATCCCAGGATACTTTGTTTAGCGTTTGTGGAAAATATGATTGGACACTGGAGCCTTTTTAAGTCGTTCGAGAATGCAACCATGTCAGTGCATAATTATGCTGGACCAGACTATCCAACCGCAACGAGGAGTGCTGAAAAATGAACATCAGAAAGACTAAAATCACGTATCAGTCCACTTAGAAATCAGGGATATTGTTGCTAGTTAAATATTATACTTTGGACACACGGTTTAGCTACCTAGGTCCAATTTTCAAAAAGAAGTTAGCAGCTGAATCCGACTCGGCTGGGCAGCGTTCAGAAAGTTTGGAGATGTATTTATACATATGACAGACAAAGTCGCTAGTTATGGGCTTCATAGGATTGCTCAGGCCTCAGAGTTACTCAGCGGGAAATGCTCGGCGTTTATCTATGTAATCAAATTAGAAATCAGTAGATCTTTAGAAGAACCAAAGTCATCGAAATATCTCATCGGGTTGTGAAGCGGAAGTGCCAATGCGCAGGGTAGTTAGGAAAACCAATAAACGTTGGAGTCCTAAGGTGCTGGACTGGTCCTCCACAAGGTAAACGGTTGACATCTAGCGAGTCGCAAGGATCCGCTGGATTCAGCGCAAGATTACGGCGCAGAAGTCCTTACAAAAGGATTATGTCCAGCAGTTGACCTCTATCAGTTGACGAAGACGATACAATATTATCTAATAATTAAAGTCTCTGCTCAGTATTTTCATCACATGTTATCTCAAAACTCAAAACGGATTCACCAAGACATTCACCAAAAGTACTGCTGTTGATGGTCCATTTATTCTATTTACTTTCTTGATGTTCTATCAAAAACTACTGAACGGATTTTGATGCAATTTTTTGTATTCACTAGGTATTATTTACAAATTTTAAAAATAATTTTAAATTTAAGAAAAATAACTAATCATAAAGTTAAGAATTGTATTTTTAATCTATCATTTTCCAATTTTTATTGAAATTTTACAGTGTTTTTTTGTGTTTATGTAATTATTTCACCCTAGATTTTTTTTTCAATCATTTTTATTTTAAAATAGGTATGTTATTTTCCAGTTATTTATAATTATCATGCCCAAAATATTCTTAACTTGCTTTTATTTGCTTACTGAAATAACCTGTTGTTTTAAAATATTAGCAATTTTTTGTTATTTTTGTGTATTTTTTTAAAATTCATTCATTTGAATTTTTTTACCGTCTAAACATATTGCCTTTCCTAAAACTAAAGAAATCTGAAAAATATCTCGCATTTAGTTTAAAAATAGTTTAGTGTAGTTTTAAAATAATTCAGAATGGTCATGGTAAATAATATGGTAATTAGAATCATGCTAACGAGAATTTCGCCATTTTTAAATTATTTAAAATTTAACAGACATATTATTAAAAATTGTGCAGGCTATGCATGTGAATTAAAAACACGTTTTATATCTTAAGAAAAAATAGCAAGAAAATATAAAGTGTATTTTAGAAATGGTGATTTTTTAATGAATTAGATAGGAAAGATGACAAAGTGCAGAATAACAACATTATTTCCCTATATCTTCTAAACGCTTAAGACATGCGCTTAGCCTGTTACAATAGGTTCTTCATACACAAAAGCCTTATGTATTAATGCTATCACGATGGCTGCAATACACATATTATCATTGTTATGATAGTGTTTGCAACGGGTCACGTAAATTAGAAAAAAGTCGTGGGACAGACTTTAGTATCTTGTAATATTTTAATTTTTCGTTATTTTGCTACACGTTACTTTAATTTTTATAGGGTTAAGTACTATTTATTAACAATATACATTTTTTAAATATTTTTAGAATCGATAGTTTTTGAGAAAAAAATTAATGTGCCCAACAACTTAGGCAGTGGGACAGTCATGGTGGTGAGAAATTGGAGGTTTAAATATTTTTTTAAGACGGATCTCAGCTCTTTTGTCTTCTTTTTCTTATGGGTAATATAGAGGACACTGTCTAGTGTCTACAAAAAATATTACATAAGCCTGGGTTAGCCATAGATAATACCTATAGTATACTAGAGGAGTAACCTACGTTCTCCAGCTTGGGACACGCTTTTAACCACAATTGAGAGAAGTGCCCAAAAGTGCCCTTTTGTTGTGTTCTAACCACACATATTTATCATAGATTTTGGCAAATGTAGTAACCTACTTATTAAACAAGATTGAGTGAATATTACAACATTTGGTCTTCAAATATATTATTTTGATAAGAAAGCTGAAAGTCTGTAAATATTTTTTGGTGGTCGTTGTAGTTAATCCCTTTATTATCATCAGAAATAATCAACACATTACTATGAACTTTCTATGAGTGTTGAGACCATAATTCCTAATTCCATGGTTGAGACAGTGTAACTATGTTGACTGCCAAGTCTGACTTCTGCAAGTATTATTGCTAGTGTAAAAAATATATTGATCCTTCCTCGAAACTCGTCTACGTGGATCACAGACATGGATTTGAGTTTGAGAACTCTTTGGTTTTCCTGGATAAAAAGAAGCCTACGCCTAAGCCTGTAAAAAATTACGTCGATCTGTTGCTCCTATAAGGCATGATAATAGAACCAACAATTGATTTTATTATATAGGTACTTAGGTAGTGACGTAATTACCTACCTAATTTCTTCTGGATTCGTTTTTCTTGGATGTTTGGAATAGTGAAACCACTGCACTTTGGGTTCCGGGTAACCATTTGCTTCACAAGACAGGTTAAGTGTACTTCTCAATTCAACATGAAACTTGCTTTCTACAGGAATCTTAATTTTTGTTGGCACTGAAAATAAATCATAATTTAAACGTTTAAACTGTCGTGAGTGATCTTTAACACTAGTACGATACAATCTACAAATTTGGAACCGGACACGGTCAGCTCGGCTTGCTTACATCACAATGACGACGCCAGTGAAGAAGATCAGCAGGAGTCGTCGGGAGAGGACGCATTACCATAGAACTGCAGGAAATAGATAGATGCCCTCCACAACTCTATTATTATTATTATATTATTGGCTACTGGTAAACTCCTCGAGTGTGAGCTAATTTGGTTTGTTTTGAGGCCCATAATTACTTTATAGGTAGGTACAATAATTATTGGTGAAGTCTGTTTTTTTGTTGTTTCAAACTGCACATTTACATAAGTTCAATCATAGTAATTTCTTACCGTAAATGAAGACAGAAACTCCTTCACGTACTGTTTCCAAATAGTTCGACGCTTCACACGAATAATTTCCAGAATCCGAAATCAAACCTGTGAAACTATTATTTTTTAAACTTTTCTACAAATTATTACAATTATTTTTCATAATAATTATTAATAAATTTGCTATTTGCTATAATACCACTTTTAAGTCACTTATATAATAGAAAATTATTTCAAGTACCTAACATTTAAACAGGGTATTAATTAATAACAATTAATTACAGAGTAATAAGCTAACCTAAACTTGAATAAACAATCGCTTTAACACCAGCATATTGAACAAAATGGAGGTACTCGTAAATAAATTAAAAATTGTAATTTGGTAATTTAATGTATTTGGTGTGTATGGTATGGTAATGTATTTGGTGGCCCAAATAGTGACGTCCAAAGAAAAAATTTAGATTCCTCGTATCAGAAAATACCCCATGTATGTTCAGCGATTTTTGGTAGTTTTCTAGTTTTTTTTGAGTTTTACCGTGTTTCTTTTTATTTAGCATTTTTTTCCGAACATTTTTTTTGTGAACATGCTTGCTATGAAGTGTGCTACTTTGCATAAAATAATTACCATAACATAATCCAAGTCGGAAAATTTTAAGTCGAAATTGAAAAGTTTACGTTCGACAGAAGTAGAGACGAATTTTCAACTTAAGATTAACCTGTCTACGTCACTTCCGACTAACTTCAAAAACTTCTGGGGTTCCTAAGCTTCCCTAAGTTAAAAAATTTGGTACTTTAGGGGGCATTGTGAGAAATCAGACTTTAAATGTGGTAAGGCGGTAATTTCTGAACTTAAAGTTTGAGTCTTAAAATTGAGTTTTGCCTATTTTTGACAATTTTATGGCTAATTGCAGTAAGTAGGAAATTATTGAATTTAAGTATTTTCTACAAAAATAATCGATATTTTTCGATTAAGTGATATGAAGGTTACGTAAAAGTTATTTGGATATTTGTAGTTTTTTACAGTCAGTAGGACAAAAAGACCGAATTGCACTCGGTTAGGTACTAAAATAGCTTTATCTTATTATCCTGCTGTCAGTGAAGTATAGCTTTTCCGCACCTACAAGCTTTTTTTCCTGTTTTTGTCGGCAGCATTGTAAAGTATTGCTGTAAAAAGAAAACAAAATTTAACACTCACTCCCTCAGAAATCTCACGAGAAAACTTAAAAAAATTATAACTCGAAAACTACCAAAAATCGCTGAACATACATGGGGTATTTCCTGATAGGTCTAGGTACGAGGAATCTAAATTTTTTCTTTGGACGTCACTATTTGGGCCATCCTGTAGACCGGCAAACAAAAATCGCGCTCAATAAAACTATAATAATACAATTAGTAATAGTAGTAGGAGAACAAGTAGTAGTAGTAGTAGTAGTAGTAGGAGTAGTGCGCAAGTATCAATTAATTTGACAAATCTGAAATACATAAAATAAACTCAATACCTTAGAGTATAATCTGGATAAATTGTATATTTTCTTCCATTGTAGATTTGGGAGCCATTCACAAGCCAACGTACAATGGGCGCTGGTGAACCATCGACTTTACAAGTAAGTTTTACTAGTTCGTCCTTTTTACTTTCTAGTAATTCGCTTTGGCTTATTATAACAATAGGAGGAGCATTTCTAACCCTAGGTTCTGGTTCTGTATGAATAGTTTTATTTTTATTATTTCTTGGCACTTCTGAAAATTAAAAATGCATTGCATTAGTAATCTATATATATAAAATTCAAAGTCCTGACTGACTGACTGACTGACTGACTTATATATCAACGTACAGCCTAAACCGCTGGGGTTAGAAACTTGAAATTTCGACAGTAGGTTTCTTTTGTGACGTAGGCGCTCACTAAGGAAGGATTTTTCGAAATTCCACCCCTAAGGGGGTGAAATAGGGGATGAAAGTTTGTATGAAAGTCCATCATTTTTCAAGTAATATCCATGAAACTTGGTATTTGAGCTACCGGTTCAAAATGAAGAAATACGAGTTTCGCAATTTTTGAAAATTCTACCCCCATAGGGCTGAAACAGGGGTTGAAAGTTTGTAGGAAAGTCCGTCATTTTTCAAGCTGTAGACATGAAACTTGGTGTTTGGGATTTCGGTTTGAAATGAAAAAATACGTGAGTCACAGTTTTTGAAAATTCTATCCCCAAGGACGTCAAATATAGAGTTTGTCCTTCAATCAAGCCGAAATAGAGCAACGGATCTACGTGACTTTTTGCATGGGTATAGTTAAGGACCTGGAGAGTGGAGAGTGACATAGGCTTCTTTTTATCCCGGAAAATTAAGCAGTGCCTGTGGGAATTAAAAAGTTATGCCACGCGAACGAAGTCGCGGGCGTGGAAATATAAAATTAAAAATATATATTAAATAGGTACAGTGTTATACTTAGTACCTGTACCGGACACTGAAACATGGAATTTATATCCAACTTATTTATCACTATTGAAGGCTTTAACGTAGTATCTTCCTTGAAGACTAGGTTGGGCATTTATAATTTTTAGATTTATCAAAAGAAACATGAAAATGATCACTGCTTTTATTAATTTCTTTATTATTTTGGTGTAAAATATTGGGTAAAATAGTGACTAAAGCTGCCTTTTCCTTTGTCGTTACTGCAATATGTTCGTGTGAATGTGTTATGTAATCAATCCAATTCTAAAACTCCATGTTTCTTGATGATATTATAATAATTGTTATATTTAAGTATGGCTGATTTATGTATGTAACTTTACATTACGTATTATTTTTTTTATGTAATAACTTAACCTAAATGTAAAATACTTAACCTAAAGGTAATAAACTTAAATGTAAAATAAGGAAAAAAAATGTAACCTTATTAGAAATCTCAGCACATTTTGAGAAATATTTATTTTTATTATGCGTTTGGGAAGGAACTGGCCTCTAAGATACGGATCCTCCTCGTTAAGGGGCCAGGAATTCACTTTATTATTATTGTAATTGAAGTTAATTTGATGATAAAGATTTCTATTTCTATTTCTATTTGACTTTTGTATTTAGAGTATAAGAGGACTGTATTTTAGGGGGGTTTGTGTTGCGATATTCCCTATTCCGACCAAACCGATGTTGTCGCCACGGTACAAGTGGTGCCACCGGACGTAGGTACGTTAGCATCATACCTCATGAAACATGATGAAACAGAAAGTATAACTCTCTCGTATAACTAACTCGCTCTCTCTCTAATAACGCGAGGCTAGGAAGCGTGGTATTAACTAAGACTTAAGACTGTTCCTTCATCGGCTCGGCGCGCTGCCCGTCCCGCAGGCGACGTACGACCCGTGGCTGCGGAGAGCTCACCGACGCTCACCGACGCTCGCGGCCGCCACCAATTCTCCAACCGAACGTGGCCAGCCGCTGCGCGCTAGGAGGCGGCGCAGAAACCGCGCGCCTCGCCCGCGCCGTACCGAACCATCTGCTGCCACGACGCCTCACCCAAGGCAGCGGAGAGCTGAACCAACCGCCGCGCACCGACCACCAGCAGAGACCGATCGGATACCCAGCCAGGCATCCGCCGCCCGGCGACAATCCAACCCACCGACAACCACGCAGACCGAGGCGCCCACGAGAAATACCGTATTTCTCGTGGGCGCCTCAATCAAATACTGATATCAAATACGGAGCACACTCAACGATTAGCTACGAGCTCAACGCAGGCCGATGCTCCACACCAACGTCGGACTACAGTGCCACACCCGGCCCGACAGCCCACTCAGCTCCTCTTTACGCCCCCCATGCCGCTGTACCGACCCAGGGAGAAGCGCAGACAAACCCGGACATCATGGCCATAGTTCGGGTTGTTATAGCAGAGGCGCTGATGACCGCGCTGATAGCGTACCTGCAGGGCCAGGGCGCAATCCCAGCATTAACAGCAGGAATGGCGGTGATCACGCGGCTCCATTCCTGCTGAGAGTAATCTATTGGAACCCAGGCTGGATCAGAGGACATATTCGCTAGCTTAATTCACTCGCCCAGTCGCAGGACGTCCACGTTATCCTCCTGGGCGAAACTAAGCTCGCGGACCACATAGAGCTCCGAATACCGAACTACTTCATGTACCGGCACCTACAGAGGAACGGCGGCCCTGGTGCGGAGAGACCTAGTACATGAAGAGTTAGAACACGCACCCTATAGATCTCTGCGTACGCAGAGAGTGCGTTGACGCGCCGGGGACAAGGAGCTCAACCTGTATGCCGCCTATAAACCACCGAACGAGACCTTCTGCAACACCGACCTCCACACACTCCTCGAGTCGCCAGCCCCCACACTAGTCGTGGGCGATTTGAACGCGAAGCACCAGGCGTGGGGCTCGCACGTCAACACCACGGCCGGAAGGATGCTACTCGAGGACAGCGAACGCCACAACTATGGTGTGTAATTGGGCCCGGGCGCGCCGACCAATATACCGTCAGACCACCGCGCCGCCCCAGACGTCCTCGACATCGTGTTGCATCACCGACTTGACCACCCCATCAGTGTCGAACCCATGTACGATCTCGACACAGAGCACCTGCCAATACTGGTCACGCTCAACCTCCAGCGTGACTTCACCATAGCAAGCCCTCCTAAGACTAAAACGAACTGGCAGAAGTACGCAGCCGCGCTGTCAGAGCTAGAGTTCGCAGGACCCATCTCGACCCCAGCTGACGTTGACCGAGCCGCCATTTCTATCATGGTGGCCATACAACAGGCCAAGAGCGAGGCCATACCATACCTCAGCCTAAAAGGAATTCAATTTGGATAGATAACGTGATTTGGGAATACCTGATAATACAAAATATGATACCCGATGCAATGTTTTTGATTAAAGTTATTGAGGTCAGGTATAGACGAGCGGGTATTCGAAATTCTGATTAACGTTAAACATAACTTGGGGTTCGCAGGTTGGTTTCTTTAATGTTACCATACCTGGTTATGTAATTTAGACTTTTTTCTGTTTTATTGAAAAGTTTTATTTTTCTACCCTCATAGATAGAAAGTTTGTTTTCGCTTGACCTGTAATCCTGACAAAGTTAAGTTGTTAACGCAATTAGGAATAGATACAATAGCCCAAATGGTTTTCTTTTGAGAAAATTTAAATAATGGTGTGCTTTTACATCCAGAATGTAAAATATAAAACCCTGCATAAGATTGGACGATTTGGATGAGAAAAGCTTGGATATGGCCTAAGAATATGTTGTCAGATATTTAATTACTCTGTGTAAAATAGTGACAAATTATTAACTGACCGCTGATGGAAGAGTTTGGAATAAGTCTAAGTATCAGTTATGCAAGTAGCTCATGAGTCATTGATAGGTGAACCTCTAGTTGCTGGTCGATGATGGGATAGTAGATTGGAGGCCACTTGTCGGAATTTCGGCAGTTATACAAGTAGCTCATGTGTCCTTGATAGGTGGACCTCCGTTAGATGGTCGTTGATGGGATAGTAGATTGGAGGCCACTTGTTGGAATTCTATTAATGGTTAACGGATTCATGAATAAGACGTTCTAAATGTTGCTGTTTTAGATCTCAGCAACTGTACCAGTCGCCATCCAGGGACGGATGCGTGCGCAGGAGGGCCGGGTGTTGTCGCCACGGTACAAGTGGCGCCACCGGACGTACGTTAGCATTATAGGTACTTCATGAAACAGAAAGTATAATACCTGTCAATTTGACTTGTTTCATGTCATTTGATTTAATCGGCGGATACGGAAGCCATGTTGAAAATGGTTAGTAAAAATACGAGTGTTTTGACGATGGTAATTTAGTCTCCATCTAGACTCAAACGATTATTGAATATCTTCGGTGTTTAGATCGTTATTTTGATTATGAGCTTGCAGTAGCAACTGCGGCCTGGTCAAAGATTTAATTGATGTGTTTAATTGTTCAAAGATTTAATTGATGTGTTCAAATTGTTCAAAGATTTAATTGATTGATGTTAAGAATGGTGGGCGCCATTTTTGTAATTTTATGTTGAAATAACTTAAATTGAGCAGTAGAAGACATGATTTGTTAATTACTTCTATGTTTTATTTTAATCTGCCTTCTGGTTGATAACACCGATATCACCAATTAGCAGGCAATAAGAATCTACTGCCCACCTTTCGATGTCGCCGATCTGCTTAGCCGGATCGATGAAGTCAGCTGTTATCCCGCAAGACAGCTCGTCCCGTTTCTAGGTTAAATGTCCACACGTCACACACACACACACACACACATACACACTAATGTTGTTAGGAAGCTGCCAATAAAATAATATTAATTGTTAGAATTGCGCGACGTTAATTTCTTCACAGGAAAAAGTCTATTTATCGGCGGTCACGTTGCGTTTTAATTGGACGAACAAAAGGGATTACGACACGTCCACGCAGGATGGTGCGGAACTCGACAGCCACTGTGACGCGGCGCTAGTCTCGGGCGCCCGCGTCAATCGGCGAAGAAAAGAACCGAAAAAAGTGGGTAGTTTAAAAACTCATCACCCACGAATTGACAATATCTGACGTTTGCTCAGATTAAATAGGAATATCGAACACAGACTAAAAGTAAATGATTGATTAGTCCAATATTTATGAACACACAGCTAATTACGTATTGTTATGACAGCTTTCTTGTTATTTACTAAAATAATGTATACCTATTCTGTGGTGGTTCGGAACACTTTGTGCGCGAGTCGAACTTGACCGGTTTTGTAAAAATTTAATTAATGCACTTATCCATGCCCATTTCATTTGTGATTTTTCTGCAAATACTTACCTTCACGTTGTGTTTCATGATATTCCATGCTCGTTTGAGATACCCTAGTTATTTTTTCATTTGATTTAGTGTACCCAATGACCTAAAAATTTACAATGATCCAATTTTAATCATCATAGGTAATTGCCGTATAGATAATTATTACTTCTTTGATAATTGCCACACCACATAATGTGTCGTGATTCTCACCAGAAACAAGCAAATTCCATTCAGGGGATTTTTTGTAAAATATGCATAAATATTTTCTCACCGCAATCGTAAATGTCTCTTTTGGAAGAGTAAATAAGTCTGTAATGTAAAACTGCTTTTCATCGTCTATCAAGTGTAGTGCCAATAACGGTACAATAATATTATTATCCCTATCTCGGATTTCAACACTTTTTAATGTAACATCCCTTTCTTCGTTGGTTAATGAGATCGCCAAATATGATTCTGTACCTGAAAATTGCACCAACCAAGAGATATAATACAAGCATCCAAGATAGCTTAGGATAATGAATCGGCACTATGAAGGATCCAGGATGATTATTTTGTTAACTACCGGCCATTTATTAATCCTTAACAATACTATTATATTAAAGGAGAAACCGATAGACGAGACCCTAGTAACCAAGATGTCAAATCATAATGTAACGCTGTTGTCACGAGTAACTCGGAAACTAAGATAATTACTACATTAAGGACATGGATTGAAAATAGAAAATATGCTACAGCAAAAGTAAATAATCATGAAAAAGATCTGGCAAACTTTGGTCCTGAACACGTCGTCAGTCTGAAGTGAACCATTTTTAGTAGGTAATAACTAGAAGATCTTGATGCCAATATGTAAAACTGTGATTATACAGGATAGATTATTATCAATAGCAATATTACAAAACTGATGACTAGTACTTAATTGAAAAATTTCACTGAATTTCCGCAATTTTGTGTATTTATATTGTCTGACATTTAATTTATTTAATTTCTTAATTTTAACTTATTAATGTGATTTTTTGTTATTATTATAGGTATTCTTTAATTAATTTTGTTTGTGACATATATTTCTTGCTATTGTCAGATATATAATCATTACTTTATTTTTCGCATTGTTAAAATTAATCTAAATATTTATATACTTCAATCGGGGTTTAACTGTCAAATATTATAATATTTTTTTTAGATTAAGGATAATAGTTATCTGATAAACAAGAGTGAAATAGTAGATTGTATTATAAGGGAGCAAAATAATATTTTTACGGCGAGGGCGCTTTTTTGAATCCAGAACGAAGTGAGGGATTCTAGAGTAGAATCCTGAGCGTAGCGAGGGATTCTTTAGTAGAATCCTGAACGTAGCGAGGGATTCAAAGTACGTCGCCCGAGCCAAAAATATATTTGCGCCCGAATGATACACTCTACTTTTCATCACCCTGTATGAGAAAATTTGGTTCCCGCGGGAACTCTTTAATTTCCCGGGATAAAAAGCATAATATGTGCTATTTCCAGACTTTAATCTATCTCTGTGCCAAATTTTATCCAGATCCGTTCAGCCGTTCGGGCGTAATTGAGTAACAAACATCCATACATCCATACATCCACACATCCATCCAAACTTTCGCCTTTATAATAATATTCATTTAATTTTTTTTTTTTTTTTTAAATATATATATCCACTACCTTTACTAGTAGCCCTTTCGTTAGATAAAATTCAGAAATTATAAATTCCTAAATTGACCCTGCCGGGGATCGAACCCGGGACCTCCGCACGTTAAGGCAGCAGCGCTCAACACTGCGCCACGGAGGTCGTCAATTTGCGTTGGCGCTGAACACTAAGATGTTCCAAATTCAATAAGTGCGCGGCAAAGATAATTGCGGCGCACTTACGAGTATAAAGAGGATTAAAAACTCATTACTGCCCGCTAAAAGTTTCTTATAGAAAACACCACCTTTGAGCGCACATAAAGGCGAACCAAGTCGTCCTTTTCGAATACATGGGATGAAAAGTTGTTTTTTAACCGCGTGCTCAATTTTGATGACCAAGCAAGCGAAGGATTCTAAAATTGAATCACGAGCGCAGCGAGTAATTCAAAAATTAGAATCCTGAGCGTCAGCGAGGGAATCAAAAGAGCACGAGGTGAAAAATCTTTTCACTCGAGTGCAACACGTAACTTTTCATCCCACCTCAGCGAGGAAATGACTAAATGCTGTGAGTTTTTAACAAATTAAAAACGGTTGTACGGAAATTCGGCACCATAGAGGTAGAAGTAAATAGGTTTTAATGATGTTTTGAATTCATAAACTTCATAGACGAGTGATATTTACTAACGTGCACACGATGTTCTAAATTCAATTTACTTTATCCTCAAGAGGATAATAACGGCTTTTGCATTCAGATATCGAAATAGTAAAAATACTCTTTCCGAGATGGTGAGATGAAAAAATAATTTTGCACGCCAAACCTGGCAGGATATGTGGATACTATAATATATTATTATTTATTAACACCCATGTAAAAAAGATACATGTACCATATTCTGGCAAAAATAAATGATAATGATGATTATGATAATGATTACACTAATAGCTTACCGAAATCAGGTTTTGTTGAAGTCTCATCTAAGGTACTTGGTTTAACAGAAGAAAAGCCATGTCGGAAACTTACAGATGTCGAAGCACTTACAACTAGTGTAATATTAGCACAATTGTGTATTTTTATGGTGTATTCACCCGGTTCACCTTGCATTTTGTAGATCTGAAAAAAAGAAAAACAAAAAAATAATTAATAATGGGGCGTTTAAAACCTCGTAGTTGCGGTTTTAAGGTGACATGAATTATTATCACCATACCTATTCTCTTTTTTAATTATTTTGGCATTCAAAAAAGTTCAGTGAACTATGAAATAGAGTCAAATAGGGTTGATGTAGAATTTTAGTACCTATAGGGTCACTGAAGAACTGATTTGGACTATATTTAGTAAAAAAAAAAAAAGTAAGAAATGTCCACGATATTATTTTTTATTTGCTTTATAATGTTACCAGGGATGAGAAATATGAAGACATAAACCACGTGAATGATTTTTTGAAAGATAGTAGTTGTGTCTATCAAAATAATTATACACAACTACAACATACGCAAATTAGAGGGTCTAACTACAAAAAAAGATAAAAATTACATACAGATGTTTTCTGTGAGTTTATTAATCCTTCAAGTGATGTTAAACCACCATGTGGTCCATGCACATCGAGATAATTATAATTTAAGGGTGCAGGTGATGATAAGGCTATAAGAATCTCCCATAATTTGCTGTCCACTGTAAACTGAAAACAAATAAACATTTGACAATGTGTTAACTTTAAGGAAGCAAGCCCCTAAAACTATAAACTAAAAGACAAGAGATATCTAAAGTGCAGTTATCTAGCTAAGAGATAACTGCACTTTTGGTAACTATCGCCAGGAAGGCTGATTCACTATTTGGTGCGTATAGAACTCTCCTCTGATGGAATTTGTGACGGTCTGACCGCAAGTGGCTGTAGCAAGTGGACCTGACTACTTATCGCCGCTCAAAGACGAGTTATTACGACGACGACGACGACGACGACGATGACGACGACTACGATAACGAGTAGGTAATTTGAATGTTACTTGGTAATAAAGCCTGACGTTATATAATATATTTGTAATTAATTATTCAAGACATTATTTATTTAATAAAGATGTTATTCCTGTGAAATGTTATCCTAATACTAGAACATACTTGTACCTACTGTGTTATTTAAATACTTGAAAATTTGTACGTCAGGGTTGCCTGACTGGATATGCTGCGACTTGTCATACTGTAACTATCATTGTAACACATATTCAGACAAATAAATAATTCATTCTATTCTATTCTATTGTTACCAACAATGAACAATACCTAGGTACTCTGATTCATGTATAGTATTAAAGTATGCGCAGTACCTATGTGAACAGTATAAAAACTGTCGCTATTCATCGGGGCATTTACTAGATATCGCCTCTCAAAGACGTAATAAACTTACAAAAAATAGCTCAAGTGTAGCCGCGTTCATGTGCTAAGCGTTGAATTAATTGCTATGCTATTCATAAAGTACGGGACCGAATTTTAATTCGTCTCAAATCTAAAGTTTTTTATACAAACAAACTTTTACAAGTGCTTCTGAATCGTCCATTGCATTGGACGAAAGCACTGGTTCGAAATTTAATAGTTAAAAGTTAATCTGATAAAATTATCTGCAAGATGGCTGTTGGATAATTGGTGGTTCATTTTATTAGGACTGCATTGTTTTTGTATAAATGCATATTGCATACCTACATTTTGTTGAAAGAACTTCGAGACGTAGGTATATCAGCATTTTGCTCAGGTTTTTACTGAAGGACGTAAAAGAGCTCAAAATTGAGATATTGTGGGCTAATCTATAGACTGTCTAAGCTAAGTCTGCATCAGTAAGAAAATGGTAGAATTTGAAAATCTGTTGATGACAACACAGAGTGATATGTGAAAAAACGCACTTGATGCTTGTGTTTTTTGTTTTTAATCTGCTTTCCTGGGAGTGTGGTCATTGTTCGTTTTAGTACATTTCAAAGAGTAAAATGTAAATAGAGGGCACAATTTTGACAGCGT
Source organism: Erebia ligea (assembly GCA_917051295.2). Taxonomy (NCBI): domain Eukaryota; kingdom Metazoa; phylum Arthropoda; class Insecta; order Lepidoptera; family Nymphalidae; genus Erebia; species Erebia ligea. Next base: position 7,025,612 of record OU785241.1, read on the forward strand.
AATAAGCATAGAGCATACATCATACATGATCCCCTTATTTATATAAATTTTATATGTTTGTTATTGTAAGGAGAAGGTTCTTATGAAGGAAAAACTAAGAAACGCGGAACATTAAAAAATTAGAGAAAACTTAACGACCATATTAACTTTTCTAATCGTAATATAACCTTTTTTCCTTTTGTAACCTTATGGTGTTTGACATAACTGCCAATTGTGTGACAGTTGGCGCAAATAAAATAATAAAGGGGTTGTTTCAAATTTATATGGAGCCTGGGCCAGGTATTTGTACGGTATTTCAAAATGTTCGGGGTCATAAAAAAGTAACATTTTTTTCTTTATTTCTTACTAAAAAGTTCAATTTACGAGGTACAATGCGAAATTATTTTGCAAAATAAAAGCGCAACAACATGCGTCCATTTTGACATTGACGTATACTTATTACACGTGTCATGATGACATTTAACATAAAATTACCTGGGAAATGTGAATTAACCTTAAAATATCCAACAGCAGTCAGATTGATGGATGGATGCGCTGCGAGAGTTGCTATTCTACAAATGTACCTAATTAAACATTTTATTTTTGTACCTCTTAATCACTGTAAAACTGCCAAAAAGCATATTTTATTTTGTTTTCTATGATTTTATACTATTTTTTGGAATACTGTACAAGTACCTGGCCCAAGATGAAACAACCCCTTTATCATTTCTTAGTGCACATTTCACAGTCGATTCAATTGTACAGATGCCCGCGACTTCGTCCGCGTGAATTGGGGTTTTTTGGTTCCCGCGGGAGCTCTTTTAATTTTCCGGGATAAAAAGTAGCATAATATTATGTGTTATTCCAGACTATAATCTTTCTCTGTGCCAAATTTCATCCAGATCCGTTCAGCTAATGGGGCGTGATTGAGTAACAAACATCCATCCAAACTTTCGCATTTATATATTAGTAGCTGATGCCCGCGACTTCGTCCGCGTGGATTGAGGTTTTTCGGTTCCCGCGGGAACTCTTTAATTTTCCGGGATAAAAAGTACCCTATTATTTAATCCGGACTTCTAACTTTACGTGTGCAAAATTTCAAAGCAATCGGTTCAGTAGTTACGGCGTGAAAGCGGAACAAACATACAAACAAACTCACTTTCCCATTTATAATAGTAAGGATAGTAATAGTAATATTAATAGATAAAGTCTGGCCACGCTAACTCTGCCACGGAATAAAAGGGCAACACTTAAAAAAAAGTAAAAACATTCGTCTAATCTGTGTTCTTACATTTGTCACTGATTTGTCAATTCAGCTATCAGTTCGTTATAATATTTCGAAAATAAAAGTGAAAATAGTGAAATAATGGATAAACCTATTCAAAATAATGTGTGCGAGTTATTTTATAACATGATTCTTAAATTCTAAGAAGTAAAGGAAGATCACGATGCTGTCCTAAGCCAAAAACAACAATGTTTACAAGAAATTGAAGAGTCGACAAGTAAGTTGACCAAACGGTTTTGATATTTTGCCTTTCGATCTTTGAATACAATACTAGATTATTTATATAAAACGTTTAAACGGTTTATATTCGCCTGTTCATATCCTGTAATTATGATGGATAATATGCGAAAAAAACTGACAGCAAAATCCTATCAAGTTTTAATACTTTTTATTAATTATAGTATAAATTCAAGGTGGAATAAGAGAAGAGTTAAAGCCTCATCTCCAGGATGCCCTTCAGAAACTTGGAATAAGTCAATCCATCCATCTCAAATTGAAATTTTGTTTTTTTTGGGGTGGGATTTTAGATTTGGAAACGTGCTGCCTTGATCAAAAGCTGTCGCGTCTAAGGAGGGGTCAAGAGAATCTAGACGGAACCCCCAACTATTTTTTGCCGAAAATGCGAAAAAAATAAATTATTTTCATTTATTTCCAGGTTTATGCGAACGAACCTTAAGAGTTATTAAAAATGAGGGCCAAACTAATCAGGGAATCTGGAGGACTCCCGGCAAAAAGCGTGCAGCACGGGAAACAAAAGTCAATATTGATAATTTTTATTGTTTTATTTTATTTTTTGTTTTATTGATTCTGATTATTAATGTTATGTCTTTGGTGTACAATAAAGAATATTTCATTCATTTCATTTTATGTTTTAATTCATTTATGCTCTCCTTAAGTAATTCAAAAGATCTCCCCTGATCAAGTAATAATTTTTGTTGTTAATCTTTAGCATCAGTAGATTCATACTAATATTAGTAGTAGCGAAGAGTAGTTAGCGAAAATAACCGTTTGTCTATTACCTTTTTTGACTCATCCCCTGAACAAAAACATATGGTTTCTGCGTGAATTTATAGCTGGAATCCACGCAGACGAATTCACGGCAAATATTATATATAAAATTTATATAAATACGGGGATCATGTATGCTCTACCTTATTACGCTGTCAAAATTGTGCCCTCTATTTACATTTTACTCTTTGAAATGTACTAAAACGAACAATGACCACACTCCCAGGAAAGCAGATTAAAAACAAAAAACACAAGTATCAAGTGCGTTTTTTCGCATTACACTCTGTGTTGTCATCAACAGATTTTCAAATTCTACCATTTTCTTACTGCTGCAGACTTAGCTTAGCCAGTCTATAAGACAGGACAACGTCTGTCGGGTCAGCTAGTACATAATAAATGATGAAATGATAAATAATAAATTAACGCGCCGCCCGCGCATCCTTCGCAAGCCTATTCGCAAAAAATTGGCAAAAAACGGAACCCTTATGGATTCGTCATGTCTGTCTGTCGGTCTGCCCGTCCGTATGTCACAGCCACTTTTTTCCGAAACTATAAGAATTATATTATACTGTTGAAACTTGGTAAGTACTAAGTAGATGTATTCTGTGAACCGCATTAAGATTTTCACACAAAAATAGAAAAAAAACAATAAACAATAAAGGGTTCCCCTCCCCATTCTTAGAACTGAAACTCAAAATTTTTTTTTCATCAAACCCATATGATACGAGTGGGCTATCTAGGACAGGTCTTCAAAAATGATATTGAGGTTTCTAATATCATTTTTTTCTAAACTTTTTCTAAAGTTTGCGCGAGAGACACTTCCAAATTGGTAAAATGTGTGTCCCCCCCCTGTAACTTCTAAAATAAGAGAATGATAAAACTAAAAAAATATATAATGTACATTGCCATGCAAACTTCCACCGAAAATTGGTTTGAACGAGATCTAGTAAGTAGTTTTTTTTAAATAATTTAAAACTTACTACAGGTTTATACGGAACCCTCGGTGCGCGAGTCCGACTCGCACTTGGCCGGTTTTTTTATTTAGGGTTCCCATACAAAGGCTCCCTGAGGTTCCCAGGCTACTTGCATAAGTAGCCTGAGCTATTATTACACGTCTTGTTTAATTATGCTAAACTAGCTTATGCCCGCGACTTCGTCCGCGTGGTTTAAGTATTTTTCCCCACAGGCATTCCTTAATTTTCCGGGATAAAAAGTAGCCTATGTCACTCTCAAGGTACCTCAATACCCGTGCAAAAAATCACGTTGATCCGTTGCTGCGGGGTGATTGAAGGACAAACTCTATTTAAAGGCCTTGGGGATCGAAATTTCAGAAATGGTGAAAATGTACTTCTTCATATTTACCCAAAAGCTCAAATATCAAGTTTAATGGCTTTAACTTGAAAAATGAATGACTTTCATACAAATTTCAATCCCTATTTTACCCTTTTGGGGGTGAAATTTTGAAAAACTGTGATACACGTATATTTTTACCAAGTTTCGTTAATATAACTTGAAAAATATCGTGAGAAATGCAGGACTTTCATACAAACTTTCATCCCATAATTCAACACTTTAGGCGCCGAATTTTTAAAAATGGTGAATTACTTCTTCATGTTTAACTGGAAGTCCAAGTGCTAAGTTTCATGGCTATAACTTGAAAAATGAAGAACTTTCATACAAACTTTCAACCCTTATTTTAACCCTTTGGGGGTGGAATTTTGTAAAACTGTGACACATGATCTTCTTTATTTTTTATCGAAAGCCAAAATACCAAGTTTCGTTGATCTAATTTGAAAAACTTTCATACAACCTTTCATCCCCTATTTCACCCCTTTGGGAATTTTCAAAAATGTTGAAACACGTACTTCTTCATATTTAACCAAAAGCCCAAATGCTATGTTTCATAGCTATAACTTGAGAAATGAAGGGCTTTCATACAAACTTTCAACCCCAATTTACCCCTTTGGGGGTAGAATTTTGAAAAATTGTGACACACGTACTCCTTTATTTTTTATTTAAAGCCAAAATACCAAGTTTCGTTGATATAACATGAGAAATATCTTGAGAAATGAAGGACTTGCATACAAACTTACATCCCCTATTTCACCCCTTCGGGGGTAGAATTTTCAAAAATTGTGAAACACGTGTTTCTTCATTTTTAACTGGTAGCTCATATACCAAGTTTCATGGATATAACTTGAGAAATGACGGACTATCATACAAACTTTCACCCCCTATTTCACCCCCTTAGGGATGGAATTTTAAAAAATCCATTTTTAGTGTGCGCGTACGTCACAAAAGGAACCTACTGTCAAAATTTCAAGTTTCTAGCCCCAGTGGTTTAGGCTGTGCGTTGATATATAAGTCAGTCAGTCAGTCAGGACTTTGAATTTTATATATATAGATATAGATTTAGTATACATATTTTATGTTAGTGTTTGTGTGTAGTATTTAAATATCTCTTGTTTAAGTTATTTACGATTTAAGTATTCAAAATAACATGTACCTATCACCTTTTAGATCACCTGTGATAATACTAATATAAATACAATCTGAATCAGGAAAATTAACAGTAAGGAGCTACTCGTGACTACTGTATCTAGTATCTACTGAGTTGGTGATTCATATTAATAGCGATCTCTTTATGTCCCGCCCACTATTTGTGTTTCATAAAAATCTGGTAGCACTCGAAACGTCAAAAATGTTGTTTATTTAAAAATTCTATGTAGTAGTAAAGACCTCGGCGTCTTATTCTGAGAGTCAGAGGAACTAAGTGTGCTCCTCTAACTTTCAGGAGTTATGTGCTTTTTAACCCAAAAATATCACTAGCTTTAACGATGAAGTCAAATATTGTGAGGAAACCTGCGTATACCTTTGTGTTTTATTTTTACTGCATATCCCCACTTGGCCTATGACTTAAACCATAGCCGTCTCTATCCCCTGTAAGATAATCTAAATTTAATATTATCCCCTGTAAAGTAATCTGTAAAAAACTTACTGTAGAATCTTCACATTTATGATATGTCTTACGCAGTAGATTAATCCTTTTACTCCTTAAATTTGATAAAATATATTTGATGATCTGAAATCATAAAAAAGATATCGCAACGCATTGTCATGAACCCATTTTCAAAACTATTTTTTGTTTTCTCGTTTTATTTTATTTAATTAGTGACACGTAGTAGATATTTATTTATGGCACATTTAGGTTTACACGTTATTGAAATACATTTCATTAAATAACTATAGGTACATATAAATTAAAAATAAAATCTAAATAATTAAAACGAAATTTACTACAAAATTGTTAAATAAAAATTATTAGTCAAAAAAAAGCCCACCCTGGGTGTTCCTGGTACAAATGTGCACGGAACGCTAGCGGTATTACCGCGCTGGATGGCCAACGACAGCCTCTGCACCTGTGCTCTGCACCAAGAACGCCTCAGAGCAGGGGTCACTACCCAACTACTGAAATAAACTTTTTTGCCTCTAGATATTACTAAAGTATAGTATAAAATTACATCTCTAAATGCGAGATTGCTATCTTTTTCAAAATACTTCCTGCGGAAAGGGATAGCAAAACATTTAGAGCTGTCTTGTAATAAAGACGACAAAATGTCGTCCTGTATTTTATGTAATAGCTCTTACCTGGTCAACATCATCTTTGTAGATATGAAAGACCTGTCCGGAAGTAGCTGCAGCGAGGTTATCGTAGACTGTTTGTTGCTCTTCAATTATTATTTTAACTTTACCCTCACAATCACCGGTTAAAAGAAAATTTACCTGTAACAAGCTAAACAATACAACTGCATCTGCGACTTGCCAGTCGCCTTTTTGCTTGACTTTCACAGGCAAGTATTAAGTATTGTCTCTGAAATAATAATTTCTCAAATCTTCACTAAGCACGGGACTACCCTGACTATACAACCTTTATAGATAAACAGAACTATCAAAATTGATTCAGGTTCGAGGAATTTATAGAGTAACATCGACAAAAACCAGATCAAATTGCCAAGGTTACTTTGGTTTCGGGAATAAAATATGTAGGCCAAGTTGCACTAAATCCATTCAGTAGTTTTAGCTAGATGTGTGAACAGACAGACCAAAAATTTAAATACAATTCTGTTATGGGCTTCACATAGGTAATGTTTCCTCCAGATAGAGTTTTCCTGTTAGATATCGTATAATTTACGTATCTTCTTCATCTGACCAGCCTCGGTTTCACTCATCTACGTTATCCAGAGAACCTACATGCCAAATCACAAGAGTTTATAATATCGAGCTATATTTCTATATTTTATGAATGTTGATATGTCTATCAGTCGAGTCCTTTTAGGTAATTTTAGCTAAGAAAGAAAGAATGGTGATTAATAATCGATTACCTGAATCGATTTCTCTTGCGCCAAAGCTTTGACGACATCATATAACAAGTAATCCTTAGCATACGCGTCAGTAAAAACATACAAAAATGAATGCGGTTTGCTCTTATTAAGCGCAAGCTGGATCCCTGTCATCGCCATTTCTGGACAGTCGTAACCATTGTTTGGTATTATTTTCTCTAATTCACTTTTGAATTCAAGGCTTTCGTTTGTTTTGACTCGACAATATACATCTGCAAAGTTCAAATGAAAGTTTTAAGCCCTGTCGCATACTATCAGGAAGTTCTGTCAGAAATTCGGACGCGTGCTGGAAGGCACTCTGCTCGTGCATTTTGTACTAGATCCTCAGCCCTTAGATACCCCGCTAACTGGTAGACTATTGCCAGATCGGACGTTCCCTTCCTATGTTCGTAAATTAACATGGACTGAATATTTTCTGTCAGAAATTACTGATAATAATATGCGGCTGGGCTTTGAGTTCTGATAATAAAACAAGGAGCTTTAAGAGTTTTCGAATGTCTCAGTTCCGAATCGACGTGAGATAATACGTATCTATACTATTATTATAAATGCAAAAGTTTGGCTGGATGGATGGATGGATGAACGTTTCTGGATGAAATTTAGCACTGAGATAAAATATAGTCTGGAATAACACATAGGCTGCTTTTTATCCCAGAAAATTAAAGAGTTCCCGCGGAACCCATAAAACCGTTCAATGTATATATGTTCCATATGTTTGTGAAAGCTTGGGGTTTCAAAAACGAAAATTTGAATGAAACAGACGGACAACGAAGTGATCCTATAATAATGGTTCCTTTTTTCCTCTTGATGTACGGAACCCTAAAAAGAAGTGACTTCAGACAGAAAAGCTTTTGGCATAATTTCCGCCAAACTTCACTTCGATAGTTAATGAGAGGAAAATATTACAAAACTAGTGGGCCCGGCAGACGTAGTCCTGCCTTGAAGCTGAAGAACCCGATTGCAGCGCCCCCTGTCGGGTCCAATTGTGAATATAAACCATCTCGAGACCCACACAAACACACTCAAAAAATTCCATCTAAATCGGTCAAGCCGTTCTCGAGTTTTAGCGAGGCAAACGAACAGCAATTGATTTTTATATATATAGAGTTAAGATAGATGTCGTTTAAATTAGGTACTTACCGGGATCATTGAAAGTCACAATAATAAATTCATCTATTTGTGATGCATTGGATTTAAATACAGCTTCAAAAATGTCGTCGGTTCTCGCCGTAACTTGTGCGAGTTCCGGCTCCATGGAGCCTGTGTCATCAATCACAAATACAACACTACCCTTAGCTTCATCTCCACCAACATACTCGTACCTCAAAAGAACTAGTAAAGCTATAAAAATATAGATCTTTTTAATAACCATTGTATTAACACCACACTACACAACGTAGCAATTGCCAGTCATATTATTAAAATGATCGAAGAAGTAACATCCTATACTAATCTATCTATCTATATCTATACTTATAATAAAACTGTAACATGTCCAATTCTGTACATTGAAGATATTTTGAAAATTTTTTTTGGAGGGCACTCATTATTCGATACTGAAGCCAAATCTTTTCATTTTTGTCTGTCTGTCTGTCTGTCTGTCTGTCTGTATCTTGGCCGCGCATCACGCCGAAACTACTGAATAAATTCAAACGAAACTTGGCATGATTTGAGCCCATACTACGAGGTAGGAAATAGGATACTTTTTATCCCGAAATTCTACCCCCGAAGGGGTGAAATAGGGGTTGAAAGTTTGTATGAAAGTCCTTAATTTCTCATGTTATAGCCATGAAACTTGATATATGAGCTGCGGGTTAAAAATGAAAACATGTGTGTCACAGTTTTTCAAAATTCCACCCCCGTAGGGGTGAAATAGGGGTTGAGAGTTTGTATGAAAATCCTTAATTTCTCAAGTTATAGCCATGAAACAGCATTTGGGCTTTCGTTAAAATATGAAGAAGTACGTATTTCACCATTATAGGGGGATTATACCGTGGGATAGCAATAAATGCTACTTTTTATCCTGGAAAATAAAGGAGTGCCTGTGGGAATTGAAAAAAACTTATGCCACGCGAATGAGTGATGCTCAATCACACCAGAACGGTTAAACGGATTTTGATGAACTTCGGCAACAAGATAGATTACAGTCTGTCAGTCTGATTACAGATGTCAGTCTGGAATAATACAAAGGCTACTTATTATCCCGGAAAATGGAGGTTTTACGGTTCCCGCGGGAACTCCTTAATTTTCCGGGATAAAAAGTAGCCTATGTGTTATTCCAGACTATAATCTATCTATGTGCCAAATTTCATCCAGATCCGTTCAGCCGTTGGGGCGTGATTGAGTAACAAACATCCAAATCCATACATCCATACATCCATCCAAACTTTCGCATTTATAATATTTATATATATTTGATGGAGTTAAAAAAACTTATTCCACGCAGACGAAGTCGCGGGCATCAGCTAGTCAGATATATTTTTATTAAACTAAATTTATCATACACACAATTATTATCACTGTTGGATATTAAATTTTTACGGCATAATTTATTTGTATGTTATCTATACTTTCGTAGATTGTATAAACCAAAACAAGTTTTTAAACCTGACTACAAAAGTTATACCAATTAAATTGTTTAGAAAAAAATACGTGTGGTGTCGTGGGACACCAGATAGGAACAAAGTTCCTTATATGTACCTACATAAATATTAATTTCAAGTTCTAGTCGAGGTAAAAAGAAAATAATTATTCAGGTATAAATTTTTTATTATGATTTTTTCTAATTAAAAAAAAAATCAAATTCAAATGATATTTATTCAAGTAAACTTTTACAAGTGCTTTTGAATCGTCGAGAATACCATTCCTACCGAGAAGAACCAGCAAGAAACTCGGCGGTTGCTCTTTTGAAAAAGTAATTTACAATTTCATTCATGTAAGTACATAAGTTAACCGCTGTCCTTAGCATTGCCGGAACGAGTTAAATGCTCTTTTGTCATTTACGTAATCTTCAGTATAATAAGCTTTTTTCAGAAACATACTTTATGGATTTCTTAAACTTGTATAAAGGCAAGTTTAAAATAGGTTGTAGAATTTCATGCACCACAGAGGGTTTTTTAATAACATGACGTGATATCAGCTAACCGGAAGGTGAACATTCACGGCACTATCAGTAAACGCCTCCACTTCCCAGGGTCAATCACTTCAGTCTATTCTTAGTGTTGCTGAGGCAATAATAGTTATTTGTGTTACATGGGGCCAAAGAAAATTTTTGTTCCCCGAGGGCGCTATTTTGAATTCAGAGCGAAGTGAAGGATTCTATAGTAGAATCCCGAGCGTAGCGAGGGGTTCTAAAGTAGAATCCTGAACGTAGCGAGGAATTCAATATACGCCGCCCGAGAACAAAAAATTTGTCCCCGAGTGACACACACTATTTTTCATCATTACGTATGAGAAAAAGCTAGGAGTATCAACCTACTATGTATGGGCATTACCTATACGTTAAGGCACCAATCAGAAGATACTCCTATCAACCTTCTATGTAATTGTATAGACATTATTTAGACGTATATTTAAAGTTTAAATAAAATGTAAAGACGTATATCCGATCAACAAAATATTGATCACGTGACTTCGGACCAATCAGAACAGAGAAATGCTAAGTCGTATATTCGATCAACAAATTGATGACGTGACTTCGGACCAATCAGAAGAGAGAAATGAAAAGTCCCATGGGCCTACAAGTTACACTTTGCTCCCGCTATCCTCTGAAGCCAATATGCGTTTTTCGAATAGGTATGATGAAAAAATAACTGAAATTTTGGAATCAACTCGGTAGGTAGTTAGGTACCCAATGATAAACAATTTTGTAAAGTAAAATTTATTACATATAAAGAAAGCCATAGTTATAACAAGTACTACTACACTTCAGCCCATTAACGTCCCACTGCTTGGCACAGGCCTCCACTCTCATAGGAGAGAGGGAATTAGAGCTTAGACCCACCACGCTGCTCCAATGCGGGTTGGCGGGCTTTAACGACTATTATCATGTTAGTGATAATAACCGGAACCGACGGCTTAACGTGCTCTACGAGGCACGGGGCTGAAACACCGCTAACTTCCTGACTCCGGGCTAGTACTGAGAATTTCTAGTCAGAAAAACCCAATACTCAATTATTATGGCCCAACCCAGGACTCGAACCCGGGACCTCGTCGGCCGCAGTCGAACATGCCAACCACTTGACCAACGAGGCAGTCAGTTAAACAAGTAAGTAAGTAAGTAAGTAAGCACATAAATTAAAATATTTCAAACTTAAAATCTACTTCCGTACATATTTTGTATCGAGGAACTTAGGTCCCGTTTACACACAGAAAAATCTCACCGAACATGCAGTGTTAAGTATAGAACTGCAGTTTACTCGTAGATAATATTTTGTACTGTATCTACGTATTTGGGAAGATTTACTTCGCATAATGGTATTAAAGGCATATTATATAATTCTTTTACATATATCTAAGTACGTACTTAAAGATTAGAATTTTCATATTATTAAAACCTTTGAACTTAATTCACGGATTTTAAATATGTCTTTGAAACCAAATGCTGTCTCGAATTCCTTGATGTTGCAGCAAAAAGTGAATCCTTTCTTTACGTCGCGCCACTCTGTACTTCTCATCCATTCTATTTCGTGACAGATGTCTTTGCAAAGCATGAGGGGAAAGGCTTCATATATGTTGATGTCAGGAATGTTGATCTGAATAATAGCGACTGCAGTGCCCTCGTCATGGTTGACTATAACCTGAAACAAAGCATTATAATATTATTAAATATTTAAATCATAATCAATCAAATAATCAATCAAATAAATGTTATAAATGCGAAAGTTTGGATGGATATATAGATGTATGGATGTATGTATGTAAGGATGTTTGTTACTCAATCACGCTCCAACGGTTGAACGGATCTGGATGAAATTTGGCACAGAGATAGATTATAGTCTGGAATTAAAGAGTTCCCGCGGGAACCGAAAAATCTCAATCCACGCGGACGAAGTCGCGGGCATCAGCTAGTTAGAGATAAATGTTAAACGCCGAATCAGACTCGGCTGGGCAGCGTTCGGGAAACTTGAAAATGAAAATGAAAATGATTTATTTCATGTAGGACAACTTGTGCCACTTATGATTAGTTTCACACGAAATTCCACAATTCCACATTCCGGCAATTCCACAGTGCCTGAAGACGAAATTCTTCGAACAGTGCGTGTTGCCAGTGATGACTTACGACTTCGGAACTTGGTACTATGCGCCTAGTAAGAAAGGTCAGGGTCACTCAGCGGGTTGTATAGAGGGCTATGCTCAGAGTGTATATTCGTGATCAAATCAGAAAAGAGGAGATTCCTAGGAGAAACAGAGTCACCGAGTCGTGAGTCGTGAGTCGCTAAGCTTAAGTGGCAATAGGTGGGGCACATAGAGCGAAGAACCAATTATAAGCGTTGGGGTCCCAAGGTGCTTGAATGGCGGCCTCGCAGCGGAAAGCGCAGCGTTGGAGACCCCCACTAGGCGGATGGACGATTTCAAGCGAGTAGCTGGGAGCCGTTGGAAGCAAGCGGCACAAGACCGTGATCTGTGGAGATCCATGCAGGAGACCTTCGTCTAGCAGTGGACGTCTTAGGTTATGACGACGACGGCGAAATTTGAATTTAAATAGCTACTTTATATTATACCAACATGTTATACATTTAAATTTTTTTTGATTTTGCCTTTTCCAGCAGAACACCCTACGAACAAAAGAACGACCCCGTTGTAATTTGTCAAAATTATTTACTGAGAGTCCATGTTAAAGAGATAACCTCATGTAGGTAGGTAGGTACTCTTTATAACGTTACTAGCTACGTAATGTACGTCTGTCCGTCTGCCTGTTACTTTTTCACGGTCCACGGAGTCCTATGAACATCTCGGGGACGGACAGAGGCTACTAGATCAACTGTATCTGAGATATTTTAATAAACCTTATATATCCAGTAGGTAATGGCTGTCAGATGCTCTTAGGTACAGTTACCGCTTAATGAAATAAAAATGCTTTAAAATCTGAAGTGAAGAGCTGCCTACCGACTCCAAGACATGAGACACAGATGGATATTGGAAGTCAAGACGCTCTTTGGATATTGCTTAATCCTGCGAAGTGTACTACACTTTGCTGGCTCAACGGTATCGGTATGTAAGATTAATGACACGGAGGTCAAAACAAGCACTTCGACTTACTTCTTTATATTTTAAAAAAATTACTTATTACTGCCTTACAACTACCTCGTTGGTCTAGTGTTTGGCATGTTTGACTGAGGTCCCGGGTCGGGCCATAGTTAAGTATTCGGTTTTTCTGACTAGAAATTCTCAGTACTAGCCCGAAGTTAGGAAGTTGGCGGTGTTTTACCCTCGTGCCTCGGAGAAGACGTTGAGCCCTCGGTCCCGGTTATTATCACTAACATGATAATAGTCGTTAAAAGCCCACCAATCCGCATTGGAGCAGCGTGGTGGGTCTAAGCTCTAATTCCCTCTCTCCTGTGAGAGTGGAGGCCTGTACCCAGCAGTAGGACTTAATAGGCTGTAGTGGATGCTTATTACTAGTTTTGTTTGTACCTTCCATATATAACGTGGCACCGGTTGTCGCCTGTAGAATCTGTCGATCAAATGCACCGTGGCCTGTTTGGGTTGTGCTGGGAGCTTCATCATATGCGAGGAGCCTGTGTATACCTCCAGCGGATGACCTACTGTCCTCACTAGCCTTCTTACTTTCTCTTCTACTTCATCCCAATTCTGTAAATTCGCATAATGTTCCTACCTTAACTATATTCATTTTAGTGAAGCTTATTGCGAGGAATTAAATTAAAGTCCCTATGCAAACTGCTAAAGGGAAATATGAATAATAATACTTTTCTATTATTTATATTTTCATATTTATCTTCAATCTTTTCAACCGATTTTCATGAAATTTGATATTGAGAATTTGATATTTGATTTGGTATAGCCTTTTTTCCCGGAAAATTAAAGGATTCCCAAGAGGAATAAAAAAGAACTTAATCCACGCGGACGAAGTCGCGGGCATCTAGTCTAGTTACTTAAAATAACTAAAAAAAGTCTTGGTTCTGTCGTGGCAAAACCTCAAATCCAAAGCGGGGTTTCCACTGCATTAACGGGAAATGTCTAAGTTAAACGGACTCTAGCTGACTGTACAAATATAATACCGGTCAAGTGCGAATCAGACTCGCGCACAAAGGGTTCCGTACCACCACACAATATAAATTATTTTACTAAATAACAAGAAAGGTGTCATAACAACACGTAATCAGCTGTGATAACACTGGCTTACAAATGGCGCTGGCGCCTGACAAACAATTCGACACCCTATGAGTACGGATTACGGAATCCTATTATTCGATTTCCGGATTTTTTCCTATAAATTATTATGCTTCTTGCCAAATTTCATGATTCTAGGTATAGGTACTAAAATTCTACATCAATATATATTCTAGGTCAACGGGAAGTATCCAATAAGTTTTGGTTTATTGGCTAGTGTTAAAATATGCAAAGTATGCGGCATTTAAAAGTCCGTATCTTATAATTGCGTTGATTTAGAAAGCTTAATTTTGTTACAGCTCCAAGGCACCGCAGACCTTAGTACCTATATTAATTTCAACTTGATACCTCCACGCGTTCCCGAGAAAAAGGTGGTTGACAGACAGATAGACGGACACACGGACAACAAAATGATCCTTTAAGGGTTACTTTTTCTCTTGAGGTACGGAACCTTAATATAAATACAATATTCGTACATTTTGTCTTAGTATTTATTCGTACATTTTGTCTTTATTATTTTTAGTTTTTAGTTTTTAATTTAGATTTAATTTACAAAGGGTTCAAAATAACATACTAAAGGCAATCACAAACGCGCCCTGGTTTACACGCAACCATGAAATCCATCAATATCTGGATCTGCCAACAGTTAGTGATGAAATCAGCAAGTATTGCGAAAAAACACCAAGTGCGCCTTGCCAAACATCCAAATCACCTTGCTAGCTCGTTGCTACGAGCCCCACGAGCGAAACGCCTGAAACGAGCTGATGTGCTCGATTATTGACGGACGGGCGAGCGATGGCTCCCTCGTCTGCAAATGCCATAAATGTAACTCAGCTCATCTGATTATAGTCACAAGACTGATTGCAGATACAAGGCAGAGAAAAAAAAAAAAAAAGTTAGATTTAATTTAGTTTTTAATAGTTTTAATTTCTTTTGTTATTAGGATTTATGAGGTATTTAATTAAAGTTCTTACTATTTGAATTTGAACATTCAAAATATTTTTTTTTGTCTTGATGATAAAAAAATACGGTGTCGTATTATCTGAACTTTACAATTACTGGAATTACACTGGCCCTTGAGATAGTCAGTGTGACTGGGTTCAAGGACTTTGTTACTTTTTGTGTTTGCGTGAACTGTATACCTACCTAGTCGACGCGGCGATGTCAGAGCCAATAATTATAAAACTTTTTACAATAGTATTTTGTACCTTGAACTGTCACAAGTCCCAAAGCGTACGAGTAAAACTCTACCTACCTAAATAAAAATGGTCTTACAGCTAAAAATCGATTATGGGTATGTTCCGATAGTATACACTGCGAGCACTGTTCAGTGCTCTTACTGGGGAGAAATTCGTTCCGTTATGGACTGACAGTATACTGCCGCAGTATCCTAGGGAAATATATCATACTAATATTATTATAAATGCGAAGGTGAGTTTGTTTGTTGGTTTGTCCTTCAATCACGCCGCAACGGAATAACGGATCGACGTGATTTTTGTCATGGGTATAGTTGAGGACCGGAGAGTGACATAGGCTACTTTTTATCCCGGAAAATTAAGGAGTTCCCGCGGGAATCAAAAAAACTTAAACCACGCGGACAAAGTCGCGGGCATCAGCTAGTGACGTCATAAATCGTCGCCATTTTTGTACTGTGAGCACTGGCGTTTTCGAGGTGAGGTACTCTCAGTCCTGACTGTGTTCCGTTTTAAACAGTAATTAAATATGCGGATACAGACGCCATGTTGAAAATAGTTAGTATATAATGAGTGTTTTGACGATGGTAAGCCAGTCTCCACCGAGACATAACAATTATTGAATATATTCGGTGTTTAGATCGTTATTTTGACTATGGGCTTGCAGTAGCAACTAGTCAAATATTAATTATTGTTGTAATCTTTTAACTATGTTTTGTAAATTATACAGTAACTAATTACATTAAAATATCTCTTTAACCATTTATTCGTGCAAGTTCAAATGAGAATTCCAATTTAGCATTGTATTCGAGAGTTAATTAAAAGATACTGTTGATATGTAAAGAAAGTGTGGATAATTGTGTTAAAGTTAATTATTAAAAGATCATATTTTTATATAAGAAAGTACTTTTTCTTTACATATGGGTTATTATTTAAATATGTTTATTTTCTATTCAGTTCCAAAAAATTAAGCAAGACTAGCTGGGAATTCCGCTTGTTGCAGCCCTGTCTTTAAAATTATGTTGTCTTACCTGTGTCTCCACTGTAATTTTTAATGACGCCAAAATAAAATGAACATTGAACATTTGTACGTAATGTTCAATATCATGTTATGGCGTCATTAAAAAGACATCTATTTAGTTTAGTTGTATGGATACTACTGCCACGTTGACTATAACCACTATCATCATCATAAAAACTACTATTTGTTCACGATATAATCCAAAATGTACCTACCTCTGTACCGCATGTACCCCATATCGGTATAACATTTAAATAATTGTATGTTGCAACTCTTTGATATCCTGGTAACACGTCTCTAGGGCTCACCAACTGTCTCTTAGCAAAGCAGCATTTATTGTTTGTACTTAGGCGTTTTCCAGTTAAAGACGAAATGTTGTGGCGTTGCCGCGAACAATGGTACATGTCTCCGAATTGAAAAGGTAAATGTTTACTTCCAACGAAGTCGATTGGCTCATCTGGTCCAGTGTCTTCAGTTATTGGATACATGTCTAGTTTAGCATAAAGTGGAAGTTTACTTCGTTTATTGATGCACACATCGTAGATACCCACAAACTCAAATGCTATGTTGTATCCAATGTTTAATAATTCTGTGTTGCCAGGTCCACAGTGGAATCCAGTATTCTTCGATAACGGTACGAATTTGTCTTGACATCTTATATCAGCAAAATCTATATTTAATCCATTTATATTTAATATTGAGTTTTCAACACAGGAACCGTTAAGACGTTCACCGACTTGGATGCCTTTAATATTTATGAGACTGTTTGGGCAAAACATCAGTATGTTATGTCTTGCTGGGATCGTAAGAAGTTTACCGGCACTTCGAAAGGTTGGCAGATTGGTTTCTTCTGAAGTTAATAATATGGGTTGATTCGATTTAGAATTCCTGTCAATGTTCAAAATGCACTCTGAAAGATAAAAAAATAGTGTGTAAAAAATAGTGTAGCAATGTACTTCAACTAAGACACAATAAAGGTAAAAATCAAAGGTAAAAAGTTAAAAAACTAAGTTCAGAGTCTTCTCAAGACTCGGAACTTAGTTGTATATATATATTTAGTTAGTTATTTAAAAAGTTTGTATAACATAGCCCGGTCATGTCACGCAGAGTGCGGACGTTAGAACAAAGACAGACGGCTCCTCTTGTAAGGAATTCGAAGAACCAACGATTAACGTACATGCAAACGTTATCTGCTAAATTAGAATATTTGTGGTAAAAACAGACCTTTTGCATTATTAATATTAAAAGTTCGGCTAATGGTTCCAAAATTATTGCTGACTCTGCAACTGTATTGTCCAATATCGCTAGTTTCCATTAAGAAAATATGATTCATAGATGTTTCTTCAATAAGTTGATTATTTTTTCGCCATTCGATCTAGAAAAAAAAGAAATATTTTAGATTGACCACTGAGGCGATACTAAAGAAATTACGAACAAAGTGATAGCTTGTAACATGGAGATGGATACAGGATACTTTTTAACCCGGATAATGCAGTTCCCACAGGATTAAGAAACATCAAATTCTTGTAACGAAGCAACGAGTTTCAGGTAGTATTAGAACATGTCAGTCAGTGTAAATGCTCTTACGATATTCGAAATTTATTCAGACTAAAAATGTACGACATTTCAAAAGCAATATTTCGAAATTTAATGCATTTCAGGCAGATCATAGTTCATAAGATAAAATTAAATAATAATACTATCAAATTTCAGCCTCTTAAATAATTGGGTATTTGACAACTATTCAAACTTATTATTATTATTATTATTAAATATTCCAAATTTCATCCAGAACCGTTCAGCCATTGAGGCCTAATTGAGTAACATACATCCATCATACATCCATACATCCAAACTTGACCATTTATAATATTTATTTGATGTTTTCCGATTTCGAGTTGTCAAACGTTTTAGACATAATAAGTTAGATTTTTGCGTTCCTGTACACCTAAGACCTACCGTAGGCTTTGGTTCACCACGAGCATCGCATGATAAAGCAGCGTCAGAATCCTCAAAGAAATCAATATCGGTTTCTTCATCAGTAGTAAATGTTGGTTTGTAACCAACTGTGACGAGATAGTGAGCTGAATGGGAGTCTTTAAAATTGCTCACACGACAACTGTATGCACCAGAGTCATCTGATTTCACATTGCGTAGAATTAAATCTCCGTCTTTAATGAATCTTCCATCCTGAAATGAAATGTGAATAATAAAATAGAAATGTAATAAATAGAATTTCACTCTATTAATCAAAAAAATATGTTCTTCAAATCTTGAAAATCAAGATCTATTTTATAACTAAGTATCTACTTTTGTGTAAAGTAAGTAATTTAAAATTATAATAATTATTATACTTGGATTTTTAAAACTAATAATGAGAATTTATTTAAAACTAGCTGACCCGGCAGACGTTGTCCTGCCTTGAAGCTAGAACCCGACTACAGCGCCCCCTATCGGTAATAGTGAATATAAACAATCCCGGGACCCACACAAACACACTCAAAAAATTCCATCTAAATCGGCCCAGCCGTTCTCGAGTTTTAGCGAGACTAACGAACAGCAATTGATTTTTTATATATTATATATTATATATATATATATATATATATATATATATATATATATATATATATATATATATATATGTATATATATATATATATATATATAGATAGAAGATATAAATTGTTGTAATTTAATCATAATAAAATGAAAGAACATTTTTTTTACCACACAGTGTTTGTAGAAAACACTTTGTGATAAAAAATTATGATTATATTATAAAAGCCAACTATACCACTCACTAACTAATCAGGATATCTCAGGAACTATAAATAGTGCTAGGAATAATTGTATTTGTTGGTAGTCTGTTCCAGTCTTACGATGCATAGCACCTGTTGGACTCCTTCTATCGGTGTGACTACCTAGTTGGTAAACGGGAAAACGCTGCACTATTAGGGTGCAAATTCAAATATCAAAGATTACCTTGAACCAACGCATTAGGTCAGTTTTCCTATGAGGTATTCCACAGTCAACTCTGAACCAATTTCCCTCTTCTAGCATAAGTATTGTATTATTAACAGCTGGATTTGGAGAATCTGCAAAAATTAAGTAGTTAAAAAAACTGTGATTATAATATAAAAGCCAAATACCACTCACTAACTAATCAGGTTATCTCAGGAACTTTATATCATAAAGACTTGAAATTTGGAAAGTAGGTTCCTTTTATAGTATGCATATCAGCTGCTAAGAAACGGTTTTGAGAAAATTCACTCCTCAGGGGTTGAAATGGGACTTGGAAGTCTATATGAAAGTCCTTTGTTTTTGAAGTTAGAGACATAAAATTGGCAATTAAGTTATTAGTTATAAATAATACAAACCTGTTTAAGCAATTTTATGAAAATCCACCACAAAGGGGGTGAAAGGAAAGGGTCTGGAAGCTTACTAGAGGGTTCTAAGTTTTTGAAGTTGAAAAGTTGAAAATTGGCATTTAGGTTATTAGTTTTAAATAATAATCACCTGTACAAGCAAACCTCCATTTCACCCTTTGGGGTAGATTTTAGTTTATGAAAATCCACCCCAAAGGGTCGTAAATGGGGGTTGGAAGTTTGTATGAAAGTTCTATGTGTTTATAGTTAAAGATTTGAAAATCGGCATTTAAGTTATTAGTTTTTAATAATAAAAACCTGCATAAGGTATATAGCCGATAAAAAGTAGGTAGGTAGGTTTTTTGCAGCGCGAAAATCTCTTATAGGGCAATCAGAAATTGAAAGCGGACGAAGTCGCGGGTTACCTCTAGCGTATTATTAATTATTTCTGTATTTTTAGGGTTCCGTACCCAAAGGGTAAAAACGGGACCCTATTACTAAGACTCCGCTGTCTGTCTGTCTGTCTGTCTGTCTGTCTGTCTGTCTCCAGGCTGTATCTCATAAACCGTGATAGCTAGAAAGCTGAAATTTTTACAAATGATGTATTTCCGTTGCCGCTATAACAACAAATACTAAAAATTAAAAAAATATATATATTAAGGGGGTCCCCATACAATAAACGTGTTTTTTTCGTATTTTTTTGCTCAATATTAAAAACGGTAACAGGTAGACGGTTCAAATTTTCACAGAATATTAACTTGTATATTACCTTTCAAAATAAATAATTAAATATCAATAAAGTAAATATTAAAGGGGGGCTCCCATACAACAAACGTAATTTTTATTTTTAATACGTCATAAATCGTAAAACTTAATACAGGTTTGTACGGAACCCTCGGTGCGCGAGTCCGACTCGCACTTGGCCGGTTTTTATAAAAACCAGATGATCACGCTTTAATTTAACTATTTTTTAAGTTGGAGCTTTTTACATTATATGTTATGTCAAGGTTACCAAGTAAACATTGTATAAAATTATATTACTAACACATTTATTCATTTATACTAATTTAAAGAGGTAAAGTTTGTGAGTTTGTGAGGTTGTAGGGGGTAATCTCTGGATCTACTGAACCGATTTTGAAAATTCTGGTACCAATAGAAAGCCACATTATTTGTGAGTGTCATGTGCTATATATCAACCCGAAAAATTAGGGAGTTCCCGTAGGAATTTAAAAACTTATTTCACGCAGACGAAGTCCCGGGTATCTGCTAGTGATTAATAAAATTAATTGATTATGGGGAGAGTACTTAATAGAAAATTCTGTCGCAGGCTTTGCAAACAATGTAAATTTGTGAAGCTATAATTATAAAGCTGTTTTAAGGTGACGTTTTATTCGTAACTCACCGCGAACAATAACCTTATAGTATTCGAAGCTCGAACCCAGTGGGTTTTCTGCTTTGCATATATAGCCACCTGCGTCGTTCTCGTCTATATTTTTTATTAATAGTGTTCCATCCTTATTAACGTCATACCATTCAGTGCCTGAAATTTATAATAAATATCTGGGTGATTTTTTTTTTTTGTTAAATCGTGTTTTTTGGAGATTACATTATAATAATAAATTATATTTTATTTTTTCTAAATAAAATATTATATTACATTTGAAAAAAAGGGGAAAAAATAATCGGGCATTTGGACTCGAACCGGGTTCTTCTGGTTTCGAGACCGACCTGTTTCCCACCTGGGGCCATACTGCCAACGCCTAAAGCCATATTGTTTCATTATTGTTGACTTTCGTGTTTTAGAATTATAATCCTTATTTTAGGAACGGCAAGGTACGTAACATCAAACTGGTATTTTGAATAATATTGCTTAAGTATTGCTTTAATCGTTGGCAGTATGGCTCCTGAGCTATTATAACATTAGAATGTAGATGATGGCGAAATTTACCTTCGTATTCTAATGATATTGTAGCATTTTTAATTGCCTGAAAACACGGATAAAACGACATTTTCTAAAAAGATTATTTCATTACGAAGATAGGAACCGTGATCACTATTTCAGATCCGTGAAGATACCTATGGACTATGGTATATAATGGTATGGTGGTATGATAACTTCACGGATCGGAACTGCTTGGGTTATTAATATCAAAATATAGGTAATTTTATAACTAACGATGGTATAGCACCGTGTTCGTAATGAAATCATCTTTATTTTAACTTAACTTTAATTCATTAACCAGACCAGTGCAAATTACTAGTATCGATTTACCTGTTTATACCTGCCCCAAGAGTTGTGACGGGAAAAAAATAGTCAACCTAACGTTTGCATAATCTTAATAGGCTTCATACTTTCGATTGGTATGGAATTTGTCTACTTAGTGAAATGTTTATAATTTTTTTTTTTTAAAATTGTTATTTAATCAAATTCTGGACTGAATTTTTTTAGCCAACCCATTTGCAATATATTTATTGACATATTTAATTTGATATAAAATAGTTTTCATCCATTATCCAGCTCGGTGACGGTCGTTGTATACAGGGATCTTAGACCATGAGTCTTTCAAATTTTTGACGCCCTACGTTTCTAGGGCTTATAAATGTTATCATATTATCATATCATACTAATATTATAAATGCGAAAGTGTGTTTGTTTGTTGGTTTATTGGTTTGTAGGTTTGTCCTTCACACGCCGCAACGGAGCAACGGATCGACGTGATTTTTTGGAATGGGTATAGTTGAGGACTGGAGAGTGACATAGGCTACTTTTTATCCCGGAAAATTAAGGAGTTCCCACGGAAATCAAAAAAACTTAAACCACGCGGATGAAGTCGCGGGTATCAGCTAGTAATAAATATATTGGCAGACACAACCAAATAAATATTTTGTTAAATATATTTTGTCAGACATTACCAACATAATATTATGCAATTCTACTCCAGTAATTAAATGTATGAGATATGTACCTACTAAATTTTAATTAGCAATTTATTTATCAAATATAATCATACTAGCTGATGCCCGCGACTTCATCCGCGTGGAATAAGTTTTTTTCAATGCCCACGGGAACTCCTTAATTTTCCGGGATAAAAAGTATCCTATGTCACTCTCCAGGTCCTCAGCTATACCCATGCCAAAAATCACGTCGATCCGTTGCTCCGTTGCGGCGTGATTGAAGGACAAACCAACAAACCAACAAACCAACAAACAAACACACTTTCGCATTTATAATATTAGTATGATTTCCAAATATTTATGTTGTATGACTTTTTCCGGTTGCAGTACTTTGAATTATTTTCAGAACGCAACTCGAGTGCTATAGGCAAGTACTTACTTAATAATTAATGTCAAAGTGATTTGAAGTGAAAACTTCTTTAGCCACGTTGAGCACTTTTTGGTAGGGGGTAAACTTGTGATTTCGCGTCACCGACACCTCGCTCCGACATGCTCGCGAACACCGACATGCTTGCGTTGTTACGAAGACAAAAGGTCTTAAATATAAATATACTACATTCGTAATTAAACTTTAATAACTTAGTTTTAAGGTTAATATTTAAATTTTAAATTTTTTTTTTTAATAGTCGTTTAAGAATTGGCAGTTATTTTTTTCTCGTTTCAAAATTTATTAACTTTCAACATTAGGGATTATGTGCAGTATGTTAATAAATTGCACTATGTTAGTTGTCTAGTATAGGTTACCTGTAACTATTTTTAATCCATTTGCAAACGTCCATGTAATTGTTGGTTTCGGATTACCTTCAACTATGCATGGAAGCCTCAAAACTAAGTCACCTATAACAGCTTCGATAGTTTTGTCTCGTAATGTGTTAACTATAGTTGGTGGGGCTGGAATTCAAAATGTGCATAAACTTAAAAATAATAAATCGTCGTCGTTGTAACAACAAACAATAAATTAATAATAATCAATTAATTAGAAATTTATTACTTTAAGTACATAATTAAAAATTCTGCTATCTAATTAATTAATCTTCTACAATGTAAAATTTTATTGCATAAAATAAAGAACGAAAAAAATGTCAACATTAAAAAAAAGGTTCTCAGATGGTAGAGACAATCGAGATTGGTAGTAGCAGGTAACGTATAAAAATTAAAATAAATTAAGAAATGAACAGGTTAAAATTCTAAAAAGGTATTATGGTATAAGAAAAGATAAAAATTTACCTTTCACATTAACTTCATATGTGATATTAGATAAACTCTTAGTATTGCTTGCCACGCATGTATATAAACCTTCATCACTTATTTGAACTCGTTCAACCACAACAGAGTTTGTGATATCTTTACTGAAATTATTATTAAAGTGAAACTTCTTCAGAATCGTTGTGATTTGAAAACTCAACGAAACAAAAAAGCGACACCAAAAAGAGACAAACATATTATTCATAAATAGGATTTAGCCTGCGCGAGAATGAGATAGAATACAAGTGATATTTATCTCATTCTCTCGTAGGCTACTTTTTTTTAAATTCCTCCCTGCCGTATGTGAATTGCACACACACTTTTTTTTCATTTATCAATACTAGTAAAGGTGTGTTACCAGCATCATCATAATTTAAAAAAAAAGTGTTTAATCTTTACGATTTGATTATTTAGACTTTAGAGTAAGTGGGCAAAAGGTTTTTTTTGTCAACTGCATTCCAATAATATTCTTTTGTGATAGATTTTTTTATATAATAATATTATGGACCGATGAAATGGATTCACATTATTGTATATTTGAGGGCACTAACTACTGGCGACACCTACAATAGTCGGCTTGGCGTCATTTTCGTCAGAAGAAACTATTGAGCCAGTGAATATGTCCAAAAATATAACATAATTATTTAGAAGATACAAGTTTATTTTTCTTCAAGAAAATATAACATTAAAATTCAAAGTAAAACTATAAAATAAACTAAAATCTAAATTAAAAACTAAAAATTAAAAAAATTAAAATATTATCTAACCCGCTGCAATGTGGCAATGTGCCCAGAATGCTAAGCCGGCTGCGTTACCCCGCTGATTAGCCAAACATATACCACTTATACGTTGGTCTAGGTAACTGACAGCCCTCCGGTCACCTGTAGACTCTGTGTGACGAGAAGATAGATCCTTAAAAAAGGATCTAACATCTTCGCCCCACGACTCCACGGTAAACAGACAGGGGTTCTTTTCTTCTAAATCATTATTTTATTGACTCAGAATGTTTCCAGCTAAACATCATAATAATATGGCGGAAAGTCATAGATTTTAATTTTAATTTTTATGTAGATTGCTTTTTTTTATTAATATTCTCATATAACCTAAATAATGACTTAACCTAATGATAAACTTATACGTAAAATAAGGGAAAATTGTTACCTTAGTAGAAATCTCAGCACATTTTGAGAAATATTTACTTTTAATAAACGTTTGGGAAGGAACTGTCCCCTAAGATACGGGTCCTCCTAGTTTAGGGGCCAGGAATACACTGTATTTTTGTATTAAGTTATTTTGATAATAAAGCATTCTATTTCTATTTCTATTTCTATTATCGTAGTATCGACACACTATTGGTAGGTACCTTATAGATTTTGGTGCAATTTGGGCATCCTTGCTGAAGAACATCCAATTAATATTCGGTTTCGGCACACCATCAGCATTACAAGGAAGTATTAGTGGATCCCCTACGTTTAGTTCTATAATGCTTTGTTTCGGCGATTCTATATTCACAGGAACTAAAAACAAAAAACTTTTAGAATTTAGTGGAATAAAATTTTCTTCAATACGGAATAGAAGTATCTGAGTACATGAATGTAAATGAAGTACAAGCATGATTAAGTTTAAAAGTAAAAATATTACTATGGAGGTGACCATGGTCTATATTTCGTTCTTCAGATGTTGAGATTTTTATGTTTCTTATTAACCGATAATCACAAAGATAGGAAATTTTAAACTATTAGACCTACCACCACTACCACCACCACCACAGGCCTCCACTCTCATAGGAGAGAGGGAATTAGAGCTTAGACCCACCACGCTGCTTCAATGCGGGTTGGCGAGTTTTAACGACTATTACCATGTTAGTGATAATAACCGGAACCGACGGCTTAACGTTCTCTCCGAGGCACGGGGGTGAAACACCACTAACTTCCTAACTCAGGGCTAGTACTGAGAATTTCTAGTCGAATAAACTCAATACCTAATTATGGCCCGACCCGGGACTCGAACCCGGGACATCATCGGCCGGAGTCGAAGCAAACCAACGAGGCATCACCCGAGGAGGCCTAACTTAAACGTAATCAACTCACCAAAAATATCTAGCCGTACGTCTTTGTGCATTTTTCCTAATGGGTTGGATGCTTCACATGTATAGACACCCCTGTCGTCAACTGACCCTCTAAAACTAATGAATTTTATTACGTTAAAAGTTTGTAATTATTAGTTACACAAGGAAAATTTTGAAGTATCTACTAAGTAATTAAGGCAATTTTTGGAACACAAAACGTTGACACAGAAGATTTACACACAAAGGTTAGGAGGTCATTCAACTCCTACTAACTTATTTTTAAATTTCTAGCGACCACCCACGGCTACGCTCTCCTGAGAGTTAAAAAAAATCTTAAATTAGCTTAATATGATTTTGTGATTAAATTAATCTCCACTTAAATTTTCAGTTTTTTTTTAAATTATTTATTGTGAGATACGAGTAGGCTTGCGCTTGACAACAATCATGCTTAGTGCGAAGCAATGATTAGGTCTAGGTTGGAACGCGCTTGCCTAGAAGATCCCTATTCACTCTTGCCTTGAAGGTACCTAAGTTACACGTGGCAAGAAACACGTGCGATGGGAGGGGGTTCCACACCCTAGCCGCTAGCGGTTCGTATCAGAAACGTCGAGCAACAACGTTTTTTCGTACAACTCTGCTTAAGTTTACTTAACTTTTACATCAATTCCACGGTTGCAGTATGAATAAGCCAACGCCACAATTCTTGACGATAATAATTAATATTAAGCTTACCTCAAAGTATTGTCCGTATAAATATTGTATTTGTTTGTAGCATTTATTTCTAATCCATTGATAAGCCATCGAACAGTTGGATTAGGTATACCATCAACCAAACAAGTTATTTGTATTAATTCGCCTGCCCTTAGCACTCTGTGTGTATCATCAATTTTTACAACTGGCGGATCTGAAACGATCATAACGAAACTTACTAACTAGGTAAAATAATAACAAAAGCTTGTTGGATGTAATTTTTCAAATCCCAAGCAGGTCCATATGACTATCCATCCATGCATTTACATTTCACCATTGCAATCACCAATCGGCGTTTATTTCATTGACGTGCATAATCTCATTACTAGGCGGTTCCTGGGCGAAACCGGAGAAGAATATGGTAACAAGCTGCTCGCGTTCCATCTTTTCTACGTTTTCACAGCTATACTTAATGGATATGAAATGAAATTATTGTATGGAATACTTTTTTGGCGTCCATTTCAGCCGCATGTCGCGTGTGTGTGAGTATTCCTTCAAAACTTACCTACCAGATTTGAAGGAATAAGTACACACACTATAATATGATATAATGTATATGGTAAATGCAGCAATAAGGCATAATTGCGGTAAAGCTTAAGTCAATCTGGCATTAAAAAAACAAATCACGTACATTCAACGAATAAATCCATATCTCGAAAATATTTTCCAAAATCATTGTAGGCTAAGCATCTATAAGCCCCAGCGACTTTTGGGTTAACTTTCTCGATATGAAATTTGCTTTCGTTGCTACTGACATCTCTCTGTTCTAATAATTGAAATACACCTGTATAGTTTTCGTCATAAAACCATTTAAATTTCGGCTCTGGCTTGCCATGTGTAACCCTAAAAAAAAAAAATTTTTGTTACCTTCAATCTGCGAGAAAGAATTTTATTACGGGCTACATAATGTTCCAAAAATAACGCATTAAATTGCCAGATTGTATAGTATACATATAAGTCAATGATAGTACCTATAAGCTTTTTAGTATTACTATTACCTATTCTGTGGTATAGCTAGCCGATGCCCGCGAATGTGTCCGCGTGGATAAGGATTCTAAATTCCCACGGGAAATCCTTAATTTTCCGAGATTAAAATTAGCCTCCAGGTCCTCAACTATTCCCATGCAATATATCACGTCGTCCGTTGCAGCGTAATTGAAGGGCAAACCAACAAACAAGCACACTTCCGTATTTACAATATTATAATAGTACTAGCTGATGCCCGCGACTTCGTCCGCGTGGATTGAGGTATATTGGTGACCGCGGGAACTCTTTAATTTTCCGGGATAAAAAGTAGCCTATGTTATTCCTGATTATAATCTATCTCTGTGCCAAATTTCATCCAGATCCGTTCAGCCGTTCGGGCGTGATTGAGTAACAAACATCCATCCATACATCCATCCAAACTTTCGCATTTATAATATTTATTTGATATTTGATTGTTAAATAGATTTGAAAGAAAACTTCAATTTCTTTCGAAAAAAAGTTAGTTTTTTTGAATTTTTAATTTTTACCTGCATGATAATTCTACACTGGAACCGTTTTCGACATGGTATTGGCTACTCGTGCTTGTGTCTATTCTGGGAGGCTCTGGAAAAATAATAAGGATTTACTTTGAATCTTTTGTATTCTATATGTAGGTGCTATTTTCATATTTTTAAACTAGTTGATGTCCGCGACTGGGTCCGTATGAACTCAAGTTTTTAAAAATCCCGTGGGACCTCTTTGGTTGGTTGGTGGTATGGATTAGTATGGATGTTTTTTTTGATGGATTTACGACTCCTAGCAATCCTAATTGTATTTTTTTATGTAAGGATTTGACTTCAAAGAAAAAGGATTTTAATTTCTTACGTATCCATTCTAATATTACAAACTCGAAAGTGCGTCTGTCTGTCTGTTAAGCTTTAAAGGCCAATCTATTCAATAGATTTTGAAGAAATTTGGAACAGACTACAGATGTGATTTGCATCCCGGGGAATGAGTCTTTTTTGATGACCTCCCTGGCGCAGTGTTAACGCGCGGAGGTCCCGGGGTCGATCCACGGCAGGGTCAATTTGAGAATTTATAATATCTGAATTTTCCTTGGTCTGGCCTGGTGGGAGGTTTCGACCGTGGCAACTTACCACCCTACCGGCAAAGACGTGCCGCCAAGCAATTTAGCGTTCTGGTACGATGCCGTGTAGAAGCCGATTAAGGATATTATGGGTTTAATATAACTGCTATGCCCCTAACAGGTTATCCCGGTACCATCTTAGACTGCATCATCATTTATCATCAGGTGAGATCGCAGTCAAGGGATAACTTGTAGTGGATAAAAAAAATCGGGAAGTCAAAGAGTTCCCACTACCTTTAAAAAAACTTAAATTCATTCGCACCAAGTCGACATCAAATAATTTTAATAAGCGAGTTAAGTAACATCAAGCTTTGTGTCTGTCGAAGCCATTTACTATAATTTCAAAATACTAGGTACAATGCCAATATAGACTCCCCAACTTTGCTATCTCAGAATAAGTTAAACACCGGGCGATTATGCCGTAGATCAAAAACATTTGCACTCGAAGTTTGTAGAAATAATACTTCATAATATTACAATCCTATCATAAGAATGTGTCGATTGTAATAATGACGTTGAAAAATTTGATATTGATATTTTTAAGTCTAGGTTGTCTTTAATCTATATATTTAAAAGAAAGTCGTGTTAGTTACACTATTTAGAACTCAAGATCAGCTGAACCGATTTGGTTGAAAATTTGTAGGGAAGTAGCTTAGAACCAGGAGACGGACATAGGACTTTTTATACCGGAAAATTAAGGAGTTCCCGCGGGAATCAAAAAAACTTAAACCACGCGGACGAAGTCGCGGGCATCAGCTAGTCATAAATAAATTGTGTAAAATAGTTTTATAATAGTTATGTTCGCTTTACTTAAATTAGGTATTCTTAATTTCTTTGTTATTTTGTGGTTCTACTTTGGTCCTTTATAAAGGACCTTATTCATGTTGTGCGTCCCTGTAGACAATGAGATTAAAATGTAATTAGTTAAGACTTTAGGTTAGATCAGTATATTGTAATCTGTTTTGGTTGCCAAATAAATAAAAATAAAAATAAAATAAAAATAAATTTACCTGCGCCTGATATGTGTATTTTAAAATTAAATTGTTTTGCATGAACACCATTCGACGCTTTAACTGTATAGCTTCCTATTACTTCAGGTCGCATATTTTTGATTGTTATGGTACTATTGTCAGGAGAAATAGTAAAATATTCACTGTCTCGTCTTATTTCTTCACCATTTTTATACCAAACAATGTTAACGTTTGGTACTGATTCGATGTTAAGTTTCAGTTGTTTAGTTGTTCTATATTCAATAGTTATATCTATAAAAAGATAAAAATTATTTTATATACATCTAACACGTTTTATACGACGATTATTTAAAATCTTGATATAATTTATTACTACAACTTACCTGATGGATATTCAAGCACATTGAAGAAACTTTTGATTTGAATTTTAGCGGAAACCTTATCCTGCCCAATAGTGTTATTAGCTATACAAGTAACTGTATTATTCGCTTCTACCTTGGCTAAGTGAAGAATACTTATGTAGTCATATGGAAGATCAACTGCACTAACCTTGAACAGACAATTATTACGTTTTATTAAAAAGTTCCATTAAGTTGCGACACTGAAATGCGTTGAGCACATATTTCGAAAAACCAATATACATATTATTTACTAGCTGATGCCTGTGACTTCGTCCACGTGGATTGAGGTTTTTTGGTTCCCTCGCCAACTCCTTAATTTCCCGGGATAAAAAGTAGCCCATGTGCTATTCAGAATAAATTGATGGATGTTAATCACGCCAGAACGGCTTAACGGATCTGGATGAAATTCGGCACAGAAATAGATTATAGTCTGGAATAGCACATAGGTTACTTTTTATCCCGGAAAATTAAAGAGTTCCCGCGGGAACCAAATAACCTCAATCCACGCAGGCGAAGTAGCGGGCATCAGCTAGTAAGTACTTAAATTAGTTACTCTCGCGTTTTCCTCAAAAAAGCTTTAAACACACCACAGTGAGGCATTTAGAAAAATCACCATAAAATAAATTTCCTTCGGGTTTTCGGTCAATATTAATTAGTAGGTACCTATACTAGTATATATTATTACAACTGGCGGTCGCCCGCGACTTCGTCCGCGTACAATTTCTGACTTCCTATAAGATTATGAAATTTTCCCGCTGCAAGAGGCCTTATATCCACAAAAGTCCTACCGCTAGTAGGTAAATATCGCGACTTCGTAGTTCATACCCATGGACAGTGGCGTGTCAAGGGTTGAATTATGAAATTTTCCCGCTGCAAAAAGTCTATCTAAAGAGGCTTTTTATATAGCTTATGCTTAGCTTCATTATTTAAAACTTATAACCTAAATCCCGATTTTCAAGTATCTAACTTCAAAAACATAGAACTTTCATACACACTTCCAACCCCCGTTTCACCCTCTTTGGGGTAGATTTCCGAAAAAGTGCTTATACAGGTTATTATAATTTAAAACTGATAACCTAAATCCCATCGATTTACCAGGTATTGGTAAGTCAATGCTAAATCCCGATTTTCTAGTCTGTAACTCCAAAAACTTAGAACCATCATGCAAACTTCCAACCCACATTTCACCCTCTTTGGGGTAGGTTTTCGGAAAATTTCTCATACAGATTTTTATTATTTTAAACTAATAACTTAATTGCTAATTTTCATGTGTCTAACTTAAAATCAAAGGACTTTCATACAAACTTCCAACCCCCATTTCAACCCCTTAGGGGTGAATTTTCTCAAAACCGTTTCTTAACTGACGTCTATACCATAGAAGGAACCTAGGTGCCTTCCAAATTTCTAGTTTGTATGTTTTATAGTTCCTGAGATGTCGTGATGAATCAGTGAGTCAGTCAGTCAATCAGTGAGTGACCTTTCGCTTTTATATAATTATATAGATTATTACCGCTGAAGGTAGTAATGCGCCTTTCTCATCGAGCCAAAACACATCTGGCTTAGGATATGCCTTAACTTTACAATGGATAGTCAAAGGCTTTTTATATTCTGCATTCAATGTAACTCCTTGTACGATAGTCACTTTAGGTGCTAAATTTTTTACTGTCTCGGCAACTGTAACAAAAATTATGTTCAGGAGGTAACAAAATTTAAAAAAAAAGTTTGCCCTTATTTTTGTTCATGTTTAATAGAATTCATAGATTATTTACCTAGATGAGGTTTTTGATACTCCACAGTTGTTGGTGATGACCTAGTTATCTTTTCATTTGAGGGTAAGTAGCCATGTACCTAAAAATTAAATCATTTACCAACTTGATAATGTTATTAAAAAAATTGTGTAGGAACCTGGTACCTACTGGTTAAACAATCGGGCACTATTGGCACATGTTGAATGCTTATAAAGATTTAAGTTAAAAGACTAGTTAAATTTCACTAAGTTTTAAAAATCAATATTAAAATACGCAATGAATTGCGAGAGGCCCAATTGGCTAAGCAAATCGTAATCATTTGACAGCTTAAAACGTATTACTCCTATATAGGGAGTTCATACACGCTTTTTGACATGCAGGCATCTATGAACTTCTTAAACAGGTCGTATTATCCGTTTGACAAACAAATAAGATTCCCTTACACAATCACGGGGGATTTGCAATTGCATTGTGTGAATGAGCTGCTGTTGAAGTAAAATTTCTGTAAAGGCGTAATTGGAAGCTACCTAATTAGATCTTTTTTTGGACGAAAGTAACATTACTTCCGCTGAAAATGGCCGCCAAGCCGAACAGCTGTTTGAAGCCGCCGTTTTTTTATCGAAGTGGAACTGGTGAAACCAAGGTACGTAGAAACATAAACTATCATAGAAAATCTACATGTACACACGGTTTTGAAGTTTACAGCACACTTTTAGCTTACTCATTTTAAAAATTCGTATCCCGCTTATTACCGTCCCACTGCTGGGCACAGGCCTCCACTCTCATAGGAGAGAATAAATTAAGAGCTAGGACCCACCTCGCTTCTCCAATGCGGGCTTTAACGACTATCACGTGCTCACCGAGGCGCGCGGGTGACTCATCGCTAACTTCCAACTCCGAGCTGGCACTGAGAATTTCTTGACTGAAAAACCCAATACCTACCAATTTTTATGCCCGACCGGGAATCGAACCATGGACATCGTGATCCGCAGTCAACCTAACTGCTAGACCAACGGGGCACGTCGACTTCGCGTCGAACTTCGCTTAAAGATGTTAATAACGCAAAGAAACACACGCAAAAAAAAATCATAATATTAGTTGTTTCATTTTTTATTCATTACCCACTTAATCTTTTGCATTTCTATGTAAAAAAAACTTACCAAAATTTTAAACGTAACTGCAGGCGGATAGAATGCTTCGGTAGTGTAAAACTGTTGCTTCTCATTCACAATTTGTAAAGGTAGCTCTTTAATGTAATTGTCATTTTCATCTCTTAACTCAACCATTTTTAGTAAAACATCCCTGTCATTGTTTTCTAATTCAATTAATAAAAACGATGGTTGGTCTAAAAAGAAATCAATTTTTAATCAAATTGTATGTACATATGATTTAAATGTGAATGTGACTGTCTACCTGTCATTTCACAGCTCAAGGCATCCCATCCCGACTAATCCCACAAACCATCCACCTAAACAAATTTAGACAGTTTTTTTAAATTTATAAACTAGCGCTTGGCTGCAATCAGACTTGCTGGAAGTAGTGTTGATATCAAATACATCGCAAAGAAGCACATGGGATACCCGGGAAATGAGAGAGTTCTTGAGAGTGATTGAGATTAACAAAGTCGTATAAATGCACGTGGATATAGTTAATACCAGAACTAGTGCCTAACCCTGATAAACTTAAATACAGAAAAAATGGTACGACACCAGACAGTTAAGGAAAGGATCATGCTGCGACGAATTCTTGGGGCATCGAAATCGGAAATATTTTTGGATACTGTAGGACGCTAGGTAGGTATCGCTGAATTAACGATGCTTGTAAAGAAGTTTAAGTTTTCGGAAGAGTATTAGGGAGAATATACTATCAGTAGACTGATTATGATGCACCTATGATTGATTAAGCAACTGGTGTTGGAAGCCAAGACCATCTTTGGATCACTCCCTTGCAGCATCATATTGCACATTTCAAAGGTTCAACTCTCGAGAACTCTTCAAATGATAGGGAGTTTCTTAGATTAATAATGCTGATAGTGTGATCCAAAATACTAACGCAAGCCACAACAGCTAACATTTAGGATTTTGACTCTAAGGTCAATGAATAACAAATGTTTGTGACAATTACTAATAACCATCTGACTCTGCCGTCAGAATTGTCTGATTTCTAAAGTTGGTAACTCATACCGTTACTGCCAATATTATTGCTTAATCACCACTCTCCATTGAATATATAGGCAAGGTAGATGAGCAATTGAACTAACCTGGTATAGGCTGTTTAGAGGTCTCCATAATAGAAGATGGTATAAAAGTAGAAAAACCATGCTGAAAAGTCACTGATGTTGATCCAGTTACAACCACTGATTTTGGACTACTGCTGACATTATTAAAAACAATCGTGTAGTTGCCAGGTTTTGTCTTCAATTTACCAATCTAAAATGAAAAAAGTAGTAACATAATATTTTCTGTTCAATTTCATTAGCATCATATCAGTCTGCGGACTTCCACGGCTGAGCAGCAAACACCGGCATCATTAGTATTTAGTACCTACCACCATACCCTGTCACCAGTGGCGTGCGCAGAGTTTGATAGCAGGGTATGCATTACTTAGGTTAGGTAGGAACCTGTTTAATAGCAGATCATAATCAAAATCTAGCATTGAGCGTTTACAACTAGTTGTACCCTAGGGTAGGCAGTGCTTTTATGCCTCTATGATGTGCACGCCACTGCCTGTCACTGTAGGACTTTTTGATTTTGTTGTCCGTTTGTGGCGTACATACTCCTTTAACACTGGCTGGTCATCGCTTCGAAAACTACGATTTGAAAATGTTCGAATTTCGAAGCATGCGTAGAACAGCCACGCAGAAATGGAGAGGCCATCATCATCATTATTAACTGTGATTATTAATATACAAGTCATCTCAGCACAATCATCTAGGAGCGCTTCATAGATTTTTCATACTTTCTATTTATTTACCAGTTTTATTATTAACGTTGTAATATGAAGTAATATACGAATTATCAGTGAACACGCGTTTATTCTTTATAAAGTGATAGCCTTAAGAAAGGTTACGAGGTGGCCTATAAGACCCCCTCACGTTTAGATCGCTTTATGAACGCGCCATTAGAAACCGTGGCTTTTGAGATGATATTTTTCTATTGCGCAAAGTGTAGTAGACCTCCTTGCGTTTGGTGATGGATATGATTTTTAAGATGATGATATTTTAGAAGAAACTCCGCGTTAGGACTGCTGCGCGCACTACAGGCCCAGCACCCTCTGTAGTCATCGCACGGCGCTCACTAATGTTGCCTAAGTTTTTTGAAAGATGATAATAGTAGATTAGTAGCCAAGGGTTGTAAGGCATCAATTGCAGCCCGAGATATTTAGGCGCACGAGCGCAGGGAGGGCGCCTATAGTTCGAGGGTGCAATTGATGCTTACACCCGAGCTAACTACTCTGCTTTACATCTCGATTGTGAGGTAAAGTAGGTCCTTATTACCCCCAAATGGAGCTTGTAGGTGACCAATTAGCGCTCTAGGGTAATAATGTAGCTAGAAAAGCCCGAGGGCGGTAAGTAATTTAAAAAAAAACTCTTCACTCTTTCAAAAAGTTCGCGTACATCTAACCATCATACTTTTTTTAATTACTTACCGCCCTAGGGCTTTTCTAGCTACATTATTACCCCAGAGCGCTAATTGGTCACCTACAAGCTCCATTTGGGGGTAATAAGGACCTACTTACCGAATATGAGAGATGTAAAAGTAATTAATTGTTAAGTTAAGTACTCACAAACGTCCTATCCGTGGCTGTAATTTTTTCAACTGCGAGTTCCTTATGATCAGCTCCAAATATACGGTACCGGGGACTGTCGGCCGACACAGAAACCATCACATCCCATATCTTGCTGTCTACTGCAAACTATAAAATATTTTTGTTTGAAGCGCGCACACGTAAACCTGAGTACTCACTGGGTGCAAATATGGGTATAATGTATCCATAATTCCATACTATGATATTAAAAATTCTAAAATAATGTTAATATTATTCTGTGTGTTACCATTTTCTCGGCCCATCTAACATAAACCAGTTTTTTAACGAAATTTGGTGAAGAAATATTTTAATATTTTGACCATTGGCTGTCTGTGCATCGGGAAAGAACTATAAAATAGACTAAGTACTTATGACCTGTGTGCTATGACATCTGACAGTTAGAAATACTCGTACGTTATAAAAATATGTATCGGCTACTTGGCAGAAAATCTTGTTTGTTCAAACACAATAAAATTCTATTATATAAACAAGTCCTAATGCCAATTTGGACTTGTTGGCACATGGCATACAGCTGTGGGTCTGCACTCAAAAACCAATATACAAATAATACAAGGGTTCCAAAACAAAGTACTTCGTAACATCGTGAATGCACCTTGGTACATTATAAATGACGTAATTCATCAGGACCTGAAAATTGAATACGTAGACAAAGTCATCACCAAATATGCAGAAGTCCATGATCATCGGGTTCACCATCACGTTAACGTTGAGGCAATCCAGTTGCTCGACGTTACGCAATTAGTGAGGAGACTAAAAAGGACGAGACCCTTTGAGTTGGTGCATATAGTATTAGTGATTATTAGGGTTATAAAAAATGTGGGAACTATTTAATTTTACTGGTAAAATATTCTATATCCGTCTCGTTGATATATTTTTTATTCCACTACAAGTTAGCCCTTGACTGCGAGCTCACCTGGTGGTAAGTAATGATGTAGTCTAAGATGCTAGCAGGCTAACTTTTTAGGGGTATGGCAGTTATATTTAACGTCATACACGTATAAAATGGGCCGTGAAAATAGTACAGACAGACATACTGGCATACACAGTTTCGCAATAATTATAATATTTTAGTCTGAGTATGGACTAGTAACTTGCAGATATACTTATCTGCAAGTTACTAGTACATTAACTTATCTACTTACAAATAAATAAACTTACAGTCACACTTTTTGTCTTGTCGCTACTTCGAATAGTTTTTTTTTTCAGCGTAGTCTGCTTATGTTTTATCGATTGTATGATGTAATCAATTACCTACAAGAGAAAAACATAATTGTCATTAATTCTCTATTAATTCTGTTATAAAGAAAGGTACATAGTACATACCTAATGAAGCCTCAAGCCTACAAGCAAAGGAGGCCCTTTCATGTGATACACCTAATAATATAATATAATGTGATATAGGTAAAGACTAGAGTGCTTACCTACTTATCGCTATATCCCACTTCAACTGCCGAACGAAATAATGGAATTTGCTTGAAAAAAGTATTTAGAGTGCCTCTCCATCTCCTTTATATACCTTCGCGGATACACCGTACTTCGATCTAGTAGTAGATAAGGGTCCCTAATTGTCAAAATATTGGTGGAGGGATGTTATACTGGTATAAGGGTATTTGAAAAAAGGCGCGTACGGCGGCCTGCGCGCCGCGCGTTCAGTGAGAATATAGCTTGTTTGTATGTACACTGTGTTTCCTTTTTAAATCCCTTTTAGAACGAAATAACACATAGAAAACCTAATATTGCTTGTAGCTCTACATAAAAAAATCCGTGACAGGCGAATAACGGTATCATCGCCGCGCCGCTAGCTTTTTGCTGGGATCTTGATCACAGTATGTAAAGGTGGATAAAAGACCACACGACCGACAATACTCATTCTACTTTTCTTCTTATGTAAACAGTGACAGAGCATTCTTTCGTTGTTCTATGGAGATTCTTGGGTGACGTAAATAGTGCACATGGGTGCGAACAACTGGCTAGAGCATTCTTTCTTGTTAAGACGTGCTCGCTTCTCGTTATTAATTAATTTTTACACTAAAGGTCTAACCCCAGTACAGAGGCGCAACGTGGCGCGCCAAGAATTCTTTTTATGACCCGTTGTCCTAGGTTAGCGACAAACCCGATTCTGCGACTCGGTACGACGCGACGCGACGCGACAGTATCAAGCAGTACCTAGCTGACCCTTCACGTGGCCTATGTTGTCGCGTAGACGAGTTTGTCATTCTATGGCGTCGAATCGCGTCGCGTCGCTTCTGTCGCTCATCTAGCACAACGGGTGAGGATGTGGATGAAGCTTGAGCCCACCTAAGCAACGCGGCACGGAGATGCACTTTGAGAGGTGTCCCCGTACAAACTCATACAAATAATATTTACCGCTACGTGCCGCGCCGCTCCGTGCATCTCGAGCAGGGCTAGACCTTCAAAGATCTATCGTATAGCCTAAAGCTCTAAACCCACTTTAAATAAAAAAGCAACACTTAGGAATGGAAAGGAAAATGTAAAAAGTAATAGTATATTGTTCAAAATTATATTTACCTTGCCTAAATCGTCTTTTTCAATATTAAATATCTGTCCCAAAGTAGCCTCTGATAATTTTTCATATACAACATAGTCTGGAGTTTTAGTACCTCCTTCACATAAACCAGTCAGCAGAAAGGTTATCTAAGAACGATAAACACAAAAATGTCAAAAGCATTCAAAACCTGATACTAATGAAAAACCTTTTAAAAACTCACAGGAAAAACCACACTCGAGAACGGCTTACGTGTTTTGTTAAGAAGTTTACGCGTTCTGCGATTTGTTTATCTCTTCTTAAGAATAGCAATATCTAACCTCTTCTATAGTCTGTACTCTAAGGAAAACTAGACTGAACGGAGGCTCAGAAGGGCTGGAACCCAGAGCCGTCAAGCCAGTTAATAAAAAAAGACTGAACGGTTGTATGCTCTGAGGTGCTTAATATGGGAAACTTAAAGTTTATTTGATTACTAGCTGATGCCCGCGACTTCGTCCGCGTGGATCGAGGTTTTTTGGTTCTTGCGGGAACTCCTTAAATTTCCAGGATAAAAAGTAGCCTATGTGTTATTCCAGACTATAATCTATCTCTGTGCCAAATTTCATCCAGATCCGTTCAGCCGTTGGGGCGTGATTGAGTAACAAACATCCATACATCCATACATCCATCCAAACTTTCGCATCAAATAAATATTATAAACTAGATGATTCCCGCGACTCCGTCCGCGTGGATTAAGATTGTTTGATTCCCGCGGGAACTCTTTAATTTTCCGGGATAAAAAGTAGCCTATGTCCTTCCCCGGGATACAATCTACCCGTGTACCACATTTCATCAAAATCGGTTGAGCAGATGGGCCGTGAAAGCGTAGCAGACAGACAGACAGACAGACAGACACACTTTCGCATTTATAATATTATATTATAAATGCGAAAGTTTGGATGGATGTATGGATGTATGGATGTATGGATGTATATATAAACAATAACTAGTTACTTCTAAAAAGGAACACATAACTCACAAATACATGATTTAGATAAAAAAATCTGGAACTTTAAATCGTTCTTAATTATATGGCCACAACTGTATATGCAATATGCATGCCATATCCACATCGAGAAGACTCAAATGTACCTCTGTGAATTGTATCAAATTTATAAAGTTGATTCCTTAATTGATTGATTAAATAATTAATATACCTACTTTGAGTTTGAGTTTGAGAGTTTGATTGTAGTCAGTCTTGTGGACAATAAAAAAAACTTACGTACCTGGGAAGATTTCTTCTGACTTAAACTTTTGACCCGCTCAAACTTATAGTAATCCTTAGCGCTTGCGTCCGTAAAAACGTAGATAAAGGAATTTGGTTTGCTGTTCTCAAGCGCCAGTTCAATCCCCTCCATCGCTAACTCTGCGCAGTCGGCATTACCACGTAGTTTTATATTGCCTACTTCTCTTTTGAATGCATAACTGTCTCTGGTGACAATCCGTAGCTGAGAACCTGCCGAGTTACATAAGATTTAGTATACTTCAAGGATTAGCAAGCTGCATTATCAGTGGGCAGGTAGTATCCATGTCAGAGGTGTTCTGGAGTGGAGGAGGCGTAAATAAGTACCGTAAGCGCAGTGCAGAAAACCTTCAGCCCGCTGGACCGTAGAAGGTGGCGGGAAGCGGATGGATAAGGAAGGCGGAGGACCGTGTTCGGTGGCGCGCTCTCGAAAAGGCCTATGCCTAGCATTGCACGCAATTAACTCTTT
The DNA here is from genome assembly GCA_917051295.2 of Erebia ligea. Classification (NCBI taxonomy): domain Eukaryota; kingdom Metazoa; phylum Arthropoda; class Insecta; order Lepidoptera; family Nymphalidae; genus Erebia; species Erebia ligea. The sequence goes on from OU785241.1 coordinate 7,065,555, forward strand.
TAATATAGGTACCTTCAAATCAAGAGTGAATGCCTATCTTCTAGGCAAGCGCCTTAGGCTGCATCACCACTTGCAAGCTGGTCTGATTGCAAGCCTATATATTATAAAAAAGTTTTGAATATATTCGCCTTGACCGTTATCTCACCATGGTAAGTGATTATACGATGCGATAGGTACGTTAAATGGCTTGGTTTCATCGATAAGGTTGTAACTAGCCATGACTGAAGCATCCCACCAGACCTGACCAGAAATAGACAATAGACCATAGTTATATACAAATTGCAAATTCCCAAATTGCCTCGTCGGGGGATCGAATTAAAATCCTCGACCACCTGAGATAAGAAGCAATGCAAATATCAGAGATTTCCTATGAGGTTCTTAAAAAACGCTGACGCTATCGTTTGCATCAGCTAGTACCTACTTAAAGAAAATGGTCCTAGCTTAGCTATTTATGAATTATATTATCTAACTAGGTACCTTTTTTTTTTTACTTTTACTTTACCTTTGTGGTTGAGGAACGTTTAACGTTTGCAGAAAGAAACCAAATCACTCTGTGTAAACACTTTTCGGACTTACACATGTATCTTTAATTACGTGTACATTCTCTCTCTCTATCTTACCATTAATCATATTACTATGGAAGGAATTCTTGAGATAAAAAATTCAACCCATAAGTTTACCAATTAGGTACTATTAAATGTAATTGATAAGAAATGGGTCCGAGAGCTTAACGTATCTACTCTCCGAGACATGGAGGAAACAGAGCAATGATGAAAAAATTTAAACTGACTGTGAAACCTAGACTTTGATAGGCGTATCACGTACCTATACGACATAAACCGGCCCTGACAAGACTATTTCCTTAATTACTAGGTACTCCCCGTTGTACCTTCTTACAAATATTCCGTGAATTCCAAATTTTTGCAGTTCTAGTTTGGAGTGGAATTCATCAACGCTGTTTGACTCATATTTAAACCGTTATTGATTAAGAAAGCTCACAGGCTTACACGTGTATTAGAATCAAAATACTGTTCTGATAATATGTAATTACGGAAACAATCCAGTGTTGGATTCAAGTTGGAATACTTAGATGGAGAGAAGCTTAGAACGCTGAGAGAACTATGAAACTAACATTAATTTTTAATCATAATAAGTAATGATGATTTTTAATCAAATGTACCTTACCTAATGATTTTAATCATATGAATTGACATATGTAATTGTAATTAAAGTATTATTATCATATTATCATTTATTATTTTCTTTAGTTTTTAACTGTAATTTTGTATGACCTATTACATAATTTAATTTACTAGTTTTTTTTCTTAACTTTAATACAATTTTGATGATTTATACCAAATATTCATACATCATTAATTGGTAGAATGTATAAGCCTCACAAACTGTAATCATGTCAACTTTATATCACCTACATTCTCATGAATAAATTATTATTTATTTATTTATCACAAGTTAGGCTTGACTACAATCACGGCTTGAGGAAAGCAATAATGAGGTCTTCGTTGGAGCGCGCTTGCCCAGAAGATTCGCTTTTACTTTGAAGTGAAATACTTAGTAAGTATTACATGGCAGAAAACAAATACGCTGGAAGGGCCTTCCAAAGCAGTTCGATTCAGGAACGTTGAACACAAACGTTTGGTGGAAGAAGATTGGAACACATATCCTTACGTGATCGAGGTCCTTAGATGCTCTAATGCCCGAATTCTCACGGTTTCTTGCTGTTCCGTGGTAGAAGGGTCATCACTTACCTGGATCATTAAATGTGACTAAAACAAAATCGTCAATGGCCGATCCATTTGATGAAAGCACGGCGTCAAAAACTTCGTATGTCTTCTCCTTAACTTCCTCTATGTCATCCCCCATAGAAGCCGTGTTATCAATAACAAATACGAGACTACTTTTCACAGCACCATCCACACAACAGATTTGTAAATATAAATAGAAATATAATAAAAAAAAAGCGTCCATAAGAAACATTATGGTGAGTTAAAGACTCGGACGTCTAGATCGTAATGGTACACTTTAAATGCGTCTCCAATTAGGTTAGGTGCATAACTAACTAAAATATTTATACTTATGCTATTTATATTTAATCTTGAGCCAAAGTTGTTTACTCAAAGTTTTCATAATATAGGTTCGAGTATATCATACGGGAAAGTCCACTTCACGTTAAAATAATGAATGTGTTATCACTATAGGCACCTATCTATACGGTTATCATCAGTTTTTTTACCGACTTCAGTAACGTATCTCGAGTTAAATGTTAATATACTTTTTTTTTTAAGTTTTATTTTAGCTAGTTGCTGCCCGCGACGTTGTCCGCGTGGATTGAGGTTTTTTGGTTCCCGCGGGGGAACCAAAAAACTTAAATTAATTAAAAAAAAACTTAACTTTAATTTTCCGGGATGAAAAGTAGCCTATGTTAAAACATCTGTGCCAAATTTCGTCAAGATCCTTTCAGCCCTTTTGGCGTGATTGAGTTACAAGCATCCATCCATCCATTCATTCAAACTTTTGCATTCATCTATATATATAAAATTCAAAGTCCTGACTGACTGACTGACTGACTGACTTATATATCAACGCACAGCCTAAACCGCTGGGGTTAGAATCTTGAAATTTTGACAGTAAGTTCCTTTTGTGACGTAGGCGCACACTAAGGAAGGATTTTTCAAAATTCCACCCCTAAGGGGGTGAAATAGAGGGTTAAAGTTTGTATGAAAGTCCGTCATTTCTCAAGTTATATCCATGAAACTTGGTATTTTGGCTTAAAGTAAAAAATAAAGAAGTATGTGTGTCACAGTTTTTCAAAATTCTACCCCCAAAGGGGTAAAATAGGGGTTGAAAGTTTGTACGAAAGTCATTCATTTCTCAAGTTATAGCCATGAAACTTAACATTTGGGCTTTCAGTTAGAAATGAAGAAGTATGTATTTCACCATTTTTGAAAATTCTACACCCAAAGGGGTGGAATAGTGGATGAAAGTTTGTAAAAAATTCCTTCATTTCTCAAAACATTTTTCAAGTTATATCAACGAACCTTGGTATTTTGGCTTTCAGTAAAAAATAAAGAAGTACGTGCGTCAACATTTTTCAAAATTCCACCCCCAATGGGGTAAAATAGGGGTAGAAAGTTTGTATGAGTTCTTTATTTCTCAAGTTATTTATTTCTCAAGTTATAGCCGTGAAACTCAGCATTTGGGCTAGCGTACGTGTTTCAACATTTTTGAAAATTCCCAAAGGGGTGAAATAGGGGTTGAAAGTTTGTATGAGTCCTTTATTTCTCAAGTTATAGCCGTGAAACTTAGCATTTGGGCTAGCGTACGTGTTTCAACATTTTTGAAAATTCCCAAAGGGGTGAAATAGGGGATGAAAGTTTGTATGAACGTTTTTCAAATTATATCAACGAAACTTGGTATTTTGGCTTTCGTTAAAAAATAAAGAAGATCATGTGTCACAGTTTTTCAAAATTCTACCCCGCAAGGGTTCAAATAAGGGTCGAAAGTTTGTATGAAAGTTCTTCATTTTTCAAGTTATAGCCGTGAAACCTAGCGCTTGGTTTTCCAGTTAAATATGAAGAAGTATGTAATTCACCAATTTTAAAATTCGATCCCCAAAGGGGTGAATTAAGGGATGAAAGTTTGTATGAAAGTCCCGCATTTCTCACGATATTTTTCAAGTTATATATAACGAAACTTTGTATTTTGGCTTTCCGTAATACGTGTGTCCCAGTTTTTCAAAATTTCACCCCCGAAGGATTAAAATAGGGGTTGAAACTTTGCATGAAAGTCATTCATTTTTCAAGTAACCAAGCCATGAAACTTGATATTTGAGCTGACGGTTAAATATGCAGAAGTACCTACGTGTTTCACCATTTTTGAAAATTCGATCGCCAAGGCCGTTCAATAGAGTTTTTCCTTCAATCACACTGCAGCAACGGATCAACGTGATTTTTTGCATGGGTATAGTTGAGTAGGCTGGAGAGTGATCTAGGCTTCTTTTTATCCCGGAAAACTAAGGAGTGCCTGTGGGAATTAAAAAACTTATGCCACGCGAACGAAGTCGCGGGCGTCCGCTAGTAATATTATAATATAGACTATAGAGAATAGATATGCCAAGTCACAACCAAAATCTATCCAGCGTGATGGGTAAAAATGCTCAGAAAACGATATAATATCTGTTTTAGACTTAGATACTGATATATACAGATTCCTTCCCGTTGCAGGTTTGATAACTTAAGGCTGTGCTTAAGGTGAAACCTTGTAATTTTATCTTCTGCTTGTTCTATGAGTTACAGTTACCCTTAATATACCATTTACGGTGCTGTTTGATTTACTTCTCATTTTCGTGGCATTTTCCTTTCTCCATCCAATAGATCCAATCCAGTGATACATTACTTAAATTATTAATTTATTATCTCTCATTGAGTCTTTTTATTTTATGCTGAGCTGATAATAAATTAATCACATAGTGTCTTCCTTGGGATAATAATGCGTTGAGATGCAGATCCCTCCGCATAAAACTCCATTTCCACTCTTATAGATAATGTTTATTAACTTCTATTACTATCAGTTGAATTTTATTATTATAACTAGTGGTTCGCCCCGAACTGAGACCTCGCGGTATCACAGAGCGCCATCTATTGACATCATTGTGAAGTTCTGTTAAAAATATCATCATCATTAAAAATTAAATAATTTCGTTTCCTTATAATATTTATCTAATTTTAGTATTTGTTGTTCAATTACAGGATATAATTCAAATAATTTATCAAGTTTCAGGCTCAGCCTTTCAGAAAATTGAGAGTTCTGAGGTCAACTTTGGACGTTAGAAAATCGCCACTTTGAAAGCCCCCCATTTCGTCAATTTTAGGGGAAAAATTAAAAAAAAATATATTTTTGGACTCTATTCCTAATTATCTTTAAAATGATATACCGCAACCCTATGTAACGCTATAAAAAATATTTTATAGCGCTTTTATGAGAGCCCACCTGAAATAAAGATTTTTATGCCATATTGCCATATTGGAGGCCATCGGTTTACATATTATATTTAAATTTGAAGTAATTACGTTCAGTAATTCAGAAGTTATAAGGCTCTGACAGACGGACGGACGGACCGACGGACGGACGGACAAGTGCCAATTCACTCAAGTAGACTCGGAGACCATCGCTTCGCTCGGTCAATAATTACCGGCACCGCTACATAATATTACAGTGAGTACTCATTGTTGAACGAAAAAGCTAAATAAAGCTAATAACCTCTATAAAAGTGGGTCACCCATTCAGGTACGAACGGTCAATATAGTACAACCAGTGATATGTCATGCAATCAATTATTATGCACTATTAATGTTATTATTGTTCTACTTCGTTTATTCCAAACTGCTCTTTTTTAAGATCAGATAATATTATATTATTACTTTGAACACCGATGAACTCGAGTATGAAATAATTAAAGAGAAGAGTATCTAATCGTCGCGTCGCATTGTATCAAACCAGAAACTGATGGACGCCTGTTAAAAAAATTACGGCAGAATTTATGATTAGTGATATTGCTTTAAAAATATTTTGAGGCAATGTTTTACCAAGATATTTTAAAGCCGGTCGTTATCACCTGAACCTAGGATGATTTAGCGATTATCGGCCTACAATCTGCACTGAAGACGTGGGTGTTTTGCCCGGATGTTTCGTCTTGTCATCTTAGTAGAGTGTCTTTTGCCCTTATTTAGAATATATTATTCGACCCATCAGCCATCGACTCGGAGATAGACATGATCAGTTTTCCACTGAAACTTCTCAAGAGTCCAGTTCTCACCACTTCCTTACCATTCGGCAGGTACCTTGACTTACTTATTTTGGAATGGAAAATCCTCGTTACGGAAAATTAAAGTACTTATTAATATCTTTAAATACCTAATATACATAATAATATTATGTTTTGAGTTTGACAATGTTTTACATTATTAATTCCTTAGTATGATAACAGTGACGCGTGATAAATAATAATTACTTACTTAATTACTATTTTATTAAAGACTAGATAATGCCCGCGGCTTCGTCCGCGTGGATTAAGATTTTCCAATTCCCGCGGGAACTCCTTAATTTTCCGGGATAAAAAGTAGCATATGTCCTTCCCCGGGATACAAACTATCCCTGTACCAAATTTCATCAAAATCGGTTGAGTAGTTGAGCCGTGAAAACGTAGCAGACAGACGGACAGACAGACAGACAGACAGACACACTTTCGCATTTATAATATTTAATAATAATACATTTAATATTAAGTATTAAGTAATAAGTATGGAAGTATGGATATATTTCCAAGCACTAAGGAGATTAAACTTGTGATTCATACAACATGTAAAATTTCCTGCAAGAAGTGATAAAAATTCATATTGTTTCCTCAAATAATAAATTGATTCTTTGCTGAATATAGTTACAAAGGCGTAACGTTTTGAAATACCAAGGGTAGCGTAGAAGTATATTATGTGCATCTTATAACACAGGGACAAAATTATGCATACAAAACAGAATACAGGAAACTCAAATGTTCTAACTTTTACAAAAGCTTTTGAATCGTCTTTGAATCTCTTTATTATTGTTAACCTTTTTAGGGATTTGTTAGTGGTTTTGATTATAGTCTTTGTCAACCACCAACAAATACCTTTTAGATATTATCCTTGGTGCAGGGGTGAGCAATGAGGTCCTGTACGTCCCCGTCCGTCGTCACACGAGGTTATAGTAGACTGCACCGTTATCTCAACCAATACGCCCATTGCTACACGAAATACTTCTTCATAGGCCTTATGCCGCTTGGTTCCAGCGGCTCCCAAATATTCGCTTGAGATCATCCGTCCACCTGTGACCTGGGGGGTCAGACTTAGACTAGAAACCATTTGGACATTATAATTTTCGAAATTGCCCCCGCCGGGGATAGAACCTGGGAGCTCATAAATGACGACATGCCACCACTGCGCCAGGGTGGTCGTCAGAACCGCACTATAACCCAGTGGGTCGAGAAGCTTGAAATTTTGCACAGTAGTTCCTTAACGGGACTACGAGTATATTCATAAAAAAAAAAAACTGTTGACTTGATACCCACAATGTGGCATAATAAATTATCTAAACTTATAATATTATCTTAACATAGGCGACCTTTAGGAAAAGATTTTTGAAAATTCGTTCCCTAAGGGTGAAAATAATAATAAAGTAGATAAATCACGTAAGTCCACCCGTAAAAAGTCGGAGCGGGTCCACTATCATTAAAAACTTAAAATTATTATAATTCATATCCTATAAGTACTTACGTTATATTATAATATAGCTAAAGATCACAGGTCTAGGTTTCAATCATCTCCAATGCATTAATACAGACAATGCTGCAATGAAATCGAAATTAGATAGGTCAATAATTCGTGATAATCTATGCGGCGATAGCACGACGTGTTATGACAAACGCAACGAACGAAGTTTGGCCTTTTGACCCGACTATCTGTGATATAATAATGTTCATTTTGCCAATGTTCAATTTGACAAGTTTCGTTTTGAGCTCGATTACTAATGTGTCTGTAAATAAAATAAAATAAAAATAACTTAAAAGAGCCTTTTATTTCTACTACCACTTTTTATCCATATTAATATTACTAGTGGTTCGCCCCGAACTGAGACCTCGCGGTATCCAAAAGATAGTTTTAACTATATAATAATGTAATAGTTAACTTGCGAGCATGTCTAGATGCGAGCTCATCTTATGCGCGCGTTCATAGACAATCAGTACTATCAGTAGACTATTTTTTTATTCCACGTATTATTTGTAAGCATAAACGAATAAACTTTTACAGAGCGCCATCTATTGACATCATTGTGAAGTTCTGTTAAAAATACTGAAAAGCTCATTAAAAATTAAATAATTTCGTTTCCTTATAATATTTACCTAATTTTAGTATTTGTTGTTCAAGTACAGGATATAATTCAAATAATTGATCAAGTTTAGGCTCAGCCTTTCAGAAAATTGAGAGTTCTGAGGTCAACTTTGGACGTTAGAAAATCTACACTTTGAAAGCCCCCCATTTCGTCAATTTTATGGGAAAAATTAAAAACAAAAAAATTTTGGACTCTATTCCTAATTATCTTTGACTAGCGATCCGCCCCGGCTTCGCACGGGTAGCACTAATAATCCTAATAGTCTATACCCAATATAGCCAGTGGGCAGTGGGCAAGTTTTACATTTTAATATTACATTGTAAAAGTACGCCCCGTCTTCACCACCTGCCACAGCCGCCAGCCCGCCATGATATAAAGGACAATTTTTATCTTAAATAAATACTTGATTTACATATTTATTTTGATAGGTAAGGATTATTAATACTATGTAGGTACTTTCACCTATAGAAAGGATTTTTAAAATCTTTAAAATCGGTTGAGTAGTTTTTGTGTTTATCCATTACAAACAAACAAACAAACAAACAAACAACAAACAAACATACAAACAAATCTTTCCTCTTTATAATATTAGATTAGATAGACAAGTGCAAATTCACTCAAGTATAATCAGAGACCTTCGCTTCGCTCGGTCAATAAATGCGAAAGTATGTCTGCCTGTCCGTCTGTCTGTCTGTCTGTCTGCTACCAAACCTGCCCACCCACCTGCCCACTTGTTCAACCGATTTTGATGAAATTTGGTAAAGGGATGGTTTGTATCCCGGGGAAGAACATAGGTTATTGTCTATAAATAGGTATAGAATCTAGATAGAATAAATATAGATCTATTATCTAAGACCATAACAACCGAGGAGTGGCTCTCGCTAATTAGATACATAATACTTAATATTATAAATGCGAAAGTGTGTTTGTTTGTTGGTTTATGTTTATTGGTTGGTTTTTTGGTTTTTTGGCCGCAACGGAGGAACGGATCGACGTGATTTTGGCATGGGTATAGTTGAGAGAGTGACATAGGCTACTTTTTATCCCGGAAAATTAAGGAGTTCCCGCGGGAATTGAAAAATCTTAATACACGCGGATGAAGTCGCGGGCATCATCTAGTGTTACAATATTTTTGATGCATACCTACTACCTACCTACCTGCATTAAGGTAAAAGCACTAATGGCTGTCAGTGAACTAAGGGATGACACTTTAGAACAAAATCTCTAAAATTAACAGTAGTTAGTATAGACAGAGTAGTATCAAAAGATGAATTAAACTAAAATATACCTGAGTTTATCTACTTTTTATATACAAGAAAATTACAATTAATATGCAATAATAATATTTTGAGGGTTGAAGTCAACTATGGAAGGAATTGGACACGCTCTGTGCACCTAGACCTGCATTCCTTATGGTAATGTGTCTGTAAGTACCTTTTAAATACTTGCATGATAGAAAACTCCTATTATAATGAATGAAGACCACGTTGAAGACACTCAATAATTAATAGGAAATAAGTAGTATACTACCTACCTAGGCGTCTTCTGTCATCATCTTCATATCGGGAGAAAGGATAAAGGGCCTAGCCCTTCTCAAGTGGCCGTTAGGCTAAATAACCAAGAAAGCTGTAGCTTTTACGTTAGGTTGCTGAAGTGAACAACCGCACAAGTAAGAAAACATTTTTTGAAGTGAAAACTTCTTTAGCCGCGTTGCAGTTAAACTTTAATGCCTCAGTTTTAAGGTTTAAATTTTAATATTTTTTTTTTTTAATTATTTTAAATATTCGTTTTCACTTCTATCGGCAGTCCCTATAACTGCCAATTTCTTTTTTAAACTGAGTTCGAAATTGGCAATTACTGTGGATGTGCAAATGAAGTCATCGCCTTACATTTCAACAAAAAGAATCGATGCTGGTTTGCGGCTGGCCCCGCAATCTGCGTGCGTCTTTCAATATGATAGAAATCTGCTCTTTTGGTCAGATCATAAAATCTAGTTTATTTTATGCAATCTGGTCTATTAGATATAGATAAAAATGTCTTTATTATATTAAGATTTCCTTACAATCGCTTTTGTCGTAAATCAAAAAAATAGGTAGTATTTTTTATTTTATTAACCTATTTTAAGTTTTAGGGAGGAGGAAATTCTATCGACACATTTTAAAAATACTACCGAACGCCCATGACTTTGTTCCAGTGGGAATTTCCTTATATAATACCTACCTACTAGATGATGCTCGCAACTTCGTCCGCGTGGACTAAGATTTTTTATTCCCGCGTGAAATCTTTAATTTTCCGGGATACAAACCAGCCCTATACCAAATTTCATCTAAATAGGTTGAACAGATGGGCCATGAAAGCGTAACAGACAGATAGACAGACACACTTTCGCATTTATTTTGGTAAGGATTCTAGCAAAATATAGCATATAATATGTTATTCTGATAGATAAGCTATGTACTTAACTGTAAAGTTTCATCATAATCTGTTCCTTAGTTTTTGCGTGAAAGAATAATCCATCCATCCTCACAAGGTTTTGCATTGACAATATTATTAGCAAGATAAGTTTTTTAGCGTATGTCCTGTACTTATGGTTTTAGATTATCATCATGGAATTTGAACCTCTTGGTAATAATATGACGTCTATTTGCATATTTTCCAACTGTAGCATATCCCAAAAAAATCTGCTAGAAAATCTCCTAAGAATCAAGATGATCATAATAATCTTACCAAACATTCTCGAGCCGATTTAATGTAACTTATCACTAGGTTATAAAATTTAATATGAACAGATCAAACATTGATCAGTCCGTCATATAAAAAAGTGATAAGACATTTTTATCTATTGTATCACTTGTACATAATAATCTCAATGATGATATCTCATGTGAACCGTCTTACAAAATCGGTTTCTAAATTCTATTCTTGTCCATGATAGAAAAGTGTAGGTAGCTATAAAAATAATCGTTACTTATCATTGTTGATATAAAAATTGAAGACATACTTACATAAATGAAAAATGTCGATATATCGATAAAAGTGAGTCACTATTAAGCGGATGCGGTCAAACGGCGGCCTTCACTTGTGCTCTTTCAACTATAGATATTGTTTGAAGGCTTTATCATAATATTAAGTTTACAAGGTGTAAACTACATAATATTAATATTCAAGTAACGTATCTGGTATCTGGCTATTAGAAAAAATCTGCAAAAATTATACTCTAAAAGTGAATCCTAAATTAATATTATCGAAATGGGAATCTAAATATATAAAAGGAAAAGGTGACTGACTGACTGATCTATCAACGCACAGCTCAAACCACTGGACGAATCGGGTTGAAATTCGGCATGCAGACAGCTACTATGACGGAGACATCCGCTAAGAAGGATTTTCGAAGGATTCAACCCCTAAGGGGGTAAATTAGGGTTTTGAAATTTGTGTAGTCCACGCGGACGAAGTCGCGGGCATAAGCTAGTTGATATTATAAATACCGTAAAATGGGGTTAATAGGGATGCAGGGGTGAATAGGGATAAAACCAGGAAAGTATTTCGAAGCTCAATAAAGTTAGCTAGCTCGTTACAACTTCTACCATTTTTTGTGACATAATAGTAGATATTTAGAAGTGCTCGTGGCAACACTGACTAAGCATGACATTAGTTGGAAATTGTCAAAAACTTCATTTGAAAATAAGGTCTGAGAGATATCAGTTTATACAGTGTTAAAAACTTTGCTATAGAAAATTTATTTTGTAGCAAGAGGAGGTGAAGGTAAATACGTTATTTAGTGTTTGGGCCATCATATGCATAAAAAGTAAGTCTCAGTTGTTGGTTAATGTTAATATTTTTTGATAAATTAGAGAGACACGAAAAATGTGTTGTTTATGGGGTCATTGGGGACGGCTCATGTGTGAATAACAACGGAAGAGGGGTTAAAAGAGATGAGAAAGAGTTGAATAGGAACGACTTATGTATGAATACTAAGATAAGATGTTTTGAAAATAATATGTACCTATATATAACCTGATAAAGTTTGTTGATTTTGAAATGATTAAAAATAAATAAATTTTGCAAAAGGTTAATTAAACATAATATTTTCAATAAAAATAAACCATGGGAATCATGAGTGCATTTTATTTCATTGAGTGATCCCGAACCGACTAGCTAAGCAATTTTGATCTGTAACTACATAAATAAACTGGATAAACGTACCTACCTACTGATTTTGACTGATTGTTATTGCCTCTCAAAATACGAATAAATCTATTTTTTTAGGTTAATTTAATTTTATGTATATACATTATTTTATGATTTGTAGAGATATTGTATTTATACAATAAGTACTAGTTACTTAAATTTTAAATTACACAGACAAACTATAATTACCTACTATTAATATTATTTAATAAATAAATTATTAGGTAAAGCAAATAGGTAGGGTAGGTATGTAGGTAGGTACCTATAAAATGATTATTGCTCTTATGCCAGCCCTGGTTAATTTCCCTATTGACTCTATTTTCGTCCCTATTAACCCCAATTTCCGGGTGAATAGGGATATCATATATTTTAACTTTATTTTATAATCTGATTGCTTTTTGCATAATTTTATATTTTGTATTAAAGATACCCAAAAGACTCAAACATTTCAATCCTGTTACACCAATTTTTCCTTTAAGAACTACCTTAAAATTCTTCATGAATTTGGGATTTGTCCCTATTCACCCCATATTACGGTACGAAAGTGTGTATGTTTATCTGTCTGTCTGACTGATCACTGATGGTATGTCTATCTTTTTGTTTATCACTTATCAGTCGGTTCATCCGCTTAAGATTTTGACGTTTGGTGATAAGATACACTAGGGACGAGTGGTCTAGATGCGACAACGCATATCAGTCGATTGCGATTGCTAAGCCACGTTGACCCAAGTCGGTAACTGGATGGGTGACCGAATTTGGAAGTCCGAATTTAGCCTTTTCGTTTCCTCCGTGCCTCGGAGAGCATGTTAAGCCGTCGCGTCAGTTATTATCACTATCTGTGAAGGTAACAAGCACCAGATGACGGGTTCCGTACACACCCGAGCAGAATTGTGTTGCAATCTGATAATAATCGTTAGTAACCTAAGCATTGACTTACCAATAAAAGTTGAAATAGTACTCTTAGGGGGCGTGCAGTTCATAGAGGCATAAAAGCACTGCTTACCCAAATAGAAATAGGTACATCAATGTTCATTTTCATTACAACAGACAGTTAATAGGTATTCTGACTAACTAATGCATAGGTACCCTAGCTTCAAGCCCTGCGCACGCCACACATAGTCGAGTTGTATGCGGAAGGACCTGGGAACCCACCGCATTTATCCATATTTATCATTTTTCAGGTTTATTATCCTTGGGAAAACCCCTGTCATTATGTGATTAATGGAATGGGGTCACGACCCTCAGCAATGGGGAATACGACGCAGAGAGAGAGAGGTAAGCTATAACCTGAAGACGGACATAGAATTCGTCCCGGAAAATCGACGATTTCGCAAAGGACTAAGAAAAATAAATCCACGCGGATGAAGTCATGAGCACTAGTACGGCGATACGTAATACTAGTGGTTCGCCCCGAACTGAGACCTCGCGGTATCCATAAACTTACAGAGCGCCATCTATGTGAAGTTCTGTTAAAAATAGTGAAGCTCATTAAAAATTAAATAATTTCGTTTCCTTAGAATATTTATCTAATTTTAGTATTTGTTGTTCAAGTACAGGATATAATTCAAATAAGTGATCAAGTTTCAGGCTCAGCCTTTTCTTTTTAAGCACAAACGAATAAGTTTGTACAGAGCGCCATCTATTGACAACATTGTGAAGTTTGTTCAAAATACGTAAGCTCATTAAAAATTAAATAACTTCGTTTCCTTATAATATTTATCTAATTTTAGTATTTGTTGTTCAAGTACAGGATATAATTCAAATAATTAATCAAGTTTCAGGCTCAGCCTTTCAGAAAATTGGGAGTTCTGAGGTCATCTTTGGACGTCAGAAAATCACCACTTTGAAAGCCCCCCTTCTATGAGAGCCCTCCTGAAATAAAGATTCTTATAACTTTTTAAGCCATATTCGGCGGGAGGCCATCGGTTTAGATATTATATTTAAATTTGAAGTAATTACGTTCAGTAATTCAGAAGTTATAAGGCTCTGACAGACGGACGGACGGACAAGTGCCAATTCACCCAAGTAGACTCAGAGACCTTCGCTTCGCTCGGTCAATTATACCTCTATGACGGCTATCTATTATACAACGACCTGCAAGCAGGAATACTACTTTGGCGGCACGCATACATAAATAAGATGTACGACGTCAGCAAAGTCAGTACGTTTCATTTTTGGTTCAATGTGGGGATTTACTACACTGTCAAGAAAGTACCGGGAAAAGGTCTATAATAAACAAAATGTTAATTATTATTCCAAATTTATTGTATCTCCTTCAAAGTAGGCCCCTTCGGAAATAATACACTTACGCCAACGAATAATCCAATTTTCAAAGCATTTTTTAAAGGCATTTTTCGGAATCGACTTCAGTTCTTGCCGCGAATTCTCTTTTACATGTCTTCTATCGATCGAAAACGGGTGCCACGAAGTGGTAATTTGAGTTTTGGAAAGAGAAAAAAGTCGGCCGGAGCCATATCCGGTGAATACGATAGTTGTTCAATGGTATTTGTTGAGTTTTTGGTCAAAAATTCATTCACAATGATGGCCTTGTGCCTTTTAGTTGAAGACGTTGATGGCCGACCAGAGCGAGGCAAATCTTCCACCACATCGCGACCACTTTTGAATGCATGGTAGGTACCACTCGTATGCAGGTGTTTTTGATAAATTCGATTCCCCGTAAGCTTTCTGCAACATTTTCAGCGACTCTGGACACGAAATTCCATTTGCGATGCAAAATTTGAGACAAACTCTTTGTTCGATATTTTCATTCATTGTAAAAATCGCAAAACACTATTGAGATGAACTGACAAAATGGCGCACTGTAAACAAAGTAAATAACAATTGACGCTCAAACTTCGCGGCAATATAGACGACAGTTGTGTCAACTTAGCGACAAAAAAAAATTTTTGAATTGAATTTGGAATTAGAAACAAATGATGAATTCCTGGTACTTTTTTGACAGAATGTATATCTTCTGATTTTTCTCTGGCTTTGGCCGTGGCTAGTAATCACCCTACAGGCAAAGACGTACCGCCAAGCGATTTTCAAAATCGTGCAGAAACCGATTAGAGCTAAGGATTTAATATAAATGCGATGTAGTGCGACCCTGTAGGATTACAATAAGGTTAAATGTAATTAGTTAAGACTTTAGGTTAGATCAGTATTTACTATTGTAATCTGTTTTGGTTGCCAAATAAATAAAAATAAATAAAATAAACTGCCGTACCCCTAACAGGTTAACCCGTTACCATCCCGCATCATCACTTACCAGCTGGTGAGATCGCAGTTAAGGGCTTACTTGCAGAGGAATAAAAAAACGCATACTTATTGATGCGCGTGCGATGACTTATAATGTCAGTCATCACTGGAATTTAAGCGCTAGAAAAAAATCTCTTTTTTGGCAAAAATTACATAGGTTCACATTAATAATTTGGGCTCTATCTCCCAAAAAAGTAAAGACTGTGTTATGGGAGCTAGTGCCTTCCCTATTACATGGGTGCTTTTTGCGCACCTTGCACCTAAAGGCTCTTACGACTATTTTGATTCTTTTAGCAGTGTATGATCTCTTAATGTACCTTCTTCTTATCGACACGACCCTGACTCTCTTTTGTTCAATACAAATGTTTCCGCGAGTTCTTTTCTAGATACTTGTTATAATAATTTTATTATTTGACTAGCTGATGCCCGCGACTTCGTCCGCGTGGTTTAAGTTTTTTATTCCTGCAAGAATTCCTTAATTTTCCGGAATAAAAAGTAGCCGGATGCGTTTAGGTCGATGACCTTTGAACGTCGAGCGCGCCGTGTCTTAGGTAGCCCCCAGATACTACAAGAGCACGGGTGCGGAGCTTAGCACAGCCCTCCGCAACAGCTGCTTCACTGTGTAGAAACGGACTCCCTGTGTACTATCGCGGGCTTGGGGTATATATATATACCTGCCTGGCGAAAAAACTTCGATAGCGCGAGTTGGGATTTGTACGTGATTTTAATTTCAATATAGAGATTTAACATTTTTTTTTGTTTTAAAATAATCATAATTGGTTTAAAAACTTCAGAAAATAATTATAAAAAAGTAAAACTGTCACAATACTTATTGTATTAACCTTATTATCTAATTGTATTAACGGTACCTATTGATCGCTTGGCATTTTCATCTTTCCACATTTAATTGAAAAATACATAGTACCTACCCTTACATTATTTTATAAAACATAAGACGTTTTCGTGGAAAAAGGTATAAAAATATTTTTTTACAATAACCAAATAATTTATGTAGGTATTTATTTTTGTGAAATCGTATGGGATCGTCGTCGTTTCGTGAAGTAGAAAAAAAAACATACGCGCCGAATTGAGAACCTCCTCCTTTTTTGGAAGTCGGTTAAAAAGGCATTGGAAGAACGGATATTTATTAAAATATAAACAAATACCCTGACCTGGTGAAATGTGATTAAAAATTAAAATTAAACGTTGGTATTTTATGCGATTATATTTTAGTTAGGTATTAATGTTGTTAATTTATTATTATATTTTAGTGACTTTGAACCGTTATTTTATTTAATTTTTGTTAATTTTGTTTAATTTATAGATTAAAATCGAACATTACGTTATTTATCTAAGAGAGATATTCTCTCTTTCCGTCGTATTCTTCTTCACTGAGTCTTTCCATTAATCACATAATGGTAGGAGTTTTCTTGGGATAATAATGCGGTGGGTTCCCACGTCTGGAAATCGTTTCAATATAGGAAGTCCTAGGAAACCGGAAATCCGGTTTCGATACGAAGGAGTTTGAAATTTCATGTAAATTAGAGGATTCTTGAACTTTACCAAGGAATGGACAACAATGACGATCTGTTCATCGTTAAATCGCGAAATGTCCGTCATGTTAAATCCGCCCACCACCATCAACAGCCCCGTTCACCACACGGCCAACAGCTCACTCCACCACAAACAGCACCGCCCATTATAACCAACAGCTCCGCCCATCACGACTAACAGCTCTACCCACCACCGCCAACAGCTCAGACTACCAACACAACACAACGGTTCCACCCATCACGAGCAACAGCTCAGCCCAATACAAACAACAGCTCCGTCCACCTTGCAGAGTTTTATTTTTACTGACGACTAGATGATGCCCGCGACTTCGTCCGCGTGGATTAAGGTTTTTTGATTCCCGCGGGAATTCCTTAATTTTCCGGGATAAAAAAACCTATGTCCTTCCTCGGGATATAACCTACCTCTATATCAAATTTCAGCAAAATCGGTTGAAAAGATGGGCCGGGAAAGCGTAGCAGACAGACAGACAGACAGACAGACACACTTTCGCATTTATAATATTAGTTTGGATATGGATACCACTGTAGTATACGATAACGTACTTAGCTACTGAAATAATATGCTCATCTCAGACCGATGGGTATACCTAGTCGCACCATAAGGGTTCCTTATTTACCCATTTGGTACGGAACCCTAATGATTTTAATGATGAGTAATGCGTGAGCTATTACTGTACTGAACTCAGAACGCAGAACTCCAGAATCAGATCGCTCGTTGTGTAGTCGACGCCTTAAGGGTTGTTCTAATTCTTAAACTGTTCGCAATTTCAGATTACGTGTTCCGTCTTATTACAAAGCTATTCATATTGACTTTGTATTGACGTACAATAGATGATAGGTCCATTGTGATGGCTTATTCACGCATGAGATGACAGTGACTATTGAAACTAGAAACCTGATTAGTAACTTTTATTCTTTTATGCAAACTGGTATCTATGTACCTATTCTAAGTATTCTTGAAGTGGATGGATTTACATAACCATATTTTATTGTGTCTCAGACATGATTAAAAGTATTTGAGCCGTGATATTTTTGGAGTTCCGTACCCTAGTGGAAAAATTAAGCCCTGTTAATGTCACTCTGCTGTTTTTCTGACCGTCTGTATGTCACGGGTCTCTTGCTTATAGCTACTCGTAAATAGAAAAAGCGACCTACTTGTTTATAATGTTGGCCCAGTTGGTTTAGTTCTGAATCTATACAACGTAAGCATAGGTTATCATACTAATATCATGTAATTTTAAAGTATATATAAATCCACTATTATAGGTGGCTTAAATATCGTCGGAAGCTTCGTTCACGTATCACCCACCATCCCAGATCACGGAAAAATTACCAAACCTTAGATGTCACCAAGTTCGCCTCAACTCCTTTTTTTTTAATTTATTTTTTTGTGCGGAACCCTCAGTCAGCGAGTCAGACTCGCACTTGTCCGGTTTCTTTAATGAAACACGTGGATTCAAAAGTGGACTCCTAAGATTATTTTGAGGATTTTTGGTTTAGCAAAATTTACGACATGTCTGAGCTGAACTGCAGTTTTTGAAGTAGGGTAAGTATATTTTTAGAATAATGCTAGTGTTTAATTATTATTCGTAAAGTTATTGATCGATGTGTGAAATAGCGATCTTTATAAGCAGAGTAAGTTTTAATATAATATTATCAACTCTGAAGACAAAATAATTATAAACCAAATTGAAAAAAAACCGGCCAAGTGCGAGTCGGACTCGCGCACCGAGGGTTCCGTACAGGTTTGTACGGAACCCTCGGTGCGCGAGTTATAAATTATTAAGTTAAGTTTTAAATTATTAAAAAAAAACTACTTACTAGATCTCGTTCAAACCAATTTTCGGTGGAAGTTTGCATGGTAATGTACATCATATATTTTTTTTAGTTTTATCATTCTCTTATTTTAGAAGTTACAGGGGGGGGGGGGGGGGGGGGACACAGATTTTACCACTTTAGAAGTGTCTCTCGCGCAAACTATTCAGTTTAGAATAAAATGATATTAGAAACCTCAATATCATTTTTGAAGACCTATCCATAGATACCCCACACGTATGGGTTTGATGAAAAAAAATTTTTTGAGTTTCAGTTCTAAGTATGAGGACCCCCAAAATTTATTATTATTTTTTCTATTTTTGTGTGAAAATCTTAATGCGGTTCACAGAGTACATCTACTTACCAAGTTTCAACAGTATAGTTCTTATTTATTATAGTTTCGGAAAAAAGTGGCTGTGACATACGGACGGACGGACAGACAGACATGACGAATCTATAAGGGTTCCGTTTTTGCCAAATTTGACTACGGAACCCTTAAAATGCCTGTGTAGTATTTTAAAACAAAACACATTAAATTCGACTCATCGATTATTTACTAAGCCGATTTTTCAACCGCATAATTAATAGTGTGACGAATAAATTGGAAAATTTGACAGATTCCTAATAAAGTAATGTCATAAATGAACATTCTATGCCTATTTGTCCAATTTTTGTTGACTTTTTTTTCAAAATATTATGTCGGTGCTAAGTGATTTATCGAAGGATAGATGGATTGATAATTTTGGCCGTTTTGGACCATTCAAAAATGCAAAAGTTGCAGCTGTCATTTCGCGAACTTGTTAATAATGCATTTGTCAAACAAGAGGCGAAGCCCTGGCAAAGTGAACGGCGGCAAAGCGTTTTTAAACTCGACGGTACGGACACAGTATTATGTGTTTGCCCTTCGAGTTTGTTTGTTAGTTCTTTCACTCGTTCGTTCATCCGTCCGTCAGTCCGTTCTCTATCTTTCTTTCTTTCTATTATTGTATCTATTGTTTCCAACCTTTGTTAGTTTAAGTGTACAACCATTTGAAACCATCGATTTAAATAAAAAGTGCATCAAATATCAACAGTAGACTTCACAATTTCATACAAGCTCCCTTCAAAGACGGTAGACGCGTGTTTGGAGGTTTGATAAAGAGTTGCTAAATATCTCTATTATCCGTGCCTCGGAGAGCACGTTAAGCCGTCGGTCCTGCGCCTGATCTCTCTCCGGTCGTGTCGGATCTTCCGTCCCATCGGGCTATGAGAGCAAAGGAACAGAGAGTGCACTTGTGTATGCGCACACACTTGTGCACTATAATATCTCCCGCGCAGATGGCTAATCTCTGTGGAGATTGGCCGCCGTGGTCGAAATTCGATCGGGAGGACATTATTATTATTATCTCTATTAACATTTTTAAAGATCGGTTAAACTTCTGTCGCGTCGTCTCTTTCCAAGCCTTTAAAGGATTCATTTATCTCATGGAAATATGAAGGCTAACAATTTTTTTTGATCATTACAAATTACTATTCTATGGTGAGTGGAAACAAATTGAATGTAACATTCAAATAATGATTCTTGACATTTAAATCATAATGAGCAATAAACCGATGTGCTCAGTTCTTACGTTAAACTAAGTAAAATTGCGTAGTCTTCATATTTACTTACGTTCATTGTCAAAATTTCCTATAATAACTTTGAATGCAAACATTTTTCATTATTAAAATACTTCATACCCAGAACATGGGTACAGATAATATAGGTATAAGGATTATAATTCTGAAACATGAGCGTCAAGAATATTAGAATGATGCAGCTGTTGCTGCTGCTGCTGCTGTTGATTTCAATAATAAAATGTATAAACAAACTCGTCTCGTTTACCAGAAACGAAACAATACGTTATAAATAAAAACTTTATGACCATTGAGCTTTTAACTCAAAGTAAATTTGAAAGTGAAATAATATTGTATGAAAATGTATTGCAATATATACCTTATGCAGCTTGCAATAAAATACAAATTAAATTGTATTCATGAATCATAATGAGCTTCTTCGTTTTAGAATTTCAAATTGTTGCGGTAATGTTTTATGACTTATAATATTGTTTGGAGTATTTTGATTGAAAGACAGTGCTATTTACACGTTACTATTGTCAAGAGGTTAAATAATAAATAAAATCTATGCTAACACTGAAACCATTTTATAGTAGGTACCTTTTATTGATTCGTAATAAGTAGTTTACGATCAATTTGGGAATTTATAATTTCTGAATTTTCTCCGGTCTGGGGATCCGGGAGGCTTCGGCCGTGGCTAATTACCACCCTACCGGCAAGTAAAATTAAATTTGGGCTCTATTGGATCTCTTGTCTAGTTTGATTGAACCTGTATAAGTACTTTTTCGAAAATCTACCCCAAAGAGGGTGAAATGGGGGTTGGAAGTTTGTATGAAAGTTCTATGTTTTTGAAGTTAGACACTTGAAAATCGGGATTCAGGTTATAAGTTTTAAATAATGAACACCTGCATAAGTTTTAGCATTTACGTGAAAAACAGTATGAGATTATAATAATGTATCGTACAAAATGATTTAATAGTTATAAAAAAAATATCTTTATTAATTAAATGCGTATCACGCATTCATTCGATAGCAATTGAATCGGATCAAGAACCTAACATTCTCTGCTCATCAAACTAAAGGCAGTCGCGCTATGTATTGTTGCAACACGTTTTTTACAAAGGCTTGTGAGAGAGCTCACGCACACATACAAAAGAGCCCGTCCAGCTACACGTCCTCCCTCGAAGAGAGCTGGGCTCGGTATGGCGGTCGTCCGGTCTGCAGTACCATTTTACACGTGAACTCTATGAGACTTTTGATATTTTTTTTGGTCATATTGGTATTTTATAGAACTTTATTTTTTTACAATTTATGTTACATAAATACTAAACATTCATGGGAAATTTTATTTTTTCAGTAAATTCGCCAAACTTTTAAGAAATACAGGTTATTGTGACGCGTAAATTTTGATAAATCGTGCACATTGATTTGATTTTTTTATTAACTAATTTTGTATAGAACGTATAAAAACGAATCGCAACAGTCCAATTTTAAGAGTGTGCTTATCATATTAGTATTTTTTATAAGTCATTTATTATAATTTTTCGTGGATTTATATGGGTGAAAAGTTTCGCCCAAAAGTGTAAAAATGGTAAACGTATTCTGCAAGAATGAGAATTTCACTATTATATTTCAATAAAATTAATATTTTTTTTGCAACAGTCTACTAAGAAGGGATTAATCTTTAATGTTTGAGTTTTTTTTTGTTATAATACTAATATCTCATGCACAACGCTCATGAAAAGTTCTTAAAATGTCGGTTAGGGGGTTTACGGGTTCTTAAGTGATGGTAGTATATCTCCTAGCCCATGAATAACAAACGCTATTTTTTGTATGGATAAAAGAATTAATTATTATAGCTGAATCGATTCAACTCTTTGGTCCCTAATGTATGAGATTATGTCCTACGTGTCGTCATTCTCACTCACTCACGACTCACGAGTGAGTCACGTGGCACACGTTCTATTAGGTAATGACAACATTACCCGTTGCGTCCCCTTGATTTAACGCTCAAGATATTTTGTACCAAAATTGTGAAATTTATAGATATATGATTAACTAGAGGACGCCCGCGACTTCGTTCGCGTGGCATAAATTTTTTAATTCCCACAGGCACTCCTTCATTTCCGGGATAAAAAGAAGTCTATGTCACTCTCCAGATCCTAACCTATACCTACCCATGCAAAATATCACATCGATCCGTTGCTCTGTTGCGGCGTGGTTGAAGGACAAACTCTCTATTTAACGTCCTTGGGGATAGAAATTTCCAAACTGTGGAATACGTATTTCATAATTTTAAATCGGAAGCCCAAATACCAAGTTTCAGGGCTATAACTTGTGAAATGAAAGACTTTTATACCAATTTTCATCCCCTATTTCACCCCTTTGGGGGTCGAATTTTCAAAAACTGTGAAACACGTATTTCTTCTTTTTTAACCCGCAGCTCATATACCAAGTTTCATGGCTTTAGCTTGAGAAATGAAGGACTTTCATATAAACTTTAAACCCCTATTTTACCCCTTTGGGGGTGGAATTTTGAATAACACGTATTTCTTTATTTTTAACTGGTAGCCCATTTACCAAGTTTCATGGATATAACTTGAGAAATGACGGACTTTCATACAAACTTTAACCCCTTATTTCACCCCCGTAGGGGTGGAAATTTGAGAAATCCTTTCTTACTGAGCGCCTACATCACAAAAGGAACCTACTTTCAAAATTTCAAGTTTCTAACCCCAGCGGTTTAGGCTGTGCGTTGATATATAAGTCAGTCAGTCAGTCAGTCAGTCAGTCAGTCAGGACTTTGAATTTTATATATATAGATTACACCCCATTTATAAAAACTTTTGTTATCGCTTTTGCACGTAAGTACCTACCAAGTAATTATTGAATGGGTTCTAAATACATTAATTTCATAAAATAAATAAACAAGAGTGTGATGTCGTTGGACACCCCTTAGGCACAAATGTTTTTTAGCTATTCTATTAAAAAAAAATTTAAAACAAATAAAAAAAACAAATTTGTAAATTTCCTGTGATTCGAACCTGCAACATCTTGCTTACGACTACGCCACACAGGGAACGGGTGCGGGTCGAGCGCGGGCCGGGTCGGGTGCGCGGCGGGTTGAATTCCTTATGTATCTATCTATATGAACGACATCACACAGAACGCGGCCGCGGGTCGGGTGCGTGGCGGGTGACGCTTAGATAACTTAGATAATTATGTTCAAACTCTTCAACAAACTAAAATACCGAATTAGTAATTAAATAAAGGTAAAATATAGATTAAGATACATACAGGCTCTTTCTACAACCCTCTGTAGTAGCCCTCAGGGAGAGAACAACGCTTTTTCGTCACCTCCGATTTTTCAAGCCTAGAAAAATCTAGCGTTTTATCCTACCAAGAAGAAAAAGAACATTTTCACATAAATAGTTCAGTGGGCTACTACCATCGCTTAAAGCAGTATTATTTTAATATTTACGTCTTTTATGACGAAGCTTCGTCTGTTATGACGTCTCTAAAATAAGGATTATAATTCTGAAATAAGAGCGTCAACAATCCATACTTTCCATACTAATATTATAAATGCGAAAGTGTGTCTGTCTGTCCTTTCAAGGCCCATCTCTTCAACCGATTTTGATGAAATTTGGTACAGGGATAGGTTGTATCCCGGGGAAGGACATAGGCTTAGGCATAGGGGAAGGACTTTTTATCCCGGAAAATTAAGGAGTTCCCGCGGGAATCATAAAAACTTAATCCACGCGGACGAAGTCGCGGGCATCATCTAGTATTAAAATAATACAGCGATGGTAGTATATCCCCTCGCCCATGAAAAACAAACGCAGCTTTTTTGTTAGGATTGCTTTAATTCAATTCCAAGTACATCGTAGAAAATTAGCGTTCACTTAATGCAATTTCGAAAGCGACACTATTCTTCGTCGATTGCATTGTTTAGGTAACCAAGTTAGCGAATCCGCGATAATTGATAACGCTATTGAAACCAGATGGTATCACCATTGGAGACTTACAAAATAGCGTAATCTTTGGGATCTCAGCCGGCCTATGGCCTGTACAAAACCTATTCTATTGCCTATGGGGACAATGGACCTGTACTCTGATGTTCTTTGTTTATATTTTGCTAATCAAAAAGATCAGAGGGCTTATAATAGGGGCCCTAAAATCCATACTAATATTGTAATATTATAATTGTGAAAGTGTGTTTGTCTGTCTATCTGCTACACTTTAACGGCCCATTTTTTCAACCGATTTTGATCAAATTTGGTATAGGAGTAGGCTACGTCCCGGGGAAGGACATAGGCTATTAGGGACACGATGGAGTCCCCTCGGGAATCAAAAAAACTTAATCCACGCGGACGTACTAGCGGCATTCTCTAGTAAGGGTTATAATTCTGAAATAAGAGTGTCATCAAGATATAATACTGCTTTAGGCGATGTGTGTGTTTCCTTTTTTTTCGATACTAAAGCCTTTTGCCTATTGATTTAGTAGCCAATCTTCTACCCGGCACACACCCCTAACTTTTCGGAGCTATATGTGTTTTATGAAATTAAATATTTAATTTTGTGATGGGAAAATATCGTGGGAAAACCATGTCTGAGAGTTCTTCATAATGTCAAGGGTGTGTGAAGAAGAGCACTCTGAGAGCATGAATGAGAAGCAAGCCACCACGGTTGGAGTAATGATGACGTGATGATGAAAACTGTTTTAAGTGATGGCGTCGTTGCACGCCCTGCCGCTGGGGAGTCGTCATCTCCCGTTAACCGATAAAAGCCTTTTGCTAGACATACCTAATATACTTTCAATGTTTTTTTTATTGTAAGATAGGCTTGCGCTTGACGACAATCATCCTAGAAGATGCCTATTCACTCTTGCATTAAAGGTTATATGTGGCAGGAAACACGTGCGCTGGGAGGGTGTTCCACACCCTAGCGGTTCGGATCAGAAACGTCGAGCAAGAACGTTTTGTACGAGCAGATTGGACGTCAGCCACATAAGGATGACAATGCTGACGATTGCTCGCTGTTCTGTGGTAGAACGGAGAAAGAGGAACAAGGTTGTGAAGTTCCTGTAAATGTAGTGACTTCCACACGCCGCAGCCGCTCGCATTGATGCCAATCGTCCGTCCCGTTTAGTCACAATTGGTCCAATTCTCATTTAGTCCAATTCGCAAATGGTCTAACCGTCGACACTTTGTGAAGGGTCTGCTAACGCTACGTTTCCTGCCAGCACTGGTGTCTCCTACAACGCAAAATACCTGCCATTCGCACATCAAATCGCAACTGGCCATTCAAAAAGTTGTTACCCAATGCATGAATCGTCTGAATTTATCGTTCACGGAGCGATATTGAACAATAACGGTAGGTCAATAGCTTTTTATTATTATTATAATAACGATATTTGGAATATTGGCCAGTTAAATATTATTTTGTAATATTTCTGTCACGCCTTTGCATACAAAAACAATAAAAATTAAATATGCGGTGGTTGAGCAACATCATTTGAGCATTTTCTTTGTAAGTATATTTTTTTTGATGTTTCATGACTTTTTGTAAGTTCTTACTAAAATATCAAATTAAAACTAAACTCTGAAATACATTAATAATTAATAATTAGACAAGACGAAAGTATTTAATCTGGTTTATCATTGTTAAGGTAAGTAAGTAAGTAAGTAAGTAAGTAATACACTTTATTACACACAAACAAATAACAAAACAGAGGTAAAACAAATGGTGAAATGATTTACAACTTGTTGCGGTGTAAAGGCGGCCTTATCACTATGAGTGATCTCTTCCAGGCAACCTTTCTAAGAAAGGAGATTGGTTGCATGATGACAGGGCGGTGCACACGTGTAAATTTCTAAAAGAAAAATTATAACAACCTACTAGCTGTTATTCTACTTAACTATTACAACTAACTATTACAATATAATAAACTTACTTAACAGTACATACTATAATTACATACTATTTTACATAAATGACAATATAAATTTAAAAATAAAATAAACATAATAATATATGTATACTCAAATAATAAATATGATATCATAAACTTACTAAGGTCTTCATCCATAGTAATATTATAAACGCGAAAGTGTCTGTCTGTATGTTACGCTTTCACGGCTCATCTGTTCAGCCGGTTTTGATAAAATTCGGTGCATGGATATTTTGAATTCCGGGGAAGGACATAGGCTTCTTAGGGTAAAAATGTTCTCAAGCACATACGAGGTTTGCTATTAGTTTAGCCAACGCGTATTAGATAACCTCTAAATTTATCATAATAATAATATTATTATCTTCTGTTTTTAAGTTATTTGATCTTTTAACTCGATCAATATGTTAAACACGTGTAAAATTAATTACCTACATATTAAAAAATACACCAAAAATATTAATTGTATCTAGAAATTGGGTCAGCTTACGACGATTAAGTATTAGTGGTATTACAAATGAAGAGGTGTCATCTATTAGAGGAGAAAGAACGATCTCAATAACTTGGACCGAACGGATATTTGCTTTTTTAGACTCAGCTGCATAAAGCTCAAATGGATAAAGGTTTTTTAAAGATTTTTGCAATCCCTTCTTAGTGCATCCCTGGTGTGCTCAAGGAATATTTAATTTAATTAGGTGTTTCAAATTTCAAATCTGCATTAAAGTGGTTTTCATTGTCGCATCTGTGGCACAGTATTTCAGACTGCGGAATTGTTTTTTTAGATGTAAAGGAATCTTAAAGTAATGCAAGATAAATCACCTACACTGTACAGAAGCAAACTGTACGTTCAAAGTATTTCTTCGTGAAACGAATATAGGCATTAGGCATGTACGTCGCGTCGCGTTGAGTCGCGTCGTCGGTTCGATTTAAAGACATTATAATTATATTTCAAAAATCACACAACGAATTACACATTGACACTCTAACCTGAGTGTGTACTCGTATGTATATAAGTACAGAATTCGTAAATGTTCAATATTAATATTATAAATTCGAAAGTGTGTCTGTCTGTCTGCTACGCTTTCACGGCCCAATTGTTCAACCAATTCTGATAAAATTTGGTACAGATACCTACAGCTAGTACCCCGGGGAAGGACATAGGCTACTTTTTATCCCGGAAAACGAAAGAGAGGCCGTATTCTCACCATCGCGTCGGTCAATTTTAGAATCTGTAGGTATACCGCACAGTAGACCATTAGGCTGCACTCACACATAGACGACATAGGCTGGTAATGATACTTTGATACCTACTTTGCGTAGTCAAGTTCGTACATACGTGCGGTCGTACGATCTGCAGTACCATTTTACACGTGAATTTGATCACTTTGATAATATTTTTGGTAATATAGGTATTTTATAGAACTTTATTTTTTTACAATTTATGTTATATAAATACTAAACATTCATGGTAAATTTTATTTTATTAGTAATTTTGCCAAAATATTAAGAAATACAGGTTATTGTGACGCGTAAATTTTGATAAATCGTGCACATTTATTTGTTTTTTTTATTAACTAATTTTGTATAGAACGTATAAAAACGAATTGCAACAGTCCAATTTTAAGAGTGTGTTTATCATATTAGTATTTTTTTAATGTAATTTATTATAATGTTTCGTGGATTTATATGGGTCAAAAGTGTCACCCAAAAGTGTAAAAATGGTAAACGTATTCTGCAAGAATGAGAATTTCACTATTATATTTCAATAAAATTAATATTTTTTTTGCAACAGTCTACTAAGGAGGGATTAATCTTTAATGTCTTAATTTTCTTTTTGTTATAATACTAATATCTCATGTACAAAGCTCATCAAAAGTTCTTAAAATGTCGGTTTACGGGGTTACGGACTGATATTCCACGCGGACAAAGTCTCGGGCATCATCTAGTGTTCAATAATTTTAAAATAGTGGTACATTTGCTGAAGCTATTCTCTTGTTTTTTTAAATAGTAAAACTTTTGCTATTTGCGTATAATTCAGGTACGTTTTTTTTAAAAAAATACCAAGCCTAGGCTTGGCTACCAATTCTTTATTTGTTCAATTACACCATTGTTTAATTAGCTGGAGGCGGTTTTTAGACGCCCGATATATTATATGAGATATGTTTCTCTATGATCTACAGCTCAATGCATAAACGCCTAATAAATGTTATTCTCAGGCTATCTTCAATGCCATGTGAAGGCGAACTAAATACTGATGCGGCTCATTTTACTATTGTATGGTAGGTATGGTAATGACGGTCGATTTGAATGTTCAAATTATAATTTTTATATAATATCAGTTTTGCGTTTTACAATGAAAATGGGATTGTAAGTGTGATGACTGCTTACAAGAAAATAATATATCTATAATTCAATAATAAAATCGTTTAAGTATTTGCTAGAAACATTGTACAACCCTGTCCCCTGTCCCCTGAATTGTGCCCTGTCATCATGCAACCAATCTCCTTTCTTAGAAAGGTTGCCTGGAAGAGATCGCTCATAGTGATAAGGCCGCCTTTACACCGTAACAAGTTGTAAATCCTGTCACCATTAGTTTACCTCTGTTTTATTATTTGTTTGTGTGTAATAAAGTGTTTTTACTTACTTACTTACTTACTTACAATTGGGTATTTGACAACTATTCAAATAAATTATTTTTTAGTGATTATTACTTAAAGGATCTCCCAAAAGTCGTAATATCCACGTCCCCTGTTAGTTTAATGTTGAATAACCATTTTAAACTTTCGATTAAAGTAAAAAAGCACGTCGAACTTTGATGACGTCACTACTCACTATGTGTGTTTCATACAAAATCCCATACTAAGCACGCGTTTTCACGTTTGAAAAAAAGTTGCTGATTTGACTAGTTGTCAAACACCCAATTATGATTAAACAGCCTAAGTGAATATAATATGTTAGCCCGGAGGGTTTGATATAAGCGTTCATAGTTGCATTTAAACCCGTCTACTTAGTTGTTTTGACCCGAAAAAATTACCATAAAAAAACCGGCCAAGTGCGAGTCGGACTCGCGCACCGAGGGTTCCGTACAAACCTGTAGTAAGTTTTACGATTTATGACGTATTAAAAATAAAAATTACGTTTGTTGTATGGGAGCCCCCCTTTAATATTTACTTTATTGATATTTAATTATTTATTTTGAAAGGTAATATACAAGTTAATATTCTGTGAAAATTTGAACCGTCTACCTGTTACCGTTTTTAATATTGAGCAAAAAAATACGAAAATAAACACGTTTATTGTATGGGGACCCCCCTATATATATATTTTTTAATTTTTAGTATTTGTTGTTATAGCGGCAACGGAAATACATCATTTGTGAAAATTTCAGCTTTCTAGCTATCACGGTTTATGAGATACAGCCTGGAGACAGACAGACAGACAGACAGACAGACAGACAGACAGCGGAGTTTTAGTAATAGGGTCCCGTTTTTACCCTTTGGGTACGGAACCCTAAAAATTGTTTTGAGCTCTATCCATATCCATATTAATATTATAAATGAAAAAGTGCGTCTGTCTGTCTGTCTGCTGCGCTTTCACGGCCCATCTGGTCAACTGATTTTGATGGAATTTGGCATATGGATAGTTTGTATCCCGGGGAAGGGTATAGGCTACTTTTTATCCCGAAAAATTAAAGTGTCCGCGGGAATCAAAAACATTACTCCACACGGACGATTTCGTGGGTCTTGTCTGCCCCCCGATTGTGTAATGAAATCGAAATCGTAATCATTTGTCAAACGTATAATCCGACCTGTTTATGGAGTTCATAGATGCCTGCACGTCAAAAGGAATGTATGAACTTCTTAAACAGCTCGAGTAATACGTTTTAAGCTGTCAAATGATTACGATTTGCTTAGACAATTGGACCTCTGGTCTATAATAAAGCTTCCTCCATTTAGTATATTTTGTTATTTTATGTTAATTATAACATAAAATAACAAAATATACATATTATGTTTATATTTTTAAGGGCCTTGTTGCCTGCTCTAAACAAATAAATAAATAAATTTGAAATATAAGTACCTAAATAAATCGTCCAGTTACACTTTTATTATATCCATAGCAAATTGATCTTGTTAATAATGACTTGTTGAAGAAGCATATAATATTTAAAACAACATTTATGGGCCAATACTGAGCCCAGCTGAGTTTGTTGTGGGCTCTTCTCAGACCTGGGCGCGTTTGGAACCCTCGTAGCTTTAGTTTTAAGATACCGTAACAGATTATCACCATCATATCTTTATTTTTATGTAACTGGACGTCAATAAGTGTAGTGTACCTACCTAAATTGAATAAATATTTATGATTATGATTATGATTAATAGTTCATTCCATCCATCTTTTATTTTTATTTTGCAATTGTGCATTTTTTGCGTACCCTACGTATCCCTGTACCTAATTTCATCAAAATCGGTTGAACAGGTGGGCCGTGAAAGCGAAGCAGACAGACAGACACATTTCGCATTTATAAAATTAGTAAGTATGGATTTCAGGAACCAACAAAACGTCAAACGAAATCTTGGCAGGTACTGGAGGGTTACTGCCATCGCCGAAAGCAGTATAACTTCAAAATCACAGTTTTATGTCAGATACCCTGACGTTACTAAAATAAGGATTATTATTAAAGTTTAATTAAAACTAATAAGCGTAATAGGACTGCAATTAATTTTACGTCTTATATTATTTATTAGCAAATCAACGTGACGACGCGTCACATTATATACGATCTAATAATTGCTAATATTTTTTTACATTAAGTAAGCTCATAACTTCTTTGAGAGAACTAGTGAAAGGCCCAATGAATAGCGTCAGTTTTTATACCGTTTAAATAGGTACTGCGCATAGTTTAATACTGTACAAGAATCAGCTTTTCTAGTTATGGTTCATTTTTGGTAACCATAAACCGTCTTTGAGCGGCCATATCTAGTGAAAGGCCCATCAGCATGCGGGCAGACTGGCAGATTTCCCACCAGTGGAGAGCCTAGGACCCACCAAATACGAAATCAGCCTTTCTAGCGATAGTTACTAAAAGTGCAGTTATCTCTCATGCCCATTTGCACTAAACTAATTTCCTGCCCAACTTGTTTAGGCTTATCCTAGCGTTTAAAAAGCTTGCACTAACCTTAGGCCATTCCTAAATCCACTTAGGAGATGCCTAACTTTATGAGCCCGATTAGTAAGCGCCCAAGCGTAGGCGATACTTAAGTTGAATTTTTTGTAGTCTGTGGACCATTTTGTTGTCATTAATTATTGGTCTCACGGTTGATATGTACCTACTCTGTGGTTGATAGGTATCACAACCACAGAGTACCTACATTGTTATTGTGATTGTTATTTAGGTAGAACACTACACTGATCACAAGCAAAATGGCACAAGATTTATTAGATTCTTTCTCCTTCTTTCTCATTATGTCACCACTGGAATTGTGAATTTGGGTGATTTTTGCCCAAGCCTGTTCTTTCTCTTTATTTGATGCAGTATCGTGTGCTGTTACTTTGGAAATAACGCACTGCCCCTCTTCGCACAACAACCGTACAAACCGCAACTTCTCCTCTGCCGTAAAATTGGCAGTTCTTTTTCGTTTATTTATTTGTCTTTCCATTTTAATTGCTGATTTATAAAATCCCCAAAAATAAATAACCTTCAACTCCACGTACTTAATGTCACCTGTGCAATATATAAACCAATAAAATAAAATACACCAATGTTTTAGCTTTTGTCTCTATTCAACTCATGCCTGAGGTTATGACAAGATAAGGTAAAAAAATATTCTAGTGTTTACATTACTTTGCAAGATATATTTAAAAAAAAAACGATAAACAATCATTCATTCCATTCGTTCCTAGAGATGCCTAACTAGGCAATGCTTAAGTTACGACACAGCAAGGACAAGACTGTCAGTGCAAACGAATTTTTTTGCTAGGCCGTTCTTAAGCCTAGGTGTATCTTAACTAGGACAAGCCTAACTTGAGTTTAGTGCAAACGGGCATCAGTCTTTAACGTCAACAATATTAAAACAATACGGCTTTAAGCGATGGTATGCCCTATGATTCTAAAGTCGACAAGGTTGTTTTTTTTAAATCGGCCCTTCTATTTTAATAAGCACTGAAATTTAATATTCTCAAAGGTGCCTCAAATTTGAACCTGTGACCCTTGGTACATGAGCTCTAAGTGCTAGGTCATCACGAGTTAATTTTAATGGAACGGATTTACATATGTTTACATCTGACGCTGCTTTCACAGCTTAGCAAGCATACAGTGGGGAAATGAACCGAAGCGAAGGTCTCTGAGTCTAGTTAGCTGGATTGGCACTTGTCCGTCTGTCTGTCAGAGCCTTCAAACTTCCAAATTATAATTACTTCGAATTCACATATTAAATGTAAACTCGATAGCCTAAAGCCAAAAATTAAATAGGGTAAAACCGGGATAGATGCCGCAGCAGGATAGATGCCTCATATTCTAAAAACCTAACTTCCCGAACTCGCGACTAAGAATTAATTTATAAGTAGGAGCCGGAGTCACCCCGTACCCGAGTTACCCACAGACAGTCGTGCAGTGAGAAAGCGTTTCGCTCGTGTGTGTAATTATCTCCGCGGCGAAATTCCCGAACACGTCAAAGATTTAAAGGTTAGTATTTTGCGTTTCATAACTTTATAATTAGTAATAAATTCCGTTATATTTTTTATTACGTCAATATACTGGTTCATTGAGTCTGCATCTAGGTGTAAATAGATGCTATTTTGTTTATAA
Source organism: Erebia ligea (assembly GCA_917051295.2). Lineage (NCBI taxonomy): Eukaryota > Metazoa > Arthropoda > Insecta > Lepidoptera > Nymphalidae > Erebia > Erebia ligea. The sequence goes on from OU785241.1 coordinate 7,098,691, forward strand.
TTTATTTAAAAAATACTTGGGCATCTATCCCTATCAAAAAGGATAGTTGCCCTGATTTTTCGAGGTATCCCTGCATACACTGCCATTTATGATTACCTACAGCAGATCTATGATACAAAAATATAAAAGAAAGGAAGGAGTACGAGCTTGAGTATGTTCTTGGACTACAGAAAACCTACAGTCGGCTTTCGATGAAATGGACAAAAAAACCATGGGGATAAACGAAATATCCCGACAATTTGGGATTCCATCGAGGACACTGCGAAGACGATATGCTGCTAGAACAACAACAAAGTTGACACTGAGTATCTATTAAAGATCATGTAGTACAGGACATTACAAGCTTTTATTTGACTAATAATTGCTGTCTCTATTTTCCAATAGATTTATTAATGTAAGTATTTTTTTTAAGGAAAATATCCTATTTTGGATTTTGACTACGAGAAAAGGCTAGTAAAGCACATTCTCAAACTTGGTGATGCAGGATTTACCCCAAATAGAAAAGCCATACGCATGTTAGCTTATCAATTTGCTGAAAAGCTAGAGGTAAAACAGAATAAGTCAATAACTTCTATGATCTTAATTTGATCAAAGTTCTGACCGAAAATGATCTGTAGGACAAACCAGAAAGGATCTACAATATGGATAAATCCGGGAATTCAATTAAATAATAAACCCGGAAAAGTCATAGCAAAAAAAGGTGCAAAAGTCGTCAATTCAGTCACATCTGCCGAGAAACGTGAGACCATGACGATCGTTGGCTGTTGCAATGCAATTGGTGATTTCCTTCCACCAGCGCTTATAATAAAAGTTTAAGTTTAGTTAAACAAACGCTTTAAAAATTTAATTACCTATATCATTTGTGTGATATTAGAATTATCTTCTAATGATAACAATTAAAAGATTTAAAAAATACAAAATGTTTTTCATTATTATGACCCATGTTTCTTGGACTTCTACCTAACATTTGGTATGGATTTTTTGTTTACACGGTATGAAGGGTATCTATCCTTCTCAGTTTTTTCATGGTGGGGCAACTATCCATACAGGTAGGCATCTATCCTCAAAAAAAATGTTCCACGAAAAGCTAATTTCTGCAAAATCTGAATTTGATAGGTTAAAAAATAATAATAATAATTCAACATAAAGGATTGGGCTAGCTACATTAATAGAAATTATTCGTATAAAATTAGTATTTTTAAAATAAGGTGGCTTATTCAAAAAGTGGGGCATCTATAAGGTTTTACCCTATAAAGTTATAAAAATGCTTATAATTGCCTTCAATATAGAAGTAAATTTATTTTTTAGTATTAGATATCTTAGCTTGTATGGTATCTATTAATAGATGCTTTTAACCTGAGTAAAAACATATAATTGAAGTGAAAACTTCTTTAGACGCGTTGAGCACTTTTTGGTAGGGGGTAAACTTGTGGTTTCGCGTCACCGACACCGTCACTGACACCGTCACCGAAACCTCGCTGCCCCATGCTCGCGTTGTAACGAAGACAAAAGGTCTTAAATATAAAGGGGTTGTTTCATCTTGGGCCAGGTACTTGTACAGTATTCCAAAAAATAGTATAAAATCATAGAAAACAAAATAAAATATGCTTTTTGGCAGTTTTACAGTGATTAAGAGGTACAAAAATAAAATGTTTAATTAGGTACATTTGTAGAATAGCAACTCTCGCAGCGCATCCATCCATCAATCTGACTGCTGTTGGATATTTTATGGTTAATTCACATTTCCGAGGTAATTTTATGTCAAATGTCATCATGACACGTGTAATATACGTCAATGTCAAAATGGACGCATGTTGTTGCGCTTTTATTTTGCAAAATAATTTCGCATTGTACCTCGTAAATTGAACTTTTTAGTAAGAAATAAAGAAAAAAATGTTACTATTTTATGACCCCGAACATTTTGAAATACCGTACAAATACCTGGCCCAGGCTCCATATAAATTTGAAACAACCCCTTTACTCGTAAGTACTACATTCGTATTTATACTTTAAAATTTAAAAAAAAAACCTTTAAACTAAGGCATAGTTTAAAGGTTTTTTTTTTCAAATTTTAATACCAAAATTCTAAGTTATAAATTTTTGCTCCTATTTTTGAAGTGAAAACTTCTTTAGCCGCGTTGAACACTTTTTTTTATAAATTTTTTCTACAAAAATTTGATTTGGGGTCTACCAAAGTTGCTTTTCGTAGACCAATTTTGTCCCGGGTGCTACATCAAAAACTACTTTATAGCAAAAGTTGTAACTTAGTATAGATGCAGGCATATCCTGTAGTTAAACGGTAAATAGTAATCGGTCAGTAATCAAAGAGTTATCTCCTTCGATTGGTTACGGGCCTCGAGGTATGTCCTCCTTAGTCTTACCCGGGCAGGGCGCGTGATAACGCAGTACCCTGGTGTTTTGTTTGTAGCTATAATAGTCTGCTAGGGCCTGCCGTATAGGCTAAAGGACCCTAGGCCAGTCGTCAGCTCCGGTGTTGGCTCCGGTGCGGGCGATATAGTCGTTGCCACACGCGGAGTTGGTGTCATGGTCGGTGGTTCTCACGTCGCGTCGTCGTCTTCGCTACGATAGCCTGCATGCCGCGCATGTAAAGGCGAAATGGACACGTCTCGAGGTCGGTGGTCGGGTGGTCAGCAGGGCGATCCTGTGGAGGTGCTCGTACGGTCCGTAGCCCGCGCGAGCGTTCGGTGCGTACTCCGCCACAGATATTCTGAGAATTATTATGTGCATAGATGGCGCTACATTGGCAATTTTCAATTATTGTGGCTCTGTACGTTCATTGGTAGGCTAAGCCTCCATCCATGGTCTAAGCTCATAGGACGCGACTCGCGAGGTCTTAGTTTGGGGCGAACCACTAGTCATAATTTGTCTGATTGAGGTGATAATTTGAGTAGTTGTTGTTGGGACTTGCGAGAAGGTTCAGACATAGTATTAACAAAGTACAATAGTTGGCGAGCAAATCAAATTGCAACGCATGTTGGGTTGCGAGTTTACGATAATAACTGTGAGAGTGTTGACTCAGCTGCTAAATAGAGAATCTGAGATTCTTATATTTACGTTTGTGCGCTCACCAATAGTAGACCAGGGTCGATAATTTTTAAAACCAAAAAAAATAATAGTAGGATGAAACCCATTAGAAAAGGAGGGGAATATTATAAAAATGAAAGGAAAAATAATTTACGGGCGATCTGAGGTCGGGAAGGGGATTTTAAGGGGGGTTTAAGGGTAAAAAACGGTTTTTCTCGATTTCCGGCAAAACTAAAAGTCCTATAAATTATTTATTTATTTATTCGCCCGTAAATTATTTTTCCTTTCATTTTTATAATATTCCCCTCCTTTTCTAATAGGTTTCATCCTACTATTATTTTTTTTCACTTTTTATTATTTTTAAAGGCTTCTACCCTGGTCTATAGCTTAGGAAACCGCATATAACCGATATAGATGAAAGCCTTAAAATCGAACCCTTTCCAAATAAAGAAGACCACGAACCGAAGCCGGCATCTTAACCCGATAGAGTACGAGTACTTCGACATCGAATAAGACGTATTCGTCAAAAAATAAAAGCTTCATTTGTTTTATCTTGCCTTACCTAACATTAGGAGAGCTTTCAGTTAGGACTTAAAAAGTAACTTAACCTCTAAATGAATAAATAAAACTGTATAGACGTTAAACTGTGCCAACACAGTGACCCGTAATTGGGCGCAGATTACTCATGTTAACATGTCGAAGTTAACTTCGATTTCGCAAACGGTTTAATGTTACCTATTGTAAAACAAGTTTCCATCATCGCTCCACCCATATTATACACAAATTTAATAAACCGCTACCATTGGTATTCGAAACTTTAGTGAGATCATTCGATCATCTCACATTTTTCTCGATCTAACTTCCAAAAGTTAACCCAAATTGGAAGTCTTTAATGTCTTTTTTCTCACAATAAAAATAAAAACTTTGATTCATTCACTCACTGATTGACTGTGGACTGACTCATCAGCGGCTCAGCGCACAACACAAGCCCTTGAATCTAACACACAAAATTTTGCTCATAGTTTTTCTTTATAATCTAGACAATGAAAAAGACTGGGTTTTTCTGAACACCCAAGACAGCGTAGACAGAGTACCTGAGTACAAGAGTATCTATGCGGCTAGTGATTGATTCCTGATTTCTCAAGATCCTCGGTCATGACTAGCAAAAACCTTTGATATTGTTGATTAAAATACATAAATTAATTAAATTTGTAATAAAATTATAACCACACGGGCTATCTTGGGATTTATTTATTAGTTCATTTTAATTTACGATTTCAATAGAACTATGATAGGTAATTTACATTATTTTAAAGTAAAAATTAAATCAATAAATTGTCTAAATAATATTAAGAGATAATAATTTATGTTTTTTTTTTCTGAAAACATGTAACTACCTATCAATATTAATAAAAACTTGTAGTAGTGTCTACGATATTAAGAAAACTTTTTTTCGTATTTATTGCAAAAGCTGTGATAGGAAATTCTTGCAATTAGCCATAATTTATTGACAAAATAATAACTAATAAGGACGAATTGAAACAAGACACCGATTTTAAATGTGTGCAAATTTTTATTAAACAAAATTCATACAAGTGGAGTCTTACTCTCAAATTAATGGTTCTGTAGCAAAACCTATTAGATAAAATAGGTAATAATATTTTATTTTATACCCAGATCTAACACTATTTAATTAGACTTCTTATATAAAACAGAGGTGCACGTTTGACTGTGTATCCACTTTTAAGTTATTTTCAAAGCGGGTTTCACCAAAACTTCGTAGAAGATAGAATATAATTGTAATTTTTCTATTTAGATATTTTTGCAAATATCTTACTTTGGATCATAAAATAATTTCATTAATTTCTTTAATCTTGACTTTTGTACTACTTTTGTAGATCCATGTTTAAGCTAAAAGGAAAAGATTTAATTTTAAATCTCTTTGAATCTCTTTAAATCTTTCTGTATTCATAAATAACAGGGAGGTACCTTGAATCAAACAAAACCTATCCATATAAATATTATAAATGCGAAAGTTTGGATGGATGGATGTATGTATGTATGGATGTATGTTTGTTACTCAATCACGCTCCAACGGCTGAACGGATCTGGATGAAATTTGGCACAGAGATAGATTATAGTCTGGAATAGCACATAGGCTACTTTTTATCCCGGAAAATTAAAGAGTTCCCGCGGGAACCGAAAAACCTCAATCCACGCGGACGAAGTCGCGGGCATCAGCTAGTTTATAATAATTATAAATATAAATAGAAGCAGATGACCAAAACTTAATAAGTATGATATTCAATGAATATTCTCATAATTTAATGGATGAAGACATCCATATTCAATAATTGCAATTATTTTAATATCTAACGAAAATTAAACTAGGTTAAGGCAAATATTAATACGTATAAATAAAATAAAAAAAATAATAAATATAAAATCTGGTGTTCCTTACAAACTATTCCTCAACATCTAAAAATGTCATAAGAATTGTAAATAAACCACCAACTTTGAGTACTGAGTACCAATTTTGTCAAAAGTTCTTTGTTGGTATTTTAGTAATTAGCACTTTTGTATGACCAACACTCAGATATTGATGATGAAAGACTGAGTTGTGGAATTTCATTCATTTTCCTGTATCACACACCCAGTCTCTTACTCACACAAATTCAAGTTTCAATCAACTTTTAATCATTTTATCAGACTATATAATGAATTTATAGATTGTCACGTCGACTTTTATCTGCTTTTGAAATATGCAAGTACTAGCTAATGACGTCGTCCGAGTGGATTAAGGTTTTTTGATACCCGTGGGAGCTCTTTAATTTTCAGAGATAAAAAGTAGCCTATGTGTTATTCCAGACTATAATCTTTCTCTGTGCCAAATTTCATCCAGATCCGTTCTGGCGTGATTGAGTAACAAACAACCATCCATCCATCCATCCATCCATCCATCCCAACTTTCGCATTTATAATGTTAGTATAGATTTATATAGTAGAATACATTAATTTGTACACACCTTAATACTATTTTAAACAAAAGCTTCCGGAAAGCTTAAATGCTTTAGATAGATAGATTAAGATAGATAAACTCTTTATAGCACACACAACAAAAACAATAAACAAAAGGTTAAAAGATAAAACAGAAGGGTGCAAAAGCGGTCGTATTGCTTAAGCAATCTCTTCGACAGACAACCTTTGGGGAGAGGAGATTATCAAACAAGACTTAAATATAATTTAGTATACATAGTTACATAAGTATAAACATATTAAACACTAAATAATTCTAATCTTGTAACTGTCTAATTATATTATGTGATATTTGAGTAAATTTCTTCTTTTTAATTTTCTTTAATATAGCTTCCGGAAGCAAAACTCTAAAATATAACAACCTACCGGCTGAGTTTGTTGTGGTCTTCTTTCCAGACCAGGGCGCAATTGGAACCCTTGTAGCGTTAGCTGTAAGATACTATATCATAGTAATATTATAAATGCAAAAGTGTGTTTGTTTGTTGGTTTATTGGATATTTATTATTTACACGCTGCAACAGAGCAACGGATCGACGTGGTTTTTGGCATGGTAGGCTACTTTTTATCCCAGAGTTCCCGCGGGAATCAAAAAACTTAGACCACGCGGACGAAGTCGCGGGCATTAGCTAGTATTTAATATAATAATAAGTGCCAATTGTATTTATTTTACAACTTTCATTATCTGTACAGTGTTCACAAATAAAATTTATTGAATTGAATTAATGTTCCAATAGTCTTGCGATTTAATTAATCTGAATACGAGAAAGGATTTATGATTAACCTAAAGCTTTGTATAGACTAAGTACAATAACAAACAGGTAGGCAACGTAGGTTCTATCTTTATGCCTTGCGTAATTCGAACATAACTAGCTTCGCAATTAACTTTACTCACAAGTAATATTTTGAATAGTTTGCCAGTTACGACTCATCAAACCAACCATAAATGGATATTTGAAAATTAGTTTTTAAAATCCCGTTGACCTTTTATACAGGTGCTATATCATTCTGGAGCCAATTAAAATAACTGTAATTAACATAATATTGTCACCTTTATATTCTTTTCTTGAAATATATGTGAATCATAGGTAGGTATACTTATTGTTATTAGAAAGATGTTAAACAAATAATAATGAGAATTTCGCTTCCGTGTGGATTCAAGCTATTGTTATTCTTAAAAGATACCTACTCAGTACTCCTATTAATCGAATTTGAATTTTAGTATACTAAAGTCGCTTATTCTCGAGACTGCATCGGCATGTACCTATAATATTTAAGTTTCTTTAAAATCTAATAAAGAAACCATTTTTTTCCCGGGATAAATAGTATCTTAGGAGCAAGTAGCTTAACTGTCGTGCAAAAATTTCTTCCAAAAAACTTTTTCAGCGGCTCCGATAGCAGGCGATGGAGAGGCATATGCTTGGAGTATACTTACGTGATCATATCAATCAGGAAATGCGTAGGATGTCCAGAGTAACCGACATAGCTTGTAGGCTCCCTGATAACCTGAAGGAGCAAGTGGCGTGGTACATAGTATAAAGAACCGATCATGGGCGTTGGGGCCTCGAGGTGCTTCAATGGCGGCCTCGCACCGGAAAGCACAGCGTTGGAGGACCCCTCACCATCTAGACGAAGCCCCTCTCTCAGTGGCTAACAAAAAATGAAAGCCACCAATATATATTTTTATCCATTGAACGTTTGCTATGAAATGTTATTTTTATATAATACAGCAAATCTTAAATGTCTGCTGAAGCTAGTATAGTTTAGATGAAGGTTCTGTAATGACTGATGGTCTATGCAAGAGATCTTCGTCCAGCTGAAGATGAAGGTTTATCGGTTGAAGCGAGTACACTACCACAGTTAAGAGTACTACGCATACGATAAAGTGATGACTTTAGGTCTAAGGGCCATTAAATAAACCAGCATCCAAAATAAGTCACTTTGTTCGGTTTAGTGCTTAACATTGACCTTGTTTGCGCAACGCTAATATTTATTTTACTTTAAGAACTTAATCCGAAGATCCGATGTATAAAGCCTGTCATTTGTCAAATTATGACAAATATGGACAAATGCATGTATTTTTAAAGAGGTAGTCACACAAGGTATAGTCTTCGCACCATTTATTTTTTCATCGATTTTCGGCATTCGTCGTCGACGAGGGCTTCGGAGAAAAACCTCCAGTCAAATTCATTTATTTAACTATTTCGTTCTTAACCGTCCGTTACTGTATCACGATTAATTGTAAATTTTCTTTTATAGATACGCTAGGGTCAACTGTCATATTATATCATTAAAACACTTAGGCTTTAAAATGTCACAAATATTATGAAATTGATTCAAAAGTATAACATTCTTCGCCTAAGATAAGCTGATAAAATATTATGATTAATGTTGGATATAAATGACATAACGCATCGAAGATATGCTATACGCATATAGATTTTTATTGTCCATCTATATTTCTTACTAGTTCATGTCCGCGGCTTTATACGCTGATAATCATCGTACCTCAGACAGCACGTAAAGCCATCCGTCCTGCGCCTCATTTCTCTAGATTGCAGTCCCATCGCACTATGAGATTTATTTATCCCTGTATTTTAAAACAGTGGGGCCACTAAAAATTGTGAAATAAAAAATTTAAAAAAATAAATAAAAACCGACTTCAAAAACCACAAACACTGAAAAGTAAAAAAATAATTTAATTTATTATGTACTAGCTGATGCTCGCGACTTCGTCCGCGTGGATATACCAAGTTTCATCGAAATAACTTGAGAAATGACGAACTTTTATACAAACTTTCAACCCCTATTTCACCCCTTTGGGGGTGGAATTTTGAAAAACTGTGAAACACGTATGTTTTCATTTCTAACCCGCAGCTCATATACCAAGTTTCATGGATATAACTTGAGAAATGAAGGACTTTCATACAAACTTTCAACCCCTATTTCACCCCTTCGGGGGTAAAATTTACAAAAACTGTGAAACAAGTATTTCTTCATTTTTAACCGGTAGCTTGTATACCAAGTTTCGTCGATATAACTTGAGAAATGAAGGACTTTCATACAAACTTTCAACCCCTATTTCACCCCTTTGAGGGTGAAATTTTGAAAAACTGTGAAACACGTATATTTTCATTTTTAACCTGCAGCTCATATACTAAGTTTCATGGCTATAACTTGAGAAATGAAGGACTTCCATACAAACTTTCAACCCCTATTTCACCCCTTCGGGGGTAGAATTTCGGGATAAAAAGTATACTATGTCCTACCTCGTAGTATGGGCTCAAATCGTGCAAAGTTTCGTTTGAATTCATTCAGTAGTTTCGGCGTGATGCGCGGCCAAGATACAGACAGACAGACAGACAGACAGACAGACAGACAGACAGACAGAAAGACAGACAGACAGACAAAAATGAAAAAAATTACAGATTTGGCTTCAGTATCGAATAATGAGTGTCCTCCAAAAAAAATTTTCAAAATATCTTCAATGTACAGAATTGGACCTGTTACAGTTTTATTATAAGTATAGATACAAGAGTTAATGTAGTTCTATATTAACATTTTTTGGAGTCCGTACCAATTAGCCGCATGAACCGTCTACCTACTTAATAAATTAAATTATTTTTTACTTTTTAGTGTTTGTGGTTTTTGAAGTCGGTTTTTTTTTTTTGAAAATTTTTTTATATGCAGCTACACAGATTATCGCGATAGCACGTAACGTGTTTCCTAACGACACGACGCGGGCGATTCGCGCGGACTTTTTGTCCTATTCTGTCCGTAGTGTGTTTTCGCCTTTATAATGTCACCATATTTCCGGATGCTGAGAGAATGAACGAGAAAAGATTAGAATCCACTAATCCACTACCACCATAATATTTCCGAATGAGAGATCAGGATTATAGATGAATGAGTTTACAAAAATTCATTCTTCACAAAATAAATACTTAAACTAAAATATATATGTACTTGGCTTCAGACTCGGAGAAGTTTGGTTTTTCATAATGTTAGAACAGAAATGCCTTAATCATTTTAAAATCACAGACAAACACGTCATTTTTATTTACTTATTACAATTCGAATCCATTACGTTCCTCGTATCCATAAATAAAAGCGTATGAACTAACGAAATGATAAATAAATAAATAAATCGTTTATTTGCTTGAAACATGGTACAATTAAAAGATAACACATACAAATTTTGACCAATCATGTTTCGTCATTACTGACATGCAAATTTAAACATGAGTTGAAATTATTACTGTGCAAATGTCACATGGCATTGAAAACTATCGGAATTACTTATATTTGCACATGTATACTAATATTATAAATGCAAAAGTATGGATGGATGGATGGATGTTTGTCACAATCAAGCCAGAAAGGCCGAACGGATCGGGTTGAAATTTGCCACAGAGATAGTTTTATTCCGGAAAATTATTATTTTTTAATTTTCCGGGATAAAAAAACCGATAAACCTAAATACACGCGGGTATCAGCTAGTATAATAAATAATAGTGGATTTACAAGGAGCATCAGACTTACTTTTAGAACTATTGTACTTTTAATACTTAGTTTAAAAACAATTTTAATATTAATTGACAACCTTTCGAATATAACTTTATTTATGAAAGATTTTTCTGTAATGTCTAGGCTTTTTTTCAATAGGTATCTTTTTCGGTAATCCTTTTCGGTATTTGGTTGGGAATATAAGCAGATTTTTCTGAGAGCGGACATACAAATTCAATTCGTTACTACAAATCTAGATTAATTACATTTTAAAATGTCAGACAAGGTACTTTGTTAGTCCGGATTTGGGATGCACAAAGCGCGAAAACTAATGTAAAACAAGTATTACTGTACATTAAGCTCTTGAAATAATACGCAGCTTAGCTGTTGCACACATACAAGCAGAGTAGAAGAGGTTTGTAGAGTTATTTCAAAATATGCTTTAATTATACGTATTTATAGCCTTTTTTATTATTTTACTATACTATATTTTACTACAAGTAAACCCTTGATTGCGATCTCACCCTATAAGTGATGGTGCAGCCAGAGATGGTAGCGGGCTAACCTGTTAGTTAGGGGTATAGCAGTTATATTAAACCCATACCCCTAATCGGGTTGTACAAGGCATTGTCAGCAAGCCAAGGTCAATGGATTTCAGAAGGATACATTGTTTACAAAACAAGGGATAGAAAGGGTTTTTGACGTTAACTCATTCGAAAAGTCTATGTAATGGACACAAGCCGATAATGTAAATGATAAAGAAAATTTGTTACACCTCAGATTGCAATTTCTAAGTGATTTGACTTAAGGGTGCAATGGGGAGTTAAAGTTAATACTTCGCGGGCAAAGACAACATAATATAGAGAAGCATCTCCAATCATTTTCTATCCCAGAAGGGTACATTGTTTACAAAACGAGGGGTTCATGACGATAACTCCTAGTCCAATAGCCTATGTAATGGACAAAAGTCGATACTGTAAATGATAAGAAAATTTTGTCGCACCTCAGATTGCAATTTTCAGAGTGATTCGGCAGGAGGGTGCAATGGGGGTTAAAGTTAAAACATCGCGGGCAAATTAGCGGGCAAAGGCTAGATAAGATAGAGACGCATCTCCAATCAATAGATCCAAGAAGGATGCATTGTTCGCGGATGCTGAGCGCATCGGAGGCTATATAAGCACTTTCACTGAACGCTCGCGCGAGTCGCGAACCGACGCACTCTGACCCCGCACCACGCGCGTAACGGACCCGTCCGTTGCCTTATAGTGCTTGTGACTTGTGTCGTGATTATTATATTTATATACAGGGTGAGTTTATTTATTACGTTTAATTTAAAAAAAAATACTTAAATCAAATTAAAGCGAGGTACAATTATCTTAATTTTTGCTATTAAAACGCACCAGCAAAATTATTTTTATAATCTAAAATAATTAAAGTAAAGTAAAGTAAAAGTAAAATATACTTTATTGTACACAAAGAAATAAAAAAGACAAAAAAACAAACATAAATGGATACGGCACAACAATTACTGTCATAGTGTAAATTTACAATTATTAAATATTAAATTAAATTAGTTTTAATTGTTTCAATAATTTTGCTGATGTGTAAAGTTGTAGTTTATTTTTATTAAGCAGTGCAAGAATTCAACAAGTAGTTGTCACGAAACTGGCGGGAAAAAGTTATTTAGGTACTCCTATGAAACGATGATGATGGCTCTATAGAAACGAATGTAGGATGTTTCAATCACCTATTTTGTATTTATTAAGTATGTTTCTTTATTTTGTATTATCTTTTAAACACCCTCAGTAGTGGCATTTGACCTTGAAGGTTATCTTGTGCTTTAGGTAAGTGGGAAATTCAATAGGAAACTAATTATTGGTTAGTCTAACAAAAACGTTAATTTTTCAAAGATTTTTGTTTTTTCCATGACCTATTTGATTTAAACTTTAAACTTCAATATTAATACATTAATATATTAAAACCATTTCAATTCAAAATAATATTGTCATATTTTAGATAACATCTTTACTAAGTATGTTGAATCGATAAAATTAAGAAATTATTGCTTTAACCTCTTTCAGAGTTGTACAATTTTATTAATTTACCATAAGCTATTAATGTTTACTACAATTTGTAAACCATTAGCCATTTACACGTTATGATGACGTCTGTTTACATATCCTCAATGTTAAAAATTTACATTTACATAGAGTTTTTGAAAGTGTGTCAAACATTTCGCCGTTACATCTATTACGTTAGCCGCAAAAATATAATAATAATATATTTGTTTGTCTCTTCTTATGCAATTCTAACGTATTTTTAATAATTAATATCTATACAAAGTGATCATTATGTAAAACTTTACCTCGATTTGGAATTGGGTCAAAGATGACTCGCCATTGAAAAGACATCAACGCGTTTCGTTTTAATGCGATCTATTTTTGTTGAACTATTTTGTTATTTTAATACATTGAAAAATTAAGGTAATATATATCTTTAACGGTTTATATTGCAGATAAATAAATAAAATGAATTTTATTTAAATACATTATGATTCTTAAACGTTATTCAAAATAAAACAACCTTATACAAAATCTCATAATATTATACATAAATTATTAAATTTCTTATATATTATCATAATAACAAAGTCATTAATAGAATTACCCTAAATGCTAAAGCTCAAGCAATTTATTTAGTATGCAACGTAACAGTCGTGTACAATTGACGACACAAAGGTCGAATGCAATGCGATAACGTTAGTATTACTTAGTAGGTACTATTTTAATATTCTGTATCTTTACACACTATACGAGAGATAAGTTAAAGCTACTTATCTCTAACTATACCTACCTTTAAATAGGTTTTCCTATTAATTCTGAATTAAATCATATTGTAAAGCTCTTCGATATCATATAAGGTGTGTTTGGCCGGTTATAAAATATTAAAATAAAATCAGTTTTTTTGTTAACTCACTATAATAAGCTTATAAAGAATGTAAACTTTTTATATAGAGTAAGCTTTTGAAAATATTATGTACTCAAATTTCGTCACATTAATTTGAATGCCAATTTGAGTGCCAGTAGATAAGGGCAGTTTCATGGGTATATCATGGCTGTACTGCTCTTCCACGAAAGTAAAGGTTGAACGAACCGATGCGCGGGCGTCAAACCACCAAATAGATCTATAAATCGCCTGCTCCGCATTTACAAGGTCAGAGGATTTTTTTATTAATGTCTGTCAAGGACACGCCAGCCATATCTTTAATTTAGAACTAGCTGATGCCCGCTCCTTCGTCCTCGTGGATTGAGGTTTTTTGGTTCCCGCGGGAAGTCTTTAATTTTCAGGATAAAAAGTAGCCTAGTTTTAATTCCAGATAATAATCTCTAGCCTAATTTCATCCAGATCCGTTCAGCCGTTCTGGCTGATGGATGGATGATTGAGTAAGAAACATCCATCCATCCATCCAAACTTTCGCATTTATAATATTAGTATAGATGAACTATACCTACTGTATTTAATATTGAGATAAGATTGTTTCTATAATGCTAAAAGAGACGGCGCGCCTTTATAATATATTCTGCTCATGCATAGGTACAGATTACAGAGCCCTATACGTGAGGTATTTAATTCTTCGTCTGCTTTAGTTATAGTATCGACGATTTCCGATTCTAGATGCATCCTCCATTGGACTGTTTTCATTAATAATATTATAAATAGAATTAACACATATTTAATTAATTGGGCACATTGCCTCATTGCAGCGACATAGTTTTTTTTTTTTTTTTTAATCCACTACAAGTTAGCCCTTGACTGCGATCTCACCTGATGGTAAGTGATGATGCAGTCTAAGATGGTAGCGGGCTAACCTGTTAGAGGCATGGCAGTTAATTAAACCCATACCCCTATTTGGTTTCTACACGGCATCGCTTGGCGGCACGTCTTTGCCGGTAGGGTGGTAACTAGCCACGGTCGAAGCCTCCCACCAGGCCAGACCAGGGAAATTTCAGAAATTATAAATTTCCAAACCCTGCCGGGGATCGAACCCGGGACCTCCGCACGTTAAGGCAACAGCCCTCAACACTACGCCACGGAGGTCGTCAAAATGATGATCGTCAAAGATGATATTTTTAATGTTTAGTTTTTAATTTAGATTTAATTCAGATTTTTTTTGTTATTAGGATTTAAAAAGTTTTTAAACACATATTAATGTATTAATGTATTAATATGTGTAATTCTAATTATTTAAACTAAAAGCTAATAGTGTCGATACCTAAGAAATTCGAAGTCTGGAAATGAGCCAATTGTGACAATACCTTACGTGTCGTAGTGACTTTAAACGAGCATAACGTAAGTAAAATAACTTGGATTTGGACTATTTGAATATTTAAGTCTTATTAAAATAAATATAAATAATTATAATTGTTATATTCTTACGACTCATCTTATGTGGCACTACGTGAAATATATGATTTCATTTTCATTTTAATTACGGTAATACTTTTACTGTATGTATATGTTCTTAAACTGTACGTTCGAAAGTAAAAAAATATATACTCTAGTCTGATGAAATGAAGAACTTTTGGGTCTATTTTACTTTGACGCTAATGTGATCGAACAGGCTACAGCCCATTAAAGTCTCACAGCTGGGCACAGGCCTCCACTCTCATAGGAGAGAGGTAATTAGAGCTTAGACCCACCACGCTGCTCTAATGCGGGTTGACAGGCTTTAACGACTATTATCATGTTAGTAATAATAGTTCTCACCACCAACTTGCTAACTTCGGGCTAGCACTGAGAATTTCTACTCAGAAAACCCAATACTTAATTATGGCCCAACCCGGTACTCGAACCCGGGACCTCGTCGCAGTCGAACATGCTAACCACTAGACCAACGAGGCACGCTCAATACGATCAATCGAATTTGCAATGAAAAAACTTAGACGAAGCGTTCAGAAATACATTCACTTTCAAGGTCAAAGGTGCCTGAGAAATGCGCCTGTTCGGTATTGATATTCGCTCTTTGTGGTGGCACTCTAATTTAAGTTTTTCTCTCTCTCGTTAATTATATTATTTTCACACAGTATAATATACATTTATCTATAATAACACTACTACTACACCTATATCTAATTTTAATGTCTATTAATTATAAACTGAGAAAAATGGCCAAACAGATAGTATTTTCCTCGCCATTTTTCTCTGTCAAAAACTAGAATTACAATGCAATACTGATAACTACTGGGATTCAGAGATACGAGTAGATACTGAGACTTCTACAATCATTGAAAATATTAACATTCTAGCTGAAGCCCACGACTTCATCCTCGTGGATTGTGGTTTTTTGTTTCCTACGCGAACTCTTTAATTTAAGTCCTTCCCCGGGTTACAACCTATCTCTGTACTAAATTTCATCAAAATCGGTTGTGTTGGTCGGGTCGTGAGACGGTGAGAGCGTAGCGGATTATGTGAGACAAAGGGAAACTTAGGGTAGGGTGCCGCCTTAAGCGCCTGTAGGTATAATGTGAATAGTTCTTGTGTTCAAATGCGGACAACGTGTGTTGCATTTATCAGATTGCCCTTTTGCTAGTTTTACTCGAGTAATCAACCTACCTAACACAAAACTGCTTATGATATTAACCTCAGGGGGCATGCTTCCATCGCTTAAAGCCGTATGTTTTAATATTATTGACGTTCGGGTTTTTAGAATTATTTTAAACTAGATGATGCCCGCGACTTCGTCCGCGTGGATTGAAATTTTTTTATTGCCGCGGGAACTCTTTAATTTTCCGGGATAAATAGTAGCCTATGTCCATCCTTGGGATACAACCAACCCCTATATCAAATTTCATCAAATCGGTTGAACAGATGAGCTGTGAAAGCGTAGCAGACAGACACACTTTTGCATTTATAATATTAGTATGGATTAGTTATATTTATTTTAGGGACGTCAAGATACGTGAAATTTTGAAACAATACTGCTTTAAGCGATGGTATAGTAAACCCCAAGATAATTTCACATTTGCTCATCATAAGCCGTGATAGTTTATGAGGGCGGGTCACAGGTTCGATTCTCGAGACACGAGTCTGAACCTCCTATTTGTCGTTTTCCTTGAACGGTGTAAGAAATCATCGCAAGGAAGTAAGAGTTCTCCATATAATCATTGGACAGCTTAAAACGTATTACTCGAACTGTTTAAGAAGTTCATACATGCTTTTTGAAGAGCAGTCATCTATGACCTCCATAAACAGGTCAAATTATTCGTTTCACAAACGATTACGATTACGATTTACTTACACAATCGGTGGGCTGGTCCTCCAAAATTATTCGATAGGAACTCTAGGTAAACCATACTAAATAATAATTATAGATATGCATCAGGTTTATAATTTCTTATACGTTAAATATTTTCCCATTCATCTCGGTACGTCGTAGAGACATTTTAATTGTCCAAGAAATCTATACTTACTTATACTCCTATAGGTACTAATGTTATAAATGCGAAAGTTTAGATGAATGGATGGATGGATGTTTGTTACTCAATCACGCCAGAATGGCTGAATGGATCTAGTTGAAATTGGCACAGAGATAGATAATAGTCTGGAATAACACGTAAGCTACTTTATATTCCGGAAAATTAAAGAGTTTCCGCGGTAACCAATAAACCTCAATCCACGCGGACGAATTCGCAGGCTTGTTATAAACATCTTTGGGCGTCCTTCTTTTTCGAAACAAAATCACGTAACTTAAAAATAAAAACGTAGTTTTATTTTATTTTTCCTCACTAAAAAAGAAAAATAGCGCTAAGAGAAATCACATTAATATCATGTTAATTATACACAACAACCAAAAACTTGCTTAGTATGCATAACAATGATTACTAATGCGTCAGGGAAAATGTTAATAAATTCATTTAAGACCAAAGAAATGTAAATTAAATTGACGTTTTGTTTCGTTTGAACATTATGAGTTAGCAACCACGAAAATGAGAGTGATATTAATAATGCTTGTGTTGCTTGTTTTACTTGATATTTAATAAAACTATTAAATTGAATTGGGACGTTTATTATAAACTTATTTACTTTTATATAGGTATTTATTAGCTTTTTACGATTCATACAACAAAACCAAAGACCAATGTCTTGTTTTTCAAAAAGACAATAATTAGCATAAAACGTTAAAAAATTAGCTTCAATTCAATTTTCTGCTAGTAATAATCATGACTTTATGGTAGAACTAGCTTTTGCCCGCAGCGTCGCTCATGTTAAGTTCGATTTTAGTACAAATTTCAAACTCCTCTTAAACCCCTTTAGGCGTTAAATTTTCATCCTTTCATAGCGGATGCCTGCTCATAAAAGCTATCTGTTCATCCCGATCCGTCCAGGGATTTGATATGTGCGTTGATAGATCAGTCAGTCAGTCAGTCAGTCAATCACCTTTTCCTTTTATATATTTAGATGAGAGGATACCCGTGACTCTGTCTGCCTGATTTTGGAAAATCCCGTATAAAAATTAGGCGAAGCAGACAGACACAGTTTCGCTACCCTTCGCATTTTTAATAATAATTTATATTGAATTAGAAATTTAAATTTTATTGTCATACTGTTAAGTTATATTTCTATATTAGTCGCGTGAAAATCCCGTACTGTGGCGCCAATGGGCGCAGGCCCTATGATCCCGGAGACGGGACTTTGTATCTCAGAAAATCAAATAGTTCTTTTGGGATTAAAAATCCCAAATAGATGCGTACGAAGTCGCGAGCATCACCTAGTATACATATAATTTACATAATATCCCGCTTCGTGGTTTTATCATAAGACGGCAGGTTTTTAAGAGATCCTTAAACGTTACATAAATATAGCGATGTCGCAATAAATAACACAAAAAAAACTACAAGCATGCTAATAATAGATAATTCTGTCTTAAAGGTGTCATCTAAGAATTATTATTTTAGTTAATGGGTTTTTAGTGTTAAGAGAAAAATTATTATATTTATGGCCAACTAGCATAAGTTGGTTTCTTTGACAATATGATTTATAAAGATAACTTAAGGTCTATCTCGTCATGTAAGTATTTTGTTAAGCCCTCGAAGATTTAGTAGAACTCGATCTACTATATCTTTGAGCAGACATTTAGATTATCACAAATGTTACCCTTACTTACAGGTAGGTAAGAACTAGACCCATGTGTAAGTATTTTTTTAAGAATTCTTGTAAAATTGAAATCGCTAATCGGTTACCCATACCCCTAATCGGTTTCTACACGGCATCATACCGGAATGCTAAATCGCTTGGTGGCACGTCTTTGCCGTTATAGAGTGGTGACTAGCCTTGGTCAAAGCCTCCCACCAGGTCAGAGAAAATCCAGAAATTAGAAATTCCGAAATTAACTCTTTTTTTTTTTTTTTTAATCCACTACAAGTTAGCCCTTGACTGCGATCTCACCTGTAGGTAAGTGATGATGCAGTCTAAGATGGTAGCGGGCTAACCTGTTAGGGGCATGGCAGTTATATTAAACCCATACCCCTATTCGGTTTCTACACGGCGTCGTACCGGAACGCTAAAAACCCTGCCTGGGATCGAGCCCGGGACCTCCCACGTTAACACAGCAGCCCACAACACTGCGCCAGGGAGGTCGTCAAAACAAGCCACACCTCAAACTCAAATCAAACAGACCATAATTTAAAAAAAAATTGGGAATGACCATATGGCTCTGCCAAGGATCGATCTCGGAACCTAAGAAGACCACAGTGGCCAGTGATGCAAACAAAACTCAACCGCCACCATCATTGCATATCAAAAGCATCAATGCATTTGCAATTGCTTTTAGATTGTTCGATTGCCCTATAAAATATAATCAATCATTCTTTACTGATCAATTCGCGAGTTTAACGACATATTAAGCAATGCCGTAGTGTAGTGACACGACTGACAGAAATGAACTGCTCACATAGAACGTGTGAATGATAAGAAGACACGGATTGTATAG
Organism: Erebia ligea; assembly: GCA_917051295.2. Taxonomy (NCBI): domain Eukaryota; kingdom Metazoa; phylum Arthropoda; class Insecta; order Lepidoptera; family Nymphalidae; genus Erebia; species Erebia ligea. The sequence continues at coordinate 7,118,264 of OU785241.1, forward strand.
AAGAGGTCGCAGGGCTAAAGTTCAACATTATAATAAAGTTACGCCACTGATGTAATAGATTGAGTTGTGAAATATATAATATAGAACAGAGCACAGATATTCTTAATCCCTTTTGCTAGATTTCACTCTTTAATTAGGGTCAAACTGTCTCTCTGGTTGTACCTACTCGATTGATAAATGTTAACCTAGTTCTTAAACTTAAAGATTTCGATTTGTTATTATGCATAGGACGCTTTAACAGTTAAAAAAAACATGAGGAAATCTGCTTAAGAGTTCCTCACAATGTTCTCAAAGGTGTGTGCAGCCTGCCAATCTAATAATGGCCAGCATGGTGGACTTTTGCCTAAACTCCTTTTATTCTAAGAGGGATGGTGGACTCTTTTAAATCAGTGGGCTTGCGATGCGATGGGTTTACGGTGATTTAGCCGTAGGTAAGTAAATTATTTTTATTATCACTAACATGATAATAGTCGTTAAAGCCCGCCAACCCTAATTGAAGCAGCGTGGTGGGTCTAAGCCGTAATTTCGTCTCTCCTATGAGAATGGAGGCCTGTGTCCAGCTGTGGGACGTTAATGGGCTGTAGTGATAAGTAAATCCAACTGAAAGTTTAGAGGACATTCTGTAAATAAAAATGTCAAAGATACTATAAACCTACTCCATAATTTTACGAACTCACATAATAACAATATTGTTATCTAATCATCATATTTAATAGTTTTCTTTAGTACATCATTCTATATTTTTTTGGGCTTGTCTTGACCCCAACTAACGGATGACTTTACTATAATTAATGAGCCAATCATTTTTAATTTTATATTCTATGGTAGATTTAATTTATGTTTTTTATAGATACATATATATTAATTGTATTTTTTCCTGTCAATTAAAATTGGTTATTTATAATTAAAACAAGATTAAAATACTTACACACCAAATTCCTGCTTTTTTTCAATTGTGATATTTAGAAGATTCCTTCATTTATAAAAAAAAAGTATAACACAAATCAAAACCTTGAAAGATCAAAATATACAACATATTATTTTTAAATCTAATGTATGCAATATTCAAATTATTAATTAATAGACATAATACCTGCAACCTAAATTAGGATCATAAATCATTAATACATAATACTCATAATAATAAAATTCAACGTTGTAAAAGTTCATGTTTTGATGACCTCTGAGTTGAAAGGCAAACGTGGGATGGATGATGGACCATAGATCTATGATGATTACTTAGCTACTCAGACAGACGGATTCAAGTGCGCTTTATATTTCATCACTCTCGTATGTTTTCCGACGGGATGGTAATCCTCTGAGTTGAAAGGCAAACGAGGGATGGATGATGGACCATAGATCTATGATGATTACTTAGCTACTCAGTCAGACTGATTCAAGTGCGCTTTATATTTCATCACTCTCGTATGTTTTCCGACGGGATGGTAATCCTCTGAGTTGAAAGGCAAACGAGGGATGGATGATGGACCATAGATCTATGATGATTACTTAGCTACTCAGTCAGACTGATTCAAGTGCGCTTTATATTTCATCACTCTCGTATGTTTTCCGACGGGATGGTAATCCTCTGAGTTGAAAGGCAAACGTGGGATGGATGATGGACCATAGATCTATGATGATTACTTAGCTACTCAGACAGACGGATTCAAGTGCGCTTTATATTTCATCACTCTCGTATGTTTTCCGACGGGATGGTAATCCTCTGAGTTGAAAGGCAAACGTGGGATGGATGATGGACCATAGATCTGTGATGATTACTTAGCTACTCAGTCAGACTGATTCAAGTGCGCTTTATATTTCATCACTCTCGTATGTTTTCCGACGGGATGGTAATCCTCTGAGTTGAAAGGCAAACGTGGGATGGATGATGGACCATAGATCTATGATGATTACTTAGCTACTCAGACAGACGGATTCAAGTGCGCTTTATATTTCATCACTCTCGTATGTTTTCCGACGGGATGGTAATCCTCTGAGTTGAAAGGCAAACGTGGGATGGATGATGGACCATAGATCTATGATGATTACTTAGCTACTCAGTCAGACGGATTCAAGTGCGCTCTCTATTCCCTCTCTCTCATATGTTTTCCGACGGGATGGTAATCTATGACCGGTAAGGGAAGGAAAGACAATCGAATTAACGTGCTTTCTGGGGGCATACTCGTAGTACCGCATAAAGCCATATTGTTCTAATATTAATGACGTTCGTGTTTTAAAATTACAATCCTTATTTTAGAGACGTCAAGGTATCGGGCATATAGCTTTCATCATTCATACTAATATTATAAATGCGAAAGTGTGTTTGTTTGTTGGTTTATTAGTTTGTTTATTTGTTGGTTTGTCCTTCAATCACATCGCAACGGAGCAACGGATCGACTTGATTTTTCGCATGGGTATAGTTGAGTACCTGGAGAGTGACATAGGCTACTTTTTATTCCGAAAAATTAAGGAGTTCCCGCGGGAATCAAAAAAACTTAAACCACGCGGTCGAAGTTGCGGGCATCAGCTAGTTTGGAAATAATACTGCTTTATTTTACTTTTTGACGACCTCCGTGGCGCAGTGTGTAGCGCTGTTGTCATAACGTGCGGAGGTCCCGGGTTCGATCCCCGGCAGGGTCAATTTGGGAATTTATAATTTCTGAATTTTGCCTGGTCTGGCCTGGTGGGAGACTTCGGCCGTGGCTAGTTACCACCCTACCGGCAAAGACGTGCCGCCAAGCGATTTAGCGTTCCTGACTGCAATCGTCATCTACCACTAGATAATATCGCAGTCAAGGGCTAACTTGTATTTAATAAAAAAAACATGGGCTTTCAACCAAAGCTGAATGCTTAAACTATAGTAATATGTCCACTGCATGAATGTCAAAGGTAGCGCGAAAGCGATGTTACGACTCGATTACATAATCTCTCAGGCCACATTGGGTTACGTGGTTATTCGAACAAATCTATGATTTTTTTAATGATTTAACATACCTGTTCCAAAGGACATTTTTTTCTAATAAAAAAAAATTCACCGTTCTGTTAACCAGCCGAATCAGGTGAGATCGCAGTAAAGGACTAACTTGTAGTGGACAAAAAAAATTCTAACCGTCATTAAATAATATAAAGAATATGCCAAGGTGGCCTTGCCTGCTCATTATTTTCTTGACCACACTGCCTGGCAACTAGGAAGCGGGTATAAACAGGTAAGTTACCATAGGTAACTTGAGTTATATATCAAAATATAGGTAATTTTGTAACAAACGCGATGGTATAGCATTGTCTACAATAAATCAGTCAAAAAAAAAGTTTTGAAATAGCCTGGTCAGGATTTTGTTAGTCAAGCTATTTTAGGCGTATTTATCTAATAAAACTATAGGTAGGTACTAAAATTCTACATCAATGTTAAAACTTCATAAAAAAAATGTTTCATCTGGTTAACAGATCGGTGAAGGTCGTGGTGTATCCGGCTCTTATACTAATAATTTTATCAAAAATCATATTGGAGGTTATTGACACAATAATACATAACCTCCAATAAAGTCAGCGTTGCTTTACCAAGATTATTGCCTCCTCGTTTGCTCGCTATATATATATATATATATATATATAGCGAAAAAAAAGGTTAATCAATGCTGTTGCAACTAAGCCGCACCATCAAGTCTAAATAATTAAGATTGTAAGATGCGTAATAAGAAATAAACAACATTTTTATGGACTTCTGTGCCCTCAATTTGAGTGAATTGATTTGTGGTCAGAAAATAACCAACCATGAACCGCACCTAACCGCATTTTTGTAATGACATAAGTATTTTTTGAAATGAATGATGAGACTTCTCATTTAATCGCAGTAATGTTATTATTTACTAGCTGCAGATAAAGGGGTTCCAACTTCCAGCGAGAATCTATATATTTATAAAAAGAAAAAAACAAAAAAACTTAAACCACGTGGACAAGTCGCGGTCATCATAGTAAGCATTCACAAAACAAATCGAACACCTAACAAGTGGGTACAGTCGGTAACAGAAGTGTGTAAGTGGGTCGTCCGTCTTCCGTGAGAATCCGCCACAATGCCAGATACCATCCGACCTCGGTTAGCTCTGCATTTCCAGAATGTTGAAAGCATTTTGTTTGGCTATTTCGACTCGGCTCCGCAGGTTTAGTGTTCTCTCTCTGCGTCGTATTTCTCTTTACTGAGGGTCGTGCCCGTGACCTCTTTCCATTAATCAAATAATGATAGAAGTTTTCTTGGGATAATAATGCGGTGGGTTCCACGTCATGGTGGATAGCCATTTTAACTGTCGTTTAAATTGAAAAAGTGTATCGAACTTTGATGACGTCACAATTCAGAATTTCTGAAAGTTCTTTCAAAAACCTTACTTCCCAGAAAATCAGCAACGCCAGCAAAACCAGAGTCCATACTGACGAAATCCCCGGTATTATTTCTAGTATATAATAAAACAAATAAAATTGGTAGGTATTTAGCTCCATATCATATTTTGCACAATTACTTGATCAAGAGTTAAAAAATTACACGTCCTTACAGAACGAACCATAGATCAAACATTTAATGGGTAGGTACATATTATATTGCTCAACAATTAACTCGCATATTAGCCAACAGTATCATCTCCAATTACATAAGGTCAATTAGTCGTTACCATTTACGAATGTTACAATCGCCTTGCTATATGGCATGCCATTGGCATTTGGATAAATTTGACCAATCCATCAAGACTTAAATGCTTCTACTAATTTTAACAGTCTTGACTCTTGACAGTATTAAGCCTTAGTTACCGTTTACATTTTTAGGTGGTCTTAAAGGTCACAGAAGTCAAATTCTAAGGCCAGTTTGCAAAAAACCGATAAATGATTTTTGAATTAAATTGTTTTTATGTCTCTTTACGTCAACCATGGCATAAGCTATTCAAAAGTGACTGCATTAAATTATTGAACTTAATCAGTTTTAGCAGTTTAGTGCCTCACGAGTCACGAGTCGCCACCTAATTTTTGAATTATTACCCTGGAATATACTAAATGGCTCTTCCAAATAAAATCGTGCTCTACGAATCTGTTATTTTGAGTATAAAACTGTTCTGACATTAGTTTATAAAAGCTGACATAAGCCTTCCGGATTATACCGCTTTATCTTTGACTGCGTCGTTACTTGCTATTGTCTTTCAATACATTCAAAAACACATGGCCAAGACGTCTTGGCTGAGTAGGTACAAATACTCTAAATGCATTATTCGCGCTTCTTGTGTCTTACCTAATCTTTGACAGCTTTTCGACAGATGCAAATGGCCGTACGTAAATTAAGTCCCAGACGAGATAAGCAATGTTTTTCAGTCTAAATAACGCGAATGAAGCAACGCCTATTATTTACGAATTAGAAATACTTCTCACGCTTGTATAGAGGTTGTGTTTGTTTCATGCTCGTTCAAGTCAATACACTTCCCAAATTGCTTTGTTTAAGAATCTAGCCCCTACCATAGTACCGACCATTTAGAATGATCATTCATTCAAAAAGTTACTCTATTATCACATGCTATTTTTTATCATAATACTAGCTGATATCCGCGACTTCGTCCGCGTGGATTGAGGTTTATTTACTCTTTAATTTAAGTAGCTTTTATTAAAAAAGTAGCCTTTGTGTTATTTGAGACTATAATCCACCTCTGTGCACATCCAGATAAGTTCTGGCATGATTGAGTAATAAACATCCATCCATCCAAACTTTCGTATTTATAATATTAGTATAGACTAGCTGACCCACCCAGGCTTCGCACGGCAAGGCTTACCTTATGTAGTATGTACCTAGTATTACTTACGTTTTTCCCTACGCAACTGCTTTGAAAGCACTTATATTTGGTAACGGGGTAGCTTGGAAGGTTAAACAAGCTTCGCAACGTTTCGTCTACATAGACCTGAGTTAATAAACAAATGTAATAATTATATTGTATTGACTATGTTCATATCGGTCAAATGTCAGCGCTAAATTAAGAGTAATTACAGTTTTACCATTGATTGTAACACCGGTCGGTAATTTAGTGGAGAATCGACAAATTGACACGATTACGAAACCGATGGGATCTGTGGATGGGATGATTATTATGCGAAATATTACCCGTCTCCATTGGAAGAGCTTTTGTAACTTTATGGTATTTAAAGTAAGTACCTAAATATTTTTATTATGATCTCGTAGCCAGTAGACATATATTTTGGGCATTTTAATCTAATTATACCTAGTCTTACTAGCTGATGGCTGCGACTTCGTCCGCGTGGCATAAGTTTTTTTTAATGTCCACGGGAACTCCTTAATTTTCCGGGATAAAAAGTATGTCACTCTCCAGGTCCTCAACAATATCTATGCTAAAAATCACGTTGATTCGTTGCTTTGTTGAGGCATGATTGAAGGACAAACATACAAACAAAGACACTTTCGCATTCATAATATTAAAAAGTAAGATATGATACGTGAATTAGTTAATCTATGGAAACCACGGTTGATGGCACTATGGGTCTATTAACATCCTAAGAAAGGATTGTGAGAAATTCTAACGGGATTTTAACCCCTCTTAATCCACGTTAATAATCTCGCGGTAAAAATGTTGTTAAACTAGTAAAAAATCGGTTGCTAGGTGGGTTTTTAGGGTTCCGTACCCAAAGGGTAAAAACGGGACCCTATTACTAAGACTCCGCTGTCTGTCTGTCTCCAGGCTGTATCTCATAAACCGTGATAGCTAGAAAGCTGAAATTTTCACAAATGATGTATTTCCGTTGCCGCTATAACAACAAATACTAAAAATTAAAAAAATATATATATTAAGGGGGGTCCCCATACAATAAACGGGTTTTTTTCGTATTTTTTTGCTCAATATTAAAAACGGTAACAGGTAGACGGTTCAAATTTTCACAGAATATTAACTTGTATATTACCTTTCAAAATAAATAATTAAATATCAATAAAGTAAATATTAAAGGGGGGCTCCCATACAACAAACGTAATTTTTATTTTTAATACGTCATAAATCGTAAAACTTACTACAGGTTTGTACGGAACCCTCGGTGCGCGAGTCCGACTCGCACTTGGCCGGTTTTTCTTCATTTTATCTAATGCCTAGGAATTTAAAGGACTAACGAGTCTATAATTTAATAAACGAGTTATTAAAAATAGCTAAATTTTATCCTAAAATACTTTCTAAATTATTAGCAAACGATAACAAACAGCAGAATACCTAATCTAACTTAGGGCGATAACACACTACGGATAAAAAAATGCATGGCGGACAAAATATAGTCCACTTCATTTACTTTTATATGGAGCGCGTACACTAGATGACAAAACAAAAGGTCGCTGAACAACGCGGACGTTTCGCGTCGACATTTTGTTCTGTCAGGTCTCTAGTGTGTTTTTGCCCTTATAACGTAATCATACTAATATTATAAATGTTAAAGTGTGTTTTTTTGTTGGTTTGTCCTTCAAACACGCCGCGTCAGAGCAACGGATCGACGTGATTTTTAGTATGGGTATAGCTGAGGACATGGAGAGTGACATAGGTTTCTTTTTATCCCGGAAAATAAAGAAGTTCCTGTAGGAATTTAAAAAATACGTGTTCCACGCGGATTAAGTTGCGGGAAACAACTAGTATTCATATAAAATTTAGTGTTGCAAGCGAACATTATCATTTAACTATCGATTGAAACTTTATTCGGTTGCCATACCGATAGTATATCGATTAATTACACGCTTGTCATCGATATTGTTGATCATCGCCAGATATTAAGTACAGCGTTGCATCTTACACCGTTGTATATTATGTATCTATGCAACGATTTACTTGAAGTAAATAAATATAATATTATCGCATATTTTCTAAGAAAAGCAAGTTGTTGTAATTTAAATTCGTTATTATTTAATGTTAAATCGCTTAAATTGTTGTTGTAATTTAAATTCGTTAATATCTAATTAATGTTTAATCGCTTAAATAGTGGTTACTTTTAGTAACTCGTAGCTAGTCGCCAACCTAGTAATTTCGAGAATATAAACACAGATTACTTGATCTAAACATACAAAAAGAAAAGGTGACTCACACGCACAGGCCAAACCGCTCAATGGATCGGGCTGAAATTTTAATAATAATTGTTACAATAATAATTATAATTAATCAAAAAATATCACCGAGCTTTATTAGGTATTCGAATTTTAATGTGCATAAAAGAAAAATATTTTAAAATTAAAGTATGCAATATGCAAAATTGGGATTTTATTACAATATAAAAATACAATACCCGTGTATTATTATGGATGACAAACAACTAGATAATTAAATTAATTCACTGATCTTAAGATGTCTTGGTCGCTGTATAAATTATCATTATTAATAACTAGCCAAAATATACAATAAAATAAAGGTTAAATACTCATACATTGTATCCGCCCAGAGATGATAATAATATAATTATTGTTTTTATTCTGATTTGATTAATGCGTATTCTAGTAACGGACTTAGGACTAGTATTTTGTAATTTATTTTATCAAGATATAATTTTTTGTTGAAGACGGATGTTTTTTTATGGATATACTAGATGATCAGCGCAACTCCAGGTCTTGACTCCGCAACTTGAGGTCCAATTTAATTTGACGACCTCCGTGGCGCAGTGTGTAGCGCTGTTGCCTTAACGTGCGGAGGTCCCGGGTTCGATCCCCGGCAGGGTTTGGAAATTTATAATTTCTGAATTTCCCTGGTCTGGCCTGGTGGGAGGCTCCGGCCGTGGCTAGTTACCACCCTACCGGCAAAGACGTGCCGCCAAGCGATTTAGCGTTCCGGTACGATGCCGTGTAGTAACCGAATAGGGGTATGGGTTTAATATAGCTGCCATGCCCCTAACAGGTTAGCCCGCTACCATCTTAGACTGCATCATCACTTACCATCAGGCGCAGTCAAGGGCTAACTTGTAGTGGATAAAAAAAAAAAACCCTCCCGGCGCACGTGTTTCCTGCCACGTATAACTTAGGTACCTTCAAGGCAAGCGCGCTCCAACCTAGACCTCATCATTGCATTGCACTAAGCATGATTGTCGTCAAGCGCAAGCCTATCTCACAATAAAAAAAACAAAAAAAAAATCTTTAATTTTCCGGTATAAAATGTATATACCTACTAGATGACTCCCGCAAATTCGCCCGCGTGGATTAGGATTTTTTGATTCCCGCGGGAACTCTTTAATTATCCGGGATAAAAAGTAGCCTGTGTCCTTACCCGGGATACAACCTACCCCTGTACTAAATTTCATCAAAATCCTTGGTTGAAGGGATGACCCGTGAAACCATAGCAAACAGACATATAGACACACTTTCGCATTTATAATATGGATTACTAGTTTTATAAAGTGCGGCGGATAGTCTTAGTCGTTAGTCACTTCATGTACTTAAAGGTACAAATCCAAAACATCATTTTCGGATTTATTATTATTATATTAGGGGGGATATTAGATACCTACGGACGAAAGAATTACACTAAATTAAAATCAGCACTAAATTATAAATGCGAAAGTGTGTTTGTTTGTTGGTTTGTTGGTTTATTGGTTTGTTGGTTTGTCCTTCAATCACGCCGCAACGGAGCAACGGATTGACGTGATTTTTGGCATGGGTATAGTTGAGGACCTGGAGAGTGACATAGGCTACTTTTTCCCGGAAAATTAAGGAGTTCACGCGGGAATCAAAAAACTTTAACCCCGCGGACCAAGTCGCAGGCATCAGCTAGTGAAAAATAAAATAAAAACAAAAACTAAACAGGCATAAAAATTAGCTCCAATTTTGACCACCGGGTCAGTTAAGTACTGTAATGTGTCACATTTCCAATCATCACTTTCCTCGATGTTACAATATAGTGTTGTTTTCGTGAGGTAACACCGCAATGGTCATTATGTACTCGTGTGGTATTACTAGCACATCACACTTCGTGCGGTCCAAACAGACGCGCAGATTCGTTTCGGACGCCGCTCGCTCTTTAAAAGCGAAAGCGTTGACACGTTCTCCCTATGCTGGTATTCCAGCAAACATATATTATAGCTAAGAATAATTATGTACATACCTACATTAATGTGTGTACAATTAAGATTCTTTTGTTTTTTTTTTCTTTGATTGTCAACGGACATCGACATCACCAAGCTTAAGATGAAATTTTAAGATGATTTTGACGACCTCCCTGGTACAGTGATGAGCACTGTCGTTTTAACGTATGAGGTCCAGGATTCGATCCCCGGCAGGGTCAATCTGGGAATTTATGATTTCTGCATTTTCTACGGGCTGGCCTGGTAGAAGGTTAACAGGTTAGCCCGCTACCATCTTAGACTGCATCATCACTTACCATCAAGTGAGATCGCAGTGAGACTAAAAAAATAGATAGATAGATAGATAGATAAATTCTTTATTGCCACACATAAATTACAGAAAAAACTTAATTATAAACAAAATACAGAAAACAACACGTGCGCAAGGGCGGTCTTATCACTAAAAGTGATCTCCTCCAGACAACCCATTTCATAAGGAAAATTAAAAAGAAGCGGGAAAGTGCAACAATAAACATGCAATAATTATATACTACTTAAACTATACATACTAATAATACATAAATAACTAAATTAAAGTTAAATTAGACTTTGCCTGCCTAATGTCGCTCGGCAATCCATTCCAAAGCAGTACCGCCTTAACTGTGAAAGAATTACTGTACGCCCCTGTATGACTAGGAGGGATTTTTAACTTATTGTCATTTTTCGACCGCAAACAAAAAGGTACATCATAGCTGCCAAGAAAGTTGAATCGCTCTTTTAGGTAAGGTGGCGTCTGAGGATAATATAAAATGGAGTACAAGAGAGAAAGAGCGTGCAAATTTCTACGAGATCGGATTGGCAGCCATTTCAACTGAGCACGAAATACAGACACATGATCATATTTCCGTAAACCATATATGAAACGTATACATACATTTTGCAATCTATCAAGCTTGTTCAGCATGGTCTCCGATAAATCCAGATAGCAAACATCAGCATAATCTAAAATAGGTAACAGCAAAGTATTAGCCAAAAGGATTTTAGTTTTTACAGGTAAAAAATGTTTCCACCGCCTTAAGTACCCAACAGCAGCAAAAATCTTACGACTCAACTCCGATATTTGAGGAACCCAGGACATAGTATTATCAAGGATGAGACCAAGATCTTTGACTGAACTACTCAGGGGAATAACTGTACCATCTAAGAGAACAGGAGGTAAAGAATAATTTGAAAGTAAAGAAATGTAATAATTGCTACCTATGATAGTCACCTGGGACTTACCTGGATTTATCGAGAGACCGTACGACCGGCACCAAGCACTAATTTTATTTAAATCAGCATTGAGGGAATCAATAGCAACAACAAGATCATTAATGGCTGCAGAAGCATAGATCTGCAAGTCATCAGCATACAAATGGTAAGATGATGAAATTATTGAGGAAATAGAATTAATGTAAAGGGAAAAGAGAAGAGGAGAGAGTAAACCACCCTGCGGTACCCCAGAATGAAGAGTAGTAAAAGTCGAGAATTTATCGTCCAACCGAACACACTGCTTACGATGAAATAGGTAAGACCGGAACCAGCTAATGACAATTGGTGATACCTTCATTGACCTCAAAATAGCCAAAAGTAAGTCAAAGTCAACAGTGTTAAAAGCGTTACTGAAGTCTAAAAGTACCATAACAGTAAGTAAGTAAGTAAAATAGTCATTTGACTAACCGTGGTCGCATATGGGTCTGATAAGAAGACTCAATTTCACATAGCGGGCGATGAAGAGGACTATGCTCGGAGTATTCCATCGTGATCAAATCAGAAATGAGGAGATTTGTAGGAGAACCAGATTAACTGACATAGCTCAAAGAACCGACAGGCGTTGGGGATCCAAGATGGCGCACTGGAAAGCGCAGCGTTGGACGACCCTTTGGGAGTTGGGAGCCGCTGAAAGCAAGCGGCACAAGATCGTGTTCTGTAGAGATCCATGTAGTTGTTCTCTATCGGTTTATTCAGACGACTACGATTTGACCGAGCGCAACCCCTAAGATTGTGGTCGATAAAAAGTATTTGATACCGGCACCACCGTTGTGACGGATAACACTTTTTTTTTAAATATATAGGCCAGCGCTTGGCTGCAATCAGACTTGGTTGCAAGTGGTGATGCAGCCTAAGATGGAGCGCGCTTGCCTAGAAGATGTCTATTCACTCTTGATTTGAAGGTACCTACCTATATTAAAAGAGGAGGGGAAAACGGAAGCCGGAAGGGCATTCCATATCCTAGCGGTTCGAATTAGAAACGAGGAAGCAAATCGCTTCGTACGAGCCCGCGGAATTTCGACTGCGTAAGGGTGCAGACCTTGTCGATGCCTTGCGGTTCGATAATAAAAAGGTGACGGAGGAACCAGATCGAATAGTTCTTGGGCACACTCTCCGAAATATATCCTGTAGAATACCGACAGACACTAAGGTAAAAACTATATATTATTTTAAATGTAAAATGACCTTAAAATTAATATTATGCAATCGAAATCGTAAAGAAAAGCTAGCTGTAAATGAATCGCCACATTAGGCACTCGTATTATAGTATTATATCAGTTACTAATAACGCCTACGCAAAATTTCATTACGTAAAGTTTAAGAGGAAATTCCACTAGTAGTGTGCAATTCATCAAATAGAAAATGTCAGAAATAATGATTCAACAAATCCATGTGCTATATTGTTTTATCACACAAGATTATTGCTTAAATATTTCGAGCGAACTATTGCGCTAAAATAGGCAAATTATTACACTGACATTATGTTTATATTATTATACTCTACAAATTTTATTCGTTTAACTGTCTGATTCACAATTTAAAACATGCTAACATACCAATCATATTATAAATGGGAAAGTGTGTTTGTTTGTTGGTGTGTTGGTTTGTGCTTCAATCACGCCGCAACGGAGCAACGGATCGACGTGATTTTTGGCATGGGAATAGTTGAGAAGGAGAGTGACATATGCATTTTTATCCCGGAAATTTATACCACTCGGTCGAAGTCGCGGGCATCAGCTAGTTTGTATAATGCTATTCGTTACAAATCTTCTCTCTCGAATCCCAGTTATTTAAATTACTTTTCAATTTGTAATTTTGTAAGAAGATCTCAGTATATTTTATGAGTGAATACTTTAGCTTTTGTAAATTATTGGAGTTAGGTAGTTACCTCATGTAGACAATAGAAACTTTTAATATGTTTTGTGTAGATACTTCGTTAGTTACACGTTATTCAATTGTCTTACAAAACCCTTTATTCAGGTAGGTACATATGCCTATGCATATAAAATGTAATCAAAAGGTCACACTTTACTATAAAGAATTGTAAAACCATTCGATTTTGAACACCCGTCGTAAAATGTCTATTACTAATTTGACTCGAAGGTTCAGTATTTGCGTAATGTTTTGTGCATAGTTGAGAAAACCTCCGATTGTCTTATTGTTAAACTGACAGTGTTATGTATAAGTTTTATCTGCTTTAGGTAGTAAACAGTAAATGCTGTAAACTCGCACCTACCACTACTAACTGTTCTACACTTAAGGCCCTGCGCAAACGTTTAACGTAGACATACTTCGGATATTTGTCAAGACCCAGAATGTCTTCTTGACATTCAGGGATTGCAAATCAAAAAGTGTGAAAACCACGGTTTTCTGTGACGGTGTCCCGTATCAGTAACAAAAAGTATCTAGGTTTGTGCAGCGCATATATAAAGTTTGCATCATCGAGACTCAAGAGCATTTAGTATAAAAAATGCTATTCCTCTCCTTACACTTGTGATCTCGTGCTGTACGACGATATTTATGATGTAACACCTGTACCCTTACTCTGAGATTGATCGAATTTAAAATACGGTCTCACTAAGTGAGGTGAATTACATATGCATCAAACTAAAATGAATCTTAATCTTATTAATTTAGAGCTCAATTTCGTGTATGCATTCACAGCTAGCGCTCCAAACGATACGTTTCGAAATTTGAATCGGTTGCACTGAATTTGTGGCTTTAAATCAAGAGTTTTTGGGTCCATTTTAGTTTGACTCAAATGTGATTCACCTCACTTAGTGAGACCGTATTTTAAATTCGATCCATCTCAGAGTAAGGGTACTGTATTAATAAAATTTTGAATTTTCAGTTTGACCCTGACTTTCTAAAAATACTGTGAAAGTCAAGGCTAATTTCACGGATATTTAATTTTTATTGTTTTAGTAATAATTGCCTTGACGAAATGAAGGTACTTTCTATGATGATTGTTTTGGTAGTAAACATTCTTCTTCTTATTTTTATGTGCATAACCAATCTGATTCAATAAATGATAAAAAAGTATTGCATTTTGCAAGATTTCTTTTGTACCTTTTTGTGCGTTGTGTTAATAACATGTGCTTTTTTAAACACTTAAACAATGAAATGACTATTCGTTGGTCGCTTCAGCAATATCAGCAATGGATATCAAAAATCTGCATTCGAATTTGTGCACATAATAAATTATATATGAGCATTTTATTGGGTATCCAGTATTCACAGTTTTCGATATAAATTTTAAGAGCATTCCAATCCATGAATGGCGTGGTAGCAAGATTTACCAACAATTATAGGTAATTATTCTTTAGGATACAAACTACGCTAGGTTTTCAGCATGCACTATAGAGCTATTTGAAAAATATATAATTACTAGCTGACGACTTTATCGACGACGAAGTTGATTTTTTTTTTTTGTTAAAAAAAAATTTCCGGCCCGAAAGCATACCAGACAGACAGATAGATAGACAGATACACTTTTATTATTTATAGCATTAGTACGGATAACTATATCCATACTTTACTATAACATTATAAATGCGAAAGTGTGTCTGTCTGTCTGCTACGCTTTCACGGTCCATCTGTTCAACCGATTTTGATAAAATTTAGTACAGGTATAGGTTGTATCCCGGGGAAGGACATAGGCTACTTTTGCTTGGTGCTTTTGCTGTGCTTTGGAAATGTGCAATCCAAAATAGTTACTGCCTTTTTTTGAATTACTTGTCAAATTATTTTTAGCGAACTTTTGAATGAAAGATTTTTATTTGATATTTAGCGACCTATGTACCTATTGATATTTTAAAATATAATTACTAGCTGACAGTAATATTTACATAAGTATTGTATATGCTTCAAAATCTATTTCATATAAGCTCTTACAATGATAGCAATTGATTTGCCGTTGTTTTTTTTTTCTTTTTATGACCCATTGAACTTGTTATATGCCTTCTGTTTGTCATACATTACACTAGGACTAACTAAGCTAGAGCAATAATTAGTGTTTGCCAACCATATAATGTATGCAAATATATGTATGTCACTAGTTAATTACACACATGGTATTTCTTAGTGTTCGGTAAAGATGTACAGATCTGCTGCAGTCTACTTCTGAATTAAAGTGAATTACGTTTATATACTGACGTGCGAAAATTTCAGGAAATCTTAGGCCTCAATCCACTGACTGAATCCACTCAACAATCCTTGCCCATCCCATCCATGTCCGTCTCTTTCCGTTTCAGGCATTACTAAAATTCTACATCAATGGTTTCAGGGCTTATTCTAAACCGATTTTGACGAAATTTGGTACTATCATCTGAGATAGTTTTCATCCCGAAGACGGGCATATAGGCTACTTTTTATCCTGAAAACCCCAAAGAATTCCCACCGCATTTAAAAAGAACCTAAAGCAATACAACAAATAGCTAATAATATTTATGGAGTGCTTTTATAATAAACTGATATTAAATTAGCATTATCCTATTGAACAGGATATTTATATCTGTTTGATCCAGGTTCATAGAAAAGTTACCAACTTTTAAAATAAATAAAAAATTAGCAGCCATAGGGACTGCCGATAGAAGTGAAAACGAATAAGTATTTAAAATAATTAAAAAAAAAAATTAGTACTTAAATAAAAAATAAAATTATTAAAATATAAACCTAAGTACACTAAGGCATTAAAGTTTAATTATGAATGTAGTATATTTATATTTAAGACCTTTTGTCTTTGTAACAATGCGAGGTGTCGGTGACGGTGACGCTAATCCACAAGATTACCCCCTACCAAAAAGTGCTCAACGCGGCTAAAGAAGTTTTCACTTCAAAAATCGCGAAGCTTTAACCTTGACACAGTGAGATAAAACATTCCTAGACAGAAATAATTCGTCATTACGATGCGTGCCATCTCAAATCTAATACAAGCCCGGTATCTGTCATCTTGCTACGTGCTTCATGTGTGGACTACTGACTAGCCGGTTGACGTCTTTGCAATGTTTGCATAAATTGATTTGTTAACGCAGTCCTACCCATTTTGCAAGTAAACGGTTACAAAATGATAGTCGTGTTTGCGTGGGGGACGCTAATAGATCAGAGTGGGTGTGAGGATGTTAAATTAGTTGCAAGAGACGATTTTTTAATTTTTGTCAAATATGTGCGTTTTTCGTGTGTTTGAAACCTAGCACTGCTGTGTGAA
This sequence comes from Erebia ligea, assembly GCA_917051295.2. Taxonomy (NCBI): domain Eukaryota; kingdom Metazoa; phylum Arthropoda; class Insecta; order Lepidoptera; family Nymphalidae; genus Erebia; species Erebia ligea. The sequence continues at coordinate 7,134,834 of OU785241.1, forward strand.
AACTAGCATAGCTAGAAAGATACATTTTCTTAATTTTAAGATCCTCATTCATTTTAACGTCCACTGAAGGCCTAAGGTCTTCCCAGCAAAGCAAGCCACCACACTCTGCCACCAATCTTCGTCATAAAACCACTTTCCACAGTCTTTATGATATAAAATCTCGATGGTGGACACCTTAGCTAAAGTAAAAATACTTTTACGAGGACACACTAGAGTTTTCCCCTGCAACGGCCATCGACCCTACGACAAGCTTGGCGTACTAATGACCAAACAACGTTACTAATAAAACATGTGACAATTATTTTGCAAAAAAAAGTAAAGGTGTTATTATGAAAATTCACCGGTAGCTCTTATCAAAACTATAATACTTATAAACTAGTTTGATGAGAGCTATTATAAACCTCTAAGCTATTAATAGATAACTTAAAATACCTGAGGTATTTTGAGGTACCTATCTATCCGGCTAAAAGTCATCAACATACAACAATCCTATTAAAATACGAATCTACCAATTTAAATGTCTGCCATGGGTAAGCTTAAGGAACTAATAAGTGGTAAGACCATCGCATCGGAGGTCCGGGACGGTAATATTAATTAATGAGGCTGCCGGTTCTTTTTATTTTCTTCTTTTTTCAGTGATTATAAGTATGAGCGAAGCAAGCGCATTTTTTAGTTTTACAGACGATCCTTAGATCCAAACTGATTTGGTCTATGCCTGTAGGTTCTCGAGTACTGAGGCCCGAACTAAAGACCGGACTGAGGCCCGACCCTGAGCTTACCAACATTAGTTTATTGCACAGTGTGGAAATCTTCATTTATCTCACCACATTCAAGTACTTAACAAGTACTTAGCAAGTGTCATTAAAAACTAATCAATTCAAGGTGAAGATTTTTCTTTGAATACCGAAAATCGATGTCCTCGGCTGACCTTTTATGTAAATACCAACTTGAATTCGTCCTAATACTATTTTAATATAATATACGTATTTAAAAAAAAGAAAAGGTTTCGTTACCGTGAAGATACGAATACGTGTTTATTAATGATACACGAAATTTGCATAGTTTTTTTAATTTATCTTTATTTATTTATTTGTTTGTATGAAGTAAAGTTATGTGGTTTAAACATAAATACTTAGTATGGAAAAAATGGCTAGCAATCACCTCCAAATCTATGCCTCCAAGATGCGATTAACATTTATAATAATATTGGTATTGATTCCTGGTCATTTAAAAACTGAAAATATTGGCATTGATGAAAAAACCTGTTAATGCGATACAATTTTTTTTTCTGGGTCTTATCGTGATTTGTTGTAGTATGGGTTGGCGATCAAAGGAAACTTCCCCAGCGGTAAGCACTCTATATGTCTCGGCTATTTAAATCGTCTAGGAGCGATAAAAAAAAATAAAAAAACGTTGTAAATTAATAAAGTAGATATCAGCATAATAAATAAAATGCAACAACATTCCTTAAAACATAAAAACATGAGATTAATGACATACTGTAGGTATGTAATTTTAATAATGATGTTAATTTGATCAACGAATAAATTATTTCAAGGACATCAGTAGAAGGCCAAAATTAATTTCAGGTCGTTAAACCATCACAAAACTGCCTTTAATTAATTCAACCTACGCATGCCGACGCGCTGTTTGCGGGGATATACGATATATTTTAGCAAGATACGAAGAACTATCTACATAATATGAAGTACCAACCTGCCCCCCTATTACGTAAGAATTGTCCATCAAACGTTAAAGATTTTCGTCAAAGTAAAATAAACAATAATATCATTGAATTAGAGCTCAATTTCGTCTGCCCATTCTTATACGTTTAGGGTATCGTACATACCTAAACGTATAAGAATGGGCAGACGAAATTGAGCTCTAATTCAATGCACTTAAGGTTTTATTTTACTTTGACAAAAATCTTTAACGTTTGATGAACAATTCTTACATGATTGGGGCCCTGATGCAGTCAGTTTTATGCTGGGGCCGAAACAAGATGTCCCGGTTTTTATTCCCAGCAGGCTATCCTATCCGGTGGCTCACCGAACTGACAAAGATATTATGATTTACTAGCTGATGCCCGCGACTCCGTCCGCGTGGTTTAAGTTTTTTTTTGATTCCCTCGGGAACTCCTTAATTTTCCGGCATAAAAAGTAGCTTAAGTCACTCTCCAGGTCCTCAACTATACCCATGCCAAAAATCACGTCGATCGGTTGCTCCGTTGCGGCGTGATTGAAGGACAAACCAACAAACCAACAAACAAACACACTTTCGCATTTATAATATTAAGTATGATGTCTTACCGATTCCGCGTAGGAGTCGATGTGCTTATAACAAAGGGACATGTCTCTACTCTCTTGGAGGTTTTGTGCATCCATCTAAAATTGAACTGCAGTAAAGGGAACATGTCTGAACGTCTATAGATCGAAATGGAGACAGGATGGACGGAAATGGTGAAATTTAATTAAGTAGTAGGAATACCTCCGACTCCGGAACATCGTAAAAGGTTGTATCAGCATTTCTGCTTCCATCAAGCTATACCCGATTTCTATCGGCGAACACCGAGGCGATAGAAATCGGGTAACGGCCTATCTTTTCAACCTATTTTGATGAAATTTGGTAAAGAGATAGGTGTCATCCCGAGGAAGGACATAGGCTTTTTATCAAAGATAGGTATTTTCCGCGGAAATCAAAAATCTTAATCCACGCGGACGAAGTCGCGGGCATCGACTAGTATTACCTTTCTATAGGTACCAGACCATGCATGCTGAATACGGTTTAAGATCATAATCTTATGATTATTATTATAGCTATTCAGAACTGTCAACCATTGTGTTTAATGTTTAAATAAAGGAATCTCATTAAAGCTGCCTATAGACAATTTGCCTCACCTGTTTCCCACGATTACGATGTGATGACGAGCTTTCTCTCGTGATCGACCGTCTGCCTCAATCAAGATGTATTACAATCGATCGATGCTATTTCCGTAAGGCTGAGTCCTGACGTAAGACTATAATGTATATCATAGAGCTTTTATATACAGTACTGAGTCTGAACTCTACGATCAGTGTCTACTGTCTAGCATGTCTTCTTTCAGATATATTTTTTGATTAACGGATATCAGTTATGCTCTCCATAGAGCGTCTCTTTACTTAGGGTCGTTTGCAACATCGACGGTAACTGTTATCGTTAAATTTGCCTACCAAATATTTCACAAGTCAGCACTTACGTCCATAATTAATATTTTAAGTAAAATTTTGGTAAAAAGTGGAAGAACCCTGACTTTTGTAACCCAAAGTTTGAGTTTAGGTGGTCAAAAAAAATAACCATCAAGTACCATCGATGGTTCAATTGAGCCTGAGGCATCACTCACAGCATCACTGGTCGTGGTCAAGTAGTAGGCCCACCTCGACCGCGCGCGGAACTGAAAACAGCAAATCCACGACGCTGTCTTTTAAAAAATTGTTAAGTGTATCAAAACTGCAGATATTAAGCCAAAACTGTGACTGAAGTGTAACTAAAAGTGCTTTCTAATCAGCCACTAACTAAAATTAAACTAAACAGTGAAAAATATTAAGTAAAACAGACAAATTAAATCCCCAGTGACATAAAAATTGCTAATTACTCATACAGCTAACAAGTGTATCGAGGCCGGCCAACGACCGCAGGTCGTTGAACCCGTTGCACCGAGAAACCATCTCTCTCGCGCGTCAGTGGAAGCAATACTGCGTCTCCGTCGGCGCCTAACAGACAGTCAGCTGAGGCGATCAACGACTCGTGAGTAACAATAAACCGCCGAACTAAAACGTGCATGCAAAAATGAACTGTGTAGCTTGTGACCAAAAGGTACAAGCTGCAAGCGAACTGCTGCGTTGTACCACTTGCCTTAATATTACAAAAACACACTTTGAAGAGCATTCTAATGATTTACGGCGCAATTGGAAATGCATGCAATGCCAGCAAATTACTCGCCGCTCGAGGAACGACAACACCCCCGTGCGCCGCAGCTTCGAGCACTCAATAAATGACACAGACATGTCAACAGACGACCACTTCGCCGAGGATCGCAGTATCTTCGGTGATACAATTATTGCAGATAACCCGTCCCAAAAAATATCAGCACCAATACATAATCAGCCTTTCACATTAGAACAATTAAGCCAGCTGTTAGACACTAAGTTAGAAGAAAATAAAAAATCAATTCTCAGCGAAATAAAAACGTCAATCCAAATTGAAATAACCTCGGCGATAAATAAATTAAAACTGGAACTGACGCAAAAAACTAGCATGCTAATTAACGAACAAACAAATATTAAAAAAGACTTTACAAAACTGGATGAAAGAATAAAAAAAATTGAATTGGAATACAGCAAACTAAAAAATGACATTAATATCATGGCGGAGCAAAGCAAGATTGAGTCAAAACCCGAAAATGAATTAAAAGATTGCAGCAAGAAAATCGTACTCTACGGTTTAAATGAATACCAGCGTGAAACAGAGGCGGAGCTAAATGATAGAATAATCAACATATTTGGTGACATACTTAATATAAATCTATGTGGCTATATCGAGGACTTGAACCGTATCGGGAAGAGAGGTCCGCGGCGACCAATAGTTATTGAGCTCATCAGCAAACGGATGACCAAATATATTTTGCAGAACAATCGTTACTTCAAAAACACGGGTTTCGCCGTCTCGGCCTTCCTGACCGGTAGGGAATTAGAAGAGAGAAAATCGCTTCGAGAAGAGTATTTGAATGCCCGGAAAAGCGGAAAACGGGTGACAATACGCGGTAGTACACTATATGTTGATGGTAGACCAACGAATAGAGCCAGCACGTCACACTCATTAATTAACGAGTCACAGCAATCAGTGCGTGACAGTACTGATGAAAACCTAAGTATCAGATCTGCTCAAAAGCCCAAACTAAAACAAAATCAGACGACAGATAAGACATTTCGGAGCTGACTTCAATATCTTGGTACAAAACATGCAGAGCCTAAAAAATAAAACACATATTTTAACTTCATTCCTAAAACAACACAAAATACATACGGCTTGTATCTCAGAAACCTGGATATCTGAAAATCAAAAAGACCTAATTCCAGTAGAAGGATACAAATTTGCAGCGGCATTCTACCGCAAACAAAGACAAGGCGGAGGAGTCGCTATACTAGTACAGGACGGAATAGAATTTATTACCAGAAATGACGTTGGAGAGCTTTCAAGAGAATATATTATTGAGTGTTGCGCAATTGAGCTACCAATCCAGAACATTTTGCTTATTAACTTATATAGGGCTGATCGTGAAATTGAGGTCTTTTTTAATTTCATTCAAATTCTACTTGATAAAATCAAAGCTAAAGTTTGTAGCAAGCAAATTATAATAACAGGAGACTTCAACATTGATGCCCAAGCCACACCGAAATCTAAAGACTACTTAACTCTATCAAACATCATGCTCGAATTTAACTTGACCCAAATAATAAACTCTCCAACTAGAGTGACTACAAATACTTCTTCATGTATAGACTTACTATTTACAAATAATAAAAACTTCATTTGCTCGGTAGACGACCATGGGATTTCAGATCATAGAAGTATATTTTATAAAACCGTATTTACAAAAATAAAACTTCCACACCAAAACCTGTCACTTAACAAGAGAAATTTTAACAAAACAAATATGTCAAAATTTAGATTAGCTCTCTCGGAGACCGACTGGAACAACATTATAAACACAAGTATTAACGTTAACTTGAATTATAATAATTTTTTGCAACACCTAACAAACCTATTGAATGAAAACATCCCTAAAAAACGCACAAAGATTAAAAATAACCATAAAAAAACCTTCTTAACCAAGGGCCTAAAAAAGTCGTGCCAACATAAACGTGTACTTAAAATACTAGTAAATGCGTCAAATGATGAAATATTGAAGAAACACCATAAACAATATAGTAAAATGCTAAGAAAATGCGTTAAAACGTCACAAAAAATAAAAAACGTTAAAAAAATGAAAAATTCTAAAAACAAAACGAAAACAATGTGGAACATTATCACAGAGATTACAAATAAAAATGAAAAACATACAAAAAATATATCCATGCATTCAGATACGGGCTGCATAGAGTCACCTCAAAAAGTAGCTAACCTATTTAATACCTACTTCATTGAAGTCGGCAAGTCCTCGCAAGACGACGCGCCACAGCCGACACACAATATGTCTTTAAATTCTGACCTACAAACATCAGTAATGAATTCAATGTTCCTAACGCCGGTGACTGAAAAAGAAGTACATGACATTATACGTAATCTTGAGAACAAAAGCAGCTTCGGCACAGACGAAATACCTCCGACATTAGTTAAACTATGTAAAAATCAACTGACTCCCCCATTGACATTTTTAATTAATCAATCTTTTGACGAAGGATGCTGCCCGGATAAACTGAAAACCGCGAAAATACGACCAATCTTCAAAAAAAGTGGATCGCCCCATAATACAACTAACTATAGACCCATAGCACTACTACCGACTTTCTCTAAAATTTTCGAAAAAGCGATTTGTAATCGAATTTACTCGTTCTTAGAAAAGTTCAATATACTCGATGATAATCAATACGGTTTTCGGAAAAAACGATCGACTACATTCGCTGTCTACAAAACATCCAAGAGATTCTTGACTATATGGAACAGAAAAAGTACGCAGTAGGACTCTTATTGGACATGACCAAGGCCTACGATAAAGTGTCACATAAGATATTACTAGAAAAAATCTATAACTCGGGGATTAGAGGGAACGCATACACATGGTTAAAAACGTACCTACAGAACAGGACACAATACGTTCAAATACAAAATTATGACACAAAAACTCACGAAATTTGTACAATTGACTCAAATATAGACATTATTAACTGGTCTATACCTCAGGGAAGCGTGCTCGGGTGTACGCTTTTCTTACTATATATAAATGAATTGCCGAAAGTTCTAAGCTCGGAGTGCAAAGTCATAATGTTTGCAGACGACGTATCATTACTCACCAAATGCTCAGATGCTACCGAATGTGAAAATAATATAACTGGAATCCTAAATAAAACGCAAAACTGGCTAGAGAAACATCACCTACAAATTAACGTTAAAAAAACCAAACTTATACAATTTAGACCACATCAAAAAATACCACTAGACTTAGGTAAATTATCAGCACAAATAAATATTGAGGAGGTAGGGGAGTTCAAGCTTCTAGGCCTAAGTATTGATACCCACTTAAATTGGAAACAACATGTACAAAATGTCAGACTGAAGCTGTCACGGTTTGCATATGCCCTAAGCGTCCTCAAGGCGAATGCAAACTTTGAGACAGCACTATCTGCATACTACGCATATGCTTACTCGTGGCTTAAGTACGGTGTTATACTTTGGGGCCAAAGTACGGACGTAGAAGACCTATTCATTGCCCAGAAAAAGTGCATACGAATATTAGTTAACATTAGGCAAAGAGAAAGTTGTAGACCACATTTTATAGGAAAAAAAATCCTGACACTAACATCCATCTACATAATGGAGACAGCCCTGTTTGTAAGGAAACACATACATCTATATAAAACATTGGAAAATACGTATAACCGAAGCTCACGAAATCAACATAAACATAACCTAGCTCTTCCACATTATACTCTAGGAATATCAAGCCGTAGTAGTCCATACTTTCGATCAATTATTATTTATAATAAACTCCCTAATACTATAAAAGAAGAAAACAAAGAGACTACCTTTAAAAGAAAATTGAGACATTGGTTAATACAAAAATGTTTTTATAATATTCAAGAATTTCTAACCACATAGACCTCAATAGCACGAAAGCTGTATAAATTAATTGTGTACTAAAATTATAACTATATTTTTCTTTTTTGTAATAACTTATTTAATATAATTTTTAGACTACGATTTCTAGATATATAATAACTTTTTGACATTATTTAATTATCAAATGTTTGTAATAGCTCTTGAACTTGATTTTATAATTTTTTGTCACTGTACTACATTGCACACACCTGATGGTTATAATATTATGTTCAATGTTTATTGTAATAAGGTATTATTAATTTAAAATTTGCAATGCCCTGACAGGGCCTCATGCCAATATTGTATGTTCATGAACGCAAATATGAATAAATGAAATGAAATGAAGTACTTTGTACTTATTGCGATTTTTTTAATTTGACGTGTTTGATTTTTAACCGACTTCAAAAAAAGGAGGAGGTTCTCAATTCGTCGGAATCGTTTTTTTTTATTGAAAGTACGTAGAAATTTTGCAGAAGGCAATATAACGTCAGACCACCATCTGAAACCACACATGGCTTTTTGTGGTATATGTGCTGATAGGCGCAGGTATGGTATGATTTACTTTAATTTGAAGGCCCATACAAAAAAAAACAATAGTATTTAAAGGTTTTTGTAAAAATCAAATTTGCGTTTAAAAAATCTTACGTACAGATTTGTAGCTTAGTCTATATATCTAATTGTTTTATTATTATCTTCAAACCATATTTTTATATACCCAGAGTAAATGTTATCTCTATGCCATAATGAGTAGCCGTTCGTCTGGTCGAGTCGACTGTTTCCGTTATATTAGCAATTTTCGCTTTCATTGGCAACCAACATAATATTTAAGTACAGTTTGTATGACGTAATGTTTATTTGTCTTCGCATTTGACAAATGGCCAAGTTTAGACTTGTGGTTTGGCGATACGAGCAGGTGACCTAAAATTTTAAATGCAGTATACATTAACGTGCTAATATAGGTACTATGATGACAATGATAATTTTATGAAGTGAAAACTTCTTTAGCCGCGTTGAGCACTTTTTGGTAGGTGGTAAACTTGTGGATTCGCGTGACCGACATGCTCGCGAACACCGACATGCTCGCGAATAGCGACATGCTCGCGAACAGCGACATGCTCGCGAACACCGACATGCTCGCATTGTTACGAAGACAAAAGGTCTTAAATATAAATATACCTACTACATTCGTAATTAAACTTTAATCCCTTAGTTTTAAGGTTTATATTTTAAATGAAAAAAATAAAAATAAAAATATGTACTTATTCGTTTTCACTTCTATCGGCAGACTGCCAATTTTTTTTTCTGATTATGTATTATTGATTCGTCATGAAATTGTTGAAATCGTCTTCGTCGTCATCAACTGATAGACGTCCACAGCTGGACATATTACTGTCTCTTGCAAGGATTTCCACATTCCTTGGATTCAGCGGCTCCGTGCTATTTATAGTTATTTAATAACGCATAAAGGCATACAAATACGTAATAATAATAAATCATCACAATAATAATAACTTTCATTATAGTTAAATTGTGTCGTTTACTGTAATCTAACTAATATTATAAATGCGAAAGTTTGGATGGATGTATGTATGTATGGATGGATGTTTGTTACTCAATCACACTCCAACGGCTGAACGAATCTGGATGAAATTTGGCACAGAGATAGATTATAGTCTGGAATAACACATAGGCTACTTTTTATCCTGAAAAATTAAAGAGATCCCGCGGGAACCGAAAAACCTCAATCCACGCGGACGAAGTCGCGGGCATTAGCTAGTAAGTTTATAAATATTATTTAAATAGAGCTAACAACACCTACAATAGGTCAATATGAGTCCCTCGACATTAGAGTCAAAATACATGTTTGTCTACTCATGTACCGTATGTAATAGCTTAAAAACCGTGAAAAATTATACGTAGAAAAATACTTATCTGTACTGAAGAGATTTATTCTTACACTAGCTGATGCCCGCGACTTCGTCCGCGTGGAGTAGCCTATGTGTTATTCCAAACTATAATCTATCTCTGTGCTAAACTTCATCCAGATCCGTTCAGCCGTTGGGGTGTGATTGAGTAACAAACATCCATACATCCACACATCCATACATCCATACATCCATCCAAACTTCCGCATTTATAATATTTATATTAGATTATCATTCTCAAGATCTCTTTAAGATGAAATAATTTTATTCATAAGACCTAACTACGTCCATTCATCAAATAAATGTATGTCATAGGCTTCTTTTTATCCCGGAAAATTAAGGTGTTCCCGCGGGAATCAAAAAAACTTAAACTACGCGGACGAAGTTACGGGCATCAGTTAGTTTATAATATTAGTATGGATATAGATTATAGTGTGGAACACAATCCCATATTATTGTGCACTTGTATTATATTGTAGCTGTATAACACATTTCTTGTTCAGCGGCGAAGAATAATATCGTACTGCGTACACAAACACAAAAAATATCACTCAATCAAGTCGTCAATAGTTCATTATCCGTGTTATTATATCACACGCGCGCAATATGCTAGCATTGCATCATTTGTAAATTAATGAATGGTATTTGAACTAGCTTCAAAAGAAAAGCTTATAAATTACTAAGAAAATACTACAAAGTTGTGAGACTTGCAAAAAGAAACGAACATGTATTTCAATATACATGTACTTAGTTCAACGTAATCAATAAATTAATTAATTAATAATTTCAGATTTTTTATTACAAAACTAACTCTAAACTCATTCAGCCTTACAAAATATAAACTCAGTATATGTATTATTATAATAATTTATGAAATATTTATTGCGGATCTCGCCAATATTTCATTAGCTGTGAAATATCGCACATAAACAATATGTGTAAGTAGGTTTACCTAGTGTTTTCATACATACGTTTCAAGTCATATTTCAAAGACAAAGTTGTAAAACTTTAAAAAAAAAATTGTTTGTTACATACTAAACGGGCTTTGAAATTTGAATAAGGTAAATAGTCACTAAAACCATCCAACCAGTAAAACTATTGATTAAAATATCTTATCTATTTACCAACTTTTCACGAATGATGCTCAAGCCTACTCTTGAACTAAGTAATATTAAAATTAAATAGATTTTATGTCCATCAGAATTCACTAGCAGATTCTTCTGATTGCAAAATTTATTACACTTATGACCTTTCGCGGCTGTAATGTTTACGATTTTTATTAGCGTTCAAATGATCGAACCGATTGCTAAAGGACATAACTAATAAAAATGCAACATTAAAAAAAATTTGCTTGTTTGGCAGAGGCAACTTATTATTTTAATTTAAAATAATAAATATACTAGGTAACTCAATGTGATTATTTCCTGACTGAGGCATAATTATAATAGTCTCATAAACTTTTTATTGTTATTCACAAAATTTAATGTTTACGTATGTATTTTTATGTATAAAATTTAAAGCTTAATCGAAAATTAATGTTTTTGTAGACGTGTTCTCTGCATTCGCACATCGATCATCCGATGTAGTTTAAACTATAATAATTATACTCAGTAATCATTTGTGTAATGATTTCCGACAAAGAAATCACACATATTTGGCACATGAGTCGTGAAATTGAAAGAGGCATTGCAGCGCGTGCCAAGCATTGGCTAATAAAACGCATAAAATTCAAAACTAAACATGACAACTTTTAACTTATATAAGAAAATATATAATCTTTTCGCCTAGTTTTATTGATTTTGTAAACATTTGAGCTCCTTTGTATGTAATAATCCCTGATATAATCAATATTGTGATTACAATTATGATTAATTTAAGTGTAATCACAGGATTACACTTAAATTTTCTTTTTTATTAACTATCACAGCTTTGGTGATATATTATAAGTTATTATGATAATGATGATAATAAAAAAAATGTTTTATAGAATATATACCTATACCTGCTTGGTTGCTATTTTTTATAAACAAGCATTCCACTTGGCATGACATAATCAGGCTTTTGGGAATTTCATAAAATTCGTTATGAATATAATTAACACGTTATATCAAAGCGTTTCCTCTTAAAACACCTCTAGTATAGCCAGAGATGGGATAAAATTTGAAATTCAAATTTTTGTTATTTTTTACTTTCTAACAATTTTCCTTTAACCTTGAATCCTATTAAAAGATTTAATTACATTAAATATGAAATTTTAAAAATACTGACCTTCGTTTTATATTATAATTTTTTTTTAAGTTATTTAGAGATATAAAACTGATTTTGTTTATCTTGCCCAATAAAATATGAATAATAAGTACCCAGGAAAAAAATTGTCCATAAATGTTTGACAAACAAATATAGAGATGCTACAATAAAACTGAAAAACTGAATCAATCTATATATAAAATATATATAATTATATTATAAAGAGGTAAAGTTTGTGAGTTTGTGCCGTTGTCGGGTAATCTTTGGATCTACTGAACCGATTTTGAAAATTCCGGTACCAATAGAAAGCCACATTATTTGTGAGTATCATAGTGTATGAACTCCCTAATTTTTGGGAATTTAAAAAACTTATTTCACGCGGACGAAGTCGAGGGCTAGTAAGATATAAATACGAAACACAGACGGACGTATGTCTGAAATCTTTTTAGCTTGTTAGAATATATCTAATCTGCTACGCCCACATCCGTGTCCAATGAGACAATAAATAGGTATATAAAAAAAACATTAGACACATTACTGTGTCGTAAATTTAACATATGTCAAGGATACCAGATGATACGACCTGTTCCGAACATTTTACATATTAATTGAAGCAACACTGTCGGCTACTTGAAATAAAGATCTTCAGGTGATTTGTTATTATATTTCAAGGTTCATTGTGTTTTGTTGAACACACAGTATCATGATATATACTATTATAATTTAAAATTCAAAAGTTCACTCGAATTATATTCCAAGCAATATGAATTAATGTGCTGTTGACATAAAAAAGAACATTTGAGCCGTATGCCAGAGGACTTGTGGGCTAAATCTGCTTCCTTCTGGACCCCCCAAAATCATCAACGCCAGCGTGGTAGGCCGAGGCTACGATGGCGCGATGAAATTGACAAATTCCTAGTTGAGTGGCCCATCGAAGCACAACATAGGGAGACGTGGAAAAATCGGAGGGAGGCTTTTGCCCAGTCGTGGGACAGTACAGGCTAGATTAGAATAGATTAGAGGCTTGTTAAATATATAAATGGTATTATTTTTAGTATATTTATTGAAGTGAAAACTTCTTTAGCCGCGTTGAGCACTTTTTGGTAGGGGGTAAACTTGTGGATTCGCGTCACCGACACAAAAGGTCTTAAATATAAATATACTGCATTCGTAATTAAACTTTAATGCCTTGGTTTTATGGTTTATATTTTATTAATTATTATTAGTGATTATATTTATTTTTATTTAAAAAAAATTTTGTCTTAAAAAAAAATTAAAAAAAAAATTGTTTTTGTATATCATAAATTCGCTATCTACTTAATATTACATTCCAAATTTCAGTTACGTTTGTTGATCTATTTTGAAACATCAATTAAGTTAAACTTCTGAGTAGGTATAATAGCTACCTGCTTACTTCTGAAAAAAGTCGCGTAGATGTCTATGTTCTTAGTTCTTTATTAGTTCAGAAAACCAAAAATAATAGATAAGCAAAAGTCTGATACTGTATAAAACCTAAACTAATTATCTACCTGATCTACTACATAGTTAAGCGCTGCAGATTGCGTAGGCAGAATGGCTATAAACCATGCAGTTTAAAACATGTCAATTATTTATAAAATATTTTTTTTTTTATCAATATCAATAATTCATAAAATTGCGTGGGAATACACTATTAATTTACATGAAGGTAGGTATATTTTTCACTGTAGGTATTATTAACATACACTTACGAAAACATTCATTCATCATAATATTATAATACACATAATAAGTTTTTTATAATACACATAATAAGTATTACGATTGACCTTTTGATTTTAGAGGATCGTGTATCACATACTGACAGGTAGTGTTTCAACAATGGCCAGTTATTTCAACGTTTGTGGTAATCGATAATGGCAATAATCAATGAGATTTATTCATATATGCGTGTGACGGTACTAATGCATTTATTTTACGGTCTTCGTATACATATCACGTTTATTTCAATATATTATAATGTTGTTAATTAATGGTCTGTTTGCACTTGACCACGATTTTCCCGGGAGCCGGTTGCGTGTAGGGTTTACGACGCAACTATTATTTATTACTAGCTGATGCCCGCGACTTCGTCCGCGTGATTGAGGTTTTTGGTTCCCGCGAGAGCTCTAATTTTCCGGGATAAAAAGCCTATGTGCTATTCCAGACTATAATCTATCTCTGTGCCAAATTTCATCCTGATCCGTTCAGACGTTCTGGCGTGATAGAGTAACAAACATAACATCCATCCAAACTTTCGCGTTAGTATAGAAGTATAGATGTTGTAGGGCAGGGCTACCAGCTTTAACTACCTTAGAGGGAATCAAAAGCAATACATATAGAGGAATTGATTGCAATGGATTCGCTGTAAACGCGTTGAGGCGTTCTGCACACCTACTCCGAGCTTTTTTTTTCTTTACCCACTACAAGTTAGCCCTTGACTGCAATCTCACCTGATTGTAAGTGATGATGCAGTCTATGATGGTAGCGGGCTAACCTGTTAGGAGCATGTTATATTAAAGCCATACCCCTATTCATCAGATAAGTCTTCACCAAATTGTTATGGGACCTACTGTTACAGTTTTATTAAAAGTATCTCTTCTATCTATCTAAATAAATATATGAAAGCAAAAGATGACCGATTGATTGACTGACTGATCTATCAACGCACAGCTCAAACCACTGGAAGGATTGGGCTGAAAGGCATACAGATAGCTTTTATGATGAAGACCTAAGCTAAGAAAGGATTTTTGTAATTACAACTCTTAAGAGGGGTATGGGTGTTTGAAATTTGCACGAAAATCTAACTTAACGTGAGGTAAGCTGCGGGCGAAAGATAGTTTATAGATAAAATACAACTACAACTGAGTATTCATTACAAAATCTATCACATAATATTTTGTTAGCTACAAAGTCTCAAACCGCGTTCGTACATTGCCCCTTGCAGTAAATTGCAGTAAATTCTCCTATTTCAATACAGAATTTGAGCATTTCATAGTAAAGCTAACATCTGCAAACCCGAGACGGGCCAGCTAATGCCAGCATTATAAAGTAGAACTGCGTTCTTATGTGTGTGGGAATTTACTCAATAATCAATTTTACAGATACGTAAACGATGTATCTTGTAACCCCGATCCAAGGGCGTGTCTTTATAATATATCGCAGTAATGCTGAAACAATGGTCGTGTATTGAGTAACACAGTGGGTGGGTGTCATTTCATAAATTCCCATTGGACAATGGAATGTATCTTCTCACAGGTAGCCTAAAAACTGAAAACGGTTTTGGTGTGAAACGGATCGGACTTGAAGCTAAACACACAACCAAGGTAAACGCTGGCGCAGACTTAAAAATAGAAATCCTGAACTGCACAGCTTAGACAAACAACCAGTTCCGTTATTTTTTTACAAGAACTATTTACAGTAAAACTTTAAAAAATATTGCAATCGTATTACAATCTTTACAATCGTGCATTGTCGAGTCAACATCTCCTGAAGATGCTCCGGTGTCGGAGTGAAACGTACGTTGAGAATAATTTGGAAGATTTATGTGGTGTGGTGAATATTGCAAGCTGCAAGTGCAAGATACACTGTACCACATATATTTGCCAATTGTTGCGGATTAAAGCAAATTAAATTTCAAGTTCCTTCATAAAAAATATTGCAATTAATATTGTTACTAAAATTTCTTTAAAACCCCGACTTTCCGTATTCCGTATTGAAATTTTTCTACTCTAAACACAATATCTAGCCATTGAAAAATGTATCCATCCAATTAATCTTTCCAGAAACATAGGAGTAATCCCCTACGTAATCGTATATAGAAAAAAAAATAAGTACACGCCGAATAAAATGAGAACCTACTCCCTATCGGAACTTAGAAGCTGTTAGGCTTGAGTTTTGATCGATAATCAGTATAATTCGACAGCGAAATCAGTCAGGGATTCATTTTGCATTTGCACAACTGCAACCGTGGAGGTTCAAGGATATAGATCTTTTAACGTGATGACCTGATGCTATACCTAATGATCCTTATCTGAAAGGACAACCTGTGGCTTGACAGAATTAACTCAAACCCAAATACTTATTATACCTATTATTTTCTAATAGTAAACAGTTTACGTGCAAACATGTATGCCGCAACCGGCTACCTATGTCATAATATGTATATTTGTATAATGTACATTACCTAAAGAACCTTCTGTTCTCACGACTCTTCATTAAGTGAATGCCTTTGCTTGGCTTCTTTAGTTCTTACTCATCCGATTTTATTCAAAGGTTATAATTTTGCTGTCGTCGACTAATGAAACATATAAACCGTGATAATCATAGTTGATATGCTTTAAACGATATAATTTGATGACCTAACAAAGGCTTTATCTAGATTTAACTACAAGAGTATTGGTTTCCAAGACTACTAATTTGAATTCTAAAATTTATAAAATAAGTACCTATTTTGTAAAAGAAACTTGTCGTTCCGTTTGCATTAAAACATTAAGGCATTACTATTTATATTATTTATATAATTTATATTCATCAAAATACATTACATAGTCATAACATAAACAAGTGTTACACATGGAAACGTAGTAAATAACGTAACGGAGAAAGTTTGATTTTACTACCCATAAATTTTCATACCCGGGACTTGAAAATCGATTCTTATGGAGGTAAACTCCAATAATAAACAACACATTTTAATTTTTGATTACTTACGAACCCGTTGATTTTAACAATGATATCTATTATTACTATAGAGATTCAATGCCTCTTTTAGCTCGCGAGTTTTTATCTTAGATTGCATTTGTTGCTGCATCATGGAAGATAGCAATCAACAGCTTAAAACAAAATACTAAGCCTTGAAGATACGTTTAATTCAAATGATGATTTTTATGAATTAATTTTAACTTGTTCTCAGTTAAGATAAAATCTTCGGAAATTGGCCAACATTTCCGCATTAACGCATGTCTATTAAGACATTGGCCGCGCGTTTTGTTTATATTATGATTATTGTTGTTTGATGATTTGTTAACTAGCGATTGTTTTGAAGGATGTGCGTGTTGAACTTTAGCTCAAATTAAAATGTTGCAGGTCTACGCTTAAACATTTAAATCTTCCTAATACTGACAAACTTATTATGCCTTTTTTGTTACCATTTAGGTAACTTTTTTTTAAAATTTGAACGTAATTTAAAACGTACAATATATAGTTTATGTCCTGGAGGCTGGAGGTACATTGGAGATATTTTGAAAAAAGGACAAGACAAGAAAAGAGAACAAAGACTTCCCATAGGATTAATACCTTTATACCGAAATTATAATATACTAGCTGATGCCCGCGACTTCGTTCGCGTGGATTGAGGTTTTTCGGTTCCCGCGGGAACTCTTTAATTTTCCGGGATAAAAAGTAGCCTATGTGCTATTCCAGACTATAATCTATCTCTGTGCCAAATTTCATCCAGATCCGTTCATCCGTTGGAGCGTGATTGAGTAACAAACATACATCCATACATCCAAACTTTCGCATTTATAATATTTATTTGATTAATTATTATCTAGTTGCTGCTCAAAATGCTTTAAACAGAATATCCCATTTGCGAATTCGAGCATTTCCATAGATATGTGGCTTCCGTGAGTTCTGACACGAATTATTCCCACATCGCTGTATCATAGGCCCAGTCTAAGGAAATCCTAATCATTTGAGAGCTTAAAACGTATTGATCGAATTATTTAAGGAATACAATAACTGCTTTTTGATGTGCAGACTTCTATGAACTCCTTAAACAGGTCGAATTATCCGTTTGACAAACGATTACGATTAGGATTTCCTTCAGGCAGAGCTGACGACCTCCGTGGCGCAAGGGTCCTGGGTTCGATTCCCGGCAGGGTCAATTTGGGAATATATAATTTCTGAATTTTCCCTGGTCTGGCCCTGTGGGAGGCTTCGGCTGTGGCTAGTTACCACCCTACCGGCAAAGACGTGCCGCCAAGCGATTTAGCGTTCCGGTACGATGCCGTGTAGATACCGAATAGGGTATGGGTTTAATATAACTGCCATGCACCTAACAGGTTAGCCCGCTACCATCTTAGACTGCATCATCACTTACCATCAGGTGAGATCACAGTCAAGGGCTAACTTGTAGTGGATTAAAAAAAAAGATGTCTCCAAGATTCAAGTATATTCTAAGTAGGTAAGGATATCATCTATGTACTATACACTGTTATTTTAATCACGTAAAGTATATAATGATATTGTGTCCCAAGAATGCCGTTGACTCATCGAAATTAGCTTTGTTGCAAAGAGATTACACATCCCATTATAATGTTAAATAAAACGCAACGCAAACTCCGCAACGATAATTGCGAACGATTCAAGACTGTGTCACCTATATCCACGTAATTATGTACATAAAGCGCACAGAATAATGGCCTTGTCTATAAAAAAAATTGGCAATAATAAATGATAATTTCACGGGCTAACTTTTCGGGATAATCTACTTAATTGGAATTTTTCTCTATATAAAAATTACCTACTTACTCTCTCAGCAGCTCGTCATCAAGAAACAAGGGAATCTTTGTTTCTTGATGACGAGCTGCCGGATTCTAGTATTGAGAATGTCTTCACAGAAAAACCCAGCAACTATATATTTTTTGTACTGAAAAATTGTAATAGAACGTAGAAAACTTAAAAGAAAAAGAAAAATAGTGGACAATGAAGCACTTACTCTACAAGAGATTCATTGAGTTTTTTTGGACCGACCATCCTCATTTATAGTCGCATAAAGCTAACCACTAGATTTTGGAGTCCGAATGTGCTTGAATGGCGTCCCAGCTCTGGAAATCGCAGATATACTATTACCTATTTTGTGTCGCAGCGTTGCAGAACTAATAGTAAGCGGACGACAGAAGACAGCTGAGTGCCATTGCATTGCAGCAGATTTTCTTCCCATTCGATCGCGACTACGTTTTGTATTGTATGGATTTTTTTTGGAATTGTCAAGCGACAACTGGCGCTCAATCATTTCCATTTAAAAAAATACGCATCGAATTGAGAACCTCCTCCTTTTTTGTAAGTCGTTTAAAAATGTTAGTTAACGTTGTCGCGATCGAATACGTAAAGAAACTCCCACTCGGCCTGCTGAATTCAGGCGGCGTAAGAGACCTATATGTCAAGCTGTGGACGTCAATCTGTCGATATCGACGACCTTCTTCCTTCCTAAATCTTACTCGTACTTCCAGTCTATAATAAATTGATTCCTTCGCAACACAAAGTCGGTTAAAGGCCAGTAGAGAAGAGCCCTTAATTGCGTGTCTCTGTGTGCCCGAATCTAAGCAATATAAGGCTTGCGCAACTGAGGGCAACGGGTGCAATTTGCTCAACAAGAACTTAATGACCCTGGCCTGGCATATAAAATACTAAGTTCATAGTTAGTTTTGTTAATGTAATTTCGTTGTTTCGGTAACATGTAATTACCACTGTAATTTTGCGCGATGTAAGAAACTTCGTCGGGAAAATTATTATGAACGAAAATTGTGAATTTTATTGAACTATCTTAGCTTTATGGTACTTTTTATATATTTGGCTCCTTATTATAGTAATTATATTATCCGGAATAATAAAATTAAAACAATATTCTAAAAATAATAATAAAGTCTTAGTGCTGACAAAAAGTTAAAGCGAAAATCTTTAATATTTAGTTTTGATAAAAATATAATGTCTATAATTTAAGTAACCAGATTTCTTACCTAAATTAGTTACGACTTATCAAACAAAAAAGAATATCTTGGCATAAATTTAATGCTAACGGTTTCAATAGAAAAATATGAATGACCACAAAAGTTTTGAATGAATTGCCTTGTTTGGAAATATTCGCAGAACCTTACGCTAGGTATATCATTCGAAGTTATGTGGTTGCTATAGATTTACATATAAATTATAATAATCTGATTGTTATAACTAATAACCTTCTTCCTTATTATATTGAATGTTGTAACATAGTTAAAACTTGACACCGTTCAGTTAAAATTAATATTTATTTCAATTTTATTGTTGTCTATATTCGATTTCCTTATAACACACCATTTTCATCGAAATTAAAATAGTTTGAATATATTATTTTTTGGCTAATCAATGAGTAATGTTAGATGAATAAATTAATCTAATAACTTCCGAAATTATTAAATCAATATATGCAAATAATCAAAATAGGTTATATTATGTAGGTAGGTATGATATGTATTATATTTATTGAATTATAGTTATTTATGTAATTATTTGTATGTAATGTTTATGTAGTCTATTGTATGATCATAAGTTTTTGCACTATACCGCTCCTTTTAAAGATGCATAATGGATGGGTTGTCTGGAGGAGATCACTTTTAGTGATAAGACCGCCCTTGCGCACTTTGTTTTCTGTACTTTTTAAGTGTTTACTTTATATATTTATGTTTGTGTGGCAATAAAGAATTTATTTATCTATCTATCTAGGTGGCAACAACACAAATAAAACATAGAGACTTTGTGCCAAGAAAAATGTGAGTCACACTCACTGACCGACGCGTTAACACCCAGCCCAAGCTCTTGGAACTTTTCCTGGTGGGGAGCTTCGGCTGTGGCTTTATTGTTACCACCCTACCGGCGAAGACGTACCTACCGCCAAGTGATTTAGCGTTCCGATACGATGCCTTGTAAGATTAGGGGTATAATATAACTGCCGTACCCCCTAACCGGCTAGCCTGCTACCATCTTAGACTGCATCATCACTTACAATCAGGTGAGATCGGAGTCAAGGACTAATTTCTATTGGAATAAAAAAAAGCTCTAAAACCATAAAAAGATGAAATTTTGCACAGAGCTTCCATTTATAATTTGGAAAAGATAATATATTATGGAATGTATAAGATGTACCTATAGCATCTTATGATTTATGGATAGGCAGATTCATAACAAAAATTATACCTAATATATACTAAATAAAACAGTAATTATGATAAAAAGGAATAAAGTAATATTATAATTATAATGTTGCAATTAGAACCAATTCCATGTTGTAGTTTAATAAAAATATGTGCATTTATATCTTCAGATGTAACCTTTTAAACATGGTCGGCATGCCGCATGACATAAATGTAACCACAAGTCAGAGTCTGAGTAAAGATCATCCATTAAACGGTTAACATAAAGCATGTTTCAAGAGTTAAATAAAGTTGTTAAGAAAATTAACAATTATGTATTACAATTATTGTTATTAATTTATTAACTAATTATTGTAATGTTTCAATATGGTAGAGCCAAAATAAAAATTCGCTGCTATTTCGGCATTCGCTATTGCATTTTGAGCAATACGACTAAATATTTGACATCTATATTAAATTAATATTTCTAGTAAGTATGTCTGTCCGTTTATCTTTTCGCCTGTCTGTTCTACCGGGGAAAGGGTATAGATGTCTTCGTAACGCCGCTCAGGCGGGACTTTTGTATGACCCGGGTGGAGAATTCTTTGGTAAATAATGTTGGGTATCTTATCAAGTTTTGCTGGATTCTTCTTATATTATAATTAACTGCCATTTTACTGCCTCGTTGGTCTAGTGGTAAGCATGTTCGACTGCGGCTGACGAGGTTCCGGGTTCAAATCCCGGGTCGGGCTATAATTAAGTACTGGGCTTTTCTGACAAGACATTCTCAGTACTTGCCCGAGTTAGGAAGTTGGCGGTGTTTCCCCCCGTGCCTCGGAGAGCACGTAAAGCTGTCGGTCTTGCGCGTGATCTCTCTCCGGTCGGTCCATCGGGCTATGAGAGTATAGGAACAGAGAATGCATGTCTGTGTTTGCGCACACACTTGTGCACTAAAATGTCTCCCGCGCAGATGGCTAATCTCTCTGGAGATTGGCCGCCGTGGCCGAAATTCGGTCATCTATCTCCATTATTATCTACATTATATCATTTCCACCCTGTATCTATTGACGATAAAATATTAAAAGACTCCATGAATGCATACCGTCAGTAAAACAGGCCTACATTTACCTTAACCAGCTTTAGCATGCGTCGGTTATGAAATGCTTATGAATTTCACATAAAAGCTATTATCTTTATGCGAAACACTAACATATCATAAGTTTTACTAAAGTTCATCTCACAAATACCCACGCGAATCATCTGTTATTCGATTAAATGTTAGGAGAATAAGTTCAAGTGTTTTGCGAAATAGCGAAGATTGTATCGAGTGTGGTCTTTCAAGGTCCCGGGTTCCATCCCCGGCAGAGCGTCAGGTAGGGAATTTATATAAAGTCTGATTTTTCTAATGTCTGGTGGGTGGCTTCGGCCGTGTTTAATTAGCACCCTACCGGCAAAGATTTTGCGTTCCGGTACTATGCCGATGAAACTGAATAGGTTAGCCGGCTGCCATCTTAGACTAGGATACATCATTATAACATACCAGGTGAGATCGCAGTCAAGGACCACTTGTAGTGGGTAAAAAAAAATTGACAATGCTTTTTAAGATTTCTTTACAAAATAAGTATCTAGATTAATTTACAGATATTGTCTTAAATGTAAAAAAGATGTGGTCGTCTAGAAGCTAAGACCTCAGTTTCCTATTCGAGAGTCCAGGGTGTGTTTCCAGACATGTACCTATAACTTTTCTACAATAAGCTCCCAGAAGACATGTTAAAGATGTCTCTGAACAAGTTCAAAGTTAATGTAAAACGTAAACTCATTGAAAAATTTAACCTTACTAATATTATAAATGGGAAAGTGAGTTTGTTTGTATGTTTGTTCCGCTTTCACGCCGTAACTACTGAACGGATCTGGATGAAATTTGGCACAGAGATAGATTATAGTCTGGAATAACACATAGGCTACTTTTTATCCCGGAAAATTAAGGAGTTCCCGCGGGAAACGAAAAACCTCGATCCACGCGGACGAAGTCGCGGGCATCAGCTAGTTACCATGTAAAGGATTACCTAAACGACAAGGAAGCTTGGCAATGATTTGCTCAAATGGCTCTGATAGTTCCTTAGTTATGATTTGTGAGATGGTGATTATAAAAAAATTATAAAAAACCCGGCTGAGTTTGTTGTGGGCTCTTCTCGGACCAGGGACCAGGGCGCAGGAACCCTCGTAGCTTTAGTTTTAAGATACCGTAACTGATTATCACCATCATGTTTTATAAGTAAATAATTTTTTACGTCAATAAGTGTACAGTGTACCTATATTGAATAAATGAATTGAATCTTGAATCTTGAATCTTTTCAGAGCTAAGTAGTTGTGCTTTTTGAATAGTTTTGAATAGTCATTTATTGAAAACAATACAATAGAACTTAAAGCTATTACTATCCTGATCCTGATAATGAGCTTCTTCTTTTCATTTAATAGTGAAGGCAAAATGTCGAGGAAACCTTTGAACTTTTCTTTGAACCTTTTAAAATGGATTTTTCAGCCTGAAAATTATCTGAAAGTCAAATCTTGAAAAAGCTTAAATGATATATTTTTTTATTGTTATTATGAAATATTTTCGTAGTTAATGAGAAGCATACCGCGGCGAGACCATTTTAAATCTGTGATGAGAAGTAATAACTGAAATTCCAGAGTGTATTTTGTTCATAAGTTCGTGAAGCGTGCGAAATAATTTGTCTAATAATTTTGCAGAGGAATCAATTTTGCCTGTCACTTTAGACGTTTCATGAAGGACCGTGAGAAATCGTAAATGTTGTATGACAGACTTCGATGATAATTTAAATTTAAATGGCGTATTTAATTAAAGCACTATAGCATTCCTTAGCTTTGAAATTCGTGACACATCATATTTAAATACGTTTTGTAAATCATGTTTTTTTTTTAAAATAACTAATCCATTTCTTAGTTCACAAAATATACAAAGTTAATCAAAAAATACCATTTAATAACCTCTTGAGGGTTGATTCTGTACGTGATATCGATCCTTTTAACCCAGAGCTGCTACTTTGACAGAATTCGTATAAAACTTTTGTCAAAATTTCAAATTTATTCCTGGGTTAAACGTAACCCGGCGTCTCTGCAAGCGGGTCTTAGAGCAATTTTTTATTTTTTTTTGAAAAAACAATATCCCACAATTTTAAAAATTCGTAGAACAAAAGTATTTTAGTATTAAGAAGAGAAATTGCCCTTAAGAATATTAGTATTTTTTTAATTAACCCTGTTTATTTTAACTTTAAAATAAAATAGCCCCGTGAATTTAAGTATTTTTAGATAGCGTTGGAACTATTATTTATTTCTGAGACAGACATAGGCCCGTCCCTGGATGCAACCTATCTCTACCTATCTGATTTCGATGAAACCGGCAAAACCATTAATGAGCCACGAAAAGGTTATAGACAGACAGACGGACGGACACTTAGATTGACAGACAGAAAAAAAATTGTGTGTGTCAGCTCCGACGCACGGTTGGAGTTTACTCTTTACGAACGATTATAAAATATATAGATTAGGAAATGAACGAAAGTATATTACTAAAAGCATGCAATGTATCAACATTTATATTTTATATTAATTATATAATTTATATTCATCAAAATTCAAAATACATTACATAGTCCTGGAAACATAAACAAGTGTTACCAAGGAAACATAAAGCTAATAACGTAACGGAGAAAGTTTGATTTTACTCCCCATACATTTTCATACCCCGGGCTTATACTCGTATATGCAAATCGATTCTAAAGGAGGTAAACTCCAAAAGACGGATATTTTAACAGGGAAGTAAATCCTTAAGCTATTGAGACTCTAAATTTAAACTCAACTTTTCATCTTTAACTTGAGTTGTTTTCTATGTCAACAATGCCCACAGTCAATATTGATTCTGCCTATCATATAAGATACAAAGAGCATTATGTCACGTTACATAACCCTGCAGTAATGGGAGATTCTCACTACTTCACCCGATTATACGACAGACCTGTCCAACCGGTCTCACAGACCGAGGGTCTACGCTGGTTAGGGTTACCACCCTTTCAAACCAAGCAGTATTTACATTTACTTTACGCACACTTTACGAAAGTCAAAAATCAAAGTTCTTCTTCTCATTCGTTCACTCTTGGCAGAGTGGTCGTGGTTTTGATTTGGCCTTCACAGCAACTTTTGTGATCTCCCTTCAGCGACTTCTGATACTGTGTTATTGGAAAATTAAAGTACAAATGTGAAAATTCTGTATTATACATTCGAACTCTACTCGTCGTAGTTTGAGCTTTTCATAATATTACCTGTGTAACATGTAGTATTTTTATGTACTACATTTAGAAACAAAAATTATTCAAATTTGGTAAAATAAAAATTATGATTTATGACGTTATAATATGTACAACAACATGTATATAATATATGTAAGTACTCTTTTCATTTCTCAATGCAATCCGTTGCATTACATTCTTCAAGGTAAGGTTACTTAACTCTTTTTTAGAAAACTATAAAATAAACCTTCAAATATCAAAATAAAGTTATTGCTCTCATCGAGAACGTTGGCCCATATCAAAGTATGTATGTATCTTTCATTTAAAGTAGGATACAACCTACGGTTGGCAACCCTAGCGCTGATTGTGATGTCACTTGGACCATGGCCTACATAATACCCGAACTGCCCAATCCCACATAAATTTCGATTTCATTCAGTATTATTAGGCGGGTAATTTCTTTTTTGGTCCAATGTCGCGGCAAGTTGGCATCTTCATTTCGTAATATCCCCTTAAAGATTTTTTGCGAATTACGATACTTTTGATAGTTTGTTTATATCTTGAGATGGCACTAACAAAAGGTACTCGTACTATTGATCTATACTAATATTATAAATGCAAAACTTTAGACGGATGGATGGATGGGTGTTTGTTGCTCAATCACGCCATAACGGCTGAACGGATCTGAAATTTGGCACAGAGATAGAGTATATAAGTAGTCTGGAATAACACATAAGCTACTTTTTTCCCGCAAAATTAAAGAGTTCCCGCGGGAACCGAAAAACCTCAATCCACTCGGAAGAAGTCGCGGGCATCAGCTAAGTATTAGATATACTAAAATCGATTTTTAAAAAAGGCAGCTTTAAATTGAATTTCAGTAATTTTTCCAGTAAGGAGCTTTTGTCCACTGATAGTTCGTGGCCAAAGAGAACCCAATTAATATAATTCTATTTAAATTTTATTAAATCCATATCCATCACATGCGAATGTGAAAGTGTGTCATTCTGTTTGTCTGTATGCTACGCTTTTACTCACGGCCCATCATTTATATATATGGACGAAACACTTGCTTCGGAAAAGCATAGGCAAATAGCATTGATTTTACGTCAGCTGACACTTTAATTGAGAATAATTCACATTCTCACGTTTAATATTATTAGTATGGAATGCATGGATTATTTATTACTGATCGTAATCCTATTTTGGGTTCAATGTCGCGTTAACTTAGCGTCTTTATTGCGTAATATCTCCAGCGAATTAAGTTAAAATACAGTAATGTTTTGACGCCTTTTATAATAACTTACACGATAACACCTACTGATAAAGGATGTGTTAATGGTGTTATTAAGTTTTAGTGCGACTTTATTGTCCACTCGTGGGTGTAAATCGCTTGACTCTTGACCTTACACATTATAATATGGGTAGGCTTTTTAGATATTACTATTATAATATACGCTATATATTTTTGAAATTAAATGTTTATTTCATGTAGGACAACATGTGCCACTTATGATTTGTCAGGACCATCGTTTCAGATAGTAGATTCTTTTGAGAAGAACAGGCAAGAAACTCAGCAGTTGCTGGCTTCTTATCTTTACTTTTCTGAGAGACACAATAAACCCCTTTTAACTAAAAATCCCATTGGAACTCGTGAGCTTTTTGAGGCAAAATCTTCAAGATATTTTCTCAAATCG
Source organism: Erebia ligea (assembly GCA_917051295.2). NCBI lineage: Eukaryota > Metazoa > Arthropoda > Insecta > Lepidoptera > Nymphalidae > Erebia > Erebia ligea. The sequence goes on from OU785241.1 coordinate 7,161,770, forward strand.
CAAGGGCAAAGACTACTTTTACCCACACAAATCATCTTGCGATTTACTAAAGACAATAAACCCCTTTTAACTAAAAATCCCATTGGAACTCGTGAGCTTTTTGAGGCAAAATCTTCAAGATATTTTCTCAAATCGCAAGGGCAAAGACTACCTTTACCCACACAAATCATCTTGCGATTTACTAAAGATAATTCAACTGCACATGACTAGAATTGTTTCTTAATGCCAATAGTGTAATCTACCTTCGCATAACTTAGGTAATGATAGGAATCTTCCATCGGAACCCATCCCAAGCTATGTTAAACTCCGCCCATATACAAAGTTACGTCTTCACTATGTTTATGTCGCAAAACATATTTTAATAATACGGCATCATACTAATCCGTACTAATATTATAAATGCGAAAGTCAGTTTGTTTGTTGGTTTGTCCTTCAATCACGTCGCAACGGAGCAACGGATCGCGTGATTTTTGGCATGGGTATTGTTTGTATCCCGGGGAAGGGGACATAGGCTACTTTTTATCCCGGAATATTAAGGAGTTCCCGTGGGAATTAAAAAAACTTAAACTACGCGGACGAAGTCGCGGGCATCATCTAGTAATCTATAGTATTATCAAAAACGTCATCGTCGTCAAGATAGACGTACACTGTTGACCATGAGTTTACACAGTTCCATCTTGCTCTTTAAATTCATTAAAAGTATGCCCCTGAAAAAAGCTTATTATACCTACTGTTGAAGATTATGTAAATGATAAAAGAGCATGGGTTTGACTCGCCCCAGCAATGCTTAGGACTGCGGTAACTTTTGTATCTACACATTGATGTAATTGTAATTTAATTTTTTCAAAAGAGTAACCACCGAGTTTCTTGCTTGATCTTCTCGGTAGGAACAGCATTCCGAAGCAATGGTAGATTCACTCGACGATTCAAAAGCGCTTGTCAAAGTCTACTTGAATAAAAAAGATTTGAGTTTGAGTGTTTATAAAGGTGAAAACACACTTCGGGCCAGAAATAAATGGTCTTGGGTAAAAAAGTCCGCACCCGTACTTTTTGTATGAAGCTATACAGACTACCGCGACTGGACGAAGCGTGGAGTAGCTAAAGCGATACTTACCGATTGTGAAATCACAATCCCATCGTTCAGATTCCGTCACGCATGAGATATCTAACCCTTGAACTATACAAAATGATACGAAAGCCTTAATTGTCACGTGCAAACGTTTTGCTTAGCAATGACCTTTGGTAAGATGATCCTAGGTTGTAGGTGTTTTAAAACTATTAATCTTTAACCAATGGACCTTCAGAAACTGGTGCAGAAAATCAGCACTTGCTACTTACGACTCATTTTGATTTTGGCCGAAGTCGGATTATCCAGGGATGAAGATTTAATAAAGCTCAAAAGCGAAACGAACCTAGATCTAGCGATGCGTCGGTTTTTTTACCATCCTCATTTTGGCGTGTATAAAAACCACTTTCCGATAACACTTTAAAAATTCGCACTCGCCCGCCCTTTCAATCCTTCATAATTAAAGGCAAGCTCCTTCCCTTAAACGGATTATTTGTATAATATATTATATACTATTATAGTAAACTAAGGAGTTCCCGCGGGAACTCCTTAATTTTCCGGGATAAAAAGTGACCTATGTCACTCTTCAGGTCCTTAACTATTGTCAGCTATAAGTACGTTTAATATTAAATTAAATTTTTTGAAAATATAAAAGATTGTTAATTTATTTATTGATGAAGGTGTATTAAAACTAAACTTCTGGAATTACTCGTATGTCTTACACTATACCCATGCAAAAAATCACGTCGATCCGTTGCTTTGATGCTGCGTGATTGAAAGACAAACCAACAAACAAACACATTAGTATGATACTGTCACATGCACCTGCTACTAATTAATATACTTAATACAATACCGCATTAGCGGATTAAGAATTTACATTGTCTTGAAACATACAAACAAACGCAAACAAAAACATGGGAAAAGTATGATACGTTGTTGTTCTCTATACGTACCTATAGTTCATAGCCGATCGTATTCATTTTCATGGCAATGAAAATCAATAAATTATACCGTCTCCGTATATAAATTGGATTTAAATATACATTACCGTGAAATTTTCACCATCCAAGTAATAAAATCAGAAGGATTATGTGCAATAGTGAAGTACAATTGTTTGCGAGGTGTTCTGCAAAGTATTTTTTTCTAAAAACAGTGTGTTATACTAAACAGATACCGCGCTCGGAACACGGAAGTGCGGCCAAAATTTATTCGAGTGTGCGTGACAGCACTGTCTGAACACATGCATCAGTGTGCGTGAAATGTTGCCAGATTAATGAAAAAGTGCCAAATTAATGAAAGAAAATCTATTTGTTGGTTCTTTCTTTAGGCCTTACGATTTCAACGACATATGGTAGGAGAATAGCTTGTATCCTGGAAAAGGAGATGCGCATATTACTGTGGTGGTACGCTGGCTACTTTGGAGCTACGCTGAGTACTTAAGCGGTACGACGAATACTTTCAAGATATGCCAGGTAAATTGGTGGTACGTAGACTACTTTGGAGGTAGGCCGACTACTTTAGAGGTACGCCGACTACTTTAGAGGTACGTAGGCTACTTTGGTGGTACGTAGGCTACATTTTAGGTACGCCAGCTACTTTGGAGGTACGTAGGCTACTTTGGTGGTACGTAGGCTACATTTAAGGTACGCCAGCTACTTTGGAGGTACGTAGGCTACTTTGGTGGTACGCAGGCTACTTTTAAGGTACGCCAGCTACTTAAGAGGTACGTACGTACCTCGGTCAGCTCTGCGTACCTCGAAAGTAGCTGGCGTACCTTAAAAGTAGCCTACGTACCTTAAAAGTAGCCTGCGTACCTTAAAAGTAGCCTGCGTACCTCTAAAGTAGCCGGTGTACCTCTAAAGTAGCTGGCGTACCTTAAAAGTAGCCTGCGTACAACCAAAGTACCCTACGTACCACCAAAGTAGCTGGCGTACCACCAAAGTAGCTGGCGTACCTTAAAAGTAGCCTACGTACCTTAAAAGTAGCCTGCCTACCTCTAAAGTAGCCGGCGTACCTCTAAAGTAGCTGGCGTACCTTAATAGTAGCCTGCGTACCACCAAAGTACCCTACGTACCACCAAAGTAGCCTGCGTACCTCGAAAGTAGCTGGCGTACCTTAAAAGTAGCCGGCGTACCTCTAAAGTAGCTGGCGTACCTTAAAAGTAGCCTGCGTACCACCAAAGTACCCTACGTACCACCAAAGTAGCCTGCGTACCTCCAAAGTAGCTGGCGTACCTTAAAAGTACCCTACGTACCACCAAAGTAGCCTGCGTACCTCGAAAGTAGCTGGCGTACCTTAAAAGTAGCCTGCGTACCACCAAAGTATCCTACGTACCACCAAAGTAGCCTACGTACCTCCAAAGTAGCTGGCGTACCTTAAAAGTACCCTACGTACCACCAAAGTAGCCTGCGTACCTACCATCTGCGTACCAAGCAGCTGGCGTACCTATAAATTAATCGGCGTACTTCGAAATAAGCCGGCAGCGTAGCTGTTTCATAAAAAAAAACTATCTACTAACAGCCCATTTACACCTTTAATTTATGGGAAAATATTTTAACGTAAATTAGCAACACTGATAGATATCGTTGAGGTTTTGTGTTTCAAGTCATCAGCAATTAATTATCATGGAAAAAAAATCTAACACAATGAAAATATAAATTTTTGCCTATGAAACGAAACACCATCTTTATTTTTTAATTTTTGGTAACAATTTTTACAGTGTTTCAAGACACAAGACGGCATTATTTTGAGAAACTTGTCTACACACACGTCACGTCAAAACTTCTCGACGCGTCGCATCCAACTAACTGAGAAATGAGAATTGTATTTGCTTTTCGTTTTGTATTCGCTTTGTTGGCGCGTCTGCCGTGTTCCGAGCGCGGTATCTGGTACAAAACTTTTGACAAGCTGGTTTGTAAATTCGTTTTTTTTTATTATTTGATAAATTTCCACTGTTTGGGTTTCGATGTTGATACTCATATCGATTGACGATATCGATGTCGATTGTTGATATCGATGTTGATACTCATATCGATTGACGATATCGATGTCGATGGTCGATACAAATGTCGATATCGATGTCGAATGTCGATATCGATGTCGATGTCAATTGTCGATATCGATGTCGATTGTCTATATCGATGTCGTTGTCGATATCGATGTTGATTGTCGATTGTCGATGTCTAAGTCGATGTATAATATTTTTATTTTTCCTTAAATTGTTGACATGCATCAGGTGACAACCCTAGCAGAATAGGTATACATTTTCGACTTTATTAGGAAGCTTCCCCTCTGATCGGATATATTATACTCGTGTGGTAAAGGCCTCATTATTACTTTTTTGTTAACTGTAATAATCAAGACATATTATTATTACATAATCTAAGCTTATTCGAACTTCCCTCAGACTCCAAAGCGGCATTTCAAATGTATTTTGTGGTGTGTTAAATAATTAAATAAAAAATAAAAATTGTTAAAAAAATAACAATAATAATATAATAGTTGTTAATAATGTGTTTAATAAAATTGTTAAAAAAATCCTTTTATGATTTAACTATGTAGGTTATGTTAATAACTATAATTATTTTTATAAAATTAAGATTTGTACACCACACTGTGGTAGAATAGGAGCACTTTAATTATGTATTCCACCTCAATTGTACCTACTCTATTCACAAATAAAGAAATTGATTGATTGATTGATTGATTGACCTATATTAATACTAGTTGACGCAGGCGACTGGGTCCGCGAGAATTAAGGTTTTTTTTTTAAATCGTGTGGGGACTCTTTGGAACTGAACTGAATTATCGGAACAAAAAATTATCCACCCTTGATGCAACCTATCTCTGTACAAAAATTCATCAAAATCTGTTTTAATCGCAAAAAACCGACAGACAGGCATACTTTAGCATTTCAATATTGATTAGTATAGATTCTCCCGAGCGAAGTCGGAGTAGCGAAGTTAGTTATTTCTCCAATAAAAAAAATTACAACAAATTACACGTAGTTGTATCAAAGGCGACCTTAAAAGATCAATTAAACATAAATTATCCGCTATCGATATGCAATAACTCATGAACCACGTTTTTTCGATGCACGAGAAACATAAACAAGTGCGAGTCGGACTCGCGCACCGAGGGTTCCGTACAAACCTGTAGTAAGTTTTACGATTTAGGTATGACGTATTAAAAATAAAAATTACGTTTGTTGTATGGGAACCCCCCTTTAATATTTACTTTATTGATATTTAATTATTTATTTTGAAAGGTAATATACAAGTTAATATTCTGTGAAAATTTGAACCGTCTACTTGTTACCGTTTTTAATATTGAGCAAAAAAATACGAAAAAAAACACGTTTATTGTATGGGGACCCCCCTTAATATATATATTTTTTTAATTTTTAGTATTTGTTGTTATAGCGGCAACGGAAATACATCATTTGTGAAAATTTCAGCTTTCTAGCTATCACGGTTTATGAGATACAGCCTGGAGACAGACAGACAGACAGACAGACAGACAGACAGACAGCGGAGTCTTAGTAATAGGGTCCCGTTTTTACCCTTTGGGTAGGGAACCCTAAAAAACGAAGATGGGCATATTTGTCTTAAATGTCGGTTCGGGTCACGAAGGCTTTAATTGTGAGACCGTCGAAGATTCGTGAGGTCAGGCATCGTGATCCCGACCGTTTCCGCGTGTATTTAGTAAATTTAGGCACAAATACTTTTGCATCGATAAACTTAGTACTTATAATATGTACATGCACCGACGACCTTAAAAAGGTAGCGGGAAGTGGGTGGATGAGGAAAGCGGAGGACCGTGTGTGGTGGCGCGCTCTCCAAAAGGCCTACGTCCAGCAGTGGACGAATGCAGGCTGATGGATGGATGGATTGACGACCTCCGTGGCGCAGTGTGTAGCGCTTTGTCTTAACGTGCGGAGGTCCCGGGTTCGATCCCTGGCAGGGTCAATTCGGGAATTTATAATTTCTGAATTTTCCCTGGTTTGGTCTGGCAAAGACGTGCCGTCAACCGATTTAGCATTCCCGTACGATGCTGTGTCGAAACCGAATAGGGGTATGGGTTTAATATAACAGTGCCATGCCCTAACAGGTTAGCCCGCTACCATCGTAGACTGTATCATCACTTACCATCAGGTGAGATCGCAGTCAAGGGCTAACTTGTAAAGTTGTACCTAGTGGATGAAAAAATAAAAAAATGGATGGTTGGATGTACATGCCAAGTATATGTTACAATTCACAATGTATGTAAAATCAAGTTAAAGTGAACATAGCATGCACAAAAATTCCGTAGCCTGCAATTATACGTAACATTACAATAATGACTTATATAATGACCCTATTGTTTGTTAATTTGTTAAGATTTCATTTGCGTGGACAGGATTTCTTAGGAGCTTTTTTAGGGTTCCGTACTTCAAGAGGAAAAAAGGAATATAAACTTAGGCATACTAGCTAATTTCCACTTTTAAGATTTACCGAAAATAAAGCAATTTTCTTATCGAATCATTCGAAATCATTATCTAATTTTAAGCTCATTCCTAAGAACCTTCTAATTCTGCAGAGAACCTTATCACTTATGTTACTTAGTTAGTTACTTTTTATCAATACACCGATACGAAAGCTGCAGAAGCTAAATATTACAAAATAGGTACCTATTAATATAATGTAACGTCAATACAATATGAATGCATTACTTAACTGGAAATACTACCAAGTACTTTAATAAGAACGGTTTGAGTGTTTTTTTAAGGTCGCCAATTTACCGAACAATCGTCAAAGATTTATTCCAAAATATATTAAAATAATCACAATCAATTCAGCGAAGCGCAGTTGCTAACCATCAACGGGCGTCGTCGTAACTCGTAAACACTTGACATTATCAAGCGAAACTTACGGCCGATAAAAATCACCCACGATTTATACAGCTGAGAGACGCGATAGCCCTTCCAACTTTGTTACATTGACCTGTCAACCGGTGGAAATAAAACGGCATTTACTTATTTGCTGAGTCGTGACAAATCACGGCTTGTGCAACGTTGCGAAATCCACTGGCTTCAATTGAAGACGACTCTTGACACTAATATGTCGATTGTCGAATGGTTTGGGGTCTTTATTAAGGTTATTTTATCACTTGGCGCTGTCATAGTCCATTGTTATTGTGATGTTTATATTTTTCTTTTATTAAAAAACAATTTAATGCTGCTGTACTTATGTATTCAGTAGAGATTGTATCTTTCCATTAGATTAGTTACACTTCGTAGTAAATTAAGAAGCTATTAAGTTGTTATACACATATTTATAAATTTGACATTTAGGTAGGAATAGCCGGCAAGCCGCATAGACTATTCATTTGTTTGTGATATCCTTTATCACAACTTATAGCAACATATTTGACAAAATATTATTTAGTTTTTTTTTAAAAATACTCTACGCACTATTAACAACTTCAATAATCATTATGAAAAAGCTTCAGTGTACCTTGAAGACATTAATATACTTAGTATACTACATATTATTAATTCAATGCAGCTGCATGTACCAAATCTTAAAAAATATTATACTTACTAACGAGCATATACAGCAGACATTCCTAAAACGTAAAATTTACCTAAGTCTTCTTTTTGAGCAAAAATTATATTTAAGAAAATTAAACTTTATTTTCTTTTGTTCACAGGGCCCCATGAAGCGACTGTCATGCGCATAGCGGCACTGATTGCACTCGTGCAGGTAATATCTAACAGTACAGTACATATTACAGAAGTAGACCAAGTGGTCCACTACTGTGCCAGTACGGATCCCTTACGGCTTACAGACTAACTTTAAACATACTATTTAGCTTGAACAAAGTCAAAGTCCACTCTGTATAGTCTGTTTTTCCTTAACTAAAAAAAAAGGTAAATAAGAACCTTCTCGCTGAAACACTCAGGAGTTTGTCATTCAATCACGCCGCAAAGGAGCAACGGATTATATACCTACGTGATTTTTAGTATGGTTAAAGATCCATGCCAAAAATCACGTTGAAATCAAAAGACCTGCAGAGTGGCTTTACCGGAAAATGTAATATTTCTACGGGATTTTTAAAAAACCTAAATCCACGCGGACGAAGTCGATGGCATCATCTAGTTACGTTAGGCAGTAAATTTAAAGCGCAAAGCTAGAGGTCATAACACATTATTCAATCTTATCGTATTGTGGATAGGTAGGTCCCGCGGATGCAACGCCATTAAATTTCCTAATATTGCTAGCCTATGAGTTAAGACTTAAGTAATTTTATATGGGAACCCATTCACTTACGCCTAAAACTATATTCTTTATGCATAATAGATACTAGATTATGAAACTATTGCATAATAGGGGTTAGTGTGATATAAAATCCCAGACGTAAGCAAGGATTTTTATCGTATAACTGGTATAACACGAGTTGAAATTGAATGCAACTTATCTCTTTACCGAACTTCGTCAAAATCGGTCAAAAGGCCCCCTAGCCAAGTAACATACATTTCGTGTCTATTCTCTTTCTATATATAATCGTTAAAACTTTAGCGAAAGCGATTAAAGGCGCTAACCATAGACTATTCACTTATTTTTTCTCTCCGCTAAAGCGTTAGTGATTAAGTATAGATATAGAATAAGTAACACGAAAAGTATACTAACTTGTCTAGGGGGCAGGTAATATTATGTAGTATCTAGTAATTTTGTTTAATTTCTGTTTATTTTAAATCCCAAATAAAGATTTTATTTAATTTTTTTAAACTTTGTGTCAGACTTTAGTGCATGTTATACACAAAAGTGTATAATTCACATGACTCAATAACCCTCAAACTGGTTGGTTATTAATTTTTTTTTTTAAATGTGCACTATCAATAAATCTCCCTTATTCTAAAATTACACATGTATCCAGTAAACTGCCACAGTTATGAGATTTACTGTTGTAATGCTGGCCGAGCTGTTATCAAGCTATCTGAGATTATTGTTAGAGTCGAACAATGCTCATTTTTTCCATCTCACGCATTATTTCGCCTTATTACAAGCGATTCGGTGTTGAGAAATATATTATGCGGCTATGCGCCATATTGTTCTATTTAATTTTTTAAATAATCCATACTTGCATTGTATCAATTTTGTATATTGCTACCGGATATATATCCTATCCGAACTGTAAAGTCTATTGTGTAATGATTATTATTCATTTTATAATTCATACTTGCGATGCTGTCGCTATAAGTATACCTTCACCCACGTATCTAACCACGATTTTGCATCGCAATAAAGCATCGATCAGACGCAATGCTGCATCGGGCGTTTCTTCAGTGTTAAGTCGAGGTTATTACACTATCGATGATTTTATTAATGACAAACTTGCATGGAAGCAACCGGCCTCACAACCAGTGACCCACAAGTCAGTGTAATACTTGTAACGTATGTGTTGTATATTGTCTACTTATTGTAACCTTTTCTTTTTTAGAAAAGAGCAACTACTGAGTTTCTTGCCGGCTCTTCTCAGTAGAATTATTTTTCCGAATCAGTGGTAGAGTCTTAAAGTTTCATAAGTGACACAAGTTGTCCTACGTGAAATAAATAAATCATTTCATTTCATTTAATTTCTCTGCATGGCGGCCCGGCTCCGGCTCGGCATCGTTTGTACACATGTAAGCTTCCATGTGAGATAAGCTGCACTTTTGCCTGTGTGATGTCCTTTCAAAGTTTATGTTTTAGTTTTTATGTCTGAAAATTAGTCGATGTGAATAATTAAGTATCAATTAATTTGATAATATTAATTAGAGTTGACCACTTTTCTTTGCAGTTCAGCTCATTCCGTTTTATTTTTTAGCAAGATATAAATTAGGATCATGACACACTGTTTTGTGACTGCTAAATAAACTATAAAAAAATAAATGGTTTAAATCGCTGTAGCTGTCGCTCGCTACAGCTGTTCCAGATGTCCAAACGCTCACAGCTGCTGAGTTGAATCTCCAATTGGGCGGTGAGAATGCCCTGTCACCTTTCTTCGAAGACGCAAGCGAAGAGGCCGGGGTCACGTTCGTGAGGGGGTACAGAGCCGCCGAGTCCCCACTCTCCCCTGACATAGACGTCCAGTGTTCGGCTGACTTCATCCAAGTAACTGTGGAATTCCCTGATATTTTCGATGGGATAATCTATAGCAAGGGTTATTTGAACGACCCTAAGTGCAAGTAAGAAATTAAGTAAATCATTATAAGTTTAGTTATAGAGGTTTTAGCATAGTGGTTAAGCTGACCTCTTTATTTATTTCCAATACAAGTTAGCCCTTGATTGCGTAATCAGCTGAAGGTAAAAGATGATGCAGTCTAAGATGGTAGCGGGCTGACCTGTCAGGGGTACGCCAGTTTATAAACCCATATCCCTAATCGGTTTTTACACAGCATCGTACCGGAAACTTAAATCGCTTGGCGGTAAGTCTTTCTCGCTAGGGTGGCAACTAGCCACAGCTGAAACCACCATGCCAGACCAGAGCAAAATCAGAAATTATAAAATCCAAAATTGACTTTGCCGGGAATAAATTGAACCAGGGTCCTCTCACTATAAGACCACAACGCTCACTAATGTGCCACGGAGGTCGTCGTTAGTTGGGGTCCGGGGTTCGGTTCCCGGACACGCTTTTTTCGGGGTTATGTACATTTTAATCAATTGAATATCTATCTAAAGGCTAAGAAAAACATCGTTAGAAATCTGGACAATGGACATTCGTCATCCGAACTCAAGCTTTTGAATCGGAACGCTTAACTCTTCTCTTTTTTAAACTTTACTCTGATTTCAATGTATTGCTATATTTTTATGAAAGGCGCGGATTTAGCCACAAAAATCCCACACTTTAATATTTTTATCTACCTTTATAGGTTTTTTTAAGGCAGTTCAATTTATCCCTCATTCATTTATCACATCAATAGACTATTTAAAAGCATTGTGCAATCTTACCAATATTATTAATGTGAAAGTTTGTATGTTTGTAATGTTTGATACTCCTTCACGCTACAATGACAAAACCGATTTGGCTGAAATTTCGATTGAAGATACCGTATACCCTGAATAATTTAACACAGGCATTAAAACCCGGAAAATTAAAAAAATAGATCCCTATAACCGAATTCTACGTGGACAACGTCGCAGGCGTCATCTAGTATTTTCTGATAATATATTAAGTATATTCATGAGTGATGGTATAATATTTAATTTTAGGTACTAATTAACTTTCCAGGTACGTTTCGCTGGGAGGCAGTCAGTCCCGGTACTCTTTCCGAGTGCCGCTGAACGGCTGCGGCTCCAGGCCACTCTGCAATGCGTGCGGTACCATCGACAATGTGCTGGTCTTCCAGGCTGATGACTTGGTGCAAGGGTCCTATGATTTTGCTAGGAAGGTAAATCACTTAGTTTTACGTACTTTCTAGCGACCAACTGTGTCTTCGTTCCCGCGCGAATTTCGAAAAATCCGACCATTTTCCTTGTCTACATCATAAAGGGAACCTCTGTGCAAAATGTCGTTTTTCTAGGTTCAAAAGTTTCGGTCGGGCGTTGTTAAATCATTGAGTGAATGAATGAGCCAGATTTTTTTTCCGTGTAAATTGAGGTCGTTGATGTGCGTTATAAGTGCGAAGTTACATGTAAGACTCTCCTATTTTCCAGGTGTCCTGTGCAAGCACAGCCTTGGAAGTCTCTGTCGGTGGCAAGAGACAAGAACAGTCACACATTCTAAAGCTTAAGCCCTTCATGGTGGATATGCTTGATGTGGTGGCCGTGCAAGGACCCGCCGGCGGCGTTGAGTGCTGGATGGACATTCAGAAGGGAGTATTCCCTAATGTAAGTTTTGTCTACAGATTTATAGTATATTATAGTACAGATGAGGAACGAATGGCCTAGCTTCCTAGCTGTGACAACGCAAATTGCGATTGCAATTGCAATTGTTAAGCAACATTGACCCAAGTCGGTAACTATATAGGTGACCGAATTTGGAGGTTCAAATTTGGCCTTTTCGTTTCCTTCGTGCCTCGGATAGCACGTTAAGCTGTCGGTCCCGGTTTTTATCACTAATATCTGATAATAATCGTCACAAACATAAGAGTTTAAATACTCTTAGTCGTCGTATGCGGCAGGACGTGGGAACCCACCGCATTAATATCCCCAGAAAACTGCTACCATTATGTGATTAATGGAATGGGGTCACAACCCTCAGTAATGAGGAATACGACGCATTAGTAAATAGTACAGACGCTAATTGGGTATTTGACAACCAGTCAAATCAGCAACTTTTTTTCAAAGGTCAATGATGTTGTATGAAATACTGAACTGTAACGTCATCAAAATTCAACTCACTTTTTGACTTCAATCGATAAACATAAAACTAACAGGGGACGTGGATAATATTACGACTTTTGGGTGATCCTCTATTTATTAATCACTAAAAAATCGTAAAATTGAATAGTTGTCAAATACCAATACCAATTGTACTTAGTTCATCTGAGGGTATGAAAGTCATACCCTGCCCTGATTGACGAATTAGAATTTATACCAACAATGGTAGATATTAATATAATCCTTCTCTCTTGTTGTTTTTCAAAACCTGCCAATAGCGGCTATACCCAGCTATTCATTTGTAAAAATGTTTATACAATAATATGTACAAAAAAATCATTGAAAACTGTTATAGTTTAAGTGTTATATTATATTTGTATTACCTATTGAATGTTATGTTACTGTGTGTTTTAAAAAAAAATAGGGGCTGTGATACCAACTCTTGGGCGTTCTTGGTGCAGAGGTTACCGCTGGCCATCCAGCGTGGTAACACCGCAAGCGATAAGAGTACTTTTGCACCAGGAACGTCCCGGAGTGGAATTTTTATGACAAATAATCATTTAAATTTAAATTTTATTTTTAAAACACATTCAACAGACTACTCCTTTGGAAAGCTCCATTAAGATTGGCGAGTACCTCACCATCTTGATTTACTTGAAAGACATCAGGAACCAGTTCAATTTGAGGATCCACGATTGTTGGGCGTATGACAACGAGGAGTATGACAGCCCTCAGACGAACAAAATCCAACTGACGGATAAGGAAGGGTGTCCCAAGTAAGTCAAAATTAAAATATTGAAGCGAGGCTTCTTGAAGGACGCTAGGGATGGAACTTTAAAATACATACAACATTTAGATCTTGAGAAGAGTTACAATACTCAATACTTAATTTGTTTATTACACACAGAATAAATTATAGATGTATTTTATGCTACGTCATGGTTTAACTCTACCACCTACAAAAAAGAGAAAATAAAATATAAAATTGAATCCGACTTTAAATAAAAAAAGAAAGTAGAAACTGTCGTTTTTAAAATTCGGATTTTATAAGTTTCTGAAATTGTTACAGGAAAAAGAAATTCATAGACGTATGGCAAAAGTCCACAAATACGGGCAAGAGTGGAGCCACGTTGATAGCTTACAGCAAAGTAAGCGCCTTCAGATTCCCTGAAACAGACCAAGTGTACTTAACATGTAACGTTGAGGTAAGTTAATCAAAATCAACACACTAACCTGATAACCAATCGAAATATCAAAATAAATTAGGGGGAAAAGCATGACAGAATTTACTTTTTCCTTCAGATAAACCAATACCTCATGTTTTCAGCTTTGCACAAGCAGCTGTGACTCAAGCTGCACTGGTGTTACAAAAGAAATAACAACAACTATCCGACCACAAGAATGCTACCCAGGTTCAAGAGATCCAAGATGTCAAATACCTACTGAACCATCTGTGAAATGCTACCCAGGATCGACCGATTCTCGTTGTCCTCAACCAACACCTCCATCTCCCAATTGCTTCCCTGGCAGCACAGACCCTCGCTGTCCGAAACCTACAACTCCGGAACTTCCACGATGCTACCCCGGTAGTACCGACTCCCGCTGCCCGAGACCTACAACTCCGGAACCTCCACGATGCTTCCCTGGCAGTCCAGACTCCCGCTGCCCGAGACCTACAACTCCGGAACCACCACGATGCTACCCCGGTAGTACCGACTCTCGCTGCCCGAGACCTACAACTCCGGAACCTCCACGATGCTTCCCTGGCAGCACAGACCCTCGCTGTCCGAAACCCACAACTCCGGAACCTCCACGATGCTACCCCGGTAGTACCGACTCCCGCTGCCCGAGACCTACAACTCCGGAACCTCCACGATGCTTCCCTGGCAGCACAGACCCTCGCTGTCCGAAACCAACAACTCCGGAACCTCCACGATGCTACCCCGGTAGTACCGACTCCCGCTGCCCGAAACCTACAACTCCGGAACCTCCACGATGCTTCCCTGGCAGCACAGACCCTCGCTGTCCGAAACCCACAACTCCGGAACCTCCACGATGCTACCCGGGTAGTTCCGACTCCCGCTGCCCGAGACCTACAACTCCGGAACCTCCACGATGCTTCCCTGGCAGCCCAGACTCCCGTTGCCCGAGACCTACAACTCCGGAACCTCCACGATGCTTCCCTGGCAGCACAGACCCTCGCTGCCCGAAACCTACCACTCCGGAACTTCCACGCTGTTTCCCTGGTAGCGCTGATGCTAGATGTCCTAAGCCAACAACACCAACTCCAACAAAACCAGTATGCTATCCAGGATCACCAGATCCAAGTTGTCCTCAACCACCACGACCAACAACACTGAATCCACCCACATATTTACCACCCTCATCACCAGAACCTAAATGTCTACCAGGTTCCACAGATGAAAGATGCCCTCAGCCTACTACACCCGCACCACCAAAATGTTTCCTTGGCAGCACGGACCCCCGTTGCCCGAAGCCTACCACTCCGGAACCTCCAAGATGCTTCCCTGGCAATAGTGATCCTCGCTGTCCAAAACCTACGACTCCAGAACCTCCACGATGCTTCCCTGGTAGTACTGATCCTCGTTGTCCCAGACCAACAACACCGGAACCACCACGATGCTTCCCTGGTAGTACTGACACCCGTTGTCCGAAACCTACTACTCCAGAACCTCCACGATGCTTCCCAGGCAGCACAGATTCCCGTTGCCCCAGACCTACTACTCCAGAACCTCCACGATGCTTCCCTGATAGTACGGACCCCCGTTGTCCAAAGCCTACAACTCCAGAAGGTCCGCGATGCTACCCTGGCAGTACTGACTCTCGTTGTCCAAGACCAACAACACCGGAACCTCCACGATGCTTCCCTGGTAGTACAGATCCCCGCTGCCCGAAACCGGATACTCCGGAACCTCCACGCTGTTTCCCAGGTAGCACTGATGCTAGATGTCCTAAGCCAACAACACCAACTCCAGCAAAACCAGCTTGCTATCCGGGATCACCAGACCCAAGTTGTCCCCAACCACCACGACCAACTACTCTGAATCCACCCACATATTTACCACCCTCATCACCAGAACCTAAATGTCTACCAGGTTCCACAGATGAAAGATGCCCTCAACCTACTACACCTGCACCACCTAAATGTTTCCCTGGCAGCACAGATCCCCGTTGCCCGAAACCCACTACTCCAGAACCTCCTCGATGCTTCCCAGGCAGCACAGACTCCCGCTGCCCAAAACCTACAACTCCAGAACCTCCACGATGTTTGCCAGGCAGCACAGACTCCCGCTGCCCAAGACCTACAACTCCAGAACCTCCAAGATGCTTCCCTGGTAGTCCAGACCCCCGTTGTCCAAAGCCTACAACTCCGGAAGCTCCGCGATGCTACCCGGGCAGTACTGACTCTCGTTGTCCAAGACCAACAACACCGGAACCCCCACGATGCTTCCCAGGCAGCACAGACTCCCGCTGCCCAAGACCTACAACTCCAGAACCTCCACGATGTTTCCCAGGCAGCACAGACTCCCGCTGCCCAAGACCTCCAACTCCAGAACCTCCGCGATGCTTCCCTGGTAGTCCGGACCCCCGTTGTCCAAAGCCTACAACTCCGGAAGCTCCGCGATGCTACCCGGGCAGTACTGACTCTCGTTGTCCAAGACCAACAACACCGGAACCCCCACGATGCTTCCCAGGCAGCAAAGACTCCCGCTGCCCAAGACCTACAACTCCAGAACCTTCACGATGTTTCCCAGGCAGCACAGACTCCCGCTGCCCAAGACCTACAACTCCGGAAGCTCCGCGATGCTACCCTGGCAGTCCGGACCCCCGTTGTCCAAAGCCTACAACTCCGGAAGCTCCGCGATGCTACCCGGGCAGTACTGACTCTCGTTGTCCAAGACCAACAACACCGGAACCCCCACGATGCTTCCCAGGCAGCACAGACTCCCGCTGCCCAAGACCTACAACTCCAGAGCCTCCACGATGTTTCCCAGGCAGCACAGACTCCCGCTGCCCAAGACCTACAACTCCAGAACCTCCACGATGCTTCCCTGGTAGTCCGGACCCCCGTTGTCCAAAGCCTACAACTCCGGAAGCTCCGCGATGCTACCCTGGCAGTACTGACTCTCGTTGTCCAAGACCAACAACACCGGAACCCCCACGATGCTTCCCAGGCAGCACAGACTCCCGCTGCCCAAGACCTACAACTCCAGAACCTCCACGATGTTTCCCAGGCAGCACAGACTCCCGCTGCCCAAGACCTACAACTCCAGAACCTCCACAATGCTTCCCTGATAGTACGGACCCCCGTTGTCCAAAGCCTACAACTCCGGAAGCTCCGCGATGCTACCCTGGCAGTACTGACTCTCGTTGTCCAAGACCAACAACACCGGAACCTCCACGATGCTTCCCAGGAAGTACAGATCCTCGTTGTCCGAAGCCAACAACTCCAAAACCGACAAAACCAGTCTGCTATCCAGGATCACTAGACCCTATTTGTCCACAACCACCGCGACCTTCAACACTGAACCCACCTACCTATTTACCACCTTCAACCCCAGAGCCTACAACACCTGCACCACCAAAGTGTTTCCCCGGCAGCAGTGACCTTCGTTGTCCCAAGCCTACGACTCCAGAAGCACCTAGGTGCTATCCTGGAAGTACAGACGTGCGTTGCCCCGAACTTACCACTCCGGAACCTCCAAGATGTTATCCTGGAAGCACGGATCTTCGTTGCCCGAAACCTTCTACACCGGCTCCAACCACGCCTACACCTCCAAGATGCTTCCCAGGCAGCACAGATTCCCGCTGCCCGAAACCTACCACTCCAGAACCTCCCAGATGTTTCCCCGGTAGTACAGATTCCCGCTGCCCCAAGCCAACAACTCCAGCTCCTCCACGTTGTTTCCCAGGCAGCAAAGACCCTCGTTGCCCACAACCTACTTCACCAGAAGCACCAAGGTGCTATCCAGGTAGTACTGACCAACGTTGTCCAAAACCTACTACACCCGCACCACCAAGATGCTATCCTGGTAGCACGGACCCTCGTTGTCCTAAACCAACAACTCCAGCTCCTCCACGTTGTTTCCCAGGCAGCAAAGACCCTCGCTGCCCACAACCTACTACACCAGAAGCACCAAGGTGCTATCCAGGTAGTACTGACCAACGCTGTCCAAAACCTACTACACCCGCACCACCAAGATGCTATCCTGGTAGCACGGACCCTCGTTGTCCTAAACCAACAACTCCAGCTCCTCCGCGATGCTTCCCTGGCAGCACTGATCCTCGGTGCCCTAAACCAACCACTCCTAAACCAGTATGTTATCCAGGTTCACCAGACCCGAGCTGTCCTCAACCACCACGGCCTTCCACATTAAACCCACCTACTTATTTACCCCCAGAGCCTACTACACCTTCCCCCCCAAAGTGTTTCCCTGGCAACAATGACCCACGTTGTCCCAAACCAACGACTCCAGAAACTCCTAGGTGCTACCCTGGAAGTACAGACGTGCGTTGCCCCAAACCCACCACTCCGGAACCTCCAAAATGCTATCCCGGAAACACGGATCCTCGTTGCCCGAAACCTACTACACTGGCTCCTACAACACCTGAGCCACCAAGATGTTTCTCAGGCAGCACAGATTCTCGCTGCCCGAAACCTACCACTCCAGAACCTCCCAGATGCTTCCCCGGTAGTACAGATCCCCGCTGCCCCAAGCCAACAACTCCAGCTCCTCCACGTTGTTTCCCAGGCAGCAAAGACCCTCGTTGCCCGCAACCCACTACACCAGAAGCACCAAGGTGCTATCCAGGTAGTACTGACCAACGTTGTCCAAAACCTACTACACCCGCACCACCAAGATGCTATCCTGGTAGCACGGACCCTCGTTGTCCTAAACCAACAACTCCAGCTCCTCCACGTTGTTTCCCAGGCAGCAAAGACCCTCGCTGCCCACAACCTACTACACCAGAAGCACCAAGGTGCTATCCAGGTAGTACTGACCAACGTTGTCCAAAACCTACTACACCCGCACCACCAAGATGCTATCCTGGTAGCACGGACTCTCGTTGTCCCAACCCAACAACTCCAGTTCCTCCACGATGCTTCCCTGGCAGCACTGATCCTCGGTGCCCTAAACCAACCACTCCCAAACCAGTATGCTATCCAGGTTCACCAGACCCGAGCTGTCCTCAACCACCACGGCCTTCCACATTAAACCCACCTACTTATTTACCCCCAGAGCCTACTACTCCTTCCCCCCCAAAGTGTTTCCCTGGCAACAATGACCGACGTTGTCCCAAGCCCACGACTCCAGAAGCTCCTAGGTGCTACCCTGGAAATACAGACGTGCGCTGCCCCAAACCTACCACACCGGAACCTCCAAGATGCTATCCTGGAAGCACAGATCCTCGTTGTCCGAAACCTACAACTCCTGAGCCACCAAGATGCTTCCCAGGTAGCACAGATCCTCGCTGCCCCCAACCTACTACGCCAGAAGCTCCAAGGTGCTATCCAGGTAGTACTGACCAACGGTGTCCAAAACCAACTACACCAGCCCCACCAAGATGCTATCCTGGTAGCACAGACCTTCGTTGTCCTAAACCTACTACACCAGTCCCAACAACGCCAGCCCCTCCAAGATGTTTTCCAGGCAGTACGGATTCTCGCTGCCCGAAACCTACGACTCCAGCACCTCCCAGATGCTTCCCCGGTAGTACAGATACCCGCTGCCCCAAGCCAACAACTCCAGCTCCTCCACGTTGTTTCCCAGGCAGCAAAGACCCTCGTTGCCCCCAACCCACTACACCAGAAGCACCAAGGTGCTATCCAGGTAGTACTGACCAACGTTGTCCAAAACCTACTACACCCGCACCACCAAAATGCTATCCTGGTAGCACGGACCCTCGTTGTCCTAAACCAACAACTCCAGCTCCTCCACGTTGTTTCCTAGGCAGCAAAGACCCTCGCTGCCCACAACCTACTACACCAGAAGCACCAAGGTGCTATCCAGGTAGTACTGACCAACGTTGTCCAAAACCTACTACACCCGCACCACCAAGATGCTATCCTGGTAGCACGGACTCTCGTTGTCCCAAACCAACAACTCCAGCTCCTCCGCGATGCTTCCCTGGCAGCACTGATCCTCGGTGCCCTAAACCAACCACTCCTAAACCAGTATGCTATCCAGGTTCACCAGACCCGAGCTGTCCTCAACCACCACGGCCTTCCACATTAAACCCACCTACTTATTTACCCCCAGAGCCTACTACACCTTCCCCCCCAAAGTGTTTCCCTGGCAACAATGACCGACGTTGTCCCAAGCCCACGACTCCAGACGCTCCTAGGTGCTACCCTGGAAATACAGACGTGCGTTGCCCCAAGCCTACCACACCGGTACCCCCAAGATGCTATCCTGGAAGCACAGATCCTCGTTGCCCGAAACCTACAACTCCTGAGCCACCAAGATGCTTCCCAGGTAGCACAGATCCTCGCTGCCCCCAACCTACTACGCCAGAAGCTCCAAGGTGCTATCCAGGTAGTACTGACCAACGGTGTCCAAAACCAACTACACCAGCCCCACTAAGATGCTATCCTGGTAGCACAGACCTTCGTTGTCCTAAACCTACTACACCAGTCCCAACAACGCCAGCCCCTCCAAGATGTTTTCCAGGCAGTACGGATTCTCGCTGCCCGAAACCTACGACTCCAGCACCTCCCAGATGCTTCCCCGGTAGTACAGATACCCGCTGCCCCAAGCCAACAACTCCAGCTCCTCCACGTTGTTTCCCAGGCAGCAAAGACCCTCGTTGCCCCCAACCCACTACACCAGAAGCACCAAGGTGCTATCCAGGTAGTACTGACCAACGTTGTCCAAAACCTACTACACCCGCACCACCAAAATGCTATCCTGGTAGCACGGACCCTCGTTGTCCTAAACCAACAACTCCAGCTCCTCCACGTTGTTTCCTAGGCAGCAAAGACCCTCGCTGCCCACAACCTTCTACACCAGAAGCACCAAGATGCTATCCAGGTAGTACTGACCAACGTTGTCCAAAACCTACTACACCCGCACCACCAAGATGCTATCCTGGTAGCACGGACTCTCGTTGTCCCAAACCAACAACTCCAGCTCCTCCGCGATGCTTCCCTGGCAGCACTGATCCTCGGTGCCCTAAACCAACCACTCCTAAACCAGTATGCTATCCAGGTTCACCAGACCCGAGCTGTCCTCAACCACCACGGCCTTCCACATTAAACCCACCTACTTATTTACCCCCAGAGCCTACTACACCTTCCCCCACAAAGTGTTTCCCTGGCAACAATGACCGACGTTGTCCCAAGCCCACGACTCCAGAAGCTCCTAGGTGCTACCCTGGAAATACAGACGTGCGTTGCCCCAAACCTACCACACCGGAACCCCCAAGATGCTATCCTGGAAGCACAGATCCTCGTTGCCCGAAACCTACAACTCCTGAGCCACCAAGATGCTTCCCAGGTAGCACAGATCCTCGCTGCCCCCAACCTACTACGCCAGAAGCTCCAAGGTGCTATCCAGGTAGTACTGACCAACGGTGTCCAAAACCAACACCTGCTCCTCCTCGATGCTATCCTGGAAGTCAAGACCCAAGATGCCCAAAACCAACAACACCTGAACAACCGAGATGTTTCCCTGGAAGCACTGATCCTCGGTGTCCTAAGACTCCGACACCCACAAAACCAGCATGCTACCCAGGATCACCTGACCCAAGTTGTCCTCAACCAACGAGACCTACAACTTTGAACCCGCCTACTTATTTACCTCCTTCAACATCAGGATTTAAGTGCTTCCCAGGTTCTACAGATTTGCGTTGCCCTCAGCCTACCACACCTGAGCCACCCAGATGCTTCCCAGGTAATTCTGACCCTCGTTGTCCCAAACCAACAACCCCTGAACCACTGAGATGCTATCCTGGAAGTACTGATCCTCGTTGCCCTAAGCCAACAACTCCTGAACCACCCAGGTGCTTCCCAGGTAGTTCTGACCCTCGTTGCCCTCAACCAACAACTCCTGAACCACCAAAATGCTACCCAGGCAATTCTGACCCTCGTTGCCCTAAACCAACAACTCCTGAACCACCAAAATGTTACCCTGGCAGTTCTGACCCTCGCTGCCCTAAACCCACAACCCCTGAACCACCAAGATGCTACCCTGGAAGTTCGGACCCTCGTTGTCCTAAGCCAACCACACCAGCAGCTCCTAGATGCTACCCTGGTAGCACCGATCCACGTTGTCCTCAGCCAACAACCCCTACATCAACCCCCAGTTCATGCTACCCTGGCTCTAAAGATCCAGATTGCCCTCAACCGTTTGCTCCTAGTAGCACAAATCCTCCAACCACATACTTGCCACCATTCCCTGCAGAAAATGAAGTGAAACCCTCCAGAAGATTAGTCAAGAAAAGTTTTGACTACTACGACGATTCACAATCGGAAATTGGTAAGATCATGTTTTAATAATGTATTTTGATAGTAACTTCTTCTTCTTCTTCTTCTTTTGGTTAATGGCTTTTCTTAGTGATAGTAACTTCTTAGGGCGGCAGTCTTGCTCTGCAATACATACCTGACCACACTCTAGCATCAAAGTAAATTAAAAAATACACACTATAAGTAAGCGTATTAATTGCTTTCATATCATTTGTATCATTTCTTGCTTGTATAATAACTTAAAATAAAACAAATATTTTCTGATAATTCTTTAGGAACACAGAATTTTAGGAGACCTAAGCCTTACCATTAATATTGAAAGTTGCTGCGTATTTCACAATTTTAGTTTAGTTTTTCTTTATGATGGACATTTAGTATGTGTCAACTCTGCTTATTAGCTTCATCTCAGTTTCAGCTCTTACAGCTAATGTAGTATAAAAATATGTTATTTAAAGTATCTACCACATTACAA
This sequence comes from Erebia ligea, assembly GCA_917051295.2. NCBI lineage: Eukaryota > Metazoa > Arthropoda > Insecta > Lepidoptera > Nymphalidae > Erebia > Erebia ligea. The sequence continues at coordinate 7,184,140 of OU785241.1, forward strand.
TCACTGTGGTGTAGTGTGACGAAACTTTTAATTTAAACTAATAAACTCCTGAACTAATTTTAAAAAGGAAATGGAGATTTAAAATTAGTTTCTATAGGTATTTTATGTCTCCATTTACATTTTAAAATTAGTTTTGACTACGTCATCTGGCTTATGGCATGTCTAAATAGTCGAACTATCAAAAGCCCATAGATTTATCATCCGCTGCGCTCCCTACAGCGAGACCAAATTTTAATTCAAAAGCCCTGATGATTTATTAATGTCAATGATTTAACATAAAGATTAGCTAGATCTTTTTTGAGAAAAGCGTCATTTGAAAGGTAAAATCTTGAGCTTTGTAAATGCTTCTTTATGTTCCTTTATTTTTCCATGATTGATGTAAAAAATTGTTCTTTTAATTTTCAGATAACATCGACTTCGCCCGAACCAAACCAAGGACAAGATATGCAAGAGATTTATCAAGAACTCTAGCCAATGCTATTGAATCTGGCACAGGATCGTCTGGATACGTCTATATAGGAATTGTAGGATCTATTATTGTTGTTTTATCAATAACAGTAAGTGTATTTGTGTTCAGATCTAAGAAAAATCTGAAACGAGAATCAAATATAGAAAATAATACTCATCCTTGCTAAATAAATAGTTTTATAATATGTAACATTAAAAACTGTGTAATATATAAATATTGTTAATAATATTATGTTCTAATATACAAAATTTTATTATAATAATATTTTATGCAATATGGAAACATACTAGGTACGAAATGTAATTTTTACTTATTTTTAATGAAACTTTCACTGCCTATTAGTGCTTTATGAATATTATACAGGCATTTATATTGATGCCTATTTTTATATATAAATAAAATAGTGCCATAGGTTTAATAAAAATACTAAGCGCGCATGACTTATTTTTACACCATTCTTGATAGCGATATATTTAAGTTACATACTTATGTTATATCTTATAACATGCACGCTTAGACAAAATAACAGCTTAAATATTAAAAGCTGCATAAATATGTACCATAAGTACTGGTTTTAAATGATAATAATGACCTAAAACCCTAGTCAATATATAAAACAACACCCAGTGTACTTAAAACGCATACTATTAAATGTATTTCGAGCACTATATTATTTTATACTATGTATTACTATTCTATACTCATTTGTGATATATTTGTAAATATTTACCAGTATAGTACGATATTGTGGCCATTCAATTTTAAAGTTAAGTTTTTGCCAATTTATAATATTAATGTCGATTTATGTGAACCTTCATTCTGTGTTGTGAGAAAATCGTACAAATTATAATACTTTTAATATTTATGAGTTACACAAGTTCAGCGAATATTGCGCAGATAATATATTGCAGATATTAAAGGGCTATTTTAAGGAGACGCGACGCGTCACGCATCTATCCTTGCTGTCAACCAGAACATTGCTGAAGTTTCATTTTCATTGCAGAACGTTTTAATTGTGGTTTTCATGATAATATTTATGGGTGCGCAACAAAACCCCGAGCCTTTGAGATCCTTATGACGTAATATCCGCGCAGTTTCTGCAACTTGCTGAACTGAACTAAGTATGTATTGAGCTAGCAAAATGATTTAATATACAGCTAAATTCTTCAACTTTGTAATGTTAGAGGTCGTCTTATTTAAAATGAACGTACAAGTATACATCGGCAAAATTCGTTTGCGCAGAAAAGCAATTTAACGCCCACTAAAACTGAATGTGAATATCAACGAAATACAGACCTTATTGCTTGACGTTAAGATTTTAAACACAAAATGAACAGAGGCTCGTGCTACATATTTATCGTGCTCGGACTCCGAACAACTAATAGCATATGGACGCGCTATGATTGGCTGAGATATTTTCGCGCCATTCAATTCTTATTTATTTTCTGATTTCTGCGCATGTACACCGGCGTAACTTATAAAAATTGTATACCTGTACCAACTGGTACCTATTCTGTGCCTGTATCTAATGGCCATGTAGCTTCGATCATAATATTTTAATGCTACAAGAGATGTAGAAATAAGGTTCGTCATTGGTCGTACAAAGACCGGCTATTCAGACATAAATTCTACTACCAGATCTATTGGCCTACTAGCGCTTAAAAATGATGTGAAAGTTCAGGTAGACGCGTTCCTTTTTAGATTAGACGATCTCTATCTACATTATTTTCACATGTGAGGAAAATTAGCAGTATTTTGGCAACATTATTTCGCTCTAAATTGCTAGTTCACTTCACACAACACAGAATGACACGGGAAAGGAATTTGAAGAAATTAAATGTTAGTAGGATTGCTTGTTGAGACCAATCAAAGTAAAACATTCTATGAATGTGAAAAAATATTATTATTTTCTATACCCTGCCTATACACAATATTTTTTTCTAAGTACAGCACCCAGAAAGTTATCGTAGGTATTATTGTCAACGACACAAACAATGGGTGTAGTATACTTCAGTAATTGGTACTCAAAACGATACATAGGTACGTATTTAAATATAACGATCACAGCAGTTTTCCTTAGAGCATCCAAAGGGTAAATAAATCGCAAAAACCTTGACAAGTATTATAGACAAGCTACGTGTTCACATTTTGCATAGCTAAAGAACAGACTGCTAGGAGATAAGGATTAACCTACTACGTATGGTCTAAGATCCGAATCTAAATCGAAACGTACCGGTTTGATAAGAGAATCAAATTTATTTTATAATAAATTTCATATATTAGAAAATAAATTAAAAATGGGTAGACAACAGAAATCCTGGACAGAATATTTTTAATTATTTTTTGAAAAATGATTTTTTATAAAATGTTGCAAAATGAAGATAATAATAAAATTTTATACTGGACTTAAAGTATAGAGCATATAGAATGTGCAATCGTAGGGTAGACTATTATTTACCTGGATAAATAATGGAAATAATAGTCTACCCTATTATTTACCTGGATAAATAATGGAAATAATAGTCTACCCTACGATTGCACATTCTATATGCTCTATACTTTAAGTCCAGTATAACATTTTATTATTATCTTCATTTTGCAACATTTTATGAAAAATCATTTTTCGAAAAGTAATTAAAAATATTCTGTCCAGGATTTCTGTTGTCTACCCATTTTTAATTTATTTTCTAATATATGAAATTTATTATAAAATAAATTTGATTCTCTTATCAAACCGGTACGTTTCGATTTAGATTCGGATCTTCTACTAGTACAATGTACATAATTATTTAATAAATTATCGTTCAATTAATTTTAGACGTATAGGGCCGTTCGGTGTGTACATCGGATGAACGTGGTAGTCCAGAGGCTCGTGATGGTACTCCATTTTGAAGGCTTGAACCATCTGTAACAATAATTCATAAATTTTTAAATGAACCATAACACTAAGTACTAATTAGGTTAGTACACACGGATGGAGTGGATTAAGGTCAAATCTTTTTGATTACACTTGGATTTAACTACTGAAAACAAAACACAAAGGATTAAGGATGTGCCGTTTTGCCACAGCAAATAAAGCTTAGTGTGATTTGTTTCAACTTTCAAGAGCAACTGTGTTTCGGCTAATAATAGCTTACCTTGGCTCAAGAAATTATATTGGTACAACCCGGTTCAAACTTTACGACTTTGCATCAACATCAACGAACATCGTGCGATACGATGCGCAGAATAAAGGGTGTGTTCCCAAATACACTGCGAGCACTGTTCAGTGCTCTTACTGTGGAGAAATTCGTTCCGTTATGGACTGACAGTACCATGTGGTGGTTGTTCCGTTAAATACCTACGCATGTCAGTATGCAAGACGTTGACGTAAGTAGGTATGTACTTATTCTATTGTTTAAAATGATGAGACAAATGGGGCTGATTCTGTAGTGCACAATCTCTAAACTAAAATGACAGCATTAAAAATAATGCTAACCCTTTCATAATACTTCCTGTGGGAAGGGACAGAACTAGCTGACATTTTAATTTAGTTATTTCAAGCTGCCATTTTAGTTTAGTTCAGAGATTGTGTTATACAGAATTGGCCACAAATTACGATACGACCTCCCTGGCGCAGTGTTGAGCGCTGTTGCCTTGACGTGGGAGGTCCCGGGTTCGATTCCCGGAATTTATAATTTCTGAATTTTCTCTGGTCTGGTGGGAGGCTTCGGTCGTAGCTAGTTACCACCCTACTAGCAAAGACGTTCCAACGTAGTGGAACGAAAAAAAAAACTCTAGGACGAAGCTGAATTCCTTACTCACCTTACAAATAATAACATGCATCTCCAATTCGGCAAATCTCCTGCCGAGGCACATCCGTTTGCCAAATCCGAATGGCAGCGACGCGAATGGGTGGTGCTTGTAATTGGCGCGCTGGATCCAACGCTCGGGGCGGAATTCCGATGCCTTTGTGAAGTACTCGTCGCTATTGCCCATCACGTAGTGCTGGAAGATCACTTGAGTCTGAAATTATGTTGAATGAATGAATCAAATATTCTTTAATGATTTGTCTGCTGTGGCGGATTATAAGCAAATTAAACTTCTAGTTGTTTCTATTCTATTTCCTAGATTATCATGGACTTCCGCTAAGTAACGCCTGCTTCGATTCAACAAATATTCTTTATTGTACCTACACCAAAGACGTAACATAAATAATCAGAAATAATAAAACTTAAAATACAAATCTGTACAATTGGATGTTGTTGATAGATATTAATCACTAGCTGATGCCCGCGACTTCGTCCGCGTGGATCGAGGTTCTTTGGATCCCGCGGACCTTTTTAATTTTCCGGAGTAAAAAGTTGCTTATGTGTTATTCCAGACTATGCCAGATTGCCAAATTTCTGTTCTGGCGTGATTGAGTAATAAACATCCATCCATCCAAACTTTCGCATTTATAATATTAGTATTAGTATAGATATAGATTAGTATAGATTTAGCTGCACCTTTTACAGTTTTATTCGTATAAGCTAGGAAAAGCATCTTTTGCTGGTCACATAAGCGCCTCACTGCGATCTCATCTGATAGTAAGTAATGATGCAGTATATGATGGTAGCGGGCTACCCTGTTAGGGGACCCCTACTCGGTCTCTACACGACATTGTACTGGAACCCTAAATCGCTTGGCGGTACGTCTTTGCCGATAGAGTGGTGCAACTAGCCACGGCTGAAGACTAAACCAGAGAAAATTCAGAAATCATAAATTCCCAAATTGACTCTGCCGGGAATCGAACCCGGGACCTCCCACTATAAGACCACAGCGCTCGCCACTGCGCCAAAAAGTTCGTTCTCATTCCACGGATTTTTTTATTAGGATTGATTGCAGACAAGAGGGCTCCAGGTTGTTACTAATTTAAGAGCGTACATACCCTGAGCCTCTTTTGAAGTTTAGGTATTTATCTCGGGGTATATAAAATCCTTTGTCTCGGATAGTCCTTTGTTTGAGCGAGTTAACAGAAGGCGTCGGGTGCAAAGTAGTTTGACAAATCGTTTTGATCCTAATCCCATTTTCAAACGGGCAATTATTTTTTCAATATTTAAAAAAAATGTTTTTAATTCGCTTAACATACGTTTCATATAAAACTTTTTTTAATATAGGTGTATTTATATAAAGAGAAGGTTGCATGATTGTAAATATAGATGTTTTTAAGTAGGTACATCCATACTCCATCTTTGTTTGCTTATTTTCTGTTAGTTACTTATAAGACACATTTTGTACAAAAATAAACAAAATAGTAAAATAAAATATTAGTATTATTTTGATTTTTACTTAACATTATTTACAATATAAAATTATTAGAATTTATATAGTAAATGCTACTATCCATACTAATATTATAAATGCGAAAGTGTGTCTGTCTGTCTGTCTGCCTGTCTGCTACGCTTTCCCGGCCCTTCTTTTCAACCGATTTTGCTGAAATTTGGTATAGAGGTAGGTTATATCCCGGGGAAGGACATAGGACTTTTTATCCCGGAAAATTAAGAAGTTCCCGCGGGAATCAAAAAACTCAAATCCACGCGGCCGAAGTCGCGGGAATCATCTAGTATTTATATACATATCACTACGCCAGGTCTTAGTTTTTACATTGCATCGATTGACCGTAACCGTTCGATCATATTAGCGTTAAAGTAAAATGAATCTTAATAGTATTGATTTAGAGCTCAAATTCGTGTTTGCATTCACACTGCTCCAAATGGAAACGTTTCGAAATTAAAATCGGTTGGAATTTGTGACTTTAAATCAAGCACCTTTGGGCACATTTTACCCTGACTGCAATGTGATCGAACGCTCGATTACGATCAACCGAATTTTCAATGTAAAAACAAACTAAAAACGGGTGTCTCTTATTGGCACTGATCTCCATTTACGGGGATCTACTATTTCAGGCAAAATACATTTGTAATAAAAACTTATTAGTTTTTGTTCCATATTTTTTTTCCAAAATTGATCGTCCTTTATAATCTTTTCAATTTTCAAATTAAATTTTTTCCGGTTCAAACCGCAAGAAGACAAATTTTGATTTTGATTTTCATTTTGAACCTTTTTGATTCCTTGCCTTCGCTAATTGTTCACTACGTAAATATTTCTTTTTTTTTTAGAAAATCGGAGTTTTAGAACCCATTTCTGAAAAAAAATAACTTATTTTAATTCGCACGCAATGAATCCTAAAGACAAAACAGTGCAATAAAACTGATAAGCACGTGCAGATGCAGGTGTTTCACCAACATAGGTTTTTGTTTATCATGGTAGGTACCTAACAATAGACTCGCGGGTCAATAGCGATACAATAATAAAAAAGGTCCGGTTCGGAAAATATAAAACACAATCATCAAGTGCCGCTCTGTAAACGATAATCACTTGCAAAAGGTAATAAAACTACGTAATCCTGCAGGTGTTGCGGTAGTGTACTCAGCTTACCAAAATAACAATAGAAATTTACTGCGCGCGTGGTAGTAATAAAATACAGCTTAGCTACCAATTTTTCAAATAACTTTTTGCCATGCTAATGAGTGTATGGTTATTTGTAAGAAATTAATAATTTTGCCTGACAGTAAAATAAAAACGCGATGCCAAAAAGCGCATAAAAATACCATGAAAACCTAATTCAACTTTTTTCGTGATTGACTGGTTGACCGACAACGCACAGAAAAAAATCGATGAACCTAAATATTTGATTCATTGAGTAGTCTAGATGTGAACTGAGGAAGTAGGAAAAGGCTGATAAGCTTTATCAAATCTGCAACATAAATAAGTTATAGAATTACTGATTCACATCAGACAATGCCTTCTCAAATTCCAAACCAGGCAATAAAACTGATAAGCACGTGCAAATTGCAGGTATTGCACTAATGTAGGATTTTGTTTATTATAATAACAATAGCGATCACAGATCAATAGTGATACAATAACAAAAAGCAAAGTCCGGTCGACAACCATACTCGTAAAACACAATCATCTAATGACGCTCTGTAAACGAAATCCACTTGCAAAAGGTAAAAAATATATAATTACAGTTGCGCTAGTATGTATATTCGGTTTACCAAAATAACAATAGGATTTACTACGCGGGGTACAATAAAGTACAAGCTGCACTTTACATAACTTTTTGCTGACGTGATGAGTGCATTGTTTGGAATAAGTAACTTTGCCTGACAGTAAAATAAAACACGCAATGCCAATAAAGCGCGAAAGGCCATTTGGCTGACCCATGCTCAGCCAAAATCGATGAACCTAAATATTTTATTCCTTGAGTAGTCTAGGCGTGCACTGATAAAGTATTTTGAGTTGACAAACATACAAAAAACATGGCTTTTTTGTCAGTGAAATATCCCATATTGGATTTGCCGTGACGTTTACTATGGTCTTATAATATCTCAATACTCAAAATATGTAGGTTTGCAATAAAGAGGGAACCAACAAACAAAAACACATACAACCATGATTGCTAACGACTAAGCCTTCCCCAAGTCGGGTAAAGAAAGGTTCAGTTCAAAACATAAAACAAAACCTATTCATCAAAAAGGTCCGTAAGCGTGGTAAATAATAATAACTACCCAATTGTTTGCATAGCTACCTGCTTTTGCTATCGTGACGACTGTATTTTTATGGCTATAAATAATATCTATCCAAGTGTAAAAACAAGCAAACATGCGAGCCAAACAAATAAAATTCTAATTTCTAATTTATTGTAAGTGTACACAGTACGCAGTAAATTTGACTATTCGAAAGCTCATTGCATAAGTTTACTAACGTTGAATCGTGTGTCTCGATACGAGTCACTTCACTAGGTGACTCCCGCAACTTCATCTGCGTGATTCATGATTTTTAAATATCTCATGGGAATTCTTATTTTCCGGGATAAAATACCTACTCGTATGTTTGTCTCCAAGAAAGTAGCTATCTCTGTACCGAATTTTAGGAAAAATTGGTAGATAAACCGTGCATGTAGACAGCTGACAGACCGACAAAGTAACACACTCGCATGTTTAATATTAGTAAGGATTACAAATTCAAAATTTATATAAACTTACTAGCTGACCCGGCAAACGTTGTTTTGCCATATGAATTATTTCTAGAGTATGAATTAAAATATAAAAAAAATGAAAATTATTACGAAAAAATTTGTTATAAACCTATTCTCATACCTACTGAATATACATATTAAATTTCATCAAAATCGGTCAAGCCGTTTCGGAGGAGTATAAACACTAAAACTGTGACACAAGAATTTTATATATTAGAGTTTATTTAATAGATATAGCACAATATCTAATCGTGGGCAGTATCATTCAGAAGTAATTCAAGCTGGAGATAAACGATCCAAAGGGATACAATATCCAAATCATAATGCAAATCACACCAATAAAATGCCAAGTCGTCATAAGGAAAGAGAATTTCACAACCGAACACAAGATACCGCACTAATATGCCATGAAAGACAATAAACACGTGTTTTTTTTTTGGAAGGGCTGGCTCATTTTTTGCGCAAAGGATCAGCCTGGCTGTCCAGCGCGGAAATGCAGCCAGCATTCTCGCCACCATTCCACGCGGGCATGATTTATATAGTTATCAGGTTAGGCTAGCTAGGTTTATTGTTTCTATCGTATTGTTTTCAATAAATTTTACCAACGAGTGATTATCATTTCAGTACATGACATCGCATTAGCCTTTAAATAATAGTTAATTTAACCACAAGCTTTATAAAGCAAGTTTAGTAAAGTAAATTATTTTATAACTGTCTGAAACACACGACCTTGTCTGAATTGAATATTCAAATTCTTATTTAAATAATTAAGTAATATAACTATAAATATCATATACGTTTAGTATAAAGTATAATATACAAACCTTAAACTATTTAAAACAAAATAATTTTCATCCATCAATAAGAAAAAGCAGCCAGTATTAAAAATGCCTACTATTGAGAAGTGACAATCACACTACAATCTCAGGTATATGCTACGTATATCATTTTGAGTTGCGGAGACAAAAGGCGTTACGTCCACCCTCTGAGAAGCCTCGGCTACGACTAGTTTTCCTAGTGCTTGATCACGCAGTTTTGTAGTGTGTTACAAACTTATTTTTGGATGTAAATTATTGTTAATTATATATTTTTTTTTGCTTTATATAATTGAAAATATGTCTTACTTTTAGGAGTACTAATTTATTTTTACAAATTAAGCCAACAAACCTCCTAAAATGACGGTTATAGGTGTCCTTAATTTCGTCAAATTAAATCTTCTTTGTTTTGAATTTTATAATACAAAGGATAGCAAATTAATAATTTTTATCTTCAACTATAGTAGTTCAGGACCTTATACTCTATAAAAGTATCTCTTTGTGTGACCACAACGAGTAAATTTGGATGTTCGCTAACGTCAAACTTTACACAAAAATCAAGATTAAATAACAGCTTCTTGGTATTTTCGTAATAAGGAACAATCTATTAATTAATTTCAAAATGTTGTCAGTCATAATAGTAGATCAGAGAATTCCCTACAATTTGGTATGAATAAGTTTTGGTTTACTGCAGGGAGTAACAAAATATCAGGGGGCAAAAAAGCTAAATATAAGGGTCTACCCTTGCAGCTCAAGCTCAGCTCGAATGTATAGTCTTAACTGCTGAAATTAAATTAAAAGATAAGGTTTTAGAATAAGGAAGCTGTTTCGATGACCGCCAAACTTAATTTCACAATATGATGATGATTATACTAGCTCATACTCGTACCTATATTAGTTTTGCTGCTATTATAGCATACTTACTCCTTTAGGTATGTTGTAATCGCAAATTATTGTATCTTTGGTGAGTTGCCGTCCGTTACCAATAACAACAGGATACATTCTGTAAAACAATAGTAAAAATGAGATTGTGTTTACTTTCTCTAGTGGACTTTGTAGCCTTTCCACAATAGCAAATGATATAATGAATGATATGTATAACAAAATTCAACAACCTAGTTTAAACTTGCCTTTACACAAGTTTAAGAAATCCAATAAAAGTACTCTCCTGAAAAAAGCTTATTATACTGTTGAAGATTAATTTTTAAAAAATGCAACCACCGAGTTCCTTGCTGGTTCTTCTCGGTAGGAACGGTATTCCGAACCAGTGGTAGATTCACTTGACGATTCAAAAGCACTCGTAAAAGTTAATTTGAATAAAAAAAAATTCAGTTTGAGTTTAAAATGATAAAATGATTTATTTATTTCACGTAGGACAGCGGAGGTCCCGGCTTCGATCCGCGGCAAGGTCAATTTGGGAATTTATAATTTCGGAATGTTCCCTGGGGGTACCTACTCTCTTTCTCTAAAACGAAACTTCGCAAACAAACGAACGAAATTTCGTTAACTCCTCTCCTACATTTAAATATTATCTCTATGCTCCTCTCTATTTCGTTTTCGTACACGCAGACGAAGTACGGATCCATAAAAAAATTTTGTGACCGATTGGATTGAACGATTTTGAGTGGGTCTAACAACAGACTAATTACGTTCGTTTGCGAAGTTTCGTTTGAGAGAAAGAGAGTAGACCCCCTGGTCTGGCCTGGTGGGAGGCTTCGGCCGTGGGTAGTTACCACCCTACCGGCAAAGACGTGCCGCCAAGCGATTTAGCGTTCCGGTACGATGCCTTGTAGAAACCGAATAGGGGTATGGTGAGATCGCAGTCAAGGCCTAACTTGTAGTGGATAAATAAAAAAATATTTTTCCAATTCGGAATGTTACCTTAAAACTTCCTTGATGCAGGCTTTTAAATACGGCATCTGAGTAACATCTCCTGCCTTCAAAGCGCGTCCTTGCAATACATTAGTTATCTCTGTATAGAGCTTCTCTTGCACGTCTGGTCGTAGAGACAGTTGGTACAGTGTTGATGCTACTGCATTTGAAGTCTAGGAACATAAAGCCATCTTTGAAATATTAAAGGATATAAAAAGAACTTTGTGGGAATGTCATTAGAAAGAAAGCAACTGATGAAAATTTAGCTACTGTTGCTTTATTTTCAAGTTCACAAGCCAAATCCATCAATCAAGTTTAGTGAGCTGCACAAATCATTAAATTTCTTTGGAAACGTGCTGGTTTCTTCGCCATATTTTTATCTTCCTCAACTCTGACCCTGAGCTGTTATTTTATTGAAGCTTTAAATCCATACATATCACAAAACTGCCTCGTTGGTCTAGTGGTTAATAGGTTCGACTGCGGCAGACGAGGTCCCGGGTTCGAGTCCCGGGTCGGGCCATAACAAGTATTGGGTTTTTCTGGCAAGAAATTCTTAGTACTAGCCCGGAGTTAGGAAGTTGGCGGTGTTTCACCCCCGTGCCTCGGAGAGCACGTTAAGCCATCAGTCCCGGTTATTATCACTAACATGATAATAGTCATCAAAGGCCGCCAACCCGCATTGGAGCAGCGTGGTGGGTCTAAGGTCTAATTCCCTGTCTCCTATGAGAATGGACATTAATAGGATGTAGTGGTAGTGGTATCTAGATATTCAGCCCAAATTAAGGAGTTGGTCAAGTGGCAAGCAGGCAGTGGCGTGCACAGGGCTTGAAGCTAGGGTAGGCATTACTTTGTCAGAATACCTATTTACTGACTGAAAATGAACATTGACCTATTTCCATTAGGGTAAGCGGTGCTTTTGTGCCTCTATGAGCTGCACGCCACTGCTGAAGCAGCTGGTGACTTAAATACGAACCGTATCGATTCCAACAAGGAACATATCTAGGGCTGCTACAGCCGCGACCCTGGGCCCGGCCGCTGTCACCAGGTCTTGCAGCAGTGACTTGCTTCCGTTCACTTCGCACTCCTTCAGCGCTCTTTCTACGTGTGTCTGAGTAACACTGAAAAGTTAAAGGTATTTTACTAGATAAGTTTTAAATTTAAAGTTCCTTCTCCAATTTTCTTTTGTGTGTTTTTCTTTCTTTATGTTCGATCCATACTAGGTAATTGACCGAGCGAAGCGAAGGTCTCTGAGTCTACTTGAGTGAATTGGCACTTGTCCGTCCGTCCGTCTGTCCGTCTGTCAGAGCCTTATAACTTCTGAATTACTGAATGTAATTACTTCAAATTTAAATATAATATGTAAACCAATGGCCTCCCGCCGAATATGGCTTAAAAAGTTATAAAAATCTTTATTTCAGGGGGGCTCTCATAGAAGCGAATGCGGAGTAAAATATTTTTTATAGCGTTACATAGGGTTGCGGTATATCATTTTAAAGATAATGAGGAACAGAGTCCAAAAATTTTTTTTTTTAAATTTTTCCCCTAAAATTGACGAAATGGAAGGCTTTCAAAGTGGAGATTTTCTGACGTCCAAAGATGACCTCAGAACTCCCAATTTTCTGAAAGGCTGAGCCTGAAACTTGATTAATTATTTGAATTATATCCTGTACTTGAACAACAAATACTAAAATCAGATAAATATTATAAGGAAACGAAATTATTTAATTTTTAATGAGCTTCATTATTTTTAACAAACTTCACAATTATGTCAATAGATGGCGCTCTGTACAAGTTTATTCGTTTGTGCTTAAAAAGAAAAGGCTGAGCCTGAAACTTGATCACTTATTTGAATTATATCCTGCACTTGAACAACAAATACTAAAATTAGATAAATATTCTAAGGAAACGAAATTATTTAATTTTTAATGAGCTTCACTATTTTTAACAGAACTTCACAAAGATGGCGCTCTGTAAGTTTATGGATACCGCGAGGTCTCAGTTCGGGGCGAACCACTAGTATTATAAATGCGAAAGTGTGTCTGTCTGTCTGCTACGCTTTCACGGCCCATCTGTGCAACCGAGTTTGATAAAATGCGATACTGCGATAGGTTGTATCCCGGGGAAGGACATAGGCTACTTTTTATCCCGGAGAATTTAAGAGTTCCCGCGGGAATCAAAAATCTTTATCCACGCGCACGAAGTCGCGGCCATCATCTAGTAAAGATTATTTCATTCTGTAATGTAGGATAAGAATATTCAAGAAATAATTGTGAGTAGACTAAGATAATAATATGTATTTTTGTCCATCTATAAATTGTGTCACTTATCATTTACTCTCTCGTAATAAATGCATATTAGGTCGGACGTGTTTTCTTATTATAATATAATAACACATTCATTCATTCATTCATGACATGAATATTTCATGTGAATTTTGTAAACAAATAACTGACAGTTTCATGACAAGAACAGGTAAATTGATAACAACCACCAATACGTTGTTTCTCGAAGTTAACAAGACCTTTGCTTACTGTATGGGATAAGTTTTCGTAAAGAAGTATGAAGTAAACCCCTACCTGAGGATAGTATCAAGAGCAGCGACGTATCTCTTGAACATGGTGGTAGGGTAGATCCTCCACCACGGCGCCCGTAGCTCCAACTCCCCGACACAAAGGAAGAACGTGTTCACAGCGTCGATCAGGCGTTGACTTTCCGACCCTTCGTGTGACTCGAAACAGCCAAGCCGGGTGTCCAGTGCGATCAGTCCTAAAGCTGAAAACTAGTATAATTAAATACACCCGCTTTCAGCCAAAGCAGCGCAAGTGTTGCGGATGGTTAGGATTGGCATCGAAAAAAGAGAATAATATCTCGAGTTTCGATGGCAATTCTGGCCATTTTTGTTGTGTACCATATAATTAGTTTATATTAATTAGTAATTATTAGTGAATAATGTACCTATATATAATTGTTTACTTATTAATTTTGTTATTCTACAGAGAGGCATATTCTCTTTAAATAAAGATTAAAAAAAAAAAAAGTACGCAATCAAATATCACTGATAAATAACGGTGAAAGTAAACATCGTGAGAAAACCTCCACGCCCGAGTGTTCTTGATAATGTTTATATCCCTTTCCATTGTGAGAGGAGACCCGTGCTCAGTCTGGGTTGAAATTAATGAAAAAACCGGTCAAGTGTGAGTTAAACTTGCGCACAAATGGTTCCGTACCACCACACAATGTTTTTTTTTTAGTAAAAAACAAGGAAGATGTCATAACAACACGTAATTAGCTGCGAAATAACTGGCTTACATATGGTGCTAAACTAGCGCCTTAAGTAGCGTTTGACATACAATTCGACACCCTATAGGTATAAGTACGGAATTAACGATTTTCAGATTAGGTATTTTGCTAGATAATTGTACAGTGAGACCTTGCTTCTTGCCAAATTTCATGATTCTAGAGTAACGGGAAGTATTTATAGCTTTCGATTTATTGTCGAGTATCAAAATATGCAATACTAGATGATTCCCGCGACTTCGTCTGCGTGGATTAAGATTTTTTGATTCCCGCGGGAACTCTTTAATTTTCCGGGATAAAAAGTAGCCTATGTCCTTCCCCGGGATACAATCTACCCCTGTACCAAATTTCATCAAAATCGGTTGAACTGATGGGCCGTGAAAGCGTAGCAGACAGACAGACAGACAGACAGACAGACAGACAGACACACTTTCGCATTTATAATATTAGTATGGATATGCAAAATATTAGGCGGCATATAAACGGCCGTATTTTTTATTGCATTGGCTTAGAAGCTTTTTTACAGCTCCAAAATTACCGTAGACCTAAGTATTTGATATTAATTTCAACTTGATGCCTCCACGCGTTCCCGAGGAAAAGGTGATTAGAGAAGACACCGCGAGGCGCGAATGTAATCTGTGCTGCGTCGCGAAGCACGCGGCGGGTGCGGGACGCGCGGGGTGCGCGCTGGTTAGGTCATAGATGAGACACGCAGAAGTGACACTAAGTATTTTCTGCCTATTGGGTTATTCAATGAGACTATGTACTTTTGAATTTATGCAGTGTGAGACTGCATAAAGTGCACATATGAAATAAGATAATAGTAGACCTAGTTTTATAGACGGAAAAAAATAATTAAAAAGTAAAAACAAAAAGATATGCATTTTATACAACTTTAACCTTTTTATTAGGAACTGTTGACACTATAAAAGAAAATGTTATAACTTAACCAATCATGTTAAAAAATAATAGTGACATTTTTATCTTATTCTACCTTATCATTATAGAAATGAAGTGAAAAAAACATCGTTTCCTATAATAGTTATTTGTGTAAAAAGAGTGCAAAATTTTTTTTGTTAAATTTTTAAAGTTTTACTGTAATTAATTACCGAGAAACTAAAGAAGTTTCAAAATGGCGCTGACTTTTTTAAATTTTGGTACCAGTTTCCTGTTTTGTGATCCTAGGGATCCTCAGATATCGATTTTGAACGAAATCGGTACAATAACAAAGAATTTCAAAATGGCGCTGCCTTTTTTAAATTTTGGTAACAGTTTCCTGTTTTGTGATCCTAGGGAGCCCCAAATATTGATTTTAATGAAATCGGTCGATTAATAAAAAAGTAATAATGTAAAATGTATGATCGTAGGTGTCTCATCTGTAGGTAAAATTCACTTTTAATCTATGATATTCCGAGAAATGGTGGAACGTGGGTGAATCAGTAGAAAAATATCTTCAAAAATTTGTTTTGGTTTGTTTTCGTAAACGTTTTGTTTACTTAACGATGATATGTCACGCCACAATCTTTTTTATTTACAGTTGTATTATTTTTACACGTTTTTATAACGCACGACGGCATTTTAAAATTTTCGTGCGAGCACAATTTCGACACGCGGCCGCGAAGAGCGTAGGCGAGAGACTAAATAAGGTGAAGCCGGCCGGCCGCAAAGCATGGCGCAAATTTTTTGTTTGCGGCGTCGGTTCTAGTACTTGTACATATAATTCAATGTTGACAGTCAGTCAGACAGACGGACAACGAAATAACCTCAAGAGTTAGGTATTTGTTGGTTCATGAAAAACTCACATTCTAAAGACCATTTGTGAACTTCGTTTAAAAAGTCATCAGGGGTTTCCATGTCCTCGTTTCTTGTTTCACGAATTCTGTAAACAAAAATATTTCTTGACAGTAATGCTCCCATTCAATGAAAAATATTTTGAACTACTAACACATACCTACTATTGTTTATTATTATCTATTAGTTTACTACTAGATGATGCCCGCGACTTCATCTGCGTGGAATAAGATTTTTCGATTCCCGCGGGAACTCTTTAATTTTCCGGAAAAAAGTAGCCTATTTCCTTCCCCGGGATACAAGTTTCAACCTATCCCTGTACCAAATTTCATCAAAATCGGTCGAACTGGTGGGCCGTGAAAGCGTAGCAGACAGACAGATAAACGGACAGACAGATAGACAGACAGAAACACTTTCGGATTTTTAATATTAGTATGGATTTATGTAATTACAATTACTAACCTAGGATAAGTCCACTTACCCTTATCGACCTACTAGGTAGCTGATGCCCGCGTCTCCGTCCGCGTGGCTAAGTTTTTTTTGATTCCCGCGGGAACTTAATTTTCCGGGATAAAAAGCCTTAGTCACTCTCCAGGTCCTCAACTATAACCATGCCAAAAATCACGTAAATCCGTTGCTCCGTTGCGGCGTGATTGAAGGACAAACCAACAAACCAACAAACAAACACACTTTCGCATTTATAATATTACTAGCTGATGCCCGCGACTCCGTCCGCGTGGTTTAAGTTTTTTTGATTACCTCGGGAACTCCCTAATTTTCCGGGATAAAAAGTAGCCTATGTCACTTTCGAGGTTCTCAACTATGCCCATGCCAAAAATCACGTCGATCTGTTGCTCCGTTGCGGCGTGATTGAAGGACAAACCAACAAACAAACACACTTTTGCATTTATAATAATAGCATACTAATATTATAAATGCGAAAGTATGATGTTGTCTGAATAATAGAAGATTCATTCATTCATTTTGTGTACACTTACCTATCGACAAAAGCATCAGCCACTTCTCCCACTTGGTCTGTGTACTGCGCAGCTGCACCAGTGCTGAGTGCCACACGAGATACCTTGGTCCGAAATGCTGACCACGAGTCGCCGTGTCTGTGAAGTTTACACAAAAATATTGAAATGAAAACTTCTTTAGCCGCGTTGAGCAGTTTTTGGTAGGGGGTAAACTTGTGGATTCGCGTCACCGACACCGACATGCTCGCGTTGTTACGGAGACAAAAGGTCTCTAATATAAATATACTACATTCGTACTTAATTAAACTTTAATGCCTTAGTTTCAGGTCTATATTTTAATTATTTTAAATATACTAGCTTATGCCCGCGACTTCATTCGCGTGGATTTTAGATCTTATCGAGTCCCGTGGGAACTGGTTTTTTCCCCAGGATAAATGTATATGAAACTGAAAAAATGACCGTCAATCTGTCAATATATTTGAAGATCTCTCTACTGTCAATGGGGCTGATTCTGTAGTGCACAATCTCGAAACTAAACTAAAATTAGAGCATTACAAATATTGCTAACCCTTTCATAATACTCCCTACGGAAAGGGACGGAACTAGATTTAAAGCTGCCATTTTAGTTTAGTTTAGAGATTGTGTTATACAGAATCAGCCCCATTATGTCTCATTCACTTTTGTATATGATTAATAATTGATTAATAATTTGTGAAGATTTATTTTTTTACTTTTCCGTACAATTTTTCAAACATTTTCTTTCATGAGAACCTTCTCCTTACAATAACAAACACAACAAAAAAAGAATTAGCGTAATTGGTCCAGCCGTTCACGTGTGAAATCAATTGAAAGGATGGGCCGTAAAGTAAAACAGACACAAATTATGGATTTGATGATACTTACACAGCAATGACACCAGCGCAATCCTTTTCAGCGCCGAAGAAGTCTTTCCTCAACTTGTGCTTGTAATAATTCAACGATGGCATTGATGGCCTGAAACATTTAATAATTATATATCACCGTAAACCGCGTGCGGATTGAAATAGTAATCTTTGGAACCCTTATATAAAATACAATACAATACAATATTCTTTATTTGCATGAATACAGATACAGTGGGTGATATTAAAACTGTGTACCTACTGAAATTATATCATGATCCGATGTAATCAGCCATTTCTGGCATGCAAATGTTAAATTTTACAAACAAGTTAGTAGGTAAGTTGTAAAAATTGACTTACTCGTTTAACCCTCTAAAAGATCTCCCTGGTGCAGTAGTAAGGGTTTAGAAAGACGGACTGCATTAGGACTGCACGCCGACTGCAAAACTGCAGTTTCGAAGCAGTTATTCTGCAGATGGCATAACCGCAATAGAACTGCATTTGAACTGGACAGCAGCTTGTTTATTACCATTAGAACTGCACACCGACTGCTAGCGGACTGCGCAGTCGATTTGCAGTTTCGATGCAGTTATGCCAACTGCATAATAACTGCAACAAAACTGAAATTTTGCAGTCAGCCTGCAATACGTATGTCGAGACACTATCGCAAAGCAATTTAGCCTTCCGGTACGACTAACTATGATGCCCGCGACTTCGTCCGCGTGGATTGATGTTTTTTAATTCCCGCGGGAACTCTTCAATTTTCCGGCATAAAAAGTAGCCTATCTGTCCTTCCCCGTGATATAAACAATCTCTGTATAAAATTTCATCAAAATCGGTTGAGTAGTTGGGCCGTGAAAGCGTAGTAGACAGACAGACAGACACACTTTCGCATTTATAATATAATTAGTATGGATAGTATGGATTATTTGAAATAACTGAAAATTATTTACCTGTGTGGGGTTCCGTCTTCTCCCCGAAAGACCCTCTCCACCTCGCTGGCATCGAAGACGAAAAGCATGTCTGGTCTACCGAGTAGGCCGGCCATTTTGACGCACTTGCCATACTTCTCGCGCAGGGACAAGCATACTTTGTCCACGTGTTCTACTGAGTAGCCTCCTGAAAAAAATATGCATGTACCTGCATTTTTTTTATCCACTACAAGTTATACCTTGACTGCAATCTCACCTGATGATAAGTGATGTCTAAGATGGTAGCGGGATATTCAGTTAGGGGCGTGGCAGTTATGTTAAAGTTAAACCCATACCCCTAATATAACTGCCATGCTCCTAACACTATTAGCGCACTACAACCTTAGACTGCATCATCACTTACCATCAGGTGAGATCGCAGGCAAGGGCTAACTTGTACTGAATAAAAAAAAATTTAGAAAAATGCTAGCTAAGCAGTGAACTCAATATTATCGTTCCACAAATCAAATAGGAAGGTAAGTGCAATTGAAGATGATTGTCTTAGATACTCTATGTAATGCTGATTATCTCGTTACTTTCACGGGATAGTTGTAAGAAGAACAACTTTATACGGAGTTTATCTCATTGAAGATCTACTCTCTAGTCACGAGAAGGTATTGTCGGTAGGGATCAAAGAGCTGGTGGACTTTTTTAGAAGGCACTTGACGAAAGCAAACTGTTTGTACTTGTTAGCTGGCCCTTTTAACACAAGTATTGTCGTCATCAGTTATTACATTGGTATAATCGTAATAACTGTAGTATTGTTGTGATTGGCTTAAATTGCCAATTAAAAAGTCAGTATTAAGATAGTCTCAACTGTCAACCAGAGTTGATTGCGATCATCACATTCAGAATGCGAAGGGTTTTGGTCTTAGCGGGCAGGTGCCGATTGTCTTACTTTACATACTTTTGAGAATATCATAAAGAACTCAGCCCCCCTAGCATGGGCCGGAGATAAAAATTTTATCCCCCGAGTTTATCCACTGACAAGAGATAAAATTAACTTATCCACCTCTCAGAGCACGGCAACAGGGGAGAGGAGAAGTTTATTCCCGTTTAACATTTCACGAGGACTCGGGGGACTATTTACCCACCGTTATTTAGCGTTTTTATTTATTTATTTAGGAATAAAATTTTTATCCTTTCCTCGGGGAGAAAATTGTCTCGGCCCATGCTAGGGGGCAGGAATGAAAGTTTCCTCACGATGTTTCCCTTCACATTTAAAGCAAAATATTATATTTGATTGCTTAAAACGCACATAGTTCATAAAAATATAATACAAAATAATTCTTTGATGCCTTTGGACCTAGTCCATACTAATATCCATACTAATATTAAAAATGCGAAAGTGGGTCTGTCTGTCTGTCTGCTACGCTTTCACGGCTCATCCGTTCAGTCGATTTTGTTGTAATTTGGTACATGTGTAGGTTGTATCCCGGGAAAGGACATTAGCTACTTTTTATTCCGGAAAATTAAAGAATTCCCGCGGGAACCAAAAAATCTTAACCCACGCGTACGAAGTCGCGGGCATCATCTTGTTCTTTATAATTTGGTTCTCATAAATATCCAACTATCTTATAAATACCGACAGTTCATGAAAACGATGTGTGTCATACTTCCCTCTATGATATTAAGGATGGATGGATGATCAAGTGCTTTATAGAATTTTCCGACCAGCTCCTGTGCTACAATTCAAGTAATATAGAGTGAGAGTTGCCACACACTAGCATCCGGCGCGGGTAATAGCTCCGGATAGGTTTCACTGCGGTTAACATGGCAATACCTAGTCTAGAAAAGGGCATGAATCTCTAGGTACCTAGGTACAACTCCGCAGAGCTAAGTTATTGCGAAAGCATTGGTACTACTTAGATTAGAGATGACTGCCTCGTTGGTCTAGTGGTTAGCATGTTCGACTGCAACCAACGAGGTCCCGGGTTCGAGTCCCAGGTCGGGCCATAACAAGTATTGGGTTTTTCTGACAAGAAATTCTCAGTACTAGCCCGGAGTTAGGAAGTTGGCGGTGTTTCACCCCCGTGCCTCGGAGAGCACGTTAAGCCGTCGGTCCTGCGCCTGATCTCTCTCCGGTCGTGTCGGATCTTTCGTCCCATTGGGCTATGAGAGCAAAGGAACAGAGAGTGCACTTGTGTACACTTGTGCACTATAATATCTCCCGCGCAGGTGGCTAATCTCTGTGGAGATTGGCCGCCGTGGTCGAAATTCGATCGGGAGGACTACTTAGATAAAACTGTGATAGCCTAGTGGTATCAGACTTATAGACGTTCGGTCTCCTCTTCAGGTGCCCTGTATTGAGCTTATACCCTTACGTCGCGGACGTTCTATCCTGTTTTGTCAGAAGCGTGTTTTCGCCCTAAATAGCCTACATTTTGACGACCTCCCTGGCGCAGTGTTGAGCGCTGTTGTCTTAACGTGGGAGGGGTCCCGGGTTCGATTCTCGGCAGGGTCAATTTGGGAATTTCTGAATTACTGAATTTTCTCTGGTCTGGCCTGGTGGGAGGCTTCGGCCGTGGCTCTAAGTTACCACCCTGCCGGCAAAGACGTGCCGCGAACAGCTTGTAGTTGATAAGTTATCAATGATAACAAAAAAAAACGTTATATTTTTATTATATTACAGTATATATTAAGCAGGCAGATAGATTAAGTAAGGTAAAGAGAATTAGAATACGGAACACCGAGGCCCGAGGGACACACCTATAAATTTCGATTGGAACACCAAAAGTGAAATTCGACTATTCTAGCGATTGGATGTTAACGGGCTAACGTAAGTATCTTGTACCTAGGTAATGACTATAATAACCGATAGCAATAATTCAGTTGTTCTTTCAACCGTGAAGAATTGCATCAAATAGGAAACGCATCCAAACTTCATGTTTAGGTAAGTACCTACGTGTTATTTTAATTGTAAACAATTACATAAACATTAAAATTTGTTTTTTTAACCACTTTAATTCTTCCTACACTTAATGCGTACGTGGGTAACGTACCTAACGTGAGTGGGGTGGGTACGTAACTAAGTATAGTTCGCGCGTGAGTAGAATGCAGAGTAAATGTATGGTGACACATACATTTACTCTGCATTCAACTCGCGCGCGAACTGTACATTGGAACTTGTTATTATGCCGGTTAAATATTTCTTTTTATTTTAATTTCAATAGACACTAGCGATGCTGTCACCGGGTCAAATAAGTTTGACGGACTGTACACGCAATACACAGAGTGTGTGTTCCGTTCATAGAAATATGAAGACTATAGAAGTAAGATTGTGTTTTTAATTTGTCACTAGGTAGGATTTTCCTAGTGATGGGTCGGATATTTGTTGATTATGTATATTATTGTATAATTATCATACGTAATCTATCAAATATAAAGGGATGATTTTTGTATAAAAAATCATTTAATAGAGGATGCTTTAGTATCTATAAAGAACCTAAAAGTTTACAGTTACCTACAGTTTATTTTTTATTTTTGGCTGCCTGTTAACCGATCACGTTCAAACCAGTGAATACCTACTTACTATCAAGTTGCAATATGGATTGATTACAACTTGACATACTTTCTGCCCTGGGATACCTAACTCAGAGAATATTTTTATCCCAAAAATTATAGGGTTCCTTCGGGATAGGTGATGACAGATTTTAACAATAATTATAAAAAAATATACAAACCATAGGTACTATAGCTTGGCAAAAAAGTCGTGAAATAAATAGGGGCGCCACTGTCGCAAAATTTTCTTGAATCTAGCAACCCGAACTAGCCCGCATAGTACGACAGATTAGTTTTAATACTTAACTACTTTACTGAAATCAAAGTAGTACATATTTTATTGATTACAAATTTCTTATATTGGATAGAAGCAGGCGTTACTTTGCGTAAGTCCATGATACTGAAAAAACTAGAAGTTTAATTCGCTATAATCCGCCACAGAATGTATAATTCTTTGGCGGATTATAGCGAATTAAACTTCTAGTTTTTTCAGTACAAATTTCTTGTTATTTATTTATTTAATACTAAAAATAATGATAAATAACCTTATTTAAACCCAAATAGCAACTAAATAATTTATAAAAGAAGGTAAAATTTTAACTATATTACTAGTTACTAAATTAATTAAAACTAAAAAAAATCTTTACGTGGTTGGCACCACACACCTTATAATAATTACGCACGGGGTTATTAATTAAAATGCAGTTTAGTTAGTAAGTTTCAATATATTTTATTTTATTTACATACTACATGTACAAAGAATATAATTTGCCCAAAATATCGTCTTCCAAATATCCCATTTCAAAATGAAATGATGACAGTATAATACCGCAAATATCTAATGTTTTAGAAAAAAATTAGAAAAGAATTCTAATTAGAAAAACTCGTATTATCTAAAAATTATTGCATCAGTGTAACAATCGTGATGACCTCTGATTGGCTGCACTTACGGCGTTCTTGGTGTATCAATGCATTTTAACCTTTAGCGGGAGAGTGGAAGCCATTGCGATCGTTACACCCAATCAATTTTAGAGAATACCACCAACTTTCGTTATTTGATTATGATTGCTTCATGAAGGTTAAACGGAGGAATATTCGTAAATAGCTAAATACCATCGACAGCTAAAATCATACTTCAGAACCCTTCCTTTGGGCTTTGTCGTAGTCGGGTAAAAATTGGTACAATATAATATCCGATCTTATATAAGTATATAAAAATCTCGTGTCACGATGTAGGTATGTTCGGGATAAACCCTGAAACTACTGAACCGATTTTGATCAAGTTTCGTAACTATCTGTAATTTGGTCTAACTTAAAAGATAGGATAGTTTATTTGTTTTATTCTTATAGATAAGTTGACTTTCTTGTCGTGATAACGCCTATTTCTTGGGGTAAATTTATAGTGGGTATAGCATTTGATTTCAGTCGCCTACATTTGGTGTATTCGTTTGGCAAAAATGAGTCTTCTGTGAAATGTTTTGAGCAAATACGACTGTTATGCCGCGGTATCCTATTAGGTCTTTTTATCATTTCTATCCATTTCCTTTTTATTAGTTCATTTTTAAGGAAATCTACAACATAGAGATTAGAGAGTACATAATACTCGTATGTACGTACTAGTGCAATAATTATCAATAATCTATTTCACAGCACTAGTAACCTAAAAGCGTTTTGGCGAAATATCATTATTATTATTAAATAAGTATGTAATTGAGTACTTAAACATATTTATTTACTTTTTCTTACCTTTGCTTACCTATTTACTAGTAAAATCCTTAGTCTTAAACAAGAACCATTGCCAAAACTCACCGATGAAACCCGACAGATTCTGTATCATTTTATTTTCTTAAACTATTGGATTTACGTCCCTCAAAGGCACAATACATTTTTTGTGGACACTTGGCTTTGATTTTAGAGCTTTATGCACCTTAGAAATTTACTTTAAATAAAGAAATTCTTAAAAATCTTTTCTGTAACCTCGAATGTAAACAAACAAATACTAAGCAACAAAATTATGTGTACAGTTAACGACCCGTATTATTCGTACAAGAATAGGGTATTTTGAATTTGACAGTATTAAAAGATAAAAGATATAATTTGACAATCTGAACCTTGTGACCAGTTGCTAATCGAATAGACACAAACAGCGATATTTTGTTTCACTCACACTTACGTGATGGTAATAAACAGAAATTGGATAAAATATAGTATTCTTAGTTTTTATTTTAGTCCTACCTCCTTAGACGGCAGTCGTAATTCCTTCCTCCAAGGTTCCGTTATAAGCACTGCGAGCACTGGCAGTGCTCTTTACTGGGGACTTCCAGTGCTCTCAGTGTATTTCGGAACGCACCCAGAATGGGTAAAAGCTATAAGTTCAGAATATCTTGTCAATGTACGATCACGTAGGATTCCGTAGTCATGCCACAGGGTAGATAAACCTCCTGTCATGCTATTTGCCAAAAACTGACGGTAGTAAGGGACAACGCTAGATTAAATTCTGTCATTTATGCTTAGTTTAGAGATTGTGTTGAGCAGAATTGGCCATAATGTCAGGCCAAATATGTTGTATACACCGTCTTATAAACAGCTATATTTATATTATACTTATATAGTTTTTTGATTCCCGGAAAATTAAGGAGCTCCTTAATTTTCCCGTATGAAGAGTAACCTATGTCCTTCCCCGGAATGTAACCTATCCCTGTACCGAATTTCATCAAAATTGATTGTCTTTACAATCGTGCATTGTCGAGTCAACATCTCCTGAGGATGCTCCGGTTTCGGAGTGAAACGTACGTTGAGAGTGATTTGGAAGATTTGTGTGGTGTGGTGCTGTGCCGGTGCGAATTGCTGGGTGGTGGGTGTTCGCATGCTATTGGTGAAGGACACGCACTGTACCACATAGATTTGTCTACTGTGGCAGATTATAGCGAATTAAACTTCTCGTTAATTCATCAAAATCTTTCGGAATGATGGACCGTATAAAAGCGTAGCAGACAGGTAAACTTTCGCACTTATAATATTAGTATGGAAGTATGGATTCGCCACAACGCTATACTTAGAGCGTTTTACAGAAGACAGTAAGTGCAAAAAACTCATAAACGCAGCATTATTACGAAAACCCGTGACGCATTCAGTAATAAACTGCTAACTTCCGTTCGTTTCGGTTTACCTACTTTTTTAAACACATGTCTCTACCGTCGCTACTAGTTACTACATTAATTTTCACTTTCCACGATTCTATGTTCGCTCGGGCTTAGCGTTACGTCTTCGTCGGTAGAGTGGTAACTTTAGCCACGGCCAAAGCCTCCAAAGCAATCCTAATGATTAAAAATTCCTAAATTATTCCTGAATGGAATGGAACCCGGAACTTTCATATTATGACCACCATGCTCATTTTTATTGATTCGCGCCATGGATCGAACCCGGTACCTCCGACACACAGCGCTTACCGCTGCGCCAAGGACGTCGCGGGTCGCCACTCGCCAGTTATTTCCATAAACTGCCTCGTTGGTCTAGTGGTTAGCATGTTCGACTGCGGCTGACGAGGTCCCGTGTTCGAGTCCCGGGTCGTGCTATAATTAGGTAAGTATTGGGTTTTTCTGACAAGTAATTCTCAGTACTAGCCCGGAGTTAGGAAATTGGCAGTGTTTCACCCCCGTGCCTCGGAGAGCACTTAAGCGCGTAGTATCGCTTGATCTCTCTCCGGTCGTGTCGGATTTTTCATCCCATCGGGCTATGAAAATACGATCAGAAAGTGCACTAATAATATTATCTCCCGCGCAGATGGCTAAACTCTCTAGAGACTGGCCGCCATGGCCGAAATTCGGTCGGGAAGACATTATATTATTTCAATAAAGTTATAAAGTATAAAAAGACTCCAACGAACACAAGCAGGTAGATACCTACTCAGTATCTACTCAGAGACCTCGCTGGTCGGTCAATTATAATTTGATAATGGCATCGTTAATTTGAAACAATAACCTTGCCCCTATTCCCAGATTTTGTAACGCCTCATCATCATTATCATTAGGAAACTTTCGCGTTCACGATTTGTATTCAGACCGCAGACAATATTTAACGTTGCGATCATTGATATGCAATAAAGTAGCATGGTGTATTTTATAAATCACTAACTGATGCCCGCGACTTCATCCACGTGGATTTAGGTTTATTTTAAAAATCCCGTGGAAACACTTTGATATTACGCGACTTTCCAGCAGGCCGAGTGGGACCTTCTTTACGTATTCGATAGCGACAACGTTAAAAGGCATCGATCGAGCGCCAGCTGTCAAGTGCTTGACATTTTACAATTCCATACAAATCGTAGTTAACGTTTAACTGGATGGAATGGGAGGAAATTCTTCCATTGAGTAAAATTGTGTCGACGCGTTTGCGTCGAAACGAACACTTTCGCATTTTTATTAAAAGTGGTGGTCTACAAATAAATATATTTTATTATATGAAAATTACTACATAAATATACTGCATTATTTAGGGGCGATATATTTTATCCTGACGCAAAAAATAATAAAATATTAAAAGAAAAAATCTCAATTTTGGACTGCTCTACCAGATTATAGGTACGTGTACAACTTAAGAACCTAGTAGTTAAAAAAATTCAAAACTATTGGTCATTTTCATTTCACGTTATTCAATCCTACGAATCACGGATTATTTTACCCATACCTTTTCCAACCAGAAAATCAATTAAATATTTGTCTAATTACTTGAGTAACTTTAATAAGTATTTCGTCATTTTACCTATGTTGCTTCTTAACCAAAGTTCCAACCTATTAGAATTAATTAACAAGAATTACATAAATAAAACTGAATAAAATAAATATTTATATTAAAATTTAAAATTTCCAGACATCAATATACGTACCTTCTATTCCAATAAATATGTATATAATAATTTAATGCGCGAAAAAAACATTTAATTACAATATTTAGCCGGTTTTTGGTTTGGCCTTGAAAAAGAGATATTTCCTTTAACGAAATCGTGAGAAAACCTATAAGTAAGCCCGCGAGAGCTCTTCATAAATTGTTCTCAGAGTGTGTGATATCTGCCAATTCGCACTTGGCCAGTGGACAATGCCCTAACCCTTCTCATTTTGAGAGAAGACTCGTGCTCAGCAGTTGTTACTCGTTAGCCCGTACTAGGTATAAACTTGTTAAGAGGATATGGCATGAACGGGAAACTTTGAGAATAGGTATTGAACAGTTATATTGCCGTCGCGCTGCTCCTCGAATAGAATTCCATAACACCCGATAGGGACAACTGTAGCTTGGACCGATAATACCTATGAAAAACAGTCGAATTCTTACTCTCGTATTTTTCTGTTTCCTCCTCCAAAACATAACCGATTTTAATTCTTTTTTTACGAATAATTTAAGAAGGACTGGGGCTATGCCGGTATATTTTTCTTTTTTTTGATTATATCCGTCAAATTTATTTGCAGGATCTCTGATGATGGCACGAAAACTGGGCCATTTTTTGCCATTTTTGAAGGTTCCTTGTTCTTAAAATAATTAATTTATTGAAAAAAGCAAAACATAGGAGCATGGCACGGACACATATGGATTTTATGGAGCAAGAATATTTTCTCTATTGTAATTATCCACGGAGGAAACAGAAAAATGTTTTTGTATGGAGAAATCGCCGGGAGAATTCCTCTTAAAGGCTCCGTGGCCGATTCTGTAGACGTACGTATAGATATAGAATAGCTTTTGTCCTAGATAATTATTCGCTTTCATCCGTTGCTTTCATCTAAATCAAAAACGGATCAAAATTGTACCTATAAGTACCAACTTAAACTAAAAAAAAGTAAAAAACATTATCTAGGTAAGTATATATTATTTTGTTTTTGTTTATTTTCTCAAAAAGCGCTAAATCAATTTCAATAAAATTTATATGGGAGCACCTCTGAAGTATGATCTACCAAATAAAAAAAGAATCATCAAAATTGATTCATAATTGGCAGAACGATCGCGTAACATACATACAAAAAAACATGCAGTCGAATTGAGAACCTCTTCCTTCTTTGAAGTCGGTTAAAAATCAAAGATTTTCCCTTTCTGTAGACGTACGTATAGAATAGTTTTCCATGAGTAGGTAGTTAAGAATCTTAAATCCTCGTTGGCGGATTCTCGAGATAGAACTATACAAAAAAATAGCTTACCAATATAAGGGATGAATCGCCAAGTGTTTCCAAGCAAAGGCAGTGGTTTGGGACCCGGAACCTCATCCCAGGACTTCACCGAAGGCACCAGCGTCTCCAGGACGGATGTAGTGGCTGCATGCGTCGACCTGGTTCGGTGACCCGGGATTTGTCGCGTGGTATGGCTAGCTGTAGGAAAATTATTCAGTGAGAATTCCTTCGAACACGAATCAGGGCCCCAATCATGTAAGAATTGTTCATCAAACGTTAAAGATTTTTGTCAAAGTAAAATAAAACCATAACTGCATTGAATTAGAGCTCAATTTCGTCTGCCCATTCTTATACGTTTAGGGTATCGTACATACCGAAACGTATAAGAATGGGCAGACGAAATTGAGCTCTAATTCAATGCAGTTATGGTTTTATTTTACTTTGACAAAAATCTTTAACGTTTGATGAACAATTCTTACGTAATAGGGGGGCTGATGTTAGATGAGTAATTCTGTAAATCTACTTTAAAAAATCTTCTACGGAATCCTATCCTATGGTTTTGAAAAATCCTTTAGGGACTCTAATATTTCGGGATAAAAAGAAACATTTGTCGTGCCCCTGGATGCAATTACCTATATTGAACAGATGAGCCGTGTAAGTGTAACAGACAGACAGTGTATTTATGTATTATTTAAACATTATTAGTTTAGGAGGGATTTCCTCAAGCAATGTACATTCTATCTAAAAAGTTAATCTAACCTAATTAGCACCTTTCACTGTCTAGCGTCTAGTCAAGACTTTGTCTATCGTGCAATTGTAGGTCATAAATTCAGATATAACTCTTAATTTATGATTTAATTATAAATTCAAATGAATGCGAAAGTGTCTGTCTGACTTTTATCTTTTCACGACCCGATTATGGCGAAATTTGGTACAGAGATATAATCAGCATTTCAGATAGAAATACGTATAATATAGTCGTCGTTGTCATCAACTGATAGGTATACATCCACATCTGGACATAGGGTTCTTGTATGGACTTCCACACGCCACGGCCTTGCGCCATCTGGATCCAATAGCTCCCTGCCACTAGCTTGAGTTATATTGACGAACTCATTGAAATGAAATGATTTATTTCATGTAGGACAACTTGTGCCACTTATGATAAGTCGTAAGAATCTACCACCGGTTCGGAAAGCTAATTCTACTGAGAAGAACCGGCAAGAAAATCAGCAGTTGCTCTTTTCCAAAACAGAAAAATGTAACAATTTGTATATAATTTATAAGGCATACGCTACGTAACAAGTAGGTATTACGCTGACTTGTGGGTTGCTGGATGCGAAGCCGGTTGCTTCCATGCAACTTTGTCATCGAGAAAATCATCTATACTATAATAACCTCAATTTAACAGATGCTGTTTAACACAGTCTTTAAATTTTTGCATTGGAGCAATTGTGATCGCTGTAGTCTTACAGTGGGAGGTCCCGGGTTAAATTCTAAGCAGGGTCAATTCGAGAATTTCTGAATTTTCTCTGGTCTGGTCTGGTGCGAGGCTTCGGCCGTGGCTAGTTACCAACCTACCAGAAAAGACGTGCCACCAAGCGATTTAGCGTTCCGATACGATGCCGTGAAACCGATTAGAGGTATAAGTTTAATATAACAGGTTAGCCCGCTATCATCTTAAACTGCATCTTCAGTTCTTCACTTAGGTACCATCAGGCATAGGCTAACTTGTAGTGGATACAAAAAGTCCTAGTGATTTGTTTGTGATCAAATAAATATTATAAATGCGAAAGTTTGGATGGATGTATGGATGTATGGATGGATGTTTGTTACTCAATCACGTCCCAACGGCTGAACGGATCTGGATGAAATTTGGCACAGAGATAGATTATAGTCTGGGATAACACATAGGCTACTTTTTATCCCGGAAAATTAAGGAGTTCCCGCGGGAAACGAAAAACCTCGATCCACGCGGACGAAGTCGCGGGCATCAGCTAGTTTCTAATAAAAGTTCAATACATTTTTTTCCAATAACGCTGGCCTGTTCCACTAGTACCTACCCAAGTATCCCCCCGGTGGGTAAAGGTGGTTTTTTTTCCACCTATCCCTACTGGTATGGATGAATTGAAAATTATTGGCTTTCATCCCTACCAACTGGAATGTGAGCCGGTTTTTTTTATGTAGGTACATAAGTACCATTTAAACTTTCTTTTTTTATTGAAATCATTTAATTTTATTAAAATGAAAGGTGGGTTACTTTACATTAACTCCGTCTCTCACGTATGCCTCGATACGCTTCCTCGAACATCACCGGTGGAAAGGCAGATTTCGTTTTGTAATACAAGGTTAATTAATACTTTAAATTTGATCTAGACGGTTAAAGCCGAAAGGTAAAAATGAATCAGTTTCAATGTAAAAAAAATCCGCCTGGTTTAGGCTAAGCACGAGTTCGCACACCTCGAAACTTTGATAGATTTCTAGTGAATGTAAGCCCTATTGCACATTATAAGAAAATTTCTTGTATCTTGTAAGTCATATCTATATATATATAATTTGTATGCGCGTGTCTTATAAGACACCAGAAAAAATATCTTGTAATATTATGTAAGTTCTCATAAAACAACCATTGCCACTGGATTTCTTATAAGAAATTTTCTTATAATGCGCAATAGGCAAGACTGCTGCACTTTGGCCACGGATTTCTGATCGGTCTATGGCTTTGGCATACTGGACGTACTAGATCAATTCTGTGATACTGGCAACGTAGGTATCTCAAAGTTCTTTGCAGAATGGCTACAGCATTACTAAAACATTATTATCAAACAGATCACGATACGACAGACAGCAGGAAGTACCTACTATAAACAATCGAATTAACACAAAATAATACTTATATTATTATGTCGAAAATAGACCACTTCCTTATCGTGTTCGCCCATGCATCTACCAACAGCGAAGTTTTACTCGGACACTTTAAGAGTTTCGTTACTCGAGTTTCGAGACGTGCAATCTCATAATAAGAGTACCTACGCTTCATTTCCAACCGCTAATGTTGATTGCGACTGCATTATGCAACAGTACCCGGTTCGTATATTGATTCGCTTCACGGAGTTATTGCTGATACGAAGCCAGTGCATGATGTACAGAAAAAACTGTTTACTTTTACACTACTTGTATTTACTTTTTAAGTACATAGTAGGTATAATAAATGAAAATTTATTTATTTTCTCATAAACATAGATATACTTAGAACTAAAGAACGAAAACAACTGCGTTAGTATAAACAACTGCAACAATTTCATACAATAAACATTATTTGTATGAAATTGCAACGACCAATTATTATGGAAATGCATAAGTTTTCGGACAGGATCAAAGTGAAAACAATACGACTGACATAATTTACTCTGCCAGGTTTTTAAAATTTTAATTTGTCTAAAATATTTTTAGTAGGTGTATTAAGTACGGAAATTATAGAAATAAATCCATACCTACTACTTAATTTATATTATAAAATGCGAAAATAAGATGTCTAACTGTTAGCCTAGCTGATATCTTTTCAAGGCTTATCAGTTTGATCTATTTTGATGTACGTTGGTACAGAGATAGCATGCCTGCATAGGACAGTGACAATTTATCAAAGATAGTACAATATCAAAGATATTCCACTGGAGTTTAAAAGAACCTCTAGCGGGCATCATCTTCTAGTAAATGAAAAGGAAATTTAAATGTTAGGAGGAGGTGTAATATGATTTACAACAAAATTAATGACATAAAATTCGTCATCTTAATAAAAATCCGCACGTAGTACCATACGGTACGCGCAACGTTTACGAAACACGTATACTTAATATTTCATCGTTTTGTAACGCAATAAAAAATCAAAGAATGCAGTAAATGTCAAGCTTTCATCATAGATCAAAATCTATGTTTGCATAAAAATTTATATGACGACAAAAAACAAATTTTTCTTGCACGCAAAATCGATGTAGAGAATCACTAATCATGAGTAGACGAGGAATAGGCGAATACCATAGTGATAGCAACTATATTATCTCTATGGCGAATACCATAAACCATTTTATTAGAACTATAAAATATACCTACTCGTAGATAATAATGAATACCCTCAAATACGCTTTTTGGGTCTTTAATCTGATATCCCACGCCAGAAACATGATTAGGGTATAAATATTGCTCATTGATTATTTTAAGTTTTACTCACAAGCGGTAGAATTTTTCGGTAATTTTTTTAACAAGTAGAAAATTAAATATTTATCAAAAATATTATGCGTTCAATGTTTATGTCTTTACCAAATATAACTAATATAATTTTAATTTTATAGTACAAGTTTACTGTCTCCGGTGAATTAATCTATCCTTCTCACGCTCCTTGCATCACTTTTGGGCTCAGAGTGCTTAGTAGGAGATTTTCTTCTCATTCGATCGCGACAACGTTTAACTACGATTGTATGGAATTGTCAAGCGCTTGTTATCTGGCGCTCGATCAATCTATACTAATATTATAAATGCGAAAGTTTGGATGGATGGATGTATGGATGGATGGATGCTTGTTACTCAATCACACCAGAAGGCTGAATGAAATTTGGCACAGTGATAGATTATTGTCTGGAATAGCACATAAGCTATTTTTATCCCGGAAAATTAAGGGAGTTCCCGCGGGAACCGAAAAACCTCAATCCACGTGGACGAAGTCGCAGGCATCATCTAGTTCCATATAAATGGTAGTAATTAACGTTGTCGCGATCGAATACGTAAAAAAACTCCCATTCGGTTTTGGGTCTTCAAATTAATATTATAAATGCGTAAGTTTGGATGGATGTGTGGATGTATGGATGTATGGATGTTTGTTACTCAATCACGCTCCAACGGCTGAACGGATCTGGATGAAATTTGGCACAGAGATAGATTATTGTCTGGAATAGCACATAGGCTACTTTTTATCCTGAAAAATTAAGGGAGTTCCCGCGGGAACCGAAAAACCTCAATCCACGCGGACGAAGTCGCGGGCATCAGCTAGTAAAAAATAAGCAATTATTTACCTCTGTCGGCTCCGTCATTCGCTTGATGTGAACAGACTGTGGTGCGTAAACCACGTTCACAGAGTCGCCTTGCAGACCACTTTACAACGTAACCTCGACTTTTCATTGTTCTTGCAAATTGCTTGATTTCTGTAAAGGTTGAAAAATGTGTTTTGAAGTGGGTTAGGGTGAAAACATACTAGACGGGTAGAACAGAAAGTACTTAGTATGGAAAGCACGTTAAATCCTGACACGCTATGTTTGTGCACATAATATAGGCACGCGGACTCTTTGCTCTTTGATTCATCTTTCCGAAGTCCGAACCCATGGAAGAAGGAATTATCCGAACCGGTGGTAGAGTCTGAACGTTTCAGTGACACAAGTTGTCCTACGTGAAAATAATAATCATATATCATTTATCAGCCAGACAAAAAAAAATCCTTAGTGTGTTTTCACCCTTAATTGCACATATCAGTCAATGTCAATTATTAACTGACTGACTGATGCGCAATTGAGGGCAAAAACAGCATTTAACAAGCTGAAGCGGGTTAATTTCGCTCGGGCGGGGTTTCTGAAAATCGTTTATTCTTAGTGCGAGGCCCTACGTTTTTGATTTCTACACACTGTGTTGAAGTCGGGCGAATATACTCGTAACAAAGATAGGCAAAGTTGACGCGTTTGGCTCGCCCGACTTCAACATAGTCAATATATATACTCATTAATACCTATCCCAAGAAAACCCCTGCCATTATGTGATTAATGGAAAAAGGTCACGACCCTCAGCAATGAGGAATACGACGTAGAGAGAGAGAGAGAGAGGCAATTTCTCATCATACCTACATCATACAGGGAATTTTATAACAAGTAGATTCTAAAAATTCAAGAGATGGCAATTTAAAAAATCCAGTCGGGAACGGAACTGGGAAACTCCTGCATACTGCCGCGCGAAGGTCGTCGAAACTTTTGATTGTCTTTTTTACTACCCAAAAGAGAAAGGAAGGCTAAGTAGGTATTTCCTACAGTACGCTCATAATATTATACCCAAAGTCCATTCAGTCATTGGGACCTTAAAACCTGTACCTATACTACGTAGGTTACACAATAAAAATTAAATGTCTTTGGATTTTCCGTCTTGACAATTATATGAGACCACGTAATATCTTCTAAATATAAGTATAAAAGGAAAAGGTGACTGACTGACTGGTCTATCAACGCACAGCTCAAACCACTCGACTGATCGGGCTAAAATTTGACATGTAGGTCTAGCTATTAGACGTAGACAAAGGATTTTTGAAAATTCAACCCCGAGGGTAAAATAGGGGTTTGAAATTTGTATACCGCGGACGAAGTCGCGGGTATAAGCTAGTCATCGATAAAACAGTATAGTTTTCTAGGTAAGGTATCTACTACCTGCTACTATACTCAAGGTATATCGTCCTTCAATAGAAAAAAATAAAAATATTAGGTACCTAGGAAGGTGAAGGTGAAGGTGTTATTGAACAGGTTTTTTATTGAAGTGTTATTTATATTCGTAATATCAAGCTTTTAAAATCTCAAGGTGACACAACTTTAGTGTGATGTAAACTTTTAACAATTCTAAAGGTAGAAACAAACTGACATCGTTTATTAATGTAGATTGAAGAAGACCCTATTTCTGTGGACTAGGATGACAACGGTTGATTAATTTAACCAAATAACAATGACATGTATTTAAATAATAAAGCTCCTAAACAAATAAAGAAAAACAAGCTTTTATCTAACTCCCAATTTGCCTATTTATTTCAAATTTCATGCCATTATAGGGCTGAAATTTGAAACAAATAGGCATTTAACTTGACAGATGACAATGGTAGAGTCAAAACGAGATGAATGATACTTAATATTCAAAAGAGTCACCTGTAGGTATACCTACTCTAAAACCGAAACGATTTTCTGCTCCAATTCCGAATGAACTTAATAATTAAATGTGTCTGTATGTTAGTAATATTGGTATGTAGATTAAAGGTAACTAGGTAGGTATGTGAATTAAAATGAAGGCAATTAATTCGTTCAGCTATTCATAAACTCAAACTCAAATGTTTTTTATTCAAATAAACTTTCCCAAGCGCTTTTGAATCGTCGAGTGAACATTACATGTTACTTCAACCGCGTAGATTTTAGTTTTTAGAGATCTCGATGGACTTTTTCAAAAATCCTTCCTTAGTGAGGGTCTAAGACTTGATTAGAGCCCGCGTCTTCCTCAGAGTTAGTCTTTTTGAAATTCCCGTGAGAACTCTGTTTTTCCGGGATCGAATGTAGCCGTTTTTCCTAGTAATGCCCTCTATGCAAAATTTCGTAAATTCGGTAAAACAGGAGGGTCGTTCGAAGGTAACAGACACACTTTCGCATTTATTATAATACTATCTACTATTCTAGAATTAAGGTTTTAGAAGAATCTGGTAGGAACACTCTGATTTTCCGAAATTAAAAGTAAGTATAAGTAAGAAATAATTAGAAACTAATTTGTCCTTCCTGAAAGTAAACGACGACGTGTCATATTGTTTCCAGAGCCAATGCTTTCAGCTCGCTGTGTAATGATTGAACACAGTACGTTTCTGCCTTTATTCAACAACAATGGCCTTTTTTAAATGGCTCAATGTTAATACACCTCAGAATACGTAAGTACACTGTGGTATATATATAACCAGAATAGTGTGGTAAATTGCATACCAATTATCTTGACGGATAATTTGAAAATAAAACTGTCCAAGTGTGGATCAGTCTTGCCCACGGACGGTTCCGTAGCTTAAAAAGAAACAGTATGAAAATAACAAAAAAGCTTTTTTGAAGACTCCAAATGCAATCTATTTTGTAATTGTAAGATTATTACTAAGTTAAAAGGTTAATTAGAACTTTTCCACGCAATACGAAATGAACAGTACTAAATCTATAATAAAGGAGATAGCCGTACTTTTGGTAACTATAGCTGGGAAGGCTGATTTAGTATTTGGTGGGTGTAGGCCCTAGGTAGCTCTGCTCTGGTGAAAATAGTGACGGTCTGCCCGCATGCGGCTGGGCAACTGACTACTTATCGCCGCTCAAAGACGCGTGTGAGATACTGCGCCACCATAATAAAATCGTTTGGCGGAAGGTAGAGCATACCAGAGACTATAAAGAAACCAACGACCTCAATTTACATAGACGGGCCCTGTCAAACACAGAATGTGGGCGTATTTTACTAGCGCCATCTAGTCTGAAAAGCGGGAGAGCGCTATGGCGGGGACAAGGACAGGCATTTACAGGTGTGGAGCGTGCTCAACAGGTCGGACACCCAATTTTTTTCTATGAAAGGGCCCACTGGGGCCCACCTTGGACCTACATATAGGTATATCGATGAAAGAAACTAATTGAATTGTCCTCGGCGCGGGGAACGAACCGAAACCTCTCATTTATAAGACCACTCATTACTGCGCCAATTAGGCAGTCTTGTACCGATAAAAAAGTGAAAGGGCCGCCAAAATGTGCTCAGCTGTTCAGAAAATCAGCCCATACAACCAAGACCCAAAGAAACCCAAATATTATTCCCAAAGACACTTTTTTTTTTTTAAATCTTTACTTTAAGAGCTTGGTCGCTTATGCGACTATACGACACGACGACGCCCTGTTAATGATCCGAGAGCCGGATACACCGCGACCTTCACCGATCTCTTAACTAGATGAAACATATTTTTTATTTATATTTAATTATAAATCTTGATATAATTCAATAATTTTTTTATTATATAGGATTCTAATTGTCCAAAAACTATATTGAATCTGCCAGTGGATTTAAAAAAAACTAATTGAACACCCTGCGTCTTTTGGACTTATTAAGGACACATTCCATTAAAATATGCTCGTAACACTTGGCTTTAATACGTACTATTGAAAAATTTAATCATACTTCATACTTATATTATAAATGCGAAAGTGTGTTTGTTTGTCGGTTTGTCCTTCAATCACGCCGCTACGGAGCAACGGATCGACGTGATTTTTGCATGGGTTTAGTTGAGGACGGAGAGTGACATACGCTACTTTTTTATCCCGGAAAATTAAGGAGTTCCCGCGGGAATCAAAAAAACTTAAACCAGGCGGACGGAGTCGCGGGCATCAGCTAGTATACTATAGTATAGTATACTCTATATGCAGTATGTGTAGTCTACATATGCGGTATATTTTTCTTTTTACTTGTTTGAGTGCATTATATCATGTCAACCCACCCATCGCCACTCAAGTGGGCTTACTATCATCGCTTAGAGCAGTATTATTTTAAAATTGGAGATCAATTTGACGTACCTCGGAATCCCTAAAATAAGGATTATAATTCTAAAACAAGAGCTTTTAATGTTAAAATAAGATGAACACCAAGAACAGAAAATATTAAAATAATACTCTTTTATGCGATCGTAACGTAGTAAGCCTCCAGTCCACTTTAGAGCGCATGTGTCCTCAATGAGAAGGGTGAAGTGGTAGAGTCTTAACGTTTCATAAGTGACACAAGTTGTCCTATTAAATTAAAAAAAAAAAAAAAAAAAAAAAAAATGTCCTATGTGAAATAAATAAATCATTTATCATTTATTTATCATTTAATA
Organism: Erebia ligea; assembly: GCA_917051295.2. Classification (NCBI taxonomy): domain Eukaryota; kingdom Metazoa; phylum Arthropoda; class Insecta; order Lepidoptera; family Nymphalidae; genus Erebia; species Erebia ligea. Next base: position 7,222,586 of record OU785241.1, read on the forward strand.
TTATGGTCTAATCCCGAACCATAGTTCAACACGCTGGCCAAGTAAGTTTTGGCAGACTTTACACACTCCATCCGTTTAGAATATTATAGAAAACTCTCAGGCATGCAAGTTTACTCACGATGTTAAATTCCTTCCTATATATATAATCAAAGGTTGAGGCCTTGTTAAAGCAAGAAATATTTTAATTATTTAAAACGCACATACTTAGCTCGAATAAACTGTAAAACCAGTGGATGTAAAGAAACGAAATTATACTAGGGCATCACGAGCAAAGAGTTTAATATAATCCTAATTATGTTAATTAGAAGAAAAATAAATACAATATTTAAATAAATAGGTACTTACTAAGTATATAAAAAAATATTATTACCCACCTTTTATTTAAATTAAACTATGGCTAATAAATACCATCACAAAGTTATTAATTAATACTACGACGTTTTGAAATGCTTTACAAAAACGAAGATTTTAAAACTTTTTTGCAGATAATACACATACAACAAAATGGTAACACACTTTCGCACAATTAATTCGGAAACACTTGCGATTTTTGAAGTGAAAACTTCTTTAGCCGCGTTGAGCAATTAAAAAAAAATTTTAATATTCGTTTTCACTTCTGTCGGTAGGTAGTCCCTATGACTGCGAATTTTTTTTCTGTATAATTTGATCCGCGCGCCACGACCGCACTGACAGTAGTACCGGCTTTCCGCAATACCGTGGCCGTTTGCTTTTCCCAGCACGTATCCACTGCTATACCTACGTTTTTTACGACCTCCGTGGCGCAGTGGTGAGCGCCGAGCGGTGCGACTTATAAGTGGGAGGTCCCGGATTGCTGGCTGGGGCAATTTTGCGATTTTACTAACTAAAAGGTTCATAACCTCCGCGTTACAAAACCAATTTTAATTAAAATTTTGCGGGGATATCGAGTTAAGCTAAATACATTTAATTGTAATATTTTACACTCATAGGTGTTATTATTTATTATCCCATATTATTTTGTTTATAAGATAAAGATTAATGCAAACTCTACAGGTCGCATTTTTTGTTATTAGATAACCAAAAGCACCTTAAGGCAGACTGCAAGTTCCACAGCGTTTAAGCTTTTGTTTTTAATTTCAACAAAAGATAAAATATGTCTGTGTGGCCACTAGCCAGTTTAACATTAAAATGCATTGTCGTTGTAAAATGGAAACGAGCACCCACATACGACACGTATCCTATGATACTATTGTCGGTTTGCATATACAATGTTTAATTAAATAAAATCGCATTTTTATTCGTTAAATTACTCTCATATTTCTGTTGAATTCAGGTAAATAATAAATACCTTTTGATGGTTGAGGTGAAAAAGTCGGCGCATGAGTCTTTTTTTTTTAGCCACTACAAGTTCGCCCTTGACTGCGATCTCACCTGATGGTAAATGATGATGCAGTCTAAGATGGTAGCGGGCTAACCTGTTAGGGGCATGGTAGTTATATTGAACCCAATGATACCCCTATTCGGTTTCTACACGGCATCGTACCGGAACGCTAAACCGCTTGGCGGCACGTCTTTTGCCGGTAGGGTGGTAACTAGCCACGGCCGAAGCCTTCCACCAGGCCAGACCAGGGAAAATTCTGAAATTATAAATTCCCAAATTGATCCTGCCGGGGTCTACCTACTCTCCTCTGTAACTGTCTCGTTGGTCTAGTGGTTAGCAAGTTTGACTACGGTTGACGCGGTCCTGGGTTTGATTCCCGGGTCACGCTGTGAGTTTGTGTGAGTGTGAGCTAGTTGTTGTTAGTTGTTGAAGTGTCAGCCCCGTGCTTAGCAGAGCACGCAAAGCCGTCGGTTCTGTACCTCTCTTCGGTCGTGTCGGATTAAGTATTACAGTCCTAGTCACTATCGGAGTAAGGTATCGAACTGTTTTTGATAAGGTATATCGAACGTATAACTATCGAATTGATAGGTAGGTATATCGAACTGTGTTTGTGCACACTCATAATATATAAAACTACCTTTGAAGATGCATCGCTGGGCCTCCAAAGGTTCGGAGAAGGCTCCAAAGCCTCCAAAGGTCCTTTAGCACAGAATAGGTGATAGTAAGTTATTTTAGTCAGCCTCTGTGACGAAGTGTAAATTTTCTCACCCATCTCGTCATTCATATAAACTGTTCATAAAACAAAAAATAACACAAATATGGCCTCTCAAGGAACGTCAAGGTAAACTTATATTTATGACAATTAACACTGTTTAAAATACCTATTTATTATAATTATTTTGATGTACGTAGGTAGGACGTAGGTTGGTATGTTATGTAAAGTATAGGCAAAGTGATAAATCGGTTGTTCGAATATCATAACTCTAGTATAAATGCGAAAGTGTGTTTGTTTGTTGGTTTCTCCTCCAATCACGCCGCAAAAGAGCAACAAATCGACGTGATGTTTTTCATGGGTGTAGTTGAGGACCTGGAGTCCTCAACTATCCCGGTGGGTCGGAAAATTAAGGAGTGGGAATTAAAATAACTCAATCCACGCGGACGAAGTCGCGGGCATCGGCTAGATATTCATAAAAGATTGTTGGCCGTGACTTGGTTCGCGGGTTAGCCAATCTGTTATCCCGAAAATCAAAGAGTTCTAAAAAGCATTTTAAAAAACCTAAGTCCACGCAGATGTAGTCACGGCCTGTTTACTTTGATGACCTCCGTGGCGCAGTGTGTAGCGCTGTTGTCTTAACATGGTCCCGGGTTCGATCCCCGGCAGGGTCAATTTGGGAATTTATAATTTCTGAAATTTCCCTGGTCTGGCCTGGCTTCGGCCGTGGCTAAAAAAAAAACTTAAGCGCGACTGAAGCTACACTGGCTTTTTCTGAAAATATTCCACCCTAATGTGACTATACAAAGAGGATTTGTCGAAGTTTGGAGGAACTTCTTAGTTTAGACGCTCCAGAGATAGCACAGATGAAAATGTAATAGATACTTATAATGTAGTGTGGTAGATTCACTCGACTATTCAAAAGCACTTGTCAAAGTCAACTTTTATTGAGTAAGTACCTCATAATAAGGCTATTAATTAGTTTGGTAAAAAAAAATTGGAGCGAGAAATTATTCAGTTCAAAATATTCAGCTATTTGTACTTTTAGGTATAAAATCCTAACTTCCGGATATTTTTTTTGGTGGATATTTTTGTGTAAGTTTTGGATCATCCAATACTAAAACCCTGCCAAGTTTCATCGACTGAGGATTTAATGTGGAGGGTCTCCATACAACAGAGCGCCCCGTTTCCTAGGCTATTTGATAAAAAAAGAATTGGTGGTCCAAGTTACCGCGACGATCAGACCTACGTTATTTTATTAAAGCTGAAAGTTTTTCTTTGTATGTCTCTATAGGTATAAACGATCCCCGACTATGAAGTTTGGATCGCGGTTGCTTTAAAAGGTATCAGGTAGAAAAGGTGCAGTGCACCTCAAATTCGTTAAAGTAAAGCTCCGTTTTTTTTTCATTTTTCTTTGGAATAATATTAGAAACCACGCGTTGTCCATTGTTCATTCAGACTTAGTACGATTTAAACCCCCTGTCAGACATTCTTAAATTATAAAACAACAGTAGGTAATACTTTAACGAATTTGAGGTGCCACCTTTTCTACTTGATACCTTCCAAAGCAACCGCGATCCAAACTTCATAGTCGGAGATCGTTACCTCTATTATAGACATAGTTACATAGAAAATCTTTCAGTTTCAATAAAATAACGGAGGTCTGATCGTCGCGGGATCTTGCTTTAGTAGTGGCGGCTCCACCTCACGCACAGATAAATTTGCCAAGCTGTAGGTATATACCTATAAGTGTGTATTCAGTGATATTAGGCAACTTAACTATCTTAATGACCGGACGGACGGACGTTTAAATACACAGTAAATATCTGCTAAGCACCAACATTTGCGAGAATAATAAATATAAGTTTATCTCAACTCCAGTTTCAAGTACAATATCCAACTAGGTATAAGGCGGTACCTAAGTACCTAGTTGCACAATATCCTGTGAACGTATAAAAATTCTTCATTCTACACTACTTCATTTATGAATAGATACGTTATTCAAAAAAATTACGCCAAATAGTTACCTCTTCCAGGGACTGCGGGAGGGTCCACGGTTAAGGAAGGGCGTTGGCAGACCCCTCTACTAGGTCCAGCAGTGGACGTCTATCGGTTGACGACGATGACGATAGAAACAGCAAAACAGCGCAAGCACAGAAAATAGTATAATTAGTCCAAAGGCACACTGTTATCTACCTACATATGCGTTCGCGCATCGTTCAACCGATTGAATTGAAACTTTGTTCGGTTGTTGTTGGCACTAACGTGAGAGTTTCACTGTACAGACATAGCGCTATCAATGTACAATTAGGTGGCTCCTGTTTAGCTTTGTAACTTGTGCCTGGTATTAGGAAAATACTTAGTTTAAATAAAACAAATTGGATTTCTCAGTAAATACTTAGGTACATTTATTTACAAAAATCGTAATGAATAATTATTATGGATAGGAATATGGTAGATGCACAATTATGATACTTTTTATGGTGAAATACTAATATTATAAATGCGAAATGGATGGATGGATGGATGGATGTATGGATGGATACATGGATGGATGGATGGATGGATGGATGTTTGTTACTCCATCACGCCAGAACGGCTGAACGGATCTGGATGAAATTTTGCACAGAGATAGATTATAGTCTGGAATAACACATAGGCTACTTTTTATGCCGGAAAGTTAAAGAGTTCCCGCGGAAACCAAAAAAACTCATTCCACGCGGACGATGTCGCGGGCATCAGCTATAGTGGTGAAATAAAATGAAACACTAAATAAAGGCTATGTACCCACTACATATGAGTAAAGGCCCGGTATCCAACAGGGATAATGAAGATGGGCGGATAGTTTAAAATTGATATCAGACTTAAAACTTACAAATTTATTAATTACAGTAAGAAATAATTTGTTTTTGACAAAGGCATCATCCGGGCTATTATTAAGTTAATTTATCGTTCAATCATGCGCAGGCGCAGCGGTCCGTCGGGCGCGTACATGAATGTGACGGCGTACTCTAGCGGCGCGTGGTGGTACTCCAGCCTATACCTGCGCAGCAACTGGAGAACAGAAATATTTTGTTTTAAAAAGATTGATTTTTCAGATCCCGGACGGTCCCGAGCTCGCAGGATTTTTTGAGAACTTTCGGTCATGCAACTTTCTTCACAATATTTTTCTTTAACGGTACAGCAAGTATATAATAATAATTGCTCAAAACGCAAATAACCCGAAAAAGAAAGTGCATGCCCAAAGATCGAACTACCGACCTACTTTTACCGGTTTGGTAATAAGGATAAGGGCAAAATATATAAGTACACGTACCTACAAAAAAATTTCGTCTCCGTGTCTGACCTAGATGTAAAATCATTACGTGAATACACAGTAGGCTGTGAGAATTGGCGACTGGCGAATACGCCGTCGTCGTCAACCGACAGACGTCCACTGCTGGACATGGATCTCTTGTCTACTACACGCCGCAAATCCAGTGGCTAAGAACAGAGACCCAATCGTATAAGGAAATCGTAATCATTTGACAACTTAAAACGTATTACTCGAACTGTTTATGATGCTTTTTGACGTGCGGGAATCTATGAACTCCTTATAAAGGTTGAATTATACGATTGACAAACGATTACGATTTCCATACACAATCGGGGGGGCAGGTTCTCAAGTATGTTCCAATGCGACCGAACGTGCTCTTAGTTGATGTCGGTTCATTAATATGGGCCAATAGTCATAGTTTCGTAATGTTCCTGGCGAATACAGCTGAGGCGCAATTAGTTATGTAGGTACATGTTTTCCGTACCTTAACTAAAAGGACTTAAATCTCTAGATCAGCTAATCTCCATCCCAAGTAGATCCTTCCTCTAAAGCCGTAGGTAAGAGAAGCGAAGTTCTCATTTAAATCCGAACAGTTGAAGTTAAATTATATTTTTCCGTACCTTTAGCCAAAAGGACTTGAATCTTTAGAACAACTAATCTTCGCAGATCCTTGCTCCAAAGCCGTAGGGCAGAGAAGCAAATTTCTCATTTAGTACTGACGAACAGTCGAGGCGAAGTTATATTTATCCGTACCTTAGCCAAAAGGACTTAAATCTCCAGGTCACATAATCTCTGTCCCAAGCAGATCCTTGCTTCAAAGCCGTAGGGAAGAGAAGTATATTGGGTATTTGACTACTACTCAAATAAATTATTTTTTAGTGATTATTAAATAAAGGCTCTCCCATAAGTCGTAATATCCACGGCTCCTGTTAGTTTTATGTTGAATAACCATTTAAAAAAGTAAAAAAGTGCGTCGAACTTTTATGACGTCACAATTCAAAATTTCATAAGCACGTGTTTTGACGTTTGAAAAAAGTTGCTGATTTTACTACCCAATTTCTCATTTACAGGGGAATCACCGAAAACTAGTTGAGACAAAATTAACTTTTTTCCGTAGGTACCTTAGCCAATAGGACTTGAATCTCCAAATCAGCGAATCTCCGTCCCAAGCAGATCCTTGCTCCAAACCCGTAAGGCAGAGAGGCGAAGGAGTGTAGACGGCCAGTGTTCTCCAGCCAGCGCTCCGGCCTGAACTCGTCAGGGTTGGAGACGAACTGCTCCATATTCCCCGTCACTATGGTTGGGAATACCACTTGTACCTGAATGAATAAAGTAAAGTTAGAAAGTAAATAATAGGTACATAAGTAGTTTATTAGTGTTTTTAATGAATCTGTATTTGAGTTTTTAAAATGTTAAATTGTCTAGTTTATTTGTTTAGTTTGTTTTATTTTTGTAGCTTGGGGAGACGAATGTTTCCCCAGGCGCGTTTTAAAATCCATACCTACTATAATATTATAAATGCGAAAGTGTGTCTGTCTGTCTGCTACGCTTTCACGGCCCATCTGTTCAACCGATTTGGATGAAATTCGGTTATTAGTGGTAGGTTACATCCCAGGGAAGGACATAGGCTACTTTGTATCGTGAATTAAAAAACGTTAATCCACGCGGACGAAGTCACGGGCATCATTTAATAAAGATTAAAGTAACACCTCAATCCATATAGACTAAAAGATATCGGGAATACCTGCGATTTAAGTTATTTACGATTTAAGTTTTCAAAATAACATAAATCGGAGATATTCCCGATATCTCTTAGGCTATACGGAGCTTGCACCCTTAAACATAAAAACCTCCCTAGCTCGGTCAATTTTGACCGGAGAAAAAAAAGTCATATTATCTTTTTTATGTAAAATTTTAAGCTCTACATATTCTTACTAGAACTTTTTTGTCTAATTTTTACCGTTTTCCAGTAATTGCGAAAAAACCCTTTTGAAATTTTTTTTTTACCTTTACACATTGTTATTGTATCATTAAAACTACATTATATCAAAAATGCAACTGTCTGTCTGGACTAATCTATATAATAATATCACTATGAATATAATATTACAACTGAAAATTCGAGAGGTCTCTCTAACTTACTCCTTTTGGAATGTGGTATCCGCAGATCACGTCGTCTTCTTGAAGAGTTCTGCCATTACCGATGACCGTTGAATACATTCTGAAAAATTTGCACAGTCTATAATACTTACTTTTAGATTACCATATTAACGACTAAATCCTACTCAAACAACTATGATACCAAACATACAAGCACAGAAATCAGAATACAGGTTTATCTTATAATACGTGACTCTACCACCCGAGTAAATTTCTTTACTCATCTGGTTTGCACGTTATCAACACCCTGACTCCATATTCTCTTTTAATCTCCTGTCCAGTTGATATTTCAATCTAAGCTTTAATAAGGTGAACCAATTTCGGAGCACAGGTATTTTAGGATTAGGAACTCTTTGCAGGAAGTTTTCTCCACACTAATTTCTTACTAATATATAGTAAACTAGCGACCCACCCCGGCTTTGCACGGGTAGCACCAATCATCATAATAGTCCATACTCCATACCCAACGCCAGTGGGTAGTGGGCACTGGGCAGCAAATCAGGTTTTACATTAGCACTGCGATATTATTATTACTTGCTAGATGATGCCCGCGACTTCATCCACGTGGATTAAGTTTTTTTTCGCGGGAAGCCTATGTTTTTCCCCGGGATACAACCTATCCCTGTACCAAATTTCATCAAAATCGGTTGAACGGATGAACCGTGAAAGCGTAGCAGACAGACAGACAGACAGACACACTTTCGCATTTATAATATTAGTATGGATTCCTCTACAAGTTAGCCCTTGACTGCGATCTCATCTGATGGTAAGTGATGATGCAGTCTAAAATGGTAGCTGTTAGGGGTATGGCAGTTACCCTAGTCGGTTTCTACAAAGGTTTCTACACGGCATCGTACCAGAATGCTAAATCGCTTGGCGGTACGTCTTCGCCGGTAGGGTGGTAACTAGCCACGGCCGAAGCCTCCCACCAGACCAGACCAGAGAAAATTTAGAAATATTTCGAATAAATATTATACCTACTTACCTACTTTGGGTTTAAGTTTGGGTTTGAAACATTGTAGTTACCTGAATACTTCCCTGACAAATGCTTTGGTATAATGCAGTTTGTCCAAGTCGGAATAGCTCAAGGGTTTGCTTGGGTCGGGCAACACTCTTCTGATTTCCTCCGCCATTTTGTCCTGTTGCTCTAACCTGGTCGCCGCTTGGTACAAAATTGAGCATACTGCCATTGAAATCTGCAAATTTAATTTTGTATAGGGATGATGACAACTCAATCAAATCAGCAGCTCTTTATCAAACTTAAAAACGCACATCTAGTATGGAAGTTGTATGAAATTCACATTGTGAGTTGTAACGTCATAAAATTTCAACGCACGTTTTTTCTTTAATCTATATTTTAAAATGGTTATCAAACTTAAAACTAACAGAGGATGTGAATTTTAGGTCTTTTGGAAGACCCTCTATTTAACAATGAGTAATTTAATTTAACAAGCTTCATCTGTTTTAGGCGATCTTACGGTTTTAATTGAACAATTTAAATCTGTTGGTTTGGAATTGAATTTTGGCAAGTGTGAGCTCTATATTCCAAATTCGATGGAAACCCAAAAAAGACAAATAATTACTGAAAAATTTAATAATTTGGCACCAGGAATCAAAATTTTAAGTGAAGACTCGCTTCGCCTTCTTGGAGCTCCCGTCTTAGTTGATTCAATTCCGCTTTTTATCAATGACCAAATTACTAAATTTGATCAATGTTCGGAACGCCTCTTCCAAATTAATTCACACATGGCCCTTTTTATTATAAAATACTGTCTTTTCGTTCCAAAATTTACCTATTTTCTTCGATGCTCACCACTTTGGAAATTCCTACCCTTATTGAATGATTTAGATAAGAAAATTCAAAACACTCTATCCAAAATTCTAAATTGTCCTTTAGATGGGACGTCATGGACACAAGCTTCTCTCCCAGTTCGGTACGGTGGTTTAGGCATTCGTAAAATTAGCAGTGTATCATTACCAGCATTTCTATCTTCTGCTTATAGTACGTTTAAGCTCTTCGGCAATATTATAAACCAATCATTAGGTTCCATTGAGCTGTCGTATTTGGCAGAAGCTAGAGTTGCTTTCAATGTGGCATGTCCTAGTAAGGAACCAGTATCTTTGTTTTCTCAAAGACAATGGGACGACGCACTGTGTTCGGACGTTTTGCAGGAGCTTATAAATTCATCACCTACTGCAAGCGACCGTGCTCGCCTTCTTGCGGTGTCTACGAGGGAATCAAGTTACTGGCTTCAAGCTCTCCCGTCTAAGCATTTAGGCACTCTGTTGAACCACCTCACTCTGACGATTGCGGTTGGTCTTCGACTTGGCGCCAAGTTACAGCAGCCACATCTTTGCCACTCTGGTGTGGCAGTGGACGCGTATGGCCATCACGGGCTTTCTTGTATTAGAAGTGCCGGTCGTCTTTCGCGTCATGCTTCCCTGAATGACATCATTCGTAGGTCTCTTGCCACCGCTAAAGTGCCTGCAGTTTTAGAGCCTAATGGCTTGGCGCGCTGTGATGGTAAGAGACCTGACGGGATGACTCTTGTTCCGTGGAAGCAAGGAAGGTCGCTTGTTTGGGATGCCACATGTGTGGATACGCTGGCGTTGTCCCACTTGCAAGCGACCTCCATGACGGCGGGGGCGGCAGCGACTAATGCAGAAAGAGCCAAGAGTCAAGCAAGTATGAAATTATAGAAAATAATTTCATTTTTGTGCCTTTTGGTGTTGAAACCCTGGGGTCGTGGGGCGAAGATGCTAGATCCTTTTTTAAGGATCTATCTTCTCGTCTCACAGAGTCAACAGGTGACCGGAGGGCTGGCAGTTACCTCGGCCAACATATAAGTTTGGCTATTCAGCGAGGTAACGTAGCCAGCGTTCTGGGCACATTGCCTCATTACAGCGGCATAGATGATATTTTTAATGTTTAGTTTTTAATTTAGATTTAATTTAGTTTTTAATAGTATTATGTTATAGAATATTATTCATATTATTAAGAATCTTATTAAATGAAACACAATTTAAACAATGAGTTAGAAATAATTTATTTTTGATATCTAAGGCATCATCCCTATTCCATCAATAAAGAACTGAGAAATAAAAGATAAAAGCGACTCTACTTGTCTTTTTAAAACCCATAACATTAATATTATTATAAATTATTATTATTATTTAACTAGCCCGCGACTTCGTCCGCGTGAATTGAGGTTTTTGGTTCACGCGCGAACTCGTGTCTAGTCTATCTCTGTGCCAAATGTCAGACGTTCTGGCGTGATTGATTAACAAACATCCATCCACCCATCCAAACTTTCGCATTTATAATATTAAGTAGGTACTTATACCTATGCAAAGCTTAGGTGTGTCTGTCTGTTTGTTACCTTTTCAATGCTCAATTTAATGAAATTTGGTACAGAGATTGCTCAAATCCCGTAATCAGACATATTATGCAACTTTTAATCCTAGAAAATCTGGAGTTCCCACGGAATTAAATTTCACGTCGACGGCGTGGCAGGCATCTCAAAGTAGTATTTTAAATGCATAGTAATAACTAGCTTTGGCTTGCGACTTCGTCCGCATGGACTATACAAATTTCAAGCCCCTATTTTACCCCACTAGGGATTGAATTTTCAATAATCCTTTCTTAGCGGATGCCTACGTCATAATAGCTATCTGCCAAATTTCAGCCCAATCCGTCCAGTTTTTTGAGCTGTGCGTTGGGAGATCAGTCAGTCAGTCACGTTTTCCTTTTATATATTTAGATACTAGGTACTAGCTGATGCCCGCGACTTCATCCGCGTCGTTTAAGTTTTTTTAATTCCCGAAGGAACTCCTTAATTTTCCGGGGTAAAAAGTAGCCTATGCCAGTCTCCAGGTCCTCAAGGTCAGGATTTTTGGTTAAAAATCACGTCGATCCGTTGCTCCGTTGCGGCGTGATTGAAGGACAAACCAACAAACAAACACACTTTCGCATTTATAATATTAGTATGATTCACTAACCGTATCAATGCCAACGAGTATAAGGTCCAGCGCCATGATAGTCGCAATCTTTGGGTCGCCCTCACTCTGTAGAACTCGCTCGAGCAAGGAGAGATCGTTCTCCGAAGTCACTTTCTTGCTCTTCAAACGCTCCAGTGCTTCGTTGATGTAGCGTGAGCATAATCTGTGAGAATGATTAACAAAAATGTTTATACATCCATTTCCCGCTCTTTCCCGTTACCAACTATAAAGTATAGAGGTAAATATTCTGTGGCCGCCACCTACATTCGCAGTTTCAAATAACAAATCAATAATATTCATTTTCTGGGCGGACCTACTGCAATTCAAGCTATCATCAATTAAATACGCCTTAAATATGTTTGGGTTTCCGAATGTGTAACTACAAGACCCTTAGAAGAGCCTAGTAGCGCAAGACACAGCCATGAGGGGTATCCACCACCCAAAGAGGTTGATATACCTACCTACGTCTAATTTTAAATGAATGCCCCTCGCTTAAAACGTTTGCGTCATGCACTAGTTAGCCAACCGATCTGGCCACAGAATTCATGTCTGACAGGTGACTGAACGACCGATCCCAATGACGATGACATCCAATTTTTTATAGGTAGGTACCTATTGCTATATACACCTTAACCTTCGTTTTTAGGGTTCCGTACCCAAAGGGTAAAAACGGGACCCTATTACTAAGACTCCGCTGTCTGTCTGTCTGTCTGTCTGTCTGTCTGTCTGTCTGTCTGTCTGTCTGTCTGTCTGTCTGTCTGTCTGTCTGTCTGTCTGTCTGTCTGTCTGTCTGTCTGTCTGTCTGTCTGTCTCCAGGCTGTATCTCATAAACCGTGATAGCTAGAAAGCTGAAATTTTCACAAATGATGTATTTCCGTTGCCGCTATAACAACAAATACTAAAAATTAAAAAAATATATATATTAAGGGGGGTCCCCATACAATAAACGTGTTTTTTTCGTATTTTTTTGCTCAATATTAAAAACGGTAACAGGTAGACGGTTCAAATTTTCACAGAATATTAACTTGTATATTACCTTTCAAAATAAATAATTAAATATCAATAAAGTAAATATTAAAGGGGGGCTCCCATACAACAAACGTAATTTTTATTTTTAATACGTCATAAATCGTAAAACTTACTACAGGTTTGTACGGAACCCTCGGTGCGCGAGTCCGACTCGCACTTGGCCGGTTTTTTAATTCATTCTGAGATTAGACGGCCTATACTTGTATTATTAGTATAACATTTGTATGAGAAGTTTGCAGGAGCTGCCAAATCACTTACTCGACGAAGAAGTTCATGTTGTTGACGTATTTGGTCCACAGCGGCGTGGGGAAGTACCGCCAGTATGGTGCTTTCAACTCCCACGGTGACATCCCGTAGCGCGAATTTCGCCGTAATGTATAGTGAGGAATACGACGCAGAGAGATAGAGACAGAGAGAGAGAGAGAGATATGTATGAAAAGTTTGCAGGCAGTGCCAAATCACATACTCGACGAAGAAGTTCATGTTGTTGACGTATTTGGTCCACAGCGGCGTGGGGAAGTACCGCCAATAGGGCGCCTTCAGCTCGAGCACGGCGACGTTCCGTAGCGCGAACTTCGTCGTAATGTAGTGAGGAATACGACGCAGAGAGATAGAGAGAGAGAGAGAGATATGTATGAAAAGTTTGCAGGCAGCGTCAAATCACTTACTCGACGAAGAAGTTCATGTTGTTGACGTATTTGGTCCACAGCGGCGTGGGGAAGTACCGCCAATAGGGCGCCTTCAGCTCGAGCACGGCGACGTTCCGTAGCGCGAACTTCGCCGCGTCGATGATGCGTTGCGGCTCTGAGTTGCTGCTAGTTTGCGGAGACAGGCAGCCGAGCCGGACGTCGAGGGCTACGCGGCCAATACCTTGAAAAAACATGAATTAAGATTTACTACTCAATTTATATTTGAAGGTACGGCGAAGGACTGGCTTCCCATAGCACAGGGAATCCTAGTTTGGGGGCCAGGAACCTTAGCCAGACACTATTTTTGTTAATATTTTGTTTTATTTAGCTACCTACTTTTGTTTAGTTACTTATTGTTTAGTTGTACTATATTCTATTATATTTTATTTTATTTTTTAAAACAGTGTATGTGTGTTTTCATGAATAAATAAATTACAAATTATAAATTACAAATTACTACAGCACCATCATAACACCAGACAGGACCTTTGACCAGGACAACGCAGAAATATAAATATTTCTGTCTCTCTCTTCTCAGCTGTCAAAAATATTGCAACACTGGATAGAAGCAGGCGTTACTTTGCATAAGTCCATGATAATCAAGGAATAATCAATGTGTTTAGTTACACTAATATTATAAATGCGTAAGTGTGTTTGTTTGTTGGTTAATTGGTTTGTTGGTTTGTCCTTCAATCACGCCGCAACGGAGCAACGGATCGACGTGATTTTTGGTATGGGTATAGTTGAGGACCGGAGTGTGACATAGGCTACTTTTTATCCCGGAAAATTAAGAAGCTCCCGCGGGTATCAAAAAAACTTAAACCACGCGGATGAAATCGCGAGCATCAGCTAGTTCGCTCTAATCTGCCAAAGCAGACAAGTGGTACAGCGTATTGTTTGCGTACCTATATTATGGTACCTATAGTTTGCACATGTAGTTGTATAGTAGCTTGCAATTATCATCGCCCAATAAGTCAGCAATTCGCACCGGCACAACACCACACCCCACAAATCTTCCAAATCATTCTCAACGTAAGTAGGTACGTTTCACTCCGACACCGGAGCATCCTCAGGAGATGTTGACTCGACAATGTAGGTACGATTGTCAAGACTTTGCAAAACCACAAGAGAAGCTATGTCCATCCGTGGACATCTGTCGGTTAAGAACGACTATTTTTTTTTTTTTTCGCCACTAGGTAGGTACATGTTAGCCCTTGACTGCAATCTCATCTGATGGTATCTGTATTGCAGTCTAAGATGGTAGCGGGCTAGCCTGTTTGGGGTAGGTATGGCAGTTATATTAAACCCTTACCCCTAGTCGGTTTCTACACGGCATCGTACCGGAACGCTTAATCAATTGGCGGTAAGTCTTTGCCGGTAGGGTGGTAATTAGCCACGGCCGAAGCCTCCCACCAGACAAGACAAGAGAAAATTCAGAAATTATAAATTCCCAAATGGACCCTGCCGGGAATCGAACCCGACCTCCCACGTTAAGACAACTGCGCCAGGAAGGTCGTATACAAGCAATTTAACTTACATTCAAGCGACCACCGATGGATATCGTTGTCAAACTCGTGTGGAAGGTCACCGACTTCGTCCCGCGCGTTCTCCATGTATTTGATGAAGTCTTCCGTCACCAACTCGATGGGTGTCACGTATTTCTTCACTGTTTGCGGCTGGAGGATCGGCCGTTGAACCTTTGAGCGGAATCTGCGCCATTGATCGCCGTGCCTAAAAGATAATTAAAAATCTTATTAGTCTAGTTAAATGATTGTTTTTGTATTTTTATTTCTTTGTGTACAATAAAGTATTTATTTTACTTTTACTTTTACCTACTCTCAAAACTTACTTTTTTTTTATTGTTTTGTGATGTGGTGAAAATAATTAATCCATTCTAATGTTATTAATGTTATAAATATGAAAGTGTGTCACCCTGTTAAAGTCTGCTACGTTTTACTGCATGGCCGATAATAAATTTGGTACAGACATAGACGTTGCAACCCGGAGAATGACATATATGCATATTTTTATCCTAGAAAATTTAGGAGTACCTACCTACCCACGGGAATCAAAGATTATTATCATCCACGCGGGTGATCGGTGAAGCCGCGGGCATCATCAAGCAACCAAAATAAAACTATGCGATAGAGATTAAAAGTTACACGCTTAGCAGAATAAGTAGTGTTAGATTGAAAGTTAAATACAATTTATGTATGGTATCCCTGCTATGGTTTTGTAGAGTGGCAACACTGATCTGGGAACTCGACGATTTTCATTTTAAGATGGCGTAACGCGAGTGACGTGTGTATGTGTAAATAATTGCTAATTAAAGTATTTTAAAGGATAACCAGTGTTTGGATTTAATAGTAGATAGTTAGGTACCTTAGAATTTAATAAACCCTGTCCTAATAACTACGAGATTCGTCGTGCAACTCGTCTCACAAGGAAGCCCAGAGAACATTATCCTCTCGAGGATATCGACTATCGTTCTGGGTTAACTTACATTTGAAACAAATGGTTTTGTTACGTATTTAATAGATACTAGCCGATGCCCGCGACTTCGTCCGCGTGGATTGAGGTTTTTCGGTTCCCGCGGGAACTCTTTAATTTTCCGGGATTAAAAGTAGCCTTTGTGCTATTCCAGACTATAATCTATCTCTGTGCCAAATTTCATTCAGATCCGTTCAGCCGTTGGAGCGTGATTGAGTAACAAACATCCGTACATCCACACATTCATACATCCATCCAAACTTTCGCATTTATAATATTTATTTGATTATTAAGGAATTTTCAGATTGCAAACTTAAATGTGCGAGTGGTGAAGGCGCCACTGTCTATTAAAAAATAAACATTTCAGGATCAACTTATAGTAACTAGGCTCTGTTAGTTCTGAATTTTACCATACGCACAGGGTACCTAAATGTGATGGAGTGAAAAAGGTGTTTGCCCAGTGACTCTCAAACCTAATATTTCGTAAGTTACATAGGTTTGTGCACTAAATATGCCGTATATAGGTATACGGTGTTTTTTGTCGTTTTCGATAAAACACGCCGTCCAAGGCTGTTGGGTCACATAATACCTAGGTACCTAATAACCAAACTAAGTAGAACCGCGGACTTCACTAGTATTATGAATTCTGTGTCTCTACTCAAATAACCACTTTGGTATAGAATTAGATAGATACCTATCATATTACCTGTGCATATTACATACATAATATGGAGGTTATTTAAACTTCTAGGTTACCATTTACTTAGTTTATTTAATTTTTTTGTAGTACATAACAAAAGGTTATAAAATATGTAGAAAAACAGAAATTATGCTTAGATAAATACAAGCTGCGTTGCTTTGTTACATTAAAATATGGCAATTATGGATTGAGCAGTTCCAATAGAATATTAAAAGTTAGGGTAGGTAGATCATAGTCAAGATCGTTTATACACTGTAGTCTGTGGTCAAGACTCAAGAGCTAAGAGATTCCTTCTTCTATGGAGCTAAGTCACTTAGGAACAGAGCTTTTGTATTTAAAAAGAAAACAGTAATTTTTCTTTACATAACGATAGGTAGTATTTAGTATACAAATCTATACCTGCGCTACTGAATACTTGGAGATGACTAGGCGCAAGCAAAGTGACTGTGCACGTATAATATTGAATTAACGACAAGGCTAAGTGTGTTTGTCCATTCGTAAGTGGATGGTATCCCTGAGGGATTTTCTTTGGCATACGTTCTTATAACTCTTACGGACTTACTTACTTAAAAAGTTAATAAAATAAAATAGAATACTCTATTGAATAATATTTGTTTTATTTCGCCAATCATCTCAAAGTTTAGGAAGGATTTGTACCTACATTGAAATTATAGTAATCCAAAAATCGGTGTACCGGAAGTAATTAACAATGACAATGGAGGCCGGTTTGTGTGCATACCTACCACGTTCAAGCAGAAATGACTAGACGAGCTATGTACTAGGTATGTGGCTTACTTTCGTTTCGCCCTACTTTCCAAGTGGGCCAGAATCACTACACTTCTGAGTAACGTTTAAATAACCGACTTCAAAAAAAGGAGAAGGTTCTCAATTCGAGTGTGTTTTTTTTTGTATGTTTGTTACGCGATTTCTCCGCCAATTATGAACCGATTTTGATAATTCTTTTTTTGTTTGTTAGGTCATACTTCAGAGGTGGTCCCATTTTAATTTGGTGAAGATCTGATGAATATCTCCGGAGATGGAGAACGGAACTCCTCAATGGATAAGAGTAAATTGCTCGCGATCAGTGTGATAGTTTTGTAAACAGTATGTTTTAACCATGCATAGCATGTCTCGTTCTTACACCCTGTATTTTAAAACAGTGGGGCCACTAAAAATTGTGAAATAAAAAAAATTCAAAAAAAAAAATACCGACTTCAAAAACCACAAACACTAAAAAGTAAAAAATAATTTACTTAATTTATTATGTATACAAGAGTTAAGTAGTTCTATAATAACATTTTTTGGAGTCGGTACCAATTATTAGCCGCATGAACCGTCTACCTACTCTTCCTTTGGCTATTCAATGTTTCACTAAATGTGCCTAACATAAGAAAATCGAAAAGTACCTAGTCGAAGTAAATTATAATCCAATAAACTTATTTAAAACCAAAATACCCGGGCGTATATAAACAAGCGTAAGTAGTACCTACCTAATCATTTAATTTTATAAACGTAAAAGTTGCTTCGTTATAAGAATTAAGAAACTAAATGATGACCGTGACTTCGTCCACGCAGATTTATTTTAGGCCACGCCGGAGTCTTTGGACTCTTATTTTCCGGAATAATAAGTAGGTAGCCCCGTCTTCAACTCAACTCATAAATCATTCCAAACTGTTACTTTGTTACAGCATGCTAGAAGGACGAACCGACAAACAAACACACTCTCGCATTTATAATATTACTAGTTAGTATAGGTACAGATCTTATCGTGAAAAACATGTTGCTACTATTAAAGGCTATGACCAGTACCCTTACTCTGAGATTGATCGAATTTAAAATACGGTCTCACTAAGTGAGGTGAATTACATATGCATCAAACTAAAATGAATCTTAAAATTATTAATTTAGAGCTCAATTTCGTGTATGCATTCACAGCTAGCGCTCCAAACGATACGTTTCGAAATTTGAATCGGTTGCACTGAATTTGTGGCTTTAAATCAAGAGTTTTTGGGTCCATTTTAGTTTGACTCAAATGTGATTCACCTCACTTAGTGAGACCGTATTTTAAATTCGATCAATCTCTATCTCAGTAAGGGTACAGCCACAGGTACAGCTTAGTAACTACACTACACCGGTTTTACCCACACTAGTAAATAGACCTGTGATTAATCCATGTTTAGACTTCATACGAATAACGACTTTAAATAATGTAAATAAAGTATAAATTACAATTGTGTGTTCGAGAGTGCTCGATAAAAAATTCTCTCACGTAAAAGTCTCGAAGAGAAACGTGAAGAGTTTACCATTTATAAATAACAATCATAACCGACATTCTGCAATCTGCATGTTGTCTAAGTAGGTACTAACTAGGTACTATAATTAGTTTAACATCTGATCTTTGAGACCACTTTAGCCATAAATTACCTACCCATTTGCCTTTTTATAAATCAAAGTGAATACTTATCTCAAAACAAGCTTCTAAATCTAAACACTGAGAAGTGAGAACCTTAAAAAGTGAAATTATTCGCTTCAAATCATATTATCATACCTACTTCATACTAATATTATAAATGCGAAAGTGTGTTTGTTTGTTGGTTTGTTGGGTTGTCCTTCAATCACACCGCAACCTGCAACGGAGCAATGGATCGACGTGATTTTTTGCATGGGTATAGTTGAGGACCTGGAGAGTGACTTAAGCTACTTTTTATCCCGGAAAATTAAGGAGTTCCCGCGGGAATCATAAAAACTTAAAACACGCGGACGAAGTCGCGGGCATCAACTATAGTAATAATATTAAATTTCATAAATAAATCATTTCGAATTCCTTGACGTAAAAAATAAATTGGGGAAGTTTTCGTCTTTCCTTTTTTTTTAAAGACTTCCAAAAAAGGAGGAGGTTCTCAATTCGGCGCGTATCTTTTTTTTAGTAAGTAAGTAGGTAACTACAGCAGCTTTATCCCTACGTCAGGCCAGAGAACCTTTTACGGAAAATTGCGCGCGAAATACCTATCTCTTGAGCATTATGTTTTAATTATCCGCGCACGTCATAACAACACGCTTTTTCAAATTGTGCGTTTTTCCACTCACAGTTAATAGAATTTCGCGTAATTTGTCTGGGACCACACCTGGGACTCCTCAGACCCACTAGGTATTAGCTTATTATACCTGGTGGGTCTGCTACCTACATACTTGAGTTTTCAATTAGTACATCCTAACTATTAAATCATAGGTAGGTACTAGGTATGTGCTAATATTGTTACGGCCGGTTATGTGATAAATACAAATCCAATGTAGCGCAGAATGAGTGACATCCTAGGTATTTACGGTGTTATTAGCGTGTTGTAAAGGCTATACCTAGTTCAATGAAATTAATTCCAATCATGGGCCTAGGTAATATCGTATCCGTATCTCAAGGATAAACATACCTACTGTATTTGTTTCTTAAACTACTAATTACTTAGATCGTACCTGTGAAATCCCTACTTCCTAAATGGGTACCATAGCCTCATAGGAGTTTGATCATCACTACTATGGGACCTAATGGGTACCCCATCGAACATGTGAAACCCTTATTTTCTAAATGGGTAGATACTTACCACCATCACCAGAATATCCTATGGTGGGTACCCATTAGGTCCCATAGTTTCCAATCCCACTTCATAAAGGACTCTCTATAACGAAGTGGTAGGTATCTATTTGAACCTGCGACTTCTTGCTTACGACACGACTCTTCTCCGGCTGAGCTACTGAGTGCTACATCTTCAAAGTGTTCAACACTAACTAATATAATTACATAAAGAAGAAGACAGAGCTTAACGCTTTTTTATCACGTGTTTTTAATTATTATTCCTAGGCCAGATCCCGGCGTTTCACCGTGCTGAAAAGGACTATGTTCTAAACAACCTCGATGTCACTCCATCAAAGACGAGCCACGTCTGTTATACTCAACTGTTGTAACAATAAAGGACCTTGCCTACAATCGTATGAGCTAATCCAAAGCCAATAGCCATTACAAAAGCAGTTGCATCATTTCAGTGCCTAGGTCTAAGTTACGTCCTTGGGCCACATTGCACGCATGATAGAGCGTATGATGATTATGTCATTCGTGGTAATTTATGGAGTGATAATAGCTTAGTGGCGTAGACGCATGGCTTCCTATTCTGGTGGTCGGGGTTTGATCCCGGGCACGCACCTCTATCTTTTCGCGAGGAAAACTGCACGCCCGAAAGTTATTTAATACCTATTCTCAAAGGTGTAATAAGTCTGTACGGTGCGTGCTTGGCCGACGCGACGTGGTAGACTATGGCCATACCATTCTAGAGGAGTCTTGTGTTCAGTAGTGAGCCGGCCACAGAACATATAATAAGAGGTTAGAAAGGCGATGTGGGCGGGTCACGCGCGCCACTATATTGAGCGAACGCTCAAACGTACCAAAAACACACCTCAGTCGGCCGCGGACTGTCTTGGGAAGTTTTACGCGCAAAAAAGTGTTTATAATGCCTTCTTGCGCGGTAATAACCTGCAGAGCTAGAAGCCAAAATGTCAATGTGACTAATGGCAAGATATCTTTTCATCGGTAAGTACATTAAACCTTGATTTTAAATGATTTAATTGAAAATACTAAAGACATTATGTTTTCCTTCACTAGTGTGACTGGATCGCAAATTTGTATGTACATCGCTGGTGCGAACAACGCGCTCCAACAGAGTCATGTACGCGAGCGGCAATGTAAAGCGTAGTGCGTATGAACGATCAACTCCACTTGTTACCTGGTATTACCCAATAAGAGTAACTTGTCGATAGGGCTGAGTAGCATTTTTCCACCGTATCGATAAATAGTTTATTTGTTTCTGAGTTTATTATTATGAACTTTTAATGATAGTTACAGATTTAGATTTTAATCATAAATGTTTGAAATATTGTTATAGTATTTTGTGTTTATTGGTTTTGTTGTATAGTGTGTTTTAAATATTGTTGATGTATGTAAAAACCATTTGTAAACCATAGTTGTTTTTTTATTTTATTTATTTCTTATAAAGAAACAGTAGATAAAAGCAAAAGAAATATCATTATGTCTCCATACATTTTTTAATCTATACTTATAATAAAACTGTAACAGGTCCAATTCTGTACATTGAAGATATTTTGAAATTTTTTTTACAGGTCACTCATTATTCGATACTGAAGCCAAATCTGTAATTTTTTTCATTTTTATCTGTCTGTCTGTCTGTATCTTGGCCGCGCATCACGCCGAAACTACTGAATGAATTCAAACTTGGCACGATTTGAGCCCATACTACGAGGTAGGACATAGGATACTTTTTATCCCGAAATTCTACCCCCGAAGGGGTGAAATAGGGGTTGAAAGTTTGTATGAAAGTCCTTAATTTCTCAAGTCATAGCCATGAAACTTGGTACTTGCAGGTTGAAAATGAAAACATATGTGTTTCACAGTTTTTCAAAATTCCACTCCCGAAGGGGTGAAATAGGAATTTGAGAGTTTGTATGAAAATCCTTAATTTCTCAAGTTATAGCCATGAAACAGCATTTGGGCTTTCGTTAAAATATGAAGAAGTACGTGTTTCACCATTATAGGGGGATTATACCGTGGGATAGTAATATAGGATACTTTTTATCCTGGAAAATTAACTGAAAAAGTTATTCCACGCGGACGAAGTCGCGGGCATCAGCTATAAAGAATATACATACCTACATACTTTTTATCGCGGAAAATTAATGAGTTCCCGCGGCAATCGAAAAAACTTAGTCCACGCGGACGAAGTCGCGGGCATCAGCTAGTTTAAAATAAAATAGTAAAATCCAGACATAGAGTCCAACTTAAGTTAACAATATGAATATTGACATGCTGTCGACCGTACGAAAAATAAACATCGATAAAAAATATTTTAGTCAATCCCTAGCGTATGTTGCTGTTTTACACGACAACATGCGCAAGTTTAAAGTTTCACTAGTGTGCGTAGCTTCGCCAATCGCAGCGCTTTTTTCTGCCTCACGCACACATGGGAACTCTCGTGTGTATTCGTTTAGATTAGTAGTAGTGAAGAATGGTGGGATCAAAACGGCGACAGCGGTTTCCGTACAAAATTTGCACTAGGGCCTTTCTAACCTCTATTATATGTTCTGTGGAGCCGGCAATGGAATGAAGTGATCATGATTCATGGTATTAGGTTGTCATCAATTGCTTGAATAATAATCTCATCGTCTCTGAGATAGGACATCCAGTGGCATATGTTTGACATTGATTTTTAGGCGTGATTTGGATTTATTTTTCTGACGGAAATATTATATAATAGTTCGCGCACGAGTTGAATGCAGAGCAAATGTATGGTGACACATACATTTACTCTGCATTCAACTCGCGCGCGAAGTATACCTACCTACCTAAACGTTATTAAAACGTTTTTTTATTCCCCTATAATAAAGCCCTTGGATGTGCTTGATCTCAGCTGGATAGCAAGTGATGATGTAGGTAGTCTTAGAAGATGGTAACGGGATAGGTATGGCAGTTATACCAGCACCCCTAATAATTAGTTTCTGGCACCGTACCGGAACCACAGAATAATATAATAGTACTACCGGAACGCAATCGCTTAGCGGCACGACTTTGCCGGTAGGGTAGTAACTAGCTACGGCCGAAGCCTCCAAGTCCCACCAGACCAAACCAGAGAAAGTACAGATATTATATTATTCCCAAATTGACCCTGCCGGGAATCGAACCAGGGGCTTCCCACTTATAAGACCAGAGCGCTCACCACTGCGCAATGGAGGTCGTGAATAAAATGATGCAATTTCTAATCGACACGCGAAAACAATGCGTGTGAATTGGAATTTTGCGAAGAATAACAATTTGTACTTACAATTATTCATGACTAGCTGACGCCCGCGCCTTCGTTCGCGTGTTTTAGTTTTATTCTCAGGGGAACTCTTTAATTTTCCAGGATAAAAAGTAGCCTATGCCCTTTTATATGCATGATGCATCTCTGTACCATTGGTTAAACAGATATGCCGTTAAAACGTAGCAGACAGACAGACACACTTTCGCATACTTAAATAATATTAGTAGGTATAGAAATATAGAATTTATACAAAAGTTGTAGATTAAAAACCTGATATTGGAACTATGTACCTACCTACCTATTACAAAAATATGCAAAACACCATTTGAGTCAAGGTATCGCGATGAGCGAGTCTCGGTAAATGGAAAACCTTGATTTAAAGTAAAATGTGAACGCCCTGATTATTTTATAGTACGCAAGTCGCAAACTTTACCCAAAGTATTTTCTATACTCATAAATCATAATAACTTCCCCAAACTGCATTTATTTTGTAAGTAACCTAGCCGTCCACAAAAAAATACAATAAAGCTTTAGACAAGAAATAATGATTAGTTAATGACGAAAAGTAAGCATGTACATCTTGCGAAACAAATAACTGCATCACAAGTAAGAGGTTCTTTTAAGGTCCTTGGTTCAATACCATATCCGTGCATTCGTTATTCATAAGTAAGTATCCGTCAAAAATATTTCATGAGTAATTAGCTTGCATTATGCATGGAACTGGTTAATAAAATTAATACACAATATATTTTCTTTTCAAATAGGTACCTTTCATAGAAAGTCAACAAACCTGTTGCAAGTTGCAACAGCCATTTTCAATCAAAACTATTACAAACTTACACTCCAACAACACCAGGTAGCTCTCCAAAAAAGTCCTTACGGACCTCCGATTTGTATTTGACGAGACACGGCATCGCAGGCCTGAAGGGCGTAGGGCCCTCCCGCCTGTACATCCTCTCAATCTCGTCAGCATCGTACACAAACAACAAATCCGGTCGCCCAATGAGACCACCCAACCGAACAATTCTACCGTATCTCTCCAAGAACAACTTGGTCACTTTCGCGAACTCCGAAATGTCGAACTGCCCGATAATTGGTACCATCCGCCACGTATTTCCCAAAATTGGAATCGGTTTGGGACCCGGAACTTCGGAGTAAGGTTTAGCATTGGCGAAAATCTCCTCGTTTAGAGCAGCTGTTGGGGCAATTTGGGACCTTTGCCGTTTAGAAAAGGGACATCCCGTTGTCGCTTGGCGGGTGTTTGTGACTGCGAACGGACGCGAATACGCGGTCAGAGAACGCAATGAGCGACCCATAGCGATTAAGGCCGCATCGACGACTGGGGTCCGTAGCGTGCGGCTCGGAGATCGTACAAATACCGTTGGTCTCGCCGTATTGCTGTCACGGACACCGATCTTACCATTCTCTTTTTTGTTTTCATTTAGTACCTAGTGGTTGTTTTCTTTTTATTTTAGGTCCCGAGCCTGCACACGGATATAATATCAGTTTGAATCCATACTGCTTAATATTATAAATGGCGCGAAAGTGTGTCTGTCTGTCTGTCTGCTACGCTTTCTTTGACGTAGGTCGCATCCTGGGTCGATCAACAATTGATGCGGGCGCAATGCTGTTAAAACATATATTCGATGCGTGGGAGAAATCACAGAATGCTATTGGTATTTTCTGTGATTTGTCTAAGGCATTCGATTGCGTTGAGCACGAGACGCTTTTAGTTAAGTTGAGCTACTATGGAGTCAAAGACACTGCACTTGGCCTTATTGCATCCTACCTCAGTAATCGCATTCAAACAGTATGTGTTAACGATGTGAAGTCATCCGGATCAGCCTCGATATTGGGTGTTCCTCAAGGCTCCATTTTGGGTCCCTTCATGTTCCTGGTGTACATCAATGATTTACCATATTTTGTCCGTAACACTTGCGATATTGTACTATTTGCTGATGATACGTCCTTGATTTTTAAAGTCGATAGACATAAGGACAACTTTGACGACGTAAATACTGCAATTTCTCAAGTCACGAACTGGTTTACGGTAAACAATCTACTTTTGAATACAAAAACAACTAAATGTGTTCAGTTCGCATTGCCGAATACCGGATCCACAAGCGATATAAAACTAATGGTGAATAATGATATGTTGAAAATAGAAGATACTACTGTGTTCCTGGGGGTGACCTTGGACGCAAAGCTTCAATGGTGCACCCATATATCAACACTTGCTGGCAAGCTTAGTTCTGCTGCTTACGCTGTCAGAAAGATTCGACAGTTAACAGCTGACATCGAAACTGCCAGGATTGTATATTTTGCTTATTTTCATAGCATTATGTCTTACGGAATCTTACTGTGGGTTAGTACATAATACCTCAATGGGTAAAGCGGCAGATATTCAAAAAAATTTTGTACTACAAAAAAGGGCAATACGTGCAATTTATAATTTAAAACCGCGTGATTCCCTTAGAGAGAAATTTAAAGAAATTGGTATCCTAACAGTAGCCTCGCAATATATTTACAGTAGTTAATATAATTTTTGTAAAACAACACATCCATAATTACAAAAAAATATGCGATTTGCACGATAGGCAAACTAGAGTCCGTAATAGGCTCGTGTCTCCATCGCTTCGCCTCAAAAAAGTCAGAAAGTCATTCGTAGGAATGAGCATTCTTTTCTATAACAAAATACCACAACCTATTTTATAAACTTGCCTATACACGAGTTTAAGAAATCCATTAAAAGTATGCTCCTGAAAAAAGCTTATTATACTATTGAAGATAATGTAAATGATAGAGGAGCTTGGATTTGATCGCTCCAGCAATGCTAAGGACAGCGGTTACTTATGTACACATTGATATATTATGTAGATAATAATGATAAATTGTAAATGTATTATACCTACCTAAAAAAAAAAACCGACTTCAAAAACCACAAACACTAAAAAGTAAAAAATAATTTAATTTATTATGTATACAAGAGTTAATTTAGTTCTACTTATAATAACATTTTTTGGAGTCGGTACCAATTAGCCGCATGAACCGTTTACCTACTCTTCATTATTGTTGACGTGACTCCACATTGGTACCGACTCCAAAGAATGTTATTATAGAACTAAATTAACTCTTGTATACATAATAAATTAAATTATTTTTTACTTTTTAGTGTTTGTGGTTTTTGAAGTCGGTTTTTTTTTTTTTTTTGAAAATTTTTTATTTCACAATTTTTAGTGGCCCCACTGTTTTAAAATACAGGATGTAACCAGAACGAGATATGCTATGCATGGTTAAAACATACTGTTTACAAGACTATCACACTGATCGCGAGCAATTTACTCTTATCCATGAGGAGTTCCGTTCTCCATCTCCGGAGATATTCATCAGATCTTCACCAAATTGAATTGGGACCACACGGGAAGCACCAGCTTTCAAATAAAAAAAGAATCATCCAAATCGGTCCACCCAGTCAAAAGTTCTGAGGTAACAAACATAATAATATACCTTAGTAAGCATAGCTTTTATCGTCTTTGAAAGCTGACTAGAAAAAGTCCCATCCACATGCGTCAGTTTTTACGCTGTTTACATAGGTACTGCGCATACTTTAATACTGTACAAGAATCAGCTTTTCTAATTATCGTTCATTTTTGGTAACAATAAACCGTCTTTGAACGGCCATATTTAGCGAAAGGGCCATCCAAATGCAGGCAGACTGCAACTTTTGTGATCAGGGGAGAGCTCTACATCCATCTAACACTGAATCAGCCCTTCTGGCGATGGTTAGGTACCAAAATTGCAGTTATCTCTTAGTCTATTAGGTACGAGGTGAAGTTGCGATGTTAAGGCAGATATTATGTACAGACTTAAGCGAGTAAAGCTTGCGTGTTGCATCAATCAGCCGTTTTAATAACACTCTTTTTGTAATGAGTTTTTCATTTAGTCTTGTGCGCTCCTTGTGCGAGGCTTCACTAGAGTTCTTTTGAATATAATTTTTGAATTTTATCTGGTCAGGGTCTGATGGGAGGCTTTGACCGTGGCTCAGTATATACCTAGTTACCACTTAGGTACCACCATACCGGCAAAGATGTACCGCCAAGTGATTGAGCGTTCCGATGCGATGCCCTGTAACTAACCGATTAGGGGTACCCACTAATACCTATGGATTTAATACTTACGTATTAAAAATAATCAAAGCATCCATGTCTCTCTGTAGACATTACGTTCCATTTCGCTTCCGCTTATTGGGATGCGTTCCGAAATACACTGAGAGCACTGGAAGTCCCCAGTAAAGAGCACTGCCAGTGCTCGCAGTGCATATATAACGGAACACACACTATGGGTGCGTTCCGAAATACACTGAGAGCACTGAAAGTCCCCAGTAAAGAGCACTGCCAGTGCTCGCAGTGCTTATAACGACCGAGCGATCGCGTAACTTCTGCATCAATCATTGATACATCGCAATCACCTCTGATTGGTTAACACTCTTCCACTATTGGACTTAATCCATTGACGCAGCAAGAATGCCATAAATTCAGCCAATTACAACAATTGATACTGTAACAATGATTGATGCAGAAGTTACGCGATCGCTCGGCGGAACACACACTATGTGTGCGTTCCGTTATAAGCACTGCGAGCACTGGCAGTGCTCTTTACTGGGGACTTCCAGTGCTCTCAGTGTATTTCGGAACGCACCCATAGTGACAGCATAAGATGACGTTCATTGACATTTGACATTGTCAAATTGCAATTGTCAATTGCAATTTGCAGCTTTAATTTTTGTTTTGTAAACAAAAAGCTTTAGCTCATCTCAAAATTTTCACTAAAAATACATTTAATAATAATACAGATTGTAATATGCCATTGAAATTGTTTTTCAAGAGCCACTTAAAATTCAGCGCATTTCCACACAGTCATTAAATTCTCAGACAAATTTTCCATCAAACTTGATTAAAAATGATATCAGATTTTGCCAAGGAAAAGGTTTTCTGGACGCAACGAATGAACCTGCGTTTAGTAAAGTTCATAGAAAAGAGGCCAAATATATGGAATCCGAAACATTCAAAGTACACGTCGGTCGCGCATAGAGATCGGGCTTATAGTGAGTTTGCTGCTAAATACGGAAATGATTTTACAGGCCAAGCTGTTAAAGAACGGTGGACGAATATACGGTCAACTTTTGCTAATCATTTACGGAAAATCAAGACTAGTCAAGCCAATGAAGAGGTCAGTGTAACAGTACTATACTCTCTTTGGTCTACAGTTGCGATTTTAGCTCATAGACCTAACAACAATATTTTGTATGAACTAAGGTAACCCTACCAACCAATATGAAACCTATGTCATAAGAAAGATTTTAGGTATGAACAACATATCCAAACTAATATTATAAATTCAAAAGTGTGTTTGTCTATGTGTCTGCTAAGCTTTAACCATACGCCCATCTTTTCAGCCGATTTTGATGAAATTTTGTATAGAGATAGATTGCATTTCAAGGAAGGACCTAGTATGCTACTTTGTATCCTGAAAAATTAAGGAATAAAAAACACAGTTCCAGCAATAGTGTTGATTAAGTTTTTTCTACTTTATATACTTTTCTACATCATCTATTACTTATATAATATAATGAGAAAAAAGGTGAATTCTAATGCAAAACTTAACAGGAATAAATCATCCATCTTTGTTCATCTCCAGGATGCAAACTCACTACTCACTAGTTGTGCCAAATTTTGTCAAGATCACTTGAGCTCTTGAACCAAGAAACGGTAATTGACAGATAGACTTTTGCATATTTTATAATATTTATTAATTGCGGTATGATAGCTGACATATGTGCTATTTCAAGTTTGGTTTTTAGATTAGATTGGTTTAGTTTCCTGTAAGTATGAGAGATCAGTTCATATCAAGAAAAGAATAAACTATAAGTACTATTTGCAGAGATACATCATTACCACTGTTTTCAAGAAATTTAGATAATTATGAATTTTTCAGGAATATCAAGTCAGTTGGCACTTGTGGAATGCTTGTCAGTTTTTAAGGAAAGTCAGCAGAGGGCAGAAGACTAACACAGAAGATTATAATGTATGTATCTAGGCAAGCGCGTTCCAACCTAGACCTCATCATTGCTTTGCACTAGTCGTCAAGCAAGAAAGTAAAAAATGTTTCACATGTTCCAATGTTACCCTGAGTCTCAATCAATATTATTGTTCGAAGTTTCTGACAAGAAACTTTGGAAATGATTTGCTACCTGCTCTGATACTTCAATTGGTTTCAACTTTCAAGTGATATTGTGAAATGATAATAAAAACACACTTGGCTGAGTTGGTTGTGAGCTCAGCAGGCCTAGTGGAAGTTTTTTTACCTATTCTATTGGTAATTTTATTTCCACTGTTATTGAGTTGATTGAGCGCCAGCTTTCATCTGACATCAAGCACAACAATTCCATACAAATCATAGTTTCATATTTGATTTGATTTGATGATAGATAACTTAATGTGATCAAATAGGTAAAAAATCTCCCACAAGGTCCCCAGATTGTAAGATGCTGTAATTAGTTATCACCATCATATCCATATTTAGATGGTAAATGAACAATTAAGCTTTTTTGATGTTGGTAATTTTGTTACAAATTACGTCAAAAATCTAAATCATTAAAAAAAAGTTTATTTTCACTTTTAAACTATCGTGAGTGATATTCATTTTCCGACATAACACGTGAGTTTATCCAGTAATTATGTATATTTAAAAAAAAAGCTTACTTATTTACTTTTATAATTTTACTCTTTTCTTATTTCTAGGAAGAAACCCCTGCAGCTGAAGAAATGGACTGCCAAAGCATGGATGAACCTTCTAACAGCAATTCTAATAGCACAAACCCAATGTGCAAAAGCATAGCTGAAAACTTATTCACAATATACAATGAAGCTAAAAATGGTGCTGTAGAAATAGAGAGTACTAAATATGTTAAAGTTGGGAGACTAGTCACTAAGAAATTAAATCACATAAACTCTTTTGAAGCTGCAAAAGCTTCACAAAAAATAATGGAAATATTAGTACTTTATGACCAAGACAATCCTATGAATCCAAACAACTATAAGACTGAGTGTATATGAATAATTTGATATGGTTTATTTTGTTATACACAATCTGTGAACTAAACTAAATCAACAGGTCTAAATCTAGTCCTGTCATTTTAGGCAGGGAGTATTATAAAAGGGATAGCGATATTAAACTATAAATTAAAACTATTGATAAGATTGAGAGTAATTTATTTAAAATGGGTAAAATTTACCGAATAGAGTATAACTTATTATTATAACTAAAATCTATTTTTTCTCTTAAATATTTACCTACCATGTAGATAAGTTCAGAGAAAAAAAATATTATATAATTTATTAAAAAATATGTACCTACTCACACATTTATCATACCAAACAGGCAGTGTAAATTGTAAAACCCAAGCATTCAATTCAAATAAATAATGTTTAATTTAGTGATTAATAATAATTATCTTCTAACGTGCCGAAATCTGGAACAAGAAAAAAAAATTCATGGCAGTAGTACCTATACATATAATTTATCAAAGATAAAAGGAAAACAATCAGAGCTAAGGATGCTTTACAAGTTAAAGAGTAATAGTCGACCAACTTATAAAATGTTTGTTTAATGTAATGGGCAACTACAGAACCGTGGCTCGACACGCAGGTGGCCAGTGTTTTAAATAAGTTTTTGTCCTTCAATCATGCTGCAAACCAGCAACGGATCAATGTGATCGTTTGCTTGGGTATAGTTGAGGACCTGGAGAGTGACATAGGCTATTTTTATTCTGTTAACTCTAGAGTTAGAAACCCTAAACCCACACAGATGCAGTTGTGAGCATCAGTATTATAAAAAACTGATGTTTGATACCTTATTTTGCTTCTTTCTATTCTATTTCTTATCCATAGATTTGAGTTTTGTTCCTCCAACAAATTGCATAGTCTCTGAAAGAGGAAATTTTTGTTGTGAATGACTATTAGTACTCAGGTTTAAGACCACTTATTAACTAAAAATACCAATACAACAGTATAATGCTTTCAAAGTAAGAATGAATAGGTATAACTATTACCTATTGGTTCACCTACTTACTGACTGAATCATCAATACCCAGACTTAACCCTTGTTACTAGAAAGCTAAAATTTTGCCTTATTCTTATCCTTCATCTGATTAAAATATAGAAACTTTGTACTGTTGCTGCAGGCACTTGCATGAAGGTTTTTGACAGAACCCTTAACTTACATGATATATGTGCGTCAAAGCATGGCGTTAACATGTATAATATGCTGAGACCTAAAATAATCTATGCAAAGCATTTTTCTTACACTGCAGTCATTGAACTTCCTATTCTTACTTTGGACACAAATCCAATATAATAATAATAAGAAGTTAAGAGTTATTAAAGTGACTACAGCCGAATTGAAATGAGATACATTGGGGCTGATTCTGTAGTGCACAATCTCTAAACTAAACTAAAATGGCAGCTTTAAATCTAGTTCTGTCCCTTTCCGTAGGGAGTATTATGAAAGGGTTAGCAATATTTGTAATGCTCTAATTTTAGTTTAGTTTAGAGATTGTGCACTACAGAATCAGCCCCATTGTTTGATTAATTATAATTGACTCAGTTTCATAGATAAATAAATAAATAAGTATAGGTGGTAAATTGCAATTCGATTCAACTCGGCTTGACAAGCTTAGCGTATGCCAGCCTTAATACTTACTTGAAGCAAGGCATTTTGTTGACTTTGTAAACTGTTAGTTCTTGATACCAGTTGTGTGTTCTGGTGACAGCATTGGGTATGGCTATGGTTTTCATTTTGATGTGAACAACTAGAAGGGGGATTTGAAGTATGAGCAGATGGAAGAAGATTAGATAAAGTCTGTGTAGCAGTTGATGAGGTGGGTGCAAAAGATTCTGCGTTGGTCAGTACTACTTGCATTGGGGATGCATAAGGAATGTCTAGATTAACATCAATGGAAGGTAATTCTATTTCAACTGGTGACATTGAAGGCTCTTCCTTTATTGAGGAGACAACCTGTAATTTAAAAATATTATCATTATTTTTGATTATATAATTAGTTTTACTGGGTTCAAAATTGGCAACAGGCCAACTACAAACAAACTTTCGCATTTATGATATAAGTATTGATGTAGCTGTAAATCCACCTGTATAACTATAAATTTCAAATAAGAAGCATCAATTACATAGGTACTTAAATTAAAGACTTCTAGATGGGCCAAAAATAGTAAATCTAGAAATATAAATTCTAGGCAAGCATTTTCCAACCCAGATCTCATCATTGCTTTTCAAGTAAAAGCATACTTTACAATAAAAAAACTTACATCACCAATACCAACTATTTTTGACCAACTTATAAAAAAGGAGGAGGTTCTCAATTCAACTGTGGGTTTTTTTTTGTATTTAGGTATGCAATCATTCCACCAATTATGAATCAATTTGATGATTCTTTTTTTTTGTTTAGTAGACTATACTTCAGAGGTGGTCCCATATAAATTTTATTGAAATGATTTAGCACTTTTTGAGAAAATCAACAAAAAACAAAATATATACCCAGAAAATGTTTTTTAGGGTTCCGTAGCCAAATTTGGCAAATATTGGATAGAAGCAGGCGTTACTTTGCGGAAGTCCATGATTATGAAGGAACTTGAAATTTAATTTGCTATAATCCGCAACAATAGGCAAATATATATGCACGATTGTAAAGTGACGATCGTGTCGAAAGGACCGGCTTTTATACCTTTAATGAGTCATGTCAAAAAAGGTATAAAAGCCGGTCCTTTCGACACGATCGTCACTTTACAATCGTGCATTGTCGAGTCAACATCTCCTGAAGATGCTCCGGTGTCGGAGTGAAATGTACGTTGAGAATAATTTGGAAGATTTATGTGGTGTGATGAATATTGCAAGCTGCAAGTGCAAGATACACTGTACCACATATATTTGCCTATTGTTGCGGATTATAGCAAATTAAATTTCAAGTTCCTTCATAAATTTGGCAAAAACGGAACCCTTATAGATTCGTCATGTCTGTCTGTCTGTCTGTCCGTCCGTATGTCAAAGCCACTTTTTTCCGAAACTATAAGAACTATACTGTTGAAACTTGGTAAGTAGATGTATTCTGTGAACCGCATTAAGATTTTCTTACAAAAATAGAAAAAAAACAATAAATTTTGGGGGTTCCCCATACTTAGTACTGGAACTCAAAAATTTTTTTTTCATCTAACCCATATTCCACCGAAAATTGGTTTGAACGAGATCTAGTAAGTAGTTTTTTTTTAATAATTTAAAACTTACTACAGGTTTGTACGGAACCCTCGGTGTGTGAGTCCGACTCGCACTTGTTTTCTTTTTAGTTTAAGTTGGTACTTATAGGCATAATTAACAAGTCATTTGTTGTTTTAGATGAAAGCAAATAATTATGCATTATATAAATTTAACAAAAACTTACTTCACCAATAGACTCAAGAGGGTCTAAGTAAACGGTAGAAGGCTCAAGTGTTGTACTATCAGAATCATTTGTAATATCACATTTCTTCTCCACATTATTCTTCTTTTCAATTTTTACACCATTGGCTCCTGATTTTATCTTCCTATGTTTTCTTTTTAGGTCCCTCCAAGTCTGTGGAAAAAGAAACAATCTTTGTATCCATAATGATGCCAGCAACTTCGCAACTTCTGAGAGGATTTAAGAATTTAGGTTTAAAAATCCTAGGGGAACTTCAATTTTCTGGGACATGAAGTAGCCAATGACACTCTCCAGGTTTTCAACTATACCCATGCAAAAAATCATATTGATCCATAGCTCTTTTGTGGTGTGATTGATGGACAAACCAAATAAACACAATTTCACATCAATTATATTAAATAGGATTACCTACTTGAATATTGATGTTCAGAACAAGCTTGCTTCTAGACCTAGTTTATGTCCCAGGTTTGAGTCCAGGGTTGGATCAAAAAGTTCTTGGGTCTTAGGGTGCCTCCCCATGAGAGATGTGCTACATTGATAAGCTACTGTGTGTCAAAACCCACCAAAAGAAGCGCTTGATCTAACATCTAGCAATCTTAGCTATGAAAATAAAGTGATAATTGTTAGGTTTGTTGACTAGACAATCGTGCATTGTAAAGTCGACATCTCCTGAAGATGCTCCGGTGTCGGAGCAAAACGTGCGTTGAGAGTAGTTTAAAAGTCTTGTGTGGTGGTGCATGTGAGTGGTGGTGGCATTGCTTGCTTGGGAACTTGGCTTTCTTGCTTGGTTGGGAAGGTAAGCGGTGCTTCGCTTGTAACTGCATATTTGACCATACAGACTTTTTCTGTAGGCGGATTATAGCAAAATAATTGTAAATTTTTTCTTGCTAAAACATAGCATATATCTGGTGGAAAGGCACCCTTATTGTACAGAAATTAAAAAAAGAAGCAACACAGTTTGGAAGGGTTCTGCCACCTATACCTACTTAACTTCTAATCAAGATTAAAAACCCAACCCACTTAGGTACCTGTTTCCACTTTTCTACCGGCTTGTCAGGCCCGTGTTTACGAAGGAGAGCCCTCAGAGCGCTCCATTCTCTAGCTCTTCTATTACGCTCCATTGTGCTCAAGAGTGATTTTGTTGTGTTTGTGGCTATGGTTTTGTTATTCGCCATATATTTCTGGAGCAGTTGTATTTGAATTTGGGTGCACCTGCTGCAATTTTAAAATTATAGTCAATTATTTAGAACAATGATATACAGGGTACCTACATAAATAAAAAATTTGATACCTAGTTATTTAATTCAAAACCTGTCCAAGAACTTACGTATTTTTTTTCTGCTCCATCCTGAAATGACCTCTATTTAATTTGTTTAGTGATCTATTATCATTTAACCAAGAAAATATCTGTATCACTTTAGTATTACAATAGGTATACGGCTCAGCTATAGTAGGTATAGTCGCCGCGGAGTTGGACGTTCATATTTTTTTTACAGAAAGACCTTGATGTGGTATGCCTTGCACTAAAATATTTTACGTAGGAAACTAATTTACTTTTCGAGAAATAATTTTTTGAAAATTCGCAATTCTTCACCACTTTTGACTATTTCTTACGACATTTGCCATAGATTGTACCAAAGTCAAAGATATAGACATTGACGTTTAGTTGGCGTTATAGTACATAATCTGTGATTAAAATCCGTTCCATGGACGTTTTTTCGAATAAAACCATAGAAATAGGAAGACTATAGTCGTAATTCCGCAGACTGAGTAAGATATATAGACGCCGCCATATCTCCTTTTCACTCCCACATGAAAGAGATGCAGTGTTGGGATGTTACACAAGATAGAATGAGAAAAAATATGTGTTTTTCTCTCCCTTTCTGCGTGTCACGGATTTTATGCCTATTGCATACAAACAAACATGAAACAAACCATATCTTGTGCCGACGTTTGTATGACGTTTGGGAGGTATTTCATAGTATTACCTATCCCTTTCGGTACTGTGTTTCGGTAATACTATGAAACACCTCCCAAACGTCATACAAACATCATAATTTGTCTGGCACAATAGTATGCAATAGGCACAAACCCCGTGACACGCAGAAAGGGAGAGAAAAACACATATTTTTTTCTCATTTTATCTTGTGTAACATCCCAACACTGCATCTCTTTCATGTGGGAGTGAAAAGGAGATATGGCAGCGTCTATATATCTTACTCAGTCTACGCTCTGACCATTCTGACCATGCTCTAAAATTCAAAATTCAAAATTCAAATGTTTTTTATTCAAATAAGCTTTTACAAGCGCTTTTGAATCGTTATAATATGAATCTACCGCTGGTTCGGAATGCCATTCCTACCGAGAAGAGCCAGCAAGAAACTCGGTGGTTGCTCTTTTCCATCAAAACTTACAATCATCATAATGATACAAGTAACTGCAGTCCCACGCATAGCTGGAGCGAATCAAATCCACGCTTTTTTTTTTATCATTTACGTAATCTTCGATTGTATAGTATGCTTTTTTCACGAGCATACAATATTCAATACACGCCAAGACTGGCAGACAGAGGCAGCCCCATTTCCGACGGTGGCACCCGTTCACGAGCATGACGCATGATCCAGCCATTGCTTCGCTCAACCATATTTGAGGGAACGTAACAACCCGCACCACACGACACCACCACAGAAACGTTAAAGAGAGTGTGACATACCCGGCTCTGACCATGGCTAACTCTGTTCAGACTTCAGAGACAAGTTAACCCTTCTGGTTTGTATAGTCTGCGAGATAACCAGAGAGTACCTATTTTCCTATTTTCAATTTTGTTGTGGGTTGAAGTCAGGTTGAAGTGGTTTTTGGTTTAAAAAAAGTAACTACTGATCTGTGGTAAAAGTTTTTAACTAAAACATTTTTTGCAAGTACGAGTAGGTACGTAAATATTTTTTTCGGAAATTCGGAAGCGGGAAGACCTAAATAGAGTTCCA
Source organism: Erebia ligea (assembly GCA_917051295.2). NCBI lineage: Eukaryota > Metazoa > Arthropoda > Insecta > Lepidoptera > Nymphalidae > Erebia > Erebia ligea. Next base: position 7,259,410 of record OU785241.1, read on the forward strand.
AAAACGGATCATATTATATTAAAATCATGGGTCCTAAAAAATTAACAGACCTCATTAAAACAAAGTGGGACGATAAGCATTCCAACACAAATGTTTTTCGCTACAAAATTGAAAACTTAAAAGAGAGAATAGTTGATCAGAAATATTTATTGCAGGTGAGAGCGTAACATAAATAGCTACTTACATAAATCATTAGGGATTTATGGGGCTTAATAATGGGATTATATTAAAGCTCTATTTAATGTAAGTTGTAACCGTAAAAGAGACGATTATTTTAATACCTACATACCTACTTACAAAAAAATAAACAAAGTAGGTACCTATTGAACAATTTATTGTTAATCCATTTGTTAATCTTTATCTTTAAGTCAAGTTAACAAATATTTAATAAAAATTTTGATATTACAGTTGAACCCAAACAGAATAACTAACAGAAGGACTCCAGAGCAAATTGTTAATATTTGCCAACAATTTGACAAAAATAAATTCAACTTCATGAAAATTTCTAATGAAGAAATCATAACTAAGTTCAATGCAGATAATAATGGTAATATTTATAAGATAAGTATGTCTCGCATTCAAACAGATAATATCATCATCACTCATCACTATCTCAACCCATCAATGGCCCACTTTTAGGCTGCTTTTCCACCAGCCATATGGTATGTTGCTAACCTACAAATTATTAGTGTCAAACCCTTATATAGGAACTCTTGATCTAACATCTACCAATCTAAGCTATAAAAATCAAGTGCTCCTAGTGGGTTTTACACAAAACTCAAAACTCATTTTTTTATTCAAATAAACTTATAAAAGTGCTTTTGAATCATCAAGTGAATCTACCATACACATCCGTACATTAGCAACATAGCATATCTATAGGAAACACTCAGTTACACCCTATAATGTCTAGGCGACCAGACTGGCCATACATATTGGGAGACTTCACTCACCTTTAAGTACATTATACATAGAACTCGTAAGCTTGCAGTTTTCCTCATGATGTTTTCCTTTACTGTTACAGTAATAAATAATATTCTTTATTTTCAGATGATAATCACGTATTTGTAGTAAATGTAAGTCCAATATCACGATATCACACACTTCTATGCCCATCAGTAGACAAATGCCTACCACAAGTGGTCACAAAAGATAGTTTGAAGTTGGTAATAGATTTGTTGTTACTAGCTGAGGACTGGTGAGTGAACAAGTAAGAGTTTTTTGTTTTTTTTTTTGTTTTTTTTTTATGCCATTACAAGTTAGCCCTTGACTGCAATCTCACCTGATGGTAAGTGATGATGCAGTCTAAGATGGTAGCGGACTAACCTGTTAGGGGTATGGCAGTTATTAGCATTGTACCGGAACACTAAATCACTTGGGGGTACATCTTAAGTAGGGTGGTAACTAGCCACGGCCGAAGCCTCCCACCAGACCAGACCAGAGAAAATTCAGAAATTATAAATTCCCAAATTGACCCTGCCAGGATCCTTGGAACGGGACCTCCCACGTTAAGGCAACAGCGATCAACACTACGCCAGGGACCTGGTAGGGGTTTAGTTAGGATAATAATGCAGTTTGCTGCCAGGGGCCTTGTTACGTACTATGCTAAAGTGTAACACATGTAACGTACTATGTTAAAGTGTAACACTTGTTATTTGTTACGTACTATGCTAAAGTGTAACAAGTGCTCTGATTAGTTAACACTCTTCCGCTATTGGCGAAAAACCATTGTTGCAGCATAATACCATAAATTCAGGCAATCACATTAATTATTAAGACTGTAAAAATGATTTAAATACAGTTTTTACACAGTTAATAGGGCTACAGATTAATTAACTTTAATATTTTACAGTGATTTAAGGGTTGCCTTCAACAGTCTATGTGCTCTGGCGTCAGTGAATCACTTGCATTACCACTTCTTCATAGAGAAGAACATTCTGCCAGTAGAGACAGTGGTAAGATTTAATTTAATATTTTGTCGGAAGCAAATGACTGACACAACATATAGGTCTAACTGCTGGGTCTAGATACTTGAAATTTTGCATGTATTTTCCCACGTCCATTCCAATCCATGTCATAGGCCTTTTCAGGAGTTCCGCTACCTTCTTCAAGTTATCGGTCCAGCGGGCTCGAGGTTGCCTCTCAGGCATGACCAGTCATCTGACTTACCGCCAAAATATTTATCACGGCAAATATCTCCAAAGGACTTGCATTTCTCGATCGACGTATCCACTTTTGAGAGTTCGCACATCCACGATTTTGCACGGCTTGGCCCTCAGATTTCGCACTCACAGTCAAATGTCATGACGCCAAATTCTTAAGGCTGAGTGGCACGGAATTTCCGTGGATTTGGATCAGTTGGACCAACATAAGTGTTGGGGTTTTTACAGTGGCGTGCTGGTCATAAAGCACTGCTTATGCTTACTTTTCATTCTGACCGGTCAGCAAATAGGTGTGTGTGTACGCCACTGGGTTTTTAATTCAGTACTAGCCTGCAGGCTTAGCTTGCGCGCAACAATTCTGTATATTACAAGAAAAAATTCTCGGCATGTAAGGGTTCATAAAGAAAAATACCACTGATAAGAAATATTACTTTTATCACAATGATACATTGATATTTGATAAATATACACATACATGATACAGCTGCACTTTTATCTCTACTTTTGACGTAACAAGACAAGTCATATGTGTAACCATGTTAGCTTTGGTAGACACATAGAGATAACGGGAAGAAAATAAATAAATAAATAAATAAATTAAAAAAATAAATAAATAAAATAATAAATAAAAAAAAATAAAAAAAATAAAAAAATATAAAATAAAAAAATAAATAAATAAAATAATAAATAAAAAAATAAAAATAAATAAATAAATAAAATAATAAATAAAAAAAATAAAAATAAAAAAATAAATAAATAAATAAATAAATTTTACTCGTTGTGCACATGCTAGCCCTACTGGAGTTGGTTAGTTAGTTATTTGGCGGCATATCCCCGTTCCTCGGAGAGCACGTAAAGCCGTCGGTCCTGCGCTTGATCTTTCTCTGGCCGTGTCGGCGCGGCCTGGCAACATGCACTTATTAGTATATTTTTACAGAAATGCAAACACATAAAGGGGCCGCTGTATTGTTTAAAAGACTATCCTGCACCAGCATTTTGCTTTGAATTAACGAAAAGATCGCCCAAAATTGATGAAATATACAAACTGATAGAATTCTTGTTGGAGAAATCAATAGCGCATAACATTTTTATAACTAGAGGAGATTGTGTAGATCTTCTGAATTCGGAACATGATGAGAAGTCGTATAGGTTTGTGATATGGCCTAGGAAAAGCAGTTGGGGCGCCAAACAACTTTCGGCTTTCAATGTTGCTGCATGCGAATTGAGTGGATGGTTTGTTATACATAGTAAGTATCCATACTAATATTATAAATGCGAAAGTGTGTCTGTCTGCTACGCTTTCACGGGCCAACTACTCAACCGAATTTGATGAAATTTGGTACAGAAATAGTTTACATCCTGGAGAAGCACATAGGCTACTTTATATCCCGAAAAATTGAAGAGTTCCCGCGGGAATTAAAAAACATCAATCCACGCGGACGAAGTCGCGGGCATCATCTAGTACCTATATAATTTGAAGGCGCGATCTTTTTTATGTTAGACGATCTCTGTTACTTTCCAGGAAAATCTTTCCCAAGGGATTTTTAAAGAACAAAGAGTTACCTGAACTCAATCAAAGAGTTTTTTTTTAATTTTATAGACTAGCGCTTGGCTCATTCAAACTTGCATGCAAGTAGTAACTTTATATCCCGAAAAATTTAAGAGTTCCCGCGGGAATTAAAAAACATCAATCCACGCGGACGAAGTCGCGGGCATCATCTAGTACCTAGGTATTTAATTAGACGATCTCTGTTACTTTCCGGGAAAATCTTTCCCAAGGGATTTTTAAAGAACAAAGAGTTACCTGAACTCAATCAGAGTTTTTTTTTAAAACTTTATAGACTAACTAGAGCTTGGCTCAATCAAACTTGCTGGCAAGTAGGTAGTAATGCAGCCTAAGGTGGAGCGCGCTTGCCTACAAGATGCCTATTCACTCTTGATTTGACGATACCAATACGCAACGACGATAAGCAGAGAGAAAAATTGAAGCCGGAAGAGGAAGGGCGTTCCATATCCTTGCGGTTCCTATCCTGCCCCCCGATTACGTAAGAATTGTTCATCAAACGTTAAAGATTTTTGTCAAAGTAAAATAAACAATGACAACATTGAATTAGAGCTCAATTTCGTCTGCCCATTCTTATACGTTTAGGGTATCGTACATACCTAAACGTATAAGAATGGGCAGACGAAATTGAGCTCTAATTCAATGCAGTTATGGTTTATTTTACTTGGACAAAAATCTTTAACGTTTGATGGACAATTCTTACATGATAGGCCGTCTGATTTTAAAATCATGATAACGTAGGTACCTTACACAGATTTTGGTAAAAAAAAACTATTTATGAAATAATGACGGCCAAATTTTTTAACAATTAGCATTTCTTTGGAACCCTATTTAAAGATATTGTTTTCCGAGTTTCTGACACGCATATTTAACAAAATTTTTGTTTCAGGCAGTGAAGAATTTTACACTCTTCAAACGGAACAATTGGAGAACGAATTAAGAAAGTGGGGAATTGAAAATTTTGAAGAACTGTGTGGGGATGTTACATTATTATATTGATGCATCTCTGGAAAATATGAATGTGGTGCGTTTTATATTTATTAGTGAATTAGATACATCATTTTACAGTAACAAATAACAACACATTCCACGGATTGCAGTTGATAAAAACGCTCAAATAAACAAACAAGAGACACAGACTTTAGACCTCTCTGTATCTACGTTCAGTCATGGGTAAATAATAGAGCAATAAGATTGTAGATTTTATTTATAACATATAAATGTTATAAATAAAATATTATATCCTATCCTAAGATTTATTGGAATTTTTTAAATTGACGTCTTGGTTCCTTGAGAAAATTCCGACTTCCGATAATTTAAATTTTACTATTTGCGGTTATTTATTATTATTTATTAAGTGTAATAGTTTTAATAGTAAGTTAAAATAATCATGAAATATAAACATATTTCAAGAAATTGTTCATTGAGTTTTTATCATAAAAGTCAAAATATATTTATTCAATTTAGGTACAATGTAGGTACACTTATTGACGTGCAGTTAGGTACTTATAAAATATGATGGTGTTAATCAGTTACGGTATCTTAAAACATCGTATAACAATATATTATAATTATAACATACCTAATATTGTCGCTGGAACAATAGGTACATACCCATGACTTCCTATCATTCAAATAATCCTTTACACTATAATAGGACATTTCAATTAGTTTCTTACATTCTTGTTGCAATCCACTTTCGATGTAGCCCCCTTTTATAAATCATACAAGTGCTTATATACGTAGGTCAATACTACTACCTACCTATTATACCTACCTAGGGTATTACCTAGGTCCTAGGTTTTTGCCGAAACCGTTGCCTACGACAACTCAAGATCATGATATTATGGAGAACCCTATAAGAGACCTAAGTATGTCCAAAAGTGAACGTCTATCGGTTGACGATGACGACGACGTTATACCTACGCCAAAAATTCCATTAGGTAGTAAATACCAAAGATAACCGATTTAAATAATGTGTTCAAGATTATATGGTAGGTCATTTATCAAATTACCGTATAGGTACCTTTTTATGTAAATAATAACGTTCATTGTTTTATTTTTGTCATGAATACAATGTTTTTGAGTCTACTAATCGTATTAGTTTGGTGAGTCACTCCACCCTTGACCCTGCTGCGGCCTGCGGGATAAATTACACATGTGACCCAATAATAGCTTCAGTTAGTTCAGTCGCGCCAGCAACGTTCGGTGCACGCGCCGGTGTTGAGATGAAGCTCTCAATAATCGTGTTTACGTTAATTGTTCTCACACAATGCACCGAAGGCCGATACGTGGACTGGTTTCCTCAAAACATAGTCGATACTCTTACAAACAAAACATCCCAAGTGACGAATTACGTGCGATCCAAGGGGCGAAGTTTAAAACAGTTCTACGTCGAAAATGTAAGAAACAGAATCACTTCTTATCTCGGCTTCAACAATCAGTCCGAAACAATTCCGAACGATAACCAAGCGAGGATAAAAAGGAAGTTCAAGGATTACATAGACGAGGCAGAAGAGAAGGATCAAAAGGTGTTTGATGTTATAGCTCCAGAGAAGTCAGAATATAAGTGCAACGGTGACGATCCGAGCATCCATATGACTACTCCACAATTGATAGCGTTGCACGGATACGTTTCAGAATCGCATACCATCGTCACTGAAGACGGATACATTTTAACTGTTCACAGGATACCATATTCCCGAAACGCTACTAGCAGAGTTAGTCCTAGAAAAACGGTTCTATTACACCACGGTCTACTCGGCAGTTCAGCGGATTGGATCATACCGGGACCCGAAAAAGGCCTAGCCTATATTTTGTCAGAAGCAGGATATGATGTCTGGCTGGCTAACGTTCGGGGGAATACGTATTCCAGAGCGCACCAGTCTTTAAACACTGATACTTTTGCATTCTGGAATTTCACATTCCATGAAGTCAGCCAATACGACTTGCCTTCAGTGATCGATTATATCATGGACACCAAGGGATGGGATGTGAAGATAAACTACGTCGGCCACTCGATGGGGACGACCATTTTGTTCGCGATGCTCTCTACAAAAACACATTACAATAAAGTTTTGCGAGCCGGCTTCGCGTTAGCTCCTGTTGCGTTTATGACGGACATAAAAAGTCCAATTCGTTTACTTGCAAAATACAGTGACAATTTGGAATATTTGTTGAAAATTCTCGGTGCCAACGAATTTTTACCTCAAAACTCTGTTTTAAGATGGTTGTCGAAACACGCTTGCGAAATAAATCATTACGAGGAAGCGATTTGTGAGAACTCGATGTTTGTTTTGTGTGGGCACGACGCACAGCAGTTTAATCGGAGTCTCTTGCCGATTATACTCAGCCACCTCCCTGCTGGAGCTTCTACCAAAACGTTGGTTCATTACGCACAGGAGATTAAAAACGGAGGACGATTCCAGCAATTCGATTATGGCCCTGAAGGGAATTTAAGACAGTACGATACATTGGTACCTCCAGAATATCCCCTACACAAAATCACGTTACCGATTGCCCTGTTTGGAGCTGAAAATGATTGGCTAGCGAGTGATACCGATGTCACAAACTTGTACGTCCAATTAGCTAATCCAATCGACCATTACATAGTGCCGTTAAAGGAGTTTAACCATATAGACTTTTTGTGGGCGATAGATGCACGGAAACTAGTTTTTGACAAGCTTGTACAACTTTTGGAGGAAGGTGTAAGCAAGTCGTATTTTAATAACGATATCAGCCATAATAACTTGGATGACTAGTAGACATAAAGCTATTTTATAAGTTCCTTATTGTTAGAACCTTGAAAATAAATTGTAAATTCCTACTTAGGTAATAAATTATTAAATAGAGTTTTAAAGACATGATATAATTTAATACGTAAATCCACATACCTACCTACCTACCTACTGTTTTTACCCACGGCTGCTATAAATTTACGTATTTTACCTGAGTACCTACTTATTTTTCCTTATCAAAATCTGGTTTTGCTATACAGTGCCTACAATCTACACTTAAAGTAGTGGTAGCTTAGTGGTTAAAACTTCAGCCTCCCATGCCGGGGTCCGGGGTTCAATATCCGAGCACGCATAGGTATACTTTTCGGAGATACATAGTGTGTTTTAAGCAATTGCTAAAACGGCGAAAGAAAAGATCGTGAGGAAACCTGCATGCCTGAGAGTTCAACGTAACGTGTATGAAGGTTGCCAATTCATACTTACCTACCCAGCGTGATGGACTAAGACCTTATTCCGAGAAGCGGCCATTGCTGGTGGTCTCAACCAATAGACGTCCACCGCTGAACGAAGGTCTCATGCCGCTTGTTTTCAGGCCTAGCGGCTTCCAGCTACTCGCCTGAGCTCCGTACACCTAGTGGGGGGTCATCGTGAGGCCGCCATTCAAGCATCTTGGAACCCCAACGCCTATCCGTTTCTCTCCCATTGCCACATAAGTTTAACGACTCTTCAAGCTATGTCGGTTACTCTGGCTCTCTATGATACTCCGAGAATAGCCAAAGAATAGCACTCTCCATCAAGCCCGTTGAGTAATGTCTGTGAGTGACCCTGAGCTATCTTATCAGGGCCACAGTAAAGCGACGTAAGTTTCGGAGCCGTATAATTACCACTGGCAACTTATTTCTGTTCTATCCTAATTATTGTGTTTATAAACCTAGTACATTAGTATAAGTAAACAAGTAGGTACTTACCTACCTACTTATGTAATTGGAAGAATCACTCGTCAATGATCAATTTGCAAAAATAGGTAGGTATTGACAATACCTATCATCTATAGATCAATAGTAAGTAAGTACATATCCAAGCAATGAAACACTAATCGTACCTACCAAAAGTACCTATACCTAAGTACTTTTTAATCAAAACAGCATAACGATTAAAATAATATGAATCATATTTGACCGATGAACTTAGGAACAATGTCAAAACTGATTGTAACATCCTAGTTACTGACTATTTTGCTGATAAAGCTGTGGTGTGCAGTGTACTAAGGTAAGTAGGTACCTACCCAAGTTGCGGGTGCTGGTCTACGATTTCAATGCCTGACCAAATTTCGGCTACGGGGCGGGCTAATCTCCACAGATGATATCTCATATTATATAGCCACCTGCGCGGGAGATAAATGATAATATACCTAAATACTGCTTCATTTCGCGGATACTGAGTAGATACGCAGGTTCGATTCCAGGTAAACTATTAAAAAGTAGGTACACTTGTTACAGAGACACCCTGGGAATTGGGATGCACTCTGTCCGGGCTAAACTATCTTTGGCTCAAACTTGTTTTTTGGGGGAAAGACAGGCTACTTTTAATCCCAGAAAATCAAAGAGTTCCCACGGGATTTTTCAAAAACCAAGTAAATAGTTAGGTACCTACATATTATTTTTATAATAGTGTAAGTATATGGGTGTGTTTTTTTTAATACCCACGTTAAGTATACCTACGCGAAAAATGTCGCGGGCACCTGACCTATAAAATAAAATACATAATACAATATACTTACTTATTCATTCTTATAACAGTCTTCGTGATCTAGGGAAAATAATAATGAATGAAAACAGAATGTTTAAGTATAAAGAAAAGGTACCTGTGCACTTATAGTAGATATTTTTACTACCTATCTATCAGAAAATTTTCAGAAAATCTTATCAGAACGCTGAACACACTTTATCAAGAATGTTAACATCGCCGGCTGTTCGTAGCCTAATCGAGGTTTTTATCTGGGTAGAAAATAATATTATGGTTCACTCGGTAAAATGGATGTGCAAGGAACTACCAGCTGTTTATTTACTTTTAAAGAGCGGTTCACTGGACTCGTAAAATGCTTAAGGTGGCGGGAAAATATTTCGCGTTCTGTAAGTTGGTAATTTTGACGCTTAAGTTGTCACCCTTATTTTCTGTCAATGTCAAAGAAATGACAGGTGTTAAATATGACATTTGTCATCTGGGGTGCGTTCCGAAATACACTGAGAGCACTGAAAGTCCCCAGTAAAGAGCACTGCCAGTGCTCGCAGTGCTTATAACGGAACACACACTTGGTTTTCTCATGGCAGCATGGATGTAATATGGGGTGCGTTCCGAAATACACTGCGAGCACTGTAAGTCCCCAGTAAAGAGCACTGCCAGTGCTCGCAGTGCATAAATCGGAACACCCACTTAAGGTTTGTAAGTACTTATTACGGGTGCGTTCCGAAATACACTGCGAGCACTGTAAGTCCCCAGTAAAGAGCACTGCCAGTGCTCGCAGTGCTTATATCGGAACAACCACTACATCCATGCATGCCTTTTGTTTCTAGTCGGTGGCAACTGGCAGATACCTAGTGCCATAGATAAGTATTGTATCCTAGTGCTTACTCTGAGATGATTTCATTCGTGATTCGTATTTTGATTCTTGATTTTTATAGATAAATTGAATACAGTTATTTAATCTAACGTGGAAATTACAGCAGAATAAAATCACATTTAAGTATCCATGGCGCTTTCCAAGAACGCCCGTTATGTCGTATTTCTTGGCGGTTTCGTTGGACTATTGGGGCTGACTTTATACCCTATCGCTTTAAGCCCTATGCTGGATTCCTCAGAATACAGTAAGATATTTTAAAATAACCCTAATAATTTAATGTACATGAACCATATTTTGTAGTTATGTAGATATATTGGAGGAAGCCATAAAACACACTGACAAGTGTTGGTCAAATTCCAACAAAACACAAAGTAAACAAAGTTCTTACCATTTAATCATCAGCATTTATTATCCATGCATATTATTTTAGTAATTAATTTTACATTACCTGCAATAATAGGGTTACCATTGTGATGGATGAGGTATTTAGTAGGAATTTTAACACACCACTATCTTGTCCCTGAGCCAGTATTGCAAATAATACCTAACTTGTTATTTTTAGAGAAAATGCAAAAACTCAATAGAAGAAATATTAAACAAGAGGACATTCAACCAGGAAGTAAGTTATCCTAAATAAGTTTTATAACAAAATGGCTTGAGACTGCTGAGTTTCTTGCTGGTTCTTCTCATTAGAATCTCCTTTCCGAACCTGTGGTAGAGTCTTTATATTTCATAAGTTGCACAGGTTGTCCTATGTGAAATAAATAATTTCATTTCATTTTAATATAATCTGAGTTTACCTACGATAATGTCCTTCTAGTAATGATCAACGTTTGATTTAATTTCATTGAGATTATTTGAAATAAAAGATAAATTCAAATTCTTTTGCTCTTAGAAAATTACATAAGTGAATCAGATCTCAAGTTCTCTATCTATTCTAAAGCCACTGAACTGCTTGTTTGAATGTTGTATTATAATTATTGTCTTTTATTGTTTCCTAGATATGAAAGTGTGGTCAGATCCATTTGACCATAAGAAGCCCGCTGAAGAGTAAAATATGAAATAGATTTTAAAAGTTACATAATTAGAATAGTCATAGTCATAGTCATGATAGTCATGACAAGACTGTGACTATATTATAGAATAATGTACCAAAATGAATATGGAATAATTGTAAATAATTTTTTATTAAGTGATGAATTAAATAATAATTGTTCATGTTAAGAAAAAAGATTTTATTATGTATGGTATAGCACTATAAAGCCTGCTGAATTCAGTTTTTTGGTTATCTAAATTATTCAATTTGGTTGTACAGTACAGCAAGATGCAGTTGGCATTGAAAACCTTATATGGTTGACAACCAAGCAGCACAACATAATAATGGATGTTTTTGCTCCACAATTCTGATGTGTACCCACCACTTGGCTTAGAAGTGCAACACTCTTCAAACTTTCATGTGTTCAGTCGACTTTACGAGTAACTTGGTTGGTACTAGACAAAAAAATAAGTAATTAATGCCAAAAATAGATTTAAAAATATTTTTTATTGTGAAAATTGCAAATCTTAAATGGGTACATCTCCACAATAACTAATGTCTATACATATTCAGTGGATTCATTGTCACAATTTCCATTTTTTTTTAAATAAACATAAATTTCTCATATTATACAGAATGTGCTTTGTAGCCTAATTTCCTAGACCTTACAACTCTAAACATTGAATCATAGAAACACCTAGTTGCACAGATAATAGTTACATTAGCCCTCATTGACAAAAAAGGTTACCTACTTTGGTACCATTTTTTTTTGTTTTGTATTAAGCATAAGTTTTTTATTTAGTTTCACCTGTCCCGGTTTCTGTCTGTAATCATGCAAGTTTTTGACCCACTTTCCAGCTTCCAATTGAGCTGAAATTTTGCTGATTACATTTAGTTTAGATGACAATGCATGGTAAACTAAGTGACGTCATTCTAAATCCAATATGGCGGCCTCCCAAAGATGCCGTGACTAGTTATTGTTTTGCACCCCCATGATATGGGTATCATTTATTAAGAGTTTGCTCAGCAGAATATGCAGAATAAAATGACGTCACACTGAATTCAACATTCAACAGTTTTTTTGAAATGTTTTCTAAAAATTATACTTATCTTGTTTTATTTTTGTCCAAGTTAGGTATTAATTTTTTGTACTACATCAATATTACCTAAACTTTTACAAAGATTCACTTCTCATCTATAATCCACACTGGTAGGATATTACGTAAGGAAGATCACCCAACTGCTTCAGTTTGACTGATATCTTTTGTACATTCAAAAGAAGAATGAATAAGCATTTTGCGGGCATCCCTTCATCCCAAGTCTTCGAGGTCTATGTAACAAAAAAACTTAAATATTTTATTTGTGCAAATAGTGTTACTATTATTCTCATAATCGAAAAAAGCTGACACATTGATTTATCACTAACTTTATCTAGCTTTCAAAGTACAAAAACTATGTCACTAATACATATTATTTACATTGATATAGACAGTTAAAAATTGCTTACATGGGGTTAATAATATATTAATCAAGACATATTATTGTCTTGTATGCTCTCTAATCTCTATATTCTTTCAGTTCCAAAATTTAACTAACATAATATTTAAAACATAAAAAAATACATTCGCAATTAAAAATAACTATTTAGGTATGTTTATATAAGAATATATTATATTCAAAATTAAATAATTATAATATATTATTATATCGATATTTAAAAGTCTACTGGTCAGGAGTTTAAAGAAAAGGAGACAAAAAAATCTTCGCCACAGACTAGAGGAAAAATATGGAATTTACACAGACTGATGATAATTGAAACGCAACCAGAAAAGTTTCACACTCAATCAGTTATATTTTATTTCTTCTTCCTACTTAGTCTTTAGTTACATTAATTAAATTTATAAGCGAGTTATATATTTTGATATACTATATTAATATATCAAAATATTTTGATATAAGTATATTAATATATTAAAATATTTAACAATGTCTTGTTACATCCCAGAAAAACTGAGCAAATGCAAAAGGTACATTTTGACATTGAGCTAAAAAAATATTGCGCACCTTGAATAAAAATAAAATTTAAAAAATGATTTTATATATAAGTAACAACATTAATTATTATAATTATTTAGATCATAAGTCGGATTCATAAAAATCATTTGAATATTTATTACTAAATAATATATTATTTATTCATAAAAAACTTTTATTGCAAACACGAGACAACACAAATATCAGCTATAATTATTATTATACCATATTATTGTATAGGTATATATAAACACATTGCGCGTTAGAAACTATATTATAATTTTGATAAAATAAACATATTCACTATGTGATTTCTTTCTCTTCACTAAATAAAACGTGTTTCCTAAGAAAAAAATACTGTGAGAAAAGGTCAGTATCCTGAATTAATTATTAATGTGATATCCAACGATCATATCCGATCTTTCAATACAATCATGCTAAAAAAATATCATTTTAACTTCACGTACCTACATACAGATTGGTACAGTTTATCGATCCAAAATTACTACCAATTAAAATGCAATTGAGTGCTATATTTTGTCTTTTATTATTTAAGTGGAAAAAATAAATTAGTATATTAGTATACTAACTAATAAAGTTGTTTTGTATCCAGCCATGTCACTTAATTCAAATGTGTAAAGCTTGGAGTACACGCTCCGGTTTCAGGTTACACGCCACGTCCACCGGCTCTGAACTGAGTCGAGCTTTATTAGGATGCATGACTGTCCAAATTTCCAAATTTAGTTTTAAGTCAGCTAATGAAAAGTAGATTATGAATTAACACAAATGTTTATTGTGAATATCGGCTATGAGTATGACAAAACTCAGTATTGTGCACAATTTCAAGAAAACTTATTTCTTATGAATGCGTTTTCGTTGCTCGTATTATATTGACGCTTACACAGAGGTTGTACATAAAACTTAGTTTTCACGATCGAAGATCGACACTTAGTTGTGTGCGATCGATTAGCACCAAGTACAAACTAAAAAAACTTTTATGAATATGAATAATTAATGTACTTTTAAAATTTATTTTTAGAGCTTATTTTATTTTTAAGGGCAATATAAGTACCTACCTTTTTATTTACAAATTTATTGTAACTGTAGAAAAATTATATTTTACATTGCAGTCTTTTGAAGTCGATATATTTTACAGTTCGACGATTATATTATGAATTCAATCAATCGATTTAGCCCGCATTTGTCCGGTCAATATATAAGACTTTCAGACTCACAACTTACGCAATTTTTTCAAGCAAGTTAATTTTTTTCGAAATTATACCTATCACAATTCGTATAAAATACTTATATTAACCTTAAAAAATTCAAAACAACATTTCCGCTGAATAATATAGCAAAAATACACCATACTCTTGGATGCCCTTAAAATTTAAATTACAGCGTATTATCACTTTTAATTCAGTTCTTAACCAGTTTACAAATATTATAATGATCTATCCTCTTGTTTTCTATCTTAATTTTATAACAATTATTAATGCAAAAATTCGTCATCGTCGCCTACCTGTGAAAAAAAAAATGTAAATTGTTAAATATAGACTAGGGGCGTAGGTGAACAATGAATAAAAAAATACGCATATGATTGAAATCTCAATTAATGTAAAGGTCAATGAAGTAAATAAATACTAACCTGTAAGAAGTATTCAAAATCACTACGATGGCAGTTTCCCTCTGCAGAAAACGTAAATTTGTGAAAAGTTCCATCTTCACATATAACTGCAAAAAGACATTTAATAAACGTTATTGTGTATTAACACTATAAGTGTAAAATATGATCGGAATTAATGAAACTTCCATAGTCAAGCTAAAAAAACAATTTCCATTAGTCCAACGATTGCAATCACTTAAGGCGCCAGCGGAGGGCTAATTGCTCATACAAACGTAATACCAAAATAATTAGTAATTCGAGCATATTTCCTCTATATTATGCGATTATTAAGATTGAACTTGTATTTATCTAGGTCCCTGGATAATTATTTTTCCAAAATACTTTCCCAAAATTAAATGTAAGCACATTGCGTTTTGCATGTTTTTGCGACATAAACGACATGTTTTCTCCTTATTTGTTTCATATTAAAACCAACGATATCTCACGTACTAATTGATCAGGAACATAGCCTATATTGTCAAGTTACAGAATAACAACACGAAGTTAAAAACACAACAATTTTTCATTCATCATTTTTGGTATTCACGGAACAAGACTAAATGTATAACAAATTCTGTACGCTCATATTGCTATCGCGCTTGCACGCGATCATGTGTCTTCAGCCAAATAGGGATAGCAATATACCGGCAAATTTATATTTGCGGTTCGAGTAGAAGTTGCGAGCGGCGGTCGCCGGTCCCTTAAACCTTAAAATCAATAATCAATAACAATAATCAATGTGCATTCCAATGGTACATTCTTGCACCATTGGTTGAATTGCACAGTTACAGTGAGAATACCGTAAACTCAGCCAATCACAGCTATTGAGTATATTCAATGCGTACATTTTCGGTTCAATTGAGTTTGCAATGCAAATAGCAATGCATTCGAGTTAAAAACCAGGCTTTGAGTATTAGTAAAGTAACCTAGACAGAGTTACCGTTAACATTGAAGAACGTAACCTAGACATTAACGTTAGTTAACGTTAACTACAGTTTACAGTAACTGTAAGATGAGTAAGTGGCGCACTCAAATATTGGCGTTAGACTGGATTGGATGTACGAGCATCTAAACATAATAGGTAATGCAAAACTTTATAGACGAATGTGAGTCTAAAAAACGGTTAGTCTATTTTACCTTACGATAAAAAAAACAACGTGTTAAGTGTATAGTGGCCTTACCGACAGCGCTGGCCTCGTCGCTGAAGGCGCAGAGCGCGCGCAGCGGCGGCGCGGCGGGCGCGGCGCACACGTGCGCGTACGAGCCGCGCGCGAGCCACACGTGCAGCGTGCCCTTATCCGACACGCAGCACACCAGCGAGCCTGACCAGTTGAAGTTTATACTGGAATACGGTACACCACTGTCGCTAATGTGTTCATAATGTGCGCTTTTATAATTCAGCATGTCACTACCGTGTCATGGAAGTCGATTTCCACAGTAAAAATTTACATACCGTGGACGTTTGACGGCCACTTGTGCAGATTTCGGAAGAGTGAAAGTGCGGCCGTCATGGTCTACAGACGAGTTCGTCTCCTATAACTACCTAATGTATTTTAAGACACACAAAAAACACACGCAACTAGAATATTCTGGCAACTTCGTTAAGTTATCGTAATTTTCTTTTAGGAGTTTATATATTTTACTTAACCCATTGCCAGCTTACAACTGAGCACGAGTCTCCTCTCAGAATGAGAAAAGCCAAGTGCGGATTGGTAGACTTCACGGTTCTCACACATTCGAGAACATTATGAGGAACTCTCAGTCATGCAGGTTTTCCTCTCGCTGGTTTTCCTTCGCCGTTTAAAGCAAGTGATATTTAATTTTTCAAATGCACATAACTAGGTACGAAAAGTTTGGAAGCTGTGTGTTTAAACCAATGAATAGCCTATCACCGCTTTACACTTTTAAATTTAGGTATGATATTAGTATGGATTACAAAAAGCCAAGCTCAAGAGCCGAAGTATGAATTGTAGAACTCACCAATAAACATCCGCATAATCGGAGCCGCGCCTCAGTTCGTGCAGCATGTGTTTGGTGGCGGTGTCCCATAAGCGTATGATGGTGCCTCGCTCAGAGGCGGTGGCTAGTTTAGCACCGTTCGCGGACAGGCTGATACAGACTAGATCGGTTTGGTGACAGCCTACTACCGCGGGGGAGCTGGACGCCGCGCCTTTCACTGCTCGCGAGACGTCCTGAGATGAAATACTTATTTATCGTACTAACTATATGGCAGGTAGTATAGTAGAAACGATTCTGCTCTACGTTTCTGATTAGATTCGCCAGGGTGTGGCGGTGGTGGTGGAGGTGTGTCCTTCCAGCGCATGTATTCCCTGCCGTATAACTTAAGTACCTTCAAGGCAAGAGTGAATAGGCATTTTCTAGACAAGCGCGCTCCAACCTAGACCTCATCATTGCTTTGTAATCATGATTGTCAGCAAGCGCAAACCTATTTTTTGATTAAAAAAGTAAGTACTATTTAAAATAGTTCGACATAGATAGCAGAATCGGGACAGTTGATATTTTGTATGGCGGCCGTTATATTGCTGCACTGGTGCAAAAATGATTACTGCACGGCTTTTTAATAATAATAACTGTGCCTAATAGATTTATCGCCCAAGAGTGGAATTCTACTTTAGTTCTAAATTTAATTTCACTTCCACGGTTTTCCTGATTGATCAGGGTAATCGTTCGTTGGATTTTGATTTTCCAATCAAGACACCTAATAATAGAGAAAGATCAGATCCAAATAGTTGAAACAAGAACATACCAGTAGCTGCAAGGAGCCCTTCCGATGCGCGGGCGCAGCTAACAACTGTAACGCGTTGGGATCTGTCGCGATCGCGCATAGCGGCCGCGCGCTTGCCGGCGTGCGTAGCAACGCGATACGCGCTAGCGACGGCAGCGACAGCACTTGGACTGACGACGTTAACACTACTGCTACTCTGGAAAATGGAAACAGTTCAAAGTTTCAAAATTCAAATATGTCTGTGTATTTGTGTGTGATAAGTTATAATTTGAACTTTGAATAGATGATGCCCGCGACTTTATCTGCGTGGATTAAGGTGCTTCTTTTTTTGAATCCCGCGGGAACTAAATTTTCCGGGATAAATGTAGCATATTATATTATGTTAATTCAAATTTCAGCCAAATTCATTCAGAACGTTGTGTAATGAAGGAGTAACCAAAATCCAAACATAAACTTGCAAACACCTAAACTTTCACATTTATAATATTATGTTGACAGATTACAGATAAGTAGATTTAATATACTTAATTAAACTAACTAATACGTATTTAAAGTAAATGCTTTATTAAAAACGCTTGTAAGTTGTAACGAGGTTTAACTCTATCACCTAAACAAATAAACTCTGTAAATATAAAATACCAGGCGATTTTAACAGATGAGAGGTGTATAGCAATCGTGAAGGACTAGAGTAAGATAGACTGAAGCAGTAGGTACTATGCAAATGACATAGAGCCAAAATTATCATCCTAAATAAGACAACCCATAGGCGGTCGTGTTACGTTTGAAGTTAAACACGTCATGTGTCGGAAAGCCGCCCTTGTATAACCGGAGCGTGTGGATACGCCTTAATAGATTATTTTCGTAAATATTTTCAAGGATTTTTTCACGTTTTATTTTATTATAAAGTATGTTTAAGTCATTAGTCATTTACTGTTTACCTAATATAACACTTGACGGTTATAATATCCCTGCATAGCAAATGCCTATTGCCTACGATACCTACTGTATAAATACCATGGAAATAAGTGTGAAGTACCTACTTAGGTATTGTTGTGTTAAACTAAGTCAGTTTAGGTACATAGGAATTAGGAGTTGATTATTTTCGTGAATTGTTTATTCTCTTTGTGTAAGTAACGTCAGCTCAGCACCGAAACAATGCAACGCAATTCGCAATTCAATAAAATTCAAAACAGTATTTTTTGTGTAGATACAATGTAGGTAATTAATTAGGTACCTACATTACTTAGTTATACATTTTCATTATTTTAATTGAATTACATTATTAACTGTATCTTGCTAGTTACAGTGCAACTCAACATTCAATATTAAACTAAAAATAAAACCGGCCAAATGCGAGTCGGACTCGCGCACCGAGGGTTCCGTACAAACCTGTAGTAAGTTTTTCCATTTATGACGTATTAAAAACGACGAAATGAACCGCAAAACTAACTTTGTTTGTAGAGGTTTATTGTTAATATCAAAAAAACTATGCTAGTTAGAGCGTTGGTTTTATTTTTCCTGTTAAATATACATGAGCTTTCTATTGACCATAATTAAGGGACTGCCGATAGAAGTGAAAACGAATATTTAAAAAAAAAAAAAAAAAATATAAAACTTAAAACTAAGGCACTAAAGTTTAATTACGAATGTAGTAAGTAGGTACCTATATTTATATTTAAGACCTTTTGTCTTCGTAACAACGTGAGCATGTCGGTGTTCGCGAGCATGTCGGTGACGCGAATCCACAAGTTTAGGTACCTCCTACCAAAAAGTGCTCAACGCGGCTAAAGAAGTTTTCACTTCAATAAATTGAAATTGAATAACTAAGATGCGTAGTAAGCCTATACATACTTAAATACCTACCTCTAACCTACTAGGGAGATAAATAGGGCGCGAAAATTAGCAATTATCATTGGATGCAAACTTCTAATTATTTTTATTTTTGTTAAAACCAATAAGATTATCTTTGTTTTATAAATAGGTTATATTATAGGAGATAACTGCGTTGACGTTATAACCTATACTTACTATGCGTTCCTGTAAAAAAATATTAGCAATTATTATGTCGTCCCGTTGATTGCTGTTAATAATTTTTAATAGCGATCAACGGCGACAAAGTTATTGCTAATATTTTTTTACAGGAACGCATAGTAAGTATAGATTATAACTTATAACGTCTTTGAAAGCTGATATCTAGAAAAAGTCCCATCCAAATGCGTCAGTTTTTACGCTGTTTACATAGGTACTGCGCATACTTTAATACTGTACAAGAATCAGCTTTTCTAATTATCGTTAATTTTTGGTAACAATAAACCGTCTTTGAACGCCCATATTTAGCTAAAGGGCCATCCAAATGCAGGCAGACTGCCACTTTTGAGATCAGTGGAGAGCTCTACATCCATCTAACACTGAATCAGCCTTTCTGGCGATGGTTACCAAAATTGCAGTTATCTCTTAGTCTATTATAATCGAATGACAATAGAGGCTCTCTTTATTAACATACGCATAAAATACATGCTCTTCAAATTGATAAGATAAACTTAACCTTAACCAACTGACCCAGCAAGTATCCTATTTAATTCAAACATCGTATCGCACCACGATACTTTAAATTATGTAGGAAGTAATACGGTAGCATGCAATACTTGATTTAATAGTCAACTAGCTGATGTCCGCGACTTCGGCCGCGTGGTTTAAGTTTTTTTGATTCCCGCGGGAACTCCTTAATTTTCCGGGATAAAAAGTAGATTATATGTCACTCTCCAGATCCTCAACTATACCCATGCCAAAAATCACGGCAATCTGTTGCTCCGTTGCGGCGTGATTGAAGGACAAACCAACAAACACACTTTCGCATTTATAATATTAGTATAATACTTACATGCCAAGAATGAATTTTTTTCGTTTGTATATGGCTTTGTAAAGGGAATTTATTAACATAATAATATCTTGATCAATTTGCTTGCTGCATAATACTTAGTACCTATCACCTGTGATAACATTCTTTCTGTAAATATTTATTATAGTAACTCTGCAACAAGGCTAAGTAATAATTATTCGATACTAGCTGATGCCAGCGAATTCGATTTTCCCATGGGTACCCCTTAATTTTCCAGGATAAAAATTAGCCTATGTCACTCTCCAGGTCCTCAACTATATCCTTGCAAAATATCACGTTGCTCTGTTGCGGTGTGATTGAAGGACAAACCAACGACTAAAACACACTTTCGCATTTATAATATTATTATGCAAATATGATTTTTTATTATGTACTCTTGAAAAAAATTAGTTTAATCTATTAGTTTTAAAAACCCAACCAAATAAAAAATGGCGGGACAGAAGGTAGGCCAAAATCTGCCCTTTAGTATGAAAATGTTGACAGATGGGAGGTGTATAGTAAAGAAATAGAGTGAGATAGATTGAAGCAGTACTATCACAGAAAAGGTAATAGTGTACTATGCAAACGGCATATCTGCCAAAACTATCATCCAAAATTTTACAAACCATAGCTCACTTAGCTACGAGGGACGAGTGGCCTAGTTGTGACAACGCAGATCAGTCGATTGCGAATGTTAAACAACGTTGACCCAAGTCGGTAACTGGATGGGTAACTGAATTCGGAGGTTTTAATTCGGCTTTTTCGTTTCCTCCGTGCCTCGGAGAGCACGTCAAGCCGTCGGTCCCGGTTATTATCACTTACATCTGATAATAATCTTTACAAAAACATAAGAGTTGTAATACCTGCTCTTAGTCGAGTCGTATGCGGAAGGACGTGGGAATCCACCGCATTATTATCCCAAGAAAACTCCAACCATTATTTGATTATTGGATAGGGGTCACGACCCTCAGTAATGAGGAATACGACGCAGAGAGCTCACTTAGCAGTACTAGGACGACATAAGTGCTTACTTGTCTTTCCTGGCCCGCAGCGCGCGTATTGGCGACTTGAACAGCACTTCAGCTCGGAAGGCTCGGTGCTGATCATCTAAAATCATCAGGCTGCAGGGCCGCCGCGCGCGCACCACCAGCAACCAATTGGAGCGAAACACCATCTCACATAGCGTCACCTCCCCTAGCTCTTCTTTGCCTATAATAAAGACTTAACACAATTCTCATTCGACAAAAAAAAGTAAATATCGCAAGCAACCAGTGCAAGATACACACTGTATCACATAGATTTACCTACTGTTGTGGATTATAGCGAATTAAACTCCTAGTTCCTTTAAAAAAAGTAAATATTTAACACTAATCATTTTATTAGTGGTAGCTGATGCCCTGCAACTCGCGTGGAATGAGGTCTTTTGGGCCCCGTAGGAACTCTTTAAATGTCTGGGATAAAAAGTAGCCAATGTGTTATTCCAGACTATAATCTATCTCTGTGCCAAATTTCATCACGATCCGTTCAGCTGTCCTGGTGTAATTTGTGTAACAAAACATCCATCCAGCCAAACTTTCGCATTTATAATATAAGTATGGATTAGTATAAATCTGACTTCATCAGAATCAGACAAACACTCTTTTTGGTATACTAAATCAACAATGATAAAGTCTCTTTATGATGTATAGAACTATATCTCTATAAGAGAGCATGCTTTTAATATTTTGTCTTGTCTATAAAAGTAGACAGTATTTTAGCCTTCTTTCTCGACTATAAAAGATTTGAGAGAAAAAGGTCTTTACTTTTTGTTGTCTATAAAAGAAGATAATTTAAATACTTAGTTTATAAATAAAATAGAAACAAAGTTAAGCCATCGCACGTGAATAATGGCATACATCTTCAGAAACAGATACTTACTGTAATGCGCCTTCTCAACCAGCGGGTCCACATTATAGACGCGCAGGCCTGATGTTAAGCAGCAAGTGAAGCAGCCTGCACAACAAATAATTAAACAACACCAGAAAAAACATCAGAAAATTTTACATCAGGTGCATCAGCGAAAAACTGTCTAGCTTATCATAAATATTAATAATAATAATTATTTAATAAGTAATATTTTGCAACAGATGGTGAGTAAAGATGACAACAGGGTGATCTGGCACTCACTAAGGAAGGCCTATGTCCAACAGTTGCCTGTGGATATAGGCTAATGATGATTTGCCACTCCTACCTAGGAAACAAACTTTTATTAGGGATTTGGAATGGATTATAATGATAATATAATAGATCTTTATTAACAGACATTACAATACACAATACTACTTAACCTATATCTGTTATTAGTAAACTATATTAGTGGTGATAATTAATATAATATCTACCATTAGTGAAATACTGGGAATAGACGAATAAGGTAGAATTTAAAACATTAAAATATCATAGTATCTCAGCAAGCTCCACTCAGATTCTTTTGAGTGACAACTATTCAGATAAATTCCATCTATAGCTAAAGAGTACGATTAGGGATAAAAAACCGGCCAAGTGCGAGTCGGACTCGCGCACCGAGGGTTCCGTACAAACCTGTAGTAAGTTTTACGATTTATGACGTATTAAAAATAAAAATTACGTTTGTTGTATGGGAGCCCCCCTTTAATATTTACTTTATTGATATTTGATTATTTATTTTGAAAGGTAATATACAAGTTAATATTCTGTGAAAATTTGAACCGTCTACCTGTTACCGTTTTAAATATTGAGCAAAAAAATACGAAAAAAACACGTTTATTGTATGGGGACCCCCCTTAATATACATATTTTTTTAATTTTTAGTATTTGTTGTTATAGCGGCAACGGAAATACATCATTTGTGAAAATTTCAGCTTTCTAGCTATCACGGTTTATGAGATACAGCCTGGAGACAGACAGACAGACAGACAGACAGACAGACAGCGGAGTCTTAGTAATAGGGTCCCGTTTTTACCCTTTGGGTACGGAACCCTAAAAACCAAACCATAAAATAAGAAACATTATTATTCAAAACGTTCTAGTATGTTGGTAAATTGGGCTCTTTAAATTTTAATTGCATCTTGTAACAATAACAGTTAGGTATACACAATGTACTATAAAATAAACAGTAAACTTATTATGTACAGTAAGCAACAATATGTACATTTTTTTTTCTTGCTGCATCATAAAGTTCAAGTGTGAATAAACTTGACACGTTTAAGCTTGTTTTGATGACTCACTTTATCTGATTTCGCTCAACAGTTGTCCAGACAACAGAGATAACTTAAAAACAGAAAAGAAATATCTCTGCTATTCATTATTAGTGAGCTAGCTGCAAAGCCCACCCGGAACTTCATTTGTGTGGATTTTATAAAATCCTGTGGGAATGCTTTGATTTTCTGGGATAAGAAGTAGCTCATATCATTCTTGGAAATGCTAGCTATCTTTGCTTCAAATTTTATCAAGATCGTTTCATCGTTCGATCGTACATCTTTGAAAAGGTAACAGATAGACTGATACACTTCCGCATTTTGATTATTACTTACTTATTAAGGATTTTTTTTGGGTTCTTTGTCGCGGTAGTACCTAACTCATGTAGTGCCTAAGCATAGGTATGTTTACATATTCTGTGGAAAGTAAACGCCAAACAATAGCGTACATGCGTAAATTATGATCTGCGTGGGCGCCTTACTAAAAATATAAACAACACGTGGAGTTCTAACGTGGAACGTGCGTACTGAGTGTCGAAGTTAATCGAAACGCAATAGTGACTTGCCGCTATGCACGTACACAACAAACCTACGTTTTAAACATCACATATCACGCCTCACGCACGCTTAGATCATCAATATCATGAATAACCAAGCAGAGAGAACAAAGAACTCGAAATGTCTAAGTAGGAAGTACCTTGGTCCTGGTTAAAACCCAGGCTGGTAATCCCGCTGCTCCTCCGGCGCGCCATGTTCCTTCACCAACAAATTTATCATAAACATTGAGCAGTCTTTTTATCAATTATCACAGTGGACATTTTCACACTGTAAATTTAAATACGCACGTTCTTTATTTACGTTACATGTTCCCAGTGCGAGATACACAGCTGATTTAATGACATTAGATGAGCAGTGTGACCAGACTTAAATTAAGATCCTGCTAGCTGCTGGGTTAAAAATAAAAATGGCTAAGACAAAATTGTTTGAATAAATGCTAAAATGATGCTTACGAATCACATTCTTAACCTCCATTACGTGTCATATACGTGTAAAACTTTCTATAGTATAGGTTATTGGCTATATTATTTATTATTCGAATAATCAAAAGAATAAAAAGGCAGGTAACGTTAATAGGTATATTCAAATTTTGAGCGCCAGTAAAGTTCGTAGCTTTGTCATTATAACTGCTCTTTTTACTGTCTATTTGAAGTTTATGATTGCAGAAAATTTTTCACTTATTTAATCTGTTTCAAATCTTACAGAACACCATATTTTATATAAAGTAAAAACAACTAACGTAAGTTGTAAAACGATTGAATTGTTTTTGGGCATTAATACTTCTAAAATCGCAGGATCCTACTTAATGTGGTCACACTTTTGATGACAGAAAAACTAATGTGTAGCCATTACTAATAAATCTCAAAGTTGCCAGTGTCCGTTATGTTCACGTTATGTTTGTTGTACTTACTGTATGTGGGTAACTTTAGAACAGAGTCAAGCATTGTAAAAAAAAAATATATCCTCAAACCAGACAGAAATATCACGGCATGCCGTGCCAAAAGAAATTTATTGCAAATAATTTCAAAGCCTTTTTTGCACTAGGTATAAGGTTTTTTATAAATAATAGAATGTACGCAAAATCTAGGTACGTCCACCTAATTTGAGTGCAACTGTCCAGACTAATTTTTACTTTTTTCAATGTAGAAAAAAAATTGAAAAACATCAAAATGTTTTTATCTTCCCTCATTGACGAAATTCTAATACAAATCAAATTTTTGGCTTCAAAAGCTTTATTAAATTATGTAGGGTGTCAGCTAGCAAAAGTAGTAATAGTAAATCTAAAAAACATTAACGTTTTAAGCTGATATTGTAAGAAAGCAGTTCACCGGTACTTATGTTTCATTAGATCCTTCTGCTACATACTTGTCATTTTGTTGTGTCCTACTTCCAATTTATTAACTGCTCTGTAATTTGATTATTATCAGTTAAAAAATGGATTTTAATACAACAACGAATGTTGATTATCATTGGCCATTCCCTAAGCCTGTTGTGGGAAAGTAAGTATCTATCTACCTAGTACCTACCTATACAGTACCTAAATACCCAGTGCCGTAGCCCGTAACTAGCCTATTATGCGCCCGGTGCGAGTGTCTGTGTCTACGGGCAAGAAATTAGCGGCAGCGGGGCGGCGGCGGTAGCGGGGCGATGCGATTGGTCGGAGAGCTGGCGACGAATTTCGGGAACAATTTGAAAGAGGTCTAGTAATACTTTATAATCGACAAAAAATCTGGGATTTTTTTTTCGAATTCTATTTAGGTTTATAAGTATAAAATTTAGAGATAAAAAAAACCAAGTTTTTTTTTGCAAATGTTATAATAAATGCTCGCACTGCTACTCACCGCGCGTAGAGCAGTGGCTTGACTAATGACTAGCAACAAACTAAACACTCGCCTCTAATGTTCGCTTTATGCCTTGGTCAGACCATGCGAGCCGCCAAGTCCCGACGCGGCGCCGACAGGCCGCCCCGCGCCGGTCGCGCCCTACTGCCACTGCGACGCGCGCTCCTACTCGCCGCGCGTAGAGCAGTGGTTTGACTAATGACTAGCAACAAACTAAACACTCGCCTCTAATGTTCGCTTTATGCCTTGGTCAGACCATGCGAGCCGCCAAGTCCCGACGCGGCGCCGACAGGCCGCCCCGCGCCGGTCGCGCCCTACTGCCACTGCGACGCGCACTCCTACTCGCCGCGCGTAGAGCAATGGCTTGACTAATGACCAGCAACAAACTAAACACTCGCCTCTAATGTTCGCTTTATGCCTTGGTCAGACCATGCGAGCCGCCAAATCCCGACGCGGCACCGACAGGCCGGCCTCGCGCTGGTCGCGCCCTACTACCACTGCGACGCGTACTCCTACTCGCCGCGCGTAGAGCAGTGGCTTGACTATAATGGCTAGCAACAAACTAAACACTCGCCTCTAATGTTCGCTTTAAGCCTTGGTCAAACCATGCGAGCCGCCAAGTCCCGACGCGGCGCCGACAGGCCGCCCCGCGCCGGTCGCGCCCTACTGCCACTGCGACGCGCACTAATACTCGCCGCGCGTAGAGCAGTGGCTTAACTAATGACTAGCAACAAACTAAACACTCGCCTCTAATGTTCGCTTTATGCCTTGGTCAAACCATGCGAGCCGCCAAGTCCCGACGCGGCGCCGACAGGCCGCCCCGCGCCGGTCGCGCCCTACTGCCACTGCGACGCGCACTCCTACTCGCCGCGCGTAGAGCAGTGGTTTGACTAATGACTAGCAACAAACTAAACACTCGCCTCTAATGTTCACTTTATGCCTTGGTCAGACCATGCGAACCGCCAAGTCCCGACGCGGCACCGACAGGCCGGCCTCGCGCTGGTCGCGCCCTACTACCACTGCGACGCGCACTCCTACTCGCCGCGCGTAGAGCAGTGGTTTGACTAATGACTAGCAACAAACTAAACACTCGCCTCTAATGTTCCCTTTATGCCTTGGTCAGACCATGCGAGCCGCCAAGTCCCGACGCGGCGCCGACAGGCCGCCCCGCGCCGGTCGCGCCCTACTGCCACTGCGACGCGCACTCCTACTCGCCGCGCGTAGAGCAGTATAAGCAATTACTCGACAAAGAGCAGAAACTATGCCATGACTATGAACAATTGAGGAGACAGGTAATAAATATGCTGCAGTAGGTACTAGCTGATGCCCGCGAGCCTATGTCCTTTCGCGGGAATCAACCTATTCCTGTACCAAATTTCATCAAAATCGATTGAACAGATGGACCGTGAAAGTAATGTAGTAAACAGACAGACATACAGACACATTCCACATTCCACTACAGCCTATAATAACGTCCCTCAGCTGGGCACAGACATCCACTCTCATAGGAGAGCAGGAATTAGAGCTTAGACCCACCACCCTGCTCCAGTCCGGGTTGGCAGGCTTTGACAGACACATTCGCATTTATAATATTAGTATGGATACTAAGGTATTTTAATTTCTAGATGGTTGATGTAACAAACGACATTCTGGACCACCCTTGCGATGATCTCGACAGCAAAATGTTAACAATGTACCAAGCTACTTATACAAAACGATGTGAGTAATAATAATGCAGTGGGCTCCTCTATGGGTCTTATTACGTAAAAATATTACTAAAATGTAACGATCACAATCACCTCAGATTATTGCTTAATTAATTAATAAAGTAGATGATGCCCGCGACTTCATCCGCGTGGATTAAGGGACCGGCGGCCACCGCTCGCAACTTCTACTCGAACCGCAAATATAAATTTGCCGGTATATTGCTATCCCTATTTGGCTGAAGACACATGATCGCGTGCAAGCGCGATAGCAATATGAGCGTACAGAATTTGTTATACATTTAGTCTTGTTCCGTGAATACCAAAAATGATGAATGAAAAATTGTTGTGTTTTTAACTTCGTGTTGTTATTCTGTAACTTGACAATATAGGCTATGTTCCTGATCAATTAGTACGTGAGATATCGTTGGTTTTAATATGAAACAAATAAGGAGAAAACATGTCGTTTATGTCGCAAAAACATGCAAAACGCAATGTGCTTACATTTAATTTTGGGAAAGTATTTTGGAAAAATAATTATCCAGGGACCTAGATAAATACAAGTTCAATCTTAATAATCGCATATAAATATGGAGGAAATATGTTCGAATTACTAATTATTTTGGTATTACGTTTGTATGAGCAATTCACCCTCCGCTGGCGCCATAAGGATTTTTGGTTCCCGCGGGAACTCTTAAATTTTCCGGGATAAAAAGAGGCCTATGTCCTTCCGGGTACCCCGATAAGAAGTATCCCTGTACCAAATTTCATCTAAATCGGTTGAACAGATGGACCGTGAAAGCGTAACAAACAGACGGACAGACAAATAGACACACTTTTACATTTATAATATTAATAGGTATATTAATTATAATAATATTATATATACATATACTTAAGTATGGATTTATTGCAGCAAGAATACCTATCATAAATTAAGTCAATCACAACAATAATGATTGAGACTGTAACGGTGATTTACATAATAGGGCTAATTGAACCTATAGCGTAAGCTTTGGGGACTATTCAAGCTCTCGCATTATTTTACTGAGGCAATATGGATGATGCATAAATCAAAAATAAATTATTTCTAACTGATTATTAAAATTAAATAGAGGGTCTTCCAAAAGACCTAAAATTCATAGCCTCGGTTAGTTTTAGGTTTGATAACCATTTTAAAATATAGATTAAAGAAAAAAAGTGCGTTGAAATTTGATGACGTCACAACTGTGAATTTCATACAAACTTCCATCCATACTAGAAGTGAAGAGTTGCTGATTTGATTGAGTTGTCATCATCCCTATTCTTTCTTCTCTAGCCTTTCCAACAACAGACTACCGTGCTATAATAGCAGCGTCGCAGTCAAGCGCTCCGATACCCATGGAGAGCCATAAGCTGGGCATGTTGCGGTGCTACAAAGACCCCACGCATTTCACTGAAAAACCCCCCACAGTCCGCCCCACCATTAACCCCCCTGGACCCGTTCACACTGGGGTTGCTCCTCAAGCTATTCAGACCTGGTTAGTATTTCTTTTTTTCTCATTGCGGAGGGTCAACCGTGTCACGTATCACCTTCTCTCGATGTTCCACCATAGATAGGTACAAGTAGATTGCATAGGTATGTCGTATTGCAAATAGCTATGTGGTTTGTGTAAGGAAATCGTAATCGTTAACCATCAAACCAAATAACTAATTCGAACTACTTATTAGATGTCCGCATGTCAAAAAGCATGTACGAGTATGAACTCCTTAAACAGTTCGAGTAATACGTTTTAGGCACGCAAATGATTACAACTTTCTTAGACAGTGGGCCTCAGGATTGCCTGAGAATTTAACCATTTTGACGACCTCCGTGGCGCAGTGTTGAGCGCTGTTGCCTTAACTTGGGGGTCCCGGGTTCGATCCCCGGCAGGGTTTGGAAATTTATGATTTCTGAATTTCCCTGGTCTGGGAACCCTACCGGCAAAGACGTGCCGCCAAGCGATTTAGCATTCCGGTACGATGCCGTGTAGAAACCGAATAGGGGTATGGGTTTAATATAACTGCCATGCCCCTAACAGGTTAGCCCGCTTCCATCTTAGACTACATCATCACTTACCATCATCATATCTGCATATCACTACCATTGTAGTGGATATAAAAAAAAAAAAACCATAATCGTTTGAGTGTTTATCAAAGGCTTACCTACTCGAATGGTTTAAGTAGTTTTTAAACGTATGCTCTTCGAATAAAACTCCAAGATTTTCCAGGATAAAAGTGCTTGCCAATGCACTAAATTATCTTTTACTTTTACTTAAATTATCCTGGAAAATCAAAGCACTTCCACGGGATTTTTCAAATTCTCAAAACGAAGAAGAAGTTGCGAGCGAGTCATGACTGACAATTTCTTCCATTATATTTTCTTCCACATGGCGAGGTTTTGTTTTTCTGGTCAGTCTATAGTAAAATAACTACTTCTCGTCCAGGTTCACGGAGTTCCCCGGGAGAACAGAATACATGGACACGTATAGCGCCTCTGCCAAGGCCTGCTGGAGATCCATGCAGCGCTACAAAGAACCTATGCCTTCCACCAGGAGGCGAGCTGATGATACTTGTGTGTGATACGGGAGGAACGGGTGATATGGTGTTTTATTCTTTGGCCTCGTTGTGAACGTCAATTTTCAATAAAACAAGGGAAGATACGTCTTTGTGTTTTATTTTATTATGTAGTCCCACCAATTTATCCGGCCCTGTGGCCAAAATTGGAACTAATTTTTATGCCTGTTTAGTTTTTGTTTTTATTTTATTTTAAATAATATTAATACTAGCGTCGCTGTCACCGGGTCAGATAAGTTTGTGGGACTTTAATACACGCGTGCAGTATAAAATGCATTGGTAGAGAATAGAGATTCCTGCAGGGCTAGCATGGGCCGGAGATAAAAAAATTATCCCCCGATTTTATCCACTGACAAGAGATAAAATTAACTTAACCACTTCTCAGAGCACGGCAACAGCCCCCTAGCATGGGCCGAGACAATTTTCTCCCCGAGGAAAGGATAAAATTTTTATTCCTAAATAAATATATAAAAACGCTAATAACGGTGGATAAATAGTCCCCCGAGTCCCCGTGAAATGTCAAACGGGGATAAACTTCTCTCCCCTGTTGCCGTGCTCTGAGAAGTGGTTAAGTTAATTTTATCTCTTGTCAGTGGATAAAATAGGGGGATAAAACTTTTATCTCCGGGCCCATGCTAGCCCTGGGGAGAGGTTGACATTTGGAATCAATTATTAAAAATGTAAATATCAAGGGGTTCAAAACATGGTGAAGATGTAGGTAAATTACAACTCTAAATTACGACTCACGCGCTATCTATTGACGTTAAAGGTTATCTGAAACCTTCAGGCAAATGCCAACAACAATTGTACAAAGTTTTAACTTCGGGTTAGCAATGCGCACAAACACAAGGTAACGAACAGACAAATGTTATCATAGATAAAAAGAAGTTACTTAAAATGAATCAGGACGTAACATATCGTACTATTAATATTATATTTCTTAAAGCTATTTTCTAAAATATACAGTCTAGAATTACGCGAGATGAGATAATCGCGGTAGCAATATTGTGGTGAAACGTACTTTTCAACACACTTGCTCATAAAGTGGCTCTAAGTTCACCGCAAATAAGCACCTAATGACACCTATAATCAAACTGTGACTTTTTCATTACTATTATTCACAGAGTGAGTTATAGAGTTTTTTTTTATTTTATTGGTTGAGTTGCTTTGTTCTTAAAAAAGTTTCGATACAAAAAAGATCGTTCAATAGTACAAATAAATTAATGTACCTACCTATTGCTTGCTCATTTCATGCAACTTCGTATTTAAATAGATAATTTCAACTTGTACGTGTTTACTAAATAAAACTTTCACTCAAATATAACTTTTGTTTTTTCTGTCATATCTAAAGAAAACTTAAAATTCCCCCTAATGTACGTGGCTAAAACGCTATCCGCGAAAACCCAAAAAAAAAGAAACCTCATCTTTTAGTCTTATGGCCGATCGCCATTGTAAGATGCGCGCGCATAGGAAAACTTTTTAATTATTCCCGCCATTGCAAAAATTTTTTCACAACTCGTTTTCACTGTTGAAATTACAGTTATTTATTAATTAAAATGTCTACAAGTACATACTAATTATTTATGAAGAAAATTATTTAAGTTGTACACCGCCCGATATAAGATGTGATTACTACCTGAAAACTCCAAGGAAAAATATCTATTAGCGTACCAAAATTTCATACAATGGCAAAACAACAAGAATACGCAGTCTTTTTCAGAAAATGTGTTCATGGCGTACTTTAAAGAATTATCTTCTAAGTTCAAAATAGCTCTTTGTGGTGTATATACTCAATGTTAAAAAGTAAAGGCCGAACAAAGAATGGAGTGGACTTAAAAACATACTCTAATTTGTCAGCTTATATCTAAAGAGATTATCCGATGGATTTAGAAGCAAGAAATCAAAGGTTTTATCGTCTGACGATATTGAAAAATTTATAAAAGATGCTCCAGATAACCAATATCTGGCTACTAAGGTTAGTTAAAATAATTTTAAATATCTGCGTGACTTCAGCCTGTGTTGTGTGTTGAACTTAATTATTGTTTCTTTTTTCCAGGTTGCTTTAATATTTAGTGTAACTGGAGCTAGTAGGATACAAGAATTAACAAATATAACTGTAAAAGACGTAGAGAACCATGGCCTGATGCTTTTAGTGAAGATACCTATCACGAAAAATAAAATACCGAGGTCATTCACTATACACGGTCCATTCTATGAGATTGCTAAGAATTGTTTCTCTAAATAAACTTTTTATCTAATAAATAAAATTATTTTTTAGTATTATTTTCTTCACAAGTGTGTTGAAAAACGTCGTATGAAACACGTGTGTATTGATGATTACCGTCCTCGGCTATCTTAAGACCCTCACCTAACGGCTCGTGTCTCAATGGCGCCTCAGCGGCAATCACCAACATTACACACTTGTACCATAATGTACTATTATGTAACCTTCGCTCGTACAGCACTTATCTAATGTTCTTAACTGCTTCAATATGAAATTTTTAATGATGTGCCTGTGAAAGGTGAATTAAGTAATGTTTAAAAGTTAAATAGTTATTTGTTATACAAGAGTGAAAAGTTGTTTTTAACCGCGTGCTCAATTTTGATGATGATCGGTCATCATCAAAATTGAGCAAGCGAAGGAGTCTAAAATTGAATCACGACCGCAGCGAGTGATTCAAAAATTAGAATCCTGAGCGTCAGCGAGGGAATCAAAAGAGCACGAGGTGAATAGTATATTACACATCTAGGGCAGTAAAATAAGAAATGTCTCAGATCACATGTAATTGTTGTCCGAGGCGAAGCCGAGGTCAATAAACATGTGATCTGAGGCTTTCTTATTTACTGCCCGTGGTGTGTATACTATTTTTCTCCTCGACGGAGGCGGAAAGCGGCATTTTCGTTTAGCGCAGCGGGAGGAAAATTGACGCTTTCCGCCCGGAGGTGAGAAAAAATCTTTTCACTCGTGTGCAACACGTAACTTTTCATCCCACCTCAGCGAGGAAATTAAAATTAAAAACGGTTGTATGGAAATTCGGCGCCATAGAGGTTTAAAGGTAAATAGGTTGGAGGTAAATAGGTTTTGATGATGTTTTGAATTCACAAACTTCATAGACGAGTGATATATACTAACGTGCACACGATGTTCTAAATTCAATTTACTTTATCCTCAAGAGGATAATAACGGCCTTTGCATTCAGATATCGAAGAGTAAAAATACTCTTTCCGAGATGGTGGGATGAAAACGTAATTTTATCATTCAAAATGAAATGTTTTTGAAACTTTTTCTACCTAGACCTCATTGTTGCTCTCCATTGGAGAAGTTTACCATGAAGCGTTAGCCTATCTAAGAAAGTACTATATTTTTACTTACTTCATAGCCGTCACAAGTATTCTGGTAAACATCGGCCACCAGCTATGTACGAGTATATCGGGACCAAACAAGACTGACAGAAAAGATTCGAATAACGTGGAAACCACATTCCAGTTTTGCTCCGCCACACTAGATCCCCTGAATTGCGTGAGTCTATTTATCACGTCTATCATAACACTTAGCAAATTATTATGTTCAGACACAATTATTGTTACGTCATTCATGGATCTGGCGATACGCTCCCCATCACGTCTTGTTAATATTTCTAGATTATTATTTGTCTCAGCTCCTAGATTTTTTTGATCTATGTGGTCTGCTTTTAAATCTGCGTCTTTTTGTTCATATTTTTTTGAAAAACCTTTAATAATATTCGTAGGTCTATTTGTGCTGTTTCCTTGCACAGGTTTGGAGGGAATATGTGCAATCTGGTTATCCTGGTATATCGCTTCTATTTCAGGATCTGTCCCTTTATAACTTGTTGCCATATATATCGATTTATGTTCTGGGTCCATTTGTTTAGGTTTTTGTGATACACTTATTATTCCATTGGCAGAGGTTCCTTTATGAGTTGTATTTTATTTATTTTTTACTGGCTTTTGATTTAAATGTTTATTTGCTTCTAATACAGTGTATATTCCTACGGGGTTTGATTCATATTTGATTGGTCTCGCTCCAAAAACTGTGCTTATGCATAGGACTGAAGTAAATTTCTGAAAAATGTATTAAGAAATGTAAAAAAAAGAAGTAATTACTTAGAAAATTACAACCTATTTTGTAGTAATTACGGCTATATAATAGGTATATAGTAGGTACAATTCACTAGTGACTAGATAGTTATAATTTATATAAGTTTTTTTATATTATGTTACTATCTAATAGTGGAATGACTAAACTTAAAATAGTAATAGGTGTTTTAGACTTACCGCAAAGAAGGACATTTTTTGCCAACCTTTATGTTTGCTAACTGTGGAAATCACTTGAGCCGCTTTAGATTACATAATGTAACAAAAAAACTCAATAACATCATTTTTATAAGGTTCAAAAATTAATTACTGGTGATTAATTAATTGTTACGATCCATAACTAGTCGAATTAACTGATTTGTAAATGAAAATACTTCAGCTTTAATACTACTTTAAATACTTCTATCAGCTATCGCTAACGATTCATAAGTAAAAAAGTTTTAACTATGCCCGTTTTCACTGAGAATCCCTAAATTCTAATCTTTTGTCCTAGGGAATACCTAAGCCCAATTCATTGATAGTTTTCACTTTTCCAACAATTACCTATAGGTAAGTTATATTGGTCTTGTGGTTCCGAAAACAAGCAACTGTTAGTTGAATTACTCTTTTAAGAGGATCGTCTAGTTGTAAATTTTCATACAAAAAGCGATAACGTTTTTCTTCCCGTTAATGTAGTCCAATTTTCTTAATTTTTAGAAATGTTGCTGATACAATGAAGAACTATGCTCGTACGTTTTAATTTAAAGAAATATTGCTTAGGTTAAAAGTTATTATCGTCTAAATATCCATATTTTTGACCTAAAACTTCCTCGAGTATTTTAATTTTTTTAAATTTAACTGAACTAAAATACTAAAAAAAATAAAACGTACGAGCCTAGATTAAGGTGTACTGAATCTAATGAGACCAAAATTGACTAATTTCGTAAACGGTTGGGGGGGTTTAAAACGTTATCACCCGAAACAATATTTCAAGAATAAAATGTAGACAAATGCCTACAGTGGACTTGCAACTCTCTCTATCGCACGATACGGAGAAGGCAGCGAAGCGTTGTGAAACAAGCGTTGTGAGATAGCATTATTGAAAATACCTACTCGCGTCGAGTTTCGTCACTAGACGATAGTCTTAATAAATATACATTTAGGTACTCACCATGAAGTATAATATGAATAGTGTTAATTTTTACACTCATACCTACTCCTAAATTTTCCACAACATGCGATTAGTTGAATATCTTTGTTTCTTTGACACTTTGAATGGAGTATCAGTTAACACCTACCTAATACTAAATTGAAGTTACATATATCGGTAGGTACCTACGTCCTACATACATTACATATTATATATTATTTGTAAATATGTATTTGAGATAAAAAATAGATAATAACGAACTGCTACTGTATCTACTGTAGACGAAATAGGCCCGTTGGGATTTACTTGAATAACATATTATATAAAAGGAGGGTGTGCCTAGAATCAGGGCCCTCTTTCCTACTGGGCACTCTATGCAAGTGCTCAGGGCCCTGCGATCGATGGGGGCCCCCTAGGTACTGCCAGATCACCAACCGATATTCATTAACGATAACTATACACTTTGTACGAGTTTGTACGATGCAATGTTTGTACGAGGCCGCCTCTATGACAGTTCAAGTCCAAGACCAACAGACGAAACCGATTCCCATACGAAGGGGTGTAAGACAGGGAGACGTTATATCCCCGAAACTTTTCACTTGCGCCCTAGAAGACGTGTTCAAGGTCTTGGACTGGAAAAGTCAAGGGATTAATGTTAATGGCGAATACGTCATCTCACTTGCGTTTTGCAGACTACATAGTTATACTGGCAGAATCGCTGCAGGATCTGGAAGAAATGCTTGCCGAGCTTAACTGTTCTTCCAGACGAGTGGGTCTTAAGATGAACATGGACAAAACAAAAGTCATGTTTAACGAGCACGTTATCTCAAGACCTGTTAACGTCGGAAATGTCAGCATCGAAGTTGTTCAGGAATACAACTACCTTGGCCCTGAGTATGTCCTGCCGGTAATGACGTATGTGGCGGAAACGTGGACACTGACGGTAGGCCTCGTCCACAAATTAAAAGTCGCTCAGCGCGCTATGGAGCGGGCTATGTTGGGAATTTCTCTCAGGGATAAAATCCGGTACGAGGAAATTCGGAGAAGAACTAAAGGGACCGATATAGCTCTAAGGGTTAGCAAGCTGAAGTCGCAGTGGGCAGGCCATGTCTGTCGCAGAACCGATGGCCGTTGGGGCAGACGTGTTCTGGAGTGGAGACCGCGTACCGGCAAGCGCAGTGTAGGACGACCTTCAGCTCGCTGGTCCGATGACCTAAAGAAGGTGGCGCGATTCGCGAAGCGGGTGGATAAGGAAGGCGGAGGACCGTGTTTGGTGGCGCGCTCTCGAAAAGGCCTATGTCCAGCAGTGGATGCATACAGGCTGATGGATGGATGGATGGACGGAACTATACACTTATATTACGTTCAAAATATACCTCAATATTAAGTTAATCAGTACCCCGATTGTGTAAGAAAATCGTAATCGTAATCGTTTATCAGACGGATAAGCAGACCTGTTTAAGGAGTTCATAATCACGTCTAAAGCATGTAATATGTACTCCTTAAACAGGTCGAGCAATAGGTACGTTTTAAGTTGTCAAATGATTACGATTTGCTTAGACAATTGGGCCTCAGATTTTATTGACAAGATCAATTATCTTGAAGTTTTTTTAAAGTAACCGTTAAAAAGAATAGTTGAATCAATCTAGAATATTGCTTATCTACTCTTTATGCATGTTTTAACACAATAGACAGAAGACTATTTTGAAACAGCCATATTTACGAGTATATGCCTTTTCATAGGGGCCCCCATTAATCTAATGTGCCCAGGGCGAGGGCCTCCAATAGGTTGAAGACGGCCCTGCCTAGAATGTACCTACAAATAAAAAAAATATTGGTCGAGTTATGTTATAGTACCTTTATCTTTATTACCTTTATTATGACTGTATCAGTTTTCTTTATTACTCCATGCTCTTGTAAGATGCCATACTTGTATTAAATCAGTTCTACTTCAAGCTACCTCTCGGACGGTCGTCCTGGTTTTCATTTTTAAAAACCCTTCCGTCAGGCTCCACGATTTAACTGGCGCAATCGGTTTGGGATCGCGAATTAATTCAAGTACCTAACATCCTTGTACGCGGTCCACAAGAATCAACATCTCCCGTGGCCTGGAAGACTAAGACGAAGAAGAGCGGTAGCAGAACTCAGCCTGACATCGGCATGTTCGTGGGGTAAGCATTTAACTCTGTTGCCCACGAGACTCCTGTACTATACCATATTAACCTCTATGATCTAGTGCATGGTTTATGACTCATTTATTGTGCTTAATTTATTAGGTAACAATTTATTCTAAAACTCATTTATTTTGTGTATTTTTATATTTTTGTGTGAGTTGCTAAAATGGCAACTGAACCTAAAAATGAAGACACTGTCATACAGAGGGAAATTGATTATAAAACTCTATCATTTTTCCTACCAAGTTATGATGGTAATAAAAAAACATTATCCTTCTACATAAAGAGCGTCGAAAGCGCGTTAGACTTAATAGACAATAAACAAAACATTAGTGTAGCTTGTTTAATTAGGAATAAACTCTCAGGTAAAGCAGTCGAAGCACTCTCGGAGTGTACCAACTTCAATAGTTGGGATGATATTAAAGAAATATTAATCCGTAGATTCGGAGAGTTCAGGGACGAGGTACAAGTCGTCCAAGAATTAATGCATTTAAGAAAGGACAAACTAGATATAGACGCCTTTGCGGATAAAGTTAGGGAATTAACTTACACGTTAATTAATTTTGACCAAAACAAAAAAGCATATTACGAAAAAATGGCTACGAACTTATTTTTAGACCAACTGGACTCAATACTGGCGCTTAGCGTTCGCGTCCAACATACAGATTCCCTAGAACAAACAATAGTCCTGGCAAAACAGGAAGATCTAAAATTAAAAAATAAAAGGGCACTTGAATTTAAAACAAAACAACTAAACAATAGACCAAACATCGTGCCAAATAATTATAAATTTCAGCAATCTTTATTGCCACATAATAGGTTTTCTCAACAACCAACAACGTATAGGTTCAATTCTCAACCCACTAACAAACCCGTGTATAGGCAACCCTTAGGTAATCCTAGGCCGGCACTTCAGCCCGGTCCTTCTAACAAACAGATCAAGCCCGCGCCATACGCGCCCGTCAACTTCCAAGCTGACCTACCAGATCAGTTGGAAGAATACCAAAACGACGAAAATAACGTTGAAATTATTGACAGTTCCGAAGAGTTAGACGGTAACGATCAAAATTTTTATCATGTTCAGGAGGAAGAATTCCCAACGTAGTGTACCTAAATCTTCACTATCGCAATCGCCTTCCGTATATTTACCTAGAAGAATTAGGCGGTCGGTTATTACTTGATACCGGAGCTTCGCAAAGTCTTATCTCGCCGGACGCTTTGTTAAACGTAAACACACGGTTCGAGCGTGAGACCCATTACATTAAGACGGCTCATAACGTAACTAAACATGATACGGTTGCATACATACCACTCCCAGCGTTGTTTAATTGTAATTATGTTCATAAGTTCCTGTTGTTTGACTTTGACTCGGATTTTATTGGCCTAATAGGAGTCGACTTACTCGTTCCTTTAGGATGTAAAATTGATATGAGAAGCATGAAATTAATAACAGATTTCGCTACAATTCCGATAAAAGGTGACATGAAATCATACATTACTATTCAACCTCAATGTGAACAGGTCGTTAACATTCTGTGTAATTATAGCTCAGGAGAGTACGAGTTATCGGAACACGTAACTGACAACGGACTGATGTTTCCTTCGGCATTAGTTTCTGTAAAATCAGGAGTTATAACGACAACAGTCGTAAACAAATCCGATAATAAGATTAGCATACGTAACAACTACAAATTACCATTAACACCATTAGAAAACGAACCATTTCAGGAAAATGTCACATCAATTAATAACACATCATGTTATAAGGACTTAGACAAATTACTTAAAGATAACCTTAATAGACTTAGAACGAACCATATGAACGAGGAGGAAAGGAGAGAAATAGAGCGGTTATGTTACAATTATAGAGACATATTTTATTGTGAGGGCGTCCCTCTCACGTTCACCCATCAAGTCAAGCATAAGCTTAGAATAACAGATGACACCCCTATTTTCGTACGTAATTACCGACAAGCTCCTAAACAAAAACAGGAGATACAAAAGCAAATCGATGAATTGTTACGACAAAATATAATTAGAGAGAGCAGTTCTCCTTGGTCATGCCCCGTACATATAGTTCCCAAGAAAATAGATGCGTCGGGACAACAAAAATGGAGACTAGTGATAGACTACCGACGACTCAATGAAAAAACCATAGAAGACAAATATCCTTTGCCAAACATAAACGATATCCTGGATAGACTAGGACGTGCACACTACTTTACTACAATCGATCTGGCCTCGGGCTATCATCAAGTCGAGATGGATCCAGCGGATGTAGAAAAAACAGCTTTCAGCACAGATCGGGGACATTATGAATTTTTGAGAATGCCCTTTGGTCTCAAAAATGCCCCTAGCACGTTTCAGAGACTAATGGACACAGTTTTAAGAGGATTAGACGTTTTAACATATTTAGATGACGTTATAATTTATTCCACTTCCTTGCAGGAACATATGGAAAAATGTAGGCAAGTCTTTGACAGATTTCGTTTACATAATTTGAAAATACAATTGAACAAATCAGAATTTCTACAAAAGCAAGTGAAATTCCTTGGTCATACACTTACTGATGAAGGCCTTAAGCTCAACACAGATAAAATAGAAGCTATTAAAAAATTTCCTTTGCCTAAGACTCAGAAGGAAATCAAATCCTTTTTAGGTCTTGTTGGATACTATAGAAAATTCATAAAGGATTTTGCAAAACTTACTAAACCTTTAACTTTGTGCTTAAAAAAGAATGCGAAAATAGAAATAACCCCGCAGTTTACAGAAGCTTTTGAGAAATGCAAAGAAGTCTTGACAAATGCACCCGTGCTGCAATATCCAGACTTTGAAAAACCATTCATTTTGACAACGGACGCTTCCGAAGTAGCAGTAGGAGCGGTCCTTTCACAAGGAAAAGTAGGTTCAGATAAACCTGTAGCTTATGCAAGCAGGACTCTCTCAGTTACAGAACAAAAATATTCCACAATTGAAAAAGAGCTACTTGGAATAGTATGGGCAATCAAGTACTTCCGTCCATACCTATATGGGAAGAAATTCACCATATACACAGATCATCGTCCACTTACATGGATTATGTCACTCAAGGATCCCAATTCCAAATTAACTCGATGGCGTTTAAAGTTAGCTGAATACGATTTTAAAATAGAATATAAGAAAGGTAAAATAAATACAAATGCTGACGCATTATCTCGTGTACAAATAGTTTATAATAATGACGTAGAAACGGAACCGTTGCGTGATGATGAAATAGTTGACCTTATCCTAGACAGTGAAAATCAGGAAAACCCATCAGTTGAACCCCAACCAGGAACATCACACGAAATAGACAGCGACCTCGAAGGAATAGATCTTGAAACGCTAATAGATACTTCAACAATATATGTCGAACCCCCATCAATTGATAGACAAATAGAAACACCCGAATTAACTCAAGAAGGTCCAAGCGAAAATGAAGAGTTGTATAAAATCCCCGAAATATCTGATGCAATAGATAGGCAATTAAAACAGTTCCACATTCGAAGAACCCCTGGTGTAGAGTACAGAGTTGATGATAGAACAAAAGGTAAAATAGTTATAAAAGACGTATTCATTCCCATCAACAATACAGAAGAACAAATTATAAAATTTCTTCAGGAATATACCATACCTGATAGAATATTCCATTGTTATTTTCATCATGAAGAATTGTACCCTATATTCTCTAAAGTTGTTAAAACTGTTTTTAATGAGCGTGGCCCTAAGTTAGTACGATGTACCACAAGAGTCACTTTAGTAGAAAATACAAGTGAGCAAATACAATTAATTCAAAAATATCATGAAGGAAAAACTATACATCGAGGAATTCAGGAAACATACAAGCAGTTACATAAGAATTATCATTGGCAAAACATGCTTTTATCCATACAAAGGTATATTAATAAATGCGACAAGTGTCTCAAATCCAAATATGAACGCAATCCTTTAAAATTACCGTTATCATTCACTAACACGCCTCATAAACCTATGGAACATATGTTTATGGATTTATATAGCAGTGGTGGCGTAACATTTCTTACTATAATAGATAATTTTTCAAAATATGCACAAGCGATACCACTTACAGCCGCAACAAGCATTCATATAGCGGAAGCACTACTCAGTTTATTCTCAATTATTGGTATTCCAAATAAGATAACCACCGACTCAGATCCGAAATTCGATAATGAAGTAGTTACAGAAGTTTGCGCTATGCATAACATACATATTCACTTTACGACCCCATATAATCCAAACTCAAATTCGCCTATAGAAAGATTACATTCCACATTAGCGGAAATGATTAGAATTCAAAGAATAACAGATAAAAGTGAACCCACTAACTTAATGAAATACGCAATAATCGCATATAACAATACCATACATTCTGCAACTGGTTTTACTCCATTTGAATTGTTATTTAGTCATACAAGTAGCAGAAATCCCCTGGAGTTACACTTTCCACAAGA
Source organism: Erebia ligea (assembly GCA_917051295.2). Taxonomy (NCBI): domain Eukaryota; kingdom Metazoa; phylum Arthropoda; class Insecta; order Lepidoptera; family Nymphalidae; genus Erebia; species Erebia ligea. Next base: position 7,301,674 of record OU785241.1, read on the forward strand.
ATATTACCAGGAATACGCTAATAAGCATAAGCAAATAATGGAAAACGTGCAAAAATTGGTTAACACCAGAATGACTGTGGATAAGCAAGCGGTCATTGAAAAGAGTAATAGAACTACTGAGAATGCCAATTTTAAAGTAGGAGATAAAGTATATAAGCAAGTAGCAAAAAGCGCTCGTAGTAATAAATTGGAGCCAAAGTTTATCGGTCCCTATACTATAGTGCGTATACATCCCGAACAAATAGCAGAAATAGTAGGTAAACATGTGAATGCGAAAACTATTAGAGTTCACTTTAGAATGTTAAGACGTCCTGGTAATGTTTCAGGAGCGCCTTCACCCTCGGAGCAGCCCTCTGGTTCGCCGGAGCAGCCGCCGTTATTGAACCCATAGATAACCACAATGGTGTCCTGGTTGTTAAAGAAGCCAAGGCCCAATATCAAGTGGATACATTCCATTTAATTGTAGCTTATAATGTTAGTAGAATACGCGATATATACATAGAAGTAGTAAGTGATTATTATACGTTTAAGTTAGCTCAGAAGACCACCGTTAATTATGGTCAAAGTTTAGTTACAAGAAATCAGATAGAATACTTAGTAGATAGAATAGAAAGTAAACTTGTTTATTTAGGATCTAGCGAGATTAGTTTAGGAAGAACATATATACCTAGAGTTAAAAGAGGACTAATTAATGGACTAGGATCAGTAGTTAAGGCAATCACAGGCAATTTAGATCAAGAAGATGCAATTCGGTTCGAAACACAGATTCAGGAAATTAGAAAACTAGCAGTAAACAAACAGAGCGAAACCTTAGGAATAATGTCAGAATTGTATACTGAATACCACAGTAAGTTAGAAGCAATAGTAAAAAATCAGAGAGAATTAAAGAAGACAATAGGAAAGTTAATCGAACAAAATCAGGAAATAGCTAATGACGTATCTACGATGCAAATATATAATCAGATTGAAACTTGTTTACAACAGTTATATGATAGAGTCAGTACTTTAGAAAATGCTATTACCTTCTGTCATTTAGGGCGATTACACCCTAGTATTGTTGAACCCAGCCATTTAATAGCCGAATTAGGGAACTTACAAAAGGATATTGAGAAAAATGACGTTCAGCTTCCATATGCACCATCACTTAAAAATATTCATGTCTTAGAAAAATCTATTGTTGTTAAAGCATATAGCACTAATGAGTCAATAACTTTTGTGTTGGAAATTCCTTTAGTAACCAAACATCCATATAAATTACTCCATTTATATCCTATTCCAAATAAAAATAATACTATCCTCATACCCATGAATCCTTACCTACTCTTGGGTGGCAACGAGTTCGCGTACCCTCACGAGCCATGCGCACCCATCACTGACGAAGACGTCTTATGCCGGCACATCCAATGGCATCAGCTGAAGGACTCTCAAGACTGCATCGTTCAGCTACTACAGCACAACGAACCGACTAACTGCACATATGCTACGGCGAACTGGAACAACACCATAATACAGCAAATAAAAGAAAACAGCTGGATTGCTATCCTAAAACAAGAAGAGGTTTTCAAGACAACGTGTGGAGATCAAGTTCAGTACCAAAGGAATGATGGTGTAGCACTCATCACCATTGACAAAGAATGCATGGTCGAGGTAGCAGGAAAATCTCTACGTACACACAAGAGATTCATCAACATCCAGGAAAGCATACCCTTACCAAGAACGCATTATAGCAAAACCAGGAGAGATGCACCAATCACCCTTCAAATAGAAGACGTCCCGCTTGACGATCTCAAGAACCTCTTAAGGAAGACCAAGGTGATACAAGCAGTGGAAGAAGAACCAGCTATCACATTCAAACCTAGCTGGCTGACTGTATGCTTGTACATGATCATCATAGCAGCCGTCGTGGGGTTGGTGATACGTCGTTGTCGGCAGCACTACAGGGGGAGTCCAGCGACGCCAGAAGCCAAGCAGCTCCAGTCCCAAGAGTCCATGGCACCGCAGCAGCAGTCTTCGGCGTGCTTCTCTCTTAAGAGGGGAGGAGTTATGTTATAGTACCTTTATCTTTATTACCTTTATTATGACTGTATCAGTTTTCTTTATTACTCCATGCTCTTGTAAGATGCCATACTTGTATTAAATCAGTTCTACTTCAAGCTACCTCTCGGACGGTCGTCCTGGTTTTCATTTTTAAAAACCCTTCCGTCAGGCTCCACGATTTAACTGTCGTATAAAACATTTTAGTTATCAAAGAAAAAAACTAATTTGCGAGTAAAATATTTAACAGTTTATTTATTATACAGTTTTATTCGCATCACAGGTCAGTTTGGTTCAGTCATATACAATAAACAAATTAACTAAGGTACGAGTAGGTACACTTTAATCATACAACATAGTATTAAATTAGTGTTTAAACTCATAATAATCAAGAACAAAGTCAACACTTGGCTTCTTGATCTTTGTAGTTAGTTCTTATTTCATCACTATAAAAAGAAATTGAGCCACAATGGCTCTTGAATAACTTAAGATACGTGCACATTGACTATTCTCGTCTGAACGTTATTCAACTCCTAGGTCCTTTGGCTTCCGGCTTTTTAATTAGATGCAGTAAACTGACGTTTCAAAATGTCATTTCACCTTAGCCTAGGTGAAATGACATTTTGAAACGTCAGTTTGCTGCATCTAATTAAAAGTCCGAGTATTTAAAGAAGCTGAAGCTTCTATTAGGATCAAACTTGAATCACACCTGAACTTGAATTGTGTTAACAGCTGGCAATCTATTTAAAAATCTGAAAATGACAACTTGAAAGCGGTAATGGCATTATGGCAGTAAAAAAGCTCAATTATATATACCTACCCCTAATCTAAACGATTTTTTAAAATGAATGTCGCTCAGGCTGTAGTCAATATGCGTCCATCCTTAGCTCTATTATATGTTGCTCAATCATGGATGAAGTACTTACTTATGAATAGTACTACATATTATGCGTCATTAGGTAGGTAGGTAGGTATATTATGATAATTAATTATACTTATTTAAACTAGATGATGCCCACAACTTCGTCCGCGTGGATTAAGGTTTTTTGTTTCCCGCGGGAACTCCTTTATTTTCCGGGATACAAAGTAGGTACAAGTTTATCCTATGTACTTACTACCCTGGTATTTAACTTACCTCTGCACCAATTTCGTTAAAATCGGTTGAATAGATGGGCGGAAAGCGTAGCAGACAGGCAGGCACACTTTCGCATCCACGCGGACGAAGTCGCGGGCATTATCTAGTATTATAAATGCAAAAGTTTGGATGGATGGATGGATGTTTGTTAGGTACTCAATCATGCCAGAACGGCTGAATGGATCTGGATGAAAGCCGATAATATGTAGATTAGGTTTAGTCTGGAATAACACATAGGTAGGCTACCTACTTTTTATCCCGGAAAATGAAAAAGTTCCCGCGGGAATCAAAATACCTCAATCCACGGGGACGAAGTCGCGGGTATCAGCTATTATCTATATATTTTCCTATAACATACACGTATATCATATTAAAATATATTCCTATTTTAGAGGTGAAAAATCTTCCCTATGAGCAAAGACTTTCAAAGCTTATAGTTAGGTACTAAAACTTAATAACCCTCAAAAGTAGGCGAGAAAGAGGCAATCTCATTGAAACATACAAAATATTAAACAACTAGGTACTTAGTATATAATGTCCCAAATATGGAGGAAATATTTGTATCAAAGAGAAACCCCGGTCTAAGAGGACACTATTGAAAGTCATTTCACAAAAGCATTAAAGGTATCTAAAGGAAGGGAGAAAGCATTTAGGTACCTATTCTAGAATTGCGTGCCTATTCCCTATCCAAAATTTTCCATTCCCGCTTACCTAAGTATGCAAGAACTTACATTTATAGCTAAAACTACTATAAATATGTCGTTATGAGATAACTGTATTTTACATAATCCTCTGATACATGTTTGGTTTCATTTAGCTTCGTAGTTCCCATATTTCCCTCTTTGTTTTTCGCGGGTGCTGGTAAAATGTGTCCCATGACGTCATAGGCTGCCATGGTTATAAATAGCAACATCAGAATCTGAAATAAAACAAAGGAACTGACTCAGTTTCATTTTTAAAGTATATGAAACAGTTGTTAAGCGTATTGTCTCTACAATACCTACGCAAAATATCTTTCATAAACTTATACTTGCATATAAAAAAACCGGCCAAGTGCGAGTCGGACTCGCGCACCGAGGGTTCCGTACAAACCTGTAGTAAGTTTTAAATTATTAAAAAAAAACTACTTACTAGATCTCGTTCAAACCAATTTTCGGTGGAAGTTTGCATGGTAATGTACATCATATATTTTTTTTAGTTTTATCATTCTCTTATTTTAGAAGTTACGGGGGGGGGGACCAACATTTTACCACTTTGGAAGTGTCTCTCGCGCAAACTATTCAGTTTAGAAAAAAATGATATTAGAAACCTCAATATCATTTTTGAAGACCTATCCATAGATACCCCACACGTATGGGTTTGATGAAAAAAAAATTTTTGAGTTTCAGTTGTAAGTATGAGGACCCCCAAAATTTATTGTTTTTTTTTCTATTTTTGTGTGAAAATCTTAATGCGGTTCACAGAATACATCTACTTACCAAGTTTCAACAGTATAGTTCTTATAGTTTCGGAAAAAAGTGGCTGTGACATACGGACGGACAGACAGACAGACAGACAGACAGACAGACATGAAGAATCTATAAGGGTTCCGTTTTTGCCAAATTTGGCTACGGAACCCTAAAAAAAACACGAAACAGAAAACATTTACCTTTTTTTATGTAAGTACGTTGTACCATAGATATATTATATTTACTACCTACCGTACGTTGTACCAATTCGTAGTAGAGCACCAAATAATAGGGGTTATAGTATGAAATTGCCGTTTTATTGTAATAGGTACATCGAATTAACATAGAACCTTCATAGTTTGAGATTTTTGAGCGAAACTTTTTCCACATGGTAGGCTATGTACGAGCACGAGAAACCGTTTTAACTCTACAGGAACTGCAATTAGAACCACGTCACCCTCCGTATTTGCCAGCCCTTGCTCCAACGGACTACCATTTTTTTCGTGATTTGGACAATTTTCTACGTGATAAAAAGTTTTCTTCTCAGGAGGCAGTAAAAAAAATACAAAATGCTTTCACACAGTTTGTTGAATCTAGATCACCAGAGTTCTATCGCAAAGGCATAAATGACCTTCCTATTAGTAGACCAGGGTAGAAGCCTTTAAAAATAATAAAAAGTGAAAAAAAATAATAGTAGGATGAAACCCAATAGAAAAGGAGGGGAATATTATAAAAATGAAAGGAAAAATAATTTACGGGCGATCCGAGGTCGGGAAGGGGATGGGGGGGGGGGTTTTAAGGGTAAAAAACGGTTTTTCTCGATTTCCGGCAAAACTAAAAGTCCTATCGAAAAAAGTCAAATGGCAAAGTTGTAGGTAATAAAAATATCTAAAACTTTTGTATTTACACTTTTTTCACATAACCTCAAAATTTATGTGAAAAATTCAAAAAACCAAGTTTTTGATTTTTTATTTTTATCTTTTACAAATATTTTTTTTTTTTAACGAAATTTGGTGAAAACTTACCTTTTTATGTCCCAAATACGCTGTAATTTATTTGTGTAAAAATATTTATTTTTTCACCTTATTTTGAATTAATATCGAAAAAGCACCCTAATTTTCAATCGAAAATTCACCCGTCAAAATATCAGCTTTTTTCAAAAAGTTGGTATGTTTTCTGTTCGTTGAAATCTCTACTTTCTGATGGTGAAAAAAAAAATATATGTTACTATAGTAAATATTCTCAGAAAATGCAAAAATCGAAAGTCGAAAACTCGAATTCGAATTTTTTTTTTTAATTATTATAAATCATTTTGAGCTATTTATTAAAATTTACACTTTAATTACTCGAAAAACGTTAGATTACATGTTAAATTGATAAAAAAAAAATTGCAAATCAAAATATACTACTATAATTAACAAACAAATAAGTTAATAAAATTAATATTTATGTAATCTAACGTTTTTCGAGTAATTAAAGTGTAAATTTTAATAAATAGCTCAAAATTATTTATAATAATTTAAAAAAAAATTTCGAATTCGAGTTTTCGATTTTCGATTTTTGCATTTTCTGAGAAGATTTACTATAGTAACATATATTTTTTTTTTCACCATCGGAAAGTAGAGATTTCAACGAACAGAAAACATACCAACTTTTTGAAAAAAACTGATATTTTGACGGGTGAATTTTCGATTGAAAATTAGGGTGCTTTTTCGATATTAATTCAAAATAAGGTGAAAAAATAAATATTTTTACTCAAATAAATTACAGCGTATTTAGGACATAAAAAGGTAAGTTTTCACCAAATTTCGTTAAAAAAAAAATTATTTGTAAAAGATAAAAATAAAAAATCAAAAACTTGGTTTTTTTGAATTTTTCACATAAATTTTGAGGTTATGTGAAAAAAGTGTAAATACAAAAGTTCTAGATCTTTTTATTACCTACAACTTTGCCATTTGACTTTTTCGATAGGACTTTTAGTTTTGCCGGAAATCGAGAAAAACCGTTTTTTACCCTTAAAACCCCCCCTCCATCCCCTTCCCGACCTCAGATCGCCCGTAAATTATTTTTCCTTTCATTTTTATAATATTCCCCTCCTTTTCTAATGGGTTTCATCCTACTATTATTTTTTTTGGTTTTAAAAATTATCGACCCTGGTCTATAGATGGCAGCAATGTAGATAATAATGGTAATTATTTTGATTAAAGAAAATATATGTTAAATTAAAAAAAAACGAATTTGAATTTTCAGTACAAATCGGCAATTTCATACTTTAACCCCTAAAAATATATATTATGTCTGTACATGCCTGTACATTATATTTTAACGTTGTAAAACTGCATGGGGCCCCGTATCTTCGTAAGTACTTAAGTTCCTATCATAATTTTGTAGGTACTAATACTACTGAAAAATTTATTTGTTCAGAAGAATAATAAAAAATTTATTTTTTTCTTGTTACGAGTAAGTACCTAGGTACAGGTTCGTATAATCGTATAATCGTTTTTGCCGTTAGGTTGGTAACTAGCCACGGCCGGAGCTTCCCGTTAGACCAGACCAGAAAAAATTGAGAAATTATGAATTCCCAAATTGACGCTGCCGGGGATCGAACACAGGACCTCCCACTTGTAAAACCACAGCGCTCAACAGTCACCACTGTGCCAGGGGTCGTTAAGAATCCGCAACCCCGTAAACCGATTTTTTTATGAACTTTTGATGAGCTTTGTGCGTGAGATATTAGAATTATAACAAAAAGAAAATTAAAACATTAAAGATTAATCCCTCCTTAGCAGAGAATTGCAAAAAAATATTAATTTTATTGAAATATAATAGTGAAATTCTCATTCTTGCAGAAGACGTTTACAATTTTTACACGTTTGGGTGACACTTTTGACCCATAATCCATGAAAAATTATAATAAATTACTTATAAAATGATAAACACACTCTTAGAATTAGTGTTGAAAATCGTTTTTAACCGACTTCAAAAAAAGGAGGAGGTTCTCAATTCGACTGTATGTTTTTTTTTGTATGTTTGTTTTGTCCACGTCAACAATAATGAAGAGTAGGTAGACGGTTCATGCGGCTAATTGGTACCAAAGAATGTTATTATAGAACTACATTAACTCTTGTATACATAATAAATTACCTATATTATTTTTTACTTTTTAGTGTTTGTGGTTTTTGAAGTCGGTTTTTTTTTATACGTTCTTGTGTACGTTCTATACAAAATCAGTTAGTAAAAGAATCAAATCAATGTGCACGATTTATCAAAATTTACGCGTCACATTAACCTGTATTTCTTAAAAGTTCGGCGAATTTACTGAATAAATAAAATTTCACATGAATGTTTAGTATTTATATTAACATAAATTGTAAAAAATAAAGTTCTATAAAATACCTTAATATGACCAAAAAAACCAACGTGACCAAGTGGCATACTTAGAGATCATGACTCTATAATAACTAGGTCTAGATAGACTTGTATAGACAGTTACTGCTAATACATAACTAGTAGGTAGGTACATAATATAGGTAAATACCTAAAAAACTAAAAGACCATTAAAATATTGTCTTAGGAAGGTAAATGGGTTTGTAATACGTCGTTGCTACTTGCTATCCAAAATAATCGTCAACGCGGAGTCCACTAAACTATATTTAGCTGGAAAGTGGAGCACGGATAAGTGGCAGTAATTTTAACGTAATTAATAAATTGGGGCGTATGACTAACGAGTAACGACGTTACAAGTAATACAACTAGTGATGCTAGCAAGCTTTGCTTGGAACTCCTTAATTTTCCGGGATCAACAGGTCCAAAAATCACGTCGATCCGTTGCTCCGTTGCGGCGTGCTTGAAGGGCAAACCAACAAAGAAAGTAACACACTTTCGCATTTATACTATTTTTAATTAATATAATAGGTATATTATGCTTTTAGAGGTAGATAAAAGGTAATACATATAACCAAATAACTGAAACAAAAAAGAGAGAAAAAGAGTTTAAAAGCTTAGCTACTCTACTAACGACCTGATCCAAAAACCAAAAGAATTTTCTTTGCTAAATATTTACATTACGTACCTACCTACGTAGGTAGTAGGTACCTCTACAAGTAGGTATGAGCAGTCATTGTTTTTAGAATAATAATCATTACGCTACTTTCTTGTAGGTAAGTATGTAATACTAATTCGCATTGTATATTTGAATCCAAACTTTCACTAACTCATTCATGATGATCTAGATTCTAGGTAATTAATTACTATAAATTTATATTATAAAGTGGTAAAGTTTGTGAGTTTGTGAGGTTGTAGGGGGTAATCTCTCTGGATTTATTGAACCAATTTTAAAAATTCTGTTACCAATAGAAAGCCACATTATTTGTAAGTGTCATAGACTATTTAATAACCCGAAAAATATGGGAGTTCCCGTGGGAACTTAAAAAACTTATTTCACGCGGACGAAGTCGCGGGCATCTGCTAGTTTTAAATAATTAATAATACCATACATATTATTCAAAATAGAGTAGACCTAACGTGATACTACCAGAACCCATTAGCGTATGATCTATATTTCATATTATACTTAACAATCGTTTTGGAGGTAAAATGAATATCTAATTTAATTTTAAGTAGGTAGAAGTTAAGTACTTAAAAAGTCTTGACTCATAAATTAAGTACGATTGGACTTATTAGTCCATTCATTTTAGATTTTTTCGCGGCAAAATTTATAAATTTTTGAAACCACTGTGGTTTTATACCTATGAGTGAGTACATTAAAAAACACAACTCTCCCCCCCCCTCCGGTGGTGGCTTCCCCCCTCCCCGCCTTGAAAAGTGTGCCATTTTGCAGATTTCCTAGATTTTCAAGAAAACTATACAAGCTAGGACAAAACCGTCAAAGAAAACATTGTTCCTTAATAAATTACCTACAAATAAGTTTATAACATTTATTATGATAGGAGTTATAGTTTACAAGCTATGGTGCGTTAAAGTTGACTAAAAATCGCAGCTCAGTAAAATTAGCCAATTTTCAACATTTTATATGTATTCTGTAATCTCTAGAAAACTATTAGAGTTAGGCAAAAACTGTCAGAAGTAAAAATAAACACCATTTAATGACCTACAAAAAAAAATTTAGTTCATAAAGATAGGACTAATAATTTCGCATATATATCCACGTATTGTATACGAAGAAAAATAAAAAAATTGTTAGAATCCTGTGTTATTTGCAATTTGCACAAAAACTATTAGAGCTAGGAAAAATCCTTCGAAGACCAATTAATTTCATTAAATTACCTACAGAAAAATGTTATGGTTTATTTAGATAGGACCAATAGTTCAAAAAATATGACTACCTTTATTACATGAAAAATTTTTTTTTTCAAAAACCTTGTATTTATTTTGTAATTTTCACAGAAACTATTAGAACTAGGAAAAAAAATATCAGAAGCAAAAATGAACTTCATTAAATTACCTCCAAAACAGTTTTTAGTTTATTTTGACAGAACTAATAGTTTCGGAAATATTGCTGTCTAACTTGCATAAAAAAAGAAACCCTTGTAAAATCCGAAAATGTTTTTTGTAATTTCAAGAAGAAGTATTAGAGCTAGGAAAAAAGCTGTCAGGACTTAGGACAAAGATAATTAATTTACCTATAAAATAGTGTTTAGTTTATTTTGATAGGACAAATAGTTTTTGAAATATACCTTGCTATTTTGTAAGAACCGGTGGTAGTCATGTTGACTTAGCATAATAGTATGGAATGAATAGAAATTAACCCCTAAATAAATAACGTTTTTTTTTATTTTAGGCCCAAATGATGCCATCCTTCCTCCCCACTCCCCCAACCCCCTCCCCCCTCCCCTCTCTCAAACATCTCGCCGATTGTGCTTTGATTTTAACTTTGAATAAATTAAAAAAAACTTTAAGATATATAATAAACACATATTATCTAATGCCCCCTTTTTAGGGTTCCGTAGCCAAATGGCAAAAAACGGAACCCTTATGGATTCGTCATGTCTGTCTGTCTGTCCGTCCGTATGTCACAGCCACTTTTTTCCGAAACTATAAGAACTATACTGTTGAAACTTGGTAAATAGATGTATTCTGTGAACCGCATTAAGATTTTCACACAAAAATAGAAAAAAAAAAACAATAAATTTTGGGGGTTCCCCACACTTAGAACTGAAACTCAAAAAATTTTTTTTCATCAAACCCATACGTGTGGCGTATCTATGGATAGGTCTTCAAAAATGATATTCAGGTTTTAATATAATTTTTTTCTAAACTGAATAGTTTGCGCGAGAGACACTTCCAAAGTGGTAAAATGTGTGTGTGTCCCCCCTGTAACTTCTAAAATAAGAGAATGATAAAACTAAAAAAAATATATGATGTACATTACCATGCAAACTTCCACCGAAAATTTGTTTGAACGAGATCTAGTATGTAGTTTTTTTTTAATAATTTAAAACTTACTACGAAACGTTTGTACGAAACCCTCGGTGCGCGAGTCCGACTCGCACTTGGCCGGTTTTTTTATGCTAAAATGACTGGACTACAAGTGCAACAATGGCGAGGAAATGTGTTGAGTCTAGAAAACTGGGACTGGAAAAAAACAACTTTTTACGCCCATACATACTACAAAGTCACCAGCTCCAGCATAGAGCTGATCTGATGATGGAACCAGGAGGTGTATAGGGGAACTCTTCAATTATTATCAGTAAGCCCCTCGAGTATGGGCTCAATTGGTTTGTTTTCAAGATTCCAAGCGTGTTTTTGAACTAATTTATGGCTTATTTTACTGAGCTGCGAATTTTAGTCAACTTTAACGCACCATAGCTTGTAAACTATAACTCCTATCATAATAAATGTCATGAACTTATTTGTAGGTAATTTATTAAGGAACAATACTCTCTTTGACAGTTTTGTCCTAGCTTGTATAGTTTTCTTGAAAATCTAGGAAATCTGCAAAATGGCACACTTTTCAAGGCGGGGAGGGGGGAAGCCACCACCGGAGGGGGGGGGGAGAGTTGTGTTTTTTAATGTACTCACTCATAGGTATAAAATAACAGTAGTTTCAATTAATTATTAATTTTGCCGTTTTCCCCATACATTGAAATCTAGAATGAATGGACTATATGGGAAAGTCTCTAAAATTATTGTTGGAAGTCTCTATAAATGGTTACTTTTAAAAGTATTATTGTCAAGTAGACCGTACCATTACGATATTTTTTATATTCAGAAACACTTTTTGAAGTAAATAATTTATTACTAGCTGATGCCCGCGACTTCGTCCGCGTGGCATGTTTTTTTGATTCCCGCGGGAAGTTCTTAATTTTCCGGGATACCTATGTCACTCTCCAGGTCCTCAACTATACCTCTGCTACGTGTAGTATTATTATATCTGTGCCTCTGCCAAAAGTCACGCTGATCCGTTGCTCCGTTGTGGCGTGATTGAAGGACGAACCAACAAACCAACAAACAAACACACTTTCGCATTTATCTCTATGATATGATTATTTTGCTGGATTTATTAGCGGTGATAGCCTAGTGGCTAAGATTGCTTTCTATAGTCGGGGGGCGAGGTTCGATTCCCGGCACCTCAATCTTTTCCGAGTTATGTGTGTTTTACTAATCTATATCTATTTAATACTAGATGATGCCCGCGACTTCGTCCGCGTGGATTACGATTTTTTTGATTCCCGCGGGAACTCTTGAATTTTCCGGGATAAAAAGTAGCCCGTGTTCTTCCCCGGGATACAACCTATCCCTGTACCAAATTTCATCAAAATCGGTTGAACAGATGGGCCGTGAAAGCGTAGCAGACAGACAGACAGACAGACAGACAGACACACTTTCGCATTTATAATATTAGTATGGATTATAAATGCGAAAGTTTGGATGGATGGATGGATGGATGTATGTATGGATGGATGTTTGTTACTCAATAACGCCAGAATGGCTGAACGGATCTGGATGATTATAGTCTGGAATAACACATAGGCTATACTTTTTAGACCCGGAAAATTAAGTTCCCGCGGGAAGCAAAATACCTCGATCCATGCGGACAAAGTCGCGGGCATGAGCTAGTACATTATATGAAAAAATAAAACACTCCGCTTACCGTTCTAACAAAACGATCCATTGTCTCCAAAGCATCGGGGCCCTGTTTGTTTATGTATTCAATCAATCACATATCAATAACTACGAGTTGGTTGTTTTATTTAATTTTATTGAAAAGGTACACAAAGGGTAGGTGTTTGTTTGTTTAACTCTATAAATACACAAAGAGCAGTGCACACGTCTAGTTATCTCAGAAGTTATGACGGAAATGAGATTTGAAAGAGAGCGTGGTCAGTGGACCAATTTAAATATAGGGAATGTATTTTTTTAAATACGACTGCTCGGGCGCAGAGATAAAAATATTTTATTAGGTACTAGAACATGCCCGCGACTTTGTCGTGGATTTAGGTGGAAATACTGTGTGGAAACAGTGGACTCTGAGTTTCCGGGATAAAAAGTGAAAAATGATTGTACCAAAATTCGTCAGATATCGCGACTTTGTCTTGGATTTAGGTGGAAATCCTGTGTGGAAACAGTGGACTCTTTGAGTTTCCGGGATAAAAAGTGAAAAATGATTGTACCAAAATTCGTCAGATATCGCGACTTTGTCTTGGATTTAGGTGGAAATCCTGTGTGGAAACAGTGGACTCTTTGAGTTTCCGGGATAAAAAGTGAAAAATGATTGTACCAAAATTCGTCAGATATCGCGACTTTGTCTTGGATTTAGGTGGAAATCCTGTGTGGAAACAGTGGACTCTTTGATTTTCCGGGATAAAAAGTGAAAAATGATTGTACCAAAATTCGTCAGATATCGCGACTTTGTCTTGGATTTAGGTGGAAATCCTGTGTGGAAACAGTGGACTCTTTGATTTTCCGGGATAAAAAGTGAAAAATGATTGTACCAAAATTCGTCAGATATCGCGACTTTGTCTTGGATTTAGGTGGAAATCCTGTGTGGAAACAGTGGACTCTTTGATTTTCCGGGATAAAAAGTGAAAAATGATTGTACCAAAATTCGTCAGATATCGCGACTTTGTCTTGGATTTAGGTGGAAATCCTGTGTGGAAACAGTGGACTCTTTGATTTTCCGGGATAAAAAGTGAAAAATGATTGTACCAAAATTCGTCAGATATCGCGAATTTGTCTTGGATTTAGGTGGAAATCCTGTGTGGAAACAGTGGACTCTTTGATTTTCCGGGATAAAAAGTGAAAAATGATCCTACCAAAATTCGTCAGATATTCGGTTGAACAGATGGGGCCTGGAAAGCGTAGACAGACAGCCAGACAGAATGATATACGCACTTCCCCATTTATAATGTTAGTATTGAGTATTGACTAGATGATGACAGCGATTTCGTCTGCGTGGACTTCGTGGACTACAAATTATCCCTTGACTGCAATCTCACCTGATAGTAAGTGACGATGCAGTCTAAGATGGTAGCGGGCTAACCTGTTAGGGGTACGACAGTTAGGTACCTATTAAACACCTAATCGGTTTCTACATGGTATCGTATCTAAACGCTAAATAGCTTGGCGGTAGGGTGGTAAGGTTACCTACCACCCTACCGCCAAGCATAACATGGCCGAAGACCAGAGAAAATTCATAAATTATAAATTCCCAAATCGACCCTGCCGGGAATCAAACCTGAGGCCTCCCACTGTAAGCCAGCGCTCATCACTGCGCCAAGGAGGTCGAATGATTTTCCGTTAAAGCAACCTATCTAAACTAACTCGCTAATGAATACTTACCATTTTCAAAATTACCTATAGGTACTAAATACCTACACTTCGCTGCTTAAAAAATGGTGCAGCACAATTGAATATATGGGATTTCTAGTTGATGCCCGCAACTTCGTCAGCGTGGATTGAGGTTTTTGGTTCCCGCGGGAATTCTATAGTTTTCCGGGATAAAAGTAGCATACCTACCTATGTGTTATTCCAGACTATAATCTATTTCTGTGCCAAACACCCAGATCCGTTCAGCCGTTCTGGCGTGATTGGAACAATAATCTGGATGGATTATTGAACTTTCGCATTTTTAACATTAGTATAGATTTTATGCAGAGTTGTTAATGGTTCAAATAAAATAATATGTACTTAATTTTATATCTAAGGTAAGTATATGGGTATGATAGGAAATCACATACTTAGCACGTCGCTAAACGGAAATCAGTCGTCTGGAACGTGTGTTTCTATAACAACGTGATTTCAAACTTAAGCTAAGTACCTACTCGTATCTAATAACATCCTTCTACAACTAATAAAGACCATGATCTTCACAATAAGAAATTCTGAAATTGTAATGAGTATAACAAGTTGACTCCATGCTCTGAGGACTGAGACTGAAATAATGCAATATGCATCAAAAGTAATGCAAAGTTGATCCAGTGTGGTCATCTGTTGCTTTTTCCTACGTTCTGAAGCTCAGATTAGGTTCTGAAGCGGTAGTATACCTACATAGATTTATTATATTTACTATAAATACTATCAACTATGGTAGTAATTAAAATAATGTTTTTAAGCAATACCATAGAAATATAGGTACATATGCCATTAACGTCAAAATTATAAAATAACAAAAACCATTTTAGATGATTTTCTACATTAATTATTTAAATTTTTAATGAAACTAACTAAAAATAATTTATCCTGAAAGCATGTTCCATCGCTTGTATTTATTGATTCTTTGTGCTTTTAACATACAACAAAACGAACGATGTATTCTTAACACTCGAGTGCATTTTGGTGAACCTCTACCTGTTATTATAAGAAATAATCAGCTCTTGGAACCGAATGATAATAATGGAAATGTAGAGCTTAATTATGGCGAAGAGTTGATTTTGAGCTGTGAAGGAGTAGGAACTATAAACCACCCAAGCGCCACTAAACAGCTTTCAATAGCCTCTATTACCTGTGCAGGAGGTGCCAATTTCAGGAATGATAACTGGCTTACGTTTCCAGCTTCATTCTCTCTTTTTAGTTGCCCTGGTCCTCCAGAGCATTTGAGCGAACGCACCAACCGCACATGCTTCGAGGGAAATGAAATCGTCGAGGTTGGATACAGGGTTCAAAATCAATTTTATCCCGTCTTTGAAACTTGCTTCGACCACGCTAATTTAAATCCTATTTACTCGAAGTATACTCAAAAGCCTTACAACGCGTTGTATCAGACAAGAGTGGACCGACCATACTTTAAAGATAACGGTCATTATAGAAATGTTCCTGTAGAAACTCTTTTCTCTCCAAGAAACCAAAGAGCTGCGGTCGCTAAATTTGTCGGACCTCTGATTGAAACTTATGTTACGGAGAGCCAGCATCTATCAAGGGGCCATTTGGCAGCTAAAACAGATTTTGTGTTCGCTTTCAGTGAGAGAGCTACTTTCCACTATGTGAATTGTGCTCCACAGTGGACCGGCTTTAATGGTGGTAACTGGAATACTCTAGAAGTTGATCTCAGGAATCACGTGCATACAGCTGGTTACGATACAATTATTTATACCGGTACTTATGGAGTAACAGAACTTGTGAATAACTATGGTGGGAGAGTGGAAATATATCTTTACAGCGACTTTAATAATAATCCAGTGATACGAGTACCTCAATATTATTACAAAGTTGTGTATGAGCCTGCCACAAAGCGTGGAGTAGCTTTCGTTGGTATTAACAATCCGTATTATACATCTAAAGAAGCTCGGGAGCTGTTCTTCTGCAATGATATCTGTAGATCTGGTAACTTCCGCTGGTTAACATGGCATCCTGATAATTCCGCTGAAGGTTATACGTTCTGTTGTACAGTACCTGATTTTCGAAATACTATTAGACATTTGCCACATTTTGAAGTGACTGATATATTGCCATAATTTGTAAAAGTCTTTTGTTTCGTTAATATATTCTGGAACATTGACAGAAAATAATAATTTAGTTTGATTAACAGCTTTACGGTTGAATGTCCTCAGTAAATATATTTCGTTATCATACCGGACATGCCATTACGACCCTTGCGTGACACATTTAAACAGTAGGTACCTAATCATTGAGCAGACGCCGTCTACGAAACCTAATAATATTTAAAGACTTTTGTATGGAAATTATCTATACAAACTAAATTTACACAGTTATATATATTTTAGTACGTATTGTTGGCTCTTTCAAATAATTTTCCCGACGATTTCAAGTAATAGGTACCTTATAGATATTTAAATAATGGCACGTTTTTTAAATCTAATTTTATAATGCGCACACCATTACAATATTTTGTTAGAATATGGACTTAAACCTTATGAAACCTAATTAATTACAATATTTATTAGAATATGGACTTAATGAAACCTAATTTATTATCATTATCTCTACTTAGAAACCAATTCACCTAATGAACTAAGTATCTAAATAGTAAGCAGAATGAATCAGCCCTCTTGTCAATCAATACGATCATTAAGCGAATGCTTATCTATATTAATGTTTGCAGTCATTCAAGGGAATTCATTCAAGTTATATCCTTTGAGCAAAGTTGTGTGCAAGTTATTATATTTTTGATGTTCCTGTAACTTATTTACTATTCCTACTGGTATACATAAGTTAAGGCTGTTACGATGAAGTTCGCATGGGTAAGTAAATGTCTAAATTTCATTTGTAAATATATATTTAAGGTTTAATACGGTAGTTATCCTTATGTCTTGGAGCATATAGCCAAAAGTTATATGTACTTACCTATATTTCTCTCCAATTTTGATCTCACTCCTTGTTGTTGTCGAAGCGTAATTAGTGCAAGGTTTCCCTTTTCGCCCAGTAATGTGAGGTCCCAGTGAGCTAATTTTAAGATAAACAACATAATGATCCATTATGTTTATATTTATATATTCTTTTGTATTAATTTTCAGATAACTTTCATATTTATCGTCTTTTGCGATAAAGTCAAAACGCGACCTAGTACAGAATCAAACAATGTTGTAAATAAAACTCTAAGTTTAAAGAAAGGAAAAAGTGTGATTTCGCAAACAATACAACAGCATGAAACACTACCATCTCATGGTTCACATATCGAGTTGACTATAAAAAATCGTCTAATGCCAAAAATTCAAATAAAATATACACCAGTTGAAAATAACAATAATTCAACATTCCAACCGACTACCAGACGTCCACTTATGAGATATAGAAAATTTACGTCTAAGCCCCATGTAATTTATTACATACATACTCGAACTCACGGTGAACAGAGTAACTTTAGCAAGAGGAGGAATTTTAATGTGAAGAAACGATTCAAACCTCAACATAATATCAACATTACGCCAAATACTTCTGAAGACTCAAGCAGTGTTGAAGATCGATTAAAAAATTTCACTGATGTTGATAATATTGTTGAACTCGTAGAGCCGAAAAGGAAAGTTTCCACAAACAGACAGTTAAATAGAAGGCGAGGATATTTAGCAACTGCAGCCTCTGAACAGTCAAAGAGTGTCGCTCTCTACACTTTACAAAACACGAACAAATACCGATCAAAATCAAGATCAGCGATTCATGAATCTCTTCAGAAGATTAAAACTATTCGACCAGGAATGAAAGGAAAGTCATTAACCACAAAAACCGTTCCAACCAAAGTTAACGAGGATATGAAAGATTCTCAAATAAAAGATACACAAGAAAATAAGACCGATTCAACTTCAGAAAAATTTGTTCACGGTGAAACTATAACAGAAAAATTCGTTCATCTTGCAACTATAGCTGATAAAGTGCTCTATTTACCAATTACAACAGAAAAAACAATTTTGCCTACTTCAACAACCAGAAATATACAAGAAACGCTCAATAAATCGGAAAGTTCAATTGAATCAGCTGATAAAATAGAAATTTCAAGTAAATCTGATCCAGGAATAATTAAATCATTGCCTGTAATTGTAACAGAACAGTCTATTTCTATACCTGACATGTACAAAACAGTCGTAACTATTACCAATAGTAAATTTGTTACTACGGAGAAGATACCAATAATAACTACAACAACAAAGTTCGACAATACTGAAACTATATCAGAAAAGATAGAAAACTCGGAAGCGAAAACAGAAAATTCGGATAATTTTGCTGCTGTAACAGAAACATCTGTTGATACAGTGATTAAAATACAAAAGTCTGATACATTAGTAACTAAAACAGATAGAACAAACCATTCTACAAATCTGGCAGCTGTGGATCATTCTTTGACTCAGACAAGAAAACCTATTAATATAGCAATTACTGCTGAAAAATCCGAACTTGCCAAAAAAACACAGAAATCTGTTGATTCTGCTATTAAAACAAAAACCTCTGGTATTTCTATGATTATAACAGAAAATCCGGCAGATAAAATAGAAGTTTCAGAAAATTCTGATTTGGAAACCGTAAAATCAGCACCTCTCATTATTGTAACAGACAAGTCTATTTCTTTATCTGACATGAACGATACAATAATCAAAGCTATAACCAATAGCAATATTGCTATGCCAATGGCAATACTGGATCCCAAAATAAGGGAAATTAAAGAAAATATAATTACAGTGTCGCCTATATCGAATGAAGAAGAAATAACTACTACTGAGGAAGATGGGAACCATTCAGCAATGAGGCGTAAGAGGTAGGTAATTTCTTTTTATTTTATATTTTTTTTTGCATTCAAAGTCTGCCCAGGTCACTCCAGGGATAACCCAAAACTTAGGCTCTGAATTCTACCTAAATCCAAGTCCTAGTCGTAAATAACGTGCAACTTGATTTTTTTGAAGATTCCATTACTATCCCTATTCCCTATATTTAGTAAAATTTTCAATGGTGATATTATCGAAGTCAAAGCAAATTTCCAGTGTTTTTCTTAACTTTCAGACGCATCAATATAATAGAAGAAGAAAGAACCGCAACACCGTCCATTGGAAATAGTTTTAGCGAGCGTGAAACGCATATCAGCGCGGACCTTACCTACAGGAATATTCATACATAGCCTATGAACTAAGTTTCATATTATTATCCTTGTGATTATGCATTTATAAAGTAAGGTAAAGAGTTGCCAGAGACACAAAGGCCAACTCAACGCATTTTAAAGTACTGAAAATGCATGTGACGTAACAAAAAGATTGGGCCGCATTGGGTGCATGATGACGTTATAATAATAGAAAATATATATTGTAGAATTTAAGCTACACCTGAAGCTTGAACTTATACATTTTTTACATTATGCCCGATGTTCCTAACGTCATGGGTATTTTCAGTGCCGAAAAATACGCCAATTGATTCTCGTCGTTAGTCATGAGTCGTTCTGCGATCCCTTTTATTTAACTAGTGCATTAAAAGTGAATAATTTATTTAATTTAAGTAAATTAAGACGTTTGTATAATTATTATTGTAATGAAATAAAATGTGATCTATTATTATGTAAAACTATTTATTTTCTCTACAAAAACTTACATTTACAGAAAGGTAAAATGTACATCCTTAAATCCTAGGTACATAATAATGGCAAAATTTATTCTCGTAATTACTAGGTAGGTACTTACTATTCGATCACACTAATAAGAAATATAAATAAAACGTAAGCTAAAGGCAAGTTTATGTAAAAACGAGCTACAACCAAATATGGTAACCAACGTAATTTCACTGGACAAATAACACAGATAAGTAAAATTCGATTTTATTGAACTTTTTACATTCAATGAGTTAAACTGAGATCGACCATAAATAACAGAACTTCTACACAGATAAAAGAAAAAGATAATTAATAGAAGTGTCAAAAATAAAAATGTTCAGCCATTAAAGCGTCGCATGGCGCAAAACAAATTCATGACCGCTTCCTTTCATTTCACTTTCCTTTGATTGATTGACTGATTGATTAAAATTAAATCCACGCATTACGTCTATCTTTTGCGTTAAGTCAATGTGGCCAATTCTGTATAACACAATCTCTAAACTAAACTAAAATGGCAGCTTTAAATCTAGTTCTGTCCCTTTCCGTAGGGAGTAGGTATTATGAAAGGGTTAGCAGTATTTGTAATGCTCTAATTTCAGTTTAGTTTAGAGATTGTGCACTACAGAATCAGCCCTATTGTTTTGTTGAAAAAATAAGATTTGCATTTAGGTTTGTCTCTAACAATAATATTGATCTTTTTTTTATTGAGAAAATTCAACGGAATCTATAAAAACCTAAATCCTCGCAAATCGCGGGAAAAAGCTAATACATATTTTCATTATTTTTTGATTTGTGGTCTGTGCTGAAGTAAACTCAAGGGTTTTTTATTAAAGAACACCTACTGGCCTTAGAGGTCAGCACCGTGGTGTAGTATGATTAAAGCGACATCTCGTATTGTACTTGTAGATCGTATCGATTTGTTGTTTCCCGCGTGTTCGCTAGATGGCGCTACTTTTTCTTCGTCAGTCTGAACACGTCGTTGAGCGCGTACGGCGTCCGCGTCGGTATCGCGTTGTATGCGAAAGATGGCTGCGCGTCCGCTCGGAGTATTACCACACCTGTAGAAAAAGATTAAGTACCTAATAAATATTTTATTAAATTAGCTAAATGTCTCAATGGGGCTGATTCTGTAGTGCACAATCTCTAAACTAAACTAAAATGAATTATTGCTAACCCTTTCATAATAGTCCCCTCGGAAAGGGACAGACCTAGTTTTAAAGCTGACATTTTAGTTTAGTTTAGAGATCGTGTTATACAGAATCAGCCCCAATGTCACCTTTTTTATATTGATGGTCAAGTTAGAACCCGATCAATGACGCCTTCCAAGTCCCAACTAAAGCATCACTAGCGATGAAGAGGTCGACGCTTCGGACATGACACCCAACCCACCGGACATAACACCTCAACGACCAGCCCCCCGATTGTGTAAGGAAATCGTAATCGTAATCGTTTGTCAAATGTAGGTATAAGGAGTTCATAGATGCTGAGCACGTCATTATGCTTGTATAAACTCCTCAAACAGTTCAAGTAATACATTTTAAGCTGTCTATTGATTACGATTTGCTTAGAGCCTTAGACAAATGGGCCTCAGATATGAAATCAGAGATACCGATTCACTGGACTCGACGGTCTTAAGGCTGGTGCCGAACAGACGCGGCCACAGCCCAAATGTGAAGAGGCTAAAACTAGGCCCAGGTATAGCTAAGCCACCTGTGAGGACATGCCCGGGCATGGAGGCTCGGCTTTGAGGCCCATACCCCGACAAACTTCGGCCTGCCGAGAAGATACAACAACAAGTTTCAAATTTCATTAAGAAATGGTGTAGGATCTCTGGCATAAAAAAAGATATACTCTACTATCTATACTTCTGTTGGGTATATTTTGTAAGGATAAGTTTTCTAAATCAAATAAAAGCTGGATCATCTTGGCTTCCGTTAGATGATACCTAGGTTCTGAATAAACTAAATGAGGAAATAATATTGATTATTTATCTATATATTTTTTCATAAAACATCACTCAGTTGCAATATACCTACGTAATGTTATCGTCACGTCTTTAAGCAGTTGCCTGTGGTAACACTGACAGCAACCTACTCGAAATTCTGAGTGGACAGGACCTTTCATAAAATTTTAATTTCTTAATGGGCAAAATTAATACGAAAGTAGAAACCCTTCATAATTTAAAAGTAGGCACATGTACGTTAGTGCATCGGATCCGATATTTTTGAGGAGTTTTCAATGTGTGAGAGACCCTGGTTAATACAGATACTGTTTTGTTAAATAATGCGGTTCTTTACCTGAAGGATTGACTTTCACTTTGATCTTCGTTTGTGGCGACAGAACACCGTAATCTACATCTTCGTATAAGTCCTGAAAACAAAACAATTAATTGTTACTTATCACATTACAACCAGTGAAAACGACTAACTAAAGTATCTAACGTATCTTTCTTTCAATCACCAATAACCCGCGAACCGACCTAGGTACAGAACAATTACGGTTGTTCAACCAATACCAATGTCGGTTACTTTAACTGTGGTACTTCTAATATATTATTTACATATTATAATAGGTACTAGGAATTAATCACTTCGATAGATGATGGCGGCTCCAAAACAGCCGCGTCGTTTGGCGATCATTTTCAGCGTACGTAAGTGGCGTTTGAATCTCATATACCATACAAAAAAATTGGCAGTCATAGATAGGAACTGCCGATAGAATTGAAAACGAATATTTAAAATAATTTAAAAAAAAAAAATTAAAAAAATTAAAATATAAACCTTAAAACTAAGTTATTAAAGTTTAATTACGAATGTAGTATATTTATATTTAAGACCTTTTGTCGTCGTAACAACTAGGGCTTTCGAATACCGGTTTTTCTCAATACCGGTATTAATACCGGAATGTTTTTTTTCAATACCGGGATCCCGGGATCCCGGTATTGGGAAAAATTTAAAATGTGGTAGATGTTTTTTAACTTAAAATTAGTATTTTCTGAAGCAAACGGCTCCATAAAAAACAGTTTTTTCATACAAAAAGTTTTTCACTACATTAACATTTAAAAAAGTTCCTTTTCTGCATAAATTCTGTGAAGAAAAGCCGTTTTTTTTCACTCAGCGAGATATTTTTGGATTCACTATCTCACGAAACGGTAACTCCTTCACTCTATTTTATATCGTGCAATATTTTATGAAATTGTATTTTCTTTATAAATCACCAAGTATTGATTTTTAGATTTTGAACGCGTAAATAACTATCTCAATAGTTATTTACGCGTTGACTTAATTCTTACGAAACTATCGTTTGTTTCATGTATGTATAAGGTGAAAATTACGGACCATGTATCTAATTTTCTAAAACTCCATCACATCATTTTAAACACAATCTTATTAAGTAATACTTATATTATTATCAAATAATCAATTTCTTATTCATATCAATCAGAATATCAACTATATGATTTTTAAAATAGAACTATTTTTGGATGAATTCTTACGAAAATATATATTTTTAACCGCCACTGAATTTTGAAATTTTAATATAAAGTATATTTGTGACGCACTTTCTTAACGTACACACAAAATTAAATAAATATGGCAGGGAATTTAAAATAATTAGTGATATTAGTATCGAAGATTGTAATTTAAACTACTATCGTCGTCGTCGTCTCAACCTATAGACATCCTGGACGTAGGTCTCCTGCATGGATCGCCACAGAGCACGGTCTTGTGCCCCTTGTTTCCAGCGGCTCCCTGCTACACGCTTGAGATCGTCCGTCCACCTAGTGGGGGGTCGTCCAACACTGCGCTTCCCGGTGTGAGGCCGCCATTCAAGCACTTTGGGACCCCAACGCCTATCGGTTCTACCAGCTATGTGCCCCGCCCATTGCCACTTAAAGCTTGGACTCTTCGAGCTATGTCGGTTACTTTGGTTCGCCTACGGATCACCTCATTTCTGATTTGATCACGCAGGTATACTCCAAGCATAGCTCTCTCCATCGCCCGCTGAGTGACCCTGAGCCTTCTTACCAGGCCCAAAGTTAGCGACCATTTTCGGAGCCGTAAGTCATCACTGACAACACGCACTGTTCGAAAACATTCGTCTTCAGGCACTGAGGAATTTTGGACGAGAAGATGTCGCGGAGTTTCCCGAACCCTGCCCAGCCGAGTTGGATTCGGCGGTTGACCTCTTTCTCGAAATTGGACCTACCTAACTGGACTGTATGACTAGGACCCTAGGTATATGTACTCATCAACAATTTCGAGTGCAGAATTCCCAACTAACACAGGTTGGGGCTGAACGTGTGCATTAGAAATGATCTTTATCTTGCTCATATTCATTTTTAGGCCCACCTGTTGAAGAACTACTAAATGAGTAATAAACGATATTTTTGTAAGAAGTCGATCGAAGTCGAAGAAAACGATAATTTTGTCAAAACACAAATTAATCTAAAATTCAATAGTTAATAATTAAAAGAAAATAATATATCATAATAAAATATGCATTAGTTATAAATCAGATTTCTGAACGTTTTGAGAGTCAATGAAATAGAAATGCCAAGCCACAGGGATCTAAATTCAAACACTAATTTTTCCCTCTGAGTGAACAAAAACGACTCAATTCAATGGTTTTAAGCAATAAAGGCGCTCTTTTTGAGCTAATATGCTTAAGATACAAGCTTTAAACTTAGCCGAATAAAAAACAGTGGCATCTACCAAGAAATATATGCAATAGTCACTGTTTCGTTTATAGTGTCACCAATACCGGTATCCCGGTATTAGACATTTCAATACCGGTATTGAAAACCGGCGAAAAAAGTCCGGGATCCCGGTATTGGCCAATACCGGGATCCCGGTATTGGAAGCCCTAGTAACAACGCGAGCATATCGGCACACGAGTATTGATATCGGTGTTCGCGAGCATGTCGCTGTTCGCGAGCATGTCGTTGTTCGCGAGCATGTCTGTAACGCGAATCCACAAGTTTACCCCCTACCAAAAAGTGCTCAACGCGGCTAAAGAAGTTTTCACTTCAAAAATATATCTGAGATAGAGTTGTTCTCAAGCTAGCGCCTTAGGAAATTTCACTTTTAAAACTCACTCACTCACCACAAAGTCACTGTTCCAGTGATAGATACTTACCTCAACTCTATATCCAGAAGGGTTGTTCAGTCCGAGCTCCCGCAAGGTTACCGCCACATCTGAGGGCGTGCCATCAGTGCGTCTGTTGACGAAAGCCACCGCGTATGAATAGTACTGGCCGTGGATCGGCAAGATGGGTCGTGACCAGATCTCGATGCCTCGGTGCTGGAAACATAGGAAAATACTTTCAAATCCTTATAGTTTCACCCGTGGTGCAGTGGAGATACTTGAAGATCGTACTAGTGGAACCAAACAGTGGAACCGAAACTATAAATAATTATGAAACTAAATATCATATCGTTAATTGAGAGTAATATAACGGGATCAAGGAAAGATTAATTTTTTTTTTTTATTCCACTACAAGTTAGCCCTTGACTGCGATCTCACCTGATGGTAAGTGATGATGCAGCCTAAGATGGTAGCGGGCTAACCTGTTAGGGGTATGGCAGTTATATTAAACCCGTATCTACCCATAGTATAATAAAGAAGATAGGTATATTGAGATTTATTAACCATTATCTCACATATTCCCACCTCTCCCATCCAAAAGTGACACAGTAGCCAGAGAAAACGGCACTAATGACTTACCTACCGAATTTCTAGGATAACTTATACCTAATATTAAACATACGCTCATTAAATAGCCCCATAATACTTATTATGATAGCGAAACGCTATTCAAGAGAATTCATTCCAAATGAAAGTGTTACTCGTAGTTGCAAAAATTTGGTAGAAGTTAGGTATTTTGCGCAGCGTTGGAAGACCCCCACTAACGATCGAACGACTGAATGATCTCAAGCCGCTGGAGTAAGTGGCACAAGATCGTGTTCTGTGGAGAAACATGGACCTTCATCCAGCCGTGGAAGTATATAAATTGAGACGACGAGGTATCTTGTATTTTCAGTTTGAAACAAGGTTTACTCATCTTAAATATACATATTAACCGGATAAACTCACGCCCTTATTCATGAGCCTGTTCGTGCGAAGCGTTCGCTGCTTGACTCACTTACTTACTTGAAGGTTTACTCACTTTGTATATCCTCCTGCCTTGTATTCCCAGCGGGTCCTGGTCGACCTCGATGATCTTCCTATTCTGAAGGATGGCTTTGTACTCCGGGCGGATGGTGCGGAGGTCCACACTCATCAATAACGGCGCCGCCAGGATCGCCCAAATCGCGAATTGCGTCTTGCTTTGCTCGTATGATAGACCGAAGTTGCCGATTATAAGCTGGATAATAGAAATTAATTTATTGAATAAAGGGTTTTTTAGTTTTTTTTAATATTGGGTGCTGGAATGATCACACGTTGGGAGACCCACAATCAGCGGTCAATTTGGGGATCCCATAGACATGAATGAGCGGAATAAGTTCGTGCATAATGGAAACAATATGATCATCTGCGGTGTGACGATGACGACGACGACGACAACAACAACAAAGATCCAAGCTAATTTATAAAGTACTAGCTGCCTATTTGACTTTTTAAGCTAGAGTACAACAAAGAATAATTAGTGTTGCTGAATGGTAATGTTATTATGTCAAAAATCTTCTACAAAGCGGTCTAGTTCAAAAAGCTGATTCTAATTTTATACCGAGAAAAAACTGGCAAAAAACTCTTCAGAACTTTTCGAAAGGCAAATAAAAATATAATCCCACCATGTCGGGGTCATTCCAGTGTCCAGGTCCAGCGTTGGGCACGATGACGTCCTGGTGGTTTCCGTAGTAGTCTATGATAGACTCGACGGACGCCCACGAGTCTTGAATGTCGTCAAAGTTACGCCACAAATTGCAGTGCTCAATGATGGATGAGAAGTTTGGCTGGAATTGTAATATTTACTTATACGATTAGTCTTATTTTGAAAATATTCTAGTATGAATAACCCCCAAGAACCATTTATTGACCGAGCGAAGCGAAGGTCTCTGAGTCTACTTGGGTGAATTGGCACTTGTCCGTCCGTCCGTCCGTCCGTCCGTCTGTCAGAGCCTTATAACTTCCGAATTGCTGAACGTAATTACTTCAAATTTAAATATAATATGTAAGACGATGGCCTCCCGCCGAATATGGCTAAAAGTTATAAAAATCTTTATTTCAGGGGGGCTCTCATAGAAGCGAATGCGAAGTAAAATATTTTTTATAGCGGTACATAGGGTTGCGGTATATCATTTTAAAGATAATTAGGAATAGTCTAAAAATATATTTATTTTAATTTTTCCCCTAAAATTGACGAAATGGGCGGCTTTCAAAGTGGCGATTTTCTAACGTCCAAAGTTGACCTCATAACTCTTAATTTTCTGAACTCTCAAGCCTGAAACTTGATCAATTATTTGAATTATATCCTGTACTTGAACAACAAATACTAAAATTAGATAAATATTATAAGGAATCGAAATTATTTAATTTTTAATGATGATTTAACAGAACTTCACAATGATGTCAATAGATGGCGCTTTGTGATACCGCGAGGTCTCAGTTCGGGGCGAACCACTAGTTTAAAGGTTCTTGATAACTCTAATTACTAACGAACGTACGACTAATGGAGATCGATGGAATTTGGGCCAACTAAGATCCTCGTGAAAATTGCACATCAGCTGCCGGTACAATTATTACGGTTGAACTATCTCGTCTTGACAGCTTAAATGGTCGGTGCTATATAATATGTACGTACTCGAAGTTTATCAGGACAACTTAAGACAGTTTAATAGCTGTTACCGAATTTGTCAAGTTAGTTATCTGTCCGCAGTTCATCCCAAGTTCAGTAAAATACAAGAAATTTGGTAAAGGTAAACCAGCAACCTGCAAGAGTATTTGTTAACCAGTCAGGTTGAGCTGTCTGCCAAGCTCTTAGCATCAGTGGTATATCACCCAGCAAGAGCCCAATGGGCATTACGCAAGGGGGAGAACATGAGCCGGTGCGCATATACTTAATATGTCCTCTGAGAGTTCCCGGAGCTTCCCATCATGCTCAGAGGATGACCACCGAGGGGGTTTTAGTGGGTAGAAATCCCACCTCACCTGTTCTCTCCCCCAGGAGATCGGGTGTATCACGCAGCTTTATTCCCCGTTGACAAAAAAAGGTATCAGTGGTCCGATTAGCATATTCAGCAAAGTAGAACGTTAGTTTACCTGCATTCCAGCGTATATCTGGTAGACCGGCCAGCTGCATGAGTAGACCATTTGCCGGCCAGTCAGGTTGAGCTGTCTGCCAAACTCTGGGTATCCGTGGTCCATGTCCACGGGTAACGCGTAGCATCCGTCCAGTTTTACATAGTCCACCCCCCACGCTGCAAATGTTGCCGCGTCTGTAAAAGAAGCAACGTATCATGTAAGTACTCATGCTTTATTAAGCATGCTTTAAGCTTATTGCTTTATAGCTGTATTACGCTTTATTCATACTTGGGTGAAGATTATGTGACAAATTATGTGATTGAATGCATTTTTATTAGAATCTACTTCTTCTAACTCTATCTAGGGGTATGGCAGTATTATTAAACCCATACCCCTATTCGGTTTCAACACGGCATCGTACCGGAACGCTAAATCGCTTGGCGGCACGTCTTTGCCGGTAGGGTGGTAACTAGCCACGGCCGAAGCCTCCCACCAGGCCAGACCAGGAAAATTCAGAAATTATAAATTTCCAAACCCTTAAGCCAACAACAAACCGTTAAGGCAACAGCGCTCAACAGTGCGCCACGGAGGTCATCAAAATTAAGATAAATATGACTTATATTCTACCTCATTCTCTCGCAGGCAAAATCCTATAATTTATGAATATGTTAGTATCTTTTTGGTGTCGCTTTTTCGTTTCATCTTTTTCGTTTCATCGAATTTTCAAATCATAACGGTGCTGAAGAAGTTTCACTTTTTCAGCAACAACAAATTTAAAACCTAATGCTTAGATGGTATCTAGGTATTCTTTGAGTAGGTACTCAGACTATTATCAATTAATAAATTGATGAATAAGCTAAAAGGGCAACGGGTAGATTACTTCAGGGCCCCAATCATGTAAGAATGTTCGATCAATCGTTTAAGATTTTTGTCAAAGTAAAATAAACCATAACTGCATTGAATTAGAGCTCAATTTCGTCTGCCTATTCTTATACGTTTAGGTATGTACGATACCCTAAACGTATAAGAATGGGCAGACGAAATTGATTTTACTTTGACAAAAATCTTACTTTGACAAAAATCTTAAACGTTTGATCGAACATTCTTACATGATTGGGGGGCTGATTAAGTATCAATTATTTGTGGGTCGTATTTTAAAGGTCAATAACTTGCTTATTGATATTTATTGTAATATCATTGTCAATGTAGACTTAACGATTATTTTAAGTGGTCCTGAGTCTGAGTCACTCAATATGAATAGAGTTAGCTGTTACCGTTATATTAAACTAGCTGATGCCCGCGACCGTGTCCACGTGGAATAAGTTTTTTTAATTCCCACGGGAACTCCTTAATTTTCCACTATCCAGGTCCTCAACTATGCCCATGCAAAAAATCACGTCGATCCGTTGCTCTGTTGCGGCGTGATTGAGGACAAACCAACAAACAAACACACTTTCGCATTTATAATATTAGTTTAGTAAGTATGATAAAGGTATGATGATGGTCTATGATTTCTACAAAATATTTTTATATTTTTTGTATTTATTTATATTACTATATTAATACATACCATTGATACATACAAACATTTACCTACTGAATATCGCAAATACCTATTTAAATATTTTAAAGGTTACCAATTGACCTCTCCGACTTTAAAAGATGTAAAGACAATTTGTATAGTCATCAATTTTATTTCCTTTTTGCTAAAAACTAATGCCTATTACTCAATATTAGGAAGTGTGGCAATAAAGGCTTGGTCACACACACCTTAGTACGCTGCCAACAATAATAATTGTAACATAATATCGGCAAAGTTTAATTTGAAATTTTAACTCGACAACAATAGTAACTTATTAGGAATAGCGAAACAATACAATATTAATAAAATAGATTATAATATGAAATAAATTAATATTGTGTGCTACAGATTTTTATTTTTTTAAGTATCCACTTGGGAATTCTATACCTTAATGAGCTGTATACTCGAAATCTATCAACGTTATAGAGATTCCCAAATTACTAAGCCTGCAGAGTGCAGATTCTTTTAATACAAATCGTAAAGGCGTTCAGTGGGCCTATTACGATAAAATTTTTGCTACAGTGTAACGATTGCTATAACCTCTGATTGGCTATAACTCGTTCGCTACTGACTTAAATCTATTGTCACAGGGATAATACTATACATTCAGCCAATCACCACGATAATTGAGATTGTCACGTTTATTAGTTGTCACGTTTTATGTAATTAGATTAGGAAACATTCCGTATTCAACTTACATGCGATTATTACATAATATCGTTTAATAAATATAATTCAAACTTTACGTACACCTACTTTTTGTATGGCGATATCTTTTATTATGTACTCGTATGTTAGGTGAATACTTTTTGCATTGAAAGCAACGGTTGCTGAATTTCTTGTGATTATAAGTAGCTACGCAACACAGTAAGTAGGTAGGTACATTTTGCATGCATGATTTGTAAGCATTTGTTATGTTTTGCTTTTTTTTAACTACAAGTAAAGTGATGAACTTATTCACAAAAAACAAGGAAGACGCCTGAAGGAAAACTCTTTATGCATAGAATAACCAAAAGAAACTAAGCTTTTTAATAAAGTGTGATTACTGATACGCGCTCATCATCATCAGTAATTTGAAGTTAAAATTGAATTGAACTGAAAGGATTTTTTTGGTTTGTTTTTCGCTCGTAAGTATATTTTTTATTTTATGGTCGATTTCATCATGCTTTCAGAATGATACAACCCCTGACCTAAGACGGTCTTTGTCCGTCACTGCTTTTTATTTTTTTAAATATTAGGTTTCTGCATTTTATACTAATAAAGCATATTTTATGAATATTTTGCAATTGATATTTTTGCGAAAAGCAATAAAAGTAATAATATCCCCGCTACCTCCGGCAAGATGGCCGACGACTCCGGGGTAGCCTGCGCACGTGAAGTTGCCGTAGTCCTCGTAGATACCGAACTTCAGGCCCTTGCTGTGTACCTGAAAATAAAGGAAATTTTATATTAATTTCTCTCAATAGAAAACCATGTATGATGCCCGTAGGCCGCAACTTCGTCCGCGAGAATAAAGGTTTCGCTAAAAATTCCGTGAGAACTCTTTGGTTTTCCGGGGGTTTTTTATATGACTCCCTGAAAAAAGGAGTACATATATTGTTTTCAGGGTTCATGTATGTATGTATGATATGTATGTATGTATGTGAGTTTGTGTATTCCACCATAACTTCTATACGCCAGAACGGATTTTGATGAATGAGGTATCGTTACAATCCTTAGCTTATTCCGGGTGACATAGGCTAGTAAAATTTAAAAAAAAAAATTGATAGGGTGACCATGGTTCCGCATCAAAGACTAAAGTTGAATTTTTTTTTACAAAATGAGATGAACTATATTGTCATCATCAATAAAATGATGAGTAGATTCCAAAAATATATAAGACTATATTTCAATATCCAGTGATTCACAAAAAAATATCATTTAACTATGGCAGTCGTATTTTTTAATTCTTTGAGTTATATTCTCTTGTTTAATTTACCTATTTGTTTAGGGGCTTTTATAATGAAGAAGTACCTATCCATGTCACAGTTCTGTAGGTCTTCTGATAATATACCCATGCAAATAATATTTTTTTAATAATTATCCTATCCAGGTTAGATACTCCGATCCAAACCAACAACTTGAACGAGCAAACATACTTTCGCATTAGTTTTTTATTTATTTCATTCGCTAGCTATTAGCTAAATGTACCTACGCGGAAGAACGAAGTCGCGAGGATGAGGTAGTGAATAATAAATTATGATGATAGGATATAACAAATTGTTATAGACGAGTAGATGAGTAATATCTATAATAGTGCAGCTTTACTAATAAGATGTATAAAAACTTCTATCATACCTAGAACTAAGCAAGAATAATTCGACATATAAAAATAGGGTTGTCACAGCTATTTAATTATTTATTTTATACTTATTTTGATATATTTTACTTTGAAATTTCGTTCTTCACCGGAACGCTAAACAGCTTCGCGGCACGTCTTTGCCGGTAGGGTGGTAACTAGCCACGGCCGAAGCCTCCCACCAGGCCAGACCAGGGAAAATTCAGAAATTATAAATTTCCAAATTGACCCTGCCGGGGATCGAAACCGAGACCTCCGCACGCACGAATTAAATTAATCAATCATAATCAAATCAAAGTTAAAGTTAAAAAAAAATTGATTGAAACCAAAAGCTGCCGCGTTCATCGAACACTAGCGACACTAACTGTGGGTTAAGGTACATAATCCCTATAAAAAGCCTAAGCTAGTTCAGTAGTGGATGTCCTTATATTAGATCACTGTCTACGATAAAATAATGTAGTATCTGACAACCCTATCTCAAATTGTCGTTAGTTAATCGATTTCGCGGTTAAGAAACGTAAAAAACAGATTTATATTCGTGATCATTACTAACTTACGTTAAATACAATACAGATGATTATAGAGATCTATAAGTCATTCACTTGTGATCAAGGCTACAAAGTTTGTAGAAAAAATTGTAGATATCTTTATAGAAATACTAGATGATATCATGATGATAATTTTCTCATATGGATTTAGGATTTTAAAAATAAGTGAATGAATTAATGAAATACTCTTTACATCTCTCATATTCGGTAAGTAGGTCCTTATTACCCCCAAATGGAGCTTGTAGGTGACCAATTAGCGCTCTAGGGTAATAATGTAGCTAGAAAAGCCCTCGGGCGGTAAGTAATTAAAAAAAGTATGATGGTTAGATGTACGCGAACTTTTTGAAAGAGTGAAGAGTTTTTTTTTAAATTACTTACCGCCCTAGGGCTTTTCTAGCTACATTATTACCCTGGAGCGCTAATTGGTCACCTTCAAGCTCCATTTGGGGGTAATAAGGACCTACTGACCTCACAATCGAGATGTAAAGCAGAGTAGTTAGCTCGGGTGTAAGCATCAATTGCACCCTCGAACTATAGGCGCCCTCGCTGTGCTCGTGCGCCTAAATATCTCGGGCTGCAATTGATGCCTTACAGCCCTTGGCTACTAATCTACTATTATTGTACACCAAAATAAAAATAAAAAATACGTTAAAATTAAGAAAAGATAAATCGGTACAAATGGCGGCCTTATCGCTTTGAAGCGATCTCTTTCAGGCAACCACGTTTTATAGGAATTAAGTCTACAAAATAATGCCGAGGATAGTGGATAGTGGATACCTACTCTTTAGTATCCGGGTTAAGAAGTAGCCTATGTCACTACTACAGAATCGGTAGGAATGGCATTCCGAACCAGTGGTAGATTCACTCGACGATTCAAAAGCACTTGTAAATGTTTATTTGAATAATAAACATACCTATGAATTTTGAATTTTTTGAATTTTTTAATACAGATGTTGAACTATACCTAATATTTCAAACATCCATAAATAAATTAATCACGTCGATCCATTGATCTGCTGCGGTGTAATTGAAGGACAAACCATAGGATGTATTTAGTAGGAGTCGAAAGTCACAGTTTTTTGTTCACTTCTTATCCCGGAAAAGCATTTAAACGTTGCTGGCATCATCTAAGTTGTCACACAAAGCTTTCAATCCATATAAATATTATAAATGCGAAAGTTTGGATGGATGGATGGATGTATGTATGGATGTATGTTTGTTACTCAATCACGCTCCAACGGATGAACGGATCTGGATGAAATTTGGCACAGAGATAGATTGTAGTCTGGAATAGCACATAGGCTACTTTTTATCCCGGAAAATTAAAGAGTTCCCGCGGGAACCGAAAAACCTCAATCCACGCGGACGAAGTCGCGGGCATCAGCTAGTAAATCATATATTCAGTGTTTTGGCAATTTGTAACTTACTTACCCTTTTAACGTGCCTTCAGGCTAAACATCAAGTAACAGGTTTTAGTTAGATTTCGGGTACCCTTACATAGGCGATGCAAATAAATAACAAGATTAAAATACGAAGATAACTATTTGGTAGGCAAATAAACCTAGCTATAAGCTACCTACACATAATCTACACAATCATTAAAACAATCCATTCAATGTTCCGAATAAGTACCGAAGGTCATGAATGCCATTACTTCGGTTGCTACACACTTAAATTGGTTACAGTCTTAAACTTAAATTAAAGTCTATGGCCAAAGAAAAAAACTCATTTGAATAGTCAAAAAACATCGTAGCGAATTTATACTGTACCTAGCCTAGCTGATGCCTGCGACTTCGTCCGCGTGGATTGAGGTTTTTCGGTTCCCGCGGGAACTCTTTAATTTTCCGGGATAAAAAGTAGCCTATGTGCTATTCTACACTATAATCTTACTCTGTGCTAAATTTCATCCAGATCCTTTCAGCCGTTGGAGCGTGATTGAGTAACAAACATCCATACATCCATACATCCATCCAAACTTTCGCATTTATAATATTTATTTGACTAGCTGATGCCCGCGACTTCGTCCGCGTGGATTCGGTTTTTTTGGATTCCCGCGGGAACTCCTTAATTTTTTATTTTCTGGGTAAGGGAGCAGCTCTCGCTTTTGTCTACATTTAAAACTCTGTGAGCAAAAGTTAGTAAATGAATCTGTGGTAAATGTTCCCAACTTTGAGTAGGTAACTACTAACTACAGCATCGATCGTTTTTTTAATTTTTTTATTTTGTACCAAAAAGTTATACAATATGTAGAAAAACAGAAACATAGTGGACAAGGAAACACTTATCTCTATAAGAGATCTCTACCAGTAACCCTTGGCAGTGTTTTCTTTAAAGTGTTTGCTACTACTAAACTTTAAGGTGTTGTTTCCAATAAATGTTACTTACAACAGTGAAGAGAGATTTACATTCCTCTTGGAAATGCAAAAATATTACCTTACTAGCTGATGCCCGCGACTACGTCCGCGTGGTTTAAGATTTTTTGATTTCCGCGGGAACTCCTTAATTTTCCGGGATATGTCACTCTCTTTTTTTCTTTTTTTTTATCCTCTACAAGTTAGCTCTCCAGGTCCTCAAGTATACTCATGCCAAAAATCACGTCGCTTCGTTGCTCCGTTGCGGCGTGATTGAAGGACAAACAAACACACTTTCGCATATATAATATTAGTATGAAGTATGATGATTCAGGATTCTCCATTAAATTGAACCATAGAACACTATAGGTCATACTACCTGCATCTTACATAAGGTACACTAGACCCATTTATTATCGACGACAAAAAAATTTAGTAAATACTTAGGTTTTATAGAAATTTATTCCATAGTTTTTTTTTTTTTTTTCAATTGATGGTTGATTTTTTGGTAATCTCCTATTTTATCACCACTTCTTGTCATTTAACAATCATTATGTTTTAACACGATAGTTATACTCTTACACTATACTTCAAAATTTATAACACACATTTATAGATAGTACAAAATTTATAACATTTTATTTTAAAAAAAAATCTTTCCGACTATTTAGGAATCCAGTCTTACACGTCATGTGCACTATAAGTAGATTCACATAGTATGCGTTGTGGACTGCAGGACTTATTGTTACGTTGAGATCAACGTAACAACGTAAAAAGCAAACAATAGTCTATTTTACTGCATTAGAGACAATGACATAAAAAGTGGGTGAATAAGTACCTAAACTGCAGAAGAAGTCAACTTATCCAATTTTAGGCAGGTCCTAACAATGTTAATAATACCTTTCGTTTTTATACTTTTATGTTACCCATGTAAAGCTACAGTTAACGTTAACTCATAGAAAGTAACACAGTTTAAGTTTGTAAGTTTAAAGTTAACGTTACGTGGCAGATTGGTAAGCCCTGGGAAAAAGCCTTTGAGCTCTGGTTCAAAACTGAGCCGATTCTTCCACATCTAGCCAACTCCCATCTCCCCTCTTCACCTTCAAGGCCTCTTTATTTTTTTATTTTTATTTATTTTGGCAACAAACAGTCATTACTTACAGAAATAATTAAATGGTTACAGGATATTGAAAGGTAATAGTAGATAAACAGTGCCGAAAAGTTTTTAAATATTATATTATTGGTTGGCGGTCAATATTGCTGAAAACCACACTATAGAGTCCGAATAGTTAGGCCTCAGATACACGGACAGCTTGAAAGTTGAAGCAGTCAGAAATCAGAATGGACTGCTTCAAGCTGCGACTGCATAGTGAACTACAGTCTTCTACGTACACAGTACACACATACGTCATGGAACCGCTCGAGTAGTTGCGACTGCTTCGGGCGGTTGTCAGCAGTTATCAATGGTAGCTTCAAGCTGTTGACTATGACTGCTTGAGCGGTCCGTGTATGTTGATCACTGGCTAACTGCTCGAGCAGTCCGTGTATTGCCGGTCTTAGATAGTACAAAACGTCCGCTTCATAGGGGAAACATATTTATATTCTCGAACAGCCTACAACTTTCCTATATCAAGCATGTCCTTTTCCCTGCTGTTCACTTGCCTGAGTAGGTACCCTGACGTAGGTCAAGCCAGTGACCTTAGTTCCCCAGTGGATCTCTTAGATCTTAACCTGTCTCCTTTCATTACGTCCTGCACTAGGTATATTCTTAGACGCAATTGTAGCATTAAGCCTAAGTATCGCAACCGAAAAGTCGCGTGGGAATTGCGCTGCGCAAGTTGCGACAGACAAGCGATCTGCCACTGTGGAAATAGTTAATGACTTCCTCCATCTCCGCCCGCTAACCTAAACACTGTTCTCGTTTAAAATATGTTGCATAAGGGCGGATTCAGACTACCGTGTTTTTTTGCGCGTATTTATGCTCTATCGGCAGCGCTTACACGCGCGCCACATTTTGCCTTCTAAAAACCGAACGCGCGTAAACGCGCTTATTCCGGCGTGTTCCCACGGACTCGTCAGTCAGTAGGATACGAGCTTTTTTAAGCGCGTCAATGCTCGTAAAGAGTTGCGCTTGTGGCATAGGGCACGCCTATACGCGCCTACACGCGCTTTCAAAAACGCTTATACGCGCCGAAAAAACGCTTATTATCTGAAACCGTTCCTAAAATTACACTACATGATGCCTGCGGTATCGTCCGCGCGGATTAAAGTTTTTGAAAAACCCCTCTGAAAAAAAATCTTTTCTATCATTCATCCAACGAAGACGTGTAAACAGAGAAACGCCGAAAGGGGCAAGACTGGGGAGGTTATCTCCAAATTTGCAGAATTTTCAGTACTTTTGTACTATTCAATAACTATTTATGTTTATAAATGTTCTCAACCAAATCACAGCATTATTATCCATTTACATATCAGCATAACACAAGTTGGAACATTTTAGTATTCAGAGCGAGCGAGTATTTCCCACGCCCAGTCCTTAGCGAAGGTCGAGATATATCTAAAGATAAATTCCATGATAAAATGAAGGTGTACCTACGTACTGTTCATATTGTTCTTTCATTGTTCAACTTTTCGCATATAGCAAGGGCCTGTTTCGACACCATTGTGATATAAGGAATGTGGCAATAGACTGAAAAGACTTGGGGTATTTAGTGTGACAGGCGCGAGAATAACTTTTTGTTGGGTCTATTTGTATTCACATCATAAGTAGTTATGAAGGCTAAAGCTTGCTCTTATCTAACTGAGCTACTCGTACCATGGTTCCTGTCTAGTCTGTTCAAAACTCTAATAAAATTACAAATAGGTACCTACTCTGTGTCTCTCTATCTATACATACTTACTAGAGGGAGAAAAATAGTGACTAACGCTTTTCTGTCACGTACAATTTTTCCGGTCCCAGGATCCTGGGGGCTGGGTTTTTAAATCCTGCCATACTGAACTAACGTTCTAATAATGGATGTAGGTACTTAAATATAATATGTCCTGAAGTAATTTATGTGTTCGTGTTCGTGAATCGTGGTGGCGTTTTAATTGAATCATCTTCATATAATAATCATACTAATATTATAAATATGCGAAAGTGTGTTTGTTTGTTGGTTTGTCCTTCAATCACGCCGCAACGGAGCAACGGATCGACGTGATTTTTGGCATGGGTATAGTTGAGGACCTGGAGAGTGACATAGGCTACTGTTTATCCCGGAAAATTAAGGAGTTCCCACGGGAATCAAAAAAACTTAAAAGACGCGGACGGAGTCGCGGGCATCAGCTAGTATGCTAATAAATCATAAGTCAGCAAGCCACACACCGTTTAATCTATCATCTATGCTAAAATACTTGGTGCTATAACCCAATAATTATAAACTCGTACAGAAATAAATAACAATTATTTTATTTATTTAGTGAAAAACTGAGCAGGTATAGGTACATTTGAAGGGTTCATCGACTTTGCCCCACCAAGGTGCG
Organism: Erebia ligea; assembly: GCA_917051295.2. Taxonomy (NCBI): domain Eukaryota; kingdom Metazoa; phylum Arthropoda; class Insecta; order Lepidoptera; family Nymphalidae; genus Erebia; species Erebia ligea. The sequence continues at coordinate 7,340,357 of OU785241.1, forward strand.
AGGTTATTTAAGAGGCCATTAAAAGGTCATGATGGGTTTTCCTCTTAGATAGAGAATGCAGACAACAAAGCTCGTCCATCCTGTGCAAATACTTGATTAATCGATTATTCAGGTATAATACCGTTTATTTTACTACCCAGACTCATATAAGAAAGACGAAGCCGTCATGTGTAGATGACTCGTAAATTGGCCTTTCTCTTAAAAAGAGAACACAATAACTACGGACAAAAAAATAGTTATCTGAAACAATTAATAGAACGTCCTTCCCCTTCATCGCGTATTTTTTTTTTAATGTCCGGTCCTCAGTAACTTCATAACTGTGTTCACGGTTAGATAGCTCTAAATGGGTTCCACTCTATGTCGTTTCTCAATCCAAAGCTCCAAGTTCTTTGTCAAGAAAAAAAAACCGGCCAAGTGCGAGTCGGACTCGCGCACCGAGGGTTCCGTACAAACCTGTAGTAAGTTTTAAATTATTAAAAAAAAACTACTTACTAGATCTCGTTCAAACCAATTTTCGGTGGAAGTTTGCATGATAATGTACATCATATATTTTTTTTAGTTTTATCATTCTCTTATTTTAGAAGTTACAGGGGGGGGGGGGGGGGGGACACATTTTACCACTTTGGAAGTGTCTCTCGTGTAAACTATTCAGTTTAGAAAAAAATGATATTAGAAACCTCAATATCATTTTTGAAGACCTATCCATAGATACCCCACACGTATGGGTTTGATGAAAAATCGATTCGATTCGATCGATGAAAGATGGGTTCAGTTCTAAGTATGGGGACCCCCAAAATTTATTGTTTTTTTTCTAGTTTTGTGTGAAAATCTTAATGCGGTTTACAGAATACATCTACTTACCAAGTTTCAACAGTATAGTTCTTATAGTTTCGGAAAAAAGTGGCTGTGACATACGGACGGACACACAGACAGACAGACAGACAGACAGACAGACAGACATGACGAATCTATAAGGGTTCCGTTTTTGCCAAATTTGGCTACGGAACCCTAAAAACAAAAAAAAACAAATTACGCGCCGAATTGAGAACCTCCTACTTTTTTGGAAGTCGATTAAAATAGATGGCACTAACCCATGATTATTGTAGCTTTCGTTATTATTTCGGTTTAACCTTGGCAGAGATTTTAATGGTTTCAACGTTTTGTGGTCATAAAATTGGTCTAGGTATCTAGTGCTTGCCTAGTGATTTTCGAAAATCGTTATAAGTATACAATTAGTATAACAATTTGCTACAGCTAGAGGGATATTATTCAAAATCATGGTTACAATAAATTTAGAGGCTAATTTTAAAAATACTTCACTTATCGGAAATCTTCATAAGGAAATCAAATCAATCAAATTATGTGAGATTTTTACCCACTAAAACCATAGCGCCAATAATATGTATTTCATATCGGAGCTTCCTGATATGTAATACATATTACTGGCGCTAAGAATTTGCATAACTTAATACCTAGTAGATTAGTAGCCAAGGGTTGTAAGGCAACAATTGCAGCTCGAGATATTTAGGCGCACGAGCGCAGGGAGGGCGCCTATAGTTCGAGGGTGCAATTGATGCTTACACCCGAGCTAACTAGTCTGCTTTACATCTCGATTGTGAGGTAAAGTAGGTCCTTATTACCCCCAAATGGAGCTTGTAGGTGACCAATTAGCGCTCTAGGGTAATAATGTAGCTAGAAAAGCCCTAAAGCGGTAAGTAATTTAAAAAAAAACTCTTCACTCTTTCAAAAAGTTCGCGTACATCTAACCATCATACTTTTTTTAATTACTTACCGCCCTAGGGCTTTTCTAGCTACATTATTACCCCAGAGCGCTAATTGGTCACCTACAATCTCCATTTGGGGGTAATAAGGACCTACTTACCGAATATGAGAGATGTAATATTTATTTATTGCAATATCCTACCTACGCGGTTACACGGGCTACCCAACATAGCATCTACTTTCGATTTTATTCCAATTTTGGCATGAATTGAATTTTATGAGCATACAAAATCGTAGTTGTTGCACTTGACCCAGTTGACTTGAATCATTGGGCGGTTCCAATGCAGTCAGGGTTGTCGATTTATTATGTTTTTTAACGGAATTATTATGAAAAAGCTCGTACGTTTATTACACCAGCTGATGCCAGCGACTTCGTCTGCGTGGATTGAGGTTTTTTGGTTCCCGCGGGAACTCTTTAATTGTCCGGGATAAAAAGTAGCCTATGTTATTCCAGTCTATAATCGATCTCTGTGCCAAATTTCATCCAGATCCGTTAAGCCATTCTGGCGTGATTGAGTAACAAACATCCATCCATCCATCCAAACTTTCGCATTTATAATATTAGTATAGATATGCATAATATTTTTTGCTTTTCCTTTAAAACTTTTAACAAGAACTTTTGAACTATTCTCTTTGCTTATACAAATTAAAAGGCTTTGGGACTTGAAGGACAACTTTTAGGTATCTATACTTATAATAAAACTGTAACATGTCCAATTCTGTACATTGAAGATATTTTGAAATTTTTTTTTGGAGGTCACTCATTATTCGATACTGAAGCCAAATCTGTAATTTATTTCATTTTTGTCTGTCTGTCTGTCTGTCTGTCTGTCTGTCTGTCTGTCTGTATCTTGGCCGCGCATCACGCCGAAACTACTGAATGAATTCAAACGAAACTTGGCACGATTTGAGCCCATACTACGAGGTAGGACATAAGATGCACTTTATCCCGAAATTCTATCCCCGAAGGGGTGAAATAGGGGTTGAAAGTTTGTATGAAAGTCCTTCGTTTCTCAAGATGTTTTACAAGTTATATCAAAAAACTTTTTATTTTGGCTTGCGGTAAAAAATAAAGAAGTACGTGTGTCACAGTTTTTCAAAATTCTACCCCTATTTCACCCCTAAGGGGGTGAAATAGGGGTTGAAAGTTTGTATGGAAGTCCTTCATTTCTCAAGTTATATCGATGAAACTTGGTATACAAGCTACCTGTTAAAAATGAAGAAATACGTGTTTCACAGTTTTCGTAAATTTTACCCCCGAAGGGGTGAAATAGGGGTTGAAAGTTTGTATGAAAGTCCTTCATTTCTCAAGTTATATCCATGAAACTTGGTATATGAGCTGCGGGTTAGAAATGAAAACATACGTGTTTCACAGTTTTTCAAAATTCCACCCCCAAAAGGGTGAAATAGGGATTGAAAGTTTGTATAAAAGTCCGTCATTTCTCAAGTTGTTTCGATGAAACTTGGTATATCCACGCGGACGAAGTCGCGGGCATCTGCAGCTAGTTTAAAAATATATTTCTTCAATATTGTGTTGGGAAATAATATAGATATATATTTAAGTTCACACTGGCTTAAAATAATAAAAAGGATACATTTACGAAATCTATTTTTTTCATCAATAAGTTTATTGTACTTTTCAAAGAGTGTGGCAGCCCTGATTACCAAATTTTTAACACTTTTACCGCGACCTCCGGTGCACCAGTTCTATGAATGGAACCGATTTTTCTCACGATAATTTTGGCACCGGATCGACATTGAATTGTTTACATTGAGCACTATTATATCCTGTATTATAATTTTGTAACAAGGCTCTATAAGTGCTACGAATAATACCTAGTTAATATAGGAATTTCTAATGAATCGTAATTTAGAATCCCGAGAGTATTATGTTCCATTTAATACGATAAATAAAGATTGCATGGTAAAATTTTGAAGACAAAGTTGAAGATAATCAAATGTACAACAACTTATGTCTCTGAATTTTTTTTTTTTAATTATTGCGCAAAAAATCTATTTATGGCCGCTTGGAGGGCGGCGGCTCATCTTTGCTGGAACCCCGAACCATCCAAAAGGGGGCGTCTAAACCATTAGGCAACCTCTTTTGTTCTAAGCATACTTCAATTCAAACTAATGACGGAGGAACCATTATGACCGTGTTGAAATCGGACCATATTCGTAAATCGTAATAATAATTATTACACTAGTAAATACCTACTAGATATTATACGCCTTTACATCCGTCTACATCCCGTTCTCACGGCGATAACCATCAGGATTGTAACAGATCAAGCGTAACGGATTTACTTTGTCAGAGTCACATTCTTTTCTATGATATTTAAGTGATAAAAAACAAAAGTGGCACAACGAACTCTGACTCGGAAGTTCAAGCCAAAAAGTCGATTTCAGGAAAAGATTACAGTATAAACTGAAAAAGCACCGTCACTGATCTTTCTCATATATTTTTCAGTGAGCATAATAGCCAGCAGGCTTGACTGCAGTTATATGTGCAACGTTGCTACAAGATTTCAGATAAGTAGAGTAGAAACCATGTACTTAGTAACGATTTTATTAGTTAAGTATTTAGTTTATTTTAGAATCTTAGTCTAATTACTTAGTTTAGTTTATAAGAGACTTGGTTACTTAAAATTTGAAATCAAATTATATTTATTACAAGCTTTTATTTAACTTGCAATGCTTGTGTTGGATGACAAGGCATGGTTAGCTAAGTGACGTCATTCTAAATCTAATATGGCAGACTCCCAATGACGGCGACTAGTTCTTTTTTATGCACTCCCATGATATGGATATCAATTATTAAAAGAGTAAATAAAATGACGTCACACTAAATTCAATATGGCGGACGATAAAAGCTTTTAAAATGCTTTTAACGATTTAAGACTTATTATTTTATTTTAAAAAGTTTTTACTGTGCGGTGCAGTGGTAGAGGCCATGTTTATCATTCTTTGTAATTTTGTCAGCAACTCGACAAATATAGTTATTTGATAGTACTAAATTCTATTGTTTATTTGCCTAATTTGCCAATTTACATTAAAAAATAGGTCTCATCCGGCTCATCTGCATTGGATTTCTCCAATCATGACCCAGTTGCAACAATGAAAGTTTCCACAAAAGACAATTTGCCGTCGTTCAGCGTAACTGACGAGAGGTAGAAAATTGTCTTTCGACAACCTGATTTGATGGAAAGCGGGTTAACAGATCCAGTTTGTTGGATCTTGATAAATATTTTGTATGCGGAGACGAGATCATGCGGCACGTGTTACTACGTGCTTTGAATTCTATCTAACTTACTGTTGTTTCCAAAGACATTAATTGTCGTATTGGTAAGGTTTAAGGATTGTAAACGATTTAACTTTAGCGTTTAAATTATCGTCAGTATTATCCAAATAATATTATTAATTTTTGTCGGAGCTAGCACATCTATAGATTTAGTTCTAGAAACATACTTAGTATAAGTAATGAAAGCACTACAATTACTTAAATGTGGGCTCGCTCTCCCATTTCCCATTTTGGTCGACAGAAAATCCCACCCGAAAAAAACACAATTAATAGTTATACCATTCTCATGTTTCGAAAAGCAGTCTAACGTTCATTTTTTACTAGCTGATGCCCGCGACTTCGTCCGCGTGGATTGAGGTTTTTCGGTTCCCGCGGGAACTCTTTAATTTTCCGGGATAAAAAGTAGCCTATGTGCTATTCCAGACTATAATCTATCTCTGTGCCAAATTGCATCCAGATCCGTTCATCCGTTGGAGCGTGATTGAGTAACAAACATACATCCATACATCCATCCATCCAAACTTTCGCATTTATAATATTTATTTGATATTTGATAATTATGTATTTTGCTGCCTTGATATAGACCCATTTTTATACTAATACTAGCCGATGCCCGCGACTTCGTCCACGTGGATTGAGGTTTTTGGTTCCCACGGGAACTCTTTAATGACATACCAACCTACTTATTGCTCTAAGTTTCTTTGCAATGGCATATTCACGCATGGTTATTTCTATGTGTAGATCTTGATCTCTATAATCTCATATCTCGTTTTCGAGTAGGTATTATTTTAATTTCCCTTACTCCAGCAGTTACTTTACTTACCTTTAATGTATTTATTTATATTATTTTTTATCTTCTTTACATAATATAAAGAGAAAAGTTCTTTACAATGTTGACAAAGAATAAGGACGGATTTTAGGATTAACACCTAGATGCTCTCTGCCTTTAACCTTTGGTGGTGAGGACAATATGATAGAACACAAAGAAAAATTAAGAGTTAAAAAATTTACTCAGGATAATTTAAAGAACACTACTTAGTAGTTACATTCTTCATTCGTAAAGGCGACATTATGGATGTGTCATGGGTCATATTATGTTCAACTGTATTCACAAATAAATGAATCTGAATCTGAATCTGAATCTTCAATTTCCCCAATAAAGTCATCTTGAACTTGAAGCGGTGAATAAACTTTGTCAACAGTGTATAGGTATGCACCACCGTTCTATTTGTATTTGTCAATGACCATTATTTAGCGTATTGCTCTGCATATTAATCTATCTATCTGTCGGTGTGCTACTTAAGATTTCTTCTCACGTATGTATTAGGCTTATCGTTTTGTTTGGATAACCTTTCTCACCTTTTATTCGGCTTTCTTGTTTGACTATAATACAACTAGCACAGTTTACTTTGTTAGTTTAAACTTGCAAGTTACCTTTTGGAAAGTTGCATATATTTTAACTTATCTTTAACTAAATATATAAAAGGAACACCTTTTCCTTTTATATTATATTGAACGCCACACTGACCGATTGACTGATTGACTGACTGATATATCAATGGATTGAAACTTGATGGATTGACACGGGCTGAAGGTATACAGATGGCTTTTACGAGTATAACGAAGGCATACCCACGATAAGAAAGGATTTTTGAAAATTCAACCCCTGAGGGGGTAAAATAGGGGTTTGAAATATGTATGAAAATCGAACTTAAACTGAGCGAAACTGCGGGAAAAAGCTAGTATTATGTATAACATAATCTTCTAAGTTTTTGCTATATTCTCGAAATCCTTTTTCGCTTTTTTAAATAATAAATGATTATTGTGCATAAAATTAAATCTTTTTAAACAGAAGTAACCCAGAATCGTCTACTTCCGTTATAATATACATCAATGCAGAGTTAAATTATAAATTGAAAAATTATAATATCTTCCTTATGTGTTATTTAAGGCAATTTGTATGAGAATTGAGGAATGTTGCTACACTTCACATTTACAATGATAGATGGGTGGTTGTCGGAACATTGCATCGTGTAATCGTTAATTAATTGAACGTTTTGATGCAAATTGATGTCTTAATTGCCATGTTAATACGGATTTTCCTGTTTTTAATTGAAGAGAATCGATCACACATGTAGTAACAGGGATTGCAATGTTACAATCATACTTTAATCAAATAAATATTATAAATGCGAAAGTTTGGATGGATGGATGCATGGATGTATGGATATATGGATGTTTGTTACTCAATCACGCTCCAACGGCTGAACGGATCTGGACGAATTTTGGCACAGAGATAGATTATAGTCTGGAATAGCACATAGGCTACTTTTTATCCCGGAAAATTAAAGAGTTCCCGCGGGAACCAAAAAACCTCAATCCACGCGGACGAAGTCGCGGGCATCAGCTAGTATCATAAATTTACGAAAGTGTGTTTGTTTGCTGGTTTGTCCTTTAATCACGCCGCAACGGGGCAACGGATCGACGTGATTTTTGGCATGGGTATAGCTGTTGAAGACCTGGAGACAGACATAGGCTACTTTTTATACCGGAAAATTAAGATTTCATTATAAGATCATAATTTTTGGATATTTTGAGGAAAATCAATGCTGAATGCAATGGTGTAATAAAACAACTTTATTATATTTTAAGTTAGGTATTCAACCTAACTATCAAGTAGGTACCATACTAATAAATATAGCACAATAGCTTCGTTAAAACATATTCAAATTCATTTAAATTCATTTATTTAAAACATGTAGGACATACAGGTGCCTTCTGCTGAGAAGAGCCGGCAAGAAACTCAGCAGTTTTTTTTTTCTTTTTTTTTTTTTTTGTAAACAATATATATTACATTACGTAGGTACTTAGTTAAGTATGTAAATTAAATACAAGTGTAAGTTATTATACTGTCCTGTGGGGAGCTTGACCCAGAGTCGGTTGCTTCCATGCAACTTTGTCATTAATAAATAATTCGTCAATTGTATAATAGCCCCGACTCAACAAGTGTTCTTTTACGGTTTTTTTAAATTTGTGTAACGGCAAGTCCAAAAATTCTTTTGGAACCATATTATTAAATTTAATACTCGACCCCACAAAGGATTTCTGCACCTTACGAAGACGACATTGCGGCATTACTAGTTTCTATTTCTATTCTTTATTTTATAGACGTACCTACAACATATTATCTCTCTGTATTTCTTAATAGAAGATTTATAATAAGCTAATAGTATTCAATTGTGCTGGATGTCGAAATACAGTGGCGTAAGATTGATGTGTGAAATGTCTACTTTCCAATCTTATGTTAATTAGATATAATTTGGCATTGCCTTGTCTGTTTTGAATGAGTAATTTTATGAATTTCGATATTTACATTTCATAAAAAACCGCATACCTACTTAATAATGTTATTCCAAGGATTCTGTGGTCTTTATTAAATTACCAGGTTATTTGTACCGCGCCCTAAAGGAGACGACGGCCGGTCATTAAATTGAAGACAGTTGTCCCCTTGATGGAGAATAAAACACTGAACGTCTAGACTCTAGACTATTCTATTGTTAAAATATACTTTCTCACAATTAATATTAATATTAATATATATAATCAATAAATGTGCATTACGCGTAGAAGATGTAAAATAATAGCAGCTTGATCAGGGTACCAATCATGTAAGAATGTCCGATCAAAACGTTAAAGTTCGTCGTCAAAGTTTATAAACCATAACGGCATTAAATTAGAGCTCAATTTCGTGTATCCATTCTTATACGTTCGAGTATCGTTCATACCTAAACGTATAAGAATGTGCAGACGAAATTGAGCTCTAATTCAATGCAGTTATGGTTTATTTTACTTTGACAAAAATCTTAAACGTTTGATGAACAATTCTTACGTAATAGGGGGGCAAGTTATATAGCGAAAACAGGAGATCTCCTGTCTTGACGCTCGGAGAGACCCTGAGCAGAATGATTTCCAACCCGTCGAAGAACGTATCTAATTTTGAATCCGTTCCAAACTCAACTTGATTCGAAAAAGTGAGACGTCCGGTGTCGAAAAGAGGTCAACCTGCAGAACGCCACAGGTCTTCCTAGGGTCGTACTTGAGTATACTAGTCCCACTGCTGGGCACAGGCCTCCACTCTCATAGGAGAGAGGGAATTAAAGCTTAGACCCACCACGCTGCTCCAATGCGGGTTGGTGGGCTATACTAGGTTATAAACTGTATAATGTATATTTTATTTATTATTAAACACATTTTTAAAACAAACAAACAAACTTGAGTGAGATTCACTTCATGAAGAAATTTCAAAAATGTAGAACAGTGTCAGGCATTTCAAGGTACTTACAGTGCAAATACGTATCTGGGCCGGACTTGAAAGTTATGATTTTGCATGACGTCACAGCTGAAATAATTAGAAAAAGGCTTAGCTGTGCACTTGCTCAAGGCGGTAGGTATCAACAGACACGCATATTGTATCTGGTACTATACACTATACAGGTTGGAAAAAACGAACGAGACATGGAGGAAAATATTGAAGATGTTTTTCCACTCAAAGGAAACTGATAATAGGGAATCAGCCTAGGTATATATCAAAAATAAATTATTTCTAACTGATTATTAAATAGAGGGTCTTCCAAAAGACCTAAAATTATAAGATCCTCGGTTAGTTTAAAGTTTGATAATCATTTTAAAATATAGATTAAAGAAAAAAAGTGCGTTGTAATTTTATGACGTCACAACTGTGAATTACAATTATACAACTTCCATACTAGAAGTGCGTTTTTAAGTTTGATAAAAGAGTTGCTGATTTGATTAAGTTGCCATCATCCCTATTTTACGTAAAAAACACGCGAAAACAGTCGTTACATCGCGGCGCAGTCATTCGCGGTACAGTCTTGCGGCGCTTTACATCACGCGGAAAGAGTCGCGGCAAAAAGCGAGCTACACATAATTCTACGGACATGACAATGCAATAGACAATAGCGTGGTCTGAAAACGTCCCACAAAGATGAAGTGAATCTTTGATTATGTTTGATTCATCAGCTATTGATCAATGATACACGATTATGATTAGCACAATAAATGAGATCGAACGAAGTTAATACAGATGATAAATGAATTCATAATGAAGTATTATTATTGATTAGGTAATAATAGGTAATAATTTTTGATTTATGTGTGCTCCACATAAATTATTTATTGTTTTGCGTGTTTTAGTGTTGAGTGATTATAGTTAACTAGCTGAGTCGGCCTGGTTTCGCACGCGTGGGCTTACCTTTTGTTATTAACGTAAATAAAATGTTATAGACACCTACTTTTTAAATTTATACTTTACTGTAATCAAACCTGCTGGCAAATGAATCTATTTCTTGTTTTTTTATTTCTATGCATAGGTTGTTTAGTTTATTGCATGCTGTATTATTATCTGGTAAGTATAGGTAGGTATGTTGTGTCATGTACCTACTGTACTGAGACTGTAACAATGATTGCTGCAGGTTTTACTAATTATAAGCTATAATCATTATTAATGTAGGGACGTCGTGGTAGTTGGTAGGTACACGATTAATTGTCCTTTTTTTTTACTACATGTTAGCCCTTGACTGCAATCTCACCTGATGGTAAGTGATGATGCAGTCTAAAAATAATAATAAAAAAAATAAAAAATACAGCTTTAAGCGATTGTAGTAAGCCCCCTGATCTCTGATATTATCAAATTGTTGATAATATCATACTAATATTATGAATGCGAAAGTGTTTTTTTTTGTTTGTCCTTCAATCACGCCGCAACGGAGCAACGGATTGACGTGATTTTTGGCATGGATATAGATTCTCTGATCTGTGGATATAAGTAGTTGAGGACCCGGAGAGTGACATACACTACTATTTATCCCGGAAAATTAAGGAGTTCCCGTGGGAATCAAAAAAACTTAAACCACGCGGACCAAGTCGCGGGCATCAGCTAATATTAAAATAATACTGCTTTAAGCGATAATAGGAACTCCCTTGATCTCTGATATTACAAAATTAGGTATTTGACTACCTACTAGGTAGTCAAATCATCAACTTTTTTTCAAACGTCAACACGCGTGCTAATAGTATGGGATTTTGTATGAAATTTTGAATCGTGACGTCATCAAAGTGTGACGCACTTTTTTACTTTAATCGATAGTTTTAAATGGCTATTCAACACTAGTTCACTAACAACACTATTCAGTATAACATTATTCAACTAGCAGGGGACGTGGATCCTTTATCACTAAAAAAATAATTTATTTCACTAGTAGTCAAATACCCAATTGTTGATATCCGGTACGCCTTTCTTTTGAATCGATAAGATTAGATAGTCATAGCCGTAGATATAATATAGATCTATAGATAGGTGCTAAGTACATAATTTGATCGGTTGATTGACTCGAAAAGTAAGAGTGTTAAAAATAGTCCACTTGCGATTGTTGTACGAGTAGGTACATAATAGCCACATTATCAAACTGAGTGCTACTTAAGTTCGTATCGTAACGTAACGGCGCTAATTCACTTTCACTACAATTGAATACCTAAATGAAACGCTTTGAGCATACGCTGTAAGTGAACCAATTTATTTGTTTAACTAACATAAGGTAAGTAAAATGTCAGTTAGGACTGTAAGTAACTATATATCTGTGGTTAGAGAGAAAACATACCAGTTTATATCAAGCGTGAATAGGTATGTTCTAGGCAGGCGCGTTCCACCTCAGGCTGCATCACCACTTGCAAGTGATAAAAAAGCGATAAGGCCGCCAATTGTACCGATTTGTATTTGTTTTATTGTTTCTGTTATTTAATTATCTTTGGTGTACAATAAAGAATATTTCATTCATTCATTCATTCAAGCAAGTCTGATTGCAGCCAAGCGCTAGCCTATAGGTATATATATAAAAAAAAGTTCCGCCCGCACATATCAGAATTTCACGAAATTCGCAATTTGCATGGGACCAACTTGATAGCGTGTACCTTCTTTATAATGAAATAAGAATTGTCAGAATCTTTTAAAATATTGACGGAATCATTCAATAAGATCGACTTTCATCCATTATCCCGAAGGAATGTTTTTCGGGATAAAATATCCTAAGTAAGTATATGACCGCCCAGAGTGTTTAAGTGTTAATTTTAAAAAACATATTTTTGGACTCTATTCCTAATTATCTTTAAAATGATATACCGCAACCCTGTGTAACGCTTTAAAAAATATTTTACTTCTATGAGAGTCCCCCTGAAATAAAGATTTTTATAACTTTTTAAGCCATATTCGGCTGCAGGCCATCGGTTTACAATATATATTTAAATTTGAAGTAACTACGTTCAGTAATTCAGAAGTTATAAGGCTTTGACAGACGGACGGACGGACAAGTGCAAATTCACTCAAGTAGTCTCAGAGACCTTCGCTTCGCTCGGTCAACAAAAATTTGAGATCTGTATCGAAAATAAAGTGACTTGTCATAATGTCAATACAAGAAATAAGAATACCTACAATAACTGTAGTGCCCGCTTCTAGACTTTGTAAAATTATTAATTCTTTTGTCGGCAACATTATTCCTACCTCACCTCCGTTTTTATAATAAACTAGCTGATGCCCGCGACTTCGTCCGCGTGGATTTTAGGTCGGAGTCCCGTGGGAACTGGTTTTTGTCCCAAATGACCGTCAGTCTGACAATATATTTGAAGATCTCTCTACTGTCTTATGTCTCATTTACTTTTGTATATGGAGTTTTTTTAACCCAATTTTTTTACTTTTCCGTACAATTTTTCAAACATTTTCTTTCATAAGAACCTTCTCCTTACAATAACAAACACAACAAAAAAAGAATTAGCGAAATTTGTCCAGCCGTTCACGCGTGATGCCGTGACCAAGCGAAATAGGGATTCATTTTTATACATAGAGACTACCAGAAGACATAATATTGGAGATGTCTCTCAACATAATTGATAAATCCTATTGAAATGTAAAGGATTATTTAAATGATAAAAAAGCATGGGAATGAATTGTTCCAGCGGCTAATTAATCAAATTTTTAATTATAGTTAGTTCTATTAAATATACGATGTTTGTGAGAATGGTGATAATAAAAAAAACCCGGCTGAGTTTGTTGTGGGCTCTTCTCACAGGACGCGTTTGGAAACTTCGTAGCTTTAGTTTTAAGATACCGCTACAATCATATCAATCAATCATCATAATTATCATCAATATCAATCATCTAGGTATACTAATATTATAAAGAGGTCTTTGTGAGTTTGTGACGTTGTAGGGGGTAATCTCTGGATCTACTGAACCGATTTTGAAAATTCTGATACCAATAGAAAGCTACATTGTATGTGAGTGTCATAGGCTATAATATAATAACCCGAAAAATGAATAGACTTTTTCGTGGTAGTCGGATTTGCAAAGTCGGAGAAAAAACGGTTCTTACGAAAGATACATATGATTGAGTTCTAGAGAAAAGTTGTAGAGCTTGATAATGCCTACAAAAAAGTCTGCGACAGCATATGTCTAACATTCATATTTAAGTCACAAAAAGATGAAAATACTTTTTCGTGGTATCAGTATCAGTCGCGGGCATCAGCTAGTGTTTTTATAAGTTTCTGACGTCAATAAGTGTAACTGTACAGTGTTCCTAAATTGAATAAATAAATATTATACTACACCCGCTCGGAAAGTACCCTCTTGCTTTTGTCAAAACGAGGTAGAAAGTACGTCATTGCTACAAACCAATTAAGCGGGAGGAAAAGATGTATGAAATTTCATTTCTAACGTGCTAAGCGGGGAGAAAACTGTATGAAAATCCATTTCTAACGCGCTGTTGTTTTTTAATTTTAAGTAAATATGGTATGGACGTTGAGAATTTGGATGTCTTACCTTAAGGAAATATAATATTAGAAGCAGCTTCACCATATTTGACATAGAAAAGTCAAATAATATGGTGAATGTCGATTGTCGACATCGACGTCGATTATCGATATCGATAGTCGATATCGATATCCGATATTGATAGTCGATATCGATATCGATGTCGATTGTCGGTATCGATGTCGATTGTCGGTATCGATGTCGATTGTCGATATCGATGTCGATTGTCGATATCGAAATCTATATTGAAATAATCCTCAAAATGTAGTCTAGTTGTGATAGTGAAGCTTCGAATGAAGCGACTCATATAGTTCTGTTATGATAGAACGTCATTTTTTTTTTTTTAATTTTTTTTTTAATTTTTTGTAAACAATACATTAGAAATTAAAGCTAGCTAGCCTAACCTAATTAAGGACTATTAACTATTATTAACTATTAATCTAAACCTTTTTTTTTTCTTTTTTTTTTTAATGTTTCTGTATTTTGAATATGGGTTTGTAAAATTGCCTGAAATAAAAAATATTTATTTTATTTATTATTTTAAACCTTTGTAAGTTCGTTTAATCACTAATTATCGCTTATTTTCCTCGCAGGTGTAGTATAAAGCACTATGTATCACTCGGTAGAAAGTACGATTCCTACCTCGCGTGTATTGCGGCCCTTCGGCTACGCCTCGGGCCTCAAACTACACCCTCGATAGTAATCGGTCACTTTCTCCCCTCGGTGAACAATGTACTATTGATTGACTGATTGAAAGCTTCCTCCAATTAAAATTTCTGTAAAGGTGGAGTCGTTCATTCAACGTTTTATTATAAGACTATTAGTCGGGAAGATTGACGATATGGGCGCGACAAACAAGGCAGTGGCCTAAAGGCATGGAAACTACGTGCTCTAACGGAAATCGTTATCCCTATAAAGCTATCAAAGACGTTCTTTAATATCAAAGTCATCTATTTTTCAAATCAATTTGCAGACTGAGAAGCTTGCAGCCTTTAGCTACTATACAGGGGCTCGAGTCCAATCAATCAAGATAGGTATTTGTGCCTTGTACGGCTCTATCCGTAGTTTGCTGACCAACAAGTAGTACAAAGCATCTAGTTGTCTTTCTTGTATTTCTAAAATACTGCAGGTAGACTATTTATTATTATCATACGCCTAGTAAAAATTGTAACTGTCTGCATTTAATCCAAAGCTCTAATCGAATTGTATAGAAACAAACTAAATACTTAGGTACTATACTAATAAACCTTATAAAATGGAGAATATGAAGAACCACTTCACTCCAGTGTGATTATGCTACATAATTCTTCAACAAAACCTGACAAACTATGAAAAACAATTAAGTAATGCGAATGTTGAGATGGATGTGTGGTGTGACTAGAATGGATAAGATTAGGAATGAATCCTTACTTCCTTACTAATATTATAAATGGGAAAGTGAGTTTGTTTGTATGTTTGTTCCGCTTTCACGCCGTAACTACTGAACCGATTGCTTTGAAATTTTGCAGACGTAAAGTTAGAAGTCCGGATTAAATAATAGGGTACTTTTTATCCCGGAAAATTAAGGAGTTCCCGCGGGAACCGAAAAACCTTGATCCACGCGGACGAAGTCGCGGGCATCAGCTAGTAATATATAAGGGGAAGTTTGAAAGTAGCGCCAGTGATAGAAAAGATGAGGAGTAATAGGCTAGCATAGTATGGGCATGTAATGCGGAGGGAACAAAGGCATATTACGAGAAGAATAATAGATATGCATGTGGAAGGAAAAAAGAGTAGAGGGAGACCAAAGAAAAGATGGATGGATTGTGTAAAAGAAGATATGCGTATAAAAGGGGTGAATGAGAGATTGACGGATAACAGAAGTGAGTGGAAGAAGAAAATATGTTGTGCCGACCCCACATAGCGTGGGAAAAGGGCAAGAAGAAGAGACCCGGCTTTTCTTCTATTTGTATCTTGCAACATGTTCATGTTAATGCAACCACTAAATAAGATAAATAAATAGTTTGTGTTGGTGTATTTGTATTTTGTATTTATATATTATTGCATAATCTATAATATCTAGGACGGAGTCGGATTAGTGTCTTCTATTTTTACCAACTTAAATTTGGCTTATTTACTTTGATTTCGCAGCTAACTTGTAGTAGATAAAAAAAAGATATACCTATAAGGTTGAAATTGTACTAAGTAATGAAAATGAGTGCACTCAAGTGGCTACTCTACTCGTAGCGTTCGGTCTTCGTTGGCCCTTTTCCTCAAAAAACGGAAAATGTACGTAGGTACTAAGATGTAAACACAAGCCCTTAATAAAAATCATAAAACCACAATCATTATCATTCCTAAACCCCGCTTTCACGTCTCTCGACAACCGCACTCCATCGCAGCCGAGCTTCGGTTAGAATCTATTAACACAAATAGGTATTAATGTTTGATTTGTGGCTGCTATTGCTATAACTTTGCATACCTGTCTATATGATAGCTTTAATCAAATAAAACGCCGCCGTCAAATTGCTTCCTTGAAACACCATTTAGGTTTTTTTTTTTTTTTTTTTAATCCACTACAAGTTAGCCCTTGACTGCGATCTCACCTGATGGTAAGTGATGATGCATTCTAAGATGGTAGCGGGCTAACCTGTTAGAGGCATGGCAGTTAATTAAACCCATACCCCTATTTGGTTTCTACACGACATCGTACCGGAACGCTAAATCGCTTGGCGGCACGTCTTTGCCGGTAGGGTGGTAACTAGCCACGGCCGAAGCTTCCCACCAGGCCAGACCAGGGAAATTTTAGAAATTATATTATTATATAGACCCTGCCGGGGATCGAACCCGGGACCTTCGCACGTTAAGGCAACAGCCCTCAACTCTACGCCACGGAGGTCGTCAAATACAACAACAACAATGATAATGACAATGATATTTATTTCCTCATAAGCATTGATACTTAAAACTAAACAACGGCAACAACTGCGTTATTATAAAAGTGTGTTGCAGCTGTTAACGTCCACCTCCAGGTTAACAATGTTCATTGTAATAAAGTATTATTAATTTATAGTTTGCAATGGCCTGGCAGGGCCTCATGCCAATGTAGGTTCATGAGCGCAAATATGAAATGAAATGAACAAATCATCAAGTAAATATTATAAATGTGAAAGTTCGAATGGATGTATGGATGTATGGATGTATGGATGTGTGGATGTATGGATGTATGGATGTTTGTTACTCAATCACGCTCCAACGGCTGAACGGATCTGGATGAAATTTGGCACAGAGATAGATTATAGTCTGGAATAGCACATAGGCTACTTTTTATCCCGGAAAATTAAAGAGTTCCCGCGGGAACCGAAAAACCTCAATCCACGCGGACGAAGTCGCGGGCATCAGCTAGTAAGAAAATAATTGTCATTTACAATCTATGAAATACAAGTTGTTATAAGTTAACATCCAACGCAAAATGGAGGTTATGTCACGTTATGTCTTTGATGAACTCTTTTAAACACGCTTTTATTAGTTTCACCTGTAATGTAACTAACTAATTAGTTAACTATGTATATTATATATAAACAAATCTTTGCAAATGTATGCACTATGCACTACTAGATGATGCCCGTGACTTCGTCCGCGTGGATTAAGTTTTTTTGATTCCCGCGGGAATTCCTAAATTTTTTTAATTTAGCCTATTGTCCTTCCCCGGGATGCAACCTACCTCTGTACCAAAATTCATCAAAATCGGTTGAACTGATGGGCCGTTAAAGCATAGCAGGCAGACACACTTTCACATTTATAACATTAGTAAAAAAGTATGCATGTAAGTAAAAGTCTGTTCTAATAGGGAAGATCAATTCTTTTGATCACGTTATCTTATCTGCCACTAATTGACCAATAGTGATGCGAGTATTGAAAGACGACAATTTTGTAGATATTCCAATCAATATTGGTCGAATGGCAGATGAGATTACCTACGTGATCTGCAGACGATAAAGAAGTTGAAAAAATAGATCTTCGCTATTGGAACAGACTATAATACCGATGACAATACAATAATTTGGTTCCATCGAGCTGATCTGATGACGGAACCAGGATAGTGAAACTCCTCAATAGCTTCTCGTAAACTCCTTGAGTTTGGGCTCATTAGTTTTATTTTAAAGAGTTCCTTATCCCATTTTCATTACCTATAGGCGCAATAGTGTAGTGTTTTTTAAATATTTTTTTAAACGTCATGATGGTAAGTTAGAAAATAAATAGATGGAAAATTTCAATATAAAATGTTCTATACAATAACAATCTATACTTCTATACTAATATTATAAATGCGAAAGTTTGGATGGATGGAAGGATAATAAGAATAAGAACGGATGTATGTTACTCAATCACGCCAGAACGGCTAAATGGATCTGGGTGAAATTTGGCACAGAGATAGATTATAGTGGAATAACACATAGGCTACTTTTTATCCCGGAAAATAAAAGAGTTACCGTGGGAACCGAACCTCGCCCGCGTGGATTTAGATTATACTCGTTAGTCCATACTAATATTATAAATGCGAAAGTGTGTCCGTCTGTCTGTCTGTCTGCTACGCTTTCCCGGCCCATCTTTTCAACCGATTTTGCTGAAATTTGGTATAGAGGTAGGTTATATCCCGGGGGAGGACATAGGCTACTTTTTATCCCGGAAAATTAAGGAGTTCCCGCGGGAATCAAAAAACCTTAATCCACACGGACGAAGTCGCGGGAACCATCTAGTCCTTACTAATATTATAAATGGGAAAGTGAGTTTGTTTGTATGTT
The DNA here is from genome assembly GCA_917051295.2 of Erebia ligea. Lineage (NCBI taxonomy): Eukaryota > Metazoa > Arthropoda > Insecta > Lepidoptera > Nymphalidae > Erebia > Erebia ligea. The sequence continues at coordinate 7,359,101 of OU785241.1, forward strand.
TGTTCCGCTTTCACGCCGTAACTACTGAACGGATCTGGATGAAATTTGGCACAGAGATAGATTATAGTCTGGAATAGCACATAGGCTACTTTTTATCCCGGAAAACTAAGGAGTTCCCGCGGGAATCAAAAAACCTTAATCCACACGGACGAAGTCGCGGGAATCATCTAGTATAGAATAATTATTAAAATAAGGAATCTTTATAGGTACCTACCTACGAGTATATTTTTCACAATATAAATATTGAAGAGCTATTATCCACACGACCGCAAGCCGCTACTAATCTTTTATTGAACAGGCGAACAAGCGAAACTAATCATAATGGGTAGTTCTGGTAACTGTTTACATATGATTATAATTTAATTAAACAGTATACCATTTGCAGAATGTAACGTTACTTTTTATAGTCACATGTACCTACCTATCTGAGTGTAGTTGAAATTTTAATACTTCTTCAGCATTGTAGGTAAGTGGGCCGTACTTTATACTATGTACTTGAAATTCTTGTTTTATTATATTATTTTATATTTTCAATTTAGGTACATGGTAGGAAAAGTTACTGTAAGTATGTATTGTGTATTAGCTAACAATTAACATATTCTAAAATTCTTTTTCTTTAAAAAAAAGAGCAACTGCTGAGTGTCTTGCTGGTTTTCCTCAGTAGAATATGCTTTCCGAACCGGTGCTAGTGTCCGAAGTGTCCTATACTCATAGAATGCTCATAGAAGCAAATGGGAAGTAACTACCTATTTTTTATGCCCAAAGACCCCCATCACTACCACTACAGCCCATCAACGTCCCACAGCTGGGCACAGGCCTCCACTCTCACAGGCGAGAGGGAATTAGAGTTTAAACCGGTGCAGTGGGTCTAATTAGAGCTTAGACGCTGCTCCAATGCGGGTTTGCGGGCTGACGACTATTATCATGTTAGTGATGATAAGTACCGAGACCGACGGCATAACGTGCTCTCCGAGGCACGGGGCTGAAACACTCCCAACTTCCTATCTCCGGGCTAATATACGATTACCTATTGTGATAGTACTGAGAATTTCTAGTCAGAAAACCCAATACTTAATTATGGCCTGACCCGGGACTCGAACCCGGGACCTCGTCGGCCGCAGTCGATCATGCTAACCACTATAGTGACTAGACCAACGAGGCAAAGACCCCAACGTGCTCCTAATAATCACAGTGAAAACAAATCCTACCGCATTCCTGTTCAGGCTATAGCGGTGTACCTAGCTGTCAGTTGGCCCACTTACTCGACAATCGTCGCTAATGTCTAGGCAGGCTGAATTGCCGTGATGCAAGATATAATTTCTCCGTTACACAATGTTACTGCAAGACGCAAGTGCAGTAACACGGCGGATCCGTGTGAAGTAAGGGCGGAAACACACTACGGAGAGGACCGATACAGAATGTCCACGCGAAGCATCGGCGTTGCATTTTTTTTTGTTTTGTCGGGGGCGGAAAAAATCCCTACGGACTTCTGCCTAACAGCAGGGGCTCTACTCTCTTTCTCTCAAACGAAACTTCGCAAACGAACGTAAGTACATTACTTATATTGTGGGATTTGTTACTATTTTTAATTTATTTGTTTTTTTATTTTTTTATTTATTTAGTTAATGTATTTATTTTAATCTAAGAAGCTTGTATTTTACCTCAAGGCGCAGACGCTTATACATTGAGGGCAAACCTCTGTGGTTTTTTCAATGTATTATAAAATATGTGTGTTTTTGTAAAGTACGTTGATAAAAAAAAAAAAAAAAAAAACACGTAGTCGGTTATTAGACCCACACAAAATCGTTCAAACCAATCAATCGGTCACGAAAATTTTCTATGGATCCGTACTTCGTCTGCGTGTACGAAAACGAAATAGAGAGGAGCATAGAGATAATATTATGTAGGAGAGGAGTTAACGAAATTTCGTTCGTTTGTTTGCGAAGTTTCGTTTTAGAGAAAGAGAGTAGACCCCCAGGGCATGTCCGACTTGCACGGACTAAAATAACCTCCCCCTGTCTTCGAGGTCAGCACGGAACCGCGACTGCATTACTTCGTGCTGACCCTCTAGCTATTTTCGCTCTCCTTCTTCTCTTTCTCTGTCGTCCCTCATTAACATTATGCCCCTTAGCATCTGGGCATAGCTTTGCCACGCGTCTGCACTAGCCAACATGCGTGAGTTGGTGTTGCATGGGAAACACGTTTCGTCCTGTCGCGCTTGTCTGCGGAGCTCCATGTAAGCCTGAGTCACATCTATCAGCATTGATTCGCATTTCGACTATAAAAAACATATTTTGTACTAGCTGATGCCCGCGACTTCGTCCGCGTGGATTGAGGTTTTTCGGTTCCCGCGGGAACTCTTTAATTTTCCGGGATAGAAAGTAGCCTATGTGCTATTCCAGACTATAATCTATCTCTGTGCCAAATTTCATCCAGATCCGTTCAGCCGTTGGGGCGTGATTGAGTAACAAACATCCATCCATACATCCATCCAAACTTTCGCATTTATAATATTTATTTGATACTAGCTGATGCCCGCGACTTCGTCCGCGTGGATTGAGGTTTTTCGGTTCCCGCGGGAACTCCATAATTTTCCGGGATAAAAAGTAGCCTATGTGCTATTCCAGACTATAATCTATCTCTGTGCCAAATTTCATCCAGATCCGTTCATCCGTTGGAGCGTGATTGAGTAACAAACATACATCCATACATCCATCCATCCAAAGTTTCGCATTTATAATATTTATATGGATTTGATGAATATGCGTCCACATCGGAAATGAGAATTGATGTGTACCCACGCATCTTCATACAAAATAGCTGTTTTTAATAATCGATGCTGATAAATGTGATTTAGGTTTTAAAGTGCGCACGCAGTCCAAAAATTATAATTACTTATAAAAAATTTGTGCGTAGTGTGTTTTCGCCCTAACTAAACACTCGTTAACAGTGAGAGTGCGTAGGAATTTGTGTGGAAGGCCATGAGAACGAGAAGAATTAAGAGGTTTGTTTTAAGAAAACAATAATACCAAGTTATGTTTATAAAATATACAAGGTGCGAAAAGAATGTAATCATTTTCACTTATGTAAGTAATTTGTTGGTTTTAAAATGGAATCATAATAATTATATTATGGGTCCATTTAAAAACCAATATAATCAACATAAATACCTCATTATACTTTAAATATAATTCACATAACATGAATTATTCATATTGTGTGAATTCGGTAAGTGTAAAATAAATACTTATTATATCTTCATAAAAAATAACCTAAAGGTAACTAGGTTGTTATATCAAATTTTTATTTTTAACAAACCAAAAATAATAAAAGTACAATACATAAATAGCAATTTTTGGACATGGTATGTAACTTAAGTAATAGGTACTTACCTATACGATTTGATTTCCTATTTATTAACTCTCATATTTATAAAACTCAAACCTACAGAAAAATCGAGTTGAATGCAGAGCTTATGAATGGCGACACAGACCTACAAAAGCTCTGCATTCAACTCGCGCGCGTTCTATATGTACGTATTTGTTTTGGGGAAATACAAGGCATATTATCTTTAGGTAGTGTTTTTTTTTATGCCACTACAAGTTAGCCCTTGACTGCAATCTCACCTATGGTTAGTGATGATGCAGTCTAAGATGGTAGCGGGCTAACCTGTTAGGGGTATGGCAGCTGTTATATTATACCCATACCCCTAGTCGGTTTCTACACGGCGTCGTACCGGAACGCTAAATCGCTTAGCAGTAAGTCTTTGCCAGTAGGGTGGTAACTAGCCATGGCCGAAGCCTCCCACCAGACAAAATCAAGTGTTGTATCTATAAGATGAAATAAGTCTTAAAAATCATTCAAAAACAAGCTTTTATCGTTGGCCATTGGTAGTTGGTACTTGGTACCTATTGAATTTAGTGTGACATCATTTTATTTTTCGTATTCTTCTCAGCAAATTATAGTGATAGGAGTCCGCCATATTGGATTTATCATGCATTGTTATCCAAACTAAAACGTGTAAGTATCATATTGTATGCATAAATTCAGCTCAATCGGTTGGGGATAGGTAACTGTTTAAAAATTCAGTTGCAAGATTTGACACCTAAACAAGCCCACGCAAGTTAAATAAAAGCTTGTAAAAAGTTAAAACTTATTAATCCGGGTATGGTCTTAAGGTCAAGAAGACCTGTTAGGTAAAATAAAGATACGGAAATAGGTACTTAGGTAGCCAACCAACGCTTAACTTACAAGATTATTCAATTATAAACTAATGAAAATAAAACATTATAGTATTAAATTAACTTTTATTAGTTATTTCTACAATTTTATTTCAATAAAACATGCAAATTAGGTTTAAAATTCGGAGAGTGAAGCCGTTTACATTTTTAGCAAAAATTAATGGTAAAAACGTTTTAATAATTAAACAATAAAATATAATTATCAGATTAAACAAAACTCGTCCTTTTTAATTTATCTATCATACTTTAAATAAATTTATTTTAGTAACTCTGCGTGACCTATAATATTATAATTATAAGACAGGTAAATTATATAAAAGAGCTAAATTCATGTTACATTTTAGATGATAATATTATGGCCATGTGGGTAAAATCTTTCTAAATTTGCACCAAACGCATAAACCACTGCTATAATAAAAACGACATTTTTGCAAAGTGATATCATAGGTAGGGAATATTGCGTCCTTGCTAAGCAAGTTTTGATAAAAATCTGCAGTTCTAATAGGTGACAATTATCACGGTAACATCGTGAAGTAAGATTATGATCTATGTAATGCTCATTATATTATTATGTCATTACATGGCCTGACCCGGGACTCGAACCCGGGACCTCGTCGGCCGCAGTCGATCATGCTAACCACTAGTGACTAGGCCAACGAGGCAAAGACCCCAACGTGCTCCTAATAATCACAGTGAAAACAAATCCTACCGCATTCCTATTCAGGCTAGCGGTGTACCTACCTAGCTGTCAGTTGGCCCACTTACTCGACAATCGTCGCTAATGTCTAGGCAGGCTGAATTGCCGTGATGCAAGATATAATTTCTCCGTTACACAATGTTACTGCAAGACGCAAGTGCAGTAACACGGCGGATCCGTGTGAAGTAAGGGCGGAAACACACTACGGAGAGGACCGATACAGAATGTCCACGCGAAGCATCGGCGTTGCATTTTTTTTTGTTTTGTCGGGGGCGGAAAAAATCCCTACGGACTTCTGCCTAACAGCAGGGGCTCTACTCTCTTTCTCTCAAACGAAACTTCGCAAACGAACGTAAGTACATTACTTATATTGTGGGATTTGTTACTATTTTTAATTTATTTGTTTTTTTATTTTTTTATTTATTTAGTTAATGTATTTATTTTAATCTAAGAAGCTTGTATTTTACCTCAAGGCGCAGACGCTTATACATTGAGGGCAAACCTCTGTGGTTTTTTCAATGTATTATAAAATATGTGTGTTTTTGTAAAGTACGTTGATAAAAAAAAAAAAAAAAAAACACGTAGTCGGTTATTAGACCCACACAAAATCGTTCAAACCAATCAATCGGTCACGAAAATTTTCTATGGATCCGTACTTCGTCTGCGTGTACGAAAACGAAATAGAGAGGAGCATAGAGATAATATTATGTAGGAGAGGAGTTAACGAAATTTCGTTCGTTTGTTTGCGAAGTTTCGTTTTAGAGAAAGAGAGTAGACCCCCAGGGCATGTCCGACTTGCACGGACTAAAATAACCTCCCCCTGTCTTCGAGGTCAGCACGGAACCGCGACTGCATTACTTCGTGCTGACCCTCTAGCTATTTTCGCTCTCCTTCTTCTCTTTCTCTGTCGTCCCTCATTAACATTATGCCCCTTAGCATCTGGGCATAGCTTTGCCACGCGTCTGCACTAGCCAACATGCGTGAGTTGGTGTTGCATGGGAAACACGTTTCGTCCTGTCGCGCTTGTCTGCGGAGCTCCATGTAAGCCTGAGTCACATCTATCAGCATTGATTCGCATTTCGACTATAAAAAACATATTTTGTACTAGCTGATGCCCGCGACTTCGTCCGCGTGGATTGAGGTTTTTCGGTTCCCGCGGGAACTCTTTAATTTTCCGGGATAGAAAGTAGCCTATGTGCTATTCCAGACTATAATCTATCTCTGTGCCAAATTTCATCCAGATCCGTTCAGCCGTTGGGGCGTGATTGAGTAACAAACATCCATCCATACATCCATCCAAACTTTCGCATTTATAATATTTATTTGATACTAGCTGATGCCCGCGACTTCGTCCGCGTGGATTGAGGTTTTTCGGTTCCCGCGGGAACTCCATAATTTTCCGGGATAAAAAGTAGCCTATGTGCTATTCCAGACTATAATCTATCTCTGTGCCAAATTTCATCCAGATCCGTTCATCCGTTGGAGCGTGATTGAGTAACAAACATACATCCATACATCCATCCATCCAAAGTTTCGCATTTATAATATTTATATGGATTTGATGAATATGCGTCCACATCGGAAATGAGAATTGATGTGTACCCACGCATCTTCATACAAAATAGCTGTTTTTAATAATCGATGCTGATAAATGTGATTTAGGTTTTAAAGTGCGCACGCAGTCCAAAAATTATAATTACTTATAAAAAATTTGTGCGTAGTGTGTTTTCGCCCTAACTAAACACTCGTTAACAGTGAGAGTGCGTAGGAATTTGTGTGGAAGGCCATGAGAACGAGAAGAATTAAGAGGTTTGTTTTAAGAAAACAATAATACCAAGTTATGTTTATAAAATATACAAGGTGCGAAAAGAATGTAATCATTTTCACTTATGTAAGTAATTTGTTGGTTTTAAAATGGAATCATAATAATTATATTATGGGTCCATTTAAAAACCAATATAATCAACATAAATACCTCATTATACTTTAAATATAATTCACATAACATGAATTATTCATATTGTGTGAATTCGGTAAGTGTAAAATAAATACTTATTATATCTTCATAAAAAATAACCTAAAGGTAACTAGGTTGTTATATCAAATTTTTATTTTTAACAAACCAAAAATAATAAAAGTACAATACATAAATAGCAATTTTTGGACATGGTATGTAACTTAAGTAATAGGTACTTACCTATACGATTTGATTTCCTATTTATTAACTCTCATATTTATAAAACTCAAACCTACAGAAAAATCGAGTTGAATGCAGAGCTTATGAATGGCGACACAGACCTACAAAAGCTCTGCATTCAACTCGCGCGCGTTCTATATGTACGTATTTGTTTTGGGGAAATACAAGGCATATTATCTTTAGGTAGTGTTTTTTTTTTATGCCACTACAAGTTAGCCCTTGACTGCAATCTCACCTATGGTTAGTGATGATGCAGTCTAAGATGGTAGCGGGCTAACCTGTTAGGGGTATGGCAGCTGTTATATTATACCCATACCCCTAGTCGGTTTCTACACGGCGTCGTACCGGAACGCTAAATCGCTTAGCAGTAAGTCTTTGCCAGTAGGGTGGTAACTAGCCATGGCCGAAGCCTCCCACCAGACAAAATCAAGTGTTGTATCTATAAGATGAAATAAGTCTTAAAAATCATTCAAAAACAAGCTTTTATCGTTGGCCATTGGTAGTTGGTACTTGGTACCTATTGAATTTAGTGTGACATCATTTTATTTTTCGTATTCTTCTCAGCAAATTATAGTGATAGGAGTCCGCCATATTGGATTTATCATGCATTGTTATCCAAACTAAAACGTGTAAGTATCATATTGTATGCATAAATTCAGCTCAATCGGTTGGGGATAGGTAACTGTTTAAAAATTCAGTTGCAAGATTTGACACCTAAACAAGCCCACGCAAGTTAAATAAAAGCTTGTAAAAAGTTAAAACTTATTAATCCGGGGATGGTCTTAAGGTCAAGAAGACCTGTTAGGTAAAATAAAGATACGGAAATAGGTACTTAGGTAGCCAACCAACGCTTAACTTACAAGATTATTCAATTATAAACTAATGAAAATAAAACATTATAGTATTAAATTAACTTTTATTAGTTATTTCTACAATTTTATTTCAATAAAACATGCAAATTAGGTTTAAAATTCGGAGAGTGAAGCCGTTTACATTTTTAGCAAAAATTAATGGTAAAAACGTTTTAATAATTAAACAATAAAATATAATTATCAGATTAAACAAAACTCGTCCTTTTTAATTTATCTATCATACTTTAAATAAATTTATTTTAGTAACTCTGCGTGACCTATAATATTATAATTATAAGACAGGTAAATTATATAAAAGAGCTAAATTCATGTTACATTTTAGATGATAATATTATGGCCATGTGGGTAAAATCTTTCTAAATTTGCACCAAACGCATAAACCACTGCTATAATAAAAACGACATTTTTGCAAAGTGATATCATAGGTAGGGAATATTGCGTCCTTGCTAAGCAAGTTTTGATAAAAATCTGCAGTTCTAATAGGTGACAATTATCACGGTAACATCGTGAAGTAAGATTATGATCTATGTAATGCTCATTATATTATTATGTCATCGAAATAGGTATCTACCTACGTGATTTACTCTGTGAGATATAACATGGGTACCTCTACCTACTCTCTTGATCCGAGTGTATTAAATTTTAAAGCAAATGTTGGTCAACTTAAAAAGTTTCAAAAGTAATTTTTTTTACGTTTCGTATACGTTGTTGTCCTAGATAAGATTTATAAGATATCCTTATCTAGTCTCACTCTCATCCTTATCGAGTCTTATCTAGTCTAGTCTCATCTCTCCCTTATCTAGTTTTTGCACGCCATCGCGTGGCTATTTGTGATGAAAATTTTACGATACCTCCACAGCTTACTCTTGTAACATCTGTAATGTACATAATGTCCTCCCGACCGCATTTCGGCCACGGCGGCCAATCTCCAGAGAGATTAGCCATCGCGCGGGAGATATTATAGTGCACAAGTGTGTGCGCAAACACAGGTGCACTCTCTGTTCCTTTACTCTCATAGCCCGATGGGACGGAAAATCCGACACGACCGGAGAGAGATCAGGCGCAGGACCGACGGCTTAACGTGCTCACATAATACATATTGTATCCACCTATAAGCAAATAAAATTTGAACACATTTGACAATGATAAGTAAAACAGTTCCATCTCTCATCTGACTCTGCAAGTAGGTAGTAGCGACGAGATGTACGATAATACCTATGTGCAATTTCAAGGAAGAAGAAAAAAGTCAATACAAGCTAGACGCAAAAACTCCTTGCAACCTCCAATAGGGTAATTTGCAGCTAATGGATGTTTTTGCATTTTGCCTAGCTGACAAGAACATATCTGAAAAAATAAACACTATAAAATGTATTTACCGACCTCATATTATTAACCTTGTAAAATGCCTATCTCATACAATTCAAAGAAAAATCCTAATAAAAACGAAATACTCACGCACACAATCAACGCGCAACGCCCAGCCACTAGCCAGGAGATAGAATGCAGCTTATTAATATAAACAAGAAATAATACTTTTCGGGAGAAAAGCCGCGCTAAGGCGCGCGAAAGGCTATCACTAGTTGAAATATGAAGTTATAGGTAAATACTTCGTAAAGCTAGAGGTTCCGTTCCGGAAATGCCCAGGGACCGAATCCCGGGCAGATCCCCCGAATGGTGGCCAAAGTTTACTTAACACTTGGCCATAACGTATACCTACTTATTATTAAATAATACGATATCTGATAGAATCTCAAAATCATAAATAGCTTCCTGTATTTTAAATTCGGTTAAGAACCGTTGATGAATATACATAATTATATGTAATTATAATACATGATATATACTTACATAAATAATAATTTATCAGTTCACTCTGTGATTACGAATGCTCGATAAGCCTTTACAAAAAAGCCATGTAAGATTTCAATTATTTACTTGAAGTTATCATAATAATGCGTGCGGTGCTAACAACTTATCATATTATCATTTTTGTAGCGTATATTATTGCGTGTTTGAGTTGTTGCCACTTAATAGGGTTGCCTCTAAACCAATGACCGATTTTGTTATTACAAACTACACTCTTGAAATATATGCCTTTTCTTCACACAACACAACAAGCCTTTTGTGCCAAATTCATAATTGATTTTATTAATAAATTTTTAATTTTAGGATGAAATTAAATTGATTCCTGAGGTAAATTCTAATGAAAATTCCGTGAATATATTTTCTATATGCAACACGGCAAATAGGCTTAAGATCAAACACTCGACTCGACTCGACTTAAATACTCTTCATAAATTCGTGATAATTTGACATAATATTATCACAGTTCACACATAAACCGTATGTGTGAACTGTGATATTCGCATCGCATAACTTTGCCGCCAATGTCACTTAGGACCCTTGTTTTTATAACGCTGTTATTTATATTACGCACCGCGCCGACTGAACGCCCTGAAAAAAAAACCCGGCTGAGCTTGTTGTGGGCTCTTCTCAGACCAGGGCGCGTTTCACTCGTAGCTTTAGTTTTAAGATACCGCAACTGATTATCAGCATCATGTTTTATAAGTTGGACGTCAATAAGTGCACAGTGTACCTAAATTGAATAAATATATTTTGAGTTTGAGTTTGAATATTCTCAGTAGCGCGAGGAAGTGGCAACCCTATACCTACTACCACAAGGTATTCAATGCTCATTATCTCACGAAGTAAATCACCGGTAAAGATGTATTTCAATGACATAATGAGCATCGGTGCAATGCTCTTAATCGTATTTCACAATTTTATCACTGTGTCTTCTAATTGTTACACATTTATAACTACCGATGATTATGAAAACTTCGTTGAAAAGCCGCATGTGCGATATTAATAATTTGTGAGATGAATATTTGAGATTCCTTAACGAGTAGACTGCACTGAATAGGTACATGCCGTGATTAAGTAGGTATATTATACATAAATAACTATATTATACATATAACGTACTAACTACTAGCTGATGCCCGCGACTTCGTCCGCGTAGATAGAGGTTTTTTAAATTTCCCAGGATAAAAAGTAGCCTATGTGTTATTCCAGACTATAATTGACCAAATTTCATCCAGATCCGTTCAGCCGGTTTGGCGTGATTGAGTAACAAACATCCATCCATCCATCCAAACTTTCGTATTTATAATATTAGTATAGATATTAATAGCATGTCATGAGTCTTTGTAAATTAAGCTTTTTCAGTTTTTCCAACGAAAGTTCCCTAAGGGACGATGCGGAGGGGCACCCTAGCCGGCAAAAAACGTCCGTAACGAAAATGGGGTAGCGAAAATGCGTATGATTTTGAAGTGAAAACGTTGCTCGCGTTGTTACTAAGACAAAAGGTCTTAAATATAAATATACTACATTCGAAATTAAACTTAAATTAAAACAAAAAAAATTAAACGTTCGTTTTCATTTCTATCGGCAGTCTCTATGACTGCCAATTTTTTTATGAATAGTTCATGTATGTTCGCTATACAGTGTCTAATTATTAATACATATTTTTATGAATCATTGTGAATAAAATAAAAGTGTTGAAATAATTTTGTAAAGTAGTTTTTTATTATTATTGATAAAAAAAATCATTATAAAAAATTTATACCTGAATAATTATTTTCTTTTTACTTCGACTAGAACTTGAAATTAATTTGTATGTAATAAGGAACTTCGTTCCTATCTGGTGTCCCACGACACCACACGTTTTTTTTTCAGACCGAAGCCGAAGGATTTGACGTAGGTGGTTTATTGGCCAAACGTGACCGACGCCGTAGCCGATGGTTCGGTCAAACACTAGTATAAATTGAGTAATATAAATTAAGCAAAAACTCATACTCTACTCACATAGTCCGCCAAGCTCTTTATGCCGTAGGGGAATCGTTCCCTGTCGGGCACCAGCTTGCCGCGAGGATCCCGCTCCCTCTCGGGCCAGCAGTCGTCCACGTTGATGTACTCGTAACCGACGGCGGCGTAGCCCTCGCCGACCAGGATGTCCGTCATCGTGCGGAACAGCCGATCGCTGGAACAAATCAATACCCAATTTGTTTATTCCATGAACCTTGCACGTTTTTGCACGAGGTTTCTGATCCGAACCGCTAGGGTGTGGAACACAGATAAGAGAATCAAGGGAGATATGTTTTATGAACCAAATTGTATAGAAACCTGCTGTCGCCAGCTTATCCCTACCACTCGCTACCAATACACGTGCAACTAAATAAAAATAATAGATGAAGTCGCACTAACACACGCATACCGATAGGTAAGTGCATGAAGCACGAACCAATATACACTTTATTGTTTACCATACAGCTTTCAATTTCAATCACCGTGCATCTTACTCACACAAACGTCAAACGTTGTCGATGTGCTGTGCAAAATTATACTTTATTGTTTAGCATACAGCGTTAAATTTCAATCACCGTGCATCTTACTCACACAAACGTCGAACGTTGTCGATGTTCTGTGTAACGTTCAATAGTGGTTGACTAAAATGGATCTATCGATGCTCAATTTCTTAATATTTGGGTTTTTGACAATGACTACCTATTATGAAAAGTGATATATTACCTAATATGTACCAAAAATAATAAGATGTAAAAAATCGTTTACATATTAGATTATTTTTAACCGACTTTAAAAAAAATGAAATAGTTGAAAGCACTTTGGCTCAAAGTGAGACGAACATATTGTGCTATTTTTCGTAGGAAACCAGCTTGTAACATTTATCCACTTTTCTTTTCTTTCTGCATCCTTCGGATATCTTAAATATTAATATTAATGAGTGATATTAAATATATCCATACATGAGTAATGAGTATCTACGTAAATTGACATTATATTAATTCACCTAGTATATTTTTATACGTTTCGTCAGCTAAGTAAGTTGAGTACATCAAAAAAACCAGCCAAGTGCGAGTCGGACTCGCGCACCGAGGGTTCCGTACAAACCTGTAGTAAGTTTTAAATTATTAAAAAAAAACTACTTACTAGATCTCGTTCAAACCAATTTTCGGTGGAAGTTTGCATGATAATGTACATCATATATTTTTTTAGTTTTATCATTCTCTTATTTTAGAAGTTACAGGGGGGGGGACACACATTTTACCACTTTGGATTGTGTCTCCCGTGCAAACTATTCAGTTTAGAAAAAAATGATATTAGAAACCTCAATATCATTTTTGAAGACCTATACATAGATACCCCACACGTATGGGTTTGATGAAAAAAAATTTTTTGAGTTTCAGTTCTAAGTATGGGGACCCCCAAAATTTATTGTTTTTTTTCTAGTTTTGTGTGAAAATCTTAATGCGGTTCACAGAATACTTACCAAGTTTCAACAGTATAGTTCATATAGTTTCGGAAAAAAGTGGCTGTGACATACGGACGGACACACAGACAGACAGACAGACAGACAGACATGACGAATCTATAAGGGTTCCGTTTTTGCCAAATTTGGCTACGGAACCCTAAAAATGGTAATAATTATAACTAAAAATATAGTTATAATGATTATTACTCGCGATAGTTTAAACGTTACAATAGCAATAATTATTGTTTACTAAGTAGGTACTATTAATTATTGTATCACAGATCATAGTTTGGTTGTTAAAATATCGACAACAATGTACTCGTATTTACATCGTCACATCTCTAGGTACCACGGAAATTGATCTATCGTGCTAGTGAAAGAATCGGTAAAGAACACATAACCATTGCGTCGTAAGACCGGCCGATTCATTGATAGATTTCTACTAAGCAAGCAATGGTTTTTGTTCTTAATGAGATATAGACTTGTCACTTTATTAAATTTTGATACCACTAAATAATGTTTTATTGGTTTTTATGGAAATTTACACCAATATACTTGTACTTAAGTGTGAAATGAGATGCCATCTTTCATGTAATTCACTTTGCCACTTGAATTTTTACAAACAACCACTGAACAACACGGCATTTTGCTAAAAACCGAGAGAAGTGAAGCGATCGTTGAATGACGTCCGATTAAAGACAAAAATCGAAATTATGTCTATTTTACACCTGATGAGTTCGCACGCACCACGCCCCCTTAGCATATCTCCCTTGATTCTCTGATCTGTGGTGTGGAACACCCTCCCAGCGCACGTGTTTCCTGCCACCTATAACTTAAGGTACCACAGCAAGAGTGAACAGGCATCTTCTAGGCAAGCGCATCCCCACCTAACCATCATGGCTTTGCAGTAAGCATGATTGTCATCAAGCGCAAGCCTATCTCACAATAAATAAATAAATCTTGAACACAAAAGTGTCTCTGGGTTGCATTTTCGGTGGGCAAAGGGCGGTGACGGATCCGCGTTTATGATACGATCGCACTATACCGACATTCTATATGAAACTAGCTGATGCCCGCGACTTCGACCGCGTGGTTTAAGTTTTTTTTTATTCCCGCGGGAACAATTTTCTGGGATAAAAAGTAGCCTATGTCTCTCTCCAGGACCTCAACTATACGCATACCAAAAATCACGTCAATCCGTTGCTCCGTTGCGGCGTGATTGAAGGACAAACCAACAAACCAACAAACCAACAAACAAACACACTTTCGCATTTATAATATTAGCATTTTATATGGAGGAGCGAGCGTCATAAGCGAATCGCGACATCACAAACAAGACGTGTGCGTTTACCGCTCAATTAGCTGTTGACATGGGCGGGTCGGCGTATTCCGCTAGCATTGGATAGGTAGGTACTAAAATTCTACATCAATGCATTGGATGGATGGAATTAAAAATGGAATATAGAGTGGTGTGTCGCGATTTTCGTGTCCAACGCAACTCCTCGTCGTCATAATCATCCCATCATCAACCCTTTGCCAGCTCACTAAGTCAGCACGTGTAATGGGTATCCCTTCCGAATAAGAAGGATTTAAGCCGTAAGTATTTCTCTTAGCCAAGTGCAGAATGGTACCTACGTTACTTATCTTTAGGAACATTATAGAGAACGTCTTTCAGGTATTCAGGTTTCCTCACGATATTTTCCTACACCTAAAGCAAATGATATTGAATTGCAACTCCAAAAAGTATGTGATGCCCGGGGATCGATGTCTGGACGAGTAGGTGGCTGAGGTCTTAACCACCAGTCTTTCAACGCTTATAAAGTTTACTCATATACTTTATTACGTAAAATGTTGTTCCTCCTTCAGCTGTTTATCATGGAACTGCTAAACATCGTGAGAGTTTGTGCCCGTACGAATTAGGTACGTGATACACATAAATGGCATTTCGCCAGTAGAGTAGGTTTTCCTTCCTCATTTCTAATTAGTGTCCACAGCGTATGGCTAATTTCTTCAATACATACATTGGCATACAATTTACGCAAGTTTGAATTCATATATTGAAAGTATACTAAGGATCATACAGACATCTCCTTTAGGAATCATGAAAAGCATACTGCATAGGTGTTTGTGCCGTCAAATAGGAGACTCTAGAAACGCTCAATTTATCGATAGAAGAAAGACAAGACATTCATGAAAGACAGCTTAACGCAATAAGCTGCATCACTACTTCCAGCGAGTCTGATTGCAGCCAAGTGCTAGTTTATAAATTAAACCTTTACAAGACCTTTATTCTGTGACTTTTATAATACTTACTTATGGCACATAGGAGGTTTATCTACTCATGTGCTTATGGTTCTGTGATTTTAGGTACTTAGTGAGTTTCGTCCTTATCGTCAACCGATATTCAAATTTCAAATTCAAATGCAAATGTTTTCAATGTGTGTTCAAATTCTAATACGAAAAAATTAAACCGATAGACGTCTACTGTTGGACTTTGGTCTTATTATTAGGGGCTTGCACGTTCCGCGCGCAGTTTTGCGCTGCCTACAGTGGCTTCTTGCGAATACTTAGCTGATTTCGTCGGTCTATCTCTTCGAGTATTTAAAGTCTACCTATTAATCCAAAGATGCGATTTCACTGCCAGCCTTTTTAGCACATCCCAACACTACAGCACATCCCACATTTAGATGATCCTAACGTCTATCTATCCCTCAAAGTATACAGGTGAGTCCAAACATAAGAGCAGCAAGTGCGCGGCAAGTGGCAACTCACGGCGTTTGCAGGACACAATTCTAATTTCTAACCAACGAATATACATAATTATAATAAGTAACTATACCAACGAATATAATTATGCGTGGCAGGCGTTTAACAACAGCGCGAAATTCGGTGTGCGGCAGCCGCGTACGATTGCCACTTTATGTTTGGACACACCTTAAGGTAGAAAAGTATTGGCGCCAAATAAATAGTCGTGTCTGAAGTTGATCGCAAGACGCGTCGCAATAGGATATTTTCGCGCGTACTATGTACGTTGACTTTGACAGTTTGTATGAAAACTGCGCAAACGAGCACTCGCACCTCAGTTCAGAGATAACTAATTTGACTGGCGCGAACTAAGTATAATAAGTAAGTAAATAATGACAAAATCTCACCTTATACAGTTGTCAGGATCATTCTTGCAGTCCGTGTTACAACGGAACCTTTCCCAAGCCAACCAGCCCATGGGCGGAGTCAGCGCCAAGCCATTGTCCAGCCCAGAGATCTTCCCCAGCACACACAAAACCACTAGCACTGTCCACGCACATATCTTCCAAGATGCCATCACCGATAACAAAACCGAACTTTGTACTGGAATTTACTTCACCAAAGATTCAATCCGCATAATTTTTTACAATAATACTGAATCAAATTAATACAGATTTAACTAAAATTATTAGCGCTTTATTTAGAATGAAATATGGAGGTGTCAATAGAACGCAACTGTCAGTGAGACACTGTCATTGCTTAGAGGTCATGGGAGCAAGGAGTGCGCAACGAAGGAGTTTATCTTCAGTTCAGCGTGATTATCTGTAACAAAACAAAAGCTTACGTTAATGATAACTCTTGTGGTCATATTAGTTATTAGATCGTGAACTTGGGGGGACTATTTACATGTTTTCGTTAAATTACTCGAAGTCCGAAGACTATATTTTAACGATTAAAAAGTGTGCTGATTCTAATCGGTAACCGGGGGAATGAAGAACTGTAGAGACCGGATGGAGCTTTTAAGTTTTGAGTACCTCACGTACGTTAAAAAACAGTCAATGATTTTATCGCAGTAGCAAACGGCTCCATATTATAAAAGCCCGCGTAAAGACTTAGTCCGCCAGATTAAAAAACAATGTCCGTAGAATCTAGCCCGAAAAAAGTTCAATTTTTCGAAATGGAAAGATCTGGGAGCTCCAAAAATCCGTAATCGGTCGTCAATCCAGTTACATCACTTGACTTGAATCATCAGTGTAATCCACTGATAAGCACACTTACAAAATTACAACTACTATTGGTACCAATCTTTATATTAATACTAGCGGATACCCGGCGTGTACTACTACGCTAAAAAAAGAAAAGAAAACATGTAAGTTGCATTATTGCCTTTCCAATGAAACCGGTTTGGGGCACATCGGTTGGATGGCTCCAAAGTCTATATAACGGACATAGGTAGAAACAATTTTTGTGTTTTATAATATACAGATTAAATATAGGTAAGTTCTTGAAAACGTCATTGATAAAATTTTACCGGACAGACATATAATATAGTCGCACCGGTTTCAAACCTGCCTTTTAGCGCCTTTTAGGTACGCAATGAGACAAAAGACACAGTGAGAGAGAAATGGTAGATTGGCAGCTGTTACACCTCAAATACCTCAAAGAGAGTTAGCTTAAGTTGTCGGACAAGTGTATCTAGACCCAAATGCAGTTCAAATGTTATTTTCTATATTAATATGGCAATTAGGTATAATTTAATAAAATGAGGATGTTTGTTACATTTTATCGCATTAATGACGAATGAACGACGAACGTATCGCCTATAAAATTAATACCTAACACAAAATATAAACAGTATAAAACGGCGCTTCCGAGCACGCGACAGTTTCTAAGACTTATAAAAAAGCATGTTTAGAGAAACTGACATATACCTACACGACTAGCTAATGCCCACGACATCGTCCGCGTAGATAGAGGTTTTTTGGTTCCCGCGGGAACCCTTTAATTTTCCGGGATAAAAAGAACCCTATGTGTTATTCCAGACTGTAATCTATCTCTGTGCCAAATTTCATCCAGATCCGTTCAGCCGTTCTGGCTTGATTGAGTAACAAACATCCATCCATACATCTATCCATCCAAACTTTCGCATTTATAATATTAGTATAGATTATTATCAGCGTTCAGCTCAAACAGTTGGATCCATACTGTTTGATGGTCCTATTCTGGTAATAATAGCAGTTTATTACATGAAATTGGTAGTTACAAGAACTCTGTAATTAGTAATTACACATGACAAACCATAATGGACCTCCAATAACACGATAATGATGCGGAACAAGGTCGCAATGTCAAGCCACGTATGGTAGATCATTATAATCCGACTCATAGAGCTATTGTTACGAATTTCCACTTTTGACGTCAATCAAAAGTTAACGAGACTCGATACCACATAGGACCACCTGCAAAATACGCAAGAGTGTGCATTGTGATGTTTTTTTTTGTTTTTTTTTAAAGTAGCATCTGCTTTCCGAACCTTTGCAGTGGTAGTCAAGTCAAGTCAAGACGTAATCATAAAGTATGTCAAGGTAGAGTATGTTTATTCAGAATCGGTACCTACGGACTTTTTAATCGACTTCCAAAAAAAGAAGGAGTTTATCAATTCGGCGCTCTTTTTGAACGTCAAGTATACAAAGTAAAAGACGTGATAGTGATAATTAAAGACGGTATCTTAAAACTAAAGCTACGATGCTTTCAAACGCGCCATCTGAGAAAAGCTCACAACTAACTCAGCCGGGTCTAACACATAAGTATGTCTTACACATAAATGTATTATTACTAAGTAACAGCTACTTGGTATATAGATCGTGCGACCACCAAATGGTGGGTACGCCATTCATCCAACGCTACGCTTTCCTGTGCGAGGCCGCCATTCAAGCACCTTGGGACTCCAACGCCTATCGGTTCTTCGAACTATATATGCCCTGCCCATTGGCACCGCTTAAAAGCGACTCTTCGAGCTGTGTCAGTCACTCAGCTCTCCTATGGATCTCCATTTCTTATATTATGATCACTTTTATTTGGACATAGGTATTAATACTTATTAAAATCCTGAATCACGATGGATATCCGCTAACAGCAAAAACGATTGTTAGCGGCAATCACGTTACACACAGACAATTAAACAACAATTATTTAAGTAAAGAGAAAAAATGCTCTTATACCTACTTTTAGCAATTACAGCTATGTAACATCTATCAGATGATTGTAATTGTATCGAAGCATGTCGATAATTAGGTTTAATTGTTTTAACATAATCTGTTGTATTTTTTTCTTATGCCACTTGATTTATGTTGGTTCCCATAAGAACAAAGTGAAGCTATGAAGAAATTACTAACATAGTTTGCTAGATGCTAGATTAATAGCTCAAACTATAACTTTATCGGTGCATCTGGGATCCCACTGCATTATTATCTCAAGAAGAAAATCATACCATCAGCAATGAGATTTTCATTTCATCTCTTCATCGTAAAAAAAAATAACAAACATAAAGATAAAGTGATTGTGGTTAAAACCTCTGTCTGATATTCGTAGAATACGGGGGTTCGAATCCTTATTTTTTTTAGAGCAATACAAACATAAAAAACATTCGGTGGTGTTGGAAACCCAGCCCAAGATATTAACCCTACTATCATATCCAGATGCTAACTTTTAGCATTCTATCCTTTTCTCTCGAGTGACTGTAATCATAAGAGAAAAAGAGATAAACCTATTTTTATTAGGTATCTTAATAGCTGCAACTGGATTGGGTTATAGACATGGGTTGGATCATGTTGGAATGACAATGACGATGATGATAAGAAAAAGTATCACTTGGTGTCACTTAAAGTCCCACCAACTTATCTGGCCCGGTGGCCAAAATTGGCACTAATTATTATTATTAATTACTAGCTGATGCCCGCGACTTCGTCCGCGTGGATCGAGGTTTTTCGGTTCCCGCGGGAACTCCGTTCAGCCGTTCGGGCGTGATTGAGTAACAAACATCCATCCATACATCCATACATCCATCCAAACTTTCGCATTTATAATATTTATTTGATTAAGATCATCTAATGGTAAAGTGGCCTAACTCTAAGAGTAATTGCATCAATTAACAAAATGCAATGCTTAATGCAGTCACATAGTTGTTTGTTGAAATTACTCTTAATTGTTGATCATAGGTACGACATTGGAGTATCTCAATGTCATATTCATAACTCATATCGAATGACCGCGAAATGTAGAATGTTTGACTTTGAAATGACATATCCAATTCGGGTCTTTATGAACACAGAACGTGGTATTTAAATATAAAATAAAACCGGCCAAGTTCGAGTCGGACTCGCGCACCGAGGGCTCCGTACAAACCTGTAGTAAGTTTTACGATTAATGAATTTAATGACCTGCTAAACTAACTTTGTTTGTAGAGGTTTATTGTTAATATAAAAAAAACTATGCTAGTTAGAGCGTTGGTTTTATTTTTCCTGTAAAATATACATAAGTTTCTATTGACCATAATTATTTCAGATTTTTCAATTGGTAAACTTCGGAGATAAGGGGGGGGGAACGGTATTTTTTTCGACATTTTGCCCGATAAATCAAAAACTATTATGCATAAAAATAAATAAAAATCTGTTTTAGAATGTAGAAGTACAGCCCTTTCATATGATATCCCACTCAGTATAGTTATCATACTTTGAAATTTCAAACCCCCGATTTTCCCCCTTTTTTAATTAAACTAAAAATAATTTTCGATTTTTTTTATTTTAATGATGTTAGGCCACTATTATACACAACTATTCCAACTATTCAAAATTTCATGTCGATAGCTTTAACAGTTACTGAAATAATCGACTGTGACAGACGGACGGACGGACGGACGGAGAAAGTCGCACCATAAGGGTTCCATTTTTACCATTTTGGTACGGAACCCTAAAAACATGAAACAGTCGGTGCAAAGTGACCTCAAACCAAATACGTCAGTATGCAACAATGACTTTTTTGCAGTTGGAATTCCGAGGCTAATACGAAAGTTGTGAATTTGTTGCGATAATTTGGTGGAATTTACCGCAGTCTTGCATTTTTTAGCAAGATTTTAGCCAATAGTTGGAATGTGTCAGCCAATTAGAAGTTAAAATTGACTAAAGCTAGAGGTATTTATTTTGTCAAATTTGTAATTCCTGACTCGGTATATGCGTTTTGGCATTGCTGTAAGCGTATCGAGGATATTATTTAATAAATCAATAAAGAATTCGAACTTTAGTCCTGATAATGCTTTAGTTGTATGTTATGGTACAAAATAAATAAATAAATAGCTTATTTGCAATCATTCAGGTTTAATTAATCTTGAACAAGTTAGAAGGTAATCAATAACTGCGCTTATTACAATTTTTTTTTACATATGTTGCAAGATCAAGAATTGACTATCTTAGCTAGATTTTGAAAAAGAAAATGACACTGCAATTATTAATTCAGAAGGTAGATATTATAACTGTACCTACAAAACTAGACAAAAGCAAAAAGCAAAGAAAAACAGAGCAGCACAGCATGCAATGGTAGAATTCTGGTAGGTATAACCATATCAGAATCAGAATCAGAAATTATTTATTGCATTATACACATAATTTTATAAAGGTGGTACAAAAGATAAAGATAAGTAAGTGTATTACCATTGTCATGGCGTGCAATATGTAGGTTGAAAAATAATCTAAATTACAATAATAATATCCAGGAATTTCTTGCAAAAATAAATAAGTCAAGTGTTTCAAGAATAAAATAATAATAACAATGTCAAGTCTTTGAATAAAATAACTAAAAAAATTGTTTGAAATTGAAAATATCATACATTTAGATTAAGAGTGAAAGAAATATTCCATTATAATTATTATTACAATCAATATTGTCAATGTGCCTATTTGCATAAACCCAGCATATAATTCAGCTTGCTGTCATTGAAAAAATCATCTAGGCTGTAGTAGGCTTTGTTTAATAACCAATTCTTTAACACTCTCTTGAATTTAGGTAGGGGAAGTTCTTTGATGTTATCTGGCAAATTATTATAAACTCGTATGGCCATAATGAATGCACTTTTACGGTAAATATTAGAATTTATTAGAGGCAAATGGAGTCCATCTTTTTGTCTACTTGGTCTGTATACTTGGTGTTCATAGAGAAGATAGATCAAATAAATATTATAAATGCGAAAGTTTGGATGTATGGATGTATGTTTGTTACTCAATCACGCTCCAACGGATGAACGGATCTGGATGAAATTTGGCACAGAGATAGATTATAGTCTGGAATAGCACATAGGCTACTTTTTATCCCGGAAAATTAAAGAGTTCCCGCGGGAACCGAAAAACCACAATCCACGCGGACGAAGTCGCGGGCATCAGCTAGTAATTAAATAAAATATATACGTACCTACCTACATGATATATTAGATATCTTAGAAAGCCATTTCTATCATCAAATCTCGTTTTCCAGCAATGCGATCGTGTTAACGCGCTTAACATTGTTACTAACGTAAATTATTACGTACAACTTACAAGTTCATTAATTAGTCGAACACAAACAATAAATCTTTGTCTCACTGATTCTGACGCACATGGTTTAGAATTCAGGGCATTCGAACCAGTTGCAGTGATTCATTTGAAGATTCAAAAGCATTCTGTAAAGTTTCTTAAAAAAATCTTTCTTTATATTCTATTTTTTATCTAGTGGAAAGTAATTAATATAAGTTTGCATCGAACTGTAATAAGTTACACAGAGAAGACAAATCTAAAATCTATGGATACAGGATTCCTCCTTGTTCTTGGATGGAGACCACCACGTATCGTTAACTTATAGCTTTGTATCCCGTAAGACGAATCGTACTGAAGTATTTTTTTTTATCCACTACAAGTTAGCCCTTGACTGCTATCTCATCTGATGGTAAGTGATGATGCAGTCTAAGATGGCAGCGGGCTAACCTATTAGGGGCATGGCAGTTATATTATTAAACCCAGACCCCTATTCGGTTTCTACACGGCATCGTACCGGAACGCTAAATCGCTTGGCGGCACGTCTTTGCCGGTAGGGTGGTAACTAGCTACGGCCGAAGCCTCCCACCAGGCCAGACCAGGGTAATTTCAGAAAATATAAATTTCCAAACCCTGCCGGGGATCGAACCCGGGACCTTCGCACGTTAGAGCAACAGCGCTTAAGACTGTGCCACGGAGGTCGTCAATATAATGAAGTATATTCGTAAAAAAGACGAATTGTAAACAGTGCAGATGGAAGGATGTGAATCGATGAAGGCGTGCTCTCCAAAAACCAGTCCAGCAGTATACTTATACAAACAATGGATGGAATAATGAATGAATAGCATGGACATTCTAGGTCAAAATCACTGCACAAAACAAACTAAAAACTGAATAGTAATTCGTGTGTGTTGAAATCAATATCATATCAATATTAATAACGTTTACAACCTTCAATGAATAGAGCTGAATTTAAGAACTTTACACGACTTAATGTAGTTCAAGTTCTACACAGCTTTGAAAGTTGTTTTGTTTTGATTCTCTAGAGGTCGGGGCTAACGCAGTTTAAAAACGTTTTTATGAACTTAACACAGTTTCATTATGCTTCAAATATTCTATTAAATGGATTTATTAAATTGCTTGTTAATTGGTCTGATTATGTGTATTTTTATATAATACTAGATGATGCCCGGGACTTCGTACGCGTGGATTAAGTTTTTTTAATTCCCGCGGAAACTCCTCAATTTTCGGGGATAAACAGTAGCCTATGTCTTTCCTCGGGATACAAACTATCCCTGTACCAATTTTCATCAAAATCGGTTGAACGGATGGGCCGTGAAAGCGTAGCAGCATAGCTGATAATAATATGCTCTCGCTTCGCTACAACACAGCTGATGACCAATCCTAAATCTATGCGTAGCAGACAGACGTAGCAGACAGACAGACAGACACACTTCCGCATTTATAATATTAGTATGGATATGAATAATATGGAAGTATGGATATTATTATTAAAGAAAAAAAAAAATCGGTTTCACTTCTATCGGCAATTTTTTCCCTATGACTGCCAATTTTTTTTTTCTTCTCTTTTGCCATTCTATAGCGCTCTGTCGGATAGGTGCAAGGTAACTAAACATGTAATTAGGCACAACGTTGTAACTTGCAACACGCTACTGGTCTATTACACGTATTTCCGACAAACCCCGTTTTGCTGAACGTGAGGCAACCACCTGCGGGTGATTATAGAGGTAGCCTTATAAATACCTATTAGAATACTTAGAAATCCTAGCTATTCGCATGACTATTTTGCCTCAGATGTTAGGAGAATCATTTAACACTTTCTGCTTTTAATATATGAAACTATTTACTTATTTTAATTGTAACAGACGACAGACCATTATCTACCTTCTATTGTACGTCTGTTGCTAGTTTTGTCTATTGTTAGGGGTCAAAATTTCACTCGGGAGGATGTAAGGATTCTACCGATACCCGATACACCTATCCAAATCTGTTCAGGCATTTAGAACTTATGGTAGATTATAGAAACTCTCATACCTATATACATACATACATGAACCCTAAACACATTAAGTACACTATTTTTTGGGCAGTCGTGACTATTCATACAAGAGCTTCAGGATGAACCGCTCGTATGTTTCCAAGTGTGGTCCAATTCCATTGAAATGTAACAACTCGATCACTGAGTACAGCACTAAAATGTAATCAATGTGAACATACTTATTCGTTACATCATTCTTAACTCCAAAGCCTCGAAACGTAATAACGCGATATTGCGAATATTATACTGAAATCAGATCCATTAACGTCAATCACAGTCACACAGTACTGGACACAAAAGTAATTTTCTATTCACCTATGCCATATATTAACTTGATATTAACGAGTTTCTGCAGTGACGTCCACATCCGTCCATAATTAGGGTAATAAATCCATAATGAATGATAATGACGCAAATTTTGAGTTACACACGTTTAACTAGGACTGCTAAATTGATAGGATTTATTAAACTGTAAGGCCGAGCAAAACAGTGAGATATATCTAAAATTATAAAGTTGGCCTCTTTTTAAAGTAAAATAAAAAAAATTGGAAGGACTGATCAAAATCTATCAAATCTGGTTTTTGACATTCACAATTCTTGTCTCAGGCCCGTATATTAACAATCTGATATCAGCAAGCCCCTAATGGTACCGGAACGTTAAATCGCTGGCGGCACGTCTTTGTCGGTAAGGTACCACGGACGTAGGTACCTCCCATTAGAATAGACCAGAGAAAAATCGGCAATAATAAATTAAAGAACTGATTCTGCCTGGACCTGCCACCTATAGACCACTGCCCTTAGGAGGTCTTCAAAAAACACGAACTCCACAATCGACTTTCTTTTTTTTTTTTTTATTATCAAAATAAAAATCGATAAATCGATACAGCTTTGGTGGGTAGCATTGCGAAAAACCACGTTACTACTCAATGATAGTAGGCGTGCCGTAATTAGTTCTCAATAACGGCAAAATATCATTCATCGGCTTATACGTTCGAATGTACCACAGAATATGTGAGACGTAACATAGTGGTCCGGTCCGTACGGCCGGTTTCTTACATAAAATTACGTAAGCCGTAGTTTGTAGGCCGACTGATCGCTCTACTGGCGTCACGTGACTAGACCGTTAATTAAATTGCTGATGCAGGTAGTTTGCTTTTGAGGAAATGCGTTTTTTACGAGCATCTATACGGACATGGCACATTAGGGCTTTGTTCCGAAAGAGTTTAATAATTACTAGTTTATGCCCGCGACTTCGTCCGCGTGAATGGGGGTTATTAGTTCCCGCGGGAACTCTTTAATTTTCTAGTAAAAAGTAGCCTGTGTTATTCCAGACTATAATCTATCTTTGTGCCAAATTTCATCCAGATCCGTTCAGCCGTTCTGGCGTGATTGAGTAGCATCCATCCATCCATCCATCCATACATCCATCCATCCAAACTTTCTCATTTATAATAATTTAGTATAGATTGTCTAGAAAGCCTATGTTTGTCACAGGTATTCATGTTCTATGCATAGTCAAAATCGGATAAGAGAACGTGACGTGAAGTCATTAATTAGACAGATGTAAACAGACAGATAGACGGACATATTATTTAACATTAAGAGTATTAGCACAGTCTAAGAGATACTTACTTGGTAGGTATTAGAACTATTCTTTTTTGGAAGTTTTGTCTTTTTGTCCTTTTTAACAGTTTTTAAAAATCCAAAAAAGTAGAGTATCTGGGTTGGGTCAGTTCTAATAACAGTTAATACCTAATGCTGGCTTTAAATCTACATATCAGTACGAAACTTTTTATAGTTTATTTTTATTATATTATTATAATTTATGAGCTGAAAATGATTCTTTATGTAGGTAGTAGGTACTCGTACGTATGGACCAATAAAAAATATCAAGGAAATCCGTGATTGCGAATTATTATATTGTAATAGGATATGTGAAACACGAAGTTAGAAGCCCACTCTGAATATTAGATTAGATTTGTCTTAGTACTGTTTTTTTAAAATAAATATATGCATGTCTTTACTTTGGTTGCAGCCTTTTTAAAAATCATGTTTTATTGTATCGTAGTAAATCTTATTAAAGGATATTTCGTTCTTGATGCCTGTTTCTCAAACAAAGAAATTCCTTGAGCAAATAAGATTAGTCTCTTATAGGTAGGTACTAATACTTACCTATTTCCTAAAGTTTATGCAAACAGAAAATTTTAATCTTCGCAGAAAAGTCGGAAATCAGAATCGTAGCACGACAACAACTAAGGTAGGATATCATACATAATGCGCGCATGCGTGTAAACGCTTTTAATACTTACAAGAAACAGCAGTGGCGAGGGTGTGCAACCGCAGGATTGCGATACACGCGTGCGCTTTGCAGTTGAACTTCTTTATACATCTTATTCTTTCGAACACATTTCCGTCGCGCATTTTATATGTCTCAAGCATAAGACAAGCTCCAAAATTGCAAGTAATCATGGTCATCCACCGACATATTTTGCCGAATCAGATGAGTTGCGAAACGATACCAAAAATGTAAAGATGACCACCTTTCATGCCAAACTTTTCAAACGTACTCTACCGGAAACGTCAAAGGTTTTGCGCAAGTTAAATGTCTACAAAATCCGTTGACACAGTAACAGAGCGGCGATTCCTTGACTTAGTTGTTCCTAGAGTCCGAATCTAGGGCAGCAAGTTGGACGACTAGTACTAGACAGTGTTACGTGGATGTTACTAGTGGATAAGATTTTTTTTTTTTTTTTAATCTTTATTTTTGATGGGGCTTTATCACATTGTGATTATGTAGCCCCCGTAAAAAAAAACACTTTTTGTACAGAGTTAGGGCATAACATACATCTTAATCATAATAGCTAAACAGGATATAAAACAAAATAATAAAATGAAAACAAAATAAGACTTGACTCAAACTTAAATATGAAATAGCTTCGGACAGCAATTAATATTATAATATACAATTATTAACTGCAAATAACAATGTGCACAGCATCCTTGCCTGCTCCGATAAGGGGGAAGCCAAGATGCTGTTACACAACCCAACGTCCAAATGTCGAGGAAGTACATGTCGACGCTGAGCGGCGTTCCGCTCACACTCCATCAGTATGTGTGTAATGTCATCAATAACCCCACAAACTGTACAGTTCGGGGAGTCAGATATACCCATTAAATGTGTAAATTTGTTTGATGGAATGTGACCGGACCGCAATCGCAATAACGCGACCACATACCTTCTCCCAATCTTATCAAACCATGGACGTCGAAGAGGCTCACTCTGCAGGGTCTTGTACCAGATACCTTTTGTAAGCGAACGTTCATCAAAATACTCGAGCCAACTTTGTTTGCATATTGACTTGACTTTCCCAAGGAGGTCAGATGGTAAAGGTAAACAATCGTATGGTGTACCGTCACGCACCGCTTGTCGGGCAGCAGAGTCAGCCTCCTCGTTACCTACTATCCCAGTATGTGAAGGAATCCATTGCAGGACAACATTTTTGTTAGATTCACGAAGTCTGCAGATAGTGTCTATAACACTAATGGCTACCGGGATAAGATTTAGACTTGACGACTCAACCTATTGAAAATCAAACTCATGTTTTTTTTTCATCTAACTTTAATAAAAGTGCTTTTGAATCGTCGAGTGAATCTACCACTGGTTCGGATTGGTTTTAAACAAGAATAACGAACGAAAATAACTAAGATACTCGATGAATGAAATACTTACTTTCTTAAATACGTGAAAGGTAAGAGACTCTTGTTGTAACAGAACATACATTGTAAATGGAGAAGTTTCATGATGTTGTAAATATCATATTTAACGCAACGAAAGTGTAAATCAGTGGTTTTTTTAATCCATCAATAAATGACTGAGAAATTAATTATTTAATAAGTTTAATTATTTAATGTACCTACTTACACCGATTGCTGTATTTTACCCGAGTGAGAAATTGTGTGAGTGAGTTTTTACCTAGCCGAGATTTAATACTTCAAAATTATCTTCACACACAAATTAAATGCTTTTAATTCAATTAAGTTACGTTAATTCCATTTCTTTCTTTTATTCGGCTTTATAAAGTCGATTGTTAAGATCGTGTGACGTCATACGACCGTAATGCAAGCGCAACTTTAAAGTTCCATAACTTATTCATTTGTTGAGATATTTTAATGATACTTTCATTTCTTTGTTTTATTTTGTCTTAATTTTAATAATAAATTAAAAAAAGAAAATGGAAACTTCTCCATTGTAGAAGCCATCCAAGAGCGGTAAAAAGTAGCAACACACTTCAAACTCATTGCGTGACTTACTTACCTACGTGTTCGCCTGCTTCATAAACCGAGGGTCAAAGATTTTTAAACAGCATTCGGTTTAAAAATGGAATGCTTTCGAGTGCGTGGTCTGCATTGAAATCAATTAGGCTTGTCCACAACATGAAATAAGTATGTAGATAATTTTAAACACGTTTCTAACCGACTTCCAAAAAGGAGAGGATCTTAATCAAATAAATATTATAAATGCGAAAGTTTGGATGGATGGATGTATGGATGTATGTTTGTTACTCAATCACGCTCCAACGGATGAACGGATCTGGATGAAATTTGGCACAGAGATAGATTATAGTCTGGAATAGCACATAGGCTACTTTTTATCCCGGAAAATTAAAGAGTTCCCGCGGGAACCGAAAACCCTCAATCCACGCGGACGAAGTCGCGGGCGTTAGCTAGTTTGGTTATAATATTTTTTGTTTACCGATTATCTAATACATTTTATTTAAAATATTAAAAACAATTACTTTTTAATATCTGGACCGATTTGCGTCTTTTAATTTTAAAATGCATGATTTAAGAGATGGCGATTAGTGATACAATTGAAAAACGACTGGGTATTGTGGGCTTCTTCTCAGATTACTGCGTGATTGAAACCCTCATATAGCCTTAGATTTAAGATCACCATTACGTTCCTTGTTTTACTGATCTGTGATTACGTCTCTACTATTGAGTACTCAGTAAAAGTAAACAGCAATTAACTATATTGTTGATGTACTTACAAAAAGTGATCTTTGACTTGACTTTAATTTGGTTAGTTTAAAACGAGGGAAAAACTTCAAGAATAGTCCTTACTAAGGAATAATGATTTGTAACTTAAGTAATTTTAAGTCTTAAGGGACCGGCGACCACCGCTCGCAACTTCTACTCGAACCGCAAATATAAATTTGCCGGTATATTGCTATCCCTATTTGGCTGAAGACACATGATCGCGTGCAAGCGCGATAGCAATATGAGCGTACAGAATTTGTTATACATTTAGTCTTGTTCCGTGAATACCAAAAATGATGAATGAAAAATTGTTGTGTTTTTAACTTCGTGTTGTTATTCTGTAACTTGACAATATAGGCTATGTTCCTGATCAATTAGTACGTGAGATATCGTTGGTTTTAATATGAAACAAATAAGGAGAAAACATGTCGTTTATGTCGCAAAAACATGCAAAACGCAATGTGCTTACATTTAATTTTGGGAAAGTATTTTGGAAAAATAATTATCCAGGGACCTAGATAAATACAAGTTCAATCTTAATAATCGCATAATATGGAGGAAATATGCTCGAATTACTAATTATTTTGGTATTACGTTTGTATGAGCAATTCACCCTCCGCTGGCGCCTTAACTTACAGGATTCATTTTATTGCATAAAATAATATAAAACTTTCCCTTTTGAAACTTTTGGTAATAATGTACATATTGATTTTATTTTAACACTGTTACTTATTTGAACGCAACTTTCATTTTCTTTTCCGCTATATTATGAACTACTAGCTGATGCCCGCGATGTCGTCCGCGTGAAATAAGCTTTTTCAATTCCCACGGGAACTCCTTAATTTTCCGGGATAAAAAGATGCAGAAAATCACGTCGATCCGTTGCTCCGTTGCAGCGTGATTGAAGGACAAACCAACAAACCAACAAACAAACACACTTTCGCATTTATAATATTAGTATGATGAATAAGGAAATGACTCTCTTGCCCTGGCAAAGCTCTGGCATTAGAATATCAGTGCTTTTTGACAGCACCCCTAGAGAAAGCTTTTTTGCGCAAGTTTATCGAATGCTAACAAAAGAAATCCAATACCGTCCCACTGCTGGGCACAGGCCTCCACTCTTATAGGAGAGAGGGAATTAGAGCTTAGACTGCCACGCTGCTCAAATGCGGGTTGGCGGGCTTTAACGACTATTATCATGTTAGTGATAATGGCCGGAACCGACGGCTTAACATGCTCTCCGAGGCACGGGGGTGAAACACCGCCAACTTCCTACTCCGGGCTCGCAATGTCTGTTTATTAACTTTTCAGGGTCAGAACTAATTCAGACTAAGTATATGTTTAACGCTTTCTGACGAAGTTTCGTACCGGACGGACTAAGACTTTTCCCCCGAAAAACCCACGAGATTACAAAAAGCCTAAATTACCATGGACAAAGTCGCGGGCTCTAGTTATCAATATTTGTTACCACGTGGCTAGTTTCCACCCTACCGGTAAAGACGTACCGTCAAGCAATTAGCGTTCCGGTACGATGCCATGTAGAAACCGACTAGGGGTATGGGTTTAATATATAACTGTCATACCCCTAAAAGGTTAGCCCGCTACCATCTTAGACTGCATCGTCACTTACCATCAGGTGAGATCGCAGCCAAGGGCTAACCTTGTAGCGGAATTAAAAAAAATAATTTGGCAGTCATAGGGACTGCCGATAGAAGTTATTAAAAATATTTTTTTTTCAAAAAATAAAATAAAAAAATATTTTTTTTTCAAAAAATAAAATAAAAAAATATTTAAAATAACTAAATTAAATCTAAAGTAAAAACTAAAATGTATGTTTATGTATAATATATATTGTTATCTATATTTATTTATTTTACTTATATGTAATGTACTTATAAATATTATTCGTCTATTATGTGCTTACCTACTATTAATAATAACGTGTATTATATTGTGCCACACTACCCTACACATCCTGTTCAATCCTCTCACCAAAGGTTGCCTGGTAGAGATTGCTCAGTAAAGCAATAAGGCCGCCTTTGCATACCTAGTTTTTAGTTAACTTTACTTTGTAGGTATTCTTTTATGTGTGCAATAAAGTATTCATCTATCATCTATCTATCTATCTATCTAAACATAAAAAATATCATCTAAGCCGCTGCAATGGTTTGTTATAACAATAAATTTATATTTTGTAGTCCACCTTTATGTCACATTAAAACATAAACCTTAAAACTAAAGCACTAAAGTTTAATTACGAATGTGGTATATTTATATTTAAGACCTTTTGTCCCCCTACAAAAAAGTGCTCAAC
The DNA here is from genome assembly GCA_917051295.2 of Erebia ligea. NCBI lineage: Eukaryota > Metazoa > Arthropoda > Insecta > Lepidoptera > Nymphalidae > Erebia > Erebia ligea. The sequence goes on from OU785241.1 coordinate 7,391,155, forward strand.
GCGGCTAAAGAATTTTTCACTTCAAAAAATTGTTCTATTTTGTTTTGCTGACCGTACCTCGAACGTTTTGGACTGGTTGTTTATATGTGCCAATAAAACCAGTTTCTTTCGCACTGGGTCGCGCCGCTCCCTTTGTACAATGTCATTTTGCAATACTTAGGTACAGTTTACACAACGTTTATAAGTAAATAGGGCACATTTTATTAATAAAACACTTGGCTAAACTAACGCAGACTAGATTTGCTCACGGATTTGTGTACGTAGATTTACCTACTTACTTTATTTTATTTGTTTTTATGACCGCCAAAAATAATACAAAAATACTGGCGTGCCGTGGATACGCTTTGTATGGACGCCTGGGCCTTTAAGTATTAGTGCTCCATTTGAAAAATATATAGTTTAAGTATTTTCTGAATAAGGTCTATCACGAATCTATTTATTTTTAGGGTTCCGTACCCAAAGGGTGCCAACGGGCAACGAGACCGTATTACTAAGCCAACAACAAATAATGAAAATAAAATCTATACTAATTTTATAAGTGTGTATGTCTGTCTATCTGCTACGCTTTCACGGCCCATCTGTTCAACTGATTTTGATGAAATTTGAATTTTTTTTTATCCCGTAAAACCAAACAGTTCCCGCGGGAATCATAAAACCTTAATCCACGCGGACGAAGTCGCGGGCATCGTCTAGTCAAATAAATATTATAAATGCGAAAGTTTGGATGGATGGATGTATGTATGTATGGATGTATGTTTGTTACTCAATCACGCTCCAACGGATGAACGGATCTGGATGAAATTTGGCACAGAGATAGATTATAGTCTGGAATAGCACATAGGCTACTTTTTATCCCGGAAAATTAAAAAGTTCCCGCGGGAACCGAAAAACCTCAATCCACGCGGACGAAGTCGCGGGCATCAGCTAGTAAAGTTATAAATTAAATGAGGTCCCCATACAATGAACCTGTACTTATTTAAAAATTACATAGTGTTAAATCTTGTACGATGGTAATTAGGGAACTCTTCTTATACGAGTCCGCCTCGCACTTGCCCGAATTTTTAGAACTATGTACCTACTTATTGGTTATTTTACGAATAGGTCCTATTTTGAATAAGCCTTTTAATCCCGATGGAATTTCATATAATCCCGCTTGATATTTCTTAGTAATTAATTTATCGACATTTGAATGTCATGGAAAAACAAGCAAGCGCACAAAATCGCTTTACTATCATAATGCCCGTGATACACATGTTTTTACTCGCACAAAAGCATGCCAGTTACAAGCATTTAAACGAGCTATTGGAATGTGAATAGAGTTTCTGCCAGTACCTCACATGCCAGTACAGAGAATGCCAGTAGATCGCAAGCCGTTTGTTTTTTTCCCTTTTCGGATAAGGGATCATCCATAAAGTACGTCACACGTTAAGGGGGAGGGAGGGATTGTGTGACAAGGGGTGGGAGGGATCGTAAGTTTCGTGAAGTCACATTTCAAAATCACATCTAAGTGTTTAAATGCCAAATTTGAACTATTAATGAAAACCTTAAAAATATTTCCAACTCTATCTGAAGCTAAGGTATAAATTGTTTTGTTGGCGAGTTTTCTAGATGTTTCTAGATGTAAAATTGCAAGATATGTGACGTCACACTATAAACTGGTATGCCAGCCACAGGCATATTGTATATCACGCACTGATTTTATGCCAGTAACTGGCGTTTACGATATGTGTATGTGTATGGCGGGCTTAATTAGAAGACGTTGAGATGAGATATTATCGTAGAACTCTAGGTCAAGTGCACTCTACATTTTAACCGTGACCATACACTTTATAAGATGCTGCTTCCGTAATCATAAAATATATAATAGCTTTTATATTAACTTACTAATAAACCAACACATAATATTTGTTTTGATTAAATTAGTTATATTTTGGCTCGCGATCATAGACATGGCGACCGTGGGAACACGCTATGCAGGCGGGTGTATAGCGCCTAGTAAAATAAAGAGTTAATTAAAGAAATAACTGTTATTTCATTATTATTTATTCTAATAAAATAGCAGTTGGGTTGAAAAGGGTTATTTTATTTCGATGTCTTAATTTTCTAATCTTAAGAGGATCGTCTAGTTATAAATCTCCATACAAAAAGCGATAACGTTTTTGTTCCCGTAAATTTTGTCCAATTTTCATAATTTTTAGAAATGTTGCAGATACAATGAAGAACTATGCTCGTACGTTTTAATTTGAAAGAAATATTGATTAAGTTAAAAGTTATTAGCGTCTAAATATCCATATTTTTGACCTAAAAACTTCCTCGAGTATTTTAATTTTTTTAAATTTAACTAAAATAAAATACTAAAAAAATAAAACGTACGAGCCTAGATTAAGGTGTACTGAATCTAATGAGACCAAAATTGTCTAATTTCGTGAACGTTATCACCCGAAACAATATTTCAAGAATAAAATGTAGGCATATGCCTACTGGACTTGCAACTCTCTCTATCGCACGATACGAAGAAAGCGTTGTGAAACAGATAGCATTATTGAAAATACCTGCTCGCGTCGCGTTTCGTCACTAGACGATCCTCTTAAGACGATACGGGAGGGCGGTTTCCCCATACAATCGTACTGTTTTCTCCGTGCATAATTATTACAATAGAGAAAATATTATTGCACCATAAAATCTACCTACATGTGTCCGTGCCATGTCCCTATGTTTTGCTTTTTTCGATGAATTAATAATTTTAAGAATATGGAATCTTCAAAAATAGCAAAAAATGGCCCAGACACCGAGCCATCATCAGACATCCCGCAAATAAATTTGACGAATATAATCAAAAAAAGAAAAACATACCGACATAGCCAAATATCTTAAGATTAGTTACGAACAGGGCTCTAAATTAAAAGAAACCTCGCCTTTACCCTAAAACGAACTATTAGTATTCCAATGTTTTTACATGCTAAAGATTTACTCCTTTCGACCGAAACTTTCTGGGAAATGAGAAAAGTTAAATCACACGTTTTGCCATTTTAAAGCAAAATACTTAACTACTATTAAGTAATAACCGGTCGGTAAAAGTGCCAGATAATTTCCGCTAACATGTAATAGGAATGTATTAAGTAACTATTAATATTATTCCTTACCGCTAACAGCATTTTTTGTTGACCTGCAACTATAAGGGTCCAAGGGGAGAAACGGGATTGAACCAAAATATATTTAAAAGAATCATTACTAATATTAGAATTAATACTTAAAAAATATTCCTATCAGCTTTGGTTAGATCGGTACACTAAAATAAATTTCGTGTCGCTCTGTCGTAGTTAATTTGAAAAGTTTGCTAGTGTAGTTTCGAACTATGCCTATCTATCGGCTATCGCGATCGCCTATCCATATAATATTAAGTAGGTAACGATGCTTGAAATGAATATGGTCACCCTCTAGCACCAACAGAGTATTGGCACGTATGAACCTAGGTATGATGGTGGAATGCACGATCATTTTGCACGACATTTTTCGAAAATATTTTATCAGTGGTAGATTCTAAATCTTTTTGTTGTTACACGATTTAATTGATTATTGTGTTACTCAATTAAGGCACTTCTTTAATTTAATAAATCTTTTTTGAAATTATTTGTACAAAGTTAACACTATGGCTCACAGAGGTGTGCTATGGCTAAAATAGCGTAAAGGAGACAAAATCATAAAAATAACAGTATTTTACACATAACACGCCCAGATATCTTAATCTAGAATGTATAGAAACAATGCTTAACCAATTACTAAGTGCGATGTATCTGTATCGTAGAGTCTTTCCACTCGTGAGCATACGATTTCGTGCGATCAACAAAATCGAAAGTGCAGGGAAAATAAAAGTAGTTAGGTAGGTACGGTGATGCAACGCAACACGGCAATAATTACTTACTTACTCTACTTTTGACGCATTCTTTTTAAAGAGCCCGGATTATTTCTCTGTATCTTCATAATATATAATACAAGGCGATGCCCGTTACTCCGTCCGCGTTAAGTTTTTTTTAATGCTTTCCGAACCGGTGCAGTGGTAGAGTCAAAACATGATGTAACATAAGACACACCTGTATGCCTTACATGTTATAAATAATTGTTATAAATAATTGTTATAAATTGAGTTTATTGAGTTTTAATTCTCGCAGGAACTCCTTAATTTTCCGGGATTAAAGTAGCCTATGTTACTCTCCAGTTCCTCGACTATACTCATGCAACAAATCACGTCAATCCGTTGCTTTGTTGCGGCGTGATTGAAGGACAAACCAACAAACAAACACACTTTCGCATTTATAATATGTACTAGGCACTAGCTGATGCCCGCGACTTCATCCGCGTGGTTTAAGTTTTTTTGATTCCCACAGGAACTCCTTAATTTTCCGGGATAAAAAGTAGCCTATGTTACTCTCTAGTTCCTCGACTGTACTCATGCAACAAATCACGTCAATCCGTTGCTTTGTTGCGGCGTGATTGAAGGACAAACCAACAAACAAACGCACTTTCGCATGTATAACATTAGTATGATTAGTATTATTGTAACTAAATAGCTAACTGTAAGTCCCTGAAATGTCCTCGCATCCCATGTGTGGATTTACCAATAAACATACAATCTAGAACCCATTTTTATTCATAGGTACTTACTTACTTAGGCTTGTGATACTTTTTTTACGATCTTTTAAATTTAATTAATTTTGTTATGTCCCAATCATTATACCTATATTCTATTATCTATTTATTGAAAACAATGCAATAAAACTTAAAGCTAGCTAGCGTAACCTAATATAAATCATGCCTGCCCGCGTGGAGTAGTGGCAAGAATGCTGGCTGCATATCCGAGTAGAACAGCCAGGCTGCTCCTTTGCGTAAATAATGAGCCAGCCCTTTATATTATTATTATCTTGAAAGAAATCATTTCAGTACTATAACATTTGTCTCCTATCTAGTACGGGAAAATAATTTTAACGTAGAATACTAAAATTTCGAAATCGATGTAAATATCTATATTAACCAGCTAATTGATGAGCTTAGCGGGGCTGGGATCGGCTGCTCGATTGATGGTATCTTAAGACCAATGCGAATGAATGGGCAAAGTTGAGAGTAGGTATTCAGGTAGGTATATTGCCGTCGCTCTGCTCCTCGAATAGAATTCCATAACACCTGATAGGGACAACTGCAGCTTGGACCGATAATACCTATGAAAAACAGTCGAATTCTTACTCTCGTATTTTTCTGTTTCCTCCTCCAAAACAGAACCGATTTTAATAATTTTTTTACGAATAATTTAAGAAGGACTCGGGCTATGCCTGTATGTTTTTCTTTTTTTGATTATATCCGTCAAATTTATTTGCAGGATGTCTGATGATGAACTGGGCCATTTTTTGCTATTTTTAAAGGTTCCTTGTTCTGAAAATTATTAATTTATTGAAAAAGGAGCATGGCACGGACACATATGGGTTTTATGGAGCAAGAATATTTTCTCTATTGTAATCATCCACGGAGGAAACAGACAAATGTTTTTGTATGGAGATATCGCCGGGAGAATTCCTCTTAATTAATAATCTGAGCTATGCAGACGATATGGTCTTGCTGACCCCATCAATTAGCGCACTCAGAAAGCTCCTCAAAATATGCGAGTCCTATGCTGCGTCACATGGACTCGTATATAATGTAAAGAAAAGTGAGCTCTTGGTATTTAAGAGCAAAGGGTTGTTAACGACATTCCACCTATTACCCTCAACGGAGTCGCACTTAAGAGAGTGACTGAATTTAAATATTTAGGGCACATCGTAGCAGAAGATATATCGGATGTTAAAGACATAATAGAGATAGAGCGTAGGGCGTTGGCGGTCCGAAGTAATATACTGGCCCGCAGGTTTGTCCGTTGCAATAGAGAGGTAAAGCTTACTCTATTTAAAGCATATTGCCAAACTCTCTATACGTGCAGCCTGTGGGTTTCATATACGCAGAGGGCTTACAATGACCTACGCGTACAATATAACAATAGTTTCAGAATGCTGATGGGGTTGCCGCGCTGCTTCAGTGCGTCACAGATGTTTGCCGAGGCTCATACCGACGATTTTTATGGTATAATGATGAAGAGAGCGACATCTGTGATGAAAAGAGTGCGCGGAAGCTCCAACAGTATTCTGAAAACGCTGGTAGGAAAGTGGGAAAACCCTTTTATGAAGCACTATGAGTGCAGGGCTTGCATGTCAACTCCAAGTATCATAAGAGGTATAAGTACATGAATTAAGATAAATTTACTAGGTGTGAATTCTTTTTATTACTAACATAGTTTTTAAGATATTTTGTTACTAACACTGTATGGATTTTAAGGATCTGAAATAAAGGTTTATTTATTTATTTAAATACATAACTGCTATTTAAACAGGATAACAGTCAAGGCAAAACCACGATGGGAACAAGAATTGTAAACTGTAGTCAAAAATACATTTATTGGTAAGGATGATTAATAATTGTTTACTAAAATTGGCCATACAAAATTATTATTATCGACTTATGGTCTTCCTCATACGAATGAAAATTAACATGTGGCCATGTTCGTAAGAAGTGAGAGTTATTATCTTTACTCATGTGTTCATGGCAAGTATTGATGCCCTTGGCGGAAGGTCAAAAGGCTTTTAGCGGTAAACTTGTTGAACTTGAATTTAGGGAAAATACTGCCACCTGATTACGTAATAGCTGCATCGACCATTGCTACAATCTCTATGGTTTTGATTGGCTGAATTTATGGTATTCTTCTTCCGAAAGTGGATTTTGGTCACTTACTGCCGCAATCAGTCGCTTAATTATTACTTACTTAAGGAACTCCTTAGTATCGATTTCACAATAACAAAATCTATACTAATAGACCGGGAGATGGTCGTAGGTGATAGTCTCCCATTTTCTACTGCATGCCTTTTTAAGAGTTGATAACTAACCCTAAAATATGAAAGATAGAGGGGTTACTAGCCCTTGCGCGCTTGCACGTCATAAACAAAATGGCTTCTCTTTGTGACAGAATTTTAGTTTTTGCCGTGACATTATACTGCATGCCTTTGTAATATAACGTAGTTGGAACAAATTTAAGCTATAATAATTGATGGCATGCAATTCGCAACGGCCGACGGGGCTCAAACGGTTACGTAGAAGTGTAAAAAAAAATAGAACATTTCCGTGTTTACAAATTGCATGCCGTTGTAAAAAATTACTTTTTTTATCTCAAATATACTCTACGAAAATTGGCATGCACCCCTCGTATGACCAAGGGTGGAAAATATTAGGAAAATGTTGTGAAAATTCAATACAGCTTTTCCGTGATTTCAAACTGCATGCCATTTGAACAATACTTAGTTTTTATAATTACTTGACGTTAGCAAATTTGGCATGCACAACAGAAAGTTGTAAATTAGTGGCATGCATGACGAAAATTGCAAAAAACGCTGATATAATTTCCGTGACTTTATTTTGCATGCCATTCAATATTTCATTAAAAAACATTATTTTAAGTTGATAAAAAAAATGGCATGCATATTACACAAGCCTGACATAAAAAATGTGCAAAAATAAAATTAAAAAAAGGTTTTTTAACGAAAATTAAAAATAAAGAACATTTCCCTGTTTTTTTTTGCGCCCATTTGAGCCCATACTACGAGGTAGGACATAGGATACTTTTTATTCCGAAATTCTACCCCCGAAGGGGTGAAATAGGGGTTGAAAGTTTGTATGAAAGTCCTTAATTTCTCAAGTTATAGCCATGAAACTTGATATATGAGCTGCGAGTTGAAAATGGAGACATATGTGTTTCACAGTTTTTGAAAATTCGACCCCCAAAAGGGTGAAATAGGGGATGAAAGTTGGTGTGAAAGTCCTTCGTTTCTCAAGATGTTTACCAAGTTATATCAACGAAACTTTTTATTTTGGCTTACAGTAAAAAATAAAGAAGTACGTGTATCACAGTTTTTCAAAATTCCACCCCTAAGGGGGTGAAATAGGGGGTGAAAGTTTGTATGGAAGTCCGTCATTTCTCAAGTGATATCGATTAAACTTGCTATACAAGCTACCGGTTAAAAATAAAGAAATAAATGTTTCACAGTTTTTCAAAATTTTACCCTCAAAGGGGTGAAATAGGGGTTGAAAGTTTGTATGAAAGTCCTTCATTTCTCAAGGTATATCGATGAAACTTGGTATACAAGCTACCGGTTAAAAATGAAGAAATACTTGTTTCACAGTTCTCGCAAATTTTACCCCCGAAGGGGCGAAATAGGGGTTGAAAGTTTATATGAAAGTCCTTCATTTCTCAAGTTATATCCATGAAACTTGGTATATGAGATGCGGGTTAAAAATGAAAACATACGTGTTTCACAGTTTTTCAAAATTCCGCCCCCAAAGGGGTGAAATAGGGGTTGAAAGTTTGTATAAAAGTCCATCATTTCTCAAGTTATTTCGATGAATCTTGGTATATCCACGTGGACGAAGTCGCGGGCATCAGCTAGTTATATTATAAATGCGAAAGTTTTGATGGATGTATGTATGGATGGATGGATGGATGTTTGTTACTCAATCACGGCTGAACGGATCTGCATGATAGATTATAGTCTGCTAAGTATATAGAATAGCATAAAGGCTACTTTTATCCCTGAATATTAAGGAGTTCCCGCGGAAACGTGGCTAGGTAGGTGATGGGTTAGCGCCAAAATCCAAATCTCTGATCTCTGTTTCACACTGGAAATGGTTCACATATTTTATGAAACTTTCATTATTATTAAAAATACGATGGTGTTATTTAATACGCATGCCATTTTCGATATATACTTAAAACTAGCTGACGCTCGCGACTTCGTCCGCGTGGATCGAGGTTTTTCGGTTCCGTTCTTCGGTTCCCGCGGGAACTCCTTAATTTTCCGGGATAAAAAGTAGCCTATGTGTTATTCCAGACTATAATCTATATCTATGCCAAATTTCATCCAGATCCGTTCATCCGTTGGAGCGTGATTGAGTAACAAACATACATCCATACATCCAAACTTTCGCATTTATAATATTTATTTGATAATATGTTTTTATGAAATGCAAAACGGCATGCAAATTAAAAACACGGAAATTTTTATTAAATTTTTGCAACTTTTGTTATTATTTAAAATATGACGGTGTTATTTAATACGCATGCCATTTTCGGTATATACTTAAAATAATATGTTTTTATGAAATACAAAACGGCATGCAAATTAAAAACACGGAATGTTTATTAAATTTTTTGCAACTTTCATTATTATTTAAAATATGATGGTATTATTTAATACGCATGCCATTTTCGGTATATACTTAAAATAATACGTTTTTATGAAATACAAAACGGCATGCAAATAAAAAACACGGAAATGTTTATTAAATTTTTGCAACTTTTGTTATTATTTATAATATAATGATCATGAGCAACATGCATGTCATTTGTATTTCAGAATTATTTGGTCATTAAATTAATGTTTATCTTTATTAGAAGTAGTTTGAAATCACGGAAAAGCTGTATTGAATTTTCACAACATTTTCCTAATATTTTCCACCCTTGGTCATACGAGGGGTGCATGCCAATTTTCGTAGAGTATATTTGAGATAAAAAAAGTAATTTTTTACAACGGCATGCAATTTGTAAACACGGAAATGTTCTATTTTTTTTTACATTTCTACGTAACCGTTTGAGCCCCGTCGGCCGTTGCGAATTGCATGCCATCAATTATTATAGCTTAAATTTGTTCCAACTACGTTATATTACAAAGGCATGCAGTATAATGTCACGGCAAAAACTAAAATTCTGTCACAAAGAGAAGCCATTTTGTTTATGACGTGCAAGCGCGCAAGGGCTAGTAACCCCTCTATCTTTCATATTTTAGGGTTAGTTATCAACTCTTAAAAAGGCATGCAGTAGAAAATGGGAGACTATCACCTACGACCATCTCCCGGTCTATAAGGAGTTCCATAAGAAATAATTAGGCGACAGAAAGAGTGTGAGTGTACCTAAATAGATGATATTTTATAAAAAAAACTAGCTGATGCCCGCGACTTCGTCCGCGTGGATCGAGGTTTTTCGGTTCCCGCGGGAACTCCTTAATTTTCCGGAATAAAAAGTAGCCTATGTGTTATTCCAGACTATATTCTATCTCTGTGCCAAATTTCATCCAGATCCGTTCAGCCGTTGGGGCGTGATTGAGTAACAAACATCCATACATCCAAACTTTCGCATTTATAATATTTATTTGATATCTCCAAAAACGTGATTGCGATCGTCAGACTATTGTTGTATTTTTACCGTCATAGGCCCCAGGGGTTTCATAGGTATATTTTATGATTTCTATAATACCTACGGCATGTTATTGTAGTATGTACTTCTTATTTACAGACACCTACGCCTCAAAAGTAACAAACTCAAGAATCGAGAGAGGGAGAAAGCAGACACAAAAATTGCTTTCCAATTAAAACAAATAAAAATAACCTATCAGTTGCATAATATAATATGTACTGAGACGTGACGGCTTCCGAAGAAGCAGAAAAAAAGGATGACTTAAATCAATATCAAAGCCAATCAGGGTAATCGCGCATAGCATTCACTATGGTCGCAATCATTGCAATCAGCTCAAATAATGACTTTCTTAAAACTAGGAAAAGCCCCTACTAAGCTGGATGGTATGTTATTAGCTTTAGCTTAGAAGTTAGAACACAGCTTTAGTGTATACTTTAAAAGCTTTAATATATATACTAATATATGAGTAATATATATACTAAAAAACAGCTTTACCTTACCAGCGTATCTCTTAAACCAGCAAGTATTGTATATAATAATCATACGTATTATAGTACTTAGTAATATAAGTACATGGATATTAAAATATACACAGATGTTATAATAAGCTATTATGCAAATGACAGAAATATCACAATATACCCACTGATTTTCTTCTTTCAAAAGCATTTCCTTTTTTAAGGGAAATTACTTTTCCTTTTGAAAGGAAATGCCTTTTTCAGTAGGAATTTTTCAATTTGATATTTTCCGGTTCGGACAATTAATACCTAAAGGAAGATAAGTGACTTGTAAAGAAGACTCCCTAGGATGAGATCAGAAGAAAAGTCAGGAAAAGCTGTCTCAGTGGTTTCTATTAGAAATTGTAATCTTAATAACTTGTCAAGCCAGTTGCAATTGCAATTGCATAGTGCAATAAATACCCCAGTTCGTTAACTCTTTCATTGTGAGAACTACGTACATTGTAAACGGACAATTTCTCTCTGTGTTATTTATGAATTGAAAAGTAAAAGTATTTTCTCTAGTTAAAGTTAACTAACTAAGTATAAGCTATACATATAACATGATTGTTAACTAGACGTTAATGTAAATCCAATCTTATTATTCAATGGTTTTTTTGACACCATTACAAGTTAGTCCGTGACTGCAATCTCACCTGATGGTAAGATGATGCAGTCTGAGATGGTAGTGGGTTTATAATATTAGTATGGATATGGATTTTCTGCTTTTCAGGGATTTTCACATTGTGTCTTCTATTCTTTTGCGACACAATTTTAAACATTTAAATTAATGCTTTCGCTTTACATCGTTACAGGACTACCTATTTATTTTTTCAAACCTCGGTTGATTGCCTTATTTGATGACAGAAGGGCTGGATCATTTTAATGTGCAGAGGATCAGCCTGGCTGTTCAGCGCGGAAATGCAGTCCAGCGTTCTTGCCACCACTACTATCAGTTTTATGGTAACGTTTTCACTTTTCAATAAAGTTTGTTTTAAATAAAGCTTATAATATTAAGGAATAATGAAACGCAACCGTACCATCAGTGCTATAGGAAAAAAAAACAATAGATATTATACACGCCACAAAACAGACCCGGATTCAATTGTTTTTCCCATACAAGTTGTAACTAATAAGATTTTTGTTCGACGTGAATCAGTATGCAAATACGCACGAAACAAAGGCCTTTTGCTAAAAGGTGCGAAGAAAAATACGAAGGAGGTTATTCACTGTTATTATTGCAACACTGGCTTTATATGCTTGCATTCATTCATCTGCGAGCAAAATGGTAGACCGTACTAGGTACATACTATCTACCACCACCACCACTACAGCCCATTAACGTCCCACTGCTGGGCACAGGCCTCCGCTCTCACGAGAGAGAGGGAATTAGAGCTTTAGACCCACCACGCTGCTATAATGCGGGTTGGCGGGCTTTAACGACTATTATCATGTTAGTGATAATAACCGGGACCGACGCGGCTTAACGTGCTCTCCGAGGCACAGGTGAAACACCGCCAACTTCCAAACTCCGGGCTAGTACTGAGAATTTCTAGTCAGAAAACCCCAATACTTAATTACGGCCCGACCCGGGACTCGAACCCTGGACCTCGTCGGCCGCAGTCTGACATGCCAACCACTAGACCAACGAGGCACTTACCTATTATCTACAGCTACAGTAATATTACCCGAAAACGCCGGTACCTATGGTAGAGTGTTAAGTAGATCCCAGAGTGTTCATTAGATCCCCTCGACAAAATCCCAGGTCAAAAATGGGTCAAAATCAGTTTTTTTTATCCACCACAAGTTAGCCCAGCGATCTCACCTGATGGTAATTGATGATGCAGTCTAAGATGTGAGCGGGCTAACCTGTTAGGGGCATGGCAGTTAAATTAAACCCATACCCCTAATCGGTTTCTACACGACATCGTACTGGAACGCTAACTCGCTTGGCGGCATGTCTTTGCCGGTAGGGTGGTAACTAGCCATGGCCGAAGCCTCCCACCAGGCCAGACCAGGGAAAATTCAGAATAGTTGAAATGGGCCGTTAAAACGTGGGCAGACAGATAGACGGACAAACAGACCGCAGATTATATGGATTAGATATGAAAAAAATATGACAAGAAAAAAAATAAAGCTGAGATTTAATATCTTTGACTATAAATCAGGTATGGTAGGTTACTATAAAATCCATGAGATATCAAATGGATATCAAAAATGAAAGCTTTTAATATTTCATTACAAGTACCAAAATTGTTACGTATACCTAATATTAGAATTTATGATTTCTTTTTTATTGAAGAGCTTATAATATTGTAATCACAAAAAATAACCTATTACCTACTTAACTAATTTCTAAATGTTTTTGAATTATTTTTTAAAACAATGACTAGATGATGACGATAAATGAGAGAGAACAACTTCGTCTGCGTGGATAAAATTTTTTATTCTCGCGGGCCCTTAGTTTCCGGGATAAAAAGCAGTCTATGTCCTTTCCCGAGATACAATCTACCCCTGAACCAAATTTCATCAAAATCGGTTGAACAGATGGGCCGTGAAAGCCTAGCAGACAGACAGGCACACTTTCGCATTTATAATATTAGTATGGATATAAGGAACCCCTTAGATTCAATTCCAAATCTCTAAGGAGTTCCAATTACTTGGAACTGCGGCAGTAGATAATACCTACATAATCGTATAATCCGTAGTGGAATCTATAATAGAGTAGACATTAGCTGGGTTACGTGTTAAAATTCGACAAATAACACAATGAAACAATCGAATACATGACAGATACAATGGATTTAATTTCACGGACATTAATTTTAAGATACTCTTTAGTAGAGTAAATAAACAGACAATCTATTTCGTGTCTTTTTCATCCTACGTGATATTGACGAGATAATTTATATTTTGCGCCCAGTTAGCAAATACATTAGACTTAGATTATTGAATAGTAAGGAAATACTTAGATAATATTTTAAGAAATAAGCGTAACGTGTAAGATGATGTGTTTGTTAATTTTGCAACTAAAATATTGTTACCTATTATAATATGCTATGGAATATTTTACTACTGCGCATGCATCATAATAGCAAATGAATGCAAGCGTAGCTAGCGTACGTTTTTTTTTTAATTTTGATTAAATATTATAGAAATATATTGAGTTTTAATAGGAAATAGGAACACCTAAATCTAAGCCGACCAAGTCGCGGGCATCATCCAGTATAATATAGACCTAAGTACCTACTAACCGATATCTAATATCGCGCTTTCTAGAGCCTCAAGCTTTGTTTCAAAATTGTCGATTTAATTTATTGGAACACTCGAGCAAATCCGTTTTGCAACGCATGTCCGTTTGAATAAAATAAATGCCTACGTTCTTATATCCTTCCTTCTTGGTTTGGAACACCATAAATACCCTTCCTTGGTTTACTCATAGTTGTAGACCTAGTTTTAAGTCTAATCGTATGGGTTTAATAGTATATTGGGTACATACTATGACTATGAGTAAACCAAAGATGCGCATGGTGTTAACAAGGATAGATTGTAATTATTGCAACGATTACATCAAAGTTTAGTAATACAGGGTTGTGTATGAATCCTACTCATTTGCAATATGGCCCGCCCTTTCGTAGTTTGCGTTTAGGTTTGCAGTATTCTCAAGGCAAGCTGGCCTCCTAATGTGAAGGTGATTTGGTTTAAATTAATTCTCATTGCAAGTTTGTCAAAGATTAATGAAATATATATATCTATATTTAGTAAGCATCGATTTACCAACTAAGAATACAACATTACCTACAAATTAATACTCAAAAAGCGTCCACAATCGCTTATACAAACACAGCTATAGATAATAGACAAAGAGACACCAAACGGTTCACAAAAACCAACCATATAGATTTATATTTAGGGTTTAATTTTGTAATAACAATTCGACACATACGACATTTTGTCGCCTAGTGTACTCATGCGCGACTGAGGCGAAAATTGTTCAGAATACCTATTTGTGCACAATTTGAGCGTGCCGTTTTTTGCGTTTCGATGGTGCGTCTAATGTATTGGTAAGTCAATGTTAGTAAGCAATAAAAATATTGAGGCAGGATTCAGGAATTGCCTAGACTAAAAAAAGTGCTGAAAGCTTTGTCATCTTTATGAGGCTGGGAACTGGGAAGATTTTATGATCACAAATTACCGCATCCGTCAAGACAAGCGAGGGACAGTAAAAAGTTAAAGTAATTAAATATCTTCCCTTTTGGTCCGTTTTAAATACTTAAATTATTTCTCATAGGTTAAATTATAGATTCTTACGTATAACTTACTACTATTACCTATTCTGTGGTATAACGTAGCCTACGCAGTAGTAGTGCTATAGTAGTTAGAATTCTTTGTTTAAGTTAAAGAAAGAATGTTAGATCCAGTGCTTGAGCTACTTAAACTTTGATAATTAAGTATTTTATGTCAATCTACTTTTACATACATGCGATCAACCGTAATATTTTAATTATAATGAATTCACGGCAATTTTTTTTAATTCGCCGTGAATCGTTAACGCCACGTTTCGCTTTGATAACGTAATGCTATTTATTATTAAATAAAATAATATGTGGAAAAAATTGAAATCATTTTGTTATCAGGATATTTTTATGGTTGATGAAGTTGAACTTAATTATTTATTTCTTTGATTATTTACAGGGTTAATTATTTGAAAATTTTAAGTAGGAGGATAGATTATCTCTCCTAAGAAAACAGCGGGGGGACAAATCGGAATTAATTAGTTTGATCTGTCCCTTCGTCGGTAACAGGGGAACTGATTGAACTTTTTATTCATATCTGCTCCCTGAGGACAAGCCCCCCAATCATGTAAGAATGGCCGATCAAACGTTAAAGATTTTCGTCAAAGTAAAATAAACCATAAATGCATTGAATTAGAGCTCAATTTCAAATTGAGCTTGATTGAATGCTGTCATGGTTTATTTTACTTTGACGCCGAACCTTTACCATTTGATCGACAATTCTTACGTAATCGGGGACAGAATAATTTTAGTGCTATCATCTGCTGCTCTCCACACGTTGGGAAGGTACTTGAAATGTACCTGTTGCGTTCCTACTCCTAGCTAGAACTCTACAATATGAATTACTAGCTTATGCCCGCGACTTTGTCCGCGTGGATCGAGGTTTTGCGGTTCCCGCGGGATCTCCTTAATTTTCCGGGATAAAAGTAGCCTGTGTGTTATTCCAGACTATAATCCATCTCTGTGCCAAATTTCATCCAGATCCGTTCAGCCGTTGGAGCGTGATTGAGTAACAAACATCCATACATCCATACATCCATACATCCATACATCCATCCAAACTTTCGCATTTATAATATTTATTTGATTAACTGTACGTATAAAATAATGTAATAATTACTTGATATAATATGCAGTAGGTACTTCAATAACTTCAATAAATAATTAGTTTAATAGCAGCAGTTTCCCAATAGAACTTTATATCAAGTACAATACAAAAGGCTGTGCAAACCCACATTTGAACCCACTTAGTAATTCCAATTAACCTTAAATATCCTAAGTAATTATACGCATCCGAAACAATTTTTCAAAACATTTTGACACCCGCCTACAGTGGGAAAACCTACACAGGATTAGTTAAATGGTGCTGTTTCTATTTTGTTACAAGGCTGTTGAGTATGTTTATGGTAACACATGATAAATTATTGCTCTGCGAAATAACTGAATTTTAAAGATTTCATCGAAATAATAAAGTTAGCACAGCTATTAATTAAATTAACATAAGATTATGAGATTCTTGCTTATGCCTTTTAAGAGAGAAAAAAACTTCATAGATGGTACGTTGTCCAATTTTTTTATGAAGTCATTCAGGATATACATAGAGTCTCGAGAACTTCTAATATAATGTGACCACTACATATTATTTTGGCACCCGATAATAATTTGCTTACCTAAATGAAAAAAAATTAAAATCAAATAAATATTATAAATGCGAAAGTTTGGATGCAGGATGGATGTATGTATGGATGTATGTTTGTTACTCAATCACGCTCCAACGGATGAACGGATCTGGATGAAATTTGGCACAGAGATAGATTATAGTCTGGAATAGCACATAGGCTACTTTTTATCCCGGAAAATTAAGGAGTTCCCGCGGGAACCGAAAAACCTCAATCCACGCGGACGAAGTCGCGGGCATCAGCTAGTAGGTACCTAAATATTTAAACTAGATTATCTAGGTATTTAAAACATGGTTACAGCACAAAAACTTATAAATTACAATTGCTGGAGAAATTACAACAAAAACGCATACCTTCGAAGTAATATCCGGTTTACAATTTATTTGATGAGTATGCAGTTATTCGATTAACTTCACTCCAAGGTCCTAAGGTACAAAATAAATTTTAGCTATAGATATTTCAATATTCATTGCAATTTCACGTCTTATTACCTACCAAATAATAAGTAAGTATGCATTAATTTTTGTTAAAATACTGGCTACCTTAAAACAAAGAAAATCCGTTATACGTAGTGGCAAGAGCTTTAATCAGGGTGGCAACCGCATTATGATCCATATTCCATACTAATATTATAAATGGGGAAAGTGTGTCTGTCTGTCTTTCTTTCTGCTGCTACGCTTTAACGGCCCATCCTTTCCACAGATTTAGATGAAATTTGGTACAGACATAGGTTGTGTCCCAGAGAAGGATATATTATGCTAAAAATATTCCCGGAAAATTAAAAGATTTCCCGCGGAAATTAAAAACAAACTGAAACCACGCGGACGAAGTATACCTGGTATCATCTAGTAATATAATAAGTAATAAGTAGGTCCTTAGATAAGTATATTATCCAGTAAATCACACTAATATAATAAATGCGAAAGTGTGTTTGTTTGTTGGTTTGTCCTTCAATCACGCCGCAACGGAGCAACGTATCGACGTGATTTTTGGCATGGGTATAGTTGACGACCTGGAAAGTGACATAGGCTACTTTTTATCCCAGAAAATTGAGGAGTTCCCGAGGGAATCAAAAAAACTTAAACCACGCGGACGTAGTCGCGGACATCAGCTAGTGATATTATAAAAATAAATAAAAAATAAAATTTGTTTATTTCAGACATTTTTTGGTGTCCATATAATGTTGTTAGTACAGTATTAAACTTAAAAACTATGTTAGTATACACAAAATAAAAAGTTTAAAAAACAAAATAACTAATTTAAATATCTGCGGTTGCATGCTGGGGCACTAGGTACATAGACATGCGTATGGATCCAGTGCCTCAGCATGGGGCAGTCAGGTTTATCACCTAACACCCTCAGGATGACGTTGCCGCTCCCCCTAACTCTGCGCATCAGCGATGCGACTCGTTTGCGCATGACAGCATAAAAGTCATCCGTGTGCGCATACGCAAACATGGCCGAGGCACTACAGTGTCTGGGGAGCCCCACCATCACCCTGAAAGCGTTATTGTATTGCACTCGGAGCGCATTGTAAGTCTTCTGCGTATAGTTGGTCCACAGGCCGCACGTGTATAACGTCTGGCAAAACGCTTTAAAAAGTGTTATTTTGACGTCTAACGTGCACCGAGCGAACCTGCGAGCCAACATATTACATCGGACCGCAATGGCTCTCCTTTCCCTTTCCATGTCCAGGTCATCCTTCAGATCCTCGGTTACCACATGGCCAAGGTATCTAAATTCAGACACTCTCCGAAGATCGATCCCTCCCAGCGTCACTGGCGGTACCTGCCCTGGTTTTCGTGACCTCGCCCGAAACACTAGAAGTTCGCTCTTCTTCACATTAAATTGCAGACCGTGTCTCTGCGCATAGCTCTCGCAAATCCCCAGCAGCTTCCGGAGTGCACTCACCGATGGACTCAACAGCACCATGTCGTCCGCGTAACTGATGCTGTTTACACAGCGACCATCAATAGAGCAGCCGACACCGGTGCTGCCGAGCTCTACAATCAGCTGATTTATGTAGAGATTGAAGAGCGCTGGCGAGGTCAAACCACCCTGCCGCACACCGCACCTCAACCTATACTCATCCGAAAGCGCACCCCCCCACTTGACCTGGTTAGTCTGATGGTCGTACCAAAATTTGAAAATGTTAACCACCTCTTGTGGGATACCGGCATCTGTTAACTTAGACCATAGAATGTCATATCTAACCAGATCAAAAGCTTTAGAGAGATCGAGAAAGGCAGCATATACAGGTGTACTCCTATCTGTGTAGTATCTGACGGTATGCTTAAGCGACAGAATCGCACATTCCGTTGAAACACCCGGTCTAAATCCAAATTGTGCGTCATGAATCTGCAGATATTTATTGAGCTGTCGCTCCAACAAACCGTCAAACACTTTCGCTATAACTGTTGCCAATGAGATCGGTCGATAGTTACCTTTATCCGTAATGTCGCCTGTTTTATTTTTAACAATAGGCACGACCACAGTCCTCATTAGCTCCGCAGGCAGATAGGAGTGCCTGATACATATAGTGAACAGCAAAGCCAAGAGCCTCGGGAGATGCAACCCAGCATGTACGAGATGTTCTATACTAAGGCCATCGTGTCCAGGCGACTTGCCTCTCTTCATTCCTCTTAATATTTCACTAATATTTTTTGCTGTTATACGAGGAGGCACTCCAGACACGACGACGCTATCGCTGGCACTATGTACAGGATGCGACAGTAATTGTACCTGAAAATGCTCTTTGAAAAGATTTTATTATAAAGTGCTAGTAAATGCTCTTTGAGAAGATTTTATTATAAAGTGATGCATAAAGACTTTAGAAATATATTCAAATCATTGTAATGCATATTATTTATACATAATATATTATATATCTATATATAAATATAAAATTCAAAGTCCTGACTGACTGACTGACTGACTGACTGACTTATATATCAACGCACAGCCTAAACCGCTGGGGTTAGAATCTTGAAATTTTGACAGTAGGTTCCTTTTGTGACGTAGGCGCACACTAAGGAAGGATTTTTCAAAATTCCACCCCTAAGGGGGTGAAATAGAGGGTTAAAGTTTGTATGAAAGTCCGTCATTTCTCAAGTTATATCCATGAAACTTGGTATTTTGGCTTAAAATAAAAAATAAAGAAGTACGTGTGTCACAGTTTTTCAAAATTCTACCCCCAAAGGGGTAAAATAGGGGTTGAAAGTTTGTACGAAAGTCATTCATTTCTCAAGTTATAGCCATGAAACTTAACATTTGGGCTTTCAGTTAGAAATGAAGAAGTATGTATTTCACCATTTTTGAAAATTCTACACCCAAAGGGGTGGAATAGTGGATGAAAGTTTGTAAAAAATTCCTTCATTTCTCAAAACATTTTTCAAGTTTTATCAACGAACCTTGGTATTTTGGCTTTCAGTAAAAAATAAAGAAGTACGTGTGTCACAATTTTTCAAAATTCCACCCCCAAAGGGGTAAAATAGGGGTTGAAACTTTGTATGAAAGTCCTTCATTTCTCAAGTTATAGCCATGAAACTTAGCATTTGGGCTTTTGGTAAAATAAGAATAAGTGTGCGTCAACATTTTTCAAAATTCCACCCCCAATGGGGTAAAATAGGGGTAGAAAGTTTGTATGAGTCCTTTATTTCTCAAGTTATAGCCGTGAAACTCAGCATTTGGGCTAGCGTACGTGTTTCAACATTTTTGAAAATTCCCAAAGGGGTGAAATAGGGGTTGAAAGTTTGTATGAGTCCTTTATTTCTCAAGTTATAGCCGTGAAACTTAGCATTTGGACTAGCGTACGTGTTTCAACATTTTTGAAAATTCCCAAAGGGGTGAAATAGGGGATGAAAGTTTGTATGAACGTTTTTCAAATTATATCAACGAAACTTGGTATTTTGGCTTTCGTTAAAAAATAAAGAAGATCATGTGTCACAGTTTTTCAAAATTCTACCCCGAAAGGGTTCAAATAAGGGTACCGAAAGTTTGTATGAAAGTTCTTAATTTTTCAAGTTATAGCCGTGAAACCTAGCGCTTGGTTTTCCAGTTAAATATGAAGAAGTATGTAATTCACCATTTTTAAAAATTCGATCCCCAAAGGGGTGAATTAAGGGATGAAAGTTTGTATGAAAGTCCCGCATTTCTCACGATATTTTTCAAGTTATATATAACGAAACTTTGTATTTTGGCTTTCCGTAATACGTGTGTCCCAGTTTTTCAAAATTTCACCCCCGAAGGAGTAAAATAGGGGTTGAAACTTTGCATGAAAGTCATTCATTTTTCAAGTAAAAGCCATGAAACTTGATATTTGAGCTTACGGTTACTTATATATCATCGCACAGCCTAAACCGCTGGGGTTAGAAACTTGAAATTTTGAGAGTAGGTTCCTTTTGTGACGTAGGCGCTCACTAAGGAAGGATTTTCCAAAATTCCACCCCTAAGGGGGTGAAACAGGGGGTGAAAATTTGTATGAAAGTCCGTCATTTCTCAAGTTATATCCATAAAACTTGGTATATGAGCTACGGGTAAAAAATTAAGAAATACGTATTTCACATTTTTTGAAAATTCTACCTCTGAAGGGGTAAAATAGGGGTTGAAAGTTTGTATGAAAGTCCTTCATTATTCAAGTTATAGCCATGAAACTTGGTATTTGGGCTTCAGGTTTAGAATTATGAAATACGGATTTTACAGTTTTAAAAATTTCTATCCCCAAGGACGTCAAATAGAGAATTTGTCTTTCAACCACGCCGCAACAGAGCAACGGATCGACGCGACGCGATTTTTTGCATGGGTATAGTTGAGTAGGCTGGAGAGTGATGTAGGCTTCTTTTTATCCCGGAAAACTAAGGAGTGCCTGTGGGAATTAAAAAACTTATGCCACGCGAACGAAGTCGCGGGCGTCCGCTAGTTATATATACAACGCATAGCATATGCAAAGTTATACGTGCAGTAGCTGTTAACATGATTTTGCATATAATCAGTCCAAAGCATAATAATATTATAAAATCGGACCATAAATGACGACAAAGATGCTACACTGTTTTACATTTGCACTAATTATAGCTAAAGAATCCTCCTTTCAATAACACGTGCGTATCACCTCACTTTGCATACCAATCGTTCTACACATAATACATTCAAAGCCTTTTAAAAATGTTTATTCACGCTCATAATATCTTAAATGAGGCTTTATTAAAAATTCTTATTAATGAGGCTAACCAAAAAATTTAAACAGAAAGACATCTGAAGGTAAAGTATAAGAATATAATCTGTACATAATTAAGAAACGGAAATATTGTAGTTACTGTTATACATGTACAATGTACGTAAATCTATACTCGGTATACCTCACTTTGCATACCAATCGTTCTACACATAATACATTCAAAGCCTTATAAGAATGTTTAATCACGCTCATAATATCTTAAATTAGGCTTTATTAAAAATTCTTATAAATGAGGCTAACCAAAAAATTTTAACAGAAAGACATCTGAAGGTAAAGTATAAGAATATAATCTGTACATAATTAAGAAACGGAAATATTGTAGTTACTGTTATTCATGTACAATGTACGTAAATCTATACTCGGTAAATTCTCGTTATACAAATTAGCATAAGTCTAACCAGAAATATAATAGTCTGTGTAAAATGTCATCTACTTTTGAAAACGAAATTTTCAAAGGACATTAAAGATACAATTTTCAAAACAATATTTCAAAACAAAGTCAGTCATCTGTTTTTTTTAAAAGCAAATAAACTTTTACTTATTCGAAATTAAAATAATGAATAGCTAGCTAGCTTTTATCTGATTGTGCAGAAGAAATAATGTAGGTAAAAGTAGGTAGGTACGTGATCTTATTAGTGTAGAAAGTTAGATATTTTCACTAGAGATACTTCAAAAGTTCAAGTTATCAGAAAAATAATCTCGAATATGTAGAGCTTTATCGTCCTCTAGTCGTTTCCGCGAAAATGATCCAAGACCTTTAATAAAAACATGGGCACCAGCAACCATCTTAGGGAAATCCAAACATAAAAGTTAAACAACCTCTAAAAAAATTTACGAAAATAAAAGGACCGAATTCGTGAAAATTTAACACCTTGCTTATCTTAATCTGACATCTTTACTTGATATGCTTAATACTTTTAAATGCCAATGATCCCAATTCTTTATGTAGGTACGTTTTGTGTTTACAGAGTTACTTTAATGCGTTTTGGTTGTTGTTTAAATCTGTACAAGTTATTGTACCTGGGGCGAAATGGTACATAATATTAATTAACACCTTATTGTAGTCGATTAGGGGAACTTTTTAATTGCATGATCACCTCGAACGTACACTAATAATTTAAAAATTAATTAATTCATTTCTATTTGAAAATCTTATATACGGAATAGAATAGTCCATACGTCTTAATAGTAAAATTAATCCATTCTAATATTATAAATGCGAAAGTGTGTTTGTCTGTCCGTCTGTCTGTCTGCTACGCTTTCACGGCCCAACCGTTCAACCGATTTTGATGAAATTTGTTACAGGGATAGGTTGTTTCCCGGGAAAGGACATAGGCTACTTTTTATCCCGGAAAATTAAGGAGTTCCTGCGGGAATCAAAAAAAGTTAATCCACGCGGACGAAGTCGCGGGCATCATCTAGTCAAATAAATATTATAAATGCGGAAGTTTGAATGGATGTACGGATGTGTGGATGTGTGGATGTATGGATGTATGGATGTTTGTTACTCAATCACGCTCCAACGACGGCTGAACGGATCTGGATGAAATTTGGCACAGAGATAGATTATAGTCTGGATTAGCACATAGGCTACTTTTTATCCCGGAAAATTAAAGAGTTCCCGCGGGAACCGAAAAACCTCAATAATCAGGTAGTAATAAAATAAATGCGAAAGTGTGTTCATCTGTCCAACTGTGCTTGCTTCGCTTTCCAGCACATTTTCAACGGATTTTGATGAAATTTGGTACAGGGAAATATCCCAGAGACAGACAATGCTATTTTTATCCCGGAAAATTGAATGTTTATAGCCTCTTTACTTTATCTAAACTGCGAGGAAACCGCAACGATTGTACAACAGTTCCGGTCATTCGGTTCCGCAAATACAAATGTGAAAGTTTTGCATCGCATGCATTCGAAAAACTCATTAAAAACGTTCCCTTTAAAGTATATACTATACACGCCTTCTTTATTAAGGTTTTAATTTAATCTAACGAAAGCATCAGTGGGTTTAAAATAACCGATTTTTGTAGGCCTTCGAGTAATAGAATAAATTAATGAAAAGATACCTCTTATTGGTTAGTACTAGTATAGTATTAGAAAATTAGAAAAATATTTGCTAATTCTTTAATTAATAAAATTTTGATTTAATTTTATTTGAATGATTATGAAAAATATACGAATAAAGCTGCCCACGCTACTTATGTTACAATTCTGTACTTATACCTAAAATACTATAATATTATATATAACATACTTACTTAATAATAATTTTTTTTAGTCACTTAGAAATAATGCTTTATGCTTCAATGAACCATAAATGCATAAAACTATATTATATGCTGTTTGTTTCGTAAATATAAATTAATATCAATTATTTCAAAAGAATGGCAATTCACGTGAGACCTTGGCAGTAAAAGACTGCTTAAGCATTGCAGTGATTTAAAATGTTTTCATTTCCATATGAGCTAGTTTTTTAGTTTTTAAGTATAAGTGATTAAAAGTTTACAGGTATATTATGCAAAGTTTCTGTAGATTTGTAGATTTCTTTTGGCAGTTGGTAAACTTGGCAACTTTTCTATTTAGGTCAAATATCATGAAATATTTTAGCTCTATGTATAATATATAATAATAAACAATATATCTATAAATGTCTATCAGTTGATTTATACAGTTTCGCTATGCCCATAACGAGTAGACAGATGATTTATGCGCATTGCGTACTGTTAAAAGATATCAACGCCAGCGCATGTGGCGCGTTGCCGTATTACCTAATGTTAGAACTTTTTATACTAACACTAGCTGATGCCCGCGACTTCGTCCACGTGGGATAAGTTTTTTTTAAATTCCCACGGGAACTCCTCAATTTGCCGGGATAAAAAGTAGCCTATGTCACTCTCCAGGTCCTCAACTATACCCATGCAAAAAATCACGTCGATCCGTTTCTCCGTTGCAGCGTGATTGAAGGACAAACCAACAAACCAACAAACAAACACACTTTCGCATCCATATAAATATTATAAATGCGAAAGTTTGGATGGATGGATGTATGTATGTATGGATGTATGTTTGTTACTCAATCACGCTCCAACGGATGAACGGATCTGGATGAAATTTGGCACAGAGATAGATTATAGTCTGGAATAGCACATAGGCTACTTTTTATCCCGGAAAATTAAGAAGTTCCCGCGGGAATCAAAAAAACCTCAACCACGCGGACGAAGTCGCGGGCATCAGCTAGTTTATAATATTATAGTATGATGGCAACCTTCTTTGATAAATTCAAAGAGCAAAAACCCACTTAGAAGATGGTAGATGGTTGATACTCATTCCAGAAGTAGAATTTCCTTTTCGAGTTTAGTAACAAGAACCATAATTTTACAACGGCGGGTATTCGTAAAAAAATTATACATAATAATAAATATATGTATTATGTAGTATATACCTATTGAACTATAAGCAAAATAAATGTCAAAATGCTATTTAGTTAAAATTAAGACGAACCTCATTTTTCTACACAATATACCTATAAACTGGTACACTTAAATATGATACAAATATTATGTAAGAGATAAATTTAAATAATGTACATATACGAGTGTAATATTATATCGACCGTTTTATAGGTAAATAGGTCTGAGTGTGAATATTTGGTATATTAATAGTAGAAAGTTAAATATTTATAAATATTTGAAATTGGAACAAATAGTATTATATATAATATTATATAAAAATGCTAAACATATATAATAAAACTGAAACATACATAATTAAACGAAAAGTAGAGCATATTATGCACTATATACCTAAGCTTTATATTTTAAAACTCACGTTTCTTCCTCTATATTTTCTATTTTAATTTTATATCTTAATTTTTACTCATAATATACTTTATTACTACTACCATAATTTCGCAATATTTAGTATTGTGTTGCTTAAAAACAATAAATATTTATATTCAATCCTCCACCTACTTATGTTTTCACGAAAAACATAACGCGTCAAAAACGAAAATCTGTGTCTTTGATATACCTACTTACATAGATATTTATGTAAGTATTTATAAATATCTAAATTAAATATTGTATCTAGTTAAGTAACTATGATTTCTAATGATATCGATCTTAATATAACAATTTCTTGTTGTGTGCAAAAACAACGAAAGAAATAAAAACTTTTTCTACCACCTACAGGTATGAGGTACATAACAATCGCACGCAACCTACGATCCGGCAATATAATTATCTTATTAACAATTTAAACTAGATTATTTTATTCTTTTCACTCACCGTTAATGTCGACGATGAAATGCGGAAAAATCCGTATATAATATACCTATATATATATATTTTAATTTTTAACACTTCGCGACACTACAGTCTTGCGATTCACAGTGCGGGAAGTTCGATATTTGAATTTATTTCGGCAATTTGCGGGATCTGGCGCGTGCAGTCGCGTTCCGAATGAAGCGACGACTGATCGGTGCAGTTGAAAAGTGTTCGTACTTTGCGCATCGGTCAACGCAGGTCGCGACTGTACCCCGATCATTGACATTCTCAATCTGAAAATATCAAGTATCACCCTATTCATTACCCAATACGTTCAAACTCTTCACATATTTAGCAGTAGATAAGCCGCAATGTAAAGAAAAAATAGATTAGATTCTATCAAATACAGGAGCGCGCAACGATTGCAATTCGAGTCACGGTTGGTGCGCTGAACGCCGATATTAAATATACTTTTGTTAATCTTGAGAAATATTTATCAATCGATGCGAATTCTTTTATCAAATCATGTGTAGTAAATAGGATTTAAATATAAAGTTATAAAAATTATGAAATAGAGACATTATAATAGAAGAAATGATGATCGAAGAAAACCGGGGAAAATGAGCGGTAAATGCAGGGAAACGGACTCCACCTAATTGTCTCAATGCTATCGCAGAATAGTTATTTTCATCCCATGTATTCGAAAAGGACGACTTGGTTCGCCTTTATGTGCGCCCAAAGGTGGTGTTTTCTATAAGAAACTTTTAGCGGGCAGTAATGAGTTTTTAATCCTCTTTATACTCGTAAGTGCGCCGCAATTATCTTTGCCGCGCACTTATTGAATTTGGAACATCTTAGTGTTCAGCGCCAACGCAAATTGACGACCTACGTGGCGCAGTGTTGAGCGCTGTTGTCTTAACGTGCGGAGGTCCCGGGTTCGATCCCCGGCAGGGTCAATTTAGGAATTTATAATTTCTGAATTTTAACTAACGAAAGGGCTATATTATGGATATATATATTAAAAAAAAAAAAAAAAAAATTATAATTAAATAAATATTATTATAAAGGCGAAAGTTTGGATGGATGTGTGGATGTATGGATGTATGGATGTGTGTTACTCAATTACGCCCGAACGGCTGAACGGATCTGGATAAAATTTGGCACAGAGATAGATTTAAAAAAATAAAAATAAAAGATTATAGTCTGGAAATAGCACATAATATGCTTTTTATCCCGGGAAATTAAAGAGTTCCCGCAGGAACCAAATTTTCTCATACAGGGTGATGAAAAGTAGAGTGTATCATTCGGGCGCAAATATATTTTTGGCTCGGGCGACGTACTTTGAATCCCTCGCTACGTTCAGGATTCTACTAAAGAAACCCTCGCTACGCTCGGGATTCTACTCTAGAATCCCTTACTTCGTTCTGGATTCAAAAAAGCGCCCTCGCCGTAAAAATATTATTTTGCTCCCTTATAATACAATCTACTATTGTTATACAAGAGTGAAAAGTTGTTTTTTAACCGCGTGCTCAATTTTGATGACCGAGCAAGCGAAGGATTCTAAAATTGAATCACGAGCGGAGCGAGTGATTCAAAAATTAGAATCCTGAGCGTCAGCGAGGGAATCAAAAGAGCACGAGGTGAAAAATCTTTTCACTCGAGTGCAACACGTAACTTTTCATCCCACATTCAATTCTGTTAATTTCTTCGTCACTAGAATCACTCATTTTGGGTTTTTCACTTATTTTCAATTTTCTTGTTTTTAATCGGTTTTAATTTTAAACAATATGACGTGAAAGAAAATGGTGCGCGCAAAGCAAATTAAAAAAGTACCTACACCAAGAAGGTTACGAGTGTGAGTTTTTAACAAATTAAAAACGATTGTATGGAAATTCGGCACCATAGAGGTACAAGTAAATAGGTTTTAATGATGTTTTGAATTCACAAACTTTATAGACGAGTGATATTTACTAACGTGCACACGATGTTCTAAATTCAATTTACTTTATCCTCTAGAGGATAATAACGGCTTTTACCTTCAGATATCGAAGAGTAAAAATACTCTTTCCGAGATGGTGGGATGAAAAAATAATGATTTATTCTAGGTTCTATCACTCGAGTGGTAGATTCACTTGACTATTCAAAAGCACTTGTCAAAGTCAACTCAAGAGTAAAAAATATTTGAATTTTGAATCAGACCTTTTACTAAAATAAATTGCCCGCGACTTCATCCACGTGAATTTAGATTTTATTTATTCCCGCGGGAACTCCTTAATTAGGTATGTCCTACCCCGGGATCAGGGATAGGTTTATCACTTTACCAAATATCGAAATCAGTTGAAAAGAGTAGCAGACAGACAGATAGATACACTTTCGTATTTATAATATTAGTATGGATAGGTACTACACATAAAAAGCACATTTAGTTAGGAGTTTTTTTTTAAATGCATCAAAAATAGCAAAACGTTGGAAGTAAATGGACCAGTTGTGTGTTTAGCGTAAATAGCGTTCTTATGTAAATAAAAATGTTTTTAATGAACTACATTTCGACATACATGAAAGTGTATCGTGATTCGTGGATACATGACCTTGCTTCTGGCTGTTGAGTAAGATCGAGGGCGTATTACAGAAATTAGCAACAATCTTCATACAAACTTACCTATTATTACCTTCCTTATTACAAAGTTACTAGCTGATGCGGATGGGATAAGTTTTTTTTATTTCCACGGGAACTCCTTAACTTTCCGGGATAAAAATTAGCCTATATCACTCTCCAGGTTCTCAACTATACCCATGCAACAAATCACGTTGATCCGTTGCTCTGTTGAGACGTGATTGAAGGACAAACCAACAAACCAATAAACCAACAAACAAACACTTTTGCATTTATAATATTAGTATGATGGATACCTAGCTAAGTATAGAGGTAGCGCGGTGATAGCCTAGTGGCTTAGTGGCCCGGCTTTCTGTTTGGGTGGTTAGGAGTTCGATACCCGGGTCCTCTAATTTATTGGAGTTAAGTGTGTTTTAAGAAATTAATTATCAATAACCAGTGGGCCCGGCAGTCTTTGTCTTGCCCTGGACATGATTGCAGTTCCCCCTACCGAGTCCAATTGTGAATATAAACCAGCCCGGGGTCCACACGAACACACCCAAAAAAAACCATCAAAATCAGTCCATGCGTTCTGAAGTGATGCGCTTACAATTGATTTTATATAAGTAGATTATATACTATAGCAGTGATCGAGGCAGTGGCGATTCCTCTAAGATTGCGCAGCTTGCGCCGCAATACCAATAATTGTGAATAAGTTACTTACCAATTATACTAGATCTATTTAATTAATAGGTATACTAATATTTTATAACATGAAATAGGTACCTTTCACAAAACATAAGTTTATCTATTAAATGATTGCGTTAATCGATCATTATTTAAAATCACGCACGCTCCATGACTACCTCGCACCTTGGTTGTGAGTTGTGAGTTGTGACGTGCGCCGCATCGCCACGTGGCTCGTACTGCGAGAATCTTCGAACTCCGTTGGCCCGCTTACTCCCCGCTCACTACGGGCCGAAGGCGTGCACTATGAGTTGCGCATTGCGAGCTACTCGCTTTTGCCGAAACTCAAAAACTACTCAACCGATTTTTAAAAAAAATTCACCTATAGAAAGCTACATTATCAGCGAGTAACATAGGCTGTATTTTATTTTCAAAAACATTAAAGATCCCTACGAAAATTGCAATAATGTGGATGAAGTCGGAAAAAATTGTCTCATCTGAGAGCTTCCGTGGCGTGCGCTGCGTAAATGGTAAAAGTTACACGAAAACAATGTATGGTGGAATTGTTCCTCTTAAAAAGTTCTAAAAAAAAGTCCGCGACAGCATATAGCTATCTTTTAAGGTCGTCTCACAATAACCGTCATTATGATTTTCAAATTTGGTCTAAAACAATGCTTTACTCGCGAAGGTGTTTTACCATCATAGTATTAATCCTTAACAAAATAAAATGATTGTTCATCTCAAGTATTTAATAATATATCAAATTTGCCCCTACACCATTTAATTCAGATGAATATCTTAGAAGATATCATAGTACCTACCTTATAATGTAACACGCACTAATACTATTATAAAGAAGAGTGAGTTTATGAGGTTGTAGGGGGTAATCTCTGGATCTACTGAACCGATTTTGAATATTCTGGTACCAATAGAAAGCCACAATATTAATTGTGAGTGTCATAGGCTTGGTACGAGAACCGAGATTAACCCGAAAAATTAGGGAGGTCCCGTGGGAATTTAAAAAACTTATTTCACGCGGACGAAGTCGCGGGAATCTGCTAGTGTAAAATAAATAAAAATAGTATTCTTTATTCTAGTAAGTGCAAGTTAGCCCTTGACTGCAATGTCACCAGGTGGTGGGTGATGATGTAAGTACCTACTCTAAGATGGTAGCGGGGAAACCTGTTAGGGATATATCAGTTATATTAATCCTATACTTACCCCTAATCAGTGATATATGAGGTAATAGTAGATTATTAACCAAGGGGATAAAGCAGTGTCTTCTGTCGCGGGTGACGATTTAAATCGCGAGCGTAACGAAGGACTCGAGGTTTACTCCCGAGCGTAGCGAGGGTGTTAAAAACTTCGATAAAGACGAGTCCTGAGTGTAGCGAGGGATTTAAGTTCACCCAAGACTAAGACAGCTTTATCACCGAGGAAAATACTCTACTTTTCGTACCATTTGCGAAAAAATTAACACAATAATAATATGAGATAAGCATTTATTAAAAATAATGACAATTTTTTTTTCTATCCACTACAAGTTAGCGACTGCGATCTCACCTGATGGTAAGTGATGATGCAGTCTAAGATGGTAGCGGGCTAACCTGTTAGGGGCATGGCAGTTATATTAAACCCATCCCCCTATTCGGTTTCTACACGGCATCGTACCGGAACGCTAAATCGCTTGGCGGCACGTTTTTGCCGGTAGGGTGGTAACCAGCCACGGCCGAATCCTCCCACCAGGCCAGACCAGGGAAAATTCAGAAATTATAAATTCCCAAATTGACCCTGCCGGTGATCGAACCCGGGACCTCCGCACGTTAAGACAACAACGCTACACACTGCGCCACGGAGGTCGTCAAAAAGTAAAAAGTCAAAAGCAAATTAAAAGTAAAAGTTAACATTCGAAACATTGGTCCAATTATTGATAGAGAGAGTTACAAATAACGTTTACATCTCTCATATTCGGTAAGTAGGTCCTTATTACCCCCAAATGGAGCTTGTAGGTGACCAATTAGCGCTCTAGGGTAATAATGTAGCTAGAAAAGCCCTAGGGCGGTAAGTAATTAAAAAAAGTATGATGGTTAGATGTACGCGAACTTTTTGAAAGAGTGAAGGGTTTTTTTTTTAATTACTTACCGCCCTCGGGCTTTTCTAGCTACATTATTACCCTGGAGCGCTAATTGGTCACCTTCAAGCTCCATTTGGGGGTAATAAGGACCTACTTACCTCACAATCGAGATGTAAAGCAGAGTAGTTAGCTCGGGTGTAAGCATCAATTGCACCCTCGAACTATAGGCGCCCTCGCTGTGCTCGTGCGCCTAAATATCTCGGGCTGCAATTGATGCCTTACAGCCCTTGGCTACTAATCTACTATTATGTATTTGAAGAAAACAAAAACGCGGCAAATTCCTAGACTAATATTTTTTGTCGGAAAAGCAAAGGCATCAAGCTCATACGGCCTCGTCGGTTTTCGTCATTTTATTTAATAATCATAACTGCATAATAAATGCGTATTCCTTTTTCAAAAAGATGTATAATGCTTTATATACAAACTCAATGGTGTAAACACAGATGTAGTTCAGTATAAATTTCGGTAAGTCACAGATGTAGTGTCGGTAAGTATTCCAAATTTAAATCACATTCTCCCCCTAGAGGATGAATGAAATTCAGTACAATTTTTTTTCCCTGTTTTTAACAGATTAAAAATGACTATTGTTATGTTCGCTTTTTGTGGCATAGAATGTCACTTTTTTGAGCAAGTGGTACGAAAATGTATAAATACTTATGTAACCATCAACTAGCGCAAACCCAAGATTGACCACCAGGAATCGCCACTGGATCGAGGATAGCTTGTGCGGAATCCTGCATGCCCGAGAGTAAGTTGTGTCAAAGTCTGCTAATCCGTACTTGGCTAGCGTGGTGGACTATAGCCGAACCCTTCACATTCTAAGAGGAGACTCGTGCTCAAGAGAGGCCGGCAATTGATTCAAACGATGAATAGCTGCAGCCACTTTTAGAAATAGGCCTCTTTACTTAAAATTCCCCTTAATGTACGTGGCTAAAACGCTATCCGCTAATTTTATGTCCATTTTATTAGATTAATAATTAAGTAATAATAATAAAATAAAATTGGGTATTTGACAACTAGTCAAATCAGCAATATTTTTTTAAACGTCAAAAGTATGGGATTTGTATGAAATATTGCATAGTGACGTCATCAAAGTTCGACGCACTTTTTTACTTTAATCGATAGTTTAAAATAGTTGTTCAACATAAAACTGACAGGGGATATGGATAATATTACGACTTTTGGGAGATCCTCTATTTAATAATCACAAAAAAGAAATTAGAATAGCTGTTGTCAAATTATACCTACCCAATTAGCGCCAAGTCCAGCGTTCTCTTATATTCGACTTTTCTAATCCGATCGACGACAGCCACCCTCCAGATAATGTAGCTCCACCGTGTTGAGCTAGTTATGGTTCTGTACCAAAATCGTAAAAATGGAACCCTTATGGTGCGACTTTCTCCGTCCGTCCGTCCGTCCGTCTGTCACAGTCGATTATTTCAATAACTATTAAAGCTATCGACATGAAATTTGGAATAGTTGTGTATAATAGTGGCCTAACATCATTAAAATAAAAAAAATCGAAAATTATTTTTATTTTAATTAAAAAAGGGGGAAAATCGCGGGTTTGAAATTTCAAAGTATAATAACTATACTGAGTGGGATATCATATGAAAGGGCTATACTTCTACATTCTAAAACAGATTTTTATTTATTTTTGTGCATAATAGTTTTTGAAAAAAATACCGTTCCCCCCCCCCCCCCCCCCCCCCCCCCCCCCCCCCCCCCCCACCCCCCCCCCCCCCCCCCCCCCTTATCTCCGAAGTTTACCAATTGAAAAATCTGAAATAATTATGGTCAATAGAAACTTATGTATATTTTACAGGAAAAATAAAACCAACGCTCTAACTAGCATACTTTTTTTGATATTAACAATAAACCTCTACAAACAAAGTTAGTTTTGCGGTTAATTTCGTCTTGTTTTTAATACGTCATAAATCGTAAAACTTACTACAGGTTTGTACGGAACCCTCGGTGCGCGAGTCCGACTCGCACTTGGCCGGTTTTATTTTTCATGGCGCGCTCCAGACCTAAGACCTTTCGACTATAAAATTTATCACGATGGAACGGAAACCATTGTGACCATTTTCGTGAAAAGCTACTGGGCCAATTTTAATGCAGTTTTTGTATTAAATACGTATTGCTTTAAATCTGGGTAGATTAATATTAAGCTTCAAGGTTATAGGCCGCTAAGGAACACTGCAGTTCGTCTTTTTATTTTGTCTTGTTTACATGCAAACAATAAACATATACCCGGAACACGCAGGTTTGTCAAGCTCAAAGGCTCCCCATCGTGTTTATCGTTTTCAAAACCGTGATCTTACAATATTTATAGGTGGGTACAAGAATAAGAATAAGATTATTTATTTGCGTAATACGCTAAGTACATGGATGGTGCTACATATAGGTAATTGAAGTTGCAGTATAATGCCATGCAATGCGTGCAAAATTAACTATGATAAAAGTTACAAAATATTTTTTTAAGAAACATAATGTCAAGTAGTTAACATTCAATAAATCACAATCATTATACTAATTTTACATACAATCATTCAAAATTTAATTGGTGGATTGAGGTTTTTTGGTTCTCTTTGCCAAATTTCAGCCAGATCCGTTCTGACGTGATTGAGTAACAAACATGCATTTGAGGTTTTTTGGTTCCCGCGGGAACTCTTCAATTTTCCGGGATAAAAAGTAGCCTATGTGTTATTCCAGACTATTATCTATCTCTTTGCCAAATTTCATCTAGATCCGTTTAGCCGTTCTGGCGTGATTGAGTAACAAACATCCATACATCCATACATACAAACTGTCGCGTTTAAAATATTAGTAAGGAGTAAGGATATTTACAGAATCTATCCTTAAGGGCCTCTTGGTGGTTTATTCCTTAAAACATAAATTCCTGATTAGGAATTGTGCTAAAGAGAATTTCTCAAGGTTCTGGGACCCCTCTTGAGTCGAGACTCGAGACCCTTTCATTCTCCGCCCCACGCAAATTCTCATTTTCTATACGCATCCCATTAGGCAGGCAGCAGCATAATATTTTACGCAAATATGAAGAATCCACGATGTGAATGACCGGATACCAGATATTATTATTCGTACCTGCCGAATAACTAAATTTACGAGCTTATGTAAATTGATTATAATATGGGAGTGTCGATGTTTTCATACATACTCATATTACAAAACCGTTATCGTCATTAATAACTTTATTTAAATGTCACTAAACCCTGTTTCACAGTTATTTACAATTTTAGTTAAGCAATATTATAAATTCAACCAATCACAACAAATGAGACTGTTGCAATGATTGATGTAGGATTTACTTAGGTTACAGGTTCCAAAAGAGTTTCTGGATTTTCCACTGTCATACATTTAAAGACTATTAATTTATTAAACTGCATATTATGTTTAGTCGAGCTTGTTATACTATTGATGATTTTTTTTAATGACAAAGTTTCATGGGAGCAACCTTAATTGCATCCAGCAGCCCACAAGTCAGTGTAATATGGTTATAATTCTAACGTAATGTTTAATATTTATACATTGTAACATTTATCTTCTTATAAAAAGAACAACTGCTGAGTTTCTTGCCGGCTTTTATCAGTAGAATCTGCTTTCCGAACCAGTGGTAGAGTCTTGACTTACGTGAAATAAATAAATCATGTAGGTACCTATCGTAGTTAAACCGTTGTCGTTGAATTTTTGTTGTGAGCATAGGTACCTATAATATTTTCTAGGTTGGTTTGGTACTAAATTAATATAAACAATATTAATTAAAGACCTTTAGAATTTTTTTCTTTTTATTCGCAAGATTTTCGATTCTTTTAAGCGGATGAAGCGACGTTCATGTAACTATCAGGTTAAGTAGTTTGATATTGACAATAATCCGTTCCAATTTAAATGAACCTTAGTAGCATAAGCGTTGTACTGTAGACCGCCTTGAATTTAATACACAATTTCCTTTCTAAACGCAAATGCTGGTGGGAACACACTTAAATCGCAACACTATCCGGTGACCGGCACTAACGTGACCAATACTTTTGTGTAACATTATACCTACCTATGTAAGTTTTTTTTAAAAATTTAATAGACTAGCGCTTGGCTGCAATCAGACTTGCTTGCAAGTGGTGAAGCAGCCTAAGGTAGGTACGCGCTTGCCTAGAAGATGCCTATTCACTCTTGATTTGAAGGTACCTATATTAAAAGAGGAGGGGAAAACGGAAGCCGGAAGGGCATTCCATAATATCATATATTTATGATTTTAAATAGGTACATATTTTTAATTTATAATAAATCATGCCTTTGGCTTCGATCGCGTGGATTTGGATTTTAGAAAATCCTTTGGGTGCTCTAAAATTCTCCGAGATAAATAATCTGCATGTTTCCCCGGAATTAAACCTATCTCTTTACCAAAATTCGTCCAAATCAATTCAGTGAATGTGCCGCGAAAAGGTATCAAACAGACACTTTATCATTTTTAATATTTGTCGTCGTCGTCAACAACCGATAGACGTCCACTGCTGGACATACATTAGGTCTCTTACAAGGATTTCCACATGCCGCGGTCTTGCACTGCCTGGATCCAGCGGCTCCCTGCGACTCGTTTTAATCGTACCTATATATTGATAAGTAGCCTTTACACACACAAGGAACCAGTTTTTGTCATTCAACTTTATATGGATGTTTTAAAGTTCACTGATTAACTTCGAGGATCAATAAAAGCTAAACGGGTTGAAACTTGTACCTACTTAAGTATATTAAGTCCAGGTTTGCTAGCTTTGGAATTTGGAAAGTCACAGTGTATTTTTGGATTCGAGCAGGTATTCCTCAGTTGGTTAAAAGCTATGAGATTCCAAATACTTAATTAGCGGATCACAATTTCTATGGACCGTCAATCAACCAACTTGGCGGTGTAACCAGTTATTGCTCCTCAGACTTGGTGAAGGCACTGCCGTGCCCCCCGATTTACTCTTTGTCACCATAAACTTTTTTTTATCCATGGAAGAAATTATTAATTTCATCGTCATGACCGTCCGCCTCCGTGGCGCAATTGGCTAGCGCGTTCGGCTGTTAACCGAAAGGTTGGTGGTTCGAGCCCACCCGGGGGCGATTAGTTTTGTTTTTCCAATTTTTTTTAAGCCTTTTATCATTATTATCTCACTTGTTAGGTAATTTTTTTTACTTATTGAAATTATTTGGTCACTTCTCAATATTTTTTTTGTAATTTTTCTGATATTATTTTAAAAAATATTCACAAGTATGCAGACATGCTACTGCAGAAAGTAGTGGATAATTTCAGATTATTATAACAACCTTCGATAGCTCAGTTGGTAGAGCGGTGGACTGTAGAGGAAATTCATTGATATCCATAGGTCGCTGGTTCAAATCCGGCTCGAAGGAGTATTCTTTTGTTTTATTTTTTTGTAGTATTAAATAATT
Source organism: Erebia ligea (assembly GCA_917051295.2). NCBI lineage: Eukaryota > Metazoa > Arthropoda > Insecta > Lepidoptera > Nymphalidae > Erebia > Erebia ligea. Next base: position 7,428,304 of record OU785241.1, read on the forward strand.
TTTTAACTTTTTAAATTACTTCCCAAAGGGCCAGGCTTTCCGTTCTCAAAGTTTTCAGCTCAGCACGTATTTTTTTCTGTTTTTTATTATAATTTTACACTGATCATAGCAAACAAAATATAGGTAGGTATAACAACAATCTAAAATAGTCGAAGTATTTTCGTAAATAATAATCATAATAAAAAATATTATGCCAATTTCCAATACATATTGTAAGGACATTAAAATACTGTAGAAAAATTCACAACTTACTGTACATCCTCGGTAGTATAGTGGTAAGTATCCCCGCCTGTCACGCGGGAGACCGGGGTTCGATTCCCCGCCGGGGAGGTTTTTTTGTTTTTCCTAATACACAATTATCTTTTCCTATCTGCGTTTTTTGAAAAACTCTGTGTGATACAACAATATTATTTTCCTATTATAAAATCATCAGGCTGCCTTTCCACCAGAGATGTTATACCTACGTTGCTAAGCTACAGATGTGTGTCAACCCTACCAGTAGGAGCTTTTCATTTTCATAGCTAAGATCCACTGAATAGGTAAATCTTAGATCGCTAGATCATATCATATCATACTAATATTATAAATGCGAAAGTGTGTTTGTTTGTTGGTTTGTTCTTCAATCACGGCGCAACGGAGCAACGGATCGACGTGATTTTTGGCATGGGTATATAGTTGAGGACCTGGAGAGTGACATAGGCTACTTTTTATCCCGGAAAATTGAGGAGTTCCCGTGGGAATTTAAAAAAACCTATTCCACGCGGACGAAGTCGCAGACATCAGCTAGTGTTAGATAAAGCGCTCCTATTGGTGGGTTTGTCACACATCCGTAGCTTAGTAACGTAGGACATCTCTGTTGGAAACGCACCCTTACTCGTCCATAATTATGAGGTAAATACTTTTTTTACTGATATTTTCTTATATCAAATAAACTTATCTCTACCACTGGGTTCGGAATGCCATTTCTACCGAGAAGAACCAGCAAGAAACTCGGTGGTTCCTCTTTTTAAATAATTCATTTACAATTATTATATCAATGTGTAGGTATATTTATGTAACCGCTGTCCATGTTATAAAATTGTACCCCACCAACGCTCTTTCATATACTCGTATAACCACTAATATTTTTCGATATTTCGCATATCCTTCATAATATTAAATGTCTAATTGGTATTCTTATGTATACCTAGATGTATTTTGAAACCCATAAACCACAATCAATAGCCTTTGCTCAACTATTGCAGCTCACGACATCAATAACAAGAAACAGTCGACATTATCCTAAAACGGTCGACCACACCTCACTCTTGCTAAATTACCAAGTTCATGTCTTTGTCTATGGTGGCCTTATGACAGCCTTCACCTTTGGGCAAAACTGGGGCAGAATACGCCATTCACTTCCTTGAAGTTGTAATTACTAATCCTGTTTTCTTGAATTCTGCATTTTTCTTAGCATTTGAATTAGGTACCTATGCACTTATGAAATTTTTGCCATTCAAATCGATTTTTTACCTTTAATTGCCCGTTAATTTAATTAAATTTGCATTACCAGTCACAGTCAAAGCAGTAGCACTTAGGGGTCATCCATAAAGTACGTCACACTAATTTCGTGATTTTTTGACCCCTCCCCCGTCCTTGTCACAGTTGGTCACATTTGTGACCTCCCTCCCTAGTGTGACATCACTTATCTTGCAATTTTACATCTAGAAATTATTACATTAAAACAGTACATTCGAAATTAGTTTTATTTCCATTTACTTAATTTTTTTTAAATATTATCAACATCAAATCAAACATATTTTGAAAAAATTAAATAACATTTGGAAATATATTTAATTATTTCGTTAATAGTTCAAATAGTTAAATGGCATTTTAACAAACATTTTTTAGATGTATAAGTTTTTGAAATGTGACGTCACGAAACTTAGGACCCCTCCCACCCCTTGTCACACAATGTCACACTTCGTCGACGTTGTTAAATTCTTTTGGTGCTGCAAATCTTTGCGGGGGTAAGCATTACAAAAATCAGGTTATAAAAAAGGTACTTATACTTACCTACCAAAATCCATACCTACAATATTATAGTCTGAAAGTCTGTCTGTCTGGCTGCCAACCAATTTTAACGAGTTTTGGCACAGAGCTGGATTATATCCAGGATATAAAGGTAAATAGTTCTTATCCCGGAAAATTTAAGAGTTCACGTGGAATTGAAAACTACCTAGCTAAAAATAAGATAGATCTAGATTCTAGATAATAGATTCTTCTGATAAGAATCTTCTGTGTTCCCTCTTGATTATAATAGGTATGGGGCTCTTCAAAGGGCGGGTAAACCAACATCAAAAGCCAGCAAAGCATTGGCGGTTCCTCTGGTGCTGCAAATGTTCAAGTGCAAGTGGTAATCACTTACCATCAGGTGACCCGCCTGCTCGTTTGCTCGCTATATATATGTATATATAAAGAAAAAAGATAATAACGATGTACCTATTCTATAAAGCACGTCAAAGTATCTATAATGCAAATCTAGCAGGTTGTGGAACCGGCTAACAAATAACGATGATTCCCTAATGAAATAACCATAAAAATGAATCGACCGTTCACCCGTATTATTTATTACTATTTTTACGTGCAAAAATCCATAATTCAGATACCAGAGAACAGTAGATATGCCTCTGACAATTAATTACCATACAGAATCTAAGGTCGATGGACCACGCTCAGTTTTTATGGAAGTCATCTTAAAGGTCAAAGTTTTTTGGACTTTTTGTTGATCAATTTAATATCCGCTTCATTAGCACCGCAGCTCGAAGGCGACCTTTAAAGTTATTTCTGCATTGTTAAGCACGTGTACTAAAAACTAGACACAATTTGTCTAGCTTGCAATATTGTGTAGGTATTAATATTTACTTCCAACGAAATGGGAACGTTTTTATAGAGCAGCAAATACCTGCTGCATCTATTATAGAGGTCGACAAAATTTAGTTTTTGCTAGATAGCTGTATCAAAGGTTGGTGTTTGTGAAGGATTCTGCAGTAGAATGACCATTGTTTAGGTAGGTTACACCACAGTGGAGTAAGTATATAGAGATTAAAAAATATAAAATACTTTAGTAATATATAATCAGTTTGAGGCTCACTCGACGCAAGAGGGGTCATATTCTTTCATACATTTAGATACGTTGTCCTGACAATAATTATTTTAAACACAAAAAAAAGAATTAAGTACCTGCTTAGCCAAATAGGTGCTGCCGTTTTGAAGTGACGCGCTTACAATACATTAATACATAATATGACTGTATATTATCAAAAATAAATTATTTTTAACTGATTATTAAATAGAGGGTCTTCCAAAAAACCTAAAATTCACATCCTTGGTTAGTTTTAAGTTTGATAACCATTTTAAAATAAAGATTAAAGAAAAAAGTGCGTTGACATTTTATGACGTCACAACTGTGAATTTCATACAACTTTCATACTAGAAGTGCGTTTTTAAGTTTGATAAAGAGTTGCTGATTTGATTGAGTTGTCATCATCCCTATTGATTTTTAACCGACTTCCAAAAAAGGAGGAGGTTCTCAATTCGGCGCGTATGTTTTTATTTCTAAAGAAGATTTTCGAACATCGAACTTTCAATGGATTAAAAAATATGTATAATAAGTAGGTATGTCCAGTGGTTTTCATTATTTTTGATAACCACTGAAAAAATTAAAATGGACTGAGTTAGAGAATAGGGATGCTGGACCCACGAATCGCTTCATTTTCATAGTCCATAGATGAATAAGTAGGTAATATAACGGTCAGACCTTATTATACATCGACCATACAACTAATAGACTCCTCATATAGGGCGAACACTTTCAGACAACACATCAGACTTAATAGGTCTTATATAATTCCACGCCCTTGTAACAAAACCTACCGAGTTATTTAAATATTAATTAGAGTATATCGATAATTAATTATCGATAAATAATTAATAGGAGTTAGGACCCCATCCCATTTGATTTATGATTTTTTTGACCTTGAGTAGACCAATCAGCGTTTAGTACCCCGCGCCCGCTTACTTGAGTCATTTGACTGAATTGTTTGCATTACGAAAGCATAGTAATTAGGCGTCTATTGGTTGTGTGGTCGATGTTATTATAATATCATGGATGGATTTCATTTATATATTTTACACATAGGTACATAATATGTGCACATCTCTCTAGTGGAAAAACTAGAAAAATAAAATAATAATTAGGTACCTACCTGTACTATTAATTAGTATATTCTAGTCGAAAAATATTTTATTTAAATGATATTTAAATGGTTTTATTGATATCAGCTATTTTTGCTAGCTGGTTTGAAATATTTAAATACTTTAATGTTGGATCGACGAACTCTTACTAATAACTAATTAGCTGTTTTATTTTATTTTCTCCTCAAAATGTATTTTAAATAGTATCGTAGATTCATTGTCATTCCTTTATTATTCGCTTATTTATGCGAAAAATGTCCACTCATGATTATCCAATCTATGATCTATTTTATAATAAATTTTTGACAAAAGGACAGGCAAAATAATAAAGACTATAACCACCCACTACCACTACAGCCCATTAACGTCCCACTGCTGGGCACAGGCCTCCACTCTCATAGGAGAGAGGGAATTAGAGCTTAGACCCACCACGCTGCTCTTAATGCGGGTTGGCGGGCTTTAACGACTATTATCATGTTAGTGATAATAACCGGGACCGACGGCTTAGCGTGCTCTCCGAGGCACGGGGGTGAAACACCGCCAACTTCCTAACTCCGGGCTAGTACTGAGAATTTCTAGTCGGAAAAACCCAATACTTAATTACTTATGACCCGACTCGGGACTCGAACCCGGGGCCTCGTCGGCCGCAGTCAAACATGCTAACCACTAGACCAACGAGGCAGGAAAAAACTATAACAATAATAATAAATCACGTTCAAGCGATTTAGCGTTCTGGTACGATGCCGTGTAAAAATCGAATAGTTACGGGCATGGCAGTTATATTTAACTGCTTTACCCCTAACAGGTTAGCCCGCTACCATCTTAGACATGCATCATCAGGTGAGAATGCAGTCAAGGGCTAACATGTAGTGAATAAAAAAACGTAATTCATAGTCACCAGTTCACCACAAGGTGACACTTACGAGTAGGTACCTTTCATGACCTAAGTGCAATTTCAACGTCTCACGTATTAGGTACCTACGTAATTAACTACAAATAATTATTTTATCGTCGTTGTTTTCTTTACATTAAAACCACATTAGGTATTAGAATTAATAGTCACATATCAAGCATGAATGTTTATTTTACATAATGAAGTAGGTACAGGTAGCAGGGATGTTATGGAGCTCCGTAACCGTAACCGAAACTATCGGATATCCGGAATAAAAATATATCCGTAACCGTAACCGTATCCGTTTCACAAGTTTCGGATAGTTTCGTATAAGGGTGGAGTCTAAATAAAACGACATGTTTCGACAGGTTTTTGTTTCACCGCTCGTGCGCCACGTGAATCTTGCAGTTTGTTTGTTATTTCTAGTCATAACTTCTTTCATTTAACTAGTTAGTTTTTTAAAGTCTTGTGTTAAGTATTAAATTGATTTCTACAGACAAAACCAAACGACCAAAGTCGAGTTTAATTTGGACATTTTTTTATCAAGTTAATGTAGATATCCGTAACCGAAACTATCCGAAAGTAACGGATAATCCGAAATAATTACATATCCGTAACCGTATCCGAAACCGATATAATTTTATTCCTATATCCATATCCGTATACAGATCCGAAATATCATATCATAACATCCCTAGTAGGTAGGTAGGTGTATTTCGCATAAAAATCACATTAGTTATCACGAGATATCTAAACTATGCCATTATTTTAGGAATTCACTTATTATAAAACATTTTACGCTATCTAGCATTATTAGCATCTTTAGGGTTCCGTACCCAATAGATATTATAGGAGACTAGCTGATGCCCGCGACTTCGTCCGCGTGGTTTATGTTCTTTTGATTCCCACGGGAACTCCTTAATTTTCCGGGATTAAAGGTAGCCTATGTCACTCTCGGTCCTCAACTATACCCATGCCAAAAATCACGTTGATCCGTTGCTATGTTGCGGCGTGATTGAAGGACAATCCAACAAACACACTTTCGCATTTATAATATTAAAAAAGTATGATAACTGTATTTTTGGTAATTCCTAGCGATAGTTACCAAAAGTACAGCTAATCTTGCCAACTCGACCGTCTTATAGATTGAATCAGACTAGTATGTCCGATCCGTTCGTCTGCCTGTCAGAGGGCTGTATCCCATGAACCGGAAGAGGTAGACACTTGAAATTTTCATATTGTGCATTACAAAAACTATAAATGAAATCTAAATTAAAACTAACATTACAATCACCATTAAATTAAAACTAAAATAAATTAAATTAAATCTAAAATCGATTATTATAAATTCTAATATCGATATCGTAATGTTTTTTAACCGACTTCCAAAAAAGGAGGAGGTTCTTAATTCGGCGCGTATGTTTTTTTTTTTTAAATAATTACCGATTCAAAAGGAACATGCGAAAAACCATCTTGCCCCGTAAAATGGGGCAAGATAGGACAGGCTAATTACTATCACAATGCACACACATTTGGATTTCTTTGGCGTTTCCATCTTCCACACTAGCACAATACTTGTGTGGCCAATTTTGCCTGTATGCGATATAGCTTTCTGTTATAGGTCCTAGGCATCGATTTACCTACTAAGGATACAACAATTACCTACAAATTAATACTCAAAAAGCGGCCACAACAAACACAGCTAAAGATAATATAGACTGAGACACCAAACGGTTCACAAAAACCAACCATATATATTTATATTTAGGGTTCAATTTTGTAATAACAATTCGACACATACGACATTTTGTCGCCTACTGTACTCATGCGCGACTGAGGCGAAAATTGTTCACAATATCTATTTGTGCACAATTTGACCGTGCCGTTTTTTGCGTTTCGATGGTGCGTCTAAGCCTCTAAGGTATTGGTAAGTCAATGGTCCTAGGTGTTTAGGGCTTGGCGTTGATAAGTCAGGGCAATGGTTTCTGACGGAATTAAAATAACAAACAAAAAATAATTGGCAGTCATAGGGACTGCCAATAGAAGTGAAAAGGCATATTAAACAATTTTAAATATTAAAGAAAAAAATAAAAAAAAAACTTAAAATATAAACCTAGGTTTATAAAATTAGGTTTACCTAAGGGATTAAAGTTTAATTACGAATTTAGTACCTATATTTATATTTAAGACATTTTGTCTTCGTAACAACGCGAGCATGTCGGTGTCGGTGACGCGAATCTACGAGTTTCCATTACCCCCTACCAAAAAGTGCTCAATGCGGCCAAAGAAGTTTTCACTTCAAAAATCTAGGTTGTTGATTCATAAAATTCAATATTAAAAATATTATTGAAATAAAAATATAAGTACTTACATGGTCAACTTTCGTTTGGGTCATTTAGCATGTCATAGCATGTGACCGATTACTTATTGTATTTCCCACAAACTTATCTGACCCGGTGGCCAAAATTGGAACTAATTTTTATGCCTGTATATTTTTTGTTTTTATTTTGTTTGCGTGGATACTAGCGACGCTGTCACCGGGTTAAAGTTTGACCATGTACATAATATTGTAACCCCCCTTGTCGTTCAAGCAACTTGTTTGCAAAAGGTACTAAAATTCTACATCAATGTTTGCAAACCATAGATTTAAGTATATTGCAAACGAACAGCAAAAGGTGGCGATTCCAGTTTTCAATGCCATCTGTCGGTGGTCCACAGAAATACTAAGAAAGCCAGAGTCACCAATAAAACTTTACTGAAACAGGAACAATGAATTAGACAACAGCGCCATCTATGACAAGTTCAACGACTATTTCACCTATGCACCGGTAGGTGTCGCACTCGCATCAACTTTCAAATTCCCAAAGTTTTTAGTTTTCTTTGAAATAAATGGATATAATATAATGTACTCTGTGATAAATGGGTTATCAAAGTAACTGAAAATTAATTTAGGTAAGTATTTGAAACTTGGATGATATTAATCCATACATGATCCATACTAATTGATCGAGCGAAGCGAAAGTCTCCGGGTCTACTTGGGTGGATTGCCACTAATAATTGTCCGTCTGTCCATCCATCCGTCTGTAAGAGCCAACTTCTGAAATCTGAATTAATGAATATACCTACCTACATAATTACTTCAAACTCACAAATGTAATGAAAATCGATGGTCTAAAGCCAAAAATTGCATAAAAAGTTATTAAAATCCTATTAATCCCCGGCTCAGGTACCTAAGCTTTTTAAAAAATTTTAGAATGTAGAAATATTCTTATCTTACTAAAAATAAAACAATATTTCCCATCCATTAAACCAATTTTGATAAAATTTAGTACCGAGGTCGTTTGCATCCCGGTGCGGTGAGCATTAGTCATTACCTACCTACCGAAAGATCAAAGAGTTCTCGAGGGTTTTCAAAATCATACCGTCAGTTCCTACTCGCAAAAGATTTTGGTCTTACATTTTTTTATACATAATTATGATAGGAATAAGTTGTAAACATTTGTAACTTACATAAGCACCTACTATAAATTAGGTTTTCCCAAGGAACTGAAGCACGTCAGCCCCATTGGCTGACGTGCTTAATGGTGAAAACCCCCAAACAAAAATCTTTTCCATAATTTGGATATTGCAACGTTTGTGAATTACTTAAATCTTACTTTACCCTTTAAAACGAGATCCCTGCAGTCAAACTTTGAACCGTACAAAAAAAAGGATAAGATTCTACGCAGCAGGATCTGACGTAACCAAAAATAAATTGTCCCAGGGAGCGTTTTCCGCAATTTTTCAGCGTGGCGCCTTTTCCCCCACTCCCGATTGGTGAATGCAACGTGACGTCATCGCGCCCACGCGTCGTGCGTGACGTAAGTCGATCGATGTATACATCTGTCTCTTTCTTTCCTAGGTCTGACGACACGGCGCAAGTTTCCCGTCTCTGTTTAGCAGGAAAGCTTCGAAATTCAAAACCGTAGGCGTGCGTAGCGTTGTCAATATAGTTGGATCGGAATATTTACTCCCCGTATTTGGGTTAATTTTTATAAAATGGTCGCAGATGTCGTCTGTTATTATATTGTAGTCTTTTTATTCTAAAGACAGAATATTTAAATTTCTTTAGAAATCACACTTGCAGTTTAGCCTGCTTCTAAGACTGCATCATCATATTAAAATATACTAATACTGCTTACTACCTAGATATGAGTCTCCTCTCAGATTGAGATGGGTTTTATTTGTCCACCGCCCTAGCCCTCTCACACCTTAGAGATTAGACATTATGAAAAATTCTCAGTTATGCAGGTTGCCTCATGCTATTGTATATACATATTTATTATGTTACTGTAAAAGCCCGTTGGTTGGTTAATCTTAGGTTTTACCGGTAAATCTTAGGATTTACCGACATGAGTTGGTAAATGTAAGGATTTACAAAAAGAGACAATTTTTTCGGGCTTTTACCATGAGAGGTTAGTACATGCTAGGTTTTACCAGTGCGGCTGGTAAATGTTGGTTTTCTCATGCAAGAGCGAGCGAAGCGAGCTCGGGACTGGGTGCACTCCGACTCGGATAATTTAGGTTCCCCGCAGGAAGTGAAAGTTTTGTAGAATTATCATACTTTATTAAACTAATATTATATTATAAATGCGAAAGTGTGCTTGTTTGTTGGTTTGTCATTCAATCACGAAACAACGGATCGACGTGATTTTTGGCATGGGTATAATTAAGGACCTGTGACATTGGCTACTTTTTATCCCGGAAAATTAAAAAGTTCCCGCGGGAATCAAAAAAACTTAAACCACGCGGACAAAGTCGCGGGCATCAGCTAGTTTTTAATTAATGATGTTTTGTGTAGTATGTTTATATATTTATGTAAAACATGTTTTTTTTATAGAAATCAGTATACAAATAAATTAATAGCTAATTACTTCTGCTAAAATGTATTTTATATTTCAGAAAATATTTATATTTTTGCTCGCATCACGATTTCATTTTTAGTTCGTGGTAAAAATGTCCTAAGTATGCGCCGCGCGTTTCCTTTTCTGCGAAATGTTATCTAACTGTTTGAATACCTTTTGGGAAAGTTAAAGAAAAACAGACTTTTCTGCCGAACGGGTTGGCGCAGTGGTCTTATGAGTGGGTACGATTCCCAACAGGGCCAGTTCATTAAAAAAAATTCAAAATTCAAATGTTTTTTTATTCAAATAAACTTTTACAAGTGCTTTTGAATCGTCGAGTGAATTTTTAATTCCTACCAAGAAGATCCAGCAAGAAACTCGGTGGTTGCTCTTTTGAAAAAAATAATTTACAATTTTATCAATCCATACTTCCATATACTAACTTAATATTATAAATGCGAAAGTGTGTTTGTTTGTTGGTTTATTAGGTTGTTGGTTTGTCCTTCAATCACGCCGCAACGGAGCAACGGATCGACGTGATTTTTGTCATGGGGTATATATCTAGTAATTGAGGACGAGAGTGGCGCTACTTTTTATCCCGGAAAATTACGGAGTTCCTGCGGGATTCAAACAAAACTTAAACCACGCGGAAGAAGTCGCGGGCATCAGCTAGTAAGGATTATTATTCTAAAACACCAAAGTCAACAATAACGAAACAATATGGCTTTAAGTGTTGGCAGGTTGGCAGTATGGCCCTTGATATATATATATCATACTAGTCTGCTTAATACAATACCTACAATATCTACATCTATGACTAACCACCTAGTGCGGGGCTTATACTACCTAGAAACCCTAACTAAATGTCAGTTACTACTTATGACCAGACTTTCTACGAAAATGTTGAATAAAGTGGTGCAATAATTCTAGTTATGGAACTTTTTTCTGTACCACTACAAGTTACGTTTTAGCCCTATACTGCGATCTCACCTGTGTTAAGTGATGATGCAGTCTAGGATGGTAGCAGACTAAGCTGTTAGGGGTATGGCAGTTGTAAGCCATGCCCCTAACAGGTTCTTTTTTTGTATGTTTTGCTAGAAATCCTCCGACATGGCTATCGGAGACCTTGTATAACTTAACACGGTTTTTTTTTGTATAACTAACCCTAACAGGTTAGTCCGCTACCATTTTAGACTGCATCATCATTTACCATCAGGTGAGAACGCAGTCAAGAGCTAACTTGTTGTAGATGAAAAATAAAAAAAAAAATAAAGTTAAACCATACCCCTAATCGGTTTCCACATGTGCCATGGCATCGTGTCGGGACGCTAAATCGCTTGACGGCTTTGCCGGTAAGGTAACTAGGCACAGCCGAAGCCTCACAACAGTCAAACATTCAAAAATTTCAAATAATAAATAGTATTTTCATTTAAATGCATATTTTGTGCATATCTCGCTCTTGTTTAGCGCATATTTGCATGCATATTTTGTGCATATTTCGCCCTTTCTTAGCGCATATTTGCATGCATATTTTGACATTTTGATAGTGCATATAATCCGGTGTCTACTAATATCATATTATGATACCGAGAAACCTATACGTGCAGATATACAGCACTTTTACTTCACAAGTATACCTACTTTCCATTATCGTTCGTCTGTCTAGACCAGTAGTTCCCAAACTATAAACAGTTCCACGAAGACGCGCAGTCTAGGAAACGAGGATGTTTATTTATTAGAGACTCCTGCATTCATTATTTACGTAATAATAGGTTTTCAACTTTTTAATTAAGTACAGCGTTGTTCTGTCTGTAGACCCCTCCGTCGAACAACTGATATGAAAAAATGTACCAATCTCCTTGAATCAAGTAGGTTTTCCTCACGTAATTCGCTTAGAACACAAACTTTTTCTTACACAAAATTTTTAAACCATGCACTTTTGATTAGTTAAACAGAGAGAGAGCGAAATCGCTCTTTGCGACTGTTTAACGTAATTAAGAGCCCTAAGGTTTGAAGCCACTGGTCTAGACAGTTTCATGCACTTGTGGTTTATTCTTTGTAGCGGCTGCAACATGCATAGTGTATTAGGGTATGTTCACTTAGGAGTCATTAATAAAGTACGTCACACTATTTTCTTGATTTTTTTGACCCCTCCCCCGTACTTGTCACAATTGGTCACATTTGTGAGATCCCCCCTCCCTAGTGTGACGTCACATATCTTGCAATTTTACAGAAATTATTTGCGGCGCGGCGCGTGACACTATAGTAGAGCGAGTGTGATACAGGAAATCAGGGGTCATGCTGCCATCACTCGGCCGTCGATTCAATAATGTTGACTTTTGTGTTTTAGAATTATAATTATATATAATAAATAATTATTTATTATTATTTATTTATTATATATATTATTTATATTAGGTATATATAATCCTTATTTTAGGAACGTCAAGGTACCTAACTCTCATTTTGAGTAATATTGCATAAGTATTGCTTTAATTCTGTAATGTAACATTTCTAAACTAACTCCTCTTCCCCCCCGGACCTCGTTCACGAGCAGACGTGCCTTACTTTATATATGTACAATTACTGGGAAGAGACTGACCCCCAAGATACGGGCTATCGTAGTTTGGGGGTCAAGGTTAATTTAAGAAAAGTGCTATTTATTTTGGAACAAATAAAGATTTTATTAAAAAAATAAAGCTAATGGCCCCAGTAATAAGTAGGTAGCGAAGTTGCCCTAAAGGGGTAATTAGCATAATTACATTATAAGTTTAAATACATTTCCGTTAAACTACGAAATAAGTCTTAAATCATTATTAAATTAACGACGCATAAATAGAATAAGTACCCTCCTTTGTTGATCAGCCAATTTTTACAGCGTAATGTAAAATCGAACTGCCATAATAAATGATTTATTTATTTCACATAGGTCAACTTGTATCATTTATGATACGTTAAAACTCTCAGATACCACCAGTTCGGAAAAATATTCTACTGAGAAGAGCCGGCAAGTAACTCAGCAGTTTCTCTTTTCTTAAAAAAGAAAAAGGTTACAGTAAGTAGACAATACAACACAAGTCACAAGTATTACACCGACTTGTGGGCCCACTGGATGCGAGGCCGGTTTCTTCCATTTTGTCATACAGAAAATCATCGATCGTATAATAACCTCGACTTAACAAATGCTGTTTAACACAGCCTTTAAATTTATGTAATGGCAAATCCAGAAACTCTTTTGGTACCATGTTATAAAAGCGTACCTACACTCGACCCCAAAATTTCTGCAACCTGCGCACACGATATGATGCTGTTACTAACTTATGGCGGTTTCTAAATATAAATTCTCAGTACTAGCCCGCTAAGCCGTCGGTCCTGCGCCTGATCTCTCTCCGGTCGTGTCGGATTTTCCGTCCCATCGGGCTATGAGAGTAAAGGAACAGAGAGTGCACCTGTGTTTGCGCACACATTTGTGCACTATAATATCTCCCGCGCAGATGGCTAATCTCTCTAGAGATTGGCCGCCGTGGCCGAAGTCCGGTCGGGAGGACATTATTATTAAATTATGGCGGTTTCTAGTACATCGATTGTACTAGTGTAGTAAAGTCTGCACCCTTACAGCCCTTTCACACGGCAGTCCAGTTTTGCAGGACCGGCTTTTTACTGGATCTGCAAAAACGGACGCTTTGTTCACACGGTAGTTCAGTTTTGCAGGATCCAGTAAAAGCAAAACTGGACTGCCGTGTGAATACGGTTGCATCCTGTTTTTGACCATTCCTACGCTAGTGATCAGGCGAAATGGACGTGAATACTTTGCTAATATTCTATTGGTATTATCGGCGTCGTCGGCAGCGAAATAGAAGATTCTGGGTTCATCCTATTCTGACACAACGCTCGAATAATAAATATAGGCGTAATTTCAATTAGTGTAATAAGAAATTCGGGATCAATATTTGTTTGTTTGTTTGCGACATTTTTCGACGAAACACAACCTTCTCGGCGCCGCGCAAAAAAGCAATGCGCGAGCGCTACACATGCGCGGGTGGCGGGCGCGGGGCGGGGGCTGCCACCACTCCACTATCCCGCAAAAAAACAGTGTCCAGCAAAAAACCGCACGCAGGAAGCCGTGTGAACACTGCTATTGAAATATATGTGTGATTAAACGGGATCCCGCTTTTTACGGGACTACGGATCCAGTTTCTAGTGACAAAACCGAATGGCACAATTCGACCGGAACGGTTTTTTGCAGGATCCCGCATGCGGGATGCTCGTGTGAACGCTAGCATTATAAACACACTAGCTGATGCCCGCGACTTCGTCCGCGTGGTTGAGGTTTTTTTGATTCCCGCGGGAACTTCTTAATTTTCCGGGATAAAAAGTAGCCTATGTGCTATTCCAGACTATAATCTATCTCTGTGCCAAATTTCATCCAGATCCGTTCATCCGTTGGAGCGTGATTGAGTAACAAACATACATCCATACATACATACATCCATCCATCCAAACTTTCGCATTTATAATATTTATATGGATTCGCCATCAAACGGGATCCTGCAGAAAACGAAATCCTGTAAAAAACTGGACTGCCGTATGAAAGGGCTGTTACGCAGTCGAAATTCCGGGGGCTCGTACGAAGCGATTTGCTTCCTCGTTTCTAATTCGAACCGCTAGGATATGGAATGCCCTTCCGGCTTCCGTTTTCCCCTCCTCTTTTAATATAGGTACCTTCAAATCAAGAGTGAATAGGCATCTTCTAGGCAAGCGTGCTCCACCTTAGGCTGCATCACCACTTGCAAGCAAGTCTGATTGCAGCCAAGCGATGGCATATATAATATTAAAAAAAAACACCTATTTGCTTTTAAAGATTAATGTTCTGCGGTCTGCCTACAAAGACTATATTATGGTGACCTTTAGTGACGTCAAAGCTCTTGGCATCAAAGTTTGTCTGTAGAGAGATAAACGCGGCCTTGGTCTAGACAGGCCGGCGCCTGAGCGTCTAAGCGCAGCCTCCCACATACTCGTACCTACACTAGTTGTTCGTAAATGATTTTAGCTGATGAATGAAAGGTTAGGTATTTCTGTTTGGATTATATTGGGACCAGTTGCATATTATAAACTAGAGGTCGCCCGCGACTTTATTTTTGACTAGCTGATGCCATAATGCTCGCGACTTCGTCCGCGTGGAATAAGTTTTTTTCAATTCCAACGGGAACTCCTTAATTTTCCGGGATAAAAAGTAGCCTATGTCACTCTACAGGTCCTCGACTATACCCATGCAAAAAATATCACGTCGATCCGTTGCTACGTTGCGGCGTGATTGAAGGACAAACCAACACACTTTCGCATTTATAATATTAGTATGATATGATTTCGTATGAGATTAGTATATTAGATTTCCCGCTGCAAAATGCCTAGGCTATAGAGACTAGCTTAGAGAGCATAGCCTATGGGATGGATTTTCGTAAAATTGCTTTATTATCTGAAACTAATAATAATCATTGAAATAGGTATATAAAATTCTACATCAATGCTAATAATCTTCGATAAGCCGTTAATAAGCCGATTTTCAAGTCTCTTACTTCAAAAACTAAGTACTTTCATGTAAGTTTCCAACCCCCATTTCACCCCTTTAGCTAAGTGAATTTTCTCAAAACTGTTTCTTAGCTGAAGTCAACACTATAGGAGAAACCAACCTTACAAATTAAAGTTTGTATGCTTTATAAGCCCTGAGATATCGTGATTAGTCAGTGAGTGAGTGAGTGAGTGGTATTTCGCTTTTATATATAGTAGTTAAGAAGATAGATAAAACAAGTAGGTACTGATTTAAAAAAAAAAACCGGCAAAGTGCGAGTCGGACTCGCGCACCGAGGGTTCCGTACAAACCTGTAGCAAGTTTTACGATTAATGAATTTAATGAACCGCAAAACTAACTTTGTTTGTAGAGGTTTTCTGTTAATATCAAAAAAACTATGCTAGTTAGAGCATTGGCTATAGTTTTCCTGTAAAATATACATAAATTCCTATTGACCATAATTATTTCAGATTTTTCGATTGGTAAACTCCGGAGATAAGGGGGGGGGGAACGGTATTTTTTTTGACTTTTTCCCCGATAAATCAAAAACTATCATGACTAAAAATAATTAAAAATCTGTTTTAGAATGTACAAAGTAAACCCTTTCATATGATACCCCACACAGTACAGTTATCTCACTTTTAAATTTCAACCCTCCGATTTTCCGCCCTTTTTAAATAAGAACAAAAATAATTTCCAATTTTTTTTAATTCCAGTGTCTTTGGGCCACTAATATACACAACTATTCCAAATTTCATGTCGATAGCTTCGGTAGTTACTGAAATAATCGAGTGTGACGGACGGACAGACAGACAGACAGACAGACAGACGGAGAAAGTCGCACCATAAGGGTTCCATTTTTACCATTTTGGTACGGAACCCTAAAAATGAGTGGGACCGCGGTTACGTCTTATCATGTAACCTGCCTATACTTTATTATTGACGAGATGATACCCGTGACTTGGTCCGCGTATGGATTTGAGAATTCCGCGAGAACTCTCTAATTTTCCGGGATTAAAATTAGCCTAATTATGATGCTATCTCCGTTTCAAATTTCAGCCAAATCGGTTCAATCGTTGCATCGTGAATGAGTAACAAACATCCAAACTTACAAACTTTCACATTTATTTCACATTTATTTAGTTGGATTATTGTTAAACTTTTAGAAAGAGCAACCGCGAGTTTCATGCTGATTTTTCTCGGCAGGTTTGGCATTCCAAACCAGTGATAGATTTGACGATTCAAAAGCACTCGTAAGTCTTTATTATGAATAAAAACACATTTTAATTTTGAATTTTTAACCGGTTATTTGCACTGCATCAAGTCTGGTTTAAAGGTCTTACCCTACTTGAGATATATACGGAGCGGCGCGTCGCGTCGTCCCGGCTCCATACAACCACATACCAAGAATACTTTTTTTATTGTGAGACTGGCTTGCGCTTGACGACAATCATGCTTAGTGCAAAGCAATGATGAGGTCTAGGTTGGAACGCGCTAGAAGATCCCCATTCACTCTTGCCTTGAAGGTACCTAAGTTATACTTTCCGCTACGTGCCGCGCCGCGCCACGCTGTGCCTCTGTAGTGGAGCTTGACCTTAATACTTATAACTTCATGTGTTTGGGCACATTGGATTTGTCTTAACAAGTATTATCTGATGGGGTTTGGAGTCTGATCGCTGCAGAAAAGCTTGTTTTTTTTTATCCACTACTAGTTAGCCTTTGACTGCGATCTTACCTGATGGTAAATGATGATGCAGTCTAAGATGGTAGCGGGCTAACCTGTTAGGGGCGTGGCAGTTATTTTAAACCCATACCCCTATTCGGTTTCTATACGGCATCGTACCGGAACGCTAAATCGCTTGGCGGCACGTCTTTACCGGTAGCGTGGTAACTAGCCACGGCCGAAGCCTCCCACCAGGCCAGACCAGGGAAAATTCAGAAATTATAAATTTCCAAACCCTTTAAAAATACTTATTAGTACAAAGTTATCTTCTTTGATATTCAGAAGTACTTGTACTTTATTTTAGCGTTTCTAATTCCGAAGCACGTTGATGAATGAAGGACACATGACGTACCTATTATTATATTTTTCTGCTGTCTGATTTCCGTCTAGCCCCGTCGGCGCCGGAGATTCAATGCGCGCGCATTTTTATCTGCATCATATTAGAAAAATATGCATCCATCCAAAAGATACAAGGAATATTTATAGATTTATCTTATCTCCCGTTAGACAAAATGATCAAATAAAATCTAGATCAGACTGCCACTTCGTCATCGTGGGTTAAGGTAGACTATAATACTCTTATAAGTCTGGTGGAAGGCTTCGACCGTGGCTAGTTACCACCCTACCGGCAAAGACGTACCGCCAAGCGATTTAGCGTTCCGGTACGATGTCGTGTAGAAACCTGCTAGGGGTATGGGTTTAATGTAACTGCCATACCCCTAACAGGTTAGCCCGTTACCATCTTAGACTGCATCATCACTTACCATCAGGTGAGATCGCAGTCAAGGGCTAACTTGTAGTGAAATAAATAAAAAAAGGTACTGGTGCAGTTTTTCTCACTTGTTTAAAACGCTTATTATAAACTCAGAAAACTTTTGTATAAATTGTTACGATTTTGACTCCGAATGCCAACGTCTACACCGTAGAGCTAACCGTAGCGCTCTTGTAGCGTGGCGCTCTTGTAGCGTGGCACTCTTGTAGCGTAGTGCTACAAATAAGGACAAAAACTCACTACTTTCAGGACATGACTAAAAATCAGTGCAAAATAAGTTTCGTCGGGTCAATCAGGGCCCCAATCATGTAAGAATGTCCGATCAATCGTTTAAGATTTTTGTCAAAGTAAAATAAAACATAACTGCATTGAATTAAAGCACAATTTCGTCTGCCCATTCTTATACGTTTAGGTATGTACGATACCCTAAACGTATAAGAATGGGCAGACGAAATTGAGCTCTAATTCAATGCAGTCATTGTTTATTTTACTTTGACGAAAATCTTTAACGTTTGATGGACCATTCTTACGTAATAGGGGGGCTGACCTGTGCAGCATTCTGGCACTATTTTATCCAGATGCTATTAGGATGACAGTTAGCATTCTACCCTTTTCTCTCGAGTGACTGTCATCATTAGAGGAAAAGAGATAAACCTATTTTTAACATCTTATAGTATTCGTATAGAGTTGTACACATAATTGTATCTGTAAATATGATTTTGGTGAATAAAAAATTTAATATTTTGATTTAGTCATGTCGCTTCGCACTAAACTAATATGTGATTT
Organism: Erebia ligea; assembly: GCA_917051295.2. Classification (NCBI taxonomy): domain Eukaryota; kingdom Metazoa; phylum Arthropoda; class Insecta; order Lepidoptera; family Nymphalidae; genus Erebia; species Erebia ligea. The sequence continues at coordinate 7,447,165 of OU785241.1, forward strand.
TAATAGTAAGCTACATTATCTATGTAGCTTTCTATATATATATCTATGTATGCTTCAAAAATCTAGATTTTTAAACAATTACACTGATCGTCCTCCATCTACGAATAATTCATTATGTAATCTTCACGATATTTACATCATACTAATATTATAATACTACGTGATTTTTAGCATGGGTATAGTTGAGGACCTGAACAGTGACATAGGCTCCGTTTTATCCCGGAAAATTAAGGAGTTCCCGCGGGAATCAAAAAAAATTAAACCACGCAGACGAAGGCGCGGGCATCAGCTCTAGTATTATTAAGTCTTTTTTCGAGCATTAAATCAATGCTGGAAGGTACATTTTATACATTATCGGTTAATAAAATCGGACATCTCATAAGGTTTAGCTAGGGTTTGCAATCTCATAAGGTTTAGCTAGGGTTTGCAATATTAGCGCCCAATTATTTTACAATATTAGACAATATTTTAAGATAATATTTTCTTTAAGACTTGATTGCAGAACTTCGACTTTTCTCAATTTTAAAAATGCAATAAATATAAGCCTTCCGGAAAAATCTCTGTATGATAGTAAAAATAGAATTAAAATCTTTAGAACTAGATATTTAAGTACCTATTTAAGATTGCATAATAATAAGATTAAATAATTTATCCTATTTCGGTGTTGCTAGCACTTTAATATAAAGTACTTAGAAAAGTACGTTTATCTGTAAAAATCCAAGTATAAATTAACAGACGTAAACAAAATAGACAAATAACAAACAATCTATTTAAAATCCCTACGTAGACAGTGAATCTACGCCGTAGCCGGCCGTAGCGGACGTTACATTGACATCATCCGGTTAAAAATAGACACGGAATGTTTGATACCACCACCTTGTGACCGTCTTATCAGGCTCACCTTACTTCCACGCCCTTACTTCGTTTCAATCTCAATCGAACCTCAATGGCATAAAAACAAACTGTTTTGACTCGTGACATAAATGTATGGAACTTTTGAACGGGAGCACCTCGTCCATACATGCGCGTAGGTGTATTTTGGCGGGTAGGCAGAACGCATGCGCTTCCCGCGGCCGTCCGCAGTCCTGCCACCATTCTTCAGTTGCACGCAGACCGCCGCGGCGAGCTGACGTGTCGTGACACGCTCGACTTAACCACCGTATTGCCAACAAAAAACAACTACAAAACGTTATTTAACGATAAAAACTAGTGTTAAACGTTGGTTTAGAAAGAAAGGAAGATTTTAGTGTGCACTGTGAGGATTTCATGCAAGCAGGGAGGCGTGAAACGGTAAACAAATAGCTGATGTGCTGTAGCGATTTTTGTGAATGAAATTTAAGATGGAGGACGGCTGGTGCGCGAGTTTATAGGCGGCGTCGTCGTTAAGTTTTGCACCTTTTACATCTGTGGAGTTGGTTGCTTTTTCTTGGGTTTTCAGGTTGTGGTGGTGGTTTCGTGGTGGTTTGGGTGGGCGATAAGGTGGTGGCGCGTGGCTTGTGCTCGTGTGCGTGCGATCGAAGTGGATGAATGGGATGACGTGGGCAGAGACGCGCAGAGGCGGGTTGTTAATGTGTGTTTGATAACTGACTTTCCCCGAATGCCTGGCTCCTTGTCGACCATTATTTTTAGATCAGATTCGCGAATGTCTACGGTTTAACGTCGATATTCGTCTACCCTTTACTTGGGAATATTGCTTAGTTTAGGTTACTAAACGCCTTTCTTTTCAACACTAGGAAATATTACTAGAGATAAGAATAAGTATCTATTATTTTTGTGTCCTTTGTAAATGATAAATGATTTATTTATTTCATGTAGGACAACTTGTGCCACTTAAGATACTTTAAGACTCTACCACCGGTTCGGAAGGTGATTCTACTGAGAAGAGCCGAAAAGAAACTCAGTACATTACTGTACATTCTTTGAATTGTGTTTTAAGACCATTTTGCTCAGACTCCTTAAGCATATACTTAATTGTAAAATCAACACTATTAATATCAGAATTAAATTCAAATCGTTACATTCAGTGGTTTTAAATCGATATTGCAACCTTCTGTATAATATTAAAGAGCAATATCGCCGCTGTCTCGAGTTATTCGTATTCGTGTATAGGAATGCTAATTTTACAGCAATCTATTTCTGGTTCAATATACATATTTAATTCAGGTAGTAAGTACTTATTTAGTTTCTTTCTGGTTCGTTTTATTCAGCACGACATTCCGAACAAATGCTAGATACCTACTTACTACACAATTCAAAATCACTTTGTAAAAGGTTAATAAGTAGGTATAATAAAAAGAAGTTTTTTTCGTTTTTATTTCTTTTTCTGTAACCTTGTTCTCTTTGTGTGTAAACACAACATAAATAGCCTTTGCAAACATGTATCTCAATTCTTAAAAAATAACAACTTACCTACTTGTGTTTCAGCATTTTTGAATAGAGGAACTGCGCCAAAAAGTGCTTTACCGCTACCACCCGCTACACCCAACCCTTAGCCAATACTTAATGGGTGCAATGTATATACTTAATAAAAGCTATCTCTATAGTTTAAATCGTAGAATCAGCCATATAGGTGATTTTAATCAAAAGAAATAAAAAAAATTTGAACAATCTAAACTCATTTAATTTAACTAGCAATTATAACCTGTATTATGAGATCTATTATTTAGTCAGAAATGGGAAAAACAGCAAATCTAAACGTTGTTTAATGACAACTAATCGACTCTATTATTTCGACGATTCAATTCGTGATTTGCATAGATTTATAATCCGCTGCGCTCCCTGCCAGCGAGACCAAATCAAATCTATGGTGATATGCTACATTTTTTTTATTATAAACTAGTGGGCCCAACAGACGTTGTCCTACACTGAACCTAGAATTTTGAATATAAACCATCCGGGTACCCACTCAAATACACACAAAAATACTATCAGAATCGGTCCAGCCGTTTTGAAGTAATGCGCTTACTTAAACATTCGGTAATAAATTTACTGTAGGAAATAGTATATTGTGTGCCTAGGGCACCCCGCGGCACACACTATATTTTTCATAATATAATCTGCTTATAAGTGTGAGTTTTATTAAAATTGTATTTTATATTTATTTTAGTTGCTAGGTTGTTGTTTACATATATATTATGATATCTGTCAGTTTAGTTATTGGTTAAAAATTACAATTTAAAAGGTTTGAAATAAACAAAAGATACTCTGACAGGATTGAAAGAATGGTTTACTACCCGCTGAATGACGTATTCGTCTCAAAATTGACTAGTTTCTGGTGGCTCAACAGGCATTGAAACTGGCACTTTCAATGCAGATTATATGAAAACTTCTTTTAATTGGGAAAAAAGTAACAATTATTTACTATACTAATACATAAATATAAATGCGAAAGTGTGTCTGTCTGTCTGTCTGCTACGCTTTCACGACTCATCCGTTCAACCGATTTTGATGAAATTTGGTACAGGGGTAGGTTGTATCCCGGGGAAGTGTATAGGCTACTTTTTATCCCCAAAAATTAAAGAGTTCCCGCGGGAATCAAAAAATCCTAATCCACGCGGACGAAGTCGCGGGAATCATCTAGTTTAAAATAAAGTAAACAATACAGGAAAACGTAAGTTATACATAGTTCAAAGGTTGCAGCTGATAGAGAATCGATATTACGGTCATCTGTCAACTTACAAAATCATACAAAACTGTATGTGCCAGCAACAATTTCATGCATTTTTATTTGTATAGATTGTCAAAATAGCGTCTTTGCTTGAATGAAATGTTTTACCTGCCACTTGAATAAGACTGCACGTCATTCACACGATTAAATTAAAGCTATATCAAGCTCCCTGTAAATTACAAACTCCAAATATAAGTTCTGTCGGCACGTGTAAGCATTTTGTTTGTAAATACATTATCATCACTCCCGGCTTAATTCTGATTCCATTCAATTATATGAATACATTGGTTATTTTAAGTTTTTATTTTCATTAACAATTAGTTACAATTTTCCCACCACATAAACCAAGGAAGCTGGGTTTAAAAAATATTATTAGTAAATTAATATTAGTTACAATAATATCTGTCAATCTCCAGGTCCTCAAGGCATGCCAAAAATCACGTCGATCCGTTGCTCCGTTGCGGCGTGATTGAAAAACGAACCAATAAACAAAAACACTTTCGCATTTATAATATTAGTATGTTTTAAAGCCTTATTAATGAATGAAAACTTTCTTAACTTATACGCAGTTAAAAACGCTACGTTCCCTTAAGAATTTTATGCAAGGAGGTTTTCTGACTATGCAGACGTTCAGCCATTATTTTATGGGATCGTAGGATGTGTAGTAAATTAAAGAACGAATATGATTTAAAAATATCAGCCGATCCCAACCCATTGACGGTTGGGATTAAACAACAGTTGCAAGATTTGACATTAGAAACAAACCCCGAACATTTCAAGTAAAATAAAAACTCGTAATAATAAAAATAAATTGCAAGAATTACACAAAAATCAATAGTTTAATTAATAATTAATATTGCTGTGGAATAAATCTTATTATATTTATATTAGCTGTATCTTTAAGTTTGCTTAGACTTCAGTAAATTTTTCTTCAGTCATTGAATGAATGAAATCCAATTTTTAAAAACGTTGCCGACGACAGAAACATGATATTCTGTGATCTTTGACATTATCTGTCGTTCGATCTTGGACCGTCTTCCGGTTGAAAATATTGCGATTTTCACCGTGGGATCTGTAAATAAAAAATTAGATAATGCGTTAATTTCTTCCGTATGGATTTAGTTTTTATAGAAATCTCGTGGGATCTCTTTTATTTTCCACACTTGTTTCGCAATAAATTTAAAAAACACCCGACACATCACATCCTATTACATCAGTAATAGGATACCAAATATCGAAACAATTAGATCTGCGAAAGTTGCTCACATCCCTTCATCGTCTAGAAAATAGCTGATAAACTTAAAATGACTGAACAAATGTTCTAAAAAAAACTAAATCAAAATCAGTTCATCTATTTGGGAGCTACAATCCCAAATATATTTATGCTTCACACGTTAAACTCCTAACAAAATAATAAAATTCCACAATCTTGACAGACATTACCTGTTAATTTTTTAGCCTTTATATTATCCGTTATAGCCTTTACACAAGTTTTAAAACTCCGTTGAAAGCACAGAACATATAATAAGAGGTTAGAAAGGCGATGTGGGCGGGTCACGCGCGCCACTATGTTGAGCGAACGCTCATTTATGGTTCAAACGTACTAAAAACACACCTCAGTCGGCCGCGGACTGTCTTGGGAAGTTTTACGCGCAAAAAAGTGTTTAAAATGCCTTCTTGCGCGGTAATAACCTGCAGAGCTAGAAGCCAAAATGTCAATGTGACTAATGGCAAGATATCTTTTCATCGGTAAGTACATTATACCTTGATTTTAAATGATTTAATTGAAAATACTAAAGACATTATGTTTTCCTTCACTAGTGTGACTGGATCGCAAATTTGTATGTACATCGCTGGTGCGAACAACGCGCTCCAACAGAGTCATGTACGCGAGCGGCAATGTAAAGCGTAGTGCGTATGAACGATCAACTCCACTTGTTACCTGGTATTACCCAATAAGAGTAACTTGTCGATAGGGCTGAGTAGCATTTTTCCACCGTATCGATAAATAGTTTATTTGTTTCTGAGTTTATTATTATGAACTTTTAATGATAGTTACAGATTTAGATTTTAATCATAAATGTTTGAAATATTGTTATAGTATTTTGTGTTTGTTGGTTTTGTTGTATAGTGTGTTTTAAATATTGTTGATGTATTCAAATAAAAACCATTTGTAAACCATAGTTGTTTTTTTATTTTATTTATTTCTTATAAAGAAACAGAAATAATAAGCAAAAGAAATATCATTATGTCTCCATACATTTTTTTAATCTATACTTATAATAAAACTGTAACAGGTCCAATTCTGTACATTGAAGATATTTTGAAAATTTTTTTTGGAGGTCACTCATTATTCGATACTGAAGCCAAATCTGTATTTTTTTTTAATTTTTATCTGTCTGTCTGTATCTTGGCCGCGCATCACGCCGAAACTACTGAATAAATTCAAACTTGGCACGATTTGAGCCCATACTACGAAGTAGGACATAGGATACTTTTTATCCCGAAATTCCACCCCCGAAGGGGTGAAATAGGGGTTGAAAGTTTGTATGAAAGTCCTTAATTTCTCAAGTTATAGCCATGAAACAGCATTTGGGCTTTCGTTAAAATATGAAGAAGTACGTGTTTCACTATTATAGGGGGATTATACCGTGGTTTAGTAATATAGGATACTTTTTATCCTGGAAAATTAACTGAAAAACTTATTCCACGCGGACGAAGTCGCGGGCATCAGCTATAAAGAATATACATACATACATACATACTTTTTATCCCGGAAAATTAATGAGTTCCCGCGGCAATCGAAAAAACTTAGTCCACGCGGACGAAGTCGCGGGCATCAGCTAGTTTAAAATAAAATAGTAAAATCTACAGACATAGAGTCCAACTTAAGTTAACAATATGAATATTGACATGCTGTCGACCGTACGAAAAATAAACATCGATAAAAAATATTATTTTAGTCAATCCCTAGCGTACGTTGCTGTTTTACACGACAACACGCGCAAGTTTAAAGTTTCACTAGTGTGCGTAGCTTCGCCAATCGCAGCGCTTTTTTCTGCCTCACGCACACATGGGAACTCTCGTGTGTATTCGTTTAGATTAGTAGTAGTGAAGAATGGTGGGATCAAAACGGCGACAGCGGTTTCCGTACAAAATTTGCACTAGGGCCTTTCTAACCTCTTCTTATATGTTCTGTGGTTGAAAGTATGCTCCTAAAAAAGGTTTTTTACTGTTATTATCCTAATATGATTGTAGATTATGTACTTACTCTTATGTGATAAAAGAGCTATATTATATTTTCTCGCTCCAGCTATACTTGAGACTGCAGTTACTTACGTATCCACACTAATAATTATTATTTTTGTATTTTTTTAAGAGCAACCGCTAAATTTCTTATTTTCTTAATGGCTCTTCTCGGTAGGAAATAGGAATTGCATGCTGAAACTGCAGTGGTAGATTCACTTGACGATTCAAAAGCACTTCCAAAAGATGAATTAAAATTTGTTTGTCCATAGGTATCTACCAATATCCTGAAGTTGAATAAAAAGTGCAAGGAATGTAAACGTATACAAGCACCCTAGTGCTAGTGTAATATAAACTGTTGAACTGACCCGAATGTGTGCAGCAAAGACAGCCTGCATCGAGCTATGACCATAGGGGGACGCGGGCAACACGTCTTCTACAGAATATGATAACGGTATGTACCTACATTAACAACAACTGTATACTAATACAAGCAAACACTCCTTTTTTTTACGACCTCCATGGCGCAGTGTTGAGCGCTGTTGTCTTAACGTGCGGACGTCCCGGGTTCGATCCCCGTCAGGGTCAATTTGGGAATTTATAATTTCTGAATTTTCCAGGTCTGACCTGGTGGGAGGCTTCGGCCGTGACTAGTTATCACCCTACCGGCATTAATGTACTGCCAAGCGATAAAGAGTTCCGGTACGATGCTATGTAGAAACCGACTAGGGATATGGGTTTAATAAAACTGCCATACGCCTAACAGGTTAGCCCGCTACCATCTTAGACTGCATCATCACTTACCATCAGGTGAGGTCGCAGTCAAGGGCTAACTTGTGGTGAATAAAAAAAAAATATACAAAGAGAGAGATTTTATGCACAGGTAATCATTTTCATTGTAGTCACCTACTAATCATGAAAGAAGAAATCTTAAAGTTCAAAAATTCAATAGTTAAATTAACTCAATATTGGACTAACTGTTTGACAAATGGCACCCAATATGGGTCTCAAAGATTAGCAAATGGCGACCATTAAGGCCAAGGGACTCAATATTTAAGAAAGGTCTCCCAATATGTGTCAGTTTAATATGGCACTCGAAGCTTAACAAATGACACCCGATATGGGGCTTAAAGTCTAGCAAAGATCTCTAGCGCATCCCAATATGAAACTAAAAGTTCAACAAATAGTATTTAATAAATGGCACCCAAATGGGACTCGAAGTTTAACATGTCCAATAAAAAACTTAAGGTAACCTTATAGTGATATTTTACATCAAATGTCCACGTAAGTAAATCTATTTTTACTATACGATAGAACCAGTAAGGACAGCAATCAAGCTATTTCATATTATAATGGCCTGTGATATGCGTCTATTATGTACGACGTCATTAGCGTCTATAAACTATTAATATTTAAAGTACTGTCGTCATTGACGACAAGTCATTTCATTTGACTTAGGTCGCGTTATAAAACCAAGATTTGATCGTAAGCTTGAAGTCATTGACGACAAGTCATTTCATTTGACTAAGGTCGCGTTATAAAACCAAGATTTGATCTTAAGCTTGAAATCTGTAAGAACAACGGACATACCGAGCCCGCCATACTGCACGGCCTAAGTCATTTGGCTTCAAGCCATTTGACCATGAGTGCGAAATCCGTGGGCTGTGAAATCTAACCGCGCGTAGTTGAAGGAGGCCCCGTCGATCGAGGATTGGGTATTTGACTTTTTTTTTATTGGTGATAGGCTTGCGCTTGACGACAATCATGCTTAGTGCAAAGCAATGATGAGGTCTAGGTTGGAACGCGCTTGCCTAGAAGATAATAATTATAATATAATAATTATAATAGACGTCATAATAATTATATTTATTTGCTCATTGGTTATTACATAGGGTGATTCGACAGCTAGTCAAATTAGAAACTTTTTTCAAACGTCGAACGCGCACTTTAAATCGATTAGAGTAAACATAAAATTAGCAGGGGACGTGATGCAACAGTCTTTATTTATTGATCAGTGATCACTAAATAATAATTTCTTTTTGAACTAGGCAAAATCCCAGTTCGAAATTCGAGTGTTATTTTGGACTGATGCCGTGATTGGGCAAACATTTTTGGACTTGGGAGTTGGGGCAAATGACTTATCTTCAATTTTAAGCGTGTCTTTGCCAGAATGATGTTAGCAAACGCATGCCAAGTCCGTGGACTCATGAATGGTTCTTCTTATTTGGCGTACACTTTGATGAATCACTATTATTTTTTTTCAACTGGAACTATAGTCGATTGTATGTAGGTATATTTGCTCTTTTTAACCGACCTCAAAAAAGGAGGAGGTTCTCAATTCGACTGTATTATTATTATTATTTTTTTTTAATTTTTTTTTTATGTTTGTTACCTCAGAACTTTTGACTGGGTGGACCGATTTGGATGATTCTTTTTTTATTTGAAAGCTGGTGCTTCCCGTGTGGTCCCAATTCAATTTGGTCCAGTTCTGACAATGGCATCCATGAGAAAATCATATAAGTCTTAGATTTGCATTAAGTGTGTGCGTGACAAATGGACGCATAACTCAATATCAAGCCAACCTATTTCGATGATTCTTTTGTTATTGGAAAGGATGTACTTAAAGGGTAGTTTGATGAGAGTTTGGTTCGGTTCTGATACAGAAAAAATTGTGAAATAAAAAATTTTCAAAAAAAAAAAAACCGACTTCAAAAACCACAAACACTAAAAAGTAAAAAATAATTTAATTTATTATGTATACAAGAGTTAATTTAGTTCTATAATATCATTTTTTGGAGCCGGTACCAATTAGCCGCATGAACCGTCTACCTACTCTTCATTATTGTTGACGTGACTCCACATTGGCACCGACTCCAAAAACACATAATATATATCATTTGGCACACATAGTATAAAATAACTTGTTTATGTACATTATTGAACCTATTTTCACGCCACTTGGCTACAGGCATGGTACGCGCATAATGAGTTTCCTTCCTGTTATCCCACTTCTGTCCTGCAGTAGCGCAGGCCTCGCATTCATGCTAAAATTGAGGGCAACGCTAAGTATATTTGCATCCAATTAATATAATATTATTACCTCGGCATATTTATGGGGATGCATAAAAAATTGTACTACACCGATCTGACTTTCGTAAGCGCTTTTATAAGTCTAAATCGAAGAATAAATAAAAAACCTAGTCCGCCATCTTTGGGAGTCCGCCATATTTGTTTTAGAATGACGTCACCAATCACATAACTAACCATGCAATGTCATCCAAAGTACCCAAACGTGCATGCAAAATTTGTGAATTGAATTTTAAAACTGTTTTAAAATTCACTTTGCAGGATTTGACCTAAACAAACCCACAGACATTACAAGTTAAATTATAAAAGCTTGTAATTACTCCAATGACAGTATTTTAACGAAGTATATATTTGTAATTAGGTAATATTCACAAAGGATTTAAATGACACTATATTTAAAGAAAAATTATATTAAGCAATATCATGTACTCTATACCTATCCCCACCCCAGATTCAACCCCTAAAATAGCATAAACACTTAAGTTTGCAATTCATAGCATTTGATACAAATTACCTCAATAAATCTGAGATCTGATCTATAAATAGACAGCGTTCATGACAGATGCCAATACAATTCGAGTGGAATTATTTCGATCCGCCACAATATTCGAGTCGATAATAGTTACGCAACGACAGCCTTAAACGACCTCGCATCGACGAATTTCAAGTTCAAAGCCGATTTATAACTATTGTTATAGAACTTCCCAGGCTGTGTGAGCCTAATTGTAGGCGGTGAAAGCCTAGTTGTTAAGATACTGGCCTGTTGTACAAATCCCAAGCATGCACCTCTAACTTTTCGAAATATCATACTAATATTATAAATGCGAAAGTGTGTTTGTTTGTTGGTTTGCCCTTCAATCACGCCGCAACGGAGCAACGGATCTACGTGATTTTTGGCATGGGTATAGTTGAGGACCTGGAGAGTGACATAGCTATATACTTTTTAACCCGGAAAATTAAGGAGTTCCCGCGGGAATAACAAAAATCTTAAACCACGCGGACGGAGTCGCGGGCATCTGCTAGTACGTTTTAAAAGCTATTATAGTGTATTGACTGACTGACTGAACGAGTGAAGCTACAAACCTACCTAGAAATATAAATCATATTCTTATGATGTGTTTCCAACACCCGCGACTTCGTCTACGTGGTTTTTAAAAATCCCAAGAGAAAACTTTGATTTTCCGACATAAAAAGTACCCTATCCATGTCCGTCTCTTGAATCTAGATGCTAGCTATAATCTCGGTACTCAATTTCGTCAAAATCAGTTTAAAACAGTTGGGTGATTTTCCACGACTTGATCTTCGTAGACAAGGGGTTTTAAACGTCCTATTTTCGGAAATTTTTTTCTTTAGTAGGTAGGGTAAAAAAATTTACCGAATAGTACAAAAACCGTAAGAACCGTACAAAATCGTTCATTCATCTAAACCAAAGCCTGATATAACTATCTTCTATACTAATATTAAAATTAAAATTAAGCAAACGTTTGGATGAATGGATGGATGTTTGTTACTCAATCACGCCAGAACAGCTGTACGGATCTGGATGAAAGGCACAGAGATAGATGATAGTCTGGAATAACACATCTACTACTACTAGGCTACTTTTTATCCGGGAAAATTAAAGAGTTCCCGCGGGAACCAAAAAATCTCAATCCATCCACGGGGACGAAATCGCAGGAATCAGCTAGTGTAGCATATATGTGTCTATGGATTCTCTATATGCATCGCATTTGACGCTGTCATCTTTTGCGCCGTTTTCGAGTAATCCCGTGAAAGCCGCGTCGTCTCCACAAAGGCGTACATACAACGCAAACTCTGCGCCGCTTTATCTCTCTTAAAAAGCTTTGCTGCGGCGACAAGGCGAGCAAACTATTTTTAAACACGATGTTTTACGACCTAGAATCTAGTGCTTTCTTATATTGTTGCTGTTACACATTAATTAAGCGTTTCAAGGCAACTATTTAACTTTTTTATTGAAAATTAGCTGATGCCCGCGACTTCGTCCGCGTGGATTGAGGTTTTTGGTTCCCGCGAGAACTTTTTAAATTTCCGGGATAAAAAGTAGCCTTTGTGTTATTCCAGACTATAGGTAATCTATCTCTGTGCCAAATTTCATCCAGAACCGTTCAGCCGTTCTGGCGTGATTGAGTAACATACATGTATCCATCCATCCATCCATCCAAACTTTCGCATTTATATGTAATATTAGTATAGATTAGTATAGAATTTATTAGATGATGCTAATTACGTCGTCCGCTTGGCTGCCGTTTTAAAAATCCCGGGGGAAATTTTAAGCGACAGCAATCTGACACGAGTGGAGAGAGTTCAGGCATAGGACTGACGGTTTTACGTACTCTCCAAGTTATGGGGAGTAAGTAATACTACTAATTTCTCACCTGAGAACTTCGTGGCAGAAAACCTTAATAATAACTTTTTTTCGCTTAACCTGTGTGCTTAGCTTGCGCACAACGAGATTATCTCGCGACGAGAGAGAGAGATGTTGTCGTTGCCAGCAAATTTTTCGTTTACCCTAACATGCACAAAATGCGGTATATTACAAGAAAAAAAATAGTCGGCATGTAAAGGTTCGTAGAGAAAAATACCACAGTTAAGAAATATTACTTTTACTCGTATCTCTACTTTTGACGTAACGAGACAAGTAACCATGTTAGCTTCGGTAGGTAGACAAATAGAGATAACGGGTAGACATAATTTTAGTCGTTGTGCGCATGCTAGCCAACTAGGACTCGAACCGGCTATACCTATTTACCTAGGCAGTCTTCTTGCAGTAAGTGCAATACTTTAACCTTACAGCTTATCAAGATGCATACTTACCAAGCTACTGCAGCAAGTTTAAATTATGCAATGCGCGTTTCGCATAAATACCAATAACCGCCAAAACAAATGCAATTTGACCCAAATATGGTAAAGTATGGCTTGCAAGTTCGGTTGCTGGGCCCCGTCCAACTGAAGTGATTTACACAAGAAACTGTTACAGAGTTCGCACCTTACACGATCCGATATCCATCAGACATCGTATACCGTAGATACGATCATTAGGTACAGGGGCCATACTGCCAACGCTTAAAGTTCATTTTTGTTGACTTCCGTATTTTAGAATTAATCCTTATTTTTGGAACGGCAAGGTACGTGACATCAAACTGTCATGTTGAGTAATATTGCTTTAGGCGTTGTCAGTAGGTATGGCCCCTGTACTAAATGATGACCGAGTGGATTCGGGTTTTCAAATGTCCGGGGGAAATCTCTGATTTTCCCAGATAATTAGTATCGTAAAAAGTAGTATAACACTCTCCAGTTTCTCAACTATATCTATTCAAAAATCATAATCAATCCGTAGCTCTGTTGCAGCGTCAACGATGTGATCGAAACTTTTGCATTTAAAGTGTTAGTAAGATAAGAATTTTAAGGTTACTGATACGGTTAAATTATTCTTAAACTGTAGTGAGTAACGATCGCAATCACCTCTGGGGGTCTACTCTCTTTCTCTAAAACGAAACTTCGCAAACAAACGAACGAAATTTCGTTAACTCCTCTCCTACATAATATTATCTCTATGCTCCTCTCTATTTCGTTTTCGTACACGCAGACGAAGTACGGATCCATAGAAAATTTTCGTGACCGATTGGATTGAACGATTTTGAGTGGGTCTATTAACAGACTAATCACGTTCGTTTGCGAAGTTTCGTTTGAGAGAAAGAGAGTAGACCCCCAGATTAGGTATTGGACAAAATCCATCGTCACAGCAAAGAGTGAATAGAGTGAAAAAGATAATAGAGCCACAGAATAGGTAATAGTACAGTAATTGATAGAGCTCCTGGGCTAAGTTTGGTGGAAAATCACAAGATAGGTACGTCACTAAGTCAAGGGCTAACTTATAGTGGATAAAAAAGACACTTTTCTGTTTTGTTTCAAAAAAAAAACTGCTTTTTGTTTCTTTTGTTTTATTATGCTTTTCAAATATGTGTAGTTTGACAACACCAACTTTACGTGTTGAGCTAATATTAAATTAATTTAAATTGGAGAAATGTACAGACCGTACGATATTGTACTTATTTTAAGAATGATATCGGATCGGATACTGTAAAAACGCTCCTAAAGTAATGACTATGTGATGCGAAAAAGTTGGCATTCACTGTAAGGAGGTTTTTGTATGGAAACTTGGCTCAGATTTCTGAGGGCGGTGTGGCCTAGTTGAGACAGGCGTGCATGAGATGATTGGTTTAAACTTTCATTTAGGAAAACTGTCTTCCTTAGAAATCCAAAAAGATAGTATAAATGGCGCCTGATCGGGTAGTCAGTGGTTCTACGTGGGCCCGCATTTTCTATCTTTCCTGAGTAGAGATAGAAACTCACTGTTCACTTGTTTTAACAAGTGAACATAATGTTTAAAAAAAACACGACTGCATTAGCGTTGTATATACAACGCTAATGCAGTCGTGTTTTTTTTAAACATTATGTTCACTTGTTTTATGGTTATGGGGGTGGTGTTTTGAAAATGGCGCTATACAGCCACCATAATATCAAATAAATATTATAAATGCGAAGGTTTGGATGGATGTATGGATGTATGGATGTATGGATGTATGGATGTATGGATGTATGGATGTCTGGATGTATGGATGTTTGTTACTCAATCACGCTCGAACGGCTGAACGGATCTGGATGAAATTTGGCACAGAGATAGATTATAGTCTGGAATAACACATAGGCTATTTTTTATCCCGGAAAACTAAGGAGTTCCGCGGGAACTAAAAAACCTTAATCCACGCGGACGAAGTCGCAGGCATCAGCTAGTATTGCATATTTTCAAAAAAATTATAGCCAGTGTCATTCGGAATGATGTAAGGATTAGAATCCTTTTTTTTTACGATACCCCATACATCCAAATTTGTTCAGGCATTTAGAAGCTATGGAGGAATAAATAAACTCTTAAATAGTAGCGGGCTAGCCTGGTAAGAATACTTACATTAAAACCCATAGGTACCTCAAATCAGTTTCTCTTTCTACACGGCATCATACCGGAACGCTAAATCGCTTGGCGGTACGTCTTTGCCGGTTAGGTGGTAACTAGCCACGACCGAAGTCTCCCAGACCAGACCAGAGATTCTTTTTAATTTTAAATTCCCAAATTGAACCTGCCGGAGATCGAACGCGAAACCTGCCACTTATAACCATACAGCGGTCACCGCTGTGCCAGAGAGGATATCATTTGGACATAATTGAAACTAGAAATTGGTTAATCTTTAAATATTTTAACGTTTAAACTATCGTGAGTGATATTCATTATAACTATACATAATATCCGGATAAACTCACGTGTTCTGTCGGAAAAATGCCCGACTAGTTTCGAACCCGTTCGGGGCCCTTATCCATGAGCCTGTTCGCGCGACGCGGCCGCTACTCGACTCCACTCGTCGAGACAGAACACGTGAGTTTATCCGGATATTATGTATAGTTATAATCTTTAAATAGTTGCAGAGGTCACATGGAAATCTCCTCATCGTCCTCATCGCTGACCTACACAGTCACTTATAATAATAAGGCCTTAGCTAGACCTTGATACACTATAGTAGAGTAGGACCGGTATTAGTGCTTTATACACTACACATGAATTACTTTCTGCCGCACTCAAGAGTCACTTTATCAATAAGGAACTCCTAAGTATAGTTTTCAATACAAAATTTACACTAAAGAGTTCCCTTTACTCTGTCCAATCATTTATTTTACTTTTGCCAGCTCGATTCAATGATGTTCTAATGCGTTACTGATTCGATTTTTAATAACAATCGACTTTCTTTTTGAAGAAGTTTATCGATTTGGCACATTGATATATTTAGCTTTGCTCAACATTTTTTTATTGTTTTATAAACATACCCAAGCGTTTAAATCACTAGTATATTAGTGTATGTATTAAAATATTTTTTTTATATACAACAGTACAGTAAATGTACCTACATGAATCAGTCAGGTCGTAGATAGATAAACACAGGAGGTAGTTCCATGCAACATCTATGCAAAGTGCCTAAGTAAACGATTTTGATGGATTTTGTACCTATAGTCGAAATCCCACGGACACGTAGATACAAAGTGAATTGCTTCGCTATTCTTAATTCGAATCAGTTAAAAATAAGTTATCAAATCCATAGCACCCCATCCGAACGTGTTCTTAGCTGATATCGGTTTATAAATAAGGGCCTCAGATTAAATATCTCAAGCGCAAGCTTAAGGCATATATATAGATAGATAAACTCTTTATTGCTAAACAAGACAAAAAAGTACATAGAAAAGAAAACAAAATAAAACAAAGTGCGCAAGGGCGGTCTTATCACTAAAAGTGATCTCCTCCAGACAACCCATTAATTATGAACCTTTAAGAAAGGACCGGTATAGGTAGTACAACAATATAGACAGCCACCTATAAACCTACAGTAGGTACCTATTAGGTACTACGTTAAGTTCCGGGTTTGTCCCGTGAGTACACACGATTCCAAAAGGCTTTAATAAGCTAAATAGATATTATGATAGGCGTAGGGGAAGCTAATCCAGTGAGGTCACCGCATTGCGCGTCCTGCCAACTATCGCCTGGCGGAAGCAAAGCGCAGGTCATTCCACTCCGCGATAGTGCATAGGGAAGCAACCCTGTCTAATAATTGTCCGATAGGTCCATCCGATTGTGTAAGGAAATCGTAATCGTAATCGTTTGTCAAACGTATAATTCGACCTGTTTATGGAGTTCATAGATGACTGCACGTCAAAAAGCACGAACTCCATAAACAGTTCGAGTAAGGGCGCCTTCAAATTTGCCGCAAAGTGCCGCGCGGAAGCAGCGCGGCTGCAGCGCTGCGGTCGCGCTGCTTTGTAAATCCATATAAATAAAAAACACGCGACTGCAGCGCTGCACCCGCGCTGCGGCCGCGCATCAGTTCATCGATCGACTAGTGACGGGACTGCGCACGTATTTTTGTTCAAGTCTAAACATGAACGAAAATCAGGTAGAAGAATTTATCGATGAGGTTGAGAGTCGTCCAGCAATATGGGATTCGAAGTCCGACAAGTACAGCAATAACATCGAAAAGAAAAAGGCTTGGAAAGAAATATGCATTAAATTTATTGACAATTTCACAAACAAGACTCCAAGTGAAAAAAAATGAAGCATGTAAGTATAATATTATGTATTGTTAACACAACTACTTTATATTTTCGTTGTTTCGTATTAAGTAGGTAATAGTAACACAGAGCAGTGTTTCTTCGTCAGAGTCCATCGTGAAAATAAATATAGGTACAACCCTATGATGTTCGAACCTCGCGACAGGAGCGCGGCCGCAGCGCTGCAGCCGCGCTGCGGCCGCGCTACGCTTTGCGGCAAATTTGAAGGCGCCCTAATACGTTTTAAGCTGTCAAATAATTACGATTTGCGGACATATCGGGGTATAGGATCAACTGCAATATCACGATGTGGCTTTAAGTTATTGTGATTTTTTTTATTTTATTTTATTGAAAACGATACAATAGAACTTAAAGTTAGTTATAAATTATATATAAAAAATTACTATATATAAATCATGCCCGCGTGGAATGGTGGCAATAATGCTGGCTGCATTTCCTTATGTTAAAAAGTAAAAGTTTAAAAAACTTAAACTACCTACGCGGACAAAGTCGCGGGCTTCATCTAAAAATTTATTTCATTTTTTAAATTCATTTCATCATGTTCACAAATTAAAAAAATTGCGACATATTTCACCGCTGTTAGTTGCCTCATCTGGTGACAGAAGGGATAGCTCATTTTTTGTGCAAATTGGATCAGCCTGGCTGTCCAACGCGGATATGCAGCCAGCATTCTTGCCATCATTCTACACGGGCATGATTTATATAGTAATAAGGTTAGGCTAACTAGCTTTAAGTTCTATTGTATTGTTTTCATGCTCTTTTATTTTACATATTTTACTAACAATTACAATTCTTTTTTCTTCTAATTGTGTATAACTAATAGGGGCCGATACCCCACAGACCGAAAACATATTTTATCCAATGAGGTCGCCGCATTGCGCGTAACGTAACGGATTCGCTGACAACGCGTTCGTTCAACCCCATCTGCTGCAGTTAGCTCTGTTTACCTACTATCTACCTGCCTCTCTGGCAAAATATAAACATCCATAGTCCGCACTTAAATTATAAATGCGACAGTATGTCTGTCTGTATTATTTCATGGTCCATCTTTACAACCGATTTTGAAGACATTTGTTACAAAGTAGGCTCTTTATCCTGGAAAATAAAGGAGTTTCCCGCGGCAATAAAAACTTAAATCAACGCGGACGAAGTCGCGGGAATTATCTAGTAGCTTAATAATAAGTAGATTTTTAATAAGAAGATTAAGTAGATTTTAAGGTAGGTTAGGTAATACACCGAGTACCTAGTAAGAAATACAACCCACAGTTGAAATAGATAGAGCAATGCTGCGGGCTAACAGGGGCAAGACGGGGTAGGCCGTAGGGTGCCAAGCTGGCAGTCATAAACTAAGTATGCAGCTTGGAGTTGATATGTTTATGAAGGTGTACGTAAGTGTAGTCTGCCATTTGTATGCAGGGCGTCGATCCACCGTAACGTAATGTTCATGAGTGAACAAATTGTCGATTTGCTCATTACGTTTTACTTGCGCTACATGGTCTACGTTTTGCTAGACAAATTGCTCATTAGACTTTTCACGTAGTTAGACGTTTCCTTCTCTTCTATGAGAGTCTCTTCTATAGAGAGTCCCAGCAGTGGGACGTTAATGTGCTGTAGTGGCAGACGTTTTGCTATTTAGATTTATCTTGTTAGCACCACTTGAGATGCACGGAGCGGCGCGGCACGTTTTTTCCCCCCTTTTTCAGTGCTGCAACACGGCAATCTGCTAAAAGTAAGAAATAAGCCTCTCTGTTGTATGAAGAAACTTCTGAGTGTGTCTTGAGTTTGAGCAAGTTGTCCAATGACCCTTCGCTCATGTCGTGTTGTCATCTTTAGTGGTCCAAGATGATACTTTTTCTGTTCAGTCTGGAAAACTGTAAGCTGCCTGTTCCCTGCTGTGAGGCTAGTTGATTTGCGTGGCTTGAGAGCCTTGTTTGATACCGCCTGCTGCTGCACAAGATCTGTTGTTTTACCGTCTTCATCTGTAGGTCTTCATGGATGTATTTGTTACTTATGTACCATGGTATATATATTCCTCAGCGTCTTACGTTGAAATCTCTCCAGTATTTCGATGTTACTATTACTAGCTGTGCCCCACAATTGGATACCTACCGTAAATCCATACCGGCTTTAGGATAGCTTTTTATATAGAGATCTTGCTGTTTTGTGATAGCTGCGAGTGTTTTCCTCGGCGGGGCACGTAGGCGGCAAATATTATTTGTATGAGTTTGTACGGGGCCGCGTTGCACATTGCATCTCCGTGCCGCGTCGCTTATTTGTGGGCTGTAGCTCTATAAAACCGTATATACAAAGACTACTTGCCGCTACGTGCCACGCCTCTGTAGTGGGGCCTTTACACTGTGCTTACTCGAATTTTGCGGGATAAATTCGTATTTGGCTGGCGCTTAGCGTGTGCCGGATCCGATCGGTTATCTGCAAGTAGGCCGGGACGACGACCGGAGGGGCAACCTCGGCCCCGATGCACTAATTATTTTCAATTTTCTTCATAATATCATTTCTTATCCCCATTTAGAGCTGTATTACTAAGTAATGGAGCGAATCTATGCTATATACTTAATATACTTAATTATATTATAATTATAATCATACTAACATACTAATCATCCTATCGGCAAAGACGTGCCGCCAAGCGATTTAGCGTTCCGGTTCGATGCCGTGTAGAAACCGAATAGGGGTATGGGTTTAATAACTGCCATGCCCCTAACAGGTTAGCCCGCTGCCATCTTAGACTGCATCATCACTTACCATCAGGTGAGATCGCAGTCAAGGGCTAAACTGTAGTGGATAGAAAAAATAAAAAATAAAAAAAAGGAAAAAACTTACGATTAGTACTTACTTATTGCACCGTTGTTAATTGCCTAATCTGGTGACAGAACTTTTGGCCCCTTTTTTGCGCAAAGGATCAGCCTGGCTGTGCGGTAATGCAGACGTTATTCTTGCCACAGCTAGATAACTTTAATTGTAAAGTTTTCACAGAGCACCAGCTATAGAAAATAAGCCATTTATTCTTATAATTCCCCTATCCATCTTCTTGACTCGATACGCGTAGATAACTTTTAATTTCCTATACGCCATGGGGTCCCCTCGGGGAGCCGTGTTGCATTAATTGAATTTCACCCTTATCTCCCGAAGAGTGGACATAAGATTGGAAAGAGTAAAATATTAACGATGTTGCGAAGGAACTTTACCTTAACTTAATAAAGTTTAGGATGCTTAAAAAAAAATTGTCAGGTGCATATATAAGACTCAGCGTATATCAGAAACAGCGTATAATTTTTTCGTCTTTCTTACTCATTTATCACTTTACACATTTCCCTTCATATTTAAAATGAGTAAGTTTCTATTAACTATTTATTAAGAAAACATTAAGTAGGTATATTTTGTTAAAATTGTGCCCAATTCTGTTTAACACTATCTCTAAATTAAAATGACAGCTTCTGTCCCTTTCATTAGGGAGTTTTATGAAAGAGTTACTAATATTTTAATGCTGTCATTTTATATAGTTTAGTTTAGAGACTGTGCACTACATAATCTGCCCCATTGTCATGTTCTTATAATTCGGTCGGTCATTTTTGTCAGCTCTAACGCAGACTACGGTCTATTTGGGCTGCATTTTATTCTAGTGCTTTGGTCTATAAAGTTGAGGTGGAAGAATATGATTTTGGGAACTATAAACCACATGATACAAATATGTTGCTGAACTCTCTGAGGTCTCTAGCGCTGCATAACTCCACGTATAGTTGTAAAAACGTACAAGTGAATATAACTCAAAGAATTAAAAAATACGACTGCCATAAGTAGTTAAATGATGTTTTTTTGTGAATCACTGGATATTGAATTAATATAGTCTTATATATTTTTGGAATCTACTCATCATTTTCTTGATAATGACAATATAGTTAATCTCATTTTGGAAAAAAACCCCTAACAGGTTAGCCCGCTACCATTTTAGACTGCATCATCACTTATCATCAGGTGAGATCGCAGTCAAGGGTTAACTTGTAGTGGTTAAAAAAAAAACTAAATTCAACTTTAGTCTTTGATGCGGGACCATGGTCACCCTATCAATTTTTTTTTAAATTTTACTAGCCTATATCACCCGGAATAAGCTAAGGATTCTAACGATACCTCATTCATCAAAATCCGTTCAGGCGTATAGAAGTTATGGTGGAATATACAAACTCACATACATACATACATGAACCCTGAAAACAATATACCTACTCCTTTTTTCAGGCAGTCGTATAAAAAGTCCATCATGGACCGAGAGCCGGATACACCACGACCTTAACCAGATGAAACATATTTTTTATTAGGTATTATTTAATAATAGATAAATACGCCTAAAATAGCTTGCCTATCAAAATCCTAACCAGGCTATTTTTAAATTAATTATTAAATTATTAATTTAAAAAAAAAAAATGACAGGTTTATTGTAGGCAATGTTATACCAACCTCAACTATTATATAACTCAAGCGGATCTGTTAACAGCTGAGTAAAACATCATAATCCAGAGACTCAAAATAAAACTAGAAACATCTTGACATCATTATTATTAGTAAAACTAAAATCCAGAATTAAAAAGTTTATGCCGAGAGAGTGGTATTTTAAACTTTTGAAAATAATTGTAGTGGTAACGATTTGTGCAGCCTCTAAAACTAGGGCAGATCGCGCTCCCATTGTGGCCGCTTTATAAATATCTATTTAAGAATTATACGTATACAAGTATTCTGCGACTGAAGAGTTGGTGGAAAATGAGGGTTACTTGGTAGAAACATTCAAGTGTCTCAAGGAGCAAGGGAGGTTAGAGTTGTATGAAACCGTTGTTTTTAGAATAAAATATTTATTTAAATTAAACTACAATTAAATTGAAATTATTCGTCAAAAAGCCCAACCCTGGGCCAAGTCCAACGTTCCTGGTGCAAAAATGCTCATAACCGGCGTCACCGCGCTGGATGGCCAACGCCAGCCTCTGCACCAACACAGTCCCGATCCTTAAGGCGACGCCCAACTTCTGCAGTAAACTTTTTTGCTTCCGTGTGCCAACAACCTGAGGTCTCAACCGTTTAAATCAAATCAAATTATAATCACATATTTATCCCTATAAATATGTGATTATAATTCCAAAAAAAACGGAACTAAGTACCTACAATTTTTTTAATGATGATTGTAGGACCATTAATGAAGCGAAGAAGCTTTTATAGAGTTCTTTATAGTATTAATTATACAGAACACAGAATAATCGATTCAGAAACAAATGAAACTAATTATTCCGATGTCGATAGAACTATAATTATTAGTGTAGTGAGTTCATTCTATTACTATTACTGAAACTGCATATACTATACTTAGATGATTCTAACACTGTATATAAAGATTGAAGTACTTTTTACAATAGGCATCGTACAGTATAGTTTAATTTTTTTTAAATTTCAATTTGATTCAAGTAAATATGAAACAATTGCATAGGGTTTTTTATTGATAGTCCATGGAAAAACCTATTTTAGTAAAAAAAAGGTGACGCCACCATATTTTTCGTGTTCTTTTTTCTAACAATTGTGATTTTTTTTTACAATTTAAATAATATCTATACGAGACCCAGGCCGCGCAAAACCGCGGCGTTTAAATAAACCTTAGAGCATATAATATAATAGGCTCTTAAAGATACCTAAAAATATAAGTGGACGTCTATCGACTGACAACTTTGTAAAAACGGGAAGTCCAAGCATGTTTTCAAATAAAAGCTTCGAGTACCTACGCCCTTAAACTCTAACAAGGTACTGGAGCGAAGTTAGTGATAAATGTCGAGGGGCGATACTTGAGGAACCTAGAGGCATTTTTCCCAAAAAAACTTTGAACACTCCTACTTTAATTAGGGCGTAGATACAATCGCGGTGTTTTTGAGATGTAATAGTGGCGATAACTGGTCGAAGATGGCTAGCCTTAGGTACAGATAGAGGTTGTGGAAATCCTTGGAGGACGCTTTTACCCAAAGGGGGTCCATACAAATTTGCAAGTTAACATTATAATGCATGTAATATTTTGTAATATTATAACTACTAATTCATCTGCGTAGATTTAGGTTTTCGAAAAATCGCCTGGCCTTAAAAGCGTAGCAGACAGACAAACTTTTGAATTTATACTTTTAGCATTTAGAAATTTTTCTCAGTCTATAAGGAGAAACGTTCTTTCCTACCAACGTTCTTTAATCCACCCAAAGTTGCTCTATCAAGAAGTCTTGATAGAGCAACGCTGATGGGTGACAGGCGCAAAACGGGGAATCGTATCTTCAAGCTGGCCGAATTCTCAGTACAAATTTCAGTCATTCTAGCACAAAATTAAATAGGTATGCAGCTTGCACGAAGGTGTATAGAATGGTGTATGTACTATGTAGTAGTATGTATAGGTTAATATGTGGTGAAATTTTATGGGTGTCGACGGTAAGGATTATATTATTACACACTAGATGATGCCCGCGACTTCGTCTGCGTGGATTAAGGTTTTTTGATTCCCGCGGGAACTCCTAAATTTTCCGGGATAAAAAGTAGCCTATGTCCTTCCCTGGGATATAATCTACCTCTATACCAAATTTCAGCAAAATCGGTTGAAAAGATGGGCCGGGAAAACGTAGCAGACAGACAGACAGACAGACAGACACACTTTCGCATTTATAATGTATGGATACGCTTTTAGTATGAAGTTTAGGAGATAGGTGAGTGCAAAATCTCAACACATCGTCGGCCTACTACTTGGCATAGGCATTTTATGTGTGGCATGGATGATGAATCGCCTATCAATGTAAGTAAGGTTTAGACTTTAGGCCATAGTCCACCACGCTGGCGAAGTGCGAATAGTCTTAACCACGTCTTTCACCGAATGCTAAAAATTAACGTTAAAGCAACTAACACTACCGAAACTGTAAGTTTCGTTTAATAAACAAAATACAACTGTTCCCCGAGAAAACAAGTCCTTGATTCCGAAAGAGGGAAACAGTGATTTCGAACAAATGTTGCTTTATTAGTTACTAACTATTGAACGAATATTAAAACTTGGCAAATACAAGAAATCTCTGTGATCTTCTTCCACGCAATTTATCCTTTTTTCTGGACATTTACGCACCCACTACATTCTTCGCTTTTTCGAAAATGTTTAGACTCTTTGGGTGATTTTTTTTTTTTTTTATCCACTACAAGTTAGCCCTAGACTGCGATTTATAAATTTTATAAACATTTTATAATAAACGATTTTTTTGAATTAGTGATATTAACACTATTTAAAAAAACAGCATCAACGGAAATGAGGAAACAAAAAATACCAAATTCGGACCTCGAATCGGTCTCGTAGGCAAAGTTGATATAAGTCCAATTTACCGATTTGGATCAATAAAAAGTCAGATCAGCAACTTTTTTTCAAACGTCAAAACGCGCGCGCTTAGTAGGTATAATATTGTATGAAATACTGAACAGTGACGTCATCAAAATTCTACGCACTTTTTTACTTCAAACGATATAATTTAAAAGAGAAACTAAATAAATATTCTTTTCATGGCACTTAATAATCACAAAAAAATAATTTATTTGAATAGCTTCTTGGGTTCTGATGAAGCATCATGGAGGTGAATTGTGGACCTCTTCGATGGTTACTGGTAAACTCCACGAGTTTGGACTCGATCATTTGGTTTGTTTTGACGAATCCCATTTACATTATAGGTACAAATGCATGTTTTTTTACTGTCATTTGTTTTTGTTAGCTAATTAAGCGCTGTAACATTTATCTGCTCGTAAATATCGAAAACGCATTGACAGTTTTCCAGTGAAAGTTTTTCCCCGCACTCGTTATTAGGTGATCTACAGTTTTTGATCGAAGAGTTGATTGCCGAATGCGTATCTGTATTTGAATACCCGAATATATCGGAACGGAACATCGAAACTAATGGATTATTCATCGAATAGCCATGCAGAACAAAATCAATAAATGCTTTTTGGCGTAATTCGTATTGAATCCTTGTTTTAACACCGCACGACTAGGTTAATGATATTTTTAAAACTCTATCGAATTGGCTTTAATCAATACCCGATTCAACGGGTCAATAATGTATGGAATGTAAAATGTTAAAAGAATCAAACTTATAATAAGTAAGGAGGCTGAACTCATATAATTGACTTTAGCGCATCTGATGCGATCAATTTAGATACTTTTGACATCTCTTTACTACATTTCAATACTTCTGCAACATTCATTTTATTCAGCGCGTAGATAAAGCAAAAAAAATTATACACATTCCAAAGAAATTCCATGTTTTCATAATAATCATCCTTACGTTATTTTAAAGGATTAAGTATATTATTTTTAATTCAGTTAGTACAAAACATCGTATCGTTAAACAGGCGTAGTCGTTAGGTCGAAAGGCCCCCGATCACTGATAGGGACAAGATATCACAAATAAATATGCCACGACCGATTTGACTGCAGTTGGTAAAAGTTCATTTCGCTGAAACACGACAGCAATCTCCTCTGAATATCGCTCTGATTTACTGATATGATAGGTAAAACCGTACGCATTTTACATAACACACATTTTATTTAAGCATACCACAGACTACACTCTCTCTCTGCGTCGTAACCCTCATTGCAGAGGGTCGTGAAGCACATAATGGCAGGGGGTTTCCTTTCATAATAATACGGTGGGTTCCCACTCCCAGCCAGTTCCCAGGTTCCTTCCACATACGACTCGAATATGAGTAGGTACTACCTATTTCAACTCTTAGGTCTCTAACGATTATTTGCAGATGTTAGTGATAATAATTCGGGATCGTTCTCCAAGGCACGGAGGTAACGAAAAAGTCAAATTCAGACTACCAAATCCAGTCTTCCATCCAGTTACCGACTTGGGTCAACGTTGCTTAACAACCGCAATCGACTGATATGCGTTTCGCAACTAGGTCACTCGTCTAGGCCCTACACAGGGCCTACTTCACTTAAAAATACTTACGAACAAATTCTCTCGTCTCTCATGATGTAGAGACTAATTATCTACTAATTATTAGTATGATGATAATAATACTAATATTTATAAATGCGAAAGTGTATTTGTTGGTTGGTTTGTCTTTCAAACACACCTCAACAGAACAACGGATCGACGTGATTTTTTTCATGGTTCTGGAGAGTGACACAGGCTATGACTTTTTATCCTGGAAAATTATGGAATTTCCGTGAGAATTTTAAAAAGTTATTTCACGCGGACGAAGTCGCGGGCATCAGCTAGTAGACACAACCCCTCCTGTTTGGGTTAAATGCTCGAAGGCCGGGGGTTAAAAGATGCGGGTTGAACACTCATAATGCAAACTTTCAGGAAGTTTTTGACGACCTCCCTGACGCAGTGTTGAGCGCTGTTGCCTTAACGTGGGAGGTCCGGGGTTCGATCCCCGGCACGGTCAACTTGGGAATTTATAAATTACAGAATTTTCTCTAGTCTGATCTGGTGTCTCCTTCGGCCGTGGCTAGTTACCACCCTACCGGCAAAGACGTACCGCCAAGCGATTTTAGCGTTCCGGTGTAGAAACCGACTAGGGGGTATGGGTTTAATATAACCGCCATACCCCTAAATGGCGAGCCCGCTACCATCTTAGGCTGCATCATCACTTACCATCAAGTGAGATCGCAGTCTAACTTTTGGTGGAATAAAAAAAAGGGTGTAATTGGAGAGCTAACCTACCACAAACAAGCAATGCGCTGTCACCATAATAAAGCTAACAGCACACATTATCACTCGCCCAGATAACGCTATCGATTTGATAACGGCGCTGCATTCAATTCGCCCTACATTTCGCTTCAGGTTACACTAGGGTTGCCATCACCGATGATTTCCTAACTTAGGCAGCGGCGGACTAGACAGTAGTAGTCGGCGGTGGTCCGAGATGACTCACATGACTGAATGAGAGTGAATAAATTAAAAATCAGCAACCAGAAGCTGAAATAATATCGCGAACGTAAAAAAAATATTCTTTTATTTTGCAGAAAATATCCTTAAGCATCTCTAAATATAAAAATTATACTTGAATTTTGTATAAAATATCCTTAAGCATCTCTAAATATAAAATTGACTCTTGGTAAAAATATTTTTGGCATAGCTCTACGGGTTGCAAAGCTGAAATGGTAATGGTGCCGTTGGGGTTCTATGTATATTGACACTAGGCAATGGAAAGTGAGTGAATGGGAAAGTGTGTCTGTCTGCCTGTCCATCTATCTGCTACGCTTTAACGGCCCATCTTTTCAACCGATTTTGATGAAATTCGGTATAGAGGTAGGTTACATCCCGGGGAAGGACATAGGCTACTTTTATCCCGGAAAATTAAGGATTAAAAAACTTAATCCACGCGGACAAAGTCGCGGGCATCATCTAGTTTATAATATTTTATTAATTTAAACATTGATATATAAAAGAAATTTTTCATTATTACTTACCGAGTGGCAACCCTAGCCGGGGTCGCACCGCAAATTCTACTTTTTGTGTCAAGAACGTGGAAATGAACGATGTGGATTGCGCCGATATTGTATCGCGATTTGCGATGCCAGCTTCACTAAATCGGTTCTCATACCCACTCAGCTTAGGCGAATCAAACACACTCATATACTAGGTACTATGATACCATCCACTCGTGCTCTACTTTTGAGGGTTCTGTATCTGATTAAGCTCTTTTAAATTCAGTGGGGGGCCTCTTTGCTTCTTTAGAAAGTTAATTAACCAGCTATTTTTATTAAATATGAGAATAAGCGATGTCATGGGTTGTTGTTTTTTAAGACGTTTTAGGGCATAGATATACATCAAATCTAATTTGTTACACACTACTTAGAAATGAACTTTCCAGTCACAAAACTTGTCACTAAATTACACCTAAAAAATAAGTTAATTCTACCTTCTTAATGACATTTTGATTATATTTAATACTGTAATTAAAGCCACTACCTACTGTTGTGTTAGAAATTGTATGTAATCCTAGGTAGGTACCTAGTACCTACCGAGAAGAAATCTGTAGTTAGGAAATTTAAAGGTTAAGTAGATCGTTATATATGGTAGATGGATGATGACGACATGTTTAGAGACTTCGTTTGCCTTTTGAAAGGAGAATGCACGCTGAGACTTTTATTTTCCGCGCTTAAATAAAACAGACATGACGTGCTTCCCCAGGGACTGGAATCTATTTCTCTAACGTTCGCAATTTTAATCGGTTAAACAGGTGGGCTGTGATAGGTATCAGACAGACAGACACACTTATAGATTGTAAATCTTAGTATAGATCGGCTTTTGCCGATTTTGAGGAACAAAATATACCAAGCGTGCAAAATTTCCTCCTTCCTATCTTAGTAAAATTCGTTACAGAATGGTTACAGACTTACCTACTTAAGCCATGCATCCCGGAGGCTATAGGATATTTTTTTGTACCTTTTGACGACCTCCGTGGCGCAGTGTTGAGCGCTGTTGCCTTAACGTGCGGAGGGCTCGGGTTCGATCCCCGGCAGGGTTTGGAAATTTATAATTTCTGAATTTCCTGGTCTGGCCTGGTGGGAGGCTTCGGCCGTGGCTAGTTACCACCCTACCGGCAAAGACGTGCCGCCAAGCGATTTAGCGTTCCGGTACGATGCCGTGTAGAAACCGAATAGGGGTATGGGTTTAATATAACTGCCATGCCCCTAACAGGTTAGCTCGCTACCATCTTAGACTGCATCATCACTTACCATCAGGTGAGATCGCAGTCAAGGGCTAACTTGTAGTGAATAAAAAAAAAAAAACCTAAATATTTAACTAGCTGATGCCCGCGACTTCGTCCGCGTGGATTTAGGTTTTTCGGTTCCCGCGGGAACTCTTTAATTTTCCGGGATAAAACGTAGCCTATGTGCTATTCCAGACCATAATCTATCTCTGTGCCAAATTTCATCCAGATCCGTTCAGCCGTTGGAGCGTGATTGAGTAACAAACATACATCCATACATCCAAACTTTCGCATTAATTTATAATATTTATTTGATTAGTGTAGATTATTTTCTTGATAAAACATCCCTGTACTGCAAAATTATAATAACAAATAATAATTATAAATGTAACATAGGTTTTCCGTAGAAATTTTGATTCCATTGATTTTTTATCCTAAAACATCAAAGAGTTTCATAGGCATTTTTTTCCAAAAACCTAAACCCCCCCGCAGATTAAGTCTATAAAAAGAAATATTACTATCGTTCTTTCTCTAAAAGGTAGTTTGTAATTCCCCTCGCTCCCTTGTCACAAAGCTGCAGGCGACCCGGGAACGAGGTGAAGGTGCGACCTGCTTTCCTGCCGCGTCCTAGATGCGTAGCCATGGTTACAACTCACCCGTTTAATGCTAGGTGGGATTGTAAAATCTCCGATATCACTACTTATTAAAAATTACTCAAATCTGTCCAGAAATCTCGAAAAAACATCAACCTACATTAGGTACTTACGTATTTGTGACATAAGTACCTACCTAAAGTGTATGTGTATTATATATACCTACCTAGGTGTAGTACACACTAAAACCTTTGTGAAAATATGTTGATTACGTTGGTGAAAAAATAATCAAAATCGGTTCATTGGATTCTGAGAAAATCCCGAATAAATAAACCGATTGCATATTATATAATATGTATAGAGGTCAAATACATAGGTAGATTGTACAGACATAGAAAGCGACTTTTAACCCGGAAAATCAAAGAATTTCCACGGGATTTAGAAATAAATAGTGATCGGGATTTTGACGACGGCCCTAGCGCAGTGTTGAGCGCCGTTGTCTTAACGTGGGAGATCCCGGTTCGATTCCCAGCATTGACCCTGCCGGAAATTTTTAAATTCTGAATTTTTTCTGGTCCAGTCCACATAGACCAGTGGGAGGCCGTCACTATATAGTTACTACCCTACCTGCAAAGACGTACCGCCAAACTATTTAGCGATCCGGTACAATGCCATGTAGAAACCTACTAGGGGAATGGGTGCCATACCTATCCCTAACAGGTTAGCCCGCTACCATCTTAGACTGCATCATCACTTACCATCAGGTTAATAGCAGTCAAGGGCTAACTTGTAATGGAATAAAAAAAACTAGTCTAGAAACTTGAGATTTTTTTTTATTATAGGTATAGACTCCCATTAAGAAAATTCTGAAATCAAGCCAATTGAAGCCGGGGTGGGATTTTAGGAGGTATAATCTTCTAAATATATAAAAGGCAAAGGTGACTGACTGACTGACTGACTGACTGATCTATCAACGCACAGCTCTAACCACTGGTCGGATCGGGCTGTTTT
This sequence comes from Erebia ligea, assembly GCA_917051295.2. NCBI lineage: Eukaryota > Metazoa > Arthropoda > Insecta > Lepidoptera > Nymphalidae > Erebia > Erebia ligea. The sequence goes on from OU785241.1 coordinate 7,477,687, forward strand.
ACACTCAGATAGCTATTATAACGTAGGCATCCGCTAAGAAAGGATTTTTAAAAATTCCAACCCCAAAAGGGTTAAATGGGGGTAGAAAGTTTGTATAAAAGTTCGTGAATCGTGATACACGAACGTCAACGAACGAATCGGGATGGACGTGATTTTTGGCATGGGTATAGTTGACGACCTGGAGAGTGACATAGGCTACTTTTTATCCCGGAAAATTAAGGAGTTCCCGCGGGAATAAAAAAAACCTAAAGCACGCGGACGAAGTCGCGGGCATCAGCTAGTTTTAAAGATAAGTACCAGTACCTAATGATATGAATATCTTATTCTGCTATTTCGGGAGGCATATTTATGAATATCTATTTTATATTCTGTCATACTGCACTAAGCACGAAAATAATATCGATAAATAGTAGATTGTATTATAAGGGAGCAAAATAATATTTTTACGGCGAGGGCGCTTTTTTGAATCCAGAACGAAGTGAGGGATTCTAGAGTACCCTCGCTACGCTCAGGATTCTTTAGTAGAATCCTGAACGTAGCGAGGGATTCAAAGTACGTCGCCCGAGCCAAAAATATATTTGCGCCCGAATGATACACTCTACTTTTCATCACCCTGTATGAGAAAATTTGGTTCCCGCGGTAACTCTTTAATTTCCCGGGATAAAAAGCATATGTACTATTTCCAGACTATAATCTTTTATTTTTTGCTAAATAACATGCATCAAAAATAAAAGGAAGACTGTGAATTTTAATTTTTTCTTAATTTAATTTTTCAAATATTCAAAATGTGCCCCATTCTGTTGAATATTGTTCTCTCAGCTAAGATCAAAAAAGCGACAGGGAGAGAAGTAATCAAAAGAGAGGGACTTTGTATTCAACAGAATGGGGCACATTTTGAGCTTTTGATAAATTAAATTGAGGAATTTGGAGCCATCCTACTAATTATAATTTGTATTAAAATGTTAAAATTCATGGTCTTCCTTTTATTTTTGATGCTATGTTATTTAGCAAAAAATAATCCTTTTAATGAAGCCTTTCGATCGGTATAATAAAGCTACAGGTAATTTTTTTTCTCGTATAGCAGGTTCGAGTCCCGGTTCAACCAGGCAATTATTTAAAAATCTATGAATGCAGTTTAAATTGTATTTTAAATTAAAATGAAGTCTTCTTTCAGTAAAATGTTCCATCTACGATATTTAAGGTACTTCCCCTCCATGTGGCATAGCCGTGGGACGCCCTGTATAGGCTTTTCGGTTTATCGGCTTGACATTTCTAAACGGGGCTGCCAAAACCAGCTTCTCTTCTATAGTCTATTTACCTATCTCTATTAAATTGTTTGTAAGTTAAGGTTTATTTAGTTTATCTATTTGTGGCTACTTCTGTTAAACACAATATCATTTTAAATCTCTAATCTCTCCCAAGGTTTAAATTTATTGCCATCTCTTTCGTAATCGTCCATCAGAAAGGACAGCACTGTATATTTAATTTAGACCTGTCAGTTTAGGATAGTTTAGAGTCCAATGATCTTTCATATTAGAGACTGTTACCAACAGAACAGATTTAGCCATTGTGGCTAAATATACTTAGGACGACGATTTTCACAAATTTATATAAGTAGATACCTAAGTACCTACATATTCCAATTTTATTTGTAAATAGACGATGCCCGCGATTTCATCCGTGTGAATTTGAGTTTTCTAGATATCCTCTGGGAATTCTTTAATTTTGCAGGAAATAAAGTTTTACCTACTACCTATACCCACGTAAAAAATAACTTCGATCCGTACCCTTACTCTGAGATTGATCGAATCTAAAATACGGTCTCACTAAGTGAGGTGAATCACATTTGAGTCAAACTAAAATGGACCCAAAAACTCTTGATTTAAAGCCACAAATTCAGTGCAACCGATTCAAATTTCGAAACGTATCGTTTGGAGCGCTAGCTGTGAATGCATACACGAAATTGAGCTCTAAATTAATAAGATTAAGATTCATTTTAGTTAGATACATATGTAATTCACCTCACTTAGTGAGACCGTATTTTAAATTCGATCAATCTCAGAGTAAGGGCACCGTTGCATCGTTGCGGCGTGGGCAAGCCAACCAACAAACTTTCGCTTTTATAATAGGTACTTCCTGTAAAAAATCTGTTTTGTTAAAAATTTATCATTAGGTAAGTAGTTAAGTAGGAATTTACTACTTATGGATGAATTTTTAACAAAACAAGTTTTATTGCAGTCATGTCCCAAGCCGTGTGGACATCATGGTAGAGTAAGTACAATTCGGGCGAATATAGAATCGAGGTTTAGATATAAATAACTCTTCAATAAGCCGATCAATGTGACGCAAATCGCAATCAACAGGCGTTAAAACGTTTAACTTGCACTCATGCGATCAGGTATCGCGTGGCACGTAAGTTCCTTGGTGCAAAGTTTCAAATCACTATAGGCAAAGTCTTCACACTTGTAAAAGAAATGAAAATAAAAAAATACTTAGGTACTTTATTGTACCTACATCAAAATATATTACTTATATGTATTATAATATTACAAAAAAACTGTAATGACAATAATTTATAGTTGTGTTCTTACTTAAGGATGAAAGTCCAGCGCGTTGAAATCGAATAGTGTGGTTAAGGTACTTCCCTACTTTACTATCCACTAACTTTAGTTACTATTAATAATTATCAGTTCGGAAGCGAATTCCTCCCTAATTATGACATAACAAAATGTATTATACTTCTACCATAACAGTAAAACAAACTGTAACGGTTAGATATTTATTGCAAATCATTGTAAGTAGGATACATAGGTAGGTCTAGTAAATAATAAAAAGAAAAGATGCAGGTATACATACTCCTTGGTTTAAAATGTATTTATAGAACATAATTTATCTCTTTCAGCGCGGTGCAATGGCGGTGCGGTGATGGCGGATGGCGGCGCGGAGGCGGGCGCGGGCGAGTGCGCGGCGCGCGGCGCGGCGCTCGAGCGCGCCTACGTGCACGATGTATACGAGCAGGCGGGCGAGGACGACGCTCCGTGCGCGCCCGCGCCCGCCGTGCGCTCCTTCCTCAGCGACCTCGAGCCCGGCAGCCTCGTGTGTGACGTCGGTAAGGCACATTATCCTGACGCGCCTACATGCACGATACGAGCAGGCGGGCGAGGATGACGCTCTGTGCGCGCCCGCGCCCGCCGTGCGCTCCTTCCTCAGCGACCTTGAGCCCGGCAGCCTCGTGTGTGACGTCGGTAAGGCACATTATCCTGACGCGCCTACATGCACGATACGAGCAGGCGGGCGAGGATGACGCTCTGTGCGCGCCCGCGCCCGCCGTGCGCTCCTTCCTCAGCGACCTCGAGCCCGGCAGCCTCGTGTGTGACGTCGCGTCGGTAAGGCACATTATCCTGACGCGCCTACGTGCACGATGCATACGAGCAGGCGGGCGAGGACGACGCTCCGTGCGCGCCCGCGCCCGCCGTGCGCTCCTTCCTCAGCGACCTCGAGCCCGGCAGCCTCGTGTGATGACGTCGGTAAGGCACATTGTCCTGACGCGCCTACGTGCACTATGTATACGAGCAGGCGGAAGAGTTGAAATTAGGTATACTGATATAATTTGTTCGTACCTAAAAATAGACTAAGTATCTGCCCACATCTATTAAGTCATCTGGAACACTAACAGTAACAAGTTGTAACAAATTACACTGAAAGGACTCAATTTAGCTTCAGGGGCGTAAGGCGCCGCCCACACAATTGCCCTGTAAAATATGTAACATCAACAGATCATTAGCAATTCAGTTTGTGGTAGGTATTCAACCTAACGGAAAATTTCAGAGCGTAGGCGCTACATAACTAATCTCAATTTCTGGTACCTACATATAGTCTGTAGCGAATTTTAAAACATAGTAAAAACACTATAGACACTACAGGTGCCTTCAATGTTTTTACAGGATTTCTTCAGGGTTCGAACAAGTTTAAAAAGTCTCGACAACGATAACAGATTTCGAGTATTCACATACTTACTTAATTATTTGAACCAATGTAAAATGGGCCTAAAGTGTCGCAAAGCTCTATTTGATTCATCCTAAGTAGGTACTTAATATTATTATGAGAAAGTAACGAATTGACGTGCATTTTTCATAGATTTTAATTAATTTATCAAAAGTCGAAACTTTAAAGTTGTGCAAAAAATATGGCAAAATGCTAATCCAGAATGTACGATTAAAAACAAAAAAATTTAGGATCATATCACTCTGTCACATCTCAGTCGTTATGGTGTTTCAATATAAGTCGTTATCGAGATGTGTAAACTTGTATTAGGGCTATATCTCATATCTGTGTAGTAGTGTTTTCTCGGAAAAATTTCGTTTAAGTCGGAAGGTCGTTAAACTTTGACTCTATACTGGCTAAAAAATCTCTTCTGCGAAACCGCAGGCAAAATCTAGTTTAATATAATTAAGGTAGATACTTCACGCCCACAAAACTCAGTGCATTAGGTAATAAAACATTATTATATTAACTTTTGTATTCTAAAACAAAGTATACACAATTAGGGTGTACGTACGTCGAAATGTTAAAATAACAAAAGAAATATTAGAAATAAAAATCAGGGTTTCTCTATACACCCACTCGATCGTGTGTACCTAAGTAGTGAGATGAAATGTGATCGGTATACCTACTTAGGTACCGTTTTCAAACGTGGGCAGAAAGATCAGACTTCTCACTTCATTCAACAAAGTTGGGGGCGAAGGCTACATTTTTCTCAATAGGTAGGTAGTTACTCTACTAGATGATAACCTGCGACGTCGTTCGCGTGAACAGAGGTTTTTAGTCTGTGTTTTTAGTCTGTAGGTCACCTCAAAAATTGTTAAAATTTTAACAATTTATTATTTTTTATTATTTGTTTAAATACCGAGGAGAAAGCACGGGGACCCCAAGATACCTACAGGTTTTTTGAAACTCACTTCAGGGTTCCCGACAAAATTGTGAAAGGACGAATATATTTGTCAATTTCATTTTCATTTTTAATTTCAAAAAGTCCAGTGGCGTGCATTTCGTAGATGCATCAAAGCACTGCTTACCTAGTTGTAAAAGCCCTATGCTTATTTTTCATTATGACCTACCAGTAGGTAAGTTGGTTCCTACCCAAAGAAGTATACCCTGACTTGAAAACTTAAACGCCACTGTTTAAATTCATGAATGAATCCGGGCATGTACTATTGATGGTGTCCATGCCTACTAAGAGGTTTTCTCTTCCAAACAAAAAAACTGTTCTACGATTTTTTTTCCTTTTTGTATGCAGGATGCGGTAACGGCAAGTACCTGAGCGTGAACCCGTCCGTGTTTGCGGTGGGCGGGGACCGATGCACGCGACTTGCGGCGCAGGCGCAACATAATAACAATGAGGTAAATTCAAAACAACACATATTCATACACATGTACTATGGTATCACTGGTATGGCATCACTCGAAACATGGATGCTTGGGTGTGAGAACATTGGCGTCAAAACAAGGCTCAGGTTCACTCAGCGGGTGATAGATAGGAGACCGATAGGTGTTGGTGTACTATGGTGCTTGAATGGCGGCCTCGCACATGAAAGCGCAGCATTGGACAACCCCTTGCTGCCCTTGCAGTTGCTGGGAGCCGCTGGAAGCAAGCGACACAAGATCGTATCCTGTGGTGATCCATGCAGGAAACCTTCGTCCAGCAGTGGATGTCCATCAGTTGAGACAGTGACGACGATGATGATGACGAGGATCAACAAAATGAGAAATGAACGTCCACTACCAGCACCCACTCTGAGATGATCTACAAACTCATTCCTACGATAATTAAGGTCTAAAAGTGTTAATCCTGATATTGACCGTCACTCTTCCAGGTGGTAGTATGTGACAACCTAAGCCTACCGTTCCGCGACGAGTCATTCGATGCGGTGCTCTCGATCGCCGTGGTGCACCACTTTGCCACGGTGGAGCGCCGCGCCATGGCTCTACGGGAGCTGGCCAGGATAACCAGGATCGGGGGAAGGTTACTGCTAACCGTCTGGGCTATGGAGCATGAGGGAAGAAACTTCCATTCACAGGTAAACAAATAACAATAGAGTTTTCGATTGTTATAGTAGTTATGGTATTGGCAGAGCGGACGTGGTTTTACTCTCGCCTTGATGGTACTTAAGTTATACGAGACAGGAACAAGATGCCAGAATAGTGGTCGATACCTAGATGTGTTCGTATCAGAAACGTTAAATAAAAACGCTTCGTACGAGTTGATTGGATGTTGACGACATTAAGTAGGTATGCAAAATTAATGTTAACGATTTCTCGCTGTTCTGTAATATGAGAGTGAAGGAGGAACAGTTCACTTCAATGTTTTGGCACGCTTGGCCATCCAACTCCACTCCTCTCTGGCAGACGTTTCCCTTTACATGATCATGCAAGGGAAAGCCCGTGGTAGCTAAAGCTAACTCTCACTAGCTGTGTCTATCTCATGGGCCTCAGGATCCTCAAGACTTTAAACGATACATCGTCTAAATCGTGATCAAGGCAAATAAGAAATGCGTTTACTTGCTTCATACCTGTACATAATATACCTACTTTTGCTAGTGCTAAATCATCGATCATAAATGAAAATCTATTGTTTCTTTTTGATTTCAGGATGTTTTAATACCTTGGCATCGACCAGCGACCTTATTTCCACCACCTCCAGCACCGAGATTTTTATCTGTTGAATATGACCAGTAAGTATACTCTCAACACATACTTGATTCATTTTAGATACCTACTTCGTCTTTATCGTCAACCGATATATGTCCGCTGCTGGACATAGGTCTCTTGTCTTGTTGCAGAGACACTTCCACAAGCCACGGTCTTGCGCCGCCTGTACCTATTTAGCGGATCCCATTAGATTTTTAGATAAATTTTTTAACCTGTATTATTGATTCATTTCAGTTGTACAGAACCATGGAAAAGTCGCGATGGTTCTCCTGGGTCTTCATCACTGTCATCGCCAAACGAAACTTGTTATTCATTCGTAAGACGGGCACTACAGCGATTAGCTGGACGGCGCTCTTTTCTCCCATCGTGGGGAGTAAGCACCAGGGTAGTACATAGGCCTAGTCAACGTCCTGAACCTGCAGCAGCAGACTTACCCATAGAACTAAGACGGCTAGACGAAGCCTTTCCACCTCGATTGATTTCACAGCCCTCTGAGAGTTCAACAACGAAATCGCGAAGCCTCACCGATATTGCTGATATAGAACACCGTGCATTAGTCAGGTCAAGATCTAGTCTCCCAAGTTTAGGTGGAGAAGAAAACGAGCCACCCCCTTTAGAACAGCCAGTGAAACCAGTAACAGAGCAACGCAAAAAACCACGACTAGTCAAACAGAAGAAATCAATCAATGAAGACGATGCCGATGAAGACCTCGATAAACATACAGATATGAAGAGTATGGTTGAAGAAATGCCAAATTTTAAAATTCATACGCAGAAGTTGCACTCTAGGAAACCTGGCGTGTTCAAACAGACATCACTTAACGAAGAATTGATGTCCGTTGAAAGGTTAAGAGAAAAAGAGCATCTTCGTAAAAATATCCAAAAACAAGCATCGCTCAACGAAGAATACTTGTACCGAAGACCGGGAGCTCTTGATTCGATACGTGACTCATTTTTCTCTACATCGGCAACAACTGCAAAGAAATTCCAATCTCTTAAAAACGGCCTCACAAATAAGTTCAAAACTTCGACAACGAATATAGATAAAGTGACGGTGTTCGTGAGAATGCTCCAAGGTTGGAAAAATCACGGACCTGTACCAGAAGTTCCTACACCAAGTGACAATAACGCAAACAGTGATAAAGGATATCCTGAGAGACGACATTCTAGAGAAGATGGTTCAGATTCTTCTAAGGATAGTAGTCTCCAAAGTGACACAAGTGTAGATTCAGAAGACAGTTTTGCGTCTGTTATATACGTACCCAAAGCAGACGGTTCTGGTGATCCATTATCTCCGACACCTTTATCACCAGGGCCAACTTCACCGAGACTCAAAGTATCATCTGTACCAACGTCGCCTAGAATGAAGAACTCACCGGGATTACCCTCTCCGAGAATCAAACAAGCATTCCCGTTAATACGACCACCAGGTTCACCTAATGCTGTTACAGCACCGGGCACAGTCCATAATAAAATTTTAGTAGCACAGTATAGCTTGAAAAATTATACGACATCAAATAATGTTTGCATAGCCCCTGTAAAACCACAATCGAAAAGCCAACCGAATTCACCTCCGAAATCAGAACCAGAAGTACATATTATGGATACTGAAATATTACCTATAGTAAACAAGCCTCCTCCAATAGAAATATTTGAAGAAGTCGATCCAATACCTCCCATAAAGGAAGAGGAAGAAACACCGACCGATGATACCAAAGACCTGATTGCAGAAATCCATAAAGATATTGAAGAAATTCATAAGTTAACCGCTGATACTGATGATTTAAAACCCCGTGTATTGCAAGATGTAAAACCTTATCCAAAGATTACATTACAAACCGTTGCAGAACTTCCGGAAATACCTCAGTTTAAGCCCAAAGCACTAAGTAAGTCACCCACAAATGACACATTAGATTCAAGAGCTGCAGACAGAAAAAGAAAAGAAAGAATACGACAAATAAAAGAAATGTTGAATAAAGGTATTCCTCCAGTAAGCATAAGCCGCAGACAACATTTCCCTATAGTACGCAGTACCAGCAAAGCCGAACCAATTGCTAAAACTAAACTCATGCCGTTAGAAATATTCAATCCAGCTACAGATGATATGGATAGCGACTCAAGTGGCGTTTCCTCACCTGATTCTGTAGACAGCGTCATAAGTGTTGTGCCAGATGAGCTTAGGAAAATCGCTATAGAAAAAGGTAATATTTATTTCTATCTATAATTTTATAGCACTACTAGCTGTGAATACCCGCTTCGCTGGGTCATTGTTAATTGTATAGTTATTTGTTAATGTTAATAATCTATCACTACTTACTTCACAAATTTATCATATTATAAAAGACAGATTTTCTTTCTGATGTCCTTTCTCTTCTAACAGTAATAATAATAATCAACCTAGAAACGATTATTTGGAGACAATCTGACGCCTGTAGACACGTAATAAGTCTATTTGGAATGATTGTCGTTGTCCTCATATGTCTATCTTTACCTCCAAATATCTCGGTAACGTGACACTTTGGGGTAATATGTTACTTGACATTATTTGTTCGTCTATGTGGCCTCTACCCATACGACCTGCCGCCATTTTGATTTTTTTTCGAAATCGCGGCGCTCGGTGAAAGTGGTATGTATAAAAAATATATAAAAAAATAAATTTAAATATCTAAGTGTATATATATATATACTAGTATGGCGCGTGGCTGCGCGGCCCGCTAAAGCGGACCGCGTACTGGAGCGCGTGGTCCACTGTCTACTTACTCGCTGTCCTACTATCCTGCTCCCCGATTATGTAAGAATGGCCGATCAAATCGTCAAAGTTCGGCGTCAAAGTAAAATAAACCATAACAGCATTAAATTAGAGCTCAATTTCGAAACACGAAATTGAGCTCTAATTTAATGCTGTTATGGTTTATTTTACTTTGACGCCGAACTTTGACGATTTGATCGACAATTCTTACATAATCGGGCTGCTGGTTTACTGTCTACGTGTTCTGATCTTAACAACACACTGCTATGCTAGTGAGCACAGCGGAAGCGCCAGCACGCCAAGCGTCCGACGTAAAAGAAAATTCTCATAAAGGAAAAACATAAAACAAAGACCATCAACCCCCCGCCCCTCCCTTTTTGTTTGAGCAGCCCCTAAGTAGGTACCTATCTTTAATACCCTGACCGTGCTCCTCACCCATCATCTGAACCTTCGATCATCATCTCTCTCCATATTTTTTCTCCGAACCACTCGTCAAAATGAGAATTCGTCCATAAAAACAAATCTTGAAAAGAAGCCGTAGTCTTGCATAGTTCTACACTTGTAGCCTCTTCAATATTCGCCATACATTAACTATGGGAAAATAAATTCCGCCATCTTGAATTTTTTTCCTGTTCATCAAGTAGACCCTCATGTCCTGATCATCTTTTGCCAAGAAACCACTCTTCCATCTTTTATACTCTCCGAGATAGACACCGTCGAAATTTGTATGGCGGCCATCTTAAATCCGCCATTTTGAATTTTTTTTCAGCTCACTGTCAATTGGATGAAGTTTCGAGTGACATTTGGTCGAGCACCTCCCACCTATCTTCAATACCCTTTTCTATGGAAAAATAAATTCCGCCATCTTGAATTTTTTTCCCGTTCATCAAGTAGACCCTCATGTCCTGATCATCTTTTGCCAAGAAACCACTCTTCCATCTTTTATACTCTCCGAGATAGACACCGTCGAAATTTGTATGGCGGCCATCTTAAATCCGCCATTTTGAATTTTTTTTCAGCTCACTGTCAATTGGATGAAATTTCGAGTGACATTTGGTCGAGCACCCCCCACCTATCTTCGATACCCTGGCTGGTGCTCTTCATCCGTCTTCGAAATCCTCAATCATCAGCTCTCTCTGTATTTTTCCTCTTAATGAATTTTTGTCTTCTATACGAAACGATGAGTGAAAAAAAAAATGTTCATACAAAATTTTACAGGAGAGGTGATCAATGAGTCAGTCAGCACGAGCAGCTATATATATATTAATATATATATATATACACTTAGATATAGATTAATCGAAACAACCTTTCTATATATTACAATACTAGCTGATGTCCGCGACTTCGTCCGCGTGGAATAAGTTTTTAGTTCCCACGGGAACTCCTTAATTTTCCAAATAAAAAGTAGCCTATGTCACTCTACATGTCCTCAACTATACCCATGCAAAATATCTTCTCAATATGTTGCTCTGTTGCGGCGTGATTGGTTTGTAACCAACAAATAAACAAACTTTCGCAAAACAATATTAGTATGATAACAATGTAATGTATGATGGTATATTTTTGTTTTAGATCTGCCAACCCATCCACTTACGGAAGTCAAAAGTACAAACAACTCAAATCCAAATGAAAAACATGCATCCACTCTTACCACTCCTCAAACATTAATCGAGGCCGTTGCTGAGGTAGCGCAATCATTAGATGAGACCTGCGAAACTGTAATACAATCGAGCCCAAGATCTAAAAGACGCCAATTAGAGAAGTTGGAAAGTGCTGAAACAAACGCGATCGTGCAAGGTGCTTCCAGTAGCAGTAGTAGTAGCAACTGGAGTTTGAACAAGTTATCTCCAGGTGATTTAAAAATTTTAGAAGACAGATCAAGATCTCAATCCCATACTAGCTCCAGTGGAAGTTCCTGTAGTTTAGAGCGTCTCTCACCAGGGCGTAGATCCAAAGACCGCTCTCCTAAACAAGGTAGTACGAGTAACTCAACTTGGAGTTTAAATAGACTGTCCCCTAATAGACCCGAAGGGCGATCATTGGATGAAAATTTAAGTAAAAGTCATCGAAGTCCAACGAGACCTCCGTATGATTCATTATCAATATCGAGCACAGACTCCGAAAAATCTATATCCAAATCGGAAAGCTTTAATAGGATACAGAATGAACCATTAATAACATGTAAATCAGATATGATGTCTAAAGAAGATGAATGGATCACGGATCAACAAGAACGCTGTCAACATTTAACGGAGTTTGCTGAAAAGCTTAGTGAAAAGTTGTTACAAGAAATAGACCAATATTCCAAACGCATTAACGAAGATGACTTTGATCTTCCGAGTAGTAGCAGTAGTGAAAAGAGTATATCTCTTAGATTAAAACGGGAAGAAGAAGATAGAAACACCCAGAAAATTTTGGACGAGCTTTCTAATAGTTTACAACATCTTGAAGACCCACACAACAAATTGAATATAGAACCTCACATAACGTGTAAATTTGCAGGCGAAAAGGTAAAATACATAACATCAATTCAAGATACCCAAGAATCCGATATAAATAAACTGTTTCCAAAGTGTAGCACAAAGACAAAAAGTAAAAAGAGGTCCAAAGATGTCGATCCAATTATAAATAAGTACAGAGAACTCAAAAAAACCATGAAAGTAACCAGCGACGAAGATATTTATCTAAACAATTGTGCCAATATTCAGTACAACGTTAAACCCATTACAGATGAAAAAACACCCGATATAGACACCAAAAATCCAGACGACGACAGCGCTATATCTAGCAACGGAAATCCTGAAATCACCATCGAATCCGGGAACTATGATACCAGCCAATCTCTAGAAACTGGTTATTCACTAGAATCTGAAATCAGTGTCGATTCTTTGTGTATGAGTACTGACAAACGATCTTCGTTAAAAGTTGGACAATCCACTGACTCGAGTGACTTGGATAAGATGGAAATAAGTCCGGAATCAGTCACTTCACGGTCAAGCACAAGTACTGCACCGCTTAAATCAGGATTTTCGATTGAATCCAGTGACACTTCAGCAGGCAGCGATTGGAGTCGTCGTGATAAGACTGGTAGTACGGCTTCCCTTGGTTGCGTAAGCCTCGCTTCTTTGCCGTCTTGCAGCGAGTGTTCGAAGGAAAGAAAACTACTGGAAACACGCTCGTCTTCTGAAGATACAGCCCCTGTTCCTGCAGTAGCGGCTCGTGCCATTCCCCATGCACCTCTGTTGCCATCACTGAGTGACGGTTCCGACAGCTTACCATCTGAAGGAGGCGCAGTTACATACCACAGATATTACCACGTCTTCAAAAAGGGTGAGCTGGACCAGTTGATAGAAAAATACGTGGAGAGTCTCCATGTGGTCTCATCTTACTACGATCAAGCCAGCTGGTGTGTTATAGCTGAGAAAGTTCAAGTGTGGACTATTTAATTAGTTTCACAATCTGATAGTTTAAGGTGCGAGTAGGTATAACAGGTGAAACAAGTTTACATTCCACCGTAATCTTATGAAATCCCCCTGTAACAATAGACACATCGGTGCAGTGAATATCCAAGTGACCTTCCTTGCGAACTCTTAGTGGGAGTTAAGGACATGTTCATGATATCGGATGATATAGAGTTAACTCTATGCGAAATGCCAAAAGCAAAGCTTTTGTTTTTTTTTAATATATTCTAGATACTTGATACTCTAATAGTTGTTATCTCTATATTCATAACATTCGTCACCTTCAGAGAGTAGTCAGTACACTTCGACTGCGTTCCCTTTCGAGGGACTTTAGAACACAGAGTAAAGAGGTAACAGATGGTCCACTTAATAAACCGCCAAAAGGCTGAGATAAACTCCGACTCAGCTTTTTCAGCTAAGTGGGAATTGGGCTGGCTTAGGCTGACCGCAGCTTGTTGTATTGAGTTGACTTTCTGTTTTTTCTCTATTCTGTCTTTGGTATTCGTTGCGATACCAGATTTCGTATGAAATGAAAACTAAGAGCTTTAAATAGTAAAAGTTAAATATAATATATTATATACTTCAACGGCTCAATGTAATATAAGCTATTCATAGCTTATTAAAAATACTTATAATCTAACATCCATGTATACTTACTGATGTAAATGCTACTGTACGATCGAATACTATCGGATTTATACCATTCCCCAAGATCAACGGTATTTATCGAAGCGAGGTCTGAATTCTTCAGACGCTTATGTCGGTAGCGCACGACGGTCTACCATAAATACTATAACAGTATAAGCTAGTTCAATCCACGAAGACGCGCCCCACACTTTTTTCGCAATCGCTTACTGTGCAAGTGTGCAATGTAAACTACAAGAATGTGAGTTCTATTACTACGCAGCGAGTAGCAATGTCACACACGCACACAAAATTAAATAGCGAAAAATTCCTCCGAACCCCGAACCCCGTTGTTTCCACTCGCGATAAATAGTGGGGCGCGTCTTCGTGGATTGAACTAGCTTATACCTGACCGTTGACATGACCTACGTTGTCGAGTATATTTAAGTTTGTCATTTTCGATGGAGTAGTATCGCGTCGCATTGGGTCGTGTTATTTTCGTCGCCCACCTATGACAATAAGTCAGTATGGTGCTTTAATAGCCATCGATTTATAGCACACAATAAACTATTAGTATAACCCAATCCAGATGCTATTATTAGGATAGTAAAAATAGGTTTATCCCTTTTCCTCTTATGATAACAGTCACTCGAGGAGAAGGTTAGAAAGCTAACTGTCATCCTAATAGCACCTGGATATGATAGTACGACGTGCGACCGGCGCACGTGGCCAGAATAGGCGTAGAAGACATTCAGACCTTATGGTCGCCGATTAATTGTACGTGGTAAATTATTCTATGACAATAACATGTTTAAATTACTTATTTAAGGTTTATAACGTTACATATCGCTCCAAAGAAAGATAAGTTGCCTTCTTATCCTAACGCTTTCGATTTTGGCTTATGGTATAAACCGTGTCTGGGTGGAAGTATACTTATACCACGTCACGCGCTCCTATAAAACGGGTGGCGTGTGGAGTTATAATTTAATGTTCTCTCGACCAGCTAGCTAGCAGCTCACATTAGCTAGTGTGTATGAAAACCCAGGAGCACTCTCTTTTCCTCCATAGAACAGAATATACATAAAACCTATTAATACTCATAGTGCGAAAGAACGGGAATCCGATACAATAAAAGAGAGATTAGATTAGAGATGACCCAGCAAGTATTAAACATATACTTCTTTGTCACACACGCGTCTGTTAACCCGTTAGGCCGAGTTGCGTGTTAGAAGTGTGCTCCCACTGTTAATCTTTATAATTATTGTACGATTGGAAATTATTTTCAGTGTTAAATTGTCTAATGAGCTGGTCTCGCAGTACTCCATTTTATAAAACATAAAGGTTAAAATCTGTGTATTTTGGTTCATCAGAAAGAAATTTTATTCTGAGAGCCCGTGGGGAATTTTTAGGAGGTGCTTTATAAAATTGAAGGTATAATTGAAGGAAGGTGATTCTTTGTATTTTGACTATGGTACATTAGACCTGTCAGTCTGTGAATGGTTGACGATTATTGGAATTTTAGGCATTCCCGGTCAATTTTCACCTAGGTACCTACTATTATTTCACCTACTTTTTAAGTTTTGGAGTTAAAAACTTTAGGAGTTTAGACGTCCCCATCACATGAGTTCCCAGTAGATTTGTTTGCTAATTTAATGATATTCCAAAAGATGCATATTACAAGGATAAGGTTCATGTAAAGTTCAGGTTTTACTTTTTACATAAAATGTTTTATCTCGAATTCTCGTTCTTGCAAACTAATCAATAAAAAACTAGATCACCATACTCAGGGAGGGTAAGAACCCCGGGCAAAACTAGAGAACCATAGAGCGTATTAACTTTCCTCAGACTTTACTGAAAATCAAACGCGACAGATTTATGGCTATATAATCCAGCCTTCATTTCAGTTTTTATCAAGCACTTCCTCAAAACTTCCCACCAGGTCTCGGCCATTTGGACCATTTAGTAAGTTTAGAAATCGTAGTCAAGTTAGTGGCGTAGATCATTTCCCAGCATAACTACTTATATACTTGAGAGTACAAAATACTCAATACATTTAGTACCTACCTACTTAGTGCGTTTTACGGAACGCCCTATAGACGTATAGATAGACGGCATTCTCATTTTCGATCTCTAAATAAAAAAGTATATTTGCGCAATTTTATATTTATTTTTCTAATTTACCTACATTATCGATATAAGCGAAGAAAACGAATTAAGTATACATTTCCTTTTTCAAATAACTTTTTAGATAGTTAAATTATCTTTTAGAGAAGTTGTGAACAGGTGCTATACTACCATCGCTTAGTATTATTTCAAAATGCCAGATTTATATGACATACCTTGACGGCCCTAAAATAAACTAAATATTTCTGAAACAAGAGCGTCAATAATATCAAAATAATACTGCTTTAAGCGATGATAGTAAGCACCGAGCGTAACCATTTATGGCAGGAACACACTTGCATCACTCCACACCACGCAACGCCACGCCACTAATTGTCAAATCGTAATATTTTGTATGATCTGCCCCCCGATTGTGTAAGGAAATCGTAATCGTAATCGTTTGTCAAAAGGATAATCCGACCTGTTTAAGGAGTTCACAGATGCCTGCACGTCTAAAAGCAAGTATGAATTCCTTAAACAGTTCGAGTTATACGCTTTGAGGTGTCAAATGATTACGATTTGCTTAGACCTTTGGGCCTCAGAAACATAAAATATGATTAGCTGATTCCCGCGATTTCGTCGTGGAATAAGTTTTTTTAATTCCCACGTTCACCATACTGATTATACTAGCTACTTATTATGTAAAACCTGTATTAATCTTTTTTACAGTAACAATTTATGTTATTTGTGGTATTCTTGCTGCGACATTGGATTTTGGCCAATAGCGGAAGAGTGTTAACCAATTAGCGGAGAAGTTTCGATCACTGTAGCAATAGTTATTACGTAATGATAGGTTTTTAGTTAAACTTTGTGATGTTACTTTTTGACAAATGTATTCCAGGGTAGACATGAATAGGACTATAACTATACATAACTCCCGGATAAACTCACGTGTTATATCAGAAAAATGCCCGACTAGTTTCGATTGAATATCACTCACGATAGTTTAAACGTTGAAATGAATAGGATTGATATATAGGTAAACAATTTTGCGTAAAGACATTTATCGGGTGTGTATTTCATCGATTTCAGGGGGTCTACTCTCTTTCTCTAAAACGAAACTTCGCAAACAAACGTACGAAATTTCGTTAACTCCTCTCCTACATAATATTATCTCTATGCTCCTCTCTATTTCGTTTTCGTACACGCAGACGAAGTACGGATCCATAGAAAATTTTCGTGACCGATTGGATTGAACGATTTTGTGTGGGTCTAATAACCGACTAATTACGTTCGTTTGCGAAGTTTCGTTTGAGAGAAAGAGAGTAGACCCCCAGGTTATGGATACGAATATGAAGACGATATTTCGGATATCCGATAGTTTCAATTGTGGATTTAAAAAGTTTTGTTACCTACCTAAATAAAAGAATGATTATTATTGCAACGAAATAAAATTATCGAATGAAAATGCATACGGAGCGGCGGCAGACGAAAACTTTCGCATACTAACGAAAGCATTTCTATTCTATTCATAAATTAATGGCCCTGAAATATTTAAATATTTGATTAAATATTTAATTTGGATATTTTTAATACTACGGCAGCTTCGGTTACGAACCTACACTACACGGGTTGCACTATACCGCGCTCTTGTTTGTCTCCCCAAAGGTTGTCTGGAAGAGATTGCTTTAGCAATAAGACCTCCTTTGCACCCTTCTGTTGTATCTTTTAATATTTCTGTTTATTGTCCTTGTTCTAAGTGTGTGCAATAAAGAGTTTATCTATCTATCTACATACATAACATCCAGAAATACATATATACATACAGAAATATTACAACTTGACTTGACTGAACAAGTGACGTTGTTTCTGGTGGCGTGATTTAAGTATGTATCCAGCCTTATTGTACAGCGTAATTGAATAATATTGTATCTCAAAAAAAACGAAGACCGGAAATTGTATTCTTTACGATATTGTAAATAATTGCTATTTAAGAATATATTGCTATTAGAAATAAAATAAATTATAATGTTATCAAAGAAACAGTGAGATTAAAATTAAAGTTAGTATAGTACAATAGCTCTACTCTGCACATTTAATTATGAACTTGTATTAATATGGTAAGTACTAACATAACATAACTGTATCCATAACATAATCTACTTCCAGTCGTTCCAGTTCAAATCACTCGTTTTAAAAATTACAAAGAAAGTTACAGAATATAAATTAAAAAGTGATATTTTTCCTCATGTTGTGTTTTTGAAATGCTTATTTACCAATAAAACTCCTGAAAACTTTTTTTTAAAATTAATTTCATTATTTTATCTCTGGTCCAAATATGGACCTTGCGTGATGCGTCCTATGAGTTAGAAAACAACATCGATAATGTATTTAAATTGAGGTTGTTCGAAAATATGGCCTTGATTCAAATTAAACTTGAGTGATGCAACAATACTTTAGAAAAGCAAATTAAGTAGGTACATTAATTTATTTATTTGCATAGTTGGATTTTTAATGAATCTTCATAGAAGTGATTAATTAAATGTGCAGAATCACATTAGGTTTATATGCAACTAGAAAATAATACTGATACTATAGTAGGTATATAGTATGAAATTATGTAAAACAAGTGCACAAATACATACATTAAGTTGGCATTAAGTGATTTAATTGTTTTTATTTAAACAATTTGGCGCAAGTGAATAATAGAGCAAGATCCCGCGACGATCAGACCTTCGTTATTTTATTAAAGCTGAAAGTTTTTCTATGTGTGTCTCTAATAGAGGTATTAAACAATCGTTCTACGTGTCTGACAATGGACAACGTGGTTTCTAATATTATTCCAAAGAAAAATATAAAAAAACGAAGCTTAATACTTTAACGAATTTGAGGTGCCACCTTTTTTACCTGATACCTTCCAAAGTAACCGCGATCCAACCTTCATAGTCGGGGACCGTTTATTCCTCTAATAAAGACGTACATAGAAAAAATTTCAGCTTTAATAAAATAATGAAGGTCTGGTCGTCGCGGGATCTTGGACCATTAGGATAGAAGCACACTACCAACGAGTCACCCCACGCTACGCCACTTGTGTTGAGTTTAATAAAGTTTTAGTATCAATCGTCGGTCGCTAGTAGTCGTCGCTAATTTAATTCTAAACATAATTATTATATACTGCGATAAACGATTCGACTAAACATATGCCACATGGCGTGGCGTGGCCGTGAACTGTGTTGACGTGTAATTTAAAATTATACTAAAACTAAACATTTATTTTTTTCTGATAAAAAAATAGTTCTATTTATTATCCCCTTTGATTTTACTCTAATAAAATAAATCATTATTATTTTTCAAATTTTTGAATAGATAGAGAAGGCTGGCACCGAATAATTCCTTTACAATTTAAATTTACAAATATATAAAGCTACCTAGATAAAACGAATGAAAAATTAGTGAACTTATTTCGTCGATATTTCGAATTTAATTTTAAATTATTATTATGTTCCATATAAACCTGAACCTAAGATTTAAAAAATCTGTACTAAAGAATAAGTCATACCCAATGCTTCCTATGTAAATTAATTACTTTATAAAATCACGCATATCATGATGCTGTTTAAAAATATTAAAAAAACTATTGTGTACTCGAAAAATTTGTTCAATTAGCCTTTTTTTATTAAAAACTTATGTGTAATTGTCGATTAATAAAAATAAAATAACAAGCGTTGTAAAATAGGTAATCGTTAGCCAAAGTCAACTCAAGATCTGGGCTAGTAGTATCATCCTTTTCACTTTGTTCTCTTCAGAAAGAGTCAGCGTTATTCTGAAACTGTATATTTGAGTTTTACTTTTGAATGCAAAGGGATTACCAATATTATCTATCGATTAACTTATTCAAAGGTTAATAGGACTCACGCAAACACGTCTTTTTGTTTGGCTTTTAGAAAGGTTTAACATCTAGTAGGTAACTTTCAGAGAAATGCTTACGCCGCTCTATTAACGGCACGATATATTTACCACGAATAAACAAAGAAACTTTAATACAAATGATCAATCTGAGGGCGACAAAATGCACAAAACGTAGCATCAGACCTTATTGGTCTTATATTTGACCGGTGAGGGGGCCCGCTATGCTCAGTCAATTGGTTGTATGGTCTGTGGCGTACGCCCTAAAAAGATGTAATTGTGAGATGTACTTAATTAATTGTAAGATGTCAATAGCGATTCATCGTGTGATCGCGTGTTGGAAACGATAAAAAAAATGAATTGCACGTAGAAAAATTAAATAGATTTCAATACACCTTATTTTCTCAAAGTGACCAAAATGAGGCCGTAAATATCCTAATTGAAATAATTTTTCTTTTGAAATTAATTATCAGTTGAGTACATCTTTGGCTCATAATATTTGCGTAAATAAATAAGCACGCATCTTGGAGATTTATGCTAGAACCATAACCATTAAAAGGTTAAAATAAAATAAATCAATTGTTTTTAACAAAAAATATTGAAGATAGATTTTATCTCTATAGTAAAAATTAAAACTCATAAGTAGTAACTACCTATATTTATTTTTCACCCTAAAAGTATTTAAAAAAATTAACATGCTGCCTAAATCTACTCTGTTTATAATATGAAAGTTTCTATACTTTGTACATATTTAACTGCAATTAAATGCATTATTATAATATGTATAATACAATAAATATTTGATTGCGAAAACCTTAAATATTGGCTTGTCTGTGATATATAATTAAAATAAATACATAACAGTTCTATCTATTAATCGAATTATTAAATTTCAATATTTTCCCCTAAAAATGTGGTAGATAAAGTAATACTTGATTTTATAGTAAGTACAGTTGAAGCTAGAAACATACCAGTAACACGACCGTACGTTTTCAATTGCGCCAATTCGAATGGCTCAGAATTTGCGCAGTCGATAAAAGTTGCGACTTTTCTTCCAATAATTAAGTCGCATATTGCTGCAAATATTCGCGCGTATTTTCAATTTTTCTCTACACTTTGTACATTATACTTTGGAGATAAATTGCATTAAACCTCGTAAAATGTTGGAAGAGACGTATCACTGTGACTGCGCCAGTATGCCTTAAGAAGGTATTTTCTAAGACACTACTATTTTTTTTGTATTTATAGTCATAGTAATTACAACTTGTGATTTGCCTCAACGCGTGTCGCGTGACGTAGGGTTGATCGGCGTGTTGTTAGTGTGTTTGCAGCCTTATAAAAAAATCTGTTGATTGAGACAATTTTAAGTTCGTAATAACTAAGTGGCGAGTACATTAATATTTTAGCGCTTACTCCATCGCACAGGTAAATAAAATAAAATTAAACCTAATTACTTATTGTAAAACTATGCATTTTCCAGTGTTATCATAAATCCGTTTGTTTTTACGTAATAGTAGTAACTGTTCGCTTGGATACAAAACGAAATGTAACGATAAAGTAATATATTGTAAGCTTATAAAGTATTGTACCTATATATTATATTAGGTATAACAACCTTCACAATAAAATGAAGACTTAAATACCAAATTTGTTTGATTTTCTTTCTTTTATGCCTAATTTTGTTCTGTTCCTTTGTAACCTTGTTCTGTTTTCTTCTGAACGACTAAGCCTGTATACGCCTGTCCTTGTTCCCGCCATAGCGCTGTCCCGCTTTTCAGACTAGATGGAGTTAGTAAAATACGCCCACATTCTTTATTTGACAGAGCCCGTTAATGTAAATTGAGGTCGTTGAATTGTCCCGGCAAGATTATCTCGATGGAGACTAGCCAACTACAGTAGATAGGTACTACCACTTTTATAAGTTATGTGCGTTTTTTTAATCGCTGGAAAAATGCTAGTGCCTGCTCAGAAATCATATTTTTGAATGACGCGAAAATATCTCAGCTAATCATAGCGCGCGTCCGTCCGCTATTGGTTGTTGCCAACGAGCCATGTTCGAAGTCCAAGCACGATAGATAATAATGTAAGTAAATAACAGGTTAGCCCGTTACCAATTTAGACTGCATCATCACTTACCATCAGGCGAGATCGCAGTCAAGGGCTAGCTTGTAGTGGAATAAAAAAAAAAAAGTGAAAGTGACACAACAAATAATAATTATTTCTGATTAATTCACAAGTCAAGCCAATGATTGCGAAATTTACCTGCAATCGATTCAAAAGCCTAAATATTATACTATAAATATCAGTTTCATAAATGAAAGATACCAAAATTCGATTAGTATTGGTTTATTAAACTTACAAAATTACTGTGTAAAATAAATAAATACATTCGCTTAAATACCTAATATAATATTATTACCTCATACACTTTATGTACGGTAGGCAGTTTTACATTAAGGTAAAGTTGAAACAAAATATTACGATATACAATAAACGATCATAGTTTTCGACACGCACCGTAAAATTAGTTAGGTATTATCCAGAATTGGCCTCAATATCATACTAAATGTATCATACAAACTGAATGTTATTATCATACTTTTAAGTATAGGTCTACCAGAATCTGATGGCAAAAATACACCTAAAAGTACCAGTATACGGTGTATACTTTTTGCCATCAGATTCTGGTAGACCTATATATATTTCTATTCGCCGCATGAAAATCCCCTGCCGTTTCTCTATATGCGCAGGTTGAAGTGCCAAAATGGCGTCAATCTATAGGACAAAATGACAGCCAGTTGTCCAGTAGTAATGAAGGACAAATAGAGTTGTTTAATGACCTGGTTATACGAAGTAGGCGGCGAGTTGCGCCATTTTGTCCTTGGGTTGCTTGTTGCGATGTTTCCCGCGCGCGCGACCGCCGCGGCCCCGCACCCCGCCTCCCCTGGAAGACACCGCGCGATGCTTCTCCACCTACACAACAATGTTACCATGTAGCCATCGATGTATTAGGAAGACATATATGTGGGAACGGAACGTAAGTTGAAAGATATGAGAGAGAAGATGTATGCAAGCATG
Source organism: Erebia ligea (assembly GCA_917051295.2). NCBI lineage: Eukaryota > Metazoa > Arthropoda > Insecta > Lepidoptera > Nymphalidae > Erebia > Erebia ligea. The sequence goes on from OU785241.1 coordinate 7,500,319, forward strand.
TGTGCGAGTGAGATGAAATGAAATGTCAGATTGAGTGAGATGACGTATGGGAGCTCTTGAAAGAATTTACCATGTAGCCATCGATGTATTACGTTGACATGTGGGAACGGAACGTAAGTTGAAACGTATGAGAGAGAAGATGTATGCAAGCATGTGTGCGAGTGAGATGAAATGAAATGTCAGATTGAGCTGGGTTCCCCGCATACAGCTATCCGAGACGCGTCCTCGATGTCGACATACTCACCAGCGCGCTAAAGCTGGGCTCACAGTAGAGACAGGCCGTCATCTCAGTCAAGGCGGCGGGCAGGCGCGTGCGCTCGGCGCGGTACTCCACGCTCACGAGCTGGGCTCCGCACGCGCCGCACGCAGCCTCGCATACAGACACCCGAGACGCGTCCTCGAAGATGTTGATGATCACATCGCATCTGAGGACATACCACAATGTATAGCCTGAGCCATGCTCATCAACATCATCATCAACTTAAAACTACGAAGTTCTTGCCACTTAAAAATAATTAAAAATGGAATTTCTAATATGGCGGCCATCATTGGTATACCTAAATCTTATTTGAATAAAAATATTTTCTTTTCAATCAAAAAGTCGCTGATGTTACTTGAATGCAGGCTTTCACCGGTTCAACACTCACCGGTTACACGCTACTTTCCACTTGGACGCGGAGGGGTCGAGCACTAGAACCCCATCGCACTCCACACAGCCGGAAACTCCGGTGGAGTTCACGCCATATGGACACGTTAGATGCATACACAAGTGGCAACAAAAACCTTTCTCAAACACTCACCGATTACACGCCAGTTTCCACTTGGGCGCAGAGGGGTCGAGCACTAGAACCCGATCGAACGCCACACAGCCGGAAACCCCGGTGGAGTTCACTCCTTATGGACACGTTGGATGCATACACAAGTGGCAACAAAAACCTTTCTCAAACACTCACCGGTTACACGCCAGTTTCCACTTGGGCGCGGAGGGGTCGAGCACTAGAACCCCATCGCACTCCACACAGCCGGAAACACCGGTGGAGTTCACGCCATATGGGCACGTCGGATACGTACACAAGTGGCAACAAAAACCTTTCTCAAACACTCACCGGTTACACGCCAGTTTCCACTTGGGCGCGGAGGGGTCGAGCACTAGAACCCCATCGCACTCCACACAGCCGGAAACACCGGCTGAGTTCTCTCCTTATGGACACGTCGGATACGTACACAAGTGGCAACAAAAACCTTTCTCAAACACTCACCGGTTACACGCCAGTTTCCACTTGGGCGCGGAGGGGTCGAGCACTAGAACCCCATCGCACTCCACACAGCCGGAAACACCGGCGGAGTTCTCTCCTTATGGACACGTTGGATACGTACACAAGTGGCAACAAAAACCTTTCTCAAACACTCACCGGTTACACGCCAGTTTCCACTTGGGCGCGGAGGGGTCGAGCACTAGAACCCCATCGCACTCCACACAGCCGGAAACACCGGTGGAGTTTACGCCATATGGACACGTTGGATGCGTGCACGAATTGCAACCGAAACCTTTCTTCATGTCCCTATAAATAAATAAAAACATTAAAAATATATCAAACCATCTACCGGTTGTATTTGGAGCTGTCTTTTTACACCATTGTTTGCCTGGAATAGATCGCTATGTAGCGATAAGGCCGCCAAATTGTATACTTACTTTGTTATTAGCTAAGTTTACTGTTGTATAATTTCCTTTGTGTTTACAATAAAAGTAAATTCATTCATTCATTAAAAAAAATTACATAGTCTAAGCTCCGACATAATGTGGTTGGACTTTATCCATCTGTTAACGAAATGAAACTTATTTCTAACTAGCTGATGCCCGCGACTTCGTCCGCGTGGATATACCAAGTTTCATCGAAATAACTTGAGAAATGACGGACTTTTATACAAACTTTCAACCTCTATTTCACCCGTTTGTGGGTGGAATTTTGAAAAACTGTGAAACACGTATGTTTTTATTTATAACCCGCTGCTCATATACCAAGTTTCATGGATATAACTTGAGAAATGAAGGACTTTCATACAAACTTTCAACCCCTATTTCACCCCTTCGAGGGTAAAATTTACGAAAACTGTGAAACACGTATTTCTTCATTTTTAACCGGTAGCTTGTATACCAAGTTTCATCGATATAACTTGAGAAATGAAGGACTTTCATACAAACTTTCAACCCCTATTTCTCCCCATTGAGGGTGAAATTTTGAAAAACTGTGAAACACGTATGTCTTCATTTTAACCCGCAGCTCATATACCAACTTTCATGGCTATAACTTGAGAAATGAAGGACTTTCATACAAACTTTCAACCCCTATTTCACCCCTTCGGGGGTAAAATTTACAAAAACTGTGAAACACTTATCTCTTCATTTTCAACCAGTAGCTTGTATACCAAGTTTAATCGATATAACTTGAGAAATAACGGACTTTCATTCAAACTTTCACCCCCTATTTCACCCCCTTAGGGGTGGAATTTTGAAAAACTGTGACACACGTAAGTACTTCTTTATTTTTTACCGTAAGCCAAAATAAAAAGTTTCGTTGATATAACTTGTAAAACATCTTGAGAAACGAAGGACTTTCATACCAACTTTCGTCCCCTATTTCACCCTTTTGGGGGTCGAATTTTCAAAAACTGTGAAACACGTATGTCTCCATTTTCAACCCGCAGCTCATATATCAAGTTTCATGGCTATAACTTGAGAAATTAAGGACTTTCATACAAACTTTCAACCCCTATTTCACCCCTTCGGGGGTAGAATTTCGGGATAAAAAGTATCCTATGTCCTACCTCGCAGTATAGGCTCAAATCGTGCCAAGTTTCGTTTGAATTCATTCAGTAGTTTCGGCGTGATGCGCGGCCAAGATACAGACAGACAGACAGACAGACAGACAGACAGACAGACAGACAAAAATGAAAAAAATTACAGATTTGGCTTCAGTATCGAATAATGAGTGCCCTCCAAAAAAAAATTTCAAAATATCTTCAATGTACAGAATTGGACCTATTACAGTTTTATTAAAAGTATAGATAAATCATGATACATGATAGAATACACTGTGATATTTAATAGATAACAAGCAAGAAAAGTAACGTTGCCTAAGTAAAATCATCCGGTTTGATACAATCTGATCTGATCAGCCCCCCGATTATGTAAGAATTGTCGATCAAATGGTAAAGGGTTAGCGTCAAAGTAATATAAACCATAACTGCATTGAATTAGAGCTCAATTTCGTGTATCCATTCTTATACGTTTGAGTATCGTACATACCTAAACGTATAAGAATGGGTACACGAAATTGAGCTCTAATTTAATGCTATTATGGTTTATTTACTTCGCCGCAGAACTTTAACGATTTCATCGGCCATTCTTACATGATTGGGGGGCTGGTGCGGTCTATTCCAGCCAGGTCAGTCAATACGAAAAATTCAAGTAAAATAAGTACAGTGGATTTCATTTATTACGACCTTGGTTGTAGCGACCATTTACCTATAGCGACGTTAAATCTAAGTCCCTTGAATTTAAAGCATACTTTAGTACAAAATTCATGTGGCTATAGCGACTTTGGATGTTACGCCGAGTTCGGGTGTAGAGACTGTTTATAGTGAATCATTTGTAACACATTCCTAGAAATCCCATGCAGATATTGCGACCGGAGTCGGCCGCCAAAGACACAAAAGATGTCTTTCTTTCACAAACATTTCTTATCTTTTGTTTACATCCACACAGATGGTCAGCAAGTGTGGAGATCTCTTTGAGGAATTATACATAATAATTCAATGGGAGACCTTTACCTTTTGTTTATAGATATCAGCTAAGTAGGTAGGGAAGCGCGTACGTTTCGGAGGTAAATTGAAACAAACTATTATTACACATTTTTTTAAATGTACCAGTTAATGTGTGCAAATATTTTCAATAATAAATGAATATAAACTATACATGTGTACATGTCTGTATCTCTTTACCATTGCCTGTAATAACTTCCGGATATAACGACGAAAATAGAGTGGTCCCTTCATCGTCGTTATACCCGAAATCCACTGTAGTTGCTATTTCACGTATAATCCAATTTTTTGCTACACACTGGGTTGAAGATGGTACTTACCTGAACGGCGGATGGTTATAGCAGTAGGGGCACAACGGGAAGCTCTTCCCCTTGCTGCCCGAAGACCAGGACAGAAGCTCGAAGTCGTCCAGTGGACACTTCAGCTCGCGGTAGATACGCACCGTGCCGTTTTGTGGCAGGGAATACGTGTCGTCACAGTGGGAACAGTGGAGACGTGCCGGTTTAGCCTTGAAAAAGATTGGTTGAAATTTTTAGATAAGTAACTTTTAGTAGCACTAAACTTGCAGAAACGCCGGGTTATCCTTTTTAACCCAGAGTTAGAAGTATAGAGGTAGGTCAAAATTTCTAATTTATTCCTGGGTTAAACGTAAGCGCGTTCCTGGGCGTCTCTGCAAGCAGGCCTTACCCGCTGTCCTACATGAGCCACAAACGTGACACCGCGACTCGATGAAAGAAAGAAAGAAAGAAAAACAGTTTATTCAACAGTGGTGTCACAGACAAAACTAGATAAGTACAATTAATGTAACACTTTAGTCTGTGACACCACCAAGAAAGGGTGTACAGCTCAGCATTTTGCCTTGCGACGCGACGCAACAGTATCAAACGGTAGTTGACCCTTCACGTGGCCTACGTTGTCACGTAGACAAGTTTGTCATTTTCTATGGAGTCGTATCTCGTCGCGTCGCGTTACGTCGCTTCTGTCACTCACCAAGAATTTCTCACACTCTCAATTTTTCACTCACCGGATTTAGATACCGATTAGATTTTATCGATTGGAATCTAGTATTTGGCTTTCTTCAATTCTATTTTCACACAAGTCATTGCATCCGCATAACCAATCTTGACTCAACATAGCACAGAACTTGCATCCTGGTGACGTGCATGGAACTCCCGGCATATTCCATCCGAATTTTTAAAGAACCTAAATCCCCAGAAGATTTCGCCTAGACTTCATCTAGCTGTCGAAATTCTCCACTATCCTGAATATATCTCATACAAGCTGATGCCCTCGACTTTGTCAGCGTGGTTTAAGTTTTTTTGATTCCTTAATTTTCCGGGATAAAAAGTAGCCTATGTCACTCTCCAGGTCCTCAACTATACCCATGCCAAAAATCACGTCGATCTGTCGCTCCGTTGCGACGTGATTGAAGGATAAACCAACAAACCAACAAACAAAGACACTTTCGCATTTATAATATTAGTATGATAGTGTCCCAACAAACACTTACCTGAATGTATCTCATATATCGCCGACACTTGCCGCATCTCGACAGAGCTTTCCCGCTGGTCTTGAGCGAAGAGAAGCTAACTTCGAACAACTGATCCATGGCTTCGATGGAACGCACAAAGTACTGGAACTTTCTGCGGAATATCTCCGCAGTATGCGTCAGTACCGCGTGGAAATCCGCGCGGCCGACCGCTATGAGGTTCAACTGTTCTTCCAACGCCGATCGCATGGTTGGTAATACGAGTTCAGGGTCGATCTTTAAAAGAAAAATCATTTCAAAGCTCTATATTCAGAAGAAATTACTTGAGTTCAACCCACAGGTTGAAATAATATATAGTCATCATTGCACCTAATTTAGGTACAACTTTTGATCGGCATAAGCTTCAATCTCTGAATGGGGTTGGCTATAAAAACAGAGATTACATTAGGCTGCCACGCTCTTTAACTGTAATGAAGAAAGGAATGATTGTAATGTAGAAGGGAAAAATAACTATCATCATGGAATTAATATATATATAGCTGCTCGTGCTGACTGACTCATTGATCACCTCTCCTGTAAAATTTTGTATGAACATTTTTTTTTTCACTCATCGTTTCGTATAGAAGACAAAAATTCATTAAGAGGAAAAATACAGAGAGAGCTGATGATTGAGGATTTCGAAGACGGATGAAGAGCACCAGCCAGGGTATCGAAGATAGGTGGGGGGTGCTCGACCAAATGTCACTCGAAATTTCATCCAATTGACAGTGAGCTGAAAAAAAATTCAAAATGGCGGATTTAAGATGGCCGCCATACAAATTTCGACGGTGTCTATCTCGGAGAGTATAAAAGATGGAAGAGTGGTTTCTTGGCAAAAGATGATCAGGACATGAGGGTCTACTTGATGAACGGGAAAAAAATTCAAGATGGCGGAATTTATTTTTCCATAGAAAAGGGTATTGAAGATAGGTGGGAGGTGCTCGACCAAATGTCACTCGAAACTTCATCCAATTGACAGTGAGCTGAAAAAAAATTCAAAATGGCGGATTTAAGATGGCCGCCATACAAATTTCGACGGTGTCTATCTCGGAGAGTATAAAAGATGGAAGAGTGGTTTCTTGGCAAAAGATGATCAGGACATGAGGGTCTACTTGATGAACAGGAAAAAAATTCAAGATGGCGGAATTTATTTTCCCATAGTTAATGTATGGCGAATATTGAAGAGGCTACAAGTGTAGAACTATGCAAGACTACGGCTTCTTTTCAAGATTTGTTTTTATGGACGAATTCTCATTTTGACGAGTGGTTCGGAGAAAAAATATGGAGAGAGATGATGATCGAAGGTTCAGATGATGGGTGAGGAGCACGGTCAGGGTATTAAAGATAGGTACCTACTTAGGGGCTGCTCAAACAAAAAGGGAGGGGCGGGGGGTTGATGGTCTTTGTTTTATGTTTTTCCTTTATGAGAATTTTCTTTTACGTCGGACGCTTGGCGTGCTGGCGCTTCCGCTGTGCTCACTAGCATAGCAGTGTGTTGTTAAGATCAGAACACGTAGACAGTAAACCAGCAGCCCGATTATGTAAGAATTGTCGATCAAATCGTCAAAGTTCGGCGTCAAAGTAAAATAAACCATAACAGCATTAAATTAGAGCTCAATTTCGTGTTTCGAAATTGAGCTCTAATTTAATGCTGTTATGGTTTATTTTACTTTGACGCCGAACTTTGACGATTTGATCGGCCATTCTTACATAATCGGGGAGCAGGATAGTAGGACAGCGAGTAAGTAGACAGTGGACCACGCGCTCCAGTACGCGGTCCGCTTTAGCGGGCCGCGCAGCCACGCGCCATACTAGTCTCTTAATAAAGTAGATAAGGTCGGTTTTTTTCCTTGCGACGATATAGCGACTCGGTCGCAATGTGTCACACCTTTACAAAAATAATGACATGACATGACAGACAGAACGCGGTAATTTGTGTGTGTTCCGCTATAAGCACTGCGAGCACTGGCAGTGCTCTTTACTGGGGACTTTCAGTGCTCTCAGTGTATTTCGGAACGCACCCTGTTTGTGAGCCATAAGATACGTGGGTTAGTGTGCTTGTTTGTGTGATTACGTGCGTGCGTCCGTGTGTGCGTGAATTTACATATATGAGTGGGTGTGGTTGTGAGTATTATATTTTAATACTAGATGATGCCCGATGATTAATATTATAAGTATGGATATGTGCGTCACTTTGAAAGTGCGTGCGTCAGTGTGCGTGCATGCGTGCGCGCGTGTGTTAGTGAGTGTGTGAGTTTGAGTGTGGGTAAGTGAGTGATATTCACCTTCTGATATCCATGTACGAGCACAACGCCCAGGCTAGTGGGGACTAGTCTTCGCCCGCTGCCGACGTTGACGTAGTTGCGTTGGCAGATGTTGTTTATATGCACCGGTATGGACGCGTCCGTGCCTATACCGTGCTTTTCCATTAGGGTGATTACCTGAGTCAATGAATAATAGGGATGATGACAAATCAATCAAATCAACAACTTAAAAACGTGCACCTAGTATGGAAGTTGTATGAAATTCACAGTTGTGACGTCGTCAAATTTCAACGCATCTACGAGTATATTAATTTGAAATGGTCGAACTTAAAACTAACCGAGGATGTGAATTTTAGGTCTTTTGGTAGACCCTCTATTTAATAATCAGTTAGAAATAATTTCTTTTTGATATAGGCATCATCCCTATTAACTGCCTCGTTGGTCAAGTGGTTAGCATGTTCGACTGCGGCTGACGATGTCCCGGGGTCGGGCCTCGATGAAGTATTGGGTTTTTCAGACAAGAAATTCTCGTTACTAGCCCGGAGTTAGGAAATTGGCGGTGTGTGACCGAGGCACGGGGGTCACACACGTGACTGAAGTGGCGTTGGTTTGTCCTTCAACCAACAAACAAACACACTTTCGCATTTATAATATTAGTATGATTCTGTGACAAAAATGACCGTAAAAGTTCTTAGAACGACCTATAATGGTGGCGATTCTGTAATGCAACTCTCTAACCTAAACTAAAATTAAAAATCGCCAAATTTAGCTTTTCTATTTCCATTTGCTATTCTGTATATGCCTCCATCTAAATTTAGGATGTGTAAAATCCTCGCTAGGCTAAAGTCTAAATTGAATTGCGAGTGTTACCATATACAGAAACAAAAATTGCACAATTTGTCTTTGTTTTTTGCACAATAATCGTAATAATACTTTTTGCGACTAAAATCGAATTAAATGGCATTTCATACGAAAAAATATTATTTTATTTTAATAAAATGGATGTTCCTTGCACCAACTACGTAATAAACTGCCAAAAAGAGACATTTTGTCAATGCTACTTAGGCAGATTCCTAGTGCCATGATGCTACCACATACTACCTCTATGTTTATTCGTCTGTGGCGGTCAGTTGTCACTTGCTATTCCCTTAAAGGACTTGTATCCAGGGCCGTAAAATAAATTAAATGCTTTATGCTATTCCGTTGTCTTTGGTACATAACTTGTTTGTTTTCACTTTTCATTTCGATTTTCGAGATTTCACAAAAATCTGTGAATGCAGCGAGTAAAAGAGCAAATTAAAATCAAATGTATCTTCTAGTAGAGAAATTCCATCCTAAAAATTAAGTTATAACCTATGCACCAAGAGCGTAGAACGTCAATTCTCCATGGACATCCTCGGTCACCCTGGTGAATAACTTGGTGGCAAGCCTATGAAAGTAAAAGGCTACAAAAGGAAGCAATTGGTACTGCATCGGAAATTATCGCTGCTGCAACGACAGACATGTAGGGAGTTCGATCACCGGCGTTCGCTTATCTTCCGTTCCGATTCCGAAATAAAACGAAGTCCAGTGTTTGTGAACCACGTACCGTATAATATCCTAACTGATGCCTGAATCTCTTCAAGTCTAGGCCAGTCGGATTAATTGTCGCGAAAATAAAAGTAGATTTCCTTACCGAAAGGAACCTAACCTACATTCTGCGCGAATCTGTCTCGTTTAGCATCTAGCGTCTCAAATACAGTTTAAGAACCTTTTATCAGTGTAAGACTTATTAACAATAAACCACCTGTGTGGCTTAGAATCATATTAGTTTTATTTTAAACCCCCCCTGCATAGACTAGGACCCGTGAAATAGGTAAATCCTGTGTGACCTATCTGATCAGGTTGCACAGCGAATGTACAACAAGATGCTTGAAGTCTAGTCTACCTAGACCCAGGCACTCTGTTACAATAATTATAAATAAGTTGATTTTACATGTAATAGCTATTTATAGTTGATGTTGAGGTTATAGGGGATGTGTTTGTATGATTGGACCATCGAATTAACCAATTTTGATAAATTTTAGTACATAGCTAGGTACTTAGGCTTACATCCTGGAAATGTACTATTTCTACTTTTTATCTTGGAGAATCAGTTTCCAAGGGTTCACAAGCATCATCTTAGTATACCAATATGTTGACTTTAAATGAAAGAAATATGTATACATAACATTGTTATGTATCTAATGTTAATTATATATTGATATTTATTCAATTTTATTTAGGTACCTAGTAGATTGTTATAAAAGAATAACACAAAAAGCAAAGGATTTAACTAATTTTCTTTTTATTAATTAAAGTACCTATATTTATAAATCCTTGTCTAATTATTCTTGCTTATGCAAGGAAATCCACATCTTATTCTCTTTGTCTTGGAGAGACAGCTATGCAAGGCCTTTGATCCAACCCCATTTGCAGCCAAGAATAGTATCAGCGTCTTTGCTGGGATATCCTTAATTATTATTAGCCTTATCCCGGTAGACTAGGTGAAGGCTATGTTAGTGCATTAGCGCAGGGCAGTAGTAACAGATGATGTGTAAATGTGTTTCTGTCGCCTCAGCAGAGCCTCTGCAGCTGTGTTCTGGAGCTTGAGATTGGATACATGATGTCGGTTCAACCAATATTTGCCCAGTTAGTCTTGGATCAATTTGTTCCGTGAATAATTGGTTTTCATCAGCACAGCTGCAAAATACACAGAATTTTTGTATTTAGTATATTATGGAAGGTTACTTGAAAAAGCTTGAACTTGTATATTTTGTCAGTTCAGTGATAACATGCATATTACTGAACGATGCTAAGTCTCCAAGTCTACTTGAGTTAATTTGCACTTGTTCTTTAGATATAACTGAAATTCTATGTGTTGCCTACTGACTGCATACTTAATTAACATTTTTTACAATATTCTAAGTAATTTATAGTTTATACATAATATGAGGATGCAGTGGATGTGGTCTTGATCTAGGCAATCTAAATAATTTTTAAAATTACTCTTCTGCCTAACCCATACTACAGTGGTAGATGTTCCTAAACTTAAATTAAAAAATTTCAAATTTCAAATGTTTTTATTCAACTAAACTTTTACAAGTACTTTTGAATCGTCAAGTGAATCTACCACTGGTTCGGAATGACATTTCTACCGGGAAGAACCAGCAAGAAACTTGGTGGTTGCTCTTTTTAAATAATTCATTAGGTTATTTTAAACTAGTTAGGTTCATTACAAACTAGTTAGGTACACTTAGGCATAGGTTTGGGTAGATATAAGTATGTATAGCTAAGTACCTAATACAAAACAGAATCAGTTTATGATTGAATTCTTTTATTGTATGGGTACCAACTACTACTAGGTACTAGATATACCACAGAAGAAGCAAACAGCATGAGCTGATTCCCTGTATGGTGTATTCCCTAGTTATTACTACGTAGCTACTGACCATTGGGTTTGTGTAACTAAACAGTAGGAAAGCAACCCTTATAGTATAACTGTCTGTCTGGTCACAATTTGCATTATGTTATTTGCCTAAGATTATGAATATTACAAAATTACCTTTCTTTCGGAACAACCAGAGCTGCAACAACATTTAAGCATGCATTAGCACGGCACAGTAGTAACAGGTGATGTGTAATTGTGTTCCTGCAGTCTCAGCAGAGCCTTTGCAGCGGTGTTGTGGAGCTTGAGATTGAATACATGTCTGTTCAACTGTTAATCACCTTGAATTAATTAGTTTTCATCAGCAATCTGCAAAATGCACTGAATTTTTGTATAATTTAATATTTTATGGAAGGTAAACGTTAGTTGAAAAAACTTCAACTTCTATATTTTGTCAGTTCAGGGAGAACATGCTTATTTCACAGAGCGAAGCAGTCTCCAAGTCTACTTGAGTGAATTTGCACTTGTTCTTCAGATATAACTGAAATACTTTGTGCTACCTACTTAATTAGCATATCTATAATAATATTATAAAGAGGTAAAGTTTGTGAGGTTGTAGTGGGTAATCTCTGGATCTACTGACCCGTTTTTGAAAACTCTGGTACCAATAGAAAGCCACAATTATTTGTGAGTCTCATCCATACTAATATAATAAATGCGAAAGTGTGTCTGTCTGTCTGTCTGCTACGCTTTCCCGGCCCATCTTTTCAACCGATTTTGCTGAAATTTGGTATAGAGGTAGGTTATATCCCGGAGAAGGACATAGGCTACTTTTTATCCCAGAAAATTGAGGAGTTCCCGCGGGAATTGAAAAAGCTTAATCCACGCGGACGAAGTCGCGGGCATTTGCTAGTTTTACAATATTCTGAGTAATTTATACTACATAATATTATGTTGCAGTGGGTGGGGTCCTGATTTATAGGTTCTTGATAGGTTTGGGTAGATATAGGTATAGCTAAGTACCTAATACAAAAGGAATTAGCTTGTGATTAATTCTTTTCTATTCTATGAGTTCCAACTACCTACCATAGAAGAGGCAAACAGCATGAGGTGATTCCCTGTATGGCGTCTTCCCTAGTTTATTTTGGTTTTCTTAGGAAACTCCAGAGCTACAGACCATTGGGTGTGCGTACCTAAATGGTACGAAAGCAACCCTTGAAGTGCAACTAAGTATGTCCGTCCAGTCACAATTTGCATATGTTATTTGCCCTATGAATATTAACTAAGATTTGACCCTAAAATTACCTTTCTCTCGAAACAACCAGAGCTGCAACAACGTTTTCTTCCACCGACCAGAAAAAGAAGCTTTTCTTCCATTTTAACTGTTAATTTTAGCTGTTATCATTTTAAACACTAAGTTCAATCCCAAATGCACCTAATAATGCATAGAAATTACACTTGAACTATTTAACTTTTTGTGAAAATTCGTGTTTATTTTGCTTAAATCCGCTTCTCTAGACTTAGCGGCCACCTTCCGAGGTCCTGTCTAAAATTGGAGAAAAATATCCAATTTAAGTTTGACGTTTCTTAATTTTGGAGTTCAAAACGTCGACTAGAATAGCATTTCGCTAAATCATCGCTAAATTGAGTAGTTAGAGCTGTCAGATTTAATTTTAGGTTAGACCTGTCAATTAAGTGTGTTTTCAGAATAGCAGACGTCGCTAAGTCTAATATAAGCGATTCTAATTTAGAGAAACTAACAGAGAATTGGCACCATTATCTATCTAATACTTTAAACGAGCAATTCTTGTATTTATATATATATATAATCTGAATCTCGGAAGCGGCTCCAACGATTTTCATGAAATTTAGTATGCGGGCGGTTTCGGGGGCGATAAATCGATCTAGCTAGGATTCATTTTTAGAAAATGTCGTTTTATCCGTGTTTTGAGGCAATGAAAAACTGCTACAATATCATTAGAATACGAAGGTAAATTTTATAATTTTATTACAGTGCTTCACACACGAGGAAAGTTTCTAAACTTACATACATATCAAAAATTTTCGGAACCGGCAGGATTTGAACCTGCGTCTCTCTGGGAATCGCGCCCTGAGCGCCTGGACCACTCGGCCACGGTCCAAAATCCAAATTAGTTTAATTATTATTATTAAATTTTAATTTGATTTACTAAAAAAAAAATACCGTCACCCAGATATTATTATAATAATAGTCTCACCTCAGACTCAGTAAGATAGTCGGGCGGTGAAGTCTGGCACTCCACCAGTCTGTGATCGTGCGCTCGCAGGACATCGTCCACGTTTAGCGGCGGTACGAACTCGTCTTTGCCGAATGCCTGGATCCAAACCAATTATATGATTAGTAAATATGACTATACATATTTTACCATAGGATGGATAGGAGGACCTTTAAGGTCTAGCTAAACTACAGCAAGCAGCAAGTATTCTTTGAACAATTATGTCGCAGTGCATCTCCTAGCCGCGTCGCTTAAGTGGGTTCAGCTCCATACAAACATATTGTTGGATAAAAACTTCTTAAGACAATCTTGCATTGTAAAGTCTACATCTCCTGAAGATGCTCCGGTTTCGGGGCGAAACGTGCGGTGAGAGTAGTATAAAAGTCTTGTATGGTGGCGCATGTGAGTGGTGGTGACATTGCTTGCTTGGGAACTTGGCTGTCTTGCTTGGTTGGGAAGGTAAACGGTGCTTCGCTTGTAACTGCATGTTTGACGATACAGATTTTTTCTGTTGGCGGATTATAGCAAAATAATTATTGTAATCTTTTCTTGCTAAAAACTTCTTGACCATAGCGTAATTTGGGAAAGTTGTCTGTGACAGATAGAAAAATAAAACAAATTGTCTTTGATAGGTGGTATAGCCCTTGAATAAAAAAGTTTTGTATCCATACTAATATTATAAATGCGAAAGTGCGTCTGTGTGTTACGCTTTAACGGCCCATCTTTTCAACCGATTTTGATAAAATTTTATATAGGGGTAGATTACATGCCGGGGAAGGACATAGGACTTTTTATCTCGGAAAATTAACGAGTTCCCCCAGCTCCCCCTAGCATGGGCCGAGACAATTTTCTCCCCGAGGAAAGGATAAAAAATTTATTCATAAATATATAAATAACGGTGGATAAATAGTCCCCTGAGTCCCCGTGAAATGTCAAACGGGGATAAACTTCTCCTCTCCCCTGTTGCCTTGCTCTGAGAAGTGGCTATGTTAATTTTATCTCTTGTCAGTGGATAAAATCGGGGGATAAATTTTTTATCTCCGGCCCATGCTAGCCCTGCTGGAATCTAGTTTGTATTATTTGTATTTGATTCGACTAATATACCTGCCAATGCATAATCTCTGTGTACCCAGCATCCACCAGCGTGTTGCCTGTATAGTAGAAGGTCTCAGAGCCGACGGAGAACGTGATGGTTGTGCTCAGGTAGCGACAGTCGCGCGATAGTGTCGCGATGAAGTGTCGCGTTATGTAGTCGTAGATACGCCACATGTCGGTTTCTAATTCTGATTCCGCTGAAGAAAAACGTTTCAATCATCATGGTTTCATTATAATTTTAGTGCATTTTTCATTTTTAATATTGGCCGACGACACTATAGTGAACTCAATTTACTTATAACATGTAGGACATACAGGTGTATCTTTAAGTTACGTCATTTTTTGACTCTACGACCGGTTCGGAAAGAAATTGTCGTCGTCTCAACTATCATTTAAAGGCCGTTCTGGCGTGATTGAGTAACAAATATCCATCCATACAAACTTTCGCATTTGTAATCTATACTAATATTATAAACTAGATGATGCCCGCGACTTCGTCTGCGTGGATTAAGGTTTTTTGATTCCCGCGGGAACTCTTTAATTTCCCGAAATAAAAAGTAGCCTATGTCCTTCCCTGGGTATCGAACTATGCCTATACCAAAGGACATTGCCCTGTCCCCATACAAAGTTCGCCTAAAAACCAACCGTTAAACCACATTGAATACTGGGTTCAAAATAATAACCTTTTAATACTTGAGAGCAGATTGAAACAACGGACACTTCTGAGAATTTATTTATTACCAAATATATTTTCAATTTTGAGGTTATTTCGACTCAATCTGCTTGAAAAATAAATATCATCTTTATCCAATTGTAATAGAGCTGTAAACAGTATGTAGAAAAGACAAGTTTCGTCGTAGTTCACCTAAAACGTTACAGATGGCGTTACAAATATTAATTTATTGTACTTTCAATAGATGGCGTTGCGATATTCAGACTGCTAGCGCACTCAGCGCTTCAAGCTGCTTTTATCTTATTTCTTTAGTTACGGAACCAGCGCTCAAGCGGTGGTAATGTTTATTATTTTAACATGTAAGTTATTGATCTGTGGATAATAATCGAGAGGCGGAAAAGTATGGTAGTCAATTTAATACCCATTTATTTATTTTTAATTAATTTGAAGTGTCCGTTGAATTCTAATATTTGGAATAAAGGTTAAAAAATAAGCTAAGAATTACTGTATATTTCAAACGTATGTTGATTCTTAGGCGAATTTGGACAATGTCCTTTCATCAAAATCGGTTGAACAGATGAGTCGTGAAAGCGTAGCAGACAGACAGACAGGCACACCTTCGCATTTATAATATTAATATGGATAGTATGGATGCGAAACTTTGGATGGATGGATGTATGGATGGATGAACGGCTGAAAGGATCTGGATGAAATTTGGCACAGAGATAGATTATAGTCTGGAATAACACATAGGCTACTTTTTATCCCGGAAAATTAAAGAGTTCCCGCGGGAATCTAAAAACCATAATCCACGCGGACGAAGTCGCGGGCATCAGCTAGTATTGGTATAGATTCAAATACATTCTTCCTCGTTCGCTAAAATTCCTATAGTTTCAAGTTTGGTGTACATCTAAATAGGTAAAATTTGACGACCTCCGTGGCGCAGTGTTGAGCGCTGTTGCCTTAACGTGCGGAGGTCCCGGGTTCGATCCCCGGCAGGGTTTGGAAATTTATAATTTCTGAATTTCCCTGGTCTGGCCTGGTGGGAGGCATCGGCCGTGGCTAGTTACCACCATACCGGCAAAGACGTGCCGCCAAGCGATTTAGCGTTCCGGTACGATGCCGTGTAGAAACCGAATAGGGGTATGGGTTTAATATAACTGCCATGCCCCTAACAACTTGTAGAAGATAAAAAAAGAAGGTACCAATATATACAGTTTACTCACATGCAGGTTTCATCGGTGTGATAGGAGGATGGTCGCCCGCGTCGTGGCCTTTCTTAGGCTTATTAATGCCGTTGGAGATCAACGCGCGAACCTCTGCGCCCCATTTGTTGGAATTCTGTTGCTGACGCAGTGTACCGCTAAAATGCAAAATCACTTTCAATTAAAGTTACCAAAAAATATTTAAGTTAAATTCAGTGAGCGCAACAAACTCAATTTACATAGACGGGTCCTGTCAAACAAAGAATGTGGGCCTATTTTACTAACGCCATCTAGTCTGAAAAGCGGGACAGCGCTATGGCGGGGACAAGGACAAGCTTATACAGCTGAGGGGCATACCCTACAAGTCGGACGCCCAACTTTTTTCTATGAAAGGGCTCATCTAGTACATACATATATATCGATGAGTGAGAATGATACTTAAAACTAGTATTAACTATATTGTGTTTTAAGTCTCAGTATCTCAGGTTCCCACTACGTGCCAGCTCCGTACGGACTCTGTTTAACTCGAAGAGGAAAACTGCATACAAGTGCTTCATCAATAAAGAGCTAGCGGAAAGGAATGAGCAAGCACAAAAGCAGCTTATTAAGCAACTGTCGAAAATCCTTATTACTTTAAATGTAAACCTATTTACACCTAATTTACACAGAGTCCAGTCAGTCTTCTTAGTAATTTCCCGCTCATTAAGGCGTGTTCAAACATAGAGCGGCAAGTGCGCGGCCGCAACACGCGGCGTTTGCAGGACTCGATTCTGCCGCGCGCTAATACCACGAAGCCCACGAATATAATATTCGCGGCACGGCAAACGTCCAATAACCGCGCGGCATTTGGTGCACGACAGCCGCACACGATTACCGCTTTATGTTTGGACACATCTTTACAAATCTATTAAAAATGATAATACAATATAGAATCAAAATAAATTTTTAGCCAAGATGTTATACAATGTTTGAAAATCTTTTCAATTTTTAGTTTAAATCAAACGCATTATAAATCTGATATTTAGTTTTGAGGATATCATATTGCTGCCCGTTCTTTTGAGAACTAAACCGTCAAAATATTCTCACATATTATGAACATATAATTATTTAGTTACTAAAATAGAAATAGCAAAACTTACATTAGATCAGTGTTTTCAGAATAACTCGTGGTTTCAGTTCGGGGATACGAAATGTAGCCCTGTATGTACAGCCGCTCGGCGATCTGGGGACAAAGTTGATACCAACTATAAAGTTGTGTCCAAACACAAGGCGGCAAGTATGCGGCAGCAACACGCGGCGCATGCAGGACAAAATTCTGCCGCGCCTTAGTAGGGATTTTGGGGCTATACCGAGTAAAATATGAGCGGCAATCGGCAATTAACAATCGGCGCGCGGCACCCGTGCAAGATTGTCGTTCTACGTTTAGACACACCTTAATAATAGTTTCAATTCAATGATTATTTTTAACGTCACATACTAGGTAAGTAGTACGTGGTGGTAATAATCAATTACAGTATTACACATACAGTAAAACTATACAGTAAAACTTAAGCTACGCGGGTTCCAAATGTGCCCTGGTCTGAGAAGAGCCCACAACAAATTCAGCCAGGTTTTTGTTTATTATCACCATCTCACAAATCTAAAACCTAATAACTTACAAGTCTAATCCTGGCCTACGAGGAGATGATAAGTTGAACTGATGCTGCGTCGAGAGAACTGTTATAATTACCTGCATGGCATGATGAGGACCCATGCCCAGCCCAGCGCTGGCCACTCGCATGAGTTCTACTGTATTCAAGGCAGCTGGCCTTGGCTTTATCTTCTCCTTGGCTTGTATAGATACCACCCTGGCAAAACCACAATCAATCAGATATGTCATAGTGAATAATTGTATTTTCTGAAGACAGACATTTTTTTGACTAAAGAATATGGGCACAGCTCACTCAATTAAACATTGACTAATTAGTTTAAATTAGCTGTAATTTTCGTTACAACTATGTTAAAAGAAAAATATGAAATTTAACTTTTCAAGAACTGTTTTACCCCAAAGTAACCAAAGTACCTATGACATTCAGGACAGGGACAGGGATGCAAAAATTTATGTAAAAACAAATGTCTGAATTAATAACTTGCCAATTTATCGTACTTTGTTGCTCAAGCATAAAATACATAAAAAACTTAACATGGGCAAAAGCTATTCGTGGATTTTGAAGAACTTTCATTTTCTTATCTAACTGCTGAAATTGTATAACTTCAACACATAAAATGGTAAAATGATAGAATGGGAATTGAAAGTTGATGAATGTGATGTATAACATACAGCGTTGCTGTCATTGCATTATAATTTTTGAATGTAGCAAGCTAACATGTTTTACTGTGATCCCTAATCCCTCTGAATCCCTGTAAGACTGAAAATTTCAACAAATGATGTTATTAGTTGTTAAACTCAACCAGAAAGTTACTTACAAGGCTTCCTTAATTTCTTTAATGCCAGCTAGGAACATATTAGCAATGTCCTTCTCAAAACTTCTAACCCTCTTCCATTCTAGCGGCAATTCTCTGCCTTCAGATGTGGATGCTGTGACTCTCAATACCCAGTAAGTCTCCGGCTTAAATGTCTGGATTTCATCGTGACGTTGGACACAGAAGCCTAAAGTCGGGGTCTGGCATGGGCCATAGGAAATGAGGGACGCATCTAGGTCACCATATCTACCTGGAAATAAAAATCCATTTATTCATCCTTTGGCAAAATAAAACAACTTCGGCCCAATCTTCGGCTTCGGCCAAAATGGCCCGAAGTTTTGGACGAAGCCGAAGGTTTCTAGCAGGCGCCGAAATTGAACAGATTTTTACGAACGCGAGCGCAATGGAAGAAGCGAGGCGCGCGGGGTGGGGGTTATACTGCATTGCCTGGCTGGCTGCCATTACCAGTAGTAAATCAAAGCATCAGCCAATAGTCAACATAAACCATGCAAATCATTATTTTGATTTGATTTTGATTCACTTTTAGCTAATCTTGAACTGAATTTCTTAGGATTATTAATTCTTCAGGTTCAGCTTCGGCTGCGGCCAAAGGTTGTGGCGATAGGCTTGTGCTTTGGGCAGAAATCAATCTTTGGTCAGACACTAATGAAAACCTAATTAAAATCCTTTAAAATATTAATAAGTGTATTACCAATATTGCCATATCATAACTGTGTATGTATGTTTGTTTGTAATTCAATCATGCTGCGATGGAGTAATAGACTGGCTTGAATTTTTGCATATCGAGCAAGATCCCAGAGCCGCCAGACCTTACTTATTTTCTGAGAAACAAAATGTGTGTAATATAGTAGCTTTGGTACGTAGATTTAACGTACGCATACTCGCAAATTTGGGGCGACGGCCAATTTATAGTTATAAGGTGCTAAACGTACGTAAAAACGTTGCTAACTTTACTTATTTTCTGAGTGCTGATTTTTATGTATGTTGTACAGAATATTGTTAATAATTAATAATCAATACTCCCAGACTCATGCCGTGGGCCGTTATTTCTGCCAGACACTTTAAAGGTCGCAAAAAAAAAACTTAACTTTACTTATTTTCTGAGTCTTCATTTTTATACACGATACTCAGGAAACTGTTTCAATACTATTTGCAAGCAGCCAGACTAATCTGATGGGCCAAACATCCGCCAGACTCAATTTGAAATTTCGCTGTGGTAAAATTTTGGCCTTATTTACAAGGTTTTAGGGACCTTTTTCATTGTGTGGAGTAAAGAGAACCATCAATTATTGCAATATCTAAGCCTGTGTACGAAAAGCTTACGAAAATCCACGATAAAGAGGGTGAAATGAGGGTTGGAACCTTACATGAAGGTTCTAAGTTTTTGAAGTTAGGGACTTGGAAATCGGCATTAAGTTTTAAATAATAATAACCTGTATAAGCAATTTTCTGAAAATCCACCCCAAAAGGGGTGAAATGGGGGTTGGAAGTTTGTATGAAAATCCTATGTTTTTGAAGCTAGAGACATGAAAATCGGCACTTAAGTTTTTAGTTTTAGTTTGAAGTCAAGGACTTTAAAATCAGCATTTGAATTATTCATTTTTAATATTTAATAATAGTGACCTGTATAAGCAATTTTTCGAAAATTCAGCCCGAAGGGTGTGAAATGGGAGTTAGTAGTTTGTATGAAAGTTCTATGTTTTTCAAGTTAGAGACATGAAAATCGGCATTTAACGTATTAGTAGTTTTAAATAATAAAAACCTTCGTATGCTATAGATAATTAATATATTATAGCCTTTTTAGATATGCCTTTAGCAGCGGGAAAATTTTATAATCTCATAGGAAATGAAAAATTGTACGCGATCGAAGTCGCGGGCGACCACTAGTACTGATAAATATGTTTATCTATGCTCATATCTAAATCCGAAATATTATAAATGCGAAACTGTGTCTGTCTGTCTGCTACGCTTTCCCGGACCATCTTTTCAACCGGTTTTGCTGAAATTTGGTATAGAGGTAGGTTATATCCCGGGGAAGGACATAGGAGTGACATGAGGAGATTCAGTGAGCTAGACTTAATCAGCTGTGAAGTCCTAGAGCAAAATGTGTTCAACTCAATACAAAAATATATTTGTGAAATCTACAACGTGGCCTGAATAATGGACGTATATGCTGCCAGGCTTCAAGTGTTTATAAAGGCTTAAACGGTTTCCAACGTAAATGAAAAATTTAATAACAAGAATGTTACTTTTCTTTACATCACCCACGCGGAAGGCTATCCCGAAAAATATTCATATTAGTATCCGCTTTTATTATCTTAATATTTAAGTATATTTCAATGATAATAATGATAAAAATTAAATCTAATAATTAAAATTTTAAGAAAATATTTTATTAAATGATATTTTTAATAATCATCACTATCGTTATCGTCGAAGTTTGGTAATTCCTCATCTAGCCAATCCTGTGGGGCTAGCATGCACACAACGAGTAATAATGTCTACCCGTTATCTCTATTTATCTACCGAACCTAACATGGTTACTACTACCTAACTCGTTACGTCAAAAGTAAAGATGAGAGTAGTATTTATTATCTGTGGTGTTTTTCTCTACGAATCTTTACATGCCGAATAATTTTTCCTTGTAATATACCGCATTTTGTGCATGTTAGGGTAAACGAAACAGCTGGCAACGACAACATCTCTATCTCTCTCTGATATAATCTCGTTGTGTGCATGTTAAGCACATTGGTGTTGATTATTCAAATCTTTATCGTCGTCAATATCATTGGTAAAATCTTCATCTGTAAAAACAAATAAAATAATAAAGTTTCGAATAGCTTCAAAATTTATAAAAACAATTTGAAGTGAGAGTAAAATACCTGATTCTACTTCAAGGGATTCTCTTACAAAACCCGGTAATTGGTCCCCATCGAACCAGTTAAAATGGTACATAATTGTTGTTTTGCAACATCCATCTGTTATTTTCAGGTTTAAAAATTATAAGTTCTGTCAAATAAGCATTATTCCAAAAGCTGCTTATATAATTCGCTGCCGAAACTGCTGCAGAAGCTCACTTTTACACGGTGGTACGTTGCTCTTATCAAAGTTCTTAACATTCTTGCGGCTATAGCTTAAGAAGGTTTTTGTTATTGAAAATTACTTAATAACTTAAATGCCGATTTCCATGTTTTCAAAAACATAGCACTTTCACTTTCAACTACTAACTCCCATTTCACCCCCTTAGGGCTGAATTTTCGAAAAATTGCTTATATACAAGTTATTATAAAAAACTTAGAACCTTCATGTAAGCTTCCAACTTCCATTTCACCCCCTTTGTTGTGGATTTTCGTAAAACTGCTTATACAGGGTTTTATTATTTAAAACTATAAACTTAAGTGCCGATTTTTATGTCTCTAGCTTCAAAAACATAGGATTTTCATACAAACTTCCAACCCCCATTTCACCCCTTTTGGGATTTTCAAAAAATTGCTTATACAGGTTATTACTATTTAAAACTAATAACCTTAATGCCGATTTTCAAGTCCCTAACTTCAAAAACTTAGAACCTTCATGTGAGGTTCATACCCTCATTTCACCCTCTTTATTGTGGATTTTCGTAAGCTTTAAAACACAGGCTTAGATATTGCAATAATTGATGGTTTTCTTTACTCCACACAATGAAAAAGGTCTCTAAAACCTTGTAAATAAGGCCAACATTTTATCACAGCGAAATTTCAAATTGAGTCTGGCGGATGTTTGGCCCATCAGATTAGTCTGGCTACTTGCAAATAGTATTGAAACAGTTCCCTGAGTATCGTGTATAAAAATGAAGACTCAGAAAATAAGTAAAGTTAAGTTTTTTTTTTGCGACCTGTAAAGTGTCTGGCAGAAATAATGGCCCACGGCATGAGTCTGGGAGTATTGATTATTAATTATTAACAATATTCTGTACAACATACATAAAAATCAGCACTCAGAAAATAAGTAAAGTTAGCAACGTTTTTACGTACCTTTAGCACCTTATAACTATAAATTGGCCGTCGCCCCAAATTTGCGAGTATGCGTACGTTAAATCTACGTACCAAAGCTACTATATTACACACATTTTGTTTCTCAGAAAATAAGTAAGGTCTGGCGGCTCTGGGATCTTGGACCAATAGGTATAGCTAAAGACCTGGCAAGCAATTATCTTAGAATTATTTATTTTTAGGTGGATGAAGTTGTGGGCAATATTTAGTAGAAACATAAAAAGCTCACCCTGAAAGTATTTTGTCTGGAATCTAGTAAAAGCACAACCAATACGTAGATCCAGTTCCTGCCTTGCATCTACACTGCGAGACTCATTTTCGTTGGGTCTAACGAGATTCAACATGGCTGCTTTAATATCCTTTTCCGTGATGGCAGAGAAACGAGCTCGGTATGTCACTAAGGGAGATAATACATCCCCTATCATAGAATGTTGAACGCATGACATTACCTGGAAATAAAACAACAATTTGAATAAGAGGAGAAAGTGACAACTGACGTTATATGAAAATATTATTTTTATTTTATAGTGAACCTTCTATGGATAAAAATACATGTCAGTGGCTTTCATTTTTTTAATAGCCACCGAGTTAAAAAATAGGGCTGCAGCTCAGCCTGCTAGGTCTAGAAACTTCTGATTTTGCATGTAGAGTCCCTCTAGAGTAGACTCATACAAAGGAAGTTGAAAACTTTAAATAAGTTTTTTTTACTTTTTACCTACTTCAAGAAAATCATAGAATTTATTTTTATTCATTAGAGCATATAATGCAAATGGCATATTTTCTATGGTCAACAGGGTGTCTGTATCGAAACATTGTACTAATATTATAAATGCGAATATGTGTTTGTTTATTGGTTATTGTCCTTCAATCACTCATCAATGGAGCAACAAATCGACGTGATTTTTGGCATGGGTATAGTTGAGGACCTGGAGAGTGACATAGTGTGTTCCCACAGGAACAACAAAAAACTCTATCCACGCAGATGAAGTTGCGGACATCAGCTAGTTATTTATATGTAAAGAACATGAACTTAAATGGACAAGTGCACTTAGATCCTTATATTTATATTCTAGAAGAAAAGAATAGATCCATTGAGACTACAACAATTTGAGAAAGGTATCAGCTGAATTTTTAATCTACTGAGAACTCGGTAAATGTGTTGTCTGAATTTACCTGCATAAATTCTATCCGTCTGAACACAACTGATTACTAAATTTACCTTTAGACAGGTTCAAAACAAACATGCCTTCTACACATGCTTATGTTATTTTGTGGTAAGGCCGTACAAGTCTATGTCAATTTCTTTCTCAGTTTATTGTACTTAGTCTACAGATTCAATACTCATTGAATTATTATGAAAATACTAGCTGATGCCCGCGACTTCGTCCTTGTGGATTGAGGTTTTTCAGTTCCCGCGGGAACTCTTTAATTTTCCGGGATAAAAAGTAGCCTATGTGCTATTCCAGACTATAATCTATCTCTGTGCCAAATTTCATCCAGATCCAATCAGCCGTTGGAGCGTGATTGAGTAACAAACATACATCCATACATCCATCCAAACTTTCGCATTTATAATATTTACTAGCTGATGCCCGCGACTTCGTCCGCGTGGATCGAGGTTTTTCGTTTCCCGCGGGAACTCCTTAATTTTCCGGGATAAAAAGTGTTATTCCTATGTGTTATTCCAGACTATAATCTATCTCTGTGCCAAATTTCATCCAGATCCGTTCAGTAGTTACGGCGTGAAAGCGGAACAAACATACAAACAAACTCACTTTCCCATTTATAATATTAGTAAGGATTTGATTTGATTACCTCAAAACAGATATTTTCACCTTCCTTATCACAATCCAACCACAGAATAAGATAATCACAACCCTTTGATTCTTGGGCTAAAAAGGCTGGTATTCTCAACCGCGCCATGGCTTCTTTCTTCTCTGTCGGACAACTGAAAAGCTCAACAGGGTCTACTTTATCCCAGTTGTTGTATTTTCCGGTGAAATCTAGACTCATCACATGCCCGCATACCGATGTCATTTTAAACCGCACCGGCTCATTTTTAAACGTGCCATTCCATTCGTGTACCGCACAAGCTGCATTAGAAGCTGAAAAGGACAATTTTACCACTCACTTTCAGATGTATTCACTAGTTTATATGTTTAAAATTAAAGGATAGTTTCAGTAGACGAACCTTTGTTTGTGTTGCATTTGCCATTACTAAGTATAGTAGCGAGGTTTTGGGCCAAAGATGGCTTTTCAGCCACCATCAATGCCGTCTTCATCGTGAAATAATTATTTTCAGCCCGTACTATGTTTATAAATTAAATTCAGGACTTGACTTCATCTTCAATCTTCAAGTTCGTGTGGTGGGCCATGGCCATGGATGGAAGTTGCATGGAAGACAGAGAGACAGAGATGCGAGATTTCATTATTGACATTGACAAATGACACTGACAATAACATTGACATTCGGTTGGAATATTGGCTGTGTTCCGTTATAGACTGCGAGCACTGTTCAGTGCTCTTTACTGTGGAGAAATTCGTTCCGTTATAACTGACAGTAAACTGCTGCAGTATCATAAGGAAATATATGACGTCATTAATCGACGCCATCTTTGTACTGTGAGCACTGGCGTTTTCGAGGTAAGGTGCTCTCAGTGTTTGTCTCAGTGCTGACAGCGTTCCGTTTTAAGCAGTACCCAGTATACCTAACTGTAAAGGAACGGCTTCGCAGTGTACTAAAGAGTCATTTTATTTAATTACAACTAGGAAATAAACAAACTATAAATGAAATCTAAATTAAAACTAATATTACAAACACTATGAAATTAAAACTAAGTAAAATAAATTAAATTAAATCTAAAACCTCATCGAGACCACCGCAGCGAGGCATTGTACCCAAGATGCTGGCAGCATTACCCCTTTGGATGGCCAAACTAATTCTTTGACCAAGGTAGCTGCCAGCTCTCGGGTCCCCGGTTGACTAAAGTGACTAAAGTGACGTCACACCTTACAGTGCTCGCAGTGTATTTCGGAACACAGCCCAAGCATAGAGGTATTATTGGGTGCGTTCCGAAATACACTGCGAGCACTGTAAGTCCCCAGTAAAGAGCACTGCCAGTGCTCGCAGTGCTTATATCGGAACACCCACAATATCAAGCTTCAAAGGCATCATCAAGAAACAACCGATCATGGGTCAACGTCCTTTGTGTTTTCTTCACGTGCACAATTATAAAAAGTAAAAGCCAAAAAACAAAATAATATGAAGAAGAAGAAATCACAGAGTACATTGTTTCCCACCTTTCAGTAAAGCGACATCTGGTGCTTTGTGCAAGTCAACTTAGCACGTAGTAGTGGCTCCATGGAAGAAGGAATTACGACTATGAGTGGCTCCTATTATTTATATTTTTTATTTTATATTATTGCTTTTAATATTTTTTCACAGCTTATTACTCTATTACATCAATATCATAACATAATAGGAAATAACTGTGAAATTTACATTAGGTTAGAAATATAACACAGGGATATAAATGACATGACCAGTAACTGCCCTCCGATTCGGGACAATGTGCAGGATTTCCGTTTTTACAGTAAGGTTTAAAAATTAAAACCGAAATTACTATGGATTTATTATTCCGAATAAGGTCAAGGTTAAAATGTCTATAAAAACAATACGTTTATTGTTTAAATCTTGAGCGTCCGGTTTCCTCTTTAAGCGCTACTCCATTTTGACGTTCCGTTTTATCCATGCCTAATAATAATATTGTTACCCTACATGAATACCATATAAGTACCTTAGTCACTATATTAAGAGTGATTTATTTTTGATCAATTAAATAGTAATGAAAAGGAAATGTAAGTTTTGTTTTTATTATTTTTGTTAGTTGTCAAGCCTCAATTTTCAAATAACCACTGCGTTTAAAGGAACGTAGCGCCATCTGGCATTGCATCTGTCTGCCATCTGTGGTCGAATAGTTAAACAAACTCGCTAACCAAAACGTTTAGCGCCATCTGTTGTCGAATAGTTGAAAGCTCGCTAGCGCCATCTAGTGTGGCAGCAGTACAATGTAGCGTGATTTTTAAAGGAATTACATAATTCTTGCAAATGATAGTTTTATTATTCCAGTATTATCCTCATCCATGCCCAAATAATGCAAAGATTAATTATTTTCCTGAGAAACGTGATTAGCAATACTTAAAATATTTTTTTAGACTCGCTCACCACAACAACTAGTGCCATCTAGTGTGAGAAAGCAGTTTTTTGGTGAAACTTCTTTTATTTATGTTCTCAGTTTTCAGAGCCTTCAGACTCCTGAAACTTTTTTACCTGAAAACTATAAAATATAAAAATTACAATAATAAAGAGTTCATTGCTGCATATTAATTTTTGATATCTAGGCAAGCTCCCATAGTTGCGCTGGTCAAGTCCTTTAAATGTTTTTTTTATTCAAAAAAACTTTTACAAGCGTCAAATGAATCTGAAATAATTCTTGAATTTATTTACGCTCTGTTATGTACCTTATTAGAGTCCGATAATAATGATCTAATAAATTCAATAAATTAGAAACATAGTTTGTGGAAAAATAATCAAGAAGACAGAAGAGCACAGCAGAAGAGTGACAATTAGAAAACAAAATAAACAGCATGGAAGAAGGAATTACGACTACCGTATAAACAGCCAAGTGTGACATAAATTGATATAAAACCTTATTCAACATCAGCACCATCTATTTTTATGTGCAAGAAAACTTTTCTAATATTACCTGACAAAATTAAAAATACATTTCAAAGTATGCTGAATCATACTTTTAGAACTTGTAATATTTTTAGTCAGATAGCATTTCGCCCAATTTGTTCCTAGTGATAGTAGCATGGAAGAAATGTCAATGCTTTGACTAGAATAAGACGTGTCAATGTTAATATTTTAATATAATATTCATTGAACAAACTAATAAATTATTCTACAAATCATTGAAGGTGTAATAAAGCCAATATCATGCCAATATCAAATATAAATATTATAAATGTCGATTGTAAAATATATTATAAATATAAATATTCTAGTCGACATCACAGGAGACCGAAGAGCTGGCAGCTACCTCGGGCAAAGAAGTCTAGCTATTCAAAGGGGGAACGCTGCCAGTATCTTCGGAACCTTGCCTAAAGGGACTCCTTTTAATAATATATTTTAGTTATTACATTATATTTTTTAAGGTTATTTAGTTTTAGGTTCATTATTAGTTTCATATTATAAATGAAGAAAGTTATAATAAAATTATAAATGCGAAAGTTTGGATGGATGTATGCATGGATGTTTGTTACTCAATCACGCCCCAACGGCTGAATGGATCTGGATGAAATTTGGCACAGAGATAGATTATAGTCTGGAATAACACATAGGCTACTTTTTATCCCGGAAAATTAAGGAGTTCCCGCGGAAACCATTAAACCTCAATCATCAGCTAGTTTCTTATTATCACTTGCTTTCTACCAATGAGAAAATTCTTCACGTACGCTTCACGCAAGTATCTAAGTACGTCACTATTCCGCGTAGACATCAACAATGTACTCTGTGGTTGAGTAACCAGAGAGAGAGTTGAGCTTTGCGTTGAGGACCTTTTTGAGGACGGAGGAGCTCTCGCCCTTAACTGAAACTCTCTACCGAGAAAGCTACCGAGAGGGTCCTTGACCGAGAGCGAGAGGTATTCTGTGACCATAGATAAATCCATAGATAAATATGGATAAATCCCACAGAGTTATATAAATCCTTAGATCTGTGACCATGGAGGAAGGAATTACGACTGCCGTGACTGATGTCTGTGACCGAAGGCGAAGAGCAGAGACGCGAAGAGGAAGACCAAAAACGTAGTGGTTATATTCTCTTTGGACCTCGTCGAAGCCTGGTCCACAGATTAGTAATGAATACTAGCCTGGTCCACCCTATTATTATACTCTTTGTCCACCCTGGTCGAATGTGGTCGAACTCAGAGATGTGATTAAATGTTATAAAAGATTAATTGTTAAAACGTTATTGTTATAAAACATTAACGTGTTAAATTAAAAGTTATAATTATAACTGTTTAAGTTTAAATGGATAACAATTATTAATATTCAAAAGTTGTCAAATCTTAAAAAGTTATTTAATAATTAATTCGTTTCGTTAAAAGTTCAATGGAATGAATGTTATATTTTTTACAACTTAAGTAATAGGCCTACTTACTTACCTACTGCAAAGATGTAACTGGATTCGGAAATGAAACGTTTTTTTGAGTTGTTTTTACATTTATTTGAATTTAAAAACATCAATATGAAATACCTAGGTTTTAAATTGGAACGTGTTTTAAGTTGATCGAGTTCAGCACTTCACAATAGTTTCAAATTGCGGCATTACTCCGCTTTCAACTCATGTTAAACTAAGGTTACACTTTACAACTTTAAGCTTAAAAACTAAATATTTTACTTCCATTAAATTAATAGGTATTTAACATTCACAACACATTTCAATAATAACTAAAGTTTGATAATGGTTTACGTTTACTTGAAATCATTAAACGTTAAAAGTTATTTTTACGTAAATTCAATAATAAAAGCTATTTCTATTTGGATAAGGCTCACATTATTCCTTGTATTATAAAAACAACAAATAGGTAAAGCAGTACATAAGTGGCTGCTGGCTGAATGTTGTAACAGCGCCATCGTCCGGCAGCCAACTAAACTTCTATGCAATTTACTGTAAAAGACTCAACGATCGTTGTCAATAAATCTATACGCGATATAGTTATAACTTTTAACGAACATCTCAATATTTATTAACAAAATTAAAAGTTAAAAAATAATATTGTGTTATATTAAATGTTATAACTTTTAATGCTCACCTCTAGTCGAACTCGAAGCAGTCGAACACAGAGCAGAGCAGTCGAAGGATTTTTTCGGTTTGCGTTTGTAGTTTTCCAGTTTGATTGTTTTATTATAATATTAAAAGGACCTTGAATAATGTGCGCTAACTCACTGAACAGTGTATAGGCCTTAGTGTAATAAGATCGTGATAAAAACGAATTGTGGTAAATAAGATTGCGTACAGTGCAGAAAAAAATGGTATGTGACAGTGGCCAATTGTTTATAAATTAATGTTTATTTAAGTAATTGCTCGGTCAATCTAGATGTGTGAAAGTCATTTCTATTTGTTTTAGAGCCAGGCTCGGGTTGAGAATTTGTGCCCCTCGGCACACCTAAGGGTGATTCTGCCTTCTTCAATGGATAGCAGCCTGCCTTCACCTTTTATTGACTTAAGTAATCTTACATTTTATTGTAAATTTATTTGCTGTAGTAATTTTCCCTTCGCGTCACTATAGCTGAAAACTGTGATTCATAAGCAATAAAATGTTTGTGAGTTGTGTTATGGCATTATCTTTAATGTTTGGAAAACAATTATTTCTAATCAGATAACAATCTAAGACAATAATGTTTTGCCAACTGGTCTATTTACATTGAATGCCTGATATAGGGGTTAGAATATTTTTGTATGGAGCCTGGCCTACCTACCGTTGCACTTTTTAAATTATTTTTTGAAACAACAGCCACTCATAAAACCTGTATTACAATCAATAACTGTCATCAATACAAGCAAGTATTTTATCATGAGACAAAATCTACTTAGTAACTGTCTGTTAAATTATACACCATCATAAATAAATGAATAATAAGCTGAGTATGTACCAGTTTTCTTAATTTAATTCTAACTTTGTTACTAAACCAATTTTGATGAAATTCTTGAATCACATTTACTTACTAGTTCGGGTCATCATTAAGTACGTCACACTAATTTCGTGATTTTTCGACTCGTCCCCCGTCCTTGTCACAGTTGTTCACATTTGTGAGACCCCCCTCCCTAGTGTGACGTCACATATCTTGCAATTTCACATCTAGAAATTATTAAATAAAAACAGCACTACCGAAATTAGTTTTATTTCTAATAAAATATTTAATACTAAAACTTGGAAATATTTTCAAGTTTACCGTTAATAATTCAAATTTGGCATTTTAACACTTAGGTGACAAGATTTTGAAATGTGACGTCACAAAACTTAGTACCCCTCCCACCCCTTGTCACACAATGTCACACTTTGTCGACCCCCTACCCCCCCTTAACGTGTGATGTGTTTATGAATGACCCCTTTAGGCAGTTTGTTTAATGAAATCAAATAGTATTATTTAAATATTTACTGAGATTACATAATTCCCTGAGACACAACCTATGTCTGTACCCATGGAAATTGGTAGAAAAGATGAGCTGTGTAATGCGTAAAGTGTAACAAACAAACTCACATTGGCATTTATAATTTTATTTTTTTACACCACAACAAGTTAGCCCCTGACTGCAATCTCACCAGATGGTAAGTGTTGATGCAGTCTAGGATGGTCATGGGCTTACTTTTGGGGGCAGGCATATGGCAGTTGTATTAAACCCATACCCCCAATCGGTTTCTAATCGGCATCGTAGTTACCGTAACACTTATATTCTACTCATAAAATACTGAAATTTTAATGTAAATTTTTTATTTATTTATTTATTATAGCCTTTTTTCTTATGGTAACATTAATTCTTTATGTTGCAATTTATTTTTTAATCTTTATCTTTTAGCCTTAATAGTTTGAAAAAACTAGAAGTTAGTAGAAGTGCCTTAATAGTTGTTCAAAATTCAAAATTCAAAAGTTTTTTATTCTAATAGACTTTTTACAAGTGCTTATGAGTAGAGTAGAATGTTGCTTTTGTATTAGTCCATGCTGTTTTACTTTGAAGTAATTACTACACTGTATTTATATGATGATTTTTATTTTTAGTAAGTAATGTAATGTAAGCGGTTGTTTGTAAATTTTTTGTTGTGGTGGTACATCTTTGCTGGTAAAGTGGTAACTAGCCACGGCCGAAGCCTCCCACCCCAGGCCAGACCAGAGAAAGATCAGAAATTATAAATTCTCAAATTGATCCTGCCAGGGATCGAACCCGGGGCCTCCCACTTATATTAAGACCGAAGCACTCACCACTGCGCCAGGCAGGTCGTCAACAATATTATGGGTTTAGTATGGATGAACGCTGCTATGAATGGATGACTACAGTCATTCAAGCATTTGAATTAAACCAAGTTAAAGAAAAGTGATTGTCATAATGTCAATACTAGAAATAAAAATAAACTTGTAATGCCTGCTTCTAGGCTTAGTAAAACTAGCAATTCATTTGTTGGAAAGAGTGTCCGCTTCTACAATAAGCTCCCAGAAGACATGTTGAAGATGTCTCTGAATAAGTTCAAAGTTAATGTAAAACGTAAACTCATTGGAAAATCCTATTACCATGTGAAGGATTACTTAAATGACAAGGAAGCTTGGCAATAATTTGCTCTAATGGCTCTGATAGTTCCTTAGTTAAGATGATTTGTGAGATGGTGATAATGAAAAAAAAAAAAAAAAAAAAAAAAAAAAAAAAAAAAAAAAAAAAAAAAAAAAAAACCCCAGCTGAGTTTGTTGTGGGCTCTTCTCAGACCTGGGCGCGTTTGGAACCCTCGTAGCTTAAGTTTTAAGATACCGTAACAGATTATCACCATCATATTTTTATGTAACTGGACGTCAATAAGTGTAGTGCATCTACCTAAATTGAATAAATATTTATGACTTATGACTTATGAATTGTATCAATGGATATAGGATTGTCTTTTAATAACAATGATTATTGTTCCAATGAATCCTTTTATCACTGATGACAAGCATATCAAAATCAATTGGTTTTGCCCTGCTGAAGCAATGTTATTGATTGTCTGAAAGGGGGGTCGACCTAACTTTAGAGGTCTGTCTATCAGATTAAACTTAGTCCTTAAAACAGTGAATGGTTCAACTTACAAAGACAAATTGTTAAATTTTATTTGTCTTTTATCAATAAAAGCTGGTCTCTTTTGTTCCTTTATATTACCGTTTCTACCTGACCATACCATAGACAAAAATATTGCAGAGAAAAAGAGAATATTAAAACTAAGTATAAATCTCAAATTACCCCTGCCAGGAATCAAACCCTGGCTCTCCTCCTTATAAGACTAATGGGAGTTGTGAAGCACAAGATTGTCTTTCAATGCTGAGTTTTCCAGCTAAGCCAGCTGTACAGACTACAGAATAATGAATATGGAATGCCTTTCCGGCTTCCTTTTCCCCTCTGCGTTTATTGACATGTTCAAATCAAGAGTGAATGGACATATTTTAGGTAAGCGCGCTCAACCTTAGGCTGAGCCTATCACCACCACCACTTGCAAGCAAGTTTGATCACAAGCCCTAGTCTATAAATTAAAAAAAAAAGAGTTGCCAATTAAGTACCTTGAATTACCACCCCTAAGTTTATTGTGTTATTAGTGCCACATGCCCAAATGCCCATCGTTTCCTAATGAATTTTGATATGTGTATTTTCTAGACAATATTCACGATATTCCGCTGATGAATTTTGATATATATATGTATTTTCTAGACAATATTCACGATATTCCGCCGGTGAATTTTGATATATATATGTATTTTCTAGACAATATTCACGATATACCGCCGCCGCAAGCAGACTACTTGGCTCCACCGCCATACGATGTGGCGGCCAACTCTAAGCTCCCCACATATGAGGAGGTGCAACGGGAGAAGCAGATGGAAGGGGAGGGACAATTGCCGGTGAGATATTTATTTACAGTTGCCTTATTAAAGCAAGTCAATCATACTAATATTATAAATGCGAAAGTGTTTTCGTTTGTCCTTCAATCACGCCGCAACGGAGCAACGGATCGACGTTATTTTTGGTATGGGTATAGTTGAGGACATGGAGAGTGACATATGCCACAAAAACAAGTTGCAAGTTTTGACCTAAGCAAAAAAACCCACAAACATTGCAAGTTAAATAATAGCTTGTAAAAAAAGACAAGATAGTTGCTATTTACCTATATGACTACTCACTATTTAGTTGCTATTTACCTATATGACCCCCCCCCCCCCCCCCCCCCCCCCCCCCCCCTCCGGTGGTGGCTTCCCCCCTCCCCGCCTTGAAAAGTGTGCCATTTTGCAGATTTCCTAGATTTTCGAGAAAACTATGCAAGCTAGGACAAAACTGTCAAAAAAAGTATTGTTCCTTAATAAATTACCTACAAATAAGTTCATAACATTTATTATGATAGGAGTTATACTTTACAAGCTATGGTGCGTTAAAGTTGACTAAAATTCGCAGCTCAGTAAAATAAGCCTTAAATTAGTTCAAAAACACGCTTGAAATCTTTAAAACAAACCAATTGAGCTCATACTCCTTACTGCTAATCATTGAAGAGTTCCCCTATCCACCTCCTGGTTCCATCATCAGATCAGCTCGATGCTGGAGCTGGTGACTTTGTAGTATGTATGGGCGAAAAAGTTGTTTTTTTCCAGTCCCAGTTTTCTAGACTCAACACATTTCCTCGCCTTTGTTGCACTTGTAGTCCAGTCATCTTAGCATAAAAAAACCGGCCAAGTGCGAGTCGGACTCGCGCACCGAGGGTTCCGTACAAACCTGAAGTAAGTTTTAAATTATTAAAAAAAACTACTTACTAGATCTCGTTCAAACAAATTTTCGGTGGAAGTTTGCATGGTAATGTACATCATATATTTTTTTTAGTTTTATCATTCTCTTATTTTAGAAGTTACAGGGGGGGGGGGGGGACACATTTTACCACTTTGGAAGTGTCTCTCGCGCAAACTATTCAGTTTAGAAAAAAATGATATTAGAAACCTCAATATCATTTTTGAAGACCTATCCATAGATACGCCACAAGTTTGATGAAAAAAATAATAATTTTGAGATTCAGTTCTAAGTGTGGGGAACCCCCAAAATTTATTGTTTTTTTTTTTCTATTTTTGTGTGAAAATCTTAATGCGGTTCACAGAATACATCTGTTTACCAAGTTTCAACAGTATAGTTCTTATAGTTTCGGAAAAAAGTGGCTGTGACATACGGACGGACAGACATGTCGACATGACGAATCATTTATGACTTATGACTTATGGGGCGGAAGGAGGGCATCATTTGGGCCTAAAATAAAAATAAAAAGTTATTTATTTAGGGGTTAATTTCTATTCATTCCATACTATTATGCTAAGTCAACATGACTACCACCGGTTCTTACAAAATAGCAAGGTATATTTCAAAAACTATTTGTCCTATCAAAATAAACTAAACACTATTTTATAGGTAAATTAATTATCTTTGTCCTAAGTCCTGACAGCTTTTTTCCTAGCTCTAATACTTCTTCTTGAAATTACAAAAAACATTCACGGATTTTACAAGGGTTTCTTTTTTTATGCAAGTTAGACAGCTATATTTCCGAAACTATTAGTTCTGTCAAAATAAACTAAAAACTATTTTGGAGGTAATTTAATGAAGTTCATTTTTGCTTATGATATTTTTTTTCCTAGTTCTAATAGTTTCTGTGAAAATTAAAAAATTTATACATGGTTTTTGAAAAAAAAAAAAAAAACATGGAATAAAGGTAGTCATATTTTTCGAACTATTGGTCCTATCTAAATAAACCATACCATTTTTTTGTAGGTAATTTAATGAAATTAATTGCTCTTTGAAGGATTTTTCCTAGCTCTAATAGTTTTTGTGCAAATTGCAAATAACACAGGATTCTAACAATTTTTTTATTTTTCTTCGTATACAATACGTGGATATATATGCGAAATTATTAGTCCTATCTTTATGAACCAAATATTTTTTTATAGGTTATTAAATGGTGTTTATTTTTACTTCTGACAGTTTTTGCCTAACTCTAATAGTTTTCTAGAGATTACAGAATACATATAAAATGTTGAAAATTGGCTTATTTTACTGAGCTGCGATTTTTAGTCAACTTTAACGCACCATAGCTTGCTAACTATAACTCCTATCATAATAAATGTTATGAACTTATTTGTAGGTAATTTATTAAGAAACAATGTTCTCTTTGACGGTTTTGTCCTAGCTTGTATAGTTTTCTTGAAAATCTAGGAAATCTGCAAAATGGCACACTTTTCAAGGCGGGGAGGGGGGAAGCCACCACCGGAGGGGGGGGGGGGGGGGGGGAGAGAGTTGTGTTTTTTAATGTACTCACTCATAGGTATAAAACCACAGTGGTTTCAAAAAATTATAAATTTTGCCGCGAAAAAATCTAAAATGAATGGACTATAGCTGAAGCCCGCGACTTCGTCCGCGTGGCTTGCATAAGTTTAAAAAGTCCATTAAAATAATTATGCTTCTGAAAAAAGCTTATTATATTGTTAAAGATTACGTAAATGGCAAAGGGGCATGGATTTGACTCGCTCCAGCAATGCTAAAGACTGCGGTTACATAAGTAATTACAAATTAATGAAATTGTAAATTATTTTTTTCAAAAGAACAACCGCCGATTTTCTTGCTGGTTCTTCTCGGTAGGAACGGTATTCCGAACCAGTGGTAGATTCATTCGACTATTCATAAACACTTGTAAAATAGTACATTACTGCAGCGGCCATCAAAATAGGCATTGAAGGACGAACGTGTAAATGTGGGCCGAGGCGAAGCCGAGGCACACATACGTAAGTCCATCAATGCCTAGTTGTGGCCAAGGCTTGTATAGTGCTTTTCTCAAATAATGCGCGGAAATTAAAACTAAGTGTTCATCACACTCATTGTCTTCACTTGAACTCATTTTGTCAAAAACATTTCAAAATCAATGACGAACAACGAACAACAATAATTTTTCTCGCGTCAAAGTGTTCATTTGTTTTTTTTCACAATAAACAGCTTTCTATTTGCAAGCTAGTTCGAAATTTAAATAAAACCTTTGATAAGTTACCTCCTTGGTTGCCATGTTTCGGAGTAAAAGATCGTTCCACTTTTAAACTTCACGACAGATATGAATTTAGTATGTAATTTATTTGGCCGCTAAACCACGACAGATATGGATTTTCATACAACTTTAGAAGGCCGCTGCTCGCATGTATTTGGCCAGTACAGCAATTTCGATTTATCTCGAAGAAGGTTGTCAAAATAATGCTCAAATTTCCAAGCATGTTTGAGAAAAGTCTATTTGAATAAAAAAAAATTGAATTTTGATTTTTTTTATAATATTAGTAGATATGGATTATAGTTAGGTTATCTTTCAAACAGATGCAACCACCCAACCATCCGACAATCACGGCATTTGTGACGGTGGAGCAGCCCGAGGGTACAGCGGAACAACTCGACCCAGAGAACAGTCTGCTGGGCACAGACATCATGTTCCTTACATCGTTCTTTGGTAAGTAACCATGTGTGTGAAAAGCGGTAATAGCTTTGAAGTAATGTGGGGTTTGATTCGTATTAAAATGATGGAGACTGTTGGTGAAGAGTGAAGACGTCTTTATTCTGAGGTGTCTTAATATCTACTCTTTACATACTAACAAAATTAACAACGAAACCTAACCTACTTACATTTTCTATGAACCTTTCTTCCAAATCGATGAGTATACAACCTACATCGATTTATTGAGGAGTTGCATCTTTATATTGAACTGAACACATATCACGTTAATTTTATTATTGGTTTAGTCACCTGGCTGTATAGGGTTCGAGCCCCGAGCACGCACCTGCTTTCGGCGTTGTTACAGACTATTAATGTCCCACTGCTGGGCACAGGCCTCCACTCTCATAGGAGAGAGGGAATTAGAGCTTAGACCCACCACGCTGCACCAATGCGGGTTGGCGGGCTTTAACGACTATTATCATGTTAGTGATAATAACCGGGACCGACGGCTTAACGTGCTCTCCGAGGCACGGGGGTGTAACACTCGAATAGACTCAGTAGTGAGCCAACAATGGTTCGACGAGATGATGAACCAAGTTCTACGCCACCATGTTGTGTATTTTCACGTAATAAAACCGCGGCACCGACACCGGTAAAGCTTATATGCGATTTTTTTTTGTTTACACTATCTCCGGCGTCGCGTCGGTGCCGCTCCGGCTACATGTACATTGTACAAGAAGCCTCAGTCTCACTCTCACACGAAGTTTGGCCACGTCATGTGATGCGTTTTATCCCTGCGTTCTTCGTTTTACTTTTTGCCAGCTCCCGTACTTTTCTACAAAAAAGATAATATAACAATATGATTTTTTCTGATTCATGTCACTTTAATATGTCGCTTGCATTATTTATTATTATTGCCTGATGAAAGTATCATTATGTTGGATATGCGCCAGAAATGTTAGGAAGTAATTCTTACACGTAGGCATACCTATGAGAACTATTTTTGTCATAAAATATGTTTGATTCCATAATAATGATCGTTATTTTCAAATATAATGATGAAATAGTGTCTATAATAAGATACGCGCCGAATTGAGAACCTCCTCCTTTTTTGGAAGTCGGTTAAAAATAGAAAAGTTCAAATGAACTACCTATATCGGAATCAGCTCAGAAATTTCACATTAGGTATATACCTGCATTTTGAGTATTTTGAATAAGCCTATCTCTGTACCAACTACCAAATATGATCAAAATCGGTTTAAAAGATAGGTCGTGAAAGCGTAGCAAACAGACAGACACGTTTTCGCATTTATAATCTACTAATATTATAAATGTGAAAGTTTGGATGGATGGATGGATGGATGTTTGTTACTCAATCACGCCCCAACGGCTGAACGGATCAGGATTATAGTCTGGAATAACACATAGGCTACTTTTTATCCCGGAAAATTAAAGAGTTCCCGAGGGAACCAAAAAACCTCAATTCACGCAGCGAAGTCGCGGGCATCAGCTAGTATTAGTATAGATACGTGTCTCACTCTCAATCAAAACACCTTATTCCGCGCGGACGAAGGTGCGGTCATCATGTAGTTTACAACATACTCGTAAATATGGTCTATAGACCATACGTAGAGAGCCAGGCAATATCGCGAGGCAAGCTCTCGGCTAGAATCCGTGGCCGGCCCAAACAAACTTGGGCGTACGGTTCTGGCGGAGGCCGCGAGGATAGGGATGACGTGGGATGAGGTCAAGGGTGTAGCTTCTAACCGCTCGAGATGGAGCAACACTGTAAACGCCCTCTGCCCCACTGCAGGGCTAGCATGGGCCGGAGATATAAATTTTATCCCCCGATTTTATCCACTGACAAGAGATAAAATTAACTTATCCACTTCTCAGAGCACGGCAACAGGGGAGAGGAGAAGTTTATCCCCGTTTGACATTTCACGGGGACTCGGGGGACTATTTATCCACCGTTATTTAGCGTTTTTATTTATTTATTTAGGAATAAAAATTTTATCCTTTCCTCGGGGAGAAAATTGTCCCGGCCCATGCTAGGGGGGCTGGGGGAACATAGGACATTAAAGCGCAAAACACTGGAACGGGCGCGGGCCGGGTCGGACGACATCACACAGCATCACCCGCCACGCGCCCGACCCGCGGTCGCGTTCTGTGTGATGTCTTCCATATAAAGACAAGGAATTCAACCCGACCCGCGCCCGTTCCCGGTGTGTTTTGCCCTTCAAACATGATGATAATAGTTGTCTCTTCGTCTCCAGTGGCATTCCTGTTCAACTGGATCGGGTTTCTGCTGCTGATGTGTTTCTGCCACACGGTCGCGAGCCGCTACGGCGCGCTGGCCGGCTTCGGGCTCTCGCTGGCCAAGTGGACGCTCATCGTCAAGCATTCCACCGAGCTCGCGTCACACGAGAACTCGTGGCTGTGGTGGCTCATTATGGCGTTTGGTAAGAGCTTTACTTATCTTATATCTACGCTCATACTTGGATTGAAAATATAACTCAAAGAATTAAAAAATAAGACTGCCGTAGTTAAATGTTTTTTTTTTGTGAATCACTGGATATTGAAATTATAGTCTTATATATTTTTGGAATCTACTCATCATTTTCTTGATGATGACAATATAGTTAATCTCATTTTGGGAAAATAAATTCAACTTTAGTCTTTGATGCGGGACCATGGGTCACCCTATCAATTTTTTTAAAATTTTATTATTCTATGTCACCCGGAATAAGCTAAGGATTCTAACGATACCTCATTCATCAAAATCCGTTCAGGCGTATAGAAGTTATGGTGGAATATACAAACTCACATACATACATGCATACATACATGAACCCTGAAAACACCTTTTTTCAGGCAGTCGTATAATAAACATACGAAACGTAAGAAAAATGTATGACCCATGTGTATGACACACGTTCGACTAACTTTTGCGGGACGAGGGGAGAGTGCCTTGTCATTTTTCTGCCCAATTATTGACACTAGTGCATTAAAAAGTCTATCACTATGACAACACAATATCATAATATGGCGAAACTGCCCAGCGCGGCGGCTAGAGTGGTAAGGCGAGTATGGCCGATATCACGCCATCGTGCCATTGTTAATTCGTCCAAGCGCTCATATCTTAAAATTCTTATGAAATAATCAATAGTGCGCTAATGACATAGATTATTATTCACTTCCATCTATAATATTAGAAAAAAAAGTATATTATAGGATCGATTTCATACCAAATCGATGTTATAAAATATTTTTTTTACCGTTATAGTATAGTTTACAAACCCGGTGGCCAAAATTGGAACTAATTTTTGTTTGTTATTATTTTGTTTTTCATCTAAGCTAGCGACGTTTTGTAGGACTGTACCGTTCTTTGAAATTATCAGCCCCGGATTCTAGCTTTTAAATAGTCATACTTGACGGCCCGCAGCAAGGCGGTGAATTCGCGCGTCACCATTGGTTGATATGGAAGATATTCGCGCATGCGCGTTGTCTATGTCACGGTGCGGCGGGGAA
The DNA here is from genome assembly GCA_917051295.2 of Erebia ligea. Taxonomy (NCBI): domain Eukaryota; kingdom Metazoa; phylum Arthropoda; class Insecta; order Lepidoptera; family Nymphalidae; genus Erebia; species Erebia ligea. The sequence goes on from OU785241.1 coordinate 7,540,904, forward strand.
GTGAATACATTGGCACCATATTTACTTTTAATTATTTTATTTATTGACTGTATTTTTGTTGGTCAAAAGTTACATTCTACGGGAAAATGTGAACTTAAGTGAACTTAAAACTGTGAAATTTACTTTATCTGACATTCTGAAACAGCATTGAAACATAAGAAACAATATCAAGAAATGCTGACAACAAAATATGTATGTTATTACTAATATATTATAGATATGAATTTAACATGATTTTAAAATATGAAACTCTACATAACTTCGCTATGCTCAGTTTAAAAACACACGCTCATGTTTTAATAACCCCTATTATGCAACCGTTTCATAAACTACTATTTTTTGTATATTTCCGGACACTACTAGCAGGGTTCGTTTTGTTACATCTTTTTAGTCCCGTTAAATGTAGCGTAGACGTAATGAAGCTACTTTTTAGAGAATTTGAAATTTACCTAGCAAAAGACTTCATTGGTTGATACCGGAATCTTGTCTTGGAGTCTTTGTTTTATCTTGATTAAAATGCATGCATTAAATACCATGTTATTTTTTCAGGTATTCTCATCTGCGTGCGTGCAGTTATCCAGTACCTAAACATCAAACGCGGCTGGCGTCTTCTCTCCGGGACGGCTCAAGAAAGACTGCTGTTTTTCTATTGAACACGCTATCCCCACTCTTATCCCTTACCACTGTTAAACTTATCGAGAATGCTTCGCCATCTTGATTGAGAACGGTAAGGAGTGGAAAGATATAAGAATCAAGATATAAAAGTAGGGTAGATTCACTTAGATATACGGTCACAATAAAAAAAACTTTGTTTTTTTTTCGAGATTGAATCTGTAGTCTATACTAATCTCACTGTATTCGTCTAAGGACACGCTACGATCTTAGTTTGTATTTTTTTTATATTGGTAAAGTTCGTAGTTGGTTCTTGCACTGTTTAATGATTAATGTATTGCAGACGGTACTAAAATGTAACTTAGTCCTAGAATGCAGTTTTGACAAATATTAGTCACAAAAAAAAGTTAGGTAAATAGTGTGTCAGTGATTTTTGCAAAAATGCACCGTACCACAAAAATATACAATGAAAAGTATAGTAATATATAACGCAAGGGCTATGTTAAGCCGTGTCCACACCAAGAAACATTCGTCGTTTTTATTGTTTTTTTCATTTTTGAAACAAGTTTTCGACAGTACATTTTACATTGAAAAATTTATTTGCAGTGAAAATATAATCATACCGAATGCAGCGTTCAATGCACAACGCAAATATTAAGGTTCTAGCCAAAATGGTAACAATCAAACCCTTGTCATAATAGACTATATCCGCCCGTCTGTCTGTTTGTCACTAGCATACTTCAGTAAATACTATAATGCTATCGACTTTAAGTTCGGAATAGTTTTAAATAATTCTAGTAAAAGAATTCAAAGAAAATTACTTGGACACGGTTGTTCATAAAACGTGATCATAATGTTCACGTATTATGAACATTGTAAATATTTCTTGGTCTTGGTAATCATAAGTATCTTGCTGTTTAGTAGTGAAATGAAGTGTTAAGTAGTATTATCTTAAATTGCACAAATACCTTATTGTACAGTACATTAATTGAAATGCAATTTGTTATCTGTCCAATCATTTATTTTGACTCGTTACTGATTCGATTTTTGATAACAATCGACTTTCTTTATGAAGAAGTTTTTATCGATTTGACAAATTGATAATATTTATCTTTGCTCAACATTTTTTACTGTTTATAAACATACCCAAGCATTTAAATGACTGAGAATATTAATGTATGTATTAAAATAAATCATTTATGTAAAACAGTACAGTAAATGTACATGAATCAGTCTGGTCATAGAAACCATTTAGGACAATCAATGGAGCTTGCATTGCCGCTTCGTGACTATTTTGAAAAGGAAATTCGTACTGATAATTATTAGATGAGTACGAAATATCAGATAAAAGTTAACGTCGCATATCTGTGTCTATGAAGTACCTATTGCCTTTTTTATCGATGGTTGCCTGTCAATAATTATGACACTTCGTAGGCGTGCTTATGTCAAAAGTAAAATAAATTGTTGGACAGAATATAAGTTCACATCAGTCTCTACATTATTTGACGGTTCATGTTACACTAAAGTAATATAACCAGTGTTAGGTAACGTTCACATAGTGATGCACATTTGAATAAATGTTATATTGTTATATAATTCTGGACGCGCTTGTTATTTACGTTATGTAACAATGTTACACACTGAATGCAATGATGATATAGCGTAGAAGAAAACCAGGGGCCATACTGCCAACGCTTAAGGCGCCAGCGGAGGGTGAATTGCTCATACAAACGTAATACCAAAATAATTAGTAATTCGAGCATATTTCCTCCATATTATGCGATTATTAAGATTGAACTTGTATTTATCTAGGTCCCTGGATAATTATTTTTCCAAAATACTTTCCCAAAATTAAATGTAAGCACATTGCGTTTTGCATGTTTTTGCGACATAAACGACATGTTTTCTCCTTATTTGTTTCATATTAAAACCAACGATATCTCACGTACTAATTGATCAGGAACATAGCCTATATTGTCAAGTTACAGAATAACAACACGAAGTTAAAAACACAACAATTTTTCATTCATCATTTTTGGTATTCACGGAACAAGACTAAATGTACAACAAATTCTGTACGCTCATATTGCTATCGCGCTTGCACGCGATCATGTGTCTTCAGCCAAATAGGGATAGCAATATACCGGCAAATTTATATTTGCGGTTCGAGTAGAAGTTGCGAGCGGTGGTCGCCGGTCCCTTAAAGCAATATTACTCAAAATGACAGTTTGATGTCACGTCCCTTGACGTTCCTAAAATAAGGATTTTAATAGGGATGATGACAACTCAATGAAATCAGCAACTCTTTATCAAACTTAAAAACGCACTTCTAGTATGGAAGTTGTATGAAATTCACAGTTGTGACGTCATCAAATGACATGTCCCAGTTCAGTATGGAGGGTGGTTTTTTATTCTGAGTGTCAATGAACCAGAACCAAACTGTCATCACGTGAAAGAGAAAAAAATAAAACGTTAAACGCCATATAAAAATAATTTTAGAAAACCCCGTTTTTTTAAAAATTAATTATGAAAAATATCGTGTGTAGAAAATATTTTTCGATGGATGGCAACACTAAAACTTTTTTTAATATGATAAAACTGACAGTGACATTTGACAATCACCTATGAAATACGTGACAAAGACAATCAAGTTTACTGTTGTTATGATTCAGATAAAGATCTAATAAAAGCCACAAAATAAAAAAATATTTTTCTCCAAATTAGGGGTCCTTTAAAAATGTGTAAATTAATCTATAAGCCATATTTTAGGATCTCTATTCACGTGTATTAAAATCATCTTGGTTCATGTTCAAGGCTTGGGCCTTGGGCAAGATTGGTCTTGGACAAGATGCACTTTTTTTCTTTAATCTATATTTTAAAATGTTATCAAACTTAAAACTAACCGAGGATGTGAATTTTAGGTCTTTTGGAAGTCCCACTTTTAAATAATCAGTTAGAAATAATTTATTTTTGATATAGGCATCATCCCTATTCTAAAACACGAAAGACAACAATAATGAAACAATATGGCTTTCAGCGCTGGCAAGTATGGCCCCAGGGCTTACTTTATATTACTAAGTAAGTATTCATTTAGCATTAATATTTTCCAAATTTAATATTTGTTGCTTTACGCTTAATATACAGAATTCATATAATAAAGAATTGAACTATAATATATGAAATAATATGATATTGAAATATTGTTGTGTGTTGTTTATTTTATATAATTTATATTATTAGAAGGACAGGAAAGGAAATTAGCTTTATTATTCAACCATGCTTATTCGGCTATACACAAATTTAAAAACTAAATTGAAAAGTCTAAAATTGGTGATATTCTTTTTTCTTTAGTTTTTTAAAAACCAAAATTATTTTACACTTAAGACCTATTCGAGTCAAAACTTAACAAAAGTTTGGTTCATGTAATGCCCGTTATCACCGAAAATCCCTGAGGGACCACCAAATCTCAATTTTAGGTGAATTAGGTTCTCCCTTCAATATGACGACCTCCGTGGCCCAGTGTGCAGCGCTGTTGTCTGAACCCACGGAGGTCCCGGCAGGGTCAATTTGGGAATTTAATATAATCTCTGAATTTTCCCTGGTCTGGCCGAGAGGCTTCGGCCGTGGCTAGTTACCACCCTACCGGCAAAGACATGCCGCCAAGCGATTTAGCGTTCCGGTACGATGCCGTGTAGACACCGAATAGGGGTATGGGTTTAATAGTCATGCCCCTAACAGGTTAGCCCGCTGCCATCTTAGACTGCATCATCACTTACCATCAGGTAAGATCGCAGTCGAGGGCTAACTTGTAGTGGATTAAATAAAAATATATGCAGCTCTGTGATACAAAAATAGAAGATTTCTAACTTCATTATTTTTTAGGGTTCCCTACAACAAGGAACCCTCATAGTTTTTCTTCTTTTATTTTAAGTATACCTTCTTCATATCAAGCGTATTATAGTAGGAGTTTTATTATAAGCAGTGCTATTTTTTATATAATTAATAATACTATGACCTAGATTTTTTATATTATGTTTATTTTGTATAATATGTTAATCAGATTTACCACTGTAAAATATTATTATCAAAATAAAATGAAGGCCGTCAAAGCTTTTTAAGTTTGTGTTTTAGTTTTCCTAATCTTTTGTAGGTAAATAATAATTTCTCAATTGTAAGATGTGTATAAAATAATATTCTCTTGTACAGTACTACCACTTTTTTAAGTTACGCTAATGTACTTGCGCAGAAATCTTATTTCTTAATAGCGCGAAAATGTCTCATCCAATCATAGCGCGCGTCCGTCCGCTATTGGTTGTTCCCTACGCGCCATGCTCGAACTCCAAGCACGATAGATAAATAGGACGAGCACAGACAGATGTAGTACTACATCTGTGAGGACGAGTTTCTGTTTTGTATTTAATGTCTTAACGTTAAGCAATAAGGTATGTATTTCATTGGGTTTTAGTCGGCGTTAGGTTAGGTTAGTTAGGTTGAGCAAACTTTTGCCGATGCGATTTATAAAAGTGGTAGTACTGTAATGGACGCGCGATTTTCAATATTGTTAGATCATAGATCCAAAAATTTAACTTAAGTGCAATAGAAATCTAGTTGTCGTTTATTAGACGTTTGCATAGTAGAGCAAGATCCCGCGACGATCAGACCTACGTTATTTTCGCGATCAGACCTATTTATTTCTACGTCAGACTACGCAATAGTTATTTGTGTTAGATGGGGCCAAAGAAAATTTTTGTTCCCCGAGGGCGCTATTTTGAATTCAGAGCGAAGTGAAGGATTCTATAGTAGAATCCCGAGCGTAGCGAGGGGTTCTAAAGTAGAATCCTGAGCGTAGCGAGGGGTTCTAAAGTAGAATCCTGAGCGTAGCGAGGAATTCAATATACGCCGCCCGAGAACAAAAAATTTGGCCCCGAGTGACACACTATTTTTCATCATTACGTATGAGAAAAAGCTAGGAGTATCAACCTACTTTGTATGGACATTACCTATACGTTTAAGCACCAATCAGAAGATACTCCTATCAACCTTCTATGTAATTGTATAGACATTATTTAGACGTATATTTAAAGTTTAAATAAAATGTAAAGACGTATATCCGATCAACAAATTGATCACGTGACTTCGGACCAATCAGAACAGAGAAATGCAAAGTCGTATATTCGATCAACAAATTGATGACGTGACTTCGGACCAATCAGAAGAGAGAAATGAAAAGTCCTATGGGCCTACAAGTGACACTTTGCTCCCGCTATCCTCTGAAGGCAATATGCGTTTTTCGAATAGGTATGATGAAATAGTTATTTGTGTTACATGGGGCCAAAGAAAATTTTTGTTCCCCGAGGGCGCTATTTTGAATTCAGAGCGAAGTGAAGGATTCTATAGTAGAATCCCGAGCGTAGCGAGGGGTTCTAAAGTAGAATCCTGAACGTAGCGAGGAATTCAATATACGCCGCCCGAGAACAAAAAATTTGGCCCCGAGTGACACACACTATTTTTCATCATTACGTATGAGAAAAAGCTAGGAGTATCAACCTACTATGTATGGGCATTACCTATACGTTTAGGCACCAATCAGAAGATACTCCTATCAACCTTCTATGTAATTGTATAGACATTATTTAGACGTATATTTAAAGTTTAAATAAAATGTAAAGACGTATATCCGATCAACAAATTGATCACGTGACTTCGGACCAATCAGAACAGAGAAATGCTAAGTCGTATATTCGATCAACAAATTGATGACGTGACTTCGGACCAATCAGAAGAGAGAAATGAAAAGTCCCATGGGCCTACAAGTTACACTTTGCTCCCGCTATCCTCTGAAGCCAATATGCGTTTTTCGAATAGGTATGATGAAAAGTATCTTTACCGGCCTATGTCGTCTGTGTGTGAGTGCAGCTAACGGTCTTACTGTGCGGTATACCTACAGATTCCAAAATTGGCCGACGCGCAGTTAAGCGGGCGAGATTACGGCCCCTTAAAGCTGAAAGTTTTTCTATGTACGAGTATGTCGCGAAAAGAGGTATAAACGATCCCCGACTATGAAGTTTGGATTGCGGTTGCTTTGGAAGGTATCAAGTAGAAAAGGTGGCACCTCAAATTCGTTAAAGCATTAAGCTCCGTTTTTTATATTTTTCTTTGGAATAATATTAGAAACCACGTCCATTGTCAGACACCTAGTACGATTGCAAATCCCTGTCAGACACCCTGTTGTTTTATAATTTAAGAGTGTCCGACAGGGGCAAACTTCATAGTCGGGGATCGTTTATACCTCTATTAGAGACATACATAGAAAAACTTTCAGCTTTAATAAAATAACGTAGGTCTGATCGTCGCGGGATCTTGGACCATAGGCTATTAATGGCATTTTCTTTACAACTACATAAAATTCGTACGCGTAAAATATGTAATTTTGAATTTAACGTGAATGTGAATTTAATATTACTAGAAATATATATTATTTTTTTATAGAATAATTTTAGTGATTTTCAATATTTTACCTATATACAGTGGCTTTTGCAAATCACCATCATTCATCGAATAGGCAAGTCCATTAAAATAAGTTAGTTTAAAAAAAATGTTTTGGAAAAAAATACATCAATATCAAACCCACCTAATCATTTGAGGAAAGTTATGCTGCTTGTCCATTAAAGCAAAACGAAAACGTGTTTCTTTAGCTACCTTATCAGGTTATTGAGGATCCGCTTTAGTGGACAGGCAGCCTAAAGTTCCTATAGTGTCGATTATGATGAAACTATTATAACTATTGTCATTCTGAATCCTAAGCATAGGCACTACTTATAAGCAATAAGATTTTGTCAGAACTGTTAAAACAGTTTTTAGTTTTGGAAAACTAAAAGCGTAGTATTAAACTGGCTTATTTAACATTAAAATATAAGCAATTTTTTGCGAAATTAATTTTGGTTTTATTCACAAAAGTTACCCTTAAAACACTTTTTTACTTAAATTTAAGATCATGACTTCCTTGTTCGAGCTTTTTGGCGTAGTGGTAAGTACTCTGGTTTGATAAGTGTGAGGTCCCGGGTTCGATCCCTGGCAGGGTCGATTCGTGTATTTTTCTAGACTGCAATATCACCTGGTCGTAGGTGATAGTTATAGTCTAAGATGGTAGCCGGCTAACCCGATCGGGGTGTGGCAGTTAGGTATATTACATCCATACCCCTAATCAGCTTCTACATGGCTATCGGAACGCTAAATCGCTTGGCGGTACGTCCTTGCCGGTAGATTGGTAACAAAGCACGATCGAAACCGCAGGGAGGGATCCACACTAGACCAGAGTAAATTCAGGATTTTTTTTATAAATTCTCAATTTGCCCCTACCAGGGATCGAACCCGGTGCCTCTGACTTATAAGACCTCTGCGCCAGGGAGGTCTTTAAACATATTCAAATAAGTAGCTGATGCACGCGACTTTGTCCGCGTGGTTTAAGTTTTTTTGATTCCCGCGGGAACTCCTTAATTTTCCGGGATAAAAAGTAGCCTATGTCACTCTACAGGTCCCCAACTAAGTATACCCATTACCTGTGCCCATTACCCATGCAAAAAATCACGTCGATCCGTTGCTCCGTTGCGGGGTGATTGAAGGACAAACCAACAAACAAACACACTTTCGCATTTATAATATTAGTATGATAGATACCGCGTACCGGTAAGCGCAGTGTAGAACGACCGCCAGCTCGCTGGTCCGATGACCTAAAGAAGGTGGCGGGAAGCGGGTGGATGAGGAAGGCGGAGGACCGTGTTTGGTGGCGCGCTCTAGAAAAGGCTTATGTCCAGCAGTGGACGCATACAGGCTGATGGATGGATGGAAAGGATAGATAAATCGACTGGAGTAGGCTTAGACCAAGTAAATATTCTAACTCGACCCACAAATGGCTGTAGCGCGGATGATGAAAATTCATAACTTATTTCTTCTTTTAAGAACTGGAGAAAAGAGGTAAGTATTAACTCAAACAATTCCTTCTTAGAAGAAGTTAAATATAGCTACGAAGAGTTATGGTCTACTACATAGATAAGTCTTTGTTTTGCCAAAATCACCCCAGTATGCTGCCAGCTGGTAAGCAGGATAGACGTCCCGCGCCCGGCGGTGTTTCCCACTTTTCGCGCGTTTTCCACATTTTTCGCGATCATCACGTAATCAAATACCCAGTGTCCTTATGAAGGAAGTAATTTTAGATCTACTTTGGGAGCTCTCTAACAGCCGGTGTTTTCAGGATAATAATTTTTATAGAATAATAGGTAAGTTTATAATATATTTGTTTAAAAAAATAATGCGATATAGATATTATTATTATTTCATTTTTTAAATTCATAATTAAAACATCCTCGCTAGTATTTGTGTGCTAAATATTTATATATACCTAGTATTAAAGTTATATATAGGTAGTTTAAAACTTAAAATAAGTATTCCAAGGATGATATCAGCGCTCCTTAGTTTAAAACAATCAAACTCAATTTTAATGTTTATCTTTTCGTACTACTAAAAGTGTCTCCTCTACTTATTTACAACTATTTAAAAGAAAAAGCAAGCGCTTTCCAACCTAGACATCATCTTTGCACTTTAAGCTTGATTGTCGGTAAGCGCAAGCCTAATTTGCAATTTTGGTTTGGGCGCTGTAAAGCTACAAGTAGCTTTATTATCGATACAAAATCAAATTAATTTTTTTATAAAATATTCCATGTGAGTATACTACAGAAATCGTCCAGTTACAGTTTTATTACAAGTATAGTACGCGCGCGAGTTGAATGCAGAGTAAATGTAGATAATATGGTGACACATACATTTACTCTACATTCAACTCGCGCGCGAACTGTAAAGTATAGACTAGAGTCGAGATGAGGCCCGTGACTTCTTTCGCGTCGATTAAATAGTTTTTTTAATTCCTTAATTTTCCGGGATAATAAGCAGCCTAGTAGATATAACTAAGTAGGATGGACGTACCAGTCCCAAACCAGTAACCTGTAGTTGACCATTTGCGTCAAAAGGTCAATATTTTAAGAATTCGCGCCAATATCTTTAGGTTTTTTAAGTCTGTGTTACTGTATCATATCTTTGAGAATCTAACGCTGTGAAATTGTGGGTAAATGAATAAAAAATATAGCTTTCTTTTTCATTTTTGTCGCCACGTATCTCGTTCACTCGCCGTTCGGCCGCCATTGCTATTAGGAGTGTTCAATGAAAGGTAAAGTTAAATCGATTCAAATCGTAATATTTTTGAAGTAAATTGCAAATATTTTATGAAATTTAGCTAATATATTAATCAGTGTAATGATAGCAGATATAAATTTGAACAAAATTTTAGATTTTAATAGGTTTCTGAGACCGGTTAACTACTGGAACGCATGTTGTATAGGGTGCCAATAGTTGACCATGTGGTTAACTACTGGTTATTTCTTTAATTTAATAGGGTGCCTATCATTGACCACATGGTTTACTACTGGTTATTTCTTTAATTTTCTTTTTTGGTCATTATTATTCAACAATTCCTTTTGATTTTATTGATGCACAATACAAAATTAACGATTTTTATTAACATATTCCAGTATAGTTGACCAGTGGTTTAGGATTGGTACATTCATAGTGTTCGTGGAGTTGACCAGACATTTGTATATTTTAGGTGTCCTACTAAAATTGACATTGCCAACATACAGGTTGTCAAGTAAATAATGGATAAGCTTGAAATGGGTGTTAAGAGCTAATGACCGCTCCAAAAAAATTACAAGAAAAATCTATCCTTATTAAGTATGCAGTTTTCGAGTTATAAGGTTTTATAAAAAAATTACCTTAATTACCTTACCTTACCTTACCTTAATTACTTTGCTTTACATTTTTTTACACAACGAGCACAAATTAATGCAATACCAAATAATTTTGCAATACATGTGCTAATAAATAGGCAACTAATAATAAGTACGATAATCTGTTGCATGTTTCGTTAAAAAAAAAATTGAATTTGTTTATCTGGGAAAAAAATGCTGTTTTATTAGGGTTCCGTACCCAAAGGGTAAAAACGGGACCCTATTACTAAGACTCCGCTGTCTGTCTGTCTCCAGGCTGTATCTCATAAACCGTGATAGCTAGAAAGCTGAAATTTTCACAAATGATGTATTTCTGTTGCCGCTATAACAACAAATACTAAAAATTAAAAAAATATATATATATTAAGGGGGTCCCCATACAATAAACGTGTTTTTTTCGTATTTTTTTGCTCAATATTAAAAACGGTAACAGGTAGACGGTTCAAATTTTCACAGAATATTAACTTGTATATTACCTTTCAAAATAAATAATTAAATATCAATAAAGTAAATATTAAAGGGGGGCTCCCATACAACAAACGTAATTTTTAAGCAATTTTTTTTTAATAATTTAAAACTTACTACAGGTTTGTACGGAACCCTCGGTGCGCGAGTCCGACTCGCACTTGGCCGGTTTTTTTTATCCACCCTGTATGTGTTAATACGTTGGTCAATTACTGGCTCAATCTTGGTCAATAACTAGCTACTGTTGGTCTAACTAAGGAACAGTTCATCTTTTAGGATTTATGCCATAATTACAGAATTTCCTTAATACTTATGCTGCTATGATTTAACGTCCTCATTTTGTCTATAAACAAACTTACAAAATAACATAGAACTAAGGTCTTCCGTCAAAATCTGTTGAAATGACAGCTAATTAAAGTCAAAATATCTCCATAAATGGTTTGGGAATGGTACGTTAACCCTACTTCCCCGAAAAACAACAAATCTCCATACCAAACGTCATCTCATTCCAAACCAGTGGTAGATTCAGTCGACGATTCAGAAGCACTTGGATACGTTAATTTGATTAAAAAATTATGAGTTTGAGTTTGTCATCAAAATCGGTTGAAAAGATGGGTCGTTAAAGAGTACAGATAGACAGACAAACACACTATCGCATAACTATTACACTAGTATGGATTTGCTACAAAAGATTGGTCGTTAAAGAGTACAGATAGACAGACAAACACACTATCGCATAACTATTACACTAGTATGGATTTGCTACAAAATATGGGTCGTTAAAGAGTACAGATAGACAGACAAACACACTATCGCATAACTATTACACTAGTATGGATTTGCTACAAAATAAGAGAATGGTGCTACATTCACTAACCCTGACTTTAGGTCAGTACAGCCTATGAAAACATTTGGCTCAATTCCAACAATGGATTCATGTTTTACACATTCATAAAACTGCAGTAATAGGTACTAAGTATAGTATCGACGACGTATTACTTGCGTATAAGACTTGAGAACGACTTGAGACTTTTATTTGTATTAGCTATACTATACCTACAGATTTTTATTCATAAGTATAATATAAAGAAGCATAATAGTTGTGCTAAGTAAAAGTTTTTCAGAAATATTCAGAATTCAGAATGTACGTAGCCAGCCATCTGCCTTGCTACGACATACGTAGCAATGCGTAGCAAGCGTAGATGGCCTGTAATAATATTATTATTAAATATACATTTTGATGCCATACTACTTTGTTTTGGCGAGTGAGAAGAGAAGTGAATAACTTTAAAATAATAAATAAATAGCTTTAAAATTACCTCGCAATGATGTCTGTGGACTATTTTGCATATAGGCCAATCAAGAGCGCTTTATATCTTGCACCTGCGTGATTTTTAAGATTCCGTAGGTACCTCTAGAGGAAAAAAATAACCCTTATCGGGTCACATGCCACATCGTTGACCGTCTGTCTGTCTATCAACCACCTTTTTCTCGGGAACGCGTGGAGGTATCAAGTTGAAATGAATAATCTAAGTCAAAACACTTGCCAAAAAATCAAAACCTGTAGGCTATTCCCGTTGCCCTAGAATCATAAAAGGCAAGGTCTCTCAGCACAAGTACCTACTTATAGGAAAAAATCCGAAAATCGATTTTTTTAGGGTTCGTAGGTACTTATAGTTTCTCGAGCATGCAGGTTTCCCCACGATATTTTCCGTCACCGTTATACCTACCTACTTAGCATGTGATATTTAAGCTTAAAACGAAAATAACTCAAAAAGTCCGAGGATCCATCCCCGACCAACATAACAGGAGGGGGAAGTGAACGTCTGATGTACCACGGAGATTACCGCTTTGCAATATTACTTACTTACACATCAATATTTTTTTTCAAGGGGTTACGGGGTCATAAACCTAGGCCTGTCTAAAGGTCTGGCCTCACTACAGAGACGCGACGCGGCGCGGCACGTAGCGGCAGATTAAAATATATATACGGACTATAGTCCGTTCATAGTAACTTATAGTTATTTTACCTTATCCTACCTAACACGGGCACTCAGAGTAGCCAACCTTAATGCAAGAGGTAAAATAACTGTGAACGGACTTTATTTCAAACGAATATAATTTTCATATTTCTATGATCCTAACTAGGCAATAAATATATCAAAATTTTCTGACATGAAACATTAACATCATAGCGGGCAAGGTACTATTGATGCCCGCCATTTTTCAACTAATCAGACTATCGTTCTACATTTAAAATCCTACTGATAGCAAAATTATCGTCCGAGTTGGTAACGTACTAGACCCCGCGGCAAGAGATTCACGCGTCTGACTATGCGGCCGACCGTGCCTCTGCGTGTCTCAAGTGCATCTCCGTGCCGTGTCGTGGGCCCAGCTCCATACAAACTCATACAAAGAATAGTGCACGACGTGCCGCGCCTCTATAGTGGGGCCAGACCTTAATAGCCACCGGGCGCCACCACGTCACTAGCGTAGACACATCATAGACGTCGCGCCGGCCGGCAATCGGCGCCATGGATAACATAAAGTGCTTACTTGAATTTATGATCGAATTATTCCTCCATCGTGGATGACGGAGTAGGCTGTGAGTGATCGGAATGAAACTCTTAAATTCTTCAATATTTTACGATGCCTGCGCCTATGTTATTATGTCCGTACGGATTTAATTTTTTTTGTGAAAGTTTTATATTTTTCCGGAATATAAAGGCAGTAGGTAGTCCTTTCGAGGTCTTTAGTTAAAAGTATGCAGCAAACATCGATCCGTTGCTCCGTTTCAGCGACTTACGATTGCGGCAGCTAGGATGGGTTGACGAAAGGAAACGAAGACTTTTGATTAATACTAATTTACTTCTAAAGTACTTAAACCTAACTTACTACACAGATCTAATGACAATCCTAACCTAATGCTACGTCGATTTTAGACGCAGCGATTTACATTATGACTACCTAAGGCTAACCTAACCTACCCTAACTAACATCCTGCGTCTATGTTAGACGACAGGAATAATGAACGATCTTCTCATTATTACATTAGCTTTTATATCTTACATTTTCATACTAAAATCTAAGCGATGCCCGATGTCACGTTTCTTCGGACGTGATGCAATTCCGTGGAATTCGCTGACTACGCACTGGTATACGATGGCCGTTTGCTGGAGGTGCATGGTTGCGACCTTGCAATGAAAGTAATTTTTTCCATGACGCCGTAGGTATACGTAACTCCTCCGCCCTAAGAGAGGCAACTATTTTTTTTTTTGATGTTAAAAAATGTTGCCGAGCCTGGTCTTCTAAAATGTTCTCGATACCATTGAGTCTTTTTCATAGATCCCGGATGGAATTCTTCAATAGCTTCATGAGATACATGGATTCCTTGACATTCATTAGGAATAGCGATCATCATCATCACGGTGCCATCTTCAAACTGAAGTTCGGCGATCAGTCGGAGAAAACTTTTCCGGTCATGTGCTATTTTCTTTATTTCTGCGTCCATTCCCCTATATCGTCGAACCACTTCCTTCGTTCAGGTAACCTTCTTTCCAATATCTTGCCTTCGAAGATCAACCGTGGATATTCATAAAGAGATCCTCGTTGCAGGTGACCGAATAACTAACCTTCCCTCGTACGACGGTTGTCATCAGCATCCGTTTGCAGTTTAAGAAATATATTCAAGAATAGCGATATATTTTTTATACTCGGATCATTGTGTAGTCTTGCAGCCCAGATTGTAGGTAGTCTTCTCCAGATGTGGCTTCTGTTTGAATTGAGTTGATAGGTTTTTCTAGGCTCCATGAACTTGATGACGAGTGGCTAATTTTTATTACAGTTGTGGGATTGGGTACCCCGTACCAGATTTTTGCATCGGACATTCTGTCTCTATCGTAGACACCAGAATAGTATCTCATTGGTTGCAAGGAACGGTTAGGGATAATCTTGGATTGTATTAGGACCTAATAGATCTTGAGAAATAAAACCCTTTGCTAAAGTAAAAATTCATTCCTAACGTAAATAGGTGTAATTATTTGATAAACGACAGCTAGAGAATTATTTCAAAAACGGGCTTTACTCATGGAACTATGAGGTGATGCACGGTTGCACCTAGTTAGTATTTACTCATTAAGTTAATGGTTTTACCACAGATGTAGTGGTTTTACTACTATAAAACCTTTTCTTTTAACCTAAGCTAATCTCGGATATTAATTATATAGCAAATACTATTTCATGACAAGAATTAGATACTCGGACATGTTAGCGTAATTATTCCCACAAAAGGTATTCTTGACCTAGACAATAATACATATTGAATCATCAGCGAAATCAGAAAATATATAGTCAGCATAGCCGGCGTTAAAATTTGACTCTATTAAAATGTAATAAACGTATTTAATCATTTTCTATATTTGACGATGTATGATAATTCGTGACCGTAATATACACTTACATTTTAAAGCGCCTATCTGTTAGATTACATCGCGGAAATCGAGATTTTTCGAAATATCGAAACCTATTCTATTGGTTGACAATCAAGATAGATTGCCCTAAAAGACTAAAAGGGATTTCTTCGGTAGATCTTACACGATGTGAGACCCTGAAGCCTATTCTAAGGGGTGGCAATCAAGATCGATTACCCTATCCTACTACTACTACCATAACCCAATAAAACCCAAAAGGCTCTTAAATATTGGAATGGTATAAAGGAAATATAGGCTAAATTAGGTATAGGAACTAGCGGAATCAAGGAAGCAACATAAGAACGATTCTGATGCACTCACATGAAATCCATTCCCGTGGTTACTCCGCTCCTTCCAGTCTTGATCTGAAGTTTAAGATCCCCTCCTGTTTCTGCCGCACGCAGGTCCTTTGAAGTATCCTACCGACTGCGCCACTTACGATTGCGGCAGCTAGGATGGGTTGACGAAAGGAAACGAAGATTTTTGATTAATACTAATTTACTTCTAAAGTACTTAAACCTAACTTACTACACAGATCTAATGACAATCCTAACCTAATGCTACGTCGATTTTAGACGCAGCGATTTACATTATGACTACCTAAGGCTAACCTAACCTACCCTAACTAACATCCTGCGTCTATGTTAGACGACAGGAATAATGAACGATCTTCTCATTATTACATTAGCTTTTATATCTTACATTTTCATACTAAAATCTAAGCGATGCCCGATGTCACGTTTCTTCGGACGTGATGCAATTCCGTGGAATTCGCTGACTACGCACTGGTATACGATGGCCGTTTGCTGGAGGTGCATGGTTGCGACCACAGAACATTTAATAAGAGGTTAGAAAGGCCCTAGTGCAAATTTTGTACGGAAACCGCTGTCGCCGTTTTGATCCCACCATTCTTCACTACTACTAATCTAAACGAATACACACGAGAGTTGCCATGTGTGCGTGAGGCAGAAAAAAGCGCTGCGATTGGCGAAGCTACGCACACTAGTGAAACTTTAAACTTGCGCGTGTTGTCGTGTAAAACAGCAACATACGCTAGGGGTTGACTAAAATATTTTTTATCGATGTTTATTTTTCGTACGGTCGACAGCATGTCAATATTCATATTGTTAACTTAAGTTGGACTCTATGTCTTTAGATTTTACTATTTTTAACCAACTTCAAAAAAAGGAGGAGGTTCTCAATTCGACTGTATGTTTTTTTTTTGTATGTTTGTTACGCGATTTCTCCGCCAATTATGAACTGATTTTGATAATTCTTCTTTTGTTTGGTAGGTCATACTTCAGAGGTGGTCCCATTTTAATTTGGTGAAGATCTGATAAATATCTCCGGAGATGGAGAACGGAACTCCTCAATGGATAAGAATAAATTGCTCGCGATCAGTGTGATAGTTTTGTAAACAGTATGTTTTAACCACGCATAGCATATCTCGTTCTGGTAAAAAGAAACAAATAAACTATTTATCGATACGGTGGAAAAATGCTACCGGCCTATCGTCAAGCTACTCTTATTGGGTAATACCAGGACTAACAAGTGGAGTTGATCGTTCATACGCACTACGCTTTACATTGCCGCTCGCGTACATGACTGTTGGAGCGCGTTGTTCGCAAAGGTATAAAACCAGCGATGTACATACAAATTTGCGATCCAGTCACACTAGTGAAGGAAAACATAATGTCTTTAGTATTTTCAATTAAATCATTTAAAATCAAGGTTTAATGTACTTACCGATGAAAAGATATCTTGCCATTAGTCACATTGACATTTTGGCTTCTAGCTCTGCAGGTTATTACCGCGCAAGAAGGCATTTTACACACTTTTTTGTGCGTAAAACTTCCCAAGACAGTCCGCGGCCGACTGAGGTGTGTTTTTGGTACGTTTGAACCATATATGAGCGTTCGGTCGTGGTTCGGTCAACGTAGTGGCGCGCGTGACCCGCCCACATCGCCATTCTAACCTCTTATTAAATGTTCTGTGGTTGCGACCTTGCAATGAAAGTAATTTTTTCCATGACGCCGTAGGTATACGTAACTAGCGTGATTCTCGGACAAACAAACAACTTTTGCATGTCTGGATGGGAAGCTTGGGCCGTGGCTAGTTACCTACCACCCTACCAGAAAAATCGTACCGCCAAGCGATTTAGCGTTCCGAAACGATACCGTGTAAAAGCCGATCAGGGGTATGGGTTTATAATGCGTACCTAATGCAACTTCGTTCATGTGGGCATAGGATTTATGTAAATCGTGTGCGATTTTAATTTTCCAGGATAAAAAGCCTCGGGATGCAACCTATTTCTATACCACATTTCATCAAAATCGGCTAAACATATGGGTCAAGAAAATGTAGCAAATAGACAGACACACTTTCACATTCATACATTATTATGGATGTACCTAGGTCCTAGAGATATGAGTGTTTTCTTCTAGTAACTAATAACTTCTAGTAAATATTTGTATAGGAATGCACCACTTATGGATAAAATCATTATCAGTCAAAGACACTATTAGTTATTTCTGAAATTGAGGTAATAATAGATTAAGTACTTTAATATCTCGACTCTATTAATGGTAAGGTTTCTCTCTTTGAGTCGTATTCCTCACTACTGAAGGTCGTGACTCCTTTCCATAATCACATAATGGTAGGAGTTTTCTTTGGGATAATAATGCGGTGGGTTCCCAGGTCCTTCCGTACCGGTAAGGTTTAAGAAACTATAGAGTAGATACGTCCATACTATTATTATAAACGAGCTGATGCCCGCGTCTTCGTCCGCGTGGAATAAGTTTTTTTTAATCCCACGGGAACTCCTTAATTTTCCGGGATAAAAAGTAGCATTACATCACTCTCCAGGTCCTCAACTATACCCATGCAAAAACCACGTCGATCCGTTGCTCTGTTGCTTCATTCATCATTCATGCTTCTTTCATTTTTTTACTAACTTTTATCTATCTTGCAATGTAACAAATCTTGCAACTGAATTTTAAAACAGTACCTACCTAGACTTTTAGTTTGGATAACAATAATAATTCATGATTACCTAAGTGACGTCATTGAATTATATGGCGGACTCCCAAAGTTGGCGGACTAGTTTTTTTATTCACGCCCTTTTTATGGGTATCCATCTTACCACCACCATCTTTCGTTACCATCTTAGACTGCATCATCACTTACCATCAGGTGAGATCGCAGTCAAGGGCTAACTTGAAGTGGATAAATAAAAAAATAAAAGTAGATCAATAATTATTTGAAGAGTTTGCTGAGAATGCGAAAAGTAAAATGACGCCACACTAAATTCAATATGTCGGATAATAAAAGTTTTTTTTTTTTAAGATTTACATTTTCCACCAATTTATTATATTGTCAAACAAATTATTCAAATACTTACTTATAATCAGCCGAGCGATCGCGTAACTTCTGCATCAATCATTGATACATCGCAATCACCTCTGATTGGTTAACACTCTTCCACTATTGGACATAATCCATTGACGCAGCAAGAATGCCATAAATTCAGCCAATTACAACAATTGATACTGTAACAATGATTGATGCAGAAGTTACGCGATCGCTCGGCTGGATCGCCAGACGGCAGACAGTTTTATTTCGGTTAGCAAAATTAATTTAGATCAAGGGCTGGCCAAAACTGCATAGGACTTGTTATAATCATATTGTAACAAGCCAAGTTTTCTGCCAGTGTCTATGCTATTATTATATGGGGCGAGCGAAATTGATCGCTATTTCTTCGGCGATTCATACTTCTTCATTCTGACGCATAATAGGCAGGTGTGGAATTTTCATTGACGTTTGCGATCGAGTTATGTAAGTTTTTCGTTTCCTGTGACGTACCTCGTTGACGACCTCCCTGTCGCAGTGGTCCCGTCACAGGAATTCTTAACCACCACTTAATCATAACCCGAGTCCACCAGTCTCAAGGTGGGTGGACCCAAGGTTCTATCCCCGGAAATTATGCGCACAACGATTAAAATTATATCTACCCGTTATCTCTATTTGTCCACCGAAGGTAACATATTATTATGGTTACATATTATGTCTCGTTACGTCAAAAGTAGAGATAAAAGTAATATTTCTTAACTGTGGTTACATTTTTCTCTACGAACCCTTACATGCCGACTATTTTGTTCTCGTAATACCGGATTTTTAATTTTGTACATGTTAGGGTAGACGAAAGTCGGCAACAACAACATAATATGTATCTCTCTCTCGTCGCGAGATATCTCGTTGTGCGCATGCTAAGCCTGCCGGTGGGGGGCTTCGGCCGCAGCAGTTACCACCCTGCAGTAGTACCTATATGTAACGAAGTTAAAAGGAAAACTATCACAACTAAGTAGGCTTTACAAGTTAACGAGTAGGTAATAGACGACCAACTTATCAAATGTCCGCATATTGTAACGGGCAACTACGGAACTCTACTGCGCGTGGCCCGACATACACTTGGCCGGGTTTTAATAAAACTCAACGCACTCAGTGCCTTTCTCAAGGCTCAAATAAACATAACCAGTTAAGGGGCCATTCTGCCAACGCGTAAAGCCATATTGTTTCATTATTGTTAACTTTCGTGTTTCAGAATTATAATCTTTATTTTAGGAACGTTAAGCTTTGTGACATCAAACTGCCATTTTAAGTAATATTGCTTTTGTATTGCTTTAAGCGTTGGCAGTATGGCCCCTGAAATGTACTGCAAAAGGTATAGGTACCTACACTAAACAGTATTTTATTTTGAAATGCGTCACGTTTAGTTTCATTGGCAATCATATTTTAAGCACGTGTAGCCGGCAATTTCAGGGTTGGTCAATTTACTAACTTTTTTCCGTTATGTAACTTTCAGTTCAGGTGTAGCCTGTAACATCACGGGTTTCTCCCATGTAGCCTTTGGTAAATTCTTAAACAAATATCACTCTATAGATGATAAATATACCTACACTAGCGGCACGCTATGATGGCCGGTTGACACATTACAATAGGTCAATTTATTCTCGAACAAAAAACAATTAAGTTTTTTTAAATTTATGAATCTCTGCACATCACTATCGTCATAGCTATCGTCAATAAAGTAATACAATTATTTCCTTCAAAGTCGTTATCAATTAATACGGAACGTTTGTCCAACCGGCCATCATAGCGTGCCGCTAGTGTAGTTACACTTCCTTTTATCTACTCGCTTGCTTCTGGCAACGATCGTTTCCAAACTAAAAACGTCGAGCCTTGCTTTTGGCAACGATCGTTGCCAAAATTTATTTTCTATTAAACGGCTTTGAACTCTGTTTTATACAGCGTAAGGTTCTCTAAAAACGTTTCTAAAGCATACCACCATAGATAATCTAACATCTGAATGCAAGTTTGCAACGTTGTAGAACGAAATATTTTATACAGTTGGTATCTAAAGTTTGAAGTAGCGACTTAGTGAATTTTTGTGCTCAGCGTAATTGTGTCTCTACGAAAAAATGCCTTAAGTATTCTCATTTATTAGTTTTTATTACTTATAAGGTACCAAATTAATCTAGAATAGCTGTTCTATGATATTTTAATATTTTATTCAATGATACTTGATGTAAAATGTGCTAAAATTGAAAGAATTGTCCGCATCTTTGTTGACGTTGTTTGTATACATATTTAAAGTGGTAATATTTATCGTAGTTTCTCAAAACTTCGTGATATTATGTGTGAAATAATAAAGTTTAGACATTATTTTAATCATAAAAGGTAAAGTAGTCATATAATATCTTGTAGATGTGCTGGATTATATGAATATTTGCGACAAGTGAGTAAGTTGTATCGAAATATTGCTCTGGCAACAATCGCTACCAGAAAGCAAAGTAAGTTTCACTGTCAGGGTCGGCACTTAGCATGCGGCTTTTTTTACGTTTGTTTTTTTCATTTGACTGTGATGCAGCAGATGGGGATGTAGTTGTTGGTTGGTGACTTGGTTTTGGGTGTTTTTGTGGTTTTTAAGAAAATTATTTACGTTTGTTTTTTTCATTTGACTGTGATGCAGCAGATGGGGATGTAGTTGTTGGTTGGTGACTTGGTTTTGGGTGTTTTTATGGTTTTTAAGAAAATTACATTGAGCATACATCCCTTTTTTTATTTATTTATTTTAAATTTGTTTTTAATTTAATTAATGTATTATCAGTATTTACGCTGTAAAGTAGTAATTTCATACAAAAAATTATACTTACACAAAACTTTTTCATAATAAATCTCCTTCATACATTTGGATGTTAAATGCAGGAAGAAAACAAAAAAGTGCTAGTGCGGAAAAGAAGAACTTTCCGCACGCTAAACAAAAATGGAAAAGTCTACTAATTGAACAAATCTATTAAAATATTGTTATTTTGACCGTATTGGTCAAAAATCGGTGGCAAAATACTCAGAATTTCTTTTTACTATAAGATCTTATAAAACTCATTACGTAATGTTAATAGTATACGTTTTTATATTTTTTAAAGTTTTATTCAAACCCGATATGTTAAATAAATTACTTGGTCAGAGGCAACCCTAGCTTCTACCGCCGCCATCTTGCTACTCTTGACGCTCATTCGAGCTTGTTGCGAGTTTTTAGGTTGAAACTCGTAAGTTTAAGCTTTCAAGTACTGAAATTCTAAAGATACTTAGTAGTTTTTTGCCATATCTATTAACATTAGTATTAGGGCTTTCGAATACCGGTTTTTCTCAATACCGGTATTAATACCGGAACGATTTTTTTCAATACCGGGATCCCGGGATCCCGGTATTGGAAAAAATTTAAAGTGTGGTAGATGTTTTTTAACTTAAAATTAGTCTTTTCTGAAGCAAACGGACCCATAAAAAACAGTTTTTTCATAAAAAAAATTTTCACCAAATTAACTCAAAAAAGTGCCTTTTCTGCTTAAATTCAGTAAAGAAAAGCCGTTTTTTTCACTCAGCGAGATTTTTTTTTGGATATAGAACGCTGTGGTTGATTATTACGCTGTGGATTGGTATGTCTATTTCACTGTCTCACGAAACGTTAAGTAACTCCTTCACTCTATTTTATATCATGCAATATTTAATGAAATTGTATTTTCTTCAAAAAAAATCACCAAATATTGATTTATTTGTATTTTGAGTATTGAGATAGTTACTTACGCGTTGACTTAATTCTTACGAAACTATCGTTTGTTTATTGTATGTATAAGGTGAAAATTACGGACCACGTAATGTTCTGAAACTCCATCACATCATTTTAAATACAACCTTATTAAGTAATCAAATAAATATTATAAATGCGAAAGTTTGGATGGATGGATGTATGTATGGATGTATGTTTGTTACTCAATCACGCTCCAACGGATGAACGGATCTGGATGAAATTTGGCACAGAGATAGATTATAGTCTGGAATAGCACATAGGCTACTTTTTATCCCGGAAAATTAAAGAGTTCCCGCGGGAACCGAAAAACCTCAATCCACGCGGACGAAGTCGCGGGCATCAGCTAGTATTTATATTATTATCAAATAATCAATTTCTTATTCATATCAATCAGAATATCAACTATATGATTTTTAAAATAGAACTATTTTTGGATGAATTCTTACGAAAATATATATTTTTAACCTCCATTGAATTTTGAACTTTTAATATAAAGTATATTTGTGACGCACTTTCTCAAAGTACACACAAAATTAAATAAATATGGCAGGGAATTTTAAATAATTAGTGAAATTAGTGTCGAAGATTGTAATTTAAACTACTATCGTCGTCTCAACCTATAGACATCCTGGACGTAGGTCTCCTGCATGGATCGCCACAGAGCACGGTCTTGTGCCCCTTGTTTTCAGCGGCTTCCAGCTACACGCTTGTGATCGTCCGTCCACCTAGTGGGGGGTCGTCCAACACTGCGCTTCCCGGTGTGAGGCCGCCATTCAAGCACTTTGGGACCCCAACGCCTATCGGTTCTACCAACTATGTGCCCCGCCCTTTGCCACTTAAAGCTTGGACTCTTCGAGCTATGTCGGTTACTCTGGTTCGCCTATTGATCTCCTCATTTCTGATTTGATCACGCAGGTATACTCCAAGCATAGCTCTCTCCATCGCCCACTGAGTGACCCTGAGCCTCCTTATCAGGCCCAAAGTTAGCGACCATTTTTCGGAGCCGTAAGTCATCACTGACAACACGCACTGTTCGGAAACTTTAGTCTTCAGGCACTGAGGAATTTTGGACGAGAAGATGTCGCGGAGTTTCCTGAACCCTGTCCAAGCCGAGTTGGATTCGGCGGTTGACCTCTTTCTTGAAATTGGACCTACCTAACTGGACTGTATGTCCTAGGTATATGTACTCATCAACAATTTCGAGTGCAGAATTCTCTACTAACACAGGTTGGGGCTGAACGTGTGCATTATAAATGATCTTTATCTTGCTCATATTCATTTTCAGGCCCACCTGTTGAGGAACTACTAAATGAGTAATAAACGATATTTTTGTAAGAAGTCGATCGAAGTTGAAGAAAACGATAATTTTGTCAAAACACAAATTAATCTAAAATTCAATAAGTAGTTATTAGTTATACGAAAATAATATATCATAATAAAATATGCATTAGTTATAAATCAGATTTCTGAACGTTTTGAGAGACAATGAAATAGAAATGCTAAGCCACATGGATCTAAATTCAAACACTAATTTTTCCCTCTGAGTGAACAAAAACGACTTTTCTTCACTGGTTTTAAGCAATAAAGGCGCTCTTTTTGAGCTAATATGCTTAAGATACAAGTTTTAAACTTAGCCGAATAAAAAACAGTGGCCTCTACCAAGAAATATATGCAATAGTCACTGTTTCGTTTATAGTGTCACCAATACCGGTATCCCGGTATTAGACATTTCAATACCGGTATTGAAAACCGGCGAAAAAAGTCCGGGATCCCGGTATTGACCAATACCGGGATCCCGGTATTGGAAGCCCTAATTAGTATTAGATCTATTTATAACATGGTTGAAATTGGTTAAAGGAGAGCATAGTATCGTCGTAATTTTAGTTTGAAATCGCTATTTTTTTCTTTAAAAAAAATCTCCCTTGGTGTTTTTTGTTACTTATTTCAGGAGATTATAGACTTATGGGAAACTTTTTATATTTTTATTAAAGATAATAAACTGGCCTTTATCAACAAAGTTATATTTTTGTTCTAGGATTTATAGTTTTTATGTAAATCGGATATGATTGTCAGCCTAGTTTTAGTGGCGAATTGTACAACTGTGTGCAAACTGCGCGTGGATTCTTTAATTTTTTTAAGCACATTTTCTACCTCAATAATTATTGTTTCTTGTTAAATAGTACAAATTACTATTCTAGTTTATAAAAATCGTGATAAACTATATACCTATCGCGCAAGTTTTTTCGCAATTTCACGTTATTCGACTTAAACCGGCAAAATATGTTCGACCTTAACTTTAGTCTGAATATATAATGTTATACACACAACTTATATCAAAATAACTAACGTTTTTTTGTTCCTTATGTTATCGTCTACACGAAAAGGTAAACAAAAATACGCTAGGCCACTTCAATCCATTGTAAATCAAGTTTTAATGAGGGTGGCCGCGCCGAGTGCATAGTGCTAAATTTCAAGAGCAAAGCTCGACGTTTTTTTGGGAATCGAAAGCAAGCGAGCGGTTATGAGTAACTAGCTCATGCCCGTGACTTTGTCCGAGTTGATTGAGTTGGTTCCCGCGGGAACTCTTTAATTTTCCGGGATAAAATGCAACCTGTGTGTTATTCCAGACTATAATCTATATCCCTGTGCCAAATTGTATCCAGATTCAGCCGGGCTGGCATGATTGAGTTACAAACATCCATCCATCCAAACTTTCGCATTTATAATATTAGTATAGGGTATAGATGGCTACTTACGTTACCAAAGTAATTATGCCCGCTTGAGATCTATAGAGCGGAGGTACTTTGACTTGGCTCAGACTTTACATAGAGTTAAAACGAGATGGACTTAACTATGTGAGTAACATAAATCTGTCCGAGAAACTACGAGAAAGAATACCATAGGTATAGGTACTCTATTTCAGCGACAAACTGGGGCTATGACGTTTTACAAAATATGTTGAAAAAACTAGAAGCTTAATTCGCTATAATCCGCCACAGAAGGTAAATTCATGTGGTACCGAGACATTTTTCTCCCCGAGGAAAGGATAAAATTTTTATTCCTAAATAAATAAATAAAAACGCTAAATAACGGTGGATAAATATTCCCTCGAGTCCCCGTGAAATGTCAAACGGGGATAAACTTCTCCTCTCCCCTGTTGCCGTGCTCTGAGAAGTGGATAAGTTAATTTTATCTCTCGTCCTTGTCAGTGTTGTCTTGTTTATCTCCGGCCCATGCTAGCCCTGCAGTGCGTACATCTTGAACTTGCAGCCCGCGATATTCTTCACACCACATAAATCTTCCAAAATACCCTCAACGTACGTTTCACTCCGACACCGGTGCATCTTCAGGAGATGTTGACTCTACAATGCACGATTGTGAATTGTTCACAGCGAAATAACCGCAAACGCTCTACCAGACTGGCAGGACTGGATTCGCCAATTGACGAAATTATATTTTTTTCACAATTTCAGCTTGCCAAAAGGACCTTCCCGAAATTCGTTGTCAGCTCTTGGACCACGTTGTCCTATAGGTGAGCGACAAACGTGGCAACGCGACAGTATCAAACTGATGACCCTTCACGTGACCTTCGTTGCCGCGTAGACCAGTTTTATTTGTCATTTTCTATGGCGGCCCATAACGTCGCGTCGCTTTTTATTTCCGCTACAAGCGAAAATTCATTGTCGCTAAAAGAAAACCATAAATTCAGCCAATCACAACAATAAATGAGATTGTAACATGCATTGATGCAGTTTTTACATGATAAGGCAACAGAGTTAACATACCTACCTATCTACTTATTTCATTTAACAATCTATCGTCATCGTCGTCTACCGATAGACGTCCAATGCTTTTTTTTATCCACTACATACAAGTTAGCCTTTGACTGCGATCTCACCTGATGGTAAGTGATGATGCAGTCTAAGATGGTAGCGGGCTAACCTGTTAGGGGCATGGCAGTTATATTAAACCCATACCCCTATTCGGTTTCTACACGGCATCGTACCGGAACGCTAAATCGCTTGGCGGCACGTCTTTGCCGGAAAGGTGGTAACTAGCCACGGCCGAAGCCTCCCACCAGGCCAGACCAGGGAAAATTCAGAAATTCTAAATTTACAAACCCTGCCGGGGATCGAACCCGGGACCTCCGCACGTTATGGCAACAGCGCGCAACACTGCGCCATGGAGGTCGTCGAAACTAATACGTGCGACGTGATACGTGCTAGACACTTTAGTACCTATAGTATTTATATTACAGCACACCTAATATACTTTAGTAATATTGTACTTAAGTGTATTAGGTATCATTGACTTTTGCCAATAGTAGGTATACCGTGTACCTACTGCGTACCTACTGCCCTCTGAAAGATATCTACAGATATAATTCCCACTTCTCCTAGACGCTGTGCACTTCAGTTTCTTTTGAAATCTGCTGAGTAGTTGCTTGCTCGTCACAAATAACGGCACAGAATACATTAATAGTAAGCCGTGGCCTGCCCCCTTATTACGTAAGAATTGTTCATCAAACGTTTAAGATTTTTGACAAAGTAAAATAAACCATAAAAGCATTGAATTAGAGCTCAATTTCGTCTGCCCATTCTTATACGTTTAGGTATGAACGATACTCTAACGTATAAGAATGGATACACGAAATTGAGCTCTAATTTAATGCCGTTATGGTTTATAAACTTTGACGACGAACTTTAACGTTTTGATCGGGCATTCTTACATGATTGGTACCCTGGTTAGGATGCAGCGATCGGTACCAAAGTACTGGGATCTTAATGTCATCGCTTATAATCAGCCCCCCGATTATGTAAGAATAGCCGATCAAACGTAATCGTTCAGCGTCAAAGTAAAATAAACCATAACGGCATATCCATTCTTACGTTAGAGTATCGTACATCTAAACGTATAAGAATGGGTTACCGAAATTGAGCTCTAATTCAATGTTGTTATGGTTTATTTTACTTTGACGACGAACGTTAACGTTTTTATCGGCCATTCTTATATGATTGGGGGGCAGTATTGTTTTAATATTGATGACGCTCTTGTTTCAAAAATACTGATATAATGTAATCATTATTTTAGCGACGACAAGGTTACTTCGTCATGACGTACTTAAAACGTCAATTTTCAAATACCTACATTACCATATGGGTTAAAAATAGACTATGGCCTGAAGTCTGAACCTAAAGACCCGTGCGGAAGTTGGCCGGTGATGGCTTGAAATCATGAGACTGGAACAATGCAAACTTTTCCTCCGCTCTAAAGGTCTAGCTCCCGCGCCGCTCCGTGCACCTTTAGACTTCTACTTATTAGCAGTGGCGGACGGTGGGTTGTCGGTCCACAAAGCTGAGGTCTTTAGGGGCCTCTAAGCCTTAACAAATCGCTATTGGAGAAGTCCTAACTCCTAAATCAAAGAGCAAGTTCGTATTTAGAGACCGGATACGGATAATTTCTGTAAAATAAAAGGAAAATTTTCACGCTCGCTTCGCTTGCGGTATTTTCAGGTTGCTGAATTCCGGTGCACTTTAATTTTTATCGCCTTTTCGGTGCCACAAAAAAGCATCACTTAGTGGTGCCGTCCTTCCATGGTCTTAGACCGCCGCTGATCATAATGCTATGTACTCACTTAAACTGTACTGTACTTGTATGTATCTTTCTGCACTTTACTCAAAATTACAGTAACTAGTGTAGGTCTGTCTGTGTTAGTAGCCAGCAAGCCTACAGCACCGCGTCGCAATGCAGTCATGCGAGATTCGTATCAATCGATTTCCTCGTACTGTTGAAAATGTATCCTTACTTAAACAGTCCTTAAGTGTCATTTTTGCATGAAAAATTTCGTCGTAATTATTAAAATAATTAACAACAAGTAAGTATCATATTAGGTAGTTAAATACTGCTTTTGGTAAGTTTATAAGTCATCTGCTGCAAGTGGCTTTACTTGTAGTTGGTGTAGACGTATAGGTAACTTTAGAAGTTACATTAACCATGCGTAAGCGTAGGGTAGGCGGCCTGTTCCACTAGTCCCTACCAACGTATCCCCTGGGGGAGAAGAGTGGTTTTTTTTTCCACCTATCCCTACGGTAGGGATGAGTGGACAAAATATTTACACTTAAATCCCTACCGAGTGATTTTAGTATTTTTAGAGTTTAGAGGAGAAAAATACTTTCACACCTTACAAGGGTAGGTACCTATTGGATTTTTTTTATAAGAAAACGCAATATTTAAGGCCACGGCACATGTCAGGTCAATGCGCTATACCGAATATCAATGTTATACGGAAAGGTGAGTCTTATTATTCTGTCATGGTTATACCTACCGTCCGTGTGCAGGGATCATTCGATTGGGATACCGAATCTGAGAACCGGATCCGGCCCGGAGACGTCTTATCAGAAAAATAAAAAACCTCGTTTATTGCGGAAAAATTTAATTATTTTTAGTCTAAGTAAATTTCATGAAAAAGTCTAATGTCAAAATAAGTCGACGTGGTGTCAAAATTGTAGTATTTATTTTATTTATTAAATAATTAATTATTATGGTGTTTCGTTTAGTTTTTAGATAAAATATCAACATTATGTTAATGTTTTACCTAAAGATTTTGAAATTTTCTGTGCCTGTTATACTGAAATGGTAAGTAAAAGCAGTTAAGTACCTATCTAGTATGTACCTATATAGGTGTAGGTAAGTTTTACGCTGTTTTTATTGTAACTTTAACGGTACATAAATATATTGCATAATTATTATAGCAGTCAGAATGCTCAAAAAGGAGATTTTAGAGTATATAGGCTGTAAAGTAGAGTAGATGGGAATATTTTTTTTTAATTCAGGAACTTTGGTCATTAAAATTTAAAATGCTTTACCAAAAGCCCGCAACTCTAGGGAAGGCATGTTTTATCATACTTAAATCTCAAACTATTGATCCTAAAAAATTGTACTCATACTATTACTTGTTCAAAAAAATTGAATATTTTCCATTCCCACAAAGTTTCTATCTACTATTATATATTTAACGATTCATTAAAGCTGTAAAATAATGAAAATTTATATTCATTTTTGAAAAAATGCGTCAATTTTTTTATATTTTAGTAGGGTTCAGTTTCCATCTTATAAAGTTATTGTGGTGTCGCTCCAGTTCCAAATTAGTGAACTTTTATGAGAGACTTTTACGGAGAGACGCTGTCTAATTTGGATAAAAACCGTTCAGCACGTTAATAAGAGTCACACTTTCAAGCAGATACTCGATTGGTCGTCAGTCTTTATACCTAGGTACTATGTGTAGTGATTGCATTTAAGCTTTTTTGGTTTCAGAGCGGTTAACCCAAGAATGAAACGCAATGAGTCCGTGAAGAGCGTCACAAAGTTCAGTAGGCGGCCCTCGATCGTCGACCACCAGCGGCCGGCGTTGGCGCTGAGCTTTCGTCAGAACTCGCTTACGATCGGCTCACTTGCTCAGCACTCCGCTTATCTTGCTGAGAAAGCCTACAAAGATCAAACATCGTAAGTACATTGCTATAGGTAGACTCCGCGAAACTAGTGTCGCATTGGCGCTGAGCGTTCGTCAGGACTCACGATCAGTTGGCTAACACCCGCTCAGCTCTCCGCTTATCTCCCTGAGAAAGCCTTAAACGAGAAAGCGTCGTAAGTATATTAATTCCAGATCAGCAGAACCCATAATCAAACGCTATGTGCTAACAAACATAAATTTTGATACTACAAAGTTACGTAACTATAGATCTAAGGCAGCTAAGTGAACAAGTTGGACTTTCCGCAACTCACGCAAAAGATTTTCATTTTTCAGAACACAGTTGGCAGAGTGCCAAGAGACTAACCTCCAATATATTTTTCTGTAATAATATAATGTAAACAATAGTCAATCGTGAAAAAAATCGGTGTGTAAACTCTATCATCAAAGATAGATAAAAATTGTGGCACATAACTTCACAAAAACATTGTCTATTGATCGCGGTTTCCTAGATAGCGCTTTATGATCTCAAAAAACACTCTCTTTAGCGGTGTTATCAAAACACCATTGTCTTAGGAAATCAGCCCCCCGATTACGTAAGAATTGTTCATCAAACGTTAAAGATTTTTGTCAAAGTAAAATAAACCATAATCACATTGAATTAGAGCACAATTTCGTCTGCCCATTCTTATACGTTTAGGTATGAACGATACTCGAACGTATAAGAATGGATACACGAAATTGAGCTCTAATTTAATGATGTTATGGTTTATAAACTTTGACGACGAACTTTAACGTTTTGATCGGACATTCTTACATGATAAGGGGGCAGAGCTTTGGCCTGATCCTAAACCAAGCTGGACTAAATATGAAGTAATCTTCCACAGGGAAAGACGTGGCACTATCTACGAGTATGTATTTAGATTATTACGTAGTGCACGATTTAAGATTGAAAAATCACTGCCTAAGACCCTTTGCAGTTCACTAAAAGAGCTATTACCTAAGTTAGAAAGTAATGATAATATTTGAAATACTTATTTCAAGGCACAAAAAACTTCACTTGTTAAAATCCACTAAAGCTGGATAAATCTCTGTACCTACCTAATGCTATGCACCCTCCCGCTATATACTACACATACAGAAAAAGCAACCAATACTTATAGCCAACTAGATATTTTTATATTGTGTGGTACTTAATGGTGCATATTGTTGTTTGCTGATTATTATAGAAAAAAACTTGTTGTATCATTAACTACTCTTACAAAACGCCTGCTTCTATCCAATATTAAATAATTAAAATGGTTTCTGCAGCAGACCGAGGACATTTCTTTAGCATTTCCCTTGGATATGGAACGTTCCAAACGGTATGAATCAGTTAGAATCAAGCTTGCGCTTTCCATATCGAATATCGATCATAAGATTATGAGCCAAAAAACACGCATTATTTGCGACCAAATAATAGTATCCATACCATCAATAAATTGTTGCTTGCAAATAATATTATAATATTACGAAAGTTTTTTTTGTATTTCCAGTTCTGATCCCAATAGTCAAGCACCAGCGGTTTCTTGGTTTAGGCTTGTGAGTATGAAAAATTAATAAGTTCTTACTATTATATTATGACTAGCTGATGCTCGCGACTTCGTCCGCGTGGATTAAGGTTTATTGGTTCCCGCGGGAACTCTTTAATTTTCCGGGATTAAAAGAAGCTTATGTGTTATTTCCAAACTATAATCTATCTATGTGCCAAATTTCCTCCAGATCCGTTCAGCCGTTCTGGCGTGATTGAGTAACAAACATCCATCCATCCATCCAAACTTTCGCATTTATAATATTAGTATAGATGAACGTGACACACTTGTTACGTTGCATGTTCAATTATACTTTACTAGATGATGCCCGCGACTTCGTCCGCGTGGTTTAAGTTTTTTTTATTCCCTCGGGAACTCCTTAATTTTCCGGGACAAAAAGTAGCCTATGTCACTCTCCGGTACTCAACTATACCCATGCCAAAAATCACGTCGATCCGTTGCGGCGTGATTGATGGACAAACCAACAAACAAACACACTTTCGCATTTATAATATTAGTATGACTAGATGATGCCCGCGACTTCGTCCGCGTGGCTTTTGATTCCTGCGGGAATTTTCCGGGATAAAAAGTCAGTCAGTCAGGAAAGCTTATGTCCTTCCCCGGGATACAACCTATCCCTGTACCAAATTTCATCAAAATCGGTTAAACAGATGGGCAGTGAAAGCGTAGCAGACAGACAGACAGACACACTTTCGCATTTATAATATTAGTATGGAATTAGTATGGATTAATTACCTACTTACTATGGTATATTTGCATTTTTTTTTTGAGTAGGTACTAGGTAGGTAAGTAGATAATAAGTTATACCTACTTCTAAATCTTATTGTAAGTATGACTGGCTGATGCCCGCGACTTCGTCCGCTTGGATTGAGGTTTTTCGGTTCCCGCAAGAACTCTTTAATTTTCCGGGATAAAAAGTAGCCTATGTGCTATTCCAGACTAAAATCTATCTCTGTGCCAAATTTCATCCAGATCCGTTCAGCCGTTGGGGCGTGATTGAGTAACAAACATCCATCCTCCATCCAAACTTTCGCATTTATAATATTTATATATTTGATTTGATTATTTCCCAATGCAGTTTAGGTTCGCAAAACCATGGGAGTTTTTACTACTGATCGCGGGCGTCATCCTTGCCACCCTCAGCGGCCTGTTTGTGCCGGTAGGCGTCATCATCTACGGAGAGTTCACATCCCTGCTGATAGACCGCACGGTCATGAACGGAACGTCTACAAAGACCCTTACAATTGAGTGGTTCGGCGGCGGCAGGACACTGTGAGTTTTTAAGAGATAATTATCCAAATTGAAAAAACTAGAAGTTTAATTCGCTATAATCCGCCACAGAAGGTGAATCTATGTGGTACAGTGCGTATCTTGAACTGGCAGCCCGCGATATTCTCCACACCACATAAATCTTCCAAAATAACCTCAACGTACGTTTCACTCCGACACCGACTCCGACTCCGACTCCGACTTCTTGAGGTTGTTTACTTTCTGTGGCGGATTATAGCGAATTAAACTTCTAGTTTTTTCAATATCATGGACTTCCGCAAAGTAACGCCTGCTTCTATCCAATATTATCCAAATTTTATTTCGCTTAAGGCTCATACACACGTTCCGGTTCCACTTTGTGTGTCAATTGTTTTACTCGAATGGCAGGTAATCTCGAAAGCTCTGAGCAGATGGCGCTGGTGTAGTTGGAGGTCATGCTGTCTGTCAAACTCTGTTTATTTATATGCATTGATAAGCATTTCTGAGTAAATACCGCCTCTAAAATTTATTGTGTGGAAATAAAATGCCTTAGTGTTGTGTTGTGCTTTTGTGCACATCAAGACCATCAGGTCACAGGTTTCCAAAAGATAAACAGTTAAGGAAAAAGTGGATTTATAGCAATAAGAAGGGACAAATTTAAGCCGACAGAAAATGCACGTACCTATTTGCAAGCAACATTTTGTTCAATCAGATTATGCAATGCCACTGGAATCTGTTGTTAAAAATCGTAAGTAGAGTGTTTTTAAATGAGAAAAATACAGTAGTTTCAACATAACCTCAATTTGGTTTTTATTAAGTTTTGTTTATTTTACAGCAAAACCTAGACTCAAGAAGGATGCTGTTCCTAGTCAGTTTTACTGGACTGAAGAGCTTTGAGAATCAGCACAGCAGAGACAAGCTCGCGTCACAAAGCGAACACTTAAAAAGAAATCTTTGCATTTATCATCTGTATCCAGTGCATCAAAGCTAGTCACACCAGAACCTGATATGATGAAAATGATAAGTTTAAAGGTCGTAAATGTACCAGTACAGTGATTATTGTTTGCACTGAATCAGAATAGACCAACCCAAAAATCCTGTATCCCAGCAACATAACTTTTGTTTCTTCTGTTATGGGGGCTCCGTCAGTGACAGATGTTTATTTGAAAAGTGTAGTTTGTCAAATTTACTTTAAAAAAATCACATTTTATTGGCAGATCGAGGTTTTCAGATACAGGATATCTTAGCCTCTAAAGATGTTACCGTATATATGCCAGAATTTCTAAAAAAAAGTCTGGTCAGTTGAGCCAGAATAGCTTCACCGTTCAGAAATATTGTCTTCAAACCGGATACATGTTGAGAGGATAATTAGTTTGGGTAAAACACATAGAATACTTAAGTATCTGTCAAGTAATTTGGTGCCTACGTAGAATTATATTTGTTTGCTATAATATGTTAGCTAATTATCGCAGAAACATAATGGATGGTTGCAAATAAAGGAAAAAAACACAAATATTAATAATTTTTATGACTTTTATTTTGCTAATTTAACGATTGTTGAACAGTAATGAAGTTCTTACTTGTATTACCTATTAAGAACGCCACAGAAAATAATCTTTTGTAGTCCAAATCACAAAGTCACAGAAGTCACGACCGGTGACATACATTAATTGAGTTTGCACTTGATAATAATAATTAGAATTAGTTTTCAAACTAAGTTCACTGTTTTTCATTTCCAAAATATATGGTAAGCTATCAGAACTTATTATAGTCCTTTAATGAATAAGGACATTTGGTGGCCATATAACGTTAGACAATGATTTCGCAGACTCCGCTACAGGTACAGGGCCTTCTTTATACTCAAAATTATTATTTCGATAATATGCAATTTATGCAGCCAGTCTGAAACAAAAAATAGTACAGTCTGTCTGAATAAATCACGGACGCGGAGGCAAACTCAATGCTACTTCTTCGGTCGATGAATATGGTTTACCTTTCAATTAAATCTTCCTTTTTCCCAGTTACTTTGGCATTTCTTCTCCTCAACTCCTTTTTTTTAGCTCAAACACGGACTGTGTTTGAGTTTACTTACATAAGAGCCGTACTTTTCTGCCATTTTAATTATTATTAAGATAGATAACGATCAAACACCAAATTTTAAACGTAATTTTAAAACAAAGAGCTCTCAAAACAAAATGGCATGACCTCCAACAACACCAGCGCCACCAAGCGGGAGCAACGGCGGACATAGCTGCCATTACGAGTAGGTGTAGTTTCACTCTGCCTTTGAAACTGCACCCAATTCGAGTAAGACAAGATTAACGCATTAAGACACCACTATCACATTAAGACACGACCGTCGCATTAAGACACGACAATCGCAGTAGGATATCTAATAATGTCGCAATTAATCACGATTCACGACTTTTGCATTGAGATACGACTGTCGCATTAAGACATGACTGTCCCAATGAGACCATTCAATTAGTTATTTGCTACATAATGCTTGTAACTTGATTTACAATAATTTTATAATCTAAGTACCTACAAGGTTATAGTTCCACAAACTTATCTGATTCGGTAACAGCGTCCCTAGTAAATATTAAATAGGTACTATAATAGGTCTACCAGAATCTGATGGCAAAAAGTATACACCGTATACTGGTACTAATGCCAAAAATCATGTCGATACGTTGCTCCGTTGCGGCGTGATTGAAGGACCAACAAACCAACAAACAAACACACTTTCGCATTTATACCTAATATTAGTATGATTTTTATCAAATTGCGTATGCCTCTATGTACAGAACCAACGCGTCTGCGGAGGAGAACCGTCGCGCGTTGTATGAGGACTCGCAGGCGTTCGGTATCGGCTGCACCATATTCTCCATACTGCAGTTCATTGTCTCGGCAATCAGTGTGGACCTTTTTAACTACGCTGCACTTAAACAGGTAAGCATTTTGTGGGTTAACGAGGCTGAGATTTGTGCATGTGTGGGTTGAAGAGCAATCTCTTTAACCCACACATGCACTCTTTAATTTTGATGACCTCCCTGGAGCAGTACTTTTTTTTTATTTTATCCACTACAAGTTAGCCCTTGACTGCGATCTCACCTGATGGTAAGTGACGATGCAGTAAGATGGTAGCGGGCTAACTTGTTAGGGGCATGGTATAGTTATATTTTACCTATACCCCCTATTCGGTTTCTATACACGGCATCGTACCGGAACGCTAAATCGCTTGGCGGCACGTCTTTGCCGGTAGGATGGTAACTAGCCACGGCCGAAGCCTCCCACCAGGCCAGATCAGGGAAAATTCAGAAATTATAAATTCCCAAATTAACCCTGCCGGGGATCGAACCCGGGATCAATTCAAAGGTATATAGTATATTACATATGTTCTTGTTAATTTCAGATTGATAGAGTTAAGAAAAGGTTTTTAGAAGCCGTACTACGCCAGGATATCTCGTGGTATGACCTGAACACATCTATGAATTTCGCAACGAAGGTTTCAGAGTGAGTTTATATCATACTTACTAATATTATAAATGCGAAAGTGTGTTTGTTTGTTGGTTTGTCCTTCAATCACGCCGCAACGGATCGATGTGATTTTTGTCATGAGTATAGTTGAGGACCTCAAAAATTTAATGGGCTTTAACGAGTAACGCAAAACTAGAAATGCAGATAAAGTAATACTTATTGGGGCTGATTCTGTAGTGCACAATCTCTAAACTAAACTAAAATGACAGCATTAAAAATATTGCTAATCCTTTCTTAATACTCCCTGCGGAGAGTGACAGAACTCGATTTAAAGCTGTCATTTTAGTCTAGAGATTGTGCACTACAGAATCAGGCCGAATGTCAGAACATAGAATGACAGAACAGCGAGAAACCGTCAGCGTTGGCACCCTTATGTGGTTGACGGCCAATCTGCTCGCACGAACCGTTTTTGCTCGACGTTTCTGATACGAACCGCTAGGGTGTAGAACACCCTCCCAGCGCACGTGTTTCCTGCCACATATAACATAGGTACCTTCAAGGCAAGAGTGAATAGGCATCTTCTAGGCAAGCGCGTTCCAACCTAGACATCATTGCTTTGCACTAAGCATGATCGTCGTCAAGCGCAAGCCTATCACGCAATATAAAAAAGTCGTTCTTTCTTTGCAGTGACGTGGAGAAGTACCGCGAAGGTATTGGCGAGAAGGTGCCAATGTTCGTCTACCTGGTGATGTCGTTTGTGACCGCTGTGATCATATCCTTCGCGTACGGCTGGGAGCTAACACTAGTCATCCTGTCGTGTGCGCCTATCATTATTGCTACCACTGCTATAGTGGCTAAGGTACTTGCTAATATGTACACACAAAGTTAGAATCCCTCTTACGCTGAGGTCAGTCGCTTGACTCCAATTCGTAGTGCGACGTGAATTCTCAGCATCGCATTATCAATCCTTCGACACTTCATAGTCTAAGAGAATTTATTTAATAACCCTCTAGTCTACTACTGACAAGAACAGCGCTATATAGTCCGTCAAACTTAAAGTTTTTGTTTTTATATTTTTTCAATATGTGCCAGCGACGCGGTCACCGGGACACTTAGGTTTGACGGACTATACATCTTACTCATAGACGTAATCACTACGTTGCGTTCTCCGATAACAGCAGAGGACACGACGGTAAATTGGCGTGGGGAGATGTGCTGCTTCATTGGCCTAGTAATACCATATTCTGTGGAAATACTTAACTTTCGCAGTGTGGTGCTTTATACCACGCTATGTGTGAACACACCCGTCATACTTAATATTATCTCCGTAGAAGCACAAGGAAATAGATGTTCGCTTGAAAAACATGTGAACAGACTTTAGCAGGATACCCAAGCACTGTATGGAATATAGATCCATCAACAATTCAGACTCCTTGGTGTACAAATATCAGATTAAGGCTTCCAGTTTGACTATCTTAGGCCTGGCAGTTGCCTTGGCACCAATCACTTTCTTTTCAGGCTTAACTATCTGGCGTAAATCTATTACATCAAGATCTATTAAAACCCCCTATTTAATTCCAGTCTCTGAAAATACGTATACGTATATTCATCAGGTACAATCATCACTGACCACTCAAGAGCTGAAGGCTTACAGCATCGCTGGCGTTGTTGCTGAGGAAGTGCTGTCATCCATTCGAACTGTAGTAGCCTTTGGTGGCGAAGAGAAGGAGATAGAAAGGTATTTTAGATCTTCAGTGGCTCATCGAATACTGATCCTAATTCCAGACCAGTCTTTCTGGGAAAACAATTCAGACTTGGTAGTTAATCAAAATAATAGGAATCCTGATCAGTTCCTATGGGCAAGCACTATAGAGACAATAGATCAAGTGAGTAACTAAGAGGCTGTGTTATGGAGGAGAGAATACCTGTACCTTCGTCTATCATTACCATACGACTCTTTAAATTAAAAAAAACAAAAAGTCTTACAGTCCAATCAACTTATCTGGCCCTGTGGCCAATATTGGAACTAATTTTTATGCCAGTAAAGTTTTTGGTTCTATTTTAGTCACCGAGTCAGTTTTAAGTTTGTGGGACTTTACTCTTATTAGTAAAGTCTATTATGATAGGTGATTTATTTATTTTACGTAGGACAACTTGTGTCAAAAACCCACGGTTCGGAAAGGTGCATGTACAACATGCACTTTTCATTCCAACTGTGACTGCAGTTCTATTTTAAATTCTTCGAATCTTGGATAGCCCATTCCACTACTTGTATAGGGATAAAATTAGCTTATCCACCTCTCAGAGCACGGCAACAAGGGAAGAGGAGAAGTTTATCCCCGTTTGACATTATTCACGGGGACTCGGGGGACTATTAAATTTATCCACCGTTATTTAACGTTTTTATTTATTTATTTAGGATTAAAAATTTTATCCTCTCCTCGGGGATAAAATTGTCTCGGCCTATGCTAGGGGGGCTGGTTGCACTGCTAACGCCGTAAACTTAACCATCCTATACACATTAAATATTGTACCTACTTATCCATTACCTTTACTTAGTATCTAACCTCTCGTATAGTGTACCGATACCATAGTTCCATAGTTAAGTCGCTAGTAAATCCAAACTTTTATTATATACTAGCTGATGCCCGCGACTTCGTCCGCGTGGATTAGGGTTTTTGGGTCCCGCGGGAGCTCTTTAATTTTCCGGGATAAAAAGTAGCCTATGTGTTATTTCAGACTATTATCTATCTATCCATCCAAACTTTCGCATTTATAATATTACTTAGTATCAATACTATCATACTAATATTATATATGCGAAAGTGTGTTTGTTTGTAGGTTTGTTGGTTTACTAGTCTTTGCTTTTCGCCAGATACGAACAACGCTTACATCCAGCTAAGAAAATGGGCATACGGAAGGGAGTGTACTCAGGGATGGGCAGTGGCGTTATGTGGCTCATCATCTACGCCACATACGCGCTCGCCTTCTGGTACGGCGTGAGCCTGATTCTGGAAAGCAGACACGAAAAAAACCCGGTCTACACACCCGCTGTTCTCATGATTGTAAGTTTCTCAATAATTTTTTTCAGCGAGATCTAAGGTGCTTCTTTTTTCACCACAAATTCCTGTCGATATGAGAATTAAAAAGATCGATTCATTGATTATAATCTATATTTTTTTTTGCTCAGTGGCCACTTTACATACCTCGTACAAACTATGTCAATTAATTGTTCTCAGGTGTTCTTCAGTGTGCTCCAAGGCGCCCAAAACGTTGGTCTAACGGCTCCACACCTTGAAGCGATAGCCAGCGCTAGGGCGTCAGCCGGGGCGATATTTGCAGTGATCGACAGAAAACCCGCCATTGACAGTCTTTCGGAAGAAGGCAGAAAACCCCCACTGGATGGAAATATGGAGTTAAGGGACGTGTACTTCAGATATCCTGCTCGGCCAGATGTTCAGGTAAAATTATAATATCACAAAATGGGATACTTTTGTTTTGAATCAACCGATGAATTCGTTTTGGAAAAACAAAAAAAGAGCCAATACCTTTTTGTTTTATTACTATCTAATAAAACAAAAATTCTACCAGCAGTTGCTAACATACGGATGTGTATCAAACCCACTAATAGGATCGCTTGATTTTCATAGCTTAGATCGCTAGATGTTAGATCAAGCGATCTTATAAGGGGGTTGATCAGTAGCTTAGCAATGTAGCACATCCCAGGTGGAAAGGCAGCCTTAAAGCTGTTGGTCAATTTTAACATGACTTAGATTTAGCTCGCACAATTATTCTTAGGAAATTGTTCTCACTCCACGTTCTAAATCCATACTAATATTATAAATGCGAAAGTGTGTCTGTCTGTCTGCTACGCTTTAACGGCCCATCTTTTCCACCAATTTTGATGAAATTTGGCACCATAGAGATATAATATTATTTATCTCTATGTTTGGCACAGAGATAGGTTGTATCCCGGGGAAGAATATAGGGTGTCCCGGAAAATTAAGGAGTTACCGCGGGAATCAAAAAATCTTAATCCACGCGGGCATCATCTATACTACCACAGATGATAGGTACCTACGTACCTATTTGAATCAATGGTAGATAAGTGGTAGAAATCTTAGATTTAGCTGTCCAAACCCAAATAACCATACAAAACGTCGAAATATTTATTAAAATTGTTCAAACAGGTCCTAAACGGCCTTTCCCTGAAGATACGCCGTAATGAGACAATAGCCCTGGTAGGATCTAGTGGAAGTGGTAAATCCACAGTGTTACAACTGCTACAAAGGATGTATGATCCTGACGTTGGAGCCGTGACAGCATCAGGGAATGATCTGAGGGACCTCAACGTGAATTACTTCAGGAATCAAGTCGCTGTCGTTGGCCAGGAGCCGGTGTTGTTTGCTGGCACTATAAAGGAGAATATACGGTAAGTTTAATAAATGTTTAATAAATAATCTAGTGAACTGCATCTGTATATATATATGTTTCTACCTATGTCCGTTATAGACTTTGAAACCATCCAATGTGCCCCAAACCGGTTTCATTGGAAAGGCAATAATGCGAAGATGTTTTTTCTTTCTTTCTTTTTTTCAGGCGTAGTAGCACACGCCGGGTATCCGCTAGTATGTAATAGAAATTAATGTGTTACAAAAACAAACAACGTGGAGAACGAAGTTCATGTTCAAGTACCTACTTACTCATAAAATTCTCCAAACAACTGTGTCTTGTAAAATGTTTTAAGATATTTTGATAGGCAGTATAAGGCTAGGTTCTGGAATACCGGATATGTATTCTGTGATAATTGATATTATTTGTAAAACTCAATGTATGAAACTGACCAACGCCAACACAATTAGCGAGCTTATAAAAATTCTATAATTGAATCATTTCAGAATGAGTAATCCACAATGCACAGATCAAGAAATCATCATGGCGTCGAAACAAGCCTACTGTCACAGCTTTATCAAACATTTGCCAAATGTGAGTCCTCTAGGATAAGGATATACCTAACTACCTACCTATCCTTTTTCCCCCTCCTCCTTTTCTCAATAATGATGGGTTTCATTATCAAAGTCAAACTATCAAATTCAACTAGGTTCTTAGATCGTGGTCAAAAATTTTTAATAATAAATCAACCTAGAGTGAAGGTTTTGGTCAAATATTAAATGTTTTTTTTTCTAAACAGGGTTACGACACCCTACTAGGTGAAAGAGGTGCCCAACTATCAGGAGGACAGAAGCAACGTATCGCAATCGCTCGTGCCTTAGTGAGGAAACCAAAGATCCTCATCCTGGACGAAGCTACATCTGCATTGGACTCTCAGAGTGAAGCCAAGGTGCAGAGGGCTCTGGACGCCGCAGCTGCTGGCAGGACCACCATTATGGTGAGCCACAGGTATCTATGGTGCAAGGGGTGATGTATATGGGGTGTATGGGGGTGGGGTGATGTATATGTATATATGGGGTGAATTTTCTATAGTCAAAAGCTTCGCAGTATAGAAATCTGAAGAACAGGGCAGGAGAATCATCAATCAATGATTCTTAAAAATATGGCAAGCCCCTTTGGAAAAACTTGTAGTGAAGTGAATAAGTAGTTTAGGATACAAACTAAACAAGTTCAAGTAAAGCCTGATGAAATATTAAAAAAAAGACTGTATCTAAGAAAATTAGTATTGCTAAAAAGGATTCTGCCTAATATAACTACTTATTTGTCTCTAACATTTTTTTGCCGGGTTTAAACATTCTATCAATATTCATAAATACGTTCGATTTTAGCAATTCAATTCTTTCAAAAATAGATAAATTAAAATCTGGACTTCGCAATTATGTAATCTTTGCAGATATTAAAGAAAAAAATACTAATATATTATATGCTTTAATTTATACTAGATTAGCAACTGTACTTAACGCAAACCGAATTGTGTTCATCGAGAAAGGTGAAGTCGTAGAAGATGGCACGCACGAAGAACTGATGGGTCTCCGAGGCCGCTACTACCAACTTGTTTTAGAAAATGAACCTAGTATCGCTCCAGATGCCAACACGCCGGAGAGTACACGCAAACGTAAGGATAATAAAAATACTTTGCATATTGGATAGAAGCAGGCGTTACTTTGCGGAAGTCCATGATTATGAAGGAACTTGAAATTTAATTTGCTATAATCCGCAACAATAGGCAAATATATGTGGTACAGTGTATCTTGCACTTGCAGCTTGCAATATTCACCACACCACATAAATCTTCCAAATTATTGAAACGTACGTTGAGAATAATTTGGAAGATTTATGTGGTGTGGTGAATATTGCAAGCTGCAAGTGCAAGATACACTGTACCACATATATTTGCCTATTGTTGCGGATTATAGCAAATTAAATTTCAAGTTCCTTCATAATACTTTGCATGTTTGTGAATGTAACAATCACATCCATTCAATGCTTACTTATATGCTTAAATTAAACTTTGAAATTAAAATTAATTAGCCATAATTTATTGAAATGAAAATGAAATTTATAATGAATATGAAAATACACTTTATTGCACACCAAAATAGATAAAAAAACAGAAGAGAAAATAGAAACATACCTACACTAAGGGAATAAGCTGTGCAATTTAATATTCTATAGAAGATAGATACCTACTGCAGTCTTGCGTTAGATGACTAAGTATATGGGTTTAAAATAATGAAAATCATCGTAAGGTATCATTATTATTAAAGCTCTACAGCCCTGGGCAGCAAATCAAGTCACCATAAGCAGTCAGATGTGGCTTCAATTCAACTCCTAACATTCAAACCCATCATCTCGCCAATCTACCGAAACCCGTTTTTCCAACCTTCAGTTTGCTGTAACGTACCTAACTTTTTAAAAAGTCTTGTAATCAGAATATTATAATTACAAAACGACCTACGATTATGAATCGCTCTAAAAAGGTCGTTCCCTGGTTAATAATATAGGTAATATTTGCCTCTGTCTTATAAAAACTGTTTTTTAATGGAGGTAGACAGAAATTATAACAGCAAACATTAAAGGTAGTGGTTATATTCTCTTGGATTAAAGGTTTAGAATTAATCAACGGCTTTCGATCACGATCCATCTGCATGCAAAATTTATGAAAATTTTCTTTCAGGTAGGAATTTTCTACGTAGAACTAATAGGTTAACTGTTAAATATCCACAGCTAATGATAATTCAACTACAGATGCTAAGTTGCGAAGACCAAAGTTAGAGAAAATGGTCTCCCTTGATTCAATGACGAGTGTCGATATTGACGAGGATTCAGCCTCCGAAGACGAAGTAGAGGTAGAACCGAAGGAAGTCAAAGATTATGAACCAACTACTTGGGAGATTATGAAGCTGTGCGAACCAGAGAAATATTTAATGGCCGCTGGGATCATTGCGGCGATTGCTGTGGGGTCTTCCTTTCCATGTTTTGCGATACTCTTCGGAGAGACTTATGGTGTAAGTTAAGTTCTTGTTTCTCTATTTTTCCATTTTGTGAACGAGTCCGGTAAAATTTGTCTTCCATTACGAACTTTTCTTTTATTTCAGCTATTGGAGAGCAAAGACGAAAATTTCGTCCGTGGTGGTACCAACATAATCGCAGTGCTTTTCCTTTTGGTTGGCGTGTACACTGGCATCGGTATATTCTTCCAAATCTATATATTCAATTTGACCGGAGTCAGGCTTACAGCGAGGCTCAGGTATTTTTTTTTGTATTCTTTTTTAGCCTTGGAAAAGATATGACTATTGAACGTAGCCCGGGTGAAAGTATATAAGATCTATACCTCATTACCGCTTGGTTAACTAAATGATTAAATCTCATTATAAACTGAGGCCTAGCTGTCTAAGAAAATCGTAATCATTTGACAGCTTAAAACATATTACTCAAACTGTTTAAGGAGGTCATACATGCTTTATGACGTGAAGGCATCTATGAACTCTTTAAACAGCCCCCAGATTGGGTAAGGTAAGTAATCGTAATCATTTGTCAAACGGATAATTCGACCTGTTTAAGGAGTTCAAATTAGATGCCTGCCTGCTTCGTAAACAAATCGAGTAAGTAGTTAATACTTTTATTACTCAGATCGAATTATCTGTTTGACAAACGATTACTTACGATTACACAATCGGGAGTTATCAATAGTTAATTCTAGAGTTGTTGTTATACAGGGTAGCGGCTTTCCAAGCAATGTTGGCACAGGAAATAGGATGGTTTGACCACCCTCTGAATGGCATCGGTGCTCTTTGCTCTCGTCTTGCTGCTGACGCGGCCGCTGTACAAGGGGTGAGTGTTGATAAGCATAATAATATTATGTTTCTGGATGTACTTAAACAGAAACTCACAAACACCGGAGACCTTAAG
Organism: Erebia ligea; assembly: GCA_917051295.2. Classification (NCBI taxonomy): domain Eukaryota; kingdom Metazoa; phylum Arthropoda; class Insecta; order Lepidoptera; family Nymphalidae; genus Erebia; species Erebia ligea. The sequence goes on from OU785241.1 coordinate 7,585,582, forward strand.
GGAGATAAAAACACGCATCAAAATATCATCAGGTGTTCTGCCCAACTGTTCTTCTACTTTTTAGCTCATTCCAAATATTTTATCTTCCCATAAACAGCCTATAATCCTCTAAAACAAAAGGAGTCTGTGTTAAAGAAAATTTTGATTGAGTTAGGTTATATTAAAGTGTACCTACCTTTCTAACAACGCCTAGTATTACATCCCTGAGCAAAAATGATTAAAATTAATATTGAGCTAAATTTTAGATATCCTCAACAGAAATTCAAGACTAACTTCGTCTTCCTCTTAAATAACGGTTTTATTTAAAGGTGAAAAGAGTAGATACACATACTTAAATAAAGCAAATCGTTGCAGGCAACCGGTACAAGAATAGGTGCACTAATGCAAGCAACAGCAACAATATCCATCGGCATCCTGGTTTCTATGTACTTCACGTGGAAAATGACGCTCGTATCGCTCGTGTCGGTGCCGATGGTGATCATCGCCGTGGTGCTGGAGGGCCGCGTGCTGGCAGAGGGCATAGCGGCGATACGCGAGGCTGCAAATAAGGCCACCACTATCGCTACAGAGGCCATCACAAATATAAGGACTGTGTCTGCGTTCTGTGAGTAACCTGAAAAGTCTGCAAACCCTTTAGGTGTCCACTATAAAAACTATAGACACATCGCTAGAGTCACTAGAGTTGCTAGAGTCTCTATTGTCGGTGCCGAATGCCGATGGTGATCATCGCTGTAGTACTTGAGGGCTGCGTGCTGGCAGAGAACGTGGCGCGATACGCGAGGTTGCCAACAAGGCCACAACCATCGCGTCCGACGTTAATATTATCAGAACTGTTTCTGCATTGTGTGAGCCACCGGTCGCGCTTACTGCCTTATCGTCTACATATCAACTTACGAAACGATACGATAAACGTCCACTGCCGCTCATTTCTTGCAAGGGTCGCCACAGAACTCACCAAGTTCAGTAGTCTCTTGAGATTTTCCATCACGTCTTCTCCCAATGTTGCGCTTTCTATCAGTGCTCTTCTTAATCCTTTTTTGATTAGCATTATTATTCCACTAAATAGTCCACTTTCCGACGGATGGAAAAAAGGCAAATGGAATAACTATTAAAGCTTATCTACCACTAAGTACATCCCATTAACGTCCCACTGCTGGGCACAGGCCTCCACTCGCATAGGAGAGAGGGAATTAGAGCTTAGACACCACCACGCTGGTCCAATGCTAGTTGGCGGTCTTTAACGACTATTATCATGTTAGTGATAATAACCGGGACCGACGGCTTAACGTGCTCTCCGAGGCACGGGGGTGGAACAAAGCCAACTTCCTAACTCCGGGCTAATACAGACTGTGAATTTCTAGTCAGAAAAACCCAATGCTCAATTATGGCCCGACCCGGTTCTCGAACCCGGGACCTCGTCGGACGCAGTCGAACATGCCAACTACTAGACCACGAGACAGTCTTAAAGATTAAAGCTTATCTATTTTCTGTTAATTAACACAGGTGGAGAAAAGAGCATACTCGCTCGATACGATTCAGCAGGCGTGAATGCCCGGATAGCAGCGAAGAAGAGTCTTCGTTGGCGAGGTTGCGTGTTCGCATTCGGACAAACCGCACCCGTGGCGGGATATGCGCTGTCGCTGTGGTACGGTGGTACGCTTGTGGCGGACCGGGAGGTGCATTACAAGGATGTCATCAAGTGAGTTGTTTCTAGCTTCTACTTTATTGTTGTTCTTTTTTTTTATCAACGACAAGTTAGCCCTTGACTGCGATCTCACCTGATGGTAATTGATGATGCAGTCTAAGATGGTAGGCGGACTAACCTGTTAGGGGTATGGCAGTTATATTAAACCCATTCCCCTAGTCGGTTTCTACACGGCATCGCACCGGAACGCTAAATCGCTTGGCGGCAATCGTCTTTGCCGGTAGGGTGGTAACTAGCCATGGCCGAAGCCTCCCACCAGGCCAGACCGGAGAAGAAATTATAAATTCCCAAATTGACTCTGCCGGGGATCGAACCCGGGACCTCACACGTTAATACAACAGCGCTGAACACTGCGCCAGGGAGGTCGTCAAAAGTTGTGTTCTTCTAAGAGTGCCTTGCAATCAACCTTTTTTCAAAACCCTTTCTGATGACTAAGCTTCTCTTCAGTTAACTAGATGATTTTCTTCAGCTTTACTCAAGGGAAGTTTGTAGGGGTCTATAAAATTTTCTATGCAGCTGTTTAAACTGTATGTCAATCAGCCACTTTTTATTTTTAAAACTGATCCTTGTTCTTTGAACTTTTTCTACTGTTTGGTTTTCATTGGAAGTTAGAACAAGAAAAGCTTGCTAATGTATGGTCCTGGATCAGGGATACTATCGCTTCTACCAGACATAAATTCGGATACCAGAAAATAGGAATGCTCTAAGACGTTTTATAGGACATTGTTATTTCGAAGAAACCACCATCGAGTTACTTAGCTGAGGATGTAACTGGCCGGGAGTCTAGTCACGTAAACTAGAAAAATCAAAGGTTTCCATACCACCACCACATCTCCAAGTGTTTCTTCCCCTCATATGTGAGTTTCCTGTCAAGTCTAAAAGTCAAGTGTTCTCTATGATGTTTCATAATTTCAGGGTCTCCGAAGCGCTTATATTCGGCGCTTGGATGATGGGTCAGGCTTTGGCGTTCGCCCCCAACTTTGGCGCTGCCGTGCAAGCGGCGGGTCGCGTTATGGCTCTCCTGGCGAGAAAACCGCTCGTAGAAAGTACACACGCTCCATCTGTACCTGAAAACTATGTAAGTTATATTCTCATTGTATTGATATGTTTGACTTGTTAGTACTTAGTTTGTTTAATATCTTAAGAATATTGTCAACTAGTGCATGTTAGTAAGTAGAACTTAGCATTGTCACACCTGTAATAGACAACCATACGGGAAAAGTCAGAAATATTTTGTCATAATTATAGTGTATGGAAGTTGTTGATGTGATTAAACAAATAAACAAACAAATATCTGGCTGGGGGCAAGACGAGACATATTGAGTAGGTACATTCTCTTTCTAAGGCTGACTGACTGAGTACTTACTTATTTGAAAGCTTGAGTTACCACCGGAATTTCGGAACAATAACCCAGGGCATGAATATTAAAGAAAACAGTCTGTTGGATGTCATGCACCAGTCACGCAACAAATTTTTCATCATACCTATTCGAAAAACGAATATTGGCTTCAGAGGATAGCGGGAGCAAAATGTAATTTTTAGGCCCATAGGACTTTTTATTTCTCTGTTCTGATTGGTCCGCGTTCGTGCTTGAGTGGCTGTTGTCTTCGATAAGTCACGTGATCAATTTGTTGATCGGATATACGTCCACAGACTACAGTATACGTCTTTACATTTTTTGAATTTCGAACGGAATTATGGCTGCTAGTCCAAAGAGGAGATAATAATTTATTTGTGTTTTATTTAAACTTTAAATACAGGTACGTCTAAATAATGTCTATACATAGAAGGTTGATAGGAGTATCTTCTGGTTGGTCCGCGTTCGTGCTTCTGATTGGTGCTTAAACGTATAGGTAATGTCCATACGTCATAGTAGATTGATACTCCTAGCTTTTTCTCATACGTAATGATGAAAAATAGTGTGCGTCACTCGGGGCCAAATTTTTTGTTCTCGGGCGGCGTATATTGAATTCCTCGCTATGCTCAGGATTCTACTTTAGAATCCTTCACTTCGCTCTGAATTCAAAATAGCGCCCTCGGGGAACAAAAATTTTCTTTGGCCCCATATAACACAAATAACTATTACCTAAACTATTACGTTAAACTTGCTCATCTTGTTCTCCAGGTTGCAACCGGCAAAATACAATACAAAAACATTAAGTTCCGCTATCCAACACGACGGGAAGTTCAAGTGTTACGAGGACTCTCCCTAGCGATTCCCAGCGGAAAACGCGTAGCACTCGTCGGCCCGAGTGGGTGCGGGAAATCCACGCTCATACAACTTCTGCAGAGGCTGTACGACCCGGATGACGGTAATGTGGTAAGTATTAAAAATGGGAAAACCTAATTATGCTATTCTGCAAATCGCAAAATTCATACAAAGTACAAAATGTACCTTATACCTTTAAAAAAGTAACTTACGATTCATGAAGTAGCCAATAGGTATACGCATAGTGATTAGGTATGGGCCCCTAAAGAACGATACATGTGTGTGGGTATTCGTTGGTGGGATACATGTGGGTATTCGTGTAACTTTAACAATTTACGCAGCGCACACCACTGAAGCTCTCAGATGAGACTATTTTTTCCGACATTATTGCAATTTTCGTACTAATTTTTTTGAAAATAAAATATAGCCTATGTTACTCGCTAAATAAAATCGCTTTTTAACATCGGTTGTGTAGTTTTTTAGTTTATCCATTACATTTTATCAAACAAACAATCGAACAAATCTTCTTCTTCTTCTTCTTAGTTTGTTTTTTGGCTTTTATTTATGCCAAGACAGCACAATTTTTCCTCTTTATAATAATACTAGCTATTACCCGCGGCTTCGCTTCGCGTGGCTCAGGGGAACAATAACTGAGTTTTTGTTGAGAATACTTGGTTTATTATTTTCTTGAAAATGGTAATTGTTTTTTACTTTAATGAGAACAATTTCCAAGAACTCAGATCTTGATATTTTAGTGGAGAAAAACTGCAAGCAATTTAGCATGCAAGAGGGCGCCATGGAGAAGAATACTGAGACGTTCAGAATTGACGTATTTCATCGAGTGGCAAAAGCTCACACACACACATGACAGACACACACAGTGTACACACACCCACAGGTGACACAGGGCATAACATTATTTTAACACGCTACTGTAAACAATGTTGTAAGTTCTTCCATTTGGAGCCAATACGTGTAAATTTTGGGCATTAGATACACGCGAGCACGCTACATAAAGCTGACCATGAGAGAAGCATGGTTTTTCCAGGTGAACACCTGCTACAATTCAACAAATCTATTCCAAAGTGCAATCAGTACAATCCTTTCACGGTCAGATTTAATTGAAAATTAAAATCAACAAAGCCAAATCACAAAGCAAATCAGAAACAGCAATAATGAAAGCGGTCAAAGAACATAAAGATAATGAATGAAAGAAATAAAATCAACAAAGCCAAATCACAAAGCAAATCAGACAAAACCAATAACGAAAGCAGTCAAAGAATGTAAAGATATTGAATAAAAGCCGAGAAAGAAAATAGGTACCGTATGCACTATAAGATGAAACGCACATTTTCGAGGGATCTTATGATTCTTCAGAAAAACAAACTGCTAGCGCGTTGTAATAACAGACAGTGCCATCTATAATTCTTATGGGAATTAATACAATTCAAAATGGGTTTTACAGGCAAGTGCCTAATTTAATTTAATTTAAAAAGTGATTATTGACTACTTGAAGCAATTTTTTTTTGTTTATTTTTGGCATATAGATTCCATATTATAATAACATGCTATCCTGCGGGATCTGTTTGATTTTCCGGGACGAAAAGTAGCCTACGATACTTTCCAGGACCTCAACTATATTTTATCAGTGCAAACAAATCCTTAACTCCGTTGCCGCGTAATTGAAGGACAGATGGGTGAAAAGTGACGTCATGTTATAATGAACGCGGGAACTATTAGATTTCCCAGGACAAAGGTAGCCTATGTGACTTTCCTAAACAAAAATCACGTCGATCTGTATCTCCGTTCCCATATAAATGACGGACTAATTGATTAAAAATAGCATTCTATCTCGTAGGAAATGTTTGTTTTTCTGGGATAATAATTAGCCCATGCCACTTTCCTTCGAACAGATCACGTTGATTTGTTATTTCGTTGCCGTATGATTGAAGGAAAAATGCGTAAAAATCAGCATGATATCCCACAGGAACTGTTAGTGTTTCTGGGACAAAAAGTAGCCTCTCATTCTCCAGGTTCATCACGTTGATGTAAATTACTCCGTTGCCGTATGAATGAATGATAATGAACCCACAGGAACTGTTAATTTTTCCGGAACAAAAAGGTAGCCTATGTCACTTTCCAGGTCCTAAACAATAATCACGTCGATATCAGTTACCACATAATTAAAGGGAAAATGTGTTAAAAGCAGCATACCAATATCCCCCAGGAACTGTCGGGTTTTCCGGGATAAAAAGAAATATATATAATTTTCCAGCTCCTCGATTATACCTGTGCAAAACATCACGTCAATTTGTAACTCCGTTTCCGCCTAATTGAATAACAAAATGCGAGAAAAGAGAAAAATATCCCACAGGAACTGTTTGTTTTCCCGGATAAAAAGTTTGTATGTCACTCTTCCAGTCCTCAAATATACCCAAGCAAAAAATCACGTTGATCCGTTGCGACGTTGCCGCCTAATTGACGAAAAATGCGAAAAAAAAGAGCATGCTATCCCACAGGAACTGTTTGTTTTTCCGGGATAAAAAGTAGCCTATGTCACTCTCCAGGTTCTCAAATATACCCATGCAAAAAATCACGTCGATCCGTTGCGCCGTTGAAGACATTTCACTCGGCGCTCTGAACACTGAACTTTGCACTCTGAACTCTGCACTCTGAACTCTGCACTCTGAACTCTGCACTCTGAACTCTGCACTCTGAACTCTGCACTCTGAACTCTGCACTCTGAACTCTGCACTCTGAACTATGCACTCTGAACTCTGCACTCTGAACTCTGAACTCTGCACTCTGAACTCTGACCTCTGCACTCTGCACTCTGAACTATGCACTCTGAACTGTGCACTCTGAACTCTGAATTCTGCACTCTGAACTCTGCACTCTGAACTCTGCACTCTGACCTCTGAACTCTGCACTCTGAACTCTGAACTTTGAACTTTGAACTTTGAACTCTGCACTCTGAACTCTGACCTCTGAACTCTGACCTCTGCACTCTGACCTCTGAACGCTGAACTTTGAACTCTGAACTCTGACCTCTGCACTCTGAACTCTGAATTCTGCACTCTGAACTCTGAACTCTGCACTCTGACATCTGCACTCTGACCTCTGAACTCTGCACCCTGAACTCTGAACTTTGAACTCTGAACTCTGACCTCTGCACTCTGACCTCTGACCTCTGCACTCTGACCTCTGAACGCTGAACTTTGAACTCTGAACTCTGACCTCTGCACTCTGAACTCTGCACTCTGAACTCTGCACTCTGAACTCTGACCTCTGCACTCTGACCTCTGAACTCTGAAGTCTAAACTCTGAACTCTGAACTCTGCACTCTGACCTCTGCACTCTGCACTCTGTACTCTGACCTCTTCACTCTGAACACTGCACTCTGATTTTTTTCTATTTTTTAGTCATTCTTATACTTACTATTTACCCCCCAAAAAGCAAAAAAAGAAAATTTTTGATTTTTTTTCACCTGCGAACTAAAGGGTTAATGCCTTTGTTTTTTACTTTAATGAGAACAACTTCCAAGAACACTTTCGCATTTATAAAATATATTAGGATATTAGGATTATAGGATGTTACTAAGGTAGCACATGTTACTTTCCTGGTCCTAAAATAAATCTGAACGACGGCTAACCTGAACGTGGGCTAACCTGAACGTGGGCTAACTTGGACGTCGGATAACTTGAACGTCGGCTAATTTAAACGACGGCGTATCTGAACGTCGGCTAACCTGAACGTGGGCTAACCTGAACGTGGGCTAACCTGAACGTGGGCTAACCTGAACGTGGGATAACCTGAACGTGGGCTAACTTGGACGTCGGATAACTTGAACGTCGGCTAACTTAAACGACGGTGTATCTGAACGTCGGCTAACCTGAACGTCGGCTAACCGGACGGTTATGATAACCTGAACGTGGGCTAACCTGAACGTGGGAACGGTGAAACAAATGCGAGAAAAAGAGCATACTATCCCACAGGAATTGTTGGTTACGGGATAAAAAGTTACAATCACTTTCCAGCTATTCAACTATACCTGTGCAAAAAATCATGTCAATCTGTAACTCCGTTGCCGCCTAATTAAAGAACAAATGCGAGAAAAAGAGCATTATATCCCACAGGAACTGTACGTTTTTCCGGGATAAAAAGTGGCCTTTGTCACTCTAGGGGTCCTCAAATATACCGATGCAAAAAATCACGTCGATCCGTTGCGCCGTTGCCGCCTGATTGACGAAAAATGCGAAAAAAAAGAGCATGCTATCCCACAGGAACTGTTTGTTTTTCCGGGATAAAAAGTAGCCTATGTCACTCTCCAGGTCCTCAAATATACCCTTGCAAAAAATCACTTCGATCCGTTGCGCCGTTAAAGCGTGATTGAAAAACAAATTCGAGAAAAAGAGCATTATATCCCACAGGAACTGTTAATTTTTCCGGGATAAAAAGTAGCCTATGTCACTCTTCGGGTCCTCAAATATACCGATGCAAAAAATCACGTCGATCCGTTGCGCCGTTGCCGCCTAATTGACGAAAAATGCGAAAAAAAGAGCATGCTATCCCACAGGAACTGTTTGTTTTTCCGGGATAAAAAGTAGCCTATGTCACTCTCCAGGTCCTCAAATATACCCATGCAAAAAATCACGTCGATCCGTTGCGCCGTTGAAGCGTGATTGAAGGACAAACCAACAAACCAACAAACCAACAAACCAACAAACCAACAAACAAACTGACTTTCGCATTTATAATATTAGTATGGATTAGGATATTAGGATTATAGGATGTTACTAAGGTAGCACATGTTACTTTCCTGGTCCTAAAATAAATCTGAACGACGGCTAACCTGAACGTGGGCTAACCTGAACGTGGGCTAACTTGGACGTCGGATAACTTGAACGTCGGCTAATTTAAACGACGGCGTATCTGAACGTCGGCTAACCTGAACGTGGGCTAACCTGAACGTGGGCTAACCTGAACGTGGGCTAACCTGAACGTGGGATAACCTGAACGTGGGCTAACTTGGACGTCGGATAACTTGAACGTCGGCTAACTTAAACGACGGTGTATCTGAACGTCGGCTAACCTGAACGTCGGCTAACCGGACGGTTATGATAACCTGAACGTGGGCTAACCTGAACGTGGGAACGGTGAAACAAATGCGAGAAAAAGAGCATACTATCCCACAGGAATTGTTGGTTACGGGATAAAAAGTTACAATCACTTTCCAGCTATTCAACTATACCTGTGCAAAAAATCACGTCAATCTGTAACTCCGTTGCCGCCTAATTAAAGAACAAATGCGAGAAAAAGAGCATTATATCCCACAGGAACTGTACGTTTTTCCGGGATAAAAAGTGGCCTTTGTCACTCTAGGGGTCCTCAAATATACCGATGCAAAAAATCACGTCGATCCGTTGCGCCGTTGCCGCCTGATTGACGAAAAATGCGAAAAAAAAGAGCATGCTATCCCACAGGAACTGTTTGTTTTTCCGGGATAAAAAGTAGCCTATGTCACTCTCCAGGTCCTCAAATATACCCTTGCAAAAAATCACTTCGATCCGTTGCGCCGTTAAAGCGTGATTGAAAAACAAATTCGAGAAAAAGAGCATTATATCCCACAGGAACTGTTAATTTTTCCGGGATAAAAAGTAGCCTATGTCACTCTTCGGGTCCTCAAATATACCGATGCAAAAAATCACGTCGATCCGTTGCGCCGTTGCCGCCTAATTGACGAAAAATGCGAAAAAAAGAGCATGCTATCCCACAGGAACTGTTTGTTTTTCCGGGATAAAAAGTAGCCTATGTCACTCTCCAGGTCCTCAAATATACCCATGCAAAAAATCACGTCGATCCGTTGCGCCGTTGAAGCGTGATTGAAGGACAAACCAACAAACCAACAAACCAACAAACCAACAAACCAACAAACAAACTGACTTTCGCATTTATAATATTAGTATGGATTTACCCCCCAAAAAGCAAAAAAAGAAAATTTTTGATTTTTTTTCACCTGCGAACTAAAGGGTTAATGCCTTTGTTTTTTACTTTAATGAGAACAACTTCCAAGAACACTTTCGCATTTATAAAATATATTAGGATATTAGGATTATAGGATATTACTAAGGTAGCACATGTTACTTTCCTGGTCCTAAAATAAATCTGAACGACGGCTAACCTGAACGTGGGCTAACTTGGACGTCGGATAACTTGAACGTCGGCTAATTTAAACGACGGCGTATCTGAACGTCGGCTAACCTGAACGTGGGCTAACCTGAACGTGGGCTAACCTGAACGTGGGCTAACCTGAACGTGGGATAACCTGAACGTGGGCTAACTTGGACGTCGGATAACTTGAACGTCGGCTAACTTAAACGACGGTGTATCTGAACGTCGGCTAACCTGAACGTCGGCTAACCGGACGGTTATGATAACCTGAACGTGGGCTAACCTGAACGTGGGAACGGTGAAACAAATGCGAGAAAAAGAGCATACTATCCCACAGGAATTGTTGGTTACGGGATAAAAAGTTACAATCACTTTCCAGCTATTCAACTATACCTGTGCAAAAAATCATGTCAATCTGTAACTCCGTTGCCGCCTAATTAAAGAACAAATGCGAGAAAAAGAGCATTATATCCCACAGGAACTGTACGTTTTTCCGGGATAAAAAGTGGCCTTTGTCACTCTAGGGGTCCTCAAATATACCGATGCAAAAAATCACGTCGATCCGTTGCGCCGTTGCCGCCTGATTGACGAAAAATGCGAAAAAAAAGAGCATGCTATCCCACAGGAACTGTTTGTTTTTCCGGGATAAAAAGTAGCCTATGTCACTCTCCAGGTCCTCAAATATACCCTTGCAAAAAATCACTTCGATCCGTTGCGCCGTTAAAGCGTGATTGAAAAACAAATTCGAGAAAAAGAGCATTATATCCCACAGGAACTGTTAATTTTTCCGGGATAAAAAGTAGCCTATGTCACTCTTCGGGTCCTCAAATATACCGATGCAAAAAATCACGTCGATCCGTTGCGCCGTTGCCGCCTAATTGACGAAAAATGCGAAAAAAAGAGCATGCTATCCCACAGGAACTGTTTGTTTTTCCGGGATAAAAAGTAGCCTATGTCACTCTCCAGGTCCTCAAATATACCCATGCAAAAAATCACGTCGATCCGTTGCGCCGTTGAAGCGTGATTGAAGGACAAACCAACAAACCAACAAACCAACAAACCAACAAACCAACAAACAAACTGACTTTCGCATTTATAATATTAGTATGGATTAGTTTAGGCAACATTGCGTGGAGGTACTAAACTTTAAGTGTCAGCTTTTACCATTTCATTTTCTTCAACAGTACCTAGATGACCACAGCATAGTGGGAGACATGCGTTTGTCTACCCTCCGTCGCAACTTGGGTATAGTGTCTCAAGAGCCGGTGCTCTTCGACCGCACCATCGCTGAGAACATCGCGTATGGAGACAATACTCGCGACGTGCCGATAGAAGAGATCGTCACTGCTGCGAAGCAAGCTAATGTGCATTCGTTTATCGCTGCTTTGCCTGATGTGAGTTTTTAATTATTTCGCACTTTATATTAGCTCCGCCTGTAACTTACCTAATAGGTATATTTTAACGAAAATCAGCAATTTGCTTGCCACACAACCCCTGATTTCGCCATTCCGATCCCCAAAGGTTGTCTGGGAGATATCGCTTTAGCAATAAGATCGCCTTTGCACGCTTCACTAAGATTAAGTTTCTTTTTTTTTTTAATTTATATGTTTCTATGTCTCTTGTGTGCAATAAAGAATACAATAATAATTTGATTTACAAGTTTTGCAAGCTTATGCAACTCTCACGAAAGATGAAACATTAATATGATATCAATCTGGTATATGTACCAAATGATCGATGTGGGAGAAGACACCTCGATGGCAAACACTTTCTTGTCCTTTAATAACATTTATCAGCAATGCACGAAATGCTGAACTGCATTTGCATATGTACTTACCTAGATATATTTTGTAAAGGATATCTATTTGAAAAAAACAACTGCCAAGTTTCCTTTTCAAATAGATGGGAGTTTTATGAGGGTGCCGGGAAGTAGCTCGATGGGCAAGACTGAGGACCGGGTGTGGTGGCGTTCTTTGGAAAAGGCCTAGATGTTCAGCCGTGGACTTCCGCAGGCTGAGATGATGATGATGATGGGAATTCTTATGAAATAACTTGACGATTGAAATGCAATTCGATATAAGTATTTTAAGTAGAATGATGTTTTTAATTAAATGGAACGCACACTGTAAATGTTTATTTGATGAATTATTCAACGTTTCTATTATAATATCTAATCCTGGAAATCTAAAGAGTGAACTAAATATTCTATTTGATTTGATTTTAAGGCCTACAACACACGCATCGGTGCGCGCGCGTCTCAACTGTCAGGCGGGCAAAAACAGCGGATAGCCATCGCACGCGCGTTAGTTCGCAACCCGCGCGTATTGCTGCTGGATGAAGCCACCTCCGCGCTTGACACACACAGTGAGAGGGTGAGTTGAGAAACTATCAGTTGATCTATGGCCTTAACCATACGCAAAGATCCGGGCGCGTCATGAGAGCTGTCGTTTTGTTGCTTGATGAAGCAGGGTGAGTTGAGAAAAACCATAAAAACACACATCTATAGCCTTGTTTTCCTCAGATTATAGAAGAGGTAAACGAATCGCAGAAAATTTCTTAGCGAAACGCGACGTTCTCGAGTTAGGTTTCTCTCGAATCGTGAGTTCGCGGCAGCAACGTCCTATCCTATTCACCGTCAAAAGTGCCTCTGATACGCATACGAGAAGCTACTTGTATGGCTTTTAAATACAAGCTTTTATTTTACATAAAGCAATGTTTGTGGGGTTGCTTAGGTCAAATCTTGCAACTGGATTTTTTAAACAGCTTATGCCCAACTGATTGAGCTGAAATTTTGCATACACGTTTAATTTGGATGACAATGCAATGTCAGCTTAGTGATGTCATTATACATCCAATATGGCGGACTCCCAAAGATGACGGAATATTTATTTTCTAAGAAGTATTATTTTTTAGAATTAGGACTATCTACATTTTATTAACTACTAGATGATGCCCGCGACTTCGTCCGTGTGGATTAAGTTTTTTTGATTCCCGCGGGAACTCTTTAATTTTCCGGGATAAAAAGTAGCCTATGTGCTATTCCAAACTATAATCTATCTCTGTGCCAAATTTCGTTGGAGCGTGATTGAGTAACAAACATCCATACATCCATACATCCATCCAAACTTTCGTATTTATAATATTTATATTTGATTTCATTTATTTCAGGTGGTCCAAGAAGCTTTAGACAGAGCGAGTGAGGGTAGAACATGTCTTATAATCGCGCATCGCCTCGCCACCATTCAAAACGCTGATATCATATGCGTCATCGACCAAGGAGTGGTCGCTGAAATGGGTACCCACAGTGAACTGATCGCCTTGAAGAAGATATACGCAAAACTCTACGAACTCCAGTGCGGATTTGTGGAGGAGAGCGAAGAGAATTTAGCAGAAGAATAAAACAAGAAAGTGCTCCAAAATCGCATAAACGTTCTAGTCATTTTGTATTCTTGTATCAACACTATTTTTTTAAGATTTTAAAATTTGACTAACCCACCCACCTACTTAATCAGTCACTTATTCCTCGCATTCCTTAGAAAAGTACCTACTTTAAGTATAAGTAGTACCTACTACCTACCTACATTCCTTTAAGAAAAGACAATATTCCAACACTTAGAACCCGTTGTTAGAACCTGCCCCCCGATTGTCTAAAAGTTGCCGATCAAATCGTCAAAGTTTGGCGTCAAAGTAAAATAAACCATAACAGCATTGAATTAGAGCTCAATTTCGTGTATACATTCTCATCCGTGTAGGGTATCGTACATACCTAAACGTATGAGAATGGATATACGAAATTGAACTCTAATTCAATGCTGTTATCGTTTATTTTACTTTGACGGCGAACTTTGACGATTTGATCGGCAATTCTTACACAATCGCACCTCTGATTATTACCTTTTAAGCACTGATCATATTTTATGTTATAATGTGCTACATATTTCTCAAACCTTACCTTTAGGTACTTGGCGTACAGATTTGACACACAAATTGTTGCAACAAATGTACCTATTTTTATGTTTTTGTATGAATCTATATACCTATAAAATCGAATAAATAGATAAATTATGTCGTTGACATTGTATAGAAAGTTATCTAGATAAGTATTAAGTATTTACTGCTGTTAAAAAAAATAACACTTACAGTTTAGGTAACTAATAAAAATATAGGCAAGATCAGCCTCCCGATTACGTAAGAATTGCCGATCAAATGGTAAAGGTTTGGCGTCAAAGTAGGTATGTACGATACCCTAAACGTATAAGAATGGGCAGACGAAATTGAGCTCTAATTCAATTCTGTTATGGTTTATTTTACTTTGACGCCGAACCTTTACCATTTGATCAGCAATTCTTACATAATCGGGGGGCTGTTCTATTTCATATGTAGTCAATTAAAAAGATGGCGTACGATAAAACCTACCAAACACATATTAGGTATAGATTAGCCCTTTTCCCAGCATTAGGTATAGATTATTTTACTAATATTACCTATTGACTACATTTTTAAACAATGTATTAGGCGCCTGCTTACCTTATGCACCACAAATTTTCCACCGTCCATCAACTACATAATAAATCCCTATATTCTTCTGTAAATAACACCTACTTACCTAACATTAAGCAAATAGCAATTTGTATATAAAATGTAATACAGACAATCATTGTTATAATAATGTTAGCTTTAAGGTCGTCACTCACCTACGCATAACAGCGGCTAAAGTTCTGAGTAGAACATTCTGTTAGAAGTTGGGCTAGACTTAGAGAACTAAAGGGAATTTAACGGAAATCAGACAAACATAATTTCATTTCAACAACTGCACCACTGAATGAGCCTAAATTCCGCACTTGCCAACTCTATGGCGTTAAATAAAAATAAAATAAAAAAGCAATTTATTTCTCATCACAAGTAGGTACTTACCTAATATAAAATTAATGATTTAATGATTTTATTAAATTAAGGGATATTTTTTGAATTTTATCGTTTGTTTGAATTTAGAATAATAAGGCCCGCTTGCGTAACATCCTTAAATCGTATTTAAAATCGTCCTAAACGCATTTATACGGTTAAATACAATTAGCGTCTTGCACAACGTAAATTTTTCTGCTAAATACAATTAGCGAACTGTCAAATTTAAACATCCCAGAATGGCTATTTAACGGCGCTAAACGTATTTAAGCTGTTGTCATTGCTGTCAGTTGTGTTATGAATTTAATAACAAATAAAAAAATGTATTTCTCTGTAAAACGTAAAGAGTGGACCAATTTGACGAATATTATTGAGCACACAATGGATTTTTTCGAACTACATTCTGACGACAACGAAGAAATCATAGAATATTATTATAAGTAGACCTCGACAACTCCTAGCACTGACTGACTGATCTGTTCAACAGTTTTCCAGAAGACTGTGAGAATATTTTCGCCTGGATGCAGAGATCGGTAGAAATAGAAAAGGCTACTTTTCTATAATACTCAGTGTGTAGCTGCTGCTAACCTACCTATCAGTTCTAATTGTTGTGGCTAGATAGCACGGATCAGCACATGATTCAAATATATGGGACAACTGTAAAATAAAACGCATCATAAAAGTCATACAGGAGTAAATCCCGCATGAAATAAACGTGTTTGAGTTTGAAGAAAGCACGGGAAAGTGTAGCGCTAGCCACGACCCCCCTAGGTAGATGGGCCGAGTCGCAGGGAGCCGCTGCATCCGTGACACAAGACTGCGGCGTGTGGATGTCCTACAATAAACCTATGTACCGATCTTGATGAAAATTTGCAGAGATAGCTTATATCCTAGGCATAAACATAGGACACTTGATATCCAAGAAAATTAAAGGGTTAAAAAAGAAAGAGAGATTGAAGTTAATTGAAAACAAAATAAATAATAATATTTCTTTTTTGTTCGTCTGCTTGTTTTATTGCATCAGCTTTTTTACATTCTATGATGGAAGAATTAGTTCTATCGTCCTAAACATTACTTTATTTGTTCCTCGCTTTACTAAAATTGGGTCCCCCGACACCTGCTTTGTTGCGTTAAATCCAATTCAGATTATTTTAACCCAATATTTACTAAATTAATTTTATTATGGCTGTTCCAAAGTCATTGGGATGTTTTGGACTTTTTCAGTTTGAATTGCGTTTTGAAAAAAATTACGTTTCATTTCATGCGTAGTTGTAATGCAAACACAATTTCCTGTCAATCCATCACAAATAGTATGAAATGGAACGCAATTACTGCTTTACCGACTCGCTAAACCGATTTAGTTAAATGACATCCAAAAGAGCCTCGTGCAAGACGATCATAAATGCGATTAGGATAAACATGTTTACACAATTAAATACATTTAACTAATTTTATTTAGGAGATATTTAAATCAAACGTTACGCAAGTGGGCCTAAATGTCATGCATATTTAAACAAAATTGGCAATATTAAATAGGCCTCTATGACATTAAACATACGGATAAATTTATAGGTAGGTAGTGGGTAGGTATATTAAATTCATATTATTATACTAGCGATCCGCCCCGGCTTCGCACGGGTAGCACTAATAATCCTAATCTATATAATATTAAACTATCCTATCTCTGAAGTTAGATCGAACTGCACATGGTGTGCGAATTTTATTATAATCGGTTAAGTGGTTTAGAAGTCCATTGAGGACAAACATTGTGACACGAGATTTATATATATTAAGATATATTCATATATTATTTATATTAAATTCTGCGGGTGCGTAGAAAGTCGAGCGCGAACATAATAGAAATTATGAGGCTCTTATTACTCCTAAACTTAGACAGCTACTTTTGTATTAGAGAAATTTCTCGCGCGTTTTTCCATTTATGATTTTTTTTTAATTTTCAAGAGAGGTACCCAGAGCCCAAAGACGAGTGACGACCTACGATCATGTGCCTTCATTCAAATCATGTGTCTTTGATAAAAAAAATGCTTTACATTGTTATGTACTACCTACCTGTATTAAATCAAAACGATTAGATATTGCCAAGATTGAAAATCATCGCTTTAAAGCCATCACACACGCTAATTTTAGCACCTTCATTGGCGATTTGATCGCTTCTCTTATGCTAGAAGTTGAGATTGGATTTCTAACTCCATGATAGTTTAGATATTATTATTCGATGTCGAAACTCGAAAACTACTTATGAGTTTTCGATACACAGTTTATTCCGCACAGTAGGTACCTATTTTTTTTGTTAACGGGGGGGAAATCTACGTGAGATACCCGATCCTGGTGGAGAGAATGGGTTATGTGGGATTTCTACTCACTAAAACCCCATTGGTGGCCATCCTCTGAGCATAATGGGAAGCTCCGGGAACTCTCAGGGAACATGCGCCGGTGCCTCCCTTGCGCGATGCCCATTGGGCTCATCCTGGGTGATAACTAGGTATAGGTAATCCCTGATTGCATGCACTATTGGGGCGAGGGATATCGCGAAAAGGAATGTGGGGCGAGGGAGTATTTCTATTTACCTACCCTTGGCCCCACTGCGTTAGCTGGAATACCATTAAAAAATATGTCAATACATTGTATAGTTGAATTTTAAGAAAAAATAACATTTTATTGTCAATCGCTTATTTATAAAAACACTTCGATTGAATAACTACAAGGTAGTATCAGCTGTACTATTACCTATTGTGGTAGTATGTCGATACCTTGATCGATCGCAACATCGCTGATGCTAAAAGTATCGTGTGTGGATTTTGGCTCTTATTTTTTTAAGCATTTCTAGCCAATTGTACTACTATTAGCCATTTTAACGTGCTCAAACGATGTGATTGTGATGGTTTTAACGATATTTTTGTATTAACCAGGACGCCTTTTGCGAATGTATTTAACTAGTTGTAAATTGTAATCAGTAGGATACTATAGAAATATAACGTGGACTTGATTTTATTTCAGTCTTTTATTTCTTAAGGTCATCAGTGACTTACGAGTACCGCTTCCAGCACACTGCCTACACGGCATTACCTTGACTATAGGAAAGTAAGAAACATGCAGTGCATACAGCTTTTATTTCTTACTCACTCACTCACTTTTTACTTTTTTACTGTGCTAGAGCTGTGCTGTACAAGTCGGCGTTAACCTTTAATTTTCCTTATTATATTTTCATGATAATCTTATTAGCATATGAGTGGAAAACGTTACGTATACGATCATTTATTGACCAGTCGTAAAAAAACAAAGCTTATAAACTTTTAACATTTTATTAATAAATATTTACAATAAATGAAACAAAAGTGAAGTAAATTACGTAAAAATATAGACAACTTATGATTGGCAGTTTTCTTGTCAAAAAAATATGAAATAATAATTAATGATAAAATAAAAAGTATAACAATCAATCTCTAAAATAAAAATTAAGATCATTTTCTACTAAAACTAACATAGTATAAATAATAAAATTAATATTGTTGGTAACATTTCTACATAATTTACGTGTAAGACCTACCAAGTGAAAATAGTATATTGTGATACAAGGGTGGAAAGTAGGTTATTGCAAACGAGTTGTCATTAATAAGCCCGAGCCGAAGGTGAGGGTTTTTAATGTCACGAGTTTGCAATAACCTTCACACCCGTGTATCACACGACGTTTTTCAATACAGTTGTGGGAAATAGTAATAAACAAATCAAAGAATTACAAGTTTATTTCAACATACATACGTACATAGTAATTAATTCTGAAAATTGAGAGTAAAGCTTGAGCAATTACTAAAATTCAGTGAAATTTGCTGCTGTGCACGGGTTGAAGATCGCTCAAATCCAAATCGATCGCAAAATTCCATCTTGCGCAGTTTTCGCCTCAGATAAAATATCTGGTGGAGTTAATTCCATTTCATCATTAGTACTAGAACTCATATTAACAAAAATAATATAATCAATTTAACACATAAAAAATAAAAAATTTCAGCAAATGGCGCGTATATTTACACCTGGACATATTTTTTTTTTTTCAACGTAACTAGGCTACGGGTTCGTACCTACGCGTATACAGCCTATTCGATTTTTGGCAAATGTTGAAAATAATTAAATTAAAACTGGTAATTAAATAATATAATCAACAACCATTTAAAAGAATTTTGGAAATTCAATGCTAAAACGTACGGATTCATTCATTTTTCCTCGTAAAAAGCCTATCCGATTATATTCTATGTATGAAAACTCCTTGCTACTAAACTTTTTTAATTGACTTGGAAAATTTAAAACTAAACTGCAAAAGTAAGCGTCGAGCTTGTAAAAGTAAGTCACGACCGTGTAAAAGTAAGATGCCTATGCGAAAGATTCAATTTTCGAATCATAACTACAGCCTCTCAAAGTGCGCCATGTTTGACAACTGTATTGAAAAAGAATATCTTATCCCGATAATAGGATTATTGCATAGGTATCTAATGGTCGTAGCCGATTTAGGGTGCAGACGCACTGTTGTATTATTGTGTGCTGCAAGGCAACCTTACGCTATCAAGGCCCGGTAGCCACCAGTGCGGTGATGTGACAGCAGACCAATCATATTATTGATAGATGACGTGAAAATTATCACGTCACTTATATCAATATTCTGATTGGTCCAACCATCTGCTCCAGGAGATACGGGGTCTAGCTGACAAACTTGTGTCTGTCCAGTGAAAGCGGCGTTTGCAAAATGGTGGAAAATTAAAAAAAAAGTCGTTCAGGTATCCATGAATGTAGTAATTTACTATCATATCCAAATGCTATTAGTATAATAGTAAGCCTTCTATCCCTTTCTTCTCGAGTGACTAATCATTAGAGGAAAATAAAAATCCTATTTTTGCAAGCTCTTTGCAATGTTTGTGAGTATGTTTAGGTCAAATCTTGCAACTGAATTTTAAAACAGTAATCCCCAAGACCCCAACCCACTGGGCTGAAATTTTGCACACACGTTTAATTTGGATGACAATGCATGGTTAGCTAAGTGACGTCATTCTAAATCCAATATGGCCAATATGGCTCCCAAAGATGGCGGGCTAGTTATTTTGTGCTAACCCATGATATTGGCATCAATAATTAAAAGGGTTTGCTGAGATAACGAAAAGTAAAATGACGACATTAAACTAAATATGGTGGATAAAAGCTTGTTTATAAAAATGTTCTTTTTACTGATTTAAGACTTATTATTATCATAGTACCAGATTTTTTGCGATTTTTTATAAAAACGTTACAATAATCGGCCATAGCTTTCCAAACACAAACTCTGTGGCCAATTCTGTATGACACAATCTCTAAACCAAACTAAAATGACAGCTCTAAACCTAGTTCTGTCCCTTTCCGCAGGGAGTATTATGAAAGAGATAGCAATATATTTACTGCTGTCATTTTACAACATATAATATTTTAGTTTTACAACAGAATCAGGCGCACTAGCTCATTAAGTTTCTATCAACTCTGCAAATATGCGTTGCACCTAATTCAGTGACGACCTCAATATTACACTAACAAAAATGGAGGAATGACATAACAGTAGTTTTAACAAACTTTCTCGTGATTCATGAAACTTCATATTATTACAAGAAAGTTAAATTAGTTAAAAGTTAAAATTAAACAAGTTACCTACGTAGCAAGTATTGCTTATTATTAAATTATTGTTTTTAAATAGCGGGATAATGGCACTTTCGGTACAAATTCGCTGTTTCGCGAGCTATAAATTTTTTCCTGCCACTACAATGATATCCCAGCAATATTTAAAATTTCATTGCTTTGTTCATAGAACTATAACCTGAATGGCTACTGTTAAAGTTACATCAAAAAACTTCAAAACGTGTTCAATACAAACCCTACAATATTTTGTAATAATATTACAAAAATATTTTTTGAAATTAAATTAAATAATTTTTGTAATATTCAGTTTTAGTAAAAATGATTTTTGTAATATTGAGAAATATGTTTTCACTAATAGTTTTTGTAAAAATTATTTTCGTAATATTTTTTGTAAAAGATGATTTTCGCAATATAGCCAGCAACTTGCCGGGTACATCTAGCCCGTTTCTAACCAGTGCTCGTCTAGTTGCGCGCAACAACTTGCAAGTGTCTGAGCGGTGCGTCGGGGCGCACGCCTCTTATGGGGTCCTCGAGGCAGTTATAGTAGATGTCACCGGTGAGCTCCTCTACAGGGATCTCGGGGTCAGATTTGGCACGTTTCGTCGCTTCGTCCACTTCTTTGCGTACGGCTGCGTCGATTTCCTATAAAAAAAACAAAATTATTTATTGCAACGAAGCTTTCCTTTATAGACAAACTAGCTGATGCCCGCGACTTCGTCCGCGTGGTTTAAGTTTTTTTTGATTCCCGCGGGACCTCCTTAATTTTCCGGGATAAAAAGTATCCTATGTCCGTCCCCTGGCTCTAAGCTACTTCCCCACAAATTTTCAGCCAAATCGGTTCAGCTGTTCTTGAGTTATAAATTAATATAGTGTAACGAACACGACTTTCTTTTATATATATAGATATATAAATGATCATCACGAAATCGACGTATTTCAGGTATCAATAAATCTGAAACCATAATTGCTAGAAAATTGATACTTGGTATATTTGGTAAGTCCGCCAACGTCAGCGTCATGTGACTTATGACGGTTCGAAAATACGACGAAACGCTGATGCTCCCATATTAAAAATAACTAAGAAAATGACCTTATTTTTAAGAACGATTTGACCTTATATCTAAGAACGATAACGGAAAAAAAGTATAAACTGTGTTTCAGTAGTGTAGTTGTTTCCATTCCTTAGTTTAAAGAATCTATGTTTCAGTGAAAATAAATATAATCGGTCAAACTTATCTGACCCGGTGGCCATAATTAGAACTAATTTTAATGCCTGTTTAGTTTTTGTTTTTTTTTTATTTTCACTAGCTGATGGCCGCGACTTCGTAAGTTTTTTGATTCCCGCGGGAACTCCTTAATTTTCCGGCCTATGTCACTCTCCAGGTGCTCAACTATATCTATGCAAAAAATCATGTCGATCCGCTGCTCTGTTGCAGCGTGATTGAAGGACAGACCAACAAACAAACACACTTTCGCATTTTTAATATTAGTATGATGTCTAGATTGCCGCTGTCACCGGGTCGCGTATTTCCGTTTGCGTGTTCAATAGAAGGCGGTATTGCCTCAAACCCAGCACGGGGTTGATGTGCTAACTCTCTTTACTAACTCGTGTTCAATATAAGGAACTCGTCCTCCAATCACGCAGATAGACGTATTTATTTGAACACGCAAACGGAAATAAGCCACCGGGTCAGGTAATGTTTGTGGCACTATAAATTACATTTACTTTCATACCTTAAGCTGATCGGGCGAGACAAGTTCATTAGACAAGATCTTCTCTTTGAAAGAAGTGATGGGGTCACGCGTCTGTCGCACCTCCTGAACCTCATCTCTGGTACGGTACGACGTACCGGGGTCTGACATCGAGTGGCCCGAGTAACGGTACGTTTCCATCTCCATCACTAGCGGACCTGGTGACAAGGGAAAGGAAGACCAATATAATGGCTGAAGTTAAGAAATCTTCTTAACTTCAGCCTTTAAGTGCTTTTTAATTTATAGGCTAGCGCTTGGCTGCAATCAAACCTCTTGATTAGAAGGTACCTAGGTACCTATATTAAAAGTGGAGGGGAAAACGGAAGCTGGAAGGGCATTCTATAATATCTTAACGGTTCGAATTAGGAACGAGGAACCTAATTACTTCGTACATGTCCATGGAATATGAAAACCTGATCTTATTTAAAGTGCGCTAGTCTTTAATATTAATTCCAGCCCATAAGCATAGACACTATACTAGAATTTATCAATTTACTGAATCGATTTTAATAGTGAATAGTCCACATTTGGCAACAACTGTGTCGAATCCCTGGTGGTCCATACCGTCCACCCAGATGCCGGGCACATAGTCCCCGCGGGTGTAATAGTCCGAGCTGGCTGTGAATAGTCCACACTTGGCAACACTCACCTTTCCCACTGGCGCAGTATTCTATAGCGAACCGTGTCGCTTCCCTGGTGGCGATAACGTCCATACCGTCCACCCAGATGCCGGGCACATAGTCCCCGCGAGTGTAATAGTCCGAGCTGGCTGTGAATAGTCCACACTTGGCAACACTCACCTTTCCCACTGGCGCAGTATTCTATAGCGAACCGTGTCGCTTCCCTGGTGGCGATAACGTCCATACCGTCCACCCAGATGCCGGGCACATAGTCCCCGCGGGTGTAATAGTCCGAGCTGGCTGAAGAACGGTCCACGCTTGTGCCCATACCTGGAATAATATCCAATATTGAACATGTTAATTCTATTATGGAACAATATTCTCATTAAAAAAACATGTCCTCTTCATCGAAATCGGGACACGGCAAGGGATGGATTAACTATATGCACGGGAGATATTATAGTACGCAAACACATGCATTCTCTATTCCCTCTATGCTTTTGTGATGGCTATAAGCTTTTTTTAAAATAATCCTTTTTGGCAGAGTAGTTGTGTTTATCAATAGTTTTAATTAATCATAGCTTATATGTATTGTTACGCAACAGTGTTATACATATTATGTTTATACTTACCATAGCCATTGTTCTCGCACACAAACACGCAAGGAAGATCCCAAAGCTTGGCCATGTTGTACGCTTCAAACAGTTGGCCCTGGTTGGCAGCTCCGTCCCCATACAGAGCAAATGCCACACCTCCGTCCCCTCGGTATTTGTGGGCGAAGGCCAAACCCGCGCCTAGGGGCGTCTACGACAAAAAAGTACCATATCAGAAATATGAAATTAACTTATTACAGGACTAAACTTAGTGAAATACGTATCAAAAATTGCGGAACCGGCAGAATTTGAACCTGCGTCTCTCCCGCTAGGGTTGTTACTAGCCACGGCCGAAACCTCCCCTTCTTCTTCTTCGTCGTAACACTCTTGACAGAGTGGTCGTGGTCACACGAAGTGACGGCTTTAGTGGCAGATGTTATGCGCCTCACGAGCATCCGCCACTTCTCCCTGCTGGCCGACAGCCTGGTCGGCCAGCACTCGTGTAATAAACCGCCAACAGCCGACTTAATTTGGTCCGTCCATCGCATGGGCGACCTTCCTCGCCCTCTGGTGCCCTCCACCTTGCCCTGCACGTCGAGGCGCTAGATGGAGTCATTCTCACGACAGGAAACGGTGTCCAAAAGATTTTAGTATGCGACTCTGTACCAGCGATGAAAGCCGTTGCTTTATGCCGAGTTCTTGGAGAATAGAGACGTTGGTGCGGAATTCGGTCCATCAGACTCCTAACATTCGCCTCCAGCACCACATCTCCAGAGCATCAATCTTTTTCTTCTCGACTTGTCGCAAAGTCCACGTCTCCGCAGCGTATAAAAATACAGGGAAAACAAGCGCTTTAACGAGCCGGGTCTTCGTAGCTTTTGTTACGTTCCTGTTCCTCCACGTTCCGAAACCTCCCAAATTCAGAAATTATAAATTCTCAAATTGACCCTGCCGGAGATCGAACCCGGGAATTCCTGCTCATAAAACAACAGCGCTCCACTACGCCAGGAAGGTCAAAACTTCGTTTTAGGGTACCTACCTCTTCTGTTCTGTTTTATCTTTTAACCTTGTTTTTGTTTTAAGTGTGTGCAATAAAGAGTTTATCTATCTACCTACCTGAGCGCCCACAATCCCGTTGCCACCATAAAAGTTCTTTCCATACAAATGCATGGATCCGCCCTTGCCCCGGGAGCAGCCGGTCGCGCGGCCGGTCAGCTCGGCCAGCACGCCCAGCACACTGACGCCCATCAAATGCGTCCAGCCGTGGCAGCGGTACGCCGTTATTACTGAGTCCACATCGCGCATTGCCGCTCGCATGCCTACTGCTACTGCCTCTTGACCTGTCATTAATTGAAGATTTTTTTTTAACTAATTTATTTTATTTTTACTTGACATTTGATATTAAGATTTTTTTGAAGTGAAAACTTCTTTTGCCGTGTTGAGCACTTTTTGGTAGGGGGTAAACTTGTGGATTCGCGTCACCGACACCGACATGCTCGCTCCGACATGCTAGCTAACACTGACTGTTTATAATTTCATATTATATAGTTCGGAAATTTTGAGGTTATGTGAAAAAATCATTCATACAAAAGTTGTAGATCTTTTTATGATCTACAACTTTTTTATTGTACACTTTTCTCTCCGACGTCAACTTTCGCCGGAAATACCGAAATAATCCAAAAATCCACCCCTTTTCATCCCCCAAATATATATATGGAAACACTCCTTACTCACGCATTTATTTTTTAAACGTTTATATACGCCACTTTACCATTTCCAACTGTTCCCATCCTGTTAACAATTTTGTTTTTTTTCGCTTTAAAATAAGATAATTCGACTGGACTACTATTTTGAATAAAATCTTTGACTTGACTTGACATATAGCACACATTACTGCACAAGCCAGAAATAAATCAATTCACGGCTGAGTTATAATGGAAGGATGAGGCGAAACCGAGAACTTCCCAAGCGATTTTAAAAGGACGAGGCGCTAGCCGAGGCCTTTTTAAGTAAACGAGGCCGTGAATTGCTATTTTGGATTTTGGGAGGATATTTGGCTTTTTTACATTACCGATAGATGGCGTTGACTTAACTCACGCTAAAATCGTGTGCTGTAGGGGCAATGATATGATTTCTTACTTGAATGTCAGGGGGCCTAAAAAGAGCCAATGTATATATTGTTTTTTTCAATTAATGAAGCTAATTTTCGAGCAAGTAGCAGTAAGTAGTAACACACTTTATATTTCTGGTAGTAAAACTTCTAAAAAATACTTAGGATAAGAGTAACATAGATAATATGGAAGTTACATACAGAACTTATATTATATTATGCCACAGCTGGGTTGTAGAACCTATCGTATTACACACATACAGTCTTGCCCTATGATATTTAAAACATTAGATACGTTACCCGCGCTTTATTTTGGCAAGAATATAAGAAGGCACTTGCCGTCACTTGCGGCCATTGCAGTTAACAACAGTGTAACTCAGAATCTATATTCATCTCTTTCTAATAACAGGTATATCGTATGTTGACCTTTATGTTCTTTCCCTTTCTCCGCGTACGTAATACACTAAGAGATAACTGCAATTTTGGTAACCATTTCCAGAAAGGCTGATTCAGTGTTAGATGGATGTAGAGCTCTCCCCTGATCACAAAAGTTGCAGTCTGCCTGCATTTGGATGGCCCTTTCGCTAAATATGGCCGTTCAAAGACGGATTATTGTTACCAAAAATGAACGATAATTAGAAAAGCTGATTCTTGTACAGTATTAAAGTATGCGCAGTACCTATGTAAACAGCGTAAAAACTGACGCATTTGGATGGGACTTTTTATAGATATCAGCTTTCAAAGACGTTATAACCTATACTTACTATGCGTTCCTGTAAAAAAATATTAGCAATAACTTTGTCGCCGTTGATCGCTATTAAAAATTATTAACAGCAATAACGGATTATAGCAAATTAAATTTCAAGTTCCTTCATAATCATGGACTTCCGCAAAGTAGCGCCTGCTTCTATCCAATGTTTTTGCTCTGTTGCCGTGTGATTAAAGAACAAACCAATAAATAAACACACTTTCACATATATAATATTAGTATGATTTTAATAGACATACCTGAATACAAGTGGCAGAAACCACGGATAATCTTCTCCTTATACAAGTTTCCTGATGCAGTCTCAATCCGCCTGAGCACTGCCAGTTTCTCATACAATTTGACTGCATCTTCTGCTGTTAGGGTGGCCGATGTGGCCGGGCCTTTATCCAACTTGTGGAGTTTGTACGGCTAGAAACAAGCAATATATTAACTGTCTAATTTTAGTTTTAACTAGCTGCCCGGACAGACTTCGTTCTGTCAAAAGTTAATAGTAAAAATTAAATAAATGTAACTTATGTATTTCCAAGTGATCACGTTATTCATGTCTCAACATTCATACTTTATAAACTTGATGATACTCATTGTAATGCTTTATGGAATACAATATTTTTTTTGTTTGGTTACTTGGCGCGTAAACAAATAAAGCTGACGGTTTATATATTTTTTTTTTAAATTAAAACTTTCCGTGTGCCATAAGGAACATACAAAAAAAAATTGCCGAATTGGTCGAGACGTTCTCGAGTTTTGCGCTTAGCTTAGAAGATAGATAGATTTATCTAACTGGCTGCAATCAGACCTGCTTGCAAGTGGTGGTACAGCCTATGCTGGAACACACTTGCCTAGAAGATGCCTATGTTCACTCTTGATTTGAAGTTGACTCACCCTGGCTTCACACAGGTAGGTTTACCTAAAGAGGCGTGCAGTTCATAGAGGCGTAAAAGCACTGCTTACCCAAGTGGAAAAATGACAATGCTCATTTTTATCAAGACAGTCAGTAAATATGTTTCATTAAGTTAAAATATATTTTTTGTATCTGGGGGCACTCCCGTGCCAAGACGAGCCAAAGGAATACTAATATTATAATTAATGCAAAAGTGTGTCTGTCTGTCTGTCTGCTACGCTTTCACAGTCCATCTATTCAACCGATTTTGATGAAATTTGGTACAGGGATAGGTTGTATCCCAGGGAAGAACATAAACTACTTTTTATCCTGAAAATTCCAAGAGTTCTCACAGGAATAAAAAAAAACTTAATCCACACGGATGAAGTTGCAGGCATCATCTAGATTCTAGACTATAATAAGGCTTCATCCATTTAAATCAAAATATGTATTTTAACGTAAAGGAATAGTAATATCGTAAGTAAAGACTTAAGTTTCATTTGTGTACAAAAAAAGTATTTTTAAACTAATTTATGCTTGAACTCCTGAAAGCCATCAACCAAAAGAATTCTTGGGAATCATTTTATAACAATGTTGCACTGCAACTTGGTAAAGCAAAGCACTCATCTCACACACACACAGACATAAACGCTCTTGACACTTTGAAGGTTAGTTACATAATTATGGAAAAATAAACTTTCGCCGATAACTACTCTGTTATCAAACATACTTTAAAATTTAAACAATTATATGCAAATTGAAGTAAATATAACAAAATTATGGGCTTTCTATCAGTAATAAAATAGATATACCTTAATTTCGAAAGTAGCCTCCGATTTTGTACTATATTTCGCGTTCGACGTAACAGCCACTGGGGTAGCGACTTTCTATAACAAGCACACATTTTAATATCACACTTTACTCATGAAACGATTTATAAAACACGTTAGCACAATAAAAGTGGAAATAACAGCGCACCGTGATCGAAGTTCCACTGAACAGCTTTGCGGCGGACGGGATAAGCTTACTCATCGTTTTGATGAAATTTTCTATAAAACCCAGATTTATTTATTATGCGGAATATGTTATTAAATTTATAAAGTCGTGTTAAAATTTATATTTTTGGCCAACCCCGACATTCGTTGGGAACAGGGAACGAAAGCAAAAGCTGGCAAAAGCCAAAAGTCAAAACGTGCGTTGACAGATCGTACAGCTGATGACATTTGACAATGACCACAGACTATAGTCAGTCATTTCAAAGCATAGAAGAAGAAATCTCTAGAATCAGGGTCAGCGGTGCGTGTAACCGAAAGGGATAGGTAATACTATGAAACACCTCCCAAACGTCATACAAACGTCGGCACAATCTAAGGTTTGTTTGTATACAATAGGCATAAAATCCGTGACACGCAGAAAGGGAGAGAAAAACACATATTTTTTTCTCATTCTATCTTGTGTAACATCCCAACACTGCATCTCTTTCATGTGGGAGTGAAAAGGAGATATGGCGGCGTCTATATATCTTACTCAGTCTACGTTTCAAAGGCACAAAAGGTCATGTAGATTATACACGACGCAAGTACTGCGCGCGCATAGAAATAGGAAGACTAGTCGTAATTTTCCGTGAATTTTCCTAATTCCATGTGCGCGCGAGTATTATGCCGGGTCAATACAAAGGCTGTGTTCCGAAATACACTGCGAGCACTGTAAGGTGTGACGTCACTTTAGTACACTGCGAAGCCGTTTCTTTATAGTTAGGTATACTGGGTACTGCCGAGCGATCGCGTAACTTCTGCATCAATCATTGATACATCGCAATCACCTCTGATTGGTTAACACTCTTCCACTATTGGACATAATCCATTGACGCAGCAAGAATGCCATAAATTCAGCCAATTACAACAATTGATACTGTAACAATGATTGATGCAGAAGTTACGCGATCGCTCGGCTGCTTATAACGGAACGCTGTCAGCACTGAGACAAACACTGAGAGCACATTACCTCGAAAACGCCAGTGCTCACAGTACAAAGATGGCGTCGATTAATGACGTCATATATTTCCCTAGGCTAGGATAGGTACTGCAGCAGTTTACTGTCAGATAAAACGGAACGAATTTTTCCACAGTAAAGACCACTGAACAGTGCTCGCAGTCTATAACGGAACACAGCCCCAATCAAGTGGGGTCACAGAGTACATTGAATATACGTTCCGATCACAGAGTACATTGAATATACTTACAGTGCTCGCAGGAGTATAAGTGTTCTGTGGTGCTCGCAGTGTATTTCGGAACAGTTTCCGTTTCGGAACATCCCACAAATCTGAATAATGATGACAAATCATTTTATAAAATTTTATTAAAATCGTGCAAGGAATAATTTAAGACGAATACTTTTGAAGTACGTAGTAAGTGGTGATTAGTGAACGTATAAAAATTGTGCTAGAAACCTATTTCGTCTTATTTGTGGAGGACATCGTTGTGTTAAAAGTGGTGGTTACTGATTCCATAAAATTGCATGCAAGTATTGTTTCGGAATTTATAATAGTTAATTTGTACCGTTTATAACAATGGAATTTCCGCACATTGGAAGGAATTGTTCCTACAAATCATGTAATAAACTGGGTAAGTCATGAAACTTAATATTTGAGTACTATTTGAGGTTATTTTAAACAAAGTTACAAAGTATTTTAGTAACATTTTCTTAGAATAAAAAAAAAGTCCTACTTAATTACCTATTTAATCCTTTCTGATGAAATTTATATCAGGCTAGGATGACTAGTTCAATAGTGATGAATTTGCAACAATCAGCTAGCTTTTCACTATTTTGACAATCACATCTTTCTTTTTAAAATCATGAAGAAAGTCTGGATTACAAAGGATTGACTGATATAATATCTACAACTCTCTTATGCTATTCCACTCCAAATCAAAGCCTTAAAACCATGAAATCAAGGTACTTATTGCGTAAAATTTGTAGCAAATTGGTATCAAGAAGACAAACAGAGATGAACACTAATTTATGATTTATAATATCCTATAAACATTCAATTGGATTTACTTTTACAGATTTCCTGCCTATGAAATGTGATGCATGCAGAGAAGTATACTGGTAAGCTACAATAAGTATTTTTTTATTTAAATGAACATAATATTTAGTAATACACTGTACATTTAGTATACACAGTCTAAGAAGATATGTTTCTTTCCTACCAGTTGTTCGAGGAAGGCATCTAGATTCTAGACAGAGACACAGGGTAACTAGTAGGTGACTAAGGAAACTGGCAGTATTCAAAATTAAAAAAAAAATCTGATACTTGCTTACTAATGGCAAAATTGTTTCTACCTCTCTCAACCATTGGTGAGAGTAGATAGTAGGTACTTGCAGTAACTCTAGGTGTTACAACTGTCATTGTAGCTGGGTCTGTCATTTGTATGAGCTGTGGTAGTACTATGACTGGCTGATAGATGATGCACAGCCTAAGCTGGTGAACCTAGAGATTGGAAGTTTAGAGGACATATTCCTTGAGTACCAAGGAAGGATTGTAAGAAATTTCAATGGGACCATAACTCATGTGGACAGTGGCCTATAGCCATTTACCATCCAATTTAGACTATGTTTAACTAGTGGTTCGCCCCGAACTGAGACCTCGCGATATCCATAAACTTGTATAGAGCGCCATCTATTGACATAATTGTGAAGTTCTGTTAATAATACTGAAGCACATTAAAAATTAAATAATTTCGTTTCCTTATAATATTTATCTAATTTTAGTATTTGTTGTTCATGTACAGGATATAATTCAAATAATTGTAATAATTAAATAATTATAATAATAATTGTAATAATTATAATAATAATTTTTCAGGCTCAGCCTTTCAGAAAATTGAGAGTTCTGAGGTCAACTTTGGACGTTAGAAAATCGCCACTTTGAAAGCCCCCCATTTCGTCAATTTTATGGGACAAATTAAAAAAAATATATTTTTGGAATCTATTCCTAATTATCTTTAAAATGATATACCGCAACCCTATGTAACGCTATAAAAAATATTTTACTTTGCATTTGCTTCTATGAGAGCCCCCCTGAAATAAAGATTTTTATAACTTTCTAGATTCGGTGGGAGGCCATCAGTTTACATATTATGTTAAAATTTGAAGTAAGTAATTACGTTCAGTATTTCAGAAGTTATAAGGCTCTGACAGACGGACGGACGGACGGACAAGTGCAAATTCACTCAAGTAGACTCAGAGACGTTCGCTTCGCTTGGTCAAAAATAAGTGTTTGTACTTTGTGTTCCTTACCTGTGCATTTGCTAGTCGTTCATCCGAATGTGTTGAAACTTTGTAAAGTTGTTGGCACTTGCTGTTGAGTAAAAGTTTCTGACATAGTACTATCACAGCATAAGTATAATATATCCAATCAGTGGATCCAGACCCATACAAATAGCAGTACTTTTACACCTACCTACACATTCGCATACACCTCCAAGCTGCATACTAATTTTGCTAGAACTAAATATAAATACCTAAGTGTGTTAGGTGTGCACATACAGGAGTGTGTTAGTAAATAGGTTAAGTATATAACGTTTTGTTTAATTTGTAATAATTGTAAATTGGAATATTTCTGGACAATAAATTGATTTATTTATTACTTAATTTTGCATTGAACATTTTGTCAATGTAGAAATAACATCCCCCATCTGCCTCTGTACACCCAGCATCGTTGCTCTGTCTAAACAACTCCCTCAGATGACTGGTAAAAGTTTATTTAAATAGAACAGAATTTGAATGATATTTCTATGTTACTCTATGTTTTACATCTACTGTTAGCGATGTTTGAAAAGTGTAAACAAAATTCGAATAAAAAATTATGTTTGATTCTTTTTAGCTCTGATCACTATACCTACATCAAACATGAGTGTACAGCATCCAATGCAAGAGACGTACAAGTACCACAGTGTCCCCTTTGCGGATCCCCAGTGCCGGGGAAGAGAGATGAGCCCCCAGATGTGGCTGTGAGTGCTCATATAGACAATCAGTGCATGTCTGACCCAGCGAAGGAGAGGAGAAAAAAGGTCATTATTAATTTTAATCCTCTATCATTTATTTATTACTATTATAATTAGACTATGTCCACATGGATAAATTTTTATTTATTTCCGTGGGAGCTCCCTAATTTTCCAGGATAAAAAGTAGCCTATGTACTTCCCCAGGATATACTAAATTTCATCAAAATCAATTGAAAATATGGGTTGTGAAAGCGTAGCAGACAGGCACACTTTCATATTTATAATATTAGTATGGATTGCTTATTCCTACATTTATTGAACTGTCTAAAATCTAAATTCTTAAGGTATGCTCAAACCAAAAGCCAAGCAGCAAGTACCAAGGCTGTGGGATATGTCCTTCCCTGAAATGCAAATTATCTCTGTACCAAATTTCTTCACAAGTGGTTGAACAGATGGGTTGTGAAAGTTTAGCAGACAGAGAGACTGTTAGTATGGATTAATTATTGTAGATATCCTCGCAATGTTTTCCTTCACTGTTTTCAAGTTAAAGTGTGTCTGAGCGACCTCCGACCACCCGAAAATGAGGCCAAATGCCTCAACCACAAGGTTATCACACATACCTTTTTTGAATGCACGCAAGCGTTTCATTTCGGAATTTTTTCAATGTGTTAATTGGGTATTTGACCACTAGTCAAATCAGCAACTTCTTTTCAAACGTCAAAACGCATGCTTAGCATGGGAATTTGTATGAAATATTGAATAGTGACGTCATCAAAGTTCGACGCACTTTTTT
The DNA here is from genome assembly GCA_917051295.2 of Erebia ligea. Lineage (NCBI taxonomy): Eukaryota > Metazoa > Arthropoda > Insecta > Lepidoptera > Nymphalidae > Erebia > Erebia ligea. The sequence goes on from OU785241.1 coordinate 7,618,765, forward strand.
ACTTTAATCGATAGTTTAAAATAGTTAATCAACAAAAAACTAACAGGGGTTGTGAGGGACTTTTGGGAGATCCCCTATTTAATAATCACTGAAACATATATTTTTTTAATAGTTGTCAAATACCCAATTATGTAACAGACAACCGTTTTCTTTCTACAGGTGTTTACGAACAAATGTTCGTATAAAGGTTGTAAGACTAAGGAGATGGTGCCGCTGGTATGTGCAGAATGTTCACTCAACTACTGCCTGCGACACAGACACGCTGTGGACCACGCGTGCGACGGAAAACTGGGTGCTAAGAAACGACAAGCCGCGTATGTATTTTAAGTACAACTTCTTTTTAGGGTTCCGTACCAAAATGGTAAAAATGGAACCCTTATGGTGCGACTTTCTCCGTCCGTCCGTCCGTCCGTCACAGTCGATTATTTCAGTAACTATTAAAGCTATCGACATGAAATTTGGAACAGTTGTGTATAATAGTGGCTAAACATCATTAAAAAAAAAAAAATGTAAATTATTTTTAGTTTTATTAAAAAAGGGGGAAAATCGGGGGTTTGAAATTTCAAAGTATGATAACTATACTGAGTGGGATATCATATCAAAGGGCTATACTTCTACATTCTAAAACTGATTTTTATTTATTTTTATGCATAATAGTTTTTGATTTATCGGGCAAAATGTCGAAAAAAAATACCCCCCCCCCCCTTATCTCCGAAGTTTACCAATTGAAAAATCTGAAATAATTATGGTCAATAGAAGCTTATGTATATTTTACAGGAAAAATAAAACCAACGCTCTAACTAGCATAGTTTTTTTTATATTAACAATAAACCTCTACAAACAAAGTTAATTTTGCGGTTCATTAAATAATTCATTAATCGTAAAGCTTACTACAGGTTTGTACGGAACCCTCGGTGCGCGAGTCCGACTCGCACTTGGCCGGTTATATTTCTTTAGTATCCTGGGATTATTTTCTGCACTTAGACGCAGGCGTCCGCTGTACGTGAGACCGTACTAAGTACATATTATACTATATATATACGCCACTACGTCCGCGTGGATTAAGGTTTTTCGATCCCCGCTGGAATTCTTTAATTTTCCGAGATAAAAAGTAGCCTATGTGTTATTCCAGACTATAATGTATCTCTGTGCCAAATTTCATCCAGATCCTGTTTAGCTGTTCTTTCGCATTTATAAAATGACTAGCTGATTCGTCTGTGTGGATTAAGGTTTTTCGGTTACCGCGGGAACTCTTTAATTTTCACGAAACTCGGAAAAGTGTGTGCCCAGGAAGTTGGGTGTGTAAAGCACTAGGCTATCACTGCTATTAGAAAATAAGACGAAGAATTATAATTATTTTCTTTTGAATCATACATATTCTTGGTTACAGTAACGCAGCGATGGCACGCATGCGACAAAACGAAAGAAAAGTTCCAGACAGGAAAACGGTCGCTGCCATCGCCAGCTTCACTGCGGTACAGGGGAATATGGTAAGAAATTAGCTAATCATCCCCCCGATTATGTAAGAATTGTCGATCAAATCGTAAAAGTCCGGCGTCAAAGTAAAATAAACCATAATAGCATTGAATTAGAGCTCAATTTCGTGTACCCATTCTCATACGTTTAGGTATGTACGAGACCCTAAACGTATGAGAATGGATACACGAAATTGAGCTCCAATTTAATGCTGTTATGGTTTATTTTACTTTGACGCCGAACTATGACGATTTGATCGGCCATTCTTACATAATCGGGGGGCTTGTCCCACAAACTTATCTGAAGTGGCGATAGCGTCGCTACTCGTTAGTATACATACACGACTCTACAAAAAAAATTTCGTTCTTTGTCTTAAAGTTTATTTTATGATTTTTCGGTTATTTATGCACAAAAACGAAAAGAAAATACCTTTTTTTGGTATAAAGTGTGCTTTTGTTATAGATAAAGTACTAATACTCATTTTTGATTTATTTTATAAATTTAAATTAATTTTAATACATTCAAAAATACCGCGCGATCAGAGTGGGGTTTTTACGTTCACATAGTGCCGCTAGATGGCACTCGAGTGATAAACAACGATCAGGTTTTTTGTACAAGTCTAGAAAAACTTAAAATGTCGTCGCGAACGTGTAAATAAAAATGCAAACTTTTTCATGTCATATATATTTTTTTCGTCTAATTACGACCTAAAATATCGAAATTCTGTGCTTGACAAGTCAAAGTCAAATTTTGTATTGACCCGTGTAATTGTACAGGTGGCCCAAATAGTGACGTCCAAAGAAAAAATTTAGATTCCTCGTACCTAGACCTATCAGAATGTATGTTCAGCGATTTTTGATAGTTTCCGAGTTATAATTTTTTAAAGTTTTGTCGTGAGATTTCTGAGGGAGTGTGTGTTAAATATTTTTTCTTTTTATTTAGTGTTTTTTTCCGAAAATTTTTTTTGTGAACATGCTTGCTATAAAGTGTGCTACTTTGCATAAAATAATTACCATCATAACATTAGCCCGATTCGGAAAATTTTTGGTCGAAAGTGAAAAGTTTACGTTCGACAGAAGTAGAGACGAATTTTCAACTTTAGATTAAAAATACTTAAACCTGTCTACGTCACTTCCGACAAATTTCAAAAACTTTTGGGGTTCCTAATCTTCCCTTAATAGTTAAAAAATTTGGTACTTTAGGGGGCATTATTGTGAGAAATCGGACTTCAAATGTGGTAAGGCGGTAATTTCGGAGCTTAAAATTTGATTCTTAAAATTGAGATTCGCCTATTTTTGACTATTTTATGGCTAATTGAAGTAGGAAATTTTTGAATTTAGGTATTTTCTACAAAAATAATCGATATTTTTCGATTAAGTGACTTCAAGGTTACGTAAAAGTTATTTGGATTTTTTTAGTTTTTTACAGTCAGTAGGCCAAAAAAACCGAGTTGCATCAGGTTAGGTACTAAAATAGCTTTATCCTAGTATCCTTCTCTCAATAAAGTATAGCTTTTCCGCACCTACAAGCATTTTTTCCTGTTTTTGTCGGCAGCATTGTAAAGTATTGCTGGCAAAAACCGGTAAAAAAACTTGTAGGTGTGTCGGCTCCGACACATACATTGTATCAGCTATAACGATATATTATCGGTGTCGTGTCGGTTAGTGAAAAAGCGTCATAGGGTCCATACATTTCTGTGCCCCGATATCGGCGATGATACAAATCCATACTAATATTATAAATGCGAAAGTGTGTCACTTTGTCTGCTATGCAATCATGGACCATCTTTTCCCATAGATAAGTTGCAGCCCGGGAATCAAAATATCTAAATCAAGTTGCGGGCATAATCTTGTAATAACAATAACAACACCTTGTAACCATTTAATTTTGTACGTAATGAATGTTTGTTGACAAAAAAAAAATTGGCAGTCATAGGGACTGCTGATAGCAGTGAAAATGAATATTTAAAATAATTAATTTAATAAATTTATACTATATATATATATATGTATATTATATTTAAAATAATTACAATATAAACCTTAAAACTAAGGCATTAAAGTTTAATTACGAATATCGTATATTTATATTTAAGACCTTTTGTCTTCGTAACAACGCGAGCATGGGGCAGCGAGGTTTTGGTGACGCGAATCCACAAGTTTACCCCCTACCAAAAAGTGCTCAACGCGCCTAAAGAAGTTTTCATTTCAATAAGGATTTATTGTTTTTGCAGTCCGAGGACGAAGCCCTAGCGCACGCATTAGCGCTGTCCATGCAGGAACAGAGCGGAGCCCCCACCAGAGAGACCACCATCATCCGCGAGCTGGCTAGACAAAGAGTAGGCGGCGAACAGAACTCACGTTGTTCTGTGTCCTAGCGCTCTCCACCCGCTAGCTCCTACACTAAGGCCGGCCATACACGGACTGCTCGAGCAGTTAGCCAGTGATCCACATACACGGACTGCTTTGCACAACAGCTTGACGCTACCATTGATAACTGCTGCCAACTGCCCGAAGCAGTCGCAACTGCTCGAGCGATTCCATGTATGTGTGTACATAGAAGACTGTAGTTCACTATGCAGTCGCAGCTAGAAGCAGTCCATCCTGACTGCTTCAAGCTGGCCATGTATGGCCGGCCTAAATGGTTGACTGAAGGAAAAAGATAGGCCGGTGCAAGAAAACGGTTTGCTTGCCTTTTACAGCGTGATCATTTTTGTTTCCAGTAGTAGTTAGTATCTACTCGTAAATGGAAAGGGTTAATTTAATAATAGAGATTAACTACGATAACATGGCTCACGCCTACAAATTACTGTTTTAATGTTACTGTTTCACGCTGCTAGTCGAGCAATAAATCCTTCAATAAATCCTTGGATTTATTGAAGTGAAACTTGTTAAGAATCGTTGTGATTTGAAAATTCGATGAAACGAAAAACGGCACTAAAAAGAGACACACATATTCATAATAGGATTTACCCTGCGAGAGAATGAGATAGAATACAAGTTATATTTATCTCATTCTCTCGTAGGCTACTTTTCTGAGTCTTGTTGGCTCTCTGTAAATACTTTCACAAATACTTTCAAACATTTTGAATTTTGGAGGGGAGAGAATGTTATCGTAGTTAATCTCTATTATTAACCTCTCAAGGGCTGCTTCTCAAACTAAAAAAACTTTTGATGCACAAGTTACAAGTTTTTTGAAAACTTGTAAATGATACATAAGCGGTTGCGTGGATTCATTTCATCTTGCAGGAGCCAAGTCATTGAATATTTTTGGTTTTTTATGAAAAGGCATTTTTTAAATCAGACTTAAATAAGTTGTTACATTACTATTTTTAACTTTGACTTCGTTAACAGTATTTTTAACTTTGACTTCAATTTTGCAAATATTTTTCACTTTCCATACTAAAACTCCGTCCATCTTCTTCCTTTAGTCTATGTGACTGCATCAATTAGATGTGATCGGACCACAAATTTTGAAAAAAAAATACAATCATCGAAACAAATATTCCTTGATATTATTGTTTAAGTCCTTATTTGGGTATTTAACAGCTAGTCAAATCAGGTTCTTTTTTTTCAAACTTTAAAATGCGCGCTTAGTATAGGATTTTGTATGAAATACTGAATTGTGACGTCATCAAAAGTCAACGCACTTTTATACTTTCATTGATAATTTAAAATGGTTGTCAAACATAAAATTAACAGGAGACGTGGAGGCAGATCCAATATATAATATCACTAAAAAAATATTTATTTGACTAGTTGTGAAGTACCCAATTCAAGCTACATTATACTTACTTGAACGGTAATAGGCAGCGGCCAAACCCGATTTTAGGACAAGACTGAACTTCATTTGATAGGAGAATATATTAATTTGATTTGACCAAATTTCATGTTGTGTTGTGTGTGTGTTTTATGAAATGTCATAATGATTTATTGAGGCGTAGAATTAGGCCTATTGCGTATTATAAGAAAATTTCTTGTGTTTTATCTATACTCTTTTAATATTATAAATTATAATTAATGTGAAAGTTTGGATGGATGTATGGATGGATGTTTGTTACTCAATCATGCTTGAACGGCTGAACGGATCTGGATGAAATTTGGCACAGAGATAGATTATAGTCTGGAATACACATAGGCTTCTTTTTATCCCGGAAAATCAAAGAGTTCCCGCGGGAACTAAAAAACCTCAAATCACGCGGACGAAGTCGCGGGCATCAATTAGTAAGTAATATCTCATATTTTGTATGCGCGTGTCTGATTCGACACTAGAAAATTATCTTGTAATATGTATGGTCTCATACAACAATCATTGCGGCTGAATTTCTTTGAATTATGTGAATAAGATACAAGACATTATCTTATAATACGCAATAGGCCTTATAACTTTAATTTCATTTGTAGGTCATTTTCGACTTATCACTAACTGATATATAATTTAGGGAAATTGTTTAGTTTTACATAAATCTGTTACGAATTTCGATCTTTTTGTAAATATTTGTACCTAATGTTTTTACAACCTTTTATTTAACTTGTGAAAACATTAAGTATGTGTGTAAAATGTGTGTTTGGGTCAAATCTTGCAACAGAATTTTAAAACAGTTATCCCCAACCGATTGAGTTACACGTTTAGTTTGGATGACAATGCATGATTAGCTAAGTGACGTCATTCTAAATCCAATATGGCGGACTCCCAAAGTTATTTTGTATGCACCCCTAAAATATAGATATCAATTGAAAGGGTTTGCTAAGAAGAATATAAAAAATAAAATGACGTCACACTAAATTCAACATGGCAGACGATTGTTTTTAAAAATGCTTTTTAGTGATTTAAGACTTATTATCTTAAAATCGGGTTAGGCCAACAAATTATGTATAGAATGGTGCTGACTCAGTTGTATACAAATTGACGAAAACGAGTGATATATTTTTCACCTATGGATAAAGATTTGAATACTTTAAGAAGTGTAAATTTTATGTGTAGAACCAAATAAGCACAACAGCTGATCATTTATAATTAAGTACAATGTTGCTGACTATGTCACCTCACTTTGAATTTATCATGATATAATATGCATACCCAAAATTCACAAAATATCTTGCATTGATCGAAATAAGTAATTAAGTATTTACCATAGAAAGTAAAAGACCAATTTTTAGCTTAATGATTATAATTAAATTCTATAAATTATATTACTAAATGACGTGCCTGTGGATTAATGTTTTTTTTTATTTCCCTGGTAATTTCTGGGGTAAAATGTGTCAATTCTGTCATCTGTCAATTCAATTATAAGCTCTCTCCATCCCAAATTAAATCCGATTCGGTTCAGTCGTTGTTTCCTGAAGGAGTAACAAACATTCAAACTTTCACATTTATATTATAACCAAAATTTTAATGAATATAAAATTAAAAATACCAGCGTCTATTTAAATAACTTCTTATGAATTTGTTTTCTATGAATTTTTGTATTCTGCTAGTGTAAAAAGTAATTTTTATGCATGTTCATTTAAATACGATAAAATGTTTAATCAATTCTTTTAATAAATTATTGAATTGAATTACATTTGTTATATTTTTAAATGTAAATAAAAGATTTGTACCTACTTATGTTTAATTTTGTATAATTTAACTTTGTACTTAAGATAGGGTGAACGAGTCATAGAATTCGATTATGCGCTTCATTAATATTTATTAATATAAGCTTATACTTACTTAGTTTTATTTAATTAACTATGATACATTTTACTTATGTGTTATACATCATTCCACTGCTGGGCAAAGGCTCGACATATTTAGGCTGCTTAAGGGCTTATTCACCCAACTCCATATAGAGCAAGTCATTTTCCAAATGATAAACTCCAAGAGTTTTGATTTTATCTGTATCCACAGTTGATATGTCATCAAACTTAATTTTGGCCATCTCTTTTTCATCTGGCCACTTCCACCCACCATCTAATGACTTTGATGCAATAGCTCCAACTACATAATATGGGGACAAGGACGATACGATTTTCCCGGGGAACAAACATCCTTCATCTCTAAATACGACTGTGGTTCCAGGCAGAATTGTAGCAAATTTCGAAGTGTTGGGTTGCACCTTTTCAGCGCATTCAGATGTACGTTCTGTTTCTTCAGTCTCATCCATAATTAAATACTCTTCAACAACAACTTCATTGCCTATATCTAACTCCATTGCCATATCTTCTTCTAAAGATACGTCTACATGTGATTCCATTTCGATACCCTTACTTGTGTGTTTGAGGTTGGTGGTTGGTTGATTATATTATTTAGTTCATTACACTCATTTCCTTTATCCGAGTCTTGCTAGATTTTAATTCTGTGTCCTTTGTTTTTGACTCCGTTGGTGTTCTGTGTTTTCCTCCATCATTTTCGTTTTCTTTTTCCTGCTTTTCGTATGTTTTCGATCCCGTATTCTTTGTGTTTTGTTCCACATTCTTTTTTTACGCTGAAATGTTCTCGTTTTCTTTGTCTTGGCTTTTGATCTTCCTATTTTTAACCGACTTCCAAAAAAGGAGGAGGTTCTCAATTCGGCGCGTATGTTTTTTCAAGCCTTGAGAACGACTCCTTTCCACAGGTGTCTTAGAAACAACTGAACTCTTTGGATTGGTAGGCGGCTTTGGATTCTTATTCTTGGCTTCAGCTTTATTCTTGTAGAATTGCTCAACTTCCTCCACCGACACGCTTCTACCAGCAATAACCGGCATTTGAAATTTTCTTTGACTTTTGGTTCCTAAATAATTTTCACGCAATTTCGCCCGATAGCACTAGAAACTTTCACCTAAATATTCCTTGGCAGTTTGGGAATCAACAAAAGTTTGTTTGTAAATCCCTGTTGCTCTAAAACCTACCTCAAGGTTAGCTTTATACTGTGGAGCACCCAAATTGAGTTTTTTGACGAGTGCCGTATAGCAGTTTTTCGATAGAGCAATAGTTTTTCTTCCTCTTGTAGTTTCTCTTCCGTTATGAAGGACGCTTCTCCAATTGAGGCGTGGAATTTACAAAGGGGTTAAGTGCCAAAATGCGAATTATGGGAAATTCAACATTTTAATTAAAACAAACTTAAAAATTATTAAATTTTAATTAAAATGTTAAAATTTTTAACATTTTAATTTTAGTTTTTTATTTTGAGACATTTTTATTGAATCAATATCTATATGGATATTATTATGAAAACAATTGAAATGGGCAATGTTTATACACTAATCAATTAGACAATTTTGAACTCATAATAACAAGTGTCTGTTTTTTTTTTTTAATTTTATATCCCGCTTGTGGAAATGCACTTACGCATCCCTGTCGGATGCCACGCTCCCATATAAGATGAGAGCGCAGCCACCGACAGGGTATGTGGGACTCCTGGTTACCCAGACTACCCACTAAAACCACCAGCGGTCCTACCTAACCTGCTGCTATGGCTAATGCAGCATCCTTTATTCCTAAATACTTAATCCTAAATTCTCGTACAACCTATAAGTTACGCGCCTACCAATTGTAAAACCTATACTACTATTAGCACTATACTTTCTATCGTCCTGTGTACTTAAAGTAGACCTAAAGCTAAAGGTATGTTGTATGGAGGTTTTTTTTTTTTTTTTCCAAACAGATGTAGTGACTTACACAAATTATATAAAACTAATGTCAGCGATAATATGCACTGGTATTTTTTTTTTTCACTTTCCAAACAGATGTAGTGACTTATACAAATTATATAAAACTATATACACTATATACACGCTACACTGCAAATAAACATTTCACTAACTAGGTGCCTGCTTACAACGGTTACTAGTCCCGACCGACTTAACTACCCTTCTGGCAAACTCCAGGAAGCCGCCCCGGGAGTCGTTGTTGACCAATACTCGTAGGTTGTCCTTCGTGAGTGGGAGTACGACCCTGCACTCACACTCATATCTGAGTGCTATATTTGTTTTATTTAGAAGTCAACAAACCTTATTACAATATACAAGTAAAAAATCAAGCCTCTTCAAACGTTTTTTTACACAACAAGCTTGAACCTAAGTTGTCTTGTATGACAAGTTTCAAATATCGGTAAAAAACGGGGTCATGTTTCAGCTTACTTTCTAAGAATAATATGGGTCCAGTGACTTTGGTTACATGTTTATGTTAAAGTGTGGTTCAAATACTGATTACAAACAAAGGCTCAAGTGTTAAAAGTTGATGTTTTATTTTTTATAGATTTAAAAACAAACCACTTGAAATAGTGGTACTCCAGAAGTTTGGATCATAGGCTGAATTCTATTGCTCATAATCTAAATCTAAAACATCCAACAATTAGGTGAAATTTACAAATGTAATTATTCATTAAAAAGGCTTATCGCCTTACAAAAACATTTAATAATTCGAAAACAAAACAGCCAAGTTTACTACCAAAGTTAGGTTAGCAGTGGGTACAGAGGCTATCTATAGTATGGATATGACTTTGAGTGGAGTCATATTTGCAAAGTTACATACATATTTTATTCTACTAACATATTTGTTAGAAATTACTTAGAACCAAACAATTTTTAAAAAAATTAATTAAAAGTGCGATAATCAAATGAAAGTAAAAAATAAGCCAAAAAAAAAAAGATAAAACCGAGTGGTGACACATTTGCATACATAAATATGGTAAAACGGAAAAAATATGCAGAACTTATGCAAACAAAGAAAAAATATACACAAAAAAAGGAAAAAATATGCAGAACTTATGCAAACAGGAAAAAATGTACACAAAAAAAGGAAAATATATGCAAAAAAGGAAAAAAAAATTATAAAAAATTTCAACAAATGACAAGCCGCCTGGTAATGTTATACGCACGTCACGAAAGGATGTCAATGGAATCTGCTGAACCGATTTTGATTTTGATTTGGTTTTGCAGAGAAAAAAAAAATTGTGAAAGTTAAAAACGAACAAACTTGTGGTACAAAAGTAATATACATATAAAAAATATATAAAGTAATAATAAGTAGTATATAAATATTAAATCAATATATACATACTAAGTATATACATATATATACAGCTAACGGTGCCTCAAAAAAGCAGCCAATACACGCGAACTTTTTGCACCCAGCGCAATACGTGTGCACGCGTTTCTTGCATACTAGGCACAAGCGACGATGCCGCTGATGGCCAAGTAGCGGTAACTCGGCCACATGGTGGGTCCTAAAAGATTCGGTGTCTAGCCCTAAGTTAGGATCCACGACTGTAGAGCGTCGAGAGCAATGCTTCTCGAAAAGAGACAATATTAAAGATTTTCTAAAAGTAGAGTGTGCTATACGAGAAGAAGATCGTTTACATATTATAATATATGCATTTACTACATATTAATTTCTTAGGTATAAAATTGTTTTTAAAAATCGTGACAAGTGTCCGAAGTCTCCCTGTACCTGGGGTGACTTAGGACATATTCAGGGGAGATTTAGGACATAAATAAAAACATGGTTAATTGAATAATATTTTATTTAAATTACAAAAAAAAATTATTGCAGTTGAAACTCATCCAAATTGCAATTAAAGTACATCATACCCTGAAACCAAGGCCTCTTATCCTCTGATGGAACTGGCAATACAAGCACTACGTCCTCATAGGTTACAAAAGCTTCTTCTTCATTTGTTTGCACAAATCGATTAGAATGCATTTTCCTTTTATAAAACTCAACATTACTAGTGGTTCGCCGCGAACTGAGACCTCGCGGTATCCATAAACTTACAGAGCGCCATCTATGTGAAGTTCTGTTAAAAATAGTGAAGCTCATTGAAAATTAAATAATTTCGTTTCCTTAGAATATTTATCTAATTTTAGTATTTGTTGTTCAAGTACAGGATATAATTCAAATAAGTGATCAAGTTTCAGGCTCAGCCTTTTCTTTTTAAGCACAAACGAATAAATTTGTACAGAGCGCCATCTATTGACAACATTGTGAAGTTTGTTAAAAATACGTATGCTCATTAAAAATTAAATAATTTCGTTTCCTTATAATATTTATCTAATTTTAGTATTTGTTGTTCAAGTACAGGATATAATTCAAATAATAAATCAAGTTTCAGGCTCAGCCTTTCAGAAAATTGGGAGTTCTGAGGTCATCTTTGGACGTCAGAAAATCACCACTTTGAAAGCCCCCCATTTCGTCAATTTTAGTGGAAAAATTAAAAAAAAAATATTTTTGGACTCCGTTCCTCATTATCTTTAAAATGATATACCGCAACCCTATGTAATGCTATAAAAAATATTTTACTTCGCATTCGCTTCTATGAGAGCCCCCCTGAAATAAAGATTTTTATAACTTTTTAAGCCATATTCGGCGGGAGGCCATCGGTTTACATAGTATATTTAAATTTGAAGTAATTACGTTCAGTAATTCAGAAGTTATAAGGCTCTGACAGACGGACGGACGGACGGACAAGTGCCAATTCACCCAAGTAGACTCAGAGACCTTCGCTTCGCTCGGTCAATAACCTCCAGCAGCTTTTTTAACAACCTTTGCTGCATAGTTACGACCTGATTGTTTTCCACATCCATAGACCTTAACTATTATAAACCTTCAATGTTGTATACACTCTCACCAGAAGAGATTTGTTGGTCAATTGACTCATCTGATGATGTTTCCGGAACCGTTTTTATAACCTTTTCTTGTTGGTTATCAGTGGCTATCATGCACCTACCCTTACGTCGTCCTCGATTATTAATATTTGATTTCCGTGGAGCTGCTTTAGGAAAAAGACTGATTTGCTGCAGGGAAACATATGAATCAGTGGACTTTTGACAACTTGGTGAAGTTGCGATTGTTTTTCCTATTCCTACTTCTCCTACTTTATTTAGAGTTTTTGATGTTCCTGGAACATGAGAACTAGTTGATGGCAAATCAATAATATTCAGATCAGCACTATGAGTTGAGGAAATTGATGGAGTCCTTGATGGGGTCCTAACACCTGTAGGAATTGCTGGTGTTTGTACATTATTGTCATCGTCATCGGGTCGATCTAATGCAATAAGTTGTCCAATTAGTGAAGGTGAGACACATTCATCATTATTTTCAGATGTTTCTGGCATAAGACTGATGACTCTCTGGTCGATCTGACACATAAGATGATAAAAAATCTTGTTCCGTAAATATATTTTTATCTAAGGGCCAAATACCAGTACATCTAAATCCAGATTTTATATTTGTAGGATTAGCAGCTCTATCCCACGCCTGAAGACAAAGGAGAATGGGCAAAAATGTATGAACGTTGGTCTACCTATCCAACACTAACGCCCTCTATGGAAATAAGAAGCTAGTAAGTCCATAATCAAATTACGGCTAGCGTATATATGTCTAAATGGATGGGAGTTTTTCTCAAATAAAAAAAAGAAAATGCTTTAAAATACTGTATATTTTTATGTTACCTTCGTTTATCATCAATTTTAACTAATAGTTATATCAAGAATAACATTGTTTAGGTTACCAGCAGGCGGTACGAAACCGTCCTGATGTCTAGCCCAACATAAATACCACAGTATTGAAATCACATGTGCACAAGTACCAATTGTACGACGTCCAGTTAAACACGTACAGTAATAATACTTAAATGCATCTCTTCCTTCTACATTTCTGACAACTAATATATAGGTATAATATTGTCTGGCTCGGGTATGGCGGGACTGTATCCTGGCCCTCAGAAGAGACACCTCATTACCTACTTCTATGTCAAACTCATTCAAATCATTTAGGTCATACTCTCTGTATAGTTCGATTACGTATAAACCGTTATTTAAATGTTCAGCACAGTATGATGCCGCTATCTTGATATGGTATGTTCCCAAAGCGATGAGAATCAAGTGTTCTTCTTCCAAATGCGGGAAATCCGCAAATTCTGGAAGGTTAGCCGCCATAGATGAAAACGCGACCCTTTGTCTGTTGTAAGTTTTGTACCTTGTTGGATGTGTGTGGTGGCAGCGTAAGGATAACAATCCCATTTGTCTTGCAAAAATTCAATCCATCGACGGACAAATGAGAGTCATGGTTGTCCATGATTAACAAGACTTTATTCTCAACGGAACAATGTACATTCTGAACAAAATATTCTAGTACCTTCAAAAAGTTCTGGCTGGTCATCCAGCCAGAAGGGTATGCCAAGCCAAATCCTGATGTCTCTGGGATTCCCTGCATCATTTTTTTTTGTCAAACCGGTGGCGAGGAAATACCCAAACCGGTGGTAACGCATGACCAGCTGCGCTTATGATTCCTACCTGCGTTACCAACTCTCCTCTTTCTCTAGAGGTCACTTGTCCTACTTGGTGCTGCCCTTTCTGAGCAACGACTTTTGGAACACGCTGCACTGTGGTGATCCCAGTTTCATCAAGGTTATAAATCTGGGAGGGTGTGAAATTATATCTTGTTATAACATCTTGAAGTTTATTTTGATTTCTGCTACAGTTGCTGGATTGAAACTTGTCATTCGTGCAAGACTTGCAGCTTCAGATGTCCGTATTGAAAGATTAGGGTTACGTTTTAAAAATGATGAGAACCAATCAGGACCAGCACATTTAGATTCTTTCCATTTTTGTGGATATTTAATACCATTTCTTTCTGCATATTCATAAGCTAAGCGTCTTGTAGCTTTAGGTGTGAGGCCATGAAACATTGATGAGCATTTAATTAAATATTCAGCTAAAGAAGCTTCCATGGATGGAGGGAAAACTTGGCTTTTCCTGAAATTCGTTGTTAAATCAACAGTTTCAATAATATTCTGATGTTTAGTCTTTTTAAAATAATCAAAAAGTCTTGATTTGCTAATACCATGTTTAGCAGCACTCTTTCTTATAATCAAATTATTTATTCGCACATCTTTTATAGCTTCTCTCAATGCTTCGGGTGAAAATATACGGTCAGTTTTTCTTTTGTAGCATCTGGGCATCTTTTTATTTTTATCTGCAACAAAAAATAATCTTTCAGACATAATGAACGTAATATCTTTAAAATATGGTACAATGGGGAGACATCGGACATCCTGTCCGAAGTCTAACCAAAGGCACAGATTTAAAAATATTAAAAAATATGTTAGAAAGTATGTCGTTTAATAATAATTACCAAGTTTCCAAATGCCCCCTGATAATCAATCACTTCGAAGAAAATTAGCAAAATATCAATTAATGGTCGTAACTGGCACATAAGCACTTCACTAACAATCAAAAATTTTACATCAGAACACCAAAGAAACAATTATTAACTCTCCCAACTTATTTTGCGTAGCGAACTGTCAAACGACTAGTTCAAAACAATAAAAGCAGTATTTCCAACATATTGACCACAGACAACTTTGTTCTCACATTAATATAGCGGTAAATTTAAAGGTGTCCGTTGTCTCCCCGTGTCCAAAGTCTACCCGGGCTCCCCTACCGTGTGGCCGTTGTTCTCATGACCATCGAGAAGTCGAAAAACAATGGCCGGCGTAGATGCGTCCAGAGGATCTGAAGGATCCTTCTGTGCGTGGCCCTTATGGGTGTGAATCTCAAACCGCCACAAATAGCCGGTTGTCGATTCACACAGCTCATAAGTTTTCACACCAATGGCAGCGGCTTTGTTTGGAAGATGTTGGTTGATAGACAACCAACCTTTCCACTGCAGCAGAGACTCGTCAAGCGCGAGATTCTGCTGCAGACTGTACATTTCTTGAAATTTTTTATTTAAATGGTCAACCACCGGTTTTATCTTATAAACTTTCGCCTCGGAGACCCCTAAGTTTAGGTCACGCAGTCCCTCATTACGGTTAAAGTGTAAGGCTTAGCAGCTGAAACCTCCTGAGAGACATATGTGTGCAGAATATGTCAGGGTTCAGGCTCCAGTACTCTTCGATGCGATTTTTCAGAACGAAACCCATCGCAAGGACAATGGCGAGATACGTATACAACTCGTTAGTTGTCGTATCTCGCCATTGTCGGATGCGGCTGGTGCGATGGATATCGTTCTGAGAAATCTTGAGATCTTCTAATTCCCTGGCATATTCATTTGTGTCCGATACTATATGCTCCATAATCTGCCGATCCCAAATGGATGTAAAGATCTCATATGGGTCGACACATAGAGTAGTCGGCCCTACATTGCTGTTCGAAAACGTCTCTCTCCTCACCTCTGGTTTGAGAGGAGGATTTGGGAACGCCCTCCATTCAAAGTTATAAAAATCTGGGCCGAATGCAGGCCCCGTTGTCGTCGACTCGCCGCTGTCCTGTACCGAATGCCGCGAGGCGGGAGGGGAGAGCGTGACGGGATCTTCACCTTCGTCCTCGTCGGGACGGGAGCCTTCACCCTCGTCCTCAGGGACATCCAAAAACATTCTTTCAGATCGAGGGATGAAGGGCGGCGGCTCCTCGTCGTCGCTATCCGACTCCACTTCGCTCCCTATTAACAAATGATAATAATCAAGTAGATACATAATTTTCACCTGAAATTGAGACACATCAAAATCAGTAGCTTCTTACCAAAGTTTATAAGGTACTCTATGTCCTCATCCCGCAGCGCGCCCTGGTAACTTCGCTGGGGTGGCGGGATGGGGGAGGAGCTGTCCTCGCGACATTCGACGAACCTGAACCAAGAGCAGTTTTGTAACTTTCATTCTTTCATTCATAACTTTAACTCTTACATTCATAAATAGAAAAAAGGAAGTAACTCACATTCCAGGCGACGGGGGCAGCACGAGGGATGCAGATGCTGCTGCTACTGCAGCCGGTGCTGCTGAGGTTGATGGTCTAGAAAAAATAAAAATGTTTTGTAACTCCTTCCTGCAACTATTTCATTCTTGTAAGCCATAAATAGAACAAAGGAAGTAACTCACATTCCAGGCGGCGACGGGGAAGCACGGGGGATGCAGATGCTGCTGCTACTGCAGCCGGTGCTGCTGAGGTTGATGGTCTAGAAAAAATAAAAATGTTTTGTAACTCCTTCCTGCAACTATTTCATTCTTGTAAGCCATAAATAGAACAAAGGAAGTAACTCACATTCCAGGCGGCGACGGGGAAGCGCGGGGGATGCAGATGCTGCTGCTACTGCAGCCGGTGCTGCTGAGGTTGATGGTCTAGAAAAAATAAAAATGTTTTGTAACTCCTTCCTGCAACTATTTCATTCTTGTAAGCCATAAATAGAACAAAGGAAGTAACTCACATTCCAGGCGGCGACGGGGGGAGCGCGGGGGATGCAGATGCTGCTGCTACTGCAGCCGGTGCTGCTGAGGTTGATGGTCTAGAAAAAATAAAATATCGTTAGTAAAGCACCTAGACCTCAGAATAATATACAAGTAGTACTACTTACGGGGGCCAGTTGCGCCTCCTCCTCTTCACTTGGGGCTGTTCAGACGGCTGGCCGTGGAGCCAGGCCTCTACGGGGACGAGGATTAGTCTGAAATCAAAAGCCGTAATTACCAAACCACCTAAATCAGAATATTTAAAAAAAATATTAAAAGCAAATCAAAACAGCATGCTTACTCGTCAAGCGCCTGAGGACGTCTTGCCCCACGGCCTAGAGCAGGGCCGCGCCCACGAACTCGACCGCCGCGGCTTCGAACGGCCCCCACATTCACCACCTCCGGCTGCACCAGCTGCATCGGCTCCACCGGCTCCACCGGCTGCACTGCTGCGGGACCCCCTCCCCTCCCTCCCCGGGTGCGCACACCCCTCCCTCGCGAAGGTCCTGCGCGAGGACCCCTCGTGCGTGGCCTGCGAATTCTAAAAGCACATGGGTACATGCTAAATCGTTAAAGTAAAACATACATACATATTTCATACATACTTCTAAAATCATAAAACTTCCTTTACCGTAGTTGGGTAAAAATTTTTTTTTATAATATCTATTAATAAACCCTACACATAAATATTAAAAAAACAAATATAATAAAATAACAAACATACATACATACATACATACTTCTTCTAGTTGGATAATTTTTTTTATGTCTAATAATAAACCCTACGACATTATTTTGAAATGCAAAATGCAATGAAAAAGGAATAAAAAAAAACTAATATAAAATTAAAAATGAAAAACAAATAAAAAACGACAAAAATTTAATCCATTACCCCTCTCCATAGTAAGCGTACAGACAGGTATTCAAAATGCAAACAAAATGGCCGCGAACGCCGAACCTCGATTACGTAAGCGGCTGGCACGACGCCTCTAGGATGTCGATATATCCTGATCGTATTTCTTTTCAATATTTTGTAAAATTTAATCAAAGATTCACAAATTAAACACTTGTTTTAGGTGTAGTATCATATTTAAACCTTCTCTCGTTTCAAATGATGGCGCGTCCTGAAATGTCTTTATAAAGCATTCACTCATACCATAAACTGTCTCGAAAGAGCAACTGTATGATCTTATACAAGACGCCTTTTTTCCTCAAAAAACAAATTTTCTACCTTTTCACTGCCACGCCCAGCTGCAATTAAAAAGTGCTTTCAAAATGTCAGGTCAGTTTAAATCGTTGCAACTAAATGTAAGAAACCACGTGGGTGCACCGAGATTTCTTACCATAGCTAAAATATCACTCGATGCTCGTTGCCAGTAGGCATTGGAACCTGGCAAATTTCTCATATTTAGATGAATATTTTCCACTAAATCACCAGGCCTTTAGTCTCCTTGACGCAACATTTTGACGTGCTCTATAAAATTCCATTACCGACAGAGCGTAAAATCTATATCTATCTATACTTATAATAAAACTGTAACAGGTCCAATTCTGTACATTGAAGATATTTTGAAAATTTTTTTTGGAGGGCACTCACTATTCGATACTGAAGCCAAATCTGTAATTTTTTTCAGTCTGTCTGTCTGTCTGTCTGTCTGTATCTTGGCCGCGCATCACGCCGAAACTACTGAATGAATTCAAACGAAACTTGGCACGATTTGAGCCCATACTACGAGGTAGGACATAGGATACTTTTTATCCCGAAATTCTACCCCCGAAGGGGTGAAATAGGGGTTGAAAGTTTATATGAAAGTCCTTAATTTCTCAAGTTATAGCCATGGAACTTGATATATGAGCTGCGGGTTGAAAATGAAAACATATGTGTTTCACAGTTTTTCAAAATTCCACCCCCAAAGGGGTGAAATAGGGGTTGAGAGTTTGTATGAAAATCCTTAATTTCTCAAGTTATAGCCATGAAACTTGATATATGAGCTGCGGGTTGAAAATGAAAACATATGTGTTTCACAGTTTTTCAAAATTTCACCCCCGAAGGGGTGAAATAGGGGTTGAGTTTGTATGAAAATCCTTAATTTCTCAAGTTATAGCCATGAAACTTGATATATGAGCTGCGGGTTGAAAATGAAAACATATGTGTTTCACAGTTTTTCAAGTGTAAACACAGATGTAGTTCAGTATAAATTTCGGTAAGTATTCCAAATTTAAATCACATTCTCCCCCTAGAGGATGAATGAAATTCAGTACAATTTTCTTTCCCTGTTTTTAACAGATTAAAAATGACTATTGTTATGTTCACTTTTTGTGGCATAGAATGTCACTTTTTTGAGCAAGTGGTACGAAAAACTCATTTATATATTTAAAGTACCTAGGTATATATTTGGACAGTTAGCAACATTTTTGGTCAATAATTAGTAATATCCTTAGTTTTTTACGTAAAAATCTTGCAACAAGTTTGTAAGCAGGTACCTAGAAGTAGGTAACATTTATAATATTATTTTCTTAATCATTAATTAATGAGATCTTTTCAATCTAAAATAATCAGTCATTATGTTTGTACTAAAATTATCAAAATAATTATTTTCTCTTCCAGCCTTTCTTTATTTTATTAAAAATAAATATTTTATTGACACTATAATTGGGCTCCATTACAGCAGAACTATCTTTTTTTTTTTGAAATTTTATGACATACCTATCGTCTTAAAGTTGGATACGGTATGCTAGATTCTTTTGCGGCCCGTCATAAGCTTACACCGCTTAGATGTAACTTGACTGCCTTTGTCATAGCTTCTGGTAAGTGTGCCCCTTTTTTCCTGGCGGATCTTTCTAATTTTGTTCGCCCCATCCTGAAACGTAGAATACTAGTTTTCATATCGAGTGCGCAAACTGATTTTTAGCACATATTTTAAGCGCTGAGATTGGCAATTACAAAGTAAATCGCACTTGTAAGGCTAATACATTGTGATACTGTTTTTGGCAGTCGACTACAAAAGGCTACTTAGAAGTTCTGAAAACGCAGATACTATAGAGTCATTAGGGGCAAAAGCACGCACTTTTGTCTTTAAGGCAGTATTTAGCCGAAACTATTAAGATGGTACATTTGTAGCACGTTTATTAGGCTTCTAATTGATATAAAGTTCAATAAGATAACTATCAAGATTCTTTGATTATAAAGCAAACGGATGAAATCATCAGACTGCGTAAGTTTACCCCGGCCTATGGGTAAAAGTACGCAATCGTAATAGTTCGCATGTAGGATAAAAGTACAATATTCAGGATTCGTACCTTTAGTTAGGTAGGTAATAATAAAAATATAGGATTAAAAAAAAGATTTATGTCGAAAAATCAGTACACAATTAAAATAATTCAGATATAATCAACGAAATAAACTTATAAAATACTTCTAAAAGACCATAAACTAAGATAATATTATGTTCGCTTATACGTATGTATCACTTTCGCATTGGTAAAGTCAAAAGTCATAAAAAATAGATATTGCAATTCACTTAAGTTTTAAGGAGATCAAACACATGTTATATTAAAATTTCAAAAGTAAATAGGAATTCTTATTATCTAAGATACTTAATAGCTTTTGGCCTTTTTCTTGGAAATATCAATGCCTGTTGGGCCACCATCCAACAGTTCAGCTTTTGGCCTTTTTCTTGGAAATATCAATGCCGGAGGTACGAAATTTCCATTTACATTCATACACCTCACCGCAGTTATGGTCATACCTCTTTCAGCTGATACTATCTTTCCCACTACTTTTTTGCCTTTGCGAGCAATAACTTTGGGCGTTTTAGTAGGAACTGTGCTCATACCGGTCTCATCCATATTGTAAATATGATGGGGTCTAAATTTGTGTTTTTCATAAAGACTATTAAGGTTCTCGTAAAATTTTACAACCTGTGCTTTATTGAATCCGATTGCCCTAGCCAAGCTGACTGGCGCCGATTTTCGCAAACCAAGATGTTCATTTCGTTAAAGGAAGCCTTCTACCCAGTCGCGACCAGCCATTCTAAGGAAGCCTTCTACCCAGTCGCGACTAGCCATTCTATTACAGCGCGGCGGCGGTAAGCAATTTCTCTCTCGCTTACACGTATGGTGTAATTTTGATCGCTTTCTCTTTCCGGTCTCTCATAACACGTAAACTTACGGCATGTATGGGCTATGAATTACACGTGGGCTGAGCGTGTAGACCACAGATAACGGAAACAAGGGAGATATGCTAAGGGGGCGTGGTGCGAGCGAACTCATCTGGCAGAAAATAGGCCTGATGACCGTTTTTGTCTTTAGTCGGATGTCATTTGTGGGTTTCTTACCGTATATTTGGTACTAGAGGATGCTCGCGACTTCGTTCGCGTGGCATAAGTTTTTTTAATTCCCACAGGCACTCCTTAATTTTCCGGGATAAATCCTTTATCACCCTCCAGGTCCTCAACTATACCCATGCAAAAAATCACGTTGATCCGTTGCTCTGTTGCGGGGTGATTGAAGGACAAACTCTCTATTTAACGTCCTTGGGGATAACATTTTCAAAAACTGTGAAACACGTATTTCTTTATTTTAAACCAGAAGCCCAAATACCAACTTTCATGGTTATAACTTGAAAGATGAAGGACTTTCATACAAACTTTCAACCCCTATTTAACGCCTTCGGGGGTAGAATTTTCAAAAACTGCGAAACACGTATTTCTTTATTTTTTACCCGTAGTTTATATACCAAGTTTCATGGATATAACTTGAGAAATGACGGAGTTTCATACAAACTTTCAGCCCCTATTTCAGCCTCTTAGGGGTGGAATTTTGAAAAATCCTTTCTTAGTGTGCGCGTACGTCACAAAAGGAACCTACTGTCAAAATTTCAAATTTCTAGGCCCAGCGGTTTAGGCTGTGCGTTGATATATAAGTCAGTCAGTCAGGACTTTGAATTTTATATATATAGATAATACCACCAATGCAGTAGGTCCAGCGTTCAGCAGCATCCAGCACTACCAGGTAGTCATTCCACAAACAGTATACGGGATTAATAACCACGCAAATATTCACAACAGATTTATTCAGTGGCAGTTCTAATCACTACAAGACAGGCATTCTATGAACTATATTAGGCTAATAATTACAAACGATTTTTATATCGGGAACGAGAAACGAATGACGCGTTAGCTAAGTATGCGGAAGCAGCGAAGGCACTACACTGAACACTCGATCTGCGCGCGACCCGATGCCCGCCGCGGCGTGGCGCGGTGCGGGGCTCGGGTGAGAGGAGATGGTGCGAGGCGCGGTCCCACCTCATAAGCGGCAGCGGATTTGTTGTGAGCGACCGCCACATCTTCCCCCTGGCTAGACCATAGCTACTAGCTACGGTCGATAAAAATCAGTGAACCTTACGAGACGGCCACTTCTTGTCCTCTTCTCCTCATTTGTGGTACTAGCAGTAGCAGTGGGAGTTGATGACGTACGTGTTGCGTTTATCTCTGGAACCTTTGTTTCTCTCGCGACGTATGCCGGTTTCAATCTGTCGATGGAGACATTGTTGGGTTTTCCGCGAATATTAATGGAGAAGAATTTGGGGTGTCTTTTTAAGACTTTGAAAGGTCCACTGTATGGAGGTTCCAGCGAGCTTCGAACATGGTCTCGAAGGAGAAAAACATGTGAACAAGAATTTAGGTCTTTGGGAATATAAAATGGTGAAGTTGTATGCCAAGAAGTAGGTTTTGGAGTGAGTTGGGTCATATAAGACCGAAGACGGGTGGCATATTGAGTGACGTCGCTTGTGGCAAAATCTTGCTTCGGGGATAGGAACTGACCGGGTAGCTGAAGAGCTTCACCATAGACGAGTTCAGCAGGCGTTGCTTGAATATCTTCTTTCCATGAGCTTCGCATACCCAAGAGGACTACTGGAAGGGCTTCAGTCCATTGTGAAGAGGTGTGGCACATGATGGCCGCCTTCAGTTGACGATGTAGCCGTTCTATGATGCCGTTAGCAGCTGGATGGTAGGCTGTGGTGACAAGGTGACGTGCGCCAATCAAAAAGGTGGGCAACGCAAGGGCGTGCCTATTTTTGACACTTCCCCGGGGACCTCTAGATCGTCGCTTTTAATGTCGACATCACTTGCCTGACTTCCGCTCTGCGACATATTTCAAAAAAAAAGAAAAAATCAAAATCGCTTCCGCTTATGATTGGACCACCGCCTTATCTAGCTTGCGGTGTGACGTATGTAGAATTATGAAGAATGATCGAGTATATCTGCGATCGCTAAATCTCCCAACGTCGGGGTCACCACTTGTGGGTTTCTTACCGTATATTTGGTATAATACCACCAATGCAGTAGGTCCAGCGTTCAGCAGCATCCAGCACTACCAGGTAGTCATTCCACAAACAGTATACGGGATTAATAACCACGCAAATATTCACAACAGATTTATTCAGTGGCAGTTCTAATCACTACAAGACAGGCATTCTATGAACTATATTAGGCTAATAATTACAAACGATTTTTATATCGGGAACGAGAAACGAATGACGCGTTAGCTAAGTATGCGGAAGCAGCGAAGGCACTACACTGAACACTCGATCTGCGCCGGCGCGCGACCCGATGCCCGCCGCGGCGTGGCGCGGTGCGGGGCTCGGGTGAGAGGAGATGGTGCGAGGCGCGGTCCCACCTCATAAGCGGCAGCGGATTTGTTGTGAGCGACCGCCACACATTCAAAGATTGCTTCACTTCTCTCGGTTTTTAACAAAATGCCACGTTGTTCGGTGGTTGTTTGTAAAAATTCAAGCTGCAAAGTAAATTACATGAAAGATGGCATCTCATTTCACTTGTAAGTACAAGTATATTGTTGTAATTTTCCATAAAACCCAATAAAACATTATTTAATCGTATCAAAATGTAATAAAGTGACAAATCTTTATCTCATTATGAACAAAAACCATTGCTTGCTTAGTAGAAATCTATCAATGGATCGGCCGGTCTTACGACGCAATGGTTATGTGTTCTTTACCGATTCTTTCACTAGCACGATAGATGAATTTCCGTGGTACCCTAGAGATGTGACGATGTAAATACGAGTAAGTACATTGTTGTCGATATTTTAACGACCAAACTGATCTGTGATACAATAATTAATAGTACCTACTTAGTATACAATTATTGCTATTTTAACGTTTGAACTATCGTGAGTTATATTCATTATAACTATATTTTTAGTTATTATTATGTATTACAATTTTTTTTAATGTACTCAACTTAGCTGACGAAACGTATAAAAATATTTAGGTGAATTAATATAATGTCAATTTACGTAGATACTCATTACTCATGTATGGATATATATATTTTTTATCATTTTTGTTTTATAAATGTCGTTATTTTTGTATAAAAAGTTTTGTTTGTGCCTAATATTCTGTGTCTAGTTGGGACTTGGGTAATATTTTCGTCGTCCAAGGGTGGTAAAAGTATTTTCATCATACCTATTCGAAAAACGCATATTGCCTTCAGAGGATAGCGGGAGCAAAGTGTAACTTGTAGGCCCATAGGACTTTTCATTTCTCTCTTCTGATTGGTCCGAAGTCACGTCATCAATTTGTTGATCGAATATACGACTTTGCATTTCTCTGTTCTGATTGGTCCGAAGTCACGTGATCAATTTGTTGATCGGATATACGTCTTTACATTTTATTTAAACTTTAAATATACGTCTAAATAATGTCTATACAATTACATAGAAGGTTGATAGGAGTATCTTCTGATTGGTGCTTAAACGTATAGGTAATGTCCATACATAGTAGGTTGATACTCCTAGCTTTTTCTCATACGTAATGATGAAAAATAGTGTGTGTCACTCGGGGCCAAATTTTTGTTCTCGGGCGGCGTATATTGAATTCCTCGCTACGCTCAGGATTCTACTTTAGAACCCCTCGCTACGCTCGGGATTCTACTATAGAATCCTTCACTTCGCTCTGAATTCAAAATAGCGCCCTCGGGGAACAAAAATTTTCTTTGGCCCCATGTAACACAAATAACTATTTTAATAGCGAGGAAGTAAGAGCCACTTTATGAGCAAATGTCTTGTAAAGTAATTTTTCGCTTAATGTGTACTTATAATTCACCCAAACAAACAAACAAACAACCAACCAAATAAACTTGAAGAAAAAAATGGTCTAATGTGCACAAAAAGAACCTCGTCCTTTTTTTAAAAGTCGGTTAAAAATAATCTAATAAGACGATTTTTTACATCTTATTATTTTTGGTACGTAAGTAATATTATATCACTTGTCATAATAGGTAGTCAATTGTCAAACACCCAAATATTAAGAAATTGAGCATCGATAGATCCATTTTAGTCAAGCACTATTGCACAGGACATCGACGGTTGACGTTTGTGTGAGTAAGATGCACGGTGATTGAAATTGAACGCTGTCTGCTAAACAATAAAGTGTAATTTTGCACAGCACATCGACAACGTTTGACGTTTGTGTGAGTAAGATGCACGGTGATTGAAATTGAAAGCTGTATTGTAAACAATAAAGTGTATATTGGTTCGTGCTTCATGCACTTACCGATCGGTATGCGTGTGTTAGTGCGACTTCATCTATTATTTTTATTTAGTTACATGTGTATTGGTAGCGAGTGGTAGGGATACGCTGGCGATAGCAGGTTTCTATACAATTTGGTTCATAAAACATATCTCCCTTGATTCTCTGATCTGTGGTGTAGACAGAGAGGGAGGTATTGGCTAATTTGATTGGAAATGAAGGAGACAAAATATGCTTAATATGGACTTTATTTCTATGAAAATGCAACCCACGCGGCACCGGCTTATGGTTTGAACTAATTCGTTGTGTCATTATTGTTTTGAGTGGATAATGATTTTTTATATGTAATATTGTATATTCATGTGTAATTTCACTTTTAATACCTAAGTAAATACCTTGGATAAATACCTAAAAAATATTATAGTGAGTAAAAGAAAGGTAGTGTGGTAGTATGTAGGTATGAATGTCATTTTCTAAAGGGAAGCCGATAGGAATCGTGTTGTATGAACACTTCGCCACTGGTACCTACTGTCATAATTATTGATAGGAATTGGTAGAGGGCTCGAAGTTTAGGTTAATAACCTAAACTTCGAGGAACATAGAGAAGGAACAGAGACTTCCTTACGACAATATTTTTTTCCGGGACATCTGCCCCAAGATTCTGGACACCACTTAAGTACATTAAAAATTAATACTATTTGGAATAAGTAATTTGTCTATGTTTACGTAAAGTTTGAGACTAGACATAACTGTGTTACTGAAAAATGTGATCCAACCATTATTTTAATAATAACATTACGCACATTGCATGCATGCGTTTTTTTTTATCCTACGCACATAGTTTATAAAATAAAAATAAAAAAAAGTAAAATAATAAATGAAAAATAATAAGACTGATTTTAACTAACCTTTTTCCTCTCTCGTCTGTACGCGGCTCTCATATTCTCTATTTTCTTTTTCACGTCATTTACAGTGATATTTCTATCAAACCTTGAATGACAATCCCGAAGAATCTCTAGAGCTTGACTACGAGCATCTCTGTTGCAATATAATTCATGTGATGTATCCCACAAGCACGGAAAGTCTTTATAGAGTGCCAAAACATCGACAAGAACTTCGCGTTCTGTTAGAATTTCCGCCATAGTGCGAACATGCGCTGACGCACGTGCTACCTCCAGAAGGTTTCGATCGCGACTGCCGTGCGTTTGTCCGGTCCGAGCTTACACACCCGCGGATTTGGTACGGAGCGGACCAAATTCGACGCGCAAACCATCGAACCGAGCGGACACGAAATAATAATAATAATGTTCGGCAGACAACTCTCCAGACGAACGGATATGGTATGGAGCGTACCGAATCCGCTGTCCGGCTCGTACCAAATTCGATCGTCTGTTAATATTATTATTTAGATTATCATTGCCTTGGTTATCTTGCTCAAATAACGGATCTTCGTTTTCATTACCTTCATCATTATCTTCGGTACAGCTCGAGGACGTCCTGTCGTCTTGTGCGCACATTATGAAATCAAATTGACTTCCATTGTGTATGTCATTGATAGTATTATGTTCCAGTTCATTTATTGTTGGATTCTGTCTACTTGTCGAAGGATTTTGTGTTTGTGTCATGTCGTGTGTGTTGCGTTGTGTAGTTGTCAAATCTTCAATGTGTCTTTCAGATACGCTTTCTCCTGGTTTGACATTTATTTTCGATCTTCTTTTCTTGACAGATCATCTTTCTCTCTAGTTTTTTGCAACATTTCAACAATTGTTTGTGACCAGAGTGCACCTGATGAGCTAGTTTCTTGACTTTGTGGCAGTCTCTTGAGCACAGCTTGAGGGTCATGCGGATAGATTTCAGATGCTTTAAACCCTGAAATGAGGCTTGTAGTCATGCGATCACCCATGTATTCCAATGCCTTTTTTAAAAGACTTGGAAACTTGTCCTTGGAAATTATTCCTTTATTTTTAATTTCCACTCCGTTATTACCTTCCTCCTTTCTGATTTGAAACCTCTAAAAACTGCAACGTCCAGTGGCTGACATAAATGTGTGGAGTTTGGAGGAAAAAATTGACAAATCGGATGTTATTCTCTTCACACTTTTTTATAGTGCTAAGTGTAATGTGAGAACTTAAGTTATCTCCTGCAATGAGTTAAATACAAGGCAAGCCTTTTTCCTTGTCTATTTTTTTGCAATCGGGTATAATAATAGTGTCAAACCAGTCTTCAAACAATACTCCGTCAAACCATCCCGATCTAGATCTGTTAAATCTTGCGCCAGTTGGGCCATTTATAATCCATTTTTATAATGCAAGTGTTCTGCTTTGTAAACTACACTCGGCGTCAAAAAAATCGCACCTTTCAAAAAATCGACTTCAAACAACTGTAAACCTTATTTGACATCAATAATAAGGGTCATGTTGGATATCATTTGAAAGGCGATGAAATGGAGAGCACAAAAACAATTCAATTTATTATTTTTCTTTTATTGGAAAAGCACAAAAAAAATAAGTATATGAAACAGTAAAAGTCCTTAATTAAGCCTTAATTTAAAACAGATTAATTACACAAAAAAGAATACAAAAATGATCTTAAAACTAATCTAAAATCTAGTGTTACCCCCCCTTGCCCTCATGACGGCTTCCATACGATCCCTCATGGATCTTACCAATTTTAAAATTTCTTCTTGAGGGATAGTGTCCCATTCCTCAATAACGGCATCTTTGAGTTCCTGGAGAGTCGTAGGAGCGGGATCACGAGACCGAACCTTGCGTTTTAAATGGTCCCATAGGTGCTCAATCGGGTTCAGGTCTGGACTTCTCGCTGGCCACTGCATGACAGAGATCCCAACCTCTTGAAGGTAGTCGCGCACAATAATTGCAGTGTGAGCGCGAGCGTTGTCATGCATCAACGTGAACCCCTCGCCAACAAAACTGGCATAGGGGACCACATGGTCTTCCAGGATCTCTGTGATGTACCGGTGAGCAGTCAGCGACCCTTGCCCGCGAGCACCTCGAGCCCGGGAGACGCAAACAAGGTCGGTTTTGCCGTCGGCCGACATGCCGCCCCAGAACATACAAGAACCGCCTCCATATTCCACCGTCTCCTGGATGCAGGCTTGGGCGAAACGTTCACCCTGTCTTCTGTACACTCTTTTGCGTCTGTCGTTGCAGAAAAGGCACACTCTCGTCTCGTCTGAGAAGAGAACAGCTTTCCATTGTTCGAGGGTCCAATTGACGTGTTCGCGAGCGAATTGCAAGCGGGCTCGCCGATGCTCTGCGGTCAATTTTGGACCTGTAGCAGCTCTTCGCGCCGCTATTTTCCTCTCCCCCAGTCTTCGTCTAACCGTAGACACACTCACGGTTCTTCTGTTAGCTGTCTGGAGCTGCTGTCGCAACTCAACAGCATTTAAGAAGCGATTTCTCAAAGACGTCGACACGATGAATCGGTCGTCTCTCTCCGAGGTGCAGCGACGTCTACCAGACTCATGTCTTCGGACGTAGCCACCGGTCTCCAGGAAACGCTGGTACACTCTTCGAACCGAAAAACGGCTCAAGTTGAGTTGCCGAGCGACATCACACTGCCGCATGCCTGATTGCAGTAGTACAATCACTTGGGCGGCCTCATCGACAGTGGTATCCATTTTCAAGGGTGTTTTTCTTGGGAATGAGCTTCTCGTGTGTCCACTTCAACGGTTGGATAGCGAATGATCCCGATTGAACCTGTATTGACCCTTTTATACCTACAAAAGGTAGCGCAACTAGCGGCTGTTTTAAGGAGTAAAATTGTAGGTGTTTTCTTCTTCTTTTTTTGTGCTCTTCCAGTAAAAGAAAAATAATCAATTGAATTGTTTTTGTACTCTCCATTTCATCGCCTTTCAAATGATATCCAAAATGAACCTCATTATTGATGTCAAATAAGGTCTAAAGTTGTTTGAAGTAGATTTTTTGAAAGGTGCGATTTTTTTGACGCCGAGTGTATATAAGGTGGTAACATTTTCCCTGTAGCAGTGCACGCAAACATAACTGATGTACTAGATTTAGAATGATCTATAGCTCTGTCAACTCGCTTGCTTCCTCTCTTAACACAAGCACACTCTCTCTAAGCACACTGGACAGCTTTTGACGCTTGCTAGAACCATAATAATCGACGAACAATTTGGTACCACCCGAATAGACTATATTTCGACGGCCGTTGGCAGCCATCTGAATAAAGTTAGGGAGGCGAAATTCCCATCAATATTGCTAAGAATATAGTCTATTTTCCCTAATAGATTATAAAATGTTGCCATCTCAGATAATTTTGCTGCTACAATTTATTTTGCATAATTTTGGTAACTGGCCAATGTTAGGCTTGAGAAGCAAAGTTGGCGGATTATACGGTAACATAGAACGCCCTAGATTTTATAACTGTAAATCAAGATAAAATCGTTGGTGGATTACTTAGGATACAAAATTTGTTTTTTGATACGACAAACTTTTACGAAGATATATTTTATTTAAAAGTAAAAAATCACATTTTTATCTCGAACTTATGGACTATCTTTATGAACATTCGCACGAACTTCTTAATCTCAATAAACTCTTCTAAAATATAAACAGCATTAAATATATCCTTAATATTAATAAAGGTTAATCAAAAGCAAGAAACAATGAACTAATACTTATTTCTACATCACAAAATGGAGATTTGTGTATTATGAGTATTTAAGAGCAATTAAATTTGGACACATTTTTATCAAATAATAGGTCTTTACCTATGAAATTGCCGTTTTGTATGGAATAAGTGAAAGTACTTATTTTTTCAAACTTTTTTATTTCTGTTATTCGAAGTAATCACCCATGCAATCGACGCATCTTTGCCAACGCATTGGCAGTTTATTGATGCCCTTCTTGTAAAAATCAGCTGGACGGCAGGCAACAAACTCTTCAAAAGCATTTTGTACTGCCTCTCGGGAATTGAATTTTTTACCCACTAAAAGTTGGTCTAAATTTTGGAAAAAGTAATAGTCGGTACGTGCAAGGTCTGGTGAGTATGGCGGATGAGGGAGAGCTTCCAACCCCAGCTCTTGCAGCTTGGAGACTGTCTGTTGCGCAGTATGGGGTCGCGCGTTGTCGTGAAGGAGCAGTGGGGACGACCGATTGACCAAAGCTGGTTGCAGATGTGCAAGCTTCTCCATCATTCTCTCCAGTTCTTCACAGTACACATCTGCAGTAATGCTCATGCCGTTTTGTAAAAAGCTGTGGTGAATCACACCCGCACTAGACCACCAAACAGTGACCATCACCTTTTTAGGGGTCATTTTTGGTTTAGGGCATTGCTTTGGTGTTGAACCAGGATCTAACCAACTTGCTGAGCGCTTTCGATTGTCGAACAGAATCCATTTTTCGTCGCACGTAACAATTCGTTTCAAAATTCCTTCATTTCTTTGCCTGTTGAGCAGCGCAAGGCAGGTCTCGACGCGTACGTTGCGCTGGCGATCGTTAAGGTCGTGGGGCACCCATCTATCAAGCTTTTTTACCTTGCCAATTTGTCGCAAATGGATCAATATTGTTTTGATGCTTACATCAAAAGCTGCTGCTAGCTCAGCTGTAGATTGAGTTTCGTCAGCTTCCACAATCGCCTTTAATTCATTATTTTTGACCAAAGTCTCCGGACGACCACGAGCTTCATTTTTCAAGTCAAAATTTCCAGAATGGAACCGGGAAAACCAATAACGGGTTGTGCGTTCGTTTGTACAGTTCTCTCCGTAAACGTTTTTGATGTTACGTGCCGTTTGTGTCGCGTTGGTGCCACGACGGAACTCATATTCCATAATTACACTAATTTTTAAAGTATCCATTATGACGAAAAATGTTGAAATGTAATGAAAATACAACAAATATAACAAATTATTTTACCAGTTCTAACTTCCTCTACAGCTTGTTTTAATGTTTCCAGATCGTATGTCGTTGTTGTTTTTCTTTTGTAATGCCGCACCATATTGAGAAACCTAAAATGGAAATACAGAATGAACGCAATATTCTATCTTAATCTATATACATATATAAAAATGAATCCCTATTTCCCGTGGTCATGGCATCACGCGTGAACGGCTGGGCCAATTTCGCTAATTCTTTTTTGTTGTATTTGTTATTGCAAGGAGAAGGTTCTAATAAAAGAATAAACTAAGAAAGTTGCGCTTTGGACGCTTTCACAATGGTAGGGGGCAATCGGTTTCAGGACAGGACGTCTGCTGGGCCCACTGGTAACATATAATTTTTAAAAAATCATCCCCTCGTTTATTGCTTTAAACGTGAGGCTGGTGCAAACGAACCATAAAACAGACAGGAATTCTCAACACGGTAGTTTTAGGTTAATCTGTAGTATATAGCGATCAACATTTTTCTAAAAATATAAAATTTAAGTACATATTTTTCATTAATATAGCCCAGTCGAATTAGAATTTGAACCTAAATTCTAATCTTTTAATTTGGGTCTAAATCAAATGTTCTTTCTGGTCTAAATAAAAAATATCGATCCTAGGAAAAAATTGATAAGGACCAAAATTGTAGGAAATTTAATTCCAAACAACTCCGGCCATAACCATTTTTCGTGTAAAATTAAAAATAAATGAGTTATGCAATAAATAAACATTCACCCCCACCTCTTTTCGGGTCTAAATCGAAAAATATCGATCCACGGGAAAAATTAATAAGAATTAAAATTGTAGGAAATTTAATTTCTAACAACTTCAGTGATAACCATTTTTCGTGTAAAATTAAAAATAAACGAGTTATGCAATAAAAAAAAATTCACCCCCACCTCGTTTCGGGTCTAAATCGAAAAATATCGATCCTAGGAAAAAATTTATAAGATCCAAAATTTTAGAAAATTTAATTCCAAACAACTACGGTAATTACAACTTTTCGTGTAAAATAAAAAATAAACGAGATGCAATAATTAAAAATTCACCCCCACCTCTTTTTGGGTCTAAATCGAAAAATATCGATCCTAGGGATAAATTGATAAGGACCAAAATTGTAGTAAATTAAATTTCAAACAACTTTGGTAATTACCATTTTTCGTTTTCACCCTCAAATTCATGAAGGCGGATGACGCAACAGGGTTGGAATCCCGAAAACCGATCCCGAAAATGGGACGATTTCCGAAGGAAAATTGCTGCGCGGAATTTTTTCCATGTCAGCCCCTCTTTTGATCTAATTCGACTGGGCTATTATTCCTGCATCAAATAAATATTATAAATGCGAAAGTTTGGATGTATGGATGTATGTTTGTTACTCAATCACGCTCCAACGGATGAACGGATCTGGATGAAATTTGGCACAGAGATAGATTATAGTCTGGAATAGCACATAGGCTACTTTTTATCCCGGAAAATTAAAGAGTTCCCGCGGGAACCGAAAAACATCAATCCACGCGGACGAAGTCGCGGGCATCAGCTAGTTATATATACAAGCTGAATTTTTAGTGGTTTTAAGGCCCCTGAGAGGTGATTCGAAATTAACAGTACAATTTACTTCTACCATTTATCCTGACCCAAGTATTAAAATAAAAAATAAAAAATCGAGAAATTATTATTTCGAAAATGTTGCGTTCAATTAGTAGCGCCAGCTGACTGAGCGAGTCACGTGACGCTTGAACCGAGCGGCGCACGACTGGTCGTTCACCTACGTACCCACGGCTATCAGCTGTTTAACATTAGGTAAAGATTCGATGAAAGTTTTAAGGCGGCAGTACTTACATAATCATTGCAGGTTATTTACAGCTCACGAGGTAGGTGGGTACACTTATTTTACGTATTAAATTTTACAATCACGTATTTACGCACTTTCTTTGATTCGAGCACTTTCGCGGATCACGTGGGGGTTGTTAAAGGCCCAAAAATGTTTATTGTGCTGGTTAAAAATTCCAATACGAGTAAAAGTTGACTAGACAGTCCACAGAATGCTTAATTCACGATTGTTTAATAACCACTGACAAAACTCAATCCTAGCTGGCCCATCGTTCTCGTGAAGTGCATGTACACGCCAAAAATGGTATGGATGTAAGCCTTCTGAGTTTAACAACTTCCACACGTAATACTGGCTCACGTTAAACCTAATTGCAGCCATTCGGGTGCTTCGCCGAGGATCGCGTTCGAAGTAGGTATTCCAGATTTCCTCGTCAAGTTCCGGCGAGTACATGCGGGGACGACCTTGACCTTGAACATGCTCTGGTGTTCGGAATTGCCCATGGTCGACTAAACGCTGCGTTGCGCCTAAGATAGTGATACTCGACGGAACTTGTTGGTTTCGGATTCCTCGCAGACGAAGGGAATTCTGTCGCATTGTAATTTGCAATGGCGTACATTTGCACCATACCTACTTAGGTATTCCAAATTGGAGTATTCGTAATGGCGATCCATTTTTGCGCGTATTTGAAACGAATTAGCGCCACTTACGGCACGTGTGACGTGTTTTGCGTAACTGAGGTCGGAAGTCGGCTAGCCGCGAGCGGTCAGCGGCGCGCGGGCCGTTTTAAAGGATTGAGGGGCGGGGCTTTTAAACCCCGAATCGGTTCGATGATTGACGTCAGACGCCGCTCGCGCCGGCTAGCTTCTTTGAACTTCACCGCGTACCACTACTAATGTTTCTCACAGTTTCGAGTTTATTTCGAAAACAAAATCTAACTCAAAAAAGTAAGAATTAAAAAAAAAATTAAAAAAAATTGAGTCGATAGTACTGCTAAAGGCGATTAAACTCGCCGCGGCTTTAAAACCACAAAAATTTCTTCGTGTATAGAAAGATTTACCACTTTAATCCTAAAATAAAAAAGTTTAGGACCTCTGACAATGGGGCTATTGCTTCACAATAGACGCAATCACCCCAAAAGGATGGACGCAATAGCCCTAAAACCAAACCATAACCCAAAAATTTTCAATTGCATTTTGACTACAAATCTTAAGGTAATTACACGAAATAATTAAAACAACATGTATTGCAATAAAACGGCAAAAGTACTTACGGTTATGAACCATCGATATTCTCAAAGAACTGAGATTTATGCAGATTTAAATTCGCCTGTTGGCGCACAAGAACAATCCGAACGAAATGTCAAATTTAAGATGGCGGATTATGCAAAGAAAAAAGCTCTGCCACGCTATCTATTGATAAAATTTTGTACTTTTAGTGCCAAAGACATAAAAAAGATGGCATGAGTAGTTCTAAAATGCACTTTTCGTACGGTAATTGAAAAAGACGCATAAGCCCCGTAGACGAAATAGCCCCGGTTGACCTTACCAAAAGTGCAGTTATCTCTTAGTCTATATATCGAAGTAGGCGAAATAAGTTGATTCACGCAGCTTGTAAGTACATGTGTGTGCGTGTGAACGATGCGAATGTAGTAGTGCGATTTTATACCTATTTGTTTTGCAAATCCGTCCTTAATAGCTTCGAAACCAGACTTCATATTTCGTTCATTGTATTCAATATTCTCCAAAGCTTGCTTTAAGAGTTTTGGAAAGATATGCTTTGGCAATATCCCTTTATTTTTTTCCTTCCAAGACAGTAAAACTGACTGAAGTAATGTGGGTTTTGGTTCGTATTAAATAACGGAGACTGTTGGTGAAGACGTCTTTATTCTGTGCAGTCTTAATATCTACTCTTTACATACTAACTAAATTAACATCGAAACCTTACTTGCTATTGTTATAATAATATTTCTTAATCTAACCTACTTACATTTTCAATGCACCTTTCTTCCAAATCGATGAGTAACTATACAACCTACATCGATTTATTGAGGAGTTGCATCTTTATTGTTGCATCTTGATGTGCTCATGATTATAATGTAGGCTGTACACTCGCCCGCGAATCGCGGCCAAAGTCCGCAGCCGCGATTCATGCGTGAACTTTGCGTGAAAAATATGCCCTGTACACTCGTAACGTTCACGGTCTCGTTCGTAATAACGTTCGCGCCTTTGATAGAAATGGACGTTGAAGTTGCTGCTGCCGTGACTCTGTGCGCTCTAGCGTGTTATAATTATACGCATATTAAAAATAAAAAGCAAATAAAGAAGAAATGGAAAAAAAGAAGATGGTGGATGACAGAAATTCATCGCAACAGAACCAGGTAAGCGCAATCATCATTTTAGTCAGCGTATCTACGTCCAGCTGTGGACGTAGATACGCTGACCCATGACTTTGCAGTCCTCCCAGCCGGGAAATCCCAGTGATTTTCGCGACTTATCGGGTGTCATCACTCCGTAATAATACTGATAAAATTCAATATTCCTAGTTTAGTAGAGTGGTCTTTTATATTTATTTAATAAATTTTTTTTCAGTGCAACTATGGAAAAGCAGTTGAGTGAATTAGTAGCTGAACCTTCTGAAGAATTTAAAAAATTTACTAGAATGTCTTTTATAGATTTTGAGTATTTATTAGATAAAGTTTCACCACTGATTACCAAACAAGATACTCAACTACGAAAAGCTATCCCGGCTAGAACACGCCTCGCCATTGCATTGCGATTTTTGGCTAGTGGAGACAGTTTTGAAAGTTTACACTTTTTATTTAAAATTTCTCCTTCACTAATATCCAGGATTGTACCAGAAGTGTGCCATGCTTTAAATCAAGTACTGAAAATGGAAGTTAAGGTAAATAAACTGAACTCATAATAGTTATCAAAAATATTTATTATTCAAAGTAGAAAAAACTTACAACTTTAGTAATTAGTGAAACTTTTAGTCTAATTAAATGCAATCTGGTTTCAAAATTAAATCATTAAGCATAATTGTATGCCTTATCAATCATATTTTCATAATCTGTGGGATCTTCAGTAGCTGGTTGAACCAATTTATTACTAGTTATGAGAATCTTTGAACTTGCAGTTGAGGTTTCATGGGAGGCTGGTTGAACCACTTCATTACTAGTTATGAAAATCCTTGAACCTGCAGTGGAGGTTTCTTCGGGGATGTGGATTACTGGCTCAAAATAGGTGCTGCTGCTGCTGTGTGAACTATGTGCTCTTTGCTGATGCGTTAGTGGTTCGGAATAAGTGGTACTTGATCTATGTGATCTCTGGTATGATGGAAATGGTTGGGTTGATGCAGATGGCGATGAAACATAAAAATCTATAGGAGTTTGTGGACGATTGAGTCGGGCACGACGCTGAAACATCTGGTAAATGTCACATATTACATTCTCTCTTTCATCTTCGGATAATTTTCTCAACTTTTTGGCAATTATTTTACCATGTAGGTCACATTCATCGTCTTCCTTCGATTCCCGAGTTTTTAATGTTGTTTTGAGGGTAGAAAGAGCATCCTTTACAGTTTCTTCAGCAAGCGTTAGCTCAGAGGGGTTTTTCCGGCGACGAATTGTTAACTGTTGTTGATTGTTGTTAACTATTGAAGACTTTGTATTTTGGCTGTCTGCATTAGGGCTCAAAGTATCATCTACTTCATTTTCCTGAAAATGAAAAAAACAATATAGTGAAATACAATAAAATATGTGAAAAGCATCTGCTAAAGTCAGTATAGTGAGGGCGGCTGATGTTTGATCTGTAGATTAGACAATAGGCGCTTTCATTCATGGGTGAGACATAGACTACAGTCACGTGCCGACGGCATGTGACTGTAGTCTATGTCTTGTGGACTATGTCACACACGGCATGATGCCGTGTATGACATAGTCCACAAATGCAGCAAACTCAAGTACTTAGCATTGGGCTGATCAATTCATAATGTAAAATGAAATTTATCTATTTTTTACAGATGCCGACATGAGCAGAAGAGTGGCTTGAAATTGAAAAAGGATTTGCAAATAAATTTCCTCGAGCAGTAGGTTCAATAGATGGAAAACACGTCGTTTTAGAATGTCCACCAGATTCAGGATCGGAATATTTTAATTATAAGAAAACACACAGCATAGTATTGTTAGCTTTAGTTGACAGTAATTATAATTTCATATTTGCAGACATCGGATGCCAGGGCAGAATTAGCGATGGCGGAGTATTTAGGAATAGTTTACTATGGAAAAAAATTTGTCAAAATACATTAAATTTACCTACACCACACCCTTTGCCTGGTTCGAACATAGATGTACCCTACGTATTTTTAGGAGATGGAGCTTTTGCTCTGACAGAACATATAATGAAACCATTTCCTGGCAATCATGATGTGGGGTCTGCAAAACGTAAATTTAATCAGAGACTATCAAGAGCACGGGTTATAGTAGAAAATACTTTTGGAGTACTTGTTACAAAATTTAGAGTATTCAAAAAACCTATTCAACTAAGCCCAGAAAAAGTTTCTCTTATAACAATGACGACTATTTTACTGCATAACTTCCTAAGAAAAAGTGCGACCTCGTCACAAATATATGCACCGCGTGGAACTATAGATACTTATGACAGGAACGATATACTTATAACACCAGGTTCATGGAGAAATGAAATTGAAACTACTTGTGCTGTACGTGATATGCCACGCATACCACGCCGAGCAGCCCTAAATGCCCGTGAAATAAGAGACGAATTCGTAAAATATTTTGCAGATAGATAAATAAGACTAAAATGTTTAAAGAAATTATAACAATAAATCATACTTACAGTAACTATTGTTTCATCGCATTGCCCTACTTCTCCAAGAAATGAATCCATAATTTTATACGCAAACCATATATGCTTATAAATTTCACCTGAGCCTGCACCGCTGTGGATGGAATCGTTCACTTTTTTTCTATATGCTCTATAACTGGACATTAATGAGTCCTTTTTTTTCTTCAGATCCTCTACAGGCATGTTCATAACGGTACTTATTCTCATCCAAGCATCATGCACCTTACTTTTATTCTTATGTTCTTTGTGTTTTGACTGCCAAATCACGGGTTCTGCTTGATAACATTCAAGCAGTGCTAACTCAAGATCGTTATTCCACGAAACACTCATTTTTCGGTCACTCATGAGTCACGTCCGCTCGTCACTACGTGCCGTATGCTACTGCGAAAACAGTGCGAGTGTATATGCGCTCGCGACGTTCGCGTTCACGCAGTGTGAATCAAGCGCGAATCCTTTGTCGCGGGACAAAATACCGACATCGACCGGGGAACACCGCGAAGCGCGATCGGGAAGCCGCGAAGCCATCTACACTCGCGTTTCACGGCATTCGCGGGCTTTCGCGCCGCGAGTGTACAACGCGCTTAAGATGTTGTGATAACACGCAACTTGCGAAGCTGAAGTGCTGGTCTTGGAGTCTTTAAAACGAATGGTGAAACCGCTGCTTTTATGTCAAAAAAGTAATCCTGTGTCACTGATATAACTTTAAATGGGCTGGGATGTAATCTAGCAGTTTGAAGAATTTTGTCACAGTCAGCAGGAACCTCAGGAGAACACAACCGTTTCTTTTTAACAATCAGCGCAAAGTCTTCATCATTTGGTAGGTATGTGTGACCTCTGATTGGATATATGTGGGTTATCTTTTTGAAAAGTTTCAATACATGAACCAATATATATTGAAAATAAACCATCACATGGTTTGTAGTGTAAACCATGTGCATACCTCACCTCTCTTTACATTTGATTACGTAATAAATCACATCGAAAGAGGCACAATCCGAACGATCTAGCTATCTCCCTCTCTCCCAGGGCGATCAGGGGCGAACGCTATCGCGTCGACTCGAGTGCCGGTGGCGCGACAGTTGGGTCCCCAAAGTCATTGAGTGCAGGCGCGCGCGCGTTAGTTTTTTAACCTGAGGGATTTCTTTTCCAACAGGCTCTGACCTGGTGCCAACATCACGTAAAAATTGTTCTAGTTATAGAGGAGCTCTGGTACTTAATCCAGCCCTTACCTATCCGGATTTTACCGGTCCCGACTCACCCTAAATTCCCTCATTCCCTAAGCTCGCGCGCGCCTGGTACGGCTTTCAGAACAGGTCGGATAAATCGATCCCGACCCCATCTTGTTTTTCCTTTTGGCGAAACCATACAACTAAAAACGTGGAATCGTTTGAAATGTGTGTTCGTAAGCATCTAAGCATGTAAACGCGTCGTCTAACTTAAGTCAAGTGCGCGTCTAGTGTGTTGAACGAAAAAGAGTAAAATCAGTGGTGACAAAGGCGTTTACTACGCGTCTTCCGGCGAGGCCTTCGCTGGTCGCGGGACGTGGTCCCGGCGGCTCGTGATACGGGGTTGTGAGGCCTTTCCACGCCCGTTCTCCGGTATTGTGAGTGACTACCTATCTTTGTGGGACAATTTGGTCTCTTCGTGATAGACCCGGTTCAGTGAGTTAAGTTCGCCCATCTTCTCCGAAAGTTCAACGAACCTTCCGCGTACGGTTTCTTTGTTAATCTCCCTAGCATTAGTATAACCTAGTTAAGTAAATCCAACCTTGTGGAAATTGAAATACATTTTATATTCTATGTTAATGACAATACAGCGATTTCATTTCCACACGAAAAACCCTTTAATTCCCACTGCCGGCGCGACGGAGTGCCTGCTCGGCCGACTACGGCCCTTGATCCAGAAGTTCGATTCTCCAGCCCGACTGAACTCTCATGGGTAAGATTTTAACCTACACGCGGTGTAAAATAACCTCTACAGGATTTAACCTCATTCATCCAACATTACAGGTTTTTATTTTGCCCACTGCATCCGTCACTTAAAAGCACAAGATGATCACACTGTATTTCTCTATTGTTTATATAATGCAGAATCAAAGAAGTCACATCGGATGCCCCTTTTTTTCCTATTGTCTCTGGATAAACATATAAGGATGCACTGTCATCTGCTAAATCATGGATTCCAAATACATAATACCACATTTGCCGACAGTAAAATACATCACCAATCTTGATATGTGGCATTGGAAGGTTTTGCATATAGTCAAAGGATAGCACAATGCATTCACCTTGTCTTGCCTTTTGTCTATAGACATTTTTAAGTTCCCTGAATTTTTTTGCTTTACTTAAATGTAGCGTTTTTTGAACAACCAATGAATTTTTAGTCACAGAATCAGCAGCTGATTCGATTTTTAAATTTAACTCGTCACATGTATAACAGGTATCTGATCGAGGCAGTCCAAATTTTATATTGAAATCATTGGTAAATACATTATAATAAACTTGGTAAGAAACTTGAATTCTAATTTCATCCAAAAAAAGTTCATGCATTTTACGTATAGTTAATGATTCAGGAAGATACATCATGTTAGGATTATCCCTCAAAGAATAATGGGACTGCCTGGCTTTGAAAGACTTGATATGACATTTTATTAACTCTAATTCTGGAGAGGGAGTTTTATGTGGCCTGTTTGCATGTTTTCCTCTGCCATCCTTAGGTAAAATCCTCATATTTTAAATTTTTTTTTGTAGTGTGCGTAGCCGCGCCCTGGTTATACCATGTATGTTCATAAAAGCCTTCATACATACTTGTATTTCTTCATGAGCAACGCGCACTTTATATGAATAAGATACCTCATGCAAAAAGTCATCATTATCGTTGTGTTAAAGTCTCGGTCTTCTTTGTTTGACTGGCTGATAAGATATTAATCCTGCAAGATAACCATCCTGGTCATGTTTCGTTTTATTACGGTAATAGGATTCAAATACACGAAGAATTTTTTGTGGTTTTAAAGCCGCGGCGAGTTTAATCGCCTTTAGCAGTACTATCGGCTCAATTTTTTTTAATTTTTTTTAAAGTACTTACTTTTTTGAGTTAGAATTTTTTTTCGAAATAAACTCGAAACTGTGAGAAACAGTAGTACTACGCGGCGAAGTTCAAAGAAGCTAGACGGCGCGAGCGGCGTCTGGCGTCCAATCATCGAACCGATTCGGGGTTTAAAAGCCCCGCCCCTTAATCCTTTGAAACGGCCCGCGCGCCGCTGACCGCTCGCGGCTAGCCGACTTCCGGCCTCAGTTACGCAAAACACGTCACGCGTGCCGTAAGTGACGCTAATTCGGTTTTCAAATACGCGCAAAAATGGATCGCCATTACGAGTACTCCAATTTGAAAGACCTAAGTAGGTATGGTGCAACGCCATTGCAAATTAGATACAATGCGACAGAAGCTCGACGGCTCTACGCACAACCGGATCACTTAAATTCCCTTCGTCTGCGAGGAATCCGAAACCCACAAGTTCAGTCCAGTATCACTATCTTAGCCGCAGCGCAGCGTTTAGTCGACCATGGGCAATTCCGAACACCAGAGCATGTTCAAGGTCGAGGTCGTCCCCGCATGTACTCGCCGGAACTCGACGAGGAAATCCTCGAATACTTCGAACGCGATCCTCGGCGAAGCACCCGAATGGCTGCAATTAGGTTTAACTTGAGCCAGTATTACCTACGTGTGGAAGTTGTTAAACTCAGAAGGCTTACATCCATACCATTTTAGGCGTGTACATGCACTTCACGAGAACGATGGGCCAGCTAGGATTGAGTTTTGTCAGTGGTTATTAAACAATCGTGAATTAAGCATTCTGTGAACTGTCTAGTCAACTTTTACTCGTATTGGAATTTTTAACTAGCACAATAAACATTATTGGGCCTTTAACAACCCCCACGTGATCCGCGAAAGTGCTCGAATCAAAGAAAGTGCGTAAATACGCGAGTGTAAAATTTAATACCTAAAATAAGTGTACCCACCTACCTCGTGAGCTGTAAATAACCTGCAATGATGGTGTTAACCTTAAAACTTTAAAACTTTCCTTACAAAAACTTACCTTTAAAAGTACCTTAAAGCCTTAAAACTTTCATCGAAACTTTACCTAATGTTAAACAGCTGATAGTCGTACGTAGGTGAACGACCAGTCGTGCGCCGCTCGGTTCAAGCGTCACGTGACCCGCTCAGTCAGCTGGCGCTACTAATTGATCGCAAAATTTTCGAAATAATAATTTCTCGATTTTTTATTTTTTATTTTAATACTAGGGTCAGGATTAATGGTAGAAACAAATTGTACTGTTAATTTCGAATCACCTCTCAGGGGCCTTAAAACCACTAAAAATTCAGCTTGTATATCCTGCCGTTGATCCAATGAAACTTTGGTATAACATTTTAGTCTCAAACATCTGCAACAATCAAAATAAAACATTTTTTTTTTTTTTTAAATTTATTTATTTCATTTCGATACAACCATTTTTTACAAAATATAAGTCTCGCCAAACTGGTGGGCCAGTTTGTTGGCGAGTTGGCGCTCTAAACATAATATTTAAGTTGCATCTAAAATTAGCACTAGTATACCTAATAGCCTAAAACTAACAAACATACAGTTTTAAAAACCATCTTAACAAAAACAAAAGAAAATACAAATAAATAATACAAATAAAAGAGCAAATAAACAATATAAATAAAAGAGAAGAGAAAATTTTTTAAAAAAAAAACAGTAAGTAATTAATCAATTACTTACTGTATTCAACACTAGACACATTCTATCGTACCATCGACCATACAACTAATAGACTCCTCATATAGGGCGAACACTTTCAGACAACACATCAGACTTAATAGGTCTTATATAATTCCACGCCCTTGTAACAAAACCTACCGAGTTATTTAAATATTAATTAGAGTATATCGATAATTAACTATCGATAAATAATTATTAGGAGTTAGGACCCCATCCCATTTGATTTATGATTTTTTTGACCTTGAGTATACCAATCAGCGTTTAGTACCCCGCGCCCGCTTACTTGAGTCATTTGACTGAATTGTTTGCATTACGAAAGCATAGTAATTAGGCGTCTATTGGTTGTGTGGTCGATGTATCGTACACTGAGCCAGTTGGCACTCCTAAGGTAACGTCCCACTCATCCCCCGTAATGCCATCAATAGTAGTGCGTATAGTTCTATCCGATAGATAATTACGGAACCACTCATTTGTTGCGCCCACGATACCACATTCTTGCATGGCCAAGAGTAAGATCCCTCTGTCCAGCGTATCAAAAGCCTTCTTGTAATCAATAAAAAGAGCTAGGACCTGCTTCCCACTATTTAGACTACAGTTAATTTCATCTGCAAACTGAGTAAGGGCGGTTACAGTGCTCCGGCCTTTCCTGAACCCGTGCTGTGCGTCACTCAATATATTATTATACTTTTCTAGGAATCTCGACACCTGGCCTACCACTACTTTTTCAACTATTTTATTAATTATTGATAATATGGCTATCGGTCTATAATTAGTGTATTCAAGATGGCTGCCACCCTTGTATATAGGTCGTATAATTGCTTTTTTTAACTCTTCGGGGTATAGACCTTTTTGAATACACAAATTTACAAAATTAGCCAATACTGAGCTCAACCGATCTGCCAAAAACTTTAAATCTTGCACCCTAATTTTATCGAAGCCTGGGGCTTTTTTTTTTATGTCTGTAGCATTAACTTTCATGTATCTAAAAGAAATATTACATGGTTTAACATACTTGTGTCTCTCTAAAAATTTAACTGGGCAATTGTGCTTTATTTTTTCAATTTCTTGAGTAAATGTTTTTGAAAACTCATTACATATACTATACATATTATTTATTTTACCTAAGTATTTCTTAATAACACTATCTACATTTGGCTTAATCCTTCCTAACCAGCTATTAACAGTTAACCAAATTTTTCTATAATCGCCGCCACAACTTTTTACTTCCTGCCTTCTATAATTATTTTTTGCAATATTAACAAGTTTATTTACCTTATTTCTAAATCTAGTATACTCTAAACGTCTACTCATACAGTTTGGTGAAGCATTCCATGAACGAAACAAGCTATCCCTTTTTGCGATCATAACATATAGCTTCTTTTCGATCCATGGCTGTGTTAATCTACCGCGCCTCAACGATTTTTGTATCATGCTATCCCTATAGACACTCTTAAATACATTACAAAGCTTACTAAATAATAACAATGGGCAAATAATACCTAAGAATTGAGTCCAATCATAACTAGAAAATTTTGCATGAACTAACTTATCACTTAGTACAAGCTTTTCACTGTACCTGTCCGTCTCGCAATCGTGTAACTCACGGTCAAGTTCGAGCGAAACTCCTATCATATGGTGATCGGAAATATTGCACTCAACTAAAAAAGACGTAGCAGGTGCATTCTCGTGTCTCCGCAGCTGTCCCGCTCGCACCCACGCGTGATCGATGCACGACCGGTCGAGCCGCGCGTCCACGATTGCCTCGCGTGTCACCTCCGTTGTAGGTATCACACATTGCAGGCCGTGTTCACACAAGATATTCTTATAACCGATTGAGGTTGCATTTAATTTTCCTTCTGATATATCTATATTTATGTCTCCGATGATGATTAAGTCTTCGTTCTTTGGAATATCCTTCACTAAAACATTCATTTGTTCCAAGAAGTGCAGTCTGTTTTTGCTTGGCGGTCTATACACCGATATAATATGTAGGAAGGAATTCTCTAATTTTAGCATCCCGTAAATAGTTTCAGCCGCTGTGGTCTTAGTTTCTTTTATACAAAAACTCAAATTCTCTTTCACATACAACAATAATCCTCCTCCTCTATTTAACTGTCGTGTTCTGACAAAAGTCGTGAACCCCTTTATTGTAAATAGTGACACTTCCTCTTCTTTGATATTTATTTCTGATAGTACTAATATATCGATTTGATACTTTGTTTGATCCAGTAAAATCAATAGCTCATTGAAATGTTTTCGGATTGATCTTATATTCAAGTGTAGTATATGTAATTTTTTTTGTAATATTATCCTTGTTTTTATACCAAGATTCAATGTTGTTATATCTAGTATATTCTATATCTGGCGAGAAATCTATGAA
The DNA here is from genome assembly GCA_917051295.2 of Erebia ligea. Classification (NCBI taxonomy): domain Eukaryota; kingdom Metazoa; phylum Arthropoda; class Insecta; order Lepidoptera; family Nymphalidae; genus Erebia; species Erebia ligea. The sequence goes on from OU785241.1 coordinate 7,663,734, forward strand.
GTCGTTGAATTTTATTACTTATATTAATCTTGCCGCATATGTACGACGCCTTAGTTGCATCTCAGCCTACTATATTTTCGATGTCTTTTTCGCTTTTTATTCTATATATCTTTTTCTCATCTTCCTTCCGGGCTAAAATATTTTAGTTTTGAATCCATATATATTTACATATTCCCTTTAACTGGTTTTTAGCGGTCCAGAATAATTGCCGCTTAAAACGTGGTAGGTCTTCATTTATGTAAATGGGCTGGTCGCAATTGTTTTTATATACGTCTCTGTTAGTGATCGGAGTTTTCCGGGATATGATCCATTGGTCCCGGGATAATCTGGTTGTCAGTGTCACGATAACCGGCTGCGGTTTCTTGTCATCGGACTTTTCCCATCCTGCTCTGACCGTGTCCTTGATATCGTCCGGGTCCAACTTTAGTTTTTGGGCAATTTTTCGTACTACCTCCATTGTGTTCTCATTCTCATGCTTTTCAAGGCCTACTATTTCTACATTATTAGCTTTCATACCCTGCTCCATATCTAATATTCTCTCTTCTAATGCCTTATTACATTTATCTAAGTAGATATTATTTTGCTCTAGCGACTTTATCTTTTTCTCCGCTTCTTCCTTAAATGCTACCATGTGTTGATACTGCTCAGCGTAAAAATCAACTGCCTCACTAATATCTTCGAGTTTTTTTTCTATTTTGTACACGATTTCCAACTTTTTGTTCACTTCTCTAAGCAATCCTTCAGCAGATGCCTCCTTCATATTGACCTCGATCTGCGAACTATCCTCCTTTTGTATACAATCCTCGCATGTTTCAGCTTTCATGAACTTTTTTACGTTCTTTACACACTTTTTATGAAACACCGCCTCACATGGGCCTTTACACTTTAGGACATCATCCTTGGCAAGTGAGACGAATAATCGACACACCATCTTAAATTTTGAATTTGAAAACGTTAATGTGACAATAACTAGGCAACTAGCGCACGTTAATTACGGATTACACTCTTCGCATAAGAAAAATAATACACGTCCGCCCGCTGAGCGCACGCGCGGCGGAATGTCTAAACTATTCATTTTCTTACGATTGCTACGCACCTTGATCAATAGAGAATGCAACTAGAAAGTATGTACCTGTAGTCTTCTCCGATTATAGATCCACTTACTGGACGTCCTACATGGTTGAGGTGAGGCTCCCCAGCAACTTTCCTGTGTTTTATAATATCCCTTTTTGACTCTTTTTTCTTCTTTTTCAAAGTCCACTGGACACTTGAATTTACATCCCGTGGTATATCATAAAAACTAACGACAAATTCAAACCATATGGTCATGTATGTTATGCAAACAGTATTGCCAGAATTTTTCGAAAAAAAAAACAATGTCAACTGACATTGGCAGTTCTTCCAAAAACGCATTGGACATTGGTTGTTTTTCCGTATACCTATTAATTATTCTTCTGTAGACTGGGACATTAAATAAACACTATTAATTTGAATACATACTTTAATTACACACTTTATATTTTAATTATTCTTTTACACATAGAAAAACTTGACATCCTCCGATAGCACATACCACAGAACAAGACAGCATAAAGAGATCATAGATCACAGAGTGCCTTATACAAACACAGATGAGTAAATCGAGTTTGAAGTTTCACTCTTAATATTGACCAATTTGTTAAAAAAATAATTGAATTGAGATTTTTTATTTAAGCAAATATGTATTTATGAACATAAATATACTAACATAAAAAACTGAAGATATTTATATAGTTTTCGAGAAAAATGCAAGTTTAATTATAACTAAATTCTGTATCACTCATTTTATTATAAAAACAGTTTCAAGATCCATAACACACTATTGCTTAACTTTAAATTGCCGACCCATTATCAACTTGTTGTAGGTTATGGAACTTAAAACTGTATTGTTATTTTTGTAAAATACGATTAATCATTAAAAAAAAATGTTATAAGAAAACAAAATTTTAGTTGCAAATTATTATTTTATTAAAATTTATTAAGTACAAAATAAACACTAACAGAAACCATAATCAGTCTTAAATTTATTCATCTTTATCCATACTAATATTATAAATTGGAAAGTGTGTCTGTCTGTCTGTGCTTTGACGACACATCTTTGCAACCGATTCTGATGAAATTTGATAGACAGAGAGTTTCATACCGGGAAAAGACAGAGTTTTTATACCGGAAAATTAAGGAGTTCCCGCGGGTTTAAAAAACTAAATAACGCGGATGATCATTTAGTTATGTACTAAAAGAAAGAAAAAACCTAATATTTTTAACAGTTTTCTACCATCTTGATTCTTGACACCTTGCTCGACTCATAAACTAAAAAAATCTTAAACAAAAAACTAAAAAAACCTAAAAATTTGTGTTAGTGACATCAAAATCAACACAACATAAAATTATTCGCAGTCTTGAAAATAAAAACTTAATGCTATATTAAAATATTTCACAATATATTGTATCAGCATGTACCTAATTCTTAAAATTAATTAAACACATAGAATTATAAAACTTTTAGTTTCATTCTCAACAGTTTTGTAAACTTGCTTGTAATTGTTAACATTATTTTAAATTATATACCTACCGGAAAAAATCTGATACAAAAATAAAAATCTTTTCGAAATATAATAAAATGTCTTACTGACTTCGAAACAACGAAAATAAATATTCTATAAAAATGGATAAACCATCCATTAAAACTTTGAAAACAGTAATCTTAAAATAATAAAAAATTACCATGGCTGTAATAAAAGCAACCTATATGAGATATAATACGTTTTTTGAAATGAACTAAACCAAATAAAATCTATTGATCTTGTTCTATATCTTCAATTTCAAATCAATTGTATTTCCAAAGCCTTCTGTATCATCTGTAAAATCACTTGACCTAACGTTCCTCAAAAAATTGTAGAATGGTTTAGCGTCAGATGGAATCAACTTCATAATTTCCTTTAAGTCACTGACTTTGGCACTCGAGAGCTCACGACCATTTGGGTACAGGATAGGTAAATTCATTTCAAAATTTGGTCTAACTTTACGCGCTTTAGAACCTTTTGATATGTCAATTACTTTAAAGTCTTCTTCAAGTTTTGACTTCATAAAAAGTTTTAAGGGATCATCTTTAAGTAACTCAATTTCAAAAGTTGTCATCCACGAAATCTTTTGTTTTTCTATATCAATTTTTCTATTTGTGATTCGGTCGAGGATAGGCGCCACTGAAACAATGTCTTCTTTTTTAAGTCTAGTGACTATGAATTTGTTTTTTCTTCTGCAATTTTCCATCACCCTGATGTAATCATCATCTGTACTTATAGAGTCGAATCTGAGACTTAAAAGCACATTCAACGTCCCCAAACTCAGAATCATTAGGGAGGTATGTGTGTCCTGGTTGTAAAAATCGGATATTTATTTTTTAGCCTTTCTGTAGTATGGAGAATATGTAAAAGCATGAGCACCACCTCCCACGTTAAGACCACAGCGCTCACCACTGCGCCAGGGAGGTCGTCTTTTGCCTTTTTTAGAAGGTAAAAACGAAGTAAGTATATACCTACAATAAAATAAAATTGTAAGATTAGATCGTTTGTTTCCCATTTTGCTAAAATGTGTTAAGGACTTTAAATGATTATTACAAATAAAATGCAAACAAGTTACACTTTATGTTCATTTTGTCATAATGTGTCAAGCTGTATGATTCCTTTACAAGTTAACGTAAATAACCAATTAATAGTTTCGCAATGTCATGCAATATATTTAGTTTTATTGCTTGTATAGGTAAAGTTTTGTATAAATTCAGTGACTACTTGGAATTTCGTGTATAGAAAACGTATTTACTACAATTTTATAAGTCTTTTATACCTTATAATCGGTTTTTCGCAGAAATTACCGGCAAAGTATCCTCAAAAATACAGTTTCACAGAAACCTATGAAATACATTGATTATTGGACTTACCTTCAATAATACTGTCACTTCTTAAACCATATAATACTTTATCACTCGATTTATGATAAAACTCGATTTAAAACTTTACTTACTATTAATTTCCATTACTAACTTACACCGTCTAAATCAATTGACATCTGAAAATAACGCATTGGAATTTTGCAATAATATTTCAACCCGCATAACTCATTATGGCATCAAACAGGTGGCGTTTTTAATGGTACAATTGTGTGTTAAGGTATTTGAAATACTATTGCAAAATTTACTATGACAGTTAGAGGTTTGTGTCAAGAGTTTTTCCTGAAATTTTGCTATTAAAGTGATTCAAACCGCTTAAAACCTCTTTGAAAAACGTAGCACATCACACAAAGAAGCGGTCTGCATTCAAATCTCAATTTTCGACTTTTTGTGGGTTGACACTGTATTGTATAACAGCGTTTGAGCGTTTGAGAAATATAATTATATTTCTCAATTCTTATTTAGTAAATTTAACATTTCACGAAATTTTATGTACTTTACATTTCCTAACGCATTAGTAAACAAATCTGCTATGTTGCTATCACTATCTATTTTAACAATCTCTATAATGCCTTTCTTATAATTTTCATTTACAAAATGGTACTTCAATATGTTTAGAATTCTTGGTAAAATTTCCATATTTTGCAATAGCTATATATATTTTCCATATTTTGCAATAGCTCCTGAATTATCCTCATATATTTTAACAGGTTCCTTAATTTCTATAAACACATCTTTAAGAATATTTTTTAACAAGTTGATCTCAGTTACAGCTTCTGACAATGCAATATATTCAGCAAATGTAGATAATTTTTTTACACAATTTTGTTTTTTTGACTTCCAATAGATAACATTACCAAATAATCTAACACAATATCCAGTAGTCGACTTGCGATCTACCACATCTCCTGCCCAATCGGCATCTACGTAACAATCTATAATATCAACTTCATTATTTTTATAATATGTTAAACTCAAATCTTATGTTAAGTACAAATATTTTAAAACTCGCAAAGCATATTTAAAATAAGTTTCATTATAACAATTTTGAAATCTACTTAGGTAGTTGACACTGAATGATATGTCTGGTCTTGTGCCAGAGCTAATATCGTCGCTTTGGTAGTGAAGAGAGTCAACCCACCAGGGCCGTCTTAGCACATTTGCCGCCTGTAGGCTATTCAAATTTTGCCGCCCCCTCAACCCATCCCATCCGGCTTCACCTCAGCCGTTTTTTTTTTGGCCTGGCCTGAAGGTATAGTATTAGGTGGTGTGGTCCCACCCACACCTATGTCGCAAACAGTCTTACATCCGAACCTGTCGTCGGTTCTCGTCGGATGTCGTCAATTGTATATGCGGTAGTCGTCGTTTGTCGTCGAACCGATGACTTGATGACAAGCTCGAATACATAAAAATGTCGCAGACTGTTTTCGACATGGGTGTAAGACGACCAATATTATTACATATAACACAATAATAATAATGATAAAATATACACTAAATAAAAATGCAATTGGTTAATTTTGATTAATATTATTATTGAGATCAATTAATTTACTTACACTAAATGATATTGTTAAGTTTTCATTTGGTTAATTTTTGTTAATATCGAGTTGAGATCAATTAACTAAATATACTTTATATTAAATGCCTTGAGGCTTTTAAATTGACTTTTTGCGGGATTTCATTGCCGCAAAATCATCTATAATATCTTCGAAAGACAATTTATTCATTACATCGGTTTCAATGGATAAAAGTGCCAGTGCATTTAGCTTATCTTGACTTAAAGCGGATCTGAGGTAATTTTTGACCCGCTTTAAGCAAGAAAAGCTTCTTTCACCCGAACAATTTGTAGCGGGTATGCATAACGCTATACGGATTGCTATTTCTAAATTGGGATACACCGCCTCTAAATTCTGTTTTTTTAAAAACGAAGATAGATTCTGAAGTGATTTGGATTCCGGTTTATTTAAAATCTGTGATGAGATGAAGCCGTAACACAGTTTTCATACAAAGTAATTCAAATATTTCCGACTATTTATGTTATACACACCTTTATGTAAAAAGCGACAACGTCGCAACATTTTTACTAAGGGATTGCGGTGCGCCTTTGCTATTTTTAACAATATCGAGATAGGAGAATCTTACTGATGGACTTAATTTTTTACCTAATTACCCAGTTATGAACTTTAGGGACTACGGTTAGGAATAGAATTTGTCTACGAGCTTGGGTTCCGGTTCGAATACCAAACAAGGGATTAAACGAAAAGTAGTTAAGTAAGTATAGTAGTATTACAAAACATAAAAGCGAAATATTAATTAGGTAGGAACTTGCTGACCTACGTTTGCGCAGTCAAAAAAATTGACGGAATTGTACCTACTATTGACTTGTGTGTATGTTTTTAATTTCGAGTATGGTAAATACGCCGGTATTTAAGCTTGAGTGAATTTAAATCGTATTTAATTTCGAGTCAGCATTTTTACCTACCTTTTATGAATAGCGGTGTAGTCTTTTTATTATCAGGTAGTAGATTTTCAATATCGCCAAGCTGTAAACTGTAAAAGATAAATCTGAGGAAAATTTATGTTTTATCGTTTGCGGCAAGACTTTATCGATGCCAACAAGATCGCTTCTACTGGCACATCACTAGTTACACCGTAGGATATTATTCAATGATTTAAGTTTGGCAACGTCGCAAAAACAAGGATGCGGCATATGGGAAACAATTTTGGATCTATTTATAAAAGAAAATATATTTTCTCCGAAAATATCCATTTTAGAACACATGTTCCTTAGCCATTTTTGATTACTTTTCGTTAAGGAATCTAACCCTAGAGTTATAGGAATTGCTCATAAACACGTTGTATATACAAATAGTTGATAGGTTCAGGGTTGGTTGTTAGTAATTGGTAGACATAAAAAAAGATTAATAGCTTTATTTTTTAAATATTTTTAAATCAGAAATAATAAACTATTGTTAAAAATCTTCATTAAAGAAATTCAATCATCTTCTGTAACATCAATATCATCACCTGAAGCAATAAGGTTCATGTAATATTCGTGGTAAGAGGTAGGGATTGTACCTTTTTTACAAAGATCTTGTAAGTCTTTTAGTTTTTTGGCATCTATTTTTAAGCCACACGTATAAAGATTAGCTACTTCAGTAGCTAGTATTTCTTCATTATTTAGAGTTGATTTGAGGCGAATAAATAGTCGTTCAAATTCGATTTGGCTTAACTGAGTTTTGTAATAAATATGCATGGGCTCTTCACGTCTATATTGCAGCCATTTAACAAGAAGCCATTTCATGATTCCATTATCTCCTTTATTTTTATTTGTTATTAATTTTTGGCTGTATGACTTAAAATCAAGAAATTGACTAAAATCCATCTCCTTTACGACGTATGAAGGTCGAGTGGTCTTCGCCGTTCTTGCTACAGTATACCATCTATCTGGGACAAAAATGTTAATCTTTCTACCCCTTGATTCAATGGCAGAGTGAACACTGTCACATTTCATTTCGGAATGTCCAGATTCCATGAACTTTTGGTTTATAATCTTCAAATTTGGAAATGAACAAAGTGCTCTAATGAACATGGCAGAAATGATATGGTTTCTGTTTTGTCCTGAAGCAGTATCAGAGTAAAATGTTACTTCTGTCACCTCTGGTGGTAGTTCAGAGAGAAGATTCCAAATACATGTGGCTATCTCAGATGCTCCTTTTGTACCATTGGTTTCATGCCACATGTAGTTAATTGCAGTGCCTTTAGCAAGATCATAGATGGTAAAGTTATAAGTTTTCAATTTTCTCTTATAATACAGTTGACCAATCTCTAATTGCGGGGTAAGTAAAATCTTTTCTAAATCCATAGTGTAAGTACGAAACGTTGGATCAGTCTTAGCTCTTGCCTTGTCTTCTCTTTTTTGTTCTCTATCTTCTGTTTTTCTGATTAAATGTAAGTCATAATTACTTTATTCCTGGAGTTTCACTTCTGGTGATTTGTTTTTAAATTGGGCGCAATAATCACATTGGTCTTTTTTTGGCCTATGAAAGCCATAATTGAACTCAGTAGTAAAAATATGTTTTTAATAATAAGATGATACAGGTAATGCTCCGTTCTCTTCACAATACTTGATGTAGTTTTGATACAAGCGATTTTCAGTCAGGCCAGATGGTAGATATTTTCGCTTAGAAGAACTTCGGCAGTAGTGAGAGTCTACTACAGGTAAGGACTTGATGTGATCACGGATTATATCCTTACGTTCTTCAGAAATTTTATTTGGTGCAGGGTTCAATCCACGTTTGTCATGCTCAGTAACACCACTATCCATTTTCTTTTTGAGAGCAGTTTCAACTTTTTTAGCTGATATGTCTAAAGTACCAAGAAAAAACATCTTGCATACTTGATGAGCTTTGTTATTTAATGTCAAAAAGTAAACATGAGTATAATGGCACTTACAGGGTACTTCTTTAACTACTTTTGCTCTCACTTTTTTACCTGACTGAGAAGTATGTTCTTTACCTTCAAGTCTCAGTTTTTTATTTTTATTTCTCTTCCATGTTTAAGGTTCACATTTCCTTTTTCGTGTCAGGGTATTATTTTCTTGGATGTTTATGTTTTCCACTGTTTCACTATTACTATTTTCAACCTCTTGAAGATCTTGGCTACTATTTCTTAAATTCTCTCGTTCTCTTTGTACTATTTCAGGTTCACTATCACTGTAATGTGAAGTTTCTGATTCTGGTATATAACATGGATCATGTTCTGAACAATCTGATTGAGCGAAAGGGTCAGAATCTGATAATACTTGTTCAGGATCTACAAAAGAGTTAGCTGGAGTATTATTACGTCTGTTTGAGCTTTTTGTTTCTGGATCAACTGAATCTACATCAATCTGCTTTGCAGCTAGAACAAAACAACAAATAAAATTATTAATGAAGTATTTATTAACGGAATAACATACATGCATATTATATAAACTCATGACTGTAATCCCTTGTCATTGGTACAACAACTAACTCAATGTTTAAGAATGAAGTTATAGCAATGCAATAAGCATTAAATTTTTAGGATGGAATGGCATGTCAAGTGGAGATAAGTAGCTATCTTTTTGCCCACAAGAACACTAGTGAAAGAAGTATGTCAAGCTATTTGGGTTACTTTAAAAGACGAAGTCTTAAAGCTCCCGAATGAACCTAATGAATGGATTGAAGTTGCTACAGAATTTGAGAAGAATACAAATTTTCCGCAATGCGTTGGGAGCTCTGGATGGCAAACACATACGCATGATAATGCCACAACACACTGCTTCACTCAATTTAAATTTCAAGGGGTATTTTTCAATTGTTTTGAGCACTGGGAAAAAATTCTGATGCGGGGATATTTAGAGAATCGTCACTTATAAAAAAAATTGAGAATGGTACTATCAATCTACCTTCACCTAAAGCGCTTCCTGGAATGAGGAATCCGGTTCCGTATGTGATACTCGGTGATGAAGCATTTGGAATTACACGTAATATTTTGAGGCCTTACGCAAGAAAAAATCTTAATTATAAGAAGAAAATATTTAACTATCGTCATTGTCGTGCTAGACGGATGACTGAAACCACTTTTGGAATATTAACTAATAAGTTCCGAATTTTTCATAGACCTCTCAATGTGAACACAGACCTCGCAATCGAAATCGTAAAATGTTGTTGTTCATTACACAATTTCATTCGAGTAAAAGATGGTTACCAACATCAAGATACTTTGGTAATCCAAGGGCTTGCAGACTCAAATAATTCAATAGTGAACAACTCAATTGGAAATGAAGTTCGTGATCACTATGCACATTATTTTATTTCAGAAGAAGGTAAAGTTGATTGGCAGGACTCTTGTATTACATAGGCTGCGAAATAAATAACTATGTTTTGTACTTACATGTTTTTTCCTTCTCTCCCTGCGTCCAGTCGTCAACATTTTCAAATAACTTTTTCATTATGTCCACCCAACAACTTTGTTTGACATCCCTGTCTTTATACAACGGGTATCATAAGTCCCAAATAGCAGGCCTTTTCTGAACTTCTCTTATTAATTGTTCTGTATCAATTGCCGCCATGATTGTACACAAAACGCTCACGCGCACGTCCAACAGTGAAAGCTCACACTGCGGCACTGGCCCGCGCGCCCATAGAGTAGTATGGCGCACGCCGACCGGCAACGCGGGGCGCGCGGGCACCGGTCAAGCATTTGCGCCGGTTGGGCGTGTCGAAAAACGCGACCGGCCGCACGCGCCACAGTAAAACCCGCCATAGGTTTCAAACAAATTATCAATCATTAATCATATAATCCTCCTAGGTCATACAAATCTTCTGATCCTGATGTGTTACAATCTGTCATTAGATCCATTGTAAACTTTTCTACATAATTAGCACAAGAACTGGTCGACGGCTGGGGTCCCTTTGTTTTTGATAAGATTATAGTTGATGGTGGTGCAGTAAATGTAGTTGAAGAAGAACTTGACTCGCAAGGTGTCTGTATTATTATGTGTGGTTGCGGTTGTGAAACCTGCGTCTGCGGTTGTGGTGGACGATGTTGTGATTGTGAAAAGTGAGGCTGTGGATAAGTATACTGTGGAACCGATTGCACTGGCGGAGGAACAAAATATCGAGCTCTATGAAGGGTATTCAAAATTTCTACTTTAGCGAAATGCTTTTGTTCAATGTTAAGTTTTTTTAACATTGGTAATATTATCATTTCAGCGAAACTCACATCTTCATCGAATGATCTATTTTGATTTTTTAAAATATTTAACAATTCTTCTTCGGCTTCGGTATTTTCTCTAATATTTGTTTTTTTTCGCAAAGTAGCGGCCAGTCTTCTGTTAGATAAAGCAATATCGGCACCTGCATCAGCCTCCGATTGCGTAGAGTCTTCTTCAAGCGTTATATTGCCACTAGTTTCACGTAGCGTGTTACTACTGGCTAAAAAAGAAAGTGCATCGAAGTATATATGTTTCTGATGCTGCAGGGGTACTGCCCACCTAAACTGGAGATTTATTAACTGTCGATTATGAATAGTTGGTTTAGGTACTTAGCAAAGACTACATAGTTAAATTCCAGGACCCAACTCCTTAATTCTGATGCTGAATATTTTAACATTGAATTATAATATTTCATATTTGATTTCAGGTACTTGGCATCAGGAAATAGCTACAACACAATGTATTATGAGTATCTTATTGGTGCATCCACAATTCGCGAAATTGTAGAAGAAATGTGTAGTTTGCTTTGGTTTGGCCTCCAGCCAAAATATATCCCAGAACCTACTAAAGCTATGTGGTTAAATATTGCACAAATATTTCAAAAACGAACACATTTTCCGCATTGCTTGGGTGCCGTCGACGGAAAACACGTGAGATGTGAAAAGCCAAACAGAAAAGGCTCTGAATATTTTAATTATAAGCACTACTATTCCATTGTTTTAATGGCCGTGGCTGATGCAAATTACTCTGTAACGTTTCCTCTATTTGGGGTAAAGTGTCCTGTGGATGTACCTGCAAGGGTATGGCAGACACACCAGCACAGGGGTGCGTTGAGCAGAGAAAGCGTTAACAGACTATGTTGGTCAACTCAGTTAGAGGGGAATTCTAGTGGGTGGTTAATGAAAAGTAGTATAGACCGTTAAATAATAGCGTTTACTGCTGTAAAAAGAACCTTATTATCTACCTATATCCTAAAATTAGGTATGTTTATAACGGTAACCCTACCATTTATTAAACAAGAAATTTAGTTTATTTTACTTGAGGTTTCTGAACGCGGGCTTGTCCGGACTAGCTCATGTTGTGAGAATTACTCAAAGGCCTAGGTCCGCCTCGAACAACGCACCACACAAAACCACGTTCAGAACTTTCAAAAGAAATATAATTTATATATATAGGTTATCGCTACAAAACACAGAATTAAATTGCGATACCAGACATGTGTAAACCATCAATTTGAAACTCTACGCATAAATTTAAAATAATATTAAATTTAAAGAACAAAACATGTACGACCTGAAGGAGACGCGACTAGGAAAGATGTTCGTGGCTGGCTTCACCACTCCCACGGCAGCACTCGCTCGCGCGGGGTGTTTTCGGCCTTCGCCATCCGCTCCAGATTATGCCACGCGGGCGACGTCACTCGAACTTTCGACGACGCGCCAAGGTAAGTACATGATGGAACGTGAATTCCAGATCTGCAGGCCTCAAGGATGGTCTAGATTTTGTTGTTATACTCTAATCATTATGACTCGAATCCCATCTCGATTATATGAGATTATTTGATTATAAGACTGTCTGTTGCGCAGTATGGGGTCGCGCGTTGTCGTGAAGGAGCAGTGGGGACGACCGATTGACCAAAGCTGGTTGCAGATGTGCAAGCTTCTCCATCATTCTCTCCAGTTCTTCACAGTACACATCATGCCGTTTTGTAAAAAGCTGTGGTGAATCACAGCCGCACTAGACCACCAAACAGTGACCATCACCTTTTTAGGGGTCATTTTTGGTTTAGGGCATTGCTTTGGTGCTGAACCAGGATCTAACCAACTTGCTGAGCGCTTTCGATTGTCAAACAGAATCCATTTTTCGTCGCACGTAACAATTCGTTTCAAAATTCCTTCATTTCTTTGCCTGTTAAGCAGCGCAAGGCAGGTCTCGACGCGTACGTTGCGCTGGCGATCGATAAAGTCGTGGGGCACCCATCTATCAAGCTTTTTTACCTTGCCAATTTGTCGCAAATGGATCAATATTGTTTTGATGCTTACATCAAAAGCTGCTGCTAGCTCAGCTGTAGATTGAGTTTCGTCAGCTTCCACAATCGCCTTTAATTCATTATTGTTGACCAAAGTCTCCGGACGACCACGAGCTTCATTTTTCAAGTTAAAATTTCCAGAACGGAACCGGGAAAACCAATAACGGGTTGTGCGTTTGTTTGTACAGTTCTCTCTGGTAACGTTTTTGATGTTACGTGCCGTTTGTGTCGCGTTGGTGCCACGACGGAGCTCATATTCCATAATTACACGAATTTTTAAAGTATCCATTATGACGAAAAATTTTGAAATGTAATGAAAATACAACGCTAATCAAAAAACAAAAGACTGAGTTTGTAAAAAGAATGTCATGGTTTTAAAACAAAATTAATTTGAATTTAGAATACAGAGCCATTACAAACTATTTTTTATTTGAAATGACCAGTACTGAAGAAAGGCAATTTCATAGGTTGTGGTGACGGGAATTAAATAAGAACAACGTCCGTCTCCATCTTGTAATGCTTTATTACTGTCCCTTAAACTAGCCTATTACATATAATATATTACGTACATACATTGTACTTGTTACATCACTACATGCCCCTTTTAAAAGGAAAAAAAAAAATTACATATACCTAAGTACATTTTTTTTTTCATAGGTTCATTTTTGTTCTATTTTTATGTACTATCTTATTTTTACCCTTATCATCTAAAATTATAACATTAGGTTCCGCATCTTTTATAACTTTATAAGGACCTAAATAAAGCGGATCAAACGACATGGTCAAAAATTGTATGGAAGTCTGCCCCAGAATGTCCAGAGATGAAATCTATGTCAATAAATAGTACAGATCTTCTATTTAAAGAATAAGAAAGTTACATATAGCTTTGCAGTCGTGGAGTAAAATTATGAAGGTTTAAAAAAGTTGAAGTTTTCGTCGTAATAATGTACTTTTCTCTAGAAACTTTTATTTGAGTGATGTTTTAATCATGTATATTAATCTCAGGTAATAGAAATCCTAGGATTAAGCTTTAAAAACCGGTCGTGCAGCTTTTATTGGTTTAAAAAAACTATTTTATATGAGACTGTTCATGACCGAGACCTAGATGGCGCTGTACGATAAGTCGCAGTATTTAATTAATTGGTACCCTGTTGTAGATCTCAGATTATAGATGTCGCTGTCTGGCATTAAGTCGCGCTATTTATCTGTCATCGTTTATCAAATAATATCTGTTTATTATTATCATAGATAATATAGACGAGCAACATTATAGGCCATTGAGTAAATATATAGGAAGAGGAGACAATGTAATAATAATACCACATGTGAGCGAAATGAGTATGAGTATAAGGGGTTACAGAGCGAGAAAATGTTTGTTTGTCCTGCTCAGCGTATCACTTTTTTTTGTTTGACTCATCCGACAGTTTAGGTCAGACAATCCTGTGTCATTATTGTTATTCGTCCCTATTCGTACGAAATCGGAATTGGACAAAGTGGTAACTGTGCTCGTAGCTTACGAAAAAAGTGGTTTAACTGATAGACGATGGTGTATTGCTGTGTTAGGCTGCAAAAGCCGAACTGAACGTAAATACGTAAGAACGTGAATGCAACAAAGTATAGAAATAACAAAAAAATACCTTTTTAGCATTAAGAAAATATCACATTAAGACTATCGGTATGGCATACTGTGTACGCTGACGCCATGTCTATATCACTTTCTCTGTCTACGTTAAAGGCATATTCCTACATCCATGAGCATAAGTTTAATCATAGACAGTAGAATATGTATCATTGACGTTTGATGGTAATTCGACGCAAGACAAAGATCACGTCATTTTAACATTAAAAATCGATTGAAAGACTTCTTTTTTCAATATTTTTTCAGCGACTGCTATGAAACATAATTATTAATTTAAAATTCATTGTTTATTTTAATTAAATTATTTAATATACTCGTATGTTTGGACAGTCTGGGGCAAAAATTGACCATCTCCTTTAGTATTACATTTTTCATTCTTTACAAGTATTAAGTCACCTTCTTCGTAGGACATAGCATTAGAATACGAGTTATACTGCGTTTGGCGATTTTGTTTACACTTTATTAAATTATTTTTGGCATCTTGCTGGGACCTTTGCAATCTATATTTCAATTCAAACTGGTAATCATTAAAATTATATAATGGATCTAAATTACTTGTCAGATTGGATGGAATGTTGCAAGGTTTACCAAATACAAGCTCGTATGGCGTATATTTTGTTTGCGTGTGCACTGTAGTATTATATGCAAAACACCAGTAGGGTAACCATGAACTCCAAGATTGAGGACTATTGTCTGTTTGTATTCTCAAATAAGCACTTAAGTGTTTGTGATTGTTTTCTAGTGAACCAATAGTTTGATGAAGGTATGATGTAGAATGTAGTTTTTGGATATTTAAAAGTTTACAAACCTCTTCCATTGTAGATGACATAAATTCAGATCCTCTGTCCGTCAAAATTTCCCGACAAATTCCATAACGCAAAATAAAGTTATTTACAAACGAAGTTGCTACTGAAACTGTATCCTTAGATTTTAAAGGGTATGCTTCAACATATTTTGTTAAATCGCACTGCAAAGTTAAAATATACTTATATCCATAATCATCTATATCTAAGGGTCCTACTAAATCTAAAAATAACCTATCAAAAGCAGAATCACTTGTAGTCGTTATGACCATCGGTTCCTTAGTTGGTCTATAAAATTTTTCCTTAGTTTGTCTAAAAAAGACCTAATATATATCATTTCTTCTTTATAAATCGATAGACTTCCACTTCTGGATTAAAAGTCTTTTGCATGGACCTCCACAGGACTTGGTCTTGGGCCACCTGAATTCATTTTTTTTTCGAACTCGACTCGTTTGATGTCGTTGGTCCACCTAGTAAGAGGTATTCCAACACTGCGCTTCCAACGACCATCAGCCCTTCGAACTATGTGACCCGCCCATTTCCACTTAAGTTTCGTGACTCGTCGAGCCATGTGAGTAATAACTGAGCATTTGGTCAGCACGATCGATGCCAGACATATGGACATTATATCGGACTACTTCTTTCGGTTTCATGAGTTTTGTCCTCTTTTATTCGTCACTTCAACCATTTCAGGGTGATCCAGTGTTATCATCAGAACTTGCCTCTTGTATTTCCAGTGACTTACGTAAACTTTATTCTTCCTAAGCCATTTGTGTTCGCCTTTTTTCAATTTTGCTTTGGCTAACACATTAGGCTTACCCCTCCGGTTTACACGTAGAGTTCTATTAGTTTGGGTTTTGAGATCGAGAAGTTTTTCGGAAAGACTAACTGAATTATAAAAATTATCCATGTAAAGTTCATGCCCATTCAGTAGGTAAGGTTCCATCAATTTCAAAACAAGTTTTTCTATTTTCGGACTTGCATCATCAGAATCATTTAACCCTTGATTTCCACAATACATCATAATATTTAGAATGTAGCCATCATCTGTAGCTAATACGTAAAATTTGATGCCGTATTTAGTTTTTTTATTTTTCATATATGTACGAAAGATTAAGCGTCCTCTATAAAGCATCAGTGATTCTTCAAGTGATAATTTCTTTTTGGGCTAGTAAACGTTTCGAAAATTCCGTGTCAACATATTAATAAATGTATTTACCTTGTCGGATCCTTGAGAGTTGAGTTCTGAACAGCAAATGCAACGCAAAATTTGCTCATATCTTCGATTTGACATAGTGTAATTGAAAATCAGATTGATCATAGTGTAAATGAACTTTCAAATTCGGAAACGGTAACCTGTCTTGAGAATTGTTTAGGAAACTCTGTTTTTCATATTTCCACAAAGACTTTGAAGTAGCTGCTTGGCCAGTTACAGTTTTCTTTCGAGAAAGTGCTTGGCGATGACCGTCCCTTAACTTTTTCCACTGACTTCGAGCCTCTTGAACTAAAACAAACAAAAATTGTTACAGATATTTATCGACTGGAGATTCAAAATCAAATCAAATCATCTTTATTCAAAATTGGTACCTACAAAGTACACCTTCTGAACGTCATGTTTATAAAGAATAAGAATTGATGGTGATAATTAACAACGGTATCTTAAGACTAAAGCTACGAGGGTTCCAAACGCGCCCTGCTGAGAAGAGCCCACAACAAACTCAGCCGGGGTTTTTTTTTTATTATCACCATCTCACAAATATAGTAAATTACTAAATTATATTTATAATATAACATAATTAGCCGCTGGAACAATTCATACCCATGGCTGCCTGTCATTCAAATAATCCTTTACACTATAATATGACTTTTCAATTAGTTTCCGTTTTACAAAAACTTTGAACTTTGAACAATATGTCTTCTGGGAGTTTATTATAAAAACGTATACTGCTACCGACAAATGAATTACTAATTTTACAAAGTCTTCTTCTCAAAGTATTCTTTTCCAAGTATTGCCTTCAGTTATAGAATTGGCGAGTCAACGGTCAGAAATATTGTAGAAGAAGTATGTGACGCTTTGTGGAAACGTTTGAAACCAATAGTATTGCTTGAACCGAGTCAAAATGTATGGAAGCAAATTGCCATCGAATTTTAAAAAGTATGTCAGTTCGACCATTGCTGCGGGGCGATTGATGGTAAACATGTCATAATCCAATGTCCACCAAACTCAGGTTCAAACTTTTTTAACTATAAGAAAACGTTTTCAATAGTTTTGCTAGCTGTAGTTGATTCACGACGCAGATTTGTTGTGGTAAATATTGGATCCATGGGTCGGTTTAGCGATGGCGGTATACTAAATGACAGTGAATTTGGAAAGAAACTAAAAAGTTGTAATGTACCAGGAGGAGGATGTAAGAGGAACCATTAATTGCTGGGGGCGTAATAATGCCTTACGTCTTTGTCGGAGACGAAGCTTTCCCGTAAATGAAGAATCTAATGCGGGCATATCCAAAAGTCAAGTTAACTGAAAGTCGCAAAATATTTAATTATAGACTTTGTAGAGCACGCAGAGTTGTTGAGAATGCGTTTGGAATAATGGCTAGTCGTTGGAGGGTATATAGAAGACCGATAAAATATAAAGTTGAACTAGCGGATAAAGTCGTGAAAGCTACAGTAGTTTTGCACAATTATTTTATACAAAACTCAAATAAATATTACTACAATAATGGCAACGACGCAAATCTCATTGTTCAAGAAGGAAATGAGCTATTACCGCTAAATCATAGTGGCTTCCGTAATTCTGACGATAGCTTTATGATTCGGGAGGAATTTTGCCACTATTTTAATACCGTTGGCAGTCAAATCGAATTCAGAGTACCTAGGTAGGAAAATGTTTGAGTAAAATCTGTATTCATACTGATATAAAAATACTAATTTTAGTTTTAACGATAATACTTATTCTGTTTTCTTTACGTCGAGTCTAAGTTTGAAAAGGAACTATAAGTACCCAGCCTTTTATAGTTCCTAATCGCCATATAATTTGGTATGAAAGAAAAATATTCCGCCATCTTGAATTTTTTTTTTAACTAAATAGACCTTGTCCTGATCACGTTTAAAAGATGGAAAAGTGCTTCTTATTATTAGTAGTGCAAAAATTTATATATTCTGTGTATAAATCGCCTGTAATGCAAATTCCAAATAGGTTCTAAATATTTCTTTGTAGTGGAGCTGTGGCAATAATGAGTTTCTACTTTAGGCAACTTATCAAAGAATTCAATAATACTGTTAACCTAGTCAGATTCATCGTTCCCGGGCTGTGATAGGGCTAGAGCAAGAACAGGATCCGTCGCAATCAAAGGAGTTTCTGTAAGCCAGTCTCTCAGCTGTCTTTGGCCAATGCCCAATGTTCTTAGAAACATTACCTTGCAGACGTGTATTTTTTTAGCAGTATTTTCTGACCGCAACATTAAAAAACTATTGCCTGGCTTTCATTTTCAGTCATATTGTCACATTCAAATTGCTGCTGCGGACCACGATGCTGTGTTATGACCATTGCAGAGACTTTGCAATATTTTAGCTGGACGTACGACAGTCTGTTGATATTTTCCATGTTTATCCTTTTGAAAGCCCTCATACTGCTCTCCTTTAAATTCTAGCCTCAGCGTTTTTAATTCTTTTCCAAGTTGATCTATCTGCTTTACCTTTACTCTTTCGCTAATTCTTCCGGCCGTCTCTTTTTTGTTTGCGTGTTAACTGTCCACGTTGTTCGTCTAAAACTTCTTCAATCTCCGTATCACTAGAAGAGTTTTGTAAAATATTATCTACAACAAACTCAGGACCTGAAGGTTTGACAGATTCCAAATCCGAAAATTCGCAGAATGTCTCGTCATCACTTAAATCAAACTGATCTCTAGCGTCAGCCAAAGTGGGTCGAAACTCTCCAGTTATTTCGTCGAGTACTTCACACATTGGTGTAAAACAGTTATTTTCGTATTTTTGCAATTTACTGTTTTTTTAAAGTCCCAACTTAGTGAAGGCGATGAAACATAATGGCAGCAGGGATCAAGTCCATAATAATTTAAGCTCATGGATCTAAATTTCTCAAAAATGTCACACAGTAATTAGACATCGCATTTCAAATATAATTCAGTATATTCAACCAAGTTTTTAATGTCAAATTTTTCCCACACAGCTAAAGCATGATTATAATCATCGCTTGTTATAGATTCCAATGTGAGTTTATTATAAAAATTTGACTGATCTGGTAACTGGGTTTCTTCATATTTTTCCCAAGAATCTACACAGTCATAACAATATATTCCTTTTCTTAGGCATAAGCGGAATAAATTATCATCAGTGAAGAATGTTCGCAAATGTTTAAGATCTTCAGGATTTAGAATTTTTACCAAACGATCTAAACTTGAACTCAAAAAATTAAAGGAGTCTATAAACTTTAACTGAGCCACATTCTGAGTATCAATTGGAAAAAACTTTGTAAAAGAAATGAATTTCTGTTTAATTTTTGTAATTAAATTAATACGACCGCATACATTTGAAAGTTCGTTTATAAATAAATGACAATCATATCCAGAAAGGTTATGAAATATTATAGGTATGATATTACATTTTTTATTATTTAAATTACATGAATTATGAGTGGGACCTCGATATTTACCTGTGAAATGATCGTGGTAATGAACTTTATAGTCAGTATGAGTAAATTCACTTTTACAAATATTATAGTATAATGTAGCTATTATAAGATATCTGCTCTTCATTAGTAAGCGGATTCATGTCTTTATAAACATTTAAAATTTTGTATAATCTTTCCATGTCTTTTGAAATTGAATCTACGAATTTTTTCGCACAATTTGGTCCTCGATAAGAAACAAAGTCGTTCAATTCAGGGTTGGATTCACAGCAAATATATAGTAAGCGAAACAAGTAGCTTCATGAATCTGAACATTTTCGACATGCTCACTTTGACTTTTGTCAGAATATTCTCGAAGTAAACTTTCAAAATCACCATAAATAACAACTGGAATTTTTTGAGTCCTTTCTGGATTCGAAAAACGAAGTTTAGCATTCACTTCTGGAAGAACTGTTTGCATTCGAGAGCATTCATGAGTATCTAATTTGGCTTCAGAATCAAGTAAAGAAAAGATTCATCACATAAGTGAATTTTAGATTTGTGCTTTGTAAGTTGCTTGTGGACAAGCTTTCCAAAAATTTTGATCAAAACAAAATGACTCTTGTTTTGTTTATTGATAATAAACAAAACAAGAGTCTAACTAATGTAATTTCAATATTTAACATGTAATATTTCAGTTTTTTGTTTTACTTACTCTTTCCTTTAATACTGGTAATAATTGCTGTAAAGTAAAGACACATTATTGTTTATAAGTGTCAATGTAAAAAAAAAAAAACCTGCTTAATAGATTGTAGGTCAAACATCGCAATCAAAAATATAATATTAAAATAATAATTAAACCTGTAAAGTTATACGTAGTACGTTTATTATTTTATATATTAATAAGACAATGTTTAGTAGGCGTTATACGGGTATAAAATAAGCTTAATAGTCAAATATTCTTCTAGTTACAGCATGCCATGTTGCACTATCACCTTCCACAGCTGACTTGTAAGTGACGAGTGCGTGCTTCCACTTATCGATGCCCAGAGTCGCAGCTTCACGCGTGTTGTATACACGCAGCTCTATGTAGTATTCCCCATTCTTTGGGGGAACCGCCCTTTGCAATGTGTAGCCCGTACCCACCCGGGCGGGAGAAAAAACTTCGCAAAGCCGTCGCTCTTATGGGCTCGCCTTCCTCCTGAAATCAATAAAGAAATAGAGAATATTACATGATTTCAATAAACTAGACTTTTCAGGCTTTGTTTTTTTATTATTTTTAGATAATATAAATACGGTTTGTGCAGAAAAAAAAAAAAGAAAGTAACTCAAAATGTAGTCATATTTCAAGTTACAAATCACTGCAGTTGCGCAAATATGAGTTGATGGATCATACCTACATAATATTGAAAATTATTAGGCTTACCTCTGAATCTAAAATTGATCTTTTTAGGGTTCCGTACCCAAAGGGTAAAAACGGAACCCTATTACTAAGACTCCGCTGTCTGTCTGTCTGTCTGTCTGTCTGTCTCCAGGCTGTATCTCATAAACCGTGATAGCTAGAAAGCTGAAATTTTCACAAATGATGTATTTCCGTTGCCGCTATAACAACAAATACTAAAAATTAAAAAATATATATATATTAAGGGGGGTCCCCATACAATAAACGTGTTTTTAGGGTTCCGTACCCAAAGGGTAAAAACGGGACCCTATTACTAAGACTCCGCTGTCTGTCTGTCTGTCTGTCTGTCTGTCTGTCTGTCTGTCTGTCTGTCTGTCTGTCTGTCTGTCTGTCTGTCTGTCTGTCTGTCTGTCTGTCTGTCTGTCTGTCTGTCTGTCTGTCTGTCTCCAGGCTGTATCTCATAAACCGTGATAGCTAGAAAGCTGCAATTTTCACAAATGATGTATTTCCGTTGCCGCTATAACAACAAATACTAAAAATTAAAAAAATATATATATTAAGGGGGGTCCCCATACAATAAACGTGTTTTTTTCGTATATTTTTGCTCAATATTAAAAACGGTAACAGGTAGATGGTTCAAATTTTCACAGAATATTAACTTGTATATTACCTTTCAAAATAAATAATTAAATATCAATAAAGTAAATATTAAAGGGGGGCTCCCATACAACAAACGTAATTTTTATTTTTAGTACGTCATAAATCGTGAAACTTACTACAGGTTTGTACGGAACCCTCGGTGCGCGAGTCCGACTCGCACTTGGCCGGTTTTTTTTTCGTATTTTTTTGCTCAATATTAAAAACGGTAACAGGTAGACGGTTCAAATTTTCACAGAATATTAACTTGTATATTACCTTTCAAAATAAATAATTAAATATCAATAAAGTAAATATTAAAGGGGGGCTCCCATACAACAAACGTAATTTTTATTTTGAATACGTCATAAATCGTAAAACTTACTACAGGTTTGTACGGAACCCTCGCGGTGCGCGAGTCCGACTCGCACTTGGCCTGTTTTTTTCTTAATAATTTTCGACGGCTCGGGCTCAGAGTCAGAGTCCGATTGTATCGACTTCTTTGGCTTTTGCTTAGCCTTCTCAGCTCGAGTCGACTTCTTGCTTGATTTTTTAGTTTTCTGAACTACTGCGCTCTCGTTATCGGAGTCGAAAGGGTTTCCGCTTACAGCCGACCTGAAGTCAAAGACAAATTAAATTAAGTAGGTATGACATATTATTCGTAGGTAACTCCTACATCCGTGTACAAAATAAATCCTAATATTTAATAAAGTGTGGATATTTGGATGTTTGGATGTTTGTTACTCAATCACACAAAAAAAACAGCTGAGCGGATTTGGATGGGAATGGAGATAAATTATACCTCGGATTGACACATAGACTAGGGGAAGTACGTACAAAATGACATACTGTTTTGTTTTTGCGTCATAACTCTTTAGTAGTAAATCACAGCACATTCAAATTGTACACCAGTTATCTTTGGTTTCATACCTTTGAATTCTAATAAATATTTAAAAGATAAACAAACTAGAAAAAATAATACTTTCAATTTAATTGAGATCAACGAAATCCATTTTGTTCATATGCTATGGACAAAATGGCATACCACATATGGACTAAATGACATACACGACAAAAGTTATAAAATTAAAGACTTGATTTCGTTCATGTTTGGTGTAGAAGTCAAAATCAAAGAGGTTTGTCGTTTTTTTGGCTTACGTTTTCCTTGGCCACTTATGTAACGTCCTTTTGGTACAGGAGATATCTCCTCAATAGGCACTGCTAGAGTATAGGATGTAGGATGATCTTTATTACCAATAGATGGGCGATTTTGATTTGGAGCAGGTAAAATAAGGTCTTGACCAGTGTTTGCTGTTGAATTGTCAGCTGGTTCAGTAGAGTCGGTTGTTTGAACTGTATCATTTTTGTCAGGTGTTACGGCGCGGAATATTTGCTGCTGATGTGGAGTTTCAGAAGCTTGAAGATCGTTCGTTACGGGAAGTAAAATTGAATCGTCTAGCTGCTGTGTGGTCCAGCTATGGGAACTGGACTAGGACCTATTTGCTGATGACATTGCACATTGGAGGTGTCTTCCAGTGGTCTGTTTGTAGTCTCTGCAGGTTCGTACATGTAATCGGGAAATATGTCAGGATTTAGAGGCCAAATGCCAGTGCTTTTAAATCCGTTACAACCATTTTGCACTGTAGCTGCCTTACCATAAGCTTCCGTCAACAGGCCAGAAATTTGAAACTGTGTTACGACACGTCCCGGGTATTGTTTTAGCCATTTGGATGTCTCTTGGTTGAAATAAGTCTTTAAAGGCGCGAAAAATGAGACATCCAAAGGCTGCAGACGATGAGTGCAATGTGGAGGTAGACACAAAATAATAATGCCGTTTTGTTTCGCATATTCTAAAGGTTCAAGCCCTTTGTGACTTACATGCCCGTCGACAATCAATATAACTTTATCGTCAATAGATGATTTAACAAAACTTTGGAAGTGCTTAAGCCATTTCAGAAATAAATCTGTTGTCATCCATCCTGATGGTTGAGCTACACCTAAAGTGCCAGGAGGTGCTTCATCGATCAATTCATTTTTCATATTTTTCCTCGAAAATATCATCATCGGCGGTACAAACGTACCAACAGCATTAACACAACAAACTACAGTGGTGTTAGTTCCACGTTCTGCACTAGTTATTACGCCAACTTGCTTCCTGCCAGCAGTAGCCAATATCTTTTGGGGTTTTTGTACAGTAGACAAGCTTGATTCGTCAGCATTATAAATTCTGTGTGGCCCAATGTTCTCAGATTCCAGCAGATTTCCGTATATCTCAAAAAACTTTTGGACTTGAGGTCGATTAAAAGCCTGAGCGGCTGAAGTAGCTTCTGGTTTGCGTAAAGAAATATCGTTATTTCTCCTCAGAAATCCTTCTAACCATTCTTGTCCAGCTTTCTGTTTTTGTGGGTTAAACCTATGAGCGAAACCGTTTCTTTCAGCCATCTGAAAAGCTAATTCTTGAACAGACGTTCGCGTCAGTCCAAACAAACGAGATTCCAGAAATTTCAAATGTTCCACTAATTTTCTTTCCACATCAGGTGGAAAAGTTGCTCTCCAACATCCTAGACCCTTTGCAGAGGACTCTAAAGTTTTATTACTGTTCAAAGCATGTCTTCTAAGAGTTGCTTGTGGCACTCCAAATGATTTAGAAGCCAAAAGCCAGCCCATTTTGTTATTGCTAACGGCTTCTATGGCTTTTCGCATCGACTCCTCACTCCAGGATTGGCGATCAGTCTTACGCTTATAATTACGCGGCATTTTGGTAAGTATATCTGTAAAGAAATTAACAGCTTTGATTAACGGTAAATATATTGTATTGGGTACCTGCAATAAGCTCGTTGAATTCTTATGGACAAAACGACATACCTATGTCATTTTGTCCGTTACCTATGTATGTCATTTTGACCATATAGCGTTATAAAAATTCAAAATTCAACAATAAATGCAAAATGAATATTACTCACGGAAAAAACTATTCAAATGCAACAACAAGTACTTAAGGGATGCAATAAATGTACACGCAAGGTAAAACCATGAAAAATATAATGTTAATTCAAAAAACTCCCTGCAGTAATAAAAAACTGCCAATATCTGTAATCGGCCATGACACCCGAACGAAAGACTGGCGCGAGTTTTGATTTTGACAGGTTGGTACGAGCTGGTAGAGTCACGTGATGTAGTTATCTATGGCGGGCTACAAGCGGCAGAATTTGAAATATGATGCCTGTGTCATTTTGTCCGTGTATGTCATTTTGTACGTACTTCCCCTATTTTTTATCCCGGAAAATCAAAGATTTCCCGCGGGATTTTGAACAATGTAAATCCTTGCGGACGAGGTCGCGGGCATTAGCTAGTACATAATATATGTAAGAGCCAAATATAAATATCCACTTTGTGCGTACCTCGCACAATAACTTTACCGACATAGTACCTCAACCGTATACCTTACCGGCGCCAGACGCGCCGCGAAAATGAAGGAACAAGGAAATGGATTAGCAAGAAAAATAACGTACACGAGAGAATCACTTTATTATTAGATCACAGAGAGAAAATAAGAGACACGGATTAGCTGTAATATTCTTTATTGCCTAGCTGACACGACTCCAACGGATTCCAGATAACAGGGAAGTGCGAGATCAATCTTGAAAAAGACGATCTCGTTGGAGATCCACAGGAATGCTCAAGCATCATCACGTTCCTAGATGGACACTCACCAATTAAACTGAAGACAGATCAGGCAATGATATTAAAATGGAAAGAGTTCTGATACGAACCGTTTTAATTGCCTTGATCTTGCTACGCCGTCGTATACCAGCAAACACCATGGAACACCATCAACACGCAGTAATAGTCTGTTCACAGATCCCGCGGACCGGCACTGAAGCACGCCTGATCGCGCTATCGGCGCTCGCGACGGACTGCGGCCGCGCGGCGTGCGACATCAGACTGCAGAAGTCCCTGCGCGCCCACCGCGTCTCGCGCCCCGCACCCCGCACCGCGTGTGAGACCTCGGGCTGCGAAGGCGCCGTGCGGGCGCGAATAAGCCACGCCTTGTTTTCCGAAATGCCCGATTGTTATAAAATATTCTATTGTTAAATTCAAAGAAAACTCGTGTTGCTTGGAAGTAGCATTGCGCGTGGATCTGTTTGTCAATTTTATTAGTTTAAATGTATAGTCTCTCATTGGTTGTCTCATTGCTTATCATTTTGTAAATATTTAATCTTGTTTCCTATTGGTTGTTAGTTTTAAGGTTTTCTGTATATATACCGCTAAGTTTTTGCAAATAAATCATTCCTTTCCTTTTACAAATCAGCAACTGTGAGTTTTAATTATAACCAGCTCGTAATTCTCCGCTACAGTGGTGACCCTCCGACAATTAAGAACAAAAGGAATCAACAAAAGGCTGAAGATATGGCCGAGCAAAAATCAAAAATCGTCGAAGAAACAAAAATCGCCGACCTGGCTGCAATATCTGTGCAGTCGAGGCTCCTTCCATTTTGGCGCACTGTTCCAAGAGCCTGGTTCGTCCAGTTTGAGGCAGTCGTCGATCCCTTGAAGACATCAGACGACCAAAAATACAGATACGTCCTTTCGAAGCTAGAGCCGGCGGATCAGCACATCACCGACCTGCTATACAGCCCACCTGCAACGGGTAAATATGAAGCCGTGAAGAATCGACTACTCACCGTGTACGAAAAATCAGAAGTCGAGAACTTTCAGAAACTCATCAGCGGTTTAGACATCGGCGACCAGAAACCCAGCGTGCTACTTCGAAAAATGCGACAACTGAACAACGGGCTCATCACAGAAGAGGGGTTGAAAATCGAGTGGCTCAATCACGTGCCAGCCCACTGTCGCTGCGTGCTCTCTGTCAACAAGGAATCTTCGCTCGACACGCTAGCAGTGATGGCAGACAGGATGATGGAGTACGTTGGGAGCACGTCCGTCAGCACCGTGGCAGCAGTATCAAACTCAACCTCTGCAGCAGCATCATCCAACAGCACCTGAGAGCCAGCGTATTCGGAGATCCTATCAAGGTTAGATAAACTCACATTACAAGTGGCGGAATTGCGAGCACGAGATTCGTGGTTATGCAGATATCATCACAAGTTCGGCAAGAAAGCAATACGGTGCGAGTCACCGTGCGCACAACGTAACAAGACGACGGAAAACTAACGTCGACACCGACCGTGGCGGATGTCGGTGTCCCCAAGATCAGCAATTACCGCCTTCGTGTCCATGATCGCGACTCACACGAACGTACGAAACGAAGTTTTATAAAAACTCGTTCGCTGTACAAGCTACTGAGCTTTGGAATGCACTTCCACTAACTATACGCCAATCAAAGACACTAGACATTTTCAAAAATGCAGTAAAAAATTATTATCTTTCAAACTGAAGACATTATTTAAAATTATATAAACTATTTATCTTATTTAAACTGAATTATAGTATATATATTAGTCTATTATTTATAAATATATATATATATATATATATATATATATATATATATATATATAATATTGTTGGTTTTTTTTATGTTTATTATTGGTTTATGTATTAGTATGTAACTATTTGAATGTATGTATGTTATAGGATGACACCACCTGCAGTCCTTTTTTCCTTATTTTTTCCTATTCCTAAGGTTGCCGCCTTTTGTATCATGTCTGAGTGTTTTTATTTCTTTCTATTTTTTGTTTTTTTGGTGCAAATAAAGAGTATAATAATAATAATAATAATAATAACGTTTCCTCGTGGACACTGGCGCAGACATATCTGTTTGGGCTGCAACATCGAAAACTAAGAAAAAGGCCGCACATACCTACAAACTCTACGCGGCAAACAATACACCGATACATACCTATAGTCCATTCATTCTAGATTTCAATGTATGGGCAAAACGGCAAAATTTATAACTCTTTCAAAGAGAACATTGTTCCTTAATAAATTACCTACAAATAAGTTCATAGCATTTATGGTGATAGGAGTTATAGTTTACAAGCTATGATGCGTTAAAAAAATATAGGGGTTAATTTCTATTTATTCCATACTATTAAGTAAGTCAAGATGACTACCACCGGTTCTTACTAAACAGTAAGGTATATTTCGAAAACGAAAAGGGGGAGAGTTGTGTTTCTTAATGTACTCACTCATAGGTATAAAACCACAGTGGTTTCAAAGAGTTATAAATTTTGCCGCGAAAAAATCTAAAATGAATGGACTACTACGGCGAGAAGACAATTAAGCTCGACCTAGGACTACGGCGCAGTTTCACCTGGACATTTATTGTCGCAGACGTGAAGATTTCGATATTGGGTGCAGACTTCCTACGTCATTACAAGCTCCTTGTGGATCTTCACAGAAAAAAATTTATCGACGATGAAACCAAGCTTACCGTCGACGCTATTGAAGTATCAACAACCGCAGAGTCCATCGTGAGTTCCGACCAACAATATCACGACATCTTGAAGCATTTTCCTGGCGTTCTTCGACCTATGTCTCTAAAGCAGCCAGCCAAACATGACGTCGTACATCACATCGAAACGACGGGTCCTCCGCTTTCCGCACGCGCCCGCCCTCCACCGCCCGACAAATACAACGCCGCAAAAGCCGAATTTGATCGGATGGTGGAAATTGGCATCTGCAGACCTTCAAGCAGTCCATGGGCCAGCCCTCTACACGTCGCGTCGTAACGAAGAAGGACGGCGGAATTCGGGTATGCGGCGACTACCGAAGATTAAACGCAGTGACGCAACCGGATCGCTATCCGATTCCACGCATTCAAGATTTCACGTATCCACTCAACAACAAGAAAATATTTCGAAACTTCATCTCAAGATGGCGTACTACTGGATACCTATGGCGAGTAAACAGGATACACAGAAGACAGCTATAATCACTCTGTTCGGGCTATACGAATTTACATGCATGACGTTCGGTCTACGTAACGCAAGTCAAACTTTTCAACGATTCATGCATCAAGTTCTCCGAGGCATAGAAGACTGTTTTTGTTTCGTAGACGACATTCTCCTATACTCAGAAGATGAAGACAAGCACAAGGAGCTTCTCCATCAAGTATTAGAACGTCTCGACGAACACGGCGTCACACTCAACGTCGACAAATGCCAGTTCGGAGTTGAAACTATAAACTTCCTAGGCTACGAAGTTTGCGCCAGCGATATCAAACCAACCAAAGATCGCATCGAAGCAATATCTTCGTATCCGAAACCGAAGACAGTCGTTGAGCTACGACGTTTCCTAGGCATGCTTAATTTTTACCGAGATTGCCTACCTCATCAAACCGATCATCAACACGAACTCAACAAGTTTCTTCACAACAAGAAAAAGAATGACAAAACGCCAATAGAACGGACACCGGAAGCGAACGAAGCTTTTGAAAAATGCCGCCAAAGCATTACCGAAGCAACAACGTTAAGCTACCCCATATTCACGGTTGCGAACTCGCTATAATGACCGATGCCTCAGATCACAGTTTAGGCGCAGTACTACAACAGAAGGTTGAGAACTACTGGAAACCGTTAGCATTTTTCTCGAAGTCGATAAGTCCTACGCAACGCCGCTACAGCGTGTACGATCGCGAATTATTAGCTATGTACACGGCTGTAAAACACTGATCGAAGGTTGCGAAGTAACAATACTCACCGACCATAAGCCTCTCTCTTTCGCACTCAGCAGACCTGCCAGTAGAAGCACAGAATAGGTAATAGTAGTAACAGAAGAGTTACTCCGCGAAGACCTTTTAACCATCAGCGACTCAGGTTACGTCGTAATAAAGTGCAATTCAGCTCGCACAGCGCTGCGAGTGAAAATAATTAAATACCTACCTCTATATATCTCTTTCTATCGCGTAACTCTTATCCCTTCAGACGCGGCGCGTGTAGCCTTAGGGTTGACTACTTCTAAATTCTTACTATCGGTATCATTACTATGGGTCGGTAATCGGTTGCAATGATGACGACAATTACTTTAAAAATAGATAAAAGATATATTATTATTATTCATAGATTTTGTAGAAACCAAATAGGGATATGGGTTTAACATGCTGCCATGCCCCTAACTGGTTAACCCGCTACCATCTTAGACTGCATCATCACTTACCATCAGGTGAGATTGCAGTCAAGGGCTAACTTGTAGTGGATAAAAAAAAGTCGTTATATATTCCACAAGTAGTGAAATAAATATCAATGAATATTTTACACTTATATGGGGTGGAAGGGGGCCCATGCCAGAGTTTACGAGACAAAATAATATACCCACATTATGGAGTAATCATCATCGACTCATCGGCGGCCCACTAGTCCCACTACTAAGCACGACTCACGAGGCTCTTCTCAGAATGAGAAGGGTTTAAGCCACGTTTAAGCCATATATTCCTCCACACTGGCCAATTTCTTGTTGGCAGACATATTAGAGTTTTTTATAATGATTATAGAACTTCAGGCATGTTTTCAGCTTTACACACGATTTTTGTTCACCGTAAATGATATTATATTTTAATTAATTAACTTGGAGGTGCGTTCCCAGGATCGAACCCCAGACTTGGAGGCTGAAGTCTACCCATTAGGCTATCACTATAATATTGGACCTACCTACCTATGGTTTATATTTACTTTTGTTTAAAACTGTATCTTGTGTGGATATAAAAATAAAACTACCCACATTATGTATTAATATTAGTTTTGTTTAGAACTCTAAGTAGGTACGTATGTACTATGTACCTAGATAGGCAAATGATACAAACTTACCTTTCAGGGTCCTTAGGAAGTGCAAAGAGCGATAAGTTAAGTCTTAATAATTAGAGTTTAAACGACCTAATGTGATACGATATCGTTTACTGATCTTTCTTTGTTTATCCATAACGAGAACTTGAGTAAAAGTCAAACGTATAACTACGGTCCGCGCGCAACACTCGACTGATACGAGTGCCGTCGAGCGTCCACGCAGCAGTAGTTAAATATCTCAGGTCACGTGACAAGTGAGCCAGGCCTGGTAGAAGCGACACGCCGAGGCGAGAGCGACAGCTGCATTTCATATCTCAATTTTGTTCATGTATCAAGTACATAAAAGGTGAAGAAAACCCAATCGCCGATGCCTTATCTCAGATCGAAGACATCCAGAACCCAAGTACCATAGACTACAATCAACTGGCAATAGACCAGAGCAACGATGAAGAATTGGGAAATCTGAAGAAGCAACCTAACTTGAAGTTCGCTGAAATAACTCTTCCCGGACTCGACCGACCAATCACATGCGAATTATCGACTGCATCACCCCGTCCGTATTTACCTAAAACACACCGCTATGCCGCATTCAAAACGCAACACGGGCTATGTCACCCCGGGATTAGAACCACACGGAAGCAGATAGCATCAAAATTCTTCTGGCCATCCATAAACAAGGAAGTAGCAGCATGGGCCAAAGCATGTGTCAACTGTCAACGCAGCAAGGTACACCGTCACGTCGTCACTCCTCTGGCGGAGTTTCCACCTTCTCAACGGTTCGAACATGGACACATAGACGTAGTGGGACCGCTACGATTATCAAACGATTTCAAGTTTTGCGTCACATAAAAAATGATAATTATTATTTAAATGAATAATATTTATCACATATAATTACTTCAACGAATTCACGAAGAGGTACTATGTAAAAAAAAAAAGACGCGTACATACTTACAGGGTTTTTGGTGCACTTAGTGAAACTGAAAATAATAGTAATGTCCAATGTAGCTCCTGCATCGCTTTTTTATATTACGAAATCATAAACCCGCATTCACGTTAGTACTTTAGTAAAAATTGAGTATTATTTTCGTGAACTCATATTGATATATCGTACTTATGAATGTTCTAGATAAAGACTAAAATCCATTAAATGAAGATTGACAATTATGTTTATACCTTTACTTTCCTAATATGGGGGTGGTGCCAATCCGTCGCGGCTAACGGCTTTTTTTTTTAATGAATGGTTATTCAAACTCAAATCTTTTATTCAAAAATAGGTAAGATTTACACTTTTGATTGTCACTTGTAGGATTTGTATGATGTAGTAGTGATAATTAATAATGTAAAGTTAAAAACTAAAACTAACTATTGGTTTTCATATAACTAGGTATCAAATAAATATTATAAATGCGAAAGTTTGGATGGATGGATGTATGTATGGATGTATGTTTGTTACTCAATCACGCTCCAACGGCTGAACGGATCTGGATGAAATTTGGCACAGAGATAGATTATGGTCTGGAATAGCACATAGGCTACTTTTTATCCCGGAAAATTAAAGAGTTCCCGCGGGAACCGAAAAACCTAAATCCACGCGGACGAAGTCGCGAGCATCAGCTAGTATTCAATAAATGTATAAAACGTCAACCACTCATAAGCATAACATTAGTAGACCGTAAAAGTTTTAATTGTATGCTCTTGCTATATGCATATAAGATAAAACCGATCGGTGTGAGTCAGGCTCGCGCAGCGAAGGGTTCCGTACTACATACTTGTATTTTTTGACATTTTGCACGATAAATCAAAAAATATGATGCATAAAAATAAAAAATAAACTGTTTTAGAATGCACAATTGAAGCCCTGTCATATGATTGTTTTATATGGATACTTTATAAAAACATATTATTTCTTTAAGAACTTTTATTAGCATAATATTCTAAGACTACAGTGCACACGCCATCTTTTCTCTCATCCCTCTCTCCCTACTCTGAGGTCCAACCACAGAGTATCTAGCTCATATAGAACATCCCCCCCTTTCAGGTTAAGACATAGTTAGATAAATGAGACGGTTGTTTTACGACTCTACCAGACCTTGTAACTACAGCTTCCCTACTAGGAATTGAGACAGAGCTACCTGCTCGCCCACTCGGACTCACAACTTCACTAGTTTCACCAACAATATCAGAAAAGTCATTTTTGCTGATAAAATTATTAGAAGAATGTGTGACATGTTTTTTATTTCTCCTAACCAATGTGCCATCCTCCTTTTTAATAATATAAGATCTAGGCTCAACCTTGCCAACCACTTTGCCCGGGTACCAGATCTTCTCTGGTCTATTTTGGTAAACAACGCTACCACCTACCTCCAGAGGTTTTCTGATCTTTGCAGATTTATCATAATTGTGTTTGCTTTTATATCTTATTGTACTATATTTCTCCATTACATTTTCTGAAATACAAGGTTTAAGTACATCTTTGGTGCACGGCAAGGTCGTTCTTAGATTTCTAGACATCAATAATTCTGCTGGGCTGTAGTCTAATTCAGATAAGGGGGTTGTTCTATAATTAAGTAATGCTAGACTGAAATCACAACCACTTTCTTTACATTTTTTCATAATCCCTTTGACAATACCTACAGCCTTTTCACTCATCCCATTGGACTGAGGGTATCTTGGGCTAGAGGTAATAAGCTGTATGTCACAATCGTTTGCGAAATTCTTAAAAACCTGACTACTGAAGGGCATATTGTTACTCACCACATACTTGGGAAATCCATGAGTTGCAAAAATTATTTTTAACTTATTCACTATAGTTTCTGAATTTTTATTTGGCAGCTTTTTGACCTCTATCCACTTAGAATAGTAATCAATTATTACTAAGTAGCATTTTCCCTTAAAATAACAAATATCCATTCCTATCTTATGAAAGGGCAAGTCAGGAATATCATGAGAGATCAAAGGCTCTTTAACATTACTTGACCTGTATTTTTCACATGCCTTACATTTTAAAATGTAATTTTCTATATCTCCTGACATTCCTGGCCAGTACAATATTCCCCTTGCACGTTTTTTGCACTTAACTATACCCACATGTCCTGTATGCAAACTAATTAACATTTCTTTCCTCATACTTTTAGGTATTACAATTTTGTTTCTAAAATATACAATATTATTTTTAACATTCAAACCATCTTTTAAGCTGTATAAGTTTTTTAACTCCTTATTCATTTCGTGATTATTTTTTGGCCAACCTAAATTATACCATTGTACAATTTTACTCAAGTCATCATCTTTCAAGGTTGCATCCGATAACTGTGTCATTCTTTTATCTGACACCGGTAGATCACTTTCAAAACTATGCACAACCTCCAGTAGTGTTGGTTCAACTTTAGCATTACTAGAAATATAATTTCTTGACAAGTAATCAGCTACATACATTTTACTACCTGGTGTATACCTAATTTCTATATCATACTTTGAAAGTTTTAAAACCATGCGTTGTAATCGAGTGCTTATCTTACTTATATCTTTGTTAATTATTGCCACTAAGGGCTTGTGGTCAGTTTCAACAACTATTTTCCTCCCATATACAAACTGGTGATATTTTTCAATTGATGCACAAATGGCAAACAACTCTTTTTCTATTGGGGCCCACCGTTTTTGACAATCAGTATAACTACGAGAGTAAAATGATATTGGTTTACCATCTTGCATTAGACAAGCTCCTAACCCTGAATTTGAACTGTCTGTTTGTAAAGTGACCAACCCCTTATTATTTAAAATAGCTAATGTAGGGGTACAGGTTAACTTCTTTTTTAACTCTAAAAATGCATTTTCCTGACACACTCCCCATTGCCACTGAACTTCTTTTTTTGAGTAAATTTCTGAGTGGTTCTGATGTTTTTGTGTACTGGGGGATAAACTTGCTTAAATAGTTACACATACCAAGAAATTTTTGCAACTCTTTTAAGTTATTTGGAGTTTTTAATGAAACAATTGATTGGACCATATCGTCATCTACCCTGATCCCTGTTTTAGAAATAATAAGCCCCACACCTGACACCATGTTTTATATGGATACTTTATAAAAACATATTATTTCTTTAAGAACTTTTATTAGCATAATATTCTAAGACTACAGTGCACACGCCATCTTTTCTCTCATCCCTCTCTCCCTACTCTGAGGTCCAACCACAGAGTATCTAGCTCATATATACCCCACTTGATATAGGTATTTACCTTATTTTGGAACTTGAAAACACTAATTATTAGTTCATAGCCACAATTTAATTTTTGTGTGATGTAACCACAAATTCGCGGTTTTCAGATTTTTCCCCTTATGTCTGCTATTAGACCTACCTACCTGCCAAATTTCATAATTTTAGGTCAACGGGAAGTATCCCTATAGGTTTCTTGACAGACAGGCAGACAGACAGACAGACAACAAAGTGATCCTATAAAGGGCTCCGTTTTTCCTTTTGAGGTGCGGAACCCTAAAAAGTAGTACTTAGGTATTTAATAAATTTGGCTAATTTTTTCTTTTTGCTACTGCCACTATCCACAAAACCTGTGATGCTGTCATTTCTTTTATTGTAATCAAAATGTGGTGTTAATGAAATTTCGTCACACATCAAAATACAAAGTTTTTCTTTTTTATTTATTCTTCTTGCAACATTTTTTAATTGATAGAAGATATTTTCATTTATGCCAGGTTTCAGGGCAGCCTTTTTTATCATGCGGGTCAATGTTAGGGGTGATGGCAGAACACAAAATTTCCTCATCCATCTATATGCCCGAGGTCCCTGTTTATATAAGGCGAGAGACATTAACTTTTCCTTTTTGTTAAATCTCCGTCCTACCAAATTTTTGCCAGCTTCTCTGAGTTGCAACATTGTAAAAATTAATGCAGGTGACGTAAACTTGCTCAGTGCTTTTTGGAAAGCACGGTTTTCTGACAAGTTCATAATTTTTTTTTAATTTTATCACAGCTGTATCTTTCGCTTTTTGTAGCCTTCTTATTTTGTTGCCTGACAGCAATATCAGGTACTATTACAGGCTTCTTTTTTGACTTGACATCTGAAAAAAGTAAAGACAATAAAATTTACTAACTTTATAGGTACAATACCGGTAACTTTATAGGTATAATACAATAATATATGCCCCACTACAGGAAAAATTAATTCTACCCTTTTGATGTGTCTAGGTGCTTCTGTTGTCAACCACATTCCAAGCATGGCTACCATGCCGGTATTTTTATTTTGTCCAGAACAGCCATCTGCTACTATTCTTAATACTTTGATTTCTTCTTTGATATCAGCTAAATTAGATAAAAAGTGATGAACTGCTGAAATTGTTTCATTGCTACCTTTGTTGTGTGTAGTTTCATTCCAGGTATATGCAAATATGTTTTCTCTGGTCAATTTTGCCTTAGAACTATCAGCTACCAACTACTACAGTGAAGTTGTAGAATTGTATTGGCGGCTATAGTGGGCGGATTGATCTGGGGGGATACTACCATCGCTTAAATCAGTATTGTTTCAATATTGTTGACGTGCGTGTTTTAGAAATATGATCTTTATTTACGAGTAATACTGCTTTAAGCGATGGTAGTAACTCTCCTGGCACTTTAGGTAGCCCTAAATTTGTTTGACAATCAAAGCTCATTGTTAGAAGATCGCTTTTTTGTCCCTGCAAGATCTCATACGGTGGATTCTTTTTTCAATCATTAGTTTATTTTTGATCGCAGTATTTATTTCCGTTTTAATGTTCTCATCGAACTGCAGACAAGTCCATAAATACATCAGATCTAGGGGTGTTCAAAACCAATGTTAAGTACCTTAAATATATTTCTAAAGAAAATCTGTTTTACTTCTAAGCGAGGATGGTCTTTATTATACATACGCCAAAGTTTTTTTATGGTTAGTTCAGGGGGTAAGTACAATCTTTTTGTTTTTTGACCTGCTGTAGTGGCTTTCATTTGCTTTAAATGACTCTATAAAGGTTTGTACCGCTTTTCTTTTCTCTTCAAACTTCTGACTTTTTCGGTCTCCACCCCTACGCTCTTTTGCCATCTCCTCCTTTTCATAAAATCTTCGCATCACTCCCTGTATACGATCTTTCGTTATACACAATGAAAATGAAATGAAAAATGAAAATGATTTATTTCATGTAGGACAACTTGTGCCACTTATGATAAGTCGTAAGAATCTACCACCGGTTCGGAAAAATGATTCTACTGAGAAGAACATGCAGTTGCTCTTTTCAAAAACAGAAAAATGTAACAATTTGTATATAATAAAAAATGCATACGCTACGTAACGGAACTAGGTAAAAAATCGTCATCATTAAAAACAAATCTATCAAACGGAAATATTCCACATTTTTTTAATGCACTCGTTATGTTAGATGGGGTCATAACTTTAAGAAAAGCCGCCCCAACAAGTTCGCCAATATCATATATAGTGACAGGTTTTCCGGGATTTCGTAACATCCATGATTCTATTGCCACATTGTAAAATATCTTGAATGGCCTGAATATGCCAACATCCAGAGGCTGTAATTTTCCTGAGGTATGGGGATGCAGGGTCAGCACATGCACCCCTGAAGCTTTGGCCAAATCTAACGCTTCAATAGAAAGATGCGATTCGTGATTTGAGTATGCTTTGATTCTCTGGTGATGAATTTGTATGCTTTATAAAATGTTTAATAACTTCTGGAAATAAATCTGAATTCATCCAGCCTGTCGGAGATGCTAAGCCAAGTGTTCCTGTGGGAGAATTTTTACACATAAAATCTTTAAAAAATTTCCTCGGGAAAACCATTATGGGTGGTAACGCGGACCCACTTGCACTAATTATGCAACACGTTGTTACTAGAGTGCCACTTTCACCACTAGTAACCTTTCCTAAACTTTTAGGGGAGCGTGGGGTAATGGGAGCGGTGGTTATTGAACGGAACGTATGCACGTTTGCTCGATCTTAAGCACTCGGCTGCTTTCGCCAACCATCGAGAAACTTCGCCTGACGCGCGCGAGTCGTTAGTGCCAAACGTTGAGTCACGAGGGACGGTTGTGTGTTTTTCGCTCCACGCCTATAAAAAACTGCCAATTGCCAGCGCTAAGGTAAGCATGAAGTTATATTCTCATTTTATTATGTTTATGCTTATTACATCCCTAGATTCATTTACTTATAAGACCAATTGGTTAAATTGTGATTGAAAGTAGAATTACATATTTATGTTATTACTTTTCAAAATGGTTGTCAGCGGGTAATGGTAGCCTAGCATAGCTCCCATTACCCCATTTTTCTTTTACAATATATTTTAATTTAATTTTAAATATATATATATCTTCTTTTTATTTTAGATGCCATGCAAAAGAAATAGGACTACCACAAAAGCTTCTTGGACGGTTGATGCATTAGAAAATGCAGTGGCTGCTTTCAGAAAAGGAGGGATTTCAGTTTACAAGGTATCACAGCAAACTGGCATACCGTATAGCACATTAAAGAAGAGGGTCAAATTAGCGCAAGCTAACGATGATAGCTATAAGAACCCTCCAAAGCTAGGAAGACGAACAGTATTTACTTCTGCACAGGAAGAAATACTAGCCAATAGGGCTTCCAATACCGGGATGCCGGTATTGGTCAATACCGGGATCCCGGACTTTTTTCGCCGGTTTTCAATACCGGTATTGAAATGTCTAATACCGGGATACCGGTATTGGTGACACTATATACGAAACAGTGACTATCAAATAAATATTATAAATGCGAAAGTTTGGATGGATGGATGTATGTATGGATGTATGTTTGTTACTCAATCACGCTCCAACGGATGAACGGATCTGGATGAAATTTGGCACAGAGATAGATTATAGTCTGGAATAGCACATAGGCTACTTTTTATCCCGGAAAATTAAAGAGTTCCCGCGGGAACCGAAAAACCTCAATCCACGCGGACGAAGTCGCGGGCATCAGCTATTGCATATATTTCTTGGTAGATGCCACTGTTTTTTATTCGGCTAAGTTTAAAACTTGTATCTTAAGCATATTAGCTCAAAAAGAGCGCCTTTATTGCATAAAACCAGTGAAGAAAAGTCGTTTTTGTTCACTCAGAGGGAAAAATTAGTGTTTGAATTTAGATCCCTGTGGCTTGGCATATCTATTTAATTGTCTCTCAAAACGTTCAGAAATCTGATTTATAACTTATGCATATTTTATTATGATATATTATTTTCTTATAAATAATAACTATTGAATTTTAGATTAATTTGTGTTTTGACAAAATTATCGATTTCTTCGACTTCGATCGACTACTTACAAAAATATCGTTTATTACTCATTTAGTAGTTCCTCAACAGGTGGGCCTAAAAATGAATATGAACAAGATAAATATCATTTATAATGCACACGTTCAGAGACCCCCAACCTGTGTTAGTAGAGAATTCTGCACTCGAAATTCTTGATGAGTACATACAACCTAGGACATACAGTCCAGTTAGGTAGGTCCAATTTCGAGAAAGAGGTCAACCGCCGAATCCAACTCGGCTTCAACAGGGTTCAGGAAACTCCGCGACATCTTCTCGTCCAAAATTCCTCAGTGCCTGAAGAGGAAAGTTTTCGAACAGTGCGTGTTGTTAGTGATGACTTACGGCTCCAAAAAATGGTCGCTAACTTTGGGCCTGATAAGGAGGCTCAGGGTCACTCAGCGGGCGATGGAGAGACCTATACTTGGAGTATACCTGCGTGATCAAATCAGAAATGAGGAGATCCGTAGGCGAACCAGAGTAACCGACATAGCTCGAAGAGTCCAAGCTTTAAGTGGCAAAGGGCGGGGCACATAGTTGGTAGAACCGATAGGCGTTGGGGTCCCAAAGTGCTTGAATGGCGGCCTCACACCGGGAAGCGCAGTGTTGGACGAACCCCCACTAGGTGGACGGACGATCTCAAGCGTGTAGCTGGGAGCCGCTGGAAACAAGGGGCACAATACCGTGCTCTGTGGCGATCCATGCAGCAGACCTACGTCCAGGATGTCTATAGGTTGAGATGACGATAGTAGTTTAAATTACAATCTTCGACACAAATTTCACTAATTATTTAAAATTCCCTGCCATATTTATTTAATTTTGTGTGTACGTTGAAAAAGTGCATCACAAATATACTTTTTATTAAAAGTTCAAAATTCAATGGAGGTTAAAAATATATACTTTCGTAAGAATTCATCCAAAAATAGTTCTATATTAAAAATCATATAGTTGATATTCTGATTGATATGAATAAGAAATTGATTATTTGATAATAATATAAGTATTACTTAATAAGGGTGTATTTAAAATGATGTGATGGAGTTTCAGAACATTATGTGGTCCGTAATTTTCACCTTATACATACATGAAACAAACGATAGTTTCGTAAGAATTAAGTCAACGCGTAAATAACTATCTCAATACTCAAAATACAAATAAATCTAAAATCAATACTTGGTAATTTTTTTTTAAAGAAAATACAATTTCATAAAATATTGCATGATATAAAATAAAGTGAAGGAGTTACTTAACGTTTCGTGAGACAGTGAAATAGACATACCAATTCATAGCGTAATAATCAACCACAGCGTTCTATATCCAAAAAAAAAATCTCGCTAAATGAAAAAAAACGGCTTTTCTTCATTGAATTTATGCATAAAAGGCACTTTTTTGAGTTAATTTGGTAAAAATTTTTTTTTTGTGAAAAAACTGATTTTTATGGGTCCGTTTGCTTCAGAAAAGACTAATTTTAAGTTAAAAAACATCTACCACATTTAAATTTTTTTCCAATACCGGGATCCCGGGATCCCGGTATTGAAAAAAATCGTTCCGGTATTAATACCGGTATTGAGAAAAACCGGTATTCGAAAGCCCTACTAGCCAACCATCTGCGAATAATGTCGAATAAATTTTATGGCCTCACGAGAGACCAATTTCGAAAAGTGTGTTTCAGTGTAGCTAAACAGCTGGGTATTGAAGAAAGGTTTAACCAACTCAATCAAACTGCGGGAAAAGATTGGCTGGCTGGATTTTTACAGCGTCATCCTGATTTGAGTATTAGAAAACCTGAAGCTATCAGTATCAATAGAATGCTCGGATTTAACAAGACTGAGGTAACGCTTTTTTTTAATAACTTGGAGAGATTAATGATGCAACACAAATTTGAACCTCAAATGATTTACAATGTAGACGAGACAGGTATAACGACCGTCCAAGAGACTGAAAAAATTATTGCTCCCAAAGGGCAGAAA
Source organism: Erebia ligea (assembly GCA_917051295.2). Lineage (NCBI taxonomy): Eukaryota > Metazoa > Arthropoda > Insecta > Lepidoptera > Nymphalidae > Erebia > Erebia ligea. The sequence continues at coordinate 7,704,619 of OU785241.1, forward strand.
CGCGTTGGATCTGTAACGTCATGGGAAAGAGGTAAGACCGTCACAGTTATATGTGCTATGAGTGCTTCTGGGTCTTTCATTCCTCCGCTTTTCATATTTCCTCGACAACGTTACTCACCACAGCTGGAAAAAGATGGACCAGTGGGAGCTGTTTACACATGTTCTCACAATGGCTGGACCAACGAAAAGATATTTATTTTATGGCTACGTTATTTTATTAAACACACCAAACCCACTGCTGAAACACCCGTTTTGCTAGTTTTGGATAATCACAATAGTCATGCTACACTCGAAGCTTGGGAATTAGCAAAAGAGAATCATGTGACAATGCTTAGCATTCCACCACATTCGTCCCACCGTCTTCAACCTCTCGACGTTGGTTTTTATTCCCCGCTTAAAAGAGCTTATAACAAAGAGTGCAACTTGTACATAAAATCAAGAAATTTTATAAAAATTACACCATACGACATTGCAGGACTGTTTAATAAGGCCTACACTAGAGTAGCGTCTATAGAAAAAGGAGTATCAAGCTTTAAAGCTACAGGAATATTTCCCATAAATCCTGGAGTGTTTTGTGATGATGACTTCATTGATGAGGAAGCCAGATCTGTGCCTATGGATGACGCTCAACAGCGACCAACTAACGTCACTCCCATTCCATCCACATCAACGTCTACACCGCAGCCGCCAGTTGCTGATGAGGAAGCCGAATCGCACCGTGCCAATGACGCACGACAGCAGCCCGTCATTCACCAGCCAACTAATGTCATTCCTATTCCAACCACTTCAAGGCAGACAGTTAATGAGCAACCATATGCTAGCCCTCAAGCCCATCTATTTTTTGTAATATGGAAATTCAACCTGAAGTGGTTCAGGAGGAACCTGCTGTAAGCCCAGCCCCGGTTCCAACTACATCATATGCAACACCAGAACGACCTGCTATTCTAGAGGAACATACCGTCAGATCTATTTCAACTCCGCCCAAATCAAATGAGACCAATACTGATGACGATCAATCAGTTATTGACTTTGCTAATGTTGTCTCCATTGTAAGCCCACTGCCACAACAACTCATCTCTAATAAAGCCAGAACGTTGAAGAACAAACAGCATTCTGAAATCTTAACAAGCACACCAATGAAAGCAGTATTTGAAGAAAAGAAGAGGAAAAGGACTGAAAAAGAGAATAAGACAATTAAGAAAAATAAAGGAAACTGTAGTAAAGAAAATTGTGCCAAGGGAAAATGTACCAAAGAAAAATGTAACAAACGGAAACTTACCAAAGATAAAGGGGTTAAAAGAAAGAAGACTACAACCAGAAACAAAAGGGCTAAAAAGGCAAAAAAAAATTTATTTAAAAGTGATGAAGAAGATTCATCTACTGGTCAAGTAGATGAAAATGAAATTTGCGACGATGAGTCGGAATACTCGGAAGAAGACGCTCTCTGTGCAATTTGCTTGGATACCGGAAAAAGTGGAGAGATGTGGTTCCGATGCAGAAGTTGCGGAAGCTGGGCCCACGAAGAATGTTCTGGGAGTGACGGTCCAGATTCTTATATTTGTGCGTTTTGTATGGATCCTTAATTTTTTATCTTTTGTTTGTTTGTTTGGTTTGATTAAAAGTACTTAACTATATATGTTTAGTTTAATTTTCGAGAAAATGTAAACATGGCTCCCATTTCCCATATGAGCGTTAAATAGGCTCTTATTACCCGTATGTGTCGGGTAATGGGAGCGACTGTTTTTTTTTTGTAAAATCGTTATTGCACCTTAAAACATGACTGTAATTGATTATAACTGTGATTAAAATATAAGTTAATAATAAAAGTAAGAGTTCCTAAATAAAAATTACAAGAATGTTATCAAATGTGATTTCTATCAAAATTTTCTCTTAGTAGGCTCCCATTACCCGGTTCTCCCCCAAGTCCTTTTGACACAATAACTCTCTGAGGTTTTTGAACAGTGGTGGTAGAAGTCTCGTCGAGATTAAAAATCCTTGTTCCGTCTGAAAAAGCAGGATTCCTTTTCATTAAATTTTCAAGAATATTATCGTAAAATTTATTAACATTAACTTTATTAAATGATGTTGCTCTTGCAAGACTGCATGGCTCTGGTCTGCGCAAACTCAACTCTGGATGCCTTTTGCGAAAAGCTTTAAGCCAATCTTTGCCCGCCATTAGTTTTCTTGTCCATGATTGAGGCATTTTCATCTTAGCCATTTGATAGGCTACTTTTCTGCATTCTTTTGTGTTCAATCCATAGAACAGTAGAGCACAGCACCTAAAATAATCGCTAAGAATATTTTCTTGTTCTTTACTAAACACTCTGTTCACTTCATAATTGGGTACCAATCGGATGTTATTTGTGCCTTCTTCTTTTGATTTAAGATAATACCGTCTTAAAGTCGTAAAAGAAATTCCAGTTGTTTTTGAAACTATGCGGAGGCTTTGACCCGACTGGATTCTTGTTATTGCTTGTTTCATATAATCTGCGGTAGTATTCCCTCTTGTTCGAGCCTTTTCTGGACGTGGCATCTGAAACGAACATTCAGACATCTGCGTACATAATAAGTATTAGGTATTCATAAGTAATAGGAAACAAAATAAAACAGTCATAAAACTCTCATTACATAGGGTACACAATGGATCATGATCCATTGTGTACTGTGTGAAACTGAGCCATAGTGTACTAGGGCGCCGATATAATTTCCAAATCGAATCCAGCTATGAATAACACGTAATAGCCAAACGTTTTTGCAGTCAAATAAACTTAATTTAATACCTTTTACAGCACGTATACCAGCACTAAGTTATAACAATTAGAACATATGATAGAAAGGAGCAAAACTTACCTTGAAATGTATATTTTTTAAATCGAAAACAATAAACACTATGCAGCGCAAAAACACGCGGCCGCTGACGCACACTGACTACCTAGTTCGGTCGAGTTCCGTTGCCGAGTAGAAGCTACGAGTGTAACTTGTAAGGGACAACAGATACGGCTATTGCTTTCACACGTATAACGAGTGATCCATTGTGTCCGCCCTTACCATTGTTGCCACCCTGACCTCTGACTCTCTATAGTATTAGTTATATTGTTTTAATTATTAGTCAATCATTTTATATTTTGTGTCTATTAAATAAATTAGTTTTAAAAAGACAACTTTAATCCACGCCACGTAACAACCTGATATGATATACGAGACGCCATAAGGGTGTTACCACACCAGTCGATCGATTGTCGATCGACGGCATCGATCAACGTCGATCGAAGTTGATCGACTGGTCCAAATGACATTTTAAATAGCGGTTTTTTGGATGCTTTTCGAATGAGTAACAGTGATATTGAAAATCTCTTAAATATGGTGGCTCCTTCAATTGCAAAATTGGATACCAATTACAGACAATCAATTTCACCTAAAAATCGGTTACTTATAACACTCCGATTTCTAGCCAGTGGTGATTCATATCAAAGTATAGTGCTAACGTTTAAAGTTTCACAACAAAGTATTTCTTGTATAATTCCAGAAGTATGCAATGAGCTTATATGTTCTCTCAGGGATTACATACAAGTAAGTATTCTTGGACTTGTAATCGTAAGTTAAGTTGTAAAGGTCGTAGGTTCGAGTCTCGTCAACCCCAGTGTACATTACCTAAGCAACTCATCAAGCTACTCATTGCCGTTGCATTTTCATTATGATTTTATTACAATGATGAATAGAAGAATCTGAAGAAGATACTCAGCTTCATTCACAGAATAAATAATATTACTACATTCAGTCATGTTGCTCTGATATATTTAATTAATATTCTGATATGTTTAATTTTCCTGCAAGTCAGATGAGAGATCGCCGAAATTATCCAATGACTGTACTGTTGTATTATCCGGCGAAAAGTTATTTTCAATTGAATCTCTTGCGTATTGAGAACTGGATGGAAGGTTGGATTGATTTGAAGAGCGTGCTTCTGTAGAATACAGCGTGGTATAATAGCCTTGATTTTGAGTTTCTCGATAGTCATATTTACCAAGTTGAGCTTCGTAAATTAGATTAGGGGAAGGGAGGGCATGATGCGGTAGCTAAGGGAAATAACAAAAAAAACAGCATAATCACTATGTTTAGGATTACTCTTTTTAATTTATGGCACGTTATGTCATTAATCTAACTATGATTTGGTACAGTCTTTGTAAAATCAACTTATCACATTTTTTTATGAATGAATGAATAATAGGTACATTACGAAAAACCATCTTGCCCCATACTATGGGGTATGATGGTGTAATGAAATTGGGGCATGATGGGGAAGGCTAATTATTCTCACAAAACAAACATATGTGTATTTCCTCCAGATCTTCATCGTCTACGCCAGCACAAGCATTGTGAGCCCAACGTCCACAGAGCTGGCAGCCTACCCAAGGTTCTGATGATGTTAAAAAATTGTTGTTTACGTCATTACAATACAAGCAAATGGCATCTTCATCATTGCTTTTTTGTGTTTTGACTGAGTGTTTGGTCTTTTGTTTGTTTTTAGCGTTCTTTTTGAGGCGAGGATCATTAGAACTGGATGTTTTCCCAGGCTTTTTCAAATTTTCCAGCTCATTTTTATAAGGAGTTGAGGTAATTATGGCTGTTTTTCCTCGCCGGTATTGTTTTCTTTTTTCAGTTCGTTGAACAGAAGGAATTGGCAAAATATCACTAGGGGATGCATTTTCAAAGCTAGACGTCAGATCACGGCACGCTGCACCAATGGGAGGTTTAGTAGAATAAGAACATCCAGGTTCAGGTTCGAGGACCGGTGTTTTATCCACTGTTGGTGTGACTGGTTCGTAATATTCAGTGATTAACTCTGTTCTAGGTGGAGTGGAAGATGTCGTTGTAGCTTTAGGTTCTGTTGCAAGAGTTTCAGTTTGAGAAGTTATCGTGGCCGTTGAAAATACAGTTGTGACTGTTGTTGTTGAAGACAGACATGGTACTGCTCCAGATCGAAGACCTTCGGCTTCTGATACCCTTTGTTGTTCTACATTCGACGAGTCTGCAATATTTTGTATGTTCGTAGTCTCAGCAGAAATGAAATCGGCATCAGTAAAATTATCTTGGTTATATGGCCATATACCACATTTTTTGAATGCGTTAATGGCGGTAGACATTGTAGCCGCCTGAACGTATGCGTTACCAAATATTTCACTTATCTGAAATACAGTGACCACACGTCCAGGATGTGATCTCAACCAACTTGTAACAGCATGATCGTAATATGTGCTGAGTGGCTTCATAAATGCAACGTCTGCAGGCTGCATTTTATGAGTGCAGTGAGGAGGAAAACAAAGTATAATTACTCCATTTTCACGAGCTAGATCAATCACTTCCAAATTTTGTGTGTGACTTACATGACCATCTAGAAGCAGCAATACGTGGTTACTAGGAGTAGCTCCGGAAAATTTCCAGCGTCACTCAAGGTTTTTATTATTTCGGGAGGGACAATACTATTGGATGTCAAAGCCCAGTTTAGTACTTGTCCGAGGGCCGTGAGGCCAGATCCTAGTTGGTTCTGTTTATTTTGGCTGTATATGTCCTGTTTCACATTTAAATCGGACAGGGCAGCCTTAATTTCTGGGTTAAGTTTGGGTGCACAAATATTTGTACAGTTCTCCGGTGGTAGGTAAAGTTTTAGTAAATCCGCCACGGTCTCCTTCTGTAGACCGTTAGTGAGGATATGTGCCCATCTTGGTGCAACATCCTTATGTAAACCCTCACCGTGGCTTTTTTTTTACCAGCGGGATCTTCGCCTAAGAGGTTTAAAATTTCAGGATCCAAGCTAGTCACCGCGTCCCCGTTACTAGCTTCTGGTACGGTAGGTGACTGGGCATCTGCCTCCATTGGGGTCGACGCATTGTCTGGTATGACGACTACAGACTCCATCTGTACTGGGCGCTCCTCATCATTCGTAAGATCATCCAAATCTTCCTGATTTGGAAGGTCATCGACTAGAAGGGAAAATAAATTCCTGCTTAGTCTTGAGATACACTTAAATATGAGATAGAATAATAAAAGGAAACGGCGGGGTAAGATAACACGTATTGCATAATATTATGATTATTTGAATTCACCTAACGAATTCTTTTATAAAATTGTTTCTTTTGTTTAAATTTTATAACACTATCGTGGAGTGTAATACTTCAGGTCTGGGTCCAAGCTAGGCTACCCATAAACTTGTTTAGGTCCAAGGTAGGTACCCAATGTAGGCAACAGGTCCAAGATAGGTACCCGTGCATTTGACTATGTTCTAGAAATCACTAATAGTAGCAGGGGGCCCAAGTTAGGTACCCATGTCCAATGGGACTCAGTCCCGAATAATTCGGTGCTGTGGCGGTTAAATTTATTAAATCATAGATTGGACCATGTCTAGGCGACGTTTTGTTAGCACTATTGTAACGACTATATCAATTAAATGATCCTATACTTAGAATAATTAATGCCTAAGACATAACGACATATTTTACAACTTTCACCAATCAAATTTTATTGAGGTAAGTGGGTAGTTAAAAAATTTTTGTACACAAAACTAAATTTGTTACCTGGATTATAACTATCGTATTCCGGTTCTGATAAATACTCTGCTTTCGACGACGAAGTGCTCGAGGAAACCGATGGAGAATGTCCTCTTCTTCTCCTTTTTTCTTTTAACTTATCTCTCAGTCTTTTCACTTTTTTGGCCAACCTATTATAATCACTATCCACGGAACGTTCACGTTTTCTTTTCGGCATAGTCTACCGATCGTATAAAATTAACAAACAATGAAATAACGTTAAGAAAGAAAGAAAAATAGTTGTGTGACTCGGACAACACAAAATCACGTAATGAGTTGTCACACCGCCCCCGCGCCCGGGTGGCGCGGGAGTGGTGGGACAGACAGGTATATTGTTTTCTCTTTCTAGCTTGTTACTTACTCTAAATGTGTGATAAGGATAGTACCTACTCATGTACTGCTGCAAGTAAATAATGTAATCGTCTTCGGTTAAGACCCGAAGTATAATATAAATCAGAGTGCAGATTCCGAAATAATACAGCCGCCAGAAATTCAGTCATCTGTACAATTCTACAGTTTACCAACTCCAGCTGAACTAGTGAGAGAAGAGTTCGCTGAATATTTTTGTTCTAAAGAAGGTATGGTTACATGGCAATACAAGTATTGTTAAATAAATGACTTTCAGCATGTCGGGAGTATTTTATTATTTTAGTAAGTCATTTCGAGTTTTGTTTTGGACTAAACTCCTGTACACAAGTGACCACTACTGTTTAAGCTGTATCAATAAAGGTTATTAGTATGTAGGGTCGGTAGTTCTACAATGAACCAGGCAGCTACAATGAACCATTGACTTAACCAAAAAAAGCGACGTTGCCGCATCGTGCCAATACTGGTAAAAAGAACGCGACAGGAACCCCCTCCCCCACACTAGTTCATAAAGCGATGCCATAAACGACGGTTGTGTGAGGACGATTAATTTAAAAAAATAGCTAATAAGTAAGTTTCTTTGAAAATTTTCTATGATTTTTATTATTTTGCCTATGGCAAAAATCGTTTCTATTGTAATTACATGTTGTTATACACTCGCGAGCAAAACTATGGAATCACCCACTTGTCAAATGCTACGAGCGATCTTAAGAACTAAATAACTAATAAAGATCAATGAAAATGGTACCATTTTAAAGGCTATATTATAAACTTTAAATTAATACCAAATTAATTAAAATTACACGCATATTTCAGGAACTTTCCTGGTTTAAGTGAAGGAGTATCAAAAAAAGACAGTTTCGATTTGTTGATTATTGGCGAGTTGCGCGACATTGACCCCCTATAAAAGCGCATGGTATCGGAATTTTCTTATCAGTTGGTTGTTAGAAGTTGACCAGTACATCTCCGCTAAATTCAATTCGTGACCTTGGACCATAATGGATACCACACCTACAAAAGCAGCACAAATTGTTGCCCTACTGCAACAAGGGCTTAGCCAGCGGGCTGTCGCACGGCAGCTCCACATAAGCCAGTCTTGTGTCTCGAAAGTTTACAAACGCTTTCGGGAGACTGGAGGCTTCATTCCGAGACCAAGATCTGGGCGGCGCCGGTGCACTTCGGAGAGAGACGACCGTTTTATCACGGCAACTTCTCTTCGAAATCGCCATTTGACTGGTGTTAACGTCCAGCAGGAACTCAGAGAAGTTCGTGGGGTGGCTGTCAGTGAGTGGACAGTTCGGCGAAGACTTAAGCAAGCGAACTTGACTCCAAAAAGGCCTGCCACAGGCCCAAAACTGACGGCGAGGCACCGACAAGCACGTCTTCAATTTGCTCGCGAACATCCGAATTATTGAAAAGTCGAGCAATGGGGGAAAGTTCTGTTCTCAGACGAGTGCAAGATGTGCTTGCACGGTAGCAACCGAAGGGGCCGGGTCTATAGGCGGCCTGGAGAGCGATTTGCTCAGTGCTGTTTCGCTGAAACAGTAGCCTACGGGGGTACGTGTATGATGTGGGCCGGCATATCAGTTGGCGGAAAAGCTGGTGGGGGACGAGGAGGCGGTCTAACTTCAGACCGATACATAGCCGATATTCTGCTGGAACATGTCATTCCTTATGCGGGATATGTCGGTGATAACTTCCTCCTGATGCACGATAACGCCCGTTGTCACGCTTCACGTGCCACAACTCAGTTCCTGGCTAAAGTTGGTATCGCCACATTGGACTGGCCAGCGCTCAGCCCCGACTTGAATCCAATCGAACACTTGTGGAATGAGCTGAAAAAGAGGGTTCGTTCCAGAAATCCGGCTCCTTCAAGTGTTGAAGAGCTAAAATCGGCTTTGATAGAGGAGTGGGAAGGTATCCCACATGATTCCATCAAGAAGCTGATTAGGTCCATGAGGAATCGTCTTCGTGTTGAAATACGGGCTAGGGGAGGCAACACTAAATATTGATAAGCATCAAATAAAGATTTTCCCTAAATTTTTTTTTTTGTTCTTTTCCCCAAATTCAAATCCTTCACTTTTCCTTTCTCCTTCCCTTAAACCAGAATATCTCCTGAAATACGGGTGCAATTTCAATGAATATGGTATTAATTTAAAGCTTACAGTATAGCCTTTAAAATGGTACCGTTTTTATTCATCTTCATTAGTCATTGTCCGTTAAAGTAATATCAAACATCATTAGCGATATCGCCCCTTACCTAGCTATAATTTTTAATGAATGTGTTGACCTAGGTACATTTCCAAACCTAATGAAACATAGTAAACTCATTCCTCTATTTAAGTCGGGCAATAAAAATGACCTTAACAATTACAGACCCATTTCTATTTTACCAACTCTCAGTAAGGTCTTTGAAAAAGTAATTTTGAGCCAAATAATGAATCATTTTAACGGCAATAACTTACTTCCCCCGAGCAGTACGGTTTCACTAAAGGTCGAAACACAACTGATGCGGGCGCAAAACTTTTAAAACATATATACGATGCCTGGGAGCGATCACAGAATGCTATTGGTGTCTTCTGTGACCTTTCTAAGGCATTTGATTGTGTTGATCACAAAACTTTGTTGCTTAAACTAAGCCACTATGGCATTGGAAGCGTTGCACTTGATCTCATTGCCTCTTATCTTGGTGACAGAACTCAGAGGGTTTGCATAAACAATGTGAGGTCGGAGGGCTCGTCTGCATTAATGGGTGTCCCACAGGGCTCAATCCTGGGTCCTTTTCTATTTTTAGTGTATATAAATGATTTGCCATACCATGTGAACAATGTTTGTGATATTGTATTGTTTGCTGACGACACTCGCTTATTTTTAAAGTTGATAGGTGTAAGGACAATTTTGACGATGTAAACAATGCAATATCACACGTATCACACTGGTTTACTGTCAATAATTTGTTACTGAATACAAAGAAAACCAAGTGCTTAGAGTTTGTTTTACCTAATGTAAAGAATATCGATAAATCTTCATTCGCCTCCGGGCCCTGGTTAAGAGTGGACGTGTATAACATTTGTCGTTCATAATAGTAATTGTTTTCAAGGAAATCTATATCTTAATGTCTAGGTAATTAGTTCTACAATTGAGAGAAGTGATTTAAAAGTGCATCGAAAAATTCCACTCGTAAAATCATAAACGTTTATTGCCATCCTTTTCTGACACTGCATCTGCCGGAGAACGCCCTTTCCTCACCCCCGCTAAATTCTAGGACGGGTATATACTGCTCTCCTTGTTGACAATGGATCTACAACGCACACCATCAAATTGCACCTCCAAAATGTCGATGTGTGCATCTTCGCCGGACCTACCTAAAGCTATTGACGACGAGTTCGTATGTATGCGTACAGAACTGCGTAAACGCAAACGCGACGGAGAATACAATTTGGCAAACATGGAGGACAGGTTTAATGAGCACGTCGCAACATGGTGCGCCAAAGCCGACGAGATGATCAGCAATACTGTCTCGAACTCGATTAGATCAGCGCTATCAAGCGAGTTGCTGAAAGTTACAGCTAGCTTGGCCGACATTAACTCGGAGGTTCAAGGTCTACGTGCCGATAATACAATTATAAAAGACTCTTTAAAGGAAATGAAACAGCGGCTTTCGGTACTGATGGACACGTCAATGTGCGCCTTTAGCGATCGGCAGGACTCTTTTGATACCCGTTTGACTTCGTTAGAAAATAAAAATATGCCTTTAAATAACCTACCAGACCAACTCATCAGACTCGAAAATAAAATATCAACTATGGAGCAGCAAGCCAGGGAGTGTAATATCGAGGTCGTTAACCTGCCTGAGCGTCGAAATGAAAATCTTATTGAGTTAATAATGAAGTTGGGCACGGCAGTAAATTACCGGATTGAACCTGCCAACATTATCGCAGTCCACCGTGTCCCCCACGCAACCAATCAGTCCAGTCCCAAGAATGTGATCGCCAAGTTATCCAGTAGAATTCTACGTGACAATATCATCGCGGCCTGTCGTGCTAAGAAGGGCTTGAACTCTGAACATCTATCGATCACCGGTACCAAGCAGGCTATTTACGTCCATTAGCACCTAACTTTGAGTAACAAGCTACTTTTTCGAGACTGCCGTGAGTACGCTAAGAAGCATGGATATAACTATACTTGGATTAAACATGGCACCGTACTGGTACGTAAGTCGGACACGTCACCTGTCGTGGCTATACGTACAAGACAAGACATTATGTCTAAACTTAAATGATTATGGATTAAAAAGTGTGGTGTTGATATTATTTTCATACTTTGGCTTTCTTAGACCTAAACCTAAGGTTATGCTTCCGATTTATAGAAAAATTAAAATTGTGTACATCAAAGGCAATAAAAAATCTCTCTCAATTTGTGGTAACTATAACGGCTCTCAAGTAAGTAAACATAGATTAAATTATATTTTTTTGTATTCACTTTGTAAGCAATGCAACGTATGCGTATATAAATTTAAATTAACTATATTGTTACATGCGTCCTATAATAATCTTAATATTAGCTAATGTGTCCTATCTAATTTCAATAATTATACCTATTATACTTAGTTTTATTTTTATTAATGGATAAAGTCCTATCAGTCTATTACCAAAATTGTCGTGGATTACGGACTAAACTCCACACACTTTATATGAATATTCTAATGTATAATTATGATATAATACTCTTATCGGAAACATGGTTAACTAGTGATATTTTTGACAATGAATTCATTGACTCCAGATACCACGTATACCGATCTGATAGGAACCGTGCCGCGACTGGGAGGCGTGATGGCGGGGGGGTTCTGATCGCAGTACATCGTTCACTGGCTGCTACCCCACTCATGTTACCAACAACACAAACAGCATCAGTACCTCCGCCCCCCATAGTTGACTATGTACTTGTTGAGCTTCTTACCACAGCCGGCCGACATATTATAGGCGTAACATATATTCCACCTAACCAAAACTATGACATATACCTAACTTATTTTACTTATCTACAAGAGGTTTTTCAGCACAGCAATCACTCTAATATTCACCTAGCTGGTGATTACAACTTACCCTCAATAAATTGGACCCGTAACGGTACGTACATGGAACCTATTTTAACTAATATTAATTGTTTATCTTGTCAAGAGCTTCGTCAATTCATGTCTGCTATGAATTTGACACAATTTAATAGTCTTAGAAATCATAGCGGCAATATTTTAGACCTTTTCATCTCTAATGAAAAAGACTGTATTATCTCAAATGCACCCACTACATTAGTACCACCTGACGTATATCACCCACCATTTTATGTACTATTGCCCTTCGCCAATAAATCATTTATTCCGACAAAAACTCAAACATGTTATTGCTTTAAAAATGCTGACTACACGGTTATTAACAAAGAAATATCTTGTACCGACTGGGAAAAAGTATTTCATAATAAATCTGCTGACTGCGCAGTTGACACTTTCTATGAAATAATTTATGGTTTTATATGCAAGTATATTCGATCTAAAATAATTAAAGCTAAGAATTACCCAGCTTGGTTCAACTCTTCATTAAATCACATTTTCAATGACAAAAAAAAGGCCTGGATTAGTTGGAAAAAATTTAATAATATATCGGATTATGCAGTTTTCTGTGTATTACGTATACGATTTAAAAAAGAATCTAAAAAACGTTATAAAGAATATATGAACTTAATTGAGGATAATATTAAAATTAATGCACAGTATTTTTGGACTTACTTTACTAATAGGAAAAATACCATTACGATACCAAGAAATGTCTTTTATAAAAACAACACAGCAAATAATCCTACCGAGGTATGTAACTTATTTTCTGACTTTTTTAACTCTGTATTTGTCCCGTCGGATCTAGCAGATGATTTTAATATGGGTGAAGATGAGCACATAGGTGAAGCTGAAATAACATGTGATATTATCAGTCGTGTTATTATTACGAAAGAAAGTGTACGTAAAGCATTAAATAAACTAGATGTTAATAAAGGACCCGGGCTGGATAATATACCCCCAGCTTTTTTCAAGTCCACTGCCCTTACCATTTGCAAACCGCTGCACATTTTGTACAGTATGTGTCTGAAACAAGGTATTTTCCCAAACAAATGGAAAATGGCACGAATAGTGCCAGTACATAAAGGTGGTCCAAAGAGGGATGTGGAAAACTACCGGCCTATTTCTATCTTACCGGTGCCTTCAAAAATTTTTGAGCGGATTGTGCATGATTCTATTTACCCTATACTACATAATATTATCATTCCACAACAACATGGATTTGTACAAAAACGTTCCACAGTAACTAACCTTCTTGTATTTTCTTCACGGTTATTTGAGAACATTGATAATAATAAACAAACAGATACCATTTATACAGACTTTAAAAAAGCCTTTGATAGGGTAGATCATAAAAGGTTACTGGAAAAGTTGGCATATAACGGTATACGTGGCGATCTATGGCGATGGTTTAAATCATACATAACAAACCGCACACAGAAAGTTGTTATTAATGGACATGACTCGAAGACGGTTGTTATCACCTCTGGTGTTCCACAAGGATCAATTCTTGGACCTCTCCTATTTATTTTATTTATAAACTAGCTGATGCCCGCGACTTCGTCCGCGTGGATTGAGGTTTTTCGGTTCCCGCGGGAACTCTTTAATTTTCCGGGATAAAAAGTAGCTTATGTGCTATTCCAGACTATAATCTATCTCTGTGCCAAATTTCATCCAGATCCGTTCATCCGTTGGAGCGTGATTGAGTAACAAACATACATCCATACATCCATCCATCCAAACTTTCGCATTTATAATATTTATTTGATGATATCCATAAATGTTTCTTTTAAATATATATTGAATAATAATCCAGTGGCCGATAGAATATTATTTATTGTTCGTAATACACATGCACACCAAAGACAAAGATAACCAACCAACAACTATAGAGTCGTAGTGAAGCCCAACAGTATAGACAACTGACTAACTAGTGATGTACAGGGACACAGCGTTGCCATACATTAGTGATCATTCCTAACACCCTCCCTTAATCACTACATGTTAACTTACAATCAGTTCTTAAGCTAACCAACATAGGCTTCGGTAAACACTTGGTAAACATATCTGCACGCTGGTTCCCCGTAGCAATGTACAAAATATTTATCTTATACAACTTAATTATATCTCTTACATACTTCAACTTTATGTCTAAATGTTTCAGTCTAGCACAATTATTATCATTCAATGTAGCCTTAATCGCAGACTGATTATCCTCAAAGATAAACATATTAATAGTTTTACAATCCAAAACTTCTTTAGTTATATTATAAAGTACAATTAAATCTTGAACAGCCTTAGCTAGCGACAAAATCTCTGCCTCAGTAGAGGACAGTGCAATGGAACCTTGCTTCTTTACACACCAAATTATAGGACAATCATTAAAGAAAATTTAGACTTAGACTAGATTAGACTTTCTATCCTTTACATTAGATCCCCAATCTGCATCTACATAAACATTCAAGTTAACCTCATCAGTAACAGATCTCTGAAATATTAATTTAAGTTCAGATGTTCCCTTTAAATAGCGAAGAATTCTCTTTAGTCCAAGCCAAGCAGCAACAGTTGGTCGCTCCTGGACTTGACTAAGACAGTTAACAGAATACAAGATATAAGGACGAGAAGTCATTGACAAATACAACAATGCACCTACTAGTTCACGGTAAGGACCATGAAATTCTTCACCATCAACAAAATCTGATGCAGTAGACTTAGGAACTAAAGGAGTGTCACATGGTTTACATTCTGTCATTCTATATCTAGCTAATACTTTATCAATATATGCCTTCTGACTTAAACAAAGTTTATCATCATCATATTCTAATTTTATTCCAAGAAACTCATCAGCAATATCAGCTGTAGACATTTCAAATTCTTTTCTAAGTAACTGAATTACAATGTGAATTTCAGCCTCATTTGAACCTGATACAATTAAATCGTCGACATACAGAACTATAAATATCTCATTGTTATTATTATTAGGCCTCCTTACAAACACACATGACTCAAATTCTAGTTGCTGAAAATTCAATTTAAGTATAAAATCAGTGAACCTCTTAAACCACTGCCTAGGTGCCTGTTTAAGTCCATACAAACTTTTTAGTAATTTACATACACGACCAGATCCATCATTATAACCTTTAGGTTGATCCATAAAAATTGTTTCGTCTAAATGACCATTTAGAAATGCAGTTTTAACATCCAATACATAGATTTTTAAATTCTTTTGAAGAAAAATAGCCAACATTAATCTCAAATATGACATGCCTATAACTGGCGCATATGTTTCAAAATAGTTAACACCTAATCTCTGCTCAAAACTACGAGCAACTAACCTAGCCTTATGAATATTATTTCTTTTTATACTCAATACCCATTTACAGGTCATTGACCTAGCCTTATGAATATTATTTCTTTTTATACTCAATACCCATTTACAGGTCATTGACCTTTCAACCTCAGGTAGTTCAACCAGTTCCCACACTTTATTCTTATTTAAGGACTCAATCTCTTGATCCATGGCCTGTTTCCATAAAACTTGCTCATTTGCAGGCAATTCCTGTACTTCTTCATATGAAATGGAATCAAAGGTTTCTACAGTTGCTTCATAGACATAATGATCCTTAAATCTGGCAGGCAACTTCAACTGTCTCTTAGATTGTCTAGATCTGGAAATCTCCTCTTCATCTTCTGTGCAGTCCAAGAATTCATCTTGACCTCCATCTCATCATCTCTGGTTCAGCTGCCTCAGGAACCACACCAGGCTCAGGAACTACATCAGGATCAGGAACTACTTCTTCTCTTATCCTATTATCAACAGAGTCTGAAATACAAGTCCTCTTCTCTTCATTAAATACTACATTACGTGAAACAGTAATTTGACTAGTTCTCAAATCCAGCAAGCGATAGCCCATATTGGAATATCCTACGAAAATCATCTTCTTAGACTTGGGATCCAGCTTCTTCCTCAAGTTATCTGGTACTCTCATATAGGCGTCACATCCGAAAACCTTGATATTGTTCAAATCTGGTACCTTTCCAAATTTAAGCTCGAAAGGAGTCTTACCCACTGTCTGGTTCGGGATCCGCGGGCTGATTACGTATCTCGCGACAGGCTTGCGACAGGCGTAAATCTCGCGATCGCTGCTGTCAAACGGCACTTTTGTATTACGTAACAGCGGCTACAGAGCAGACAGCAGTCGAGCTCTAGTTCACCCTCTAGCGGACAATCTATGAACTAAAAACTGCATTCGTGTCCTTGTCGTACCAGCAAATTGGTATTATCTAAGCTTCCTTGACAGCAATACGACAGCGACAGCCGAGCAAAATGAAACGTCAAACAGCAACAACCTCTGCACCTGTTGCAAAGTGATTGTTGGGTAATTGTCGAGTGCGTTTACGGTGGATTTTTAACATTACATTTAACCTCAAGCAATTAATTCAATACCTACAGCAGTAAATCTATCTACGTGGAAAACCAACATCTTTGAAGGTAAGATCGTTTCATTAAATCTCTAATAGGTAGGTATGTAGTGCAAAATATTTATAATATTACCAAAATTACATAAAAAAATGAACGCAATATGAACCTAACTTTAATTGTTTATTAGATGATCAGTCGAACCCTTCACTCTTTGAATTCAACCACAGACGAGGAACATACTCAAGCAACGTACCAAAGATGACGATAAAAGGTATAGATAAAGCTGCTTATTTTGTTTTCATCTATGTCGCGAGTGGCGCTAGTATCGATAGCAAAAGTGCATTCTGCGACAGGCGAGCAATAGACGTGCGATCGTCTTGCGTAATACGAATTCTTGTGACATTTTGCGACCGATCGCGTAGTGTTTGCTGTCGCATTGCTACTGCTGTCGCTACTGCAACATTTTACGTAATCAGCCCGCCGGTTCTTCAGGTAAGCAGCAGTCTGCACCGCATAGCCCCAAAAACTCTTCGGTAAGTTTGCATCAAAGATGAGAGCACGTGCCTTCTCCAACAGATACCTGTTTGGTCTCTCCGCAACACCATTCAATGGAGGAGTGTATGGTGGGGCAGGATCTAGCTGAATATTCTTCGACTTACAATAACGTGCAAGCTCACCTGACACATATTCCTTGGCATTGTCACACCTTATTTTGTAAACTTCTGGATTCTGCTTGTGAAACTGCTTCAATATATCAACTATATCACTCTTCTTTTTCAACAGATGAACTTCACAAAATCTAGAATGATCATCTATTATGGTTACAACATACTTCTCGTTGCTGCTGGTAGGTGGGTCTATTGGTCCACAATTATCTGTGTGTATCATTCTCATGGGTTTATCTTCCCTATCTCTTGGACCTCTACCCATAGGCGTATTAGCTTGCTTGGCAGTTACGCATTCTTCACAAAAACTTAATGAATCTGATACTGGCAATCCTAATTCCTTCATAACATTGTTGCTAGAATGTTCGCCTGTGCCATAATTTAGCATCTTGCTCAACATAGTGAGTTGCAGCTGATGTAATAGGATCAAACTGACTTATGTACTGACCTTTCTCGTTCAATCTGGCTATAACAAATTTCACTTTGTTCTTTTCGACAATTGCCACATTATTTGTAAATATAATACTGTAGCCAGCTTTCTGTATATTTTTCACTGATATTAACTGACCATTTAACTCTGGAATAAACAATACTTCTGTGAGGGTTATTTCTCTTCCATTTAACATGCCAACAATTGTTCCAATACCTTTGACTTCCAAAATTTCTACTTTAGATGCACATGTCACTGTACCTTTGTGGGGTCTCAGGTCCTTAAACCATTCTTGTTTGCTGCACATGTGTGTAGATGCACCCGAGTCCAACATGAAACGCTCACTCGTTTCATTTACCATGAAGGTGACAGCAGCAGACTCACTGTTATTAGACTTCGACTTGACACGACAGTCCTTCCTCAAATGGTCAGGACGCCCACAGTTAAAGCATGTTGACTTTCTGCCACAAAATTTTGCAATGTGACCCTTTTGTTTACACTTATGACAAGTCACATTTTGATATTTCCCTGCATTAAATGCTACATTTGTCTTTGCATTTTCAGCCTTCTATTCACTTGTATCACCTTTCAATGCCTCCGCATTCAATAATCTTTGAATCACAAAGTCAGATGTCAAAGTTGTATCTGGTTGGTTTTCAATTGTTGCCTTTATAACATCATATTCTGGGGGTAATCACATCAATATATAAATAACAATATCCATGTCTTTTACAGTCGTACCTGAAGCTCGTAACTCATTTATCATACCCAGCATCTCGTTTATATGATCTTGCATGCTGCAATCACGACGCTTTTTCATGCTCGTGAGTTTCTTTCGCACTAGTATCTAACTCACAGCACTAGACTTCCCGTATTTGTCTTTCAAAGCCGCCCATATCTTGAATGCCGAAGTTCCATCTGACATCGCCGCCAATATAGAGTCATCAATCATGGTTAACAATAAAGCATATGCTTTCTTTTTGTTAGCATCATCAGATTTCTCATTTGTTAAAAACTGATCCATGTCCTTGGCTGCGAAAATAGCCTCCACCCGACGCTTCCACAACAGATAATTCACCCCTCTGAATGGTTCGACGATATATCTTATACCTTCATCTCCACGTGCTGCCATTTTGCATAGCCAGCCACGAGATGACCCGACACAGCCCAAACCACCCAAGTAGAAAATCTTTGTCAATACGTCCGCTCCAACACTTCCTTGTAATTTTTCGGAACCACGCTCTGCTTTTAAATATATATTGAATAATAATCCAGTGGCCGATAGAATATTATTTATTGTTCGTAATACACATGCACACCAAAGACAAAGATAACCAACCAACAACTATAGAGTCGTAGTGAAGCCCAACAGTATAGACAACTGACTAACTAGTGATGTACAGGGACACAGCGTTGCCATACATTAGTGATTATTCCTAACAATTTCAAACATAGCTATTTTCTTCTTTATGCAGATGATCTCAAAATTTACAAAACCATTGAATCACCAGGTGATCATAGCCTGCTTCAAGCTGACCTAGATAGTTTCTCAGCCTATTGTATAGAAAATAAATTGAATTTAAGCTTGAATAAATGTAAACATATCACTTTTACTAAAAAAAACATTGTTAGCAACTGTTCGTATTCACTGTGTGGCGTTAGTCTGAATCAAACTGATAACATTAGAGACCTAGGAATCACTTTGGACTGTAAATTACACTTAGACACGCATATAAAATGTATGTATAAACAAAGCATATAAAATGTATGGTTTTATAATGAGAGCTAGAAATAATTTTAAAAGAGCCACAACATACATACACCTATATAAGTCTTTAGTACGTTCTCAATTAGAATACGCCGTTTGTATCTGGAACCCACACTATGATAAGTACAATAAAAGCCTTGAAACTGTACAAAAAAAATATTTGCGCAGGATGCATTATAAATTTAATCGAAGTTACCTCTCATATAACCAACTTCTTAAAAAATATAACATACTTGGCTTAAAGTCGAGGCGTAAACAACTAGAAGTAATGTTATTGTATGACTTATGTCATAACAAATACGACTGTATTGATTTAACCCGAAAACTTTGTTATAGAATACCTTTTCGAATACCCATACGAAGTAATCGTATACATCAACTCTTTGCCACTACAAAATGTCGTACTAATGCGGGTAAGCGTTCTCCGTTATATAGAATGACGCAATCATATAATGATACTTTTAATAATATCGATATCTTTTCAACGCGTATTGGTGCCTTTAAGAGGTTGGTTATATGTAGATCATTTAAAAAAATCACTCTGAATTGTTACTTACCTACTAACTGAAAATTTTCATTTTGTCTTTTTTATCTTTTTTCTAACCTAACTAATATATCTTACGTTATTATTATTTTCTTCTAACCTAACTAATTACTTAGCTTATTAATTTATATAATATCTCAATGTTGTAAACTATATTATAATTATTTAGCACCTCTTAAAAATGTAACATTGTAATTTGTGGTTTACGTGATTGATGTCACAGTTATTATTGTTATGCTAAGACTTACTTATATATTATGCTACTGTGTCGTTGTTTGTAAACCCAATTAAATAAAAATAAAAAATAAATCAATAACGTTATGGGGAATCACTAAAAATGGAGAACTCCACTGTTTTCTTGGGGGTGACCTTGGATAATAAGCTTCAATGGGGCGCTCATATAGAGACACTAGCGGGAAAACTTAGCTCGGCTGCTTTTGCTGTCAGGAAAATTAGACAGTTTACCGATATTGTAACGGCTAGGCTTGTCTACTTTGCCTACTTCCACAGTGTCATGTCGTATGGCATTTTATTGTGGGGCAGAGCAGCTGATATCCAAACAGTTTTTATATTACAGAAAAGAGCCATCCGTTCTATTTATAAACTCGGAGCACGCGAATCACTTCGTGAAAAATTTAAAGAGATTGGTATACTTACGGTGCCTTCACAATACATTTACGATAATATAGTCTTTGTCAGGAAAAACATTAATCTTTACAAGAAAATAAGTGATACTCACAATTGATGTACTAGAAACCGCCATAAACTTGTAACAGCGTCATATCGTGTGCGCAAGGTGCAGAAATCCTTTGTGGGGTCGAGTATACGCTTTTATAACATGGTACTAAAAGAGTTTCTGGAGTTGCCATTACATAAATTTAAAGACTGTGTTAAACAGCATCTGTTAAGTCGAGCTTATTATAGTATAGATGATTTTCTCGCTGACAAAGTTGCATGGAAGCAACCGGCTTCGCATCCAGCAACCCAAAAGTCAGTGTCATACCTACTTGTTACGTAGCGTATGTATTTTATATTATATACAAATTGTTACATTTTTCTGTTTTGAAAAGAGCAACTTTCTTGCCGGTTCTTCTCAGTAGAATCAGCTTTCCGAACCGGTGGTAGATTCTTACGACTTATCATAAGTGGCACAGGTTGTCCTACATGAAATAAATCATCATTTCATTTCATTTAGTTTTTAAGATCGCTCGTAGCAAATTTTAAGTAGGTGATTGTAAAGTAGAGACCTCTAGTGTCACGATATAGTCTGTGGTCCATCTCTATGCATATATACTCTATGTCATGTACGCAAATAATAAACATTACGTGTTCTCCTACAAATATACTTATATTATAAAACCCAATGTTACATGGTGTCAGAAGTGATTTTGAATTAATAACAGTGATAAATAAAAGGAAATAAGTGAGAAAATTGTAAAATGGCTACGAACGACGCAGTATCTGGAATAAAGCCGCCGCCTAACCCGACTCGGACAAACCCACGAGTTGGAAAAACTGGTTACAGCAATTTGAGTGGTATGCAACCGCCATTCAGCTGAACAAAAAGTCAGCCGAGGTCCAAGCAGCAACATTTATGGCTGTGATAGGCCCAGATGCGATCGAAATATACAACGGTTTCGATCGTAGCGACTCAGACAAAAACGACTTGAAAATCATCAAAAGCAAGTTTAAAGAGTATTTCGCACCAAAAACAAACATATCTTTCGAAAGATACGTATTCTTCAAGATTGAACAAAGTGAAGATGAACAATTTAACGAATTTTTGACCAGAATAAAAACTCAAGCAAGTAAATGTGAATTTGACAAATTACTCGACGAAATGTTGAAAGACAAGATAGTATTTGGTATTAGATCCACTCAAGTAAGAGAGAAATTATTGACCGAAGACAAACTTGACTTGACAAAGACGATAAATATCTGTAAAACAAGTGAACAAGCTTCCAAACAACTGGATGAGTTTGAAGGTAAAAGTAAAACAGATAAAGTGTCAGTGGTGAAAAATCAAAATGTCAAAAAGGAACAAAATAATTTTGATTGCAAAAGATGTGGCACAACCTGGTCTGGCCTGGTGGGAGGCTTCGGCCGTGGCTAGTTACCACCCTACCGGCAAAGACGTGCCGCCAAGCGATATTTTAGCGTTCCGGTACGATGCTGTGTAGAAACCGAATAGGGGTATGGGTTTAATATAACTGCCATGCCCCTAACAGGTTAGCCCGCTACCATCTTAGACTGCATCATCACTTACCATCAGGTGAGATCGCAGTCAAGGGCTAACTTGTAGTGGATAAAAAAAAAAAAAAACCACAAACGCAGAGAATGCCCAGCTTTCAACAAGCTGTGTACAAAATGCAACATAAATGGTCATTTTGCTAAAATGTGCAGAACTAAGAAGAGAAATAACAATAAACAGAAAAATAAAGTAAACACATTAGACGAAAGTTCAAGTTCTGAAGATGATGTATACGTATCTTCAATAAGTGCCGGAGAAAAGAAAAACTGGACAGAAAAGATACATGTTGGCAATATAAAGTTTGAAGTCAAATTAGATACAGGGGCAGAATGCAATGTTTTACCTAAACACCTGATGGACAAAACAAAAGCAAGATTGAGAGCCAGCCGTACAAGAAATTTAATAAGTTACACAGATGATAAAATGGCAGTTCTAGGTGAAACAGTGCTACAGTGCAAAATAAAAGACGAAGAATCAAAGATTTTATTTAAAGTAGTACAAGAAAAAGTTACACCAATACTAGGACTTAAAACCTGTGAGAAATTGGGACTTATCGCAAGAAAGATCCACAACACCCGAAAAGACGATCTTTGATAATGCGAATTCTAGCCCAAAGTCACTAATCACACCAGCGATATCGAGAATTTCTAACAGGCAATTCGTGTCACCTAAGCAATTTATGCCACCATTAAAATCTGGACCTCGATCAAGCACCAGGAAAAGAAGAAAGGCAGGAAAAAGCAGAATAGCAACAGATACACCTGAAAAAAATGAAATTATGATAGATCGGCAAAAGAAACAAGACAAAACTAAAGTTCAAGGAGTAAAACGTGCAGTGCTTAAAGAAAAAAATGTAGAGATGAAAGTTCCAAAGAAAAGAAAACATTTCATTTTAGAAGAATCTAGTTCAGAAGAGGAAATGGAACAGGTTATACTCATGCGTGAAACTGATCTCAGTGAAATTAATGATTCTGGAGAAGAAGATGTCATTGTCATTAGTGGTAATTTCCAAAATCTTCCTCGAAAGCCTGTAGAGGGTGATTATGTTCTAGTTATATTTGATTTGAAGAAAAATAAAGTGTTCTATGTTGCCAAAGTTATTGAAGTATGCAGTTCTAACAGTTATTGGGTGTCGTATATGAGAGTGAAAAACAAAGAGAGGATGAAGTTTTTCATGCCGTTGGAACCTGATATGGCAGAAGTAAAACTTGCTGATATAAAAATGATTTTACCACCACCCCAAATAAACGGAACCTAGAATCGCAGTTCTTTCTACATTTTCCCTGTGCGTGTTGCACCAACTATAAATTTACGCTGAAGAAGTCACGCAACAATCACAATTTTTTTTAAATAATATTTTTAACATTAAGAGAGATTGACTTGGTTGATTTTGTTATGTTTTTTTTATGTAGAGGAGAATTTTATTACTATTTTGTTTAGGTTTTTTCAAGATTGTTAGTTAATTATGAATCGTTTTACTATGAATCTTTAAAATAGGTTAAAAGACTATAAACATACCAATGTTCCTCGTTCTTGATTATTTCTAATGCTATATTTCTAAGACTAAAAGTACCTACTTATGTTTTAAAAAAAGAGTACCTACCTAATTAAGTATATTTCTTAATAAAAGATTTAATAAAATAGCGCGTAACAATGCCTACACAAAAATTCAAGAGGAGTATAAAGTGACTCTAAGAGATTAAAAGTAAAATAAAAAGTTTAAGAGTAGGTACTTACCATCTAGTACGGCTCGTTAGCTCAAGAAAATAGAAAATACGGTCCCATCCGGAAGAAAGCATGAAACTTGGCATGCATGTAGCTTTGACATACATGACTCATTATAGAAGTAGAAACACCTCTAGAAATCATTTTTCCCCCCTCCCCCCCTATTTTGTATCCCAAATCGTGGTTTTTAAAAAATTTCAGGAAAACGGTTAAAGCTATGAAATGTTGTTAGCAATTTATCTGTGTGTTCATTACTCTGTGACATTTAATGTGTCTATGCTATACACTACTCTGTCTCTCTCTGCAAAAATGTCTGTAACGTAATGGCGTCTTGTACTAAGTTTTATGTTCCTAAAATATATAATAAATAGCTGTTGTGAACTCAAGAATACTTTTTATTAATTTCATAGCCCTCATTAAGTGGTTATGGGCCCAGCACCCTGTGGACTACGGATTGGGACTGGAAATTGGAGCACGTGAGTTTGCTTGTGAAAAGATATGATATGCTTGCATCGAAATATGGAGTCTTTAGCTACCAGAGCTATTATCATGGGTATAAAACCATTCGATGGTACTAATTTCGAGTTAGGTTGTTACTCGAACAACACGAGGTTCTTTCGGTGTTGGAAGAGGCGGTGCCTGCAGCTTCTGATAGATCAGAATTTCACAAACGGGATGTAAAGGCCAGAAATCTTATAGTGCAGACCTTAGCTGACAGCATATTAACCATGATAAAGGACAAAAAGACTGCCAGGGAAATGATTGATACACTCAGTGCAACTTATGAAAAGAAGGGCATGAAGTCCTTAGTTACTGCACAAAAAGCTTGGCGTAAACTAGAATTTTCTAACGAAATACCTCTGAAGGATTTCATCCATAAGTTTGAATAGTTAGCATCGGATGTAAGAGTTGCCGGAGGGAAGTTAGAAGAAGAGGAAATAGTAAGTCAACTTTTGGTGGCGATGCCTTCACAATTTGATAATGTTTCTTCGGCAATGGATATTATTTTTAATAAAGATAAGTCTGCGGTAACATTAGAATATGTGAAAAATACTTTACTCGCTGAAGAGGAGCGGCATACTAAGAGAGATGTGGTTGCAGAAACACCAGGTGCATTTGCAACACGGCGTTCAGGGTACCAATCATGTAAGAATGTCCGATCAAAACGTTAAAGTTCGTCGTCAAAGTTTATAAACCATAACGGCATTAAATTAGAGCTCAATTTCGTGTATCCATTCTTATACGTTCGAGTATCGTTCATACCTAAACGTATAAGAATGGGCAGACGAAATTGAGCTCTAATTCAATGCAGTTATGGTTTATTTTACTTTGACAAAAATCTTAAACGTTTGATGAACAATTCTTACGTAATAGGGGGGCAGTTCCTGCCAGATATAATAATTACAGGTCCAGAAAGAATATCAGGTGTTATTTTGTAAATCTTTAGGTCACAAAAAGAAGGAGTGCTACAAGTTTAAGGCTCGGTCAGGTAACGAGCAAGGTGCTGTTGCCAAAGAGGCTGTTTCTACAGACTGTGCCTTTGTTTCCAGTGAAAATAGAGTATTGAGTGCGGGTCAGTTGTGTAATGAAATAGTATTCGTTATAGATAGTGGCGCAAGTTCTCATATTTTAAAAAGTGACTTTGTGTATGACATTTCCAATGTAAAAGTTGACATTAATGTAGCCAAAGCAGGTCAATTTGTGACTGCAAATGAGAAAGGTACTCTTAAGTGTGTAACAGACCTGGGTAACACTATAACTATTAAAGCTGTATTGATTTGTGATAATATTTTGTTCAATTTGTTATCAGTGAAAAAGTTGGAGGAAAAAGGTTTTCAAATAATTTTTGAAAATAGTGTTGTAAAAATAATGCTAAATGGCAAACTTGTTGTATGTGGTCACACATTTGGTAATTTATATGTAATTAAGTTATCAACAATGTTAGAATGTGCAAATGTGAATTTGACTAATAGTATTGCTGATCTGTGGCATAGGAGTGGGTCACTCTTGTAGATACCCGTCCAAGAGTTTGTGTGAAGTATGTTTACAGGGCAAACAAACTAAGTTACCATATCTTAAGAAGTTGCCAGAAGATAGAAAAGCTATGAGAATTTTACAATGTATTTCAACTGATGTTTGTGGTAAAATTAGTCCTCCGACACATGATGGTTATAATTATTATGTGAGTTTTATTGATCACTTTAGTAACTTTTGTGCTGTATATTTAATGAGAAACAAAAGTGAGGTTTTTGAAAAATTTAAGATATATGTGTCATTAGTAAAAGCAAAGTTTAATTGTTCTATTGAAATTTTAAGGTGTGATCAGGGCGGTGAATATAGATCTAAAGAATTTATTCCTTTTTGTAAGCAAAAAGGGATACGGATTAGCTATTCAATGACTCGTAATCCATCACAGAACGGTAAGGCAGAACGTTTTGTTAAGTTGGCAATCTAAGAAACAATCTGTTGTTGCGCTTAGCAGTTGTGAGTCTGAATACTATGCACTTTCTAGTTGTTTAGTGGAAAGTCTATTTATAAAGAGTTTATTATGTGAAGTTTTTGAGTATAAAGAAATGATTTATGGATTTGAGGATAACATGTCTACAATTAAAATGGCCAAGACATTTGAGACTAAAAGGTTTAGCTAAGCATGTGGATATAAAATTTCATTTTGTGAAAGACTTAACAGCTAAAGGTTATTTCTTACATAGAGTCTGATAAGCAATTGGCTGATACAATGACTAAATCATTATGTACAAATAAATTTAGATTATTTTGTAAGGAGTTGAATCTTGTTTAGTTTAGTATGTACTAGCTGATGCCCGCGACTTCGTCCGCTTGGATCGAGGTTTTTCGGTTCCCGCGGGAACTACTTAATTTTCCGGGATAAAAAGTAGCATAGGTATGTGTTATTCCAGACTATAATCTATCTCTGTGCCAAATTTCATCCAGATCCGTTCAGCCGTTTGGGCGTGATTGAGTAACAAACATCCATACATCCATCCAAACTTTCGCATTTATAATATTTATTTGATTGATAAATTGGAAGGGTGTTGTTAGCAATTTATCTGTGTGTTCATTACTCTGTGACATTTAAAGTGTCTATGCTATACTACTCTGTCTCTCTCTGCAAAAATGTCTGTATTACGTAATGGCGTCTTGTATTAAGTTTTATGTTCCTAAAATATATAATAAATAGCTGTTGTGAACTCAAGAATACTTTTTATTAATTTCATAGCCCTCATTAAGTTGAAAAAACTGTCAAAAGCCGAAATGTTCTTCATTAAATTCCCTACAATACATTCTTTGGATGTATGTTGATACAACTTATAGTTCTCAAAATAATCTAACATTTATTGGTGTAAGCACAGGGATTCAAGCAATTTATTAAAACTACCAGTCAAGTCCAGTGAAAAGTATGTTTATTTTAATTCATATCATAAGGAATCTCCCCCGCACTTACAGAGACCAGTACAGGGAAGCCCTGACCAGTTATGCAGCTGCGGCAGGAGCACTTTGTTAACTCCTTTACGGATGCCGAGGTTTCTTTTTTCGCGCTCCATAATGGAGTCCAAACAGCATCTTCTTTCTTCACTTCCCAATCCTCGAAATCAGGGTTTGCAAGCACTGAGCCCAGATCAATCCCGCTTGTAAACATGCTCGTTTTGTATGCTGTAGAAGAGCACCAAATGTTGGTGGCAGCCTATCCATAGCCCGTCCCCTGATTAATAACGCCTTTCTAGCTTGGCCGATATCTTCCACGTCGCTTGTGTTATCGTAAGTACGGATAACATATCTTGCCAAAACGTCCAAATGATGAGTTTCAATTTTGTGTATACGGGCTGTGATAATTCTTCGAACTCTTTTGTGACTTCAGGGAAGGACTTCCACGTTTTCCGACGAACGACTTCTTTCCTTTCCCACAGAATACTGATACAGTATCACAGCCTGTAAATGCATGAACGAACAAAATACCTACTACTGTTTCCATTCATCGAAGTCAAGGTTTATATCTCGGTTTTCAGATTTGAATGTATTATAGGCCCGCTTACAAAGAATATAATATATACAAGGCAGCTGATAGAATTTCGTGATAATATCGGGCGCGTCTTGGATGCGAGGCTTTCAAAAAATGATTGAGCCTTGCCCTCGCACGTGCCAAAGCTGAAATGATTCCAGATTTCTCTAATAAAATAAAATAAAATAAATAAAATAAAAATAAAAAAGCCTTTTATTTCTACTACCACTTATTCCTTATTCTATAATATACAAATTACATATTTGTTACCGTGTGGCAGAAGTCGCCTCCTCGGCGTAGGCCTCCCCCAGCTGTCTCCACGCGTCCCTATCCCTTGCTATTGTCATCCAGTTTGTACCGGCCATTTGTTTGAAGATATCTCTCCATCTTTTTCTTTGTCGTCCCCTTTTCCTTTTTTTGTTTCTTGGGATCCATTCTGTGAGACATTTAGCCCATCTTGAATTGTCCATCCTGCATAAATGCCCTGCCCATTTCCATTTTAGCAATCTTGTTCTTTTTGTTATGTCATATAATTTTGTCCTTTCTCTTATGTCACAGTTTCTGACTCTATCTTTCATTTTTATTCCTAATATACTTCTTTCCATTTTCCTTTGGCATATTGCTATTTTCGTTTCATCTTCTTTTCTTATTGACCATGTCTGACAACCGTATGTTAGCGAAGGCATAATTATTGTTTCGTATACTTTTTTCTTAATTTTAAGGCTGACCTCGCTCTTCATGATTTCTTTCAGACTCCAATATTTGTTCCACGTTAGAGCAATTCTTCAAGATTTCTCTAATAAATCCCCTATCAAAGTCATCTATGTGGCTCTATGTGGAAAGCACCCATAAGGAGCACAACCTTATTTTCACCGAACTGTTCTTGATTATTCCACTGGAAGATCTTTCCCATAGTGTATAGAGGTTGATCCATAGTAATTACTGTCACTTGATTTGGGTTCAAAGATGCAATGGGTTTTTGCACGTTACCAATAATATGCTTGACGACCGCTATTGAATGCGAAGGATCTGGAAGAAGGGGCAAAAGAACTGATTTCGAAATGCCTTTCGCTTCGCCCGGCACTTGACATGCACGCTAGGCAGCCCATGAAATTGATTTAGGGGTTTCTTGTGTTGTATCTTTAATATCTTGAACTCGCCCAAGCCATGCATCCTCGATTTTTTTCTCATCATGCAGATCTACTGTGAAATTAACCAAACAGTTCTCATGAATGGGTAGAATTATAGGTTTCTTTTCTTTCAGTACATAAGGAGCAACATCAGTGTAAAAAGAAGGCAAACTTTTAACACGAAGTGATGAGGAGGGACTAGGTTCTGATATTGGGAGCGTACGTCGACGTACTATTTCAGAGCCTTGATCAAGATGTTGAACGATACTAATATTGATGTCCCATGAAGGGCACCTTCCGCTGTTACAGATGATGAATTGTAATCGATATTGTCAAAAGCTGCTGTACAGAAAACATTTGACTGCAAAGCTGGTGGAGACACAACCCCTTCATCGTTGTAAAGAGCAACGGCGAACTTCCATACATCAATATTATTGAGAAAATATTATCATGTATGAAAAAAATATGTTTTTATAAGCGTCGTAAAATGAAGCTCACAGAAGCTAGATTTTTTTTTAATGAACCTAGAAAAGAAAGATATTTCGTTTTAAAGTTTTGTAGGTTATGTGGTAATGTTCTTCTAAAAATGACAACCGGAAGAAAGCCACAAAAACAAAGACAGATGACAACCACAGACCAGTAAAACATTCGACACAACCACAGACAATCAGCATCAGTGCTGCCATAATATTCTTTTAATTATATATTACCATTCTGTTAGACATTATTAATAATGTATGCAAGAAAATTCACTTAAATAATATAAAATACACTAAAAAAAGAGCAATACTATTATTTATGCAAACATTAATACGAAATACTTAGGTACAATTTTTAAAACGATACAAAGTAATCTACTAATTTAGATTTATTCTGCTACTAGGTAGATTATACATAAAATGGTAACACTAAATTGAGAAACGGGAACTAAATAGTCAAAAAAGATTCCCTAAATATTTTATTTTTTTACCTAGGTTCAATTAAATAAGGTGAATACTTGATAAAATTTAAAAAATAAGCAAATTCCTTTCGTCTTTACCTTACTTCTGTACAGTAAATGTGGTCAATACTAATTTCGCCGTTGCTCTTTGGCATGCAGCATCAGAGACTTGTTTTGAACATTGTAAGACTCGATTACCTGTTTAGTAAAACTCACATAAAACATAATATTTTGTTAAATGCGATAAATCAAAACTCAAAATCTTAACACGCGTCCTTCAAATGTGGAGCAGAGAGGGCGGTAGAGCGTAACGTACTCGTATATGCATCGCAAGCGCAGCGGGACGACTGAGCAGAGGACAGCCAGTCAGGAGCATGATTCCCTGCGCCCGTAATTAATAGGGGGGGAGGGGGGAAAAATGATTTCTAGAGGTGTTTCTACTTCTATATTGAGTCATATATTATGTCAAAGCTACATGCATATGTAGCGGAGAGATTACGAGCAGGTTAAAATATTAAAACTCACAGTTGCTGATTTAAGAAAGGAATGATTTATTTGTAAAAACTTAGCGTATATATACAGAAAACCTTAAAACTAACAACCAATAGAAAACAAGATGAAATATTTACAACACAATAACCAATAAGAGACACTACATTTAAACCAATAAAATCGACAGACAGATCCACGCACAATGCTAGTTTCAAGCAGCGCGCATTTTCCCCGAAATAAACAATAGCGAATTTAATAACAAAGGGAAATTTCTGCGAACTAGGCGGGGGCTTATACCGCGCCTTCCCGGCGCCTGCGACCCGAAGGCGAACGCGCGGTGCGGGGTGCGGGGCGCGAGACGCGGCGGCGCCGATCTTCAGTCAGTGTAGAAACCGCGCCGCAGTCCTCCACGAGCGTCACAGGCGCGATCACGCGTGCTTCAGTGCTTGTCCGCGGAATCTGTGAACAGACTATTACTGCGTGTTGATGGTGTTTCATGGTGCTTGCTGGTACAGGACGGCGTAGCAAGATCAAGGCAATTAAAACTGTTCTTTTCAGAACTACTCTTTCCATTTCAATATCACTGCCTGATCTTTCCTCAGTTCTCCGGTCTTCAGTTTAATCGGTGAGTGTCAATCTAGGAACG
Organism: Erebia ligea; assembly: GCA_917051295.2. NCBI lineage: Eukaryota > Metazoa > Arthropoda > Insecta > Lepidoptera > Nymphalidae > Erebia > Erebia ligea. The sequence goes on from OU785241.1 coordinate 7,735,711, forward strand.
TGATGATGCTTGACCATTCCTGTGGATCTCCAGCGAGGTGCTGTCCTTTTCAAGATTGACCTCGCACTTTCCCTGTTATCTGGAATCCGTTGGAATCGTGTCAGCTAGGCAATGAAGAATATTACAGCAAATCCGTGTTTTATTTCTCTCTGTGAACTGATAATAAAGTGATTGTCTTGTGTACGTTATTTCCCTTGCATTTCCTTGTTCCTTGATTTTCCGGTAACAATTTCCCGGTAAAAGGTAGCGCGTCAGGCGCCTGGTAAGGTATATGGTTGAGGTACTTTATTGGTAAAGGTATAGGTATGTACATGGAGGTAACATGTGAGCGCGGGAACGAGTGACGTAAGTATTTCTGTACTTTATGTGCGAGGTGCGCACAGTATCCCCCTTCAAGCGAAGCGTACGTTTTTCTTCACGACTCGTCCGCTTCGTTTGGTGATATAAGGTGGCGTAGGTAAAACAGCTGGAGTCGAATTCAGTGTTCCATCAGTTCCGACTGGATCATGGTTCGTTGAACTCGATCTCTTGCGTTTCGGCGTGACGTCAGTGTCGCTCGTGCTTACGTCATCTTCGTTAAGTAGGTAGGCAGGCTTCAGTCTATCCAGTGATATCACGGTAGTGCGTAGAGGTAACTGGATCTTGAAGTACTTCTCGTGACGTTGTAGAACTTGATAGGGTCCGTCATATGGCGGGGTCAATGGAGGTCTGACCGCATCGTTTCGCACGAAAACGTGCGTACATGTAGCTAGGTCTCTGTGTACGAACGTGGGTCGTGACGATGTCGTACGTTCTGTAGGTACTAACGAACCCATTGTTTCACTTAGCCGTTTCACGTATTCTGCGTCTTCGATTTTCGACTGTGTAGGTACGAAAAAATCGGACGGTATTCGTAGTGTTGCTCCGAAGGTCATCAGTGCAGGGCTGAGATTGTCTTCACGTAGTGCGGTGCGTAAACCCAATAGTACGGTGGGCAACTCTTCTACCCAAGTTGTTGTTGCACCGCGCGCCATGAGAGCTGCCTTCATTGTACGATGAAGTCGTTCCACTTTTCCGTTTGCCTGGGCGTGATAACTTGTCGTACGTATTCTGGATATACCCCATCTCTTCAATAGTGTGTTGAATAGTACCGACTCAAAATTTTGGGCTCTGTCCGTTGTAATTCTGAGCGGGACGCCAAATCGGACTATCCAGTTTTCGTAGAGGGCTTTTGCGACGCTTTCTGCTGTGATATCTTGAACTGGAATAGCTTCCGGCCATCTGGTGCATCTGTCTATGATGGTGACGCAAAACTTGAAGTCGTTCGATAATCGTAGCGGTCCCACTACGTCTATATGTACATGTTCGAAACGTTGAGAAGGTGGAAACTCCGCCAGAGGAGTGACGACGTGACGGTGTACCTTGCTGCGTTGACAGTTGACACATGTTTTGGCCCATGCTGCTACTTCCTTGTTCATGGATGGCCAGAAGAATTTTGATGCCATCTGCTTCCGTGTGGTTCTAATCCCGGGATGACATAGCCCGTGTTGCGCTTTGAATGCGGCATAACGGTATGTTTTAGGTAGGTACGGACGGGGTGATGCAGTCGATAATTCGCATGTGATTGGTCGGTCGAGTCCGGGAAGAGTTATTTCAGCGAACTTCAAGTTAGGTTGCTTCTTCAGATTTTCCAATTCTTCATCGTTGCTCTGGTCTATTGCAAGTTGGTTGTAGTCTATGGTACTTGGGTTCTGGATGTCTTCGATTCGTGATAAGGCGTCGGCGATTGGGTTTTCTTCACCTTTTATGTACTTAATACACGAACAAAACTGAGATATGAAATGCAGCTGTCGCTCTCGCCTCGGCGTGTCACTACTACTGGCAGGTCTGCTGAGTGCGAAAGAGAGAGGCTTATGGTCGGTGAGTATTGTTACTTCGCAGGCTTCGATCAATCTCCTGAAGTGTTTTACAGCCGTGTACATAGCTAATAATTCGCGATCGTACACGCTGTAGCGGCGTTGCGTAGGACTCATTGACTTCGAGAAAAATGCTAATGGTTTCCAGTGGTTCTCAACCTTTTGTTGTAGTACTGCGCCTAAGCTGTGATCTGAGGCGTCGGTCATTATAGCGAGTTCGCATCCGTGAACAGGGTAGCTTAACGTTGTTGCTTCGGTGATGCTTTGGCGGCATTTTTCAAAAGCTTCGTTCGCTTCCGGTGTCCATTCTATTGGTGTTTTGTCATTCTTTTTCTTGTTATGAAGAAACTTGTTGAGTTCGTGTTGATGATCGGCTTGATGAGGTAGGCAATCTCGGTAAAAATTCAGCATGCCTAGGAAACGTCGTAGCTCAACGACTGTCTTCGGTTTCGGAGACGAAGATATTGCTTCGATGCGATCTTTCATCGGTTTGATACCGCTGGCGGAAACTTCGTAGCCTAGGAAGTTTATAGTTTCAACTCCGAACTGGCATTTGTCGATCTTGAGCGTGACGCCGTGTTTGTCGAGACGTTCTAGTACTTGATGGAGAAGCTTCTTATGCTTGTCTTCATCTTCGGAAAATAGGAGAATGAAAGGGCGGTAGAGGAGAGTAGGAGGTAAGGTATATGGTTGAGGTACTTTATTGGTAAAGGTATAGGTATGTACATGGAGGTAACATGTGAGCGCGGGAACGAGTGACGTAAGTATTTCTGTACTTTATGTGCGAGGTGCGCACACATGCCAAGTTTCATGCTTTCTTCCGGATGGGACCGTATTTCGAGCTAAGATGCCGTACTACGAGGTAATCAAGAATTAAATAAAGTGCAATAATCAAAACGATCTGGAGCCGGATTGGGTGACGTTTATAAACCCAGTTTGACTTGGTTTAAGGAAATGGAATTTCTGAATGTTTATTCGACATGTGTGTTAGGTAGGTATATCAGTTTTTACTTATATATGTATATATATTTTTTTTTACAGGATGCGTTTCAATAGGGATTCAACTTCGTCATAATTTAATGGTAGTAAATATTTTTTTAAAAGATCCTTGGAGGCATGAAATTTTTGAGGATATATTTTGAGTTTTCTGTTAATCACATTAGGTAAAACTACGTAATACGCCCCACTTTTTTATGATAGTTAATAAAATCGCATATTTAAAGGTTATACTTAATCAAAATCTTTAATTTAAAACCATATTTGGTGTTTTAGGATTAATTGGCATTATTAGTATTTACGCTAACAACAATAGGTAACGAGAAATATGATATAGTAGTTTGTGATATAAGGGCGGTAAATAGGTTTTTACATACGAGTTGACCAGGGTTGCCAGATGAAATTTTATTATTTCCCCCAAAACTATTTTAATTTTTCCCCAATATCATTACGTTTTAAACTAAAAATCCCCCAATTTTGTCACTGTTGTGAGTTATAGTTGAAGGTGTTCCTAACTCTGTGTTCATATAGTTAGTCTATGAATTAATTCTATTACTCTATGGTAGTGGATTGGATTCAAGAAATAAACATGGACGCTATTTGATTATATGATATTTTTTATTTCATTAATAAATAACATACGACATGGCGACAGCGGTGGTTTTAAGTTCACTCTGTTTGGAAGGTGACATGAGCATCAATTGGAAAAGATATCTGCGAGAATTTGAAACATATATAGATGCCTACCATGAGGCCGCTACTGAAAAGAAGAAAGTTTCAATCTTACTTCATCATGCGGGTGTGGAGGCGAGAGAAATTTATGATGCATTTGTGTTTGACAAGGAAACGGACAAGTGGAATTTAGAAGAGGTCACAAGAAGATTTAATGAACATTTTGTACCGACCACAAACATAACCTATGAAAGGTTTATGTTCTTAACAAGAAAGCAAAATGAAAACGAATCGTTTGAGCAGTTCATGACAGCCTTGAAAACTGCATCGAAGAATTGCAATTTTGGTACTTTAAAAGAAAGTTTGATTAAGGATGTGTTCATTTGTGGGATTAACGACAGTCGGCTGCAACAAACTTTGCTCAGAAAGCCTGAACTAGATATGACAGGCGCTTTGGATTATTGCAGGACTCGCAGGGTCGTGTCCATTCAAGTCGAAAGTATAAAGAAAGAGGAAATTGATACATCTAAAGTAAAAGAAGAACCGTTGGTGGATATGGTAAAAAGGAAAAACATTTTTAGAGGAGGGAAAAGAGGAGTAAACGATGTAGTGGAGAATTGTCAGTATTGCGGATACAAGCATCAGTATGGAAAATGTCCGGCATTTGGTCAAAAATGCAATATTTGCAATAAAAATAATCACTTTTCCCGTAAATGCCGAAATAAGGACAAACCGGTGAATATCATTGAGGAGTCAGATGAAGAATACACTGTGAATTCTTTGCAAACAGTGAATAATAAGGGCAAGTGGTACACAGTTAAAGTTGAGGTTAGTGGAAGTCAACTTACTTTGAAGGTGGACACGGGTGCTCAGTGTAATGTGATAGGTTTACAACAATTTTTAGATTTAAATCTGGAACTGACTTTGTTAAAGCATAGTAACATCTCCATAACATCATTTAGTAATAATAAGATAGAAGTATTTGGATGTTTAACTTTGAAATGTTCTTATAAGTCAAAAGTTTACTTATTGCCATTTATGGTGGTTAATCATGAGTGTAGTAATATTTTGGGTTTGAAAAGTGCTGAACAGCTAGGACTTATTAAGAGGGTGGATTGTATAGGGATAAATTTACAGGAAAATATTAAAGCGGTGGTGCCAAAAGATTATTGGGAACTGTTTGATGGGAAGGTAGGCTGTATTTCACAAGAGATTAATATTGAAGTAGATGAGACTGTCACACCAGTAATCTCACCAGCACGTAGAATTCCATATGCGCTGGAAGCCAAAGTAAAACAGGAGCTAGATCGGATGGTAGCTATAGGGATTATTGAGCCTGTAGAGGAACCAACAGATTGGGTAAGTCAAATGGTGGTGGTTCAGAAAAAAGATAGGTCACTAAGGATTTGTTTGGATCCAAGATCTTTAAATAAAGCTACTAAAAGAGCTCACTATCCGTTGCCTAAGTTGGAAGATATTGCGTCAAATCTTGCCGGTGCAAAGCATTTTTGTAAGCTGGATGCCCAATCAGGTTTTTGGATGCTACCACTTAATAAGAAAACTTCTAGATTATGTACATTTCAAACAAAATGGGGTAGATATTCGTTCTTAAGGTTACCATTTGGGATAAATGCAGCACCAGAAATTTTTCACAGAATAATAAATGAAACATTCAGAGAGGTGAAAAACGTGGAAACTTATCAAGATGACATTTTCATTTGGGGTGGCTCTTTGATTTAATAAAGCTAAATATGGATCTTCTTTTGCATCTACACATTTTTTAAATAATGTTTTAATAGTTTTAACCGCACTTTCATTTGGGGTGATACAGAATCTCAGTTGCAGGATACTCTAGTTAGGGTTTTAAAAATTGCAAAAGATAAAGGGATAAAATTTAATCCAAATAAATTCATTTTTGATGTTAAAGAGATCACTTTTCTTGGACATAGATTTGGTAGAGAGGGCATGTCAATTGACACAGAAAAGAATAGGGCTATCATGGAAATGAAAATACCTACAGATAAGAAGTCATTGCAGAGAATATTAGGTGTTTTCAACTATTTATGCAAGTTTATTCCAAATTATTCTGAGAAGTCAGCGGTGTTACGAGATTTGTTAAAAAAGGATTCTGACTTTGAGGAAAAACATCATGAGGATGCACTAAGGCAATTACAAAAGGATATTGCAAATGCTCCAGTTTTGGGTTTTTATGACCAGCATGAAGAAGTGTTGTTAAGTGTTGATGCTAGTCCATTAGGATTAGGGGCTACCTTAATTCAGAAAGGCCGGCCACTTGCATATGCTTCCAAAGCTTTAACAGAAACACAAAGCAAATATTCACAAATTGAGCGTGAAATGTTAGTTGTGTGTTTTGGAGTGGAAAAATTTAAGCAGTATTTATTTGGTACAGAGGTAGTCAAAGTTCAAACTGATCATAAGCCATTGCTTGGGATAGTATAGCCGCAAGAATGTTAAGAACTTTGATAAGAGCAACGTACCACTGTGTAAAAGTGAGCTTCTGCAGCAGTTTCGGCAGCGAATTATATAAGCAGCTTTTGTGCTTATTTGACAGAACCTATAATTTTTAAACCTGAAAATAACGGATGGATGTTGCAAAACAACAATTACCATTTTAACTGGTTCGATGGGGACCAATTACCGGGGTTTGTAAGAGAATCCCTTGAAGTAGAATCAGGTATTTTACTCTCACTTCATATTGTTTTTATAAATTTTGAAGCTATTCGAAACTTTATTATTTTATTTGATTTAACAGACGAAGATTTTACCAATGATATTGACGACGATAAAGATTTGAATATTCAACACCAACAGAGCTTAACATGCACACAACGAGATTATCTCGCGACGAGAGAGAGAGAGATGTTGTCGTTGCCAGCTGTTTTGTTTACCCTAAAATGCACAAAATGCGATATATTACAAGAAAAAAATATTCGGCATGTAAAGGTTCGTAGAGAAAAATACCACAGATAATAAATATTACTCTCATCTTTACTTTTGACGTAACGAGTTAGGTAGTAGTAACCATGTTAGGTTCGGTAGACAAATAGAGATAACGGGTAGACATAATTTTACTCGTTGTGTGCATGCTAGCCCTACAGGATTGGCTAGATGACGAATTACCAAACTTCGACGATGACGATAGTGATGATTATTAAAAATAACATTTAATTAAAATATTTTCTTAAAATTTTAATTATTTGATTTCATTTTCATCATTATTATCATTGAAATATACTTAAATATTAAGATAATAAAAGCAGATATTTATATGTATATTTTTCGGGATAGCCTTCCGCGTGGCCGTGGGTGATGTATATCTTCTTTTTATAAAGAAAAGTAACATTCTTGTGATAAAATTTTTCATTTAAGTTGGAAACCGTTTAAGCCTTTATAAACACTTGAAGCCTGGCAGCATATACGTCCATTATTCAGGTCACGTTGTAGATTTCACAAATATATTTTTGTTTTGAATTGAACACATTTTGCTCTAGGTCTTCACAGCTGATTAAGTCTAGCTCACTGAATCTCCTCATGTCACTCCTATGTCCTTCCCCGGTATATAGCCTACCTCTATACCAAATTTCACCAAAATCGGTTGAAAAGATGGTCCGGGAAAGCGTAGCAGACAGACAGACAGACACAGTTTCGCATTTATAATATTTTGGATTTAGATATGAGCATAGATAAACATATTTATTAGTACTAGTGGTCGCCCGCGACTTCGATCGCGAACAATTTCTGATTTCCTATAAGATTATAAAATTTTCCCGCTGCAAAAGGCATATCTAAAGAGGCTATAATATATTATGCATAGCTTACGAAGGTATTTATTATTTAAAACTACTTAATAAGTTAAATGCCGATTTTCATGTCTCTAACTTCAAAAACATAGAGCTTTCATACAAGCTACTAACTCCCATTTCACCCCCTTTGGGCTGAATTTTCGAAAAATTGCTTACACAGGTTATTATTATTTAAAATTAATAATCTAAATGCCGATTGTAAAGTCCTTGACTTCAAAAACTTAGAACCTTCATGTAAGCTTCCAACTTCCATTTCACCCCCTTTGTTGTGGATTTTCGTAAAACTGCTTATACAGGTTTTTATTATTTAAAAATAAAAACTTAAGTGCCGATTTTCATGTCTCTAGCTTCAAAAACATAGGATTTTCATATAAACTTCCAACCCCCATTTCACCCCTTTTGGGGTGGATTTTCAGAAAATTGCTTATACAGGTTATTATTATTTAAAACTAATAACCTTAATGCCGATTTTCAAGTCCCTAACTTCAAAAACTTAGAACCTTCATGTAAGGTTCCAACCCTCATTTCACCCCCTTTATTGTGGATTTTCGTAAGCTTTTCGTACACAGGCTTAGAAATTGCAATAATTGATGGTTTTCTTTACTCCACACAATGAAAAAGGTCCCTAAAACCTTGTAAATAAGGCGACCATTTTATCACAGCGAAATTTCAAATTGAGTCTGGCGGATGTTTGGCCCATCAGATTAGTCTGGCTGCTTGCAAATAGTATTGAAACAGTTCCCTGAGTATCGTGTATAAAAATAAAGACTCAGAAAATAAGTAAAGTTAAGTTTTTTTTTTGCGACCTTTAAAGTGTCTGGCAGAAATAACGGCCCACGGCATGAGTCTGGGAGTATTGATTATTAATTATTAACAATATTCTGTACAACATACATAAAAATCAGCACTCAGAAAATAAGTAAAGTTAGCATCGTTTTTACGTACCTTTAGCACCTTATAACTATAAATTGGCCGTCGCCCCAAATTTGCGAGTATGCGTACGTTAAATCTACGTGCCAAAGCTACTATATTACACACATTTTGTTTCTCAGAAAATAAGTAAGGTCTGGCGGCTCTGGGATCTTGCTCTATTAACGCCCATGTATCACACGATATTTTCCAATACATTTGTGAGAAAACTTGAAAATAAACCTCGAGTAGGTAGGTACAAGGTACTCACTAGAAAATGGTTTCTCACGCCCGTACTAATTATTTCGAGATTTTTGGCGGCTATTAATACCGCGATTTTTTTCTCACATCTAAAATACCTTGATTGAAATTTAATAATTAATTTTAAGTTGATTTAATTTTATTATTCCACAACACTTAAACCACTCATATTAATTTAATAATTTATAAGAAAAACTCAATGAAACTTTTAAAAATAGCGCGCACAGATTAAAGATTTAGTATCTACGGCGCGTTGTTGTAATGGCTTTTTTTTAATTGGCTTCATGGCTCTAGGTTCTAGGCCTAGCTCTTAACTCCCAACCTGGACTATTCAGCCTTTACTTTTTTGATTTTTAATACTTAAAACAATTTTAATTAATTATATTAAATACAATTTTTAATTTCATGAATTGATTTCATCAATCTACATCTAAATGTTATTATTTTTTAGGTGTTTTACTTACAAAGGTAATATCATTATGAACCTTCTTGCAAGAAAACTTTTTAATTAGAAGTGAAATAGACTTAAAAAAAAATAAAAAAAACTGCAAATTTACTGCACGAGGGCAGTAAATTCTGCAAATTTACCGCACGAGGGCAGTAAATTTAACTTACAAGCCCTGTTTACTGCCTCTGTAAGTGCATTTATCGAGCAAGTGTATTGAAAATTTTTTTAAGTCAAGGTGGGGCGTTTTGTAAGAGGACTACTGGCTAATATGCCTTACTTGTTTTACAAAATGCCCCAGCTTTATAATGTTTTTTTCATGCTATCCTCATGAATTAAAAAGAAAAATTACAATATAAAAAATCACTCTCAATGGTAAATCAGACCATACAGCAAAGTTATAAGTAAGTTTTGACATTAATAATTTAATTTTGTCTTTATGATTAAACTCTACAAATAAGTCTATGAGTAAACTTTCCAAAGATTTAACAAAGTGATAGAAATGTTGAAAAATTAGGCCTACTAATAATTATGACATACTAGCTGATGCCCGCGACTTCGTCCGCGTGGATTGAGGTTTTTCGGTTCCCGCGGGAACTCTTTAATTTTCCGGGATAAAAAGTAGCCTATGTGCTATTCCAGACTATAATCTATCTCTGTGCCAAATTTCATCCAGATCCGTTCATCCGTTGGAGCGTGATTGAGTAACAAACATACATCCATACATCCAAACTTTCGCATTTATAATATACTAGCTGATGCCCGCGACTTCGTCCGCGTGGTTGAGGTTTTTTTGATTCCCGCGGGAACTTCTTAATTTTCCGGGATAAAAAGTAGCCTATGTGCTATTCCAGACTATAATCTATCTCTGTGCCAAATTTCATCCAGATCCGTTCATCCGTTGGAGCGTGATTGAGTAACAAACATACATCCATACATACATACATCCATCCATCCAAACTTTCGCATTTATAATATTTATATGGACTAGCTGATGCCCGCGACTTCGTCCGCGTGGATTGAGGTTTTTCGGTTCCCGCGGGAACTCTTTAATTTTCCGGGATAAAAAGTAGCCTATGTGCTATTCCAGACCATAATCTATCTCTGTGCCAAATTTCATCCAGATCCGTTCATCCGTTGGAGCGTGATTGAGTAACAAACATACATCCATACATACATACATCCATCCATCCAAACTTTCGCATTTATAATATTTATTTGACTAGCTGATGCCCGCGACTTCGTCCGCGTGGATTGAGGTTTTTCGGTTCCCGCGGGAACTCTTTAATTTTCCGGGATAAAAAGTAGCCTATGTGCTATTCCAGACTATAATCTATCTCTGTGCCAAATTTCATCCAGATCCGTTCATCCGTTGGAGCGTGATTGAGTAACAAACATACATCCATACATACATCCATCCATCCAAACTTTCGCATTTATAATATTTATTTGATATATGGATATATGGATTTTTTTTTCTTATAACTATTTTTGGAATGAAATCAACTCTAAAATTCTAAAATGAAATATAAAAAAGGAAATTATATTTAGTGCTTCATAATTTGAGCCCTCTTTGCTCTTCGCCCACAACGATTGCACAGAGGATTGTACATTGTACAAAATTCATGCATCCAAGCTAAGCATGATTTACACTGGATCCAATCTTCAGAAGATTTTGTTTCATAGTAATTTTCTGTGCATTCTGCACATCTGTTTCTATCATCTTCATCAGAAACTTCCTCTCCTGAAGTAACATTTATATTTTCATTGTTGTCATCGTCAGATGATGAAGAATAATTTTCTTTTTTCTTGTTTCTTTGTGATTTTGAAGGACCCTTTTTATTTTTATTTTGTCTACTAGAACATGTACCAGTTTCTGTCTTTCTTAAATTTTCTTTTTGTGTAGTTTGTTTAATTTATTTGGCTTATTTCTTTGGTTGCTGCTTTTTATCGGCTATTAATTTTCGTTTTTGAATATTCTCTGCTGATGTAAGAATAACGGCCGTTTGTTTTTTCTTCGTTAATGATAGTACTGGTAGCTTAGGCACAGGGTGAATGTCATCTAAAATCTTGGACGGTGTTTCAATTGTCTTATCAGGTGTACTTTCAGTCAAAGTTGTGACATTAGACCAGGGGCCCCAATCATGTAAGAATTGTTCATCAAACGTTAAAGATTTTTGTCAAAGTAAAATAAACAATGACTGCATTGAATTAGAGCTCAATTTCGTCTGCCCATTCTTATACGTTTAGGGTATCGTACATACCTAAACGTATAAGAATGGGCAGACGAAATTGAGCTCTAATTCAATGCAGCTATGGTTTATTTTACTTTGACAAAAATCTTTAACGTTTGATGAACAATTCTTACGTAATCGGGGGGCTGGTTCTTAACTTGTTTACAATTGAGTCAACAGGACGTATCTCTGGTTGCTTTCGGGGTGTTTTTTCGGACTCTGGCGGTAATACTATAATCTCTTCTAAAACATTTTCAGATCGGGATGTGGTAGGGACTTGGTTCCTTAAATCAAAATGTACTTCGCAGCCACGTGGACGAGGAGGAGAGTGTGTGGTTGCTGTAGCCGCCAAAACATTAACAAGCTGCTGTTCATTGGGATTGCCTTTTGAAGGTCCTGCTGCCAACCTGAGACCACCGAGCTCTGGTGATGAGTGTGTGGTTTTCGTAGCCATCAAAATATTATCAAGCCACTCTTCATTAGCATTTTCTTTTAAAAACCTTGCTTCCAAGTCGAGATTATGCTCTGGTGATGATAAAGGCATAGTCGGGCAAGTCATCAAAGAGGTTTGAAGTAGTGATAGAGATTCTCTTGATGTTTCATTTTCATCAATGGGAGCTCCTTCGATCAAATTTTGCTCATGCAAGGAATCTGATAATGCAAAATAGTGTTCAGGGATAGCGTTAGGGTTAAAAGGGTAAATTCCACAAGTTTTTAAAGCTGATATTCCATTGGACATACTGGCCGCCTTAAGCCAAGCTGCACCGATTAATTTAGAAACATCATATCTTGTCAGTTTCTTATCTTTATTATTTACCATCCATGTTTTTGCTTCTTGAGCAAAATAAACCTTCAGAGGCCGAAAAAATGCTCTATCTAGTGGTTGTAGTGCATGCGTTGTATGACTAGGTAGGCATAGTAAAATCACATTATTTTCTTTAGCTCTGTATGTTATTGCTATGTGAGCTGTGACCATCTAGAACTAATAACGTCGTACGAGAGCTCTTATGTCTTAAAAATATCTCTTCAAACCACTTCATAAAAAGATCGGAGTTTAAGAAGATTTTTTATTCATATAAACTTGGGCTCCTGGTGGAAGCCCTTCAGAAAACTGTGGTTTGTTGTATGTTCCTTTATATATCAAAACTGGAGGAATAAAGGTCCCTTGGGCATTACAGCAAGCAATGACCGTAACATTTTCTCCCTTTTCACTACTAGTTAGTGTATACACATCTTTTGCACCTTTGTCCAGGAACAAACAAACCAGGAAAAGTAATTGCCACAATTACTTTTCCTGGTTTGTTATTGACTTGGATGCCAGTTTCATCCATATTGTAGATATCCTCGGGATGGTTAGCTAAATCATTTTCTTGATATATTTTTCCGAGCAAATCAAAAAAATCTTGTACGTCCTTTCGATTCACTCCATACGCCAGAGCCAGAGACAGTAGCTTCGCAATATATTTACAGTAATTTAATCTTTGTAAAACTTCTTCATCACTTAAAAATTCCAAGAAGCTCTTTTTCCATGTTTGACAATAGATAATAATCGCAGGGGGGCAGGTCTGAACTATTGGGGGGTGGTTAATTATTTCGAAGCCTAACTTGTGTAGGGCAGCCAGGGCAACACGGCACTTGTGAACAGGCGCATTGTCGTGCAAGAGCATGATGCGTTTCTCAATTTTCCTCGTCTTTTCTCTTTGATTGCTTCCCTCAAATGCTCCAGAATTGACGCGTAGTATTCTCTGATTATATTAACGCCCTAGTTCTTATAATCGATCAGCAGGATTCCTTCAGTATCCCACAAACCAGTCGGCATGAGTGTTCCGGCTGACTGCGACACCTTGAACTTCTTAGGCGGTGGTATTCCTTTTTTATGCCACTGTATACACGAAGAATTTTTTGTGGTTTTAAAGCCGCGGCGAGTTTAAGTAAGTAAGCCTTTAGCAGTACTATCGGCTCAATTTTTTTTATTTTTTTTTAAAGTAGGTACTTACTTTTTTGAATTAGAATTTTTTTTCGAAATAAACTCGAAACTGTGAGAAACATTAGTAGTGTTACGCGGCGAAGTTCAAAGAAGCTAGACGGCGCGAGCGGCGTCTGGCGTCCAATCATCGAACCGATTCGGGGTTTAAAAGCCCCGCCCCTCAATCCTTTGAAACGGCCCGCGCGCCGCTGATCGCTCGCGGCTAGCCGACTTCCGGCCTCAGTTAGGCCGCGTTTCCATCTGCAAGCAAACTCGCGAAAGTCTTGCAGAAGTTTCTTGATATACCGTTTACATTTTCCTGCAATTTATTTCTGCAATCATTGTCGTGCGAGAAGCTCGCGGTTCATACTGTCGCAACTTATCGTACAGGTATTTACACACGAAAGCTCACGTGTGTCGCTATCAGAACTATCGCAATTTATTCTATTCTGTACTCTGAGGCATGACGTCAAGACGCGTACGTGTAGCAGCTGCGTTAACTATTTTGTTGTTGAAAAAGAAAAAAAGATCAATTTGGGTTCGAGAATGGATTTCTAGGAGACGAGAAGCTGGTGTTTACCATAATTTACTACGCGAAATACAACTGGAAGATGGACAGCAGTATTTTAATTTTATTCGTATGACCGCAGTCGATTTAGAAGCGTTATTAGTTAAAGTTGGTCACGCTATAAAAAAACAAGACACACGTTTCAGAGATTCGATATCACCGAAGGAAAGACTCGTCTTAACGCTGCGATTTTTAGCATCTGGTAAATATAAATAATTTAATAATATTACATGCGATTTATAATATTACTAGTTACAAACAAACAAACAAATCTTTCTTCTTTATAATATTAGTGTGATGTAGTAGGTGGACTTTTTAATGAACATTTCTGTTTCTTTTTCAGGAGACTCATACCATTCATTGATGTATTTATTTAGGATTCCTGTATGTACTATATCAAAAATTGTTCCGGAAGTTTGCAAGGCGTTATACGATACTCTACATGAGGAATATTTAAAAGTAAGTACATTAAATATTACTGAAAACTAATTTATTATTAATAATAAATAAAATTAAAAATTGCTGCTTAAATTAAAAGGTTGGACTTCGACAGCATAAGTTTGTTCAGCGGTGTTTTCTTGATTGGCACTGATGACTACGTCATTTTCAGAAAGTGTAGACACCGGAGAATAAATTGGAAGGGTTAAATAAGTCGACTGATTTGAACTTTCACGTGAGGATATACCGTCCTCCTCATCTTGAATATCAACAATAGCTCTTTGTATGATTCGGCGAAGTTTTTTATTGCCTGCACTACTGAAGCTCCTAAGCACTGAGCTAACATATTCGCCGAATATCTGGTCATCGTCATTTGGTTCTGATAAAATTTTGTTGCATTTACGCAAAATATCCTCGTCCTTTCTTTTCTTTGCCGCTCGATTTGGCCTTGGAAATTCAATATTTTCCTTGTCATTATCTTGTGCTACACTTGGTTGTTGTGATCCTGTTGTATCACTGCTACAGCTAGCCGCAGAATTATCCTGTAATAAGATAAATTTGTTTCAGGTCCCATCAACTGAATCGGAATGGTCGCACATAGCTGAGATTTACAATAAAAGATGGAATTTTCCGCATTGCATTGGATCGTTGGATGGCAAACATGTGGTTTTTAAGGCACCAGACAACAGTGGAAGTTTCTATTTTAACTATAAAGGTTCACATAGTATTGTACTGATGATAGTGGCAGACCCATGTTATAAAATTATTTATATGAACGTGGGATGCAATGGAAGAGTTTCTGATGGAGGAGTTTTTTTTCAATCATCATTATTTTCAGCACTGGAAAATAATTCGATGAACATTCCAAGACCATGTCCATTGCCGGGAAGTTCAGTACCGATTCCATTTGTTATTGTAGCTGATGATGCATTTGCACTAAAGCCATACTTAATGAAACCATTCCCATTTAGAAACCAACCCGCACCTAATAGAGTTTACAACTATCGGCTGTCAAGGGCAAGGAGAATGGTAGAAAGCGTCTTTGGTATTATTGCTAGTAAATTCCGTATATTTCGAAGGGCAATTGAACTCAACCCCGAAAAAACAAAGTATGTGACTATGGCTGCCTGTGCATTACATAATTTTATAATATCTCGAAGTGAGTCGACACGTCAGCGATACATTGAAAATACAAATGACAGCGAAAGTTTACCTGAACATAATTTGATAAACTTGGAAAGAGGCCCTAATAATAACTCAGGAAATGTAGCCCAGCAAATTCGTGAAGCATTCAAGGATTATTTTGTTTCTCCGGAAGGTGAAGTACCATGGCAATATCAGCATATTTAATTATTATTATGTAAAACTTAAATTATTAATTAAAAGTAAATATACGAATCAGTGTATATAGTATTGTTTCATTTAGAATATTAAATAAATACCCATATCTATAGGTAGGTACTTACCAAGGCATCAGTACTGGGTGCGCTGCCCACATCCAAAAACTTAAGGGCCTCGAAATAACCCCAATTAGATTTATAAAGATCATCTTGGCCACTTCCACTTTTCTTGATCTTTAATTTCTTTAATTCATTCTGCCACTGACTTCTTAACGCCCGTAGCTCACCTCCGCTGCGAAACCATAACAGCGGAACCGCATTAATTTCGCTGTGTTTTGTCCGTATGTAGGAGAAGCGGAACTGCCACGGAACTGCCTGTTCTAACGCATAGATTTAACTATATTCTATCTCTTTCCCCGCGCGGTTTCGTCGATAATACTCCGACGCCAGCCACACTACCGCGCTCCGGCCGCCATTTTGTTGCGGTGCCGCGTTGTTTTCGCACGTGTTTGTGGAAATCGACAAAAATTAAAAGCGAAACTACATTTATTTCATAAAATGGACGTCGATTTCACAGAAAAATTAATTCAAGAGGTCAGAAATAGACCTATTCTTTATTTATTAAATCATCCGGATTATAAAAATAATATGAAAAAACTGCAGGCATGGAGAGAAATCCAGAGGGAATTAAATGAGGAAGGTATGTAGTCTTTTTATAATAATAATAGACTGTATTTGTAATGTATTTGTTTATTTTGCTTATAAGATAATATTATGTATTATATGTATAATTATTTATTTGTACTTATTATAGATAATATTATGATAACGTTAAGTTCTCTGCGTTTGTGTAAAATATTGAACGAATTTATCTCTGACCTCAAACGCTGCCGACGATGCTCTCTGTCGGTTGCCAGGTCTATTTTGTGGTAGAAAGGCACCTAGCTGTTCTATTTCAAAGCTGGAACTGGTATGTACGGCTGACTCTTTCGTCTGTATAAAGTTGTGCAAACAACAAGCTGCTTTTACAATTTTTATTGTGTTTGTCAAATCTGTTTCGAAAGGTCTTAGGAAAATCCTAAACTTCTGTGCCATTATTCCAAAAGCACATTCCACAACTACACGTGCTCGACTGAGCGCCTGATTAAATCTCTTTTTATCTCTATCTTGCATAGCCGCTTCTCTTACAAAAGGTCTCATCAAAAACGTTTCCAGCTTAAAGGCACCATCCCCTATTAAAACATAAGGCAAAGGATCTGTGCCTTGTTGTAATGGTTGGGCATTTGGTACATTAAGTTGACCAGTTCGCAATAGTTGTAAAAAAGGTGTTTTTTCAAATATAGTACTATCAGAATCTTTTCCAAACGATCCAATGTCAACATATATGAATTTGTAATTAGCGTCTACAACAGCCAATAACACAATAGAAAATTTACTTTTGTAACAGTAAAACATTGAGCCGCTATCTGGAGGGCATTTAATGGTAATATGCTTTCCATCCACGCTACCCAGGCAATGAGGAAATCCCCATTTCCCAAAAAAGTCTTCTGCGATATTGAGCCACATTTCTTGTGTAGGTTGTGGAATGGCTAATGGTTGTAAAACATTCCATATTTCCTGACATACTTCGGTCACTATTTTTGAAACTGTTGAATTTCCTATACGATATGAAAACGATAATGTCTTATAGCAATCTCCAGTAGTTAGGAATCTGCAATGAAAATAATATTAATTTTGAAATAATATTAATTTTGTCTTATTTTGTTATTTTTCAGTCGTAACTTTGAAAGCGAAGTGGAAGAATTTAAAAGACTCCTACAAAAAGTACAAATTATCTAAAAAGAGTACAAGTGGCCAAGCTGCAAAAAAGCTTCAAAATTGGACTTGGGCAGATCAAATGAATTTCATTGATCCAGCAATTACATTGAATGAGACTCAAGGTAGTATGGCATCTCTGAATGTTGAAAAAGTTAATTCTACTGACTCTCAATCTACGGGAGACGTAACTACACAAGACGTTGCACAAGATACCCGCCCGCAAGAAACTCAAAACGCCCAACAAATTTATAGAAGGCATAGGAGAAGTAATCCGGATCCGGATCCAACAGATAGAATGATCCAGTACTTACAAAATAGAAGAGATCGCAACAGAAGTGAAGATAAAGTTGATGTAAAATGTGATGGAGTAGATTTATTATTTTTGGGATACGCTGATACTTTCAAAAAACTATCAAATCGAACACAAATAAAAGCAAAATTTGATATCGCCCGAATTTTGATGGAGGCTGAATTAAGTGATCTGGAGGCTGTAACTTCTAACAGCAACTCTACTGCAACGGGTAGTTTCAACTACTCTGTTCTAAGTGATACCACGCATTCTCCGGCTACTCCAGGAAATTACTCCATGATCAGTGACGCAACAGTTACTGACAATGCTAATTATTATATTCTTCCACAAGAGGGCAATACGGCTATACCTACTGATTTAACAACCTCAAATCAAAATGATCATGAACAAATCAACATGTTTCACTTATCGTAGAGTTAGTAACATGCCGAATATTTTTTTTGTATTAATGATTAATAAATAAATAAATAATTTACTTACCTCAAAGTTAAGGCTAATCTTTCTCTGCTAGAAATAGCTTCCCTAAACCTTGTATTTTGTTTAGTAATATGTGGCTTCAAAAGATTATGTAGATCTTCAAAACTCCCTGGGCTCATTCTAAAATATGTATAAAAACGATCTTCATGTGACTCTAGTTCTTTACATAATAGGTTTTCTCCTAATTTCTTCCTTTTTTCATTAATCTCGTGCACCCAAATTCTACGAGATTTACGCCTTTTCAAAGTTAAAGTCCACAATAATATTTCCTCCTCCTCTGACTCTGATAACGACGACATTTCGCTCCGATGGCTGACTGATGACTAGCAGGTTCCGACGCCCGTTCCGCAACTACAACTACACTTTATCGCAGCGGAATTCCTACAGCGGTTTCGCAACTGAAGTTTCGCAGCGGAGGTGTGAAAGGAGCATAAATTATGCAGTTTTCGGGATATTTCATTCTCAGTTGTAGAGAATTCTTGTGCGATGGAATTGAGTACAGAGCTTTTTTTTATTCGGTTTTTATAATCCGCATGCCGATTGTCCCACAAACAAGGATTACATTCATAAAATCCTATTAACTGTATAGTTTCTTCACGCGACCATTCACGACTTTGTCTTTGACTCATTCTTCTCAATTTCACAGATAACGCCCCTAAAATGCCAATTTTCATGCAACTGTATTAAAAAAATATTTGCCGTGCGTGCGATACTTGCTGCGAGATATACGAAACTAGACCGATAAGCAGCGAGATCTGTCGCGAGTCGACGCGTACATGTTTAGACTTGCTTTCGCAAGTACTCGCAGGAAGCGCTTGACAAACTGTCGCGACAGCACTTGCTACAGGGTTTACACTTGCAAGCTGCTGTCAGACAGACTGTCGGACATTTCTCGCGGAAGTTATCTTGGAGGTGGAAACGCGGCCTTACGCAAAACACGTCACGCGTGCCGTAAGTGACGCTAATTCGGTTTTCAAATACGCGCAAAAATGGATCGCCATTACGAATACTCCAATTTGGAAGACCTAAGTAGGTATGGTGCAGATGTACGCCATTGCAAATTAGATACAATGCGACAGAAGCTCGACGGCTCTACCGACCGGATCACTTAAATTCCCTTCGTCTGCGAGGAATCCGAAACCCACAAGTTCCGTCGAGTATCACTATCTTAGCCGCAGCGCAGCGTTTAGTCGACCATGGGCAATTCCGAACACCAGAGCATGTTCAAGGTCGAGGTCGTCCCCGCATGTACTCGCCGGAACTCGACGAGGAAGTCCTGGAATACTTCGAACGCGATCCTCGGCGAAGCACCCGAATAGCTGCAATTAGGTTTAACTTGAGCCAGTATTACGTGTGGAAGTTGTTAAACTCAGAAGGCTTACATCCATACCATTTTAGGCGTGTACATGCACTTCACGAGAACGATGAAGGGCCAGCTAGGATTGAGTTTTGTCAGTGGTTATTAAACAATCGTGAATTAAGCATTCTGTGGACTGTCTAGTCAACTTTTACTCGTATTGGACTTGGTTTTAACTAGCACAATAAACATTATTGGGCCTTTAACAACCCCCACGTGATCCGCGAAAGTGCTCGAATATTAAAAAGAAAGTGAGTAAATACGTGAGTGTAAAATTTAATACCTAAAATAAGTGTACCCACCTACCTCGTGAGCTGTAAATAACCTGCAATGATGGTGTAAGTACTGCCGCCTTAAAACTTTCATCGAAACTTTACCTAATGTTAAACAGCTGATAGCCGTACGTAGGTGAACGACCAGTCGTGCGCCGCTCGGTTCAAGCGTCACGTGACCCGCTCAGTCAGCTGGCGCTACTAATTTTCGAAATCAAAATTTTCGAAATAATAATTTCTCGATTTTTTATTTTTTATTTTAATACTAGGGTCAGGATTAATGGTAGAAACAAATTGTACCTACTGTTAATTTCGAATCACCTCTCAGGGGCCTTAAAACCACTAAAAATTCAGCTTGTATAGTCTTGTTTAGACTCAGGTTCATACGGATGAACCCAAGTTTCATCTTCAGTAACAATTCGGCTCAAGATACCCTCTTGATCTTCGTTACAGAGGTCCAAAAACGCACGTGCACTCTCTACACGATGTTGTTTTTGCGGCGGAGTGAGCATTCTCGACACCCATCTTGCACTGATCTTAGTCATACCGAGATGGTCATGAAGAATTAAAAAAATGGTTGCATCTGTTACTCCAACTATTTCTGCAAGCTGTTTTTTCTTCGACGAGCATCATCCAATATAAATTTTTCGACTTTAGCGGTGATTTCTGGTGTGATCACCTCGATGGGGCGTCCAAACCGGGGATCGTCTTCTAGTGATTGTCGTCTTGAATAGACGATGCCACTTATAAATCATCAAGAGCAAGAGTCTCCGTAAACGGTGGACATATTTTTCTACTGATTTGGACGTTTTCCCTTGCTTGGTAAGAAACTTTATAACGGCGCGGTGCTCGATGTTCTCCATTGTGAACGCTGTCTTCCCGATTCAGTTGCTTGGTTGATGATAGTTCAGGGACTAATAAGCCGATTGTAATAAAACTCGGTATTTATTCTAATAGTGAATCACTCAACACGTTGAGATACTAATGAGACCCCTCACCCCACTACAACCCCGCCATTCCGCGGACTTAAAAACGCCCCCTCGTACTGTTGAAGATTATGTAATGACAAAGGAGCATGGGTTTGACACGCTCCAGCAATGCTAAGGACAGCGGTTACTTATGTAATTACAAATTAATGAAATTGTTAATTTTTTTTTAAACGAGCAACCGCCAAGTCTTTTGCTGGTTCTTCTCGGTAGGAACGGCATTCCGAACCAGTGGTAGATTAATTCGACTATTCATAAGCACTTGTAAAAAGTCTATTTGAATAAAAAACTTTTGAATTGAATTTTGAATTTTGAACACAGTTACGGAAACCACTTCGTCGCCGAAATATTGTGATCAAAATGACACAACTTTTGCATTGGGCTCCTTTGTAATTGTCAGATGGAAATACGGAGTAAATACAAAAAAAAATGACGGAAAAACATTTTATGGGAGAAATAACGGAACAACAAGATGGAGATATTACTGTGAAATTCATGAGAAAATCTACAAAAGTTGATTATACCTTTGTTTTTCCTAATGTGGATGATATCCAAATTGTAAAACAGGAAGATATTATCACTTCCATTCAGCCTCTAAAGGTCACAAGAGGTAGATATATTAGGTTTTTACCTATGAAATTGCCTTTCTTCAGTACTGGTCATTTCAAATAAAAAAAAGTTTGTAATGGCTCTGTATTCTAAATTCAAATTAATTTTATTTTATAACCATGACATTCTTTTTACAAACTCAGTCTTTTGTTTTTTGATTAACGTTATATTTTCATTACATTTCAACATTTTTCGTCATAATGGATACTTTAAAAATTCGTGTAATTATGGAATATGAGTTCCGTCGTGGCACCAACGCGACACAAACGGCACGTAACATCAAAAACGTTTACGGAGAGAACTGTACAAACGAACGCACAACCCGTTATTGGTTTTCCCGGTTCCGTTCTGGAAAACTTGACTTCTCAAAATTGCGCCAAGTTTGACCAACATATGTGGCGCTATAAAGAACATATTATGTCTGCTTATAGAAACGATCAACCACAAAGGTCCCACTTCGCTAAACATCTTTTGGACAGTGGACATGAGGTGGGCAATAGCCATTCATATAAAATCCTTCATAAATGTAGTAAGGGGTTTCGACTGTGCGTTTGGGAGCAATTAGAAATAATAAAACACAATAATAGAGAATTTGAGTTATTAAATGAACAAATAAATGTATCAAATTCACCTTTACTCAATTTATACAGTAATAGGGGGGGAGGGGGCGGGGCTTCAGTATGAGTCATGTCAAAAAAGGTATAAAAGCCGGCCCTTTCGACACGATCGTCACTTTACAATCGTGCATTGTCGAGTCAACATCTCCTGAAGATGCTCCGGTGTCGGAGTGAAACGTACGTTGAGAATAATTTGGAAGATTTATGTGGTGTGGTGAATATTGCAAGCTGCAAGTGCAAGATACACTGTACCACATATATTTGCCTATTGTTGCGGATAATAGCAAATTAAATTTCAAGTTCCTTCATAATCATGGACTTCCGCAAAGTCCATGATTATGAAGGAACTATCCAATATCAGATGTAAGGGTTTCATAGTCTATCCTGGGCGAAGAGTGTTGTCCGGGTTGCATCTGAAAGGTCGGTATGAAGGAAACACGAAGGGACAGTGTCATCCGGGCCAGGCCCACATGGGTTGGTTGTAGGGATATACTCGTCCGGTCCAAATCATAATAGTATTGGTCTTATTGCAGGCGACATAACGTTGATGTGAATTATTATAATTCATTCAGAATTAAGTCATGATATTAGTAGGATGGACGAGCGGAAGTCCTGGTGATTGAAACTTGTTTGTTACAGATAAATTTTTACGTCCGAGGACGGTCGAATGTCAGTCCGGCCGTGACGGTGCGCGCGCGCAATGACATGTTATTATAGTCTGTGATCAAGAGTGTCGCTGACTGTCGAGGCACTCTGGCGAAGCGTCGCGTCTATGGTAGCGAGGCAGCCATCTTGTTGGCAGTTAGAATATGAAAAAGGACCAGCGTACCATGTCTGCGACGAATCGCTATCTTAAATTGTAATCTAAGTTGTTAAAAGTTAAATTTAAATTGAGTTAAAGACAAATGACTGTTAATTAATTATTAGAAGATTTATTTAGTGGTGACAAAATTATTTAGTGACAGATTATTATAATTTTTGTTCAAAAGAAAATCAATTAGATTGCCCACAAACACAAGCCAGCCAAGATGAATTCTGATGAAGGCCCTCCTGCGCCTATATGCGTTTTCCAAACAACAAAATGGCGACGAGTCAAAATTGGTAAAATAAAATAGAAACAGGGGTTAAAAAGTAAAGATTGCTGGGGAAAATTATATAGGAAACGTGGACTATGACGACAGCGAAAAGTTCAGCGATTATATACAGAGGTTTGAAATGTTTCTGGAGTGCAACGGAATAGAAAAAAACCGTCAGAAAGCGGTTTTTCTCAGCGTCATTGGCCCAAAATTATATAGCCTTTTAAAAAATCTCTGTACACCGACAACGCCAAAGGAAAAGTCCTATGAAGATTTGAAAAAGATTCTATTACAGCGTCTGGAACCAGAACCCAACGTAATCACAGAAAGATATAAGTTTGGCCGGAGATGTCAAATGCCGGGTGAAACGATAAATGCCTATTTGGCGGAATTAAAAAAGTTGTCTCTGTATTGTAATTATGGAGAAACTTTATCGGAACAAATTAATTAACTTTATCGAACTCCTCTCAAATAGTTCAGCAATCAGACCAGTCGACCAATCACACTGTGTGATTGGAAGGCAGGAAGGCACGAGGCAGGAATGGAAGGAGATAGAAAATGGCTTTCGAACCAAATGGAACTTTCCAGGCTGTATTGGAGCTATCTATGGCAAACACATAAATATTAGTGTGATTCACACTCATCCGCTAAAGCAAGCACTACAAACGAGCAAGCACCATCACCCTCTCTCCAGGACCAAAGATCCTCCTCTCGCGCTGCAGCAGACCACATAAAACTAGTCAGACTAAGAGAAAACGTGTAGAGCAAAACGAAACTTTAACTGCACTTGAACGCCTGGAAAATATTGCTACTGCAATCAATAATCCTGGATCAAATAAAAACAAAAGGATGAGTTTTATTATTTCGGACAAAGTGTTGCTGCTCAGTTAAGGCCATTAAATAACGCTCTGGATATGCAATCCAAAATTCAAGTTTTGCTAAGTACAGAAAGATCTCAATTGTCCACTTCATATTCTCAGCCATCCACTCCATATTCTAACACATCTATATATTCTGAAGCAATAGCAGCATCTGCCGATGATCGATTCATACTCACAATACCCACGCAGTCAAACACTAACACTACAACTTTTGGTCAAGAATCAGGACAGAATATTTTTTCTCAAGCTTGGAATAATGCTTAATGTCTATGCTGAAATAAATAAAAAACATGAAAGATATTCAAAATTGTTTGACTCACTTTAATAAAATCCTTTAGTGTAGTAGCTATTTCACTACAAACAACTGGAACGAACTGTGAAATCGTCGATTTTCCTACTCTGTACAATGCTTCTAGAGATACAAATGACTCACCTGTAGCTAAAAATCTTAGTGTTATTTCCAATTTGGTTATTGTCGGGATGGTATTTCGCATGTGAGTATCATTCTTTGTTATTTTGTCCCCAATTTTTCCTAACAATTCATCGAATTTCTCTGGGAGCATTCTCAAATGGTTTCTGTAACCATCACGATCTTCTTGACGCATTTCTTTAAGCAGACAAATACTTGCTCCAAAATCTTCCCTTCTACTAATCCAATCTCTTACCCAAACCCGTCTTCGTTTTTTCTTTTTATCTCATTAATTTACCTACACATTCAATTGCTAGTAACAACACAATTTTGTTTAATTCACTTCGATTGTTATACATGTTTGGCGCGCAAGAATAGGTAGGTACGAAATACTCTCACGAACTGTCCTGTGTATACGCGATGGTAATACTGGCATGCAAGGGCACAGTATGCATGCCAGTATTACTTGCAAATGTGCAGTAATACTGGCAGTCCGCAGTGTGCCAGTTACTCGTACATGCGAGTAACTTTCATGCCAGCTACTTTCCCGATTTACTGGCAAGTGTATCCCCAGCTTGACGCATTCACAGTTCTAAAAATAGATCCCCAGCAGGGCTAGCATGGGCCGGAGATAAAAATTGTATCCCCCGATTTTATCCACTGACAAGAGATAAAATTAACTTATCCACTTCTCAGAGCACGGCAACAGGGGAGAGGAGAAGTTTATCCCCGTTTGACATTTCACGGGGACTCGGGGGACTATTTATCCACCGTTATTTCGCGTTTTTATTTATTTATTTAGGGATAAATTTTTTATCCTTTCCTCGGGGAGAAAATTGTCTCGGCCCATGCTAGGGGGGCTGCGGGAAGTGGCATCGTATTGAACGAATGAAGCTTTGGTGGCGCCAATGTGGCACCTCGTCGACCAATCACGAAGCTCGGCTGCCGGCGGACGATCAGGAACGCTTGTCTGATATGATCGCGCCCGCGCAGGATTCGTGCCGTCGCTCTCCTATTGGCCGAAATGCACCATGCGGGGTTCGCACGATGCTCGCAGCGCAAGCGCTGTATGTATTATTGTATTGATGACGAATGACGATGAATTTCACATGATTTGCGCCATCTTGGATGTATGCTCCACCTCAATAGTTTTTTGACTACAATCGCACAGTTGTTAAGTTTGATCAGCAGGATCGCAGATCAGCAGGATAACCTGCGATCTGAATAATTTGCTCCTTTTTAACACTGCAAATCTGACTCACGTAGGTACTGTGTCTCGTGTGGCGTATCCGCGTGTCGGTCTTGAAAAAATCTTCTTGCAAATGCAAACACTATTATTATTACGTCTTTACCTATGAAATTGCCTTTCTTCAGTACTGGTCTTTTCAAATAAAAAAAAGTTTGTAATGGCTCTGTATTCTAAATTCAAATTAATTTTGTTTTAAAACCATGACATTCTTTTTACAAACTCAGTCTTTTGTTTTTTGATTAGCGTTGTATTTTCATTGTACCACAAGTAAAGAAGATCTTCTTTTATACAATTTAGTTTTCCACCATCGACGTTCCAAACGTTTCCGGTCTTCAGTTAGTAAATACATACAAATAAAAGCAGCACCAGCTAACACGACCTTTCTATTCGGCATGTTCGTAGCAAGTGAGTAGAAACAGTAGATTCGCGCACACAATTCGCTTTGAGTTCGTGTGCCGTCCACACTGTTGACGCTAAATTACAAGTAATCTTACATTACACGTTACACTCGTCTGGACCCGCCTTTAGTGAACTGGTTTTATTTTTATTAATCAAACATTATAATTTTTTTGGATAATTTTATAAAACAGAGAGAATCTACATCTAATATTAGTACATCGTCACAGGAAACTAGTGCTTCATCCACACCATCACCTTCCCAACCAACACCCAATTTGCCGCTTAAATTACAGCAGAAAGATGAGACATCACAACTCGATAATAATATCTTGGAACAAATTTCACCAACGCTAGCTACACCCTCACCATCGCCATCTACATCGATGTCGACATCTCGGACATTACACCGAACATCTGCAGAACCCTCGCGAAGTCGGACTGCTGCTACTAAACCTGACGATGACGTTGAGAAGATACTAAACTTTATGCGATGCAAACGGTTAACACCATCTGACGCCGTGGACGACCTCTTTATGAGTTATGCCAAAACTTTTTAAAAAAATTCTATACAAACTCAAACAATGTTGAAATTAGAAATGGCAAAATTATTTGCTGATGCAGAACTGCGAGAGCACATGAATGAAAATCATTCGCCAGTATATTCAGTTATTACAATTGATTCTGATCTTACCACGGAAGATAATTTAGACCAGCAGATCCAGCAGTCACCCACTTTTACTACTTACGCACTATACAGAGTGGCCCAAATAGTGACGTCCAAAGAAAAAATTTAGATTCCTCGTACCTAGACCTATCAGAAAATACCCCATGTATGTTCAGCGATTTTTGGTAGTTTAGGAGTTATAATTTTTTTAAGTTTTTTCTTGAGATTTCTGAGGCAGTGAGTGTTAATTTTTTTTTCTTTTTATTTAGTGCTTTTTTCCGAACTTTTTTTTTGTGAACATACTTGCTATGAAGTGTGCTACTATGCATAAAATAATTACCATCATAACATTAACCCAAGTTGGAAAATTTTTGGTCGAAAGTGAATAGTTTACGTACGACAAAAGTAGAGACGAATTTTCAACTTAAGATTAAAAATACTTAAACCTGCCTACGTCACTTCCGGCTAATTTCAAAAACTTTTGGAGTGCCTAAGCTTCCCTTATTAGTTAAAAAATTTGGTACTTTATGGGGCATTATTTTGAGAAATCGGACTTCAAATGTGGTAAGGCGGTAATTTCTGAACTTAAAATTTGATTCTTAAATTTAAGTTTTGCCTATTTTTGACAATTTTATGGCTAATTGCAGTAGGAAATTTTTGCATTTAAGTATTTTCTACAAAAATAATCGATATTTTTCGATTAAGTGACATCAAGGTTACGTAAAAGTTATTTGGATTTTTTTAGTTTTTTACAGTCAGTAGGACGAAAAAACCGAATTGCACTCGGTTAGGTACTAAAATATCTTTATCTTATTACCCTTCTGTCAATAAAGTATAGCTTTTCCACACCTATAAGTTTGTTTACCTGTTTTTGCCAGCAATACTTTACAATGCTGCCGACAAAAACAGGAAAAAAAGCTTGTAGGTGCGGAAAAGCAATACTTTATTGACAGAAGGATAATAAGATAAAGCTATTTTAATACTTATCCGAGTGCAATTCGGTTTTTTCGTCCTACTGACTGTAAAAAACTAAAAAAATCCAAATAACTTTTACGTAACCTTGATGTCACTTAATCGAAAAATATCGATTATTTTTGTAGAAAATACTTAAATGCAAAACTTTCCTACTGCAATTAGCCATAAAATTGTCAAAAATAGGCAAAACTTAAATTTAAGAATCAAATTTTAAGTTCAGAAATTACCGCCTTACCACATTTGAAGTCCGATTTCTCACAATAATGCCCCATAAAGTACCAAATTTTTTAACTAATAAGGAAGCTTAGGCACTCCAAAAGTTTTTGAAATTAGCCGGAAGTGACGTAGGCAGGTTTAAGTATTTTTAATCTTAAGTTGAAAATTCGTCTCTACTTTTGTCGTACGTAAACTTTTCACTTTCGACCAAAAATTTTCCAACTTGGGTTAATGTTATGATGGTAATTATTTTATGCATAGTAGCACACTTCATAGCAAGTATGTTCACAAAAAAAAAGTTCGGAAAAAAGCACTAAATAAAAAGAAAAAAAATTTAACACTCACTGCCTCAGAAATCTCAAGAAAAAACTTAAAAAAATTATAACTCCTAAACTACCAAAAATCGCTGAACATACATGGGGTATTTTCTGATAGGTCTAGGTACGAGGAATCTAAATTTTTTCTTTGGACGTCACTATTTGGGCCATCCTGTATATGTCACCTATGAATTTGACCGTTCCACAGCAAGCAAACTCTACTGTGAATACACAGATCTTGAATAATGACGACCTTGTAAATAATCTAGTCACAAATGATAATGCCTACTAAAGCTAATTTGCCTAATAATGTGATTTCTATTTTTTTATAAAAAATAATAAAACATACCTCAAACATATTGCTAATCTTTCTCTACTACTTTGTTTATTGTTTATATGGTTACACAAAACAGGAAATAACTACAACATTTCAGGTAAGTATAAAATGATAGGATCGGTTCTAAGTTATAACCCAAAACATGTGCACACAGCATGACTTATACACAAAATATATAACATAAATAGAAAAGAATAGTGAATGAATGAAGATGGAATGAAACAGATATCTAAGTGTATGAAGTTACAAATACAAATCAGAGAGATTATGCATAGAATTAATAAAATTGATTAGCAAAATACAAACAACAATGATTGATAATTTAAAGACAATAAAATACATTACAAATATTATTTAATACAATTAGAAATGTGTTTTTTGAATGTATTTATTTTATTATTGAAAATGTCAATGTTAACATTGCGATCATTTTTGGCAAGATCGTTGTAAAGGCGACACATGCGAACGATGGGATAATAATAAGAAGTATTGTTCATGTAGACATTAAGGGCGAAGGGTCTCGGTTTTCTTATTCTGTAATTAATATTAATATTTATCAATGAGAGTAAGGTAGGAGAGTCTATTTCAGAATGGATGATCTTGTGTAAGTATAACAGATGGAAGTATTTACGACGATATTCTAGAGCTTGCATTCCAAAATGTCCCAGTCTATCATGGTAAGTTGTATTTCTGTGGCCATAGTTAAAACGAAATGACAAAATTCGTAGAAATTTTCTTTGAACGGATTCCAACCGATTGCTATGAACAGCATAGTACGGTGACCATATTATTGAATTGTATTCCATAATACTCCGTACTATGGTTTGATAGAGATTTATGGAACTTTTTGAATGTTTAAAATCTCTAGTGGATCTTAAGATAAAACCTATTAATTTATTACATTTTAGAATAATATATTCATAATGATCTCTGAAGGTCAATTTGTCGTCAAATACGACACCAAGATCTTTTGCCGATATCTTTCTTGCAAGAGCTTGCTCTTTTAAAGCGTAGTTATATACAATTTTCTTTGACTTTCTTTGAGTAAAAGTGACCACAAAACATTTATCTACATTAAGGCACATACGATTCTCATCGCACCAGTCAGCGATGGTATTCAGGTCTTTTTGAAGACATTGGGCGTCGTTTACGTCGTTCGTCATCAGCATAAAACAAACTCTCGCAGCTTAGTCTATTGGCTAGGTCGTTGACGAATAAGATAAAGAACAGTGGTCCTAGGAGAGACCCTTGTGGAACACCCGAGGTAATGAGAGTTGGTTGGGATACATGACCTTTAATTGCAACTAATTGCGATCTCATCAGTAAATAAGATTTTACCAAACGTACAAAGGCTACCACAAATCCCGTACGCACCCAGTTTGTGACAAAGAATTTTGGTGGTTGACCTTGTCAAAGGCTTTGGAAAAATCAGTATAAATAGTGTCTACTTGACCTTGCTTGAGCGATTCTTAACAAAACCATGCTGTTTTGGAGTAATGATGGGGAAAACGTGATGATAAATACTACTTATCGAACGTCTCCAGTTACTATATTTTTTTGTTATTTCTGATCTTAGTATCTCATGTAACTCTTCAAAACCGTAAATTATATTCATATTATTAACCGTCAATTCATTCGGAAGTAAATTCCAAAGCCATGCATCCAACAAAAGAGTTTGTATGTTTGGTAGCTACATCCCTACTTCCCTACTAACATTATAAATGCGAACGTAACTCTGTGTCTGTTACGCTTTCACGCCTAAACCACTGAACCTATATTGATGAAGTTTGGTACAGAGATAGACTAGATTTGAAGCGTTAGATTTGTTGCAACAAAAGGAAGCAGATAGTCCACACCCAGTGGTAGGTGTTGTTTAATTTTAGACGAGTGTAAAGAAAGCAGACCTCCCAAACCAGCATTAAACAGACGCACACCAACAAAAAACCTTTTAAGATAAACGCGAATGCAAGACGGACCCAGTTTGCTTCGTGTCTGTCATGGCGAAACTGATAACCAACGCACATCCCATGGGAACTTTATCTCAAGCGAACTGTCGCGACGTCTGGAGATTACGTCTACGCATTAAACCAGAACCACTGCAAGCGGTGACTGCAAGCCATCAATTTCTAAAAGACATCAGTTTGTTTACTTATCAGTGGAACATGCGCGGACCTTCCCATGGCCTACGTGACTGCTACGCGCATCCCTTCTACAACCCTACCATGCGGGATATATATACAAGATTCTCCGGGAACGAACAACATTCATTCATCAGACTCTCTTCCGCGTCGCGCTGAAGCTTTAACTCGCTTCGCACTACGTAATTGTAATTATCCGCGAATTAATATAAAAGTTTATCACGTAATTTAATTAATTAAGTATCAAGAAATTTATAATTAAATTCAAACAATAAACGTAATTACAAAACGAAGATTTCTTCATTATCGAGAACCCCTTCTCGATTGGTGACAGCGGCCACACCTGCATAACTCGAGATTAGAAGTCACTCACTTGGGACCCAAAAGCGCAAAAATATTACGGGCGCGTAGATTACGTACACAACCTTGACAGTGACAGTGTCGGTGAAGCAAACCAAAGCCTCGTTATTCTTTTAAATTGCGTCAACGGTACTTGGAAGTTACCAATTGGTTATTTTTTCATAATAACGCTAACTGGTGAACAAAAAAGTATTCTTTTCAAAACCGCCTTATGTGAAAATGTAGGAGTCAAAGTTGTGAGTATCACATGTGATGGACCGGCACCCAATTTTAGCATGTTTGAATGTTTGGGTAAAAATATTATGAGCAATCCAAATTCTACAAGCTTTCAATGTAGTTATATTTCGTGTTGCAACCGAAGACAATTCCTTTAGTATTACTTGCAGCAGTCCATGAAATGGTGCTATCTCTGTCACACATTCAGAGCTATAGTATCCTGAAAATTGCTGTCTCGCTCGTCCTACCCAATACTGGCATCCCCGCGCCTCCGCCATTTTGCGCTCATTACATGTTTTTGTGTTATCGAAGTCACACGGTTTTTTTATATTTTTTATTTTTCGTTAAGAGTTTAATTATTATTATTATTGGTAATTATGGGAAAACGGAAGCGGCGTGATTACGATTACGACGATATATTGAGAAAGATCAGGAAGATCACCAAAAGAAGTCGACGACGATACGAAAGGTCGTCAGTAGAATCAGAAAGTGATCACTATGAAGGTAAATTCATAAACTTTATTTTGTAATTAATTAAGTAGAAATTTGTATAGATAGGTTATATCTACCCTGTTTTTATGCTCAATTCTTCTCATATTTGAATGATGATTCAACAACGTAAATAATTGATAGGCGTATACCCACCTACAAACAACTCCACCTAAATCGTGTAGAGGAGATAAATTACAATCGCTCCACTTGAACAGTGTCGAGGTCCGCTACTCCACGCGAGTCGTGTAGAGGATATCAAATCTCTTACTGTGCTAGGCACATAATATGAACTCCACGCTAGTCGTGTAGAGGTTACTTTCTCTCTTACTGTGCTAGGCATATATAAACTCCACGTTAGTCGTGTTGAGGAAACAAATATATATACTACAAGTATACAACATAGATATTACACAGTACCTACGAGTAATTGCGAGTTCAATACATAATATATATAGTTTATTGTCTGAGAAAGTATAACTTATTTATAGGTGAGCATAGCTCTGATATATACTATGAGAACCTTGATGAGGCTGAAAACTTGACACCCGAGCCCTCTACGTCGGCCGCACCTGCCTCTCCTCCCGCGCCTCCCGCGCCTCCCGCGACTCACGTGAGGCGCGCGTCGCCCGCGGTATCCATAGATTGTACACCGTCAACGCAGGCCGGCCCACATGAACCACCAGTGGTAGACTCAGAAAATGTACTTGCGAATCCCCCTGATGAGGAAAATGTACCGTCATTGGAACCTGAAATCTTAGACCTACTTGGCGAGGATCCTACAGGTCAAAAAAAGTTCGGAGAGAAATTGCACAAAGATATTGCGTCCAGATGGACACATATTTTGACGAATGGATTGACTAAAGATATCCAATTGGAGCTAGTTAAGCGTTATTTACCGCCCGAGAACTGCCCAAACATGAGAGTTCCAATATTAAATTTAGAAATTAAGGCAGCTCTTTTAGAGATTAATGTAAAGAAGGATTTATATAGTCAAAGCAAGCAAAACCAACTCTCCAGTAGTCTTGCTGCAATAGGGCAAGTTCTTAATTGGGCCTTGGCCGCTAAAAATGTCCCTCAAGAAATAATAAAAACCTTAAGTGACGCGGGCAGACTTATATGCGACAGCCATTACAGAGAGTCCCAGTCACGACGGTTTGCGGCCCTAAATACCCTAAATAAAGACATTAGAGATACGGTCAAAAATACAAGAATCGACGAGCATCTTTTCGGATCCGCCCTAGCGGATCATATAAAGTCTTCAAAAGCCATCATTAAGACTGGTTCGGAAATGAAATCGATAGCTCAACGGCCTCCGTATAGAACAACTGCAGTAGCGACACAACCGCATCGGGGTACTTTAAACTATCGGGGGGCGCCGCCGCGAGTAGCAGCAGCGGCCGAGCCGCGGCTGCCCCCAGCACCCCGCCGGCCGCCGCGGGATCGTCGCCAGGAGGCACCGCGAGGCCGCCGCTCGACCGGCTACTCGCGCCACCAACACCACGCGAAGAGGCGCTATTAGTGGAACCACAGGTACCTATCGCGGGTCGATTATCGTACTTTTACAACCGATGGTGTGAATTCACTAACGATCACACTATTTTAGATTGGGTTCAAGGGTATAAAATTGACTAGAAATTGAATAGAAAGACTATTGAACCTCAAAATAACGCTTGTAATAGTCAGTCTCAAGTTGGAATTATTGATGAATGTATTGTGGATCTATTACGTTGTAATTTCATATCATCTTGTGCCCCATGTGAAGGACAGTTCCTTTCACCCATTTTCACAGTTGCTAAACCGAATGGAAGCCATCGATTTATATTAAATTTAAAAGAATTAAATAAATTTATAAATGTTGATCATTTCAAGATGGAGGACTATCGCACTGCGTTAAAGCTATTAAATAAAAATAACTTTATGTCTACAATAGATTTACAAGACGCGTACTTTCTAATTTCCGTAAATAAAGATGATCGTAAACGATTACGATTTAGATGGAAGTCTCATTTATACGAATTTAACGTACTTCCGTTCGGAATCTGCACTGCGCCGTTTGTTTATACTAAATTGCTAAAACCTATCTTGGAATATCTACGTACCGTGAAACATGCCAACTTTGCCATTCAAGGATACTTTGCCCTAAAAGCAAAATTTTTGCAAATCCACTTACTATACGATTTTTTTTTAGTTTTATGGCAATATTCATTACTTGGGTAAAAATAGATTATATTTGTGACCACACTGCGTATCGCACTCGTTCCCAAGTTGATTAAAAATCCCGTCAGAAATTGTCGAATGCAGTGTGTGTTTTGGCGGGCAAATTTCTTGAGTGAAGTGGTTGTGGATTTTACATCATAGCAAAAACGCAAGTAAGTTGATGTTACTGTATGTCATAGATTCACAATTGTAGAGTATTTTAATTATAGTTTCAGAATTCAGATGATTATAAATCTAAACTTCAGATGATGGGCAAAATTACCCTTAACTTTTCAAACCTGTGCATGCCAACATTGCCCGTTAACAAAAAGTACTCAGGGTTGTCACATTTAGATAATTTGTAATAGGTGGTGTAATAGGTGTAACATGTGATTGAATTAATAACGTAATTTACCTCAGAAACAAAACACCAAACACTTGTTTAATTAGAACATTTAATAGTAAATGTTTATGTTTGTTAATACCTACTTAGATGGCGAAGTTTGTGAGATGTCATACACACTGATTCGATTCTGAATATACTAAGTATACTATTCCTACTGATAAAAAACTATACCTTTCCCGATGCACTATTTTTTATTATCATAAAGCGCCACTTTTCATCTTTTTCTATAATTTTTTAGCTTTCATTTAGTTAATGTTATTTTAAATTTCAGAAAAACCAACACGAGTCCAGAATTCGACAAAGAAAATCAAGACGTGAAATAGGGTCCCGAGCCTATAAAAATTACTACTTAGTGCCTCATACTTTTATTAACCTAAACTTTAATAAACATTTACTTTAATAAACATAGGTAGTGTTTGATTTAAATATCATTTCTTATTTCTAAAACATGCATCCAAATGCATATTATAATATGTGGTCCAACACCTCCAACAAAAACGTTAAAATATTATTTATTGAATCAATAATTTCCTGACGTGACAACCCTTAAAATTTTAAACTGCTCGATGGAGCTTGTATGGAAATGAGAAATAATCGCTAGGTAACATTGCCCACTCCTTTTATTGCGAAAATATGAATACTACAAAAAAAATTTTGGAACCTAGGCCAAGATTACCCTAAATTCTAGTCATGGTGTCTGTTACGTATTTTTAAGAGTTATATTGCATGAAATCTCGATGTGGGCAATGTTGGCTAAAAGTCCAGATTATTTTGCCCGCCATTAAAATCGAACAAATTTTGGTTTAAATGTTAATTTAAAAAATAAAATACAAAGCGAACGCTTGCGTATAATCATATATATAAGAAATGGAGAAACATACTTCACTTTCTATAGAAAAATCTCGAAATTAATTCGATTTTAATAAAACAACGGGCAAAGTTGGCTAGTTTCACGGTACATCAGGGTTACTATCAGTAAACTACCTAGATGACTTTTTATGTATCGGTAATTCATATGACGAATGTTTAATTAATGTCAATACTACAAAACGCGTTTTAGAGTCACTAGGGTTCGTCATTAATCACAAGAAAAGTATGAAGCCGCATTTTCATTAGGGGACATTTGTAGCGCGACTCTGTCGCTCGACACGAAATTCACGTGTCTCGCGCGATGTCGCCCGACGTCGTCCGACGTCGCTTGGGACATTTACGGGTCGCGCAACTTGTCGCTAGTCGATGGTCTGCGAGCGTCGACGCGCGCGACTTTCGTGTCCCTCGACAGTCGCCGGACAGGCTTTGAGTGGTGAAAACGTGTGTCGCTTTGTGTTGCGAAAATGGCAGTAGTGTGGTCCAACGAGAATATATTGACCCTGATCGAGATGTATCAAAATTCGCAATTATTGTCGGACACTTCACATCGTGATTATAAAAACAAAATTAAAAAAATGATGCATGGGAATCTATCGCGACTACATTAGATATACCTAGAAAAGACGTCGAGGGAAAAATGCATAACTTAAGGTCTCAGTTTCTCAGGGAGAGAAAAAAAATTGCAAGCTCAAAATCCACTGGAAGTGGAAGTGGGGATGTTCACAAAAGTACCTGGTTTGCGTATGATTCGCTGCTTTTTCTAGTAAAAGGGTCGACAAGTTCAGGCAGTATGGACACTATGAATACTCAGGTAAGCTCCCGTTAATATTGTTTCTATTTTTTTTATTTTGTACCAGTTTACAAATCATTTTTGAGTTAAACAATTTGACAGAAATGAAACAAAAAATTAGGGCTAATTCGGGCGTATAGTATTTTTTGTTTTGCACGCTTGTTTTACTAGGACTGTTATAAATCTGTATCTAGAGCCACGGTCGTCAAAGTGCGTACCATGGGTTACCATTTCAGGATTTGTTCTGAGATATTTTTGTTTATTTTACTACATAATTCCATGAAATCTAAACCGATTTTAATAATTCTTTTTTTATTTGAAAGTGCACCTCACATATAATTTTTTTTCAATTTTGGTGAAGATCTGACAAATAATATCAGAGCTAGAGGATGGAACTCTTAACGGATAACAGCAATTCACTCGCATAAAGGTTAACGATCTTATTAAATGCATTTCATACATATTTATGAGGGTCTTGACCATCTATAATTAATATGGCTTCACCAATGAACTCCAGTTCTTCAATCTTGATGTTGCTGGCTACTAACCACCTAGAACCTGAACAGTGGATATTGAGGGATTTTCGATTGTGAATTTATATTATAGGTAGGTACCAACTAAGAACTAATACACTAGTGGTTCGCCCCGAACTGAAACCTCGCGGTGATTCAAACGGTATCCCGTAATTATTCATAAATATATTATTGTTATATATTAGTACTTGAAAATAATAATACTTGATGTAAAAGTATTTTTTGCAATAGTGAATGAGAGCGCCATCTATTAACATCATTGTGAATTGAAAATACTAAGGCTCTTTAAAAATGAAATAATTTTGTTTGTGTATAATATTTATCTAATTTTAGTATTTGTTGTTCAAGTACAGTTTAAAAGCCAAACTTTGCGTAATTTTCATGTTTTAAAGTATACAATATAGGCTCCACCTGTAAGTACGGTGAGTTTGTTTTGTAGCTTACCCGTGCGAAGCCGGGGCGGGTCAACTAGTTTTCAATACAAGAATTAACGAAAATTACTTTTCGAGAAGTACGACTGCAACGTATCGATATTTTTAAATGATATTTTTTTTGTGAATCACTGGATATTGAACTATAGTGTTATATATTTTTGGAATCTACTCATCATTTTCTAGTTGATGATAGTATACTTAATCTCATTTTCGAAAAATTTTTTCAACTTCAGTCTTTAATGCGGGACCATAGTCACCCCATCAATTTTTTTTTAATTTTACTAGCCTATGTCACCTGGAATAAGCTAAGGATTCTAACAATACCTCATTCATAAAAACCGTTCAGGCGTATAGAAGTTATGGTGGAATATAGGAACTCACATACATACATACATACTTGAACCCTGAAAACAATATACTCCTTTTTTCAAGCACAATATACTCCTTTTTTCAAGCAGTCGTATAAAAATACAGCTTATATTCTATAGATAATCTTCCTTTGGTAATAAATGCACAATTAAAATCTCTGTAGTTTTTTATACAATTTATTTTTATTTCTTGTCTTTTGTTCTTCGCCTGCGAAACTGTGATTTAATGTTTGTTTTACACTGATTGTTTCCTTTTATAGTCATCCGAAAGTTCGGTGGCACTCGAAGAAATACCAGTGGCATCGCAAGTATTAACGCAACCACCAGAGGCATCAACGTCGCCGCCATTACCAACTCAACCAATACCGGTGCCGCTTCCAAATACTCAAAATAAAAGGAAAAAAGATGATCTGAGTGAGGTATATGAAATAATGAAGAGCGCAAAAGCCAGGATGGATCAACCAAAAGACGAATTTCAAGTTTACGCCGACTATGTAGCTTCTGAGTTAAGAAATATAAAGAATGAACATGCTGTGCTACAGGCGAAGTACTTTATTAATAATATCTTATTAGAGGCTAGGATGGGAAAATACAACTATGCAGAATACCAAACGGGAAGTAATTCAAGCCATACTCAAAGTTATGGATACCGTTCTGCTCCTCAACAGTCATCCTATTCGACAAATTATGTTAATGATGATATAGTAACTGCTAATGCTTCTCATGTTAATAATGATAATGAAGCACCAACTGCACCAACTTTCACAGAATTACGACAAATTGAGAATATTGAAGAACTAGTTTCCCACTTTGAATCAGAAACGCAGAACAAAGAATAATTATAATACTTATAATAATACTAATAACGTTGATTTTCTGTCACTTAAACATAGATTTTTAAAAAATAATAGTAAATAAATACTTAAAAATAATGAAAACTTATTAGTTAGTAGTTTTTTTTATATGATGCTAAGTTTATTATCATTTATTCCTTGGTCTTTAGCCCAAAGCTATAAAAAACATCATTCAAATTTCTTGCAGCCTATGATTGAATAGTTTGCCATGGGACACTTCCTTGAGCACTGCAGAAATATTCAGCAAAGAGGTTTCTTATTGTCTGAGCGGATTGAGGAGGAGGTCTGCCTTGCCTACTTAAGTTCCTCATATTATTATTTGTCAACTCCCTTCGCCACGAACCTTCCACAACATTATGACCAGCGTCTTCCAAATCAAATGTGGTATTTGGTGTATACCTCGCGGTTGAAGTTGTATTACGTCTCAGGAAATTATGTAGGTACACGCAAGCCATTACAACTAATTCAGCATTTACTGGACGTAATGGGATAGCTTTACGAAATACGCGAAACACTACAGACATAATGCCAAAAACATTTTCAACAATTCTTCTTGCTCTTGACAGCCTGTAGTTGAAAATCCGCTTTAAGCTTCCCTTTTCATGAATGCCGGGGTAGGGCCTCATCATGTTTTCAGAAAGTGCAAATGCACTATCTCCCACTAGAACGTATGGTATTTTCGGACCACCTTGGACCAGTGGCTCAGGATCTGGTAAATTCAGTTGCTCTTCATTAAGTGCTTTATAAAATGTAGTCTCCTGGAATACTCCACTGTCAGACGACTTCCCTTTTGCACCACAATTAACATATACAAAGTTATACTCAGCATCCACAATTGCTAAGAGAACTAAGCTAAAATTCTCTTTGTAATTATAATAATCACTGCCAGAATTGGGTGGCGCTTCTAGTAACACATGCTTTCCATCTATCGCTCCGATGCAGTGAGGAAAATTCCATAATATTTCAAAATTACGAGATTTCTCTTTCCATTCATTTACATCGGTTGGCGTCTGAAATACAAGAATAATATTA
Source organism: Erebia ligea (assembly GCA_917051295.2). Taxonomy (NCBI): domain Eukaryota; kingdom Metazoa; phylum Arthropoda; class Insecta; order Lepidoptera; family Nymphalidae; genus Erebia; species Erebia ligea. Next base: position 7,774,917 of record OU785241.1, read on the forward strand.
ATAAATTAACATACAATATTTTTTTTTTTTTTTTACTTATTTTAATTTTTTTTTATTAAAATGTTACAATAAAACTTATAGACTAAACTAATCTAATTACTATACAAATCATGCCCGCGTGGAATGGTGCCAAGAATACTGGCTGCATTTCCGCGTTGGACAGCCAGGCTGATCCTTTGCGCAAAAAATGAGCCAGCCCTTCTGTCACCAGATGAGGCAATTAACCGCGGTGAAATATCTCGTAAAAATTTTTTTGCACTTTGACTCCATGGCCCCAGGGTCTCCACAGCAAACGGAACAAAAATGTAACTCTCGATCAGAGAGGCATACTTGCGCCGCTTACTGGATTCAGCCATTTCAGCTGCGGCTCCCGGTCTTGATGCTGTCTCCCTGATATGACACGGGGCAATATTAAGTATCAATATAAAATTTAAAATACCAATATAGTTTACCGTAACCCTTACTTACGGTAAACGTTTATGGTATTATTACTGTAAGTAAGGGTACATGAGATTAAATAATATTAAATACTTACTTTAACAAAAGAATTTAATGCCTTTATCAATTCTTTGCAAACTTCTGGTATAGTATGACAAATTACTGATTTTGACACTCTAAAAGTATAGGACAATGAACCATAACTATCGCCAGTTGCCAAGTATCTCAATGTTATAGCGAGTCTGATGTGAGGGTCGATAGATTTCCGAAACTTTGTATCTTGCTTGACTACGGCCGGCCCAACCATATTTAAAAGTATCTCAAAATCGGTTCTAGACATTCTAGTAAAATTTTCGAAAGATCCATCGCGCATTCGAAGACTGGTTATTAAACTTGAACTTTCCCTTTGGAGCAAATATTCCCGGACCCACCACCTCTTTTTTTTACGTTTTGCTAATGTCTTCCGAATAATTATGTAAGCTGCACTGAACAACACTACTTCCTCGGGCGACATACTGATCACGACTGGCCAATGTGAACGAGTCATATGTCGCGGCACATTGTCCCACAACTTTTGCAGAGACAACTACGTGAATGTCGAGCGACAAGTATCTGCGACATGTCGCCTAGTGAAAATGCGCCTTGATGATACCAAGCACGAATTGCAAATTTTTAGGTTTTGTTTTTAGTACTACGGATATGACTATCACATTACCTGACGAAAAGAAACAGCGTATTAGGAATCGAACTATAAAGCTCATGCGCATGAACAAATTGAGAACTTCAACTTCAATTGAGAATTTTAAAACAAATAGTTCCGCACAAAATTAAACTAACTCATAAAAACGATTACCGTAAACTATTCAATTTCTGTAAAATTATACCAATCCATGAAAAAACTGAACTTACATTATTAATCGAAAATTATTTCAACGAAAACTTTAAAAAAGTACAGATCCCATATTCATCTCGAAGGCTTGACAACCCTAAACTCCTATTACCTAAGTATAATAACTTATATGGAAAAAGAAGATTACACTACGTCATACCTAACATAATTAATCAGTTACCAAAGTGGCTTACTGATGTAATAACTATTAAAAATCTAAAATATAAGCTAAAAAATTATTACATACAAAGTACAGTATCGAAATATAATAGTAATTAGTCATGTTTCTCCTTATCCTATAGGTACTTATATATCCTTTACCTATTTGTGTATTATTTTGAAATGAAAATAATTCCAAACGATTTACTTTGGTCTCCAACTATACACCCTGTATCACATAGTCTTTGGAAGACGCAGCGAATAACAGCTATCATCATTTTTGTACGCGCCATGTTTTACTATCTTACCCACTTTTAACTTCTAGAATAATTATTATATATTAAGCAGATAGATTATGATTAGTTGTAGTATTAGGATGTAATAGTTTAGAATATAATCGTATAGTGTGTATTTATAGCTAGGTATATGAAATAATTTGTAGTTTTTAGTTTGTAAAAATAAACCTATTGTCGGCGACGCTGTGGTGTTCGGTAAAATTCATATGAATTTATGTTAACACCACATTAAAATGTAATCCTAAATTAATTGTATTGTTAGAATATATTAAATAAATAAAAAATAAAAATGTACAATTCGATACTTTGCCGAATTTATAGGACTTCTGACCTCTGCATGTCCTGCTGTCAGTTACGGCTGGATGTACACTAAGTTGTTCGAACGGGAAAAGTTCCTAGCATTGAATTATTCACAAAATTACAATAAACAAATGAAACTAGAAAAACATCTAAATCAAGACTTCTTATGGTGGAGAGATAACATAATTACATCATTTTCCTCAATTCGCAAAAATAATAATTATTTGTTAGAAATTTTTAGTGACGCGTCAATGACGGGCTGGGGTGTGACATGCGATGGTCAAAGTGCTAACGGTAACTGGACAGACACCGAAATGAGACTACATATAAACACGCTGGAGCTAACGGCCGCGTTTTATGGGTTAAAGATATTTACAACGGATTTAAGAGATTGCGATATTTTATTAAGAATTGGCAACACTACTGCAATATGTTATATAAATAGAATGGGTGGTGTGCAACATCCTCATCTGAATAAACTTGCAAGAAATATTTGGCAGTGGTGCGAGTCAAAAAACATCCATGTTTTTGCATCTTATATAAAATCTTGCGATAATGTTATAGCAGATCGAGAGTCCCGATTAGTTAACGTAGACACGGAGTGGGAAATTTCGGATCAGGTGTTCACACAAATCGTTAACACGCTCGGTAGGCCCGAATTTGACCTCTTTGCAAGTGCTCAAAACTACAAGTGCAGTAGATATGCGTCCTGGAAACTAGATCCATATTCTGAAGTAGTCGATGCGTTCACTTTTAGTTGCCGACATATTTACTTCTACGCGTTTCCTCCGTTCAGCCTAGTGACTAGAGTATTGGAAAAGATAGTTAACGACAGAGCCAAAGGTATACTGGTGATACCCTAATGGCCATCACAGCCATGGTACCCCTTGTGGTCCAGACTTGTTACATCTGAAAAAATATTTTTTGGCCCTGACAAATACTTATTACATTCGCCTTTCAGAACCTGCCATCCACTTCATGTGAGTCTTATCCTGGTGGCAGCCGAGTTATCCGGGAATCAATGATCAAGCGTGGCGTACCACAGGAGTCCTTGTATATTGTAATGGGTTCCATGGCAACTAACACTTTAAATCAGTATAGCAGTGCTATCAAGTCTTGGTGGCTCTTTTGTAAAAATAATAACATTGATGTTTACGAACCTAGTATTGAGAAGGTAATATCTTTTTTAACAATAAAATTTAACGAAGGCGCTAGTTACAGTAGTCTTAATACACATAGATAAGCTTTATCGATTATTCTAGACAAGAAAATTACATTAAATGATTGTGTAAATCGATTTCTTAAGGGCGCTTACCGACTTAGGCCCCCAAATCCTAAATATAGATCGACGTGGGACACAAATGTAGTGTTGAACCACCACTCCAAATTGTATCCCTATGAGCATACCTCGTTAGCTGATTTGTCCTATAAAGCTTGTACTCTTTTAGCTATCGCTTCTGCTCAAAGGATGCAGACTCTTAGTCTAATTAAATTAGAAAATGTGTCAATACAAAACGATTTAATTGTAATTAAGATTACCGATTTAATTAAGACATCAAAGCCTGGATCTTGCCAACCACTCATCAGATTACCCTATGTTCGCGAAAATCCTAGTATTTGTCCGGCGCTGGCCGTTCAAACATACATACAAAAAACAATAGCCCTGCGGCGAGACCACACTGAAGGACATCTTTTTATCGGAATACGAAAACCTCATAAAAAAGTTGGGTCTCAGACATTAGCGCACTGGGTAAAAAAGGTGTTACAAGCCAGTGGCATAGATATAAGTTGCTTCGGGGCACACAGCACCCGCGCCGCGTCGACATCGGCCGCACACCGCGCCGGTGTTAATCTGGAGTCGGTTCGCAAGGCGGCAGGCTGGAGCGATCGCTCCAATGTATTTCTTAAGTACTATTGCAGAGAAATTGTAGAATCAAATAACAATGACTTTGTGAATGCCATATTTAACACATAGTAAAAGAGGTTAATTTCATTTATTTTATTAACATTCATGTTAAGAACACGATAAATGTTAATTGATCCTTAAAACAATACATTGTGTATTGTAAGTATGTTGTAATCAATTATTTAGTAGCAAACCAATCAACATTGCATTGATTAATTACTTTATATTTTATTTTTGTTTTATTTTTCACAGTCTAATATTACAATGCTCTAAACATCTGCAAGTAATACTAAAGGAATTGTCTTCGATTGCAACACGAAATATAATTAAGAATCAAACGAACTTACTTACAAAAAAATAGTGATGTTTGATTCCAATTATGTGAGTGTTGCAACCGAAGACAATTACGGCACCCCAACCCACCCCACCCAAAAAAAAAAAAAAAAACAAAAATAAAATATAATAAACACAAAAATTATGATACCTACTCTGAAACAATGAGCGCAAAATGGCGGAGGCGCGGGGATGCCAGTATTGGCAGGCCTGGCTCACTTGTCACGTGACCTGAGATATTTAACTACTGCTGCGTGGACGCTCGACGGCACTCGTATCAGTCGAGTGTTGCGCGCGGACCGTAGTTATACGTTTGACTTTTACTCAAGTTCTCGTTATGGATAAACAAAGAAAGATCAGTGAACGATATCGTATCACATTAGGTCGTTTAAACTCTGATTATTAAGAACTCTATGCACTTCCTAAGGATCCTGAAAGGTAAGTTTGTATTATTTGCCTATCTAGGCAATATATACGTACCTACTTAGAGTTCTAAACAAAACTAATATTAATACATAATGTGGGTAGTTTTATTTTTATATCCAGACTAGACACAGTTTTAAACAAAAGTAAATATAAACCATAGGTATGTATCCAATATTATAGTGATAGCCTAATGGGTAGACTTCAGCCTCCAAGTATGGGGTTCGATCCCGGGAACGCACCTCCATTAATTAATTAAAATATATCATTTACGGTGAACAAAAATCGTGTGGAAAGCTGAAACCATGCCTGAGAGTTCTGCCAACAAGAAATTGGCCAGCGTGGAGGAATATATGGCTTAAACCCTTCTCATTCTGAGAAGAGCCTCGTGAGTCGTGCTTAGTAGTGGGACTAGTGGGTCGCCGATGAGTCGATGATATTTAACCCATAATGTGGGTATATTATTTTGTCTCGTAATCTCTTGCATGGGCCCCCTTCCGCCCCACACACGTGTAAAATATTCATTGATATTTCACTACATGTGGTTTTATAACGACTTTTTTTTATCCACTACAAGTTAGCCCTTGACTGCAATCTCACCTGATGGTAAGTGATGATGCAGTCTAAGATGGTAGCGGGCTAACCTGTTAGGGGCATGGCAGCATATTAGACCCATATCCCTATTCGGTTTCTACAAAATCTATTAATAATAATACATATCTATAATCATATCTTTTATTAAGTAATTTTTAAGTTTTTGTCGTCATCATTGCAACCGATTACCGACCCATAGTAATGATACCGATACAAGAATAATTTAGAAGTAGTCAACCCTAAGGCTACACGCGCCGCGTCTGAAGGGATAAGAGTTACGCGATAGAAAGAGATATATAGAGGTAGGTATTTAATTATTTTCACTCGCAGCGCTGTGCGAGCTGAATTGCACTTTATTACGAAGTAACCTGAGTCGCTGATGGTTAAAAGGTCTTCGCGGAGTAACTTTTCTGTTACTACTATTACCTATTCTGTGGTATTGGGTAGGACGAGCGAGACAGCAATTTTCAGGATACTATAGCTCTGAATGTGTGACAGAGATAGCACCATTTCATGGACTGCTGCAAGTAATACTAAAGGAATTGTCTTCGGTTGCAACACTCACATAATTGGAATCAAACATCACTAAGTAAGTTCGTTTGATTCTTAATAATAGCCACATTCAAGCTTTCATCGACCCGTGCCACGCAATAAAATTAATTCGTAATGCTTTTGGAGAATTAAAAGTATTTATTTACCACTACGGTCGAAGAATATATTTTAAATACCTAGAAAAAAAAAAAGGATTACACCTCGCTATAGTACATTACTGCAGCGGCCAGCAAAACAGGCATACGTAAGTCCACCAATGCCTAGTTGTGGCCAAGGCCTGTATAGTACTTTTCTCAAATAATGCGCGGAAATTAAAACTAAGTAGTACCTAGAAAGAACTTTTTATTTAAACAAATATTTTTCTTTCGATTTTGGCGGTAACAAGTTTTCTATTACGGCTCTTGCCGCCTCTTGAATTTCTGGTGGCGTTAAAGTAAGTTCATCACACTCATTGTCTTTACTTGAACTCATTTTTTCAAATACATTTCAAAATAAATGACGAACAACGAACAACAATAATTTTTCCCGCGTTAAAGTGTTCATTTGTTTTTTTTTTTTCAATAAACAGCGCTCTATTTGCAAGCTAGTTCGAAATTTAAATAAAACCTCTGATAAGTTACCTCCTTGGTTGCCATGTTTCGGAGTAAAAGATCGTTCCATTTTTAAATTACACGACAGATATGAATTTACTATTGTAGCGCGTCACATTTACGGGAATACAAGGGTCCAAGGGCGACTCGATGTAAGACAATAGTCCGCGCGCTTATGCATTAATGTAAATTTAATACACTTTGTCTTTTTTCCATTAAGGAGTAGGTTATTAGCTTCAAACCACTGTACCACTTTAGTGAGCGAATTGTTTACTTCGTCAGGAGTTGTTTCGTAACGATTAATTTTAAACAAAAGTGATGTATCATCAGCAAACAATACTATCCCATGATTATCCTTAGCGAGATAAGGAAGATCATTAATGTAAATGAGGAACAGAAAAGGCCCTAAAATAGAACCTTGCGGAACCCCCATTTTTTACAATCGATCCGGAAGACCGCTTTCCATTGACGTCTACCTTTTGTATCCTAATTTTTAAGTAGCAATCCATCATATCCAGTGCTACACCCCTAATTCCATAATGGTGAAGTTTTCTGACTAATGTTTCGTGATCAACACAATCAAAAGCCTTGGATAAATCACAGAAAACGCCAAGTGCATCACGTGACTCCTCCCAGGCTTCGAATATGTTTTGAATTAACTCAACACCAGCGTCGATTGTTGAGCGACCCCGTGTAAATCCAAACTGTTAACTATGTAATAAGTCATTGTTACCAAAATGTTTAAGCAATTGAATTAGTATTAATTTTTCAAATATTTTACTGAAAGTGGGTAGTACAGATATAGGTCTAAAGTTAGTGGGGTCACTGGTACTACCTGATTTGAATAGAGGAATTATTTTGCTATGCTTCATTAAGTCAGGAAACTCGCCACTATCAATACAATTATTAAATATTAATGCTAACTCGGGTGCAACGATATCAATCAATGATTTTACAACGTTAACGAAATGCCCCACAAATCATTTGTTTTCTTATTGTTTATTAATTTGAATGCTTTAATAACGTCAGAGCAGTTAACGTGACAGAATTTAAAAACATTATTACATTCAGGCACGTTATCCTCCAGTAAAGTAAGAGCGGCATTTTTTGAGGAGTTCAACGATTCTGTGGTAGAAACCGGAATATCCGTAAAGAAGCCTTCAAAAACTGAAGCAACTTCGGAGTCCGAAGTTACAGATGTATTACCGACATTAAGTTTAAATTCAAAATTTTTCGATGTTGCTCTTCCTGTTTCTTTATTCACTATGTTCCAAGTAGTTTTGATTACGTTGGAGCTATTTTTTATCTTAGTTTGAATATGTTTAGATTTAGCCACAATGCAATCTCTTTTAAATTTCTTGGAAAATAGTTGAAGATGCTGCTTGAACTCATCACTAGTATCATACTGTCGCTCTGCATACAATTCATATAATTTTTGCCTATTTCTGTGTAATTCATTTGTTGCCCATTCACTAAAAACGTTTGCATCAGTAGTTAAGACCGTTCTGTTGGTGAATATTGATTTGAATATTTCACTGAAAGTGTTAAAGAGTATGGTGTACATTTCATTAGGACTCAACCCATTTGGTAAAAAAGGGAGTTCCTTTGTAAGGCTTGTTCGCATTGTTTCAATACGGTCCAACGATACTGGCACAAAAGTTATCCTACGCTTTAAAACATTTTTCTTCAAATTTTCAAACTGAATTAGTTGTCCACAGTGATCTGAATCTAATTTACTAATAATGTTTTTATTAACAGGTGTAATATTTGTAAAAATATTGTCTATGCATGTGGCACTAGTTGCAGTTATTCTAGTTGGCTCCATAAACATATTGGATAAGTTATAGGATTTGAATAGATTCAACAGATTCGACAGGGCTGTTTTCCAAAATATTTACATTAAAGACTCCGCACACAATAAGAGAAAAAGTTGTATTTGCTATATCCGGTTGATCCATTGTAAGGAAACTATAAAAGCGGTTGATTTATGTAAAAACGGACAGTTTCATACAAATAATGCGAAAATAAACTACGTAATATTCAGTGTGATGGACTCTGCGCGTGAAAACCCTGGCGTATCGCCGACATGTACAGCCGATCAGCGGATGACGTAATATCTAGTTATATTGGTTATACTTATATTATTTATTATTATTAAAATTGTTTTCTTTTTTAGAAATGCCATTAAGTAATGCGGAGAGGCAAAAACGATACAGAGAGTGATTGAAAAATGAAAATGCAGAAAAATATGAAGAAATTAGGAAAAACAATCTAGAAAATATAAAAAAACAAAAAGAAGAAAGTGTCAGAAATGACTGAAGAAGAAAGAAATAAACAGCGAAAGATATGGAGAAATTCTAACAATAAAAGAGCCTTAAAAAAGAAAGGACTTAACCACACAAACACAGAGAAACCTACCACCACTATCACAGAGGTGAAAAAAAAATACACAACATTAGAAGAAAATGAAAAGCTACAGAGAAATATTAAAAATTTAAAGAGACAACTACGCCGATACAAAGCCGAAATAAACAAACTGAAACAGAAATTGAGTTCACTGACGCAAATTCAAAGTACTGAAGATACTACAGAACATGATAATGTAGTATCTTTGTCTTCTGAAAACACTCCAAAAAAAAAACAAATCAATTTTTGAAATGTATAACCATATCTGATGAAGACAAACAAAAAATCAAAAAGTATCGATAGTTTAAATGCTAAAATCAAAAAGAAACTATTGTTTATGAATACTTTAACTAATTCATTAAAAAGTGAATATGAAAATGCAGATAGTAACGAAAAAAAACTAATATTGAAAAAAGTAGCTCAGTGTGATACTGCAGAAAAAAACTAGAATTTCTAAAAGTTTAGGACTTAAACGGATAGCAAGGTCAAGGAAATCAAAAAATATTATTACAAACAAGTACAAAAAGGAAATTGAAGTATTCTTTGTGGGTGTTTTTAATATCGTGCGGATTTGATCACGCACGCGGGATTGCCCCGCATGCGTGACACCCGCAATGTCTTTTTCATACAAATATTTATTGTAATGCGTAGAGTACGCACGCGGGACGCGGGGAGAGATGCCCCGCGCGGAGACCCCGCGTGCGTGTTTGTTTTTATGAAATCCAGTGTGCATTTTACTGTCATGCGAGGTGCACGCGCGCAAAGTACAGACCAATCAAAAATGAAAATTGACACGGAACGTGTTATAATTGAAGTACATCTGCGGCCTTGCTTATGGGATAAATCCCATGAATTATATAAAAACAGAGGTGCAAGAGACGCTGCCTGGAAAGAAATATTAAAGGAACTGGCACCAAATTTCGAAAGTTTGAGTGAAGAGCAAAAGAAAAATGCAGGTATGTACTTTTTATACTTTTTTATTCAAACAATCACATATCTATCTTGCCAGGAAAGCTTACCTTCTTTGATAAAATACTCTGCAAATAGATCCCTGGTACTAATTGCCTGTCTAACATCTGGTTCAGTCTGCTGCCTCGGTAATGAACCCGAGAAACTATCAATTACTAACGTATCCCCGACTCTGTAACCATCACGTTTTCTTATAAAATTATGAAGTATGCATGCCGCCTTCACTATTATCTTTGAAAGATCCATTTTAACGTTAATGGGCCTATGAAATAACCTAAACTTATTAGACATAATTCCAAATGTACATTCTATGTAACGTCTAGCCCTGGAGAGACGATAATTAAATATTTTTTGTTTATATGATCCATTATCACGAGCATACGGTCGCATAACATGCGATGATAAACCAAACGCATCGTCACCTACTATAACAAACGGTAACTTAGGCCTCACATTAATCTGATTCACTTCATCTGCACAAATAATAGGTAATTCTTGAGGACCGGGTACACTCAAAGTTTCATTGTCAAGTCTGGCATACAGTTGACTCTTTCGGAAAATAGCTGAATCGGCATTACTTCCGCTCGCGCCGACATTGATATATGTGAAATTATAATCAGCGTCACACATTGCAAAGATCCTGTACTAAGCCGAAAGGGGGTAATTAAGACAATCATTATGAACATCTTTTACTATGGGACCAACCCAAAATTAGAGAAAAAAAACAGCCAGTCCATACAAAATAGCAACTCGGAATTGACAAAATGTATGTAACAGCAGATTTTTTCTCTCGAATTCCGAGTTAGCGCCATAGTAAAAGTTGTTCATAATGATGGGCTGATCACCTCCATTCAGCTGAGTACACCAGTTCTGGTGTACTGAGACACTGCTGTACTAAGCTGAAAATAACCCTGTATTTAAGTATGTACCTATGTACTCGTACATATATCACATCATGATTCTCTATTATTAATTTAAAACAATAATATTGTTATTATTTCAGATAAGAAAATTCAAACAGCGCTGGCGTACAGCCAGAGACACCTATAGTAAAGACTAGCTGATGCCCGCGACTTCGTCCGCGTGGACAAAGTTTTTTCGATTCCCGCGGGAACTCATTAATTTTCCGGGATAAAAAGTAGCCTATGTATGTATATTCTTTATAGCTGATGCCCGCGACTTAGTCCGCTTAGAATAAGTTTTTCAGTTCCAGGATAAAAAGTAGCCTATATTACTATCCCACGGTATAATCCCCCTATAATGGTGAAACACGTACTTCTTCATATTTTAACAAAAGCCCAAATGCTGTTTCATGGCTATAACTTGAGAAATTAAGGATTTTCATACAAACTCTCAACCCCTATTTCACCCCTTCGGGGGTGGAATTTTGAAAAACTGTGAAACACATATGTTTTCATTTTCAACCCGCAGCTCATATATCAAGTTTCATGGCTATAACTTGAGAAATTAAGGACTTTCATACAAACTTTCAACCCCTATTTCACCCCTTCGGGGGTAGAATTTCGGGATAAAAAGTATCGTATGTCCTACCTCGTAGTATGGGCTCAAATCGTGCCAAGTTTCGTTTGAATTCATTCAGTAGTTTAAGCGTGATGCGCGGCCAAGATACAGACAGACAGACAGACAGACAGACAGACAGACAGACAGACAGACAAAAATGAAAAAAATTACAGATTTGGCTTCAGTATCGAATAATGAGTGGCCTCCAAAAAAAAATTTCAAAATATCTTCAATGTACAGAATTGGACCTGTTACAGTTTTATTATAAGTATAGAGAAGTCTTCTGAAAAGAAGCAGCCGTCCGGCTCAGGCAGCCAGAAGAAGAAAAAATACAGTTTCCATGATATGTTGACCTTTCTTGATAAAACAACTGATATAGATGCAGATGAGTCGCTATTTGGAGAAGAAACTCAAGATAATAGTTTACAATCAGGTAATATGGACTCACAACCAAGCTCAACCAACCAACTGATAGGTTCAATCATTGACCAAATTCGGGAACAATCTACTGCGGGAACACAACCAAGTATTTCAGAAACCCAGAGAATTAATCAACAGCCTTTACACTCAACAAGACAGCAAAAGCTAACGAAACCAAAGAATAAAAAAGGCAAATCCGAATTCGAGACAGAGTTACTGCAATACTTACAAACAAGTGAATTGGAGATAGCAAAAGACCATTTAGCTTTTTACAAGTCGATACAGCCGACATTAAATGGTTTTAATTCATCAGAAACTTATGTTTAGAACGAAAGTGTTAAATTTGCTCATGGAAATGACACAACAATTTCAATCATTGAATTACCTCAATCAGCAGCAGTCAATAAGTACCAGCAGTAATACCAACTATGATAGATAGTATGTCGCCATTTAGTGCTGAGTTATCGGATCACACTAACCAAAGTATAAATATACTATAATACTTGAAATAAAAGTCCTCACACGAGCCACTAATCTAGCAGTTTTTAATTTCGATGTTAAGTAATCTTAAAAATACTGCTAAATAGTGCCTCAATAGTTTTCATACGTAGGAACTACAGTATTGTTCATCTAAGTTCTCCGGGTCAGTGCTTGAAAACACTAGAGTCACCTAAAAGCAAAAACTGTGGAGGCACTATTTATAAAGTATTCCTATCTTATCATTGGCTTAAAGCTGATTGTCTCTGTCAGCGCGCAAAATTAATTTTTAGGTTTTTTGACATTTACAGATAAACTACTTATGTTAAGTTTACGAAATCTCATTTAGCGACAATGAATAGGTAGTGTTTACGTTTTAAGTCCTGCCCTGTGAAAATATCATAACTGATATTCCTGGGCGTTAAAACTAGAGGTAACATTTTTCTGAATGGCTCATTTTGAGGCTGAAATGTGACCGAAGATAGTTATGTTACCAGCTCCTCGCCTACAAACACCGGCTCCGCGCCTAGAAACTGTGGCAGTTAATGCTTAAATCGCATAATTCGCTATCGTTTCTTGGAATGTCTGCCCTCCCGTGAGAGCCAGGGGCCCGGTGACGGGAGCGCAATTGACTGGAGAGCGCTAATTAGATCATACGTCTCTGATCGGTATTTTTGTAACTCACAGTTTAATTAAATCTTTTATTTCAATTATCAAACTTTATTTGATTTAAATTACCAACAAGTAACTGTTTCGCAACGCTCCCCCAAGAACCTTGACTAGATAGTAATGTGACCTTTATATTATCTTTTTTTGCTTGCATTTCATCATTGTTTGGTCTCGTGTCTTTAGTTTTTTCATTATATTGTTTTTTGTTTGATGTTTCTTCATCATTTTTTGTTTTTTGTGTTTTTTCATTATAGTCCTGAATTTCTTTATTATTTTGGTTTATGTTTAGTCTTTTTTCAGTTTTACGATTTTCTTCAATTTCATTTGTGACTTAAAGTCACAAATGTTTTCAATTTTGATAGACGAAAGCACAGATATTGTTGTAGTAAAAACAGTAGCTGTAGTGGTCAGGTAGTTTGATCCAATGATTGGTAAACTGATCACTCGGTTTTGGGATTTGATTCAATTATTCGATGAAAAAACAACTGATCATGTTGCCAATGCTGAAAAACTTTTTAATACTGAATCGGTACGAAGTTCGCCGGGTCAGCTAGTTATAAATAAAACTATTTCATTTTGTGTCAAAAGTGTAAAAAATAATTTGTGTATTAGTACCTACTTACTTTGTATTAAAGTGAAGCAAATAGGTAGAACTACATTTCAAGCGTAATAATTTCTCGTTTTTAATTAATTTGTGATTTGTGACTAAAAATATATTTTGTGACTCATTTAAAACAGTGTTAATACATCTGTACCTACTAAGTGTAAAGGACATTGCCCTGTCCCCATACAAAGTTCGCCTAAAAACCAACCGTCAAACCACATTGAATACTGGGTTCAAAATAATAACCTTTTAATACTTGAGAGCAGATTGAAACAACGGACACTTCTGAGAATTTATTTATTACCAAATATATTTTCAATTTTGAGGTTATTTCGACTCAATCTGCTTGAAAAATAAATATCATCTTTATCCAATTGTAATAGAGCTGTAAACAGTATGTAGAAAAGACAAGTTTCGTCGTAGTTCACCTAAAACGTTTCAGATGGCGTTACAAATATTAATTTATTGTACTTTCAATAGATGGCATTGCGATATTCAGACTGCTAGCGCACTCAGCGCTTCAAGCTGCTTTTATCTTATTTCTTTAGTTACGGAACCAGCGCTCAAGCGGTGGTAATGTTTATTATTTTAACATGTAAGTTATTGATCTGTGGATAATAATCGAGAGGCGGAAAAGTATGGTAGTCAATTTAATACCCATTTATTTATTTTTCATTAATTTGAAGTGTCCGTTGAATTCTAATATTTGGAATAAAGGTTAAAAAATAAGCTAAGAATTACTGTATATTTCAAACGTATGTTGATTCTTAGGCGAATTTGGACAATGTCCTTTGTGTGTAGGTTTAGGATTACTTAATACGTAATTAAATTGAAACTCCAAAATGTCTCGCATAACTCCCAGTATTATGTGGGACTATTTTGATAGGACAAATGCAGGCGACAAAAAGGCCAAATGTCGTACATGCGGCGACAGTTATAGTTACAAAGGGACGACCGGTAATCTTAAGGCAAATCTTATACAAGAGTCGTAACTGGGTTGCAAGAAATAAGGACATCCCAAACTGCATCAACAGACCAAATTCTCGCCGCCAGTGAATCCACAACGGCTCCAACTTCAACAACGGTAAGTACATTATCAAGTACGACAACCGCCACACCATCTACTACACTGCTAGCTTCAACACAAGTGCATCAATCAGGGTATCAAGCAACAGTTTCAGCCACAGGTCAAGTAAGGCAACAAACCATAGAAAGGTATGGCACCACAAAAAAACAACCGCTGATTTAAAAAGAAAGAGTGACAGTGATCTATTAGATTTATTCATTGATAGTTATCACCCATTTACACTAGTACAAGAAAGCGCTTTCAAAAAATTTATTCGCTGGATTCCGGGTTATCAACCCCCGACTAGAAAAACTATTTCAAGTATCATGATTCCTGCTCTGTACCAAAAAACTAAAAAAACACTTAAAAGTAGCAGCACTGCCTTAGAAAAACTATTAAAATCACAAACGAGTGACCAGCCCAACTGTGTTCCAAAACGCTTAGTTCAATAAGTTCCAACGCGTTGGAACTCTACCTTTCACATGACCAAGCGTTTGGTCATGTGAAAGGTAGAGAAATGGAGAAACTTAAGGTCTACGATTGCTATCGTCACAAAAGACCTACCGATTATCACCAATGAAGAGTGGGTGCTTCTTGCGGAAGTTGAAAAGATATTAAAACCAAATAAATGAAGCAACGGAATCTATGAGCGGCGAAAAATATATGACTGGTAGCTCAGTTATACCCATGACTCGATGCCTGATAACATCGTGCGACAAACTTCTAGACGAAGAGTTTTATGAATTGTCCAAGGAGCTTATTAGTAGTTTAAAGTCAGGACTGACGACCAGATTCTCTAATGTTGAAAAAAGTGGAACTTTTGCTATTTGCACCTTCGTAGATCCAAGATACAAACTGGCAGTATTTTGTGACGAAAATGAAGCCAAAAATACGAAAAAGAATATTATTGATTTTGTAACTGCAGTGATAACACAAGAGACCAGACAGAGGCAAATACAACAAGATCAAGCACCCGTTTCGGCATCTAAGGAATACTAGCTAATGCCCGCGACTTCGTCCGCTTGGATTGAGATTTTTCGGTTCCCGCGGGAACTCTTTAATTTTCCGGGATAAAAAGTAGCCTATGTGTTATTCCAGACTGTAATCTATCTCTGTGCCAAATTTCATCCAGATCCGTTCAGCTGTTGGGGCGTGATTGAGTAACAAACATCCATCCATCAAATAAATATTATAAATGCGAAAGTTTGGATGGATGGATGTATGGATGTTTTTATAGACATTTTAACCTTGACCTTATTCGGAATAATAAATCCATAGTAATTTCGGTTTTAATTTTTAAACCTTACTGTAAAAACGGAAATCCTGCACATTGTCCCGAATCGGAGGGCAGTTACTGGTCATGTCCTTTCCCCATGGGCCATTCTAGGTGAAATAATAGGAAAAACGCAGAAAGTTGGGTCCCCGCTGTCAAAATCAATTAAAGAAGTGGATACTTTTTTAAATGTTGATCTCTTGCCTATTTTCACTGGGACTGTTTGGAATTGCTCTCTCGAATGGTGGCGCAAACATAAATTTACATATCCATATTTAGCGCAATTATTCAAAAAATATGGAAACATTATGGCGACATCGGTACCATGCGAGAGGATATTCAGCAAGACGGGGCTGATCATTCGGGATCTAGCCGGGTGCGACGATCATTAATGAATGATCGTCGCACCCGGCTAGCATCGTCAAAACTGAAGCAGCTTGCATTTTTAAATGTTAATCTTAACAAACACAGATTTGAATAATCTGTCGAACTTCTTCTAATAGGTAGACAATAAGTAGTTTCACTAGTTAGTAAAAAAATATAATTGTAAAATGACTGTAAATATTAAAATAGCGTATAATATATTGTCACAAATACCGCTCTCGAAGCTTGGGTGCCTACCTGCGTGTTTACATTCAAAGCATAACTAATTCCTGAGAAAATCATGGTTCAAGCCCCTCTCAGAATCGAACAAGTACAGTCAAGCACCCTTTATCACACTACCATACCCTTCTAAATAATACTATCGGGTATATGCATTCTTCTCATCCTCCGGTTACTTCAAAGGTTCCTGATGAAGCCTGGCAGGGAGACGAGAAATCCAACTACAGACAACGCCGAGAAAACCACCGGCAACATTTTCGCTGAAAGTCCTCAAATAGTTGCCGTTCTGAGGGTGGAGGAATTACGTGTGGCAGCCCTACGAAGATCGCCGACGTTGCAACCCCTACCAACACGTAATTTTGTTTATTAGGGTCAAGCCGACGCATCATTATTAATTAAGATCTAGATTAAATTATTCTATTCCTAACATCGGTTAGAGTCACCATTTTCATATATTCCTAGTAATAATTTTTTTTTTTTTGTAACTAATTAAATAAGTAATAAAATAAATCCTTTTTTTAAAATCCTCCGAGTACCACTAACGTATTTTTCAATACACTTGCTCGCAAAATGCACTTACAGAGGCAGTAAACAGGGCTTGTAAGTTAAATTTACTGCCCTCGTGCTTTTTTTTTTTGCAGAATTTACTGCCCTCGTGCTATTTTTTTGCAGTTTTTTTTTAATTTTTGTAAGGCCACTTTACTTCTAAATAAAAAGTTTTCTTGAAAGAAGGTTCATAATGATATTGACTTTGTATGTAGAAAACTTAAAAAATAATAACATTTAGATGTGGATTGATGAAATTAATTCATGAAATTAAAAATTGTATTTAATTTAGTTAATTAAAATTGTTTTAAGTTTTATAAATCAAAAAAGTAAAGGCTGAATAGTCCAGGCTGATAGTTAAGAGCTAGAACCTAGAGCCATGAAGCCAATTAAAAAAAACGCAATTACAACAACGCGCTATAGATACTCGTAGGTAGGTACTACTAAAATCTTGAATCAGTGCGCGCTATTTTTAAAAATTTCATTGAGTTTTTCTTATAAATTATTAAATAATATGAGTGGTGAAAGTGATGTGGAATAATAAAATTAAATCGACAATTAGGTATTTTAGATGTGAGAAAAAAATCGCGCTATAGCCGATAGCCGCCAAAAATCTTGAAATAAGTATGGGCGTGAGAAACCATTTTCTAGTGATTACCTTGTGCCTACCTACTCGAGTTTTATTTTCAAGTTTTCTCACAAATGTATTGAAAAATATCGTGTGATACACGGGCGTTAAGGTTTTAACAAACTCGTGACGATGGTCAGCCCTCGACTGGCGTCATCGGGCTGACATTAGTCAACTCGTATGTAAAAACCTATTTACCGCCCTAATATCACAAACTACTATAACGTAACTACCTGACCTATTGTTTTAGTTCGGTTGTTTACGTATTAGCGTAGGTACCTACCTTTTTTTATGATGTTGTTTTGTTTGCGATCTGAACACTCGAGGAAGGCTATTGTGTTACTTCCCATCGAATTCCCTTAAATATTCGACCGGCGTAAGGGAATACAGATATAAACAGCGCCAGGGTCGGCCTCGTGGTAGTTTACTTTTAACAGCGATCGGAGTGACAACAGAGAAGTCGAAGGCGATTCTATGAGTGTTCTTGTGTTCAGTGTTGTGCAGTGAGATTATTAGTGCAAGTGTTAGTGACTTAAAGTGAGTTATAAGTGTGTGACGTTAGTGAGTTGTAAGTGTGTTAATAAACATTCTTGTTTCGGAACTGGCATTTTAATCAGAACCCCATATACGTAACAACTGGTGTCAGAAGCGGGATACCAGGCGTACGTACACGACGGCAGACGGCGGTGGACGCGTCACGTGACCAGGCGGATCATGCCGGAGCAGAACGAGAGGCTACACGGGCTCAGGCGCCCAGCACAGCCCTAACACCTGTGGCAAGCGGTTTTGACATGGCGGTTTTACTAAAAGCCATCAAAAACCTACAAGAAAATCAACAAGAAGCCAACAAAAATCAACAAGAAGGCATCAAAAACCTGGAGACAAAAATTAAACGTCAGCGAGATGCCATTACGGATGCCGTGAACGCCAAGCTCGAAGATTTTGGTAGGGCGCTAAAAGTTATAAGCGGCGCGGCGAGATAGAACAGGTCAAAAATAGTGTGGATAAATACGACGATACTCTCAAAACTTACGACATGGAGTTAAGTGAGCAACGAAGGCGGTTGGAGGACCTGGACAATAAGCTGCAGAAGGTTCGAGCGCAAGGCTTTGCAGCTGCACCTGCTGGAGTCCCTAAGCTGAAGGTTCCGAATTTCGACGGATCCACTCCATAGTCAGCTTTCAAACATCAGTTTGAGACAGTAGCGAAAGGCAATGGATGGGAAGATGACCAGTCTCTCACGGCCCTGACACTCGCATTACGCGGTGACGCACTACGTATCCTGGAGAACATTCCAGCTGATGGACGGTCGCTCGATGCTCTTCTCAAGGCCTTGGAAGCTCGCTATGGTGATAAACACTTGGAACATGTCTACAGAGCGCAGCTTAAGGATCGCAGGCAGAGATCTAGCGAAGGTCTACAGCAATGGGCCTCAGAAATAGAACGCTTAGTGCGGCGCGCTTATGCCTCCGACCCCTTACTAGTTGAAAAATCGATCGTGCAGGCTTTTGTGGATGGCATAAAGGATCATGAAGTAAGAAAGACTGTTAGATTGGCCCATCATGCCACAAATGCTGCCCTAGTCCATGCACTCGAGGTAGAAGCTGCAGGCCAAGACTACCAAACCTATTAGGTTCGCGAAGTAGTAGCTGCCGTCAGACCTCGAAGGGGACCAACGTGCTACGGATGCGGTGAGCAAGGGCATATTAGAATGAACTGCCCATTCAGCGGTCCTGCAACAATATCTGCCCACTTCCGCTTTCATAAAGTTGAAGCATTCAACATTTCCGGGCACTGTTGGAGACTACGCCTCGCAAATGGTTTACACGCTCGGGGCGCGGGACATCGCGTACTCCGGCCACTTGCTAATTGCAATAATACGCGGCAACTGTGCACATCACATTACTAATTACATACTTACAGTCCACATATTTAAATACCATTGTATTGTTGAGCATTAAAGGAAAGTTTAATAGTGACTTTCTCTTCCTTTCAACGTACATAAATGGGTTTACTTTGATTCACGGGGTGACTTTGATAAAATCTTTATATTTTTTTTAAACTCAAATTGCGTCATTTCTGAACGATACCGCGTGATGTTGATTTTTGCGTTGGCAGCACTGATTGTCACTCTTTTCATTGCCCGAGCGCCGCACATGCAACTGGATCGATGTCGGAAATATTCATAAAAAACTGTAAGTTTTGCATTTCAACTATTTAAAGGGCTTAAATAACTAATGTATCAAAATTAGTATAATTTATGCATAAAAAAATGTTAGTTAATGTTATTTGGTGTTAAATCGGCTTGAGAAAGAAGTTTTGTTTTGCGTTCTAACTTCAAAAATTTCATCAATGAACTTTTCCAAAAGTGCCACATCTGTAATGATTTGTGGTTCTGCTGATGGCGTACTTTTACCGCCTTACATAATATACAAAAGCTTACACCTTTATGACACCTGGAAGGAAAGAGCTCCATGCGGCCCACCATATTGCAATCAGCCTTGCTGCTCCGCAGGATCACGATTTAACCGTACAGGTAGTGGTTGGATCGACGCACCAACATTCCGGGACTGATTTGTAACTAGTTTTATGCCTCATGCAAGAAGGTTGCCTGGACGTAAAGTCCTTATTGGAGACAATCTTTCATCTCATTTAGATGAAGAGGTGATAAAACTTTGCAGTGAAAATGACATTGATTTCATTTGCTTGGTGCCACATTCAACGCACTTATGCCAACCTCTTGATGTGGCATTTTTCCGCCCAATGAAGACAGCCTGGCGCCAAATCCTGACCAATTGGAAGATGCAAAATGCTAACTTAGCATTTAGACCACTGTACCAAAGGATACATTTCCTCATCTATTGACAAAAGCACATAATAAAATGGATCAAGTCCAACCAAAACCAAACTCTCCTTACAAAGACATAAGTTCTGGGATAAAAAGGAATATGATGAGCGGATTTTGTGCTTCTGGCATTTATCCTTTCAATAAACAAAAAGTTCTTGACCGTTTAAAAAGAAGATATTGGGGAGCAGGAAATCGAAAGTACTTTGACCAATTTTTTGAGGGAATCACGATATGGAAGGACTTCGAACCAACCTGCAAGAAAAAGAAGACGTTTAGATGTAGCTCCCGGCAAAAGCATTGCAACTCGAGACGAAACGACCCAATCTGCAGATCAGCAAAATAATAATCAGAGAGATGACACTGCAACATCTGATGATCATGTTACATCTCAAGTCGAAGCTTCAAGTGTAGATAATGCAGAAATCCCGGATATTATTTGTCCACAGCAACCTTAATTTATTCAGAAACCTTAACAATAGGAGGTATCCCTTCAGACTAAAAGTCCAAGGTTCTAGGTCAGCAAAAATGCAAAAAAGCATATTCTGCCTAGCAATACACATTTACAATAAGTTATCTAGTGATTTAAAGAAAATAAATAATATAATTAATTTCAAAAAATTATTAAAAACATTTTTAATAACTAAATCATATTACTCTATTAATGATTACCTTAATGACAGTTGATATCTTGATTGAGTTGCGCCATTGATGATGCCACTAAATTGCAGACAATAAATCAAATTTCAGCTTTACCCACTTCTGATGATCCTGCTTTTATTTTTAGTCAAGTCACTGATAGTGATGTTAAGAAAAGTATTCTTGAGGTCAACTCTGATGCCGTTGGTACTGATGGCATTAGTCGTAAAATGATCATTCCCATTGTCGATATAGTGACTCCTCTTATAAAGTCCATCTTTAATTTCTCGATTTCTACTGGAAATTTTCCCTCCTCATGGAAAGAAGCTCAAATTACTCCTATACCTAAAAAAGCAAATCCATCTGGTTTTTCAGACTTCCGACCTATTTCCATACTTCCATTTCTATCTAAAGTCTTTGAGCGTATTGTTCATCGACAATTGAGCCTCTTCCTTTCTAGATGGAGTCTCTTTAATCCATTTCAGTCCGGTTTCCGGACTGGTCATAGTACGACTACAGCTTTAGTCAAGATTACTGAGGATATCCGTCTCGGTATGGATAATCAACGTGTAACAGTGTTGACCTTATTAGATTTTAGCAATGCTTTTAACAATGTTGATTTTGATATCCTATTAGCTACTTTAGCTTCTCTTAACATATCTCCTGAAGTGATTGACTGGTTTCATAGTTACTTGTTTGGTCGCCGGCAGCGGACGCGAGTTGATGATTCGTCATCTAACTGGTGCTCGATCCATGCCGGTGTACCGCAAGGTGGCGTGTTGTCTCCTCTCCTGTTTTCAATTTTCATTAGTTCTATTACTCTCCAGCTATCTTCTCACTACCACCTGTATGCTGACGATCTCCAATTGTATACACAGGCTAAATTGGTGGATTTGCCGGATGCAATAGACGAATTAAATAAAGATTTAGATATAATTGTGCGATGGAGTGAGTCTTATGGTCTCAAGGTGAATCCATCAAAAACTCAATCTATAATATTAGGCAGTCAAAAATTGATTACACGAATAGACTTTCCTACATTGCCTAGTATTGTATTTGATGGAACATGTGTGCCATACAGTGACACTGTTAAAAATTTAGGTGTCACTTTTGACAAATTTTTATCTTGGTCTCTACACGTGAGTGAGGTGAGTAGGAAAGTGTTTGCGTCTGCCGGGTCTCTCCGTAGGTTGGCCAATTTTCTACCCATACCAACTAAAATTACGCTTGCACAGTCTCTTCTTTTACCAATTCTCGATTATGCTGACTCTTGTTATGTCAATCTAAGTGAGGAGTTGCTTAATAAACTTGAGCGCATTCAAAATCTATGTATACGGTTCATATTTGGACTTAGGAAATATGACCACATTTCTGAATTTCGCGAAAAACTCAAGTGGCTTCCGATCCGTCTTCGCAGGGATACTCATATTCTTTCTCTTTTATACTGTATTCTATTCAATCCTACTACTCCCCTTTACCTCAAAGAGCGGTTTGAGTTTCTTAGTGACACTCACGGTCGCTCTCTTCGTTCCAATGACAATCTTATCTTAAAAATTCCTCCTCATAATACTTCCTTCTACTCCAAATCCTTCTCTGTTGAAGCTGTAAGGCTCTGGAACTCCTTACCGCTTCATATTAGGCGTGCGCAATCTCTTGCATCATTCAAAAAACTCATCAAAGCGCACTTTCTTCCTCCCTAAATTTCCTAGATGAACTATTCCTAAATCAACAAATCCATCCTATACTGTCTACGTTAATATTTGTGGCTTCTATTTTTAAGTACTCTTATTTTATTGTACCTATATATATATATGCATAAAAGTGTATGTAAGTATATATTATAAGTATTATAATATTTATATCTACTCAATTTATATGTGTATTTATATAATATGTATGTATGTATAACTTGTATATATGTATGAATGTATTGCTGTATGTAGGTATGTATTGTATGCATTATTTGTGTGTTATTTATTTATGTTTGTGTGTATATATTTAATAATATTATATTGTTAGTTAGGTGCTAGATTTGTTTTTTTTTTATCTGTTACTTTAACGTACACCCTTATCCCTCTCTCGCTGGTTTTAATTACTATGTGACTTGGTTGCCTGGCAGAGATCGCTTAAAAGCGATAAGGCCGCCAATTGTACCGATTTGTATTTGTTTTATTGTTTCTGTTATTTAATTATCTTTGGTGTACAATAAAGAATATTTCATTTTCTTTGACTATGACAACATAAGGACAATAAATCAGCATTTTATTCTATTGTGACATGATTTTATTTGACAATTGAAATGATGACAGTTTAGATTGGTATGACATTAATTTTGATAATCTTTGTTTTTTGTTTAAATTTATTTAATTATGTTATTTATATGTATTTTAATGTTGGACGTAAAGGCGACATTATGGATGTGTCATGGGTCATTGCATGGTGTTATGTGTTACTTAGTAAGAATAATAATAATAATAATTTTATAACAACATAAATAATTGTAATTTAATAAGTTAATATATTTGTACACCACACTGTGGTAGAATACATGATACTTTCTGTAAAACTAACATCTATGTTTCAACTGTATTCACAAATAAATGAATCTGAATCTGAATCTGAATCTGATGGGGTCGGCGAGACTGTTCGTGCGGTGTTCCGCAGGGGTACGTCTTGGGACCGCTCCTGTGGAACATCGGTTACGACTGGGTGCTGCGCGGAGCGCTGCTGCCTGGCGTTGGCGTCACGTGCTACGCTGACGACACTCTAGTGACGGCATGTGGAGAGACGCACCGGCAGGCGACACTGTTGGCGACCGCTGGAGTCGCACAGGTGGTCGGAAGGATCCGGCTTCTGGGTCTCGAGGTGGCCCTTAACAAGTCTGAGGCAATGTTTTTACATGGTCCTCGACGCGCGCCACCTTCGGGATCCCACATCGTCGTAGGAGGGGTCCGCATCGGCGTCGAGTCCACGATGAAGTACCTGGGACTTGTGCTCGACAGCCGGTGGGACTTTGGGCCGCACTTTGAGCGCCTGCTCCCCAAATTGATAGGGGCTGCGGGAGCGCTGGCTCGTTTGATGCCCAACCTGGGCGGTCCGGAGGCCTCTTGCCGGAGGCTGTACACGGGGATCGTGCGGTCCATGGCCCTTTATGGGGCTCCTGTGTGGGCGGAAAACCTGACGGCCCGAAACGCCGCGATTCTGCGGAGACCGCAGAGAGCGATGGCCGTCAGGATAATAAGGGGATATCGCACGGTCTCCTTCGAGGCGGCGACTCTTCTTGCCGGATCTCCGCCGTGGGATCTCGACGCCAAAACTCTCGCCTCCCTGTACCAGTGGACAGCGGAGGCGCGAGGACGGGGCGAAAGACCGGCGTCGTGCGTATTTGCGCGGCGTCGGTCCCAGCTCCGTCAGATCCTACTGGCGGAATGGAGGGACCGCTTGGAGAGCCCCAGTGCGGGGCATGCCACCATAGCGGCAGTGAGGCCCGTCATGCGGGACTGGCTGGGGCGCACGCATGGCGCCATAACATTCCGGCTGACGCAGATGCTCACCGGACACGGTTGTTTCGGTGAGTATCTGCATCGGATTGGCAGGGAGCAATCGCCCGATTGCCACCATTGCGGGAACCGCTCCGTGGACACGGCGCGGCACACCCTGGAGGAGTGCCCGGCGTGGGCAGAGCAGCGCCGTGCACTCGTTGCCGCAATCGGTGACCTCTCACTCTCGAACGTCGTTCTGTCGATGGTTCGGAGTGAGACGGCGTGGAGTGCCGCTTCCTCCTTTTGCGAGGAAGTGATGTCCGCAAAGGAGGAAGCGGAGCGCGAGAGGGAGTTCCTAGCTCAGGATCCCTCGCGCAGGAGACGCACCGGGCGCCGGAGGGTGCGAGACGGCCTCCGACCGCCGTGAAGTGCCGGCCTGTGGGTGACGGACGTAGGGGGCGTCCGTCTCCCGACTGACGACAGGCCAGGAGGTGGCGCGCCACGTTCCGGGCGCGCCTCGCTCTGGAGGATTCGGCAGCGGCCTACAAGACTGCCGAGGAGAAGGGACCCACCTCCACGGGTCGAGAGACAGGCGGGAGCGCGGTGATTACTTTTCGAAGTGCAACCCGCGCGAACGCTGGTCTGTTGCGGAACAACACTGGTTTTAGTGGGTGCGAGCCCCACATAACCTCTCCGTGTCCCCTGACGGAGAGGTAGGCGTCAGGCATTTCCAGTGTATAAAAAAAAAAAAAAGGTTAGGTTAGGTTACACAGTTCATTAATCATCATCTACTACTACGTGTATACATCATATATATATATATAGAATAATACATGACGTCATCCTTACCGTACCACCAAACCAACGCCACCCTACAACCCAAGAGGTGGGGTGAAAGGGTTTACACAGATACGTCATACCACATGCATACATCGTATATACAGAGTGACGTCATGCTTACCGTACCACCAAACCAACGCCACCCTACAACCCAAGAGGTGGGGTGAAAGGCTTTCCGGCAATACGTAATATAGCCATAAATGACTCAATTCTGAGCGTATAAGAGCGCGAGCGGTGGCAAACGAGAGCACAAACGACAGAGCATCCGAAGGAGCAACACGGAAGCATGGAAGTGCCGGGGAATTCGGAGATCAGCTCGGGAGTGCAGAGCGAGAGGTACGTACGCCATTTTGAATTTTACTCAAACACGGACGTGCTGTATTATTAGCGTATTCATAATCTTGCGTGGCAAAGTGAACGCGAGCAACGCGACAGACGACTCTGTAGAATAAGAAGGGGAACGGCGCCGCTGTTGAACGAGGACGGTCTATAAATGACACGAGATGGAATTCGAAATACGTAGATAATAATTTTATATAATGTATATATTAAACTAATAAAATGTATTTATACACAGGGCTGGAGCAGTGGACGAAATGCACTACGAAGAACCGGAACATCACGAAGAACCTGGAGAGAAGCCGACGCCGAACGGGACACCAAAGTCGACACCGAAGCCTCGAGATACAGAACCTCAGCCGGGACCGTCTAGACCGAGAAAAAGACCGGCGACAGAACCGGACACTCAAGCGAAGAGACAGAAAAAATGGTACGAGGACGGAGAACTCAAGACGATGGACGGAAAAGAAGCGATAATCGTGCGAGCTGAAAAAATTGCAGGACAGAAAAAAATTACATCGTCAATGTCGAATCTCGAAAAATTAAAAATTACACAAGAGAACGAAAACACGAGACAGGCTGCGGTGAAGGCGGCAGAACAAGAGTGCGGAAAACGAATCATGCTGAAGGGCAAATTTTTAAACTTGGGCATACCGGAAGGCGGATACTACGACGACAGCAACGAACAGCACAGAGATATGATACTGAACACGGCGACTCCGAAATCACAGCAGAGAGCGGCAGAGCCGGTACAACCACGCGAACGGCAATCGAAGAGTCCAGAACCGGGGTCGACAAGAGCGATAAGGACATTCCAGTGGGTCAAAATAAACTTCGACGATTGCGATTCAGAATAGTGTACACGACAATAGAGCGAAAAGAGACGAAGTGAAATGACAAGACTCTTATACCTGGAGGGGAAAGCACAATATGGCAAGGAATCACAAACAATTACATGAAATGAAAAATGAACGTAATACTTAAGTGCTATCATAAATATAAGTCAGAATAATTGAGTAAATAAAAGATAATACATTATAATAAATTTATTGCAATGCACAATTGTATTTTATTTATGCCACAGAAAATTCATACAGCGGGTCACGACAGAATGAACAATAATAGCTATGATGATTAATTTTAGAGAAATCATCGTGAACGAAATAATCGACGACAGTCCGATAAGAATAGTTGACACACACTTGAACAACACAGTCGCGGCAGGAAATCAGAACAGGAAAAGTGAAAATTGGATAATAAAAAGTAAATTCACATCTCACATAGGCACCGATGTTTAGATAACGGGCGAACTGCATTATTTCACTCTTTTCCTCATCGGTCAGAAGCTGGTCGGTATTATTGTTGCTGTCAGCCATGTTGAAGGTACGAACTCGAATGAATAAGAGTGCAGTTCACGCTGCTCGTACTTTTCTATTAAACTCCATTTTCAGTTTGGCTATTCACCCGATTATTTCGGAATTGAATTCTAAATTTAATATTTTGTATCTAGACGATGGAACTTTAGGATGAGAAGCTTCATCTGTTTTAGGTTATCATGCGGTTTTAATTGAACAATTTAAATCTATTGGTTTGGAATTGATTTTTTTTCCTGAAGACAGGAGTTTTAACAGTGGAAAAGAGAGAAAAACACGCCAACTTTTTCTGAAAATGTTTTACTTTCTTATTTCAGTAAATTAGGGCAAAAATATGAGCCAACTACCTTGTGGTCCGTGTATTCAATGTTAAAAAGTAGAATATTGGCAAGAAACGACGTAAATATTATGAAGTATAAAAAACTGACAGCGTTTCTGAAATGAAAATTAGAAGGATTTCGTAGTAAAAAATCAAAAGTTTTCACTACAAAGGATACAATTCTTTTTTGCAAGATGCTCCAGATGACAAATATTTGTTAATGAAGGTAAGATTGTACTAATATTAAAGATGCCAAAGTGTGTTTGTGTGTTTGTTGTCTTTCAATCACGTCGCAACGGAGCAGCTGATCGATGTGATTTTTAACATAGGTATAGTTGAGGACCTGGAGAGTGACATAGGCTCTTTTTTATCCCTGGAAAATTAAGGAGTTCCCGCGGGAATAAAAAAAATTAAACCACGCGAACGAAGTCGAGGGCATCAGCTTATTTGTAAATAACTTAAAATTTGCTGTTCAGAGTACGCGCAAGATAAGTTTGCGCGCGGCCAAGATCGGAACTAATCATGTGCCGCCATTTTTAACCGACTTCCGAAAAAGGAGGAGGTTCTCAATTCGGCGCGTATGGTTTTTTTTTTTTTAAATGTATGTCGGTGCATGTCTCCGTGGTTTCTTAACCGACTTGAATTTTTTGTGGTCCCATAAAAAAGTCTGACTCCAAATCCTCAATCATGATGCTGTAGGTGTACCATACACCTCATGAAATCCTCAAAACTAGGGAGTTAGGAAATTTCGATGGTGAATTCATATAGTAGGTATCAAGTCACGTGTATACGATTCTACTCTGAGTCCCAACTCCTCAACCCTGATGCTTCAGGGTACAGAACTCCTGAAAAATAGCGATTTAGGATTTTTTATGTTGAATTCATATTGTAGGTGTCAAGCAACGACTTCATACTTAAACCCAAGTCCCAACTCCTCAACTCTGATGCTGCAGGGTACTGCACTCCTAAGCCGTGCGGATTTAGAGTACACTAAAAAGTTAAACACACACTATGTTGAAGTCGGGCGAGTATAACAAAGATAGGCAAAGTTGACGCGTCAGGCTCGCCCGACTTCAACATAGTGTGCAGAAATCAAAATTATTTTTTACTTTACAGTGGCTTTGGAAGTCGGTTTTTTGGAAAGAATTTTTTGTTGTCTATGTCAGGTGCTCGGAGAGGTTGCTGGTTTCCGTGTATAAAAATTGGTTTTCGAAGTAAATAATCGCTATCACTATTCCGAAAGTGATTAAAAGTGCTGGCAGAGATATTATTTTGAAGGTCAAACGTGCTTGTGAAGAAGAACGAGACAATAACGGGCCTTTGATACCGTTTTCCAAAGTTAGAGCCCGCGTTACTTATATGACAGGTAAATTTTAGGGCTGCCATAATAATAAAATCTCCCGCATTATTCTCGAGTTTGTTGTTGTTTATTCATTTGTAGTTTTCTTCTTAATAATGGATATTTTGTCTTCCATTTAAAGCCAGAAACAACTGTGCTTAACATCGTTATTAATATTATGTTATATAAAATAAGTAATGCATATTATTATTTTTTTAGGCGTTTTCGAACGCACGGTCACCGAAATAACTCGAGAGGGTAATGTAGCAGCGGCTTCCTCATCAAAAATTTTGACCCCAGGGAAAAAAAAGAACTGGAAGAAAAAAATTGACGGAGTAGACAGTTTTGATAAGTACGCTATAAGGCATAAGATTCATTCGTTCTACGTAGTGAAGAAAGATATTCCTACCATCAATCAATTTTGCTTGGACATACATACTCACTCACACACATACAGAATGAAAGGGGGACACAATGACAACCCGAATGCTCTGCAATTCAAGGGTGCTTATCGGAAACTACTTTGTCGCATGGAGTTACAAGCTGGTGACTCAGGAAACTGTTTGCCATTGGAAAACGTACCATTATTGACTTGTTCTTCTGCCCTCCAGTGCATTAATACAACCACACTTTCGGAAAGATTTGACGAAGCTTATGATTATGATGCGAGTACAGAGCCAGAAAAATGACATATTGAATTAGATTTTTGTTATTTGTCAGCTTCAATTGAAGATCCTGATTTCAAAAACCACGTAGTAGGTTATATTGCCGGGAATGTCGTACGACATATCAGTAAAAAAATTAAATGCAACGTGACCATCGTTGCATTTAATTTTTTTCTCAGTCCATGTATTCCACAGTTGTTTCGCTTTGTAGACCACTTAAGGGGGAAGGCTTTCCAGTTTTATGAAGAGAAATCCGGTTTTAACACAAAGATTTGCAGCTAATATAAATCGCATCAGAGCTGCTATTGACAGGGATACCCTCACAGAATATACACGAAATTTGGAAGAGGTCGTCAAGGAGGTTCCCCCTGAAAACATATGGAACTATGACGAAACAAATCTCTCAGATGATCCAGGCCAAAAAAAGTACTGACAAAGCGAGGCACTAAATATCCCGAGGTCATACGAGACAGTTCAAAATTTTCTACCTCTCTCATGTTTGCAGGAAATGCGGAGGTAGAAATACTTCCCCCTTATGTGGTCTACAAAGCGAAACAACTATGGAATTATCCATGAATTGTATATGTATGTCCTGAGAATGGACCGACAGGCTCGATATAATTGTAGCACCTCAGGATGGTTTGACATGAATTTGTTTAATGATTGTTTTTCTCACTTATCCTGCCAAGACTAAAAAAACAAGAAGGCCCTAAAGTCTTAATTGGAGACAACCTATAGTCACATATATCGGTTGATTACGGCCTGCAAAGAAAACAATATAAGGTTCGAGTGCCTACCTCCAAATAGCACACACTTGACGCAACCACTCGACGTCGCCTTTTTTCATCCTATGAAAGTTGCGTGGCGGAAAATTCTTACGGAATGGAAAACGAGTGTACAAGGCAGTCGAGAAAAAACTGTACAAAAGAGCAGTTTTCCACTTTTACTAAACAGGCTTGTTGACGTTTTAGACGAAAATTGCAAGGAAAACCTAAAATCAGGTTTTAAGAAATGTGGCATGTGTCCGGTTGATGTCTTGTTGGAGAGATTGCCAAAACCTATTGATAAGACTGCTGCACAAGATTCATTTCTAGAAGCACTTGAAGCGAAGAGATTGGAATGGACGGGAGGACTAAACCCAAAAAAACGGCGTACAAAAGTCAACATAATTCCTGGAAGAAGTGTCACTGAGCAGTTACACACTTTTTTTCAGGACAATGAAGATGCCCAGGGTCACCCTTAAACAAACAGTGGCACTCTTTCACAGGACGACAAAGAAATGAAGATGTTGCTCAGGCTTCCACTTCAAAACGTTATCGTTCTCGAACTGAGAGTACCTACGCTGCCAGTGAACACATGTCTGTTCACGATTCTTCAACTGAGGGTACATTGAATGACTTGCTAGAGTTAGAAGCAGAGGCAATTTTAGAAGAAGATGGTAATTTAGTCACCGAAAATTCTAAAATTGAAAACCTCAAGCCATTAATGGTTTGAGGTTTTCAATTCATCCGATGACAATCCGATGACAAATTCCACATCATCCGATGACAATAATGAGTTCGACACAGTGTTTTTTGATGATGTTCATGACATGTTTCCTGATAATGATGAAAGATCGGCGTCACCACGTATAACTAACATCCCACATAATGAGAACCAAGAAAATGAAGATCCACTCAATGTAGACCAATCGGTCTATACTGACGAACAATTTAAAGTTTCTGTACCTAGTGATGGTGGTGCTGGTTGCTCTAAAGATATCGATACAGAAATTGTAAATAATTCGGAGATTTCACCAGATTCTTTTGTTGTTGTCGAATTACTCTACAATGAGAATACGAAAAAACAAACTGAAAAGAAGTTTATTGCTCAAGTTACGAACATGGTTAGCGACGGAAAAGTGACCTGTCGCTTCATGAGATGTTTTTCAGCTACAAAGGGTATTTACATATTTCCAGCAGTGGATGGCATGATGACAATTGACACTTCTCGAATAATAAATACAATTAAGCCCACTCAAGTGAAAAGGGGAAAATACATTTTTAATATTAATATTTAATTATAAGACTAATAAAATTGTGTAAAATAATATTTTTTTGTGCGCACTTCAAAGCGTAGGTATGCCTAGGTATAGCCTATGTATCGCAATAAAACGTTCCTAATAGCTTAGACTCCAATTTTGATCTCAATGTTTAAATTTTATTATAAGTTGCAAATGTTATTAATTTACTTAGTGTTAAAGGCTAATTTGAGACATGTGGGCAAATTGAGATCTCAAATTACCTTCGGTCTCAAAATCGAGATTTATGTTGATTTATTTTTTGACGATTTATGAAGAAGTTTGTTTTTTGTTTTTGATTTTATATAATTTTTATTTGATTTTTGAAGAACTAGTAAAAGATCTGGTAAGATTTGGAGATAATATTTTGTTTTATTTAATACCTCTAGTTATAACTGATTTATTATTGTTTTAATTTGCGCAAATTCAATATTTTGTTATTTTTTAACGTCTCAATTAACAAACATTGAAATTCTACATGGGAAACCATGACTTTTATAAGGTGTCTTATGTTTACCGCATGTTGCAGGTAAATTGAGACAAGACGAAATAAATATATATAAAAAAAACTACATTGATTGGCTCAATATTGCAATATGCTCCTATTACCTTAGATAGAGACTCATGTTCTAGTAAAATTTCAAACCATAATTATTAAGAATTACACCTTATACTGTGAATTGAAATTTAAACCTGTCTCATGTTGTATGCATTTACGGTAGTTATTTACGCCAATTATTGACTATTCACTAATAACTACTTGTGGATAAGCTGTATTACGTGTCTAATGATAAATTACTAGATAATCATATATATGCAGTTTGCTTGAGGGTAAAATTGTGTACCCTATAGGAAGCAAACACGTGGCCACGCTTTTGGTATTAGATAGAACGAATGTTGGATGAGGCGCGGGTCTCATTGAATGACAGCGAATTTGCTGAGGGTTACGATCTACTCGACTTGAGACTTTGCGCCGCATAAAATGCACTCATGACGACAGCGATAAGCTGGCGTCTGCACATGTGTGGAGTAATTCCGCAGTTTAACGTATTCCCTTCGAACTAGAATACCGAAGGCAATGACTTCCTGCGAGTTGTCATCAGGGCACTATAGACATGATAGGTTTAAACGTAGTACCTCCGTGGCCAACACCATAACGCCGGCAGCGGGGGTATCGCAGTTTAACGTATTCCCTTTGGACTAGAATACCGAAGGCGGTGACTTCCTGCGAGTTGTCATCAGGGCACTATAGATATGATAGGTACCTATATGAACGTAGTACCTCCGTTGCCAACACCATAACACTGGCAGCGGGGGTATGAATAGGACTGGCCAGGCGGACGTTGTCATGTTGACAACGTCTGCCCGGTTCTACTTTTGGGTTACAGAAAGCACGGGCCAATTAGGCCATTAGGCCAATGAGACCAAACTAACAGATTGACAAAGGCGAAGCAGATAGACGGATCAGATCAGATCGATGATACTCTACGAGCAGCTACTTACGATTGCGGCAGCTGGGATGGGTTGACGGAAAGAAACGAAGACTTTTGATTAATGCTAATTTTACTTTCAAAGTACTTAAGCCTAACTTATTCCTGCGTCAATCTTAGAACACAGATCTAATGTCAATCCTAACCTAATGCTACGTCGATTTTAGACGCAGCGATTTACATTATGACTACCTAAGGCTAACCTAACCTACCCTAACTAACATCCTGCGTCGATGTTAGACGACAGGAATAATGAACGATCTTCTCATTATTACATTAGCTTTTATATCTTACATTTTCATACTAAAATCTAAGCGATGCCTGATGTCACGTTTCTTCGGACGTGATGCAATTCCGTGGAATTCGCTGACTACGCACTGGTACGATGGCCGTTTGCTGGAGGTGCAAGGTTGCGATCTTGCAATGAAAGTGTTTTTTTCCATGACGCCGTAGGTATACGTAACTCCTCCGCCCTAAGAGAGGCAACTATTTTTTTTTAATGTTAAAAAAATGTTGCCGAGCCTGGTCTTCTAAAATGTTCTCGATACCATTGAGTCTTTTTCATAGATCCTGGGTGGAATTCTTCAACAGCTTCATGAGATACATGGATTCCTTGACATCCATTAGGAATAGCGATCATCATCATCATCACGGTGTCATCTTCAAACTGAAGTTCGGCGATCATTCGGAGAAAACTTTTCCGGTCATGTGCTATTTTCATTATTTCTGCGTCCATTCCCCTATATCGTCGAACCACTTCCTTCGTCAAGGTCCTTCTTTCCAATATCTTGTCTTCGAAGATCAACCGTGGATATTCATAAAGGGATCTTCGTTGCAGGTGACCGAATAAATAACCTTCCCTCGTACGACGGTTGTCATCAGCATCCGTTTGCAGTTTAAGAAGTATATTCAGAAATAGCGATATATTTTTTATACTCGGATCATTGTGTAGTCTTGCAGCCCAGATTGTAGGTAGTCTTCTCCAGATGTGGCTTCTGTTTGAATTGAGTTGATAGGTTTTTCTAGGCTCCATGAACTTGATGACGAGTGGCTAATTTTTATTACAGCTGTGGGATTGGGTACCCCGTACCAGATTTTTGCTTCGGACATTCTGTCTCTATCGTAGACACCAGAATAGTATCTCATTGGTTGCAAGGAACGGTTAGGGATAATCTTGGATTGTATTAGGAATCCTAAAGGATCTTGAAAGAATTCTAGAAATAAAATTTTGTCAAAGTAAAAGTAATTCCTGATGCAATTTGGCGTAATTATTTGATAACTGACAACTAGAGAGTTATTTCAAAAATGGGCTTTTCTTACGGAGCTACGAGGTGATGCATGGTTGCACCTAGTAAGTACCTACTCATTAAGTCCATGGTTTTACTACTATAAACCCTTTCTTTTAACCTAAGTGAATCTTGGATTTTAATTATCTAGCAAATACTATTTCATGACAAGAATTAGATACACGGAAATGTCAGCGTAATTATTCCTACAAAAGGTATTCTTGACCTAGACAATAATACATATTGAATCATCAGCGAAATCAGAAAGTATATAGTCAGCATAGCCGGCGTTAAAATTTGACTCTAATATAATGTAATAAACGTATTTAATCATTTTCTATATTTGACGATGTATGATATAATTCGTGACCGTAATACACCTACATTTTAAAGCGCCTATCTGTTAGATTACATCGCGGAAATCGAGATTTTTCGAAATATCGAAACAAGATCGAAACCTATTCTATTGGTTGACAATCAAGATAGATTGCCCTAAAAGACTAAAAGGGATTTCTTCGGTAGATCTTACACGATGTGAGACCCTGAAGCCTATTCTAAGGGGTGGCAATCAAGATCGATTACCCTATCCTACTACTACAACCATAACCCAATAAAACCCAAAAGGCTCTTAAATATTGGAATGGTATAAAGGAAATATAGGCTAAATTAGGTATAGGAACTAGCGGAATCAAGGAAGCAACATAAGAACGATTCTGATGCACTCACATGAAATCCATTCCCGTGGTTACTCCGCTCCTTCCAGTCTTGATCTGAAGTTTAAGATCCCCTCCTGTTTCTGCCGCACGCAGGTCCTTTAAAGTATCCTACCGACTGCGCCACTTACGATTGCGGCAGCTGGGATGGGTTGACGGAAAGAAACGAAGACTTTTGATTAATGCTAATTTTACTTTCAAAGTACTTAAGCCTAACTTATTCCTGCGTCAATCTTAGAACACAGATCTAATGTCAATCCTAACCTAATGCTACGTCGATTTTAGACGCAGCGATTTACATTATGACTACCTAAGGCTAACCTAACCTGCCCTAACTAACATCCTGCGTCGATGTTAGACGACAGGAATAATGAACGATCTTCTCATTATTACATTAGCTTTTATATCTTACATTTTCATACTAAAATCTAAGCGATGCCTGATGTCACGTTTCTTCGGACGTGATGCAATTCCGTGGAATTCGCTGACTACGCACTGGTACGATGGCCGTTTGCTGGAGGTGCAAGGTTGCGATCTTGCAATGAAAGTGTTTTTTTCCATGACGCCGTAGGTATACGTAACTAGCTAGACATTCAGGATTCATGTGAGTACATAAACAACTATTCACAGTTATATACCTACACTTGACGACTCGTCCATTGACCCCAAATAAGTACATATAATATAGGACGTTTCGCCACATGGTGATACGTGCTGGGATTTGAGATCCACTTGGTGATACACAGCTTTCAGTAAGATTGTATCTATTTATCTAATCGTTCAATAAGGAACAAAGGGGACAATATTATAATAATAGAAAGTAACTGTGAATTCTTGTTTTTGTACAAACATGTTTGTACAAGGAGTTGCTTTAGCCGCTGAACGATACAGATGCAAAGTTAAAGTAAGTTAAGTACAAAGTTAAGTAGTTTGAGTTTATCTATTTATGAGTTCAATATTGCAGTGATTTGCTATACTATATAATCGCATGAAGACACACTGGTTATTATTGTGTTTTAAGAACTTGTGTACTGTTGTATACAGAGTTTAACAATCATATTATATTTACTATATATAGGCACTTACCGCTTTGACTGAGCACATAGTACCTACCTATTACTTTGAAAGGGTACACATACAGCTATGCTTATGAATTTGGAAATTATGATTGATACATGCTGGGTATGTGTTTGATGATGGCTAAAGGTGCTTTGAGTATTTAGCACTATATTTTATACTCTAGAACAGACCATGAAAGAAAACAGCATTACTGTGGATCGCAGTGAAGATAAGTAACTTTGTACATGTGGTATGGCAAGTGTATTGCGTCCAATAATAAAGTGATCAATTATTAAAATAACAGTTTAACCGACTTATGCTAACAGTGAATAACGAATTAAAAGTTAAATTTAATAAATTAAAGCTAGGAAGTGATTAAATTCCTTGAATTGAATATCCTAACGTTAGGTTATGTACAGATAGATACCTACAAATAATTTTCTGTTAGTGAACATAGTGAGTTGATACTATCAATGTAGGTACTTAAGATTCAATTTCTTTCCGAACCGGTGGTGAAGTTAAGACATGATATGTTATTTGTGTTGTTATGGTTGTCTAAAGACACCTGTCTTGTGCGTAATAGACAGATCGAGATTAATGGAACCTATAGTAAAGGGACTTGTTATAATATAAAATAAATATATAAGGTGATAATTAATTAATTATTCAGAAGTTTATTAGGGTATTGTTTATTAACAAGACTTTAATTTAAATTGATTAAATATTTAGATACATTAAAAAAAAAAAAAGGGGGAGAGAATTCATTTCTTTACAATAACGATTGCGATACGAACGCGCTAATTAAATTACATCTGAGTTTAGAGATTGAGAGTTAAGTTAGGAAATTTACTATTGATATACCGTTGATGATTTAATTAAAGCAATTACTTTTACTTACGAGAAATTTATACTTCAATTACAACGACATAAATTCCTAGAGATGTATTTGCATCTTTATTTTACAGCTAATATATCTAGTTTAGTTAATTTCTTAATGTTTTACTAAACTTAAGGCGAAGTAATAATATGACTATGACACATACTTTAGGTATGCGAATTGGCAAACATAATTCAATATTAAAATTGCTAGCTACTGATGATAACAGATGGTGTCGAGTGAATCACTGACATTACTATGAAGATTTTAAAATCTTGATTAAGCAGTGCATAATTTTATTTATAGAAAATTCCTGACAACACACTGCAAGTGGACCCGACATCTATTCGAGGGCTCTCGTTGAATGTTGAGATATTGGTAGAAATATCGGGTACCTGCGAGCAAAATGGATCAAAGTTTATTATCCATGTTGCATCTGATGAGATCCAAATTACAAACTTTGATAACCGATGCGTCTCGAATGAAGAAAACTCTTGATGATACTACTGATGAGTCTCTAACGGTTTTGCAAGAAGCGGAAATTATCTCTTCGAAACTACAAGCTTTATTGAATAGATTGAGTTCGGAACTAACAAACTACTTTCGTTTAGTAATGATCCTGCACCAGACGATATATCCGAAATTTCTACGATACAATTAGAAGCCGAAGATATACTATGCGAACTGAACGTTAGAATTAAAAGAAGAACAACAGTGGTCGAGTATAGAACTCAAGACAGCAGAGCTACTAATCAAAATTTAAGCAGCAGATTACCTAAGCTAGATCTACCTGAATTCGATGGAGATATTCTCAATTGGTCAACCTTCTGGGACCAGTTCAGTTCGAACATAGATAAACGAAATTTAACTGAAGTTGATAAGTTATTATATCTAAAGGCCTCATTAAAAGGAGAGGCAAAGAAAGTTATCGAAGGTCTAGAAACAACAAATAAAAATTACAGCATTGCTTTAGCAACATTGAAAAAGCGATATGGGAAGGAAAATCATATCATTGATGCACATTATGCCGCTTTAAATCGAATTAAAGCCTCAACCGAAATGAATATTCCGGATGTAAGACACACGCTCAACGAAATAGAAAGACATCTTAGAGTGCTCAAGTCTCTTGGTGAAGACATTAACCACAACCACCTACGTTTTCTTATCATGGACAAATTTCCGAAAGAAATTATTTATGAATTAAAAATGAAAATAAGTACCGAATCTATCGAAGAGATAAGAAAATATTTGGAAGCTATTATTTCCGCTAGAGAAGATGCGGATAGAGTCGTTCAAGAGTATCCAAAGGAAAGCTACACCACTCAGACTCTTTATACATCTGATAATCACTATGAGAGAAAACATCAGAGGACGACACAGAACTACAAAAGGAAGAATATAGAGAAACCAGCACATAACTTCCAGAATAAAAGACAAAAATTAATTGCCGATCGTAATGTAGAACTAAAGAAACAATCAAAGAGAGAAACAGGGAGTCAAAAGGAGAACGATGAAGTGCGCAGTAACAATTACAAGAATAGACAATGTATTTTCTGCGGTGGAGATCACTTTAATGATGTGTGCAAAACTTATCGAACACTAGATGAAAGGAAAAGAAGATTAAAAAGACGTTGCTACAAATGCCTCGCTGAAAATCATATATCTATGAAGTGTTATAGAATGGTATATTGTACACATTGTAATGGGAAAAACCAACACAATCGAGCACTTTGTCCAACATCGTGCACCAATACCGCTAAACCAACTAAACACCTTATGACTATCGAATCCTAAAGGCACTACTATACTTCAAACAGCAGTGGTTAACGTTAGAAACGAGAAAAATGATCATATGGAAATGAAATGCCGTATATTGATGGACTCTGGTAGTCAACGCACTTATATAACACAGTTAGTCGCATAGAAAGAAATTAAACCTTCCAATGGAAGAAGAGATCACGCTTTCAGTATTCACTTTTGGATCAAAGACTCCTCAAACAATAGATAGTTCTATAGTAAAAATAAAACTTTTGACAAAAAATAAAGAAACTTTACTACTTCATGCTAACGTTGTACCATATATATCAAAACATGTACCATATCCTGATATTGAACTAGGACGCTGGAAAAATAAAGCTATTCTGGCCGACGATGGATCTCTGTCGTCCAGGGTAGATATTTTGATTGGAAATGATTACTATTATAGTATTATGACTTCTGAGAAAATGAAGATTAAAGAAAACTTGTATTTGGTGAATTCAAGTTTAGGATGGATCTTATCGGGAGAAACTACTTTAGAGCCTGTTGATGAATTATCCGTAATCACTTACTTTATGTCTTGCGCAGAGTCGAAACTAATTAAACCAGATTTACCTTTGGACAACGGAGATATTAAAGCATTATGGGATTTAGAATCTATAGGAATTACCGATTCACCTAAAATTAGTGCTGATGAGGAAGCAATTAAAAATTTCAACGAAAACACAAAGATCATTGATAATTTAGATATACGGTATCTTGGCCGTGGATAGAATATCCTCCATCTCTGCCAACGAACTATGGATTAGCATTTGGTCGATTAACTTCATTATTAAAATGTTTAGATTCAAACGCTCTATTGGAATACGATAAAACTTTAAAGGAACAAATTGATAAAGGTATTATAGAAATTGTATCGAAGCATACTAATACAGAAGAGCATCCAGTTCATTACTTACCACATCACGGTGTTTATCAAAAGGGAAAATCTATAAGAATCGTTTACGATGCTTCAGCTAAGATAAAGGATAACAAAAATCTGAATGAATGTTTATATTGTGGGCCAATGATGCTAGAGGATCTAACAGGATTATTATTACGATTTAGATTCCACCAAATAGGAATATCAGCAGATGTGGAAAAGGCTTTTCTACAGATCGCACTTCACGATAAAGATAGAGACGTGACTAGATTCCTATGGATAAAGGACCCGACAAAACCACCATCAGAAGATAACATCATTTATATCAGATTTTATCGCGTACCATTTGGAGTAATAAGCAGTCCATTTTTGTTAAATGCCACAATAAAACTTCACTTAACTAATAATGATAAACCGAAAATCAGAGATACTGCCAACAGTATTTACGTTGATAACTTAGTAACTGGTACTTCATCTATCAGAGAAGCTTTAGAATTATACAAGGATTCTAAGGAGGCATTCCAACAGATATCTATGAATCTGAGAGAATGGAATTCAAATTCCAGCGAATTCATGGCACAGATTCCAGATGCGACGAACGATAAATGTGTCAAAGTATTAGGCTTAGATTGGAATTTAAAGGAAGATTCACTTCAATTAAGATTTAATATTGATTCTAACGCAAACAATAAACGAGAAGTATTAACCTTTGGTATGCCAGAATGTGGATCCGCGCAATACCTTATACTGCCGGAACGCGGATCCACGCTGAAACGACCCATCGCGACTATTTTCAATTTTCTGTAGTATTCCCATAACAATTAGGTCGAAAATAGCTTGATTGTATTCCTATTGAGTGATGTTATCATCCGATCGAATCAATTCATTCACTTTCGTTCATAACGTGTGACAATCTTTTGAAACATTCAGTCTTCTTCTGTGCGACATGTACTGTGTGAGGTGCGAGTTTTGTTTTCAAATTTTGAAGATAAATCTGGACAAAAGTAAGTAAATCTTTGTTTTTTCTTTATTTAAATCAGTGTTGTATAGTATTGAATAAAAATATTACTGATAAGTACGTAAAACCTTTCGATAAATAGGTATAAACTTTGATACTGACCGTTAGTCCCAACAAGTGTTAATTTGAATAATTCATAGGGTGAACGCTCCTAAGCTCGGCCCCCCCCCCAAAGGTCGGCACTGCGTTCTATTTCTGTCGATATTAGTGTTTTGTTGCCACTTAGGCATAATGGGTATTTTTTTTTATAAAGTTTGCACCGATGGGTAATAAAGTTTCAAATATGGGAACACTGGGCTGCACTGCTTTTCGCCAGTTGCCGTTTAAACGAGCGAGAGTTCGTACGTCGCGGAATAGTTTACAAAATTGCGAAATTCCGAGCGTCAGTTGGTAAGGAATAAATTACACATTATAGTACTTAGCACCTGCTGTTGCAATGTTATTGATTCTACGTAATATATTACATTGTTTTTTAATTATTTTAGGCGATTTTTTTGCACATTTGAAGAAAAAACAGGGGTGCCGGACTTAGGAAAATCAGTAGTATGGAGTACCTTAAGTCGGCAGGGGATGCCGACTTAAGGATTTGGGTTATTCCTAAGGTCGGCCCCCTTAGTATAAATTGGTATTATCTATATGGAAAACTGTCTGATTGTTTGTTTATAGTTCGTTTAAAAAATACAGGACAGGACAGGTAGGTAATGCGATACATTACTTATAAGTGGTTCAACCGCTTAAATTAATGAAATGTTTGAATATTTAATAAGGTAATTAGGTAATTCAACAATTAATTTCTTAAATAAAAAGTAATACACACCTAAAATGAGAAATCTAATTATTTTATTCTGAAATCAGCTTAATTATTTTTGTTTAAGGTTTATCAAACAGTTGACTAATAAAAGTCAAGATGGCTAAACCAAAAAAGAAAAAAAATGACTTGATAACGAAGAGCCGTCGTCCTCTTATGAATTACGACAGGAATAAAATAGCACATGCCATGGCAGATATATTGGACAGAGGTGTAAAAATCAAAACAGCTGCAGAAAAATATAATATTCCACGCTCAACTCTACAAGACAGAGTACATAATAAAGTTCCCATTAATTGTAAAATGGGAAGATTGACTATTCTAACACCAAACGAAGAAACTATCCTGGTTAGATGGTTAATAAAATTAGCTAAATGCGGATTCCCCAGAAAACGTGACGATTTATTAAATTCAGTCCAAGCCATTATAAAAGCGGATAAGAGACCATGTCCTTTTAAAAACCAAAGACCGGGGCGTAAATGGTATGAACTTTTCATTAAACGCCATCCTGAATTAAAGGAACGGATTCCAGAAACCATATCCAAAGCAAGGGCGGTTGTGAGCGAAGAATATATTAGGAAATGGTTTAGAGAACTAAAAAGCTATCTCACGGAAGTCAATGCTTTAGATATTTTAGAAGACCCGCAACGAATATTTAATGGAGATGAGACCAGTTTCAGCATGTGTCCCAAGTCTGGAATTGTTATAGCTCCCGTTGGATGGAAAAACGTCTATGATATTAAGTCCGGAAGTGAAAAGGAGACCATCACCGTACTTCTGGTATTCTCAGCTGCAGGAGAAACACTTACTCCCATGGTAGTTTTTCCGTACATTCGCCCACCGAAAGAAGTTATTAACAGCATGCATCCAAATTGGTTTTTAGGTCGGTCTGAAACCGGTTGGATGCGCAGCGAGATTTTTTTCGAATACATCGCTAACGGAGTAAGTCCCTGGCTTAGAGAAAATAATGTCAAAAAGCCTGTTTTGTTGTTAGTGGATGGACACAAATCCCACATGACACTAGAACTGAGCGATTTCTGCCACAAAAATGATATTATTTTGTATGCGCTGCCGGCGAATACAACCCACATGATGCAGCCAGCCGACGTCAGCGTTTTTCGCCCTCTTAAAGTAGAGTGGCGAAAAACAGTGAATCTGTGGCAGAAAGAAGAGCAAAACATGAAAAAAACTTTAAACAAAACTACATTTTGTCCATTATTGGAAAAAGTTTTACAAAATGACATGACGAATAGCATAAAAAATGGATTCCGAAAATGTGGATTATATCCATTTAATCCTGATGCCGTGGATTACACGAAGTGTGTAAAAAATACTATAGAAAATTTCCATGAACTGAATAATCTTGAAGAGGTAACCAATGAAGAAATTGACACAGCAATAAAAGTTATAAGAAATTTGGAAGGAAGGCTGAAAGAAATAGGGATTGATACCGATCTGTTAGTTAATATGATTCAGAATTCTTATAAAACTGCACAAATTAATAATAATAAAGAAGTCAATGCTATTAATGCAACAAACCAAAAAATAATGTCCGAAATCTCAAACACAGTCCAAAATAATGAGCAAAATTCATGTTATCAAGAAAACCCAAAAGAAACTTATAATATTGTAATCACTAGTGCTGAAATTCATACAGAAAAGAATATAATGCAAAAAGAATCCACAACTTCACAAAAAGCCATCCAAAATAAGTCCCTGGAGGATCATCTGACTTTAGATCTCGACAAAATGCCTATCATACTAGACAACACTAATAAAGAAAACTGTTTTTATGACGACACTCTTACTGGCGAATATACTGTGGGATTCAACGAAGTTTCAGACGACATCATCACAACGAGCCTAATACAAAATGCAATAGAGACTGGTAGTGACATAAGTATTAACTTAATTCAATCACCAAGGACAAGTATTTTAGACATTGCCACATCATCAAAGACTCCGCCTTTGCGATCTGGTTCTAGCACTCCTACTAGCAGACATCGTGTATCGCCTTATTTTAGAACTCATTTATTTTCACCGAAGTCCCTTGACTTTGGTAAAGCTCAGAAAAAAAAGGATACTATTCCATCAGCTATATCTTCTAAAGCTTGGCGTGATTACATGCAAGAAAAAGTAAGGGAAAAAGAAGATAAAGAAAATGCAAAACAATTAAGAAAAACTCGAATCCAAAAAAACAAAGACGAAAAGGCTAAGAAAAAAGCAGAATTAACAATCAAAAGAGATGAAGCTAGGAAAAAAACATCAAATAATAGAAAAACTAAAAAGTCAATTATCACTCCCCAAAAATGCAAATCTCCAACTGAAACAGTATCACATATTAAATGTGTTGGTTGTGATGAAGACTTAATAAGTGACGTAGAAGATGACGATTTAAAAAACATTGGTTGCGACCAATGTCCTCGCTGGTTCCATCTGAAGTGTACAGTTCTACGTGGTAAGCCATATACAGAAGTCGCTTCTAAAAAATTTGTATGCCATGTGTGTTAAATTTAACACAAACTTTTTAGGTAATTGTAAGACTGATAAAGATTAATTGTTCAAATATTTGTTCAATATTTGTTTTTTTTATGATATTTTAAATGCTAACAATATACATTCAGACAGCAATCATGTCAAATGTATGTACCTATATTTTAAGGACTAGTTCTAAAGATAAATCTGATCCTATTTTTATTTACCAAAGATAATTATTATGTTCGTATAATT
This sequence comes from Erebia ligea, assembly GCA_917051295.2. Classification (NCBI taxonomy): domain Eukaryota; kingdom Metazoa; phylum Arthropoda; class Insecta; order Lepidoptera; family Nymphalidae; genus Erebia; species Erebia ligea. The sequence goes on from OU785241.1 coordinate 7,819,140, forward strand.
GTTAAGAATCGTAATAGTTTTGAGCAAGACTGAGTTTTGTACACAAATTCAAAATTTTAGGTAAGTTCTTTTTATTCATAACTACCCTACCTATCATAGTTATAATAAAAGTATTATTTAGAAATGAAAAGATTAGGTATATTTTAACTAGAAATATTGTTATATTCTATTTGCTAGTGGGTGTTGTTTTTGAAACTTATAGACATATTTTAATTAAACTGTTAAATGAATGTTGTTATGCCTAACGTAATTGAGGTATATTTTATGTTTTTCGGAGAGTATTTTCAAAGTGTTCCTAACTTTTATTTTTTATGTGAAAATAATTTGATTTCCTACTTATCGCTTTTTATGTAAAAATAATTAAAACTGTTTAACTTTTTACACTGTTTTTATTTTTTAGACTATGTAATTACGTGCATGGAGACTATAATAGTACTTAGTATCCGTTTATACATAAGCTAAGTTTAATCATAATATTATTTAAATTAAATCATTTATTCTGCAAGCAAAGTCAGGCTGTGTTACATGTTTTCCTTCAGACGCCATTGAATAACGAGAGGGCCGACTTTGCGAACACAAAAGCCGGACTTACGAACATGAGTGCCGAGCTTAGGCAAATTAGTACTTTTTTTTTAAATGATTAAAAAAAAATACTTCTTCATAAATAAGTTCGGTTTTTAAAATTGGCTTGCACAGTCAAAAGTATAAAGTATTAGAAAAAAAAACATCGTATTTTAATTGCTTAGAATGACGCATTTACGAATTTTCTAATGTGACACGACCCTTAAAGTGCCGACTTTTAGAACTTGGTATTATTATTTTACTATGAATGAGTTTTAGATACAATTTTGAAGTTAGTTTTATAAAAAATTCACAGAAATATAACAACTGCAGTAAACACGCATGCATGGTTTTGTCTAAATTCTTGTCGAAACTTGTACAAACCGATTTGAGCGCGGATCCGCGTTCCGGCTTTCAGAATATTTGTGTACAGGATGTTTAAAATTATTTTGAGCCTCGTATGCCGGAACGGATCCGCGAATTATTTAAAAATAAGTCATTGAATTATGTTTTTAAAACGTATTCAAGATAAATTTAGTAGTTTTTAAGATCTTTGTCTAGTTAATTATTTTTTTATTACTTATCAATAACTTTCAATTTTCTGAAAGGCTGAGCCTGAAACTTATCAATTATTTAAATTATATCCTGTACATGAACAACAAATACTAAAATTAGATAAATATTATATGGAAACGAAATTATTTAATTTTTAATGTGCTTCAGTATTATTAACAGAACTTCACAATTATGTCAATAGATGGCGCTCTGTACAAGTTTATGAATACCGCGAGGTCTCAGTTCGGGGCGAACCACTAGTATGTAATAGGCATTTATCGCGTAATTAATTTAATTAATTAAGTATCAATAAATCTGTAATCAAATTCAAATAATAAACGTAACAACAAAAGGAAGACTTCTCGATTGGTGATAGCGGCCACACCTGCATAACTCTACCTATTTGATAGTTGCAGATTACTTTTAAAAATTTGTTTTAGTTGATTATTACTTAAAAAAACCGGCCAAGTGCGAGTCGGACTCGCGCACCGAGGGTTCCGTACAAACCTGTAGTAAGTTTTAAATTATTAAAAAAAAACTACTTACTAGATCTCGTTCAAACCAATTTTCGGTGGAAGTTTGCATGATAATGTACATCACAGATGTAGTACTAAACAGATACCGCGCTCGGAACATGGAAGTGCGGCCAAAATTTATTCGAGTGTGCGTGACAGCACTGTCTGAACACATGCATCAGTGTGCGTGAAATGTTGCCAGATTAATGAAAAAGTGCCAAATTAATGAAAGAAAATGTATTTGTTGGTTCTTTCTTTATGCCTTACGATTTCAACGACATAATAATATGGTAGGAGAATAGCTTGTATCCTGGAAAAGGAGATGCGCATATTACTGTTTTTTTTTATCCACTACAAGTTAGCCCTTCACTGCGATCTCCCCTGATACTGTGGTGGTACGCTGGCTACTTTGGAGCTACGCTGAGTACTTTAGCGGTACGACGAATACTTTCAAGATATACCAGTTAAATTGGTGGTACGTAGACTACTTTGGAGGTAGGCCGACTACTTTAGAGGTACGCCGGCTACTTTGGTGGTACGCAGGCTACTTTTAAGGTACGCCAGCTACTTTAGAGGTACGCCGGCTACTTTGGAGGTACGTAGGCTACTTTTAAGGTACGCCAGCTACTTTAGAGGTACGCAGGCTACTTTGGTGGTACGCAGGCTACTTTTAAGGTACGAAAGCTACTTTAGAGGTACGCAGGCTACTTTGGAGGTACGTAGGCTACTTTTAAGGTACGCCAGCTACTTTAGAGGTACGTACGTACCTCGTACAGCTCTGCGTACCTCGAAAGTAGCTGGCGTACCTTAAAAGTAGCCTACGTACCTTAAAAGTAGCTTGCGTACCTCTAAAGTAGCCGGCGTACCTCTAAAGTAGCTGGCGTACCTTAAAAGTAGCCTACGTACCTTAAAAGTAGCTTGCGTACCTCTAAAGTAGCCGGCGTACCTCTAAAGTAGCTGGCGTACCTTAAAAGTAGCCTACGTACCTCCAAAGTAGCCTGCGTACCTCTAAAGTAACTGGCGTACCTTAAAAGTAGCCTGCGTACCACCAAACTTGCCGGCGTACCTCGAAAGTAGCTGGCGTACCTTAAAAGTAGCCTACGTACCTTAAAAGTAGCTTGCGTACCTCTAAAGTAGCCGGCGTACCTCTAAAGTAGCTGGCGTACCTTAAAAGTAGCCTACGTACCTCCAAAGTAGCCTGCGTACCTCTAAAGTAACTGGCGTACCTTAAAAGTAGCCTGCGTACCACCAAACTTGCCGGCGTACCTCTAAAGTAGCTGGCGTACCTTAAAAGTAGCCTACGTACCTCCAAAGTAGCCTGCGTACCTCGAAAGTAGCTGGCGTACCTTAAAAGTAGCCTGCGTACCTCCAAAGTACCCTACGTACCACCAAAGTAGCCTGCGTACCTCGAAAGTAGCTGGCGTACCTTTAAAGTAGCCTGCGTACCACCAAAGTACCCTACGTACCACCAAAGTAGCCTGCGTACCTCGAAAGTAGCTGGCGTACCTTAAAAGTAGCCTACGTACCACCAAAGTAGCCTGCGTACCATCTGCGTACCAAGCAGCTGGCGTACCAATAAATTAATCGGCGTACTTCGAAATAAGCCGGCAGCGTAGCTGTTTCACAAAAAAAAACTATCTACTAACAGCCCATTTACACCTTCTTTAATTTATGGGAAAATATTTCAACGTAAATTAGCAACACTGATAGATATCGTTGAGGTTTTGTGTTTCAAGTCATCAGCAATTAATTATCATGGAAAAAAAATCTAACAGAATGAAAATATAAATTTTTGCCTATGAAACGAAACACCATCTTCCTTTTTTAATTTTTGGTAACAATTTTGACAGTGTTTCAAGACACAAGACGGCATTATTTCGAGAAACTTGTCTACACACACGTCACGTCAAAACTTCTCGACGCGTCGCATCCAACTAACTGAGAATTGTATTTGCTTTTCGTTTTGTATTCGCTTTGTTGGCGCGTCTGCCGTATTCCGAGCGCGGTATCTGGTACTACATCTGTGATGTACATCATATATTTTTTTTAGTTTTATCATTCTCTTATTTTAGATGTTTTTGGGGGGGGGGGGGGGGGGGTGGGACACACATTTTACCACTTTGGAAGTGTCTCTCGCGCAAACTATTCAGTTTAGAAAAAAATGATATTAGAAACCTCAATATCATTTTTGAAGACCTATCCATAGATACACCCCACACGTATAGGTTTGATGAAAAAAAATTTTTTGAGTTTCAGTTCTAAGTATGGGGACCCCCAAAATTTATAGTTTTTTTTCTAGTTTTGTGTGAAAATCTTAATGCGGTTCACAGAATACATCTACTTACCAAGTTTCAACAGTATAGTTCTTATAGTTTCGGAAAAAAGTGGCTGTGACATACGGACGGACACACAGACAGACATGACGAATCTATAAGGGTTCCGTTTTTGCCAAATATGGCTACGGAACCCTAAAAAGACTGTTCAATTAGACTGCGAAAAGAAATAAAGACTGTATTTAGTAATGATCTAGCCTTTTATTTATAAAATCCTTGGGTGCCACGAATGGACCAAACGAAATGGATAGCACTTAGGTGGAACAATCAACGGGACAGTGGTTCAAACAAGGCTTTTTGTGTATTTATGCTTAAAAGTAAAAAAAATACTTGGGTATAAGGCCTAATAAACTGATGAATCATAATATTATATTTATATCCATACTAGATGATGCCCATAGCTGGCCATAGCCTATGACATAGGCTATGGCCAGCTATCCCGGGCCAGCTATCCCGGGGAATGACATAGGCCCTATGTCATTCCCCGGGATACAATCTATCCCTGTGTGGCGAAGTCCTGCGAGACATGCTGAACCCTCGGGAATGTCCGTTCCGACTCGTTTTCGGTCGGGATACTCCCGAGTGTTCCAGTCAGTGAATTCTGAACCCCGACGCTGGGAGGCCGCGTATACGCATTTATTTGTCCGGCTAATTCACTCAATACCAACTAATTATTATACCATACCTACTTATTGTAACGTCCGTATTCGCCATTAGTGTTTATCATAAATCTATAGACTTTTGTATTTTCAATTAAATAAGCAACTTTCAAATTAAATAATAAATATTCGTAAATTACATTGGGTTTGTTTAACTTCGATCCTAACATTCCCATACCTGTACCAAATTTCATCAAAATTGGTTGAACGGTTGGGCCGTGAAAGCGTAGCAGACAGACAAACTTTCGCATTTATAATATTAGTATGGATACTTTTAGTGTTATGGCAGTTTGTTAAGTGGTCAAATAGTAGGTAGCATCCTTACCCTACTCATTCATAAAAGCATTGTAACTAACGACATAAGTTTCTTTTTTGAACTGTTTGGGATGATGGCTATGTCAAAAATAAATTATTTCTTAGGGATTATTATATTTGACGACATCCGTGGCGTAGTGTTGAGGGCTGTTGCCTTAACGTGCGGAGGTCCCGGGTTCGATCCCCGGCAGGGTTTGGAAATTTATAATTTCTGAAATTTCCCTGGTCTGGCCTGGTGGGAGGCTTCGGCCGTGGCTAGTTACCACCCTACCGGCAAAGACGTGCCGCCAAGCGATTTAGCGTTCCGGTACGATGCCGTGTAGAAACCAAATAGGGGTATGGGTTTAATTAACTGCCATGCCTCTAACAGGTTAGCCCGCTACCATCTTAGACTGTATCATCACTTACCATCAGGTGAGATCGCAGTCAAGGGCTAACTTGTAGTGGATTAAAAAAAAAAAAAAGGATCTTCCAAAAGACCTAAAATTCACATCCTCGGTTAGTTTTAAGTTTGATAACCATTTTAAACTATAAAGAAGAAAAAAAGTGTTGAAATTTGATGACGTCACAACTATGTATTTAATACAAACTTCCATACTAGAAGCGCGTTTTTAAGTTTGATAAAGAGTTGCTGATTTGTCATCATACCAATTGTGATCTTTAAAGATTGCTTAACAGAGCTTTGTTATGCAGAGTTCTGAACTTGTGGTTATCGTTCAGGTAACTAGTGATGAACTCCGGTGGGTTTCTAGCTAGGAACAGTTCTAGACACATATATTTAGCTGCTGTAAGGCGTTTTCTCTCGGCGCTTGAGCGGCAAAGGTTCTTATGAGCGTGTGAACCGAAATTTGTGGCCACTTTATCTACCAGTTGGGCGGTTACTTGTTGGTTTGGTTCATCTTCTAGGATTGGCTGAAAATAAACATAACGTATAGTTCCTAGAACTCTGACCTTGGACCTGCGCAGTGGGTGATTTGTTGATCTACTACATGATGCGCAACTTCGTCCGCTTGGATTTAGGTTTTAAATATATTCTACAAGGCGATGCCCGCGACTTTGTCCGCATGGATTGGTGTTTTTTTGAGTGCCTCGGGAACTCTTCAATTTTCCGGGATAAAACGTAGCCTATGTCCTTCCCCCGGGATATAACCTATCTCTGTACCACCTTTCATCGAAATCGGTTGAGTAGTTGGCCGTGAAAGCGTAGCAGACAGACAGACTTTCGCATTTATAATATTAGTATGGATTTTCCGGGATTTGTCTCTCCGTGACCTATATTATTCTCCAGGTCCTCAACTATACCCATGCATACGTTAACCGTTGCACTGTTGCAGCGTGTTTGATGGACAAAATAAACACACTTTCGTATTAATTACTAGCTGATGCCCGCGACTTCGTCCGCGTGAATCGAGGTTTTTCGGTTCCCGCGGGAACTCCTCAATTTTCCGGGATAAAAAGTAGCCTATGTGTTATTCCAGACTATAATCTATCTCTGTGCCAAATTTCATACAGATCCGTTCAGCCGTTGGGGCGTGATTGAGTAACAAACATCCATACATCCATACATGCACACATCCATACATCCATACATCCATCCAAACTTTCGCATTTATAATATTTATTTGATACATTTGTATGGACATGAGGACAGACGGTGGGGGTATTTGTGTTCCGCGCATTGGCAGAACAACCTTTCTCTACGCGTCCTTTAGATGTTCTCTTAAACAATCACAAGATTTTGCCCGCGACTTCATCCGCGAGGACTACACAAATTTCAAACCTCTATTCTACCCCCTTAGGGGTTGAATTTTTAAAAATCCTTTCTTAGGTGATACCTACGTCATAAAAGCTGCCAAATTTCAGCCAAATCCGTCCAAGTTTGAACTGTGCGTTGATAGTCAGTCAGTCAGTCACATTTTCCTTTTATATACTTATTCAGATAATATTAGTACTGACTTTGAGTACCTGGCTAATTTTGGGCCGACCTGGGGATCGAACCCAGTACCAAGTCCTCCGGAGTTGAACACGCGAGCCACTAGTCCAACGAGACAATAGAAATGAGGAATAATAAGCCGAGAAGATAATCAACTCAAACTCAATTTATTTAAAACATGTATAGTCCATTCATTTTAGATTTTTTCGCGGCAAAATTTATAACTCTTTGAAACCACTGTGGTTTTATACCTATGAGTGAGTACACACAACTAGAAATAGAAAATAAATAGAAATTAAATAACTTTTTTTTTAACGCATCATAGCTTGTAAACTATAACTCCTATCACCATAAATGTTATGAACTTGTTTGTAGGTAATTTATTAAGGAACAATGTTATCTTTGACAGTTTTGTCCTAGCTTGTATAGTTTTCTTGAAAATCTAGAAAATCTGCAAAATGGCACACTTTTCAAGGCGGGGAGGGGGGTGGGGGGGGGGGGGTGGGGGGGGGGGGGGCGGGTGGGAGAGTTATTTTTTTTAATGTACTCACTCATATAGGTATAAAACCACAGTGGTTTCAAAGAGTTATAAATTTTGCCGTTTTGCCCATACATTGAAATCTAGAATGATAGTAGGACATGTAGGTATCTTATGTTACGTCATATTTTGACTCTACCGCCGGTTCGGAAAGGAAATTCAACTCACCGCGAATCGAATCCACTGCCAAATCTGAGCTCTTGATATCTCAGCGGTGGCCGAATCTTCAATGTTCCCGCTGTAGAAGAAATGTCCAATCCCCGCCAACCAGTGATAAACAAATAGTATGGAAACCGCCACATTGTGTTTCAGCCCTTGCATGGTCACGCCACCGCTGGGAAGCGATAATAGCTCCTGTGGCGTGATCACAAGGTCAAATTTACGATGGATTTGGTTTGGAGTTCCGCTGGTCTTCTTCCAAAGCTGATATTGAAAAAAAAAACCGCTGTAAATGCGTACTATGCGTATTTTGAGCATTAATATAAAATACTAGCTGATGCCCGCGACTTCGTCCGCGTGGATCGTGACACACACACGTACCTACAGAAGAATTTGTACTAATACTATCTACCGTACCGAAGGGACGAACGTCAAATGTTTGACAGGAAAGTTAAGCTTAAAACAGTTTATATGGGAAAATGAAATTGTTGTTTTTACTATCTTCCTCGCAATTTTTCCATATTTTCTCAACGTTTAAACCTTCCCTGGACTACGACAAACATTTCAAAACCAAAATCAGCTAAATCGGCCCAGCCGTTCTCGAGTTTTAGCCAGACAAACGAACAGCAATTGAATATGTGAAAGTTTGGATGTTTGTAAATTTTAAAGTTGTTTTTGGTCCCAGAAAATAAAAGAGTTCCTGCGTGAATCAAAAAACCTTACTCCATGCCAACTCTAGAGCGTCAGCATCAAAAAAATATCTTTATTGACCCACACATTTTCTAAGTACAATTTAATAAATTAACTTATAGTAACTATACTTAATTTAAAACTATGTGTGATAGGTCATAATGCGGTCAATATTATGTTCAATCCCTTGCATGGTCACCCTGGGAAACGATATATTATAATATGCTTTTTTAATGCATTCTATTCGGTATTCAAAGATCTGTTTTTTTTATTCCACTAAAAGTTAGCCCTTGACTGAGATTTCACCTGATGGTAAGTGATAATGCAGTCTAAGATGGTAGCGGCTAACCTGTTAGGGGTGTGTCAGTTATATAAAAACCATACCCCTTATCGGTTTCTACACGGCATCGTACCGGTACGTTAAATCGCTTGGCGGTACGTCTTTGCCGGTTGAGAGGTAAGCAGCCGAAGCCTCAGATCAGACCATAGAAAATTCAGAAATTATATATTCCCAAATTGACTCCGCCGGAAATCGAACCCGGGACCTCCCTCGTTAAGACAACAGCGCTCAACACTGCGCCAGGGAACTCTAAGAACCTAGATTTTTTGACGTTCTGCTATACCAACAGGGAGCAAAAAATACGGAAGTAGCAGAAAATTACTTGATAGAAATTAGATTCGCTGTTAATTCCTTTTTAGAAAAAAGTAAATTTTCACTCGAATAAAAAAATGACCTTTCGACGGTCGACCTTCGTTTTTGTTTTCGTGCATAAGTCGTTTTTACTTTTGTTTTTATAATAAAACTAGATGATGCCCGCGACTTCGTCCGCTTGGATTAAGATTTTTGATTCCCGCGGGAACTCTTTAAATTTCCGGGATAAGCAGTAGCCTATGTCCTTTCCCGGGATATAACCTACCTCTATACCAAATTTCAGCAAAATCGGTTGAAAAGATGGGCTGGGAAAGCGTAGCAGACAGACAGACAGACAGACACACTTTCGCATTTATAATATTAGTATGGATTTTGTGCCCTTGAATGCTTTAAGAATTTAGTAAACGTTACCGATTATAGAAAGAGAATGGACACGAAACGTATGTAAGTTGGCTAGGGGGCAGGCTGGTTTAGTTTCATGTCAGAAAAACGTGTTACCATGGTCTGGAAATCGAACCCGGGACCTCGTAAAAAGTAGTTGAACATGCTAACCACTAGACCAACGAGACAGTAACTTTTTTTTTTAACCACTGCAAGTTAGCCCTTGATTGCGATCTCACCTGATGGTAAGTGATGATGCAGTCTAAGATGGTAGCAGGCTAACCTGTTAGTGGCATGGCAGTTATATTAAACCCATACCGCTATTTAGTTTCTACACGGCATCGTACCGGAACGCCAAATCGCTTGGCGGCACGTCTTTAACGGTAGGGTGGTAACTAGCCACGGCCGAAGCCTTCCACCCGGCCAGACTAGGGAAAATTCAGAAATTATAAATTTCCAAACCCTGCCGAGGATCGAACCCGGGACCTTCGCACGTCAAGGCAACAGCGCTCAACACTGCGCCACGGAGGTCGTCAAAAATTCACATACTAAGCGAGGCACCTTACCTCGTTTACATGGGGAACGATACGAGAATCGTAGACCATAAAACCGTCCACTCCGGCGTCTATTTCCTTTGCTTTTGCTTCCAGAACCTTGTTGATGATCGCCTTTGACCTGTCCAGAATATACCTAAGTCATAAGTCATAAATATTTATTCAATTTAGGTAGGTAGGTACACTACACATATTGACGTCCAGTTACATAAAAAAAAAAAAAACCGACTTCAAAAACCACAAACACTAAAAAGTAAAAAATATTTTAATTTATTATGTATACAAGAGTTAATTTAGTTCTATAATAACATTTTTTGGAGTCGGTACCAATTAGCCGCATGAACCTTCTACCTACTCTTCATTATTGTTGACGTGACTCCACATTGGCACCGACTCCAAAGATACTGTTTACAAGACTATCACACTGATCGCGAGCAATTTACTCTTATCCATGAGGAGTTCCGTTCTCCATCTCCGGAGATATTCATCAGATCTTCACCAAATTGAATTGGGACCACACGGGAAGCACCAGCTTTCAAATAAAAAAAGAATCATCCAAATCGGTCCACCCAGTCAAAAGTTCTGAGGTAACAAACATAAAAAAAAAAAAAAAATAAAAAAAAATACAGTCGAATTGAGAACCTCCTCCTTTTTTTGAAGTCGGTTAAAAAAAAAAATACAGTCGAATTGAGAACCTCCTCCTTTTTTTGAAGTCGGTTAAAAAAAAAAATATGATGGTGATAATCAGTAACGGTATCTTAAAACTAAAGCTACGAGGGTTCCAAACGCACCGTGGTCTGAGAAGAGCCCACAACAAACTCAGCCAGGTTTTTTTTTTTTCATTAACACCATCTCACATATCATCTTAACTAAGGAACTATCAGAGCCATTACAGCAAACTATTGCCAAGCTTCCTTGTCATATTAGAATATGTTATTCATCTTAATATTATTAGTTATTACATCTCTCTCTGCATCGTATTCCTCATTACTGAGGGTCGTGATCCCTTTCCATTAATGAAATAATGGTAGGAGTTTCCATGGGATAATCATGCGGTGGGTTCCCACATCCTTTCGCATAACATTAGTTATTACATAGGATTAATTCATAACACAAACTAGCTGATGACCGCGATTTCGTTTGCGTGGATTAAGAATTTTTTAATTCCCACGGGAACACTTTGATTTCCCGGGATAAAAAGTAGCCTATATCCTTACTCGGGGTACAATCTAACCCTGTACAAAATTTCATCAAAATCGGTCGGATAGATGAGCTGTGAAAGCATAGCAGACTGACAAACAGACACACTTTCTTATTTATAATATTAGTATGGATTATGGAACTATGGATAACATCATATGGGTCACTTCTTTAAATCTCTACATATCTAAATAATACTGAAAAACTTTTGTTTTTAGGGTTTCGTACCAAAATGGTAAAAATGGAACCCTTATGGTGCGACTTTCTCCGTCCGTCCGTCCGTCTGTCACAGTCGATTATTTCAGTAACTATTAAAGCTATCGACATGAAATTTGGAATAATAATAATAAAGCCTTTATTCCATTTTAGAACACGATTACATTTTTGTTATAAAATGTCTCTTAAAACGGAGTGCCTGTTGGCATAGGCCTCCTCCAACTCTCTCCACTGGTGCCTGTCTAGCGCCACTCTGGTCCAGTGTGACCCCAAAGTTAGTCGGAGGTCGTCCTCCCAGCGTCTAGCTTGGCGACCTTTTTTCCTTTTGCTATCTCTGGGGTACCAGTGTGTCACTAGCTTGCTCCACTTCTCTTCTTTCCCTCTCAGCATGTGGCCAGTCCATCTCCATTTCTGCTGGTCAATACGTTTCAATATGTCTGTGACCCTGGTTCTTGATCTTATATCACAGTTTAGAACTTTGTCCTTTAACCTCACACCCAGCATACTTCTCTCCATTGCACGTTGGCATTTCGCTAGCTTATCTCTGTGATGTGAAGTTAGTGACCAGGTTTCACATCCATATGTTATGCATGGGAGAATGCAAGTGTCAAAAGTCTTTTTCTTTATTTGTATGCTCAACTCTTTACTTTTCATTATTTCTCTCAGAGACCAATATTTACCCCATCCATATGCTATTCTTTTGTCTATTTCTTTGGCCATTTGGTCTCTGGGAGATATAATCTGGCCCAAGTACACATACTCGTCGACAAATTCAAAATTGATGCCATCTATTATTATATCCACCTTTACTGAGTTGGTCATCATTTTTGTTTTGTTAGCATTCATCTCCAGTCCCACCAGTCTACTCTCTTCCCTTAAATTTTGGACCATAATTTCTAGTTTTTTGGGGTCTTCTTCTAACAACACTAAATCATCTGCAAACCTAAGGTTGTTGAGACGTCTGCCGTTTATGTTAAGACCATACTCTTCCCAATCCATTTTTCTGAAGACTGTCTCAAGTACAGCTGCAAAAAGTTTAGGCGATAAGGGGTCCCCCTGTCTTACTCCTCTCTCTATGGGGAATGATTTACCCGTAGATTCCAACTTTATGCTTGCCTTACTTTTTTGGTAGATACTTCGGATGATGTTGATGTAGACCTCGTTGATTCCTTGTTCCTTTAAGCTCCACCATATGTGTTTGTGATATAAACTGTCAAATGCCTTAGAATAATCGATGAACGCCATGTATAATGGTTTTTGGAATTCATTGTACTTCTCCACTAGTTGTTTGAGTGTGTGAATATGGTCTATAGTGCTGAAATTTTTCCTAAAACCTGCTTGCTCAACTGGTTGATTCTCATCTAGTACATTTGACACTCTATCTAATATTATTTTTGCAAACACCTTATAAATGTTAGACATCAAGCTTATCGGCCTATAATTACCTATGTCATCCATTGCCCCTTTTTTGTACAGGAGAATAATGTGTGCTTCTCCCCATTGATCTGGAATTAACCCTGTGAGCAGGATATCGTTGAATATTCTTGCTAGAGTTGGACTTAGTTCTTCAATTGTACCTCTCATCAATTCATTTGGAATTTTGTCCGGGCCAGGTGCTTTTTCTAGTTTTTGTTGCTTGATGGCTTTCTCGACTTCCGATACCAGGATATGGGGTATAGATTCACTACCCTTCTCTGGTTGAGGTGTTTCTTGTTGAGTTGCATGCAGTAGGTTTGAATTTGTATTCGAAATAGAATTAGAATAGAGTGTTTTATAGTAATTTGTTGCTATTTTTTGTATCTCGCTCCTTTTTGTGGTAGTATTTTGTTTGTGCCTTAATTTGGGAATCCACTCCTTGCCCTTTTCCCTCAGTTCTTTCAAAGCTTTTTTAGTGCCGCCTGTTTTTTCAATGCGTTCTTTTAGTTTTTGGATTCTTCTCGTTTTTCTGTCATTCCTTAAGCTTTCTCTTATTCTTTTACTTATATTATTTAATTTCATTTGGTTTTCTTTATTTTTTGCATTGGGGATTAATAACCTTCTTTCTTCTAACAGTTTCATTGTTCTTTCACTAAGCTTATTTTCCTTTGTGCTATTTGTTATTCTTTTGGTCATTCCTATGAGCTTGGATTCAATATTTTTGTACTTTTCCATTACGTTTAGTTCAGAGTTAGCAACATCTTTGATAGTTACTATTTCAGATTTCTCCAGCTTTCTGAATTGTTGTTCTGTTGGTTTTAATCCTTTAGGTTGTATATTTATCCTGGATAATTTTGGCGGGAGGAGATTTAAACTGCAGCGTACCATTCGGTGGTTTGTATTAAAGTTAAGATTTTGTACTACATGTGTGTCACTGAAAGATTTGACTTTGTTGGTAATGATATAGTCAATCTCATTTTTATACCTCCCATCTGGGGATATCCAGGTCCATTTCGTTTTGGGATTTTTTTCGAAGACAGAGTTGAGTAACATTAAATTATTTTCTAGTAGGAAACCAATTAATTTATACCCGTTCTTACTTCTCTTTCCTTTCCCAAATTTCCCCATTACAAATTCTTCCCCTGATTCCCTCGCGCCGACCTGGGCGTTGAAGTCGCCCATGACGACCAGATGGTTACTGGCATACTTTCCTACAACTTCCGAAAGACTGTTGTAGAATCGATCTATATCACACTTATCGGCCTGTTCAGTAGGTGCATACGTTTGTATTATTGTCCAGTCTTTCTTGTAATTAGGGATGTTCATGTGCAGCACCGCTATTCTATCATTTATTCCTTCAAATCCCTTAATTTTGCTTTTCAGTTTTATGTTAATCAAGAATCCGACTCCTCTATGGCCAGCAGTCTCGCCTTTGTGGAACATAATGTAGTCTTTGTATTCTTCTATTCCTTCCCCTTCTCTTCTCATCTCACTTATTCCTACTATATCCCAATTCAAGCTTGATAGTGCCAATTCTAGCTCTTGTAAGCTTTCAGGTGTTCGGAGTGTTCTGGTGTTTAGAGTACATATGTATAGAGAGTTATTCTTAGTTTTGGGTTGTTTGAACTGGTAATAGTTTTTACATTGCCGTTGGTATGTTTTCTTAGTTGGAGGGTGTTGGTCATACTTCTCCGCGGGGACCAGCCGTATTGGAGAAGATTTTTCTATGCTAATATTTGTTTGTTGTTGCTTTTTCTCTGTTAGGTTTCGTTCCAGGTTAGTTGTTGAGATAAGTGTTCTTGTCGGACATGGAGTATGATCGCTCACGCATAAGTTGAAATGCGTTTGTTCTTTGAATTTTTTTAGTAGAGGTGTTATTCTTGTAGTTGGGGCTTGGTGTCTCAGCGTTTCTTTTCCTCTTTTCGTTCTCGCGAAAGTTATTAGTTTTTGCCTTACGTTTCTCTATGGTTTCCTTTGTGTAATCGTGTGTTATGTAGGTATTTTCTCTCATTTTCTTTTTGTTCCTTAGTATTTGTACTTTCTTTAGCAGAGTTGTTGTTGTAAGCAGAATAGGTCTTATTTTTTCGTTGTCTATTCTTTTGCCGAGGCGTTGTACCTTATTAATCTCACTGCTCTCCAATGGCACATCTAATTCCTTTATGGTTTTAATCACTAAAGTATTCAGTTCTTCCATATTCTCGCCACTAGTTTCTGGGATTCCATGTATGACAACGTTATTTTTTCTGGCGTTTACGTCTAGATTCTGCAATTTCTTGTTCAATTTTTCCACTTCGAGTTTAAGTTTTTCATTTTCGGCTATTATTGGTTGTATCTTTTCGTCTAACGTTTTTAACACTGTTGCTGTTATGTTTTCCGTTAATTGTGTTGTTTGTTTTTGTAACTCTTCCTTCATTTTGTCCAAAAGCAATGACATCTCCCCTGACAGTTGGGTAGCCATCTTTACCAGCGCGCGATTTCTTTAATATACTTGTGTTGATGTATACGTTCGCATACAAAATCGCCAAAGAGCGCAATGTACATCAAAGTCCAGCACGCAATGTACTACGAAGTTGTTTCCTTGTGCCAAAGAGCGCAATGCACACCGAAGTTCAGCGGGCAGTGTACTACGAACGGAAGTTGTTTCTGAGTCAATGTTGGTAGCCTTGATTTCTTCCTACTGGTTTTTTGACAGCTAATTCAAAACACCGACATAACCTCGAATTTCACACGGTGTAAGATTGCTTTTCACTTCGCTATTTTCCTTGTTTCGTGAAAACTGATAGCAATTATTATTTATTGGCACTTCGCGAATACGGTTTAGTGTTTTCTGTCACTGCTTAACTGGATTAACACACGGATAACATTTAATAACATGGGAGCGACTGACAACACGTCCTTACTGTTATGCGCCGGAAATTTGGAATAGTTGTGTATAATAGTGGCCTAACATCATTAAAATAAAAAATAATCGAAAATTATTTTTAGTTTAATTAAAAAAGGGGGAAAATCGGGGGTTTGAAATTTCAAAGTATGATAACTATACTGAGCAGGATATCATATGAAAGGGCTATAATACTTCTACATTCTAAAACAGATTTTTATTTATGCATAATAGTTTTTGATTTATCGGGCAAAATGTCGAAAAAAATACCGTCCCCCCCCCCCCTTAATTAATATTAACAATAAACCTCTACAAACAAAGTTAGTTTTGCGGTTCATTAAATTCACTAATCGTAAAGCTTACTACAGGTTTGTACGGAACCCTCGGTGCGCGAGTCCGACTCGCACTTGGGCGGTTTTATTTTACAACTAGTTACTACTTTTCAAAACACTTCATAAGTATACCTATTCGAAAATTATATTTAGGTCTGAAATGGTAACCCGGACAAACGTACTCGTACCTACATATATATGAAATTATTATGGTAATAGGACATAATATTGATAATTTTATAATAATCATAATAATGTACTAAATGGTTAATCATTAAAGTACAATATAATAAAAATAGAATACTACTGATTGTGACAATGTAGTGTAGCGCCATTAAATTTATTGACATTTTTGCACTATAGTTATTATTAATTAATGTACCTAATTCATTGGTTTCATTTGGACAGAAGTAATTATTTGCATGCGATTTCATGGCTGATTGTGGCTTGGTTTCTTGTTTAACTGTAAGACCCCTTTTGTATACCTACAATCTAGCAAATAAAGGATTTATTTATTTATTTATTTATAGTATTATAATATTAAGTACTTAGTATAGCATATATAATATATATTATATTTATAAATGCGCAAGTGTTTGTTTATTCATTTGTCCTTCAATCTGCAAGGCAACGGATAGCCATGATTTTTGCATGAGTATAGTTGAGGACCTGGGGAGTGACATAGCATAGGCTACTTTAACCCGAAAATCATAGACATTACAAAATCAAAATCCAGTTATCTTGGATGGATTTTTATCAGACATACTTATGAGACATGTAACAAACAACTGATAAGTAGGTACCAATAATTATTATCAGGCAACATAGTTAAAACTGTCACCTTTCACCTATCGGTACCAATTAATGAACTAGGGGTATGTTCCGATATACACTGCAAGCACTGTTTTTTTTATTTTTTACTAGCTGATGCCCGCGACTTCGTCCGCGTGGATTGAGGTTTTTCGGTTCCCGCGGGAACTCTTTAATTTTCCGGGATAAAAAGTAGCCTATGTGCTATTCCAGACTATAATCTATCTCTGTGCCAAATTTCATCCAGATCCGTTCATCCGTTGGAGCGTGATTGAGTAACAAACATACATCCATACATCCAAACTTTCGCATTTATAATATTTATTTGATTTTGTACCAAAGAGTTATACAATATGCAGAAAAACAGAAACATAGTGGACAAGGAAACACTTATCTCTATAAGAGATCTCTACCAGTGACACTTGGCAGTGAGAAAGGTTGTGAAGGAAGAATGGGTACAACAAGATATTATGAGATTGTACTGTAAAGTGTGACGTCGATTTAGTATACTGCGAAGCCATTCCTTTATAGTTAGCTATACTGGTTATTGTTTAAAACGGAACGCAGTCAGCACTGAGAGCACCTTGCCTCGAAAACGCCAGTGCTCACAGTACAAAAATGGCGACGATTTATGACGTCATATGTTTTCCTACGATACTGCGACAGTATACTGTCAGTCCATAACGGAACGAATTTCTCCCCAGTAAGAGCACTGAACTGTGCTCGCAGTGTATATCGGAACATACCCTAGATCTAATATACCTACTGCACTTACCACTACCACTACAGCTCTTTAACGTTCCACTGCTGGGCACAGGCTTCCACTCTCATAGGAGAGAAGGAATTAGAGCTTAGACCCGCCACGCTGCTCCAATGCGGGTTGGCGGGCTTTAACGACTATTATCATGTTCGTTATAATAACCGGGACCGACGGCTTAACGTGCTCTCCGAGGCACGGGGGTGAAACACCGCCAACTTCCGAACTCCGGGCTAGTACTGAGAATTTATTTTTAGAAAAACCCAAGATTTGTTACGGCCCGACCCGGGACCTCATCGGTTGCAGTCGAACATGCCAACCACTAGACCAACGAGGCAGTCCTGCACTTAGTAGCTCCTATCTAAAACAACGGTATGTCTTTACGGTAAAATACCTTTCGACCAGGAATAGTCCAGAATAGTGATGCAGACTCAGACGAGTTAAGCTACAGTTTAATAATATTAGTGTCACGTTATGTTTAGTAATAATTATATACTTATATGCTTAGTTATAATTTTAGTGGGTAGATAATATACACTCGGCGTCAAAAAAATCGCACCTTTCAAAAAATCTACTTCAAACAACTTTAGACCTTATTTGACATCAATAATGAGGTTCATTTTGGATATCATTTGAAAGGCGATGAAATGGAGAGTACAAAAACAATTCAATTGATTATTTTTCTTTTACTGGAAGAGCACAAAAAAGAAGAAGAAAACACCTACAATTTTGCTCCTTAAAACAGCCGCTAGTTGCGCTACCTTTTGTAGGTATAAAAGGGTCAATACAGGTTCAATCGGGATCATTCGCTATCCAACCGTTAAGTGGACACACGAGAAGCTCATTCCCAAGAAAAACACCCTTGAAAATGGATACCACTGTCGATGAGGCCGCCCAAGTGATTGTACTACTGCAATCAGGCATGCGGCAGTGTGATGTCGCTCGGCAACTCAACTTGAGCCGTTTTTCGGTTCGAAGAGTGTACCAGCGTTTCCTGGAGACCGGTGGCTACGTCCGAAGACATGGGTCTGGTAGACGTCGCTGCACCTCGGAGAGAGACGACCGATTCATCGTGTCGACGTCTTTGAGAAATCGCTTCTTAAATGCTGTTGAGTTGCGACAGCAGCTCCAGACAGCTAACAGAAGAACCGTGAGTGTGTCTACGGTTAGACGAAGACCGGGGGAGAGGAAAATAGCGGCGCGAAGAGCTGCTACAGGTCCAAAATTGACCGCAGAGCATCGGCGAGCCCGCTTGCAATTCGCTCGCGAACACGTCAATTGGACCCTCGAACAATGGAAAGCTGTTCTCTTCTCAGACGAGACGAGAGTGTGCCTTTTCTGCAACGACAGACGCAAAAGAGTGTACAGAAGACAGGGTGAACGTTTCGCCCAAGCCTGCATCCAGGAGACGGTGGAATATGGAGGCGGTTCTTGTATGTTCTGGGGCGGCATGTCGGCCGACGGCAAAACCGACCTTGTTTGCGTCTCCCGGGCTCGAGGTGCTCGCGGGCAAGGGTCGCTGACTGCTCACCGGTACATCACAGAGATCCTGGAAGACCATGTGGTCCCCTATGCCAGTTTTGTTGGCGAGGGGTTCACGTTGATGCATGACAACGCTCGCGCTCACACTGCAATTATTGTGCGCGACTACCTTCAAGAGGTTGGGATCTCTGTCATGCAGTGGCCAGCGAGAAGTCCAGACCTGAACCCGATTGAGCACCTATGGGACCATTTAAAACGCAAGGTTCGGTCTCGTGATCCCGCTCCTACGACTCTCCAGGAACTCAAAGATGCCGTTATTGAGGAATGGGACACTATCCCTCAAGAAGAAATTTTAAAATTGGTAAGATCCAT
This sequence comes from Erebia ligea, assembly GCA_917051295.2. Classification (NCBI taxonomy): domain Eukaryota; kingdom Metazoa; phylum Arthropoda; class Insecta; order Lepidoptera; family Nymphalidae; genus Erebia; species Erebia ligea. The sequence goes on from OU785241.1 coordinate 7,838,451, forward strand.
GAGGGATCGTATGGAAGCCGTCATCAGGGCAAGGGGGGGTAACACTAGATTTTAGATTAGTTTTAAGATCATTTTTGTATTCTTTTTTGTGTAATTAATCTGTTTTAAATTAAGGCTTAATTAAGGACTTTTACTGTTTTATATACCTACTTATTTTTTTTGTGCTTTTCCAATAAAAGAAAAATAATAAATTGAATTGTTTTTGTGCTTTCATCGCCTTTCAAATGATATCCAACATGACCCTTATTATTGATGTCAAATAAGGTTTACAGTTGTTTGAAGTCGATTTTTTGAAAGGTGCGATTTTTTTGACGCCGAGTGTATTAAGTTTCCTGTTTTGCAAATTAAGTTTGTTGATCAGCTCGGACCGGTCCGAGACGCCGAGGATTTTATAGGGGTCAACTGAAAATCAGCGCTGATATGGTGCATCTACACCATATCAGCATACGCTGAGTTTGATACCCTTTTAGGATTTTCTACAACACAGATTGTTAGTCTATATGTTTTATTTTCTTTTTGTCACTATTTTGTAATTTGTTTTTTGTGTTACTTGAAATCCTAAATAAAGATTTATTTATTTATTTCGCAATTACATTACAGTAAAAAAAGTGTGTGTGTGCAATCACACACGGCAGAAGTGAAACTTGAGAAAAGTAGCCTACGAGAGAATGAGATAAATATAACTTGTATTCCATCTCATTCTCTCGCAGGCAAAATCCTATTCATGAACATGTTTGTCTCTTTTTGGTGTCGCTTTTTCGTTTCATCGAATTTTCAAATCACAACGATTCTAAAGAAGTTTCACTTCAAGAATATATTGGTAGGTACATAATCATCGTTCTGAACCATCAGCCTTTTAATGAGGACGAGTATCCTTGCAGAGGGAAGAGTTAAGGCCATAGTCCACTGCACTGGTCAAGTTCTGTTAGGTAGACTTCACACGCCTTTGAGAACATTTTATTTCACCTATTCAATTCATTGTCATTGAATTTTACCTGTTCAATTGTCTAGACTCTAGACGGATATTTTTTTAGTTTAGAATCATTAATTCGAAACCATTCAATTAGTACCTAAATAATTAAAAACAAAAACATTTCTGGCTAATACCTACGTTGCTAGTAGATTGCTACTTTTATCTGGGTATGGCGAAATTTCGATTAAAACCGCCCGTCTCAGGTTCAATTTGGAAATTTACATAAATTCTTTCATTTGATTCAAGTCAGCCCCCCAATCATGTAAGAATAGCCGATGAAATCGTTAAAGTTCTGCGGCAAAGTAAATAAACCATAACTGCATTGAATTAGAGCTCAATTTCGTGTATCCATTCTTATACGTTAAGAGTATCGTACATACCTACCTAAACATTACCATTTGATCGACAATTCTTACATAATCGGGGGGGCTGGACTGGCTCGGCAACAGAACGGATACCTTCACCTTCGGTTCTTAATTAGTGGGTTGTCTGGAGGAGATCACTTTTAGTGATAAGACCGCCCTTGCGCACTTTGTTTTGTTTTGTTTCCTTTTCAATGTATTTTTTATGTCTTGTGTAGCAATAAATAGTTTATCTATATATCTATCTATCTTCACTGTATGTTACACTAATAATAGTGTATCATATCCAGGCCCCTCTTTCCCACTGGGCACGTGCCCAGGGCCCCGCGATCAATGGGGCCCCCTAGTTCCTGCCAGATCACCGACCGATAGATAGCCAATATTCATTAACGATAACTATACACTTAAATTATTATGTTCAAAATACATAAGTCAATAATAAGTACATAAGTAAGTCAGGCGGGGCAAGTGCGCCGACGGGGTAAGCGCACCTACCATAAAAATATCGAAAACTACAGATATAATACAACTAATGACATCTTACATCCATGCAACAAACTAAAACACAGTTCTATTTCAGAATCACAGATGTCTCTGTTCACCATAACTTGATGTATCCGCCATTTTAGTTTTAGTGTCATTTAAACCTGTTACCAGAGATGAGCACATGTTACTAATCCCCTTAGATCTTAAAATATTTTACGTGTTGCGGCAAATCAATGAGGTGAGTACAGAATTTAGTTGTTTTTCTTTAAATCTATGTCTGTATTTTAGTCCTAGATAGTGAAATTAATATTTTTTTATAGAATTTAAAATCTTAACCTCAAAATAGTCAAGTGAGGCAAGTGCGCCTAAGTTTTTAGTAGTATGGCGCACTTTCCCCGAGCCAGAAGTCGTCAACTTTTATGATTCAGATATTTTCTTACCCGACGGCCTCTGAATAAGGGTAATGTTTTTCTGTATTGAGAAGTTACTGTCTAGATGTGCTTCAGGTCTTGTGATGAGAAGGCGTTGGGTGATGGGTTTACAGTAAAAGCCTCGTATTAAGTCTATAAACTATTTTTAAATAAGTAATTTTATTTGTATTTTCTTGAAATTTGCTTTTGGGATGCTATAATTATATAACTCGTTGATCTTTAGTGCTAAGTGCTAACAGTAAGACCAACGTACGTGTCATTTCCTTTGTTCGTTACTCTCTGTGCGCTTAGGTGTGCCTAAGCTCGTAAATCGGAAGCGATAATCGAAGTCAAGCTACTTTGGATGGGTGGCTGGTAAACTATCGATCCGGCTGTTAGCATTCAACATCAGTATTTAAACCATGTCAGAGCCCTTTGGGCTTCCTGAACAACTCTGACACTAGGTTGCCCACCGATCTCTCGACAAGAAGAAGCAGTTGGATACTTACTACACCTGGTTCTAAAATTATTGTTTTTTTACAGATGGTTCGTACTTATCAAAGAAAAACCGTTAAGCCTTCTTGGTCTAGAGAAACATTATGTCAGGCAGTTGACGCTGTCCGATCAGGCCTATCTGGATATGAAGCAGCTAAAACATATGGTATACCACGTAAAACAATCATGGATCACGTGACGGGTCGAAGAGGCCAAAAATCATCCACGCAAGGTAGACCACCAGCCTTGTCAGCTGAAATTGAAATAGAGTTAGCTAACTGTCTACATATTATGGAAAGGTATGGCTTCGGGTTAAGTCGGAAAGAGGTATTAGAACTGGTTGGCGAGTACGTTAAAAAAAATAACATAAATACACCATTTACCAATGACATCCCTGGAAACGATTGGTTTACTAATTTTATGACTCGACATAGGTTGTCAATAAAAAAACCTCAAGCAGTTGAGATAGCCCGTAAAAAAGCGGCTGACCCTTTCATCATACAAGAATTTTACGACCTTGTCGAAAAAGTTATTAAACAGCTAGGGCTTGAAAATAAGCCAGAAAGAATATTTAATATTGACGAAACAAGCTACTGCAGTGACCCTCAAAAAACCAAAGTGGTCGGCTTAAAGGGATATCCTTCAACTAGAACAACATCATCAGCTGGTAAAGCAAACACAACCGTCTTGGTTGGAAGCAATGCATCTGGAGGTAAAGGGCCTCCATTTATAATTTTCAAAGGTAAGCATGTGTGGAGTGGATGGACATCTGAGGAAGCATATCCTGGCACTTTGTACACTGCGACATCCAATGGTTGGATTGAATCCGAAGCTTTTGCAGAGTTCATGGCAAAAAGTTTCATTCCCATGGTCAAAGATGAGAAAGAGCCAACGCTTCTAATCTATGATGGTCACAGCACGCACGTGCAACTAGCTGTTGTTGAAATGGCAAAACAAAATAATATCACCATCATAAAATTGCCACCACACACAAGTCACCTTCTTCAACCACTTGATCTAAGCGTATTCAAACCTTATAAAGACGCTTGGGATCAGGAAATGGTTAAATGGCAACGCACACATAAAGGCGAAAAGTTACCTAAGGATCAGTTTTCAGCGACAGTGGGAAGAGTTTGGAAAAATCTTAATTGCAATGTTATAAAAAAAGGGTTTGAAAAAAGTGGAATTTACCCTTTTAACAGAAATGCGGTACCGGAACACAAACTAGACCCAGAAGCCGTAAAAATATGGAAAAAACACCAAGAAAATTTATCGAAGGAACAAACACTCGCTCGTAGCTCACCAGTAACCTTAAGCAAATTATGTCTAAATAAATTTAACTCTTCAATTAAATTAAACTCAATTCATATCACCAATTTGCCAAAGTCGTCGGAGAAGATATCTTTTGAAGATTTATTAATACAATCTACCAAACAATCACAAACTGGCAATGTCAAGAAAAAGAAAGTTAAAATTTCCGCAAGTGCAGAGGTGATAACGCATCAGGACGTCATTGAAAGATTGAAACAGAAGGAAGACGAAAAATCCAAAAAAGAACAAGAAAAAGAAGAAAAACGAAAGCAACGAGAGCAAAAAAAGAAAGATATAATAAGTAAACAAAATGAGAAAATTGATAAAGTAAAAGTAAAGAAAATTGTCGTAAAAAGTGAAAATATAAGACAGGCGAAAAACAAACAATCGCATGTTACTGACCCATCAAGCTCAGAAGCAACTCTTTCTGAAATAATATCACTTAATTCAGACTTGAACGTCCGTGACCCAATTCATCTTTTACACGACAATTCTTCAATACTTGATTGCCTTGCAAGCTCCTCAAAATCACCACTGCCACTGACTTCAAAACCGAAAATTGCTATTTTAGAAGACAGATATTTGAAAGTTGGTGAAAAACTGACCAAAGATATTTTTACAGGACATAAAATGAAACGACCTGCAGACTTTACTTTACAGGGTACTGATGAAATACAGACTATTAAAAAAATAAAACATGAAAGACAAAACAACCCCATCAAAATAAAAACGAAAAATAAGCAAAAGAAAATTAAGATCGAAGAAGATTTAGAAGAAGACAGTGACTTTACGATTCATGATTCAGATGGTTCGGATATGGACCTAGAAAGTTACCGTAATATTTACCTAACAGAACATACATCAGATGATGAAGAAAACGTATATACGGATTTTGGGCTCACCGATATAGAGTATTATGAAAAAACGTAAAATAAATTAAAGAAAGGTGATTGGGTTCTAGTCAAGTTTTCGGCAAAAAAAAGTGTTAAACATTATGTAGGGCAAATTATTAATATGAATGATGATATTCCAGTAATAAAATATGTACGAAAAACTCAAACAAAACAAAGAGGTTTGCTTTTTGTCTATCCTAATGTGGACGATATATGTGAGTTGAAACATGTTGGAGATGTTGTGTCAGTTTTGCCGAAACCCACAATAACTCGTCGTGGCCAAATATCCTTCAGTATTAATATCGGTAAATTTAATTTACAGTAAGTTCTTACTATTTATTTAATTAAGATTTTTGGAGATATTTGTTTCATATTTTTTGTTTAGTCTTTTAAGTGATTGATGATTCCCAGATGCTTGTAAACTTTTGTTAAGTATATTTATCTTGTTTTACGTTTTTTGTATAGCAAGCAACAACCTATTGTCGGGCCTACGCTGTCCCCCCATACCTAAGGAGGTACTTATGCTGTAACTTAATAATATTGTAATACCTACCAAATGATTTGAAAAGAGTAATCATGGAATTTCTTGCCGGTTCTTCTCCATGGAAACGACCAACCCGAACCTTGCACCTTTTTCAACGTTTTTAAGTGCCCATCTAGGCCTATGTGAAATAAAATATTTTGATTTTGAGATGATACTCCTAATTATAATTAGGACCAAAGTGAACAAAGATTTACACGATTTTACTAAGTATTTAAGTACCTAAATTACTGACATTAGATAATTTGTTGTTATTTTTGCTTGATTGTAACGTGTCATGTTGTTTAAATACTTAAGCCTAACAAAGACTGAAATGTTTTCTACTTTGCCATGTAAGTTCTTGCGTGCCATCCACTAGATTATTATGTGTTTGCGTCCTATCGCGTCAAAGGAAAATTTGTTACCTACTTTTGTATTTTTTTATTACATAGACGTAAGTAAGTAATGGATAAAATAAAAGTCTAATTTGATTTAAAGATATCTATTATTCCAGCCAAACCTGCAAATATTTTTATTTAAATACAGCAGTTTTACTTTTTATAAAAAAAAACACCAGTAAAGGTTTAGAGCCCCTGATGACTAGTCTATGGCGCGCTTGCCCCAAATTTGTTATGGAAGCTGCAGTAGCCTATAGGACGAGTAAATTAAAAAGAAACCAAGAGTAATGCATTTATTTGTAAATGTTCTATTATGTAAATAATCTGTTTTTCTGGTAACGTACGATTTTAGCGTTTTTATTTATTGCCATTGCCATAAATTTTATAGCCATGTTTTACAATTTAATAGAATATATCGTAAAAATATTGATAGATTTGATTGAATCCACGTTTTTTGCAGCTACAAAAGTTCAAATATTGACAATTTAATAAATGTTCACTCATAAGTCAACAATAAAAATAAAAAAATTGCATCGAAATCATCTATGCAAAAACTATGGCGCCCTTGCCCCGCCTGACTTATACCATAATAGTAAGAAAGTAAATAAGATTTTAAATTGATCTTGAAGTTTTTTTTAAAGTAACTGTTTAATAGGTATGACAGACGACAGTTGAATAAATCTAGAATATTGCTTAAGTATAGTACTCTTTACGCCTGTTTTAACAAAATAGTCCTATGTCAAAGTTATAGGGGCCCCATTCCTAATGTGCCCAGGGCCTCCAATAGGTTAAAGACGGCCCTGATCATATCGCGATTCTTGGGCATTAATATGTAAAAATGATTGGTACAGAGCTAGGTAATGATCACAATCACATCTGATTGGTTAACAACCTTCCGCTAAAATCCATTTGATCCAAATCCAAGACATAAATTCAGTCACAACAATTGGGTAATTTTGACTACTATTAAAATAAATTATTTTTAGTGATTATAAAATAGAGGATCTCCCAAAAATCGTAATATATACGTCCCCTGACATGACAAAAGTAGCTGAATTGAGAGAGCAACTGATAACTTTACATAATATGAGTTGCAGAACTTTTTGTAACAAACATACTTAGCGTCAGCACCATCGCTGCCCGGCTTCAACATGGCCGCTGCCATTCCCCCCGTGGCCAGCGCGCCTCGCTCGTGGCAAGTGGTCACCACTAGCTTCATATAACTGTTCAGAAATTTCTTGTCCATATTCACGTATTTGTTCCTATCGGGCAATAGGAACTCTTTGCTGTCACCTAAAACCAATTTCATACTATACTTAAATTATTATGAATGCGAAAGTTTGGATGGATGTATGGATGGATGTTTGTTACTCAATCACGCCTCATGGCTAAACGGATCTGGATGAAATTTGGCACAGAGATAGATTATAGCCTGGAATAACACATAGGCTACTTTTTATCCCGGAAAATTAAAGAGTTCCGATGGGAACCAAAAACCCTCAATTCACGCGGACGAAGTCGCGGGCATAAGCTAGTTATCAATAAAGTACTTACTAGAAATCTTTTTTTAAAAATAATGCATAGGTATAAATTTGACATTAGAATAATAATACAGAATTTTGTATTGAAAATTCTGCCCAAAAAATGAAGGAGTTCCTTACGGGAATTAAAAAAACTTAGTCCATGCAGACAGAGCCGCGAATATGATCTAGTTAATAATATTCATATGGATGACATACATACCAAACTTTGCAATAATTGATGCACAATAATCCCATATCCCACAGTTCAACCCCATGCAATGATCCTTCAGTGCGTACAAAATCTCATCCAACTCAAAAGTCGATATAATATTCTCTATCAACACACAAGCTCTTATAGAGCCTTGTGGTAAGCCGAGTTGGTTCTGGCTCCATACAAATATATCGTTCCAAAGTTGAGCTTCTGCCGCCCCTTCTAACTTGGACAAATAAAAGTAGGGTCCACTGTTTGCTTCGTATAACTTTTTTCCATTATGGTACATTAGTATTCCAAAATCGACTAGTGGGCCTATTGCTTCCTTCCCATCAATCTGAAATTATCATAGTAATTAACCTCTCTCTCTCTGCATCATATCTCTCTGTGCTGGGGGCTGTGACCTCTTTCCATTAATCACATAATGGTAGGAGTTTTCATGGAAAAATAATGAGATTGCGGCCCGCCAACCCGCATTGGAGCAGTGTGGTGGGTCTAAGCTCTAATTCCCCTCTCTCCTGTGAGGGTGGAGGCCTGTGCCCAGCAGTGGGACGCTGATGGGCTGTAGTAGTGGTTTCCCATTTCCTTCATCAAGGAAGAATTTTGATAGTAATTATCCTATTATAGTCTTTGAAATCTAAAAATGGCGAGGATAAATACTTTTTTTTGCCATTTTCTCTGTCAAAAACTAGGTAATTAAATTACAGTAAAAATATGTATGTGATGTCCATAATTTTATCGTCAAGACTTGAATGGGGCAACATATTTTGTTCAATGGGGCAAAGTATACCAAGACTCTAACAATAATTGAAACTGTTAGAATATGCAAGAGAGGAAAATTTAGGTTACCTACCCGCCTTAAGTATAGATATTAGATATACTTTAAAACATTTGATTTTTAGTAAGATATTTTAATACAAAAGACATGATAACAAACCAAAATATCATGGTCGATCATGTTCCATGCTCTAGGCCTGAGCATCAGCACTGGACATGTTGTGATACTGATCGGGGCTCCCGCTAGCTTCCCATTTACTGCCAGATTGATGTTATTGTAGGCAACCAGTTGGTTCCGCCAAGTCGGACAGTGCCCATCATCAAAGTCCACCTGAATGCCTTGCACGTCTGCGTTTAATGCAGCCACAAAATGTGCTGTATTTGATGCTGATACGTCACCTAAATCTAAATGGCGGTTCCTAAAATATTTAACATAATCTGTCAAAGAGGTTGCAAATACATGCTAACTGAGTGTGTGTTCCGTTATAAGCACTGCGAGCACTGGCAGTGCTCTTTACTGGGGACTTCCAGTGCTCTCAGTGTATTTCGGAACGCACCCTGTATTATTATTGTCTTTCTGACAGAAAAGAGTAGTATGTTTACTATTAAAGTAGTAGGTACTTACTTAAGTATTATTTAATGAATTAGATGAATCTAACTAAACTATTAGGCTCCAACTTCCAAGTACATGAAGCCTTACAGTTAAATCCTCTTGCTATGACATCATTTATAGCAACATGTTTGTTATGTGAACAGAAATTTGTGCCAATTTTGATGTTGTTTATAGAAATAACACACTTTTGTGACCTAATTATTATAGTGGTCATTTAATGAATTAGATGAATCTAACTAAACTATTAGGCTCCAACTTCCAAGTACATGAAGCCTTACAGTTAAATCCTCTTGCTATGACATCATTTATAGCAACATGTTTGTTAAGTGAACAGAAATTTGTGCCAATTTTGATGTTTTTTATAGAAATAACACACATTTGTGACCTAATTATTATAGTGGTCCCTTCAATGTTGTTATAAATAATAGCTTTTAACTATTACTACTAAGCACATTATACCCTATACGTAGTTATAAGTAATAGTATAAATGCCAAAGTGTCAGATATGTTTTCAGGACTCAACTCCTAAGACAATTTGGCTCAGCTTTAGAATACTGTCGGTTGAGTTGGACGTTAATATTTTTTTTACAGAAAGACCTTGATGTGGTTAGCCTTCCACTAAAATATTTTACTCCGAATTCTAATACTTTTCGAGAAATTTTTTTTTGAAAATTCGCAATTCTTCACCACTTTTCAATATTTCGTACGACATTTGCCATAGATTACAGACTCATTGACGTTTAGTTGGCGTGATAGAGATTCGTTTTACGTAAACTAGTACCTAAAGTACCTAATCTGTCATTAAAGTCCCTTTTTTTTGACGTTTTCGAATAAAACACAGATAGTGTACCAAAAACGGAACGCGCCAAAATTTTTTGCGCTAAATTGACAAATGACATTATTGAATTCAAATTTCAAATCTTCCACCCAGAAATGCCTTGCTGACAGCATAGCGGTGGTACTCTTTCCTCTTCTGCTCCCACTATCAAGAGCGAGCGAAGCGAGCTCGGGACTTGGGGGCACTCCGACTCGGATAGGTTAGGTTAAGAAGAGGATGGCGGGGTCTGTAAGACCCCGCCATCCTCTTCTGTGGTTATTTACTTTGTTTACGTCCCAGAATAAGGAGCCCCGCGAAGCGGGGCTCCGTCGACCGGCCTTGGAGGGGGTGAGAGGGAGAAGGTGAAGTCTAAGGAGTTTTCCTAGCGTCCCCACTTTCTCCTTGCTTTGCTGACAGCATAGCGGTGGTACTTTTTCCTCCTCCGCTCCCACTATCAAGAGCGAGCGAAGCGAGCTCGGGACTTGGGGGCACTCCGACTCGGATAGGTTAGGTTAAGAAGAGGATGGCGGGGTCTGTAAGACCCCGCCATCCTCTTCTGTGGTTATTTACTTTGTTTACGTCCCAGAAAAAGGAGCCCCGCGAAGCGGGGCTCCGTCGACCGGCCTTGGAGGGGGTGAGAGGGAGAGGGTGAAGTCTAACTCCCCCTCCCCCTCTAAAGTACTTTTTCCTTTGGAGGGGGGGTTCACCCCCTCCCTTCCTACCCCTCCTCCATAAATGAGGTTCATGATATCAAAAAATATACAAAAACATAACCTCAAAATGAGATTTTTAAAAATTCATAGAAAAAAAACGGTGCATTACCTTGTAATGGGAGTAGTGTCGGGGGGTAGGGGGCACCCCCCTCCTCCCCCAAAACCTTCCCACCCCCCTCCTCCTGCCAAACGATACTAAATTTTACCCAATTTGAGAACCTAACCTCAAAATTTTAAAAAATTAATATCTCGGAAACTAATAAATTTCGGAACGTCTTACTTGGAGGGGGGGTATATCCCCTCCCCCCCCTCCCCCTCCCCGCTCCCCCTCCCCCTCCGTCACCGACAGTATACTAAAGCCCAACCAATTTTACAGGAACCTAAATCCCATAAACTAAGTCTCGGCCATCTACCAAAAAACACTAAACAATGAACATTCAATGCATAAATGATATCTGGTGGATAATGGTTTTAATGGTAAATTTTATCACAGGTAAAAAATAACTCGCATGAAAAGTGATAGAAAACAAAGCAAAAACTAAGGAAAGGAAGGAAAGAGAGAAATGTACTTACTTACAAGTGATGAGTGAAAAGATGATTATGAAAGAAAAATAAGTGTATAATGTTTAGCCAAGCACCCTCTTACATTATCATTAAAATACATACTGAAGCCTGGCAGGCAACGGGGCTACTTTCCAAAATTTATCCAATCTTTCTGAAGATAATTTAAAATCAAGCGTACATGTAGCTTTTATATCAACCGCCCTTTGAACCCGGTTCTTATAAAGTTGTTCTATTTTTAAATCAAACTCTCTATGCAAATTCGCTACAAATTCAAGTGCATCCTTACTGAATATTTTCTTTTGCACATCTAATTTTGGTGGGGCAGATTGTAAAAGCAAAATACTAGACATTTTAAAATAGACACTGGTTTCACTGGATTTGATATTAAATTGGAGAATGATTATTAAACGACTATCTACTTCACTAAACACCATAAAAGTGATAAAAGTGAATACCTACAGCCGGTATGTTATCCACTCCACTTGATTACACATCATTTTTATCAGTCACAGTCAGCGCAAGACGAAATCATTGTAATCAAATTGTAATGCTAATTTTATGCTTAATTTTATCGTTCTTATCGAGGACTTTAAATAAATGCTTCTAGCAGATTTCATTTTACAAACTCAATTCAATTCTTGATTTTTAAGGCCTTGTGTTTGTAACATTACCTAGCTACCAAAGAGTATAATCAAAGAGTATACAAATTTGAAATTATACAATCAATATGTTAAACAGATACATATTATGTAAAGTTGGCCTCTGACTCAGAAGTCAGAGACACAGAGCTCAGAGACAACTCTGAGTTGTAGTTTGTAGTTGTCACCATAGATCGTAATAGATAACACTGTGAGATAACATGGAGGCACAGAGTTATAAAGAGAAGCAGAGGCAAGATAACGTACAAAATAGCGTGGCAATTACAAACACACGAAAACATTACGCACACTTAAACAAAACTCAGGGCCGAACCTTGTTGCTGCATAAAACATTATATTAATATGGAGGGTTAGGTTGCGTGAAAAAAATTGACCTAAAGACACCTATCATTTGGAAGCTATAATTTGTAAGGATTTTAAAAATAATTATTATTGGTACTTTTATAATTTCCTCATCACAAGCGATCACAATTGCAATATAGTAACACTAGTAATGGTAATCATCACCACGTGCGGGGCCCTAGTCAATGTGGTGAATATAGATGTGAGCTCCGCGCTGCGTGTGATATCGTCACCGTCGCGCGCGGAGTTATAACTCCTGTTACAACTCAAATCCTGAGGACTCCGTCAGTATGATGGCCAGTGGTTCTCGCGTCGTTCTCGCTCTGCGTCGACGCGCAGGTGATGGGGATATTATTTAGAAGAACAGTACCAACGGATATCGTGTAAATACCGCCAGATTTTAGCTCAAAGTTCCTATTGACAGTAATTTCTTGGCAGTAAGCCAAATAAATGTTGTTAAACAATCGAATCGAATCGTTATTCCAAAAAGAGGTTAAATAAAAAATTACAACAGGTGTTTTAAACTCACATGTTTTTTATTCAAATAAACTTTACAATTAGTGCTTTAGAATCTGTATAGAGGTTTTCAATAAAAATTAATTAAATTCATCCACCTAATGGAAGATAAGGTAAATTGGTACCTACTTAGTATAAGACCTCAACTAACTTTTCTTTGAAAATGGTCGGTATTGCACCAGGAGATACGGAATATATTACGTTCTTAGATTATCTGTAAAATGCTTGGAGCATATAGCACTCCATGAGTTGGTCTGCCAGTCTTTTCTATTAATATTTTTATGCATAGGTCTCTCAGGTATTCATCCTTTGGAAACCTGAAATTAAAAGTCGAAGTTATATACTTAAAATAAAAGAGTCGTCGAGTCCGGCCCTGTAATTTGTTAAAGTTCTCAAAATGTCAAAAAAGATTATTCAACAACTTAAAGCATGTATTTCTACAGAAAACCATAATATTATAGTTTTAATATATGCATGGCTACATATTTCGTCATAACAACTATAAAATATTAGATATCTTAGCCTTGATACGATGCGATAGGAAAACATTCCAAAGCTACATGATAGCATGAATTTTACTTACCGATGGAACGTTAAGTACTTCTGGGGTTTTCCTGTACGAAGCGTTGTAACACAAGGGGACACAACACTTCACCATTTTATTTCAGTAAATATTCATATAAATCTCCAAATTTCACAAAAAACTTATGACACCTAAGACAACACAATGTAAACAAACGCCATAGGTCTCATAGATGTCTTATAATGACTGCCACGCGTTGAATTTTTGTCAATGTGTGCGTTGGTGTAGCACAGTGTTGCAGCCGATGGTTGCAGCAAATTAATACATACACATTTTTGCTGGCAGGGACACGGTCACACTAAGTCACACTGATTCGCATACACTTGTCTATGTGGGTGTGAAATTTATGTTGTGTCTGCTTCTATTTATATGTCTGTGCATGGAGGTAACAAATACTTGTTACCTCCATTACTATTATATTATTCTGTGCCTCCATGCTGTGCCTCCATGATAGATAAATATCTATGTCTGTATCTGTATGGTTGTCACTGACAACTATGTCAGGTAGTTGCATGGATGTATTAAGTTATTATAAAAAATCTTTGGGTAGTTGTACGTGGTCTATATACCAAGTGTGAAGTGAGTGGGTACAAAATATAATGCTATTGGATCCCCAAAAAGTATCGATACTACTCAGGTATCGATACTTTTCGTTTCGATACCTTCGATACTTTTATGCTAGTATTTTACTAATTACTTTTACGATACTTTCCCAATTACTCGATACTTTTGTCACATCACTGGATCATTTCTATACTCAGATCAGCGTTGCGGGAAACCCATAATATAGTCTATACTCTATACCTAAATATACTCTATAGATTGTTTGTGTGACCGTACTTGTAAAAGTAGCAATTAATCGTGTTTGGGATAAGATGATCGTTTATATCGAATCAAACTGCAAAAATCTGAATTCACAATGAGATTTTTTTTAATTGATAAAAATCATTATACTTTTATGATAATTAAATGGCAAAATTGACTTGTTGTTGTAGTTTGATTGGTTTTAAGTTAAAAGTAAGGTCTGGCTCTATCTAGTTTACTTCTTTAGTAAATTTCGAATTTCGAATACGGATACATAGACGCAGCGCGGTCAGATAGTGCAAATATTATGATATTATCTGTTAAAACACATAATATTTATAATCATATTTTTTCAAAATGCCACCTGGATCAAGTGATGTGTGAAAAAGTTTTACGAAAATTGATAAAAATACGGCCAGGTTTAAAATCTGTAAGTTTAAATCAACATAACCCCCACCCCACGTAGTCTTTTCTGCCCTACCCCAAAAGTGTTTTTGTAAAGCGCGAAAGACACCCTACATTAGACGTTTGATCATAATATCTTTAAATAATTTGGAGATCATTTTTGATGAAAACCATGATCAATCAATAATGTAGTTGATTATTTCATGAAATGATTAATTCTGCTCTATGTTTTTGCGATTTAACAATGGAGGGACCATTAATGTTGACTATTCCTAGGTACCTAACTCACTTGTAGTGGATAAAAAAAAACCTAGATTTCTTAAATGTCAGTTAGTTGATGTCAAAAATTTTCTAGGTAATGCTAACGGTAACGGTTTCCGGAAATAAGGCGGTAGCAAAATCGCTAAATAAATCATTACTAAATAATGTTGTTTTTATTTTTTTGTTGCTTCAAATTTTATACTAGTGGTTCGCCCCGAACTGAGACCTCGCAGTATTCATAAACTCGTTCAGAGCGCCATCTATTGACATCATTGTGAAGTTCTGTTAAAAATACTGAAGTCCATTAAAAATTAAATAATTTCGTTTCCTTATAATATTTATCTCATTTTAGTATTTGTTGTTCAAGTACAGGATATAATTCAAATAATTGATAAGTTTCAGGCTCAGTCTTTCAGAAAATTGAGAGTTCTGAGGTCAACTTTGGACGTTAGATAATCTCCTCTTTGAAAGCCCCCCCATTTCGTCAATTTTAGGGGAAAAATTAAAGAACAAATATTTTTGGACTCTATTCCTAATTATCTTTAAAATAATATACCGCAACCCTATGTAACGCTATAAAAAATATTTTACTTCGCATTCGCTTCTATGAGAGCCCCCCTGAAATAAAGATTTTTATAACTTTGTAAGCCATATTCGGCGGGAGGCCATCGGTTTACATATTATATTCAAATTTGAAGTAATTACGTTCAGTAATTCAGAAGTCATAAGGCTCTGACAGACGGACGGACGGACATGTGCAAATTCACTCAAGTAGACTCAGAGACCTTCGCTTCGCTCGGTCAAAAAATACGTGATACCCATTCGATACCAAGTAGTATCGATACTTTTGATTCGATACTTTTATCGGTATCAACTCAACGACCACTCAACGATTACAAGTAGGTTATTTTTACAACGTAATTATACAAATAAATCACATTTTAATTCAGATCTTTTTCAGAATGATTCAATTTAAATAATCACTGTTAACCGAACACTAATTAAGAATAATTAGGTACCTACCTACTTTTATTTACCGTCACACATGCAATCTAAAGTAGGGTTTTAGTCTAGTCAACAAGTGCTTTTTGGGTCAAACTTTTTTCTCCGCCTCCGAAAAATATGAACGAGGTACCATGCGATTCGGAATAACGTGTAGATCATTTTCGAACAAAATTCAATTTTCTTATTATTTTTATCAATAATCTTATTATTGTTATTTTTCAATTAATAGAAAAATCGCGATAAAAAACTTTTGACCGTGGATTATTGTTCATTCATCTATCCAGTACTTAGATGCTTGAATTTTTTCAATTCTTAATTTTCATATTTAATAGGTTTAAATAATATATTTAAGTACTCATTAAAGGTCCAACTTGGCCAAAGCTGACGCAAGCCGGAGTCCCCGTTCGTAGCCGTATTTTCAACCCTCTGGGAAATTATCAATATTGGTCCTACAGTTCCGGGAAGCGGGACTTTTTTTTGGGAAATTTCCTCTTCTTTTTGAATCTTTTTTCAAATTTGAAAAATATTAAATAGTTTTTGAGATATTTGCAAGAAACCAAACCCCATTTTTTTTTTCAGTTTATTGTTAATAACTTTGCAATTTTTGCAAGCGGATCTTGAATTTTGTTCGAAAATGACTTACACGCTATTCCGAATTGAATGATACCTCGTTCACATTTTTCGGAGGTGGAGAAAAAAGTTTGACCAAAAAAGCACTTGTTGACTACACTATTTTCCCTACTTTAGATTGCATCCTCCCTTTTTCCTCCTTGAGTTTTTGAGTTTTTTGACTTACTAAAATATAAGATTAAAAGTATCGAGTACAAAAATACTAGGTATCGAACCGAAAATATCGATACCACTCAGGTATCGATACTTTTTGCGGATCCCTACTTAGCATCCCTAGTGACGCCATTCCAAAAACGTAGTGGTTAAACGTTCTCTTTGGCCCATAGAAGAAGGAACCTCTAGAATCAGGGTCAGCGTGTAACCGAAAGGGATAGGTTAGGTTAGGTTAGGTTAGGTTAGGTCATAATTCACAAACGTCACAAACGTCATAATTTGTCTGGCACAATATGTGCAATAGCCACAAAACCCGTGACACGCAGAAAGGGAGAGAAAAACACATATTTTTTCTCATTCTATCTTGTGTAACATCCCAACACTGCATCTCTTTCATGTGGGAGTGAAAAGGAGTTATGGCGGCGTCTATATATCTTACTCAGTCTACGCTTTGGCCATTCCCACCAGAGATTCCCACAGAGTACATTATATCATAGAGGTATAATATAACCAAGAGTGCGTATTTCAAAGTAGGAACAGTAGGCACGGGTAGGATCATAATTCATAAGCATCGTTCCGTCAGCAAGCCCGTTAGCCAAACGAACACTAGCGCTGAGAGCGCCCATTGCGAACTCGTGGCCGAAATTCTGTTTATAAACTGAAAAAAATGGGTAAATGTGCTATAGAAACATGCAAACATGATACTCGTTAACGAAATTGTGAACGAAATAAACTGAATTCCAACATCACATTTCACCGGTTAGTCATATTTTTTAAACTTTTAAGTAAAATAGAAATACGCGTCGGGGGGTGATACAGACATGGGACGCAAGGCAACATAACACCGCCCGCACCGCCCCGCAACCCCGCTACGATAGCCGACTTGGATAGTGATGTGATACATTCGACGCGGGCCCCGTCGACGTTACGAAAGAGTGGTTATCAACAAAGAATTTAATTTTTTGTTACTTTTATAATTAAAGCGTCAAAGAATCAAACTTATATTTTTATTTTATAATTTCACACACGCAGATTTGCACCTTTTCATACATATTTTATGTATTCGATATATATTAATCAATCCATACTAATATTATAAATGCGAAAGTGTGTCTGTCTGTCTGTTACGGTTTTACGGCCCAACTACTTTTACTTACCGATTTTGATGAAGTTTGGTACAGAGACAGGTTACATACCGGGGAAGGACATAGGTTACTTTTTATCCCGGAAAATTGAAGAGTTTCCGCGGGAATAAAAAAACAACACGGGCATCATCTAGTAATATTATACATATTAATTATATAGGATCGATCATTAAAAAAAAATATCGTAATTTTTTTATTTTTTTTATTATAAACTATTTATATCTATCATAAACTAGCTGATGCCCGCGGTTTAATCCGCGTGGAATAAGTTTTTTCAAATTCCCACAGAACCTCTTTAATTTTCCTGGATAAATATCACTCTCCACGTCCTCAAACATACCCCTGCAAAAAATCACGTCTTTCGTTGCTCTATTGAGGCGTGATTACCAATAAACAAACACACTTTCGCATTTACAATATTAGTATGATAGGGTACAAACATACACAAACAATAGGTACCTTACCGTTCGTACCGTTCAGATATATTTTATCGACATTGCACTTGCAGCGCACTATTGCCCATCCCTATTTATACATATTATAACTAGTTATAGTTCACGACTCACGTGCCTACGCTGCGCACAGAAAGCGGTGCGATGTTACCACTCTATACCTACTATAATATTATACCTCTATGACCTCTATATATACTGATTACTGGCCATTGGCCACAATATAACGTAGTGGATAAATTCTCTTGGGTCACAATGACGAAGGAAACATTGGCCATTGGCCAATGGCCATTCGCCCATTCCTCTGGTTAACTTTTCTGATTCTCTGAGTGACGCGGCGCCAATAAAAACGTAGTGGTTAAATGGTTATATTCTCTTTGACGCCATTGTAGTCTAGTTTTATTAAAAATGCTTTCATAAATTCAATGAAAACTATTTCTTTGTGCTGCAATTTATCGAAGAACTGAAGAGCTTCATATCTGTGTGCACTTTCGAATTCGTAACTATGGAAGATTTAAGTACCCCGTCAGCTTCCACGGACGCCATTGAGGAAGAGATAAAATTTAAGCCTAAAAAGAAGAGAAACCTTAGACAAAGGGTCAAACAAGAAGACGAGGAATCAGAGGATGAGGAAGTGATATTAGCTAGATTGGAAGAAGCGAAAGAAATCCAGAAACTACGCGAACGGCCGAATGGCATCAGCGTGGTTGCTTTAGCTACTGGACTAAAGCCCTCTATTATTGAAGATGTTGCCTGTAAAGACCCTTATAATGTCAAGGCTGGGGGCATGGTGAATATGCAGGCATTAAAAAGCGGAAAGGTGAAACAAGTAGATGACGCGTATGACACTGGAATCGGTACACAATTCTCTGCCGAAACCAATAAACGGGACGAAGACGAGGAAATGATGAAGTACATTGAAGAGCAGCTCTCTAAACGGAAAGGTAAACACTAAACTCATTACTTATTATTAGTACTTCTTTATTTTTTATAGAGTCAATTAAAGACAAATGTTACAAAATACCATGCCCGCGGTTGAGCTTGATGTTTGACACAATGGATGCTACCCATTGTTTTAAAGAATTGTCTGCTTTTTGCTTTGATTAGATATGCCAGAATTCCCCTTTGTGTCCACACTCCACAGTACCTGTGGCATGTTTAAAAAGTAGCTTGTTACTGTTATTAGTTGGTTACTGTTATAGTCTCAAGGGAAGGCATCATCCCAAGGCATATGCATCAATCTCAGCCACAGTCGTTCAGTTAAGTTGAATAGGAGGGAGTGTAGTCAAGCCTTAATACAGTGTGCACTCCATTTGACGCCACTTGATTTAACGACAAACTCCCTAATTTTTCTTCTCTCCATTTAACAACAACTCTCAATAACGCCATAAAATGTGCAGTCCCTTCAGTGTCGCTATATAGAGTTAACACTGTATTATGTATTCCAACTTTTTATTCCTTACGTTTCTGTTTATTGATCTTAGATTAAATTAGTCTCAGTCATTTTTTTGGTTCTTAGCAATTAACATATAATGTTTTCTTTATTTGCAGAGGGTCATGATCAGAACAAAAAGGATTGTGACGACAGCGACACCCTGAGATATTTCCCACCTGAAGAAGCAGCCTTGTTATCCCTACCAGAGCACTTGCGGGTATCTTCTACCCACAGGTCTGAAGAGATGCTTTCAAATCAAATGCTCAGTGGGATACCTGAAGTTGATCTTGGTATAGACGCTAAGATTAAGAATATTGAGGCGACAGAGGAAGCTAAAATGAAGTTGTTATGGGAACGGCACAACAAAAAAGATGGTCCCTCCCAATTTGTTCCCACAAACATGGCTGTGAACTTTGTACAACACAACAGATTCAATCTGGATAGTGTTAACTCTAAAAAGAGAAAAGTTGAAAAACCAGAGAACAAAAAAACTGAAGCAAGTGTGATTGATGACAGTGTTAATAAAATTGTTAAGAAAGCTAAGGGTGAACGGGCAACCGATGACTATCATTATGAAAAGTTCAGGAAACAGTTCAGGCGATATTAATAGTGTTTGTGTCAGGTTTTCTTTTTTAATGTCTTCTAATGACTTCTCTATTTTATTATTATGAAATTGTCAACATTGAAAGAAAGTTTTCTCTGCTATGAATTCCTCTCTATAGTAAAATTCCATGTGTCCATTCCTTAACTGTGACTGTTTTGCTCTAGATTTTCAGAATAAACTGAAAAACTAGTGAAATAGTCACAGGTATAAACATGATTGAGATATTTTGTTTTTTCTATTTTTTATGGCTACCTGTAGCCATAAATCCTTGTGGTCATCTTGACCTTGTGGTCATCATTGTCAATCAGTAGACACACACTGCTGGGCATGTCTTGAAAGGTCTTCCATGGCCTTGTTCCACCTATATCCATAAGTTTCGTATCCAGATGATCTGGTGGGACTTTTTTGATGTTGTCAGTCCACCATGCGAGACGGTTTGCTGTTGTTTACTGTACTTTCCAGTGCAAGTTCTTGCTACTAGAGGGCTATTTCATGTCCATCGGTACTCCCACGCTAATATCGTTCATTGCCTCTTCCAAAAGATAAGTGTTGTTGTGCTGATGACATTGAAAGCACAACAAGAAAATCCTAGAGCTAGACTTCCATCTTTACTTTTTTTTGTAGGTATTTGCTGTCCCAATCAAAGTTAGTGGTAGTATAAGTCTTTATTGCATCTTAACACATAGGTACAAAATTATGCATACAAAACAGAAGACAGAAAACTTTGGTAATGCGCAAAGGCGGCCTTATCACTAAAATGCACACAAAATGTGGTTGAAGCACATAAAAGAAAAATAAAAAATAACAAATGGATAAAATATACTTACATAAACATACTACATACTATAGTTTACATATAATAATTAGACATATGTACTACAATAAATAAATATAACATAATTATATTATAAAATATATATTGTTATCATACACTTATAATAGATAGAGTGTAGATAGATATTGATTTTTTAAACGATATGTAAATATAATATGTATCGATTCAGAGTGACAAATTTCTCAGGGTAATGTGTTCCATTCCATAATATGACTGCTTTTACAGTAGGTACAAGACTCACTGTAACAACGGGAGCGAGATGAGGGTATCGCAAGCTTGTTATCGTTGTTAAACTTGTGAAATTAAGATGTCCACTGCTGGACATTTTATCTCTTGTATGGATTTTAACACTGTGGACTAGTGCTATTTGTGTCCAACTGTTCCAACGGCTCCCAAAGTACTAATTTAATGTCTGGAAGTCTGTCAAGACTAAGAAAATACCACATTACCAAATGTAACTTATTTGTATTTTTTTTTAAATAACTATATTTATGGATTACTTAGGCCTTTAATAGAAATATTTAGTAGGTAAAAATAATTAAAAAACACTTATGAGTGATAATTGGCAAAACAATTTTTATCGATACACAGAGTTTTCAGGCAACGTACACACTGCCATTTTATGCGAGTGTGACACAAAACACAGCGTAACTGTTTAGGCAGCTTCCCTGCGGGGCGTAAAGGGCATTTTTTGTACGATTCTCACGGATAGTAAGTACCAGTAGCCTTATATCCAGATTTCTTCAAGGCAATCAATAAATCGCAACTTGTAAAAAAGTTGTCGAAATACACTGTGCTCTTCTGCAGAGCGATCGCGTAACTTCTGCATCAATCATTGTTACAGTATCAATTGTTGTAATTGGCTGAATTTATGGCATTCTTGCTGCGTCAATGGATTATGTCCAATAGTGGAAGAGTGTTAACCAATCAGAGGTGATTGCGATGTATCAATGATTGATGCAGAAGTTACGCGATCGCTCGGCTGGTATCGCTGGTATTTTTGACAGTAGAAGTTTCACAACCCGGGTACCTAGAGTTTCTTTTGTATTTTCGGTTGTTTTTCCACAATATAAATCGAATGAGTAGCAGTATCCATCTGAACTGGCAGCCACCCAGTTTTTATACCCAAATCGTATAGGTTTGCCTCTTAAGTACTGTTTTGTTGGGTGGTGGCCATAGTACTTGATCATAGATTCATCGATCGGTATATCTTCATGGAAAACATCATACTGGCAGTATTTTTGAATTAGCATATCACACTTTCAACATTTTATCTCGTGAATCACTAGCTGAACTATTGTCTACTAAATGCAGATTTCTTTTTAACCGACTTCAAAAAAAGGAGGAGGTTCTCAATTCGACTGTATTTTTTTTTTTTTTTATGTTTGTTACCTCAGAACTTTGGACTGGGTGGACCGATTTGGATGATTCTTTTTTTATTTGAAAGCTGGTGCTTCCCGTGTGGTCCCAATTCAATTTGGTCCAGTTCTGACAATGGCATCCATGAGAAAATCATATAAGTCTTAGATTTGCATTAAATGTGTGCGTGAAAAATGGACGCATAACTCAATATCAAAAGCCAACCTATTTCGATGATTCTTTTGGTATTGGAAAGGATGTACTTCAAGGGTAGTTTGATGAGAGTTTGGTTCGGTTCTGATACAGAACAAAGTAACGGAACTCTTCAATTTTTAGGAGCAAATTAACGATACTCGGCCGTATCTTTTATATAGTGTTGCCCAAATGCATTTAAACCGACGTGTAAGGCGTCTTGTGCCAATACACCTGGTCTTGGTCTTGGTATTGCGCTCCCAGTCTTGGTCTTAGAACAACGTAACAGAGTAAGTACATTTGAGCTTGAATTAACATAGGCATAGTAAAGACCAACCAAATTAATAAATGGCTAAACATTTATTGAGAAATTCGAAAAATCAACTGACACCGGGTGGGGTTTGAATCCACGACCTAAGCGAGATATACTTAAACAATATATTTTATTAAATGGGTGAAGCACTTAGTGTTTTAAAAACACGCACTTCCAAAAATCGAGTTTTGCAGTGAACTTATTGAACATGTTTATCTATTAGGTAATAATAATAATAATAATAGTAACTTGGTCAAAAATGCAAGAACAAGACCAAGACTGTAAGACCTAGACCGATTTTGGGCAACACTACTTTTATAGGCTACCCGGATGCCTTACAGTAAGGGTGCGATCTGTGGCAGAATTTCTGTCTGTAGTCAAATTGCAATGTGCTTACGTTCGTTGCTGCATTGAAACATGACGCAAGCATACTAATTGCATTACTTAAGGTGTAGTGTGACCTTCATTGTCGGAAGACAGATTTCGCAGTGTCGTTATTTCTGTCAACGATCTATCGTCGTGTGGTCTATTTAATAATTTGTAGGCGTCCAAATCTGATAAAGCTATGCCTTCCAAACTTTTGACACGACTTAGTGCAACATATATTTGCCCTTTTGCAAAGTTTTTTTTGCCAAGGTCGATTACAGCTCTTTCGAGGGTGGTACCCTGCAGTTTATGGACTGTTACCGCCGAACTTAATATTAGAGGTAACATACGGCGCTCCACATCTCCGTAACCTCTTAATGCCTGAAACGTAGTACTAGATGGAGGTATGGGTATGCAACCATTACTATCTTTTAGCCTAAGCCCAATAGATTCGTCATCAAATTTAACGTACACGGCTTCAGGTAGCTCTCCATCCTCCAGTTGATCTCTCCTCAAGGCCGGCCATTTGAATTTTTTTATTATACCCATAGCTCCATTCACCAGTCCTTCGGATACGGCGATATTGCGTCTCAACATTACTCGAGACTCGACGCCAATTTTTATTGATGGCAGAAAACCACCACAGCTATTGACGTCCTTGGGAATGACGTTCTCTGGTGGTGTTCTACCATATGTCGCTACTTCTCAAGACTCATCCACTGCGTTGTTTAGTTCGGTGCAGCTTTGCATTTTCTTTGCTAATCTTTTCGTTATAATCATCGACTTGCCGCACCGTGGGGAAAATACGAACGGCAACTCCATCCGCAAATTCACCATTTAAAGGCACGTGGCGCCGCTCGCATAATATTTCCAGAATTCTTTAGAACATGAAAGGTTCTCGAGACTTTCCACTACCAAAACTAAACCAGCTTGATGTGGTGTCAATGGTAACTGTTCAGCTATTTCTACAACATCCTTTGCAAATAAAATGACCTGCCCTTTACACCAATTTTGACTGAAACGGTTATTAAGTTTAACAATCTTTAGAAATGGTGTAATGCGACTTAAAAACCGTTCTTCAACGCTTGTCAAATTGGCTAATTCGGGCGGTATTTCTGCAGGCATCATTTTATTCCAATATGCAGTTGTTGGAATTTTCCTTTTTCTAATATTATTGTAACAGCGAGTGCAGGTAGTTATTGTACCTAAAGTAATCAGTTCTTCAGGTAATAGCGTACTATACAAACCAGCTCGTAAATTAGAACGCTGTTGTGGATAAAGAGTTCTTTTGCAAACGGCACATGGTACATTAGCGAAAATATTAATAGCCGCTTCAAAAGATTGTTCATTTGCGATATCCCTACAAACATGACTGACTTGTCGCATTCTACTAAGTCGAAGTGAACGAGTTTCAGGTGTTTCGTTTGATAAGCGATCGTGAATCAATCCGAGTCGGTGGGCACGTTGCTCCTCCGTCTCATTAGATAGACGATTGTGGATTAATCCGAGTCGGTGGGCACGTTGCTCCTCAGTCTCATTAGATAGACGATCGTGGATTAATCCGAGTCGGTGGGCACGTTGCTCCTCAGTCTCATTAGATAGACGATCGTGGATTAATCCGAGTCGGTGGGCACGTTGCTCCTCAGTCTCATTAGATAGACGATCGTGGATTAATCCGAGACGGTGGGTACGTTGCTCCTCCGTCTCATTAGATAGACGATCGTGGATTAAGCCGAGACGGTGGGCACGTTGCTCCTCCGTCTCATTAGATAGACGATCGTGGATTAATCCGAGACGGTGGGCACGTTGCTCCTCCGCCTCATTAGATAGACGATCGTGGATTAATCCGAGTCGGTGGGCACGTTGCTCCTCAGTCTCATTAGATAGACGATCGTGGATTAATCCGAGACGGTGGGTACGTTGCTCCTCCGTCTCATTAGATAGACGATCGTGGATTAAGCCGAGACGGTGGGCACGTTGCTCCTCCGTCTCATTAGATAGACGATCGTGGATTAATCCGAGACGGTGGGCACGTTGCTCCTCCGACTCATTAGATAGACGATCGTGGATTAATCCGAGACGGTGGGCACGTTGCTCCTCCGTCTTATTAGACAGACGATCGTGCATTAATCCGAGACGGTGGGCACGTTGCGCCTCCGTCTCTTGGGATAAGCGATCGTGGATCAAGCTGAGACGGTTTGCACGTTGCTCCTCTGTCTCTTTGGATAGACGATCGTGTATCACGCTGAGTCGGTGGGCACGTTGCTCCTCCGTCTCATTCGATAGACGATCGTTGATCAAGCCGAGACGGTGACTACGTTTTTCGGTATTTTCCCTGTTCAAAACTTTGTTCATGTAAAGTCGCATTTTCGTAAGTCTATTCTTGCGCTCTTCGCAAGTCTCTTTTAAAATTGTCCTCGAGGTAGATTTCCTCTGTTGAGATAGGCGTTTCTCCCTGTCTTTGTTTGTTTCATTTAAACGGCGCTGTTTCATATGAGCAGCACGTTTAGTAGGTCTACCCATATTCAGACAAAACTACAGTACTTCAGATTCACTAAAAAATCAAAAAATAAACAAAAATTTTAACAAAAAAAAAAACCGACTTCAAACTAAAAACTATTCCAAAACAAATTAATATGTATGCACTAAAAAGTAAAAAATAATTGCGTATTCTTCTACAACTTTAATCAAATTACTTTTTCTACTCATCCATATGTAGGTACGATCTATATGTTTAAAGTCTGGCTAACGAAAGTAGAGACTGGAAAAGAGCGGCAAATTTAAAAATTGTTAGTATGGCAAACTCAAAATTAGTGTGACAGACCTGGAGTAACCTAATTTGATACTTTAGAATTATTTTTCTTATTTTTGTTGAAACCGATTGCATACTACTGTTTATCAGCATGTACAGATAGAAAAATATTGATAACTAGTTCGTAGAATTCGTTCGCGTGGTTAAGGATTTATTTTGTAGGGAAACTTTCATATTTATAATATTAAGGAAATAGGATAATATATCATTTTTATAGTGATAAAAATATAGTGTTGATTTATTTTGAAAATTTACCTATGGAATAAATCTTTTCATAAAAAAAAACCTACCACCTGCCTGAATGAAAAAACAACAATATTCAATAATAATTTATTTTAGTCACTATAGTCAAAATCTGAATCCAAAGCTTCTATCTGCAAAGATTCATCAGAGTCACTGGTGTCACTATTTCCAACGTTGATTATGAAACTGTCTAAATTTTCTTCAGTAATTCTATCTCTTTCTTTGTATTTAATTTCAATATGCATGACATGATCACACATTTTCTTCCAATCCTCTGATGCTTTCAAACGACTCTTTAATCATTCTTTCTAACTCCACTGTAGTCAGTGTTGCCACCTCAGATTTTTTTAAGGCGCTAGGTCAAACGAAAAATGTCGCCAGATTTCAGAAATTTAGCTAATAAAAAAACCACCAAATTCCGCTAAACTTTTGAACTTGAATCAGACTAAAGCTAAAGAAACCCTTCGTCGATTAAAAACTATAACTTCAAAAAATGTTTAGGGCCAGTTTCACCATTTCTCTATTAAGAGATATCTATTAGTTAAATGACAGTTTTGAATGAATAATTCGTTATATAAAGACTAAGGGAACTCATGGACACGGTATTTGTATTCTATAGGCAGTAAAATAAAACCACATTAATATGTTAATTTTTTCATCAGAAGAAAGAAATTAAAAAACAAAAGAAAAAAGTTAAAAAATATGTAATTTAAAATTCTAGATTATCAAACTGTGATAAATCTTCTACAACTTCATCATCAGTAATTCTCGTAGATGTCGACGCTACTGTCGACGACGTCGACGTTGAAGATGTTGATGGCTGTGGTCGTGTGGTTTTGTACGAGTATTTTGTATTTTGGCCAATAGCTGCTATCACATCGCTCGGTAATTCATAGTTGAAACACTTTGCATCAATAACTTTAAGCCTATTTTTTATAAAAATAATGGCATTTAAAAGTGGACCAGCCATCCTGTTCCGCAGCTTACTTTTTACAATGTTCATCACACTGAATATTCTTTCGATACCCGCATTAGAATGGGGTAAAGTTAATGCAGATATAGCAAGATCAACAAGTTCTCTGAATACATTTAGTCCAGCTGCGTTTCTGTAGTCATCTACTTCCACCCAAAATTTTATAACATCGTTTGTATTTTTCCACTGGACAAAACAGATGTTGTGCCACTGGTTCAATATCTTGTCAATGTCACTAGCATTAAAGCCAAGTTCTTCAGCTAGTTCCGAAATAGAATTGTCCTTACCTTGGCATAAAATCGTCTCTGGGGCTAATCTTGACATCAACTCCAGCACAGTATAATTGGTCGGCAGTCTTTGTTGAATTTCCTTTGCTAGCTTGATATTAAACTCAATACAGCGACGTTTTATGGCTGATAGAGTATCAGATGTTAATGATGTTCTTTCGCTTTCCGATTGAAAGAGGTATCCCATATATGGCGCCGGATTAAGGTTTTGGTCGATGTCAATGTTTAAAAAATCCTTATCTGTGATGGCTGCATTCGGCAATAGTATCCTGTTGCAAACTGAACGTAATAGTGTAATCAACACATTTAATAATCGTAAGGGATTAGCACTTTCGCTTTCAAAGGTTTTCACAGCGATCTGCACATCGTTTAGTACACTTCTCAAAAATAGTAAATACAAGTAATTAGATTCGTCCTTGAACATAGAATATAAAAGATCTGCGGTGTAGCATCGATCTCTCTCAAGGCCAAAATGTAAAGTCAGTTCTTTCCATTGTGCCAGAATTCTTTGAACTGCTGGTTCAATGGACAACCAGCGTGTGTCACATAACTGCAAAATCTTCAACGGTGCTTCACCGCAATTTATAGTTTCGTAAATTTCTTGATACTGATTTTTACGTTTTGCCGAGTGAGCAAACCAATTGTAGGTTTCTCTGATCAAGAATTCAATATTTCTTGGTATCGTCTGTTCTGAAGCATGTGACACTGCTAGTTGTAAAGAATGGCATGTACATCTGATAAGAATTAAGTTTGGTATATCATTTTTCAGTATTCTGTACACTCCATTATTAATTCCAGTCATGACTGACGCATTGTCTGTTCCCAATCCAACCATTTTATTTTTATCTAGGCCATATTTTTGTAAGCAAGAAAGAAGGGCTTCAACAATTCCAGTTGCGTCGCTGGTTTTAAGTGGTTCTAGAGCCAGAAATGAAGAAACAACATTCTTTAGTTTTCGACTGAAATACCTGATGACAATACCAAGTTGCTTGCTCGTACTGATGTCAGTTGATTCGTCAATGATGAGACTGTATTTCTGCTGTCCTATGTCCTTTTTTAATTCTGCAACGAAATGTGGCGTTAAGACATTTTTAATAACTTCAGTGCACTTAGTACGATGCATTTTAAAGTCAGCCGTTGCTTTGGAATCAGGGAAAGCCGATTTTACTAAATCTGTTAGATGATCAATACTAGAAACTGAACTATGTTCTGTAATGTAAAGAGCAAGCATTCCTTCAGCTTTTCGAGATGTTTGGTTTGAAAACTTTTCTCCGGGCGTGAATTTTATCGTTTGATTACCGGATATGATTTGCATTTTTTGTTTGTGCTTTTTTGTTTCAGCATGTCTTCTCAAGTCTACTAATTTTGCTGATAATTCTGTTTTACAAGATGAACAAAACGCCT
The DNA here is from genome assembly GCA_917051295.2 of Erebia ligea. Taxonomy (NCBI): domain Eukaryota; kingdom Metazoa; phylum Arthropoda; class Insecta; order Lepidoptera; family Nymphalidae; genus Erebia; species Erebia ligea. The sequence continues at coordinate 7,867,295 of OU785241.1, forward strand.
TCGTATCATCTCCAGGTACAGGTTTTAGCCAGGTTTGAAATTCATTTAGTGATTCCCACTCTTTCCTATACCTTTGAGCATAGTTCTTTTTCTTAAGTGGAACTTCCATTATAACTATAACTATTTACAGTTTTAGAAGTTCACATACAGTTACAAAACACTCACAAACACAACACAATCAAACTTAAAGACTTTTCAACTAACTACAGGAACCAACCATATTACGGACAAAGAATGACATAAAAAGAAAACATTAACAAACGACTTCGCCGAGGAATTCCCCGGTTATAGAGTACCTAAGCCGAAAACATTATGAAATTCCGGAATGTTAGGGGATTTCCCTATCAAAAATATGTTGCCAGATTCCTTGTTGAAAAACCGCCAAAAAACACTAAAAATAATAAAAGCGCTATATCATGAAAAAATACCACTAAACGCCTTAAAAAAGCACCAGTTCTGGTGGGAAAACCACCAAGGTGGCAACTCTGACTGTAGTCAAGGCTACATTTTTACTTGCCACTTTACGTTTAGCCAAACTACATACAAGCTCAATAGGATTTAAATCACAGTGGTAGGGAGGAAGTCTCAAAACCTCATGACCATTCTGCTTTAAAAGTTCATCAGCTTTGTATACTGGGTCTGGTGTGTGCTGCTTTACAAAACATAGCAGCTCTGCCTTTGTGTGGTAATCTTCATACCGGATATCATTGAAAGTAAGCCATTCTCTTATCTCATTTTTCAGATTTTGTGTTGTTGGAGCTTTATTAACAATGACGGAATGATAACTTGCATTATCCATTACTATTACACTCTGCTCATTTAAATTGGGTATGAGCTTTTCTTGTAACCATTTATTGAAATTTGCAGCATTCATGTCATGGTGGTAGTCCGCCATTGTCGATTTTGTGCTAAAAACTAACAATGAGTTTGGCACAGGACCTTTCTCTGATCCAGCATGTACAATTATGTACCTTTTTCCCGTTGAAATATTTTCAATTGCACCACTCGTAGATGGACCTTGCCAAGACTTCTTGGGCTTATAGTTTTTGTGGACATAGGTCTCATCTAAATAAATAATTGGCTTTCCTTCTGAACGTTTCAAAGCTATGGTTCGTAAAAAACGATGTCTCCAGGCAGATATGTCATAACGTTCAATTAATATTGAACGTTCATTCTTGTTTTTCTTAAATTCATAACCATTAGCTAGTAGTATGCGGCGAAGAGTTTCCCGACATCCATTAAATCCTATGCTTTCTTTTAATTCCATTAACAGTGTCCTCAATGTAGGAACTTGTTTTCTGACAATATAAAAATCATTGATTTTGTTGCGAATAGCATCTATGTCGAAACTATCTAAGTTAGACACTGTGGGTTTATGGGGCCGTTTTTTTCCTGGGGTATTCCACACACCATCATTTAGCGCACCTTCCTTTTTTATTCTTTTTAAAGTTGCAACACTTACTCCTGTAAAGAATGATTAAACAACGATTAGGTACAGTATTGACAATAGCAAATTATATTATTATTATACATTATATTTCTTGTGTATAAATCTTGTGCTTAGTAAAAAATTACCAGTAATTGAAGCTATTTCTTCCAAGTACTGATTCTGGGTTCTCATCCTGTCATTCTGCTCTAAATCAGTAAGTTTTTCAATAGTTCTCACTATTTCATCGACTCCTGCTACATCCTCCAGATTTTCTGTCAAAGAAAATAATTTGTGTTACAAATTAATAAATGTAACATTTACTTACCTACCACAACCAATGAAAAATAACCATTTAATTGGAAGTTGCATTTAGTAGGTATTATTAAGGTGTTTAATGAAATGTATAATGAATGTGGATGAAAATAGAGATATAGTTTTTTAAAAAGAGAAATATACAAACAAAGTATCAAAATAATGCGTCATACTGACTTAAAAAATCTAACACAACACGTAAACAATCTTGTTTTTGTTTGAATTTTGCATCTTTCTCTCGTTGTTTTTCTTCAAATTTGGAAATCATGCAAAACAACATCTTCCGCACTCCACTTTTAATTGTTTTATTCATTCTTAAACGCGTAAATGCTCGTAAACAAGATCACAACTAATCACTGCAAATCACCGACAACCACAGACAACCGCCATCTTGTTAGGGCAAAATGTAGTTGAGTATTGCCATATAAAAAGTTTGCAAATAATTCGAGTCTCTACTTTCGTTAGCCAGACTCTACCACGCAAGTAGGTAGGTAGGTACCTACCCACTTCAAATCTAACTCAACACATACCTATGAATAACAAACAATGATCAAAACATTTTTTAGAGTTCTCCTAAGTAGGTAAAATGAAATGAAAAATATTAGACCAAGTACTTAAAAGTCAATCAAATTATTACGATGATATAATTTAGTTACAATTATTGTTATTTTTGGAGTCGGTGTCAGGCAAAGTAGGTTTGTAACTACATACATACATATAAGCATACATACTACATAGTTATAAAGGTGAGCTGATGTCATGCTGATGTGCTTGTGCATAGCCGTCTCTATCTCCTACAGGGGATAGAGACGGCTATGGCTTGTGTCGCACGCGCGACTAGACGAGGCGAGACGCGAGAGCGGGGCCGGATACGCTGGAACCAAATTAATATCTTCTATAGTTATTCGTTGACTAGTAGATCTTTGTTTCTTTTTTTTTATTTCAGCTTCACTCCAGTTATCGTCGAATTTGAGTTTGTACTTGTATACTGCATCGTTGTCTTTCGTAAATTCTATTGCTTTGATATCTGAGGTTTTAATGGTGTTCCCATCCACATCTTTGACAGTATTAAGTTCGATTTCGTCAGATAATTTTTTCAAATTCTAAAAATCATCGAAATTTAGTTCTTCAATATTAAACTGGTTGCCTTTTACCTTTGCAGATCTTATTATGTATTTGGACATACTGATCTGGTACGTAAATAGCGCCCGACTTTTTGGCTCTTTTTATAGCCTTTTTAATAATGGAGTGGGCTGCATCTCCCTCATTTTGGGTATGTCCCCTTATTAAAAATTTATGTGTGATTTTATTAATTCGTAGAGTTTTGACTGCATACAAGTACATGGAAAAAATAAACCTGAAAAAAAATACAAAATATTAGACACGTGACAAAACTACAAAAACAGTTCTTAACAAATGAAACTAACCTGTTTTTTTGCTGCCCGCCACAATTGTCACTATAAAATGTGATGTTACAACCAGGGTGATTATCAGCTATACGTTGCAGGTACTTAAAGACACAGGAACTAATCTCAACTGGTCCTCTACCTCCTAGAGCCTCATGCCAGAAGTAACAATAGGTTGGTTGGTCCTTTACATCTGATACCTATAAAAAAAGACTGTTTTCAAACTATTGACAAAAAAAAAGAGAATAAACGAATATTTTGAGCTATAATAGATGATCAAACGAACTTCCTGAAGTGAAGTTCGATCATTATTATATGAGTCGCTTCATTCGAAGATATGATTTATTTACTAGGTAGTTCCTTTATTGTACAGCAACAATCGCACGATTTTTAGAGATGTTTTATTTTAGTATAATGACAAAATTCTCCCACTTAAGCCATCCCCACTTGTTTACCCATTCAATATTTCTTCGTCATTCTTTTTAGAGATATATACCTAATGTTATTGCAAAAATAGGTATGTTTCGGGTTGGGTGGGTTGGGAATTTATATATCTTCGAATGAAGCGACTCATATAATAATGATCGAACTTCACTTCAGGAAGTTCGTTTGATCATCTATTATATTTCGTCGCTTCATTCTTCAGATATGATTTATTTACTAGGTAGATGTTTAGAGATACAGAAAATATCTATTTTTGCAAGAACTGTTTCCACATTGAATATATAATAATTATTGTTATCAATAATTTTATTTATTCTTCCCAATCTCTTATTTGAGTCGTAATGTTTTAAACAGCTTTATGCTTAAGGTTGGAATCATGTGCGGATTTCTTGAGATTCTCATCTACGTATAGTTAAGATGAGTCTAAGATTTTTCTTAAGTATTCATTTTACTTTAGGAATACAATGTTGCGCTTTTTACATCAGCTGCTGAGTAACAAGCTTACAGATTTGATGCAAGCAAATGAAACCAATAATTATTAATGTTAATGCTGCAAGATTTATGATCTAATCAAAAGTATATTAGCCGGGACAGTACTTGGTTTTATTTACACACTACAGACGTCCAATGGGACGTTTGAACGTGTGGAAACCTACCCAGAAGGGGGGAGAAAATTTTTATTTATCAAAACGCGGCGGGAAAAGAACGGGTTATTCTGGTCCTGTTGTAGAGGTCTACTACAGGCACATAGTTTAATAAAATTATTAATAATGGTACCATTTTAAGATGTTTGTCAAAAGATTATGCCATAATCAATATTATGGAATACTACAAATTCCTATTTGTGTATAAGTTCCCCGCAGAATATAAATGAAAAATGATGAATATACCTCGGTCGATATTGTGATAGACTACTAGGTAGTACTAATGTCGACTTGGATGTGTAAGTCGGTCGGTTTGGGCTTTAAACCTCACTGACGGTAGAAGCTTTAAATTAAGTTAGATAGGGAGGCTACTATACTTTTTTAACAATGGACAACCTAGTTGTTCATGTCGCTAAAACATGTGTCATCAGTCATTATAAATTATTTAATATACATAAGTATTTTTGAATGAATGCGTTAAATCATTTCCCTCCGTCAATAAGTAAGGTAGACGCGCTGACGACGTGGATCTATACTCTTTACTCTTTTTACAAAAAACCAAGTAGTTTAATTTTGCATTAAGCAAGTTATTATGGAGTATGTTGTATTAAGGCGGAATAAATTGTATGTTTTCCACGAGTGATAACGATGTACGTATTATGATAACGACAGTTTTATGACGGTTTTTCAAAGATTGTTTCCAATATATGGACGATGCATAGATACTAAAGTTAGGATCCCGCTTCGGGCAACATGAACTATGCATTATCCCGAGTTTGCAGAAATGCTTGCCTGCTAGCCCACGAAACATCTTTTAAAAGACAATAATACGATAGAAATTTTACATTGTTACATCATACGAAATTTACTTCCGGTCGTAAAAATACTCGCCGTTTAACCGACTTCCAAAACGGAAAAGGTTCTCAATTTGGTTTTTGTTTTTCTGCCGTCTTCTAAGTATAATCAACCATTATTACACGTCACCGGATGTATGATAATATATGCTTCCAGGGCATGATCGAGATATGAACTTGAGATTTGAGCCCAAGAGCATGTGGGTAGGAAAAACGTAAAACTGGTGGGTAATTTTTGCAATTTTACCACACATTTTCGTTGCAAATTTTCTTTGCACACCACTATGAGGCAAGATACTAGCAGCTTTTATTTTCGTTTTCTGTATCTACAGTATTCGTAAATAAATTGAATTTATATAACGCTAAAGTACCTAGATAACTGATAAAAAAGATATAATCATTATCTCAAACCTTTTGTTACCTCTCTGACGATGTATGTACGTTTGATACTGAGAGGTTTTATATTGTGAACAGTTACATCTGGAAATTTTGAACCTGAGATCTTGACTTTTTCATACACTGAATGATTTACATTTCTTTCAGGTCTATTAATTTATTATATTTTACACCAAATTTTGGATCATTTCCTGTCACTTCTTTCTCCGAGTACCCCGAGGAGCTCTGGATCAAGCTCTGGACAAACTTAGAGCATCTATTAAACCTTCGTGTTAACTCTCGGCTAACCGCCAGGTTTTTTGGTTACAGAATATTATCATATGAAACATACAAGGCGTAACTTCTAGCATCAGCTGTTAAACCTTCGTGATAACTCTCGGTTAACCGCCAGGTTGTTCGGCAATACAACATTATCTTATGAAACGTACAAAACGAAACTTTTAGTAGGTATTTATTGAACCTTCGTGTTAACTCTCGGTTAACCACCAGGTTGTTCGCCTACACCACATTGTTGTATGGAACGTACAAGACGAAACTTTTAGCATGTATTTAAACCCTCGTGTTAACTCTCGGTTAACCGCCAGGTTGTTCTGTTACGTAATATTACCGTCTGAAAATGTAGGCACGAGACTAAAGTTTTAGTCTCTATTAAACCTTCGGGTTAACACTCGGTGAACCGCCAGGTTGTACAGTTACACAATGATTTGTGATTTCTAGAGAAAAATGTAATCGTAGCGGTAGATATGTTTTTCTTACACAGGTATAATGAAAAGTTAGGTCACCGTTTTAACTCTTGGTCAACCCCCAGGCGTTTGTACGTTCGAATAAGCCGGTTTTCGGGAGTCTGATGAAGATTCTATAATAATCCTTCGACGATTACGTTTCTGTTGTTTGCGTTTTTGTTTCGGCATTTCACTTAAATATTCACTTTTAAAAGTTTTAACAAACAGTGCACGTGCGTTTGCTACCTGCACGACTTCCCTCTTGTTCAGAGAATGGTGAATTCGCCTTGTGCATGGGGCTCAACCTCGTTTGTATCTCTGAAGAATACAATAAGTGAGCGGACGAATATGGAGGTAGTATGTATGTACGCATTTTGCGTTAATATTGTCTCGCGGACAATAGCTTCCAGTTAATGTGTTTATCTAGTCAAGGTGACACATTCACTGCATGAGTGTCATAAGAATATGACTCATAATTAGCTCGCAGCTAATTATGATCTCGCAATTGACTCGCAGTCAATCCCGAGTTAAAAACACTTTTATAGCTTCCAGTTAATGTGCATCTCTAGTCAAGGTGACACATATTCACTGCATGAGTGTCATAAGAATATGACTCATAATTAGCTCGCAGCTAATTATGATCTCGCAATTGACTCGCAGTCAATCCCGAGTTAAAAACACTTTTATAGCTTCCAGTTAATGTGCATATCTAGTCAAGGTGACACATATTCACTGCATGAGTGTCATAAGAATATGACTCATAATTAGCTCGCAGCTAATTATGATCTCGCAATTCGAGTCAGTCAATCCCGAGTTAAAAACACTTTTATAGCTTCCAGTTAATGTGCATATCTAGTCAAGGTGACACATATTCACTGCATGAGTGTCATAAGAATATGACTCATAATCAGCTCACAGCTAATTATGATCTCGCAATTGACTCGCAGTCAATCCCGAGTTAAAAACACTTTTTTAGCTTGCAGTTAATGTACATAACATATTCACTGCATGAGTGTCATAAGAATATGACTCATAATTGGCTCGCAGCCAATTATGATCTCGCAATTGACTCGCAGTCAATCCCGAGTTAAAAGCACTTTTTAACACTTAGTAATAGAATTTTCGACTAACCTGCAAAGTTCTCGTCATCAGACGAGTCTAACGGGCGCCAATATTTCTCCTTATCCTGCTATCGCTAGGAGTGTCTAGCTGGAAGGCTTGATTTCCGTCGTGTTACTTCGCTAGTAACCTTCCAGTGGATTAGCGTGCTTTAACACGTACTTCGTGTGAGTACTAAGTAACTATAATTACTTAGGCGAGCCATGCTGAAGGGCTTAACCTTCTTCATGGTGCCTCTTGGGCAACCCGCCGTATGGACTTTTAGAATAATTAAACGGTGCATAAAAGAATAATTTCTTAAGCGCCTTTTATGCTGAAAGGTTTACTCTCCTTCGTTGTTACCTCTCGGGTAACCCCCAGGAAAAACTTAAGTGTAATTTGACACTGCATGAAAATACAATTCTCAGGTGCGTCATGCTGAAAGGTTTATTCTCCTTTGTTGATACCTCTCGGGTAACCCGTCGGAAAACCTTTAGTGTAATTTGACACTGCATGAAAATATCATTCCTCAGGCGCGTCATGCTGAAAAGGTTTATTCTCCTTTGTTGATACCTCTCGGGTATAACCCCTCGAAAAAACTTAAGTGTAATATAACACTGCATGAAAATATAATTCCTCAGGCGCGTCATGCTGAGCTGAAAGGTTTATTCTCCTTTGTTGATACCTCTCGGGTAGCCCCTCGGAAAACCTTTAGTGTAATTTAACACTGCATGAAAAATTAATATAAGAATAATTTCTTAAGCCTGTCATGCATGAAATAAATTGCTGAAAATGAAAGATTAAAGACTCACCGTTTTCCTGTAAACAGCAGCGGTTGTTTCTTTTTCAATATTTTTTATTTAGATAAAAAATAATATTAACTATGTTGAAAGTGGGAACGTCCGATCGTTGCTACGCACGATAAAAGAATGGCGAAGAAATATTGAATGGGTAAACAAGTGGGGATGGCTTAAGTGGGAGAATTTTGTCATTATACTAAAATAAAACATCTCTAAAAATCGTGCGATTGTTGCTGTACAATAAAGGAACTACCTAGTAAATAAATCATATCTGAAGAATGAAGCGACGAAATATAATAGGTACGTACCTACTGTAAAGTTTAAGCAGTTCAATTTTGATTTATAGTAAAAAAGACGAGGACTCGCCGACTGGCACTGGCATAACTGCTTGAAGATCATAAATTGCGACTATTTCGTTACTATCTGTATTCTTACATGTTTCTATGTCAGTCTTCTTTTCCATTCGACTAAGTACTTTCTGCCGGCAATGTTCTGCGTAGTCAGTCTCTATTTTTCCTTTTGCCTCTCCAACAGCATTTTTATATTGTTCACAGATATCACATTGGTCTTTTTTTGGCACAAAAAAAGAAATATTAAATTCCGTATTAAATATGCGAAAGTATGAATCGTAATTTGCAGCCTCTTTGTTTTCGGATTCTCTTAATCTCTTATAATCGCGATGCAGATGAACTATTGTTAGGCCACCATCAATATATTCTCTAGTGGTGTTTGCGCGGAGATAATGGCTCTCAATTGTACTAATTGAATTTATATGATTCCGAACAGACTCTTGTAGCTCAGAACTAGTCTTTCTATGATTTCCATGGCAGCCACGTTTGTCAATTGGTGCTACGCCGTTAGATTCATTTCTTGTCTTGGCCTCGATTACGGTACGTAAAGTACGTTCGGAAATCCCCAATGTATTTAACAAAAATAATTTGCATACCCTGAAACTCCTACCATTACACATCAAGGAACAATAAGTATTAGGTTTTCTATTCTTTTCTACACCAGTTTTCAAACGACGTTGTGCCAATTGTAGCACAGTTATTGATGAATTCAAAAAATCACGCTGTCTTTGAAGAGACGATAAACCCCAATACATTTTGAAAATATCATATCTTTGCTCCTCTGAGATGTGTTCTGAACATTTATGTTTGCATTTGTTAGAGCAAGGGGGCTTAATCTCTTTTGCATAATGATCTTGCCCGTCCGAGAAGTATACTCATGACCTGAATTCTTCAGCTGAGCACGTTGATTGCTGGATTTCTTAACCGTTTTTTTTGTTTTTTTTATTAGTTGATTCTAGATTTTGATCAATGTCAGTAGATTTATGGTTTTGAATACTATTGTATTCCTAAGCACGTATCCAGACTTTTGGTTCGGAGGGGGGACAAACATTGAAACAACTATGTGAAATCTGTAAAAAATTGCTGTAATCACTGTACCTACTACAATTTTTAATAACTTAAATTACCGTAGGTACTATAGTCACACTCAATATATAATAATATCTAAGTATTATATAAGTATTTTTCTATTTCCGCTGGCAGCCATTACATCTAGTACTATATCAGGATCTGGCACCAAACTGGAATGAATAGACAATAGAGCAAGACCAGTAAGCCGCTCGCCCGCCATTCTATTCCTTAGGAAGGATTTTATTCTCTTTAGGCACGAAAATGACCGCTCGACAGACGCCGTGGAAACTGGAAGAGTGGCCAAAATATGTAATAACCTTTTAATATTTGGGAAAAAAATATTGTCACACGTGTCTAAAATTTCCATAATTTCCACTGGTTTTTTTTCTGTGTTCTTCCACTTGACACACCACATACTGTACTCCGCCTTTATTTGTGAATGTCCAACACTTTCTTCCCAATAAATTTTCATATTTTCTAGCTCGCTTATCTTCCTCTCGTCCACATTTTTCGGAAGAATAATTTCTAAAGAAGAAAGCAGCTCTCTTTGATTAGCAAATCTATAATTCATGCCAGAAATCAAATCATCCAAGCATGTTATAAAAATAGTTCTTCTAAAGTATTCTTCAGAAGTATCACTGGGAGGGTTGCTTCGTGCTGTTTGGCGGACAGTAACTCGAGGACGCTGAATTTCTACTTGCAAGACATCTTCCGCTATTTTGCAGCAAGCGTTATAAATTTCCGAGAATACCGGGTTAACATTGTCACGTATCCCTTTTAATTTTCCGATTATGTCGTCGGAAAATTTCATAGCAGAGGCCAGATCGTGTGTAGGGCTCTGCAAATATGCGGACAGTGGAAGAGTGTAACTAAAAAATAGTTCACAGGTTTTTAGAGAAATCAAGAAACTACTCTTTTCCATCGCAGCTATGAGTATAGACGCAGTATGAGCAACAGTTCTGTTTGTGACGATATGATCTTTCAGGATATCATCATAGCATGCTCGGTATCTCAGTAGAGCCCTGAATTTTCCATCTTTATTAATTGGCTTTTCTAAAGTCAATGGTACACTGTCTTTGTCTCCACGAAGCGGCAACTCTTGCTCTCCACAAAAAATGACAGTTTCGATGACTGGCTTTAATGCTGTTCTATTTCTTTCCTTTTCTTTGCGCCTTTGATCATTTAGCTGCGATGCAACGTCTATAGCTGCTGAACTCATAACTTTTAAGAAATTTTCTGCGCACAATATCGAAAATTGGTGATATTTAGCAGCAGAATGTTCGCGAAACCTTTCTGTTGCATCTTTCCAATTATCAAATGGTTTGCTGACAAAACTTCCAAGTGTCTGATGGGAACCTTTTCCAGCAGTGCCTGATGAAAAGACAAAACAATATTTGCAGAAGACGCCGTTCCTCGTCGGTGAATATGTTAACCATTCCCAAGATTCAATCCATTCTCTTCGAAATCTAAGTTTCTTTTTCCCAAAATCACGAGTTGGAAACGAAAATGACGCATCTGGGACAAACGGCTGTGTGATAATACTTTTTTTCTGTTCATCTGTGAGTACAAAGTCAAGAGGAGAATATTGTGCGTTATATATAGCATTAGAAACCACGCCGATATCAGGAAAAGTTTCACTAATAAACTCGCGAGCAAAACTATGGAATCACCTACTTAAAATTTGCTACGAGCGATCTTAAAAACTAAATGACTAATGAAGATGAATAAAAATGGTACCATTTTAAAGGCTATACCTACTGTAAACTTTAAATGAATACCATATTCATTGAAATTGGACCCGTATTTCAGGAGATGTCCTGTTTTAAGGGAAGGAGAAAGGAAAAGTAAAGGATTTGAATTTGGGGAAAAGAACAAAAAAAAACAAAAATTTAGGGAAAATCTTTATTTGGTGCTTATCAATATTTAGTGTTGCCTCCCCTAGCCCTAATTACAGCACGAAGACGATTCCTCATGGACCTAATCAGCTTATGTTTTTTTCTTGCAGATGCTTTTTCAGCAAAGTAACTAGCCCAGAATATACACCAATCATCGAAGGAGCACCGTCAGTCGCAACTCCCGATAATTTTGATAAGTCCAAATTAGTTTTGAACACTCATTCAAAAGTACATTGAGTATATCAACTCCTCTGGTTTGACCTTTCAATGAACACATTCCTAATAACTCTTCTAAGACTTCAAAATCTTGAGTAACACCTCGTATGAATATGAGAAGTTGAGCTGTGGAACTAATATCAGTGGATTCGTCGAGTGCTAATGAAAAAAATTCAATGATCTTAGTTTTTTCATTTAATTGTTCCGCAATATTACCTGACAAAGACATAATTCGTCTTTGGATAGTCATACGATTCAGTTGAATTTTCTCAAATTTTTTTGCTGCTTCTGGGCACATTTTCTTAGCGGCAATTTCTATGCATTCTTTTACAAAATCCCCATCATTGAAGGGGCGACTTCGCTTTGCTATTATTCGAGAAATTTCATAACTAACTTCTGTAGCTGTTTCTGAATTTTGAATGGGTTTTGTAAACATAGCTTACTGACCAATAAGCTCGCGTTTTAAAGACAACATTTATTGCTTTCTTAATTCGCCTGTAAACTTGGTAAAAGTAGGATGCTGCGTTTCATAGTGCCTTTTTACATTATATTCCTTTGCAATCGCAACAGAATTTTTGCAAATTAAACAAACGACTTTGTTATGCGACCATACAAAAAAGTATTTCTCAGTCCAAATTTCTTGAAACTGCCGATTTTCATCTTTAACCTCACGTTTTTTACTAGGTCCTGGCTTGTCCATGTTGCGTTCTAATCCTGCCTAGGATTAACACAGCACCTAAAAACAATTACAGTACCTACTTAAATTACCCATCCTTTTTTAAATTACCAAAAATAATTGATTAAATAGGTAGGGAAACACTTATTAATAACAGAGTTTTACTTACGATTTCACAACACAATTATACACCGGCTAGTCGAGTTAAAATCTACACTAGAACTATTGACACTTTACTCAAATTAAAACCGAACTGTCGGTCGCTGCGGTTAGCGTGGCTTTTATACCGCGCGTATAGAGTCGAAAACTGTCTAGTGAAATCTCGAAACCGACTCTGGAAGCTTCGTGTATCTACCTACGCGAGCAATCGGGAATTCGGGACTATTGCTATCTCGCTTGCTCGAACAATATAACCCGTGGATAAGCCGCCACCGCGCTGCCGTCGTAGCCGCGCCGCCGGCCGCGGCGATTCCTCGAGAAAACGAATTTAACCGAGATCAGCACGAACATTACCGACCGCTGTTACCGACGCATGCACGGCGCACCGATAAGCGCACTTAAGAGCGCGCGCGCGAGATTCAAATTACTTTTCGAACATATTTTTTTTGGTTTTATTCTGGAATAGAATTCAATATTTTTCGAATGTACGAGAGTATTATTTTTGCTGTCGGCGGGCCACCAGTATTCGACCGGCAGGCCGCGGTCTGTGCATCTCATTGTATAACTTACTACCTGCTAGAGTCTATAGTTGGGCCATTACAAACGTGCGAACTGAGTCATAAATCATTTTTATCAGATCTCTCTTTCACACTTATAGGCATATCGGAACTCTCGCTCGCACTTCTAGTGTTGTGCGTAACAACAAAGAAGGGATTTGTCGATAGTCAATAGCAGGTAATCAAGAAAGGTTAAGGAAATAATGCAGAATATTTTTTAGGATGTATTTTTAATGTCTGCTTTTAAAACATACAATATATTAAACATAAATTAAGACGAAGTCGCGAGGGCAACAGCTAGTATTAATCTATGTCTATGTCATCGTCGGAGGAGCTATCGCTGTCATCTTCATGTAAATTTATTATCAGATGCTGTACTCTCTGATTTTTGATGCCACTTCGCCCTTTACTTGTGCCCATACCAATTCAATGGGATTATATTGGCAGTGATACGGTGGCAGCCGAATAACTTCGTGGCCATGCTCAATTGCCAGTTGGTCAATGGCATAAATCTTTTTTGGGTTGCTTTGTTTTACTTTAATTATTAATTCTTCTTTTATGTCTGCATTCGAAAACAGAATGTTTTTCTGTTGGAGCCATTCCTGTATGTTACTTTTCTTCCAAGACATTGTCGGTATGGGTTCTAATTGCTTGGTATGGTAACTGGCATTATCTAAAATGATAATCGATGGTTCCTCCAAAACTAGTAAAAAGTCCATAAACCACGCAATATATGTTTCCGCATCCATTTCAGTGTGGTAATCGGCATCTTTGGATTTCACAGCTCTGAAAACTAATTTTGCTTCTGGTACGAAGCCTGTCTTAGCGGAGCCGGCGTGACATACAATCAAACGTTGTCCCTTCCCCACTGGTTGATTTTTAAAGCCACCTTGATCATTTTCTCCAAGCCACATTCGTTTTCTGCACTGGTTTTGATTGACCCAGGTCTCGTCCAGATAAAACCGCGGACGGGTATCGTTTGTCTTCTTTAATGTATCAAGTTTTCTTAAAAACTCCATTCTGGCGCAGACAATATCAATTCGTTCCATTAGGTATTTTCGGCCATCCATGTTTTTTTTGAATTGGTAACCTATTTTCTTTAATATTTTTTTCAATGATGACTTGCTGCACTTAAATTCAGGCATTTGTTCTTTTATTTTCGCTAATATTTTAGCCACTGTTGGGTATTCACCACTGTCGTAAAATGAACAAATGGTGCGTTGCAACAAACAAACATCGAAATTATCGATATTTGTAACTGTTTCTGGTTTTACATATGTTTCTCTTGGTGTACATGGATGGCCAGATTGAAGTATTTCTTTCTTGACTTTGTCTACAGTTCTCGTACTAACTCCACAAAGAAGCGCCGTAATATGTCGTGGGTTATTTAAATTTAGAGAAGATATTTTTACCGGGTCACTTTTCAATTCATTAAACACTGTCAACACATTATAAATAACCGTACGAGTTTGGGCGTTAATATCGCCCTTTAATTTTAACAAAGTTAAGTTGGAGAATAATGCGTCCATGGTTCGCTTACGATTGTCTAATGATAACTAACACAATTTTCACAAACACCTACATTTTACCTTATTGCATTAGTCATCAACGACCGCGTCCTGCGTCCGAGCGGCATCCCTTTATCGATATCGAGTTGTGCAGCATCGTCACATTCCTTTGACGTCATGTTTTATGACTCAGTTCGCACGTTTGTAATGGCCCAACTATAGCAGGTAATAAGTTATACAATGAGTAGGTCGAGCGATTTCACAGTCGTATAATATCTATTTACTTTGTTAAACAAATTCTATTTGAGATAGGGTCGAGGTAGGGTTATACCTAACTCGCGTGTCACCCCTGGGTTGTAACTACGGTCCCAGTGTTTACGGAACTTACAAACGAGTCTATATGTCAGTAGAAACAGACATATAGTAATTGATATAATGAAAAGACTCGTGTATACCCACTTCATACTTGTTTTAGGATCACCCTTTTCACCTCCCTCCATATAATAAAAGGTATCTATCTAAAGCTGTATCTGGATGCATCTTAAATCGCTTTTGCCAATTTATATCCTAGCCTTATTTATACGATATTATGTAAGACTATGAAACTATTCGAACACAATTGATCAAATAGAGTACGTTACCAATTTATCGATGACTCTCCACACTGTTTCACTTTTATTTCTTAGAATGGTATTTACAATTTTACAGGAATCGGAGCTAAGTTACTTGATTCTACAATTAACATATATAATCACTCCTTTACTTCAGATTTCTAAGGTGAAATTCGGTTATACAATTTACAGTATCAGACACGGGAGCTACTTATATTAATCGACTTCTCGAACCCGACTCGAGGAATCTGAATCTTTAATGATGACTGCCACCACTAGTGGTTCGCGATTGAATCTCCATCTCGCTGCTCTGATGCGGCCGGGTCCCACTCTCTCCCGCCATAACTCCGTAATTGAAAGTTCAACGTAATTCATTGGCCTTAAAATAGATCTTATCGGGTGTGTCCAATCGGATGTCAAAATAAGTCTGCCACGCCTTTCTCCCATGGTTAGCGCTGCGTGTTAATATTTTTCTCAAGACGCTATTTTTTTCTATTTAAATGTTTTAACATCTGCTAGCATTGTTTCCAGACATTTTAACGAATTGGCGTAGGGGGAAAAAAAAGGTCCCGACTTTATGATTCTCGCCTTTCAAAGTGGCTTGTCAGATTGTTTTAACGTAATAGTTTAGAAAGCTTTACGAGTTCCGTTAGCGTGAAATTCTATAGTTTATTGCCTTATTTTTAAAAAATTATACCCTTAGCCTTACGTACCTGAACCAGTGATATTACTTTTTCTCTGCTTTGACTTTTCGCGTCGGTATGAACCTGTCAATGAGTCAAGTTTCTTTTTCAACTCGGGTATAGGTAACTTCATTTCCTTAGAGATCTTCCTCCAGCAATCTTCTCGCTTGCATTTATTTATATGATCTGGATCTTTCGAATCCCATAACATTTTGAAGCTTCCGTAAAGTTGTATTAAGCGAATACTGTCTTCTTTATCCATTTTTGATTCACTGGCTGGCGAGTGTCGTTACGTCCGTCCACACCGGGCGAGCAGCTCAGACTGAGCCGCCTTTGAGCATCGGCAAAAACCGACAACGCATGGCTCGGGGCCGAGCTGCGCTCGGCCGAGCCAACGTGTGCCCGAGGAAGCCCGAGCGCCGTCCACACCGGCGGAATTATTGGCTCGCGAGCGGGACTCGCGAGCCGCGCTCAGCCGGTCTGGACGCGGCTAATGACGTGATCCCTATTTTATTAGCATCAGATGCCAAGTGCCACTTTTTCACAGTGAGTTTATATGAGAGGTGCAATATGCTCTCAAACAGAAGAATTATAGCGTGGAAAGTGGATAATCCAAATGGAAGTGCATCCACATCAACATCTCTTTTGATGGTTAAATCATTAAATAATTTCGACGTTGCGCTACAAATATAGTACCTACCTGATTGTTGACGTGGTCCGTGTGGCGGCATAACACACATTTGCGTCTACCATCGTAAGTAGCATTGTGTGCTATACTAAATACGACTTTGACTCCAGTAAAAATGTTGTATTTCATGTTAATGGCATTTTCGTCATAGTTAATTTCTTTTTGAGTTATATCCACAGTTTCTTAAACGAACCTGGGGGTCTACTCTCTTTCTCTAAAACGAAACTTCGCAAACAAACGAACGAAATTTCGTTAACTCCTCTCCTACATAATATTATCTCTATGCTCCTCTCTATTTCGTTTTCGTACACGCAGACGAAGTACGGATCCATAGAAAATTTTCGTGACCGATTGGATTGAACGATTTTGTGTGGGTCTAATAACCGACTAATTACGTTCGTTTGCGAAGTTTCGTTTGAGAGAAAGAGAGTAGACCCCCTGATTCGAATAGGACGACAATATCGTGGCGATGATGTGGTTGGATTTTGCCATACTGCTTTGTTTTTTTGTACCACATACTAACCGAAGTGCCGCAAAGCTACCTTGAAAAATGGTAGAATCTGACTGAGGCATCATTTTAAATCTTTTGCTTGAATTGTGCCTGATGTGATCCATCTTATTCCACAGCCCCACTTACAAATCAGTTCTAGTGTCATATTCGCCTGGTTATAATAGGTCACATAAAATATCCTTCAAATACGTTAGTAATCTTGTGGTAATGGTTTAGCAAATCTGGAAGTTTTATTCAGTCACTTTTTTTAGAATAGTATAATATTTATTTTCATAAAAGAGTGTACAAAATTATATAGCGGTCCCCACCCTCTACGCATTACCCTCATCTATTGTAGAGAGTAGTTCCTTCCAGTGATTGGCATACGCGGCCCGCGGGCCCTACTTTTGACATGACTGTCTTAGGGCAAACACATATACCGTCTCCGTTCCGTCGTGGGTACAAACCAAATCATGCAACTATGTACTTAAAACAACATACATCGTACACATTCCATTAAAATATGGACATCCTCCTCAGCGTCACATTGAAGTGTAGGAGACTTACCCGAACCGACTTACATAAATAAGTGAATTTAATGTCTTGAACGAAGTCGTAACTCGTAAGATAGTAAAAATTTTCCTTCTCTTCATGGAAGTTTGTTGAATCCAGGGTGTCCTAAAAGGTATCCACTCTCCGAGTCTGTTTGGGACACTCAATCAAATGGACAACATTTTCCTGGGTATCCTGTCGCAACAGGCTTTTAGCACCTGCTGGTTATTTAAGCTAGTGTAGCTCTCTTTTTAGTCTCTTTAATTGGTCCCATAATATATATTATGTTCAATTGGATTGAGATCCGCAGGCTGATTACGTATCTCGCGACAGGCGTAAATCTCGCGATCGCTGCTGTCAAACGGCAATTTTGTATTACGTAACAGCAGACAGCAGTCGAGCTCTAGTTCACCCTCTAGCGGACAATCTATGAACTAAAAACTGCATTCGTGTCCTTGTCGTACCAGCAAATTGGTAATAATTCGTATTATATAAGCTTCTTTGACAGCAATACGACAGCGATAGCCGAGCAAAATGAAACGTCAAACAGCAACAACCTCTGCACCTGTTGCAAAGTGATTGTTGGGTAATTGTCGAGTGCGATTACCTAGTAATATAATAAGTCTATGGCGTTTACTGTGCACATGGCCTACCTGATGAAAAATGGTAACCTCTGTCTACCACAGTTGCATTACCACACAGATACACAGATGACAGAACTACGTAGAATGCACCCTAGTTAGCATTGCATTGCACCTTTCACCTAGAGACGAAGATTAAGGTGTTTATTAATAAACACATTGCAACCTAAGAATAGTTTTGTATTTCATCTATTTTTGATTGAATTCGAAATTGACCGTCAATGCAAAAGACAAAAATATGTCTAATGCCTAAACTACTCAATTACTACTATAACTAATATACATAGGCACAATAATTATCAGGAGAAGCAGAAGATAATATAAGAAAATATGCTTTACCTGTTGCAGTCACTATCACTTCTTCATGGTAATCAATTATAGATCCTTCAATCTCATTCAAAACACTTGTACTCTGAGTACTTGTGTTTTGTACTGAGGACTGTGTTTCAGTCCTGTGCTGTGTTGAAGAATCCTGTGAATGTTATGAAGGTTTTCAAACACTGCATTGGCATAAACGAATAGCTAATATTTTAAGTGCATTTAAACACTTTGTTCTCATCTTGATGAGAACAAAGTGTTTTATTACAATAATAAAAATATTGCTTGATTTGCTTACTACCTAACTTAAAGATTCATACAGTTAAAAATTTGCCATGAAACCACGAACATGCTTATATAAGTGATAGAAAAGAGATATGCAGAGTAATTTTTTGATAGTGCAAGTACACAAATAAATATTATTTAAAAGCTTACCAAAATAGGCACCCTGTGTTGTGTGTCACCTGACACAGCACCCTCGCCGATTATCGCCAAAATTTTCTTTTCCGATTCGGTTAAATCGTCGAGGGTAGCTGGCCCACCACCAGTGCCAGAAGATTCTCGCCTTCTTGCAGAAGCTTTATTTTTTACTTTAAATTTCAAGTCCGCCCAATACTACAGATTACAAAATTAGGCATGATTAGCACAACCCAACCTGCAGCAAACCAAACAAGAGCAAACCAAATAACCAAATAAAAGTATTCATACACGCTTCCACCGCTGGCCAGTCTTTGTAGCACCATTACCGTGGGCGTTTAGCCTGGAAGCGAGATTATTCCACTCTCGATCAATCGTCTCCTTTGATCTCGCTCCCAAACCAACGCCCTTGACAAGGCCTGGGTGCTCCATCAGGTGCTGCAGCAACTCGTCCAGTTGGTTTTGCGACACTCGATGTTCCACTATAATTAAATCGAGAAAATGTTAGTTAAAGGAAACGAACGTACGAATTGTTTGTACTGAATTCAACTTACTGTCCAAAATTAAAATTCAGCAAATTAATCACTACAATTTCACACTTCACTTCACAAGTTCACGGCAAAGAGAATAATTTATCCACTACGTTTTTCTTCACGGTATTTGCGGTAGACTGTAGAGCGTATTAGCGATCAGTCGAACCCTTCACTCTTTGAATTCAACCACAGACAAGGAACATACCAAGGAACGTACCAAAGATGTAGTTAAAAGGTATAGATAAAGCTGCTTATTTTGTTTTCATCTATTGCTGTCCTGTCGCGAGTGGCGCTAGTATCGATAGCAAAAGTGCATGAAAAGTGCATTCTGCGACAGGCGAGCAATAGACGTGCGATCGGCTTGCGTAATACGAATTATAATGACGTTTTGCGACCGATCGCGTAGTGTTTGCTGTCGCACTGCTACTGCTATCGCTACTGCAAAATTTTACGTAATCAGCCTGCCGGACTCATAGCAGGCCAGGGCAAAAGGGAGATATTGGCGTCCGCGGAAGCCCTCTGAGTGAACCGAACTGTATGAGCGCGAGTATTCTCGTGCATAAAAACAAATCCATCACGTACCTGCTGTGAAAATGGGATCACAACTGGCAGCGGTTACAGTTTCCTCGTCAAGAATCACGAGCTCGGTTTTGATTGGTATGTTTAAATTAGGGAATAAGACACGTAAAAACACAAAATTACCATTGAATTCCCGTAGTCTGTTTTAAACAATAAGAGCCGGGCGGTTACGTTAAGATCTCGGCGTGCAGTTAATCTGATGTACCGGTCTTCTTGGGCAGTTGTGTTGTAGCTCAAACTCTTCCTGATCGACGTCTCCTAGTTACACGGCCTGTCTCTTGGTAGCGTTCCCACACATTTCGGATGGCTCGGCGAGACACACCGCTGAGCTATAGATCTCTGAGAGTCTACCTCCCTTTTGCTTCAGCAAAACTGTAAGGTGGGAGATTGGAGAGTTCATCAAACACGAATGCTGGAACAATACTGACTATACAGGGTGGAATTTTGTAATGCCACCTGAAGGGAAAGTACTCTTAATACTGTAGATAGAAAATTTTACTCAAAGAAAACATTCCTTAGAATAAAAAGACAACTGCATTTTCGAAAATTCGCTTGCCACACCCGGGTATTGAACCGACTAAAATCTGTAAAAATTACAACCTGTACTTTCATTGCATCGATCGTTAGAATCAATTATAGGGATCAAATCTCTCTAAGAATCTTGATAAATTAAATGAAAGGAAAACCACGAAATCTAAATTTTTTTTAATTATTTACAAAAAATGTTTTTTTTCTATTATTAAGTACCAATGAAGGGTGCTCAGTATAATTACAATCTAGCCAAACTATTTGACTAATAAGTAATTTTTCTTTATCCTTATGTAATTATCGTATGTGCTAAGAAATTGTCCAATAACGTATCTTAGTCTTTCTTGTTGTAAATAGACACTTTGTTCATGTGTTCTTTCAGGCAGCACTATCACTACACTATCACTAGTCACTATGCACGAACTCATAAAATGGTAAACTAACTAATTAGTTGCTCGAAATGGGCTCCATTTTCTTGGATACACAAATGTATTCTTCAAACGAATTCATTTCTAGTAGTAACCTTTAGTAACGTGTTGTGGTGAATATCATAAATCGTATTCTGAATTTCAACTCTCAACTAGTTTACATTCGCATAAGATTTAATGTCAATTTGATTTTTCACATATCCCCACAAAAAAAAAATCTAAAGGGGTGAGATCTGGTGATCTCGCAGGCCATCTGATTGTGTCGTTTGTACCAATCCAGGTATTAAAATGGTTATTAATGTAGGCAATAGTGATTCTGCTGTTATGGGCTGGAGCACCATCTTGCTGTAGAATTATTCGCTCTTGCTCGGGGAAACCATTTAACTCATTTCTTAAGAGATCCAGTATTTCAAGATACTTGACAGTGTTTAAATGACCTTCGTACACGTGGACTAACACAACCATATTTCTCATAATTCCGCACCAAACGTTGAAAGACAATCTTATTTGATTGTTAGTTTCATGAACACGAAAAGGATTCACTCGAGACCAATAGTGGTTATTGCGGCGATTGTACATGCCGTTATTGCTGAAGTTGGTTTCGTCAGACCATATATCTTACTCAAAAAATTAGGGTTACGGTCAATTTCTCTCAGAATGTTTTGACAAAATTGTAATCGTCTCTCGCAATCCCCAGGATGTAATTTTTCCACCAACCGACCTTCACGTAAATCACGATAACATTTAGGCCGGCCTCACACAGCCGGAATGCCTCTCTGAATTCAGAATCTGAATTCCGGTACTGTCTGAGGCAATATACCGGAATTCAGATTATGAATTTGTCGATTGATCACTAGTAACGTTATTCTCGGCTCAGGCGAACGTCTTTGAATATGGAAGAGGAATTATTGATACTCATCGCGGTTCTTTTTCATTTTTATAATAAAAAGAAATACAAACGAATACACTGGATTATCTTAATCTTTTATTTCCTTATTATGGTAGTCCTCTATTGATGTATCCTAAATACACGGATGTCTTTGGGCACACATTATTATATTTTCCGTGACACACATCACGACGGGTCGCAAGTCACAACACGTCTATACGGTACCAGTGCCGACTACGGTACGGTTGCAGTGACGACTGAAGTAATTCAGGATCTGAATTCAGAGTGTGTGTTCGATCTATAGGTACAAATAATGTATGGAAAGATGTGCGTTCTAAATTCAGAATCTGAAATTTTCAGATCCGGAATTAAGAACGCTCGTCAGACACATTTTGTCAGATCGATCTGAAAAATTAAGAATCTGAAAAATCTGAATGTGAACAGTGAAATTGCATTTTTGTGCATTCCGGCTGTGTGAGGCCGGCCTTATACTTATACTTTTTCAGCACTTTAAGTACGCGAGTGTGGGTTGTGCCTAATTCTTCGGCAGCATCTCTGCTTGAAGCCTTCGGACATGATTCAAAGTATGTTAAAACATTTAGATTAAAATCGAAATACATAGCTCTGCTGAAGAGTTTGCCGTCGCTTGTTGAAACTACCCGTATTTTTTAAATTGTCTACCATTCTTTTCAATGCGAAATGAGTTGGTGCCTGTCGGTCTCGATATCTCTCTCCATACCATTAAATCAAATTTTTCTTGATACGCCATTTATTGGTGGATCCTAGTGGACACCAGAGTCCTATTCGATCCACTGGTGGATCTAAAAAGTGGATCCTAGTGGATTGAGGGACTTCAACATAGTGTGTAGAAATCAAAATTATTTTTTACTTTACAGTGGCTTTGGAAGTCGGTTTTTTGGAAGGAATTTTTTATTAGAAACTAAATCCTTTCTTATTTGTCTATCATTTAATCACAGCGTCAACGTTACATTAGTTGGCATTTGGCCACAGATAAACTTTTTTCAAAAAAACAGAATCGCTCCCATTACCCGACTTTGCGGGAAATGAGAGCCTATAAATCCCATATGTGTAATGGGAGCTACTTAATTATTAAGTCAGCCTCACTTAGATATTCATATAAATATGAATTTAATATTCTATTCTTAAAATGAAACTAATATAAATAAGTACAATGAACCTAAAACTAAATAACCTTAAAACATATAATATAATAACTAAAATATATTATTAAAAGGAGTCCCTTTAGGCAAGGTTCCGAAGATACTGGCAGCTTTCCCCCTTTGATTAGCTAGACTAATTCTTTGCCCGAGGTAGCTGCCAGCTCTTCGGTCTCCTGTGATGTCGACTAACCTTTTTGTTATTTCCTTAAAAAACATTATAGCGCTAGGACCCCACGGACCAAGGGTCTCGACACCGAATGGGACAATATAATATTCGGAGCCTAGACCCCTGTATTTGCATGTTTTAGCTTTTTCAGCCGCTTCACAAGCCGCACCAGCTCTGTTGTTGGTTCCATGTAGATGGGAAGGGGCCAGCGTGTCTGAACAGGTTGCATCCCATACCAGCACCCGGCCCATCTTCCATGGAATCAAACTCATAACGTCCGGTCTCTTGTCATCGTCTCTTGCAATACCAGTCGGCTCAAGTAGACTTGGTACGTTGACGGTGGCAAGGGACCGGCGTATGATATCGTTAAGTGCGGCATGTCTCGAGAAGCGGCCTGCACTTTTTTGGCGTGACAGTCCGTGATGTCCTAGCTTGTCGACATCACTGCCACAGGGACATTTATGAGGAGC
The DNA here is from genome assembly GCA_917051295.2 of Erebia ligea. Taxonomy (NCBI): domain Eukaryota; kingdom Metazoa; phylum Arthropoda; class Insecta; order Lepidoptera; family Nymphalidae; genus Erebia; species Erebia ligea. Next base: position 7,891,006 of record OU785241.1, read on the forward strand.
GCAGACCGGAACCCCAAGCCGTAGACAGGTTGCGATTCGGAGCGTGTCAGGCTCAAGAAATGTTCCTGTATTTGATGAAGGGTACGCGTGAAGCCAGTAGCCGGCCTCATGCGCACCCACGGCCAAAAGATTCTCAAAAGTCAATTTGCAGTGTATGTCGTCCCAGCTCCTCTGTGAATTTGGAGAAACTGGAACATTTTGACCTGGGCATGCAAAAGCGTTTCTAGCTTCTTCCAAGCCAGCAATCTCAAAGTTTGAAGGGAAATTAAAATTTTACTTATGAGATTTGATGAACTATGGACAGAAGATAGGAAGGCTGGTAAAGCGACACTTGAAATTTTGCGAATCCCTAAACCACCATAACGGATGGGTAGGGATGCTTGGGTCCAAGATTGCTCGTTCAGCTGCATATTAAGAATCGATTCTAAGCTAATTTTGATTAAGTCTTCTAATTGTGTCAAAAGATCTGGGTGATTCCAAAAGGAGCAGCAACGGAGCACATACGTAAATTTTGGGACGAAAAGACAGAATTTTAAGATGCAAAGTGCATAATGTGGACTAATTTCTAGGAGACGGTCAGCAGAATTTTGAAATTTAGTAATTGAATTATTAATATATTCAGAAATAGATTCTTCAAAAATTGGAGAACCTAAAAGGTAAAGGGAATTACTGTTAACTATTTTAATATTTGGAGCCAAAATATTAAATTTTTGTTTTACGTCATTTAAATTTAAGACGCAGTTATTTATAAAAAGTTCGCATTTGCTAAAATTAAGCTCCAAACCCAATGGCTTCAAATTTATTTTTGATTAAAGAAAGGTCCGAAAACACAGTATCCACATCACCTCCTAGGGTTCCGTCGTCCAAATACCAAACGTTGAATTTAGAATTTAAATTTTTGATTATCGGATTAGTCAAACTAAAAATTGCAGGCCCAAGGGGATCACCCTGTTGACAACCTACTTCCGAGGACAGTTCATTAGAACGATATAACAATTTTGTTGGGTCAGCGTAACTGAGAAGAAGATAATTGTATATTTCCGGTATATGTTGTTTTATTTCTGTCAGCAGGGTATCCCTATTTACCGAATTGAATGCATTTTTGACATCAATTTTGAGCAACACGTCAGGCTGTCCGTAAGTTAAGAAAGAGCGTAGGGCATGGACGGCTGCCTCACACCCTCCTTTTACACCGAAGGATTCAAATTCCGAATTTCTATGTGTAAAGTATAATATTCTGACAGCAGGACCCCTGTATCGAGGAGCGTCGCCTCTACGTTCTAGGACAGACGAGTTCAGCAATATACAGGGCAAGTTGTCGTTGGACCACTCTAGGGCCTCTCCTCTTCCTTCCAACATCCTTGTGCCCGGCTCTCTTACACACGCTGTTAGGTGACAAACTCTGGTAGAATGAAAGTTTTGATGACAATGTACCATTCTAACGGAGGTAACTTTAGTAGCACGAAAGTCGGATAAAATCACAAGTTTCGCCAGTGGACCAGTGGTCCCCGAGCACAACACCCGCTCGGACGATGTTCATCCTATTGTTACGGTCGAGCCATATCACCTGCTCCCGTACATGTCTAAGCAAATCGTAATCATTTGACAGTTTAAAACTTATCATTCGAACTGTTTAAGGAGTTCATACTGCATGCTTTGTGACGTAAAGGCATCTATGAACATTGAACTCCTTAAACAGGTCGAATTATAGATGCGTATATGAATTTATACGTAACCGTATAATAATTAACTTTACGGATCCAAACAAAAAACGCAAATATAATCAACCGGGGTGCAGAACCAGAACATTCTTTATGAGCCCATTTACCGCGACCTCTGCAACGGTACCACATTTCGTTGCTTTTTCCTGTGTCACAGCAAATAGCATACAATGTCTCTTCTTCCGAATATTCTGACTTATCGTCGCAAAGATTCTCAACGTCTTCTTCTTCAGACGTGTCAGTTTCATCTCCAAAAAGTTTCTTTTTTACTCTTTTCACTTTTTCTTTTTTGTTGGTTGTGTTCTTTCGTTTTTTCTCTTTTTCTGGGGTACATTTTCTTTCTTTGTTGCTAGTTCCTTTGTTTTTCTGGATATTTTTTGTTTATTTTCTTGTATTTTGCTGGTTTCTCCCTCCTTCTTTGGATTGATTTTAGTTTTAATTTTTTTCTCTAAACGTTTCTTCTCTTTCTCTTAAAACACTGTTTTCATTGTCGTGCTAGATAAGATTATTGAATGTTGTTTTTGTCGCCAAGTCTTATTTTTGTTAGATATGTTAGGTAGTGGACTCACAACTGATAGAACTTTCGCAAAATCTGATTTTTCTGCAGTTCTGGGACAAGCAGATGTTTGGGCATCAAAGTTGACAGTAACTGCCTGCAGAATGTTTGACTGTTGTTGTGTATCGTTTGATATGGTTAGGTCTGATATATAGAGTGACTGTTCTTGAACGGCGTTTGTTGTGGATGAGGTCGTGGCAGGGTTGGTAATAGCTGGCTCCATGTTTTATCATTCAACATGAACGGGATTGTAGCAGGGTTTACGTTTGGCGACAGTTTTGGTGTACTATTATTTGCTGTGGATGCCTCGTCTTGTGGATCATTTAATATAGATGGACTTGCAGCGTGGTCAATATCAGGCAACTGCTCTTGCGAAACATTTGCTGTGGGTGAAAACGTGGTGGCAGAGTTCGCAGTAAGTGAGTCTTGTTGTAAATCACTTGATGTAGATAAGTTCGTTGCTGGGTTCATAACAGCACGTGAATGTTCTTGTTCAATACTTAGTGTGGATTGGATCAGGACAGAGCTATCCATTTCCAGCTCCTGTTTAATACCACGAGATGTAGACGGAAGTGTGTCAGAGTTACCAGTACCACGAGATGTAGACGGAAGTGGGTCAGTGTAACCCGGGTCTCTGAGACTGAGCAACAGTAGCCGAACTTGCTTGCTCATTAACTTGGTTCTGATCTTCATCCACGGCAACAAAATCGTCTTCTGAAAATAAGTCTTCTGACGTTAGAAAATCACCACTTTGAACAGCAGTCCCGAGCTGTGATGTAGTTGGTTTACCGGCCGGTAATTTCAGACAACCCCAAGTCTCATCTATAAATTGGTTCTTTCCTTGTAATTTTTTATTTAATTTGTTATAGTGTTCGAGCAAATCGGTAAAAAATGCAAAATTAGTACGCCAATCTTTGTCTTCGAAGATTTGGAAATAAAACCATTTGTCTGTTTTATTCTTTAAGAAATCTTGTATTTCCTCTTTTAAATTCCAAACCCGTTCAAATGCATATCCACAACTTAACCATCTTACTTTCGTGTGGTAAAGAAGGTCAGAATAATCTGCGTCGACTTCAATCAGTAATTCTTGGAATTGCCGGTGTACCAAGCCCCGAGATCGAATCGTATTAATTAGTTTTAAAACCACATTAAACCACCAGACGTGTTGCGAAGCTGAAGTGGTAATGGGCGGGGTACATAGTTCGAAAAACCGATGGACGTTGGGGTCCCAAAGTGCTGGAGTGGCGACCCCGCACTGGAAAGCGCAGCGTTGGCAGACCCCTCACTCGGTGGACGGACGTCATCAGACGAGTCGCAGGGAGCCGCTGGATCCAGGCGGCGCAAGATCGCGGCGTGTGAAAGTCCATGCAGGAGACCTATGTCCAGCAGTGGACGTCTATCGGTTGATGATGATGAAAACCACATTAAGTACATGGGTAATATCTACTGCAGCTTTACAAAGGACGTCCTGGTGAATCGTGATTAGGATTCTGGTTCCGAAAAATACCTGAAAATCCCGCGTTTTTTCCAACCATATTTGGGGCTCCATCTGTAGTTATCAAATAAATATTATAGATGCGAAAGTTTGGATGGATGAATGGATGTATGGATGGATGTTTGTTACTCAATCACGCCCCAGCGGCTGAACGGATCTGGATGAAATTTGGCACAGAGATAGATTATAGTCTGGAATAACACATAGGCTACTTTTTATCCCAGAAAATTAAGGAGTTCCCGCGGGAAACGATATACCTCGATCCACGCGGACGAAGTCGCGGGCATCAGCTAGTATTGCATAATTTTGAAATAGGCGCATTTAAATTTTGAAGACCTTCGGAAAATTCGTTATAAATTATTTGCCCCGTCGCGTCGTTCTTCCTTTAATCGATTGCAAACAAGCTAGCTCTTCAGTAATATTAAATTCGTCGCTAACGCCTCTAATGAAGATTAATAATTGAGCAGTGTCACTTCTATCCGTACTTTCATCCATCGTCACGGAAAAATATTTAAAGTTTTCTATACGCTGCCTAAATTGAGTCGACAAGTTTGATGCAATGGCATCAATTCGCGTTGTTACTGTTTTTCGCGATAAGCTGATAGACTCAAACTCTTTAATTTTTTCTGGACATAAAATTTTACTCATACTCACCATACAATCTTTTACAAATTCTCCTTCCGAGTATGGTTTGTTATTTTTAGCTATTTTATAAGCCACAACATATCCAGCCAGTGTAGAAGCCTTTTGAGCAGTGTTTAGCTTTATAAACATATTCCGTTGAGCAGATATTGTTTTTTTTAGGTTTTCCGCATTTACCTTTTTTTCTGCGTCATCAAAGCGTATTTGGTTTTTGAATGTTTGGTGTTAAAATGACGAGCAAGGTTAAAGTCTTTAAACACCGCCACTGCTTCATTACAAATAAGACATATTGGCTTACCGTTGTATTCCGTAAAATAGTTATTTGTGTTACATGGGGCCAAAGAAAATTTTTGTTCCCCGAGGGCGCTATTTTGAATTCAGAGCGAAGTGAAGGATTCTATAGTAGAATCCCGAGCGTAGCGAGGGGTTCTAAAGTAGAATCCTGAGCGTAGCGAGGAATTCAATATACGCCGCCCGAGAACAAAAAATTTGGCCCCGAGTGACACACACTATTTTTCATCATTACGTATGAGAAAAAGTTAGGAGTATCAACTTACTATGTATGGACATTACCTATACGTTTAAGCACCTAACAGAAGCACGAACGCGGACCAACCAGTAGATACTCCTATCAACCTTCTATGTATAGACATTATTTAGACGTATATTTAAAGTTTAAATAAAACACAAATAAATTATTATGAAATAATTAAACATTAATAAATGTTGGATACATTTTTACAATTTGAGAAAGATATATTAATAGTTTTATTTGGGACCGAGACAGTTGTGTTTTGAATAGATTGAGTATTTATAATATTTGTGTCATCTATTGTTAATTCGTGTCTTGATGTGGACGGTCGCGATGGCGGTGGTGAAACAACAGGCAATTTATTCGGTTTTAATGTTATGTTCTCTACAATACGACTGGCCGTATTGCTCTTGTTGTCAATTGAGTTTTCAATATATCCTTCTGCAACAGAAGAGGATTTCCACCCTCCGTGGCGCTTAAGCATTGTCAAATCCGCTCCTGAATCGGCCAGGAGGGTGGCGGATGTCCTTCGAAAGCAGTGTCCGGTGAACATATTAATATCTGGTAATTTTAAAAATTCGGCGATTTTTCGTGGCATTTCAGAAATTTTATTCTTTCCTATAACTTGTTTCCAGCATTTTCCTTCTAGATATCGGATAAAAAATCGCCTGGTGTGTGTGTTAGCAGGACGAAGAGCCATGTATTTGTCTACAATAGTTTTGTACTCGTCGCGTACAATAAAAGATCTGTCAATTTTGGTTTTTGTGTCTTTCAACTTCACTAACATTAATTGTTCAGACTGCTTTTCAATATCGTCAACTGTAAGGTTCGTTAGTTCGATACCACGACAAGCTCCGTGGGTACCAAAAATTAAAGCTACCTGTAACAAAAAAAGCTCTGTTAATTACAAAAACATACATTCAAACTTGTAATCTTTACTGACTCACTAATTATACTAAGCGATAAGGCCGCTTTTTGTGTCACACTTTTTTGTCTTTGTTTTTCTTTTTTTTTTTTGTTATTATTTTGGATGGTATAAATAAATAAATAATTCTTTTGCAAATAATAAGGTACAAACTTACTTTGATAGCAAGGAAATCGTTGTCAGGTGCCTGATTTAAAAACGTTTCCACATTATGGCGGGAAAGTACACTGGATTTCTTCGGTTGGTATCCTTCAGAAAGTCTCTTCAAATATGACACCAATTTTGTATAGACTTCAATTTTTATATCATTATTTGCATTAACTGTCGCTTTCAGCATAGAGTAAATACTCCACAGTGTAGGAGGTTTTTTTATTAAAGCCAATTCTTGAAAGTATGCTAGAAACACGGATTCTGAAAAAGACTTAGCATTTTTTCTATTTTTCCATTCGACGAATTTATTGTATTCATTTAAATATTTTACAAGCGATTTTTGTGGTAGTAATTGTTGCACCACATTAGCTGCATCATTTAATATGTTTTCAGGAGTTAATACATCACTATCACTACTTGAACTCATATTTTATAATTATTATTTGCAATGACTTTATACTGACTTGAAGACTAGCGTGAACATTTCTGAGAAAAACAAATGAAAAAAAAAGAAGATGACTTTTTTTTCAGCGCGCAATGCCGCCAAAACGTAACCGGCCAGTTATAGGTAACTTCATACATTATGCGTTCGACCTCTTTGGTTAACTAGTATTTTTTTCCTCTTTGGACTAGCAGCCATAATTCCGTTCGAAATTAAAAAAATGTAAAGACGTATATCTGATCAACAAATTGATGACGTGACTTCGGACCAATCAGAAGAGAGAAATGAAAAGTCCCATGGGCCTACAAGTTACACTTTGCTCCCGCTATCCTCTGAAGGCAATATGCGTTTTTCGAATAGGTATGATGAAAAAGTATTTCCCAGCCCACTCTTCTTTAAACAGACGACACTCGGAATCGACTTTTCGTTTTTTATACGCCATTATCCCAAACGTGCATCTTATTTTTTCAAACGAATGTAAAGTGTTACGCGAACAAGCAAGAACAAGAGACAAAATTAAAACAAAATTAATGTAAAACGTGCGGCTCAGTCAGTGACAGCTGGCGAGTGGCGCTCGGCGAGTGGCGACTGAGTTCACTCGCCCCCGCCGCCCGCGCCTTTCATTTCACCACGCTTTGCGCCCCGTATTACGCAACACATGAACTACGCGGCTAGTTTAGCTTCACCTGTAGGGCGTTATGGACTTCCTCGCCTGCTACAAACAACTACCTAGTTAGGATTCACTTCCTAAGTGTAGCCGTTGAAATGATACACTCGATAATGACTAACACGATAGTATATTATAATAATAACGACATATTGTAAAATAACACTATAGATATATGGTAAAAGAAAGGTGGACCTAGCAGCGCTGCTAGACGGCCACGCTTGTTCGCGTCTCTCGAGTGAATAATCCACCGGCCGTTCGACGTTGCTTTCTGCCAATCAGCGATTCGACATTCGAACTTCAGTACATAGCTCGCAGACGTATGTACTGGCCGGTGCGAAGCAAAGAGGCCAGCTAGCGGAGCACCACATCACCCCCCTGCAGAGTGAAAAAGAACGTAGTTCCTTCCAGGCGCTCCTTATTCCCAGGAGTACAAGTGGAAGTACCTCGGTCCATTGCGGGTTAGCGTGGCACATAATCGCCGCCTTAAGCTGGCGGTGAAGTCGCTCCACCATACCGTTGCATTGCGGGTGATACGAAATTGTCGTGCGATGCTGCGCGCCGATCAACTCCACTATCTGCTATCGGAACGCGTGCCAACTTCATTGAAGTTGAATCACGCAGCTTCCTTAATTCCTCATCGGATGCCTGCGAACGAGAAAGCTCCACGAGGAGGTCCTGTGCTGAGATGCCCTCCACTCGCGAGAAGGCATCCGCAACGAGGTTGTCTGCCCCTTTGACATGTTGAATATATGTAGTATACTTTTGCTGCACACAGGCACCTACATGAGAACAGGACGCATCATCTAATTTTATGAAACTAATTTGCTGAAAGGAAATAAATTATTGTTTACAAAATATCTGAAGATGTCAGATAGACACGTTCCTATAAAACAAATTCAAAACAATTGACACTATTGTCTATAAATTTTCTCTTCCAAAATTTGAATTTGAACTTGAATCTTCCTTCTTATATTTGAATCTTGAAAAAAGAAATAAAATCTGCGATGTCAAATGTGCATCGATCCGTCACAGCATTCTATTTATTCGAAAATAATTTCGAAGTCTTCTTCGATGAATTTATGTTTCTCCTTGGCATCGATGCTTCACGATAATATTCTTGTTTAAATATTCTTTAGATTATTGTTAAATTTCAAAGATTATTCTTCTTCTAGCTTGATATGAAACGTCCTCAAAAAGCGAGCTTTGACCTTATTCTGATGTCACTTGAAAATAGTGTGACCTTTTATTGAGGTCACTTGTAAATAGACTGACCTTTTATTGAAAATATTCTTCTCGGGGTCACCATTTGTAGGGCGTTATGGACTTCCTCGCCTGCTACAGACAACTACCTAGGTAGGATTCACTTCCTAAGTGTAGCCGTTGAAATGATACACTCGATAATGACTAACACGATAGTATATTATAATAATAACGACATATTGTAAAATAACACTGTATAGATATATGGTAAAAGAAAGGTGGGCCTAGCAGCGCTGCTAGACGGCCACGCTTGTTCGCGTCTCTCGAGTGAATAATCCACCGGCCGTTCGACGTTGCTTTCTGCCAATCAGCGATTCGATATTCGAACTTCAGTACATAGCTCGCAGACGTATGCACTGGCCGGTGCGAAGCAAAGAGGCCAGCTAGCGGAGCACCACACGCCTATAGGTTAGGCATCTATTATTCTACTAAGTAGAATCTACTTTATACTTCTCGACCGTCAAAACGTAATTCTAACGGGCCATATACTTCCCATATCGATGGACCCTCGGCGGGCCGGATTAAATACTTTCGCGGGCCGCAGTCGAACATGCTATCCACTAGACCAACGAGGCAGTAATAAGCTAATAGTACGTCATCATCGTCACTAAAGCTACTAGTTTGACTTCTGCGGGATAGTGTCAGGGTCTCCGATTGTCCAAGGCCAAGGCTTTGTAACTTAACAATGACTCCAGCTATTTCTTGGTGACCGAGGCTCGAAAAAGTTTGACTCTCATCTTTATTATTGTATAATAGTCTGAAGGAAGTTGGAAGTTGTCAGTGTGTCACCCCCGCCCCGGATGTCTATACCCAAGCAGCAAGCAAGCGTTTTCAACATCAATTAACCGGCTCTATTAGAACTTAAAGTTTTTTTAAAGACGTACAAGAGTATCAAAAGATGATTATATCTTTATAAGAAGGATTTTTGAATAATTATACAGCTTGAGCTGCATAAAACTTGTATTAAGAGATCCGCGTAAGCTTAGGGTACTAAAACAGAATTTGAAAATTCTACTATACAACTTTAAGTATTTTCTGACAGTTTAAACTCGTTTTATCGTTAAAGCTGTATAAAGGCTGTATTTTGCATGTGGTCACTAACTTACTACAACCCTAAGTGTTATTATGGTATCACTCAATCATTGTTTCTGTATAATGGTATATGCAAACTTCATTATAACACTTGTTCTTATAGAGTAGTTAGACACTCTTATAAATACAGTGGTTTTAGTACTTCTGTCTAAAATAATGCTTTAAAACTAAAAAAATAAATTACATCAATAGTACAGCTTTAGCCTGACTAACAGCTGCCAGCCATATATTATTTTCACATGATCCTATACTTTGTGTGCGGAACTCGATCATAATTTATAATGTGGAAAAAAAGGAAAAGATCTGGTGCAGTCAAGAGGAGAATTATAAGGAAATATTTAAATATAACAAATTATAAACCAGAGGACAGTATCAATAGTGAACCATCATTTATTGGGCAAGAAATAAATACATTAAATTGGACAACCCACAGTCAAGCGCGTCCATCGACGTCTAACGAAGGTTCCGTAGGAAAAACATTAAACGGTGTCGACGGTGAGGATTTAGTTAAACCTTTGGAACCTGATGATAACTTTTCTTTATGCAGCAGCACAAGTACTTCAATTGATGATGATAACGAGTATTCAAAAAATATGTTGTTTCGTCAGCGAATAAAGGAATGGGCTACAGAAAGAAATATATCTCAAATAGCTCTAAACGATTTAGCCGCTATTGTTAATGACAGATTTCCCGGAATATTACCGCGTGACGCTAGAACAATTTTAGGTACTATCCAACAAATACGTATCAAAACGATTAAAGGAGGTGAATACTGGCATAATGGCCTCACAAAATGTTTAAAGAAATCATTAGAGAAATGGATTGATGTCCCTGCTAAAATTGCTTTAAATTTCAATTTCGACGGTCTCCCAATATTTAAAAGTTCAAATAAAGAGTTTTGGCCAATTTTGTGCACTATATTTGAAAGACCTGATATTGAGCCGTTTGTAATTGGAATCTATTATGGTGTTGGAAAACCAAATCAAATTGACGAATATTTAAATGATTTCGTGAACGAAATGGAAAATTTACTTAAAGACGGAATATACATTGAACAATTCAAAAAGACAGTATCCATTGAAATCAGATGTTTTACGTGTGATTCCCCTGCAAGAGCTTACATTAAAGGTAATTGCATGAAACTTTTTTAATAATGTAGCATAGTAATATCACCAATCCTTTGTCATGTGTTTTAAACACATAAAGTGGCCATATTCAAAAAGTACCGTCGAGCAGTTGAATTGCTCTTAGCCGTTCACGCCTAGACCTGTTCATTTAGAGGCTTGTAGTTAGTACCAATAGTTAGTAAGTAGTATAAGTAAAAATAGTATAGTTAGTATAGAACATATTGTAGTATAGCAAGAAGAGTACCACATATATAGTCGTAGATGTCAAAGATTTCATTAAAAAAAAAAAAAAAAAAACACATAAAATGACCGAAAATTGTACTACTACTACTACAACATACTAATGCAAATTAATTTTTTTAAGATTTTGATATTCTTTGTTTTTTCAACAGTGGAATAAAAAAGTAATTGATGTTTTATCATATTTCAGGTGTTTGCAATTTTAATGCAAAGCACGGTTGCTTAAAATGTGTTACAGTAGGAGAGTATTCACATGTATCTCATACAGTGACTTTTCCTGAAACGAATTGTCGCCCTAGGACGGACCAAGAATTTCGTGAAAAAAAATATGGGCCTCACCACAAAAAAGATTCTCCTCTACTGCGATTACCTGTAGATATGATACAAGACTTCCCTGTAGCAGATTCTCTACACCTTGTTGATTTGGGAATAATGAAGCGCCTATTAGTTGGTTGGCGCAATGGTAATTTTGGAAAATATATAACCAAATGGAGTGCGAGAGACACCGAATTGGTTTCAATTTTTCTACACAAATGTAAATTGCCATCTGAAATTCACAGATCGGTGAGAGGACTTGACTGTCTTTCTCATTGGAAAGCATCTGAGTATAGATCTTTCTTGTTTTATTTAAGCATTGTCATACTTCCAGACGTATTATCACATGATGCATTTTCACATTTTCTGGCGTTTTTTTGCGGTATAACAATATGTTCTAGTAAAAACTATAGTCATTTTCTTCCTTTGGCAAAAGAGCTCTTACAGTATTTTGTTGAACATTACAAAGACTTTTACGGAGCGGATTATGTTACTAGTAATGTTCATAATGTAGTCCATATCGCAGATGAAGTGCGACGATTCGGCCCACTTCATACATTCAGCGCTTATCCTTTTGAAAACAAGTTGTATCTAATTAAAAGGATGCTGAGGCACGGTAACAAACCTCTTGCTCAAGTGGCAAAAAGATTTAGTGAAGATGCAGAATCGTTAGAAACGACGAGGAGCAGAAAAAATCAACAACTCACAAATCAAGACCCTTTTGTGACTACTACTAAAAGAAAACTAACTGTACTACATTTTAAGGACTTTAAATTGTCATCAAAACTTCAAGATAAATATTTTTTGTGTAACAATAATGAAATTTTGGAAGTGAAAAAAGTAACTGTTACTAACAGTGAAATAAAAATATATGGCTACAAAATTACAGACTTGTTAGATGTTTTTGAACAACCAATCAAATCATCATATTTGAACATATGCAAAGCCAAATTACTTACTGATAGGCGGGCAGAGGTCATTGTTAGTTCACAAGATATAAAAATGAAATTAGTATGTATCGAACACAAAGGTTATTTATACTTCATACCCCTTGTGCATACAGTTTAAAAGAGAAATAAAATACATTTTGCCATCATAAAAATCCTTTTTATTTTTAAGTGTTTACACCCGTATACTCATAATTAAAAATATCACCCGTATACTTATAATATAACGTGGTTGAGTGCAAACTAGTTAGGCAATAAAAACAAAAAATATAAATTCTTGTCTTAAGGACTATCACAGCCACGCGATTACGTGTTTCTCTTAAATACTAACTAGACAAACAAGAATTAAGATCAAAACAACATTTACTATAATTGGGTTACTATAAGAAGAGTTCTGTGACAGCAAGGTATCTACAGCAAAAAAGTTTCAGACACAATATTCGTTCACTTTCACACCTGTTTTATGTTTATCCTACTGTCACTGAACTCTTCCTGTAGTAATCCTACATTGAGACTACAAAAAAAAATGATGTAGAAAATTCACAGATACGCGATTACGTGTTTCTCTTAAATACTAACTAGACAAACAAGAATTAAGATCAAAACAACATTTACTATAATTGGGTTACTATAAGAAGAGTTCTGTGACAGCAAGGTATCTACAGCAAAAAAGTTTCAGACACAATATTCGTTCACTTTCACACCTGTTTTATGTTTATCCTACTGTCACTGAACTCTTCCTGTAGTAATCCTACATTGAGACTACAAAAAAAAATGATGTAGAAAATTCACAGATACGCGATTACGTGTTTCTCTTAAATGCTAACTTAGCAAGAATAGACTCAAAAAACAAAAAACAACTCTAACTCTAACGATAAAATTGTGGCTTAATAAGTAGATAACATGATTGTAACGTAATTCTCTTTAAAGAGTAGGTACATCCAAAATTAAACTAACCATAAAATATAAAAAACTTACGCCACATAAAAATTATTATAGAAACCCGGCTTTACTCACGTTTTATTTTTATCGGATTCGCCGACTAGTTTCAGTCTGTTACGAAGACCATCATCGGGGCGAGTGTTAGGAGTGGCGACACGACGGTTTCGGTTCCCTCGAAGCACTAGCACTAGTCGGCGAACCCGACGAAAATAAAATATGAGTAAAGCCGGTTTTCAACATATATAGTGAATTAACCACTTTAAGGCGTTGTCATTGAGGCATGTAAAAAATAATTTTTAAGTATAATACTAACAAAGACAGTCTTCTTCCTCTTCATCTTCGATAACTTCTTTTAGGTTTACAGCGTTTTCGTCGATCATACCGTCTTCATTTGCATCCATTTCCCTTTGATTTGAGAAATTTTTATCATTTTCATTTTGTTTCGTGTTATTTGTATCCATTTGAGTTTGATTTGCGTGCTGATTTCCCTGTTCTGAATTAGTTTTAGCTTTATTTTTAGGGTCAGTTTTTTTGGTTCTCATCCTTTTTGTGGAAGCTCTTATATTGTTACTGAGTTTCCTCTTAACAGAATTTTTCAAGACAATTTTGAAAAAGTTTTCATTGTTTTCTAAGGTATAAGTTTTATCCCAGTGATGTATTAATTCATAGAAAAAATTGAGGACTTTTTGATAGCCCTTCAGTCCAATTTTTACTTCGTCACTCTTTCTGCTACCGCCAGTCCAAGAGCATTTGCATAGGAATTCCCGTGTAAAAAACATGTCCAATACTTTATATGCACATGTTGCACCTTTACCATCTGATGGTGAACAAATGAATGAATATTGTTTAAGGAGTTTAAATTTTTGGTTTTTGTCAGATAAAAGTGTATCCATTTGCTCTAGCTCTTTAACTGAGTCAATGGGTTTTATTTTAAAAGCCTCACTATAAACTGGGTTAGACTCTCCCAACAAAACCACATCCGTATTTTCAGTTTGGCCAGCCTTGGAAAATCCGTCATCTATTTGCACTGATAAACTTGCCAACGTATGAAGAATTTTTTTTTGATTATTTACAAGTACATTTATTGTTTGTGCCATATTATGTTGATTTTCTAAAACTAATTTTAGATAATTTTCAATCTGATTTACTTCAGTGTTTTTCTGGGTTTTTAAACGGATTTGATCTTCAAAATTATTACGATGGGGGTCGGTTGACATTGTTGCCAGCTCAGACTCATCTATATATTGAAAAACATATTGTGCATCAGTTATCACTTCTGGAAGTATCTGTGTGGATGTTGTTGCGGTAGATGAAGTTGATGGTTGATTAACGATCTGGAAACAATCGTAAAATACATTGGTTATTGAAATTGAACAACTTTAACGGATTATGTCATGTATTTCTTTATTTTATTTTCACAACATTTCCCTTGACCTTGTAAATGTTCCTAAGCTTTGGGAAAATAGAATAAAGAATACGTGACATAATAATAAGTAAGTAAAATTTGCAAAAAATGCTCGCCACTTGTAATGTTGGACTAATAAACATCAAGGCAAAGCGAATTTGACTTAGGTCAACTACTGGGTGGGCACCCTGGGGCCGTTAATTCCGATCTCTGGAGCATTATGGCACTCGTGATGACATACATTATTTATTAATAAAAAACAAATTAAAATTTTAAAAACCGACTTCAAATAAACCTGAAAACTAAAACTAAAAAAAGTGAAAAATAATTTTATTTTATAATAGTGTTTCGATCCACTTGTGGTAACTTAGTTGGCAAACAGGTCAGTTAGACGTACTCTGAAGTCGGACTGGGTATGATTGAATGATTAGAGAGAACCTATATTATAGTCATCCTACTTAACTGTTTGCCGACTAAGTTACCACAAGTGGATCGTGAACACTAAACTAAAATTATTTTTCACTTTTTTTTAGTTTTCGTTTACAGGTTTTTTTGAAGTCGGTTTTTTTAAATTTTAATTTGTTTTTATTTAACTATTTTTAGTGTTACTATCATTAGCAGTCGTCAAATCCACTCAATCAGGCGAAAACGCCTAGATTCTTAAATTACAACCTGTAATAGTAACCTATTGAGGAGTTTGGTGATGAGAAGGTGGTTTCAGATGTTTCATTCAATGGTACTTATTCGTTTATGGGTCAATTCTACTGGTGGAAATCGAAAACTAAGCAATTTTCTGCAATCTCGAGAAGCAATTCTGTCCATCACTCCGAAGATCCTCATCAGACCTTCGCCAAATTTTTATATAAATAAAACCACCTGTGAGATATCCCCTTTCATACAAAAAAAGATTGAAAACCTCCTCCTTTTTTTGGAAGTCGGTTAAAAAGAAAAACATTGTACCAGCAATTAAAGGAAACACAGCAAAAAGACCCATGTGTCTAAGAAGGTAAAATATATTGACAATTATTAACAGTTTTTAAAAACATCATTTAATTTTTAAGTGTCTATTATCTTTAAACACTTTAAACAAAACTTATGTATCAATTTATGTACAAAGAGCTGCGCCGGCACTGCGCAGCTTTTGTGGATAACCGATACCTACCTACGGTCGCCACCTCGTTGTTTATGGCTGCAGACTAATATGATTATGATGCTAATGTTAAGTGTACCTACTACTGCAATAATCACAAAGAATACTTACAAATTGACCTGCTAAAGCGTTAAAATCGATGTTTGTATTATCCCTTGCATTTGTTTCTGTCACAGTATCAATTTCTGTGTCGCTATTTTGAACCATGACATCTAGTTCTCTCATTGCTTCTTCATATGACGATATAGACGACCTTTTTACACAGCATTTTGATGTAGACCAATTATCTAAAGGCCTAGAGTTTTCATCCTTGACTAATTTGTTGACTTCTAAACGCTTTCTTGGCCATCTTAACTCGCCATTCGTTTCCCACAAGCTACACAAATACAAATACAAGTTTATACAAAGCCTTTTCTGCCCTTTTTCTATACATTCTATAATTTTAAACGGCATATTGTTCTGAAAAAATAATGTAAAACACATTAATTATACACAATAAACTATTAATGACACTTCACAATAAGTTTATTTAGTATATAATAGGCTGCTAACTTTTTGGGTCTGCGATAACGCAGCGAAGGCTAAAAACAAAACGAAGGAACGCGTGCGTGCTTGCCCGGAAGAACGTATTAACTAAACAAAACATCATGTAGTGTTCCCAGTGCAGAGTGAGGGAGAGAGAGATAAAATAGCCCAGCGTCGAGCGTCGGCAAGCGTATCGTAGTGTTGTAGTTGTAGGTACCTACATTAAAAGGTTTGTAATGGATTTATTCTTGCAGGTTCGTGTCTTGAAAAAAAATATACACCTTCTTGTGAACACGGCGAATCACAATCATTTACATTATAATAATTATTATAGATCCTCGACTTTGAAAAAAATGATTGTAAAATATTCTACTTCAAAATTAAAACTTGCTTAGGGATAATATTTTTTTACACGGATCTCTAAAGAGAATTATAAGTTATAAATCCAGAGTCGTACACAGCCTAATTAATAAATATATTATCTTGTAACGCTGATTAAAAACCAAAAACAGTATTATATAATCCAAATCTTACGTAGTACAGCTAATAAGACTATAATACCCTCCAAAAATCGTCTAAGCTGTATAAAATTGTCGCCATTTTAGAACGATTTATGTTTACCAAACTTTGAGATAGAATTAAACCAATATTTAATAATTGCTTGAGCCGCTTCATGATTATTAGCTAAAATAATGATCACTGTGTCCTAAAATCTGTTATTTTAAATATAATTTATTTTATAATCTTTAAAACAAACACTTGTAAGAAGTGTTTGGACCGTATTTATTAATATTCTTAATATTTGCCTGATAATTCTACTGGCGCATGAATATTTTGCCAATAACCAACCACACATTGACAGTAAAATTTTATTCGCACTTACCTTTACCCAATTAACACCATCAGATTAAGATTTGTCTTGACTTACCGTGTTTAACTTTGAAATAAAAACAATAAAAATTGTGTCACGCCTTCCATTAATGCACTCTGATTTGATAATATTTGTATGAAATTTGTTTTTTGTTTATTTTTATAATTTTCTAACTATCTTCAAAATCCTATTTAAAACTTTAATTTTTCTAAGATATTTATAAGATATTACTTGGAGTGTATTGGTTTCTCCTTACACCGAATAACAGATCTTATAAAACTACTATACAGCTTCTTTATTGCGTATACAGCTATTATACAGCTCCACTAACGCGAAAAGCCGTATAATGTGGGCCCTTTTTGCACTTATAAGGTCTGTAAAAGCGCTTATACAGCATTTATACAGGCTCAAATGCAGCTTTAAGTATAAAAATCAACCTAAATACCACTCGTATACAGCTTCTTATGCTACTTGGGTAGCCAATCCCCGCCCCGGGTATCGGAGAGCCCGTCGGTCCCGGTTATATGTAATAGTCATTCTCCCCGCTTCTCTCTAAATCACGTTACAATATAGCGCCCGAACAGGGACGTAACGTGATTTAGAGAGAAGCGGGGAGAATGACTAAGCGTTACAATAAAATATGATATGGTAGGTTATAAGATGAGATACCTTTCTGTCGGGACTTACCGCAGAGGTATAGTTACTCATCATGATATTCCGGATAAGGCAGTCGGTCGGGCACCGAACCTTTGGTTCAAAGGCCGTTCCACGCTGCAGCCTCACCCTCGCCTTCAGCAGTGGTTAGGATGGTTGTGGGAACTTATTCAAGAAAAGATATGGGTACAAAAATAACTGACTTTAATACAGTTTCTTCATATGAGAGGTGGTTACCTAAGGCTAATTAAAGATAAGCGTACCGCAAGAGTCTGTCGATGCACAATACCGATTGGTCCAGCGTTGGGCGATTCTCGCTGAGACGAAATGGTGGAAGGGTGTGCTGGTGATCAGACACAACCCCTCGATGCTACGTCAGCCGCGTCCCCTCGCGAGTCTGGTCGCCTCGCGGCATGGATTCTCGTACACGACTGCAGTTTAACCGCTGGCACTGTTGATTTCGATTACACGACCCATTTGGGTTAATCACTGGTTTTTCACAGCTTACTTTATATTTTACATGATGAGATTACGTCGCAAGAATATTTCACTGACTCCAGGAAAAATCCTGTGAAAACCGTCATGGTGGATAAAGTTAATAAATCGTAGAAATAACAAAAAAAAAACTAATTGTGGGAGAATTGAGTCAGCCCCGCTAAGGTGAGGGCCTGCTGACTCTCGGATGGCATGGATGCCTCCGGCTTAAATGGAAATCATCACCGCATGGTGATCGGCTCCGCGTTCTCACATTGTCCAGCGTCCTGGTCAATGCGCCCGCGACAGGTATGTTTTATTCTCTCGTCTCAGGCTGACTAACTCGCTTGCGCTAGCGACGGCGTTTTATTACCTGAAGTTAGTCACAGTTGGAACAAACATGGCCTCCCTCGGTGAGAGAGAAGGACGGCTATATAGGTTCGTCGCTTCGTGTGAAAGAGACGACTGACTATAACTGAAGTTAGGTGTTAACCGTCGACCGGGTATTCGCATCTAATATTTTCAATGAAAACGCATTGGATTTCTTCGGGGTGGCTAACTTTAGTGTAATGAGGTGACCTAAGTAGTATGTAATACTACAGTGATGAGTTTTGTGTATAAGATTTAGCTTATAATAAGCGAGCGAAATAAATCAGAAAAATCGAAATACCCGGTTTTGCCAAATTTTAAAACCGGTTTTGAAAAATGGCACAAAACCCGGTTTAGCGGTTTTTTTGATTTCGGTGAAACAGGTTTTGGAACCTCTAGGAGCGATCGTACGATGGCGCGATGCGTTTTTCATCTCACGATCAAAGTGGTCGTGCGATGACCTAACAGGTGTCCTAATAGATCGCGCGATGTCCATCGTGTGATGCCGTCGTTCGATGGCTGGCGCTCGCCACTTTAACGATGGCTCTTTACAGAGATGCACAGTTTTTGCTGTCGGGCAATATTGCTTTAAAAATTGCAAATGACATTGAAAAAAGGAAACGTAGACAACATAAAATACTTTATAGATCCAGGAATCTGCCCGGTGAATTTTTCAACCTTTATTTTGATGTACGAAATAACGAAGAAGACTTTTACGATTATTTGTCCATGTCAAAAGAAACATTTGACTACATCTGCAATGGAATACGTAGCGATTGTAATCATAGAGTGACCAACTTTAAAAAACCCATTAGTGTGGAAGAAAGATTGGTATTAACACTTAGGTAAGTTTTTTATTATTATTATGTGTGCGTTACGTACAGTCAGCCGCAGCTGAACCTATCCAATTTCCTCCAATTTGTAAGTCCCTGTTGAAAGACCATTTAAATGAACATTTTATGTATTTATTATATTTATTTATTACTTTTTTATATTCCTTTCATATAGGTAGTAATTATGTCGGTTTAATGTGCAACAGAGTACATAAAACACTTCTTAAGTCAGCAAAATTACGTAGAATTATAAAATTCTAGTTCATGCCGTTTTAAACTACTGGATTATAAGATTTAATAAGAATCATGTTCAACATTAAATGATTCGTAGAATTGTTGTGTTTGTCGGTGGTGCCATGGATGGATGTGAGGATGCCTGCACAGGTGAAGGTATGATTGACTTTGACATAGTAGACGAAGAGTTTGAAGGGGGTGATGGCATAGCTACAGAAATTTCGTCTGCTATTGTATTCTGTAATTTACTTTTTAATCTTAATTTTTGTACTGGATTCATATATTTAAAATATGGAGCCTAGCGATTTCAAAAATAGTAAATCTTCATCCTCAACTTCTATTTCTTTTTCCTTAAACGCTTTAATTTTATCTTCTTCGATTTGGATCATTCGACGCTGATATTCGGTTAAAGATTGATTTTCTTTGCGTTTTCTTTTTTGGGATCCAGTTTGTATTCCACTATCCAAAGCTTCAGTTGACAAACCACTCGTGTTCTGTGTAATTGTACTGCGCGCACTGGTAGACAGTGGTTCGTCATCAGAAGATACAACAGTCTCGGATCTATTAGACATTGCAGTAGAATTCTCTTCATCAGGCAACTGAAGATTCTGCTCTGATCTTTGTTTCATTAGTATTATCGTCTTCATTATCGATTTGTTCGATGTCATCGTCTTTGTTTTGTACTGGTAGAGACGATGTTGTATTTCGATTTTCAGACAATGGCTTTAAAAATAATAATTGACTAAAGTAGTAGTATCTCTTTGAACTACCTGCTGAACCGCTTCTCTGTGAATTTTGTTTTTTAAGGTCTCTGTTGAAAGAGTCTCTTAAGCTTTTCCATTTTCTTTGTAAGTTGGCAGCTGAAAAATTAATTGTTTAATTGAAATTTGTAGAAAAGTAAGTTGGTAGTTTATGAAAATAACATATAAAATAATAATAATAATATTTTTCACACCACTTGCTCGTCAATGCCTTATTACAAGGCCTGTTAGCTAAAGGTAAAGTACGTCATTACATTCTCAAGGCTTAGCGGGGTTGTAATGTTGTACTGAAATCCATTACCCCCATGGGGTGTAATGTGATTTGAATTTCGAAAGATCCCGCATCCAAAGAAAACTCTGTTCATTCCTAGTATTGCTTTCTCTCTTCGTCGTATGACGGCGTCCCTCTCACATTTTCTATCTCGTATATAGTGATGGCGTCCCTTTCGCACGAACCACAGACTAAAGATTGTTGAAAATTCCCGCCAACACTTATTTCCAAAACGTTATTGTGATGTTATTGAAATTGAATATATATTTAACTATGTAGTTGATGCCCGCGACTTCGTCAAATAATAAACTATTAATTGCTCCCAGAAACTTTTGAAGACAGATATTTAAAAGCATACGAAAATTCCTGCAAGTGGAAAACTACTTACTAAAGATGCCAATTGCCTAATTTCAGAGGAAGTATCGCTAGTTTCCTTTCAAGACCTATCATTAATTTATTTATTCATTCATTGGCGTTTTTAGTTTTTGAAAATAGATATAATATATTGAATAATCTTTTTTATTGCCTTGATTTTATTGCCTTGCGAGGTGTGAAAATTAGAGTATTCAACGCAGGGGTAATGCTGTCTTTGTCTTGGGCGCCCCTAAACCCCGCGCTCACTCAGGATTCTAGATGCAACACCCTCGCTACGCTCGGGAGTTACTCTAAAATCCCTCCTTGCGCTTGGGGTTTATCCCGGCGCCCGTGACGTAAGACCTTGCATTACCCCCATGTTGAATAATCTACTATTACAATATCGAAATTACAGTGATCAGATCATAATATAATGAACTCAGTATTGAAGATAATTTCTGTATATTTAAATATCCATGTTAATAGTTTCAAGTTATTCTTAAATTTATGACAGCCAAGCATCTTTATATGGTTTGATAAATGATTAGTTTTTCTTATACCGGTGGCATAAGCGCTTTTTGAAAGCGTAATATAATTATTTAATGTACTAGCTTTCTACCCGCGTGGACTACACGTTATGTAATATATAAATAAGTAGTATTTAATATTTTACTTTTTTTTTAATTTTACCATATTAAAATTAACTGGATTTATTTTATATTAGTCCAGTATAATGTAAGATCGATCATTTCCCAAAATGTCATCAGCCTATTGAATGGTGTTAAAAAAGGTTGAAATACCTAATACTTTAAGGGGTCGTTGTACTCTTCAACACGAGCTACTTTTACTATGGAGACACAATATATACCTACATGACCTAAATGTATGAAACAGCTGATTTTTTACGATTTCGTATGTGTCCCCATAGTAAAAGTTGTTCATATTCATGAGTACAGTATAATGACCCCAGTGTTATTTATTTCAACCTTTTGTATAACAACCTGTATAATTCCATTTCATTATTATTTGTTTTTAATGTAATTTTTTTGTTACAGATATTTGGCAACCGGGTGCTCGTTTGAAGATCTCGCCGATTTTTTTAAATGTGGTACTTCAACTGCTAGCAAAATTGTCCACGACGTGTGTCGCCTGATTTGGGATAAATTACAGCCTATTCATTTACCAACATGTAATAAAACAATGTGGCTTGATATTGCGAACAAATTTAAAAAGAAAGCAAATTTTCCAAACTGCTTAGGGGCTGTAGATGGGAAACATATTAGGATTATTCATCCGCCACGCAGTGGTTCATTATTCTTTAATTATAAACATTTCTTTTCTATTGTTTTAATGGCCGTATGTGACGCCGATAAAGTGTTGCCATGTCCAAAATCTGTTCGACGGTGATACCACTCAAAAAATACGGTAGGTTCTAAGAAATTACGGTGATTGGGCCCTGGAGAAAAACGGTAGAAATAACGGGGTATTATTTTTAATAAAACATTACTCACAAAATGGCTTTGTATTTAATAAAACAAAAAAAATTTCATTGATTCACATACAATGGTAATAAATAAGATAAGGAGATGGTAGGTTCAGATGTTTAATTATTCAATGATTCAATGTTATTATTAAAATAAGTCTAAATTAAATTAGTCTGAATTATCTGAATCTGATACTAATATCTCCTCATTTTTGTAAATACATATTACTATTTAATCTTTTGAGCATTTCATCATCAGGCTTAAATGTAATGCAGTTTTGTCCGTTCCTTTTGATGGATTGTTGTGTCATGAGATTTCCTTTTATTGAGGGAGTTATTAGCCTGTTACGTTTTTTTGTTTTTATGTCATCAACCTTGCTAAATATACGCTCACATTCGGCATTGGAGTGCGGCAAAGATAGCACTGCAAGCATAAATGCCGGCAGCTGCTTGAAAACATTTTTATTATTTTCGCTTATTTGCGCAACTTGATGCCAAAATTTATCAGGAGGCTGACTTCTAAATCTCTTGGCAAGTGAATAAGTAGCCTGCGCCATTCGTCATCGAGTTCCTGCTGTTCATTTAACGTCTTTGGGGTCAGCCTGGGTAATAATGCAATAATAGGTTCAAGGCTCGCTCTAGCCTTTCTACAGAAACTCAAATTTCCGGATCTAAATTTGTTAAATTGTTTACATTTTTGTCTGAATATTTCTTTTCGATTTTCTTCAACATGTTCTAACTGCTTCTGAGCTCCAAGTCCCAGATAAATGCAACGTCAAGATACTTTTATGAGGGATGCCCTGCCAGCTAAA
This sequence comes from Erebia ligea, assembly GCA_917051295.2. NCBI lineage: Eukaryota > Metazoa > Arthropoda > Insecta > Lepidoptera > Nymphalidae > Erebia > Erebia ligea. Next base: position 7,914,258 of record OU785241.1, read on the forward strand.
TTAAAGCTGGAAGCTGGCTACAGGAAATTATTTTCGGATTTTGACGACCTCCGTGGCGTAGTGTTGAGGGCTGTTGCCTTAACGTGCGGAGGTCCCGGGTTCGATCCCCGGCAGGGTTTGGAAATTTATAATTTCTAGTGGCTAGTTACCACCCTACCGGCAAAGACGTGCCGCCAAGCGATTTAGCGTTCCGGTACGATGCCGTGTAGAAACCAAATAGGGGTATGGGTTTAATTAACCGCCATGCCTCTAACAGGTTAGCCCGCTACCATCTTAGACTGCATCATCACTTACCATCAGGTGAGATCGCAGTCAAGGGCTAACTTGTAGTGGATTCAAAAAAAAAAAAAAAATTTTCGGAGTCAGTCACTTTTATCGTGTTACCAAATCAGCTATTTCGAAAATGATACCAGAAGTATGCTTGGCAATTTATGAAACATTGAAAGACTATTAAGGTAAGTAATTTTTTTTTTTTTCAATCACAATTATTACATAAACATAAGGTGTAGGTAGGCAAAAAACTAAAGTTTTCTTATCAGTGATTTAAATTAACAGTAATTATGCACTGAAATCATCAAGAGGTTTCATCTAATTTAGGCATTACCAAAAGCTTAATCAATGACATTACCGTGTTCAGTAATATTTAGAACCATTTGTTCTGTTTCGACTTGTGACGTGGCGTTATTAGGATAGAAACCTAAATAACTACTTGTAGTAGTACTACTAGAAGCAGTCGGACTATTTTGTGGTAGTTGTGTCAATTGTACAAATTGCGATGATGAAAATTGAGTATTAGGTAATAATGTTGTAATGGAATTTGTGTTTTTTGAACGTATGTCAGTAAGTTTACATCCTCTGTATTTCTTTTCGAGCAATTATTGCTTGTTCTTCCGAAAGTTTTTTAGTTTAAGAAACTTCGCAAACGAACGAACGAAATTTCGTTAACTCCTCTCCTACATATTATTATCTTTATGCTCCTCTCTATTTCGTTTTCGTACACGCAGACGAAGTACGGATCCATAGACAATTTTCGTGACCGATTGGATTGAACCATTTTGTGTGGGACTAATTACGTTCGTTTGCGAAGTTTCGTTTGAGAGAAAGAGAGTAGACCCCCAGAGCAGAATCCGTGCAAAATTTCACGGTCAGTACTATTATATATTGTACTCTTATTAACACTTTAATTACCACTTTACTGCGTAATACGCGTTATAATATGTATTTTATAATGAACAAAATACGCAAGAGACACTACGGTCGCAACCACGTCCATGGCGTCACCTCCTCGATATCATAAATACAAGAGCATGGTTTGCTATTCTGGATCTCGTCCGTGCTCTACTCCATGGTCTTGATTGAAAGCCATCCACTTGATCACATTTCCGATTATAATTAACGTACCTTCTGATTGACATTTTGTCAAACAGCAGGTCATTATCTTGAGGATCCTTGTTGGCAGCATTTTTTCTTATTACATCAAAAAGATGCTTGTTGATGCCAGGCTTTAATGGAATCTTATTTTTTTCTATCTTCTATCATTCAACATTCTATGTTCATCGAGTCGTTAATTGAAGTTATAAGAGTAACAATAAAACTACAAAAAATCACAATGTAGTATTTATTATTAATTAAACAATCAACTAATGCATCAAGTGTTCAAAATGACGCTGTTGTAAGCACATTGTTGCACGGAGTGCAATTTGCTGGGTAGAGCCCTGCGAATCATGCTGGGGTCATTTTTTATTTCTTCTGCACACTGAACAATACGATCATGGAGTTCAGCCTCTGTATTCACAGTTGTACTGTACACCCGTTGCTTCATAACACCCCATAAAAAGTAATATTGTGGTGTCATGTCAGGCGAACGTGCAGGCCAGCCAATAGGTCCTTGTCGGCCAATCCACCTATTGGGATAGGTTTCGTTGAGGAAACTTCGAACATATGAGGCGTATAGTGCGCGGGGCATCCATCCATTTGTAAGAACATACCTCTTCTTGTCAGTAAAGGCACGTCCTCTAACAAAAAGGGCAAGGTTTAAAAGTGACAAAAAGCGCGCACCGTTTAATGTCCTCGGTAGAATAACAGGGCCTATCAACATGTCGTCAATTAACGCCGCCCACACATTGATTTTAAACTGGACTTGAAATGTAGATGACCTCTTAAGGCGGGGGTTTTCATGACGCCACTCGAGATTTAGTATGGATTATTCTAATAATCGAATCTAAGATGTAGGTATATAGTAGATGTCTTTCACGCCTCTATCTACCTAATTTATTTATTTACTTACCTTAGTAAGCAGTTTCCCCCTTAAATAGCTGCTCAAGACCTCTTTAAGGGAGTTTTCATGACAAGCAAATTTCATGCAAATTTCTGCAGTTTGTTATGCCGCTCCTTGTGAACGCAGATTTATCCATCCACATATTTTTTTGTGTAAATTGCGGATTGTTTCTAATTTTTCTTAAAATCCAGGCAGACATGACGCATCTCGGCTGCCTATCAACGTTTTCATGGAGATCTTGCACTCTTTGAAAGTGATAAGGGTGGAGTCCTTCTGACGTCGTCATACTGACGTTTTTGATATGCCATGACGAGCTGCAAGGCGTTTAATACTGGTGGTTGGATCAGCAAAGACTTCGTTCAACACAGCTTCTTCAATTGAAGTATCAATGACGATGGCTTGCTCGCGACGATCTCGAGTTGATCCAAGACCGATATTCGAAAATCTTCTGTGTACTTCTTGAAAGTTCCGATTAGATGGCGCAGAACGATTCGGAAATGCAGCTATGTACGCAGTGCGAGCAGCACGAGTAATACCTCGATACATCCCTTTATAAAAATGAATATCAGCTATTTCTCGCGGAGAGAATTTAAACAAGCGTGGCATCTCGAACAACACAGTACCGCCGATGATTTGCAGTGACTGACTGACTCGACTAGAGGTGGCCGTTTTTAAAACAACGTTGCTCACCAACGATGTTAATATGTGATGTTGGCATCCGTTGCCGAAATGTTGAACAACGGATGGGAGCAACACCGAACAAAGTACTCTGTGTTAGTACTCTTATATTATTCTGTGTCTGTGGTAACAACTAACAACTAACAGAAATTCAACGCGATCACACCCATGGAAGAAGGAATTACGACTGATGATCACACCCAATGTTCCTTGATCACACCGAATAATGCCGAGTGCCGACAATAACCGACAACGACCGATGTCATACGACGATGGCAGCCGAACGTTAAAACAATTTGACGGTTGTTTCAAGGCTATGTTTGTTTTGATTTTTTCATTACGAAAACGAAGTTCATAGTTCGCGGCTTCGCGCTCGATCTTTAAAAGTTACTGTCGTCAGTTTCAGTAGTTGTGTATAGATGCATATGAATCTTATTGTAAATAAATTAATAGAATCTTAATGTAAATAAATAGCGTAAGTAATAATGTCGCGAAGGAGGCAAAGAGGAGCAAATCCAGTTTGGGAACATTTTGACAAAAAGGACGAAACTGTAGGAATATGTAAATATTGCAGTGTAAATATTAATTATAAATCAACAACTGGCAAATTGGAAGATGAGATGTTGCCTCGGCAAAGCAATGATGGGAAGTGGAACGACCCAACTGAATGGTGGCTACGCCATTCTAAAATATACTCAACTTTGGCGGCAATATACCGAACACGGTGCAACATTGTAATAACATCCGTACCGTGTGAACGTATATTCTCCAAAGCTGGGTATATTTTAAATGAACGCAGGACCCGGCTTACCACGTCTAAACTTGAGCAATTAATGTTTTTAAATGCAAACGCATATTTTTTAACAAATTAAAAAAAATATAAAAAAAAAACATTTTGTCTATTTCATTACATCAACACTTTTATTTACTAATAATTTCATAAATAAGTCCATTAAGTTGAAGTAAGATGGCATCGCACTTCAATATAACAAGTAACAACGTTTATGAAAACGCCAACCAATAACCATACATGTTACCTACATAGCGCTAGCTGGATGTCCGACACCGTTGTCGGAAACAACGATGTTGACAACGGGTGACGGCATCGAAACAACGTTGAGCAACGATGGTGAAAAATATCAAAAACGCCCATGACTAGACTCGACTCAAACTGCGACCATACGTCCCCCTCCCCGTCCCCGCCCCACCGCATTACGCTTGGAAATGGCTGCAAACAATGTTTAAAAGGTCTCCTGACAAGTGACCTGACAATGAAGTAAACGAATGTACGCAGGCCCTTTAATAACTCGTAGCAAAACTTGTGATAAAGTTAAATTGTTGATTTATTTTTTGTTGGAGAGTAAATAAGATGGGGTTTAATAAAATGAAATTTAAAAAAAAAGTTTTGGGGACTTTTTTTTTGTAAAAATCGAAATTTATTGAAAAAGTTAGACAAAAATGACAAAATATCTTCAAAGAAACTTGGTTTTTTTCATGCTGTCTGTTTTTAACGAGTTTATTTTTAATTGCCATGCAACACCAATTATCTGCCATCATTTTTATTTTTGTTTTAACGAAATTCACTCATATGATAAAAAGTTATTATGTTTTAAATACAGGAGTCTTCAATCGGCAACAAAAAAGGTAAAAAATTCGATAATAATTACAAAAACCAATTTTTTTGTCGATGAAAAATGATTAGTTTCACCCATTTTCGTTTGTACACTTTATCCAGGGACACACTGTAGTGTAGGAGGTACTTGGTTTCGATCCCTGGACGGGTCAATTTGGGAATTTATAATTTCTTGATTTTCGCTGGTCTGGCCTGGCCTTATAGACTTTGGCCGAGGCTAGTTACCAACCTACCAGCAAAGATGTGCTGCGAAGAGATTTACAGATAAGCGTTCCAGTATAGGCGGGTCCAGACGAGTGTAACGTGTAATGTAAGATTACTTGTAATTTAGCGTCAACAGTGTGGACGGCACACGAACTCAAAGCGAATTGTGTACGCGAATCTACTGTTTCCACTGATTTGCTACGAACCTGTGCTACGAACATGCCGAATAGAAAAGTCGTGTTAGCTGGTGCTGCTTTTATTCGTATGTACGAGTATTTACTAACTGAAGACCGGAACCGTTTGGAACGTCGATGGTGGAAAACTAAATTGTATAAAAGAAGATCTTCTTTACTTGTGGAGCTAAAATCTCACCAAATAAGTGGCCAATATAAAAACTTTACCCGGATGTCACCTAACGATTTTGAATATTTGTTAACAATCATTGCGCCTAAAATATCAAGACAAGATACTATAATGAGATCTGCAATTTCACCGCAAGATAGACTGGCTCTAACACTAAGATTTTTGGCAACAGGAGATTCAATACACCTTCAGAATTTCAAAACAGTCAATCTCTTGCATTGTACCAGAAGTTTGTGAAGCGATTATAGAAGCATTGAAAAAAACATTAAGATGAATCCATACTAATATTATAAATGCGAAAGTGTGTCTGTCCGTCTGTCTGTCTGTCTGTCTGTCTGTCTGTCTGTCTGCTACGCTTTCACGGCCCATCTGCTCAACCGATTTTGATGAAATTTGGTACAGGAGTAGATGGTATCCCGGGGAAGGGCATAGGGCTACTTTTTATCGCGGAAAATTAAAGAGTTCCCGCGGGAATTAAAAAATCTTAATCCACGCGGACGAAGTCGCGGGAATCATCTAGTTTTACATATTTTTATTTATTTATTAAAAAACAAATTAAGTATTTTAATTATGTATTAGAAAATTAAAATTATTCTACAATTAAAATTAGAAACTTAAATCAAGTCATCCATAAAATCTTCATATGAAGTTTGGGATGATTCTGAGGGAACAGGTGAAGTAAATGTATTCTTTAATTTTCTGATATAAAGACTCTGCTTTTTCATAATGATTCTCTTCATCTTGGCCTTGTTTCCTGTTGAAAAGTTTATGCCTTTCCATTGTGATGTTTACTTTTGGTAGGAAGTATTCTTCGAGTTTCTTCAACAGTTCATCGAATGCGATATTATCGATGTCGACATTGAATGAGTAAAATGGCTCTAGCGCCTCGCTGCCAATGCATGCTAGCAAGATGGCGACTTTTCGTGACTCTGTTTCCATTTCAAAATTATTCGCCCGCATATATATATTTTTAAGTTCGTGGCGAATTTTCTCCATGTTAGCGGCATGTTTGGAGCGTTTACGTTTAGTTTCTCGACATTGTTGATTAAGGACGATGGACTGCCCGGCACCCGCCATGATGTTTTCCGTCGACTTAGTGGTTTTGATCACTGGCGTTTGCGGCATTATTTTTCTTATATTTTATCACTTACGTGACGCGACGCTTTAGGTGTGCACTTCTGACACCATGTTGTGTTGTCTTGATTGTTATTTAATTAATAAAAGGTTATTAGGAATTTAGTAATGAAAATGCGTGTGTTCAGCTCGAGGCCACAGACAAGAAGGAAGTTCTTTTATTATAGATTAAAGACTATAGATGTCGGTGTGTACCATGTAACGTTTGTAGTTAGTTGTTACAAGTAGGTAGGTAAGGGTAGTATAAGTAATAAATTTTAGACGGCAGGATCTCAATGAAAGAGCAACAAAATTAAGATAATTAAATTTTCTTTTTATTCCAATAAACAATTGAGTTCTTAATTTTATTATGCTATTAATTCTAGAAGGTTAGTGACGGTTAGTGAATTTAAATAATTAAGTCTATAAGATGTGGCGGAAGGCCTTAAGCTAATTTACAATTCCGTCTAGTTGATGATGTAAATTTAGAATTTGGGCAGGGGTGTTTCATTTAAGGTGTTCCATAGAATGTAGGTCATCGGCTAGCTAGAGCTGAGCGTGGTTCTGCCAGTTCTCGTTAGGCGAGATAATGGATGGATAGTATTGATACAGTGGCTGCAGCGTTAGTATACTGTCCTGGATGTTGTGGACGAGGCGTCGCTGCTCCAGTCTCTCGTTTCTCTCCAGTCTCTGGGTAACATGCAGACCGAGCCCGTAGTATACAATGAGTGGCTCGCAGTTCCACGCAGAGAGTTGCGTAGGACCCTGGAATTCAAAATTCAAAATTCAAAATTCAAAAGTTTTTTATTCAAATAGACTTTTTACAAGTGCTTATGAATAGTCGAATGAATCTACCATGAATGCAGTGTTATGCACGAGTAAGTATACACCCATCTTCAGTATTCAACATTGTAGTCCACTAGCATTCCTTGCAGCTCTGTAGTGTATCACAACACACCAGAACAGCTCAGTATACTGTGTGACATCAATTGCAGACAGACATATTACAATTAGGTAGGTATGTTGCTAATATATTATGTAGTTAGTAGCTTAGGATAATGATTATGCGCGTAGGTTATATGCTATCAACTAAACATTTGTATTTAATGACTCAATTTAGACAATAATATCAGTAAATGTCTTGGTATCTGAAACAACTAGGTTAGGTTTTGCCAGTTACAGTTATTCCAAAAATAGGAATTTTGCTGAAGTTAATTAATAGTAAAAACATAATTAATTGGGCTACTTACAATAATAATGAAAATTAATAAAGATGTAACTGGATTATTAAACAGTCGTGTTCACATGGCGAGAATGTATGAAATATATTATAATTTTTAACTCACCGAGTTCCGGGTGAATATTCTTGTAGCTAAATGGATTCTAGCTTTGTTTGAAATAAATTTTATTGATATTAAAATTTGATATTAAAAAATATAAACTTTGTGCTCTGTTTGAATAAGAAGAATTTACAGACATTTGTGGAGTTGTAGTCTCAGCCATGGGATATGTAGATGCCGGAGTGGAGTACCCGCGCTGATATTCATATTGTCCACAATCAGCGTTATATAGGATGTTGTTTATTTGATGTTCCACAGTCATGTAGGTTTGCTTGGAATAACCCCTAAATTTGCCTGCCAAATAATTAGCGTATATCTGATACTGGTCTAATCCAGTAGCAGGTGCAGTCGAAGCAGTAGCTACCGCTTTAGCAGCCGAAGCTGATGATGTCAGCAAATCAAATGCCGATTGCATCATTGGGTTCTGGTTCGCGACGTATTTTGTCTTTTTCGGAAGTGGAGATTTGAATTGCGATTTTGATGAATTCTTTGCATTATCGGTTGTTTTGTCCGATTCAGTGCTCGCGGTGGAACAGGGTTGTTTATCTTGTGACTGATCATGATCTTCACCTATGTCGTCATTTTCCTCATTTTCAGTTGTCCTTCAAAGCGCGGTCTTGGCCTTCCTGCAAGCAAAATAAAATAATTATAATATATTTGTTACAGATGCCTACATCGCATCAAGAATGGGAGGAAATTAGTTCCGAGTTTCAAAACTGTTGGGATCTTCCACACGTGGTTGATGCTATGGACGGGAAACACATCATGTTGCAGGCACCTTTCAATAGCGGATCGGAGTTTTTTAATTATAAACAATTTTTTAGTATTGTTATGTTCGCTTTAGTTGATGCTTCATATAAATTTATATTTGTCGATGTAGGGTATCAAGGGAGAATTTCCCTTTAACCCCACAGGTTTCGTGAGCCCAAATTGTGCAAATTTTACAAAGTAACCAATCTTCAGTGCTCTCTGAATATATTTTTTACAAACATTACATTGGTCGTCACCTCCTGTTTTACCTTTGTACTGCTGCGATTCCTTCGCCTTGGAGTGACTTCTTCAGTTTCAGAAATTTCAAGTACAGAGTCAGATTCATCATCTACATTTGACAATGTATCATTGCTGCTGCTACCGCTCGCTACTTTTCGAGCAGCCTTCTTCTGACCAGCTTTAATACTTTTCTTAAATTCTGCTTTCTTTTTACCCTTTCCTTTATTTTTAGTTTTAGTTGTTTCCTGATCTATTAAATTGCGTTTAAAAATTTGTTTCACGTGTTTTAAGTTTTGTTTCTAAGTCTTGGGTGTTTTATTTTATCGAAATTTCTGGCCATTATTAGACCTCCATGCCCGGTGCGCGAGATAAAACACAACACGGTGCATTTCATCAGAACTACTGATGGACCACCAGTATCTTCTCGCCCGCGCCGCCTAGGTCCGCAGAAGCTCGCCATAGCAAAGAAAGAATTTGATAGCATGCTAGCATGCGGTTCTGCTAGGCCTTCCGATAGCGCTTGGTCTTCCGCTTTACATTTAGCTCCAAAAGGTGACACTGACTGGCGTCCGTGCGGTGATTACCGCGCTTTGAATGCGCGAACGATACCAGATAGGTATCCCGTTCGTCACATCGGTGATTTTAATAAAAATTTGGTTAATTCAACGATCTTTAGTACGATTGATTTAGTTAAAGCATATCAACAGATTCCTGTCGCAACAGAGGATATTTGTAAAACAGCAATTATAACCCCTTTTGGTCTTTTTGAATTTCCTTATATGACTTTCGGGTTACGCAACGCTGGTCAAACATTCCAGCGGTTTATTGATGAAGTCGTACGTGGCTTAGATTTTTGTTTTGCTTATGTTGATGATATTTTAGTTTTTTCTAGGGACCCGCAGCAGCACGCCGAGCATTTACGTTTATTATTCAAGCGCTTAGAGGAATACGGCGTAGTAATTAATGAAAAAAATGCAATTTCAATGTTTCAGAAGTTAGGTTCCTCGGTTATAGGATTAGTGCTGCTGGTATCAGCCCGCCTATCGAACGGATCAAGGATTTACAGGACTTTCCCTTGCCAAAAACGATTCAAGGAGTCCGACGTTTCCTTGGTATGGTGAATTTTTATCGGAGGTTTCTTCCTCACATTGCACGTTATCAAGCGCCACTCATTGATGCTCTGTCAGCTATTCAAGGTAAAGGTGCAAAGCCATTTATTTGGTCACCATTTGTAGGGCGTTATGGACTTCCTCGCCTGCTACAAACAACTACGAGTACCTAGTTAGGATTCACTTCCTAAGTGTAGGCGTTGAAATGATACACTCGATGATGACTAACACGATAATATACACTCGGCGTCAAAAAAATCGCACCTTTCAAAAAATCGACTTCAAACAACTGTAAACCTTATTTGACATCAATAATAAGGGTCATGTTGGATATCATTTGAAAGGCGATGAAATGGAGAGCACAAAAACAATTCAATTTATTATTTTTCTTTTATTGGAAAAGCACAAAAAAAATAAGTATATAAAACAGTAAAAGTCCTTAATTAAGCCTTAATTTAAAACAGATTAATTACACAAAAAAGAATACAAAAATGATCTTAAAACTAATCTAAAATCTAGTGTTACCCCCCCTTGCCCTGATGACGGCTTCCATACGATCCCTCATGGATCTTACCAATTTTAAAATTTCTTCTTGAGGGATAGTGTCCCATTCCTCAATAACGGCATCTTTGAGTTCCTGGAGAGTCGTAGGAGCGGGATCACGAGACCGAACCTTGCGTTTTAAATGGTCCCATAGGTGCTCAATCGGGTTCAGGTCTGGACTTCTCGCTGGCCACTGCATGACAGAGATCCCAACCTCTTGAAGGTAGTCGCGCACAATAATTGCAGTGTGAGCGCGAGCGTTGTCATGCATCAACGTGAACCCCTCGCCAACAAAACTGGCATAGGGGACCACATGGTCTTCCAGGATCTCTGTGATGTACCGGTGAGCAGTCAGCGACCCTTGCCCGCGAGCACCTTGAGCCCGGGAGACGCAAACAAGGTCGGTTTTGCCGTCGGCCGACATGCCGCCCCAGAACATACAAGAACCGCCTCCATATTCCACCGTCTCCTGGATGCAGGCTTGGGCGAAACGTTCACCCTGTCTTCTGTACACTCTTTTGCGTCTGTCGTTTCAGAAAAGGCACACTCTCGTCTCGTCTGAGAAGAGAACAGCTTTCCATTGTTCGAGGGTCCAATTGACGTGTTCGCGAGCGAATTGCAAGCGGGCTCGCCGATGCTCTGCGGTCAATTTTGGACCTGTAGCAGCTCTTCGCGCCGCTATTTTCCTCTCCCCCAGTCTTCGTCTAACCGTAGACACACTCACGGTTCTTCTGTTAGCTGTCTGGAGCTGCTGTCGCAACTCAACAGCATTTAAGAAGCGATTTCTCAAAGACGTCGACACGATGAATCGGTCGTCTCTCTCCGAGGTGCAGCGACGTCTACCAGACCCATGTCTTCGGACGTAGCCACCGGTCTCCAGGAAACGCTGGTACACTCTTCGAACCGAAAAACGGCTCAAGTTGAGTTGCCGAGCGACATCACACTGCCGCATGCCTGATTGCAGTAGTACAATCACTTGGGCGGCCTCATCGACAGTGGTATCCATTTTCAAGGGTGTTTTTCTTGGGAATGAGCTTCTCGTGTGTCCACTTAACGGTTGGATAGCGAATGATCCCGATTGAACCTGTATTGACCCTTTTATACCTACAAAAGGTAGCGCAACTAGCGGCTGTTTTAAGGAGCAAAATTGTAGGTGTTTTCTTCTTCTTTTTTTGTGCTCTTCCAGTAAAAGAAAAATAATCAATTGAATTGTTTTTGTACTCTCCATTTCATCGCCTTTCAAATGATATCCAAAATGAACCTCATTATTGATGTCAAATAAGGTCTAAAGTTGTTTGAAGTAGATTTTTTGAAATGTGCGATTTTTTTGACGCCGAGTGTATTATAATAATAACGACATATTGTATAATAACACTGTTAGGTATACGGTAAAAGAAAGGTGGTCTGGCAACGCTGCCAGAGGTCCACGCTTGTTCGCGTATCTCGAGTGAATGTGTCACCGGCCACTCGACGTTGCTTTCTGCCAATGAGCGATTCGATATTCGAACTTCAATACATAGCTCGCAGACGTATGCACTGGCCGGTGCGAAGCAAAGAGGCCAGCTAGCGGAGCACCACAAGTCTAATCAAACAACTTCCAGTACCATTTACCAATGCCCAATTTCATTTATATATGTATATTCACACAACCAGCCGGCCACCACAGATAACACAAACAAATCAAACACTCCATGAACTAAACTAAATGAAAATTGTTATAAACAGTCTTACGTACGTGTCCAACTCCAGCTGACAAAATAGAGAAAACTACACCACAGATTATGCATTTTGCATTTGTATCACTTTCTGGATCTTTTCTCAGCCATGTAAACTCATTTTCCCATAATTGTGTGTACTTCTGTGTCCTTTTTTTACTCGTAACAAGTTTTCGCTTTTTAGGTTGGGTGCTCGTGCTATTGATGTTATCAGCACAGGAATCCTGATCGGCGTTATCATTTTCATCAATTACGTCATCCATTAGGAATTTGATAAAACTTTTCCAAACAAACAACAGAGTCACAAGTCACAACTCACAACACAGTCGCAGTGAAAAATTGAGAATTTTTCTTGCGCCAAAATTAACGTTACCTCAAAAGTCAAAACACTTGTCAAAACAACTTATGACATGACATGACATGACATTAGTGGCTGCGTTCAGAAACGTCCGAATGTAGTCGAGTTTTTTGGTTATGATAATAGATTTACACAATATTACATGACTGGCACTAATATAGTCAACATTGTGTAAAAAAGAGTATTTTAGTATACTCTTATAGATTATAGAGTACGCCTACATGATATAGAGTACAATACTCTATTTTAGAGTACGGTTGGCAACCCTACTTGTAATGCTCGTAACGTGCGCGTGTAATGCACAGTTCGCGCACGCAAGACGTCCAAACTATGAGAATACTAGATGATTCCCGCGACTTCGTCCGCGTGGACTAAGTTTTTTCGATTCCCGCGGGAACTCCTTAATTTTCCGGGATAAAAAGTAGCCTATGTCCTTCCCCGGGATATAAACTACCTCTATACCAAATTTCAGCAAAATCGGTTGAAAAGATGGGCCGGGAAAGCGTAGCAGACAGACAGACAGACAGACACACTTTCGCATTTATAATATTAGTATGGATGTTACCTTGCATGATACATTGCAGCAATGTGTACGGCAAATTCTTTCATTGCATGATACATTGCATGTTACCTTGCATGTTACCTTGCACCAATCTGTACGCACCTTGAGACAGAGAGTTTGAATTATTGTTTAATTGTTGAATTTGTGGTGTTTCATTGTGTACACCACTGGACACAATGAAACATTTCTCATTTTTTGGTTTTAATTTTTTGCTGATTGATTACGTATTAATCAAAAAAACTATAAATGACATCCGATACCTAATAAAATTGCCTATCTACCTGTTAAAAATTATACTTCTATCTGTAAAGATAAAAGGTTTGTGAGACTTTGAATTTTTAGTGTTTCATTAATGGACATTTGACCCTACTAGGTTTTGTGTGAGTAAAGGAACTATAGGTATTTTGTTTGGGGAACCTGTCACACACTTTCCTCTTCTTTGAGGGTGATGATGCTGTAGACACAGACTGTGGATGACCTGCACAGTTATCAGAACCCTCTTTTTGAGTCAAGTTAATATTTTCAATACAAGTTAATGCTATTATAATTTGCAAGTGAATAATTATGTTAACTAATTATTCATTATTATCAATTATTATATAATTATGTTTATTAACTTTTGCGTGTTCCTAATATACCGGTTTATTTTAACATATTTCTTTAGGTTTTTACTGCTACAGGGTAGGGTTCATTTGAAGGGTTTTTATAATTGACCTGTGGTATTGGATGGTCAGTACAGAAAGTGGGCTCATCCGTTGTAGCAGTAACCAACTGTGGGGCGCTACCAACTAATTCCTCGAAGAGACTCTGGGTGTGCTGTGCTGTGGTGTTCTGTGCAGCTGTTTCCAACTCGGAGATCTTGTCGTGAGCCTCATCCAGCTGCTGGTGCAGTGCAGAGATCTTGTTAAGTGTTGCCTCGTACTCAGCCCGATACTCATCAAACCTATCCACAAGCTCCTGAAGGCGGTCACGCTGTTCTACTACGTTGTCGTACCGTATATGTAAGGCCGATAATTCTGATTTCAACTTTTCATTGCTTTTTAACATACCTAATATGTAGTTCCTTTTCATTGTCATCTCTTTCGCTATTCAATTGGGCACATAACTCTTTACTAACCTTTCAATCCTTTAAAGCCAGCTGAAGTTTGTATTCTTCCTAGCGTGCCAAAGCTCTACGGGTCATCATATTGCAGATCAAATGCAAAATAAGTAATTACAGCAACGACCCCAGAATGCGAGATGACAGTTGTTTGAGATTGCAATCGTGTCGTATAATGGTATTAACGAACAATTGCAAACACAAACACCGATTTCGCATGTACTGCTTAGGTAGATGTTTAGTATTAAAACATACAGCAATACGCAATACAAACACTAAAATCACAGGATTAGAGTTTGTAGGTACTAACCTATAACCGTTGTTAATTTTACACGTTAAAAACTTAATTTATGGCACTCGAACTATTACAATATCTACACTACACAACACTTTATGTAACATAAATCATTACTTATCACTTGAAAATAAATGTAAATTATGCGTTTAATATTAAGTAAAAGTTAAATTTCAAACGGGATAAATCTGAACAGCTTTCCTTTTCATGAATTCCACAAATAATTGGGTTTTCATGCTCCCTTTCGGTGACATTTTCACGAAACTGCCGGCTGGTAAATTGTCACTAAATTCAGGTTTCTGCCTCTGACCTTTAAATATTATCATTGGCGGAATAGCGGTACTGACAGCATTGACGCACTTAGCGATCCATACATTTTGAGCATGCTCTGGCGCAATTAAATGGGACTCGTCGAGCTCCTTTTTGTGCTAAAACTGTCTGCTGATTATGATCAGTCAACCGGCATCCCTTTTCATCTACATTGTAAAGTTTTTCCGGATGTGTTACTATATCCAGTTCGTCATATATAATTTTTGAACTTCTTCAAAGTGGTTGGTTTACGCTTGGTCTGTTCAACTTTTGCGCCCTGGCTGGGTTCATGAACTGTGCCTTTCTCTTTGAAAGGACATGACCAGGAACTGCCCTCCGATTCGAGATAATGTGCAGGATTTCCGTTTTTACAGTAAGGTTTAAAAATTAAAACCGAAATTACTGTGGATTTATTATTCCGAATAAGGTCAAGGTTAAAATGTCTATAAAAACAATACGTTTATTGTTTAAATCTTGAGCGTCCGGTTTCCTCTTTAAGCACTACTCCATTTTGACGTTCCGTTTTATCCATGCCTAATAATAATCTTGTTACCCTACATGAATACCATATAAGTACCTTAGTCACTATATTATGAGTGGTTTATTTTTGATCAATTAAATAGTAATGAAAAGGAAATGTATGTTTTGTTTTTATTATCTTTGTTAGTTGACAAGCCTCAAACGAACAAAGCATTTTCAAATAACCACTGCGTTTAAATGAACGTAGCGCCCCCTGGCATTGCATCTGTCTGCCATCTGTGGTCGAATAGTTGAACAAAGTCGCTAACCAAAACGTTTAGCGCCATCTGTTGTTGAATAGTTGTCGATCAGAGCTCCAATTTTCTGTAGCTCCATCCGAAGAGGGTAAATTCTCTTCATTATTCCGAATCGGTGACCGTAAAGGAGACAAGCCAGGCAAATCACCACTCTCTGTGGCTCCTTCTCGAGAGGGTAAGATTTCCTCATAATTGGGAATAGACGAGCATAGAAGAGACGGGCTAGGCGAACGGTGAAAATTGGAGTCTAGATAATTATTATCAATAAAGCTGTAGTCAAGGGTAGGTGCGTCAGATCGCAGCAGTGAAAAACTAGGAATAGAATTATTATCTCGCAATAAATTATCAGGTAAGTGAGGGATTTCACCGTAATCCTGTTCTATGGAAGGCATATGTCGGCCAGCTGCTGGTGGTGGTTGCGCTATAACCTCATCTTCCATTTCCGTAGCAGATTGCGGCATAATCTCATCCTCTATTCCTGAAGGAGATATAATTAATGCGCAAAGCTCAGAAGCTCTATTCTTTGATTTGGATGGTCTCACGACTGAACCTGGCTTCTGGTAAGTCTTCGAAGTTTTCTCTCTTAAATTTGATTTTGTTCGAGTATCGAAAATGCTCAAATCACTGTCTGCACTCTGCTCTTCAGATGATCCATCTTCATTACCACATTGCGAATAAACATCTTCATCACTCGAAAATTCCGTAAAATCCAAGTCACTGCCTTCACCTTCTTCACTGCGTTTACGTCGTTTTTTGCGAACCGATGACTTATTGACACTACTGGGCCGCTTAGAAGTACCTGGTTTATTATTCATTTTAGTCGAAAAATGCGTCCTCTTTGATAGCCTGTCAAAGTGCATCTAAACAAGTTATAAAAAATCCAACGCTTGTTTTCGTAAGTCAAATTCGTGTATCTGGCCAATCAAACAACGTTCTCTTGGCCTGAGAGCCCACAGCTTAATGACTTGTAGAAAAATATGCGAGCGTAATGCGCGGATCCGTGTAGTAGGCTCCGATCTTACTCACACTACTACACGGTTCCGCGAAATGGGCACTGAATGTGTTAATAGATACATAAATTTTGGAGCAAATAAACATAACCGTAAAATATAGATGGCCATGTGTGGCTTTATGTCTAAAAGGCGATGCGAAAATTTATTGAAATTTTCTAATTTAGAATTTATTAGGAGGGGAAATGCGTCATCAAATATTGGAGCTCCAAGAAGGGTTACATTTTGACTCGAGACTGTAGATATACCTGGTATCAAAAAACTCAAACTATGTAAAATTTCATTTTTCAATGGAAATTGAATTTGGGAAGTAAGCCTCGCACTTGGAAAAATTTAGATTTAGCCCAATATCAGAAAATTTTTGGATTATAGTTCTTAAATCTTGAAGAACTGACGACGCATCCCCTGCCAATGAACCATCATCTAGGTACCATAAGTTGAATTTTGAATTTAGGGTCGAAATTATTGGATTAATAACTAAACTGAAAAGGGCGGGACCAAGTGGGTCACCCTGCTGACAACCTACTGCTGAATCCAGAACTTTTTGGCCAAACATTAATTTTGTGGGAGAGCCATAACATTGCCACAAATAGTCTAACAACTCAGGTATCTCTTTTTGAATTTCATCTAACATGGCTCCCCTAACGACCGCAACTGCCCCGTTACCGGGGCAGAGCCAGCGGGGCAGATGGGACCAAGTCAATTAAAAGCGTTACGAACATCAATTTTTATGAAGACGTCGTAATCACTCACATTAGTTTATAAAATTATTGAAATCGCTTGGCACTGAAAAAACTGAAGGGGCCTGACACATTACCACCCATCTTCCTCAATTGCGCGATAACATTATCGTACCCAGTAGCAATAATATTATTATTAAAAAAATTACTAAAAGATGGAGTCGTAGCCATGATCAGAACTGATATTGCATTTACATTTACATGCACAAATTATAAATTAATTTATTTATAAAAAAATTTGAGTTGTTTACTCGTTGACAAAATAATACAATAATCAAATAATATAATAATAAAATACTCAAAATACATACTTACATTTCTTTGTCACCAATAATTATAAATCCGAGTGGTGTAGCGCAGCCTGTCACAGATCGTTCGCTACTGGCACCGACCAGAAATAAAAGAAGACGCACTAGTCCATAGACTATAAATAGCTTACTAATGGCGGGCGGAGGCGAGGAATGTATATAAAGTGGTGCCCACGTGATCCCATTCATATAATTTATCTTTTTTCTTGCTCTCTCTATAAAATACAATAGCCAAACAATGGAGTTTTCAATGATGGTCGGTTCTTTCTCTTTCTTACAATTCTACTATACGAGAGTTCAGTGGGGTGGGAGGCCGGAAAAGGACGTGACGTAGTAAAACTACAGACCATGCTAGAGATGAGCTCGAAACGATAACTCTATAATCGATTTTTCGCTACATTACGATTTTTTAAAACTACCGGTTTTTGTTCTAGGATGCTATTAACCATAATATTAAAATAATTACAATTTGTGAAAAAGAAAACAAAATTTCAGTGAAAAAAATGTATTTTCATATAAAATCTTTTTACACTACCACCGGTTCGGAATGCAGTCTGCTGAGAAGAACCGGCAAGAAACTCAACAGCTGTTTTTTTTTGTATAAAATTTGTAATGTACAAAATATTTTTTAATACAATTTTTTATGTAGGTACAAAATATTTTTTAGGTACACAAAAATATTTTCTTTACAAAGGAGAATGGGCAGATTTGTATGGAGTTTGTCCCAACCCTTGTAGCAACATATGGCATATAGTGAAGTGTTGTTCTTATTCCCCTGATTACATATAAATACGTTTTTTTACTCCAAGTAATGTCGAAGGACAAAAAAAATGATTTTGAAAATAATAAAAAAATGCCATTTAGATTAATTAATCTACTTTTTTGTACGATTTTTGTCAAAACCTTTATTTTTATTGCTATGCTAGTACTTTATAATCACTGGCGCGCTTCCCTAAGCCGACACAAAACGGCCGCCGCCCGCCGGTTCATCAGTCATCGGTTCAGAGGCGGCTTTTTCAAAGACTCTTTTACTCCCTGTAGTGTAGTGTGGTATCTGTGGTGGTATGGTGCGGCGACATGGCTAGTTTATTTAAATGCCTTTTTTTAGATTATTTTATTATTACCTGAAGTTAAATATGCGATATCTATAATAAAATACGATAATTAATAAAGCTAACATTTTTATAATAACTAAAGAACTTTAGAAGCGTATAATTTTTTTCTGACGCATAATTCAGCTTCGTCGTCATAGAATAAATTGTTCTTTTAGGTGATATCTATTTATTGATATACAACACAAAGTGCTACAACATTTGGGACATTTTGCCCATTCTCCTTTCAGAAAGATACTTCAGTATTTTGTACCAACCAATGATGTAAAGTTTACAAGTATTTAAAACCAAAACAATTAGGAATTTGAAAAGATATTTTTGGTTATTATTAAACAAGATTTTATCTAATGGGTCATGCCAGTAGACCGGTTAGACTGCAGGGCTTCCCAAACTTATTTTAACTGTGACGCCCTTGGGAAGTTGCCATATTTTTGCGACGCCCTGGCCTTCTTGCCATACATTTACCTACTAGTAACTAGTTGTAGTTCTAGCCTACTAACAATTTGTCAGAAAAACTCCAAATAGCATCTAAATATTTATTAGAAAATAAAGAACAAAACATAAAAACAAAAATGAAAGCAAACAAAAAGACAAAAAGCAAGCACATCCTTTTTTATCTCTTTTTGTTTGGTATTAATGAGAAGGATGTGCTTGCTTTTCTGAGCATAGTTTCTCAAAACGAGGCTCAAGTTTCGAAATTGCCACTCTCGTCTCGGTCTCTAAATTTATTTTCGATCTGTACTTGTTCTTAATTACTGCAACTGCAGAGAAACCTGTCTCGCACATGTATGATGTCGCAAATGGTAATAAAACCCTCAATGCTGCAGTGCTGATGGAACGATATTCTTGATAAACTGAGCTCCAAAATTCAAGTAGCTTATCCTTGTTGTATTGGAGCTTAAGGCTGGAGTCACAGGACAATTCTATTAATTGTTCTTCTTCTGCTGTCGAAAGTGTTGATGGTGGAGTCGACTGGAAAGGGTTTCTAACCCAGTCATATTGCTCCAGATTTTCGGGAAAATATTTTTCAAAATGTTCGCTCAAAGATGACAAGTGCTGTGTAAATATAATTTTTAAAGAGGGATCGAGGATTTCTGTCGATTTTTCTTGTAGAATGCCTTGTAAAGCAGGGAAACAGTCAGAACTTACTTGATCTTCTTCTAATTTTCTTTTCCATAAGAGCAACTTCTTTTGAAACCCAGTGATTTTATCTGCCAGTTGTAATATGTGAGTATTATTTCCCTGCAAGGACTTATTGAGATCATTTAATTTTTGAAATATGTCACAGAGATATGACAATTTTATTAAAAACTCTGTTTCTATAAAGTTTTGCGCATCATTGTGTGATTCTGTATGTAGGTAAGTGTAAAACTCATTTCGTAATTCGTAAACACGTGCGAG
The DNA here is from genome assembly GCA_917051295.2 of Erebia ligea. Lineage (NCBI taxonomy): Eukaryota > Metazoa > Arthropoda > Insecta > Lepidoptera > Nymphalidae > Erebia > Erebia ligea. The sequence continues at coordinate 7,934,194 of OU785241.1, forward strand.
TACATTGCCTCTGGACAACCAACGAGAGTTGCAGTAATAAATTAAAGAAGTATGTTCAGCACCCAATTGTTCACAAAGCTTCTGGAAAAATCTTGCTTTTACTGGTCTTGTTTTCACATAGTTTACTACTTTAATAATTATATCCATCACAACATTTAATTCAGGCGTAATGTTTTTTGCAGCTAAGGCCTCTCTATGTATGATACAATGTGTCCATTTAACATTTGGAGCCTTGGTTTTGATAAGAGCTTGTAGTCCTCCATATTGTCCAGACATCGCGCGAGCACCATCCGTACACACACCCACACAATTCTCCCAGTTTATATTATTTTCAATCATATATGAATCTAGGACCTTAAATAAATCAGCAGCCTTGCCACTTTCACATATTTTTCTACAAAATAACAAATCCTCACACACATTTGTTTCTTGTATGTACCGCACGTAACATATCAATTGAGCATCGTCATGACTATCGGTGGCCTCATCAAGTTGAATGGCAAATAGACCTGAAAGTTTCTCCACAATTTGCTCATTAATATCTTCTGCCATGTCATGAATACGGCGGCTAATTGTATTATTTGAAAGAGGTACGTTTTTTATCTCATTAGCAGCCGATCCTCCAATCATCAATGAGACAATATCAACTGCTGCTGGTAAAATAAGCTCCTCAGCAATCGTGTGCGGCTTCTTACATTTGGCAATACGGTGAGCTACCTTGTAGGAAGCGAGCAATGCTCTGGCAGGAACAGATGCTCTTGAAAACAAAGCCGTGGACTGATGTTTTAGCTCTCGCAATTTTCTAACAAAAAAGTCTCTCGGCTTACCTTGAAGATGACAGTGAGTTGTTTCCAAGTGACGTTTAAGTTTATTAGGAAGCATACTTTCAGCTGCCAACACTTTATGACAAACAACACATTGAGGAAGTTCTAAATTTCCTTTAGTAATGTAGGTAAATCCGAAATCCAAATATTGATCGTCATATTTTCTATACTTCTTCCGTTTTTCTAAAGTTTCGTTACTGCTCCCTCCTTCAGTTCGTTTTCTATTTTTTTGAATAGATTTATCCGCCATAGTGAATATTAAAACGAAAATTAAAAGCGTGCGTAATTTATCAAAACAAAAGCTTGACTAAACGAAGTACGAACGATGCCATTGTATGCATTCCCCGCGTGCGGGGGGCGGTCAATGGCAGTGGACGGCCCGCGACCCGCGCCCCGCACTGGCCGCCCGCTTCCGCCACATGTGACGCATCCCAAATCACAATGCGGCGCCGGGCGCGGCGGGCGGTCGCATCGACACAGACGGCCAACCTAAGTATTTAGATCGCCTCTCGACGCCCCTGGGATAGTACCGCGGCGCCCTAGGGCGTCGCGACGCACAGTTAGGGAAGCCCTGGGTTAGAGAACACAACTACGCGGTGGTAAAGCGAGGTTTAGACTAGCAAGAACTTCTTGCAAGTTATTCCGCAAGTACTTGCAGAATTGTTAACACTACGAGCAATATTGTACATCATTACATGTACATACATTTGTGACTTGCGGCAAGTGAGCTTGACGTGATTGTTTACACGGTAGAAATAGCTTGCGGAAGTCAACTTCTGCAAGTTTTGTTGCTAATCTAAACCTCGCTTAAAACAATAATACTTATGTATTTTTGCTCATTCGATTTCCAGGTGGCACTTTAAAAATTAGATTGATTCAAAATACAGCTTAGGAATAGTAGCTTCTTCACAGCTTTGAGCTTTTACAAATTCTTCATATTAAGCTAGTAAATTATTTTAACACAAATAGCCATTATAATAAAAATTAGTATCTCAGCTGTGAACAAGGCATTGCCAATGTTAACAAGTAAAGTAATTAAAAGTAAAAATGTATTTTAATGTGTGTACTAAAAAGGATCGAAACTTACTCATACAAAACAAAATATATAGCAAAATTGAAGTGATATTTGCAGACAACCATATCTAAAACGATTTAGTAGTTTTTGAAAATTGGCCTAGCACTTGGAAACTTATGGAAATTAATAACGGACAGCGCCATCTTGATGTGTAGTAAACTAGAGTAACTATCGTGGACCCTTATTATTTTTTTTGTGATGTAACCTACAAATTCACGATTTTCGCATTTAGGCTATATGATAACCCCTAATTGACAGACAACCAAGTGTTCCAATAAGGGTTCCTTTTTCTTTTTGAGGTACGGAACCCTAAAACACCTAAACGAAACACACACACACAAGAAATTATTGCTTAAGTGCAATCTATGTACAATAATAATCGATTATTATAGACAAATCATAGATAAGTACAATCTCTATTCAGTCACCTGTAAAAATGTGACCGAATAGCTCAATATATCTCAATAGAAGAATTTCACTTAACATCTCAATTGTTTATCTTCACTAACGAGCCACATAGTAAAAAGTAAACTTTTAAATAATAATACCTATGTGCATGAATAACTAATTTGTGATTTAACTTGTTTTATTAGAAAACCGGTCAAGTGCGAGTCGGACTCACAAACGAGGGTTGGAACGTGGAAGCGCCATCTACATTGATTTAAGTAAACTAATTATTATTACTTTTTGTGATGTAACCACAAATTCGGATTTTTTCTTTTAAGTTTCTTTTTTTACTTTTTTTCCTTTTGTGCTATAAGATCTACAAAATTTCATGATTCTAGGTCAACGGGAAGTACCCTATAGGTTTTCTTGACGGCACCACGGACAGACGGACGGATGGACGGACGGACGGACAGACAGACAAAGTGATCTTATAAGGGTTTCTTTTTTGCTTTTCAGGTGCGGATCCCTAAAAAAGGAAATTGACAAACATACAAACAAACATCATGCAGATAAGCAATTGGTTCAGAAATATTAGTGACTTTGGCCTCGTGCAGTTCTATAACTTGCACCCTTAGTTACCTTTGTTGTTAGCATATCTTCCATTTCCTTTCCCTTTTTTCTAGAATCTACATCGTGAATTCTTCTATTGAAGTCGATACACCATTGTCTAACTTGCATTCTAATCACATATAACCAAAAAGCTTTCAAAAAATCTGATTTATGCTCAAGGCATGTCATAAAAGATGTATCTAGACATTCTAATTTACTGACCAAGTCTGTGTAAATGAATACTTTACAAATTTTTGGCAATGTTTCTTCAATTATATATATACAATGCCAAACCAGAACCACAAGTTCATGTGATGGATAATATAATTTTTTATTACTTGAGTCATATTCTTTCGTTGCTATCAAAGAATGAAATAGCTCAATTTCATTGGACAATAGTGTACTTTTACAATTTTGGCATTCACCACAATCAAGTTTTGGCAATATATGTCTGCAAATTGCACCAGCAATATAAGAAGCAGATTGGGTTTGAAAAATGTTTTCAGCAGGAATAGAATTTTCAATGAAATTTAAATTTTCAACATCTGTAGTGAAGTCATTATATTGAATGCCTAATTTTGGTCTATTAATTAAACTACTGAGAGTACCCAGCATTTTGTCAGTATCGGAAGTGCAATTGGCATACAGAGATTGTCCAGTCGTTATATTATTTATCAACAACGTTTTGAATAATGCAACAAAATTATGACAGTCATGATGTGTGCTAGCACCACCTTGACCTCTAATTTGAGAGAAAAAAAATTCCAGGGGGTCCTGGTTCAGACGCTTGAGACTTAAGAATTTAACGCCTTCAATTTTTTTTAAATCCGCCCAAAGATGCTTTACTGTTTTTATGTCATGAGTAAAATTTCGTAACGATATAGGCTTACTTTCTCTTGAGTCTGTTGCGTTAAATTTCATTGATTGTAGTTTCTTCAATGCATTATTCCAAAACTCTAAATGAGTTGAATTCAAGGACAAAGCGTTAGATAGTTCGCCTCTAGTATGACCAGCACAGTTCAGGCTGTCAAACAAATCGTTTATGAATAAGATGATTTCAGCAGTGAAGAAACCATTATCAATGTTCACAGATGGAACACAATAATTATGTACTAATTGCAGATCTTCATGTCTTCATCCTGTTCTGTAAGGCTGCAAACACCTCTCTGCTGAAGACTTGTGCAGCAAATTTGACCTGTAAAGTTGAAAGTTGCAATATTACAAAGAGCCATAGAGAAGAAAAGAAGAAGTTGCAATATGATTACAATTAAAAATACTAGTGGCAATGGCGCAACCAACAAACAAACATACTTTCACATTTATGATATGGGTAGCGAATAGCGATTATGACCTAATGCCGACGATTACCGATATTAAACCGATAAACCGAACCGATGATTAAACCTACATGCCTGAGAGTTCTTTATAATGTTCTCAAAGGTGTGTGAAGTCTACCAATCCGCACATGGCCAGCGTGGTAGACTATGGCCAAAACACTTCTCACTCTCTGTAGTGAGCCAGTGATGGGTTGATCATGATGATGAACCACTTTACGGTTTTCAGATTTTTTCCCCGAATGTATGCTATAAGACCTACCTACCTGCCAAATTTCATGATTCTAGGTCAACAGGAAGTACCCCGTAGGTTTCTTGACAGACAGACAACAAAGTGATCCTATAAGGGTTCTGTTTTTCCTTTTGAGGTATGGAACCCTAAAAATTGTACGTGGACGAAGTCACGGGCAACTGCTAGTAATTTATATATGTATACTATGATAAGCGGTGATAGCCTAGTGGTTGAGATCACAGCCTCTTATTCGGAGGGTACAAGGTTCAATCTCAGACACACACCTTTAACTTTTCGGCGTTATGTGCATTTTAGGCAATTAAGGTTTCTTTAAAGGTGAAGGAATACATTGTGAAGACACATGAATGCATGCCTACTCAGTAGTGGGCTGGTGATAAGATGATTATAAACAAATAAAATATTTACTGACCTTCATCTTGTCATAAGAGTTTGGTTTAATATGCTTGTCGGTTAATTTGGTAGTTCTCGCACGACCCTGTGCGCCATCTGAAGCATACACCATTTCGATGTAGTCCCATTGAGCACGTTGGGTTCCAATCAGCAAGTCCTTCTTCTGGAAATTATTGCGAAAACATTTTAGTAGGTGCGGAACATCATACATGTGGTATAATTTATTTTTGTCTATCATATAATGAAAGATATTTGGGTCATCATTACCACTACGAAGAATATCTTCGCGTGTGTCAGCTATTAATGAATTTATTGCTGCAACATTGGCTGAGCCTTGATCTGAGACAGTACATCTCAAAATAAATCCTGATTTAAATATTGCTGCAATCAGCTCTTTCAGTATCTTTTTTAAATGAAATGTTTTAATTCCATCACGAACAAAATAAAAAGCTATGGGTATTTTCCAATTTGAAAATATACCACGCAACATAAAAACCAAAGCTTTGTCAGCAACATTATTAGTGCGTTCACCACCTCCTAGATCTTCAAAACCCTCGATAACCCCAGTATGAAAATTAAAAAACAAATTTTTATTAATTGCCATTTCATCAAACAGCAACACACACTGCAATCCCATTGAATTTTTGTTTTTAGCTGCATCTGCCAAATGCTGAAATATAAATTCATTAATACCTGGTCTCAAAGGGATGTTATTTAACAAAGATCCTATAGTAGATTTACTTGGTAATCTTATGTTTTTTTGCAAGAATCTGTAACATTTTGGACTCAATTTATACAAAGAAAGTGCAAAAATTTTTTCATCGTCTGTGTATCTAGAACCTTTTCCTTTTACACCAGATAATCTTAATTGTGAGTCGACCAATATTTTTCCAAAATTACTCAGTAGAGGATACTTTTTGATAAAAAGTTTTACTTGAGTAGACCATGACTGTTGCAAACATATTTTACAACAGTCTAAACACCGCATTATTCATCATAGACAATATTCTTAGCATAAAACAATCTTATCACCAGTGACAGTGACATATAGTGACATATTAACGACAAGAAAAGACAGAAGTTCAAATACACACTGTGACATTAAAAAAAAAAAAAAAAAAGTGGTCCTTCGAGAAGAGAAGAAAATCTTCGATCTTCGCGAACATCTGGAGAAAAGTCTCATCAGACATCACCTAGAAGTCCAACGGTCTTCCATGCCAACTTCTACAGAGTGAGTCCGTTCCTTTTCTTATTTCCCATAAATAATCCTTCCATAAGATTGCCTTATTTTCGTTACGTAGGTGGCATATTTCCTCGTAACTAAGTATTTCATATTAATATTTCATATTCGTATTTCATATTCATATAAGTATAACAAAAGTATCTTAGTAGGTACATCTTAATATACAAAAAACCATATTTGCAAATCACAAAATATTAGATCAATAATTAATCGTTATAAAAAATCGACTGCAAAAAGTTCGTGTGTTTTCCCCTTATTTGAAAATCACGGTCACGGTTATCTATTTTTAGGTTACCGGTCGTAATTTGTCAGTTTGAGGTTTTATAACTTATTTATCAGTAAATACATCTTAATTTGTTCTTATTAAGCAATTAACAAGTTCATATTAACGTTTTTTATAGCAACAAAGCAAAATGAGTGACTCTAAAATAAAGGAACTTGTTAAAAAACGCGGTTCGATAAAATCGAGAATGACACAGTTTTCATCCTTTCTTACTCTTTTAAAAAGCAGTCAGTCATTGAGTGAAGTGCAATTCAAAGAGTTGGAGTGCCGTTTTCGCAAAATTGAACAACTTTACAACGATTTCGATGTGTTGCAAACGGAAATTGAAACGCTTACGGACCCGCCAGAATCGGCCTATGAGGACCGTGAAGCGTTCGATGGCGTATACTTCAGGTTAGTGTCAGAGGCCCAAGTGCTTCTTAGTCCACATCCTAGCTCACGTCGCCGTCGCTCATCAACATTGAGTGATGATAGCATGCATAGCAATGAAGGTGAACGGAGGCATGACTTTGTCAGGTTGCCTAAAATTGACCTGCCTCATTTCAACGGAGACTATCAGCACTGGCTCGAGTTCAGAGATACATATCTGTCTCTGATTCACAACAACACTTCCATAAGCGACATTAACAAGTTTCACTACCTGCGGGCAGCGCTCAAAGGCACCGCTGCTTTAACTATCCAATCATTAGATTTTACAGCAGACAACTATAAGTTAGGGTGGCAGCTGCTTACTGAAAGGTATGATAATGAGCGTCTTCTAGTAAATCACCACATTCAAGCATTATTTAACCTAGAACAAATACAAAAAGAGTCGAGTCACTTATTACGGAACATGGTGGATGTGACAAACAAAAACTTACGAGCTCTTGCAACATTAGGGCAACCTACCGATCACTGGGATACACTAATTATTTTCATTATGACCAAGAAATTAGATTCCACCACTAGTCGGGAATGGGAAGAGTACCGCAATGGTCTTGGAGGCATTCCGGACTTGCAACAATTTACTAAGTTTATTACTAACAGAGCAGATTTACTAGAAACACTTCAAGATAACAACAAATACAAGTACAAAACTAATATTACAACATTTTCAGATACAAATAAACATAAAACACAACCCTCTTACACTGACAATCAGAAACTTTATAAGTGCCCTTTTTGTTCTCAGCCTCACTTCATATTTAGCTGTGAAACATTCAGAAAATTAGATGTTGAGTCACGCTTAAAAAAGGTCACTGAACTTAGCCTCTGCGGGAATTGCTTAAGGCCGGGGCACACAGCTAAAACCTGTAGGTTATCCCACTGTAAATACTGTAACCTTAAACATAACACACTTTTGCACAGCAGTGCGAAGGAACCCACAGGCACGGCAATAGCACTGTCCACAGGCATATCCCCAAAACCTTATGATCAGCCAAATGTATTACTATCCACAGCTGTGGTACGAGTTAGGGATGCTAAAAACGAGCTACACACAGTGCGGCTACTGCTTGACAATGGAAGCACTGCCAATTTTGTTACAAAGCAGCTCAGTGACAAGCTCGACTTAGTTAAGAGGCCCGTCAACTCAACTGTTAACGGTATCAATAATCAAACTTCTTTGATATCAAAGTGCTGTGAAATAGTCATTGAATCTTATTATGGTGGTTATAAGGAAAGCATAAACTGCTACATTGTCGCAGAAATAACAAAATACTTACCCTCTTCATACATAGATACAACGTACATACCTATTCCTCAAAATATTCAATTAGCAGACCCGGCTTTCAATATACCGTCTGAAATTGATATCTTAGTAGGAGCTGAGGTCTTTTGGAACGTCCTAGGATCAAGTATGATCGACTTAGGGAAACGCCAGCCAAAGCTCCGCAATTCAAAATTAGGATGGCTCTTATCAGGCTGTCTTCATAATAATAACAACACATCTCAATCGGAGACTTCAAACAATTTTTGTCACTTCATTAGGCAAGATGATGAGTCTTCACTTACACGTTTTTGGCAACTTGATTCAGTATTATCTCAGCCCTGCATGTCCCTCGAAGAAAAAGCTTGTGAGAAAATCTTTAATGATACCACACGGCGCGACACGGATGGTCGGTTTATAGTGACAATTCCCCTTAAAGAATCGCCTGAAGTACTTGGAGATTCTTATAACCTTGCTAAGCTTCGTTTTCTTTCTTTAGAGCGGCGACTAGATAGGGATCCAAACTTCAAACAGTTATACATGCAATTTATCAAAGAATATATTGACTTAGGTCACATGACTATTAACACAAACCAACATACATCTAACTTACCTAGCGTCTATTTTCCTCATCATGGTGTACTTCGTGACTCCACTACTACAAGGTTACGAGTGGTCTTTGATGCTTCGGCCGCCACTTCTAACAAAAAATCATTCAATTCAATTCAGATGGTAGGTCCTACCGTACAGGATGACATATTCTCAATCTTAATACGCTTTAGACAACACAAAATAGTAGTTTCTGCCGACATTGAAAAAATGTACCGTACTATCAACATAGAGCCATGTCAAAGGTCACTTCAACAGATAGTCTTTCGGTTTCATCGGCATGATCCACTACAAACTTACACTCTTAATACAGTGACTTATGGCACTGCTTCAGCCCCTTATTTGGCTACAAAATGTTTAGTATCTCTTGCGGATGAGACCGAGGATCTAGATGTTCAGCGAGCCATCCGACATGATTTCTATGTGGATGATTTTTTATCCGGGGATGACACCACAGAATCTGTCATTGCTCTTTGCAAGGGTGTAAGAGACACCCTAGCTACAGCAAAAATGAACTTACGCAAATGGCAGTCTAACAGTCCTGAGGTCTTACATACCATCACCGGCATAAAAAATGATTCAGACCAACCCCTTGATTTGAAGTTGAGTGACAGCTCACCTTCAAAAACATTAGGTCTTTATTGGGATTCATCTTCAGACAATTTAAATTTCCTTATTGACATAGACTCAAAGAAAAAGCTAACAAAGCGCAACATCATCTCCATCATCAGTCAAATCTTTGATCCCTTAGGGCTTGTGGGTCCATGTGTAGTATTGGCTAAACTCATTATACAAGCATTATGGATTTGCAAATGTGACTGGGATAGCGAAGCACCTGCAGACATTAGGAAGGACTTCTTAGATATTGCAAAATCTTTACATATTTTGAATTCAATTAAGATTCCAAGATGGGTGTCATGCAGCAACCCATCTCGTATTGAAATTCACGTTTTTTCAGACGCATCTGAGCGCGCGTATGGCGGTTGCATCTATGTAAGAACGGTCGATGCTAATAAGAAAGTGAACGTTAGACTGTTAGCTTCTAAAAATAAAGTTGCACCTATCAAACCTAAATCTACAATTCCGCGTTTAGAATTATCCGCCGCGCTGTTAGCCACAAGACTTTGGAAGAAAACAGTTAGTGCGCTTACCTCTGATGTCCATCAGCACTATTTCTGGTCAGACTCTACAATCGTTTTGTCATGGTTATCCAGTACATCTTCACAAACAATTCAATTCATCAGAAATAGAGTCGGCGAAATACAAGAGAGCACTAGTGGGCATAGGTGGAGTTACGTGCCTTCCAAATCCAACCCTGCTGATCTTGTTTCTCGCGGGGTGAAGGCTGATTCCATCAGCACAGCCGCCCTGTGGTGGTCCGGGCCAGATTTTTTGCATGAAGTGGACATTAAGTTTCCAGAGATACACAAAACCTCAGACACATCACTGTGCGCATTCACATCACAAATCACAGAAGACGTCAGTGATAACAGAATTCTTCCACTCATACACAAACATAGCAACTTCAACAAAATCATTCGAATCCTAGCTTACGTGAAAAAATTCATACACAATTGCAGACACAAAATCAAAACAAATCATCTTACCCTCAAAGATATTGAAACATCTCGTAAACAAATTTTACATCATGCTCAAAGGGAAATGTTCCCTGATGAGTACATATCATTAAAAAACGATTTACAGTTGCCTTCACACAGTAAACTTAAATCATTGTCACCATTTTTGGATTCTGACAATCTTATAAGAGTAGGGGGGCGCTTAAAAAATTCTTATTATCCATACGATGTTAAACACCCTATTCTTCTTTGCGCCAAACACCATATAACAAAAATCCTATTCATTCTACAACACAAAATTCTGATGCACGCAGGCCCTCAGCTTCTCTTATGCACGGTTAGACAAAACTACTGGCCTCTAAATGGAAGAAATTTAGCTCGAAAAACGGTACACTCCTGTGTTCGTTGCTTCAGATTCAAAGCGACTTCAGTTCAACCGATAATGGGAGATTTACCTACCGAGAGAACGCAGCTAGAATTTCCATTTCTTACTACAGGCGTTGACTACGCTGGGCCAGTGCTTATACTCGACCGAAAGGGCAGAGGTAGCAGACTTACAAAATCATATATTTGCGTATTCATATGTTTTGCAGTAAAAGCAGTCCATCTTGAACTAGTAACAGACCTTACAAAGGAGGCGTTTTTGGCGGCTCTGAATCGTTTCATATCCAGGCGCGGGAAACCGGCCACTATATTTTCCGACAACGGCACTACATTCATTGGAGCGTGCAATGAACTCGCTCAATTTCTCCAAAATAGCTTCGATTTCGTGCAATCTCGACTTATTGATCAAGGCATCGACTTTAAGCATATACCGGCTTACAGTCCGCACTTCGGTGGAATTTGGGAGGCCGCTGTCAAATCAGTCAAGCACCACCTTCGCAGAGTACTTACCCTAAGGGTCCGTTCACACAGACCGGCTCGGAGAGCATCGGCCTGCTTTTTTCTTTTCACACAGACCGGGTCGTATACGCTTGGAATTGGCCGGAGCGGAGCCGCCAACTATTTCACATCGACCGGCTGGAAGAGATCTGAAAGCGGGTGCGGTTGGATGTGCTCGGAGCCGGTCGGATGCGCTCGGAGTCGGGTGGATACACTACAAAGGCAGTGCCAGTATTCCGCGCAGTCTAAGTTTTGTTTTCGGTGTGTTAACGTGTGCTTTTCGAAACATGGATTTAGATAGCTCCGACGAAGAAATATATTTGTTAGCAAGATTACTTGAAATAGAACATAGGAAACGTAAGCGCAAGCGGAAACAAATATGGGTAAAACATATTTGGAAAAACAGACTAATCCATGGGGAGTTTCACACCATTTTCGAGGAATTGAAGAGAGATAGCCTAAAATTTTATGAGTATTATCGTATGGAATATTGGCAATTTTTGAAATTGACAGATTTGTTAAGAGTACATATAACAAAAAAGACTACAAATTATCGTTGCACCATTACAGCCGAAGAAAGGTTAACGGTAACTTTAAGGTAAATAAAAAACAATTATTTATACTAATCATGTTATTTAGATCACAAAATCACAGCCCTCCATTTATTAAGCATTGTTTACGTTAATGAAATGTAAATTACTTATACTAATCATGTTAAATAACACAAACATCTAAATAGATCACAAAATCACAGCCCTCCATTTATTAAGCATTATTTACGTTAATGAAATGTAATTAAATAGTACAGATTTGTGTGTGTTTAATTATTATTATTATAATTATTATTGTTTTTGATTGTTTATTATTTTGTATTTTGTGTGCTGGTATTGTACCCGTAAGTAGTCTGATCTGGATAGTTTTGAGGAATATAGGTTTCGTTTGACACTAGGTAAGTAGATTGATTAGTCGATGGCGCTGAATTTATAGACAAAGAATAATTCAAATCTGTACTATTTTCATACAGACTTAATTCAGCTTCATTAACAATGTTAAACACGCGCCTTTTAATTCGTGCTTGGACTTCTTTTGGGAATGTTTCCACTGTATCTGACATAGACAAAAAAAAATTACGTAATGCCTTGTCACGGGGTGTAGTATTTCTTTTTTCTTCAAGATACTCTTCGAAAACCGTAGCAACATCTTTGCTTAAGCGTGGTCTCTTTTTCGAGCCAGAAGTACTTGCAAGCGATTCAACTTCAGAATGGTCAGAACGTTTAGATGATGTCGATGGTGGTGGTATTGGTGTGCCAGGCTCTGAATCATCCGATGATAATGTTACATTAGATATTTGGTTTCGATTGCGAAAAAATGGTATTATAAAAGAAAGTTCTTTTTCAAATTTTATCAATTTGGACGTAGTTGCACCATCGCCACTCTTGCCTTTTCGGTTATAATAGGCTTTTCTGAAGTTATCTCGCAGTTTCTTCCAACGATCCTGGCACTGCGTCACTGGAAAGAACAGAAATGAAAAATTAATAACATAACTCTTTTTTATTTTATAGTTCGTTTTGGTACGGCAGTCTTATATTTCTATTTTGTGTGTTTGTTTTATTTTTACAGATTCCTCATCACTGGTTGCAGTTTCAAAAACTTGTCATTTAATTTTCGAATGGGAATTTCTACAGTTCATTCAATTATTCATGAGACAATCAGAGTAATTTGTGATGTTTTGATGCCCATAGTTATGCAGATGCCAGATGAAGAAATGTGGGAAAAGGTTTCACGTGATTTCTTTAATATTTGGAATTTTCCTAACTGTTTGGGCGCTATAGACGGAAAGCATGTCAATATACAGGCACCAGATAATAGTGGAAGCTTATACTATAATTATAAAAACTTTTTCAGTACAGTGTTACTAACTGTGGTCGACGCGAAATACAGTTTTTTAATTGTTGATGTCGGATCATATGGTAAAAATAGCGACGGCGGAATTTTACAGAATTCAAAATTTTGGAAAAAACTCAACACCAATAAGTTAAAGCTGCCCCCAAATAAACCTCTACCTAGTACCACTGAAAGCTTACCACATGTTTTTATAGGAGACGAGGCATTTCCTTTGAGCAATAATATATTGCGGCCGTATCCAAGAGAACAAGCAAGAACAGAATTATCAAAAAAAGTATTTAATCTGCGTTTAAGCAGGGCAAGAAAAGTCGTAGAATGTGCATTTGGAATGCTAACTCAAAGATTTGAAATTTATCAAAAACGAATGAAAATTCAGCCGAAGTACTGTGATTTAATTATATTAGCAACTACATGTTTACATAATTTTTTAATAGAAAATCGGACGCCAGGACAAGAGAATGAATTTCACAGCAATATAAATTTATTAACAGCAATAACAGACAATAATAATGAAAACAGTTCTAATAGCGACGCAGTTCTAACCACAAGGAATAAATTTAAGGATTATTTTTCATCAAGTGGTGCTTTAGATTGGCAAGATCAAGTGGCTACGCGAGTTTCTTAAGTTATATTTAATAAAAATTGTCTACTACATAAGTATATTCTAACGATCAGATACTCAAACGAGTTTTTAAAGTAAGGGCGCATTTAAACTCATGTTATTCCTATTTTGACTTTGAATCTAACACGTCGCAGCACGAGTTTAAGAAGCCCTTGCTTTAAAATTCGTTTGAGTATCTGGGGGTAGGTGTAAAACAATGAAAACCTTACTTACCACTTATTCCGAGACATTTGCTAATTTCCTCCCATGCATTGTCTTTCATTATCCGATCGCTATATGATGGCTTGGTTATGTCAAATAAACACTCATATTTTGACACGAGTATTATTAATTTTTCATCATTCATCTTTTCGTACAAGTAACGCACAACTATTACGTTCAAATGTTGCTATCAAAATGGCGGTCGGCGCGGCCGCAGCGGGCACGCAATCGGAGCCGATCGGCTACGCGATAGAGAAAGAGCACGCAATCGGAGCCCATCGGCTGCGCGAGCGAGAAAGAGCACGCAATCGGAGCCGACAGGCTGCGCAAGCGAGAAAGAGCACGCAATCAGAGCCGATCGGCTGCGCGAGCGAGAAAGAGCACGCAAGCGGAGCCGGTCGGCTCCTTTTATTACTTCACACGAAGCGCGTTCAGGCATTTTTAATGACAAAAAAGGTGCAAATGCAAAAATAAACTTTACTACAATCACTCAAAACACTGTTTCCAACGTGATAAAAATCTGCTCTCCTCTCCGAGCCGGTCTGTGTGAACGGACCCTTACTCATTTCAACTACGAGGAAATGGCTACTTGCTTGGCGCAGATAGAGGCAATCTTAAACTCCCGTCCTCTCACACCTCTATCATCCGACCCTTCCGACCTTTCTTATTTGTCTCCGTCTCACTTCCTAGTCGGACGATCTCTTCTATCTGCTGCTCATCCGAATCTCCTACCAAAGAACACAAATCGGCTTCAGAGATATCAGCGGGTAGAACAACTGCGTCAACATTTCTGGCAGAGGTACTCTCAAGAGTACGTCTCGTTGCTGCAGACGAAGACAAAGTGGCAACAAACAAATGGAACCCTCAAGGTCGGGTCTCTTGTCTTGATAAGAGACCGCAATCAACCACCTCTCCTATGGCTCATGGGCAGAGTCACGAAAATCTTTTACGGAGGCGACTCGGTCGGAAGGGTAGCTGAACTTCTTACTAAGAAGGGCACAATCACGCGTGCCTACAACAACATTTGCCCGCTTCCATTGGACGACATCAGCCCGGCGGGGAGCATGTTGCAAACATATTTTACAACAGTCTAAACACCGCATTATTCATCATAGACAATATTCTTAGCATAAAACAATCTTATCACCAGTGACAGTGACATATAGTGACATATTAACGACAAGAAAAGACAGAAGTTCAAATACACACTGTGACATTAAATTCATCATCAAATTTTGTAACCGACATCAGACTTTTTACTGAACTCCAAAAATATCTTCGCGAGGAAAGAAATATAACCAGCGCCTAAGGTAGCTAAGTCTTAACAATGACAGTGTCTTTGATTTTAATTTATTAAATCTCAAAGTTAAATTTCGCAACTTCATTTTTAACATTTCATTCCCCACACGTAGCTTTTGCTTACGAGGGGTCTCATTTTGACCTAAACGAACTCTAGGAATTAAATCTGACTTTATATGGGACTTATGACGTCTAGAATGTGATTTTACACGTACTGGAGTTCTTTGTATGGCAGATATAACATCAGAAGGCATGGAATTAGGTGGAAGAGGACTCAGTTGACCAACTGTTAGTTCTGGCTCTGTAGACTGGTTTTGAGTTGCTGTACTTGTACTACAGGAATGTACTACATTTGTAGTTATAGAATCTGTCATAGAATCAGACTGTACATAAAAATCAGGTTCAGTAGTTTCTTTATTTATTTGAGAAGCCACACACCGGACTTGCTCATTAATTGGTTGAACAATACTCTGATTGTTAGGTTCAAAATCACGTTCAGTAATATCTGTACTTTGAACACATGGGACTTGATCATTTGTAGGTGGAAAAATAGATTGTTTATTGTCAGTTTGAACATTAACTGTGTCTATTAGAGAGACTGATGGATTAACAATTCTTACATTGAGAGGTTGGCCAGATTGAAGAGGAAATACTTCCAAAAATTGCTCGTTTCGAGAAGATGTAGCTATATTTGGCTTAGGCAAATGCAATGTAGGAATTGCATCTGACGTTAGTTTGTGAGATTTAACATGTTGAGGTAAAAAATGAAGTTCGCAAATCTTAACATTCTCTAATGACTTACGGGAATATTTGCGAAGAAATGGACATCGAATTAACCATGCCTTCCACGTTACCTTCGTAAACGGTACCATGCGTAAATTGATGGTGTTTTTACACCCAGGAACACAACACTGCTTCATCGCGAATAAATTTTAGCACTTGAGGACAAAAATTCTGTTTAGGTACGCTATCTTTAGGCAATAAATGATTGCCCTAAGATCACATTTTAGCAGAATACCAAGCGTAAATCATAAAATAGGTACATCTCTTACACAAAACAAACTAGAAAAGAATTAGGAAATAATAGGTAAATATAAAAAGATCCTGTTAAAACTTTAGCGAAGCACCCGGTTTCAATCTTTCAAATTCTCATTTCTCGCACCACAAAAATCGTTGTGAAAAACACCGACCAGAAACAAAAGGTGAAAAACTGAAAAACACCGGTGAAAAAATATGAAAATATTGAAAATGACACACAACAGCCATGTTTTTTTTTACGTTTAAATCTTAATTTATTGGCTGATTCGAAATAGTGGTGGCTTCTTATTGGCTCATTCAAATGCATATAGCCAATAAGACTTTACGTGCATTTCAAAAGAACCAATTAAATTCGATTATGTAGTATATATACTCTCATTATATACAAATCAAATGTACATAGTCGGGTAGAACGAGACAAAAGCGACCCCGGTACAAAACGAGAGGGATGGACTGATGCATCTACTTCGCCCTCGAGTTGAGATGGCTTGGCTACTGGCAAGATGGCGGCGCGTGCTGGCCGCACGCTATCGTCACGGTGTACCTATCGGTCTTATGCATGTGTGAGTTAAGTTTGAACCGGAATAGAAGTATTTTAGCGCGAGTTTTCAAATGTGGGCCTTATTAGCCCCGAGCCTTATTTGCCGCAGGTACCTTGTATGTTCAGGTTTTGGTAACTGAGCCAACATCATACGCTTATGTGCGATAAATATTTTCGGCACCTCTAAATTACGGAGACGCTGGTAGCAGACGTTATCACGAGCGTACAGGCATACCCCCGCCCGAGGTTTAAATTTGTGCTCAAGCGAGTAACCAGGGTATTGCAAGTCTTACGCTACATCCGCTAGGGACTGAATTTGCGTGTCCGTAAGGAAGAGCAGATGCGGCTTTGCAGTCTCAAGATGGTCGTGGACTGCATTGAGATTGGAGTGATGACCTCGAATATTTCAGAGGTGCACTATAAAGGTACAATTCCGAGACGGGCCGCAGACTGCAACCGCAGGCGACACTGTGGCTACCGGCTGCGGTTACCGCAATGCTGCCTGCGGTCGCTATTCCAACTGCAGCTGCATGCCGTGGCTGCACAATGCACAGAACCGTGCCTCAGTTGTTCCAATAGCTTCATGCGAGACAGAATGTTAGATAACGCTACCGATAGTGTTCTAATGTGTCTTTTACTAGAAGAGGAAGATGATGATGACTTCTTGTTATTATATGCCAAAAGAAAAAGAAAAGCACCTAATCTTTTTTTTAAAAGTCGAACCAAAGAAGGAAGTTATTCTATTTTGATTAAAACCCATATAATTAGTGACGAGGAAAAATTTCGAAAGTATTGTCGGATAAATAAAAATCAATTCGATTTTATACTCAGTTTTATTAGTGATGACATCCAACCAAAAAATCGACACGCCATTACTGCGGAGGAAAAATTATATCTAACTTTAAGGTAAGCTAATCAAATCAAAATATTCTTCATTTATTTCAGACGGTTCATGACGGCTTTGATTCGCTTGATTAGACAAATCTGTGGGCCCTGGTGAATCGGCTACGGTACTTATTGGAGAATAGGGGCCTGTCTGTATATTATGAACAGGACCTGGTAATCGATACTGATATTGGTCATGTAATTGATACTGATATTGTTCATTATGTCGCGCACTGCTTGGCCTAGGTAGATAAACAGGATCTCGCGGCAATGGTAAGTGTAGCGCGCTGCTTGGCCCAGGTTGAAAAGGATCTGACGACAATATATGTGGCGCGCCGCTTGGCTTATTTTGACTACTGTCAGTGGGTCCTGGTGAATTTGGTGTAGGCGACAGGCTATAGTCAGAAAGTGATGTAGAAATCTCTGAATTATCAGTTAAAGTGGGTGAAGAGTTGGACAACTTTTTGGCTGCCATTATCTCGTACTCTGAAAGGACTTCATATAAATGTTTCTTAGCTTGAGCTTTTTCCACTTGTGGCAAATTTCTCAAAACTTCACCTATGTGACGAACAAACAAGTCTATGTCATCATCCTTCTTTTTCAATATTGTTTTAATCAAACTCTGTCTCTTTTCGTTTCTATCTTTCCATACTTTTAAAATAGAATCATCTTTTAATACTTTTTTGTTGAAATCTAAATTTCTCTTCTGTTTATTTTCTGTTTCAACTTTAGTTGTGTCGTCATTGTCACTATCTTGCTCGGCATAAGACATGACTCCATCTTTGGATCCTTCTTGTTCATTTGAACTGAGTAGAGTGTCCACACTATCCTCCTCATTACTCTGTGGAGCCCTTGGTGACGAAGGTATATTTGAGCCACCCGATCTGTGTTGAGGAACACTTTCCAGAAATGATAGCAGTAGATGTCTCTTGTCTTTCGAGAGGAAGTGCAGCCGCTGTCTAAACCTGCTTTTCTTTCTTTTCTGTTTCATTGATGTTGGAGAGTAAATAGGAATGGGAAGATGGCAGTTGTACGAGATGCTGCATTCTTGACACCGTGACCACAGCGACGCAAAAAGAAGACTCAACCTGTAGACCGCGGGGACGCTCGTGCGCCCCTGGGAATCGCCATCGGGCCCTCTCTCCAGTCGCCAACCGGCACGATGGAACCATCCCAGGATTTTTCGCAAGGTGGTGGGGCAGCCATTTTATAGGTGTCTGGCATAATAATTGGTCCCCCAACTACCTGCGGTCGGCTAGCGGTGCACCGTGCTTTGGATCCCGCTGCTCTCCAAACTGAGCCGCCCGGTGCCGCTACAACTCCGGTCAGAACCTGTCATTGAATGCAGCACAACTGTACAGACCCATCTCCCCATGAATGGTTCCTGCGAGTATCGTTCCGGAACACGACGCACCCCGCGACATAACGAGTCATGACACAAGATGCACTATTTGGAGGAGTGTTTTCCTCACATGGTGGTCTTACAAGCCTCGGCCTAAGCCTATACCTATGTACATCATGTTCACGCGCCGTTTACTGACCGCTGCAATAGTGGGTAGGCACACAAATTATTTGGTGTTTATGCTTTTAATTGGAGTTTTTGTTAGAATTAAAGGATTTAATAAATAGTTTTAGTGTATAATGTTACAAAACAGGTTGTTACAAAGCCCTAAGCTCCGCGGTAATCGGGAATGATATCCTAAATACAGGCAACTAGTTAGGAGTCAGACCTACCAACCACGCAAATGGCCAAATTATTATGTAAGTCCAACTTTTATGTTATTTTATTACCTTTATTACCATTATCTTAGTAAGTTTTCTAGTAAGTGTATTGTAGAATTATATTTGTGTGGTTTTTGTAAGCTTTCTGAATAAACAAATTGAAATTGATACCTACCACCTATGAAAATGTTACTCATTTAGCACCACCCAGGGGTCACGTGTAGGGTAATGAGGAGTTAAACCTAATATCGGTACAACCTACGGATGCGAGTAACTCTAACCCCCATTCTATATATCCTTCTATACGAGCAGAAGACCAGTTATAGCATCTGCATCCGAGATTTTTTTGACTTCTTTAAATACTGATAGACCTCTACGGTGTTGCTCCTTAGTAAAAGGTTGTGCGCACGTTGCGAAGGAGCCTTTCTTGTTTCCTCCAACCACTCTAGAAGTGGTTGGAGTGCTCTAGTGCATTTAATTGTTGTTCAGATAGTGGCATCTTTGTATTTTTCGTGCGAAGTACGTCTTCGATTCGTCGAACCCAGTGTTGCTAAATTTTCTCGTTAGGCGCCACGTGTATATCTGAGACACCCAGAGTTTGCGGATTTGGCACCTGTCAGTTGAGCATGACTAGTGATGGGCAAAAAATATCGGTATTAAGTAATAGTTATTGGATGCGTCTCCGACGTTATATTTTCGATATTTTACGTAGGACCTTACAATTTATTTTTGTTAAGTATAGTTAACTGATTGTAAAGTCTAACTAGCGTAAAGAAAACAAAATCGATATAGCATTTTTTCTCTCATTTATTTCTATACTTATTTCTATGAAATTATTCTAGTAGATGACATGACGGATGAACAAATACGATTCAAATAAAATGCACGGAAAAAAGCATGCAAATAAAATAAAAATATTTGTAGATAAAAATAGATTTTCTGTTAATCTTCATCTTAAGCTTGCATATCAAACAAAACATCGTTATAATACTTATCCAATGATCTTTTATATAATATGTTAAGCTCAAGACAAACAAACGATTATGTAACGTCAATAAAGTTTAGCGTGATTACGTCTTCTAATAAATAGTATATTCGTCTTCTAGTAAATTATACTTTGCTCTAGAAATGGATAAAAATGACAACTTCTATTAAAATAAATTAAAGGGAATCACTTATGAGGAAAATCACTTCGCAGAGTTTGACTCATCTTCTTTATAGTCGATTAGACATATACAGGGTGGAATTTAGTAATGCCACCTGAAGGAAAAGTACTCTTATTACTGTAGTGTGTTGAAGTTAGGGGGATATTCCCTAATGTTTAAATTAAACAATTATGAATTATTTAAATAATTATTTTAATGAGCACGGAAGGACATGTTAATTTTATAAAGTTGATCGAAAGAAGGGGAGATTATAGCCGGTGACAGCTGACATTAAATCACAGAACATAAAATGGCTGTCACAGACAATAAGCCATAGATATATTTTTTGTCTCTAACATAGTGTGAAGAATGAACACTGTTAACAGTATTATTACGATACTAAGTTGTGATTCATTAATAATTTTACATTAAAGGGGATTGGGTAAAAGTGGCATGATTTTTTAAGTTTGCGGCCACTCACGAAAATTATTTTAATATTTATTTTTATAAACCGTCTTTGAGCGGCCATATCTAGTGAAAGGCCCATCCGCATGCGGGCAGACCTTCACTATCATCAGTGGACAGTGTAGCACCCACCTAATACTGAATCAGCCTTTCTAGCGATAGTTAGGTACCAAAAGTGCAGCTATCTCCTATAATAATATAACACGCGAAGAGGTTATATACCGATGTCTATCTATTCCAAATGCACTATTTGGTAATCCAGATGCCCCTTTGCGTGATCGTAGAGCCATAATTATATTGGACGGCACGTATATTTACTTACAAAAAAGCAGTAATTATTATTTTCAAAGAAAATCCTACAGTCTCCACAAATTCCGCCACCTAGTGAAACCATTTTTACTAGTTTGCCCGGATGGTCAGGATAAGTTACACTGGGGTTTTCATCGAAAACCGAGTCAGGGATATATATGTATATGGTTTATGACCAAACAGAAGTTCATAGGCGTATAATTTGTGGTACAATGGACCGCAGTGTTGTAGGCTAATATTGCTGTATACACATATTTTGGCCAATCATCTTGGTTTTCATTGACATATGATTTAAGGTACTTTTTGAGCGTAGAATGACTACGTTCTAGAGCTCCTTGTGTTTGAGGATGGTATGGGGAAGACTATAACTGTTTGAGTTTTAGAAAAGCGCAAGTGCTCTTAAATAACTCAGCGGTAAAATTAGTACCTTGGTCTGTCAAAATCATTTTCGGAATTCCAAACATAGCTATAAAATGAAGGAGGCTTTCAGTTGTTTCCTCTGCAGTTACAGAGCGTAGAGGATATGCTGCAGAGAATTTGGTAAGGTCTGTGGATTCCATAGTATGAATGACGTGGGTCATGTCAACTCTGTTGTGAGTGCGAGGCATTATTAAGTACAAATAGGACAAAGTTATAATTGAATTGACAGGCTTTGCCTCTCTATCCATTCTTATACGCTACTCGGTGAGAATGATTCTAAGGCACATATGACCAGTCAGGTTATGCTTAATCTAGAGTATATAATATACTTTGATCTTATAACTATACTAAGTAAAATGTTTAACATCATAATGGGAACATGATATAAAAATTATTCTATTTCTATGTCTTATTCTTATCTTTATCTTTCTAGGAGGATAAACATTATAATAACTAACGATTATAGGGTTGGAACTAAGAGTAATAACAAAAATTAAATATTAAAATGAGAATACAAGTAGAGATGAGGTTAATACAAAAATAAACATGGTAATCCATGACTTAGAGTCTAAAAATAAAGGTAACGACAAGGATAAAAACTAAAGGTTTACACTTAGAAACAAAAGTAAAAATAGGGGAAATGGTCACCACCAGTGAGTCCCTTATTGGCTCCTCACATTGTGACTGCTTCAGATCCCCTCTTGAACTGCATCAGATGCATTATATTCGTGGCGGGACACCATATCTCTAACTAATTTTCGTCGGATTCGCTGGATGAAGTGTTCTCATCAGGCTCCAGTTCCCCAATCACGGCGTCCACCACCTGGAGGGGTGTAAGACCCAGGTTTTGCTTATGAATGCGCCAAAATTCGGATGCTAGATGTTCCGGATCGGCTATGGTGAGACTTTTGGGATCTGAGTGTTTGTCCAGGAACCTCTGCACCTGTTGGATTACTTTGTCTCCTCTCGCTGATTGTGGTGCCGTGGTCTTTACAACGATCCTTCCGGACGCCTCCTGGACATAATGATAGTCACCATGTTGTCGGATTGACACCCATGCATCCTGGTATTGACTCTCATTTTGTGGTGTCGTAGGTCTGGGAGCCGGTCTTTCTGTTGTTTTAAAGGCCTCTAGGAGAGTTGTGAGAGTCTTCAGATGACTTTCTGTTTGCCCGATGTAGCCTGAGATTAAGGATGATTGCTCCCTCCATGATTCTTCTGCCGTAGTCAGAGACTTCTTGTAGGTTTTTGTTGCCTCTGAAGCTAGCATAAGATCTGCGGACACTCCTGCCATCTTTTCCATGAGATCGGAGATGACAACCCTTTGAGACACTATGGTTGAGTCTATCAGGCCTTTGAGATACGCAAACGGGCAATGGTTGTCTTGGAGTCTCATGTCATTGTTGTGCACAAGGAAAATATTGAAGAATTTGACAATCCGCTCTGTCCCCAATTGATCCCAATTACTGTCTAAAAGGTCGATGGTCTCCTGATCAACCAATTCTGAGTCTTTTAGACAGCCAATTGACTCAACTCGGAGGGTTTCTACAACCTTGGTGGTTGTTTTTGGAGGGTCACATTTCTGTCTAAGCTCTCCCCAATTGGCCATAAAAGCGGCTAGTCTCATCTTTTTGGAGGGCTGAGGGAATGATTGTTGAGGTTCCTGAGCAGGCTGAGGAGATGGTGGTATGGAGGGGAATGATGTGCTTGTACCAGGCAGTGTAATCTCTAAGGAGCTAACAAGATCGGCTTCATATCCCATCGGTTTGTTGTGGTCGATTTCGGATGGTAGGTTGTCATTAATATTAGCCGTTTTCTCTCTAGACATTTTCTTCACTTGTCGCTTCATGATGGTGCAATGATGAGGATTGAGTGGGATGAGGAATGATTGGGGAGATTACGAGGTAAATCAAGTACCGGTTAGTGGCGGGGTAAAAAAATTGGATTAGTATAGGTAATTTTGTAGTGTTAGAATGTATGTAAGTTTTGCTGTTCCAGATTTAGGTAGAGGGCCAACGATGTCAAGAGCGACTCTTTGAAACGGTGTACTGGAAGAAGTAGTGATTTGCATAGGGGTTCTATTGGTTCTTCTAAGAGCTTTGTTCTCTTGACAAAGAGGGCAGTTTCTCTCATAATTTTCGATATCGGATCTCATGTTTTTGAACCAAATTGAGTTAGTATCAATTATAAGGATCAAATCTCTCTAAGACACTTGATAAATTATATAAAAAGGAAAACTATGAAATCTGGACTTATAAATTCAATGAGTCAAGTAAAAGCTCTTTAACGCAAAGATCCATCTGTTTACTTATGTTAGTAATTAATAATTATGATTGACGTCATTTATCCATTAAAATGACGAATTACTATTTAGATAAGACGATTGCAATTTGTACATTCGAAGTACCATGGACGTCTGCAGCATGCTGATTCTCAATTTCTGCCATTCTTAATCTTCTCATAACGTCTTCTAATGTAGCATTTCCCTCTTTTATAAATTTCTTTTGAGTCTTTTTATCTGTTGTACCAAAAATCAACCTATTGCCTAAGCCCTTATGGCCTCCTCTTCTGAAACAAACTTACACCCCTTTGTTAGTTTCTTGACATCAGTTAAAAACTGGTCAAAAGGTTCTTCATTATTATTATTATTATTATACTCTTTATTTGTACCACCACAAGTAAGAATAACAAATACAAAGGAAAGAAAAAAAAAATAAACACAGACAGAAGTAGGATACAAAAGGCGGCCTTATCATCTTTCTGAGACCTTTGATAAAAAAGATATCTAGAGTACATTACTCTGTTTAGGTTCACAGTATTCTCTGAATAACTGAATAAATTGCTCGTATACATTCAATCTTATCGCTCTGAAAATTGTTAAAAATGTTCACACATCCTCTCCAATAATATTGCAAAGAATTGCAATTTTTCTTTGATGATCACATTTTTTTAGACCCGCAGCAGCCAAATATATATTTTAATTCTGTTCAAAAAATTCCAATTCTCTGCAAAGTTACCTACTAGTTTTTCTGGTAGATGAAACGTTGAAACCGCCATGTTTCTAAGCAATCAAACGTAGGTATAGAATTGCAAAAACTGCGCAATGTATCAAATAAAACTTATTTGATGATTATAAATTGTTTTACTTTTGTTCATGAAATCATATTTTTATTACATGCTACAATGTAATAATCATAACATTCACAAGCACAGCAGCCCATTGTGCGATTGCCTACAAGGCAGCTGCAACAGTATCCTGAAATAGCACTAAGCGTATTTGCTGTTACTTCATTTCTGTTGATTAAAAGATACGTGTAGTAAGTCCGGCTGCTCGCGTGCCGAGACTTTATTCTGCCACGAAGAAGATAATTATTTACACCCAGAATTGGAAAATCATCCTAGCTTCATTTATTTGCACGACATATGTGCCATTTTGGCGAATGTATTCGCCGTAGTGTAGGATCTCGCCCGTTTTCACTGGTACGTTCCGACAGCAAACCTTTTCAACTTCTCTATAGTAAGCCTCGGAAACTGCTGTAAGTGAGGATGATTACCATCTATGTTAGAGATCGTTAGCGTAACATCTATGTTTTATCCGTGCGAATTAACATGGTACCTGGCTCGAATGAATGACGTTTAAAGTACTGAGTGCAAAAAAATATATATTTTTTATTTTATTATTGTTTGGATGGATGGATGTTTGTTACTCAATAACACCACAAAACGGCTGAACGGATCTGGGTGAAATTAGTTGCAAAGATAGAGAAATAAAACAAAAAAGGAATGTTATACATGTTCCTTGTTAATAAATAATTAATTGTCACCTAACTATTCTACGCCAGACATAATAGAGTTGTCACTTTCGTCTACCTCAGTTTCACTGTCAGAGCTTTCTTCACCTCCAAGTGATATAATCAATTCTCTTGCATTGATTTCTTGGAGTCTATCTTTAACCCAATATTCTTCCTTCAGTCTCCGAACATGGTTCACCTCTTTTCTCCAGTCTGCAGCAGTTATTGATTGAATTGCTTCTCTTGTCAATTGTTCTATTTGTCTTTCTGAATTACCGATGTTTTTATCTGCCATCCTTTATTTCACCAAATTCCAGATGCATTCAATTGGATTCAAATCACAGTGGTAGCAGACGTACGACTTCGTGGCCATGCTCTCTCAATAATTCGTCTACTACATATTACGGGTTAAAGTATGAAATTGCCGATTTGTACTGTTATTTTATATATATGTTTGTATATATTTATTTGTTATAGTCTTCTGCAAAACCTAATATTTTGTTTAAGGGTATAACAACATTGAAATGACCATCGCTTGTCAATCCGTTTCAATTCCATCCCCATAATGCTGCAACTTTACAATCACCAGCACTCATAGACGCATAAGATTTCATGGTAGTCGTTATACCCGCATTTTTATACGATCTATTTCGATACCATTAATTTCGTATCTAATATCTTGGAACAGGAACATAATAGGGTTATTAGTGAATTCCACATTTTTTTTAATGGGCTTGTGGTCTTTTCCAATGTAGGTTGCGTATCCCTCGTATAAATGGAACTTCCTGATGGCAATAGGTACAAGTCTTGCTGATGGATGGGGATTCGGATTTCATCATTTTCTGCGAAACTGTTGTTATAGGGATTATAGGTGTGTATTTCAAACTTTCAATGGAATTATCCAACTGTGGTAAATCTGTTATTTGAAGTCTGTTCATATTTTTCATCCGAGAGCTCGAAGAAAGGCCAACTTCTTAGATATTAATTTACTGGTAGCACCTTTAATACGTCTATTCTGTTTAGAAATACAAGATTTAATGCTTCTAGCATTATTATTAGGAGGCTTATAATAAACAATCATTTTATTTTTCTTAAATGAAGACGCAGTTGAATAGTTTCTCCTCTAAAGTCAATATATTTACCGTTTTCGTCCACAACTTTTATAGTTGTTATTATGTTATGTTGCTAATGTTAATTGGTAAATAAATTATATTTTGGGGTACCTCTATGTAACGATAACCGGGAGGAATATTAGGCACAAATTCGTATAGTACATGCGATGGTAAGCCGTTAATGAATGAATCCTTAACAAGATCACACTCGATTCTTATTTAAGAGACGGGGATAGAATACTGACCGGATATTCAGATTCATGCCATTTATTTGGTTCTAATATTTTTTTTTTGGTTTTAGTTCTAATATTATTTATCCGTAGTATATATCCCAAGACCTCCTTTGTGAGGTTTAATTTGTAAGCCATTCCCAATTGAAAGAGATTCCATTTTTTCAATATGTCTTTTTAGTTCAGTTAAACGTTTCTTAGCCATTTTATATTCATTTATAACTTTAGCTATTGCAGCAGCTCCACCTGCCAAGCTTCCTGTTGCTGACAGCCCTGCAAAAATTGGTATTAATGGAAGTACATCACCAGTTTTTGGTATAGGTATAATGCGAGGATGTTTTATAACAGAATTGGTAACAAAGTTCTTGCAGCTGCTATGGCGAGATTGATTGATCTATTTTCATTTTTAGGTTTGACTTTTCGTAAGTATTTTTTAGTATGAGAGACGATATGGTGAGCCATTTTTAAACCAGAGCTTTGTTTTATTTTTAATGCCTTTTTACTTTTTTTTTGCCTTTAAGCCCGCTCCGATGCAAACCTTTGCTAAAATAGCATTTTTGACTAAGTTAGTTGCAAATTTTTCACCGAGAGATGCATCTGAGGCGGAAGCACGTTTTCCACCATTCTCATTAGTTTAATATCTGCTTTTCGACGATCGCTTAGGTTGGCAGAGTTATTGTAAGCAATATCATGTTCTTTGCAATATTCGTCCAACTGGTTAACACCTTTCTCTATTAAGCCTTTGAATTAATCTTGTTCCAGGACAACAATAATTATATCCAGGTAAATGAATTTTGAATGGTAAGTGATCGGTTAACCAATTTAGAAGACTACTTTTACACATTCATATGTCTAATGTATTTTTAATAACTCGCAGCGGTGGTGGCGCTGTAAATAAAATGATTATACTTTATAAACATTTTATTATAAAAGTGAATTACAAAAATAATAGTATGAAATCTTATAATCCAATATAGAAAAAATTAAATACATTTCATATTATAATTATTAATAATGATTTATAATTATTCATTCATTATAATTCATTACTCATATTATTTATTGTTATAGGTAATTACAGGAATTCATAATAACAGGTGGACTGTCACTGAATTCCTTCCGGGCAGCACTTAAAAAATCTGATAAGCGCTGCCATGCCGCTGTATCAGAATCAGTGCGACTCTTTAGCGATAACACGGCATGGCGCCACCTATTTATGTTAGGTACCTTTTCTATTTCATCTGCCTTATATATTTTTAAATCTATGTAATGACTACCCGTTTTGTTATTAAACATTTGTTTTGAATTCCGTCCGGCAGTCTCTTTATCATACATGATGGAAGCGAGTATTTACCAGAATTTGCCCCAAAATCAGTCCCAAAAAGTTATTCTGCGGTGTTTTGCTTTTGCAATTGCTTGACCGACGTTTTCTTTGTCTTCGACTTCTTTTTCATATTGTGCAATTCGTCCTCTGATGATGATTCTTGCTTAGACCTGAAATAGTATAAATATTACAACCCTATATTTTTTTAAATCCTATATTTTTTTTGTGATATTTACAATAATATATTACATATATAAAATTAACATGTTATATTTAATATTATTAATATAATAACATAATATATTATATAGTAATAAAAATTATACTCCTACCTATACCTTTTTGCAGCCTTGGGAGGATATTCTTTCTCTGAAGAATACAATATTTGCTTGGATCTGAAAATATAAAATGAGTTATCATAAACTGCGAGCTATATACTATAATATAGTTACTATATAATACAATAATATAGTTACGTATTATAATATAATAATTTATTATTTTATTATAACAACCTTTCTGGTGACATTTCTTCAACGGTCGCACGTTTTTTGAGCTTTCTGGGTTTTTTTCAAGAACTTCTACAAATTTTTCATCACAAGAATATTCATGATCTTCTTGAGACCTGAAAATTAGAAATAATGTTATGAATTCTTATTTTATAATTTTGTTATAAATAAACATAAATAAATATTATAAATAATAACATAAAAATATAATAAATCTTTTAAAAATAGCCATATTATGT
Source organism: Erebia ligea (assembly GCA_917051295.2). NCBI lineage: Eukaryota > Metazoa > Arthropoda > Insecta > Lepidoptera > Nymphalidae > Erebia > Erebia ligea. Next base: position 7,963,104 of record OU785241.1, read on the forward strand.
TTTATTCTTGTAAAGTTATTATTTATTATAGTTTTTGTGGGTGTGAGGTTACCTTTAAATGTCCTCTGGGAAAGTTAGGCGAATCCAAGTAAAACACTCACACATTTAAAACTAATAGAACAGTTTTCCACCCCGGAGGGAAGAAAACTATTATTTCAGGTCTTGCCGAGGCTTGACCTTTCGGAGATCACATATCACTTACCTAATGTCACACACATGTATCTTACCGTCTCGTTCGCCGTGTGCGAGGGGGTGCCGAAGGGGAGCGAGGCGCGCGGGACGCCGGGCAGCCGCGCGCGCCGTCGCGCTCGCGCGTTCTTCAGTACTCTCACCGAGAAGCCGCCAAGGCCTTACTCAGGTCAAGCCTCGGCAAGACCTCTGAAATAATAGTTTTCTTCCCTCCGGGGTGGAAAACTGTTCTATTTCAGTGCTTGCTCTCGGCTTGACCTTTCGGAGAGATGTTTGAACTCTGCCGGCGTCATTAGCGTACTGTGACTAGCTGCTGCTTATAATATGAGGTTGACTCCGCAAAGGAAGTAAGTAAATACAAATTGAAACTATCATTGCTTTAATCAAACCATAAGGAACTTTAACCTAAGTTAACAATAGTTGAGATCAGCCAAAACAAAATATTTAAAACAGGTAACTTAAATTAATTATTAAATCCCTCAGTTAAATTTCCAGTCGATAAAACAAATAGTCTCCACAAATAAAAAATTAGAAATTTAAAAAATAAAACATCTTATACCTATTCTAGACCAACTTGAAACAGTCATTTAAGACATTGCTATTAGCCGCTCGGGGCTTTTCTACCGATTTACAGTAATGCTTAAAGAAATTTCCTGAACCTCTCCAGTTTCCCCGCTGTAAAACCAAATCTAAAGGTACATTCTGCTCGTAGGCATTAGATGCTACAGCTGACCTAATAGAACCTGGACTACAGACAATACCCAACTCAGCAAACGCTGTCTTAAGCCAACCGGAAATCACTGCCCTTGAAGCCGCCTTTACGGTCCCCCGTGTGGTGATAAATAAATTGACCAACCCCCTACGGGCTCGTCTCCTATCCGCCGAAACGCTTATTAACCTTTTTACCCAGGTAACTAAACTAAGTGCCGGGTCCCCTGAACAAAATAACTGCCAACCTGACTGACGGTTCCTGGCATTGCCGGTTTTCGACCCAAATCTTGGCCAGAAAATTACTGATGAGTCTGTAATCTCACAATGATCCTTATCAATGCTCAGAAGGGTTAGGTCATGTATTCGCCGTCCAGAGGCGACGAGAAGAAGAAATGCAACATGTCGAGAGATTTGAAAGACACTGTCATGTGAGGGAGCATGAGCCCTTAACCATTGCAATAGATCCTGAACATTCCAAATCTTAGGCGGGAGGTGGCTTTTTGAAAACGAATTTCTATTACTTAAAGCCATAAGCATCGTAATCAGCGGATGGGATGATAGACTTTGTCCGAGAACTGGGTTCGCCAGGGTAACTATAACCGACTTATGGACCAAAATTGTTGCGTAAGCCAACTTTTCTATACGAGCTAAATAACCCAGGTATCTGGCAACTTGCTGTGGGCGGGGATTCTTAGGAATCACACCCCGTAGCTTGCACCAGGCACCGGTGAATTCTTTCAGTAACTGACTTACTTTGTCCTCTGGTAACCTCATTTGGTTTTCCTTCGTGCCCCAAACTATCCCTAAAAACTCTATCTCCGCTGTGGCCTTTCTTATTGACTTCTCTAAATTCACGTGCCACCCCAGACTCTGAAGCAAGCTTACCGCGTAATTAAATTATTAGAATGTATACCTATAGCTTAAAATATCAGTGGGAGTACTTGTTGATGCATTGGGAAAAAATATTGGCAACAATTCTAATTCATTATATAAATCCTCCCCGTCAATATCAAATCTATTTTTAAATGTTAGTTTTTCTTGGAGCCGAAAACATTGAGATTTTTTTTCATGCATCTCTAATTTCCTCCAGCATTCAATGTTTTGGATGAGTGAAAAAACTGAATTTTGTTCCGTCAGCAAATCGAATCTCTCATTTAATTTCGAGATAGCAGTGTCCAGTAGAAAAAAATAAAAACATACTTTAAATTTGTTGGTTGGGTCTCAAATGGGCTCATCTGCAGCCGCGTAATCAATATGTCTTTTTCGGGAACGTGGACGAGCAGTTTCTTTAAATTTTGTTTCGCATTCTAATTCTTCAGCAATTAATTTTGCATCACTTATCAATTGTTCAAACGCACTATCGGTGCGGTATTGCTCCAAATCTTTTTTAACCAGATTAATCATTTTGGTAGCCTCTGAAATAATTACGTCTGATTTTTGCAAATTTTTGCTTACAATATTAATCTTTAGTAAAATATTGTACCATATAACTACTGAACATATGAATCTATAAGACTTTAATTTGGCTATTAATGAACTCGCTATGTTTTTTGTGTCGCTATCGTACTTGTTATTTATAAAATTAGAGTATAATGCATCGTAAATTTTATCCATGTTAAAACGTAGCGCTCTAAGAGCATCAAATCTACTTTCCCAACGCGTATTTGAAAGAGGTTTTAATGTCAAAGTAGGTATCTGTTTCATAATTACATCCCAGCGTGATGTGGATGCTGAAAAAAATACATAGATTTCTTGGACAATACAGAAAAAAATTGTAATTTCCAATGAGCTTTTGAGCCCTCATAAATAGGTAAATCGAAAATAGGTATAAAAGACAGATTTTGCGACAAAATCGTCACTTCACAATCGTGCATTGTAGAGCCAACATCTCCTGAAGATGCTCCGGTGTCGGAGTGAAACGTACGTTGAGGTTATTTGGGAAGATTTATGTGGTGTGGAGAATATCGCGGGCTGCCAGTTCAAGATACGCACTGTACCACATAGATTTACCTTCTGTGGCGGATTATAGCGAATTAAACTTCTAGTTTTTTCAATATCATGGACTTCCGCAAAGTAACGCCTGCTTCTATCCAAACATAATATGTGTCCTGAACTTTTCTCATGTCGTTCTATATTTCTCGACAAATGCCCCCAGTCTTTGTAACCAGTGGGGCCATTAAATGCAGTGGCATTAATATTAAAAAGCTTACAGTGAAAACAAAATACAGAATCAGTAGATGTGGAATATACAAGCCAAACTCGATGAATAATTTTGTTGTTTTTACTGTAATATGTATCTGAAAACGACCTCATGTTACTATCCGAAGGATAGTTGATTTTTTAAATCTGAATTGGTCCACGTTCTGTTAAAAATAATCTTAAATTATCGGGTATTAGGCCTAGCGCGCACCACGATTGTATTTTTTGCGACACTATTTTAAAATCGTGCTATAAGAAATCGCAAAAATAATACTGCGCGCATCGCGATGAAAAATTGCGATGAATTCTTCATTCTCAACATGGATTTCGTACAAATTGCTTATATTGTTTTGTTTCTTCGGAAGAGGAGGAATAAAAGAACACATAAATACTGGACTCATCCTTTTACAGCAGAAAGATATGTTACAGGTTTCTTTTATCTGAAATACAATGATCTTCGACAATATCCAAAAAAATTCTTTGGCTATTATAGAATGACGATTCAGACATTTGACAAACTATTATGAATTGTTGGACCTCAAATTGCATACAATAATAACTAGATGGCGGAATGCAATCTCAGCTGAAGAAAGGTTGTCAGTCACCCTTAGGTAAGTAAAACAAGATTTTTACACTTAGTTTTATTTATTAGTTATAAAATTTTAAAGTGACGCCATAGTTACATCATAAGAATCATTGGAGTCTTGTGAAACCACGGAATTAGGAGACTGTAAATCTTCCGCAAAGCGTTGTGAGTAGTCATTACAGTTACTAAAATCAGTGCAATTCTCTTGAACCTGGGGTATTTTAGTAATGGTTTTATTTTTATGTATCACTACATTTCTCGGACTAACAAAATTAGTTGCAGTTGAAGTTCCCGGCTCAGATGTAATGTACGTGGCACTAGTGTTTGGGTATAGTGAATCCTTATTGTAACCAGGGTATATAGGCTGTGGAGTAGTCGTTGACCTAGGGTACGAAAACTGAAAATTTAGTATACGTGCATAAACACATTGATAAATTCAAGAAGAAAAGTGATTGTCATAATGTCAATACTAGAAATAAAAATAAACTTGTAATGCCTGCTTCTAGGCTTAGTAAAACTAGCAATTCATTTGTTGGAAAGAGTGTCCGCTTCTACAATAAGCTCCCAGAAGATATGTTGAAGATGTCTCTGAATAAGTTCAAAGTTAATGTAAAACGTAAACTCATTGGAAAATCCTATTACCATGTGAAGGATTACTTAAATGACAAGGAAGCTTGGCAATAATTTGCTCTAATGGCTCTGATAGTTCCTTAGTTAAGATGATTTGTGAGATGGTGATAATGAAAAAAAAAAACCCCCCAGCTGAGTTTGTTGTGGGCTCTTCTCAGACCTGGGCGCGTTTGGAACCCTCGTAGCTTTAGTTTTAAGATACCGTAACAGATTATCACCATCATATTTTTATGTAACTGGACGTCAATAAGTGTAGTGCATCTACCTAAATTGAATAAATATTTATGACTTATGAGAAATAGGCACATATCTTTTCGCCCTATCCATGGCGTTTAATACTTCAATTTTTGCATACAATTTTCTGATCGTCATTTAACTTTCTTAGCATCGGTATTAAGCATTTCAGCGAAGCTGATGTCCTCGTCAAAGTTTTTTCCTTTTTTACGTAATATATCCAAAAGTTCTTCATCGATTCCTGTGTTTCCGTTTTGTGACTTGGCCCCTGTTTTACGTAGATTTCTAGTTTGTCTAAAGCCCTGCTCCTGTGGGCTACTCCTCATCCGATTGAATATCCGATTTCGTGCTTTCTTCCGTAGATTTGACTTTGCTACTAGTATCTCTAGAAGTATTAACAGGTATCAAGAAAGAAAGTTGATCAAAGTAATAGTACACAACTTCGTACGGAAATATGACGGAATTATATTTAAAGAACAATTATATTCGAGTGTCTTAGAAAACATGAATCCTACGTCTGCGCGACCTACAATTAATTGTATTGAAAAACGAAATTATTTTGGAAACTACTTTACTTCTACTGCTGGATCTATTTCTTGGCAATACGATAAAATTTAATTATTATTAATTATACATAAATATATAGATATAGGTAGGCACTAGCTTGTACTGATATAATAAATATGTATATATTTTACCTTTGTTTCTTTTTTTTTCGTTGGTGAGTTCGTCCCAGTTCGGTACAACATTTTGACAAACCTCCTCCCATAAACGCGTCTTCAAAATGCGATCGCTGTACGATTTGGAGTGTTTATCCCACAAAGCTGCTCTTGTTTGTACTTCAGTAATAAAATGATCCACATCTAGCGTCTCGTCTTGCGACGACGCTGCCGCCACTGGAGAGACAGGCGCCGACATGTTTATCCTTGCAAAGCGGAATGGCGACTGAGCGGCGGCGCTGAGCCAGGTAGCGATTTTAAATCGCAGTGCGCGCATGTCCATATAGCTTCAAAGGCTATAACTTTATTTTGCGAAAAATGTGACTAATCACAATTTTAAAATAGCAACTATTTATTTGTCGTATATGCGCGCACATACTTACTAACTCATACGTTGCATTTCTGCGACAAAATTATCGTGGTACAGAAAATCGTGGTGCGCGCTAGGCCTTACTTGCGGCCAGAGAGCAGGATCATTCGCGTCATTTTCACAAAATCGTACATCTGGTTCTGTTGCTGGTTGGTTAACAATTGGTTCACTTGGAGTAGGCGAGGTACCTACTGGTACTAATGTGAGCTGGAACTTGTGAAATACTCGTAGAAGTTCTCTCTTTCAAGTTGACTGTCTCTTCTAACTGTCGGGCTGATGTTGACGACAATGTACCTAAAAAAACATAAGATCACACCGCTGGACCGACGAACAGGTAGTCGGTAGGCGACTAGGTATTAGTTGGATAAGGCTGGTCGAGAACTGCGTGCTGTCGTTTGGAGAAACCTATGTCCGGGAGTGGGTGATTGGTGGCTGACTATGATAATGATAGTAAACTACCTAACACTTAAAAAATAAAATTGACTTACCTTGATATTTTTTCTCTTCTTTATGACAAAGAAATTCCATTTATTCCATGCACTTACAACTTAACTACACTATGGTACACATTGCACAAAATCTCAATAAATTAATGAATTTCTCCACTAGATCTTCCGTGCTAATTCGGCGGTGGTCGCAAATGAAATGAGCTAACGAATTTATAAAACCGGCCAAGTGCGAGTCGGACTCGCGCACCGAGGGTTCCGTACAAACCTGTAGTAAGTTTTACGATTTATGACGTATTAAAAATAAAAATTACGTTTGTTGTATGGGAGCCCCCCTTTAATATTTACTTTATTGATATTTAATTATTTATTTTGAAAGGTAATATACAAGTTAATATTCTGTGAAAATTTGAACCGTCTACCTGTTACCGTTTTTAATATTGAGCAAAAAAATACGAAAAAAACACGTTTATTGTATGGGGACCCCCCTTAATATATATATTTTTTTAATTTTTAGTATTTGTTGTTATAGCGGCAACGGAAATACTTACATCATTTGTGAAAATTTCAGCTTTCTAGCTATCACGGTTTATGAGATACAGCCTGGAGACAGACAGACAGACAGACAGACAGACAGACAGCGGAGTCTTAGTAATAGGGTCCCGTTTTTACCCTTTGGGTACGGAACCCTAAAAAAGAAATCAGATCAATCACTGACCGACACTACATAGGCACCGCGCGCCGCGCTGTAAATTCAAATGAACTTATTTTTTTTTTTTTTTTTTTTACCTTATTGTAGTGATTTAGAGATCATTTCTCTTTAAATGCGAGCGCCCGGACGGCTATGTCAAAGGGCGCAATTACTCGCCTATGACAGACGCACAGGTGCCGCGCCGCCGCCGCGCGCCCATTCCAAATGAACTTACACTTTATTGACTTAGAGATAATTTTGCTTCAAGTGCGGGCGACCGGGCGGCAATGTGTTAAAGGTTATACACTCTCTTTGGATTAGAGATTTTGCCGCGCGCGTGTTGTATTAAATAAAATTGTTATTTGTGTAGAAGTCAGAATCATTTTAGCTTGCACATCATGAGCGGTATGACAAGCGCCGAAAACGTAATAAAAGTAAAACAATGATTATTGTTGATGACAATTTTTTTTTAATTTAATTTTGCGCATACGTATTTGTCGTAACAAGTAGGTATATTAAACTGTGAAATGGCGTTAAGTTCAATGAAATATCTAAATATTCAGCGCTCGGCAGGCGCCCCCGGGTAAAGACGGCCCTGCCTAGTCCATACTAATATTATAAATGCGAAAGTGTGTCTGTCTGTCTGTCTGTCTGTCTATCTGTCTGTCTGTCTGTCTGCTACGCTTTCACGGCCCATCTGTACAAACTAATTTGAATAAAATTCGGTATAGCGATAGGTTACATCCCGGGGAAGTACATAGGCTACTTTTTATCCCGGAAAATTAAGAAGTTCCCGCGGGAATGAAAAAACTTATCCACGCGGACGAAGTCGCGGGCATCATCTAGTTAATAATAAATGACAATTTCATTCCACTCCTACTTTTCATTAAAAAAAAATATTTTCTTAGATTTTCAAAAAAAGTTCCGCTTAGTACCGCTTTCTATCCTAAATACGTCTATTGACTACTAGAATAATGAAATCTAGAAACTAAAATCTAAAACTAAACTAAAGGACATGACCCGTAACTGCCCTCCGATTCGGGACAATGTGCAGGATTTCCGTTTTTACAGTAAGGTTTAAAAATTAAATCCGAAATTACTATGGATTTATTATTCCGAATAAGGTCAAGGTTATAATGTCTATAAAAACAATACGTTTATTGTTTAAATCTTGAGCGTCCGGTTTCCTCTTTAAGCACTACTCCATTTTGACGTTCCGTTTTATCCATGCCTAATAATAATCTTGTTACCCTACATGAATACCATATAAGTACCTTAGTCACTATATTATGAGTGATTTATTTTTGATAAATTAAATAGTTTTGAAAAGGAAATGTATGTTTTGTTTTTATTGTTTTTGTTAGTTGACAAGCCTCAAACGAACAAAGCATTTTCAAATAACCACTGCGTTTAAAGGAACGTAACGCCCTCTGGCATTGCATCTGTCTGCCATCTTTGGTCGAATAGTTGAACAAACTCGCTAACCAAAACGTTTAGGGGCATCTGTTGTCGAATAGTTTAAAAGACTCGCTAGCGCCATCTAGTGTGGCAGCAGTACAATGTAGCGTGATTTTTAAAGGAATTACATAATTCTTGCAAATATACAACGTGTTTATGAGCAATTCCTATAACTCTAGGGTTAGATTCCTTAACGAAAAGTAATCAAAAATGGCTAAGGAACATGTGTTCTAAAATGGATATTTTCGGAGAAAATAATTTTTCTTTTATAAATAGATCCAAAATTGTTTCCCATATGCCGCATCCTTGTTTTTGCGACGTTGCCAAACTTAAATCATTGAATAATATCCTACGGTGTAACTAGTGATGTGCCAGTAGAAGCTATCTTGTCGGCATCGATAAAGTCTTGCCGCAAACGATAAAACATAAATTTTCCTCAGATTTATCTTTTACAGTTTACAGTTTGGCGATATTGAAAATTTACTACCTGATAATAAAAAGACGCTATTCATAAAAGGTAGGTATTATACCTAAGTAAAAAATGCTGACTCGAAATTAAATACGATTTAAATTCACTCAAGCTTAAATACCGGCGTATTTACCATACTCGAAATTAAAAACATACACACAAGTCAATAGTAGGTACAATTCCGTCAATTTTTTTGACTGCGCAAACGTAGGTCAGCAAGTTCCTACCTAATTAATATTTCGCTTTTATGTTTTGTAATACTACTAAACTTACTTAACTACTTTTCGTTTAATCCCTTGTTTGGTATTCGAACCGGAACCCAAGCTCGTAGACAAATTCTATTCCTAACCGTAGTCCCTAAAGTTCATAACTGGGTAATTAGGTAAAAAATTAAGTCCATCAGTAAGATTCTCCTATCTCGATATTGTTAAAAATAGCAAAGGCGCACCGCAATCCCTTAGTAAAAAGGCGATCGAAATTTGACTCCTATATCTTGTCTTTATTGTGGCCGGTCGTATCAGGGTTGTACACTTTAAAATGCGACGTTGTCGCTTTTTACATAAAGGTGTGTTATCATAAATAGTCGGAAATATTTGAATTACTTTGTATGAAAACTGTGTTTTTTTTTTTTAAATATTAAAAAATATTTCTTATGCAGTTCGATTCTTATAAGTGGTCTGCTCAATACCTCGAAGTTATAGGAATTGCTTATAAACACGTTGTATAGTTTTATGATTCCAGTATTATCCTCATCAATGCCCAAATAATGCAAAGCTTAATTATTTTCCTGAGAAACGTGGTTAGCAATACTTAAAATATTTTTTTAGACTCGTTCACCACAACAACTAGTGCCATCTAGTGTGGGAAAGCAGTTTTTTGGTGAAACTTCTTTTTTGTATTTTCTCAGTTTTCAGAGCCTTCAGACTCCTGAAGCTTTTTTATCTGAAAACTATAAAATGTAAAAATTACAATAATAAAGAGTTAATTGCTGCACATTACTTTTTAATATCTAGGCAAGCTCCCATAGTTGCGCTGGTCAAGTCCTTTATAAACAATCATCGTCTCAGTGTGTAGAACGACTAACTAGTAAACATTGAACAAATTTAGTCAATATAAACAGTCTAAAGACAATGTGAATAAAATTAAGTGTGTGCTGAAAGTATTTATTTCAAAGTTATTACAAAAATGGAAAAACTCAAATTGGAACATGGAAAGATTTATGAAACGTAATACAAAATGGTTAGCGAACGATTTGGTCTTGCCAGCAGTAGGCACTTCAAGTGCAAATAATGATTTGCAAGTGAAAAAAACCAGAGGCAGACCTGCAAAATCTTTTGAAAAGAGCTCTCTACGAACAAAACGAAGGATGATGAATCCAATTGTTTCTGAATCAAGCACAGAGCATTTGTGTTCTGCAGCTCAATCCAGCCTTACTAAAAGCGGAAAAAGGACAGCTGCCCAACTAGTGAGTTTAGCCTTAACTACAAGCCCTAGCAGATACAAACGCATGAAACAAATTCATGATAAGCCATCGTATTCGGCTATAAAGCCCTATACTCCCGAAGAAGCATTAGCGCTTCTAATTGACTCAGACATTTTTTTTATTTTTTTTTTATCCACTACAAGTTAGCCCTTGACTGCGATCTCACCTGATGGTAAGTGATGATGCAGTCTAAGATAGTAGCGGGCTAACCTGATAGGGGCATGGCAGTTATAGTCATAGTCATAAATATTTATTCAATTTTAGGTTCAATTTAGGTAGATGCACTACACTTATTGACGTCCAGTTACATAAAAATATGATGGTGATAATCTGTTACGGTATCTTAAAACTAAAGCTACGAGGGTTCCAAACGCGCCCAGGTCTGAGAAGAGCCCACAACAAACTCAGCTGGGGGTTTTTTTTTTTTTTTCATTATCACCATCTCACAAATCATCTTAACTAAGGAACTATCAGAGCCATTAGAGCAAATTATTGCCAAGCTTCCTTGTCATTTAAGTAATCCTTCACATGGTAATAGGATTTTCCAATGAGTTTACGTTTTACATTAACTTTGAACTTATTCAGAGACATCTTCAACATGTCTTCTGGGAGCTTATTGTAGAAGCGGACACTCTTTCCAACAAATGAATTGCTAGTTTTACTAAGCCTAGAAGCAGGCATTACAAGTTTATTTTTATTTCTAGTATTGACATTATGACAATCACTTTTCTTCTTGAATTTATCAATGTGTTTATGCACGTATACTAAATTTTCAAATATATATTGGTTGTGCACTGTCATAATATTGAATTTTTTGAATTTATCTCTTAGTGACTCTCTTGGTCCCATATTATATATGGCTCGAACAGCCCTCTTCTGCAGCACAAAAACAGAATTAATATCAGCAGCATTACCCCATAATAATATACCATATGACATAATGCTGTGAAAGTAACCAAAATAAACTAATCTCGCCGTTTCTATATCTGTCAACTGGCGAATCTTTTTAACCGCGTATGCAGCAGAACTAAGCCTGTTCGACAAGTCATTTATGTGATGGCCCCATTGGAGTTTAGCATCTAACGTTATTCCGAGAAAAACAGCGGTATCCACTAAGTCTAATTCCTCATGATCAAGTTGTACAGTGGTTTTTACCTGTTTGACATTAGGTAATGTAAATTTGATACACTTTGTCTTTTTTCCATTGAGGAGTAGGTTATTAGCTTCAAACCACTGTACCACTTTATTGAGAGAATTGTTTACTTCGTCAAGAGTTGTTTCGTAACGATTTATTTTAAACAAAAGTGATGTATCATCAGCAAACAATACTATTCCATGATTATCTTTGGCAATATTAAACCCAAACCCCTATTCGGTTTCTACACGGCATCGTACCGGAACGCTAAATCGCTTGGCGGCACGTCTTTGCCGGTAGGGTGCTAACTAGCCACGGCCGAAGCCTCCCACCAGGCAAAAAACACATGGGAAAAGAAGACTATATTTACTGGCAAAAAGGAGCGAAATCGCGAGGGGCTAACATTTATCCCTCTTATAATGTGATAGCACAAACAAAAAGGCACTGTTACCCAAATAACATAAATATCACAGAAAGTGAAGTGCATATTCCAGTTCAAGATATTTTGGACCATACAGTACAAAGACTTGCTCATGTGCAGCAGGATGTACTTCTTTTACATCACGATCATGAAAAAAACTCAGCGATTGAAGTCATTTACAAATGGGGTCTTGACGGGAGTGGTGGACATTCCGTTTACAAACAATGTTTTGCCAACAATTCATTGTATGGAGACACTAACATAATTCTATGTACTATAGTTCCATTGCAAATCTCAGAGATCACAACGAATGGCAAACAGATTTTCTGGCAAAACCCAATCTTCCCAATCTTCGTCGAGATATAATCGCATTATTCGCTTGCAGATTGAGAAGGAGACAAAAGAATCAGTAAAACGCCATTACGAAGCAATAGAGGAACAAATATCAAGTTTGCAGCCTACTAAGGTTACTCTTGGGGATAAATCTTACACATTTGAACATCATGCTGTGTGTGCAATGATGGACGGAAAGACATGCAACGTGCTCACAGATACTTCGTCATCACAAGCGTGTAATGTGTGCAAGGCAACACCCAAGGATCTCAACAATCTTGACTTACTTTTGCAGAAACAATATCCTACTACAAGTTCATTTAAGTTTGGGATATCTTTACTGCACTCATATCTTAGATGTTATGAATATTTGTTACATATATCATATAAACTAGAATTAAGGCAATGCCAAGCGAGGGGCACAGAAGCCAAAGAAAATGTAAAAAAGAGAAAAGAAGAGATAACCATTAAGTTTTACCAGCAAATGGGATTAGTGGTAGACCAACCGAAGCAGGGTGGGGGCAACTCAGACGATGGGAATACAGCAAGGAAGTTTTTTGCGGAGCCAACAAAATCTGGGCCTATCACAGGCTTAGATCCTGAAATTATAGAACGATTTGCCAACATTCTGAGTGTTCTATCATGTGGATTTAGCGTTTACGTTAGTTTTAAAAACTACTGCATCGAAACAGCAAAAAAATGCTAAGAACGCTATAACTGGTACAAAATGAATACATCTGTGCACAAACTACTGATACACGGTGCAGACATAATAAAGGAGTTACCTTTGCCTGTGGGTTTGTTTTCAGAAGATGTGCTGGAAACTAGTCAAAAAGAATATAAAGGTTTACGACTTTTCCATGCTAGAAAACCCTCCAGAATCCACACTAATACAGACATTGTGCACTGGATGTTAATAGCTTCTGATCCAATTATTGCATCCAAGAGGAGGAGTCATAATAAAAAAAGAAAACCGTTTTCTAAAGAGGTACTGGAAATGTTGAACGTGCCACTTGTAGAAACGATCGAAAACAAGGATGAAAATGACGAAGAAAGAATGGATGATCATGATGACAGTGATAGTAATTAATTATCTATCTGTTTACAACACAATTGATATATGATTGATATAAGTGTATTTGAAGTAAAATATACTAGACTTTTATTTACAATACTATTAAATAAATGACGTAGCTAAGCGAAAAGGATCCAAACCACAATATGGCCGAAAATGAGTTATGTATACCAAAACACTCTTTGTAGTTAAAACTTTAATATCGCAAAATCAATCCACGTAAAATTCAAACGCAACATGATGTTCTCTGCATGCGTTACCAACCCACATGTATGGGCGGTCATATTTTTTTTTATTTAAGCTCCAAGCTATTTAGATCGTTATTGAGAAATCATATTATTTACGAAAATAATCCAAATTATTTAAGACTAAAACGATCCAAATTACTTGGATACTCCCTATTCAAAAGGTTTCTGACCCGGAGAGCATAGTGCGCCGGCGCCCCATCATGTTGGTAGTACATACCGTGTAAGGAGGTGAGGGGCACATCCTCCAGCAACGCTGGTAATGTCTCAGTCAAAAAACGTTCATACGATTCGGCATTTAATCTTTCTAAAAATATTGGGCCCAGTAATGTGGTATTTAAAATTCCTGCCCACACATTAACACTAAAACGGTGTTGAAAACTATGCTCTCTAGGTTGGTGGGGGTTTTCAAACGACCATAAATGTTCATTTTAGTGTTGAAGAGTCCAACTCTACCAAATGTAGCTTCATCGGTCCATAAAACTGTGGGCCTCTGCTAGCAGCCAGTTACAAAAAGCAACCCGCGCTGGTTTATCGGGATCGGTGAGTTCTTGGACCCGATGCAGGTGAAAAGGGTATTTCCCCTCATTGTGGATGACGCTCCAAGCAAAGTACTGCGACACATTAAACCTTCGGGCTGCATCGTTGGTACTTGCTGCTGGATTATCTTCAAAAAATTGTAAAATGTTTTCCTCTTCACGCACTGTGTGCCTCGGTGGCCGACCACGATCCCTAGATCTAGGATGGAATTGTCCGTGATCCCTTAATCGCTGTTTGGCAGCCAGCATCGTCACGCGGCTTGGCCTATTTACGTTAGGGAATCGCCTTGCAAACTCGCGGCAAGCTTCCGAAACGTTATCACCACATATCGCGAGCACTTGAACCATTTCCGTGTATTCAATGTTAGAATATCGATAAGCCATTGTAATAGAAGGTGGGTCAGGATGGAAAGTAATTAATCCGTATTTCACTTTACACAATTTATAATACGTACAAGCTGTGCTCGGGACGAGTGTTACAAAAGGTATGGATTGAGTCACTCCAAGTCCAAATACAACATCACCGGCCCCAAGTTACAATAATCATATTTCAGTTAACCTAAACAAATCTTATCTACACTAAGCCGAAATATGTAATCACAATTCACAAAGGAAATAATTAATTACAGCTCCGAACTGTGAACGCGATCTCAACGTGTAACATAAACATCTCTAGTCGCTAAAACAAAGGCCCATTAATAGGTACTTACTAATAACTACGCAACTCGCAAGATCGGACAAAGTATAAACATACGCCCAGGACATTAATGAGGCCCAACAATAGGCGCTATGAAGTATTCTTTAACACCATCCTTTAAGCACTAGGCACTAGGCACAGAACAGAACCTATGCAAACACAGTACCTAATAAACCTATGCGAATATCGAATAACGGCGCGTGCGACCGACTGAAAGCGACTGAATTGACCTGCGCCTTTGAATCGCCGCCATTCCCTTTGAGTCGCACCGCGTAGAGTTATTACAATTTTAGAACAGAAAAATAAATATTTTTATTTTTGTTAGAAATTTTTATTTTTTTATTTTTAGGAATTTTAAAATGTCGTGGAACAAAAGTTATTTACTTTGGTGCATAGAACTTTCCTGTAGAAGGTTGTTGGTATTTTACAATTAAGCCTGTATAGTGAATTGCGTTTCGGAAAGACCAAAAAAAAGATCATACTACAGCAACGATAAGAAAACTTGTAGAAAAACATAAAAGTGCATATGGGGATAGTAAAAAACCAGCAAGTATTGCTACACTCAAAAGTATTTTTCATAACAGTTACAACTTGCGTTGCAAGTCCTTAAAACTTGCAATAAATGTGACACGCTGTACATAAAATTGGCCAATGCCACGGGAACTGAAGCTGCCGAGTTTCAAAAAGAAAGGCAGGAGCATCTTGAAAGAGCTGAAACCTTAAGAAAAAATATGAATGAAGATCTGAAAAGAGCGACAATAGACAAGAAGTTTGAATGTCTAACTTATGACATGGAAAAGACTCAGCCACTTCCCCGGATTCCCACTAGCATAGTTTTTTATAAACGCCTGTTAATGGCTGTACAACTGCGGAATACATGCAGGATCTAGCGACAATGGCTACTGCTATGTGTGGCTCGAAGGTGAAGCTGGCCGTGGGGCACAAGAAGTTGGGTCTTGCCTCATAAATTACATCAAACACAAAATGGGTCCCAAAGAACACCTGGTATTATGGAGCGATTGCTGTGGTGGACAAAACCGAAATATTAAAATGGTTTTAATGATGAAATCCGTGCTAAGCTCCCACGCCACTCTCAAATCTATAAAACTAAAGTATCTGGAATCAGGCCACACGTTTCTTCCAAACGACACTGAATTTTCGAAAATCGAAAGTCAACTGAAATATCATGAAAGAATTTATACTGCTGAAGAATATATAAATGTTATAAAAAGCTGCAAAAAAAAGAAACCATTAGAAGTTTATAAGATGAATACCAACGATTTTCTAAGCACCAAGAAAATAGAAAAAAGATAATTAACAGAAAAGTTTTTGTTACCAAATCCTTGTTTTTCTCCACACTTATTTGTCTACCCAATGGATACAAAAGATCAAGCTGTAAATTAGCTATAGCAATAGAATTTCTTTTTTTCAAGTCCACACTTTCAAACAGGACCTCTTCATTATTTGAATATTTAAAAAATATTGTGAATGGGTGGTTCTTGTGGTACAGGAGCCACTGAATACTTAGCCACTTTACTTTTGATTTCTCTGCAGTGACTTTTCGATTGGTTATATTATTCTCCAAATTTTTGGTTGAATAGAAATCTTCTTTGGCCATTTTTATAATTTGAAAGGGGTTTTTCTTTCTTGCAGTCTTTAGTACTTCAATCCAATCATCAGGTACGAAAATATTCTGAAAATATTTTTTCTTTTTTTCTATTAAGCCAAAGTCCTGATCACACGCCAAATAAGAATGACCGCTTACAATAAATTTATGGTCAATATTTTCCACGACATAGTCTGGATGACTAATAATATATTGACAAAGAGTGGCCATTTTTATATTGCGATTTTGACCACCACATTGGTCAGAATATAAAATTAACCTTTTGGTCTTAACATTTTTGTTAATGTATCGCAATAAACAAGAGCCTATCTCCTGTGGTCCTCTAGAGGCTACAGTCTCATCCCATACACACATCGTTGCGTTGTCATTTGCAGCATCATGTATACCTAGTACATACGTCCACAGCTGCCTTTTATAATAACACACTCCCGTTGACACTACTGGAGTAGGCAATGTTTTCATTAGGTCGAATACAATGACAGTGACATCTAAGTCTTCTTTAGCAAGGTTTTTATCTTTCTTGTAATTATCTTTCGCACTGTCAGCTTTTGAGAGGTGTAACTTTTTTTGTAACTCAAGCTGGTACTTTTCTTCTTGTGAATCAGCTGCATCTTTCTTAATCTTCAAATTGTCACATTTCTTGCATGAATCGGATATAGGTGCATAGAATGATAAATTAAATTGTTCATTAAATATTTTCCGGAACATAAAATCGGATACCTTTTCTGACTCTGAAGTATTATCACAGTATATGGAATATTATCACAATACATTAGGCCACTCTGGCTCTCATGGCCTCATTTTATCTATTAAATTTCTAAGAATAGTCATTTTATATCCATTCTCATTTAAATAGTTATGGATTAATGTGCTTGCATCCCTGTACAAAATAAGAAACTTTGCACTAAGATATACTAAATTATTATTTTTCAACATTTCATATTCTCTATACTTTAAGTATGTATAAATGTTATCATCCGTAGAGCTATTTGTGTACGTATTTAAGCAGCCCTTACATTGGTTTTTTTTTTGACATTTTTCTGCATATGACGCCAGCCGTATATCCGGAGCATTGGACTTTAATTTTCTCCAACACAACCTCATCTCTCCTTAAAGACCCACTTAGACTAGTTGGAGATTTGCGTTTCTGTGAAGTGGATGGCATTGTGTGATCAAGTTACTACTATTTTCATTTTCGTTTGATGTTTCTTCAAATAAAAAATTTAGATCTAGTAGTGTATCTCCATTATCCACTTCACAGTTAGCATGTTTTGAATTAGGGCTCAAAATATTTGTTAAAATTAGGGACTTAAAAGAGTATATAAATGTGTTCGCATCAGGATTAATATTTCGATAATTTAGAGCCCTAATCCGACCAAAAAAAATTTCTAGTGGGTCTTGATTAATATGTCTTGGATAGAAATGCTGCTGAATACTGCTGCTGCTGCTGCTGAATACATCATATTTTTCAAATAAAAATTTAGATATTCTAGAGAAGCTCTCCAAGGTCGTAATCCAACCTTCCAAGGTACGCACAATACGAGGTTTTCCTGCATGTATTGCAAGTTTACTTGTAGTATCTTCAAACTTTAATTCTTTAATTTTCTTAATGGCTTCTGTCCAAAATAGTTGATGTTGTGAATTAGGTTTAACTGCTTTTCGTAACTTCCCCTTAGCTGCACCACCAGGGTAGCAATTGACACTATCAAAAAGTTTGTCAAAAAATTCTACAACTTCTGCTGTTGTTTCCATGCTAATTGAGGTTCCAGTATGCAAGATATCAGAAAATTAAATATAAAAAGGTAAGTAAAATACATGTTTACTATAATCAAACAACTGCATAGGGCCGCATTTACACATGTAATTTTAAGTCACATAAGCGGCTTACATTAGTTACTTAGGAAATGTAAACAGTCTTAAGTACACTTAAGTTGTAAGTTTGTGGCCTAAGATATGAAAGATTTATTGCTAATATTCTTTGAAGTTACTGCACTTTATAAAATATATACCACAATAACAATTTATTATACATTGGTAGAATCTAAATATATAAACGGAAAAGGTGACTACTGACTGATGTATCGATGCACAGTTCAAACCACTGGATGGATCTGGTTGAAAGTCATACAGATAGCTCTTCTGACGTAAGCATCCGTCAAGAAAGGTATTTTGAAAATCCAACCCCTAACGGAGTATAATAGGGGTTTGCAATTTGTATAAAAACAGAACTTAATGTGAGCGAAGCTGTGGGAAAAAGCTAGTTATCAATAGCTACTAGTACAACTTATATAATACACTTACTGAGTGCATTGGTATATTTCAACATGCCAGCAGTTCAAGCACTAAACACTTGAGCTGCTACACTGACTTTAATTTTTTTGATTTTTTCTGGGTTGACATGGAGTGCAGTTAGTTTTGGTAGTGCCCTGGTGTGCCCTAATTTGCTGTCCAATCGTATATAAATTGTATGTCTTTCCAGGATGCCCTCTGTCCTTCCCAAATAATATCTTTATTCAGAAAGTTATTCCTCAGTCCTTTTAAAAGATGTGGTGGGTCAAAAAATAGGCTTAGATCTTGCCCAGCAATGTTAACTGACCCATCTGAAAAGGAAATTAAGTATTTATAAGTCAATGTTTTATTCTATAACCAATTTTGTGAATTACTGGGTTTAAGTTTAGATACACCAAGGACGTTAAAACCAAAGGACCCCTCTCGCATGATTATTTCCCTCAGGATTTTTGTATGTAGTAGTGTTCAAGATTTAGATTTGTGGAAGTCATGCGAAAGCAGTTATTGTATTCAAGGATGTGTTGAAGAAAATGGCTGGAATCGGGATCACTTCCATCGAACAATGGTTTCAGTGGCTGTGGTGGTGTAAGTAATGGATCCAGTTTGACTTTTCCACTTGCGCAGCACAATCCAGCCGTTTCTCTTTTGAACTTTAACGCATTGCAATATCGGCATATAGTCGTCATTGGTCCAATATCTAAATTTTCATCATCACTGTAGTTCGCAGTGCCAATGATCTTCGTGTGCTCACGCGTTGTCTCAATCGGGCATTTTCTCTTATTATATTTTGTCTTTCTTCGCTTAAGTTCTGTGAATACACTTGTTGCTGGATTGCATGTCTTGTGGGGCGGCCGATGTTCGCACGTCGTCCTCTAGGCATTTTGGACTATGGACAGAGTGGTGAATTTAACCTCAAATGCACGATCCACATAATTTACACAGTTCAACTTACTACCTTAAAGACAAATGCCTGCTGTTGAAATTGAATAAAAATTTGCACAATACACGTGATTGATTTGATGGTTTCCAATTGAAATGTTAGGAAACGAATAACTTATTTTTTTTACTTTTTTTTCACAATTTCACAGTGAACACAATACCGGTTTGTCACATGAAATTAACTGAGCAGAGAACAATGAGTAGCTGTCAAACAATGTATCACGCACCGGCGCCATCTACTGCAGCAGCAGGGTCTTCTCCGTTTGGCCTTGGCCAGAAACGGGGGTACGGGCCTCGAGGCGTAGCCTCCTTGCCCGGGTGTGGCGCGGGGAAGTTCACTTCTCCGGTGTCGTCTTTTTAGCCTTGTGATGGCTAGGGCCTGCCGTCTTGGCTCAAGGCCTCGTGGTCTTGGCTGGATACTATGTCTTGAGCCCCCGCGGTATGAGCGATAGGCGCGGGAGTGTTGTCGATAAGAATCGCGTCGTCCTCGTGGTCGCCATCTTCACCGCTGAGTTGTGCTGGTGAGGGTGATCGCAGGAGCTCGCGGGGTAGTGGACGTCCGTTTGGTGGTCTGGGGTGAAGTGGTGCTATCCCATGGAGGTGTATGCACGGTCCGTGGTCCGCGCGGGCAAACATGCGCCGCGCAAGTGCGTGGACGTACTCCTCCACGGTGGGCGTCTTGGTGTCGCGGTGGATAACGTCATTTCGGACGTACCTCGGAGCCCCTACAATCATGCGCAGGCATTTGTTCTGCTGAACCTGCAACCGGCGCTTCTGGTAGGCCGAACACTCTAAAGGCCATCTACTTAAAATATTGGTTTGTAGTACATGCTATGTATCAGAGATGGCGCTGTATGTGAAAAAAGATTTTCCCGCTTTTCTGTTGAAATATTGGTTTGTAGTACATGCTATGTATTAGAGATGGCGCTGTATGTGAAAAAAGATTTTCCCGCTTTTCTGTTGAAATTTTTCCTGAATTTTCTTTGCTATAAACCTCACGGAGCCCGAGACCTTTCCAACGAATGCAAAACCGTGGAAATCGGTTCGTGCGTTCTGGAGTTATAGCGTCAGGAAGGAAAACCCGACTTATTTTTATATAGTAGATTTTATATATTAGATATAATATTTTAAGATGTAATTGATATAATATACTCGTATATGTAGTTTATTAAATTTAAAATGTTATGAGAAATAAATAATGAATAAAGAATTATTATTAAAATATGTAAATTAATTATATATAACGTCACGCTACAAAAGTATCTGCAACATCATCATCCTCATTAGTTTTCTCTTTGTGATAATTGTGATCACTCAAACCAGTTTGAACGGAAACAATTAAGAACCACTTTAACATAACATTGAAACCTATCAAGAAGTTGTGTTAACCTACAGAGTCAAAAGAATTAAAAGATATGTTTAAATGTAGCGTTGATATTTGAATTCTGATTGCAGTTTACATAATTAAGTAAATTAAACCATGTGTCTGGCCTGGCATTGCACTAAAGCTGACAGCTGTCTGCACAATGGCTGCGGCAGGGGGTTAGCCGGTCTCAACCTGTGGTGTTCTGAGTTGTACTAAAGAGTGCAAACAGCATATCGTCCTGCCGACGAGACACTGCTATACAAATTGCCTGGTCGACGCCTCGCCGCAGCCCCGCCACGCCGGCTGTGTGCGGGCAGCTTAAAACCAAATATAATCTACTATGACTCACCGGTACCAGCTAAAGGACGAGGCTCACGGTACACTATTTCGTCGTCCGTAAATAGGCACGGATACGAATGCCGAAGCCTTTTTCCGTCTTCGTCAAACTGACTCTTGTCAAAATGCTTTTCGCAAACACGTTTGCGCAGCAGTTGTAACTTCGAGAGTCCGATGAGGTGAGAATTTGTACCTACAAGGAAGGACATCCATGAATTTCTTAAATTATCGTTCTTGGGGAAACTATACAGTTTATGCGTCTCACTCGTTGCGGTGCAACCACCAACACAACAGTTAAATAGTCCCATGACGATAGATCTTTAAAGTAGCGCACTATAAAAGACTGACAATATTGTATCAAATAGCAGTGGAGAACTTGGATATTTTGGATCTCAACTCAACAAAATCGATGAAATTGGAGGGAATACGCAAAACACCATGACATTCAACACGACTACTTGACACAATCTATCGGATATCGACATATCGACAAAATATGGCGACACAAGATCATTAATGTACACCACTTATCACTATAGCGAGTCCAAGCTATAGGTGGTGTATTCTGTGGCCCAAGATAGCGATTGCAGCGCCAAAACGGCACATTTGGAACTAAGCTGTCATAGCCCAGCTCAGTACACTACTGAAGGATTCAGGGCTAGGCTTTCGAATTCGCAGGGGAGGTGAGATCATATCTCACTTACTGTATATGGATGACCTTAAACTGTATGCATCAAAACGACCAGACCTCGTGAAGTTGCTAAAGATAACTTAAAACTTTAGCAATGACATTGGGATGGAATTTGGTGTCGACAAGTGTGCGGTTATCAATATAGAGCGAGGTAGGGTTGTGAACTCTGAGAATGTAGTTCTTTCAGATACTTTGATTCTCAGATCACTCTGTGAGGGTGAAACATATAAATTCCTTGGGATGTCAGAGGCGCTTGGTATTCAGACCAGGACTATGAAACAACTAGTTGAGGAGCGTTTCTTTGGCCGCCTGAAAAAAGTCCTTAATAGTCTTTTATCAGGTGGTAATAAGGTCCTTTAATAATTAATAATAGTTTTAATTAATTCAAGGGCCTTTAATAGTTGGGTCATACCTTTACTCACATACACCTTTGGCATCCTAAAGTGGACTCAAACCGAACTGGATACCCTGGATCGAAAGGTTCGAAAACTGTTGACCACATACCGTATGCATCATCCGCGCTCATCTGTTATAAGATTGTACATACCACGCAAGTATGGAGGACGTGATTTTTTGAATATCAAGAACCTCCATAATCGTGAGATCTGCAAACTCAGAGATTATTTTCTCAAGGTGAACGTGGGTATACATACATAGGGATGTGGTTGCAGTTGATAAGGGTTTCATCCCGCTTTGCTTAGCCAAAGAGAACTGGCGCAAACCAATAGTACTTAGTACTTCGGATCGCATAGCGGTATAGGAGAGCAAGGAGTTGCATGGTAGATTCTACAAGGCCCTAACCAGGGTGGATGTAGATCCAAAAGCATCTATATTTTGGTTACAGTTCGGTGACCTCTTTGGGGAAACCGAAGGTTTTGTGTGTATGAATGAAGTCGAAGTTCGTCTTGATAACTTCATCCAATTGGCTATTTGACAGTTTTCGGAAAAATACTTAAAAAATATGTACGTGGGTTCATTTTATACCTCTTACAGTGATTTTTTTCTCAAAAAAAGCGTTATTTATTAGAAAAAATTTCATTTTTAATAAATTAATTTTAAATTCGCGCGAAAACAGCCGGTCACGTGACATTTGCTAGCTGTGACGTCATAGCTCTAAATAAAACAAAGCTAACTACGACGCTCTAAGTCATAAGTAATTTCGAGCGGAAAGTTTACAGCTTTTTTAATGAAATTGTAAAAATTACAAGCTACAAGACGTGTGTAGAAATACTATAAATAAAATAATTAATTAATATCCTGACAAATTGTATATAAACACATACCTACAATCATCGATTTACCAACTTTACCAACTATGGTAAGTCAATGCCTACAATATTTTATTTATTTATTTATTAAATCTTTATTGCACACAAGAACACGAAAATAAACAAGACATTAAAACAACGAACTAGGACTACACAGTATGCAAAGGCGGTCTTATCGCCTAAGGCGATCTCTTCCAGACAACCTTTTTTACAATAGTATGTCATTAACGTCGAATGCAGTGGTTACAGTTAACCTGCCGAGACCCGGAATTTAAATCGGTAGCCTAAGCACGAATATTTTGAATGTCAAGTGAAGTAATCGTATCGAGTGACGATAGCGATACTTATTCGATACTTTATCGCGCACCTTCCTCCGCACGAGCCTAAAAAATTCACTCACGTTACTCGATACGATTACTTCACTCTAACTTCACTACCATTTGCTGCACGTTCAAAAATCAGGGATCGGAACCGGTTTTGAAATAGCGGTTAATATAACCGTTATAATTGTGTTCATCCATTAACCGGTTAATCCTATAAACGGTTTTAAAAAAACCGAAATTATTTTGGTTACCTTTTATTCAGAGAACGAAATTTTTAAACTCGCGTTAACCGATATTAAGATCTGCATTAACCGGTTAAACTCACGCCGCGCCGCCCGGGCACCGCACGCTGCGCTGTTGCCAGATTGCGCTGTTGCCGCACCGCTCGCTACCTATCTCGTCGCGACTCGCGTGGCGTGCGGCGCTGTGCATTCGATTCTGTGATGTATGTGAGTTTTGTTTCGTTTCGCGTAGTTCGCGCTCTGCACTGCAAGTGGTGACACACGGAATACAAATTTGTGGAAAATTAGCGTTTTATCATGGGAAGAAAGAAAGAGAATAAGATATATTCCATGTTGGATTACGATGAAAGCACAAAAAAATCGAAGTGTTTGATGGAAGGTTGTAAACACTTCATAAAGGTAAGTTTAACTGTTTCTACTTACCTATATAAAACGCGGCACCTACCTACTAGGTACTTACTTATGCTACACACCATAGGCTGACTGAGTAGGATATTGTGTAAAAAATATTAATAGGTGATGTTTTTTTATATATATAAGTAATATCATTGATTATCAATAAATAAGTAGGTAAATAGACGCATCACTGGTATAATTTTATCTACTATAATATTCAATTAAGTACGTATCATTCGGTAATTACTTAAGTAGGTTTTTTTTCTTATAATATTGAGCATTGCTTTGGGGTTGGATTTACTTTCCTTTGGCAGGAGTTCGGGGGAGAAAGGTGTTGTATTTGGTAGAGGTTTGGTCCCTGATTATAACAATACTATTCGCATTACAAGGTAACGCACTGTTTTCGAGATTTTCAAAAATTGGGGGGTATTGGGGGGTAGGGGACACCCCCGTCCTCCCGCCTCACTCCTTCTCTCCCCCCTACTCCTGCCAAACGATTCTAAATTTTAACCTTGCTTTGTCTTTTATTTTGCAGGGAAACCATGGTGCTAATTTACTACGACACTTTTTCTCGCAACATAGAGCAAAATATGACGAAATTACAAAAAAAAATTTAGAGAATAAGGAAAATATGCCTGAGCAACCATCCCGCAATGTGAAATCCATTATGGAGTGCTGTACAAATCTTGTTACTATACATGGCCGGCCTTTTAGTATCGTTGAAGACGAAGCCTTCAAAGAATTGCTTAAGTTAATTCCTGGAATGCGTCAAAAAGACCAGCAGGTTATTAATGTAAAAAACATTAAAGAAAACATACAAGGAAAGGCTTACGAAATTCGTTTACCAATTCCAATTCCAAGGAATTGAAAAATTGTCTATTGGCGCTTAAAGTGGACGTAGCATCAGTAAAGCTACGAAGATTCCTTGGATTGAACATTCAATATATTTCCAGTAAGTTACTTTAACGACGTTATTGACTTTATTAAGTGATCTTGTGTGAAATATCCCGAATAATTAGGTCGATGTAAATGTAGAACAGTGAGGTGGCTATTTTTTGCATCTTTTAATTTAAGGTACTTATTATTGTTACAGACGGAAAGATCATTCTTCGTAACTTGAGCGTTGTTGAACTGCACGACAGGAACACTGGGGAGTATCTGAAAGAAAATGTTGCTATCGCCCTAAGCCGCTTTGGTATAGAGCTTAAGCAAATATTGACAATAACAACAGACAATGGGTCTAATATGTTACGCATGGTCAACGAAATTGACGATTCTGTCAACGAGTTATTGGAGGAATCCATCGAAGAATCGCTGCATGACTCGCCAAATGAGTCTGCAGAAACACATGAAGTGGACAGTGAGGTTATTGATAATTTTGAGCTACAAGTTGAAGCAGATGATGTTGTGGTGCAAAAGGTCACAAGCATTCGTTGTGCTGCGCATTGCTTGCAACTAGCAGTAAAAGATGCATGTCAAGAACTGCAAGGATATTTTGAAAAATGTAGAGGAATCATTCGTGATTTACGTACGCCTAATATGTATCTGAGAATAACACAGCAAAGCCTCCCACATGCAGTACTCGATATGCCAGTCAGGTGGGATTCCACAGTAAATATGCTGGAAAGTTTAAAAAAATTGAAGTACTTTTGCATCGATAATTATTCGTCCATAACACCAGATATTTGGTCTTCTTTAGACAAATATTTGGAATTTTTACAACCCTGCAGATGTCTTTCCAAAACACTTCAAAAGGAACAGTTAACTATCGGTGATTTTTATATCTCATGGATGCGATGTCGCCACCAAGTGGCCCAGATAGATGATCCCTTTGCCAGGCGCCTTGAAACGTGTATGACAAACCGCCAAGCTCTCCTGTTTGAAAATAATCACTTTGTGTCAGCCATATACTTAGACCCAAGAGTTAATTCATCCCTTACAACTGAACAGATGACCAGAGCAAGAATTCACTTAACTGTCATTTATAAAAGAATGGTACAACTCAAGGAAGGACAACGCCAAGAATCTGAAAATGTATCTGATTCAACCTCTGAACCTGGATCCTCGAGAGAAAGAACATTGAGTTTTGAAGATTATCTCCGTCAGCAATTTGTAAATAATAATACTAACAGACAGCAAATGCCCAGTGAACAGTATTTAGAGAAAGAGATACATTTTAAATTGATAGAATTTTTGCAACAGCCAATATTGTCGTCTGATTCTAATATCCTTGATTACTGGGAAAAGAAAAAACTTACCGATCCGTACTTATTTAACTTGGCTAGAGTAGTTTTAGCACCACCCACAAGTGTCAGCGTAGAAAGACTCTTTTCGTCGTTGAAATTTGTACTCAACAATTTAAGAATGCGTTTGCATGACTCTATCATAGAAGATGTTATGATTGTCAGAAATAATTATTTATATTCAGTTTAAAATTAATATTCTAAGTTCTATTGATGTTAGGTTTAAATACTTTATTTTAAGTATACAGACTTAAAATAAAAATAAAACTCCATATTAAGGCTCAAGCACTATTTATTTTTTGTAATTATTTATTGTAATTATTATTCATGGTTATGAAAATAATAAGACTACTATTGTAAAACAATTGAAAAAGCTTGATTAATGGGATTGTTCTTACTGTATTACTTAATACTCTTTAGATGATTGCCAAATAAGTATTTTTATATTATTTATAATCGATGGATGTTGCGCTAGTACCCAAAAAGATTTACGTAGGTTCTAAGTTGTAGTCCCTAGAAAATATGTTAATGATTACGCCTTTTACGATGTTGTTGTTTTAAAGAATCTACATATTTTAATATAGTTACATAAGCTTCTGACCGCATACAAGGAGGTAAAAACTGTAGTTCACCGATTAATAAATTTCCAAAATAGTAGTTTCTTTTATCCAATTCTTTGTCAAATATACAATCAACACAGTTCTCACTAGATATGCTATCACCATTTTCCGAATCTAAATCAGATTCTTTTTGTGTTTTAGTTTCTTTTTGATTTGAAAATTTCACAAATTTATCTTCCAAAGCTTTAGTTTCACAATCATTAGGATTACAATGTTCTGTTAACGCACTTGAATTTGCTTCATTGCTGCGACGAGTCTTTGACAATGACTGAGATTCTTCTTTTATCAATACATTATTGTCAATTTGTCTCTTTCTTGTCGTATCTATATTTTCTGAAATAAAAAGTTGATTACACACGTACAATACTTGTAGTTTCATTTAAAGATTTTCGTAGTAAAAATAAGTAAAAAAAAACATAAATTTAAATTCTTCATTTCATTAAGTTATATTACTGCTGTCGAGCCCAAAAGTAGCCCAATTTATGTGCTTGCAAAGCACGATTTTATTTCACGCATATTATTAATAATCGTGTTCATAAGTTAATAATCATTCGTATTACCTACCTTTCGCTTTTTCAAGATTCTTTTCAACTTCAGTGATCAACGGTTGACTATCCGGTAAGTCATAATCATCGGTAAAAAAATGAGTCTCCATTGGTGAAACTTGATTGCTTTGACGATTCTTAGGCGATATCAATGTCTGCGAGTACTGCGACTCTTCGTTATCTGGATACACACAAAGTTGATTGTATGGACGTTATTGCTTTATTAGCTTGCATTGTGTTTTATTTATATTTACTTACCGTCCTCTGTATTACAAATTGTATCCTCTACAGCTTTATTTAATATATTATTATTGTCAATTTGTCTCTTTCTCGTCATATCTATCCTTTCTGAAGTAAAATAAAAAGAACATGTACAATTAATACCTACTTATTATTTTCATTTAATTAAAGCATCATGGTTTTTAAAGTAAAATAAGGATTTAAAAAGTAAATACCTCATAGCCGATTTACATTTCAATAAGTACAGTAGCGAGTTATGAAATCAGTCAGTTAAATAATAAGTAGTAAGTTGTAAGTAGCGTCCAAACGTAGGCGAGTGAGTAGTCATAAGTTGCCGTTCCGAGAAGAAGAATAGTCGCGTCGGTTGTTTTATTCCTCCGAATTCTTTTAAAATGGACATTGAAATACTTAATGCCAATTTACGTGCTATAATTAGAGAAATAGTGTCAATACTTTCACAACACATTGAAAATGAAATATTAATAAAAATGAAGAAAAGAACGCGGTACCAGCAGTAACCTTCTAATGGAATTGTCTGTAGAAGACACAGTTGAATATAGATATGCTTTACGAATGAGTGAGCCCCCATTTCTATTTTTATTAGATAATATTACGCCGGCGGTTCAGAGGTCGGATACGTTCATGAGATGTGCTTTACCAGCAAAATTGAAATTAGAAATCGTATTGTACATGCTTGCTAATGGAACCAGTTTGCGTACTTTAGCGCACATGTTCAGAACATCAAAAGCTAGCATATCAACGATGATTTCTGAAGTTTGTGATGCAATTTACGAAACACTCAAGGATTATATACAGGTAAGAAAAAAACCTAATATGTGAATTATGTATTTATTATGTAATCAAAAAACACTACAGTAATGAACGTATTAAACCAGCCCTAGTCATTTGTTGTTGAGTTCAGAATAGCCAATTCCAATATATCGCCATGTAGGTCATTAGATTGATCTACCGTAGATTCGTCATTATTACTATCCAAGGATGGTCCTGAAACTGAGCTATTTATGACCACTGTTGAAGGTATATGATATGTTGCTGGTGAAGCTGCTGGAGGAGAATATAAGACGCTACTTAAATGATTCTTTAAAAGAGTTACATACCAAGTTCAAGCTAACAAATCCCCAAAGCAAAATAAGTTACTCCAGTTTTTGCAAAAAACAACCGTTTTGGATTTTGAAACCTGACGTAAATAAGCGTGAAACCTGTCTTTGTATTGAACACGAAAATATGGAATTAATTGTGACGGCACTTATATATACAATATTCCTAAACAAAAACGACGAAAGCTCGATGCCAAGGCTAAACCTTATATTTTTGTAGGTTATGGTGAGAATTGTAAGGGATATAGGCTTAGTGACCCATCTGATCCTCGCATTGTCATTTATTCAAGGAATGTTTCCTTTATTGAATGCGAGTTTCATGTAAACCACACACAGGGGGTTGAATTAAGGAATCAAAATAATTCAATTTTATATCACAATTTAAATAATTCTAATGATAATGGTATTTTTAATAATAATGAGTCAAATAATTTAATTAATAATGACATTCCAAATTTATTAGAATTAAATGAGAATAACTGTGATATTAATGATAAGATTAGTGATAGGTCTAATGGATCCTCTGATGTTTCAGATGCTGACCTAACGCCACCTGCGTGGTCCCCGCTATCTGACCAGTACTGTATTGGCCAAGGCAGCTCTTCCGGTGAAGGTGATGAAGTGTTTTCTCTGCCGGAACCGGAGTTTGTATGTCAAGGAGGAGAGCCGACTACATCGGAAAGTACTACCGATGCGTCTAGCTCACAGCGCCCTGTACGTAGTACCAGAGGTAAATTGCCAGAGAAATATTCTCTTTACGACCTATCTACTATGTTGGCTGAGGCTAGTTCACTGGACGATCCTACTTCCTACGAGGAGGCCATGTGTTCACCAGACAAAGAAGAATGGTGCAAGGCTATGAAATGTGAGTATGATGCTCTTATTAAAAATCATGTATGGGAGTTAGTAGATCCACCAAAGCAAGGTAACATTATTAAATGCAAATGGGTCTTCAAGAGAAAGTTTGATGCCGCGGGTACATTTAATAAGTTTAAAGCTAAAGTAAGGCCAATATAAGCGTAGACAAAATGTAAACAAACAAACGAGAGGTCGTTCGCCAGTTACGTATACCTACGGCGTCATGGAAAAAAAACACTTTCATTGCAAGATCGCAACCTTGCCCCTCCAGCAAACGGCCATCGTACCAGTGCGTAGTCAGCGAATTCCACGGAATTGCATCACGTCCGAAGAAACGTGACATCAGGCATCGCTTAGATTTTAGTATGAAAATGTAAGATATAAAAGCTAATGTAATAATGAGAAGTTCGTTCATTATTCCTGTCGTCTAACATCGACGCAGGATGTTAGTTAGGGTAGGTTAGGTTAGCCTTAGGTAGTCATAATGTAAATCGCTGCGTCTAAAATCGACGTAGCATTAGGTTAGGATTGTCATTAGATCTGTGTTCCAAGATTGACGCAGGAATAAGTTAGGCTTAAGTACTTTCAAAGTAAAATTAGTATTAATCAAAAGTCTTCGTTTCTTTCCGTCAACCCATCCCAGCTGCCGCAATCGTAAGTGGCACAGTCGAAGGATACTTTAAAGGACCTGCGTGCGGCAGAAACAGGAGGGGATCTTAAACTTCAGATCAAGACTGGAAGGAGCGGAGTAACCACGGGAATGGATTTCATGTGAGTGCATCAGAATCGTTCTTATGTTGCTTCCTTGATTCCGCTAGTTCCTATACCTAATTTAGCCTATATTTCCTTTATACCATTCCAATATTTAAGAGCCTTTTGGGTTTTATTGGGTTATGGTAGTAGTAGTAGGATAGGGTAATCGATCTTGATTGCCACCCCTTAGAATAGGCTTCAGGGTCTCACATCGTGTAAGATCTACCGAAGAAATCCCTTTTAGTCTTTCAGGGCAATCTATCTTGATTGTCAACCAATAGAATAGGTTTCGATCTTGTTTCGATATTTCGAAAAATCTCGATTTCCGCGATGTAATCTAATAGATAGGCGCTTTAAAATGTAGGTGTATTACGGTCACGAATTATCATACATCGTCAAATATAGAAAATGATTAAATACGTTTATTACATTATAATAGAGTCAAATTTTAACGCCGGCTATACTGACTATATATTTTCTGATTTCGCTGATGATTCAATACGTATTATTGTCTAGGTCAAGAATACCTTTTGTAGGAATAATTACGCTGACATGTCCGAGTATCTAATTCTTGTCATGAAATAGTATTTGCTAGATAATTAAAATCCAAGATTCACTTAGGTTAGAAGAAAGGGTTTATGGTAGTAAAACCATGGACTTAATGAGTAGGTAGGTACTTACTAGGTGCAACCGTGCATCACCTCGTAGCTCCGTAAGAAAAGCCCATTTTTGAAATAACTCTCTAGTTGTCAGTTATCAAATAATTACGCCAAATTGCATCAGGAATTACTTTTACTTTGACAAAATTTTATTTCTAGAATTCTTTCAAGATCCTTTAGGATTCCTAATACAATCCAAGATTATCCCTAACCGTTCCTTGCAACCAATGAGATACTATTCTGGTGTCTACGATAGAGACAGAATGTCCGAAGCAAAAATCTGGTACGGGGTACCCAATCCCACAGCTGTAATAAAAATTAGCCACTCGTCATCAAGTTCATGGAGCCTAGAAAAACCTATCAACTCAATTCAAACAGAAGCCACATCTGGAGAAGACTACCTACAATCTGGTCTGCAAGACTACACAATGATCCGAGTATAAAAAATATATCGCTATTTCTGAATATACTTACTTCTTCTTAAACTGCAAACGGATGCTGATGACAACCGTCGTACGAGGGAAGGTTAGTTATTCGGTCACCTGCAACGAGGATCCCTTTATGAATATCCACGATTGATCTTCGAAGACAAGATATTGGAAAGAAGGACCTTGACGAAGGAAGTGGTTCGACGATATAGGGGAATGGACGCAGAAATAAAGAGAATAGCACATGACCGGAAAAGTTTTCTCCGAATGATCGCCGAACTTCAGTTTGAAGATGACACCGTGATGATGATGATGATCGCTATTCCTAATGGATGTCAAGGAATCCATGTATCTCATGAAGCTGTTGAAGAATTCCACCCAGGATCTATGAAAAAGACTCAGAGACGAGAACATTTTAGAAGACCAGGCTCGGCAACATTTTTTAACATTAAAAAATAGTTGCCTCTCTTAGGGCGGAGGAGTTACGTATACCTACGGCGTCATGGAAAAAAATCACTTTCATTGCAAGATCGCAACCTTGCACCTCCAGCAAACGGCCATCGTACCAGTGCGTAGTCAGCGAATTCCACGGAATTGCATCACGTCCGAAGAAACGTGACATCAGGCATCGCTTAGATTTTAGTATGAAAATGTAAGATATAAAAGCTAATGTAATAATGAGAAGTTCGTTCATTATTCCTGTCGTCTAACATCGACGCAGGATGTTAGTTAGGGTAGGTTAGGTTAGCCTTAGGTAGTCATAATGTAAATCGCTGCGTCTAAAATCGACGTAGCATTAGGTTAGGATTGTCATTAGATCTGTGTTCCAAGATTGACGCAGGAATAAGTTAGGCTTAAGTACTTTCAAAGTAAAATTAGTATTAATCAAAAGTCTTCGTTTCTTTCCGTCAACCCATCCCAGCTGCCGCAATCGTAAGTGGCACAGTCGAAGGATACTTTAAAGGACCTGCGTGCGGCAGAAACAGGAGGGGATCTTAAACTTCAGATCAAGACTGGAAGGAGCGGAGTAACCACGGGAATGGATTTCATGTGAGTGCATCAGAATCGTTCTTATGTTGCTTCCTTGATTCCGCTAGTTCCTATACCTAATTTAGCCTATATTTCCTTTATACCATTCCAATATTTAAGAGCCTTTTGGGTTTTATTGGGTTATGGTAGTAGTAGTAGGATAGGGTAATCGATCTTGATTGCCACCCCTTAGAATAGGCTTCAGGGTCTCACATCGTGTAAGATCTACCGAAGAAATCCCTTTTAGTCTTTCAGGGCAATCTATCTTGATTGTCAACCAATAGAATAGGTTTCGATCTTGTTTCGATATTTCGAAAAATCTCGATTTCCGCGATGTAATCTAATAGATAGGCGCTTTAAAATGTAGGTGTATTACGGTCACGAATTATCATACATCGTCAAATATAGAAAATGATTAAATACGTTTATTACATTATAATAGAGTCAAATTTTAACGCCGGCTATACTGACTATATATTTTCTGATTTCGCTGATGATTCAATACGTATTATTGTCTAGGTCAAGAATACCTTTTGTAGGAATAATTACGCTGACATGTCCGAGTATCTAATTCTTGTCATGAAATAGTATTTGCTAGATAATTAAAATCCAAGATTCACTTAGGTTAGAAGAAAGGGTTTATGGTAGTAAAACCATGGACTTAATGAGTAGGTAGGTACTTACTAGGTGCAACCGTGCATCACCTCGTAGCTCCGTAAGAAAAGCCCATTTTTGAAATAACTCTCTAGTTGTCAGTTATCAAATAATTACGCCAAATTGCATCAGGAATTACTTTTACTTTGACAAAATTTTATTTCTAGAATTCTTTCAAGATCCTTTAGGATTCCTAATACAATCCAAGATTATCCCTAACCGTTCCTTGCAACCAATGAGATACTATTCTGGTGTCTACGATAGAGACAGAATGTCCGAAGCAAAAATCTGGTACGGGGTACCCAATCCCACAGCTGTAATAAAAATTAGCCACTCGTCATCAAGTTCATGGAGCCTAGAAAAACCTATCAACTCAATTCAAACAGAAGCCACATCTGGAGAAGACTACCTACAATCTGGTCTGCAAGACTACACAATGATCCGAGTATAAAAAATATATCGCTATTTCTGAATATACTTACTTCTTCTTAAACTGCAAACGGATGCTGATGACAACCGTCGTACGAGGGAAGGTTAGTTATTCGGTCACCTGCAACGAGGATCCCTTTATGAATATCCACGATTGATCTTCGAAGACAAGATATTGGAAAGAAGGACCTTGACGAAGGAAGTGGTTCGACGATATAGGGGAATGGACGCAGAAATAAAGAGAATAGCACATGACCGGAAAAGTTTTCTCCGAATGATCGCCGAACTTCAGTTTGAAGATGACACCGTGATGATGATGATGATCGCTATTCCTAATGGATGTCAAGGAATCCATGTATCTCATGAAGCTGTTGAAGAATTCCACCCAGGATCTATGAAAAAGACTCAGAGACGAGAACATTTTAGAAGACCAGGCTCGGCAACATTTTTTAACATTAAAAAATAGTTGCCTCTCTTAGGGCGGAGGAGTTACGTATACCTACGGCGTCATGGAAAAAAATCACTTTCATTGCAAGATCGCAACCTTGCACCTCCAGCAAACGGCCATCGTACCAGTGCGTAGTCAGCGAATTCCACGGAATTGCATCACGTCCGAAGAAACGTGACATCAGGCATCGCTTAGATTTTAGTATGAAAATGTAAGATATAAAAGCTAATGTAATAATGAGAAGTTCGTTCATTATTCCTGTCGTCTAACATCGACGCAGGATGTTAGTTAGGGTAGGTTAGGTTAGCCTTAGGTAGTCATAATGTAAATCGCTGCGTCTAAAATCGACGTAGCATTAGGTTAGGATTGTCATTAGATCTGTGTTCCAAGATTGACGCAGGAATAAGTTAGGCTTAAGTACTTTCAAAGTAAAATTAGTATTAATCAAAAGTCTTCGTTTCTTTCCGTCAACCCATCCCAGCTGCCGCAATCGTAAGTCGCCTAATGAAGGGGTAAACAACACTTTGGTCTTCTGTAAAAAATATTATATTATCAGATGTACCTATGTAAGTATTGAAGTTCCGTCAAGGGCTACGTTTACGTATTAATATGTTTGAAGATGAAGCCCGGAATTTTTGATCTTAGAAAATAATCACTCGTAGCCGTTGCAATAGTTTAGTAAACACCAACAGTATTTTTCAGTCATTAGTTGCAGAATTCGGTTTAGTTTTGCTTACAGTCTGAACAACTGTGTGATTTGGAAAGTCGATAGATATGATTATTTTATTATATTTAATTCAAAGGCAAAGAAAATAAACAAATGAAGTAATAATTAATGTTTTTATTAAATTTTTTTTCACAAATTCTTAAGGTTCACATAGCAATTGTGTAATTATTTGCAACATTAATTGATCCTTGATTACTGAACTACTAAGTACATAATATACATATTTACATACGTTAGTACTAATATAGTAGGTACTATTATGCATATAACAAGTTTTTTTTTGTTTATATTTTTATACGACTGTCTGAAAAAAGGAGTATATTGTTTTCAGGGTTCATGTATGTATGCATGTATGTATGTGAGTTTGTATATTCCACCAAAACTTGCATAGTTCAATATATATATAAAATGTGCAGTCATATTTTTTAATCTTTTAAAATAATTCACTTGTTAATCTGAAACTTCCGATTCTGAAAAGTCTTCAGATTCAGAAGTTTCAGAGTCTGTAACATTTATAATAAAACTATCTGTCACATCATCGATAGTGAAATCAATTTTATAAAATTTTTCTTCTTCTTTTATTGTATGCTCTATACATTTTTGCCATCGAAGAGGCGTTACCCTATCGATGGCTTCTTTTAATAATCGTTTCACATTTTCGAATTTAATTACAAACAAACAATAACTTCCACTATGAATAACGATATCAAATACAGTACATCCAGCGAGCGCGTTCCGAAATGGAATGAGTGAACGGCAAATGGCGGACCGACGCGTAAAATGTTACTTACCGCTATGTTTCGCCGCGCCGGTGAGACGTCACGACTTTTATTATGAAATCCACTGTCGATCACGTAAGCGCGTCGCGCGTAAGTCTATCACTATGCGCGAAAGAGACAGTTATAGTTGTGGCGTAGTTAGTTGTTTTCGTGAGGGTTTCATAGTGAAGGTACGTCAATGAACTTTTGTCCACGCTTATATTGGCCTTACTTTAGACTGGTTGCTCGTGGTTTTAGCCAAAAACAGGGAATAGATTACTCTGATACTTATTCTCCTGTAGTTAGGCATTCTACATTAAGAATTTTGTTTTCTCTTGCAACAGAGCTCGATTTGCAATGTAATCATATAGATGTTACTACAGCATTTTTACATAGTGAATTAGAAGAAACAATTTTTATGGAGCAGCCAAAAGGTTTTAATAACCTCAATAATAACAAAGTTTGTATGCTAAAGACTTTTCATATACGGCTTGAAACAAGCAAGCCGTGTATGGAATTCTAAAATACATAAAGTATTATGTGCAAATGGATATGAGCAGAGCAAATGCGAGCCCTGTATTTATATAAAAAGGTCTGATAAAGAGTTTGTCATAATAGCTCTATATGTTGATGATTTTTTATGTATTCCATAACAATTGTATAGACAATGTTTTATCATCATTACAAAAACATTTTGAAATTCAACATATAGGAGAACTTAAGAATTGCTTAGGTATAAATGTAACTAGGCAAAAAGACCTTTTAATTTTAGATCAGTCAGACTATATCAAACGTCTATTGGCTAAGTTTAAAATGAGTGAGTGTAAGCCTGTAACTACACCACTAGCTGTAAATTCCAAATTTGATAAGTCAGAAGGAATGTTTAGATGATGATATCTATAAGTATAGACAGCTGTTAGGTTCTTTAATGTACTTATCCGTCTGTACTAGACCTGACATATCATATGCTTGTAGTCAACTTAGCCAATATAGTACATGCTTTGATATGGATCATTGGCATGCTGCTAAACGAGTGTTAAGATATTTAGCAGGGACAGTAAATTATGGCCTTTATTTCTGTAAAGGAAATAATTTAAATGTAAGTGCCTATGCAGATGCAGATTGGGCCAATGATCTATGTGATCGCAAATCTTATACAGGTTTTGTCATTAAAATGGGTGGCAACGTTGTTAACTGGGAATCTAGAAAGCAACGTTGCATAGCTTTGTCTAGTGCGGAAGCTGAGTATTTGGCAATCAGCGATGTGTGCAAAGATATCTGTTTTGTTAGGAGTTTCTTGTTAGAACTTGTTAACAAAACTTTAAATGTTGTAGTATACAATGACAGCCAAAGTGCTCAGAAATTGTTACTGGTAAAAGAATACTCACATAAAAGAACAAAACATATAGATTTGCGCTACCATTTTGTTAAAGACCTTGTACTTAAAGGTTTAATAAATGTAAAGTATTTACCAACAGACAAAATGGTAGCAGATGTGTTAACAAAACCATTGAGTAGTGTTAAACATAATAATTGTGTATCTGATTTGAATCTAATGTGTATTAACTAGCTGTTATGTTTGTTTTCGATAGGGCTTTGCAGTTTTTATGTGTGTTTATTGTTCTGTACATATATGATCTGCTCATCATGTTAGATAGAGCCGTCTCTTAGTGGTAGAGTTAACTTTATCTGATGTAGAGCATAAGGAGGAGTGTTAGAAATATATTATTTGTCTATGCTCTACCTCAGACTCTTTGACTTAAGACACAATTGACATTGACAAGCCTCCTGTCAATCTTTATTTTTTATTCCTTATTTGACCGTCTTGTGATTTGTGCCGTCTCCATTTATAATACCGTAAAATGGGGTGTTAAGGGATTACGGGGTGGGTTAAAGCATTACAAGGGACATCAAACCAGATTAAATTCAAACCTTAATATTAAGAATTTACGGCTATGGATTCCCGCACAATTTATTTATTTATAATTTTGGTAATATTTAATTCTATGTGCTAGCAACACCAAGTATCCATGCCACGAAAATTAAGAAAAAAAACCATTTCAAAGTCAAGCGGCAAAAAGCACCGATTTTTTATGTGTTTTAACTTTGATTTTATAGCAAAAGTACTGTGTTTTGGGTAATTTAAGTTATAGGAAACTGTCACCTAATCGTCGAAGCTTAAGAGGAACCAAAAAAGTAAGTTATATTTGCCGATTAAAATCTGTACTACATATTCTAAAATATCAACTGAAAATAATGTATTTTTGGGGTGAATAGGGCTGTGTAAAGGGGTGAGTCGGGACAGGAATGAGGTGAAACGGGACCGTGAATGGGGGGAGTTGGTTCGAGAATGAGGTTTCTAGGGACGTTAGAGGGGTGTGTTGGGTTACTTTACGTAGGGTTGTCAATTTGCAGTAAAAACAAATGTTTTTTATACGGTAGGTTAAATTAGAAAAATAAATAAAGTACTTAATAATAAAATATTGAATAGAAAGAGCAACGGCGAACTTCCATACATCAATATTATTGAGAAAAAATAATTATGTACACGTGTGAAAAAAATATGTTTTTATAAGCGTCGAATATGAAGCTCACAGCAGCTAGAATTTTTTTTTATGAGCCTAGAAAAAAAAGATATTTCGTTTTAAAGTTTTGTAGGTTATGTGGTAATGTCCATAGAGGTAATATATCTCTATGGGTAATGTCACTTCTAAAAATGACAACCGGAAGAAAGCCACAAAAACAAAGACAGATGACAACCACAGACCAGTAAAACATTCGGCACAACCACAGACAATCAGCATCAGTGCTGCCATAATATTCTTTCAATTCTTACCATTGTGTTAAAGATTATTAAATAATGTATGCAAGAAAAATCACTTAAATAATATAAAATACACTAAAAAAAGAGCAATACTATTATTTATGCAAACATTAATCAGACGAAATAATTAAAATTTTTAAAACGATACAAAATAATCTATTAATTTAGATTTATTCTAGCTACTAGGTAGCTTATACATAAAATGGTAACACTAAACTGAGAAACGGGAACTAAATAATCAAAAAAGATTCCCTAAATATTTTATTTTTTTACCTAGGTTCAATTAATTAAGGTGAATACTTAATAAAATA
Source organism: Erebia ligea (assembly GCA_917051295.2). Classification (NCBI taxonomy): domain Eukaryota; kingdom Metazoa; phylum Arthropoda; class Insecta; order Lepidoptera; family Nymphalidae; genus Erebia; species Erebia ligea. Next base: position 8,001,855 of record OU785241.1, read on the forward strand.
TAAAAAAATAAGCAAATTACTTTCATCTTTACCTTACTTGTGTACAATCAAGATTTAGTAAATGTGGTCAATAATAATTTCGCCGTTGCTCTTTTACACCTAGCCAAAATTTTGTTTCGCAGTATTAAATTTAAGTAACATATTATTATAATTTTCTTTTGTTTTTTTAATTAAAGGACATGACCAGTAACTGCCCTCCGATTCGGGACAATGTGCAGGATTTCCGTTTTTACAGTAAGGTTTAAAAATTAAAACCGAAATTACTATGGATTTATTATTCCGAATAAGGTCAAGGTTAAAATGTCTATAAAAACAATACGTTTATTGTTTAAATCTTGAGCGTCCGGTTTCCTCTTTAAGCACTACTCCATTTTGACGTTCCGTTTTATCCATGCCTAATAATAATCTTGTTACCCTACATGAATACCATATAAGTACCTTAGTCACTATATTATGAGTGATTTATTTTTGATCAATTAAATAGTAATGAAAAGGAAACGTATGTTTTGTTTTTATTATTTTTGTTAGTTGACAAGCCTCAAACGAACAAAGCATTTTTAAATAACCACTGCATTTATAGGAACGTAACGCCCTCTGGCATTGCATCTGTCTGCCATCTGTGGTCGAATAGTTGAACAAACTCGCTAACCAAAACGTTTAGCGCCATCTGTTGTCGAATAGTTGAAAAGATTCGCCAGCGCCATCTAGTGTGGCAGCAGTACAATGTGGCGTGATTTTTAAAGGAATTATATAATTCTTGCAAATATAGTTTTATTATTCCAGTATTGTCCTCATCCATGCCCAAATAATGCAAAGCTTAATTATTTTCCTGAGAAACGTGGTTAGCAATACTTAAAATATTTTTTTAGACTCGCTCACCACAACAACTAGTGCCATCTAGTGTGGGAAAGCAGTTTTTTGGGGAAACTTCTTTTATTTATTTTCTCAGTTTTCAGAGCCTTCAGACTCCTGAAGCTTTTTTATCTGAAAACTATAAAATATAAAAATTACAATAATAAAGAGTTCATTGCTGCACATTAATTTTTGATATCTAGGCAAGCTCCCATAGTTGCGCTGGTCAAGTCCTTTGATTAATCTTTACAGGATGCCGAGGGTTTATACACCTAAGCCGGGTGCACAAATTCGGAAAAAATATAATGAGCTTATTATAAATGAAGCTCTAGACGAACTCTCAAAATCAGGTGCTTCCATAAATTCTGTAGCACAAAAATATGGTATCTCAAAATCAGTGCTTGGCCGTCACAAATTACAAGAAATGAAATCTTCTGGCGGTCAAACTGCGCTGTCTGTGGATGCTGAAAAATATATAGTTAAAAATTTAAATACGTGCGCTGAATGGGGTTACCCATTAACTACATTGGACTTACGCTATGTGGTAAAGATGTATCTGGATTCTTTGGGAATACAACATAAAAGATTTAAAAATAACCTTCCCGGTACGGATTTTGCGGATGGTTTTCTCAAGCGCAACAAAAATGATATTTCTAAAAGGATTTGTCAAAATATTAAAAGAGCAAGAGCAAAAGTTGCTCCACAAGTAATAAAAGAGTACCATTTGGAACTAGAAAAATCCATCGCAAATGTACCTCTGTCAAATATTATTAATTATGACGAGACGAATTTAACCGATGATCCTGGTCGTAAGCAAGTCATCGTTAAAAGAGGCAGTAAATACCCTGAAAGGGTGATGAATCACACTAAAGGCTCAGTATCATTGATGATGGCTGCTACGGCAGACGGAGAAACATTGCCACCTTATGTGGTGTACAAAGCCACCGACCTATATAATACTTGGATTGCAAATGGGCCGAAAAATGCTAGGTACAATCGTTCTGGATCCGGTTGGTTTGACGGAGACATTTTCACCGATTGGATCAAGACGATCGTAATACCAATGTTTGAAAGTAGACCGGGCAAAAAAATTCTGATTGGCGACAATTTGTCTTCTCACCTTTCAGTTGCTCTTATCAACCTGTGTAAAGAAAAGGACATACATTTTGTATTCCTGCCAGCCAACTCCACACACTTGACGCAGCCTCTAGACGTGGCGTATTTTAGGCCCATGAAAGCAGCGTGGAGACACATACTGGAAAAATGGAAAAAGACAGACGGAAGGACACTTTCGACTATTCCAAAGGGTTGTTTTCGTAGGCTATTAAAACTATTAATAGAGCAACTCCATGCTAATTCAGAAAGTAACGTCAAAGCTGGGTTCAGAAAGACTGGTATTGTTGACCCAATGGACTTATTGTGATGTCTATACGACGTGTTTTAAAGTAAAATTAAAATTATAATTTTCAAAGATGTGCAGATTTAACGTAAAAAATGAAGAAACTTTTATTAATCAAAATGCTGGAACTGGAAATAGGGCTTCAATCGAAGAACTTAATTTTCATATGAACACAACGAATATTATATTATCAATGATTGTGGTTCTTCTACTCATCGGTGCTTCCATATTTATGTATAGAATCTACAAGAAATGCCACTATAATTAGACACACTAAGGGAATCCTTTGTATTGATGGAGACGGATGAGTCCGAAGTCGAGCGCTTGATCAATTCTCTTAAAAATAATTGTGCAGCAGGTTGGGATGGTATCTCGTCTAGATTTTTAAAAAAGTACATAGATGTAATTGTTCCCCCACTCACATACATTTGCAACCTCAGTATCAAAAAAGGTATTTTCCCTGACCTGTTTAAAAAAGCGCTTTTGCATCCCATTTTTAAATCTGGCGATAGAGACCGTGCCGAAAATTATAGGCCTATCTCGATCTTGCCAGCTATGTCAAAGATTCTCGAGAAAATCATCAATTTGAGGCTCGTTTCCTATTTAGAATCTTGTAACTTATTATCAATTAACCAATTTGGCTTTCGTAAGAAACGGTCCACTGCGGATGCTGTACACAGCCTTGTTGACCATTTAGTGGGCAAACTCGATAAAGGACAAAAGTGCGTAGCTTTGTTTTTGGACTTGTCTAAGGCTTTCGACACCGTCTCCGTACCTATCTTAATTTCTAAGCTTGAGACTCTTGGCATTCGAGGTAACCAGCTTGCTCTCTTTCAGAGTTACTTGACAGGTAGAACCCAATTTGTGAAGATAGATTCCTATACTAGCTCTGAGTTACCAATCACACATGGAGTACCTCAAGGCAGTATTCTTGGCCCAAGCTTATTTTTGGTTTACGTGAACGATTTATGTAACATTCATCTTGATCATGGCAAGATATTTTCCTATGCTGACGACACAGCTTTGATTTTTTCTTCTGACACCTGGTCTGACACGTATCGACTTGCTCAAAGTGGCTTTGACACAGTAAGGGAATGGCTTAATAACAATCTTTTAACATTAAATATTTCTAAAATAAAATGCATAAATTTTTCCATTCGTAATTCTACACTTCCACCTAGTAACTCTTTACTAAAGCTAGTTGCCTCGACACCGCAGTTTAACCACACACCTGACAGTGATCCCGTTTTTGTGGAAAATGTCACCTCTATAAAATATCTTGGCATAGTAATTGACTGCAACTTAACTTTTAAAAATTACATTGAACACCTTTCTAACAGAGTACGTAAACTTATCTATATTTTCAAACAACTTCGTCACTCAGCTGATCCTGAAATTTTAAAAATGGTCTATCAAGCACTATGTCAATCTATTATAGGCTATTGCATAACAGTCTGGGGAGGTGCAGCTAAAACACATCTTATTCAAATCGAACGTGCACAAAGAGCTGTATTGAAGGTGTGTTGCTTTAAACCCCGTTTGTATCCTACTAATATGCTTTACGAGTATTGTCAAGTATTAACTGTACGGCAATTATTTATTCTGGCTACAGCTCTTAAACAACATTCTCTGACGTGCTTCACCCGTGATTGCCCCAGTCGTAGACCTCAGCTTGCTAGCTATGGTAAACTAAAGACTGCTTTTAGTCGTAGGTTTTTTGTCTTCCTCGGACCTCACCTCTATAATAAGTTGCATAGAATTATCTCTCTGCATTCTTTAAATCACCATAATTACAAAGATGCACTTAAGAATTGGCTTCTTAAGCAAACATACTCGACCACTGAAGGACTTTTGGAGATTCTAGTTTAATCATTACTTACTTAAATTAATACACACACACCCACACACACACACACAATACTCATTCACACACAACACAAACACACACACACTCACTCACTCACACACACAACACCCATACACATGCAAACTCAAGCCTACACGCAGTTGCAGTGTTGTCATTTTTCTTGTGTCTCTGAGTTGGAAGCCCTGTTTTCCGAGACACAGTTCTAACTAGTTCGGAAAACAGGTGCACAATAATATTTAATAATTGCATGTCAACTATGTTCATTAGTTATATCCTAGTTGTAAGGCTAAAATGTTATTTAGTTGTCCCACTCTGTTTTATTGAAAATAAATTTATTTATTATTATTATTATTTATTATAATTGGATACGAGCTGAAATAAGAGAAGACACGCTACGTCGCTCGGTGAGCCGACGATTCAAAGAATTGAGAAAAGCAGATGCGGAACAATAAATAAAATGTGTAAAGTGCAAATAAATAATTAATCAGTGAAAAGTGCAGTGTCTGGTATATATATATATTTTTATTGTCATGTAGGTACGAAACTATTATAAAATATTATATTGTATATTTATTAATCTCATTCATATATGGCAGATATTTGTAAAAATTTTATGAAAATTTATTAGAAATAAGGAAATACCTGATAAAAATAGGCCCACAAAGACGCCAAACTGGCAGTATTAGTTCTAAGAAACTAGAAGAGTCAAATATAATTTTGAACAGTTTTGAGAAGGAATTGATAGATTTACGTAAAAAGTCACTAAGTGAAAGTGACTGGGTTTTAATAAATAGTTATACGGAAGAAATTCATAAGTTATTTAAGGAAATTAGAATTTTATGTAATGTACCTTTACTTAGCAAAATGGAGACCTTTAACCTAAAAACTGCCGTCTCTTTATTACCTATAATGAATGATAAGGAGGAGGTAACTAAACAACTAATCTCATCAATCGAAATGTACAGTAGCATGCTTGAGGAAAAATCAAGACCGATACTTATAAACTTTATTTTAAAAACTAGACTATCGGAAGGTGCAAAGCTGAGATTATCCCAAAAATACGAAACAATAGAGCTCCTAATTAATGATATGAAAAAACATTTACTAACTAAAAAATCTTTTACAGCTTTACAACAACAATTGTTGAGGTGCACACAAAACCAGAAAAATGTGGAGGACTATGGCAAAGACATAGAAAATTTATTTTTAGAGCTGACTATCTCGCAAGCCGACGGGGATGATAATAAATTTGAAATTTTAAAGGAAATTAATGAAAAAACAGCAATTAATCGGTTTGCTACCGGATTGCGAAATAGTCACCTCAGTACAATAATTTCAGCTAGGAATTACGTAAGTTTAAAAGATGCAATTCGAGGTGCGAAGGACGAGCAGATTTCTACATTTTCAGAGGATAGTATTATGAAGATAGGTCGTAATAAACATTTTTCGCAGATGACCTACCACACGAGAGGACATAATACTCAAGGTAGAACTGGTTACAATAATCGTAACTATCACCATGGCCAGTACAATCAGCGTGGTCACCCTACTCGCGGAAAATTCAATTTTTCTCGCGGCCGCGCACAGCCTTCATATTACAGTCCCGCGACACAACATATCACAGGGAATAGAGGTAGGTATTCTTTTTCTAATCGCGGACGTAAATACAATGTTTCTCGTATTAATTATATGAATTCGGACATGCAACAACAACCCACGGCCAGTATTAAAAATACTACAGAAACCGATTTAAATCCTAAAAATCAGTTTTTTCGTGAATACTAACGACATTAAAAGTAATAATCATGCCCAAATATGTCATTACAACAATTATAATTCCATACAATTGTCACTTGGTAACAATTTATGTAGTTGGTTAGTAGATACCGGCGCATCGCTCAGTGCCGTGAAATACGAACAGTTATCACAACAAAACATTCCATTCCATATAGGGAAAGTAAAGATAAACGGAGTGTGTGGGGAACTTTGTTCGGTAGGTTACGTTGATCTAAAGTTATCATTTATGGATCAAATATTTACACATAGATTTCATGTATTTAAAAACTTATGTTGTTCGACTGACGGAATTTTAGGTATGGACTTTTTGAAAAAGTATAGGGGTAAATTAAATTTGGAACTAGATACCTTAAAGTTATTTAATAATGACATCGAAACTACTTTATCATTGCAACCGGGACTCTTATAAAATAATAAATATGTATGCTTACCGCCTAGATCAGAATCTTTACATTTAGTGTCAACGCACTTAAAGGAAGAATGTGTGGTTTTACCGAAAGAATTATGCGAGGGAGTATTTTTGGCTGCAACTATCTCATGCCCAAGGTCAGGCAAAATACCTATTCAAATATTAAATACACGCGAAGAAGAAGATAACAGTCCGTAAACCCGTAAACCGACATTTTAAGAACTTTTGATGAGCTTTGTGCATGAGATATTAGTATTATAACAAAAAGAAAATTAAAACATTAAAGATTAATCCCTCCTTAGTAGACTGTTGCAAATAAAAATTTAATTTTATTGAAATATAATAGTGAAATTCTCATTCTTGCAGAATACGTTTACCATTTTTGCACTTTTGGGTGACACTTTTCACCCATATAAATCCACGAAAAATTATAATAAATGACTTATAAAAAAAAATCAAATCAATGTGCACGATTTATCAAAATTTACGCGTCACAATAACTTAAAAGTTTGACGAAATTACTGATAAAATAAAATTTACCATGAATGTTTAGTATTTATATAACACAAATTGTGTAAAAATAAAGTTCTATAAAATACCTATATGACCAAAAAATATTATCAAAGTCTGATCAAATTCACGTGTGAAATGGTACTGCAGATCGTACGACCGCACGTACGTACGAACTTGACTACGCAAAGTATCAAAGTATCTTTACTGGCCTATGTCGTCTATGTATGAGTGCAGCCTAACGGTCTACTGTGCGGTATACCTACAGATTCCAAAATTGACCGATGGCGAGTATACGGCCTCTTAACTTAAGTTTTTTAAATCAAGAAATAGATAAATTGACAAACTACAGTTTACTTTGTTTCGATAAACCGAAAGTTAACGCGGATAGAGTAAAGAAATTACTTACAGAGTTAAATTTAACTTACTTAAATAATGAAGAACAATAATTGGAAATAGAAAAAATCTGTGCGAAATATTCGGATATTTTTTATTTAGAAGGAGACACATTAACAAAATGTAATATTTATCAGCAATCAATTCATTTGAAACCCGACACGGTACCCGTTTATAAAAAGCAATACCGCTTACCTATATTTCAAAAAGGGGAAATAGAGAGTCAAATACAAAAGTTATTAACTGACGATATTATTGAAGAGACTATGAGCGAGTGGTCTAGTCCTATCCTATTAGTGCCTAAAAAATGTGATACATCCAAAAAAAAATATAGACTTGTAATTGATTACCGGAAACTGAACGAAAATATAGTTGACGATAGATTTCCTCTCCCAAACATAGCAGATATACTTGATTCACTTTCAGGAGCTATATATTTTAGTCATTTGGACCTCCAAAGTGGATTTTATCAAATTGAATTAGAGCCTACTAGTAGAAAATGTACAGCTTTTACTTTTAACAAACAATATCAGTTGAAACGCATTCCAATGGGACTTAAAACGAGCCCCAGTGCATTTTCAAGAGCAATGACTGTCGCATTATCAGGGTTAAACTATGAGAAATGTTTAGTTTATTTGGACGATTTGATATGTTTCGGGCGAAATTTGGAAGGCCATAATAAAAACTTAATGGACATATTTTCAAGACTTCGTAAAGTTAATTTAAAGCTTAATCCAAAAAAATGCGAATTTTTAAAGAAAGAGTAGCCTACCTAGGACTATAATAAATACCTAGGACAATACCTAGACATAGTTAGTATAGGAGAATACCTAGGACATGTTGTAAGTGCTGACGGGGTAAAACCCGATCCTGCTAAAACCTTAGCCATCGAAAATTATCCAACTCCAACCTCAAGTGATGACGTTAAACGATTTGTAGCTTTTTCAAATTATTACCGACGATTTATACCTAATTTTGCAGAAATTGTAATTCCATTAAATCAACTATCTAAGAAAAATACAAAATTTATTTGGACAAAGGAATGCGAAAAATCATTTTTACTATTAAAACAATCTTTAATTTCGCCACCTGTCCTACAGTATCCGGATTTTTCGGATAACAACGAGTTTCAATTATATACTGATGCCTCTAGTATTGCAATAGGTTCTGTTCTGTGTAATAAAGATGGTCGTCCAGTCGCTTATGCGAGTCGAAGCTTAAACAAAGCAGAATTAAACTACCCAACAATAGAAAAAGAAATGCTCGCCATTGTTTGGTCAATTAAATATTTTCGACCTTATTTATTTGGTAAACGTTTCAAGATTTTTTCAGACCATCGGCCATTAATTTATTTGTTTAATATGTCCAATCCGTCGAGCAGACTAACTAAATTTCGTTTAGTTTTAGAAGAATATGACTTTGTGATTGAGTATATAAAAGGGAAGGATAATGTAGCTGCAGATGCATTATCTAGAGTGAGAGTGACATCAAATGAGCTGAAAGATATGAATGAAAAAGTAATCAATATGATAACTAGAAGGCAAAGAAAGGAAATTGAAAGAAAGGAAATGGAAAGAAAGGAAACGGAAAGAAGAGAAAATATTCATACAGATTTGACATCTCCAAACAGTTCCACTGACTGCCGGATTGATCACCCGAAGGTAGTAGAAATGTTTAGGAAACCGCCAAACTCTGTTGAATTATTATTTGTGTCCGAACGAGAATTTAGAATGAAAGAAGCATTCAATGACTCGGATATATTTAAATTTAATAAAAAGGAAATGACTTTATACACTTGCCCAGACTTGCGATCATGTAAAGCGCGAGACGCTTACGTGAGTAAACTGGAGCAGATTTGTAATGAAATGAATATAAAAGAAATTTATATTATAAAACTTGCAAGTAATATTAATATTACAAAATGGTTAACTAAGTTAATAAATGATAGGAAAATGTGGTCCGGACCGCTTTATATATTAAAAGGTATTCAAAGAATAACATCAGATGATGACAAAAAGGTAATTATTAATGACTATCATATTATATTACCAACCAGTGGTCATGCTGGAATTAGACGAATGGTAAATAATATCAAAAAGTCTTATTTTTGGCCTGGCATGGAACGTGACGTCACGGAATTTGTAAGTAAATGTAAAAAATGCCAGATGCAAAAGCATTCTGTGCCAACTAAAGAGCCTATGGTTGTAACTACGATTGCTTTAGGTGCATTTGATAAGATATTTTTAGATATAGTGGGGCCCTTAGATAAGGATTATTATAATAAGGTTTATATTCTTAGTATACAATGTGAACTTACAAAATTCGTTGAAGCTTATCCATTAGAAAGAAAAGATGCAATTTCTGTAGCAAAATCATTTGTAGAGAATTTTATTCTGAAAGGTGTTCCTAGGGAAATTGGAACGGATAGAGGTTCAGTGTTCTTAGCATCAACAATGACAGAAGTTTGCAAATTGCTTAATGTAAAACAATTATTTTCGACAGCTTACCACCATGAGTCAATTGGTGCTCTCGAAAATACTCAAAAACATTTTAAAAATGCGTATCTTCGTATTCAAACAAATAATAACGCTAGAGAGTGGAGTACATGGGTACCATATTGGTGCTTCGCTTATAATACTAGTGTACATACTTCTACAAAATTTACACCATACGAGCTAGTTTTTGGAAAAACTTGTAATTTACCAAGCAATTTTACCAAAGGTGTAGAACCACTTTATAATTGTGAAAACTACCCATTATGTTTAAAATATAGATTGCAAAAATCTTTTGAAGAAGCTAAGAAAAATTTATTATTGTCAAAAGAAACTAGAAAACTTCAATATGATAAACAAATTAAGCTTATTGTGTATAAACAAAATGATTTGATATTGTTACGAAACGAAAATAGTAGTAAGTTACAGAATGTATTCAATGGTCCTTATACAGTTCTAGAAGATATATCACCAAATGTTCGTATTATAAAAGATAATAAAATAGAAATAGTTCACAAAAATAGAACAAAACTATATAAATGTTAGATTAGATTTAAGACATACTTATACATAGATATAAAAATAGAAAGTAAGAACAAAAATTGTTTCTTATACTTAGTCACAAAAAAAAAATTAAAAAGAATTTTTTTTTTCTCTATAAGGAGGGAGATGAGGTGTAGAGATATAAGTTTAGATAATATATAATACTTTAACCTAAATGATAGAGCAGTAATAAACCTAACTACCGAGAAGAGCAGACGTCTTATTTTACCCAAACACACATCCTTACACTATTCCTAAGTAAAATAAAAAAAAAAAGTATTGCTCGGTCCAAGTTTCCAGTTATTACTATATTAGAAGAATAATTAGAATAGAATTTATATATTACCCGTAGTATACATAAGTTCATGTTCGTTAACTGAGTTAATATTTTAACTAAAAATATTATTTTCCTTTTTAGCACGAGGAAGAAGAAGTGGTGCAAAAGGTTAAACCACTTAAAAACTTTATCATAAAGAAAATAGCATCGGGTTATTCTACCCAACGCAAACAAAAACAAAAATTTACAACTGAAGGGGACTATTACATCGAACTCCGCATCCATAACGCTGTCGAAACATCAAAAATAAGCCCAGGTAATCGATGGCGTCACGCTCTTTTTACTTACAAGTCATGTAAGGATACCAACTCAGAAATTTGTATAGCAGCGAACCGATTGGTTGCAGCTGCTAAGGAAGATTTTAAAGGTGTTAAACCCTCGCTATATCCAGCATAAACATTTAACAGCATTTTACTAATTTCAAAAAATAATTACTTTGATTAATCATCTAAATATATATTAACAATAAAGGAATCTCATAATGATGTTTTGTGATATTTGTAATATTACTGTGTCAAAATACTTTTCACTGTAATTTTGGAAAAAGTAATAGTCGGTAGGTGCAAGGTCTGGTGAGTATGGCGGATGAGGGAGAGCTTCCAACCCCAGCTCTTGCAGCTTGGAGACTGTCTGTTGCGCAGTATGGGGTCGCGCGTTGTCGTGAAGGAGCAGTGGGGACGACCGATTGACCAAAGCTGGTTGCAGATGTGCAAGCTTCTCCATCATTCTCTCCAGTTCTTCACAGTACACATCTGCAGTAATGCTCATGCCGTTTTGTAAAAAGCTGTGGTGAATCACACCCGCACTAGACCACCAAACAGTGACCATCAACTTTTTAGGGGTCATTTTTGGTTTAGGGCATTGCTTTGGTGCTGAACCAGGATCTAACCAACTTGCTGAGCGCTTTCGATTGTCGAACAGAATCCATTTTTCGTCGCACGTAACAATTCGTTTCAAAATTCTTTCATTTCTTTGCCTGTTGAGCAGCGCAAGGCAGGTCTCGACGCGTACGTTGCGCTGGCGATCGTTAAGGTCGTGGGGCACCCATCTGTCAAGCTTTTTTACCTTGCCAATTTGTCGCAAATAGATCAATATTGCTTTGATGCTTCCATCAAAAGCTGCTGCTAGCTCAGCTGTAGATTGAGTTTCGTCAACTTCCACAATCGCCTTTAATTCATTATTGTTGACCAAAGTCTCCGGACGACCACGAGCTTCATTTTTGAAGTCAAAATTTCCAGAACGGGACCGGGAAAACCAATAACGGGTTGTGCGTTCGTTTGTAATGTTCTCTCCGTAAACGTTTTTGATGTTACGTGCCGTTTGTGTCGCGTTGGTGCCACGACGGAACTCATATTCCATAATAACACGAATTTTTAAAGTATCCATTATGACGAAAAATGTTGAAATGTAATGAAAATACAACGCTAATCAAAAAACAAAAGACTGAGTTTGTAAAAAGAATGTCATGGTTTTAAAACAAAATTAATTTGAATTTAGAATACACAGCCATTACAAACTTTTTTTTATTTGAAATGACCAGTACTGAAGAAAGGCAATTTCATAGGTAGCAGAGTTATTATTAATTATTTGAAATGAAATAATAAAAATAGTTTTATTCTTTAAATCATGTTTATTTAACAAATAATTTGATTCATGCTACAGCTCCTTCTAAAAAACACTATTTTTATAAAAAATAATATGATGATAATAACAAACAAACAAATAACATTTTAACAATAATTGTTTACATCTGTGGTGTGTATATATGGAGTGGGTAATTTTTGTCATTATTTTAGCAATCAAATTTTCTGTAGCCATCCATAACTTATCCCTGATCGTAATTATCCCTGACTACATACTGAGCACTAACACTGGGAGTATCACTATTTATATTTTCATCTTGCTCTCCACCGCTTAGTCCATAAATATTTATTAAATGAAGCCTTCTTCCAGTTGCTTTACGAATTACATAGGATGTTGATGTAGAAGTGAGGGGTGGAACAGGCTTCAATATTGATAAATTGTATTTTTTCTTTTTTTTCATATCCTTACCAGTTACTTGAACTGGTTTTGCTGCTTGTTTTTGGGCTAAATCCTCACAAAGTTTCTGAAATTCAGTTTCCACGAACCCATTCGCGTCTTGTGCGTAGTAAAATCCGACAGGCTGCATATTGGCTCACTTGAACTCCCATTTAAGTTCACAAACATTAAAGAGGCACTGGGGTATACTCTTGTACAGCCATGGTAATTAATTCAGAATTAAAAGGGTTCACACAGGTTTCTTATGAAAGCGCCATTTTGTTATAACTTTAATCGATATTATATAATAATATTTTGTTGTTTTACTAATGATTTTTGCTTTTAATTACGGTTTAAATATACACTTATTTTAATATAACATAAAACTTTGTAAAATTTTACGTAAATCTGACAAACATATATTTATTTATATTTTGTCGTTATACTATTTACACAATATTTCTAATTAAAAACAAAATAATTCGGTGGCGCGTAAAAACATCATTGTAAAGTTCTGTTAAAAGTACTGAAGCTCATTAAAAATTAAATAATTTCGTTTCCTTATAATATTTATCTAATTTTAGTATTTGTTGTTCAAGTACAGGATATAATTCAAATAATTGATCCAGTTTCAGGCTCAGCCTTTCAGAAAATTGAGAGTTCTGAGGTCAACTTTGGATGTTAGAAAATCTCCATTTTGAAAGCCCATTTCGTCATTTTTAGGGGAAAAAAAAAAAAAAAAAAAATTTGGACTCTATTCCTAATTATCTTTGAAATGATATACCGCAACCCTACGTAATGCTATAAAAATATTTTACTTCGCATTCACTTCTATGGGCGTTTCTTCATTGGACGGCCCGGCCCGGCACCGGCACCGACACCGACAGTATTCAACGACACGACACCGGCACCTACATTCTTCATTGACCGACACCGACACCGACACCGACAAGCTGCGAACCGCGTGAGCCAAGAGCGATGGCAGCGTATAACAAATTGACGACCTCCGTGGCGCAGTGTGTAGCGCTGTTGTCTCAACGTGCGGAGGTCCTGGGTTCGATCCCCGACAGGATCAATTTGGGAATTTATAATTTCTGAATTTTTGGCCCTGGTTTGGCCTGGTGGGACTGGGAGGATTTGGCCGTGGCTAGATTTACGATCCTACCGGCAAAGACGTGCCGCCAAGCGATTTAGCGTTCCGGTATGATGCCGTGTAGAATCCGAATAGGGGTATGGGTTTTAATAATAACTGCCATGCCCTAACAGGTTAGCCCGCTATCATCTTAGACTGCATCGTCACTTACCATCAGGTGAGATCGCAGTCTAGGGCTAACTTGAAGTGGATAAAAAAAAATTATATTTCTTGTAAGTATTTATTATATTTGAGACGCAAAAAAAGAACTACCTATCAGTAAACGGTTTTGGGCGCATCCAATGGGGACTATCGTTTCTTTGCTCACCAGTTGGCGCCACTGTTGACTAAGGTCAGAGGTATAGCTGTCAAAGGCGACTTTATAAGATCGGTGCCGAAACAAAGTTTTAAATCTTGATTCTCATTAAGTTTATTAGTTTATAACAGCTATCTTCATATCGAGTAGCAATGCCGCAATGTTGTGCAATTCCGTTTTGTTCGGAAAAAAGGAGGACACATGTTTCCAAAAGATAAAACTGTTCTAAAACAGTGGCTAGTTGCGATTCGCAGGAATTCGCAGGATTCTGAGGAATTATATAGTTAGGCACTAAATAAATAAAATAAAAAAGAAATTAATTACTTATTAAACTTTTATTTATCCTTCCTTTTCCCTTTAAAACACACTGCTATACAAATAAATACTTATTAAACATTGTAAATCCATACAATGGATATGATACTGAAAGATGGTTGATTTGTTAGTTGAAACTACTAAACAATGGTAACTAGCTAGATATTAGATTAAGTTATAAAACTTCTGAAATAAGCTTATCATTTCTATTTACATAAATTCTCTTTTCATCTTTATTTGTCCAAACAAAAAAATCACAATACTTTCTTTTAGTACCTAACAAGTTTTTGAATTTGAAAATAGTAGGGCTACTTTCTTTCAAGCAATATTCATTATTGATCATTTCTATGTGCTTATAATTATCCACACTGATAAACTCATCTTTTATAGAGAAAGGACATTTCTCTTCCAATACTGTTAGTTCTCCAATTAATCCTTCTGGAGAAACCTGAAATGAAACATCTAATATTAATAAAGAGAAATATTATTAAATTCTAGTCATCTCACACATAGTACCTAATCTGATCCCAAGATAGGTTGTGTTCTCGTTAGAGATACTGTGGTCTGTGGGTACATAACCAGATACATAAATAGTACCAGAGGGCAGAGACCTAGAGCATGCCTAGAGCAAACATCGATGTTCATCAATATCATATAGTAAAAGTGTGTCCTTGATGAGCATGAAACCCATTTAACCTTTCATGCAGAAGTCATATTAGGTAAATATACATAATATATTAGGTAAATATATGTAAAAAGAAAAAAACATAGCTGTTACCTCGGCAAACAAGCATACTTCTGGAAAAAATAAGTTTGTAATACAGTAAACAAACTAACCTCTGAATTAGCAGCTCTTTGAGGCCGCTTATTTTTGCGCCTCTTTTTCTTTTTCTGCTTTCAAAGCGTTCACATTCATCGCCAAATAATCCATATTTGCGCTATTTTCACGAAGGAGATCACTTTTCAACAGGTAAAATATAGAAATTAAAATAATTTGTCACGAAGCCCGCCAAAACCAGTGAAAAGTGAATGATAATGGACCTCACGCGACACTAGCGCCTCTAGTGGCAAATTCACACGCGATAGTCCCCATTATAAAAGTAAGATATTTAGACGGCGTGTATTACAATTTATTTGAAAAACTAACCAATAACCCGAATAAGTTTTTCAATTATTTCCGTATGAGTAAAGCAGCTTTGATTATTTACTAATGAACTTGTTCGAAAAATGCAAATGAATTGTGTACTAGAGCGACGGGGGCGCGGGGCGGGGTCACTGATCACGCCACTCGCACGCCCACATGGACGTTTGTATGCGTACACAACACATGCGCAACGATGCCGGCCCGACACCAGTGGGAGACTTGCTACCGACGACATGCCGGCGCCGGCGCCGACATGTCGGTGCCGGGCCGGCCCAGTGAGACAGCGTGCCATACAACTTCATACAACTATGCATCCACTAATGTCGGTGTCGGTGCCGGGCCGGGGCCGGGCCGTGCAATGAAGAAGCGCCCTATGAGAGCCCCCCTGAAATAAAGAAGTTTATAACTTTTTAAGCCATATTCGGCTGGAGGCCATCGGTTTACATATTATATTTAAATTTGAAGTAATTATGTTCAGTAATTCAGAAGTTACAAGGCTTTGACAGACGGACGGACGGACGATCAAGTGCCAATTCACTCAAGTAGACTCAGAGACCTTCGCTTCGCTCGGTCAAACATTTCCAGTGAACTTGCGTTCCCAAATGATTTCAAATGCTATTTACATTATAAAAGTGTAATTACCAATTAAGTTAACACAAAATCTCAATAAACGCTTAATCACTCCGCCATCACACTCAGGGAATTTAATTTGTCGGCCCTTAAAGCACTATTTGAAAACTAGACTGCAGATAAACTAAATTAAAAAGTTTTTGTAGAGGATATAAATGTGTGCGCATGATGATTAAAGGATAATGCAGAAGTTTAAGCGTTATTTAAGACTAGCAGTCATCCAATCCTAGTGCTTAGTCTGTATAACAGGACACTCGTATTCTGTTAAGCAGCTGATAAACAGCCTGGTGACGTATAATAATTCCAATATAGTGCTACTAATAACAAGAAATGTGAACTAAATTAGAACCATAGGCTGAATAACTTGTGCCCAAACAAGCGTTATATCAGAATTGACAGCGCTGGCAATACCATTATAAAACTGTCTTTCAGCTCTTAGTTTCCGTGTATACCAAAAGTGGTTTATAATGATACTTGTGCTTGTTGGGTATATTTTCTTTACCTAAAAAGTTCTTAAAATCTTTTGAATTAATGCCTGGATATTGATCCGACCGGATTTTTATTATTGGACTAGCTGATGCCCGCGGCTTCGTCTGCGTGGAATAAGTTTATTTGATTCCAATTCCTTCATTTTCCGGGATAAAAAGCATCCCATGTCACTCTCCAGGTCCTTTACTATACCCATGCAAAAAATCTCGTCAATCCGTTACTCTGTTACAGCGTGATTGAGGGACAAACCAATAAACCAACAAACCAACAAACAAACACACTTTCGGATTTATAATATTAGTATGAAGTATGATTTTCCTATTACAAATTTTTCTGTCAACTTTTTAATATTATCGGCTTTCGATGTATCCTTCTTCTGTATCCTTTTGTTCTATATCTTTCTTGTCAACTCTTAAAAACTGGCACAACATTAAATTCTATCGAAAACAACTATTAAATCATTTTTTTCTTAACTAGTGGTTTTTCTTCTGTTGTTATGTTTTTCTGTTGTTCCTCCATCATTGTTTGGCTCAACTGCTTTAGATTTTTGGATAGCTGGCTTGCATTCTAGAGACAGTGATGTGTCTTGCACCTCCTATTATAATACCTACCTATGCGTGGACCTACAACGCTCTGTTTAACCAGTAATAAACGGGTCGTCCCGACTAACGGTCGTTTCATTTACTTCATTTGGCTACGCGGAGGGATTACCTACCCACTTTAAAAAAATAAATAAAAATGTCGGCCTATTTGGGAAATTTGCAAATATTTGATCATAAATCAAGTGAATGGCAAATATTCAAAGGAAAACTAGTGCAGTTTTTAAAAATTAATAAAGTGGAAGACGAGGGAAATAAAATCGGCGTTCTTCTCACCCACGTCACCGACGAGACGTACCGCTTAGTACGTAACCTAGCGTACCCTCAAGAGTTGGAGTCGTTAAGTTACGTGGGACTTGTTGGATTACTCGACAGCCATTTTAAGCTGAAGCAGTGCTCATTTGCAGATAAGGCAAAATTTTATGGAGCGAGCAGGAGTCCAGGCGAATCGCTAGGAGACTGGGCGGCGCGACTAAGGGGTCTAGCAACCTATTGCGACTTTGGCACCGCATTGGAAACGAATCTAGTTGATCGTTTCGTCCTAGGCCTGGGTTCAGGACCGGAACGCGATAAGCTGTTTGAACAGAAGCCGTCCTCGCTTACGCTGACTCGAGCGATCGAGCTGGCGGAACAGGCGGAGTGCGCCAAGAAGGCGAAGGCGTTGCCAGCTGCAAGCGAAATTCAAGTAAAGGAGGAGCCGCTATTCCGAGCGAAGTTTCAGGGTCGCGGTGGCCGCACCACGCAGGCTCGGAGAGGCCGCGCTGGCGGGAACGCGAGCGCGAGCGACGGTGACTCAGCGAAGCTTCGTGATGCGTCGCGCTGCAGTGTTTGTGGATTAAAAAATCATAAAAGTGACCAGTGTTTTTATAAAAGCTATAAGTGCAAAAAGTGCTTTATGAAAGGCCATTTAAAAAAAGCGTGTCCCAATGTTCGTTCGGGCGTATACCATGTCGATAATGAGGAGGTGTCCGACGAAGGCCATGAGGCCTGTGAGGAATGCCAAAATTTTAACATAAGGTACGTGAGTGAGAAACCTATTCTAGTTGACTTAATGCTAGGAGATAAAAATTTAACTATGGAACTGGATTCGGGCTCTAGTGTTTGCGTCATTTCAGATTCATTATATATGGATAAGTTTGCCAATTATAAATTAACGAAAAGCAATGTAAAAATGTGTATGTATAGTGGACATAAAATCTCACCCCTAGGGTCTTTTATGATCGAAGCTAATTTCAATAATTTAAAAAAATATCTTAAAGTTTATGTTATTAGAGACGGGGGCCCGCCTCTGTTAGGTAGGGATTTTATGTCCGCCTTCAACCTTATTATTACTACTAAAATTAACTCTTTGTGTGAGGATACAGATGTACAGAGTTTGTTAGATAAGTTTCCTGATCTGTGGCGAGATGAATTGGGTTCGTTTAACAAATTCAAAGTCAAACTACAACTAAAAGATAATGCAGTTCCAAAATTTTTTAAACCGCGCACCGTACCTTTCTCTTTAAGAGATAAGGTTGAACAAGAGCTCGATAGATTAGTCAGTGTAGGTATTTTAGTTCCAGTTAATTATTCTCAATATGCTACACCAATAGTGCCCGTATTGAAAGCCAACGGTCAAGTAAAAATTGCAGGTGATTTTTCTGTCACATTAAATAAGGATCTTCTAATCGAAAAATACCCTCTGCCCCGAATAGAAGAAGTATTTGCGAAAATAGGAGGGGGAGAGAGATATAGCAAAATAGATTTAAAAAACGCTTATAACCAATTCATTCTAGAAGATTCTTCTCAGGAGCTTACGACGATAAATACCCATAAGGGACTTTTCAAATATACTAGATTAGTGTACGGATTGGCCAATGCCCCCGCAATTTTTCAAAAGTCGATGGAAACCCTTCTCTCTGGCATCGATGGTGTCAGCGTTTGGCTCGACGATATATGCATTACGGGCCCCGATAGGAACTCTCATTTGCAAAGACTAGGCGAGGTTTTAAACAGATTGTATAACGCCGGTTTACGCTTAGAGAAGAGCAAATGCGAATTTTTTAGAAAAAGCGTCAAGTACTTAGGATACGTCATAAGCGAAGCGGGACTATCGGCTTGCCCAGATAAGGTGGAGGCTATAATTAGTGCACCGGAACCGAATAACGTAACCGAAGTTAAAAGATTTTTAGGTGTCGTCAACTATTATAGGCAGTTTATTCCTAACGCGTCGGCCTTATTAAATCCACTTCACGAACTTTTACGTAGCGATGCACCTTGGGAGTGGGGCGTGCGGCAACGAAACAGCCTAGAGGCTGTGCGCCGGCACCTAGCATCGGAGCGCGTGCTCGCGCATTTTGAGCCCGGAGCGCAACTCGTGCTGGCGGTGGACGCGAGCCCCGACGGGCTCGGTGCCGTGCTGTCCCAGCGCGCCGGGGACGGCAGCGAGCGCCCTCTAGCGTACGCATCGCGTTCGCTCACAGCTAGCGAAAGGAACTACAGTCAGATACAGAAGGAGGCGACCGCGATCATATTCGGAGTAAAACGTTTTCACCAATACTTATATGGTTGTAAAGAACCTTTCATTTTAAAAACCGACCATAGGCCTTTAGTGTCTATTTTTAATAGTAAGACAGGTATACCGGTGACGACAGCGCTTCGTTTACAGAGATACGCAATTATTCTGTCTGCTTATAATTATACGGTTCAGTATGTGTCTAGCGATAATAATATGATAGCTGATTATTTCTCGCGCGCGCCCTTAAAGCGTAGTACGGATGATTTTTCCGATCAAGATGACGTAGATATTCGCTACGCGGTGAAATTTCTGGACGAAACTTCCGCGGCGATAACAATTAACGACATCATACGAATGACGGAGCGCGATGCCACTTTGCAAACAGTTATAAAATATATGAAACAGGGTTGGCCTCGTAAAATAAGCTGTAAATCGGTTTTACCTTACTTTCAGTGCAAGTCGGATTTGCAGTTTGAAAACGGCTGCCTATTTAGGGGTCATAGGGTAATTATACCGTCAGTTTTAAGAGAAAAAATGTTGCGCGAACTACACGACTCTCACTTGGGCATCGTTAAGAGTAAAAGCAATGCACGTCAGCGCATGTGGTGGCCACAGATATACGCGCAGATCGAGCGCTGGATCGGTTCATGCGAGACGTGCGTGCAGGCGCGGCCGGCGCCGCCGCGCGACCCCCCCGCGCCCTGGCCGGCCGCCACAGGGCCCTGGCAGCGCATACACATTGATTACATGACCGTCGAGCAAAGGATGTATCTAATAGTGGTCGATTCTTTTAGCAAATGGGTTGAGTGCCTATATATGAATAATGGTACGTCGACGAAAGCTTTAATAGGGAAATTAAAGAATATTTTTTCCTCTTTTGGTCTCCCGGAAGTGCTAATCTCCGATAATGATGTAAAAATTAATTCAAACGAGTTTAAGAGCTTTTGTTCAAGTAACGGCATAAAATATATGACGTCACCCATATATCATCCGCCCAGTAACGGTCAAGCCGAGAACTCGGTTAGAACATGTAAAAAAATGTTAAAATGCATTTTTAAAGATAGTTCTTCGATTCAGCAGACTCACGAATTATTATTAGGTTATTTATTTAATTATAGAAACACCGTGCACTGTACCACGGGCGAAACACCGGCCAAGTTAATGTTTGGTAGAAATCTGCGATCTCGCCTCGACTTAATTCTACCTACGAGTAAAACTCACCGAGACTTACAAGCGGTTCCCGGGAAAAGATATTTTAACATCGGAGACGTTGTTTGGGCCAGAGGGTACAGTGCACGGAAGGAAACTTGGCAGTTGGGATCCATTAAAGCCAAGATAGGAAATAAAATGTATAAAATTTTTATCCACGATCTTGAAATTTGTGTTATTAGACACGTGGATCAAATAATTAAATATACTGGAAACGAGAAGGTTGAAAGCGAGTCTCATGAGTTCCATTCTCCGCCACGCTCTCCCGAAATTGCAAGCGCTAGTGCGAATGATAAACGGTGCTTAACACCCGCGAACACCAAAAGCGCTGACGAGCAGGCGGTGGAAAAGGGAATTGATGAAGCTCAAGTGACACCGTTGCCAGGTGCCGAATGTGTGGCAGACGATGTTAATGGTGAAGTATGGGGTGATTGTGAGGAAGGAGAGTGTGAGCGAGGGCTCGCTGAATCTACAAGCGCGGCGGCCGCGTTGCCGGACGAGCCGTCCGCGTCACCTGCGTCGCGCGAGCAGGCACCCCGACACGAGCCGCCATCGCCGTCACTCGCACTCTCAGCTCAAAAACGACAAAGGAAAAAAGTGTTTGAAAATTTGGACTATAAAAAATATATTTAGTACTTTACTTACATAACATTATTTTATTAGTTTAAGTTTAATAATTATCTAATGTTTCACTCATTTATTGTTGTCAGGTTTCAAAAACTAAGTGTGGAGGAATGATGTGTCTTGCACCTCCTATTATAATACCTACCTATGCGTGGACCTACAACGCTCTGTTTAACCAGTAATAAACGGGTCGTCCCGACTAACGGTCGTTTCATTTACTTCAGACAGCCTTTATATATTCCATAAAAACTTCTTACATGAAACTATACTCATCATGACGAAGTCATTTTCATTATTTTCAATAAAACTTTTCCTTATAAGTTTTTTTAGTTTGTTCTGGAACAGGGACTCCAGAGTGGGCAGGCACTGTTTTGTAGTTTTTTAACTTTTTATATTTAGATTTTTCGATTTTGGTGACCCGGATCATCCACAAGGTTGGTCACGTCGTAGTTCCAAATGTTGCTTGGAGGCATCCTTCCAATTCCTTGTGTATGTGGTCAAAAAAATAATTATGAATGACCTCTTCATTTATTGCAGCTCGAGCGTTTTTTATATTTTTGGCAAATCGGTGTGATAAGATATCTATGTTTATGTCTACCAATAAAACCACGTGCCCAATCAGGGCCAGGCATATTATCTTTAAACTGCGGAATTCGTTTCCCGATCGTACAATGCATTTCAAAACTGTTGGAGTAACTGGAAAACCGAAACTCGACATAGCAATGACATGACTAACAAAACCATTCTCCTCAGCTTCAGTAAAAACCGTTGGTCGTCCTGGAGTAAGAGAATTATTCTTCTCTCGAACTTTGTTAAAGAGAGTGTTATGGCGTATGTTGTATTTTTTGGATGCCCCACGGAAAGATAATTGCTTGTTTCAAATCTCCTCGACAGCGCGCTGCAATGTCTCAATACACACTTATTAAACCAGTTTCATCTTGTAATAAATATGAACAGTTATCATAATCTTCGCTAAACTAAACGTTATTCGTTAAACGTTAACTTCGATAAACTTAAAGTTATTTTCGCACATAAACTCATGGAATACTTTATTCCAACACCATGGGCTTTGTTTCAACCTATAAATTGACTTGTTTAGTTTACACACTTTATCACTTTTATGCTGACCTGGTAGACTCAGGTATATCTCCTCCTTAAGTATACCATGGAGAAAGGCGGTTTTCACATTCATCTGTTCTATCTTTATATTGTCACGATTTGCAATTACAAGTAATGACCGCAATGTTGTGAGTCTTACAACAGGAGCATAATATGTTTCTTCATACTGTGACGTCTGGAAGCCTTTTGCAACTAACCTGGCTTTGAAGTTATTTTCTGATTTCTTTCTAAAACCCATCGACTTTCTATAACTTCCTTATACTTTGGTCTTTCTACAAGAGTCCATGTTTGATGTTTCTCATGTGACTTCAATTCGCTATCCATCGCTACTTTCCACCTGTCACTATCTACGCTTTCCATTGCTTATTGTAATGTCATTGGTTCGTCATTTATAAATTCTTGAGAAATATATGCAGCATGGAATGTCTCATTATCTTCTAACCATACTGGTCTTTTTCTTTGTCTCTGTTCTCTTCCTTCTTTTTCCATGTTATAAGTTTCTCGATTACTTTCTGTAGATTTCTTTTCTTTATTTGAACTATCATAAGATATCAATTCTCTAGACTTCAGTTGCTCTAATTTTCCCTTTGAAGCATGTCCAAGCTTTCTATGCCAATCATTCTGAGTATCTGATACACTGTAAGCTTTCTGTGCATTTAATTCTTCCTCTTTCAAAACTAAAGTTAATCTGTATAATTTATTAATCTTATATCCTTCTAGTATTGTTTTCTTATTCTTATGAATAGTCAATCTATTCTTCTCAAAGGTTATACCAAATCCGGCATTTTCAATTTTATTTACTGACAGCAGATTACACCTCAGTTCTGGCACAAACAGCACGTCTTTCAAAGTACCACCCTTTGTGACTATAATACCCGACTCATATGCATTTAACACCTCACCGTCCTTGGCAATATTAATTTGAATAGGTGTCTCTAACTTCTCAATCTTACTAAAATATTTTCTCTTGTTAACTAGATGATCCGTAGCCCCGGAATCAACTATAAACTCAATTTTTCTAGAACTTTCATGTGTTAAAAATGCTTTTGATGTTGTCATAAAAGAAAACTCATTTTCTTTTTGTTCTTGAGCCACGTTTGCTGAGCCTGGTGGTTTTCTAAATCTGCACTGCATTTTTCGGTGACCTCGCTTACCGCAATTATAACAATTAAAAGGAAAACTGCTGCTGCCGCTACTTGGTAAATTATTAAATTTCTTATTATTCTGCTTCGTTCTTTGTTTCGAAAAAAATGCGTCGCTCTCTTCTTGTGTTCCAAAACCTTTTCTTTTAATTTCTTCATCTAATAGTATTTTCTTGATAAATTCTAATGTTATACCGGAACTACTCAGAGTTTCTATGGCCGTGACCACATGCTGGAAGGCTGAAGGCATAGCAATAGAAATTCTGGGTTGCTAACTATAAGCATTATCAACAATATGTAATGAACAGTTTCATTTAAAAAAGAAACATCCTTACTATGCTCAAATTCAAGGATAATTATTATTATATTGCTCAGGCAGGCAATATTGCAATTTTATTGTTCATACTTTTGAAGAAATGCAGGTAGTTTTCATTACCAGAGATGAATCATATACCAATGAAATGTTAACTAACTTAATTAATTTTTATGTACATAGTTTAGAACCTGCCATTATAAATAAATAAATTATGGTAATGTTAGGAACAAAGTTAAACAAACCCAATGCAGGGGAAAGTTGTACGAGATGATCCTCTTAAGGGAGAAAGCTCGTAATTTAAAGAACATACAGATTAATACAGATGTTAAAGCGTCTACTGATGGCAAATTTATCTGTCGTGGTATTTGTATACTGGTATCTTTAAATTTATTCACATTTTATTGTAATATCTCACTTTTTTGAAACCGTACCGTAGATGATTCCTAGGGTATTTGGAAAAGGTCTAGATTATGTTCCACTGAAATCAAAACAACAAGTAGTACCGTAGATGATTCCTAAGGTATTTGGAAAAGGTCTAGATTATGTTCCACTGAAATCAAAACAACAAGTAGTAAGGGTTAATAGTTTTTATTTTGGTCACCTAAAGTCAGTCTCAAAATCTATATCTCAGTATCTTTGGAAAATGTCTCCGTGCAAAGTAAACAAATGCCTTTACACTACACGCTCTTTCGCTCGCGATCTGGAATGTGCAAGATTGAACGCGAGAAAGCTTGAACGCGCAATCACGAGTGATTATTTATGAGCAATTTTTGACTGTCAAATCATTCGCGCGCGATTGTCCGCGTGATTTTCATCCGAGAGGGAAGAGTGCTCGTGTAAAGGCTAATCGCGCGCGATTAACTGCGGGATTCTTTCGTGTCCAGGAGTGTGTGAAAATCACACAGTTTTATTAAGCGCGTATGTATTTAACTCGTGTTCTTACTTGTCTTGAGAAATGGACAAAAGAGCTAAAAGGAATATTACACAAGCAGTTATGTTTGCTGGTTTAAGCGTGATAAAAATAAGAAAAAGAAGATCAGTATGGGTAAAGAAATATCGAGAAAAATTTGGTCATTTGCCTCTGATTCAAGAGTTACGTGAAAATCATCCTGATGATTTTAAAAATTATTTGCGAATGGATAGTGAAGCCTATTATTTATTATTGAATAAAATTAAACATAAGATCACAAAACAAGATACTATTATGAGGCAGAGTATAGGTGCAGAAGCCCGATTGGCAGCCACCTTGCGATATTTAGCTACAGGACGCTCATTTGAAGATCTGAAATACAGTACTGGTATATCAGCTCCGTCACTTTCTAAAATAATAACTGAAACGTGTCGAGCTATTTATACAAGCCTTCAACCGGACTATCTGAAGGTAGGTAATAAGTTATAATCTCCTTTCTATAACTTAACGCCATGTCTCAAGTGAGGGAAATAGGAAGAGCAATATTGTCCAAGTAAACAATAAATACTTTTTATGTATGTACGAGTTTAATAAAATTCTAAAATCAGTTTAAATGTAAGTTTTCAAAATCAGTTTAAAGTTAATGTTGATTGCTGCTCATAAAATGAACGTAGACAATCAGTGCTAGCTTCCTCTTGTGCTTCTGAATTTGGATACACTTGTGTATCTGTAAGACTTCGATAAGTGTTGGCATTTGGCACAGCAGTATATTGACTATTGACACTTGACACGTATGATTGAACAGACGATGGAGTCTCAACACGTCTACATCCATCGCACAAATTAGTGTCTTCCGTTAGTTTACTTAGCAAACCTCTGCGCAGCACGTTATTTATTATGGATTCAGCATAAATAGCTTGTAGTGGATCCATTTTAGCCATTTTTTTGGCCATGTTAATTCCAACAACATCAAATTCTGTCAATTCTTTGGAATTTGCCTTAATGGTGTCAGCACACACTTTTAAAAATTCTGATTGAGAACTACTTGTCAATTTTCTTTTTCTTGTTGGTGTATGGTCAACCTGAAAAGAATAAATTTAACTCATCATTGTATTACATGTCCAGATGCCGTCTACAAAAGAAGACTGGAAAAGGGTGGCAGAAGAATTTCAATCCAAATGGCAATTTATCAACTGCGGAGGAGCAATAGATGGCAAACACATTCGAATTGTACCACCACCTGACTCCGGAGCCACCTTCTATAATTATAAAAACTTTTATAGTATCATTTTAATGGCTCTAGTTGGCCCTAATTACGAATTCCTTTATGTTGA
Organism: Erebia ligea; assembly: GCA_917051295.2. NCBI lineage: Eukaryota > Metazoa > Arthropoda > Insecta > Lepidoptera > Nymphalidae > Erebia > Erebia ligea. The sequence continues at coordinate 8,028,252 of OU785241.1, forward strand.
CGTTGGAAAAAATGGAAGAATTTCAGACGGGGGAGTATTTGAATATACTGAATTCAATCGTAAGCTAAAAAAAACCGGCCAAGTGCGAGTCGGACTCGCGCACCGAGGGTTCCGTACAAACCTGTAGTAAGTTTTAAATTATTAAAAAAAAACTACTTACTAGATCTCGTTCAAACCAATTTTCGGTGGAAGTTTGCATGGTAATGTACAGTCGACGTCAAAATTGCATATAGAATAAGCAAATAAGTTGCTTTGCATGCGGTCGGACACCCACACACTTGCAGTAGTATAATATAAGTCGTTCAGCTTGTAGGTATTGTAATAGCCGAGTAATATCGATAATTTCACACCTCAAGTAAGTGAGCTCAATGGCGAGGTGTGGAACTACTTGGATTGCACACCGTAACTGTTGCTGGTTCAAATCTCGACCTCGTGTAAGTTTTTTTTACTTTTTTTATTTGATGACTGATATTTTTATACCAGCAATAGCATATGCGGGTAGTTTAAAAAATCTCTGAACAGATATGGCCACTGAGTACTGACGGAGACGGAAGATTTGACACTCGTTAGTCGTTATTAGCAAATACTACAAAATTATTATAATTTACTAAGTTTTGCTGTTTCTTATCTTCAACAATAATGCAGGCTTATATTAATATGCAGAAGAGGATGCATATTATTGAGCTAAATAATATCGGATACAATATACTTAGCTCAAATTTGCAATGAAACTGGTTTCACTGTGAGTATTGTTTTTATTGTTAAAAAATGTGTGTTCATAAACTTAGGATTAGTTACATAACGTTTTATTAGTAAATATCTAGACAAGATACTTAGTAGTTTCAAAAGTGTTTATTTTAATCTCGCTGTTTGGTTTTTAGTGGACAACCAAGTGTTGGGTGTCGCATCCTGACGAAGAGAGTAATGCTTCACAACGAAGACATAATATTATAGATGAACAATATGAGAACAATATCTGCATACCAACTGTCGAGTTCGCGAACATGTTCGATACTTAAACACCAGCGCCAAAGCTGCACATTATAACACATGGAAGTGATGTCCAGCTGTTGATGTGCCACAACTATCATTTGTGCATGATAATTGTTGTCCTGTGCATCGATCACATATAGTGCGTAATTGGTTTAATCAAAACCCAGACAACAGTTATTCCCTGGCCAGTAAGATCACCAAACTTAAATCATAGAGAATATTATGAGGTTTGATGGTGCAAACTGGTGGGTTATGTGAAATGAAAAGACTGCAGAGGAAACGGAGGCTCACTGTATGGAATTATGGGAGAATATATTTAGAATAACGGATATCTATCCTAATATTACAAACGGATTCACCCGGCGGCGCTTGCTTGATGTTATTGAAAAAAGTGGAGGTTTTATTGAATAGTAATACTTTTAAAGCTATATAAAATTTAATTTTTAAGGCTTTAAATATGAAACATAACGTTTATTCTTTTCCTAACTTGTAATAATTATTATTAGTATATCTTATCAAAATTAACAGACAAAAAAGCAGCGCCGCCCTTTGCTTACTAGATTTTTAAGGTTTAGCTTCAATTTTCTTTTCTTTATGAAAACGATTACTTAAGCTATAGCCTTAAAAAATGATAGAAAAAGTAGCTGAAGTTATTTATTACTTTTGAGAAAATGTAACATGATAACAATGAAAATAAATGAAAATAAAGTCGATTATCTAATAAAAAGTGTTTCTTCCAATTTATTTTGTTTGTTTTATTACTTATTGACTCATAATAAGCAATAATTGACACCACTAACATAGTTATAGCTTTCCTCCCAAAATAACTAACTTTGTCCTTAAGTATTATCTTGTTATAATTAATGTTTGCGTTTATAAATGGAAATAAAGATATATTATAATAAAGAATAACAAACAGACACAAAACACATAAACGAAACATAAATTTTGTTTGTATTCAAAACAAAATAAAAACTGCTGTAAGAGATTCGAACCTAGGTCATATGATGCGTCGTAACTCGTATACCAACTATATTATCACGACACTGGGAGTGGTTACTGTAAAGTGATGAAATAAACAATCAGAATAGACAAGGTGATTGAATAGGAATATTTAGAACCTAATGCTAATGACATAAGGTTGATATTGTTGACAGTTTATGGTAATGCAGGTAGTATTGAACTGAAATCGTTTGAACCTTATGGTGTTGATTTAAGGTTGATAATATTATTGACAGTTTATGTTTATCAGTGTGAGTGAGCACGTGAGATTCACAGCATTGCTTGCAAGCGGTTTTAGCCTTAGAGCTATGTATGGACTTTTGCAGTCGACTGTACATCATATATTTTTTTTAGTTTTATTGTTCTCTTATTTTAGAAGTTACGGGGGGGGGGGACCAACATTTTACCACTTTGGAAGTGTCTCTCGCGCAAACTATTCAGTTTAGAAAAAAATGATATTAGAAACCTCAATATCATTTTTGAAGACCTATCCATAGATACCCCACACGTATGGGTTTGATGAAAAAAAATTTTTTGAGTTTCAGTTCTAAGTATGGGGACCCCCAAAATTTATAGTTTTTTTTCTAGTTTTGTGTGAAAATCTTAATGCGGTTCACAGAATACATCTACTTACCAAGTTTCAACAGTATAGTTCTTATAGTTTCGGAGAAAAGTGGCTGTGACATACGGACGGACAGACAGACAGACAGACAGACAGACATGACGAATCTATAAGGGTTCCGTTTTTGCCAAATTTGGCTACGGAACCCTAATGAAGCACCTGAATTTGCCTGAGAATTATGAAACCGTTAATAATTATAATTTTGTGTTCGTAGGCGACGAAGCTTTTGCACTTGAAGAGAATTTTTTAAAGCCATATGCACAGAGAGAATTAGATTATGAAAAAAGAATATACAACTATAGATTATCTAGGGCTCGAAACGTTGTTGAAAATGCTTTTGGTATAATTTCATCTAGATTTAGAGTATTACACACAGCTATAAATATTAAACACCAAAATATTTGTTACGTCGTGCTTGCAATTTGTGCTTTGCACAATTTTTTAGGAGCCCAAAGTAGTTCATATTTTAGTGCTAACGTAGATAAAGAAGATGTGAGTACAGGAACTGTTCAATTAGGAGAATGGCGACAAACTACTCAGCAATTGACTAATCTACAAAGACGTCAACATGTTCAGATAACATCTGAAGCTAAACAAAATAGGGAAAACTACAAAAATTATTTTAATTCAGAGGGAAAAGTGGAGTGGCAAGACTGTATGATTGCAAGTGGACGAGCCTAGCTGAGGGGTATTATAGAAAGAACTACAGTCAGCAATGGATACGAACAAATATGACCTGATGATTGTAAAATAGCTAGGCTCCATCAGACAAACTTACTGTATTTTACATTCTGTATGTACCTCAAATATATATACGTCAATGTAAACTTAAGACGTGATCTTAATTCACCGGCTACGACTGGCAGCGAAGCAAGCGTGAATGATACCGACTTTTCAAGAAGTATATATATTATATTTCGTACGACTGAAATTAGTTTGTCTTCGTCAAATAGGCGGCCTCACAACTATAAGGCCGTTCGCGCATGATAAGTTTTCGTACGATTTTTACTCGTGCAAATGAGTACAAACGACGTACTTTTCAGCTATGTATAATTGTATATGTAATGAAGATTATATATACCAATGAAACTGCACGCCGCGCCGCCTCTTCTAAGTTGCCTGTGGACTGGTTTGGTGGGAGGCTTCGGCCGTGGCAAGTTACCACCCTATCGGCAAAGACGTGCCGCCTAGCCAAGCGTTATGGTACGATGCCATGTAGAAACCGATCATAGTTAAAAATGATAGCCATAAATCTTCCAGGTTAGCCTGCTTACATGTTAAACTACATCGTCACTTACCACCAGGTGAGATCGCAATCAAGGGCGAACTTGTAGATAAATAAAAAAAACCTTAGTTGTATTAAATACGTATGTGTATAGAACTTTAGACTATACATATACGTATATAGTCTAAATATACTTTGCTTAGATCGTAAACCTGTTTATTTTTTTGTAGTTGGGAAAAATTAAATACAGCATACCTACAGCTATTAAATTTTGTACAAAAAACTTACTTTTTTATTTTGTTGCTCATTTTTCTCGCCCTCAACATTTGTGTAAGTGCCTTGCTGTTCCTCGACATATTTTGTGGAAGTGTTTTGCTGATATTCTACATTAGTGGAAGTGTTTTCAATAACCTCTTCTTCAATCAACTCTTCAGTTTCATCTATATTTGTAAAACTATCCGTGGGTGTTTCCTGATCTTTTGTAAACAATAAAAGTTCGTAATACCATAAATTAGGTTTGTATATATCATTAGTGCCTTTTCCACTACGCTGACTGTCTGATACTTTTTTTAACTCCTTTCGAAATGATCCTTTTAAGCTTTGAATTTTCTTTACCACAAAATCTCTGTTGGCATGAGGCATTCCGTTATCAATGCAAAATTTAACCAATTTGTTGTAAGCATTTTCTTTTAAATTTTTATTTTTGTACTCATCAGACTTAATTTTCCAAAGACATGTGTGAGATTTATAAATTTCCAAAAACTCTGTAATAAGATCCTTGCTCCATAATCTAATGTCCGTCATTTTATGAGAGTATTGAAAAAAACGGGCATCTAAAGGTGTTTGACGCGCACAGACTTGCACGATGGATAAAGCACGAGTGAAATTGCGCGAGCGAGCGGCGCGGACACGCATTCCCTTTCTCCTTCGCTCAACTTTACATGCTCGCTCTTTCCCGCACGAAAGCCGATTCACGCGTTAAAGAGCGTGTGTATAAAGGCAGAATCAGTGTCTTCTTCGGCAGACGACTCAGACTCGGGAATGTGCAAGAGTGGTGGATTGGGCGAAATGGAAAAATACCCGGATACGGAAAAATCTACCACCTTACAAAGATTAGAGGAAAAAAATAGATAAATATTTAATTAATTGATCTGCCTAGTAAAGAAAAGAAGCTAGCTGTCGACTCCCTTGTAATGTATATGAGGTGTTATAAATGAAATTTGCTAGTTGTTAGGCAAAATTGTTTTTAATAATTCCTTTACAGGGGTCGCTTAACACCTAGTTATTCTAGCTTAATGACAAGACTTAAATTTAGATACACTTGAATAGTTTAGATAGATAGTCCATGAAATCTATATTTTAAATTTAGTTTTACATAGGCATGGAATAGAAAATGATACAGAAAGGTTCATAAAATTTCTTTTAGCTCAGTAGCAAAGACTGGGTTCAACTAGCGGACACAAACACTAAAAACACGACACTAGCACTGTTTCCATGATACTGAAACTTTTGCTTACTTGTATAGATCAGCCGGAGTCCATGGAACGATGGATGCAGTGAAGCTGGGACGGCTCAGGAAAAATCCAGAAAGACAGTTTGCTTGATTCTTCCAAAACAGAAATGTTACATTACCAAAATGATTTCACCAAGTTTTCTTCGAATGATTCTTACAGGAACAATCCAAATTTCTTTTCCATGAACGGGATAGTGAACCATTCTTCATAAGAAAATTACGTGGGTTTAACGAATTCAGTAATCAGATACATAAATGATTACATAATTAAACGAACCGAAAGAACCAAAGGACGAAAAACGTAAATAATAATAATAATATATTATATAACCCTGGAACAAAAGAAAACAAAGTTATAATTTGAGCTGTGTGGAAAAACCCACGTGTATGAATTTTCCAATCAAACGCAACTTACCTATTGAATTCCTGGCCACTAAAGATTTCAGGAATCCACCCACAAACCCAATAGCCTCATTGATTTGGAAGATAATAACAGGAACTAAAACAAAATCATGAAATTAGAATTTTTCTTCCAACCACAATCGCCATTTTGTCGAATGCAACGCGGCGTCACTTGATATTTACTTACCATAATTGATAATAAAATGAAATATGTTAGGAAGACTAAATCTATAACATTTGCGTTTTCCCAGGCGAAGCCATGGAGAAAAACTAATTGGATTTTTCCCAAGAAACAATTTAAGGTGTTCACTCCATGATCAGAAGAAAAAATCTGCTTTGACAAGTCGGTGTTGCCAATAGCAAACCCCAGTGTGGCCGCCTCAATTAGCTCTGGCCATTTACCAAATCGTGTCCGAATATTATGTGGACTAAGAAAAATATATTATAAGAGCGAATTTTACTAATAAATTTTCAATTAATTAAGCGATACTTAATTACGACCTATCGACAACGAAGCGCCATCTATTGTGAACTCGAAAGAAACTCTGATGTTTCTGACATCGACCCACACGTAGTTCTGCACCTTGATGCTAGGTGGCGCTAACGTCCTTTGAACAAGAAAAGATTTTCGATAAAACCGAGAAGCTAATTAATTGTTCCAAAATTTACAACGTCACAAATGTAGAATTTTTTTTTCCTTCTATTTGATATGCCTTTGCTTGTTCCTTTTCCTTTTTTTTTGAGTAATCGTTTTATTTGACATGTGTTTTTTCTACTACAATACTTTTACAAGAAAATACAATACTTTTTCTTATTTTCTTCCTCTAAATAATCTTTATACGGTGTGCTGGTTAGAATCGACGTATCCACCAGTTTTCTTTTTAAATTTCTATTTTCATTTTCTATTTTTATGGTATGTATGTTAGTAGATGGGCCGGTGTAACCACAAAATCTTCAAGGTGACCAAAATCTTCAATATTATGTTAATTGAGGAGTTCCGTTCCTTGTCTCCGAAATCATCATCACAGCAATAGGTATTGCAAACTAATTTATATAAACTTAATAAAATAGGTAAATACAAGAGATGTTTTTTGTGTATTGTACAACATGCAAAGGATCATCTTGCCTCAAATTCAAATTTTTCTTTTTTATGCGATAAACATATCCTTTATGCTTCCGACTGTTACTCAGCCAATCGAAAAACAAAATTGAGCATTATAATAAGCCGCAAATACAACATTCATTGCAATAGTCTGCCGACAGTAAAAATTGTCTAAGCTCAAAGACAACATTACCTTAGAGGCTTAGATAAACGGCACACAATTTTTGTTTTCGTTCGTAAAACTAATATCTGTACTCATGACGCCATAAAGCGTGGAATACACATGCTACGTAGTAGCACATAAGCATTCTAGTTTAGAGATAGTGCTACTTAGTAGCATACAATTAGCACGTGTATACGAAAAGAGCATGCTTCTGAATAAGCACGCTACTTAATCGCAAACCGGTCTCTTTTTCGTGCTTTCGTGCACACGGTGTAAAGCGCGGGTGAGAGGGGGGTTAACTCTAAAGCAAGTCTGAACGTATTGTAGGCGAGCATGCTACTTGATTTGAAACGTTGTCACGATGGCTCGATGGGGCGATGACAAAACTTTACATTTTATTATTCTGTAGGCATAGAAATTACTAGCTGATGCCCGCGACTTCGTCCGCGTGGATCGAGATTTTTCGATTCCCGCGGGAACTCCTTATTTTTTCAGGATAAAAAGTAGCCTATGTGTTATTCCAGACTATAATCTATCTCTGTGCCAAATTTCTTCCAGACCCGTTTAGCCGTTGGGGCGTGATTGAGTAACAAACGTCCATACATCCATCCAAACTTTCGCATTTATAATAATAGGTCTTTACCTATGTAATTGCCGTTTTGTATGGAATAAGTGAAAGTACTTATTTTTTCAAACTTTTTTATTTCTGTTATTCGAAGTAATGACCCATGCAATCGACGCATCTTTGCCAACGCATTGGCAGTTTATTGATGCCTTTCTTGTAAAAATCAGCTGGACGGGAGGCAACAAACTCTTCAAAGGCATTTTGTACTGCCTCTCGGGAATTGAATTTTTAACTCACTAAAAAGTTGTCTAAATTTTGGAAAAAGTAATAGTCGGTAGGTGCAAGGTCTGGTGAGTATGGCGAATGAGGGAGAGCTTCCAACCCCAGCTCTTGCAGCTTGGAGACTGTCTGTTGCGCAGTATGGGATCGCGCGTTGTCGTGAAGGAGCAGTGGGGACGACCGATTGACCAAAGCTGGTTGCAGATGTGCAAGCTTCTCCATCATTCTCTCCAGTTCTTCACAGTACACATCTGCAGTAATGCTCATGCCGTTTTGTAAAAAGCTGTGGTGAATCACACCCGCACTAGACCACCAAACAGTGACCCAGCCCCGGATCTAGGGGGGGGCAAGCCGGGGCCCATGCCCCGGGCGGCACCCATGCCCCGGGCGGCAAATTCCAACTTGGCAGACGAATACACAACTCATCATTAACGCAACTTTGACCACTGAGATGTCCAGTACTATAAACACAATAATTTATATAAAATAAGTTATTTTTTATAAGTAATAAGTTATTTTTTATAAGTAATAACTTATTTTATATAAATTCCATTTTCAAATTCAATTTTTCGCGGGGCGCGTAGGCAAGTTAAGTCATAAACGTCCCGACCGACTGGATTATGAGCCGTTCGCCGGTTGGAGTGGGCGGTGAGCGTGCGTGCGAAAGGGATGAAGCTATATTTGGATACTCCTTCGTCGATCTCTTTTGTTTCTAACAAATTCAATTTGTGTTTACTATTAGTTCATAACCACAGAGTACTTTTTATATAAGGGAATGTATATATATATATGTTCATAACGATCAACCGGACAAAGAATACTGACTGTGTAGTGCTGCATCAATAAATCTGTCACAGCTCAACGATCGCCCTACTAGTAAGTATTTTATCGTATCTTGTGCTTGTAAGTTACCTTATGTACCTATGTATGTATGTATATTCTTTATTGTACACCACAAAAACAGAAAAGAAAACAGATAACAAATATGATAATTTAAAACAAAATAAATACAATAGACATACGTAAGATGAAAGAAGCCACATACTACACGATAATGTTCGACTGCACTCCGGATGTGTCCCATACAGAACAAATGAGCCAGGTAATTTGATATGTCAAAAAAACTGGTGATGTGTGTGAAATAAAAGAAAGTTTCATTGATTTCATAGAAGTTGCTGGAAAGACAGGAGAGTACATTTGTCAACAGATTATAGAAAAATTGACAGTTTAGATATTGGACAATGTCGTGGCCAATCCTATGATAATGGGTCTAATATGGCTGGCATCTATAAAGGAGTACAAGCCAGGATTGCAGAAAGGAATGAGCTGGCCGAGTTCGTACCGTGCTTGGCTCACTCCTTAAATCTTGTAGGTGTCCATTCTGCCTCATCATGCCAGGAAGCTATAAATCTATTTGGACTAAGTAATTCAAAAAGTATATTGCTTTTTTGTCGGTTCCACTGCTCGGTGGGATATTATGAAAAAATATGTTAAAACCAATTTAAAAGGAAGCAGCCAAACGAGATGGTCAGCGAAACATGTTGCTGTGAATGCCCTGTTAAACAATTTGCCAAAAGTAGTGGAAGCCTAGGAAGAAGTTAAGCAAACTTCTCATGCTCCGGAAGCTAAGTACGAGGCAGGTCATCTCTTAATTGCTATAAAGAATTTTAAATTTATTCTGAATTTGACGATTTGGGTAAATATTCTCCGCGAAATCAATCGAGTAAATATCGAAATTCAAAAAGCAGATATAATCCTTGCTCCAGCTCGATCTGTCACTTTAATGGATGGCCTGCTCAAAACTTTGCAAAAAATGAGACAAAATTCAATTGAATATTGGTTAAAAGAGGCTAGAGAAGTTGCTGAAAAAATTGGCGTTGAGCCTATTCTGCCAAATAAACGAATTCCGAAATGCAAAACACAATTTGATGAGATGTGTGATGACGAATTACGAACACTCCAACCTGCTCAGCTCTTTTCTAAAGAAATAATGATAGTATTTGATCGAATCATATCAGAAATTAAAAAGAGGTTTGATAGTGCTACCATGCTGAATTCGAATTATGCATTTCTCAATGGTTTGAAATTTTGAATATGTCAACTGAAGAACTGCAATTTAAGCATGGAGCAGATCTGGCTCGAAAATACGAGCGAGATTTAAACGCCGTTGAATTCTGTCAAGAACTCTACGTTTTTAAAGAGCAAGTTCCACTTTTATTTGGTGATATAGAAAAGGCTACGGTTTCTATCTCTTGCAACAGATCTATGCGCATGATTTGCAGGATGCCTTTCCTAATATTTGTATTGCTCTGCGAATTTACTCTACGCTTCCTACTACATCCGCAAGCTGTGAAAGAAGTTTTAGCAAACTAAAACTTATTAAAAATTATTTGCGATCCTCTATGAGAGAACGTTTATCGAGTCTCGCAATCTTAGCGATAGAAAATCGAATTGCACATGAAATTAATTATGACAAGGCCATAGATTTGTTTGCAGAACAAAAGGCTCTAAGAGTAAAATTGTAATTTCAATTTGCAATACAATAAGATATATTATAATAGATTTTTATTTTTAATCTTACGTTTTATTTCAGACCTATCCTGTGCTATCCTAAATAATAAATATGTCCCAGGTACATGTCCATGTACGCACGTATATTTGTAAATAAGTAGGCTTAACACATAAAGAGCAACCCTGGATAGGTTCTTGTGGCATTCTTTCCGGGAGGCCTATGCCCATCAGTGAAATGATGATGATGATGATGATGATGATAAAGGTAAAAATATAGGCGGGCGGGGGCGGCATTTTTCAGTTTTTGCCCCGCCTCGGAAAAGTTGAAGATCCGGGGCTGCAGTGACCATCACCTTTGGTGCTGAACCAGGACCTAACCAACTTGCTGAGCGCTTTCGATTGTCGAACAGAGTCCATTTTTCGTCGCACGTAACAATTCGTTTCAACATTCCTTCATTTCTTTGACTGTTGAGCAGCGCAAGGCAGGTCTCGACGCTTACGTTGCGCTGGCGATCGTTAAGGTCGTGGGGCACCCATCTATCAAGCTTTTTTACCTTGCCAATTTGTCGCAAATGGATCAATATTGTTTTGATGCTTAACATCAAATGCTGCTGCTTGCTCAGCTGTAGATTGAGTTTCGTCAGCTTCCACAATGGCCTTTAATTCATTATTGTTGGGACGACCACGAGCTTCATTTTTCAAGTCAAAATTTCCAGAACGGAACCGGGAAAACCAATAACGGGTTGTGCGTTCGTTTGTACAGTTCTCTCCGTAAACGTTTTTGATGTTACGTGCCGTTTGTGTCGCGTTAGTGCCACGACGGAACTCATATTCCATAATTACACGAATTTTTAAAGTATCCATTATGACGAAAAATGTTGAAATGTAATGAAAATACAACGCTAATCAAAAAACAAAAGACTGAGTTTGTAAAAAGAATGTCATGGTTTTAAAACAAAATTAATTTGAATTTAGAATACAGAGCCATTACAAACTTTTTTTTATTTGAAATGACCAGTACTGAAGAAAGGCAATTTCATAGGTAAAGACCTAATATTTATTTGATGAATGTTTGTGGAACGTACGCTTACCACAATATATGAATAAAATTTCTAGAGAAAATGCGTACCAAAACTTACGAGTATTAGAAGCAATGAACGATAAAAATTTAACATTAAAAATTATTAACATTAAAAGAATTAAGACGGTCCGTCTCGACCGTCGCGTCTAGCCCAGCTCGTTCTCATGTTAGTGTAATATCTATGCGTTCTCCGATTCACGTAATCAGTATTGCAATAGTTCCCGATTCCTCGGGAGATCTACTGATTTTGGTTATTGTCTCCCGATATCCCGATTTAGCAATCCTATCTCCCGAACTTTTGAATTTTCGGGGCTTTTGAATTCTTTGAAGGCTTTTTATCCGGCAAATGTCAAAAAAACGACAAAAAATTTACACACAATGGCGTTTGCTTCTCGTACTAGTTCAATCAATCAAGTCGATGTTTTGCTGACATTTTATTGCAGTACTGCCTAATCTAAAGTTTTACCCATAAAATGTGGAAAAAATTTAGCAATAAATTCCGATCCACATAACTGCGTAATAAAAGAAAAAAAAGTATCTACTATCTGCTTAATATTTCAGTACTTAATCATAATATCACTGTCTATCAGTCACATATACCTATAAGTTATTTGTTAATTTATTTATATTATTATAGTATAAATACTTCTTAGTCTAGTCTTCTTAGTCTACGTACTTTTTATCATGGATTCAGGAGTTCACACATACAAGCTGAATTTTTAGTGGTTTTAAGGCCCCTGAGAGGTGATTCGAAATTAACAGTACAATTTACTTCTACCATTTATCCTGACCCAAGTATTAAAATAAAAAATAAAAAATCGAGAAATTATTATTTCGAAAATGTTGCGTTCAATTAGTAGCGCCAGCTGACTGAGCGAGTCACGTGACGCTTGAACCGAGCGGCGCACGACTGGTCGTTCACCTACGTACCCACGGCTATCAGCTGTTTAACATTAGGTAAAGATTCGATGAAAGTTTTAAGGCGGCAGTACTTACATAATCATTGCAGGTTATTTACAGCTCACGAGGTAGGTGGGTACACTTATTTTAGGTATTAAATTTTACAATCACGTATTTACGCACTTTCTTTGATTCGAGCACTTTCGCGGATCACGTGGGGGTTGTTAAAGGCCCAAAAATGTTTATTGTGCTGGTTAAAAATTCCAATACGAGTAAAAGTTGACTAGACAGTCCACAGAATGCTTAATTCACGATTGTTTAATAACCACTGACAAAACTCAATCCTAGCTGGCCCATCGTTCTCGTGAAGTGCATGTACACGCCTAAAATGGTATGGATGTAAGCCTTCTGAGTTATACAATCTCCACACGTAATACTGGCTCACGTTAAACCTAATTTCAGCCATTCGGGTGCTTCGCCGAGGATCGCGTTCGAAGTAGGTATTCCAGATTTCCTCGTCGACTTCCGGCGAGTACATGCGGGGACGACCTCGACCTTGAACATGCTCTGGTGTTCGGAATTGCCCATGGTCGACTAAACGCTGCGTTGCGCCTAAGATAGTGATATTCGACGGAACTTGTTGGTTTCGGATTCCTCGCAGACGAAGGGAATTTAAGTGATCCGGTTGTGCGTAGAGCCGTCGAGCTTCTGTCGCATTGTAATTTGCAATGGCGTACATTTGCACCATACCTACTTAGGTATTCCAAATTGGAGTATTCGTAATGGCGATCCATTTTTGCGCGTATTTGAAACGAATTAGCGCCACTTACGGCACGTGTGACGTGTTTTGCGTAACTGAGGCCAGAAGTCGGCTAGCCGCGAGCGGTCAGCGGCGCGCGGGCCGTTTCAAAGGATTGAGGGGCGGGGCTTTTAAACCCCGAATCGGTTCGATGATTGACGTCAGACGCCGCTCGCGCCGGCTAGCTTCTTTGAACTTCGCCGCGTACCACTACTAATGTTTCTCACAGTTTCGAGTTTATTTCGAAAAAAAAATCTAACTCAAAAAAGTAAGTACTTAGAAAAAAATTAAAAAAAATTGAGTCGATAGTACTGCTAAAGGCGATTAAACTCGCCGCGGCTTTAAAACCACAAAAATTTCTTCGTGTATTGCATTCTTACTTTCGCACTAATGATGTGGGCTGCGGCGGATTACTAATTTTATTTGTTTGTTTTTTTCATAGCTGTGGTGTTGGCGCTTGTGTTTGGCATGGTTTTTAATTAATCTATACCTACTAACAAATATTTAGTAAATCTGAGCAAATGAAGAAATTTTTGGTTTCTTTCAAGCCTAAACCGTCGACTTCAAGGCAAGAAGAAAGTGACAATGCTAAATGCCATACTACTACCAGTACGGTGGGTGAAGAACCTCCACCAAAGAAACAAAAAAAAACAAAAAGACCGCGACTTCAATGATAAGTGGCTAACAGATATAACATTTAAACATTGGATTGAAAAATGGGAGCAAGAAGTTGGTATGATTACTGCATATTGCAAAGTGTGCGATTGTGTTGTTATGAATCACAAACCTGCACTTGTCAAGCACATGCATACTATGAAACACATTCATAACATCTACTCAAAAAATCAAACAATGCCTATCGAACAAATCCACAACACGATGGCTGTCGCTAGAAGCGCGCGTTAACAGAACTTTAGAACAATATGATGTTCTCACAGAGTATTTCGAAGTTGAACTTTTTGAAGACCCAAGTAAGATAACTGAAGACATTTTAACAATTCTTAGCAACAAATTAACAAAAATGTACCTGGAATTCATGTCATGTTTTGAACGTTTTCAATGAATTCAACATATTATTTCAGTCACAAAAACCATTGTTGCATCAGGTAAAACCCGAGGTATACAAGCTCATAAAAACAATAGCGAGTAATTATATGCAGCTTCAATATTGTAAAACCATTGTCATTAAAAATTATTTGTTCGAATTTACTAATGCCATTAGAACAATGCTGAAGTGCCCTTTGTAGTTGAAGTATAATGATCCTAAATGTGCTGGTTTCTGAATTGCGACGTGTTTACCATCTAATAAAAACCAAAACCAAAGTTCAAAGTTCCAAAACTGATATCTTTTTCCAAAATCAGAAGCTACGGTTTTCCATTCTTCCTCTGTTAATGGGATCTGAAATTTAGGTAAACATAAAAGTTAATAACACTCATTGTTTTTTTACAGACTGAATTTACTGATAATACAGAAGAACGTGAATCAGAATCTCAAGGTAGCACAGCTTCACAAACAAATATGGGATTTATTTCCTCAGTCAGAGAAGTGCCGCCACCACTTTTACAGCAAACTATTAAAACAAAAACTTCAAAACAAAATGAATTATTAGAGCGAGCATGTGCCTATTTATCGGAACCAACTCCAAGCAGTTTGAACTCAGTAGCCTTTGACTGGGCAAAAACATTAGAGCGACTAGACCCGACTCAAAGACTTTATGCCAAAAAAGCAATAAATGATGTATTATTCCAAGCCGAACTAGGAAATTTGAATAGATATTCAGTTAAGATAAATGAACCAAGCTATTTGAATTCCAATACATGGGAATCTTCAGCTACACCTTCTCCCAGTCACTCAAATATACCAGTGACATCTACACAAACAATCTTTAGATACTCTGGAACATCAGTTACCTCACCACCTGCACCTTCTCCTAAAACAGAGGAATCTACAATTCTGTCATATGATATTATTCCACAATCTACTACGATACAAAGAGGACAGGCGTCACAACTAATAATTACAAACCCTAATGTCCAGCAGCAAACACAACGAGATATACAATTTTCTAAAGATTCCACTCCGTCTTATATTCTACACATTACATCACCACAGCCGCACCAAGATGATTCACAAGATACTGATGAATACTCTGAAGCTGGTTCATTATTTGCGCAATTCAAGCCCTAAAAATTGCTTTTTTATTTCAGACATCTGAATAATTATTGTTATAATTGCTTAACTAATTTGATTTAAAGGCATAAATAAACATTCAAAAATTATATTTTTGTTTCACTTACCTGTATATAAGACTGAAGAACGTAAAGGAGTGCTTTACATGTATCCATTATAGCCTGACTTATAGCTGCTGGTGACATTATAACTGAGTATTTCAAATCTTTTATATTCCTCCCAGTAGCAAGATATCGTAAAGTTACTGCCAATTTCTCCTCTGGCTTGATAGACTTCCTCATGCAGGTGTCTTGTTTAGTTAGGTATGGTTTTACCATTTGCAACAAATGATCAAAGCAGGCTTCTTTCATTCGATAATAATTAGCATAGTCTTCTTCTTCTCCTGTGTCTCTTATCTCATTCAGTAAATTTAAGTGTGTGTAGAATTCTCTTTTCATTAGCCACGTTTTACACCATTGCTTCCTTTTTCTACGATTCCTCGTAGACAGGGCTAAGATTATAGCAACACAAGCTTTTTTCTTGTTAAAATCCATACCTAAAGGCGTTATGAGTGTTAACGCGTAGAAGTTTTCGGTTGGACTGATGGCCAGTCTGAATGAGCGTGTAATGTGCTTCGTCAGTCTATCTATCTGGCATCAGTCTCATGGTGATCAAGGTCACGGACTGAACTGACGCCAGAATGAGCGTCTAACCTCCGTCTTACGTCAAGTGCGGCAGTGCGCTGGCTGTGCTCGCAGCGCGCGGTTGGTATTTTTGTTACGGACGCTTGGACATTAACGCACAAGGTATACGACTGCCAAGATAAATCTCAAGATGAATCGCTCTTCTAGTTTTGCGAACAAAATTAACAAGCAAGTTAAACAAATAGCATACAATGTATATTCCTTTTTTAAAGCCAGAAAACAAGATCATAATTCTACAGAGTATCTTGAAGACGTAAACCTAAACAAACTTGTTGCTAAAGCTACAGGACTTTCGGTGACTACCATATGTAAAATAATAAAAGAAGGAAATGAACTGAAAGATGAACAAAGTAATGTAAATTTTAAATCACCAAAAAAAATTAAACAAATCCGAAAGAAAAAAATTGAAGTTGACAGTTTTACAGAGGGCGTTGTTAGAAGAAAAATAACTCAATTTTATACGGTTTTTAAGAAGGTTCCTACATTAAAAATTTTGAATGCGAAACTCAGAGAAGAAGGAATTTTAAATTGTGGCCGAGAATATTTAGAGAGGGGGCGGGTGGGCCGTGCCCACCCCAGAATGGTCTGGTGCCCACCCCAGGAATCCCAGGATGTTGGGTTACCGATTCGAAATTCTAGGCTGGACACTAAGACGCGTAAGAAACATCACACAAAAATCATTGAAATCAAATAAATATCTACAACCGAGATATTAATGTACCTACATGCTTAGTTTTTAGGGTTCCGTAGCCAAATTTGGCAAAAACGGAACCCTTATAGATTCGTCATGTCTGTCTGTCTGTCTGTCTGTCTGTCCGTCCGTATGTCACAGCCACTTTTTTCCGAAACTATAAGAACTATACTGTTGAAACTTGGTAAGTAGATGTATTCTGTGAACCGCATTAAGATTTTCACACAAAAATAGAAAAAAAACAATAAATTTTGGGGGTCCCCATACTTAGAACTGAAACTCAAAAATTTTTTTTTCATCAAACCCATACGTGTGGGGTATCTATGGATAGGTCTTCAAAAATGATATTGAGGTTTCTAATATCATTTTTTTCTAAACTGAATAGTTTGCGCGAGAGACACTTCCAAAGTGGTAAAATGTTGGTCCCCCCCCCCCGTAACTTCTAAAATAAGAGAATGATAAAACTAAAAAAAATATATGATGTACATTACCATGCAAACTTCCACCGAAAATTGGTTTGAACGAGATCTAGTAAGTAGTTTTTTTTTTAATAATTTAAAACTTACTACAGGTCTGTACGGAACCCTCGGTGCGCGAGTCCGACTCGCACTTGGCCGGTTTTTTTTAACATACTATTATCCAGTCATTGAGGTATTATGTTATAATTCAATGTATCCAGTACATTCCGTTTAATTACTTTTGAATACACAACGTACTAAGCTAGAGTACAATTGAATTTCGCGCCACAAGACAACGCGAAGCGACTTGTCAGAAACTTCTCGAAGCAATAGAGCCCGCCAATCAGAACGTGCGTGGGCGGTGCCGCGGCCGACGCGGCGGCCTAGAGATGTTCATATAAAAAAATATCGATACTATTCCGTTATGATATATCAATATGCTGTATCGATATTTGGCGATAAATCAATAAAAATCATCGATATTTTCGATATATCGTATGTAATTTTTATTTTATCACCCAATACGAAAAGATAAAAGGAAAAGACTTTTTAAAGTAAAAAAGTGAAACCATAGATATAATCAACTTTAATCAACTCATAGCCCAAACCACTTGACGGCTATAATGATATTATGTGAAAATTTAACCCTTAAGAGGGTTAAATAGAGAGCGAAAGTTTATATAAAAGCCCATCATTTATAGGGCATAATGTATAGCCAGTGGGCCCTGGGCACCACATCAGGTTTTACATAGGTACTGCGTTATTATTGTTTTTTAATATTTATTTCGTGTTTTGTAACTTGTAACTAATAATAATTATTGTAAGAGTGTGCACTGCCACCCGCGCCTCGCCCTCACCCTGCGTACCGCCTTCCGCGGCGCGAAATTTCGCGAATTCGTTTGCCGCGCCATTTTTTGTTGCACGTTTCTTTATTTATCTGATATCTCATAAGATATTCATCTAAATTAAGTAGCTTAAAGGGCAATTTTGGTCTAAATTAAATACTTGAGATGAATAACATATTTGCTTTGATAAGGATTAATACTATGTCGGTAAAAACACCTTCGCAAGTGAAGCATTGTTTTAGACCACATTTTAAAATCATAAAAATGGTTATTGTGAGTCAACCACAAAAGATAGATACATATACATTTATGCTATTGCAGACTTTTATTTAGAACTTTTTGAGATAAACAACTCCACCATACATTATTTTCGTGTAACTTTAACAGTATTTACGCAGCGCATGCTACGGAAGCTCTCAGAAGAGACGATTTTTTCCGACTTCATTCACATTATTGCAATTTACGTACGGATCTCTAATTTTTTTCTTTTTTATAATTCTTAAAATCGGTCTAGTAGTTTCGGAGCCTATTCAATGCAAACATACAAACAAACAATCAAATCTTTCCTCTTTATAATATCAGCATAGTAGAGCATATATGATAAGTGAGATGGCGATAGTTAAAAAAACCGGCTGAGTTTGTTATGGGCTCTTCTCAGACCAAGGCGCGTTAAGAACTCTCTTTAGCTTTAGAGTATCTAATTTGAATAAATAAACATTAAATTGAATTGAGTTATACGATTTTTGATGTATCGAATAAAATATATCGATTTTTATATCGATATCTGATGATTCGAGTAAAATGGAATGATCCGATATATCGAGGGCAAGTGTCTATATCTTATCGACCATCGATATAATATATCGAGCACCCCTAGGCGGCACTACGTCATTGCGGGAAAAAAATAACAATTAACAATAGCGAAACTTCTAGCGGTTTCGCGTACAAACTGGACCGTTGGAAGAAAAAGGACGGATGTATAGGGAAGTAAGGGACAGGTATACCATCGAGCCATATAAAAGCCGAAGATTTCGGGCGACTTGAAAATTTTGTAAAGCAGTGACTTATTTTAAGAAAACGAATTCTTGAAGAAAACAAAAACGAAAGTGAATTAGTAGTAATAAAATGAAGAAAATTAGAGACATCCGATCTTTCTTTAACACGACTCGACAAACCGATCAGCAATCTCTTGAGACTGAGAGCATTACGAACACGAATGAAAAGTCTTTACACACTTCCCCAGCAGCAGTCCCAGTGCAAGTGCCAGTCTTAATACCAAGTACGTCTTTTGATTCGTCATTAGAAAGTGCTATTAAACAAATTTCGCAGTCAAAGATACTTAATTAGAATTACTTAGGTTCACTTCAGACTGGACCATCTCAACCTCGAATTGACTTTCCTCGCACAAAATTTGGAAAAAAGCTACGAGCATTCAACGCACAAAACTATGAAAAATATACTTGGTTAAAATATAACATCAATGAAAATAAAGTATACTGCTTTGTATGTAGGCTATTTGGAAAGGAAATGCGTGATCAAAATGAAAAATTTACAACCACTGGATACAGCAACTGGAAGAAGTTGTCAGAGGCTCTTCAAAAACACGCGCAGTCTGCGGTACTTCTCCAAAGTAAGGAAATGCATTATACATATTTACATCACAAATCAAGTGTCCATGAGAAAATTGTCACCCAACATGAAAAGTAAGTTGAGCAAAATAAAGAAAATCTATTGAAAATAATAGACATCATACTATATCTAGTACGTCAAGGATTGCCTTTTAGGGGTCACCGTGAAACAGCTGAATCAAAAAATAAAGGCAACTTTTTAGAAATGATTCAACTTTTCGCTAAATATGATGAAACATTTTTCAAACATTTAGAAAAACATTTAACCTATTGCAGTGCTGGTATACAGAACGAATTAATCAACATAATGAATCAGATCACAATAGAAGGAGTTGTAAATAAAATTAAACAATGCGGTATGTTTTCTATATTAGCAGATGAAGCAAGATGTTATAAAGAAGAAAAAATGTCGATTGTTTTGAGATACGTAGCAGGATTGGAAATTGAAGAGTCGATCATGGGATTTATGGATTGCTCTACTAGTAGAGATGCGAACAGTCTGGCTGCAATGATTTTAGATTTTTTTTAAAAATATGGTTTGGATAATGTGCCTTTAATAGCACAGTCATATGATGGCGCAAGTGTTATGTCCGGCAAACACAAAGGTTTGCAAGCGATCATCAAGGAGAAGTATCCCCATGCCATTTACGTGCATTGCCTGGCGCATAAGCTTAATTTAGCTGTTGTAGACTCATGCGCTAATGTGTCATCAGCAACCAAGTTTTTTAATAATCTTGAAGCACTATATATCCATTTTTCATACCCTGGCAATCATGCTCATCTCAAGAGAATCCAAGATTCTCTTGGTATAAAAGCAGGTCGTGAAATCTGTAGTTTAAGTACCACGAGATGGAGCTGTCGGTACGAAAACTGTAAAGCTGTCATAAATAGTTATGATGCCATTAGAACAGCACTGGAGGAAGAAATTTGTCAAAATAAAGACAAGCATGTGGCAGAAGCCGTAGGTTTATTGACTGCAATATCAAAACCAGAATTCATAGTATGTTTACACGTGTTCCATTCGGCATTATTAATTATACATGTATTAAGTAAATACTTTCAAGGTAAAAATGCCACTCTCGGACAAGCTGGGACTATGATAACCGGAGTCATTTCTAGTTTTGAACAAGACCGTAACAATTTTGATGCACGTTGGAAGGAAATAGAAGAGTTTGCAGAAAAGCATGAAATTTCTCTGGAACCCACGAAAGTGAGCAAACGAAAATACAACCGAGTTGGCAGAGGTAGCACTAGCAGAGACAGCTACTTTTATATTGAATCCACACTTGGCAGGGAAGATTGGGTTGATTTACCATCTGATACCCACACCAGTGAATATTGGAAAGTTAACATTTATTATTCAGTTATTGATACTATAATAGTTAACATGAAATGCAGATTTGAAAGTATACCTCTAGCCCAATCGATTGATGCGTTTTTAAACATAGATCTCAAAAATGGCAAGGCTTTTATAGATAACTACGAAGAAATTCTTCAAATTAATAGGACTCTTCTAGAAGCAGAGTGCTTAATTATTAAAAACGTAATAAAAGAAAAGATTATCACAATTGAAGTCCTCAGGGAACACGTTAAACAAGATTTTTTCCCAAATCTTTTTAAATTAATTCAAGCTGCAATTGTGATCCCCGTCAGTTCAGCCGGATGCGAGCGCAGCTTTTCAGCAATGCGGAGGATTAAGACGTGGCTGAGATCTACTATGGGAGAAGAGAGGTTCTCAAGCACTACTCTTCTTCATATAGAAAATGAGTATGTTAAGAAATACGTTACGCCGGAAAAAGTTTTAAATGTTTTTGCAGAGAAGAAACGTAAATTAAAGTTTGTCTAATTAGCTAATCAATAAATTAACGAACTTTGTTTTTTTTTTAATGTCAGTTAACAACAGTTTGTTCCAAAAACAAATTTAACAGTGTAGGTAAAAAATTTGACTTGTGCTCTCCTATAAATTCTAACTGCAAAAGTAGATTTATACGAACAATACTGAGAATTTTTTTTTTAATTTTTTTATTTACTACTAGTTAGCCCTTGACTGCGATCTCACCTGATGGTAAGTGATGATGCAGTCTAAGATGGTAGCGGGCTAACCTGTTAGGGGCATGGCAGTTATATTAAACCCATACCCCTATTCGGTTTCTACACAGCATCGTATCGGAACGCTAAATCGCTTGGCGGCACGTCTTTGCCGGTAGGGTGGTAACTAGCCACGGCCGAAGCCTCCCACCAGGCCAGACCAGGAAAAATTCAGAAATTATAAATTCCCAAATTGACCCTGCCGGGGATCGAACCCGGGACCTCCGCACGTTAAGACAACAGGGCTACACACTGCGCCACGGAGGTCGTCAAAACCAAAAATCAAAGGTCGTAAATTTATCATGTTACTTTAAGACCATAGACTTTTGAGTTATAAATTTTCCTGTAATCTTTAAGAAATCATTTTTTGGATGTTTTCAAAATCTTAGGTTCAGTAGGCTTCAGAGTTAAATAGAGATTTTTTTTGTAGTAGTAGTGGGACCCAGGCCCCCCCCTGGAATATAACCCTAGATACGCCAATGGTAATAAGCGAAGTTCTTTAGAATTATTTGTGATATAAGGTGGTACCACCTCGTTACTAGGTAGACAATGGTTAACTGAGTTACAAATAACTATACCTATGTTTACTTGTTTGTAATCATGTAGTTGAGTATAATAGTAAAGCTTCAAATGATAAAATGAGTTCCTCCATAGGGTCTCAACAGATTATAATGCAAACCAAATGCTTCATCACCCACTATCACAAATGGAACACGTGATTCCAAACCTGTAGAGAGAGGACGAGCTTCTGGTAAATTTAAACTGCCATCATTTAATCTTTTCCAGAATGTACATTCTTTGAATATAGAGGAGTCACATTCTTTGCCATAAGAGCCTACGCTGATATAGGTGAATCTATAATTCGAATCCACTACCGCTAGCAATACAATGGAAAAAAAAGTCTTGTAATTCATGTACATAGAACCGCTGTGACTTGGTTTCTTCATTCTTATGTGCTTCCCATCAACTGCACCAATGCAGTGAGAAAGAAAATCCCGAAGGTGGTGCTAAACGACTTAAGAGAAGTGTACTACCAAGGCAGAGGCTTTCTGTAATGGATCAAAAAATGGCGAGTTTTATTGATCACCAGATGAAAAGTCAGCCGAATACGCAGAATGAAGATCGTAACTTGTCATTTTTTAAAAGTTTACTTCCTACACTAGCTTCACTCAACGATGATCAAATATTACAATTTCATGCAGGTGTTATAAGTTTGTTGCAAAATATAAAAAGCCGCAATTTTAACCAATGGTCCTCTCAACAACCATCTACTTCTAACTACTCTTATCAATCAGCAGGTTATTTCACACCGCATTACAACGTTCAGTCATCGCCATCTGCACAATCAGTTGAATCGCAGAGCTCTGATTTTCCAGATTTCACTATAAATATTAGTGAAATCCGGAATTAATATTAAGAAATATTTGCGATTATCTTGTGAAAATATCATTCATACATAACTTATTGTGTTTGGTAATAAATATTAAACTTTAAATATGTGTTTCATTCTTACCTTAAACATATTGCTAACTTTTCTTCAGGTGTGATGCTTTTTCTCATATTTGTATCACGTTTTATTAAATCTTCATTCACCCTTTTTAAAAGGTCGTCAAATGTGGTCATACTCATTCTAAAATAATTGAAAAATTTTGACTCATCTCTTCTCAAATCGCTCATAAGATTCCGAAAAATACCCAAATTCGAACGTTGTGTCAGAATAGGATGAACCCAGAATCTTCTATTTCGCTGCCGACGACGCCGATAATACCAATAGAATATTAGCAAAGTATTCACGCCCATTTCGCCTGATCACTAGCGTAGGAATGGTCAAAAACAGGATGCAACCGCATTCACACGGCAGTCCAGTTTTGCTTTTACTGGATCCTGCAAAACTGAACTACCGTGTGAACACAGCGTCCGTTTTTGCAGATCCAGTAAAAAGCCGGTCCTGCAAAACTGGACTGACGTGTGAAAGGGCTGTTAGGGTACATTGTGTCAAAAGACGGTATCAAAGCGGATCCCGCAAAAATAGATGCTATAAAGAACATGCAAAGGCCACGAAATGTACCAGAGCTACGTTCATTATTAGGGCTACTTAACTTCTTTGCAAAATTCGTTAAAAATTTCAGTGCAATTTTAGTACCCTTGTATAATCTTTTGAAAAAAAACGTAGAATGGAAATGGTCGGAGGAACGTGGAAATACGTTTGTTAAAGTAAAAAAAATATTAACAAGTACGGAAGTTCTTAGTCATTATGACCCTAATAAGCCATTAATAGTGACGTGCGATGCGAGCGCGCGCGGCGTCGGGGGCGTGCTGTCGCAGCCGGGGCCGTGCGGGGAGCGGCCGGTCGCATTCATCTCACGGACGCTGAGCGACGCAGAAAACAATTACTCGCAAATTCACCGGGAAGCTCTCGCTATTATTTTTTGTATGAAAAAGTTTCATCAATATATTTGCGGCCGACAATTTACTTTACGTACAGATCACAAACCGTTGGTATCGATTTTTGGACCTCACACAGGGATACCCGCCATGGCAGCGAGTCGCATGCAAAGATGGGCGGTAATTTTATCTGCGTATACCTACAACATTGAGTATATAAAAACAAACGAGAACAATGCAGATGGGTTGTCGCGGTTACCGGTAAAAACAAATGGAAAAATTAATAATAAAATTCCGGAACAAACATTTTTACACCTAGCATAAAGCCGGTTTTCCACCGCGAAAGGGTAATGAGCGGGAAATGGTTAGGCGGGGCGGACTCCGTTTATATAAAATAGATTTGCGTTTCCACTAACACAGAGTTTTGTCTTTTGTTTTCCACTGCAAAAGGAGAGAAATGAGCGGAGCGAGCTGAACGGAAAATGAGAAACCAGTCAATTTCCACAGAGAGCGAGTTCAGTTGGTGTTTTAAACTGGTTGTTTGCGGTCGTGTTTTGTTGCGAATTCGCGATGTTGTCGAGTGACACAGAATCAAGTGAAGACAGTGATTATGTATACAGAAAAAAAAAGTACATATTATTATATCTTATGCACAGAAAAAAACGAGCAAAACGAAGATTTTGGTTATGCCAGCACATTCGAGAAAGAACATTGAAAGGGGAATATAGGCTATTCTATGATTTAGACGATGAAAAATTTAATAACTATTACAGGGTTAGCAGAGAACAGTTTCAAGAACTTTTGTCATTCGTGGAGGCCGATATTTTAAAACAAAATACTAACTACAGGAAAGCTATTTCACCTCAAGAGAAGCTAGCTGTGTGCCTAAGGTAAGAAATAATACATCATTGTTCATGATCATATCAAACTTTAATGAGAATCAACACAAAGCGAGGAAAATAAAGAAAAATAAAATTTACGCTTAGTTATTATATTCATGTAACGGCGATGGCTCAAATGTTTCCAGCCTACTATATCTGTGGTAGGTCGTATTTGTAGATGATGATCCTGCTGCTGCCGGCACGGTGTTGTTCACAGTCACTCCCGACGTAGTGTATCCATAATTGGCTGAACGTGATGATCCTGCTGCTTCCGGCAAGTTATTATTTACAGCGTCTCCCGAAGTACTGTATCCGTAATTGGCAGAACGTGATGAACCTGCTGCTGCTGCTGCTGCTGGCAAGGTATTGTTTACGGAGTCTGGTGTAACACATATACTATAATTTTCTAGCTCTTCCTCGGCGTCACTAACGATGAGAAATATTTTTTTCTTAATACGATTTTGCATCCACGTTGGCATAGTCTTAATGGTGATCGCCATACTCTCCAAAAACAAATCAATGGCATTTTTTTCTTTTTGTGAATTTGACATTGTGCGTCTTAAATATCTATCGTCTTGCCTTTTTTGGTGATTTTGCTCCATTTCTTTCAACAATTCTAAGAAATCACCTTCTGCTTTCCGTTTCCTTGTCTCAGTCTTACCACCTTGAGGTGTCTGGTCTGTATTAATTATTGTATCGTTTGTTGAAAATACAGATACTTCGGAATTAAGAGCATCTTCATCATCTTGCACTTCGGGTGTTTCAGGAGTTGCCGATGTTTCTGTATTTGTAGTATTTAAATTGGTAGACCTACTACGATTTTTCATATATGGAAGTAAAAATTCCATCAACTCCGCATACCTCCAATTATTGATGTTTGTAGCTGCTTGCCCGGATCTGGTGGTTTTCATCCTCTTTAAACTATCTCTATGGTTATCCCTTAACTTTTTCCATTCGGATTTCGCTTCCTTGACTGAAACAAAAAAAAATAGATTAA
Source organism: Erebia ligea (assembly GCA_917051295.2). NCBI lineage: Eukaryota > Metazoa > Arthropoda > Insecta > Lepidoptera > Nymphalidae > Erebia > Erebia ligea. The sequence goes on from OU785241.1 coordinate 8,054,256, forward strand.
TTAATTATTTTATTATTATTCATATTTATTTTATTTACTAGCTGCTCCCCGCAACTTCGTTCGCGTAGAAATAGGTTTTTATATAGGATCGGATCGGATCCCATAATTCTTTTATGTACCTAAACTAAATGTAACCTAAATTACTCCTTATAACATCACCTATCTGCCATTGAAAGTTCCATTAAAATCGATCCAACCGTTTTGGAGATTAGCTGGAACAAATAGACAGACCGACAAACATAAATTTAAACGCATACCAGTTTAAAATAAGCCATACGTTCAAAGATCCGGGTCCCAAATTATTTGAACCCAATACTGAGGGTTGTAATGTCTGGCATTTCTGAACTAAAAAACCTTGAAATATTTACGGGAGAATATATAAAATACTACCTTTATAACAAAAAAAAAAATGAGTGAAATCGAATAACGCGTTAATGAATAACAGCTAAATACACGTTTTAACTTTCATCCCCTCTCCCAAGAGAACCGTGCTGAATTTCGGGATAAAAAGCATCCTATGTCATACCTCAGAGTATAAACTCAAATCGTACTAAGTTTCATTCGAATCCATTCAGTAATTTCGGCGTGATGCGCGGCCAAGATACAGACAGACAGACAGACAGACAAAAATGAAAAAAATTGCAGTTAAATATTATCCAATAAAAATTTTCAAAATATCTTTAATGTACAGAATTGGATCTGTTACAGTTTTATTATATCATAGATTTATGTACAAGTAAAATGTCGGATATAAAGAAAAGTCCGTTGCAGGGGTCTAAATTACAACTTGTATATCTACTTAAGCATGCATTTATTACCTATTTGTATACAACTATTTATGTATAATATTTATCACTTCATAGACATAAATATGTATATCTTTTGTTTCAGGTTTTTGGCTACAGGCGACTCATTCATAACTATAGGCTACAATTATCGCATGAGTACAACCACTGTTTCAAGAATAGTTCAGGATACATGTATTGCCATTTGGAAAAAATTACAACCTATTTATATGAAAGAACCCAAAAAGCAAGATTGGGAAAATATAGCAGAATCTTTTGAAAATATATGGCACTTTAAAAATTGCCTTGGGGCGATTGATGGTAAACACGTGGCTATTAAATGCCCTCCACATTCAGGAAGTAAATTTTACAACTATAAAAAATATTATTCCGTCGTATTACTGGCAGCTGTTGATGCACACAAACGTTTTATAATCATCGATGTTGGGTCGTTAGGACGTTTCAGTGATAGTGGTATTTTTAATGATAGTGTTTTTGGAAAAAGATTAATTAATAACCAATTAGATTTACCGGAAGATCGTCCTTTAGATGAAAATAGTTCAGCCAGAGTGCCCTATGTGTTTATAGGTGACAAGGCGTTTGCTTTACGAAAAAATTTACTGAGGCCATATCCAAATACAATTAATGACAGACCGAAAAGAATCTTTAATTATAGACTGAGCAGAGCACGAAATGTTGTAGAAAATGCATTCGGCATTTTATCCGCTAGATGGCGTGTTTATCGGCGACCAATAGAGTGCAAACTTGAGACGGTCGATCATATAATAAAAGCAACATGCGTGTTACATAATTATTTATCTGTACAAATATCGTCACTACCCACATCGGCTGCAGATTGTCAAAATGACAATGATCCTCGACCCAACAACATGGTCTTTGACAGACTGCGGGCTACACGAGAAGCGTTTAATGTACGTAATATATATTGCGATTACTTTAACAACTCAGGTAGAATAGCCTTTCAAGATTCTCTTGTATAAACTTAATATATTTGATTTATAAAACAACTACTTACCGTCTTTTATTTCGGCCAAATTCAAATCATCAACTATCGATTTCCATGCAGCTTCTTTTTTATCTATGTTTCGGTATTCATTGCTTGATATGTTCCATAAACATGGGTATTGTCGTACAGCTTCTATAAATCGCTCCATTTCAAAACACCACGTGTCACTCGACTACCACACACTACTGCGCGGCACTCAACACTGGCGGTGGGTGAGGCAGGGAAAGGAGCGCGGGGTGAGGAAACTGCAAACGAGTCCGTTTCAAACTAGTTGCCGATTCCTTGACGTAGCGGACTCTTTCAAGTACTTTTTACTCGTTCGATCCGCCCCTCTCACCTCTTTCTCTGTCGAAACGCTGGTATGTAATCTGTCATTGCGAGTCAAAATGACACCGTAATGACTCCGCTCCGCTGCCTAGAACTGAGCGAGTTCATTTCAACTCTTTCGGCTCGCTTAGTCCTTTCCGCTCAACTATTTATTGGTGGAAACACAAGTATGCAGTTTACTCTTGCGAGTTGAACGGAGTCCTTAATGGGTCCGCTCCGCTCGCGGTGGAAAACCGGCTTTAAGAAGCGTTACTATAGCGAGTATAGCGAAGTCCAAGGCTCTCGCACGGAGTTACGTATGGTTTCCGGGGGTTGATAAGGCAAAAGATGCGACATGCCGGGCATGCGAAGTGTGTGCGGCACACGGAGACGCGCCGCCACATCAAGCGCCGCGGCCTTGGCCGTACGCCTCTAAACCTTGGACTCGGGTTCATTTAGATTTTATGGGGCCGATTTTCGGTAGAATGTACCTGGTCGCAGTGGATTCGATGTCGAAATGGCTGGAGGTCTTTCAAGTTCCGAGTACATCGGCGGACAGTGCTATAGGTAAACTAAGTGAGTTATGGAGTAGATGGGGTTTTCCGCGACAGGTCATAACGGACAATGGGCCGCCTTTTACAAGCAAGGACCTTGACCATTTCCTTAGTTCTGACGGCATTGAACACGTATTTACAGCACCGTATCACCCATCATCTAACGGTGCTGAAAATGCCGTTAAACGCTGAAAAGAGTAATAAGGAAGGCCGTTTCGGAAAAATGTAATGTAGATAGGGCTTTGCAGAAATTTCTTTTATACTACAGAAATACCGATCACTCTACAACCGGTGAGAGTCCAGCCATGTTGATGATGAATAGGAGATTACGGACTCGCCTAGACGCTCTTAAACCGGACAGCTAAAAATCAACAAGTGGAAGCGGCAGGGGGAGTGGATAGGAGAGCAAATGAGGGCGAGGAAGTTTGGTTTAGAAATTACTTAAAGGGGGAAAAGTGGTCTCCAGGTACAGTCGTAGATCGGTTGGGGTGAAATAATTTTAAGATTAAAGATCAGGACGGAAATCAAATACACCGACATGTCGATCAGCTAAAACGGAGGTCACGGTTTTCTTTGGTAGGTCCTGGGAATTTGGGTACACAGGATTCTAATCCTTCGGCGTTGAAGCAAAATACCTCTTCTCCTGCCAAATCAGAAGAACCTAGCGATCAAGGAGAGAATGAGGCAAAGATAGGGCAGAAGGGAGATACCAGTGGGGTAGAGCCAAAGAACGGGTTCGAGACGTCGGCGACGGGGGTACCGGGCGAGGATAATTTTTGTAACCCACCGAAAGCCCTCTCACCGTCTAAGTCACCCCTCAGTGTATTGCCCAAGGCCCGTCCTGTACGTAGTTGTAGACTTAAGAATTAGAGTATTTAATATTTGTTATTAAGCAACTTGTCTTCCTATTAAGTAGTATTAAGTTAGTGAAGTTTTAAGTGTAAAATAAAAGGGAGGATTGTAGTGTTTTGAAGGCCTTATGCCAGTAATACGAGTGTGTAAGAGGCGTGATTCTCTTTGTGTAGACAGGTGTCACCTCCTCCTACATGGGATACGAATGGTATTCCTGGTGTAGAGTGGTTTTTAGGCTTCATGAAAAGAAACCCATAACTCTCAACGAGATGCGCTGAAGCGACTAGCCTTTCACGGGCCACAAGTTTCAACAGAACGAACGTGAATGCATTTTTCGATAATCTGGACAGTGTGTTAGAGCGGTTCAGTTTTGAAGCCAAAGATATATATAACATGGATGAGACCGGAATAACGACTGTCCAAAAACCGAAAGGAACACGTCGCGTGGGTGCCATCACATCGGCAGAGCGGGGAGTTCTTGTGACCGTGGCAATGGCTGTTAATGCCTTGGGTAATGCAATACCACCATTTTTTGTTTTCCGCAGAATAAGGTATCATGATCATTTTGTAACAGAAGGCCCTCCAGGCTCGGATGGGGCGGGTAATAGTTCAGGATGGATGGAAGCAAAGGAATTTTTAAAATTTTTGCAGCATTTCAAACATCACACTCGAGTCACGCCAGAGAATAAAGTACTACTTCTCCTAGATAATCACGCCTCTCATATTACAATAGAGGCGTTAGATTTTTGTAAAGCGAACGGAATCGTAATGCTATCATTTCCACCTCACTGCTCCCACAAATTGCAGCCTCTGGACTGCTCCGTTCATGGGCCCTTTAAAAAGATTTGTTAATTCTGCCTGTGACGCCTGGATGAGAAATCATCCAGGCCAACCAATGACCATATATAGTATTCCTTCCATTGTGGCCTCTTCCTTTCCTCTAGCCTTTACCGCAAAAAATATACAGGCTGGATTTCGTTGTACGGGAATTTGTCACTACAATCGGGATATTTTCGATGAGACTGATTTTGGGCCCTCATACGTAAGCGACCGACCAATGCCCGAATCTGCGGAAGTATCAGAAGCAGCACCGCAGCCAAGAGATGTGGAAGAGGCCGCTGATGTACAAAATAGCGCAGAAGAAATATTGCAGGAATATTCATCTGATATGGACCGTATTATAATCTGAACTACAGGTTCAAGAAGAGCAAACCAACACCCGATCTGTTTCAGTACCATTAGAAGAAAATACACCAAGCATGCTCGTTGATCCATTATTACTTGATAGCAGGATGGATTGTAGGACACCAGAATTACCAGTAAAATTACCACAAGCAAATAGATCGCCATTAACAGAAACTTCTAACACATATCAAATAAACTTCCCCATTGAGCCTGTACCGGCTACTTCAAAAACACAAGACGTTTTTTCACCTGAATTAGTGAGACCGCTCCCAAAAGCACCACCCCTTAAAATGACCCACCGCGGTGGCAAAAAACGAAAAACAGCCATATACACATACACACCTGAAAAAAACGCAATACAAAATGAAGCAGAAGAACGAACAAGTATCTAGGAAATCTAAATAACAAAATCCCAACTGCATCTATTTTCCTAGATATGACTAAAGCTTTCGATTCAGTGTCACATGAAATATTATTAGATAAGCTACAGAGGTACGGTATTAGAGGCACAGCTAATGATTGGTTAAAATGCTATCTATCTTCAAGGCAACAGTGTGTCGAAATAGAAGTTTTAGAGGGTACATTAAAAAAAACCTATCGATCAAATTTCAAAATAAATAAGTATGGCGTACCGCAAGGTTCTATCCTCGGTCCTCTACTATTTTAGTATACATTAATGACTTTCCAAACTACATGAAACAAAAGTGCATTTTATTTGCAGACGACACCACCCTCATTATAGAAGGTGGAAAGAAAAGTGATAAAGAGTTTGAAAATGAAATAATTAATACCCTAAATAAAGCAATAAACTGGTTAGAAGAAAATAATTTAAATATAAATCTAACTAAAACAAACATCATGCAGTTTTTAACCAAAGATTCAAAACAGAAAATTATGAAAATTGACCATAAATCATTTACACTAGAAGAAGTAAATACAACAAAATTTTTGGGAATAACTATAAATAGAATGTGCAACTGGAAAGAACACATATTACAGTTATGTACCAAAATTAATAAATTTATATTTGTGCTATCTAGATTAAGAAAAACTGTTTCTCTAGAGGCAGCATTAACTGCCTATCATGGATACGTTTCCTCACTATTGAGGTATGGTATCATTATATGGGGCAACTCAAGCGATATGATTACAGTATTTAAAACCCAAAAAAAATGTATAAGAATTTTATGCAATGCTTACTATCTTCAAACTTGCAAACCGTTATTTAAATCTAAAAAGATTTTACCAGTTCCGTGCCTATACATTTATGAATCTGCATTATTTGTGTTTAAAAATATTAATTTATTTCTAAGTACATACTCACAACCATACACAAGCAAAAGATACAAAAACAATATTTCGTTGCCTCAACAAAGTCTGTTTAGTAAAAACTGTTATTGTATGGTCATAAGGATCTTTAATAAATTACCGAATAAACTAAAAGAACTAAATCTACCCTTATTTAAAAAAGGACTTTTTGAATATCTTCTGGATCATTGTTTTTATTCAATACAAGAATTCTTGAATTCTTAAGTAAAGATATCATATTCGTTTTAAAGATATTTATTTCTGTTATCAAGAGATTGAAACTTATGTTTAGTAGTTAATTACACAGAAGCTTGTATTGTATAGCTAATATTATTATAATTAATTCAATATTTGGACGTCGGTAACGATAAAATATGCGTGTACGTAATAACGTTATAACATCTTGTCTGTACCATATTTTACCAAATAAATATTTACTTTACTTTTACTTTACTTTAGGTGCTTTGTCACTTAATTACCCCATTTACCCCAACAGTAGGGAAAAATAGGTACACGTTTCTTCAAAATCGGTTAAGTAGTTTTTAAGATATGAACTAAAACGTATATAATAAATAAAACCGACTTCATAATAAAACGTAACAAATAACAACAATTTATATTTGGAGTCGGTAGCATACCAGCCAAATAGATACCTAAAAGTGCGCGGAGTACCTAAAGTAGTACCGCGACTCCAAATATAAATTGTTACCTATCTCTTAAGTTTTATTATGAAGTCGATACATTTTTGTTAAAATGTTATTATATAATAATAATTAATTCAAGATTGTAATGAATTTGAATTTGTTTACCCGCTCAATGCCGTTAGTTGGTGCCCGCAAATAATGCACATGCAAGCAAATTCAAATTCATTACAATCTTGTCATGGAATGCCACGGATTACCGCCTGATATCATTAACAATAATTAATTAATATACAGGGTGTCTTTTTATGCATGTATTTAATTTTAGGTATTGAATGTACTCATCAATATGAACAATTTTTACTATGGGAGCAACTTCGAAATCTCGTAAAAAAAATCAGCTGTTTCATATAAAATGTTCATACCTACACGACCAAAATGCATAGAAAAAATTGTTCATATTGATGAGTACATTCAATACCTAAAATTAAATACATGCATAAAAAGACACCCTGTATATGAATTAATTAATTATTGTTCATGATATCAGGCGGTAATCCGTGGCATTCCATGACAAGATTGTAATGAATTTGAATTTGCTTGCATGTGCATTATTTGCGGGCACTACCTAAAATTAAATACACGCATAAAAAGTCACAACGTATTTTTAATTAACACTTTTTTAACATAATGGTTATATTACAATAGGAAATAAGATTCAGTAATTTGCAGATTTAATACGTGATGTAAGTAGTCCAAGTTTGTTAGTTTTTGAGATGGGTTATTATATCGTTCGTTTTTTTGCAGCGCAAACATGCCCTTCAAAATAGTTCAAACGAAGGAACGAGGAATATTTTAACTCACAATGGTCCCTGATAAATGGGAACAAAATACGATTCTTCATTGGCCAAAACGGAGAGTGGAAGAGTTAATAGAACAAGACTTATCTTGCCCTGACGATTCTTGGCTCACTATGAAGTGTCAGGTCAAAAGGACCGGATTAATTTCCAAACAAAGCGCAGAAGCTGAACTAACTACCATGTTACTAGAAAGTGACACAGATACTGAAGGAATATCACCACAAACGAACAAGACACAAATAGAGAACTCTGTTCAACACTGTTTTGATGAAATTGCTAGCATTTGTGTATCTGTAAGTACCAACCTACCAACAAAATTATATACCTACTTAGTCATTTAAATTGAAAGAGAGTCTTGGTGGGCTAGCGGTGAACGGGTCGGAGGACTCTTGAGCGAGAGGTCTCGCCCAAGCAGCAACCAAGCGTAGTGAACACCTAAAAAGCAGCCAATATAGCACTTAACGCTGTTTTACAGCTTTATAAGAACGTTAAAAAGACATCATAGTGTTATAATGTCGGTTTAGGAGTAATTATTCAGCTCTAACTGTATTAAGTCTGTTTTAAGAGTCAAAGTACGCTTAAAGTTCTAAATCAGTGTATGATAACTTTCATGTACAGCTTTAAGTTTCATGTAACGCTTTAATCTCATTTTAGTATTAAAGCTGTACAATAGCTGCATTTTGCATACCGTCACTTACTTACTACAGCTTAGAGCTGTATCATGGTGGTCCTCAAATCTTATTTCTGTATTATGACGTAGGCAAACTCTCTTCTACAGCTTCTTTTTATGGTGTAATTGTACACCCTTTTACAGACGATAGCTGTCTAATTTCGGTCTTTGAGAGTAATAAACAGCAATAAAAATAAATGACGCCTATAGTACAGCCTTAATCTGTATAAGTGACAGAGTCGCCATTTTGAATTATTGTGCATGCTGTATTTTGTGTTTGTTTTTTCAATATGTGGAAAAAGCGAAAAAGATTTGGTGCTATTAGAAGAAAGATTGAACAGGAATATTTAAATATTACAAATTATCAACAAAATGAAATTACTGCCGAGGAACATGGAGATATTGCAACAGATCAGATAATCTACAGTCAAGCGTCAATACCGTCGACATCTAATGAAAGGGGTTCCGTAGAAAATATTGTGAATGATCATAGTTATATCAGGTGTAACTTATTAGCTTTACCTTCTGCAACTGATGACGACATTTTATCATGCAAAAGTTCAAGTGACGGCGAAAGTGAATATGAAAAAAATTTATTATTTCGCCAACAAATACAGAATTGGGCCAGAGAAAGAAACATAGCTCAAGTAGCATTGAATGATTTAGCTACTATCATAAACTTAAGATTTCCAGGAATTTTACCATGCGATGAAGGCCAGGAAGCTTGGCAATGATTTGCTCAAATGGCTCTGATAGTTCCTTAGTTATGATTTGTGAGATGGTGATAATAAAAAAATAAAAAAAAACCGGCTGAGTTTGTTGTGGGCTCTTCTCAGACCAGGGCGCGTTTGGAACCCTCGTAGCTTTAGTTTTAAGATACCGTAACTGATTATCACCATCATGTTTTATAAGTAAGTAATTTTTTACGTCAATAAGTGTACAGTGTACCTATATTGAATAAATGAATTGAATCTTGAATCTTGATGCCAGAACAATTTTAGGTACTGCAAAGCAAATACAAATCAAACCGATTCAAGGAAGTGAATATTGGCATAACGGCCTAACTAAATCTTTAAAAAATATATTAGAAAAATGGGTTGACGTTCCGAGTAAAATTTGTTTGAATTTCAATTTTGACGGTCTTCCAATATTTAATAGTTCTAATAAAGAGTTTTGGCCGATTTTATGTACTATATTTGAAAGACCTGATGTAGAACCGTTGGTGATTGGTATTTATTTTGGTGTTGGAAAACCAAAGCAAATTGACGAATATTTAAATGATTTTGTAAACGAAATTGACAACCTAATTAAAAATGGAATGTACGTTGAACAAATCAAGAGTAAAGTATCTATAGGAATAAGATGTTTTATATGCGATTCTCCTGCGAGAGCTTACATTAAAGGTAATAGAATGGAAACAGTAGAATTTAAGTAAATCATTATGCATAAATATAAAAAGATTGCAATTCACTTAAGTATTGCTCCTACTTTTCTTTCACATAAGTAATGAACTATGAGAATAAATATGAATAATATAAATACAAGTCACTTTGATAATGGTATATTAATTTATTTTGACGTGACAACGTCTTATAAATTGGTTTGCCGGGAGACACTTCAAGAAACTGCGTTACGCTCCGCGCGTTATGCGCTTACAATGAGAGCGAGTGAGAGGCAAGCGTCCCTTCCACTCGGGCATGGTTAGCCCGCCTAAGAGCGAGAGAGACAGACATAAAAAGTGAAAGGCACGCGTAAGTCGTTGTCACGTAAAACTTTCGCCCGTATATCGACTTTACAGGCAACCAATTTTTTCAGGTGTATGCAATTTTAATGGAAAGCATGGATGCTTAAAATGTGTGACCGTAGGAGAATATTCACATACATCCCATACAGTAACTTTTCCTGAAATGAACTGCCGTCCGAGGACTGACCAAGAATTTCGTGACAAAAGGTATGGACCTCACCATAAAAAAGACTCACCTTTACTACGATTAGGAATCGATATGGTTGAAGACTTCCCGGTAGCAGATTCTTTGCATCTAGTCGACTTGGGCATAATGAAACGGTTACTAGTTGGTTGGCGCAATGGTAATTTTGGAAAGTACATAACTAAATGGTGTGCCAAAGATATTGAAACAGTTTCTAATTTTCTTTCTGAATGTAAATTGCCATCTGAAATTCATCGGTCAGTGAGAGGACTAGATTGTCTTTCCCATTGGAAAGCATCTGAATATCGATCATTCTTGCTTTATTTAAGCATTGTTATACTTCCACATGTGATGTCACATGACGCATTATGCCATTTTTTGACGTTTTTTTGCGGTATAAGGCCGCGTTTCCATCTGCAAGCAAACTCGCGAAAGTCTTGCAGAAGTTTCTTGATATACCGTTTACATTTTCCTGCAATTTATTTCTGCAATCATTGTCGTGCGAGAAGCTCGCGGTTCATACTGTCGCAACTTATCGTACAGGTATTTACACACGAAAGCTCACGTGTGTCGCTATCAGAACTATCGCAATTTATTCTATTCTGTACTCTGAGGCATGACGTCAAGACGCGTACGTGTAGCAGCTGCGTTAACTATTTTGTTGTTGAAAAAGAAAAAAAGATCAATTTGGGTTCGAGAATGGATTTCTAGGAGACGAGAAGCTGGTGTTTACCATAATTTACTACGCGAAATACAACTGGAAGATGGACAGCAGTATTTTAATTTTATTCGTATGACCGCAGTCGATTTAGAAGCGTTATTAGTTAAAGTTGGTCACGCTATAAAAAAACAAGACACACGTTTCAGAGATTCGATATCACCGAAGGAAAGACTCGTCTTAACGCTGCGATTTTTAGCATCTGGTAAATATAAATAATTTAATAATATTACATGCGATTTATAATATTACTAGTTACAAACAAACAAACAAATCTTTCTTCTTTATAATATTAGTGTGATGTAGTAGGTGGACTTTTTAATGAACATTTCTGTTTCTTTTTCAGGAGACTCATACCATTCATTGATGTATTTATTTAGGATTCCTGTATGTACTATATCAAAAATTGTTCCGGAAGTTTGCAAGGCGTTATACGATACTCTACATGAGGAATATTTAAAAGTAAGTACATTAAATATTACTGAAAACTAATTTATTATTAATAATAAATAAAATTAAAAATTGCTGCTTAAATTAAAAGGTTGGACTTCGACAGCATAAGTTTGTTCAGCGGTGTTTTCTTGATTGGCACTGATGACTACGTCATTTTCAGAAAGTGTAGACACCGGAGAATAAATTGGAAGGGTTAAATAAGTCGACTGATTTGAACTTTCACGTGAGGATATACCGTCCTCCTCATCTTGAATATCAACAATAGCTCTTTGTATGATTCGGCGAAGTTTTTTATTGCCTGCACTACTGAAGCTCCTAAGCACTGAGCTAACATATTCGCCGAATATCTGGTCATCGTCATTTGGTTCTGATAAAATTTTGTTGCATTTACGCAAAATATCCTCGTCCTTTCTTTTCTTTGCCGCTCGATTTGGCCTTGGAAATTCAATATTTTCCTTGTCATTATCTTGTGCTACACTTGGTTGTTGTGATCCTGTTGTATCACTGCTACAGCTAGCCGCAGAATTATCCTGTAATAAGATAAATTTGTTTCAGGTCCCATCAACTGAATCGGAATGGTCGCACATAGCTGAGATTTACAATAAAAGATGGAATTTTCCGCATTGCATTGGATCGTTGGATGGCAAACATGTGGTTTTTAAGGCACCAGACAACAGTGGAAGTTTCTATTTTAACTATAAAGGTTCACATAGTATTGTACTGATGATAGTGGCAGACCCATGTTATAAAATTATTTATATGAACGTGGGATGCAATGGAAGAGTTTCTGATGGAGGAGTTTTTTTTCAATCATCATTATTTTCAGCACTGGAAAATAATTCGATGAACATTCCAAGACCATGTCCATTGCCGGGAAGTTCAGTACCGATTCCATTTGTTATTGTAGCTGATGATGCATTTGCACTAAAGCCATACCTACTTAATGAAACCATTCCCATTTAGAAACCAACCCGCACCTAATAGAGTTTACAACTATCGGCTGTCAAGGGCAAGGAGAATGGTAGAAAGCGTCTTTGGTATTATTGCTAGTAAATTCCGTATATTTCGAAGGGCAATTGAACTCAACCCCGATAAAACAAAGTATGTGACTATGGCTGCCTGTGCATTACATAATTTTATAATATCTCGAAGTGAGTCGACACGTCAGCGATACATTGAAAATACAAATGACAGCGAAAGTTTACCTGAACATAATTTGATAAACTTGGAAAGAGGCCCTAATAATAACTCAGGAAATGTAGCCCAGCAAATTCGTGAAGCATTCAAGGATTATTTTGTTTCTCCGGAAGGTGAAGTACCATGGCAATATCAGCATATTTAATTATTATTATGTAAAACTTAAATTATTAATTAAAAGTAAATATACGAATCAGTGTATATAGTATTGTTTCATTTAGAATATTAAATAAATACCCATATCTATAGGTAGGTACTTACCAAGGCATCAGTACTGGGTGCGCTGCCCACATCCAAAAACTTAAGGGCCTCGAAATAACCCCAATTAGATTTATAAAGATCATCTTGGCCACTACCACTTTTCTTGATCTTTAATTTCTTTAATTCATTCTGCCACTGACTTCTTAAATTATGCAGTTTTCGGGATATTTCATTCTCAGTTGTAGAGAATTCTTGTGCGATGGAATTGAGTACAGAGCTTTTTTTTATTCGGTTTTTATAATCCGCATGCCGATTGTCCCACAAACAAGGATTACATTCATAAAATCCTATTAACTGTATAGTTTCTTCACGCGACCATTCACGACTTTGTCTTTGACTCATTCTTCTCAATTTCACAGATAACGCCCCTAAAATGCCAATTTTCATGCAACTGTATTAAAAAAATATTTGCCGTGCGTGCGATACTTGCTGCGAGATATACGAAACTAGACCGATAAGCAGCGAGATCTGTCGCGAGTCGACGCGTACATGTTTAGACTTGCTTTCGCAAGTACTCGCAGGAAGCGCTTGACAAACTGTCGCGACAGCACTTGCTACAGGGTTTACACTTGCAAGCTGCTGTCAGACAGACTGTCGGACATTTCTCGCGGAAGTTATCTTGGAGGTGGAAACGCGGCCTAACAATATGTACTAGTAAAAACTATGTTCATTTACTTCCGTTGGCAAAAGAGTTCCTACAGTATTTTGTTGAACATTTTAAATACTTTTACGGAGTAGATTATATTACAAGTAACGTTCACAATGTGGCACACGTCGTGGATGAAGTACAACGGTTCGGTTCGCTTCATACTTTCAGCGCATATCCTTTCGAGAACAAGCTTTATTTAATTAAAAGGATGCTTAGGCACGGACACAAACCTCTTGCTCAAGTGGCGAAAAGATTTAGCGAAGATTTAGTAGCTTCAGAAATCGTACAGAGCAGAAAAAAAATCGTATTTAATGAACCCTTTGTAAGTACTAACAATAAAAAACTAACTGCACTACATTTCAAAGACTATAAACTGTCACCAAAATCGAAAGATAAATATTTTTTATGCAACGATGGTCAGGTTCTCGAGGTAAAGAAAATATATATGCTTGAGAAAAAAATAAAAATATGCGCTCTTATAATTACAGACTTAGCAGAAGTTTTTGAATCACCAATAAAATCGTCATATTTGAATATATTCAAAGCCAAATTGAATGCCTCTGGGCAAATTGAGACCATTGTTAATCCTGAAGATGTAAAAATGAAACTAGTATGTATAGAACATAAAAACCAATTATATTTTATACCCCTTTTGCACACAGTTTGATAGAGAAATAAAATTCGTTATGATTTATATAGATTTTTTATTTTTTATCAGTTTTCGCTAATAGTCATACAAATACAATTGCAATACTCATTGCAAAGTAATTTTCTACATATTATCTATAAACCGTGAAATTTAAGTATTAGGTTCCGTTTGTCAGGAGAACCATGAATATAAACAACTTTCACTTTTTTTTTCAAGATAGTGTAAGTAGGCCCCCTACTTACTATCTTGAAAAAAAAAGCTGTTTCATACAAATTAGTCGAATAAGTATTGATATAAGTAAGAATGTCATATATTGTAATCGAACAGCTGGCTTTTGAATATGAGCTAGAGCTAGTCCCAAAGTAAAAGATTTTCATAATCATGAATATAAATTGCTTCACTAAGGGAAGCTAATAACTAATAACTAAAACTTCACGGTTTATACAGGGTGTAAAAAAGAGTGTAGAAACTTCCTGAATTTTACGTATGTTTTCAGGGGAAAATTGTTTAGTTTTCATTTTTAATTAGCTAAGTATTTAAATTAAAGGCTTTTAAGTTTTTTTAGTTTGAAGTTAGTGAAGTTAGTGAAGTGAAGTTTTAGTAGTTACTTATGTGTTTTTGGTAAGTATTAAACTAACATACTAAGTAAAAGACTATAGAATAAGTTTTGGTATATGTTTTGTCTTAAGGACAATCACAGTCACAAGATTATGTATCTTCTTAAAAAATAGGTTAGCTTAACAGTTTTTTTTTCCATTCCGTCAGTCTTATAATATACTAATTTATAATAGTTTAATTACTACTTTGTCTCATAAGAAAATCACAGTCACGAGATTACGTGTGTTTTTAAAACAACTTAACTCTACGTTTTTTGAACCGATTTAGATAGCTAAACAATTTTATTATCTATTAACAAAGGGATTCTTCATCCTCCTCTTCTTCAATAGGTTCTGCGTCATTCGCTATATTTTCAGAGCTTTCTTCGTTCGTTTCCATATCATTTTGTATTTCCTTTTGATTTCCGGCGTTTTGGTTTTCTTGATCTCCAGCTCTTTGATTTTCCTGATTTTCGGAATTTTGGTTTTCTTGTCGTGGTCCAGTTTTTTTTGTCCTTATTCTTTTTGTAGAGGCTCTTTCGTTCTTATTTAGTTTCCTCTTGCCAGAGTTTTTAAACACAGACTTGAAAAAATGTTCGTTATCAGTCAGGGTGTAAGTGTCATCCCAGGACCTTACAAGTTCAAAGAAAAAATTAAGGAAGTTTTTGTATTTTTTCAAACCAAATTTGGTCTCCTCGCTCTTCCTGCTCCCCCCTGTCCAAGAGCATTTACACAAAAATTCCCTAGTTAAAAACATGTCTAGTATTTTATAGGCGCATGTTACCCCTTTGCCCTCTAATTTTGGACATACGAAAGAATATTGTGTTAAAAGTTTAATTTTTTTTTTTTGTCCAATAGAAATGACTCGATCTTCTCTAGGTCTGAAATAGAGTCAATAGGTTTTATGATGAAAGCTTCACTATCAAATCTAAGTTTGGATTCGGCCAATGAAACCACATCTGCATTTTTGTTCAGATCCTGCTTGGAAAATCCATCGTCTAATTGTACTGATAAGCTTGCCAATTTATAAAATATATTTTTTTGATTACTTTCCAGAATGTTTATTTTTTGTTCCATATTATATTGATTTTGCAAGATTTTTTGTAGATACTGAATAGTCTGATTACTATCATTATTTTGCTGGGTTTGAATAGGAATTTGAGTTTCAAACTCATTGTGCAAGGTTACCATGCTGCCCGAATTTATTTCTACATCTGGTTCATTCACGACGTATTGAACAATATATTCCGTTGCAGTTGAAGCGTCCAGATCGGGATGTAAGGGTTCGAGTATTTTGGTTGAAGCTGATGAAGTGGATGGTAGAGTTGGTTTCTTAAAAACCTGAAACCAACCATAAACAACATAAAATAAATATTATCAAAAACATCATGAAATGTTATCAAAACTGCAAAATATTTATAAGTCTAATACGGAATGTAAACATTTTAAACAAAATATTCATATTGAATAGGTATAAAGCGTGCCGGTGCCGAACCACGCGCCGCTTGTCAACGAGCCTGAGTCGCTGAACGATCGTCAAATATCAAATATGGCTCTGTGCCTTATTTATTAACTCATCACGAAACCTCTAAAACTGCTAGACCTATAATTTAGTTTAAGTTAATTTAATTTAGTTTACAGTTAGTAGACATTCGCGGAAAAAGTAAGGATTTTGCGATGAGCTGGCATTAAGGGGGTCTAAAAGACCTCGCAAGTTTTAAGAAAATCCTCAATAAAAACTACTTATTCTAACCGTGCAATGACGGGGAGGTTCGTTTAGTGAACATATCAAAGGACTTGTCCAAGATTGGGCCTTGAACATGAACCAAGATGATTTTAATACACGTGAATAGATATCATAAAATATGGCTTTTAGAATTATTTACACATTTTTAAAGGACCCCAATTTGGAGAAAAATATATTTTTATTTTGTGGCTTTTTTAGATCTTTGTCTGAATTTTATCAACAATAAAAAAAAAACTTGATTTTTTTTGTCACGTATGTCATTGGGTGATTGTCAAATGTCACTGTCAGTTTTGTTTATCTTAGTTTATTGGTGATTTATTGTTGTCTAATAATTATTTTACGAATGTCTCAAATACTCAATTATAATTTATTAATCTTATAATGTTGTATGTACTACCTATGTAGTGGAAAATGGGTAGTTTATCAAAATGGAATATTAATAATCACAATTAATGCGCATTACCCAAGTTTTAGTGTTGCCATCCATCGAAAAATATTTTCTACAAACGATATTTTTCATAATTAATTTTTAAAAAAACGGGGTTTTCTAAAATTATTATTTAAATGGCGTTTAATGTTATATTTTTTTCTCTTTCACGTGATGGCAGTTTGGTTCTGGTTCATTGACACTCAGAATAAAAAACCACCCTCCATACTGAACTGGGACATGTCCTTTAAAGTATAAAAATGCGCGGTGCGGGTGCGGATTTTGAAAATTTGAGTACGTAAGCAGACGACTTGCTGAGATATACCACACTACTAATCAAAATAATGTAACAAGAAAAATATACAAACCAACTGCTCTGCTAAAGCGTTAGAGTTCACGTTTTCTTTTTGAAATTGCACTTTACTGTTTTGTATTTCTCTGTCGGTGTCATCCGTATCGCTTCTTTCAAGCATAAGCTCTAATTCTCTCTCAGCTTCCGAAAAGGACGGTATTGAGTGTCTTTTTACTCGACACCTTGAGGCTGACCATCCAGTTGCAGGTAAGCAATTTTCATTCATGACCAATTTGCGCACATCTAAGCAGTTTTTTGGCCATTTCAAAATGCCATTTGTTTCCCATAAACTGGGCACAATGAAAATTAGTGTAATAATAAAAAATGTTTAGGTTGACAAGTTCTAGCGAAATACAGTAATACATTTTTTTGGCCGGCACTTTTTACTTTCGGACCAAAATGGATGATGTCCTTTACTGCATTTAATTAGTGGACCCCCTGACCTCCCTGAAATACTTAGGGCCTTTTCAGTGCGACGCGGATGACCTACGCGGACGTCCGCGACGGACGGTAAAATGTATGAAACCTTACAGCGCGTTCAGAGCAACGCGGAGCTGTTCGCGTCGCGGAGAGCTATCCGCGCGCGGTCGTAATCGCACCGCGCCGCTCCTTCGCGCCGCGGATGTCCGCGGGCGGACGGTGCTTGGTTCTAATGTATTTGTTCAGTGCTCGGCGGACAGTCGCGCGGAGCGGACGTAAGGTACTGTCGTTGTCATGACGGCTGCGTCAAATGTGCAAACCGAGAGGGTTATACAAGAAGTACGACTTTGACCATGTCTTTGGAATCTCCGCGATAATTCATATAAAGCGCGCTGTACACTCGCGGCGCGAAAGCCCGCGAATGCCGTGAAACGCGAGTGTAGATGGCTTCGCGGCTTCCCGATCGCGCTTCGCGGTGTTCCCCGGTCGATGTCGGTATTTTGTCCCGCGACAAAGGATTCGCGCTTGATTCACACTGCGTGAACGCGAACGTCGCGAGCGCATCTACACTCGCACTGTTTTCGCAGTAGCATACGGCACGTAGTGACGAGCGGACGTGACTCATGAGTGACCGAAAAATGAGTGTTTCGTGGAATAACGATCTTGAGTTAGCACTGCTTGAATGTTATCAAGCAGAACCCGTGATTTGGCAGTCAAAACACAAAGAACATAAGAATAAAAGTAAGGTGCATGATGCTTGGATGAGAATAAGTACCGTTATGAACATGCCTGTAGAGGATCTGAAGAAAAAAAAGGACTCATTAATGTCCAGTTATAGAGCATATAGAAAAAAAGTGAACGATTCCATCCACAGCGGTGCAGGCTCAGGTGAAATTTATAAGCCTATATGGTTTGCGTATAAAATTATGGATTCATTTCTTGGAGAAGGAGGGCAATGCAATGAAACAATAGTTACTGTAAGTATGATTTATTGTTATAATTTCTTTAAACATTTTAGTCTTATTTATCTATCTGCAAAATATTTTACGAATTCGTCTCTTATTTCACGGGCATTTAGGGCTGCTCGGCGTGGTATGCGTGGCATATCACGTACAGCACAAGTAGTTTCAATTTCATTTCTCCATGAACCTGGTGTTATAAGTATATCGTTCCTGTCATAAGTATCTATAGTTCCACGCGGTGCATATATTTGTGACGAGGTCGCACTTTTTTTTAGGAAGTTATGCAGTAAAATAGTCGTCATTGTTATAAGAGAAACTTTTTCTGGGCTTAGTTGAATAGGTTTTTTGAATACTCTAATTGGTTAAGTCGTAACTACTTTGAGCCCTAATGCAGACAGCCAAAATACAAAGTCTTCAATAGTTAACAACAATCAACAACAGTTAACAATTCGTCGCCGGAAAAACCCCTCTGAGCTAACGCTTGCTGAAGAAACTGTAAAGGATGCTCTTTCTACCCTCAAAACAACATTAAAAACTCGGGAAACGAAGGAAGACGATGAATGTGACCTACATGGTAAAATAATTGCCAAAAAGTTGAGAAAATTATCCGAAGATGAAAGAGAGAATGTAATATGTGACATTTACCAGATGTTTCAGCGTCGTGCCCGACTCAATCGTCCACAAACTCCTATAGATTTTTATGTTTCATCGCCATCTGCATCAACCCAACCATTTCCATCATACCAGAGATCACATAGATCAAGTACCACTTATTCCGAACCACTAACGCATCAGCAAAGAGCACATAGTTCACACAGCAGCAGCAGCACCTATTTTGAGCCAGTAATCCACATCCCCGAAGAAACCTCCACTGCAGGTTCAAGGTTTTTCATAACTAGTAATGAAGTGGTTCAACCAGCCTCCCATGAAACCTCAACTGCAAGTTCAAAGATTCTCATAACTAGTAATAAATTGGTTCAACCAGCTACTGAAGATCCCACAGATTATGAAAATATGATTGATAAGGCATACAATTATGCTTAATGATTTAATTTTGAAACCAGATTGCATTTAATTAGACTAAAAGTTTCACTAATTACTAAAGTTGTAAGTTTTTTTCTACTTTGAATAATAAATATTTTTGATAACTATTATGAGTTCAGTTTATTTACCTTAACTTCCATTTTCAGTACTTGATTTAAAGCATGGCACACTTCTGGTACAATCCTGGATATTAGTGAAGGAGAAATTTTAAATAAAAAGTGTAAACTTTCAAAACTGTCTCCACTAGCCAAAAATCGCAATGCAATGGCGAGGCGTGTTCTAGCCGGGATAGCTTTTCGTAGTTGAGTATCTTGTTTGGTAATCAGTGGTGAAACTTTATCTAATAAATACTCAAAATCTATAAAAGACATTCTAGTAAATTTTTTAAATTCTTCAGAAGGTTCAGCTACTAATTCACTCAACTGCTTTTCCATAGTTGCACTGAAAAAAAATTTATTAAATAAATAAAAAAGACCACTCTACTAAACTAGGAATATTGAATTTTATCAGTATTATTACGGAGTGATGACACCCGATAAGTCGCGAAAATCACTGGGATTTCCCGGCTGGGAGGACTGCAAAGTCATGGGTCAGCGTATCTACGTCCACAGCTGGACGTAGATACGCTGACTAAAATGATGATTGCGATTACCTACCTGGTTCTGTTGCGATGAATTTCTGTCATCCACCATCTTCTTTTTTTCCATTTCTTCTTTATTTGCTTTTTATTTTTAATATGCGTATAATTATAACACGCTAGAGCGCACAGAGTCACGGCAGCAGCAACTTCAACGTCCATTTCTATCAAAGGCGCGAACGTTATTACGAACGAGACCGTGAACGTTACGAGTGTACAGGGCATATTTTTCACGCAAAGTTCACGCGTGAATCGCGGCTGCGGACTTTGGCCGCGATTCGCGGGCGAGTGTACAGCCTACTTAAAAATAAAGACGCGAAATTAAAGGCATGGATAGATGTTTGCGAAGCTCTTTGTCCGAATTTCGGAGATAGTTCAGGTGAAGAAAAAAAACAAATCGGTAAGTAATGTTTATTGAAACATCTGTGTTATCTAATAAATATAACTATTTTGCCAAGGTACAGATCCTTCATTTGAGACAAAGTAATTTGCAAAATTATCTCTTATTGTATTGCCCGATCGTGTACTGTCATTAATGCGAGCATTGTAATCTGTAAATCCAGCTACAATCATAGCGTCTTCTTCCGTATAACCATCGCGTACTCTAATGAAATTGTGTAAAATGCAGCACGCTTTGATTAAAATGTGTGCAAATGATGTTGATACATTGATAGATCTTTGGAATATTGCAAATTTGTTTGTCAATATACCAAAACTCGATTCTATGTATCGGCGTGCACGACTTAACCTGTAATTAAATAATTTTTTTTTGTGTGTCAAATTTGTACGCGCGTATGGACAAAGTATAGTATTGGAAATTCCAAAAGCTGCGTCTGCTACAATGACATGTGGCTGTAGGTTGATAGATGTGCCTGGTAATAATTTTGGAGGTGGCAAATTTAGATCATCTCGTTCAAGTCTATGAAATAACGAACTTTTCTTGAACACATTAGCGTCTGCTTCGCTGCCACAAGCCCCTACATTTACATAGGTAAAACAGTAATTGGCATCACACATTGCAAGTAAAATAATAGAATAAAATTGCTTATGGTTGAAAAATACGGAACCACTTTCTTTTGGGCACGTGATTCTGGTATGCTTTCCGTCAAGGGCACCTACGCAATTGGGAAAATTGGCGTCCCTTTCAAAGCCAAGTGCTATTTTATTCCAAAAATTTGGATCAGGTTCAGGCAGACATTCGTTTTTCAAAATTTCCCATATTAATGAGCATACTTCTTCAATAATGTATTTAATTGTGGATAGCCCCAATCGATAACTTAAATGCAAATCAGACATTCTTGACCACAGTAGTCAGGTACCTGCAACAAAAAAAAGTGTATTAAATAAGTAAAGTTACTAGCATGTGTTGTTTTATTATTTATATTATTTAATTTACAGAAAAAGCTGTTCAGTTAAGATGGAAGACAGCCCGTGATGCATACATGAAGTGTAGAGCAAATCTTAAGACATCAAAGTCCGGTTCTGCAGGGGGTGTCAAAAAGAAGTATATTTTTTTCGATATAATGACGTTATTGGAAGACACAAAGGACTTTGAACCCACACATGAAAGTATGGCTTCAACATCGTCGCAGAGCTTCCAAAATGTTGCTTCAACGTCATCGCAAAACTCGCAAAGTATTTTTTTACCTATTACCACGACCCCGGACTTGCCATCAACAGAAGAAACATTTCAGACACCTGTGCTGGCTTCTCCAAAACCGTGGCAGAGAAAAAAAAAGAGATGTATGACAGACTTTGAGTCACAATTATTGAAAATAATAGAAAAGAATGACACTTCCACCACAAACTCTGCGTCGTGTACGGCTCTTAAAGACGATGACTGCAGTTTTTTTAATTCCCTAGCACCTATTATAAACGATTTCGTTAATTATAAAAAATTGTTATTCCGAACTAGAATACTGGAGCTCGCTATGGAAATTAGAGGTCCAGCTATGAACTCGCCCAGCACATCTGCATCAACCGCTGCCAACGATTTACCTCACTTATCAGGGAGTGATGTGGACGAGTCTTTAGAAAGCTGGCAACACGGTGATTATACTGCATTGTAATTAATTAGGTACATAATTACATTTTAAATTGATTATAAAATTTTAATTAAAATTTTTTTTTCATTTATTTAACCTTTAAATTTAAGTACCTACTTACCTAATTGTTACAGCCAATCTCTCCCGCGAACATATGGGCTTCTTGTATATATCGCAACGCATTAAAGATGGCTCTAGTTTCGCATGCAACTCTTCAACTGTCCTAATGGACATCTTGAAATATTTGAAGAATTTCATTTCGTCATCCCGCAAGTCCGAAAACAAGGATACAAATCTGCCCTGCTAAGCCGAAAGGCGCTATCTCTGAGATACGCCCTTTTAGTTTTTTTATATAATTCAATAGCTAGAATAATTTCGCATCTAATGGTATAAGCCAAATAGCGATATCTAATTTAAAACATTAAAATAAACCACTAAGAAGTTTTTTTATATCTCAATTTTTCCTTAAATTACACATAGGCTAGAAACGCTTAAAAAATGTTAATCAAAAACTTAATTAAATTTTTAAGCCAATTAAGCGGTAAGTTCATCTTTCTAAAAAGTTTCGGAGTTAGCGCTTTTGCGCTAAGTAAATGTGGGTATTATTAGTTCGCTAAGGTTTGAGATACGGCTATACCTAAGTATAGTAGGTAATTAAAATTGACTTTAATATCTTTAGTAATAAGGATTACACTCACTTACATCTTACATATCCAATATGTTTATGGAGCCAACTAGAATAACTGCAACTAGTGCCACATGCATAGACAATATTTTTACAAATTTTACACCTGTTAATAAAAACATTATTAGTAAATTAGATTCAGATCATTGTGGACAACAAATTCAGTTTGAAAATTTAAATAAAAATGTATCAAAGCGTAGAATAACTTTTGTACCAGTAACGTTGGACCGTATTGAAAAAATAAGAACAAGTCTTACAAAGGAACTCCCTTTTTTACCAAATGGGTTGAGTCCTAATGAAATGTATAACATATTCTTTAATACTTTCAGTGAAATATTCAAATCAATATTCACCAGTAAAACGGTCTTAACTGCTGATGCAAATGTTTTTAACGAATGGGCAACAAATGAATTGCATAGAAAGAGGCAAAAATTATATGAATTGTATGCAGAGCGACAGTATGATACTAGTGATGAGTTCAAGCAGCTTGTTCAACTGTTTTCCAAGGAGTTTAAAAGAGATTGCATTGTGGCTAAATCAAAACATATTCAAACTAAGATAAAAAATAGCTCCAATGTAATCAAAACTACTTGGAACATAGTGAATGAAGAAACAGGAAGAGCAACACGGAAAAATTGTGAATTTAAACTTAATGTCGATAATAAGCCTGTAACTTCAGACTCCGAAGTTGCTTCTGTTTTTGAAGGCTTCTTTACGGATATTCCTGTTTCTACCACAGAATCGTTGAACTCCTCACCAAATGCCGCTCTTACTTTACTGGAGGATAACGTGCCTGAATGTAATAACGTTTTTAAATTCTGTCACGTTAACTGCTCTGACGTTATTAAAGCATTCAAATTAATTAACAATAAGAAGACAAATGATTTGTGGGGCATTTCCGTTAACGTTGTAAAATCATTGATTGATATCGTTGCACCCGAGTTAGCATTAATATTTAATAACTGTATTGATTGTGGTGAGTTTCCTGACTTAATGAAGCACAGTAAAATAATTCCTCTATTCAAATCAGGTAGTACCAGTGACCCCACTAACTTTAGACCTATATCTGTACTACCCACTTTCAGTAAAGTATTTGAAAAATTAATATTAATTCAATTGCTTAAGCATTTTTGTAATAATGACTTGTTACATAGTAAACAGTTTGGATTTACACGGGGTCGCTCAACAATCGATGCTGGTGTTGAGTTAATTCAAAATATATTCGACGCCTGGGAAGAGTCACGTGATGCACTTGGCGTTTTCTGCGATTTATCCAAGGCTTTTGATTGTGTTGATCATGAAACATTAGTCAGAAAACTGCACCATTATGGAATTAGGGGTGTAGCACTGGATATGATGAATTCCTACTTAAAAAATAGGATGCAAAAGGTAGACGTAATGGAAAGCGGTCTTCCGGATCGATTGTAAAAATGGGGGTTCCACAAGGTTCAATTTTAGGGCCTTTTCTATTCCTCATTTACATTAATGATCTTCCTTATCTTGCCAAAGATAATCATGGAATAGTATTGTTTGCTGATGATACATCACTTTTGTTTAAAATAAATCGTTACGAAACAACTCTTGACGAAGTAAACAATTCTCTCACTAAAGTGGTACAGTGGTTTGAAGCTAATAACCTACTCCTCAATGGAAAAAAGACAAAGTGTATCAAATTTACATTACCTAATGTCAAACAGGTAAAAACCACTGTACAACTTGATCATGAGGAATTAGACTTAGTGGATACCGCTGTTTTTCTCGGAATAACGTTAGATGCTAAACTCCAATGGGGCCATCACATAAATGACTTGTCGAACAGGCTTAGTTCTGCTGCATACGCGGTTAAAAAGATTCGCCAGTTGACAGATATAGAAACGGCGAGATTAGTTTATTTTGGTTACTTTCACAGCATTATGTCATATGGTATATTATTATGGGGTAATGCTGCTGATATTAATTCTGTTTTTGTGCTGCAGAAGAGGGCTGTTCGAGCCATATATAATATGGGACCAAGAGAGTCACTAAGAGATAAATTCAAAACATTCAATATTATGACAGTGCACAACCAATATATATTTGAAAATTTAGTATACGTGCATAAACACATTGATAAATTCAAGAAGAAAAGTGATTGTCATAATGTCAATACTAGAAATAAAAATAAACTTGTAATGCCTGCTTCTAGGCTTAGTAAAACTAGCAATTCATTTGTTGGAAAGAGTGTCCGCTTCTACAATAAGCTCCCAGAAGACATGTTGAAGATATATAATAAATTACTTGTTGAAGATATATAATAACTGAATAAGTTCAAAGTTAATGTAAAACGTAAACTCATTGGAAAATCCTATTACCATGTGAAGGATTACTTAAATGACAAGGAAGCTTGGCAATAATTTGCTCTAATGGCTCTGATAGTTCCTTAGTTAAGATGATTTGTGAGATGGTGATAATGAAAAAAAAAAAAAAACCCCCAGCTGAGTTTGTTGTGGGCTCTTCTCAGACCTGGGCGCGTTTGGAACCCTCGTAGCTTTAGTTTTAAGATACCGTAACAGATTATCACCATCATATTTTTATGTAACTGGACGTCAATAAGTGTAGTGCATCTACCTAAATTGAATAAATGTTTATGACTTATGACTATGACTACATTTCACAATAGAGCGTGTCGTGACATGAAGATAAACATTAGTAACGATCATTTCTTAGTTTGTTTTGTTTGCGGAAGGAAGCAAATTTGTTTTATGGTGTGTTTAAAATAAGGAAAACTTTATTAAATACAGTATTTCTAATTACGCAGAGATAAGCTTTTGTATATTAATATCAAGGTAAGTTTTTTATAGTTAATTCTCTAATTTCTCACTTTCTTTGAGGTTAAATTAATTTCAAACTTGAAGTTTCGAGAACAACACTTCGAAATTACAAGTGTTCATCTCAGTAGTTAATTATACACTCAACTGCACATAAATTGTGATATGTTAACCTTTAGACCGCCTTTATCAGGCATGCAATACGAGTCGTATTCGTAGTGTAGTTATAACAATATTCTTGATGTGCCATCGACTGTAATTACACCAATCAGTCATATCACATCAGAGTAGTTATATGTAAAAACACAATAGGTTACACTGTTTTTATTTACGATAGTGTAAAAGTCGATCTACAAGTACATACCGTACCTACTAATACACGTATCTGTGGTTTGTTAGTTTCCTGAGTAATCTAAAAACAAATCGAGAAGTCAAATTTACATAACCAAATTGAATGGAATAATATAACTAGTTGAGCGAAATCTATGTTTTAATTATAAGTTAAGTAAGGAAATGGTTGTTGGTATGTTGCAGATCAGCCATGTCGCACAGAAACTCTAAAATGATGATGGCCTTAGCACAAAAAAATAAGTCTCTGACAGAAAAATTTAAAGGTTCAAAGAAATTAAAGCGTGACATTCAGAATATCGACCCAGACTTTTTTCCTAGCAGTGATGATTTAAATGATGACTATCCTTTATCCCAACGAGACAGTGCAAAATAATATTTTGCTGAAAACAACCAAAATATAATACCAAATGTTTATTTTCCTGAAGATTGCATTAAATCAGAGCCATCTACCTCAAATTCAAGACAGTCAGAAATCTGAAAACTGGGATAACATCTCGATTAAATCTTCGGATTTATTAACTTCTGGCTATATTCTCATCAGTGAATATAATATCAGTCCTACCGATGGCCCATCACTGATTACATTTTCAAATATCAGTCAGTGTTTAGTTTTCAACGAAAACAATCGTGTCTTAAATCGCAATACTAGCAGCGTAATCTGCTGACGCCGCGTCCCGGCCGCTGTCGGTCGAGTGCGTGCGGCATAATGACCTAGTTCCGCGTTTCGTCGCGTCAGGTTTATTATTAAATATATCTACTATTCATATACTGCAACTATGGATAAGCAAATTAAATTAAATACCGAAACGGAGCAAATGTTTTTTAAAGCATTCACCGAAAAAAGGCCGAAAATGAGAAACTTCATCTCGTTATTAAAAACATGGAAAAGCAAATCCTGGAGCTCCAAGATCAAGTCAAACTCCTATCCAAGCAGAACTCTATGGATACCAGCCAGAATACTGCTACCAAGGTCAGCTCACCCCAACTCACTGGATATCAGACTGATGACGAGGAGCTAGCCAGAGAGACAGAGTGGATTAGGGCTAAAAGCAGGAAGAAAAGAAAATTGAACACCTCACCTGTGCAGCCATCGACCCATCAGCATGACGACTCCACGACATATGGTAAAGAAAAGACAAAGAAAGTCCCGTCACCCCCGCCGATAATAGTAGACGGCGTAACAAATTATCAGTCATTCTATGACCTATTAACTGAAGGTCAACCTGGAGATTCTTTTCGAATTAAAATGTTAAATGGTAACAATGTGAAAATAAATGCTAATAATGAGGACTCCTACAGGTCAATTACTAAAATATTAACAGCAGGGAATTTTCTGTGGCACTCTTTCGAAAATAAGCAAGAGAGGCCCATTAAAGTCATGGCCAAAAAGCTGCATTACACCTGCAAGCCAGAAAGAATCATCGAAGACCTACAGAATAAGGGGCTTAAGATTGAAAACGCAGTTAACAAGCTGAGATGGAAAAATAAGCAGCCATTAAACATGTTCCTGCTAAGTTTTAACAAGGGAGAAGACATAAACAAAATTTATGGAATCACCTCTATTCTTGGATGCAAAGTAGAAATACATCCTCTGAGATCATCAAAGCTCATACCGCAGTGCAAAAGATGCCAAACATACGGACATACGTATACGTACTATTATATATTCTGTGACGAAGGGTACTGGAAAAGAAGGGGCTCAATGACAATTAGAATAATTAGCAAAAATGTTTCTGATCAATGATTTTATAATAAGCCGATTTTGACCTCCTTTTGGTTGTTCTAAATATCTCATATAGAAAGCCCTTTCAAAATTTATCAAAGGTGACTCTTTGTTTGATTTTATAAAAAAATGTCGATGAGCCTCTTCTAGTTCTGTACCCTTTACACAATAGGTCGTTTTAATTCTTCGAAACAATATGGCGTTGCTTTAAACTTTGAAAACAAATCCGGCGGTGGATGCTTCTTCACTGCTGTAAGCAAGTCACCGTTCGATTTATCGTTAAATATTCGCGACTGCTTTTACTCAAAATGATGACTAAAATGTTTGACTAGAGCAAAATCACCTTTACACTTCTGCAATTTTTTACTTGGGTCTTACATTGCATAACGGACAATTGATTCTTGATTTACACGTATTTTTAACCTTTTGTTTACTTTACATCTCCGGTTTATTCCAAATTCCTATTCCTAGTTATGAAGCCTACCTTCTCTTTTGGCGAATTCGAGATCGTTCCTGCAATGATTACAATTGACTGAATAGTCAATGAGTAAGGGTACCTAGGTACACACATCTAGCAACTCACCCTTACACATCCACACACATACGCTCACACCTTCACATACTTTGAAACTACAAATAGCGCTTAAAAAAACCTAACGCAAGTGTTTTATTCCAGAATTTCCTAGTGGCAGATGTGCTGATCATGCGCTTCAAAAAGGCAGTCAAAGAAAGCGCTGCGTCGGTTGCTACGATAAATTAAGGCTTACGTTAAATAGTAGTGAGGCTGCAAAAAAAACTAAAAAAATTGTAACTTTTTGTGTTCAGTGTAACAAATCCTTATGTTTGCCCTGTTTTAATGCAAAACATTTTGTTTAATCAGTTATTAAAAATATTATATGGTAATTAGTAAGTGCATATCTCTTTATTCCCATCACTAGTCGAGACACAAATCGAACTTTCTTTCAGTGCGATGTGAGACAGAATAGATGTCAAATTATATTTTTACATTTAATTCAATACTGAATTGTCATAGAGGCCGGCGAAGCTAGATTTAACTTTAACAACTATTTGAGTTTATAACGGAAAAATATCAAACAAATATTATTATTGTTGAGCTACATATTATATGGTGTTTTTTAAAAACTTATTTTATGAGGCCGAGTTGGTCTCATACGCACTCTAAAGAAGTTCAACCTTGCCCTGAAAAGACCTCATACGCACTGGCCGAAAGGCCATCAAAAATGGCATCGCAGCCAACGTGTTAAGAAGTATTTTCTCAACCAGTGGATGCACATTAAATCTTCTACCATGGCGTCTTCTTCTTCTAATGTTTAATAAATAGGCCGCAATCACCAAATTCAAAGTTTTATCCATGACACTGTACCACTCTCGATCACGATCCGCATCGCACTGAACGACGAATTCATCCGCGACGGACGCAAAACCTCATCCGCGTACTTGAGATTTACATCTGATAAGGTCTATCCGCACACAACAGTGCCGGCACAGTGCCGACACGTGGCGATCAGTAACGTATCCATCAGTGTCAGTGAAAAATGATATTGTAGCATACATTTTGTTCGACGCTATCCGTACTCGTCAGTAACAGTGACGTTCAGTGATGTCAGTACAGCGCCGACGCTCGCCGTGATCCGACGTGAATTTCTGGCGGACAATATTTTGCCTGACACGGTCGCAGTATTCCAAGATGGACGACGAAAAGTTGATTGAATTGGTCCGTGTACATCCTGCAATTTATGACCTTTCACATAGAAAATACATGGACAAAAATTTTAAAGTAAACATATGGAATAATATTGGGCTACAATTGGGCATAAGCGGTATGTACGTATTTATTTTTTGTTTTTGAGTATAGTTTGAGAAAGTTTTATTTACATGTAAAAATAGAACTGAAAATAAAAGAAAAATATGTATTTTATACGATTTGTATTTATCCTTATTAATATTATAAATACGAAAGTACTCTGTCTGTCTGTCTGTCTGTCGCGTGTACAAAAAATAAAATCAATCAAATAAACAGGTTATACTAGGCAAATTCGAAGTATTAATTTAATTATATTCTTGTCTCTTGACCATCTAGCCACCCTGGTTCAGCGTTGAAGTAGTTTTTAAATACTTATCTGGTCATGAAAGCTTCATTTGTGGCATTTCCACCCTGTAAAGGGAGATTGCGAAGTATATCTCTACTATCATTTGCCTCTTGTCCATTCCCGATTTCATGTGAGTATGTATCATTGACATGTTTCTTTATAAAATTATGTAGGATTAATGTTGATAGTATCATATTGTCTACATTTTCTTACTTAGCATGAATTGGTCTAAAATATATCCGAAATTTTTGAGCCAAATCCAAAGGCATTCTCTACGACTCTTCTGCCTCGCGATAAACGATAATTAAATATCTTTTTAGACATATCCAAATTTCTTCCTGGATAGGGTCGCATCAAATAGGGTTTTAATGGGAATGCCTCATCTGCGAGAATTACATAGTGAGTTTGTGTATCTGTGACTGGTAATGGTGCATCTGTTGGTACAGATAAAGTACCTCGTTCCAATGCCTTGCCTAAATTGCTATTTGCAAATATGCCACCATCACTGTTCTTACCATACGAACCCACACTGACAGCAATAAAATTGTAACGAGCATCTACGAGTGCTAACAAGACGATTGAAAAGGTTTTCTTGTAGTTAAAGAACATGGAGCCGCTATTGGCAGGGGCCTGTATAGTAACATGTTTTCCATCTAATGCTCCCAAACAATTAGGAAAATTCCAGTTAGTATAAAAGTCATTAGCAATGGATAGCCACATCTCTGTTGTTGGTCTTGGTAACATTTCTTCCATTAAAGTCTCCACCATTGTTTTGCAGGTTTCATTAACGATTTCATGTACTGTGGTGTGTCCTAAACGGAAACTGAATGATATTGTTTTAAATGAGTCCCCTGTTGCCAAAAATCTGAAATAAAAGTAATACATAGATCAGGGTTGATATAAAATTTTTCAGCAGAGTTGACAAAAAATAGGACTCTCGAAAAAGAATTAAAACCAATGAAAATACCACAGTTACAGCTAGTGCTACACAATAAATTTACATAAAATTTATTGTGTTTGTATGAATTAAACGGGTATTTCTGTTTCAGGTCCAATATGTAAATCAAGATGGTCGAATATAAGGGACAACTTTAGAAAGAGTATACAAAAGAATGTTACTAAAAGTGGTCAAGGTCGCAAGTCAACAAAGCCATATAAATACCATGAGCAACTAAGTTTTTTGGTAAAATTTTTTGACGACAGAAATGACATTGAAAATGTCAATAGTGACAACGATACTACACAAAACCATGAATCTAATATTCCAGAATCTCCACCGACTCAAAAAGTGTCGCCCGCTCCTGAATCCCTGTCCCTGTCGGTCACGTGCCGGCACTGTTGTGTGCGGATAGGCCTTTAATCTTTGTTTCAGGCTGTTTGCACGCGAAATCTTTTATTCACCAATGTGTTCGCTGGAAACACTGGAAGCGTTCATGATGCTAGAGTGTTCCGATTATCGCCTGTACAAAATTATCTAGGAGATCCAGAGTATTTCCCAGACGAGTCTCACTTAGTAGGTGATGCTGCATATGGAATCCATCCAAAAATTATGGTGCCATTCAAAGACAATAGGCATCTGACTGCAAGACAGAATTTTTTAAATTTTTGTCTCTACTCAGCACGAATTTCTATTGAAAGAGTATTTGGGCTCTGGAAAACAAGATGGAGGCGAATCAAAGAATGCCTCCCTATGGTGAAAATTGATAAAATCCCAGAATTTATCATTGCAACATGTGTTTTGCATATCATATGCATTCTTAATAAAGATTTAATTGCAGTAGCAAATGTTCTTCGGACTACTAGGAAAGGTGGGCTAACCAGCGTTGTTCTTGATACGGCAATTGCCGTATTATACGGCATTCAGGTATCTTAGGCAACAAAAATACGGTATACGGCAGCTATTTGATTACCGTATTAAAATAAACGGTAATTGACTAAATTAATTCGTATAATGGAACGCACCAACTTGTGAACCATAGATCACACAGTACACTGTATAGTAGATAAAGTACAAGCACATATGCACAGATAAAGTAGAAGCGCCACGATCAAAAACGTCAAACGTTAACATCTTTTTCTGGTAGGTGGTTAGCAGTATTCAATGTGGTATGTGGGGACTGGGGAATCCCCGGAATAATTGTTACTACTTACTGTGCTGTACCAATCGTGGTTCTGTCAATTGTTTAATGCTTTGTTTTGCTTCATGTTATCATCATCATCATCAGCCAATATGCATCCACTGTTGGACATAGACCTCTTTAAGATTGCGCCATCTTTGCCTATCCTTGGCTGTTAGCATCCATTTGATGCCAGCCACTCTCCGGATGTGGTCGCTCCACCTAGCCGGGGGGCGCCCCACACGCCGTTTGCCGAGACGCATGCCCCGTTTGCTTCATGTACGATCTATCAATTGAATATGAGTGATAATGAGTGTGACAATAACGATGGGCCACCTACGCCGAAAAAAAAAAAAGCAGAACAGAAGTACAGAAAGCAGTGGGAAAGTGATGAAACTTTTAAGAATTGGATTGTCCCTGTCAGTGATGACCCCTACAAGGCAAAATGTACAATATGCGATGTCAAACTTTCTTGCGAAATTTCAACTTTAAAACGTCATGTTTCAAACGCCCAACACGTAAGAAAAGCATCAGCGAGCTCTTCTACAAGAGACGTTAGCACTTATTTTCAGAATCGACAAACCGATCACAATAGGAAAGTAATGGAAGCCGAAATAAAACGTAGTGCATTCGTCGCAGAGCACAACATATCATTTATGGCTAAGGATCAACGTTTAAACTATCGTGAGTGATATTCATTATAACTATACATAATATCCGGATAAACTCACGTGTTCTGTCGGAAAAATGCCGGAAATGAAATGATATTTTGTACTTACGCTATGTATGTATTATGTACTAACGCTATGTACTTCAACCTAGTATCAGAGGTCTTGTCAAGTCCGTATTGCAAAGAGAACATGATACAGTGGAAGTTCATACCTCAACTCGCACCGTGGCACGGGGGCTTCTATGAAAGACTGGTAGGGATAGTGAATAGTGCATGAAGCGTAGTCTGGATAAACACCTGCTAACTGACCAGCAGCTTATGACGATTATCAAAGAAGTGGAGACTGTTATAAACTCAAGACCACTTACTTGTGTTGGTGCTCAACTGGAACACGTTTTGAGGCCGCCAGATTTTTTAGCTTTAAAAAATTGCCTGACACCGGTCCCCTCCCATAGCATAGATGGGACAGAGACTTCTACCAAAATTGATTTGATTGGCAGTTGGCGCAAAGGGCTCACAGTCTTGAGTGAGTTCAAGAAAATGTTTGCGAGCCACTATCTTACCAGTTTACGTGAGCGGCACAGCCACTCGTACAGACAGCCTCGAGTGAAGTCTAGCAAGTCACCCAGGGTTGGTGATACAGTACAGATAAAAGACGACTCACGAAACAGAAATAACTGGAAAGTGGGCAAGGTCTCGTCTCTCATACAAGGTGCAGATGGCAAGTGCCGTGTAGCGAAGGTTAAGGTGGGAAATACCGAATTTACACGATCTTTAGGGCACTTGTATCCTTTGGAGGCTGACGTGGAGGACTCGCCTTCCGTGACAGAACAGGGCTCTCAATCGCCACAGGTTGAAGAGGAACCAGAACCTGAAGCCCTTCCACTAATTGAAAAAATGGAGACCGATTCTGACAGGATCGTAGTTCCTCTAATAGACCAATCTGAAGTAGAAGTCGAGCAGTCAGATCAGAGTTCTAGTGTAGCCGCCCGGTCATCTCCTAGGAGAGAAGATGATGAGCTGGCTCAGGCAACAGATGGGGAAGTAGAAGCGGAGCAGAGGACCAGACGGGGTGCTGCCATTCGAGCTAGAGATAAGATAGCTGAGTGGACCGTGAGTGGTGAGTGGTCAGTTGGTGGTTCTGCTAGCTTCGCTAGAACTTCTTCCGCTGTTGGGAGTGTCGTGGACTTCGACATTGTATATTTGGTGAGTATAGCTCTTTGACCACTCTAATTTTCTTCCCTGGCAACTTTAATTTAAAAGTTGTTGTCGCCTACCGCCTTTTCCTGTCATATAGCATTCATTACAAATTGACAGGAGGAAGTAGCGGCACGCGTGTAGCAGGATCGTCGGTGATACGATCCAGGAAGTCCACGAGTGCTGACAAATCAAGGAAAACTATTTTCTTGGTAAGTCATACTGAATATTTATACCTATTGTGTTGTAGCGGCGGCGCGATAGGTAACCTCGCCCTCCCGATCACGGGCTCGGTGGCAGGGTCGAGGTCTGGAGTGTGGGCACTGAGTTGCCTAGGTGGTTATGGGCAGGAATCTAGGGGTTGTTGAGGAGTTCCTAATAGGACCAAAGCGGTCCGCTCAGTGTCCAGTAGATAGCATAGGCAGAGCAAGAGGGGCTCGTTGCCGAGACCAGTTAATTGGGCTCTACAGGGAAACATAGTCCTCACTCAGACCTGGCCAGTATAGTACGACAGTACAATACCAAATTAATTAGTTGAGCAAGATTGGAGTGAGATAGAGGCTATCGTGGTGTCGCTACAATTACTATTTTCCTAACCTGACATAATATATCGCGTGTTATATTTAATGTGTTACATCTCCCACCCTCAGTTGAGGGTCGAGATTCGCGATACCCGGAAATCATTACAGTCCTTTTTTTGGACAGTAGTGTAAAAATAATGAAAGCTAACATGCTTTGCTACTCATTAACATTGTTTGCTATTGCAAACTCTCATTTCGCTGTACTTATATTCATTCCAGAACAACAGAGAATCTTAAAAAGCTATGGTAAAAGATGAAAACGGAAGCCAAAACATTTAAATCAAATGCATACAACCAACTACAGGGAACAGGGGGTGGGCCATCAATAAAAATAGATAACTTTCATGACATGAACATGAAAAAGATAGATGAAATAGAGATGTCCTTGAAGTGGTGGCAGAGATAACTGGCCGAGGCAGCTCTGGAATAGAATCCGTTAGTGATAGTGACTTTGGAATTTCATGTACCTAAGTAAAATCAAGGCCATATACCTATGCGAAATTTGCAACGCGATGCATCCAAATACCTGCAGAGGCAGCTTAAATAGGTAATGCTGTTTCCTGTTGTTTTGATCTTTCAGGTTCTTTTTATTGGCTTAGTAAAATATGATTTCAATTTAGCAAAATTACCTAAAGGGGTTGTTTCAAATTTATATGGAGCCTGGGCCAGGTATTTGTACGGTATTTCAAAATGTTCGGGGTCATAAAATAGTAACATTTTTTTCTTTATTTCTTACTAAAAAGTTCAATTTACGAGGTACAATGCGAAATTATTTTGCAAAATAAAAGCGCAAACAACATGCGTCCATTTTGACATTGACGTATATTACACGTGTCATGATGACATTTGACATAAAATAACCTGTGAAATGTGAATTAACCTTAAAATATCCAACAGCAGTCAGATTGATGGATGGATGCGCTGCGAGAGTTGCTATTCTACAAATGTATCTAATTAAATATTTTATTTTTGTACCTCTTAATCACTGTAAAACTACCAAAAAGCATATTTTATTTTGTTTTCTATGATTTCATACTATTTTTTGGAATACTGTACAAGTACCTGGCCCAAGATGAAACAACCCCTTTTAATGACTTTAGTTTTTTGATATTTTAATTTTATTTGTACAAAATCAGGAACACAGACCAGTGATCAAGTACACAGATTATAGGTACAGATTATTATAATTTTAGGTTGACATGGATATGGTCAAAAATAAGCCATTAAAGACAAAAGACGATAATCTAAAAAGACGCTGAACGGCTCTTGACCATAATGTGAAACAGAGATCCGAAATTCAAGATAAACGTATTCGCCTGATTAATACTTTCACCTATCAACGCTTAAAATGTGAAAAAGAAAAAATAGGTTTAATAGAACTTCAGAAGCAGCACATAGTAACGTTTTACAAAAAAACTTGTCCTTTTCCCATAAGACCTGTGCGTGAATTTAGAGTCCAGAAAGGACACCCACGGCTCATGTTTCACAGAAATTTTAATAATAGTCCATGGGAATCAAGTGTGGTCAACACACCAGTTTCTTTTCGGTCTAAGAAGGCAGTTAATGAGGGCGAATTCAAATTACCTGGTTTGGCTTATAAAGAGAAGCTGCCTATATCAACAGCAAAATATAACGACCTGCAGTTCCTGAAAAAGTTCTGTAGGCCTGAAACGAGACGTTATTACGATGAACTTCCTCATCATGCAAATATTAAAGAATCAGAAGTTAATTAAAACATTCATTTGGACACCTATCATTATTGACTGTCAACGCAGTGTGGACAGTGCTCCTTATAGTCCTGATTGAATGAATTGCCGTCTTCCTCTGCGCCTGCTCCATCTACGTCAAGACAACCTACAGACAGTGCTCACAGATCGTTTAAATATAATTGGGTACCGGGTACAATGGAGTATAGTGAAGAAGACTGTAGATTCTTGGGTGATATACGCCCAACTAATGAACTTAAAGCACTAAAAACACCTATTGAGCTGTTCAATTTCTTTTTTCCGAATGACCTCATTGAAATTATTGTTCGTGAGAGTATGAGATATGCAACCCAGCAAGGCAAAGAATATACAACTTCACATATTGAAATAAAACAATTTATCGGCATATTGATATACATGTCGGTTATACCTTATCCAACGACCAGACACTACTGGAGAACAGCGATGGAATTTGAACCAATCGTTACAACAATGACTTGCAACAGGTTCGAAGAAATTAAAAGATTCCTTCATTTTGTGAACAATGATGAGATGCTACAACCCAGTAATACAGATTTCGACAAATTGCAAAAAATCTGCCCTGTGTTGTCAATAATCAGACAAGATGCTATTACAAGTGCCAAAAGAAGATTATTTAGCAGTCGATGAACAAATCGTGCCTTCAAAGACTCGTAAATCTAGTCTGAAACAGTACAACCCTAAAAAACCCCACAAATGGGGGCTACAAAATCCATGTCCTCAGTGGAGTTTCAGGATTTTCTTACGATTTTGACCTCTATGCTGGCAAACAAAGTAATAAAGTTCCTGAAGATAATTCAAATCTTGGGTCTAGCAGCAATGTTGTGCTAAGATAGACGGAAAGTGTGCCGAAACATCTGAATTACAAAATCTGTTTCGATAACTGGTTCACCAGCGTGGAATTAATGATCTGCATGCATAATAAAGGGATTTTACCTCTGGGGACCGTTCGGCCTTATAGGCTTGGGGGAGCTAAACTTCCCACGAAAAAAGATTTATCTCGACAGTGAAGAGGATCTACCGCAGAACTGCATACTACAGTTGATGAGACGACTGTGGCTGTGGTAGCGTGGTTAGACAATAAAGTTGTGCATTTATGTTCAACTTATGTTGGTGTCCATCCAAAAGACATAGTCAGGCGTTGCGACAGAAAAAGAAAGATGTACCATGAAGTGAGCTGCCCCAAAGCAGTGAAGCTTTATAATAGGCACATGGGAGGTGTGGACACCTTGGACTCGATAGTACTATAGGATCAAAATGCGTTCCAAGAAGTGGTACCTTCGAGTCTTTTTCCATATGATCGACCAGTATGTGTAAACTCATGGCTGTTATGGCGCAGATGCAACAAGTACACCTATATGCCACTCCTTGATTTTAAACTGTTAATTGCCGAAGTCTTAACCAAAAAAGACTCATATCTTTACACCAAAAACGCGAGGCAGGCCTGCAAATGACAATGATGAACCACCTCCAGCGAAAAAATGCAGGCGTAAGATCGAGATGCCTGCAAGAGAAGTAGCAGAAGATGGTTACCACCATTTTCCTGACTGGACTGACTCAAGGCAGATATGCCGAAATGATTGTTGTGGGCAAACTTTTATTTGGTGTACTAAGTGTAAAATGTACCTTTGCATAAACAAAAAAAGAAATTGTTTTCTAGACTATCATGCTCCCGTAGATTCTGTAAATTTAGCAGTAGAGTGATATTATGTTTAAGATTTTGTTTCTTATTAATAAAGGGGCTATTTGCTATTGACTATTGTTTTATTAATGAGATCGGTTTTGTGAGCGCATTATGTTGTTAGGTAGTCAGGTTGGTATTGATAGTCATACATATATGTAGTACCTATATGATTGTGCATGTAGTCCTATATTTGGTATACACAATTTTATTCTATGTAATGCATAAAGTACCATATACACTGTGTACCAAAAACCCCGTGATTCCAGTGAGCTGCGTTATTAGTATCGATATTAAAACATAGAAAATCAACTTATTTGGAAAAACTCTTAAATTAAAATATTCAAATTAAATATTAAATCAATATTATTTGTAAAATGAAAATAGTTGCTCACCCCTGCACAGACTCGTGAACCAGAGCGAGCGCGAGAGAGATAGCAAGTCAAAGGTGCCGCGAGCGTCCGCGGCGGCAACCGCCCGCGCTCTAGGGTCACTGTACTGACGGTACTGAGGTCATGAACTCGTCACGTGTCACCCGCGAGTCACCAAACAACACTCAGCTGTTTGCTGAACACTAAACTTTTTAACGTTCACTTTATTTTACGCTTTTGTTTAACACTTGCAACTTTTAAAATGTCAGTTCGTGCAATTAATAGGTAAAGTATTAATTAAGTACTTAGGTATGTAATCTAGTCGTACCACTAATTTATGATGACGTCAACGGCTTCTCGATTAAGGAGATGCGATATGCCCGCCTTGTACCTCTAGGCATTTCTCACACCGTTTGACGATATTTGCACGTACGCGTCCGTATTACCGATGAATCGTACTTTATTTCGTCGAATGCTGCAACTATTCGCAAAAGCATTTCGGCCGCGGTATCGCACGTTTTATATCATCTCATCATCTCCCGAGACACATTCAACATGTTAAAATATTCTTCATTCGTGTAAGACATTTCACGCAATTTCGCAACGCAATGCGTACGTCCGTTCGGTAGTAAATTTCGCGAGCGACTAAGAATAGGAAGTGAGCTAGGGCGGGCGCGGGAGGTTCAGTACACGGGGTAGGCGGCGCCGGCGGCGTTCTGAAAGGTTTAGGCGGGGCGCGGTGTCTTTTGAGATGGACTTTGACCGAGCCGATTTCGCGCTACTGTCAGATGTTACAAACAATTTTTTTATGTGTCTATTTTATTAGGTATCTTGACTATGAACAATAACTGACCAGTACTTGATTTTTTTAAAATAAGATATTCATTTTTGGTACACCCATATGATTATGTATACGTACCTAAATGGAACAACGGGGTTTTTGGTACATATTGTATATGCACATTTTTTATTTATTGAATAAAAAATTCAAAACACTTCTAATTTTTTTTTAATATTTTTTACGTGCTCCATAAACTCAAAAATATAACATATATTTTTCCTGGAATGATATAAAATTCCATGCAGTAAGGGGTTAACTTTAATAAACAACATTTTATTATCTGAGTCTGAGTTTTTTTTACACTGTTTATAAATTTAAAACCCAATTAGCTTAAAACAAAAGACAATGGACATTCAGCATTATTGCAGGACCCTTCATATTAAAAGTTAATTTTATTAAAAATACAATAGCAAACAGAAATGACGACGAAAATCTTCGTTAGTTAGTATGGAAAAATCCATACTAACTAACTCTACAACTAACTGTAACTATATTCTAACTGTTTGTCTTATGTTTGTTTGCAGATTTTACGGGTTTAGGACCTTTAAATTATTATGTTATTATTGTACTCTTTGATTAGGTATACAAAGGTTGTACTTACATGGAAGTTTTGACATTACGAAATTCTGCTGAACAAAAGTCTTTGTTTGATGCAAGAAACTCACCCAGCATCAACAAATCAATCCAGGGCAAATTCGAGCTAGTAGCCTGGGCAAATTAGAGCTAGTAGTCTTGGTTTTTTTAATTT
This sequence comes from Erebia ligea, assembly GCA_917051295.2. Taxonomy (NCBI): domain Eukaryota; kingdom Metazoa; phylum Arthropoda; class Insecta; order Lepidoptera; family Nymphalidae; genus Erebia; species Erebia ligea. The sequence goes on from OU785241.1 coordinate 8,094,157, forward strand.
CTTGATTTTGGTTGCGGTAAAACAAAATTAGAATATGGAAATGATCTTTGGGAAACACGAAAATACTTTACTTGATAAACAGTTAGAACACCTGTAGAGATTGTTGATTGTCAAAGCTCAAAAATAATTGTGACGTCATTCGCTTCACCGGTGTTTTATCCAATATGGCGGATTGCTGTATTTTATATGTAGTTTTATTTTATCAAAAAAAATAACAATCTCACTCGAAATCAAATAATTATAAATGCGAAAGTTTGGATGGATGTACGGATGTTTGTTACTCAATCACGCCACGAAATTTGGCACAGAGATAGATAATAGTCTGGAATAACACATAGGCTACTTTTTATCCCGGAAAATTAAGGCGTTCCCGCGGGAACCAAAAAACCTCAATCCACGCGGCCGAAGTCGCGGGCATCAGCTAGTAGAAAAATAAATACGTTTTTATAATCCATTAATCCTATTTTATTAGGTAAATTCATAATTTCATTGATTCTTGGTTACTGTCATCATCCCTATTTTAGTTGATGAATCAGTTTGCATCAGTGAAATTAGCCATATTCATAGCTTACCTGTATCAGAAAAAACATACCTACTCATTGCGTAAATATAGAAACCTGGTAAAACCATTATTTGTATGTTGCGACGGATACAATATTGACGTACTTGACCCTTATCCGGCAACGACTGATGCAGATATAATAAATCAAGAATTCAGAAATGAAAACAGTCCTTATCGACAATTTTTTCAATCGGGAGATGTTTTTATTTTAAATAGAGGGTTTAGGGATTCACTACCTTTATTGAATAGTTGTTGTTGTAACGTTTATGTACCTCTGTCCCAAGAAGACGGAGAAGTACAGCTATCAACCAGTGCAGCGCAGCAAACCGCTCAAGAGCTGTTACATTATGTCGATGGTTCGTAGAGTCAGTAAATGGCATATTTAAAACAGCTTTTAAAATATTTCGACAAAACTTTTTTTAACCGGGCATCCAAGCATGTGATGATAGATTTTGCTGTTGCTGCTGCTCTAACAAATAAATTCCACACTAAAATAAGAGACAGGGAAGATGCTGCTCAAATACTACAAATAGTTAATGAAAATATGAATAAACAAAATGATCTTGCAGACTTTGTAAATAGAAATAATATGAATAGAGTAAGAGCTGATTTCCAAAATATAAATGTGAATTCAGAAAATATTAGTGAATTCCCAACCCTGACCTACAGCGAACTTATACTAATTGATTGTGGGACGTACCAATTAAAACAAGCCCGCTCTTATTACGGGGAGCATATAATATTTAATGGTTGTTATCGTATCGAAGTAAGTATGTAGGGACAGAAGCAGGTCAGTAGATGTCAGGGAGCCAAACAATTGTTCTTTAATAAGGAGCAAAATTGCAAGCAGACACGTCAGTCGCTAAGTGTATTTTGTATATACATATATTATATTGATCAATAGAACTGACACTGGTCGCGCAGCAATAAAACAGTATTGCTGCAACTGCATCGTTGGTCGTCGAACTGTATGTAGGATGCTGTGCCCATGTGATGACTGTTATTTGGTATTTAGCATGGGCATAGCATCAGTCATTTTTCCCACCAGCTCATATCCTTGACTATGTTTTAGTGGTCTATGACATGGATTGAAGAGCGGAATGTGTGATAAAACCATGGTAATCTAAAAAAATAATTATAATACTTTATGTTGTTAATGAATTGAGCTTATTTATTACACACTAGCTGATGCCCGTGCCTTCGTCCGCGTGTATTTAGGTTTTTAAAATCCTGTGGGAACTCCCGGATTTTCCGGGATAAAAAGTGGCTTCTGTCACTCTCATGAGAGTGAAAAATCACGCTGAAGAAAAACGCACATCCATGCAAAAGATCACGCTGATCCGTTGCTCCGTTGCGGCGTGATTGAAGGACAAACCAACAAATCAACAAACAAACACTTTCGCATTTATAATTTTTTAATACTAATACCGTAAAATGCTGTAACATTACCTCTCAAATCCAACTTTACCTACTCAAAGCAATTATAAATATCTTTTAAAATACTTTATGTAGCAACATCTGATTATTGGTAGTTATTTAAATCCTATTTGTCAAACGCAACAAGTAATAGCCGGCTTCGACGTTACGCGACAAACTTTTACAGTAAGTCCAAAATTACTTTTAAAATTGATGAAGTGTTGATGTTAATATATTATTCGTAAGTTGTTCTATAATTCATACTATGTTTTGAATGTTTATTGTAAGAAACAAAATAGTTATAAATATTTTGGCAAAGTTCCAAAATATTAATATAAGTTCTAAAGTGCAAGACAGCTTTCACGGCAGCGATTTGGAAGAAATTAATTCAATGGACATTTCAATGGAAGAAGGTGATGATAACCTAAGATTTGGAGATTATGTTTTGGTTAAATTTTTGAGCGGCAAAAATGCCAAATATTGCGTGGGTAAAATAATCGATTGTAAAGATAATGAATTTAGTGCAAAATATTTGAGGAACAATTCAAAAGGGCTTTTTTCTTGGCCCCAGGTTGATGACGTATGAGTCATTACACGACTCGATATTGAGAAAAAATTACCTAAACCTTTTTTGTCGTCGGGGTGCATTAAAATTTAATATTGACTGCAAAATTCCAATGTCAAACATTTATTAATATTAATACGAGATATAAGTCTGAAAAAATCAAACCAAACTAAAAGCAGTGATAGTAATAAATGTTACAATTATAGTACTAACTAATTAAATAGCCTGATTTGCACCATCTAACCTAACTAAAACCAATGACTTGACAGCGTCAAATCCAAGAATTCATCTTGCTTATTTGCATTTGACCCTTTAACAGGCCGCGGACGAATGCTTCCCACATAGATTTTTCGATGCCGTAGCCAGGCTTTAGTAGCGAAAAGCCCACAATCTGTCATAATTTGATCATAAATGTGAGCATTATGCTAATGCACACGGACTGAAATATAACGTGGATAAAACCGAGATGTTAGTTTTCAAGTCAGGTAAGGGCCCGGAGAGGATCCCAGGAGTAATTTTAAATGAGAAAGCAGTTCGGGTAGTACAGAAATTTAAGTATCTTGGACACATCCTAACAGAACATCTGAAAGACGATTGCGACATTGAGAGAGAAAGAAGGGCACTTTCGATTCGCTGCAATATGCTGGCGCGTAGATTTGGCAGATGCAGTAAGGCAGTTAAAATAACACTATTTAACGCTTACTGCCAGTGCTTCTATACGTGCCAGCTGTGGACTAAATTCTTAAGAAAGTCATTCACTGCAATACGGGTACAATATAATGATGCGTTTAGAATTATAATGGGTTATCCACGGTATTGCAGTGCTTCCACCATGTTTGCGGAATCGGGGGTGCCCGACTTTTATTGCATTGTTAGAGCTCGCGTGGCATCCTTTTGGGAAAGACTTCGGAGCTCAAACAATGCAATACTCAAGGTCGTCTCTGAGGGGATGCCTAGTTCCATTTTTGACCATTGGCTGTCTGTGCATCGGGAAAGAAATAAAAAATAGATTAAGTACCTGTGACCTGTGTGCTATGACATCTGAAAAGTGTTTATTAACCTTTTCAGTTAGCTTTAAGTTTTAATGTATATTTCATGTATATTTAGTCTGTAGTTTTGATGGGTTTAATGCCTCTAATAAAAAACTTTATTATTTATTATTATTATTATAAATATTTACTCTGTGGTTCTGATTTTGCAAACTCAGTGTATCCGAAAGTATTTGACACTGGCAGCCATTTGAGTTTTGACTGTCCGTTACGGCATTGTTTTTGTGTGACTGTGCAGTGTGCAAGTTTACAAAGAAAGGTAAGTCGTGCAATTTTTTGATATATTACAGATTTTGAGTTTTTCTATCAAGATTAACATTATTTCTAGTTGATTTCTTGCTAAATTGTCTAAAATAAGGCAAATAATAATGTCGGGAACATGTGACCATAGCCTGTGGAGTCGTATTATTGTGGGAGCTATATATCCATTGCCTGTTCAAATTACCAACTTTTTTATACTAGCGCCTTTTCACCCGACGGTGTATGTGATTTTTAAAATATTTTTTTTAACTGAAAACTACCCATGATTAAGATTTATTTTACACAAATTATACTAAAATCGGGATTCTATTGCAAATTCTATTCTCTAGAAACCCAGAAATGAGCACCTTTATTTTTTTTTCAACAGTGGCTGCCGTCGCTTAGAGATAAAGAAATAGAAGATATTCTGGAAAACTGGAATGTATCATCATAGTATAAGATCCCGATATAAAACGACCTTCACCGAGATGCTTATTTAATGAAACGTATTTTATATTTAATTTAATATGTCAATAAATATAATCCATATGGGTTGCCTAGCAAATTTCAGTCCAGAGTATGTTTAATTAATAAATAAAAAAAAATTTTTTTTAAACATTTCACCGGTATGATTATTAGATAAATTCTATACCAATCGAAAGTATGAAGCCCAAAGAATATGCAAACGTTAGGTTGCCTATTCTTTTCCGGTCACATCTATCGGGTTGCCAGGTATAAACAGGTAAATCTGTACTAGCATTTTGCAACGGTCTGTTTATTGAATAAAATTTAAATGAAATTAAAGATTATTTTATTCTGAACACGGTGGTATAGGGTTGCCTGCGAAAAATCAGTCCAGAATTGCGGTTGTCGAATTTTAAAAAGTAAAATATTGCTCCCAGTGAATGTGTGCGACTGAGAGGTCCCAACCGACCATCCCATGCGATAGAAGAGGACACAGCATAGCAGCTGTTTAAAGTCCGCCCACTTAAAGAAGGAGAGTGCGCATGCTATTTGGGCTTGGAAAAGAAAAGGATAGCGATAGACTCGTATATACTATGCATCATTTTGGAGTAGAGTGTCGCTATAAATACAATTGAAAAAACGTGCTACTATTTATTGTTGGAAAAAATGGCAAAAAAGTGTTTTTTGTGTGGATCGGATGATGAAATAATTGATTTTAATGATGAAACTTTTAAAAACTGTGTATTAAAGTTAGCTTTTCGTAAAAAAACACTTTAAATACAATTTTGTTGAGCTACCCAGTGCGTCTCTTCAATTTGTAGGTTATCATACCACGTGCTATAAAAAAGTGACCGTTTTGAATAAAAAATATAACGAAGAATTTCTTAATTTTAGTGCTGAATATACAGTAAGTACATAATAATTGAATCTTTAAAATTATCTTAGCTAATACATCTATACATATAAAATTCAAAGTCCTGACTGACTGACTGACTTATATATCAACGCACAGCCTAAACCGCTGGGGTTAGAAACTTGAAATTTTGACAGTAGGTTCCTTTTTTGACGTAGGCGCTCACTAAGGAAGGATTTTTCAAAATTCCACCCCTAAGGGGGTGAAATAGTGGTTGAAAGTTTGTATGAAAGTCCGTCATTTCTTAAGTTATATCCATGAAAGTTGGTATTTTGGCTTTAAGTAAAAAATAAAGAAGTTCGTGTGTCACAGTTTTTCAAAATTCTACCCCCAAAGGGGTAAATTGGGGTTGAAAGTTTGTATGGAAGTCCTTCATTTCTCAAGTTATAGCCATGAAACTTAGCATTTGGGCTTTCAGTTAGATATGAAGAAGTAAGTACTTCACCATTTTTGAAATTTCAACACCCAAAGGAATGGAATAGGGGATGAAAGTTTGTAAAAAAGTCCTTCATTTCTCAAGATATTTCTCAAGTTATATCAATGAACCTTGGTATTTTGGCTATCGGTAATAAATAAAGAAGTACGTATCACAATTTTTTAAAATTCCATTCCCAAAGGGGTAAAATAGGGGTTGAAACTTTCTGTGAAAGTCATTCATTTCTCAAATTATAGTCATGAATCTTATGATTTGGGCTTTTGGTTAAATAAGCAAGGATTTTTCAAAATTCCACCCCTAAGGGGGTGAAATAGGGGGTGAAAGTTTGTATGAAAGTCCGTCATTTCTCAAGTTATATCCATGAAACTTGGTATATGAGCTATCAGTTAAAAATGAAGAAACATAATATGTCTATACCTTTTTGAAAATTCAACCCCTAAAGGGGTGAAATAGGGGATGAAAGTTTGTATGACAGTCCTTCATTTCTCAAGTTATATGAACGAAACTAGGTATTTTGGATTACGGTAAAAAATAAATATGTACCTACGTGTGTCACAATTTTTCAAAATTTCACCCCCAATGGGATGAAATAGGGGTTCTAACTTTGTATAAAAGTCCTTCATTACTCAAGTTATAGCTAAACTTAGCATTTGGGCTTTTGGTTAAATATGAAGAAGTGTTTCAACATTTTTGAAAATTCCCAAAGGGGTGAAATAGGGGATGAATGTTCGTATTAAAGTTTTTCAAATTATATCAACGAAACTTGGTATTTTGGCTTTTGGTAAAAAATAAAAAAGATCATGTGTCACAGTTTTTCAAAATTCCACCCCCAACGGGTTAAAATAAGGGTTGAAACTTTGTATGAAAGTTCTTCATTTTTCAAGTTATAGCCATGAAACTTGATATTTGAGCTTTCGGTTAAATATGAAGAAGTACGTGTTTCACCATTTCTGAAAATTCGATCCCCAAGGCCGTTAAATAGAGCTTGTCCTTCAATCACACGGCAGCAACGGATCAACGTGATTTTTTGCATGGGTATAGTTGAGGTACCTTGAGAGAGACATAGGCTACTTTTATCCCGGAAAATTGAGGAGTGCCTGTGGGGAAAAAAACTTAAACCACGCGGACGAAGTCGCGGGCATAAGCTAGTCTTCTATATTTTTTTCATGTTTAAATAATTGTTAGTAAAATTCACCTATGGTTTTGTTAATTTTCGACACACATAATTTTTTTGTAATTTACTTAAAAACGGTAATTTATAAATTAAACAAGAAAATGATCTGATTTCCTTTTTTTTTTTTGTAACAATTAATGAGGATGTTTTCAATCAACTATTCTTATCAAGAAGTTTATAAAATTTATAAATCAAACATTTTCATTTAATCGCAAGATTTTTTTTTTTAGGAGCATACTACTGAAGAAGAATCAAAACAGTTGAACCCTTGTGTCGATTCCTGTGCTACAGTTGCTGAAGATGAAACGAGTAATGTTGAAGACCTGTCCCAAACTTCTGGGGACTTTGACAAGGTAATAAAATATTTTTTGTTTTTATTTTAAGCTTTTTTAAAAAAATGATATGAAAATCTATTAATTGAACTTGTATTTTCAATTATATTTATTTTCATCGATTTTTACTCAAATAATGATTTAATTCTTTTAGGAGCAGTCAACATCAACAGCATCGACATCAAGCAAAATTATTTGCCTTTTTTGTGACCACAGCCAAAAGAGATGTGGGAAGAAGCTGGTCAATCTAACTGTCCCTAATGATGACAAAGTACCACTACAGATAAAAAATATAGCGCAAAATTTTGGCGATTCGGTGATTCTCTCCAAACTTTAACATCAAACTATCGCGTACCATCTGCCTTGTTACGCAGTGTATCAATCGAAAAATAAGCGGTCCACGGAAGAATCTACCCATTCCAACTATAGTAAATATAGACAGTTACATCAGTTGGCCTTTCAATCCATATCGAATTTCATTGAAACAGAAATAATTGAAAACAACAAGGTTATGTACTTGGCTCGATTATTTTTAAGATACCAAGCTTTATTGTTAGAGTTTGGAAATCATGAAATTGATTTCGATGATATTCAAGATTACCGATGTGAAACCTTGCAAAAAAAATTAATGAAGAAATTCGATGATCGTATTACGATTGAAGCGTCAATGGGAATACGTAACAAAAAAATTGTGTATAAAACAGACATGGACGTCTCTGTAATGGCAAACAATTTCAAACTTTTGGAGACAAGAAATGATTATGAGTTTGAAAATGTAGCATATTATTCGAGAAGCTGCATTAAAAATATAGATGCTCATCCGCTTTCTCGCAACATAACTGCTGATGATGTCATTCGTGGAGAATGTGACATTCCTAAGCAATTAATTGATTTTATACGAAATCTTATCGAAGGGCCTATTTTTTCTGATGAAGATTCGAACGGGCTAAAAGTTAAAATAACGTCAATATGTAGTGATATTATTTATGCTGTCACTAGGGGTGCATGTAAGCCCTCAAAAAGTTTGTCCCTTGGATTGGCAGTAAAGTCTTTAACCAACTCTCGGCAAGTAATTACGATACTTAATAGGTATGGCCATACAATCAAATAAATATTTTAAATGCGAAAGTTTGGATGGATGTATGGATGTATGTTTGTTACTCAATCACGCCCCAACGGCTGAACGGATCTGGATGAAATTTGGCACAGAGATAGATTATAGTCTGGAATAACACATAGGCTACTTTTTATCCCGGAAAATTAAGGAGTTCCTGCGGGAAACGAAAAACCTCGATCCACGCGGACGAAGTCGCGATCAGCTAGTCATCAGCTAGTTGGATATAATTTGGCAGAAGAATTGGAAACCGAAATGACATATACATCGATCCAAGATAACAAAGTTATACCAAAAGGCATCACTGCAGCAAATGGACACAGCACCCACGTAGCGTTCGACAATTTCGGCCGCTTCGTTGACACAACTTCTGGAAAGGACACAATGCACGACACAGTTGGAATTATTTATCAATTCTCTAGTGATGGAACTGATAATTTTGATGATGGTGAAGCTACAACTTCATCAGCGTCTCAAGTAAATGACAACGAAAATGGAGAAGGACCTACCCGCAAGAGAAGGCGTTTCAATGAAATATCACGAGAAATTCGGCCATATTATTCTAAACCTAAGGTAAGTATGCAGCTGATTACTGTAGATTCGTTTACCAATACAACGGAGTTATGCAAAGGTGCTACGGAAATAGCATCAGATAAAGATTTATTATGGATAATGTCGTTGTCAAGAATTGATTCCGTTCCTATGTGGTTGGGTTATAACTGTATGATATCTTTTGACCACAGTGAGAAGCAAAAAGTTGAATATTTGCCCCCCCATAAATTCATCACCAACGTCGTATGCGGTAGTCAATGAAACATTAAACATGGCTAAAGAAATCGCTGAAAAATGTCAGCAGCCAGAAATTATTGTGACATATGATTTAGCGATAGCAAAAATGGCAATGCAAATTCAAGAACAAGAAAAACCGCTATACAATAAAATTTTTGTTAACTTGGGAGCTTTCCACACAGAGATAGCATTTTTTAGAGCCATCGGAAAATATATTGACAGCAGTGGATTAGTGGAAATATTGGTGCAAGCAGAAGTATTAGCCGGCGGCTCCATGAATAGCTTCTTGGATAGCAAACATTTCAATCGTTGCAAGCGCTTACATCCGCTAACCGCTGCCGCATTACAAATATTACATTTCGAACAGTATTTATCCACAACTAATGTAACACTTGAGGCGATGGATGAACTGCTGCAAACGCAAATACAGAATGCATCAAATCAGACTGCGAATGACGTCAACGAAACAATCGAGTTACCAGATTTATTGAGTCGTATTGTTAACGGTTATAAAGAATTCTGCAATCAGACTTTGATCGGAGAAAAAGGGAAAACTGCTCAATTTTATTACCAGTACTGTGAGTAGATTAATTTATACCATCGGTTTTCCAGAAGTACGCACCAGTAACTTTGAACTGTACGTGGACAAACAGTCAGTGCAGACCGTTAAACAATTGCTCAAAAAGTGTATCGATTCCGGCCAAGATTTTTACGTAAGTTTGCTTAATTTTAGGACGACGTCGCGTAATGGGATAGACTCTCCGGCACAAATTCTCATGGGTAGACGACTTAATACGAAATTGCCAATAAATCATAAATTACTAAGGGAAAGAGTAGATAACGATGCCAATTATAGTGCTGTGTTAAGACGCCAGAAGGAGATTAAACAACACGTTGATAAACGCGCGACTCAGCTTAGGGACTTGTCAGCTGGGGAAAGGGTGATTCTTGCGGACGGAGCAAATCGCAAGCCGGTTTCGGTGGTAGCACGCGCACCGGAGCCGCGCTCCTATTTTGTAAGAGACGACCACGGCCGTCTCTGTCGCCGTACACGTCGTCACCTGATAGCCCGCTCAACTCAGCCTTTAAAGATTACCACTGACGACAATGTCAAAGCGCAAGCGTCCAATAGTAATGATAACGTTGCTTCAAATCCTGAAAAAGAATGTTCTCCTCAAAAGGCCAAAACTGTATCTCCTACACCTAAAAGGATTGCCGGCACAGGTGTAGTGACAAGAAAGCAAGCAAACCTTTTGTCTAAATTGCAAGACAAAAATATGTGAAAGATAGGTCTACTTAATAGGTATTAATAGATAGTTATAAAATAAAAATACTTAATTATTAATAATTAAAAAAATATATATGAATAGTATGAATAAAGTTAGTGTATAAGTAAATATTTTTGTAGAACCTTAGTTTTGCTGTACCTAGTCTTAGTTGCTATATTGTATCTTTAGTTTTTAATTATTTTGTTTTATTCTTTTCAATGTCATGTAACTACGTAGATTAGTTTGTTATATTATAAGAAGGGAGATGTGGTATAATAACAATGTAAAATATATTCATAGTGTGGGTACTTGTCGGGAGCCCCTACATACTTAAAATAATAAATCCGTATTGGGTCAGCTAAAAAGAAAAGGAAAAAAAAAGAGAAAAAAGAGAAAGAAAAGAAGAGAAAATCAGAAACTTTAGACAAATTTTTTGATACCCCCACCAAAACCAAAAGAAAGCTCAATTGTTCTACAGTATCACGAATAAATAAAGATGATGGCAGATCTTACATTTCCACAAACACTGATGATGGAGCGACATCAAGCTATCTTATAAAAATTGAGTTGTATAATTTGAAAAAAATATCTAAAATACCTCCATCTGAACACTGGAAACATGCTAACGTTAGAATAAAATATTACACTCAGAAAACAAGTAAAGTTCTCGCGAACACTAGATATCATATATAATATTACTAAAGAAATCGCGGAGACAGAGGGGTGTAAGAAATACTCCTTTAATAATTAATTTCTAAATTTTTAATTAATTACCTAGTTCACTTTGTTCACAGTAATGTAATTTGCTACTTAAGTATCTTATTTACCAGAAACTTTAGACAAATTTTTTGATACCCCCACCAAAAACAAAAGAAAGCTCAATTGTTCTACAGTATCACGAATAAATAAAGATGATGGCAGATCTTACATTTCCACAAACACTGATGATGGAGCGACAGCAAGCTATCTTATAAAAATTGAGTTGTATGATTTGAAAAAAAAATCTAAAATACCTCCATCTGAACACTGGAAACATGCTAACGTTAGAATAAAATATTACACTCAGAAAACAAGTAAAGTTCTCGCGATAGGGATGGGCGTTGAATGAACGGACTAGTTCAATAGACGGTCCACCGTCCATGCGATAACTAGTTGAAATTTGAATTATTATACGGGTTAGGCACCCTACGCACTGGCGACCATGGTCGCCGCGACCTGGCCGCGGCGGCCAGTGAATTCTGGACTTTATATGGCCATCGCTATAGCCCCTACGCACTTAGCGGCCACCGTTGGCCGCGGCGTCTAATTTGATGCCACGCGACCAGCGACCAATCGTGGCCGTCGAGAACATCACTTCTGTATTCAAATTCATGCAGTGCTACCGCATCGGCCGAGGCGACCAGACGTGTATAGCTACAGAGTGATTATTTTACAATGACCAATAATTTCGACACGGAAAGGTTCATAATTGAAGTTGAAAATAGAAGAGGTTTATGGGATTTATCATCAAATGATTACTCCAATAAAGAAGTTAAGCGGCAGTTGTGGCTTGAACTGATCAATATATTTGGCGGTGAATCCATGGAAGATAAAGAAAAGGCAGAACTTGGTTAGTCTTTTATTTTATTATGCCTTAAATTAATAATGCGATGAACTACAATAAACGCAGCAGGTGCTGTAGTAGCGTTCGACACGTATATGTAACATGAGTGTTTTTTTTTAAAAGTTGTTCCGTTCATTTAAAATCTAAGAAATTTTAGCAAATAGGTAATTGTCAAAAGTATAACTATTTTATTTCTACTATTTTTCGCTTTGCACATGAGTTTTGACAATTATTTGCTAAAATTTACCAGCAGAGCGATCGGCTATAAATTGTCGCAATATCACATCCAAAAATGTCCTAAAGGATATCCATTGTTACAGTCCATAAAGCCGGCTTCACGTAAGGTTTTTCAGGTTTGTAGCAATGGGTTGCTAACCATAGATTACTAGTCACGAACTCTGAATATCGATATTTTGGTAGTGCAGACCTATTTATAATCCGACTAAATTTGAATGTCTATGGTAATCATGTGGTAATCTAGCAAAATAAGTAGACTTGACAGTCTTCCAAATTTAACTGCGTTACCTATTTCACTAAGTAATATTTTAGAGTCTGTGTTTTCTTGTGATTTTCTATTTATTAATTGGCTTTGTTTTATAATAAATATAATACAAAATACTTTAATATAAGAAGCGATGCGCTTATGATAGTAGATTTTCTTTTTACGATGCAATCAAAGATACCATAAGCTAGAGATATCTCGAGATACCGAAATTGTCTATGGATATTTTCATTTTAATCACAGAATAAAAGTTAATTAAAATTAATTGTGAGCGGGCATGTTTCTAGCTATATGTTCTATTGTATTGTTTTCAATAAAGATTTTAAAAAAAAGTAAGTACATAAAGTCTACTACCTACTTACTTAATTCTTTTTTAACTAGATGATTCCCGCGACTTCGTCCGCGTGGATTAAGATATTTTGATTTCCGCGGGAACTTTTTAATTTTCCGGGTAAAATAGCCTATGTCCTTCCCCGGGATATAACCTACTCCTGTACTAAATTTCACCAAAATCGATTGAACAGACAGACAGACACACTTTCGCATTTATAATATTAGTATGGATGTTATAATATTAATTATTATTAATGAATAGCATTGGTATGTATTTGGTCGTACAATTTTTTTTTTTTTTCATAGTGTGGGTTGGCAATACTGCCAATGAGAATATTTTATTAGCTAGACTTAAGTAAGTACCACGGTATACCTAATAAAATTTACCTCTATAGGTAAATTGTCAATAGAATATCTTATATTAAATAACATTTTGAAGCCATTTCAATATAGCATACCTACTTGCTTGAAATAATAGTATTTTCTATTTTTACCTAACAAACAATCTATTCGAGCTTTTTAATCCTTATATTATATTTATTTTAGATATTAAAGAGTCGTAAAACGATTAATGGACACCTTATGTCACCGCTAAAAACACCTCCCACCATGTATCAATGAAAGCCTAGTTTGACGTGACGTTTGTCATGGTCCGTAAACGACATCTTACTTCAAAAGTCTTACGTGATACCAATTTTCAGCAATTAATTCTATCGATAGTTAACTGCATCAATGTCAAAACATTTTTTTGTCCTCAACGATCCTTTACGGACAGTCTCAGTGATACGTGAAGCCAAAACCATGTTTTGACATTGATGCAGTCCTTTAATGATTGCGACAATTTATAGCCGATCGCTCTGCAGGTTTTCGTAATGATTGGAATAACTTTTTAAAAAGATTACTCATACCGTATGTGCGTTCGACGCCATTTTGTTTACGGCGCGCAATGGCGGCTCGCGGCGAACAAGTGCCTCAACGCACTAACTGAGCAGCCGTCGTAGGTACGCACCCATATATTTACAAATTGTGCCAGGGCAAGCGACCATCGGTATTGAAGTAGTTTGCGAATATATCTCGATATTCGGTTGATGTTCTATTTGCTCTATTAGGTAAACTTGCAGGTATTTCTAATAAAGCCTCTGGTACAGTCAACGTGTCCTTGAAATCATATCCGTCTCTTTCTCGCACATAATTATGAAGCACACATAGAGCTTTTATAATCACAACTGCAAATTCTTTCTTGACGTTTAGGGGTCGGTGAAGAATCTGCCATTTACTGGCTAATATTCCAAATGTACATTCAATATAGCGGCGGGCACGGGATAGTCGATAATTAAAATTAGTCTTTACATTATTCAAGTTTCTCCCAGCATACGGTCGCATCATATGTTCCGATAGTGAAAACGCCTCATCACCCACTAAAATGAACGGCATTGGTTGGCCATTTTCTTTGATGGGGTTATTGCTCGGAATATCGAGATCATTATTTAAAAGCCTATGATAAAATACAGAGTCTTTGTAAATTGACGAATCACTGCATTTGCCGTATGCTCCAATGTCTACGTAAAGAAATTTATAATTTGCATCACATATTGCAAGTAACACGATTGAAAAATAATTCTTGTAATTGTAATAAAGAGATCCCGAATGTTGTGGTTTGATAACTCTAATGTGCTTGCCGTCGATGGCTCCGATGCAATTAGGAAATTGGGCGTATTTTTTAAAACCTTCAGCCGTTTGAATCCACTTATCTCTGGTCAATTGTGGCATCACAATTGGTTTTAATATCTCCCATATTGCTTCACAAACATCAAATACTATTTCCGATGCTGTAGGAAGCCCTATACGGTATTCATGACTTATATGAGATAAAGAACATCCAGTAGCCAAATACCTGAAAATAAAATTCACATTAATAAACATAATATTAGTTTTGTAATATGTACTACATTTATTTATTGATTTACAGGCATGACTCTCCAAAAAAGATGGAAAAACCTTAGAGACTGTTTCACAAGAGAGCTGCGCCGTCTTAAAGATGTCAAAAGTGGTTCTGCTGCAAAACGTAAAAGTCAATACACCTATTTCAACCAATTACTGTTTTTGAGATCAGTGCTGGACACAAACGCAACAGAAAATAGTCTTGAAGTGGCAAGTCAAGAAAATGAAAGAGAATGTTCTGATCTTGAGACTCAACAGTCTGCATCAAAATCGCTTAGAACAAAAAGGAAGAAAAAAATACCAAACGAAGAAGCCGATACAGACCCTTTAATTTCAGTTCTGCATAAGACCATAGCGACAATAGAGAAGACAGATACACAGAATGATTCAAATTGTGACAGACTGTTTCTTTTATCCCTCCTCGACAGATTTCAAAATATCCCTGCTGTAATGAAGACCAAAGCGAAAATGGAAATCATGGAACTTATAGAAAAATATCAACCGAACTATGAACCAACAGCGCGCATAAACTATTCAAGAAATTTCAATACTCTTTACGACCGAGAATATGACCCGCATCGACCGAATTATTCAGGTTATTCTACTACCAACAGGATATCAGATGATTCAAATTACAGCGATACTCATACTCATTATTCTGATATTTCCCAAAATTCAGAAATGATAGACCTATTTCCCAATTTGAATGATTAATTGTTCACAATTGCCATTTTTTAAGTTACGAAAATACAAATAATTTGATTATCTACTTCAGTTTTTTATTATTTAAAAACATAGTTATAAGCAAGCTCTTTTTCTCTCCTTTTCAAAGTCGTAAAGTAGTATTGTTCATAAATTATTTAAAGTGGCAAAACCATAGTCAATGAACTATACAGGTTGTTGTGAAAAACACAATAGTGGTGATTCAGAATCGAGTCTTGTATAATTCAAATTTACAAAAAAATCCATTAAGCAGTTTAAGTAAAAAAAAGGCCCTATCACATTATTTTTATTTTCCCTGTACACAATACTCCATTCCGAAACACCCTTTAAAATAAATCACGTATTTTTTAAACATTCTGTTTTTAAAAAAGAAAAAGCTTACCTTATTGTTATCACTAATTTTTCTTCTGCTGTAATGCATTTCCGATAGTTGTTACCAGTTCCAGTAATTTTTGGTTTTATTCTATCCAGTAACAGGTTAAAAGTATTCGTTGACATTCTCATGTAATTAAAGAATCTCTTCTCATACATTTTTAAATCCAAAAAATAAGTATTATATAATCCTTTAGTCTTTCTCTCGAAAAGTAATGGATGCACCCAAAACTGTCTTTTACGTGAAATCTTCCGTTTTCGTTTTCGTAGTAAATACACAAGCACAGTTAGCGTGATTATCTTCTGCACGTCCATCTTGACACACCCTTGGAAGCCGACTGCAATTTTTCGGCCGTCCGCATGTCGCGCTTGCCTACGCACCGGCGACCATGGCCGCGGCGGCCTGGCCGCGTCTATGGTCGCCAGTGGGTAGGCCGCCTAAACGAACGCAACGTCAGCGTCACACAACGGCATCGCGACGGTCGACGACACATAGTTTTAGTCGGTTAATATAGTTTATTTGTTAAACCAAACAAATTTGAAACATGTTGTCATTGAGTTCATTTGAAATGTGTGATTGATGGACGATTTGCCATGTCAACGCAATGAACAATGAATGGACGTATTAACTTCAAGAGAAATTGAACCTTAGCAACGAAGTAAATGCGGTAATTTAGTAAATAGTTGCGTGCGAGCGAATATTAATCGTAGGTAAGTACACCTTACGAGCGAGACATCGCGCGAGCGAAAAACAGGTTTACACCAGTTCACGGGTCAGTTTTGAAGAGAAATTTAAATTTGTTGTTTTTGTTTGCTTGTTAGTATTTTAGTAAACAGTACGACGCGTGCGCGGTATGACGTTTTTTCATATGAATTTCGTTCCGATGTCTTGGTTTTGTTATATAAATGTAAATATTGTAAATAGTGTTACAAAACTGTAAATAGTACCTAGTGTAAATAGTGTAGTGTAGAGTACCTACCTATAGGTATTATTACAATGTCAGTACGAACTTTACGAAGTGAATTGTGGCATCATTTCGAAAAGGACGCTGCAAGTGGAAAAGCTGTATGCAATTTATGCAAAGACAAACTTGCATACAATTAATCTACAACGGCCAATCTTAAAAGCCATTTAAAACGTAAGCATATGTCGGCTTATGCTGCGTTTGCGCCGCAGGCCCAGGCGACTAGCTCTGCCCATATTCCGGTACTCCCCGAGCATCATACTACCACAGAATAGGTAATAGATACTACAAGCGATTTTTCTTTCATGTGAATTTAAGTCAATTTGTCGGAATGGTTTCATCATGTCGCATCTTAAAGGAAATGCATCATCAGCCACGAATACGTATGGGAGTCTTCTGGAACTGTGTTCCACGCTTTCCGCGAGGGGAATTTTTAAATTATTATTTTGTAATTTTTCATAAAATTCTGTATTTTGAAGAACACCTCCGAAACCCTGCCATTGGTACCAAAATCGCACAGCAAGAATTGATAATTCGCATCCACTATTGCCATAAGAACCATGCTATGTTTTCCTTTGTAATTAAAATAATATGATCCACTATTTTCTGGAGGCGTAATATCTACGTGCTTCCCATCAATCGCTCCAAGGCAATGAGGGAAATTCCATCTTTCTTCAAATTGTTTGGATATAAATTTCCATTCCTGTTCAGTTCGTGGAAACTGAAATATAAAAAAAACATAAGTACTTATCATATTATTTTCATATATTATAATCATGGCATTAAACTTAATTAACAATTGTTTCAGATGCCACCGACGCCTACGGAGCCCTCCGATGCTGAACCCACTGAACACACAGAAACTGAGGCGGCTAAGCCCATCGAAGAGCCGATCGAGTCCACCAGTATTAGTGCCAACAATCGGCCCCAATCAAGACCATCAAAAATGAAAGCAGACTCACTTTTCTTTTTTTTTTACTTATGTCGGTACAGAATCACTTTAAGCGACCCGCTATTAGAGAAGACCGATATGATGTATTCGCTAAAAGTGTTGCGATCAAAATGCGTGAATTATCAAAAAATCAGCGTATCATTGCAGAAAAAATCATCAATGATACCCTATTTGAAGGCGAGTTGGGTAACTTGACTTTGTCCCATAAGTTGTGTAATGATAATCATACGCAACAGTTTACATTAGGTCAACAGCCACAATATTCAGATTCTCCAATTGCTTGGTCTACATCATCGAATTGTACATATTCATCATCATCTCCTGTTCCTGCTACAAATTCAAGACAAGCCATTGTTATCACACAGCAGCCCTTGGAAGTAGAAGAACAACAGGGATCTAATTCTGTTCAACTTTCCATTCCAGATTTAAATGCAGCTACTTATTTCACTAATTTCCAAAATATGTAAACGATTTGTATTGACTAGAACGTAAGAATTGAGTCTAATTTCTTTTATGCTTTAATTTGGATAAGTTTTCTCTTTAATTTCATAATAATAACTTATAATAAAAATAAATAATGAGTATTTTATTTTCCTTTAACCAATCTCTCCTGAGCACCTTATATATAGCTTCGCATGTTTCAGGAATAATATGTCCCAAAGCCTGAGGTGATATTACTGTGGAAAATTTGAGGTCTTAATAGCTCCTTCCAGTCGCAAGAAACCTCAAAGTTGCGCTTAATCTTTCATGTGGTGATATAGATTTTCGCATAATAGTGTCTTTTCTTTCAATTAATGGACTGACTAATGACAGAAGCTTTAAATATGTTTCTTCATTCATTCGCAAATAATTATGCCAATCTTTAGGAGCAAATTTCAATTCATTTAACAAGTTTATATGCGAATATTCGTCTCTTTTCATGAGCCACTTTTTACACCATACAGTACGTTTTTTTGTCCTTTTTTTGGCCTTCAAAGCAAACACTAAACCTACTATTGCTATAGCGTCGTCTGTACATGACATTTTTACGGCCACATACACACAACAATTCTTCGTCCGGTTCGATACTGAACTGACGCTGCTTCAAGCCTGCGTGAAGGTGTGTGGTCGCTTTGCAGATTATGCCAATTTGATAAAACGGTTTGATCCAGCCAGTTTGATTAAATTACTTGAACGTCTATGGCGGCCTATAGTCATTAGCAAGTTGGAGTTACTTCGAGGCCATTGTGAATGGACAGGTGATTAAGCGTAGCGTCCGAGTTCGTTATCTAAAATTACCCATGTCATTAACGAACTACGAGCACCGCTGCAAGAAAGCTATCTCCGAAACTATGATAGATACGAGTACGAGGGTGCGCGCAAACGATTCAAATGGGGGGCTAAACCTTTTTTTTTTTTTCAGATTTTCAGAACCGGCGAATAACATACTACTCACTAATAAAGGTCCTTGAAACACTAAATCTAGCTCGTAATATTCCAAATGCATGTTCTACAGTTCGGCGAGCACGTGATATACGATAATTAGATATTTTGTTTGGAATATTGAGTAATTTAGCTTTACTGTACGGTTTTTATAAATACGTTTTCAATGGGAATGCTGCATCTGCCACAATAATGTAGGGTAAAGGTTCTGTATTTTCATTTATTGGTTTATTCGGTGGCACGTTTAATTGGTTACTGTGAAACATTTTTCCCATTAATGACTCTTGGTATATGCCACCATCACTATTACGACCATACGCTCCTACGTCTATCATAATAAATCTGTAATAAGCGTCAACAAGCGCCAGTAGTACTATAGAATGCTCGTTTTTATAATTATTAAAGGTTGAACCTGCATTAATGGGACATATTATTTTTACGTGTTTCCCATCCAGCGCTCCGATACAATTCGGAAAATTCCATACACTTTCGAATCCTTTCGCAATTTCTTTCCAGATTTGTTCTGTAGGTTGGGGCATTACAATAATTTCTTCCAAATTGCATTACATACTTCTTCTACTATTATCTTTATTGTAGTAAATCCCATCCGATGATTAAACCCCAATGACCGAAAAGAGTTTCCAGTTGCTAAAAATCTGTAAATATAAAAAAAATTTTTGTTTCAGCGGAAAAATGCAAAGATGACTGGGAGAAAATACGAAATGCGTATACCAACGCCATAAAGCGCCGTAAAAATAAAAAAAGTGGGCAAACCGCTGTAAATAATACGCCGTGGAAATATGAAGAACAAATGAGTTTTTTAAAGCCATTTATAAAAACGAGACCATCAATAACAAATATTATGTCGCCTCTAGAGACACCAGAAAATTCACCATCAAGCTTGACTCCAGAGTCACCAGAACCTCAAAGCCATGAAGATTATCAATTAGAAGACTGTCCAGAAACACCACATTCGGGTACGTCTTCATACTCTCAAAGGTCTGTTAGAAACAAAACAAACTTAAAGGATCTTCATGATATAATGAAGTTTTCACTCGAATTAAGAGTCCAAAAGCATCTTTCCAAGCAACAGGGTATGGATGAAACAGACTTGTTTTTTTTTGAGCATGAGCAAAGCTCTTAAAAGTCTTCCTAAACTAGATCAGACCAAAATCAAGCTAGATTTGCATACTGCTATATCTCAAGCTGAAATACGTATACTTCAAAGACAAGAACAAATGACTACACCAGTTGACGTAGCTCACCAGATAATTACTCGGCCGCAACAAGAATTCCAGCAACTCACTCAACCATCCACGTCCACGGTATTGCCACCACCCACATCAACCATCACCCTGCTTACAGCGTCATCACCAACAACGGAACAAACGGTATCAACACTTTATAGTTTTGGCGAAGAAAATATCTCGTCATATTATAGCAATGCAGACTTTACGGATGATAATGATTGATTATTTTTGCCTTTGTAATACTTATTATAATAAAACAAATAAATGCTTACCTTAAACATACTGCAAGTCTTTCTCTTGTTCGTATAGGTTTACGGAATTTAGTATGTATTTTCTTTCTATCCTCCTCAATCAAAGAATGTACTTGTTCAAACAGTGCTTTCGACAATCTAAAATACTGATAAACTTTTCAGCATCGCACTCAAGGTCTTTAATGAGACAGTGACACACTCGCCATTAACCCATTAATTCCCTGTATATTATTATACTCTTTGCATTAACCTCTCTTTGTCTATTGATTGGATGAATCCAAAATCTCCTTCTCTTTCTTTCTTTTTTTAGAGAGTTGCCAGCATTAAAAATTGGATATCTTCTTCAAAATCTGAATCAGAATCGGATGACTCATAGAAGAACATTGCAAACGTTCGACCATTTCTAGAGCTGCGGCTGTAATGATTCATGCGAAAACTGGCGCGACGGTCACGCATCTCAGCGTCTATGCATCGTTCGGCCATTGTGAATTGTTTTGCTTCGTTGTCACATTTGCTGTTACGTTTAAAAACTTCACGTGAAATTGTGTGTTTCCATGGACTGTTTTGAGCAACTATAGTAAAATAAAGATTCCCGCTGACGTTATCCGTATTTTACTGAAAGTAAACACTGCTTCACATTCTAGACACAAAAGTAAAGGGTGACTCGCCACAACAGTACCAGAATCCCCTTACCTGTATAAGTAATTTTATGAAAATCCACCCACAAAAGGGGTGAAATGGGGGTTGGGAAGTTACGTCATAAACGTTCTATGATTTTGAAGTATAGACATGATATCAGCATTTAGGTTATTAGTTTTGAATAATAATAACCTGTATAAGCTATATAAAGCCACTGTTTGCGCTGGACAATTTTCAGATCTCCTCCTTAAAATAGGAAACGGAGAATATCCAGAAACTAAGGGCAAGGTTACAATTCCATCTGATCTTGCTTCAGTTGTGTCTACCGTCGATGAACTAAAAGCCCGAATTTATCCGGATGTCCACAACCTACAGACCAAGTTCCTAGAAAGGCTGTGCAAACTAGGGATGTTGCGAATATTCGCATCCGCATCCGCAAATGCAGAGCTTCCGCATAGATTTAGACATCTGCATCCGCATCCGCAATAATCAATGCTGATGTGCATGCGGATGCGGATGTAATACAAGTTGCGACAAGAAAGAAATTAGGCGGGGCCGGCGAATGACGCGTGCCGTTCGCACGTGACAATGACCAATGGGAGCGAAAAAATTGGTGACAAGATCCGACGCGTTTGTTGTGGTGCATCATTTGTTTCTTGTAAATAAATCATGACGTGTTTGTAACTTTGTTTGCGCTGTGGATTACTTATCGTATAGATAGATATTTTGAGTGTTATTGTGATACAGTGATCATTATTGGGAAGTCTTAGCTCTGCTTATTAAATTAAAATCGCCAGGTAAATGCCATTATGTTACACAGGTAAGATTCGTCAAGTGAAGATGAGAGTCAAGAAATACCACAAAATGGAGGCACTCAAGTTGTACTCAAAAAGGAATTACTTTCTTACCGCACTAAAAAAGGAGTCAATGTGGTGGAGTGTTCATCGAGAGGAATTTAAGATATTAGCACCGATAGCACGAAGATTTTTATCCACTCCACCAGGTAGTGTTCCTAGTTTAATTTACGTACCTCTGTCGCGACAACCGTCGCGAATCTATAAATTGTGACATAAATGTAAATAATAATCAATAATCTAAACCACCTAAATATTAACCTCAGTGACATCACGTCTCACAAAGCCGGAACTCGGAGCCCGACGCTTATAAATCTATGGTGAGTTCACTATGATCATTACTTTTACCATAGACCAGTTAACCAATTTACATCTCTTATTAAAAAGCGTAGTCGATTGTCTGTGGTACCTCAAATTGTCTCACATGGGGATTCCGCGGCCGGCGCCATTTTTATTCGTGCGTCTGGGCAGGTGGCATCGTGCCGTGCTGGTTTGCTACCTCACGCTGTATTCCTCAAGTAAGTGGCATAGTCTTTAAGATTACCCATCATGGGAATACATTGGGAATGTTTCCATCCTACCTCATAGTTGGTGGGTTACCCACCATTTACAAGCTCACGAGCACGCGACTCCGTGGGGAGTCGCATTACAGTTGATCAAATGGGATCCATTTACAGGCTCAAGAGTTAGCTATTCCAAGGGGAATAGCGTCACAGTTGATCCGACGGGATCTTTTACAGTTGGTCTTTAGGACCCAATAAGCTAGCGATGGAACCATTCCTGCTCTAACGTAATATTCGTGTTCACTGTTTGGTTTCCTCGGCCCGACGCCGAGGAGGTCAACGCCCTGGTGGGTCTCGTCTGGCGACGAGACCTGCCCGTTGCCACTTACATTACAGAAAGCGCGAAGTATTGGGGAACAACAGCGGGCATCAACGAAAGAGGCGGTCCTTACGGAGGTACTGATCGCGATAGGGACCGAAAGCAAACGGTCGTGCAACACAGACAATCGGACTACGCTAGGAGGGCCAGGGTAAGTGTATAACCAAACATTCACAACACATTTCGAGACGTCTCTCTCTGCAACCCCCCTTTGTACCTAGGCAGTCATGTTACCAACTGGGCAGAGCAATATCTAACAAAGGGAGGCGTCCCGACAACCTCTGCGTAACCGCCTTGAATCAGAAAAGGCGGCAATATTACTCTTTATTAAGTATAATGCTTCTATTTTTAACTTCACTTGTTAATATGAAAGTAAGTGAAGTTAAAAAAAAATAGGAGCATTATACTTAATATTAATTTTCATTAGTAAAAATGTTAATAATAACTTTATCATTGTTTTAATTCTTCATACATATACTATATTTATATAAGATCTTAAACATCCGCATCCGCATCCGCGGATGTGAGCCTTCAAAAACCCGCATCCGCATTCACATCCGCGGATGTAAAAAATCGGCATCCGCAACATCCCTGGTGCAAACGTGTGATTCTGACACCTAAGAATGATCAAGCTTCCGTCATTAATGTCAATTTATTGAAGTCGTTCGAAGATGTAGAATACCAGTACAAGTCTGTGGACACCGTAATTCATTCGGATGATGTTATTTAAAACTATCCTGTGGAGTTCCTAAATGCACTCATCAACCCACCTGGTCTACCATCTCACTGGCTTATCCTCAAAGTAGGTGCTCCAGTAATGCCGCTGCGAAATCTGAATCCGCCTAAATTGTGCAATGGGACCAGGTGGCGTGTGGATGCCTTACATAAGAACGTGGTAGAGGCTGTTGTATGTACTGGCTGCGCTCGAGGTGGATCGGTGTATATACCGCGGATACCACTTATACCGTCGGAGTACCCATTTGAGTTTATAAGGCTGTAGTTTCCCGTTAAGGTCTGTTTCGCAATGACAATTAACAAGTCTTAGGCCAGGTTTAGACGAAGCCAGTGCCAGTTTCACTGGCAGCCAGCGCTGCGCTTGTTATTGGCCTCGTGTAAACAGATTTTCAAGACAAGCCAGCGCTGGCTGCCAGCACTGGCGGGAATAGAGCGCCGGCCTTACTTAATTAAAATTTATCCAACTCTATAGAGAGCACGAGTGCTTGTGGGATAAGCGTTGCGATGCTTACAAAAATAAGCAAATGCGCGCTTCGGCACTAGAAGCCCTGCGTGATTGAATGAATAAAGGACTGACTATCAATGAGGTTATAGCAAAAATTAAGAGTACCTATTCGAAATACTTACTATTTGGAAATCGACAAAATCGAAAAATCTACAAGATCTGGGGCTGGGGGGAACATTTATAAGCCAAAGACAATATGGTTTGATGAATATGATTCATTTATGAAGCCTGTTACAGTGAGGAGAAAAACAACAGTAAGTAACAAATAATGTTTATTTTATACCTTGTAACGTACCTAATCTGTCCAATAAAGTTTTATATTTAGGGTATTATATCTGTGTATTATATAAAGAACAACCGTTTAAATGAGTCCTCGCCCGCGCGGTACAGGGGCCCCTGTTAGCGTTGCCATCAATAGTATGGACTATCGACATTATTTATTCTGTGCTATCGATAGTATTGCTAATAGTATTGTGACCTCGAAAAATAGTCACAATGTCGATAGGCCTATCGATACTATTGATGAATGAATGAATTTCTTTATTTGTCCACATTACTTTACAATACACAATACTTATAGTTAGTTTTCTATTTGCTATGATATTTTAATGTGGGGACTGGTGCTTGAGCTAAGCAGATGCTTGTGGTTCAAGTCACCAGGCCCTATCCCCGTAATACATCAAATTATACTTATTCGACACAATTTTTTAAGTAACGTTAAACAAGACTATTTGAAATCAGATTCATTTTTTAAAGTAACATTATCATTCAATATTAATCATCTAATAGACGTAAGTTACATTTTATTTATTTTTATTGAATAAATTATATATCTTATAAGTAGATTTAATAAGTGTGTGTATGTTTGTGAGTTTAAGTGTAAGTGTAATTGTGTAAGTGTGTGTTTAATACTAATTCTTCAATGTTTGATTTCTAAGATTATAGTTCATTTTAGGATTTTTATTAGGTTCTCCGTTTCTTCGTAGTTTAGCTTAGCTAGCCAATCAAATAGTCGTATTTTACATTCGCGCGTACTCAGCTCATTGATACTCAGATTTTTGTTAGCATTATTATAAAGGTAGCTGCCAAGAAAACATGGAAAATTTTGCGTGAATGATTTTTTAAATTTGTTTATTGTGAATATTTGGTAATGACGTCTCTTCCCTGAATTATTCGCTTTGCCTTTTGTTTGAGCATGGTATTTCATTATAAGTTTGTGAATGAATAATTGTCTTACTGTTAAGACCTTGCTTTCGCGGTAGAGTGATACTGTGGGATACTGATAGGGTAAGAAGTGGCTCACTTTTAAAAGCAATCTCTGTGCTCTTTCGAGCTGTATCATGTGAGATTTTGCTGCACCCCCCCAGGTTTCAATGCCATACGTTAGCAAGGATTGACAAAGTGTTATGTATATTGTTTTTATTAATTTAGGATCTGCAACCTCCCTAACATTCCTAAAAATGGCTATCAATTTTCTTATCCTACTGGTTAATGTTTTAATATGTTGTTCAAAGTTTAAATTTTTATCTATTTGTATGCCTAAGTATTTAATGTAAGGAACTCTTTCCAATGCTGGACACGAGCATGTTTGGTTTTTACATGATCCAGAATGGGCGTAAATATTAAATGTGTTTAAAGATGGTTGGGTTTTATTTGTTATAGAAAATGTAATATATTTAGTTTTATTTGCATTTAAACTAAGTCTATTTTGTCTTAACCACTGAGATACATAATCAAAATTCTTTTGTGCCTTAAAAAATACCTCATCCCAACTCTCTCCCCATACTATTAAAGCTGTATCATCTGCAAAACTCATAATATTTCCGTCTGTCATTTTGAGATTGCAGAGCTGGTTCATATATATTAGAAAAAGAGTTGGGGCCAGGATACTTCCTTGTGGAACGCCATGTGTGATTGGGAGTGGGCTGCTGGTAACATTTCCAATTTTGACAGACTGGTGTCGATTTGACAAGTAACTTTTCAGAAGTTTCAGTGGTAAGCCTCTTATTCCTATCTGTTCTAACTTGCGTAATAGTATATGTGTGGACACGGTATCAAATGCTTTAGCAAGATCTAGAAAGATAGTAATGCATTTTTTACCGTCATCCATAAGCCTGACAATACCGTCGACAAGATCGTCCACCGCATCCGTCGCTGATCTCTTTTTGCGGAAACCATATTGGTTCTTTGCTAGTAAGTTATGGGATTCAAGAAAATTTACCAGTTGCTTATTTATAATCTTCTCAAGAATTTTTGACATAGTGGGTAATATTGATATTGGGCGGTAATTAGATACAACATTTTTGTCCCCTAGCTTATAGATAGGGGTGATAACTGATTTTTTGAAAATATCTGGGAAAGTTCCGGTTTCGAGAGATAAATTACATATATAAACTAAAAGACCTGCTAGAGACTCTTTATTTTGTTTTATAATCTTAGCTGAAATACCATCAATTCCTACAGAATTAGTATTTTTGAGCGAGTTTATGATTGAAATTACTTCCCGTATATCCGTATCTAAAAGTACAAATGAATTTGGAGGGGAATGTGAGGGATAATAACTGCAATTTATGAGAGAGTCATCTTCAGCAGTTACGGCTATTTGTTCCGCTAACATTTGACCTGTATTTACGAAATATTCGTTTACTTTATTTACTGATTCGATTGGAGTGTTTGAGATGTTTAGGAGGTTATGAGCGACTGTCTTTTTATTCTTGAGATGAGTGACTGAGTTTATAATGTCCCAAGTTTTCTTAATATTATTTGCATTTTTAAGTTCTAATTTAAAATGTTGATTTTTTAATTGTTTTAGAATTTTAATACAGAAGTTACGGTACCTTTTATAAGTTATATTTAGGGTTTCATTCTCCGGATACTTTTTAACTTTTGCATGAAGTTTATCCCTATGTCTGAGGCATCTTAATAGACCAGGAGTTAACCAAGGCTTTAGTGGTGTTTTCCGTCGAGTTAATTTTATGTGTTTACAATTTTTGTATATGATGGTATTTAGGTCGTTTACAAGACATAACGCTGCCTGGTTAGCATTTTTAGAGTTCAGAACGCTTTCAAAATCATGATCTTTTATTTCATTTTGGATCTCTACAAAATTATACTTTGTTAAGTACGTGGGACCGGAATAACTGAGTGAATTTTTTAGTTCCATTGAAAACAATATCGTGTCATGATCTGTTAAGGAGTTTTCAATAATTAACGCAGTCGATGGATAAGTTGTTTTGGCAAATACGTGATCTAGGCAGTTTCCAAGTCTCGTAGCAAGAGTGTGTACCGGTAGAAGTCCAAAAGATGACATCAAATCAAGATAATTTGAAGCACGGGGATCTAACGAGTTACTTTTAATGTCTATGTTTATATCTCCTACAATAATTACATTTTTTGTTTTAATTGTGTTTAATAGAGTGAGTAGTGACTGTAGGAATATACTAATGTCTCTTTTTGATGGCGATCTGTATATCGAAATAAGTGTTAAATTATGTTTATTTAAGTTAGTGACAAGGCAATTTGCTTCCAAAAACTTTGGCTCGTATGTGTTACAATTTATGTATTGCTTTGTGTATATTATGACACCATCATTTTGATTATAACAATGTTCTGAATTATCTGATAGTTTCGATACTATCGATACTATTGATAGTTTTTAATCAATACTATGGATAGTACCGACACTATTGACGATCTAATTTCAACAAACAATCGATACTATCGATAGTTCTAAAAACTATCGGTACTATCAATAGTATTGATAGTTTTTATACTATCGAAAAGCAATACTATCGATAGTATCGATAATATTGCTGCCTATTAAATACTATCGGATTCTAAGTACTATCGATACTATCGATAGGCCTATCGATATTGTGACTATGCAACGCTAGCCCCTGTGCCGCGCAGGCGAGGTCGGTCTATCTATAGTACAAAAGGAGTGTTATTATTATTAGTGTATACTACTTAGTTGCCAAGGAATACTTCCTTCGTTCATAAACATATTTTTATAAAGTTCTCACTTCTCTCTTGCAATTTGTGCTGAATGATTGCTACCTTGATTGGCAATACTCTGTAGGGCATGTATTTGGCCCCTCCATGAACCTGGCAGATAATTTCCCTCTTGATCTTCCCCATCTACACAAGTTGTAGTGATGTATAGCTACGTCCACACTGTGCCTTTTTTCGTTCATCAAGGGCATGCGTCACAGCGCAGTCAACAGCGCACGTGAGGCATGCCCTTGACGAATGCGTTATTGACAGTTGTAAGCACAGCGCGCGCTGCGAAACACGTTTCCCGCGTCTGGTGGATTTCTGTGCCACAAAGCGTTCAACAACAAGATGGCGGACAAAGAAAAAATATTACTTTGAATTTTATTGAATATTACAGAAGCTTTCCACAACTTTGGGATCAAAATAATAAGCTTTACACAAATAAAATAAAGAGAAACGATGGATTACAAGTTTTGGCCACGAAATATAAC
Source organism: Erebia ligea (assembly GCA_917051295.2). Lineage (NCBI taxonomy): Eukaryota > Metazoa > Arthropoda > Insecta > Lepidoptera > Nymphalidae > Erebia > Erebia ligea. The sequence continues at coordinate 8,122,893 of OU785241.1, forward strand.
ATGGACATCGATGCTGTTAAAAAAAAGATTAAAAGTCTACGCTCGTATTTTTCCAAAGAGCATCAAAAAGTCAATCGGAAAAAGAGTGGTGCTGGATCCGATGAGTTATACCATTCACCATGGTTCGCTTATAAACATCTTTTATTCACTGCTGACTCTTTGACGCCAAGGGAAACTAGAGAAAGTAGTACTGGGGGAAAAAAATAAAAACGCATTTTATTCAAATCAATTTATTACATTCTTTTACAAAATAAATGTTACAAATATCGCCTTTGAAACGGTATAGCTCCAACATCTGATATGAAATAATTATTATTTGGTATGCTGCATTTGATGACCTACGAGGAATTCTTTGAAGTGCTGTGTACAGTGTCATCTGCCGTTATTGCTCTCCACGATCCGTTAATAATTTCTCCAGTAGGGTAAGCTCGCATAATTATGTGACTCATTTAATTCTGTGATAACAAGTTCCGAAGCTTGTATCGTTTCACATGAGTAAGATACACCATTTGAAACCCAACCTTAAGACGGGTGAATAAAGCTTCTTTTCCCATGCAAAGTTTTGACTTCGTAGTGTGACAGAGAAAGCAACAGTGTCGCGAATTGTCTGCGTGGCGCCATTTTTTAATGTTTACCGGTCACTTGCTGTTGTGCTCCTATAAATTATTTGTTTTTTAATAGAAAACATTGTTATTTTCAACTGAAATTTGGACTATGTGTGGAAAATAAAGTATACTTGTCGCTACCATCATTAGATTTGGAGAAATTTACGTGATATTTAAATGAAACCTTATGTACGCAGTGTCAAAAATAACGGTTTTTGTTATTTGAGATAGAAAGCAGTATCACCGAATTAAAAAAGGTAAAGTATCTCGCATGTTATTTTCTATGTTAATTGATACTTTTATAACGAGTAAATGAGAAAGATAAATAAAGTATTTTTAATAAAAAGTATAGAAAGTAATTTGAACAGTTTTTGGTAATATTTACCTATGTCGTTTTTTTACTATCACATAATTGAGTGGTAATACAACTTTCAGAAAAATGAAGGGAAAAGAAGATATTCCGGAAACTTCTAAGCCGAAATCAAAAAATAGAAAATACAGTGAAGCTATGTTGAAATCTGCCATTGAAAGTATTCTTGAATCAAGATTGACTGTGTATGGTGCATCAAAAGACTTCAATGTGCCCTGGAGTACACTAAAAGTAAACGTTGAACGTGTAAAACGGGAACGCGAACAGGGAGAAACACACATAAAATTTTTAAAAGTAGGTAGACCATTTTCCTTTTTAGCAGACTTGGAGCAAAGCTTGTTGTCATATATAGTACAAATGCAAGAAATCGGATTTGGTCTCACTGTAAACCAAATCAGACAGCTTTTACATTAGCTAATAACTCTGAATCTAAGCATTATTTCAATGTAAATAAAAAGCATGCTGGCTGGAATTGGTGGGTAGGTTTAAAGAGCGATATGGATTAAGTCTAAGGACCCCAGAAAATCTTTCCGCCGGTAGAGCCATTTGTTCTAATGCTATGGTATTGGCTGATTTTTATGAGAAATTAGAAACAACGTTAACTTCTCATAATTTGATAAAATGTCCAGAAAGAATCTGGAATTGCGATGAAACCGGTCTAATGTATGTAAACAAGCCTAACAAGATCGTGACGAAAATCGAAAAAATAAAAGTTACTTACCTTCACATAATCCTTTAGTACTTTTATTATGGCTTTTAATACATCTGGTAGCATTGCCGAAATGAATTGTTTGGATACTTTGAATAGAAACGAAAGAGACATGAAATTGTCACCAGCTAAAAACCTAAGCGTTATTGCTAACTTTATTTCACTAGGTATTGCTTCACGTAACAGGGTTGACTGCTTTGTAATTATTGGTTCAACCATTTTCAAGAACTGATTGAAATTGCTTTCCGACATGCGTGTAAATTTTTTTAAAAAAATATCTTATAAAGATATTTTTTTAAAAAAATTCTCTAAGTTCGCTTACAATCAGGTTACTTCGATTATTATAATAGCTTCGTATCCAAAACTTTCGCTTTGTTCTTTTTTTCCTGGATTTTCTTAAGACTAAGTAAGCCGCACATATTCCACCAAGTAAAATGTTCTCGTCGCTCATGTTTTCAACACTGACAGAACCAAAATGACTACGTTAGCGTCGCGTTCGTTGACGCTATTCAATTAATGAATGTGTCAAACGAAAGTTGAATAGAAAGATGACGACGAAAGTTGAAGATGAAAAGGCACAGTGTGGACATAGCTTATGAAGTTGATCTCTTTCGTAGCCAATTACGAAGGGCACAACAAGCACAAACGATAGCATCTACTGCTACCAAATTAGTTTGTATTGGCTTTTCTAATACCCGGAATCTACTTACTAAGATTCCAAATGCATTTTCGGTTATGCGAGTACGTCTGGCTCGAGCTAACCGGTAGTTAAAAACTTTTTCTTCTGTACTGAGATTAACATCTGGATACGGCTTCATTAAGTATGTCTTTAGCGGAAAGGCCGCGTCCCCGACAATCACACCGTTGTCAGGTAATAAGTTATTTTCCAAGTCTCGGTAAATTGAACTATTTTTAAAAACTCCTCCATCAGATGCGCTACCACATGCGCCGACATCTATGTATGAAAAACAGTACTCGTGATCGGCAACAGCTAACAGTACGATGCTGCTTGTTTTTTTATAATTGAAGTACAAGCTTCCACTTGAAGGAGGAGCTTTGATTGCCACATGTTTTCCGTCTATGGAGCCGTAACATAAGGGGAAGTTCCATCTCGTTTTAAACCCAGTTTCAATTTTTTTCCATTCTTCTGCATTTGGTATCTGTTAAAAATGGCAATTAAATTACTTTTTCTTTTGTTTAATTACAGGATAATACAGAAATGTCACATAGCAGTGAACCAGGATCACCGCGCTCAATTGAAAATGAAAATTGGGTTAGAAAATGATTCTGGGGCACAGATACTACAAGGGACACAACAAGAGAGACAGCAAGAGACACGACAAGAAACACCACGATTCACACCGCCCATAAAAAAATCTAAGCGAAGCAAATTATCACAATTATCTGACATGATAAAAGATCTTAGAAATATTAACGAGGACAACACAGACACATCCATATGCAGCGAAGAAACAGATCTTGATCTATTTGGGAAAAGTGTCGCGACACAAATGAAAAAATTATCAGAGGTACAGGCAGTCATCGCTAAAGAAAAGATAAGAGTGTATTAACTCAATGCAGGCTCACGGATATACGAGCCAAGAATGCACATTCGTTTGGTACTCCACAATTTTCTCAATCAGTTCAGCAATCTCAAAATATAATTAAATAGCAATCTATTCATTGGAATCCTACACAAGTTTTTACAAGCTACCCAGTATCTCAAACCTGTCTTCCTCCAGCGCAAAGTCCAACAGATACAAGTTCTTCGTCCACGAGTTTCCAGTACAGCGATAATACAACTGTTTATTCCCCAGCGACTCAAGTGGTTTCCGATCCGCCTTCGCAGGGATACTCATATTCTTTCTCTTTTATACTGTATTCTATTCAATCCTACTACTCCCCTTTACCTCAAAGAGCAGTTTGAGTTTCTTAGTGACACTCACTGTCGCTCTCTTCGCTCCAATGACAATCTTACCTTAAAAATTCCTCCTCATAATACTTCCTTCTATTCCAAATCCTTTTCTGTTGAAGCTGTAAGGCTCTGGAACTCCTTACCGCTTCACATTAGGCGCGCGCAATCTCTTGCATCATTCAAAAAACTCTCTGTCAAAATCTGTAAGCGAGCCGCCGAAATATACAAGCAGCTGTCTCGAGCGGCCAAGGTCAGTTGGGGGTTAAACAGGGAGGTAATCCACACAATTTACACAGCCACCATAGAACCGATAGTCACGTACGCCGCTGGCGCCTGGGCTCCCCAGCTAAGGATACGGAAGAGGTTGGGCTCTGTTAAACGTGGATTCGTCCAGAAACTCTGCAAGTCCTACCGTACTGTCTCTCTCAATTCCGCACTGTTGCTCTCTGGGATACTTCCTCTAGACCTCCGCATACAGGAGGCAGCCGCCCTGTATGAAGCGAGGAGAGGGTTCTCCCAGTCTGTGCCGGGAGACAGGGAGATAGAGGGTATGGCTAGATTCGCGGAATCCCCTCACCCAGGAATGCAAATGCACCTGGAGTTCATGTGCCTAGCGGACCAGCAGCAGGTAGACACAAACAATGTGCAGACAGTGCGAATCTTCACTGACGGCAGCAAGATTGAGGGGAAGGTTGAAGCCGCATTATCCTTATGGGATAATGAAGGTGAAATCCAGAACCTCAGACTTAGCCTCGCCGCGTACTGCACAGTCTACCAAGCAGAACTCCTGGCCATTTGTAGAGCGACGGACGTAATCCTCAAACGCAGAGAGACGAGCTATGGTTTGTACAGCGACTCAATGTCTGCATTGCAGACGCTGGCAAATCATGGCGCGCTCCATCCCTTGGCGGTTCGCGCGCGAGCCAATGCAAAATGGCGAATTCAAGATGGCGGCTATCTCAGACAGTATAATTAAAGATGGAAGAGTGGATTTTGGGTAGAAAATTATCAGGGCCTGAAAGTCTACTTGATGAGCAGAAAAAATTAAGATGGCAGAATCTACGAACATTGAAGAGAGTAGAAGAAGTTAGGAAATATGAATGATTTTGATATGGTTTTTTACAAGTTTTGTTCTTTATGGAAGAATTATTGTCGGTTTGCCATTAGGAAAGCCAGCTTTGTTTTGTTTTTTCCTTTATGAGAATTTTCTTTTACGTCGGACGCTTGGCGTGCTGATGTTTCCACTGTGCTCACTAGCATAGCAGTGTTGTTCAGTTTTTTTTTTTATCCACTACAAGTTAGCCCTTGACTGCGATCTCACCTGATGGTAAGTGATGATGCAGTCTAAGATGGTAGCGGGCTAACCTGTTAGGGGCATGGCAGTTTTATTAAACCCATACCCCTATTCGGTTTCTACACGGCATCGTACCGGAACGCTTAATCGCTTGGCGGCACGTCTTTGCCGGTAGGGTGGTAACTAGCCATGGCTGAAGCCTCCCACCAGGCCAGACCAGGGAAATTCAGAAATTATAAATTTTCCAAACCCTGCCGGGGATCGAACCCGGGACCTCCGCACGTTAATTCAACAGCGCTCAACACTGCGCCACGGAGGTCGTCAAATACGTAGACAGTAAACCAGGATATTAGGACAGCGAGTAAGTAGACAGTGGATCACAGTGGGCCACGCGGTCCACCACGCGGTCCGCGCACCCACGCGCCATACTAGTTACCTATGAACTTGCCGTTTGGTATGGAATAAGTGAAAGTACTTATTTTTACAAACTTTTTTATTTCTGTTATTCGAAGTTATCACCCATGCAATCGACGCATCTTTGCCAACGCATTGGCAGTTTATTGATGCCCTTCTTGTAAAAATCAGCTGGACGGGAGGCAACAAACTCTTCAAAGGCATTTTGTACTGCCTCTCGGGAATTGAATTTTTTACCCACTAAAAAGTTGTCTAAATTTTGGAAAAAGTAATAGTCGGTAGGTGCAAGGTCTGGTGAGTATGGCGGATGAGGGAGAGCTTCCAACCCCAGCTCTTGCAGCTTGGAGACTGTCTGTTGCGCAGTATGGGGTCGCGCGTTGTCGTGAAGGAGCAGTGGGGACGACCGATTGACCAAAGCTGGTTGCAGATGTGCAAGCTTCTCCATCATTCTCTCCAGTTCTTCACAGCACACATCTGCAGTAATGCTCATGCCGTTTTGTAAAAAGCTGTGGTGAATCACACCCGCACTAGACCACCAAACAGTGACCATCACCTTTTTAGGGGTCATTTTTGGTTTAGGGCATTGCTTTGGTGTTGAACCAGGATCTAACCAACTTGCTGAGCGCTTTCGATTGTCGAACAGAATCCATTTTTCGTCACACGTAACAATTCGTTTCAAAATTCCTTCATTTCTTTGCCTGTTGAGCAACGCGAGGCAGGTCTCGTACGTTGCGCTGGCGATCGTTAAGGTCGTGGGGCACCCATCTATCAAGCTTTTTTACCTTGCCAATTTGCCGCAAATGGATCAATATTGTTTTGATGCTTACATCAAAAGCTGCTGCTAGCTCAGCTGTAGATTGATTTTCGTCAGCTTCCACAATCTCCTTTAATTCATTATTGTTGACCAAAGTCTCCGGACGACCACGAGCTTCATTTTTCAAGTCAAAATTTCCAGAACGGAACCGGGAAAACCAATAACGGGTTGTGTGTTCGTTTGTACAGTTCTCTCCGTAAACGTTTTTGTTGTTACGTGCCGTTTGTGTCGCGTTGGTGCCACGACGGAACTCATATTTCATAATTACACGAATTTTTAAAGTATCCATTATGACGAATATGTTGAAATGTAATGAAAATACAACACTAATCAAAAAACAAAAGACTGAGTTTGTAAAAAGAATGTCATGGTTTTAAAACAAAATTAATTTGAATTTAGAATACAGAGCCATTACAAACTTTTTTTTATTTGTAATTACCAGTACCAGGCCTGGCTCACTTGTCACGTGACCTGAGATATTTAACTACTGCTGCGTGGACGCTCGACGGCACTCGTATCAGTCGAGTGTTGCGCGCGGACCGTAGTTATACGTTTGACTTTTACTCAAGTTCTCGTTATGGATAAACAAAGAAAGATCAGTAAACGATATCGTATCACATTAGGTCGTTTAAACTCTAATTATTAAGACCTAACTTATCGCTCTTTGCACTTCCTAAGGACCCTGAAAGGTAAGTTTGTATTATTTTCCTATCTAGGTACATAGTACATACGTACCTACTTAGAGTTCTAAACAAAACTAGTATTAATACATAATGTGGGTAGTTTTATTTTTATATCCACACAAGATACAGTTTTAAACAAAAGTAAATATAAACCATAGGTAGTATCCAATATTATAGTGATAGCCTAATGGGTAGACTTCAGCCTCCAAGTCTGGGGTTCGATCCTGGGAACGCACCTCCAACTTAATTAATTAAAATATATCATTTACGGTGAACAAAAATCGTGTGTAAAGCTGAAAACATGCCTGAAGTTCTATAATCATTATAAAAAACTCTAATATGTCTGCCAACAAGAAATTGGCCAGTGTGGAGGAATATATGGCTTAAACCCTTCTCATTCTGAGAAGAGCCTCGTGAGTCGTGCTTAGTAGTGGGACTAGTGGGCCGCCGATGAGTCGATGATGATTAATCCATAATGTGGGTATATTATTTTGTCTCGTAAACTCTGGCATGGGCCCCCTTCCACCCCATATAAGTGTAAAATATTCATTGATATTTCACTACTTGTGGAATATATAACGACTTTTTTTTTATCCACTACAAGTTAGCCCTTGACTGCAATCTCACCTGATGGTAAGTGATGATGCAGTCTAAGATGGTAGCGGGCTAACCAGTTAGGGGCATGGCAGCATGTTAAACCCATATCCCTATTTGGTTTCTACAAAATCTATGAATAATAATAATATATCTTTTATCTATTTTTAAAGTAATTGTCGTCATAATTGCAACCGATTACCCACCCATAATAATGATACCGATAGTAAGAATTTAGAAGTAGTCAACCCTAAGGCTACACGCGCCGCGTCTGAAGGGATAAGAGTTACGCGATAGAAAGAGATATATAGAGGTAGGTATTTAATTATTTTCACTCGCAGCGCTGTGCGAGCTGAATTGCACTTTATTACGACGTAACCTGAGTCGCTGATGGTTAAAAGGTCTTCGCGGAGTAACTCTTCTGTTACTACTATTACCTATTCTGTGCCAGTACTGAAGAAAGGCAATTTCATAGGTAAGGACCTATTATATAAAATTAAATATAAGGATATAATTTGCCTGGTGGGAGGCTTCGGCCGTGGCTAGTTACCACCCTACCGGCAAAGACGTGCCGCCAAGCGATTTAGCGTTCCGGTACGATGCTGTGTAGAAACCGAATAGGGGTATGGATTTCATATAAATATTTGTTTATTATTGTATGAGTCAAAGTAGTTTGACCATGCTCAAGTCGTTTTGTAGACGGAAGAAACTTAAAACTTTATTCTTTATTATTTCAGATTAATATTGTTATATTCTGGTTATAGAAAACACAATTTTTATAATACATATTTTGGTACATGATAGTTCTAGCATTAACCCCAGACTCAAAAAGATAAAAAATATATGTCAGTGGCTTTCATTTTTGATAGCCACTGAGTTAGATCAGAAAAAATTACTACAAATTCTGTTGTGTGCAGCTGTCATTTCAAACCGGAACATTTTCGTATTGCGAAATCACGATCAGTGTTGAATCCAGTACCATCAATTTTCCCAGTGGTATGGACATGGACTTTAAAATTTTTATCATCAGTAAAATTTAAATTATAGCTTGGCAAAAACGTTTTGAAACATAATAATTTTTTTGTTTTCTGAAACGAGTTACATTTAATATAATTGTTATGTTTCTATGCTCACTGTTGTGTCATAATTTTATAACGCGCCAGACTTCTGAAATTTTTGTGTTAAAATATTAAATGTTAAAAATGTTAGTCACACACGCTTTGTTTTATTTCCCATTGATTCTTTAAAGACTCAAACTCCGCAGCCAACCTGACAAATGATATTTGCCAAAATGAACTTTCCTGTGTGTTAAAAAATGTTTGGTCACCCTATTAGAATGAGATAAACATCCTCCCTTCAACATATCTCTCTCGGCACGTTTTTTGGAAAGGAGAGCTCAGTCCTATTGTATACTACAATCTCGGCACGCTATGATGGCCGGTTTGACGTTTGTCCGCTCATGAAGTTCCGTATTAATTGATAACGACTTTGAAGGAAATAATTGTATTACTTTATTGACGATAGTGATGTGCAGAGATTCATAAATTTTATCGAATGTAGTTTTAGGTTTAGGACTCAAAATTTATGTATTAAATTGATTTCTAAAATGTATACAAGTGTAGAAAAATCAGTTTGCACCATTTAAGGGGTGAATGTACTTGTGAATATGAACAATTTTCACTATGTGGACAAACCTCTGAAATCGCTTTTTTGCGTCTGAATGTAATTCCATCCGTGAATGTGCTCCGTTTATGTTTTTGTGCTTTAATTTATTTATGAAAAAGAAACAATAAACTGTCCAATTGATAAACTGTTGTTTTATTTACCTAAATAACTTAAATTCCATTGTCTCCAAAGTAATTTCCAAAAGCCAAATCAATAAAATCAAAATATTGTTTGGCTTTTGGAAATTACTCTGGGGAATTAATTTATAAAAAAATAGGTACCATGAAGAGCGCGATTTGCTTGGCTTTAGGTTCGTCGTATACCGTTAGATGGCGCTTATACAACAATCCTCAGTGTTATCTCTATACCTGTATATTCAATGTACTCTGTGATCGCTGGCTAGCACAACTACTACCTCCGGCAAACTCGCGTCAATGCTCAATGCAAAACAAAGCAGTTTCGAATTGACGTTGCTTCGAAAAGTATAAACTGTCAGTGCAATGCGATTGTGATATAGTTTTGACCTGGCTTTGGATTTCAAATATTGATACTGCATTACTGTTGACCCTTGCTCGTTAATTTGGACTCTGTTCAAGCCCTTTGTTGTGGATTTCGTCGATATGACCGAACGTACGCAGAGAACTGTTCTAAATAGTCAGACACGTGAGTTCGTAATACGCCTTCGTAACTATTTCGATCGTGAAGCTCAAAATGGAGGGCCAATTTTACCTATAACGTCAGTGGTTGAACGCGTAGCTGATGCGCTTAATATTGGACAACGAACTGTTAGACGGATAACTAAAGAAAAATATGGCGAGACTGGCACAGAAGAAAATAAACTTCACACACCAAAAAAGAGAAAACGAGCAAAACCAGTCGTAGGCATCGATAGCTTTGATGCCGATGCTATCCGAAGACATGTTTACGGCTACTATTTACAGAAGGAGTATCCAACAAGAAAAAAGTTGGTGCATTCACTGAAGGAAGCTGGATTATTCTTCGGTGGGGAAAGTTCTTTAACGAAGATTTTGAAGACCATTGGATTTCGATACAAAAAATGTAACAAACGCAAAATATTGATGGAAAGATTTGATATAGCGATGGCAAGGTATACTTTTTTACGGCAAGTGAAAGAAATCAAAAATTGGCAAAATGTTGTGTTCTTGGATGAAACATGGCTTAATGCTAACCATACTGTAGGCCGTTCTTGGAACGATGACACAGCAGCATCTACTTCCAAAGTTCCTGTAGGAAAAGGATCGCGACTTATAATTTGTCACGCCGGAACCATCAACGGGTTTGTCGAAGGTTCTCTCATGGCTTTTGCGTCAAAAACCACTGGAGACTATCATGAAGACATGAATGGAGAAAAGTTTACTGAATGGTTTACCTCAATGTTGTGTAGCCTCCCTGAACCATCTATTATAATTATGGACAACGCCCCATACCACTCGATGCAAATTGACAAGCCACCTGCCCAATCCCAAAAGAAAGCTGATATCGTCGCATGGCTTCGTAAAAATGGCGTAGATGCAAACATGAATATGTTAAAAGCGGAATTAGTACGTCTTTTAAAAGAAAACAAACCAACCAAGATCCGATACGTCATTGACGAAATAGCATTAGAACATGGGCACAGAGTTATACGGTTACCGCCTTACCATTGTGAGTATAATGCGATTGAGTTGGTGTGGGCTCAAATTAAGGGATATGCTGCAAGACACAATACAGAACCCCCATTTACCACAAAAAAAATGCTAAAATTATTAGAAGAAGCTTGTGAACATGTGACTAAAGGAGACTGGGAAAAGGTTGTGAATAGAACTGTTAAATTAATAAGGGAAGATTATGAAAGAGATGTGAAAATAGATAATATTATAGAAAACGAACATATAATTATTAATGCAGGTGATGATAGCAGTGACGACAGTGAAAATAGTAGTATGGACGAATCTGATTAATTATGGCCTTTTGTGACACCTTTTTTGGTATCTTTTGTATTCATATGTTTCTTGTGTGCATATAAAGTATGTATATTCATTTTCATTCAAATATTCAGTTCGTTCAAATAAATTAAATAAACATTTACATTTTTGTTTTATTAAACCTATTTAATCAGGTACAAAAACAAAACTTAATTGGTTTTTGTTCGAGAATAAATTGACATTCCACATCACTATTGTAATGTGTCAAACCGGCCATCATAGCGTGCCGAGATTGTAGGTCCATGATTTTATGTACTCTGTGGTAGTGATTCCGATCATTTGCACAAAGGCAATGGAAAAATACCTATAAAATAATAATAATCATTCTAAATAGGTACCTATTATATTTAAGTGTTACTAATAACAATTTTATAAATAACTGATTGCAATAGGGATATTAATTATTATTTGTGAAGAATATTAATAATGCAGAATTACGCCGCATTATGCGCCGCCTACGATGTCTTGTGTAAAAAAAAGAATACAGGAGTGGCTGACAAGCAAGAAAATTGAATTTGAAGAAAATATGACAAAGGCCACTCTTCTTGTTAACGTACGGCAGCACAAAGATTCATACTGCGAAAACTGACAAGTATGCCGTGGACGAGATGGCAGCAGACCACGGAGTGACCATTTTACGTTTACCCCCTTACCATTGCGAACTCAATCCTATTGAGCTGGTTTGGGCGCAAGCGAAAGGATACGTTGCCAAAAACAATAATACTTTTAAAATGGCAGAACTCAAAAAGCTTTTTGAAGAAGGGATTCTGCAGGTAACTGCCGAAAGATAGCAAAGCTGCGTGGATCACGTTATTAAAGTTGAAAATAATATGTGTAATCTTGACCATATTATAGACGCTGTAACAGACAGTTTTATAATAAGGGTAACAGACAGTGATAGTGAAGAGTCTGACGACGAAATAGTTTAAAAAAATAGTTTATTTTTCTCCAACAAGATTATTTTTAACACGTAAAAGGTTGGAGCCTTCTTTTAGGAGTGTGCATGTGTGTGTGTGTGTGTGTGTGTGTGTGTACTGTAGTGTAGCGTAGTATATGAATTTGTGTAGTTTGATAATTTGACGAAGAATTAATATAGTAATAAATGTCACATTTTTTAAACTGTACTAGTTTTTATTAAAATACCCATGATAAAATGAATAGAAAAATTTAAAATCTATTATTAGTACTAAAATTTATTTTATCTCCTTAGTATAAAAGGCTGACGAAAATGAGATCAGATTTTCCCTATGATCATAATTGCTATTCAAAATATTTTTATATCGATTATAATATACACAATTTGAGAATTTGCTTAGTAAATAAAAAAATTATGTGTTCTGATACACGACGTAATGAGTGAGTGATTGATGTGGATCCTTTAGTCACAACACTATTTCATTTTCATCAGAAACTGACAACACTGTAAACGTCAATTCTCTCTACTGAATTATTGATTCTACTCTAGCTGCCGAGACGTCGCTCGGTCAAAGAGTAAAAGAACCGACTGGACACATTTCAACGCTTTACTCTGCGAGTTTGTGTTTGATATATTAGCTACTAGGTGCTCTTTTTGACAATAATATGTCGGACTCCTCCGATTCAGGCGCAACAAAGCGGTCCACAAAAGCGAAAGGGAAACCGTGCACCCCAACATAACGCGCGGGGACCGCTAGGGCTAGGAGACCAGTGCTTCCGAAAATGAAAATCGCAACGGGACAGGAGAGCGCTCTGAGCCAAACACTTTCTCCAGAACCTAAACCTGTAAACAGCCCACGCCCAGGAGGTGGAGCCATCAATGGGAATTCAGGTAGAAGTCATTACTGACAGCAGCGATGGCGAGGGCAATACGAGGGATTATTGCAAGGGAACTTAACGTCCACTCCACCAAGCCGAGGTCAGACTCTTCAATGTTACGTATAAAAGCCCAAAATGAGAGGGGCAGCCGCGGCAACACTGGAGGGTAGTGTCAGGCAGGCCGCGGAACCAGAAGATGGAGAACAATCTAATGAATCTGTCACCTCTGACACATCGGCTGTTGGAGGAGGAGCCCTGCGCAAGATGCCGCGGCTTGCTGGGGCGTTACTCCAGCAGAGCAAGGCAAAACTAGAGGAGAGTCGCACCCTCAACAAGGAGATCCGGGAGGCCATATGCTTGCATATGCTTGCATAGGCTTGCACGGTCTATATGAGACGATTCTCAGGTTGGCTGATTCCCGAAATCAGCATATTGCTGAGAAGTAAAGATCCAAATCTCACTACGAACATCTTATAGGGAGGATGGAGGCCAGGCACGCCAATGCACCCAAGGATCTGCAAAATAGGCAGCAGGAAAGAGAGGCCGAAATTGCTTCGACCGTCCTTAATACGTTCAAGGAGGCAGAGGCTGCAAGATATCTGGTGTATGAAATTGAGGCCCGAGGTCAGAGAAATGTGGGCAAGTCGCCCACATTTCTCTGACCTCGGGTCAAGCGACCGCTACAAACACAGCCTCCTATGACGCTATCATTGAGATCCAGAAGGACATAGAGGAGCTAAGACAGGAATAGGCATGATGACTGATTTTCAAAAATTGTCAGATTATGTTCGGAAGTATCTACTATTTCGAAAAAATATCTTATTTCAGCAGAAAAATAAGGTTTGTTAGATAAAATTGGCATTTGAAATTCAAATTTTAAAATTCACGCCAAAACGCTCGCCGGTGACATGGCGTCGTTTGTGACGTCACTATTACTTTTACCAATGTACTCTGTGAAGTAAACATAGGTCTTCGTACAGCAATTTAGTTAGATATTGGGGCTAATTCTGTAGTGCACAATCTCTAAAATAAACTAAAATTAGAGCATTACAAATATTGCTAACCCTTTCATAATACTCCCTACGGAAAGGGACAGAGCTAGATTCAAAGCTGCCATTTTAGTTTAGTTTAGAGATTGTGTTACACAGAATCAGCCCCATTTTGTGTGAATAAGTAATATAAATTCTAAAGTGTGTAAGTCGTGTGCGGTCCCCGAGTGTGATAACACATCAAAATTAACTCCAAGCAAGTTACTTATTTACGTGTCACATGCAAAAACAATGCGATATAAGTGGCTTAATCTTGCACGGCGAGATCCTGCAGCTATAGGGCTAAATTCTACTATTTATTTCTGCGAAGACCACTTTGACGTAAATTTTTGCTTTATTTTAAGCTAAATTAATAATCTTGTTTGAGGTCTTAATTTAATAATAAATTCGATCCTATTGATGTTAGGTTTTATCTCTTAAAAATCCATACTAACTAACTCTACAACTAACTGTAACTACATTCTAACTGTTTGTCTAATGTTTGTTTGCAGATTTTACGGGTTTAAGACCTCTAAATTATTATGTTATTATTGTACTCTTTGATTAAGTATGTATATCTACAAAGATTGTACTTACATGGAAGTTTTGACATTACGAAATTCTGCTGAGCAAAAGTCTTTGTTCAATGCAAGAAGCTCACCCAGCATCAACAAATCAATCCTCTGGGCAATTTACAGCTAGTAGCCATGGTAAATCCTTGTTCCATGCCTAACGTTTTTTAATTTCTTGATTTTGGTTTCGGTAAATCAAAACTAGAATATGGAAATGATCTTTGTGAAACAAAAAAACACTTAATAAACAGTTAAAACACCTTTATAGATTGTCGATTTTCAAAGCTCGAAAGTGATTGTGACGTCATCGCTTCAGCGGCGTTTTATCCAATATGGCGGATTGCTGTATTTTATAGTTTTATTTTATCAAAATAAAGAACAATCTCACTCGAAATAGACAAATAAATACGTTTTTTATAATCCATGCATCCTATTTCATTAGATAAATTCATAATTTCATTGATTCTTGGTTACTGTCATCATCCCTATTGTGCTCAAGGGATGCGGCAAAAATATCGGAATCTCAACCACTTACCAAATTGCTTTAGTTTTTTCGTCCTTGGGAGGACAGTAAAGTGCCTCAAGATGAAAGTTTGAGTGAACCAAAAACAAAAAGACGGTCGATTTGTAAAACATGCAAACAAATTATAGTAATGTCCATCGGTATTGTGTTCCAATGAATGTGTCTGCACCTATCATAGACACTTCAAAAATAGTGGGGTTACCAAGAACTAGCGTCGGTTCAATATTAAAAAAAGGCCCATCAACACCAAAAATCTCTAGAGGGAGAGGCTTTGTGCAAAAGTTTGTACTGGGAACAGTGGGAAAGAATAGACGTTTTATATGAGAAGATGGAAAAGGGAAAACTTACTAAAATGATGACAAAAAAGACATCCAAAAATCGCAAATATGGCGTAGTACTGATTTAATTCATAACTTTGAAAAAAATATACCAATGTATAAGATTCATATATTCAATTGGAAGCACCAGCAACGTAAATATCGTGAGAAAATAGAACAGTTAAGCCCAGAAGAAGCATTAATATTATGTGATTTTAGCAAAAATTATGAATGCAAGTCACATGAAGAAGTACAAGCCACCCATTTTGGAGCTTCAAAAAATCAGATCACCTGCTACCAACAAGAAACAAATACGAGAACAAATGTCACGGAACAGGTGCTATATGGGCTCACCTGCTACCTGTTATTAAACTACTGAATACAAAATGCCCTAAAGTAAAACGCATAGGTACATTTTTTCTCGGACGGACCGAGTTCAGAATATAAACAAAAGAAAACTTTTTTTTTTTTAATTTCTATACCACGAAACTAGGCTTAGATGGAATTTTTCTGAAAGTGAGCATGGAAAGGGAGTAGCGGATGAGAAGAGATTGAAGTCTGGACAAACAAGTTGCTTATGGTCGGAATATAACTAACGGTAAAGAAGCATGCGAAATACTCAAGTCAGTAAAGGGAGTAGCGGATGAGAAGAGATTGAAGTCTGGACAAACAAGTTGCTTATGGTCGGAATATAACTAACGGTAAAGAAGCATGCGAAATACTCAAGTCAGTATCCAAATTAATGCAATTCTTTTTCATTGAAGACGCGGATATACAAACTATTCAGAAAAACGTTCCCAACACCCTTAGACCAGTACCTGTAACCATGCAAATCCATCAAGTTATATCTATTGCTAATTCGTCACAATTACAACACAGAGTAATAAGCTGTTTTTGCAAAATAGAAACAGATCAAGTTTGTTGTTTTCTATTAAACAAACACTTTTTTCAAAATTCCACAGTAAACAATAAAACTAGTGATCTGATTTCAATAACTAATCCAATATTACCTGACTTGTCACAATACTTTGCAGAAATAGATTTATTTGATGATGTCCAAGATTTAGATCCCGCCAGTATTTCCAACATGCCCATTTTACTTGTTTGACACTTTAAAGTCAAAGACGTTTAGTTAGTTTAGTTTAGTTTACAACCTTTACCTTAAGTAATTTGAGTTACTCATTCTGTTTTTTGTGATGGTCCGTGACGACTCGGCCCTTGGGCCCCCCCTGAAAATCAGCGTTGCGGCATGGTAGGCAAGTGCCTATCAAGCTGCGGCACAGGCTGAGGAGGTGGGCCCATTGACCACACAGTTTTAAATTAAGTAGAATACATATTATGTATTAATTAAGTCATTTTGTTAAAATTTAATTAGTTATTGTGTTGTTCAATAAAGATTCATTTATTTATTTATTTATTTATGTACAAAAAAAGTTCATTTAACGTCAGTAGACGTTACAAAAATATGTACCTATATCGTGTAAAAAATGGTTTTGTGCCAGGTGTAACGAAGGCAATAATAACATTGATTTCGAAAATGTTTAGGTGAAGAATATATTATACTGTAATACTCGAGTAATGTTCACAGCACAAAAACATAGATACGTTACACGTACACCTCAACATACAAAACATTCACACATACGACGTTTATACACATATACACGGACACACACATTAAATGCTACAAAATTATCCCAAATCTTTGCTATTTCATTAAGTAACAATAGTCAATACTTAAATAATAAAAAACAATTTTTAATAAGATTGTAAGTCTCAGTTTACTTTTAATATCAAATAAATATTATAAATGCGAAAGTTTGGATGGATGGATGGATGGATGGATGTATGGATGTATGGACGTATGGATGTTTGTTACTCAATCACGCCCCAACGGCTGAACGGATCTGGATGAAATTTGGCTCAGAGATAGATTATAGTCTGGAATAACACATAGGCTACTTTTTATCCTGGAAAATTAAGGAGTTCCCGCAGGAACCGAAAAACCTCGATCCACGCGGACGAAGTCGCGGGCATCAGCTAGTTGTTTATTATTTTGTCAAAGCATAGAGTTGCTGTAAGGAGCAACATAGCCTAGATACAAATTGAATCTAATGACAACTTAAGTACTGGTTACGAATGACGTTTCACTACAATTCATTATGTGAAAAAAAATGCTTCTCAGTTTTTGGCTTTTTGTGTGCTATATTACAGGGAAAGTGTCAATAAATAAATTTTTGTTTAACAATGGTTGCATCTTCTGTATTTGGCTGTGGCGTAAATAATAGAAACAATCAAGATACACACACATGACAAATCAAAATCTGTCACACGTTTTCGGGCGTTCTTGTAGTGCTGTGTGAAGTATTTCACCTTGAAATAAATAATAGGGGTTAAAGTATGAAATTGCCGTTTTATTGTAATAGGTACTTCGAATTGACATAGAACCTTCATGGTTTGAGATTTTTGAGTGAAACTTTTTTCACGTGGTACCTATGTATTTCTTCTTTTAAAAAATGTGCAACATTTCATTATCGACTTTGTTGTTTTTTTTAATCAGCTTAGACAAGAAAGATGGATACTTCGAAAATTCGAGTGATTTTTGAATACGAGTTCCGACGCGGATCTAACGCGGCAGAAACAGCTCGTAATATCAATGTTGCGTTTGGAGAGGGGACTGCTAAAGAACGCACCGTGCTATTTTGGTTTAAACACTTTCGTGATGGAAACTTTGATTTGAAGAACGAACTACGAGGAAGACCGCCCACACAGGTGAATAACAATGAATTGAAAGAGACGGTGGAAGCCGATCCCATCCAAACTACCCAGGAATTAACGTTACCTTACCAACAATATTGACTCATTTCCATTTGCGTCAAATCAATTAAATAAAAAAATATGAAGAATGGGTGCCTCATGATTTGACTGATCTGCAGAAAGAAACGCGTGTTGAAACTTGTGTTGCCTTGTTGAATCGATACAGAATTGATGGAATATTGGATCGAATTGTGACATGTGATGAAAAGTGGATTCTTTACAATAACCGTAAGCGAAAAATGCAATGGCTGACCACAGGTCAAACGTCCTAAAGCAAAGCTTATCAATAAAAAGGTAATGGTAACTGTTTGGTGGTCTCAGCATGGTGTTATTCACTATAGCTTTCAAGGTCAAGCAATATCGGCAGATGTCTACTGTGCCGAACTCCGAACAATGATAGCAAAACTAGCAGTGAAACAGCCCCGACTCATGAATCGATCTTCACCATTATTGCTCCATGATAACGCAAGACCTCATACAACACGAGAAACCGTTTTAACTCTACAGGAATTGCAATTAGAAACCATTCGTCACCCGTATTTGCCAGACCTTGCTCCAACGGACTACCATGTTTTTCGTGATTTGGACAATTTTCTACGTGATAAAAAGTTTTCTTCTCAGGAGGCAGTACAAAATGCTTTCACACAGTTTGTCGAATCTAGATCACCAGAGTTCTATCGCAAAGGCATAAATGACCTTCGCATGGTCGCAGGTGAGGAAATGTCAACTGAGATTGGAGTCGGTCCCCTGGGATATGCCGGAGTCAGAGTTCGTGGCCAACTACTGGTTGTCCTTAGGGCTATTTCAAAACCTAGTGGACGAACTCCGACCTTTTATGGCATCAAGGCAAAGATTTACGGGGATCTCTATTGAACTGAAAGTAAGAAACTACCAAATTCTTGTTTTATTTAACCATATGAGTTTTTGTTCCTCCAATCCCATAATAACTCATACTTTTTGTACCCATTCATAGATTATGGCTGCTTTAGACTTTTACGCAGGAGGGAGCTACCAAAGACGGGTTGGAAAAGATTATAATTTAGGGCTCTGCCAAAGTGCAGTTCATAAGTGCGTAGCAGATGTAACAAACGCCTTAAATCAGGCGGCTGTTTTACAACATCACATTGTTTTCCCTAGTACCAGTCAAGAGAGAATGGATGTTATAAGGGGGTAAGAGCAGGGCTCTGCCAAAGTGCAGTTCATAAGTGCGTAGCAGATGTAACAGACGCCTTAAATCAGGCGGCTGTTTTACAACATCACATTGTTTTCCCTAGTACCAGTCAAGAGAGAATGAATGTTATGTGGATGTTATCAAAGATATAGCAGCTATTTTCTATGACCCAACATCAACATCGGAAGCCATAGCAAAATCAGGAGAAACAATGTTTTTGACGATATATCGCGTGCGCCCACTACTCAGCTGGATCTTAACTGCCACTGATACTCGCTTTTTGTTAAATCAAGCACCAAGTCCAAAGCTGATCTCTCATCTCTCCCCCCTACTAAAGGGTCAGCAAAATATCACGCATTACGAGTATTTCACCAAGTAGGTACAAGAGTGGCTGGGTAACGAAATGCCTCCTGAAATGTTTGGTTGGAAGCGAGTAACTGATGGAACCCTCGTACCAATCACCACCACTGATCCTCCAGCTCCTGATGCTGTGCTAAGTTCATTTTTTTGTCGCTGCAAAAGTGGTTGCACTGGAAAATGCGGATGTCGAAAAGCTGGTATTTCATGTAGTTTAGTATGCTTCGGCTGCTTGGGCTCATGTACATACGGTGTACCGGTAGATTTCATAGATGGTGTAGTGAATAATTTTTACTGTCAAAACCTTTTCTAATAGCTCGGAGTCCAGAGCCGTAAAAGGCGTGAAAAAAGAGAACTAACGAGTCGATTGCTAATGACAACTGACAGTGATCGTTCATTTTGGTTTTTCTTTTTGGAAACGCAAGACGACAGAGAAATATCAAAATTCTAAATTATCACACTTTCTATAAAATATTAATAGTTTTTGCAATCAAAGAGTGAATACGACTAGTAAATAAATTCAGTGAATTTCCCTGTAAAACCCAGGTATGTTGCCGTGCATATTTTTCACACTAGATCACATTGTTCCACTAGATTGTTACAAAACAATAATCTGTACGCATCTCATGCTAATATGTTTATTTTTCTAGCTAACCTAATTAACCTGCTAATAATCCAGTGATATTTCATTGTAAAAATTGTATTTTTCCAATCAACTGATTTTATAACCTACATGTCGAAGGCACATTGAACTCATGACCTATATTCATGTAAACACTACAATATAAGCTACTAAAGTTCACCGCATTAATAATAATAAAAACTCTTCTAGCCAATTATTATTCTAATTTTCATATCTAATTTAAAGATTTCTTAGGAACACTTAGTCTCATCTACATAACCTAATTTTTAGCTATAAGTTTCTATGTTGCGTCAGTCCACTATTTATTGACCCACACTGGCTATCCGTACTGCCATGATTAACCTATCGCTGCTAAAGCTACAAGCTGTATGTAGTCATTCACGTTGACACGCGGGCGCGGTGGCGGGCGCGGTCACGAAATATCAAACATATGGCGTAGGTAATATCCAAGTATTCACATACGAAACGCACGTGCGGTCTAAGTAGCGGGCAAGCTAGCGACTGGCGCGCGCGCGCCGCTCGCGGCAATATCAAACGCGTGAGATGTTTGTGTGTGTTCACGTCGAACTAGCGGCGGAGCGCGCGATTCACTCGCGACGTCAGGTAAGTTCAACCAGTATGAACTTGTCGCTAGAAACGGTAGCACGTCTCCATCATATTGTCTTTCAATACAGAAGAGTTTATTAGTGCTGTTCAGGCTAGAACTCCGATTTGGCAAAGCAAACACAGGCATCATATGAACAGAAATATTCTCAATAAGCTATGGAAGGAAATTGCGGAATTGTTTCCTGATATGGAGGGTGAGTAAATGAAATATTGTGGGTACCTATTTTAAACTTTTTATTTTTATATAGGAATATTATGGCAGACTACAAAAGATACAAAAATATATTATAAAGATGGCGACGTATATATTAAACGATTGTTCTCCCAAAAATATTTCGTGAATAAACTCGGAATTTGTAAACCGCGCTCGTAATCAGACTGGTGGTGGAGGTGACGGAGGTGGAGGAAAAAATAGTAACTTTAATGGGTGGAGAATCCTTTTTGACTGGTGATAGGCATTTAGCTATTAACCCATTAGAAGTATGTTTCATTTTATTATATTGTTCTAATTTCGCAAGCTTTAAACTGTACTTATAAAATTTTATAACTAACATCTTCAGACGCCTACAAACACCAGCCAGGGACAAGCCACAAGCCAAGCTTCTCAAGAGAGTATTAGTTAGCCAATTTAGTTATTATTTATACTAAATAAGTTTTTGGTTTTTTATTTATATCTTTTACAAAAAAAATGGCCTCAGGAAAAATGTTAAATCTCAACTTTACGAATTATTTGTGAGTGTGAATGGACCAACGCATTCTGACGGCATTATGCATGTCGTCGACGGTGGATTTTTATTTTTTACTGCACAAAGTAATTTGGCAGAAAAATGAAACGGTGGAAGAGATGTAGAAAAACATTACGCAGCAAGCAGCTATATCGTTTTTGTTGGGTACCTCGAAATTGAAAAATCAGTTACTGTGACAGTACCAGCAGCTAATTCAACTAAAAGTGGAGAACGTAGTCGTAGAAAAACCAAATCGTACCGTATTCAACCGTATTAAATGTCATTTCTGAGAGTCACTGTCAAAATAACATGTTTTTTATAACTATACATATCCGGATCCGAACGGGTTCGAAACTAGTCGGGCATTTTTCCGACAGAACACGTGAGTTTATCCGGATATTATGTATAGTTATAATGAATATCACTCACGATAGTTTAAACGTTAAAACATGTATTTGGTTGTGAGCTCGTGAATGCTACCAGAATGCTAGCAATCTTGTGTTTTTTGTGGATTTTCTGGCGATTTATAACTTATAATTGCCAATAGAATTAATAGACACCGGGCCCAGTTCACAAAAATTGATGCCCAACTTCCAGAATTAGATATTTTTCCTGTAATGACCATGTCTGATTTTATAATTTTGGATTAGGGATTTATCAAATTAGACAGGCAAGGAGCTACTATGGGGAACATATAAAACAGCATGGTAGGTTCATTTTAGGTAGAAATATCTGATCAGCTGGAAGTTGTAACTGAATTAGTCTGATCCCAACAAGACTGTTTTTATAAGAGGTCGCAAAGTCTCACCATACCTTAGGCCGAGTTTATTACACATACAACGTGTTTATGAGCAATTCCTATAACTCTAGGGTTAGATTCCTTAACGAAAAGTAATCAAAAATGGCTAAGGAACATGTGTTCTAAAATGGATATTTTCGGAGAAAATAATTTTTCTTTTTTATATAGATCCAAAATTTTTTCCCATATGCCGCATCCTTGTTTTTGCGACGTTGCCAAACTTAAATCATTGAATAATATCCTACGGTGTAACTAGTGATGTGCCAGTAGAAGCTATCTTGTCGGCATCGATAAAGTCTTGCCGCAAACGATAAAACATAAATTTTCCTCAGATTTATCTTTTACAGTTTTTTTTTGACTGCGCAAACGTAGGTCAGCAAGTTCCTACCTAATTAATATTTCGCTTTTATGTTTTGTAATACTTGTTAGCGACACGGTCGCGGTTTTAGATTAAGCGGCAGAATTAAGTCGGTCGCGCGGACAGACCGGTTAGCGTAATATACGGCGGCGTGAAGACGGACCGCGGTGTTGCACGACACGTTATAACGAACGGAGAGTCGATTGAAGTGTAAACCTTTTATCTTGTAACTTTGTTCTTCACGTACCTAATAAATAAGTGGATAATAATACAGTCTATGAATTTAATTGGATGCCCAGATATCCCCAGCTTCTAGTACAGGGCACTTGGCGCCAACATATGGTCCTTTTCACCTTTAATGAACCAAGAGAAGTTCGTGAAGAGAACAGCAAAGGACGCAAGAGGTTACACTAAGGTCATCGCCGTGTACAACATTCCTACAACTCTTCTGGACAATTATTTGTGGTTCTTCAGAGTAAATAATGCTGTGTACGAAATCAAGAACACTAGCAGAAGTTCTCGGCCATAAATATAATACCGAAGGATAGTGGATTCATCATTATAATTGTGTACCGGTATAAGACGTCGACAACCCAGTTCAAACACGCAATATAAATCAAGAATTCACCAGGATTATGAAGATATTTGTGTTGTGCTCGGATTTGGTTACCCGGTGTGAACATTGCTGAATCATTGTTAATAACAGCTGACATAATCGGACATCAAAACATAGCCAACAATTATTAAGGAATTGTCAAGAGGATACCTGAAAATCGTGAGATCTTTCCAATTTATCCTTCTTATTCATCCTTATTATCATTCATTTCCATTATAATCATTTACTTATATCATTCCATAATAGTAAGTAGATAGAATTCATATCATTTATTGCGTAATTTAATTTTTTGTATCATTAGTGTACATAACAAAGTGATTCATGTTTTCATTATTTCATTTGTAAATCACGTTAAATAATTCATTGAAACTAACAACAGATCATCATTTCACATTATATTGAAACTGTTGTATCATCATTGTTTACTACTGTTTTTTTTTTCTAGGTCGGTACTTCAAAAATTTTGCCAGTACCGATTCCATATAAGCAAATAATCGACCACTTACAAAATTTATTAGCAATTCTACATTTCATCGTCAGAAACAAAATTTCTGCAGTAAATATTTTTGAAAGTAAAATTGCTATTAAAAATTGTCAGAAACAAAACTTCTGCTGTAGAAATTTTTGAAAGCAGAATTGCTATTAATAATTTTAAGGGCGACGATTTTTTTCATACTTAGCTAGATTTGATGATTTTTTTCTTTTTTCTTTCTCCTTTGTGATTTAAGTCAAAATTCAAAATGAGTGAACAAAGACAATTGAAGCAATTGATTAAGAAAAGGGCTACGATTAAAGGGAAGCTTACTAATTTCGGCACTTACTTAAAATCTTTGAAGAGTGGTGACGAAACTTCAGACCCTGTCCAAATTCAAATCGAGCTCCAATTGCGGCTAGAAAAGGTAGAAGCTTTATACGATGAATTTGACGGTTTTCAGAGCGAGATAGAGGAGCTTTGTGAATCATCCGACGATGAATTCAAGGAGCGCCATGCGTTCGAGATGCTTTACTATTCGCTCGTGTCTGCTGGTCGGGCTTTGATCGCGAGCCATCGCAAACTGTCAATGCCATCCCATGATTCCACGGCTGCAGCAGACTTCGATGATCCTTCAGACTCACACAAACGTAAGGTTGTCAAACTACCTAAAATAGACTTGCCACATTTTAATGGCGAATATCATCACTGGCTTGGTTTTAGGGACACATTCAATTCGTTAATTCATTCTGACGAAAGCATTGATCCTATTAGCAAATTTCATTATTTGCGTGCCTCACTTAAGGGGAATGCTGCATCAACAATTTCAGGATTGGATTTTTGTGCAGATAATTATCAATCAGCATGGAAGATTTTATGCGATCGATATGACAATAAGCGACTACTCGAAAATCATCATTTAAATTCGCTTTTAAAGATTGATTCTCTACAAAAAGAGTCTAGCGCGAATTTACGAAATTTAGTAGATGCAATTAATAAGAATTTAAGAGCTTTAGCTAGCTTAGGTCATTCAGTCCAACATTGGGATATTTTAATTATTCACATAATGTCCTGCAAATTAGATAGTGTTACCAACAGAGAATGGGAAACTCATAGAAACAAATTAAAAGATTCTCCTACTTTAGATTGTTTTTTAAAATTTATTTCAAATAGAGCTAATGTTTTGGAAACTCTGGATTCTACTAAGCAGGATAACACCAAACAGGATAACAATAAACAGTTGTCGAATAAACCTAAAAGTCTAGTGTTATCTACGAGCAAACCAAACTCAAATTTATGTCCATTGTGCAATCAGGAACATTATCTCTATAAGTGCGAATCTTTTAGACTACTACCAGTCGAGAGTCGAATTCAGAAGGCCTTGGAATTCAAGGTATGTATGAAATGCCTTCGCCAAGGTCACTCAAAGAATAAGTGTAGGTTTTCCAACTGTAAATACTGCTCTAAAAAACATTGCACATTATTACACACAGAACCAATTACTACACCTGTTAGCGCAGAAAACGTAGCTCTATCAGCTAAATCACATGACCCCTCGTTTGTAACTTCTACTGTTTTACTTTCCACAGCCTTGGTAAAGGTAATAGATAGCAAAGGGCAGCCGCATGCTGCCAGGATTTTGCTCGATAATGGGAGTACTACAAATTTTATAACGAAGGATTTCTGTAGTAAGCTGAATCTAAATACAGTTTCAGTCAAAAATAAAGTAACTGGTATAAATAGTCAAGCACTCAATAGTACAGAGTCTTGCTCACTCACATTTGAGTCTTACATTGGTGGTTTTAGGATAGGTATTGATTGCATTGTTTTGCCAAATATTACCACACCACAACCATCAACATTTGTTAATCTTCAGGATTTACAAATTCCATCTGGAATTTGCTTAGCAGACCCGTCATTTCATATTCCATCCACTATAGACATATTAGTAGGAGCTGATATATTTTGGAGCGTTATTGGCACCAATCGAATCAGTCTTGGTAAAAATAAACCTACTCTTTTCGAAACACAGCTAGGATGGTTAGTTTCGGGTACAATGCGTACAAATAACAAGAACAATAATGAAACATGCATGTTAAGCAGTAACTTAGACTTTGATCTGTCGCGTTTCTGGGAGTTAGATTCAATTTCTCCGAAACATAATTTGACCCCAGAAGAGCGAGCATGTGAGGAACACTTCATAAAGACAACAAAACGCAAACCAGATGGACGATTCACTGTCTCACTGCCTCTGAAGGAATCGCCCGAAGTGTTAGGGGACTCTTATCATATGGCTAAGTGCAGATTTTTGTCTTTGGAGCGAAAGTTGGCGAGAGATTCTAACATGAAGCAACTTTATGTGGACTTTATGAAAGAATATCTGACACTCGGTCACATGACAGAGCAAAATTCTGTTAATTATAAAGCTTGTTATTTGCCGCACCATGGTGTCTTAAGGGAATCAAGCAAAACCACAAAATTACGCGTTGTTTACGATGCTTCCGCAGCAACGAAGTCGGGAAAGTCACTCAACAATATTTTGAGAGTGGGGCCAACAGTGCAAGATGATTTATTATCTATATTGTTGCGTTTCAGACAACATAAATACGTCGTTACTGCGGATGTAGAGAAGATGTACCGCCAAACGGAAGTCTTCGAACAAGAACGCGCACTTCAACAAATTTTGTGGAGAGTAGATCCCTCTCATCCTCTTAAAAGCTATCAACTCAACACTGTGACTTATGGCACGGCTTCAGCGCCTTATTTAGCCACAAGATGTCTTCTTCAGTTGAGTTATGAAGCTGAAGATCCTAATATTCAACGTGCAATTCGTCACGATTTTTACGTTGACGATTTTCTGTCTGGAGATTCCACCATAGAGGAAACTATTTCTTTATGTCGCGGCGTAATAGGCGCCTTATCATCCGCTCAATTGAACTTGCGAAAATGGAACTCGAACCATCGAGACATTCTGCAAGCAATTTCTGGTGAGGCGAATATATCAGGATCTGTAGATCTCAGCAGTGACAACCTTTCTAAAACATTGGGTTTAAATTGGAAATGTCCTGCAGACACTCTGTCATTTTCCATTGACATTCCTGATAATGTCACTGTGAATAAAAGACAAATTTTGTCAACAATTGCCCAAGTCTTCGACCCACTCGGTCTCGTTTCACCCTGCATCGTGGAAGCAAAAATAATCATGCAGCAGTTGTGGATAAATAAATGTGATTGGGATGATCCACTTCCTACACATTTAAGACAGGCTTGGTTTGATTTTGCTAGGTCATTACCACAATTGAATACTTTTGATATTCCCAGATGCGTTGTGTCTAACTTTCCCACAGACATTCAGCTGCACATCTTTACAGATGCCTCGGAGAAGGCGTATGGTGCATGCATTTATGTTAGATGTTTGGACAACGATGGTACAGTCACCACTCATCTGTTAGCATCAAAAAGTAAGGTAGCTCCCATAAAAACTACCTCAATTCCTAGGCTGGAGCTTTCAAGTGCCCTGCTTGGAACGAGGTTAGGTATAAAAATTATGAGTTCCATAACACTCCAGTTCAGTAGGTGCATCTTATGGTCTGACTCTATGATTGTCTTGGGTTGGCTAAGTTCTTCTCCAGCTCACTTGAAACCGTTTGTTCGGCATCGCGTATCCGAAATCCAGGAAAGTTTCTCGGCTCATGAGTGGCGCCACGTTCCTTCCAAAGAAAACCCGGCAGATCTCGCTTCACGAGGTTTAAAGGCTGACGTTCTTGGAAAATCATCTTTGTGGTGGTCTGGGCCGTCTTTTTTAAAATTCGATCAAACCAATTGGCCAGAAAAACCCAAGAAGGAGACACAAGTTTCTGACTTGCCGGAAACTATTGTCAAGTGTTTTCATGTTGCTGAAGAACCTAATTTATTTTCTGAACTAACCAAAAATTGTTCTTCGCTCTCAAAATTACAACGCGTTACTGCACTCGTTTTTAGATTTGTTAAAAATTGTCGTGATGCTTCTAATAAAGTTAAAGGTAATATAACTATGACTGAATTTAATAATTCCATCAATTTTCTTCTAAAAATTGCACAGGAAGAATCCTTTGCCGAAGAACGACAATTACTTCTTTCACAGAAGAAATTGCCTCATAAGAACAAACTTCTTCCTTTGTCACCATTTATTGATAAAAATGGACTCATTCGTGTTGGTGGCAGATTAGGCAATACCAATTACGACTACAATATGAAACACCCAGTTTTACTGAGTAGCAAACACCCTCTATGTAAATTAATCTTTAAAAACTTTCACATAAAGTATTTGCATGCAGGTCCTCAACTCCTTTTAGCGACAGTTAGACACAATTATTGGCCTCTAGGAGGCACAAATCTTGCCAAGCAAACTGTTCGCTCGTGTGTTAAATGTTGCAGACTAAAGGGTAAAACAGTTCAACCCATAATGGGTCACTTACCTGAACAGCGCGCCAAATTAGAATTTCCTTTCCTTAACACAGGGGTAGACTATGCCGGGCCAGTAATGATTGCTAGTCATAAAGGTAGAGGATGCAGACATATCAAATCTTACATTTGTGTATTTGTATGTTTAGCTACCAAAGCTATACATTTAGAGCTGGTTTCGGACATGACAAAGGAAGCCTTTATAGCGGCGCTAAATAGATTTACGGCGCGAAAAGGAAAGCCAAAGACCATTACCTCAGACAATGGAACTACCTTTGTTGGTACATTCCACGAGCTTTCTAAAGTTCTAAGCCAGCTCTCACCAGCAGACACGATCGAAGATGGTATTGATTTCTCATTTATTCCCACAAACCACCGAAATGCGGCGTGTACGCCGCATTTCGGTGGTTTGTGGGAATCAGCCGTGAAATCCGTTAAGCAGCACCTCAGACGAGTTCTTGGCTTAACCTACTTAGACTATGAAGAAATGAACACTTTGTTAATACAAGTAGAAGGTATTTTAAACTCCCGTCCGATTACTCCTTTGTCCGACGATCCTTCCGATCTATACCCACTTACTCCAGCCCATTTTCTAATCGGACGATCTCTACAGTTTGCACCACAAGCTCAAATTACCTGCAGCAGAATTTCATCACTCGCAAGGTTCCATCGCATCGAATTGTTAAAGCAACACTTCTGGAGTCGTTTTTCTACAGAATATGTTACCCTATTGCAACAAAAAACGAAGTGGCTGCAGTCAAATGATGACTTGAAAGAAGGGACTATGGTAATCATAAAGGATAAAGGCAGCCCCCCTCTAATGTGGCTACTCGGACGTATCGTACGTGTGTATCCAGGTGGAGACGGAATTAGCAGAGTCGCTGATATCAAGACCAAAAAGGGAATCGTGAAACGAGCTTTCAATAACATATGCCCCTTGCCTACTAATGTTGAAGATACTTCAACGCCGGGAGTATGTTAGCGACACGGTCGCGGTTTTAGATTAAGCGGCAGAATTAAGTCGGTCGCGCGGACAGACCGGTTAGCGTAATATACGGCGGCGTGAAGACGGACCGCGGTGTTGCACGACACGTTATAACGAACGGAGAGTCGATTGAAGTGTAAACCTTTTATCTTGTAACTTTGTTCTTCACGTACCTAATAAATAAGTGGATAATAATACAGTCTATGAATTTAATTGGATGCCCAGATATCCCCAGCTTCTAGTACAGGGCACTTGGCGCCAACATACTACTAAACTTACTTAACTACTTTTCGTTTAATCCCTTGTTTGGTATTCGAACCGGAACCCAAGCTCGTAGACAAATTCTATTCCTAACCGTAGTCCCTAAAGTTCATAACTGGGTAATTAGGTAAAAAATTAAGTCCATCAGTAAGATTCTCCTATCTCGATATTGTTAAAAATAGCAAAGGCGCACCGCAATCCCTTAGTAAAAATGTTGCGACGTTGTCGCTTTTTACATAAAGGTGTGTATAACATAAATAGTCGGAAATATTTGAATTACTTTGTATGAAAAATGTGTTTTTTTTTTTTTTAATATTAAAAAATATTTCTTATGCAGTTCGATTCTTATAAGTGGTCTGCTCAATACCTCGAAGTTATAGGAATTGCTTATAAACACGTTGTATATACCCAGGTGAATCAAAAAGTTCTTAGAAGCGCATATAATATATACAACGTTTTTGGGGATAGTTAGATATTATTTTTAAAGTGTCAATAACACAATATTTATGCCAAGTGTCGCTTGATTTCGTTACTTCGTTAGGACGCAAATAATTTTATTGTGCAACGAGTTGCTTAAAACGTTAAAGTATGGAGAAACGTGAGTTACGTGCGGTGATAAAGTATCTCTGCCTGAAAAAAATGTCCACGAAGGATTTTTTCACCAGTTCAACAGATTTTTAAGCCAATTCTTCCTCAAGTGGCTTCAACTTCACAAGATGCAATCGCTGAAGTCTATGCAGGCCTCATGTGATTTCGGATGTTCCTATGCTACTTGATCAAAATCCTGGTGGAACAACCTCACTTGTTGCTGTAGCTGATGTCCAGGTAGACCACTCTTCGCCAGTACCAGTATTGGCAGAGCCTGATGAAAGCTCTAATGCAGAACCAACATCGTCTTTCTCTAGGGATAAATTCATTCAATTTCAAAATAAATCAAGAGATTGGTCTTTTGCAACTGATGATATTACTTGGCCTATTTTCGAGAAGAAAATGCAGATAAAAAAAAATTACAATAACAGAAGTCAACCACTGGATTATTTTCTTGACTTTTTCCCTGATGAGTTACTGGATATTATTGTTGAAAATACAAATATTTATGCAAGACACACACGTTCAAAAGCTTGGACTGAAGTTACAAAAGAAGAAATAAAAGCATACTTTGGAGTGATTATACTAATGAGCATAAATCCATTAGCAGACATAAATACTTATTGGTCAACTGATGAGTTTTTCAGAAATCCTGTTATTTGCAAAGTAATGCCCTTAAAAAGATTTAAAAAAATAACACAAAATCTCCATATATCAAATATTTCCACAGAAGCTCCACGAAACTCACCAGATTATGATAAATTGGGTAAAATTAGACTTGCCATTTCAATCCTAAACAAAGTTTTTCAAGACAATGTTCAAGTGTCAGAATTTAATTCAATAGACGAAAGTATGATCAGGTTCAAGGGTCGTAGTCACATGAAGCAGTATATGCCCAAAAAACCCATAAAACGTGGGTACAAGTGTTGGGCAAGAGCAGATTCTCGAACAGGGTATTTATATGAATTCCAATTTTATACTGGTAAAGTTGATACTGGAACTGAAGAGAATTTAGGGGCCAGAGTCATAATGGATTTGTGTGAATCTCTGCCAAGCCATACATTAGTGGCTTTTGATAATTTTTTCACCAGTCTGCCACTGATGGAACTTTTACATGAAAGAGGCGTTTACTGTGTTGGAACACTAAGAATGAACCGTAAGGGCTTACCAGATTTGATAACAGGAAAAAATCTAACCCACAAAGAAAAGAAAGAAATAGCTTTGAGACCTGGTGAGTTTATATATCAGTATAATACACCTATAGGAGTATTGAAATGGAAAGATACTAAGGATGTTTTTCTTGGAACTACCGCGTTTGATCCTCGAGCAGTTGAATTGATTGAGAGGAAACAGAAAAATGGTAGCAAGAAGAAAATATACTGTCCACTTTCGATTAAAAAATATATAGAGTTCATGGGTGGTGTTGATCATTTCGATCACTTTAGAGCATCATACCCGCTAGGACGAAAGTCGCGGAAGAATTGGCACAGACTTTTTTGGTTCTTGTTGGAGGCAGCCGTCATCAATTCTTATATTGTTTATATGACGTCACATTCAGAAAGGAGAAACACCCTTAAAGAATTCCGGTTGCGATTGGGCAGAGGACTCATCAACAATTTTTCGTCAAGAAAAATCCTCGCGCCCGTGTTCAAAAACAAAAAAGGAGGTGCCATTTCAGTACCGGAAGAGATTCGAAAATCGGACGTAGGATCCCACATGCCCGAATTGACCAAATTTCGAAGATGCAGAATGTGTAGTACACGTGAAAAGGAGCAACGCAGCAAATATATGTGTAAAGTTTGCAAGGTATCTTTATGTGCTGCCCCTTGTTTTGAAATGTTTCACAAATAAAATAAATTAGATATTATATTTCAATTTAGTGTTTTTATTTACTTCAATTATCTTAGTTTGACTAACTGTTCCTAATATGTAATGTAAGTAAGAAATATATTTCCCACTAGTTGGGAAATAATTTCCCAGGTATCACCAAGGGATACAATGTAATCGGTCAACAGGAATTACTTTCCCACATAGTTTCCTGAAAAACTGAAAACACGTAAAAAAATACTGATATGTCTGTATGCACCACTAATTACATACCAGCTTTGAAACTTTTGCAAACATCCACAGTTTAGCCATGCCCTATTAAGGGATAACCACGCACACGGTAAGTAACTGTGCACTCATACTTAGAAAATAAAGTGGGGCGTCATCGCAGCGCGGCCATGTTGGACGCGTGGGTTCAATAACAAAACCAGCGCGAAATATTTTTTACGCTTCACTTATGTATTTTTAGGGTTCCGTTTGAGAAACAAGGAACCCTTATAGTTTCGTCAAGTCATGTTTGTCATTCATACAAACACTATGAAAAACAAAGTTACAACTGACATCCAGTCATATCATTACTTGCTACCACGGAACCCTTCATGGGCGAGTCCGACTCGCACTTGGCCACTTTTTTTGCTTGTCTATTTGTGCTTCGTTGAAAATAAATTTGAAGTAAATCCTGTTACCACGCGAGCATATGACGAAAAATCTAATATTAATCGTCTGGAATACATTTTTTATTTATTAATACGTATTTATTATTGCAGTTAACAATGGATAAGTGGCTAATAAAACGCACATCTACAGATGCAGGTGGCGGAAGTCCTAATAACGCATCACAAATCAAAAGAATTAAACACGTAGTTCTTGACAGCAGTGTCGCCTCAGATTCTACAATGACAACTACTGTTACTTTTAATATAAGTCGTGAAAACAATGCCGCCACTTCAAGTACTAGTAGTGTTATTACTATCGATGAAAGCAGAGCAACATCTAGTTCCACTACTATAACTATTAGTCATAACAGCGATGATTGTAGTTCAACAGCCACATCTACCTTACACATCGATACAGAGAGTGACGCTTCAACTACAACTAAACAAGCAACAGCTACATCGGAGACAACTGGGAAGCGTCAACGCATTTTTAAATAATCGTACATCCAGTTTGGTTTTAAATGTACAGTGTTGAATTTTGAACAACGTCCTCAGTGCGTTGTTTGTTCGGAGGTTTTGGCAAATGAGAGCATGAAGCCGGCCAAACTGAAAAGGCACCTAGAAACTAAGCATTCACAGTTAAAGAATAAAGATGAATCTTATTTTAAACGACTTGCCACCAAACTCGAACGTCACAGCAGGTTGGTTTCCAAAAATACACAACAGTTAACCAAAAAGCCTTACAAGCATCTTTCGAGGTTTCCTTTTTGATTGCCAAAACTAAAAAACCTCACAACATTGGCGAGACGCTCATTTTGCCAGCTGCAATGAAAATGGTTTCGATCATGCAAGGAGAAAATGTACTGACGTATGTATGTATGCCAATGTACTGAAAACAATTCCACTGTCAAGTG
Organism: Erebia ligea; assembly: GCA_917051295.2. Taxonomy (NCBI): domain Eukaryota; kingdom Metazoa; phylum Arthropoda; class Insecta; order Lepidoptera; family Nymphalidae; genus Erebia; species Erebia ligea. The sequence goes on from OU785241.1 coordinate 8,156,413, forward strand.
ACACTGTTCATCGTCGTATCAATCTACTTGCTGATGATATCAAAATACAACTTATAGATCGCGTGAAAGGGAGTCCCTATTATGCTATTCAGCTGGATGAAAGCACTGATGTAGCTAATGTAGCTCAACTTCTGATATTTATCCGATACCGATATGAAAACGACATATGCGAAGATTTGTTATTTTGTCAGGGATTAGAAGGAAGAACAACCGGTGAAGCAATTTTTAATGCAGTTAATACCTTTTTTGAACTCCATGACATAAAGTGGGAATATTGTGTATCTGTGTGTACAGACGGCGCAGCTGCATTGACCGGCTCCAAAACAGGATTCAAAGCAAAAGTAACTGAGATTGCACCTAACGTAGGCTTTGTTCACTGTATGATTCACCGTGAAGCTCTTGCAGCAAAACATTTGCAACCAGATGTAAATAAAGTGTTGGAACAAGTCGTAACAATAATAAATTTTATTAAAGCTCGCTCATTAAACAGTCACCTTTTCAAAATAATGTGTCGTGAAATGGGATCAGAATACGAAAATCTACTGTTACATACGGAAGTCAGGTGGTTATCGCGAGGAAAAATACTCCGACGTGTATTTGATCACAAAGATGAAATCAGAATATTTCTACTTGAACGGGAACCAAAGCTAGCGGAATATTTTTTGAATGAAAATTAGCTGGCAACAGTTGGCTATCTTTCGGATATTTTTGAAAAACTTAACGATTTAAATCAATCGTTGCAAGGGAAGAGTACAAATGTATTGATTTTAGCTAACAAAATAAAAGCTTTTTGTAGGAAAATAAGTTTGTGGATAGACGAAATCAGTGACGAAAACTACGAGATGTTTGCATGTTTGGAGAAATTTTCTGAAGAAAACAAAATAAAGCTCGAAGAAGAAATTAAAACCAAAATCATGATGCATCTTACAAACCTTAAGCAAGACTTGGAAATAAGATTCCCAGATACGTCACACGGCGACCAATGGATAATCAATCCATTCACTTGTGATCTTAACACTGTGAAGATGAACTTAAAAGAAAAGGAGCAGCTGATCGATTTAATGTCCAATGAAAGCCTTCGATCTATTTTCAAAACCACGGATCTATCCAAGTTCTGGATAATGACGGAAAAGGAATATCCACTGTTATTCAAAACATCTCTGCTGAAATTGCTGCCATTCGCATCTACATACCTTTGCGAGACAGCTTTCTCCACATTAACTGCTATAAAAACAAAATATCGCTCCAGACTTAACGTAGAACCTGATTTGAGGGTGTCTGTTTCTGATAATATATCACCAAGAATTAATATACTGACTGCAAGTGTGCAAGCACAAGGTTCACATTAGTTTGTAAGGTTACGTATAGGTACCTTTTTTTAAAATAAAATATTAAAATAATTGCTTGTCTCATTTAATGCCATCATAAATACATATTACTCGTTTGTTAAATGCATATTTTCTAGTTTGCTCTAATATTACTTTCCAAAATAAATAAACTCTTCAATATAAATAATTTACGAAATAAAAACAGCTAACTTCGTTACCTAAACCAACCTTTGCACTTGTTAACTTAGTGATTTTTTTTCTGGGGTCGCTCATAACTCTTTTTTGAATTTTGGGGTCGCAATATCAAAAAGGTTGCGGACCGCTGCCCTATTCTACGGTTGCATAAGGTAAAACCACCAGTAATTGACACTGATCGATATGGTGTCTGAGATATAGTATAGACATCTAGCAATAGCACCAAAACAAACTAACGTTTCGTCATAAACAACATCGCTAGTTACCCCGTTCGACTGATGACAACCGCACGCTTCGCGCCATATTTATTGTTATTTTCTTGAGCAGTTTGTTTAGAGCAAGCCGAAAGATTCTTAATGTTGGAAAGGTAAATATTATTTTACAATCAAATATAAATATTATAAATGCGAAAGTTTGGATGGATGGATGTATGGATTATGTTTGTTACTCAATCACGCTCCAACGGATGAACGGATCTGGATGAAATTTGGCACAGAGATAGATTATAGTCTGGAATAGCACATAGGCTACTTTTTATCCCGGAAAATTAAAGAGTTCCCGCGGGAACCGAAAAACCTCAATCCACGCGGACTAAGTCGCGGGCATCAGCTAGTTTTAAATAAATATTAATTTCATTTATTATATTAGAGTTTGAAGCGTGAATACATATTATAAAATCACATACAATAAAAAATTATATACATGGCGTCATGTCATTTACTGAAACTTGAAATTACTTACATAGATTTGAGTAGTTGACATGTGGGTGTCAACTAATGGATTTTAATATAATTTGTTAATACTGTTTTATTTATTGTTATTTTGCTGCTTATAAGTTAAATTACTCTATTTGACCTGAAATAATTTTGAACCATTTTGTTCAGTTGACAGAAGGTGTCAACTATCGGAGCTATAATTAGTGTCAACTATTGAATTATTTTTTCTTCCGTTTTTTAGATGATACCGACAAAAGGAAATTTTAGAAATTATACACAAGAGGCTATGGAAGCGGCTGTAGACATGTGCGTTTACATAAAACTCTGTATAAAACTGCTGCAAAAAAAGTTTAATGTACCAAGGGTTACTTTGAAGCACAAGGTTGAAGGATAACACCCGATGGACCGGTAAGACAGTTTTAAATAGATCAAGTGAGTGACTGTATACCCTAAATTTAGCTGTAAGTACGTCAATGAAATAACAGTGTTGTAGTTACTTACTAATTTTATTTTTTCAGAAAAATGGGTCCACCGGCCATATTGAGTAGAACAGAGGAAAAAACTATCATAGATTGGATTTTTGGAATGGCCCGTGCAGGATTCCCCGTCACTATGAAGGAGGTAGTCTTTAGTGTGCAGCGTCTCTTAAAAGAATTAAAAAGGCCAAACATCCGCATCTGGTGCTGTACCTCCTCCAACAGTTTTGTTTAAGTATAAAAGAATTCCACAGGAAATTGCGCAGAATTTCCCTCCAGAATGGGGTCTGGGAAAAACAGATTCTGGTTGGATGACTTGCGAGGCGATTTAAGCATTTATTGCTGACATTTTCCATCCTTGGCTGGAGAAAGAAAAGATTCCTTTGCCGGTCATTATTTTCGTGGATGGGCATGTGTCTCACCTGATTTGACAAGTGAGTCAGTTTTGCGAAAAAAATAGTAATATCCTCATTGCCCTGTACCCCAATGCAACACATCTATTACAGCCAATGGATGTTGCGGTTTTTAGGACTCTGAAAGAGCATTGGAAAATAAGGGTACACGAATTGAGATTATCTAATTTTGAAGCTCCAATCTTAAAGAAAAAAGTTTTTCCAAAACTTCTGAAAGAAGTTATCGACACTGCACTGAACACGACAATCTTCGAAAATGGTTTTAGGAAATGTGGGCTATTTCCGTGGAACCCAGAAATTGTCACTGTCCCATTAAACAATGAAGGCGATCAAGTCACGAATGTTGAGGAACGTAAAAGATTTTTTCATCCCACCATCTCGGAAAGAGTATTTTTACTCTTCCATATCTGAATGCAAAAGCCGTTATTATCCTCTTGAGGATAAAGTAAATTGAATTTAGAACATCGTGTGCACGTTAGTAAATATCGCTCGTCTATGAAGTTTGTGAATTAAAAACATCATTAAAACCTATTTACTTCTACCTCTATGGTGCCGAATTTCCATACAACCGTTTTTAATTTGTTAAAAACTCACACTCGTAACCTTCTTGGTGTACTTTTTTAATTTGCTTTGCGCGCACCATTTTCTTTCACGTAAAATATTACACTCAACTTAGGTAACTGTAGCAACGTTACTTTCAATTTTTCTTAATTATACAGGACCTAAGTATTATTTGTTAAGATTATTCTGTAATACTTACCTTTCATAATGTAGTAGTTAATACCTAAACTGAAATAAAATTAGATTTTTTTTGCATTTAGTCATTTTCTCGCTGAGGTGGGATGAAAAGTTACGTGTTGCACTCGAGTGAAAAGATTTTTCACCTCGCGCTCTTTTGATTCCCTCGCTTACGCTCGGGATTCTAATTTTTAAATCACTCGCTGCGCTCGTGATTCAATTTTAGACTCCTTCGCTTGCTCGGTCTAAAAATATGATTTATGTTTTTTTTTATTCCCGCAGGAACTCTATTATTTTTCAGAATAAAAGTAACAAACAAACTTTTACATATTTTATGATATTAAGGAGCATAATTATTATTTTTAGTTAATTATTCCTAACTTGAAGTCAGGGGTGAAGCACTATGCTCAGTAAAGGGCTGGTTGAACATATGAGTAGGTAATCTTAAAAATCACAAAAATAATTTTTGCAAATACATATAAAATCTTTTTCTTTAAATATCTTGAACTTTCGCTGGAAAAAGTTTTTTTATATTTTATTAATAAAATAATATCCAGGTAATATCCAAATAAATGCACAGTGACATTTTGATAGAATTTAATAGCTGTTGAAGTACCTAAGTTACAGTTAAGTAAGAAACAACTTTGACAAAATGTTCAAATGACAATCACTTTAGCTTTTACAGCACCTTAATGAGCGGTAAAGGTTAGGTGTAATAGTAACAGTACCAGCTAAAATTGTGAATTAATTTTACTTTTAGACGTGACTTTGGCTGTTACTTGCGATGAAGAAACTGGCCGTAAGCTGTAAAGATGACCGGTGTTCTGGCCGCCCTTCAACCTCCATTACGAAAGAAATTGTCAAAAAGGTTGAGAATCTGGTTTTGGAAGACAGAAGAATAACCATAAAGCATTTAGCTGAGATCCTAAAGATATAATTTGGTAGCATTAAATCCATTTTAATTGATTCACTGTGGTTCAGAAAAGTACAGCAAAGTACTTGGGTATGACGCTAGATACAAAGTTACGATGGAAAGCTCATGTTAAAAAGAAACGCGAGGAGTTGGAATTACGTTACAAAAAAATGTACTGGCTGCTTGGAAGGTTTTCAACGATTTTGTTATACAAGCAAGTTCTGATGATGGCCGTCGCTCGCGTCCGTAGGAGTTACCACCTAATACTATTAGGCCTGCCCTACATCTGCTCCCTGGCTGTTGCTAAACGAGCGACAACACCGAACAATAAGCGGCGGTTAACTATCCTGTGCCTGGGTTCCCACAAGCCCTGAGGGACCCCTCCCCAAATCCCCTCAAAACAGTCGTGGCAGTAGTACCTTGGGCAAGTACTGCGAGAGCTCTTCCCAACCGGCACACTGCACAGACACTTTTCTACACTTACACACCCATTCATACAGACAGGCACATAACACACAGACAGCAACAACTCAACACCGAACAATGGGCGGTGGATACCATCCCATCATCGCAAGCTTGCTTGCGTCGGCTAGCAGGCTAGTTCAAAAGTCTGCGGGTAACACCTAGGGGAAGTGTTACCGCTATTTTCCCCACTCAATGCAAGGTGCAACACATACCGTGCCGATGGATGCATGACTGGGGGGTGCCCAGTCGCAAACGGTGTCTCCTCGATACCAGGGCGCCTCGAGGAAGTATTTTGCCCTTCGGACGGCAAGCGGGGTTCTGCCGTCCGTGACTAGTATTCCCTAGCTTCTCGTGGGACTTGTATGGATAGTAACGAATTGGACCAACAACTCTCTTCTACCTCGCGTGGACCGTCTCCAGGAGCGCAGAGACCTGATGCGGACTTTGAAGTGCCTGGAACTTTTTCTATGACTCAGAGGTACCTGGACCCAGCTCACACAGCATGGAAAGTGAACTTGTGGATGAAGGAGGTGACACTACCTCTGACACGCCCTTGGGATCTACCTCTGCGAGTGGGAACCAACCACCCAAGTCTAAAAAACTTTGTGGTGCGGCGCGAAAGCGCACGAGGGCGTGGTTTGTCTGGTCAGGCGCACGCGCAAAAAAGAGAAAGGGCAGGCAAGCGAAGGAGACCCACTCCGCCCAAGGCAGCTCAGCGCCTGAGCCGGCAATGGGTCAGCCTTCGCCCCAGTCCGTCGTCAAAAGGGCGAAATAATGTCTTCCCAAGGCACTTCGGTGAGGTTCCTCAAAGCGAACCTCCACCACCACTACAGCCGCGGTGGTGGAGGCTGTCTTGTTGAAGGAAAGAGTAACCTCGCCCTAATACAACAGGCTTGGGTGTCAAACTCAACTATTCGGGCCTGAACGCCGGGGGTAAGTTACTTTATCACACCGGTGTACCGATGACCTGGCGATGGCGTTTGTTAATCTCAAAGGGTGGGAGGGGTCGAGGATACTCGTGTGCTCGGCCTACCTGGCCGTTGTGGACCTGGTTAAACGCCCACCATGAAGAATGGGGCAGCAGCGACACCAATGAACGAGGTGAGTACCTTTACGATTTCCTCCTAGCTAACTGCCTCCAAATAGTGAACAAAGGCTGCACTCCGACCTTCGTAACGAGTGCAAGACAAGAAGTTCTGGACATCACTTTCGCCACTACCAAACTGACAAGATAATATATTGACAGATGGCGGGTAAGTAACGAAAGCTTATGTCGGATCATCTGATAACTGACAACCGCTTCGATTATTGACACAGTTACTTTTAGGGATTTAAATTTCGGGTATGCTTTGATTAGATTTGCTTTGGAATCGCGAGTGCCGCAGAATTATTTCGCTTTGCGAAGAACCGAAGTGAATATGATCTAAGCTGACTGCCAACCTTGGTCATGGACTTATGACAAATAAGGAACACTATTTAGGAGTTCTCAAGGAACTCATGATATAAATTTTAATAGTTATGTTGAGGAAGTTGGATAAATAAAGAGTGATCCTATAACGATCGGATCTGAATTAGGAGAAAGCATTTTGTTTTTAACCGACTTCAAAAAAGGAGGTTCTCAATTCGACTGTATGTTTTTTTTTGTATATGTTACGCAATCATTCCGCCAATTATGAATCAATTTTGATGATTCTTTTTTTGTTTGGATCTATACTTCAGAGGTGGTCCCATTATAAATTTTATCGAAATTAATTTAGGGCTTTTTGAGTAAATCAACAAAAAAACAAAATATATACGGATAAACCCTGATAATGTTTTGGTTTGTGGTTCTCTTCAGCAAAATTATTGATGAGGACTTTCAATCTCCGTTTTAACTGTTAACACAGAAACATTAGCCAACAACAAAGAAGTAGGTACCTATACATAGTTTTGAAGTCGGTTTTCATTTTTTTTTTATGGGTGAGGAAGATGTTGGGGTGTGGTTTATTTAAAGAGAATGTAAGGTTTGGAATGTATGAATATTTAGATTGCATTGCATTGCAGAAGAAATGTTGAAGAAGAATTTGCGTCAGTTACAGCAGACGATTGAAGAAAATATGTTAGGCACGTGAAACGATTAGAAGAAGAACGCCAGAACAAAGATGGATTACTAGATGATCTTGCCCCATTTGTAATAAACGTCCAGGAATCTGACAGCGATGATAGTGATAGATGAGCCCATTGAATTTGAAGACATAGAATATTTAGATTTCGATTTTGATGATGACTGATTTCTTCTCAGACCAGGACACCTTTGGAACTCTCATAGGTTTAGTTTTAAGATACCGTAGTTAATTATCACCATCACATCTCATATTTTACTGACGTTCAAAAAGTAAACCTATTGAAGTGAAAACTTCTTTAGCCGCGTTGAGCACTTTTTGGTAGGGGGTAAACTTGTGGATTCCCGTCACCGACACCTCGCTGCCCCACACTGAAAAAAATGAATTTACTGAACAGTTTAGCTATTTTTTATTTAGCTAAACTTTAGTAGTTTAGCTTAATCAACAAAATACTTTGGTTACTAGTAGCTCATTAAGTATAGTAAAACATTTGTTCAGTTAATAAGTACAAAATTTTCGGTAATATTCTACTAAACGAATTTACTAAATGCATTTTTACATAACTGCTCGGCTATTATAGCTAACCGATTAGCTATAAGTAGCTTAATAATATTGTAGAATAATAATGTAGTGTTTTGTAGATTTTTACTTAACTGTTGTGGAGATTTCTGTTCAGTAGATTTTTACCATTTGACAAAGAGGGAATTTTTAGATAATTACTGAACAGACTGTTCAGGAGTGTCATTTCAAAAGGACTTATTTCCACTTTCGGAAAAAATTGAAGTAATGATGGGAATGCATTCTCAGCATTCGTTTGCACCTCTACAACGTGTTTATGAGCAATTCCTATAACTCTAGGGTTAGATTCCTTAACGAAAAGTAATCAAAAATGGCTAAGGAACATGTGTTCTAAAATGGGTATTTTCGGAGAAAATAATTTTTCTTTTATAAATAGATCCAAAATTGTTTCCCATATGCCGCATCCTTGTTTTTGCGACGTTGCCAAACTTAAATCATTGAATAATATCCTACGGTGTAACTAGTGATGTGCCAGTAGAAGCTATCTTGTCGGCATCGATAAAGTCTTGCCGCAAACGATAAAACATAAATTTTCCTCAGATTTATCTTTTACAGTTTACAGTTTGGCGATATTGAAAATCTACTACCTGATAATAAAAAGACTACACCGCTATTCATAAAAGGTAGGTATTATACCTAAGTAAAAAATGCTGACTCGAAATTAAATACGATTTAAATTCACTCAAGCTTAAATACCGGCGTATTTACCATACTCGAAATTAAAAACACACACAAGTCAATAGTAGGTACAATTCCGTCAATTTTTTTGTCTGCGCAAACGTAGGTCAGCAAGTTCCTACCTAATTAATATTTCGCTTTTATGTTTTGTAATACTACTAAACTTACTTAACTACTTTTCGTTTAATCCCTTGTTTGGTATTCGAACCGGAACCCAAGCTCGTAGACAAATTCTATTCCAAACCGTAGTCCCTAAAGTTCATAACTGGGTAATTAGGTAAAAAATTAAGTCCATCAGTAAGATTCTCCTATTTCGATATTGTTAAAAATAGCAAAGGCGCACCGCAATCCCTTAGTAAAAATGTTGCGACGTTGTCGCTTTTTACATAAAGGTGTGTATAACATAAGTAGTCGGAAATATTTGAATTACTTTGTATGAAAACTGTTTTTTTTTTTTTAAATATTAAAAAATATTTCTTATGCAGTTCGATTCTTATAAGTGGTCTGCTCAATACCTCGAAGTTATAGGAATTGCTTATAAACACGTTGTATACTAATTTGTTTATTACAGAAACACCTAATTCCTTTGTAAATTTGACTTTCAATTTACGTATTCAAAACAAATACGCCTATTTCCACGTCATTACGTATTTATTTGCATTGAATTATAATAGTTCTACTACAAACCGACTTATTTCCATTTCATACATTTTTATAGTATAAAAATACCATAATTTTGTTTTGTTTTATCATATTAATTATCAGCAGGCAACTCCAAAGTGGCCAAAAAGGCCTAGAAGCCGGGACCGTAAAACCATAAATAAAAGAACTTTTTTTTTTATAAATGTAATTTACTGGTCTGTGGACATGAGTGACAGACTGTGACAAGGTGATTTTGTTTTGATCAGGTTCCAACCTCTATTTTGCGTAAAAAATAGCGGATGCTAAAGAGCGAAATTCAAGAGTGGCTTCGAGAGCATGGGATTGATTTTACACCACAAGAGTTCAAACCGGAGCTTGAAGTGGCCAGCATTTTTTTGCCCATTTTATGACCGAGCGGAAACACGAAACTATTGCATTCGTAGAACCAAAAACAATAACTCTAAAATAGAAAAAATTAAGAGAAAGCCATAAATTTCGAAATGGCTTAGAACAAAAATAATAAGAACCTAAAGTAAAAAGCACTTACAACGAACCACGATTTCTCAAAAAGAAACCTAAATTGCGTTTGGCCCATCGTAAAAGTCACAGGAACGTGAAATTTATTTAGAAATTTCTATATAAGTGCAGCAAAACGGACCATTAATTGCAACCACATGTTTGAGGGACAAGGGTCTTTAAATCTGGGAACTAAAAGGATTGTATGAGAAAAAAAAACCTAGAAAGAGAAAGAAAGCCGAGATAAGGAAGGGACGGGAACATTCAACGTGTTAGCCAATCAGATACCTTAAATTGAAACCTTCAGGGCGGGGCCTAAGATACATTTTATTTAGGCCAATATGACACTCCGTGCGTAGGGGAGAACCAATCAAGGATCGAGATTTTCGCTGGAAATTTTCTGTTTCAGACCATGGGCGTGACGAGACGCAACCATGGGACCTTTTAAACTAGTACTGAAGGTGAGCGAGCTGTAGAGGTCGAGAGACAACAAGATCACGGATATAGACCGGTCGAACAGGATACAGAGCGACGAGGTCGACGCTCGGTGAAAAAAACAAGTCGAGTCACGTACGCGAGATAGACAAAGGAAAGGTGAGGTGAGAACGGGTATAAAAGGTAGACGAATCGAACGAATATTCACAGTCACGAACGAGAAGCCGGCGCATCGAGATCAGAGTAAGCAAACTTGAATTATTTTGAATTTTAAAATGAACCGTGTCATAAACAGCGTAAACTCGGACGACGAGAATAACGACAGACTGGCGACGATTCCGGAAGAGATGAGCAAGAACGTGGCTCTCGAATATGACATGGGAATATACGAATGGGAGAAACTGAGGGAAGAATTGACATTTAATTATATGATAGAACAAGGGGGATTGGAGTCATTGAAAGAGATAGCGAATACGGAATCGGACGAAGAAATGGAAGAAGAAGATGATAATCTAGAAAAAGCACAGAGAGATTTAGCAGCTACTTTGAAAGAGTGGAACAATGAATATATCAAGTCGGTGCGTATAAAGAAGAGTCTACAAATGAAGGCGATTCAATTCATAACAGACCTGACGAACTCTTCGCTCAGCGTCAAGGATCTGAAAGACGAAATGGGCACCGCATACACTGCGATAATAATAGACAGTAGGAATTTGAGTATGGATTGGACGGAATTATTCGAAACACAAACGGATAAAAAACAAGCATTGGCCGAGTGTCTTTTGTACGCGAGTATATTCATTCCGGCGATGATAATCAAACACCACAAGACGTTGACGGCGACGAATATATTGAAACTCGTGAGCTGGCCGATAGTTCACATCGAGTGGTACGCGAAAATCAACGGACAGAGGAGATTCACGAGACTCAATATACCGAAGGGAGAGATTCAGTACTTCGAGATGAAGACGCAGCACTTCAAAAAGGACGGACAGAACTGGTGGATACAGTTGGCGAAACCGATGAGCGTCACTTACAAGAACAGTCGCGGAACGGAGGTGAGATATCACGCAAAGACGAGCAAATTTTATTCAAACGGAAGGACGGTGCAAACGAATTGGACATTAGAGAAGAACGCACTCGTGATGACAGAGATACAGATCATATTTTACTTTTATACAAAAACAGTGCTGATGAGAAGCGTACAGATGTGGAACTTTTTTGCATGTGCTGTGACGCGTATGACGTAGTAGTAGTAGTAGTGGACGATAATGAACAGTGTAACCTAACCTAACCTAACCTAACCTAACCTAACTGAAGATCGAAGAGATTCATTCAAGATTCTAACCACAGTTCGGGGCAGAGTGAAAATTCCAGATCGAGTTTTCCCGGGCTCATCTATTTTGAGGAACAGTGATTCCTCTAGTTAAATTTGGAGTGTAGATAAAGTTGTTAATCCTTGATCTTACTAAAGTTCTAACCTAAGATTGTATAAGCAGTGTGTATCGAGTCGGCAGGGATACTGAATGGTGACGTACCCTATTTCATTGTATTTAATTAGGCTATTGAAAATAGTTCTACAACTTTAAGCTTTTAAAACTGATTAACCGATATAATTAAGTAAAATGAGTCCAGAAGGTGCCCTAGAAATCTTATATCATTCTAGATGTAGATTAGGTTCCGAACCTTGGACCTTAGTAGAATGGACCGTGGGGTTATTGGGTGGATTTGTAATTTTATACCTAATCACCGTATCGTGTATACGGTTTTGTAAGAAGTTGGGTTACATTGGGATTAGACCTCGAAATGAAAGAACATCGAGGTCAGATAGTTAGGAGAGATATACCGAAGTGGTTGACTAAGGCAAGTTGTGAACTAGATTCAATGTATTTAAAACGAATACTTAATTTAGATTGTGTATATATATATGAAATGTGTGCAGCGTGTCACCGTATATCCTCCTCCTTTACCGTTTTGTCTTAGAAATATGGGTATTGATATTCTCTTATTTTTATGTGTGAATGTATAATGATAAGTTGTAAATAAATCCAGAGCGTATGGGTTTTTCTTTGAATGTTGCTTTTCCCCTACCAAGTTAGCATGCTCTAGGAAGCAGCATTCGGCGAACTTCAGGTGGGAAAAATCCGTCTGGACTTCGTCTAAATAATAAAACCCAGTTTTTCTCTCTTTTATATTTGAATTACTCAAGTGTGTAAATAGCAATTTATTGACCTGAAATAAAAAACCATTGAGTAAAATTGTGACCTCTTTTATTATTATTATTATTTAGACCTTTCTCAGAGAATTCGCATGATGGAGGTTGTAAAGTCAGGGATATGTCAGCCACAATATAATTTATGGTAATACCATGTGTGTGAAATCGTAATATATATGTGCCCGACTAGACTGAAACCGCTCCAATATTAGAATTCTCTCATACTACCTATATAAATCACGACTCTTACTATTAAGCAAAGCTTAGGCTAGTTCCTTTTTTTTCAGCAGTACATCCAATTTACAATATTAGCTCTTATCCAACAGCAAATAGGGAATAGAATTAAAATTAGCAAACCAACGCAGTCAGATGGAACGACACTTGTCAATATACACATTGATTTGGTAGGCAAAAATGCGCAATAGTTAGGATAATGCGATGTTTAATTAACTGAAGCACACACGACAACGAAGGTTGAAGGTATTTGTCGAGTTCGAACCTCGAACTCCGAATAAGTGGCAGGCGCGCTAACATCGAGGCTATCACGGCGTGCAAACAGTACCCTGTGAAACGAGCATCTTCGAGTAACGGGCCGTGAGTGAACGAAAGGGACAGGCACAGACCTTTTTCTTGTGTGTCATTGTTACGCCGTTTTCCAGGAATTATAGGAAGGCGTTACGTACCGGCAAAACTGTGGGACACTGAAAGTATTAATGTGAGAGGATTATTAATTCGATATCCTTGACTTATAAAGTCGGATTTAATGGAAAAAGGCACACGGTCGCTTAGGCGGCATCCTGGCGGCAGAGCTTCGGCACACCAAAACACGCCATGTCTTTACAGCTTCGACCTCAGTTGTGTCTAAGTTGGCCAACTTAGACACAACTGATAAATACATATAAATATATACACAATTATACCATGGTAAGGGGCGAGCTATTTATCTCAAGAAAAGAACCTAGTCGCTCGCGACAGGGAAACAAACGCTTCGCAGCGTATAATAGAGAGGTCGACTGTGCCCCATAACAATGTTAAAAGGCTGGACACCAGCGTAGGGTCTCCCCGTGCTAGTAGAGGCTCTGGTCAGTAGAATGATGGCCATATCGGCAAATACATGTATCAACCGACCCTTCATCCAAGCCAGAACGCGTAACCTAGCTGCCTTTTCCTCCTCTAGGATTTCATCCGAGAGAGTTGAGTGAGTCAAAATAGTAGTTCTCTGAGACTAAATTCATCACTTAATCCGTAAAAATCTGGTAGTTTGATTGGGAACGTCTACATTGTCCGCCCGACGAATTGTGCCTGCCATGTATTTGGCCATACGTGAAGTAACACAAGACTCCGAATACAAACAGTGTCCCTAAGTTCTGCCGATTTATTTTCTTTAGAATTTCCTCCTTATAGCTAATTACAAACATCAAGCAGAGACGATCACCGTGCCATCACAAGCTCTTACAAAAGGTGCGTCAACATCGACCGGAAAAAGCATATCATTTGGATCAAATGGCTTTAGAGCATGGTCATGAAGTTATCCGCTTGCCGCCTTACCACTGTCAGTACAATCCCATCGAGTTGGTGTGGGCTCAAGTAAAAAATGAAGTTGCAACCAAAAACAAAACCTTCAAGATAGCTGATGTCAAGAAGTTAGTCGATGAAGCCATTTCCAATGTCTCTGTTGAAAATTGGCATAAATGTGTGGAGCATGCAGAATTGCTTCAAGATTAAGACTTGAGAAAAGCACATTTATGCGAAGAGTTCATCGTTCATGTGGATGATGATGACGATTACGACGAGTCAGACATAGAATTTTAATTTTGTTTTTTTAGTTTTATATATACGTTCGTATGTTTACATATTTAATATGCTATGTTATAATTTTATTGGTAATTTTAAAAAATCTAAAAAAAATAAACGTGTTTTTATTTCTATCACCCATTTAAAAAGATACCAAAAAAACAACTATCGATATCACTCATCGACTGCAGTAATGCACAGGGGCCGTGCCATAGGGCCCGTGAGTGGGAAAGAGAGCGAAACACTCGAATGATTTATGGCCGAGTCTGCAGCGAGATAATAACACTTTTATAGTGAACACGTGCAAGCAATAAATACCGAAACCTTTTGTTTTGCACTCTTTCAAAAGACTCATTGACAAACAATTTTATGTTATAGAGGTTGTGGAAACATTTCTTTAAGTTACTGAGGGCCAATACAGAGATTACTTATTTAAGTTATTGAGGTTTTAAGCTCTGATGGGAAGGGAACATATTAATTTTTGAAGTTATAGAGGTTTTTAAGTTACCGAGGTTCTACTGTATATCATGTGGGGTAACATTGGATAGTTTTTTAAAGTAGCATTCCGTCATTCCCTTAATTATGTTTTAGTAAAACCGTTTTATTATTCACAGATAATGTGAACGATGATACCACTGACACTGTCGCCTTCATGTCGCTCGCCTTCCTGATGAACACCAGCACAGTCCGCAAGCAGAAAATCAAGAAGCAGTGGAGACCATCAAAGATAGAATCGCTCGAAAGCTTCATCACCCACATCCCAACGGCTACTGATCTGGAGGCTTCTCTCACACTAAGGAGAGAGAAATTCGCATCTTTGGGACACAGTGTGCAGACGTACATCGTTATAATTGGTGACACCCTCAACACGATTCACACGAGGTACATTGTCATCAACAATATTACATACTCGCCAACAAAGGACGTACAGTATTCCCAAATTAATAATGCGCATAGAAATCTTCGTCACTGTTCGGCAACGGTCGTATTCCCCGAGCATCGGAAGACGATATGTATATAGAGTGGTTAAGTGCATTTTCTTCATGCATAATTTAGTAGAATTATGTGTTTTGTGCTAAAAGAGATAAATATTGACTTATCAGTAACAAAATTTGATTCGATAATTCCATGTTAGTAAATAGCGAAGAAAACCACACGATTCCGAATATGCTACAATCTTTGTAGAATTGATTTGGTGTGTAATAGCAGCTCCATATAATTCCACACGGAGAGAACACGTGCAGTCACCACCAATATATAAAGACGACTGATTTACCTTTGACTGACAGTGACCGGCGACCGCCGCGCCGCCGACCGCCCGAACTGTTTTCGATTGTTTACACATGATATTGACTCCTATTTCTTTCGAACAAGGTGCAAAATGCTTTAGGGCTCTTACGATTCAATAATTCGGGTGTTTCCGCGAATACGACAATTAGCGAAGATCTGCATGTGCATTATTAATTTGGGAATACTGTACGCTACAGTTCTTCCTCAATCATACACGCTGTCGATGCTTGCATCACAACGTGCAATCTTTAAGGAAACACATAGATGATGTAATCGTCGTTCCAATAATAAACAATTCTGATATAGTAATTTTAGCAGAAACGTGGGCCAGTTCATCGGATTCTTTCAAAATTAATAATTTGGATATTATCTCTAAGACTCACGGCCCAAATCTAAATTCGGCAAACCGCGGAATGGGTATGATCGCATTAAAGAATATTCATATCCCGAAAATCAACGCAAGCGTATTTCAAACATCGTGTGGGAAAGGGCATAGTGAAGGCATTTCTTTTGATTTAATTGGGATTTATAGATCCCCTCGATGTAAATGGAATGATTTTTTAGATGCAATGAATAATGTAATATTTGATGGCAGAACACTCCCGTTACCTCCAACAATAGTGTGCGGGGATTTCAATGTTGATTTACTAGAACATAATGAGAACGCACCTTTAAAAAAATATTTTGACCATATAGGTTTAAAGTCAAAACTTTCTCATGTTGTTACCACAACGGGTTATACTCAAATAGATAACGTGTTTAGCAATATTGACTTAAATGAAATGACTATTTAGTTACCATAGCCCTTTATGGATACAATTTCGAATTGAGTAATAGATTTTATCAAAACTACCCGAAAAGCTAGAATAAACTCTCATGGATTTATATAAAAACTAAAACAGACAAAAAATTAGTATACCTACAACAAACGTGATTTTCTATTATAGATGATAGTACGGAACCCTTCGTGCGCGAGTCCGACTCGCACTTGGCCGATTTTTTTCTTGATACATCATGGAGGTCGTGAACAATGGCGTTTCCATGACTTAATCCGTTACCATCCCCGCGAAATTGGAGTGAATGGAGATTTAACTTTAACAATTAATCATAAGATTTGATGCGGTCCCTAATTAAATTGTATTTTGATGGATTTTATCCAAAACTGTAGGAAAAGTTGACAAGGCAACTTTTGGGTTATTACTTAGCAATTTTTTTTGTTGTATTTAGATCGGTAGAAATACTTATTATAATTAAACTTAACTTAACAACTTAACTGTCCCCATGAGATGGTCATAGTACCTCCCTATTTTTAAGTCGGTTAAAAATTTCGAACAAACAGCGGGCCACAATAAATCTCACTTAGAAATAATTCAAGGGTTTTAAGATATTTGGAAAGTTGAGATTTCTTAAAAGGCACAATAGAAAAAAGTTTGAAGTAATTTAAAACAAAGGAGCAGACAGTTTTTAATGGCGCAAATGTGTTTAAGGCCATAAAATTCGAGGCTCAAACGCAAGTTTAGACGAAATAGGCAATAAACCATGGGTTTTTTGCTCAATTCAAAATCCCTAAGCAGGACGTCAGACAAAGTTAACATTTACCAGATGTGAATGCATAAAAAAATATAAACCTAGCCGTGCTGTGGGAGTTTAGAAAGCGCGGGAATCTAAGAGTGGAAGGCGTGACTTTGAAACGACTTTATCCTAATTGGTCATTTCATAACCGAAGCAAATTCAATAACCAATCACCGTAAACAGTTGACTCTGGGGTTTTTTTCCAATTTTACAGGGATGATGACGGGGATAGAAGGAGCGCGGCTTCGGGAAAGGCAAGCTGCAACATTCAATCGCGAGCCACGAGTGAGTGCGGCCATCAATGAGCATCCAATGCTCGATTGCGAACGTGGATGGGTGCTTTAGCTTTAAAGTAAAGTCTAAATTCGATTAGATCTAAGTTGTAAAAGTCAAATAAAGTGCGACGGAGAAAGTAATAAGTATAGTGAATTAAGTGAGGCAACCACGTGAGGCGGTTCCCGAAATTCGGTAATGTACTTAATTTGATTATAAACTAAATTGGTTGAGCAGATTTACAGTGCTAGATAAATTTTACGTAGAAAGAAATAGTGAAATCATCACTTGCCTGAATTAAGATAAATATGGATCCTGAAATTGGGTTAGATATTTTATATCAGTTTGGACTAAATAATAGAGGCCGGAACTGACTTTATCTAGACTGGGTAGTTGAGTCGTTAATATTGATGTTTATTATATGCCTCTCCATGGCATTATTATGGCCCGGCATGGCATGAATTTGGAGGAACGTAAAGACCTGATATTGCCAAATATTCCCTAGCTTCGAGCTAGAGGCACACCTGATGCAGGTATAGAATTGGGCGAAATTGACTAAAAGGATAGACCAAATTTCCAACCTACTTGTAAATCTGTCTCGGCTCATTATAAATGTATAATTGTAATTCTTGAAAGAGTATTTTTACTCTTCCATATCTGAATGCAAAAGCCGTTATTATCCTCTTGAGGATAAAGTAAATTGAATTTAGAACATCGTGTGCACGTTAGTAAATATCGCTCGTCTATGAAGTTTGTGAATTAAAAACATCATTAAAACCTATTTACTTCTACCTCTATGGTGCCGAATTTCCATACAACCGTTTTTAATTTGTTAAAAACTCACACTCGTAACCTTCTTAGTGTACTTTTTTAATTTGCTTTGCGCGCACCATTTTCTTTCACGTAAAATATTACACTCAACTTAGGTAACTGTAGCAACGTTACTTTCAATTTTTCTTAATTATACAGGACCTAAGTATTATTTGTTAAGATTATTCTGTAATACTTACCTTTCATAATGTAGTAGTTAATACCTAAACTGAAATAAAATTATCTTGTGATTTTTTTTGCATTTAGTCATTTTCTCGCTGAGGTGGGATGAAAAGTTACGTGTTGCACTCGAGTGAAAAGATTTTTCACCTCGCGCTCTTTTGATTCCCTCGCTTACGCTCGGGATTCTAATTTTTAAATCACTCGCTGCGCTCGTGATTCAATTTGAGACTCCTTCGCTTGCTCGGTCTAAAAATATGATTTAAGTTTTTTTTTATTCCCGCAGGAACTCTATTATTTTTCAGAATAAAAGTAACAAACAAACTTTTACATATTTTATGATATTAAGGAGCATAATTATTATTTTTAGTTAATTATTCCTAACTTGAAGTCAGGGGTGAAGCACTATGCTCAGTAAAGGGCTGGTTGAACATATGAGTAGGTAATCTTAAAAATCACAAAAATAATTTTTGCAAATACATATAAAATCTTTTTCTTTAAATATCTTGAACTTTCGCTGGAAAAAGTTTTTTTATATTTTATTAATAAAATAATATCCAGGTAATATCCAAATAAATGCACAGTGACATTTTGATAGAATTTAATAGCTGTTGAAGTACCTAAGTTACAGTTAAGTAAGAAACAACTTTGACAAAATGTTCAAATGACAATCACTTTAGCTTTTACAGCACCTTAATGAGCGGTAAAGGTTAGGTGTAATAGTAACAGTACCAGCTAAAATTGTGAATTAATTTTACTTTTAGACGTGACTTTGGCTGTTACTTGCGATGAAGAAACTGGCCGTAAGCTGTAAAGATGACCGGTGTTCTGGCCGCCCTTCAACCTCCATTACGAAAGAAATTGTCAAAAAGGTTGAGAATCTGGTTTTGGAAGACAGAAGAATAACCATAAAGCATTTAGCTGAGATCCTAAAGATATAATTTGGTAGCATTAAATCCATTTTAATTGATTCACTGTGGTTCAGAAAAGTACAGCAAAGTACTTGGGTATGACGCTAGATACAAAGTTACGATGGAAAGCTCATGTTAAAAAGAAACGCGAGGAGTTGGAATTACGTTACAAAAAAATGTACTGGCTGCTTGGAAGGTTTTCAACGATTTTGTTATACAAGCAAGTTCTGATGATGGCCGTCGCTCGCGTCCGTAGGAGTTACCACCTAATACTATTAGGCCTGCCCTACATCTGCTCCCTGGCTGTTGCTAAACGAGCGACAACACCGAACAATAAGCGGCGGTTAACTATCCTGTGCCTGGGTTCCCACAAGCCCTGAGGGACCCCTCCCCAAATCCCCTCAAAACAGTCGTGGCAGTAGTACCTTGGGCAAGTACTGCGAGAGCTCTTCCCAACCGGCACACTGCACAGACACTTTTCTACACTTACACACCCATTCATACAGACAGGCACATAACACACAGACAGCAACAACTCAACACCGAACAATGGGCGGTGGATACCATCCCATCATCGCAAGCTTGCTTGCGTCGGCTAGCAGGCTAGTCCAAAAGTCTGCGGGTAACACCTAGGGGAAGTGTTACCGCTATTTTCCCCACTCAATGCAAGGTGCAACACATACCGTGCCGATGGATGCATGACTGGGGGGTGCCCAGTCGCAAACGGTGTCTCCTCGATACCAGGGCGCCTCGAGGAAGTATTTTGCCCTTCGGACGGCAAGCGGGGTTCTGCCGTCCGTGACTAGTATTCCCTAGCTTCTCGTGGGACTTGTATGGATAGTAACGAATTGGACCAACAACTCTCTTCTACCTCGCGTGGACCGTCTCCAGGAGCGCAGAGACCTGATGCGGACTTTGAAGTGCCTGGAACTTTTTCTATGACTCAGAGGTACCTGGACCCAGCTCACACAGCATGGAAAGTGAACTTGTGGATGAAGGAGGTGACACTACCTCTGACACGCCCTTGGGATCTACCTCTGCGAGTGGGAACCAACCACCCAAGTCTAAAAAACTTTGTGGTGCGGCGCGAAAGCGCACGAGGGCGTGGTTTGTCTGGTCAGGCGCACGCGCAAAAAAGAGAAAGGGCAGGCAAGCGAAGGAGACCCACTCCGCCCAAGGCAGCTCAGCGCCTGAGCCGGCAATGGGTCAGCCTTCGCCCCAGTCCGTCGTCAAAAGGGCGAAATAATGTCTTCCCAAGGCACTTCGGTGAGGTTCCTCAAAGCGAACCTCCACCACCACTACAGCCGCGGTGGTGGAGGCTGTCTTGTTGAAGGAAAGAGTAACCTCGCCCTAATACAACAGGCTTGGGTGTCAAACTCAACTATTCGGGCCTGAACGCCGGGGGTAAGTTACTTTATCACACCGGTGTACCGATGACCTGGCGATGGCGTTTGTTAATCTCAAAGGGTGGGAGGGGTCGAGGATACTCGTGTGCTCGGCCTACCTGGCCGTTGTGGACCTGGTTAAACGCCCACCATGAAGAATGGGGCAGCAGCGACACCAATGAACGAGGTGAGTACCTTTACGATTTCCTCCTAGCTAACTGCCTCCAAATAGTGAACAAAGGCTGCACTCCGACCTTCGTAACGAGTGCAAGACAAGAAGTTCTGGACATCACTTTCGCCACTACCAAACTGACAAGATAATATATTGACAGATGGCGGGTAAGTAACGAAAGCTTATGTCGGATCATCTGATAACTGACAACCGCTTCGATTATTGACACAGTTACTTTTAGGGATTTAAATTTCGGGTATGCTTTGATTAGATTTGCTTTGGAATCGCGAGTGCCGCAGAATTATTTCGCTTTGCGAAGAACCGAAGTGAATATGATCTAAGCTGACTGCCAACCTTGGTCATGGACTTATGACAAATAAGGAACACTATTTAGGAGTTCTCAAGGAACTCATGATATAAATTTTAATAGTTATGTTGAGGAAGTTGGATAAATAAAGAGTGATCCTATAACGATCGGATCTGAATTAGGAGAAAGCATTTTGTTTTTAACCGACTTCAAAAAAGGAGGTTCTCAATTCGACTGTATGTTTTTTTTTGTATATGTTACGCAATCATTCCGCCAATTATGAATCAATTTTGATGATTCTTTTTTTGTTTGGATCTATACTTCAGAGGTGGTCCCATTATAAATTTTATCGAAATTAATTTAGGGCTTTTTGAGTAAATCAACAAAAAAACAAAATATATACGGATAAACCCTGATAATGTTTTGGTTTGTGGTTCTCTTCAGCAAAATTATTGATGAGGACTTTCAATCTCCGTTTTAACTGTTAACACAGAAACATTAGCCAACAACAAAGAAGTAGGTACCTATACATAGTTTTGAAGTCGGTTTTCATTTTTTTTTTATGGGTGAGGAAGATGTTGGGGTGTGGTTTATTTAAAGAGAATGTAAGGTTTGGAATGTATGAATATTTAGATTGCATTGCATTGCAGAAGAAATGTTGAAGAAGAATTTGCGTCAGTTACAGCAGACGATTGAAGAAAATATGTTAGGCACGTGAAACGATTAGAAGAAGAACGCCAGAACAAAGATGGATTACTAGATGATCTTGCCCCATTTGTAATAAACGTCCAGGAATCTGACAGCGATGATAGTGATAGATGAGCCCATTGAATTTGAAGACATAGAATATTTAGATTTCGATTTTGATGATGACTGATTTCTTCTCAGACCAGGACACCTTTGGAACTCTCATAGGTTTAGTTTTAAGATACCGTAGTTAATTATCACCATCACATCTCATATTTTACTGACGTTCAAAAAGTAAACCTATTGAAGTGAAAACTTCTTTAGCCGCGTTGAGCACTTTTTGGTAGGGGGTAAACTTGTGGATTCCCGTCACCGACACCTCGCTGCCCCACACTGAAAAAAATGAATTTACTGAACAGTTTAGCTATTTTTTATTTAGCTAAACTTTAGTAGTTTAGCTTAATCAACAAAATACTTTGGTTACTAGTAGCTCATTAAGTATAGTAAAACATTTGTTCAGTTAATAAGTACAAAATTTTCGGTAATATTCTACTAAACGAATTTACTAAATGCATTTTTACATAACTGCTCGGCTATTATAGCTAACCGATTAGCTATAAGTAGCTTAATAATATTGTAGAATAATAATGTAGTGTTTTGTAGATTTTTACTTAACTGTTGTGGAGATTTCTGTTCAGTAGATTTTTACCATTTGACAAAGAGGGAATTTTTAGATAATTACTGAACAGACTGTTCAGGAGTGTCATTTCAAAAGGACTTATTTCCACTTTCGGAAAAAATTGAAGTAATGATGGGAATGCATTCTCAGCATTCGTTTGCACCTCTACAACGTGTTTATGAGCAATTCCTATAACTCTAGGGTTAGATTCCTTAACGAAAAGTAATCAAAAATGGCTAAGGAACATGTGTTCTAAAATGGGTATTTTCGGAGAAAATAATTTTTCTTTTATAAATAGATCCAAAATTGTTTCCCATATGCCGCATCCTTGTTTTTGCGACGTTGCCAAACTTAAATCATTGAATAATATCCTACGGTGTAACTAGTGATGTGCCAGTAGAAGCTATCTTGTCGGCATCGATAAAGTCTTGCCGCAAACGATAAAACATAAATTTTCCTCAGATTTATCTTTTACAGTTTACAGTTTGGCGATATTGAAAATCTACTACCTGATAATAAAAAGACTACACCGCTATTCATAAAAGGTAGGTATTATACCTAAGTAAAAAATGCTGACTCGAAATTAAATACGATTTAAATTCACTCAAGCTTAAATACCGGCGTATTTACCATACTCGAAATTAAAAACACACACAAGTCAATAGTAGGTACAATTCCGTCAATTTTTTTGTCTGCGCAAACGTAGGTCAGCAAGTTCCTACCTAATTAATATTTCGCTTTTATGTTTTGTAATACTACTAAACTTACTTAACTACTTTTCGTTTAATCCCTTGTTTGGTATTCGAACCGGAACCCAAGCTCGTAGACAAATTCTATTCCAAACCGTAGTCCCTAAAGTTCATAACTGGGTAATTAGGTAAAAAATTAAGTCCATCAGTAAGATTCTCCTATTTCGATATTGTTAAAAATAGCAAAGGCGCACCGCAATCCCTTAGTAAAAATGTTGCGACATTGTCGCTTTTTACATAAAGGTGTGTATAACATAAGTAGTCGGAAATATTTGAATTACTTTGTATGAAAACTGTTTTTTTTTTTTTAAATATTAAAAAATATTTCTTATGCAGTTCGATTCTTATAAGTGGTCTGCTCAATACCTCGAAGTTATAGGAATTGCTTATAAACACGTTGTATACTAATTTGTTTATTACAGAAACACCTAATTCCTTTGTAAATTTGACTTTCAATTTACGTATTCAAAACAAATACGCCTATTTCCACGTCATTACGTATTTATTTGCATTGAATTATAATAGTTCTACTACAAACCGACTTATTTCCATTTCATACATTTTTATAGTATAAAAATACCATAATTTTGTTTTGTTTTATCATATTAATTATCAGCAGGCAACTCCAAAGTGGCCAAAAAGGCCTAGAAGCCGGGACCGTAAAACCATAAATAAAAGAACTTTTTTTTTTATAAATGTAATTTACTGGTCTGTGGACATGAGTGACAGACTGTGACAAGGTGATTTTGTTTTGATCAGGTTCCAACCTCTATTTTGCGTAAAAAATAGCGGATGCTAAAGAGCGAAATTCAAGAGTGGCTTCGAGAGCATGGGATTGATTTTACACCACAAGAGTTCAAACCGGAGCTTGAAGTGGCCAGCATTTTTTTGCCCATTTTATGACCGAGCGGAAACACGAAACTATTGCATTCGTAGAACCAAAAACAATAACTCTAAAATAGAAAAAATTAAGAGAAAGCCATAAATTTCGAAATGGCTTAGAACAAAAATAATAAGAACCTAAAGTAAAAAGCACTTACAACGAACCACGATTTCTCAAAAAGAAACCTAAATTGCGTTTGGCCCATCGTAAAAGTCACAGGAACGTGAAATTTATTTAGAAATTTCTATATAAGTGCAGCAAAACGGACCATTAATTGCAACCACATGTTTGAGGGACAAGGGTCTTTAAATCTGGGAACTAAAAGGATTGTATGAGAAAAAAAAACCTAGAAAGAGAAAGAAAGCCGAGATAAGGAAGGGACGGGAACATTCAACGTGTTAGCCAATCAGATACCTTAAATTGAAACCTTCAGGGCGGGGCCTAAGATACATTTTATTTAGGCCAATATGACACTCCGTGCGTAGGGGAGAACCAATCAAGGATCGAGATTTTCGCTGGAAATTTTCTGTTTCAGACCATGGGCGTGACGAGACGCAACCATGGGACCTTTTAAACTAGTACTGAAGGTGAGCGAGCTGTAGAGGTCGAGAGACAACAAGATCACGGATATAGACCGGTCGAACAGGATACAGAGCGACGAGGTCGACGCTCGGTGAAAAAAACAAGTCGAGTCACGTACGCGAGATAGACAAAGGAAAGGTGAGGTGAGAACGGGTATAAAAGGTAGACGAATCGAACGAATATTCACAGTCACGAACGAGAAGCCGGCGCATCGAGATCAGAGTAAGCAAACTTGAATTATTTTGAATTTTAAAATGAACCGTGTCATAAACAGCGTAAACTCGGACGACGAGAATAACGACAGACTGGCGACGATTCCGGAAGAGATGAGCAAGAACGTGGCTCTCGAATATGACATGGGAATATACGAATGGGAGAAACTGAGGGAAGAATTGACATTTAATTATATGATAGAACAAGGGGGATTGGAGTCATTGAAAGAGATAGCGAATACGGAATCGGACGAAGAAATGGAAGAAGAAGATGATAATCTAGAAAAAGCACAGAGAGATTTAGCAGCTACTTTGAAAGAGTGGAACAATGAATATATCAAGTCGGTGCGTATAAAGAAGAGTCTACAAATGAAGGCGATTCAATTCATAACAGACCTGACGAACTCTTCGCTCAGCGTCAAGGATCTGAAAGACGAAATGGGCACCGCATACACTGCGATAATAATAGACAGTAGGAATTTGAGTATGGATTGGACGGAATTATTCGAAACACAAACGGATAAAAAACAAGCATTGGCCGAGTGTCTTTTGTACGCGAGTATATTCATTCCGGCGATGATAATCAAACACCACAAGACGTTGACGGCGACGAATATATTGAAACTCGTGAGCTGGCCGATAGTTCACATCGAGTGGTACGCGAAAATCAACGGACAGAGGAGATTCACGAGACTCAATATACCGAAGGGAGAGATTCAGTACTTCGAGATGAAGACGCAGCACTTCAAAAAGGACGGACAGAACTGGTGGATACAGTTGGCGAAACCGATGAGCGTCACTTACAAGAACAGTCGCGGAACGGAGGTGAGATATCACGCAAAGACGAGCAAATTTTATTCAAACGGAAGGACGGTGCAAACGAATTGGACATTAGAGAAGAACGCACTCGTGATGACAGAGATACAGATCATATTTTACTTTTATACAAAAACAGTGCTGATGAGAAGCGTACAGATGTGGAACTTTTTTGCATGTGCTGTGACGCGTATGACGTAGTAGTAGTAGTAGTGGACGATAATGAACAGTGTAACCTAACCTAACCTAACCTAACCTAACCTAACCTAACTGAAGATCGAAGAGATTCATTCAAGATTCTAACCACAGTTCGGGGCAGAGTGAAAATTCCAGATCGAGTTTTCCCGGGCTCATCTATTTTGAGGAACAGTGATTCCTCTAGTTAAATTTGGAGTGTAGATAAAGTTGTTAATCCTTGATCTTACTAAAGTTCTAACCTAAGATTGTATAAGCAGTGTGTATCGAGTCGGCAGGGATACTGAATGGTGACGTACCCTATTTCATTGTATTTAATTAGGCTATTGAAAATAGTTCTACAACTTTAAGCTTTTAAAACTGATTAACCGATATAATTAAGTAAAATGAGTCCAGAAGGTGCCCTAGAAATCTTATATCATTCTAGATGTAGATTAGGTTCCGAACCTTGGACCTTAGTAGAATGGACCGTGGGGTTATTGGGTGGATTTGTAATTTTATACCTAATCACCGTATCGTGTATACGGTTTTGTAAGAAGTTGGGTTACATTGGGATTAGACCTCGAAATGAAAGAACATCGAGGTCAGATAGTTAGGAGAGATATACCGAAGTGGTTGACTAAGGCAAGTTGTGAACTAGATTCAATGTATTTAAAACGAATACTTAATTTAGATTGTGTATATATATATGAAATGTGTGCAGCGTGTCACCGTATATCCTCCTCCTTTACCGTTTTGTCTTAGAAATATGGGTATTGATATTCTCTTATTTTTATGTGTGAATGTATAATGATAAGTTGTAAATAAATCCAGAGCGTATGGGTTTTTCTTTGAATGTTGCTTTTCCCCTACCAAGTTAGCATGCTCTAGGAAGCAGCATTCGGCGAACTTCAGGTGGGAAAAATCCGTCTGGACTTCGTCTAAATAATAAAACCCAGTTTTTCTCTCTTTTATATTTGAATTACTCAAGTGTGTAAATAGCAATTTATTGACCTGAAATAAAAAACCATTGAGTAAAATTGTGACCTCTTTTATTATTATTATTATTTAGACCTTTCTCAGAGAATTCGCATGATGGAGGTTGTAAAGTCAGGGATATGTCAGCCACAATATAATTTATGGTAATACCATGTGTGTGAAATCGTAATATATATGTGCCCGACTAGACTGAAACCGCTCCAATATTAGAATTCTCTCATACTACCTATATAAATCACGACTCTTACTATTAAGCAAAGCTTAGGCTAGTTCCTTTTTTTTCAGCAGTACATCCAATTTACAATATTAGCTCTTATCCAACAGCAAATAGGGAATAGAATTAAAATTAGCAAACCAACGCAGTCAGATGGAACGACACTTGTCAATATACACATTGATTTGGTAGGCAAAAATGCGCAATAGTTAGGATAATGCGATGTTTAATTAACTGAAGCACACACGACAACGAAGGTTGAAGGTATTTGTCGAGTTCGAACCTCGAACTCCGAATAAGTGGCAGGCGCGCTAACATCGAGGCTATCACGGCGTGCAAACAGTACCCTGTGAAACGAGCATCTTCGAGTAACGGGCCGTGAGTGAACGAAAGGGACAGGCACAGACCTTTTTCTTGTGTGTCATTGTTACGCCGTTTTCCAGGAATTATAGGAAGGCGTTACGTACCGGCAAAACTGTGGGACACTGAAAGTATTAATGTGAGAGGATTATTAATTCGATATCCTTGACTTATAAAGTCGGATTTAATGGAAAAAGGCACACGGTCGCTTAGGCGGCATCCTGGCGGCAGAGCTTCGGCACACCAAAACACGCCATGTCTTTACAGCTTCGACCTCAGTTGTGTCTAAGTTGGCCAACTTAGACACAACTGATAAATACATATAAATATATACACAATTATACCATGGTAAGGGGCGAGCTATTTATCTCAAGAAAAGAACCTAGTCGCTCGCGACAGGGAAACAAACGCTTCGCAGCGTATAATAGAGAGGTCGACTGTGCCCCATAACAATGTTAAAAGGCTGGACACCAGCGTAGGGTCTCCCCGTGCTAGTAGAGGCTCTGGTCAGTAGAATGATGGCCATATCGGCAAATACATGTATCAACCGACCCTTCATCCAAGCCAGAACGCGTAACCTAGCTGCCTTTTCCTCCTCTAGGATTTCATCCGAGAGAGTTGAGTGAGTCAAAATAGTAGTTCTCTGAGACTAAATTCATCACTTAATCCGTAAAAATCTGGTAGTTTGATTGGGAACGTCTACATTGTCCGCCCGACGAATTGTGCCTGCCATGTATTTGGCCATACGTGAAGTAACACAAGACTCCGAATACAAACAGTGTCCCTAAGTTCTGCCGATTTATTTTCTTTAGAATTTCCTCCTTATAGCTAATTACAAACATCAAGCAGAGACGATCACCGTGCCATCACAAGCTCTTACAAAAGGTGCGTCAACATCGACCGGAAAAAGCATATCATTTGGATCAAATGGCTTTAGAGCATGGTCATGAAGTTATCCGCTTGCCGCCTTACCACTGTCAGTACAATCCCATCGAGTTGGTGTGGGCTCAAGTAAAAAATGAAGTTGCAACCAAAAACAAAACCTTCAAGATAGCTGATGTCAAGAAGTTAGTCGATGAAGCCATTTCCAATGTCTCTGTTGAAAATTGGCATAAATGTGTGGAGCATGCAGAATTGCTTCAAGATTAAGACTTGAGAAAAGCACATTTATGCGAAGAGTTCATCGTTCATGTGGATGATGATGACGATTACGACGAGTCAGACATAGAATTTTAATTTTGTATTTTTAGTTTTATATATACGTTCGTATGTTTACATATTTAATATGCTATGTTATAATTTTATTGGTAATTTTAAAAAATCTAAAAAAAATAAACGTGTTTTTATTTCTATCACCCATTTAAAAAGATACCAAAAAAACAACTATCGATATCACTCATCGACTGCAGTAATGCACAGGGGCCGTGCCATAGGGCCCGTGAGTGGGAAAGAGAGCGAAACACTCGAATGATTTATGGCCGAGTCTGCAGCGAGATAATAACACTTTTATAGTGAACACGTGCAAGCAATAAATACCGAAACCTTTTGTTTTGCACTCTTTCAAAAGACTCATTGACAAACAATTTTATGTTATAGAGGTTGTGGAAACATTTCTTTAAGTTACTGAGGGCCAATACAGAGATTACTTATTTAAGTTATTGAGGTTTTAAGCTCTGATGGGAAGGGAACATATTAATTTTTGAAGTTATAGAGGTTTTTAAGTTACCGAGGTTCTACTGTATATCATGTGGGGTAACATTGGATAGTTTTTTAAAGTAGCATTCCGTCATTCCCTTAATTATGTTTTAGTAAAACCGTTTTATTATTCACAGATAATGTGAACGATGATACCACTGACACTGTCGCCTTCATGTCGCTCGCCTTCCTGATGAACACCAGCACAGTCCGCAAGCAGAAAATCAAGAAGCAGTGGAGACCATCAAAGATAGAATCGCTCGAAAGCTTCATCACCCACATCCCAACGGCTACTGATCTGGAGGCTTCTCTCACACTAAGGAGAGAGAAATTCGCATCTTTGGGACACAGTGTGCAGACGTACATCGTTATAATTGGTGACACCCTCAACACGATTCACACGAGGTACATTGTCATCAACAATATTACATACTCGCCAACAAAGGACGTACAGTATTCCCAAATTAATAATGCGCATAGAAATCTTCGTCACTGTTCGGCAACGGTCGTATTCCCCGAGCATCGGAAGACGATATGTATATAGAGTGGTTAAGTGCATTTTCTTCATGCATAATTTAGTAGAATTATGTGTTTTGTGCTAAAAGAGATAAATATTGACTTATCAGTAACAAAATTTGATTCGATAATTCCATGTTAGTAAATAGCGAAGAAAACCACACGATTCCGAATATGCTACAATCTTTGTAGAATTGATTTGGTGTGTAATAGCAGCTCCATATAATTCCACACGGAGAGAACACGTGCAGTCACCACCAATATATAAAGACGACTGATTTACCTTTGACTGACAGTGACCGGCGACCGCCGCGCCGCCGACCGCCCGAACTGTTTTCGATTGTTTACACATGATATTGACTCCTATTTCTTTCGAACAAGGTGCAAAATGCTTTAGGGCTCTTACGATTCAATAATTCGGGTGTTTCCGCGAATACGAC
This sequence comes from Erebia ligea, assembly GCA_917051295.2. Taxonomy (NCBI): domain Eukaryota; kingdom Metazoa; phylum Arthropoda; class Insecta; order Lepidoptera; family Nymphalidae; genus Erebia; species Erebia ligea. Next base: position 8,186,524 of record OU785241.1, read on the forward strand.
AATTAGCGAAGATCTGCATGTGCATTATTAATTTGGGAATACTGTACGCTACAGTTCTTCCTCAATCATACACGCTGTCGATGCTTGCATCACAACGTGCAATCTTTAAGGAAACACATAGATGATGTAATCGTCGTTCCAATAATAAACAATTCTGATATAGTAATTTTAGCAGAAACGTGGGCCAGTTCATCGGATTCTTTCAAAATTAATAATTTGGATATTATCTCTAAGACTCACGGCCCAAATCTAAATTCGGCAAACCGCGGAATGGGTATGATCGCATTAAAGAATATTCATATCCCGAAAATCAACGCAAGCGTATTTCAAACATCGTGTGGGAAAGGGTATAGTGAAGGCATTTCTTTTGATTTAATTGGGATTTATAGATCCCCTCGATGTAAATGGAATGATTTTTTAGATGCAATGAATAATGTAATATTTGATGGCAGAACACTCCCGTTACCTCCAACAATAGTGTGCGGGGATTTCAATGTTGATTTACTAGAACATAATGAGAACGCACCTTTAAAAAAATATTTTGACCATATAGGTTTAAAGTCAAAATTTTCTCATGTTGTTACCACAACGGGTTATACTCAAATAGATAACGTGTTTAGCAATATTGACTTAAATGAAATGACTATTTAGTTACCATAGCCCTTTATGGATACAATTTCGAATTGAGTAATAGATTTTATCAAAACTACCCGAAAAGCTAGAATAAACTCTCATGGATTTATATAAAAACTAAAACAGACAAAAAATTAGTATACCTACAACAAACGTGATTTTCTATTATAGATGATAGTACGGAACCCTTCGTGCGCGAGTCCGACTCGCACTTGGCCGATTTTTTTCTTGATACATCATGGAGGTCGTGAACAATGGCGTTTCCATGACTTAATCCGTTACCATCCCCGCGAAATTGGAGTGAATGGAGATTTAACTTTAACAATTAATCATAAGATTTGATGCGGTCCCTAATTAAATTGTATTTAGATGGATTTTATCCAAAACTGTAGGAAAAGTTGACAAGGCAACTTTTGGGTTATTACTTAGCAATTTTTTTTGTTGTATTTAGATCGGTAGAAATACTTATTATAATTAAACTTAACTTAACAACTTAACTGTCCCCATGAGATGGTCATAGTACCTCCCTATTTTTAAGTCGGTTAAAAATTTCGAACAAACAGCGGGCCACAATAAATCTCACTTAGAAATAATTCAAGGGTTTTAAGATATTTGGAAAGTTGAGATTTCTTAAAAGGCACAATAGAAAAAAGTTTGAAGTAATTTAAAACAAAGGAGCAGACAGTTTTTAATGGCGCAAATGTGTTTAAGGCCATAAAATTCGAGGCTCAAACGCAAGTTTAGACGAAATAGGCAATAAACCATGGGTTTTTTGCTCAATTCAAAATCCCTAAGCAGGACGTCAGACAAAGTTAACATTTACCAGATGTGAATGCATAAAAAAATATAAACCTAGCCGTGCTGTGGGAGTTTAGAAAGCGCGGGAATCTAAGAGTGGAAGGCGTGACTTTGAAACGACTTTATCCTAATTGGTCATTTCATAACCGAAGCAAATTCAATAACCAATCACCGTAAACAGTTGACTCTGGGGTTTTTTTCCAATTTTACAGGGATGATGACGGGGATAGAAGGAGCGCGGCTTCGGGAAAGGCAAGCTGCAACATTCAATCGCGAGCCACGAGTGAGTGCGGCCATCAATGAGCATCCAATGCTCGATTGCGAACGTGGATGGGTGCTTTAGCTTTAAAGTAAAGTCTAAATTCGATTAGATCTAAGTTGTAAAAGTCAAATAAAGTGCGACGGAGAAAGTAATAAGTATAGTGAATTAAGTGAGGCAACCACGTGAGGCGGTTCCCGAAATTCGGTAATGTACTTAATTTGATTATAAACTAAATTGGTTGAGCAGATTTACAGTGCTAGATAAATTTTACGTAGAAAGAAATAGTGAAATCATCACTTGCCTGAATTAAGATAAATATGGATCCTGAAATTGGGTTAGATATTTTATATCAGTTTGGACTAAATAATAGAGGCCGGAACTGACTTTATCTAGACTGGGTAGTTGAGTCGTTAATATTGATGTTTATTATATGCCTCTCCATGGCATTATTATGGCATGGCATGGCATGAATTTGGAGGAACGTAAAGACCTGATATTGCCAAATATTCCCTAGCTTCGAGCTAGAGGCACACCTGATGCAGGTATAGAATTGGGCGAAATTGACTAAAAGGATAGACCAAATTTCCAACCTACTTGTAAATCTGTCTCGGCTCATTATAAATGTATAATTGTAATCGATTATAAAATTATGGTGTGACTTACCTCTTTTAATCACGTGTGTAATTATGACTATAAAGTAGATATCATCCAATTATGTGCATGTATGTACTAGAATTAAGATGTACTTAGTATTTATATAGCCGAAAGGGTTTTTCATTTGAAGCTTCTATTTTCCCTTTGTTAGAATGGCTGTTTAGGAATGGAAGTTTCGGCCTAGATCTTAGATGTCCCCACATTTTGATCTGGGTCTAAATAAACAAAGAGATTCTTTTTTGCTTCACTCAAATGTTGAGTAAAAGAACAAGTTTATTAAAATAAACAAACTTAGAATCACAGACATATTTTTTATTACTATAGATTAATATTCCTCCTAGGGTGTTTAATAATGGAGATTCGTTCAGACTCAATTTCTCTTATTATGGTAAGGTTTCAATGACGTCACTATTCAAAACTTGTGTAACGAATCGAGTAGAAAACCTCCAATAATAAACCCCTAAAAACCCTACCGAATCACGATTCTTACGTAGACAGATCAAGTTAGACAGATTCCTTGATATTACATTAATCAAGATTAATAGAATAAATTCTATACTAGGATCAATTAATTCAACCTTTTAGGACTGCCAGAGTTCCCTCAGAACAGAGCAGAAAATACAGCAGGTCAATATACATGCAGTCTATGGAACTTTGACTTGAATTGCCTTACGAAACGAATAGATTAGATTTGAGAGCCTTTACTAAAGATTAATCAGGGTAAATGAATCACAAAAGATTCCGTTAGTACAAAACCTTTGTACCTACTCAACGTGTCGGCGGGTACCTGAGAACGAGACGCAGATGGCGGACGAGCGGCGAGTGAGATAAAGGTAGGGTCGCCGTCCTATTGTTTCACATTTTACCAAATTTATTTCATAGGGTGACCATGATTATGTTGCAAAATAAGGGACAAGACAGGGTGATAGGGTGACTATGAAAATACCAAAGAAATAGAGACACTGAAGTTGATTGGGTTTTAATACATTAATATTCCTGACTCAAAATGGTCAGCGTTATTGCTGGATGGTACACGGTTCGGTGGCATTTCGGCGGTGGTGTTTCGGCACAACCATACACGCCATGTCTTTGCAGATTGACCTCCGACCGTTGGTTTGGCCAAATCAATATCTAATGAATAAAACAAATATAACTATAAAATCCATGGTTATGGGGCGAGCTTAGGCTCAATAAAAGAACCTGTCTTCGTGACAAGGCACCTAATCCGCTTCGCAGCGAAAAGGAGGTCACTGCAGCCCCCATAATACGGTTCAGAGCCATATTGTTTGGCGTAGGATTCCCCTGTGCTAGCAGAGACACCAGTCGATTATGATGGCCCAAAAGAGGCAAATACATTGTGTCAACTAACCATTCATTCTACTCGACTCCAAAAATTTAGTCTACTTAGTTCCTCCTTGGGATTTCCAGAGAGTTGATGGATTATTACATAACTCATTTTAAGTAAGCTCACAGTCACATCGCGAGAAAATTGGTAGAATGAGTTGGTAAGTCCACAATGTCCACCGAACGAATTGAACGAACTCATTTAATGGTGTCCAGTATATAACAGGTTTCTGCCGGATACCGAAGTGTCTCTAGTCCTGGAGTGTTTGCTTAAAATTTCCTCTAAAAATACAGAATCACATAACAACTAGCTAGACGATCCACGCCGTACCATCACACCCATACAATACAATTTACAACTACCCCAAGTCCATCGTGTTTTCTTTTTTGATAGGTTAATAACATTCACATTCTCGTATGTAAATATAATTCATAAAAATAATTGATGTTTTTTTTTTATTTTATTTATTTTATTTATTTGCCTCATATATGACACATGGACGTGGATAAAATATTCCCGTTTCCCACGTTCTATGAGTCATATCTGCACACACCAACTATAGACAATAAATTGACAAATTACGAACTGTCACTGCTCTAGAAAAAGTGCATTGCTATTTGAGGTTATACTCGTAATTTTGTTTTCATTAGTTATTTACTAAAATGGCGAGAAAAATTTACACTACGGAAGATATAGTACGTTATTTAGAAAATTCTGATAACGACGAAGACCCATTCAGTGGAGGCAGCGATGAAGAATACCAGCCCGACGAAGCCGATGAAGACAGTGAGGATACAGAGGTAATTGCGAATTTCATAGCGAGTACTTCAAGTGCAGTATTACCACAACCGCCAACTCCAGGATCGTCATTTGAACCTGAGCCTAACTCAGAATGGAAATCTCATGTTTTACCGATAGGCAGGGAAACCTTCACAGGCAGTCAAGGGGTACAAAACATGGACGCAATACTTGATGATGGACAGGTTTCGTTGACAAAAATATATGAATATTTTGTACCCGATACCTTGATGGACGATATGCTAATTCATACCAATAATTATGCTCATTTATTGAAGCAGATACGTACAGCTCAATTCAGCAGGATGAAAAGGTGGAAAGACGTAACTAAAGAGGAGATGAAGACTTTTTTTGGTGTAATAATGTACATGGGTCTCAATCCAAAACCTTCTATTGAGCATTATTGGAAACTAGATGTGCTGTACTATAACCCGCTCATGCACAGAATCAATATGTCTTACAACAGATTCACTACAATACTCAGGTGCTGGCACTTCACTGAAGTTGATATAGGTGCTATAGGAGCACAAAGGACGCATAAAATTGATCCACTAATACACAAAGTTGTGGATAATTTCCGTAGCCTCTATTTACCTGGTGACGTTATAGTTGTGGATGAATCCATGGTAAAATTTCATGGTAAACTGATTATTCGAACCTACAATCCTGCCAAAACCGACCGCTACGGCATGAAGATATACAAAGCTTGTACTGTAAATAGCTATACATGGTCTTATCAGATTTATTCCGGCGTGTCAGAACAATTAGAAGGTCTTGATAAGCCTGGTTCTACTGTAATCCAACTAACCGAACCACTTCTGAATGACGGCCGTCTTATTGTCGCCGATAATTACTATACCAGCGTTCCGCTGGCAACGTACCTCAAAGAACAAAAAACTGACCTTTGCGGTACCTTACGTAAAAACAAAAGATATCTTCCTGAAGACGTGATTCAGAAAAAACTGAAACGGGGAGAGCAAGTGGCAAGGCAGAAAGACAACCAATATACTGTTCTAAAATGGCGTGATAAGCGAGACGTTCTGATGATCTCGACCTGTCATGGTGATAGTACATCAAAGGTTAAAACGAAGAGAGGAGATGTTATAAAACCCGATGTTATAATTGATTATAATGAAGCAAAAAAAGGTATAGATATATCTGACCAACTAGCATCTTTTCACTCTCCTTTACGCAAAAGCCTAACCTGGTACAAAAAAATCGCCGTTGATCTTTTGTTCCAAGTTGCTGTTATAAATGCTAGGTGTATTTATAACGAACTGGCACCAGAATTGTCTGTTTTGAGTGTTCAGGAACATTTAGTTTGGTATTTTCTCGGGCCAGCAGCGTGGACTACAATACCTAACGTGCCTCAAATGCCTTCGCTTTCTCTGACTCCCAGATCTTCAGCTACCACTTCTTCATCTGGCCATTGTCTTCAAGAAATTCCGCGAAATACTACAAACAATAATTTAGTACGGAAAAGATGTACTGGTTGCTATGTAAAATTAAAAATTCAAGGGAACTTGGCTCGAAAAGCCAAGCAAGTGCACACAGAGTGCAAAGCATGTAAAAAAGCATATTGTTTGGATTGCTACAACGAAAAACATGTGTGACTGATTGGTTTCTGTAATAAACATAAGAAATTTCCTCAATAAACATTTTTATTTCATTGTTATTTGTTTTATTTTGTACCAAATACAAGGCCTGATACAGTACGCGCGGCGAAAGTTTGGCTTTGACCGTTATTGCGCAGAAATCAGAAATTGGGTATCAACGGGCAATTAGCGGGGTGTGGGGCGGGTGTGTAGGCGCACGCGGTGCTCTGATTGGCGCTCCAGTCGTTCCCTGCCTCTCGCATCGATACGACGTACCACGCACTCCTGTTGTACAATCACGTTCACAAGTGAATTGCTTTTTTCGTTAATTGTTTATTGTTGTCGATTGTTATTATTTGTTGAGTTTGTTTGTTTAAGTTTGTCAGTTAAGTTTTTTTTGTTAAATATTAAAAAGTGATTTGAAAATGCGTAAAAAAAACATTGTTTTAAAAAGGCAAGCACGGAAAATGATATATGACGTGAATTGTTTTTTAAAGAAAGAAGCTGACGAATGTGTCGATTCATTGAAGCAAATTCGAAGTCAGATTGAGGAAGTTGCTTCTTTACTCAGTCAGTCGGAGAATAACCAAACTATACAGACTATGCAGGTAATGAAAACGGAAACTGTTTCTAAATTAAATTGTGTAGTCAGTAAATTAGCTAAAATTCAAAAACGGACATCGGAGGCCACTAAGACTTCAATTGGAATTGTAAAAAATATCGCAAATCAAGCCAAGAGTTCCGATTTGCTAATTACTTTCAGAACACCTGGAAAAAAACGTCCCAGAGCTAAACCAGTTACGAATATTGATAATTTTGACCAAGGTATTATAAAAAGATGTATACACAATTTTCACAAGACGAATAATGAACTTCCCACCATTGGGAAACTAAAAAAGAAACTTGAGGAAGATATAAACTTTAAAGGGTCAGAAACAAGTCTTCGTGTAATTGTAAAGGAGTTAGGATTTCGCTGGAAAAAAACAGAAAACAACCGTAAATTACTAATAGAAACATCGAATATCCGATTACAACGCATTGAATATTTAAGTAAAATAAGAAAATATCGACAAGAAGGAAGACCCATTGTTTACACAGATGAATCCTACGTAGATTCATCGCACTCAACAACCAAAGCCTGGAGCGATGGCCCTACGGAAGGACTAAAAAAACCCATTTCTAAAGGACAACGAGTCGTGATAGTCCACGCAGGATCTGAAGCTGGGTTTATACCAAATGCTTTATTAACTTTTAAAGCCGGCACCAAAACAGGGGACTATCACGACAACATGAATTACGAGAATTATGAAAAATGGCTTAGGACACAATTAATTCCCAACCTACCACCCAATTCTGTAGTGGTTGTCGACAACGCTTCATACCACAATAAACAATGGGATTTAGCACCGTCCTCCAATACCAAAAAAGCCGATATGCAGAATTGGCTAACTGATAAAGGCATACAATATGATTCAACAATGCTCAAGCCACAATTGTACAACTTGATAAAAGCTAATAAAGAAAGATTTAAAACTTTTTCAATAGATCAAATTTTAGCAGAAGCAAACCATAGCATATTGAAATTACCGCCTTACCATCCAGACCTCAACCCCATAGAAATGGCAGGGGGGGCTACTATTAAACAATATGTAGCTAGCAAAAATGTTAAATGGAATTTACAAGAATGTACCAAACTTATCAAAGAAAAAGTATCCTTAATGGGTGCCCAGGAATGGGGAAAAATATGTAAAAAGGTAAAAGATATAGAAGAAGAGTACGTCAAGAGTGACCATGTAGTTGATTTACTTACCGAGCAATTTATAATTCGCGTCGATGATAGTTCCGAAGACGATGATTCTGATGATGGTTATGAAGATGATTATGATGACAACTGCAACCGAGGAAGCCCTGAACCCGGACCCTCAACAAGCAAAAGACGTTGCACAATTTCGTGTCGCGGCAGCACCACTGGACCATGCGGTGATTTCATAGAAGGCGTTAAACCTTTAACTGATTCAGAATCTGAATAGCACTGCTGCTAAGACTTTTTTTAATGTTAACTTTTGTATTTAATAATTATTTTAAGTTTTCTTTTGTTTGTATGTACCAATTTTACATGTATCTTGGAATAAATAATTTTATTAAAAAACAATTATTTAGAATTTTCATCGCTGTCTCTGTAAACTTTAAAAGGAAATAAACATTTTATATAAGTAAAATAACTATCAATAGTTTTAATAAATGAAGAAGTTTATCTATTTCGTATTATTTTCTAGCATTATTACCACTGTACATGAATTTTGACCCACTCAAATATCCAACCTGGTACATAAAAAAGGAAAAGTATTGTGTGCGTGACAGTACCCATGCGCAGTAATCCCCTCCACCCGAAGGTCAAAGCCAAACTCTCGCCGCGCGTACTGTACCATCTATATAAAAAAAAAATTGCGAAATTTTATTTTGTTTTCTTATAGGTTAGGTTTTTTGCTATACGTTCACATAATTATAATTATAATATTACTCCACGCTCATAACAAAATTATGTGCCAAAGTTGTATAAAAAAATGAGTCACCTGTGACTCTTGAACTTATTTCAAAAGTTCTCCGTGAGTCATATGTGACTCATTGGACAGTTAAGTTGTTAATATTGTAAAACAATTGTCGATGTGACACATAAGTAATTTAGTTTATTTCTCTCTGTCTCTTTTTTTTGTAAACAAGTAACACGATGCTAACCTTTGCTCAAAATTTTTGTTGGAATAAATACCTATATTATACTTTGCTTATTTAATTTTTATCTTCTTTAGTTAAAACCTCCAACTAGGATAGCACAATTATTACTATTACCTTTTGGAAAGCCCTCCCTTGCGATTAAAGGTTTGGTATTTTGCCGCCTGGGATATCTGGTGCTTTGGTGCCTGACTGATAGGTGCTCCTATTTGTAATCGGTGAGCTGGCGCCCGGAATTCTCTATTTTTTTAATAATACATACTTATAAATTTGCTCACTGAATCAATGAAACAACTTGAACAGTATGAATAAACATTTATTTCCCATAATGCCCAATTAAAATTTCTATTCTAATTTATATTTATTTCATTTCTTTTTTTTTGTGTTTGTAATGAACAAACACAAATTTTATCTATTAAGTACACCATGCTCAACTTACGCTTTTCAAATCCTAATAATTTATTAACTTCTACTAATACTATTTGCACACTATTCATCTAGTTGAATGTTTACCACCAACTTTATGTACAACATTCTGGCAAATAAATGATTATTTATTTAGAAGAAACAGTACCTCAGTTTTCTGCATAACTTAAAAAAATGTATGGAAAGCATATGGCCGAAAATTAAATATGGGAGTTAGTTAACAGCCATAAAATTGCAGTCAATAATTTTGAGTTAACATTTTTAAAATTTAACGATAACTGACATTACATAAGTATGTTATTAATTTTTAACCTCCAATGCAAAAATAGGGGTGTTATAAGTTTATAGTTTGTATTTGTGTCATTGTAGCTCCCAAGCGAATGGACCAATTTTGATGCGGTTTTCTTTGTTTGAAAGCTGACGTAATCGAGATGGTTTAGTGTACCTAAACCACCACAACTGATAGGTATGTTAAAAAAGCCAGGACCTGTTCCAATACTGTCCCACGACAGTGAAAAAGAAATTGTGGATATATTGCGGAGGAGCTATGACCGCTCAAGTGAAAAATTGCTCAACTAGCCCGCCCTACCCTACTTGTAACGAGAAGTATGATCAGAGGCTACTCCAGTAGGAAAAGAACTACCTATAAAGTGATATCTGAAATGTAGGATCATACTCCAGCAGAATGGCTGTCCTACAGCTGCTGCAAGCTATGCATAACGTGACCATACGTCCCGGTTTCAGGCAGCCTGTCCCGGTGTCCTCAGCGAAGCCAACATAGTCCCGGTTTAGCAAGCAGACCCAACGGTAGTTTAAAATTTATTTTTTCCAAATGACCAAAATATGGACCAGTGATAAAACACAGTTAAGTGTCGCAGTACTGAAAGCTATTCTGATTACGAAAATAAATATAAATAAATCATGTACTGAGTTACACACGTATATAAAAACAAGACCCCATATTTTTAAAAAAATTTGTTCAGCCGACAAATACAAAAATACGACTTAGAAGTCACGCCACTACTGGGGGCTTAGTTAGCAAGTCATGCTGACTTAACTATTTTGTGTTTAGAGCTTTGATTAAGTATTTTGTGTTATTCTATCTTCTTTAATAAAATACTTGTAAAACACTAAAAACTATTTTTATTATATATTTCCGCAGATGTGTCTGACAAAATAAATAAATGGTCACGTTAGCTATGCACCAAACAATTTAAAATTCAAATGTTTTAATTAACTTTTACAAGTGCTTTTGAATAGTCAAATGAATCTACCACCCACCGCCATAAAAGAATGATAAGTGCAGCAAAATACAATGTTCCACAAAGCATACATTCCACTTTGTATAATACCATGTTTTGTTGTGTTTTAACTCCCATAGATTTTTTATTTTTAAGACTTTCAATTTATTTATTTATTTAAAACATGTACTTAGGACATGTACAGGTGTCTCTTATGTTATGTCACGTTTTGACTCTACCAAGAATGCCTAATCATTATGAATTTTTCGAGCTTTTCTAAGATTTTCATGACTTTATTTGGGATATTTTTCTAACAAAATATGGATCAATTTATCAATGGATATAATATAAAGTATGCTTCAGTCACAGACCACTCAGCCGAAATCTGTGGCTTCAGTATAAGTACTTATTTAAAAACATTACAATATCTTAATGTAGTTTTTTTTCTTTATTTTATCCACTAAAAGTTAGCCCTTGACTGCGATCTCACCTGATGGTAAGTGAAGATGCAGTCTAAGATGGTAGCGGGCTAACCTGTTAGCCTTCCAGATTTTTAGGCCTTAAAAAGGATTAAAACAGTTGGAAAGCAGATCAGAATTGGAATGGTCAGCAATGAAAACCTAAAAACGTGTTCATCAAACTTCAAATGACTTGATTGCTAAATCGACGCCACGAACCACTTTGCTTGATGCCACGGACTGCGGAGTTTGGTCCCGTCAAGGCTCCGTGAATTTACATGGAAGGTAATTCCGCAACCACTTTGATAGCGAGTTTTACAAAACACGTAGGCAGGGTATATAGCAAAAGCATGATCTTTACACACGTAAAACATGAAAACGTACATAAAATTCCGTGAATCACCAATAATATCCCAACCAACATCATAACTTCTCTGAGACGCAGGAAGGCACAAACACAATTATTTTTTAACTATTTGATGATTAATCAAATTTCAAATTGTTTATTGTTCATTATATATTGTATAAAACTTAATCAAAAACAAAAAGACAGGACATTTTACCTACCAAATTCACCGACCAGAAAATCAGAGACAACCAAACAAAAACACAACGTCAACACACAAAGGGCCTGCAAAAGCGGCATGGCGGCAAACTTGCAGTTGCAATTTTGCAAAGCCCACATGGCAGTGTTGCCGCTGGTTATTTGTAGGGTTGCCGTACGCAAGAGATGAAATTACCGTATTTAAACAAAAATTACCGTACTTTTTTTTTTTTAGATGAAAAAGAAAAATACAACCGTTTTCTACCCCGAAGGGAGGAAAACGATTATTTCAGGTCTTGCCGAGGCTTGACCTTTCGGAGATTACCTCTCATACTTACCAACACACTAGTGCATCTTACCTACTACGGTCACGTCTGTGAGCAGCAGCGGGACGCGGCAAGAGGGGTGCGGGTCCCCCTCACCGCGCGGCGGCGGCAGGCGGCGGGCGGCGGCACCGCCGCGCTTCCTCAGTATGCATCTCCGAGCCGGCAAGGCCTTACTCAGGTCAAGCCTCGGCAAGACCTGAAATAATCGTTTTCCTCCCTTCGGGGTAGAAAACGGTTGTATTTTAGGTCTGTGCCTTCGGCTTGACCTTTCGGAGACGTGTCTATATTCTGCCGGCGCGCGTCGCTAAGCGTACTGTGATGAATTGTAAATTTCCTAAAGGAATTGGTGAATTCCAAAGGAAAAACAAAACATAATCAGTCTTTCATGGATTTATTTTTAATTTTAATGTCCGTCCACAAGCTTAATCAGAATCATATAATTTTAGCTTAGGTTTCAATGAGATCAACAGTTACTAAACATTAACGTTATAACTAAGAAGAAGTACTATAAGTTATATTATAATCATATCAAAATTATCACAATAATCAGAGCCGAATGACTTGATGTGAAGTCTTATTATAAATCGATTTGCTACATAATAATCATTTAGGATTCCGCCACCCTAAAGGAATCACTCAACGCGTTAGCACTACTAGGTCCTCGGGGCTTTTCCACTGTTTTACAGCAGTGTTTGAAAAAAAAAAAAAATTAATCGATCCTCGCCAGTTACCCCTCTTTAAAATTTGATCCAATGGAACATTGTTTTCATAATTGTTAGAAGCTACTGCGGATCTTATCGACCCTGGACTACATTTTATACCCATTTTCTCAAAAGGTGCCTTTAGCCAGCCAGCAATCCCTACCCTCGAGGCAGCCTTTACCCTGCCTCTTGTGCTGATTAATAAATTTGACAAGCCCTCACGTGCCTGTCTTCTACTTGAGGAACCCTCAACCAAGCAACGTACCCAGTCGACAATATCTAACTCGGGATCCCCCGAAGACCTCAACTACCAACCAGATTGACGACTTCGAGGTCCATCCGTTTTAGAGCCAAATACCGGCCAACACGTGATGGATGCGTCGGAGATTTCACAGTGGTGATCATCAATATGCAGCAGAGTTAGATCGTGCACACTACGACCCAATGCTAGTAGGAGCAGCAGAGCAACGTGTCGCGAGACCTCATCGATGCTCTCGCGAGAGGGTACATGCGTTCGCAGCCATTGCAGAAGGTCTTGAACATTCCAGATCTGGTTTCTTATCAAAACCGATGCACACCTTCGCCTTCAATTTATCGCCTTTAACATAGCAGTGATTAAAACCGATGCACACCTTCGCCTTCAATTTATCGCCTTTAACATAGCAGTGATTAACGGGTGTGATGACAGATGGTGCTCCTGCGTCGGGTCTGCCAAGGTTACCACTACCGACTTGTGCACCAGAATTGTATAGGAAACTACCACCTGCGGTCGAGGATTACCCGGATTTGCCCCATTTCCTTTGCACCACGAGACCCATTGCTTCCATGCGGATCCATACGTATTCCAGGTGGAATCACGCCATGCCGACTGAATTAGTTTCGCATCTTCAACGTTTAAACCAGAGACCAACTGACCCCACCCCGTGTTCTCCAAACCTCTAAATGAAGTTCCGCTGTTTTCGGTGGGGGACGACCTGTCGTCAAGCCGATCAGATGTTGGTCCACGTTTAGAATTTGAAACGGAGCCTCCTTCGATCTCTTCTTCAAATCTCCCCTCCAAAACACTTTGTCCCACCGAGGTACCACTATGACGTGATACCACTCTGATGCCCTGTTCAAATGCTGTAGCACTTTGGGGATTAGGGGCGAGGGAGGAAAGCCCCACGCCAAATGGTAATGCCAATCCCGACTGAAGGCGTTGGCGAACGAGGCCTCTGAATCCCTCGCATCTATCAATGCGTACTGAAACACTACTCTCGAAAGATCTGTGGCGACCAGGTCTATCTGAGGGCGTCCCCATTTCTGGAATACCCTCGTCGTCACTTCCTCGTCGAGATGCCAATCCGGGAGGCCCATGCCTCTTGACAAACTGTCTGCTATTGTGTTGTAGCGGCCGGGTATGTGAAACGGATGTGTAAAGATTCTTAGGCGATTCGCCAGAAGCAGCAGTTCCCTTGTCGCTTCTAGAAGGCTTACAGACCTTGTCGCCCCCTGGTTCCTCAAATATGCAACTACGGTTCTGTTGTCGGACTGGACCATAACTGACCTGTTTTCTACCAGTTCGCGAAGCTTTTTTGAAAGCTATGAGTACCGTATAAAGTTCCTATTGCTTTATGTGCCATTCCTTCTGCTCCGTGGTCCACAATCCCGAGACGTAATGATTGTCCAGCTGTATCCCCCAGCCAGTGTCTGAGACATTGGTTGTAATAAAAGCATTTGGCTCGGGAACAATTATCCTGCCTGGTCTCCTCAGGTTCTGAATCCACCAGACGCAATCGGCTACTGCCTGATCTGGAAGGTTGACTTTCTTCTTGGGGTATTCTTCTAGAAGCTTGCGGCTTGCTCTTTGTAGATGTCTTGTGTACAGCTGGCCCAAAGGCGTTACCAAGGACACAAAACCCCACTTGCCTACTAGTGACATTCCTGTGTCCCAACTCCACTGGGGATCCCTCACTAGTCTCTTTAATTCCCTCGAGATGTTCTGTCTTGTCGTCTGGCCGTCGTTTCTCGTTCCTTGCCATGTCCCACACTATTCCAAGGAATTCTATTTGTTTCGAAGCTTCGAGTACTGACTTTTCCAGACTCACTGACCAGCCTAAGGTACGTAGAAGCTCTGCCGACTCGACTATCTGACTCTCTAAAGCCCGTGGGTCCTGATGCGCAAACAGGAAGTCGTCGAGATACACAAGCACCCGAATACCCCTCGATCTCAACACGCTTGCCACCCAATTGGTGACCCGGGAGAAGGCTAGAGGTGCACTCGATATGCCAAACGGGAGACACGTCATCTGGAAGAGAATTTGAATGCAAAGCAAAGGAACCTTCTGTGGCTATCTTTCACAGGTATATGAAAGTAGGCCTGGGACAAGTCCAGCTTTGCCATGTAGTCGTCTTCCTGTAGGAAAATTGGAATGTGGTTTTGGTTTATCAGTCAAAATTTTCGAGGCTTTAGGTACAAGTTCAGCCGCCTCAGATCGAAGATCTGTCTCACTTTTCCGTTTTGTTTCGGAATTAAGAATATTCGCGACAGGAATCCTGTTCTGGCATCGGATCTTTCTATTACGCCTATTCCTTCCAGCTTCCTTAATTCTTTGGTCATGGACACTGAAGTCTCCGTCACGAATTTTCGTAACATTTCCTCGTGGAAGGGAACTGAGGGTGGTTTCACCACGAAGGGTATTGTATAACCGGAAATAATCCCGATAATCGACTTTGGAGCTTCTAACTTTTAAGCCACCCTGTTAAAAAACCACCTCAAATGCCCTCCCTGAAACCTGTCAGCTTCTCTGCTGTCGCTTATTGGCGTCCTTCTTTGGGCTAATATATTTACAAGCAGCGGCCGTTGTGTATGTTGAGCTACGTTTTGGCGAAGCTTGGGGGGCGTTCGACGGCACCGCTGGTCGTGAGCGCCAAGATGATTGTTTAGATGAGGATTGTGCCGTGGAAGCGGCAGGCTTCCGAAACGGCTTCTTAAATGGTTGAGGGGATATAAACACCTGCTTTACCCCCCCATTATCCTTTATACAGCCTGCAAGGCGCTTTTCATCAAATAGGTGCGTTGGCGATGGTGGTATCTGTTGAAGGCCCGCAGGCAAATTTTCGTTCTTGACTTTAAAGGCCTTCCACCTCATTTCGATTGCTTCGGCGCGATGGCCGCACGCAAATTGAAGTAAATCATCAGACACTACTCTAAGACTCGAACCGTCCGCTAAAACATTGCGTAAATCCCCTGCTGCCTCGGGAAGTTTCCTGGCGAGGGCTTTAAGTTCCTCCGACAAGACTCGTCTTTGGAGAAGGAGGCCATGAACAATCGTACCGAGCATCCCGTCCTGCCTGGCAGCTAGTCCCGATGGATGGCTCAGTAAGCCCCCTAACTCTGTATTAACCTTTAAGGTGCTGAACACTGGTGCTGCATGAAGACGCTTTTCCACCTCCTTATAACGGAGTCTACTCCAGCCTTCGGAGCCGAACCTTTGGCACTCGATTCCCTCCAACCTTACTTGTGATGAAGGTTCTGGTATCGGCGGTTTCGCTTCCTTGACAAGGGGTCGAAAATCTAATACGTCCATGTCCTCCTGTTCAATCTCTATTTCAGGGTCTAATGCCGGTGCCTTCCATGTATCTGAGTCTAAGACTGGATCCGAAGAGGTAGTTCCCCTGGTCCGATTCCTCCGCATCGGACATTACACTCTGCCGCGAGTGACTCTCCGGCTTAAGACTTTCGATCTTCTCCACTAAGACAGCGAATATGTTGTTCATTTTTTGCTCTAGCTCGTCCACCTTCGATCTCTTGGACTGGAAACTACCTGGCGAAGAACTTCTTTTACGGGTTCTTCTTTCTGAATCAGACTCCACCCCCGAAAGTAGCCTGTCTGCCTCTTCAATCGCTCTGTTGAATAGCTCTGCCTGCGCTGCTGAGCCCCTTATCTTGTTCGCTACGGCCGGTGGGCTAATAATAAGCGCCCTAGTAAACTTCCAGTCTAGCATCTTGACTTTCATATCCCGGTAGCATCTTTCCGACGGATGGTCCGCATCGGGGTTAAAAGCTCTCGCGATTCCCACCGTAGGAAGTGCAAACCTAAGTTTATTGAGCAGCTGGGGGTCCAAGCTGCCACTAACAATATCCTCTTTCGAAGATCGACGCGCCGTCCATTCTGTCCATCCCTCTGGAAGGTTCCCCTGTGCTAAAAGCTTCAGGCGCTCCAGAATTTCATCCTCCTTCTCGGAATCTGCCTCACCCTGCAACAGCTCACCAAGGCTGACGACCACACCTCCCTGCACCATCTGCGATGGGTTTTATTAGTATAAATAACCAACATATCCACCCCACATGGCTACCGTGGCGGTCAAAACCTGTGCTAGAATTACGTGAGCCAAACCTTGCGCTGCAGCCAACAGATGCGGCTCATGAGCCGCACGGCTGCTGACAACGAGCCGACGGTTGCGAAATTCGAGCCGACGGCTGCGAAATTTGAGCCGACGGCTGCGAAATTCGAGCCGACGGTTGCGAAATTCGAGCCGACGGCTGCCAAATTCGAGCCGACGGCTGCGAAATTCGAGCCGAGCCGACGGCTGCGGCTCATGAGCCGTACGGCTGCTGACAACGAGCCGACAGCTGCGAAATTCGAGCCGACGGCTGCGAAATTCGAGCCGACGAAACGGCTGCGAATCTGGAGTCTACGGCTGCGGTTCGTGAGCCGTATGGCTGCGTGTCACGAGCCAACGGCCGCGGCTCGTGAGCCTTGCGGCTGCCGATTACGAGCCGACGGCTGCGTAACCCGAGCCGACAGATGTAGCTCATCAGCCTTATGGCTATGAGGAGCGAAGCCCCGTCAAGCCGTGCAGGCACGAGTAAGCCCAAATGACTGCCGTAAGCGAGTCAAATCATAATGTATAGGCAGTCACATAGTTAACTGCACAAAGGGAATTATCTTGTAAAACAAGGATTCTCGAACATTCCCACACAAAAAACGCAGTCACAAACGATAACCTAAAAAAACAAAACTTATTATGTTCTCATTCACTTACCCTTAGACGAAAGGCAATCCGTGAAAGAACACTGATTCACGAACGTTACAACAACGTTAGATAAAATGCACTGCGCGTCAGTCAAGTTGAAAGCGTACTGAGGAAGCGCGGCGGTGCCGCCGCCCGCCGCCTGCCGCCGCCGCGCGGTGAGGGGGACCCGCACCCCTCTTGCCGCGTCCCGCTGCTGCTCACAGACGTGACCGTAGTAGGTAAGATGCACTAGTGTGTTGGTAAGTATGAGAGGTAATCTCCGAAAGGTCAAGCCGAAGGCACAGACCTAAAATATAGACATAAAACACAAGTCAAACAAATGAAAAACCTTCTGTTTATAAAAAAAATGTCACTGAACCTATAGATTTGATAGAAAAAGGCACCATAGATCACTCCTCTCCTGCCATCAAATCCACAACATCACTTATTATGCCATCTTCAGTGGTATTCTTTTCATATTCTGACGGTTTTTTTGATTTTCGCTACCATTTTGGGAGTTTTCGTTTGACTTATAATGTTGCATTTATAGTAGATGATAGGAGGCGGTTTCTTTGTTTTGTTTTTATTAATTATTATTTATTAATTTTTGGTAAGGTCTATTAACATTATAAAATTTCCTATGAAATTCCCTAATCAAGCTAAGTAAGTATGATTGCCTGATTTCCGTATTTTAGCGTACGGCAATGACCACTCTGCCGTATACCGTACAATTCGTCTTAAAAGAGCCTGAATGCCGTACGATACGGCAATTGCCGCACAAACGGCAACACTGCCACATGGCTGATGGCTCAAATTCAATGTTCATAGGTAGTCTCTAGTCTCTGGTCTCTAGGCCTCGCTTAAGCCTCGTGGCCTCTACCCGCTACCGAGATTG
This sequence comes from Erebia ligea, assembly GCA_917051295.2. Taxonomy (NCBI): domain Eukaryota; kingdom Metazoa; phylum Arthropoda; class Insecta; order Lepidoptera; family Nymphalidae; genus Erebia; species Erebia ligea. The sequence goes on from OU785241.1 coordinate 8,204,928, forward strand.
GCACCGGCACAGGCGTAGACAGAGCAAGATATATAGACTACGCCATATCTCCTTTTCACTCCCACATGAAAGAGATGCAGTGTTCGGATGTTACACAAGATAGAATGAGAAAAAAATATGTGTTTTTCTCTCACTTTCTGCGTGTCACGGGTTTTGTGCCTATTGCATACAAAGGTAAGGACAAACTGAGCCCACGTATGCAATCTATGCAACGCATTATGACATCTAGACTCTGGAATTTGTATGAAAACAGTTGAATCAGAAACATACGTCTTATCATACGCAACGCTATCACACGCGTCCCACGCAACGTTAGATCTGTAAATCCAGATCGGCGTGGGAAGGTGGAAGGGATATCATACGCCATCCCACGAGTAAGACCAGTGTGTTTCTAGAACTTACGCATAAGGGGACCCTAGACGGTCATGCGGCATGACATGCGTTACGTGCTGTCATGCATGCATGACCGTTTAATTGTATTGATTGATGTGAATGACATGCAAATTTGCAAATTTGCATGCAAATTTGCATGTCATTCACATCAATCAATACAATTAAACGGTCATGCATGCATGACAGCACGTAACGCATGTCATGCCGCATTACCGTCTAGGGTCCCCTTAAAGGGGACCCTAGACTAGATTAAACTTTCGTTCGCAGCGCGTCAGTCACGAATAGACGTTGGGAAGATACCTACTACCTAAATTAAATATTCATTTAAAAATAACAAACGTAATAAATCGTCCTCAAATTCACTCTCAGTATCGGAAAACATTGTACACTACAGCACCTGAAGAAATGACATAGATTTGAGTCTGACGTCAATATGCGTTGTGTACGCGGAACAAGTGTGCACACCACCTCTCCCACGTTGCACAATATACGTTGCATACGTGGGCTCAGTTTGTCCTTAAAGGGGACCCTAGACGGTCATGCGGCATGACATGCGTTACGTGCTGTCATGCATGCATGGCCGTTTACATGACATGATTGATGTGAATGACATGCAAATTTGCAAATTTGCATGCAAATTTGCAAATTTGCATGCAAATTTGCATGTCATTCACATCAATCAATAAAACAATACAATTAAACGGTCATGCATGCATGACAGCACGTAACGCATTTCATGCCGCATGACCGTCTAGGGAGTAGGGACCGCTTTACCTTAATTATTATTGTGCCAGACAAATTATGACGTTTGGGAGGTGTTTCATAGTATTACCTATCCCTTTCGGTTACACGCTGACCCTGATTCTAGAGGTTCCTTTTTCTATGGGCACATGCATAGTTTCAGCACAGATTATACCACTAAAAAAGCCCATCAAACATCGTAGACAGAGAAAAAGATATAGACAGGGCGTCAGCGTATACAGTATGCAATAGCGAAAGTCTTATTGCGATATTTTCTTGTAAATATTTTTTTTGTTATTTTTATACTTTGTAGCATAAAGCATTCATGCGAGTCTACAAATATAACCTGTTTTTATCTGTAACAATCAGGTCAAAATAAGGTCAAAATTGTAAACTTACGTAGTTATAAGGTTATGTTTTCGTATTTACGTTCAGTTCGGCTTTCGCAGCCTAACACACGCAAAACACCATCGTCTATAAGTTAAACCACTTTTTCATCCCACCATCTCGGAAAGAGTATTTTTACTCTTCGATATCTGAATGCAAAAGCCGTTATTATCCTCTTGAGGATAAAGTAAATTGAATTTAGAACATCGTGTGCACGTTAGTAAATATCACTCGTCTATAAAGTTTGTGAATTCAAAACATCATTAAAACCTATTTACTTCTACCTCTATGGTGCCGAATTTCCATACAACCGTTTTTAATTTGTTAAAAACTCACACTCGTAACCTTCTTGGTTTACTTTTTTAATTTGCTTTGCGCGCACCATTTTCTTTCACGTAAAATATTACACTCAACTTATGTAACTGTAGCAACGTTACTTTCAATTTTTCTTAATTATACCTACCTAAGTATTGTAGTAGTTAATACCTAAACTGAAATAAAATTATTATCTTGTGATTTTTTTTGCATTCCTCCCTGAGGTGGGATGGAAAGTTACGTGTTGCACTCGAGTGAAAAGATTTTTCACCTCGTGCTCTTTTGATTCCCTCGCTGACGCTCAGGATTCAATTTTAGAATCCTTCGCTTGCTCGGTCATCAAAATTGAGCACGCGGTTAAAAAACAACTTTTCACTCTTGTATAACAAATAACTATTTTCGTAAGCTACGAGCACAGTTACCACTTTGTCCAATTCCGATTTCGTACGAGTATGGGCGAATAACAAAAACGACACAGGATGTTCTGACCCGGATAGGTCAAACAAAAAAAAGTGATACGCTGATTAGGAGAAGAGACAATATTTTCTCGCTCTGTCACTCTTTGGCATTAGCGTAAATTCTAGCGTAAAACTCATTTCGCTCACTTGTGGTATTATTATTAAGTACATAATTACTCTATGTCAAACAAGATCAAAAGTCAAACTCAAAAGTCAACAAGGGTAGAAAAAATACATAATCTGTGCACCGACCAGAAAAAAAGAATCCGCGGTTCCGTATCTGTGGTCATTCGTTACTGCTGCTCTGTGCTGCAGCTATGTAGCTATGATTCTGTGCTATGATCTACGGCTATGATCATAGAAATAGAGGCGGCCCTAGGGGGTGGCGAGCAAGGCAACCGCACGGGGCCTCGCTCTTGTAGGGGCCTCGCACCCTCGCTCTATAGCCATGTAGAAAAAGTCACTAGGTGTTAATGTGTATTTGAATCACTCGCCCGCCGCGCAATACGAAACTCACAACGTGCGAGTGGAAGTATGTAATGACATTGGTTACTAAGCTGGACAGCCCTCTCTGGAGGTGCTGGAAAGGTGCACACATCCGCGCTAGGAGGCCCCAAAGAGCTTTATAGTTTTGCCGAGGCCTTAGATACTAGTGGTTCGCCCCGAACTGAAACCTCGCGGTATGGTATGAATAAACTTTAACAGAGCGCCATCTATTGACAACATTGTGAAGTTCTGTTAAAAATACTGAAGCTCATTAAAAATTAAATAATTTCGTTTCCTAATAATATTTATCTTATTGTAGTATTTTTGTTCAAGTACAGGATATAATTCAAATAATTGATCAAGTTTCAGGCTCAGCCTTTCAGAAAATTGAGAATTCTGAGGTCAACTTTGGATGTTAGAAAATCTCCACTTTGAAAGCCCCATATTTCGTCAATTTTAGGGTAAAAATTAAAAAAAATATATTTTTGGACTCTATTCCTAATTATCTTTAAAATGATATACCGCAACCCTATGTAACGCTATAAAAAATATTTTACTTCGCATTCGCTTCTATGAGAGCCCCCCTGAAATAAAGAACCATTAATTTTTAAGCCATATTCGGCTGGATGCCATCGGTTTACTTATTATATTTAAATTTGAAGTAATTACGTTCAGTAATTCAGAAGTTATAAGGCTCTGACAGACGGACGGACGGACGGACAAGTGCAAATTCACTCAAGTAGACTCAGAGACCTTCGCTTCGCTCGGTCAATAAGAGTAATTTGTAGTTTTTTTACTAACATAAATTAAGTGATTGTTACTAACAAAATATGGGCTGAAAACAGTTGCCTGCAATAAAAAGTTTTTATTTTTATTTATTTTAATGGTCAGTACTCTTGCTGCTTGCGTCATATAATATCGAGCTGACCCGTTGTCCTAGGTGAACTACAGAAGCGACGTCACGCAACGCGATGCGATACGACGCCATAGAAAGTGACAAACTTGTCTACGCGACAACGTAGGACACGTGAAGGGTCAGCTACTGTTTGATACTGTCGCGTCGCGTCATATCGAGTCGTGGTGTCGCGTTTGTTGCTCACGTAGGATAATGGGTGATATATCGGCGCGAACTATGTTGAGAACATTTCTTCCTGTAGCTTTCACACTGACGAAATTTCGTGCCAGTGATGGATGTCGGATAAATGGATTTCGTACTAAAATAAAAACTGAGTAAACTTTGAAAATACCCTTTTGCTGGTTAAACTGCACGAGACGTTCTGTAAACTTAATTAGGGTTCCGTACCTCAAGAGGAAAAAAGGAACCATTATCACATCGTTGTCCGTCTGTCTGTCAACCCCCTTCTTCTCGGGAACGTGTAGAGGTAACAAGTTCAAATTAATATCAAATAGTTAGGTCTACGGTCCTTAGGAGCTGTAAAAAAATCAAGCTTCTAAGTCCACGCAATAAAAATATGCGACCGTTTGTGCCACATATTTTGCACTTCCCGTTGATCTAGAGCAGGGGTCGGCAACCTGCGGTTCGCGAGCCACATGCGGCTCTTTGGGTGTGAAGCTGCGGCTCTTTAGCTTTGCTGACTATCTTCGGATCGACATATTCGCGCGAGCAAGCGTTCTCTTGCATGAATATAATTAAAAGTAAAGTAAGAAGCCAACTAACAAATTAAAATTTAGAGTCATGTTTGAAACTTATGAGCCAAATTTATCCAAACTTTCTAAAACCATGCAAAGCCAACGCTCCCATTGAATTTGTTTGTTCAATTATTGTTTGTTGAAGTACAAGATGTTTAATTGTTTTAATTTTTTACTTAAATAATAAGTGAATATCTAATAATACCTTAAATATAATATTATCTAGTTTGTTGTGAAAAACACTACTTATATATGAATAAATAGATATTTTTTGTATGAATAAATAGATTACTTTTTTTATCAAAAAACTTTATTTATGCAAGTAAAATTTTTGTGGCTCTTTAAAAACTTTGAAATTTTGTAAATTGTAATTTTTGATTTTTTTGGACTCAAAAGGTTGCCGACCCCTGATCTAGAGTCATGAAATTTACCAAGAAGCAAGGTCCCACAGCACAAGTATAGGAAAAATCTGTAAGTCGTTAATTAGGGTTCCGTACTCATAGGGTGTCGAATTGTTTGTCAGGCGATAGCAGTTGAGCTCCATATTTCACAGTAACATGACATATTTCTTGTTATTTACTAAAATAATTTATATTGGTGGTACCTACGGAACCGTTTGTGCGCGAGTCTGACTCGCACTTGGCCGGTTTTTTTGTCGCTTAATATTTGTTGTCTTGAAGTTGCTGAAAATATTCTTCGTTGCTCCCATCTTTCAATTGAAAATGAGGTACCTAGCTCATTCGTTAGATTGTTGTGATTTAATTAATGATTTAGTCACAGAAAAAGCCGCAAACATATTTTCTGAATTCCTGATTATATTATGGTACCTACCTAACTATTTTAGTTTAACTACAAAGTTAAAACTAAAATTAATAACTTTTGCATTTCTCGTCAAGCATCATGAATAAAAATACTGAAAGTAATAACATAAATATTAGTATTCACTTATGGGCCTCGCAAATATCTACCGCCCGGAGCCTCGCAATGGCTAAGGCCGCCACTGCGAGTGATAGAATTAAACATGGGTAACTCTGAGTTACGCCGCTCAATTGAGTTAACTCACTTTACTGAGTTGGGTGCTCTGACTCCTTTTGCAAAAGAGTCATGGCGCACGACTCAGTGGTAGCGCAGCTTAGCGCTGCCGGGCGCTGTGCAATGTAGCAAGCGCTGAGTTACGAATAATTGAGCTGACTGCTGAGCGCTTTATAAAAAAGTACTCTGACTCTGTCTCTGTGGAGTATGTGGTTTGGCGTGGCCGGGCGTCTGCGCTGGGTAGGTACATGGTAGGTACTTTATTCGGACTCTGTGTCATACCTACTAAACATCTCAATTATTGTGAAGATCATTTTGTTTTTTATTAAAGTTAAGAAAATATTTGTTTTATTTGACATACCTAGGCACTTACTTATAAAGTATCATCCAGTCAATAAACCAACAAACTAACACAATATTACGCATTTAAAATGTATAGATCAAAGAGTATATAATCACTAGTAGGTACCTATAGGTATAAGTATGATTTGAATAACTTCGTTGTTAATGATAAAAGATTGATAGTAAAAGTAGGTAGGTACTTACTTTGCCGATGGATTGTCTTTACATAATTTATAAGTTTTTAATATTATGTACTTATAGACAATCACTGACCGACACAATACCGATACCTCAGGGGCCCGCACAATGCACCATATTTACATTGATTTAGAGCTCAATTTCGATTCAATTCGATGCGATTCTTAATAAAACTCTGTTGTCCTTGAAGTTTCGGCTATTGGGTCTATTTTAGTATTTTGCTTTTGAATTTGACGCCAATGTGTTCGAATACTAATTAAACGATCCGATGGATCGTATTTTAAGTTATAACTAGTAGAATGTAACTGTAGGTATTTTCAAAACCGCGAGTCGTGACTCTCGTACTCGTAAGTCGTAGTGTACTATGTAATCCTACGACTTCGCAGTTCGCTCGCGCTGATTGATCATACTTTTATGTTCTTACTTAGGAACCTGTTCAAAATTGAAACGTGGCTAGGTAGGTGATGGGTTAGCGCCATCCATAAGCCAAAATCCAAATTTCTGGTCTCTTCATAAATGCGCATTGCGTTAAAGTTCTAATAGGTATTATTATTAAAAATCAACCTTCGGAGGGCACATCCACATTGCACGTTCGCGCAATACGCAATTACGCAGTACCAAAGTTAACATTTACCAACTGCCAACTAGCTACCAACTCAGTAGGTACGCACTGAGTGACGAGTCACGAGTGTGCGGCTATGCGCTATGCTGCTCGGTGCGCCATGGCGCTATATTGCGCTAACTCAGTGAGTTGACTCAGTGAGCTGACTCCGTGCGCTGAGTTAGAGTTACTGAGTCAGCGCACGAATTTTTGGTGAGTTACCCATGTTTAGATAGAATAATATAACCATAAGATTCTTATCATAGAGTAAGTATTCCTATTAGTATAATGGTGGTATAATGAGTATAATACGTCCATGTTACTATCATTGAGTAGAGACAGAGAAAGAGATATAGACATGGCGTCACAAAGGGCGTCACCCCAGGGACTAGTATACCCATGGACTTAATATATAATATACATAGTATACCTTGTTGTGTTCTGTGACATTGACACTCAATGCAGTGGTTAAATTCTCTTGGACTCAATGTATATCAATGACGAAGGAAGTACTATGCCTTTTGTTTCTGGTCAGTGGTCGGTGGTATATGCGTAAAAAGTTGGTAGGTATTGCGGATTGCCGCGAAATCTGTAGAATTTTTATTTTAATTAAGTAACTACTTACATTTAATTAAAGGGATGTTTATTTAATCCATTTCTGATTTCGATGCACAATACGTAATACAAGGTGAAGGCATGGGGGTAAAGTGAATGTGACTATATATTTGTTAATATCATCAAGTGAAAATGAAGATCTTACTCCTACTAACTAGATATTAAAATGTAACAACAGAATGGCAAAGAAATAATTAAAAATCTTTATTTATTTTATTGTCTCGCAATCGAAGTGAAAAGTAGAGTGTTTACCACGGGACTAAAAGGCATTCTACTCGATTCTATAGCATACCTCGTTACGCTCGGTAAGCTAAACATCTCGTATGAAATGGCTCATTGAGTCCCTCGTTGAACAATATACTATTTCACCTCTCATGCTCTAAAAAGACGTCATTATAGCTTAGCGTAGGCGGACTAAAGTTAGCATTTAGGGTCTAGGGATTAAAGTAATTTTTTTTAATAATTGCTGGCGATAAGATATAAATGGGTAGTAAAATAGTCCATTCATTTTAGATTTTTTCGCGGCAAAATTTATAATTTTTTGAAACCACTGTGGTTTTATACCAAAAAGCAAGCTCCTATCACCATAAATGTTATGAACTTGTTTGTAGGTAATTTATTAAGGAACAATGTTCTCTTTGACAGTTTTGTCCTAGCTTGTATAGTTTTCTTGAAAATCTAGGAAATCTGCAAAATGGCACACTTTTCAAGGCGGGGAGGGGGGAAGCCACCACCGGAGGGGGGGGGAGAGTTGTGTTTTTGGCTCAGCTTTAGAATACTGTCGGTTGAGTTGGACGTTAATATTTTTTTTACAGAAAGACCTTGATGTGGTTAGCCTTCCACTAAAATATTTTACTCCGAATTCTAATACTTTTCGAGAAATATTTTTTTGAAAATTCGCAATTCCTCACCACTTTTCACTATTTCGTACGACATTTGCCATAGATTACAGACTCATTGACGTTTAGTTGGCGTGATAGAGATTCGTTTTACGTAAACTAGTACCTAAAGTACCTAATCTGTCATTAAAGTCCCTTTTTTTTGACGTTTTCGAATAAAACACAGATTTAAGTGTACCAAAAACGGAACGCGCCAAAATTTTTTGCGCTAAATTGACAAATGACATTATTGAATTCAAATTTCAAATCTTCCACCCAGAAATGCCTTGCTGACAGCATAGCGGTGGTACTTTTTCCTCCTCCGCTCCCACTATCAAGAGCGAGCGAAGCGAGCTCGGGACTTGGGGGCACTCCGACTCGGATAGGTTAGGTTAAGAAGAGGATGGCGGGGTCTGTAAGACCCCGCCATCCTCTTCTGTGGTTATTTACTTTGTTTACGTCCCAGAAGAAGGAGCCCCGCGAAGCGGGGCTCCGTCGACCGGCCTTGGAGGGAGTGAGAGGGAGAGGGTGAAGTCTAAGGAGTTTTCCTAGCGTCCCCACTTTCTCCTTGCTTTGCTGACAGCATAGCGGTGGTACTTTTTCCTCCTCCGCTCCCACTATCAAGAGCGAGCGAAGCGAGCTCGGGACTTGGGGGCACTCCGACTCGGATAGGTTAGGTTAAGAAGAGGATGGCGGGGTCTGTAAGACCCCGCCATCCTCTTCTGTGGTTATTTACTTTGTTTACGTCCCAGAAAAAGGAGCCCCGCGAAGCGGGGCTCCGTCGACCGGCCTTGGAGGGGGTGAGAGGGAGAGGGTGAAGTCTAACTCCCCCTCCCCCTCTAAAGTACTTTTTCCTTTGGAGGGGGGGTTCACCCCCTCCCTTCCTACCCCTCCCCCCCTTCCCCTCCTCCATAAATGAGGTTCATGATATCAAAAAAATATACAAAAACATAACCTCAAAATGAGATTTTTAAAAATTCATAGAAAAAAAACGGTGCATTACCTTGTAATGGGAGTAGTGTCGGGGGGTAGGGGGCACCCCCCTCCTCCCCCAAAACCCCCCCTCCTCCTGCCAAACGATACTAAATTTTACCCAATTTGAGAACCTAACCTCAAAATTTTAAAAAATTAATATCTCGGAAACTAATAAAATTCGGAACGTCTTACTTGGAGGGGGGGTATATCCCCTCCCCCCTCTCCCCCTCCCCGCTCCCCCTCCCCCTCCGTCACCGACAGTATACTAAAGCCCAACCGTGTTTTTTAATGTACTCACTCATAGGTATAAAACAACAGTAGTTTCAAACAATTATTAATTTTGCCGTTTTCCCCATACATTGAAATCTAGAATGAATGGACTAAAAATTTATAGTCTATGGTTAATATCAACTAATGTCACAGACACAGTCTAATATGATACTTTCTTTCCTACCAGTCGTTCAACGAAGGCATCTAGACAAAGCAATGCGGCGGGGTGATAGGGGCGTAACGAATGAAACTTACTCTAATGTCTTTTAAGCAATACCGTACATCTAGGACTGCTAAAACTGTCATGCTATGATGGTAGTCACTAGTCAGGTCTCACATTTGTGTGAGCGTCGACCCACTGTATGAAATGAATAAATAGTTACGCTATGTTAATACGATCCACACAGAATCTACTTTTTTTATGTTCGATTTTTGAAATAATTTGCACGCAATCCCTTGTTGAATGTAAGTATGCGTCAATGAGCTAATGTTACCCATCGTCACCTACACGTACGTGTGTACAGCTCAATGTCTATGGTTCTTAATGTATTTTTTTTAAAATTCCTTCTTGTTATCATTATGAAGTACCTACGTACCGCAAAGCGATTCCGCTTACAAGTATGATGCCGTGTAGCAGGGTATGGGTTTAAAATAACTGCCATACCTACCCCTATAACAGTTTAGCCCGCTACCACCTCAGACTGCATCATCACTTACCGTCAGGTGAGATCGCAGTCAAGGGCTAACTTGTAGTGGAGTAAAAAACTGCATGCATGAATGTTTGTCTTAGATTGGTAGGTACTTACATAATGCAAATGCAAAAATTAGATTCGTTTTTATATTGTAATCCATAGAAAGAACTCCCAATATTTATTTTACCCAAGCATCGATGCTCCAAAACGGTTGTAAAAAATCCTACTTGCTCGGAAATTGCTTCATTAATAAAAATTTATTTATTGTATTTTATTTTCCTTTTGCGGGTAGGTATTTGTAGGTACCTACATGCTTTTTAAAATCCTAATTTATTTAACTATTGGACAATTTAACCTTAAAACTTAGTGTGTGTTCCGTTATAAGCACTGCGAGCACTGGCAGTGCTCTTTACTGGGGACTTCCAGTGCTCTCAGTGTATTTCGGAACGCACCCTTAAAACAACATACAGCAAGAAAACATGAATTTTTGTATATTAATTTATAGTTAGAGCAATGTATTTCAAGGTTTTAATTTGTAGGTACTAGCTGATGCCCGCGACTTCGTCCGCGTGAATTGAGATTTTTATGGTTCCCGCGGGAACTCATTAATTTTCCGGGATAAAAAGTAGCCTATGTGTTATTCCAGATTATAATCTAAGCTATAATCTAAGTATCTCTCTTTGATTATATACGTATCTCTGTGCCAAATTTCATCCAGATCCGTTCCGGATGAACGGAAATTTGGTACAGAAATTCTGGCGTGATTGAGTAACAAACATCCATCAGGTTGTACCTACATATTTATCTATGCATCCATCCATCCAAACTTTCACATTAATTATTATATTAGTATAGATTGTTATTTATTTAATTACTAATTAGTTATTTACTTATTTATTTAACTACGTTTGCAAAAGGACTGGTTTCAGCGGTGAAAGCCAGTGCAGGAGCCACTGTCACTAGAAACTCTGTTCCATGTGTGCCTGCTACTGCTCACTGGTTTTAAATTCAAAATAGTTTTAAGTAGGTACTCACTGGTTTCAAGCAGCATAGGCGCCATTTTTGAGCTACACCGTATAGGGGTATGGTTTAGTATAACTGCCATGCCCCTAACAGGTTAGCCCGCTACCATCTTAGACTGCATCATCACTTACTTATCAGGTGAGATCGCAGTCAAGGGCTAACTTGTAGTGGATAAAAAAAAAAAAAAACATTCGCCACTATCCCACTATATATGAACTTGTCTTGTCCCAATCGCCAGTCGCCGGGTGCACCGCGACCCAACGCAAATTTGTCATATGCAAGCTAGGCTAGCATATCGTAATCTGAAGAACAAGACATGTGGTATCGAAATCAAACACTAGCATGCGCCAAACACATCCCAATTCCCAGTACTACAGCCATTGGCGTGCAGTTCATAGAGGCAGCACTGCTTACCCTAATGAAAATAGGTCAATGTTCATTTTTATTACAACAGTCAGTAAATGCCACTGGCTACAGGCCAAGTGCACGCCTTTGCGGTGCCATTGTCGTCGCGCGCGTGCCATCGCCTCCTGCTTTTAGCGTTGAACCTACCTCGTTTCACTTGGTTAGTTCAGGTTAGGATGGAAGACGCACGAGACGTGGACAATGGATAGAAAAACTTGGTCAATATAATTTATAGTTGACCGCGCTAATCACTTCGCTCAATGAGCAATGGAGCGGGCCATGGGATGTCTCTAGTCACTAATCAAGACGAAACAAGAAAATCCGTAAGACAACCGGTAACCAATAAGAGTGTAGAGAGTAATTTTGACTACCTCCGTGGCGCAGTGTGTAGCGCTGTTGTCTTAACGTACGGATGTCCCGGGTTCGATCCCCGGCAGGGTCAATTTGGGAATTTATAATTTCTGAATTTTCCCTGGTCTGGCCTGGTGGGAGGCTTCGGCCGTGGCTAGTTACCACCCTACCGGCAAAGACGTGCCGCCAAGCGATTTAGCGTTCCGGTACGATGCCGTGTAGAAACCGAATAGGGGCATGGGTTTAATATAACTGCCATGCCCCTAACAGGTTAGCCCGCTACCATCTTAGACTGCATCATCACTTACCATCAGGTGAGATCACAGTCAAGGGCTAAACTGTAGTGGTTAAAAAATAATTTGAAACAGCTCGGGCAGGCTATGGTATGTAGATAAGTATAAGTTACTAGCTGATGCCCGCGACTTCGTCCGTGTGGAATAAGTTTTTTAAACTCCTACGGGAACTCCTCAATTTTCCGGGATAATCTCTACTCTACTCTCTCGATTCTATGTCACCTCCAGGTCCTCAACTATACCGACTCCTCTTGCAACTCCGTTGCAGCGTGATTGAAGGACAAACAAACACAGTTTCACATTCATAATAATAGTATGATGAAAGGCAGGTATTTCGAAATCACAGTCAGACAGTTAAATTTTATTTATTGGTAAGTATAATAAATCAAAATTCACTTTTTACATAAATATTTAAGAAGTCAAACAGCGGACGGACATTATTACGGCGGATCCACACACGCTGCCGGGTACAACACTGCGGCATGTGTGGAACCACCGTTAGTAGCACAACATGGTAAAAAATGCACAGCTGGTGTGAAGAAAAAACATTTCTGAGGCCTCTATAAGACAAAATGATTGCTAAAGTGCTACGATTGCAATCATATGTGATTGGTTTTTCGCTACTGGTCAAAAGGGGTTGTTTCATCTTGGGCCAGGTACTTGTACAGTATTCCAAAAAATAGTATAAAATCATAGAAAACAAAATAAAATATGCTTTTTGGCAGTTTTACAGTAAATAAGAGGTACAGAAATAAAATGTTTAATTAGGTACATTTGTAGAATAGCAACTCTCGCAGCGCATCCATCCATCAATCTGGTTGGATAATGTCAAATGTCATCATGACACGTGTAATATACGTCAATGTCAAAATGGACGCATGTTGTTGCGCTTTTATTTTGCAAAATAATTTCGCATTGTACCTCGTAAATTGAATTTTTTAGTAAGAAATAAAGAAAAAAATGTTACTATTTTATGACCCCGAACATTTTGAAATACCGTACAAATACCTGGCCCAGGCTCCATATAAATTTGAAACAACCCCTTTCTGTCCAAGTCGTTTTCTTAGGATTGGACATTTTTTTATTTTATTTTTCTAGAAATTTTATTTATTTTGTCTGAGATTGCACATGTTCAATACAACTTAAAGTTAATAATTACAAATTAAATACAATAAAAATATGTACTACAATCTACTAAAATGAGATTTTTGTGGCATCGAAAATAAATATTGCTTTTGACTTCTAACTAAACAGATTCATACCTTTTTAACCGACTTCCAAAAAAGGAGGAGGTTCTCAATTCGGCGCGTATGTTTTTTTTATTTTTAGGCTAAACTTTTTGACGTGGGCTTAGTCAGAGATTCTATACCTACGATCACGTGATCCATACTGCCAACGCTTAAAGTAATACTTAAGTAATATTACTCAAAATGACAGTTTGATGTCACGTCCTTGACGTTCCTAAAATAAGGATTATAATTCTAAAACACGAAAGTCAACAATAATGAAACAATTGGGCTGATTCTGTAGTGCTCAATCTCTAAACTAAACTAAAATGACAGCACTAAAAATATTGCTAACCCTTTCATAATACTCCCTGCGGAAAGGGACAGAACTAGATTTATAGGTATCATTTTAGTTTAGTTTAGAGATTGTGTTATAAATTACATAATACATAATTACATTAATTATGTTGTGTTAGGTACATATAATATAATTTTTGCACGCTATCTCTGACAGTAGATTGTTATTACCCACAATTTTGCAAAATAAATGATTTATGATTATGATTAAAGAATTGGCCACTATATCACCTTGGATTTAAACGTTGGCAGTATGGACCCTGGTGTGCAAGATTTCAAATCTACCGTGGCGTAACCATCGCACGTTTTGGGTTTCATCTTTTAGTACGTGTCTAGATTGTGCGTCATGGACCAATCATAACCCACTTTTGCTTAATTTTTCAACAGATTTTTGCGCAATACAGTACTTGCAATACAAACACTTAGTACCGGTATCCACTACAGTGGAGATATCCGACCAATCATATTAGGTATCGAAATTTTTTTTAAATAAAAAGTTACGAAACCAAGTCTCTATCATTTTATTACTAGACATGTACATATACCCTAGGTATCCTAGTACAAGTTATTGTAAAATATATACATCAAAACATTTAATACCACATACACGTTTTATTAACATACGCAAAGAATTTAGACTCAAAAACCATAAACATATTATATTCATCCAAAAAACATTGCTTCGAAAGCAATTAAGACCAACGATAGAACATAACAATAATAAAAATCTGATTTAAATTCAAACTTACTTAACTATAATAATAGTGCAATATATTTAGGGTCACAAAACTAAATTAGGACCAGATTTTGGACGGATGGGCCATATTCTAAAATTAAAGTAAACATATTGGGAGTAATCAAACTTGTCAGCTTCATTTTAAACGTATAATAGAGAGGTTTGAACGCTTTTGACTGCTAGTATACTATACACGTATACGGTACACTTATTTCCGGCTTTCAATGAAATCAGTTTTGTGCTAGAACATTTTAAAATTGGTTATTTGATATTTGATAACTAATCAAATCGGCAACTTTTTTCAAACGTCAAAACGCGTGCTTAGGATGGGATGTGTATGAAATATTGAATAGTGACGTCATCAAAGTTCGAGGCACTTTTTTACTTTAATCGATAGTTTAAAATAGTTATTCAAAATAAAACTAACAGGGGACGTGGATATTACGACTTTTGGGAAATCCTCTATTTAATAATTACATAAAAATAAATTTCATTGAATAGTAGTCAAATACACAATTGTTTGACTGACAAGTTTATCCAAGGAGTCAGTTCCACCTCCTGTGCCTCCCACGATCTTTAGATTTAGTACGAGATTCCTAATCTCACTTATATTGATAATTCGAGTTTTAGAATGTGTAAATATCCAAGCTTGTACACGTATAGTCTTATAGTTGACTTTGAAACCTGCCCCCAAATTGTGTAGGAAATCATAATCGTTTGTCAAACGAGTGATTCGAAATGTGGAGTTTGCAGACTCCTCAATCAGTTTGAATTACTCGTTAGGCCTGCCTATACACGGACTGCTCGAGCAGTTAGCCAGTGATCAACATACACGTACCGCTCTTGCAGTCATAGTCAACAGCTTGAAGCTACCATTGATAACTGCTGCCAACCGTCCGCAGTCGCAACTGCTCGAGCGGTTCCATGTATGTGTGTATGTAGAAGACTGTAGTTCAATATGCAGTCGCAGCTTTAAGCAGTACATTCTGACTGCTTCAAGCTGTCCGTGTATCCGAGGCCTTACTCGAATACGTTTTAAGTTCTCAAATGATAACGATTTTCTTAGACAATTGGTCATCAGGGGGCTTACTTACTTCCATCGCTTAAAGAAGCAGTAACATTTTAATTAATAATATTGTTGACATTCTTGTTCATTGGCTTACCAATACCTTAGACGCACCATCGAAACGCAAAAAACGGCACGGTCAAATTGTGCACAAATAGACAGTGTGAACAATTTTCGCCTCAGTCGCGCATGAGTACACTAGGCGACAAAATGTCGTATGTGTCGAATTGTTATTACAAAATTGAACCCTAAATATAAAGTTATATGGTTGGTTTATGTGAACCGTTTGGTGTCTCATACTATATTATCTATAGCTGTGTTTGTATAAGTGATTGTGGACGCTTTTTGAGTATTAATTTGTAGGTAATGGTGTATCCTTAGTTAGTAAATCGATGTTCTTGTTACAGAATTATAACCTTATTTTAGGGACGTCAACTCACATCAAAATAATACTCATTTAAGCGATGCAGGTAGTATGCTCCCTGGACCTTTGGAAGTGGGATGAAAATACTTTGCCAAATTAATACTCTAATGAGAGAAGGCAAAGGACAAGGCACGTTTTGGACAACAAGGCACAATTACCATTAAACAATTCTAGATTGGGACAAGCGACCGTGTACCATATTGCCGAACCGAAATTTTGCTAGTAAAATACACAAAAGCTGTGTTCTACGCTAACTAAGAATAGGACTCAACTTCCGCCATATTGTGACGTCATAGCTGGAAATATATTTTGTCTAAATTTCGTTTATATTATTCACATTGCCCGGGCTTAATAAATTATCCTTGATTTATCACTTTGCCCGCAACAACATGGGTGCGAAAAATAGCTCTATACAGAATGAATTATTAAAAAATACTAATAAGTTCTTTAGGGTTCTGTACGTAATATTGTAAAAGTTTAGGTGTCGTCCATTAATCACGTGATGTTTTTTCGTAATTTTTTTTTGTTTAATATAATTTTTTTTTAAGTTGTAGACCAAAAGTTTTTCAGTTCAGTAGAGAAAAGTTGTCCATAAGACTTAAAAGGTTTTCAAAATTAACCCTGTATATTTCCAAAAAGCTGTGCATTAAGTTGCTTTGCCTCGCAGTCGCTTTTCCCAAAGTCTAGATTAAAAAATAAATTTATTACAAATTGTTCCCTTCGAAACAAAAGTAAAAATAGAAACTTATAATTTATGTGATGGGTCGTAGAACGAGCCTGGTGGGGTTGTTTTATAATATCAATGTGTATATACAAATATCTTACTTATAGTATAAACCTATATAAATGTCAGTTTCAAACGTAATAAAAGTTTAAGCCGTTTAATATAAAGTAACAATAGTAAATACTTAAATATTGCAATTTTGATAGGTTAGTGAATTGGTTCTATCTATATAAATAGCTACTTATAGATTGATATGAAACTGACTACACATAATATATTGCAACTTAATACTATTATCATTACATTATATGCATACTTATACAAAATGACATTTTAATAAAGTATGATTATGGTTTACGTAAAACATAGAGTATTTGATTATTTTTTATGGATTCTCTATTACAGTCCGTCAAACTGATCTGACCCGGTGGCCAAAATTGGAACAAATTTTTATGTCTGTAAAGTTTTTTTTTAAATTTTATTTTTCATATCTACTAGCGACGCTGTCGCGGGTCAGATTTTGTGGGACGGGACTAAAAGAATATACAAATTTTTATGATGACGTTTGAAGACGTTCTTTCTTTGTACAACAGCAATAAAATCAAAATATAGCTATAGTAAATTAAAGACACGTTAATCATGAAGAATAGTCCCTCTTCCCTGATTAATTTAAAGTCTGACACGGGTAATACGAGACAGCTTTATGTCTCTAACCTAAATCTGTCTTGATTTACGTCTAAACCTGCTGAAGGCTGGTCTAAAGGCTGAGTGTAGGTACTTTAACTTTTCTGAGACTTAAAGTTTCAGTTTAAAAAACGAGACAGCTTCTTGGCTCATTTTCAACATTAATTTGAGCAAAGACAGTATCCTCTATAGATTTTGGATTAAGAGTTACAGCAGTAGGTAGTCCATCCGCAAAGGGTTCTCTTCTATACTAATATTATAATTGCGAGTTTGTGAGGTTGTAGGGGTAATCTCTGGATCTACGGAACCGATTTTGAAAATTCTGGTACTAATAGAAAGCCACATCATTTGTGAGTGTCATATGCTTATATATTAAACCGAAAAATTAGGGAGTTCCCGTGGGAATTTAAAAACTTATTTCACGCGGACGAAGTCGCGGGCATATGCTAGTATTGAGATATTTTGATAACTAGCTGATGCCTCGCGACTTCGTCAGCGAGGTTTAAGTTTTTTTTATTCCCCCGGAAACTCCTTAATTTGTGTGGATAAAAAGTAGCCTATGTCACTCTCCAGGTCCTCAACTATACCCATGCCAAAAATCACGTCAATCCGTTGCTGCCTGATTGAAGGACAAACCAATAAACAAACACACTTTCGCATTTATAATATTAGTTTGATGATTGAGACATTTTGATTATTTAGAATATAAATAATAATCAAATACTCGAGCAGAAATTGTAGAAATATATTTTTTTATACAACACTTTGTGCCGGCTTTGCTATACAATGTGTACACTACACAGAAAAATATTCAGAACTATGTTCAAACAAAATATGAATGAACGAGAAGTTTAATTCGCTATAATCCGCCACAGTAGACAAATCTATGTGGTACAGTGCGTGTCCTTCACCAATAGCATGCGAACACCCACCACCCAGCAATTCGCACCGGCACAGCACCCACACCACACAAATCCTCCAAATCACTCTCAACGTGCTCAAACTTTACAATCGTGAATTGTCGAGTAAACATCTCCTGAAGATGCTCTGCTCCGGTTTAGGAGTGAAACGTACGTTGAGAGTGATTTGGAAGATTTGTGTGGTGTGGTGCTGTGCCTGTGCGAATTGCTGGGTGGTGGGTGTTCGCATGCTATTGGTGAAGGACACGCACTGTACCACATAGATTTGTCTACTGTGGCGGATTATAGCGAATTAAACTTCTCGTTCATTCATTATCATGGACTTCCACAAAGTAACGCCTGCTTCGATTCAACAAACAAAATATACATAAACTTACAACTACGAAAAAAATAAAGTACTTAAAGTATCTATCTATTATCTAAGTCAACTTTTCACTACTTATATGGAATAAAATAAAATCAAAATTTTATTTTATGCTTATTCCTAAATCTTGTGTTATTTTTACAATATTACCTACTGTAAATATGTTTTAGAAATTTATTTCCAATGATTGTTAATTTTTCTTCCTAATGACTATTTCATTTTGTTTAGTTTATGGCCTTTACTTACTAATGTTATATCAATACACGCTGCCTAATATATTATGGCTTGCTACACATTTTCTGTCAAACAATTCTGTAAAAACCATACATAATCAGTGTTTCATTTCTTCATACATAACAGTAACGACCCATAAATATAAGTTTCGATCATTTGTAACAATATTTTTTTGTACAACTGTAAAAATGTGCTAATAATAATAATAGTTAATTCATTTTTATATTTAGGTATACAAATTTAATAGTGTATAATTTAAAGATCTTTCTTTGTGTCAAAAAATTGTGCTACCATTTTTTTTCTTGATGCAAAAGAAATTATGCATTTTTGTTCATATCTTTAAAATAGGTTTTATAATGCAATAAAAAGCACTTGTTGATTCAGGATCCAGCCTAGGGAATGCTTTAAAATAAAATTATTGTAAATTCCAAAAAATAATTTTAAGTAGATGTTTTTAACTAAAATTAGTCATATCATAGGCCTATTAGGGTCATCACAGATTTACAAGCAAGATTTTGAAAATTACATCAATTTGTTGAAAATCGCTTAAAAAGAAACTTTTAATACTTACAAATCAAATCAGACTTCGGTACTATACATCAAGTTCCAAATGCCAATACTACCTTCACCTTCTCTTAGGGTTGATTCACATTGAAATTAAAAAGAATATCTATTAATTAAGTAAGTTTACAAATAGAATATCAGATATTTTTTTAAAGAAAACATTTCTTAAAAAAAAACTTCAATGATTTAAAATTTACAATTTTTTTTACATGAATAATTAATTTGTAAAGGTCAATATGCTGTGTGAATTTGTAGAAATTAATTTCGTTTTTCAATGTGAATCGACTTCTTTAGGTAGAGCAAGAATGGAGACTAGGTATTTTGGATGTTATTAGAGAAGCCAATAACTAATTCAACACTTTTGTCCTTAGGGAATTACATTTATGTACATTAGAGGTATATTAAATATGTAATAAACAACAAGTCTTCGAAATCAGACTTCGGTACTATGTGTTTGTATCCGTACCTTTTTCTGGCTGCCGTTTCTGCCTAAAGGCGGTGAATGTCCGGAGTAACCAGGGTTTGGTATACCCATTCCACCGGGTTCACCTTCCCTTGGCCTGGGTTTCTTCAGCGAGGATCTGAGTGGAGACCGGGTTATTGTGCTGGCATCGGACTGACCAGAGACCCCAGTTAGGGTTGTCGCTGTGGTGTTCATGGATACTACGCTTCCGTGACCATTTGTGCTGTAAGGCTTGCCCGATGCGTCTGTCATTGATATGCCTGGAATGGAATGGTGAAAACTTCTTTAGCCGCGTTGAGCACTTTTTGGTAGGGGGTAAACTTCTGGATTCGCGTCACCGACATGCTCCGCGTCACCGCGCTCGCGTTGTTACGAAGACAAAAGGTCAAATACTTATAAATATACTACATTCGTAATTAAACTTTAATCATTAAAGTTTAATTACGAATGTAAAGCCTTAGTTTTAAGGTTTATATTTTAATTTTATTAATTTTAATTAAAAAAAAATTAAAATACTTAATTAAAATTATGTAATTTAAAAAAAAAAATTAATATTCGTTTTCACTTCTGTTTTTTTAATGCTTGATAGGCTTGCTCTTGACGACAATCATGCTTAGTACAAATACAAAGCAATGATGAGGTCTAGGTTGGAGCGCGCTTGCCTAGAAGATGCCTATTCACTCTTGCCTTGAAGGTACTTAAGTTATATGTGGCCGGATACACGTGCGCTGGGAGTAGAGGTGGTTAATATAACACGTAACGCAATATGATAACGCGTTATTGTTCCATAACGGGATAACGAGTTATGTGAGGAGCCGCCATGACGTTACGACGTTATGAGTATCACGCGATCGCGCGCGGTGCATCGTAATGAGTCGTAACGTAATAACACTAATAACGTTGTAACAGCGCCCGCCTGTCGGTAGCGCGCTGCCGCTGGCCGATGGTTATATTCAAGGAATATACTACTCTCTACCGAGAGGGTTATATTGGTTAGTCTCGCGTAACGCGCTGTTGTGAGTGAACGTCAACGTTGCGTGTTACGAAATTTAGCGTGTTGCAAGACATATCGCGCCTGCCGGCCGCCCACACGTTTTCTTATAACAAGCGCGTTATAACATAGCGTATTTAAAAGCATGTTAAAAATTTATAGTTTATAGTCCGTAGCGTGTTATGGATTTATAACAGTTTTGAACAACTCTAGCTGGGAGGGTGTTCCACACCCTAGCGGTAAGTATGGATTAAATATATTGCCACTGGGGCTGATTCGGTTGGACACAGTCTCTAAGCTATACTAAAATGACAAAAATATTGCTATCCCTTTCATAGTATTTTGTGGTTTCTCTAAATCCATCACAAGAATCCATACTAATAATATAAATGCGAAAGTGTGTCTGTCTGTACGTCTGTCTGTCTGTCTGCTACGCTTTCACGGTCTATCTATTAAACCGATTGTAATGAAATTTGGTATAGGGATAGTTTGTATCCCGGGGACGGACATAGTCTACTTTAGTCCTGGGAAATTAAGGAGTTTCCACAGGTATAAAAGAAAAACGTAACCTACGCGGACGAAGTCAAAGCATCATCTAGTCTCATAGTAAAGGGATGGTCAAATAAAGTACTGGAGAAATAAGCATAATTATTAGCGTTCCGGTACGATGCCGTGTAGAAACCGAACAGGGGTTTGGGTTAAATATAACTGCCATACCCCTAACAGGTTAGCCCGCTACCATCTTAGACTGCATCATCACTTACCATCAGGTGAGATTGCAGTCAAGGGCTAACTTGTAGTGGATCAAAAAAAAACAATTTATTTACCTCTGCCTTCCTTAAACCCAGGGTTATTGATAGTGGTACCGTTTTCGGACTCGCCCAAAGGATTGGTAGGGTCGCCCCCCGCTCGGCGAGAAAACAGCGTGTCGTATAACGACATAATAAACAGCGCTGAGTTTATCACTATGCATACTATCTGGAAAAACGGAAGTAGTTACATTAGTACAAAGGAAAAAAAAAACTTTATTTGGAATTACCAGACACAGTGAGGATCCAAAAAACAAACTTACTAGTAGAAAAAAAAACTTAAGAACTAGACTGTGACATAAAAATAATTCCAAAAACGGATATTATATAAAATTACAATTTTATAATAATATATCGGTCAAATACCCAATTGCATAAAAATTGCCTGTGTATTTCATTTCTATATACATAAGTACTTTACTGGAGGGACGAGTGGCCTATGTGACAACGCATATCAGTCGATTGCGATTGTTAAGCAACGTTGACCCAAGTCGGTAACTGGATGGGTGACCGAATTTGGACGTACAAATTTGGCCTTTTCGTTTCCTCCGTGCCTCGGAGAGTACGTTAAGCAATCCGTCCCGGTTATTATCGCTAACATGATAATAATCGTTACAAAAATAAATACTCTGCCTGGTGGGAGGCTTCGGCCGTGGCTAGTTACCACCCTACCGGCAAAGACGTGCCGCCAAGCGATTTAGCGTTCCGGTATGATGCCGTGTAGAAACCGAATAGGGGTTATGGGTTTAATATAACTGCCATGCCCCTAACAGGTTAGCCCGCTACCATCTTAGACTGCATCATCACTTACCATCAGGTGAGATCGCAGTCAAGGGCTAACTTGTAGTGGATAAAAAAAAAAAAAAAAAAAAAAAAAAAAAAAAAAAAAAAAAAAAAAAACTCTTAGTCGAGTCGTGTGCGGAAGGACGTGGGAACCCACCGCATTACTATCCCAAGATAACTCCTGCCATTATGCGATTAATGGAAAGGGGTCACGACCCTCATTAATGAGGAATACGACGCAAAGAGAGAGAAACACTTTGCACTACATTTGACATGTTTGAGCAGCGTATTTTTTTTATAATTATAGGCCTAGAAATGACTTTCTGGAAATATTAACTTGCCTGTACATAGAAAGCTTCTCCTCTAACTAGGTAGAATCCCTTGTCATCGCCTTGCACTGCAAATAAACCGGCTGCGGCTATTGACAGTAACGCTGAAAAATACAAAATAACACATCCATAAAACGAAAATTCCCAAGAAACCTCCTACCATTATGTGATTATTGGTAAGGGGTCACGATCCTCAGCAATGAGGTATACGACGCAGTGAGGGAAAAATAAAATGAGAAATCAACGTGTCTAGCAGCAGATAGTTATATGTGCCAAGGCAAATAATACTCACTAGCCAACAGTGCCAAGACTTTTTTAAAATTCCATGTTAGCCCTTGTCTGTGACCTCACCTGGTGGTAAGTAATCATTACTTAGCAGTCTGAGATGGTAGCGGGCTGACCTGTTTGGGGTATGGCAGTAATATTAAACCCAGTCTTAAAGTTGATCCTCGTAATGGGTACTCAGTCGCTAACATCGCCAAGGCGAGTTTCGTCAGATCCATATCAATGTCCTCCGCAGGGTCAATTTGGGAATTTTCTCTCTGGCCTGGTGAGAGGCTTCGGCCGTGGCTAGTTACCGCCCTACCGGCAAAGACGTGCCGTCAAGCGATTTAGCGTTCCGGAACGATGCCGTGTAGAAACCAAATAGGGGTATGGGTTTATAACTATTTATAACTCCCATGCCTCTAACAGGTTAGCCCGCTACCATCTTAGACAGCATCATCACTTATCATCAGTTGAGATTGCAGTCAAGGGCTAACTTGTAGTGGGAAAAAAAAATGTACAGTTCCCGATGGTATGATATGGCAAACCGGCCTCTACTAGGATTGCCAACATCGAGCGAGTCTAGGGAAGCCACAGGATCCAGGCGGTGCAAGATCGCGGCGTGTGGAAGTCCCTATAAGGGACCTGCAATAGCGTCTATAAGTTGACGACGATAAGACGTGTTTCGTCAGAGCCATGTACAGTTCCCGATGGTATGACATGATAGGCAAACCTTCCACTAGGACTGACGACATAAAGCTAATCTAGAAAAGCCTCTGCATCCATGCCTGTGCAAGATCGTGACCTGTAGAAGTCGCCACAAGAGACCAGCAATGGCGTATATGGGTTGACATAGATACTCACTCGCTAACAACGCCAAGGCGAGTTTCGTCATGACGAGATGCGTGTACTTGAGGCCGACGCGCTCCTTCGAGGAGATCATGGCCAGCTGCAGCACCGACAGTATGCAGAACACGCCGAGCACGGACACGCCGATCACGGCGACCACGCCAGCCATGTGTGACAAGGTAACCCTACTAATACTCACTCGCTAACAACGCCAAGGCGAGTTTCGTCATGACGAGATGCGTGTACTTGAGGCCGACGCGCTCCTTCCAGGAGATCATGGCCAGCTGCAGCACCGACAGTATGCAGAACACGCCGAGCACGGACACGCCGATCACGGCGACCACGCCAGCCATGTGTGACAAGGTAACCCTACTAATACTCACTCGCTAACAACGCCAAGGCGAGTTTCGTCATGACGAGATGCGTGTACTTGAGGCCGACGCGCTCCTTCCAGGAGATCATGGCCAGCTGCAGCACCGACAGTATGCAGAACACGCCGAGCACGGACACGCCGATCACGGCGACCACGCCAGCCATGTGTGACAAGGTAACCCTACTAATACTCACTCGCTAACAACGCCAAGGCGAGTTTCGTCATGACGAGATGCGTGTACTTGAGGCCGACGCGCTCCTTCCAGGAGATCATGGCCAGCTGCAGCACCGACAGTATGCAGAACACGCCGAGCACGGACACGCCGATCACGGCGACCACGCCAGCCATGTGTGACAAGGTAACCCTACTAATACTCACTCGCTAACAACGCCAAGGCGAGTTTCGTCATGACGAGATGCGTGTACTTGAGGCCGACGCGCTCCTTCGAGGAGATCATGGCCAGCTGCAGCACCGACAGTATGCAGAACACGCCTAGCACGGACACGCCGATCACGGCGACCACGCCAGCCATGTAAACTGCCGCTGGAAAAGGAAAGGGCTTATTTTTATATTGCGCAAGGATATGGGCTAGACATCTTAAATTATGGTCAGTTGATTACATAACTGATGTCATATTATCATTCTCATAATGATGTTACTCATTATGAGAATATACGTAGTTACGTGATAATGGAACGTAGTTAATTAGTTACCAAGTTACGGGGAATGATTTAGTAACCGTTTATAATAAAGCATTGTCTGGGTCCCCAAAACATGGAATTGTCGTTAAAGTAGCAGAATATGCGAATTTTCGTCTCAATTGGTCTATTACCCTGTCCAAATGCTAGTAATACTAAGTAGGTTGGCCTTGTCAGTTCCTGCAGCTAAGAGAGTCTTTCCTACAAATGATATAATGTTGTCCATATTATATAGGTGTGCATAGAATAGATTCCGTGTGCGCAAACAAATTAACAGAAACATTTAGGACTAAACAAAAAAATAACAAGGCCAGTTGGAAAAGATGGTCACTTCTTTTTACCAATAGTTAGTAAATAAAAACAATTATATTTTCTATTGGCTTTGAAATATACATATATCGACGCAAGTGGGGTAAATCTGTTAATTATTGCCGTCAATTCAAGGGTTGCATTGGTTGGTGATAAATACGGTGACATTCTTTTGGGTTAGTTCCCCCTTTCCAAAGTTCTTGTATGTGCACCTATAGTAGAGACGTACCTACGCATAGATTATTATTTGATCCATTTTTCACATGATAATTTTCAGACTGTAACACAATTCACAATATTGTAGCACTCGCAATTATAGAGCAAAGATATTTTTATATGTCTTATTCTATGTTATACAGTATGATTTTAGAAACCAAGCGACAGGATGTGACTCTGACCCGATCAGACGGCCGACTGACGGATCCTGAAAATCTGACTCATGCGAATCCACTTTCCTATTACTCACTTAGCCACAAGTCACAACTTTGCTAATTATGCGACCACATAACACATATCCTTTGGAGTTCGACCACTGAATACATGATTAGCCAGTACTAATATTGTCATGTCCTGTTCAATGATCTCTGCACGGTACACAGCACTGTACCACCGATACAAACTTTTTCATTTATGTACGTAAAAACAACCTTTTTCGTATAGACGGAGAGCAGGTAACGAATTTTGGGAAGGTCCTTTTGGCAAGCTGATATTGTGGAAAATATAACTTCGTAAATTGGCGAATCTAGTCCTGCCAGTCTGGTAGAGCGTTTGCGGTTATTGCTCGCCAAAAGGACCTTCCCGAAATTCGTTGCCAGCTCTTGGACCAGTATGTTTCGGTTAACGTACCGGAGCAAATGACACTTGATCTGTGTGAAAAAGTTTCATCTGCCCCGTTAAACGACCACGCCGAGGCAACCGAGGCTGACGGCATTTTTTCCCCATTTGCCCCGGTAGCGGGGCAGAAGCACCGGGGCAGATGGGAGCGAGTCGTATACTCAAACTCAAAGTATATTAATTCTAAATTGGTACCTACACAGTACACCTTCTGAACGTCACGTTTACACAGTATAAGATGTGATGGTCATAATTAGCCACAGTATCTTTAAACTAAAGCTACGAGGGTTCCAAACGCGCCTTGGTCTGAGAAGAGTCCACAACAAACTCAGCCGGGGTTTTTTTATTATCACCATCGTAAATTTATTAGATTTATAATTATTATAAAAATTACATAGGTACTTAATAAGCCGCTGGAACAATTCATACCCATGCTTTTTTATCATTTAAATAATCCTTTACACTAATAGGATTTTCTATTAAGTACATTATCATATTATACTAATATTATAAATGCGAAAGTGTTTGTTGGTTTGTTGGTTTGTCCTTCAATCACGCCGCAACGGAGCAACGGATTGACGTGATTTTTGGCATGGGTATAGTTGAGGACCTGGAGAGTGACATAGGCTACGTTTTATTTCGGAAAATTAAGGAGTTCCCGCAGGAATAACAAAAAACTTAAACCACGCGGAGGAAGTCGCGGGCATCAGCTAGTATTACATACCTATATCCGTCCACGGTGGCCGGTATGTCGGTGTATCTAGACGGTCCATCTACTCCACCTGTGACGGTATTCCCATTCTCAACTCGAGTATTTGTACCTAGGCCAATATTAATAAGCCGACATCAGCTAAGAACAGGTTCTTAAGTAGGTATATGTCTTAAGCACAGGTTGACCGGTAAATTTGAAACAGACAATCTAAAATACATGCGATCCTTATGCGATCAACTAGTTTTACTAATTAGTATAGTGTCTAATTAGCATATTGCGTATATTTGGGTCGGTTATCTAGGATGTTAGTAGGTACGCTAATGTATGCGTTCATTTGTTTAATTATATTGTTAAGTAATGATACAAAATGATCACGCAATTAGCCATACCTACTTCTATGTAACACGTCTGCAAAATTTGGAGTGGGTGTGTTCTGATTTCCCCGCCCAAAACTCGTTAAATAATATGAAAATGAAACTAATTTGGTAACAGGGCTGTTTTTTCACGGGCTTCATAATTAGGCGAGTGACATAAATCTGTCTCGTTTCAAGTGTCTGAAGTCTGATGAAAGTCGAACTGACTTTGCTCAGACTTGCTTTGAAAAAGTTTCATCTGCCCCGTTAAACGACCACGCCGAGGCAATCGAGGCTGACGGCATTTTTTCCCCATTTGCCCCGGTAGCGGGGCAGAAGCACCGGGGCAGATGGGAGCGAGTCGTATACTCAAACTTATTAATATACTAATTCAAGTTGCAACTTGAAAGTTGAAAGTTTTCTTTGAATTTTTTTAGACAAGAGTATGCTCTATAGATCGCATACTTATTCTGCAGCCATGGTTTGACTTTGAAGTCGTGAAAAACCTTTTGGTTCAGGGGCCATACAGTCAGCGCTCAAGCCATAGCCATATTGTTTCATTATTGTTGATTTTCGTGTTTAATAATTATAATCCTTATTTTAGGAACGTCAAAGTACGTGACATCCAACTGTCATTTTGACTAATATTGCTTAAGTATTGCTTTAAGAGTTGGCAGCCAGGGGCCGTACCCTGGCTGCCGGGATCTAATGCCGCATATACATTGGTGCACCACACGATGCATACCAATATACACTGCAACATTTCCTATAGTAATTAAGCAGGTATGTAATGGTGAAATAAATTGTAACTATACAGTCATCCCCTGATTGCAGATAGTTCAGAAGCATTTCCGCGACTTCGTCCGCGTGAAATAAGTTTTTTAAATTCCCACGGGAACCCCCTAATTTTTCGGGTTAACATATCGGCCTATGACACTCACAAATAATGTGGCTTTCTATTGGTACCAGAATTTTCAAAATCGGTTCAGTAGATCCAGAGATTACAACCTCACAAACTTTACCTCTTTATAATATTAATAGATAACCAATTTTATTCAATTCAAGGGATAATAATTTTCCTTATTGTTATAAGTACCTAAGCTATAGCTATCTTGGCATAACTTGTAACGCTAAGATCGTCGAAACAATTACTTTACTGTAGGCAGTTGGATGCAGTTTTTCAATGCCATCCCATTGTTATCGGTATGATGAGTCGGTTTTTTCTTCAGTACAAACAAGGTAAAGTCGCTACGCATAATTTAATGTAAAAATTGTTAGTCATACCTTTGACAGTTAAACTAACCTTGCATCCTAGATGTTTAACCGCCTTCTTAAAAGTAATGATGCAATTCTAGATGTTAGGTGTACGTGATGAATTTGAACTTCCATGTTTTTAGAAGTGGCATTTATTTTTCGAAATAAATAAGTGTTTGACTAGACTTGCCTACTGTGAAGTTATTTTACATAAAAACCGGCCAAGTGCGAGTCGGACTCGCGCACCGAGGGTTCCGTACAAACCTGTAGTAAGTTTTACGATTTATGACGTATTAAAAACAAGACGAAATGAACCGCAAAACTAACTTTGTTTGTAGAGGTTTATTGTTAATATCAAAAAATTACGTTTGTTGTATGGGAGCCCCCCTTTAATATTTACTTTATTGATATTTAACTATTTATTTTGAAAGGTAATATACAAGTTAATATTCTGTGAAAATTTGAACCGTCTACCTGTTACCGTTTTTAATATTGAGCAAAAAAATACGAAAAAAAACACGTTTATTGTATGGGGACCCCCCTTAATATATATATTTTTTTAATTTTTAGTATTTGTTGTTATAGCGGCAACGGAAATACATCATTTGTGAAAATTTTAGCTTTCTAGCTATCACGGTTTATGAGATACAGCCTGGAGACAGACAGACAGACAGACAGACAGACAGACAGACAGACAGACAGCGGAGTCTTAGTAATAGGGTCCCGTTTTTACCCTTTGGGTACGGAACCCTAAAAAATAAGTCAATATTGTCAATATTTTTCCTTGTTATTTTTTTATGGCTAGGGGATCAAAATCCATTTAACACGCGGGCAACATTTCGGCGTATGGCTATGCCCCATTATAGGACTGCTGCTTTCAGGGGGAGTTTCAGATTTGCAGCGAGTAAATGCTGGAACTCTTTACCGCCGCCATTACGTAGTCTGAAGACAGTAAATGCTTTTAAATCAAGATATAAAGCACATATTCTTGCAACACAAACAGTGTAAACATATTATCTGCAAATCATAAATACATCTTGAGTTTATTTGTTTTTATTTGTTTTTTATTTTTATTTTTTATTTCATTCAATGTATTATCAATTTAATTTTAGACACTTAATTTTAAAGCATTCCCTGTTTAGATTTGATTGGTTATATGGATAGTAGTAGTGAAGGTTTAGTATGATAAGCACTAATTAAGTTGGTTTTTTAAGCAAATCTATTTATTAAGATTAGTTTTTTATTTTTCTTTTTGATTTTAAAAATTTTATTTGTTTACATTTACTAGCTTGTAATATACAGCGATGGTCCGTGACGTCTCGACCCTTGGGCCCCTCCTGAAAATCAGCGTTGCGGTATGTTGGGTGGGTACATACCTACCTTTCGTGCTGTGGCACAGGCTGAGGAGGTGGCCCATTGACCACATTTACTTTTTAAGTATGTACACAGTACATATGTACTGCATTTAATTAATTTGTTGTGCTACTGATTAATTTGTAAACTGTTGGTCAATAAAAATTTATTTATTTATTTATTTATTTATTTATGTGCTAGATGAGGCCACGAACTCTACATTGAAGTTTTAGATTCTTGCGGGCACTCTCAATTTTCCGGGATACAATGTAGCCCATGTGCTAATCCAATCTCCAGGGTATAATGAGGGTAAAGTCAACCTTTAGGCATGCATAAAAGTCATTGTATTTTGGTTGCTATAATATTTCTATATTAGTTATTCAATAGACTGAGAAAATAATCAATCAATAGGTAGGTTTGTAACTTTAAAGTTAGGTAACTTTTAAAGTTTAAACTACAAAACATAGAGTCTTGTTTAATATTCGGCACACCTTATAGGTATTTCGTGTTTACAAACTACAACCCAAATGATTCATAAGATGACATTGAAAGTTGAAACAATACCGGAATGTGTAAACTTTCGGTTTGCATATCTGTGCCAAAATTTGGTTTAGGTGATAATTATTGACGGAGTTGGACTTGCAAAGTGCCAAGGGTTTTGTCAATCCGGTTTGAAGTAGGTATCTCATATAAACATTTTAACCAAACGGTTAAAATGTTTATATGAGGAGCAGTTGATGTGTGTAATATTATTATGTGCACATGTGTGTGTGTGGATGTCGGTTCGTTGGTTTTCTCATAGTTGCCAAGCTACTCGTACCTACTCATTAGATTTTGAAAACTGTAGCTTCGTCTTAGCTTTCTTTCTACCTGTCATAGGCATAGATTTATCATCCGCTGCGCTCCCTCCAGCGAGACCAAATGAAATCTATGGTCATAGGCTAGTCTAGATTAGGATTTGTCGAAAGCCCCACATTATCACATTAACTAGTAGTAGTATTTAGTAATAATGTCCTCCCGACCGAATTTCGGCCACGGCGGCCAATCTCCAGAGAGATTAGCCATCTGCGCGGGAGATATTATAGTGCACAAGTGTGTGCGCATACACAGGTGCACTCTCTGTTCCTTTACTCTCATAGCCCGATGGGACGGAAAATCCGACACGACCGGAGAGAGATCAGGCGCAGGACCGACGGCTTAACGTGCTCTCCGAGGCACGGGGGTGAAACACCGCCAACTTCCTAACTCCGGGCTAGTACTGAGAATTTCTTGTCAGAAAAACCCAATACTTATTATGGCCCGACCCGGGACTCGAACCCGGGACCTCGTCGGCCGCAGTCGAACATACTAACCACTAGACCAACGAGGCAGTCAGTATTTAGTAGTTAGTATACAGATATACAAGTAGGCCTTTATTAGTTTCTTAAACTTTTAAATTTTCATAGGACATTTTTAAAGGACTACATACATCTTATAATTATTACAGTAAGATCTAAAATTTCTAAATATATTAAAGGCAAAATGTGACTGACTGACTTGACTGATCTATCAAGCCACAGCTCCAACCACTGGACGAATCGGGTTGAATGCAGATAGCTATTATGGCGTAGACATCAGCAAAGAAAGGATTTTTAATAATTCAACCCCTAAGGTGTTAAAATAGGAATTTGAAATTCATGTAGTGCACGCGAACGAAGTCGCGGGCGAAAGCTAGTTTATTATAAAACACGTATTCATAATATATTCTATGTTTATAAAATGTTCCGCTAGATTTTGTACCTATAGATGCATGAAGTCAGATGACATTTTTGCACGTCCCGTATCGTGCTTATGACTCATATAAAAACCAGCGTTTGATCTATTGAGTTAATATGGAATAACATTATCTAAGAGAACATTCAAGAAGAAATCATTAAAATTATATCAACTGCATCAATTAACTTAATTGTATTCAATTTAGGTGTCATTTATGCAATATTCTACATACCATCGCGTCATTAGGTACACAAAAGTAATTAGATGTTAAGTAATAGTAACTTGTAAGTAATTATTTCCCATCGTAATCTAGAATTTCTGAATTCTTGAAGTACTAAATTTAAATCTAAAAAAAATAACGTAATCAAAGAACTTTTATAAAGAATAGTTATAGAGTGAATAATATTTATTGAGCTTGAACTGTAGGTGCATAAATATTTACTTCAAATTAATTATTTAGGTGAGACGAATAAAAATATATAAAAAAACACTTGTGAATCTATTTCTGCAATGTTGAAGAATCCAACTATCTAATAGGGGGAACAAGTATAATATTATCGATGGTCCCAACTCTGCGCCAGCAATATATTTTGCCCATATTACTGGCACCAGAATATTAAGAACTACTATTGACGACCTCCGTGGCGCAGTGTTGAGCGCTGTTGCCTTAATGTGCGGAGGTCCCGGGTTCGATCCCCGGCAGGGTTCGGAAATTTATAATCTCTGAATTTCCCTGGTCTGGCCTGGTGGGAGGCTTCGGCCGTGGCTAGTTACCACCCTACCGGCAAAGACGTGCCGCCAAGCGATTTAGCGTTCCGGTACGATGCCGTGTTTCTACACGGCATCGTACTGGAACCGGTATTCGGTTTCTTCCGAATAGGGGTATGGGTTTAATATAACTGCCATGCCCCTAACAGGTTAGCCCGCTACCATCTTAGACTGCATCATCACTTACCATCAGGTGAGATCGCAGTCAAGGGCTGACTTGTAGTGGATAAAAAAAAAAAAAAAACAAACTAGATGATGCCCGTGCCGCGTGGATTAAAGTTTTTCAATTCCCGCGGGAACTCCTCAATTTTCCGGGATAATAAGTATGCCTATGTCCTTCCCCGGGATACAACCTACGGTTAAAAAGATGGGCCGGGAAAGCGTAGCAGACAGACAGACGGACAGACAGACAGTCACGCTTTCACATTCATAACATTAGTATGGATTAAATTCCCTAAAACAATGTGACGTAATGCCCCCTGAATTACAATACAAATCCAAGCATGGTTTCCAAGCCAAGCAATTATTAATAGGTAGACAAAATTATTGTTCGTTCTATCAAGTTCGTTTTACAGTTATCAGCCAGTCGAACCAAATTTTAAAATAATTCACTGTTTATTTTCCATTCTATTATCTAGTCCAAAAACTTATCTTCGGAGCTCGGGATATAAATTTCAAATACGTTACCAAATAAGTCTAACGGTACCCGTGACGAATTCAAATCCAATATGAACACCTGTTTGGTAGGTCTTTTATTGCGGTACGCGTCTTCTGTATCCACCATATTAGTCGCGGATGCTATTGTGGCAGTGTGGTGTAAAGCAAAGTTGTGGTAATGGATGATTTCATAGAAATTATCCTCTTGGTAGCGCGCAAGAAGATGATTTAGGAGTTAGGACTACCTGTCTCCACTTCGTTCAGAGGTCATGCTTTAAATGCAAAACCTTAAGTTTTTAGACCCGGTTTGAGCTGTAAATTGATTTTATAGCCAGTTAGTATCTTTTTCCCGATATCACCCACTAGGACTTACCTAGTGGAGGCCAGGGGTTTGAATTGACCCCATGATGGGTGATTTTATAATGTCGCTTGAGGGGGACAGCGAGACATTTTCACATGGAT
The DNA here is from genome assembly GCA_917051295.2 of Erebia ligea. NCBI lineage: Eukaryota > Metazoa > Arthropoda > Insecta > Lepidoptera > Nymphalidae > Erebia > Erebia ligea. Next base: position 8,238,348 of record OU785241.1, read on the forward strand.
AACACAATACGCTTCAAAGGTTTACGTAGATCTTGGGACGTGTAGACAGTACGTGCGGATATATACTCGTGTGGTACGTGGACCCATGCTTCTTTCATAGTCTAAAAATGGCGTAGCAAGCACAAGCGCGAGGATGGTGTCTGAAACTCGTCCAATTATCCATAACGAGCACCATAGTTTTTATACATAGCCTATGGGGACATCTCCGTCCTTGTTACTTCTGTAACGGTATCTGTGACGAATCCTAATCCAATATGGATACCTGTTTACAATCGGTAGGTGTTACAATTCTGCGCGCGTTCTTCTGCAACCGCCATATTTGTCGCGGAACAATGCGATTGTGGTGTGAAGCAATTTATGTTTTAATAGCGGCTATCATTGTTTTAAACTTTAGTGTGCTGTTCGCCACTGCATTCTTTCATAAGGTATGGTTTTGTTGTACTTCCAATATAATATTAGCTAATAATAATGTTAGCTGCAATATTGAAGATGTATTCACGTAAAATTCGGGTTAGTGCTGGGGTCGATTACGGTAAAATTATCGCTGCTATGGTGTGACGACTGCTATGCTCGCCGTCGGTTTGAATGCATTTTATTGCATCGTCAGCATTCAGCACATTGCGTCCACTGATGGACATAGGCATAGGTTATTAATATAGTCCGTGAAGAAATCCCACAGCAATTCGTGGAGCTTATACATTTTACATACAATAAGCACCTCATTTCTGCATTTTAGTTACAGTGATTTGTGTCTACTGAAATTTATTAATTACTAGAATTCGTCCGCGACTTCGTCCGCGTGGGTTAAGGTTTTTTGATTCCCGCGGGAACTCTTCAATTTTCCACGATAAAAAGTAGCCTATGTCCTTCTCCAGGATGTAAACTATCTTTGTGCCAAATTTTATCAAAATCGGTTGAGTTGTTGGGCCGTGAAAGCGTAGCAGACAGTCAGCCAGACAGACACACTTTCGCATTTATAATATTAGTATGGATATTAGTATGGATTATAGTATGCATTACTTAGTAATATTTTGCTTAGTTATGATTTTAGTTACTTATTTATTATAAGTACTTAGTTTAATACAGAGTCTATATAGTTACTCGAAATAAAAGCAGCCGAGCCAAGAGATGATAATAATTCCGAAGTGTATAATATATATCCATACTAATATTATAAATGCGAAAGTGTGTCTGTCTGTCTGTCTGTCTGCTACGCTTTCACAGCCCATCTGCTCCACCGATTTTGATGAAATTTGGTACAGGGGTAGATTGTATCCCGGGGAAGCACATAGGCTACTTTTTATCCCGGAAAGTTAAAGAGTTCCCGCGGGAATACAAAAATCCTAATCCATGCGGACGAAGTCGCGGGAATCATCTAGTAATATATAATTCTTATTGAGGCCCCAAAATGAGCATTTTAGCAGTAGCTCTGTTTGCATCAAATCGAGGCAGCTTTCAGTCTAGGTTTAAAAGTCCTAACGATATTGAGTTATTTAGTTAGGGTTCAATGCCTCAAGCGAAGTGGGTGTACTGGCTTCATTGTTTTCAAAGCACTGTCAGTGTATTTGCACGACTAATAATACATTCAATCACTTTGCCGAAAGTGATTCAAAGGTGATTTAGAGGTCACATTAGTCAAGTTAAGTTTCATATAGAGTAGGTACCTATTGACCATGTCAATACAGCTTCACCACATAATCGAAGAACCGCGTTTCTATAGGATTTAGAATTGCTCAAATATTGGAAACATTTGAACAATCCTAAATTACTTAGTGGCACTTCAAGTAAGTAGATAGATAGATAGATAGATAGATAGATAAACTCTTTATTGCCCACACTTAGAACAAGGACAATAAACAGAAAGATTAAAAGATACAACAGAAGTGTGCAAAGGCGGTCTTATTGCTAAAGCAATCTCTTCCAGACAACCTTTGGGGAGAGGAGATTAACAAACAAGAGCGCGGGATAGTGCAACGCCTAAAATATATAATAAATAAAAATACATACATATTATATATATACATACATACACATAATATATATACATACATAAATACATACAGACATATATACATAAATACAAATAATTATTTATTCTGATCTAATTATAATGTAATAAGTATAATATCTGAGTAAAATTCCTATCATGTGGCAAATGAAATACAATATATAGGACATAAAATTAATTAATTGCCACCTGATAGGAAATGTTTATACAAACGACTTCTGAAAATAGAGAGCGACTTAGACTGTCGTATATCTGCTGGAAGGCTGTTCCACAATATTACGGATTTACGGGTGAAAGAATTATTATAATATCCAGAATGGCTGCTAGGCATGTACAAGCGATTATCCGTACATGACCTCAGGTGTTGTCGTTCGTTGTTAGAGCCAAGGAAGGAGAAACGCTGTTTGAGGTAGGAAGGAGTATGAGGATTGTATAGAATAGAGTAGAGGAGTGTCAGAATGTGAAGATTGCGACGGAGTCTGATTGGGAGCCACTTCAGACGAGCTCTGTACTCGGACACATGATCGAACTTACGCAACCCGAAGATAAACCTTATGCATAAGTTTTGAAGACGCTCGAGCTTATTCAGCTGTTCTTCGGTTAGGTCGGGGTAGACGAGTCAGCATAGTCTAGAAGTGGTAAAAGAAGAGAGTTAGCTAAGGAAATTTTGGTTTTAATTGGAAGAAAGTTTTTCCAGCGTCTCAGGCCACCAACTGACGAAGTACTACACTATGAACTATGAAGTAGCTACATATGCAAGTTATCTGTTATAGAGTATCTGGTCGATTACTGAAACTTGCATCAATCATTGCTTCAGTCTCAATTATTGATTACAGATGGGCTAAATTTATGGTATAGTCTGTCACGATAGAAGTCTACAGCTTTTCTAAATAATACACCAAAAGTCTCGTTATTTCAAAAAGGAGGAAAGTTTTATTTCAAAAGACAGTTTGAAAGCGGTCACGATTTCGAGTCGTGTTCGTTGTTAAGTCGACTCGCAGTTCGCACGCGCCACTTAGCTTACAATGTAGACTAGCTCACAGCAAACAAAAGATATCCACTATTAATTGGAGTAAACAGCTTTAGCACCGATTCAAATACACCTTCAAAGACGCACTGGTTGAACAGAGCTTTGTTTGATGCGACGACCTCCGTGGCGCAGTGTTGCGCGCTGTTGCCTTAACGTGCGGAGGTCCCGGCTTCGATCCCCGGCAGGGTTTGGAAATTTATAATTTCTGAATTTTCCCTGGTCTGGCCTGTTGGGAGGCTTCGGCCGTGGCTAGTTACCAACCTACCGGCAAAGACGTGCCGCCAAACGATTTAGCGTTCCTGTACGAAGCCGTGTAGAAACCGATTTAATATAACAATATAACTGCCATGCCCCTAACAGGTTAGCCCGCTGCCATCTTAGACTGCATCATCACTTACCATCAGGTGAGATCGCAGTCAAGGGTTAACTTGTAGTGGACAAAAAAATGCCCTTAAGCTTTTGTAGAGTCAAATGTATAGGAAAACAAAACATTAATAATTCCGTAATCATCATTTGCCAGATTTCATCTACTGTTAGACTGGTTTTACTCAGAAAGCGTCTCCATACACGGATATGAGCACGGATATCCGTTTTCCGTTTTTTCTCATCAACTATCTACTACACCTTTTCGCCGAACGTTTATCCAGCGAGTCAAGGAACAGCGGAAGGTCGCTGCATGCTACGTTTACCGTTTCGCAGTTTCTATTCCAAAATTCAAAATTCAAATTCAAAATTCAAAATGTTTTTTATTCAAATAAGCTTTTACAAGCGCTTTTGAATCGTTATAATATGAATCTACCGCTGGTTCGGAATGCCATTCCTACCGAGAAGAGCCAGCAAGAAACTCGGTGGTTGCTCTTTTCCACCAAAACTTACAATCATCATAATGATACAAGTAACTGCAGTCCCACGCATAGCTGGAGCGAATCAAATCCACGCTGTTTTTTTTATCATTTACGTAATCTTCGATTGTATAGTAAGCTTTTTTCACGAGCATACCTACAATACTCAATACACGCCAAGACTGACAGACAGAGGCAGCCCCATTTCCGACGGTGGCACCCGTTCACGAGCATGACGCATGATCCAGCCATTGCTTCGCTCAACAATATTTGAGGGAACGTAACAACCCGCACCACACGACACCACCACAGAAACGTTAAAGAGAGTGTGACATTCCAGAACATAATATCTGCCCCAATGACCATCGGTTCTGTGACAGACATGGCCTGGCCTTTCCAACCAGTTCTCACTTGGGCTAAGTCTTTTAGTTATCTATTGTCCCGTCTTTGCTTATCGTTTCAAAGTTGGATTTGCAACTCGTAGAAGATATGCTAATTTAAGACACATTCACACTATGCGGTAATTCTTTCATTTCACTATAATCGTCATTAATTAATCTAAATTATCATTATCAAGAGTAGGTAATTTCTCTGATAAATAATTCATTATGTTTCACGAGTCACGACAAAATATACTTAATAACAGGAGATATCCTGGTCGAAGCAAAAAATGTCCATAGCTTTCATTTGTTGTTTGCCTTTCGTTATTATTTAATCAACTGGTTCTGAATCGCATTTGTTAAAACATAAAATAGTATAATTATTCGCTTTCATCTAAAACAAAAACCGACTTTAAAACTATACCTATAAGTACCAACTTAAACCAAAAAGTAAAAAACATTATCTGGGTATATTATACCTATTTTGTTTTTTGTTGATTTTCTCAAAAAGCGCTAAATCAGTTTCGATAAAATTTATATGGGACCACCTCTGAAGTATGATCTACCAAAAAAAAGAATCATCAAAATTGTTTCTTAATTGGCGGAATGATCGCGTTACATACATACATACAAAAAAAAAAAACAAAAAAACCTACAGTAGAATTGAGAACCTTCTTCTTTTTGAAGTCAGTTAAAAAGAAGAAACGTGTTCTTAGAACATAGATGCTGTGCAAATAACAGTCCTCTAGATTTCTGGTCCCTACTATAGGTACAGATGTTGTTTACGATGATCATCAAATAACGTGGTAAAATGCAAAACTCGTTATAAAACTTACTAAATTTATGAACATACCCAAGACTTCTTGTCTACAAACGAACTAGAAGTTAAAGGTGTGGAATACGAAGGATGCCTTGAAAACAATGGAGACATTACCCATGTTAGTACAATGTGGGTGTTCAACCATTACACCCACTTTGTTCGAAGCCCTAATGCGGTTGTTTTATGACGCTCATTGGTGACATGGGAATGCACTGTCTTACTTTAGTTGGCGGAGAAAGTTTGCATAATGTATGTATAAGATTATGACGGATGCATAGATAAAATTCCTTGTGAAAGGAATTTTATGAAACTAATGTCCCCGCGCGACTTGATTCGTCCTCTTGAACCCGTAAATTGTCCCGAGCCACTTCATATTAAGTAACAATTTTGAAACATAGGTATTACTTAAGTACCTACCTTTTTACAAAATTACGATGTAAATCTAAAGGAACACTTGTAGTCTGTAAGAATTTTAAATCAGTTAAAAGCTTAAACGTTAATTTCCTTCAATCGTTATCAGTTACAGTTCAGGCATAGGAAAATAACCGACATTATAATTAGCTAGCACGTTAAGCTATCGGCAACACACGTTAAACTGAGAAATCTGACGGATGGCATAACATTACCTAATGGGCCAATCCTTTTTTTGTTAAGGGAAAGTGATAAGTTAATAACTGATACGAATGAGCTTTTACATTGACTTATAAACTCGGCGTTGGTTAGATAGAGTAAAGAATCTCTTTGGATTATTTTGTAATGGAAAGCTGAAATATAAGTGCTATTGACAGTAATCAAAATTTTTTGATACACATCTGGGCCCGCAAAGGGCTATAGCAACCATGATGATGAGGATAAGATATGCTTTAAAATAATTTGAGTACGTATCATTAAAGATATATAAATATATCGAAATAGAAATACAGGATGGGATATTGAATAGTATCATGCTAGTAAGTAATTAATTTGTTGTCAATGAATGTCTTAACTAAGTGCCACGAGTAAAAAAAATGTTGTAAGCAAAAATAAAATACTACTACAGACTAGACATCAATTAGTTAAGTACTTTTATATTTATATTTAAACGACTAGTCATCTATGCTATCGAATAATCTACTAATGTAGTGAAAGATGCTAGTCTAGGTATAGTAAGACGGCGTCTCAGCGATTTCTGTTTTTTGCCATTTAGCGCATACTTGTGTATCGGAAGAGAGATTCTTAATGACTGTATGGCTAACAAGTTTCTACGGCACATATGAATATGCAAATGATGTTAATAATTTAATCAATGGAAACGATAAAGTTAGTGGTAAACCTAAGTACTGAGAATTTTATTTTGTTTCAAAAATTTAAAAAGGAAGAGGTTCGTATTTCGTTTCGTATTTTTTATCAATAGTTTTCCCAACTGTAAGCTGGTCGTAATAATAGCGAAACTTGTATTACAAGTTTCGTGCCATAGATACATAATCTTTGGTAGTATAGTTTTTAATTAATTTTATGGATTCGTACTTAATTTTTTTATATGTTTTAAGGAACTTACTTGCGACAGTTAAAGCTTTACGTGAAAATGAGCATAAGTTAGATCTGAAATCAATATTCATAATAGTATGTACATAATTATAAGAAACTTCAGTTAGCAGCAAAAGAAAACCTTTTTTGCAGAAACCAAAAACAACGGATTAGCTATGAACGAAACAGTTACTTAATGTATAACACAATCATTAAGAATCAAGGTTAAGAGATTAGTTTAAAGCGCGTAATGGTGTGATTAAAATTCTTGAAACAAATAATCTCAAGATCTTCAAAACGTTACATTTCGTGAACTTTGCCTCCACAATTATTTTCCCACGAAAATTATTTACTTACAGTTATACGCTTACCGTGGTAAGCTTTAAGAAAAAAGTAAAGGGTTTTAGATTTTTAACAGTAATTGTTTCGCTGCTAGATATAATAGACCAACGATTTTTATCAACAACTAACGGTCAACTGTCGGTCAGTTATTGTAATTTGTAAGATTGCTAATGAAATAATAAAAGTGAGAACAGAGCTTTGATTTTAGTATATTATATGCGACCCACGAATGCCCCTTAAACTAAAAGGGAAAATTTATAAGACAGTCGTTAAACCTGTCGCATTATATGGTTCAGAATGTTGGGCGGTGAAAGGGACGGATGAAAGAAAAGTACATGCGACCGAAATGCGAATGTTGAGATGGATGTGTGGTGTGACTAGAATGGATAAGATTAGGAATGAATATATAAGGGGAAGTTTGAAAGTAGCGCCAGTGATAGAAAAGATGAGGAGTAAAAGGCTAGCATGGTATGGGCATGCAATGCGGAGGGAAGAAAGGCATATTACGAGAAGAATGATAGATATGCATGCGGAAGGAAAAAAGAGTAGAGGGAGACCGAAGAAAATATGGATGGATTGTGTGAAAGAGGATATGCGTATAAAAGGGGTGAATAAGAGGTTGACGGATAACAGAAGTGAGTGGAAGAAGAAAACATGCTGTGCCGACCCCACATAACGTGGGAAAAGGGCAAGAAGAAGAAGACACAATCTATCAATTGAATAAGGAATGTCATATTCATAACGGTATATAGAATGTGACGAATTATGTTTTCAGTCCAGAAAGCGGGAGTAATTTCTGTACTTAGCACTAATTACGAGTATATTGTGTGAAACTAAAACACGATTAATAAATGGGATGATAATATTGACAATCATGATTGTCTGAAGACGTGAGATAGTAAAATAGGTTAAAGCACTTTCTATTCACAAGACATATTAACCTATAATTTCGTTAGTTGCCTAAATGGGACGTAAAATAACGAATAGTTACTGACAATAATTATCTCTTATCTACAAATTTTCGAGTAAATTAATTGAATAACTTTCCCTTAACATAACTATGTAACATTTGTGACGGTGTGAAGTAAAATATTTAGGCACTTTCGTGACGTGCAAAATATTGAAACACGTAAGTGTCAAATGTATCAGGTGCTAATGAATATGACCTACGCGCTTGTTCGAGTTTACACTCTCGTTAGGAACTTTACATATCTGGATGCTATATTATGTCATTTTGTTTGCTTTTCCTATTGATGTCCTAGCAGTTAGCACTTGACACTTTATGCATAGCTTTCGCTCTTGAAAGCTCAGTGCAGCAACTAATATCAAGGAATCGATATGAATTATAATAAAGCAAATGAGAGGATCTACAGAAAATTGAGAAACTCTTATCATGAAAACAGAAGTGCATGATAGAATTGAATGTGGAAGATCGAACTAAGCGAAGACGGTTGCCGGAAAAGTAAGTAAGAAAGATCAAATCTTCAGACATGGACTGTAGTCTGAAGTTTAAATCCTGAGTTTGAAATTTGCAGAACTACCAGAACAGTTTGATGAGTCGCCAATACGACGACTGCACGTTGAGACTTGGCAGGTTTCTTTGACGATGATGCCTAAAGTCTGTGATGAATATGAACTCTATGATGAAGGCGGGGTAAAATAAAATGAATATACACTATACACATAACCATGGGTTACCATAGGTAGTAGTATTTGTCCAATACCAACGATGAAATCGCATACGATTCTATAGCTACTGCTAAGAAAGGTGAAGATTTGCATTCACTTTTTTCTAGAACTTGTATAATATTTTGTCCATCGAAGACACCGGAGGCTTTGTAGGTCACCTTATAGGTTGGGAACGATCACACCTGTTGGAAAGTTGTAAGTCCCATCTTGCATAGACGACGCCTACTATCCGCTACGGTATTCTATGAGTATTATATGGTCATGCATGTATTTATAACACATAGGTAGATAAGTTTAAGTATCTTATGATTACGCATGAAGATTTGCTGTGTTTTAACTTTAGAGACGCTACATTTATTTCCAGTGCAAAATATACAACTTTTTATGTTTTGCATTGGAATGATTCTTACTGGATTTCGTAGCTTGAGGTTTCTTTTATTTTTTTAAAGCTGTTGAATTCGTTTACCAGTTACGTAAAGTTTAATAAAACAACTAGTTATGTTAATGTGCGCTATTTGAATGGCACTGGCTCTGGTTATTAGTCAATTTAATCATAATAAATGAAGAACTGACCAAATCTAGACCAAATATAAATACTAGAAGAGTATTGCATTTGGTTTTTCTCAAAATATTACCCCCATTAGGAAAATACCTTCAGAAATCCTATCCGAGTAGTGCTAGGGGCGCACGCAACGGTCTTTTTAATGCTGAATGTTGGTAACGCCATCAGGATTCAGCTGCATTAGGTGCATTGAAGAAATGCTGATATTTATAACGACAATATCAAGTTGGAAATAATGAGTCGAAATATTATGTTCTTACGGCCCTGTGCGGTAACGTTTACCAAAATAGTCAATATGCTTTGTGAAGTCCCACGTGCCTAAGGGCCATCTGTTAGAATTTTAATAGATTTACGCAATATATTACTCAATATTCTAACATGTTTGTAGGCGAATTGACAAATATTTCACGAGCCCTCTTAATATGGTTTCCCAATATGACTGTTTGTTATTTCAAAACTCGAAGGTTTTCCAAGAAATTTAGTAGACACGGTACCTACGCAGTAGATCGTTCGTCAGGCGCTACCCCATTATTCCCCACTTAATTGAACCTTCCCATTCAGAATTTCAAAATTTAGGTCACCCGACCCCGAAATTATGCCATCGAAAATTACCAAAATTGTGAGCCGAAATAGGTTAATGAATGGCTTACACGAATCTATTAAGTACATATTTTCATAAAGGCAACAACACGATCTATTTCGATTGTTACGAGTTAGTTATGAATAGAAACAATGATAATATGCTAGTTACAAATGCAAATTGAGTAAGTTCGGCGATATATTATTATGTTTACTGGCAATTGACATATTCGTTCGTTGACTGGCTTATCTATCTAGCCGATAGAAGATCAAACAGAGGAGTCTTCTCCCAAAAGGAGTCAATTTAAGTCACCCTTAGGTCATCATAAGCTAAGATGAACACTGCTTTAATTTAAGGCTTGAATAGTAGATAGATAGTAAGAATCTCTATACCATTACTTGCCAGCATTTGGCAGTCAGGCAGACAGACAGATAGATATATACGAGTAGTTACTTGACTCGAGTGTTTTATATCAAATCCATACTAATATTATAAATGCAAAAGCGTGTCTGTCTGTCTGCTACGCTTTAACGGTCCTTCTTTTCAACCGATTTTGATGCAATTTGGTATAGAGCTACTTTTTACTTTTTTCGGAAAATTTAAGAGTTGGTACGTCAATGGTTCCAGCGGGAATAAAAAAACCTAATACTTAATAACTTAACACGGACGAAGTAGCGGGCATCATCTAGTAAGTATACGTTTTCGCATCCCAATCACTTGTGTTGCTTTTCAACTTTCCGATTGATGTCTCAAGTAAGCTTGTGTGAAATAATCAATAGGCAGAACAAAGGAGTTGTTAATGCAATTGTTACCAATTCGCTTCCTTTCTGCGAGACAGCTCCTTTATGTAAGTTAAGTAATATCGACTAGTTATCTACTTAATACATTTAATCCGCTTCCATCTTAGACTGCATCATCACTTACCATCAGGTGAGATCGCAGTCAAGGGCTAACTCGTAGTGGAATAAAAAAAAAAAAAGTGACATGCTTAGTTTGATAAGAATATGTGCACTATATTTTCTAAATTATCAACTATTAAATACCTATGTGAGGTTAATTGGTTAATACCGGAAACTTTAATATTTAAAAACAAGCAATTACTTAATTACTTAAGTACATACTTAAATACGTTACAGTTTGAAAAATGTGAGCAAGATGCAATTAATTTAATATTAATTTAACGGGTCCTCAAAAAAGAATGATTTTATTTTTAAATAGATTAATAGATTGAATAGATTTAAATGAATAGAACGCCAGTAGAAACCGATACATACAGAACTAATATTTAGAGTATAAAGAAATCATAGAAGCAGGCACTTGTGAGAAAGAAGCATATTGTAATTTTAATAAACAGCTAACAAATGAATTACCTAATGGAATCATACTTCATATTATACTAATATTATAAATGCGAAAGTGTGTTTGTTTGTTGGTTTGTCCTTCAATCACGCCACATCGGAGCAACGGATTGACGTGATTTTTGGGTATAGTTAAGGAAGGAAGAGTGACATAGGCTACTTTAGGCATCATCAGCTAGTTCTTTATAATATCGGATTACATATATGATTCTCCAATGGATCGTTATCAACAGTTACGAGCTATACACAACTAACAAAAGATTTATAAACACGAAATGCAGTTGTTCCCACCCGCTTCCTTCCTTTATACAATAGCCTTCTACATTGTTCTATGTCCCGGGAAATTGGTCATGATTTGGCATCCGTTTCTAGTGGCATTGGCAGTGATTCCTAAGCTATAGGCTATGGTTTCCGTTATCTGTGGTTGTATGGATGGCGTATTCGACAAATATACACGAAAGGTTAAAAGACAAGACAAAAACTATATTAAGATGGTCATGATTTAAGTAGATAGCTAGTCTATGAAAAATATACTTAAACGGTTCTAATAAATCTTTCTCTAGATTCAAAATGAAGGCAAGTAGGTACTTACATTAAATCTATACTAAGTAAGTACCTACTTAATATTATAAATGTGAAAGTTTGGATGGATGGATGGATGTATGGATGGATGTTTGTTACTCAATCACGCCTCAACGGCTGAAAGGATCTGGATGAAAGAAGACGGTCCAGATTTGTATGGAGCGTCGGTCCGGTGCTTTTACAAGTAGAGAAATGAAAGAAAAAATAATAATAAACCAGTTTTGATCGTTTAAATCTACGAATTCATCGTTATTTCAGTGGTGTAATTATTTAATCTTTCCACGATAAGCAACACTAAACAGGAGCGGGTAACAATGGCGGATTCATATTTTTTGACGTTTTCTGTCAAGTGTCAACACAACACCGGAAAAACCGTAGAGAAAAACACGTTATTTTGACAGTGACTGTCAGAAATGACATTTGATACATTTCGCGCCTACTGCCATCTCTATGGATAAAGGTTGCCATCTTGGAAACGTATCGAAAACTTGAAATACATTTTATTTTATTTCTCGTTATTTGCTTTAATATTCTATATTATTATATTTTTAATACAATCTTATGTATTTTCCTCTATTCATGGTAGAGTGTACAAAGAGTACACCGACGGTGAACCTTCTCCTTTGGTACAGAAAACCGAAAAACCCCAATCCACGCAGACGAAGTCGCGGACATCAGCTAGTTAAATAATAAACGACAGAGTTTTACAAAAGATCGATACAGTGTTGAGGCTAGTGTGTTTTGTGTCACCGTATGACCTAGTTAGCTGTGACTTTAGTTCCATTAAACCCGTAAAAACTTAAGGAGCAATATGAACGTACCACTGTTAATACAGGTATTTGGCTCATCATTATTAGCATCACAGTAACCTATTGCCGGCTCACTACTGAACACGAGTCGCCTCTCAGAATGAGTTTGGTCATAGTGGTCACGACTCACGCAGGCCAAATTCGGATTCGCAGACTACACTCACCTTCGAGAATATTATGAAAAACCTGCATACAAGTTTTCTCACGAATCACGATGTCTTCCCTCACCGTCAAAGCAAGTGATATTTAATTTCTTAAAATGCAAACTACGAAAAGTTGGAAGTGTTTGCCCGGGAATCGAACCACCATCGACCACCGGAATAGGAGGCTAGGCGTATGAGCGTAAACCACTAGGGTATCACAGCTCACCAACCAGCACTCTGACTACAATGGAAAATAACAAACAAATTCTTAGTTATTACAAACGAGTTTTCGATACAGCAAATAATTTTCAAATTTAATTATAAATAGTGAAAATGCGCTGCGAAAGCACTTTTCGCAGCTTTATTTATATAGTGTAGAGTGCAGTTATAAAAATTTTCCAAGCTGCCTTTGATGTTGAACGGGAGCGAGGCGTTTCATATAACGGTTTATAATAATAGGTCGGTCTACTCAGTTACGCTTTGTAAATTGTAACGTTATAAAAGTTACATTGAAGCTCATATTATTCGTGAGTTACGAGCTTGTGTTGCTTTTGATTACGCAATAAATTGTATTAAATTATAAATTTAGCTACAATCAAATCGAAAATAGATTTTTGGAAAACGAGAGCTTCAGTATAGAATTACGAATTGCGATATTCGATTCATAGAATAGAAAAGTAATTACTCATTCAAAAAATAATTTAAGTCAAATCCAAAGTCGGTAGCACAGCGCACTTTCTGAATGTAAATTTTTGAACATAATGTGAAACGAAAAAGTTAAAAATGAAACAACGGGGAGTCCACAGAAAACTCAGCCGGGTATTTTAGATGATCAAACGAACTTCCTGAAGTGAAGTTCGATCATTATTATATGAGTCGCTTCATTCGAAGATATAATTTTTACATTGTAGTTTCCTCAATCATGCCGCAACAATCGCACGATTTTTAGAGATGTTTTATTTTAGTATAATGATAAAATTCTCCCGCTTAAGGCATCCCTACCTGGTTACACATTCAATATTTGTTCGTCATTCTTTTTAGAGATATATAAGTACCTAATGTTATTGCAAAAATATATTTCGGGTTGGGTGGGTTGGGAATTTATTTATATATCTTCGAATGAAGCGACTCATATAATAATGATCGAACTTCACTTCAGGAAGTTCGTTTGATCATCTATTATATTTCGTCGCTTCATTCTTCAGATATAATTTTTACATTGTAGATGTTTAGAGATACAGGAAATATCTATTTTTGCAAGAACTGTATCCATGTTGAATAGATACTAATTATTGTTGTCAATATTTTTTTTTTTTTTTTTTTTTTTTTTCAATCTCTTATTTGAGTCGTAATGTTTTAAGCAGCTTTATGCTTAAGGTTGGAATCATGTGCGGATTTCTTGATATTCTCATCTACGTATAGTTATATCATATGTATAGTTCATGAGTCTAAGATTTTTCTTAAGTATTCATTTTACTTTAGAAATACAATGTTGCGCTTTTTACATCAGCGCCTGAGTAACAAGCTTACAGGTTGGATGCAAGCAAATGAAACCAATAATTATTGATGTTAATGCTGCAAGATTTATAGCCGGCCCAGTACTTGGTTGTATTTACACACAACAGACGTCCAATGGGACGTTTGAACGTTTGGAAACCTACCCAGAAGGGGGGAGAAAATTATTATTTTTCAAAACGCGGCGGGAAAGGAACGGGGTATTCCGGTCCTGTTGTAGAGGTCCTTTATTGTTGTAGAGGTAAATTATGTGCCTGTAGTAACAGGCACATATTTAATAAAATTATTAATAATGGTACCATTTTATGATGTTTGTCAAAAAATTATGCCATAATCAAGATTATGGAATACGACAAATACCTATTTGTGTATAAGTTCCCCGCAGAATATAAATGAAAAATGATGAATATACTCGGTCGATATTGTGATAGACTACTAGCAGTGGCGTAACTATAGGGTGGCAGGACTGGCAAAATGCCACGGGCCCCCGACCAAAGAGGGCCCCGGCCCAAGAGGCCACGAGCTCAGAAATAACATCAGTGGTTTATTAAAATTAAATTCTAACGTGACTATTTTTACTGGGACGCCGGAGGGCCCCATCCGAAAAATTTGCCACGGGCCTCAGATGGTATAGTTACGCCACTGACTACTAGGTAGTACTAATGTCGACTTGGAGGTGTAAGTCGGTCGGTTTGGGATTTAAACCCCACTGACGTTAGAAGCTTTAAATTAAGTGAGATATCAGGCTACTATACTTTTTTAACAATGGACAACCTAGTTGTTCATGTCGCTAAAAACATGTGTCATCAGTCATTATAAATTATTTAATATTCTTAAGTACCTACTTATTTTTGAATGAATGCGTTAAATCATTTCCCTCCGTCAATTATTAAGGTAGACGCGCTGAGAGCGTGGATCTATACTCTTTACTCTTTTTACAAAAAACAAAGTATTTTAATTTTGCATTAAGCAAGTTATTATGAAGTATGTTAAGGCGGAGTAAATTGTATGTTTTCCACGAGTGATAACGATGTAGGTATTATAATAACGACAGTGTCATGACGGTTTTTCAAAGATTGTTTCCAATATATGGACGATGCATTGATACTAAAGTTAAGATCCCGCTTCGGGCAGCATGAACTATGCATTATCCCGAGTTTGCAGTAATGCTTGCCCGCTAGCCCGCGAAAAATCTTTTTTAAAAAAAACAATAATACGATAAAATTTTACATTGTTAGGTACATCATACGAAGTCTACTTCCGGTCGTAAAAATACTCGCCGTTTAACCGACTTCCAAAACGGAAAAGGTTCTCAATTAGGTTTTTATTTTTCTGCCGTCTTCTAAGTTTAGTCAACCATTCTTACGCGTCATCGGATGTATGATATATTATGCTTCCAGCACGATGGAGATATAAAACTAGAGATTTGAGCCCAAGAACATGTGGGTAGGAAAAACGTAAAACTTGTGGGTAATTTTTGCAATTTTACCACACATTTTTGTTGCAAATTTTCTTTGCACACCACTATGAGGCAAGATACTAGCCGCTTTTATTTTCGTTTTCTGTATCTACAGTATTCGTAAATAAATTGAATTTATATAACGCTAAAGTACCTAGATAACTGATAAAATGGATATATTCATTATCTCAGACCTTTTGTTACCTCTCTGACGGTGTATGTACGTTTGATACTGAGAGGTTTTATATTGTGAACAATTACATCTGGAAATTTTGAACCTGAGATCTTGACTATTTCATTCACTGAATGATTTACATTTCTTTCAGGTCTATTCATTTATTATATTATTCACCAAATTTTGGATCATTTCCTGTCTCTTCTATCTCCGAGTACCCCGAGGAGTTCTGGATCGAGCTCTGGACAAACTTAGAGCATCTATTAAATCTGCGTGTTAACCCCCGGTTAACCGCCAGGTTTTTCGGTTACATAATATTATCGTATGAAATATACAAGGCGTAACTTCTAGCCTCTGTTAAACCTTCGTGTTAATCTCGGTTAACCACCAGGTTGTTCGCCTACACCCCATTGTTGTATGGAACGTACAAGACGAAACTTTTAGCGTGTATTTAAACCCTCGTGTTAACTCTCGGTTAACCGCCATGTTGTTCTGTTACATAATATTACAGTCTGAAAATGTAGGTACGAGACTATAAAGTTTTAGTCTCTGTGAAACCTTTGTGTTAACACTCTGTGAATCGCCAGGTTGTTCAGTTACACAATGATTTGTGATTTCTAGAGAAAAATGTTTGTTGTATGTTTTTCTTACACAGGTATGATGAAAAGTAAGGTAGACGGCCATCGTTTTAACTCTTGGTCAACCATCAGGCGTTTGTACGTTCGAATAAGCCGGTTTTCTGCTTTGAAAGCGATATAATTTAGCTGTATTTTAATGCAATATTATGATAGTGAAAAATTATTTTTATGCGAGGGTAGGTTGAATTATGAATGCATGATGAGGATTCTATAATAATCCTTCGACGATTACGTTTCTGTTGTTCGCGTTTTCGTTTCGGCATTTCACTTAAATATTCACTTTTAAAAGTTTTAACAAACAGTGCACGTGCGTTTGCTACGTCGCACGAAAAAAATATAATAAGAGTAAAAAGTAACCTTCTTTATAAGTAGGTAAATAATTAATTTACCTGTGTTCCGGATACTTCTCGAGTATTTGTGAACGAAACGAAATCAATTTGTGTTAGGCTTGCTAAGCCGGTCCTTAGTGACGAATCTGATATAGTTGGTCGTCTTTGACTCTTCACGACTTCCCCCTTGTTCAGAGAATGGTGAATTCGTCTTGTGCATGGTGCTCAACCTCATTTGTATCTCTAAAGAATACAATAAGTGAGCGGACGAATATGGAGGTAGTATGTACGAGTATGTACCTACGCATTTTGCGTTAATTTTGTCTCGCGGACAAAAGCTTGCAGTTAATGTGCATATCTAGTCAAGGTGATAAGTATATATTCACTGCATGAGTGTCATAAGAATATGACTCATAATTAGCTCGCAGCTAATTATGATCTCGCAATTGACTCGCAGTCAATCCCGAGTTAAAAACACTTTTTTAGTTTGCAGTTAATGTGCATATTATCTAGTCCAGGTGGCACATATTCACTGCATGAGTGTCATAAGAATATGACTCATAATTGGCTCGCAGCCAATTATGATCTCGCAATTGACTCGCAGTCAATCCCGAGTTAAAAACACTTTTTAACACTTAGTAATAGAATTTTCGACTAACCTGCAAAGTTCTCGTCATCAGACGAGTCTAACGGGCGCCAATATTTCTCCTTATCCTGCTGTCGCTAGGAGTGTCTAGCTGGAAGGTTTGATTTGCGTCGTGTTACTTCGCTAGTAACCTCCCAGTGGATTAGCGTACTTTAACACGTACTTCGTGTAAGTACTAAGTAACTATAATTACTTAGGCGAGCCACGCTGAAGGGCTTAACCTTCTTCATGGTGCCTCTTGGGCAACCCGCCGGATGGACATTTAGAATAATTAAACGCTGCATAAAAGAATAATTTCATAAGCGTGTTTTATGCTGAAAAGTTTACTCTCCTTCGTTGTTACCTCTCGGGTAAACCCTAGGAAAACCTTTAGTGAGTTAGATATTATAATTATTAATGTAATAAATACGCAAGAGCCACAATAAAAGTGACAGAACTGTTTTGTTTAAGTACCCACATACAACATAGTGTTATTTGACACTGCATGAAAATATAATTTAAGTATAATTTCTTAAGCCTGTCAGGCATGAAATAAATTGCTGAAATTGAAAGATTAAAGACTCACCGTTTTCCTGTAAGAAGCAGCGGCTGTTTCTTTTTCAATATTTTTTATTTAGATATAAAATAATAATATTAACTTTGTTGAAAGTGGGAACGTCCGATCGTTGCTACGCACGAAAAAAGAATGACGAACAAATATTGAATGTGTAACCAGGTAGGGATGCCTTAAGCGGGAGAATTTTATCATTATACTAAAATAAAACATCTCTAAAAATCGTGCGATTGTTGCGGCATGATTGAGGAAACTACAATGTAAAAATTATATCTGAAGAATGAAGCGACGAAATATAATTTATATTAACTACCATCACACAACATCACTTTTCAAGGTAAACTTTTACAAGGGTTTTTGAGTTCGGAGTATTTTAACGATACTCTTGTAAGACTAAACACATTCGTTTAGGAACAATGGATTAAGTCTTATTTATCGTTATGGTGCTAAGATGTTCGATGGTAGACTAAACTAAATTGTCACGACAAATTCATGACGTTCCTTTTGGCAGGTGAAATCTCTACTTTCTTAAATTAGCACCTAAAGTGCTCAAGTTCTCTTTCAATGTTAACAATAAAAGTATTAATTTTACCAAATAATGCAAACACTTTTTATTGATTGCATCAAAGATTCGTAATACGGGGTCAATGTTATTGTAAAACAATTGTAAACTGCAACCCAGGTGAATGCAATAAAATCACAGACAGTAAAAACTGTATACGTGATGCATCAGTGATTGCTTGAATAAGTTCAAGTACCTACTTCGGAATCTAACGCCACGCGACCCTTTAACAAGACAAGACTATCGGTAAATATTCGTGTTAAATTGCAATCCGGAACTAAAACGATACAAAATTATCAATTACATATAGTCACGGTAATATTATATAGTGTTGCCCATTCAACAAAGGTTGTTAGTAGTTACAATAAGTTCAAAGATAACTGTTTAGCAACTAATGTATAGTTTGCGCACGAGTTGAATGCAGAGCAAATGTATAGTGACACATACATTTACTCTGCATTCAACTCGCGCGCGAACTGTACACAATATGATCATAGGGAAGGGGAATTCATGTTAAAATGATAAATTGATGACGTTTTCAAAGTAAACGTTATAACAATGGTAAATTACGGTATGCATCAGCGATTTTTTATAATATTATGTGGCAATAACTACAGGTCTCAGGCAATCAAAAGGATTCCCATCTAAAACATCAACATGAAAAATATATATGTGTATAATTATATGCAAAGCTATCGCAATTAGCAACCTCTACATCGAAAAAGTTGTGCGAGACACCATGTAGAGAAAATGTAGTCTTTAATTTGCTTATCGCTGAATTTGTAATCGCCAGTTCAACAATTTGTCATCTCAGCAATAGGAATGTTGCCTATATCAAAAATAAATTATTTCTAACTGATTATTAAATAGAGGGTCTTCCAAAAGAACTAAAATTCACATCCTCGGTTAGTTTTAAGTTTGATAACCATTTTAAAGTATAGATTAAAGAAAAAAAGTGCGCTGAAATTTTATGACGTCACAACTGTGAATTACATACAACTTGGATACTAGAAGTGCGTTTTTAAGTTTGATAAAGAGTTGCTGATTTGATTGAGTTGTCATCATCCTTATTTCTCATAAAGGATTTTGGAAAGTCCCCAAAAAACGTCTACCTACCTGTAGTTCTTTGTATTCTAGTCTTGTATACTTACTTATTACGTACGTTGTTAATAGTCACGATGGAATCGTTTATCATATTCATTATATTTTAAGGGAACCGTTTTAGAGATTTAGCTAGTTATTAAAATTTCAAACAGAACCCACAGATTTCGACATAAATAAAATTGCGCTAGTATCTTCCGCAGCCTTTCGAATGGACATGGGAAAATTTATTGTACCTCAATGATTGTACCTAGTAAAGAATGTACTTTGAGAAGATTCGATTAAATTGCGGTTAAAATCGTGTGGTTATAAATAAAAGAGAAAACGTTGATCACGACTTACTCGACGGTCGGAACTTGGAGATGTCTGTGCCGCATTTCTCTCTGTAGTAGTGGAGCCTCTTGCAAAGGCGCCATGGTCCGAAGTAGCCTTGGTCGTAGTTTGGGTTATTAACTGTGAACAACAAAAGAATATGTTAGCTGAATTAAAACTCATAAAAACTCTACACATGCTAAAGATAGATGATGGATTTATGCCATCAAAGAAAGCCGTAGTATTTATTTTTGAATAAAAATGTCCTTCCTGGAATGCAACCTATCTCTGTAACAAATTTTGACAAAATCGGTTGAACAGATGGGCTGTGAAAGCAGACAGATAGCATTAAAAGCAGTACGGAATACGGACTGAACTGGTAGCAAGTAATTGGGATACTAAAAAATTATTCTTTATTGGGGTATAAAAATATAGCCTGTTTCATAATCGTATCTTTAATCTATAAATGCTCAATAGCCAATGATTACTTATCCCAGTGGATATCTAAGTCATTTATTTTATTAAGTTTATAAACCAAGGATTCTTATAAACCTAACCTAAATTTAATTTAAAATGTTTTTTGAGAATATTAAGAATAAGTACTAAAGTAGTATTCGAACTCAAATCCGATTGAACATCTTACTAATAAACTAAATCATAGAATAGTTAAAATTGCTGTGCGTAACTAAAAGAGTATCATAATCCTTTTCCCCACATCCAAAAGGACATGATAGACCATTCAATTTAGGTTATTTTAGGTTTCTGTACATTCGTATTAACCCCAATACAGAAAGAGTGCGGTCTCGAAGCTTCAACGGAACTAAATAGATTTATTCTAAGACATGAATGTTTGTACTCTGGCCTCCAGGCACGAGCTGGTTACGAAATAAGACAGGTTTTCATACAAATTCATGCTCGTAGTAACTATGTCAAAATCAAGTACATACATGTACATACGTATCTGCATATTTTGTTCAGTACAAACAGTTCAAGGATAAAGTGGGATTGCGTTAGTAACTTCTTATTTTCTGTGATAGTTACACGGTTTGCGTTTCAATCCTACACTTTAGGATTTGGGCTATTGTTATTAGTGTGAAAAAATATGAACATTAAATATACTATAGTATATTTGATGCTACATAATACTACAATAATATAATGTGCTATTTTTGACCATATTTCTGTCTGATAAGCAAACGCCAAAACGTGTCAAGGTTGTTTTCTCGCGATAAGATGAGTTTAAAGGGATCGAAAAGTAATTATTAACAAATGTCCTAAAAACAGGTTAGCGAAACTTGGGTTAGTCACGAGTCACGACATAATAGGGGGAGCTAATAAAACTTTTTAGGAGGGATTCATGATCGGACCCAAATCGTTGCCACTCCCTGTATCATCCAAATAGACGACCGTCACGAATCACAAACACGTTAATTGTAAGCTAAAATATAATATAAGGACGTGATGTAGGTAACGTGATTTCGTTGATAAAATCAATATACACTTTATTCCTATGCATCTTGGACTATAATGTTGCATTTTGATTATAGGTATTCAACAGGGAAAAAAGAAGCGTTAGGACTTGGAGTTGCCCACCAGGTGGACAGACGTCATCAAGCAGCAGTTCAGTAAAGAGAGAAGTCCATCGATGAAAATAACGAAATGCGAGGGTCTGAATAAAATTTTATTTTAAAAGGAAACCAAATTGCATAAATAACTTCCAAAATCGGTTAAGGATCAACAAATTTAACTATAACATTTGCTAAAAAACCTGTTAAGAACTTAATACATTACAGATTCTCCAAAAATAGACTATATGGTAGACTATTAGCTAAGCTTGTAAAGACTTCATGCTCGTTGGTTTCGTGGTTGGTTTGCTGGTACAAGTAACTTGTATAGTTGTAATACAAGTAACGGTTGTACAACAAATTAGTCGAGAATGAAGTTCTGGTGCTCATCAGTGTTTATGTCTTACTAAGTCCTAAACATGATAATCAGCAAGCTTGACTGCTGCGATATAAACTGCTGCTGTTCATTCAGATTTTATCTGGTAAAGAAGGTTTGCAGTAGAGGTTAACATAATTTTTGTTTACTTTAACTTCGAAAGTTTCTTACTTGTATGAATCTTTGTTGCTTGAAATTTACGTCTATTTATTTTCTTATTTTGTATAGTTACGTTTAGCCGTTTAAGTTCACGCGATTCATGTTTTCTCAGGCGAAGTATCGAAGGTCATTGTAGAGAAACATAGTCCGTCACGATTTGCCAGCAGCACGCTAATTTGATTTATGGTACAATGTTAATTGTATGCTGGCTAATTGGGTAATGAGATTTAGCTCCTCTCGTCTCGAAAGCTTATTTGCATATTGACATTACTTTCGGGGTCACGTTATGTGACATTGTAACCAAGGAAGTGCAAATTATCGAAGCTATTCGGGACTCATCGTGTTGTAACAGTGCATTTTTGCAAATAACAATTACTTAATTTACCTTCTATGATTTTAAGAAATTGTTTGGTGCTAACTATTCGTAAATTGTAGCTAGAGACTATCGCTCGTTTTAAACTTAGGTACTCTGTATCCTTCAAGTCTGTTCTTTTTTGACTCAACTTTCTGAACTGAACTACTTTCTGAAGACGTGATAAAATCTTAGAAATATTTCAGCCTAATTTATAGACTAGCGCTTGGCTGCAATCAGACTTGCTGGAATTACAGATGCAGCCTAAGGTGGAGCGCGCTTGCCTAGAAGATGCCTATTAACTCTTGATTTGAAGATACCAATATTATAAGCGGTTGGAAAAACGGAAGCCGGAAAAGCGATCCATACCCTAGCGGTTCGAATTAGAAACTTAGAAGAAAATCGCTTCGAAAGCCTCCGTAGAATTTCAACTATAGGTATACTAAATACAATACAAAATATCCTACACAAAACTTCAAATTGAACTCCTGAAAGCATGAAGATATCTGTTATTAGAGGGTTTTATGAAACTCACATTTAAATTGGTGAAATTAGGGGTTGGAAGATAAAGAAGAAGATATGTAAACTGCGTGTGCTACAGAAAAACAGAAAAAGGCACTCATGAACAAACAAACATCATCAGGTGAGATCGCAGTCAAGGGCTAACCTGTATAGGATTTAAAAAAAAAACAGATTTTGAAGATCCAAAAGATCTTTTTTAGTGCGTATTTGAATAAGCTTTTGAAAGTGTAAGTAGGTACAACACATTTGGCGCCAATGTCTTTAACGTCGGTAAAACAGGTTTGGTGATTGCCAAAGCCCAAAGCCAAGATCCACATATATTCATTGCAAGAGATAGTTAAGCCGTTAAATCTACTAGAAGAGCAAACTTTATACCACCGCCCACCTAGTGATTACAAAGACGTAATAATAATTAATAATAAGGTTTTGACGTGACAACGTCTTATAAATTGGTTTGCCGGGAGACACTTCAAGAAACTGCGTTACGCTCCGCGCGTTATGCGCTTACAATGAGAGCGAGTGAGAGGCACGCGTCCCTTCCACTCGGGCATGGTTAGCCCGCCTAAGAGCGAGAGAGACAGACATAAAAAGTGAAAGGCACGCGTAAGTCGTTGTCACGTAAAACTTTCGCCCGTATATCGACTTTACAGGCAACCAATTTTTTTTTTATTAAAGGCTAAGTTGCCCAGTATACATAGTTTGACACAAAAAATTAATACAAACAAAAATATAAAAATAAAATAAAAAGTACCTAAATACATACAGTAATGTATACATAAAACTCATAAACTATCTGGGAAGGTTAAAAAATCACGTCCCAGGCATCATGGTCAAAAATAACCTACTTATTACTTACTACCTAGTTATTTCCGATTATTCTTTTGATGCACAGATAGCCAATATGTGAAGATACTGCTAGGCATTCCGTCACATATCATAATCGTAATTCTAGTCCCAAGGTTGTTATAATGTTATTATTGCCCTATCTTCCTAGATAGAGAAAATATAAAGACTATAAATTGACAAATTGACGCCTCTCGAAAGACCACAGCGCTTCCGAGTGCGCCAGGGAGGTCGTCACAACACTGGTTGTGGCTTTGCTCTGGTATGAATGAAGGACATTCACTGGAATGGTCTCCATTCATATAGTTTACACTAGTAGATGTCATTTTGCGAGACATTGCAATCTCTAGTGATTATATGTTATGACAACTCTCTGTCCGTTGCGCCATCGAACTTCGCAGTTAGTTATAATAAATCAAAGGCTATATTATGAAAAAAGTGTATCCGAAGGTACAGTAACAAAGAGCGCGTATCGGCATTTAGGTCAAACCGATAATGCGGTGTACCTATAAGCTTTTTAAATTCCATCGTGAACAATCTATTCAATAACTAGATTAACTATGCCTTTTATTTATAAATACGGGATTGTTTTGGTAATAAGGTTGACTTTGGGTTGTATATGGTTCACTTCGGGTTTTATAGCAATGAAACGCGTCCGCTCGCTCTGATTGTTTATTAGGTACTACACTAGTAATGCATGCGTAAACGTAATACAAAATGAACTTTAAGAAGAATGACAATTTTGAATCAAACAGGGATTATTTATTATTTTGTAACAAGTGATAGTAATTTACAATTGAATCAAGGTACCTACTGTTAGGCGGATGAAAATCGTACAACGGAACGCAGACGTCACCACAGACTATCCGTGTTTATGGCGCACATGAGGCTCCGTTTGACATTTGACGTTCCTAGAGTTTTCGCGCGTTTTTGGACCTGTCAGTCAGGATGACATGAAGCGGCGAGGAAAACCGGCTCGCGTTCTAATTAATTGGGGACTTGATGTGGATGGATTCTTCGTTTTACTACCTAACCTTAATGATAGTACTTAATCTTATCGCTTTCTGAATAACATTTATAATATTACTTAGTATAATCTAGCTTCTATGACTAAAAAGAAATAGATTATGTTTTTCACTTAAAATAAAACTTTTCAAGTGTTTTCGAGTCATCAAATCAATCATCGAAAATCTACCACTTTCGGAAACTGGAAAGTAACTAACAGCAAGAAACTCGGGGAATCAGAACTTAGCTTTCGCCCTTCATCTAAAAAGCATTAAAATAAACGTAAAATCCAATATTTTCACAGTTTTGCTACTTTTCTGATCGTGAGAATTTCCATCTTACAGTCCCACCAAATTATCTATCCGAGGACAGATTTTTTTAGTAACAACACTACAGCCCGACAAACTTATCTGGCCCGGTGGCCAAAACTGGAACTAATTTTTATGCCTTGTAAGTTTTTGTTTTTATTATATTTTTAACTAGCTGATGCCCGCGACTTCGTCCGCGTGGATTGATGTTTTTGGTTCCCGCGGGAACTCTTTAATTTTCCAGGATAAAAAGTAGCCTATGTGCTATTCCAGACTATAATCTATTTCTGTGCCAAATTTCATCCAGATCCGTTCAGCCGTTGGAGCGTGATTGAGTAACAAACATCCATACATACATCCAAACTTTCGCATTTATAATATTTATTTTTAATAGATACTAGCGACGCTGACACCCGGGTCAGATAAGTTTGTAGGACTTAACTCTTAGAAATTAATTATTACACGTATCTAGGACAGAAGTCCGTCGGGAGGCGTCACATTTACACCTCATTCACTGAGTCATGCACCGTGTTACATTCCAATTAACCAACCTGACCTTGCCTGCAAGTGTGACCTTAATTACCTAGCGGTGATCCCTAAGATCCTAATTATGTTAATCATCACTTCGAGGGATCAATTACAACTAATAACACTTTAAGGATTTACGACATCGTGCTTACGTTAATTCAGAAAAGGCGATCCTACTAATTCATAACTACTTCCATAGTAAGTAATATGATAAATGCGAAAGTGTGTCTGTTTGTCCGCTGTTGTCGCTATCACGGACCATAATAATATGCAACCAACAGATGTGACAATCTGTAGGTTGCATGAGTTGCATCCCAGGGATAGACAAAGGCTAAAGAGATGCTAAAGAGTTCCTGCGACTTCTGAAACTAAAAGCTTATCTACGCGAACTAAGTAGCGGGCGTCAATTAGTTACGGGATAAGTTATACGGGATAGTAACTATAGTTGATGCCCTTCGATAATAGGATAAGACTTTCTTCATGAGATAATTCCTCATAATAAATGTTCCCAAATTGTCCTGACTCCTGACTGCGACAAACCTGAGGAATGAGGACATGTAACACCGTTTACTAAGTTTGTAACGAGAAAATGGGAGATCTTTAGTCTTATCAAAGTTCTCATACTGTGGCAGATTGGCACCTGTAACTAACAATGCCCTGTCCCAACTATACCTACCTGCCCCCCTAGCATGGGCCGAGACAATTTTCTCCCCGAGGAAAGGATAAAATTTTTATTCCTAAATAAATAAATAAAACCGCTAAATAACGGTGGATAAATAGTCCCCCGAGTCCCCGTGAAGTGTCAAAGGGGGATAAACTTCTCCTCTCCCCTGTTGCCGTGCTCTGAGAAGTGGATAAGTTAATTGTATCTCTTGTCAGTGGATAAAATCGGGGGATAAATTTTTTATCTCCGGCCCATGCTAGCCCTGCTGTGCCTTTATCAACTATACAAGATTTTAGCCCAGCTAAGTTAATAATCTTCTTCTTCTTCTTCTTGCCCTTTTCCCACGCTATGTGGGGTCGGCACAACATGTAATCTTCTCTACTTACGTTTGTTATCCGTTAACCTAAGTTATTAATTTCCCACGATGTAAAAAAAATACGTACTTAAATAACATAGGTAGCTACTAGCTATTAGGTAAACGTATCTAACAATCTGCCGTACAAACTATACCGTCGTTAGTCGTTACACATTCTAACAAACATCTCGATGTGTGACGTGATTGAAATGCGCATGTTATTTGTTATGAATGATAGGCACTTACACTGAGATTTTAGATCTATGTAGTATTTAGGTAGAAGGTATGAAGAAGCAGGTAAGGAACCCACTTGAACAGGTTGGTCGCTGAACGCACGCGAATTTTAAGAACCTCGCTGGTACTATCGGGGTGGGAGGCACCGGGTTCGATTACTTAGACTTTAGAGGGTCAATTTGGGAATTTATAATTTCAGAATTTTCTCTGGTCTTCCAAGTTTCTTTACTGTCTTTCTTGCGTAGCGCTATCTTCGGAGTTTGGAGTGGCGTACTTAGGCTACTCGTGTACGAAAAAATTAAAAATTAAGGGTTCTTTTAATCCAGTGGGTAGCAGGAATAAAAAATAAACTAAATCCTCCGCCTGGATTTAAATTTTTTATGACGTTAGTTTATTTTGTTTTGAAAACGCAGGCATCATTTATAACAAAATACCCTGCAGAAATAAAAAGTTATAGAAGTGACCTCGCGCACACCTGCTAACCTAAATTATGCACAGAAATCGTCAGGCAATTCTGTTTGTAAAAGAAACACAACCGTTACCAGCTGAAAAAGCTGTAACACGATTACGTAACTTAAGACAATGGCGCCGCCGTGTTTTATAAATATTTTAAAGACATTCGTGACTTCGGGGGCAATTTTCTATCTTCGCAGTAAGGCCGGGGGTACACGCTTCAACTTGTAGGGATACTATTCTCCCCTATATTCTACCAGTAATACCCAGTAGATAGTCTTCTAGTTTTGGTAGAGTTAGAGTATCCGTCTACATTTCACGTTTAGCAGTGTAACTAAAGTATCCGCAGAAGTTATACTGTTTACTGACATAAATTACAGTTTACGATTCTACTAAATAGCTACTTAGTTCAGTATTAAGTAAACTTGTAAGTAAATAAATAATTAATAAATGCGAAACATTAATTTTAACATGTAATTTTTTACTTCGTGAATAGGCCACTGTGATAGCTACTGCAATAATATTATCTACCCTTCGAAACGTAACTACTGTGCTTTCCCTATTATATGGCAAAGTCATTGATTAAAGTGGTAGTACTGAGGACTTTTGGACGTCAATAAAATTAATATCATTTTTTAAATTAGATGTTATGTACTTGTACGTCAAGAAGATAATAATTAATCAAGGTTTTTATTAATTATCTTATAACTTAGGCTACTTTCATCTATATTACTTAACTAGCTGATGCCCGCGACTTCTTCCGCGTGGATTGAGGTTTTTTGATTCCCGCGGGAACTCCTTAGTTTTCCGGGATATAAAGTAGCCTATGTTGACGACCTCCCTATGTGTTATTCCAGACTATAATATATCTCTGTGCCAAATTTCATCCAGATCCGTTCAGCCGTTCGGGCGTTATTGAGTAACAAACATCCACAAAAATTTTTTATTTGATACTACTTAGTAATTATAGTTTATTTAGCGTGCTACTAAATACTGTTAAGTGTACCCCCTGCTTAAGAGTTCGATAATTAAAGAACCAACAATAAGTCATAAAACACGATAAGTTACGCCGTTACGCTATACCGATTACAGACGAGTCCTAGTTTTACTGATAGCCTAGATTGAAAAATGTTCTTTTAGCTAACAGTTCAATTACCTTTACAGTTTAGTTTACACAGCACATGCACCTCTGATGCCCGATGAATTCGGATGACAATTTACTTTCCACTGTGTCAGTAGAGTGGGCATAAGTTAACTAAAGCAGTGCAGAGGTTATGGAGTTATATGGAAAGTCTTTCAGATGCCAGTCCACCCCATCATACATGAATCAAATATTAAAATTTTAAACTCTGACCTCGTATTATATAATATTAAATGTCTTTGCTTGCATCTCACAGTATTTAAAGCTTTTCAAATAATTTTTTCCTCATGGGTTGTTCAAATTCGGAAAGTCTATAAGTTAGAACTAAAATTAAGTAAAAAGTACCTATGGTAGGTACTCTTTCTTTTAATTCTCATATTCGCGTTTTTGTACCAATGACCAAGGTGACTATTAAAGTGGTAACTTTTTCATCTTGTACGTGTCTTACAGTGGAATTCATAATCGACTGAACGGCTCTTTTCCGAGACGTTTCAAGCGCTATGTATCGAATTCAAACTTTTTGCATTTCATAGTCGAAAGAGACTCTCTTTTGCATTTCATAGTCGAAAGAGACTCTCCATTCGGTCGCTAGCAGCGACTGAATACTGATTCGCCGATTTCCGCGAGTCAGACACAATCAAACGAGGCTTTTGCTATGACATGAGTTTGACATAGCTTTATTTTTGTATTTTGTGGGCTATTTGTACGTAATAAATCTTGATTTTTAATAAAAAATCGAAGAAAAATGTGATTTGAGTCATATACAACATGTTCTTCTAAGTTTGTACTTGTGGTAAAACCAATAAATCCACCAATTATCCAAAGTGTAGTGTAAAGCGAATGATGGCTTTACATTGATGATGAAATCGCTAATTACAGCCAGTGCATATAAAACTACGACGATTTATGCTGTCCTGATACAGACGGGTATTTCCGGAAGTTACCCTTCTCGTTCTAAGAAGAGGCACGTGCTCAGTATTTAAGTAGTGCGCCGGGGAGGGATTGAAACGATGGCAATGAACTATTGCCAGAAGAAAGAAGTGCCGCATGAGGACGGACTCTTGAAAGATACCATATAATCGGCCAGCCTACATAAAGACGCAAGGCTAATTGATGGTATACAGAACTAAGTAAACAAGAAAGAAGAAAATTTTTATAATGACTCTGTACTTATCTCATAGGACATAGGATGTTGACGAATAATACATAATATCGAGCGCAAAATAAAGGAACTACAGTTAATGTATGTACTACGCAGTACCTAAAGGCAATTCCAGAACATACGCTGTTCTACTATCCTCAGGTTGAGCAAAGATCTTGTATCACTCTGGTTTGAAGAAGTGAGAATAAAGGTCGTGGATTAATTCATTTAGTTGGATGGCCTCATAATATGATATGTGCATTTCTTGAGACGAAAAGGAAGTGGCTAGCAATACAAGAAATCCTTCTTCAGCCTGGTATTAATTGTTAAAATAATATTAAATGGATTATAATATTTTGTAGTTTTCTGTACTTATTCATTCATAAATAAAAATAGAATTTTTATATAAAGCCATGTATAAATGCCATAAAACTAGCTCTATAAGTACCTTCATGGTCTTTCAGTCTTGCCTACTTACCGACGCTAAAAGAGGGTGTGCGTGTTTGTGCATCTGTGTATTTGTCTGCGGCAGCGTAGCTCCCAAACGGATGAACCGATTTTGATTTATTTTTTTGGTTTAGAGGACTTGATCGAAAGTGTTCAAGTTCAAGTCAAGAAAATCTCTTCAGCTATTTGCAGATTATCATAATAATATGTTGAAGAAAGTATGAGAGCAACTTCCAATACAGGTTTGATAGATTCGAAATTTGGTATCCTATTACTTCAGTGACTAAGCAAGAACATGATAACTTTGATCTTAACATTGAATTATTAATTTAAATCAGGCAACAATATTTAATCATAATTATAACACAATACAATATAATTCTTAAAATACTATAAATACAATTATTCTAAAAATAAGTATATTATAGTCTTATGAAGCAGAAGGAATTCTTGTTCTCGCTTCCCTGTAACGACGGTATACTATGCCCTCAGGCCAAAAGTCTGCACTGATGAACACATCTTTGCACCATGCCGGAACAGTTTAGAACGTACTCGTAAGAGCTGAAGTAGTTCTACTGGACTTCAGTTTATGGAGAGTAAGCTGCACTTTTGTTATCTGCGAACAAACATATCTTCGCGATATTTTTGCAAAGGTGCTCCAGAGCGATTCTTATACGTGCCCAGGATGTACCGTCAGCCTTCGCCGTCTCTGACTTTATGCAGGATATACAAATCATGAAGTTGTGCATCACCGCTATCAAAGTGGTATTATTCGTCAGCGTTTTACCACGTAAATTTCGAATTCGCTTCGGTCTTTGCTTTCTATTATTCCCTAAAATTGGACCCCATTGGAAATTGAAAACCGCGTCAATGTTTGTTTGTAAACAAACATTGACGTTCACTTGAGTGACTCAGTGCGTCAAAGTGACATCCATAGAGAATTTCCACAGATAACATGTCAATCAATAGACAATATTCTGTACATCTCCATTTCTTCTCCATTCAGCTAGGAGATTGTTTGGCGAACGTTTATGAATTGCAACAAAGGTTGATTCTACATTCAAGTCCTACGCGAATCGTGAACGGCATTTTGCCAGAGACTGGTTACCCAACGTTTATGAATTCCAGGGTTATACAAAAAAAAACCTTTAATGGCGGACATTGTAAGCGAATCTTTGCCAAATCTCGCATTCTTCAAGAAACGTTATACCCACGATTCCCAAAGTTAGACACTTTAACTTTAAGGTTGTATTGTATTGTACCGTGTACGCACAAGATTTTTTAGAAGTAAGTAGTTAACTATCAATAGAATGAGATACTTATTCAAAGTTCCGTTTAGCCTTCAAACCATTTGCCAAAATATCTGCTGAGTCTTGCATCTTACAACTGCTTACATCTCTATAGCTTTTTTATCTTCTTCTTCCCGTGCCTCTCAGTTACTGAAGGTCAGCAGTTTTCTAAGCTTCTGCTTGTCCATGGGACCATGGCTAGGTGAAATTGTTCTGCAGCTGTTTTTATTCTTATCCTTTCCCTTATTGCCACGAGTTCTTTCTTCTTTATTTATTTTTCCCTCTTCCTTTATTTTTATATTATAGCTTTGTGCCACATTGCTGCAACTTCTTCCGTGTTGGAAATTCTAAAAATCCTTTCATAATTTCAAAATTCATGCAAAATCTCGAGTTCAAGATTCAAACTATTTGAGCTGTAGGAACCTTGAAACCTCTTTTGTTAGAATTTAACTATTAATATTTTCTTATACCTATTTGCTGTCACATAATAGCACACTACCCAGATAGCCATAGAATATGTTTTACAACGAGGTTTAGGCAATCACAAGCTGGTATGGTCTTACCCTTACCAGTAGCCCTATACTGAAAAATCTGCATCAATTATTGCTACTATCTCAATTGTTGTGATTGGTTGAATTTATGGTTGTTACAATGGAATTAGTTAGGCTAATAGCGAAATATAAGCCAACTAGCTGATGCTCGCGACTTCTTCCGCATGGAATAAGTTTTATTGATTCCCAGTTCCCACGAGAAGTCAAGTAATTTTCCGGGATAAAAAGTACCTTTTGTCACTCTCCAGGTCCTATACCCACGCAAAAAATCAAGGTGATCCGTTGCTTTGTTGCGGTGTGATTGAAGGACTAACCAACAAGCAGACACACTTTCGTATTTATAATATTACTTAGTACGATTTTATGTTACTGTAGCTGTCATTTTACCGTAATATTGGGCTCACAAAAAGATAGAGCTATAGAAAAAGTTATATCACGTGCCCTCTACATTTTCCTCCAAAGGCGAGGTCGTTGTCTGTCCGTCATCGTCAAAACGACGAAGTCATGCCCAGTTGATGGAGCGATACTACGCGCTGGCAATCCGCGCAACAGTTATCCTATTGTATTGGCTACGGGTTTAATATTTTACGTTGTTGTTGTTGTTACCAAGTCGAAGTTGCATGAAATTGGTATACATTTAAAAATATACATCTATGATCGTTTTAAGATTGTACAACCTAATATGTAAAGATTTTTCGGTGAAAAGTTGGTCAAGTCAGAACTACCATACATACCACCATAAAAGATACCGCAATTTTTTAAATAACTTAAACGTAACTACGAAAAAGAGCAGTTGGCTAAAAGAATCATGAAGCCCCTTGGAAGAATATTAAAAACTTTACGCATATGAATAACTCCAGCATAATTATGGTAGGCAATCGCCCTGATTTTTTTTTTCAAAATATTTAAGTAAGTGAGTAAGTATATGCATGCTTAGTTTGTTCTTTGTGTGTTTGTTAATGTAATTGGTGTACCTGCATGAGTAACTTACGTAATGTAAACAGTCTTGTAGTCGCGTATCGTTTGCAATAATTAATGTGATTAATAAAAGTTACATTCGTAAGCTACTTACGAAAAGCTATACGTTTAGTTGATGGGAAAAGAGAAATTAGATTGACGTGGCAACTATGTATTGTTAAAAGCTAGAAATAAGGCTCGATTTTCCAGTAAGTATGCGATTACATTAGTAAGTAGCGTTCCTTTATTTAGCTTGTCGAAGTAGATAACTATCGTTTGTACTACCACAGGCTAGTGACTCGGTCAAGTTCACAACTCGCTACTAAACCAATGAATGTGTAAAGGTGGCTTAACATGGTAAAGTGTACACATAACTTAAATGTTCATTGACCAAAGTAGGGTAAAGTTTTTATTACTTTACGTTGGCATTACGTTTGTTTAATCGTTAAAACAACGTGGCTTCGCTAAGCACGGTTATGACTTAAGGTACAAAAATTATTACCTACTTACCACATTACTGGTAACTGGAATAATATTTTCGATAAGCCTAAGAAATACCTAAACCGTTATTTTACTTTGCTGTTTGGGCACATATTAAAATATTAAGTTACCTACTTGGTTTGGGTATTTTGGGCACTTTTGGGCACACTGATTTGCGTTGCTGTCCTAGGTAGGTACCTATTTAGGACAGCAAAGCGCAGTGCTATAAAGTAAAATGACTAAGGCGCAATAATCTAATAGTGACACAGTTTAAATCCCTAAGGATAAAAACTTGAAGGAGTATAGTTTGTAGAGGTCAAGAGTTCTAGACGCCCTCTGAAATAAACACCTCTCAAATACCTATTATGTTTACCCTGGGCATAGGTATAGGTACGCTAAATACTTTAAATACTTACTTTAGTAGGTACCTACTTACCTAATTTGTTATCATTTTAACATAGACGTAGAGGTCTAACTTAAACTAGTAGAGATCTATAGTATAGAGCGTACTTTGACTTAGCTCTGACTTAAGACAGAGTTAAAACGAGATAGATCTATGACACTCACATAAGTCCATCCCGTTTTAATTCTAAGTAAAGCCTGAGCAAAGGCGGTTGCCCCGAATAACAGCCTTGTAAATAAATTCTATAGATCTCAGCATTAGTCTCATTCATGATTTATATCTAGAAATGCCATTTCTGACTGATAGCCGGTGACTGAACGACTAATGTTTACCTACCTACATACAATTTGCATGGTAGGTACTTAGTGCTATAATATGACGCCTACTTTACGTCATGTGAGCGTAAACGATTATTAGATCTGACGACCTCTAACAAAATAAAATATTGAAAGAGTCTAGACTTCAAAACTAGAAAAGTTCCATAACTCCATTAAAATAACTAAGTCGAATGTTCGATTTAATATTTACAAAATAACAAGTTACCATGGCATCTTACGTGTTGTGACAAAGGTCTCGGGGTCAATGCCCCGTTTGGCGGGCGGGCCACATTTTAAAATGCACCGCGAGTTTTGAGCACAAGAACATTCTACCTATACAGCCTATATTATTGCAGTGATAGTGTAGCTATAGATAAATAATAATTAATTAGTCAAATTCGTGTTAGAAGTCAGAACAAGTAAAAGGTAGGGTTCCGTAGTGAGAGTAGTAATCATTGTAAGTATAAAATAAAACCAGCCAAGTGTTTTGAGTCGGTACCGGTTTAGATACCTACCCGTACCCATCGTACAAGATCGTAGGTACCACGTTAAAAATCACGTTATTTTATCAATATTATACATAGGGGAACCCTGCTTTTATTTTTTTTAATGTCACCAAAATCGGTTGTACAAATGGGCCGCGATAATATGCATAGCCGCAGACCATAGTGTGCATACTTCATAGCATAGTGAGGCCAATTCTGTTGTACACCACCTCTAAATGGCAGCTCTATTTATATTGCCATCGCTTTCATAATGCTCCCTGCGGAAAGGGGCAGCACTAGTCATTTAAGATTAGGTAGTTTAGAGATTGTGTAAGGCAGAATTGGCAACAGTATCCTAGTAATCTGTAGTGATAACGTAGCAGACAGATAGACAAGCAGACACTTTAGCAATTAAAATATTGGACCTACTATTTAAAATAGAAGTATTGAAAGGTACATCAGCGGATCAAGTTTCCACGAAAAGCGTCATCTTACTATCAAATTCCTATTAGGTACTATCCATAGAATTATTACGAGTTAACTACCTTTCACTTCGTTGTAACTATCGACTATCGATCAATATTTTATCGAGCTCATTTCACTCATCACAATGAGCTAACTAATCTGCTAATCTCTGTTCGGGCTTTAGAGAGGTAGGTAACAAAAATTCCGCGTTAAGTACTTACTTTTTGACCGACGCAAAACTGACCGACGCGACGTGATACTGACTCTTCTTCTTTGATTAGAGTTATTACATGACAAAAGAACGGACAAGAATCAATAAACTCTATGTATATTAAAGTAAGGTACCTACCTACTAAGTAATATTATATTTCAACGAGGAAATAAGCATTGTGTTAATTTTTATTGATAAGGCTGTTCACAACAGATACGGTTTAAATTAAACTACAATTTCCGGCTTTCGCAACATTATTCAATTAGCTATGCTTTGATAAACTTGCTAAATACGGCATTAAGTTTTATAGGTATTTATATACGTCATTAGTAAGTAGTTAAGTACCAATTACTTGTATATTTCTCTATATTATTATGAAATGTAGCAAAACATGATGCCTAACTACACAATGAATGGCATTTTGAACTAGCGCCAGTAGTAGATCTACACTCGACTATACGGAAGCACCAGTAAAAAATCTTTTGCTTTTACTATTTAAGACTACAAACAGGTAGCATCGCTTCCTGTAAAACTGCAAAAAAAAACTGCAAAATGGGAGAAATCGATACTTTGAAACTTTAATTACTTAAAGGGAAAGTCTTAATTTAGAAATGATCATGGTAACCCTATACCTGTCCCACTTTTCTGGGTGCCAACTTCCGTTGGTAGGGTCCGGTTTTTTATGCCCTCATTTTTAATAAACAAGTTTGGGTATGGATTAAGTTATTATTTTAAGAGTCCTTTAAGAATCTCTCTTAATTACCTATATCATTTTCATCATAAAATCTGACATGGTTCCAAAAGCGTTCTTTTTTGCCCTTAGAATAACTACCTATAAAAGGTATGTTTCCAAACAACGCCTTCTCAAAACGCAAGCTACAAATTCGCTAAGTGTGCTGTGTTTACTTGCCTCGTAAACGCAAACATAATGTTGCCAGTTTAAATGTTTTCCACCTAAAAGTTGGGTAAGTAATTGGTTAGTTTGTTTGTAGCATTGTAGCTTCTAAAACTAAGTTAACCAGCTTTTTTCGAACTGCGCGAGCGTCGTACGATGCCATTTATGGCACCAATTGAACGGCTTACATTTCGCGAGTGTACTAGGTTTCTATAGGTTTATTCTAAGGTTTTGCCATTGTTTAAATTTAAAGACTGTAAAACTGCTTATGTTAAGTCCAGGTTTTTAATATTAATGATATTCTTACTGACAAAGTTGCATGAAAGCTATCAACTTCGGTATGAGTTGCCCCCAAGTCAGTGTAACACCTACTTGTTACGTATGTAACAAGTGCTACGTAATGCGTACCTATTATCTACTTTATTCAAAATTTTATTTTACCAAAGTACCACTTTGTCGGCGTGATTAATAGGTAGGTAGGTAAGTAATTTAGTAAGTACTAAGTACATATATCTATGCCAAATTACAGCTTTGGTTTATTTTCTTCGAATATTAACCAATCCATTAAAGCCGAAGTTTTGGCTTCAGACTAAAAGCTCTGGTCATTTCTGAGGATTTCCTACGCCAATCGCGATGAGCCCGTATTTCGACTTTAGCACTTTGTACCATAACATATTATACTTTCTACATTACAATAATTCAAACCTTATGACGTCTCGGAAGTCAGCCGCGAGAGTAGGTTCGCACAGGTACAGTCAACTGAAACCATCCCGCTGATATCTAATATTGTATTCTGAGCAGTATCAATCGAAACGCACAATGTTCCGAGAAGTCATAAAGTTTGTTTGAATCGGACTGTACTGAGTAGAGGGAGTTAGAAAATGTAGGGATAGATAACTAGAGCTTTTATATTATTTACAAAGTGTAACATTTTTCTCTTTATGAAAAGAGCAACTACTGAGTTTCTTGCCGGTTCTTCTCAGTAGAATCAACTTTCCGAACCGGTGGTAGATTCTTACGACTTATCATAAGAGGCACAAGTTGTCCTACGTGAAATAAATCATTTCAATTCATTTATGTAGTAGGTACATAGGAATAGATAGAGCTATATATGCTGGGATAGAAATACATATATATAATGGATGTAGAGTGTAGACAATCATACTCACAACTATAAAAGTGTCCCCAGGCAGGCAGCCCAACGGCTACGGCCCCAACGACAAAGCAGATAAACCCAAGCACCACCACGGCTATGGAATATAGAGCCTTGCCGCCGGCCATAGCTGCATGACTCAGCCTATCTCATCAGTGCTTGTATACATCAGGATCTGGTGTTTATTCTCACCGCTATTGTGCACATCTAAAAACAAATTAAACCTCATAAAATAAAAAACACAGTCCTGACTGATGCATGATCATTCTTAGATCTGACAACCTCTAAGGGGTCATCCATACATCACACTAATTTTGTGATTTTTTGATTCCTCCCCCGTCCTTGTCACAGTTGGTCACATTTGTGAGACCCCCCTCCCAAGTGTGACGTCACTTAACTTGCAATTTTACATCTAGAAATTATTAAATTAAAACAGCACTTATGAAATTAGTTGTATTTCCATTTAAATTATTTTTCAATATTTTTATAATAGTTTTTCTTTAATAGTTCAAATTTGGCATTTTAACACTTAGGATAAGATTTTGACCCCCCTGAAAGTAAATGCGAAAGTGTGTCTGTCAGTTTTATCAGCTTATCTTATAAACTGATTTGCCAAATTTGGTTCAGAGATAGGTGCATCCTGGTGAAGGGGCAACTTTTTATCCTGGAAAATAAGAGCTCCCATGGGAATAAAAAAAACCTTATTCCACACAGTCACAGGCTTCATGTAGTTTTTGATATTTTCACAGAGGTTTTCTTTCCCGGTGGCCAAAATTAGAACTAATTTTTATGCCTGTTTGGTTTTTGTTTTTATTTTAAGTACCTACTTTTCATGGAAAGGTATATTTAAACAAGATTCTATTTAGATTTACTTAGGTAAGATGATTTTGGTTAGAATCTCGTAAGATTTTTGTATTAGTTTGATTAGTTTGGTCTGCATGGATTGAGGTTTTTGATAACCTGCGGGAACTCTTTACTTTCCCAGGATAAAATGTAGCCTATGTGTTAAGTTGTTTAAGGTTATAAGCTATCTCCATAATCCATTACAAACGACCAAATGGGTTCAAATGTGGCAATGTGAAGCAGTAACAAACATCCAAACTTTCCCAAACAGAATAATTGTTATATTAGTAGGATAAACACACTCATAATTTATTATGTATAAGTTAAAACCTGTATTGTGAGCCATAATTATTTATATAAGTAAGTGTCATCCAACAAGAATCTTCTAACAAAAAACTTTAATCTTGTTGATTAATGATTTCCTATTTTTAAAGTGATAATTCAACCATACAGTGAACAATATCTTAAACAGATAACAGATAAGTAAATTATACTTTTACTCACGTTTACTTCATGGCTTTCAGCAGTGCCGTAAATAGCCTTTTCTGCGCCCTGTGCGAGCTTCTATTACTGCGCCCTTGTTTTTTTTAGATATTATACTGTACCCTAGCTAAAGCAATGCTATGTATAGGCCTACTTTATTTCATTCAGGGAAATAAAATAAAGCACGAGGACCTTGGTGTTGGTGGACCAATTATCTAATATTTTGGAAAAAAGTTATTTTTTTAAAGAACTAGAACTGATGTGGGCAAACAAGCAGACGAGCTATTTAAGTGGACCCACCCTGATGCTTAAGATTTTTTGGGCCACTTTGGTCTTCATACTTCTATATAATAAAATAACACCCTGCAAAGTTTCAGTAAACTGTAATTAAGTATTTCACAAAAATTCAAAAAACCTTCCTTATTGAGCGCCTACGTCACAAAAGGAACCTAGTCAATATTTCAAGTTTCTAACCCTAGCGGTTTAGGCTGTGTGTTGATCCCTTAACGATTTTATGTACCTATATTATATTAAGATAGATTTTAGCTACTTCGGCATGATTGTGCAAACCGGCAGATTATGTTATTTCCGTGATCCGTGAATAATTTTCTTCAAAATAAAAAAAAACCGTGCTCGAGAATGTACAGGTGACATTTTTTTTTGCAAGTTTGTTACTATTAGGTCACGCTAAAATCGTCAGATTATTAATTGAATGTAGACGGGTACTTCTCAGGCACCCCATTATTTGATTGACTTCGGTGGCACAATTTTTTTTTTGTATTTGAGACATACTAGCTGGAAATATCAAATCTAGATTTAATTTAGTTAATATTGGTAATAAAGGGAACTTCATAGGCCCAGCGGTTACATTGTAATTCGATTTTCAAAAAATGGTGTCCACCGAAATCAATATTTTAGTCACCGAAATCAAAATAAAATTATTTATGGAGGTATTTAATATTTTGAAGACTAAAATATGTAAAGAATTTCAGGTTAATTTTACAATAAAATATTTTATTTTATCAACATATTTACTTATAACATAACATATACCTACCTACTTTAATTACTTAACTTAGATTTAGGAAAATTTACGAAAATCTACTTTGTACTTATGTATGTATTTTATTTCATTTCATTCATTTCATTTCATTTATTAAATCGTTTGACTGTTAAATAGTTGAAGATCTTAAAATAATTTTACATAGTAGGAACAGTCTACCTCTAACAGGCATACGATCTAACATTATGCTTAAATTTAACATAAAGTCAATTATTTATAACATTTGATTCAGACAATTTATAATAATTGGAACAGATTATTAATTAGTAAAAACAGAATATGGTTATAATTATTTGTAAAAATTATTTGAACAAGTTAATTTTTTTTTTTTGTCACGATTGAAAAAGTCATTTAAGCTATAAAATATCATGTTATTGAGCCATAATTTAAAGATTCTTCTATATTTATTAAGGTTTTGAAGCGCTTTTATTTCCAAAGGTAAATTATTAAATACCCGTATTGCACTCACATACGTACTGTTATAATGCATTTTAGATGTTGATATTGGTAATTTTTTAAGTCATGGTGATCTTTTTGTCTTGATGCTACCTGCCTAGTTCTATAGCATGACTTATTTATAAATAGATCTTCATAATTTTTAACAAGTAAACACAGCTCTAGTAAGTAAATCCCAGTTAAGGTTAACAGTTTCTTTTCTTTAAATATTAAACGAAGTGATTCATCTTGTTTTTTGCGTTATATTATTCTTATAGCCCGTTTTTGCAATATGAATGTTCGTTTGATGTCAACCGAATTGCCCCAGAAGATGATGCCATATTTGATTTAAATAAATGACATACTAAATGAAATTAAAAAAAGAAACCATAACAAAGTAGGAACTTAAAACAGTCTCTATTTAGATCTATCATAACACACATAGTCCAGTCGCTCATTTTGAAGCGGAAAAAAACAAAATTGTTAACAGGATGGGAACAGTTGGAAATGGTAAAGTGGCATATAATAAACGTAAAAAAAAAATGCGTGAGCAGGGGTTTTTCCAGATATATTTGGGGGATGATAAGGGGTGGAATTTTGGATTATTGTGATTTCCAGCGAAAGTTGACTTCGGAGAGAAAAGTGTACAATAGAAAAGTTGTAGATCATAAAAAGATCTACCACTTTTGTATAAATAGTTTTTTCACATAACCTAAAAATCTCCGAGTAAAATGCAAAAAACCGCTTTTATCGTTTTTTATTTTTCATTTACACAAAAATAATTTTATGTTGACGAAACTTGGTGAAAGTATACATTTTTGTATTTAAAATATTCACAAATTTTTTCAGATAAAAAAGTTAAGAGACTTCCGAGATAATCACGTTTTTCGGCCCAAAAAAATATTTTTCAAATTAAAATTCTCCTTTGGAAAATTGTCGTAGAGACTTCTTTCAGGTCGCAATTTTTTCGTTTTGAGTTATACTTTCTTGTGAAATAATAAAAAAATACAGCCCCCATTTAGAAACATGCTCAAAAATTGGAAAAATCAAAAAATGAATTTTGCAACTATCTTTTT
Organism: Erebia ligea; assembly: GCA_917051295.2. Lineage (NCBI taxonomy): Eukaryota > Metazoa > Arthropoda > Insecta > Lepidoptera > Nymphalidae > Erebia > Erebia ligea. The sequence goes on from OU785241.1 coordinate 8,279,488, forward strand.
TTTACTAAATAGTTTAACTATTTCCACCGAAAACACTGAGATCAATCCCACTGAAATCAAAATAATGAGCAATATCCCAGATTTTTACAAAAGTATCCTAAATTTAATTATTATTTAAATGTTAGGAGTCTCATGGACCGAATTCCGCACCAACGTCTCTATTCTCCAAGAAGTCGGCATTAAGCAACCGCTTTCATCGCTGGTACAGAGTCGCATACTAAAATTTTTTGGACACGTCTCCCGGCGTGAGAATGACTCCATCGAGCGCCTCGTCGTGCAGGGCAAGGTGGAGGGCACCAGAGGGCGAGGAAGGTCACCCATGCGATGGACCGACCAAATTAAGTCGGCTGTTGGCGGTTCATTACACGAGTGCACCAGGCTGTCGGCCAGCAGGGAGAAGTGGCGGATGCTCGTGAGGCGCATAACATCTGCCACTAAAGCCGTCACTTCGTGATGACCACGACCACTCTGTCAAGAGTGTTACGACGAAGAAGAAGATCCTAAATTTATAATAATAACCTCCTTAATTGCAATCTAGCACTCATACGATATACGTTGGTATAAATTAAATAATAGTAGTTTAAATAGATATGGATAGAACAGTTCCACCGAAATCCAGTTTATGGGTATACCAAGCCACCGAAAGCGATTACTTACCTTAATAAAAGGGACGCACAGAGAGGCACAGACGTGTTGCCTTTAACCACTGATGCTGCGCGACGGATAGTTTGTGTTACTCTTACTACTATTCTCGCAGTTATTAAAGTACAGAAGTTATAAGAGAATTGGAGCGCGCCACCGGTATCAATTGTAAACGTCGGACGCGAAAACGATTTGTTGTAAGTTGTCAACTAAGGCCTATTATTGATTATAAATATTATAATTTGAGCTAGTAACTAACTAGTTTCTTGTAAGCACCGGCAAAATAGTGGCATATTTTATAGAAAAAAAGAAAAAAAATAATTTTCAACGCAATATGGGGTGCGGGACACGGCACCGAGGTCAATATTTCCGCGGTTTTCTTTTTTTAACTTAACTTACTTAATGTTTACCTAAAAAAGGACATAGGCCCCCCCTAATATTTTGATCATATCTACCATACATAAAATTATCAAGTGGCTAGCAATCTATTTCATACAGGTTTTCGACCCGGACACGCTTTTTTGAGCCGTTTGAGAATGACCCAGACCTACTCTTGCCCTCGAGTATTTCTGATGATCGATTTTTTTTTAACTATTCTGATCTGCTGTTCTAGATAGACCCATCAATATAGAGAGATATACGATGAAGGTACTCTATAGGGTCCAAAGAATCGCCCCTTATATTAATCTGCCGCGCTGGAGTAAATCCAAAAATCCCCTCTTCGGCTCGTAGCCGGCCGGCCGCTTGACTCCGATAAACACTAAACACAATACGCTCGTGCGCTGCCAAAAAATGAGCGCGATGTTTTATCTAATTTAACAGACGTTTATGATGATACTGGCATGTGAGCACTAGGGGCGCAGCGGGAACTTATCAGGCGCAAACCGAAAAAATAATAGTCCTGCCTGGTCTGGCCATTCTTGCGCCCCCCAGAGTCTACGCCCTGTGCCTGGGCACCGGTGGCACCGCCCTATTTACGGCACTGGCTTTCAGCTGGACACAAATCACTCAGGTATGAAACAATTGGAATGAATTTACACACAAGTAACAAAGATCTCTATAGCCAATAAAGCTATGTACATTTCATTCGTTTACACGTGAATGCGCCACTGTTCACTCACAATTCGAATTTCGAACCTTCGTACGACAGACACACCTTCGGGCTTCGGCGTAGAATTTTCGAAACAAGGAATAACTTTTGAAACACTTTAAACTGTTAACTGTAATAAGTATTTCAATTACACTATGGTAACTTTACTATGTTTTTAGAAGTATGGGAAAATGCAAACAATGAAATTAAAATATTCTTAGGGGAACCACGATGCGCTGTGCGCATACACTTTTGCCGCGCGCGACGTAAATTCGTTCCAAGTTCCAACTGACGGTTCACGGCATGAGTCATGACGTGAACGTCCGTAGACGGTAAATAAACGGGTTTTTTGATGGCTACTTTAAAATAACAGCCGTGTTGAACAGAGGACAACAGTAAGCTGTTAATAGTGTTGCCAATAAAAAATTAAAATTAACCCAAAAATTGCCCATATGCAAAGAATACACACAGGCCACAGCACATTCATTACGATTACAATAAAATATAATAGTATGGTAGGTATACGTACACTTGAATTGAAACTAAAGGGAGTAAATTACTTTTATAATTCATTATGAAACAACAATAAAATAATTAAAATTTTTGGGGTAATTCGTATCAAACTAAATTCATGGTATTTTTGCTGTGATTGGAAAAATAATTCCTAAAGTGTGCTTAATCGTAATCGTCTCTGACTGGCTAAAACCCTTTCACTCAAATTTTAAAAAATTGTCTGAGATTCACTGTCGCATTTAACATTCTTAACTTTTGTGAGTGGCTATTACAAAAGATTCAGCTTTTACGGAATAGGGTTCCCGGTTATTTCGTTTACAAAAAAATACCCCAAATATATTTAAATTTTCTATGGCTTGCAACACTACTCCGATTTGATAAGATTGACAGCACGTTGACATATCTACAGATTAAAAAACCCCGCTTTTTCTGGCCACAGATTTAATAGATGTTGCAATGTTTAGGGTTGCTGCACATGTATCTGTGGGTTGCTGCCATAGGTTGCAGTAGATATGGGTAACTTTCTTATTATGTCTGTGGTAACTTTAGAAAGCATTTCGAGTTCAATGAACAGATGACGCTCGGTTCAATACAATTATTGAAAACAAATGCTAGAAAAAATATATTAACGGGCCTTATAGTAACGTATCGTTAATTTAAGTGGTCAATAAACGTTTATTTATTTATTTATTTAGTTATTTATTTAAGGAGCATAAATTACAAGGGCAAAGACAAAATAAAGAGGCTACAAGCTACAATCCACCTACAATCGGTCACTGTTTTGAGTACCTACTCACAATATTTACTCTACCTATGTCATTGACTTAACATATTATTATAAGTCAATGACTTAAGTAGGTATCTAAAAAGGAATAGGGACCTTATATAATTATTGCGCAATCCAAGTTCCAACTTCGAAGTCGCCAAATTGTCGATGTGCCGGATGTTGCAAACAAGAAGTAAACATAAATAAAAAAATAAAAACATGTCTGCGGAGTCTGCCTTACATATTAAACCACTAAATATAACAGATACTAAGTACCTACATGTTGTATTATGTTAAATATTTTAATATTATAAGATGCACGCAGCACGCGACTTCGTCCGCGTGGATTAAGATTTTTGGATTCCCGCGGGAAGTCTTTAATTTTCCGGGATAAAAATTACCCTATGTCCTTCCCCGGGATACAACCTATCCCTGTACCAAATTTCATCAAACTCGGTTAAACAGGTGGGCCGTGAAAGCGTAGCAGACGGACAGACAGACAGATGGACATACATACCGACACACTTTCGCATTTATAATATTAGTCCATATACTAATAATGTTATGACGTAGTAACGCGCAAAATTACCTGATGCCAAGCCAATTTGTACTAGATTGTCGAGGTCAGTCTATTTTAGTCGCCACCCAAACAGTGAATTTCCCTTGCATTCATAATGAGCTTTATTATTGTTAATATTCATAGAATTATAAATTAAAAAGTTTATGTTATCGCGAGGTGTAAAATAAAATAAATACCTACTTAGTTTTAGCGTTAAAAAACAGTGGGTGTCATATTTTTTTTTAAATTCTAGTAAATAAAACATGTTGATGTTAATTTTCTTTTGTTTACTCTCAACCATGACGCGTAAGTTTTTATTCGTATATTAAGATAACATAGGTACTCAATCAAACAGTTAATATAAATACGTTATTCAATATTTTTATTATTAGTAGCGACATCTACTGGAGAAGAAAACGTAAGTGATTTATAAGAAAAGCTCATATTTTAGCTAGATGCTTACTTATATTAAATTAATATTAGTTATTTATTTTGCAGGCAACAATCTCAGCGTGTGGTGAAGTTGGTGATTGCATTGTCAGTCAAGATTGCGTTATCAAATGTGGTTGTGATTCCTCAGCAGCGTAAGTTCAGATTATTCAGGTACTTAAACTACATTCGAAATTAAACTTTAATGATAAAAATCGAAAACTACTTTACAAAATTATCTTTACACTTTTATTGAAAATGATTCATAAAATTTATTATAAAAAAATTAAAATATAAACCATAACACGTTAAATTTCGAATGTAGTATATTTATATTTAAGACCTTTTGTCTTCGTAACAACGAGAGCATGTTGACGACATCGATGTCGCCGCGAATCCACATTTTTACCCCCTACCAAAAAGTGCTCAAACGGCTAAAGAAGTTTTCACTACAAAAATCAATAAAAAATTTATACTTACCTGAATAATTATTTTGATTTTACCTCGACTAGAACTTGAAATTAATATTTATGTATTATGGAACTTCGTTCCTATCTGGCGTCCCACGACACCACACGTTTTTTTTGATAATTAGTATTAGTACAAGGAAAATCCCAGTTGAAATTTTAATAATTAATTAAGTACCTACCTATATAGATTTTTGTATTGATTGCAGTGTATTGTTTTACAATGAAACATTGGGAGAATGTGTTGTGAATGGGCGTATTTTTTTAAAAGTGTACATGAAATAAAATCGATGTTTTATTTTTTTTACCTTATTTTGTTATTTTATTGATAGATTTGTGTTTCCTAGTTATTTATCTTTATGCGAAATAGCACTGATTGTTAATATTATATTTAATTATAGTAAAAATAACCATTTTAAAATGAACTGACGAAGAATTTTTTCCATTGAGAAACAGAACTTTATCTCACAAATTCACTTAAAAAAAACATTTTAGATAAGATAAAAGAAGTTTTAATTAGTCTTACCAAACATACCAAACAGAAAAATGGGACTCCAAACATAACTTAACAGAAACACTATCAAAATTTGATAATTTTAGTTCTTTTGACTATCGTAATGGCAAATTTCTGTCATATTTTTCTATATAACTTCTGAAATAGACAATGCTTTTTGTTTTTGTTTTTGCAATTTCCGATAAAACATATCTTTTTAAATATAACACAAAAATAACTTATAATAATGATAAATGGCCAATATTATAGGCATTTATGTAATATTTTTTGAGAGGACAATTTGTCAGTGGAACCTTGACAATTACTCAAGGTAAAAGTAAGGGCACTGATCACATTGTTAAGAATTATTGCACTTTCTTACCATAAAACTATATTAGTCGTAGTAGGTACTTTTGAGTATTTTAAACTCTTTATTCTTTCTTTTTTATACTTAAATTATGTAAAATGTCATCTAAAAAATATAAGTGAAACTTTCAACCAATTTATAGTACCTATGTTAAATCACGTTATATGAACGATTATAAGTAACAATATTTTTAGCGTTTTGTCTTCTCCGTTTCTCCCTTTTGATATTTTTTCTCACTTCAGATATTTTTCTTGTTTTAGATTTTACGAGGTCCAAGTGTTATTTTTTTATATTGTTTGAACTTTTAAGAATCCCTCTTTAATTTCTCTCTATGCCGCCATGCTATTTCGGCAGATTTCAACGCCATTGTTACACCTGAATAATTTAATATATAAAATACTCGTTTTCAATGCAAAACTCGGGACCGAAAAAAGCTTAACCGTGTACAAACCTTTAGAAATGCATTGATTAACAATTTGTTCCATTGACTGACAATTTCGAAAGAGTAACTCAAAGGACCGTAACGAATTCACGCCAGCAATATTTTGTTGCAATGTATTTCAAGAATTTTCGAACTTTACTAGAAAACAATACTACATTCTAGTAAAATATGAAGTAAGCTAAGTTAAAATGATGTATGAAAAATATTAATTCAGTATTTACCTTCAAAAACCGTTCCTACTCAATGGATGAGTTATGAGCACTCACTCAAAATTGACTACTTAGACGCCGATTGCAGGAAGACTGATTATTTCAATAACATGGTAGCAGTCTTACAGTATTTAGTAATGTTGAAAGCAACCAATAAAATCTTCTGCAATAGTAGTAATTTTATAATTTCTGAGCAAAAAAGCGCTCGTCAATGGAATTTCCACATAGAGCCAAATTTGAGACTTTCATTAAAAAAATAATTAAAATCATCTGGTTAAGTAAATAAATTCATTCAATAAACAAATCAAAAGTACATAAAATAAGCTATCTAAATAAGGGTGAATCAATGATCTATCTATTATGGCGGCTTTGCTATCTCAAGTCGAAAGTTATAGAATCAGGTGGGGACATGGCAAAATCACACATTTATTTTTGTTAATAATGCTGTAATTTAATAAATCTATATGAATCAATATGTTTATTGTAGACGAAAATATGACTGGATTAATAAGCGACCTAAAAACATAAAATATGTTTGGATCAGCATAATTTAAATGTGAGAAAAAAAATCCGAAAGTTGGTGGACAGGGCAAAAAACCCATGTACACTTTTATAAAAATACGCCCGAATGTCAAAATGCTATTACAGTCGTTGCAAGAAAAATACAACATTCAAGGTTGGTAAAATACATAGGTCTGTGTCAGTGACCCAAGTTAACAAAAACCCAATCCAGATGCTATTAAATAATAATATATTAAAAACCATTTTTATCTCTTTTCCCTTGCTTTTCCCACACATAGCGAAAAGGATAGAATGCTAACTGTCATCCTATTAGCATCTGGAGCCGTAATTGCATTCCTGAATTATTGTGCCTGATTGTTTTGGTTGCATAGTACTTAGTTAAACTTAAATAAACACTTTAATTCATGCTTAGCGGAATTTCTTTCGGAAAAGTTATGAGAAAAGTTAAGGGGTGGCGCATAAGTAGTATAAAAGAAAGCTTTTCTTGAATAGTTAATATTGTAATTTATTTTATGCGTAGAAATTTAAGTACTTCTCTCTTAAATAATATTACTTAGGTATGCACTCAAAGAATAGGTACCTATGCATGAGAGAGATTATTATTTGCCAGCGCTTTCTTTTATAATATTGTCTCATAGAATTTACTTTGAAAAAGGTACTTAGGTACTTTAAGATGATAGTACTTACTACTTTATTTTTCAGAAAAAATACGCGTGGAAGTTGATAATGTATTCGAAGGTATTATGGTGTCTGTTATATTCTTTATGACTTGTGCCAGTCTTTGCGCCTGTACGGCCTGCTGTTATTGCATTCGCATGAATTACATGTAAGCATTATTCCTATCTTTAAAGAATATAGGTAATGTTAATATAAATTAATAATGAAGAATAATATTAATATACCTACTAATAATAATAGGTTACCCCGAAATTGTTTTGTTCCCATATATAAAAAGTACTCTGTGCTCTAGCCTCTAGGCCCTAGAGGCTAGAGCACAGAGTACCCTAGAGTCTAGGGCCTAGGCCTAGGGCGCTCATTTGGTCATTCATGACAGGGGCTATATTTTGGTAGTGGATCTTTTTAGGGTTCCGTACCAAAATGGTAAAATGGAACCCTTATGGTGTTTTATATCAGCGCCACCTATGAACACCGTTGTAAACATGGAACGACGTAAAGTTTTGGAAAAAAATGGGAGAGGGGTACCTACTCTATTTTGTACTCTAGTTTTCCAGGCTAGACACCAGCACAGAATAATAACTAGTACTAGGTACACCATACTAGGTACTAGGTAGTGACACCAGTAATTTAATAATTTTCTTCTTTTTATTTAATTTAAGGGACAACCAGTTGAAAAACGATAGTGAAGCTTTAGCCGCCAAATTGAAAAGAGAATATCGGTACAAAAAATCTTTCAAATCAACTCCACACCAAAAAGCAGAAAGCTGCAATATTATCGTTGAAGACGCAGGAGTGTTTGTAGTTTGAGGAAGAATTATTGTGAATAAAATAAAATAATTTTCTGTTTTAATAGGATTTTTGTTTTAATGATTTTTAAAAATCAGAGTATGGTAAGAACATAATATTAACAATATGTACAGTAATAATATTAACTATGCTAATTAATTTAATTAGCTTGCACCCATAGGTGCAAGCTGTACCATAATAAGCCCATTACTATTTATAGGATCCTATTTCGCACCATAGATCATCATTCTAGAAATATAGTCTATCATATTTCTAGGATGATGATTTATGGTGCGAAATAGGATCCTATAAAGTATAGTGTATTAAGGGCCATACTATACACTAAATACAGGGTGCGTTCCGAAATACACTGAGAGCACTGGAAGTCCCCAGTAAAGAGCACTGCCAGTGCTCGCAGTGCTTATAACGGAACACACACACACTGTGCCACATGGCCACATGTACACTTTGGGTATGTTCCGAAATAAACTGCGAGCACTGTAATGTGTGACGTCATTAGTACACTGCGAAGCCATTCCTATATAGTTAGGTATACTGGTTACTGCTTAAAACGGAACGCAGTCAGCACTGAGAGCACCTTACCTCGAAAACGCCAGTGCTCACAGTACAAAAATGGCGACGATTTATGACGTCATATTTTCCTAGGATACAGCGGCAGTTTACGATCAGTCCATAACGGAACAAATTTCTCCACAGTAAGAGCACTGAACAGTGCTCGCAGTGTACTTCGGAACGCACTCTTTAATCTATTGCTTATGCAGTCGTCAATGTCAAACGTCAGTTTTTGACATTGACGTGAATAGATCGATAAATTGTCAAATTCGAATTGAGCTAATTTGTATTGTTTTGAATTTTGAATTCTGCTCGTAAACATTTATAATAATATTATTTGGCAGCTGATTTTACAATGACTATAAAATGAATTCAAGGAAATAATATAGTGCCAAAGTTGAGAATGACGCGAATGCGTAATGGTAATATTGTTTACTTGCAAAGTAAGTATTATTGGTAGAAACTTGAAATACCTACATTTACATTTTCTATCATTCTATAGCTTTATCTTTAAACTTTACTTGCTTGCCTCTTTGAAGTTTACACATCGGTTTCGACATCCTACCTAAATTTCGCTGAACAATTACTAAATACCTTACATAATACCTGAGTACTTAACTTTGTGGCTCAGCTTTAGAATACATACCGCGAAGTTTGGACGTTCACATATTTTTTTACAGAAAAACTCTGATGTGGTAAGCCTTGCACTAAAATATTTTATGTCGGAAACTAAATATTTTACGTCGGAAACTAATACTTTTCGAGAAATAATTTTTTGAAAAATCGCAATTCTTCACCACTTTTCACTATTTCGTACGACATTTGCCATAGATTGTACATAGACTAAAGACTCGTTGGCGTTTGAGTACCTAATCTGTGATTAAAATCCGTTCTATGGACGTTTTTTTCTAATCATTCGATTAAAACCATAGAAATAGGAAGACTATAGTCGTAATTCCCATGGAATTATCTTCCTATTTCTATGGTAATTCCTAATTCCATGAATAAAACACAGAGTTTAAAGGTTATAGGTATAAATAAGAATTAACTAAAAAGGTTTAAAGGTAGGTTATTAAATGTTTATTTAGGTACTTTTGATCACAAAACCGAATCGGCACGCCCCGACTCCACGCAGTCTTGTCTGCCCTGCCCCTAGAGTGTTTTTTTTAAGCGCGAAGGCAGAAGCGAGTCTTCTGGCGTAGCCCATTCCATTTCAGAAATTAACCTTTTCCACTACCTAAAACAAAAGATATAAGGGTAGGTTAAAGTAGGTGTAATTACAAGATATAAAGGTAATACCCCCTCCTTCTCCCTCCCTCCCACCCTCCAAGCTACTTTTACCCAATCTCCGTCATAACTATCAGTGTTAGGCAGGAAATTTGAGAACCTAACCTCAAAATTAAAAAAAATTAATATCTCGAAAACTATTAGGTTCCTACAAGTTTGGCTTGGAGGGGGAGTAGACACCCTCCCCCCCCTCCCCCTCGCCCCCCCCCCCCTCTCCCCCCCCCCCCTCGCGGTATGTATACTAAAGCCCAACCCTTAACTGTCATACAAGTAGATGCTCTAACGTTTAGTCATTAGAATTATATAAATAACTAAAAATAATCTATGATATTCCAAATTTTAGAACAGATGTGACTGAACCTTAGCAATGTGGTCCATTTCAACCAGTTTGCTCAATTAGAAAATTGTTCCCAGTAGTCAAAGAGTTCATGTAAAAAAGTACGTAGGTATTTAAATTAGTTTGTGAAAGTTTATTTTTGATTAATTTTTAACTACAGAAATATCTACCTACATTTTGTACCTACATGTGTTTTATGTGTCACATTTCACCTGAGCGAAGCCGGGTTTTTATCTAGTAATGTCAATATTTTGGTGAAATTGTAGCTGTTCACCAATTTAACTTCATGTGATATCAATTGCCATGACTGTGTGATATATTGGTCGTGTTATTTGGTTTTGTAAAGCAAAGAGCACCATTTTGTTGGTTTGGAACAAGTTAAGTGTTGTATTAAGGTGTGGCCAAATTGAGCGGCAGTCATGGTTGCCTGGCACTGAATGTCGCGTTGTTATTAGACGTCTGCCCCACCTATTAAATTCGTGGGTATAGTCCTCAAGTCCTTAACTTCGCTCGGCAAAATTGTGTCCTGCAAATGCGGTGTGTTGTTGCCGTATGTTTAAACATACCTTAAGATACCAAATTGGGTTCTCTATTAATTCATACAGCTTTTTTTAAATGTAGGTTTGTATCTTTGGTATTTCTATAAAATACTATAATTATTCTAAAACCAACTAAAATAGGCTGAGGAAAATCTTTAACATTATAAAATTTGTTCAATTTCAAATGCCCATACTGATTTGTAGCCAAATTAGCTGCCAATCCCTGTTAACTAACACTTCATGAAACACAGCAGTTGGGTATAAACAAAATTGAAAGCAAAATTGAAAGCAAATTGTCAATGTGTTTTTTTGGCCACTGACTCTTACAACGTTTTGTACATTTATAACATGTTTACCGTTGGTGATTTTCCAGTGTCAATTTGAGAGTAAGTGGGTGTGCTTGCAAGATGTCGGATATGATGGACATGGTCTATACAACTGCAGGAATTGTCCTTGTGATGCTGCTCTTGATCTGCCTTTGCTGTCTATTCATGAAAATAAGGTGAGATCTCTTCTAAGAATAATCTGTGTTAGCTGTAAACAGTGGTTGGAGGATATAAGGGGATGGACAGGGCTTAGCTATCCAAGGCTACAAGATGCAGCTCAAAATAGAGAAGATTTATGCATAATGGCTGCCAAACTTTGGTTTGAAGAAGGCACGCGGTGATGATGAGTAAACAGACAGCGGGTTTTTTTTCTAACACTTTTTAAAATTATTCTCTTGCGAGAAATCCCTTGCCTGTGATCTCACCTCGTGGTAAGCGATGCAGCCTTAGATCGTAGCAAGTTAGAACACTACTTGGTACTGGTACACTCAATTATATTCCATACATCTAATCAGTTTCTATGCGTCATTATACTGGAAAATTAAATCGCTTACCAGAACGCTTTGGCTTGGCTTTGACTGGCAAAGACATATTGCCAAGCTAATAGTAACTAGCCATGCCAAAGCTTCCCCACCAGAGTAGTCAGAGACAACTTAGAAATTATAAACTGCCAAATAGCCCCTGCCTGGGTTTGAAGTTGAACCTAAAACAACCTCTTGAACTGCCCTATGGAGGTTGTTTTAGGAGATTTATCTGACAAACTTACAAAGGTCTACTTTAGGTGGTGAGATGCATTTTGTGCGAAGATTACAAAATTATTTGAAGACTTACTGTTGCCATCACTGAGTGCTACTATATATTTTTTTTTTATCAATTACAAGTTAGCCCTTGACTGCGATCACGCCTGATGATGCAGTCTAAGATGGTAGCGGGCTAACCTGTTAGAGGTATGGCAGTTATATTAAACCCATACCCCTAATCAGTATCTTTTGACGACCTCCGTGGCGCAGTGTGTAGCGCTGTTGTCTTAACGTGCGGAGGTCCTGGGTTCGATCCCCGGCAGGGTCAATTTGTAAATTTATATTTTCTGAATTTTCCCTGGTCCGGCCAACATGAACATGAACAGACAACAGTCATTGTAATGTGAATTCGGCTTCATTTTTTAATAAAGACAGCATACAACCTGAATAGCAACACAGGCTATATTTTATCCCAGAAAATTAAAGAGTTCCCGCAGGAATACCACCAATAGTGCCATCTACGTGGAGAGACCGCCACAATTCTTAACGAATTCCGCCCATAATTACTAATTAATAATTTACAAATGTGTTTAATTTCAGTGACCTAAAGCTGCAACGTTACATAGTCAAGACTGCAAAACAAAAAGGCCTAAATGTGGATGTTGACAAGTTGAACCCGAGGTACCGAGCCCAGTCACCTTTAGCCAATGAGAACTGCACTATCATAGTACCTGATGTGGGAATAATATTGTAGAAGAGTTTATTGACAAGGCTCTTGCCAATAAAAAATTCTTGCTCTTGATTGTGGGTGGTACTCGGAAAAAGTGTTAATGAGGGAGTTCTGACAATATGGGCTCGGCTTTTGATATACGAGGTTGGAGTTCAGTGTAAATACATACAGTAGTGGTGTTGCGGATGAGCCACTTAATAATCGATGCACTTACCTGAGAGTAGGTAACTAAGAAACACATAGAAGGATAAAAGAACATAGAAGGTTGTTCTGTTTTGTGTCGGTATAATCCCTTCCTGTCTTTTTCTTTAACTGTATGAAATATTTAGGCTGTGGTTTTAGACAACTTCAATTTAATTAATCAAAGTATTCAGTACATAAGTATAGTCCGACAAACTTATCTGATACATTGACAGCGTCGCTAGTATATATGAAAAATAAAATAAAACAAAAACTAAACAGGCACAAAAATTAGTTCCCATTTTGGCCACCGGGTCAATATAAGTTTGTGGGAGTATTAACCTAGTTCATGGCAAGTAGTGTTCATAGACACAAAAATATTATGTTCTATTTTATTTGGGAATCAGATCCCATTGTAAAAATTTGAACAAAAGATGTAGATAATCAAATATGCAGCAACTTAGATTCTTAGAAAGTTGAAAGCTCGATAATAACGAGTAAATAACGATTTATTAATGAAATATTTAATTTAACAAACATAAATAATTGTTTTTGACATCTGCCCTAGAAGCAGACTATAAATAGTATGTGAAGAGTACCTACTTGTTTATCCAAAACAAATAAAAACTTGGTTTTTCAAATCAGATTTTTCAAAAGTAGTACATTTTAGAATTACGTAGTTCTGGAATAAAAATTTAGAAAGCTGCTTTTATAAAACTTTATTATATGCTTATTTGAACTACTCCTAAAGTCCTCCAAATTATGCCTTTTATTGTGATACGAATATTCTGTAGTGAGAAGAAATGTATATTTGGCACACTTTACTAAAGTAGATTAATCAAAATATCTTATGTAAAAAATCGCTAGTTATTAAGTGTACCATTATTCATTGACAAGTAATAAGAGTTCATACGTCTGCCTTATTCTGTGTCTTTTCTATGCATTTTGGGTGTACTATTTTTAAATGAGGGTAACTATCTCATTAAAGGAAAGGACATTATTTGACAAATCAAGCGAAATAGATTGCTGGCTTTGCGCTTTGTTTCTGCCTTGGGAATCACTCATACCCAGCAAATCAATCTCAATCTTCATAATTCAAATTTCAAAATTCAAAAGTTTTTTATTCAAATAGACTTTTTACAATTGCTTATGAATAGTCAAATGAATCTACCATAGTCATTAGTTTGTTTAGGCCCGGTTGCAGAAACGCTGAGTTAGGCTGAATCCAGAGTTAGCTGCTACTTTGATAGATTTTTTATAAAGTTCTGTCAAAATTTCAAATTTATTCCTGGGTTAAACATAACCCAGCATCTCTGCAAGTGGGACCAAAGTGAAAGCTGAGTGCAAAAACCAATTAAAAAAAACGGAGCCAATTAAAAAAAACCTCAGGGTTTAAGTTGGAATAAGCTCACTTGATACTTTATATTTTGTAATTTAAAAATAATTATTTATAAAATACCTATTGAAAAACTTTCTCACTGTGTGTAATGAATAAGTCCACGAATATTATTTAATTTTCCTAGCCTCAATGTAGTAGTCCTAAGAACGTTTTCTACTTGAAGTTGTAGCTACTTTGCTTCGTCCAAAAAAAACACCGCCTTTCTACCCTGTTTGATAAATCTCCTTGCCTTAAACAAGACACCAGTCGATTAATAAGGTAATAAGTCAAATATTTAATCCTTATTCATAGTTGAATTCCTATTTAGAATTAGATGTCGTGTAGAAACTGACTAGGCGTATGGGTTTATTAATATAACTGTCATCCCCCTAACAGGTTAGCCCGCTACCATCTTAGACTGCATCGTCACTTACCATCAGGTGAGATCGCAGTCAAGGGCTAACTTGTAGTGGATAATAAATGTGGTTTTTAACATTTCCAAAGAATAGTCTAGCCTATCGCTATTATAAAATATGTTATTTATTCTTGTTAGTTTTTTTTAAACTAACAAGTATAATATTGTATAGTCATATCGTTGAAGTTGAACAGTTTAAGAAACGCACAATTTGTGAAAAATTTACAATATTTTATCCTACCTGCTATTTAGCCAAATGCCATGTTTTTATTTTTTATCGAACTATTTCTAGTCTTTAAATATTTATATTCTGTTAATTAATTACCTAATTAATGTATTATATTTAACTAATAATTTTTAGTCTGTGTCTATGTTATAAAGTATTTTTTTTAAAATATAAAATGTCTAAATTCTTAGTTTACATATTATGTTAAGCTTGGTTTAAGTGATGCAATTTCTGTACAGGATTTGAACTCGTATTTAAAATTAATTAATTTGGAGTTTTAAAAAAAATCTCTTTATTACGAGGCCGGAATTTAGGAAGTTGGTGCGACCCAGCACCGTCGCGACGTCTTGTCGTCTCTTCGTACTCGTACAGACGTCAGCGCTGTGTCTAAATCTCTCTCCGATAGTGTCGTATTGCCGTCCAAACAGGCTGAGAGATAGATACTATTATATCACTCGCGCAGATCTGTGGAGATTGGCCGCACATACTAATTTAAAATACGATATAAATGTACCCATAATGGCAATACTATGTTTATGCTATACTATATGTTATTTTCACGTCTCTACCTCTCGCCATTTGTGTATATACCGAGCCTATGTCTATATTCATAAGGCGTATGAACTATGTAGTTTTGCTTTCGCTCGCTTATTTAGCTTACGTAGACTATTAGTAATTTCTCATTGTATTGTTAGAAGACCAAAATGATGTGTTCAAATCAAAACTATCTCATAAAACAATGGGATGTATAGAACGGCTTTTATGAATAAAAATCACGTGCTATTCTATCAAGCTGTCAAACCAAAAATAAAAGACTATCAAGTTATAAGCAAAAGCGAGATGTAGCCATCGAAATTCGAAAGGCGTTTGAAGATTAGTGGCCTTACCCGGCTGCCTTCTTGATATTTTAACATAGGTGGTTTGATCTGCAGTCTGAAACCTATTTATATCAATTTAAACAAACTTAAAGTTCATTTTGTCGTAATATCTGATTGTCATTTAGCGTTAGCAAACTGCACAGCCATTTAAAAAAAAATCCAAGATGGCCGCTGACCATGGACATGCGTCCGTGTCACGAAAAAAGTCCCGCGGCAATTAGTGGAATTAATATACATTTTACTTAGATTAATTGCTTAAATATGCGACTACTAGCGCCACCCCGATAGGACTTCTTTCGTGACACGGAGTATATTAATTCATTTGTGCCAACTACAGACCACCTATACGTCAATCCAGTGCGTGTATGTAAAAACTAATGTAAATACAGAGACATCGTTTATCTAAAAACTAATGTCTCTCTATCAAATACCAGAATCTATACACACTATTAAAATAAATAAATTAAGTATGATTCTAAAAATATCCCTTAGAGCAATAATGCAATGTCTAAATTAATAATAATAACATTTTAGAATGCCTTTACTAGAAATTCATATCTAACTTAAGTACTTTTCACCCTTTCAATGTTCCTATCTTTTGATAGAAAAAGTAGAACTAGCATTTTAAGGTAGTTTTACACACAGCCAAGATTCCAGGTTTCTTTTGAAACAATACTGCATAAAGCGATGGTAGTAAACCCCCCAGAGGTGATTGCACATCGGCACATAGTAGCGGATTGATAATAATGAATTATCCATCCATCCATCCATCACCCTGTATGCATCTACTGCTGGACATAGGCCTTTTCGAGAGCGCGCCACCAAACACGGTCATCCGCCTTCCTCATCCACCCGCTTCCCGAATAACGCAATAATGAATTGTAACGCACATAAAGAGCAACGGCGAACTTCCATACATCAATATTATTGAGAAAAAATAATTATGTACACGTGTGAAAAAAATATATTTTTCTAAGTGTCGAATATGAAGCTCACAGCAGCTAGAATTTTTTTTTATGAGGCTAGAAAAAAAAAGATATTTCGTTCTAAAGTTTTGTAGGTTCTGTGGTAATGTCCATAGAGGTAATATATCTCTATGGGTAATGTCACTTCTAAAAATGACAACCGGAAGAAAGCCACAAAAACAAAGACAGATGACAACCCAAAAGTTATGGGATTTGCTGCGAGAAATGGGCTTTGGTAAGCGGCGTAATCATCTCGCCGGGAACTTTGATGTAAATGCATTAAATAAACATTTCTGCACCCCCCCATTGCAGTTAAATGCAGTTACTAAGGCATCCACTATTAGTAAAGTTTCTGCGCTTCCTTTGCCTGGACACTCCTCATTCCGATTTGAAGCCACCTCTGACTGTGAAGTTAGGAAACTCATAGCCTCTGTTACAAGTAAAGCAGTTGGTAGTGATCAAATAGGTCGTGAAATGATTTTATTGGTCCTGGACATTGTGTTACCCTATATCACGCACATTTTAAATTCATCATTGTCTACGGGGGTTTTTCCCACACTGTGGAAAAACGCATACATTATCCCCATACCGAAAAAAAATAACCCTACCGATGTAACACACTTCAGACCAATTTCAATATTGCCTTTCCTCTCAAAAATTTTAGAACGTATCGTCAATTATCAATTTTCTACATTTCTTAACAAAAATTCACTTCTAAATTCATTTCAGTCTGGCTTTCGACCCTCTCACAGTACGTGTACAGCATTAATTAAAATCACTGATGACATCCGATTTGCTATGGATCGATCTATGGTTACGCTTATAACGTTATTAGATTTCAGTAATGCCTTTAATTGTGTAGATCACGACATATTGCTGGCAATACTACGCTCTTTTAACATCTCACAGTCAGTTGGTGAATGGTTTCTTTCATATCTTCGGGGCCGCCGGCAGTGTGTCCGAACTGAAGAGGTTTCCTCTGAATGGTCTGACATCACTGCGGGGGTACCCCAAGGCGGAGTATTGTCTCCTTTACTTTTTTCTGTATTTATCAATACATTAGTTTCCGTTTTAAACTTCAGTTCCTATCACCTGTATGCAGACGATTTACAGCTTTACATTTCTTTCAATCTTGAGAATGTCCTAGACTCCATTGATAAACTCAACAGCGATCTGGAGGCAATCCGTATCTGGACCGAAAACCATGGACTTCTCGTTAACCCTGCTAAAACACAAGTCATGTTAGTCGGCAGACCTAGGCTGCTTTCTAAGCTGGATCTAAATTCTCTTCCACCAGTTACATTTAATTATATAAATCTACCGTACTCCACTCAGGTGAAAAATTTAGGACTCCATATCTCGCAAGATCTCTCCTGGTCTTGTCACGTGGCGGAAATCAGTCGAAAGGTTTTTGCAGCGGCGCATGCACTTAAACGGATGCAGAATATGCTGCCACAAAAAGCTAAGCTTGTACTTGTTAACTCCTTATTGCTTCCAATCATTGACTATGCAGATATCTGCTATACCGACCTCACTGAAGAGCTATTGAACAAACTGGACCGCCTGCTCAACCTATGCATTCGGTATGTATACGGTTTGCGTAAGTTTGACCACATCTCTAATTTCCGTTCAAGACTTGGGTGGCTCAACATTCGCTTTCGCCGAGATGCGCACGTTCTTGCTGCTCTTTATGGTATTCTTCATGACCCAAGTTCTCCTGAGTACCTGCAAGAACGCTTTAAGTACCATGGCTCCGCTGGACGTGTTCAACGTTCCTTAAACTTAGATATGCTTGCCTATCCGCATCACAAATCTAGACTATATTCAGATTCCTTTACAGTTACTGCAATCAGGTTATGGAACGCCCTGCCTCAGAAAGTACGTCAAGCACCGTCTCTAAACGTTTTTAAGCGTCGAGTACACGAACACTTTCAAAAATGTCAGAATCCCTCCACATAATCACATTCATATTTATTTATTTAACTTGTGTATATATTATATTTATTAATGTATTTTTATACTATATATCTATTAATACTTTGTATTACTATATTACTTTAATTTGTATAATATTATAATAAGTATATATTATATTTTTGTATATTACATATTTTCATTACTTAAATTCTTTATATAAGCCAAATTTACTGCATTGTGTAATATTATCATACCTTCTTCACTTTATTACCTACTACCTTAATATGTTTCTTCTTTCCCCAATTTTTCTCTTTAAATTATACGCACTGTTCTCAACCCTGTCCCCACTACCAAAGGTTAACTGGAAGAGAATACCTCTAGGTATTAAGTTCGCCTTTGTGCATAGTAATAATGTGTGCAATAAAGAAATTAAAACAAACAACCACAGACCAGTAAAACATTAGGCACAGCCACAGACAATCGGCATCAGTGCTGCCATAATATTCTTTCAATTATTACCATTCTGTTAGAGATTATTAAATAATGTATGCAAGAAAATTAACTTAAATACACTAAAAAAAAGAGCAATACTATTATTTATGCAAATATTAATTAAACGAAATAATTTCAATTTTTAAAACGATACAAAATAATCTACTAATTTAGAATTATTCTAGCTACTAGGTAGATTATACATAAAATGGTAACACTAAACTGAGAAACGGGAACTAAATAATCAAAAAAGATTCCCTAAATATTTTATTTTTTTACCTAGGTTCAATTAATTAAGGTGAATACTTGATAAAATTTAAAAAAATAAGCAAATTACTTTCGTCTTTACCTTACTTGTGTACAATCAAGATTTAATAAATGTGGTCAATAAAAATTTCGCCGTTGCTCTTTAACTTATTATACGGGGTTAATTTAAAAATATTAATAAATAACATCTTATGGAAAAACTTCTCTATCTAATACTGAAAAATTGTTCAACATTTTTTAAAATATTATTGTATATTTTTTTACCCGACTGCGGAACGCACAGGGTTATGTGTTCATTAGTCTATATGTTTGTTTGTTCCTTACAGGACAGCTACAGCCTAAACGCGTGGACCGATTTTGATGATTCTTGCACCAGTAAAATCATAGTTAGGTTCCCTTGATCATTTTCTCATTTTAACGATCATTTAGGATTTACGAGGTTTAAAAAGTTCTTTTCGCTGTAGGGTGTTCAGCTCAGTGGTTGTTTTATACCAGAATTTCTTAGTCTTAGAACAAAACTTTTGTTCAGTGTTTCATACAGAAGTTTCCTATTTTAATAATATTCTCAATTTCTATCAAGCAACAACAGTGAATTGTAGTAGGGAGACCGATTTTATTTGTTTGTCCGTGTCATTAAAAAAATCATTAAGTGCTACACTACTACATACTATTTGATTAATAAGTGCTACACTAAGCACTTATTAATCAAATAGTTTTTTGTGTTTTTAAACTCTTTTTCTTTTTGAATGTTTCATAAGTAGGTACCTAATCTAATTATATATTTTTATTATCAAACATAGAGACTCGAGCTGTGTTTTACTAATTTTGAGAGTGTGAGAATCAATTTGTTTGTGTCTCTCAGGGAATCGGCGATGTTTGTCTCCTTTTTTGGTGTAAAAGTGTATGTTTATTCTTACGAATTTACACATCCATACTAATATTATAAATGCGAAAGTATGTCTGTCTGCTACGCTTTCCCGACCCATCTTTTTAACCGATTTGATGAAATTTGGTACAGAGGTAGGTTGAATTCCGGGGAAGTACATAGGCTACTTTTTATCCCGGAAAATTAGAGTTCCCGCGGGAAACAAAAAAAAATTTAATCCACGCGGACGAAATAGCGGGCATCATCTAGTTTAGAATATATTTAACCCTGTACATTTAAATATAATAATATTTTCTAATCAAAATAGTACAAATTAGAGTTCTTTGTTGTGAAAAAGTTCTTTGTTTACTGATAAAGTAACCTCTACTGTGCCTATACATAATTACTTCTGGTATCTGTAGAACTTACTTTCATAACTATAATGGCATACAGGATAAATCTATGTAGATATTTTTGTGAACATAACTGTTTTGTGTAGGTATGTAAATAACTATGATGGCAGGTTTCATTTTAGCCGATTTTATTGCTGTTTCAATAAATATACCTACTGCCATTTTTTGAGTGGTTGTACTTGTTATCTCTGAAATTGTCCGGTTTTTTTATTTGTTTTGTAAATGTTTATTGGAAATATACTACAATTAATATTCATAATATTTGTTTTCTTTTCTTTTATGATGAAATATCCACCTGAATTAATAGTTGCTGTCTTCTCAGAACATGAGCGCGTTCGGAGCCCTCGTAGCGTCGATCTAAAGGTGTGTCTAAACATATAGCGGCAAGAGCGCGGCAGCAACACGCGGCACGCTACTTGCTAGCACAGAATGGGTAACGCTAACAGGACTTGATATACCACGAATAATAATATGCGCGGCAGACGTCCAATAATAGTGCGGCAGGCGCGTGGCAGCCGTGCAAGAATGCCGCTTTATGTTCGGACACACCTTAACATGTCTCTCCCCCCCCCTCTCCTCATTTTTGGGGGTCGTGCATCCTTACAATTCTTAATTAAGTACATAATGGTAGGTGTTTTTTGACAATAATTCGGTAGGCTCCCAGGTCTTTCGAATCGACTCATGCATTTTGAACTTTTTAGAGCGAAAGCCCACTACGGATAAGACAGGACAAAACGTATGCGCGAAACGTCCATTAAGCGTGCGATGGCTTTTTGTAAGCTAGACGATTTTTTGGCCATAGCGTGTGTTCGCCCTTAAGGTTAACTTCATCATCATCAACTCATTGCCAACCCACTGCTGAGCACGAGTTTCCCTCAGATTTTTTTTTTCTTTTTACATTCCCTTTTTTTCTGGGATTTAATTTTTTTTTTTTAAATGTATAGGCCAGCGCTTGACTGCAATCAGACTTGCTTGCAAGTGGTGATGCAGCCTAAGGTAAGTATAGTCCTATGGTACGGATCGGAACCGCTTGAGTTAGGTATAGGTAATATCAAAATGTATAGGTAGGTAATTTTATAACAAATGCGATGGTAGCCTAGCCTGATGATAGCCTGGTCAGGATTTTAATAAGCAAGCTATTTTACCCCTACTATTAAATTAAAAAAAAAATGTTTCATCTGGTTAACAGATCGGTGAAAGTCGTAGTGTATCCGGCTCTCGGACCAATACACCTAATCGTACCGCAACGTAATTTGCTTAGTAGGTACCTACGTAGTAGTGTAGTAGTATTTAGTGAAAACTTGATAATACCCGGGATCAATGGCTGTAGGTATGTAACGTGTTCCTACCTAAGGCACTTTGCACACACACACCATTACGGATTACCGTATTTACGGTACCGTGACGGGTGAGTAAGGTAGGAAGGCAATAGCAACCGTGTATCTACATAAACGGCTAACGTCCTTTTAAATGGTCGCCGTTAATACGAAAATCGTGTTTGTGAAAAGGGCCTAACATGTCACATGCTGCCAAATGAATGATTTATAGACATCCTAAAAGTCCTCCGAATTAGGCAAGTAGAGTAGGTTCTGTTAATTGATTACAGAGTTGAAATGGGTAGAATTAGATCGATTGGGGGACTGTCAATGGTGTTTTTGTTGGACTGTTTTAGATTGATGGGTAGATTTCTCTCTATTAATATTAAAAACATGGTGATGCCCGCGACGTCCGCGTGGATTGAGGTTTTGTTTGTTCCCGCGGGAACTCTTTAATTTTCTGGTATAAAATAAATAATAAATATTATAAATAAATAAATCGTTTATTTTTAGGCAATTAACCCATAAGAAATACAAAAGATAAATTTACGAATAAAAAAGTCATATAAACGTTATCGTAACATAAAATTAAAATTGTAAAATAAAATAAAATGCCCTGATGTGACACGTGTCCATAGTGCACAATTTAAACCTATTTGCGGTTCCTGTCACGATGTACAGCAAGCCAGTACCTTACGATGGCATTATCCGGGCACCCAGAGCATACACTGAGGATCTCGTTTCCAGAGGTGCGAATGCGGGACCAAAACGCTGCAACCCGAGATCTTATAATTGCAAAGTAATCGGGGACTCTGGCGTCGGCAAACATGCCCGACGCACTGCAGTATTTAGGCAGTCTCATCAGAATACGGTATGCGTTGTAAAAAGTAGCCTATGTGCTATTCCAGACTACAATCTATCTCTGTGCCAAATTTCATCCAGATCCGTTCAGCCGTGGCTTGAATGAGTAACAAATATCCATCCGAGCAACCACCGAGTTTCTTGCTGGTTCTTCTCGGTAGGAATGGCATTCCGAACCAGAAATAGATTCACTCGACGATTTAAAATTTCATGATACATTAACCCCTACCAGGTTAGCCCGGTACCAACTTTAGTTGATGGTTGGTGGTAATTCCTGTTGTCTGTTGGTAAAATACACACTTAGTATTATATCCAACTGCGAAATCTAAGCATAATATGAACGACAACGCATGAACGCCACACATAACATAACAAATAGGTATTCTTCGCACATACCTATTTGGATACAGCCTTAAACGTACATACTAGGACTTAAGAGGATCGTCTAGTTGTAAATTTTCATACAAAAAGTGATAACGGTTTTCTTCCCGTAAATGTTGTCCAATTTTCATAATTTTCAGAAATGTTGCAGATACAATGAAGAACTATGCTCGTACGTTTTAATGTTAAAGAAATATTGCTTATGTTAAAAGTTATTAGCGTCTAACTATCCATATTTTTTGACCTAAACACTTCCTCGAGTATTTTAATTTTTATAAATTTAACTAAACTAAAATACTAAAAAAATAAAACGTACGAGCCTAGATTCAGGTGTACTTACTGAATCTAATGAGACCAAAATTGTCTAATTTCGTAAACGTTTGGGGGGGTAAAAACGTTATCACCCGAAACAATATTTCAAGAACAAAATGTAGGCATATATGCCTACTGGACTTGCAACTCTCTCTATCGCACGATACGGAGAAGGCAGCGAAGCGTTGTGAAACAGATAGCATTATTGAAAATACCTACTCGCGTCGCGTTTCGTCACTAGACGATACTCTTAATGTTGTTTCTAAGAGCTTTTTTATGTCTACTAAACAGAGTGGCTTACATAATATCTCTTCGTTTATTTCGATATTAACGATTTTTCAGGGAAGTCGACAATAGCCTGAGGTTATTGAATAAAACGTGAATTATAATTTCTTCTTTCATGAAACTCTCTGATATTCTTATTAGGATGAATATAAGTAGGAAGAGGTATTGCTTTATTGAAAAAGTTCTTCAATTATATAGCTAAGAAGGTACCTACCTACGTACCTATTTCCTTTCTTTCAATGGTCTCAATTTTATGAAGGAGTATTAGAGAATCTTTTGAGATCTTGTTTGTCGTGAGCCTAAGTTGTTTTCATAAAATATTCGTTTATTTTGGCTCGAAAATAAATAATATAATGAAAGCTCTTAGAAGAATACTTTATTCAGTAAAAATTCAATAAGAACATGGCTTTTATAAAAGTAGGTAAGTACCTACTCACAATAATTACTTACATTAAAACAAAAGACTGACAGTCAGGGTTGCGAGTAAGGAGCGACGATTTGGTGTTTATAACAAACCTAAAAAGGAGGATCTGCAATGCACTTTTTAAGTGATGTGCTACTTTGCTAAGCTACGGATACGTGTGTCAAACCAACCAATAGGACAGCTTGATCAAAAATCTAGCGATTTAAGCTATGAAAATCAAGCGCTATTTTATTTTTGAAGTGTAAACTTCTTTAGCCGCGTTGAGCACTTTTTGGTAGGGGGTAAACTTGTGGATTCGCGTCACCGACATGATCGTCACCGACATGCTCGCGTTGTTACGAAGACAAAAGGTCTTATATATAAATATACCTACTACATTCGTAATCTATATCTATATATATAAAATTCAAAGTCCTGACTGACTGACTGACTGACTGACTTATATATCAACGCACAGCCTAAACCGCTGGGGTTAGAAACTTGAAATTTTGACAGTAGGTTCCTTTTGTGACGTAGGCGCTCACTAAGAAAGGATTTCTCAAAATTCCACCCCTACGGGGGTGAAATAAGGGGTTAAAGTTTGTATGAAAGTCCGTCATTTCTCAAGTTATATCCATGAAACTTGGTAAATGGGCTACCAGTTAAAAATAAAGAAATACGTGTTTCACAGTTTTTCAAAATTCCACCCCCAAAGGGGTAAATTAGGGGTTTAAAGTTTATATGAAAGTCCTTTATTTCTCAAGATAAAGCCATGAAACTTGGTATATGAGCTACGGGTTAAAAAAGAAAAAATATGTGTTTCACAGTTTTTGAAAATTCGACCCCCAAAGGGGTGAAATAGGGGATCAAAATTGGTATAAAAGTCTTTCATTTCACAAGTTATAGCCCTGAAACTTGGTATTTGGGCTTCCGATTTAAAATTATGAAATACGTATTCCACAGTTTGGAAATTTCTATTTCCAAACTGTGGAATTTTCTATCACAAGGACGTTAAATAGAGAGTTTGTCCTTCAATCACTCCGCAACAGAGCAACGGATCGATGTGATTTTTTGCATGGGTAGGTATAGGTGAGGATCTGGAGAGTGACATAGGCTTCTTTTTATCCCGGAAATGAAGGAGTGCCTGTGGGAATTTAAAAACTTATGCCACGCGAACGAAGTCGCGGGCGTCCTCTAGTTAAACTATAATGGCTTAGTTTTAAGGTTTCCATTTTAATGATTTTAATTATTTTTTTCCGTAGAAGTTTTCACTTCTATGGACTTCTATTTGTATTTTATATCCACTACAAGTTAGCCCTTGACTGCGATCTCACCTGATGGTAAGTGATGATGCAGTCTAAGATGGTAGCGGACTATTAGGGGCATGGCAGTTATATTAAACCTATACGGTTATACCCCTGTTCGGTTTGTACACGGCATCGTATCGGAACTCTAAATCGAAGAGTTATATAAGACGCTGAAGAGTTATTTAATCTAATACCTACCATCTTCCGTGTTCTCCAGTCGCACTCTTCGTCGCAGAAACAAATTTAATACTCACCCCCTGGATGCCTGGTCTTCTTCCACCTCCCGTTATTCCAGGTCATTTCTGCCACGTACACCTACCTGCAAATTATGGAACCAGCCTACATCTTCTGTGTTCCCTCATGATTATAATATGGGGCTCTTCAAAGGGCGGATAAATTTATCATCTCAAAAGCCAGCAACGCGTTGGCGGTTCCTCTGGTGCTGCAAATGTTCATGGGTGATGGTAATCACTTACCATCAGGTGACCCGCCTGCTCGTTTGCTCGCTATATATATATTTAAAAAAAAATCGCTTGGCGGCACGTCTTTGCCGGCTCAAGCACTATTAGTGGGTTTGATACACATCCGTACCTTAGCTGCCTCACAAATCTCTGGTGGAAAGGCAGCCTAACTCTCTTGCGTGATTTTATTACACGATTCTGTGTTATTTTTTGTTATGAAAGCATTTAATCCGGCGACTAATCTCACACATGCGCCCCGCAAATGACCCTAATTGGGCCCGCAAACCCAACTTGCGTTTACATTTCGTCCTTTGACCACGACAAGGCTAACAAAAGATCCTAATTTAAATAGAGTGCGGTTGAAAAATTTACTGTATTTTGTGAAAAACTGAGGCTACACAAAATCATTATTGTGGTTTTTAGGTTATGGCGGCATTTAATAACACTGTGTCTAAGCTCTAACTCCCTCTCTACTATGAGAGTGGGCCTCCACTCTCATAGTAGAGAGGGAGTGCCCAGCTGTGGGACGTTAAGACGTTCCGCGTGGATTGAGGTTTTTTGGGATAATTTTCCGGGATAAAAAGTAGCCTATATATGTGTTATTCCACTATGTTATTGACTATAATCTATCTCTGTACCAAAATTCGAGATACGTTCTGCCGTTCTGGCCACAGTTCTGGCGTGATTAAGTAACAAAAACCATCCATCCATCAAAACTTGCGCATTTAAAATATTAGTAATACATTGCAAAGAGCCTGGATACAAAACTAGCTTATTTCTGCGGAATGGAATTGATCGCGAGCGCCAGCTGTCAAGCGCTTGACAATTCCATATAAATCGTAGTCGAATGGGAAGAAAATATCCCACTATTATAGGCACACCAGGATCCTACTAGGTCGATGACATCAAGCGAATCGCACGGCGTACAAGGAAGTCGGGTGATTCTTTGAAACACAGTTTTGGCATGATTTTCGCTGAAGAACTCATTAAAATAATCTTCTTTTTGGACATACTTTTCAGATTTTATGTTAAAGGTAAATATCTATCAAGGCATGATGTAACTACACTAGCGGCACGCTATGATGGCCGGTTGGACAAACGTTTCGTATTAATTGATAACGACTTTGAAGGAAATAATTGTATTACTTTATTGACGATAGCTATGACGATAGTGATGTGCAGAGATTCATAAATTTAAAAAAACTTAATTGTTTTTTGTTCGAGAATAAATTGACCTATTGTAATGTGTCAACCGGCCATCATAGCGTGCCGCTAGTATAATTGCAGTTCTAAATAAATAAAAAATTTAAGCCTTCAGAAAATAGTTAAAACTAATTAATCTGGCGCGTCCGAATGACGCTTTGGTGTTCAATTATACTATTTTGTGCAATAAATTGTCGCAATATAATAAAATTAGCAAGTTATATCGATATTCCAATATATATTAGTTAATATTTCTAAATTAAAAAACCGGCCAAGTGCGAGTCGGACTCGCGCACCGAGGATATTTACTTTATTGATATTTACTTTATTGATATTTAATTATTCATTTTGAAAGGTAATATACAAGTTAATATTCTGTGAAAATTTGAACCGTCTACCTGTTACCGTTTTTAATATTGAGCAAAAAAATACGAAAAAAACACGTTTATTGTATGGGGACCCCCCTTAATATATATATTTTTTTAATTTTTAGTATTTGTTGTTATAGCGGCAACGGAAATACATCATTTGTGAAAATTTCAGCTTTCTAGCTATAACGGTTTATGAGATACAGCCTGGAGACAGACAGACAGCGGAGTCTTAGTAATAGGGTCCCGTTTTTACCCTTTGGGTACGGAACCCTAAAAACCAAATTACCTAAATAATCTTGAAATTATAGTACTTTAAAAATTGTCCGCGACTAAAGTAATCATTCATCTGGCCCAATAAGTCTACAAGGGAATTCAACGTTAATTCTAAATTTTTCCCTTGCAAACCTACAGTTTGAAGTTTAGCGCCAGTAAAATGCCAGTCTATCATACGGAGCGCACGTTCACGACGCGTATTTTGGCGAAATTTACGATATCAACCTGCTTAATCTGGCATTTGTAAGGTAACTAGAATAATTAATCTGGCATTGTTTATGAATAATATTCAAGTGTATTTTAATGTTTTGTAAGAACCAGTTTCCCTTATCAGGTTGTATATTACTGTTAATTACTCCTATGACTTTAAAAGTTGATATATAACTGGTCAGGATTCGATTATCTTCAAATTCTTCATTAATCTGGTCCTCATTAGTCTGGATTTATCTGGCACATAATATTCATATGACCAGATGAATTCAAAACACATCAATTAAAATTAGAATTAGAATTACAACGTGCCTGCATGCGATATGCACCGCCTACCCTCCCGCTTCTAAACATACAGGATAAGCAAGCAACCAAGCAGGCAATACGCATCATACGTTGACAGTGCTGATAGAAGATTTGTGTGGTGTGGTGTTGTGGTGGTGCGTATTGCCTGCAAGTGCTTTTTCTGCATGCAATAAAGTTCATTGAAACAATATAAAAGAATCCCATTTACACTTTATCTAGTTAAAAAGTCTGCAAAATCTCATTCTTCTGCCATTTTCATCATTCATCTGGCTGATAATTCATCAGCTCACTCTAAATCATAAGTTACTGGGAGCAAAGCAGTGCGTTTTAAATAATTTAAATACATTTAATGACCTAGACAAACTAATATTTAAACATATATCTAATACTAAAAAAAAATTTAAGCCAGACGAATTAGTCATTTACCCTCGCTTTCAAAGAATCACCCAGTCCATAAAGAGGCCTATGTTTAGCAGTGGATACTCTATTGGTGGTCGACGATACAATTCATATTGATATAACCCTACAGACTTAATTTTGATCATCAAACGCAGAAAGGTCAGTTACTTGGGGCATGCTCTCATGACCGGTAAATAAATCAATAAAATAAATAAATAAAAGTTTATTGACCAACACTACAATTATTACAATTACATTTAGTTTAGGTACACCAATAAAACATAAACTAGGTACGTGTGATCAATGGGCCACCTCCTCAGCCCGTGCCACAGCATGAGAGGTAACAGTAACGGTACAGTCTCATTGGAAAGTTGGCAGAAGAAGAAAAGGCTCAGACACATCCGGGAGTGCACCGGGATAGCTAACGTATAGCTAACTATTCCGTTTTGCGAAGAATGGAACATTAACTAAGTAGGTATACGATGAAATTGAGACCAATCTCCAATACTGGAGAAGCACGAGAAGAAGGTATAACCCCTAAATGTCAGTAAAGAATGAAAAAGTTTGAAGAAGAATAGACCATATTATTATCTACTTAGTGCTATTTAAAGACTATTGAGTTAGTTAATTTGGGAACTTTCCGGGAATTTTAGAAGTTTTCCCCTCACAACCAAGTTCTATACGGTGCACCGAAGTTACTCCGAGCTTTACGGAAAACGAGTCTTTAGAAAAGTTTAGGAGCATCTAGGACTTAAAATTCAGTACCTAGATAATGGTGGCGCAACTCGAAGCACTATTTACCTACTAGGAAGAATGTGTTAATTCGGTGTTTCGAGACTATTTACGTGGAACTTCGCATCTTTGTAAACATCTTTATATATTTCTTTCATCTTTCTTGTTGGGACCAATGTTCTTTGTAAAAACGATTGACTTTGCTTTTGTTGAATTTTTGAAGTGATAACTTGTTTAGCCGCGTTGAGCACTTTTTGGTAGGGGGTAAACTTGTGGATTCGCGTTATCGACATGCTCGCGTACCCCGACATGCTCGCGAACACCGACATGCTCGCGAACACTGACATGCTCGCGTTGTTACGAAGACAAAAGGTCTTAAATATAAATATACTACATTCTTAATTAAACTTTAATGCCTTAGCGTTAAGGTTTATATTTTAATTATTTAAATTTTTTATTTATTTAATAAAACAAAATTAAAATAATGAAAAATAAAATATTTTAAATATTCGTTTTCACCTCTATCGGCAGTCCCTATGACTGCCATTTTTTTTTAAATTCTTTGACTAGGATTTTATCTATCTCAGCCTGTGCTATAAGTAGCTATGGACTTCCCTACCTGTAGGGCTAACATGCGCACAACGAGTTAAATATTGTCTACCCGAAGCTAACATGGTTACTTATCTCTTTACGTCAAAAGTAGAGTAACATAAAAGTAATATGTATTTCTTAACTGTGGTAATTTTCTCTACGAATCCTTACATGCCGACTATTTTTTTCTTGTAATACCTACATATATCGTAATGTGCATGTTGGATAAACGAGAAATTAGCTGGCATCGACAACATCACTCTCTCTCGTTGCGAGATATCTCGTTGTGCGCATGCTAAGCCTCCTGGTGACGAGTGACGACTGACGATGCATACAAATCACAATATAAAGCTGTGATAGCCTTAAATGGTCAAGACTTCCGCCTCAGCCCTCCCTGGAAGGACACGGACACGCACTTCTAATTATTTGCAGTAACAGTATGAGGCTATTAAAATTATTACTTCCTATTCTAACGGTATAGGAATAAATCGTTAGGAAACTGTCATGCTTCCATCCATCCATCCATCAGCCTGTATGCATCCACTGCTGGACATATGCTTTTTCGAGAGCGAGCGCACCAAACACGGTCCTCTGCCTTCCTCATCCACCCGCTTCCCGCCACCTTCTTCAGGTCATCGGACCAGCGAGCTGGAGGTCGCCCTACACTGCGCTTACCGGTACGCGGTCACCACTCCAGAACACGTCTGCCCCAATGGCCATCGGTTCTGCGACAGATATGGCCCGCCCACTGCCACTTCAGCTTGCCAATCCTCAGAGCTAATTCGGTCACTTTACCGCGGCCCGCGGGCCGTGACTTCGTCCGCGTGCTTTAAGTTTTTTTTTAATTTCCTTGGTAACTTCTCAATTTTCCAGGATAAAAATGTCCTTCCCCGGGACACAACTTAAGTCTGAAACCGTAGCCTAACACACAAACTCACTATTATACTCGTAGTTAGGATTTACGAAAATTCCCCTATGGTATTTGCCCACCACGATCAAATTCTTTTAATAATATAAACTTTAACAAGAGCTTTCAAATCGTCAAAAGTGAATCTACTAATAGTAACAAGGATGTAAGTCCTTATATACCTAACTATATACCTAGTATGGAGTACCTTACATTCTAGTGTAGAAAGTTCCAATGTCGTCAGCAAACATTTCTCCGTAATTCGATCAAAATCATGTTATTGAAGTGGCTTGTTTATCCACTCTTCTCGAAACCGCGGGGGACGCTTGTACCTACTAAATCTATACTAATATTATAGATGCGAAAGTTTGGATGGATGGATGTATGGATTTTTGTTACTCAATCACACCAGAACGGCTGAATGGATCTGGTTGAAATTTGGCACAGATATAGATTATTATAGACTAGATTATTACCTATAGACAGAGATAGTCTGGGTACTACATCTGTGGTCTGGAATGATTCAAAGGCAATCTATCGGTCATCAATGATACTGAAATTATGAATATTCAGATTTTAATAATATTCAATTTGATTCTTAAATGAGTAAGTAACTCAATTTGATGAAAAAAATAATTTTCGTTTATTAGATGTTGATACTTAATCGTATTATTTTACATTACACAGTACATTTTATCCCGGAAAATTAAAGAGTTCCCGCGGGAACCAAAAAACCTCAATCCACGATCAGCTAGTTCTTAAATAATACTGTCCACCTGACCGAATTTCGGCCACGGTGACCAATCCCAACGTAAGTAAGTTTTCTATTTTAAATCGAGGTACAAGTGTCCTTGTTGTGACAACACACATCAGATTGTGAAGGTTAAGCAAACTTTATCCAGTTCGGTAGCTGGATGGGTTTGAGTTTTCGTTTTCTCCGTGCCTCGGAAGACCTTTACTTACAATAACAAGCGTTAAGAAAAACCTGAAAGTTGAAAAACTAATTTGGTAGCGTTGGAGGGGAATGACGTTTCATCCTGTCGCGCTAGTGTGAGCGAAGTAATGCGAGTTTCTCCCTAGTGAGAGTAATTCAGTTCTCTTTTCGGATGGGATTACGCGTTTCCTAATACCAAACGCGTTACTTTTTGCCTCTTAAAAATTCTTAGGTAAATACGATAATTACCTAAGAAGATATTCCCACGTTTCCATTATGAAGATCAAAGTGACTGTACCTAAAGACTGATGGAGAATTTAAACCGGAAGCACAGCCCGAAGCTCGCTTAAGCATGTATAGTCTAAGAGATAGTGGAAAAACTAGAGGAGTTGCTTGATCTAATAGGTGCCCTGCCTTGTTTTCAGATCGCACCTTACGGCGCAGAAACTTCATTCCAGCTACCTGGTAGGCGCATGATACATGAAGCACAGATTTAAGATGTCGGCCGGGCCACCCAAATTCCTGTTTGATCCTAGTTTGTGCGTAGTAATGTGCGTTTCAAGTAATTAAATGTTTGTTGTTCACCTTTGTTTTCGTTCACCGTTAAAACTTGTAACGGTACACAGTAAGCGCACGAATTAACTTCAGTTTTTTGAATACAAATGTATTTATTATATGGGACAAATTAATTTAATAAAACTAATACTAAACTAAACTAATACAAACACTATGAAATTAAAACTAAGTAAAATAAATTAAATTAAATCTAAAACCTCACCGAGACCACCGCAGCGAGGCATTGTACCCAAGATGCTGGCAGCATTACCCCTTTGGATGGCCAAACTAATTCTTTGACCAAGGTAGCTGCCAGCTCTCGGGTCCCCGGTTGACTCGATAACCCTTTTAGAAATTTCCTCAAAAAGAGCTCGAGCCCCCGGGCCCCACGGCCCCAAGGTCTCCACACCAAAAGGCACGAATATGAAGCTCGAATCGAGGTTTTCATATTTGCGCCTCTTGGCCTGTTCGGCGCTGATGGCCGCTGCACCCGCCGTAGAGGAGGTCGCCTGAATGTGGGATGCAGCTAAAGTGTCTGCACACGTTGCATCCCAAACAAGCGACCTGCCCATCTTCCAAGGTATGAGCGTCATACCATCAGGTCTCTTGCCATCGCTACGCGCCAAACCAATAGGTTCCAGTACAGCTGGCACATGGGCGGTGGCAAGGGACCTCCGGATGACGTCATTAATGGAACTATGACGGGAGAAGCGACCAGCGCTTCTCGAACAGGATAGCCCATGGTGGCCGAAGGCGTCAACACAGTCACCGCAGTGGCAACGGTGAGGCTGGTTTATTGTGGCGCCAAGTCTAAGACCAATTAAAACAGAGAGTGTGGTATGGTCCAACATAGTGCCCAGGTTGGCCGAGGGAAGAGCATGTAGCCAGTAGCCAGACTCTTTTGCAGAGACAGCGAGAAGACGAGCACGGTCTTTTTTAGAATTTGTCTCAGCTAATAAAGTGTCAAAAGTTTTTTTGCAAAGAATGTCGTCCCACTGTCTCTGGGAAGAAAGAGAAACCGGCACTTGGCTGGGACTAAGTATGGGCCATTCATTTCTTGCCTCTGCTAAGCAAGACACCTCCATGGATCCTAAAGAATTGGATATAATCTTGCCATAGAGAGTGTGTGTACTGTAAACAGAGGAAAGAAATGCTGGCAACGAAACAAGAAATTTTGCGAATTCCCAGACCACCATACCTGATTGGAAGAGAAGCCTGGGACCATCCTTGATTACTTATTGGACAATTTAAAATATTAGTGAGAATATTTTTAACAAAAGCATCCAAATTGTCCAATAAAGTATTAAATTTCCAAAGTGGAGAACATCTTAAATAATAAGTAAATTTTGGAACAAATAAACAAAACCGCAATATTGTAAGAGCCATATGTGGATTAATTTCAAACAGGCGGTGGGAGTTATTACTAAATTTTGAAATAGTATTTTCAACAAACTGAGGAACTGATGCTGACAGGAGCCCCTAGGAGATGAAGTGACTCATCATTTAATATTTTAATACCAGGAGCCAAACTTTTAAATTGCTCTAAAATATCTAATTTATAAACAGCCGAAAACGAATTTGGAACATATATTTCGCATTTATCAAAGTTAAGTTCTAGGCCAATAGATGCAAATTTTGATATAATACTGCTTAGATCGTCCAAAACTGTGTTCACTTCGCCACCTAAGGTCCCATCATCTAAATACCAAACATTAAATTTTGAATTTAGCGTCGAAATGATAGGATGGATAGCCAAACTAAAAACTGCGGGTCCAAGTGGATCTCCTTGCTGACAGCCCACAGCGGAGCTCAGTAATTTTTTTTTATAAACAAGTTTGGATGGATTCCGGTAGCACTGCGCTAAATATGGATACAGCTGTGGAAATTTATTTTTTACTTCTGAGAGGAGGACAC
Organism: Erebia ligea; assembly: GCA_917051295.2. NCBI lineage: Eukaryota > Metazoa > Arthropoda > Insecta > Lepidoptera > Nymphalidae > Erebia > Erebia ligea. The sequence goes on from OU785241.1 coordinate 8,313,700, forward strand.
CACGATCTATTGAGTTAAAAGCATTCTTGACATCAATTTTAAGGAGTACCTTCTCCCGGGAACTAAGAAGGAACGTGCGAGCCGCATGAACAGCTGCCTCACATCCCCCCTTAACTCCAAAACCTAATTGTACAGGGACAAATGTAGATGAAATTAAAGGTAATATTTTTTTACAGCAAATTTTTGAAACGACGCGCCGAATCGTCGAACCCACTGCTATGGGACGTATACCACCATCCTTTTTTTTTAGGGCACATAGATTGGCACCATATAAAGTTTCAACTATTTCTTGAGGTACTCGTCCAGATAGCATCAGGTTCACCAGATCAGTGATGGCTTTGAGGAGTGTTCCGTCTGCGTCGATATTGGGACCACAAACCAAATCTTTGAAGTGTTGTGGGGACAAACCATCGAGCCCTGCAGCCGAACCACTCCTGAAAGCCAACAGAGCTCCCAGCACGTCGTTTGTAGTGGCCTGAAAAACCAAATCGTCACTGCTCGGTGCGTCCGGAAAAGAAGAATTATGAGATGGGGATGGATGTTTGGAACGCAGTGCTTCCAGAGTCTCCGCCGTGTCAGGGGCAACAGTGTCACTAGAAAATAAAATCCGAGCCGCTCCCTTAAGATCACCATCACCTGGGTCATTCTCAAACGGCTCAAAAAAGCGTGTCCGGGTCGAAAACCTGTATGAAATAGATTGCTAGCCACTTGATAATTTTTTGTATGGTAGATATGATCAAAATATTAGGGGGGGCCTATGTCCTTTTTTAGGTAAACATTATGTAAGTTAAGTTAAAAAAAGAAAACCGCGGAAATATTGACCTCGGTGCCGTGTCCCGCACCCCATATTGCGTTGAAAATTATTTTTTTTCTTTTTTTCTATAAAATATGCCACTATTTTGCAGGTGCTTACAAGAAACTAGTTAGTTACTAGCTCAAATTATAATATTTATAATCAATAATAGGCCTTAGTTGAGAACTTACAACAAATCGTTTTCGCGTCCGACGTTTACAATTGATACCGGTGGCGCGCTCCAATTCTCTTATAACTTCTGTACTTTAATAACTACGAGAATAGTAGTAAGAGTAAGACAAACTATCCGTCGCGCCGCATAGGTGGTTAAAGGCAACACGTCTGTGCCTCTCTGTGCGTCCCTTTTATTAAGGTAAGTAATCGCTTTCGGTGGCTTGGTATACCCATAAACTTGATTTCGGTGGAACTGTTCTATCCATATCTATTTAAACTACTATTATTTAATTTATACAAACGTATATCGTATGAGTGCTAGATTGCAATTAAGGAGGTTATTATTATAAATTTAGGATACTTTTGTAAAAATCTGGGATATTGCTCATTATTTTGATTTCAGTGGGATTGATCTCAGTGTTTTCGGTGGAAATAGTTAATCTATTTAGTAAAAAAAAGATAGTTGCAAAATTCATTTTTTGGTTTTTCCAATTTTTGAACATGTTTCTAAATGGGGGCTGTATTTTTTTATTATTTCACAAGAAAGTATAACTCAAAACGAAAAAATTGCGACCTGAAAGAAGTCTCTGCGACAATTTTCCAAAGGAGAATTTTAATTTGAAAAAAATTTTTTGGGCCGAAAAACGTGATTATCTCGGAAGTCTCTTAACTTTTTTATCTGAAAAAATTTGTGAATATTTTAAATACAAAAATGTATACTTTCACCAAGTTTCGTCAACATAAAATTATTTTTGTGTAAATGAAAAATAAAAAACGATAAAAGCGGTTTTTTGCATTTTACTCGGAGATTTTTAGGTTATGTGAAAAAACCATTTATACAAAAGTGGTAGATCTTTTTATGATCTACAACATTTCTATTGTACACTTTTCTCTCCGAAGTCAACTTTCCCCGGAAATCACAATCCAAAATTCCACCCCTTATCATCTCCCAAATATATCTGGAAAAACCCCTGCTCACGCATTTTTTTTTACGTTTATTATATGCCACTTTACCATTTCCAACTGTTTCCATCCTGTTAACAATTTTGTTTTTTTTCGCTTCAAAATGAGCGACTGGACTATGTGTGTTATGATAGATCTAAATAGACACTGTTTTAAGTTCCTACTTTGTTATGGTTACTATTTTTAATTTCATTTAGTATGTCATTTATTTAAATCAAATATGGCATCATCTTCTGGGGCAATTCGGTTGACATCAAACGAACATTCATATTGCAAAAACGGGCTATAAGAATAATATAACGCAAAAAACAAGATGAATCACTTCGTTTAATATTTAAAGAAAAGAAACTGTTAACCTTAACTGGGATTTACTTACTAGAGCTGTGTTTACTTGTCAAAAATTATGAAGATCTATTTATAAATAAGTCATGCTATAGAACTAGGCAGGTAGCATCAAGACAAAAAGATCACCATGACTTAAAATTACCAATATCAACATCTAAAATGCATTATAACAGTACGTATGTGAGTGCAATACGGGTATTTAATAATTTACCTTTGGAAATAAAAGCGCTTCAAAACCTTATTAAATATAGAAGAATCTTTAAATTATGGCTCAATAACATGCCATTTTATAGCTTAAATGACTTTTTCAATCGTGACAAAACTAAGGACTTTACAAAGGAGAAGGTTTACCTTTGGAGCACTCTTTGTACACTCTACCATGAATAGAGGAAAATACATAGATTGTACTAAAAATATAATAATTTAGAATATTAAAGTAAATAACGAGAAATAAAATAAAATGTATTTTAAGTTTTCGATACGTTTCCAAGATGGCAACCTTTAGCCATAGAGATGGCAGTAGGCGCGAAATGTATCAAATGTCATTTCTGACAGTCACTGGCAAAATAACGTGTTTTCTTTTCATTCCGAGCAGCTTGCCGCGGTGTTGTGAACTCGTGAATGCTACCTCTTGTGTTTTTTGTGGATTTTCTGGTAAAATAATAACTAATCATAGCAATAAATAAATACCATAATATTACTTCCCGATCAATGACCTCATAATATTTGACACTTGACAGAAAACGTCAAAAAATATGAATCCGCCATTGTTACCCACTGGTGTTTAGTATTGCTTAACGTGGAAAGATTAAATAATTACACCGCTGAAATTACGACGAATTCGTAGATTTGAATGATCAAAACTGGTTTAGTATTTTTTTTTCATTCATTTCTCTACTTGTAAAAGGACCGGACCAACGCTCCATACAAATCTGGACCGTCTCCTTTAAAAATTAACTTGTTCAAATAATTTTTACAAATAATTATAACCATATTCTGTTTTTACTAATTAATAATCTGTACCAATTATTATAAATTGTCTGAATCAAATGTTATAAATAATTGACTTTGTTAAATTTAAGCATAATGTTATATCGTATGCCTGTTATAGGTAGACTGTTCCTACTATGTAAAATTATTTTAAGATCTTCAACTATTTAACAGTCAAACAATTTAATAAATGAAATGAAATGAATGAAATGAAATAAAATACATACATAAGTACAAAGTAGATTTACGTAAATTTTCCTAAATCTAAGTTAAGTAATTAAAGTAGGTAGGTATATGTTATGTTGTAAGTAAATATTATGTTGATAAAATAAAATATTTTATTGTAAAATTAACCTGAAATTCTTTACGTTTAGTCTTCAAAATATTAAATACCTCCATAAATAATTTTATTTTGATTTCGGTGACTAAAATATTGATTTCGGTGGACACCATTTTTTGAAAATCGAATTACAATGTAATCGCTGGGCCTATGAAGTTCCCTTTACTACCAATATTAACTAAATTAAATCTAGATTTGATATTTCCAGCTAGTATGTCTCAAATACAAAAAAAAAATTGTGCCACCGAAGTCAATCAAATAATGAGGCGCCTGAGAAGTACCCACCTATTTTATTTTCAATTAATTTGTTTAAAGTAACACTGCGTTTTAAGGGAGGATGGGAAGGGGAAGGAAAGTTGCTGTAATTGTTGTCATTATTAGTGCAGTTATTTTTTATTTTTTGTGTAGAGTAGGTAATAATTATGTAATATAATAATAATATAAATGTTGTTTATTATATTTATTTATTATGTACCGAAATCTTAAAAACTAAATCAAAAACATTATGAGGACATGCACAAATCTTCAAGGAAAACTTATCTCTCGAACTTCGTATGCTGATCTTTACTTAACTGGAGTTTTATAATATCTTGGCATTTGTGTGTAAGCTCATTTGAGTTAGCGTACGGTGACGACGAGTTGTGCTGGTTCGCATTTGATTGGCTTATAACAAGCATTTCGTTTAAATTGGCGACCGTCTCTTCATGTAAAATCTTCTTGTGGAAAACTACGAGTAAATTGTCGCTCTTCATAACTTTAAAGAACTTAAAATGTACTTAAGGCAACTTAGAAATTAAATGCACTACTTTAGTCGTAAAAATATGTTATATTGGCGTAGTTTCACGAAGTATAGCTAGATCTTTAGAGATCCGTAACTATTTGTTAGCTTAGCTTGTACCTATTAAAAATGTATTGTGAATTCTACTAAATCACATCAATCGTTATGGAAGTTGTACGTAATAGCTTAAAGATTATTAAAAGTAAGTTGTGAACATTTCTTATAATAAGTACCAATTGGGAAGTTGGTTGGTACCAAATAAAATAATAATATCTATTATTATTGTTTTAACTTCCAACAACCGGGGATTTTATATTAAATCCATACCCCTAATCGGTTTCTACATGGCATTGTCTGTGCCGGTATGATAGTTACTAGCCACGGCCGAAGCCTCCCACCAGACCAGACCAGAGAAAAATCAGAAATTATAAATTCCCAAATTGATCCTGCTGGGAATCGAACCCGGGACCTCCCACTATAAAATACTACCTACAGCGCTCGCCACTGCTGCAGGGAGGTCGACGGTCGTCAAAAGTCTTACGCAACTTTCAAAACACTTTATTAGATTTGCAAGCAGATCTGATTGCAGCCAAGCGATAGCTTATTAAAAAAAAGTCTGTGTGTGCAATTCACACACGGCAGAAGTAAAACTTCAGAAAAGTAGCCTACGAGATAATGAGGTAAATATAACTTGTATTCTATCTCATTCCCTCGCAGGCGTAATCCTATTATGAATATTATGTTTGTCTCTTTTTGGTGTCGTTTTTCGTTTCGTTTTTCGTTTCGTTTTTCGTTTCGTTCAATCAAATCAGACTTTCTACTGCTACATTTAAAGAATCAAACAGAACATTACAAAAAAGGAACGCTTTGTATACACGTTCGTCCGGTGGCGCCACTTCTACTTACCGTGGCGACAACATCCGTTTCATCGAATTTTCAAATCACAACGAAACAGTGTAAACCTATGCTGTCTACACACAGTCCGTTCCGTCCGTTCCTTAGCCATTTCCCGCTCATTACCGTTTTGCAGTGGAAACCCCGGTTTAAAAATCATCCTACCCATTCCAAACAGAATATCGTCACTGGGTTTTAAAGGGGTTCGAACCTTTTTGTATGGAAGCTGGCATAGCGACCCACCGCCATTTTGATTTTTTTTCGAAATCGCGGCGCACGATGTAAGTGGTATGTATGGATAGAGGACACATATACTTTCCTTTATTATATTTACGTTTCCTTATTATATTTAACTTATTTTAGTATTTGTTGTTCAAGTACAGGATATAATTCAAATAATTGATCAAGTTTCAGGCTTGAGAGTTCAGAAAATTGAGAGTTCTGAGGTCAACTTTGGACGTCAGAAAATCGCCACTTTGAAAGCCCCCCATTTCGTCAATTTTAGGGGAAAAATTAAAAAAAAATATTTTTGGACTCTATTCCTAATTATCTTTAAAATGATATACCGCAACCCTATGTAACGCTATAAAAAATATTTTACTTCGCATTCGCTTCTATGAGAGCCCCCCTGAAATAAAGATTTTTATAACTTTTTAAGCCATATTCGGCGGGAGGCCATCGGTTTACATATTATATTTAAATTTGAAGTAATTACGTTCAGCAATTCAGAAGTTATAAGGCTCTGACAGACGGACGGACGGACGGACGGACGGACGGACGGACAAGTGCCAATTCACCCAAGTAGACTCAGAGACCTTCGCTTCGCTCGGTCAATTAAATATCAATAAAGTAAATATTAAAGGGGGGCTCCCATACAACAAACGTAATTTTTATTTTTAATACGTCATAAATCGTAAAACTTACTACAGGTTTGTACGGAACCCTCGGTGCGCGAGTCCGACTCGCACTTGGCCGGTTTTTTTTTATATAGCTTATGCAGGTGTTCATTATTTAAAACTTATAACCTAAATCCCGATTTTCAAGTAGGTACTTATCTAACTTCAAAAAATTAGAACCCCCATTTCACCCTCTTTGGGGTAGATTTTCGGAAAATTTCTTATACAGGTTATAATTATTTAAAACTGTTAACCTAAATCCCGATCTTCTAGTCTGTAACTTCAAAAACTTAGAACCATCATGCAAACTTCCAACCCCCATTTCACCCTCTTTGGGGTAGATTTTCGGAAAATTTCTTATACAGATTTTTATTATTTTAAACTAAGACTTCTCTGTAGCGTCCCGCGGCAATCATTGCCGATATTATAATATACGCCTGAGCGTCCGGCGGCAATGATTGCCGCGTAATGGTGTCGGGTTACGGCGCGAATATTTATCGCTCTGTCGTAAAAAGTACTGCGTCTATCTCTTTTCTACCACTTGGTTATTGCTCTGGAATACGGAAGCTAGTTTGATGTTTGTCTTTGAAATTAGAAATTTTTATGTCGAATTTGTCTTTGGTTCCGAAATTTCATGCGCGGAGCAGATGTTGTTTTTTTTCTGTGTTTCGTCTTTGGGAACTTTGGTCAATGTATTTTTAGGTACAGATGTCTGTGGAAAGCTTTTAAAAGTGTGTAAACTAAGCCTAAATATTTAATCTACGTACGATTTACTCTGTATTTACTCATTTTTGACATCAGTGGTGTTTTGAAGTTATATGTCGGTTTGTGAATATCGGGATTTTTGTTTTGTTGTTATACTCTCGTAATATTTATTCTAAACGAATAAAGTGCTTGTATATTGTTTTTTAGCATCTTGAACTATCAGAGAATACATAATAATTACCAGTGAAACAATAAATCTGTGAAATAATTAGCTGGGACGAGCGTAAAGTTTGCATTTTTTATGCGCCGACCGAATTAATGGGTATGTTAATTATTTTTTTTTAATAGTTTTATCGTTGTTTTAATTTCTTTGTGTTACTAATTAATTTAGACCAGGTATCGAACTTTGCAAATAATATTAGTTGAAAAATGTGTGAAGTACAATTATTTTTTTATAATTTTTTTAAAGTAATAAAATGGTAAATAAAACAAAGGTGTCATGTTTCATCCAGGATTGTTTTTATTGCATATTATTTATAAACATAAAATAAATACAGTCATTTAGGAAATTTTATCTAGTTTCTACAAATATATAATATAAACAAGTTATTATAACTTTTAATATTTATTTTTATTAATTTAAGGAAATAGGTAACAGGTTAATAGGCAATTAACGGGGGGCCGGGAGGGGATGGACGCGTCAAGGTTAACCGCGAGCGATACGGCTAGGACGCTAGAGAGGATAACTTAAATGCTAATTTTCATGTGTCAACTTCAAAAACAAAGGACTTTCATACAAACTTCCAACCTCCATTTCAACCCCTTAGGGGTGAATTTTCCCAAAACCGTTTCTTAGCTGACGTCTACACCATAGAAGGAACCTACCTACCAAATTTCAAGTCTGTATGTTGTATAGTTCCTGAGATATCGTGATGAATCAGTGAGTGAGTCAGTGACCTTTCGCTTTTTAGGGTTCCGTAGCCAAATTTGGCAAAAACGGAACCCTTATAGATTCGTCATGTCTGTCTGTGTGTCCGTCCGTATGTCACAGCCACTTTTTTCCGAAACTATAAGAACTATACTGTTGAAACTTGGTAAGTAGATGTATTCTGTGAACCGCATTAAGATTTTCACACAAAACTAGAAAAAAAACAATAAATTTTGGGGGTCCCCATACTTAGAACTGAAACTTAAAAAATTTTTTTTCATCAAACCCATACGTGTGGGGTATCTATGGATAGGTCTTCAAAAATGATATTGAGGTTTCTAATATCATTTTTTTCTAAACTGAATAGTTTGCGCGAGAGACACTTCCAAAGTGGTAAAATGTGTGTCCCCCGCCCCCCCCGTAACTTCTAAAATAAGAGAATGATAAAACTAAAAAAAATATATGATGTACATTACCATGCAAACTTCCACCGAAAATTGGTTTGAACGAGATCTAGTAAGTAGTTTTTTTTTAATAATTTAAAACTTACTACAGGTTTGTACGGAACCCTCGGTGCGCGAGTCCGACTCGCACTTGGCCGGTTTTTTATATGTAGTAAGCTGTATTATCCGTTTGGCGCTGGACCCAAAGTAGATTGCTTCCATACAACTTTGTCACTAAGAAATTCGTCAATTATATGCCCTGTGTTTTATTTTCGCGAAAAAATCGCGAAGGACAAGAAAAATCTGCAGTCTACGTTGAGAGATGAACCAACACTGACATAATATATTATGAGTAGCGTCGTTTAGTATCAAAAGACCGGTTCAGCTTTTAAGTTTAAATGACTTTGGAAGTAAGTAATTTAAATCCGAGCTATGTTTGAACATTTTGCAAAATAAACTGCTTTCGAACAAATCTACCTGGTCATAATATTATTACTTAGGTACTAGCTATCTCGACCTCCTCGCTGGTCTGTCTAGTCGTTCGCATGTTCGACTGCGGCTTACGAGGTCCCGGATTCGAAACCCGGGTTAAGTACTTTTTGAGTCATTTTGAAATCAAACTTTCTTCTCCAGCCATCAACAATTGAATAAAATATTTGAAAACGCAAATGTGTGCAATACTTGAAGCAACGCGCCAGTAAATGGTACAGGAACATACAAGTCTGTGTTTAGACACGTCAAGACTTGAAAGCAATAATCTCTTATACATAATTGTACTGGTGTAAACAAAAGACACTCGCAATTATTTCTTATCAAGATTTGCATGCAATAGTTGCGTTCAATTTTACAATTTCAATCTATGTGTACCTAAACAGTTGCTTACAAATCTTGAATGCAATTATTGAGCTTTTAAATAATTGCATTCAATTATTGATTTTGAACGTTCAAGAAAATGGTACCGTCTAAATGAGCCTTTAGCCATTAGTTTTTCTGACAAGAAATTCTTGCAGAGTTTGTTTCCGGTTTTTCTCAGTAGAATTTTCTTTCCGAACCCGTGGTAGAGTCTTGACAATTCATAAGTGGCACAAGTTGTCCTACGTGAAATAAATTTATCGTTTATCATTTAAACCTGTCTATTATTTTGGGCGTGATCCCGCAAAAGACAGTGGACAGCTAAAAATTAAAAAATATATATGTGTTAATTATAAAATATAATATATGTTTTGGGCTTCGTGTCGACCTCCGACCACCCGAATTTGAGGCTGAGGTCTTAACCACTAGGATATCAACACTTATTGTAGGCTTTCATCGCTTTAAGAAGTTCCTTTTACAATCTCTACTCTATACTCATACTAATATTATAAATGCGAAAGTTGGAATGGATGGATGGATGGATGTATGGATGGATGGATGTTTGTTACAATCAACACGACAACAACAATACAATCACGTCAGAACGGCTGAACGGATCTGGCTGAAATTTGGCACAGAGATAGATTATAGTCTGGAATAGCACATATGCCATTTTTTATCCCGGAAAATTAAAGAGTTCCCGCGGGAACCAAAGAACCTTAATCCACGCAGACGAAGTCGCGGGCATCAGCTAGTATGTTTTATTATGAAATCCCATAGACGCAATTATGATCTGCAATTTGTTGATTTGTGATCGGATCAGGGTGCAATCTGCAATCGCATCGAATCGATTGAGTCTGGCGTGCCTGCGGATGTTAATCATCGTGGCGGCGATAAAGTTAAATTATCGCGCAAACGCGGATATATTTATGTCTCTATCCCATACACTTATAATAGGTATTTACTACGTCTGTCCAATATCCATGATACCTAATCCTGCGGCCAAGGCACTGGCGCTGGGCGTAGTTATACAATTATCTGCAGAAATAGAGTAATTTCTACATTTTAATGTCAACAAAATAATAATATTCTCTAACCAGGCGCGCTCCAACCTAGAGGCTAGAACTTGAGATTATGTAATTTCAAGCTAAACTATTAAGTAGAACTATAGGTACGAAATAAAAAATAAAAAAAAATAAAATAAAAACCGACTTCAAAAACCACAAACACTAAAAAGTAAAAAATAATTTAATTTATTATGTATACAAGAGTTAATTTAGTTCTATAATAACATTTTTTGCAGTCGGTACCAATTAGCCGCATGAACCGTCTACCTACTACCTTCATTATTGTTGACGTGACTCCACATTGGCACCGACTCCAAAGAATGTTATTATAGAACTAAATTAACTCTGCGAGTGATTCAAAAATTAGAATCCTGAGCGTCAGCGAGGGAATCAAAAGAGCACGAGGTGAAAAATCTTTTCACTCGAGTGCAACACGTAACTTTTCATCCCACCTCAGCGAGGAAATGACTAAATGCAAAAAAAATCACAAGATTAAATTCAATTCTGTTAATTTCTTCGTCACTAGAATCCCTCATTTTAGGTTGTTCACTTATTTTCAATTTTCTTGTTTTTAATCGGTTTTAATTTTTCACTTATTTTCAATTTTCTTGTTAGGTTTTAATTTTAAACAATATGACGTGAAAGAAAATGGTGCGCGCAAAGCAAATTAAAAAAGTACACCAAGAAGGTTACGAGTGTGAGTTTTTAACAAATTAAAAACGATTGTATGGAAATTCGGCACCATAGAGGTACAAGTAAATAGGTTTTAATGATGTTTTGAATTCACAAACTTCATAGACGAGTGATATTTACTAACGTGCACACGATGTTCTTAATTCAATTTACTTTATCCTCTAGAGGATAATAACGGCTTTTACCATCAGATATCGAAGAATAAAAATACTCTTTCCGAGATGGTGGGATGAAAATTAAATTACTTTTTACTTTTTAGTGTTTGTGGTTTTTGAAGTCGGTTTTTATTTTATTTTTTTAAATTTTTTATTTCACATATTTTAGTGGCCCCACTGTTTTAAAATACAGGATGTAACCAGAACGAGTTATGCTATGCATGGTTAAAACATACTGTTTACAAGACTATCACACTGATCGCGAGCAATTTACTCATATCCATGAGGAGTTCCGTTCTCCATCTCCGGAGATATTCATCAGATCTTCACCAAATTGAATTGGGACCACACGGGAAGCACCAGCTTTCAAATAAAAAAAGAATCATCCAAATCGGTCCACCCAGTCAAAAGTTCTGAGGTAACAAACATAAAAAAAAAAAAAATACAGTCGAATTGAGAACCTCCTCCTTTTTTTGAAGTCGGTTAAAAATCGTTTGGAGCGAAAATAAACTTCGTTCTATTATCTACTAAAATAAAATAAAAAATATAGCCTGGGCTATTCAAATTCTAGTAGATGTCCGCGACTTCATCCGCGTCGATTGAATGTCGCGTCCTATAGTAGCCTATGTCCTGCCCCGGGATACAACTTATCTCTCGTCGATATCGGTTGAAAAGATGGGCCGTTAGCGTAGCAGACAAACAGACAGACTTAAGCTTTTATAATATTAGTAGATATGAATAATAGATTTGCTTCAAAATTATTTCTTTTACAAAACAAAGAAAGCTAGAAATAAACTTGCAATAAAATATGAAATAATACCTAAAATAAATTGGATAACATATAAGTAATTTGTTTGTAATTCTGGTACTCGGTCCGAAGGGTTTGCCGAAATTAAATTCTGGGTTTACCGAGATCAGAATATAGGCTTGGTTCACACGGTATAAAGTATAATTTATTATTATAGGTAGCTTTTGGGTGGATCCGACCTAAGCTGGCTCGCATTGACATTTTAATAATTTTAGCGTAAGTATACTAATACTTACGCTAACTAGCTCATGCCCGCGACTTCGTCCGAGTGGATTGAGGTTTGGTACCCGCGGGAACTCTTTAATTTTCCGGGATAAAAAGTTGTATACATTAAAAAACAGCTGTCTGCTAAATTCACATTCATCAAACGCGCGATGTTAATATGGTCGTTAAGTTTTCTTTCTAATGTTCCGCGCAACTTTCTTAGTTTTTTCTTTCATAATAACCTTCTCCTTACAAACACAACAAAAAAAGAATTAGCGAAATTGGACTAGCCGTTCACGCGTGATGCCGTGACATAGTGAAATAGAGATTCATTTTTATATAAACACTTAAAGATGCGAAAGTGTGTTCGTAGGGTTGTCCTCCAATCACGCCGCAACGGAGCAACGAATCGATGTGATTTTTGGCATGGGTATAGTTGAGGACCTGAAGAGTAGCCATAGGCTTTATATCCGAAGTTCCCGGGGGAATCAAAAAGAAACCACTCGGACGAAGTCACGTTCATTCACTAGTATATTACATATAGCTTAGTTCGATTCTGTGTATTTACTATTTTCGTATAAAATTGGATGAGGAATGATCTCTCGGACAAGATTTCCATTTCTAATCTCATTTCAACGAGCTCTTGAAGCGTGCCCACGTTATCCAATTCGAACGGCTGGGGCTTGAAATACATAGATAAAACATATATATATATACTATTTTGTACTATGCTACGTACCTAGTACCTATCTACGTTAAAGATTTATTCAGGTTAAAAAAAAAATAGTAGAATTTAATAACTTCTTAGTTATTTTATTTTTAAATAACTAGAGAGTTTTCGAAAATAGCCCATTACCTTTGTTTGTTTTAAGATTATTAACTTTTCTAGACTATCGATTAAATGATAATTATTATCTAGTAAATTGATGATGATGCGTTGAATGTTGATGACGTCACAATTCAGTGTTTCATACAATCTCTTAAACTAAACACGTATTTTGACGTTTGATGAAGAGTTGCTGATTAGATTGGTTAGCAAATTACTGTACAATTTTGAACACATACTTGTAAGGATCATCTCAGAAATAGGCACCAGTTAATCCCCCCTTAATTTTGTAGGTAGGTACCTACTCTAATTCAAACCGACAGGAGTAATTTGCTACAATACGAAAGACCTTGATCCAATAAATTAATCCCAGAGCCCAATCGCTATGGCGACCACCAAATCAAATTAGGACCCACACACGAAAGTATTTAACCATCAAACAATTGGTAGCTATGTATTTAACAAATTGATAGCTATCGGAATAATAAACCTAACACACGCAATCAGAATCACTCTCTCTCACACACACACACACAGTCACACACAAGACACATTGGAGGGTAAGGGTTGGACCTCATCTGGCAGCACGGAATCGCCTTTTTCCGTCGCCCTTTCTCTTTCTGTCGAAATACGATAATTCGATAATTTCGAAATTACGAGTTGTTTAAACTTGTACTATTATGTATTCTGTGATTGTACTAAAGTTTATACTGATTCCCCCACCACTACAGCCCATTAACGTCCCACTGCTGGGCACAGGCCTCCACTCTCATAGGAGAATGGGAATTAGAGCTAAGACCCACCACGCTGCTCCAATGCGGGTTGGCGGGCATTAACGACTATTATCATATTAGTGATAATAACCGGGACCGACGGCTTAACGTGCTCTCCGGTGGTTCACGGGGGTGAACCACCACCAACTTCCTTAGGGCGCCTTCAAATTTGCCGCAAAGTGCCGCGCGGAAGCAGCGCGGCTGCAGCGCTGCGGTCGCGCTGCTTTGTAAATCCATATAAATAAAAAACACGCGACTGCAGCGCTGCACCCGCGCTGCGGCCGCGCATCAGTTCATCGATCGACTAGTGACGGGACTGCGCACGTATTTTTGTTCAAGTCTAAACATGAACGAAAATCGTAGAAGAATTTATCGATGAGGTTGAGAGTCGTCCAGCAATATGGGATTCGAAGTCCGACAAGTACAGCAATAAAATCGAAAAGAAAAAGGCTTGGGAAGAAATATTACATTAAATTTATTGACAATTTCACAAACAAGACTCCAAGTGAAAAAAAACCGGCCAAGTGCGAGTCGGACTCGCGCACCGAGGGTTCCGTACAAACCTGTAGTAAAGTTTTACGATTTATGACGTATTAAAAATAAAAATTACGTTTGTTGTATGGGAGCCCCCCTTTAATATTTACTTTATTGATATTTAATTATTTATTTTGAAAGGTAATATACAAGTTAATATTCTGTGAAAATTTGAACCGTCTACCTGTTACCGTTTTTAATATTGAGCAAAAAAATACGAAAAAAACACGTTTATTGTATGGGGACCCCCCTTAATATATATATTTTTTTAATTTTTTGTATTTGTTGTTATAGCGGCAACGGAAATACATCATTTGTGAAAATTTCAGCTTTCTAGCTATCACGGTTTATGAGATACAGCCTGGAGACAGACAGACGGACAGACAGACAGACAGACAGACAGACAGACAGACAGACAGACAGACAGCGGAGTCTTAGTAATAGGGTCCCGTTCTTACCCTTTGGGTACGGAACCCTAAAAATGAAGCATGTAAGTATAATAATATTATGTATTGTTAACACAATTACTTTTTATTTTCGTTGTTTCGTATTAAGTAATAGTAACACAGAGCAGTGTTTCTTCGTCAGAGTCCATCGTGAAAATAAATATAGGTACAACCCTATGATGTTCAAACCTCGCGACAGGAGCGCGGCCGCAGCGCTGCAGCCGCGCTGCGGCCGCGCTACGCATTGCGGCAAATTTGAAGGCGCCCTTACTCCAAGCTAGTACTGAGAATTTCTAGACAGAAAACCCCAATACTTAATTATGGCCCAACCCGGGACTCGAACCCGGACTACTGATACTATACTGATCTACCTACTATATGATATACTGATTCATAGT
This sequence comes from Erebia ligea, assembly GCA_917051295.2. Lineage (NCBI taxonomy): Eukaryota > Metazoa > Arthropoda > Insecta > Lepidoptera > Nymphalidae > Erebia > Erebia ligea. The sequence continues at coordinate 8,328,705 of OU785241.1, forward strand.
AACCGAAATATCGGTGTATTAATTATTATTCTCATAAATACCTAAATGGCGCCGGTAAAGATAAGGAATGGTAAATCAGCGGGGTTCGGGAGGAGGAGGACAATAATATTAATAGTGGTGGATTGTCATTGGGGTCACGTATCAGGAATCTTGGGATACCATTCGCGTCACGTAGGGTGATAGCTTGCGATCACGATTACTTGTTGCCTTTGTCTATTTCGATGTTTGTACTTTATACTTATTAGAAGCACTTATCTGTAAGAAATACCACTTTCCGTGTTCTCCAGTCGCACCCTTCGTCGCAGAAACAAATTTCATCCTCACCACCTGGATGCCTGGTCTTCTTCCGCCTCCCGTTATTCCAGGTCATTTATGCCAGCTTCCATCTTCTGTGTTCCCTCATGATTATAATACGGGGCTCCTCAAAGGGCGGATAAAGAAATATCTTAAAAGCCGGCAGCGCATTAGTGGTTCCTCTGGTGCTGCAAATGTTCATGGGCGGCGGTAATCACTTAACATCAGGTGACCCACCTGCTCGTTTGCTCGCTATATAAAAATTAGACTATTTTTGTATGGAGAGCTCTCATGGACTTACTAGAAGTTTCGAGTGACTGGATACCTTCGGTTCAACGGCAACACAACAAATAGCCTAGGCTAAGTTTGCATTTTGACCGAATTTCGGCCTCGGCAACCAATACCAGTGGCAAACCACAGAGAGGCGTGGGAGATATTAATGGCACAAGTGGGTGCAAAAATATTGAAGCAACCTTTCCTCTTACAAGACAGCGCGTTCGTATCGCGTTGTACGCGCGTTTTATGGCGATTACAGATCAGTGTTTTTTCGGCGCGAATACCTAAGCTCGTTTTTGGAAACGCGTATAGGCCCGTATATGCGCGCTCTTTGTCACGCCCGCAACACTTACGAGCGTTAATTAACGCGCTAATAAGCTCGTATACTACTGACAGACCCACGGGTTCGTGCGAACACGCCGGAATAAGCGTGCGTTCGGTTTTTTGAAGGGCAAAATGTGGCACGCGTGTATGCGAATAATCTTATACGCGCAATAAATACTTTAGTCGGAAACCACCCTTAAGGGCCACACAATATAATCTTCTTTAGCTCATACCCAAATGGGACAAACGCGCCTCCACAGCGCGTCTACATCGACGTGGCTGCGCGTTTGTATCGATACAAAAAGGCGTCTAAGTTTGTAGACGTGTGCAGCAGTTTCTGGCTGGGATCGCGTTTGTATCGCGTCGCGTCGCGTAGAAAATACGCCGTGTGTATAGGCTTTTATAATAAGCATAACTTTCGTGCAAAGGTCTAGGAGGCTTTTAACGCTAAACACCAACAATTGTTACATAAATTCAGTCTGTATTTTGTACTATAATAACCTGAAAAATAAACAAATCCGATAAAATTGTTTAAAGTTTCGGCTGCCTTGTTGTCGAGGCCTTTAGAGACTAACTTTTGCAGTATACTTATATTATAAAACAATGTTTCATAGTTTGACCTTTTCACTATTCTACATAGATTTGGGACACAGAGATAGCTACAATGTGAATAAACTAGTTGATGCCCGCGACTTCGATTATGTAGTTTAAGTCTCTTTTTAATTCCCGCGGAAACTTGATTTTTAATTTCCGGGATACAAAGTAGCCAGTTTCCTAGTCCCCTGGGTCATAGCATTGGGCCTCAGCTTAATTAATAATATTATATTGGTGTGAATTCTAAAATAAACAATCGTATAATTTACTACTATTACCTATTCTGTGGTATAATCCCACTTCTGATACTCTGTATCCATGGTACTTTACAAATACTGTATAAAGTCTGTTAATCCATACGCAGAAAAGCAATCATTCGCTTGAATCGACAAGTAATTACTTGGTGCGTGTGGGTGAATGGAAATAAATATATTGCAAACGAATCTCTCTTTCTGGATCCTCGCCAGAATCCCTAGTAGGAATTTGCTTATTTCGAAATGTTTGTAGGTGAGGGAACGTAGTGTAGTTTAAAATAAAAACAAACGAACGAACAAACAAACAAACCACGAAACTAACTATACTGTACCGTTGGGTTTTATATGTTTCGAAGGATGATGAAATGACAGAAAAGCTTGGCAATGATTTTTGCTTAATGGCTCAGTTAATTGATGAGAACTAAGAAAATATCTCCATCTCAAAATTTGTGAGATGGTGGTATTTTTTTTAAACATTGAATGGAATTAAAGAATTCACCAGAGAATAAGGTTTTCGAATCATACTAATATTATAAATGCGAAAGTGTGTTTGTTTGTTGGTTTGTCCTTCAATCACGCCGCAACGGAGCAACGGATCGGCTTGATTTTTAGCATGAGTATAGTTGAGGACCTGGAGAGTGACATAGGCTACTTTTTATCCCGGAAAATTAAGGAGTTCCCGCGGGAATCAAAAAACTTAAACCACGCGGACGAAGTCGCGGGCATCAGCTAGTTAACTATAAAAGCGATTTTGACGATCTCCGTGGCACAGTGGTAGCGCTGTTGTCTTAACGTGCGGAGGTCCCGGGTTCGATCCCCGGCAGAGTCAATTTGGGAATTTATAATTTCTGAGTTTTCCCTGGTCTGGCCTGGTGGGAGGCTTCGGCCGTGGCTAGTTACTACCCTACCGGCAAAAGACGTGCCGCTAAGCGATTTAGCGTTCCGGTACGATGCCGTGTAGAAACCGATTAGGGGTATGGGTTTAATATAACTAACAGGTCAGCCCGCGCTACCATCTTAGACTGCATCATCACTTAGCATCAGGTGAGATCGCAGTCAAGGGCTAACTTATAGTGGGTAAAAAAAAAAAAAAGCTCGTACTAGGGGCACACAGTTGTAACTTGAATGAGTCTGGACGATTTAAACTGGTATATTGGAACATTGCCACATTTAGACGTGTCTTACTGCTCTAAGCTTTCTATTTTTCATATATTATAACTTTCTGAAATTGACTCTATGTAGGTCATTGGCAACGGATAACTGACAGACATAAAAATATTATAACGGGTGTAGGGATGGAATGTGGTCGGCAGAAAGCGAAATGGAACCTTTTTTGGACACTTTATTGAGGCTTTATATTAGTTTTATGAAGTCGTAACAAAAACTCACTTTTCGCCTATTTCTAATTATTAAAAGTAGGTACCTACTCATTCAAATAAACTTTTCCAAGGGCTGTTGAATCGTCTATTAAAGTGAATCATACTTCATGCTAATATTATAAATGCGAAAGTGTTTGTTTTTTGGTTTGTCCTTAAATCACGCCGTGACGGAGCAACGGAGCAACGGATCGACGTGATTTTTTGCATGTATAGTCGAGGCCCTGGAGAGTGACATAATATGCTACATTTTAACTTGGAAAATTAAAGAGTTCCCGTGGGAACGAAAAAAACTTGCTCCTCGCGGACGAAGTCGCGGGTATCAGCTAGTCTACCATATATCAAATTTAACTGCCTCGTTGTGGGCAAGCTTGACTGGTACAAGGCAATTTTTTTAATTTTTTTTAGTTACATATAAAGAATATAAACCTTAAAACTAAGGCATTCAAGTTTAATTACGAATGTAGTATATTTATTTTTAAGACCTTTTGTCTTATAACAACGCTAGCATGTTGGTGTTCGCGAGCATGTCGGTCACGCGAATCCACAAATTTACCCCCTACCAAAAAGTGCTCAAGTGCAAAGAAGTTTTCACTTCAAAAACTCCTGGGGGTCTACTCTCTTTCTCTAAAACGAAACTTCGCAAACAAACGAACGAAATTTCGTTAACTCCTCTCCTACATAATATTATCTCTATGCTCCTCTCTATTTCGTTTTCGTACACGCAGACGAAGTACGGATCCATAGAAAATTTTCGTGACCGATTGGATTGAACGGTTTTGTGTGGGTCTAATAACCGACTAATTACGTTCGTTTGCGAAGTTTCGTTTGAGAGAAAGAGAGTAGACCCCCTGGGTGTTTCTGTCAAGAAAATCTCAGCACTAGGTCGAGGCTGGCGGTGTTTCATTTCCGTGCCTTCAAAAGATCGTGAAGCTGAAAATCCAGCGCCTAATATTTTTCCGGTCGTGTCGACCCCCGTTTCATCATACTATCAAAGTAAAGAAATCTAGAAGAAGTAGAGACTTTACTCTGTGTTTTTCACACACACTTGGGTTATTAATTTTATCAATTACAGATGGCTAATCTCTGTGAGGATGGATCAATCATGTTTTGTTTATTTTACTGTACTGCAAATTAATGTTTGTTTGTAAACGAACGCATTATTGTAATGGTATTCTATAAATTGTTCGAGCGAAATTCCTTACAATTAAGATGATTTCATTATACACCCAATCAACGTCAATAAAATACAGTACAGTACTTAAAGTTAACTGCGAAATGATTCAAATAAAAGCATGATTGCGAGACCATTCCTGTAAAACTTCCCGGCAAATATTGCGGTTGTAAATAATTTATTTGCGTATTAAAATGATGAGTCAAATCCACTGATATACTTCGATATACCTACAAGTGAAAATTAAAGTTTACCTACGACTGCAGAATAGTGATGGCATATTATGAATCAGAGTTAAAGTTCAATAGTGATTTTGTTTGTTCTCTTTCCGGTATCTAGTTTTATATTTTATTAACTTAGCATATATTGACTGATAATGTGTTATGTGTTGCCTGTAACTTTTATTACTTATTGAGTTTATTTTGATGTTTAAATAATCACAGTTTAATTAAATATCATTGATTTATTTGAGTAGAAATAAATTAATGATATTTAATTATACAGTAATATATACTGTAATATTTTGACTAAGGTAACGAATGTGATAGTGTATTTATTTAATTTTATGATGTAATGAAATAATTTAATATTATTACCAATAGCAAAACGAGCCGTGTCGTAAACAAGATGACGCAAGTTCGAATCGTTGGTAAGTGGTCAAGCGTACCTAAGCCTATAATGAATTTAAAAAAAAAGTTCGAATCGAAAGCAATTAGGTATGTTCTTACAGGGTGTCCAACGACAGTTCACGGCTTGTTTTTTCGCTTTCTGGCAATACTGCAGGTGGTATCTTGCGTTTCAAATATATCAATGGCCAAAGCCTACCTTAGTTCGGAGTACCTTTTGGCATTTTACGACACTGGTGTAAAATGGACAGATACGTTTTACGCCCTGTTAACTTTATGGGGCTCTTTATGGGCCTATTTACACGAATTCCCGTTTACCTAAGCGCCAATGTATTTACGAATTGGCACAAGGGTGTTCGGTTAAGTACCTCTACGTAGAAGAAAATTATAGGCCCTTGAATGTTGCCATAGAAAAGTTAAAATCTCGTCACAGATTCATCAGATTTCGACGTTTAGATCGACATGTAACCAAAAAAAATTTAGACCAACTTTGTAACCAAAAAAAAGTCAAAATCGGGTCAAAGACGGAAATATGGGTATCATGAAAGAACAAATTTTTTTTCCGGATAAGTAAATATGATATAATATGTTAATCCAAACTTTTAATTATAATTGTGCCAAAATATCAATAAATCGCTCGTGTTATTAAACCGACATCGAACACTGAGAACACGTTCTCAAGTATCAGTCAATCTATGCTGAAGCTGAGTTTTCACTTTACTACGAGCCTTAGATGCAGTCTTCTTATAAATTGGAAAATTGAACCCTCAATCCACTTGCTAGCTACCTATTTATTATAGTCTTTGAATCTTCCCACGATTCCATCTATTTTTCTCGAACCTTGCCTTTTACAAATAGGGGCTAAAAGGGATCGGAGTTCTCACGTACTCACCGTGATGTCAAAGTCGCTCTACACGGCTCACCGAGCAAAGCGGTGCATCGACGGAAAAATACCAAAACCGTAAAATTGACGACGAGCTTTAAACTTTTCCTTTTCAAAATATTTTTATTAAAGACTCGTAAATGCCATTCGCGCTTAGTTTTATAGAGTTTTGAAAATACAATCTAGACGGCAGTCGCTTTCGCCCTAACGATTGACCAATCACAAGCCGAGAAGCGGTGCCTCTTTTGAGCGTAACATTGAAATAGAATGAGTACCTACTACTAAAATACTACATCAATGATCACAAACACATCTAAACATCTAGTTGTGTAATATTACAAGATGTGTAAGCGTGGATGTGTGAGTTTGAAGGCAGAATTTAATCTTTTACTAAAATTACTTAAATTTTTACTAATCACAGATAACTTTAACGCGTTTAAAAAGGTAAAATATTTCCCACTTGGCTCGCAAGTTTGCTTTTGTGATTTTACAGCTATGTCTAGGTATATATATTTAAATCATCCCATTAAGAGTATCCATCAAATGCCATAAAAGGGTTGTGTTCATCCAAGCCTGTATGAAATGTATGGGGTTGATCCCGACCCTCGTTGGCATGTAACAGTGAAGTTGACACGCAAGACCAACTTAGAGTTATGTCTATATTAGACTAGATGATGCCCGCGACTTCGTCCGTGTGGATTAAGTTCAGACACACAGACAGACAGACACACTTTCGCATTTATACTGTTGTATGGAAGTATATGGATAATAAAGCCTGGTGGTTTACTCTTTGTCCGCGTGGATTGAGGTTTTGGGTTCCCGCGGGAACTTTTACTTTACGGGGACTTTACGGGATGTAAAGTCTTTTCAATCGTGCATTGTCGAGTCAACATCTCCTGAAGATGCTCCGGTTTCGGAGTGAAACGTACGTTGATAGTGATTTGGAAGATTTGTGTGGTGTGGTGCTGTGCCGGTGCGAATTGCTGGGTGGTGGGTGTTCGCATGCTATTGGTGAAGGACACGCATTGTACTACATAAATTTGTCTACTGTGGCGGATTATAGCGAATTAAACTTCTCGTTCATTCATTATCATGGACTTCCGCAAAGTAACGCCTGCTTCAATTCAATAACCTTATATTATTTTTAAAACGTGACAATCAGAAGGTGTACTTTGTAGGTACCAATTTTAAATAAATATACTTTGAGTTTTAGTTTTGAGTTTAATTTAACCATCTGCCAACTGTTCATTTAGATACAAACAATATCGTAACTGCCTTAACTAAGGTAGGTACGAAGTAGTTACCCCCAATTTCTAACTTTCTATTACATTAGTTGCAGTAACTCAATTCACGAGGGTCTTAAATGGAATAATTGTGTTGTGGATTATTCGAATCTATTGTTGATTAACATTTCATATCACAGTCACACTTACCTATTAAATTGTATTACTAAGTACTAACTAGCTGAAGCCCGCGACTTCATCCGCGTGGAATAAGTTTGTTTTAATCCATTAAAAGTTAGCCCTTGACTGCGATCTCACCTGATGGTAAGTGATGATGCAGTCTAAGATGGTAGCGGGCTAACCTGTTAGGGGTATGGCAGTTATATTAAAACAATACCCCTATTCGGTTTGTTACACGGCATCGTACCAGAACGCTAAATAACTTAGCGGCACGTCTTTGCCGGTAGGGTGGTAACTAGCGACGACCGAAGCTTCCCACCAGGCCAGACTAGGGCAAATTCAGAAATTATAAATTCCCAAATTGACCATGTCGGGGATCGAACCCGGGACCTCCGCACGTTAAGACAACAGCGCTCAACACTACGCCAGGGAGGGTCGTCGTTAGTTTTTTAATACCCACGGGAACTCCTTAATTTTCTGGGATAAAAAGTCAGATAAAAGGTCACTTTCCAGGTCTTCAACTATACCCATGCAAAACATCACGTCAATCCATTGCTCTGTTGCGGTGTGATTGAAGGTCAAAAAAACACTTTCTTTAAGTATGATATTTGTATAAGTAGGTATACATATTACATATCATAAATGACTAGATGATGTCCGCTAAAGATCCAGTGGGCATTCTCATTGATTTTTAGGGATAAAATGTCTTTTCCCAGGATGCAATCTAACTCTGTATTATATTTTGTCAAAATCATCCTTTGAACAGATGTAAAATGAAAGTAAAGCTGACAAACAGACTGACACAGTTTCACATTTGTTGTGTCAATAATGTTTTTGTATTAAAATTTACCACCATTATGCAGGATTAATGAACATAACGGTCTGTGAACTTAATGGTACTTAAACTCATCATGTCGGGTTGACTGAGCACGAGTCTCCTCTCAGGATGAGAAGGGTTTTATCTATAGTCCACCACGCTGGCTAAGTACGGATTGGTTGACTTGACACACATTTTTGAGAATATTATGAAGAACTCTCGGGCATGCAGGTTTTCTCACGACGTTTCCTTATCACCGTTAAAGCAAGTGATAAGCTAAGTTTCTTGCTGGTTCTTCTCGCTAAGAATGGCATTCCAAACCAGTGGTAGATTCAAAAGCACTTGTAAAAGTTTATTTGAATACAAGTAATGAAATCAAATTTTTTTAAAAACCCACGACGAACTGCAGCGCTCCTTTGTCGCTTATAACTTTGCAACAATAATTAGAACTTCTCAGAAGTATACATACTTACCTGAAAAAGGTAATCATGATCGGAGGGCCTCTTCATGGCCAGCCTGGTGGACTATGGCTGAACCCTTTTCATTCCGAGAAGAGGTTCCTAGTCACTAGCGAGCCGGCAATGTGTTAAAATGATGAGTAAAAAACGATTGCAACCCAGCGTGGTGGACTATGGCTGTATAAAATATCTAAGAACCTTCTCAGAAGCTATACATACATATTTAATGATAAAAACCACATTATAATAGTTTTCCAGGAAAATGGTAACAAAAAAGTGCACAAACCTACGCACAACCTCTTAGGGCAAACACATATACCGTCTCCGTTCCGTCATGGGTAAAACAAGATTTTAATTTTGATAATATTAATTTATTTAATATCTTAAGACACACATAACTCTGATTTAACCCCCAACCACACGAACAGGAAGCCGGATGTCCAAACTACTAGGCTTTCACCGCTCACTCACTCGCCTTTTCAATATTTCTTGTAAATTCAATAAATTGGTAGGTATCTATATTTCTATACGAAGCTAGTCGCAGTCGCTCACAGCCAACGACTTATTACAAATAGACGCGGCATACGCGAACATCATTGCACTAAAAAACGACGTAAATATTACGTACGCGGAGAAAGGGAACGAACATAAAGGTCAACATACGCTATACCTGTCGTTAGAAAGAGATGAATATAGATTCTGAGTTACACTGTTGTTAACTGCAATGTACGCAAGTGAGGGCAAGTGCCTTCTTAAATTCTTGCCAAAATAAAGCGCGGGTAACGTATCTAATGTTTTAAATATCATAGCTCACAGCAAGAAATTTCTTCTTAAAGTCTTTTAAGGCTAGACGTTCGTTCGTCTTGACTTTCTAGTTAATTAACAGTAACACTTTATTAACTTCTACTTTCCTTCCGCCATTGCGATTTGAAATTATTCGGAGCGAGAAGTTCCGTCGACTATTTTCCGAGGCGAAAATCCGTGAGATAATCACTTTAATTGTGCGGAAATTTTAATACAAGTAGAAGTAAGTACTTATTTTTAGATGTTATGTAATTAAATATTATTACCGTTATTCCAGGTAATTTCTGCCACGTACCTGCAAATTATGGAACCAGCTTCCTGCATCTTCTGTGTTCCCTCATGATTATAATATGGGGCTCTTCAAAGGGCGGATAAACAAATACCTCAAAAGCCAGCAACGCATTGGCCTCTTTGTTCCTCTGGTGCTGCAAATGTTCATGGGTGGCGGTAATCACCCGCCTGCTCGTTTGCTCGCTGTATTTAAAAAAATAGATAAAAAAAAAATAGCAATCGTTTCAACGATGAAGAAAAACATCGCGACGTGAATGAATGAAAAAAAATATATTCTGGATTCGATGTTTATAAAAGAAATAAGTGTTTAATATATCAAACGAACCAAAGGGCACAATGCGATTAATGATGCTGTGATGGTACCGGCGTGATCGTCTCGTCTAATTAAATATGGTGACTATTATGTGAGAAACTCTATAACCTAAATAAAATGGAAAGATAACACTGTGCAAACTAGTGGCAATTTCGGTATTCGGTTGTTGTATTTATTGTTCGTTAATTACCAGCATTTGGCACATTACGCTGGGTGAACACGTAAGGCAAACCAAACAATCTACCTGAGCCATGGTAATCTAATCAGTACCTTAACGCGAAGTTTACCCTTTTAAGATATTGAAATCACAACAAAGTAACATTAATGTCGAGTTTAGCAAGTCAGGGCCGGATTGAGTGGTTGCTGATTTACATGTATTTCCTTTATAAAGGCATCTTAACCGACCAATGCTCCCGGACACGGGGGATACTTCCCTACGCCTTAACAGGCCATTAATCACTGTTATTCGGGGCTGCAGACCGAACTCTTTATTTCGCTACGAAGCGTATCTATTCTTAAATCCGATTAATCGGCTGGTACTCTCATTTAATGGGTATTATAACCCGCCCCTGGTCCATGGACTTTGAGTTATTTATCATATCAAATAGTTTGGTTTATGGATTGGCCAATCCATGTTCGAGCCGGTCTGCTGAGAGGAGGTTGTGTTTGGGTGTCGGAGCATTGCCGCCGGCTTGTCACCATGCAGCCATGTGAGGTACGTTTTGGACTATAGCGTCCCTCAAACAAATCAAGTCAAATTAGACTGATTTTAATTCCCAATCAACCAAATATTGCCACGTGCTTACAGTACGTCCCTGGATTATTACGGTGAAATAGTAGTATAACCTACCCTTTGTTCGAGTGAGCTCCGCTTGCCCCGCTATCTCTCTCGCTCTCGTAGCTGCTACCGTCGTCTCGCTCCAATCAAATAAATATTATAAATGCGAAAGTTTGGATGGATGGATGTATGTATGTATGGATGTATGTTTGTTACTCAATCACGCTCCAACGGATGAACGGATCTGGATGAAATTTGGAACAGAGATAGATTATGGTCTGGAATAGCACATAGGCTACTTTTTATCCCGGAAAATTAAAGAGTTCCCGCGGGAACCGAAAAACCTCAATCCACGCGGACGAAGTCGCGGGCATCAGCTAGTGCTTTATAATTACTCTAGGAAAAGGCCTATTGGCCGAATGCTCGCTAGTAACTTAGATATACAGATCAGACCAACTTAGCTCTTATCCCCAACTCAGTTAAGTTGAAAGTTCCATAGACTGCACTAGGTTTGTATTATCCTTAGACAAGTTTCTATTAATCCGGTACTAGCTCTATTGTATAAAAGTAGAGAATGAATGTTGCTAATAGCAAGATCTATTGCTAGGGATTAATTAAGATGATTGTTCATGTAGATATAGTTTCTGAGATACCTGTAAATTCTACCTAAATTCAATACTTCTAGGATAGAAATCGTGACTGTAACTAAATATGTGGATGAAATTTATTACTGGAATATTCAAGTGATCTCTAACACAAACATTTAATGTTCATTATTATAAGACAGAAAGACAATTAGTTTCTCAGACCATTAGTAAACTTCCAATAATAAATCCGTAAGGTTACTTAACTGTAATAATAAAAGAGAGATTGTGAATATAATTTACTTTTATTTTCTGAGTTTTATTTGCATCGCTCCACAATGAGCGTTATTAAGAAAAGACTCTGGTTTTGATTTATTTACACCGAATTCGATTGTTGAGGCAATCGTATCAATTCGGTGGGAAAATCTCGTTCCTAGGCTTTCTAATTGTAAGAGAAAAGAGACTTCCAAGATAAAAACTCTTACAAGCCCTTAAGACTAAATACACCTTATTTTATAGAAAAATACACACAAGCACACAATTATAATTCATGATTTGTAATAAAGAAGAGATTTAAGACACAGGTTTTATAACTCTAGACAAAGAATATACTTTTAGGTATGTTATCAAGGTTCACAGCATAGATAATCATGTCGTTTTAGTTTAATAAATCATACCCAGCTCAATGTTTGTTGAGGGCGTATCTCCAATACAACAGTACTCAATTAATGAACGTAACACGCCTCTTACCCAATCTCTTTTGTACAACATTATAAGCAGAAAGATAATGGTCACTATTTGCATTATCAATGTAACAATATCAATTGTGGACCAGCTTCTATCCCCATTTTTCATCATCAACTCATACATAAAATCTAGGTTAGCGTCGGGACCCATTTTTCACAGACGTCCGACAATTGGATGTCTTTAGCAATTAACCTCGACCTGCTAAAATCTCTATGAACCTTGCTTACAGTACCTTATAATTCGAATGGTGTACTTTACCAATATTTCAGCAACCAGCTCCTTTCACTAAATCACTTATAATAGCCTATTCCCCGAAAGAACTTAGCTATAAATTTGCTCCGAATCTATGCAACGTTATACCGAATTAATACAAATACAATAACACTTATTTACTTTGCAACAACCTTTTAAGACCCAATTTTACTCTAGACTCTATACTCGATAAGATATAATATTCGCGGAGTTAAGAACTTGTTCTATGACTTGTGCTCTGGATTGGACTGTCCAGACTTCCGCTCTAGCTTGACTGCCCAGACTCGCCTCCTTCACACCTATTTGCCCGCCAACTTTTCCCCCAGCGAGTGCAACTGCAAAAAAAACTACACACAGAATTCCGTTCTACTATTGGACACATAATTTTCATGCATTTGTATTAACCAATGATTGCGAAGTCGCCCGGACCCCGCCTCTTTCTCTGGAATTTTTGTCTAAAATTTTCTACAACATTGACCCCTTTTTTATAGTTAGGAATCTGTCAACATCTGGTTTCGATATACGTCGACGCCGCATTCACTTATACACTGTAGCTAGCTAGAATTTATTGCCTTCTTTAGTCTTAAAATGTCTAGCCAAATTGAGTTTTTGGTGTTTTATGACCGTGTGTAAAAACATTCCTATTTAAGCGCATAAGCCCTGTTGAATTTTTGAGTAATAAATAACACAGTATCGCATTTCAATGACCCTTAGTTTTCGCTAAATCTTTCCATAATAATTTACGACCTCTTTTCACTTTAAATTCCTATTTAAGTATGGTGCCTGTCTCGCGTTGAGATTTCTCTTTTAAACAATAAAAATTTTTGTATAGGTATGTGTTAGGTATCATATTGGCCACCTCAATGCTCGCACATTAACGCACGTTTCGTTGCGATGTAGGTACTAAAGATTAAATTTCCTTGACGCTATCGTTTCGCCAATCTTGTTATTCATTAAGTACTAGAAAATGCCCACGATTAGGTCCGCGTGCATGTAGGTTTTTATTTTTATTTTATTTTATTTTTATTGCATTTTGAAAACACACAAAAACACCGTGAAAAATACCGTGAGATTTGTCTGATTTTCCGTGATAAAAAGTAGCCTTTGTCTTTCCAAACCTATCTCTGTAGACTGTACCATAATAGACCGGGAGATGGTCGTAGGTGATAGTCTCCCATTTTCTACTGCATGCCTTTTTAAGAGTTGATAACTAACCCTAAAGTATGAAAGATAGAGGGGTTACTAGCCCTTGCGCGCTTGCACGTCATAAACAAAATGGCTTCTCTTTGTGACAGAATTTTAGTTTTTGCCGTGACATTCTACTGCATGCCTTTGTAATATAACGTAGTTGGAACAAATTTAAGCTATAATAATTGATGGCATGCAATTCGCAACGGCCGACGGGGCTCAAACGGTTACGTAGAAATGTAAAAAAAAATAGAACATTTCCGTGTTTACAAATTGCATGCCGTTGTAAAAAATTACTTTTTTTATCTCAAATATACTCTACGAAAATTGGCATGCACCCCTCGTATGACCAAGGGTGGAAAATATTAGGAAAATGTTGTGAAAATTCAATACAGCTTTTCCGTGATTTCAAACTGCATGCCATTTGAACAATACTTAGTTTTTATAATTACTTGACGTTAGCAAATTTGGCATGCACAACAGAAAGTTGTAAATTAGTGGCATGCATGACGAAAATTGCAAAAAACGCTGATATAATTTCCGTGACTTTATTTTGCATGCCATTCAATATTTCATTAAAAAACATTATTTTAAGTTGATAAAAAAAATGGCATGCATATTACACAAGCCTGACATAAAAAATGTGCAAAAATAAAATTAAAAAAAGGTTTTTTAACGAAAATTAAAAATAAAGAACATTTCCCTGTTTTTTTTTGCGCCCATTTGAGCCCATACTACGAGGTAGGACATAGGATACTTTTTATTCCGAAATTCTACCCCCGAAGGTTGAAAGTTTGTATGAAAGTCCTTAATTTCTCAAGTTATAGCCATGAAACTTGATATATGAGCTGCGAGTTAAGAATGGAGACATATGTGTTTCACAGTTTTTGAAAATTCGACCCCCAAAAGGGTGAAATAGGGGATGAAAGTTGGTGTGAAAGTCCTTCGTTTCTCAAGATGTTTACCAAGTTGTATCAACGAAACTTTTTATTTTGGCTTACAGTAAAAAATAAAGAAGTACGTGTGTCACAGTTTTTCAAAATTCCACCCCTAAGGGGGTGAAATAGGGGGTGAAAGTTTGTATGGAAGTCCGTCATTTCTCAAGTGATATCGATTAAACTTGCTATACAAGCTACCGGTTAAAAATAAAGAAATAAATGTTTCACAGTTTTTCAAAATTTTACCCTCAAAGGGGTGAAATAGGGGTTGAAAGTTTGTATGAAAGTCCTTCATTTCTCAAGGTATATCGATGAAACTTGGTATACAAGCTACCGGTTAAAAATGAAGAAATACGTGTTTCACAGTTCTCGCAAATTTTACCCCCGAAGGGGTGAAATAGGGGTTGAAAGTTTATATGAAAGTCCTTCATTTCTCAAGTTATATCCATGAAACTTGGTATATGAGCTGCGGGTTAAAAATGAAAACATACGTGTTTCACAGTTTTTCAAAATTCCACCCCCAAAGGGGTGAAATAGGGGTTGAAAGTTTGTATAAAAGTCCATCATTTCTCAAGTTATTTCGATGAATCTTGGTATATCCACGCGGACGAAGTCGCGGGCATCAGCTAGTTATATTATAAATGCGAAAGTTTTGATGGATGTATGTATGGATGGATGGATGGATGTTTGTTACTCAATCACGGCTGAACGGATCTGCATGAAATTTGGCACAGATATAGATTATAGTCTGCTAAGTATATAGAATAGCATAAAGGCTACTTTTATCCCTGAATATTAAGGAGTTCCCGCGGAAACGTGGCTAGGTAGGTGATGGGTTAGCGCCAAAATCCAAATCTCTGATCTCTGTTTCACACTGGAAATGGTTCACATATTTTATGAAACTTTCATTATTATTAAAAATACGATGGTGTTATTTAATACGCATGCCATTTTCGATATATACTTAAAACTAGCTGACGCTCGCGACTTCGTCCGCGTGGATCGAGGTTTTTCGGTTCCGTTCTTCGGTTCCCGCGGGAACTCCTTAATTTTCCGG
Source organism: Erebia ligea (assembly GCA_917051295.2). Lineage (NCBI taxonomy): Eukaryota > Metazoa > Arthropoda > Insecta > Lepidoptera > Nymphalidae > Erebia > Erebia ligea. The sequence continues at coordinate 8,344,136 of OU785241.1, forward strand.
GATAAAAAGTAGCCTATGTGTTATTCCAGACTATAATCTATATCTATGCCAAATTTCATCCAGATCCGTTCATCCGTTGGAGCGTGATTGAGTAACAAACATACATCCATACATCCAAACTTTCGCATTTATAATATTTATTTGATAATATGTTTTTATGAAATGCAAAACGGCATGCAAATTAAAAACACGGAAATTTTTATTAAATTTTTGCAACTTTTGTTATTATTTAAAATATGACGGTGTTATTTAATACGCATGCCATTTTCGGTATATACTTAAAATAATATGTTTTTATGAAATACAAAACGGCATGCAAATTAAAAACACGGAATGTTTATTAAATTTTTTGCAACTTTCATTATTATTTAAAATATGATGGTATTATTTAATACGCATGCCATTTTCGGTATATACTTAAAATAATACGTTTTTATGAAATACAAAACGGCATGCAAATAAAAAACACGGAAATGTTTATTAAATTTTTGCAACTTTTGTTATTATTTATAATATAATGATCATGAGCAACATGCATGCCATTTGTATTTCAGAATTATTTGGTCATTAAATTAATGTTTATCTTTATTAGAAGTAGTTTGAAATCACGGAAAAGCTGTATTGAATTTTCACAACATTTTCCTAATATTTTCCACCCTTGGTCATACGAGGGGTGCATGCCAATTTTCGTAGAGTATATTTGAGATAAAAAAAGTAATTTTTTACAACGGCATGCAATTTGTAAACACGGAAATGTTCTATTTTTTTTTACATTTCTACGTAACCGTTTGAGCCCCGTCGGCCGTTGCGAATTGCATGCCATCAATTATTATAGCTTAAATTTGTTCCAACTACGTTATATTACAAAGGCATGCAGTAGAATGTCACGGCAAAAACTAAAATTCTGTCACAAAGAGAAGCCATTTTGTTTATGACGTGCAAGCGCGCAAGGGCTAGTAACCCCTCTATCTTTCATACTTTAGGGTTAGTTATCAACTCTTAAAAAGGCATGCAGTAGAAAATGGGAGACTATCACCTACGACCATCTCCCGGTCTATAAGGATTTGAATATTTTAGTATGCAGCCTGGTCTTCCTACCGCTTCGCCTTTTATTTTCAAAATATGGCCACTCATAATACCTGTATTAATTATTAACAGCTGATATAAATACCTGAAATAATGACAAAAGTAAAAAAATTAGAAAAATTAAGCTATCAAAGCTGGACTGGTGACGCCATCATTGAGAAGATTATAACTTTGATTGCTTTATTATATCGGAAACCTGGAGCTTTAGAAGATCTTGTCTCATATAATAATTGCTTGTATTAATGCCAGTTATTGATACAGCTCTTATGAATGTCTGCTGTTTCGCAAAAATAAACAAAAATGGTGAAACGGTACGGTACGAGATAAAATATTCACAATCAATTGAACAGATAGGCCGTAAAAGCTTAGCAGACAGTCGGACACACTAACGCTATAGATTTTTACCTTGAAGGCCCTGTTGTAATATGTGATGAGTTTTATTTTCTTTCAAATGCTTAGTGACAAAGACTGTTTCTGTATCAATGGCTGATACAGTCTCCTCTAGAGTCTTAATCCCTCAAAGAACTGCTCTCTAAGGTTCTTAGTATAGAAACATGGTCTACAAATCTCGCTTTTCCATGAAAGGTAGGTAAGGAAAAAATCTTTTGATCGACAGCTGTTAACTTACAAATAAAATGTGTCTCACCTGCTCTATATACAGATATTCTCACAAATAAAATACTTACTTATGTCTAGCATAATTTTATTTGTAACAAAATTAAACATCGTGGTTGCGTGCGTTTTTAAAGCCTATTTTACTGGCAAAAAGAAAAACCTATACTAAATACTTAATATTATAAACTCGGTGATGCCCGCGAATTTGCCCGCGGGGATTAAGGTTTAAATTTTTTAAATAACCTAACCCTTCCCCAAGAAGCAATCTAACTATGTCAAAATTGGTTCAACATATAGGCCCTAGGTAAGAGCGTAGCAGACAGAAAGACACTTTCGCATGTACCTATATATTAAGTATGGACATTGTTGTAAATTTTGCTACCAAAAAAGGTTGAGGTGGGTTCTTTTCAGATCAAGGTACGTTTGGAACCCGAACCCGTTTCGTAGCTATCATTTAGCATTTGTTTTTACTAAGCAAACGGGCCAAAATAAAACGTTTTAAGTTTGACATTAATTATTTCTCGGCACGAAATAAGCGGGCCGAAGTAAGAGTACTAAAATTCTACATCAATGAAAAGAAGACATTAAATGTACGCCATACAGGGGCCGTACTACCAATGCTTAAAGCCATATTGTTTCATTATTGTTGAATTTCGTGTTTCAGAATTATAATCCTTATTTAATGAACGTCAAGGGACGTGACATCAAACTGTCAATTTGAGTAATATTGCTCTTGTATTGCATAAGCGTCGGTAGTATGGGGCCACAGCAATTAAAATGTCTCTCTCATTGAACTCAACGCATCACATCACCTCACTTGTTAATATTCGCGTCAACACGTCGATATCGTTCCATTGACTGAACACGAACAGTAATTGCGTTCACAAATTCAATGCAGAGGCCGGAGAGCTCGCAGAAATATATGAGGAGGTGCTTGATGTTGGCTAAAAGCTTGTGTTTTTTTTTATCCACTACAAGTTAGCCCTTGACTGCAATCTCACCTGCGATGGTAAGTGATGATTCAGTCTAAGATGGTAGCGGGCTAACCTGTTAGGGGTATGGCAGTTATATTAAAACAATACCCCTATTCGCTTTGTTACACGGCATCGTACCAGAACGCTAAATAGCTTAGCGGCACGTTTTTGTCGGTAGGGTGGTAACTAGCCACGGCCAAAGCCTCCCACCAGGCCAACCAGGGAAAATTCAGAAATTATAAATTCCCAAATTGACCCTGCCAGGGATCGAACCCGGGACCTCCGCACTTTAAGACAACAGCGCTCAACACTGCGCTACGGAAGTCGTCGTCGGAGGTGATATTCAGATTTCTATGCTTTCCCTGGTAGTACTGGTTGGAAAGTTTGTAATAATATGATTACTTTACCTTTTCTGGGATTTTGGAAATGGGAAATTGTCCACCACCCAGAAACGCTTGGGTCTCAATGTACCTACAAATGTGTTGGGTCTAGAAATAGAATAGAGACTTTTGTGTGTTGGAGAATTCGCGAATTCTGAGATTTAAACAGCTAATTTGTAACAACATAATCTAAGTCTTAAGATTGACCGATACTTGATAACATGTTTTTAGCTGACGTCAGTTTATTAATAATGAACTAAAACGCACGTCTTCATACAAAATGACCAATAGCGAAGTGATGCTTCACGATATACTTCACTTACCAGTTGCGTTACTTGATAGCATCAATAAAATGTCGTATCGAGTATCGAAACCGATGGCAGGCGGCCAATTAGGAGGTTCAGCTAATGGCCCTGGCACAAAGCCAAGAGGCCAAGATGGACGCTTATACCACAGCTTGGCAAACATACAGTTGAGTAGGTAGTTGAAAAAAAAACCCATGTAATTGAATAACTACATAGACGTATGGTAACATAGGCTAATAATAAAATCTACATTAAAACTAAATTAACTACAAAATTGTTAAATAAATATTATTAGTCAAAAAGCCCACCCCAGGAAGTTCCTGACCGAATAATTAAAAAAAAAAATTTATTAATAAGCGCTTTTTAATTCGTCAAGTGAATTTACTTGTTTCGGAATGTTTCGGTTGCTCTAATAAGATGTTATATATATTAGTAAATATCATATAACATTAATACAGTTTACACAAGTTACACACACATTGCTAGAGCTAGTAATAATTATTGATCATTGCTTGGTATGCATCCGTAGGTACATAGTCGAAATTCCATAGACGCGTACGAAGCGATTTACATAATTCGAACCGTTAGTATATGGAATGCCCTTCTAGCTACCGTTTTCCCCACCGCTTTTAATATAAGTATCAAATCGACGCAAATCAAGATCAGTCGATATCTCCAAATCAAGTATGAATAGGTATCTTCTTAGACAAGCGCGCTCCACCTTTGGCTGCATCACCACTTGCCAGCAAGTCCGACTGTAGCCAAGCGCTACTCTAAAAATCATAGCAAAATCTCATGTTTTTAGTATTTTTAGACATTCTGTTTTGTGGATTAAATAATAGCTGGGAGCCGCTGAAAACAAGCGGCACAAGACCGTGCTCTGTGGCGATCCATGCAGGAGACCTTCGTCCAGCTGTGGACGTCTATAGGTTGAGACGACGACGACGAATTAAATAAAGAAAACATTATTATGATTGTTAAACAGTGTTTAGTGCCATTTAGTGACGTCATTAAAAAGCTACGATACCCTTTTGTGACGTTGTATGGGCTTATCTTTAACACAAGATTTAAGCATAAATTGGTCAATTTTCACGTATAATTACGCTTCACGCATAATTAACCAACTTGCTCGCTAAAAAGGTTGAGCGGACAGGCGTGTTAAGGCGATGTACTCGTATATCGTGTTATATACTTCCATACTAATACGTACGTGTGGATCAAGGTTTTTTGATTTCCGCGGGAACTCTTTAATTTTCCGGGATAAAAAGCCTTTGTACTTCGCCGGGATGCAACCTATCTTTTTACCAAATTTCATCAAAATCAAAGTTGGAAAGTGTGTGAAGTCTGCCAATTCGCACTTGGTAAGCGTGATGGACTATGGTAGAACCCTTCTCATTATGAGAAGAGATTCCAGCTCAGTAGTGAGACAGCAATAGGGTGAAGTGAGAAGTAAATGGGTAATTCACACAAAACTTGTGTAAAAAAGTGGCCGAAATTTAGTCGGGAGGAACATTATGGTTTTTTGTTACGAGTATGAACAGGGTTACTACCATCGCTCAAAGCAGTATTACTTCAAAATGACAATATTATGTCAAGTACCTTGACGTCCCTAAAATAAGGATTATAATAATTGTAAAACACGAACGTCAACAATATTAAAACAATATGGCTTTAACCGATGGTAGCATGCCTCCTGAGCCCCAAAATAACAGTTATCGTTCCGATCTAAACAGCACGTTATATTTTCGACGAGAAATTGTAAAGGTCAATTTTAGTCTGGACACAAATAGCATCGTATATTCGTGGGGATGACGCGAATGGTCTCATATCGAAATGGCGATCTGGGGCGAGGCAAATGGAAATAAATGCTAGATTTGTGGAACTACTGTAGTTCTATTGTTATTTTTAATAGGCTTCGAAATACCCTGATGCAACAAACATAAGGCGTTCGAATTTTCTCTTACATATTATTGAATAGGAAGCGGTGATAGTCCAGTGGTGTAGACTGTAGACACCCGGCTTTCCATTCGACAATTTTTTTCAACCGATTTTGATGAAATTTGGTAGGTTATAATAGGGATAGGTTGCATCCCGGGGAAGGACATAGGCTACTTGTTATCCCGGAAAATTAAGGAGTTCCAGCGTAGGAGGAGTTAACTTTTTCGAGATAAAAAGTAGCCTATGTCCTCCTCCGGGATACAACCTATCTTTATTCCAAATTTCGTCCAAATTAGTTGAAAAGATGGACCGTTAAAGCATAGCAACCACACTTTCGCAATAATAATAATAGTATGGCTTATAACATTTATAAATAATATTGGATAGAATCAGGCGTTACTTTGCGGAAGTTCAAGATTTAGCAAGAAAAAATTTACAATTATTTTGCTATAATCCGCCTACAGAAAAAATCTGTATGGTCAAATATGCAGTTACAAGCGAAGCACCGCTTACCTTCCCAACTAAGCAAGAAAGCCAAGTTCCCAAGCAAGCAATGCCACCACCACTCACATGCACCACCACACAAGACTTTTAAACTACTCTCAACGCACGTTTCGCTCCGACACCGGAGCATCTTCAGGAGATGTCGACTTCACAATGCACGATTGTCTAGTCACACACATTTATAAATAATAGTTATTTAAATAATTTATGCTAGCATTTATCTTGAAAAGGGACGACTGTAATATATTATTTATAGTCAAAGTATAGTCAAGTAGAAAATAACTCACATTATTAGACTTCGAAAGTTAAAAGGATTTTATACCTGTGTCGTAACATCAAATTGTTGATTCCGCCCTCGTCTCACCTACCGGGAAGTCGTTACAGCTTCAGTAACTCAATAAAACTAGAAACTTCTTAGCTTTACTTTGAAAACACTAGTTAGGTAGCTAAAAAATCGTGTAACTATATCGAAGTATCTGCGTGTAAGATACAAAAATTAATGCAATAACGACACATGCCTAGAATCCTATTATATTGAAAGAAAGTTATTAATGTAGTAAATTGGTTACATAGGTACCTACGTTATTGACTTTTGAAAGAACTGCTCCGGATTTCCTTACTGGCTCTTGGTACAATCTGCTTCATAAGATAAATCTCATTAAATCAAGTTCTCATCAATCATCGTGATCAATTAATTATTATAGTTGTTCAGCGTGAAGTTAAATCGTATTTTAATTTAATTGTCTCAATTCAAATTTTTAACAAAACTGCACGATAAATAAAATTAAATACAAGGTGTGGCAATTCAATTAGTAATTTTTAATTTTGTAATAGTAATTTACTAAGTTATAATACCGATATGAGTCTATTATAGTTACTCGAAACAAACTTCTATTTATTTATTTATTAATAATGTATATTGACTGCCTCGTTGGTCTAGTGGCATGTTTGACTGCGGCTGATGAGGTCCCGGGTTCGAGTCCCGGGTCGGGCCATAATTAATTGGGGTTTTCCGATTAGAAATTCTCAGTACTAGGCTGGAGTTAGGAAGTTGGCGGTGTTTCACCCCCGTGCCTCGGAGAGCACGTTAAACCGTCGGTCCCGGTTATTATCACTAACATGATAATAGTCGTTAAAGCCCGCCAACCCGCATTGGAGCAGCGTGGTGGGTCTAAGCTCTAATTCCCTCTCTCCTATGAGAGTGGAGGCCTGTGCGCAGCAGTGGGACGTTAATGGGCTGAAGAAGAGGTGGTGGTGGTGGTGGAACTTACCTACTTAGTTTATTTTGCAAGGAATTCTTTGGTAGCCCAAGTTAGATATCTAGGTCGACCCAAGAGAAGTCGGTATTGATTTTCTTTTATGAGAAAGCATTAAAAGTGTAAAAATAAAAGTATGAGATGAATATCTACGGTAAGTTTTAAAAGCCTATAGCGCTAATGATTGATGGTTTGCTGAGTTGTGGGGAGATTTTGTTCACTTACTAATGGGAATGTCTATAAAAGATATGATGGAAGAGGGAGCAAATTAATTAGATTGCTTTCATTAAGAGCTGATATTTTCAATTTAAAAATTGATTATCGATACTAATATTATAAATACGATGGTGTGTCTGTCAGTCCATCCATCAGTCCGTCTTCTCCGTTTTCAACCAACCAACTTTGAAGAAATTTGGTAGGTATGGGGCTTGCATCCTTGAGAAGTCTACATTTTATCCCGAAATGTCAAAGATATCCCACAGGATATTTACAACAAAATCCATACGGATGACACCGCAGTTATGTCCTTAGTATCAAATGAAGTCAAAATTGGTTGAAAACATGAGCCTTGAAAACGTAGTAGACAAACAGACCCACTCTCGCATGTTAGTATTAGGATTTATTCCCAAATTGATCCCACACCCGGAACCTTCTAAAAATAGGAAGTAAGGAAGACAAAATAATATCAGCGAATAATACGCTAGAGAGGTCTTCAAAGGGAGTTAGAGCATTTATGTAGTGTTGAAAGTCAACTTAATTACATTGTAGCTGCCTATATTGCTTCGTTCGATGCATTTTAGGATTTTTTAGAATGCCTTTGTACCGCGTCAGCCTCATGAATATGAGAGGTTCATGCAAAGAAACTACTTGAAAATTCATAGGGAGGGTTAAAGCGGCAACGTAATGAAACAAATGCATACGTAATTTTATCTATACAACCTTCTGTTTTGAAAATTTTAGACAATTCTGCATAGCTGCATAGCTGCAAGCTGCTTTATTTAAAAAAGCCTCGAATAGCGCCACGTCCTCGGCTTTGCTTCTTCCATCGGATATTACTCAGCCGTCAATTGCTTTATTTAAAGCCTGGACAGCAATGTTTGATTAGGCACAGGCTCTTTCACTTAATACTGATGTGTACTGTGTATAACTATAAACCTCGTAGAAGCTCTACGCCAACTGCTACGCAGTTGCTAGGCAGTTATTAATATTGGCACTGGTGTGTACTGTGTATAAAACTCGTAGAAGCTCTACGCCAAGTGCTACGTAGTTGCTATGCAATTGATACTGATGTGTACTGTGTATAAGCCTCGTAGAAGCACTATGCCAACTGCTACGTAGATGCTACGCAATTAATACTGATGTGTACTGTGTATAAAACTCGTAGAAGTTCTACGCATTTGCTACGCAATCAATTAATATGGGTAAGGTTTATAGATTGAATAATTATAAAAAGCATACAAAGTTCAAACTATAAACGACAAAAAGTACGTTAAAAAATATCATAGCTACATTAAAAGCGGTACTAAACTATTTGAATTAATGTTAATTTTTTTCCTACCATTTTATAAAGCGGACACAGCCAGCCAAGCACTATCAACAAGACAAATCTTGCTCGCGTATTTTGAATCAATTATAAGAAGTTTTTATGAGTGCTCGCAATTTATTTTCTAATAAGCCTGGGAATTTCTCAATTGGCTTTGGTCTAGTCTGGGAACCTTTAGCCGTGATAAGTTAGGTACTACTAAACCGGCAAATAATGCTACAAACGATGATGCGTTCCATCAAACGATTATGGGCTGGTATGACTTTTATATTTAAAACTATCATACTCCTTCCAGATAAGACCACTCCCATCTTACTGCATCATCGTTTATCACAAAAAAAGTTGCATAAGTCGCGAGGAAATTGTCACAATCATTGTGCTTGGGCCCCAGAGCAAACGAACCGCGAACTCCCCCGGGATAAAATTAAGGCTGCGGAAGTAACGCGAAACGACCCCTAATTTGTAACTTCTCTAAATCTCAAGTTATCTGGGATAAGTTATTGCTTTTAGCCAAATTTAGCAGATATGTTCTCAATTTAGCTGCCTCCTTAGGGACATGATAGCAAGATGAAAGGGCGTGTGCATAGGTCAACTAAATATAAAATAATACTTAATATAAAATGTTACGTTAGGCGGTTTTTTAAAATAAATATAACTAGTATTTTTGTTTAAATTATTTTTTATCACTTTTAGTGATTAGACCGCCCTTGCGCACTTTGTTCTTTTCTCTATGCATTTTTATGTATATGATAAAGAGTTTATCTGTCTATCTACCCATCTATTTTTGACTGACTGAGAAAAACAGTGTTTGTACAGTCTTTGCATTAATGCATTATGCAATTGAAATAATGTTTTCCACCGCGACATCCGCGACAACGACTGCGTAATTTAAGATTAACGTGGGAAGTCTTTGGTTTTCCAGGATAAAAATATCGTTATACAGCTACTACATGTTAAATTTATCAACATACCAGTGAAAGTATCGTTTGGTCATCTCTATAATGACGTAATTTCGCATTTATAGTTTTTTTTTTTGGAAAATGGATATGGATGTCTCAAAGACATAGATTGAACTTTTAAAGACATTTTCGGGTTTATTTTATTCCACGTTTACGTCTTCTAAGTCTTTGATTTTCTGAGATTAAAAGTATCCTTTGAATTTCACACACCTTTTCTAAACCTTTTGTATATTATTATAATATAATATGCCATTTTATGATGTTGAACTTATTTCTATACACGCTCGAGTTTCCTAACACAATATTTGAGAGTAAATTAGTTTAGTAGTAGACGTAGGTATATGACAGCTTAGTTCGCTCGTGTCAGCAACTCTTTGATGGAATACGTCGAAAAGGCCTAAATAAGGGCGTGATCTGAAATTTAACATAGGCTTCAGTATAGTAAGTAAATCAAATTATTTTATGAAAATGTAGGATCTAAACTAAATAAATAAAGTTAACATCAAGCTTAGAATGGGAAACCACTTTGAAAAATAATTTGGTATACCTTGCCTGTTCTTCTCGGTAGAATCTGCTTTCCGAACCGGTGGTAGAGTCTTAACATTTCATAAGTGGCACAAGTTGGTCTACGTTAAATAAATAAATCATTTATCATTACGACCTCTCTGTAGACATGTCAAATTATGCAGTACGCGTGCCTTATAGGGTTTGATTATTTTGACTTACCTACCATCCCTCCATTTTTGAAGTGAAAACTTCTTTAGCCGCGTTGAGCACTTTTTGGTAGGGGAAAATCTTATGGGTTCGCGTCACCGACATGCTAATGTTAATTGTATTTCTATCGCTGAGTTGCATGAAACTATTTTAAAAATTATTTAAGTGTTGATTAAACTAATTAAATCACAAGACTCCATACGATTCTTGCGATTAAATTAGTCTAAGTACCACTTAAATTTTTGTATTTGTTTCGTGCAACTCAGCGTTAATCTATTAGTATATACATCTATAGAGTGGCGCATGCGCAGCGGCCTGTGTACACGAATACATATACATATATACGTATACACGTATAACAAGCACATCGTATATACGAATTTACGAATACTTTTTGGATGGATGAAATCTTGTGAGTTCGCGTCACCGACATGCGCATACTTGTTAGTAAAGATTCATTAATTTAAAAAGGTTCTACTGAGTTTATTACGCTAAAAGGTATAGATTTTTTTTTTTTTTTTTTTTTTTTTTTTTTTTTTTTTTTTTTTTTTTTTTTTTTGTTTGGATAAGGATTGCTTAAAATTTTATTCATAGTATTAAAACTTAATACAATATTAAAATGCTAAAAACTAAATATTAAACTAACTAAAAAATAAATTTAAAACAAATCCTTATATAATTAATACCTACTAACAATAAAATAAAAATAAAAATAAACCCCTTATTCATAGTATTAAAACTTAATACAATATTAAAATGCTAAAAACTAAATATTAAACTAACTAAAAAATAAATTTAAAACAAATCCTTATATAATTAATACCTACTAACAATAAAATAAAAATAAAAATAAACCCCTAATCAAAAAGACCACCCCTGGTTGCCCCTGGGCCAAAGGTACCCATCAAGCTTGCAGCATTGCCACGCTGAATGGCGATGGATAACCTTTGAACCAGGTAGGAACCAGAACGTGGGTCGCAGCCCCTCTCCCTCAGACGACGCCCGATCTCTTTTATAAAATTTTTTGCTTCCCCACCCCAGCATCCCATCGTCTCCACCGCCAGTGGGACAAATAAATATTGGCCCAAGAGTGGCGCATACTTGGCCTTCTTCCTCGCGGCAGCGGATTCTGCAGCGGCACCAGCTAACCGTGACGTACGGCTAAGATGGCTTGGTGCCAAAGTACAGGCGCAAGTCGCGTCCCACAACAGGCATTTCCCTTTTTGCCAAGGGACAAGAGTTAAACCATCTGGACGTTTACCGTCCGTGCGGCACAAGCCAGGTGGTTCGATCGTGCAGGGCACGTTAGCCGAAATGAGTGCTCTACGGACGATATCGTTCAGGGCGTGATGACGTGGGAACCTACCTGAGCAACGACAGCAACTCAAAGCATGATGACCGTTGGCTTCCACCAAGGAACCGCAGATGCATCGATGGGGTTCGCAAACATTGCAGCCCAATCGGAAAGCCACTGCCACACGAAGAGAATCGCTATCGAGGAGAGTGCCCAGGTTCGGAGATGGTAAAGCATATAACCACGCACCAGACTCCGACTTCGACACGGCCCTTAGCCTTGCCAGATCAGCACCCGCTGCATGGTCTACAAGATGTTTTAATGTGGCCTCTGAGGAAATGTTGTTGTAGGAATAGATATTGGATTAAAATAGGCTATGTCTCCGTTTGACGGGTCGTTTCGCTACGGAATTGAATACGATATTTATAGCCGACATTATAGTCCAAATCAAGCCTGAGTAATCAATTTATGTAGTAGTTTATCCTACTTATATAACTACATTTATTCATTTACCAACACATAAAATAAATTCATAACAAACGATCAGAAATAATGTATCTTTAGAAAAATACACACTGTCCAGAATTATCATTTATATAGACACTGAATTTCCAAGCTAAGCTGTTTGACTAAACAAGCCAGTCACGTAGACACAATTCTGAGAAACAAAAATAACAAAGAAGAAAAGAGCAACTGCTGAGTTTCTTGCCGGCTCTTCTCAGTAGAATACTTTCCGAACCGGTGGTAGAATCTTAACGTTTCATAAGTGACACAAGTTGTCCTACGTGAAATAAATAAATCATTTATCATTTATCATTATCATTATCATTCAACATTTTTTTAAATAGTCCTCTAGTCGCATTTTTAGGGTTCCGTAGCCAAATTTGGCAAAAACGGAACCCTTATAGATTCGTCATGTCTGTCTGTCTGTCTGTCTGTCTGTCTGTCCGTCCGTATGTCACAGCCACTTTTTTCCGAAACTATAAGAACTATACTGTTAAAACTTGGTAAGTAGATGTATTCTGTGAACCGCATTAAGATTTTTACACAAAAATAGAAAAAAAACAATAAATTTTGGGGGTCCCCATACTTAGAACTGAAACTCAAAAATTTTTTTTTCATCAAACCCATACGTGTGGGGTATCTATGGATAGGTGTTCAAAAATGATATTGAGGTTTCTAATATCATTTTTTTCTAAACTGAATAGTTTGCGCGAGAGACACTTCCAAAGTGGTAAAATGTTGGTCCCCCCCCCCGTAACTTCTAAAATAAGAGAATAATAAAACTAAAAAAAATATATGATGTACATTACCATGCAAACTTCCACCGAAAATTGGTTTGAACGAGATCTAGTAAGTAGTTTTTTTTTAATAATTTAAAACTTGCTACAGGTTTGTACGGAACCCTCGGTGCGCGAGTCCGACTCGCACTTGGCCGGTTTTTTATTTTATTTATTTAAAAACAAGTATACATTTCCATTTTGACTGCCTCGTTGGTCTAGTGGTTCGGCCATGTTTGACTGCCATGGTGGTCATGTTTGACTGCGGCCGACGAGGTCCCGGGTTCAAGTCCCGGGTCGGGCCATAATTATTTGGTTTTTCTGGCTAGAAATTCTCAGTACTAGCCCTTATCTAGGAAGTTGGCGGTGTTCACCCCCGTGCCTCGGAGAGCAAGTTAAGCCGTCGGTCCCGGTTATTATCACTACTAACATGATAATAGTTGTTAAAGTTCGCCAAGCCGCATTGGAGCAGCGTGGTGGGTCTAAGCTCTCATTCCTCTCTCCTATGAGAGTGGAGGCCTGTGCCCAGCAGTGTGACGTTAATGGGCTGTAGTGGTGGTGGTGGGTGAATACATTTCCAAACATAACATCCATACTTCCATACTAATATTATAAATGCGAAAGTGTGTCTGTCTGTCTGTCTGTCTGCTACGCTTTCCCGGCCCATCTTTTCAACCGATTTTTCTGAAATTTGGTATAGAGGTAGGTTATATCCCGGGGAAGGACATAGGCTACTTTTTATCCCGGAAAATTAAGGAGTTCCCGCGGGAATCATCTAGTTTTACAATATCGGTGTAACAAAAATCTGATCGGGTTTATCCGTACAGCGTTACGGTGTAACAATTTGATTAGGTTGTTATTTTAAAAAACCAAGCGATATCTTGTTGTTGGACTCCCCGTAAGTACATAGATCCTTTCGCTATGCTATCATACAAATATTATAAATGCGAAAGTGTGTTTGTTTGTTGGTTTGTCCTTCAATCACGCCGCAACGCAGCAACTGATCGATGTGATTTTTGGCATGGGTAGGTACAGTTGAGGACCTGGAGAGTAACATAGGCTACCATTTATCGTCGCTGGCATCAGCTAGTTTAAAATAAAAAGACATATTTCGTGAGTGGGATTCGAACCCGCGACATCTTGCTTCCGACGCGGCTCTTATCCCGCTGAGCAACTGAGACTTACTTGAAATGGTTCAAAATGTTCAACACTAACTAAAATGATTATTATACAGGGTACTCTTTCTTTCTCTCCATCTAAGAGAGAGAAAGGAGTTAATCGCTTTTTGTCACGAACGATTTTTTCAGGCCAGTAGGGCTAGCATGCGCACAACGAGTAAAATTATGTCTACCCGTTATCTCTATTTTGTCTACCGAAGCTAACATGGTTACATGGTTTTAAAAGTAGAGGTAAAACTTAAAAGTAATATTTCTTAATATGTGGTATTTTTCTCTGCCCTTACATGCTGACATTTTTTTTCGTTTCGTAATATACCGGATTTTGTGCATGTGGGTAAACGAGAAATCAGCCGGCATCGACAAGATCTCTCTCTCTCGTCACGAGATATCTCGTAGCAACGTGCGCATGCTAAGCCTGTAGGTCCCCGCGATTTATCCCTGTTCAATATATCGATAGATTAAACATAGGTTTAATATTGAAACCGGATGTAAGAAGATTAGAAGTTAGAAGTTCAAATATGCAAATTGCGACAAATTCCGTATTTACTATGAAAACGTGCCCAAAACGGCGTACGATGCGAAATCAGTAACGCTTTTCGATGTTGATTTTATCCTAAACGGCATATTATACGGGTAGAGATAAAATTTTAACGCCCATTGCCGTACTTGCATTAAGGTTTTAAGGCTTTTAAACTTGTATGTATTACGTTGCTCATTATTATAATATGGTTACATGAAGGTAACATATGTCACAAACATCGATATTTTACACTTTATTATCACCGAGCAACTCCAATGAATGAATGAATGAATACCGACCGCCGGATCCTCGCCTTCCTCCTTACATTTTTTTCACTCTTCGCGCCATCGCGATTGGTCAATGCAACCTCGCTTACTAATCGCGAATGATTACCAACATAAAACAAGTGTTGCCATACTGAAAGAATGGCAACACTCTCACTATGGCTTCACTAGAAAATAATAATTTTGTTACATCACGACACATTTAATATTGAATTGAACATGCTTATGACACAAGCAACTCGGCAAAAAACAAATCGAATGAATACCCAAAAGGGGTGTAATGGGGGTTGGAAAATCAGCATTTAGGTTATTAGTTTTAAATAATAAAAAACTGCATAAGCTATATAATTATGTATACTGTAGCCTTTTGCAGCAGGAAAATTTCATAATCTCATAATGTAATCAGAAATTGTACACGGACTAAGTCGCGGGCGACCACTAGTCTCATATAATTACAAAGTGTATAAACACAACAATCTGATTTTAGAAAGTAAATTTATTGTGTGTGTGTGAATTGTATATAACGAGACTTTAATCTTGAAATGCACGTTTCCAAAAGAAAGTCGAGTCTCTCCAAATCCAATAACTCGAAAGTAGGTATCCACCCGCGCCATACCACGAATTCCATTTCAGCATGGAAATCCAATTTTAGGACATTCTTGTCTGATCGACGCTTTAAGTACTCGCTGGTAAAATCTCTCAGACTTTGAGTGAATGTGTAAATATGCGTAAATAGATCGAAACGTGAATGTTGCGTGAAATACACCCACATATTTTTTTACCCTTCTAAAAGTCAAATAATATAATTGTTCAAATTATAACAACGAAATACGGATTTGATGTTGATAAATTACAGCATCTTAAAACGAAAGCTATGAGTGTTCCAAACGCGCCATGAGCTGAGAAGAGCCAATAACAAACTAATTTGGACATTTTATGATATCTACCGTCGATTTCTACATCCGAATACAGCATTGTAAAATTTCCAATCTATATACTAGTAACTTTTCTCTATATTAATAAATATCAAATAATGCTGAATTTTTTATTTTTATTTTTTATTTAAGGTTTACTAGCGATTTTTACATCGAAATATTTAGTATAAGTACATGCAAGATACAAACATTCACAATGTGTAAAAATCATATAAAAGTAATAGTCCAGGCGAATTAGCTTGTATTGAAACGAAAAAAAACAAAATTGTTAACAGGATGGGAACAGTTGGAAATGGTAAAGTGGCGTATAATAAACGTAAAAAAAAAAAATGCGTGAGCAGGAGTGTTTCCAGATTTATTTAGGGGATGAAAAGGGGAAGAATTTTGGATTATTGCGATTTCCGGCGAAAGTTGACGTCGGAGAGAAAAGTGACAAACAGAAAAGTTGTAGATCATAAAAAGATCTACAACTTTTGTTTGAATGATTTTTTCACATAACCTCAAAATCTCCAAGTAAAATGCGAAAAACCGCTTTTATCGTTTTTTATTTTTCATTTACACAAAGATAATTTTATTTTGACGAAACTTGGTGAAAGTATACCTTTTTGTGTCTGAAATATTCACAAATTTTTTCAGATAAAAATATTCAAAGACTTCCGAGATAATCACGTTTTTCGGCCCAAAAAAATATTTTTCAAATTAAATTTCTCCTTAAGAAAATTGTCGTAGCGACTTCTTTCAAGTCGCAAGTTTTTCGTTATGAGTTATTCTTTCTTGTGAAATAATAAAAAAATACAGTCCCCATTTAAAAACATGCTCAAAAATTGGAAAAATCAAAAAATGAATTTTGCCACCATCTTTTTTTACTAAATGTTAATAATTTGTTTAAATTGTCAAATAATTCTTAAAAACTAATTGCACTATTCAATTGTACGGAAAAAAATACAAGAGATCCTTAGTTTTATTATTTGATAAAAAACCCTATTTTATATTTACATTAACAATTAGTAAATTAATGAACCTTCATTAATCTAGGTTTTTTTTAATACATTTGTAAATTGATCATCTCTTTCTTCAATATCGCTTCTATTTGTAATTTCATTATCTTCTTCTTCTTCAATATCGCTCGCATAACCTGAGGATTCTTCTGATAATTGATTTTCAGTGATTAAGCAAAGGCCCGGCTGCTCCTTTTCAGCAGCATTATATATCTTCGGATTCATCGAAATCTTCTGAAATTTTTTCAACATTCAAACAATTGTCTGAACCACGACATTTTGTACATAAATCAGTACATCAAAGCCCGTGCTTTCGACAACCACATCTGTTGCCTTCACAACCGGTTTCACAGCTACAAGAAATTATTTTTAATAATTCGTCAGATATGACAGAATCTTCAGTAAAACGTGGCATGAGAATTTTCAAATTATCGACAATAACTTCTTTCCAGCCCCACCTTGTTGGTGTTGTTTCGTTAAATTATTATCAAATTATGCAAACAGGATCGTCCATACTGCTAATCTGTAATACATATAATCAAGTATATAAGTTTACGCCCATACTGCTAATCTGTAATACATATAATCAAGTATATAGAGAAAAAACATTTAAGGGGGACATAACCTAATAACTAACTATATATAATAACTAGTATGGCGCGTGGGTGCGCGGCCCGCTAGCGGACCGCGTGGTGGACCGCGTGGCCCACTGTGATCCACTGTCTACTTACTCGCTGTCCTAATATCCTGGTTTACTGTCTACGTGTTTGACGACCTCCGTGGCGCAGTGTTGAGCGCTATTGAATTAACGTGCGGAGGTCCCGGGTTCGATCCCCGGCATGGTTTGGAAAATTTATAATTTCTGAATTTCCCTGGTCTGGCCTGGTGGGAGGCTTCAGCCATGGCTAGTTACCCTACCGGCAAAGACGTGCCGCCAAGCGATTTAGCGCTCCGGTACGATGCCGTGTAGAAACCGAATAGGGGTATGGGTTTAATAAAACTGCCATGCCCCTAACAGGTTAGCCCGCTACCATCTTAGACTGCATCATCACTTACCATCAGGTAAGATCGCAGTCAAGGGCTAACTTGTAGTGGATAAAAAAAAACTGAACAACACTGCTATGCTAGTGAGCACAGTGGAAACGTCAGCACGCCAAGCGTCCGACGTAAAAGAAAATTCTCATAAAGGAAAAAACATAAAACAAATCTGGCTTTCCTAATGGCAAACCGACAATAATTCTTCCATAAAGAAATAAAGAACAAATCTTGTAAAAAAAACCATATCAAAATCATGCATATTTCCTAACTTCTTGTACTCTCTTCAATGTTCGTAGATTCTGCCATCTTATTTTTTTCTGCTCATCAAGTAGACTTTCTGGCCCTGATAATTTTCTACCCAAAAACCTCTCTTCCATCTTTTAAATAATGTCTGAGATAGCCGCTATCTTGAATCCGCCATTTTGGATATTTTTTTCAGCTCACTGCCAATTGTATGAAGTTTTGAGTATTTTTTGTTTGAGCAGCCCCTACCTATCTTTAATACCCTGACCGTGCTCCTCACACATCATCCGAACCTTCGACCATCATCTCTCTCCATATTTTTTTCTCCGAACCATTCGTCAAAATGAGAATTCTTCTATTAAAACAAACTTTGAAAAGGATATATCCGCCATATATTTTCTATGGAAAAATAAATTCCGCCATCTTGAATTTTTTTCCTGTTCATCAAGTAGACCCTCATGTCATGATCATCTTTTGCCAAGAAACCACTCTTCCATCTTTTATACTCTCCGAGATAGACACTGACGAAATTTGTATGGCGGCCATATTAAATCTGCCATTTTGAAATTTTTTTCAGCTCACTGTCAATTGGATGAAGTTTCGAGTGACATTTGGTCGAGCACCGCCCACCTATCTTCAATACCCTTTTCTATGGAAAAGTAAATTCCGCCATTTTGATTTTTTTTCCTGTTCATCAAGTAGACCCTCATGTCCTGATCATCTTTTGCCAAGAAACCACTCTTCCATCTTTTATACTCTCCGAGATAGACACCGAAGAAATTTGTATGGCGGCCATCTTAAATCCGCCATTTTGAATTTTTTTTTCACTCACTGTCAATTGGATGAGGTTTCGAATGACATTTGGTCGAGCACCCCCCACCTATCTTCGATACCCTGGCTGGTGCTCTTCATCCGTCTTCGAAATCCTCAATCATCAGCTCTCTCTGTATTTTTCCTCTTAATGAATTTTTGTCTTCTATACGAAACGATGAGTGAAAAAAAAAATGTTCATACAAAATTTTACAGGAGAGGTGATCAATGAGTCAGTCAGCACGAGCAGCTATATATATATTAACTAGTATGGCGCGTGGTTGCGCGGCCCGCTACAGCGGACCGCGTATTGTACCGCGTGGTCCACTGTCTACTTACTCGCTGTCCTACTATCCTGCCCCCCGATTATGTAAGAATGGCCGATCAAATCGTCAAAGTTCGGCGTCAAAGTAAAATAAACCATAACAGCATTAAATTATAGCTCAATTTCGAACACGAAATTGAGCTCTAATTCAATGGTGTTATGGTTTATTTTACTTTGACGCCGAACTTTGACGATTTGATCGACCATTCTTACATAATCGGGCAGCTGATTTACTGTCTACGTGTTCTGATCTGAAGTACACACTGCTATGCTAGTGAGCACAGTGGAAGCGCCAGCACGCCAAGCGTCCGACGTAAAAGAAAATTCTCATAAAGGAAAAACATAAAACAAAGACCACCAACCTTCCGCCTCTCCCTTTTTGTTCAAGCAGCCCCTAAGTAGGTACCTATCTTTAATACCCTGACCGTGCTCCTCACCCATCATCCGAACCTTCGATCATCATCTCTCTCCATATTTTTTTCTCCGAACCATTCGTCAAAATGAGATTTCTTCCATAAAAACAAATCTTGAAAAGGAACCGTAGTCTTGCATAGTTCTACACTAATTGTAGCCTCTTCAATATTCGCCATACATTTTCTATGAAAAAATAAATTCCGCCATCTTGAATTTTTTTCCTGTTCATCAAGTAGACCTTCATGTCCTGATCATCTTTTGCCAAGAAACCACTCTTCCATCTTTTATACTCTCCGAGATAGACACCGACGGAATTTGTATGGCGGCCATCTTAAATCCGCCATTTTGAATTTTTTTTTCAGCTCACTGTCAATTGGATGAAGTTTCGAGTGACATTTGGTCGAGCACCCCCCACCTATCTTCAATACCCTTTTCTATGGAAAAATAAATTCCGCCATCTTGAATTTTTTTCCTGTTCATCAAGTAGACCCTCATGTCCTGATCATCTTTTGCCAAGAAACCACTCTTCCATCTTTTATACTCTCCGAGATAGACACCGAAGAAATTTGTATGGCGGCCATCTTAAATCCGCCATTTTGAATTTTTTTTCAGCTCACTGTCAATTGGATGAAGTTTCGAGTGACATTTGGTCGAGCACCCCCCACCTATCTTCGATACCCTGGCTGGTGCTCTTCATCCGTCTTCGAAATCCTCAATCATCAGCTCTCTCTGTATTTTTCCTCTTAATGAATTTTTGTCTTTTATACGAAACGATGAGTGAAAAAAAAAATGTTCATACAAAATTTTACAGGAGAGGTGATCAATCAGTGAATCAGCACGAGCAGCTATATATATATAAATAAATAAAAGTGTCGCAATAACAAAGCTTATATTGACTGTGAAGACGCTACAAGAGGCGTCCAGTTATTTAATTCAAATAATAGTTTTATTTATCATACTCCAAATTTGTATGCTTGTATCAATAAAATGCCTTGTTGTATCAATGAAATTCCGTATTGGGAATAATGGCGACTTCTGCGTCTCCAGCTGGCTTGTGATGCGTGTGAAACGACACTGTGAGGCAGTCTGATCCTCTCCTTGGGTACCCTACTACCCTGGGACCGGCCCAGCTGTTCTATATAGCTGAAAGAGAGGCGAGGGACTAGGAGGAGATGACAGCGGTTCCTGTATGGAATCTAGTATACTAAACACGGGCAGCAGGAGATTTAAATGAAAAATCATTATTCGACTTTATATGTTCATAGTAATACTGTTCAAAATTGAAATATCTAATCCAATAATGAAACAAAGAGTCTTTTGTATTTTTTTCCGTACAATTGAATAGTGCAATTAGTTTTTAAGAATTATTTGAAAATTTAAACAAATTATTAACATTTAGTAAAAAAAGATGGTTGCAAAATTCATTTTTTGGTTTTTCCAATTTTTGAGCATGTTTCTAAATGGAGACTGTATTTCTTTATTATTTCACAAGAAAGTATAACTCAAAACAAACAAATTGCGACCTGAAAGAAGTCGCTAAAACAATTTTCCTAAGGAGAATTTTAGTTTGAAAAATATTTTTTTGGGCCGAAAAACGTGATTATCTCGGAAGTCTCTGAATATTTTTATCTGAAAAAATTTGTGAATATTTCAGACACTAAAAGGTATACTTTCACCAAGTTTCGTCAAAATAAAATTATCTTTGTGTAAATGAAAAATAAAAAACGATAAAAGCGGTTTTTCGCATTTTACTTGGAGATTTTGAGGTTATGTGAAAAAATCATTCATACAAAAGTTGTAGATCTTTTTATGATCTACAACGTTTCTGTTGTACACTTTTCTCTCCGACGTCAACTTTCGCCGAAAATCGCAATAATCCAAAATTCTTCCCCTTTTCATCCCCTAAATAAATCTGGAAACACTCCTGCTCACGCATTTATTTTTTTTACGTTTATTATACGCCACTTTACCATTTCCAACTGTTCCCATCCTGTTAACAATTTTTTCCTAGTAATAGTGTAACTTGCCTGGTCTATAAAGACAACATGCAAAATGTGTGTAATGCCAAACTAGATGGCCAGGATCGCCTGATTGTAAGGCCACGATTACAAAGTTTTCACGTAAGTAGACCACGAAAGTAACTTTCATAACTAACATCTGCATGGGTACGCTATTTACAAGACTGTTTGCATTTCGTAAGTTCCTCATACTAACGACTTACGTGAGTTAAATTTACAAGGGTAATCGTGACCTATTTAGGCAACATACCTCTGTACCGAATTTCGTGTCAATCTTTTTTTTTATTTTTTATCAACTACAAGTTAGCCCTTGACTGCAATCTCACCTGATGAAGTGATGATGCAGTCTAAGATGGTAGCGGGGTAATCTGTTGAAAAGATGGGCTGGGAAAGCGTAGCAGCCAGACAGACACACGTTCGCATTTGTCTAAGTATTAGAATGGATTTGTCTAACCGCCCGACCGTCAAAGACGAAAATTGTCGGGCTGCCTTTCTGGAGTATGCCATTAAGATTGTCCAAACAGCCGACAGGGCAAATGGATCAACTATTTAATAAAATATTTATTTTTAAGACTAGTATAGTTAATAAAAATAGGCATGGGGCTACAAAATAGTTCGTTTAGTTGTAGTTATCATTTTTTATTTATTAATTGTCATTTAGTGTGTTTTCGTACTAAAAGTTCACCAAAGTCCACCTTTTTTTTTTTTTTTTTTTTTTTTTTTTTTCTTTTCGAGGTGGAAATCTGCGTCAGATACCCGATCTCCGGGGGGAGAGTGCGGGTGATGTGGGGTTTTTACCCACTAAAACCCCCTCGGTGGCCATCCTCTGAGCAAAATGGGAATCTCCGGGAACTCTCAAAGAACATGCGCCGGAGACTCCCTTGCGCGATGCCCATTGGGCTCGTCCTGTCATTTCATCCCTGATTTCATGCATCACACATGAAATCATGGTGGTACGGCAGCTTCTGCCACAAGAAAGCCACCGTCTTCCGCATATATTTTATGGAGAAAGAGCGGCCAAAGCCTCACTTTCAGCCGTCCCTTTGTATGTCAAAGACCAAAGTTCACCTACAAAGCTTTTTAAACGGTACTCGATGTTTTAAAACCCGGCTATGGAAATGAAAGGCTTCGGCTCAACGAAACCGAAAGTCGATTTCCTTTTGCAAGTAAATTTCCAATTATCGCTCCTGCGCTGCTTTCGTAAGCTTTTAAATGAAAAAAGTTTATCCTTGGTTTTTGTGTTTTCTTCGGCACTCGTTTTAATCGTGTGTGTTTTTATGCAAATTTTCTGTTCTAGCTTCGGATTGGTAGGATAAATAAAATAAAAAGCTTAGTCCGGTTAGGCGTTTGTAACTTTCGTTTTATGTTCACGTTAGTAATTAATAACCTCACATTTTTTTTCTTACTAGATGATGACTGCGACTTCGTCCGGATGGCCGCGACTTCGTCCTCGTGGATTTTAAGGTTTTTTGATACCCGCGGGAAATCTATAATTTTCTTTTTAATATATTAATATACTAGCTGATGCCCGCGACTTCGTCCGAGTGGATTGAGATTTTTTTGTTCCCGCGGCTTTAATTTTCCGGAATAAAAAGTTGCCTATGTCTTATTCCAGACTATAATCTCTGTGCCAAATTTCCAAATCCGTTCAGCCGTTCTGGCGAGATTAAGTAACAAACATCCATCCATCCATCCATACATCCAAACTTTCGCATTTATAATATTAGTATAGATTAATATTGTTTGTATTGATTACCTACTTTATAAATTTGCACGACAGCAATGACGAAACAAGTCTGTTCTTTAATAAGTCTGTCATCTTAATTATGACAAATTATTACAATGTTTCTTGCCAATAAACGATTGATTGATAGTCATCTAGCTCACAACAATACTTCAACCTGAAAATACCTTTCGAATTTTCGAAAATTCGTACAAGAGTTTATTTTCAATCGCAGCGCCGTCACACGAGACGTGGGCGCGGAAATGGGAAATCTCACGTGTAATGGGAATTCCGCACTGGTTTTCAAACGCGCCGCTCGACTGTGAGTTTCTGATTCCGATTGTGTTTGGTATGTTGAGCGGCTTTGTTAGATAGAAATCAGATACTTATTACTATTACTAGCTGATGCCCGCGACTTCGTCCGCGTGGATTTAGGGGTTTTGGTTCCCGCGATCTATTCAACTTTCTTGTTTCAGAGAAATTCATTAAACGCGTGTAAGTATAGTGTAGCTAACAACAATGCTAGAACCTGCAGTGACCTTTCGAATAAGTTCGTACAAGAGTTTATTTTCAATCGCAGCGCCGTCACACGAGACGTGGGCGCGGAAATGGGAAATTTCACGTGTAATGGGAATTCCGCACTGGTTTTCAAACGCGCCGCTCTACGTAGAGTTTCTGATTTCGATTGTTTGTGGTATGTTGAGCGACTTTGTTTGTTAGAAAGCAGATACTTAAACCTATTACTATTACTAGCTGATGCCCGCGACATCGTCCGCGTGGATTAAGGTTTTTATGATTTCCGCGGGAACTCTTTAATTTTCTTGTTTCAGAGAAACTCAATAAACGCGTATTAGTATAGTGATTTAGCTAACAATAATACTTGAACTTAAAAATACCTTTCGAATAACCTCGTTCAAAAGTTTATTTTCAATCAGCGCCGTCACACGAGACTTGGGCGCGGAAATGGGTAACCGCACGTGTAATAGGAATTCCGCACCGGCTTTCAAACGCGCCACTCGACTGTACCTGAAGTTTCTGATTCCGATTGTGTTTGGTATGTTGAGCGGCTTTGTCTATTAATAAACAGAGATGTCACTATTAATCAATATTAATTGATTTAGGGCTGATTTTTCAATCGTCAGATAAAGTTTATCGGAGGAATAAATTTGACGTTTTGACAGGTTTTGTATTGAAAATCTGCCAAAACGTCAAATTTATTCCTCCGATAAAATTTATCTGACGATTGAAAAATTAGCCCTTAATTGGCATTTCTATTTGATTGATAATTTGTACTTAGAAATTATATTACTAGGTGATGCCCGCGACTTCGTCCGCGTGGATTAAGTTTTTGATTCCCGCGGGAACTCCATAATTTTCCTAGATACAAAGTAGCCTATGTCACGCTCCAGGTCCTCAACGATACCCATTACCCATGCTAAAAATCACGTCGATCCGTTGCTCCAACAAACCAATAAACCAACAAACAAACACACTTTCGCATTTATAATATTAGTATGATAGGTACTTATCATGTATCCACCAGAAAAAAGGCAGTGCAAAGAAAAAGCCATTCTTTATTCTGGAAAAGACATAAATACGAAGGTCACTATTGAAACTGCTTACAAATCGAATAGTTTGGCAATGTAGGCTCGCGAAAAGCAATAAAATATTGTTGACGCAGATAAAGGAAGTCTAGAAATAGGTATTAAATTCTGGTCACGGTTCTAAACATAGAGTTAGGAACGTCACACTCATGTTCCGGACTCTATGTTTGGTTCAGCCAAGTCTTGCATAAGGCAGTACCTTCCCGTAAGTTACCCTCTCTTGATAATTCTAAGATTTTCAAATATGGCAAGAAAATATTTCTATAATAAATATGATAAGAAAATATTTCTATAATAAAAGAAAATCTAATATATAAAATTTCCATGTCACAATGTTTGTTACCGTACTCCTCCGAAACGGCTAGAATAGCTAGAATAATAAACGGCTAGATTTTTACCAAATTTTTTATGCATATTCAGTAAGTATGAGAATCGGCTACTATCTATATTTCAAACCCCCACGCGGACGGAGTCGCGGGCATCAGCTAGTATTTATATAATAAATTTTGACGACCTCCGTGGCGCAGTGTTGAGCGCTGTTGTCTTAACGTGCGGAGGTCCCGGGTTCGATCCCCGGCAGGGTCAATTTGGGAATTTATAATTTCCGAATTTTCCCTGGTCTGGCCTGGTGGGAGGCTTCGGCCGTGGCTAGTTACCACCCTACAGGCAAAGACGTGCCGCCAAGCGATTTAGCGTTCCGGTACGATGCCGTGTAGAAACCGAATAAGGGGTATGGGTTTACCTAATATAACTGCCATGCCCCTAACAGGTTAGCCCGCTACCATCTTAGGCTGCATCATCACTTACCATATTCAGGTGAGATCACAGTCAAGGGCTAACTTGTAGTGGATAAAAAAAAAAAATAGCGAGAAAGATTTTTTCGCCAAAAACTAGGAATCCATACTAATTCCATACTTTTATATTATAAATGCGAAAGTGTGTCTGTCTGTCTGCTACGCTTTCACGGCCCATCTGTTCAACTGATTTTGATGAAATTTGGTACAGGGATAGGTTGTATCCCGGGAAGGACATAGGCTGCTTTTTATCCCGGAAAATTAGAGAGTTAAAATAACTTAATCCACGCGGACGAAGTCGCGGGCATCATCTAGTATTACAATATAAATACAAATAGTAAACAAACATAACAATATAAGCGAAAACTTTAGAAAAAAAAATGCTTAAAGAATGAAAGATCCCCAAAATGAAACCAAAATGGTCGTCGCTCACTATGAAAATGAGTTCTTCTCATAACGAAAGTAATTCAGTACCTATCTGAATAAAAGCTTCAGTGGTTTGTCATAAACCTAAAGTACTGATCCTCAGGGACATGTTAACTTCATTTTCTTCAAGCAAAAAAGAAATTTATTAGCATTGTAAATAAAAATGAATGCCCTAAATAAGCCATTTTCTTTGTTGTTGTTCTTCTTCCCATGAATACCTTTTCGGGAAAGACACTTGGTCTTAAGTACGCCAAGATTTTTTCGTCCCCTCATACGGCCTATCAGTCCGTCTTTATTAGTCCATCTGTCCAACAGACTGTCTGTCACATCCCTTTTAAAATTCAATTTTAAAACCTGTTCTAAGTTAATAAGTAGGTATTTTTGAAGTGAAAACTTCTTAAGCCGCGTTGAGCACTTTTTGGTAGGGGGTAAACTTGTGGGTTCGCGTCACCGTCACCGACATGCTCGCTCCGACATGCTCCTAAACACTGACATGCTCCCGACATGCTCGCGTTGTTAAGAAGAAAAAAAGTCTTCAATTAAATATAAATATATACTACATTCATAATTAAACTCAAATGCCTTAGTTTTAAGGTTTATATTTTAATTATTTAAATATTTTTTTGTTTTTTTTTTATATTTAAAATAATTAAAAAATATATTTAAATATTCGTTTTCACTTCTGTCGGCAGTCCCTATGACTGCCAATATTTTTTTATGTGTCGCACTCAATTATCCTCTGGCGATATTGCGTCAGAGACCTTTTTGTTGCAAGTTTTGCTCTGAAAAGGGCCAACTCCAACTCCCAACTGCCAACTCGCGATGGTCGTGAAGTTGGAAGTGTTTTTTTATTTTTTTTCGTGTGAGTGGCACTGTTTCCAGATTTGAGTGATGCGCCAATTGTGTTAATATTAATAAATAAAATTGAATCACAGTATATTTAATAAAATGTTATTTTAATTATTAACGTTATTGTTAATTAACGCAAAATGAGTCATAGTTAATTTTTATAAGCTCATCTTTATTAATATATATATAGGCTAGCGCTTGGCTGCAATCAGACTTGCTTGCAAGTGGTAATGCAGCCTAAGGTAAGTATGTTTATATTTGTCAAATAATATTATTATCAATTGAATTATGTATTTATTTTTTTTGCGTGCGGATGTTGTCATTATTTAATAATATATTAGTTTGTTAGGTCCAATACTACTGTGTAAAACATATAATATAATGATTTTAGTTCAAATATGTAGGATACTAAGTAGGTATTTCAATCAAAAGACAACATTACAAAAAAAAACATACACGCCGAATTGAAAACCTCCTCCTTTTTTGAAAGTCGGTTAAAAATTAAAAAAAAATCTTCCACTTATCTATCTATTATACGAGTATATCACTATCCAATTTAGTAAGGCATGTGAGCCGGTCAAAGTTTTACAAGCAAGCAATACTTTCAAGATAGATAGATAAACTCTTTATTGCACACACTTAGAACAAGGACAATAAACAGAAAGATTAAAATTAAATACATAGTTATATGGGCCAAACAAACTCTGGTTCGTTCAACCCATTTAGCTGTAATTCATAGTCAAAGTTTAATGGTAACCATAACATAACTTTAACCGCGTGTTATGCAACTGGACCGTAGTGTTGGAAAACTCAAGTTACTTGTTGTAAATTCCGAACCAACCTAAAAGTTTCAAGGCAAATAAATAAGAAACTAGCTTACGAGCTACGTAGCTTCCTTTTCCAAACATTGGAAGGACTAAACTTGACTTAGAAGGTCACAGGAGTTTCAAAGTTAACAATTTGGTTCAAATCTGTTGGGAATCTAACAATTTATCGTCTATTTTTGGTAAGACATAATATTCTGTTTAATACAATCTCTGAACCTAACTAAAATGACAACTCTTAATATAGTGCTGTCCCTTTCCGCAGGGAGTAGGTATGATGTAAATTGTAAGGGATACCAACTTAGACATAGCTGTCATTTTAGTTTATGATGGTGTACAAGAGAATTGGCCTCATAGTTTATTTCTCATCTCTTTTGTTTTTTAAATAATATAAATTAAATTAATGTTAGTGTGTTTGTGCATCGTTCTTCCGATTGAAATTAAACTTTTTACATTTGCTGTTGATACTTGCTTGAAGGTTTCTGACATAGGACCGTGAACGTATATCACATTGCAAAGCTAGTCTCACCTAACGCTGGGTCTGTGGTGGTAATCGTTGAGGCGTATGTATGCACGTGAGTTTCTTTGTTCTACAATAACTTCTACATGCTTGCAGAGATTTGGAGGTATCGTCAGAATCCTTACATCCTCCCGAGTGACAGGCTATAATTTTTTTTAATTTAGTGTGGCAGAGCAAATGTGTTTCTTAATTTTTAAAATTATGTTCACTTGTATGGTGGTTATAAAAAACAATATTTTACCGCTTTGTTTAAACTCCCACGATTTCGAAATTTTAGAATTGCACGCCCGAGAATCGATCCCCCGACCATTTGAATAGAAAGCCGACTAATTAATTTAAAATCACCGAACCATATATTTCAAAACGGATGACAACATTTTCAAATAGATTTACAAATGTGCGCCACGCTTTGCAAATTTTAATGCTATTGTTTGTCGTGCCGCAGTATTACATCTGCATATAAAACCAGTTTGTTTATTCACGACAACAAACATGGGTAAACATTTAAACAATATGGAAATCCAGTGGCAGCCTGTGTTGCTGACATGAACGCAAAAGTTGTAAAAGAACTAACTAACATACTATTTTTAGCTCAATGTTAGTTTAATTTTAGTTCAGCGCAATATTTCCTCGCTGCAATTTCACCACGATTCCGTATTCATATTTGCAAATTAGTTTTACATCTCTCATATTCGGTAAGTAGGTCCTTATTACCCCCAAATGGAGCTTGTAGGTGACCAATTAGCGCTCTAGGGTAATAATGTAGCTAGAAAAGCCCTCGGGCGGTAAGTAATTAAAAAAAGTATGATGGTTAGATGTACGCGAACTTTTTGAAAGAGTGAAGAGTTTTTTTTTAAATTACTTACCGCCCTAGGGCTTTTCTAGCTACATTATTACCCTGGAGCGCTAATTGGTCACCTTCAAGCTCCATTTGGGGGTAATAAGGACCTACTTTACCTCACAATCGAGATGTAAAGCAGAGTAGTTAGCTCGGGTGTAAGCATCAATTGCACCCTCGAACTATAGGCGCCCTCGCATATCTCGGGCTGCAATTGATGCCTTACAGCCCTTGGCTACTAATCTACTATTACTGTTAACAAATTCAAATTTAATGGGTTTTGATGCAAACCCGGAAATTTTATGTCGCGGTAAATTAAGGAGTTCTCGCGGGAAATAGAAAAAACTTAATCAACGCGAACGAAGTCGTGGGCATCACCTAGTACCGATATAAAATTCAAAATGGCGCATTTGATCGAGGTAAGAACTCCTGAACTATCTCTAGCGCTTTTAACCCCCTTTGCTCGTTCAATCACCTCTTACGATGTGCTTGCAACGTCATATTGCTCTTCATAGGTCATTTCCCAGGCGGGCTGGCGCTCATGCAGAAAATATTGCAGGGAAACTAGGATACACTGTGGCGTTACTAAACCTTATATTCTTTTGATAGAAGTCTGTTATTGTCTGTCCTTGTATATCATACTTCATACTAATATATACCACTTTCCACTTGTAGTAGATAAAAAAAAAATTATAAATGCGAAAGTGTGTTTGTTTGTTGGTTTGTCCTTCAGTAACACCGCAACGGGGCAACGGATCGACGTGATTTTTGGATGGGTATAGTTGAGGACCTGGAGCCTGGACCTGGACATACGCTACTTTTTATCCCGGAAAATTAAAGAGTTCCCGAATCCCGTGGGAGTAAAAAAAACTTAAACCACGCGAACGAAGTCCCGGGCATCAGCTAGTAATAGATAAAACAGAGACTTAAAACGGCTCATCCATTTAAACGATAATAACAGATACTCGTAGCTTTCATTTCAAAATTCACTCCACTTGATAACCCAGAGGTACACTGGTCTTCATTATAAACAATACTTATAATTGTGCAAAATCTAAATTTTCTAGACCCATGTGGCTTGTCATTCAATCACATATATTGAGAAACTAATTCGGTAATATCTACACAATTTCAATAAAAAAAAATGACAGGTTACATCTAAATATATTATTTGTTGCATTTTTTTATTAATATTCTCATATAACCTAATTAATGTACTAGCTTAACCTAATGATAAACTTGTAAAATAAGGGAAAATTGTTACCTTCGTAGAAATCTCAGCACATTTTGAGAAATATTTACTTTTAATAAACGTTTGGGAAGGAACTGGCCCCTAAGATACGGGTCTTCCTAGTTTAGGGGCCAGGAATGCACTGTATTTTTGTATTAAGTTATTTTGATAATAAAGATTTCTATTTCTACTTCTATTTCTATTATTGCATAAATCATAAAATACAATCATAAATCATCATAATAAATCATTTATTTTGCAAAATTGTGGGTAATAACCACGGTAATAACAGCTGTATAATTATGTAGAAACTTCCCGTACACAATCTACTGTCAGAGACAGTGTGCAAAAATTATATTACACATGCACAATGCTTTCTGCGGAAAAACACTAGATATATCTGTCCATTTAATTAAGTACTTAGTTTAGAGATTATGCACATCAAAATTAGCCACAATTAGAAGAAAAATAATTTGATAATACTTTCTCACTCGCAAAAGTACACCGGTGCAAAAACATTAGTAAGAAAATAAAAAAAATGATCCAAACAAATGTACACGTTTTTCCTTTGAAGGTAATAAAATAACATCAAATAAGCCGCGAAATTAAATTATAAACTCCACTCTCGTAGTTAAGTAGCTATCGTGATGTCGTTATAAAGTCAATACAACTCGGGAAAGCAGAAATTTATTACTGTTAGGGAAATTTTAAAATGAGCCTGCGGTATTATGTAAATATAAAGTTATTGAAAAGTATAAATGGGGAGAGCTTAGATTTTTAACTTGCGCTTGGTGATAGATGACAGACGAAATCGAAAAAAAAAAAAAAAAAATGAAAATGATTTATTTCATGTAGGACAACTTGTGCCACTTATGATAAGTCGTAATAATCTACCACCGGTTCGGAAAGATGATTCTACTGAGAACAACCGGCAAGAAACTCAGCAGTTGCTCTTTTCAAAAACAGAAAAATGTAACAATTTGTATATACATACTTAATATAAAATGCATACGCTACGTCACAAGTAGGTATTACACTGACTTGTGGGTTGCTGGATGCGAAGCCGGTTGCTTCCATGCAACTTTGTCTTTGTTTGAAATCGAATGGTTATTATATTGACAAGTAAAATATTTAGTACTAGATGATGCCCGCGACCTCGTCCGCGTAGATTAAGGTTTTTTAATTCCTGCGGGAACTCCTTAATTTATACCGGAAGTATAAAAAGTAGTAAAGTTTGACGACCGCCGTGGCGCAGTGTTGAGCGCTGTTGCCTTAACGTCCATCCCATCTTACCATCTTAGACTGCATCATCACTTACCATCAGGTGAGATCGCAGTCAAGGGCTATCTTGTAGTGGATAAAAAAAAGCCTATGTCCTTTCCCGGGGTATAACCTGTCCATGTACCAACATCGAAATCAGTTAAAAGGATTGGCCGTGAAAGCGTAGCAGACATACAGACAGACAGACTGACACACTTTCGCATTTTTAGTTAGTATGGATTTACTACCGTTAAAAAGTTTTCCACTATAGGACAGTTCCCCGCTGGACTGTGTCCCTAAAAAGAAAAGTTTATATAATTTGGCATGTAAATTAGTACATTGTTCACCGAGGGGAGAAAGTGACCGATTACTATCGAGGGTGTAGTTTGAGGCCCGAGGCGTAGCCGAAGGGCCGCAATACACGCGAGGTAGGAATCGTACTTTCTACCGAGTGATACATAGTGCTTTATACTACACCTGCGAGGAAAATAAGCGATAATTAGTGATTAAACGAACTTACAAATGTTTAAAATACTTAATAAATAAAATAAATATTTTTTATTTGAGGCAATTTTACAAACCCATATTCAAAATACAGAAACATGAAAAAAAAAAAAAAACAAAAAAAAAACAAAAAAAAACAAAAAAAAACAAAAAAAAAAGAAAAAAAAAAAAAAAAAAAGGAAAAAAAAAGAAAAAAAAAGGTTTAGGTTACCTAATAGTTAATAATAGTTAATAGTCCTTAATTAGGTTAGGCTAGCTAGCTTTAATTTCTAATGTATTGTTTTCAAAAAATTAAAAAAAAAAATTTAAAAAAAAAAATGACGTTCTATCATAACTATATGAGTCGCTTCATTCGAAGCTTCACTATCACAACTAGACTACATTTTGAGGATTATTTCAATATAGATTTCGACATCGACAATCGACATCGATATCGACAATCGACATCGATACCGACAATCGACATCGATACCGACAATCGGCATCGATATCGATATCGACTATCAATATCGGATATCGATATCGACTATCGATATCGATAATCGACGTCGATGTCGACAATCGACATTCACCATATTATTTGACTTTTCTATGTCAAATATGGTGAAGCTGCTTCTAATATTATATTTCCTTAAGGTAAGACATCCAAATTCTCAACGTCCATACCATATTTACTTAAAATTAAAAAACAACAGCGCGTTAGAAATGGATTTTCATATAGTTTTCTCCCCGCTTAGCACGTTAGAAATGAAATTTCATACATCTTTTCCTCCCGCTTAATTGGTTTGTAGCAATGACGTACTTTCTACCTCGTTTTGACAAAAGCAAGAGGGTACTTTCCGAGCGGGTGTAGTTTAGAGAATATTATGTAATTAGTTGTTACAGGAAATGATAAAAATTGCTTACGTTCTATTAGATATATATATTTTTTTATCCACTACAAGTTAGTCCTTGACTGCAATCTCTCCTGATGCAGGTATAGTGATGATGCAGTCTAAGATGGTAGCAGGCTAACCTGTTAGGGTAGTTACAAATTAGGTAAGCAGCCATTAAGGTAAAGAGTAAAGACTAAGGACATTTAGCGAAAAACTAGTCACCTACTGGGTACTGTCTAGTCTACTAGTCGTCCTTTTAACTACCGAATGGGGAATCTGCCAACGTCGCGCTTTCAATTGCGGATTTTTCTTAATAAGCTTTTTCTAGATAATACTATTAATAGATTTCTTTAACTTGTGTAACCGAAAGTCTTATACAAAATTTGTTTTTTTCCCTACTGTTATTTTTTCTTTTAGGACCCCACCCACGCTTAAAATGTTGCACGTACAAAGGTCGACAGAAAATTCTAAATAGCATTAAGTCCGCCTGCTGTTTTTTTTATTTCGCCGTTTATTTTGCAAGTTCTGTAAATGTAAGGCCGCCTGTTGTGTATTATTTTGGCTCGTATACAACCGCAAAGTAAATAAAAAAGAAATGAGCATACTACATTGAACTACTCGTATACCTTTATACGTTAGTACATAATACCTCAATGGCATACTATCCGCTACTGGCTAAATCTAGACTCGTGACCTATTGCAACTAGATAGGTCACAAAAAGGCTATTTAATAATAACTATTATTCTTTATATTTTTTTCTAGATATTTTTTTTATAAATTCCTACTGATGTAGTTCAAAAACTAAAAACTGTTATCCTTTCTTTTTTGGTTTATTCCATTACCCGTTAACCTTTGAAAGCGATCTCTTCTGGTGGTAAGTGATGATGCAGTCTAAGATGGTAGCGGGCTAACATGTTAGGGGTATGCAGTTATATTAAACCAATACCCCTAGTTGGTTTCTACACGGCATCGTACCGGAACGATAAATCGCTTGGCGGTACGTCTTTGCCGGTAAGGTGGTAACTAGACACGGCCAAAGCCTCCCACCTGTATCTTTACCTTCACCTTTGTAGAACTCAGTCATTTCAGCGTAAAGCTTGCGCCAAACGAGTGTCCTACTCATAAGCTATTTATAACTAACCGGAGGAGGGTTTAAAAGCATGTGATACTTTTTACGCTCCTCTTGCAATAGCCTACTTTATTACGCCATTACTCGCTTGATTACATTAGAGTGGTTTTTATGGACTATTTTGCTGGGGACTTGTTAAGTAAACGAGTGGTGTGCCTACTGCCCCCTCTAATCTGATGTCTTTTGTTATAGCCTTTAGTATATTAGGACTATATAGTATATTAGGACTATAAAGTTGATAATATGGTGTTTTAAGTACTACCATTACAGTAGTATAAACTATTTTTGAAGACCTCCCTGGTGCAGTGTTGAGCGCTGTTGTCTAAACGTGCGGATGTCCCGGGTTCCATCCCGGCAGGGTCAATTTGGGAATTTATTTCGGCCGTGGCTAGTTACCACCCCACCGGCAAAGACATGCCGCCAAGCGATTTAGCGTTCCGGTAAGTAAGATTTTTTTTTTTCGCTTGACGACAATCATGCTTAGTGCAAAGCAATGATGAGGTCTAGGTTGGAGCGCGCTTGCCTAGAAGATCCCTATTCACTCTTGCCTTGAAGGTACCTAAGTTATACGTGGCAGGAAACACGTGCGCTGGGTGGGTGGGAGGGAGATGCCGTATAGAAACCGATTAGGGGTATGGATTTAATATGACTGCCATGCCCCTAACAGATTAGCCATCATCACTTCACATCACATCACATCTCGCCACCAGGTGAGATTGCAGTCAAGGGCTAACTTGTAGTGGAATTTTAAAAAAGGGATTTTTAAAAGGATGAGGTGCTAAGTTACATCAATTGATTTTTCGGCTTAAACTTTTATATTATTTTATTATTTTCTATCACTTCATCGACAACCTTATTTCTACTTAGTAATAAAATAATCTGTTCGACCTGACTGAACAGCTGATATGGATAGTGGTAGACAGTTGTTAGAAATAATTAAAAATACTCTGCTAAAAGTTTCTGTAATTCGCCTTAAATTCTGAATTTTAAATTACTTATGCCAGTTATGGCTTAATTAGGCTAAATTTGGCTGGTTTGAAATTCTCTACTTATTAAGTTAATTAGTTCTCCCCGGTAATATCCCAGACGAATTCTACCGTCTATGGTAATAAAGGTAATGCTTTGTAAAATTAAATTAGGGGCAAAGATATAGAAAGCCATATACTAATATACTACCCATTTCAGTCACACATGAAAGGAAGGCATATTCATTTATTACGCGTGAATAGGACAGAATAAAAGGTTTTTTGGCCCACATCGCGTGCCGTCTAATTTCAAGATCAGTTCAAACTTGAAACTGAGCATAATCATTGGAGAATTTATTTGCTATCCCATTCGGTGACGTATGATTCTAAAGGAAGTCTCTTTCTACGAATAGACGATTATTGTTACAGAACGCGAATGCGAGAGTGTATAGGGAAAGAGCTGCTTTTGAGTTTAAACCACGCGGCCCGCTGAAGCCTTTACAACAATACACTATAGCGATCAATCTCAATCCCACCATACTTTCCAAAGTTACAACACTTACTACCACTGGCATCATAAATTAAACTCAAACTCATCACACCCCTAGTAACTCGTCCATTAAATAATTTGAAATGATACGGAAATCTTAATTGAAACGTATCCACAATAGACAAGTTTGAAATTACAATACGCCCTTCCGGGCAAATAGAAGACGTCACCATTATCATCTCCACCATTGGAATAATCTCTCACTCAATACTCAATTTATTGCTGTATGTCCAACAGCTGTGTCTTATGTTACGTTATGTTTTACGTTACGCCATTCTGGCGTGATTGAGTAACAAACATCCATCCATCCAAACTTTCGCATTTAGAATAATAATATAATAATAAGTCTGTATAAGAATTAGTCTATAAGAAGAATCAAATAAATATTATAAATGCAAAAGTTTGGATGGATGGATGTGTGGATGTATGGATGTTTGTTACTCAATCACGCTCCAACGGCTGAACGGATCTGGATGAAATTTGGCACAGAGATAGATTATAGTCTGGAATAGCACATATGCTACTTTTTATCCCGGAAAATTAAAGAGTTCCCGCTGGAACCGAAAAACCTCAATCCACGCGGCGAAGTCGCGGGCATCAGCTAGTATTAGTCTATATAAGAGTTAGTCTATATAATATTATAAAAGATTCAAAATAATAATTAACCATAGAGTATCTTCGTAATTACTTTTTTATTTGATTTTGAAATATTCTCTTTCGTTTTTGTTTTACATAAATGTTATTCCAAAAATGTTTATTTCGTAGATGAAATGTTTACTTTGAGTTGAGTTAATGTTTACTTTTACGGAATAAGCTCGCGATATGGATTATAATCGCTTTATTTTGTTTATTTTAGTATAACAGGCCCTTTGTGTGTGGCGTGTATGATTTTATTACTGTTTGATACACCGGATTTTACGAAGACATTTTCTTTGCAGAAACACGCGAAAAGTATCATCATTGCGTAATCTTTTTCGTAGCCTCTACAGGGTGACAGGAAATGCGATGCATTATTTGCACATTTGAAGCTAATGAAGTCATATTTTGATATCACTAGCTGATACCCGCGACTTCGTCCGCGTGGTTTAGGTTTTTTTAATTTCCGCGGGAACTCCTTAATTCTATTGTTATTATTCTTAATTTTTTCCGGGATAAAAAGTAGCCTGTCACGTTGCTCCGTTGCGGCGTGATTGAAGGACAAACCAACCAACAAACAAACTTTCGCTTTTATAATATTAAGTACTAGAGGATGCTCGCGACTTCGTTCGCGTGGCATAAGTTTTTTTTAATTCCCACAGGCACTCCTTAATTTTCCGGGATAAATCCTATATATATCACTCTCCAGGTCCTCAACTACACCCATGCAAAAAATCACGTTGATCCGTTGCTCTGTTGCGGCGTGATTGAAGGACAAACTCTCTATTTAACGCCCTTGGATATAAAATTTTCAAAAACTATGAAACACGTATTTATTTATTTTAAACCAGAAGCCCAAATACCAACTTTCATGGTTATAACTTAAAAAATGAAGGACTTTCATACAAACTTTCAACCCCTATTTAACGCCTTTGGGGGTAGAATTTTCAAAAACTGTGAAACACGTATTTCTTTATTTTAAACCAGAAGCTCAAATACCAAGTTTCATGGATATAACTTGAGAAATGACGGACTTTCATACAAACTTTCATCCCCTATTTCACCCGCTTAGGGGTGGAATTTTGAAAAATCCTTCCTTAGTGGGCGCCTACGTCACAAAAGGAACCTACTGTCAAAATTTCAAGTTTCTAACCCCAGCGGTTTAGGCTGTGCGTTGATATATAAGTCAGTCAGTCAGGACTTTGAATTTTATATATATAGATGATATGATATCCGAAGTTACTTTTGAGTCATTCAAGATTTAAGAATTTTAATTTAAACGTTTTCATGTTAAATTTGTAGTGCATGATACGCAATTTTGTTATTTAATTATTTTATTGTTTTCTGATAGGCATACAAATAAAAAATAATTAAAAACTAAAATTAACTATAAAATACGCCATTTTCTTTAGTGAAGGCAAAAAACCAAGTGTTATTTCATGAAAATATCATGTATTTGGTAATTATAAGGAAAGATTTTGTATTAGTTTCTAGGTTTTAGCATTTCTGGATTGGTAATTCATAATGAATCCCGCTAGACTGATCATAGCATATTTCCGAGCGCGGAAAACTCATATCTTAAGTTGTGTCCAAACATAGAGCGGCAAGTGAGCGCCAGCATCAGACACAATTCTGCCGTGCCCTAAGGTTTATACCACACGAGTATATATCCGATCAGAGGGGAAGCTTCCTAATAAAGTCGAAAATGTATACCTATTCTGCTAGGGTTGTCACCTGATGCATGTCAACAATTTAAGGAAAAATAAAAATATTATACATCGACTTAGACATCGACAATCGACAATCGACATCGATATCGACAATCGACATCGATATCGACAATCGACATCGATATCGACATCTACAACGACATCGATATAGACAATTGACATCGATATCGACAATTGACATCGACATCGATATCGACAATCGACATCGATATCGACATTTGTATCGACCATCGACATCGATATCGTCAATCGATATGAGTATCAACATCGATATCAACAATCGACATCGATATCGTCTATTGATATGAGTATCAACATCGATATCAACAGTCGACATCGATATCGACAAACGACATCGACAATCATAATCGATAATCGACATCGATATCGTCAATCGATATGAGTATCAAAATCGATATCAACAATCGACATCGATATCGACCATCAAAATCGGCATTAATATCGATATCGACAATCGACATTCACCATATTATTTGACTTTTCTATGTCAAATATGGTGAAGCTGCTTCTAACATTATATCCTTAATGGTAAGACATATTCAAATTCTTTTGATTTATTGGTGTATTTAAATATATTCTTCCCGAACCCAACCTAACCTAAACCTTCCCGAAAGTAGGTAGGTACGTTAATTACACAAGTGAAAAAATCATAAAAATAGGTTCATTGGTTTCCGAGAAAATCGTTAACAAACCTACATACATACCTAATACCTACATACGGGTCAAATCCTTTTGAAGTCGGTTAAAAATGTTGGTGGAGCCAGGGGTAAATAGGAAACACCTGCCCCACGTTTACCCTATTTATCCCTGGGGTCGCAACTCGCAACTAGCAAAAAGTTCCTCCTACCTCTATACAAAGTTTCTTCAAAATCGGTTGAAAAACTGGGCCGTTAAAGCGTAACAGACAGACAGACTGACACATTTTCGCATTTATAATTTGGGGGGTGGACAAAGTCACACATTTTAGCCATATTAGGTACTTCGGGTATTCTACTATCTGAGCACTGTCTTCAAGTAGGTGAGACCGACTTAGGCTACATAGTACATACCTACCTGTCTAGCACGTCATTCTCACTTGACGATCAATGTTATTACCTAGTTTTATTGTACAGGTGCGCTAGGTACGTGTAAAAAGGTACTTACTTCTCTTTATCTCTTGGGTATGAAAAATAGGAAACATCCTTATTGTATTTAGAGCTTTTCAAGCAAACTGTGCAAGTATTCGGCATTTTTGTTGAAACAGAACACTATATTTACATAAATAAATCTAAATAGTTTTATTTTTAATACAAAATCAGTAAACTTATAGTAATGAAAATAAATTGAGGAACAATTTCGTGATTGAACACGAAATTGTTCCTCTATTTATTTTCATTAAACGCACGA
Source organism: Erebia ligea (assembly GCA_917051295.2). Classification (NCBI taxonomy): domain Eukaryota; kingdom Metazoa; phylum Arthropoda; class Insecta; order Lepidoptera; family Nymphalidae; genus Erebia; species Erebia ligea. The sequence goes on from OU785241.1 coordinate 8,383,613, forward strand.
CCGTCAGCCACAGTCAGCCCTTGCGTTCTAACCCAGACAGTGTCTCGCTAACCCGGACGATCGTGTCGGTGAATGTGTCGGTGAGAGCTCACGCACACATCGTTGCGCTATGTATGGGTGAAGTCGCCGCGAGCAGTTTGTATGAAGCTTCCTCTCTTTCAGTTCTCTGTGTTTATACCGACAAATATATTATTATGCGCGGCAGACGCATTAGACGAGCGGCAGCCGCGCATGATTGCCGTTCTGAGTTTCGACACACCTTAACAAATTGTTAACAAAAAGTAAATGCTTGATTATAGTAGCGGTTAAACTAATAATTAACTGTGAAACTATCTAGTAATTTTAACAAAGCGTACTAGTCAAACACACCCTTTGGTGCTTCCTGCTAATTAAATAAGTTTGTAGCATACGGTGTTTGCCACTTTATATAACAGCTTTACTTTTGCTTGCTCTAATTTTAGTTTTATTTGTTCAGGCTAAGTACTTATTATACGATAAAGTTGAAACGTAGCTTGTCTTAGCATGGACAGCAATCTAAAATAGGGTCAGATTGGGAACTTATAGTTTCAGCATTTTCTCTGGGCTTGTCTGGTGGGAGGCTTCGGTCGTGGCTAGTCACAACGCCACCGGCAAAGCCATGCCGGCAAGCGATTAAGCGTTCCGGTACAATGCCGTGTAGAGACAAAATGTGACATCGCCCTTTGTTAGACGTAACAACATATTGAATAATGGTCTAAGAGCCGGATACATCACAACCTTCACCGATCTGTTAACCAGATGAAACATATTTTTTATAAAGTTTTGATAATAGATAAATACGCCTAAAATAGCTTGCCTATCAAAATCCTGGCATTGCCTACAATAAACCTGTCAAAAAACTAAATAAATAAATAAATTTAAAAATAGCCTGGTCAGGATTTTGATAGGCATACTTTAGGCGTATTTATCTATTATTAAAACTTTATAAAAAATATCTTTCATCTGGTTTACAGGTCGGTGAAGGTCGTGGACCGTGGTGTATCCGGCTCTGATACTATAAAATAATAAGTCTTCCAAATTCATTATACCTATACCGTTCCCACACTACAGTGCTAACGTTTAAAATTGTCTAATGAACCAAATTTGGTGCACATTTGAATTATTGGACTGATAAATTGGTCCAATTAGGAATTGAAGTGTCATTGGTTGGAAAATAATGATCATATTATATTATGGTATTATCAACGAGCGATGATCGCCTAGTGTTTTGGATGTTCTAGTCTAGGCAAGGAAGCTAGTGGACTCCAACAGTAATTCCCCAGGTGACGAAACTTAACAGTAGGTATGATAAAGTATCTTGAGTATAACGTTTTTTATAAATATCCAAAAATTAGAGGGGATCGTCAGGTATTTTTACCAAAATTTAATATCTTATTCTTAGTTGGGAAAAATGCTCGATCAAAACTTTTTTCGCCTGAAACATTCATATCAAGTATGGAAGCAAAATATTAAAAAATCTCCTAGCCGAAACTACAAAATTTTGAAAATCAAATTTCGAAACGGTCCAAATCCTTACTATAATATTATAAATGGGAAAGTGAGTTTGTTTGTATGTTTGTTCCGCTTTCACGCCGTAACTACTGAACCGATTGCTTTTAAATTTTGCAGACGTAAAGTTAGAAGTCCGGATTAAATAATAGGGTACTTTTTATCCCGAAAAATTAAAGAGATCCTGCGGGAACTGAAAAACCTTGATCCACGCGGACGAAGTCGCGGGCATCAGCTAGTTACTAATAAATAACAGGGGGTCTACTCTCTTTCTCTAAAACGAAACTTCGCAAACAAACGAACGAAATTTCGTTAACTCCTCTCCTACATAATATTATCTCTATGCTCCTCTCTATTTCGTTTTCGTACACGCATACGAAGTACGGATCCATAGAAAATTTTCGTGACCGATTGGATTGAACGATTTTGTGTAGGTCTAATAACCGACTTATTACGTTCGTTTGCGAAGTTTCGTTTTAGAGAAAGAGAGTAGACCCCCAGTTCCGTTTGAATTAAGTACGTTTTGGAGGCTTCGGCAGTGACTAGTTATAGCACCCTACCGGCAAATACATGCCGCCAAGCGATTTAGCGTTCCGGTATAATGCCGTGTAGAAACTGATTAGGTGTATGGGTTTAATATATAACTGCTATGCCCCCAGGTCAGCCCACTACCATCTTAGACTGCATCATCACTTACCACCAGGTGAGATTGCAGTCGAGGACTAAATAGTGGAATAATATAAAAAGGTCGCGGCCAAAGCTAGTAAAGTACTCGTATATAAGAAGCCCAAATCAATTAAACTAAGAAGCGGAAAATGCTAGTTGAACAAAAGAGAAATCCATTGTATCAGGAACAATGCAATGGTTTAACTCTGGACTTGTGTGGAGTTGACTCGACCAACAAATCTTTGAGTTTAAACTTAGCAGCACCGTAGCTTAGTAATTGTACAGTGGGGTAATGAAAGCAGTGAAGAGTTCAGGCCGCTATTCATGCTAAGCCTAGATGCGGTAGTCATAGTTGTGGCTTGTGGCGTAAGTAAGTATTCGAATTATAACAATAGAAGGGGCACCTTACAGTCTATACTGAAACACATGGTCGCTTTTAATGGCTGACTAATACAAAAAATATTATTCGAAAGCACCTATCGTTTCGAAAATGAAAAAGTAAAAATTAATTTTTTTCAATTTTCGTTGCGACAATCTCAAGCTTTTTTACTACATCTATACCTACCAATTGCGAATTCACTATGGAAAATGGATTCCTTGCTCCATGTCTTGTATAGATATTATGACTAACGCGATGACGAAGACATTTCTAACATCTATAAAATGCTTGATTAACCAATATATCACAGTCACCCCTGATCAAAGACTTCGTTCTACTAGATATTTTCTAAACTGTGGTAGCACGTAGATGTGGTAACAGTTCATACAAAGTAAAGAACTGTTTGTAACTTTTACAGATTTTCGCTTTTCATTTTAATTGGTTATTGCTACCTTCAAACGGGCATTTCTGATAGATTAGTTAAATTAGTATGGCATTTTGTATGAAATAAGTAACTATTTGTGACGTCATCGAAAGTCAACGCACTTTTTGAAGTGAAAACTTCTTTAGCCACGTTGAGCACTTTTTGGTATGGGGTAAACTTGTGGATTCGCGTCACCGACACCGTCACCTTAAATATAACGTCTTAATATAAATATACTACATTCCTATTAAACTTTAATCCCTTAGTTTTAAGGTTTATATTTTAATAATTTTTTTTTGGTAATAAAACACCCGATGTTAAATTATGAAAATAACATGAGACCTGAGAAACTTTTAAGATATTGTGTAAAGACAGCAAACAGGAAGATCTTCGACAGTTTTTCATGTTTTATGATATTATTTTGAGCAATGACGATGCTCTGTTAGTACTTTTTGTTGTCGCTTTTATTATTTATTTAAAAGCATTTATCAGAGCGATGCTAGGGTTGTAACGTTTAAATTAAACTCCCTTAGTTTTTACAAATTTATTAACAAAACATTAATGTAAATTAAAATTATAATTCAGTCTTAAATAAAGGTTGCGATCAAATAAATATAATATGAAACTCTGGAGCTTATCGGGTCACTACTCAGCATAGTAATAATACGAGTTTGATGCAAATCTTTTTACCTGGCTGCTTGATTTTTTTGAAAGTATAAAAAAAAATTGCCGTCATGGTCGAAGGAGATCAAGCTATGATAGAAATCAAAATTGAGCAGAGTTTTGGGCTGATGTTCAGAAGAACTTTCGGGTGCATAATAGCCTTAAAGAAAGCGCATCCAACTTTAAATAACTTTGTTCATTTTAAAAAACAATGTTTTAAATTTATTACAAGTCCAGGCTCTATACTACGAGTACTAATGGTTCGCCCCGAACTGAGACCTCGCGGTATCCTACGCACAAACGAATTTTAAACATGAAACGGAATATTTACAGAGCGCCATCTATTGACATCATTGTGAAGTTCTGTTAAAAATACTGAAGCTCATTAAAAATTAAATAAATTCGTTTCCTTGTAATATTTATCTAATTTTAGTATTTGTTGTTCAAGTATAGGATATAATTCGAATAATTGATCAAGTTTCAGGCTCAGTCTTTCAGAAAATTGAGAGTTCTGAGGTCAACTTTGGACGTTAGAAAATCTCCTCTTTGAAAGCCCATTTCGTCAATTTTAGGGGAAACCTTTTTAAACAAAATATTTTTGGACTCTATTCCTAATTATCTTTAAAATGATATACCGCAACCGTATGTAACGCTTTAAAAATATTTTTCTTCGCATTCGCTTCTATGAGAGCCCCCCTGAAATAAAGATTTTTATAACTTTTTAAGCCATATTCGGCTGGAGGCCATCGGTTTACATATTATATTTAAATTTGAAGTAATTACGTTCAGTAATTTAGAAGTTATACGGACGGACGGACGGACGGACAAGTGCAAATTCACTCAAGTGGACTCAGAGACCTTCGCTTCGCTCGGCCAATCAAATAAAGCAATGGAAATTGAAGATTTTTATATTATATTCTGCGATATTTTATTCAAGTTTAGAGTGGTTATTGATTTTTCTTATGTGACAACCCTATTCAGTGCATGGAACTGACTGCCAGAGTTGCATTTTCAATGGCCGTTGCCATTGTTCAAAGCTTTGAGATAACAAAAAATGCCAGAATAGAGTAAAACATTTCAACGTGCGAAGCACTGCAAAACAATTTTTCCTGATCTTTTAGGTGTCTTATTTTTACTTAAATCTCTCTCTTCTTTTTCGCACTTTTGTTACCAAATACTTTTCTACGTAGGTTGTCTTTAGGTTGCATTAATGAAACCGCCTTTGAACCCTTGTGTATAGATTATTTTCTTTCTTTTTGTATATTGATCCTTTGTTTTGTTTGCAATCAAGCAACATAGTCCTGTCTGTTTAAATTAAGACGTATTTGTTGCTCATTTAGGTTTGAATTTTGAAAATGGATCAACTGATACTCTAGTGTAACTTTTCAAGCTCATCACCAAGTTGCGATTATCAGTCTATATGCAGTCCCACAAACTTGTCTGACCCGACGCGGTGGCCAAAATTGGAACAAATTTTTATGCCTGTTTAGACTCGATGAATAGGACCTACTTATGCAAAAAGGGACCAATCCACTCACATGCCAAAAATGAGATAAGTATACAGAAAGCTTTTAAAATGCACCTTCTATCGACTCCAGGGTCGATAGAAGGTGCATTTTAAACTGGAGTCGATAGAAGGTGCATTTTAAAAGCTTTCTGTATGCTTAAATCTCATTTTTGGCATGTGAGTGGATTGGTCCCTTTTTGCATAAGTAGGTCATATTCATCGAGTCGGAGCCGGTCGGAGTGGGGGGTGTTAGGTTATTTTCGTTACGGAATTTCTGGATTCGGTCTCCACGCTCAAGGCCCGCGATAGAAGCTATGCAATAGCTCATTTACACTAGCGACGCAAACACCGGGTCAGATCAGTTTGACGGACTATACGGAGATGGTACGTTTAGTCGCCACAGCAACAATAACATCATGATACGTTACTTTTCTTAAAAAGTTACACTAAGTATAATTCGATTTATAATGGTTTGTAATTTAAAAAAAAATATATAAATAGCGAGCAAATGAGCAGGCGGGTCACCTGATGGTAAGTGATTACAACCACCATTGAACATTTGCAGCACCTGAGAAACCCCCAATGCGTTGCTGACTTTTGAAATATACATAACAATACACGAAACGTACTTAAATATATACGTTATAGTATTAGGTATGTCTACAACAATATAAGAAACTATAGATGATGCCCGCGACTACGTCCGCGTCGATTAAGGTTGTTTGATTCCCGCAGGAACTCTTTAATTTTCCAAAAGTAGCGGCGCATGTTCCCCAGACAGACGGACATACTATTAGTATGGATATGGATACCTAGTTTTGACTTGACTATTATAAATGCGAAAGTGTGTTTATTTGTTGGTTTATTGGTTTGTCCTTCAATCACGCCGCAACAGAGCAACGGGTCGACGTGATTTTTTGCATGGGTTCGAAGCAAAATTGACGAGTTCCTCATGAAAAAAAAAATTCAATGCGGATGAAGTCGCGGGCGTCAGCTAGTCCAAAATATAATAAACCTAATCGATCTTTCAATACGTTAGCCGACCCATGTCGTTCTAACTTAATAGTTTTCCGATTTTCCGATCAATTGTATTTTTTGTTCGCGGGGTCAACCATCCCGCCACATTGTGTGGCCACACAATTGGATAACTCGAGGGTCCTCGGTGAGATAGAAAAGAGAACTTTATTTTTCCAGCACTAAAACTAGATTTTTTGTGTGTTTGTGTGGGTACCGAGATAGTTTATATTTAAAATTGGACCTGGTAGAGGGTGCTGCAATTGGGTTCAGGGCAGGACGTCCCACTAGTATTTTTATAATTTATAACAGTACTAGTTGTTGCCCGGGACTTTGTCCGCGTGGATTGAGGTTTTTCGGTTCCCGCGGGAACTCTTTAATTTTCCGTGATAAAAAGTAGCCTATGTGTTATTCCAGACTATAATCTATCTCTGTGCCAAATTTTATCTAGTTCTGGCGTGATTGAGTAACAAACATCCATCCATCCATCAAAACTTTCGCATTTATAATATTAAATACTAGCGATCCGCCCCGGCTTCGCACGGGTATCGCACTGATAATCCTAATAGTCTATACCCAATATATTTATAAAAATTGTTATTGTGAGTCAACCATAAAAGATAGATGTATGCTGTTTTTTAGAACTTTTTGAGAGGAAGAATTCCACCATACATTGTTTTCGTGTAACTTTAACTATTTACGCAGCGCACGCCACGTAAGCTCTCAGAAGAGAGGATTTTTTTTTGAGGTTGCCTGGTAGAGATCGCTAGTAAGCGATAAGGCCGCCTTTTGTATCATGTCTGAGTGTTTTTATTTCTTTCTATTTTTTGTTTTTTGGTGCAAATAAAGAGTATAATAATAATAATAATAATTTTTTCAGACTTAGTTCACATAACTGCAATTTTCGTAAGGATGTTAATTTTTTGAAAATAAAATATAGCCTATGTTACTCGCTGATAATGTAGCTTTCTATAGAGTATAGGTGAAAGAATTTTTAAAATCGCTTGAGTAGTTTTTGAGTTTATCCATTACAAACAAACAAACAAACAAACAAATCTTTCCTCTTTATAATATTAGTTTAGATAACAGTATAGTAACAGTAAGAGTGAGATCTGAAGTAAGGTCGTCTTCGCCATTAGCTAAAGAGAAAATTAAACTTCGCCAGTTACACGCAAAACTTCCTCGGTTTCTAAATTTTACCCTCCAGTTTGCGAATGTATGCTCTATCTCACCGATCTAAACAAAACAAATACGATACAAAAACAAATTACATTTCAGGTAAAAGGTTAAGTATTCGTTTTTATTAACACTTTATTTAACTGCCCAGACCGCAATAAAAAAGCTAAAAATACCAGTAATAGCTTGTTAAAATCCTTATCAAATGGTTTTAATCTTTAGGAGTTGAAAGGCACTATTAATTTATACCAATATTGTGATTGCGAAAGTGTGTCTGTCTGTCCCCGATAAAACGTCGGAGAATTTTCACGCGCGGAATCCGACGCGCATTTTTCCTTTAGGGTTAGCCCTGGCACTAACTTCAATCGTAAGAATAGATTTAAGACTGGGCTAAACTGTTCTTTACCACATGATGCCCGCGACTTCGCCCGCGTGGATTAAGCTTTTTTTGACTCCGGCGGAAACTCGTTTATATGTACAGCAAATATAATTTATTATATAAAAATCTATTACTATTTAAATGTTGTCCAGGCGTATCATCATCATTTCAATTTTCAACGCATCGCCAGCTGACTTTACTGAGCCCTGATTTTAAGCATATCGGATCGTCGAGCGGTCGTACGACATCACATGTCGTTCATCCAATATTGATTGGTCAAGTTATAGGGCATGGTGGCGCAATTTATTATTGGCGAACACTTTTCGTAATACAAAATTATGCGTTTATCGAAATAGGTATCAAAATCAACAAATACCACAATAATAAACCTGATTCTATAGAGCTAATGGATTGGTACGTTTTTATTAGGTACTTTAATTCTACCTCAATGGTTTTCATAGGGATGATGCCTATATCAAAAATAAATTATTTCTAACTGATTATTAAATAGAGGGTCTTCCAAAAGACCTAAAATTCACATCCTCGGTTAGTTTTAAGTTTGATAACCATTTTAAAATACGCAACGCACATTTTTTCTAAATACAGATTATAGAAAAAAAGTGCGTTGAAATTTTATGACGTCACAACTGTGAATTTTATACAACTTCCATACTAGAAGTGCGTTTTTAAGTTTGATAAAGAGTCGCTGATTTGATTGAGTTGTCATCATCCCTATTGTAACCTTATTGTAACCATTTTATAAATCAACCTTGTCAGATGCCATGGCAGTCACAACCATGGAATTAGGAAGACGTAAGTCGTAATTCCTAATTCTATGTAATGGTCACAACTCCATTCAATGTCAATTGACAATCGCTCTAAAATACACAGCTAAAATACAAGTGGCCTGAGACAAAGGAGTATTTACTGAAGATAATATTAAGAACTTATCACTATTCATCTTCTATATAACGGCCGTTAAGCATATTTTTCTCTGTATAATCGGCAAGAAAATCGATTATTTCATTACATCCCTATTGCAGATGAAGTATTAGCACTTCTCCAAGAAAATGGAGGCAAAATTGGCATACAAATTATAGTATTTGACGTTATAAGTATTCAAGGCACGTTCGGGATCTGCAGCTCAAAGCAACATAATACATTTTATGTACAGTTCATGTGTACTCCGCTGAGCATGAGCTTATCATCGGTTTTATTTGCAGAATATTTTATAATTCAATGTTTTTTATTACCTAGGTCCTAGGACATAGTTCCAAAAGAGTTCCTGGATTTTTAAAGACTTGCATTTTCCCTTTGCATTTTAAAGACTGTGTAAAATTGCATCTGTTAAGACGGGATTATAAATTATAAATGTCTCTTACGATACGTATTGTTGTGACTCTACCAACGGTTCGGAGTGAAGGTTCTACTGAGAAGAACAGGCAATAAACTCAGCAGTTGCTCTTTTTTTAATTAGGATGATAATAATTTTCTTAATGACAAAGTTGCATGGAAACAATCGGCTTCGCATCCAGGAGAATATGACGTATGTTTTTTTTCCTGAACCTGCTTTCCGAACCGTTGGTAACCGAGTCAAAACAATACGTATCGTAAGACCGGTGTACCTGTATGTCTTATATGACATAAATAAATAGAGTATTGAGTATTTTGGGTTACACTCGCCACATCATTCGCTGCGAGGCTCACCGCATCGCTTGCCGCGTCGCTCGCCACGCCGCTCGCCACACCGCTTGCCACACCACTCGTTAGATCAGAGTTCACAGCCGCCCATCGCCGTTATCCACATGCCTTGGATAATCTTGGCATTGTGCCAATGCGAGACGAGACCGCAGAGGAAAGTGTATACGTAAATCGCGTCTCGGCGCTTTGCATCTTCTCTTGTGAATGTGTAATTATTGCACCTCAGACCAACGCAAGGGTAGATTGGGTAGTCTGTACTCCGTAGCTTGTTTCTGATCTACCTACTAGTTACCATAGTGAGGGACGAGTGGCTAGTTGTGACAACGCATATCAGTCGATTGCGAATGTTAAGCAACGTTGACGCAAGTCGGTAACTGGATGGGTGACCGAATTTGGAGGTTCAAATTTGGCCTTTTCGATTCCTCCGTGCCTCGGAGAGCACGTAATGCCGTCGGTCCCGGTTATTATCACTAACATCTGATAATAATCGTTACAAAAACCTATAAAGAGTTTAAATACTCTTAGTCGAGTCGTACCTATGCGGAAAGACGTGGGAACCCACCGCATTACTATCCCAAGAAAACTCCTACCATTACTTGATTAATCGACAGGGGTCACGACCCTCAGTAATGAGGAATACGACGCCGAGAGAGACAGACTAGTTACCATACTTACCCCAACTACAGATTTAATGTACATACTCGTAGTACAGTGTTTAGATTACCCGATGACCTATAATAGCTGAATACAATCATAGACTCGTAGTTCATTAAATCACAAAGTACTTGAAAAAGGAAAATCGGAATAATAAGTCATGCTCTTTATCTTTTCTTCACGAAGACCGGAAGATCTTACATTTCACATTCGCACTTCAAGAGAACTTGGCTCCTTTGTGAAGCTAATTTTGTAGCTGCTAACCGCTGGGGATGATTGCTATTATGTCCAACCAGAGAGTTGTTATGTTATAGAGCAGCAATCTATTATACTTAATTATATTATAAAAAAATGAAAATTAAATTATTTATTTCGTGTAGGGCCTTAGGCACTTATGACAAGTCGTATAAATCTACCACCGGTTCGGAAAGATGATTCTACTGAGAAGAACCAGCAAGAAATTCAGCAGTTCCTCTTTTCATAAACAGTATAAGTATAAAATCGACAGTGTGACTGTCTGCTACGCTTTCATGGCCGATCTGTTCAACCAATTTTAACAAATTTTGTACAGAAAACTTACCATCAGGCGAGATCGCGGTCAAGGGCTAACTTGTAGTGGATAAAAAAAAGAAAGAAGGAAAATGAAAGATTTCCCACGAGATTTTTAAAACCCCTATTTTAACTATTCCCGTCCTTCTTCACCGTTCTTACGTCATAATGTCACTAAGCGAATTGGGGCTGGTCGCTGGATATGTTTTAACCATGGAATCAATAATAATTCTTAAGATTAGGGGTTTTTGGTTTTACTCTGTCTGTCAAGAGTTTTGTTATCTTTATCATATTGACGCAATACAGTTTACCTAATAAGAGTAAAGGAGATAGATATTGCTATAAAATACTTATTCGTTCCAAAAAATAGTGTCCTACGTCATAGGAGACGTTGGAGGAAAGTAGCTGTGCAGGAGATATTATTATATTACTGAAGTGTGTGAGCAAACACTAGTATACTTACTATTTTTCCATTACTCTCACAGTCCGATGGAATGGCATCACCACACGAAAAGACCAGAGGCCCAATTGTCTAAGCAACTCGTAATAATTTGACAACTTAAAACGTATTACTCGAACTGTTTAAGGAGTCCATGCATGCTTTTTAACGTGCAGGCATCTAAGAACTTTTTAAATAGGTCGAATTGACAAACGATTACGATTACGATTTCCTTACACAATTGGGGGGCAAGTGCAGATCAGAGACAGGACCGACGGATTAGTGTGCTCTACGAGCGACGAGCTTGCTTTGTAATAAGAAGGCTGATGTTTGTTGAACGAGATCTGTTACTCCAATGTTCTAACTCAGTGTCTCCAACAATCTAATTTGAAATGCTTTTGTGCTGGTGAGATGAGATTCGTCTGCTTTTTTTATTTAAGCTTGTGTAAGCTTCTGTGGTTGAGGTTTTGCAATTCAGTTTTCTAATTAAAAAATACACTGGGCTTGTTTGTTAAATAATTATACTAATTTATAAATGTGCGTGTCTGTCCGTCTATCTGTCTGTCTGCTACGCTTTCACGGCCCATCTATTAAACTGAATTAAACGATTTTGATGAAATTTGGTTTAGCGGTAAGTTACATCCCGGGGAAGGACATAGGCTACTTTTTATCCCGGAAAATTAAAGAGTTCCCCAGGGAATCAAAAACTTAATCCACGCAGACGAAGTCGCGGGCACACAGACAGACACACAGGCAGACAGACGGACAGACAGAAAGACACACTTTCGCATTTATAATATTAGTATGGATTAATAAGTTACGATACATTTTTTTTAACATTAGTTTTACTTGTTTTCACAAAACTGTTTTGTGGATAATTTAAACAATTAGTTCTTTTAAAAAAAGCAACTGGTTAATCTCTATTAAGAAAGAAAAAATACCTATAAAAAGGGAAGAAAAATCTCATTATACAGATAATTTCTCTTATATAATAGATATTGGATTCCTTTGAGCGACCAATTTATCACACGAACAAAGTACTTCAAAATAATTTCCTGTAGTTTTCCTGCATGCAGGAATGATTTTGAAGTACTTTGTTCGTGTGATAAATTGCTTGAACATTATTAAAATTGGCTCAGCATTTATTAGATCTCAATTGTCTCCTTAGTTTTACAAGTAGAGGATGAAAAATTTAAAAACTAATTCGTCCATAAACATTTATTAATACAATATATCGTTTTCCATATTCCAATATTAGTAATAATACAATTATTATATTCCATATTCAGAAATATTATATAATACTATAAGAAACTACATATAGATGATTCTACTAGGCTGCAATACCATATACCCCCTGTCCGAGAGACGCATAGAGTACATTAAAGATTCGTTTTATTTATCATATAAGAATTATATACTTTGACACATTAATATGTATTTTAATATACTAAGTTGCCAATCGCAAATAAGTGGCGTTGTTTCATATTATAAAGGCTTATAATAGCGTCTTTCACCAAGTTTCTCTTTACGGTTAGTCTCTTAAATGACTAGAACATTTATTTTAAAAGTTACATTTATATTTTTCTATTCTGTATCAGCTACTTCCTATAGACATAAGTTTACCACCAATTAGCTACTGCATTCTACGATTAGCTTACTTAACTCTACATACATACATTGCAATAGAATAAGACTGCTTCGTGCTATGGGTTCGTGTATCGAAATAAAAATGAAAATTAAATGGCCAAGAACCCACAGCTGGAAGCAGTATCTAGGTTCTGATTGGCCGAGCTTAGCGTCGAAGCGTACTGATTGGGCAATAAGGCTGGGTGATTGCCCAACCACGTAGGCGGACACTCAGCGCAATCAGAAAAAGAAAGTAACAGAAACGAGACGGTAGACCTTTATCGAACCCAACGAACATAACATTTTAGAAAGCGGCTATAATTTTTAGTAAAAATGGTCCAAAAATATCTTCGAACTAAAATCTACATCCCTGTTTTCGATTTGAATTTTCTACTTTAAAAAGATATGAGGTTGGAGAGAAGGTATATAAGAAGGTAAGACTTGAAGCTAACGCAACGGGTCCGGTGTTAGAACGCGATGGTCATTGGTTGCTGCGTCTAGTTGTGGGCGACGCGGCAGGAGATGGTGCGGTTGGAGCATCACCCCCACTTCTGGAAGAGGCCCATGCGCTGGCAGCGACAGTTGGACCCCCAGAGGTTGCAGCGGCAGGAGGACGAGTGGCAACAGTCACCAGGCCGATGGTCACAGTTGCCGCCTCGTCGAATGCACGCACGCCTGAAAACGTAGATCAGCGACGAACGTCTGAAACCACATCATCGAATACTAGCCTAAGTCTGTGCCCCTGTTCCTCGCTGGCCAATGACAATGAAAAGAGATGATTTTTTAAATCAATATGTCAATACTTGAGGCATGAGATCATGGCATGAAATGCGATTTTTAATAGATCCATGTGACAATAAAAATGATTTACCCGGGATTTTCAACGCGTTTTGCTAAATTATTCGTAACAAGATTCTTTACATTAATATTAATTTCAAAAATAAAATATTTCAGTTCCTCATTATTTACGTTTTCTCTGAATTTGTAGCTTTGGCATAGATTCGTGTGTGAATTATCATTATTAAAATATAATAATTATAATCATGAAATTATTATAATACCTATATTTGTAAATCATTACCATAAAATTACCTATATAATACGAAATGCAGAATACTAAGTACTTTCTTAATTAATGACTATGCGTTATGATAAATAAGGGTATTTTAATTTGCTTAACTCACTTGCCAACATCTTGAAGTATTTGAAGATCAGACGGGTCTTCGTCATAATCTGGGCCGGTAATTTCGATATCCTCGTCACCTGTAAATAAGTAGTCACTATGAACAGAAGAGTAGGTACATCCGTAATATTGTGGAACAGTCTTCCAGCGGATATACGACAGTCTAAGTCACGCTCTATCTTCAGAAGTCGTTTGTATAAACATTTCCTATTAAGTAGCAATTAATTCACTTTATTCCTATATTTTATTACATTTGCCACAAAATAAGAAATTTACTCAAATGTCACATGTATTATAATTAGATGGATATTTTAGAGTTATTTAGAAATTTATGTACATATGTATATTTAGATACTATATATTCTCCCCAAAGGTTGTCTGGAAGAGATTGCTTTAGCAATAAGACCGCCTTTGCACCCTTCTGTTTTATCTTTTAAACTTTTTATTTATTGTTCTTGTTTTAAGTGTGTGTAATAAAGAGTTTATCTATCTATCTAAGAGTCTCGAAGACGAACTAAATATCAGATAGGTAGATAAATGATTTATTTGCCCAGGAAAACAATTTCCTATATTTGTCTACAGAAGTAAGTAAATCTATTGCCTATTAAAATCGTTCGTGAACAAAATATAAAACTCCTCACTCAGCACAAAGCCGCGGCAAGCTGCAGCGCTGGTTTTCGGGAGGAACCTTAAAGTGTCCATAGACGTGTTTCCGACACAATATGCTCCACCACCACCACTAACGCCCATTGACGTCCCACAACTGGGCACAAGCCTCCACTCTCATAGGAGAGAGGGAATTAGAGCTTAGACCCACCACGCTGCTCCAATGCGGGTTGGCGAGTTGACTATTATAATGTTAGCGATAATAACCGGGACCGTCGGCATAACGTGCTCTCCGAGGCACGGGGTTGAAACACAGCCAACTTCCTAACTCCGGTCTAGTACTGAGAATTTCTAGTCAGAAAAACCCAATCCATAATTATTATGGCCCGACCCGGGACTCGAACCCGCGGGACCTCGTCGGCCGCAGTTGAAGGTAGTAACCACTAGACCAACGAGGCAAATACGAGAAATATGCTCATTATTACTCAATTACTAAACAATTAGTAAACTAAGTAGGTGTCAAGTCTGTGGCTACATTTTCGGTGAGCAGCGGTTAGCGGAAGCGGAGTAAAATACGCAGCGTTCCGCAGTTGTGTTTTCGGTGACCGTTAGCGGAATACGCCGACCCGCTCATGGCAACTACCCTACATGACCAAAAGCGATAACTTGTATGCGATGATGCGATCCGCTAATGACGCCCGCTCGTCGCGCCGCTTTCCGCTCGCCACTGAGATCATTTCACACAAAATATTGTATGGTGCGAACGCGCGGATTCGCCGCGCCCCGCTGTCCACTCAAAATGAAGCTCAGTTGGGAATTAGATTACATTTCTTTCAAATTGCTATTGAATTTCTACCTTTCAAGCATTTATATTGCTTTCACGTAGTAGGAAGATATGATGAAAGCAAAAAATTCTGTTCCATCATCAAACCAAAGATTTTTTATTTAATGCCAATAATTATTATGGTGTGTGTGGGGTGGCGGGGAAAAATCGAAGGCTAAAGAGTTTTTGATATCTTATTCTTAGTACTTATTGCGTACCTATTATGGTAGGGGAGCCCAAGAGGGGATTTTTGGATTTACTCGAGCGTCGTGGAGACCTAATGGAATTTGAAGATTAGGTGGTAGAACGAAAAAAAGGTTATATGATGTATCCTTTCACCGGTGGGGGGAGCGTCTACAGGTTGTTTTGTTTTTCAAATCATCAGATAAAGAAAATTCCTCGAGATAATCGTCAGATTAAGGGTCAGCACGTTTGGGACATGAAGCTGAACCGTCTGTATGATAATCTGACGCGCTCGAGTATTTCAAAATGGCAATATTTCTTTGCATTTTCAAAAAACCGCAGCGACTTAGCGTTACGTCAGAATCGTCAGTCCTTTGAATAGGAGCTTCCTTTGGGTCCACTTAACATCTCCTATGAAAATCTGACGCGCTCGATTTTTGTTTGTTTTTTTACAAATATTTTTACTTCCGTACGGCCAACCCCACTATGCAAACCGGCAGACAAACATACCATTCGATAACAGAGACACGTAGGGCGTATACGCTATCAATATCTGACGCGCTCGAGTAAATCCAAAAATCCCCTCTTGGGCTCCCCTACTATTATAAACATGTCAGCGGACATTGAGGTATTATGTACTAACGTCAGCGGACAATTTCGAACATATTGTCTGAGAAATGTCTTCATCCAGAAGACACAATTATTGTATATTTTATATTCTAATTTATCATGTTTTTTAAGCCTACTGAACAATGGCAGTCAGTTTTGAGTAAAAATAAAAAAAATGTGAAATTTAGTGTCTCCCGGTCGAATACACAGAATTTTGTATTGAAAATTCTGTCCGTTTCCTCCGTCACGCCCCTCTCACCCTGTAGCGTTTTTGACTAGACACCTCCGTCAAACGGCTGATAGGAAAGAACGTTTGTGCTTAGAAGGCGCTTGTACTAACCCAGCAGGTTTGGAGACTTACCAGGGTCGATGTACGAGGCGTAGATGCACTGGTCTGCGAGCATGAAGGCCGCTAGCGCCAGCAAGAGAGCGCTGGCGCGCGGCATGCTGCCAACCCGCCAAACGCTGCTTGCCTGCAAACAAACATTGGATAGAAGCAGGCGTTACTTTGCGGAAGTCCATGATATTTTTTTAATTTTTTTATAAGCATACAACAACAACATGATCAACAGCGATTCAATCAACAGATTATACTTATGCTGAGATCTATAGAGCGTATACTTTGACTTGGCTCAGACTTTACTTAGAGTTAAAACGATGATGTGACTAACATAAATCTGTCTCGTTTTAACCATGTCTTAAGTCTAAGCAAAGTCAAAATTCGCTCTATAGATCTCACATAAGACACTAAAAACATAATATGGCCAATTACAGATTTTCTGTCAAGGATCAAGGAACAAGAATCTTAATTCGCAAGCTGCAAACATACGTTTGACCACAGGTCTGACTACTAAATAGTCAAATCAGCAACTCTTTATCAAACTTCAAAAATGCACGCGTATAAGGTGGCCTATATTAATTAAAGCCATAAAAGAAAATAAGAAGAAGAAGAAGATGATACTATAGAGGTTTTTGACGTAATCAAGAAACGACGCACTTTTTTCTTTTTGAAAAAAATTCTTAATGGCTCAGTAAGATACGAGCCGCGTCGTAAGCTAGATGTTGTAGGTTCGAATCCCACCCATGAATTTTGCAAATTTCCTTTTTTTTTTTTTTTTTCTTTTTTCTTTGGACCGGACAGAACTGTCTTACGGGGTGTCCAACTACACCATACAACTTGTTTACTTTAATCGATAGTTACTTAACAAATCAATCAATAATTATCAAACTTAAAATTAACAGAGTACGTGAATTTTACGTCTCATGAACCCAGATATGCTAATAAAATTATAACTAACGAGATAGTTCAATGTTAGAACTGTCATAATAATTAGACCTTCACCAAAACAAAGTAAAATGAAATTAATACACCCTTGCCTATGCCCAGTAGCTGAAAATAGATTATAATATTAATGAACATAGTTTGTTTAAGCGACCTTTTAGTTAGTACTTAGTTATTAATCCACGAACACAGTGTCAATATTACGTTTCATTAATCCAGAGTAACGGATACCCTAATTAAAATTATTAAATCGAGTTCCATTTAATTGGCTGTTCAACAAACGAAATCGTAGAGCCTTTGTTTTCGTTCAATAACGTTATGCGTGAGCTATATTCGTGCAAACATTTGGTTTATATTCTTTGCTGAGCTCAACATTGAACTATGGATTGGAGTGGATTTTGTTTTATTTTCATTTGCTTTTTCAAAGTGATGAGAGCGTTGGTGGCATGAAACTACAGTAGATAATATATTCAAAATTTCAATTTATTTATGCGAAAGTGTTCTTATTTGATTGTTAGGTTGTCTTTCAATTACGATGCAACGGGGCAATGGAAAGACGTCAAAATTATATTGGCATTGATAATAATAATTGTTGTTGGTTGAGGAGAGCCTGCTATATGCTACTTTTTATCCCGGGAAAATAAATTACTCCTAAATATAATAATTAAATATAAATCATTGAAACTGTTACAGGAATTAAAATTTAAATGTAAACAAAAGAAATGTAGTGTAGGTAAGGTGACAAGAACAAAACGTAAAAAATAACTAAGTACGTAACTGCGTAAGGAAAAAAAAAATTTTTTTAATTTATTATTTTATTAAATCCATGCAGGCGGAGTCGTGGAAATATATTAAAGAAAAGAATGCTATCAACGCACAGCTCAAACCCCTGCACTGGCTGGACGGATCGGGTATACAGCTAGCATTGAGACGTAGACGTAGGTACCAACCCTCAAGGGGGTAAAGTACAGGTTTGAAATTTACCAAGCAAAGTCAAATTTAATGTGAGCGAAGCCGAAGGCAACAACTAGTGATACATAAAGAGGAATAAGTTCGATGTTTTGAACATGAAATGTGTCAAATCTAGCAACATCCGCCAAACGTGCCTTACATGATAATAATTTGTAAGCTCGTGACTTGCAGACGTTACATGTTGCTCTCGCATTTTCCGACTAAAGTTAGTTTATCTGACAGCAGTCAGAAGCATGCTCCCGGGAGCCCCAAATATTGTTTCCTTTTACACATCTTGTACAAGATTGAATTACGTGAATCTCGCAGTCATTGTCACCCGCTGTGTGGACGACTGTTACACTGAAATATATTTCCTAACATTAGGTAGGTACCTTTAACTGCTGATTTTCTTCTTCCAAAAGCGTTATTTTTCAAAAGGGTGATCTTTCTTCCGGATTAAAATATGACAAACTAGCTGATGCCCGCGACTTCGTCCACGTGGTTTAAGTTTTTTTGATTCACGCGGGAACTCCTTAATTTTCCGGGATTAAAAGTAGCCTTTGTCACTCTCTAGATCCTCAACTATACCCATGGCAAAAATCACGTCGATCCGTTGTTCCGTTACCGCGTGATTGAAGGACAAACCAATAAACCAAACCAATAAACCATCAAACCAACAAACAAACACACTTTAGCATTTATAATATTAGTATGATGATTTTTTTTTTTTTTGAATCACTTATGATAAGACTTTAAAACCGGTTCGGAAAACTGATTCTACTGAGAAGAGCCGGCAAGAAACTCAGCAATAGCTCTTTTCATAAAATATGTAAACAATAAACAATTCATACTTTACGTAATCAGTGACTTATGGGCTGCTGGATGCAAAGTTAAATTTATTCAATGGCAATTTTGGAAAATCTAGAAACCATTTTGGAACCATCTTATAATATTTAAGCGTACTCTCGACCCCACAAAGGATTTCTGCACTTTGCGCACACGAAATGAGGCTGTTACTAGTTTATGGCGATTTCTAGTACAATATTTGTACCTACATCGATTGTGAGTATCACTTTTTCGCTTATTAAGTTTAATGCTCTGCCTAACAAAGTGTATTGTATATGTATTGTGAAGGCACCGTAAGTATACCAATCTCTATAAATTACATACAGAATCTATCGGAATTAGAGAATTTCTACCAAAATCTGAGTCGTCTTGACCTCTTGTACTTGAGTTTCGTTTGTTAAGCGGCTAACCCGAACTGTTTAAGGAGTTCGAAATGCTTTTCAATTTAGCAAACCTCTATGAACTCCCTAAATAGATCGAGTAAGATATTTGAGATACCTTTTATCTGACGGAAAGGAAAAAGATTAAAGAGGCATTTATTTACATATTGCACTTATTTTAAGGCAAATTTCTGGCGGGAAAACGTAGCATTTAAGTTCTCACTCGGTTTAAAAATTGTTAAACATTTGGATATTAATAATCTAAATCAAGTTACGTTAATTAATGTTACTCCAACACCGATTGTAATGAATAAAATATGAGGCATTTAATTTCTTGCAAAATATTCATAAACCCTTCCTGAGTTTGCGCCCTAAGCATAAATCTGGTTTGGATAATTTGGCTGCTAACTGGCTGGTATGCTAAGGCTCTTTCCGCACTGCATTCGATCCGAATCCGAGTATTCTCGATCCGAAGTAGCCTACTGCTATTTGTATGAAGGGTTGCGCAGTAGAACCGAATTTCGGTTTCTGAATCCGTAAACATCTACAATTCGGAGCGTTGTTCACGCGCGGACCGTATTAACCACAATATTTCATGAACGCACTTCTTGCGCACTGCATCCGATCCGAATCCGATCAAGAATACGCAAGCAACGTCCATCGAAACGGACGCAGTGTGAAATCGACAACCGGATTCGATCCAAATCCGATCCGATCGATTTCGTGGGAACTCATTAATAAAATATAAAAGATAAAAAGGAACTAAGATAGGAAGTTAAAAAATCAAAAATCTTTCTTGAAATAGGTATTTATAAATATTTTTCTATGAGTGTAGCGAATGAATGGGACCTTAATTTAGTAACGTTAATTCAAAACGTGAAACTAATACGAGAATAATAAAAAAAACTGATTGTAAAAAAGGTTGGACCCGATCACAAAAAAAAATATATAATCGGTCGAAAAAAAAGAAATAAATTAGGAAACACTTGAATGAGTTTTATTTATTGCTCGCCCGTCCTTCCGGGGCCTGGCAGCAATCTCGCGTTGTTTGATATCAAACAATGAGACCCGAGACCCGATACCTACTCTCGTTACAAGTACGAATGATGTATTGTATTGCAATGGAATCTATTGTGAACACAATATTCCAGATGAAGTATTTAAATACTTTTGATGTGCAGGTACGTCAAAAGTATGATTCGTCAAAGTAATATATTATTAGGAGTATAGGTTTAATATAACGGTCTCACTCCTATCCGATTAGTCTGCTACAATATTAGACTGTATCATCACAAGGTCCAGGAAATCCTAACCTGGATGGATCGAAGGTATCGCAGTTAAGGTCGGGTATCATCTAATTATTGTAATAAATTGTAAACACTCGAAAGATTAAAGTACTCGTATATAAAGTAACAAAGAGCCAGTCGATTTTATGTGAAAAGAGTATCGAATACTGAATAAAACATTAAAATATTCATAATATTTTATCTTTTATTGGTAGGTATTGTATTATATTAAAAGGGAAGCCTTTTCCTTTTGAATCGACGTCCTCATTATGTAATTGTACTTGTGTTTGCAATAAAAAATATTTATTTATGATTTCTTAGAAATTCTTATATTACTGTTATGTTTAAATTATTTGATTGTACTCGTACTTATATTTTGTATACGAAAAATAATTGGCCACGTAAAAACAGCTCTCGTTTAGTTCCTGTTTCACTGAAATACAATAGGTAGAAATAATCTATACTAATATTATAAATGCAAAAGTTTGGATCAATATATAATGTACTCTGTGGTTTGGATAGATGGATGGATGGATGGATGGATGAATGGATGGATGGACGGATGGACGGATGGATCGATGGATGGATGCATGGATGGATGGATGGATGGATGTATGGATGGATGTTTGTAACTCAATCACGCCCCAACGGCTGAACGGATCTGGATGAAATTTGGCACAGAAATAGATTATAGTGTGGAATAACACATAGGCTACTTATCCCCGAAAATTGAAGAGTTCCCGCGGGAACCAAAAAAAACTCAATTCACGCGGACGAAGTCGCGAGCATCAGCTAGGTACCATATGTATCATAGTACCATGGTATCATATGTACGCAAAACTTCTTTAGATAGATTTTAATATAGTGAATTGTTACCTTTTGTTACCTAAAATAATATTAATAAACATTAACCCTGAAATGTCCTTAATGATAAATAATATTGGAATCGACAAGGCCCGGAAAGTTTAGAAGTAGGTAAATATTTTCTTGAATATAGATAAGGTTTTGAAAAGAACTGCCCCCCGATTACGTAAGAATTGTTCATTAAACGTTAAAGATTTTTGTCAAAGTAAAATAAACCATTCTCATCTCATTAGATTCAGTACACCTTAATCTAGGCTCGTACGTTTTATTTTTTTAGTATTTTATTTGAGTTAAATTTAAAAAAAAAAAATACTCGAGGAAGTTTTTAGGTCAAAAATATGGATATTTAGACGCTAATAACTTTTAACCTATGCAATATTTTTTTAAAATTAAAACGTACGAGCATAGTTCTTCATTGTTTTTGCAACATTTCTAAAAATTATGAAAATTGAACATTTACGGGAAGAAAAACGTTATCGCTTTTTGTATGAAAATTTACAACTAGACGATCCTCTTAACTACTCACTCAATAATTTATACTTACCCAACCTACTTGCTAATCATCACCTAAACGCGTTTTTTTCAATTTTTAATAGTAAATAGAATAGCGACGCAAATTGCTACAAGTGCATTAAAAATCTAGTATCAATATTTTAAAGGTGCTCAATATTAAAAATATGCTTGAATGGACTAATGGAAAACAGGATAATCCGAAATGTATAGAAAAAAGAAATTGATGTTTATTTTGTACTGAAAGCGGATCGGAATAATGGGAAATATCCGGAAAACTAAAAAAGACTTTCATTTTCGTGAAAAAGGCTACGTTAAAATGATCGCATACATGGAAAGCCGTAAAGCCGTAAAGAGGTGCATTAATTTTTTTTAAATATTGAAATGCTAATTTCGTTAACAGCAAGATTCAGCCGCATCGTCGCATCGAAGAAATGTCGACGATGGCAGCTTTGTATAAACATTTTTGAGTCAGTGCAGTAACACGCATTATTTAGTTGCAAAGTATTGAAAAAATCATTATATAATACGGTCTAATATTGACAAACCACAGACACTGACATTTTTGAAGTGAAAATTTCTTTAGCCGCGTTGAGCACTTTTCGGTAGGGGGTAAACTTGTGGATTCGGGTCACCGATACCGACACCTCGCTGCTCCATGTTTGCGTTGTTACGGAGACAAAAGGTCTTATATATAAATATACTTACTACATTCGTAATTAAATTTTAATGCCTTAGTTTTAAGGTTTGTAATTAAACTTTGTCTGTATGGTTGGTAGTGACGATGTCAGAGACTATCTCGCACATCTTCAGTACAGAAAATGCACCTCTTGCGGATCTTTAACCACCAGGGTTTATTGCGGCTGTGCGATCTCCTTGAGAACAAAATAAATTACCGAAGAAAAGATACAAGTAAGTATAAGTAAAGAAAATCAGTCAAATCGCTGAAGCGTAGAAATGCTACATTTTATCACGCAAGTAGTATCGCTCTACTTATTTTCTATGAAGTCGAATCCAGAGATAATATTTCTAGAGCGTACAATGTTACACAGAATGGCCACAGAAAGACAACAGAGGGCTAACTACCATCGCTTTAATCTCTTCCTTCAGAATTCCTTATTTTAAAGTCGACGTATATGGGAGGTAGGTACCTCATATTAATTGTCAATTTTAAAATAATACTGCTTAAAAGCGATGGTATAGAAAAAAGAAAGAAAGAAAGAAAGAAATGTATTTGCTGAATATGAGTATTTATACGTACAGATGTTTTTCATCTGTACGCATAAATACTTCAACAACTTAAATACAATCTTAAGGAGTCCTTCATATTTTACGTAAGCCCATAGACGTGCTTTTTGTCGTATAGTGAAATGGCGCCAAAATTAATCACAACTTTTTGATTATATTAGGTTGATGCTTATGTTACAAAAATCTTCTAAAAATAAAAATAAATTCTTCTAAAAATAGGCATCTTCTAGGCAAGCGCGCTCCACTTAGGCTGCATCACCACTTGCAAGCAAGTCTGATTGCAGCCAAGCGCTGGCCTATACTACATTTAAAAAAAAAAACTAGAAATCTTAATGAGGTTCGAAAATAGAGATCTTTAGATTTCTATACAGTGTTATTCTCTATAAAGTGCACATTAATGAAACTGGGATAAACTATAGACACTTTATGGAGAATCGCGCTGCGTAATTCTATATTTACGTCATTTCTATATTATTAATTATTTCCTAAAAGGCTTCCTCCTCCACATATATCATCTCTCTGGCCCCAACAAATACCTATATATCCTATCCTATTATTAGCGTCTTATATTATCCCTGCGTCCCGGTTGATGTAGTCTGTGGAGCGAAAAGTTCTTTCATTATACGATTGATACCGATCCGATAGGAATGCCAATATTGCCTGATATGCGTAGGTGCTTGTTTGGTTCGACGGGTTACTACTCGTACTCGTATGTGAGTGAAATGGTGCGAACTGAGAGTTTCCTTGGCTGGAGCTTAGAATAGATTAGAATAGAAAGGTTTTTCCAAAGTGCTTTCGAATCGTTAAGTGAAACTACCGAGAATAACTAGCATGAAACTCAGCGGTTACTACTTTTCAAATGAACTTAATGTACCTACATGATGGAAATATCTATTATAGACTATTTCCGCGGGGATATAAGATTGTTATAAATCCCGGGGATATAAATCCCGTCGGAGCTATTTGATTGTTCGGGATAAAAAGTAGCCTATATCACAGAATAGGTAATAGCCTATATGTCCTTCCCCGGGACGCAACCTATCTCTGTACCAAATTTCGTCAAACCCAGACAAAGACAGACAAACAGACACACTTTCGCATTTATAGTACAATACATAATGCTTGCGACTTCGTCTGCGTGCATTAAGGTTTTTGATTTCCTCGAGAACTCTTTAATTTTCTGGGACAAAAAGTAGCCTATGTCCTTTCCTGGGATAAAAACTATCACTATACAAAATTTCATCGAAATCGGTTGAAAAGATGAGTTGTGAAAGCGTAGCAGACAGACAGACACACTTTTACATTTAGGTATATGTTTTATTTTAATAATCATAAAATTACGTCTGTATGTAATAATTATTACTATCAAGTATTTTATTTAGACTTCGATAAAGTTCAGAAGCATTAGCTTTGGCCAAGAAACTTGACTAAAACTTTGTAAGTACTCCGAGTAAGTATGTTATAAGTAGCTCAGGCTGTCGTTTTCTGAATTATTAAGCTAATCTGTTCCGTTAATTACCCTCCATCATTCTCAGATTATTACCCAGCTGTTTGTTTTAGCGCGCGGCTACGACTAAAGCCTTGGTCAAATACAACGGTCTACGATAACGACGCACGCTCTTCTGTTGCGCATAAATCACACCTCTGACTTAAGCGAAGTCTAGTCAAGAAGTCAAGA
Organism: Erebia ligea; assembly: GCA_917051295.2. Taxonomy (NCBI): domain Eukaryota; kingdom Metazoa; phylum Arthropoda; class Insecta; order Lepidoptera; family Nymphalidae; genus Erebia; species Erebia ligea. The sequence continues at coordinate 8,408,769 of OU785241.1, forward strand.
AGTGTCGAAGCGATAGATTTATCGAGCCTATAATTGCAATTTTTCTTACTTGTAAAGCAAATCCTTTAATGCGAAAATGAATCTGATATAGGACAGAAAACGACGCGAAACGCGAACGCAAAGCCGCAAAACATCCCTACAATTTTATTTGGCACAACTAAGTTAGCGCTAAAAGTAAAAGATAAAAAAGGAAGTTTTAGTGAGCTGACGATGGGTTGTTAATGGTGATTATTGGCAACCATGTGCCCTGTAGTTGATTCTAGGGATATTTGGCTGCCAATTAAACCACTTTTAAACTGAAAATTCATAGATTTACTTCGTGAAGGTAAAAAATGCAAGTTAACCCGATAGTGTAAACGCGGTGATGTGACCCGATAGTAAATCAAAAAGTTCTTGGAATCCATATTAAAAAAATTTAAAAAATTCAGCATTAATATTATATTCATGTGCCTCTAATTTAATGTATTTAGAATAACGCGTATTTAACTTTCTTATTCCTTCCAAAAAAAAATTTATCTTGACTCTCGAAAAACTCCTATAAGGCATCCATAACCGCGTCATCATCATGAAATTTAGTTCCACGAATATGCTCTTTTAATTTTGGGAATAAGTGAAAATCACTAGGGGCTAAGTCCGAAGAATATGGTGGATGGTCAAGGAGATTGAAGCCAGCACAGTGGATTGCGTTAAGTTTAACTTCCGATCGATGAGCAGGAGCGTTATCGTGAAGAAACAACACGCCCAACGACAGTTTTTCACGACGTTTTTCTTTAATTGCTTCAAGCATTTTCTGGATTAAATTTGCATAATAGGGTATTCGTTTGGCCTTTTGGCATGTAATCAACAAAAATAATTCCTTCACTATCCCAGAACACTGAGGCCAAAACTTTGCCAACGGTGGGAGCAACTCGAAATTTCTTTATGGATGGAGAGAATGGTCGTTTCCAAGATACACTTTGTCTCATAGTTTTAGGATCGAAATGGTGGGCCCACATTTCATCCATGGTAACAAGACGATCACAAAATTTTTCCGAATCACGCTGGTACATTTCGAGATTACGCTTAGAAATTTCCAAACATCGCTTTTTTTTCGTCGGTTAACATTCGTGGCACCCATCTCGCCGACACTTTTCTGAACCCCAGTGAATCAATTAAAATGAATTGAATGCTACCAAATGATATCTTTAGGATCTCAGCTAAATGTTTTATGGTTATTCTTCTGTCTTCCAAAACCAGATTCTCAACCTTTGACATTTTCTTCCGTAATGGAGGTTGAAGGGCGGGCAGAGCGCGGGTCACCTTTACAGCTTAATCTACATCTTTTAAATTCAGCCAACCAGTATGCAACCATAGAATATAGTACAACATCATCCCTTAATGTCTGCTGAATGTCCAAAAAAAATTCCTTCGTGAAATTTTTTTCAGGCAGAGAGAGTTTATCACCTAGTTAACTCACTTTTCTCCATAATTTTACGTTTTTAGCAAATCGTTGCACAAAATAATGATTTGCACGCCAACGAAGTGACGAAATCAAGCGACACTTGGCATAAATATTGTGTGATTGACACTATTTAAAATGAATATCGAACTATCCCTAAAAACGTTGTATATAATATATGCGCTTCTAAGAACTTTTTGATTCACCTGGGTATAATGATGTGTACTAGCGTCCTACGATGCTACCGCCACGCTGTTTGTATGTCTAGGCCTTTATGTGTGTAGAGATAATACTTGCTGTCGTTATTAATCTCGCGGCAAACTGGAGTTATTGCAGACGATATTAAATCTTTGATATCGGTTACACGAGTGTTTCATCTAGACCTAGTAAACTCGTAGTAGGTAGATACAAATGAAAGTATTGTAGTAGGGCTTGTTGCAATCTTTATAGTTTATTACGGTATAGCGCAATCGGGACAAACCATAAAATAGAATCCATACTTGCTATGTGGGGAAATTGAATTGTGAATCTTTCTGCTAGATATGCGTTAGGGCGAAAACCTTTTAAAACAAAAGCCTTTCATTTATCCATAAGTACATAATTATGATATTTGTTTATTCGCATGCATTACATAAAAAAGTATATATTATCATTTTACAAAAAGAAAGAAAATGTTTACAGTTACTTAATTTGGACAATAATTTTCCCCGACCACCTGAAGATGAGGCCGATGTCCCAACGTCTAAACCTACTATGGTCTAGGTAAACTATAGGCTATTACCGCTCAGGGGCCATACTGCCAACGCTTAAAGCAATACTTAAGCAATATTACTCAAAATGAGTTTGATGTCAAGTACCTTGACGTTCCTAAAATAAGGATTATTATTCTAAAACACGAAAGTCAACAATAGTGAAACAATATGGCTTTAAGCGTTGGCAATATGGTTCCAGGTACAAATTAGTTAGTATAACTTGGCTTTATAGGATGTGTGACACCCAATGTATTCGTCGGTTTCTGCTCAAATATTAAATTAGGAAAGTTCCCGTGAACGCCAACGCATATCCGGCTTTATATTAAGAAACTTCACTTCTAATACGAACTCAAACAAAACTAACGCTAACTCCTTGGGGTCTCAAAGTCCTAGATCAACAAAGATACCAGAGATCGGATGTAGCTTGTGAAGAACTTAGTCGGTTAAGTAATTAAAAGTACCTACTTTGATACTGGATGTAAATTCACTACATTTCTACATTAATTGGTCTTGTATTTGGTTGAAACTGTATAAGGAACATAATAAAAAAACCGGCCAAGTGCGAGTCGGACTCGCGCACCGAGGGTTCCGTACAAACCTGTAGTAAGTTTTAAATTATTAAAAAAAAACTACTTACTAAATCTCGTTCAAACCAATTTTCGGTGGAAGTTTGCTGTTTGAATGTACGTCATATATTTTTTTTAGTTTTATCATTCTCTTATTTTAGAAGTTACGGGGGGGGGGGGGGGGGGCAACATTTTACCACTTTGGAAGTGTCTCTCGCGCAAACTATTCAGTTTAGAAAAAAATGATATTAGAAATCTCAATATCATTTTTGAAGACCTATCCATAGATACCCCACACGTATGGGTTTGATGAAAAAAAAATTTTTGAGTTTCAGTTCTAAGTATGGGGACCCCCAAAATTTATTGTTTTTTTTCTATTTTTGTGTGAAAATCTTAATGCGGTTCACAGAATACATCTACTTACCAAGTTTCAACAGTATAGTTCTTATAGTTTCGGAAAAAAGTGGCTGTGACATACGGACGGACAGACAGACAGACAGACAGACAGACATGACGAATCTATAAGGGTTCCGTTTTTGCCAAATTTGGCTACGGAACTCTAAAAAGCGATACTTTGAGAAAATCGCCTTTGTACAGCATGTAGCCGGAACCAAAATCTACTTATTATTCAGAGCCACGATTTCCTTGACTTTACGTTACACAAAGGAGACAATCTTTCTCTTTAGAAACTTGGACTATCTATTGAATCAATAAATGTATGCAGCGGAAAGAACGCAGTAGGTATAAGTTAGTAGCATTTTGATTATAAGAACACAAAAGTTCTTAAAGAATTGACCACTAATTATACCTTCTCTCAAATAATATGAAATTGAAGTGCGATCTTTTATACCACTGGCACTATCTTAGATCTTAGATTATTCGTTCGTGCTTCATATGCTGTAACTGTCCCAATAAAAGTGTCGCTCTGATTTGAATCTGGGGTCACGGGAGTGACCCCGCCAAAGCGAGCCAAAGGAAACGGGGCACTACCTACCTTTTCTCGAAGCGTTTCGTCGGCTTTTCGAACCGTCATAGCTTAGGTCCAGATGATGCTAGAAAGCTGAAATTTTCAGGATAAGGTGTTGTTGGCAAACTTACCAAATATACCAAGTATAAATTTTCTAGCATATATAGTTTCAGATTTATTGATACCTGAAATACGTCGATTTCGTGACTGACTCACTGACCGTCATCAACATGAAAAAGGTACTTCCTGAAGTGCTAGAAGGCTGAAATTTGGTATGTAGGCTAGAATTTGCATATAAACAACAGGAAAATTAAGAAATCTGAAACTTTTCCCCTCCAACCCCTCCTATAGGGGGTGCAAATCTGACAGCATTTCCTCGTATTTTAGAACAGTCATAACTTCGGTACGGATGATGGTAGAAAGCTTTAATTTTCAGGATAACATGTCGTTGGCACATTTATTAAACATACTAAGTTTCAATTATCTAGCATTTATGGTTTCAGATTTATTGATACCTGAAATACGTACTTTTGGGGGTATTTTACTTTTACTAAATCACATGAAACACGAAACCTCTAGGGCACTTCCTAAAGTCCTAGAAAGCTGAAATTTGGTATGTAGACTAGGAATTGCACATAAACAATGGAATAATTAAGAAATCTGAAACTTTCTTTTTCCAACCCCTCTTATTGGGGGTGCATATTTGACAGCGTTTCCACGTATTTGCTAACCGTCATAGCTTCAGTCCGGATGATGCTGGAAAGCTGAAATTTTCAGGATAAGATGCTGTTGGCCAACTTATTAAACATACCAAGTATCAATTGTCTAGCATTTATAGTTTCAGATTTATCGATAACTGAAATACATCGGTTTCGTAATTTAGCCTTATAAATCGCTGATGAAAATCAAAACCTCTAGGGTAGGTACTTCCCAAAGCCCTAGAAAGCTGAAATTTGGTATGTGGGCTAGGAATTTCATATAAATAATGGGAAAATTAAGAAATCAGGAACTTTTCCCTTCCAACCCCTCCTATAGGGGGTGCATAATAGCTGCACAGTCGGTACTAAAAGAAATATGTGCAAAATGCCGTATACATACATAATACCGTACATAAATAATATATATATAAAATTCATGACTCAGGTACAAATGTTCTGAATACAAACATTATGCCCCTAGCAGAATTCGAACCCGCGACCTCTCCCTCAACAGTCATGGTCTGTAACCAATCGGCCAAACAGGTCGCACATAATAATCACGTAATCTTGTCATTTTTATTCTCATTATTTTCATTTTATTACTGAAAAATTATAAAATACCTATAAGTACTTACAACATAAAATATTTTTCAGAGGTAAATATACCTATAGTAATCATTGGCGAAGAGTCCACGTATGACCCGGCATCCCTTTAGGAATTGTTCAATAAGTAATCAACGATATTTTCGTCTAACCCTGTTCTTCGAACTAAACACTGTTCATTGGTTTGAATTAAATTAACGCGTGACAATTTATAGAAAAGTAGATGATGCCCGCGACTTCGTCTGCGTGGATTTAGGTTTTTGATTCCAGCGGGATCTGTTTAATTTTCCGGGATAAAAAGTAGCCAATGTCCTTCCCCGGGATACAAACTATCCCTGTAAATTTCATCAAAATCGGTTGAAAAGATGGGCCGTGAAAGCGCAGCAGACAGACAGACACACTTTCGTATTTATAATATTATATGGATCTAAACTAATATTAAAAAGAGGAAAGATTTAACCGTCAAGTTTGCTGTGGATAAAATAAAAAAAAACTCAACCGATTTTAAAAATTCTTCCGGCACTTCACGTAGGTTCATTCCAGTGCTAATGTAAAATCTTATGTGCTGCTCAGTGCCCACTGGCTTTAGTGGGTAAAAAATAATGGACTATTATCATGATTAGTGCTAGCCTTGCGAAGCGGGGCGGGTCGCTAATCAACAATAAGCAGATATAAACCGGCTGGCCCATACAACCAAATATCTTTAATACTGAGCACCAGACTCGAAAATAAGAACTAACTTAAGTATGTATGGATTTGCCGCTCATTACATACATATACAGCAAACCCACAAAGAAAAGAGGCAACGATAGAGAGTGGGCAATGAAAAAAGGAATAACTGTAGTGCGAGAAATAGAGTCCAAAAAATTAAAAAATCTAGTGCGCCTGCCAAAAAGAAATGAAATCCCACCAAAACCATTTCATGGATAGGCTGCCAAAACTCGCATACAAGTCCAAATCATAATGCTTTCACTGTTAAAAAGTTATGAGATCTCTAGTAGAGCCAAGCCGGCTAGTTGAGCTCCGATTTGTGCTGCGCATCATCATAGCCCATGGGGCCAGTTCCAAGTCCAAAGTGTACAGGTTTAAGTACTTTTGGCTGTACCACATTTACTACATAGAAGTCCTGACTCTATAAACTCTACATCTTGATAAAAAGATGTGACTTGGCTGTTTCGTGATCCAATCAATCATTTAATGTTCGTGGAATAGGTATAGTTTGTGCGAGAATCACGAAACGGCCAAGCCACATCTTTTTATCAAGATGTACCTAGAGTTTATAGAGTCAGGACTTCTATGTAGTAAATGTGGTACAGCCAAAAGTACTTAAACCTGTACACTTTGGACTTGGAACTGGCCCCATGGGCTATGATGATGCGCAGCACAAATCGGAGCTCAACTAGCCGGCTTGGCTCTACTAGAGATCTCATAACTTTTTAACAGTGAAAGCATTATGATTTGGACTTGTATGCGAGTTTTGGCAGCCTATCCATGAAATGGTTTTGGTGGTAACTTTTTTCACAGTATAGAACTAAAAAAAGTTCTCAAACTTTGCATTGTAAAACTGAACTTATTGAAAAACGTTATACCTTACAGTAGTAATTAAGTATAAAACGTTTTAAGATTTAAGTCCAAAAATGGTGTATGGAAAAATTCGATCCCCACGACCTTTGCATACACTGTAACCTAAACTACATACACTATAATTTAAAACACTTGGTAGGTATAATCAAACAATACCTTGAGAATTGACTGCCTCGTTAGTCTAGTGGTTGGCATGTTCGACTGCGGCCAACGAGGTCCCTGGTTCGAGTCCCGGGTCGGGCCATAATTGAGTATTGGGTTTTTCTGACTAGAAATTCTCAGTACTAGCCCGGAGTTAGAAAGTTGGTGGTGGTCACCCCCGTGCCTCGGAGAGCACGTTAAGCCGTCGGTCCCGGTTATTATCACTAACATGATAATAGTCGTTAAAGCCTGCCAACCCGCATTGGAGCAGCGTGGTGGGTCTAAGCTCTAATTTCCTCTCTCCAATGAGGGTGGAGGCCTGTGCCCAGCTGTGGGACGTTAATGGGCTGTAGTGACCTTGAGAATAGCTATACTTATTTTAAAGTGAAGTTATTGACAGTGTAGGCATTGTGTAGGTAAGTTTATAATATCTAACGTTTTAATTTGCTGATCAATATACAGAACCGCACTTCTCTTTTACTCTAGATAGCAAAGACATAAAGTGGAATGAGGGCGGCAATTATTATTTTTATGACTATCGATCGAAACCAAGAGGAACTGAATCCATTATTCTTCAAGTTTCCAAGGCTTCTTTAATCAAAACACCCCACTTTGTCAATATTTCAAGAAGAAGTCACCCTTCCCAAGGGTTCTGTATAAATAAAGCACCGCTTTGTCAATTTAAGCCGCAAACTTTATAATTGTCCTCTCTTGGCGCAGTAGTGAGAACTGTGGTCTTATAAGTGGGGTGGTCCTGGGTTCAATCCCCGGTAGGGTCGATTCGGGAATTTATCTAAACTAATATTATAAATACGAAAGTTTGGATGGATGGATGGATGGATGCTTGTTACTCATTCACGCCAGAACGGCTGAACGGATCTGGATGAAATTTGACACAGAGATAGATTATATTTTACCCATACCCCTAGTATGGGTTTGATATAGCTGCCATACCCCCCACAGGTTAACCCGCTACCATCAACGTGACTATAATAATCCCCAACTTCTAAAAATAAGTATACCGATAAAGGGTAGATTTCTAACCTGCGACCTTTCAGATTTCGTTCGATTCGTTTCAGACATCGTGTCTTGTACCGTAAAATTTCAACCATTGAGGAGGCATTTTACCAAGCCTGGTGGGAGGCTTCGGCCGTGGCTAGTTACCACCCTACCGGCAAAGACGTGCCGCCGAGCGATTTAGCGTTCCGGTACGATGCCGTGTAGAAACCGAATATGGGTTTATTATAACTGCCATGCCCCTAACAGGTTAGCCCTCTACCATCTTAGACTAATTCATCATCACTTACCATCATGTGAGATCGCAGTCAAGGGCTAACTTGTAGTGGAAAAAAAGCCTTTTTTAAAAAAAATTCTCATAAAAAAGACCTCAAGCTTACGAACTCCGAGGCTAACAGCTAACGGCAGAAGTTTCAGGCTAATGTCATGAGTTCATGACGCTTATGTGCGTCGCTCCATATACTTTTATGTGTCTGCTCATTAGCTTTATAGTTTGCGCCCGGCCTCAGGATAATGTTCTGACCAAATCCTGGCCACGGTAGTTAATTTCAGCGGAGAGTAGTAAACTATTCCGGAGATATAATAGTGTGTGTGTATGTGTGTGAATACACGATGTATAGTGCAGCGCACTTTTTCTCTTTCCCTCTCTCTGATGATCCGATGTGACACTAATAGGACACGACCAGAGTGAGATCAGCCCCCCCGATTGTGTAAACTCAACTCAACTCAAAACATATTTATTCGAAATAGGTACCTACAAAGGTACATCTTCTGAACGTCATGCTTACAAAGTATAAGACGTGATGGTGATAACTAGTGGTTCGCCCCGAACTGAGACCTCGCGGTATCCATAAACTTTTACAGAGCGCCATCTATTGACATCATTGTGAAGTTCTGTTAAAAAAACTGAAGCTCATTAAAAATTAAATAATTTCATTTCCTTATAATATTTATCTAATTTTAGTATTTGTTGTTCAAGAACAGGATATAATTCAAATAATTGATCAAGTTTCAGGCTCAGCCTTTCAGAAAATTGAGAGTTCCGAGGTCAACTTTGGACGTTAGAAAATCTCTATTTCGTCTATTTTAGGGGAAAAATTAAAAAAAAAATATTTTTGGACTCTATTCCTAATTATCTTTAAAATGATATACCGCAACCCTATGTAACGCTATAAAAAATATTTTACTTCGCATTCGCTTCTATGAGAGCCCCCCTGAAATAAAGATTTTTATAACTTAAAGTCATATTCGGCTGGAGGCCATCGGTTTACATATTATATTTTAATTTGAAGAAATTACGTTCAGTAATTCAGAAGTTATAAGGCTCTGACAGACGGACGGACAGACGGACGGACGGACGGACGGATGGACGGACGGACGGACAAGTGCCAATTCACTCAAGTAGACTCAGAGACCTTCGCTTCGCTCGGTCAATTATCTAAGGTTAAATATGACGAATGAATGACGAAATGGTAGAGCTGTGAGATTGTATAATTACATCCATGGAATACTTATTTTATTCACTGCGCAAAAGCTTGGCAGATGTATAGAGAAAACTTAAACGAGGTCTAGTAAATTCTTTTTGCTTTCGAAATGAGTTGTCTGTCTCGAGTAAGTAGCACTAATCTCCCAGCAGCTATCTCGATATGGAGATAGTTAGTTACAAGATTATTATTATTAAGTTCTGATAGATAAACATAACTTTGTAGCTGGCTGGTTGACTTGAGCAAATCCTAAACAAACTCTAGCTCTAATAATTCAGATATTCTGAAACTCGCCAGAAATTTCACCCAACTTCTCCATTCCAAAATTTCACCCAGTCTGCACAAATCTTGCGACGCTCCCAAACTTTGGCCTTCACTACACTAAACTTTATCACACAATCATACTCGATGTTACGACGACATTACTTGCCGCGAACACGACTATCGAGAACCAACTTGTTCCAACTAGTTTGATTACTTCGACGTTTCATTCGGCGAACTGCGACCATGTTTACATGTCTTTTTGATTTTCATTTTATTGGGTTTTTTGTTGTGCGGCTCCCCAAACTGTGGCCGTCGCTACACTAAACTTAATATCAAATAGTCAGTTGATTGTATGGCATTGAGGTATAGTGACTTTAGTAGATATTACTTCAATGTTGTATGGTATGTGTAGTCGATGTTCATGCTGAGAAAACGACTATAAAGAACCAACTTGTTCCAACAAGTTTGATTATGTCGAACGATCGAACTGCGACCACGTTTTAAATACATGTCCGTTTCATTTGGTTACTTTTTTCATAATTTCTGATTCTACGAAAAAGACGCGGATTTAAACGAAGTAACGATGATGCCAGTGATAAGGTACAGGTAGACAGACAGACAGATTTAGCTTTTATAATACTAGCTATTGCCCGCGACTTCGTCCACGTTTAATGAGGTTTTTTGGTTTCCGCGGGAACTCTTTAATTTTTCGGGATAAAAGTACTTGTATTTGTATTATTCCAGACTATAGTCTATCGCTGTGCCAAATTTCATCTAGATCTGTTCTGCCATTCTGGCGTGAGTGAGTTGAGTGAGACAAACAAACATCCATCCATCCATCCAAACTTTCGACTTTATAAATTAAGTATAGATTAAGACATATTCCCCGTAGTCTTTACACCGGTACAGCGGTTGCGCGTAATACAAATAGACAGAAACACTTCATAATTTTAATATTAGCAAATAATATTAGTGTGGACAGTGTAGACAATAAAGATTTAGTAATGAGAAAATTCCAGCCGTGATTTCGGACGTGCTTGGCAGAGGCATCGCAGAATCATTCTAATATTATAAATGCAAAAGTGTGTTTGTTTGCTGGTTTGTTGGTTTATTGGTTTGTTAGTTTGTCCTTCAATCACGCCTCAACGGAGCAACGGATCGACGTGATTTTTGGTATGGGTATAGTTATTATATGTTCTGTGGGTATAGTTGAGGACCTGCCCCCGTAGCATGGGCCGGAGATAAACATTTTATCCCCCGATTTTATCCACTGACAAGAGATAAAATTAACTTATCCACCTCTCAGAGCACGGCAACAGGGGAGAGGAGAAGTTTATCCCCGTTTGACAGTTCACGGGGACTCGGGGGATTATTTACCCACCGTTATTTAGCGTTTTTATTTATTTATTTAGGAATAAAAATTTTATCCTTTCCTCGGGGAGAAAATTGTCTCGGCCCATGCTAGGGGGGCTGGACGGTGTTAGGCTACTTTTTATCCCGGAAAAATAAAGAGTTCCCGCGGGAATAAAAAAAACTTAAACCACGCGGCCGAAGTCGCGGGCATCAGCTAGTTTCAAATATTTACTAAAAACAGACTTATTTGTGAGCGTAAATTTAGTGGGAGTTAGCTTGAACGTGTAAATTTTAATCAAAATATTTTCACTGAAAAGTTTTTCCTTTTTCTTGGAAATTTTCGCTCTATTTTCATATAACTTTTGAGCAACTTAATGAATTTTCAACCTTTTTTTGTATAATAATAACCTTGTTTGTATAATAATATTATGTTTCAGTTGTGATTTATCAGACGATGAAAGGTTGTTAAATCAATATATTCATACTAATATTATAAATGCGAAAGTGTGTCTGTCTGTCTGTTACTATGCTTTCACGGCCCCGTCTGTTCAACCGATTTGGATGTAATTTGGTACCTACATCGATAGGTTACATCCCGGGGAAGGACATAGGCTATATTTTATCGTTCCTGCGGGAATCAAAAACTTAATCCACGTGGACGAAGTCGCTTGCGTATGAAGGAACTTGAAATTTAATTTGCTATAATCCGCAACAATAGGCAAATATATGTGGTACAGTGTATCTTGCACTTGCAGCTTGCAATATTCAATGGGTTTTATACCTTAAAAGCCGGCCCTTTCGACACGATCGTCACTTTACAATCGTGCATTGTCGAGTCAACATCTCCTGAAGATGCTCCGGTGTCGGAGTGAAACGTACGTTGAGAATAATTTGGAAGATTTATGTGGTGTGGTGAATATTGCAAGCTGCAAGTGCAAGATACACTGTACCACATATATTTGCATTGTTGCGGATTATAGCAAATTAAATTTCAAGTTCCTTCATAATCATGGACAAGTCCGCAAAGTAACGCCTGCTTCTATCCAATATTTGAAGTCGCTTGCATCATCTAGTCATATAGTTATTTTTAAAATGCTAACAAATACAGTACTATTGTAGTTGTTAGCACTTTGTTACTAAAACACATTCTCATTTCACACTTTTTAACCGAGTTCCAAAAAAGGAGGAGGTTCTCAATTCAGCGCGTATGATTATTATTTTTTCATTTATTTGGTACGAGTTGTACCTAAATGTAGGTACCTATAAAACGTAAGGTACATAAATAATACAAAATAAACTAGATATAAATGAGCTACAAGGTAAAATAAAACCTACATTGTTTCGCATTAAATAAAACTTGATGTTCACGTTCTAAACAATAAACGCAGACCGTAGGCGCATAAACAACATAGGGTAATGGAACCAAAAGATGAACGACACCCAATAGATGAACGGCCGAGCGAAAATTCAAAAAAAATAAAACATCCCGCTATTTATTTATGTGCATTATTTTTTTCCGCACGTGGCAACATTATTTCTTCCCGATTCCCTAACAAAATCAACAGTCACAGCTTCGACGCGCTCGTAGTTCGACGCTTTGTGAGAGTTTCCCGCTAAAAAATTGTTTTATATGGAAACCTTCTTAAGGTAAGTGTTTTTCAAACTTAAGGATTTCGGCAATTTAAAGCAATTATATACGATAGATTTGAGTAGTTTTGGTTGGAGTAAATCTTGATATGTCTGTCTTTGATTATAATGATACATATACACATTATTCGCCGTATTTTTTGAAAAAAATACTGTTCAAGTAATGGATTCGATTTCGTAAGTTTGATCCAATAGATGAACGCCGTTCAACTAATGGAGAAATGGCATATTCTTACACAGGTCATAACATTTATATTAATGCTTAGAGACCGAAACAAAAAAACGCAAATTAATTTTAGTTAATTTAGGAATTTAGTTACCAAAAGTTGAACACATTATTTTGTGTTTTGAGGTTTTATTTCAGTATGAAATCTTGCGTTGTTCAGTTTAAGAATTCAGGTCCAAAAGTTGAACTAATGAATATGAATTCGTTCAATTATTGGGTATCGCGTCTTAAACTGAACGAGTAAATTGGCCCCCCCTCACATGCCAGGCCAGGGTAAGAAAATTAGCCAGTTAATAATTAAATATTTGTTTTCCCGATGTCGTCAGTCGGGGCTCAAAACGCGCCGACATATTGTAATAAGATAATAATAATGTTAAAATAAATGTATTCCTATTAAAATGCTAGTTCAATTATTGGGTTCAAACTATTCATAATTAGGGCTCAGTGTTCAATTATAGGGGTAATCCCCTTAACTTCTTACAAAAAGCAACTTTAAAAAATATATATTAGATAAAAGAGTTTCTTTTTTTAATCAGTTAAATCTTGAGGATATGTGGAATCACAAAGAAAAACCCAGCAAGCTTCAATGTCATTAAATAACTAATCAGAGCTGTTCAAAGTTGCCAAAATCGCTTAAGCGTTCATTTATTGGTTCCACTACCCTACCTACATCGTATGCTTTCGCGTAACTGGTAACGGGTATAGAGCTGTTGTCTCACTAGAACAGCAATAAAGCGTAGAAACCAAGTAAAAATAGGTATGAGTTTAATTTAAACTGCCATATCCCTTCCAAGTTAGCCCTCTACCATATTATCTTTGACTGCATCGTCACGTCTTACTACCAATTAAGATCGCAGTTTTAAATTAAGGGCTAACATTGGTGTAGTTTGGCAGTAGTATCTAATTTTTTCATTCAGAAAATTAGTGGCTATTACGAAATTATATAGTGACTTAGAAAAAAGTGATACATAATGCCAGTTAGGGATGATTTTTGAGCTCATTTTGAATTTTAAATGTTTTTTGACTGATCAATAATTTCGAGAGTACAATGAGAGATAGATACAATGTTGTTTTGACAGGTTTTATCCCTATCGATTAGTTTGATTCATCATTTTTTGATTGTTCTATTCCCGCTCAGTATTTAAAACATTCAGTCAGGCTTTTAAAACATTTTTCGAATGTGATTGTCCATATTTACGAAATCAAAATAATGTTTCCTATGAGTGACATTTGATAGCATAAATATATTTAATGCAAAGTGCATTAAATATATATATTTGTATGCTGTATTTACTTCTCACTGTCCCGTTCGGTTTTCCCACCTTGTATGGGAATGTGTGGAATGCAAATGTGTAAATCATATGGATACGTTTTGTTGACATTTGAAGTATGAGATTTGCTGCTCCATGGCCTAACAATAATCTAACTCAATGGTAAAAGGTGCGTCTAAAGTCTAAACAATAAACATAAATCAACTTATTATGGTTACGATATGAAAATTTGTTAGAGTTAGCACTAAAATGAAAATAAAAGCTAAGTATTTACTTGCCTAATATAAAAAGAATAATGTGCCCATACTATTCTTCAGGAGAAAAGGTAGCTGTTTTATGTGGTACATATGATAAAAAGTGGAAAATTAAATTACCTTAGTAAGTAGCAACGTATTTTATTGTGATGACTGAAACCTTCTTGGCGTAGTGAGGTTCTGATTCTTCGACTTTGAGTTCTTAGCTGGGGCAAATTAGCAATTTATAATTTAAAAAAAAACTAAATTGACTCCTGACTTTTTTGGCCTCAGAAGCTTCGGTCGCACCTAGTAACCACCGTGCCGGTTAAACTATGCCACTTGTGAAATCGCGTCGCGCAGACGTTTTCTCCTGTCGGGCCCTCGTCTATCGGAAGCTCTTCCATCATTATATAGTAACTAATATAGTAACTAACAAGTGATATTTCAATCAAGAAATAACCTGAGTTAACAAGACATGGTTTTCTATGTAAAAAAAAGTTTACATTTGAAAAAGTGGCGTAAATACAAAGGCAATATTTCTTATTCTCATAAAAGTCAATGTTCAAAGGGAAAGACTAAGCGAGAATCATTAAACACGTTTAAGTTCGCGTTATTTGTACGGGTGAAGAATGGCGACGTGGGATCATTAGAATTGGTCGTAAATTGAGAAACCATTTTGAAGGAGCGCGTTAAAGGGGCATTGTCAATATGTGAAAGTGTATCGAAAGAGGTCATGAAATTGTTTTATGCTATTTTTATATCATAGCAAACCTTCAATGGATAAAAAATATAATATATCAGTGCCTTTATTTTTTTGTAGTTAGAGATTGGGACTACTGAAAAGCATTAAGTTATAGAATTGTGAAAAGATCAACCAATATATATAAATATTATTAGATATACCTACATACAAAGGTGAGTTTGTTTGTTAGTTTGTCCTTCAAGCACGGCGCGGCGTAGCAAAGCATCGCAAAACTCACGTCAATCCGTTGCCACTGGCTGACGTGATTTTCCTCCCTTTTGGCTTTGCTCGTAATTGGGTAAAAAATCTATTCAAAGGTACCTACTAAACCTACTAAATAGAGTCTTTGTATAAAGCAATATATGAGAATATAAACTCCCATACTATTATATATTCCGAATCTCTTTAACGAAGGTCTCATATACTTAAATAACTACCCGCTACCCGCAGGGTATTGCTTCCCGAAGTCTCAGATAAGACGACGAAGTTTCTACCCTGGTAGATATCTCATATCACACTTACTGTTCGGGACACTGCGTGTAACCGAACACCGCGTACGCAAGTGCCTCACGTTAAAGAGGACAGTGCGGTAAAATCAGTACGATTCAATCGTCCGCGCGGGTAGTACTCAATATGAATAGCAATTTATATCATTATCATAACATCATTTATCAGTGAAAATACAGTCCACTTTAACTATCATAATATCTATCATTCTATCACAACAAAGAACAGCACCCCACACTTACCTATTTGCTTTCGTCTAAAACTCTATTTAAGAGTCTAATAAAGAAATGTAAAGGTTGTTAAAACGTCTACAATGTTTCTCTTTCGCATAAAAGTTAACTTTCAAAGGCAAGGCGGGTAATAAACGTGAAACAGCTTTAAGGTGGAGCTATTTACTCGGGTAACGAATGACCGCCAAGTTTCATTAGAACAGACTAGTGTGTGTGTTCTTTGCTAAGTCCATCCATAGGTTTAGGTTTAAAATTATTGAATTATGCGATTTATAATAGTACTAGCTGATGTCCGATTTCGTTCGCGCGGTTTGAGTTTTTTATTCCCGCGGGAACTCCTAATTTCAAGGATAAAAAGTAGCCTATGTCCTTCCCCGTATTGCCACCTATCCCTACACTAATTTTTATCACAATTGGTTGAAAAAATGGGCCGCTATACCGTAGCAGACAGACACACTTTCGTATCTATACTTATAATAAAACTGTAACAGGTCCAATTCTGTACATTGAAGATATTTTGAAAATTTTTTTTGGAGGGCACTCATTATTCGATACTGAAGCCAAATCTGTAATTTTTTTCATTTTTGTCTGTCTGTCTGTCTGTCTGTCTGTCTGTCTGTCTGTATCTTGGCCGCGCATCACGCCGTAACTACTGAATGAATTCAAACGAAACTTGGCACGATTTGAGCCCATACTACGAGGTAGGACATAGGATACTTTTTATCCCGAAATTCTACCCCCGAAGGGGTGAAATAGGGGTTGAAAGTTTGTATGAAAGTCCTTAATTTCTCAAGTTATAGCCATGAAACTTGATATATGAGCTGCGGGTTGAAAATGAAAACATAATGTTTCACAGTTTTTCAAAATTCTACCCCCGAAGGGGTGAAATAGGGGTTGAGAGTTTGTATGAAAGTCCATTAATTTCTCAAGTTATAGCCATGAAACTTGATATATATGAGCTGCGGGTTGAAAATGAAAACATATGTGTTTCACAGTTTTTCAAAATTCCACCCCCGAAGGGGTGAAATAGGGGTTGAGAGTTTGTATGAAAATCCTTAATTTCTCAAGTTATAGCCATGAAACAGCATTTGAGCTTTCGTTAAAATATGAAGAAGTACGTGTTTCACCATTATAGGGGGATTATACCGTGGGATAGTAATATAGGCTACTTTTTATCCTGTAAAATTAACTGAAAAACTTATTCCACGCGGACGAAGTCGCGAGCATCAGCTTTATAGAATATACATACATAGATACATAGGCTACTTTTTATCCCGGAAAATTAATGAGTTCCCGCGGGAATCGAAAAAACTTAGTCCACGCGGACGAAGTCGCGGGCATCAGCTAGTTTATAATAATAGTATGTATGTAATAATAGTAGCAGACCCACTAGACCCTCTAGAACCATCTGTCAGCACCGTGCTTGATAACATCAACGCGGTGTTGACAGAGTCACCGCCGACTCCTAAACCAGACAGGACAGAGTGGCAGGAGGAAGCGGGGACGGACACGACGGACTTGACGGACACAGCAACTAAAGACCTACAAGAGTTGCTGAAGACATGGGCCCCTATGGCCGAAAACGAACAACGGTCCTCAGACCTGTAAATTCTTCTTTTCCCAACATTCACGCACATAAACATAGTGCAGACCAACCTCCAGCATAAACACCTCGCGACGGCCACACTAAGAAAACATCTGGAGGTTGCGGCCGAGACCATAGCCCTAATCCAGGAGCCGTGGGTTCGGGCAAATCGTGTTTGCGGCCTCGGCAATTGCGACGGTAAGGTCTTCTACCATAGCTCGCAAGAGCCGCCACGAACATGTATATACGTACCGCGCTGTATCACGGCGACACTATTAACACATTACTGTTACAGAGATCTAACAGCAATAAAAATACACAACGAAATGAAACAGAACAATGGGTGGACGCCCAGACCACTGGTCTTGGCATCACTGTATCTACCGATTGAAGGCCAGATCCCCACGAAGGAAGTCATGGACCTCATCAACCACTGTGAAAATCAAGAGATAGATCTGATCATCTCTGTTGACAGCAACGCGCACCACACGCTGTGGGGCAGCGACAAAAACAATGCAAGAGGTGAGTCGCTGGTTACATTTTTACTAACAACTAACCTTAGCATTATAAACAAAGGTTCAGAACCGACTTTTGTGTCCAGTAGATATCAAACAATAATCGACATTACACTAGCATCGCAAAACATAATGGATCAAGTCAAAAACTGGCACGTGAGCGAGGAAATATCGTTGTCAGACCATCGCAGAATATGCTTTGAACTTGATCTAACCAAAACACCAGAATTACCTCGAAGAAATCCGAGGAAAACGAATAGGAAACATTATAAAACGCTGATAACAAGACACATAGGACAGAGAGACACACCCAAGATTCAAAATGTGTCACTGATAGATATCAATGTAAATGACCTAACGGAAAAAATAAGGACATGCTACGAGGCAGCATGTCCTCTAAAGACACGAAAAACAAAACAAGAGCCAAAACACAGCTGGTGGGGCCCGGACCTTGAAAAGAAAAGACAAAGGTTAAGGCACCTATTCAACAGAGCAAAAAACACTAGACAGGGCTTCGATTGGGACAACTTCCAAGAAGCACAATCGCAATACAAAAAACTTATACGCAGCAAAGACGATAAGTCATGGCAAGGTTTCTGCACTAACATAGAATCATACGACACGGCGACTAGAATTAGGAAAATTCTAGCCAACGATAACAACCGCACACTAGGCACTCTGAAGAAGGCCGATGGCAGTTACACTAAAAACGACAAAGAGGTCAGTGAAACTCTCATACAGACACATTTCCCCGGCAGCAGAATAGTAGACAACCCAGACTGGGCGGATGGTCTACAGAGTACATCCTCAGAGGCAGACTGGGAAATAGCTAACAGAATAGTCACACACGAGAAGGTACAGTGGGCCATAGACACGTTCCACCCCTTCAAATCAGCAGGAACAGATCAAATCTTCCCCGCTCTCCTACAGTGGGGGGCAACAGAGATAACACCATGGCTAGTACAGATTTTTCAAGCTTGTATAGCCTTTAAATACATACCAATCTCGTGGAGAGAAGTGAAAGTGGTATTCCTGCCAAAACCAGGTAAAAATGATTACACCGAACCGAAGGCTTTCAGACCTATCAGCCTAACATCATTCCTGCTGAAAACGCTGGAAAGACTTGGAGACCGTTTTCTTAGAGACGGAGCCCTGAGGTCCATACCAATACACCGGAATCAACATGCCTATAGTACCGGTAAGTCAACAGAGACGGCTCTCCACAACGTGGTAACGAAGATAGAGCACGGCCTAGATAACAAACTATCAACACTAGGAGCCTTCATAGACATTGAAGGAGCCTTCGACAAAACCACCTTTAAGAGCATTGACAATGCTTTACAACGATATGAAGTACCCAAAACTCTAAGGCAATGGATAGCAGCGCTACTTGAAAAAAGGGTTATACAACTTGACATAAACGGTACAACAAAGGGCGTAGTAGCCAAAGGATGTCCACAAGGAGGAGTGTTATCTCCAATCCTGTGGAACCTAGTCGTTGACAACTTGATAACCAAAATGAACAATAACGGATTCTACACCATAGGTTATGCAGATGACATAACGATTCTCATAGGTGGTAAACACGAAAATACACTTTGTGCAATAATGCGAGATGCACTGAGACTCATAGAGAAATGGTGCATAGACAATGAACTAACAGTGAATCCAAGAAAGACAGAACTAGTACTGTTCACAAACAAAAGGAAACCAGATGTACCAAGAATGCCAACACTCTTCGGTACAAATCTAACACTATCAACAGAAGTCAAATATCTGGGGGTAACACTAGATAACAAGCTTAACTGGAAGAAACATATAGACACGAAAATACAAAAAACAACAATAATCCTAAATCAATGCAAACGCATGATCGGAAAAACCTGGGGTCTAAAACCAAAAATAATGCTTTGGCTGTATCTTACAGTAGTAAGAAGCTCATTAACATACGCGTCACTAGTATGGTGGCCCAGAACGCTTCAGACGACAACTCAACAGGAACTACAAAAATTCCAGAGACAAGCATGCCTAGCGATCACTAGCTGCATGAGTACCACCCCAACAGAAGCTTTAGAGGTAATGCTGGGAATTCCCCCCCTGCATCTTCACATAAGAGAAGAAGCTACTCTCGCAGCGTTAAGAATTAAAACTTATGGGCTGTGGAAAGATACAAAC
Source organism: Erebia ligea (assembly GCA_917051295.2). Classification (NCBI taxonomy): domain Eukaryota; kingdom Metazoa; phylum Arthropoda; class Insecta; order Lepidoptera; family Nymphalidae; genus Erebia; species Erebia ligea. Next base: position 8,428,770 of record OU785241.1, read on the forward strand.
ACAGCACACACCCGGATACTATCAGGTGAGAACAAGATGTGTCCAATGCTAGGATGGATCTCTGACAAAACACAGAAGGAACAAATAATCGAGAAAGATTATAAGATCAACATCTCAGAGACCGGAACACACAAAACTACTATGGATATGATAGACGTTTACACAGACGGGTCAAAATCCAGCCATGGAACTGGTGCAGGAGTATACTGTCCCGAGCTAAACATACATATCGCTCGCGCGCTCTGTAAGAATAACTCTGTTTTTCAAGCGGAGTGCGTCGGCATTACTACGGCGGCCATGGCTATGGCCGACAGACAGGTAACAAACTTTCATATTAACATTCATAGTGACAGTCAGGCAGTCCTGCGAGCATTAGCCAAAAACACGACCACATCTAAGCTCGTATTGGATTGCCACAACGCACTACAAACACTAACAAAATCAAACCTGGTATCACTTGGGTGGGTTAAAGGTCACAGCGGTAACATAGGAAACGACGCAGCTGATGAACTAGCTCGACGAGCTTCAAACCTGAAGGTAATGGGACCTGAACCGATCGTTCCAATACCATTCAGTGAGTACAAGACCTGGCTAAAACAACAAACAGTAGGTACACATGCCCAATTATGGGCAAACACCACCACCTGTAGACAAACAAAAGAGGCTGTACCCAGCCCAAACCAACGCTTAACTAGGAAACTACTGCAACTAAACAGAGCGAAACTCAGGACGGCTGTAGGCATGATAACAGGACACTGTCCACTTAACAAACACTTTTATGTTCTAGGCATAACCGACAGCCCTCTGTGCAGAGCCTGCATGGAGAGCGAGGAGACACCAAGACACGTACTACTCGAGTGCAGTGCTGTAACCACTCAACGAGAAGCTTACATTGGCTCCCCAGCAACACTCCCGGATGTCCTCGCCGACCTGGGCGGCCTGCTTGGATTCTGGAGTGAGCTCGGCTGGCTGGAGTGATCCAGCGGGGAGTCGCACCAAAGGTCTCACGCACAACGGGCACTTATGCTTAAGTGCGGAAAAGCCCAGTGAGAGAGAAGAGAAGAGAAGAATAATAGTATGGATTCCATCAAACGTAAGCCGGCTAGGCTCGTAAGAATTTATTGGTTTTGACGGTGATTTTAGTGCAGTTTGCTGTTTAAAAACGCGGATGGATTTTTTATGAAGATTAAGATTTTCTGCAAAAATCTCTAAGTACCCAAGCGAATCTTCAACAATCTTACGTTACTTACCACTTATTTTGAAAGAAATCTACTTTATTTCACGTAAAACTTATAAAAGCAATATAATAACTGTAGGAGCTTTCGAATGTAGGTTTCTAAGTAGGTATACAATTAAATTTGTGATATCATTGTTTATAGTGTGGTGGTGTGTGATTGAAAATAGTACCAACAAAAATATAATTATGCGGAATTAAAACCTCTTCCTTTTTAAGGCCAATGGAAAAAGTTAAAGTTTTTATAACGTAAAACAGTAATTGGGGATTCTCAGGTACCTAATGAATGACCGTCAACGTTCATTAGAAAAGGGTATTAAATGTCGGACATCTTTAAGTTAGAAACTGGAAAGTGTTGACTTGGGATAACTTCGCGAAGTTTAGAGGAGAGATTTTAACTAAAGTAAATTTGAAGGATATTATTACGGTACACAATAACGTTTATTTTAAAAGGTCCACTTTAGAAATCTCTTTTAATATTGACTTTACCATCGATTTTGAAATTAGTTAGGTAAGTACCTAATCAAAAATTACATTATCATCGGTAAAAAGTAAAATTAGAAGTGCCTGGCCGATAATCGAACGCCCGACCAGCCGAATTGGATGCAGACGCTTAGAACCACTATGCTACAGCAATATTTTTTTTGTTAATATACCTACTTCAAGTTAGCCCTTGACTGCGATCTCACCTGATGGTAAGTAATGACGCAGTCTAAGATGGTATAGCGGGCTAACCTGTTAGGGGTATGGCAGTTATATTAAAACCATAATAAGTACCTACTCCTAATCGATTTCTACACGGCATCTTACCGGGACGCTAAATCGGCCACGCAACTAGCCACGGCCGAAGCCTCTCACTAGGCCAGACCAGGAAAACTCGAAAATTATAATTTGCTGTAATAAAATTATAAACCCGGGACCTACGCACGTTAAGACAACAGCGCTCAATACTGCGCCACGGAGGTCGTCATGCTTATCTTAGCGATATCTTTGTGATTAAGTCATGTTTAGAATGTATAAATTCGAAACTCCCAGAAGACATTGGAGATTTCTCTCAACAAGTTCAAAGTTTTTGTAAAACGTAAACTCATTCAAAAATCCTCTTATGCACAAAGTAAAGGAATATATTTTAAATAATACAAAAAAAAATGGAAATGAATAGTTGTTAATTTGTTGTTGTGAGCTTATCAGAGGCGCGTTTGGAACCCTCGTAGCTTTAGTTTTAAGATACCGTAGTTAAACATCACCATCGCGTCCTATCATTGATGTAGAATTTTAGTAATGCGTCCTATATACTTTGTATTATTGACCTTCAAAAAGTGTACTGTGTGGGTACCAAATTTTACTTTGAAACAAGTAAAGGTCATTTAACACTGACGTTATAGCATAAGAAACTCAATAAGTCCATTAAAAGTTTTCTAACTTGTACTAGGACTACTTAGAACCTGAGTCGAATTTCCTTCCACGAGTTGGAAGCAACAAATTTCATTAGAATTGGTTCTAAATCTCAGAACGACTTTGAAGCGAAGGAATGTTTTATAGTTTATTTCCTTTTAACGGAGAGTAGCTTTAAAATAGGGTATTGGTGGTGAAATAAAATACAGTACAGGGACTTTTCACATTGACTGAAAAGCAACCTGTAAAGTCAAATAAAAGAGAGAATGACGGCATATCACATTACGGACAGGATACGTTACGGCGTCGCTGTTGTCTACGCAGCTCCATATACAATGGCGTGCAAAAAATTGTCCATAGTGTGTTTCCGTCCTGAGTAAATGAAACAATGAAGCGGTGATAGCCTTAAGGTTAGTTAGGAGCTTTCTATTCGCGTGGTCGGGCGGTTCGGTCCCCGGGAATGCACCGCCAACTTCTCGGAATTATGTTTGCTATAAGAAATTAAATGTCGCTTTTTTACGATTAAGGAAAACATAGTGAATAGGAAACCTGCATGCCCGAAAGTTCTTCATAATGTTCTCAAAGATTGGATTGTGGTAGATTCATTCGACTATTCTTAAGCACTTGTAAAGTCTATTTGAATAAAAAACTTTTGAATTTTGAATTTTGAAAGGTGTGTGAAGTCTTCCAATCCGATCTTGGCCAGAGCGGTGGACTATGGCCAAACCCTTCTCATTGTGAGATAAGACTCGTGCTTAGTCGTGAGCTGGCAATGGGTTGAAGTGAGTAAGCGAGTGAAAGGAACAATAAAATTTATTTTCTACTAGATGATGCCCGCGACTTCGTCCGCGTGGAATTGGATTAAGGTTTTTTGATTCCCGCGGGAACTCCTTAATTTTCCGGGATAAAAAGTAGCCTATGTCCTTCCCCGGGATATAACCTACCCCCATACCAAATTTCAGCAAAATCGGTTGAAAAGATGTTCTGGGAAAGCGTAGCAGACAGACAGACAGACAGACAGACAGACACACTTTCGCATTTATAATATTAGTATGGAGGATGAAGATGATCACGGCAATATTAGTAATTCGAAGCCCCAAGACCAATAATAAAATGCAAATTAATTTAAAATTGGAATTATTTTCTCCCGCAACAGAAGGCTATTATAAGTTTATGAATAAATGAGTAATTTTGAATTGTAGAATATTTGTATAGTTATTGTTATTTGTATCTATTTCGGCATTTCATATCGATTGGGGCAAACAATTATAGGTATCTAACCTATGATAAAACTGTTATTGGACAATTCCCGAACATTATTTTAATATAATACATATTAATATATTTATTTATCTTTTATTCAGTGGATTTTTACAATCTAGAGCCCAAAACAAGTTTTTTTTAACTTCCGTTTTTCTGCCTGTGCACTACTGCTGCTAAACTGCAGACTACTGCTGCTAAACTACCTACTGGACAAAAATCCTGGAAAGTCCTTGGAGGAGGTTTCTACCTTAAGGAGGTCCATACAAAACAATCATTCAACATTATAGGGCATATAATAATAATTTGTCTAATATTATAATAATTTAATCACAATTATTTTTAATTATTTTTTAATTAATTAATTATTTAACCAGGGGTGGTATTTTTGATTAGGGGTTTACTTTTATTTTTATTTTATTTTATTAGTAGGTATTATATAAGGATTTGTTTTAAATTTATTTTATAGTTAGTTTAATATTTAGTTTTTAGCATTTTAATTATTTTTTAAAATTCAAATAAGATGCTTTTTAATTCCGAAAAACAATAATAACTCTGTCATGTTCTAGGCATTTTTAATCTCGAAAATTGACTGCCTTCGTTAGTTTTACACAACACAAAAAGAGGCTATTTTTTTTCTGCCTGCTTCCAATTTACGGCTTGGCCTTTTTTTGTTCTGTCAATAGTTTTCCCCATACATGCCAGTTCAATGCAATATTGCATCACAGAGAAACTAACTCTTTAATTTTTTGGGATGAAAGTAGCTTATATGTGTTATTCCAGACTATAATCTATTTGTGAACCAAACGCTTTCACGGCCCATCTGTCCAACCGATTTTGATGAAATTTGGTACAGGGTAAATTTGTTAGGTATATTATAATCATCAGGTACTTTATTTTTTGCATTGTTAAAATGAATCTGAATATTTCTATAGGTAATCTAATCGGGGTTTAACTGTCAAATATTATAATTATTTTTTATTTTTTAGATTAAGGACAAAAACAATTTTGCACGCCAAACCTGGCAGGATATGTGGATACTATAATAATTATTAACACCTATGTAAAAATGATACATGTACCATATTCTGGCAAAAATAAATGATTATGATTATGATTATGATTAGGGATAGGTTGTATCTCGGCCTAAACAGCTGAACGGATCTGGACAAAATTTGGCACTGAGATTATAGTCTGGAGTAACACATAGGCAACTTTTTATCCCGGAAAAGAGTTCCCACGGGGAAAAAAACCTCAATCCACGCGGACGAAGTCGCAGGCAACAGCTAGTATGATAAAACTGGTAGCAATCTCGATCAGATTTCCAATCAAGTCTGAGAGCGTACAATACCAATCAGAGCATATGCAAACATCCCCCAATGAGTTGCAAATGAGGATCACACGCTGCGAGCAGTGAAAGGGGTCTTGAGGGAATCTGCATAAAGACCGGTGGTGCAATTAATTACCTACCCCGAGGAATAAAGCCCCTTATTTCTTGATTGAGTTGAATGCGAGGAGAAAAGAGTTGACGACATTGTGATTTTGGTTTTGTAAGTTTCTCAGACTAATTTAACGGCTTTTTATTTTATTATTAAAAAGTATCGACTTCCTAGATGATTCAATAGTTCGATACCTAGTTCAATAACAATCAGAGCATATGCAAACATCCCCCCAATCAGTTGCAAATGAGGATCACACGCTGCGAGCTGTGAATGAGGTCTTGAGGGAATCTGCATAAAGACCGGTGGTGCAAATAATTACCACGAGGAATTAACCCCTTTATTTCTTGACTAGCTGATGCCCGCGACTTCGTCCGCGTGGTTTGAGGTTTTTCGGTTCCCGCGGGAACTCTTTAATTTTCCGGGATAAAAAGTACCCTATTATTTAATCCGGACTTCTAACTTTACGTCTGCAAAATTTCAAAGCAATCGGTTCAGTAGTTACGGCGTGAAAGCGGAACAAACATACAAACAAACTCACTTTCCCATTTATAATAGTAAGGATTGAGTTGATAAAGACCGGAGGTGCACTTAATTATACCAGTAATTATACGCCCGAAGAATAAAGCCCCTTATTTCTTGATTGAGTGTATGGAAAAAGAGAGTTGACAATATTAACGTGTTATTTTAATATCTTGCTTTTTTTAAAAGATCAACTGCTGAGTTTCTTGTCGGCTCTTCTCAGTAGAACTGCTTTCCGAATTGGTGGTAGACTCAAATCATGACTTAAGATAAGAGACACCTGTATTGCCTATGTACTAAAAAATAAATTGAGTATCCAGTATTTTTCCAGTGTAAAAAAAGGTTTTAATAGATAGGTAGTCTGCATAACTGGAAATGCGTTTAATCACCCCTATTTAATGACTTTTTAGTTTAGTTATCAGTTCTAAATATAGCGGTTTTAACATAAAAGATAATTCAACAGGTACCAACTAAAGCTTACGCAAACATCGCCTCAATCAGTTGCAAATGAGGATCACTCGCCGCAAGCCGTGAAATAGGTCTTGAGGGAATCTGCATACGGACCGGAGGAGCACTTAATTACCTCAAAGATACGCCCTGGGAATTAAGCCCTTTATTTCTTGATTGAGTTCAAATGACATGACAAACAACCTGCTGTGTGAATGAAACGTTTCAAGCCATCAAATGGATCTTGAGGGAACTGCATACAGACCGTACCTTCTCTCTTCCGTACCGACCGTACTCTTCATTACCTCAAGTTAAGTACTTCTGGGTAATTTACGGCTTTATCAGATAAAATAGTCATTAATTTAGTAGCAGTAGGACTTATGAGGTACTAGCTGAAGCCCGCGACTTCGTTCGCGTGATTTAAGTAAGTATATTGTTACTTCCGCGGGAACTCCTCAATTTTCCGGGATAAAAAGCCTATGTCACTCTTCAGGTCCTCAACTATACCCATGCCAAAAATCACGTTGATCCGTTTTTTTTGCGGCGTGATTGAAGGACACACCAACAAACAAACACACTTTCGCATTTATATTATTAACTATGATTGAGTTCAAATTACATGACAAACAACCTGCTGTGTGAATGAAACGTTTCGAGCCATCAAATGGATCTTGAGGGAACTGCATACAGACCGTACCTTCTCTCTTCCGTACCGATCGTACTCTTCATTAGGTACCTCAAGTTAAGTACTTCTGGGTAATTTACGGCTTTATCAGATAAAATAGTCATTAATTTAGTAGGAGTAGGACTTATGAGGTACTAGCTGAAGCCCGCGACTTCGTCCGCGTGATTTAAGTTTATTTTTACTTCCGCGGGAACTTCTATTTTTCCGGGATAAAAAGTAGCCTATGTCACTCTCCAGGTCCACAACTATACCCATGCCAAAAATCACGTTGATCCGTTGCTTCGTTGAGGCGTGATTGAAGGACAAACCAACAAACCAACAGACAAACACTATCGCATTTATAATATTAGTATGATGATAATAATCAAAGAAGTTATTAACGTTCACTGGGAAAGGGGACAGGCACCTATGTGGGGCGCAATATGCGTTGACATAATAATATGGGCCCCGTGTCAACATCAAGGCGCAGCAGAAATGGCTGAAATGGGTAAGCGGCGGAATTATGCCTCTCTCATCGAAATTACCATGTTTGGTACGTTTGCCGTGCAGACACATGGAGCCATAAAGACACGCTAAGCGTGCGTTCCGTTATAGACTGAGAGCGATGTTCAGTGCTATTACTGTGGAGAAATTCGTTCCGTTATGACTGACAGTAAACTGCCGCAGTATTCTAGGGAAATATATGACGTCATTAATCGACGCCATTTTTGTACTGTGAGCACTGGCGTTTTCGAGGTAAGGTGCTCTCAGTGTTTGTCTCAGTGCTGACTGCGTTCCGTTTTAAGCAGTACCCAGTATACCTAACTATAAAGGAACGGCTTCGCAGTGTACTGAATTGACGTCACACCTTACAGTGCTCGCAGTGTATTTCGGAACACACCCTAAAGCTGAGGTCTATAGAGCGTAATTTAACATAGCTCTGACTTAAGACAGAGTTAAAACGAGATAGATTTATGACACTCACATAAGTCCATCCCGCTTTAATTGTAAGTAAAACCTGAGCAAAGTCAAAGTACGCTCTATAAATCTCAGCATTAGTGCCTAAAACTTGCGAGACATATAACGGTTAATTGCCTCATCTCAGAACTTTAGGATATTAAAAAAAAATTATAATGCTGAAATCTATTTAAAAAAGCGTTTATTTGCCGGAACTCTAAACATTTGCCCAAAAATGTTTGGAGGCTGATCTCCCTTGGTACATTTTTTTAAAATTATTTGCCTGAATAAAATCGTGACTGTTTTATTTTTATAATAAGTTTTTAAAGCTTAGAAAGATTCTGTTTTGGAAGTCAAACCTTTGAAGGTATTAAGCAATATTTGCATTTATTTGAAGCGGTTTCCAACCACCGCGGTGGTTGGAAAGTCATTAGTCAGCCCATTATTTATAATAACAAATTCCGCTGGCGAAAGGTACTCGACTTCCGTTCTGCCCTAGAGATATAGGTATAAAGAATAAAGTATTATTTTCTCAATAAAAATGTTTCCATAGGAGTAAGTACTTAAGTACCTTCAAGGCAAGAGTGAATAGGCATCTTCTAGGCAAGTGCGTTCCAACCACAGGTTCCAACGATCAACCTCATCATTGCTTTGCACTAAACATGATTGTCGTAAAGTGCAAGCCCATTTAGTAATGAAGAATGTTTATACTGACTAGTAGAATTCGACAGAAAAAACATTATTAAAATATAGATGAGGCCCGCGCGTCCGTTTGCGTGGATTTAGACATTTTTAAATCCCTTGGGAACTTTTTAATTTTTCGTGATAAGAACTAGCCTATGTGCCTATATAGTCAACGATTAACTAAATCAATGCAAATAATCATTTCAATCCGTTACTGGGCTGTGGCGTGATTGAAGGACAAACCAACATATTAATGCAATTAATATCAAAATGGTCATCTCACAGTTATTTTTTTACGCGATTTAGTCCCTAGCTATCTATTACCTTTAAAGGTAATAATAGATTTCGAAATTAAATTTTACAAGCAACGAGGATTATTTATATTAAAACTAGATGATGCCCGCGACTTCGTCTGCGTGGATTAAGTTTTTGATCCCCGCGGGAATTCTTTCATTTTCCGGATAAAAAGTAGTAGTAGTAGTAAAAGTGCTATTCCAGACTATAATCTATCTCCGTGCCAAATTTCATCCAGACCCGTTCAGCCGTTGTGGAGTGATTGAGCAACAAACCTCCATCTATCCATACACCCAACCAAACTTTCGCATTTATAATATTAGCATAGATTAAAATAAAAAAAAGTTTAGAAAAATATGCATAGGCATTCCACCTAAATCCTAATCTAAATAATCCCACCTAAATAAAATCTGAAAATCGATGAGATCTATTCCGAAATATTGATAGAGTCACGTGCAAAATTTACATTTTATGATGAAGTATCGGGTACACCTCAAAAACTACTCGATGTGAAATTGATTCGTGAGCAAGAGATCCGTGAAATTAGTTAACACGTGAGAATTATTAAACCTTTAGTTATTTTGATAAGTACAGTGATGTCAAAGTCCATTAATAATAAGCATACATGATGGAGGCATCATGTATGCTTATTATTAATGGACTTTGTTGTCAAATCTGTCGGTTTTGTTTTGTTCAAAACCGACGGATTACAAACTACAGAAATAATAATAATTGTTTAACTTAATTTTTTAATTTATTTAATTTTAATTTTTAACTTATTTAATTTAATTTATTTAATTTAATTTTTTTTTTAAATTTTTTGTTTGTGTGAATGCATGATTCACTGCAGATGATTTAAGGTATATATGGACTTTTGACATCAACTGTACGTATAAATAGCATACACTAAAGATTTTTCTGATAAACTGGTATTAAGAAACCGTTGGCGTTCTTATGTGGACGATATCTACTCGCATGAATCGTTTCTGTTCAACTTTAATAAATTATTTCATGTGGGACAACTGGTCACATTTGTGATAAATCGGGACTCTACCACCGTTTCGGAAAGAGGATTCCACTGCGAAGAACCAGCAAGAAACTCGGCAGTTTATCTTTTTTACAGAGGCTACATTTCGTACCGAAAAATCTCTTTCCATCTCCGAGTTGCAAGCTATATAAATGTACCAAATTTCGTTGAAATCGGTTAATCAAATGAACTTTTAAAAGGAAAAGATAGACAGACAAACATTCAAAAATTGGTCTAAGATTTTATCGAGTATTGAATATTAAAATTAGGATGCTCTTACGACCGAGACGAACCAAGTATTCCAGTTACTTACTGGCCTTAATCCAATTATTTCACTACTTTGATAATACAATAATAGATACTTATATCAAGGCAATAATAATTGAAGGATAATATGATTAAAGGTAACGAGAAATTATTTCGAGTAGGCAATAGGAGTTCCAAGAACACTCTATATGACAGGATATCGATTTTAACACATTGAGTGCCAGATATATTTTCAGGTCGTTATTGGTTCCCACCATACAAATGGTCATCTACGTAACACTACGTACTCGGCACCCCGCTTGTGTATTTTAAGTGTGGTGCCGGAATCTACGTAGTACTACGTAGATTGAGTTTACGTACAAAACGCGCATAGGTTGCTACGTTTGAAAGACCGGACATCCAAAATACGGCTCTTGAAGTTTCGGGAAGATTTTATCAAATATCTACTGGGTCTGAACTGTGGCGATACTACTCCAACAGCTGCAGAAGCACCTGGACCACAAATACCCCCAGTACAGCCTGGCCCTGCACAAGTTCAAGCAGACCCATCGCCGTTTCTGCCTGGGCCCTCTGTACCACCTGCATCGCCGGCCGTTCGTAAAAGTCGTGTTCCCTTGAGAGATTTCCATTTCTTAGAAAAGCTCCCACCTACTAAGAAGGCTGTTCCAGCGAAGCCTTGTCGTGTCTGCACTAAAAATAAAAAACGCAAGGAGTCATCTTTTGTATGTGCTACTTGTCCGGAAAAGCCTGCCTTGTGTGTTGTAAACTGTTTTTACACCTACCACACTGATCCTCGTTTTGTATAATTTTGGATAAAAATTCTGTTGATGTTCTCACATGTTCCTGTTTTTTTTTTATATCGTTAGTTATCGATCTCTTTAGTTATAAAACAATTTTTGATCTCATAATAATACTGTAATTTGGGCCTTCTTAGTGCCTTATAAATGTTGTGTTTAGAATAGTTTAAAAATAATAAAGTTACTTTTTTTCCATGTCATGTTCTATTTGAGATGCCAACGAACATAATAACGTCCTTTCCAGGAGGCCTAATAATGCAAATACCCATTTAAATTGTAAGAAAGTGCTACGTTGTATTACGTATTTGGCCCCTAACATTACTACTTACTACGCAATATTGCGTAGCTGGCATTCAATGTGTTAATATCACAAAGCAGTATCGATGTAATATTCGAGTTCGCCCACATCTTATCAGTTGTTATCAGATAATGTTCGAAAGCTCATTGAGTAGGTGGGTAGGTATAGCTTTATCATTATCAACTAATCAAGTCCTTGATGTTCGCGTTAATGAGAATATAGTTAGAATTCCTTGTTAACTTTTGTTTTGACGACCTCACTGGCGCAGTGGTCAGGGGCCATACTACCAACGCTTAAAACAATACTCAAGCAATATTACTCTAAATGACAGTTTGATGTCACGTACCTTGACGTTCTTAAAATAAGGATTATAATTCTAGAACACGAAAGTCAACAATAATGAAACAATATGGCTTTAAGCGTTGGCAGTAAGGCCCCTGGTGAATATAACGCTAGGGGTTCGATTCCCGACAGGGACGATTCGAGTATGTGTAGTTGCTACGGAAGCTGTGTATGGAATTATATTTTTTTTTAAACTATATAATAATGTCAGTATGTGAAGGGCCAGCTACTGCAAGATACTGTCGCATCGCGTCGTATCGAGTCGCGTTATCGCGTTTGCGCTGACGTAGGACAGGGCCTCACCCGTTCTCTTGGGTGAGAAAGCGACGCGATACAACGTGACGCAATGACTCTATAGAAAATGACAACAACGTAGGCCACGTGAAGGGTCACTTGTTTTATTGTCGCATAGCATCGTATGGAGTCGCATTGTCGCCTTTTTTCCACTACAAATTAGCCCTTGACTGCGATCTCACATGATGTAAGTGATGATGCAGTCTACGATGGTAGCGGACTAATCTGTTAGGGGCATGACAGTTATATTGAACCCATACCCCTACTCGGTTTCTACACGGCATCGTACATCGACCTCGCCAGTTAGTAAAGGATCATGCAGTCAAAGATGGTAGCTGGCTAGCCTAGTGACATTAACGTAGGCCACGCGAAGTGTTTGATATTGTCGCGTCACGTCGTATGAAGCCGCGTTGTCGCGTTTATCGCTCACGTTGGACAAAACCATGTAACAAGAGAAATCCGGGGGAAAACAAATTAAAAGGCGAAAATGCGAGTATAAGACCGCTTGTTGGGTTGACCGCTCATCATACTTAGGTACTTCCTAATACTCTAAAAGCGAAAGTGTGTTTGTTTGTTGGTTTATTGGTTTGTTGGTTTGTCCTTCAATCACGTCGCAACGGAGCAACGGATCGACGTGATTTTTGGCATGGGCTTAGTTGAGCTGGAGAGTGACATAGGCTACTTTTTATCCCAGAAAATTAAGGAGTTCTCGCGGGAATAAAGCTAGTTGACAATAAACATCAAATTATTTGCTTTTTAAAAATGATTTCCAATACAACTTAGCTCATGACTCGACCTCGCCAGTTGGTAAACTGTAATCATGCAGTCAAAGATGTTAGCGGCTAGCTTAGTGACAAAAACATAGGCCACGTGAAGGGTCACGTGTTTTATATTGTCGCGTCATTGTCGCGTTTGTCGCTCACGTTGGACAAAGTCTTAAGTAAACCATGGAACAAGAGAAATCCATGGGAAGATATAATTACAGCCACAAAAGACGCCGCAGAAACGAATTAAAAGATAACCTTAGTCTTTGTGGGCGTATATGCCATTAGATCGCTTGTTAGACTGCCCGCTCATTGACTATAATAATTAATATTTGCTATTCTCAGTTTAGTATTATCTCAACTCTCGACTTGACTGTGCTCAGGAACTTCACAACCTCGTTCCTCCTTTACCACATTACCATATGTATGTGAGAACCTGATATACCATAGAACTGTGAGAAACCGTGAGTCATGCTTATGTGGTCGATGTCCAATCAAGTCGTACGAGACGTTTTTATTCCACATTTCTGATACGAACCGCTAAGGTTTGAAACGCCCTTCTGGCAACCGAGTTTCCTGCCAAGTACTAAGTAAGTAAAATAGGTAAGTAGGACTTGGCACTTGAAAACTAAAAACTTTTTTAAAGCACGTTTGCCTTCAAGGAAAGAGTGAATATTCATTTTTTAGACAAACGCGCTCCAACCTAAACCTCATCATTGCTTTTCACAATCATTCAGACTGTCATGTCGTCAAGCGCAAGTAACTGTACGTTTTTTTTATGTTTTCGGTCTACGCAGTTGGAAGAATTACGTTAGGACGAAATTATACTATGGAAAGTGAAGGAAAACTTCATGCCCGTATGGGAGGTGAACGATGATCTGTCCTATCATTACTACTATTACCTATTCTGTGCTATCACGCAAGTGTGCGTTCCATATAAAAGTGATCGCTGATTTTTTTCGTAAGATTTTTTGTGCCTAGTATTTTTTTCGCTCTGCGGCCGGAAGTATTAGGTCAGCCTTAATCTACAGTCGGCGAAAATGCGAGAAAATAACGTTCTTTAATTACTGTGGGTAAAAAAGAAGTCGTATTTCACTTAAGTAATTACATTTACTCAGTTAATTGACTTTTCGTTTTACGATAATTACAACTGGGGTGTTTAATAATTACGAACTGCTAAGCTGGTGCCTGAGTGTAATAATTTAGAACTGGTTCCACATTATTTTTAATGTTCGAATTGTAATCACAGTCGGGATCGCTTATTATGTTACTAGATGATGCCCGCGACTTCAAACGCGTGGTTTAAGGCCATTTGAAAATCCTTTGGGAACTCTTTTTAATTTTCTGAATTAAAAATGTCTATGTCCGTCTTCGGGTTATAACTTTTCTCTGTACCAAATTTCATCTAGATCAGTTAAAAATATGGGCCTGGGCGTAGCAGACAGATTGAAAGAAAGATAGACAGGACAGACAAACTTTCGCATTTATAATATTAACTATGGATTATTTTTCTTAATTGATTTCTTGATTATTTATAATACCCAATTCCTAAGACAACCTCTAACAATATTAATGTTAAACGCTAAAGTATAATTATTATTGCATATGTTACCGTTCGAGTTGCTAAAACCGAGTTTCCTAGGTAAAGTTGTGATCATTCATCTTATTAACGTAAAATTCCGAACTCTAACATATCGAAAACGTTATGACAATAATATTTCCAAGGAAATGTTGACATTAACGGGTTTCGGGCATTAGCTGTAACATATACAAAGAGACCAAATCTCAAACCAAAAGAAAAGATAATGTGATACTTAGCATTATTTATTTGTAAAAGTTTCTGGAGCGACATCCGAAAACAATCATAAAAAGTGGGTTTTCTAGGAATTCTCAGATCCCGTCACTAAAGACGAAAAAGTTGGCAAACAAACCTAATTATTTGTGGTAAAATTTCTTACATAATACTTCGTAACTTCGGGTTTTATTTTGATTAATCCGTGATACCTATATCTCTTGTCATAACATTTTCAGGTTATTTCAGAATTAATACATAGTGTAGGTATGGCGTTGATAGCATAGTGGCTAAGACTGGTCAGGGGTTCAAACCTTGGGCACGCACTTCTATTCTGAATAGATACCTTCTTTTATTCCGGAAATTTAAAGAGTTCCCGCGGGAACCGTAAAACCTCAATTCACGCGGACGAAGTCGCGGGCATTAGCCAGTAATATCAATATACGCTAAAAATGGAATTTCTCTTTCATTGGAAAAACAATACCTAAAACATTACCATTGCCTCCATTGCTCGATTCCTAGTCCTTAATTAAGTTTAGTTTGAGTTTATATTATTTTAATTCCCTCGTGTTTTTACTGTGAATTTTACTACCTCGGAATCCATCCCCGGGGTAAGATTAGAGCTAGGATTAAGTACTGGGGACGTTTTGTTAGAATTCCTCCTCTGAGGAATTTATTGCGACCCTGTTTCGGAGTCAAGGTTGAAAAAATATGTTGGGAATGCTTGATTTCTATTAACTTTTAAGGCTTTTCCAATTTGAAAACAAAATTGGATGAACATCCAAATTTTAATTACTTCTTCTTCGTTCATTAATTCAACCCGTTGAATAAGAAGGGTTAGCCATAGTTCATTAAACTGGCCAAGTGTGAATTATATACCTTTCAGAACAACAACCGAAAATGGCAGCCGAGCGTTTACGCGGATTTTTTCGGTGTGAACGTTGTAATAATAATAACATTTTAATATTAATAATTATTGTAATAAAAATATAATAATTAAGTTAAGAAACTATTTAATAATTAATCATTAAAAAATAAACCATTTATCAATCTATCTATTAAAGTTTATTGTACGCTCAGATTGTCGCCATCTCGTGGCCTGGCAACTCATCAGTAAAAAATAATTTATTTTTGACATAAGCATCTTTGCTATTCTGTCAAGTTTTTCCGGAAAATCAGGAGTTTCCGTGCGCTTCTTAAATCCTTAATCCAAGCGCGGAAATTGCCTAGTTGGTACTATGTGCAAAATTGACCGTAATAATAAATCATGAAGCCGTGTCATTTTCACCATGCTTCTGTGACTCCAAATTTCATCTTAAACGGGCGGCTTGGTCTTTGACGGGTTCTCATCAATCTCTGTTATGCAGAACAAAGGGTCTACTCGATTGGGCCCTTCTCGCTTCGGCGAGGCTGTGTTTATCTAGTTAAAATGTATTAACAGGATGACTTGACGGTGCAAGCGACACAGTCCGTGTAGATTAAGGCTTTTTGATTCCTGCGCGAACTCCTTTTTCTCGAGATTAGAAAGTGTACGCAATTCAGTCCGCGTGGGATCAGGGGGTCTACTCTTTTTCTCTAAAACGAAACTTCGCAAACAAACGAACGAAATTTCGTTAACTCCTCTCCTACTTATTTATTATCTCTATGCTCCTCTCTATTTCGTTTTCGTACACGCAGACAAAGTACGGATGCATAGAAAAGTTTCGTGACCGATTGGATTGAACGATTTTGTGTGGGTCTAATAACCGACTAATTACGTTCGTTTGCGAAGTTTCGTTTGAGAGAAAGAGAGTAGACCCCCAGGTCTTCAAAATTTCCGCGGGTGTCCCTCCTAGTCATACAAGGGAATATGGTAATTCGTTCACAGTTAAGGCTGTACAGCTTTAGAAATGAATTGCCGAGCGACATTATAGGCAGGCAAAGTCTTTAAATATATTTAAGAGTATAGGAATATTATCTTTCTAATATGCTATAGAATATCTATGTATTTTCTTTTGATGCCCGCTACTTCGTCCGCAAGGATTGGGGGTTTTTGGTTACGCGGGAACTCTTTAATTTTCCGGGATAAAAGTAGCCTATCTGTTATTCCAGACTATAATCTTCCTCTGTGCCAAATTTCATCCGATCAGTCGTTCTTGCTTGATTGAGTAACAAATTCATCCATCCAAAATTTGGCATTATAATATTAGTATAGATACGCACGTGTCTAATAAAAGGAAGTTCAGTAAGGTACTACAGTTCGCGCGCGAGTTGAATGCAGAGTAAATGCATGTGTCACCATACATGACATGTCTCGTGTGCGTTATTAATGCCTCACATCTGGCTTAGGATATGTGGCACTGCCCTAATATGCCCAATGTCCATATATTCTCCTATAAGTTAGACAGGTGGGCCATGAACAAAGGAAGAAACTAAATCAAAATCGGTTCAAATATTTGGGAGCTGTTCTACATGCATACCGCATATGCATACCCCTCCGTTTGCGTCGGGGGTAAAAAAATAGTAGGTAATCATTCAGACCTAAAGGCTTAACGTGTTCGAACAGACACGGGTATTAAGAAACTACTCCCTACCTTAAATGCCTGAATAGCATCTCTGATCGTTCGTCATCAATGCTATTCGTCTATCTTTAGAACAAAGAGGTTGATTTGATTGAACCCTGCCTTGATTGGGGTCTCGCGTGTCATGGCCTATCTTGGTAATCGATGTGCAAACTGATTGATTTATTGGATTTCCTACAGTTCAATAAGGTTTATTTTGCTAATGCTTGTCATTCTAAGATCTTTGGATTCACTTTGTCTGTCTTTTTTACAAGCTATTAACCCGAAACCTCACTAGGGGTCGTGCCTGAAAACCAGCGCTGCAGTCGAATGGCTGCAGCGTCAAGCTGAGGCAGCGCCTCGTTTAGGCAATAAATATAGATTCTAAGTTAGTTTTAAGGAGTGAGTGCCCAGGTCTCGTGGAACCAAGGTTGGCTTAAATGTTGGTTGGCACCTTGGTTCCACGAGAGCTGTGGTACTCCATGTACGTACGTTTCATTTAGTGTAAGTTTTTTGGCTAAATAAAAGATTATTTATTTATTTATTTATTAACTAAGTTGCCATGTAGGTATATGTTTTGTATGTGAAGTATAATTGAATTTTAGAGCAGTTCCCCCTCACCGATTGGGCTGAAATTTGGAACACATAAAATGTAACTTCGATTAAAATGCAAGAACACTTCGATGACATAGTAGTACCATGGAGGTGAAAAACACTTCGAGTAAGAGTATGGTGGTCTCGTGATGGAGCATAATTATTTAAAAAACATCTTTAAGAGCTGTAAAGTTGGTAAGTATTTGGAAAATAAACTGCTAACAAAATAATAACTTTGACGGTCTTTATGATAACCGCTTACCGATTTATTTTAAATTATAACAAGGAGGTATAGTTTGTCACAGCTTAGAAACTTTTAAGTTCCTTCTATATTATAAGAATCTAAAGTGTAACATTTCCTTAATTAGTTCACTAGAAGTATATCCTAGACTGCAATCTAACTTGGTAAGTAATGATGCAGTCTTACAATGTTACCTAAGGGTAAAATGCAGTAGGTATTTTTTAAAGCCATACCCATAAACTACAATGCATTAAGTATAATCAACATACCTACCACTGAGTTAACCTCGCAATTCGCGGAATTTCATCAATCATCACCCGCGATAGTGTTGATTTAGTTAATTAATGGTCAATATCAATACAATATAGTGTGTACCCTCAAATTGTATTGTAAATATCTGCTCGTATATCAATTAAGTAAACATTATTCTATCGGCTTCGCTTTTCAATTCCGATAGGCTATAGGGGCCAGTGTCATGAACGATAAGTAATTGGTGCTGTCCATATTTTTATAAAAATAAATCTAGATTTTTCTACTTGGTTATTTGAAATAACAAAGTAAAAAGTCTATCCAAATAACCTATTTGGTAAATACGGCAAATATTTTGATTATAAACAAACAAAATGACAATTTAATTTGACCAAAAAAAGAGACAAGGCATAAATAATTATTAAGGCATTTATAAACAGAAATGCTTTGCAGAAACGTTCATTATTAAAAAACTTATTACAGTACGTCAAACTTATCTGACCCGGTGACAGCGTCGTTAGTAAACTAATTTGGTAATAAATTAAGTTAGTAATTAAAAATAAAATAAAAACAAAAACATAACAGGCATAAAAATTAGTTCCAATTTTGGCCACCGGGTCAGATAAGTTTGACGGACTGTACAGTGTACATTGCTCTGTCTAGACAACTCCATCGAACGACTGGTAGGAAAGTACGTATCTCCACCATGATATTATTACTGTAGCAGCGTTTTCTGTACAATGAATAAATTGACTTTAAATACACAGTATTACACAGTACTTGTATTTATATGGACGACATCACACAGCGTCACCCGCCACGCGCCCGACCCGCACCCGCGTTCTGTGTGATGTCGTCCCGACCCGGCCCGCGCCCAACCCGCGCCCGTTCCCCGTGTGTTTTGCCCTTAAATGCCCCAGCCCTTATCGCGCCATGTATTTTGCGCAGCGTTTTGTTACTTTGCTGTTTCCGCCCTAATTTATGTGATGTCACGGGTTGAGTGGAGCTTAATATTGTTTTGTTTATTTTTGTTCTCATATAACAATCATGGCACCTATTAAGCCATATCACACACTATATTTTGTTAATTAAGTAAGTGCGTTTCAAATAAGAAGACCGTTGGTTCTGTAACTCGCTTTATCTTGAATCTTTTGTAACTAGCAACAAAACAATTCACTAAAACTATAAATACGTACATAACTGTTTATTTTTAAAGAATTAAAAAAAACAGAACAGTAGTTTTCAAAAGCAGGCGTAATCCATACTAATATTATAAATGCGAAATAGTGTCTGTCTGTCTGTCTGCTACGCTTTCCCGGCTCATATTTTCAACCGATTTTGACGAAATTTGGTATAGGTAGGTTATATCTCCGACAAGGACTTATGCTACTTTTTATCCCGGAATATTAAGAAGTTTCCGCGGGAATTAAAAGCCATAATCCACGCGGACGAAGTCGCGGGCATCATCTAGCGGGTGTTGCGACGTGATTGAAGGACAAAGTAACAAACCAACAAGCCAACAAACAAACACACTTTCGCATTTACAATATTAGTATGATTGTAGGCTTGTCCTTCAATCACGCCGCAACAGAGCGAGGGGTCGACGTACCTAATTTTTTGCATGGGTATAGTTGATGACAGAGTGTATGTCTCTCTCTGCTACTTTTATCCCGGAAAATTATGGATTTCCCGTAGGAATTAAAAAAACGTATTCCACGTGGCCGAAGTCGCGGGCATCAACTAGTACTGTTTAGTTTTCTAACCACCTGCCTGGCGCAGAGTTGAGCGCCTATGATCTTAAATATTTATTTATTTTATCTTTATGAATTGCTAGTGTATAATAATATTATATCGTTAGTTAGGTGCTGGGTTTGTTTTTATTCGTTACCTTTAAAGTACACCCATAGCCCTTTCTCGCTGGTTTTAATTCCTATGTGACTTGGTTGCCTGGCAGAATAAGGCCGCCAATTGAACCGATTTGTATTTTTTTGTTTTTATTGTTTCTGATTATTTATGTTATGTCTTTGGTGTACAATAAAGAATATTTCATTAATTTTTCATTCATTCATCTTATAAGTGGAAGGTACTGGGTTAAATTTAGGACGGTTCCGAAATTCAATTCATCTTGTGTAGTGGAAACTGTGGCTAGAACCGATATAAGCGATTGAGCGTTGATTACAAATCCTATTACAAACCAGCTAGGGGTATGTGTTTAATTAAACTTCCTCAACAATTTTGTCCATTTTCATCTTGAACTGTTACGAGACCTTAGTAACTATCGACCGATCGCAAATTACTATCGCATACGTCATGTGGATCATGTAGATTTTTTTTTAAATTATCATTTAAAAATGTACCTACTCTTTGATTCCCATATGTGAAACATGATAAAATCACGTCCAAAAAAATCGCTCTGTTGCGGCGTCATTGAATGACAAACCAACAATTAATGGATGATAAAAATCTCATCTTCATAAAGGGACATTTACGTGACACTAGAACTACATGCTCCACTTAGTCGATACATTTTAAAAAAATAAATTTTTAACTGTTCAAATATTAAATAATTATAATAGGTATGTACTACTCTGTCAAGAAAGTATCGGGAAAAGTTCTGTAATACACAAAATGTTAATTATTATTCCAAATTTATTGTATCTCCTTCAAAGTAGGCCCCTTCGGAAATAATACACTTAAGCCAACGAATAATCCAATTTTCAAAGCATTTTTAAAGGCATTTTTCGGAATCGACTTCAGTTCTTGCCGCGAATTCTCTTTTATGTCTTCTATCGATTGAAAACGGGTGCCACAAAGTGGTAATTTGAGTTTTGGAAAGAGAAAAAAGTCGACCGGAGCCATATCCGGTGAATACGGTGGTTGTTCGATGGTATTTGTTGAGTTTTTGGTCAAAACTTCATTCACAATGATGGCCTTGTGCGATAGCGCATTGTCGTGGTGCATCCAAGAATTTTCTTTCCACAAATCTGGCTTTCATCGTCGTTTAAAATGATACGAATCGATTCTTGAGACACAGAAAGTTCAGCAGCTATCTCTCTCAAACTTGAATGAGGATTTTCAGTCACCATTTCTTTCACTTTAGCGATGTTAACTTTAGTTGAAGACGTTGATGGCCGACCAGAGCGAGGCAAATCTTCCACCACATCTCGACCACTTTTGAATGCATGGTACCACTCGTATGCACGTGTTTTTGATAAAGTCGACTCCCCGTAAGCTTTCTGCAACATTTCTGAACACGAAATTCCATTTGCGATGCAAAATTTGAGACAAACTCTTTGTTCGATATTTTTATTCATTGTAAAAATCGCAAAACACTATAGAGATGAACTGACAAAATGGCGCACTGTAAACAAAGTAAATAACAATGGACGCTCAAACTTCGCGGCAATATAGACGACAGTTGTGCCAACTTAGCGACAAAAGAGAATTTTTGAATTGAATTTGGAATTAAAAACAAATGATGAATTCCTGGTACTTTTTTGACAGAATGTATATTAAAAAAAATAATATTATAAATGCGAAAGTGTGTGTGGTCTGTCTGCTACGCTTTCACGGTTCAACCGTTCAACCGATTTTGATGAAATTCGGTACAGTGATGGCCGATGGGTTGTGTCCCGGGAAGGACATAGGCTACTTTTTATCCTGGAAAATCAAGGAGTTACCGAGGGAATCCAAAAAACTTCATCCACGCGGACGAACTCGGGAGCATCCGCTAGTATGTATTAAATAAACACAATCGTAGTTGCGGCGAATTTTGCGCAGAATGCTTAAACAAAGACCTGGTAACGTACACAGGGCGTGAATATTACCACACTGCAACTGCAAACAGGAAAAGCTTTTAGAAATAAAGTGGTTTCAGTTGCGTTTTATATAAAAGTCCGGCCAAGTTCGAATCATTCTCAAGCACCGAGGGTTCCTTACTTTTGCATACAATATGCGATCAATTTTGACTAGATGATGCCCGCGACTGCATCCGCGTGGTTTTAGGTTTTGAAAATTCAGATGTGTGAAAGCTTTAATTTTCCAGAATATATAAGCATAAGTGCTCCCGGGATGCAACCTATTTCTGTAGCAAATTACATCAAAATCGGTTTAAAAGATGACCCGTAAAAGCGGAGCAGACATAATGTTAGTATGGATGTGTGAAAATAACCGCAAATTTATGTTTATTTCATAAAAATTCAATACAGAAGTTGAAAACATTCCTTTTAGGATTCTTCCCTGTGCCAAAAGATTAGTCCATTGCCCATTACTACTGTAACGTTTTAGGTCTTGAAGGTCAGTAGAGTTCATTCCGTATAACTTTATTACGAAAATACGATTTTATATGTTGTAGACCCTTTCTCTAGCCTACAAGTTACAAAGGAACCCTAAAGTTAATTTTATGTCTCAGTTTGGTGCTCTTTTAAAAAGGGAAATGCTTTTAGTGTAATTATAGACATTAATTATCTCCATCTAGGTCCTTAACTTAATACGAAATTAATTTTAACTGGAACTCTATCTAGGTAATTCGAAGGGTGGAAACACACTACGATTTTTGTTTGTTTGGCAGATGCGCACCACTTATATATATTATACGAGTAGAGCTGCACAGAGCTGCAAAGTTGGAGATTCACGCGGATGTTTTGAATATTTTCGCCAACTAAGTATGACCATAATTGAAAAAGAAGTTAAAAGTAGCTTAGTTTAATTTTTATAGCTCAATTTTTTAACCTTAACTATAATTATTAATATTATCATCAAAAAATAACGACCTCCCTGGCGCAGTATTAAGCGCTGTTGTGGCCGTGGCTAGTTACCACCCTACCGGCAAAGACGTGCCGCCAAGCGATTTAGCGTTCCGGTACGATGCCGTTGAAACCGATAAGGATATGGGTTTAATATAACTGCCATGCCTCTAATCAGGGTCCGCTACCGCAGTCAAGGGCTAACTTATACCGGATATTTTATGTATAGTTATAAGGGCTAACTTGTAGCAGGTTTAAAAAATTAATAAACTCATTTTCCGCAGGCGATTCTAATTATTGGTATATTTGTCAATTACAAACCTTTTGTATTATTATATTTGTTGTTTTACTAAAACACATTCAGTTTGAAAAGCCGTTATTTCGTATTGTGTCCGGTAAAGGTTATTAACACAAAGGATAATAAAACAATGTGAAGTGCATTTAATCATCCCTAACGGCCCATTTAAGCGTGACGCTTAAAACAGGGCCATATGGGACCACGAGTGACAAAAGCACAACCTTTGTCTGACGTCTGTAAAGCCTCGTCAGACTGACAGCGTTTCAACGGCTGGAAGACATACGCTACATTTAATGGAACCTTATTTTTATTTATCGGAACCACAGATCGGAACCTTAGTTAGATAAAGACTTGTACTGTATCGAGTTCCATAGATAAATAGATAGATAACATGTTTATTGCCACATAAATACATAAACATACAAAGGAAAACAAATAGAAAACAAAATGCGCAATGGAGGTGTTATCACTAAAAGAGATTTTCTCCAGTCGACCCTTTTTTATAACCTATAAAATAAAGCTATAACCTTGCCTCGTGAACGTGGCTATAGTCAACGGTTATCGTCACTAACATCTAAAAATACTAATAATTTACTAGTAAACACACAAGGAAAAACCAAATTGTCTGGAGGTCAAAAACTTCTATGTAACTCAACTATAAAGTAAAGTAGAGTAAAGTAAGTGTAAGCTAGTGTGTGCAGCTTGGTATAAACCAAACTGCACTAGCGCGACAAGACTGAACGTCGTCCCTCTCCAACGCGGATGTTTCACGCAGACGATTTGACCTGTCCCTTGTGTGTTTTCGGTCTAAGTTGAAGATTTCATTAGTCTACGAGTAGTGTAGTAAATTCTTCAGTGCCCGTCTGACAGGCGTGTATTGCATAGTATACCTACAATGCAAGCTCTGATTAACGACCGCTCGGGATATTGCACGTCCCGCGTCTGACGCTTCCTTTATACGGTGCTGTTAATTGACATCGCAGAAAATAATAGTAGATTAGTAGCCAAGGGTTGTAAGGCATCAATTGCAGCCCGAGATATTTAGGCGCACGAGCGCAGGGAGGGCGCCTATAGTTCGAGGGTGCAATTATTGATGCTTACACCCGAGCTAACTACTCTGCTTTACATCTCGATTGTGAGGTAAAGTAGGTCCTTATTACCCCCAAATGGAGCTGGAGCTTGTAGGTGACCAATTAGCGCTCTAGGGTAATAATGTAGCTAGAAAAGCCCTAGGGCGGTAAGTAATTAAAAAAAAAACTCTTCACTCTTTCAAAAAGTTCGCGTACATCTTAACCATCATATTTTTTAGGGTTCCGTACCAAAATGGTAAAATGGAACCCTTATGGTGCGACTTTCTCCGTCTGTCTGTCTGTCCGTCCGTCACACTCGATTATTTCAGTAACTACCGAAGCTATCGACATGAAATTTGGAATAGTTGTGTATATTAGTGGCCCAAAGACACTGGAATTAAAAAAAATTGGAAATTATTTTTGTTCTTATTTAAAAAGGGGGGAAAATCGGAGGGTTGAAATTTAAAAGTGAGATAACTGTACTGTGTGGGGTATTATATGAAAGGGTTTACTTTGTATATTCTAAAACAGATTTTTAATTATTTTTAGTCATGATAGTTTTTGATTTATCGGGCAAAATGTCGAAAAAAATACCGTTCCCCCCCCCCCCCCCCCCCCCCCTTATCTCCGGAGTTTACCAATCGAAAAATCTGAAATAATTATGGTCAATAGGAATTTATGTATATTTTACAGGAAAACTATAGCCAATGCTCTAACGAGCATAGTTTTTTTGATATTAACAGTAAACCTCTACAAACAAAGTTAGTTTTGCGGTTCATTTCGTCTTGTTTTTAATACGTCATAAATCGTAAAACTTACTACAGGTTTGTACGGAACCCTCGGTGCACGAGTCCGATTCGCACTTGGCCGGTTTTTTAATTACTTACCGCCCTAGGGCTTTTCTAGCTACATTATTACCCCAGAGCGCTAATTGGTCACCTACAAGCTCCATTTGGGGGTAATAAGGACCTACTTACCGAATATGAGAGATGTAAATATTTTTAATAAACCTCGTAGGAAATAAACTGTATGTTACAGACACAAATGTAATGAAATACACTAGCAATAAAATATAAGGTAAAACATGTAGAAATGTTAATTTTTTCAAGTATTATTGAGTGCTTACCAGCAATATTAGTTATTATCGGTTTATACAAACTTAAGAAGAAAATATTAAGCAGTAATATAAACTTAGGTTCGTATATATTAGTCGTGACATTTACAATATTATGTACAAGATGTCTTTTTTTCAGGATTGAACAAACTGACTTGATCAATTCACAAAATAATAAGTACACCTTATTATTTGGTCTAAAAATCTTTGCTATACTACGGGTTAATCTTCTTAGAAAAATATTTCTTTAAGTTTTAAGATTACAAGACATAATTATAAGACATAAAACTTTGGTAAAAGTTCAATTTTAAACAAATACAGGTTACTACAAATTCAGGTACTGTTTAGTGCTGCCAGCGATTTTCTCATTTACGTACACGAAATTGGAAATTCCAAAACACTAGATCAATTTGGCTGACGACAATGTCCAATCTAGACCAGCGGTGTACTTTATGTCCAATTAAAGTTTACTCGCTGGAGCAGGTATATTTGAATTTGAACCCAACGTGGCTTCTATTCAGCGTTGGTTCAAAGTTATTGTCAGATTCATTGACTCACCAAGTCAGATTTGCTAACCAATATTAATAACTATTACTTTTTCAGCTTTATGACTAAGCATAATAATTGGTAAAAGGCTGAAAAAACTGCCCATGCTTTCAATATATGTATGGTTGAGACTTGAGAGAGCTTTTAAATGTTTTAATTAGTGAGTTATAAAATATAACTGTTTGAACAATGTCTTCGAAGGTGTGTGAAGTCTACCAACTCGCTTTCCAGCCTGTTGGACTATGACCAAACTCTCATTCCGAGAGGAGATTTGTGGCCAGTAGTGAGCCGGCAATGGGTTGATAAGAGAAAACTGTTTACAGTTATTCTAATCTACTTAAAAAATTTACAAATGGTTTTCAAAGTTTCGGTAGCTATCTCAAAAACGAATTTATATATAAGTGTACCTAAGCAAAACAACAAATAGGTATATGAGTCTATAGTCATAATACTCTGTCTATAGTATAATGATTATAATATAGAGTATTATTATGACTATAGACTCACATTATAGATTATATTATAATCTATAATCTATAGGAGGGACGAGTGGCCTAGCTGTGACAACGCATATCAGTCGATTGCGATTGTTAAGCAACGTTGACCCAAATCCGTAACTGAATGGGTGACCGAATTTTAAGGTTCAACCTTTTCGTTTCCTCTGTGCCTCGGAGACTACGATAAGCCGTCGGTCCCGGTTATTATCACTAACATCTGATAGTAATCGTTACAAAAACCTAAGAGTTTAATACTCTTAGTCGAGTCGTATATGCGGAAGGACGTGGGAACCCACCGCATTATTATCCCAAGAAAACTCCTACCATTATGTGATTAATGGAAAGGGGTCCTGACCCTCAGTAATGAGGAATACGACGCAAAGAGAGTCATAATACTCAGAGAATATTAGATCTTATTTCGGGGGTACCTCCTAAGAGTGGAATCACTACAAATAAGAACGGAAGTTTATGGATAGTCCAAATTCCAAATTCACAAAACAAAGATCGTAAAACAAGCAAGAAATCTTGACTGTCTGAATCGTAATGAACCTGAAGTTCAAAACAAATACTCAAATCGTTTAGGGACACCCATTCAGTTTGCTGACAGCAAAAAGGGTCCCAGAAAATTTCCGAGGAGAAATATATGGGCCTTCACAAAAGGTCTGAATTCCGATTTTAATTATATTAGCATAAAGTTCAAATTAGATTATTTTAAGGATCAGATCGTGGCAGCAGGCGCCGTCAATATTTATTGTTCTAAATGAAAATTGGTTTTGTAACCATCCGGTAAAGTAAATCCTGAGAAAATACCAAAAATACGTAAATTCCTTGTTTTGAATTTTGTTGCCTATGGACATAGACATTGGGCTACTTAATATTCCGGAAAATCTAAAAGATCGTACCTAAGCTACTGGATGTATAAAACACCTCTACCTACGCGTATGATTTAGTTCATAAAATAAGAAAAATTCTAGCCCGACTTGTCGTGTATATTTGCAAGAGATTGAATAAATATTTTCTTCAACTGAGCTCAACTTTGTAATGGCGGAATAAGGAGCAACCTTAATGTTACATAATTTCCCGAGAGACCTTTGAATACGACTGTACATCACGCAATGGTTACCAAGAGGTATGCTCAGGCCTTTTATTGTTGACACATCTAGCTGAGATATCCTACCCTAGCCAATCATTTTTCTATTTTGTTTCATCTCGTTGTTTTTCTCTGCACTCTCTCTGCCTCGTATTCCTCATTGCTGAGGGTCGTGACTCTTTTCCATTAATCAAATAATGGTAGGAGTTTTCTTGATAATTAATAGATTTCTCTGCACATCATTTGATAAAAAATAAATTCACACCATCAATAAAATTATAAATAAAAATTAAATTCGATATTGCTATCAATAACAATTATTATTATACTAACGTGGGCGTTTGCTCCCAACAACGGTATTATTTATTTAAATGTATGCCATTAAATAGTATATTTAAATTAATTACTTTGATGACTATTATGCTCATTTAAACGAATAATGGAGTACTAACTACTATATAGATTGTAAATACTACGCAGTACCACGAAATACATAGACCTGTACCTTTAAGCTAGGTAGTACCTAAAAAAGATCAATCACCATGCAGGGACGTGTCCCGTCGAATCAATCAACACTAAAATTTAAATAATTAGAACTACGAGTATTACAGCTAGCTTTCTTGTCAGTTAAATTATCCTGTAAAAAAATCCTGTTTTATAAAAATAAACTCCGTGGCATAGTAGTGAGCGTTATTCTCTTAAACAGTCCGGGTTCGATCCCCGGCAGGGCCAATCAGGGAATTTATAATTTCTGAATTTTCTCTGGTCTAGTCTGGTGGGAGGCTTCAGCCGTAGCTATAAAAAAAAATACGTCAAAGTTTAGTCCGCCACCATCTTAAACCATCCAAACTTCATCACTCAGGTACCACTGTGATATCGCAATCAAGGGCTAACTTGTAGTTGAAAAAAGGGTATATTAATATACTAGCTGATGCCCGCGACTTTGTCCGCATGGATTTAGGTTGCTTGTTTCCCGAGGAAACTCATTAATTTTCCGGGATAAAAAGTAACCTATGTGTTATTCCAGACTATAATCTATCTCTGTGCCAAATTTCATTCAGATCCGTTCTGGCGTGATTGAGTTACAAACATCCATCCATCCAAACTTTCACATTTATAATATTAGTATAGATATTTTCACAACTATTATTTTCATCCATTATTGGCAGTGTCCGGCAGATGTCGCAAAAAATGGACGTATTACAAGATGGATTACAGTTTATTATGTTTTACGAGTGGCCTTTGATATAATATAGTGGATACCGGATAAGCTTTCTCCCTATTTCTCCCCCTTCCCCCTGTTTACTCCTCCCGATAAATCAGCTATCAGGGGCCATACTGCCAACGCTTAAAGCAATATTACTTACTCAAAATGACAGCTTTATGTCACGTGCCTTGACGTTCCTAAAATAAGGATTATATTTCTAAAACACGAATCTTCACAATATTGAAACAATATGGCTTTAAGCGTTGGCAGTATGGCCCCTGATTTAACCAATTTTTATTGTATGTGCACTTAGTAGAGTGTAAGATGATCTTTTTTTTAATTATCTTTATTTATTTTTACAGAGTATTTATACAATATGTATATGACACTGTGACAGTCCTATCGTAACTTATTAAATATACTTCTAATCAAAAAGTTATTAATTCTAATTTAAATAACTTTCCTGTCTTAAATAATATTTGACGTACTACTTCCTAATCTATTTTTAACACTTTCTGTGTAAAATTTAAAAATATTTCTAGCTGAAACTGAATTCGGTTCTGCCAAAAGACTATTTATGAGTCCAATGTCATATTATTTAAATTTTAATAGTGACAAAGCATGTTATGATCCTTTTAAAGTTGAGTCATAAAAATCTAAGTGTGGGCAGGGCTTAGCTATCCAGAGCTAAAAGATGCGGCTCAAAATAGAGGAGATTTTCGCATGATGGCCGCCAAACTTCGGTTTGAAGAAGGCACGCGGCATGATGATGAAAATCTAACTCAGAAAACATAACAAAATAAACTATTGCTGATATATTGACTTCGCTTGGTAGGAACGTAACTTTTTTTACTACGGCGAAGCTAGGTATGATTTATCTAATTTAGGATGACAATAATTTTTACAGATGAGAGGTGTCTATCAATAGTGAAGGACTAGAGTGAGACAGACTGAAGCAATACTACGCAAATGACACCTGCCAAAATTATCATCCTAAATTCTTTAGGAGCCTAAATTAGACAAACTATTGGTACAAATTCGACCAAGCACCAACTTCGCTTGGTACTTGGTCGCTCTAACCAAATCTGAAATGTAACCCAATTATTCTAATCCAACCCAACATAGATGTTGGCTCCAAACTAAATGCAGTAAAGTTTTAGTTGAGTTATGCCGTAAGTCAAACCGCGCTCCGGATGAATTTAGTGAATTTATCGTACCAATTGACTTTCGCTTCGTACTGTGTTTGTCGCTTTGGAAACTGCAAGTTTTACCTGATTTAGCTCACTAAATTGAGTTACAAACTAATATAAGACTCAATCTCAAACTCAAACAGGACATAGATTACTATATTAGTAACATAGCTGATGCCTGCGTCTTCGCCCGCGTGGTTTAAGTCCTTAATTTTCCGACATAAAGCAAGACAAAAAGTCCATGTCTCTCTCCAGGCCCTCAACTATACCCATGAAAAAAATCTCGTCGATCCGTTGCTCTGCTGCGGCGTGATTGAAGGACAAACTAACAAACCAGCAAGCCAACAAACAAACACACTTTCGCATTTATAATGTTAGTATATCATATGATAGGTACAGTTCGCGCGCGAGGTCCGAGGAATCTTAAGGAATTATGACGTAATGAGATAGAGTTGTAATTTAGTCGATATTACGTTATCGATACTAACACATCTATAGTATCTATGCGCATGCATAAAATTAATTATGAAATAATAATTCTATGAGGATATTAAGTGCAATAAGGAAGAAAAAACAAATTGTATCATAAAATTTAATTACAATGAACTGTACAAAATGAACGTAAAATCTAATTAATCTGTCGCAATCAGAATATAATAATAATCAGTAATAATCAGTACTTTATGGAATTTAAAAATAGCTATTTGCACAGACAAAGAAACTTATAAATATTGTACTATTAATTATAGTACAATATAACCCTGCTATCGCAGAATTAAAAACAGGACTCGATAAAACGTACTCTCGCGTCAAGGGCGGCACTAGTATGGGAGTGTGCGGGGTATGAAGCGACGGGTCGGGCGCGTTGCGCACCCGCTCGCTACCTCAGCCTATTCCTCAGAGCTGGAGCGCGGACTATAATAGTAATATTATCATCTCTCTTATCAACCCCTTGCCAGCTCACAACTGAGCACGAGTTTCCTCTCGGAATAAGAAGGGTTTGGCCATAGTCCACCACGCTGGTCAAGTGCAGATTGGCAGACTTTACACACCTTCGAGAACATTATGAAGAACTAACTCTCAGGCATGCAAGTTTCCTGACGATGTTTTCCTTCACCGTTTGAAGTAAGTGCTATATTTAATTTCTTAAAAGTATGGCCAGTATATCATAAGTGGCACGTAAGTTGTTGGCATTGTACAAGAACGGTAGGTAAAAAAATAAAGAAATTTCACCACATTTTCATTTTATTTCGTCTAATTAATTCGTTACAAAAACAAAACCGTTTAACAAATTTCCCAACGTCTTCCAACTCCTAATCAAATAACACATTTTAGTGATTTCATTAAGTGTTTTTCATTTCTTAAAAGTATGACTAGTATATCATAAGTGGCACGTAAGTTGTTGGCATTGTACAAGAACGGTAGGTAAAAAAATAAAGAAATTTCATCACATTTTCATTTTATTTCGTCTAATTAATTCGTTACAAAAACAAAACCGTTCAACAAATTTCCCAACGTCTTCAAACTCCTAAACAAATAACACGTTTTAGTAATTTCATTAAGAAAGTGTTTTTGCTTACAAAAAGGACATAAGATCAAAGAGATGATAAAAAAGTGAATATAAGGTCATTTATAGCGTCGAGATAAACAGTAAGTAATATTAGGGTGACCTACGGTAGTAAAATATATACGAGTATAATAAATCTATGGGGAGACCTATTTTTTAGGGTTCCGTACCCAAAGGGTAAAAACGGGACCCTATTACTAAGACTCCGCTGTCTGTCTGTCTGTCTGTCTGTCTGTCTGTCTGTCTGTCTCCAGGCTGTATCTCATAAACCGTGATAGCTAGAAAGCTGAAATTTTCACAAATGATGTATTTCCGTTGCCGCTATAACAACAAATACTAAAATTTAAAAAAATATATATAATAAGGGGGGTCCCCATACAATAAACGTGTTTTTTTCGTATTTTTTTGCTCAATATTAAAAACGGTAACAGGTAGACGGTTCAAATTTTCACAGAATATTAACTTGTATATTACCTTTCAAAATAAATAATTAAATATCAATAAAGTAAATATTAAAGGGGGGGCTCCCATATTTTTTGATATTAACAATAAACCTCTACAATCAAAGTTAGTTTTGCGGTTCATTTCGTCTTGTTTTTAATACGTCATAAATCGTAAAACTTACTACAGGTTTGTACGGAACCCTCGGTGCGCGAGTCCGACTCGCACTTGGCCGGTTTTTATTTTATTCACTATAAGTTAGCCCTTGACTGCGATCTCACCTGATAGTAAGTTATGATGTAGCCTAAGATGGTAGCGGGCTGACCTGTTAGGGGTATGGCAGTTAGTTATATTAAACCCATACTCCTAATCAGTCAGCGGTCACTGAATATCAGCATTGGGACACCTGGCACCTCAGACGCGAGTCCTGGCGGCATCGCCAGTTTTAAGTCTGAGAGGCCAGGAGCCCCAACACAAGCTGAGTGACTCACCTGTTGGTAGCGTTGCACAGTGCACTGCTCTACAAACTTACATTTTATAATTTGTATGTAACTCATTTTTAATTTTTATTTATTTTGTGCATCTGTGTTTATTGCTGCCAATAAAGATTTTTCTATTCCATTCTATTCTAATCTGTTTATACGCGGCATCGTACCGGAACGCTTAATTGCTTGGTGGCACATCTTTGCCGATAGGGTGGTAACTACCGAAGCCACGCCCGAAGCGGTAAGCGTCCCACCATCTATTTCGGTGCCACCACCATTACTTACGAGTAAGTACCTACTTTTGAGGCAAGAGTAACTAAGCATTTTCTAGGCAAACGCACTCCAAACTAAACCTCATAATTGCCTTACCTCTACACACATACGCGCACATTCAGTGAGACGTCCGTACACGCAGTAATTTCTGAAGCACTCGTGGCTTATAATGGATATATAAAAATTAAAAATACGGGCGTTTTAAACCTTAGCGGTTGTTGTCTGAAACGTTGAACAAAAGCCATTCTCACTATTTGCTCACGCTTTCTCGCTGTTCTGTAGTAGACCGGTGGATATTGCAGTCAAACACTACATATTTTATTAGAAAAAAATACATGAGTTCAGTTGATATGATAATATCGACAGAGTTTTGTTGATATTTCAAGAATTTTCATAATTGTTCATCTATTTATCAAATTAATTAATGCCGTGTTAATTAAATTTGCTGCATCGATTATTTTTAGTAGCGCACGCCATGACATTGGTAATACACTTGTTTATTTATTTATTATTATCAAAGAAATTTTTACATTTACATGGTTTCTTAGCACCTTTTATCTTTTGTACTACCTTTGTAATAGTATGTGTATCATGCAATAAATAATTTCTGATTCTGATTCATCAGTTTACGTTTAGGTCCTTATCAATAAAAGGGCAGTAAAGCTTATCAGTTGTCCGATCTAAGCGAACCAGCTGCTATCAAATAGACGGGCCTGTTAAAACAAATTTTTATTTCTCACATAATCGTGTAGACTGTCAGTAGCCCGATTGAACTTCATTTCCATTTCACACAATCCAGCTAAAATGTGTTTTCCGAAGCGATGCCACAAGAAAAGTTTAATTAAACTCCACGTGTAATATGCAAATCACGTCCGTTTGCATCGATGGTTTGCATGATATTTTGCACAAACTTGAGCGAATTGGTGTGTAATTGTAACCAGAGAGAAATCTAGGATTACAAACTTTTGCCCGCGACTTCATCCGCGTGGACTACACAAACCTCTATTTTACCCCCTTAGGGGTATAATTTTTAAAAATCCTTTCTTAGCGGATGTCTCCGTTATATCTAATAATAGCTATTTGGATGCTTTTCAGCCCGATTCGTCCAGTGGTTTGAGCTGTGTGATAATAGATCAGTCAGTCACTTTTCCTTTTATATATTGAGAAGAAGTAAACATACAAAATACATAGGAACGAAAAAACTAAGGAGTTTTATTTGGAGCGTACACACTAGGTGACAGGGAAAAACATGCCGACGTATCGTCGTTTGGGCTAAAGATTTTTTAAACTCTAAAATTAACTCTACTAAAAGTTAGCCCTCGACTGCGATCTCATATTGTGGTCGTAAGCAAACTAAGATGATTGCTGGTCAATGTGGTAGGGGTATAGCAGTTATAAACCATACTCCTAAGCGGTTTCTTCGTGGCATCGTATCGGAACGCTAAATCACTTGACGGCACATCTTTGCCGGTAGTGTGGTAACTAGCCGTTCACCTGAGCCTCTCACTACAGACCAGACCGATTCTAAAATTGCTTCCACTGAAAATCAAACCTCGTTGGTCTATCGAGTGGTTATCATGTTCGACTGCGGCTGACGAGGTCCCGGGTTCGAGTCCCGGGTCTTGCCATAAGTTAAGTGTTGGGTTTTTCTGATTAGAAATTCTTAGTACTAGCCCGGAGTAAGGAAGTTGCCGGTGTTTCACCCCCGTGCCTCGGAGAGCATGTTAAGCCGTCGGTCCCGGTTATTATCACTAACATGATAATAGTCGTTAAAGCCCGCCAACCCGCATTGGAGCAGCGTGGTGGGTCTAAGCTCTAATTCCCTCTCTCCTATGAGAGTGGACGATAATGGGCTGTAGTGGTGGTTGGAAAATCAAACCCGGGACCTAAACTTATAAGACCACAGCACTCACCACTTCGCCGTCCAGGGAGATCGCCGAAACTTTTTATCCCTAAAGGTTTGGGGTATTTTCGACCCCGGGATAATAAATTACTAGGCCAGTAGCAGATGCTTTCACGAACAGTTTTTACTTCTTGCGATAACTTTCCTTTATGAAGGCCCCAGAGATTTGCGACGTACGGTTACGCACTTGATTCAATAAAGTTTTGGGGCACTTTTAGTTAACATCAGGTTCACTTTTTTTACGCCACTACATGTTAGCCCTTGACTGCAATCTCACCTGATGGTAAGTGATGGGTAATTTTGAATTTTGAATTTTAAGGGTACGGCAGTTAAACCCATACCCATAATCGATTGTTATTCGGCATCGTACCGGAACACAAAATCGCTGCACAGTCTGTACGTCTTTGCCGGAAGGGTGGTAACTAGCCACGGCCGAAGCCTGCCACTAGGCCAGACTAGAGAAAATTCAGAAATTATAAATTCCCGAATTGATCCTGTCGAAGATCGAACCCGGGACCTGCCACTTTGACCACAGCGTCCACAACTCCATCAAAATAGGCGTGTAGAATAGGTAAGTATATGGAGAGGGCGGTTAGTATCGTCGTATGTCTCATTTTGTCGCATGTGTATTTAGAATCCATACAAATATTATAAATTGCGAACGTGTTTATTTGTTAGTTTGTCCATCAAACTCATGCAACAGAGCAATGCATCGACGTGATTCCTTGCACGAGTATATCCCGGAAAGTCGGGTTTTTAAAACCTAAATCCACACGGACGGAGCCGTGGGCTTCATCAAGTTTTAAATGATAAATGATAAATGACAATAAATAATTAATACATAATTTAAAAAAAATTACAAAACAATACCTACCATTAAAACAAATAATTGTTAAAAATACTACTTAGGCGTCATCCATAAAGTACGTCACACTAATTTCGTGATCTTTTGACCCCTCCCCCGTCCTTGTCACAGTTGGTCACATTTGTGAAACCCCCCTCCCTAGTGTGACGTCACATATCTTGCAATTTTACATCTAGAAACATCTAGAAAACTCGCCAACAAAACAATTTAAACCTTACAGATACAGATAGAGTTGCATATATTTTAAAGTTTTTCGATAATAGTTCAAAGGCATTTTAACACTAGATGTATAAGATTTTGATATGTGATGTCACGAAACTTAGGACCCCCTCCCACCCCTTGTCACACAATGTCACACTTCGTCGCCCCCTCCCTCCCCCTTAACGTGTGACGTACTTTATGGATGATCCCCTAACAAATAATTGTTATAATACTATTAACTATAATAGTTATATTGCGACTCTTATACGAAAAGTAATATGGTACTTAGCAGAAAAAGGTTTCTTGGTACATAAATAAAAGCGTCAAATACTTATCAGCGAATGAAATCACCAACCCTTGTCCTAAATTGCGGGGTCATTTCGGCCCATCGTTGCTGAAATATGTGAAACTAACTGCCAAAGTCATCTTCAGACATTTTTATACCCTTTCTTGCCTTGAACGGTATCTCTATAGTCTATTAGTTCCCCACGGGATCAAAATAGATTTTGCGTAAAAATTTTAAAATATTAACAAGAATCGACCAGGTTTTTGTTCTGGAATGTCATATTATGTAGTTTTAAGTTTTATTTCATTTATTACTAATGTCTTTTATTTTAGTGTCTGATATTTTCTATACGGGGAAACGCCTAAATAGCATATTTATATATTATATACTAGATGATGCCCGCGACTTCGTCTGCGTGGATTAAGATTTTTGATTCCCGCGGGAACTCCTTAATTTTCCGGGATCAAAAGCAGCCTATGTCCTTCCCCGGGATATAACCTACCTCTGTACCAAATTTCAGCAAAATCGGTTGAAAAGATGGGCCGGGAAAGCGTAGCAGACAGACAGACAGACAGACAGACAGACAGACAGACACACTTTCGCATTTATAATATTAGTATGGATAGTATGGAAGTATGGATTATGTTCATCATTCATCATCATTATCATATCAGCCTATTAGAGTCACCACGCTACGCTTAGACAGGCGGACGCGTCGAAGGAAAAGGGTTAACAAGATCAATATTCTTAAAAAATTGCTGATAATTAATGCATGCAAAGCAAGTTGCAAAGGTTGCAATAGATGTCTCTAGATTAAAAATATTCGTTACTTTTTATACGAAAAAAGAAGTATTTTGTTTTCAGGGTTCATGTATGTATGTATGTATATATGTATGTGAGTTCGTATATTCCACCATAAATTCTATACGCCTGAACGGATTTTGATGAATGAGGTATCGTTAGAATCCTTTGCTTATTCCGGGTGACATAGGCTAGTAATTTTTTTTTAAAAAATGATAGGGTGACCATGGTCCCGCATCAAAGACTAAAGTTGATTTTTTTTTTCCAAAATGAGATTAACTATATTGTCATCATCAAGAAAATGATGAGAAGATTCCAAAAATATGTAAGACTATATTTCAATATCCAGTGATTCACAAAAAATATCATTTACCTAACTATGCAGTCGTATTTTTTAATTCTTTGAGTTATTAACTATCTGTGTTAAAAAATGATAAAAAAATTAAGGAACTTTAGATGACGGCACTTTCCTACGGAATTTCATGTTGCAATTCAGAGTTTGTGTCTGCCTCAAAATTAGTAAATTCTCCAAAGAAGCTTCAAAGACTCGCCTTAAATATTCAACTCCATACATCCCGTCGACACTTTACGATTATCACCCTTAAGTCCTTAAGAGTGCTTACGTCAACAACACTTGTTCTAAGTGTTGGTACTTGGTTAGGAATAATTTGGGCTTTGTTTCGTTTTATACAAACATCCTTGGTACGCTTAAAACGGTAATTTATTACGACTTTGGGGTTTTTTTATTTTATTTAAAAATTTATTTTACGGTCTCAATGTAATTAATGCGCGTCTAGCATGGCTCCAGATAGAAAAAAAACCATGAAATTACACCATTATATATTATGGCTTCTAGTAGGTATTTCTGAAAACTCTAGATTCGAGTATTATATAACTATATAGGTCTACTAATAAATACTAGGAGTTTACCCCTCTTATACTTCGACGAATTAAACACATAATTATTGTACCTATTGGATAGAAGCAGGCGTTACTTTGCGGAAGTCCATGATTATGAAGGAACAAGAAATTTAATTTGCTATATTCCGCAACAGCAGGTAAATATATGTGGTACAGTGTATCTTGCACTTGTAGCTTGCAATATTCACCACACCACATAAACCTTCCAAATTATTCTCAACGTACGTTTCACTCCGACACCGGAGCATCTTCAGGAGATGTTGACTCGACAATGCACGATTGTAAACATTTATTGTACAAATTCATATTCGAAAAAATACTTCAAAAAGCTGAATCAAGTGCATAGATAAGTATTGTATCAAGTGTGTCAACCTGTCTTTGTTCTAATTTAATAATCCAGTTCATATTTAGCTTACTTTCATAAAATTATATTATTTTTAGTATTTTTAATAGATGATTTGATAAATTTCAAAAAAATTGAGGCATCAATTTTAAATATAAGTCCTAATCCATTACTTCACTTTCACTTTAGACTTACAAAATGTAATAGTATATTAATTAGTAAATTAGTCACTGAGTTAACTAATTTACTGAAACTCTTTCAATAAGGGACCATTTCCACAGAAAATGATAGAAATTCAGTAATAATTATAACATAATCCTCATGGATTAATGACCGTATCGAAACACGTTCTGCGTCGAGAGAAGGATTAAATCTAAACACCTAATCCTTTCTATCTGTTCAAAATTAATCCTTAATACCCAGTAATACAGACCATATTACGGTATCTGTTAACTTGAAATTTTAATTGGAACATTGCTCAAGATGGATTAGATTACAATTGGACCTCTGGTATCTGCAGTGATCCTTATTGTTCCGCAATCTCCTATAGTACCTAACGCTAAGGGTTAATTCACAAATAATGAATTGCACACCAAACAAGAGTAAGAAAGAAAACGGGAAAAAAATTGTTCAGGGTACCTAAGCAAATTTTTTACCTTGATACCCTACCCTCCCTCCTGCATGTAAAGTGTCGTCCAAAAATATTGCGGGTGTGCGAAAACCATTTTTCGATTCAGGGATCCGCTTGCGAAATATTAAGCTTTGAAGTACTCATTTTTGTTGGAGTCGAGTGTCGTCCCCTCTACCAGCTAAACGGTTGTTTCAGGATATGTGAAAAATACATGGCAGTAGTTTACATAACGAAGTTAAAACGGAAACTATCACAGTTAAGTAGACTGTACAAGTTTACGAGTAATAGTCAAATGACTGAGGTATAAAATGTCCGCATATTGTCACGGGCAAGTACGGAAACATACTGTGCGGGTGACCCAACACGCTCTTGGCCAGTTTTTCATAACTTTTGTTACAGAATATCGAAAATAACTATGTCCATACGGGGTGTCCAATGACTCCCTCCACATATCTTGGCAATTAGATAGATATAAGATTAGAATTATTTAGTATTTATGTATGTATGTATATTTACTATGTATTTTAGTGTTTAGAATTTAGATATGGCACTATCCCGCGCTCTTGTTTGATAATCTCCTCTCCCCAAAGGTTGTCTAGATGAGATTGTTTTAGCAATAAGACCGCCTTTGCTCTCTTCTGTGTTATCTTTTAAGCTTTTTGTTTATTGTCTTTGTTTTAGGTTTGTGAAATAACATGTTTTATCTATCTGTCTTGTTTCTTTTTCTATAGAAGTAAAGCCAGAATACAAACTCAGGTTCAATGTCGGCAAATTTTTACCTTGTATGTTAAACACAACGCAATATGACACTGAAACGTGTCCGAATACAAATAGGTATATAACATTTCCGATGGTAACTAAGTTAGAATGCGCCTCCTGGGACTCTGACACGTGGTCACGATATATCACTTCTACGAACAATATGATAGATGTAGTCATATATGGCACAAAATGAAATTATAATATATGTGGGTGGTCAAACGAAAAGGAACCTGAAGTGGTTTATTCGAACAATTATTCGAAGTTATGATCGTTTTAAGTCCCCCCATCCACTACAGCCCATTAACGTCCCACTGCTGGGCACAGGCCTCCACTCTCATAGGAGAGTGGGAATTAGAGCTTAGATCGTTTTAAGTAACTTGCTTCAAACGGTTAAGGAAAATCATCGTGAGAAAACCTGCATGCCGAAGAGATTTTCATAATGTTCTTGAAGGTGTGTAAAGTATGCCGATTCGCAAACCCTTCTCATTCTAAGAGGAGAGAGGAGACTCGTGCTCAGTACCTAGTAAGCCGGCAATGGGTTGATAAGATAAGAAGATGATAGTTCTTTTAACCGACTTCCAAAAAAGGGGGAGGTTCTCAGTTGGGCATGTATTTTTTTTTAATTATTGTATGTCGGTGCATATCTCCGTGGTTTCTAAACCGATTTAAAAATTAATGTTTTCAGTGGTTAGAGGAAACTCGCGAGGTGGTCCCATAAAAAATTCTGACTCCGAATCCTCAATCCTGATGCTGTAGGTGTACCGTACTACATGAAATCCTCAAAACTAGAAAGTTAGGTGATGGTGAATTCACATAGTAAGTATCAATTCACGTTGTTAACTCGCCAACAAACTGGCCCACCAGTTTGGCGAGATTTATATTTTGTAAAAATGGTTGTATCGATTTGAATTAAATAAATAAAAAATTAAAAAATTAAAGAAAAAAAACGTATATTCGATTTAACTGCAGGGTACAGAACTCCTTAAATATAGCGAAGGATTTTTTAATTAAGTACATTCTTAATGTCCCGACTCCCAAGTCAATAATTTTTAATTATCTAAACTTCTAATAAGAAGCTTCACATGTACGTTTTTATAAATATACTATCTATATTCTATACTAATATTATAAACGCGAAAGTCTGTCTGTCTGCTACACGTTTACGGCTCATCTGTTCAACCGATTTTGATGAAAAATTAAATTTAGTACACGGAAAGGTTTTACCCCGGGGATGGACATAGGCTAGCTTTTTATCCCGGCAAATTCAAGAGTTCCCCTGGGAATCAAAAAAAAATTATCCACGCGGTCGAAGTCGCGGGCATCATCTTGTAACTAAATAAGGCAAAAAACCTTTCTTATCTTTCATATTAGTCTAATGCACTCAGTGAAAATGTTCCTACCGTCGCGTCGTTCTTCAAGATCATAATCTCTTAAACAAGAGCGAGCACATTAGGGATGACTCGAGCCGTCTAAGGTGTAGGTGACAAAACTATTTTAATGGCATAGGTCAGCAAGACATCTCTCTGCGTCGTATTCCTCATTGCTGAGGGTCGTGACCTCCTTCCATTAATCACATAATGTCAGGGTTTTTCTTGGGATAGTAATGCGGTGGGTTACCAGGTCCTTCCGCATACGACTCGACTAAAACTACTATTTTTTAAGGTTACTAACGATTATTATCATCTATGTTAATGATAATAACCGGGACCGACGGCTTAACGTGCTCCTGTGGCAGGGAGGAACCGATAAGACCAAATTCGGACTTCCAGAATATTCTGTCCAGTTATCGACTTGGGTCAACGTTGCTACAACGCATATCAGTCTATAATTATAGACTGATATGCGTTGTAGCAACTAGGTCATTCGTACCTCAGGTAAGAGAAAAGGCAGGTTTTCATACTAATGCCTATTAGAAATGCGAAAGTGTGTCTGTCTGTCTGTCTGCTACGCTTTCACGGCCCATCTGTTCAACCGATTTTGATGAAATTTGGTATATGGATAGTTAGTATCCCGAGGAAGGACATAGGCTACTTTTTATTCCCGGTGGGAATAAAAACACCTAAATCCACGCGGACATCATCTAGTAATTAATACAAACGCGGTCCAAGGTTCGATTTCGAGTTTGGGATATTCAAATTCGATTATTATGAAGTTACGTAAGGTTCCAGCTGTAACAGTACAAAAAGTATCGCTACGTTGCCTAAACTACTATCATTAAAATGCGTGAATGTAAAGGTTTAACAGAGAATGAGTAAGTAATAGAAAATATCCGCTTTAAGTTAAATCGTATAACAATGTGATTAGGTATAACAACCATTTGCTTGGTTATTGTATGTAAAAGCAGCATCAACTTACTGTATAAATAATTTTCGTCATCCTACACAAAATATTGAAATACAATATTTTGAAGAAAAAAATTGTACGAACAAAATTGGCCAAACGTTTAAAAGCCTCTCTAAAAAAACTAATCGCGTCCAAATACATCCGTAGTGCAAAAACTCCGTAAAAAACCTTCACAGGCGTAAAGGAAATATAAAAAGCAACAAGAACAATTCCGTACACGAATCGCAAACACGTAACTCACCGGTATCTGGCACAGAACACTTCAAAAAATTAAAATAACAATTCGAATGATCGCTTGACGTAAATTAAGAAGTTTAACTTAATATTTTTCAAAAATGGAACGTAAAAATTGTTGAATACGTACGCGCGCGGTCGTTGTCGGTCCGGGTGCGACGCCTTCCCGTTCGGGAGGCGATTTGAGTCGCGAGTGAACGCTGGGGCACCGCGTCCGCCCTTATACGCCCGCCCTAACCCGAACGCGAAGGCGGTAGGCGGATCTATATAGAGCTGCTTGTCTGGAAAATGTTTTTCTCCTACTTGCTCGGAAATTGCTTCATTATTTAAAAAAACAATACGTACGAGTACATTGGCTTTTATTTAGCCCCTTGCATTCAAGTAGGAAATGAAATTATTGCCCATAAAGCACAAGATTTAAGCGTGAGTTAAGATAAGTCAACTGTATCTATCGGCGATGTAAAAAAGCTTTCATAACAAAATCTCACTCGCGAATTGGAGAAAAGTACTATACAATTGGGTATTTGACTACTATTCAAATAAATTATTTTGTAGTGATTATTGAATAGAGGATCTCCCAAAAGTCCACTTCCCACTATCCACGTCCCTTGATAGTTTTATGTTGAGTAGCCAAGGGTTGTAAGGCATCAATTGCAGCCCGAGA
Source organism: Erebia ligea (assembly GCA_917051295.2). NCBI lineage: Eukaryota > Metazoa > Arthropoda > Insecta > Lepidoptera > Nymphalidae > Erebia > Erebia ligea. The sequence goes on from OU785241.1 coordinate 8,471,348, forward strand.
TATTTAGGCGCACGAGCGCAGGGAGGGCGCCTATAGTTCGAGGGTGCAATTGATGCTTACACCCGAGCTAACTACTCTGCTTTACATCTCGATTGTGAGGTAAAGTAGGTCCTTATTACCCCCAAATGGAGCTTGTAGGTGACCAATTAGCGCTCTAGGGTAATAATGTAGCTAGAAAAGCCCTAGGGCGGTAAGTAATTAAAAAAAAACTCTTCACTCTTTCAAAAAGTTCTAACCATCATACTTTTTTAAATTACTTACCGCCCTAGGGCTTTTCTAGCTACATTATTACCCCAGAGCGCTAATTGGTCACCTACAAGCTCCATTTGGGGGTAATAAGGACCTACTTACCGAATATGAGAGATGTAAAGTAAAAAAGTGCATCGAACTTTAATGATGTCACATTTCAGATTTTCATATAAATCCCATACTTAGGACGCGTTTTGACGTTTGAAAAAAAGTTGCTGATTTGACTATTTGTCAAATACCCAATTCTCGGCCGAAATACCTTACTTTACTTAAAAGGGTCTCGGCTAGCGCCTCGTCCATTTAAGATCACTTCGGAAGTCTTCGGCTTCGGTTCGTCCTTCCAATATTACTCGGCCGTGAATTGCTTTATTTCCGACCTGGGCATTAATGATTTTGCAGTGATGATTCCGTTCATTTTGACGATGTGATCGCTTAGTAACCGAACAGACTTCAGCCTCCTTTTTAAATCATTTCGAACTATGTGCGTTTTAAGTAATTGCTTACTAATTAATTGTTTTAAGTAATTACTTAAATATGACTTGCTTTAACGGTGAAGGAAAACATAGTAATTTGATTATGAGATTTTCCCGCTGCAAAAGGATTACTTATATCGGCTATATTATGGCTTATGCAGGGTTTTTTTATTTAAAACTAAAACCTTGATGCAAGCATCCAACCCCAATTTCACCCCCTTTGGGGTGTATTTACGTGAAACCGGATATTTAGGTTTTCATTATTTAAAACTTATAATTTAAATGCCAATTTTCATGTCTCTTAGGTACTTCAAAAACATAGGTCTTTCGGTTATGAGAAAATTCACCCATAAGGGGGTTAATTAGAGCTTCGAACTGTGCGAACGTGAGCGAAGCCGCGGGTAAAAGCTAATTCGACAATGGGTATATGAAACCAAACAAATTGGCAGTCATAGGGACTGCCGATAGAAGTGAAAACTTATAACTTAGAATTTTAGTATTCAAATTTGGAAAAAAATTAAATATATAAACCTTAAAACTAAGGGATTAAAGTTTAATTACGAATGTAGTATAAATTTATATTTAGCACCTTTTGTCTTCGTAACAACGCGAGCATGTCGGTGTTCGCGGGCATGTCGGTGTTTGCTAGCATGTCGGAGCGAGGTGTCGGTGACGGTGTCGCTGACGCGAATCCACAAGTTTACCCCCTACCAAATAATGCTCAACGCGGCTAAAGAAGTTTTCACTTCAACAACAATCTATAAAAGCTTTAGCTGCGCATTCGTAAAAAAGGTCCTTAGTACTTGGTGTATAAAAATAGAGGTTGTAGCAGCTCGTAGGGGATCCTTCGATGCCATCTCTGTCACACCACCGCAGGTTGTCAACAAAATGTTATTAGTCCTCATCTACGCCACCGCCCGGCTGAGAAAAATTCCAAGAGCACTACAGTAAGTTTGAACGAATGGCCCTCGTTCGCTGATAAAGTGGCTACGAACTGTCCCTACTTAATGACTCTGTATACAATTTTTCTCTGACTTTTCTGTATTTGAAGAAAAATCATGTTAAGTATTGAGATAAGTTACGTCAAACCCACCTTACGGAGCACTTGTTTGTCATAGCTCTGATTGTTAATTAGCGTTCCGGTACGATGTCATGTAGAAACCAATAGGAGTGATGCCTATTTCAAAAATAAATTATTTCTAACTGATTATTAAATAGAGAAAAATTCACATCCTCGGATAGTTTTAAGTTTGATAACCATTTTAATATATAGATTTAAAAAAAAAAGTGCGTTGAAATTTGATGACGTCACAACTGTGAATTTCATACAACTTCCTTATTAGAAGCGCGTTTTTTAGTTTGATAAAGAGTTGCTGATTTGATTGAGTTGTCATCACCTTTACTACGGGTATGGATTTAATTTAACCGCCATACCTATAACAGGTTAGCCCCGCTACCATTTGCATCATCACTTACCACCAGGTGAGATTGCAGTCAAGTGCTAACATAAAGTAGAAAAAGAATTACTAAACTAAGTTACATAGAGAATTGCTTGCAAAGACCACAAAGTGAAGACTATCTGTAAATATAAAATAGTAAGTACAACTTGTTAAGCGTCCTGAGTCTTCATCAATAAAGTAGTCAACTTATTGGTGTCTGCTCTCCTTTAAAGATATTGAATTTGAAATTAGTATTGACATCGTGCTAAGTACTAGAACGCACTACGGATAACCGCAGTCCCTATATTTTTTTCACAACATATTATGTTAAAAATACAATAATTTATATAAAAATACAAAATAAGTTTTTTTTCCCTTGTAACCGTTTTTCCCATAATTAATTTATTTAATTTGCAAATTGCATATGCCACGCATGAGTAGATTGACATGAATTTTAAAATTTTACGTCAGCATTAACGAAACATATTTGGTGTTTTTGCTATAATCTTTATGATGGTATCGTATCAAATAAACGAATTATTTAATCATTTATCTTACGTTAGACCTCGACGGATAGAGTCTAGGTAAAGGTAATCTACTAATCAGTCAGTTAGCTGACATACAGTATGTACATATTATATTTATATGGTTACCGGACAGGAGCGTTCTGTTATATGGCATGGATACTGGACGTATAATAAGTCTGGATACAAAACTTTTGTCATTTCCTCAATCTTAGCTGACTCTATCCAGCCCTTGCATTGTAAAACGTGGATCATCTCTAAAACGGATATACCCTACTAGATGATACCTGAGACTTCATCCGCTTGAATTAGGTTTTTATTACCGCGGGAACTCCTTAATATTCATGTCCTTCACCGGGATACAAACTCTCCCTATACCTTTCATCCAAATTCATTGAACAGATGGGTCGTGAAAGCGAAGCAGACAGACAGGCAGACACTTTCGCATTTGTAACATTATTAAACTATGGATGTGAATTCAGATAAAACGGTTTTAAATCAACCGGTTTTAAACTACCGTGCGCCAGTCTATGCAGTTATCTTCGTCAGCGCGCGGTATAAAACCGTAGTGCGTCCTAACACAAATTTTATTTTGCTAGCTTCCCAGCTTCTTCAATGAAATTTAGTTGAAACAATTTTCCTTTGATGTTACGGGATAAGGGATTTAAAAATCATCTTATTTTATTATTATTCGAATACAAATACAAACTTATATAACGAATCGTAACTTAGTAATATTAAAATAGTTAAATAATATTTACAGATTTTCTTTTAAACTGTAAAATTTCATAATAAAACCCGAAAACTAAACTTTTAGAGCTTATCTATTTTCTTTAGTAGAGTATTTTATTATTTTTTGAAAAACGATGATAGCCCATGGCTAAGGCCACATCGGCCTCCTATTTTTGAGGGGTCTGGGGCCAGATCTACGGGTAGGCACCTTTTTTCCGTTATAAGCAACTAGCTGATGCCCGCGACTTCGTCCGCGTGGTTAAAGTTTATTTGATTCCCACGGGAACTCCTTAATTTTCCGGAATAAAAAGTAGCCTATGTCACTCTCCAGGTCCTGAACTATTAACCAATGCCAAAAATCACGTCAATCCGTTGCTCCGTTGCGGCGTGATTGAAGGACAAACCAACAAACAAACACACTTTTGCATTTATAATATTAGTATGATTAAATCCCACTTGCTTTAACGATGAAGACAAAGATACCGAAGAAACATGCATGGCTGCAAGTTCTCCGTAATGTTGTCAAAGGCGTTATGAAGTATGCCTTTCCACACTTGGCTAGCGTGGTGGACTATGTCTGAAACCCTTCTCAATATGAAAGGAGACTCCTCGTCAATAGTCAGCGTTAAGCTTGCAATTAATGGGTGGGTATTTGGTGATGATTAACCTACTTGACAAAATAACTCTAGGTGTTTCGGCCTGTATGTACATAAAACATGGGCTAACATCATAACCACCGTGAAATTCATGGCAAAATTGAAATAACACAGTAACAACCGTCAATACCCCTTTACGCCCACTGACTTTGAGTTAGGGTTGGAAATTACGCGATAGTATTCTATGGAATGGCGTTTTGATGAAATTAAAATTGAGTAACTCATGCTTTTTATGACACAGAAATGGATTGCTATAATCTAAGGGCAAAAACACGCTTGCGACTAGACATTCGCGCAAAAATTGCATGTCTGTTTTATTTTATGTTATTTTATATGTTATATATCTTATTATATGTTATTTTATATACTATGCAACCCACAAAACAAATGAAGACAAACAGATAAGCAGATTCCTAATAATCTGTGATGCAACAGGACAGAACGTCTTTCCTCTCCGACGCAGGCTTTTTATTATTTTCGGTTCGTAGTGTGTTTTCGCTCTAAATATAGAATCCAGGGCATGTAGTTAGTAGTAGTCAGCAGGTTAGATTGCTGTTATGTGACCCGCTGGAGCCGGGTTCTTGTCAAACAGTAATTATCTCTCTTTGAAGTTCATTCCAAACTAGCAACTGCACACAACTTCGCTTTTGTAGGATTTTAGATACTCTATCCTGGTACAAAAAATAAAAATTAAACCCTAGTTGGAAAATTCTATTTTTCTAAGAATTGCCAACCCTAACATTAACAAAGTAAAATAATGATTGTTCCAACGCGACGCTTGGCTTCAATTATCTGAAAAGGTATTTTACTGTCGACATTATTTATTATATTGCCATTTCTCTGGATGCAATTTGGCGCACCTCTTATTTGCAGTAGGGTGTGGATCTCGAGCCTAAGTTAAAAGACAAGTCCTAGTTTGCTGTAATTTTACTCGTTACTTCTGGCACAGGTTTGGGCCACTAAACTGGTTACCATCAAAGTCAAAAGTCAAAGTCAAAATATATTTATTAAATTCACCGCGGTTAATTGCCTCATCTGGTGACAGAAGGGCTGGCTCATTTTTTGCGCAAAGGATCAGCCTGGCTGTCCAGCGCGGGAATGCAGCCAGCATTCTTGCCACCAGTCCACGCGGGCATGATTTATATAGTAATTAGGTTAGGATACCTAGCTTTAAGTTCTGTTGTATTATTTTCAATAAATGGTAAAAAAATTAGGTACAATGTACACCTAATGACGTCCAGTTGGGTACTTATACAATATGATGGTGATAAAATCAGCTACGGTATCTTAAAACTAAAGCTACTCATCATTCGGTAAACCTATAATTATTAGGTTGACAGAATAATACCTGCTGTTACCTAACCTACTTTTAATGACCACCATATGCGAAAAATGTTTGCGACACCAATTTTGAATAATTTTCTTTCTTTCTTTTTATAACACACACCGAGAGTGAGGTGGATTCGAGACGCTCCTGAAACAAACGTACACGATTTTTTTTTTTAAATTCATTATAGGCTATCGCCAACACACACCTGATGGGAAGTGATGATGCGGCCTAAGATGGGAAGCGCTTGCCTAGAAGATAGTTATATCCATTGAAAAATGTACCATAAGGGCATTGTCGTAGGTCATAAATTGTGTTGGGCAAAACCACAACGTTTCAGTGTGGTTTCAGCGTTCAATGCAGTGACAAAAGGCCGGAATTTCACAGACTGAGGAATAGTTTACGAAACAAAGCTCCCGCAAAGAATGCGAAAAGGGTCAGGGTTCCAGGTTTACGTGAATGTTTGTACCCAATCTCGAATATTTGCGTTTTTGGCATTTACTTTTAATTATCATAATATGTAAACCACGTAAAAAATGTTGTGTGGTTGTTCACTGTGGGATTACGGTTCGAGAGTACCTACCAGACAATGCAATGTAGACATTTTATAGTAATTACTCATTACAATTAATAATAATTAATTAAAATTTACAATACAATACATTATTATAATTTAGTATTTTACTCATTTCTATCTGGGGCCATACTGCCTACGCTTAAAGCAATATTGTTTCATTATTGTCGACTTTCGTGTTTTGCAATTATTATAATCCTTATTTTAGAAATGTCAGGGTACGTGACATTAAATTGTTATTGAAGTGAAAACTTCTTTAGCCGCGTTGAGCACTTTTTGGTAGGGGGTAAACTTGTGGATTTGCGTTTTATGCTCGCGAACACCGACATGCTCGCGTTGTTACGAAGGCAAAAGGTCTTAAATATAGAAATATACTACTACTACTAAAAAAATATTTTAAATATTCGTTTTCTCTTTTATCGGCAGTCCCTATGACTGCCAATTTTTTTTTGTTTAATATTGCTTTTAAGCGTTGGCAGTATGGCCCCTGGTCTGTCTGTCTGTCACAATTGCATATTTCAGTAACTGCTTGTGCTTTAACGGTTCAAAATAAGTATCGGTTCGGTTCCGGTGGTAGATTCAAAAGAAACACATTGAAATTAATAAGAGTAATTTGAATCGGAGATTTTTCTTATGATACGACATCTTTTTCTCTACCCCGACGACGGGTAAGATAGTTGTATCTATCACTATCTCATTTGTTGTCAATGACTGAATTTATGGTATTCTTGCTACAATAATGGATTTTGGCCAATAGCGATAGACTATTTAGCCAATATCAGACGTGATTGCGATGGTTTCACAATAGCAATCGTTAATACGTAACAAAGCCCCAGTACTTGTTTTTTACATAATAAAGCAGAGTATTCTAAAAATATTCCCACAAAACGGATTTAAATATCCGCTCTTCGTTTACATTGAATTCAATACATGTTGCGTATCCCTATGTACACCTACACGCTATCCTTAGCGTTTATACATAACGGGTAAATATATCGTAGCATATTATGAAATAACCCGGGGTCCTGCTGGATACAGACTTACCTCACAAGTACATAAACGGAGCTAGCATATAGTGGAAGTACGAGCCTATAGCTAGTTTAAGTACTTTTTCTCAAACATGCTTGGAAAGAGCATTATTTTGACAACCTTCTTCGAGATAAATTGAAATTGCTGTATTGGCCAAATACATGCGAGCAGCGGCCGGCAAAAGTTGTATGAAAATCCATATCTGTCGTGGTTTAGCGGCCAAATAAATTACATAGTAAATTCATATAGGTATGTCGTGTAATTTAAAAATGGAACGATCTTTTACTCCGAAACATGGCAACCAAGGAGGTAACTTATCATAGGTTTTATTTAAATTTCGAACTTGCAATTAGAATTTGTAAATAGAAAGCTGTTTATTGAAAAAAAAAACAAATGAACACTTTAACGCGGGAAAAATTATTGTTGTTCGTTGTTCGTCATTGATTTTGAAATGTATTTGACAAAATGAGTTCAAGTTCAAGACAATGAGTGTGATGAACTTACTTAACGCCACCTGTAATTCAAGAGGGGGCAAGGGCCGTATTAGAAAACTTGTTACCGCCAAAATCGAAAGAAAAATTGTTTAAATAAAAAGTTCTGTCTAGGTACTCTTAGTTTCAATTTCCGCGCATTATTTGAGAATAGTACTATACAAGCCTTGGCCACAACTAGGCATTGATGGACTTACGTATGTGTGCCTCGGCCCACATTTACACGTTCGTCCTTCAATGCCTGTTTTGCTGGCCGCTGCAGTAAATGTACTATAGTGTCACTGAACTGTATAGTCCCACAAACTTATCTGACCAGGGTGCCAGCGTCGCTAGTAGATATGAAAAATTAAATAAAAACAAAACTAAACAGGCATAAAAATAAGTTCTAATTTTGGCCACCGGACCAGATAAGTTTGACGGGCTAACGTTGGTGTCATTCACATGCAATTATATAAATACAATTTTTTAATACAGTTGCTCAAAAAGTGTTGTATTGCAGGGACGTATAGCGTTCGGGATGTGGGCTATTACATACTCGTGCTTTTTTTTTTACCTTTCCCGAACTCGTGCGTTCTCTTTCCCAACTGTCAAAATAATGTCTAATAAAAAGAAAAACCAACCATGAAGTTTTTACTAAAAAAAATCATAGAAGTTTTTATGATTCATGCAAATACGTATATTTCTAAAAAGAAGCTACTAATTTGTTTCAATATCAGATTTAATGATTTGATTGAATGAGTTTGGTTAGGTTTCAGTTCATTTCATCTCATTAAATTTCATTTTCATTTCATATCAATAAAAAAATTCTACTGAAGACTTGGCTGTATGGGCATAGTTCCCTTTGCCTACCAGAATGGGTGAAGAAAAAAAAAACTCTGCTTATATTCTACGGTTGGCGCCATTTTTCAGAAATTTTCTTTGCGAGTTTAGTTGTTTGTTGCACAAAATGAGTAATTTCGACCCTAGTTTTTTTGAATTAACACCACCGGAACTCAGTATAATTGCACAAAATGCTTCGGAGAACATTTTACAGGAAAAGTCAAAAAGTCGCTACATATCTACATACGACGAATTTATTGCGTGGAGAGAAGAGAAAAAAGCAAATAGTTTTTCAGAAAATGATATGTTGGCATACTTCTCCAAACTCTCAGCAAAATTAAAACCTTCTACGTTATGGTTGAGGTTTTCGATGATAAAAAGTATGCTGAAAATGCAACAAACTAGAAACTGGGAAAAAATCACACACTCCATTAATTTAAGGTCCAGTCCGTCTCCTTCACATGTTGCAGAGAACGTTCGTCCATCTACCTTCGTTGATAATGATAATTCATCAGATCCAACTCCATCAACTAGCAAACGCCATTGTATGACAAATATACATGAACAATCATACGAAATTAATAATAGTTTGTCTCAAACAGTAAATATGCAACCTAAAACTTCCCCAGTTAGTATAAAAAACTGTACCAATTTCAATGTAATATGTGAATTGTAACTTTTATAAGAAATAAATGTTAAGTTAGTTGAGTTTATAGTGTTTTTATTATTTTATTAAATTGCTTCATTTTTTCGCAACTGTATTAAAAATAGTCGTTCAGTACACGTGCGGAACCGTCATTGCAACTTGTTCCGACTGTCAACCCTCGCTTTCGGCTGCGCCTCGGCTCGGGTAGATATTTGTCGGAACTCTTTGCAATGACAGCCTTTCCACACTTGTAATGAAATATACTATTACAATTCACGTCCGAACCGGACATCCGCTCCCTCGTATAAATAAAAGAAATAGAGAGGATTGTCTATGTATTTTGTTAATAATTTAGATTTTTAAAACGGAAGCCTTTGATTTTCCGGCATAGAAAGTCCTACCCTGGGATGCAATCTAACCAAATCGGGGGGACAGATGTGTCGTAAAAGTAAACTGACAGACAGTTAGGCACTGGAATTTATAAAATTAGCGTGGATACACTTCAAGCAATGTCATTTACTATTTAAATGAAAATATGAACTATTCTGTTGCAGTTATTTGCTTTCACAAGCACTGCATAGCGCTGATAGGTACTAAAGTTCGCGGACGACGCAAGGAATCCGATAGCGGAATTATGAAGACGTGCCCTCCCACACTCTTAGAAGATATTCCTCGAAGAGAAATGACAAACATAAATAACACTGAAATAATTCCTCTTGCAGCGTGTTCTAAAAATATATGAAACTAGCTGATGCCCGCGACTTCGTCCGCGTGGAATGAGGTTTTTCGGTTCCCGCGGGAACTCTTTAATTTTCCGGGATAAAAAGTAGCCTATGTGTTATTCCAGAATTAATTAGTTATTAGTATCTATCTCTGTGCCAAATTTCATCCAGATCCGTTCAGCCGTTGGAGCGTGATTGAGTAACAAACATCCATACATCCATACATCCACACATCAATACATACACACATCCATACATTCATCCAAACTTTCGCATTTATAATATTTATCTGATTATTTATTTCACGTAGGACAACTTATGCTACTTAAGAAAGGTCATGACTACCACCGGTTCGGAAAATAGATTCTACTGAGAAGAACCGTTAAGAAACTCAGCAGTTGTTCATATTTTTTTCTATACTAATATTATTACAAATGCGAAAGTTAGGATGTATGGATGGATAGATGTTTGTCACTCAATCACGCCAAAACAGCTGAATTTAATTTGGCACAAAGGTCAAGTCTGGATTAACACTTTTTATCCCCGAAAATTAAAGAGTTCCCGCGGGATCCAATAATCCTCAATCCACGCGGACGAAGTCGCGGGCGTCAGCTAGTTAAATTAATTATAATGAAGGATATAAACGGGTTACGTGTGAAAAACTTTACCTATCTTTGATGCTGCGTAGTCAGGTAACTAAATTAGCTCACTTTTACGTAACATGATTAAGAAAGAAGGCTATAAATCTCACAGGGTTCAACAATTTACCTGTAATTTAAAATAGAACGAAGACGCCAAACTTTCTATGTCAATACAACAAACTTTCGACACTTGGATACCTAAGTAGGTACTAATTGCTAATTAATGAGAAAACTTTTCAAACAATAAATAATCCATTTGGAAAGTAATTTCGCAACAATATATTTTATTAGCTGCCAAATTAAACCTTGAACAAGTTCATACTTCAAACTTCAATCTTTTTTAGGTGAAACATACTTTAGAATTGTTGTGATTTGAAAATTGAAATCGATAAAACGAAAAAGCGACACTTAAAAGTGACAAAAATTCATAAAAGGATTTAGTCTGCAAGAGAATGTGACACAAGTTATATTTCTCTTTTTTTAAATAAAAAAAAATATATATTAAATATTCGTTTTCACTTCTATCGGCATTCGCTATGACTGCCATTTTTTTTTATCAACTACAAATTAGCCCTTGACTGCGATCACACCTTATGGTAAGTGTTGATGCAGTCTAAGATGGTAGCGGGCTAACCTGTTAGAGGTATGGCAGTTATATTAAACCCCCATACCCCTAATCGGTTTCTACACGGCATCGTACCAGACCGGACCGGCTTCGTATCGCATCGTATACGAATTTGCCGGTAGGGTGGTAACTAGCCACGGCCGAAGCCTCCCACCGAACAAACCTATAGTGAAAATTTCTCGAATACGTACGACTACGAAAGGGATTTGTTTCTAATTCGAATTGCTAGGAAATAGTTCCATGTCTTCACTATCAATATAGGTTCTTTCTATGCAAGAGTTAATAAGCATCTTCTAGGCAAGCGCACTCTACGTTAGGCTGCATCACTTGCTAACAGGTTTGATTACATCTAAGCGCTAACCTTTTGGCCTGAGTATATACTCTTTTTAATGAGCATCAATTCAACTCAATTCAATTCAATTTATTTATTTCAGATAACAAAAACAAATCATCACTACGGACCATGCTAGACTAGCTATATTATCAATTTTTAATTGAAACCAGTATAATATACGAGAATTATATCTTTATAATGTAAATAAGATTTAATAAGCAACACTCTCATTTCACAGGATATCAAAAAGGGCAAAAACGCGATCCTCGTCAAAATCTCTGACGACATGGGAAAGTCCTTAACAGCTTATAAATATTCCTATATGAAATTCAGTCATTAAATAACAAACCTTGTGTAACTAATAATTAAGTTGAAAAAATGAATTTATATTTTGATGTGGTAAGTAAGTATCATGGATGTTTTAGAAAATTGCATTGATAAAGCCCATGTACGGGCGTAGAATACTCGATAGGTGCTTTGGGCTTCAGGGATCAGTGATTTGATCGCTTTTCGGAAGCTGAATACAGCGAAACGCGAAAAACTCGAAATTCCACTGAGGTAGAGCGAACGGTTATTTTGTGCTTCATATTATCTTAGTCCGAGAGCTGGCGACAAAAAATGACAAGTGTTTTATTATGGCCCATATTTCAATATGATTTAGTATTGAGGGTGTACATGCGTCAGCTCAGTACCCACTCGCAAGGTCAAGTAGTGGAACACCTAGCGGCGCGGCGCGGCGGGCGCTTTGATGTAAGTAAAATTACAACATGCTCTACAAGTGTTTTGTAATAATTGAAAACTGGCAGTAAACTAAAGTAGTTTATTCAGTACTCTTGTACTAAATTTCATCAAAATGGATTAAACGGATAGTATGAAAAGGTAGCGAAAAGACACACTTTCGCATGTACCTATTTAACTTTAATAATATTATATTATATTAGTATGGAATTATTTCCGTAACTTTGTCAACTCAATATCGTCAAACCTTTGATCCAACGTAACGTAATTATAACAAGAATAAAGTGTTTTAGAAATATAGCTCGGGCACCTGGCGTGTGACACTTTTATTACGAGACCTATATCATATTTCAAATCACCTTCGAACTGGATGGTCACGGTATTTGAACGATCAGATAACGTATGACGGCGTTGCATCGATCCCAAGCTATTTAAAGCTGCTTCTTACGCGGACGCCTAATTTGTTTTTGAAGTGAAAACTTAGCCGCGTTGAGCACTTTTTGGTAAGGGGTAAACTTGTAGATTCGCGTCACCGACATGCTCGCGAACACCGACATACTCGCGAACACCGACATGCTCGCGAACAGCGACATGCTCGCGAACACCGACATGCTTGCGTTGTTACGAAGACAAAAGGTCTTAAATATAAATATACTACATTCGTAATTAAACTTTAATTCCTTAGTTTTAAGGTTTATATTTTAATTATTTTGAATTTCATTTATATTTAAAAAAAATATATACCTATATTCGTTTTCACTTCTATTGGCAGTCTATATGACTGGCAATTTTTTTTTGGTATCTAGTCAGATGCCGTATTACTTACGTTGTTCCGAAACTTTTAAACGTTTTTTGAGTTTTGAGTTTTAATTATCCCGGTGAGCTCGATTTTCTGGGATAAAAAGTAGCCCATATCATTCACCCTGTCCTGAATTCCACTATTGCATAAAATCACGTCTAGCCTTTATATGTAATCACAACGTGACGACGCGAGGATGTCTAGAATATTTGAGCATTTTTGGACCATGCGACATTCTAATTTTTTAGAGCATTTTTGAGAACTCCGGGAAGGACGGCAAATTCGTTTGTAGTCCTTATAGGGCAGGTGGAATTCCGTTCATCGTTGGTTCACAAAATTAAAATTAATATCCATACGTCCATACTAATATTATAAATGCGAAAGTTTGTCTGTCTGTCTATCTGCTACGCTTTTCCGCCCATCTTTTCAACCGATTTCGATGAAATTTGTTGTAAGTTATATCCCGAGGAAAGACATAGGCTTATGTCGGAAAATTAAGGAGTTCCCGTGGGTGTCAAAAAACTTCGTCACGCGGACGAAGGATTAAGGTTCCTCTAACCTAATGTTCATCATCCAGTGTTCAATAATACAATCGTATGTTTTTCCAACTGCCTTATAGAAAACAATTCTCACATGCGCTCTCTACAGCTACAGTTCACGCGCGAGTTGAAAGCAGAGTAAATGTATGTGTCACCATACATTTGCTCTGCATTCAACTCGTGCGAGAACTATACGTATAACTGTATATACTCTATATAGCTATATATACAGCGCATTTTGCGGTTGTTTCGAAATTTTGCCCCGGCAATTTTAAGGTACTTTTTGCCTTCTTAACTTTGTAGTGTTATAAGAGCAAAACAAAAACCTCAGTAAAAAATTTAAACCATTGAAATTAAAGCTCCGATTTCATACTGAAAAATCATAAATTAAAACCGCATTTCATGCAAACGAAAGCGTGGGCGATCCGTTAGGTATTTCATATGTTTTTATTCTTCGCAATACATTTTCACTGACGATGGCTATATTTCATTTTTTGCTTTTTAATAACGCCAATATGGCACGTAGGATTCTTTGAATCCTCAATTAATTTCTTTTTCCTTGTCGTTGTTTTGATTTGTTGTGTCGTAACCAACGAAATATAATTGTATATTTGACTACTAGTCAAATGAAATGATTTATTTTATTTCACGTAGGACAACTTGTGTCACTTATGAAACGTTAAGACTCTATCACCGGATCGGAAAGCTAATTCTACTGAGAAGAGCCGGCAAGAAACTTAGCAGTTGCTCTTTTCTCAAAATAAAATGAATCCTTTTTAGCGACAAAGTCGTTGTATTCACATCACCTGTTAGTTTGATGTTAAACTAGCTAATGCCCGCGACTTCGTACGCGTGGATTAAGGTTTTTTGGTTCCCGCGGGAACTCTTTACTTTTCCGGGATAAAAGTAGCCTATGTGTTATTCCAGACTATAATCTAGCTCTTCAAATGCCAAATTTCATCCAGATCCGTTCAGCCCTTCTGACGTGATTGAGTAACAAACATCCATCCATCCATACATCCATCCATCCAAACATTCGCATTTATAATATTAGTATAGAGTATAGATTGATCGAGCGCCAGCTGCCAAGCGCTTGACAATTCTATACAAATTGTAGTAAACGTTGTCGCGATCGAATCAGAAGAAAATCTCCCACTAGGACAAGTAAAGCTATCGTAGTTTTACGGATACGAGCTATAAGATGTGACAGCCTTCAGTGTGAAGACTTTGGCCTTATATTCCGGGGTTCCAACCCTACACGCACTATTAGAAGCTATGTGCGTTTTAAGTAAAGGTATCACTTGCTATAAAGGCGAATAAAAACATCGTTAGGAAAACTGCATGCTCATCATTGCTTTGCACTAAGCATGATTGTCCTCAAGCGCTGGCCTATATTGCAATAAAAAAATACTGAGTTCTCCTAAATGTTCACAAAGGTGCGTGTAATCTACTAATCTGCATTTTGCCAGCGTGACTATGGCCAAATTCTAAGAGAAGATCCGTGCCCAATAGTATGTCGTAGATGATAGTAATATATAGGTAAGTAAAGTGATAAGCTAAGAAATTATGTTACACGAAAGTAGAACCTATTACCACGCTATTTCCAGTAAAAAAATAATTATTACGTCATTTTCTCACAGTGATTGATCGCCTCTTTAACCTGATATGAGGCGTGAAATGCGTTATATGAGCACAGCATTTTAGAGGCTTTCGTGGAAAATTTTATATCTAATTTTCTTCTATAATAAGGGCGAAAACACACTACAAACAGGACAGGACTAAACCTTCTGGTGAAACGCAGGTGTTACATAGGAAATACGTTCCTTTGAGTCGCCGTTTTATATGTATATAAGCAGCTCCATATTAAGAAAGTACGCATGTGGACTTTTTGTCCACCAGACAAAAAAATTGTCCGTTGTGTGTTTTGTCCCAAAATGTCTCTCGTTAGTCTTCTAAATAATATAATATATATATAAGGTGACTGACTGAATGATCTATCAACGCACAGCTCAAACCACTGGATGGATTGGGCTGATAAAATTGGCACACAGATAAATATTATGACGTCAGCATCCGCCGAGAAAGGATTTTTCAAAATCAAAGGAAAAATTCAATCCCTAGGGATGAAATATGGTTATGAAATTTGTATGAAAATCGAAATAACGTGAGCGAAGCCGCGGGCAAGAGCTAGTTATGTATAATTATGAAAGTTACACTAAGTTACGCAATATGTGGATTACCTATTCTGTGCTCCTACAAAGAAAATTTTTGCCATTGTACTAAAAAAGGTCCCAAATTTCGGCAAGATATTATGATCACATCTTTATAGAGACGTCAAAAGGAAAATTCCTTAAGAGCAGAAAGGTTCTTAAAATTACGAGACACGCTAAGGTATCATTTCCGGCCCATTATTATGTGTTATTCAGTGGTTATTTTAGTAGCCTTTTGATGTCGTTCCGGTGATCTAACTATTCATGTAGCTACTGGACTCTCTTAAGACAGCTAAATACAGAGTGGACTAACAACGTTTGTTAGTTGCGCCAGTATTTTGGGCACCATTTTTAGTAAATATAATTGGTAATAGTTTTTTCTTAATTTATAATTTTTTAATTTAGTTTTTTGTATCCTTATTATTTAATTAAAGACGTTTGTTTGAGAGATTTAATCCTCATCGCTGACTATCGATTGGTTCAGTAAAATAGTGACTTGATTTTTTTTTGTATTTTAAGTTGGGTCGATTCCTGTCTCAGGTAAGCTTTTTGAAAAATATTTGAATGCAGATATTCTTATTTTTTTAAATAAAGAAATGTTTCCTTTGAGTGAAATTTCATAACTTCAGTATTTAAAGGCCCTTGACCCGTTCTTTTTTTCTCACCTGTATATAATTAATAGCAGTTAATATAATTATAAATTTAGTAAAGTTGTTAGTGTCAAGGCATTTATTAATTTAAAACGAGAAGGCATTTTTATGCTGACCCAAACGAGTTCACCTCACCCTTTGAAATGAATTAATGTACAAATGAAAAATGAAATAAAATAAAAACACACTTCATTGTTCATATTTTTTATTATTGAATAGGTATAAATACTTATAACATTTAAGACTAAAATATACTTAGACTTCAGGGAAAAGAATCAATTGATATTCCCGGTTTCAACTAATTGAAAAGGCTCTTGCAGGTACTCCTACATTCTAATAGATTTACAGCAAATTACATCTATCGGATAACGACGACGACGTAGTTATTTAATCAAATCCAAAAGATTTCTATTCAAGTAAATTTTATTAGAGCTATCGAATCCATTAACCATAAAGAAAACTCTAGATAGAGTACGCACAATAGAAGCGAACTTTTTCAAACAACCTAGAAAAATCTTTGTCCTGTTATCAAGCTTTTTTTCCATTCATTATACTCGTATTATCATTGTAATGCTCGGTTCCTTTTACGCCATCCGTCACTCCAAGGTTGGCATAAATATTTAAGTGGTGTTTCCTTGTATCGGTTTTACATTTCTTATTAGTTAGGCAAGTTACAGAACAGCTGAAGCTTATTTGGGGATTAAAGATACAATATAAGTGATAACTTGAAATAATATATAAATAAAATTTATGTTCGAATATTTTAATTTGAAAAAACTTGGCCAACAACTTGGTTTACAAAGTCTTAGCTTCTTCTTCTTCTTCTTGCCCTTTTCCCACGCTATGTGGGGTCGGCATAACACGTTTTCTTCTTCCACTCACTTCTGTTATCCGTCAATCTCTCATTCACCCCTTTTATACGCATATCTTCTTTTACACAATCCATCCATCTTTTCTTTGGTCTCCCTCTACTCTTTTTTCCTTCCACATGCATATCTATCATTCTTCTCGTAATATGCCTTTCTTCCCTCCGCATTACATGCCCATACCATGCTAGCCTATTACTCCTCATCTTTTCTATCACTGGCGCTACTTTCAAACTTCCCCTTATATATTCATTCCTAATCTTATCCATTCTAGTCACACCACACATCCATCTCAACATTCGCATTTCGGTCGCATGTACTTTTCTTTCATCCATCCCTTTCACCGCCCAACATTCAGAACCATATAATGCGACAGGTCTAACGACTGTCTTATATATTTTCCCTTTTAGTTTAAGGGGCATTCGTGGGTCACATATAACACCTGAGACCTGTCGCCATTTCATCCATCCCGCAAAATAAAAGTTATTAAAAGTGTTTCATCATAATTTTAACGTTTATACTCTAAAACAAAGGTAGTAGGTAAGGTTTTGTAAGGATCTCTACAGAATTCGGTCGTGAGGTGTTTGTATAGATCTCACGATCTCGAAGTTTCGAAGTGCCTAGTGAGAGATTTTCTTCCCATTCGATCGCAGGAACGTTAACTATGATTTGTATGGAATTGTCAAGCGCTTGACAGCTGGTGCTCGATCAATTCCATATTTAAATAGTAGTTAACGTTGTCGCAATCGAATACGTAAATAACTCCCACTCGGCCTCGCTCGAGATTGAAAATTAAGGATGCTGTAGGGATAGTGCAAATTAAGTTTTTTTTTAATTTAGTCAAAGATAAATTTAATGTACACCAGTCTTTACAGTCTAGCTTCCTTCCTTGCATTAGTATAAAGGAATTAATGTCACTGAGGACAGCTCGAGACGGATGATCAGGCATTTCCTTTGACTTAACAAATAAAGCTGTAGTGACTCAGCATAACGTAAAATTATCTTCATGTTGAAGTTGATGGCTAAAAAAATAAAAATACTTTATAAGTTTATTTTAAACCTTTCATCTACTTTTACTCGAAGCAAAAAGCTATGTCTGGTGCAAAATGGCGGGAAATTAAAAAAAAATGGTTTGGAATCCCCAAGTGTACTGGTTTTTTTTTGCCTTGATTCAAAACTCAGATCTTTTTTATTCCTTTTTTATTAGTTGACTTGACAAGTGCTTTTGAATAGTCGAGTGAATTTACCACTAGCTCGGAATGATATTCCTACCGAGAAGAACCACCAAGAAACTCGGTGGTTGCTCTTGGTGGCGCATATTTGTATGACCGCCATAAGTGTCGCCAGTGTCTAAACCCGTTAAATAATCGACTGTTTCAATAGACAGACTGTAGAGCTACTTTTATTGTGATCACGCAATTGTAGAGAAAGATAGTAAACAACTTTCAAAAGAACAAGTTTTACCAAAATGTACGAACGAGTGTGTCAAATCAAGGTGCAATCGCTCAAAAGTTTTGATAGAGAGTTCGGCTGTAGGCGTTCAGAAGTTTTTTCCATTTTCTGCTCTATATTTACATTTTTTTTTATTCTATTTTGTCACTTCGAAAATGTTTTGAAGCTTTCTTGGCACGGGTATAAAAGCAGTGTTAGTGTAGTTTTGTGAAAGTTTTGTCAATTTTATTTTTATTATTCTTTATTATACTTCGAAGATGTTTTGAAACTTTCGGGAACGGATGTTAAAATAGTGTAAGTTTAGTGTGTTGTTCTATTATTTATTTTCTTTTATAACAAAATTTCACAATATATTTTAGACTTGCCTTTATACATGCTTAAGAAATCCATTTACAGTATGCTCCTGAAAAAAGCTTTTTATACTGTTGAAGATTATGTAAATGATAAAAGAGCATGGATTTGACTCACTTTCAGCCAGTAAACAAAAAACAAAAATTATATTTTAGGTATTTTTTGAATGCGGTTATAATTATCAAAGATAGGCTGAACGTTTCTTGAAAAAAAAACATATCCGAAAAATATTTCTGCATCCCACAGCCTCGCTAAAAATAACTGCTTTGCATTTAATATTCTGTAGAAAATTAAGGTACACGTTCTACTCAAACTAAATTATGTAGACTAAAATTACAGAGACTAAACGTGCACCTGTTTTCTGAACTAATTTATTTAACTTGTAATTATTAGGCCGCGTCTACATTTTCGTCTTTTCACGAAAAACGCCTTTCGCAAAAAACTTATTTCGTTAAAGGCTTTGTCTGGTTAGAGGCTTCAGCCGTGGCTAGTGACCAGCCTTTCGGCAAAGATGTTCCGCCAAGGCATACGATGTAGGGTACCGTACAGAAACCAATAAAGGAGTATACGTTTAAACTTTAATGTAACTGTCATATAATATCTCTGCCTGGTTAACCCGCTCCCATCTCAGACTGCATCGTCACTTTAAATAGCATCTAAGGATTATCTTGCAGTAAAATAAAAAGGGATACGAATAGAAAATAGTCATTTTTTATTAGAGTTGACACGATTCTAAAAATTTTTTAAATGTTGTTTTTGAAAAATTGTCCGTTTATTATACTTACCTATAGCTTATTTTGCGGTAACGCCGCAAGTGTTGTGGGCACTTTACACCAGGAACGTCCCGGGGTGGGCTTCTTGAAATATATTTTTTACTAGATGATGCCCGCGACTTCGTCTGCGTGCATTTAGTTTTTAAATTTTTAAATTCCTTAATTTTAACGGGATAAAAACATTGATGTAGAATTTTAGTACCTATAAAAAGTAGCCTTGTACCAAATTTCATCAAAATCGGTTGAACGGATGGGCCGTGAAAGCGTAGCAGGCAGACAGACAGACACACTTTCGCATTTATAATATTTGTATGGATATGGATTTCAAAAAAATTGTTTTAATTTAGATTTTAATGGTATGTTAGTTTTAATTTAGATTTTAAAGTTTACTTACATGAGAAACTTCAAAATTAAATAATTTGATACTCCTAGGCTTTTATAATGATTACGGATAGGTAGATATTCACTTTTATTGATTGACATTTTATTTATTTATTTATTTCCTCCAACCAAGATTGCAAGCTTGTGCAGGAGGTATGGCAGGATTAAAAGGGTTTGGTCATAGTCCATCATGAATTGCAAAGTGCAGCCAAGTGCGGTTTGGCAGACTTGACACACCTTTGAGAACATTCTGAAGAACTTGGACATGCATATTTCCTCACGATGTTTTCCTCCACGTGTATAGCAAGGTTATGTTTGAGCTAGATAATTGAACTATTCATATTTCCTTTCCGAAATTATAAAAACAACAGTTCGAAAGCAGCTCAGCTAAAAATAAATAGGATCAATACAGTGTCTTTTGAACGAAAAATTATGTTTTAGGCGTTAAAATAAAGGTCAAAGGTGAAATTCTTAGCTTCAGAATGCTTGAAGTTTCAATTAGAATTTTGAGTTGGACTTCGTCCGCATAGATTTAGGTATATTTCTCACCCCGGGAATTTCTCAAAATTCCCTATATTGATAGAACATACTTAGGTACGTGCATTTCAAGTTTCTTTATTCTCTCAGCACTCTCTCCTCAACCTCTTTTGGAAATATGTAAACCCACATTTACCAGATGTCGGCTCATAGGTTTCTCGATTATTATCAGTTGTTAGTAAACCAAGACTGATGGCCTATCATCCTCTCCGAGGCACGGAAGAAAGAAGAAAGCCAATTCAGACCGAAAAGTTATCCCATAACCCATACAGTTCCCGACTTAGGTCAACAAATTGATATGCTTCATCATTACAATACTACTTCGTTTTCAAAGTAGAGATAAGATACACCGTACGAAAGTTTTCTTTGTAAAATTCATGAAAATACAACGAAAGAAGCAGTTGGTAACAGATGTCGGCGATGATTTATAAATTGCTCCGGAACTGGGGCAATATAAAAACAGATAAAATGGCCAAATATATTATACTAGTAGTTTGAATTATGCATTAGTATAGACATTGTCATATTTTTTTTGGATTATTATATGCACAAATCTTATAGAACTAATAGGCGAATGGGTCCCAGGTGCTTGAATAGCGGGCTCATGCGAGTGCTGAAAGCAAGTAGCCCAAGACAGTTTCCTGTGGAGTCCAAGATCTATGCTGGAGACCTTCGTCCAGCAACGTTGAGACGACGAAGATTACTACTGTGTCTCAAAATCTTGGTATTTATGTCTAATTCATCATCTTAATGTGTGACTGTGAATTTTTTTTTTTTTTTTTCCTAAATGTTTCTATAACCAAACAGAAAATAATAATATCATATTTACGTCTTTTATAGAATCAGATTCTATTCCATTCTATTCATATTTCTGTTATTGAAATGAAAATTGACTACTTCAGTTCAAATTCAAATCGAGGATTTAGTTTAAATTGAAAATGGCAACTTGAATGCACCGATATGATCAAATAAAATCACTAACGATTTGAAATAATGCAGAATGTGTGAATAAAAAAGTAACGTTAATAGTACCTGGTATTTATATTACCACTAGAATAAGGAATTTTTTAATATTACTAACGAAGCTATTAGATAATCAGGCTGATTCTGTAGTGCACTATCTCTAAAACTAAACTAAAATGACAGCATTAAAAATATTGCTAACCCTTTCATAATACTCCCTGCGGAAAGGGACAGTACTAGATTTAAAACAGCAATTTTAATTTAGTTTAGAGATTGTGTTATACAGAATTGGCCACAATATTGGCCGGGTCCGCACCATAAAATGAAATTTAAGACTTCGTCGCTCCATTTTCTGTAAACCTTGTTAAGTTTTACAGAAAATAGAAGAAGGCAGAATGACACGGGAAACAAGTTTCGCAGCCAAACCAAGGCCAGCAGGCTTAGCATGCGCACAACGAGATATCTCGCGACGAGAGAGAGAGATGTTGCCGGCAAATTTTTAGTTTACACTGACATGCCCAAAATATGGTATATTGCAAGAAAACAATAGTCGGTACGTAAGGGTTCGTAGAGAAAAATACCACAGATAAGAAATATTACTTTTATCTCTACTTTTGACGTAACGAGACAAGTAACCATGTTAGCTTCGGTAGACAAATAGACATAACGGGTAGACATAATTTTACTCATTGTGCGCAAGCTATCCCTACAGGACCGCCATGTATTACCGCCATTATGGCCAGGGATTGCTTGTGGTATAAGCTCTCATTCGTTGACTATAGGCACTAATTCGCCTACGCAATACTACAAGATATATCCGGCCGAAAATAGCTCGAATCAAACCGTATAGATGATAATAGTCCAACTGTCATGCTGAAATGTCACAGCTGAAATGTAAGCGAACTTGTATGAGACATTATGAATGAACGACATTGCTATGAATGCACCATTATTTAACATACCCTAACCGCATTGAAAAAGCAACTCTAAATATACATAGATAGAATTTAGATTATATTGTTCAACCGTGCTACATGATGTCGAAAATTTAAATGAAGGCTGGTGTCACATTGTCATAGGATTTGACGAAGGATCGTGAGTTAGCGCTTTTATTTTGCTTTCGGATGGCTTTTGGTGTGAAATTAGAATTGATAGGCGTGTATATGGTTAGTTTTAGCGGTTATTGTTGCTTGACCTTTAAAGTTCGCGTAGAGGTTTAGATCTAATATGTAAAAGGATTATGAGAGCGTTTTTGGTTACTATTATAGTACCTTATCTAGAAAAATACATCGCAACATTTGCATGTTTTTAAAAATTCCGTGGGAATTCTTTAAATTATTTTAAATGAATTAAAAGTATCTTTAGTCAATCTCCAGGTCTCAATATCCGTGCGAAGTCTGGTTGATCCGTTGCTTCAACAAACTAACACGCTTTAATGATTTTTATATCTATGATATTTAAATTCTTAAAACTAACATAAGTTAGAGGTGCAGGTGCCGACGACTTAACCCGTGCGTCCCGGATTGGTGGCGGAAGTCTTAACCATTAAGCTAACACTGCAAAAAGTTAAATAGGGGTTTGAAATTTGAATAAAAATCGAACGTGAGCGTTGCGCGGGCATAAGCTAGTTTTCATATAATCCAGGCCAAGTTAGTCTGTTACATAATGATTGTAATATGCCAGCGCACGAAGTACTTGTTATAATATCGTTTGAGCCTCATATTTCCCTACTTAGTGGCTTAACCTTTGCGTGGGATATGATACCACAAAAGGATAATATGCAATGTTTGGTTCGGTATTGAAAACTCGACCTACGCAGTGTAGGTGGATGATAATATTAGTTCTTTTGTGCGAACATTTATAGAACATGGTGATATAAGTAGAAAAAGTGAATGGTCCACTAGTCATCCATGTTTATTAACATTAAGTTCTACGGGAACTCCTTAATTTTCCGGGTAAAAAAGTAGCCTACGTCACTCTCTCTCCATGTCCTTAACTATGCCCATGCAAAAAATAACGTTGAATCGTTGCTCTGTTGGGACGTGATTGAAGGACATCCAACAAACAAACGCAATATAATATTAAAGTAAGTATGGTTTATAAAATGTTGTACTGCTGCTACGCTAACGCTACGGCGTAGCGGGTATTTCCTAGAAACACATGAATTGATGATTTTTTTAATTAAATAGCCACAAATGAATCCCTACCCACCCCCCAAAATAATCTTTCCTTTTCAAAGCAAAATAAGGTTTATTAATACTTTTTCCATTCACCTTTAAGGCTCGTTTCAGGAGTGGGTAGCGCGAAAATATTCCTACGGGTCAATAAACCTATGACATTTCGGAAGATGTGGGTCCAAGGGTTTGATCTGTGCTTTGATGAGTCCGTAAGTCAGAACTTTTCTTTTTTACTTTACGAGATTTCGTTAAATTCGGCAAGTAGTTAACGCAGATAAAACTGAAATTTCCATTTTATAGAAACCACATGGAATACCGCTTTTGGGATAAAGCATTCCACAGCTGTCAATTTCATTTGTATCCCGTCTTCGATCCATTCAAATAATAGGTATTACACGTACACCGATTTTCACTTTATATGATAATTTTCTGCCTATTTACATAGGTAGATATACTAGCTACGAGTATCTGTACTGTTTTTCCTATGGCTTCTTCGCTGGTGTATTGTATGATATTTTTATTATAAGCAGTTTGTAAACTGTTTGGGCCTCAATAAATAAGAAATAATAAAACTCTGAATTGATGTCGCACACACATGTATATTTATTTTATTTTATTTTATTTAATAGAAATCCAACGGTAATACAATCTTTTATCTTATTCTATTACAACTTAGTTATAATATTACAACTTATATAATCTTAGGACTAGGTACCATTGATTACACTTACAGGATAACTCAACATGCATGATAAAAAAAGTTAATGTTGGCGTTGAGTTGTTGATGTTAATGAGTAATAGTCGATCAAATGTGCACTCGCAACCTATTACCTATTCTGTGGCGCAACTACTATAAAGCACGTGGCCCGACACGCGTTTGGCCGGTTTTCCATATTTGTTTTTGAGTAACTTTTAACGAGCTTCTCTGCAAGCATGGATAAAATTTGCAAGAGCGAATTTTGTTGCACCCGAAAACCTATAAAGAATGCAAAGATCTAGAAGATTAAAAACTAGCCCGAATAACAAGATTGCTGAGCTGTTGCTGGGAAACGGGTAAAACAAATAAATATACGATGTTATTGTGGCTCGTAAAATTCAGCACGTTAAATCACGCTCGTAAACGCAGCGTGAAGTACTCATGTTTGGATTAAAGGGATGAAAATCTCTGGTTAAGTTTCTGACTTTCTTCGGATGCCTGGTACTTGCTTGTAATATCGCGCGGTCTCGGTGCGAGGCTTCGGCCGTGGTTAGGTACCACTCTACCGGCAAAGAAGTACCGTAAACGTATGATGTCGTAGAAACGATTAGGGGCATGGGTTCAACTCGTATCCAAATCAGGTTAGCTCGCTTCTTTAGACTGCGTCGTCACTTTATCAAATCAGTCAAGGATAGTTTTAGTCAAATAAAATAAATACTGATTTTCTAACTTCTTTAGGACAGATGTGTGAATGTGTTCGATCTTTTGCCTATGTATTGATGGGTATGAAATTGACATATTAAAGTCAACATTTGAGCAAATTATTTTTAGTATTTTTGAAAAAGAAATTGAAAATGCCCAGTCTTCATTATTTGAAAAACTAAAAGATTTAAAAACTGTGAAGATTTATATTATTGAACGAAGTTAGTTGCATCCAAATAGGAATCTAACTGCATTAGCAATAAGGAACAAGTTCCTTCAACAGAGTCGAGGCCACGTCTTCCTAAGTTGGAGTTATTTTGCTTTGACGGTGATATTGAGAATTTCACAACCTTCTACGAGACCTTTTATTCATTGGTTCATAATCAATCGAGTATAACCAAAATAGATAAATTTCACTATTTATTATCGTGCACGAAAGGTTCTGCGCTAAATATCGTCAAAAGCGATCTCTGCCAGCAATTATGATGTTGTTAGTCGGCAGATATTTAGATAAAATGTTGAACTTTACGCCTTTGACTAAAGAAACTTCCGCGCACTTAAATACATTTTTATCGAAAATTTTGAACACTCGTATAAGGCTATTGAAGCGTTGAACATTGACAACTTAGGAAGTTATATTTTATGCCATATTGCGTTAAGGGCCCTAGACCCACAAAGTCGAAAGTCGTTTGGAACAATATATAGATCAAAATTCTATTCCTGGTTTCACCGATTTAGTGTCGTTCGTACATAATCATATCAAAGTGCTAGATCATTCTGCGATCATATTCTTGTTCAAATAATTCTACAAATCAGAATCAGAATAAAGAACAATTTCCTAAAAATAAACAATATAAGGTTGAACAAAGTTCACTTAAAAATTACACTCACGCAAGTTCTAACTCTAAGGTCAACTTGCACAAGGAATCCTAAATCGATTTAGTTAAATATTTTAATGCTGTCCCTTTTTGGCAAGTACAATATGCATTTGCTAAAAAGGGACAGCATCACAAAATTTAACTAAATCAGTTTAAATATCCTTGTGCAAGCGGCCCTAAGAACGTTATGTTATGTGCCCACTGCGGGGAAAATCATATGATTTATCGCTGTAGTCAATTTCGTAAATTGACCAGCGTTGAACGAGTCAGCGAAACACACTATGGATAGGGCATGACAACATGACCGCGTTAAACGGCTGCGTCGTATGAAAAACACGTTTCGCCATACCGCGGTAGTCTGTGCAGTTCCGTAAATAAGAGTACAGACTTTTGTCCGTAGTATGTTTTCACCCTAAGACTAATATCTTAATAAGGGTCCCGGATTTTGATTACTAATTGGGTAGGCCGACAAAAAGAATGAAAAATTACAGCTTCAAATATCTGACCTCCTGACCTCTGACCTTAACAAGGCCGCATGCTTAGGCTCACGTTCCTAAGTAAGTCGTCTCTGGTTTCGATTTGGGTCGGAGGAAAAAGGGTTGGAAAAATCGCAGTATCTTGAGTTTCTTACCTCCTTGGGCAACTGTACCTACCTACCCTGTAAACTTGAGAGATTCCAAGTTCGATTCATGGTTACTTCAGTCAAAGAAATAATAAGTTAGGTCCCCTACCGCTTATTGTAAATAGCTACCCACTTATTATAAATGCGACAGTGTGTTTGTTTCTTGGATTATCAGTTTGTTGGATTGTCCTTCAATCACGCCGTAGCGGAGCAACGGGTCAACGTGATTTTTGCATGGATATAGTCTCTAAGGCTATTGAAAAAAAAACACGGTTCTTTTACCGCTGAGCTATACTTGGAAGCGTTCAAAATATATTCAACTCTAACTAAAATTATTATATACAGGTACTTTGTCTCTCTCCATTTATACTAGTGGGAAAGAGACAGAGTCAAGTGATTTTTGTCACATACCATTTTTCCAGGCCTGTACGCTTAGTCTAAATTTTTACATTGCAAATTCGATTGATCGTATTGGGCGGTCGATCACATTAGCATCAAATTAAAATTAACCTAAAGTACATAATATGTTTAGAGTTCAATTTCGTGTACATGCATTTAAAACCAGCGTACAGATACGTTTCTAAATTAAAATCGGTTGTAGGTACTGAACTTGTGACTTTAAATCAAGAGCTTTTGGGTCTATTTTACTAAGCTTACAGGTCCCCGCGCTTCGTACCAAAAATAATTACTATGCTCTAATAATATCAGCGTTCATTATATTCCAAACGATGAACTAAATATTCTTAGGCAAAATATAAAGCTTATTCGGCACAAAGTTAGTCCTGGGTCGCCAATATATCTCCAGTTAAGTCTATGAAATATCGCCCCGGTCGTTTGGGGTGGCGCAAAACTACATAACGTTCCTACAATGTTCCTAATCTTAATTTTATTCTTTTTGGTGCTAGTTTTTCTATGCGATATAATAATTTTATTCATGCCTTTTTACACGGAAAATTCTTACTCCAACGCTCTCATGGTGTATAGAGATCTTCAGATTGTTAAACACTAGCTGATGCCCGCGACTTCGTTCGCGTGGATTTAGGTTTTTTGGTTCCCGCGGGAACTCTTTAATTTTCCGGGATAAAAAGTAGCCTATGTCACTCTCCGGGTCCTCAACTATACCCATGCAAAATATCACGTCGATCCGTTGCTCCGTTGCAGCATGATTGAAGAACAAACCAACAAACAAACACACTTTCGCATTTATAATATTGGTATGATAATAGAAAGCTGATTGTTTTGTTGAAGAGCTGGGCCTGTTTGCCGGATTTCTGCGAAATCTTGTACAAAGTTCAAGGCTCCTATTCTGAGAACTTATTTACAAAACCTAAATCCACTTGGAGGTAGGCTGGGTACAATAATTAATTAGTAAGAATATAATTTAGACTTTACGAATTCTCTCAAATTGTTAAGATAATATAATTTCCATCTTCATCGACGTTCAAGAAGTACACAGTGTACCTACTTAATTTGAAAAAATAAAGATCGAATTGAATTGTATTGAATTGTTCCGCTTGCCTTGAAGACCCTGGGGCCATCCAGTCTAGTGTTCAAACAATCTTGTATAATGGTAGGTATTTGTACTCCTAATTTTTTGAACAATAATATATCAGCCTGACTGTAGCCATTCTCATAAGTTTAGCTAGCTAAGTTAAGTTTTATAGTAGCACCAGATAATGCCCGTGACTTCGTCCTCGTGGATTAAGGATTTACGATCAAATTTGTGGGAACTCTTCAATTTTCCGGGATAATAGGCCTTTCCTCGGGTAGCAACCTATATTTATACTATGGTTGTAACGGAGGCGTTCTTAGCGGTAGCAGAGGCCGATGCGGAGGTGAAGGGGCTTTGCCTCCGCGGACGCGGAGGTTAACGGAGGCGGAGGCGGAGGTGGATTTCTCCGATCACATCGTCCATTTTCTGTGCTTTAGGATGCGATGAATCCCACATTTGATTTTAGGATTCTTCTCACGTCACCTGCTAACTCCGCAAGAAAACGTCGGAGGCGGATGCGGAAGCAGAGGTACGATTTCTTGCGAAAGTTCCGCACTTACGGAGGCGGAGGCGAGGTTTCGTTACAACCCTAGTCTATACCCATTACAATTTGTTCAACAGATGGGCCGTGAAAACGAAGAAGACAGACAGATACTTAGATGGACAGACAATCAGACTTTCCCATTATTATTTTTTATCCACTACAAGTTAGCCCTTGACTGCGATCTCACCTGATGGCAAGTGATGATGCAGTCTAAGATGGTAGCGGGCTAACTTGCTAGATTATACCCATGGCATAACATGGCAGTTATATTAATCCCATCCCCCTATTCGGTTTTTACACGGCATCGTACCGGAACGCTAATTTATAATTTGTTTGGATTTCTTTATTATTTCTTTTAATAGTGAAAACATTAAAGAGTAAATCACGAAATCATTGTTAGCACTGTTATTAATAAAATTACCTCTGCCATTACCTTCCTCTCTTATCAGTATTAAGGTATATTTTTCGCACGGGCCGGCGGGCAGTATGGAAGACTTAATCAAAACTAATTGTGGGTAACGGTTGGGCCTTCGGGGGTGAATCACCTTTTAATCAGATTTAGTAGACGTAATCGCCGGTAGATGCACAACGAAACACGGTGTTTCCTGGTTTTCTTTATCAAATCGCTTCAGGATTATGTAGATCTTTTTATTTCATTACGAAGTTTAACTGTGATTCGTTCCACTTATGATAAAACATTACACAAACGCTGAATCTTAAAAAATATTATAAATGAGAAAGTGTGTATGTGTGTCTGCGACGCTTTAACGGCCCATCTTTTCAACCAATTTTGATGAAATTTGGTAAGTATAGAAATAGATTTTATCCTGGGGAAGGATATAGGCTGCTTTTTATACCGGAAAATTAAGAAGTTCCCGCGGTAATCAAAAAATCTTATTACACGCGGACGAAATCGCGGGCATCAACTAGTTTATTACCATCTCTTTCCCGCTACACTACAGTGAATAAATCTATCCTTCTCACATCTTGTATAATGGCTATAATAGAATTATCTAACAAAGCTTACATTCGAATTACTTCGAAAATCCATATATTTTATAATCTACGTGTTCTACAATATTATTAAAGGCTTTGTTTTAATCTGTGACGAGCTTTCAGAGGGGTTGCGTTCATTATAACGAGATTATGTAGCGGAGCTTATATAAAGGGAGTGAAATAAAAAACAAAACATTTAACATACAGCTACCACAGCGTAAGTATAAATTCATACAGTCGACGCCCATACAAATAACAGACTCGGCTACCATGACAGTTGTAACACCAAGATAATATACTGTACTCTCACCTATGGTTGAGAGAGGTAGGAATTTTGTATTGAAAATTCTGTAGTTTCCTCCGTCACGTCCCTGTGCTTGTAGGAAAGAACGCAGCGTTGCTTGTAGGAAAGAACGTATCTACTTAGACTAGACTGTGCAACTACAGTACGTACCGGATTCAATTAAAGTGAAAAGGCGTTTTTTCTGGAAGTACATTAATTTAGGTGCTAATTGGAGGTTTTATCATCGGCGTGGATGAAGTTTGATACAACCTACCTCTATACCGATTTTCATGAAAATCGGTTTAAAAATAGGCCATGAAAGCGTAGCAGACAGACACACTTTCGCATTAATTGTACAACCTACCTCTATACCAGATTTCATGAAAATCGGTTTAAAAAATGGGCCGTGAAAACGTAGCAGATAGACAGACACACTTTCGCATTTATAATATAAGTATGGATTAACTACGATCTACAGAGTAATGCTAAAAAAGTGGCAGAAATAGGAAGTGCAAATTGTGACGATAGCATAGAGATAAAAAAGTGGCTGTTTTCGATGAACAAATACTAAGAGTGCCATGCATTATTCAGATCGCGTGGGAGCTCTTAATTACGCGAGGGGCCGCGCCTCAAATAGAATTCAATATTTTTTCAAAGGCTCTCTTCATATCTTTGGGCAAATTTCAGATCATGCTCACGACTTAATCAATGAATAATGCCTTTCACAAATATTATCTACCACGCTGAATTGATGAATTCCGTCCAATACCTTCATCAATAAAACATCGTGAGGAAATCTTTATGACACTTTTTTTTCACGGAATGAACCTTTTTTTGTATGAACTTTAACGTCTGATCACGTCATCTTATCTGCCACTTGACCAATAGTGATGGGAGTATTGAAAAATGACAAGGTTCACCTTATAACTTATCAACCGCTGGAACCAATAATTGACAAAGTGTTGACAAAGCTCTGCTCAGAGATACTCGTAGCTTGCATCTAAGACTCGAATAGTTTAAACTTTTTAGGGAATTAAAAGAAACCACAACGGAAAAGTACCTAGTCTTTCAAATTTCAATAAAACGCTATAAGTAACGTAAAGACGTAAATTAAATCTAATTTGCACCACTTATTTCTTACTTACATTTTCAAATAGACGTCTTTTAGATGACTGGTTCGTCGTCTTTAAATAGTCAGTTTAAACCAGCTGTTGATGCCCGTAACTTGTTAACCGGTAAAAAAAACCCGTGAGAACTATTGGTTTTTCTGGTATAAAGTAGCCTATTTACCCGGGATTCAAGCAATTTCAGTATAAATTTTTTCCAAAATTGATTCAACCGGAAAGACCGGACGTCTGCCGACGATTATGACGACTGAATAATTATTTGACTATAAATTTAATTTGCCACCGATTATTATGAATGTACATGTAATTTTATAATTTTTATTACAGTGCTTCACACACGAGGAAAGTTTCTAAACTTACTTATATATACATATCAAAAATTTCAAATCCTGCCGGTTCCGAAATTTTTGATATGTATATATAAGTAATGTACATGTATGTTAAAGCTTAGATTTTTAAAATAGCAGGCTTTTACTGCATTTAAGTGGATGGCGTGCGTGTAAAATCGGTTCATCTATTTTTAAATTCCAAACAGAACTCGTGTAATAAACAAATTCAAAGCCGAACTAATGACCCAACTCTTCTAAGCGCCCTTGCAAAGTTGGTAAAAGAAGCACGTTTTATGGCCGACATTTGTAATTTCGTTTCGCAGAAATAAGATAAATGGACGTCGGTTACAAAACAATTAAAAACTTACTTTAACCCGTTAATTTAACCGCCCGCAGAGTTTCCCGGCATGCAAATTAGCTGTATGACAATTTGCTGACTTTGGTGTAATTGCGACAGAACTAAATTTTGAATTCGGATGTACCTAAACATAAACTAAATAACTGCAGTCAGAAGATCTAGTCCTACTTGAGATACACGAAGCGGCGCGGCACGTAAGTAATGGCAAACATTATTTACTATGAGTTAATACGGGGCCGCGTCCTGCAGTGCATCTGCTTGCCGCGTCACTTAACGTGGGCCCAGCCCGCCCAGCCCCATACAAAATCATACATAAAAGATTCGTCACTACGTACTGCGCTGCTCCTTGCATCTGTAGTGGGGCTAGAACTTTACGAACAGCGGACGGCTACGTTCAAGTGCAGAAAACCCCAGAGAAATTAGAACTGCAGTATTTTAGAGGGCAAACACCAACGACCTCAATTTACATAGACGGGCCCTGTCAAACAACTAATGTGGTCCTATTTTACTAACGCCATCTAGTCTGAAAAGCGGGACAGCGCTAAGGCGGGGACAAGGACAGGCTTACAGGTGAGGAGCATGCACCACAAGTCGGACGCACAACTTTTTTTTATAAAAGGGCCCATCTAGTACCTACCTACAACGATGGCAAACACACTTGGGAAAACAAAATATTTGTCTGGCAAAGAGTCCGCGTTCGCGTCCTGTGCGTTCCGCAGTCAGGTAAAAATAAATTTACGCGGTCGCCGACATCAACTAGTCCTATATTATAAATCAATCAAATAAATATTATAAATGCGAAAGTTTGGATGTATGGATGGATGTATGGATGGATGTTTGTTGCTCAATCACGCCCCAACGGCTGAACGGATCTGGATGAAATTTGGCACAGAGATGGATTATAGTCAGGAACAACACATAGGCTACTTTTTATCCCGGAAAATTAAGGAGTTCCCGCGGGAA
The DNA here is from genome assembly GCA_917051295.2 of Erebia ligea. Classification (NCBI taxonomy): domain Eukaryota; kingdom Metazoa; phylum Arthropoda; class Insecta; order Lepidoptera; family Nymphalidae; genus Erebia; species Erebia ligea. The sequence continues at coordinate 8,504,056 of OU785241.1, forward strand.
CCAAAAAACCTCAGTTCACGCGGACGAAGTCGCGGGCATTAGCTAGTTAGTCATAACAAGTAGTATATTAGGAGAAAACCTCATCGTTCCCAGAGCTGTGACTATGCATCATAATTCATAACATAGCTCTACGAGTATGTTTGCAAAAGCTAAATGCCTTTGAAGCCGTCGTACACATATCTGAATAATGGTTCAAAGGAACCGCAGACACTCAGAGTCGCTTTTGTAGATGCCGCTTCACTTCCACCTTCCAAAATCTTCAGTGTATATCCAAAGACGTTACTAGTCACAAACAAGCACACAAATTTACACCCTAAATACAAGTGCATTTAAAATGAAAATGGAACTGAGGTATGTTAGAATTTATTCCAAGCTCAGAAGAGCGGGCACAAAACATCCCTAACAATATAAATTTCGCTTAAATCTCCGCGTGGGGTCAACCGAATGTGACCAAGGAATTAAATCGCGGTATCTTTTGTTCTTCCCTTTGCAGGATATTGCTTTTGACATCTGTTATTCCGAGGATTGCATAAGTATTTACTTACGCCTAATTACTATGCTTTCGTAATGCAAACAATTCAGTCAAATGACTCAAGTAAGCGGGCGCGGGGTACTAAACGCTGATTGGTCTACTCAAGGTCAAAAAAATCATAAATCAAATGGGATGGGGTCCTAACTCCTAATAATTATTTATCGATAATTAATTATCGATATACTCTAATTAATATTTAAATAACTCGGTAGGTTTTGTTACAAGGGCGTGGAATTATATAAGACCTATTAAGTCTGATGTGTTGTCTGAAAGTGTTCGCCCTATATGAGGATAGTCTATTAGTTGTATGGTCGATGGTATTAGCTGATGCCCGCGACTTAGTCAGCGTGGATTGAGGTTATTTGGTTCCCGGGAACTCTTTAATTTTACGGGATAAAAAGTAGTCAATGCTGTTGTTGTTGTTGTTGAAAATTCCAGACTATAATCTATCTCTGTGCCAAATTTCATCCAAATCCGTTCAGCCGTTCAGGCGTGATTGAGTAACAATCATCCATCCATCCATCCAAACTTTCGCATTTGTATTGGTAATAGTATAGATTTCATTCGTAATTTAATTGTATGCTATTATTGCCAAAGGTATAAAAATCAGTCAAGTGTGAGTCAGAAATAATGGTTCCTTTTTTTCTATTTTGGTTCTGAACGCAAATAAGGATATTTCCTCTTTATCGAATGCAATCAATATCGAAAGCAAGAATCATAATGAACGAGAAAAACTAAAGTTGCCTAGTGAAATCGGTCAAGGGTCATATCGTATTGCATTAAAGTTTGATTAATGTGAGCATGTTATAATTCTTTAGAATTAAAAAATACACAAAAAAAACAATTAATTTAATTGCGAACACTAGCAATAGGAAAATCGGTCAAGAGTCCCCGTTGCCGCGTTCGGAGTTTGAAAATATTCAATCTTTAAGGCTGACTTGCACAATACTGCCTAAACTGATTGTGATGTATAACTATTGAGGGTAGATCAAAATTTTGTGTCACTAAGGTTTGTTAATTGTCATTTCGGACATATTCCGAGCGATCGCGTAACTTCTGCATCAATCATTGTTACAGTATAAATTGTTGTAATTGGCTGAATTTATGGCATTCTTGCTGCGTCAATGGATTATGTCCAATAGTGGAAGAGTGTTAACCAATCAGATGTGATTGCGATGTATCAATGATTGATGCAGAAGTTACGCGATCGCTCGGCTGATTATATCAGTTTAAAGTTAGTTGTGTTTTCTTCCGTTCCCTTTTTAGGGTTCCGTAGCCAAATTTGGCAAAAACGGAACCCTTATAGATTCGTCATGTCTGTCTGTCTGTCTGTCTATCTGTCCGTCCGTATGTCACAGCCACTTTTTTCCGAAACTATAAGAACTATACTGTTGAAACTTGGTAAGTAGATGTATTCTGTGAACCGCATTAAGATTTTCACACAAAAATAGAAAAAAAACAATAACTTTTGGGGGTCCCCATACTTAGAACTGAAACTCAAAATTTTTTTTTTTTGTAGATACGCACTGTACCACATAGATTTACCTTCTGTGGCGGATTATAGCGAATTAAACTTCTAGTTTTTTTCAATTTTTTTTTCATCAAACCCATACGTGTGGGGTATATATGGATAGGTCTAAGCTCCAAAGTGGTAAAATGTGTGTCCCCCCCCCCCCCCCGTAACTTCTAAAATAAGAGAATGATAAAACTAAAGAAAATATATGATGTACATTACCATGCAAACTTCCACCGAAAATTGGTTTGAACGAGATCTAGTAAGTAGTTTTTTTATAATAATTTAAAACTTACTACAGGTTTGTACGGAACCCTCGGTGCGCGAGTCCGACTCGCACTTGGCCGGTTTTCTAAGTATGATCCCATGGGATCAGCTGTTTCACTGATTTAGTGAAATTTTGTGATGCTGTCACTTTTTGATGAATTTATTCTGGGGTTGCCACGAAAAGGACAGGTACAGAAATTTTTACTTATACACAACTAGCAGATGCTCGCGACTTCGCCCGCGTGGATTAAGGTTTTTTGGTTCCCGCGGGAACTCCTTAATTCTCCGGGATAAAAAGTAGCCACTGTGTCATTCCAGACTATAACCTATCTCTGTGCTAAATTTCATCAAGATCCGTTCAGCCGTTCTGGCGTGATTGAGTAACAAACATCCATCCATGTTAATTGGTATGTTTGGTATGACAAAAATAAATGATTTTTCCTATCCGTCTTTTGGGTCCTATCCTACACAGGAAATTGAGTTTTCACAAAATAAACGTGCGAAAAAATAGCCGACCTATAAAGAAAATACCTATAGACCAATGGACCTAGAAAGTTGAAATTTTGCACACAGGTTCATTTTGTACCTAGACAAGGAATGAGGCCGGATTTGACAACCACCCCGGCGCGGTGTGTATTGTAGGAGGCCCCGGGTTCGATTCCCGGCAGGGTCAATTTGGGAATTTACAATTTCTGAATTTTCTCTGATCTGGTCTAGTGGGAGACTTCGGTAGACGATGCCGTGTAGAAACCAGCAGGGGTAGGCATGGTTTTAATATGACTGCCGTACCCCTATCAAATTAGTCCGCTACCATCTTAGATTGCATAATCATTAACTTTCAGGTAAGATAGCAGTCAAGAGCTAACTTGTAGTGGAATAAGAAAAAAAAAACCGGCCAAGTGCGAGTTGGACTCTCGCACCGAGGGTTCCGTACAAACCTGTAGTAAGTTTTAAATTATTAAAAAAAACTACTTACTAGATCTCGTTCAAACCAATTTTCGGTGGAAGTTTGCATGGTAATTGCAACCTCTTTTGCGAATATGTGAACCCACATATACCAGATGTCGGCTCATAGGTTTCTCGATTATTATCAGTTGTTAGTAAACCAAGACTGATGGCCTATCATCCTCTCCGAGGCACGGAAGAAAGAAGAAAGCCAATTCAGACCGCCAAGTTATCCCATAGGTAACCCATGCAGTTCCCGACTTAGGTCAACAAATTGATATGCTCCATCATAACAATACTAGACAAAGTAGAGTTAAGATACACCGTACGAAAGTTTTCTTTGTAAAATTCATGAAAATACAACGAAAGAACCAGTTGGTAACAGATGTCGGCGATGATTTATAAATTGCTCCGGAACTGGGGCAATATAACAAAAACCGGCCAAGTGCGAGTCGGACTCGCGCACCGAGGGTTCCGTACAAACCTGTAGTAAGTTTTAAATTATTAAAAAAAAACTACTTACTAGATCTCGTTCAAACCAATTTTCGGTGGAAGTTTGCATGGTAATGTACATCATATATTTTTTTTAGTTTTATCATTCTCTTATTTTAGAAGTTACGGGGGGGGGACCAACATTTTACCACTTTGGAAGTGTCTCTCGCGCAAACTATTCAGTTTAGAAAAAAATGATATTAGAAACCTCAATATCATTTTTGAAGACCTATCCATAGATACCCCACACGTATGGGTTTGATGAAAAAAAAATTTTTGAGTTTCAGTTCTAAGTATGGGGACCCCCAAAATTTATTGTTTTTTTTTCTATTTTTGTGTGAAAATCTTAATGCAGTTCACAGAATACATCTACTTACCAAGTTTCAACAGTATAGTTCTTATAGTTTCGGAAAAAAGTGGCTGTGACATACGGACGGACAGACAGACAGACAGACAGACAGACAGACAGACAGACAGACATGACGAATCTATAAGGGTTCCGTTTTTGCCAAATTTGGCTACGGAACCCTAAAAATGACAGTCATAGGGACTGCGGATAGAAGTGAAAACGAATATTTAAAATACTTAAAATATAAACACTAATGTAGTATATTTATATTTAAGACCTTTTGTCTTCGTAACAACGCGAGCATGTCGGTGTTCGCGAGCAAGTCGCTGTTCACGAGCATGTCGGTGTTCGCGAGCATGTTGGTGTTCGCGAGCATGTCGATGACGCAAATCCACAAGTTTACCCCCTACCAAAAAGTGCTCAACGCGGCTAAAGAAGTTTTCACTTCAAAAAAAATTTCGACATTCCCACGTAAGCGAAGCCGCCGATCGTAGTAGCTAGTACGATACGTATAGACTACTACTTTAGGAAGAGTACCTAACTGAATAAATACTGCTTGACGGTATACTCTACTCACTAGCTTTCGCAAATATTTTAAACGTGTTCGCATTTTGAAATTCAAAGAGCGGTGCTTCAATAAAAACGCTCGTTAGTTTGCGCGAAACGGCAACTTGGAAATTTTCTCCCATTTCCCAGCTATTTGTTTTATCGTCGTCAATGCAATCACGTGTGACACTTGTGACTGACAATAAAGACGTGCTAACCCTTGAGCAGTCAATACCACTATCCACATTACAAAACATATTGATAAGCTTAGAGCTTAGACACTCAGAACCTATGTCGCTCCGTAAATTACAATCACAAAAAAATTTTACTTATCAACATTAAAGTATTTTTGGACTAATTTAAATACAATAATTTTGATTCATCGCAGACAGGTACCTAGTTATAAATTAAAACGAGCAAATGTACAATAGTACACTAAGCTCAGATAAAGTTTACCTTCTTTACAATTGGTCATTGCTTAACGTCTCTGACGACGCCCCGGTGTAGGTAGGAGTGTCCACCATCTATTTCTTTAACATTTAAGCAAGTGCAGAAAAGCAAGATAAGTAATTGCTTAAAACGCACTTAACTCAGAAAAGTTAGAAGGGTGTGCCCGGGGATCGAACCGTCGACCACCCGAATAAGAGGCCTTACCACTCTATCACTGCGTTCGTAATTATACCTGCGACGCGAATTGCCAGTCATAACAAGTTAAAAATGTTCAAATATCAAACTTATTATTGAAAGCTAAATTTATTTACGGCCTGCATTTCAAAATTGGCTATCGTCTGGAAAATGTCGGTCGGGGGCATCGGAAATTAAACACGAATGCGGAATCCAGTATAAATTCAATTTTTATTACGAGTACAGAAATAGACTTTACTGTTTAAAATAAGTGTAGAAATGCACTGAAAATAGCTAGAACGCTTCAGACGAGCGCTTTGAAGGTAAATAATTGTATTATCGCTGAATACATTTTCTTGTACCCTTACCTACTACAAGATTTTAAAGCACACCGAAGTCAGCATCGAGACAGTTTGGCGACAGAGTAAAATGGACCCAAACGCTCTTGATTGAAAGTCATTAATTCAGTACCACCAAAATTAAATTTACAATGTTTCCGCTTGGAGCGTTGGTTGTGGATGTATGCACGAACTTTAGCTCTAAATTAAGGCTGTTAGGGTTTATTTTACTTTGACGCCAAAGTGTTTCCAAACTCGAATACACTCAAAATCTGGTGTTAAGGACACTGGTAACTTGGTACGCGAGCTTCACGCTGAGTCTGGAAGGGAAAGGAAAATATCAGACACGTTTAAATACATCTCGTAATGAATACTCGTGCTCATTTCAGCTCATGTGAAGACGGCGCCTGCATCCGAGAATTCAGTATTCCGCGCCTTGAAACTAATTTTACCAAGCGATATTATTTAGACGGTGTAGAGCTCTGTAGAGTAGTAAAACTCTTGCTCAAACACACAGTTAGGACATCCGTGGTTAAGCACAGTTTTGTGTGGCCACTAAAACACAAAAATCGGTGATAGACCTTTTTTTATAAATAGAATATCATTGGTGATAGCCTAGCGATTAAGTCCTCGAACTCCTATTCAGTGAGTCCGAGATTCGCTCACGCAAGCATGGAACAGGGAAACTACTTAATACTTCTTATTATTTTCAGTGCACGCCACCATCTCTTACTTTTCGGAGTTAGGTATGTTTGTTTTACATGCAATTAAATATCGCTTGATTTAACGGTGAAGGAAAAATTCTAACCCGCTTCTAGAGCCGCACACTCAAGCACGACAGGACAGATCGTTCTTCCCCTCCGACAGGTCGCGCAGACGCTTTGACCTCTGTCTGGACCTAATTTATCGAATAACTAAGCGCCCAATAGGGTTCAAATTACACGCAAAAACCCGTCAATCCACAAAGACCTGTGGAGAGTGACAAAAGATCCCGGAACGTCACAGTTAGCCCAACAGGTAAGTCTGCTTCCATATTAGACTGCATCATCACTTACCATCAGGTGAGATTGCAGTCAAGGGCTATCTTGCAGTGCATCTTGTAGTGGCGAAAAAAACCGGAATTTTAAATCCCTAAACCCACGCGGACAAAGTCGTGGGCAACAGCTCGTAGTATTTATTTAAATTGATATAATGACTTTTTAATACAGGTGCTCATCACATACACATTTTTGCAGATTGTATCTCACTGAGCTAATTTTGATACTTTACCAACAAAGAATAACAGTAAACATAAATACCTATATTACAGAAAAGGTCATCAAATGTCCATCAATATACAAACAAAATGTATTATTGTACTCCTCCTCGCGTCAGTAACGTATTGCTGCTATATACCGTATACAACAACTTCAAGAACAGTTAAAACAACCAGAATTTCTAAATGTGATATATGGTGTCGTTTACAAAGAATTGTTTTATATGCTATACAACAGCTGATAAGCAATGATTAATAAAAGATTTTATTTAATGCAAGATTCATCAAATAAATAAAGCTGTTCAATAAACCAGCTTTTTTGAGGTCGCCATCTTTTATTTAAATGCCATAGATTAAGGGTACGTTTTGACTGAAGCGGAAACGAGCGGAGTGGAGCGCAGGCGTGTGAGTTTCGACCAATTAGACTAATAAAATAAAATAAAAAATTTGGAATTATTTTATCTCCGATAAAATTGGGTAGGCATTTTTAAAACTATTCCAAATTTCAAGTCTGTAAGCTAATATAGTAGTAACTGTAACTGTAGCAACTGTAACTATAGCAGTAACTGTAGCTAATATAGTTACTAGAATATACAAAATTTTACCGGACAGACTCGCCATAAGGGCTGTAAACCTACCTTTTAGATATACAATAATTACGTAATAAAATTATTATCATCTTACAATAACCTGATTGGTCTACCTATAGAACTGCTCCGCTTCGAACAGTACAAATAAAGACTTAAATACCAATTTCTTACTCGGTATCATAAAATAGATATACCATAATGATTCCACCTACGTTTCCACTGGCGATTGCTACTTCACCATCCTGTAATAGGTACCTACCTACTTGTGGGAGACGCTGAAATCCTTTCTAGAAAATTCCATTCCAAACCTATTGCAGGTATGAGCAAAAAAACATATTTATCTACTATAGAACATAAGAATTATGAAACAACCACCTGCGGGCTTACTGCCACCGCTTAAAGCAATATTATTTTGAAATTGACCTTTTATGGGATGTACCTTGACGTCCCTAAAATACGGATTATAATTCTGAAACAAGAGCGTCAACAAGGTTAAAATAGTACTGCTTAAGGCGATGCTAGTAAGCCTCCTGACGGTCTAAAATGTAGCCAACGCAACTCTTCTCTTTTTCCTCTTATCGTCTCACTCTCGAACAATACGCAATTGTTTGCCAAATTTTCGCAAGTAAGTATATAAAACATTTCCAATGGAATTCGGAAAACAATACACAATTGCACCCCCCAAAGCAGAACGGAAATCAGTTGCATAAGATTTACCTGGAAGGTTGTGTGCACTGTTAATTTGAAGTGAATCGGTGTATTAATTAATTACTAAGTAAATTAATCGAATCTGAAAGTATAATGAAAAGTAAGTACAAATTATGTTTATGTAAAGATCGCACTATATTTAAAAAGATTACCTAAAACCAAGAAAATTGAGATCTAGGTAATAAATCTTATATATTTTAATCTTAACATAAGCTACTTTTATCTCGGAAAATCAAAGATTTCCCACGGGATGTTAAATCCACGCGGACGAAGTCACGGGCATCATGTAGTGGAGGAATATGTTAGACTTTTGACAGTTGTATGAGAAAGCAAACTTTTTTGAAAAGGGCCAAATTGAGAGGCAACAATGATTTACTTTTATATGGAGCGCGCACACTAGGTAACCGGATAAAACATCGTTCCCCTTCGACACGGACGTTTTGTTCTTTCCGATCCATTGTGTGTTTTCTTAGTTTGCATGTTTCAATTTAATTACTTCATCCAAATTGAACGGCAAAAGTTACCCGAGTAAAATCGTTTTAACAATTGGAAAATCGGCCCTAAAAATATGGATCATACACCCCCACAAAACTCTGATCAAGCAACTCGAACTTTTCAATTAACCTTTTGAAATGCAAATGACGTCACATTTTCCGAAAAGCCAAAAAGTATTAATGCTTCCCCTTGAAAAACTTTAGTAAAATGAGAACTTTGCTCACGAAAATGATCCCTCAATACTTTCTGCGTTAATGGAATTTTTGTGAATATTTTAGTTCTTTAGAAGAAACACGATTTAATGAAATTTTTTTCACGGAATTTATACAGGGTGGGTGACCTTTAATTTGATGTACATACCTATGTACCTAAAGACGGTCGCATACCTACTAAAGATCGAAATATGCGCCTCTTGCGCTTTCTGCCGATCTTGTGGAGCGTGATCTCCTTTGGCCAAAACGAACAACGATAATATTAATTAATTAGTTATTCGTATACTGAATCTACGGCTAATTTATCATAAAAAGCCAGGCTCAACTTTTTCCGCTTTAGATTTACATTTTTTATCACAGGCATCGTTTCTAATCAGTAACACAAACGTGAATCAAACTATGTAAAAAGCAATTATTTATTAACCTGCATGCGTATGAAATAAAAATATGTATCAACGAATTCTCCGGTTTTCAGTTTTACAAGCATTTATCACAATATCACTAGCAGTCACCATAGATTGCTACAGGCATAAGTTCTTTTCACAAAACCTGGACACGGAGCCGTCATTATCAATCCTATATGCTCGAGATAAAAGAAGCGATCTCATCACAAATGAGTGTCTCTCGGAGATGTACCCACGAAACTTATACAAATACCCTCTTCACATAGACCGGAATGATGTACCTTGCATCATACACTGCGTGTTGAAAAAGTTCGGGATCATGTCCAGTGATGGTATTATAAACATCAAGAACTACTACAGAAGGGTGCAAGCGATCCATCGATATGATCCAAGGGTGTTAATATCCGATGTTGGTGAGACCTGTGCGCAGAATATCAATGGGATGAATTTGGATCACGACGTGTGTAAAAAGGCTAAGGTTTTTAATGACTGCACGCAACTTTACGTCATTTCTTATAGAGATACTGATGATTGAGGTTAAATGGAAATAATCAAATGCTTCCAGGGTATATAACACATAACCTGTTCTTTTATTGAGCTAAGGTAATATCTAATATAGACGTGTTATGTAAAAAAAATTATAACAACTAGAGTTACTTATAAATATTTTTTACTATTTATACTTTTGTACTAATAAATTTGATTAAATTAATTATTACTGTCTGAAAGTGGTTTTTTTATAGCACATAAGATAGAAAATAAACAAAATGGTAATTAATTAAGGTTCGATTAAGTTTACTGTTGTTATCTTATCCTACTTATTCATCTAGGTTCAAGAGATCTCTCCGAATTCATCAGCCCGCTATACTTTAGAACTTATTTAATTTGAGATGAAAAGAAATGTTTGCGTTCTATTTTTTAATTAGAACATGACTTTCCGACATTCAAATCTTAATTCAATTACTGGCTGACTCAGATTTAATTAAAACAGTAAGTTGCTTTCACAAAACACCTACATATAATTGAATCTGATAAGGCAACGTGAAAAGAAAATGCGGGGATACTTACTTAGATTATTTTAATAGAAAAATTGCGAGAAATTGCTTAATTCACCTAAAACTTGCATTGATTTCAAGTTTACCTAAAACACTTTAACTATGCTGTTTATTTTCTTAGAGATATTAAAACGAGACAGAGACGGTGATTATTTCTGTCGTACATTATCACTAAACTAAATTAAATTGATAGGACTAAATCAAGTGTTGTCCCTTTCCGGAAGGAGCATTATGACAGATATAGCAATACTATTAGACCTGCCACTTAAGTTTATTGTAGAGATCCAGAGAATTATCCAAAATCCAGAGGAGGACCATAGGCTAATATCTATTTTGTCCAAGGAAGTTGAAGTTCCCGCGGGAATAAAATAACTTAATCCACTCGAAGTCGCGGGCATTATCTGGTTCAATTTAACAATATTTGAAATGTAATGACAATTATGTCACAGAATAGGTTAATCCATGATCACCTCCAAATTCTGAACAGTTCAGAATTTTCTTTCTAATCTAATTACTTAATGCCAGCATACTTAGCAAATAGTTTAACGTAACTTCCTACAGCTACCTTTTGCCACGTAGTCATTAGCGGATAAAGGCTTGGTCAGGCAGAATGCGTGACGGCAAGGTGTCATAGGTGTGTACGCTCACACCACCATAACCCTACACCATCCAAAACGGCATCAGCACTTACCAAGAGTCTTAATCTGGCTTACTTATAGGCTTAATCAAGAGCTTTTTTTAGGTAGAATAAAAAAACAGTAAAAATAGTGCGTAGGGCATGTAAGAGTTGCATTGTCACTACTACGAATCGTACACATTTGTAGTCATGATCATCATCATCTGAATCCATCGCCGGTCCACTACACAGTTCAGGTCTATTCTAAGAATGAGAAGGATTTAGGCCCTAGTCAACAAAACAAAATGCAGGATGGCAGTTGACACAAACTTTTAAGAACATAACGGAGAACTCTCAGGCTCACAAGTTTTCTCACAATTTTTTCTTTCACCATTAAAGCAAGCGATATTTCATTACTTAAAACGCACATAACTCTGAAAAGTTAAAGGTGCTCTAGAAAATCTTACTTCTACCACAGAATAGGTAATAGTAGTAACTTCTACGTTATAACTGCGCTATAACCTAGGTACACTACTGGCTAATAGGCTGTCGTACAGCTTCCGCCGCGCGCTAATGCTGTCACGCGTTTTGTTTGTCCAAGTCTTTAATCTCTGTCAACCTGATTTATTTTTGACTGATTTTGGCCTTCATTACCTAATTAGGTAACTCCACAGTAACTCCATTAATTATTCTAAGATTGAGTGACAGTGATTGGGTATATCTACAGAACAAGATGATACCCGCGGCTTCGTCCGCGTGGATTAAGGTTTTTGATTGAGGATGATGTGACGTGAAAGCGTTGCAGACAGACAGATAGACGGACAGACAGACAGAGAGATAAACTTTTGCATTTATAATATGAGTATGGATTTTATCCAATAAGGTGCAGGATACAAACCTGACATTACCGTACCAGCCGCGAAGTAGGGTCGTCACAATCTTGATAGGTAGGTAGGTTGAATGCCAACGTATGATATAGCCACTAAGATTATGCCCAAAATAATAAAGAAAAGAATATCAATATAACAAGAATATCCCAGTTAGATCGTAGGAAGAATTCTAACGTTTTAACAAACGGGTCGAAGATGGCCTTAAGTGTACGACGCGTGGACCACGCGTAGTCCATTTCTTACAATGAATGTTGAAATACCACTCAATAACGCTAAATCCCATGGCGTTACGTCTTTGCCGGTAGGGTGGTAACTATAGCCACGGCGAAAGTTTCCCACCAGACCATCCAAGAACAAATTCAGAAATTATATATTCCCAGATTGACCCTGCCGGGAATCGAGCCCTGTCCCTCCCGCTATAAGACCACAGCGCTCACCGCTGCGCCATGTCACATTTAATTCACTCTATACTAATATTAAAAATGCGAAAGTTTGAATGGATGGATGGATGTTTGTTACTCAATCACGCCAGAACAACTTAACGGATCTGGATGAAATTTGGCACAGAGATAGATTATAATCCCGAAAAACACATAAGTAGGCTTTTTATCCCGGAAAATTAAAGAGTTCCTGCGGGAACCAAAAAACCTCAAACCACGCGGACGAAGTCGCGGGCATCAGCTCTGGCATAACTTGTTGCAGAAATACTCCTGGTTTGCCTGTTCATCTGTTCAACTCACGCCAAGATCTCAGTGATGTACGCCCACGAGAGGATGTCAGACATGATGGCTCAGCAGTGCCTCAACGAGATGTTCCCGAAAAGCAGGCGCTTCGAGCTCCAGGAATCCGACGAGTCATGCATCATCTACTGCGTCTTGAAGAAGTTCGGCATCATGAATGAGAATGGACAAATCAATTTAGATATTTATAGGTAGTATCTTTCTTAAATATGCCAGAGCTGAATTCTTTCTATCATTTATTTCTTTTTGCGATAGTAAGTGGAATGCCCTAGAAGGCTTTCGTTTTCTCTTCTTCTTTTAATAGTGAGTGATCATGTTGAGGGACGAGTGGCCTAGTTGTGACAACTCATATATCAGTCGATTGCGAATGTTAAGCAACGTTGACACAAGTCGGTAGCTGGATGGGTGACCGGATTTGGAGGTTCAAGTTTGGCCTTTTCGTTTCCTCCGTGCCTCCTAGAGCACGTGAAGCCGTCGGTCCCGGTTATTATCACTAACATCTGTTAATAATCGTTACAAAAACCTAAGAGTTTAAATACTCTTAGTCGAGTCGTATGTGGAAGAACGTGGGAACCCACCGCATTATTATCCCAAAAAAACTCCTACCATTTTGTGATTAATATAAAGGGGACACGACCCTCAGTAATGAGGAATACGATGCAGAAAGAGAGAATAGGCATCTTACAGGCAAGCGCGCTCCACCTTAGCCCGTCTTTGCCAGGGTGGTAACAAGATACGGCCGAAGCCTTTCACCAGACCAGACCGGAGACAAGTTGGCAATTGTAAATTTCCAAATCGACCTGCTATGGATTGGACCCAGAAAATATTAGGTCGCTATTCGAAATAAAAATAACATTTTCATTCAAAGTACCTAAACCTTCAATGGATAAAAAAAATATGGAAGTGGCTTTAATTTTTTGATAGTCACTGGTTTAGAGCATAGGGGGGACAGGACTTCCCACAGCCAAGACCATGGCGCTCATCAACACGTCAGAGAGGTAATTTTAGTCTTCCATACGCCGAGATCTTGTACCGCCTATACCCGATAAAATGGATACAGATCATGCTTGAATAGTAATGATAAACATTTAGGGTAGCTAAATTGCTTTGCTATGCCTTTGGGATCATCTTAGACAGATTATTATCTACACAGTTCACACTTTATAAGTTAAATTTAAGTTCCGTTTGACCTTTAAAGCAAGTCGAGGGTAAACTAGAAACAAGTTAGGCATAGACAAACTGTTTCTAAATTAAACAAACTCAAGTTGCAAACTAAACTAAGTATTATCGTATGATGATGATACCCTGAAAGACGATTTTGAGACGGTGTCTGTGTGGCTAGACGAATAGAAGCTATAGCTAATACTTACCCTTCTACATCGTTTGTAAACCTATACAACTTTTATATCTTCGTCAACCGATAGACGCCCACCGCTGGACATCGGTCTCTTCAACAAAACCCTTGTAGGGTTTTGTTGCATGGATCCAGCGACTCCCTGCGACGCATTTGATGTCGTCCACCGAGTGGGGGTTTGCCAACGCAGCTGCGCTTTGCAGTGGGAGTCGCCATTCCAGTAAAGTCCCACAAACAACTGACCCGGTGAAATATGAAGAATAAAATTTAATAATAAAAACAAAAAAATACCAGAAAAGTTTGACGGACTTTGTGTACGTCTATCGGTTCTTCGAGCTATGAGTTTCGGGCTCGAAGAACCGCCTTTTTAATAATTTTATCAGTCCGAAATATTTTTTGTAGTTATAAAATAGCTGTATTAGTAAAAATAAAGCTAAATTTCATCGCTCCCTTCGCTCCGAATAAGTATTAACCTGCATCTGATTGTCGCTTTCTTGATCGATACGTGACAGCCTGAAATAAACGATTAAGTTTCATAGAAAAGTTTGGACTTTTTCCAATAAGACTTAGTAAATCGTAGGTTTTACTGGATTTTTTTCGAATTTGCCGTAGATATACTACTTTTACATTACTTTTTTGTCTAGGAAACGTGTGCGGCAAGCACACCAGCTGGACAATCGTCACATAATGGATGATAGGGGAGGCGCGTGCGTCGAGAGCGCCGAGGCAACGCAGCACAAACAAGACGTTTGCAAGAAGGCCAAAGTCTTCAACGACTGCACCCATCTATATAGATTAGTTTTCTAATACAAACTATCTCAGACTTACAATAATTGTTTTAATTACCTAACCATCATCTATCTATACTAATATTATAAATGCGAAAGTTTAGATGGATGGATGTCACGCCAGAACGACTGATCACTGAACGGATCTGGATGAAATATGGCACAGAGATAGATTATAGTCTGGAATAACACATTTTTCATTCCGAAAAATTAAAGAGGTTCCCCGGGAACCGAAAAACTTCAATCCACGCGGACGAAGTCGTGGGCATTAGCTAGTGAGTTCTTCACGTAAGTCCCATTCCGTACACTTCAAACCTACAAAGTGCAGCGCTTATAACGTCTGAATTAGCTTTTCCTTATTTCAATATTCCTTTTCTTCCGTTTATTTTTGTATTTCCTTCTTCTTTGAAGGAAACGTCTTCTTTCAAACGTCGTGAAATTGAAAGGATTCAAAGTGAAAGCCTTCAAGTTGAAAGTGAATGCAACTTTATTTATTTTAATATTTCTGTGGAAATGTTATGAAATGCTTTCCATTTAAGAGAAATGCTAACATTTCTGTTGAAAGCTAGAATCATAAGAAAACGCTTTTAGGTTGAAAGTCTAATGTATTTTTAAGTCGATGTTGCATGGCTATATAAATAGAAAACGAAGATAGAAAAATATAAAACGAAGTAGCTAGAATCCAGCCCGAATCCAGTACGTTATATTTACGTAAATAGTACGTCACTGCCCAGGCTGGAAATTAAGCAATTCACGACTAAGTGATATTGGAAGGACGAGGCGAAGCCGAGAACATCCTCAGTGATCTTAAAAGGACGTGGCGCCAGCCGACTCCTTTTTAAGTAAACGGCCGTGATTTCGGCCGTCACTTGTATTGTACTTTGCTCTAATTTACGAGGAAATAATAAACACAACGCCTCCCCGTTGCAAAGACAAAAGTTACCCCGAAAAAAAAAACTGTGGTGTAGGTCCTACTCCATTTTTAGTGTCCCTCCATTTCATTTATCATTATTGTTTCATGGATTCTCCTCACTTAACAACATTTTATAAGAACTGAATCTCTAACTGCCTCGTTGGGTAGCAGTTAGCATGTTTGACTGCGAACGACGAGGTCCCGGGTTCGAGTCCCGGGTCGGGCCATAATTAAGTGTTGGTTTTTCTGATTAGAAATTCTCAGTACTAGCATACTATTCTGTGATACTAGCCCGGAGTTAGGAAGTTGGCGGTGTTTCACCCCCGTGCCTCGGAGAGCACGTTAAGCCGTTGGTCCCGGTTATTATCACTAACGTCATAATAATAGTCGTCAAAGCCCGCCAACCCGCAGCGTGGTGGGTCTAAGCTCTAATTCCCTCTGTCCTATGAGAGTGGAGGCCTGTGCCCAGCAGTGGGACGTTAATAGACTGTATTTATTTATGGAATCTCTAACCCTGAGAGAACTGGAAATTTGGCGTATCACCAGCCGTATTAGCATTTAATGACTGAAACCGGACTGGAATCCTTCATCATTGGAAAGCTCTTAAACCCTGTTGAACGCTTCGATAAGCTTGCTGCCCTTAAATGCTCTTCACTAAATAAAGCCCGGGTGTTCCTAAAAATTCACTCTCAGCTTTATTTTTATCTCTTCTATTTCACGTTTCCCGTTTTGGGAAAGGTCAGTAGGCAAAATTGAAACTATCAGAGATAGAGTTCAAAAGTTTTAGTTTAAAATCGACATGCTAGACCAACTTGTCAATGAATGAACGAGAAGTTTAATTCGCTATAATCCGCCACAGCAGACCAATCTATGTGGTACAGTGCGTGTCCTTCACCAATAGCATGCGGACAACCACCACTTTATTGGTGAAGGACACGCACTGTACCACATAGATTGGTCTGCTGTGGCGGATTATAGCGAATTAAACTTCTCGTTCATTCATTATCATGGACTTCCGCAAAGTAACGCCTGCTTCGATTCAATATATTTACAACTTGTCAATCTCAAAAACCATATTATTATTATAAATGCGAAAGTACAACCGTCCGTCTGTGCTCTGTACCTACCTGTCTGCAACGTTTTCACGGCCCGTTTCGAGCGATTTTGTCGAAAATCACAAATATTGGTTGCATTACGGCGAAGGACATCGCAGAAATCATCTAGATTCTAGTCCATACTAATATTATAAATGTGAAAGTGTGTTTGTTTGTTTCTTTTTTTCTGTCCGTCTGTTACGCTTTCACGGCCCATTTGTTAACCGATTTTGATGAAATTTGGCACAGTTACAGGTTGTATCCTGGGGAAGGACATATGCCTCTTTTTATCCCGGAAAATTCAAGAGTTCCCGCGGAAACCAAAAAAATATCTGTTCAACCTATTTTGATGAAATTTGGTAGGTACAGGGATAGGTTGTATCCCGGGGAAGGACATAATATGCCTCTTTTTATCTAGGAAAACTCAAGAGTTCCCGCGGAAATCAAAAACCTTAATCCACGCGGACGACGACGTCGCGGGCTTTATCTAGTCATACTTCATACTAATATTATAAATGCGAAAGTGTGTTTGTTTGTTGGTTTGTCCCTCAATCACGTCGCAACGGAGCAACGGATCGACGTGATTTTTGGCATGGAAATAGTTGAGGACCTGGAGAGTGACATAGGCTACTTTTTATCCCGGAAAATTATGGAGTTCCCGCGGGAATTAAAAAAAAACTTAAACCACGCGGACGAATTCGCGGGCATTAGCTAGTAGTTTATAGATTCATTGACCAGTTCATCAAACAAACCGTTCCAAAATTAACCCCTTTTAATTTATATACTTAGGTAACCCGTTTTAAAAATATGTACAAACCTAAGTATTTATATAAGTATATAAATACTTAGGTACTTACATATTTTTTTTTATACTTTAATAATTACTTCTATACTGCATTCAGTGTTCAGTATAATACTATTCAGTAACTCGAATATTTTAGTCAAGAATTTGCTCATTTATCTGGTTCAACACTAACAACTTAGTCATAATTTGAATGGATGTCCAATTAAGGACGATGTTCAGCGCGCTCTACTTAGAGGAACTAACAAGCTCCTCATATTGCGTCGTAGCTTCAGTTGCTTGGCATACAGATTTTGAAGAAAAAAAAGAACATAAAAAGTACGTGAACTTTTTATGTTCTTTTTTTTTCAGTGAGAAAAAATGTGGATATTTTTTGCAAATAAAATACATTATAATAATTAATTTTGTTTATGGGTTTGTATCTCATTAAATAAAGCAAAGTAACAAAATCAAATAAAATATAATACAATCTGAAGATTTAATGGAAGAGTATCTGCCGGAGAAGAGATGAAGTTAAAAATATTTACTTTATGAAATCCAACTTAGAACGTGAGCACTGAAATCCATTTCGCATTTATCCATATCCATACTTCCATACTGATAATATAAATGCGTAAGTGTGTCTGTCTGCTGCACTTTCACGGCCCATCCGTTCAACCGATTTTGATGAAATTTGGTACAGGAGTAGGTTGTATCCCGGGGAAGGACATAGGCTACTGTTTATCCCGGAAAAATAAGTTCTCCAGGGAATCTAAAAAACTTAGTACACGCGGACGAAGTCGCGAGCATTATCTAGTAAATAATATTCTTCCAAAGCCGGCACAAGTATGCTAGTTTCTATCTTATAGTTATTTCTATGTTATAGTTACATTCATAAAGGTGCAATAAAAAACAATTCTAGGAACAATCGCTTTATTATTCGCCTTCCAAACTCGTTTTAGCTGCTCAACAGTTGCGAAATAACAAACATGGCTATCTTCTGGATCCAGCACCAAATAGAGCAGCTTCTCTTCTGAGGCGCTTCTTCTTCTTCTTCCCCTTCTTGAGCCGTAGTCGCTGGTGTGGTCGTTTCATCATCACAAGTCACATAATATGACGTCATCAAGACCATTAGTACTACTAAAACAAACTTTAAGGCTACCGACTTCATTATTTTATTGTACCTTTAATTTTGTAGTTTAACTTTGTAGTTTGATGTATCCTTTTTTACAATAAAACCTTTTTGATCTGTGACCGTTTTGAAATGCCCAAAATTTTGTTTGGTATTTGCAATTAAGATTCATATCGCGATTTCCGAATCGTCAATTTTATTCTTATCAACTTTATTGTGTTTTTGATCTTGATATTCAATATCATATAGAAGTAATTGCCGTTATTATTTTAATGATGATGTTTGATTTGTTGGGTACGATAATAATTTATTGTAATATCTAAAATGACAATCCCATTCGACGAACTTTTGGCGCATTGGTGAGCGCTGTGGTTTAAAATGTCCCGAGTTCGAGCCACGGCAGTGTCAATTTGGAAATTTTCTCTGGTCAGTGTGCTTAGCATGAGATTATCTCGTGACGAGAGCGAGAAATATTGTCGTTGCCGGCTAATTTTTCGTTTACCCTAACATGCACAAAACGCGGTATATTACAAGAAAAAAAATAGTCGGCATGTAAAGGTTCGTATAGAGAAAAATACCACAGATAAGAAATATTACTTTTATCTCTACTTTTTACCTAACGAGACAAGTAACCATGTTCGCGTCGGTAGACAAATAGAGATAACGGGTAGACATAATTTTACTCGTTGTGCGCATGCTAGCCATACGTCTGGCATCATCACGGCTTCCGACAAAGAAATGCCGCCAAGCGATTTAGCGCTCCTGTACAAATCAGTGTAGAAACTGATCAGGGATGTGCCACACCCGTTACAGGTTAACCCGCTGCCATCTTAGACTGCATCATAACTTACCACCTGGTGAGATTGTAATCGAGGACTTACTTGTAGTGTAATAGAAAAATCTAATCATACTAATATTATTAATGCGAAAGTGTGTTTGTTTGTTGGTTGGTCGTTCAATCACGCCGCAACGGAGCAACGGATCGACGTGATTTTTGGCATGGGCATAGTTGAGGACCTGGAGAGTGACACAGGCTTTTTATACCGGAAAATTGAGAAGTTCTTGCGGGAATAAAAAAACTTAAACTAAGCGGACGAAGTCGCGGGCATTAGCTAGTACATAATATGTTATTGCTTAAGGTTACACAGACGTACTAACTTTACGTCTGAATAGCCCTTAAGCTGCTACATTTATTTTAAACATGCCATTAAACGCAACATTTATGCAAAAATTAACAGAATTGGAGAGGTATGATTACCATTATGATCAGTTAATAAACATTATTTTGAATATCCCAATTAATTATCATTAAAATGGAAGCAATCTAATTATTCATGAGCATAATATAATAATAACGATGTATACGCTAAAATTAATTATTCTCTGTGGATAATAGAAAATTGTTTATTATAAAATTATTATATTATTATATTATGTACAAGATATGATTTAATATCATAAAGTTGTCAAATAAGTCCTCTTTCATCGTGTAATTTTCCTGTCTTGATTCTTTGAAAATGAATAATTTTATGTTATAGGTTATAAAAAGGAAGGACATTTTTTGAGTGATGAGTTATTCACTAGCCCGTAAGAGAGCCTAGGGTCCACTCTACTCTGCGAGTCTGCGATGTGCCTTAGATATCACCTCCATCATGGTATTCCTATCATCACTCATGCCTACATATCTGTCATCTATAGAGGGATAAGCTCCTCTTTTATATTGTATAGTATAAGTTTATTTTTTAACGTATTTTCCCTTTGTTGTATTTATATGAATATACTACGATACTACCAACGATTTATCACGCAGTGACTGTCTTTTCTTTCAGGGTGTACGAGAAAGTGTAGCCCATTTATAAAGCGTAACGCACATCCGCACAGGGAGTGTGAGCTGGAGCGTAGCACGGATTTTATAACGACATCTCAAACGAACCTTTTTTAAGTTTATTTGAATAAAAAACATTTGAATATTTTAAATAATTTTATTTCAGCCAAACGTAAACAATCTCACATAGTAAACATTACATACATTTTTTATAACACTGACTCCCAAACTAGAAAGATATTGCTACTGATATAATATTGTTGTTTGTTGTGGGCTCTTCTCAGACCACGGCGGGTTTGGAACCCTCGTAGCTTTAGTTTTAAGATACTTCTAAACTAATATTATAAAGAGGAAAGATTTGTTTGTTTGTTTGTAATGGATAAACTCAAAAACTACTCAACCGATTTTAAAAATTATTTCACCTATAGAGAGAAAGCTACATACATTATTAGCGAGTAACATAGGCTATATTTTATTTTCAAAAAATTAGAGATCCTTACGAAAATTGCAATTATGTGAACTAAGTCGGAAAAAATCCTCTCTTCTGAGAGCTTACGTGGCGTGCGTTGCGTAAATAGTTAAAGTTACACGAAAACAATGTATGTTGGAATTGTTCCTCTCAAAAAGTTCTAAAAAAAAGTCAGCGATAGCATACATCTATCTTTTAAGGTTGACTCACAATAACCATTTTTATAGCTATATTGGGTATAGACTATTAGGATTATTAGTGCTACCCGTGCGAAGCCGGGGCGGATCGCTAGTATTATATATAATTGATTATTATCACCATCACGTTTTATACTTATTTGACGTTCAAAAAGAGTATACAGTGTACCTAATTTGAATAAATAAGCATTGAATCTTGAATCCCTAATATAGGTACTTTAAGGCTCAATCGCTTCGAGCATCCAGATTCCAGAATCCCAAAAAAGGGTCCCTTAAAAGAAAATTCGTTAGTCTCATTTGAAACAGGGAAAAACGTTTTTATCCGCCATTAGATCAGCCGAGCACGTACCCAGTAAAGTACAGTAAAGTAAGAATCGTCGTAGTTTCGTTATAACATCACACAAAAAGCCCCTGGAGAGCATAAATTTGGTTGATTTAGGCCCAAAATGGCCTACAGAGACCTTTTTATTGATGTCCAGTTAATGTCTAACTCGGCAGTGCCCCAAGAGACTTTCTACTAAACCTCCTCCAATAAAACTTTAAGCTTCCCGGCAGGGACTATTTGGGAATTTAAAAATACTAGACGTTGCCCACGTGGATTAAGTTTTTTTATGTTCCTCCGGGAAACCCTTAATTTTTTTCATTTCATTCTCATTTTCATTTATTTATTTGTGAATACAGTAGGTACAAAAGGTGTTACAATTATAAAAGTTTCTTGTATTCTACCACAGTGTGGCGTACAAATAATATGCATAACATGCTTTAACATTACTAATTATAATGATAATGATAACATGGAGTATTTATAATAAAATAACTATCAACAACCAGACTTACAGCATAGTCAACCAAAGACATCATATAGGTAGATAGTTACATGAATTATTTAGATATATTTAGATGTTTTTAGGGTTCCGTACCAAAATGGTAAAAATGGAACCCTTATGGTGCGACTTTCTCCGTCCGTCGGTCCGTCCGTCACAGTCGATTATTTCAGTAACTATTAAAGCTATCGACATGAAATTTGGAATAGTAATTGTGTATAATAGGGGCCTAACATCACTGAAATAAAAAAAAATCGAAAATTATTTTTAGTTTAATGAGGAACTTTCCAGCCTACGTTCCCTATAAACATCATAGGTGGCGCTCTCTAACACACCACCAAGGATATAAGATTGCAATGAGGTGATACTTGTGTATTGTACCCACATTGTACCATAGTCGCACAGAGTCGTAATAGTAACACAGACATATTAATAGAATAGTAATCTCTATGGCCTAATGCATGAAAAAGTTTTTACGAAGAAAACTAAGGCCAGTCACTCACTATTTCGTTTTGCGATACGGTTGCGTAATTTGGTTGAATTCATTTAATTTTTTCGTCTTTGTATCGAATTTGGACTCTGATTACCACTGTATATGAAGACCTGCCTACGAAATTTGGATACCGATTCTCCTGCGTATTGACGACCTGGATGCGACATTTGGATACCGATTCTCCTGCATATCGAAGGAGCACAGTTACCACTTCGTCCACTTCCGATTTCATACGAATTACGAATATGGGCGAATAACAAAAACGACACAGGATTGTCTGACCTAAACTGTCGGATAGGTCAAACAAAAAAAAGTGATACGCTGAGCAGGACAAGAGAATATTTTCTCGCTCTGTCACTCCTCGGCATTAGCGTATATATACCTACTCATTTTGCTTACCTGTGATATTATTATTACATTATAAAACAAAGTCCCCCTGCCGCGTCTGTCTGTCTGAACGCAATAAACACAAAAACTACCGAACCAATTTTCATACGGTTTTCACCAATCGACAGCGTTATTCAAAGGAAAGGTTTATATGTATAATTCATTAATGATTTGTAAAAATTGGTTGAATTATGAGGGTAATTGTTGAAGATGTCGGAAAAAATCAAGCCGATTGGAAGCTTTCATCGAAATCGCTGCCTTATCCCTTGGAGATAAAACAAAACAATGTATCGTGGAATTGTTCCTCTTTTACAGGTCGACATAAAAGTAGGCGATGGCATATAACTAACTTTTAAGGATAGCTTACTATACCCATATAAACTGACCGATATCACCCGCGTCGGCTAGTTAGAATCGACTGGGTGACGTCACGGCTGTGACTACCGGCCACGTGCCGGACAATTTGGAAACGCAAGGGAAAATATATCGAAGTTATGATTCATAACTTCGTCATTTGTGAAGAAAATTTAAAAAATCCACCAGTATGGGTAGCATGCGCACGAGTAAAATTATGTCTACCCATTATCTCTATTTGTCTACCGACGCTAACATGGTTACTTGTCTCGTTTTGTCAAAAGTAGAGACAAAAGTAATATTTCTTATATGTTGTTCTCTACGAACCTTTACATACCAACAATTTTTTTCTTGTAAGATACCGCGTTTTGTGCATGTTAGGGTAAACGAAAAATTAGCCGGCAACGACAACATCTCTCTCTCTCGTCGTCGCGATATAATCTCGTGGTGTGCATGCTAAGCACACTGGTTTCATTGCAAGCTTAGCTTTATGTTTTTAAGTTAAATAAAAAATTGGAAACTTCCTTGGTCTTCAATAAACAGGAGAATCGGTATCCAAATATCGTAGGCAGGTCTTCATATACAGTGGTAGTCGGAGTCCAAATTCGATGCAGACGAAAAAATTAAATGGATGTGGCGAAGTCCCGCGAAACATACTGAACCCTCGGGAATGTCCGTTTCGACTCGTTTTCGGTCGGGATACTCCCGAGTGTTCCAGTCAGTGAATTCTGAACCCCGACGCAGGGAAGCCGCGTACACGCATTTATTTGTCCGGCTAATTCACTCAATACCAACTAATTATTATACCATACTTTTTGTAACGTCCGTATTCGCCATTAGTGTTTATCATGTATCTATAGACTTTTGTAACATAAATTAAATAATCAACTTTCAACAATATAATATTCGTAAATTACATTGGGTTTGTTTAACTTCGATCGATACCCATAGATTCAACCAAATCACGCAACCGAATCGCAAAACGAAACAGTGAGGGACTGGCCTTAGTTTTCTTCGTAAAAACTTTTTCAGGCATCAGGCCATAGAGCATCACTATTACGACTATGGTACAAGTATCAACCTCATTGCACACTTATATCCTTAGTTCACAGACATTATAACTCTGTGCCTTAGTTTGTTAGAGAGCGCCATCTATGATGTTTCTAAGGAACGTAGGCTGGAAAGTTCCTCATTAAAAAAGGGGGAAAATCGGGGGTTTGAAATTTCAAAGTATGATAACTATACTGAGTGGGATATCATATGAAAGGGCTATACTTCTACATTTTAAAACAGATTTTTATTTATTTTTATGCATAATAGTTTTTGATTTATCGGGCAAAATGTCGAAAAAAATACCGTTCCCCCCCCTTATCTCCGAAGTTTACCAATTGAAAAATCTGAAATAATTATGGTTAATAGAAGCTTATGTATATTTTACAGGAAAAATAAAACCAACGCTATAACTAGCATAGTTTTTTTGATAAATTAACAATAAACTTCTACAAACAAAGTTAGTTTTGCGGTTCATTTAATTCATTAATCGTAAAACTTAGTACAGGATTGTACGGAACCCTCGGTGCGCGAGTCCGACTCGCACTTGGCCGGTTTTACATAAAATAAAATAAATTTAAGCTATGTTATTTATTATATCCTCACGCATTAAATTATTTATTTTCCTTCAAGTTTATCATAATGTCAAATTGTGTAACAATGATAATGTCGTGTAAATGATATACTGTGTCAATGGGTAAATAGTTATATAATAATTATTATACAATATATTAATATTGTGTATTTAATCTTATTAACTACTAGGTACTTATTACTTAACACAAAACAATAATATATTCTACAATACATATTTTAATTAAGGTATTCACTAATTGCATAGTAGCATTTTGGTATTACAAATTAGAAAATAAGTTAAAAGACTACTTTTAACTTATTTTTAAATTTGTAAAAATCGTTTATTTGTTGGAATTCGGTCGGTAATCGGTTATAAAGTTTCGGTAACATAATGTAAGAGCTGTTACCAAATTGTACTGTTCTGGACCAAGGGATGCTTAACTTGTTCTTGTGTCTCATACTACTTAAGTTCTTATACATTTTTATGTGCTTTTTGGCGAATAATAATGATTCAAAAATATACATACAAGGTAGAGTTAAAACTTTTAGCTCCTTAAAGTATAGCTTGCAACTGTCGGTCTATTATTGATCTAATGCACTTATTTTGTGCTTTAAAAGCATGATCGCGCTCAACAGAGTTACCCCAGAAGATAATTCCATATCTTAAAGTGGAACACATATATGTATTATAAGCGATCAATAGCGTTTCTCTGTTTACAATTTTAGACAGCATATTGTAGAGCGCATATGAAAATTTATGCAATCTTGTACAAATAGACTCAACATGTGCCTTCCAATTCATTTTTTCATCTATATGTAGCCCTAAAAATTTTATCGTTGATGTTCCAGTGAAGATGTGATTGTTGTAGTAGATATACTTGTAATGAGGGGCGTTTTTTGTTTTTAGTTACAAAAGTCATAATTTTAGTTTTGTCAAAATTCAATATTAATTTATTAGTGGTCAGCCAGTCAACAATAGTCATTAGTGTATTATTAATTTTCGTCTCAAAATCATTGTTTCCATCGTCAACAAATACTAAATTACAGTCGTCTGCAAACATTGAAATAATATGATGACATTGAATAAAATAAGAGAAATTATTGACCGAGCGAAGCGAAGGTCTCTGAGTCTACTTGGGTGAATTGGCACTTGTCCGTCCGTCTGTCAGAGCCTTATAACTTCTGAATTACTGAACGTAATTACTTCAAATTTAAATATACTATGTAAACCGATGGCCTCCCGCCGAATATGGCTTAAAAAGTTATAAAAATCTTTATTTCAGGGGGGCTCTCATAGAAGCGAATGCGAAGTAAAATATTTTTTATAGCATTACATAGGGTTGCGGTATATCATTTTAAAGATAATGAGGAACGGAGTCCAAAAATATTTTTTTTTTAATTTTTCCCCTAAAATTGACGAAATGGGGGGCTTTCAAAGTGGTGATTTTCTGACGTCCAAAGATGACCTCAGAACTCCCAATTTTCTGAAAGGCTGAGCCTGAAACTTGATTAATTATTTGAATTATATCCTGTACTTGAACAACAAATACTAAAATTAGATAAATATTATAAGGAAACGAAATTATTTAATTTTTAATGAGCATACGTATTTTTAACAAACTTCACAATGTTGTCAATAGATGGCGCTCTGTACAAATTTATTCGTTTGTGCTTAAAAAGAAAAGGCTCAGCCTGAAACTTGATCACTTATTTGAATTATATCCTGTACTTGAACAACAAATACTAAAATTAGATAAATATTCTAAGGAAACGAAATTATTTAATTTTAGCTTCACTATTTTTAACAGAACTTCACATAGATGGCGCTCTGTAAGTTTATGGATACCGCGAGGTCTCAGTTCGCGGCGAACCACTAGTTAATATATAAATAAGAAATAGTAGCGGACCAAGCACGCTGCCTTGAGGTACGCCACGCAAAATAACTTTTGGGCTGGCTGGTAACCTCTGATTTTGAGTTTTGGTCAATATTTGTTATTTTCGTCATTTGTAGCCTATCACTCAGGTAATATTCAATTAAATTTAATACATTTCCTCGTACTCCGTAACTATGTCATTTTTCAAGAAAAATCTACATAATCAAATGTCTTTTTCAGGTCCATAAATAAAGCGCAAGTTGTAGAAAGACGGCAAAGAGGTGCCGCCAAGCGATTTAGCGTTCCGGTACGATGCCGTGTAAAAACCGAATAGGAGTACGGGTTTAATATAACTGCAATGCCCCTAACAGGTTAGCCCGCTACCATCTTAGACTGCATCATCACTTACCATCAGGTGAGATTGCAGTCAAGGGCTAACATGTAGTGGATAAAAAAAAAACCTTTATCAACGTTGCTCATGACTTCTTGCAGAAATTTAAAAATTGCCATGTTTATATGTAATAGTATTATTTTTCCTAAAGCCCATTTGTTGACTCGCAAATTCGCAAAATTCTTATCAAAATATTTATAAAGCTTGTCATATATAACTTTCTCATATATTTTTGAGAAAACAGGAATAAGGGGTTATGGGCCTATAATTCCCCATGTTTTCTTTACTCTCCTTCTTATGAAGAGGTGATTTTCCGGGATACAACCTACCTCTGTACCAAATTTCTTCGAAATCGGTTAAATAGATGGGCCGTGAAAGCGTAGTACCACCTGTTCGCAATGCTAACGGAGATAGACCGGCAAAAAACTGAAAAAAACCTAATTAATCAATTCAAATACCTTGTTTGCAAAGTGGTCCTTAGGTCCTAAAAAAACTTTTCTTGACAAATTCCTACTTAGCCGGTGCCGTTAAAAGACTTCAGGCACCTTCAGGGAGCTTTAAAACATTTTTAATATAAAGTAAAATAATTACTTTTTTCTTTGCTACAGCGTTGTAAAATAGTTTCTTGAAAAGTAACAATTTTCACGTTTTCACTAAAGTTGTTCGTAAAAGTAAGATAAGTTTACACTAAAGGCAAAAACACACTACGGACATGGCAGGAATGACATGAATGAATGAATGAATGAATACACTTTTATTGTACACCACAAAGGAAATTATAAAAAAGAAAACTTAGCTACTAACAAAGTAAGTATACAATTTGGCGGCCTTATCGCTACATAGCGATCTCTTCCAGGCGACCAATGGTGTGAAAGGACATAGCTACAAATACAACCGGTAGATGGTGCTGAAATAACAAAATAAATAAAAAATATTTATATAATGCTACAAATTATAATACATATTATATAAAATAAATATAACATAAATACTACAAATATAACATATAAATATACATATATACTCACAAATAAATAAATATATAAATAACTAAACGTAAACCTCATAAAATAAAATATGGGACAGTAGGTATCAAAATATAAAAAATAAATAAACTACTATACAAATAATATTATTATTGCGACAAATAGTAATTTTTTACAAGCCTTTTAAAGATATTTATCGATTGAGCCTCTCTGATTTCAAGAGGCAAAGCATTCCACAACTTAACAGCTTTTACAGAAAAGGATTTATGGAAGAAAGAAGAATTATGTGTAGGCGTCCTTAAAACAAGTTTCCTTGTAGTACGGAGAACTTCTCCTGGACGGCCAACGAATTCAAATTTCTCCTTTAAATAAGGTGGAGATGAAGGATTAAATAACACACAGTACAGAATAGAAAGGATATGCAAGTTCCGGCGAAAACGGATGGGTAACCACTTGAGACGAGAACTTACATTATAGGGAAATCACGTGTTCGACCTGTCGCGGTAGTCTGAGTGTTCATATATAAATACGCGCGTGAATTTTTTGCTCGACACACAATTTTTGTATCCATAGTATGCTTTCGCCCTGTACAACTTGCTAGACAAAGTGAACTTGGTCGAACTTGGTTTGAATTATCTTTTCAATTTTTTAGATCCTTCAATAGCTAAGTAACTATAGTTCGCGCGCGAGTTGAATGCAGCGTAAATGTATGTGTCACCATTACTGTAGGTAGGTACGCTAAACTCAGCTTGTATAATTTATGTAGATGAATAAAATGTATTTAGATTTTAGACAGGTACCTACGAGTACCTCTTGTAATTAATATAGGTACGCTATGTCCTAATTTTATGTCTTAATAGTCGTTGTAGTTCTGCTCGCATTTCTACATTGAATTATATGTACGTTAGTACATAATACCTCAATGCATTCCTAACACAACAACTTTTGTCTGTTGTACAATAATTCCATGAGAAACACTTGAAAATCAGAATACCTAATAATAATTGTCTAAACTGGGAATCAAACCCAGGACCTCGTCATCCGTAGTCGAACATGCTAACATAGACCAACTAGGCAGTTGCCAAAATATTAATTAAGATTTAATTACTCAGCCGCTCAGGTTGCGCGCAAAATCCACTTTGCCCGAGCGATGTCATACTTTGCTCGTGACGTAGTATGTACAGCCGCGTACTGAAAATGTTTACCATTTTATGGTTATAATAAACTAGCTGATGTCCGCGACTTCGTCCGCGTGGATTGAGGTGTCTGGTTCCCACGGGAACTCTTTAATTTTCCGGGATAAAAAGTACCCCATGTGTTATTCCAGACTATAATCCATCTCTGTGCCAAATTTCATTCAGATCCGTTCAGCCGTTGGTATAGATTGCATGTAATATCATAATTGCATGTCAGAATGTCGATATGTGATTTGTTTTGGCATCTAAGGGAAATCATACAACTTACTTAGTCTAGGCAATAATTCCTCAGGCGACGAAACTTTACAGTATGATAAAGTATCGTGACTCATGAGTTAAACGTATATTATAAATTGCTCTCGGTCTCGTCGACGGGAACCGAAAAACCTCAATCCACGCGGAAGAGCTCGCGGAAGTCGCGGGCATTAGCTAGTCTAATATGAAAATTGATAAACATTTTCAGCCCCAACTGTACACTTTCACGAGATTACTACTATGACGCATACCCCCTCTGTTTACACCTACTAAAGTAATTTAAATTACACCGCACAAAGTAACATCGCTAGGAAATTATACAAATACCAGTGCAAATTGAAAATTTCCAGCGTCCCGTCGACGATACCGAGGGCAATTTATCTCTCGTCAGTATAACAAATGATCATTTCGCGCTGTTTTCCGCGAGCTTATAAAAGCGGTTTTGTTATTTGTCACATGCAATGTAATACGTGCAGGGGAATAGCATGACGTGTTTCATTATCTATATTAGTATTGCATGACGTGTGAGAGCGAGCCCCCCGATTGTGTAAGGAAATTGTAATCGTAATCGTTTGTCAAACGTATAATTCGACCTGTTTAAGGAGTTCATAGATGCCTGCACACCAAAATGCATGTATGAACTTCTTAAACAGTTCGAGTAATACGTTTAAAGCTGTTAAATGTTTATGATTTGCTTAGACAATTGGGCCTAAGGTTCATTGGTAATGGTGAGTATGCACCAGAAATGTGCTACGTTCCTAGGCCACGGATACATTATGTGTCTAACCCACCAATAGGAGCGCTTGATTTCATAGCTTGGATCGCTAGATGAAAGGGTGGTTCTAGGAATAATGATTAGCTTACCAAGGTAGCACAACTCTGGTGGAAACGCATTGTACTCGAGATAGCGCAGTGTTCGCGACTGTACCTAGTACCTAATTAGTATAAATCAGGGTATGTGAGGAGCTACGTTTCATCATGGACTTCGTTTTCTTTTATATTTAATTTGTATTAATTTGTACTAGATGATGCCCGCGACTTCGTCCTCGTGGATTAAGGTTTTTGATTCGAGCCAGAACTCTTTAAGAGGATCGTCTAGTTGTAAATTTTCATACAAAAAGCGATAACGTTTTTCTTCCCGTAAATGTTTCTAATTTTCATAATTTTTAATAATGTTGCAGATACAATGAAGAACTATGCTCGTACGTTTTAATTTTAAAGAAATATAATTGCTTATGTTAAAAGTTATTAGCGTCTAAATATCCATATTTTTGACCTAAAAACTTCCTCGAGTATTTTAATTTTTTTAAATTTAACTAAACTAAAATACTAAAAGAATAAACGAGCCTAGATTAAGATGTACTGAATCTAATGACACCAAAATTGTCTAATTTTGTAAACGTTTGGGGGGGTAAAAACGTTATCACCCGAAACAATATTTCAAGAATAAAATGTAGGCATATGCCTACTGGACTTGCAACTCTCTCTATCGCACGATACGGAGAAGGCAGCGAAGCGTTGTGAAACAGATAGCATTATTGAAAATACCTACTCGCGTCACGTTTCGTCATTAGACGATCCTCTTAATTTTCCGGGATAAAAAGCAGCACGTGTTCCCTGGTTATAACCTACTAACTAACCTATCTCTGTACCACTACCATTAACGTCCAACAGCTGAACACAGGCCTCCACTCTCATAGGAGAGACAGAATTAGAGCTTAGACCCACAACGCTGCTCCAATGCGGGTTGGCGGGCTTTAACGACTATTATCATGTTATTGATAATAACCGGGACCAAACGTGCTCTCCGAGGCACGGGGGTGAAACACCGCCAACTTCCTAACTCCGGGCTAGTACTGAGAATTTCTAGTCAGAAAACCCCAATACTTGTTATGGCCCGACCCGGGCCTCGAACCCGGGACCTCGTCGGCTGCAGTCGAACATGTCAACCACTAGACTAAACGAGGCAGTCATCTCTGTACTAAATTTATCAAAATCGGTTGAACAGATGGGCCGTGAAAGCGTAGCAGAAAGACCAGGCACACAATCGCATTTTATATAATACTGGCT
The DNA here is from genome assembly GCA_917051295.2 of Erebia ligea. Taxonomy (NCBI): domain Eukaryota; kingdom Metazoa; phylum Arthropoda; class Insecta; order Lepidoptera; family Nymphalidae; genus Erebia; species Erebia ligea. Next base: position 8,535,636 of record OU785241.1, read on the forward strand.
GATGCCCGCGACTTCGTCCGCGTGGTTTAAGTTTTTGTTATTCCCGCGGGAACTCCTTTATCAAGAATCACGTGATTGAAAGACAAACAAACACACTTTAGCATTTATAATATTAGTATGATTAGGCATGAAATAGAAACATGATAAACTACAATATAACATTTTCGATAGAAATTGTAGAAAAGTTACCAGTTCTGTTCAGTTATGTAAGGTTACTCACGAAATACGAAGAAAACTATGGATACGTATTAGGTACATAGGTTTTTTTTCAACCATAATTCTCGAATGATTACGTATAAATTCTTATCTTACCATCTGGTGAAAGAATGGAAAGTAAGTAGATTAACACAATGGTAATTGTTACAAACGTAATCTACGCTATATTTTTCGCTTTACTTAGCTGAAATTAGCGAAGAACTGCTTCAGTATTAGAGAAGTGGTGATAATAGCTGGTGCTTAACATTTAAAGTTTAGTAAATCAATTTTGAAAAAATTGTGAGTAGGTACCTACTTGAGTATTTGGCAGCTATTCAAATAAATTATTTTTATAGTGATTACATTAAATAGAGGATCTCCCAAAAGTCGTAACATCCACGTCCCCTGTTTGTTTTATATTTGAAAACCATTTTAAACTATCGATTGCAGTAAAAAAGTGACGCCCGCGACTTCATCCGCGTCGATTGAGGTTTTGAAAAATGTAACCTATCCCTGTACCTTACTCCAAATTTGGTTGATTTGAGTCGTAAAAGCATAGGAAACAGCCCCCCAATCATGTAAGAATGGCCGATGAAATCGTTAAAGTTCTGCGGCAAAGTAAATAAACCATAACACCATTAAATTAGAGCTCAATTTCGTGTACCCATTCTTATACGTTTAGGTATGTACGATACTCTAACGTATAAGAATGGATACACGAAATTGAGCTCTAATTAAGTGCAGTTATGGTTTATATTACTTTGACGCTGAACCTTTACCATTTGATCGACAATTTTTACATAATCGGGGGGCAGGTTAAGTTAATCATGTTGCAAATGTCCATTAATGTTGACAACGCGTTCGGCGTTAGCGGTTCCTGTCCAAATCACATTAGAGACCCGACCAAACCAAACTTCTGCATGAAACGTCCATGTTGGAGGTGAACATCGTTTTTTCGTGTCGCGCTAATATGTGCAGCTCCATTTAAAAGTGATTTACGCGGACTTTTTGTCTGTAGTGTTTATTGCTTCCCGAAAATATGTTTCCAAGTTTTCAGGAACTTGTACCGGCACCCCATTTCATAGTGTCGAGGTAACATCTCATGGAATTGAATTTTCTATCACTGCGATTAATTATCTATGTTTTACTCTTTTCACAGAACAATGCTACTGCATGTATTGCTGAGTCTGATTGGATGCACGCTGGCCACACAGCCACATAGCCTCTCCGGCACATTAGTTGATTTTACGGACCCAAAGGTAAGGCAATTGTGAAAAAAATAATTATCACGAATCATCACTTACATCACATTTGGGAATTTAAGATTTCTGAATTTTCCCTGGTCTGGCCTGGTGGGAGGCTTCGGCCGTGGTTAGTTACCACCCTACCGGCAAAGACGTGCCGCCAAGCGATTTAGCGTTCCTGTACGATGCCGTGTAGAAACCGAATAGGGGTACTCCATAGAGTTAATATAACTCCCATGCCCCTAACAGGTTAGCCCGCTACCATCTTAGACTGCATCATCACTTACCATCAAGTGAGATCACAGTCAAGGACTAAGTAACTTGTAGTGGATAAAAAAACCTCCTGGTGGTAAAGACACGATGCTTCTTTTACAATGTTTTATATTCAAATAAACATTTACGAGTACTTTGGAATCGTCAAGTTAAATTACCATCGAGAAGAGCCAGCAAGAAACGGTTGTAGCCTCTCACTCGACCATACCAGAGATATTTCAGAAATTATAAATTCCCAAATTGACTCTGCCGAGAATTGAACCCCGGTCCTTCCGCTTAAAAGGCAGCAGCACTCACCAGTGTGCCACTATGAAAGGTGTTCATTTTCCGGGATAAAAAGTAGCCTATGTGCTATTCCAGACTATAATCTATCTCTTTGCCAAATTTCATCCAGATCCGTTCAGCCGTTCGGGCGTGATTGAGTAACAAACATACATCCATCTAAACTTTCGTATTTATAATATTTTTCATTACTCATACACGGAAAGTAGGTTTGAAGTTGCCTGAGAAGCGGGTTGAAAGTAATACTTTTCAGCCCTAGGGAGAATCGTTTTCAACTGAATTTTTATTGGAGTTCAAATGAAACACGACTTTTTTTTTTTTTTTTTTTATACCCGAGTGCATCCATAGACAAGAAGAAAGATAGACTTTATTCATAAAGTAAAGAAAACTGATTCATAGACTTTTTATTTTGACTTTCCTTATATTCGTAATGAAAAGCACAGTGTTTACCTCGGGATGAAAGACTTATTTAGTCCCTCGAACTATAGGCCCCCTCGCTACGCTCGGGCGCCAAACCCCGTCTCGGGACTAAATAAGTTACTTTCATCCCTAGGGTAACAATGTACTATATTATTTGATTATCTTTGCATTTTGTACATACGTTTCCATTCAAATGTACAAATAAGTCAATACTATGAGGCAGTGATAAACATGTAAACAAATATATGGCGTCAGATCACGCGATCATACACAGGACCTATAATAATAGTGATGTGAAACATGAATGAATACATTGTTTTGATTTTGTGATGTTGAAATTACCTTGTGATGTTGAAGACGATATTATATTTCATTGTTCAAAACTTTGTTGGCAACTTTCTTACAATATATTATTATGTTACATCTGACATAATAGACTTAATTGCTGTAAATAATAGTATGTTAATTAATACTCCAAAGCCGTAAATTACATAAAAAGTTAAAAATAGCTTTGTTTGATGGAGGCGTTCTTAAAAAGCAATGGGGCAAAATGTTTGAAATTATTTAACTGCAATTTTTTTGCTATACAAGTAGATTGAAAGCAAATCATTTTCTTTAGTCGCTTTGAAAACTTAATATATGCTAATATATTTTCAAAAGGTTCAAGGCCATCTAGACGCGCTAGTGCGGATGGCTCAATCCTGCGTAATCAAAGTCCGTGCGTCCCCCAAAGACGTGAGAGCGTACTTCACCAACTCCCCGCCAATCACCCGGTCGGGGCAGTGCTTCGCGGCGTGCATGCTGGAGCAGAGTGACGTCATCAACCATGGAAAGGTAAAGCAGAACTTACTGAAGCACTCAATACTTTTAGTCTCAGTAAGCAAGCGCCACTTAACTTAGTTTTTTTTTTCAGTTTCATATGTAGGACAACTTATGGCAATTAATTATTATATGTAAAGGAATTAATAATATAAGGCCTCTTTGATAATAGGAATACAATATTTTTATATATTGACACACCATATTTTTTTATATCCACTACAAGTTAGCCCTTGACTGCGATCTCACCTGATAGTAAGTGATGATGCAATCTAAGGTGGTTGCGGGCTAACCTGTTAGGGGTATCGCAGCATTAAGCCCATATCCCTAATCGGTTTCTACATGGCATCGTACCGGAACGCTATATCACTTGGCGACACGTTTTTGTCGGTAGGGTGGTAACTAGCCACGACCGAAGCCTCCCACCAGGCAAAAAAAAAGCCAGGATATAAGTAGCCTATGTCACTCTTCAGGTCTTCAACTATACCCATACCAAAAATGACGCCAATCCGTTGCTCCGTTGCGACGTGATTGAAGGACAAACCAACAAACCCACAAACCAACAAACCCACAAACCAACAAACAACCACGCGGATGAAGTTGCGGGCACCAGCTAGTGCATGATAAAAGAAGTTAAAAGTACTTACTCAATAAAATACTTCCTCCTAAAAACTCATGGTTAGTAATGACATGTGTAAAAAGAAAAGTAAATTTTTCCAGGTGAACCGCGACCTCCTCGTACACCTGGCAAGCTTGGTGAACGGCAAGAACTCCCGCGTGGTGCGCAAACTGCACAGCATATCGCGCCTCTGCCTGGACACCATCGAAGGCATGTCAGACCGGTGTCAGCTGGCCTCCACTTACAACGACTGCTTGAATGAGAACATGATCGAGTTCGCGTTCCCTCTCGATTTAGCTGAGGAGGCTGTGAGGAAGATGCCGTTCCATCTTATACAGCCTAAGTGAGTAAGTGTGTTTGGATGGAATAATAAATGGATTATAACTTAAAAACAACAACAAAACAAGCCCAAATTAGACACAAGGTATTAAAGCACAATATAAAACATAAATAAAAAAACTCTCTCCATGGCGCAGTGTTTAGCGCTGTTATCTTAACGTGCGGAGGTACCGGGTTCAATCCCCCCTGAATTTTCCCTGGTCTGGCCTGGGAGGCTTCGGCCGTGCCCAGTTACCACGCTATTGGCAAAGACGTGCCGCCAAGCGATTTAACGTTCCGGTTTAATACAACTGCCATGCCCCTAACAGTTTAGCCCGCTACCATCTTAGAATGCATCACTTACCATCAGGCGAGATCGCAGTCAAGGGTTAACTTGTAGTGGATTAAAAAAAACTCCTTTTATAAGAGTTAACTTTATATCCTCAAGAAAGTCGAGTGGTAATTCGCACCGGAACAGCTGCTTACCGATCCCATTCATGGGATGGCGCTGCCAAGTACCAGCTTGATGCATTGGATTCGGTGGATTGTCTGAAGAAAGTCTTTGTTCAAACTGTTCAACCGATTTTGACGAAATTGAGTACGAAGATAGGTTACATCCTGGGACTACTTTCTGTTTACTGGCTTTTCCCGGAAAATCAACGCGTTCTCACGGGAATTTCGAAAACCTAAATCCACGTGATCGAGGTCGTGGGCATCATCTATTTAAACTAATAGTATAAATGCGAAAATTTGGATGGATGGATGGATGGATGTTTGATACTCAATCACGCCAAAACGGCTGATTAGATCTGGATGTTTGGCACAGAGATAGGTTATAGTCTGGGAATAACACATAGGCTACTTTTATCCCGGAAAATCCAGGAGCTCCCATGGGAATAGAAAAAAACCACCTCAATCCACGCGGACAAAGTCGCGGGCTTCAGCTAGTTAATCATAAATACTTATACAGTATCCCCGAATCAGATTCTCGCGTATTGTAGTTATGTGAGCGGTGAAAGAGTAACGACAAAAAAGGCTCAAAGTCTCCCAACATAATAGGGCAGGAGGAAAAGGCGACAAAAGGAAGGAAAAGAAAAGATGACGCACAGTGCCATGTTTATTGTGGGGCCACAGCTTTTGGTTTATTGACAAGCGTTTGCGACAAAAAATAAAATATTAAAGCGTTGGCTTCGTCGTGAACAAATAGACGTTCACCGTCGTCCATGGGGATCTTCCACACGCTGCGATCTTGTGCCGCCTAGCCTGGATTCGTAGCGTATGACCGTATTATACTATATATAGCTCAATTACCACTGACTCATTGACACAATTGTTCTCCTAGAAAGAGACAGAAAACGATATAATGATGTAAGGGAGATGTGTTTGGGTGCGGGATTCGAGTGGGGAAAAATTATGACATTTCGGAAAAACAAGATGGCGGGCGACGTGATTCTTGCAACTCTTTTGTTTTCCAACCGATTTCGTTAAAACTCGCAAGGATTGAAGAAATTAGGAAACGATCAATAGAAAAAGTGGAAAAAACTGGAAAAACAAGATGGCGGCCGAGCTGTAGTGCTTTAAAATTTTTGATTTTTCGACCCCGAACCGCGGCGCCACAGATCCGAAACGGCGTGGTCGAGCATGATAATTTTTTCTCTTTTCGACTACAATTATCCTGTATTTTGACAGAATGGGAGTGGTTTTTAAAAATTCAAGATGGCGGCTGTTGCGGCGGCCTTTTTGTTTGAGGTACGAAAAAACGCAATTTTAAAATTCAATTTTCTCACAGTTGGCAACGTCGGAGCGTTACGACTTGTACGGTGCAGTTGTGTGTACAGACTCGATGTATAGATTGGGGTAAAAAAATTACCCCATTTTTCGGGAAATTTTCAAGATTTACCCCAAAAATAAAAAAATCGAAATACGGGCTTTTTGCAAAATTCGAGTACGAGCAACCACGTGTCCCACTTGAACAAATGACATTTGGGTATTTTCGTCGCCGAGGTCTGGCAACACTGGAATTTATCAAAGTAAAAGTGATTTTCGACATGGTCTTTTTTCAGGGGCGATCATTTCGGCTGGGTGCGAGCGAGATGAAAAATTTAAACGTCAACAGGAGCGGTATATCCTGTAGTTTACGGGAAAATTATAAAACTATGTAAAATGTTTCTGTGGAACGAGGTGGCGGCCATTTTGTATTCTTTTTGTGTTTTTGAAAATTTCGAACACGTTTTTGAGGCAGTTGGCAACATTTGGGAAAGTTGACATGTATAAATCGATTGTGTAACTCAACCAGCGGTATCGAGATATCTAAACAGTGTTGCCACATTTGGGGTAGTTTTCGAGATTTTCCCAAAAATGTCCTCCTGTAAAATTTTGTATGAAAAATTTTTTTTTCACTGATGGCTTCGTACACAAGTCAGAAAATTAAACTTGAAGAAAAATATGGAGACGTCTGATGATTGAGGATTTCGGAGACGGGTAAAGGCACGGTCAAGGTATTGAAGATAGGTGGGGGGTGCTCGACCAAATGTCATTCGTAACTTCATCCAATAGACAATGTGCTGAAAAAAAATTCAAAATGGCGGATTTAAGATGGCCGCCATACAAATTTATTTGGTGTCTATCTCGGAGAGTATAAGAGATTGAAGTGTGGTTTCTTGGCAAGAGATGATCAGGACGAGGAAGTCTATTTAGCGAAATGAAAAAAATTTCAAGATGGCGTAATATTTTTTTTCATACCAAATTATATCGCGATTAGGACTCATTAGCATAATTTATTGTTCTCCAAGAAAGAGACAGAAAACGATACAATGATGTATGGGAGATGTGTTCGGGTGCAGGACGGGAGTAGAGAAAAAATATGATATTTCGGAAAAACAAGATGGCGGCCGTAGTGCTTTTTGTAACTTTTTTGTTTTCCAACCGATTTAGTTACAACTCACAATTATTGAAGAAATTAGGAAACGATCAATAGAAAAAGTAGAAAAAATTGGAAAATCAAGATGGCGGCTGAGCTGTAGTGTTTTCAAATTTTTGATTTTTCGACCCCGAACCGCGGCGCCGCAGATCCGAAACGGCGTGGTCGAGCATGGTATTTTTTTCTTCTCACGCCTACAATTATCCTGTATTTTGACAGAATGGGAGTAATTTTTAAAAATTCAAGATGGCGGTTGTCGCAGCGGCCGTTCGGTTTGAGGTACGAAAAAACGCAATTTTAAAATTCAAATTTCTCACAGTTAACAACGTCGGAGCGTTTCGACTTCTAAGGCGCGATTGTGCGTACAGACACGACGTATGGAGTGGGGAAAAAAAATTACCCCATTTCTCGGGAAATTTTCAAGATTTACCCCAAAAATAAAATATCGAAATACGGACTTTTTGCAAAATTCGAGTAAGAGCAACCACGTGTCCCACTTGTACGAATAACATTTGGGTATTTTCGTCGCCGAGGTCTGGCAACACTGGAATTTATCAAAGTAAAAGTGATTTTCGACATGGTCTTTTTTCAGGGGCGATCATTTCGGCTGGGTGCAAGCGAGATGAAAAATTGAAACGTCATCAGGAGCGGTATATCCTGTAGTTTATGGGAATATTATAAAACTATGTCAAATGTTTCTGTAAAACGAGGTGGCTGCCATTTTGTATTTTTTTTGTGGTTTTCAAAATTTCGATCACGTTTTTGAGGCAGTTGGCAACATTTGGGAAAGTTGACGTCATGTATGGATCAATTGTGTGACTCGACCGGCAATATCGAGATATCTCAACAGTTTCGCCACATTTGGGGTCGTTTTCGAGATTTTCCCCAAAAATTTCCTTTTGTAAAATTTTGTAGGAATAATTTTTTTTTCACTGATGGCTTCGTATACAAGTCAGAAAATATAACTTGAAGAAAAATATGGAGACAGCTCATGATTGAGGATTTCGGAGACGGGTAAAAAGCACGGCCAAGGTATTGAAGATGGTGTGCTCGAACAAATGTCACTCGAAACCTCATCCAATTGGCGATGAGTTTAAAAATATCTCCAAAATGGTGCATTCAAGATGGCCGCCATACAAATTTCGTCAGTGTCTATCTCGGAGAGTATAAGAGATGGAAGTGTGGTTTCTTGGCACGAGATGATCAGAAACAGGAGGTCTTTTTAGGGAAATGAAAACAATTTCAAGATGGCGGAATATTTTTTTTCATGCCAAATTATATGGCGATTAGGAACTATAAATGACGTCATTGTTCTCCTAGAAAGAGACAGAAAACGATACAATGATGTAAGGGAGATGTGTTCGGGTGCGGGATGGGAGTAGGGAAAAATTATGACATTTCGGAAAAACAAGATGGCGACCGAGGTGCTTTTTGTAACTTTTTTGTTTTCCAACCAATTTCGTTAAAACTCGCAATGATTGAAGAAATAGTAAACGATCAATAGAAAAAGTGGAAAAAAGATGGCGGCCGAGTTGTAGTGTTTGGCCGTTCGATTTGAGGTACAAAAAAACGCAATTTTAAAATTCAAATTTCTCACAGTTGGCAACGTCGGATCGTTTCGACTTCTACGGGGCGATTGTGTGTACAGACTCGACGTAAGGATTGGGGAAAAAAAATATTCCATTTCTTGGGAAATTTTCAAGATTTACCCCAAAAATAAAAAAGTCGAAATACGTATTTTTTGCAAAATTCGAGTACGAGCAACCACGCGTCTCACTTGTACGTTCGATCACGTTTTTGAGGCAGTTGGCAACATTTGGGAAAGTTGACATGTATTGATAGATTGTTTAACTCGACCGGCAGTATTAAGATATCTAAACAGTGTTGCCACATTTGGGGTAGTTTCGAGATTTTTCCCATCAATTTCCTCCTGTAAAATATTGTACTAAAATTTTTTTTTTCACTGATAGCTTCGTATACAAATCAGAAAATATAACTTGAAGAAAAATATGGAGACAGCTGATGATTGAGGATTTCGGAGACGGGTAAAAAGCAAGGCCAAGGTATGGAAGATAGGTGGGGAGTGTTCGACCAAATGTTATTCGAAACTTCATCCAATAGACAATGAGCTGGAAAAAAATTCAAAATGGCGGATTTATGATGGCTGCCATACAAATTTATTTGGTGTCTATCTCAGAAAGTATAAAAGATGGAAGAGTGGTTTCAGGGCAAAAGATGATCAAGACTTGAAGGTCTATTTAAGGAAATGAAAAAAATTACAAGATGGCGGAATATTTTTTTTCATACCAAATTATGTCGATTAGGAACTATAAAAGACGTCATTGTTCTCCTAGAAAGAGACAGAAAACGATACAATGATGTACGGGAGATGTGTTCGAATGCGGGATTCAAGTAGGAAAAAATGATGACATTTCGGAAAAACAAGATGGCGGCTGACGTGATTCATGCAACTCTTTTGTTTTCCAACCGATTTCGTTACAACTCGCAATTATTGAAGAAATTAGTAAACGATCAATAGAAAAAGTGGAAAACATTAAAAAAACAGAATGGCGGCTGAGCTGTAGTGTTTTCAAATTTTATATTTTTCGACCTCGAACCGCGGCGCCACAGATCCGAAACGGGGTAGTTCATGTAAACGAGATATGTTCGGGTGCGGGAAATGAGTAGGGAAAAATTATGACATTTCGGGAAAACAAGATGGCGGCCGATTTGCCGAAATGAACCGGTCGAAGCATTGAAGATAGGGGGGGGGGGGGGGGGGAGGGAGACTACAAGTGTAGAAGCTATGAAAGATTTTGATATGGTTCCGTTTTACCCACGGCGGGGCTCCCTGGGATTACAAAACCGATATTTAGGACTTCCTGCAATTACAATTTACAAAACAGGAAACTGGTACCAAAATTTAAAAAAATCAGCGCCATTTTGCAATTCTTTGTTAATTTACCGATTTCGTTCAACATCGATATTTAGTGCTCCCTGGGATTACAAAACAGGAAACTGGTACCTACCAAAATTTTAAAAACTCAGCGCCATTTTTAAATAATTATTTGTTAATTTACTGATTTCGTTCAAAAGCGATATTTAGGGCTACCTGTGATTACAAAACAGGAAACTGATACCAAAGTTTTAAAAAATCAACGCCATTTTGAAATTCTTTGTTAATTGACCGATTTCGTCCAAAATCGATATTTAGGGCTCCCTGGGATTAGAAAACAGGAAACTGGTACATACCAAAATTTTAAAAAATCAGCGCCATTTTGATATAATTATTTGTAAATTTACCGATTTCTTTAAAAATCGATATTTAGGGCTACCTGGGATTACAAAACAGGAAACTGATACCAAAGTTTTAAAAAATCAGCGCCATTTTGAAATTCTTTGATAATTGACCGATTTCGTTCAAAATTATTGATATTTATGACTCCCTGGGGTTACAAAACAGAAAAATGTTACCAAAATTTAAAAAAATCCAGCGCCATTTTGAAATTCTTTGTTAATTGACCAATTTCGTTCAAAATTGATATTTAGGGCTCGCTGGGATTACAAAACAGGAAACTGGTACCTACCAAAATTTTAAAAAATCAACGCCATTTTGAAATTAGTATTTGTTAATTTACCGATTTCGTTCAAAATCGATATTTATGGCTACCAGGGATTACAAAACAGGAAACGGATACCAAAGTTTTAAAATATCAGCGTCATTTTGAAATCCTTTGTTAATTGACCGATTTTGTTCAAAATCGATATTTAGGACTCAATGGGATCACAAAACAGGAAACTGGTACCAAAATAAAAAAAATCAGCGCCATTTTGCAATTCTTTGTTTATTGACCGATTTCGTTCAAAATAGATATTTAGGGCTCGCTGGGATTACAAAACAGGAAACTGGTACCTACCAAAATTTTAAAAAATCAACGCCATTTTGAAATAAGTATTTGTTAATTTACCGATTTCGTTCAAAATCGATATTTATGGCTACCAGGGATTACAAAACAGGAAACGGATACCAAAGTTTTAAAATATCAGCGTCATTTTGAAATCCTTTGTTAATTGACCGATTTTGTTCAAAATCGATATTTAGGACTCAATGGGATCACAAAACAGGAAACTGATAACAAAGTTTTAAAAAATCAGCGCTATTTTTAAATTCTTTGTTAATTGACCGATTTCGTTCAAAATCGATATTTAGGGCAAACCACATCCCGTGAGCTGCTTTAGCAGCTCGCGCACAGAGCGAAAAACTAGTTATACTATATATAGCTCGATTACCACTCACTCACTGACTGACTGACTGACTGACTCATTGACATAATTGTTCTCCTAGAAAGAGACAGAAAACGATATAATGATGTAGGGGAGATGTGTTCGGGTGCGGGATTGGAGTAGGGAAAAATTATGACATTTCGGAAAAACAAGATGGCGGCCGACGTGATTCTTGCAACTCTTTTGTTTTCCAACCGATTTCGTTAAAACTCGCAAAGATTGAAGAAATTAGGAAACGATCAATAGAAAAAGTGGAAAAAATTGGAAAAACAAGATGGCGGCCGAGCTGTAGTGTTTTCAAATTTTTGATTTTTCGACCCCGAACCGCGGCGCCGCAGATCCGAAACGGCGTGGTCGAGAATAATGTTTTTTTCTCTTTTCGCCTGCAATTATCCTGTATTTTGACAGAATGGGAGTGGTTTTAAAAAATTCAAGATGGCGGCTGTCGCGGCGGCCTTTTTGTTTGAGGTACGAAAAAACGCAATTTTAAAATTCAAATTTCTCACAGTTGGCAACGTCGGAGCGTTTCGAATTCTAGGGGGCGATTGTGTGTACAGATTTGAGGTATGGATTGGGGGAAAAAAATACCCCATTTCTCGGGAAATTTTCAAGATTTACCCCAAAAATAAAAAAATCGAAATACGGACTTTTTGCAAAATTTGAGTACGAGCAACCACGTGTCTCACTTGTGCGAATGACATTTGGGTGTTTTCGTCGCCGAGGTCTGGCAACACTGGAATTTATCAAAGTAAAAGTGATTTTCGACATGGTCTTTTTTCAGGGGCGATCATTTCGGCTGGGTGCGAGCGAGATGAAAAATTTAAACGTCATCAGGAGCGGTATATCCTGTAGTCTACGGGAAAATTATGAAACTGTATAAAATGTTTCTGTCCAACGAGGTGGTGGCCATTTTGTATTCTTTTTGTGTTTTTGAAAATTTCGAACACGTTTTTGAGGCAGTTGGCAACATTTGGGAAAGTTGACATGTATAAATCGATTGTGTAACTCAACCAGCGGTATCGAGATATCTCAACAGTGTTGCCACATTTGGGGTAGTTTTCGAGATTTTCCCAAAAATGTCCTCCTGTAAAATTTTGTATAAAAAATTTTTTTTTCACTGATGGCTTCGTATACACGTTAGAAAATTAAACTTGAACAAAAATATGGAGACAGCTGATGATTGAGGATTTCGGAGACGGGTAAAGAGCACGGCCGAGGTGTTGAAGATAGGTGGGGGGTGCTCGACCAAATGTCATTCAAAACTTCATCCAAAAGACAATGAGCTGAAAAAAAATTCAAAATGGCGGATTTAAGATGGCCGCCATACAAATTTATTTTGTGCCCATCTCAGAAAGTATAAAAGATGAAAGAGTGGTTTCTCGGCCAAAGATGATCAGGACGAGAAGATCTATTTAGCGAAAAGAAAAAAAATTCAAGATGGCGGATTTTTTTTTTCATACCAAATTATATGGCGATTAGGACTCATTGACGTAATTTATTGTTCTCCTAGAAAGAGACAGAAAACGATACAATGATGTACGGAAGATGTGTTCGGGTGCGAGATGGGAGTACGGAAAAATTATGCCATTTCAGAAAAACAAGATGGCGGCCGACGTGATTCTTGCAACTCTTTTGTTTTTTAACCGATTTCGTTAAAACTCGCAAGGATTGAAGAAATTAGTAAACGATCAATAGAGAAAGTGGAAAAAATTGGAAAAACAAGATGGCGGCCGAGCTGCAGTGTTTTCAAATTTTTGATGTTTCGACCCCGAACCGCGGAGCCACAGATCTGAAACGGCGTAGTAGAGCATGATTTTTTCTTTTTTTCGCCAACAATTATCCTGTATTTTGACAAAATGGGAGTGGTTTTAAAAATTCAAGATGGCGGCTGTCGCGGCGGCCGTTCGGTTTGAGGTACGAAAAATCGCAATTTTAAAATTCCAATTTCTCACAGTTGGCAACGTCGGAGCGTTTCTACTTCTACGGGGCGATTGTGTGTACAGACTCGATGTATGGATTGGGGGAAAAAAGATTACCCCATTTCTCGGGAAATTTTCAAGATTTACCCCAAAAATAAAAAAAATCTAAATACGGACTTTTTGCAAGACTCGAGTACGAGCAACCACGTGTCTCACTTGTATGAATTACACTTGGGTAATTTCGTCGCCCAGGTCTGGCAACACTGGAATTTATCAAAGTAAAAGTGATTTTCGACATGGTCTTTTTTCAGGGGCGATCAATTCGGCTGGGTGCGAGCGAGATGAAAAATTGAAACGTCATCACAAGCGGTATATCCTGTAGTTCACGGGAACATTATAAAACTATGTAAAATGTTTCTGTGAAACCAGGTGGCGGCCATTTTGTATTCTTTTTGTGTTTTTGAAAATTTCGATCACATTTTTGTGGCAATTGGCAACATTTGGGAAAGTTGACATGTATGGATCGATTGTGTAACTCGACCGGCAGTATCGAGATATCTAAACAGTGTTGCCACATTTGGGGTAGTTTTCGAGATTTTCCCCAAAAACTCCCTCCTGTAAAATTTTGCATGACAAATTTTTTTTTCACTGATGGCTTCGTATATAAATCAGAAAATATAACTTGAAGAAAAATATGGAGACAGCTGATGATTGAGGATTTCGGAGACGGGTAAAGAGCACGGCCAAGATATTGAAGATAGGTGGGGGGTTCTCAAACAAATGTCACTCGAAACCTCATCCAATTGGCGGTGAGTTGAAAAATCTCCAAAATGGCGGATTCAAGATGGCCGCCATACAAATTTCATCAGTGTCTGTCTCGGAGAGTATTAGAGATGGAATCTTTCATATTCGATATAATTTAGGTCTCTCTGGGATTACAAAACAGAAAATTGATACCAAAGTAAAAAAAATCAGCGCCATTTTGAAATTCTTTGTTAATTGACCAATTTCGTTCAAAATCGATATTTAGGGCTCCCTGGGGTCACAAAATAGGAAACTGATACCAAAATTGTAAAAAATCAGCGCCATTTTGAAATTCTTTGTTAATTGACCGATTTCGTTCAAAAACGATATTTAGGGCTCCCTGGGGTTACAAAACAGGAAACTGATACCAAAGTTTAAAAATCAGCGCTATTTTGAAATTATTTGTTAATTGACCGATTTCATTCAAAATCGATACTTAGGGCTCCCTGGGATTACAAAACAGGAAACTGGTACCAAAATTTTAAAAAAATCAGCGCCATTTTGAAAGTATTTAATTTATAACCGATTTCGTTCAAAATCGATATTTAGGACTCCCTGGGATTACAGAACAGGAAACTGATACCAAAGTTGTAAAAAATCAGCGCCATTTTGAAATTCTTTGTTAATGGACCGATTTCGATCAAAATCGTTATTTAGGGCTCCCTGGGATTTCAATACAGGAAGCTGTTACCAAAATTTAAATCAGCGCCATTTTGAAATTCCTTGTCAATTGGCCGATTTCGTTCAAAGTCGATACTTAGGGCTCCCTGGGATTACAAAACAGGAAACTGGTACCAAAGTTTTAAAAAACCAGCGCCATTTTGAAATGCTTTGTTAATTGACCGATTTTGTTCAAAATCGATACATATGACTCCCTGGGATTACAAAACAGGAAACCGATACCAAAATTTAAAAAATCGGCGCCTTTTGAAATTCTTTGTTAATAACCGATTTCGTTCAAAATCGATATTTAGGACTCCCTGGGATTACAGAACAGGAAACTGGTACCAAAATTTTAAAAAATCAGCGCCATTTTGAAATTCTTTGTTAATGGACCGATTTCGTTCAAAATCGATATTTAGGGTTCCCTGGGATTACAAAACAGAAAACTGCTACCAAAGTTTTAAAAAATCAGCGCCATTTTGAAATTCTTTGTTAATTGACCGATTTCGATCAAAATCGATATTTAGGGCTCCCTGGGATCACAAAACTGATACAAAAGTTTTAAAAAATCAGCACCATTTTGAAATTCTTTAATAATTGACCGATTTCGTTCAAAATCGATATTTAGGGTTCCCTGGGATCACTAAACAGGAAACTGATACCAAAGTTTTAAAAAATCAGCGCCATTGTAAAATTCTTTGTTAATTGACCGATTTCGTTCAAAATCGATATTTAGGACTCCCTGGGATTACAAAACAGGAAACTGGTACCAAAACTTTAAAAAAATCAGCGCCATTTTGAAATTATTTAATATAACCGATTTCGTTCAAAATCGATATTTAGGACTCCCTGTTTTGAACTTCTTTGTTAATTTACCGATTTCGTTCCAAATCGATATTTAGGGCTCCCTGGGATTTCAAAACAGAAAACCGGTACCAAAATTTTAAAATATCAGCGCCATTTTGAAATTATTTATTAATTTACCGATTTCGTTCCAAATCGATATTTAGGGCTCCCTGGGATTTCAATACAGGAAGCTGTTACCAAAATTTAAATCAGCGCCATTTTGAAATTCTTTGTCAATTGGCCGATTTCGTTCAAAATCGATATTTAGGGCTCCCTGGGGTTATAAAACAAGAAACTGATACCAAAGTTGTAAAAAATCAGCGCCATTTTGAAATTCTTTGTTAATTGACCGATTTCGTTCAAAATCAATATTTTAGGATCCCTGGGATTACAAAACAGAAAACCGGTACCAAAATTTTAAAATATCAGCGCCATTTTGAAATTATTTATTAATTAACCGATTTCGTTCCAAATCGATATTTAGGGCTCCCTGGGATTACAAAACAGGAAACTGGTACCAAAGTTTTAAAAAACCAGCACCATTTTGAAATGCTTTGTTAATTGACCGAATTCGTTCAAAATCGATACATATGACTCCCTGGGATTACATAACAGGAAACCGATACCAAAGTTTAAAAAATCGGCGCCATTTTGAAATTCTTTGTTAATAACCGATTTCGTTCAAAATCGATATTTAGGACTCCCTGGGATTACAGAACAGGAAACTGGTACCAAAATTTTAAAAAATCAGCGCCATTTTGAAATTCTTTGTTAATGGACCGATTTCGTTCAAAATCGATATTTAGGGTTCGCTGGGATTACAAAACAGAAAACTGCTACCAAAGTTTTAAAAAATCAGCGCCATTTTGAAATTCTTTGTTAATTGACCGATTTCGATCAAAATCGATATTTAGGGCTCCCTGGGATCACAAAACTGATACAAAAGTTTTAAAAAATCAGCGCCATTTTGAAATTCTTTAATAATTGACCGATTTCGTTCAAAATCGATATTTAGGGTTCCCTGGGATCACTAAACAGGAAACTGATACAAAAGTTTTAAAAAATCAGCGTCATGTTGAAATTCTTTGTTAATTGACTGATTTCGTTCAAAATCGATATTTAGGGTTCCCTGGGATTACAAAACTGAATCTGATACCAAAGTTGTACAAAATCAGCGCCATTTTAAAACTCTTTGTTAATTGAGCGATTTGGTTCAAAATCGATATTTTGGGGTCCCTGGGATTTCAATTCAGGAAACTGTTACCAAAATTTTAAAAATTCAGCGCCATTTTGGAATTATTTGTTAATTTACCGATTTTTTCAAAATCGATATCTGAGGATCCCTAATATCACAAAACAGGAAACTGGTACAAAAATTTTAGAAAATCTGCGCCATTTTGAAATTACTTATTAAAATGGGATTACAGAACAGGAAACTGATACCAAAGTTTTAAAAAAATCGGCACCATTTTGAACTTCTTTGTTAATTTACCGATTTCGTTCAAAATCGATATTTAGGACTCCCTGGGATTTCAATACAGGAAACTGTTACCAAAATTTAAATCAGCGCCATTTAGATATTCTTAGTTATTGTAGCGATTTCGTTCAAATTCGATATCTGAGGATCCCTAATATCACAAAACAGGAAACTGTTACCAAAATTTATAAAATCAGCGTCATTTTGAAATTCACCGGTTTCGTTCGAACTTTTCGATGCTGGAGTAGATAAAATAATTTCCAATGAACAATGAATGAATGATTTTTCACATAGCTTAAATTATTTACAAGAAGGAATTTAAATACAGGCTTGAACTAAAAAAACACCGTTTTGTTGCCATTTAATAATCTTCAATATACATTATCTTTAATGTTCTACTCCTGGCTAAAATTATAAATATTTAAATACGTGGCTGATTTTAAAAAAATAACAATTTTTGTTTAATTTCACATAATGTATACCTACTGTTTCTTTAAAAAATAGTATATTATCTTTAAAAAAATATTATAAAGTAGCTCATGCATGCGACTCCTTTCAAAGAACTTATGTTTGTGATCTTCCCTTTTTTAATTTTCCTTTTCTAATCCCATATTTTTTGCATAAAGCTGAAACACCACCACCCATCCTTCAAATTTTGAGACTAACACGGCCCGCGAGCTGCTTTAGCAGCTCGCGCACAGAGCGATACACTAGTTATTATACTATATATAGCTCGATTACCACTCACTCACTGACTGACTGACTGACTGACTCATTGACATAATTGTTCTCCTAGAAAGAGACAGAAAACGATATAATGATGTAGGGGAGATGTGTTCGGGTGCGGGATTGGAGTAGGGAAAAATTATGACATTTCGGAAAAACAAGATGGCGGCCGACGTGATTCTTGCAACTCTTTTGTTTTCCAACCGATTTCGTTAAAACTCGCAAAGATTGAAGAAATTAGGAAACGATCAATAGAAAAAGTGGAAAAAATTGGAAAAACAAGATGGCGGCCGAGCTGTAGTGTTTTCAAATTTTTGATTTTTCGACCCCGAACCGCGGCGCCGCAGATCCGAAACGGCGTGGTCGAGAATAATGTTTTTTTCTCTTTTCGCCTGCAATTATCCTGTATTTTGACAGAATGGGAGTGGTTTTAAAAAATTCAAGATGGCGGCTGTCGCGGCGGCCTTTTTGTTTGAGGTACGAAAAAACGCAATTTTAAAATTCAAATTTCTCACAGTTGGCAACGTCGGAGCGTTTCGACTTCTACGGGGCGATTGTGTGTACAGACTCGAGGTATGGATTGGGGAAAAAAAATTACCCAATTTTTCGGGAAATTTTCAAGATTTACCCCAAAAATAAAAAAATCGAAATACGGACTTTTTGCAAAATTCGAGTACGAGCAACCACGTGTCCCACTTGTACGAATGACATTTGGGTATTTTCGTCGCCGAGGTCTGGCAACACTGAAATTTATCAAAGTAAAAGTGATTTTTGACATGGTCTTTTTTCAGGGGCGATCATTTCGGCTGGGTGCGAGCGAGATGAAAAATTTAAACGTCATCAGGAGCGGTATATCCTGTAGTTTACGAGAAAATTATGAAACTGTGTAAAATGTCTCTGTCCAACGAGGTGGCGGCCATTTTGTATTCTTTTTGTGTTTTTGAAAATTTCGAACACGTTTTTGAGGCAGTTGGCAACATTTGGGAAAGTTGACATGTATAAATCGATTGTGTAACTCAACCAGCGGTATCGAGATATCTCAACAGTGTTGCCACATTTGGGGTAGTTTTCGAGATTTTCCCAAAAATGTCCTCCTGTAAAATTTTGTATGAAAAATTTTTTTTTCACTGATGGCTTCGTATACACGTTAGAAAATTAAACTTGAACAAAAATATGGAGACAGCTGATGATTGAGGATTTCGGAGACGGGTAAAGAGCACGGCCGAGGTATTGAAGATAGGTGGGGGGTGCTCGACCAAATGTCATTCAAAACTTCATCCAAAAGACAATGAGCTGAAAAAAAATTCAAAATGGCGGATTTAAGATGGCCGCCATACAAATTTATTTGGTGTCCATCTCAGAAAGTATAAAAGATGAAAGAGTGGTTTCTCGGCCAAAGATGATCAGGGCGAGAAGATCTATTTAGCGAAAAGAAAAAAAATCCAAGATGGCGGATTTTTTTTTTTCATACCAAATTATATGGCGATTAGGACTCATTGACGTAATTTATTGTTCTCCTAGAAAGAGACAGAAAACGATACAATGATGTACGGAAGATGTGTTCGGGTGCGAGATGGGAGTACGGAAAAATTATGCCATTTCGGAAAAACAAGATGGCGGCCGACGTGATTCTTGCAACTCTTTTGTTTTTTAACCGATTTCGTTAAAACTCGCAAGGATTGAAGAAATTAGTAAACGATCAATAGAGAAAGTGGAAAAAATTGGAAAAACAAGATGGTGGCCGAGCTGCAGTGTTTTCAAATTTTTGATGTTTCGACCCCGAACCGCGGAGCCACAGATCCGAAACGGCGTAGTCGAGTATGATTTTTTCTTTTTTTCGCCTACAATTATCCTGTATTTTGACAAAATGGGAGTGGTTTTTAAAAATTCAAGATGGCGGCTGTCGCGGCGGCCGTTCGGTTTGAGGTACGAAAAATCGCAATTTTAAAATTCCAATATCTCACAGTTGGCAACGTCGGAGCGTTTCTACTTCTACGGGGCGATTGTGTGTACAGACTCGAGGTATGGATTGGGGGAAAAAAGATTACCCCATTTCTCGGGAAATTTTCAAGATTTACCCCAAAAATAAAAAAAATCTAAATACGGACTTTTTGCAAGATTCGAGTACGAGCAACCACGTGTCTCACTTGTATGAATTACATTTGGGTAATTTCGTCGCCCAGGTCTGGCAACACTGGAATTTATCAAAGTAAAAGTGATTTTCGACATGGTCTTTTTTCAGGGGCGATCATTTCGGCTGGGTGCGAGCGAGATGAAAAATTGAAACGTCATCACAAGCGGTATATCCTGTAGTTCACGGGAACATTATAAAACTATGTAAAATGTTTCTGTGAAACCAGATGGCGGCCATTTTGTATTCTCTTTGTGTTTTTGAAAATTTCGATCACATTTTTGTGGCAATTGGCAACATTTGGGAAAGTTGACATGTATGGATCGATTGTGTAACTCGACCGGCAGTATCGAGATATCTAAACAGTGTTGCCACATTTGGGGTAGTTTTCGAGATTTTCCCCAAAAACTCCCTCCTGTAAAATTTTGCATGACAAATTTTTTTTTCACTGATGGCTTCGTATATAAATCAGAAAATATAACTTGAAGAAAAATATGGAGACAGCTGATGATTGAGGATTTGGAGACGGGTTAAGAGCACGGCCAAGATATTGAAGATAGGTGGGGGGTTCTCAAACAAATGTCACTCGAAACCTCATCCAATTGGCGGTGAGTTAATAATCTCCAAAATGGCGGATTCAAGATGGCCGCCATACAAATTTCATCAGTGTCTGTCTCGGAGAGTATTAGAGATGGAATCTTTCTTATTCGATATAATTTAGGTCTCTCTGGGATTCATCATCATCATCATCCTCAACCGATAGACGTCCACTGCTGGACATAGGTCTCTTGCAGGGATTTCCACACGCCGCGGTCTTGCGCCGCCTGGATCCAGCGGCTCCCTGCGACTCTCCTGATGTCGTCCGTCCAGCGAGTAGGGGGTCTGCCAACGCTGCGCTTTCCAGTGCGTGGTCGCCACTCCAGCACTTTGGGACCCCAACGTCTATCGGTTCTTCTAACTATGTGCCCCGCCCATTGCCACTTCAGCTTCGCAACACGTCGAGCAATGTCGGTTACTTCAGTTCTTCTGCGGATCTCCTCATTTCTGATTTGATCGCGCAAAGAAACCCCGAGCATTGCTCTCTGGGATTACAAAACAGAAAACTGATACCAAAGTAAAAAAAATCAGCGCCATTTTGAAATTCTTTGTTAATTGACCAATTTCGTTCAAAATCGATATTTAGGGCTCCCTGGGGTCACAAAATAGGAAACTGATACCAAAATTGTAAAAAATCAGCGCCATTTTGAAATTCTTTGTTAATTGACCGATTTCGTTCAAAAACGATATTTAGGGCTCCCTGGGGTTACAAAACAGGAAACTGATACCAAAGTTTAAAAATCAGCGCTATTTTGAAATTATTTGTTAATTGACCGATTTCATTCAAAATCGATACTTAGAGCTCCCTGGGATTACAAAACAGGAAACTGGTACCAAAATTTTAAAAAAATCAGCGCCATTTTGAAATTATTTAATTTATAACCGATTTCGTTCAAAATTGATATTTAGGACTCCCTGGGATTACAGAACAGGAAACTGATACCAAAGTTGTAAAAAATCAGCGCCATTTTGAAATTCTTTGTTAATGGACCGATTTCGATCAAAATCGATATTTAGGGCTCCCTGGGGTTATAAAACAAGTAACTGATACCAAAGTTGTAAAAAATCAGCGCCATTTTGAAATTCTTTGTTAATTGACTGATTTCGTTCAAAATCGATATTTTAGGATCCCTGGGATTGCAAAACAGAAAACCGGTACCAAAATTTTAAAATATCAGCGCCATTTTGAAATTATTTATTAATTAACCGATTTCGTTCCAAATCGATATTTAGGGCTCCCTGGGATTTCAATACAGGAAGCTGTTACCAAAATTTAAATCAGCGCCATTTTGAAATTCTTTGTCAATTGGCCGATTTCGTTCAAAATCGATACTTAGGGCTCCCTGGGATTACAAAACAGGAAACTGGTACCAAAGTTTTAAAAAACCAGCGCCATTTTGAAATGCTTTGTTAATTGACCGATTTCGTTCAAAATCGATACATATGACTCCCTGGGATTACAAAACAGGAAACCGATGCCAAAATTTAAAAAATCGGCGCCATTTTGAAATTCATTGTTTATAACAGATTTCGTTCAAAATCGATATTTAGGACTCCCTGGGATGACAGAACAGGAAACTGGTACCAAAATTTTAAAAAATCAGCGCCATTTTGAAAAACTTTGTTAATGGACCGATTTCGTTCAAAATCGATATTTAGGGTTCCCTGCGATTACAAAACAGAAAACTGCTACCAAAGTTTTAAAAAATCAGCGCCATTTTGAAATTCTTTGTTAATTGACCGATTTCGATCAAAATCGATATTTAGGGCTCCCTGGGATCACAAAACTGATACAAAAGTTTTAAAAAATCAGCACCATTTTGAAATTCTTTAATAATTGACCGATTTCGTTCAAAATCGATATTTAGGGTTCCCTGCGATTACAAAACAGAAAACTGCTACCAAAGTTTTAAAAAATCAGCGCCATTTTGAAATTCTTTGTTAATTGACCGATTTCGTTCAAAAACGATATTTAGGGCTCCCTGGGGTTACAAAACAGGAAACTGATACCAAAGTTTAAAAATCAGCGCTATTTTGAAATTATTTGTTAATTGACCGATTTCATTCAAAATCGATACTTAGGGCTCCCTGGGATTAAAAAACAGGAAACTGGTACCAAAATTTTAAAAAAATCAGCGCCATTTTGAAATTATTTAATTTATAACCGATTTCGTTCAAAATCGATATTTAGGACTCCCTGGGATTACAGAACAGGAAACTGATACCAAAGTTGTAAAAAATCAGCGCCATTTTGAAATTCTTTGTTAATGGACCGATTTCGATCAAAATCGATATTTAGGGCTCCCTGGGGTTATAAAACAAGTAACTGATACCAAAGTTGTAAAAAATCAGCGCCATTTTGAAATTCTTTGCTAATTGACTGATTTCGTTCAAAATCGATATTTTAGGATCCCTGGGATTGCAAAACAGAAAACCGGTACCAAAATTTTAAAATATCAGCGCCATTTTGAAATTATTTATTAATTAACCGATTTCGTTCCAAATCGATATTTAGGGCTCCCTGGGATTTCAATACAGGAAGCTGTTACCAAAATTTAAATCAGCGCCATTTTGAAATTCTTTGTCAATTGGCCGATTTCGTTCAAAATCGATACTTAGGGCTCCCTGGGATTACAAAACAGGAAACTGGTACCAAAGTTTTAAAAAACCAGCGCCATTTTGAAATGCTTTGTTAATTGACCGATTTCGTTCAAAATCGATACATATGACTCCCTGGGATTACAAAACAGGAAACCGATGCCAAAATTTAAAAAATCGGCGCCATTTTGAAATTCATCGTTTATAACAGATTTCGTTCAAAATCGATATTTAGGACTCCCTGGGATGACAGAACAGGAAACTGGTACCAAAATTTTAAAAAATCAGCGCCATTTTGAAAAACTTTGTTAATGGACCGATTTCGTTCAAAATCGATATTTAGGGTTCCCTGCGATTACAAAACAGAAAACTGCTACCAAAGTTTTAAAAAATCAGCGCCATTTTGAAATTCTTTGTTAATTGACCGATTTCGATCAAAATCGATATTTAGGGCTCCCTGGGATCACAAAACTGATACAAAAGTTTTAAAAAATCAGCACCATATTGAAATTCTTTAATAATTGACCGATTTCGTTCAAAATCGATATTTAGGGTTCCCTGGAAACACTAAATAGGAAACTGATACCAAAGTTTTAAAAAATCAGCGCCATTTTAAAATTCTTTGTTAATTGACCGATTTCGTTCAAAATCAATATTTTAGGATCCCTGGGATTACAAAACAGAAAACCGGTACCAAAATTTTAAAATATCAGCGCCATTTTGAAATTATTTATTAATTAACCGATTTCGTTCCAAATCGATATTTAGGGCTCCCTGGGATTACAAAACAGGAAACTGGTACCAAAGTTTTAAAAAACCAGCGCCATTTTGAAATTCTTTGTTAATTGACCGATTTCGATCAAAATCGATATTTAGGGCTCCCTGGGATCACAAAACTGATACAAAAGTTTTAAAAAATCAGCACCATATTGAAATTCTTTAATAATTGACCGATTTCGTTCAAAATCGATATTTAGGGTTCCCTGGAAACACTAAATAGGAAACTGATACCAAAGTTTTAAAAAATCAGCGCCATTTTAAAATTCTTTGTTAATTGACCGATTTCGTTCAAAATCAATATTTTAGGATCCCTGGGATTACAAAACAGAAAACCGGTACCAAAATTTTAAAATATCAGCGCCATTTTGAAATTATTTATTAATTAACCGATTTCGTTCCAAATCGATATTTAGGGCTCCCTGGGATTACAAAACAGGAAACTGGTACCAAAGTTTTAAAAAACCAGCGCCATTTTGAAATGCTTTGTTAATTGACCGATTTCGTTCAAAATCGATACATATGACTCCCTGGGATTACAAACCAGGAAACCGATACCAAAGTTTAAAAAATCGGCGCCATTTTGAAATTCTTTGTTAATAACCGATTTCGTTCAAAATCGATATTTAGGACTCCCTGGGATAACAGAACAGGAAACTGGTACCAAAATTTTAAAAAATCAGCGCCATTTTGAAATTCTTTGTTAATGGACCGATTTCGTTCAAAATCGATATTTAGGGTTCGCTGGGATTACAAAACAGAAAACTGCTACCAAAGTTTTAAAAAATCAGCGCCATTTTGAAATTCTTTGTTAATTGACCGATTTCGATCAAAATCGATATTTAGGGCTCCCTGGGATCACAAAACTGATACAAAAGTTTTAAAAAATCAGCGCCATTTTAAAACTCTTTGTTAATTGAGCGATTTGGTTCAAAATCGATATTTTGGGGTCCCTGGGATTTCAATTCAGGAAACTGTTACCAAAATTTTAAAAATTCAGCGCCATTTTGGAATTATTTGTTAATTTACCGATTTTTTCAAAATCGATATCTGAGGATCCCTAATATCACAAAACAGGAAACTGGTACAAAAATTTTAGAAAATCTGCGCCATTTTGAAATTACTTATTAAAATTAACCGATTTCGTTCAAAATCGATATTTAGGACTCCCTGGGATTTCAATACAGGAAACTGTTACCAAAATTTAAATCAGCGCCATTTAGATATTATTTGTTATTGTAGCGATTTCGTTCAAATTCGATATCTGAGGATCCCTAATATCACAAAACAGGAAACTGTTACCAAAATTTATAAAATCAGCGTCATTTTGAAATTTACCGGTTTCGTTCGAACCTTTTCGATGAACAAACTTATTTTTGTGATCTTCCCTTTTTTAATTTTCCTTTTCTAATCCCATATTTTTTGCATAAAGCTGAAACTCCACCACCCATCCTTCAAAATTTGAGACTAACACGGCCCGCGAGCTGCTTTAGCAGCTCGCGCACAGAGCGAAACACTAGTAGATAATATATAGATTGATAGATAGATAGATTCTTTATTGCCACACAAACGTAAAGTAAACGACAGCATACAGCGTTAATAAATTAAATGTCATTGACGGCAGCAATCATATTCTCAAGAAAACGAAGGGAAAACGATGATTTGTTCTGTCGCGGTCGCTTAGTTTGCACGCTTCATACAAAAGTGGACACGGACTTTTTGTTTGCCGATCATTTTTTTTATCTTAGTGTGAACTTACAAAAAAAACGCCAAGTGCGAATTGGCTTACTATCTGCAATGAACTACAGCAAAATAGTCTTCGATTAGATTAGTAGCTTAAACTGTCAAGCTATAGGTACATTTGTCATAGGAACTTGTTCATTGTCGTCTGACTCCATTGATGTAGAATTTTAGTAATGTCTGACTCTCACGCAAAACGAAAGGTCTTGGATCTTGTTGATCAATCGCTGATGCAAAAAGGCCATGGCCTTACGGTTATCCTGTTTGACCGAACGTGGCACTATCTGGGTCAATTTACTTGAAATGAGCAACATACAGTATCTCTATACCGTAGAAAGATGCCCTTGTTTTTATATTAGCGCCATGACACTTTGCTGTGTGAAGAAAACAAGGAAAACCTTATAGCTATTTTTCTCGAATACAAGATACGTTTTAGCAACACAATACTTATATGAAGATGTTTAACGTAATGCATTTAATACCTATCGGCGATAGCTTTTTCACACGTTTTCCACATGAGTAGGTATTTCCTCATAATATGGCTCTTTGAAGCTCGTCATACTATAGCTCGTAAAGCCTTGCAGGACAGGACGAAATACCGCGCAAAACGCTAGAAGTTTCGTAGAAGAAACTTTTTTCTTGTCGCGGTAGTCTGTGCAGCTCGATTTAACATGCGCGCGCGTATAGGTACCTCCGCCAGACAACATTTTTTGTTCGATACTCAGACCTCCACTGCAGAACGAAGGTCTTCTGCACGGATTTCCACAGAACTCAATCTTGTACCTACCGCTTTCTAGATTTTATATAACAGAAGAATCAAAAGTTCCTTTGACTTTTAATTTCTTTTTCCTATTTCTTCTTTTTACATCTTCTTGTCTAACACTGATTATTATTATTGTTACAGTTTACCGCAAGAATTGAGACACGCATACTAACTACTATATTTTTATACTTTATTACCTAATATTTTAATAAATTATATAAAAAATACTTTTTGTTTTATTGACACGCGCGTTTCACGAACGCACAGTGTCTGCGTGTTTTCAATTCAAAAGCAGATTAATGTAGGTAGCATTTGTGGGTTTTAATGGCCACACGATCAAACTTTATCGACGTGTCTGCGCGTTTTTGTCAATAGAAAAGCGTGATAGCAACAATATCATAGAAGGGGTTAATTAATTTGTATTACTATACTCAGGATTTTTTTTTATCCAGTACAAGTTAGCCCTTGGCTGCGATCTTACCTGATGGTAAGTGATGATGCAGTCTAAGATGGTAGCGGGCTAACCTGTTAGGGGCATGGCAGTTATATTAAACCCATTCGCATTCTCCACGGCATCGTACCGGAGCGCTAAATCGCTTGCCACGGTCGAAGCGTCCCACCAGGCCAGACCAGGGAAAATTCAGAAATTGTAAATTTCCAAATTGATCCTGCCGGGGATCCAACCTGGGATGTCAGCACGTTAAGACAACAGCGCTCAACACTGCGCCACGGAGGTCGTCATTTAAATAAAACGTCACGTCTTTGCTTCACGCTCACTAATCGCGTCGTCTGTGCGTAGAAAATACGCCGTGTGCATAGGCTCTAAGATGTAACAAAAGCCGTTATTCTTTAGAAGAAAGGTCAAATCCATACTAATATTATAAATGCGAAAGTGTGTCTGTCTGTCTGTCTGTCTGCTACGCTTTCACGGTCCATCTGTTCAACCCACAGAACATATAATAGAGGTTAGAAAGGCCCTAGTGCAAATTTTGTACGGAAACCGCTGTCGCCGTTTTGATCCCACCATTCTTCACTACTACTAATCTAAACGAATACACACGAGAGTTCCCATGTGTGCGTGAGGCAGAAAAAAGCGCTGCGATTGGCGAAGCTACGCACACTAGTGAAACTTTAAACTTGCGCGTGTTGTCGTGTAAAACAGCAACATACGCTAGGGATTGACTAAAATATTTTTTATCGATGTTTATTTTTCGTACGGTCGACAGCATGTCAATATTCATATTGTTAACTTAAGTTGGACTCTATGTCTGGAGATTTTACTATTTTATTTTAAACTAGCTGATGCCCGCGACTTCGTCCGCGTGGACCAAGTTTTTTCGATTGCCGCGGGAACTCATTAATTTTCCACGATAAAAAGTATGTATGTATATTCTTTATAGCTGATGCCCGCGACTTCGTCCGCGTGGAATAAGTTTTTCAGTTAATTTTCCAGGATAAAAAGTATCCTATATTACTATCCCACGGTATAATCCCCCTATAATGGTGAAACACGTACTTCTTCATATTTTAACGAAAGTCCAAATGCTGTTTCATGGCTATAACTTGAGAAATTAAGGATTTTCATACAAACTCAAATTCCTATTTCACCCCTTCGGGAGTGGAATTTTGAAAAACTGTGAAACACATATGTTTTCATTTTCAACCCGCAAGTACCAAGTTTCATGGCTATAACTTGAGAAATTAAGGACTTTCATACAAACTTTCAACCCCTATTTCACCCCTTCGGGGGTAGAATTTCGGGATAAAAAGTATCCTATGTCCTACCTCGTAGTATGGGCTCAAATCGTGCCAAGTTTGAATTCATTCAGTAGTTTCGGCGTGATGCGCGGCCAAGATACAGACAGACAGACAGATAAAAATGAAAAAAATTACAGATTTGGCTTCAGTATCGAATAATGAGTGACCTCTAAAAAAAATTTTCAAAATATCTTCAATGTACCTACAGAATTGGACCTGTTACAGTTTTATTATAAGTATAGATTAAAAAATGTATGGAGACATAATGATATTTCTTTTGCTTATAACTACTGTTTCTTTATAAGAAATAAATAAAATAAAAAAATAACTATGGTTTACAAATGGTTTTTATTTGAATACATCAACAATATTTAAAACACACTATACAACAAAACCAACAAACACAAAATACTATAACAATATTTCAAACATTTATGATTAAAATCTAAATCTGTAACTATCATTAAAAGTTCATAATAATAAACTCAGAAACAAATAAACTATTTATCGATACGGTGGGAAAATGCTACTCAGCCCTATCGACAAGTTACTCTTATTGGGTAATACCAGGTAACAAGTGGAGTTGATCGTTCATACGCACTACGCTTTACATTGCCGCTCGCGTACATGACTCTGTTGGACCGCGTTGTTCGCACCAGCGATGTACATACAAATTTGCGATCCAGTCACACTAGTGAAGGAAAACATAATGTCTTTAGTATTTTCAATTAAATCATTTAAAATCAAGGCTTAATGTACTTACCGATGAAAAGATATCTTGCCATTAGTCACATTGACATTTTGGCTTCTAGCTCTGCAGGTTATTACCGCGCAAGAAGGCATTATAAACACTTTTTTGCGCGTAAAACTTTCCAAGACAGTCCGCGGCCGACTGAGGTGTGTTTTTGGTACGTTTGAGCGTTCGCTCAATATAGTGGCGCGCGTGACCCGCCCACATCGCCTTTCTAACCTCTATTATATGTTCTGTGGTTCAACCGATTTTGATGAAATTTGGTACAGGGGTAGATTGTATCCCGGGGAAGGACATAGCCTACTTTTTATCCCGGAAAATTAGAGAGTTCCCGCGGGAATCAAAAATCTTAATGAACGCAGACGAAGTCGCGGGAATCATCTAGTATAAAATATAGATCCCTTTGTCGAGAAATAAAAAGATCTTTTCTCGTACCATATTATTATGTGGGAGTTTCATTTGACCCAATCGCTTGAACAAAAGGCAGGAATGATAAATAACTAGATGTATCGATATTTACCTTTTTCTACCAAACACACTGTTTATTGCCAATAGAAATACCTATATTGTATATCAATATACTTGTGCAATTTTGCGAAGTAGGTATTTAATCACGTAAAGTTATGTACCTACACGTATTATCTTAAGATACCTTTTAATGTACCCTAAAAACTCTGTTAATCATAGTATGCAAACCACACACACCTAAAAGGTGTCATTTGTGTGTACCTATTATGAATAAAAATGGACCAATTTGTCCCTTGTTTAGGTACCAGCAGGAAAGAAATGAAATGGTGTCACATTATTTATATAAAATACTCATCATATAAGTAGACGTAACAGAAAATATTTTGTTTCGTTTTTAAAGAGGACGTTTTATAGGTAAGGTCAGCGCCTTAGATGAAACGTTATAGGATTATAATAGGATCAAAATGTTATTACAGTTAAGACTTTAGGTTAGAGCCAATTTTATTGTAATCTGTTTTGGTTGCCAAATAGGTAAAACAAAAATTAAGGGTAGAATATCTCAAATAACAATACACACATAAATACATTTTATAAGCGCCTGTAAAGTAGACTTATTATTATCATATTTATTCTATTTCAACCACATAAGAAAAAGAAAGGAGAAGGATATCTACAAAATGCGGTCTTATCGCTTTATGTTTTGATAAATGACATTATATTCATAAGCACCACATCGTAAGCTCATTTTTCAACATAATCTTTGAGGAAACCCCTACAAAAGAAAGTACACAAATTAGAAATGAAAACCAGAGCTCATATTTTATTTAAAAAAATAGGTCAATACATCGATATTAAAAAATCTCACAGGAATAGACGAGTAGGTAGCAGCAAACAAAAGGCAGTTTATTGGAATCGATTGGAATGGAATAAAGGGTAAATACGCAGCTGTGTACACAGGTCTATAAATAAAAAGGTCTCATACCGTCGATCATGTTTGTACGGGACTGAATTTCACTTCGAATATGAATGCCTCAAAGCCGGCGTAGGCTTAGTGATAGAGACCCGTTGGCATCCTTTGGGTATGGAACCTTGAAAATTGATTGATTAGTTTTTAAGAACTGGAAGTTTAATTCGCTATAATCCGCCACAATAGGTAAATCTATGTGGTACAGTGTGTATCTTGCGATATTCAGGATTCACTACATCACACAAATCTTGCAAATTATTCTCAACGCACGTTTCACTCCGACACCGGAGCATCTTCAGGAGGTGTTGACTCTACAATGCACGACAAATGCAATGATGACGAATGCAATTTCTTTCATTATCATGGACTTCCGCAAAGTATAACGCCTGCTTCTATCCAAATTACTTTTCCACTGTACCTGATGTACCTAATTAGCTACTCCTAATATTGGGTAGAGACTGAGTGGGAAACTTATGGAACAGGGGGACTTGTCCTCACTAATATGGTTGTATTGAACTTACCATAACATGACCTGACTACCTACCATGACTGCCTCGTTGGTCTATAAGTGGTTGGCATGTTCAACTGTGGCCGACGTGGTCCCGGGTGCGAGTTCGGGACGGGCCATAACTAGCCCGGATAGCATAACTAGCATAAGGAAGTTGGCGGTGCTCCACCCCCGTGCCTCGGAATCGGAAAGCACGTTAAGCCGTCGGTCCCGGTTATTATCACTAACATGATTATAGTCGTTAAAACCCGCCAACCCACATTGGAGCAGCGTGGTGGGTCTAAGCTCCAATTCCCTCTCTCCTATGAGAGTGGAGGCCTGTGCCCAGCAGTGGGACGTCAATGGGCTGCAGTGGTGGTGGTGGAACTTACCATAATATGGCAACCTCAGTACTCATTCGCAACTAGACTCATTTGATGTCTTCTGTCCAGTTGTCCACCTAGATGGGATCTGCGGTTTCCGGTGAGTAGTACAAACCAAATACCAAAACCTCGAGACTCTTATTAAGGCGGCGGGGTAACTGTTTAGATATTTTTATTGTAATATAATTTATAGTTAGCGCCAATCAAATAGTCATCTCTGAGCTGAGGTGCGAGTGCTTATTTGTGTATTTGTATTGAAAGTATATAAATTTAATGTGCAAATTAATTATTATTAATTTTATTACTTAATTTTTATATGCGTGTGTGTGTTTAATTCAATATGTAACTTGAACATTTTAATTAAGTGTTTCAGTATAAAGGCTATTTTACTTTATTTTATTTTATATGAAATCAAGAAAAATACCGAGGACAATTATTTAATTACCTACTTTTTCTCCGTCAAAAACTAGGCATTTGATAATAAAAATATATCTAAAATTTCCGTAATTCCATCGTCAAGATTGGCCACATTAATTATGTATTGTTAAAAGTACTGCTACAATCATTGAAAATTTTATGGACTAAGTATTGTGAATGAATCAGTGTGAAAGAGAGCGAAACTTAAGTTACCTCGCCGCCTTAAATATAAAACATATTATTAGGGCCTGGACAGGATGTCGGAGGGGAACGAGGTTTTGTCCTGTTCGCTAGTGTGTGCGGTGCATAAATTATGAATGACGCGGACGTTATTTCCGCCCCCACCAGATATTTTTTGTTGACACTTACTTCAGCTGTTGTAACAACTCAATTTGTTGTTTCACTAAAATCGGTTCAATTAAATTCTCTTAAATTTATTTCAATAATAGGGAATTCGTTCGGAAATAAAAATACATAAGACGAATATACATAATCTATGATAGAGTTTATTACTTTCAATTATTAGGACGTAAACATAGTGCACATTTTGAATAAGAAAAGATAATCTTCATAAAAATATTTATATACTTAATACACATATTTTATGTAACTATCTACTTATATTATTATATGATTTAAAATATATTTTATTTATTAAGTACGTATTAATAAATAATTAATCTTAATAAATATTTTAATTTTTATTTTACTACGAAGAAATAATTATAATAATCTAACTTCAAAATATAGGTACCTAAGTTCTGCCTCTATTAAATGTATTTGGGTAACAAACATAACAAAGAAAAGATTTCTAATGAATTCTGAAGTAACCAAAAGGTTCAGATACTTTAAATTTAAATGAACGATACCTACGTTTTAACATCAATATTATCTTTAACAACAAAGACTCTCGTATACCTACTAAATATTATCATAATGTAAATTAAAAAATTGTTAGTTTTAGAAAATCTTAAGATTTTTAAAGCGGCTCACATTACGTTGAGAGATTTTCTTCTAAAATAGTCTTAAAATTAATAATATCATTAGATTTTTTATTATAAATATTAAAATAACTTTTGTTAGTATTTCAATTTAAATATTTAAATAAGGGACGCCTGCACAAGGACATTTAAAAACTGATTTAGTAATACTGTCACTGTTTGGCAACAGCATTAATTTGCGGTTGCCAAAAAGTGACAACATTAAAAAATTTAATTAAATCCATTATTAAGAAGCAACTGCAAGTGGGCCTAAACCGTATGTCCATGGCCATCCTTTTATCATAATATCTTTATTTATTTATTGATTTAGTGATTTATTAAATAATATCCTCGGTACGCTTACAGCAATGCCAAAACGCATACCGAGTCAGGAATGACAAATTAATATTTAATTAATATTAACTTTAGTATAGCTACACACTGAATATTTTAGCAAAGTAAGATTGTCGTACTAGGTATCACGTGTCAGGTACTTTAAAATTGTGCCAAATAGCGAACTCGAATTAATATCAAATACCCATGAAAGTATAAAGTACCTATAGACCGTAGGTACCACCTACTTCCATGCTAAAGACCTCATTGTAGTATACTGGTTGTCGTGCGTCGCAATCGCAACATTCGCGTCGTCACGATATCTTTTGTGAGCTTTTAGTATTTACTCGTTGTCATAAGTGAGCGACCGATGCGACACAATGGTATCTACGCGATACGACTCCATGTAAAATGACAATCTTAAATGTCTAAACGAAAACGTAGACCACGTGAAGGGGCAGCCACCATTTGATACTGTCGCGTCGCACAGTTTCGCATCACGAACTCCTGTCACAGTATTCACGGCACGATTGCGTATCCTTATTTGTAACGCATATCTATACAGTCGCGGTCTGAAAATGTTTACCAATTTTCAAATCAGGTTCTTTATAACACTGTGTTCAGTAAGGTCTAAAATAGGGTTGTAACGAAACCTCGCCTGCGCCTCCGTAAATGCGGAACTTTCGCAAGAAATCGTACCACCGCTTCCGCATCCGCCTCCGCCGTTTTTTTGCGGAGTTGTAACGGAGGTTTATTTACGTTGACTTACAATGCGAGAGGTACAAATCGAAGCAGGGGGCGTCAGTTACACCATTACAACAAGCAAAAACTGAACTAACTGAAACTGTCCTTAGAAGAATCCTCAAAAAAAAAACAAATGTGGGATTCATCGCATCCTAGAGCACAGAAAATGGACGATGTGATCGGAGAAATCCACCTCCGCCTCCGCCTCCGTTAACCTCCGAATCCGCGGAGGTAAAGCACCTTCACCTCCGCATCCGCCTCTGCTTCCGTTAAGAACGCATCCGTTACAACCCTAGTCTAAAATACCAAAACAAGGAATTTGTAATGACTTTATTTATAACATCATTTCCTAATATCAAGTTTGATACGGCATCATGATTCATAACATTTGTTAAAGTGACATTTATTATAAAAAAAATATAATTATTAAAAAGATTTTCTGTCTTGTCCTACTGCAGCGGTAGCGGTGGTTTAAAGATGATAATCTAAGCTCTGATCGAATCACATGTCGAGCTTCTGACACAGAAGTGTGCATGCAATTATGAACCTTAAGGAGATAAACATTTTCAGACCGCGACTATACATTATACACGCACTAACGTTCCCAGTTCACAAATTAGCTCCCAAACATGAGTTTACACTTGGGTCTGTTCGAGTACTTATGTCTGAACGAAGCGACGATGCTCTGGTAGCGTCTATGGTTCATTCTCTCAGCCCGGTTGTGTCGGGTGCCGGCCTTGGTGACGGCTGCGTGGCAGAGGAACCCGCCGTCTAACACCACCATCCTGTACTCTTGCAGGCACATTTCTAACATCTGTTTTTGGAATAGAACAAAAACATATAGTTAATAATCATAATCATAGCCTTTATTGCTGAATAATTTTTTTTTTTACAATAATATGTTGTTGTTTTTAACAAATTTTTTTTTACTGAACATCAGCTTATCCTGCGACATAGGCCTCCTCCAGAGCCTTCCAGAACTTCCTCTCCTGTGTTGTTCGGCGCCATGTAGCACCAGCCACCACTCTTAAATCATCTTCCCATCTTTTCCTTTGCCTTCCTTTACATTTTTTCAAAAACATATAGTTAGCGCCAATCAAATAGTCGTCTCTGAGCGGATGTGCGAGTGCTTTTTTACACATCTCTCTGCACACTTACGTACTGTCGAATTCAACGTAAGTACATACTACGCGTGAAAATATGCTAACAACGCGTCTTGCGGTCTACTTCAGACGCTACTAAATGATTGGCGCCAACTTTAAGTACTTCATATTATAGGAATTTAAATTCGCTTTCGAAGTGTAGATAATATGTTTTTTTTTTATTCCACTACAAGTTAACCCTTGACTGCGATCTCACCTGATGGTAAGTGATGATGCTTTCTAAGATGGTAGCGGGCTAATAAAGCGGGCGGGGCATCATACCGGAACGCTAAATCGCTTGGCGGTACGTCTTTGCCGTTAGGGTGGTAACTAGCCACGGCCGAAGACTCCCACCACTGACCAGAGAGAGAGAGCCATTTCACGCGGTAACGAAACGATCAACGCCTAGCGACGTCCTCCATAATACGCATGCAAATGCGTCGGTATGCTAAAGACGTTAGCATCAAAAGTTTAACTCCAAAACCAAAATTAAAATAAAACACAAATAAATAGTAACAGTCTTCTTTAATAAATAAAACTCAAAAAAAGACAATATAAATATAAATCGTATGAACTCGAATAGGGTTATTTTAAAAGCATTTTTGTTTTTTCTCTGTGTCTCTGTACTTTTTCATGAATTTCAAAGCCGATAGGTAGTATCCATAGTTGTTTACCAAAGCTGCGTGATACCTTGCACGTTTCTTTATTTTCATGCGTATTACCCGATGCGTGTGACACAAGAATCCTCCATCGAGGATTACCAATCTGTACTTCTGGAGACACATTTCGAGCATCTAGGAAATGGATGATGGTTAAAAAAAATAAAAGGAAAATAAATTAAACAAACGTATAAAAATTTGCATTCACACGCCGCGTATTTATCAGGTCGTATCGACTTGCGATAAAACTTTCAGAACTCGATTCCATTGCTATTTCAAAAACAATTTCTGCAATATACCTATTTGGCCTTAAAACTAAGCTAAAGTGGAGTTGCTGGGACTGTTTATACAGAGCATTTATTAAAGTGCAATTAATACTAGCCAAAGCTAAATTAATTACCAGTGCAAGTTTAATTGCCAATAGCAACTTGACCTTACACAGAGTAACCACAATTTTCGCTCATCTAATTCCAAGCCAAGTCGAACTAACATTGCAACAACGCATCCTATCCCTTTGTTTCCAAATAAACGATGCTCAAACAATGTATTCGCGAACTAGCTATTGCTTTATGACATTACAACAACAAAGTTCCATACTGCTCGGAAACTTCATTAACTAAACAATAGAATAGAGAAAACTGAAACTTTATTAGCCAGATGATTGCGATTGTGAATTCAAAGTTTAGTGTAGTTTGATTTACTTTGTGCAGGGAACACAATCGGTTTTATGATTAACTAGCTGATGCCCGCGACTTCGTCCGCGTGGATCGAGGCTTTTCGGTTCCCGCGGGAACTCCTTAATTTTCCGGGATAAAAAGTAGCCTATGTGTTATTCCAGACTATAATCTATCTCTGTGCCAAATTTCATCCAGATCCGTTCAGCCGTTGGGGCGTGATTGAGTAACAAACATCCATACATCCATTACATCCATACATCCATACATCCATCCAAACTTTCGCATTTATAATATTTATTTGATTAATTTTACGAAATGAATTCAAGATAGGAATTATATTATTTTTGTTAAAATTTTGGTAAATTAATTTAGGAGCGTTTCTACGTCAAAAATAGCATGTGAAACGAATTAAATAAATTTTATTATTTTACCACTTAATTTAAAACTAATCAGAAGTGCACTCAAAGGACAATACCTTTATTTATGATTGCAGATTAAATCAAATGAACATTTAAAAAAAAAAATCACCTGAGTCATTTTGTCCTGCTTTCCTTCCCAAGACAACATTTCGCTGTACCAGGGCTCGTTCTTGGTGCCGAAGTAAAGGGGCTCCCATCTGTGGTACGGGTACTCTCTTCGGGCGATCAGCGTTGGCTGAAATTATGTCTTCTTAAGAACACTATGTAACTACTATTAGCATCTAGGTAGGTATTAGGTACTACGACTAGCAGCACTAGAATCTCTAGACTCGACAATCTGTTACCAAAGGATTTTAGGGTAAGAAAGAAAGATAGAAAAACAGTTTATTCACCAGCGGTGTCACAGACAAATTTAGATACAAATGTAACACTTTCGTCTGTGACACCACCCAGAAAAGGCGTGCAGTTCAGCATTTTGCCTTGCGTAATATTATACTAAAAATGCATACAAAGAAGGCTGATTTTCAGCTGAGA
Organism: Erebia ligea; assembly: GCA_917051295.2. Taxonomy (NCBI): domain Eukaryota; kingdom Metazoa; phylum Arthropoda; class Insecta; order Lepidoptera; family Nymphalidae; genus Erebia; species Erebia ligea. The sequence continues at coordinate 8,572,770 of OU785241.1, forward strand.
CCCCGGGTACTTTTGGCCACATCCCCCGACGCCAGCCTAGTTATTTGGATAGACTTGCGAAGGCAAAATACCACACGGCCATTCAATTAGGTGCTGGTCTGACTAGGTCAAGTCGCTCACAGACCATCAACTGAAAATTGAAAATGAAAATGATTTACCTATTTCATGTAGGACAACTTGTGCCACTTATGATAAGTCGTAAGAATCTACCACCGGTTCGGAAAGGTAATTCTACTGAGAAGAACCGGCAAGAAACTCAGCAGTTGCTCTTTTCAAAATCAGAAAAATGTAACAATTTGTATATACATACTTAATATAAAAAACAATACGCTACGTTACAAGTAGGTATTACACTGACTTGTGGGTTGCTGGATGCGAAGCCGGTTGCTTCCATGCAACTTTGTCATCGAGAAAATCATATAGACTATAATACCCTCGACTTAACAGATGCTGTTACTTTTACACTTACAAACATAATGTGAAGTATGTGAGTGGAGTAAAGATCTAGCCCCACTACATAGGCACAGAGATGCAATACAAACTCATACAAATAGTATTTTCCGCTACATGCCGCGCCGCTCCGTGCATCTGAAGTGGGGCTAGACCTTCGGAGTGGAGGGATCGTTACGAAAAGCGTCACGAAAACACTTATTTGTGAACACAACTTTCCACGTTTGTGGAGCTATTATGAAGATGGCAGAGTTATTTTATTTGACAATGCACTACCAAAACATAGAACTGCGGTTTGGTGTCCAAATCATCCTTATTAGTAGTTAAACTATCATCCATACTAAATCAACCTGGTTATGACCCGAACTTAACCCATTGAATTTTGAATATTATTTGTTGAAACTACTGTACTAGATAAAGTGTTACAATGTACCTACAACTTAAGATCGATTTTGTAACCTAATAAACTTAATCTATATGTAATAATAACAATAGGATAAAATTCCAATCCAAAAACTTACTACATAGGTACAGAAAAGGCCAAACAAATGTTAGAAATCACAATAATCTTTCTCCGGACATTTCACACGCAATCTAGCTCTATATTTTCTAAACCATATTTTACAGGCGTTGTCAAAGCAATCCATCAAACAATATTTTAAACGGTCGAACCATGCCAAAAGGAAGCCATCTGTATCTGTCGGCGGACTTGATTGAAGTGGCACTGAGTTAGACGGGAGGCAATTGGATTTTGCAAAATAGTTGACTATTTATGAGAAAAGATTAAATTTGTATACGCTGTAAATGCAAAACACTCAGGGATCCGTAGCAAACAAAATAACCATTATAGTTCCATAAAGTGCATCTGTCTGTTTTCCTGCGTGCCATATATCTTTCCAACCGATTTTGACGAAACTTATCCCGGGAAATTAAAGAGTTGCCGCGGGAATAAAAATTTCATTCATGTGGACGAAGTTGCGGGCATCACTTAGTAGTATTATAAAGATTTCAAAATAATAAAAAAAAATAGAGCCTCTTCTCTATATCTCAACAGATACTGTATATCTTGTTTGATTTCCTCTCCCCAAAGGTTGTCTGGAAGAGATTGCTTTAGCAATAAGACCGCCTTTACACCCTTCTATTGTATCTTTTTATCTTTTTGTTTATTGTCTTTGTTCTAAGTGTGTGCAATAAAGAGTTCAACTATCTATCTCAATTATTGTAAATTATAAAAAATCATTTGGATGTATTGTATTCTTGCTCATTGGCCATTGCAGAAAAACCATTGCGAACAACAACCTTGCACTAGCGGTACGTCTACCCGGAGGCTCAATTCCCGCACCTTGGGATCCAATGTCTATCAGTTCTTCGAATTAGGTATGATCCCTGCCCATAGTTATGTTGGTTAAGGCGAACACACACTACGGCCAGGACAGGACAATAAGTCTGCGCAAAACGCCAGTATCGTATGAGAAACACGATTCGACCTGTCACGGTAGTCTGAGCAGCCCCATATAAAACTGCGCATAAGAAATTGTCCGCCAGACGAATAATATTTGTTTCCACAGTACGTTTATCTTATACGACTACACGATTTATTCCACCAACCTCAACTCCAGTGGGTGATGGTCTCAACAGCCAGGACTGCAGTCCAGGAAACCGTTGACAGTGGGCACACACCTTCTGATGGAAATACTTCGCGCGGTTTTCGCTCATTAAACTGACCAACCTGTTCGGAAATAAAATTATAGTACAAAAACCTTACTGAACTTGTCAATGTAACAGGGGAGCAAACATAGTCGCACCATATGGTTCCTTTTCGTTACCATTTTGGTATGGAAACCAACAATGCCATTTCCTTGTAAGTGGACAGGATTTTGATATAGACCTTATAATATATAAGTTCTTTATTAATACTACCAAACCTTTATATCTATCGTAAAACTTTGCCGCTTCATTTTGTTTCAATTTTATGGTACGACCATGTTGGCGGCTTAAAATTTTATGAACCACAACGAAGTTACGATATCATTTCATAGGTAATTTACATTTACCAGAGAATTTAAGCAAACTTTAGCAGAAGCCAAAGTATCATTATACCCAATGATTTATATTGTGTCTAAGTACGTAATCTTGCCCTTCGCCTACGAAAAGTTTTAATGATGATAAACGAATCCATCTTTGTCTTCTTTTACAGTATCATTTCATAGTTTATTAACCTTTTGCATTTACCAAAGAAAAACCAAGCTTTAATAGAAGCTAAAGTATCATTATACCTAAATCCTTTTACGTCATCTTGCCCTTCGCCCACGTTCCTCCCACACGATAGTCTTTAAATCCATTCTAAGATTCAAAGTTATACATTCTACAGTCTACACTCTACACTATAGATTTAATATGGTTAAGTACACTTATCCATTTACCAGATGCACTCCAAAAGGGTGTCCTTAAAAGGATGACAGGGTGCTTATTACCCACAGTACATTTGCTCATTGTTAAATACAATAGCTCGTACATGCAGGTACTCAGAACACTAAAAGTATCATTTATCAACTTACGTGTCTTTGTCACGAGGTATTTCCGTCCCCTTTTCAACTTCGAATAGCGGCACTACAAAGACCGTCTTAGCGAATATACGTCCCTCGTCCCGTTTCTTATCCCCCATAAGTTTCCTCACCATTGTCAGAAATTTCGTCGCTAATCCGTCACTCGGTACAAACTCTATGTCCGATACAATGAAATAGTTCGTCTTAGAAGCATTGCGTGCTACGTTTCTGCCCACATTGATGGGGTATATCAAATTGTTTTCTCGTCTAAACGTCTGTATATCGAAATCTGCCAATCCAGAACAGTCAGCGAATATTAGTTCCGGTACAGTTTTCTGTTTCTGCATCTTAGCCATCATCCTTTCTATCTTCTTCTTTCTTACCCACTGTATATACTCTGCTCTAGTTTTGTTGTTTAAATTCCTGTACCGATCTAATTTCCTCGCCAACAACTCTTCTGTTGTCGTGTTTTTAGTAGTGGTAGGAATTTCTACTGTCGATACAATGGGTTTTAAAATCTTTGTCAGCGTTGGCGAATATCGTTTAGGATAAAAAAGGTGAAGAGATACTTTGGACATGGCAGAATAACATCGGCAAAGTTGGTTCATTATTTGCATCGTGATATCTATATCATAATTCGGCACGAAGACAGCCAAACTAATAGGTCCGTCCCAGTATCTCGCTATTTCTGCAATGTGGTAAATAAATTCTGGGGTTGCTTGAGTGGCGTACGTAACAGCATTATACTTTGAATGGTTCGCAAACGCTGTGCCTTGAACAGCATTGTATATTACCCGGTATGCGCTTTGAAAATCTCCTTCTGGAGTAGAGTATACTGGGATGTGTTTCCAATTAAGGGTTTCTGGAAGGCCATAGTTAAAGTGGCAATAGCTGATGTTTTCGTTGGGCTGTTGTCCTGCCAGAAACGCACCAGGTCTATAGTCAAAGTCACCTACCCTCGCAGCAAAATGGGGCATATCTTGATGTCTGTAGGCATACAGTTGCAGGATTATCGTCAGGACGAGTATGAAGGATGCAATGAGAAGGATGGTTGAATGCCTCCGTGACAAACGGTAAGAATAAGCTCCACATATATGCAGGCATCTCGACATTTTTATTGCACATTGTCAATAACATTAATTCTACAGAATTGTCCTTTTATAATTGAACTCATAACATCTGCTGTTCTGTTATGCTCTCCATGTTTCGGTAATTTGTTAAAAGGAAAATAATCCGTATATCTCATAGGTTTATTATCACATTATTAATTTATTATTGCTTTATCGCTATAAGTCTGATAGTTTGCCGGTGTAGTCTAAACGTGGCACAATTTACAAACAATACACAAAGAACACAGTAACCTATATTTTTCACAACTGAAACGTATTTATAAAACACTTATAATTTTTTGGGACAATAATCTCACTCTATCGTTTGGAAATAACAGTTACCTATAGATCACTTTTATAATATTAATTAAACCAAAAACAATAAAATTGCTTGAAATTATTTTCTAGACAGCAAACATCACTTTGACAGCTGCGCACGCCGGAACGCAAAACTGATGCGCAATGGTGCTTCAAAGAAATCAATATCCGTCCGGTATGAATTTTTTTTTCGCCAAAAAAAAACCTGCAGAAGTTTCTCATCAAATATTAGCTATGTTTGTTTGTTTGTTTTAAAATTTTACTTCTTTATTGCAGATAAAATACAATGTACAAGGGCGAACTTAATACCTAGAGGTATTCTCTTCGAGTAAACCAATTTGATGAAATATCTGAAGAATAGTTATTCTAAGCTGAAGAACCTTGAAGAACTTTCAAATCACTATCCGCAATGATGTTCAGATATAATTTTATGTAAAAATCAAAATGGTTATATAATTGACTATCCGTTTCAAGTTTACGTTTAATGTAGAAATAATATTTGCTTCGGGGGGTTAAAAGTAGAGGAAATGACAGGTAGGTATATCTAGCTGTAAAGTAAAATTCTAATTGAGGAGTGCCAAGTCTGAGCGCCAAGCCACGCAAACTTAATTTAAACTTTCTTTTCATGTTTTTCTGTCAAGTAAATATGAATAATTACTATCTCTCATTAATAGACTGTCCATCTTTCATAAAATAATTATATTTACTGCTTATGCAAAGTCATTGCCATCTTTTATAGATTTTTAAGACAAGTTTGGCCTTTGTTTGCGATCTCACCAGTGAGTGAAAATGCAGTCTTGGTTGGAAGTGGGCTAGCCTGGATTTTTTTTATCGATTACAACTTAGCCCTTGACTGCGATCTCACCTGATGGTAAGTGATGATGCAGTCAAAGGTGGTATCGGGCGAACCTGTTAGGAGTATCTATGGAAGTTATATTTAATCATAATCGGTTTCTATACGGCATCGTACTAGCCACGGCCGAAGCTGTCCACCAGACCAGACCAGAGATTCCCAAATTGACCCTGCCGGGTATCGAACTCCGGACCTCCCACGTTGAGACAACAGCGCTGCACCAGGCAGGTCGTCAAAATAATTGAAATAGTTCCATGCGGTTTACCGTGTAATGAAGACCATAAATCGTCGCTATCCGGCAATGTACCAAAACTCTAATTCAAAAATCTCTTAGGTGAAAGGCTTTGCCGGTAGTGTGGTGATTAGCCTCCGCTAAGCTCCTCTCTAGACCAGATCAAAGACAATTATTGGGTATTTGACAACTAGTCAAATCAGCAACTTTTTTTAAACGTTAAAACGCGTGCTTGTTTTTAGTATGGGATTTTGTATAAAATACCGCATTGTGACGTCATCAAAATAACAAACAGGGGACGTCCCCTGTTAGTTTTATTGAGTTTTATTGAGTAGTAGTCCAATACTCTGCCATTTTCCTCTGCTAGGCTTCTTCTCATTAAAATAGCACAACGCTCAGCCACGAGAAAAACAAAGAGAAGAGGAATTTACACTACATAGCATTGAAAAATGTGGTAGTCGGAGAATGTATGTAACCGCAAATTAACTTTTGTTTTCTCCTTAGTATCCTATCTTAGTTTAAAATATCTGTTTATTTTGAACTAAGATAGTTGTTTTAAGATTCAATATTGTACGTGCAAACCTAATTTTATTTTACTTTTTATTTTCAACAAAACTGGAATAAATAGACGCTTTTCGAGTTAAAATTATTAATTACTAGCTGATACCCGCGACTTCGTCCGCGTGGATCGAGGTTTTTTGGTTTCCGCGGGAACTCTTTGATTTTCCGGGATAAAAAGTGGTATATGTGCTATTCCAGACTATAATCTACCTCTGTGCCAAATTTTGTCCAGATTCGTTCAGCCATTTTGGCGTGATTGAGTAACTTCCATCCATATATCCATCCATCCATCCAAACTTTCGCATTAATAATAATTAACATTAGTATAAATTGGACTATGCAACATTGCCAACAGATCTTTGCTCAATTTTACATCTAATAAAAATTTCACGTCACTCTCATATCATAATAATAATTACAAACGTTATTCCAAGGATGTTTCCTTCAAATATTCCAGCAAAAGCCATTGAAAAGCGCTGAGAAACGTCGTGAAGCGTTGACGTCGAGTGACACACACCGACGTTTACATTTTAACTTCGTTCCGTTCACGCCGCGACTGACATGAGATGTAAATTGGAAGGCAAAGCGTGACTGCAATGAAAATTTTACTCCGTATACCCAGGTGCGAAGTTTCACAAGCGTACATCGTGGCAAACATGTTGTTTTCAAAGAAATTGTAATTGTTAAGTTTGAGCACGTTAACTAAGTTGTCAAGTTTACCTAATTATTTTAGTAATGCTTTGATACGTATACAAACCTATTATAATATTGTGTGGTTGTTATCATTTCTAATTAATTTTAGTTTTCGGTTAAGTGTCTTTATCTGCTAGAAAATTATGAGGCTAAAGAGCGTTGCCGAGACTATGCCGATTCACACATGCTTTATAACTATTATTTTTTTTTCCTCTTAAGTTGATAAAAGCTCGTTGCTTATAGGTACCTAGTTAGTTTGGCATACTTAGGCCCACTTGCACAAGGACTCCTAAATTGATTTAGTTAAATATTTTAATGCCGTCCCTTTTTGGCAACTACAATATGCATTTGCCAAAAAGGGACAGCATTACAATATTTAACTAAATCAGTTTAAATGTCCTTGTGCAAGCGGCCCTTACAGAGCATTTTAATTAAACATTAAGCTTCGTTGAATTCGCCTTTGCGATTTCTAATAGTTTTAACCTCATTTCCCTAAAAGTTTGGTGCTTTGATGTTCCACTTCCGGAACCTGAACGTCTGATCCGGAACTCGATAATTTTAAGTTTTTTGCACGCCATCGTTATATGGGCTTTAAACAACAGTCTTCTACCAGTTTCAGTAACGAAAGCTCAAAAACTATGAGAAACTCGCTGAGTGAAAAATTCAAAACAAATATCTTCGTAAAACCGCTTTACAGAAAAACAAAGATTCATGATCGGGATAATGTTGAAAAAGGTACAATACCGTTCACTTTCGATAGGACGGTAAAACTATGTGGCGACGATTTCAACGTCAAAACTGTGATATCTAAACATGGTGTTAATGTGATAAACGTTAAACGTAAAATTAATAAAGAACATAAAGTTGTGCTGCCTGGTGCTTGCAATAGTGAATTAAGTGCTGATAGTTTCAGAATAATCAAACAAATAGACCTAAGTAAACTCATAAATAAGCAGGCGGAAAAAAATGCTGAAATTGAAACACATTTAAAAAAGTTTAATCACAAAATGTTAGGCAGTAGTAATGATAATGTAGACGAGACTTTTAATAAAGAAGCATTAAACAAAGTACATAGTACAGAATGTAAGGAATTAGTTATTTTACATAAGGTACTCTGCAGGTTACATTTAATCAAACAAGTAATACTTTTAGTCAAAACTGTATTAACAATTTCTTATGAAAAATCGTCTAGGTATATTATAATTTACATAGATTTTTCTATAGAAAGATTGAATACCTAGCTATCTTAATTCGTAGCACACACTTTTATATGTCTGTGGTAGCACATTATTTGAATTTCAATTATTGTCTTTGGTATTTCAATACTTTTAGCCAGAATGCTTAGGTCCAGTTGCATGACAGGCGGCTAAAGTTATCTTACGGTTAAGGCATTGTCCTACATGAGTGAAAAACGTGATAACGCGATTTGATACGACCCGACGGAACAGTATCAAACAGTAGCTGCTGAGTGCTGACCCTTCAAATGACCTATGTTGTCGGCTGTTGCATAGATAAGTTTGTCAGTAGAGCCGTCACCTAGTACAACGGGTCAGGTAGACTGCATCCAGTGAGCTTAATGGTAACATTAATAAATATAATTAACTGCATCCTCCGCAACGGCCGATGGCAACACGTGATACAAACGTATGCAAAATGTCACGCGTTGCGATTGCATATCTCGAAAGCTCTATTTCTCTATAGTTCCATACAAACCAGTGCGTCACGCGCACGCGGTCGCGTACCGCAGTCTACTTTCTTCAAAGGTTAACTTTTATCTAATATAACCTAGCTTTAACCGCTGGTCGTGAAACTGGACTATAGTCAAACGTAGTAAATGTCTCTTGAAATCTTATCCAAAACAGAAAATGAGAATAACTTGGCAAGCATTCCGCTTTAAATATTTTTTAAAAATACCAATAAGTACACAGCTAAATTGAAAGTATTTGTAGGTGCCTGATACATGGCTTAGAATATACCCAGCGCCGAAATTACCCGGAGAAACTTTGTATTCAGTGATATTAAGATGTGTTCTGTGCCAACTTGGGTTGACTACGTTCCTCGTGCTTTGGACTTTTATTGCAGTTTTCACCATCCAATCGTTTGAAGGTAACAAAAGAGTCCAATTTAATCCCTAATTTTATAAATGCGAAATTATGTCTGTCTGAAATACTTTTTCATGGTTACTGAGGGACTTGGAAGGCACAACTAGCTTTGGGGTAGCTGGCATTCCATCAACCGGCCCACTTCTGAGCACGAGTCACATCTCACTTGGTTTTGGCCATAGTCCACCACGGTGGGCAAGTGCGGATTGGCAGGCCTCACATCTTTGAGAACATTATTAACTCTCTGGCATGTAGATTGCCTCACGATGTTTCAATTCGCCGTTAGAACAAGTGTTATTTTATTACTCCAAAGGCAAACAACTCCAAGACGTTAATCAAAGTTGAAGTGCGTGCCCAAGGATCAAACCGCCGACCAAACGAATGGTAGGCCGACGTCGCCTATTACCAATACTAGACTAATGCCAATTTACTCGTATTTAAAAAAACATCTTAAATCCATGCGAACTTATTAAGTACATAGTACATATTGATTAACTTTAATATATTACAAGTACCTACTCGCTAACACCATATTCGGCAACAAAATATCATATTTTGTTTAAATTTACTATAGCTTTCTTATATAGGTCCCCATGAAGAAAAAGTTTCAATAGAATTTGAAAAAGAACAGAACCAACTTGTTATCGACTTGGCAACGGAACTAAGACAGGTAAGTACTTTCTTCTCTATTTTATTTTAAAGACAAAGAACTTAATAACCACACTCTAAGGACATACGCTTTGGACACACGTTCTTTTCTACCAGTGAGGGATGATAAAGAGGTCTATCGACAGCCAGACCTCGAGACGTTCCTAGACCTAGGAACCTTTCAATAAGAATATACAAAACCATACGAAGTCTATTTTCCTTAACTTAAAAAAGCTTACATGCCCTTTGTACGGCGGATCGGACGTTGTTAGCGCGAACTAACGATCAAGTCGTAATAATAATATGAGTGCAAACCCTACACATCTGGAGAACGTCTAAAGTGCCGAGCAAAGGGCGTCGCTTATTACGTTTTGGTAATAAGGTTTGTGCGCTTTTTCACCTTTTGTATACGCACTAACTATGAGTAACATATTTTATGTTATAAATTTGATGTGTTGACTGATTACCTATTTATATTTATAACGGATCTGGATGATATTAAGCACAGAGATAGATTATAGTCTGGAATAACAGTAATAACACATAGGCTACTTTTTATCCCGGAAACTTAAAGAGTTCCCGCGGGAACCAAAAAACCTCAATGCACGCGGACGAAGTCGCGGGCATCAAAAAAAAAAGACATCAAAAAAATATATAGGTACTTACTTTTATTATCACAAAAATATGGGTATCGAGTCATACATAATAATTGAGATTCCCTTCGGTGAGCTCTCAAATTTCATTTTCATGAATTTTGCAAATTTGAACGTTGCCATATTTTCGTTTTCCCTCGGCGACACGTTTCGATATGAATAAAATGAACGTTAAATCATAAAACCATAGAACAATATCACAGGTATCAAGACTATTTTTAACTGTAAATTATACCTAAGGTAGATAGTAAGATACCTCACGTAAGTAACTTACAACTTATATTTGCAAACGATAAACGATTTACAAATTTGTAATAACTTTATATTTAAACTATAAATAACTTAGTGAGTAATTAGCAAAACACTCTTACACCTAAAACTGAACACAAGCTTACAATTTATTTGTCACTAGCTGATGCCCGCGACTTCATCCGCGTGGTTTAAGTTTTTTTATATTCCCGCGGTAACTCCTCAATTTTCCGGGATAAAAAGCCTATATCACTCTCCAGTATGGCTAGCATGCGCACTACGAGTAAAATTATGTCTACCCGTTATCTCTATCTGTCTACCGAAGCTAACATGGTTACTTGTCTCGTTACGGCAAAAGTAGAGATAAAAGTAATATTTCACTGTGGTATTTTTCTCTACGAACCTTTACATGTCGACTCTGTTTTTCTTGTAATATACCGCATTTAGTGCATACTAGGGCGTTAGGGTAAATGAAAAATTTGCCGGCAACGACAACATCTGTCTCTCTCGTCGCGAGATAATCTCGTTGTGCGCATGCTAAGCACACTGGTCCTTAACTATAGTCTATACCCATGCAAAAAATCACGTCGATCCGTTGCTTTGTTACGGTGTGATTGAAGGACAAACCAACAAACACACTTTCGCATTTATAATATTAGTATGATACATTGCATGCACGGCCAAATCGACTATTACGACGTCGAATATAATATAATATTAATGCTACTGAAAAATATTTCTGAGGTACGTATCTACTTATCTACGCAAAATCAGGATCCTGGAAGAGTGAATCTTTATAAGATAGTCGTATTCCATCTTTTGAAGGAATTACTTTCTGTCTAGTGGGTGTGACAGTAGTCAAGCGAAAATGTATCAAATCTAAATAATTATTCGACTGGAAAGATAGTTGCCTACTTTTCATCTACCACAAAGTAGCGAAGTGAAAATCTTTGCCATTTTGGCGGACTTACGGACTTACTCATATCATTCACATCAAATTTAATTTACGTACGAACAACCGCTAAGTTTTCGCTGGTTCTTCAGCAGGGTAACACTTATAATAGTTCATTCTGAACCAGGGGTAGATTCACTTAACGAGCATTTGTAAAAGTTTTTTTGAACTATTTTTATATGTTTTATTGTAATCTAAAAACAAAAATATTTTCTACATGTTGTTTTGTTTTACCTTTACGAAGCATATTTAGAAGCGCTGAAAACGATGTCAATATAATGTAGGTATTCAATACCTACGCTTATTTCCTTGGCTTGATGGCTTTACAGTGAAAATTCGTGGAAATATGCATTGCAAATTATTTTGTCTCTCTATGAAATCTTCTTAGAAGTTAAAGGGTCTATTTATATTATAATTCTCGCTCTTACCATAATCTCAAATTCTCAGAATATTTCTGTTTGCTGAACTCGTAATGTTTGTCGGTAGAACTACGCATATTGAAGTTTTAGGAAAATTCTATTTATGTATGAAGTACAATGGCCCTTAGGGACGTTGCTTCTATCTAAGGTTTCAACTGATTTTCAAGAAACAAATTCGGCTTTTATTGTTCAATAAGTATTTTAAAAGAAATATTGCAAGTAAGATGCGTTGCACTTTCAGAGTACCTATTAAATAATGTTTCAGAGTGAGATAATAACTCCTTCGCTATAGCTTTTATTTCCTTTGCAGACGTATGAAAAATATTTAAAGGTTATAAAATTTTACGACAAGATACAAAATATTTTTCTTTCTATATAAAAGCGAAAATATTATTAGGTATCTTATCGAGTTGATAGAAATATCTAGCCTTTTAGGTACGTAGACCTACCACCACTACAGCCCATTAACGTTCCACTGCTGGGCACAGGCCTCCACTCTCATAGGAGAGAGGGAATTAGAACTTAGTGGTGGGTACCACGCTACTCCAATGCGGGTTGGCGGTCTTTAACGACTAAGTATTATCATGTTAGTGATAATAACCGGGACCGACGCGCGACGGTTTAACATGCTCTCGGAGGCACGGGGGTGAAACACCGCCAACTTCCTAACTCCGGGCTAGTACTGAGAATTTAGAATTTAATTACTTATTGCCTATGTACTAAATATACGCGGACAAATTCGTGGCCATCATCTAGTATGATAATAATAATTTAATTACTATAACATCCTTGAGATTATATAGTACATGACAGTCTGACAAACCCATTGTGGTATGTTCACATAAGTAGCAGGCTTAATTAAATCGACGCGCTAAACCAATTATTATAGCCACTGGCAATCAACTCACGTTCATATTAGTGAACACTCGCTGTTTGATCAGAGGCATGTGGAATTAATATTGAATCGGGTTTGTTATAGACAAAGCGTAGAGAATTAATATCTTTCTTTGCGTCGTATTCCTCATTACTGAGGGTCGTGACCTCTTTCCATTAATCAAATAATGGTAGAAGTATTCTTGGGATTATAATGATGCGGTGGGATTCCACGTACTTTCGCATAAGACTCGAGTAAGAGTTATTGAAACTACATAGGTAATATTAGGTTTTTGTAACGATTATTATCAGATTTTAGTGATAATAACCGCGACCGATGGCTTAACGTGCTATCCGAGGCACGGAGGACACAAAATAAAGGCCAAATTTGAACCTCCCAATTCGGTCACCCATCCAGTTACCGACTTGGGTCAAAATTGCTTAACAATCGCAATCGACTGATATGCGTTGTCACTACTAGGCCACTCGTCCCTCAGAGAATTTATAAGAGACGATAAATTTATACATGCGTCGAATAGATAGTTCGTCAAGTAGAACGCATTAAAATCGATCAAGCAAGATGCACAGAATATAAGTATAATAGTACTATAGGTAAGTACGTACCTGAAGTGTAAATATCGCGGATAAAATAAAGTAAGCGGGTTTAAAGTATCATAGACATATAAATAATCATCATTATAATGAGGATGGGAAAATAAATTATATAATAAAGATAGAAGATACTGGTGATAGAAGGGCTGGCTCATTTTTTGCGCAAAGGATCAGCCTGGCTGTCCAGCGCGGAAATGCAGCCAGCATTCTCGCCACCATTCCACGTGGGCATGATTTATATAGTAGTTAGGTTAGGCTAGCTAGCTTTAATTTCTATTGTATTGTTTTCAAATAAAAAAAAAAAAAAAAAAATTATATAATAATAATAAATCTCCCAAAAGACGTAAAATCCACGTTCGTGGTTAGTTTTATGCTTGGTAAACATTTTAAACTATTAAGGTAAAAAAGTGAGTCGAATTCTGATGTCCAAGATCCAATTAAAATAATAATTATAGTCTGGATTCGTAGTCCAACTGATCGGACAGAGAAGGACCATGATCCCTGAATGGTTTTACCACCGTGCCTCGGAGAGCACGTATAAAGCCGTTGGCCCTACGCATGTTCTCTTTCCGGTATTGACACATTTTCCATCGCAGGTGTGTACGCACACACTTGTGTATTTCTCCCGCACAGATGGCTAATCTCTCTGGAGATTGGCCGCCGTGGCCAAAATTCGGTCGGCAGGTTATTATTCTATACCATAACATTCAACTATAGCTTAACACATCTTATGTTTCTGCATATTGGTCTTTAAGTATACAATGTAACGTCTAGTTCCAATATACTTTGAACCTTTAGAACTTAAATCCTATGATGAAAAATCATAAAATACCAGTAAACCAGTAAAACACGTTGTCACGTCTTTGAATGCTTAAAGTATGTGTCATAATATTCTCAGGGTACGTGTCTCATCAACTCGTCTACGATACATTAAACGTGACGTGGGTTGAGAGATTCTTAGATTATCACCCGTTGTACAAGTGCGCGACGCGATGCAACGCGACGCCGTAGAAAATGACAAACAATGACGATCCATAGAAAATGATTAACTTATAGGCACAGTGTTAAGCTCTGTTTTCTTAACGTGGGAGGTCACGAATTCGATCCCCGGCAGAGTAAATTTTCTGAATGTTCTCGGTCTAGTTCTGGGAGGCTTCGACGGGCCGCCAAGCGATCTAGCGTTCCGGTACGATGACGAACCGATTAGGGGTATGGGTTTAATATAACAACTAACCATAACGTTCCCAACTCCTTGGATCTAAAAAGCTGATACAGAAGTCCATTTTAAAATTTAGGCTAGGAATAAGGCCAGATATTTCGATAAAAGCTCGCGTGCGGTAGCTAGGTTTTCTAAAAATATTAGAAACTCAAAAAAGGGCGAACGACTTCTTTTACTTTTATCAAAAACGTCTTGCGAACATCAAATTACGTCTTACTCAAAGAAAAAAACCCACGATAAATCGTTAAGGGTATATTACCTCATTGACTTACAAATTCATAGCCAGCCGGAATTTTCCTGCCCGCGTCGTAAATAAAAGAAGGAAATAAAGACAACCGCCAAACGTCTCCCTTCCGATGGTTCGCCGAGGGTCTGAGGGTTATGGCATGAAACGAAGACAGTAAAATTAATGGAAAAAGTAATAATGCCAACCGCAAAGCTATTCGACGAATTTGGACGACCTCTCTCATCTGAATATGCAATTGCAGTGTTAATCATAGTCGCTAGACGCCTTATTATGTTAAAATGATTGCTACAGTGTAACTATCGCAATCACCTCTAATTTGCTAGAACTCTTCCAACATCCCTTGTCACAGCAAGAGTAACATAAGTTAAGCCAATCACAATAATAATATTGTTAAAATTGTTGATGCAGGCTTCATACTATTTTACGAAAAATGTGCGAATTGGTATAATATTATAGAAACTATTTTTAAATTGATACTTAAAGTAGAATTTATTTAAGGCTCATTTAAGGACCTGTCAAGTCTTTGGCTATTTCTATGTTTCTATAATCACAATAAAAATAAGTTGTGTAAATACATGGTAACTCTAGAAATCTTAATTACAAAGTTTCACTAGCACTAACATTTATGCAGAGAAAGAGGCTTTAACAACTTTGTTCATTTACAATTCGTAGTATTCACAGTGGTATAAAGTTGATTAAAAACGTGGATGTGGAAATGTGGATTAGATAGGAATCTTGTCTAAACCCAACATTTTCACAGTCAACGAAAACGTTAGGTTTTTTCTGCTGGCAATCCAGATTTTATCTACAGTCAATCTACAGTTTTCTACCTTTGATAAGGGTTAACAAGAATAAATGTTTTTTTAACGAGCTTTCCAGAGTGCCACCTTCTGGGTCCGTCATCAGACAACAAATCAAACGTGCCAAACTCGATAGGGTTACGTCGTCTTATTACAGAGTTCCCATTTCCAAAGCCGCCTACCGGTTCCATCATCAGATCAGCTCCACGTCATTATAGTACATTACATCGCGAGACCGGGAAGTACGCGTTTTCTGGTCCAGTGTTAGTTAGAGGCTATATTATACGAGACCAGAAATGCTCTCCCGGTCGAGGTGTATATAGTGCTTTTCTAAAAAATGAAACAAGTGACTTTTTTTTTAATATATTATATTATGTAATTAAAAGAAAGTAAATAAAAAAGCAACCTACTTATGAAATTTTTTTTTTTTTTTTGCGCTGTGAGTGCTGAACGCGTAAAACTATTTAGGCCAAAGAACATTATAACAAGTTACAAGATATTCAGGAAGAAAGATTCCAAATTCAAACTTATGATATGAAATGAAACTACATACATTATTTACTGGCCTAGGCCGGGAATTTTAACTTTCGAACTCATTTACGGGGTATGAAATGTGCACATTACATACCTATCATTTTTTAGAAATAATATTATAGTAATGTCATCCGATTTACATATACCTACATGCAAAATTTAAGCTCGATCGGAAACCGGGAAGTGGGTCTTTAACTTGCAAGATTTGATTACAGCTTAAGATGATTATAAGCTTGTAAAAAGCTCTGTAAGGTATTTTTCGAAAGTATGCGACTTTGACTGAATTATTAAACTTTCCAGATGAAATTAAGTAAATAACTCTTGCGAACTCGACAGTTCGCAACTTTTCTCGATAAATCACTTTTCTTGTTAGATAATATCGCAACGCTAGAGAAGACATTTTAAATTAAACGCAGCTAATTATTTATAGGTAAGCTATTACGTCATACTTTTAGCTTAGAACTCCTTAGCTATGAAACTAGATTTACAGTTTTAATAAAATAGGTAGGTAAATAAGTCTTAGATATTATGCCTTTCGCATGGCCATGAGTTACCTTTTCTATAGTAGGTAAGTATTTCAAATGTGTTACAACACATTATGAAGTAATTCTTCTCGAGAAATGCTCTAACCAATGATAAAACCGCATCGAAATTCACGAATAAACTTAGGAGGGATATTCCTTTACAGACAGACAAACCTGGAAATGTTTTATAGACTACGAATACACTGCAGTAGGTAATGCGATTAGGCGCAAATATGAGTAGGTAACTTACGAAATGTAAACAGTCTTGCAAGTCACTCAGCGTAGCTAAGTAAGTTTCTTACGTATTCTACTTACCTACATAAAAACTTGTAATCGTGGCCTTCTAGACTAGCTGATACGAGTACTTATTTCGCGTTTCTAATAGCAATATTAAAACTCCATGAGTTTGTGGTAAAGCACAACTTGATTCCGAGAGGTTCTTCACTAAGTAAGACTAATCGGGTTGGAAGGCATCCACTAAGCCAAGACTGCATAAGCAACTTAGATATAGATCAAACATTCAATCCTATGCTCTATATCACCATAAACAAGGTTGGAATTCCCTTAGTGGTAAGAGCAAAACGAAGATTCCTTTGATTCCTGCGGCCAATTGCTGAACTTGCCGCGATTGCGTGTCAATCCTCTTGAGCTCGGTAATTTTAATGGAATTCAGTCGACAAGAATGCCTGCAGGAGACCGGAATATAATTTGCGAGACCAATAGTTCAAATCCACAGGCTCGATCGATATTCCACCCTCCGATGAAACAGAATAATTTCTCCACGCCAGTTAATTACATTGCTTTGGATGGTCTAAGATTGCTAGAATAGTACCTAAGTAGTTATAGAATAGTTAAATGTTGCAAAAAAAAAAAAATTGGCAGTCATAGGGACTGCCGATAGCAGTCAAACGAATATAAAAATTTATTTATTTTTAATTTTTTTATTTAAAACAAAATTAAAATATAAACCTTCAAACTAAGGGATTATAGTTTAATTACGAATGTAGTATATTTATATTTAAGACCTTTTGTCTTCGTAACAACGCGAGCATGTCGGCGCGGAGCAAGTCGGTGACGGGGATCCGCAAGTTTACCCCCTACCAAAAAGTGCTCAACGCGGCTAAAGAAGTTTTCACTTCAATAAAAATAAAAATTTCGTTTATTTTCCCGGGATGAAAAAGTGGCTACTTAGGTAGTAGGTACTTAACAGATACACGAGACCCAGTGCGCACATTAGAATGGTCAGTTTCATAGGCCCGATTGTCAAAAAAAAATTATAGTCCCACAAACTTATCTGACCTAATCACAGATCAGAGAATCAAGGGAGATATGCTAAGGGGGCGTGGTGCGTGCGAACTCATCAGGTGTAAAATAGACATAATTGCGATTTTTGTCTTTAATCGGACGTCATTCAACGATCGCTTCACTTCTCTCGGTTTTTAGCAAAATGCCGTGTTGTTCAGTGGTTGTTTGTAAAAATTCAAGTGGCAAAGTGAATTACATGAAAGATGGCATCTCATTTCACACTTAAGTACAAGTATATTGGTGTAAATTTCCATAAAAACCAATAAAACATTATTTAGTGGTATCAAAATTTAATAAAGTGATAAGTCTATATCTCATTATGAACAAAAACCATTGCTTGCTTAGTAGAAATCTATCAATGAATCGGCCGGTCTTACGACGCAATGGTTATGTGTTCTTTACCGATTCTTTCACTAGCACGATAGATCAATTTCCGTGGTACCCTAGAGATGTGACGATGTAAATACGAGTACATTGTTGTCGATATTTTAACAACCAAACTATGATCTGTGATACAATAATTAATAGTACCTACTTAGTAAACAATAATTGCTATTTTAACGTTTAAACTATCGCGAGTAATAATCATTATAACTATATTTTTAGTTAAAATTATTACCATTTTTTTTAATGTACTCAACTTACGAGTACTTAGCTGACGAAACGTATAAAAATATACTAGGTGAATTAATATAATGTCAATTTACGTAGATACTCATTACTCATGTATGGATATATTTAATATCACTCATTAATATTAATATTTAAGATATCCGAAGGATGCAGAAAGAAAAGAAAAGTGGATAAATGTTACAGGAAGGGGTCCAAGCTGGTTTCCTACGAAAAGTAGCACAATATGTTCATCTCACTTTGAGCCAAAGTGCTTTCAACTATTTAATTTTTTTTTAAGTCGGTTAAAAATAATCTAATATGTAAACGATTTTTTACATCTTATTATTTTTAGTACATATTAAGTAATATATCACTTTTCATTATAGGTAGTCATTGTCAAAAACCCAAATATTAAGAAATTGAGCATCGATAGATCCATTTTAGTCAACCACTATTGAACTTTACACAGAACATCGACAACGTTTGACGTTTGTGTGAGTAAGATGCACGGTGATTGAAATTGAACGCTGTGTGCTAAACAATAAAGTATAATTTTGCACAGCACATCGACAACGTTTGACGTTTGTGTGAGTAAGATGCACGGTGATTGAAATTGAAAGCTGTATGGTAAACAATAAAGTGTATATTGGTTCGTGCTTCATGCACTTACCTATCGGTATGCGTGTGTTAGTGCGACTTCATCTATTATTTTTATTTAGTTGCATGTGTATTGGTAGCGAGTGGTAGGGATAAGCTGGCGACAGCAGGTTTCTATACAATTTGGTTCATAAAACATATCTCCCTTGATTCTCTTATCTGTGGACCTAATGATGAGCGCCGCTGGCGCTAGTAAATATTAAAATAAAATAAAAACAATAACTCATAATAATATTATTATGGTTTTCGATTTGTAAGTACCTATCTATAAACTCCGTAACCTCCGTTTCTTGCACAATCGCACTACTGGGTCTAATGCGGCCCCAAGTACTTGGGAAAATCCCAGCATCACTAGCTGTTCGAAAACCTTTCGAGTCAGACCGATTTTTTTTTAATTCAAGAAACATAATTTTGTACGTATTTTCAACGATACTTGTACACCCATTAGACACGCCAGAATATAATGAAATTATGTGTGATCTTTCTTTATTAATTTAATACTGGAGACAAGGTGATTGATGTTGGCGGGAGTTTTGACAGATGCTCTTAGACGCCGCCACAGACTTATGCTGGAAATAATAAATTATAATTACATTTTATGCGCGTGGATTAAGATTTTTTCATTTTTTTTTTCTTTATGACAGGATAAAACGCGCCTGGCTTCGAACGTTGTGCACGCCACTGATGTGTCGTATCAGTTAGTAACCAATCAAATCGAACTTATAACGTGAGCGGAGCCTCAAACAAAAGCTATTTCAGTAAATAAACATGTGACACGCATTCATACATTAAGACGTGACGCGGGTCTGATAAAGGTTCGCGTTGAAATAAAGCGCGTCTCACGACAAGCCCATATCTACCTATGTGGAAAACGATACCTTGTGTCCTGTATGCTTTCAGGATGCTTGCCTAATGTCTATACTCTATAGACTACGTTTTGTCCCTGAATATCTATAATGATCTAGATATCTATAACGATACACAAGTATCATCGTTACTTCAACTCATATGCCACTACTGAACACAAAGCTCTCTGAATGCTGTAGGTACTTACTTTGACTTTACTCAGGCTTTACTTAGAATTAAAACGGGACGGACATATGAGAGTATCATAAATCTGTCTCGTTTTAACTCTGTCTTAAGTCAGAGCTAAGACAGTATGCTCTATAGATCCACAGAGTTTATAGATCTTACACTCAGAGTGAGAAGGGTTTGGCCACGCTGACCAAGTGCGGATTGGTAGACTTCATACACTTTGGAGATTATTATGGGGAACTCGTCAGGCATGCACGTTTCCACACAATGTTTTCCTTCACCGTTAAAGCAAGTGATATTTTCTTTAACGTCTCACACTTTTTGTCCCTGAATACCTTTATTATTATAATCAATACACTAATCGATATTTCGACTTTTTAAAAGTATCTACAGCCGTTTATAGATTATGTTGTACAGCTGTATACATAGCTAAAAGGTTTGAAGGATTTTACAAATTTAAATTAAGGTTAACGTGAACGGAGAGCACATTTCACACCTCCGCTTCGCCGATGATATCGTCATCATCGCAAGTTCGCTGCAAGAGCTGCAGAAGATGATCGATAGCCTTCACGCTGCCTCCCGACGTGTCGGTCTCCGGATGAACTTAGACAAGACCAAGGTCATGTTCAATGAATTGGTCGTTCCGGGGCCGATTACTGTCAACGGATCTATTCTCGAAACTGTCCAAGAATACACATAACTTGGGCAAATTTTGCAAGTAGGAAGTAACAGTTTCGAGAAAGAGCTAGAACGGAGAATACAGCTGGGCGGGGCAGCATATAGCAAACTCCGTCGAGTCTTTTCGTCGCCTATACCGCAATGCCTGAAGACCAAAGTCTTCAATCAGTGCGTCCTGCCGGTTATGACTTACGGTGCCGAAACGTGGACACTGACATCGAGGCTAGTCCACAGACTTCAAGTCGCTCAACGCGCTATGGAAAGAGCTATGCTCGGAATTTCTTTGAGGGATAAAATCCGAAACGAAGTAATTCGCCAAAGAACCAAAGTAATCGACATAGCTCTCAAGGCTAGCACGTTGAAGTGGCAGTGGGCTTGTGACGTTTGCCTTAGGACCGACGGCCGCTGGAGTCGCAAGGTCCTAGAGTGGAGACCGCGTCTCAGCAAACGGAGTGTGGGGCGCCCCCCGGCTAGATGGAGCGACGACATCCGGCGAGTGGCTGGCATCGAATGGATGCTAACAGCCAAGGATAGGCAAAGTTGGCGCAATCTTAAAGAGGCCTATGTCCAACAGTGGATGCATATTGGCTGATGATGATGATGATGAAATTAAGATTAAAAATAAACTACAACTATTTGTTTATTTTATTTAGGTATACCAACGGCAAGTACACAAAGCTTAAATTAAAAATAGTACAAAAGGTCTTTATCCGTGTGGCACGCCACTTACAAGTATACACAGCTATTGAAAAATGAGATTTACTATTTTTAAGTATTTACAAAAAAAAACAAAATACTGGCGCTATAAGAGCCAGCTCTCTTAATCAAAAATTAAATTCGTTAGTATGTTAAAAAAACACATTTGTTTCGTGCAAGTCGGCGTTAGTTGTATAGACTTTTAATCTATACCGAAATGGACCACTTAGAAAAACTTGACGGGCCGCAGTAGAGTATGTCTAATAAGTAGTAGTAGACTTCTAAAAGTTTCGCTCTATAACGTTAACTCCCACTAAGAAAGAAAATTCCAACCCAAGCGCAGTCGTAGTATTAGTTTAGAAAAAAGCTTTTCATTATATAAGTACATAGTTGCTAGACTTGTTTCTAGATGCTCCCCGAGACTTCGTCCGCGTGGATTAAATTTTTTGATTCCCGGAGGAAATCCTTAATTTTCCGGGTTAAAAAGCCCGTCCTAGTAGCCTATGTCCTCCCCCGGAATGTTACCTCAATACTAAATTTCATCAAAATCGCTTGAAAAGATGGGCCATTAAAGCGGACGGACAGACAGCTATACACTTCGCAATCATAATATTAGCATGGATAGTATGGATTCCAGAAGAAAAACACAATTTCTCTAGCACAAATTACAATTAAATTACATGAAATAAATAGCTCGGAAACCACTCTTTAGCCCATAAAATCTCAGCCAGGGGATTTCTGCCGCAATTAATCAGGTTTGCAAGCGTTACTTTATCCAACAACCATACGATCATTAGTGACCCTTAGCTTCGTAATAATAAGGGCTATATTGGTATAGAATGTATTTCAAATTTATCACATTCGCGAGATATATCTTATTTCCCGTTCATATTGGATTGCAGATTTATGCAGATTGTAGATACTAACGTCTAACGTATATTATTATTTAGTTATATTTCTTAATTATAACAGCTAATTACCTAGATTAATGTCCGTTTTCACCAAGTTGAGTTAGGGAACAACATATTTAGAAAAATATTTTGGGGAACACCTAAATTCAATACAATACAGTTTGGTCACCTAATGGGTTTTGGTTTTAGCAATTTTTCCGTGAAAACGGGCATAAGTTTTGTATTAGGATTATTATGTACCTGCGCGGAAAAGTTTCCGTCCACTTTTCTGCGTTATTGGAGTTTAATTTCCGCCAGCTTTCGCACAGAACAGCCAGGCTGATCCTTTGCTCAACAACAACAATTAGCCAGCCCTTTTGTCACCAGATGTGGCAATTTACAGCGGTGAAATGTCTCGGAAAAAAAATTCAGACGTAGGTAGGTACCTACCGGACCAGTCGAAAAAGGTACCTAAGTACTATTAAATACTCTGTGACAAAACTTCAACGTAAGGTAACAACGTTTTGTTCTTCGCGCCAGTCTGTGCAACTCGATATAATAGTTATTTGTGTTACATGGGGCCAAAGAAAATTTTTGTTCCCCGAGGGCGCTATTTTGAATTCAGAGCGAAGTGAAGGATTCTATAGTAGAATCCCGAGCGTAGCGAGGGGTTCTAAAGTAGAATCCTGAGCGTAGCGAGGAATTCAATATACGCCGCCCGAGAACAAAAAATTTGGCCCCGAGTGACACACACTATTTTTCATCATTACGTATGAGAAAAAGCTAGGAGTATCAACCTACTATGTATGGACATTACCTATACGTTTAGTATAGGTAATGTCCATACATAGTAGGTTGTATAGTACGTTTAGTTATATAATTTTTATTATATCCGCATAATATATTATGTTAGAGGAATGTGCAGCACCCAGATAAGTCGACGAGGCTTAGGGTGTTAAGAACCCAAGTAAATGTAAAAAGTGTTGTAATATAAATATAAAACAACGGGTCAGACAAATCCTCTCTTATTTCAGATTACCCCACTATCTCCAAAATGGCGAAACGCAATCGAGAGACGAATAGAAGACGAAAGGATGCTGACGATGCAAGCAGTTGGGAATGGGGCGATCATCAAACCTGGAGAGTTCTGGAGTTTGTCCGGGACTTTTCTGTTCACCGTTTATGTTATGACGGCTTTAGGTAAGTAAAGTTACCCATTAAGGTCCAACGGGCTCTGAGAAATCGCTTCTAACTGCTTCGTTGGTCGAGTGGCATGACGAGAACCTGGGTTCGATTCCCAGTTCGCAAAAAAGGTTTTTTCTGTTAAGTAATTAGGAACTTAACGGGGTTTTCACCTCCAAAGAGCACGTAAAACTGCGCCTAATCTAAAATCTCCAGTCGTATTAGATTGTTGCCATCTCATCGAACTAAGAGAGTGAGGGAATCGAGAGTGCATCTGTGTGTTTAGCGCATACTCTTGTACCCGAGTTATCTCTATGGCGATTGGCCGAAATTCGGCCGAGAAGACACCGTAACGCATTTTAAAAGGTCATTACCAACATGATTATATAGTCTGAGTTGAGCTGAACGCAGATTTTCCATATACTGCGTAATAGTTTCATAATAAAGTAATAATTATCATACTTAACTATATATATACTGTAATCCCCAGGTTTTGGCGCGCCAGTGCCGCATACGCTTTGGGGCAGGACGTCTGCATTAATTTATGCTATTTTAGCTATACCCACGCACATCTATTTAAGTAAGTAAAATTAATATACTGCCTCGTTGGTCTAGTGGTTAGCATGTTCAACTGCGGCCGACGAGGTCCCGGGTTCGAGTCCCGGGTCGGGCCAGTTTTTCTGTCTAGAAGTTCTCAGTACTAGCCCGGAGTTAGGAAGTTGGTGGTGTTTCACCCCCGTGCCTCGGAGAGCACGTTAAGCCGTCGGTTCCGGTTATTATCACTAACATGATAATAGTCGTTAAAGCCCGCCATTAACCCGCATTAGAGCAGCGTGGTGGGTCTAAGCTTTAATTCCCACTCTCCTATGAGAGTGGAGGCCTGTGCCTAGCAGTGGGACGTTAATGGGCTGTAGTGAAAAATTAATATACTAAACTTAGCAAAAATGGGTCCAGATCCACTATTCCTTTTTTTTTAAACAATACAATAGAAC
This sequence comes from Erebia ligea, assembly GCA_917051295.2. Lineage (NCBI taxonomy): Eukaryota > Metazoa > Arthropoda > Insecta > Lepidoptera > Nymphalidae > Erebia > Erebia ligea. The sequence continues at coordinate 8,597,411 of OU785241.1, forward strand.
TTAAAGCTAGCTAGCTTAGCCTAACCTAATTATGTAATATAAATCATGCCCGCATGGAACTATTCCTTATTTCTTTAAGATAATTCCTATCATGCCTATATTCCTATAACGACCGCTATTAACTGAATTTAATCACCGCTGCCGCCTTTCTTCAGCAATAAAATATCACTTTCTACTATGTAGTTACTTTCCCGTTCCTAGTTCTAGTTCCCGATAATGTTGTCAAAAGTGTGTAAAGCCTGCCATTCTGCAATTGGCCAGCGTGGTGACTGCGGCCTAAACTTTTTTCATCCTGAGAGGAGCCCTGTGCTCAATAGTGAGTCAGCTATGGGAGCTTCGAGCATTTAACGAAGGTTCAGATGATGCATCATCGAAAATCGTGGCTAGTTACCACCCTACCGGCAAAGACGTGCCGCAAAACGATTTAGCGTTCCGCGGTACCGATTAGGGGTACGGGTTAAATATAACTGCCATGCCCCTAACAAGTTAGCCCGCTACCATCTTAGACCGCATCATCACTTACCATCAGGTGAGATCACAGTCAAAGGCTAACTTGTAGTGGATAAAAAAAAGTAGTTCGAAGAACCGATAGGTGTTGGGCTCCCAAGCTGCTTGAATAGTAGCATCGGAAAGCGCAGCGGTGGACGATATCAAGCGGGTAGCTGGCGAAACAAGCGGCACAAGCCCGTGAAATGTAGAGATCCATGCAGGATACCTTCGTAAAGCAGTGAACGTCTATCGTTTAAAATGATGATGATGACGATCATCTTAAATGGCAAACAAGACCTAGGCCACCTAATTCACGCCATTGTAGATAAATAAGGCTGATAGCTGGGGTGGTTTGCCCTAATGTGAGTTGTTTGTTATGTTCAGTGGTTAACGCGAGCACCTGCGCCGTCACACACTTAGAAACCTTCACTCGTCATCTCAGAGACAAGATTAGTGGAGACGACAGCGAACTAACCAAATCCAACTCCAACAAAAGAGGTAATTATTCTTGCCTAACTAACGATGAATCGTATTATCTCTCTCTGCGTCGTATTCCTCATTACTGAGGGTCGTGACCCTTTCCATTAATTAAATAATGGTTGGAGTTTTCTTGGGATAATAATGCGATGGGTTCCCACGTACTACCGCATACTATGAACCGTATTATTATCCGAAGAAAACCACTGCTTTTATGTAATTAATGAATGTCCCATTGCTGAGGGTCCAGCAATGGGAAACACACAAACACACTAGGATAAAAAAAACTGGCAGAAAAAACACCTCTATCAGCCGCACTTACGGTCATATTATGCGGTCCATTAAAAGTAAATTACGACAGTTCAAAACTTCAGGAACTATACGGTCCCTAGAGAATAGTCGCTCTTATAGTATCACACAATACATAATAGTACCTTTCAGGTATAATTCTAAAATACAATGGCCCCGTTCTGCTAGTGTGCTACGCAGCTACGTTACGGTACGTAGCACACTGTAGCAACTGCATCGTGGTAGATTTAGTACCCTCGTCATCGCAAACACAAGATTAGCGGGGTTTCGGTGAACTAACCTAATCTAACGCCAGCAAAAGAGGTAAAATATCCATGCTTTAGAATACATATTTCATCGAACTAATTCGGGAGCGCAGGTGGATACATATTGTTTAGCTTGAATTTGATTTGAAGTTTGATCCGTGCACGATTTCGGTACGAATTTATCGGAATCCAGTTCGAAGTGATTACAAAAAAAATCGCCCACAGCTGATAAATGTATCTTTTAAACGGATGCTACGGGTTCGTGAAATAATGAGTACTTATTTTATGTAGCCTTGGTGTGCTACGGGGTGCTACAGTACGTAGCACACTCAGTAGCGCCTGCTTAATAGTACCTACATAATATAGAAGTTTCATATTAAACTATCATCTCAGGAACAAGATTAGTGGGCACCTCGGCGAACTAACCAAATCTAACTTGAACAAAAGGGGTAATTATGCTCGCTTAACGAACGATGAAATTTGATCGTGTCACAAGATATCCTAGGAGAAAATTATCTACGAAGTAACCTTTTATTTATAACGTTATTTAGGTGGGTTTTCAAGTCGCCTTTATTGTTTACCTATTCAGACTAGGTAAATTTTATAAGACTAGGCTAGTCTTATATTATAATTTCATGCTTTGCCCTTGGATCTAGTAGAGGGGCCTCCAAGCCTTCAGACTTCCTCATTGGCCAAATCCCAATTCAGTACGGAATATTTTCAGTTGGAGGTAAAGGCCTTAAAGATAGTAAATTTGTAAAAATGAAGTCAAATTTCTATGAGAAGAATATGGGAGTCTGGATTATTGGAAAAAGCATTAAACTAAGCAATCAAGTAGGTACCACGCTGTCCACAACGCTTGCATTGGCAGGTTCACCATAATAAACGACTTTGCACGAGCTGTTGCGGTTTTGTAAACTATGCGAATTTTAATTAAACAACTTAATTGCGAGCGCTGTGTGAATGCTTATTTTGAATCCGTAAAGTCATTTTAAAACATAGTTCTTTTTGAACACGACGAAACGTGGGGATCTGAGGCCCAATTATTGTCTAGGCAAATCGTAATCATTTGACAGCTTAAAAGGTATAACTCGAACTGTGTAAGGAGTTCATACAATATGCTTGTTTTGGTTGACGTGTAGGCATCTATGAACTACTCGAACAGGGTTTGACAAACGATTATGATTTTCTTACACAATCGGGGGCCTGGCCTGGACAAATGTCACACAAAACGTGACACAAAAGCTATCTCTCTCCTTTTGGTTTAAACTAGATGGTGCCTGCGACTTTGTCCGCGTGGATTAAGCTATTTTTATTCCCGTGGGAACTCTTTAATTTTCCAGGGTAAAAAATGTCCTTCCCCGGGATGCAAGTTGCAACCTATCTCTGTACCAAATTTCATCAAAATCGCTTCAACAAATGGACCGTGAAAGCGTAGTAGAGGCAGACGCACACTTTTGCATTTATAATACTAATATGGAAGTACAGATTTGGTTAGTTAGGAATAGGATAGCTTCCAGCGAAATTTCACCATTCGGCAAGCAAGTTTATCAACAAAAATCCTGAACTAAAAAAAAGAACTTTATTCACGCGGACGCAGTCGCGAGCAAAATCTAGCGTTTTTATAAGTTTAGAATAGGACCACATTTTTCCACGTTGGAGTACAACCAATGTATTAACTACTATTTTTCCAGATACCCCAAACAACAACCGAAATTCCGAGCTAATGAAGTCGTCGAAATGGAAAGCACGTAAAAGTATCGTCGTGAGTATGAAATGAAAGTCTTTGTCTAAATTAAAAATGCAAAAATATAATATTTTTGCAAGCTGAATCAATTTTGACGGAATAGACGGAGAGCTGGCGACGAATTTCGGGAAGGTCCTTTTGGCAAGCTGAAATTGTGAAAAAATGTAATTTCGTCAATTGGCGAATCCAGTCCTGCCAGTCTGGTAGAGCGTTTGCGGTTATTTCGCTACTGCGCAGCATTTGCAAACAAAATTTTCAAAAAAAAACAAAAAAAAATTTTTTTTGCAACTTGTTTTCTTTTTAACTTTTAATTACTTATAGAATTCGAAAAAAAAATCCCAGACGTTTTTGTCTGAGCAATCTGAAATTTTAATCACGTCTTTATTGAGTAATTTCAATAATACCTGCAAATCGCCAGACAAATTTTGCGGTTTTAAACAATTCCCAGACGTGAATAAAGTTTCTAAATGAGTACGACATACGAAACACACATAGCTAACAACCAAGTGTGCTCTACCTTAGAAAGCGCACACTGAGCAGCAAAATGCTCGAGCAATAATTTTCATTGATAGGTAGGTATTGATTATACCTACTACTACTACAATAGAGTTCAAAATAGCATGCAAGAGATAACGCCACGAGGAATTATTATCACTTGCCTTGATAGCTACCAAGTGCATGATTATTTTAAAAAAATCTTTCAGTGTTGCTTCGGCGTGATCGGTGTAGGAAGGTGTATCCCCCTGGCGACGGTATCCTACTACACATTAGGAGTGGTGTTGTTTGGCGTCATCCGCAGCAAACCTCCCTTCGAAACCTGCATGTTCCCGCTGGAGTTCACCACTACAGGCGGATTGGAGCGTGTAAGTCTTTAAGACTCACCCAAAGGGTCTATGGGGTTTACCGATTATTTGTAATTTTTAACTACGCAAAAACGGTATTGACAATACCGTCTGCATAAGACACACAAAGGTGTGTCTATGAGCGTCATCGTAGAGCTCAAACGAATAGACCGATTGAAATTCGTCTTTTCAGGTTAGCCCGCTACCATCTTAGACTGCATCGTCACCACGAGATCGCAGTCAAGGACTAACTTGTAGTCAGTGGCGGCCTTAAGGGGTGGCAAGCATGGCAACCGCCCAGGCCTCGCTCTTGCAGAGGTCTCGCGCTCTTGCTCTTGCTACATACAGCCCAAGTAGAAAAAGTCATTAGTAGACCAGGGTCGATAATTTTTAAAACCAAAAAAAATAATAGTAGGATGAAACCCATTAGAAAAGGAGGGGAATATTATAAAAATGAAAGGAAAAATAATTTACGGGCGATCTGAGGTCGGGAAGGGGATGGGGGGGGGGGTTTTAAGGGTAAAAAACGGTTTTTCTCGATTTCCGGCAAAACTAAAAGTCCTATCGAAAAAAGTCAAATGGCAAAGTTGTAGGTAATAAAAAGATCTAAAACTTTTGTATTTACACTTTTTTCACATAACCTCAAAATTTATGTGAAAAATTCAAAAAACCAAGTTTTTGATTTTTTATTTTTATCTTTTACAAATAATGTTTTTTTTTAACGAAATTTGGTGAAAACTTACCTTTTTATGTCCCAAATACGCTGTAATTTATTTGAGTAAAAATATTTATTTTTTCACCTTATTTTGAATTAATAACGAAAAAGCACCCTAATTTTCAATCGAAAATTCACCCGTCAAAATATCAGCTTTTTTCAAAAAGTTGGTATGTTTTCTGTTCGTTGAAATCTCTACTTTCCGATGGTGAAAAAAAATATATATGTTACTATAGTAAATCTTCTCAGAAAATGCAAAAATCGAAACTCGAATTCGAAATTTTTTTTTAAATTATTATAAATAATTTTGAGCTATTTATTAAAAGGAGACGGTCCAGATTTGTATGGAGCGTTGGTCCAGTCCTTTTACAAGTAGAGAAATGAAAGAAAAAAAAGTACTAAACCAGTTTTGATCATTCAAATCTACGAATTCGTCGTAATTTCAGCGGTGTAATTATTTAATCTTTCCACGATAAGCAACACTAAACACGAGTGGGTAACAATGGCGGATTCATATTTTTTGACGTTTTCTGTCAAGTGTCAACACAACACCGGAAAAACCGTAAGGAAAACACGTTATTTTGACAGTGACTGTCAGAAATGACATTTGATACATTTCGCGCCTACTGCCATCTCTATGGCTAAAGGTTGCCATCTTGGAAACGTATCGAAAACTTGAAATACATTTTATTTTATTTCGCGTTAATTACTTTAATATTCTAAATTATTATATTTTTAATACAATCTATGTATTTTCCTCTATTCATGGTAGAGTGTACAAAGAGTGCTCCAAAGGTAAACCTTCTCCTTTACACTTTAATTACTCGAAAAACGTTAGATTACATAAATATTAATTTTATTAACTTATTTGTTTGTTAATTATAGTAGTATATTTTGATTTGCAATTTTTTTTTTATCAATTTAACATGTAATCTAACGTTTTTCGAGTAATTAAAGTGTAAATTTTAATAAATAGCTCAAAATGATTTATAATAATTTAAAAAAAAATTTCGAATTCGAGTTTTCGATTTTCGATTTTTGCATTTTCTGAGAAGATTTACTATAGTAACATATATATTTTTTTCACCATCGGAAAGTAGAGATTTCAACGAACAGAAAACATACCAACTTTTTGAAAAAAGCTGATATTTTGACGGGTGAATTTTCGATTGAAAATTAGGGTGCTTTTTCGATATTAATTCAAAATAAGGTGAAAAAATAAATATTTTTACTCAAATAAATTACAGCCTATTTGGGACATAAAAAGGTAAGTTTTCACCAAATTTCGTTAAAAAAAAAAATTATTTGTAAAAGATAAAAATAAAAAATCAAAAACTTGGTTTTTTGAATTTTTCACATAAATTTTGAGGTTATGTGAAAAAAGTGTAAATACAAAAGTTTTAGATCGTTTTATTACCTACAACTTTGCCATTTGACTTTTTTCGATAGGACTTTTAGTTTTGCCGGAAATCGAGAAAACCCGTTTTTTACCCTTAAAACCCCCCCCCATCCCCTTCCCGACCTCAGATCGCCCGTAAATTATTTTTCCTTTCATTTTTATAATATTCCCCTCCTTTTCTAATGGGTTTCATCCTACTATTATTTTTTTTCACTTTTTATTATTTTTAAAGGCTTCTACCCTGGTCTATAGGTACTAATGCGTATTTGAATCTTGCGCCTTGCAAATATCTACCGCCCAGACCCTCGCAATGGCTAAGGCCTGCTTGTAATAGAATAAATAAATAGTAAGATGGTATCAATTAACTTCCACAGGTAGAAGGCTACGTGAGAGTCCTCTACGGTTTCTACGTGGAAGGCGCGATGTGCCTGCTATCGTGCGTGCTCGCCACTGTACGTCGACACAACTACTCTGCGTTCGCGGGCCTGGCTCAAACGCACCGCTTGTTCGAGACAGATGTTTGTGAAGACTGCGCCAAACCAACCAAAAAATAACCAATGAATAAGAAATGAGTTTCTGATGTACTTACCTACTTATACCTAAAGACAAGCATATTACCTATAGAGATTAAATATAATGAGTTTAAAACTCCTATTTAAATACCAAGTAGGTATTAAGTGTCGCGTAGGTTAAGCATTCACACCTCTGAAATGAATTCTTGAACTTGAGGCTACTCTTGACTCCCTTCACTCTTGTCATATTGCGTTGTCCCTTTCCCGACCATTTCTCTTTCTTCTCTCTGCTTATTAAGGTCTACCCCACTACAGAGCTGGGCCCACTTAAGCGAACCGGCACAGAGATGCACTGCGACATAATTGTACAAATAATATTTGAAGCTACGCGCCTTTGTAGTGGAGCTAGACCTTTACACTTATTCAGCTTTAACCGTATGTATATATACACTATAGATACTCTATAGAAACCAATAGAAACCACCGGGTTTGTATGGACAAAAGCTGAATCGAGCTGAATAAAATATGTATTTAATTAAAACCTCTAATCGATTATCTAGGCTACGAATCTTGTCCAGTTTCTACGACAGTTACATAGCGAATGGATTCCTATACTTGAGCTTGGCTGTAGCTCTTGAATAGTATTCAGAAAAATCTTAAAGTAGTTTGATAGTTTTTCGTATAAATAGGTTTGGTAGGTATAAACTTCTTGTAAATAAAAACAGAGAATTCATATTATAATATTATTTATTTACCACATCCTACTAACTAGTCAACGGCTATTTACAGCGTTATTTACCATGAGCAAAGTAAAATAACAGGAATTGCATTACACAATAATATTATAACTTGCTGTTTCTATGAAATTTTTCTATAGGACTAATCTTTGTTCAACTAATTCATATCACAGTACTGTACTGTACAAAACAAAAGTAAACATCACCAATTATTGATGCGTGAACTAAAATGCAGATAATAAAGAAAAAAAAAGTATTGGAATATTTTTCTAAAGGTCGCGCGGAAGTTCTTTTACCTATGTAATGCACCCGAAACAATATTATGAAGATTCACAACCCACCATTTACATGATTACGACGAGGTATAACTTCAACCAATCTTGGCACACAACGCTATGACGTGTTCCATCCATCCATCCATCAGCCTGCATTCGTCCACTGCTGGACATAGGCTTTTAGGAGAGCGCGCCACCACACACGGTCTTCCGCTTTCCTCATCCACCCATTTCCCGCTACCTTTTTAAGGTCGTCGGTCCAGCGGGCTGGAGGTCGTCCCACACTGCGTTTACCGGTACGCGGTCTCCACTCCAGAACGCGTCTGCCCCAACGGCCATCGGTTCTGCGACAGACATGGCCTGCCCACTGCCACTTCAGCTTACTAACTTACTAACAACTTACTATGACGTGTTACTTATAAATACGCAGCTTTTATGTTGCTCGAACGACAAACGTGCCTGATTTTTCAGTGGTACGACCGTCTGAACTCAAGCAATCCTACAACGGGTTACTTAGGAGCGACAAAAGCGACGCTATAATCTATCACTATAATCTATCACTGTGCCAAATTTCATTCAGATCCGTTCAGCCGTTTTGGCGTGCTTGAGTAACAAACATCCATCCAAACTTTCGCATTTATAATATAAACTATTGATGTACGCGAAAACGTAGCGCACGTGGAGGGTCAGCTACCGTTTGTTCCCGTCGCATTACGCGTTTGTCGTTCACCTAGGATAGCGGTTTAGCGAAAAACGCAACGCGACTCGATACGCGACGCGTTTTCACAGGAACTGGCCCTTCACGTGGCCTACGTTGTCGTGTAGATAAAATGTAGATAAGTATATCATTTTCTATGGAGTCTTATCGCGTTGCGTTTCGCCGCATTGCTTTCGTAGCTCATCTAGGACAACGGATCATAGGACACGAAGTCTCATTTCACGTTTTTTTAAGTTTAGTAATTACGTCATAGTAAATTTGTCATACAATTTAATTTTCAAAATCTCATAAGGACCAGGCGTACAACAGCGTTAGAGCATAGTAGAAGTTCCACGCGACCACTACTTGTGCTTGCAAATTTTTCAAAACTTGCAAAGCTATATTTAGCGCCAATCAAATAGTTGTCTCTGAGCTGAGGTGAGAGTGCTTGTCAACAAAACAAACTGTCGAAGTCTGTTCCATGCTACGCGCGAAAATATTATGCTATTGCGACGCGTCTTGCGGTCAACTTCAGACGTGACTAAATGATTGGCACGAGCTATATTATAATACAATTAGGAATAAGGTAGTATTCTATCCCTTGCTGCGCTCCTTTATATTTTCGTCTTCTGGGCTCTCGGTTGCCGCGCCTTGGATATTTTTCTTCTCCTTGAGCGCTTCCTTCACCGCGTCCACTAAGTTCTGAGGCTCGGATATGGAGACTTTCTTACCTGTACCAATAGAAAATTCCTATATGTCTAGATATTTGTGTCTATTTGGATACAAAGTAGCCTATACAACTCCAGGTCTTTAAATATTTACTATATCCATGTAAAAAAAGAGTCAAATCGATGCTCAGTTGCTGCGGAATTGAAGGACAAACAAACTAACGCACTTTTGCATTTATAATATGGATAATATTCATTGTGTAAAGGAAAAGCGCGGCAAGAAGTGAATTTAGTAACAACCATTCTAAGAGCCCAGTTTGAGCATTCAACTGCCTCTGGACTCTGGAGTCCAAACCTAAACCTTCAAAATTAAAACTGAAACCTTCTTTGCAACTGTCAAAAAGTGGCCTTATAAAATGGCTTTGCATTTGTATTATTTTAACTAAGTAGGGCCCAAACTGTTTATTCTGTTCGCTAAGAACAGACGCTAAGCTAAGTACACTCATTACCTCATTATTATCAAGGAAGTTACAAGGTTCTGGCGTGCAAATCTCAAAAACGTAAAACAAATCTTGCAACTCACAAGAGAAGTGCTTCTTTCTTTATATTTTGTCACCTACGAGAAGCAAAACTATATGTTATTATTTTACTTTACTTTACGTCGGCTATAGCATGATGGCTTAAAGGGATTGCAAAGGAATTATTCAAATAAAACAACAGTTAAATGGTCAAAATTTTCGTATATTACGGAAAATTATTTACATCTTTACAATTTCATAAATATATTACATAGAACAACAACCATCATACTATATCCTTATGGATTTACTAACAAGCTTTCATATCTTCATTAAAATACTAAAGAAAGCAAAATGCCTTTACTATATAAACTTATTTACAGTTTTCTATTAGGTTAGACAGAAATCTCCAAACTAAACTGATAATAGTGCTATCCTTTTTCGCAAAAAATATTGCTTAAATGATAGGATTACTTTCAGACTGGTTAAAGTTCAGAGGATTATGTATAATTGAATATACATCAAAACCTAGGGACCTAATTATTATAAGTACATATTCAGCTCGATTCAGCTTTTGTCCATACATGATACAACACTGATCCATACAAACTGAATCGAGCTAAATATGGGCCAAATTTTGTGTCATATTGCTACCTCATTTATAACTTAACATCTCCTATTTATTTATGCCTCATATAACTCAGGATTCTGCTCCTTTTGTTTGCGTATCATGTCCCTATATCCAAGAGGTATATCCCTAGGCTGCACATCTTTCTCAGACCTTTCCTTTTCTTCCATATACTTTTGCAACCCTGCACTATCATTTATATCGTTTGAAGCGAAAATAATGAACCCTATGATTGAAGTAAAGAAGCCTATAAGGAAAGTGGTCCTATTTCTCTCGAAAGCGTCAAACATGCTATCTAGAAAAGTCCACACTGGTTTCTCTCGGGTGTTGGATTCGCGATTCGCTTCGTGTATCGTTTGGGATTCTTTGGGACTATCGCTTTTTTTGGTTGTTGCTGCAAAATAAATTTTAACAAGTTCACAAAACGCAAACTAGACGTACGTAGAACTACAACTAAAGGAATCGTCAGATCCAAATAATTGTCCTAAATTCTAACAGAAGAACTCTAACAGAATTATAACTGATAGCAATAACAAATTTAGACGTTTATTTCGTTACAAAAAGGTGCAATTTAAATTCAACATGAGTTAGCAAGATTTCACATCTCACCAACATTGATAGAATTCGATCTTCGAAACAATTTAGCATCGAAGTAAAATGGAACCTAAAACCCTAGTTTTACAATTCAAAGTCACCCGTACATCTATAGCCAGCGCTTCAAGTGGAAAGTTCGCGAAATAGAAATCTATGGTACCGAATACCCGATTTAAAATTTTGGTCTTGCTAGTATAATTAATCAATGAACTTAAATGCACAAACTACATCTAACAATCTGGCCCTAATCCTTGTCTACATTAAAAAGGGAACCTCTGTCTAAAATTTCGGCTAAGTCCAACGGTTTGAGTTGGGCAATCAGATCGCCAGTGAGATTTCCAGTTTGTTAAATCACACCTACGTTGGCCGTATTCGAGCGTACGAACATATTGGCGTCAATGTTAAATTAACCTTACTGTATCGTTTTAGAGCTCAATTCCGTGTATTTCACATTCACAGACAGCACTCCAAACGGAAGGGTCTCGAAATTAAATTCGGTTGTACTGAATTTGTAACTTTAAATCAAAGGCCTTTGGGTCCATTTTACTTTGGCCGATGTGGCCTGTTGTACTGTACTGTGGCGATGTTAACTTCGAATACGATCAACGTAGGTGTGATTTATAAACTGGGACTTAGTGTGAGATCTATAGAGCGAACTTTGACTTTGCTTAGACTTAAGACATGGTTAAAACGGACGGATTTATGCTCAAAAATTCAAAATTCAAAAGTTTTTTATTCAAATAGACTTTTTACAAGTGCTTATGAATAGTGTTTATTCACATAAGTCCATCTCGTTTTGACTCTAACAAAGTCTGAGCCAAGTCAAAGTACGCTCCATAGATCTCAGCATTAGTGTACTGTATGAGGTTCTATAAAGTCGCGATTACACTTGTAAGTTTTTACGTAAGAAGCGTACGTAAGTTACTTACAAAACTAACATTTGCATACGATTCTCGACTTACAAGGCATTTCGTAAATAGCGACTTACGTGAGTAAAACTTACAAGTGTAATCGTGTCCTTAGTAATATCGTCACGTAATATGAAAAGCTACGTTTTCTCACCATCTCTGTCGTAAGAGACGCCGTGTATTTGGCCGGGCGTGTCTTCCTCTAGCTCCGCATATGCGTAGACGAGGGCTTTTTGCTTCTCACTCAGCGACTTTGGTACCTTCGAGAAACAAAATCTATTTATTGGTCTAAAATTTATGTACTTTATTTATTTATTTTTATACAGCACCATCCCGCGCTCATGTTTATTTATCCTTTCACCAAAGGTTGTCTGTAAGAGATTGCTTTAGCAATAAGACGGCCTTTGCACATTTCTATGTAGTCTTACTACTGCTTTCAACTGTATACTGTATATATTGTGTGTGCAATAAAGGTATCTAAATAATAAAATAAAATATGAAAGATTAGAGAACGATTTTATATATATGAAAGACTAGCTAATGCCCGCAACTTCGCCCGCGTGGACTGAGGTTTTTTGGTTCCCGCAGGAACTCTTTAATTTTCCGGGAAAAAATGTAGCCTATGTGTTATTATGGATGTCCTGCAAACCATCCATCCACTTTCACTCCACTTTATATGGAAACCATCCATCGACAAAGACAGTGCTTAAAGGACAATCAAGAAAGCTAGTGTTGCAGCTCCGTGACTATTTTGAAAAGGAAAGTCGTACTTGTAATTACTAGATGAGTATACGAGTTACGAAATATCGGATAAAAGTGCCGACGTGCCCTTCACGTAAAAAACATATTGTAAAACACGATATGCGTCTATGGAGTATTGCATTTTTTGCACCTTAACTTGCCTGTCAACAATTATCACACTTCATAGGTGTGCTTACGTCAAAAGTAAAATAAATCGTTAGACAGAGCAAAGTGTATTTCCAGCATTACCTGTATCTTGATATGAACGTAATGATCGCCGTAGCCGTGCTGGCTGACGCGTTTCATTCCCTTGCGAGACAATCGGATCGTGCTATGAGAAGACGTGCCTGGAACAATCTAGAACACAAGAAATTACAAAGTAGTTTTGCGAAACAATCTAAAACAGGGATGTTTGTTATATCAAAAAATTAATTCTTTTTTTATGATTACTTTTTTTTTTTTATTGGTGATAGGCTTGCGCTTGACGACAATCATGCTTAGTGCAAAGCAATGATGAGGTCTAGGTTGGAACGCGCTTGCCTAGAAGATGCCTATTCACTCTTGCCTTGAAGGTACTTAAGTTATAAGTGGCGGAAAACACGTGCGCTGGGAGGGTGTTCCACACCCTAGCGGTTCGTATCAGAAACGTCGAGCAAAAACGTTTCGTGCGAGCAAATTGGACGTCAACCACATAGGGGTGCCAACGCTGACGGTTTCTCGCTGTTCTGTGGTAGAACGGAGAAGGAGGAACAAGATTGTGAAGTTCCAGAGCACAGTACCCATGGTATATCCGATAAAAAACCAATAAACAGGCGACATTGCGTCGGTGTTGTAGACAGCAATTTCGCCTGCGTAAGTGATTGATCGCCAATTATTCTTCGGGCCCAGCGATCTATCGAGTCTAATGTATCGAGTTGGTACTTGGCGGATCCATCCCAAAGGTGGCAGCAATACTCGATGCCAGTACGAACTTGTGTCTGATAAAGAGTGAGGCGCTGTTCTGGCGTGAAGTACCGCTTCACCTTGTTAAGGATACCAAGTTTTTTGGCAGCTGTTTTGGCCTTTGACTCGATACATTTCCCGAAATTGAGGTTGGGAGAGATGTCAATACCCAAGAGCTCAATGTGATCACTAAGCGGTACGGATATACCATGGAAAGTAGGAGTCAAGTTGAAGGGGCTCCTCTTTGCGGTAAATAAACATGCTTGTGTTTTGTGGTATTAAACTTGACTAGGTTGGCGTCACCCCAATCGGACACCTCCTTAAGAGTCAAGTTAACGCGATCCACCAAGGCCTCTCTTTGCTTAAGTATCTCAGAAGCACTGGCTCTAGAACTGGACATGTATCTCTCCGTAACAGTGCTGTCATCAGCGTACCCAAAGATACCGGGTTTACTAAGCCCGCAGCTGACTACAGCCAAATCGAATCGAATCAAATGAGGGCTACCGCGTTTAAATTCTTCGCAAGAGGCGCTAGTGTAGTGAGGTCTCCAAAATGTCAAATAGATATCACTGTGGTTTAATTGCGGGTCTCATTATTAAATTAATGTTGTGAATATTTAGCAATAGATGTATAGTCCGCGCGCCAGCTCTGAGGAATCGGGGGCTGTGGTAGAGGGCGGGTGCGCACTGCGCCCGACCGTCGCTTCATACCCCGCACGCTCCCATACTAGTACCACAGTAAACAGATACAACCAGTACTGAAACTACCTAGAAACATTCGAAACAGCTCACTCACACAAACATGCGCATCCACGAAACCCCTCAGTAGTGACTCACTACTGAGAGCACTGCGACGAGCGCTTTGGGTCTCGTGGATGCGCATGTTTGTGTGAGTGAGCTGTTTCGAACGTTTCTAGGTAGTTTCAGTACTGGTTGTATCTGTTTACTGTGCTAGTACCGACCTTGACGCGAGAGAACGCTTTATCGAGTCCTGTATTTAATTTTGCAATAGCAGGGTTATAAATAGTACTAACTTATAAGTTGCTTTGTCTGTGCAAATGGCTGTTTAATTTTTTAATTAATTAAAGTACTGATTATTCTGATTGCGACAGATTAATTAGATTTTACGTTAAGTTTGTACAGTTCATTATAATTAAATTTTATGATACAACTAGCTGATGCCCGCGACTTCGTCCGCGTGGATTGAGGTTTTTCGGTTCCCGCGGGAACTCCTTAATTTTCCGGGATAAAAAGTAGCCTATGTGCTATTCCAGACTATAATCTATCTCTGTGCCAAATTTCATCCAGATCCGTTCATCCGTTGGAGCGTGATTGAGTAACAAACATACATCCATACATCCAAACTTTCGCATTTATAATATTTATTTGATTTGTTCTTCCTTATTGCACTTACTATCCTCATAGAATTATTATTTCATAATTAATTTAATGCACGCGCACAGATACTAAAGATGTATTAGTATCGATAACGTAATATCTTCTAAATCAAAACTCTATATCATTACGTCAACATTCCTTAAGATTCCTCGGACCTTCATTCCTCGGACCTTGCGCGCGAACTGTAAGATATGTGTCAATGAATGTCAGCGCTCTTGGCTTTGAAAGCTGAGCTAAGAAAAAGGGGTGCAAAATTAAGCAGGCTGATAGAAGTTAGAACAGCTAATTCAGAAGTTAGTATGTCCTTGGTTGTTGTGTGTTTACTATTTACAAATGTATTTTATGTCAAACCAAATATACTGTTATAGTTAGGACCTTCCTCGCCAGTGGCGCCAACTAGTGAGCATAAAAAAAAGATACGCGCCGAATTGAGAACCTCCTCCTTTTTTGGAAGTGGGTTAAAAAGGTAGACCTCATTGAATCAAGTCACACTTGTTCCGTATGCGACTGTTTGACAACGCAGTTTCATCCATACCTACTATCCATACTAATATTATGAATGCGAAAGTGTGTCTGTCAGTCTGTCTGCTACGCTTAGAAAAGCTCATCTTTTCAACCGATTTTGATGAAATTTAGTATAGAGATAGATTGCTTCCCGGGGTAGGACATATAGGTTACTTTTTCCAGAAAATTTTAAACTTTAGGTACCTGTAACGTATGGTCTTCATACAGCCCTTGTATTCTCACAGTGCCGCCCAAAAGTGCTTGAGATATGGAGATCTGAAATCAGAAATAAGTTAAATCAATCAATCAATCAATCAATCAATGTTTATTTATTCAAATTAGGTACACTGTACACTTTTTGACATCCAATTACTCAAAACATGATAGTGTTATTCAATTATTATGGTACCTTAAAACTAAAGCTACGAGGATTCCCAACACACCTTGGTCTGAGAAGAGCCCAAAAAAAAGAATGGATGGATGGATGGATGGATGGATGGATGGATGGATGGATGGATGGATGGATGGATGGATGGACGTATGGATGGATGTTTGTTACTCAATCAGGCCCCAAGAGCTGAACAGATCTGGATGAAAATTGGCAAAGAGATTATATTTTATAGTCTGAAATAACACAGGCTACTTTTTATCCCGGAAAATTAAAGAGTTCCCGCGTGAACCAAAAAACCTCAATACACACGGACGAAGTCGCGGGCATTAGCTAGTAAATAATAAATGTAAAAAGTAGGATGTCTGTAATACAGATATCCTACCTTGCTAGTGAGCTTGAAGTTCGTATTCCTGTCGATAGATGGCGCTGTAAGAAGTTCAATCGCGCTAGTAGTTTGACGCATCCCAGATGGTAAGTACGAGGTAGAGTTAACGATCGTCCTCTCCTAAAGGTCCTCAACTAAACATGCAAAAACTCATGTTTTGTATTTTTGAAACTCATGCCACGCATTAAGCGTATGGCAGAGTATAATAATAATATAATTATAGTACTACTATGCCACAATCCACATTTGCTCTTAAATTTTAATTTATTGGATACTATAATATTTGACGACCTCCCTGGCGCAGTGCTGTTGCCTTTACCTGGGTGGTCCCGGGTTCGATTTCCGGCAGGTTCAATTTGGAAATTTATTATTTCTAAATTTTCTCCGGTCTGGTCTTGTGGGAGGCTTCGGCCGTGGCTAGTTACAACCCTACCGGCAAAGACATACCGCCAAGCGATTTAGCGTTCCGGTACGAACCCGTGTAGAAACCGACTAAGGGCTCCCACACAAAACTGCGACGTCGCATCGCAGGAAACTGCGATGCGATTTCGTGCGGCGAAGCGTTGGTTCAGGTGACCATACGCTCGACGGTAGTCAACCGTACTGGACGTGTTTTTGGAAGTAGTGACATGAATCGAAAGAAGCGTGTTGCAGTGCTGTTATTGTTAAATAGATATAGAAAAAATAGAAGATTTTGGGTTCATCCACTTATTACAATAATGAACGCTGATGGGAACTATTTTATTCGAAAATACAATGGTTTGAGAACAGAGGAAGATAGATTTTTTGATTATTTTAGAATGAGCATATCTTCATTTGTCCCAAAGGACCGGGGCGCTCCTCAATTAACGTTATTAAAAAATCCACGTCAACGCCATTTTTCCACACAACGACGGCGGCGCCTTGCCCACACGCTGTCTCAGAGCGGACTAAAAATGGGGTCACCAAGTGTGACGTAACATCGCAGGAATGTGCGATGTTACGTCTACGTCTAAGTTCTTGCGATACGTCCTGCGAGCGCGCTGATTTTTGCGTTGCGATGCGAATTCGCAGTTTTGTGTGGGAGCCCTAAGGGTATGGGTTTAATATAACTGCCATACCCCTAACAGGTTAGCCCGCTACCATCTTAGACTGCATCATCACTTACCATAAGGTGAGATCGCAGTCAAGGGCTAACTTGTGTATTAAAAAAAAAAAATTTAGAGCATTTTTGAACAATACCTATTAGATTAAGAGGTTAATCAATACTCACAGTACAATCAGTGTGAACGTCCGGTCCGTCCCGCTTGAAGTAGCTGGAGCTCTCCACTTTGAAGGTGACGAAGACTTCAGAGTTGCCAACAGTCATGCGCACCGTCTGACCGTCTTCCACCCCCGCTGGCACTGGCACTGTGATTTTTTTGCGTTGTACCTATCACAAAAGAGCAGATGTCACAATGATCTATATATAGTCTATACTAATATTATAAATTACTAGCTGATGCCCGCGGCTTCATCCGCCTGGTTTACGTTTTTTGATTCACGCGGGAACTCCTTCATTTTTCGGGATAAAAAGTAGCCTATGTTACTCTTCAGGTCCTCAACTATACCCATGCCAAAAATCACGTCGATCCGTTGCTCCGTTGCGGCGTGATTGAAGGACAAACCAACAAACCAATAAACCAACAAATCAACAAACCAACAAACAAACACACTTTCGCATTTATAATATTAGTATGATATGATATAAATGCGAAAGTTTCGATGGATGGATGTGTGTAAAGTAAAATATGCTTTTTTTGTGGTGTTTTTGTGGTGTACACACCACAAAAACAATCATAATATGGCACATGGATGGCATGGCATATGGATATAGCACAACAGGCAGCCTAATATATCGCTTAAATAGCGATCTCTTTCAGGCAACCTTAAAGGCAGTGGAAACTTTTAAAAGAAGACGGGAGAGGTGTACTAAGACACATGAATAAATAAATATTATTATATACATAAAAACAGAGAAATGTATAATGTATGGATGGATGGGCTGGATGTTTGTTACTCAATCACGGCAGAACGGCCTAACGGATCTGGATGAAATTTGGCACTGAGATAGATTATAGTCTGCAATAACACATAGGCTACTTTTTAACCCGGAAAATTGAAGAGTTCCCGCGGGAACCAAAAAACCTCAATCCACGCGGACGAAGTCGCGGGCATCAGCTAGTAATCTATACACATAAAAACATTGTCCTCCCGACCGAATTTCGGTCCGGTGAGATTAGCCATCTGCACAGGGGATATTATGCCTGTGTTTGTGCACAAACAGGTGCAATGTCTGTTCCTTTACTCTCATAGCTCGATAGGACGAAATATCCGACACGATCACGAGAGAGATCAGGCGCAAGACCGCCGGCTTTACGTGCTCTCCGAGGCAAAGGGATAAAACCCCGCCATCTTCCTAACTCCGAGCTAGTACTGAAAATTTCATGTCAGAAAACCCCAATACTTAATTATATATTAGTACTTATAAATTATGGCCTGACCCGGGATTCGAACCCGGGACTTCGTCAGCTGCAGTCGAACATTGAAACTATTAATAGTTCCTTCTTTGAAACAGAACTCTATAAAACAATTGGTGTAATTAATGCTTACCGACTGTCCCTTTCCTTCACACTCAACGCATGGGAATTTAATTAGCATTCTGGTACCATGGCAATGTCTACATGTAGATCGCATTACAAATGGACCTGAAACAAGATTAAAAGTAAAATGTGACTATTTCTGTTAAAAATATAATATTAAAAAAGCATCATCTTCAATATCAGAGAGAAAAAAAAAAAAAACTTCAATATTTACATTTCGTAATTTATCATTTAAAAAATAAACACTGTAAAAAAAGTTGTAATAGGGTATTTGACTGTAATAAAAATATCGTTTCTGCTGTTGCCATCCTAATAGATTATTATTTTTAAGTAATATTCCATTTGACAGAACTAAAAAATAATGTATTGTTTTTCTATAAAACATGAAATAAATTAATTAATTTTCGATCTATGTTCACGTGATCATAAACGCTCTATGATTGGTTGAATCGTTAGTGACGTAACTATGTAGTAAAATCTAACTGCGGTGTAGTAAATTCGAACAATTACGAGAGTTTTTCCGTTTTTCTTTATGTTTCTGTGCTTTTTATTGTTTCTATTAGTCATTACCAACCATACTTTTCCTTATTAATAGTTAAGGAACCCAATTATTTGAAAGCAGATAGTGGAAACCTCTCAAAAGATGATGCATTTATAATTGGACATTTTTCAAAAATAACCCTGATTTCTATGCTGCAGAACTAAAAAATGTGAAAACTGGCTTGTAAGTATACTATATATTTCATAACAAAGCAATTTATTATATCAAAACCGTTTCGTCCAAGAATAAAACCTAACATTTGCATAACTAAGTACTTACTAGGTTATATTATTTACTAACATAGATCGTGATATTAAGTTTTGGTTTCTTTCTTTATAGAGCTTCGAGAGAGTCTTATCGCTATTGGTTATGTCCAGCTACATCGCGAATCTGGCATTTGTACACTCAAATGCAAGATATGTCCCAAGCACAAAGTGAGAGCAAAATCATATTCTGTAACTATGATAGTAGATGAAGACAAAAGGCAATTTATAAGTTGTGAGTGCCATGACTGTACTGCATCCGCTGGAGGCTGCAAGCATGCTGTGGCCTTTTTGATGTGGACTCACCGGCGTAGTGAACAACCTTCATGTAGGTACCTCTTTTGAGGGCTACTGAACTCCTATCAGTTTCTTCTTAAATTATGTAATATATAGGTATAATAAAAATCATGTTTCTATTTCATTGTTTTATTTATCAACTCATATCATATCACTCGAATTCAAATGTTTCTTTGTTTCAAATAAACTTTTACAAGCGTTTTTGAATTGTCAAGTGAATCTACCCTTGGTTTGGATTCCCTTCATACCGAGTATATCTTTTGTCACATTTATAGTCTGTACCGTAGCCCCGAAGCCCATTTTGTATTGGTTGTAGGTTAGAATTTTCTCCAACTGTAACAAGTATACCATAATAAGTTTTTGATTACAAATTCCACTTCAAAGCTCCAAGTAGGTAATGAATGATCTACTGAAATTATTGAATTACATAAATTGGCTAAAATTTCTAAATTAGTTATTACCTACTTATTAATGTGTTTGTAAATACTTAATAAACATACTACAAACCAGCTACAAACGGACATGTCTAACCTCAAACAGAACAGGTGAAGTAGGTACACATTTTTAGAGCATTATATAATTATTTAGTAATAGTTTATTAGATAGATAGTGTAAAACTCACATCAAAGCGATCCTCGCAAAAATAAACACCTAAAGTGACCCTCAGTGACCACTATGGGGTCTCTTCGAGCAAGTTGCAACCACTTCTTCCGTATCTTGGCTTTCTTTGGAACACTTCTAAACAGTTTTTCTGGAGTTTTTGTAGACTTGTTTGTACATTGCAGTAGTATGCACACTACACACCATTGGTAAACCATAGTTTTATAAAAACAATCTCGAAAACAATGTTTTTATCAAGGGACACTCGAAATATCACACACTTGTTTACGTTTTAACTATATAGTTACGTCATAGTAGTCATGTCACGCAAATGTTGTCAAAGAGAGCGTTTACGCGGCAATTTAATTTTTTGAATTTATTTTTGAGATTTCTATATAAAATACTGAAAATTAAGACGAAATAAATATATTGTTAGCTATAATAAAGCATTATTAACAATATACGACTATTTTCTAAAAGCAGTCAAATACCCTATTGTGTGGGACATAAAGCTATAATAATAATTCAGCATTTATGATGAACTTCTTCCAGTGATCTTGAAGTTAGAAATTAAAATCATACAGTTCACTACACTCATACCTCTAACCTTGTGCCTTTAGTAAACAATTTTCAGATCTATTAGATGCCTACATCTGTGTGGATTTAGGCTTTTGAAATATCCTCTGGGAACTCTTTGATTTTTCAGGGGTTGTTAGTCTATGTTCCCAAATTTAGTTGAAATATGACTAAAAAGATGGACTGCGAAAAGGTAACAGATAAATAAACAGAATTTGTATAGATTTGGCAGTGCAAAGTGAGAAGAGACAGTGACTGTGATGGAATCAGGGACATCCCTTCCCCCAGCTAAAACACTGTAAGTTACTTGTAGTTGTGTACTTTATTAGAAAAAAAAATATTATAGTACCTCTAGAGAATGTCTCCATGCCAGTACCATTACAATAGGTACACTTGATAGACTTAGTGCCGGGTTCACATCTGGTGCCCATGCATTTAGGGCATGTGTCTATTATGTTAATGTTGATGTCTTTGTTCACACCGCGAGCAGCCTCTGTGAAGCGCAGGTTCACTATGACCTGCAAGATTTAGAATGGAATTGGTAAAATTTTTGAAATACAAAATTTTAGAGCAAAACACATTTTGGACAAAACCATTTTTGTGACCAGACCAGACACAAATGGTTTTGTGTGTCTAGGCGACAACACAAAACGTAGTTTCCCTCCTGACTTTTTTATCCGATTCCAGCAAGTACGTAGTGCATTTTTGCTCTAAATATTTATTTATCATGTATTGGGCAAAAATTCCTGGAACTGATGCAAAAGATTTGTGCAAGGAATCTTTACATACAGTTGAAACAAAGCTTAAACATCTGTTGGACACTATTTTCAGCAGAAGTGATATTTAAAACAAAAGACATTTGCTAAAGTGCAACTGTCTTTATGTTTAGAGTGAAGAAAGTGGTGGTAAGTTGAGAAAACATCGACCACACAACTAATAGATGCCTAATTACTATGCTTTCGTAATGCAAACAATTCAGTCAAATGACTCAAGTAAGCGGGCACGGGGTACTAAACGCTGATTGGTATACTCAAGGTCAAAAAAATCATAAATCAAATGGGATGGGGTCCTAACTCCTAATAATTATTTATCGATAATTAATTATAGATATACTCTAATTAATATTTAAATAACTCGGTAGGTTTTGTTACAAGGGCGTGGAATTATATAAGACCTATTAAGTCTGATGTGTTGTCTGAAAGTGTTCGCCCTATATGAGAAGTCTATTAGTTGTATGGTTGATGTGAGAAAAGAATCTTTCCTTGATAAAAGATGGTGGCCCTCACTAGAATGGCCAATAGGCCCCAATCACAATAGCTTTTTAGACAGCTATTCTGATCAATGACAATTTTTGGCAGTGATGTTTATAGATGTGTCTTAAAACCACACCTATTGTATTATTTCAATTCAAAATTCAAAAGTTTTTTTATTCAAATAGACATTTTACAAGTGCTTATGAATAGTCGAATGAATCTACCAATTATATTTGAATAACTTACTTCCTGAGAAGCACCAAAACCAAACTGGCTTTCAGCAAAGTCACTGAAAGCCTCACTCTTGAACCCAGCATCACCGAATATCTTGCGGAACAGCTCCTCAGGGTCTATGGTCGACTTGTACTGCCATTGGTGTGTAAAGCCATCCGTGCCTCCTGGGCCTCCCATACCCATATTGTCAGAGGTTGTCCCGTATGTGTCATATTGTTTGCGCTTGTTTTCATCTGAAAGAATCTACAACAGATATTTCTCTTATTAGTAACTTTGCTTAAATATTAACTTTACTGCTGAATGTACATAATTAAATTATAATTGACTAGATGATGCCTTTGCCTATGTTGATTAAGTTTTTTTTGATTAGCCTTAGTTAAGCCTATGTTCTTTCCAGGGATGCAACCTATCTCTACACCAAGTTTTATCCAAATCAGTTGAAAATATGGGGCATAAAAGCATGGTACAGACACACTTTTACTTACTTTACTTTTGATCATGGAAAATCAAAGTTTCCACAGGATTTTTAATGACCTAAATCTATTCAGCAAATCAGCTAATTATTTACATCTACTGTAATCACACACTTTTACTTACTTTACTTTTGATCATGGAAAATCAGTTTCCACAGGATTTTTAATGACCTAAATCTATTCAGCAAATCAGCTAATTAGTTACAGCAACTGTAATTTACAGTGAACATAAATACGCTTACCTCATATGCTTCAGATACTTCTTGGAACTTCCTGGAAGCTTCTGGATCAGATTTATTCGCATCAGGGTGATACTGCTTCGCAAGTTGGTAGTAGGCTTTTTTAATATCTTTGGCAGAGGCATTCTTCGAGACACCGAGAACTTTATAATAGTCGATTCTTGCGTATAAGCTATTCGTAGTGTGAATACTCCTATGTCTTGGACCATCCAAGTTAACTATAAAACATTTGAGGTTATGTAGCACCAAGGTAATAAATTTCAATTTTAATTAAAACTAAGCATCATATAGAGGACTGATACGACAAAAGTAGTACACAAACGAAGAGGGAAACGTAATAACGAAGTATATTTTAATTGAATGATGTAATGACAGCATGTAAAACTTACACTTGAAATTTTTACGACCCAATGACGAAACAGAAACCGCTGGGCTTCCTAACAAGTGGTTGCAATTACATTTGTGAATAAACCGGCAGGACGTTTTTGATAAATTACTCGTGAAAACTGCACTTAAAGTTTTTGGATTTAAAAATCCAATAATACTCCGGGTCGGAGCCATTTTCAAGGAAAAATCGAAATGTCAAATCAAAATCAAAGATAAATTGACAGATTGACAGAAAGAGTGTTGCTAGATTGTTGTAAAAAAAATCATAATTATGTTGTATTTACATGGTGCACCTACCATGTAACTCACGCATAGGTAACTATTTATACTTGCCAGAACAGCACATGAAAAAACACACAAGGCTGAGAAGCCTTCACAATTACCCTGTGTGGGTTACACGCATAGCACCATGTCCACCGTTGGACTTATTAAGGCCAAACGCATCACCTATTACAATACAAGAGTGGTGTCGTTAGACACTACCTAATGAAATTCAATAGGGATGATGACAACTCGATCAAATCAGCAATTCAAAATAATTATAATTTATAATACAGTAAATAGTTAATGAGAAATAATGCTTGCGACTTCGTTCACTGGGTTTTTTTTATTTTCCGGGATGAAAAGTAGCGTTATATTCGCCCCCAGGATGCAACCTGTTAACTGTAGTTTTGCTTTTGTACGTGCAATTTCGTCAAAATCGGTTGAACAGAGGGGCCTATAAAGCATAGCAAACTGGCACAGTAATAATTATTATTATTGATAAAACCTTTGATTAAAAGGATGAAACACAGGGTACTTACGAAATAAACTAATAATAAATTGCATGGGCTATCACCGTGTATGTACCATGAAGAATGGTTAGCTGTTCCAAAATAATATGACAACTTTTTTCATCTGGCAACATTTGATTCTCGGGGCAACGGTAGGCAAGATGATTTACAAACAAAAAATGAACTTACAAAATGCCATTTGTATTGAATTTTGAAATAAAAGTATTATCAAAGCTTTAAATATTGTACAGTTGTCTATAAACGATTTACAAATTACACAATATAGAGACGAGATGGCTTCTATAAGCGTGCGGGACCAGAAGATCGAACAGCAAGTATGAATATTCCTACTTTAACATAAATATGAAAAATAGCTTTATTCTTTCTTAAAAATAATTTAAAGTTATATTTTTAACTTTTTAAAGTATTATTTTATATTAAGGAACTTCACTTTTGTAATTTTAGCGCCAAATAATGGAGCAAAAGATGAAACAAAAAAGGCAGAATTCTGGTATGGTCCAAGCCAACGATCTAAGAGTAAGCTCTGCTAAGCGCCCTATATCTGGAAGTCGTTCACGGGAACTGCACGGTAATCTACTAATTGTATCAAATTATAATTTTTTTTATTAAATTTTTAGTGTTTTATTGCATGAATGTGCCCCCAATTTTTTTTTTGTTAAGTATGCATTTTGTTTATTTTTATAACAGGCTATGATGGTCCGATGCAATTTCTCATGTCTCCAGTTAATCCGGACCAAGTCATTCCTCTCCAAACAAATAGAATATCAACATACGATGGTAAGTAATGGCTATTCGCTAAACATTCAAACTAAGTGCACATTTGATTATTTTTGCTCGAGGCAGTTTTGTCTTGAATAACTGAGCTATATAGGTTGGAACACTCTTTATAAATGTAATGTTAACTGATGTGACATGACTGATGAGGTAAATCTGTCATATTCAATGGACAAGCTTAGATTGCGATAATGTGCCATGTTTGCCTATTGAAAAAATGCACAAAGTGCACTGAGCACAACATTAGTCAGATGCACTGTCTTAAGACATAAATATTAAATCTAAAGAATGCCAGACCCTGTTATATAAGCCTGCTATTACACATTCATTTCATTTCATTTCATGTTAATTCAAATGTTACTCCTAGAAATCGCCTAATTTAAAAATGAATTTCTCATTTATGTACTACATGGCTTACATATCTGGCAATAGAATTTGAATTGCCAGACTCAGACAAAGGGTTCTGTACCACCACACAATATAAATTCTTTTAGTAAAATAATAATAATTGTGAAATAACTGTCTTACTTAAGGCGCTAAACTGGTAGCGCCTGACAAACACTTTGACACCCGATTTTCGGATTTATTCCTATACTTGTACTGTGAGACCTTCCTTCTTGCCAAATTTCATGATTCTAGGTCATCGACCACACAACCAATAGACGCCTAATTACTATGCTTTCGTAATGCAAACAATTCAGTCAAATGACTCAAGTAAGCGGGCGCGGGTTACTAAACGCTGATTGGTATACTCAAGGTCAAAAAAATCATAAATCAAATGGGATGGGGTCCTAACTCCTAATAATTATTTATAGATAATTAATTATTGATATACTCTAATTAATATTTAAATAACTCGGTAGGTTTTGTTACAAGGGCGTGGAATTATATAAGACCTATTAAGTCTGATGTGTTGTCTGAAAGTGTTCGTCCTATATGAGGAGTCTATTAGTTGTATGGTCGATGTTCTAGGTCAATGGGAAGTATTGATTTATTGGCTAGTGTCAAAATATGCGGCATAAACGGCCGTATCTTTTGATTATCTTGACTTAGAAGCTTGATTTTTTACAGCTCCAAGGGGCCGCAGACCTGAGTATTTGATATTAATTTCAATTTGAACCAAAATAAGGTTGTTGACAGACAGACAGACAGACAACGAAGTGATCCTATAAGGGTTCTTTTATTCCTCTGGAGGTACAGACCCCTAGAAACCAACAAACAAAACACACTTTTACATTTATGATATTAGTATGATATCCTGTGTTGCTCATAATTTCATTTTTATCTGATAATATTATAATCCCTGCTTAAGAGCTTTGGTTTTTATTAAATGTGCTTACATTTTTTTTGCTCTACTATTTGCTAACACAACTGAGACAAAGAGGCCAATATTAATTATGTGTGACACAATCTCTAAACAAATCTAAAATGGCAGCTCTTAATCTAGTTCTGCCTCTTTCTGCAGGAAGTATAATGAAAGGGATAGCAATATAAAAGCGCTGGCATTTTAGTTTAGTTTAGAATGGTGTAAAACAAAACTGGCCTCATTATATTATGTATAAACTCTAAAACAATCTGAATACAAAGATGACTTTGTTATTGTTAACTAGGAGTATTGTATGTAGAATGTACTTCATAGTACAGATTTTCTGACACACTTCCATTGATGACTTACTTGAGTAGGTTTAAAGAATTGATTGTTAGGCTTCAACCACAGTTTGATGAATAATAGTTCATTGAAATGTGTGACTCACACTGGCCTTCATTGTACCAGACCTAAGTCAATCAATGATTTGTTAAATATTTAATCTTAGAAATGAAAACTTTCAACAGCACAGAAGTACTTAGATTAAGATCCTAAGTTGTAAGTTGAAACTGCAGCTATTGGTCAAACAATAGCATAAGATTCACTCTTACCTATCTTAAAACCAAACCTGTTGATAGGAAAAAGGTTTTTTTTTTATCCACTACAAGTTAGCCCTTGACTGCGATCTCACCTGATGGTAAGTGATGATGCAGTCTAAGATGGTAGCGGACTAACCTGTTAGGGGCATGGCGGTTATATTAAACCCATACCCCTATTATTCGGTTTCTACACGGCATCGTACCGGGACGCTAAATTGCTTAGCGGCACATCTTTGCCGGTAGGATGGTAACTAGCCACGGCCGAAGCCTCCCACCAGGCCAGACCAGGGAAAATTCAGAAATTATAAATTCCCAAATTGACCCTGCCGGGGATCGAACCCAGGACCTCCGCATGTTACTTGACAACAGCGCTACACACTGCGCCACGGAGGTCGTCAAAACTCTAACATATTGTATACTAGCTGATGCCCGCGACTTCGTCCGCGTGGATATACCAAGTTTCATCGAAATAACTTGAGAAATGACGGACTTTCAACCCCTATTTCACCCCTTCGGGGGTAGATTTCAGGATAAAAAGTATCCTATGTCCTACCTCGTAGTATGGGCTCAAATCGTGCCAAGTTTCGTTTGAATTCATTCAGTAGTTTCGGCGTGATGCGCGGCCAAGATACAGACAGGCAGACAGACAGACAGACAGACAGACAAAAATGAAAAAAATTACAGATTTGGCTTCAGTATCGAATAATGAGTGCCCTCCAAAAAAAAATTTCAAAATATCTTCAATGTACAGAATTGGACATGTTACAGTTTTATTATAAGTATAGATCTATATTGCAATTCTTTCAAGTTTGGCGTCACCTAGTTAGTAGTTACTCGAAGCGAAGCGCGACAGTGAGGGTTTTTACCTGCCGCGCAATTGATTCATTAGTCAATCTTACTTTTCCCATGCAGTGTGAAAGAACAGTAGACATACACTGTAGTGTGCACAGACACCCCTCCATGTGTAGTTATTGTTCCGTCTTGAAGAGAAGCGATATTTTGAAGAATTGATTAAAAAACGAATTTGGGGTTTCTTATTCCAGAACTTGGGAACCAAATAGAAGTATTAACAGTAGGCGATGACGTCGGCGAAGGCAGCGGTGAGGAGGAAGAGGAAAGTGTACCAGTATGCAGTATGGGGCGTGACGCTAGCACTGATGACGTGTGCGCGGACGCAGCGGTCGCGCCTTTGCAGAATAGGGCACAAAGGGACGAGTCACCCAGCCAGGTAAATGTTATAGAACTTTTTTTGTATCATAGAATTTAATAGGGCCTTCTGGTTGTATTGATGGTGAGGAAGGAGGGGTAGTGTGTCATAAAATGGGACGAGACGCTAGTAATATGACACTTGCGTACTCAACAGTTACAGTTTTACAAATATAAGTTACAAGTTTAAATTTAAAAATTGCAAGTTTTAATAATAGCTCATTTGAGTTTTTTCATTCCAGCGAGAACTTAATTTTCCGGGGTAAAAAGTAATAAGACTATGTCCTTCCCCGGGATGTAGCCTACCTCTATACCAAATTTCATCAAAATCGGTTGAAAATATGGGCTGTTAAAGCGTAGACACAGACACACACACTTTCGCATTTATAATATTAGTATGGATGTGTATGTGACTGCCTCGTTGGTCTAACTCTAGTGGTTGGCATGTTCGACTGCGGCCGACGAGGTCCCGGGTTCGAGTCCCGGGTCGGGCCATAATTAAGTATTGGGTTTTCTGTCTAGAAATTCTCAGTACTAGCCCAGAGTTAGGAAGTTGGCGGTGTTTCACCCCCGTGAGGAGAGCACGTTAAGCCGTCGGTCCCGGTTATGATCACTAACATGATTATAGTCGTTAAAGCCCGCCAACCCGCATTGGGGTAGCGTGGTGGGTCTAATTCCCTCTCTCCCATGAGAGTGTAGGCCTGTGCCCAGCAGTGGGACGTTATTGGGCTGTAGTGGTGGTGGTGGTGGTGGGATGTATATCCGAATGTAAATAAAGGTACACTACGTCGGTGTAGATAGAAACCATACACGATATAGCACTAATGGCTCATATTATCTTGAAAACGTATTTTTCCTGGAAGTACCTATTGTGGTTACTATTTTACCACATCAATAATATTTCCTTTTACTAGACGCGTACGTGTGTTCGTCATGTAACAGGCTACGTATATTATTGTTGATCCACACCTGGGGGTCTACTCTCTTTCTCTAAAACGAAACTTCGCAAACAAACGAACGAAATTTCGCTAACTCCTCTCCTACATAATATTATCTCTATGCTCCTCTCTATTTCGTTTTCGTACACGCAGACGAAGTACAGATCCATAGAAAATTTTCGTGACCGATTGGATTGAACGATTTTGTGTGGGTCTAATAACCGACTAATTACGTTCGTTTGCGAAGTTTCGTTTTAGAGAAAGAGAGTAGACCCCCTGATATTTTGGCCGATCCCGAACACGTATCATCTACTCCTTTAAAGGGATAAACAGATTTACCTAGAAAATTTAAGATTTGCGTGTAGGTTCCCCAGAATGTATACCCCACTGAAAAAGGATTTTCGGAAATGCCACCAAAGACGTATTAGCTAATGTACGTTTATCTTAATTTTAACGTTTATTTTAGCCATATAGCATTGACCAATCCATCTACCCAGTCATAGCGGTCCATACGATCGTGTCAACCATAGACATAGAATTTTTTCGCTCCGCTCAAGTGTCAACTGTCATGTTCATTGTGGCGTAGAAAATTTCCTTTACAAAGCAGTACTTACTACTTATTCGAATCAGTGAAATGTCGCGTCCAAATTATACCAATCCGGATCATCATCAACATCCGAACATGGGATAGTTTCTTGATTGAAAATATCTGGTGTGGACCTATCTTTAACTTACTGGACAACTCACAAATGAGTTTTAATAGTGGGTCATAGTGAATTACTAGAAACGCTTGTATAGTTCTTGGAATTATCGGAGTGTTGAATTAAATGTTAACATTATATTAATATAATCAAATAAATAAATATTTATTATGATACGCTTGTATTTGGTAAGCATTCGACGTTTGTGTGATTTTGTTTAACTGAGAATTGTTTCTATTAGGAAAAATAGTTATGGAAATTACATCAGAATATATTATAGATGAAATAATATCATTTATACTACACCCGCTCGGAAAGTACCCTCTTGCTTTTGTCAAAACGAGGTAGAAAGTACGTCATTGCTACAAACCAATTAAGCGGGAGGAAAAGATGTATGAAATTTCATTTCTAACGTGCTAAGCGGGGAGAAAACTGTATGAAAATCCATTTCTAACGCGCTGTTGTTTTTTAATTTTAAGTAAATATGGTATGGACGTTGAGAATTTGGATGTCTTACCTTAAGGAAATATAATATTAGAAGCAGCTTCACCATATTTGACATAGAAAAGTCAAATAATATGGTGAATGTCGATTGTCGACATCGACGTCGATTATCGATATCGATAGTCGATATCGATATCCGATATTGATAGTCGATATCGATATCAATGTCGATTGTCGGTATCGATGTCGATTGTCGGTATCGATGTCGATAGTTGATATCGATATCCGATATTGATAGTCGATATCGATATCGATGTCGATTGTCGGTATCGATGTCGATTGTCGGTATCGATGTCGATTGTCGATATCGATGTCGATAGTCGATATCGAAATCTATATTGAAATAATCCTCAAAATGTAGTCTAGTTGTGATAGTGAAGCTTCGAATGAAGCGACTCATATAGTTATGATAGAACGTCATTTTTTTTTTTAATTTTTTGAAAACAATAAATTAGAAATTAAAGCTAGCTAGCCTAACCTAATTAAGGACTATTAACTATTATTAACTATTAACCTAAACCTTTTTTTTTTTCTTTTTTTTTTTTTTTTTTTTTTTTCTTTTTTTTTTCTTTTTTTTTTTTTATGTTTCTGTATTTTGAATATGGGTTTGTAAAATTGCCTGAAATAAAAAATATTTATTTAATTTATTATTTTAAACCTTTGTAAGTTCGTTTAATCACTAATTATCGCTTATTTTCCTCGCAGGTGTAGTATAAAGCACTATGTATCACTCGGTAGAAAGTACGATTCCTACCTCGCGTGTATTGCGGCCCTTCGGCTACGCCTCGGGCCTCAAACTACACCCTCGATAGTAATCGGTCACTTTCTCCCCTCGGTGAACAATGTACTATTATTAACCAAGCGAAGCGATGTCTCAGTGCATATTTTTTGTCTGAGCCTGTTCAAATCCACTGATCAAAAATAATCTAAATTAATAGTTGAAAGCCAAAATTTGCATTTAAAGTTTAATAAGGTCTATAGTTTAAGTTTATAGTTTGTTTTAAAGGTGTGCTAATACTTACAAGCAAATTTAAATTAAGAGCACAGAAATACTTTTTTTTTAAATGTTCATAAAAATTTAGGATGGTGGGCTCCCAATTTTAGTTTAACTAAATTTAACTGTTTTAGTCCCATTTTACCCTATAAGTCGATCTAAAAATATATCTACGAGTATCTGTTGTGTCATCTTTATTTATGTGGTTTTTACAATACCATGCTCTGCTAAACAGAACAAATGAATACTAATAAATGAAAATTCCATATCTATGCTCTGCTGTTTTACAACAAATATAAGCACCTTTACCACGTCTAAACCCCAAATCTCAAATGGCCTTTCCAATAAATTGTATTTTTCCAGACAGCAGAAATCGAAGGGTCAGTAGAAGGGTCGGTGGAGACGTTCGTAATAACGCCAGCCAAACACGGCACGCTATACAAGTGCAGGATAGCGCGCGACCGGAAGGGCATGGACAGAGGACTGTATCCCACTTACTTCTTGCATCTCGAGAAGGATTACGGGAAGAAAGTGTTTCTGTTGGCCGGTGAGTAACTAGTTCTTACATTTACCCATCGATTTACCAACTAAGGATACAACATTACCTACAAATTAATACTCAAAAAGCGTCCACAATCGCTTATACAAACACAGCTATAGATAATATAGACTGAGACACCAAACGGTTCACAAAAACCAACCATATAGCTTTATATTTAGGATTCAATTTTGTAATAACAATTCGATACATACGACATTTTGTCGCCTAGTGTACTCATGCGCGACTGAGGCGAAAATTGTTCACAATATCTATTTGTGCACAATTAGACCGTGCCGTTTTTTGCGTTTCGATGGTGCGTCTAAGGTATTGGTAAGTCAATGCATTTACCCAATGTCCTACACAGTGGCGTATACAGTATTCCGAGCATTGTTGTCAATTTTTTTTTATTTATTCAAATTATTTATTTCTTGAATACGATAGCACAAAGATGTTCTTAATCATAATCATAAATCATAAATCATAAATCATTTATTTTGCAAAATTGTGGGTAATAACAGCTGTATAATATGTAGAATCTTCCCATACACAATCTACTGTCAGAGACAGTGTGCAAAAATTATATTACACTAAAATTTATATGTCATTTAAAATTTAAATTCAAAATATGTCTGGTATACAAAAAAAAATTGATCCAAGTTAAAATTATCAGTTACACATTTTATAAAGTTATTTATACAAATTTCTTTAATGTCACAATTTTAATATTAGTCAATATTGGCATGTTAGATTAGTATTGACTTATTAATTTTACAATAATTATGGATAATTTTATTAAATAGGTAATAGCACTAAATTACAACTTGTCTCTCTAAAAACAAAACATGCATTTACACACACAGATTACACATCACATAATATGTTAGTCATAGGAATTCCGAGTCACCGAGATATTCGCCAACACTATAGTAATTTTTTTTGTTGAGAATTGTGAAAATCACTCTTTTAAACTTCGTTACAGGTAGCTTTCTATAGCATTCCGGTAACTTATTAAATAAGGATATTGCCATACAGTAAGAGTTTTTAGAGTACAGAGCTAACCTTCTCGATGGGACCCAAAGTTGGTTTTGTGGCCTGTTCCTCCTCATTCTTGAAACTTCATTATTATTGGAGTACATTTCATTTACTTTTGGGAACAAAGTGGGATATTTTTTCACAAAGATAAGCATTTCGTATATATACAAACATGGTAGGGGCAGTATATTATTTTCCCTAAACAAAGGTTTGCAGCTGTCCAAAGTTTCAGCTCGACATATAGACCTCATACAAGCTTTTTGTTTAATAAACACCTTTGCTGAATCCGTTGAGTTACCCCATAATACTAAACCGTACCGTAGCAACGAAGAAACGTATCCATGATAGGCTAGTAAGGCTGTTTTTTTATTTACAACCTGAGTGAGCTTTTTAAGCACGTAAATAAATCGGTCGATTTTGTTGCATAGGATGTCAACATGAGCTTTCCAGTTACAGAATTTATCCATCGTTACCCCAAGAAAAGTGGTGCTTTCAGTTTCTTCAATACTGTGTGAATTACATACTATATTTAGATTAAATGGAGGAGAGTTATATGTTTGAAACTGAACGTAGTGAGTTTTACTCATGTTGATATTTAAGTTATTATGATTTAACCATTCCAAAATTGACTCAAGTGTTACATTTGTTTCATTTTCAAGGGCGCACTTGTCCTTTGTCTTAACTATAATTGTTGTATCGTCGGCGTATAGAATACATTTGTGATTGACAGCGTTCGGAAGGTCATTTATATAGAGTAAGAAAAGTAAGGGACCTAGTACGCTACCTTGAGGTACTCCGTAAGGGTTTTGCTTTTTAAATTTTGAGCGATAAGAGTTTATGTATTGACCCAGTGTTTTAGATATTTCCACACATTGTTCACGATCAGAAAGATAGCTGGATATCCATGCGAGCGCTTGTCCTCTGATTCCGTACCTTTCCAGCTTATTAAGAAGTATCTTGTGGCTAATTAAATCAAACGCCTTAGACATATCAAGAAAGATTGATACAACATTATGACCCGTATTAAGGCTTTCCAAAATAAACTTGGTTAAAGCAAAACAGGCTAGAGTTGTACTGCTTTGCTTTCTGAAGCCATATTGTTCTTCCCTTAAAATATTAAACGCTGTTACAAAATTATAAATCTTGTCATACATAATTTTTTCGAATACTTTTGACAAAACGGGTATGAGTGTTATAGGGCGATAGTTATTTACATCATCTTTGTTATTTTTTTTATATAATGGTTTAATTATGGACTTCTTTAAGTTATTTGGGTAAACACCTTCAGAAAATGATAAGTTGATAATGTGACTGAGGGGTATTGCTAAGTAACTAGCGCAGGATTTAATAATTTTAGTATTGAGATCATCATATCCTGTTGAGTTTGTATCTCTTAGATGGGCTATAGCTTTATATATATCAACTGGAATCACTGGAGTAAGGAACAAGGTATGACTGCCGATATTCGGTAAAGTGGGTAAACTTGGTACACTATTATTATTATCTGTAATTGAATTACTTATATTTATAAAATATTCATTAAGCTCTTCAGCAATCTCATATGGACAAGTCAAAATTTCATCTGTGTTTCTTTTCAATTGTTCAATTTCACTGCAAAGCCGTTTAGCATGAAAGTTTGAGTTAATTACATCCCAGGCTGCTTTGCATTTGTTTTTCGCGTTTTGTATGTAACTAGTATTACAGATGCTCTGTGATTTAGCTATACAAGTTTTTAATATCTGTGTATATTTTTTGTATTTTATTTTATTCAAACGCTTGTTAGATGCCGAAAGTCTATAATTCAAATATAGTTTTCTTTTAACT
Organism: Erebia ligea; assembly: GCA_917051295.2. Taxonomy (NCBI): domain Eukaryota; kingdom Metazoa; phylum Arthropoda; class Insecta; order Lepidoptera; family Nymphalidae; genus Erebia; species Erebia ligea. The sequence continues at coordinate 8,632,228 of OU785241.1, forward strand.
ATACATGATTTTTTTAATCCTTTTGAAATCCATTTATTTTTAATATGTTTTTTTACTATTTTTACTCTAATAATCGGGAAACATAAATTGTAGAAAAGGATTAGTTCATTATGAAAAGTCTCAAAAGCTTCATTTGTACTTTTTTTCATTAAGACATCATTAAATGATAATGCTGATATGCATTGCTTAAATTTATTCAAATTGTATTTCGAATAATCCCTTTTTTTAATGAATATTTTACTCTGCTTCTTATTTGTTATATCGTTGGTATTATTTTTCGGTGTAAAATTTATTGATTGTGCGGTTTCGTGATCGGATAGTGCTAGGTAGTGTAATTTTGATTTAGCATCCTCAATATTACTAATGATGAGATCAATACAAGAATTTTTTCTGGTAGGTCTATTTATATGGTTAGTTAGATTGTAGTGAGTAAGAAGGGATAAAAGTTGCGAAGATATTTTATTTTTAGTTAGGATGTTTACGTTCCAATCTCCACACAGAACAATGTGTTTTTTGCTTTTAATAACGTTAAGTTTGCATAGTAGAATTTGTAATTTTTCAAAAAATATATTTATATTTGATGCTGGTGTTCGATATATACATATGACAATTAAATTTAGTGAGTTTATCAATATCCCACAATATTCGAAATGATGCTCAACTGGTTCTACTTTTTTATGAAGATTTAATAGGGGGGTGTATTCTAGATGCTTCTTTACCATGATACATGTACCACCTCGCCTCTGGTTAACTCTAGTAAATTGAGCTCCTATATTATAATTTTTGATATTTAAATTTCGTTCAGATCCCTTTTTGATAAAAGTTTCTGTTAGACAAATGATGTCAGCATTAAATTCAAGGTTTTGTAAAGTTAATTCAAATATGTCAGATTTATTTAATATACCAGCTATATTTTGGTGAAGAATTGAGAATTTACTTAGTGTATTAACGAAAAAATGATGGTTGAGAAGCTTCATTAGGCGGTTCCATTGTTTCACACTTTCTTGGACTTGCCACATTCATCTCTTGGCTCTTAGTATTTGGTAAAACTCTTTTTTGTAAATGAAAGTAGTATGGGATAGTGCCTTTCTTATAGATTTTAGTCTTATTTTTATTATTCTTTATAATTGTTTTAAACCCATCTATGTATGTTTTTTTGTAGGTGATGTAATCAATTTCTATGTTTAATTTATTACACAAGATTTTTATTCGGTTTTCTTGTGTATTTCTTAAATGATAGCCGTAATTTGTATCAATGAAAGTGCAGTTTGGATAATTTCTTGATAGGAGACGTATATTTTTGTTAAGCAAACCACAGTTTAGGAATCGATTCTCATAAATACTTACCACAAAAACTCTTGTATTTCTCAAGGTAAACAAAGCATTGCTCAGTTCAGAGAATAATTTATAGGGATTTGTGTCATTTGCTCCAACTCCTAATATAACAATATCCTCTTTAGAAAAATCTTTACAGTGATTTTCACAATTACTTAATATTTGTGATGATACAGCAAAGGGTTTCACTGTCCCATATATAGAATAGGTATTATTCCATGAGTTTAGCCTACTGTGATGCATTTCACTCGACAAGTTGCATAGTTGTTGATCGCCTAATATAAAAATACGAGGTTTTTGCGCCGTGACCCCATTAAGCGGCGGTGTCTGGAGCGTGCGGACACTGCAAGAGTGTTGTTTATTTACATTGTTAGCGGGAGTACAAACCAATTCATTTTGCTGATCGGACGCAATTTGTGGTATATCATCTTGCTTGTAAAGATTCCTACATATGCTATTGGAGTGCAGTGGTGAAATTCTCGGAGTTTTAATGTTGTGATGTGTCAATCTTTGTGATATTGGCGTTAACCGTGTATTAGATTTCCTACGAACAGGAGTCATAGTGGATGGTGACCGCGGGTCGGAAGTTATTCTTTTTAACAGTGCTATTGTTTCGTCTTTTTCACGAATCTCACATTTCAATGATGAATTTTCTGAGTTCAGGTGTTCAATTTCTTGGTGTGCTATGGTGAGTTCAGCTTGTATTTTTTCTATTTGTTGTTTAAGTTCACATATTTCTTCTGGGTCAATAGATGTCCTGTCAGGCACACTGTGTGTTGAAATGTTTATTAAGCTAGAACTTAGTATCGATTCATCGTCAGTTAAATAATGAAGGTCTTGCATCGATAAAGTTTTCGAAATCGGTCGTCTCGTTGTTATGTTGCTTTCCATTGTTATGTTTCCGTCCAAAAGGTGTTAAAAATTGACAGTTTTACATATACTTTATTCCTTTTATAATTTAAAAGTGGCATAAACTGTCTTTAGATTATAGTTCTAATGTAAAAGTGATTTTATATTGGTCGTATTTCGTGTATAAGCAGTTTTAACACTTACGTAGAAGTAGTTGTATTTCAAATGCCAACCGTTAACTTGTGTATAATTTTTCTTGTATTTTGCCACAAATAGACATTCTTCTTCGCTTTTTATTACTTCTTTTTTATCAACGGGACGATTTCACAATATTAAATTGATGTATAATTATTAGATCATAGTTTATTTCCGTAAAACTGTTGTAAAATATGTCAATTTTTACAAATTCAATTTTCTTGCTGTAGTTGCAATATTTTCATTAGATAACACTTGCACTGGTTAATCACATTATTTACTTTAATATTTCATTGAGATAATAATATTTAGTCCATTTATTAAAATTTTAGAAATTAAATTTACTGCGTATTGACCGTTGCTGTCGCACTGCAGCGCCCTCTTCTAGGTTGATTAGTAATAGAGGATCCTAGTATTCTACCACAGTGTGGTGTACAAATATGTGATGTAATGTCCTACAATAGTACTAACTTACCTAACTAATATGGTGCTGCAAATGTTCATGGGCGGCGGTAATCACTTACCATCAGATGACCCGCCTGCTCGTTTGCTCGCTTGCGTAATAATATATATATTAATGTGATGTAATGTCCTACAATAGTATACTAACTTACCTAACTATAATATGGTGCTGCAAATGTTCATGGGCGGCGGTAATCACTTACCATCAGATGACCCGCCTGCTCGTTTGCTCGCTTGCGTAATAATATATATATAATATATAAACTGAGTCAACTGCGATTGTTTCAAAGAAAATAGGCCCTTTCAGAAGTGATAGTTTGAATTTAAATTTTAGTTTGATGCTCAGTAATGCTGAGTTTGCTCCCCATATGTTTTAACTCATAAGTGCATTCATTGTGTATGATAGTAATGTAACGTAATAATATGGTGATCAATAAAGCTTTTATTTATTTATTTATTCGGAGCCAGGGTAGGCATTGGTTAGGTAAATACCTGTTCTCAGGCACGGCATGATGAAAAATAAGCATTGAGCTTTTTTAACTATGGTAAACAATGCGAACATGCCTCTATGTCGTGCACGCCACTAGTCCTACGTGAGCAACAAATTACACACTCGATACGATGTGCCGCGACAGTATTAAACAGTAGCTGACCCTTCACGCGGCATATTATGTTGTCGCGTAGACAATTATTGTGTCATTCTCTATGGCGGCGTATCGCGTCGCTTCTATTGCTCGCCGGACAACGAGTTAACTACTAGATGATGCTTGCGACTTGGTTCGCGTTGAGTTAAGTTATTACATCCCATGGGAAATCTTTGATTTTTAAGTATAAAAGTACTAGCTGATGCCCGCGACTACGTCCGCGTGGATTAAGGTTTTTGGTTCCCGCGGGAACTCCTTAATCTTCCGGGATAAAAAGTAGCCTATGTGTTATTCCAGACTATAATGTATCTCTGTGCCAAATGTCATCCAGATCCGTACAGCCGTTCGAGCTTGATTGAGTAACAAACATCGATCCATCCATCCATCCATCATAACTTTCGCATTTATAATATAAGTATTAAGTATAGATGAATGCATAAGTTACTCTCGTGTCTTCAAATATAGCCATGCAAATAATCTGTCGAGTGTCGAGCCGTTACTCCTTAAACAATCAAACATATTTTCCCATTTAAAGTATTGGTAACTGGTAAAATTAGCCCAGCGTGTACCAATCAAATATTTTTTGTAATTTGTGCAAACGACTCGCTCAAACGCCCCGCCTTTGTACGACACGACAATGGTACAAATGGTCAGTAATATTTACCCAATTGACAGCAACTGACCAAAAATTTGATGACAACAACTGACCAAAAAGTCGATGACTGACAAACAATGAACTCGAGATTTTACGATATACGTATATTCTCTCTCTAATAAAAAATGGTTTCAGGCCGCAAACGCAAGAAATCCGCGACTTCAAACTACCTAATGTCAACCGACCCGACGGAATTGACTCGCCAAGCGGACAGTTTTGCGGGCAAACTGCGCTCCAACCTACTGGGTACTGCGTTCACAGTGTATGACAATGGTAAAGCGTGGAGGAAGAACCATAGGGACCCGCCTAGGCATGAGCTTGCTGCTGTTGTCTATGTAAGTTGGCATTTTATATCCCCACTTTAGCTGAATATTGTTTAACTCGCTTTTGTCCGCGCCTTCGCTCACGTTGGTTTTTTTTTTGTATTCCACTACAAGTTAGCCCTTGACTGCGATCTCACCTGATGGTAAGTGAGGATGCCGTCTAAGATGGTAGCAGGCTAACCGGTTAGGGACTTCAAACTACCAAATCCGCGACTTCAAACTACCTAATGTCAACCGACCCGACCACAGATAAGAGAATCAAGGGAGATATGTTTTATGAACCAAATTGTATAGAAACCTGCTGTCGCCAGCTTATCCCTACCACTCGCTACCAATACACATGCAACTAAATAAAAATAATAGATGAAGTCGCACTAACACACGCATACCGATAGGTAAGTGCATGAAGCACGAACCAATATACACTTTATTGTTTACCATACAGCTTTCAATTTCAATCACCGTGCATCTTACTCACACAAACGTCAAACGTTGTCGATGTGCTGTGCAAAATTATACTTTATTGTTTAGCATACAGCGTTCAATTTCAATCACCGTGCATCTTACTCACACAAACGTCAAACGTTGTCGATGTTCTGTGTAACGTTCAATAGTGGTTGACTAAAATGGATCTATCGATGCTCAATTTCTTAATATTTGGGTTTTTGACAATGACTACCTATTATGAAAAGTGATATATTACTTAATATGTACCAAAAATAATAAGATGTAAATAATCGTTTACATATTAGATTATTTTTAACCGACTTTAAAAAAAATGAAATAGTTGAAAGCACTTTGGCTCAAAGTGAGACGAACATATTGTGCTATTTTTCGTAGGAAACCAGCTTGTAACATTTATCCACTTTTCTTTTCTTTCTGCATCCTTCGGATATCTTAAATATTAATATTAATGAGTGATATTAAATATATCCATACATGAGTAATGAGTATCTACGTAAATTGACTTTATATTAATTCACCTAGTATATTTTTATACGTTTCGTCAGCTAAGTAAGATGAGTACATCAAAAAAACCAGCCAAGTGCGAGTCGGACTCGCGCACCGAGGGTTCCGTACAAACCTGTAGTAAGTTTTAAATTATTAAAAAAAAACTAGGTACTTACTAGATCTCGTTCAAACCAATTTTCGGTGGAAGTTTGCATGATAATGTACATCATATATTTTTTTTAGTTTTATCATTCTCTTATTTTAGAAGTTACAGGGGGGGGGGACACACATTTTACCACTTTGGAAGTGTCTCTCGTGCAAACTATTCAGTTTAGAAAAAAATTATATTAGAAACCTCAATATCATTTTTGAAGACCTATACATAGATACCCCACACGTATGAGTTTGATGAAAAAAAATTTTTTGAGTTTCAGTTCTAAGTATGGGGACCCCCAAAATTTATTGTTTTTTTCTAGTTTTGTGTGATAATCTTAATGCGGTTCACAGAATACATCTACTTACCAAGTTTCAACAGTATAGTTCATATAGTTTCGGAAAAAAGTGGCTGTGACATACGGACGGACACACAGACAGACAGACAGACAGACAGACATGACGAATCTATAAGGGTTCCGTTTTTGCCGAATTTGGCTACGGAACCCTAAAAATGGTAATAATTATAACTAAAAATATAGTTATAATGATTATTACTCGCGATAGTTTAAACGTTAAAATAGCAATTATTGTTTACTATGTAGGTACTATTAATTATTGTATCACAGATCATAGTTTGGTTGTTAAAATATCGACAACAATGTACTCGTATTTACATCGTCACATCTCTAGGGTACCACGGAAATTGTTCTATCGTGCTAGTGAAAGAATCGGTAAAGAACACATAACCATTGCGTCGTAAGACCGGCCGATTCATTGATAGATTTCTACTAAGCAAGCAATGGTTTTTGTTCATAATGAGATATAGACTAGAATCGGACGTCATTCAACGATCGCTTCACTTCTCTCGGTTTTTAGCAAAATGCCGTGTTGTTCAGTGGTTGTTTGTAAAAATTCATAAATTCACTTTATTAAATATCAAAATTTAATAAAGCACCAAATTTACACCAATATACTTGTACTTAAGTGTGAAATGAGATGCCATCTTTCATGTAATTCACTTTGCCACTTGAATTTTTACAAACAACCACTGAACAACACGGCATTTTGCTAAAAACCGAGAGAAGTGAAGCGATCGTTGAATGACGTCCGATTAAAGACAAAAATCGAAATTATGTCTATTTTACGCCTGATGAGTTCGCACGCACCACGCCCCCTTAGCATATCTCCCTTGATTCTCTGATCTGTGGACCCGACGGAATTGACTCGCCAAGCGGACAGTTTTGCGGGCAAACTGCGCTCCAACCTACTGGGTACTGCGTTCACAGTGTATGACAATGGTAAAGCGTGGAGGAAGAACCATAGGGACCCGCCTAGGCATGAGCTTGCAGCTGTTGTCTATGTGAGTTGGCATTTTATATCCCCACTTTAGCTGAATATTGTTTAACTCGCTTTTGTCCGCGCCTTCGCTCACGTTGGTTTCTTTTGTATTCCACTACAAGTTAGCCCTTGACTGCGATCTCACCTGATGGTAAGTGAGGATGCCGTCTAAGATGGTAGCAGGCTAACCGGTTAGGGACTTCAAACTACCAAATCCGCGACTTCAAACTACCTAATGTCAACCGACCCGACGGAATTGACTCGCCAAGCGGACAGTTTTGCGGGCAAACTGCGCTCCAACCTACTGGGTACTGCGTTCACGGTGTATGACAATGGTAAAGCGTGGAGGAAGAACCATAGGGACCCGCCTAGGCATGAGCTTGCTGCTGTTGTCTATGTAAGTTGGCATTTTATACCCCCACTTTAGCTGAATATTGTTTAACTCGCTTTTGTCCGCGCCTTCGCTCACGTTGGTTTTTTTTTGTATTCCACTACAAGTTAGCCCTTGACTGCGATCTCACCTGATGGTAAGTGAGGATGCCGTCTAAGATGGTAGCGGGCTAACCTATTAGGGATATGGCAGTTATATTAAACCAATACCCCTAGTCTACACGGCATCGTACCGGAACGCTAACGTGACTGTACGTTAGATTTTCATCAAAATTTCAAAGACTTAATCAGCCCCCTTAAGGGTTTGATTTTCAAAGATCCTTTTTAACAGATTCCTGTCATAATATCTATCTATTGTTAGATTGAAAGTTAAATACAATTTATGTATGGTATCCCTGCTATGGTTTTGTAGAGTGGCAACACTGATCTGGGAACTCGATGATTTTCATCTAAGATGGCGTAACGCGAGTGACGTGTGTATGTGTAAATAATTGCTAATTAAAGTATTTTAAAGGATAACCAGTGTTTGGATCTAATACTATCTACATATATGCCAAAATTCAGCCCGATCCGTCCAGTGGTTTCATTAGATGTTGTAATTTCTTGTACATATTGTAATGGGTCTGACAAACGATTTTTACTTTACATGCCAAATAAATCTACAAAAAATTACGAGAAAAGCTGTATTTTTACATTTTTCATATCAAAGTGCGTATTTCCTGCCGAAGGTTTTTAAAAACGCGGGCGGGCGCTAACTAGCCGATGACGTCAGACCCCCCGGTCATTCGACAGTCGCACTCTCGTTCGCACGCCGCTGCGCTGTAAAAATCAAAATTTAGTGTCCGACCGAAACTGGTTTTTACGACCGAAACCGAAACCAAAACCGAATTTCGGTAACAGTCTCAGTTTCGGCCGAAATCGAAACCGAAACCGAAACTTCCTTGCAAGGTAGTGACTACCTACTCTTATGTTATATCACGTAATAAAACTTACGAACTTCAAAATAAATCACACGAAAACTCACAACAAACAAAACAAACTGCAAACACAAGCCAGTCTCGACATGATTAGGCACGTGGACTCGGCGAAATGTCTTCGTCGCTTACTCGCTTGGATGGAATTTAAAGCGCCGAACATGACCGATCACAGCGCGAGAACTCCCGAATGCAGTTTCGGTTTCGGTCGTAGTTGCGGCAGGTTTGCCGCCGGAACCGAAACCGAACTTTCGGTCGGACACTATCAAAATTGTACCGTTCGCGGTCGCGGGTAACCGAGGGTGTGACGTCATAGTATGAGCGCGCGTAATCTCGGAAATTCAAAAAAGGGCTGAAACTTCTCGTCGTTATAACTTCGGAAATACTGCATGTATTGAAGTGAAATAAAAACTAATGTAAAAATAATAACTAATACATGATCTACGCTCCGATTTTAGGTGTATTTGATAATAATATTTTGACCCTTTTGTGTTCTCCATTGTAATTTCTGACATAAGATTGAGTTACAATGATACAGATTTATGAGGAGGAATCGTTCTCTTGTTCATCTCGTTGTAACAGTGCAGTGTAAAGATTGAGCAAGGTCGAATTACACTGCCTCTGGCAAAGATCTCTCCCGAGAAGTAGCGATATCCTTTTCAGATAAACATTGTAAAATACTCTTTGATAAAATTTATGTTTAATTTGAACTGCTAAATATGTTTCTCTTAATAATTTTCCAGGACACAAACGTCCTCGGCTTCAAAGGCCCCCGGAAAATGACGGTCATCCTACCCGGAATGACACCGGACCGTCAAAGAGTGACGATAGCGCCTCAAGATGACAGCGAATCCCTGCTAGAGCGTTGGAAAAGCCAAAACTTCGACGACATAGTAGTATTGCATAACAAAACCCCTGTCTGGAACGACGAAACACAATCCTACGTCCTCAATTTCCACGGAAGAGTCACACAGGCAAGTGTAAAAAACTTTCAGATAGTTCACGATTCGGAACCGGATTACGTGGTGATGCAATTTGGGAGGATATCCGAGGATGTCTTCACTATGGATTTCCGGTATCCGTTGTGCGCTTTACAGGCGTTCGGTATTGCGCTTAGTTCGTTTGACAGCAAATTGGCTTGTGAATAGTTGTTTTTGTATCTGTGGTTCACGTGTTTTGAAATTATTATAATGGAGTTGGTCAAAAACAATAAATTAATATAACTACTAAATATAACTACATAACTACCGGATAAACTCACGTGTTATGTCAGAAAATGCCCGACTAGTTTTATCAATAAAGGCTCATGAATAAGAGCCCCGAACTGGTTCGAAACTAGTCGGGCATTTTCCGACATAACATGTGAGTTTATCCGGTAGTTATGTATCGTTAAATTCACGATAGTTTAAACGTTAAAATAGCGTCGTCCCTGTCGTTCATACTGACATGTCAGCGACAAAACGTCACAACTCACAAGTATTAGTGACAGAGACAATGTTCTACGAAGCCGAAGCAGCCTATAATCTCTTTCTAAAGCTGGATGTGTAATAATTACCGCCACTACCGTACTTTAAGGCGTGCCAATAAGGATTAATTGAAAATATTAGCGCTAATCATTCCATGGCACTCACATACTATACAAAAAATATACTCTGTGCGACTGAGATGGAATGAATACCACCGCTATTTTCGATTCGTTCCTTTATTGAACGTTTGAACAACTGTAGAGTTTATTTTCTGTTGACTGTCAAAGTTACATTGAAAAGCCAATAAAAACATTTTTTACAGACAAAATATTTACTAAAGCTTTGATTGTGTTTAAATAAACTCAAAACATGTGAATCACATAGTTTTATGCCGTTTTTAGTGTAGATAGTTTTTAAAATCATGTTTTCTTACACACCCGATCTTATATTAGTGTTGATTTATCACGATATTTACAAAAAAAATCACGTTTAGACGATCACAGGATTTAGAAGTAAAAGTTAACCACATAGTGCGTACTGTACGCATATTACTTATGGTTATCTAAATAACATCGAACAATGAAATTTTTTTTTTAAATGTGAACATCAAACAAACACAAAATATCGTATAAAGTTTCACGTGACACGTCATGGAGACAATAGAATTCTTTCCATTCAGCAAAAACTATAGAAGTTTCATTGCGCGATGGGATTTTGCAAAGAAAAATAGGCAAACTTTTAAGCCAAACGTCCATTTATCCACCTGATCTAGGAACGAACACCCACGCTATATAAACTTAAAGACGTGATTGTTTAAAAAAGTTCACACATCGCTAAACGAGTTTTTACAATATTATGGACTGTATAATATAAATAGTTGTGTAAAAGTTTTCGCCCATTACGTAGGACCGTACTTCTATCCAGTTGATTTAAAAATATCTTTTCTGGCTTACAAATCCGCATTTTATGTACCTTTTAAAACGCTTGAAAAATGTTTTAATGGAAGTATAAAGGATCTATAGTTTAGTGCCATTTTGCCGGTTCTCGATTTGCTGACCTCTTATTTCAACTTAGGTCAAGTTGCATGACAAGTGGTTAAAAATTAATTACGGCTTCCGTATGACTTGGACCTAAGACTTGCATAAAGTAGCACAACTCCGTAATCATACTATAACATACATCAAAATTATAACTTTAACCTCAACCTTTAACATAAGTGGTTAATTTTGAATCAAACCCATGATTTGTGAAATGCGCTTTGATTGGCGGTTAAATTTTAACGTTAATCGCTCAACTGGATTTAAGATGAAATACCGGTTAAGTTAAGGGTACGTTCCTATTGCAGTGGTACGAAAACTTTCTAAAACTAAGCGCACACAATTTAGTTTTTCGGTGATTGTGACGACGTATAGGTTTTTTTTTTTTTGTCTCATCGACGAACCTGTGATCGAACTATTAGTTATATTTGTTTAACAATAATTAGTAGAACTAATTTATCACATAATTAGTTTGATGGTCCAAGGTATTGAGTATGTATGGAGGATTTAAGACCGCGTCTAGACTGTTTGGTATCTTTTAATTTCTTCGGCTTTGGAACAGTTTAATGTTCAGTGCTCATTGGTGATGCGTGCACGCACCATAAGATCTAAATTCCTTCCACGCACCTACGCCGATGCTACAGCATTACACTAAATTAACATTATGAACTTGACGCGTGACAGCATCACAGTATGATTAGCGTAGAAGAAATTTAAACCGAGTACTTGCCGCTATCAGCAAGAAATTACCAGATAAGACCTTACAGGCCTGAAGTGGACTTGAGATCGATTTGGATTTGCCACGGTTATATTCCAAATTCAGAAGTTGCGCTGTGCGTATTGAGGAGGCGCCACTGTCTATTAAAAATTAAAATCATCATTTTAAGATCAACACAAATGCTGATAGTTCCAAATTACGCCATACGCAAAGATAAGTGTGTCGGTAGAATTTTATACATATGCCAAAATGGGCACGCATTTCGTGCCTCAAGTTTAATTCATTGTTGTACAGCAGCATTTTAATTTTCTTATTTGATTATGACGTTATATTTAGTCCAGAAATTTTATATGTTCATTAACTTATTATTTTTAAAAATATTATAACGGTGACAATTTATGTTGAATTTGGCTTTTAGAGTGGCAAATCGATATTGAACATTAGTTAACGTAAACATAAGTCAGTGGTAGGTATATGTCGTGTGTAGATATTTTAAGACCTGAATAAACATTCCCACAATTATTGGAATATTTGTATATTATGGATAACTTAGTTAGTAATTTTATTAATATGAAACGAAACGTCACAAGCTTGCGTGTAAAATAATGCACGGCGAAGCCAATGGTAGAAAGTATTATATCTAGGAAATAGGTATTTAAATAGCCAGCAGAATTTAATTTGAGTAAGGACTTGTTTCACATACCGGCGAAACAGATGACGTCATAATACAATCACGTCATTTATCAACAATCTGATTGGTCCGCTAAACACATCTCCGCCTTGTTGGATACCGATCCTTAAATTGTTAACTCACACGCGATTCTCAAATTAATTTCTGCAGGATAAGAGCAGAAACATACTTTTAACATGTGACGCGACCAATATCAATGTCGTATTTTATGATGAGATGAGCCCAATAAAGTTGTAGTATTCAACTGACCTAGAGGTCCAATTCGTTTGTTTCTCAACACCTATGTAACATCGTTGACCAGTTTACATTAGGTCGGTGACCAAATGCGTCGGCCGCATATATAATATCGGCCGCAATAGCAAGTTTCCACAAGTTGGTTATTACCGAATACAGTGAAACGTAACAACTTTTACACTAGGTCGGTCAACGCAAATGGGCTTCAATCGAATTACAGTTTATATTAGTCGGTGACCGAAAACGACTACAGTCGATTACGGCCAAACCGACCTAATGTAAACCCGCCATAATTTAATAATATTGGCACTGAGATACGGTCTACGGATAAGGTTTCCTCATCCTTCGTCGCGTTGCAAGTTTAAAGTATCTTTCCACTATTAGTTCGAAATTCAAAATGGATTTGATCACAAACTATTTTGAATCTTATTTCCCAAATGAATTATCTTGCCTTTATTTTATGGTATTATAAATGTACAAATTATGTGTTATTCGTAATAATATTATAATTATTAATAACTATTATTTTTTGAACTAGTCACTATTACGTATTTTTTTTTAAGTTAATACAAGAAATTAGATCAATAAGTGATTTTTTTACCATTTTCAATGTATTTAATATTTTTTGTTTTACTAATACAATACTACAAATCACATTACTGTTTTCAGTGCAAATTGTATACAGATATTCATTATCTATTCGCAAATAATTATAATTATGTAGTTGTACTTTTAAGAGCCTTATACACGGTCAAATTTGCTGTATGTCCACTACATCAAGGCAAAGTAACGCACGAAGAAAAACTACAGTGAATTTGCTTGAAGACGAGGTACGTTGGTGTAATAGGAATGATGACAACTTAATCAAATCAGCAACTCTTTATCAAACTTAAAAACGCACTTCTAGTATGGAAGTTGTATGAAATTCACAGTTGTGACGTCATCAAATTTCAATGCACTTTTTTTCTTTAATCTATATTTTAAAATGGTTATCAAACTTAAAACTAACCGAGGATGTGAATTTGAGGTCTTGTTTTTATATAGGCATCATCCCTATTACTTTAGTGTGCCGACGTGCATCGCGCCTCATCTTGAATGGACATGCCTTAAGATGGACCGTGTATAAGGCGCTTTCATTTGTAGGCTGATGTATACTATTACGGTCCGATTCCGAGAAAATACAACCGGAAATGATCGTAGATAGTTAAAGCATCCGCATTTTTTTGGATTTGATTTGGACGCTGTCTCTATAATGATATCCGAAATCAGCACAAATTCAGCACAAATTTCTTCAGATTCAGCCGAATACCCAGAGTAGTCTGAATATTGCTGATTTTTCAGTCATACACAATCTCCAAGCTGAACTAAAATATGAAAGACCTAAAACTTTAAAGTAATGAAGGAACTAGAAGTTTAATTAATTTTCTTTGACGAATTAATCTTCTAGTTCCTTCATTATGCATTAGGACTTCCGCAAAGTAACGCCTGCTTCTATCCAAACTTAAAAGTAAGCAATTGATAACATCAGCGCAGGATATATTACGGTGTTATTATTCTACTACAAGTTGCCTTTGATGGCGATCACACCGTTTATTCAAATTAGGTACACTGTATAGTTTTTGAACGTCAATAGAATATAAAACGTGATGGTGAAAATCAATTACGGTATCTTAAACTAAAGCTACGACGGTTCGCGTGATTACACTCCATCTTAGACTGCATAATTACCTGTTATTTGGTATGATATCAGTCAAGCGTTAGTCTATCTTTTCTGCATGGATAGGTATGGAAAGCCCTTCCGGCTACATTTTTATTATGGTCATCTTCAATTCGAAAGGTAATATTCTAATCTTCTAGACAAACGCGCTGCATCACAACTTGCCAGCAAGTTTTATTGCAACCAAGCGCTAGTCGGTATATCCTCGGTCCACGCGTTCAGTCTGTTGCATTCCTGCAAGGAACAAAAAAAAATATCCATTCACATAAGAGTGTTTTCCATCTGAACTCACATTCTCTCCCCAAATGGGGGCAAACAGGAAAATAAATTGTGTTGTCTCCGAATTTGAATTTTGGGACCCCGTGTTTTCCGCAGTCGGGTGAAAAAGGTCACTATTTTTAGTAGAGATTGTATACAACTGAATAAGCACAAATTACAATATCAATATAAACATATTCATGAGTAACTATAGTAGGTACGCTTTGAAGTTTGAACCAATTCAGTATTACTGTGGTTAGATTTTATTTAGCTCTGACAATAATATTATTCCATTCTACTCACTTTCACTGCCTTATTGCTAAACTTAAGCCCTGCTTAACACGACCATCCATATTTCATCAGCTCAATTAAATGAATTGTGAACTATATTCTAAATTACAAAATAATATATGTGTCTAAATTATATAGCGCAGACGACGGACTTATGTAAAATATTACATAGAAAGGGTTTTATCTGTCGTCTGCTAAGGTCTAAATTCCTCTAATGCTGATATCGGTAGCGCGTATGACACGTCATTAAATGCTTTTGTTTTGTTGGTCTTCAGATGCGAATCATGAGGTCCCAAGTTTTTCGATTTTTCTGGCAAACAATTCTCAAAGGTTGTGTCCAAACATAGAGCGGCGGATACGAGGCTGCAACACGCGGCCTTTGCAGCACACAAATCTGCCGCGTCCTGGTAAGGATTTGAGGTCTATACCCACGAATATAATATTCGCGTCAGACGTCCAAAAAACATTGACGCGCGGCAGCCGCGTAAGATTGCCGCTTTACGTTTGGACATGCCTTAATACTGAAAATGTCTTACAAGAGAAATATGATGATGACACTCGTGTCGCGGGATGCGCGAATAGCCGCGTCTGATCTCTCTCCGGTTGCGTCGAATTGCCATCTAATTGGTCTATGAGAGTGAGGAAATAGAGAGTGCACATACTTGTGCACTATAATACCTACAATCGACGTAGTTGTGCGATAGATATCAGCATTGGACGAATTGAGATTTAAAATAAATAATATTATAAGAGTAGAGAAATTAAATGTGTGCCTATATATAGGATATGTGTATAGATAGCCTAAAATAAAATCGTAAATGAATTTGTAAAATAAATAATAAGAATACAATAAAAGCGCTGCAGTCACGAGCTTCTAGAATATCGTATTAAAACTGAGGATATTTTTCTTATTATAATATGAGCACAAAGATTTTCACGATATATCGTATTACTTAGAAAGTTTTTTTTACATAATATTTAACTAATAATATTCACAAAATTATTATTATAATATTTACTTTTTATAAAATAGAAAATAGAATATAACTTACTGAGATTTATATTACTTTTTATAAAATAGAAAATAATATAAATCTCAGTAAGTAGTTGTCTTTAAAGAAATAATAAAAAAATCAATCAATAATATTTGGTTCCCTGTCTAAATATTTATCAAGTCTATACAAGCAACACGAATAAAGGTGCAGACAGACCACTGTTTTGACTGTAGTGTAGTGTTTAGAACTAACAAAGGGAGATCGGAATCCTAATATGGTATTATGTTATGCACATTAGTCTGTCTTGGCGCGATGAGGCTGAACTGAATCGTAGATGAAGATTGTTATTTGGTTAAAGTTACAATCTTGATCAAAATTTACAATTTACAACATATCACACAGTAGTCTGTTAGTACCTTGTATCTACGATAGCATCACAATAAATTTTGAAATACTTTTTAATTCTCTTTAAATCTTTCAACAAAACTCTGGAAAAATAATATGGTCGTAAGTATTTTAAATCTCTCATAACGCGATCACATGTTTACAAATCATGTCACTTTACATTAATAGCGTGTAATTATTGGTTATAATTTATTCATGATTTTTGTCATACTCGTACTTTCCCATAAAAATCACCTCTAAAATCACACTAATTTTATAAGGTTATGTTATTCTATGAAAATGTTCCATGTAAGTAACCTTGTTTGGCTCAATTGTAACTTTTTTTAATAAACAATACTGGATCACTAGGGTTTTCGTTAAAGTTTTAGGAGAACCAAAGCTTTTTAATTGTTTTGATTTCTTATTTATCACGTACAGTAGCAGTTCCCACGTGGAACTTTCGAAATGAAATGTTTAATTGAAAAATGAAATTAAATCCCGTAAAAAAGTTGTGGATGCTATCCCTCTTACATCATTAATATCTATTGAGTATCTAGTTTATCGGAAAAACTAACAGACAGACACATTTACATTGAAGTCAGAAAAGTATGAAAAACTCTAGTGATACCTACTCTTTGCTAGTACAGAAAAAGTCACATTTGAGGCAAAGGTTCAAGGCACATTGGCGTAGAGCCGAAACGTCACATCTTGTCTAAAATATTCCATATCTTATTTATTACTACAGTAGGTACTTTGAAACATTTTAGAAACGAAACGTCGCTCGCTTCGCTCGAACTCTGCACCAATGTCCTGAGCCAAAAATAATATGAATTTTGGTGTATTGTGCCTTTAAAAGCTAGGTTAAATGTTTGTGCCTTTTATTTCCACGTCTACTAAGTATGTATTTTGTACCAGAGGTTTTTTGTAATTGCTTGACTATCATAGTATAGTTTGATACTTTTTACCTCCCAATCGGTACTTAGTATTTTTAAATCATTCATTTTATATCAATCATTGAACAAATTATTTGCAGCAGGACGATTAAGTAAAACCTGCATCATAGTCTCAATTGTTTTGATTGGCAGAATTTATGGTATTTTTGCTGCGTTAATGTGGAAGAATGAACCAATCAGAGGTGATTGCGATCGTTACGTATGTCGTTCGTAATAATGCTACAGATTAGACAATCGCTTCCCAGGGCTGCGATTAATTAATGTCATTTCTTTTTTTTTATTTTTTATTCTATATTTTTTAGGGGTTAAATACCGATTAAGTAGGTCTATACCTACTACCGAGACAAAAATATCATCTGGCTACGGGATAACAACTAGTAAAATTTCAGTGCGTAATACGCTCAGATATTTTCAGTATACTAATACTTATGTTAGTATATAATTTAAATATTGTATGTACTTACTGTCGTTACTTAACGTTTTACAAGTAACTTACTCATCAGGTATTTTCTTCAATGGAAACAATAAGTATTTTCTGAACAGCCCCTAAGTAGAGAAAGTGAATTATGTGTTGTTCAGTAAGTAGTCTTGTGAATGAAGTTAATAATTACTGAACAAGTTAAAACTCAGTATAAAAACTGAATTACCAGGTGGAAATAATTTATCTAGTTATTTTTTTACAATTGTCTTTACATAGGTTCTTACTACTTACCTCCAATAAAATGAATCAGGGAAAATAGCTGTTAGGTAGAAAGAGTTGACAAATGATGATTGCTCACTATTTTATTTAGCATTAGTTAATGAAACAGTATTAAATTATTCCCAATTTTTATGAAAATAAAAATGTTTGAAAACCTCTATAATGTAACTGGTAAATGCATGTTGTTTAAAGGTTTAACTTGCATAAGTCTGCTTTTCCCAAGCAATTAACAAATTAGGCACCAAGTCAAAATATCAACACAAGGCTTAAGACTAACACATTTTAATTATTATTTATCAGAGGTGTAAGTATAAAATGTGCAAGTTATGAATAAGGGATTATATTATATGTATAAATTATTATATAATATGTGGTAGTAGGTATGTTTTGCTGTCTATGTAAAATTCATCATTTTTGTTTTATACATGCAATATAATATTATGTAAGAAATATACTTATTAAAAATGAATTCATTAATAAATATTTAATTTGTTTCCCCATCAAATAATATTTTATAATAATATTTAAGTAATTTTAAAAAATCATGTCTGATGTTCTACAAAAAGATGCATTTAATTCTACATACTTAAAGATATATTTGTTGCATTTAATTCACTATAATTTTCTTGAATATAACATAATATTATGTCTTACAATAGTAGGTTGGTTTTAAACAAATAAATTATTATTATTCAAACTAAGTAACTTTTTCATTTATCTTGTCAATCCTGATCTTCCGTAAGTACTAATATTATTTTAAATGTGAAAGTGTGTCTGTGTGTCTGCTACAACCTATCTGATCAACCAATTTCGACAACGTTTGTACAGAGATGGGTTGCACCCCAATGAAGGACATAAACATGATGTAAGTCACTCTTTGGCGATTTTGATGCCATTATTAGTATTGAGAGATGCCTCATTTCGTCCAATCAAAAACAAGAAAACATCAAATAGAACTTTTAAAGGAATAAAAACAATCTAAACTCTTCTGATAAGTCGCTTATCTCGCGTGATGTTAGAACTTGAGCAACAATAAGCTACTTTTTATCCCTGAAAATCAAGAAGTTCCTGCGTTATCAGAAAAATCCAGAGCATTGTCTAGGTTAAATATGTTCCACCCAAGCAGATTAAGTTTGGGTTAGCTAGAAAATGATAACTCCAGAATATATTTAGCAACCGTTGTATTTTTTAACCAGATAACAGTACCCATGATTCTCAAAATACAATTTACATTAGCTTTTAAATTGTATTTGGAGAATAATGAGTATTTTTTAGCAATAAAATAAACTCTAAGAACTTACTCCAAAAGGATACGAGGTTAGGTTAAAATGAAAAAGATGAAATAGATTTTCAAGATTTTATTAGAAGCTTACATACAAAGTTATTCTGTTTTGGCTGCCGCTGCCTTGGGTTTCTTTGCTTTGATAGGCCTCTGGGATCGAAGGATAGCCGAGGCACGGCGAAGGGTAGCGTTAGCCAAGTCTGTGCGGTAGTTATTGGCTCTCAGCAACCTCTTTACCTTGTGGAGTGATCTACGCGCACCAGCTTTGAATGGACGGCGAATCAAGTTCTTAGCCGGCTTGTTTGTAGCTTTAGCCTTCTTGTACACCACAGTAAACCCTTTTCTGTTGGGATTCTCTACAACTCCAACCGCTTTTTTGTGGATGAGACCATTGTATCTGAACGCGTTGAGGTTAGTCACATTGTTGGGCTCCTTGCTGAACGGCTTTTTGATGTTGCGCTTCTTCACGAGGAAGGCGTTATTGTTCCTGATAATCATCCAGTTGAGGTGAGCCGACATTTTAAATTGTTTTTACACTAAATTCACAAATCAACGTGCTCCCGACGTGTGCGACAAAAGCAGTTATCAGAGGACAAAAGAAAGAGCCACAGACAATCTAGAACAAAGTCAAATAGACATTTGAAACGAAGTGCTGCCAATATGATAAAATAAGTTACGTAAATGCAAATGTGTAATTTACACGTATATTAGTGGTAACTAAAGTGAAAGCTGAGTTTAGTAAACGGCCTTCAAAAACTAGGAACAAACGCACTTGATACTTTATTCTTTTGAAGTGAAATCTCTTTAAAGTCGTTGTGATTTGAAAATTCGACGAAACGAAAAATCGACACCAAAAAGAGACAAACATATTCATAATAGGATTAAGCCTGCTAGAGAATACTTACAAGTCATATTTATCTCACTCTCTCGTAGGCTATTTTTATGAAGTTTCACTTTGCCACGTGTGAATTGCACACACACACACACACACACACTTTTTTATATATTTTAAACTATTGTTGTATGTATTGTGATGGGCTATGAAAGTGAAAAGAATACCTGAGACGTATGTGAGGCTTGTGAAAGCGATGTATGCAGAAGCGAGCACAAGGGTTCGGTCGGAAGCTGGCGTTACAGACAGGTTCAATGTCGAAGTAGGCTTGCACCAGGGATCGGCTTTAAGTCCTTATCTGTTTCTCCTGGTAATGGATGCTCTAAGATCAGACATACAGGAGCAGGCACCCTGGTTGATTGACCCTGGCATGATTTTCGCTGATGACATTATACTTGTCGAGGAAGAGGCGTCCGAGGTCCGGCTCAGGTTTCCTTTTGCTGGTTGTGGGGTGGCAGCTCATTTTTTTTTTACAGATAGGTATACTAAACCCAGCACTGAAATATTTTTGTGCGATTTTCAGTAGTTTACGAGAAATAAATTTTTGAAAATCACATTTTTTCTATGAACAAGCGTGTAATGAAACGACATTTTTAACAATTTTAAGGCAACAAGGGAACCATAGACAATTTTCTATATTCTATGCGTAAAATGGAACCCAATTTGGCAAGTGACATTTGACTGACAATAAAAAATGTTATGAGGCTAAGCCGAACTTAGTAAAACCAAATATTTGTCAAAAGATTAGGTTAGGTTAGGGTTGAACATGAATATTCAGGTAGTGCCCGGCCGCAGGCCGAGCACTTAGGTTCTTATGTGGTTAATATACCGAACCTAAGTAAAAAAAAATTGCGGCCGGGCACTTAGGTTCTATGTAAATGTATGAAAACATAACCTCAAAATGAGATTTTTAAAAATTCATAAAAAAAAGCTCCGTCGACCGGGCCTTGGAGGGGGTGAGAGGGAGAGGGTGAAGTCTAATTAGTTTTCCTAGCGTCCCACTTCCTCCCCCTCCCCCTCTAAAGTATGTATTTTAGCCATTATTACGATAAAATTAACTTCATAATTTCAAAACTTTAAAAAATTATTTCTCGAAAACTATTGAGTTCCGCACTTTTTTCCTTGGAGGGGGGGTTCACCCCCGAGTCCCCGTGAAATGTCAAACGGGGATAAACTTCTCCTCTCCCCTGTTGCCGTGCTCTGAGAAGTGGATAAGTTAGTCCCAAGCCCAGCCCCAGCCCCCCTAGCATGGGCCGAGACAATTTTCTCCCCGAGGAAAGGATAAAAATTTTATTCCTAAATAAATAAATAAAAACGCTAATTAACGGTGGGTAAATAGTCCCCCGAGTCCCCGTGAAATGTCAAACGGGGATAAACTTCTCCTCTCCCCTGTTGCCGTGCTCTGAGAGGTGGATAAGTAAATTTTATCTCTTGTCAGTGGATAAAATCGGGGGATAAAGTTTTTATCTCCGGCCCATGCTAGGGGGGCAGCAGGGCTAGCATGGGCCGGAGATAAAATTTTTATCCCCCGATATTATCCACTGACAAGAGATAAAACTAACTTATCCACTTCTCAGAGCACGGCAACAGGGGAGAGGAGAAGTTAATCTCCGTTTGACATTTCACGGGGACTCTTATCCACCGTTATTTACCGTTTTTATTTATTTATTTAGGAATAAATTTTTTATCCTTTCCTCGGGGAGAAAATTATCTAGGCCCATGCTAGGGGGGCAGCAGGGAGTTTCAGTCCGTTAGACTATATTAAAAAAGCAGCATAAAGTATTTCTACACACTAACAAGTTACGAGGACAACCAAAGAGTATACAATCACAGGACAACAATCCAAGAATGCCATATTATATATTTCTGTGATATATTTCTCTTTATATTTCTTATTTCTATAGTGTATGGAATTTACCGTTGTTTCGAGTTTCGACTTGCGTCATAATTTTGGCAGATGTCAATTTCCGAACCATAATTTGTCTCTGTTCCGAACTAAATATTGGACTATTTCGTGTAGGTTCATATTAAATTATCTCTTTTCTTTATAATATTTACAGGTTTTCCTATACTAAATGTAGTTAATGAACATAAATTTTGTGTGTGACTTGTGAAAAGTGCCAAATTAATGTTTTGTTGCAATCGGTATTATGAATCAGTGTGATCAAAATATAAACAAAGATATGATTGATTCTGATCTGATTGACGTGGAATCTTTGGATTTTTCTGATGATCAGACATGGTAAGCATACATTTAATCCATATAAGTTATTATGGTCAAAGTAATTCGTCCTGGTGTACCAAACTTTCATTGCTAAACTCCCAACCAGTCATAGGGTTAAAACTTCACACCTGTTCCTATTCAAGCTATAAAATGAGTAAATATTACCTATTAAATAACGAGAAATACTTAAGCTTAATTTGTGTATTCAATTTAATCGTTTTTATTGTATTGAAATAGTATACAGTTGTTGATTTACCATACTGCTGTCATAAATCTTTATCCCAATTTGTTTAATAAAATTTACTTCAATTTTGTTTTGATTTACTATGATAGGTACCATGCAAAATAAAAGTAAACTGTAAATACATGAACATTGACAGCCCAAAGCAAATTTCTTATTCTAGGCTTTTGTCTGCCAGCTCTTTAATTTTATCTGGCAAAAAAATTATAAACCTTACATTAAACTGTATTTTATCATTATCAGATAAGATAGATCACCTGTCCTACTTATCAGTAATTATTGAAAAGTTTAAACCATAGATATAATAAATAATAACTTTGCTATCTTACTTACTACCTATATTTAAAATAATTATGGTGTTAGACCACTACCTACTTACAACTTTATAAACATTGTAAACACTTTTTCTGAGCAAATCTAGCAACAAAAAAAACTTCAAGTTCAATAATTTAAGTACATACTTACTTAATACTAGCAAGTAGTATTACTTAGGGGTGTGTTCCAACATATACTGCAAGCACTGTAAGTCCCCAGTAAGAGCACTGAACAGTGATCGCAGTGCTTATATCGGAACACCCACTTAGTAATGTAAGTAAGTAACATTGTGGCCGATTCTGTTATAACACAATCTCTAAACTAAACTAAAATGGCAGCTTTAAATCTTGTTCTGTCCCTTTCTGTAGGGAGTATTATGAAAGGGTTAGCAATATTTGTAATGCTCTAATTTTAGTTTAGTTTAGAGATTGTGCACTACAGAATCAGCCCCATTGTACATATTATGTGAAACTGTCTTTCTCTCCATCTTTCTGTCTGTCTAGCTGTTACTTACAGCCCATAATTCTTTGGTCAAAGAATTATGGACTGTGTGTGTGTGTGTGTAACTTTGGTTAAAATCCTATGGCGGGTTGGACTTAGTATCCCTAAGCATGAATCGGGAGGTAAAAAAAATTGTAGTTGATAGAGCTTTGGTCCACGATTATAGTGCTACTACTCTTATTACAAGGTAATGCACAGTTTTCCATCCCTTAAAAATGTCATAGTTTGAGGTTAGGTTATAATACTAATTTTCTCAGGAATGGTCCATTACCTTTCGAATATATATAAGACGATTACTCTGTATATGTATTGACATTTTCTATGCAGGTTATACACAATACCAGATGACTCAGGACAGAAATTAGACTTAATAGAGTTCAATTTGGCTTGCGACTGGCCCATCAATGAAGATGAAGAATATCTAACGCTGGAGAAGGAATTGAACAATGTATTGGATAACCTTCTCAAAAGTGAGTAACTGCTTACTGCTTGAAATTGAGAGGCAACCAAAATAAGAGGCAACCAAAATAAATGATAGAGAGTAACGAAAATAAACAGGACTAAGACTTAAAAATCTGAACACAGCGGATAGGGATTAGGTTAAACTCATATAGGGCAACTCTGCGTTGAACTTATGAACTTTATTCTCATCCATACTCATTATCTTCTTTCTTCGAGCCCTGGGATTATTTTTCCGCACTTGGGCGCAGGCGTCCGCTGTGCGTGAAACCGCTGGTGCGACTTCCCGCTGGATCACTCCAGCCAGCCATACTCATTATGCAATAATCCATACTTCCATACTAATATTACGCTTTCGCGGCTCATCCGCTCAACCCATCAATGAAGATGAAGAATATCTAACGCTGGAGAAGGAATTGAACAACGTATTGGATAACCTTCTCAAAAGTGAGTAACTGCTTACTACTTGAAATTGAGAGGCAACCAAAATAAATGATAGAGAGTAACGAAAATAAACAGGACTAAGACTTAAAAATCTGAACACAGCGGATAGGGATTAGGTTAAACTCATATAGGGCAACTCTGCGTTGAACTTATGAACTTTATTCTCATCCATACTCATTATCTTCTTTCTTCGAGCCCTGGGATTATTTTTCCGCACTTGGGCGCAGGCGTCCGCTGTGCGTGAAACCGCTGGTGTGACTTCCCGCTGGATCACTCCAGCCAGCCATACTCATTATGCAATAATCCATACTTCCATACTAATATTATAATTATGAAAGTGTGTCTGTCTGTCTGCTACGCTTTCGCGGCTCATCCGCTCAACCGATTGTGATTAAATTTGGTACAGGGGCAGGTTATATCTGGGGGAAGGACATAGGCTACTTTTTATCCTGGCAAATTAAGGGACCGGCGACCGCCGCTCGCAACTTCTACTCGAACCGCAAATATAAATTTGCCGGTATATTGCTATCCCTATTTGGCTGAAGACACATGATCGCGTGCAAGCGCGATAGCAATATGAGCGTACAGAATTTGTTATACATTTAGTCTTGTTCCGTGAATACCAAAAATGATGAATGAAAAATTGTTGTGCTTTTAACTTCGTGTTGTTATTCTGTAACTTGACAATATAGGCTATGTTCCTGATCAATTAGTACGTGAGATATCTTTGGTTTTAATATGAAACAAATAAGGAGAAAACATGTCGTTTATGTCGCAAAAACATGCAAAACGCAATGTGCTTACATTTAATTTTGGGAAAGTATTTTGGAAAAATAATTATCCAGGGACCTAGATCAATCTTAATAATCGCATAATATGGAGGAAATATGCTCGAATTACTAATTATTTTGGTATTACGTTTGTATGAGCAATTAGCCCTCCGCTGGCGCCTTAAACAGTTCCCGTGGGAATCAAAAATCTTAATCCTCGCGGACGAAGTCGCGGGCATCATCTAGTAATTACCTATATTCATACTAATATTATAAATGACAGACAGACATACAGATTCACAGCTTTCACGGTCATCTTTTCAACAGATTTTGATGAAATTTGGTATAGGGATACAACCCACCACCTCCCATGGCCCCACCAACCTCGCGGTTATATGGGCCGAATCGCGGGAAAGCGCCCGTTCGGTACTTGCTCTTGGCGTTTTCCCGGGGGCGCTTTCTTGACTCCCTACAAATTCTTTATCTCTTTCCTTGTCCCTTAAGTCTTTCTCCCCTTTCTGGGGCAGACATACACGAAAACGCAGGTCCCCCGCGTTCCATGCGGTCCGGATCCTCTCACCACCTAACGGTCCACGATCACGGTGCCAAGCTGTTCCGCCTCTTGTGCCAGTGGTGCGCGAACTCCCGCAGCTTGCCGAAGTTTTCCCCCGAAGCAACGAGATCCTGGTAGTAAACTGGACCCTCCTCCTCCCGAACGACCCCGTCCAGCAGGGCGCACCGGAGGTCCTCATACACCTGGCATATTTGTGCCTTGGTATAGGGATAGTTTGTATACCGGGGAGAAACATAGGCTACTTTTTCTCCCGGTAAATTAAAGAGTTCCCGCGGGAATCAAAAAACCGTAACCCACGCGGACGAAATCGCGGGCATCATCTAGTTAAATAATAATAAATATAAATGAGAATGTGTCTGTCTCTGTTTAACGGCCCATCTGTTTAACTAATTTTGAGGAAATCTGGCACAAATATGGCTTTTTATCTACACAGGTGAAGCTGGGGACATAAGCTAGTTAATATTTCGAAATCTATTTTTGTATCAATTAATAAGTACTACAAATTTTAGTTAATTTATTTTCATCATACCTATTCGAAAAACGCATATTGCCTTCAGAGGATAGCGGGAGCAAAGTGTAACTTGTAGGCCCATAGGACTTTTCATTTCTCTCTTCTGATTGGTCCGAAGTCACGTCATCAATTTGTTGATCGAATATACGACTTTGCATTTCTCTGTTCTGATTGGTCCGAAGTCACGTGATCAATTTGTTGATCGGATATACGTCTTTACATTTTATTTAAACTTTAAATATACGTCTAAATAATGTCTATACAATTACATAGAAGGTTGATAGGAGTATCTTCTGATTGGTGCTTAAACGTATAAGTAATGTCCATACATAGTAGGTTGATACTCCTAGCTTTTTCTCATACGTAATGATGAAAAATAGTGTGTGTCACTCGGGGCCAAATTTTTTGTTCTCGGGCGGCGTATATTGAATTCCTCGCTACGTTCAGGATTCTACTTTAGAACCCCTCGCTACGCTCGGGATTCTACTATAGAATCCTTCACTTCGCTCTGAATTCAAAATAGCGCCCTCGGGGAACAAAAATTTTCTTTGGCCCCATGTAACACAAATAACTATTTTATTTGTGTGAGATACAATCATAAGAGAACCTTTGTTGGCAAACTAATGAACCGTGTCAAATATTCAGCCTGATAATCTTTCCGGATGATTATTGTCTTTTGTTCATTATGAACAATTGAATTGTCTACAATCTACATTAATCTCCGAACAATAATTGTGTATCGTATGCTGGACGAAACTTCCGTACTCTGACTAATCACGGTGGCTGCTACGTGAACTCTAGGGTTATCAGTCCAAAAAAGCAATAGCGCGTTGAAAGCGCGTTTTAATGGCCACACCATCATCTTAAGCTTGTACCTAAATGGGGCAAACGCGTGTCCACAGCACGACGCACGACTTTCGTCCAGCTGCGGACGTCTATTGGTTGAGACGACGGTGATGTCGTATATTGTTATTATCGATATAGCATAATATCGAATATTGACTGCGATATTTACCTACCATGCCGCAACTGCAGTGTTGCTGATTAGTTTTGACAAAGGATGTAGGAATGAGGCTGGTAGAGACTAGAGATGCGATGATGACAATCACTCTAGGTTGCCGTCACGACACTCAACAGCATAGCCAATACGTGTCTTCGTATATCGTATACACAAACGCATTATATCGTGTCGCGCGATGGTCCGTGTAAACACGCACTTACACTAGTATTATCGGCTTTGATTGATACACAATAACATTATCACAAGACGAAGCTATAGATACAACAAAACTACACACAACACACTTAGCGCAATTTTTTACTACCTTTATCGAAGAATCGAACAGATTCCTCGTAGGAAGTGAACGAGGAAACGGGCTTGTTGAACAACAATTTTCCCATATTAGAAACTTCCTACTTGAAGCTATGTAGACCTTAATACAATGTACCTGCGAACTGCGTAGACTAGGTGAGCTAGGTCTATCTTCTATTCTTATATTGATGACCTATCAGTAATAGTTCAACACCTTAATGGCCGGTTTACATTATCCCAGCTGCTGGATTCAATGATTTCATTTTAGCGCTAGACTGTCTTTCTCCGTTTAGCGTTTAGTTTCGATTTAGCCTTCCGATACTTCATACGATCCCCTACTGTAGGTACATTTTTGTTCAAACTGTACTACTTTATAATATAAACCTATAAAAATACCAAGTAAGTCCGTACCCAACCCATACACGGTAATCGGAAACATACAATACATTATGTTCGACGTTTTTACTGTCGCCTTGGCCATTTATTTGCCGCTATGTTTGTTATCTAGAAAATGTTTTCCACGCAAGGTTGAAGGAAATTTTCAAGGCCAATAATTTACCGTAATTTCTTAATTTCTTTAGTAATTTAGTATTTAAGAAATAGGGATAAGGGATTATTACACTATGGATAAGCTACTTTCTTCATTTTTATTAATCATTGACACTGGCTGATATTTCCAGTCGACAACTCGACACTCGTTTCTAATTCGAACCGCTAGGATATGGAATGCCCTTCCGGCTTCCGTTTTCCCTTCCTCTTTTAATATAGGTACCTTCAAATCAAGAGTGAATAGGCATCTTCTAGGCAAGCGCGCTCCACCTTAGGCTGCATCACCATCTTTCTAGCAAGTCTGATTGCAGCCAAGCGCTAGCCTATACTTATATTAAAAAAAAAAAAACGGGTTAACACTTTTTCGTCCCCGGGGCGCAAGCTCCATAACTTAAATTTCTTTAAAATCAGCTAATCTTATGGGCTGTGAAAAGGCTATAGACAGACAAACGCATAGACAGATACGCATTTATAATAATTGCAAGGATTCTAGATTTTCCCCTGACATTGTTCGCGTAGATTCAGGTTTTATAAAGTTTCCATTGGGATTCAGTGGCCAGTGGGTGTACCACTTAAATGCCTTAAATGCGTAGTTTCAAGTTACTAGACCACAGCGGTTATTGATAAATAGATATAGATAGATTCGGTCAGCCTTGTTAAACTCTCCAAATTGGGCTAGTTGCCCAATTTGGAGAGTCGTAACTAGAAATCCAAAAGTGCATAGTGCATAGCTAGCTGCATACGACTGTGCTAGACGGATAAATTGTCACCTTACCGGTCTACTGATGTCGTCAGCTGCGAAACCAGTTGCGAGCCGATACTTGTTTGTGTTCTACACACTGCAATTCACACAATGAAAGTAATGATGGTCGCACATTAATGAACACGATGAACGTACGTACTCAAAAATCCTTACTAATGTCTAATATGATCAATACGAAAGTTCATCAACAACCTCTTTATTAATGGAGTAACTTAGTCTCTTCTTCGCTAAACAGTAGTGGTGCTACTGCTACGTTGGCTATCCCTGTCCATCTCCCATATTCCTCAGCCGAGTTTCTTCTACTAATGATTTCTACGACGAATAGAAAGAAGAAATAAAGAAAGATTTGCTTTCTTTCTTTCTTTCTTTCTATTCGTTACAACTGTTTTTATTAACTGTTTTTATTAACTGTTTACAAAAAATATGACTAGTTTTTTCGTAATAATAAGAAATGTTTGGTGTGCCGAATGAAATAAAATATGTAGATAAATGTGCGTTTACTTTTACAATTCCATAGCTTGAATTGTGATCCACCTGTGTGCTCTACGAAAGTTGATCTTCCAATCATAAGCCTTAATACCTTAACAGTTTTAAGGGCTTATGAAAATACGAATAGTTTTAACTTGTAACGCAGGATAAACTGAGTGTGTCACTTATTTGATGGAGTACCTATTGTCGTGTCCATTCTATATCACAAGTTAAAAGTTATTTTGAGGAGAAAGGAAAATATATAGTCATGATTAAAATTAAAGGTAAATTGTTAACTATTATGTTACAATTAAGTCATTCTAAGAATTCTGTTCCTATTATTGTTGGATTTGCGAAGTATTTTAGAACGTAATCTGCTTTGATATATCCAAATATCCCATCAGAAGTTCAATAGCGTGATGTAAAGTTTACATGAATTTAACTTTTAAGTTTACACGAACTTACTAGTAAGTACCTACCTATAGTTTTCATTTAGATCTGTCATGAGATCGTAACTCGTATTCAAGCTCTAACTTCACATCTTCAAATTAAAAAGTAAGCAGAATACTAATAGGCCATGTTAATTTTTGGTTTTTTGTTTGTGCATTAAACTGTTCGAATGTGAGAACCACGGAATGAATTGTATTGTTTGTGTTTATTCAGAAGTAGGATTACAAATTGCAATACCGTTAATCAAAATGAGGAAAGTGAATAATAAGTTAACTTATGGGATCGGATATAATTTTTATGTACCATATATTATTTTAAAGTTGTCGAAAATAGAGACCTTTCGTTTCCTGAAAAAATATTTTCTAAGCCTCGAGAGGGTCGTGTTGAGTAAAACGGTGATAATTATATTAAGTCTAATACCATGATAATCATATTATCAACTAGCTGATGCCCGCGACTTCGTCCGCGTGGATATCCATACCAAGTTTCATCGAAATAACTTGAGAAATGACGGACTTTTATACAAACTTTCAACCCCTATTTCACCCCTTTGGGGGTGGAATTTAAAAAAACTGTGAAACACGTATGTTTTCATTTCTAACCCGCAGCTCATATACCAAGTTTCATGGATCATGAGAAATGAAGAACTTTCATACAAAATTTCAACCCCTATTTCACCCCTTCGGGGGTAAAATTTACAAAAACTGTGAAACACGTATTTCTTCATTTTTAACCCGCAGCGCATATACCAAGTTTCATGGCTATAACTTGAGAAATGAAGGACTTTCATACAAACTTTCAACCCCTATTTCACCCCTTCGGGGGTAAAATTTACAAGAACTGTGAAACACTTATTTGTTCATTTTCAACCGGTAGCTTGTATACCAAGTTTCATCGATATAACTTGAGAAATGAAGGACTTTCATACAAACTTTCAACCCCTATTTCACCCCTTTGAGGGTGAAGTTTTGAAAAACTGTGAAACACGTATGTCTTCATTTTTAACCCGCAGGTCATATACCAAGTTTCATGGCTATAACTTGAGAAATGAAGGACTTTCATACAAACTTTCAACCCCTATTTCACCCCTTCGGGGGTAAAATTTACAAAAACTGTGAAACATTTATTTCTTCATTTTCAACCGGTAGCTTGTATACCAAGTTTAATCGATATAACTTGAGAAATGACGGACTTTCATACAAACTTTCACCCCCTATGTCACCCCCTTAGGGGTGGAATTTTGAAAAACTGTGACACACGTTATACTTCTTTATTTTTTACCGTAAGCTAAAATAAAAAGTTTCGTTGATATAACTTGTAAAACATCTTGAGAAACGAAGGACTTTCATACCAACTTTCATCCCCTATTTCACCCTTTTGGGGGTCGAATTTTCAAAAACTGTGAAACACATTTGTCTCCATTTTCAACCCGCAGCTCATATATCAAGTTTCATGGCTATAACTTGAGACATTAAGGACTTTCATACAAACTTTCAACCCCTATTTAACCCCTTCGGGGGTAGAATTTCGGGATAAAAAGTATCCTATGTCCTACCTCGTAGTATGGGCTCAAATCGTGCCAAGTTTCGTTTGAATTCATTCAGTAGTTTCGGCGTGATACGCGGCCAAGATACAGACAGACAGACAGACAGACAGACAGACAGACAAAAATGAAAAAAATTACAGATTTGGCTTCAGTATCGAATAATGAGTGCCCTCCAAAAAAATTTTTCAAAATATCTACAATGTACAGAATTGGACCTGTTACAGTTTTATTATAAGTATAGAAGTACTTATTTGGAAGCAAAGCGATATTTTCTTCGTACAAGCTCTACCTTAATACAAGTCAACCACGCTTGCCCTTATTCATATGCCTCGATTTGATAAACTAATCCTTATTTATGGCCTCAAGTAATTATAATAATTGTAATGATGACATCACGTACTCGTACCTATGGGCACTACGTTGACACCTACGCCTGGATAGCATTCAAATGCGGTCTCATAATGCTTTCACTTTCTTACCAAAGCTGACTTTGTGAGTTTGTAATAGGAGCACACCGCACAGCTCATACTAGTTCCGTGCTACCATACCAATGCGAAAGTGTGTTTGTTTGTTGATTTGTCCTTAAATCACGCCGCAACACAGCAATGATTTCACGTGATTTTTCGCCTCGGTATAGCTGAAGACCTGGAGAGAGACCATAAGTTTCTTTTTATCCCGGAAAATCAAAGCGTTCGCCGGGATTTTTAAACCTAAATCTACACAAACGAAGTCGCGGGCATCATCTAGTAATTTGGTCTACTTTGCAAATACTTACCAGATTAGGTTGGTCGTAAAATACACTTTAGGTGTATTACACTTGGTTTAAGGTTTTTTACGACACTCAACATACCTACTTGATACATTCGTCATTAATCATTATATTGTATGGAATGCAGTTACCGTAGGTCTACCGTTGAAATCAGAGATTAATTATATCCATTTTCGCTCAGATTTTGTTGTTACTAGAAACTGCCTGTCGCACCACTTCGCTCTTTGAAACCCCTGCCTTTTTCCTTATCTATATTATAAAGGGAACCTCTGTGCCAAACTTCAGCTCTCTAGGTCCAAAGGTTTTCGCTGGGTCAGGACTTTTACCCAGCTAAAACTCTTCTTTTTATATAATATTTAGTAACCTAACCTAGCCGTAAAGGGTACTTTGGAAAGTTTTCATCAGAAGAAAGTTTTCATCAGAAACAAAGACATTCTGCATCTACTCCTAAATAATTGCTTTCTGCTGTAATTTTATTGAGGATAGAAGATAACTGGTCACAGTCAATCATATGATTAATTAGACACAAAGAACATTTCCTTTTAAATAGACAACCCAACGGGAAGCTTCCGGATGCCATTTTCTTTTTGATTTTCACTAATCGCTCACGTAGCAACTCGCCCTAGATATGTCAGACGAATCGACACAGTATCAACAGACATGAGACGTGACGGAAACATACCTTTAACACCTCACGCGACTTCTATTTATTATCATCATTACGGCCCACTTCCCGCCACCCTCCGTCACTATCACTAATGACAGATTAACACGCCTGTAGACTGTAATCTCAAGGTCAAGGGATGACGATCTCGCCTCTGAAAGCGCAGCGTTGATAGATCCCCTCACTAGGTGGACAGACTAGATCAAAACATTAGAAGGAACTTAGGAAGCCGTTGGCGGCGCAAGACCAAACTGTGTGGTATATATATCCTACAACGACACCTATGTCCACACTGCACGGTCCAGCAGTTAACGTCTGCCAGTTGAAGACATCAACGATGAATGTGCGTCCATCCCTTTCCCATTCATAGAAGAGGATCTGAAGTCTGAATAGAGACAACACCAACATAGCATGGCGTAGGATCGCGCCCAACCGACCGACCCATCAACACCGTTTTCGACTGACGGATTGCCTGGCGAATCTATTATGTGCAACCTCTACCTACTTCTTTTTTGTCCGGATGTCATTTGCAGTCAAGTTTACATAACGGTATTAAATAATCAAAGGAAAAGTTAGTAACTAACGGACAACCGTAACTGAAATTATTTCCGTATAGATGAATGAAGTAATTACTAATTAGTTTCTATATTATAAGGTATTTTATCGAAAAAACGTGCGTTGCGTTACTGACTGACAATGAACATTCCGGGTATATGAACTAGTAAAGTTTATTTGATTAAAAAATCTTTTGACTTTGTACTTGAGCTGAAGATAGAAACCTGAACTTAGATTATAGTACCAATGTTTGTTGTTATAGTATAGAGGCGCACAGAAAAATAAAATTGCCCTAAATAATGGTATTTCATACAATTATTTTATCTTTTTATTTTAACACCATGATCTTATCGAAAGCGTAGAGTTAGCGCGGTCGAAATAAGAGCATCAAAAATAACAGCAAAAGCCTCAATAAGAATGTTTGTTTCAGATGAAGTGGCATTGCCCGATAAGCACAAATTCGACTCTCGAACATACGTCAGGCCAAAGAAACGCATGCAGCGTCCGAGCATCCAAAGTATTGTCGAAGTATCCAGCCCGCCTTCCATGTCTCCACATCCATCGCTCAACTCTTCCCCGAACAAGTATTTGACTTACAACAAATACAGCAACCCCTTGGGTCCAATCAGCCCCATGTTGAGACTGAAGACGTTCAATGTTGATACCAACACCGATAACAGCCATGTGGTTAAGGAATTCGCGATGAAGAGGCGGAGCGTCGCTCAAGACGATGACCCACAGGTATTATTTTATTTATAGCACCTTCAGACATGCCAACTTGTAGGTTAACCGCACGTTCTGGACTAGCTAGGACGTCTGGTCAAAGCAACTTCGATGTTGCATCCAGCCATCAATTATTCGTCTCAATCGCATCACAATCCAACGAGCGCAATGCAAATTTCGGTACTGAAAATGTTAATTACATCATCAGTTTTCCATCTCGCCTGAAAATGCGGATCATGCAATATAACGTCATCCGTAATCATTTGACGCTGCCGAAACGTACGAGACGTGTGCCGAAAACGTAATTTACTTCGTTTTCGTAACGTATTTTCTCCTGCTTAATTTTTTATCATAAGTGGCAAAACTGAGAATGTTGATTAGCAAAGGGTCTTGTAAAACCTGCATCAATCATAGTTGCAATCTCAATTGGCTGAGCTTATGGCATTCTTGCTGCGACAGTGGATTTTGGTCAATAGCGGAAGAGTATTAACCAATGCGATCGTTAAACTGTAGCAATCATTTTTACGTAATAAGGCCCATGAGTTTGTCAATCGATCCCATGAAAGTCGTCATCCGAATTGTCGGCACGTCTGTGGTTGTTTTTGTTCTAAGCAAAAAACCGGTAATTTTGTTTAATTTAAGGTAGTTGAACTCTATCATGTGAATCTGATTGTTCGAAATGACATCACAACAGATGCTGTGTTTAAATATTCTGTGTTTAGTAGTGCATAAAACAATCATTAAACCGTTTTATGGGAACTTCATTTGATCCATTTTGACCTTTTAGTAGAGTAGCCTGCAGACTAACGGCGCGATATGGATAGGATTAGTCACGTCAAAGATTCCTAATATATTTCCTAGATCTCCGGAGTTTATTTTTAATCCATGTCAAGATAGTACTTGACTGCAATCTTACTTGGAATAGTGGTTGGATACGATACAGAGATAGAAGCGGTTTAACTGTAGGCGGTCTGTCCCTTGTTGGGTCTGTCTCCTGTCCACATTCCGTGGTCTTACGTCACCTGGATCCAGCGGCTCCTTTCGACTCGCTTCGTGTCGTCCGTCCACCTAGTAGAGGTTCTGCTAACACTGCGCTTTCCAGTACGGGGTCGCCTTTCTAGCACCTTGAAGCCTTAACGTCTATCGGATTTTCGAACTGTGTGTCCCGCCTTTTGCCATATTTATTTCAGCAACCCGTCGAGCTAGCTACATTACTTTATACTAAAACCTACCAATCTACGCATCTCTTCATTTCTGATTCGATCACGGAAACAAACTTCTAGCATAGCTCTCTCCATCACCTGCTGGGTGACTGAACTCTCGTACCAACAAATATACTATCATCCTCTACATCCCCCACTGCAAAGGTTCAAGGTCAAAGTTATTTTTAGCTGAAGCCAGTATGTCTGCAATATGAGAATCAAAGTCAATCATTGCGAAAATTCTGAGTGGAGATTTATTAAGTTTGTCTTGGTAGTATCGAATTTAATTGAAAGTAACTCGGATCTGCCGGTCACGCGCAGTTTATTGAGTCTATTGATACCGTTACAGACGATTTGGTAACGCTGATCTTTTTATAGCTTATATTTAGTTCGAGATAACTGTCTGTTTTGTACCTATGACAATGAGATATATGAGTTAGTATCAAGTATCAACCTGAATACTTAAAGTTTACTTAAACTAATGTTATTTTTTAAATTAAATATTGAGCGTTAGTTAATAATTCCTTTAGAGGTCTTTGTTGCTTGAAATAGGCTTCTACTTATATATATCTACTAGCGACCGCCTGCGGTTTAGCTCTTGTGGCAGTTTCATTCCTTGTCTAATGTCATCTCTTTGATTTTAGCTAATGTCCATGTCTGGGATGCCAGCTATTTCTGTACCAAATAACATCAAAATCCTTCTATCGGATGCATCGTGAAAAGATAATCACATACCACACTTTCGTATTTATAATATTAGCATGGATTTAAACTCACAATATTGGTTTAACTAATAGCGAAATTTTAAATACAGAGTCTATGTAATACACGTAACAGCTAACCGCACAGGGACAGACATCAATTCCTACGTGAAATATTATTCGCAGTGTAGCATTGCATAAAGTTTCATACGATACTTGCTTCTAGTGTTGCATTTTCATACACCTTCTCATATTCCTAAGGCTACATATATATAGGTAGAGACGCTGTTTCAAGCGTGAATTGTATATATTGCACATCAGCCTTATTTTTATGTTAGTATTCATTTGCAAGTATGTAAAATCAATACAGGAAATCCGAATGTGACCGTGATGATGTCACACAAGATGTCAACCAACAACTGAACTAAACAGGTTTATTTTATGTGTAACTTATTTGCACTGAAATCCAAATGCCCTTGACTGTTAGAAACCTCTTCGAAAAGTATGAACTCCTGGCATCAAAATTCAAATTCAAATTGAAAAGCTTCTTTTATTCAAATAGACTTTTTACAAGTGCTTATGAATAGTCGAATAAATCTACTACTAGAGGGAATGCCGTTCCTAACAAGTTGAAAACTTTTAAAGGTGTTTTAGTTTGCTCACTTAAGTTGAGACTTTCAAGCGTATTTAAGTAGATAGATAGACAGACATACTTTTGCATTTATAATCTTAAATAGGTACGGACTTAGTTCCGTTTACAAATTGTGTACCATTGAATAAGCTGCGGCATCTTCTAATCGGCTTGAATGTTCCTAGAATGTTCTAGGTTTGGTTCTAGGTTCTGGCTTCCATCTAGATCTTTTTTTTGTTGACGGGGGGAAATAACCTTGAGATACCCAAATTCCGGGTGAAAAGACAGGGTTATGCTCCATCTAGATTCTAGACCTAAACAAACAACTATTTCCGGTATATCTGAAAATTACGTCTTAGTTTTATCGGTACAATATGTGAAGTCTTCAGTTGTCATTGCCAAGAGTAAACATTTCATGACCTACACTGTTTGCTTACTAACAAGATATTATTATCGTATGATAACACATAGACGCCGGACAGGCTGCAAATGGCAGAATAGAAAATACGGGTATAGGTACACGATATGAGTCAGCTACGTAGAAAACATTCTTTGCAAGCTTGGTCAATCGATTAATTTTGTTAGTCTAGTAGACATTCGGACTCTTTAGATTTTCGGATAAAATTATGTGGTTTTAAGTTTCTTAGATCGGAAAGCTAAATGAGCTTTTCTTGTGATATATGCAATTTTCGTAATATTATCTGTTTTAATCTCATATTAGTGATTTTATGCGAGATTTTTAGTTTTCATAAAAAGATTTCATATAGTAGTTTCATATAATAGGTGCGATTTTCTGCCTCCTGCTTACTTCAAGTTACTGTTATGTTACGGTCCCACCAACTTATCTGGCCCGGTGGCCAAAATTGGAACTAATTTGTAGGCCTGTTAAGTTTTTTTCATCTCGGCGCGCGAGAGCGACCCCATTGCCCGCAGCGCCGAGACACCTGGACGAGACATGGGTCCTGCACGCGGAGGTAATGACGTCACCCGCAGTGCGGACCCAACACCGGAAACGACACCCGACCTAGGGGCCCGTAGCCTACAAGGCAGGCCCTAGCCGGTTTACTCGGCTTTAAGATTTTCACCGGGGCACAATGTTGCCCCGCGCCCCACTCGGGTAAGGAGGCTCAGCCTCGAGGCCCGTACCCCCGCTTGGCCCTCACGGGCCAACCGGAGAAGACCCAGAACACAAGTTTTTTTTTTAAATTTTATTTTCAATATAAATAGTAGCGACGCTGTACCGGATCTGATAAGTTCGATGCAATATTATTGACGGCTGAGAATAGCGTATAAGTCTCGTCGTAAAACATAATATTCTGTGTATCAGTCAAACAGCATGGCTTATAGCTATAGGCACCTGTGAGGACCCGCCTTCCAGCTCACTTTTCAGATTCCAAAAATATTGAATAGACCAACACTAGCGGACGCCCTCAGTGGGCATTTCGAAAATCCAACCAACAAACAAAACAAGCATACAATTTCTCTATAATGTATGAGATTATTACAGTTGTTAAATTAGCGGGAAATATCAAGCTGTGCTTGGTAATACTTGAAATTGGCTAAATTATACAACTTCATACGGCTATCGTAACGTGAAACGTCACATCGATATTATCAATTGTGATTGTTATGAAATCGATGCCGTGACCGCCGCAGTCACTTTCGACATAGATTAATTATAATACAAGTACAGATCGTCAACTTCATACATTCAATCAAAGCTCGCTAAATGCGCATTAAAGTCGCCGGTACTTGTAGTTCTTCGCTTAATCTGGTGATGGCGTAACTGTGCAAGCTGAAAAATAAATATTATCAAACGTAGCTATTGCCATCTAACGAGGAGTTGCTGAATCATCAACTTAATCAAACTTACCTAGTGCCATCTAACGAGTAGTAGCTGAATAAAAATTTCAACGAAAAGTGGCCGAATAAAAATTTTAATCACCTTGGCGCCATGTTGGCGCAGAGATTATAGAGCAAGAGCCCGCGACGATCAGACCTGAGTTATTTTATTTGAATACTCATTTTGAATAGTGGCTAACAGGTTTGTAGGGGCTCGGCTCCACATATAGCTCGAATACATTTTTTTTTGGATCCGAAATACCCTAAGAGCATCCACTGAATTGCCCCAGAGAATGAGACCATAGCCATAGACGAAGAAATAAAGGAGAAATAAGGAAAAATAATACTTGTATTATAATTAATCTATGCCATAGCGTAAAAGTGATGAAACATACCCATGATATGCGCACAGAGCCACTTCCTTAGATGTCACACTTTTGAGCTTATATAAAGCGTACACAAATCTTTTTAATTTTGTACATAGAATATCTACCTGCAGTTTCCAATTAAGAAATTTATCCATGTATTATTTGGCAGGTAACCGGTAGATAAGGTGTATTAAATATCACCTCAAATTCGTTAAAGTAAAAAAACTCAGACAGCTCAGTCATTAAAAAAATGTCAATCTATTTTGAAAGTATTATTATTGATTCATTTATTTATTCTCAGTCGTTCTTACCTGTATTGAAGACATACACAGATAAACTTTCAGCTTTTATAAAATAACAAAGGTGTGATCGTCGCTGGCTCTTGGACTATTAGTATCTGTGTGCAAACCACACTCGACTTTAGCCGTTATTATACCTGGGCATAGATTAATAACAATTTTATTGTAATAACCTGGGTGAGTATACCTATTTAATATATGTATAAAACTCTCTAACAAACAACTCACGGTGTTTGTAACCAAATTCCTCCGAAACGGCGTGACCGATTTTTATGAAATTTTTTGTGTATACTCGGTAGGTCTGAGAATAGGTCGTGAACAATAAATTAAAGAGTTCCGGCGGCAACCAAAAATCCGCGCGGTCGAAGTCGCGGGCATCAGCTAGTCTACACTACTAATATTATAAAGAGGAAAGTTTTGTATTAATAAACTCAAAAACTACTTGACCGATTTCAAAAATTCTTTCACCATTAGAATGCTACATTATCCTTGAGTAACATAGGCTATATTTTATGTTCAAAAAAATTAGAGATCCCTACGGAAATTGCAATAATGTGAATGAAGTCGGAAAAAATTGTCTCATCTGGCAACTACCGTGGCGTGCGCAGCGTAAATAGTTAAAGTTACACGAATACCTACAATGTATGGTGAAATTGTTCCTCTCAAAAATTTCTAAAAAAAAGTCCGCGATAGCATATATCTATCTTTTAAGGTTAACTCACAATAACCATTTTTATGATTTTCAAATTTGGTCTAAAAGAATGCTTAACTTGCGAAGGTGTTTTTACCGACATACCTAGTAAGTATTTATCCTTATCAAAATAAATATGTTAGTCATCTTAAGTATTTAATTAAGACAAAAATCGCCCTTTACATCATTTAATTTGGATGAATATCTTATGAGATATCATAGATATTCATCTTTTAATCAACTTTTAGCCCAGTCGAATTAGGATTTGACACGGAAATAATTCCGCGCAGCAATTTTAATTCGGAAATCGTTGGAGGGGCTCACTGGCAGTCTACATTTCAGTTTTCGGGATTCCAACCCTGTTGCGTCATCCGCCATCTTGAATTTTAGGGTGATTTTTTTTTTTGTTGAATAACTCGTTTATTTTCAATTTTACATGAAAAATGGTCATTAACAAAGTTGTTTGGAATTAAATTTCCTACAATTATGGTTCTTATAAATTTTTCCTTAGGATCGATATTTTTCGATTTAGACCCGAAAAGAGGTGGGATTGAATTTTTATTTATTGAATAACTCGCTTATTTTCAACTTAACACGAAAAATAGTCATAACCGAAGTTATTTAAAATTAAATTTCCTACAATTTTGGTCCTTATCAATTTTTTCTTAGGATCGATATTTTTCGATTTAGACCCGAAAAGAGGTGGGGGTGAACCTTAATATTCTATTATGTTGTTTATTATTGATTTTTTCCGTATAAACGATGATAAACTAATCTGTTGAAATAAATTGAGATTACAATCACTTTGAACCCGACCTTTTATAAGGTCGATTGATATAATAGTCGTTGATAATTTATAAGGACCAAAATTGTAGTAAATTTAATTCCCAACAACTTCGGTGATAACCATTTTTCGTGTAAAATTAAAAATAAACGAGTTATGCAATAAATAAAAATTCACCCCACCTCTTTTCGGGTCCAAATCGAAAAATAGCGATCCTAGGAAAAAATTGATAAGAATCAAAATTGTAGGAAATTTAATTTAAAATAACTTCGGTTATAACTATTTTTCATATAAAATTGAAAATAAGTGAGTTATGCAATAAACTAAAATTCACTCCCACCTTTCTTCGGGTCTTAATCGAAAACTATATATATTTGACAGAGATAACTGTGGTCTGTGCGGTAATGGGTTTATCGTCCAAGAGTGGGAAAAGTCTATTTTATAGTTTTAATAGCGGGCTATCTATTTTATAGTTTTAATCCAGGGGCGAGCACAAGTAATCGGGTAGTTGCAGAATCTCGGAGTCCATAAGTCTTATCACGGTCACAAACAAAAAATAAATCAAACAAACACAAGAAACGCACAATTCACTGACTGAGCCGGCGCCAAACCAAACAAAGTGTCAAAGTCCAAAACTGTCCAAAAAAAGAGAACAAAATATTTTCACTAATTGTTATGCCATCTATCGGAGAATAGCATAACTGCATGGTCCGCTAGCTGAATAAAACGTAAAAATACACAGAACTTGTTTCAAATCGAATTACTTCTACAAGTAAATTTTGTTAAAATTAGTTGAATGTAAATTTGGTCTTTGCTGTGTGTTTTTATGAAATTTTGTATTTTGATACTATATTATAAATAATTATGATGAATTGAACCAAGAGAATGCGATATTTCACCGATTTAAACATTATTTAAAGTCAAGCGAGCCTGGTAGCGCCACCTAGCGATAGTAATAGCCTAGAAATTTTTTTATAAGGGAGATGATGGTCTTTCCTTTATTTCTTCGTCTATGCTTTCGATTTCAGTGCAAGTCTAATAGTTACACGAGATGAAAAGTTTTTGGTACAATTTTTTGACACAGGTCTTTAAGCATTTTACTTATGGTCGGTATAGACTTTAACTGATGCTTTGCTGCTGATAACTGATGCTGATAACTTTGATGCTTTTGCGGAATAGAGCTTTTTCACCTAAGCCATCGTCACTAAACTCTAGGTTCTAACTCCTCAACCTCATGCTGCAAAGTATTGCCGTCAATAGTTTCACCTTTAGACCAGGTGCTTAAATTTGCTGTAAGGTAAACAGCAATAATTCAGCAACAGCAGGTAATTCGTTACAGGATTTACTTTATTTATGTCTTGTTCACTACAGCCCATTGACGTCCCACAGCTAGGCACAGGCCTCCACTCTCATAAGAGAGGGAATTAGAGCTTAGACCCACCACGCTGCTCCAATGCGGGTTGGCGGGCTGTAACGACTACTATCATGCTAGTGATAATAACCGCGTGCGCTCCGACTCACCGCCATTTTCCAACTCCGGGCTGGCACTGAGAATTTCTTAACTGAAAAAACCCAGTACCTAACAATTTTTATGCCCGACCGGGAACCGAACCCGGGACCTCTGATTGGAAATCAGATTCCCTTTGGGAGCGTAGGTTCGAATCCTACCGGCTGCGCCATGTAAGGTATTATGGACGTGTCAATCAAAGACGGGCGTTAGGCATGCACTGATTTATTCTCAATCAGATAATATGACATTCAATATCTATTAATTACTAGCGATCCGCCCCGGCTTCGCACGGGTAGCACTAATAATCCTAATCTATATAATATAAACTATCCTATCTCTCAAGTTAGATCGAACTGCACATGGTGTGCGAATTTTATTATAATCGGTTAAGTGGTTTAGAAGTCCATTGAGGACAAACATTGTGACACGAGATTTATATATATATAAGATAGATAGATAAGCATACCCTCACAGTGATCTGCAGATGATCATGCTAACCACTAGAACAACGAGGCAATGTCTTGTTCACCTGAAGTTAATTTAGTGTTTGCGCTTAATTTAAGTTTGTTTGTATTTCAGCTGGAAGACATCGAGGGGGAGAACTCTACGCCCGAGCCCGTGCCGTTCAAAGCGATCAACATTGACCTTTCGCAGCCGGCGCATAATATGCACGCCACTTTTAACAAGTGAGTACAACTGTGGACTATCCTCAATCAAAAAGGGCCGCCCCCTTTTAAACCCAGGACTTGAGTAGAAAAATTTATAGATGGTTATGATAGTTTTACAAAACTATTTTGTACTGGATGATGCCCGCGACTTCGTTCGCGTTGATTAAGTTTTTTCGTTTTCTTATCCGCAGGAACTCTTTAATTTTCCTTATAAAGTTTAACCTGAGATATAATCTATTTCTATACCAATTTTCATCCAAATCGGTTGAAAAGATGGGCAGCTAAAGTTTAGCAGACAGACAGACACACTTTCGCATTTAGGTATAATATTACTAGATGATGCCTGCGACTTCGTCCGCGTTGATTGATGTTTTTTGATTCCCGCGGAAACTCTTCAATTTTCCGAGATAAAAGTAGCCTATGTCCTTCCCCGGGATGTAACCTATCTCTGTACTAAATTTCATCAAAATCGGTTGAGTAGTTGGGCCGTGAAAGCGTAGCAGACAGACACACGTTCGCATTTATAATATAAGTATGGAAGTATGGATTGTATGTACAGTCGGCTTCCTCAGTCGATTTCCTAAGTAAACTTTACAGTATTGAAAGTCAAGTCTTTCGCTAACGATTGACGTTGGTTTCATTGTGGCCGAGCGCTTTCTCGCCTTTTTATTTTAACGCCAAGTCATTTCAAATAATTGACCGGTCTGTTATATTAGATTTTTTGTAACTAATTAAATTGATTTACTATTTTAATTATTTGGTGGTATCGATGTGATTGACAGTCAATAAAAGTTTATTTGCTATTATAATCATCCACCACCACCACCACTACAGCCCATTAACGTCCCACTGCTGGGCACAGGCCTCCACTCTCATAGGAGAGAGGGAATTAGAGCTTAGACCCGCCACGCTGCTCCAATGCGGGTTGGCGGCCTTTGACGACTATTATCATGTTAGTGATAATAACCGGGACCGACGGCTTAGCGTGCTCTCCGAGGCACGGGGATGAAACACCGCCAACTTCCTAATTCCGGGCTAGTACTGAGAATTTCTAGTAAGAAAAACCAAATCCTTAATTATGGCCCCACCCGCGACCTCCTTGGCTGCAGTCGAATTTTTTTTTATTTTTTATCCACTACAAGTTAGCCCTTGACTGCGATCTCACCTGATGGTAAGTGATGATGCGGTCTAAGATGGTAGCGGGCTCTGTCCAATTTCCGACCACTAGACCAACGAGGCAGTCCGGTTGCTATTATAATATTGCTAAGTATATGATTTTTTTGCTCTTTCCAGGGGCATAATGCATATAATGCAGGAAAGTGGCAGCATGAATATGTACCAGAGTGGTGAATCTCTCATGCGCATGTCTCCGCCAAGTCTCGTCTCCTCGATGCTCATGGAAAACTCTGGGAACTTCAATGCGGAGTCTATGGATAGCAGGAAATCGCTCAGAGACTCAGGTAAAACTTCTTTATTATTTATTTAATTTTATTCCACTACAAGTTAGTCCTTGACTGCGATCTCACCTGATGGTTAGTGATGATGCAGTCCAAGATGGTAGCAGGCTAACCTGTTAGGGGTATGGCAGTTATATTAAACCCATACCCCTAGTCGGTTTCTACACGGCATCGTACCGGAACGCTATCGCTTGGCGGTACGTCTTTGCCGGTCCGGTAGGAACCATTATGCTTTTAAAAGTATAATTTTTCGCATCAGCTAGAGAGATTTTGTTGTACTTGAGTGTTTTAAAAATAAGTAAGTACATCAAAATCTCTATATCTCATGCCAAAAGTTATACTTCAAACTTCAATCTTTCTTTGTTCGAGTAGCGTTTCATAAGTGCTTTTGAATCGTCGAGTGAATCTACCGCTGGTTCGAAATGATATTCCCACATAGAAGAGCCACCAAGAAACTCTGGTGTTTTTAATTGAAAAGTCTCTCTCTGTCTTTTCGATCAAAAATCATTTATTCAAGGATTTTTTAAGGATAAAAGTGACTGCAGTCCCAAGTATAGCTGGAGCGAATAATTATTGAATTGCGCGAAAACAGAAAATAATAGCTTTCATAATTTTGATTATTTTTATAACAGACTGATGATGCCCGCGACTTCGTCCGCGTGGTTTAAGTTTTTTTATTCCCGCAGGAACTCCTCAATTTTCCGGGATGAAAATTAAGCTTAGGTCACTCTCCAGGTCCTCAACTATGCCCATGCCAAAAATCACAACGATCCGTTGCTCCGTTGCGGCGTGATTGAAAGACAAATCAACAAACCAACAAACAAACATACTTTCGCATTTATAATATTAGTATGATTGGGATGCTAAATATATACCTATATTATTTTGACGACCTCCGTGGCGCAGTGTTGAGGGCTGTTGCCTTAACGTGCGGAGGTCCCGGGTTCGATCCCCGGCAGGGTTTAGAAATTTATAATTTCTG
This sequence comes from Erebia ligea, assembly GCA_917051295.2. Classification (NCBI taxonomy): domain Eukaryota; kingdom Metazoa; phylum Arthropoda; class Insecta; order Lepidoptera; family Nymphalidae; genus Erebia; species Erebia ligea. Next base: position 8,677,091 of record OU785241.1, read on the forward strand.
AAATTTCTCTGGTCTGGCCTGGTGGGAGGCTTCGGCCGTGGCTAGTTACCACCCTAACGGCAAAGACGTACCGCCAAGAGCGATTTAGCGTTCCGGTACGATGCCGTGCAGAAACCGAATAGGGGTATGGGTTTAATTAACTGCCATGCCTCTAACAGGTTAGCCCGCGACCAATTTAGACTGCATCATCACTTACCATCAGGTGAGATCGCAGTCAAGGGCTAACTTGTAGTGGATAAAAAAAAAAACTTTAGATGGTTTGTATAATGTATTCCAATGTACATGATATTAAATATTTTCAGGGCTACCGATGTCCGGCCGGGATAGCATAGACCCAATGATGACAAGTATGACGCTCAGTATATTGGACGAAAAGGACATGAACACTAGTTTCCTCTCCCAAACCACATATCCCGACAACGATAGCTTCATGGACTCTCTACCGCCCAGTTTAGTCAACTCAGTCAACTCATCCTACATGGTCTCAAACTCATCAAAAGCCAAACCTGAAAACGACACAAACATATTTAGCTCGGCAACTTTCACTCATTTAGATCAATCAGAAAAACTCCTTTCAGCTAGACCGAGGTGTCATTTATACAATAGTTTCACCAAACGAGATTCAATCAAAAACTCTGAGAGTTACACTAAAGCGAAGGAAGAGGCGTGTCAAATCGATTCGGTCAAAGTCCTAAATGAAAACTCTGATATCAATTTAGGAGTACCCCAACCTAAAAACTCCCCAAAAGCCCAAAACAAACCCAACGTAGACATGAGTGAGACTATAACACTGCATTATTCCAACAACAAATTCAGGCGAGACAATGACGCAGAAAAAGAAAATTTAAACCGAACCTTCCAATGTGATGATGCTTTCTATAAAGAAATGGGCGTCCCTAAAACGCATCCGGTAGATCAAGGCAAGAATAGCATGAATGTTACTCTCGATAAACAGGAACTGAATGAGATTATACAGGCGAGGCAAAAGCTGTCACTGGCAAGAAAGGCATTACCGAGCGAGCCGGAGAAGCCTTCAGCTCCAGTAAACCAAGTCGATACATCCCCAGTGAAAACTATACAGCTTCCAAACCAGACAGTTATAACTGTGCCAAAACAGAGTATGGAAAACGCCTCAGAACTACTTTCAAGACGAAGAGCGATGAACAATTACGAAAGACCCGAGGAACATAATATGAGGGACACGCCAAAAAGGAATGCGACCTTCAGAAAGTCATCTCCAACCGCTGCAAAATCCATTGCAACCAACGCAATGGACGAAACAGTTGTGTTCGTTAAAACGGATGATAATAACATAATCGATATTAACTCCGCCACAATGAGCCTTATTGAATCTGGTGATAGGACTTCGAATCAAGAGGTACGTTTCATGAATTAATACTTTTCGTCATTTTCTCATTGCTGGGTGTCGTATACAAATCCCATTTTATTTGCATACAAATCTTGGTGTACCAATTGGGCTTCCAGATCCTTCTGTAAATGTCTAGATGAAGAGTACTATTTTAATAGTTGGCTATTAACAATTGGGTATTCGGTAACTAGTCAAATCAGGAACTTGTACTCAAACGTCAAAACGCGCGCAGATTATGAGATTTTTGTATGAAATACTTGTGACATCATCACCAGTCAACACACTTTTATTACTTTACTTAATCGATATTTCAAATGGTTATCAAACATAAAATGAAAAGGAGACATGGTTATTATTACGCCTTTTGGCAGGTCCTCATAATCATTCTTCTCAATCAAATTATTTTTAATGATATTTCAAAATCATTAAAAATAATTTATTTTTGACATGGTCAACCTCCCAATTTTATTGTCATAGGAAAATGATTTACGTGCTCTCTAAAGGCCGTCCGTAACGCAGAAGCTATGAGCTCCAGAATACAAAGAGAACTAGGACGAACTTCGACTTTGCTGACACTTTATTCAGAGCAAGAACGAGACAGATTTATGTCTGTGAAACACTAATGCCTCATTTTAACTTTAAGTATAGTCTGAGAAAATATTCTAAGTCTAAGTTCACTTTCAGAACTTGCTTATTTTCGGTGGTTATAGTACTTTTGTGTCGATTTGTTATCCAAAAAATATTTGTTAAATATATTTGTACTGTCAGGATTGGGGTCTTCAAGAGCGCGCAATGGTGGGTTCCAGTGAAAGCACAGGCACCGATACAGGCACTTTTAGCTCGAGCAGTCCGCCCGAAAGCGTGCCTGACGCAACCGATCCACGTGAGTGATATTTCATCATCATTATATCCTTCCGAAAAAATAACAACAATTTTAAGGTATTTCCGAATAACTAAAAATTTTCTAAAGATGCTAAAAAATAAATACAAAATCTTTTATACTACACCTGCCCCCCAATCCTGTAAGAATGGCCGATGAAATCGTTAAAGTTCTGCGGCAAAGTAAATAAACCATAACAGCATTAAATTAGAGCTCAATTTCGTATACCCACTCTTATACGTTTAGGTATGAACGATACTCTAACGTATAAGAATGGATACATGAAATTGAGGTCTAGTTCAATGCAGTTATGGTTTATATTACTTTGACGCTGACGTTTGATCGACAATTCTTACATAATCGGGGGGCTGCTTGGAAAGTGCCTTCTTTCTTTTTTCAAAACCGGGGAGAATGTACGTCATTCCAGTCACACAAATATATATGCGGGCGGAAAAGTGCCTGATAAAAGTCCATTCTAACATGCTAAGTGGGCAGAAAAGTTCTATGAAAATTTATCGTTAAATTTTTTTTCTAACTTCAGTGCAGAAATTGTTTCAAGTAACAAGACTCATTTAACCTAGTAAATAACTATGTAAAAAACAGTACTAATTAACTAATATAAACTTATGTGAACTTAGATGAATTATCAATTAATATTTATTCTTCAACAGGCGCTCAAGTAGCATCAACACCACTATTGATCGTAAAAAAAGGCGCCAAGCAAGACTTATTAGACATTCACAATACCATATCCCCAATTTACGATATGATAGACGACAAATCCTATACAGTCACTAAGTTCCCTCACTCTACTGATGGGATGAAGCCACATGATATGAACACAACCGTCATTAATAGTGCCACTATGGTTAAAAAGACATCCGCTAAAAGGGATATATTGGCTGCCAAGAATTACCCAGAGAAGAAGACATCAGCTCCGTCACAAATGCAAAGGCCTGTTGCCGTAAATAGAGTGTCTCCTTCGGATAATGGTAAGAATAGTAGATTAGTAGCCAAGGGTTGTAAGGCATCAATTGCACCCCAGAAATTTAGGCGCACGAGCGCAGGGAGGGCGCCTTTAGTTCGAGGGTGCAATTATTGATGATTACACCCGAGCTAACTACTCTGCTTTACATCTCGATTGTGAGGTAAAGTAGGTCCTTATTACCCCCAAATGGAGCTTGTAGGTGACCAATTAGCGCTCTAGGGTAATAATGTAGCTAGAAAAGCCCTAGGGCGGTAAGTAATTAAAAAAAAACTCTTCACTCTTTCAAAAAGTTCGCGTACATCTAACCATCATACTTTTTTAAATTACTTACCGCCCTAGGGCTTTTCTAGCTACATTATTACCCCAGAGCGCTAATTGGTCACCTACAAGCTCCATTTAGGGGTAATAAGGACCTACTTACCGAATATGAGAGATGTAAATGTTATTTTTTAACCACCGACGCAAACTTAACTTTAATGTTTGTGGGTTTGTTTAGTTCAAATCTTGCAACTGAATTTTAAAACAGTTATACCCCAACGCTTCAAATATCCCCAGTTTAGATCGCAATCCATGGTCAGCTAAGTGACGTCATTCTAAATCCAATATGGTAGACTCCCAAAGATGGCGTGGTAGTTATCAATTGCAAGGGTTTGCTGTGAAGAATACGAAAAATAAAATGACGTCACACTAAATTCAATATGGCGCAGGATAAAAGCTTGCTTTTAAAGAAGTTTTTTAATGCTTGACTTATTGTTTGAAAGGTGACTTGATCGAGAGTGCTCTATGATTCAAGATGCTCTATGATCTAACTATGATTCAAGAAAAGTTTTTCAGCCATTTAACGATCAACAGCTGTTGTCTAGTCTCACTAGTGAGGACTGTTGTATCAAGTATACTATGTATATTAGGACGCCACAGCTCCTGCTCGGTTGAGCTCGAATTTGTGCTCCAAGTCAATATTTTTGTGTTTCAAATATGTTTCACCAAATAATAATTTAATGTTAGCCGCTAATAGGGTTAATATTGATACAAAGGTCGATGCATTTGATCCCTACGGTAATTTGTCAGAAACAGATTTCAGATCCTTGTTAGGTTACTACTGTTATACCCCTTGCAGACTAACAAACTTAAAACATGACTGCATGATCACTTCCCACCAGGTGAGATCGCTGTGAAGGGCTAACTTGTATATGAATTTTAAAAAGTAAGAAAGATTGTCAACATGGGAACGATAATTTATAACTGTGTATGAAATTCTAGGGATGTACAGAGTCATGCCACCGCCTACAACTGTTCCAAGAAAAACCGGTTTGCCGACTTCGAATCTCCGGCAGTACAGTTCTCACAAGGAACTTAACAGAATACCTGGTGAGTAGACAGAAGTATGGCTAAAGCTTGTTAAGATATAGGTGCAGGAAACATAGTCGTTTCACTTCTTGTATTCCTGTTCATATCAGAATCGTGGAAGATAAAAATTCACGATAGTCGAGTGGATGTCTATTTCCGGCTAAAATTACGGGATCTCGCTGTTTTTGTGCTTAAATTGTGAAAGAGAAACAAGTTAATATAGTTAACTCAAACACTCCCGAAGACCGATAAAATGGTAACATTGCGTCAAGCCCTTAAACTGAGTAAATTCGACTTTGTTAGTTTGTCGCCAAAGAATGTCGAAACCAGCTTAGTTTCCCATCGAAAGCTAAGCTGTTGGTTTTTACGAGTCCATAAGTCATAGTATCGCTTCGCAGGCAACCCACCACCAACGGCGGCGCGAGTGTTAGCGGGACGAACGATGGTACGGCGAGGGGTGTACGCGTCCAACCCCGCCCTCAGCCCCACCGCGCCCGTGCCGCCCACAGTCTCAGCGCTCACCGTGCCACAACGACGGGACTCCTACACTGTCGCCACACATCAGGTACGTGCCTCCACCCGCGGCGCGAGTGTTAGCGGGACGGACAATGGTACGGCGAGGGGTGTACGCGTCCAACCCCGCCCTCAGCCCCACCGCGCCCGTGCCGCCCACACTCTCGGCGCTCACCGTGCCACAACGACGGGACTCCTACACTGTTGCCACACATCAGGTACGTGCTTCCACCCGCGGCGCGAGTGTTAGCGGGACGGACGATGGTACAGCGAGGGGTGTACGCGTTCACCTAACTTTTCTTTCATTTTGTCACACTTCAGCATCGAATTCTTTCACAGCATTCCCTCATTTTGTCAGGTCATTTTCAGCAGCGTTTACCAATATTTCTTCAATTTCTCTGAACGGTCTTCACTTATATTATCTCTTGTAACGCTTAGTCGCGGGGTACCCTCCGCGAGCGGAACGAGCTCCGTACGGACTCCGGTTGACTCTCAGAGGAAAATTATACACGCCCTTTTACCAATAAAGAGCTAGCGGAAATGACTGAGCGAGCAAAAAGAGTCAAAATGAGCCCGCTCGTTAAGACAACTGTCTAAACTCTTTGTTAGTGGAAATTTAGACACACGCAGAGTCTGTTCCGGTTCCTTTAGCCATTTCCCGCTCATTAACCTTTAAAATGGGAACCTTGATTTAGTTATTGACTCTGACTTCAGCATCACAATTATTATTTTTCAGAGAGAGATGGAGCCTGAGAGACAAGAAAGGCCAACTTTAGTAAATCCTCCAGCGCTGGTTCGCCAAGGGACGGAGACTTTGCGTCGAGAACGACCGCAGAGTCAACTTGTAGCGCCAAAAGATGTAAGTCATCGTATCCTGAACTTGTATCTAACCCCTAGATAGCAATATTTTGGTGATTGGCTCAATAGGGATGATGCCAACTCAATGGAATCATCAAGTCTTTATCATCAAAAGGCGGTTTTAGTATGGGATGTTGTATGAAATAGATAATTGTGAGTCATCGTAATTTCGACGCCATTTTTTTCTTTATTAGATAGTTTTAAATGGTAATAAAACTTAAAACTAACAGTTGGTTTTGATTTTTGGTCTTTTGTAAGACCTTCTATTTGATAATATCGGAAAGAAATAATTTATTTTTGATGCAGTCATCATTCCTATTAATGTTATAAGTTATTACTGATCAATTTATCTTGTTCATGCAAGACTATACATACTATTCTCGCGACTTAAGGACGAATAGTGCGTAACCAATAACCAATGATAGTTCGTAATAGAAAGCAATGACCGAATCTAGGTTCGATAGCACTCGCCTAAAAGATGACTATTCACTTTTGCCTTGAAGGTAAGGAATTTATATGTGGTAAACACGGATGCTGGAAGGGAGTTCCACATATTTTCCTTCATATCAAAAACTCAGATCAAAAACTTTTCAAAAATCCATACTTTATAATATTATAAATGCGAAAGTGTGTCTTTCTATCTGTCTGCTACGCTTTCACGGATCACCTGTTTCACCGATTTTGATGAAATTTGGTACAGGGATCGGTAGTATCCCAGGGAAGGACTAAGGCATTTTTACTTTTTATCCCGGAAAATTATATAGTTCCCGCGGGAATCGAAAAACCTTTATCCACGCGGACGAAGTCGCCGGCATCATCTAGTTGGGATTATATTTAGGAATTTACTTTTTAGTTTACTTTGGGGTAACTTAAAACTGGTACCGTATTCAATTATAAAGGTGGTGGTTTACTAAACTAAATGTGTTGATATACTAATTTTAATGTTTTGTGACTAATCCTTCATTGTCATTGTGTTAATTGTATGTTATTAATCCTTCATGTTTGTGTATGTTCTACTTTACGGCACATAGCATAATACAGCAGGCAAAAAAAAAAAAGATACGCGCCGAATCGAGAACCTCCTCCTTTTTTGGAAGTCGGTTAAAAAAACGGTTGCGTGCTTCCATTGCATTGTTTACACGCAAAAGTGAAACTTCTTTATATAAATGACGGATTTTTATATATGAATATAAATCATGGGCTTGGTTGTACCATGTATGTACCATATTCTGAGTTAAGTTGGATCAGAGGCCCAATTGTCTAAGCAAATTGTAATTATAGACAGCTTAATACGTATTACTCGAACTGTTTAAGGAGTTCATACATGAGTTTTGACGTGTATGCATCTATGAACTTCTTATATAGGTTGAATTATCCGTTTGAGAAACGATTACGATTTCCATAAAGAATCGGAGGGGAGGTTGGGTCAGATTTCTGGCTGACCAGATAAATGATGCCATATTCGTTTCAACTATGTATTTATTTTCATGCCTAGAGAAGTTTCGCTTCAATATAAGTTTATCGAAAGAGGATATAGCGTATTCTTGGTACGTTAGTACTAAATCGGTTTTACACAATCTCTTGACTAAGTTATAAACTACTAAATTAGTAATGCTATTCTTTTCTATAAAGCAAATCTAATGAGAGGGATAGCGCTATTTATATAGCACCGTTACCTGTTGGTATTGTTATGCTATGTGCCGTATGCCGTATTCCCCGGTGATACGGTTCAATTTTGTGAAGCATCGCCTGAGCGCAGTGGGGCCGAGTGGCGTGCCTGTGTCGCTGCGCAACCATTACGCACCTGTAAGTTCACTAATACACACATTCCATACCATTATTATCATTTTAACAAGCCGTGTGGTGTCGTTGGACAGCCCGAAAGAACATTAGTACTTTTCGCTATTCTGTTAATAAAAAAAACAACAACAGTAAAAAAAAACAATATCTTGCTTACGCGGAGCCGCGTCTCCTATCCGTCTAAGCCAGCGCGGCTCCATATCCGAAAGTTCAAAATGTTCAACACTATAGATACTTTGTCTCTCTCTATCTATACTAGAGGGAGAGAGACAGAGACCAACGCTTTTCGGTCAAGTAAATGCCCCGCGTTTATGATAAAACTTTTATCCTGGCATAGAGAACTAATGTTTTAAAAACATAAGTGCGTGTAAACCTTAACGCGCGGTTGAACTAAAACTTCTTTGACGTTGTGACGGATATTAATACAATCAAATTAATGATGGCGGCCTCAAATCAGCTCTTTTGTTTGACGACTTTTTTCTGCGTCCCAAAAGATCTGAGTACTGTTCTTCTTTCAGTCCCAAGGCCCGCTTGAAGAAGTTTTAATTTTCAAATAAATATTGTATGTCATACTATAAAGATCACTTTTATTTATGTTGTAATTTGACTAAAATGAATTGAAAATATTAATTGGTTTTCAACAAGCAGTTCTTAGTGACTCCCTTAAACTGAGACTTGCAATGTTGCAAACGAGACTGCTTGAGAAGTCGCGAATGCTCCGAGCAGTTGTAGCCAACTGTTGTAAACTGCTCGAGTGGGCCATTTTCATAGTTCCATTGAAAATAAATTTTATTAGTAAGATGTCAAAATTTTAATTTACGGTCCAGTTAAAAATTATTTAGGTGGGAGAAAAACGCTATTAAAATTAAAATAAAACTAGCTGATGTCCGCGACTTCGTCCGCGTGGATTGAGGTTTTTTGGTTTCCGCGGGAACTTTAATTTTCTGGGATTAAAAGTATCCAATGTGTTATTCCAGACTATAATCTAGGTCTGTGACAAATTTCATCCAAATCCGTTCAGCCGTTCTGGCGTGATTGAGTAACAAACATCCATCCATCCATCCAAACTTTCGCATTTATAATATTAGTATAGATAAAAGATAGATAGATAAAATAAAAGCAAAAATAAAACACGATATATATGTATTATTACAGCCTCCTACAACTCGGCCATACTCGGTAGCCGGCACGTCTCATCTAAGAGTTTCCAGGCCCACCTCTGTACCGTTGCAGAGAACTCTAACAGGTATTATAGCATTTAAATGCATTAGCATAAATGTTGGTATTGCTATAGATATCTTATTAAGTTTATAGCCTAGCAACAAAACACTTAAATGAATATCTATGTAATACTTCCTCAGTGCCGGCGCCGCAGTTAGAGCAGCCGCGATCGTCGACGGGCGTCGATCGCATGTCTGCGCTGCCGCGGCCCTCCCGTCTGCCTGCGCCGCGAAGAGGGCTAAGGTATATTATTATAACCTTTTTTAAAACGCTTTTATTAAACCACCACCACAGCCCATTAACGTCCCACTGCTGGGCACAGGAGCCATACTGCCAACGCGTAAAGCCATGTTGTTTCATTATTGTTGACTTACGTGTTTTAGAATTATTATAATCCTTATAACGTCAAGGTTCGTGACATCAAACTGTCATTTTGAGTAATATTCTTGCAGTATGGCCTCAGGTCTCCACTCTCATAGGAGAGTGGGAATTAGAGCTTAGATCCTCCGCGCTGCTCCAGTGCGGATTGGCGGGCTTTAACGGCTGTTATCATGTTAGTGATAATAACCGGGACCGATGGCTTAACTTGCTCTCCGAGGCACGGGGGTGAAATACCGCCAACTTCCTAACTCCGGGCTAGTACTGGAAATTTCTAGTCAGAAAAACCCAACACTTAATAATGGCTAGACCCGGGACTCGAACCCGGGACCTCGTCGGCCGCAGTCGGACATGCTAACCACTAGACCAACGAGGCAGGCTTTTAATAATATACTTCTTGCAATTCACGAGCGCGCGTGGACTTTACTAATTGTAATTATACTATAATTACTATAAATGTGTGCGTACGTACACGCACACATTTATAGTCCCACATACTTATATGACCCGGTGGCCAAAATTGGAACTAATTTTAATGCCTGTTTAGTTTTTATTTATCATTTAAATACTAGCGACGCTATCACCGGATCAGATAAGTTTGTATACAAATGTATAGATACATACTGTTCGCGCGCGAGTTGAATGCAGAGTAAATGTATGTGTCACCATACATTTGCTCTGCATTCAACTCATGCGCGAACTATAGATAGTAGATACATTCCCATGACATGAGTATCAATTCAAAGGGTTTGCTGAGAAGAATACGAAAATTAAAATGACGTCACGCTAAATCCAATATGGCGGACGAAAAAACTAGTTTTGAAAATGTTTTATTAATATGATCTTGTTTTTGTTCCAGACCCCCATCAGTATACTCAGTTGCTCCGACAGGCGACACGGACCAATACTGACATACGATCTGTTGTGCCAAACTCCTGGGCCTCTAGCCCTTGTATTATTAAATGTAATAAATAAACTAAAAATAGCGTAAATAAACACGTACTCCAGTTTCCTAGGATAGCAAAATCGCCATATTGAAGACTAGCCCGCGAGTTGGTCCGCGTGGTTTAAGTTTTTTTTTTATTCCCGCGGGAACTGCTTAATTTTCCGGGATAAAAAGTAGCCTATGTCACTCTCCAGGTCCTCAACTATACCCACACCAAAAATCACGTCGATCCGTTGCTCCGTTGCGGCGTGATTAAACGACAAACCAACAAACAAACACACTTTCGCATTTATAATATTAGTATGATTGACAAAGTCATATGGAAAGGGCTTGTACGGCACCGTCGTGTACGCTCCTACTATGATGGATACGGTGGTATCACATATAATGTTATCACGTCCCATACTATGCAGTATGCAAGCTGTGGAATGCTTCTATCTGCACGATCTGATAACCCTAATGGTGGTCGTTTTTAAGCTCCGTACCAAAATGGTAAGAAAGGAACCCTTAGGCCGTAAGGTAACCCTTTCATTTCATTTAAAATAGTTTCAAATAAAACATGCTCAGCCTTATTGCAAAGGAAAAAATTAAAAATTTGCATAGAAATAGTATAAATTGCACATTCCAAATATACTTTTATTTATAAAAAAATACGTGACGATAATATATACGCCTATGTGAAGGTACTGCTATCCTAGGGAACTAGATCTTAAGACTTGGTGCACTGGTCCGATCCGAATTCGAGAACATCTATCTAAAACATCACTCGTATTCGTACTAAACGGTATTTTGGTCAATGAAGTCCGAATTGTCTCGATTCGATATTTTATTGGATTCGAATCTGATTAGTGCACAACCTCTCTATGAGATCGCTCTTGGTGCCTTCGTTTTCTTGATTCGAGTTCTATAAAATCTGTGACATGGAGGTGTTCATACTAAACCTGAGATGTGCCAAGCGTGATCTTAAGCTAAACTAATATACTCCGGGAGCCTGTGGGAATTTAAGATTAGTGCTTGATAAAAGGCGAAAGTTTATCAATCAATTTATTTATTTGTGAATAGAATACATTTGAGATGGAATCAATATAAAACTGCTCCTATTCTACCACAGTGTGGTGTACAAATATCTTAATTTTATAAAATTAAAATTATTAACATAATTATGTCCTACTTAGTTAGATCATAAATAATTCTTAAAAGGCTATGCAATAAATTGATAACGAGATGAGACACCATTTTATAACCTTATTTACTTAATTATTTATTTATTATTCTCAAATTTTAATTTTCTTCATAACTAACTACATAACTAATGATGTATGGCCCTTTTTTTCTTGTTGTATGGCCTGGTTAAGCGACGTCACCCAATGTACGTAGATCAGTTACTTTGGTGGTCCAAATTTACCCTTACCTGTCAGGGAATCCTCATAGCCGGTCCCCATTATTACTAATGATGATAACTGTATATTTTTCTAATTTCTAATTAAATTTTATTTTGTTTATTTGTGGCCCCCGTTTCACAGAATGATTATGTCTCGGCGCCTCCATGAAAGCGTCTGTATGAAATATGTTTTTAGGCTGTTGTTATAGATGTCATGTGGATGGCGATGCGAAATTACACTTATCAGCTGGTCAATCTATCAGCTTTTATCAAGCACCTGCTGAAATTTACCCACTATCTCTCTGACTAATACGAAATGATTCGACTGATTAACGAAATTCGGTGTCTATTATCGAACTTTCAACCGCTTTCGTATAAAACTTTTCATGTAAAATGTGGATACATTTTTAAAAAACTAATTTAAAAATATATTTTAGCAATATTGTTGCTAGTAGATTCTACCGTTTGAGATTAAAATACAAATACCAGTTTTGGATAATCTATAGTTACAATATTGTTAGTATTATTTTATTTGTTAGTAAAACTAATTTTAAAGGGTTATTGTTGGTTTATTTCATTAAAAAAAAAATTATATAAGAGTTCAAATAGTGCGGTCGATAAGTATTTTCTTTAATAATAAAATCAATAAATCTCTTAAAAATTAGGCCGCGATCATACAAGCAACTTTCGTCGGCAAAGTCGCAAGTGTGCACCCGCTACTAATAATCGTAATAATCGCTCGTAATAATTGCAAAAATGTAAGACAACAATCGATTAAATAAATCCTAATATAAGATTTTATATAATTTACCTCCTAACTTTAGCATAATTTTTGTACGAAATTTTTTAATCTGACTAATGTCAAAAGGTTTTACCTGTTAAAATATTTTTTTAACACTTCACGTATTATTCAGTTGCTATTAACTAATAATTGTATTATTTTGAAGACAATATCGTAATTCGGCGTATCTAAGCAATAAAATATAATTGTAGTTCCTGACATTAAATATTTAAGCGGGAAATACTTTTATCACGCGAGCCGCGAATTAAAGTGCAAGCAGATACTGTGTTGTTTTGTGTCGTGACAAAATATGAGTCGATCGTCAGTATTAATCCATACTTAATATTATAAATGCGAAAGTGTGTCTGTCTGTATGTATATTGTTATGAAAACTATTCTGTCGTCTAGTTTTGGCCCGCTAAGTTTCGAGATGCACTATGCCTGTCTGATCGTCACTGCATATTCCACAACACAGTTAAACACACATTTGCAACTAAAAATTCGTGTTGAGATCAAGTCGACTCTCATGTTAAAAGTATGTTACCATCTTTATGTATTTTCATAATAATGTTGCACACACATTTTGTCATGCAAATGACTTTTTTACTGACATTAGTATTTTTTTAAAAACGCACGAATTATAAAATTTTAATATAATACTTCGACATTCAAAATTTTTTGCTCTAAAAATTTTGTTATTGTCCTTCACTTGAGGGAAGGAAATTCACTTTTCATTCAGTGAAAAGTCCCCAATTTCATCCTCAATTTTTTTATGACGCTCTCTTTTAAACGTTAAATTATATTTTATATTTAGCTCAAAATTTCAAATTTTCCCTAAAATTCACGATTTGGTACAAAGACATACAAATTAAGATATTATTATTTCTATGTTATATACAAATTTAGTGCATAGTAATTAATTTTATTAATATTATCGTGTATTGACCACTTCAGAGTTACTCGTAGTTATTTATTTTTCGGAATAAGGCAATTTTTGCATTTTGTTTAGAGATTGTAATTCTATAGGGACGTGTAAATGTATTTGCTTTAGATATAAAATTTACAATTATATACAATAATCTTTGGAATTCTAAGTTCTAGTTGAATTGCTTAAACATTCAATATTATCTAAATTCTAAAGCCTTTACTGTCCACTTTTATGTCTGTATCTATACTCTATAGTCTACTTTTCTCCATTTATTAGTAACAAAATAGGGAAAACTTGTATCACTGTTTCAAACTATTTACACGCACAAATAGTACACGATTTTCAACGAAATATTTAAAACTGCTAAATTAAAGTGTTTAGCTGGTTAAAACTGTTTATATGTACACAATATACAAAACTAATAAATTATTCATGTATATTATGTAAAGTTCGTTAATAATCTATTTTTAAATCTTTCTAAGTAACGCCTACCGCTTTTCCTACTATAAATAAATAATATACATATCGTTAAAACAGATTTATATAATTCAGCTTACACAAGTACTACTATGCAAAAAAGTTTATCAAAATATATCTAATATAATACATATTGTGACAACAAATCACTTGTGGCACACTTTGTAGATGCACATACTAAGAAATTTTTGGTTGGGTGACGTCGTTTTACACGGTGTATTCGATCCATAAAACTTTGTTAAATCTCATAGAGTGCACTCGTGATACGATTCAAGTTTACGCATTTTTTAAGCTGCAAACACATTGTGCTGACGCAGCGTGTCGTGATGCGACCGAAGACAATCATATTTTATAATTTAAGAGTTGTCTACTGGTCTATCGGCGCGCTCTCCGCTCGCTCCGAATGGTCAATTGTCACGTCGGTTGTGCCACGACACGATACGACACGGCAGTGTGTTTGCAACTTTGCACCCTTTTATATTTATTATTCGCTTCTCGGTCCATCCGTTGCGTCGCTTTGTGACATATTCCGCCGTGTACGGTTTGTTTTGACACATCGTGCCTTATTTAGGTAGTGTAAGAATTTTGTTTTCATTTTCTAATAAAATTGTGTATTTACAAAAAGCTGTTGTTTTTTTTCCCTAATGATAGTGTTAATCCAAGAATAGGTAGGTATCTAAAAACCAACTTCGCTAATGAAACCGATTTGGGGCACATCGGTTGGATGGTTTCAAAGTCTATAACGGGCATATGTAGATTTTTTTTTGTGTTTTTTTTATATATACCTACAGTTCACAAATAAATAATTTATATATAAATAAATAAATTATTACATTGAATCTACAATAATAATTAATGCATGAACACCATAATTTTCTTTGAAAATGATGCCTGTGAATTCGCAGAATTAATCTTCTAAACGACTAAACCGTTTTTGACTGGACTATCGCAGGCAAGTAACATTCGAGCATATACCTAACCTATGTAACGGATTATGCAAAGTACGACGAATTTTACCTTAATATCATGTAAGGAGTGGTCTATATCTAGTAGAGAAAGGTCTCGCGACGATTATACCTTCGTTATTTTATTAAAGTTGAAAGTTTTTCTATGTGTGTCTCTAATAGAGGTATAAACGATCCTCGACTATGAAGTTTGGATCGCGGTTGCTTTGGAAGATATCAGGTAGAAAAGGTGGGCACCTCAAAATTCAAATTCGTTAAAGTATTAAGCTCCGTTCTTTTATATTTTTCTTTGGAATATATTAGAAACCACGTTATCCATTGTCAGACACCTATAGTAGGTACGATTGCAAACCCCTGTCTGACACCCTGTTGTTTTATAATTTAAGAGATAGGTACATAGAAAAACTTTCAGCTTTAATAAAATAACGAAGGTCTGATCGTCGCGGGAATTTGGACCATAGATTCTAGATGATTTATTACGGATTACGGAAAAACAGCACAGCCTTTCAAGCGAGCTTGCCGCAATCTATGAACTCGGAACGTTTACCGCAAGCTACAAGCGACCAGTAGGCGCGCTTTTTACTATTTTAGGTTGTCACTGCTACAAATTCTGTATAACAATTTCTAAACTAAACTAAAATGAAGCTTTAAAGTAGTTCTGTCCCTTTCCGCAGGGAGTAGATATTATGATATTATGAAGCAATATTTTGAATGCATACATTTTATTTTAGTTTAGAGATTGTGCACTACAGAATCAGCCCCACCGTCAAAGTATAAATAGTAGTACGAGCTAGTCCACCAGACCATGCGTGGACAGAGATCAGTCAGCGCGTGGACAGCGTGCGGTCAATGCGATTTGAGGCGGAGTAATGAGCTACGACCTTTTAGTCCGATGCCTCGGCAGCATTCCAGTAGGGACGAATAAACCACTCTTTGAATGAATTATTTATACCTACTCCTTCGGTTCTTAGAGCTATGTGCCGGCCACAACTTGGCGAGGATCTAGTTGATGTAGATTGTAGTGAGGCATAGTAAACTTTGTAACCATAGTGAAATCAGCCTCCCGATTGTGTAAGAAAAACGTAATCGTACCTAATAGTTTGTCAAACGTACAATAATTCGACCTGTTTTAGGAGTTCACGGTGCCTGCACGTCAAAAAGCATTTTGATCTCCTTAAACAGTTCGAGTAATAGGTACGTTTTAAGCTGTCAAATGATTACGATTTGCGTAACACGACGATTAAAATATAATAAGTCGTATCACTAATAATAACAATGGGTGAACGCGATGATATCCTTAGATCGCGGAGTGAGACACAACTTAATATCGCACGTCTGAGGGTGAAGACGGTGCGGTGCCAACTAACTATCTCACTGTATATCGCCAGGCGCTAAGCCTAAGGCATCTTCCTGGGCCCAGACCCTTACAACGGGCCTGTCCCCCGCACCCCTTACAATTGGGCCTCTGGGTCTCGAGTTGCTGGAATGGCCACCGCGGGAAATGGTAGCGTTGGCAGTCCCCTCTATAAGTAGACCGACGGGCAACGACAGGCGAGTCGCAAGGAGCCGCTGCGCTGGACCAAGGCGGGCCTGTCAAAGTCGCTGCAAGCGAGCAGTGAACGTCCGGTTGACGACGAAGCACATGAAGCACGATATCTACCGAGCACTTTGAGAATCGAAGCAGACTCATTGTTGCAACCCATTGTGACGCGCTTGCCTAGAAGATGCCTATTCACTCTTGATTTAAAGATACCCTGATTGTAATTAATTGTAAGAATGATTGATGTAGGATTTTTTTTTAATTCCACTACAAGTCAGCCCTTGACTGCGATCTCACCTGATGGTAAGTGATGATGCACATGATGATAACATGGTAGCGGGCTAACCTGTTAGGGGTACGGAAATTATATTAAACCCATACCCCTAGTCGGTATTTTGTAGGTTTTCCAAAATAGGGCTACTCTACTGGGTAAGCTATTTTTTTTTTCTATTTAATAATTAATTAGTACAGCTTTACGAATTACTAGGATATCTACTGTCCATGGTCCATGGCAAGAAAAATGACCAGCTGATCTTTACATTATCTTCGAAATACGGCAATCGTGATTCATGAACAGCATACCCAGTAACATGTTTATTTTTCTCTTGTAATTTGCAAATTATCTGCTCTCTAAACGCAAAATAAGTACCTAAGTATATAAAACTAAAGATTTAAAAAAAATCACAGATTTCGCAGTCCCCGCAAGAATCGGAGATTGAAAATGAATACAAAAATTTACGAAGTAAGGTTTCTGAAATAAAAATCTCTTCTTCTAAATTTGTTAAAAATGTATTAACCGATTTTCAAAACTCCAACTCGAATTCACTTCTCGCCTGCATCCGCATCTTTTAACACCATTACCATGACGATCGGTCAACAATCATAGAAGCTACATCACTTTTTATACCTAGGTAGGTATACGGAAATACCCGTTTTTCTACAATTCCAAATCTAAAGGGACCACTTATGCAGGTGGTCCCTTTAGATTTTGAAAAAGTTGAAAATCGATTTTTTTCACCATTTTGTAGCATAATAGGACCCTTATGAATATTTACAATTTAGTAAACATAAGTACCTACACCCAAAAACCCGACTTTTTTTAAATTCCAAAAAAGTTACCAGCCGATTTTCAAAATTCAAACATTAGGTACACGTGTCTCGATAAATTCCTCAACTCTTGGTACTATTTCCATCTCGATCCTCCCAAAATCCTTGGAGCTATGTCCAAAAATACGTCTCAGGCGATTTGCATCTGATAACCATTTTCAATGGTAAAAAAAACCCACGTCGAACTGCAGCGCTCCATTGTGACTTTCTTAAAAGTAGAACAATTAGAACTTCTTAGAGGTATTCATAATATCTAAAACACCAAATCACATCTTTGTCGGCTTAGTGGTTTTTCAGAAAAATAGTAAATGGCTGCAGCCAGCGTGGTGGACTATGGCCAAACCCTTTTAATTCCGAGAGGAAACGTGTTCAGTAATTAGGGTTGCCAACATTTCTTCTGCGAAATATTAGTAGTATTTTTCAGACTAAGTTATAAAAAAATATAGTAGTACACTTTAAAAAAATATAGTACCCATTTTATGGAAAACGCAAAAAGTAGACGAAGATATATTTGTTACTTATTTAATTTTATAAAAACTGTATTTATTTGCACTTCTTGCATTTTTTTACAATATTTTGTAAATAAAAGATTTGTTTGTTAGATTTCGGTAATGAAAATATAGTATTTTTGCGTAAGTAGGTAGGTACTATGTGCTTCTTCAACAGTATATAGTACGCACCCGAAATACAGTATACAATACTAAATATATATTATAGTACGGTTGGCAACTCTATTAGTAATGAGCCAGCAATAGGGTTCAAATTATGAGTAAAAAAATTGAACCCAGGGATTGCGCGCAGCGTAAAAATAAGATATATTTTTAATGGCTGTAAAAAATATAATATACTAGCTGATGCCCGCGACTTCGTCCGCGTGGTTTAAGTTTTTTTCCCCACTGGCACTCCTTAATTTCTGGTTTTAAAAGTAGCCTGTCACTCTCCAGGTCCTCAACTATACTCATGCAATCACGTTGATCCGTTGCACTGTTGCGGCGTGATTGAAGGACAAACGCTATATTTCACCCCTTTGGGGGTCGAATTTTCAAAAATGGTGAAACACGTACTATTGCATATCTAACTGAAAGCCCAAATGCTAAGTTTCATGGCTATAACTTGAGAAATGAAGGACTTTCATACAAACTTTCAACCCCTATTTTACCCCGTGGGGGTGGAATTTTGAAAAACTGTGACACACATACTTCTTTATTTATTACCTAGCTGATGCCCGCGACTTCGTCCGCGTGGATATACCAAGTTTCATCGAAATAACTTGAGAAATGACGGACTTTTATACAAACTTTCAACCTCTATTTCACCCCTTTGGGGGTGGAATTTTGAAAAATTGTGAAACACGTATGTTTTTATTTCTAACCCGCTGCTCATATACCAAGTTTCATGGATATAACTTGAGAAATGAAGGACTTTCATACAAACTTTCAACCCCTATTTCACCCCTTCGGGGGTAAAATTTACGAAAACTGTGAAACACGTATTTCTTCATTTTTAACCGGTAGGTTGTATACCAAGTTTCATCGATATAACTTGAGAAATGAAGGACTTTCATACAAACTTTCACCCCCTATTTCACCCCTTTGAGGGTGAAATTTTGAAAAACTGTGAAACACGTATGTCTTCATTTTTAACCCGCAGCTCATATACCAAGTTTCATGGCTATAACTTGAGAAATGAAGGACTTTCATACAAACTTTCAACCCCTATTTCACCCCTTCGGGGGTAAGATTTACAAAAACTGTGAAACACTTATTTCTTCATTTTCAACCAGTAGCTTGTATACCAAGTTTAATCGATATAACTTGAGAAATGACGGACTTTCATACAAACTTTCACCCCCTATTTCACCCTTTCGGGGGTAGAATTTTGGGATTCTGGAATTTTGAAAAACTGTGACACACGTACTTCTTTATTTTTTACCGTAAGCCAAAATAAAAAGATTCGTTGATATTTAACTTGTAAAACATTTTGAGAAACGAAGGACAATTCATACCAACTTTCACCCCCTACTTCACCCTTTTGGGGGTCAAATTTTCAAACTGTGAAACACATATGTCTCCATTTTCAACCCGCAGCTCATATATCAAGTTTCATGGCTATAACTTGAGAAATTAAGGACTTTCATACAAACTTTCAACCCCTATTTCACCCTTTCGGGGGTAGAATTTTGGGATAAAAAGTATCCTATGTCCTACCTCGTAGTATAGGCTCAAATCGTGCCAAGTTTCGTTTGAATTCATTCAGTAGTTTCGGCGTGATGCGCGGCCAAGATACAGACAGACAGACAGACAGACAGACAGACAGACAGACAGACAGACAGACAGACAAAAATGAAAAAAATTACAGATTTGGCTTCAGTATCGAATAATGAGTGCCCTCCAAAAAAAATTTTCAAAATATCTTCAATGTACAGAATTGGACCTGTTACAGTTTTATTTTATGTATAGATATAGATGTAAGCCAAAATACCAAGTTTCGTTGATATAACTTGAGAAATGACGGAGTTTCATACAAACTTTCAACCCCTATTTCACCCTCTTAGGGTTGGAATTTTCAAAAATCCTTTCTTAACGGATGCCTACGTTATAATAGCTATCTGAGTGCAAAATTTCAGCCCAATCCGACCAGTGGTTAGAGCTGTGCGTTGATAGATCAGTCAGTCAGTCAGTCAGTCAGTCAGTCACTTTTGCCTTTTATATATTTAGATTAGAACCTTCTCAGAAACTATACATAATATCTAGGTATAGCAAAAAACCGAATCTATATTGACCCAGTTGTTTTTCGACCAGCGTGGTGGACTATGGCCAAACCCTTCTCATTCCGAGATAAGACTTGTGCTTAGTATCATTGAATAAATTTATTTTCTTTCTTTCTTTCTAGTAATGAGCCATAAATGGATTGAAAATTGAAATGATGAGTTAAAAACGAAACCACGATTGCAGCGCAGCGTGGTGGACTATGGCTGTAAAAATATATGTAAGAGCCTTCTCAGAAGATATACATAATATCTAAAACAAAAAACCGGATCTTTATCAGCCCAATAGTTTTTTTTGACCAGCGTGGTGGACTATGGCTAAACCCTTCTCATTCCGAGATATGACTTGTGCTTAATAGTGGGCCGGCAATGGGTTGAAATGACGAGTAAAAAATCACGATTTCAGCGCCCCCTAGTTGTAGGCAAGCGTGGTGGTGATGGTTGCTGTACCCTTAGCGTTCCGTGATGACTTTAGTAGAGAGCTAGCAGCGGATTGAAACTATGAGTAAAAAATAAAATCATGTACCCTTGCTGGCCAGCGTGGTGAAATATGGCCTAAGTAATCTGCAAAGTACTTTTGCTCAAAAATAGTTACTTAGTAAAAAAATAAAATATATGGAGCGCGGCGTGGTGGACTTTGACCTTAAAATATATCTTGGAACCTTATCACAAGCTATACATATCTACTTAATGCAAAAAACCGCATCGAAATCTGTCCATTACTTTTGCAGAAAAATGGTTCATATTAAAAAAATAACAAACACTATTGGAGCGCAGCGTGGTGGACATTTACCTTAAAATATATCTAAGAAAGTAAGAACCTTTTTATCGATATAAATCAAAACTACTTCATTATCTTAACACTTTTATTTTATTTACAATGATTCATAAAAATTAAAAATATATAATAATAAATAATAATAATAGCAAACTGAAATAATAAAAATAACAGTCATCATGTAGACTATAGGTACATTATAGCGAACATACATCATACTTCATACTACTTAATATTATAAATGCGAAAGTGTGTTTGTTTGTTGGTTTGTTGGTTTGTCCTTCAATCACGCCTCAACAAAGCAACGGATTGACGTGATTTTTTGCATGGGTATAGTTGAGGACCTGGAGAGTACATAGGCTACTTTTTATCCCGGAAAATTAAGGAGTTCCCGTGGGTATTAATAAAAACTTATTTCACGCAGACGGAGTCGCGGGCATCAGCTAGTAAACTATGTATACATAAAAATCTTACTCCACGCATTTTCGTTACTGACGTTTTTACCGGCTAGGGTACCCCTCCGCATCGTCCCCTAAGGAACTTCGTTCCAAAAACCGCACCTAAATCTGCTTTGTACTTTTTAAGAAACAAGGTAACATAGTTACTAAAAAATTGAAATAACGATTGCACCGTAGCTTGATGGATGGATGACCTTAAAAAAATATCTAAGAACCTTCTCAAAAGTTGTACATATCAAATGCAAAAACCCGCATTAAAATCGGTCTAATAGTTTTCCAGGAAAGTGGTAACATAAAAGTGCACAAACAAACAAACGCACAACTTCTTAGTTAGGGCAAACACATATACCGTCTCCGTTCCGTCGTGGGTAATAAACATTTAACAAGAATCAAAGCGATCATTTTTATTTCGAATTTATGTTCCTTCAAACTAATTTCGCACCTGTGTTTAACACCAATGTTGCCACAAACAAAATAAAGTTTTAAGTCTATTGTTATCTGTTAATATGTCAAATCGTTCGAATGTGTGAGTGTGTGTAAAACGCAAAACGAAATCGCACGTTCTGTGAGTGTGCAACGTCGCGAGTGCTGTCTACTAAATAATTTTCGCTACGTTTTTATTTTTATAAATATGTAACTGATTTAGACAAAGTGATTAGTAATTTATTAACGCATAGTGATAAGAATTGTGATATATCAACGCAATGGCCCTGAAAATATACAATGTTTTCTTCTGTTCAATCGCTCGTCACTTTGGTTGTTTGTGAATGACGTCTGCGCTTAACGCAACGAATAGTGGAATTATATTTTGATTGTAACAAGTAGTGCAAACATAGGTGAATTAAATTGTGATAACCGATGCGTATTTGTAAAATGGATGAGTGTCTTCTTCATTGGCACATTCCTAAATCATCTGGGGCCTTCAGAGCTGGCTCATGAAGAAAGGGTTAGTTTACCTGTTTTTTGTTTACTTTTGGCGTTCAACTCTAGCACGTCTTCAAGCCCTAAACACAATCAAAGTGATATCCATCTAAAAACAATATAAAGTCTAAAGAATATTAATTAAATGCTTGAGCGATTCATGAGTTATAGGTTATGATTGGTTGAAAGAGTTGTTTATCGTTATCAGTTGTTAGTATAATTTAAGCAATTGCTCATGCCAGTGATGCATATTGGATATAAACACGGATGCGATTGTTAAAGATTGAGGTTGGGATGAATTCAGTCTCTTTTGTTACTTTCTCTTATCCATAGAGTGAAGGGAGTGACAACGATGGCGTGAAGCCATCCGCCATAGGCGCGAGCGAGAGAGCGCTCTACAATACGTGATTACAACTATGTTACCTATAAAACTACATAATATTAAGTTTATAAGTTATGTATGCTAATTATTTTTAACATTAAGTAAATTGCACTAGCTCAGTTTATGAGGCATTATAATATGATTGACTTTATAACTATTATGAACTGATTTGAACATTGTTTTATGTCCAGTATAAAGTTTTAAAGTTACTCTAAAACTTTAATTAAAGCTTTCCAGTATTTCTAGTATGGGGTCTCTATAATATAGATGAGTAAAAATAACACTCTCTTAATTCAGATTATCTCATAATTTTGTTTGTGACAGATGATTGAGGAAAACCATAACATATAATTACTTACTCACTTACTTGAGTATATGAAACATACTTATACGTCTTATACTTAAGTAGGTAAGTAGATGAGATGAAATAGTTATTTGTGTTACATAGGGCCAAAGAAAATTTTTGTTCCCCGAGGGCGCTATTTTGAATTCAGAGCGAAGTGAAGGATTCTATAGTAGAATCCCGAGCGTAGCGAGGGGTTCTAAAGTAGAATCCTGAACGTAGCGAGGAATTCAATATACGCCGCCCGAGAACAAAAAATTTGGCCCCGAGTGTTTTATCTACTTACTGACTTAATATTTCTGTCATCTATCCAATGTCAGAGATAAGTAAGTAATTATTAACTACTAATATAATATATATGTTCCATTTAACCAATTTTGATGAAATTTGATTCAACTATCATTTGCGCCCTAGGGACAGACATGAGTTTTACGGCATGTATTTTACTTACCTGTTTTTTTTTAAAACCCATAGATATTCTTTGCTTTTCCAGTATAAAAACAAGAATGTAAGCTATCTCAGTGTGAAAACTTTATCAAGATCAGTTCTGTGGTACAGCCATTAAAAGGTAAAAAAAAAATCTACATGCCTTCATAATATTAACAAGTAGTATGGATATATAAACAGATTAGCTGATGCCCGCGACTTCGTCCACGTGGATTGAGGTTTTTGGGTTCCTGCAGAACTTTGATTTTCCGGGATATAAAGTAGCCTATGTGCTATTCCAAACTATAATCTATCTTTGTGCCAAATTTCATGCAGGTCCGTTCTGCTGTTTTTCCGTGATTAAGTAACAAACATCCATCTATCCATCCAAACTTTCGCATTTATAATAAGTAATAGTAGGTATACTATGAAGTTTAAGATAAACATGTTTGTAAGTTGCTATAATGTTAGATTTACAAGTAATTAATTTTGGCCATAGTTTGTTATTTATTGTCTACGACATCAAAATGTAACAAGAAAATCTTTCTTATGTGTTCCTTTTCTATGTTACAGTAGTTACTATACTGTGAATACATAATCCCTCGAGCTAAAAGACTGCTGTTCTATAAATAAAACACTAATTGATAGAGCATTGTCTATGGCCTAGATTTAGATGGCTTAATTGCAAAGTTGTTAACATTCCGATGGCTGTACCTATTACATTTCGTGATGACAGTTTCTTTATTGAATTTTTCTTTCCGTCTTTACTTAAGTACTTAAGTTCATAAGTAGGTACTTAAGTAGTTTAAATCCCAAATTTTTATTTTTATAAAGATTTGGTTTTAAGACAAGTCCTGGTCCATTTAGGTGCATATCTAACACATTTGTACTGAAAATAGGTAAAATTAAATCCTTAGACATTTAGTTATGAATGAATGATATAATTTACTTATGTACTAATGATTAGCTTTTATGCCCGCAACTTTGTCAGCAGTATAAGTTATTTTTTATTTCCGCGGGAACTCCTTAACTTTCTGGGATAAAAAGTCCTCAACTGTACCCATGCCAAAAATCACATCGATCTGATGCTCCATTGTAGCGTGATTGAAGGACAAACAAACACTTTCCCATTTATTATATTGGTATGATTTGTTTCTCACTTAGTTATTATAAGTACAGAGATCTCTCCATTGTATTCCTAATCGTTGAGGGTCGTTACCCCTTTCCATTAATCACATAATGGTATGAATTTTCTTGTGATAAAAAACGCAATAGGTTCCCAGGTACTTCCCCATGCAACACAAGTCACAACTGAGAATACTGTTTCAACTCAGGTGTTTAGCAATTATTACTTGACTATCTGATGCTAGTGATAATAAGCAGGACTGATGGTTTAATGTGTATTCCGGGGCATGGCGGAAACAAAATGGGCAAATTTGGACCTTCTTTAGTTACCAATATAAGTACCAACTAAAGCCAACATTACTGAATAATCACTCTAATCGTAAGTCATAACTGTGCATTGCCACAACTTGGTCACTCAACCCAAAGTGCAGACATGACTTTACAACGTAAAATATTGACTAACGTTACGTGCTAACATTTTTTTGGTTTCATATTAGTTAAGTAGTTACCTATAAGGCTATAACATATTGACTTTAGAAGTATTAAATTGTTTAACTAACTATCACTAAAGGTTCATAATATTTAGTTAGTTACCTATAACTTCCTATAAGGCTATAACATATTGACGTCAGAAGTATTAAATTATTTAACTATAACACTAAAACAAAAACAATATACATGCTTCGTGTAACTGATTAGAATTGCTATTGTTGGTACCGCTGAGTATTGAAATTAACCCATTTTCTTACTGATAACAATGTGAGGTCAAACACTCATAGTCAGTCATAACTTGAATTATAATTTTAAATACATTTCAAACACTAAAGCTGCAATTTTATGTTCGTCATAATTACTTAATTAATAAATACCTAACAATTGCAGTTATGATGTTCTTTCCTCTAGTTAATTTTACCTTAAGTAAACTGTACAAGATACTTATGTAACTTAGCTTATTTACTTACTTAAGTTGTTAAAGAAAAAAAAAACACAGGTGTAACTATGAAGTTCCTAAAAATTATGAACATCAACTGGAACATACTTAAGTAATATCAGCATTGTAGTCATACTCAAGTTGGGTAGGTAGTTATTCACAACCCATAGTTACTATACTAACCATCTACACATCCATAGCTAGTTAGCTCTTTACTTAAGTACTTACTTAGTTAAATTTAGGTACTTACTCAAATGAAAATGTTTTAAACAGCAGTAGTAGCCCAGTTGTTCAGCAACTGGCTTCCTATTCAGGTGGTCGGGGGTTTGGTCCCCGTGCACATAGTAGCTACATACTTACCCATACCTTTTCGGAGTTATATGTGCATTTTAAGAAAATACTTAATTTATATTATTGCTCTGATGGGGAAGGAAAACATCGTGAGGTAACCTGCACCAAACCACCTTATTTAAAAGAGGGATTCAGTTTTCTTGGCAATAATGACTTAACAATTTGTTTGCGGTCTAGAAATGTGATAACAAATTGAAAATACCTACTAGTCCTACAGAGGAGTATGGGAATTTGTTCACTGTTAAGATTGTAAAGCTTTGGAATGTCTTGCCAAGTGACATTAGAATATTTATGTATTTTGTGTAAATAGGTTATATATATGTATTGTTATATTGATATATATATGTATGAGTTTAGTTTACAATATTTTTTGAATTCTAGTTAAATTTAAGTATGTATTTAATTATTACTTTGTATGTAATGTTTATGTAGTCTATTTTATGATCATAACTTGTTGCACTATTCCGCTCCTTTTAAAGATTCATGATGGATAGGTTATCTGGAGATCACTTTAAGTGATAAGACCTTAAGACTGCCCTTGCACACTTTTTTTACTGTACTTTTTTTAAGTGTTTACTTTATATCTTTATGTTGTGTGTGGCAAGGATTTACTATCAATCTTTCTGCACGCCCGAGAGTTCTTCATAATGTTCTCTAAGGATTTTGAAGTCTGCCAAGCCGCACTTGCCAGCATGGTGGCCAAACCATTGACATTCATTGTGAGATCTATAGAGCAAACTTTGACTTTTCTTAGACTTAAGACGGTTAAAACGAGACAGATTTATGTTACTCACATAAGTCCGTCTCGTTTTAACTCTAAGTAAAGTCTGAGCCAAGTTAAAATTCGCTCTATAGATCAGAAACGAGACTTGTGCTCAGTAACTAGTGAGCTGGTCAAGGGCGGAATGACAGACTTCATACATCTTTGAGCACAACATGAAGAACTCTCTGGCATGCAGGGTTCCTAACGATGTTTTACTTCACCGTTGAAGTAAAGCAAGTGATAACCGTAATTTAATTTCTTACCACTGCCTACTTACATGACCTACACCATTTTTTTTCTTCGTTTTGAATTTAATTACTTAGCTTAAGTAAGTACCTTGGGTTAATGATTGGTGACGGACATGACATCAGACATGTTACGATAATACAGAAGAACACACTGAGATAATGATTGTTATCGCCAATGATTTTCAATGAAATCAAACAGATTTCCGGTTTATCGCCAATTACGTGCCGTTCGTACATAAAACATACTGTACAAACTCTATAGCTTTATGTTGTCGGTTATCGATAATGGCCTCAATTAATCGTTTGTTGCGCACGCGCCTCTAATCTCTCCGGGTGTTATCGCCATTGGCATTTGTTACTGTTTTTTTGATTGACTGAACTACATAAACCCTAAAAATCTATATCTATATATATCCATACTTAGCATTAGTTAGTAATTATTAGTTAATATTAGATAAGTACCTACCTACTTATAAATGCGAATTATCTTGTCACATGGATCCATAATCCTAGATAGGTTACAGTATTACAGACATAGTTAGATAACTAACCGTTTTATCTATTCACGAAACATTGACAATGATA
Organism: Erebia ligea; assembly: GCA_917051295.2. Lineage (NCBI taxonomy): Eukaryota > Metazoa > Arthropoda > Insecta > Lepidoptera > Nymphalidae > Erebia > Erebia ligea. Next base: position 8,704,648 of record OU785241.1, read on the forward strand.
TATTTAAAGACTAGCTTTTGCCCGTGGCTCCGCTCACGTTAAGTTCGATTTCATTCAAATTTTAAACTCCTTTTTTACCCCCTTAGGGGTTTTTCAAAAATCCTTTGTTAGCGGATGCCTGCGTGATAATAGCTATCGGCATGCCTTTCAGCCCGATCCGTCAAGTGGCTTGATTGGGCTTGAGCCGTACATTGATAGATCAGTCAGCCAGTCACCGTTTCCTTTTATATACTTATTATTTAGATATTTACATAGTAAGTAACTAAGTAGGTACCTGGTACTTACTTGAATCAATTTCCTATTTACTTAAGTAAGTAAGTAACTTATTCATGAACAATCAAACAATTCCAAAGAGATGTCTTAGATTATAAAACATCTAAGACGTAAATTCACGCGGGCGAAGTCGTGGGATATAAATAATACTTATGAGATCGCTGGCGCGTACAAGTTACAATTATTATTACACATGTGAGGTGATTGATAACTTGATACGAGTCCTCATAAACGGACAAACTTTACGTTTTATAAGCGCCTTTCGCTGCTATTGCTAAAAGTGCTAACTATCTACCTACTTGCCTGGACCGGCAGACGTACTGGACGAACCTATTATCAGGGTTCTTTGTAACTACTACGGAATCCTGAAAGTACTTATTGCTTTTTACCGTCGACTTCATGAAAACTATGAAAGCGTTTATCGGAAGCCGTATCTATTTACAATATTGAAGAATCTATTAATTTTCGCCCACGACCACGAACGAAGTGTTATTCAGAGTCTAGACTTAGTTACTTTTCGTTTAGTTTATTAAAAGTGTAAGGGCCAAAGTTGATCACATTCCAATTATCTAAGTGCGTACTAAACTGTCAGTTTATGGACAAAGGAAAATGGGACGTTACGTAAGCCTCTTGTTGCTGTGGGGTGGCCATCTTTACAATTACATTATTAAAACATAGGATAACTAGATGATGCGCGAGACTTGGTCTGCATGAATTCAGGTTCTTTCATAAACCCCGTGAGAACTATTTGGTTTTAAGGAATAAAAAGTAGCCTAAACTAAGTACTTTTGGCCTTCCCCTGCTGGTTGCGTCTATATAATATAATATATAAAAATTTATAAAAATTTAAATATTTATAAAAATCTATACTTATAAAAATTTATTTTAACGAAATTCGGATTCGGAAAATTTGGATTCGGGATTCGGAAATTGAGATGATCCATTATAAGTTAACGGACAGAAAGAGACACTTTTGCATTTATAATATTAAGTACTTAAGTAGTGTAGATTTTTACTTCCCTGCACGTGTCCCCCGGGTGGTGTTAAGCGAGCGACGAACCAGGCGGCGTATCAATAAGCGTGTTTTCGTTAATACACTTATTATGAATCAAATGCCATACGATTAAATAAAAGTAGTGTAGATTAGCATGGATTAGAGATAGGTAACAGAAATATCGGTTATTTGTGAAATTAAAAGAAATATCTACTGAGTAAAATACCTGTTATCTGTGTCATGGATTCTACAAACAGTAGGACCTGTCCTAAGAGAACAAGATGGTTGGCAACCATATATTACGGTAGACCGTACATCGGATGCCTTTTGTTCGTTGTTTAAACTCAAGCTAACTATTATACGGTGCGTAGTTAATTTTCCTACCTGGTTTTAGTGTTACATACAAAGTCGTAATAATCAAAGCGCAAAGTCAACATTGTCCTAGCAGTTTGAACTTTGCATAGCAAGTAGTTAGGTACTTAATTACTTACTCTGCTGTAGGTACTAACTACCTGCTCAATAACTACTTAAGTACTTACCTCGCTCGCTGCACACACGCACACACGACTGCCCAAAAAAAAGAGTGTAATGTTTTCAGGGTTCATGATCATAGACATACATGTATGTATAATACGAATAGTAAAATCACGTCACACTAAATTCAATATGGCGGACGATAAAAGCTTGTTTTTTAATGATTTAAGACTTATTAAGTAACTAGTCAGTTATCTTGTTATTTCAAGTCTTTCTTCTAGTTATTTCATTAATTACTTAATTAGTTAAGTAAGTACTTACTTTTAATTTAGCTTCAATTTAAAAGATAATGTCGAAAATACCTTGCCTAATTTGTCTATTTATAAGCACTTGTTTATGCGATCAACTTTAGCTGAGACTAAAGATAGCTAGCGTATTACTTTGACTTTGCTCAGATTTTACTTACTTAAATGAGTTTTAAAAACGAAGTGTGACTTCTTATTAGTTAAATAGGTACCTAGTTTAAATTTTATAAGTATCTTTCATAACTATACGGTACAAGACGAATTAGGGATTTTAAGCAATCGTTAATCAGATAGGTACAAGGTAAAATTACTTTAATACCAAAAATCTATCCATTTGGGTCATTTTTAGGGTTCCGTACCCAAAGGGTAAAAACGGGACCCTATTACTAAGACTCCGCTGTCTGTCTGTCTGTCTGTCTCCAGGCTGTATCTCATAAACCGTGATAGCTAGAAAGCTGAAATTTTCACAAATGATGTATTTCCGTTGCCGCTATAACAACAAATACTAAAAATTAAAAAATATATATATTAAGGAACGTGTTTTTTTCGTATTTTTTTGCTCAATATTAAAAACGGTAACAGGTAGACGGTTCAAATTTTCACAGAATATTAACTTGTATATTACCTTTCAAAATAAATAATTAAATATCAATAAAGTAAATATTAAAGGGGGGCTCCCATACAACAAACGTAATTTTTATTTTTAATACGTCATAAATCGTAAAACTTACTACAGGTTTGTACGGAACCCTCGGTGCGCGAGTCCGACTCGCACTTGGCCGGTTTTTTATTTATCGTAAAGTACAGTGCCCTAAGTGCCGGACTATGGGCTCATATTGATTCATCCGAATGGAATCCATCCAAGTGTCTTACAGTCGTATAGTTAAGTTACTTATAGCTATAGAGTTATTGGGTATGCTCTAAGGCGGCTCGTTTATTTATTATCGGTAGTCATGCCAAATTTATTCGAAGTATAGGTGTTCTAAGGAACTTTTATTTTAACCCCGTAGTTAAATTGAGTATAGTTATTTGATTGAAATTTGTGGCAATTTACTTTAATTTATACTTAAGTAAGTAAGTAGTTGCTTGTTAGACAATTTCACAGTGACTATAGTATAAACAAAAAACATAAGATCAATTTTACTTAAATTTTTAAATTAAGTACTTACTTACTTCTTCTTTTTTGTTTTCGGCTTAGCATAATTTCTACGCTCTTTAAATAAAGTGAAAATAAAAATCTTGCCAAGCTGAAAATCATTGCTTGTTATAACATTAACTTCAAAATACGGTGCTAATTATCAATACAAATAATATATAATGTTTGTATGTAAAGGACCCCTAGATATGCAATGAAAGATCCAAAAAGATATATCCTATAGCAAACTAACTAGTTATTGATCCATTTCAAAAAAGCACAGGAAAAAGCTTGATCGTCATTTCAAAACTTCCTTTAATTAATGTTTTTATTGAACACATTTTGCATGTTTTCATTGAATACAACAATTTTTTGTTTTTGACCACAGTACTTAAGAGGATCGTCTAGTTGTAAATCTCCATACAAAAAGCGATAACGTTTTTCTTCCCGTAAATGTTGTCCAATTTTCATAATTTTTGGAACTGTTGCAAATACAATGAAGAACTATGCTCGTACGTTTTAATTTTAAAGAAATATTGCTTTAAATGTTAAAAGTTATTAGCGTCTAAATATCCATATTTTTGACCTAAAAACTTCCTCGAGTATTTAAATTTTTTAAAATTTAACTAAACTAAAATACCTAAAAAATAAAACGTACGAGCCTAGATTAAGGCGTACTGAATCTAATGAGACCAAAATTGTTTAATTTCGTAAACGTTTGGGGGGGTAAAAACGTTATCACCCGAAACAATAAATTTCAAGAATAAAATGTAGGCAATATTTCAAGAATAAAATGTATGCATATGCCTACTGGACTTGCAACTCTCTCTATCGCACGATACGGAGAAGGCAGCGAAGCGTTGTGAATCAGATAGCATTATTGAAAATACCTACTCGCGTCACGTTTCGTCACTAGACGATCCTCTTAAAATAATTTTGTAGGATTGAAATTGTAGCTATGCATTTTCGTTTAATCATCTACGCAATGAATTTTATCAACAATGTAAACCATCGCAAATCACCAAGATGACGGGGAGTGTTTGTTTGGGCGGGGACGGAGCTTAAGCTACGGTTTCTTCGGGAATAATCACATGATGCCGAAAATCGCAATGTATACTCCGTGTCACGAGAGGAGTCCCTTGAAGCTGCGCTGTAGTCGTATGTTTATGCAATTTTTGTATGTAAAATACATTAATTCCACTACTTAATTGCCGCATCTTCGTGACACGGACTAACTATAACGTCAAGTATTGCCACTAAAACCTTGCGTCCTACTGCCATAGTTTGGTGTAACGATTAAAATCTCTGCTGGTGGAGGGAAATCACGTCGTCTTGTTTCTAAAGACAAGGTTTAAGTGACAGCAGTCGACGCTTTCCTAGGAAACCCTAGCTTTAGCGATTCAGACGTCGCGTCGCGGCGAGCGGACCGTGGCAGCATGCCAATGGGCTGCCGGATCGGAATCCTACTCTAGTTACTATTAGGTACTATTTGTCCTACTATTTGATTGCAATTCGAACGTTGAACGGTTATCGTGTCAAGCTCGATAGTTATAGTTAAATTAAGAATTATTGTCTCTGATTCTGTTGTACACAATCTCTACACTAAACTACATTTTGGCCAATTCTGTATAACACAATCTCTAAACTAAACTAAAATGACAGCTTTAAATCTAGTTCTGTCCCTTTCGGCACGGAGTATTATGAAAGGGTTAGCAATATTTTTAATGCTATCATTTTAGTTTAGTTTAGAGATTGTGCACTACAGAATCAGCCCCAATGACAGCATTAAGCAAAAATATTGCCAACCTTTTCATAACACTCCCTGCGGAAAGGGACAGAACTAGATTTAGAGCTGTCATTTTAGTTAAGCTTAGAGATTGTGTCATACAAAATCGGCCACATTAGTCTTCTGTATTATTTTAACCCCAAAATGCCTACACAAATTGAGAGCTGAGCTCTATGTGTTCCGTATAGCATAGATCTCTTATAGTTAATGGGAAAGGAGTTATTTAAGGAAGTACTCAAAAAAATTACCAACAAGGAACTTATTGAGTAGGGGAGACCGGGGATGGTTGGCTATAGGGGCAGCCCCCCTAGCATGGGCCGAGACAATTTTCTCCCCGAGGAAAGGATAAAAAATTTATTCCTAAATAAATCAATAAAAACGCTAAATAACGGTGGGTAAATAGTCCCGCGAGTCCCCGTGAAATGTCTAAAGGGGATAAACTTCTCCTCTCCCCTGTTGCCGTGCTCTGAGAGGTGGATAAGTTAATTTTATCCCTTGTCAGTGGATAAAATCGGGGGATAAATTTTTTATCTCCGGCCCATGCTAGGGGGGCAGGTAGACTAATCAACAATAACTCGCCACTATCACGTGTTTTTCATCAACCAATTATGAGTGACGATGCCTCCCCGCGACCCGCTAACTTGTGCGAAGTGAGCCGCCGCAGTCGCGCGGGGTTCGTGAGTGGCATCACATTTTGTCTTTTTGGCCTCGGTAAGTGACATTTTTCGTTCTTACTTTTTTTGTTATCGTGTCTATGAATCTGTTAGAAACAATGTAGTTGTTATGCCTAATGTAAATATGATAGTTTTATTCTATATTACACTGTATTGCTTCCATGTTAGTGGCAGAGTTTGCATATGATACGCAGGTAAAATTCAAAATGGCGCCAGGGGTTGGTTGACCAATTTTTTTCGGGGTAGGTAGACTTATTAGTTTAGTTATTAAAAAAAGTTATTCTTTATGTGTGGGCTAATGGTTAATGTGCATCATCAATGTAAACACTATTATGGTATCTCTCACATACTAAATTACAAATGTATTTTTACAGAAAATGAGGACATACATAGGAAAATCTGAAAGGGGTGATGTACCAAAAGATATCCTAGAAAGAGCTTGCCACGCAGTAATCTTCGATAGTAATAGCATAAACGCCACATCAAAGAAATACCAAATTCCATACAAAACGTTGCATCGTAATATAACTAAACTGAAACATAAGCTAGAAAATAATCCGAACCTCAGGAGAGCAGATTTGACCCTGGACACGGCGGGGTACTAAAAATAAAAGTTTATGATAGTCACTAATTTATGTTAAGTAAGTAAGTAAGTTTATGAAGTACAAAAATTAATCTTACTTATTGTAAATTTAAGTTTTTTTTAAATAGTTTAATGTGACTGTTACCTTTAGTAAAGTTCTTTATTAACCGAGAATGGATCTCAAATTTAAGTTTTTTTATAATTAAACAAAAAAATTCTTTCATTTAGTACATTTTAATGTTTTATTTTATACTTATCCTCTTTATTTACACTAATTGGCTACTTGACAGCTGTAACTATAAAATATGAAATATGTTAGATTTGGTAGCTTGTAGGTTAACAATAATTATGCAATATGTATTTTGCATTAAAATAAATTGTATATATTTTATTTACGCAAAACAAATTTGAGATTTTTTATCTGTGGATTGCAAGACCCGAAAGGCGGACGCCATTGATTTAGCATCGTGTGACGTCACTACTCTCAAACCACAGACAGGGTACTTTTTATCTCATACAAACGTCACTGTGAGGTCGTGTGATAAACCTATAAATCGTTTTCGTTTTGTTGAGAAAATTAACATAAAATATTTCGATTTGAGCTTGTGAAAGGTTTTACGAAATGGAGTCAACGTCACTAAAACTATTGACGGGTTAAATATGTCCAAAAAGAAATGTAGTAGATTGAATATTGTTAGTTACTGTCAAACACTTCTAGATGATAAATATAGCTGTTTTTATAAACTATACACTGATGGTTCTAAAGACATATCAGGTTCAGGAGCGGCGGTTTTTGACCCTCAGGCAGAACTCAAACTAAAATTTAAAATTGAATCAGATATAAACATAATGCATACAGAGCTGATTGCAATATCTGAATCTCTGGCATATATATTATCACTTGAGGGTAGTAGGTTCGTTGTTCTATCTGATTCAAAGAGCGCCCTCCAACATTTGGCTCGGCTAACCTCGAATATTCGAGGATATCCGATAGCCTACGATATATTAGAATCCATGTGTAAAATTCAAAATCAAAACAAAACCATTATAATTCAATGGATACCCTCACACATAGGAATCATGGGCAACGAGGAGGCGGACACAGCAGCGAAACAGGCTATTAGCGATGGAATTCCTTACAACTGCTCACCACTACAAAATGAAATTTTAATAAAATTCAAACAGGAGTGTACACTAGCATGGCAGGAATATTTCGATGAGAGGTCAAGGTCAAAGGGTATATGGTACAAAACTATTGTATGTCAGCTTCCTCGGTGTCCATGGTTCGGAGGATCCAATCTAAAAAGGGTAGACATAATAAAACTGTTACGACTGCGTTCCGGGCACATTCCATCCAATAAATTTAAATACATGATGAGACGATCGCCAACACAGAATTGTGTAGACTGTGGTAATATACGCGTAGACGATGTATTCCATCTTTTGATGGAATGTGTACGGAACGAGTCGGAGCGTCCGCGTCTCCTTAAGAACAATTACAGTGTGGGTATGTGCAATAGCCTTCTGGCTGCCCCACTGTCAAAGGAGGCGCGGTCACTCACAAGAATGTGCTGATCGTTACTTTCTCTGTTTTTTTGTTAATGTTTAAGGTGTTGTTTACTCTGTAATTTCATGTTGTTGATCCTATGGGGGTGACATAGTCAGCATTGACAAAACCCCTAAAAAAAAAATATAGAATAAAAAAAAAAAAAAAAAGAAATGGAGTCAGGCTATATAAAAGCTGATAGTGCAAATCTGCCTAAAGTCGATTCAATTATGGTTGCAAATTTATTTGCGTGTAATCCACAGTGTAATCCTAACTTTTGCTCTGCCGAGTTTCGTAATGTAAAAACTTCCATGTAAGTACCGAAATAAACAAAGTAATATTACTTAGGTCTCGTGTTTAAGACCTAAGAAAGTACTGCTGTAAAGTGACAGAAAAATAATTTATTTTAATTTTATGTCATGTTTTATGAAGAAAATCATGTTCATTTTTGCTAGATCGAGTCTTAAGTTGATTTCTTCCTAATAACTACTAACATCAAAGTGGTCTTCACAAAGTAATATCGCAGATTTATCCGTTTTAAATTCCGGGTCTCGGCAGATTAGCTGTAACCACTGCTTTTAACGTTTATGACATACTATTGTATGTGTTTATATACAATTTGTCAGGATATTAATTAATTATTTTATTTATAGTATTTCTACACACGTCTTGTGGCTTGTAATTTTCATAATTTCATTAAAAAAGCTGTAAACTTTCCACTCTAAATTACTTAAGACTTAGAGCGTCGTAGTTAGCTTTGTTTTATTTAGAGCTATGACGTCACGCTAGCAAATGTCACATGACCGGCTGTTTTCGCGCGAATTTAAAATTAATGTATTAAAAATGTAATTTTTATATTTTTTAATTTTAATAATTTTAATAATTTTTTTTGTTTTTTTTTTTTTTTTTTTTTTTTTTTTTTTTTTGTTTTTAGTTTTAATTTTTGTGTTTAATGTTTAGTTTTTAGTTTTTAATTTAGATTTAATTTAGTTTTTAATATTTTAAATAAAATGTATTAGACATATTTACAAAGAATATTATAAAAATAAAGTATCACAGACGTTTACAGGCCATAAAAAAAAATGTAATTTTTTCTAATAAATAACGCTTTTTTTGAGAAAAAAATCATTGTAAGAGGTGTAAAATGAACCCACGTACATTTTTAAGTATTTTTCCGAAAACTGTCAAATAGCCAATTACTGCCTAGGTCAACCTACCCCATGCTTATGGTCAACTTACCCCGGATATGGGGTAGGTTGACCAAGCGTCAAGGGTTTAGAAAATCGACTAAATAAGTATTATAATGATACATATATAGGTTATAGATTAGTATTTTAGGTACCTGAATAGCTCTTCTATCTGAATCAACTGTTGTTTTTGTTATATTAAGTTAAAAATCAGAGATATACGAGCTTAAGTGAAAAGTTAGTCAACCATTCCCGGTCTCCCCTACTTATAAATAGTGTTAGTAAGTACTTATCGCTATAAAGCGATAAGGCCGCCATTTGTATCGATTTTTTATTTCTTATTTTAATGTTGTTGTTTAAATGCATTTCTCGTGTTTATGGTGTACAATAAAGAGTATTTAAGTAATTTTTTTATTCAAATTCAAATTCAAATTCAAAAGTTTTTTATTCAAATATACTTTTTACAAGTGCTTATGAATCGATGAATCGAATCGAATGAATCTACCACTGGTTCGGAATGACATTCCTACCGAGAAGAACCAGCAAGAAACTCGGCGGTTGCTCTTTTGAAAAAAATAAATAAATTACAATTTCATTAATTTGTAATTACATACGTAACCGCTGTCCTTAGCATTGCTGGAGCGATTCAATTCCATGCTCCTTTGTCATTTACGTAATCTTCAACAGTATAATAAGCTTTTTTCAGAAGCATACTTTTAATGGACTTTTTAAACTTGTGTAAAGGCAAGTTTAAAATAGGTTGTGGAATTTTGTTATAGAATAGAATGCTCATTCCCACGAACGACCTTCGGACTTTCTTGAGGCGGAGCGATGGAGTCACGAGCCTATGGCGGTTTCTAGTTGGCCTATCGTGCAAATCGCATATTCTTTTGTAATTCTGAATATGCTGTTTTACAAAGATTAAATTACTGTAAATATATTGCGAAGCTACTGTAAGAATACCTATTTCCTTGAATTTCTCTCTAAGGGATTCACGTGGTTTTAAATTATATATTGCACGTACTGCCCTTTTTTGTAATACAAAAATTTTTTGAATATCTGCCGCTTTACCCCACAGCAAGATTCCATAAGACATAATACTATGAAAATAAGCAAAATATACAATCTTTGCAGTTTCAACGTCTGTTAACTGCCGAATCTTTCTGACAGCGTAAGCAGCAGAACTGAGTTTACCAGCTAGATTTGATATATGGGTGCCCCATTGAAGCTTAGCATCTAAGGTCACTCCCAAGAACACGGCGGCCTCTTCTATTTTTAACATATCATTGTTTACCACTAGATTAATGTTACGTGTATTCTTGGTATTGGGCAGTGCGAACTCAATACACTTAGTTGTCATTTAATTCATTTACTTAAGTATTTACTTAAAAAAACGTAAGTAACTTAAACGTATTATACTTATAATACTTATACTTAGTAAAGTTAAATAGGACAGGAATAACAGGATCAATTATTTGTCAGCGCGCAAATATGTAATAACAGTGGTTCCAGTGCAGACAGTCGAATCTGTCAGCACTCAGCAAATACACTCGGGATAAGCTCATTTGAATCGCCTAATAACCGATCGATCTGATATGAAATTTGGTGTCGGGTATAACTATAATTCCTTAACTAGGTACTTAAGTAAGTACTTATGTGAAAAAGAATTAAAACAAAACCTTATATTACTTAAGTACCTAATTATTTAATTAGGGAAGTAAGCTAGAAGGTATTTATATTGAAAGTAATTTATAGACGGTAATTTTTACGCGATCGGTAAAATCGGTAAGAAAATACGGAATTAAAGTCCGGCTCAAGCCCTGGGAGTCGGGACAGGCGATTGATGGAAACTAATAATAGTAGGAGAGAACGAGCAATTAAGCCGGTTCGAGTGCCACGCGCCGCTTGAAAACGAGTTTCAAGCGATTTCACTGTTTTACCTACCATTAGAACATAATTGTATGTCAGTAGTAGGATCGCCTAATCTAAAAAACCGGCCAAGTGCGAGTCGGACTCGCGCACCGAGGGTTCCGTACAAACCTGTAGTAAGTTTTACGATTTATGACGTATTAAAAATAAAAATTACGTTTGTTGTATGGGAGCCCCCCTTTAATATTTACTTTATTGACATTTAATTATTTATTTTGAAAGGTAATATACAAGTTAATATTCTGTGAAAATTTGAACCGTCTACCTGTTACCGTTTTTAATATTGAGCAAAAAAATACGAAAAAAACACGTTTATTGTATGGGGACCCCCCTTAATATATATATTTTTTTAATTTTTAGTATTTGTTGTTATAGCGGCAACGGAAATACATCATATTTTGTGAAAATTTCAGCTTTCTAGCTATCACGGTTTTTAAAATATAGATTAAAGAAAAAAAGTGCGTTGAAATTTTATGACGTCACACCTGTGAATTTCATACAACTTCCATACTAGAAGTGCGTTTTTAAGATTGATATAAAGAGTTGCTGATTTGATTGAGTTGTCATCATCCCTATTATTAGTTTCATCAGCATCATTTCAACCCATAACCCGCGATTACTGAGCGCGATTCTCCTCTTAGAATGACAAGGATTGGGTTAGTCCAACCGCTGGCCAAGTGCGGATTGGCAGACTTCACACACCTTTGAGAACGTTATGAAAAACTTAATTAAAGGTTTAATCCATACTAATATTATAATAGCTAGTATTAAATATTATCCCAGGCCAGGACAGGCCTAGGCCCTAGGCAATCGTCAGGAATTCCTTAATTCCGAGAGCGTTTAGTCACAAGCCAAACCTGCATGGCTTAAATTCCAAAGGGGAAACTCAGTTTTCCCAATTCGGCTTTGGACTAGGCAATCCTGAATTATTAAATGGGAATACAGATTCTAAATGAAATACTTAACACATTCTTTTCCAAGTAACTTACGTAACTAGTAAATTAGTGACTTATATAATAGACTAGATGATGACCGCGACTTCGTCCGCGTGAATTAAGTTTTTTCGATTCCCGTGGGAACTCTTTAATTTTCCGGGATAAAAAGTAGTATATGTCCTTCCCCGGGATACAACCTATCCCTGTTCCAAATTTCATCGAAATCGGTTGTACAGATGGACCGTGAAAGCGTAGCAGACAGACAGACAGACACACTTACGCATTTATAATATTGGTATAGTATCTCGGTGTAGTATGGATTGGATCTTTACTACTTACTCGTAAGTAAAAAGTTTTACTTTTAAACTTTTTAGACTGTGGTTAAGTAATTTTATTTTTACGTAAGTAGTTCTCTGACCCGAGCTTGTGTAGTAGTTAGTTATGAAGGGTATGGAACTAGCTAATTAATTTAATAAAATTAAAAGTACTTACTATTCTGAAATTACTTTGTCATTTCAACCACCAGTTGTATTGTGGAGTGCATTGAGCAAAACGTGGAGTGTGGAGGAGGATGCTTCGCGTTTGTAAACGTTGGTTTTGCGAGCGCCCCTCATTGTTTGTGTGGGTAGCGCAAAAATGCCGAGAGCCATACGCCTATTGTTCTGCCAAGCTACATATTACGTGGAGCCTCTGGAAAAGTTTGCATGTTAGTGCAACAATTGTTTAGTTTTAGAAGTTTCTTGGTGCGTATGGTCTATGGAGTAGTTATTAACGCAACGCGTATACGCAACTGCCTCGTTGGTCTAGTGGTTGGCATGTTTGACTGCGGCCGACGAGGTCCCGGGTCGGGCCATAATTAAGTATTGGGTTTTTCTGACTAGAAATTCTCAGTACTAGCCCGGAGTTGGGAAGTTGGCGGTGTTGCACCCTCGTGCCTCGGAGAGCACGTTAAGCCGTCCGTCGGTCCCGGTTATTATCACTAGCTGCATGATAATAATCGTTAAAGCTCGCCTATCCGCATTGGAGCAGCTTGGTGGGTCTAAGCTCTAAATCCCTCTCTCCTACGAGAGTGGAGGCCTGTGCCCAGCTGTGGGACGTTACTGGGCTATAGTGGTGGCGGCGGTGGTGGTGGTGGTGGTGGTGGTGGTGGTGGTGGTATACGCAACGCAATGCACGCACGAAGTCGATTGCTATTGAAATGCGGTAGACCTATCGGGTTGCTTATAGCCGGCTTGTTTGATGCACATGCACATTTAAAAACATTAACATAATAAATGCGAATGTCTCTCTGTTACCTTTTCAGGGCCCATCAGTTTAATCAATTTTGAGCAAAGCTTTGACAAGGATTGTTTGCATTCAGTAGATAATTATATTTTATCCCACAAAATCCAAGAGTTCCTACGGGATTTCAATATTCGCATGAATTTTGATTCATGCGAGTACTATTTTTTACTAAAATACTACTTACTTAACTAGTAGTATTTTAGTAAAACTTTTAATAGCTAGTTAAGTAATACCTAAGTACTTTTAAGTAGCCAATCGCTATACTTGCTAGCAACAAGTTGGGCGCAACATAGAAAATTCCTAAAATATATTGCAGACTTCGTTAAGTAGGTATGTCACGGGATAGTCACGGGTAATTTTCTAAACAGTTTCCGAACAGTTACTTATTTCTAAATGACACTAAAACTGGGGTAAACTACAAAAACGTTTAAAAAGTGAAATGTCACGTCTCCCTACATCGATCTATTTCCGTCCTAACTGAGCGTGCCTATTTATATACGTTTGAAACGTGATTATAATCTATTTTAGACCGTTTGATTCATTGTTGGGGTATTTATGACCGTTCGGGAAAAACTAGTACGACCATGTGTTACATTGAATGGACGTGGTCAGTTTTACTGTGAGACCTAGAAAAATAGATTTTATTATACCTCCTAGTTATTGTAAGTAGAAACTGAACCTTAAAACCAAAAGAGCATTTAACTAAGCTCGCGGCTAGTTTATAAAATTACAAATATAAGTAAAAAAATTGGGTCTCAAAATTTTCTACGCATATCCTAGATTCTAATAACGTTGTATGGCCACCCTACTAAGACCGTCCACTTGATTCTGGGTGATTGATTCTACCCTTCGTCTTCGATCGAGAAGATGACATACATCTCTTTGATGTTTTCTCGTTATTTTTTATTCAGAATAACTATTTTTACAAAGGCACTGCCACTCGATGCTTATATTCTATTATGGACTACTAGCTGATGCCCGCGACTTCGTCCGCGTGGATTGAGGTTTTTCGGTTCCCACGGGAACTCTTTAATTTTCCGGGATAAAAAGTAGCCTATGTGCTATTCCAGACTATAATCTATCTCTGTGCCAAATTTCATCCAGATCCGTTCATCCGTTGGAGCGTGATTGAGTAACAAACATACATCCATACATCCATCCATCCAAACTTTCGCATTTATAATATTTATTTGATGTCGCGTAGATTCGGGTTTGAAAAATTCCGTTGAAAGTTGAAGCCCTTTGATTTACCGGCATAAAAAGTATTTATTGGCCTCCGTGATGAAAGCTATCTCTGTAACAGATTTTTCTCAATATCGGTTTAACTAATCGGCCGTAAAAAGGTAACATAAAGACAGACACACTTTCGCATTTATAATATTAGTATGGATTAGGTCGTTAACACGGGCTTGCTGAATTCTAAGCCATCCGTCACGTAATCATTCAAGACAAAGAAATTCACACATTAATGATTAAATAGATTCACTTGAACGCGTACTAGTCGTTCTGAATTGTTGATTACTTTATTAGAACTGTTGAAACTTATTAATTAAGTATATACTTAGTTAGGTAATAACTTATTTTTTTATATAAAAATAACGTACTACGGTCCACGATCCATGTTACCTTCGATCTCATAACATCCGTCACAACTCATCTTGGATATGCATCAGCATAATACAACTAAGTATGTACTTAACTCGAAAAGGCCTATGTCCAGCAGTGGATGCATATAGGCTGATGGATGGATGACTTAACTAACTTTAAGTAGGACCTACTTCAGATTTTAATACTTACTGCTCGAAAATTGCGGGACGAGTGGCCTAGTTGTGAGAACGCATATCAGCCGATTGCGAAGATTAAGCAACGTTGACCAAAGGCGGTAACTGGATGAGTGACCTGATTCGGAGGTTCAAATTTGGCCATTTTGTCTCCTCCGTGCCTCGGAGGGCAGGTTAAGCCGTCGGTCCCGGTTATTATCACTAACATCTAATAATAATCGTTACAAAAACCTAAGAGTTTAAATACTCTTAGTGGAGTCGTATGTGGAAGGACGTGGGAAGTGGGAACCCACCGCATTATTATCCCAAGAAAAACTCCTACCATTATTTGATTAATGGAAAGGGGTCACGACCCTCAGTAATGAGGAATACGACGACGCAGAGAGAGCTCGAAAATTGTACAAATCGAAAATCGCTGCTCCTATTTAAATCGTATAGAAAGCTAAACATTTAAACAAAGTTATCGCTGTCATTTAACGCATTTACTTTTGTTTTCGTAGTAAAGTCATACTCTTCGTTAACGTTTCCATGTTGCCGTCTATATTTGATTTGTTTTGACAAGTGCGGCGTGGATGCTGGATATCGATGAACATCTGTGCCGGTGTGCGTATCGCCCAACTGTTGAGTGTGAGTCGACTGAAATAAATAATACAAACAAGGTTCATTTACCGTTCATTTAGAACTCCTTTCAGCCAAAGATTACTTCGAATTACTTTACTGGTTCCTTTTGTCACTTTTATTTAAATGTAAGTTGATTGCTTAACTATTCGCGGTTACAGGCTAAACTCGAAAACAAATCTTAAGTTACAACAGTATTGTTCTTTTTATCAGGGAACGTTGTGAAAATGATAGAATCACTAATTTTAGAATTGTCAGTTTACTTTTTAGTTATCCTCAAATTTCACAATATCCAGCTGTACTATTCGCTAATGTCAAGTCTCCTTACAAAATTAGACCCTAACTACTTACCACATTGATGTATAATTTTAGTTGACCAGTTACATTGAGGTATAAATTACTTCAATGACCACCTTTTTTTAACCAACTTCCAAAAAAGGAGGAGGTTCTCAGTTCATCGCGTATCTATTTTTTTATAATAGACTAACGCTTGGCTGCAAAACTTACCTACTGGTAACTGAAAAGTGGTGATGCAGCCTAAGGAGCGCGCTTGTCTAACTAGTCGATGCGAAAGTGTGTGTGTTTGTTGGTTTTCTTTCCACTCTCGCCGCAACCGAGCAAAAGATCCACTTGTTTTTTAAGTAAAGACCTGGAGAGTGACATAATATGATAGAAAAAGACAATATAGTGTTACATAGACATGATAGAAGTATACAGTCATACTCATGAACATGTCATACTTTTTATGCCGAAAAATCCACACGTTTTTTTATGACAAAGAGTTTCCACGGAGTTTTGAAATAAGCTAAAGGTTAAATGCACGTGGACAAAGTCGCTGTTGCAATATAGAGAGAGAAATTATATTAAAGACTGTATTACTTATATGTACTTACTTAAATTTAATTAACGTAATGTTAAAAATCGAGTCCGCATCCCATTAGCATTAGATTCGCGTAATAGAAACGATGCCGTGTCGCAGGCAGGGCCAAACTGGGTCACACCGAGGTCTGAGACGTTATAAGAGATGTTTTCTTTAGCCTTACTCGCCTTGCTCAGTCTACGTCACACCTGCGACGTGTAGCACGACTAAAAGTTGCTGGGGGCAACTATAACATTAGAAAGGCTAACTACACTGATACAGGATAATCTGTTCTTACGCTTGTCTCTTCAAATGTTGTGTTATCGTGAGGAGGGAGTAGCAAGTATTAAGTAAACAGTTATTAGTATTACCATAAAGAGAGCTACGATTTTCTAAGGAATTTTTATTTGCATGGTATCATTGTCAATTTAAAAGAAAAGTGCTTAGCTTATTTTTGCCTCATTTTTGCTTAGGATTTGCTGGTTTTGTCATTTAAGTATTAATCTGATAAGTACCTAGTTATGCTATTTTTGTTTCCAATACAATCCACCAGCCTCTATGAGTCCACTGCCAGACCTAGTCGAGAGCGTGCCACCAAACACAGGTCTATCGCCTTGTTTGTCGAACCGCTTCCTGCTGCCTTATTCAGGTCATCGGTTTAGTTACTGCACTTACTGGTATAATTAGATTACTAAGACCAAAAAGTCATTGTATATTTGTTATAGAACCAGAAAGTCGCACTTGTGCCCGTACTCTTGTTAGCCTGTCGTTACGTTATGGTTTCTACTTCGGCCGGCGATGCGGAGAAAGTGGATTTGTCTCACTGAACGAATCTGATGCCCTATAAACCTGGGGTCGATCGTGATCATCGATTTTTTCTAATCGAAGACGAGCTCACGCTTACATTGACTTACCTGATGGTCTTAGATGGAACGCTAGTCTGATAAATGAATGAGCTTATAGTTACGAGTAGATACTAGTTATGACAATTTCACTTTTTAAGCAACTACTTAAGTTACACATTGTTGGATAGAAGCTGGCGTTACTTTGCGGAAGTCCATTATAATCGATAGCCAATAACTACGCATCGCTATTGCTTTCTTGTGGGAAGGCAGACGTGCCTATCACATGCTGCACGTTGAACCTACCACATACTAGATTTGACTGTTTCAGCTTCTAGTTTCTTGGGATTGGCACATTGCTCAATCCCAATCATGTTCTCCTAAAAATTCTTTACTGAGTTCTGTATTTTTGGAGTAACTAAGCATTCAAAATTTATCATTGATATAAGTACTTACCTACTACTTAATTACTCATTCATCGAATTGTTCGGCTGCACCAAGCACTAAACTAGTCCTGTATTCGGTTTCAAGCTCTCTCTTTTTCTAAATCTCAGAGTAAAGTTTAAATAACGTATATAACGTCATTATTGCCTTGACAAATAATTATTTTACTTTTGGCATATGCACGTCTATGAAGTGTCATAATTATTGACAGGCAACCATCGAAAAAAAAATGCAATACTCCATAGACGCATAATATATCGTTTTTCCAATAGTGAAGCGACGTGCCCTTTTATCCGATACTAGCTTATGCCCGCGACTTCGTCCGCGTCATTTAAGTTTTTTTTTCTTCACAGACACTCCTTAATTTTCCGGGATAAAAAGTAGCCTATGTCACCTTTATTTTTACCGAAAGCCAAAATACCAAGTTTCAAAATACCAAATATAACTTGAAAAATATCGTGAGAAATGCAGGACTTTGTATAGAAACTTTCATCCCTTAATTCACCCCTTTGGGGGTCGAATTTTTAAAAATGGTGAATTAGGTACTTCTTCATATTTAACTGGAAGTCCAAGTGCTAAGTTTCATGGCTATATCTTGAAAAATGAAGGATTTTCATACAAACTTTCAACCCTTATTTTAACCCTTTGGGGGTGGAATTTTGAAAAAATGTGACACATGATCTTTATTTTTTACCAAATGCCAAAATACCATGTTTCATTGATATAATTTGAAAAACGTTCATACAAAACTTCATCCCGTATTTCACCCTTTTGGGAATTTTCAAAAATGTTGAACCACGTACTTTTTTATATTTAACCAAAGTTTCATAGCTCTAACTTGAGAAATGAAGGACTTTCATACAAACTTTCAACCCCTATTTTACCCCATTGAGGGGGGAATTTTGATAAATTGTGACACACGTACATATTTATTTTTTACCGAAAGCCAAAATACCAAGGTTCGTTGATACAACTTAACTGTGACACACGTACTTCTTTATTTTTTACTTGCTTAAACATCAAGTTTTGTTGATATTACTTGAGAAATATCTTGAGAAATGAAGGACTTGCATACAAACTTTCATCCTCTATTTCACCCCTTCGGGGGTAGAATTTTCAAAAACTGTGAAACACGTGTTTCTTCATTTTTAACTGGTAGTTCATATACCACCAAGTTTTATGGATATAACTTGAGAAATGACGGACTTTCATACAAACTTTCACCCCCTGTTTCACCCCCTTAGGGGTGAAATTTTGAAAAATCCTTCCTTAGTGAGCGCCTACGTCATAAAAGGAACCTACTGTCAAAATTTCAAGTTTCTAACCCCAGTGGTTTAGGTTGTGCGTTGATATAGGTATATGACTGACTGACTTATATATATATGTATATATATATAAGTCAGTCAGTTATATATATATATATATATATATATATATAAGTCAGTCAGTCAGGACTTTGAATTTTATATATACCTATAGATTTCGTAAGTCGTATTCTAGTAAGTAATTACAAGTAGGTACGACTTTCTTTTTCAAATAGTCACGGAGCTTCAACACTAGCTTTCTTGATAGTCTTATAAGCACCATACATCTTGGGCGATGGATGGTTTCTATGACCTGACGGATTCATGTACATAGTGTATTGTTGTATACAAATGATTTATTTTAATACATACTTTAATATACTTAGTCATTTGAACGATTGGGTATGTTTATAAAACAATAAAAAAAAACTGAGCAAAGATAAATATCTATCAATATGTCAAATCGATTAAAACTTCTTTATAAAGAAAATCGAATGTAACGCGTTAGAACATCATTGACTCCATCTGCCAAAAGTAAAATAAATGATTGGACAGAGATTCAACTTTGTACATTGTCATTTAAATATTGACGACGTGTATAACCTACAACTAGCACCCAGGTTACCTAAGTTCATCTGCAAATGACTTTACCAATGATCTCTATTCTTTTAGTGTGACTATGCATTTAGTTATAAGTTTGAGCGATTGTTTGACCGAGCCAAGGTCGTCGATATTTAGAAACAAGTTGTATAGGTAGTAGGTATCGAACTATCCACATTCGTAACGTTGATGCAAGTACACTTGTTTATGTCACCTAAAGGTGGTAGCCGGTAGGTACCTACGTGATATTTGGGGATATTATCGTTTTCGATAATAACAATGTTGCAATCGAAATTTTGTTTCTACGCACCGGTTTGACCCCTACGGAAATGTACATTACGTACCTATTCTGTAGAGTTTAAAACTAATATATATATATATATATAAAACTTTATAATTATTTATAATTATTTTTTGTTTTATATATATATATATATATATATATATATATATATATATATATATATATATATATATAAAACAACAAATAATTATAAACTCTACGTTGACTTCTCTGGCGCAGAGACGCCAACTGAATACGGGTTGACCGTAGACATTATAATACTTATCAATAAACTAGTGTACCCGGCAGACGTTGTATACTGCCCTGAACCTAGAACCCGATTGCATCGGGTCCAATTGTGAATATAAACCATCCCGAGACCCACTCGAACACGCACAAAAAATTCCATCAGAATCGGTCCAGCCGTTCTGAAGTGATGCGCTTACATACATTCAGCAATAAGATAAACGTCATGGGTTGACGTTACGAAAATTAGGGTGAGAAACTTGGACCGCGACTATTTATTCATTAATCGACATACTTCTCTATCAAAACTGTCTAAAAAGCATTAAAATCTTAGAATTTATGTCACCAAATAACTCTTTACATTCATTGATCAATAGATTACTTAGGCTCATAGTACGATGCTGGAGAAAAAACTTGCGCGTCTTCCCACAATGATTCAGCATAACAAGTCTCTCTCTTAGTTGAACCAAAATAATACTTTTTGAAAGAGTAAAATTGCTAATATTCTAGTCAGCTCTTCTCTGTAAAACTATTTTCCGAACCGGAGTGGTCACGAACGAGTTTATGTAACGAGCCCATAACTTGTACTTTTGCAGATAGACGAAGTGTCATACGGTTCGTCTCTGCAACAATGTCACATGAGCCTTATTTTTGTAGCGTCACCATAAATCTTTCGTTTGTTGGAAATAAATTATTTTCATTGTGACCATTGATTTATCGGCCCGGGTTGAAAATAAATCGTTTCAGGATGTCGTGAATACTGAGTTGTGAGGCCGCGATGCGTTTTGTCACCGCTTTCGATGAAAACCGCGCTCGAAATAGACACTTTTATCTCCTTTGTCTAATACACTTACAGAATCGGAGCTAGCAGTTAGGTGGAGAGGTGGGAGTTATTGAGAAGACAGTTTACCTGCTATAGTTTATCCTCAGTTGCCGTCTTCTGTGTCTTGGTCGTCTAATTACTAGATTTCTCAGGTCGAGGTCATCTGATCACTGCATTTGAGTTCTCAGAGGGCATACTACCATCGATTTAAGCAGTATTGTATAAACATTGTTGACGTTCGTGTTTTAGAATTATAGTCCTTAAATTATAGTGATTGTAGTAGGTAACCCCCCCTGGTCGATAATAATTAATCTTCGGAGCTGTTTGCCCCACTATCTAACCGATTAGGGGTATGGGTTTTTATGAATGCTATACCCCTAAAAGGTTATCCCGCTACCATCTTAGACTGCATTATCACTTACCATCAGCAGAGATAGCAGTCAAGGGATAACTTGTTTAATAAAAAAAAATAAAAAAAATCTATCCCAATCCGGCTATTTACCTACTTAAGTAATAGGTACTTATTTTAGAAATGAAAAATAGGGTTTAATATCTGTCTGTCTATAAACTTATATAAACATTTCACGGCCCATCTTTTTGACAGATGGGTTGTCTTGTCGAATTCTAAGTTTGGATTTCGGAACTGTTGACGCGTTCATTTTCAGATGAGAAGGCCTCGAACGTATGCAGTAAATGTATGCTCAGCTGCAATATAGAGAAACACGCGCGTTCGCATATTTCTTCGAGAAAGTGAAAGGTCGCGAGCAATAATCTCGTTCGTGATGGTAGGTTTAAGAGCGTACATACCCTGAGCCTCTTTTGAAGTTTAGGTATTTATCTCGGGTTTAGGTATATAAAATCCTTTGTATCGGATAGTCCTTTGTTTGAGCGAGTGAACAGAAGGCGTCGGGTGCAAAGTAGTTTGACAAACCGTTTTGATCCGAATCCCATTTTCAAACGGGCAATTATTTTTTCAATATTTAAAAGAAATGTTTTTAATTCGCTTAACATACGTTTCATATAAAACTTTTTTTAATATAGGTGTATTCATATAAAGAGAAGGTTGCATGATTGTAAGTATAGATGTTTTTAAGTAGGTACATCCATACTAACATTATCTTTGTTTGCTTATTTTCTGTTAGTTACTTATAAGACACATTTTGTACAAAAATAAACAAAATAGTAAAATAAAATATTAGTATTATTTTGATTTTTACTTAACATTATTTACAATGTAAAATTATTAGAATTTATATAGTAAATGCTACTATCCATACTTATATTATAAATGCGAAAGTGTATCTGTCTGTCTGTCTGTCTGTCTGCCTGTCTGCTACGCTTTGCCGGCCCTTCTTTTCAACCGATTTTGCTAAAATTTGGTATAGAGGTAGGTTATATCACGGGGAAGGACATAGGACTTTTTATCCCGGAAAATTAAGGAGTTCCCGCGGGAATCAAAAAACTCAAATCCACGCGGCCGAAGTCGCGGGAATCATCTAGTATTTATAAACATATCACTACGCCAGGTCTTAGTTTTTACATTGCAAATTCGATTGACCGTAACCGTTCGATCATATTAGCGTTAAAGTAAAATGAATCTTAATAGTATTGATTTAGAGCTCAAT
Organism: Erebia ligea; assembly: GCA_917051295.2. NCBI lineage: Eukaryota > Metazoa > Arthropoda > Insecta > Lepidoptera > Nymphalidae > Erebia > Erebia ligea. Next base: position 8,727,178 of record OU785241.1, read on the forward strand.
TTCGTGTTTGCATTCACACTGCTCCAAATGGAAACGTTTCGAAATTAAAATCTGTTGGAATTTGTGACTATAAATCAAGCACCTTTGGTACATTTTACCCTGACTCCAATGTGATCGAACGCTCGATTACGATCAACCGAATTTTCAATGTAAAAACAAACTAAAAACGGGTGTCTCTTATTGGCATTGATCTACATTTACGGGGATCTACTATTTCAGGCAAAATACATTTGTAATAAAAACTTATTAGTTTTTGTTCCATATTTTTTTTCCAAAATTGATCGTCCTTTATAATCTTTTCAATTCTCAAATTCAATTTTTTCCGGTTCAAACCGCAAATTTTGATTTTGATTTTGATTCTGAACCTTTTTGATTCCTTGCCTTCGCTAATTGTTCACTAAGTAAATATTTCTTTTTTTTTTTAGAAAATCGGAGTTTTAGAACCCATTTCTGAAAAAAAATAACTTATTTTAATTCGCACGCAATGAATCCTAAAGACAAAACAGTGCAATAAAACTGATAAGCACGTGCAGATGCAGGTGTTTCACCAACATAGGTTTTTGTTTATCATGGTACCTAACAATAGACTCGCGGGTCAATAGCGATACAATAATAAAAAACCGGCCAAGTGCGAGTCGGACTCGCGCACCGAGGGTTCCGTACAAACCTGTCGTAAGTTTTACGATTTATGACGTATTAAAAATAAAAATTACGTTTGTTGTATGGGAGCCCCCCTTTAATATTTACTTTATTGATATTTAATTGTTTATTTTGAAAGGTAATATACAAGTTAATATTCTGTGAAAATTTGAACCGTCTACCTGTTACCGTTTTTAATATTGAGCAAAAAAATACGAAAAAAAACACGTTTATTGTGTGGGGACCCCCCTTAATATATATATTTTTTTAATTTTTAGTATTTGTTGTTATAGCGGCAACGGAAATACATCATTTGTGAAAATTTCAGCTTTCTAGCTATCACGGTTTATGAGATACAGCCTGGAGACAGACAGACAGACAGACAGACAGACAGACAGACAGCGGAGTCTTAGTAATAGGGTCCCGTTTTTACCCTTTGGGTACGGAACCCTAAAAAGGCCCGGTTCGGAAAATATAAAACACAATCATCAAGTGCCGCTCTGTAAACGATAATCACTTGCAAAAGGTAATAAAACTATGTAATCCTGCAGGTGTTGCGGTAAGTACTGTACTCAGCTTACCAAAATAACAATAGAAATTTACTGCGCGCGTGGTAGTACTAAAATAACTTTTTGCCGTGCTATTGAGTGTATGGTTATTTGTAACAAAGTAATAATTTTGCCTGACAGTAAAATAAAAACGCAATGCCAAAAAGCGCATAAAAATACCATGAAAACCGAATTCAACTTTTTTCGTGATTGACCGACAACGCACAGCCAAAATCGATGAACCCAAATATTTGATTCATTGAGTAGTCTAGGTGTGAACTGAGGAAGTAGGAAAAGGCTGATAGGCTTTATCAAATGTGCAACATAAATAAGTTATAGAAATACTGATTTACATCAGACAATGCCTTCTCAAATTCCAAACCAGGCAATAAAACTGATAAGCACGTGCAAATTGCAAGTATTGCACTAATGTAGGGTTTTGTTTATTATAATAACAATAGCGATCACGGGTCAATAGTGATACAATAACAAAAAGAAAAGTTCGGTCGACAACCATACTCGTAAAACACAATCATCTAATGACGCTCTGTAAACGAAATACACTTGCAAAAGGCAAAAAATACACAATTACAGTTGCGCTAGTATGTATATTCGGTTTACCAAAATAACAATAGAATTTACTACGCGGGGTACAATAAAGTACAAGCTGCAGTTTACATAACTTTTTGCTGACGTGATGAGTGCATTGTTTGGAATAAGTAACTTTACCTGACAATAAAATAAAACGCGCAATGCCAATAAAGCGCGAAATGAGGCCATTTGGCCGACCAACGCTCAGCCAAAATCGATGAACCTAAATATTTTATTCCTTGAGTAGTCTAGGTGTGCACTGATGAAGTATTTTGAGTTGACAAACAGACAAAAAAACATGGCTTTTTTGTCAGAGAAATATCCCATATTGGATTTGCCGTGACGTCATACTATGGTCTTATAATATCAAAATATGTAGGTTTGCAATAAAGAGGGAACCAACAAAGAAAAACACATATACATACATGATTGCTAACGACCAAGCCTTCCCCAAGTCGGGCAAAGAAAGGTTCAGTTCAAAACATAAAACAAAACCTATTCATCAAAAAGGTCCGTAAGCGTGGTAAATAATAATAACTACCCAATTGTTTGCATAGCTACCTGCTTTTGCTATCGTGACGATTGTATTTTCATGGCCATAAATAATATCTATCCAAGTGTAAAAACAAGCAAACATGCGAGCCAAACAAATAAAATACTAATTTCTAATTTATTGTAAACTAGATGATTCCCGCGACTTCGTCCGCGTGGATTAAGTTTTTTTTATTCCCGCGGGAACTCCTTAATTTTCCGGGATATAAAGTAGCCTATGTCCTTCCCCGGGACATAACCTACCTATATACCAAATTTCAGCAAAATCGGTTGAAAAGATGGGCCGGGAAAGCGTAGCAGACAGACAGACAGACAGACAGAGACACACTTTCGCATTTATAATATTAGTATGGATTTGACTATTCGAAAGCTCATTGCATAAGTTTACTAACGTCCAATCGTGTGTCTCGATACGAGTCGCTTCACTAGGTGACTCCCGCAACTTCATCTGCATGATTCATGATTTTTAAATATCTCATGGGCATTCTTATTTTCCGGGATAAAATACCTATGTTTGTCTCCAAGAAAGTAGCTATCTCTGTACCGAATTTCGGGAAAAATTGGTAGATAAACCTTGCATGTAGACAGCTGACAGACCGACAAAGTAACACACTCGCATGTTTAATATTAGTAAGGATTACAAATTCAAAATTTATATAAACTTATTTATTTAATAAATATAACACAATATCTAATCGCGGGCAGTATCATTCAGAGGTAATTCAAGCCGGAGGTAAACGATCCAAAGGGATACAATATCCAAATCATAATGCAAATCACACCAATGAAATGCCAAGTCGTCATAAGGAAAGAGAATTTCACAACCAAACACAAGATACCGCGCTAATATGAAAGACAATAAACACGTGACTTTTTTTTTTGAAGTGCTGGCTCATTTTTTGCGCAAAGGATCAGCCTGGCTGTCCAGCGCGGAAATGCAGCCAGCATTCTCGCCACCATTCCACGCGGGCATGATTTATATAGTTATTAGGTTAGACTAGCTAGGTTTATTGTTTCTATTGTATTGTTTTCAATAAATTTTACCAACTAGTGATTATCATTTCAGTACATAACGTCGCATTAATATTTATAAGGGACGGAGTTGCCAGTCTAGGTAGAGATTGTTGGTCAGCCTTTAAATAATAGTTAATTTAACCACAAGCTTTATAAGGCAAGTTTAGTAAAGTAAATTATTTTATAACTGTCTGAAACTTACGACCTTGTCTGAATTGAATATTCAAATTCTTATTTACGAGTAAATAATTAAGTAATATAACTATAAATATCATACACGTTTAATATAAAGTATAATATACAAACCTTAAACTATTTAAAACAAAATAATTTTCAACCATCAATAAGAAAAAGCAGCCAGTATTAAAAATGCCTACTATTGAGAAGTGACAATCACACTACAATCTCAGGTATATGCTACGTATATCATTTTGAGTTGCGGAGACAAAAAGCGTTACGTCCACCCTCTGAGAAGCCTCGGCTACGACTAGTTTTCCTAGTGCTTGATCACGCAGTTTTGTAGTGTGTTACAAATTTATTTTTGGATGTAAATTATTGTTAATTATATATTTTTTTTTGCTTTATATAATTGAAAATATGTCTTACTTTTAGGAGTACTAATTTATTTTTACAAATTAAGCCAACAAACCTCCTAAAATGACGGTTATATGTGTCCTTAATTTCGTCAAATTAAATCTTCTTTGTTTTGAATTTTATAATACAAAGGATAGCAAATTAATAATTTTTATCTTCAACTATAGTAGTTCAGGACCTTATACTCTATAAAAGCATCTCTTTGTGTGACCACGACGAGTAAATTTGGATGTTCGCTAACGTCAAACTTTACACAAAAATCAAGATTAAATAACAGCTTCTTGGTATTTTCGTAATAAGGAACAATCTATTAATTACTTTCAAAATGTTGTCAGTCATAATAGTAGATCAGAGAATTACCTACAATTTGGTATGAATAAGTTTTGGTTTAATGCAGGGAGTAACAAAATATCAGGGGACAAAAAAGCTAAATATACGGGTCTACCCTTGCAGCTCAAGCTCAGCTCGAATGTATAGTCTTAAGGGGGAAAACACACTACGGACAAATGAATTTTGTCAGGCGGACAATAAAGTCCGCGCGCGCTATTTTATATTATGAAGTTGCCCAAACTACGTGTCAGTACAAAACGTTTTTCATACGACGCGGGCGTTTCGCACGGACGTTTTGTCTTGTCTGGTGACTGGTCCCTACTCCCTAGTGTTTTTTCGCCCTAAACGACCGTGTGCACCAGTGACAGCAGCGTTCGAAACATTACATAAGAAGTTTAATAGCGGTAAAAGAATACCCGACTGTATTCCAATCACTCAGAATTTGTCTATTAAGTACTAAATGATAATTGATCATTGAATCATTTCAATGGTAAGCAGTGGTTTTGTGCCTCTATGACCTGCACGCCATTGCCCATCACCCGTGCACCTGTACCAATAAAAAGTGAATACCTTGATAATTCGCTAACATTGCGTGATAGTCGTCACCCATTACTAAGATACAGACGGACCCGATTTCTGCTCTGATTTATATTAGAAACTGTCATCAAAGGGTCGAACTTCCAACCTAATGTGTCAAAATAGCTAAGTCTAGATACGCTTTTTGTGTTTCTGATGTCTTGTACATTGCACTTTAGGTCCGGTTTTTTATCTAACGATTATAGAAATATTCTAGAAACTTAGTGACCATTGTCCGTACAGCTCAAACCTCTTAGTCTGGAAACTTTTAATTATGCATGTAAGTAGGTTTTGGTTCACCTAATATTGTATCGTAAATTACTAACCTAACCTACAGTAGGTTTTAGAAAGGATTTTCGGAAATTCCATAACTAAAATTATGATAGAGTCAAAACTCTAAACAAGACGTATCATAAGCACATGCACGAGTTAAAGCAGAGAAAACCTCGTTCCGAATTATAAACCGAATAACAAGGTTTCGAATTGGCTCTTTGCAGGGCCGCATAGTAAATACAAGCCAAGTTGGATTGTGAAGTCGGCCTAGTCTGTAGAGCCTTAACTAATGTTAGTACGTTCGTTAATTTACGCACGAAACGCTATTATTTTGCCATTGCACACTTTAATATGTCGGAATGATGGTTACCTAACAAGAATTGCGGCGAGTTTAAAGCTAGCCGCATACTCTACTCGAACATCCAAAGAATAGCGGTGAGCACTGCGGGGTGTGACTGTGAACGTAAAATTTTCATTTCTATCATCATCATAGTGATAGCCGGTTCAATAATAAGCACGGGTCTACCCTAAAGAACGAGAAGGCTAACACGCTGGCCAAATGTTGATTGGCAGACTTCACACAATTTTTTTATAAAGCTCGCAAATTTTGCGAAAAAAATAAAAAATTTGCAAGCATGTTGCACCTTTGAGTACATTAATTATTGAGAACTTCTCCTAAGGGCCACAATGTTTTGTTCCTATGCTTATTCTGAACTAGAACTAGGTATGTCCTTCTCCGGGATGCAACCTACCTTATGTAACCATCAAAATTGGTTGAAAAGATGGGCGGGGAAAGTGTAGCAGACACACAGACAGGCATATGGACAGACACACTTTCGTCGTCGTCGTCGTCTTAACCTATAGACATCCACTGCTGGACGAAGGTCTCCTGCATGGATCGCCACAGAGCCCGGTCTTGTGCCGATCTCTTGCCGACACACTTTCGCATTTATAATATTAGTATGGATATAGATTCAATGTCGCAACACTGTAGACGCCCTCTGCCCCACTGGGGGGACATAGGACATTAAAACAACATGGATATGGATTCTGTAGTTGTTTACAGAGTTTCAAGTTTATTTGTTGGAACTTAGTGTCAAAGGCGTTACATATTGAGTTGCGCAGCCAGGCTGTCTAATGCGCGGCTAACCTAACAGCATCTCTTCCCAGGGGGCGGTCCCCCTACACGTGTTCACTCCGATTCTCCGTTATTTAGGTCAAAAGAAGATGCTACTGTTTTACGAGTATGCATAAAAGGACACCGTTTTGTCCTTTGGCTCTTTTGGTGTTTTATATGAATTATTGAATTCATGATTTTGTCTTTTGTTTTACTATCGTGGACGGAACTACTATCAATTTGCATTACCTTTAATATAAAAGGTTATGTCAAGTACTTGAGCACAACTTTATGATACCCATTGTAATTTTTAATAAATATGTAGGTAAGTAGTAAGTACCTACTTACTTATTTAATTCTTAAAATCAAATAAGTATACCTACTGTATTTTATACGCGCAGATAACGCGCGGTTTCTGCGTGTTTTCAGTTCAAAAAGCCGCATTGTAGCACTTGTATCGACACCAACGCGCATTGACAGCACGTCTTTATCGCGTTGTACGCGCTTCGTTCGTTGTAGCTTCTTCTTTAGTTCAGGGGCCATACTGCCAACGCTTAAAGCAATACTGAAGCAATATTACTCACAATGATAGTATTATGTCACGTACCTTGACGTTCCTAAAATAAAGATCATAATTCACGAAAGTCAACAATAATGAAACAATATGGACAATTCTATGTATTTTAAGGGATTTGCACATACGTCCTTAAGCGTTGGCAGTATGGCCCCAGTACATCAATGGGACAAACGCGAGTTCACAGCGCGTCTGTTTATTTAATTTATTTAAAATTATCAAGTACAAGCAAATTACTGAAAAGCTATATTTAGAGTCATCCGGCCATACACGGACAGCTTGAAGCAGTCAGAATGGACTGCTTCAAACTGAGACTGCATAGTGAACTACAGTCTTCTACGTACACACATACATGGAACCGCTCGTGCAGTTGCGACTGCTTCGGGCGGTTGGCAGCAGTTATCAATGGTAGCTTCAAACTGTTGACTATGCCTGCAAGAGCGGTCCGTGTATGTTGATCACTGGCCGACTGCTCGAGCAGTCCGTGTTTGGCCGGTCTAAACGTCCAAATTAACTTACGATCGGTTTTTATTGCTACTATAGGTTAGGTACGTGTGGTATTAAAGCTACTGGACGTTTACTTTTTTCGGGATTTATGAACTGGAGCCTGAGTAAAGTACCTTTTTGGCCCGTTTTTATAATGGCTCATCTCTTAATATTTAAAGCGTTGGTTAAGTTTCCCTCTCGCACATTGAAATGATCAATGATTGTAGAAGTCTCAGTAATAAGTACTTTTGACAAATGTGGACAGTAAAATTACGGACATTTTAAACATTTTAACACTTTTAATGTAATAATAATTATATGTTTATGTTAAAGCAAATTTGACGACCTCCCTGGCGCAGTGTTGAGTGCTTACCGGGTTCGGTCCCCGGCAGAGTCAATTTGGGAATTTATAATTTCTGAATTTTCTCTGGCCTGGCCTGGTGGGCCTACGACCCTACCGGCAAAGACGTGCCGCCAAGCGATTTAGCGTTCCGGTACGATGCCTTGCATAAACCTATTAGGGGTATGGGTTTAATATAACTGCCATACCCCTAACAGGTTAGCCCGCTACCATCTTAGACTGCATCATCACTTACCATCAGGTGAGATCGCAGTCAAGGACTAACTTTACCAATCGTACACGAATACGCGCGCTTCAGTCATCCATGTCCTACCGTTCATAAGCCGTCTCGCGTTTTGTTTGTGTCAGCCTTAACAGTATCAAGCACGCTAATTAGACCATAAACAAAGAAATTACATACGGTTACATATTACAGAACCAGTTGTGTGGGAAAGGTACACGTAATCGCCGACCTTAGCAGTGCTGAGAAGAAATTCGGGCGCCTTTTACTTTTCCGTAACACTTGGGAAAAATCTGTATCATGTCAAATGTTTGGAGTTACGTGAGAACGACTGACTTAAAACCCTGGATATATAAAGTGCGAAGAGCACACGTACGGCATAGTCATAGCAGGTTATGGTGTGGAATGTTAATATCTTCATGCAATAGTTGGTAATTAGTTCATGAGTTACCTGCCGGTTCTTCTAAGTAGAACTATTTTCCGAACCGGTGGTAGAGTCACGACTTTTCATAAGTGGCACAAGTTGTGTCACGGGAAATAAATAAATCATTTCATTTCAATAGAAGGTTACTTACTCACTCATTCGCTGACTAGCCCAATTTTACCAACAACGCTGAAATTATGTATAGACGGTTCCCTTTATTATGTACAAGGAATAAGGCCGAATTTCTCTAAATTCTCACGGGAACGAAGCCGCAGGCGGTCGCGAGTGCATACAATTTAGATAAATGGACATGAACTAAGTATTTAAACACTATATAGTACAAATCTCTTCTATCTCCAGGGTGTTACGTTAACTCATCGTTAACTACATGCAATGCATACTTACGTTGTAGCCCCAGCGATGGTCTTAGATTCACGTTAATATGGCTATAAGTTAATTTTATATGGCTACGTGGTTTTACGTAGATATATCAATTGTGTAGAATACATATATGTATATATATACACGTAGATTACGTTAATATTACTTAGATACATTCATAAGTTGTACAAAAGGCGGTAATTTGTTGATACAAGTTTTGCTCCACTATATCTTTTAATTACATTATGTATTTGCATTTAAAACCGGTTCTCACGTAAATAATATGGTGTCACGACCACCAATAACGCAACAATGTTTGGTCTTATTTTATTTCAAGTAATTTGTATATCAGGTTTGAACCAGAGATATTTATCTAAAGAGTGAGGTCTGCTCTAGTAACTAAAGTACCTACTGCTACTAAGTAACTCAAAACTACTTATGACTGATTTTCGCAGTCAAAAGTGGTTTTGACCACCATCCTTAGTCAAAACTACTTGTAACTAAGTATTTTTCGCTATTAAAAGTTGTTTTTACCGGTTATGATTTTTGACACTAATTAACATATTATATAAGTAGGCATATACCTACCTCTCTATCTGTGTAATATCTCATTGCTGAAAAAATAAGCAAAGATCAAATCGAAACCTCTGAAGTCGAGTCGGTCAGCCATCCAGTTACCGAATTAGGTATTGTTACTTGTTACTTATAACCCTTCTCATTCTAAGAGAGGACTTGTGATCAGATGTGGACCGTCGATCGATGGGTTGAAACTTGAACTGATGATGATGCCAATGATGATGACTTGACCATCATCGCCATCATTGGCATCATGGATAGCTGTTGCTATCACCAATTCCATGGCCATATAAATTTTATTTGCACATAATCACATTTAAAAGTTTTTTTTACCACGACCGAGTCCCGAGTCCCGTAACCCGTAGTTACTTGGTTAACTAGTTTGTTTCTAAAATGTTTAGTTTGTACAACCGAAGGAGCACCAATGTGGCTGATTATGTTGTACACAATCTCCAAACTAAATGTGCTCCTATCCCTTTCATAATGTTCTGCGCGGTAAAGGATAACACTAGATTTATGCCTGACAATTTATTTTAAAATTTATATACAACCGAAGTAGCATCAATGTCTAAAGTCCGTTATTCGTTTTTACGGACTTAAGTAAGTACTTATAACTCGACATGGAAATATCGTAAGTAAATCCAGTCTCATCAGCAATTAAAACCTCTGCCTTTGATATTTTCGCGTTGTGATATATTGATATTATTTTCGCAAATAATCATTTTCTAAATATAGTTGAAATAAATACGTAACTACCTACAAGTACTTAATTGTTTATTTTTAAATATCACGCAAATAGGAAATATTTTAGCTACCAGTCATCCACCCCATCAAAACGAGTAACAAAAAGTTGTTTGCTACCGCACGCGTCGGCTTCTCTTAACGTAAGGTCACACTTGCGACAAAAAGTTGCTCTACCCAATTTTGTAAGAAAATCAAAAGTGCGTGAATACGACCGAAAGTCTCAAGCGCGTCGTGACAAGTGTGAGAGACTGGATCTATTGTTTATATTAAACTACTTACTTAAAAGAAAATCTTACATCCTAATGATGGCCTTGACATTTCCAAGGTGGATGCCACATTTCTAAGCACACCGCGTAGTTTTACAAGCTAAGCTGCTCAACAATATATTAGTCGAGCAGCAGTAAAATTTGTTTAAGCTTAAGACCGCCGACGTTATTTCGCGTCATCATTAAATGGTTTCATATTTTGCATTATATCAAATTAAGAATTGAGTTCAAATCAGCAGAAAAAAAGTAAAAAACCCCTTTGGTTGATGGGCCTTATGGCTTTATTCATAGGCCTACACGTCTACAGCAATAAGCTTAATTATTAACAACGGTATATTTATATGCAAGAAAAAAAAAATTCAAATCCACTTCGAGAGTTGTAGCTTTATTCGTAGGATACGAATATTTCTGGGCAATACATGAGCATGTCTTAAGACAGCAACAGGCTTCGAAATGAATCGCTAATGTGAACTAACGCTAAGGCTAAAACAGGCAAGGCGCCTACACGCCTAAAGCAATAGGTTTAATTATTTCTCATCGGTTATTTATGCGCGGGTGTTTCGGATGTAAACACCTAAACGCCGCATAAACTATTAAGAGGCAATAGCCAATGGCCCTCAATGAATGCTCTTAATTGCTTTATTATCTGGATAGGATCGCCATTATTCCAGTATTAACGTTTGTTCGCTTTCCATTAGGCCTCTACGTTCGGACGACTTTAATCAGAAACGATCGTTTTTTTAACCTATAGGTACCTAGTTGCTGTGATTTTTTTAATTACACGGAAAAAGTAAACTGTTTTTCTTTGTGTCACTTAACTTGCAATTACTTGTATCCTGTCCTGTTAACTAATCTTTTGACCTCTAACTAGCCTCTTCTAAACTAACATTAAGTAAGTACTTCATACTTAAGTGTTACTTACTTAAGTACTTCAATTTTTATTCTTTCAAATTTATTAGTTTTCCAGTAAAACATAAGTAGGTACTTACTTAAGCATAAAAAAGCACAACATATTATACCTGAACTGACGACTACCTAAACTACCTACCTACTATTAAATCCAAACACGGTTTATCCATTTTAATACTTTAATTCAGCAATTATTTACACAGACACGTCACTCGCGTTATGCCATCGTCATCACTGCTCGAGAGCAGTGTTGCCAACCTAGATTAATCAGGCAATGATACCATGTACGAATCGTTTTTAAGTTTCCCTCTAACAGTTCGGTCATCCTGACCCATAACTTCGTCCCGAAGTTGACATAATTCGAACACTTAATTAAAATCACGATGATTGCTGAGGCTACTCTGCCATTTGTAGTATTAACGCTGGCCTTTAACGCCTGACACTCCAATGTTAAAGCACTGGCATTATAAACCTTACCAAGTACAGTTTACAGATAACAAGACTATGTTTTAGGTTAAAAGAGCATCAGTCTCCATCGTCTTTTCGCGTTACAAAACTTCACCTAATAAGTAAATATGGATTTCTCATCCATGGCACATCTCATCATATTATTCTAACTCTGGTGAATTCACGTGTAGCAAGATACTGAAGTAACTAAATCGCCATATTTCACAAACAACAAAAGCTTCCTACACATGTTCATTTTGTAAACATAATATAACCTTATTCAGAAGTAGCTTTCCAGCATTACACAGAGTTTTCCGTTAATTACCCAAAAACATGATGTTTAATAACTTTGCCTTACTTACTTTAGTTAACTCAGTGCAATTTAATGACAATTAATCTTTAGGTATTAATCAGTGAAATGGGAGAAACTAACTCTGTCTGGTCTATAACATCATACACTTGCTTACTCTTAACACAAAGTTTCAATTCTATAAGTGCAATTTGTAACAATTTCGACATTCTCACGGAGATGAGACCACAATCATTTGATTAAATGATAGATAAGATTCTTATAGTCTACTGGTGCTAATATACACCTATAATTAATTCTCCTATGAGTATACTCATGTTCACTTTGTTACTTTCCAGAATGGTTATTATTACTCATTCATTACACTTAATTATACTTTCCTCTTTACACATGGCATAAATGACATATACCTTCTCTGTAAGCCTTAGCCAGGCTAGCTTATGTTACAATTCACCCCCAGAACTTTATCTGACAATCGGTTACAATTGGTTACAAAACTCAATAAAACCCGAAGACCTGAGCCACGTTCTCTATAATGAGCCATTTTGTATATTTTGCACATGCTCCATCTTTTGAGCAAATCTCTACGTTCCTAATTTCATTTGAAATGTTGAAGTTTCAAAAGCACCTTATTCCCACCGGAAGAATAGATTTACCTTATACCGTGGCCCTGCATTGTATTGTTCGTTTTAAGTTAACACGACAGGCAACTCAACTGCCCGGTACTGCCTTCATCAGCTCTTGCCAAATTTCAACGTTTCGTAAAACCGAACTCAAATGTTGATACTATTCAATACAACATACCTTGGCATCTGCTTGGTAACTTATATCATTTTGACTTGTGCAGTCGTGATAGTGTGGTGAAAACGTATATAATATAATATAATATAGTATAATATAATATAAATATAATAAAATGTTAACAAAATATAAATGTGTAGTAGTGTACCTACTTGGTTGTTCAATATTTTGGTAATTTACTTTTCACTGTTCCTCCTCAATCTAATTATGGTATTCATATCACTTTTATGAATAAATATCCCAAGGAACATCATAGAGCGAGTCTCTTTACAAGATAAGTAAATCTCTTTACACGATATTTTGTTACATCGCTCAACCTGCATAGAAATACTGTTGCTCTCACATGAATCTTAGTGAACTCCAAATGGCATCAAAACATAACACCGATATAAATCGCGTCCCGTAACTTGACCCAAAATGGCGGTCGTCTGCGCAGGTACATCGTAGTACAGGACTATGCGACTCATGAGCGGGAAGCAAGGGGTATGGTAACGTGCGGCCCCTCGCGGCGCACCTCATACCGCACTTCATTTGACACCCGAAATGTTACTGTGCATAGTTCAATTTACGCGGCGGTTATATTACTTGTTTGTCACTCAGTGCCTCGCATTTAAAGCAATAGTTGAAATCAGTGAATACCATCTGCATATTTTACAGACCTATTAAACCTTTATGTCACCTAACCGTGACACTCACTGAACATCATCATCATTGCGCTTTCGCCTGAAAAACGGCTGTTGTGCTACCTAAATATTATCATGCCCCCAACGGCGAGTAATAGGTTACCTGTACTAATCTGGCTAGCCCCGTGGGCAATTTACCTAGGCTTTGCTTTATTTTGCAACTCTCGCTACCGGAAATCGAAACGTAGCAGCCCCGCAGGCTAGACTTTCGAAGTCTACTGGCACCATGGCCCCTATTTTCCACACCAGCGATATATTCAAAATGTTGTAAAATATAAGAGGTACGGAAATAACTTACATGAGCGGTGAGCCCCACGGGCAAGGAACAACCACATGAGTTATGCGGTCAGCGTACAGCTCCACTGGTAACTTACTAGTGATTCACCATCTGCTCATCAGAATCCGATAGGCTTTCCAGTCCAGCCCCGAGGGCGCTAATGTCCACACTTGAAAGTATATCAATAAGCCCCGAAGGCGAGGTGTGTCGGCCCCGAAGGCAAGGTTCATCGGCCCCGAAGGCAAGGTATGTCGGCCCCGAAGGCAAGGTTCGTTAGCCCCGAAGGCAAGTGCATTGGCCCCGAAGGCAAGTGCGTTGGCCCCGAAGGCAAATGCGTAGGCCCCGAAGGCAAGTGCGTAGGCCCCGAAGGCAAGTACGTAGGCCCCGAAGGCAAGTACGTTGGCCCCGAAGGCAAGTATGTAAGCCCCGAAGGCAAGTGCGTTGGCCCCAAAGGCAAGTGCGTTGGCCCCGAAGGCAATTGCGTTGGCCCCGAAGGCAAGTGCGTAAGCCCCGAAGGCAAGTGCGTTGGCCCCGAAGGCAAGTGCGTTGGCCCCGAAGGCAATTGCGTAAGCCCCGAAGGCAAGTGCGTAAGCCCCGAAGGCAAGTACGTTGGCCCCGAAGGCAAGTATGTAGGCCCCGAAGGCAAGTACGCAGGCCCCGAAGGCAAGTACGTTGGCCCCGAAGGCAAGTATGTAGGCCCCGAAGGCAAGTACGCAGGCCCCGAAGGCAAGTCCGTTGGCCCCGAAGGCAGGTACGTAGGCCCCGAAGGCAAGGTGCGACAACCACAACGACCAACTGCCCTTTACTGAAAAATAATTTAAATTATACTGAAGGCAGTCTGTGTAAAGTAGCCCCGCAGGCATGTGCTGTAACACATAACACATAATATAACTCCTCAGGCATGTTCTATCAGCTGTGTGCCCTGCAAGCTGATCCGTTACGCAGCAGGCATACGCTATACGTACTGCAGCCCCTTAAGGTATGCGCTCTGTCGCCCCGGAGACGTGTGCTATAATTTGCGTTGGAGCCCCTTAAGACATGTGTTCTGTAGCCCCTTAGGCATGTTGGCTTATCTGCGCTGTAGCCCCTTTAGGCATGTTTTGAAACTTACCAGTAGCCCCGCAGGCATATGCATGAATTGGCACTGAAACCCCTTAGGCGTGTCTTACCACTGAGCCATAGGCCCCTGTTAGGCATTTCCCTGAAACTAATCTGCAACCCTGCAAGTCAATGTATTAGTTTGTACTGAAGCCCCTAAGGCATGTTACATTTACTGTTCTGTACTCTGCACTGTTCTGCCGTGCAGCCCTGCGCCAATATGCGTTAATTTGTATGAAAGCCCCTTAGGCATGTGACATATACAGTAAGTGTACCCCACTTTAGGTATTTAGCTAAAACTGATCTGCTGTGCAGCCCTGCTGGCGCATGCATCAATTTGTTCTGAAGCCCCTCAGGCATGTGACATTTACAATAAGTGTACTTCACCTTTAGGTATTTCCCTGAAGCTGACCCATGGCCCCGCAGGCATATTTATTTCTATTTTGTTTTTACCTCAACAAATATCAAACCAAAATATCACAAATGAGTCACTCCCAAAATACCGTTATGTTCTCATATTATACACCCTGTTCATCTCCACCATATGAATTATTTGCAATATTATCATTACCGGTCCACCAGTACCATTCCACCCCGACATCCTCTTTAATATGTTATTTTTCTCCAGAGTAACATTTAAATCTTGATTCAACAGCCGGGCTTTAGCTCCCAAATTCACAAGAAACAATTTTACTCTTCTCAGACCAGGGCGCGTTTGGAACCCTCGTAACATTAGTTTTAAGATACCTATGTTAATTATCACCACCACGTCTTATACTTTGTATACTTGACGTTCATTAAGTGTACTGTGTAAGTACCTACTTTGAATAAATATATTTTGACTTTGACTCTTTAACTATAAAAGTTAAATCTTAAACTTTGCATCATTCTTGTAACTCCTTGCACCACATAAGATGACTGTATATAAATCTCCTTGCACTAAAAGGTGCCATTGCCTTTTACAAACTTGCCAATCTCCTTTATTTTCCCTCAACAACAATGATAATTTCCCATTTCCAAAAATTTGGCATCCTCCTTTATTTTTCCTCTAAACAAAATGATGACTTTCCTTTTGCAACAATGGACATTCTCCTTTATGTTTCCTTTTGCTTTTGCCACTTATCCTCTTTGACTAAACTTTAGTCACCACAGAGTCCTCATCCATTACAATTAAATTGGAATTTACCAAAATTACCACTTAATTCTTTTTGCATTTATTTGCTAACACGACTGCAAGATATGCAACCCGGACTCGGCCCATATGTTATATAGACATCATTCCATTCCATTGTTATTCAAGGTGCAGGATAAGCAACCACCATAAGATAATATGCCACTAGCTTTTGGTCTTGGCCAGAGAACATTGCGAAGACCACACTAAAACTCAAGAATTAATTTATTAATTACACCTGTAAAATTAAAAATATTATTATCTTGGCAAACCTTTGCTATCTTAACAGACATAAGCCCGTACATAGCACCATAACCATGGTACCCCAGGTGTGAGTACCATCACTGATGTGATATCTCTCTTTTCCTTCAGTCTCTCTGCATAATGAGAAATCATATGCTCTATCAGGCAATAAAGCACACCGCTCCAAACAGCCACTGTGCAATACTTGAGACAGACAACACACTTATTATTAAATACCAACTTCAGTTGAACCGGGTCTCAAAACCTGTCATATCACCATCATAATTCACACCCAAATCCGCTAACCCATTCTTCATCCAGGCAGATTTGATATTATTTCAATTCACATTTTCCGAACAAAGGTACCTATCTATGCCACCCAATCTTTATATATAATGTACTTACTCAATTATATACTTTAGCCCTTCAAACATGTATAGATCTGATATTATTTATACTAAACGGCTAAACTGTAACTTACTTATTATTTTAACTGGGTATGCGTTCACTCTACAAATGCAATTTTCACTTGTAAGGACCTTTAATGGGTTATACTTGCTTTAATGGAATGTATAATATTACAGTTACTTTTGACCTCTGTTCATTTACTCAAACAATATTAGGTATATGTGATTCACATAACTCTCAGAATAAATTGAATATTCACTATCAATTTAGGTACAAGATTATCAATTAAACTAATTTCCAACTAAATAAATTAGTAAATACCTCTTCAATAAGTTACATAATACTTATACCCTGTTATGTAGTCGACCAACTACCATACCAACCTATTATAGCTTTGACTTAACTCTTTAAATATCTCATAGGTAGATCATGTTATGAACTACCTACCAGTGTAATTCACTATGATCTTTCACATAAAACTTAGATACTTAAGTACTTAATGTAAGCAAGTACAACCTGCAAGTACTTACTTATCTCCCTCTGTAGGTATGGTCTATCTATTTATTATACTAGTTATCTTTAGACCTTTAGCTCGCCAACCCGCATTGGATCAGAGTGGTGGGTCTAAGCTCTAATTCCCTCTCTCCTATGAAAGTGGAGGCCTGTGCCCAGCAGCGGGACGTTAATGGGCTGTAGTCATAATGGTAGATACCTTTATAACCTTTAATCATTTCTTTCAAATAAATATTTTAATAAACTCACCGTTTCCATGTACCCTACACACAGTACCACTAGGTAGGTCTCTCTCCAGGCACTTTACATGCTGAATGGAATTGATATAGTAGTAAAACCTCATACCTCATTGACCTTTGGTAATTTGTATGCAAGTACTTGATAAGTACTAACTATTCCATTGATACCTCTTTTTAAGTTTTCCATGCCAACTTTCCAATGCAATTCCGATTGCCAACCCACGTAGGTATTTATGTACTTACGATCATTTCACAATACGAGTTGTAGCACTCATTTATCCTTCTTGTATTTTATAGTTCAACCTTCCGTCATGACAACAATTAATAATTCTTTTCTTTTTTTTTGCTTCACGTATTACGTCACGGTCATGGCGTCATAACATCTTGAATTACAATTTGTACCATTTTCAGGATAGGTCCGGATAAACAATTAATTAGCACGTGAAATACATTATCCCTCTTCTGAGATATTAAATCCAAACACGGTTTATCCATTTTAATACTTTAATTCAGCAATTATTTACACAGACACGTCACTCGCGTTATGCCATCGTCATCACTGCTCGAGAGCAGTGTTGCCAACCTAGATTAATCAGGCAATGATACCATGTACGAATCGTTTTTAAGTTTCCCTCTAACACTACCTGCTGAATTTTTACGGGTCGAGTGCTCAAACCTTCTTTGAAACTTGAGATAAGCACGTTCCAAATGCAAACTGACTGAGCTCTATTATTCTTACGAGTGACGGCTTTATTCTAAAAATAACATCCAATATATTTAGTTTGTAATGAAAGAAATTCGAGAACTAAATGTGTATTTCGCTGACGACGTAATACTACAAAACAGTGACGCTCTACAAAATTGCATTAATAAAAAGTAAGCATCTTGAAAGTAGATATACAATGAAGCGGCAAAACGCTTGTTGACGACTATGCACCAAAATAATACTGATTCATAATAACATAACCTCGGTCAATGTTACTGCAATGTCAGTATTTTGCTCAAGGCTTGCTGAAAAGTTTGTTTTCGTCGTCAATTTATATTCGATTGTAGCTTTTCCGCATTACATGCTGCTTATTGCAGCTGACTTCGTGTTCAATGATTTTGTGATTTAGTCGTAGGTGGGCCTTGGTAGGTCAAGCAAACTTCTCCATCTGAAGCAGTCCGAAGCAACTTCCTTCCACTCTTCAAAAACCTTCTTATCCACTCCACTCCGTCAATCCACCGGTCTTTAAATCTTCCTTGGCCTCTACGACCCTCGGGGTTTGCTGTGGAAATCCTAACTGAATATTTACACGGGATAAAAAGCTGGTGTCCTTTGTCTACTTCTATGATGCATGCATACTGCCAATTTACTTTGATATTGGTAGCAAGCGAACTACCTGCTAAATAAATCCATATAAATATTATAAATGCGAAAGTTTGGATGTATGGATGTATGTTTGTTACTCAATCACGCTCCAACGGATGAACGGATCTGGATGAAATTTGGCACAGAGATAGATTATAGTCTGGAATAGCACATAGGCTACTTTTTATCCCGGAAAATTAAAGAGTTCCCGCGGGAACCGAAAAACCTCAATCCACGCGGACGAAGTCGCGGGCATCAGCTAGTTATACATACATTAAGATTCATTCATATTTTATTCCGTAAAAATCTGTGATTTTCCGGCATAAAATACTTTTTATGACGGAAAATTACTGAGCTAAATTAATAAGCTATTGCATTGTCAAAATCGTTAGAGCGGAATGTCGCATGTATAATAGTAGTATGGCTAAATATAATTATTAAAATGAATAATAATATTATGAACATCGGAAACATTTTTTTTACAACTAAGAAGTTTTAAGATTAAACTGAAGAAGTCTGCAG
The DNA here is from genome assembly GCA_917051295.2 of Erebia ligea. Classification (NCBI taxonomy): domain Eukaryota; kingdom Metazoa; phylum Arthropoda; class Insecta; order Lepidoptera; family Nymphalidae; genus Erebia; species Erebia ligea. Next base: position 8,746,416 of record OU785241.1, read on the forward strand.
CCGTTGAACAAGTGGCTCATTTCAGTGCGCAGACAGACCTCCATTAGAGGACAATGCCCGGAGCAATAAACTAGTAGCACTCGCATACCTACAACACAGCGTAAGTATACATTCGTACAGTGGGTCGATGCCCAAATGATATTCCCGGTTACCTTGACAGTTGTAGCACTGAGGCTTGTATTGATAATACCGATATCAGCTAAGAACAGATTATCAAGTATCGGTCCTAAGCATAAATTGACTGATACGTGAGAGCCTGATCTTGCCTAGATGCCGATTTATTAATATGGGCCCTAGAGATGCTGTATTCTCATTTCTCACCTATGGTTGAGAGAGGTTTGAAACTGCATACAAGTTTGACATTATTTTATATAGGAAACTAGCTGATGCCCGCGACTTCATCCGCGTGATTTGAGGTTTTTTGGTTCCCGCGGGAACGCTTTAATTTTCCGGGATACAAAGCCTATGTTTTATTTCAGACTATCATCTATCTCTGTGCCAAATATCATCCAGATCCGTTCGGCCGTTGAAGCGTGATTGAGTAACAAACATCCATCCATCCATTCCATACATCCATCCATACATTCATCCATCCCACCATCCATCCATCCATTCAAACTTTCACATTTATAATATTATATGTAATACATATACATACATTAAATAGTATAGAAATGCTGCCAGTTTCCTACGTCACGTGACACGTCCCTTTTACACCGCAGCGTTGCTTTGCCTAAACTCTAGAATCTAGATGCTTCCGTCGAACGACTGGTAGGAATGGACGTATCTCGTTAGACTGTGCCTACAGTCTACGTACACAGGTAGTATGCGAATGTCTGCGATACGAGTGAGCCTATAATGATGCAGTTTATAATCTACGCTCATTGCCTCGCCTGCAAAAAGGATTGCATTAAATCGATGTGTTGGAATTGCCCATACAAATATTATTGTTTTTCTTGCAATAATTATAAACTAAGGATTTTAATTTAACGTTTCTTCACCAGCCGTTGTCTTAAGTTATTTGACTACTTTAAAGTCCAATGTCTACCTATGTGTGCTTTTTTGATAGAATAGAATAGAATAGAATAGAATAGAATAGAAATGATTTATTTCATGTAGGACAACTTGTGCCACTTATGATAAGTCGTAAGAATCTACCACAAAACTCAACAAAAGATGTGCACAAAACTCTGTCCTAAAAGTTGCACGCTATCCTTTTCATCCGTGCGGAAAAAGACCACACAACGCTTAAACCTGTCCACAATTGGGGCTGATCCTGTAGTGCACAATCTCTAAACTAAACTAAAATTAGAGCATTACAAATATTGCTAACCCTTTCATAATACTCCCTACGGAAAGGGACGGAACTAGATTTAAAGCTGCCATTTTAGTTTAGTTTAGAGATTGTGTTACACAGAATCAGCCCCAGTGACTATTTAAGTTTAGACACTAGTTAGAACTATCTATTGAATTATTACTTCTTCTTTCTTGGTTTTTGGCTTTCAGTGAATTATTACTTAAGTACTTATCCTTTTGTCACTATAAAAGGTTTTCTAGTGACGCCAGTTATTCTTAGTCTTATAGTTAGACATAATCGCAGACACAGAGTAGCTAAGACTGTTGCACGGTGCACCCAATCTCTAAACTAATTTGATAGATCTAAATCCAGCGCTATCCTTTTCCTTAGGAAGTATTATGAGAGCATAGTAATGTAGGTAGTAGGTACTAGGTACCTATTCATTATTCAGATTGTGTGAAGTGAATTGGACACAATAGTAGTATTCACTAATCAGTATCCAATTTTTTTCATTTTGCTTTTACTTACTGGCAATTATAAAGCCGTCGTCACACGCGCGGGTCACGTTCGTGATTCGCATGCGCCATAATGCCGCGCGCACACTTCCGGCATCGAGCAGGGCGGCCCACGCGGCCTGCGCACCAGACAATGTGGCACTAAATTAGATAAATACGCCGATATATCGAGCCGAGCGGGCCATCGTGGACATAAACAGGCATATTTTATTAGCCGGCGAATAATTTATTATCCAACTAGAACTCTCGGCTTTGAAATTAACATTTTGCTATTGCTTTGAATTAAATTCCATTGTCATGTTGTGAATATACGAAATAATTATCTACTCACATTGTAGAGCTGCAGACGTCAGGTTAAAAGAGTTAAGATACCTTGAACTTGTGTGGTGAGTGATTATTATTAATATTGATCTAAGGCCACGATTACACGTCTTGTCTGTTTTACTCATGTAAGTCGCTTATCTTATAAAAGTTATAAGAATTACTTACGAAGTGTAAACGGTCTTATATACCATACAAATTACAAATATTAGTTATTAAGTTAGTTTACGAACGCTTCTTACGTAAAAACTTGCAGCCTAATTGAGGCGTTACGGGTATCTAGAGTCTAAATCAGTTAAAAAGCATTAAGAGGGGCAGTGCATTAGCGTGCATTTTCCTTCGACTGTATCATCAATTTGTCACCTAGGTCCATCAAATGATACGGCATAAAAATGTATTCGTACGTGATCATACGGCATTCCAATCCTGATGTTGGTTATTTATCAAAAAGTTACTAACTACTACTTATGTACTCTAGTTATTCCCCTAAAACCTTTCCACGATTCGAATTATAAATGTCATCAAATACTAACACCATTCTTAAGCAATGATTAATTAAGTATGTTCGATTAAACCTGCTTAGCAATCATACAGTGTAGAAAAATAGACTAGTAGCGTTTGTCGCTGTAAACTATAAATATTATTGAGTAATACCAGAGAGGTTCGTGTTGACGATGTTTACACTCTGGTCTTCCGCCTATTAGTTAGCTGGAATCATAAACATATGCACATGTGCACAATGTGGCAAATATACTAAGTGGCCCTGTGGCCTGTTGGTATATTGGCCGAGTGTTTTTGGTCCATGTAATGAAGGCCTTTACCAAGATGTTAAATGCTCGTTTAAACACTATACTCTAAATTGTGTAAAATATATTAAGTAGGTAATCAAATTATATCAAATCAAATAAATATTATAAATGCGAAAGTTTGGATGGATGTATGGATGGATGTTTGTTACTCAATCACGCCCCAACGGCTGAACGGATCTGGATGAAATTTGGCACAGAGATAGATTATAGTCTGGAATAACACATAGGCTACTTTTTATCCCGGAAAATTAAGGAGTTCCCGCGGGAAACGAAAAACCTAGATTCACGCGGACGAAGTCGCGGGCATCAGCTAGTAAATATTATAAATGCGAAAATTTGGATGGATGTATGGATGTATTGATGATTGTTACTCAATCACGCCCCAACGGCTGAACGGATCTGGATGAAATTTGGCTCAGAGATAGATTATAGTCTGGAATAACACATAGGCTACTTTTTATCCTGGAAAATTAAAGAGTTCCCGCGGGAACCGAAAAACCTCAATCCACGCGGACGAAGTCGCGGGCATTAGCTAGTTATTATTTTGCTTGGTCTTTATTTGAGCAGAGTGGTAGTTTGTAATGTAGCATCCCGAGCTGGTCGACTCTCCGGACTACGGTGACTCCAAACGTACATTAGTTTCTGACCTGTTCGATCGCTAAGCTGTGGTAATAATAAATAGTCTCCAAAGACCGGTGGCAGCTGTTTGGTTTGGTAAGGCGTACACCCACTACCCAGACGACTCTACGCTGGGTCGGAAGACGCAGGTTCATTAACATGGGGCGCGGCAAGGTCATCGGGCCATATGTTACGCGAACGCTACTTTTAGGGCTAGAAAACTTTCTGTATTATAGTTATACATGGACGACTTGTTGGATTCCACATTAAGCTCTACAAGTTGTGATACAATCGGTTTTTGTGAATGGATCACTTTTGGATCTGGGTCCTCTTATTTTTGGCAATATTTGGACCCAGAATGCCATTTTATTCAATTAGTTTAGACGACCTCCCTGCGCTGTTGTCTTAACATGGGAGGTCCCGGGTTCGATCACCGGCAGAATAAATTTGGGAATATATAATTTCTATATTTTCTCTGGTCTGGGGCTTGCCTGCTGGGAGGCTTCGGCCGTGGCTAGTTACTATCCTACCGGCAAAGACGTGCCGACAAGCGATTTAGATTTCCGGTACGAAGCCGTGTAAAAAACCTATAAAGAGTTTAATATAACTGTCATACCCTTAACAGAATAGCCATCTTAGACTGCATCAGCACTTACCGTCAGATGAGATCGCAGTCAAGGCCTTACTTGTAATTGATTTAAAAAAAATAAGTACTTAAGTAGTTACTTATTTACAATAATTACGGGACTCGAGATTAGTTAGCTATTCTGTCAGTCAGTAAAGTTCGACCTGTACGTCTATAGACCCTATTTTTTATAGGATCATCGTCAGTGGAGTGTCGCGGTTGAATCAATCATTTATTAAAATACAATTGAAGTATTAGGTTTAACCTTGTTTGTACGCGGTTCGACGCGGCCTATTCGGCCGTGACATCCGTTATTGCTCACGTTTTGCTAACTACTATTGCTATCTCCAAAGTACGTCTGCGTTTGCGGCTGTAGGTGACTTTGCTTGGAAGGCTCTATTTCCTTGATACGCCTTTTATTTAGCATAACAACACAATAATCATCATACTAATATTATAAATGCGAAAGTGTGCTTGTTTGTTGGTTTATTGGTTTGTCCTTCAATCACGCCGCAACGGGGCAACGGATCGACGTGATTTTTGGCATGGATATAGTTGAGGACCTGGAGAATGACATAGGCTACTTTATATCCCGGAAAATTAAGGAGTTCCCGCGGGAATCAAAAAAACTTAAACCACGCGGACGAAGTCGCGGGCATCAGCTAGTACCTAATTAATATCGTTACATGCGGTAGCGAAGCATCAACGCTTTAAGGGCATGAAGGCGCGTTAACCTCGTGCGAATGCATTGGTGTGCTAAAGGGGATTTAATGTATTTGGTATTGTAGAGACTGAGACTCCACATAAAATATATCAAAAGTGTCGTCTCACTGTATGCCGTAATTACCTACTCTGTGACGCAATATTTGAAAGTAGCGTGACGTAATGGCAACATACCTTATCCGATTCTCAAAAGACTATTTCACTTCACAATAAAATATAGTTCCTCATCATATAGTATAAACCTTTCCCGATGAAAGTCTCCCAAATCGTGGTCAACATTTGCGGTTACGGCCCGTGTCTTGTGATGTAACCGAATAGCCCTCTAATAAGTTCAGGCCAAACCATTTTAATAGGGACCCTCATTACCGATTTGGGGCCCAAAGGATTGGATTCGATTTCAGTTGGTTAACTTCTAGTTATCCACTGCCCATTATTCCCTGGGAACTAGAAAGGTAGATATTAGGTTGAGAATACAACGAAATAATAATTTCGGTTATCGGATGAAATTTATAAGGGTATCGCATGTATTTTTTTTACATTATGTTCCTACTCGGTCGCAAATCACGATCTTATAGAGTAAAAAGTAAAGCCTCTCTCACTCAGTGGCTGACTCTTCACCACCCAGCCCAAATCCTGAACCTGAGAACCTAATTGGCACAAGAGTTCCCCTTATAAATGTAGACAGTGAATAAGGCTGAACTTCCGGCCGGTCAGGATCCGATGGGACGGGGAATCTTGAATCTCGTGTTGATCAGCGATTGCTTATGTGAACAGGGATATAGATTTGTACAAAATAACTTGTAAGTTAATAGATTGTATGTTCAACAGTTAAAGCTGGAGGCATTCCTAGCAATGTAACTATTACTTTATGTAAACTCACTCTCACTAATTGTAATTTATTTATTTTTGGGAAAATCTGTAATTGGCTATTATTCCTTTTTTTAGTGTCTTAGTATTATCGGTTGTTTGAAACGCTGTTGATTTTCCTTAAAAATAAAAATAAACATTTTGGAAGCTGGGACCTCCAGCATACGTTACTTAAAACACCTCCAAACCCTCTTCTTTTGTTTTATTTCAAGAGTCGATTATGGTGCGTGACAGCCCTATCCTATAATTGATTTTTAAACGAAATATTCTGTGATTAAATAAAAAGTTTTGGCAAAGGAACGTAATTAGGTGCAAAATCGTTATAACGGAGTAACTACTTGAAACTTAGCGTATCGACGCGGCGGCGGCACCCAAGGCTAAGAACGTCTGAGTAGTGTTGCCGTCTCTTACACTAAACCTGGATAATCCATTAAAAAGTTCACTTCAGTAGTTGGTTAGGTAAACTTTATTAATTTACAAGTTGATTCAAGTTTTTCTCATAGTAACTATGACTACCTGAATAGTAAATGAGAAGGATCTATGGTCTAGACTCTAGAGTCTAGACTCTAGAAGGAATATCTTATCATTTTTGTTGGCGGACTTCACACAACTCAAAATGTTCTCAATACATTATATATAGAACTATCAGAAATGCAGGTTTCTTCACGAAGTTTTCCGTAATAGTTACATTACAACAAGTAGGTAGGTAGTATTAATTTTGTAAGTAGTAATTGCATAAAACGCCCATGACTCCAAATCCTCCAAATAGTCAAGTCAAAGTATGTTTATTTAAAATAGTTACCTAACACAGTACACTTTTTAAAGGTCAATTATGCAAAGTATAAGACGTGATAGTGATAATTAACTAAGGTATCTTAAACTAAGCTACTAGGTTTCCAAACGCGCCCTGGTCTGAGAAGAGAACTCAAGAACACCCCAAGAACAAACACAGCCGGGGGTTTTTTATTACCACAATCTCACAAAACATATCAGGAGACAGTTAGAACCATTCATTTTCATGCTATTTATTATTTAACTAATCCTTTAGGTACATGATAATAGGATTTTCAATAAGAGGTCTTAACGACTGTACTATCACCGCTATCAAAATTCTCACTAACAACTTAAGTCATTCACGTTAGGTACTATGTTCATTTGTAAATACTATCTTATTTGTTCTAATTATAAAAAATATAAATCGAGTAGCAAAATATAGTTTAACCTCCGATTAATCAGTCATCATGGTCGCTCTACTCTGAGCCAGAAATGAGCAGGTAACTAATCAAAACTTTCCCAGAACCAACCACACAACCGTTTCATGCATCCAATTTTCATAGAAAACTCACTTTGAAGTTCGTGGTTATTTTTCCTTTTTTCAAGTAAAAAGCATAGTTCCAAAAAGTTCCAATGCAAGGTCGGTAGGTAAAGGTACATCTACAAGTCGTTTACTCGCCTTTATTGATTGCTACTTCTTGGAAAGTCTGTGCATGTCTTTGGATAAAAACTTATTAAAAAAAACCGGCCAAGTGCGAGTCGGACTCGCGCACCGAGGGTTCCGTACAAACCTGTAGTAAGTTTCTAAGTAAGTAAGTAAGTTTCTAGTAAGTAGTTTATTAAAAAAAAACTACTTACTAGATCTCGTTCAAACCAATTTTCGGTGGAAGTTTGCATGGTAATGTACATCATATATTTTTTTTAGTTTTATTATTCTCTTATTTTAGAAGTTACGGCCTATACTTAAGTTAATGTTGACCAACATTTTACCACTTTGGAAGTGTCTCTCGCGCAAACTATTCAGTTTAGAAAAAAATGATATTAGAAACCTCAATATCATTTTTGAAGACCTATCCATAGATACGCCACACGTATGGGTTTGATGAAAAAAAAATTTTTGAGTTTCAGTTCTAAGTATGGGGACCCCCAAAATTTATTGTTTTTTTTCTATTTTTGTGTAAAAATCTTGATGCGGTTCACAGAATACATCTACTTACCAAGTTTCAACAGTATAGTTCTTATAGTTTCGGAAAAAAGTGGCTGTGACATACGGACGGACAGACAGACAGACAGACAGACAGACAGACAGACAGACAGACAGAGATGACGAATCTATAAGGGTTCCGTTTTTGCCAAATTTGGCTACGGAACCCTAACTAGATGATGCCCGCGACTTCGTCCGCGTGGATTTACCTTTTTTGATTCTCGCGGGAACTCCTCCATTTTCCGGGATAAAAAGTACCCTATGTCCTTCCCCGGGATATACCTCTATACCAAATTTCAGCAAAATCGGTTGAAAAGATGGGCCGGGAAACCGTAGCAGACGCAGAGATAGACACACTTTCGCATTTATAATATTAGTATGGATGTTGTTTTATCAAGTTATATTTTAACCACAAGTAAGTTATGTTTGGTTGTATGAACCTAAAAAATTTTAGTGCTTTGTTTTGAATTCTGGATAAAAAACTGACTGACACAATTCCAACGAGATCTTTAAAACCTAAAACCTCACACGAAAAAAATGAGGGATAAAACTATTCGACAGTAGCCTAGCTAACCGCTTGAATTCCTCGTAAATCTCTGAATGTTGGACAGGTCAGCTACACTTTGGCTGCCTCTTCATTGGAACGTAACGGACCGGAGACTTCTGTGCTTCAAATTTCGATCAATCAGATAACACTTGAGAGAAGACGTGATAACATAGTCACTGTGGAGATCACGTCTCGGCTAGCCCCGCCTGCTTAGGTGGATAAATGCAGAAAGTGTCTGGCATTGAACGGGTGCAAGAAACCAAGAATAGGTAACGTAAACGCTGCCTGCAAGATGCGTACCTAATGTATGTCCAACGGTTGATGCATAACGGCTTTTGATGATGATGATTATGTCGTGATGAATTTATCGCGTGGAAATAGTTATTCGTTTTTATATGGCATAGATTAATACACTACAAAATGCCCTGTTACAACATAGACGGAGAGCTGGCAACGAATTTCGGGAAGGTCCTCTTGGCAAGCTGAAATTGTGGAAAATATATAACTTCGTCAATTGGCGAATCCAGTCCTGTCTGTCTGGTAGAGCGTTTGCGGTTATTTCGCTACTACGCAGCAACATTTGCAAAAAAATTATTAAAAAAAATTTTTTTTGGCAGCTTGTTTTTTTTTTTTTTTTTAATTTAGTACTTATGGAATTCGAAAGAAAAATCCCAGACGTTTTTGTCGGTATTAAAGTATTACCAGACCTCTTCAAATAAAATTTCCAAAAAATATACTTTTGGCAATCTGAAATTTTAATCACGTATTTATTGAGTAATTTCAATAATACCTGCAAATCGCCAGACAAATTTTGCGGTTTTAAACAATTCCCAGACGTGAATAAAGTTTTCAAATGAGTACGACATACGAAATAACCGCAAACGCTCTACCAGACTGGCAGGACTGGATTCGCCAATTGACAAAATTATGTTTTATAACAATTTCAGCTTGCCAAAAGGACCTTCCCGAAATTCGTTGCCAGCTCTTGGACCAACACTGTCAGATATTATGTCTGCGATAATATTTCCCCCAAGTGATGACGGTGTGGTCCTAGAATAACGTATTGTGACAGATATGGCAAATTAGCTATTTATGTTGTACATGAATTCGATGACAAGTCTGCCACAGAAATAGCCAGCTGTTTCTGTTTATCACACGCGTAAACGTATTGAATGCATTCGAGTTGACATTTCATAAATAGGTTGGAATGGAAACTTTTTGATCGGCTATCTTTTATTAATGAGACGTCTAGGTATGTTTAATTAAATACGCTTTGAATTTTAACGATACGCTACAAATTAAAAAAAGAAATTCATTTTGCAGTCAGTGCTATTGTTCGTTGCTGAATGCTGTTCTATAGATAAGCATACATTACAGCCGAATACTGAAAGTTGGAACATAAAATAATTGACGTCATGTGACATGTCCACCTCGAATAATAAACCCGTTTTATGACGTATATATTGCAAAGTTAATACAATATTTGGTTGAACCCTAAATAGGTTAATTACTTATACACAAACAGACAGGTAGACACACTTTCTCACAGTAATAATATTTTAAGTAAGTAGGAACTCCATTGATACAAATCTCAACTAGATAAATAAATTCAGCTGTCAATAACAAAACATTACATTGATAAAAAAACAAACGTACAATTTAAAAACAAGATTAGGTACAATGAGCGTCATATAAAATCTCATAACGCTGGCGATTGCCGGCCCATGTTGTAGTACTTATAATGTGTTTATAAATACTTTCTTATCGCTAAGTGTCCAGCCTTGCGCGATATAAAGCAGCGTTTGCTGGAAGTTTTCTTTTAATTTCGATGACAAGTTAATACTATAATCTCACCTGGTGGTTAATGATGGAGGAGGTGAAAATGGGAATATAGGCTAAACTGGAAGGTTTTTTTCTATCCACTACAAGTTAGCTCTTGACTGCGATCTCACCTGATGACAAGTGATGATACAGTCTAAGATGGTAGTGGGCTAACCTGTTAGGGGCATGGCATTTATATTAAACCCATACCTCTATTCGGTTTCTACACGGCATCGTACCGGAACGCTAAATCACTTGGCGGCACGTCTTTGCCGGTAGGGTGGTAACTAGCCACGACCGAAGCCTCACACCAGGCCAGACCAGGGAAAATTCAGAAATTATAAATTCCCAAATTGACCCTGCCGGGGATCGAACCCGGGACCTCCGCACGTTAAGACAACAGCGCTTTACACTGCGCCACGGAGGTCGTCGAAAATGTCGTCGAAAGGTAGTTACTGATATACTCGTTATTTGTTTATATGCGGTAGGTACTGTTGCGCGTCTTCGGGCCTGAAGTGGGAAGCCTCCCATCAGACCTGAGAGACAATTTAGAAATTATGGATTGCACCTGCAGAAAATCAAACCCTTTTAACATATAAAACACCAGTGTTCAGTGTTGAGGGACAAGTGGCCTAGTTGCGACAACGCGTATCAGTCGATTGCGATTGTTAAGCAACGTTGACCCAAGTCGGTAACTGGATGGGTGACCGAATTTCGCATTTTCGTTCCCTCCGTTCCGGAAAGCACGTTAAGCCGTTGGTCCCGGGTATTATCACTTACATCTGATAATAATCGTAACAAAAACCTTAGAGTTTAAATACTCTGAGTCGAGTCGTGGGACTGACCTGGGAACCTACCGCATTATTATTCTAAGAAAACCTCTGCCATTATGTGATTAATGGAATGAGGTCACGACCCTCAGCAATGGGTAATACGACGCAGAGAAAGAGAGAGTTCAGTGTTCACCACTATGCAGGAAGGTTGGACACTGCACGTTCCTTTTAGAATATGGGTGTGGTTATTTTATCAACTAAGTAAATTTACTTTCAGCAAAGTATTTAGTTAGATGATTTGCATGTTTAAAAATGATATCGCTGCGACGTAAAAACTACAGAAATAAACGTTTATTTATCTACAAGGTCTTACAAGCTTATCTTCAAGTCCTTTCCACCAAAGGTTGCCTGTTTGGTATTGGTGGTAGCAATAAAGCCGCATTTCCATGTCCTTAATAATGTTACTTATTTGCTATTACTTAATGTTACTTTTGTTTCTTTGGGATGCAATAATGCGTACTTTTTCTGCTGTCAGTTACTATCTTCAAGTCCTTTCGTACCTGGGTGCCATAAGAGTCTGCTGGTATCAGTAGTATGTGCATGACTATTAACTAGTTACTTGTCTTCGAATGAAGAATAACTTGGTCTTTTGCTTAGATCCTCTATAATCTAAGTCTATAAAGTCTAAAAGTCTGTATAGAGTCCTGTAAGAGGTTACTAATAGCAGTTAGGCCACCCTTATCTGACTTTTTGATTGTAACTTTTGTTTCGATTGGTTTTACATGCGTCTCGTCATTATTTATGGCCGTTTATAAGCAACTAGCGCACGCCCGCGACTTCGTTCGCGTGGCATAAGTTTTTGATTCCCACAGGCACTCCTTAATTTTCCGGATTAAAGAGAAGCCTATGTCACTCTCCAAGTCCTCAACTATACCCATGCAAAAAATCACGTTGATCCGTTGCTCTATTTCGGCGTGATTGAAGGATAAACTCTCTATTTGACGTCCTTGGGGATAGAATTCTCAAAAACTGTGTATCACGTATTTTTTCATTTCAAACCGAAATCCCAAACGCCAAGTTTCATGGCTACAGCTTCAAAAATGACGGACTTGAAAGTTACCCCTATTTTACCCCTTTGGGGGTCGAATTTCGAAAAATCCTTCTACTCTTCACAAAGAACACACCCTCCAAATTTCATGTCTCTAGGATCAGCGGTTTAGGCTGTGCGTTGATATATAAGTCAGTCAGTCAGTCAGGACTTTGAATTTTATATATATAAATATATAGAAGATAAGGTTTAATATTATTTGTTCCTTTGTAGGCAATAAGGCTTTTCTTCTTGATCATTCTTTGATTTAAATCTCTGAGATATCTACATTCGATTCTTCTCCAAGACTGTATTTTATAAGATTTGTATCGTGATTCGTGCTCGCGAGACATTTTGTCAGTTCAACTCTTAGAATAACTACCTAGGTAGTTATTCTAAGGTTCAACTTGTTTTCTTTTGTGAAAACATAGAGAGAAGGCAGCGATAATACCACCCGAGTGTGCGAGTCTAAAATACTAAAAACAAACGAACAAACAAACGACGTGACTGATTGAATCACAATTTCCTAGAATCATTTGCCTAGCCTAGCGTGCTTCTGTCCTTTATTACCTAACTCGTAGAGCTGTTATTGGGTTTATCCATGTGAACTTGCGACTACAAGTTGTTAATTAAGTACCTACTCACTTACCAATGGCAATTAGTTCAGAGCGTTTCAAAAGCACGCTGTTCTTATTTATGTCACTCGCCATTGTTTTGTTTTGCATTTCATTCGGCGTCGAGTTAATTAGGACGTATGCATAAGTTAGCAGAGGTCGTGATAATTTTATTGGACCGTATAATATTAAAGTTGAGATGGCACGGTATCGTGAATATGGAAATGACCGTAATTTCTAACTCATTAACGTTGTCAAAACGATGTCCTCCGATCGGAAAGCGTGAAACAAGTTGAAAGCCATTTACCGAGGCTGAGCAAAGAGAGAATCTCGCGTCTTCCTGAAAATTAATGAGAAATGCCGCTTACGACGTTTACGATCGCACCTCATTCCCACAATACGGCGTCGGTGGCGCGCCCGCGACCTGCCTGCCCGTCGACTAATGACTACAATACGAAATCGTAAAAACATGTTTGTCTTCCTCACACGGAGCCAACAATATCCTCTTCCATCTCGTTCTCACCGCAACCGAAGCGGCAACGTAGCGTTTTAGCTCGGATAAATTACATCCTATTAACTTCGTTCCGATGCTCGATTTACGCTTTAATGTCGCTTTCTGTAAGGATTAAAATTGCATAAGGACCTTTGTTTTCGGGTCCAATGTTTACTCAAGACTTTATTGCTTGTATTATAAAGTCCACGTTGGATTGTTGCGGGCGTGCGTTACAGCTTTTCGGTTTCGTCTGCGATTATTAATTTGCTGTCAAATAAAGGGGCCGCTCACTTGGGCGTGCGTGTCGGAGCAAATTTCTGCCATACTTCGGAATCGGTAGTGATTATTTTTTTTTGCCTTGACTGGATTCGCAGACGGACATTTTCGTAAACATTATTCTAGTTTCATAACGCTTGGAATGCCTTCTAATTAGCCTTTATCGTACTGCTTATTTTAAGTTTGAAGACATTTTTACGAGCCTTATATTAATCAAATTATTTTACAACGGCCATGATATTAAGTATATTTATTTCTTCCAATATAGGTAGGTAGTAAGTAGGTACCTATCTGATTTCGTGTTTATTGTAGTGAATACGTTATCATGTAGTCTCGAATACGGGTTTGTTTAAGATGTAAATATTGACCTTTGTAAGTACCCAACTAGGTACCTAAAAATTTAAATCGGATAGTTACTTAACTGTATAATTATGAATAACTAGCTGACTAGCTGATGCCCGCGACTTCTTTCGCGTGGATTAAGGTTTTTCGGTTCCCGCGGGAACTCTTTAATTTTCAGGGATAAAAAGTAGCATATGTGCTATTCCAGACTATAATCTATCTCTGTGCCAAATATCATCCAGATCCGTTCAGCCGTTGGAGCGTGATTGAGTAACAAACATCCATACATCCATACATCCATCCAAACTTTTGCATTTATAATATTTATATTATTTGATTCGTGATGTTAATCTTTTCGACAGCAAATAAAATAGGTAAGGGCTTGTCCTATTATGCTAAAGTTTGTGGAACAACTAAGAACTATTTTACTTAATTGCGATCGAGACCAAAACTTTCATCGTTAAAAAAATTGCGAGTTTGTATGGATTTTGTTACTACACTTACATATAAATATTTAAATTGACACCCACAACAAAAGATGAATGTAGAACAATGATAGCGGGCCGGTCCCATGTTTTTTTTCTAGGGCTGCCACTTGGTATGTTTTATGATTTCCCAAGATATTTGCCTAGTTTAAGGCTTTTTTAAATATACATAACTTAATATTTAAACGTTACAATAAAGACCTGCGTTTTGTTGCTACGAGTATCTTTGATAAAACCCCATTGGTGATGATTTAAAAGGATGTTTGACGACCTCCTTGGCGCAGTGTGTAGCGCTGTTGCCTTAAGGCGCGAGCGGAGGGTGAATTGCTCATACAAACGTAATACCAAAATAATTAGTAATTCGAGCATATTTCCTCCATATTATGCGCTTATTAAGATTGAACTTGTATTTATCTAGGTCCCTGGATAATTATTTTTCCAAAATACTTTCCCAAAATTAAATGTAAGCACATTGCGTTTTGCATGTTTTTGCGACATAAACGACATGTTTTCTCCTTATTTGTTTCATATTAAAACCAACGATATCTCACGTACTAATTGATCAGGAACATAGCCTATATTGTCAAGTTACAGAATAACAACACGAAGTTAAAAACAACAATTTTTCATTCATCATTTTTGGTATTCACGGAACAAGACTAAATGTATAAAAAATCCTGTACGCTCATATTGCTATCGCGCTTGCACGCGATCATGTGTCTTCAGCCAAATAGGGATAGCAATATACCGGCAAATTTATATTTGCGGTTCGAGTAGAAGTTGCGAGCGGTGGTCGCCGGTCCCTTAACGTGCGGAGGTCCCGGGTTCGATCCCCGGCAGGGTTTGGAAATTTATAATTTCTGAATTTCCCTGGTCTGGCCTGGTGGGAGGCTCCGGCCGTGGCTAGTTACCACCCTACCGGCAAAGACGTGCCGCCAAGCGATTTAGCGTTCCGGTACGATGCCGTATAATAACCGAATAGGGGTATGGGTTTAATATAACTGCCATGCCCCTAACAGGTTAGCCCGCTACCATCTTAGACTGCATCATCACTTACCATCAGGCGAGATCGCAGTCAAGGGCTAACTTGTAGTGGATAAAAAAAAAATGTCTAATATATCAACGGTAAGTAGGTATAACCCAATCCAGATGCTATTAGATAGTAAAAATAGGTTTATCTCTTTTCCTCTTATGATTACAATCACTCGAGATAAAAGGGTATAATGCTAACTGACATCCTAATAGTATCTGGATATGATATTACCTAATATTCAATACAGAACTGCGTGGTTTTTTGACAGCTACGGTATGTCGATTGCCATTACCACTACACTAATTGGCTGATAGAATTTAAATGTGACTAATTCTGTTGTAAACAATCTCTTAATTAACAAGATAGACAGCTCTAAATATATTGCTATCCCTTTCACAACACTCCCTGCTGAAAGGGACAGCATTAGAGATTGTATAAAACAGAATAATAAGTAGCCACATTGTTGGATTGAATACATTGTTAACTAGGTACTAAAACTTCTATAAATTACAACAATTATTGAAATTATACATACTTAAAGGCTTCGGATATGGCTTGTAAAATGTAGAAATCGATTAGGGGTGTTTAATACATCTGCCATATATAAAAAAAATCATTACTTTCATGCAAAATGCAAGTGCCAATTTGCGGTTTTACAGCTGACAGCCCTATGTTTTTCTCCATAAGTCGAAAATACAAATATGAACGTGAGCCGTCGTCGACATGTATGTATGTGTGTCCGCTGATCCAATTTAACCTCATTCTTATTCAACACTCGGGTTCCAGGCCCCGGAACATTTCGAATGCATTAGGATTTTTATAAAGGTTCGCTATCCACTAAATAGGGCGAGGAAGTTTTTTTTTGGTTGGAAGTTTCGACTGCGCTTTTTCTTTTGATGCCGATGTCGTTTTTATGTTGCTGATTTTAGGTATCTGCCGTTTCGGTTCGTGTATTGCTAAATAACCGGCCAAGTGCGAGTTGGATTTCATGTCTACCTACCCACGCTTCAAGAGGTACAGCAAAAGACGCAGAAAAAATCACGTTTCTTGTATGGGGGCCGGGCCGGGCCCCCTTTAATTTTCAAATTTTTTTTTTTTTTTTGTTATAGCGGCAATAGAAATACACATTCTGTGAAAATTTCAACTGTCTAGCTATTACGGTTCATGAGATACTGCCCGCTGACAGACATACAAAAAGACGTACCTACTTACTTACGTCCGGACTGGTTAGGATTTGCCAAATCTACCCTTTAAAACTAGAGATTCCAAATCTATAATCTAAAACCTCAAACATTAAAGCGAGAGCATTATAAAACAGCATGCGACATTAGCTGTTTTGATTACATATTTTGTGGTCTGGCCGCGCGTCTTATCAGACCGAGTGTTTTGTGTCGAAAATATGTATCCACCCTTAACTCATCCCTGTCCATAGCAGTTGTTTATATATCGTTCCAGATTCTTTTTTTAAATCTTTATTCCATTTTAAAAATCCACTACTTGCTGTGTAGTATTCCAGCTTCATAGCATCGCATGAATTGGGATTTCCCCGCAACACTGGTTCCGATATCGCAATTAATGCCTCATGTGTTTACTCTTAAGCTTTTTGTACGGGATTCGTTTAAAAATACACTCACATACCGGAATATTTGCGGCGAAATTCCACATATTGTGTTATAGGTAGGTACTAGGTTTTATAAGTGCTTTGTGTACGATCGCTCTATCCGTAATTAAAAAATAAATAAAGGCCTTTTTTTTTGTTTTACTCGGATGCAGTCTTGCGATTTTTTTTGTTTTCTCGCTACGTTTGCTTACGAATTTGGTACAATCGAAGAATTCGCACGCTGCCGTAGCGAAACGTTGACGCTTTTTTGCCGTAAAGGACAAACATATCGCGTGCGAATTTTTTAGTTGTACCTATATCTATCATCATGTGGTGCCATAAAGTTTTTTAATTCCCGCAAGAACTAATTCGCTGGGATAAATAATTAATGTAGTCAATGTGTTAATTCAGGTTATAAGCTATCGCCATTCCAAATTTAAGCCAAATCGGTTTAGACACTGTGGCGTGAAGGAATAAACCAACATCTAAACACATTTCTAATATTAGTTAGATAATTTTATGATAAGTTTGCGATTGTTTCATTCTTGTAAATAACTGCAGATCCCGGAGATAATTGAAAGATCCCAGGTTCGTTACCCAAAATTGGTACGGGTACGTAATGCTGTAAACAACATTGCAGAATAATGCCATTGTTAAATTGTAGTGACGCTTTTTCAAAAGATTACCGAAGCTATTTCTTTTGTGCCCGTTTTGGCGAAAGTTCTGTCACATTAAAGATCATAGGTCACATTCCTTTTCACCCGCAATGCCTTAGTTAATACCTAAATCTTATACAGTGTCATTTTTCACGTATAATAACTGTCATCTTGGAATAGTTCACTACAAGAAGAAATTCTCGAAAATCCACTCAACTCATTCTCGAAATCGTCACTTACCATCAGGTGAGATCGCAGTCAAGGGCTAACTTGTAGTAGATAAAAAAAAACCAAAAGATTGTTCGTCACTAAGCTAGATTACGCACGCGACTCCTTCCGCGTCGATTTAGGTTTTTGGAATTTTCGTAGGAAATTTGTAATTTTCCGGCCTAAAAATAAGTCCATGTCCTTCTTCAAGATGCAGGTAAAATATACTAAGTCCAGGTAAAATAGCTATAAATGCCGTACCGGGTTAGGTACGCTATTTATAGATATTTTATAGGCATCAGGACATTCAAAGGTCGCCAATAATTAATACAGCCCAAGTGCGCGGGGGTGTAGACGACGATTAACTTCATCAGCTAGGCAGAACGAATTAATATGGTCTAGATTGTAATCTGTATCCTATACCTTTAGGGACAGAAGATAAGCACTAAACATTTATGTACATGTAGGTACTCAAATGCAATCTATTAAAAACCGATTTACGCCTTATCAGCATTTAACCCATACTGCTTTATGTTTAATATTAGAAATGCGAAAATGGATATTTTTTGGAAGACCCAAGTTATTTGAAATTGATGACCAGTGATTTTTTAGGGTTCCGTACCCAAAGGGTAAAAACGGGACCCTATTACTAAGACTCCGCTGTCTGTCTGTCTGTCTGTCTGTCTCCAGGCTGTATCTCATAAACCGTGATAGCTAGAAAGCTGAAATTTTCACAAATGATGTATTTCCGTTGCCGCTATAACAACAAATACTAAAAATTAAAAAAATATATATATTAATTAAGGGGGGTCCCCATACAACAAACGTGTTGCTTTCGTATTTTTTTGCTCAATATTAAAAACGGTAACAGGTAGACGGTTCAAATTTTCACAGAATATTAACTTGTATATTACCTTTCAAAATAAATAATTAAATATCAATAAAGTAAATATTAAAGGGGGGCTCCCATACAACAAACTTAATTTTTTGATATTAACAATAAACCTCTACAAACAAAGTTAGTTTTGCGGTTCATTTCGTCTTGTTTTTAATACGTCATAAATCGTACAACTTACTACAGGTTTGTACGGAACCCTCGGTGCGCGAGTCCGACTCGCACTTGGCTGGTTTTTGTTGACTTCTTTTCAACTAGAATAAGTAACCGCATTATGTAAAAGCTACTTCAGTCATTGTTTTTTTTAATGGATTTATACAGCAGGGGAAATCCTCATGGACTACGGCTCGGGTAGTGCCGGACTCATACCGACTAAAACCTCTACTGTCTGCTTGTTGACCGCATGCCGCCTTTCAGCACACGAGTCAGCCTACAACACGGCAACACTTGCGTCTTTTTCACGACCTTTTTATCTACGAATAATCGTCTTGCTCCTTTTCTCTGATTATTAATTCAACATAGTTTGTTACTGATGTCCAATTTTCCTCCTTTTCAAGCATTTTGTGCACTAACGTATCTACACATATACCTACCCCCAATCTTTTTTACAAGTTCTTGTCGCTCTCTATCCCATTTTTTGCATATAAAATCGTGTGCATAGCATTGTTGGTTTCGGCGCAGTACATACAACGAGCGTCTTGTCTTTTTCCAATGCCAGCAAGGAAGCATATCAATACTCCATGCCCCGTTAGACATTGTGTTAGCCTGTAAGTCATACGGCAATGTTGTCTGCAAGTCCATTTTTTTCATTGTTACAATCTCAATTATTGTGATTGGCTGAATTTGTGGTAGTCTTGCTGCGGCAATGGATATTGTCCTGTATTGATATTACGTAATAAGGCCCCTGTTCTGCAAACAGCCGTCGAATTCCATATCTCATTGGCTATTTAATTCAGTTGCACACTACGGAAAGTTTCCAATACATTCCTGTCCTGATGAAAGTCTCCGGTCTATGTAATAAGAAGTCAATGCTAAAAATAAATTTGATTAAGGTTACGAAATCTCTCTTAATTAACTACTAGGTACCTATAGGTACTATGGCTTCTCAATTAATTTGTGTTGTATTCTGTAAGTTTCACTAACGACTCAAACTCATATTAGGTAACTTTATAATTTAAAGACTTAGCCAGATACAACGCGGGACGGCTGCCTGACAACGTGTCGAACATTGTTCCTAGAATTTGTAATCAAGAAAAAGTTGTGTATGCAAATACAAGCGTTTTCTTTACTATGACATTATATTATATAATTAATATATTCTTTAACAATTTCTCTCAACTACGAGCATTACCGTATTGGAAATGTAATGTTACTCGTATATCAAACTTATAGTTGTGATTAGACTGATATTTTTTACGTAAGTCTAGTATTTTTGTTGGTTTTCTTAAAAATTAAAAATAAGGTATGTTGGGGTAAGAGCGGAAAGGGGGTAAGACCGTATACATCAAATTTCTCGCGAATGAGACCACATTTTTTAATGTTGGCATCATTATGTTCAACGCCATTTTGTTATGCGTCTACTTAAGTTCGCGCCAGTCGCTCCGACGTACCGTACGTGTGTTATGGTGAATTTAAAAAAACAAGGTAATTTTTGTCTTTTTTTCTTCTATCCGATCTTTCCCTTTCCCTTTTAGTTTCATATTTTGGCGAAAAGTCAGATTGTTTTGCTAATATTTCGCGTTAATACTAGGTTTTATGTAGTAATAGCTAGATAGATCTGATCAGAATACGCCTAGGATGTCTATTAGCAGATATCCGATGTTCCCCCTTTCGGGTAAAGATCGGATTAAAATCATCCGGTCTTTACCTGTACAAAATGAGGCAGGAATTGTCAAACTTTTATAACATGAATATTTTAAATATTTTTCATCTTAAAATACAGTGTAAGGATTATTCTATTTTGATCTCGAGATTTTGATGGAAATGTGTTCAGAAGCGTACAGATATAGAAAAGAGCCCAATAACATTAAAAATGTCTGTCTATGTATCTTGGGTATCGCTTTTATTTTTTTATTTACGGCATTAATTTTTATTTGTAATTTATTTTTCTATCATGTTATTTATTTATGTAAACATATTTCTGTCTTTTATTTTTATTTATGTTATTTTTATTGGATATAAAAAATGTTTTTAAGCAATTTCCATGCTTGGTATCAACGTTACAATTTTGAAAAAAGGATAGATAGAATTTTTGATATTGAAATCGTTTTCTGTCCCTTTTTCAAAATTAAAATTAGCTATTATTATTAACTTTATTCATCCGATCTTTCCCGTGGATCTGGATAATTCATCTTATGATGAGAGCAAAGTTTGAGAATCACAAAATGTAAAAAAATTATCACTGGGGGTAAGATCGGATGCCTTTAAGTAAAAAAAAATAAAATCGATTGGAACATTCATGTTTTTAATTACATAAACGTAATTTTTTTATATATTGTAGTGCGTTTAAGATCGGATTTATTATTCTTATACACCTTGTTCTCAAAGCCATAGAAGCGGGTTTGAAAGTACGTCCGATCTTGCCCCCGAAGGACATTTTCTTAACCATAGCCATAAAAAAGTATGTCTTGTCTTTACATGCGTATAAAGCAGAAACTGTTGAGTTTACAAAAATAAACAAAATTGAAACCTAAGCTACGTTTAAAAATTAATCACATGCACCATATTTTAGTAATTTATCTTCAATAAATATCGAGAAAATTTAGTTTTTACAAAACCTTTTCAATTGGTCTGAAATCCGTCCGTTCTTACCCCAACATACCTTACATCACTACTAAAACTAAAATCAATGGAAACTTCCATATTTTGTTAATGCTTAGTACAAAATTTAGATTTTTTTAAAGTAAGTAGTAAGGGCCTTACTTAGGGCCTTGCCGATAGTCTTCTTGTTTGAAACTCATATCACACATCAGACATGACATGCTTTGTGTGAAGTTCTGTCGTGTAAGTGCCGCGCTCTCTATCTATCCAGGCCTTAAAGTTACACGAGGAAGTGTAACCTTTTCACTTTCAGTCACGCTTAATTTAAGTAATAGACTAAAGTTTAAACGACAAAGGTTGCGTACCACTGAACGCCCACGGGCTCTGCCGGTTACACGCTACACGCGCCGGTCTAGGCTAAAACCATTTTATATTCAGGTATCGTTAACCTTTTCCCCTTCAATTAATAAATTGATTTATTACAAACTCTATAGTGCTTTGTTGTGTATAGTTTTATTTGCAAATTATGTAGATTCGATAGAGACAAAATTATATATACAAAGATAGATGACATAATTTAGTCATAGTTTTTAAACTTTTCAGTCATTATTTACAATGGTACTACATTAATAATGTGCTAAGTGAAAATAGTGACATCAGTTCCTTTAGTTCTTTTTCGATCTTTGATCTTTGAGAACGTACCTAGCATCGAATTAGCGAAATCGCATTGTCTCAAGAGTTTCATTCACTTATTAAACATGGTATAGAAAAGACGAGTAGGTATGCTTTGCAGATACAGAATGTTGGAATTTCATTGTTTTGGTAACAGTTGTAGCTTTCTTTTGTTTACATTTATAGCAGTGAATACGTGATGAGTAACAGTAGCAGCTCATTGCGATGGTATTGCGAATGAAATAGAAAGGTCAGAGCGGCAAGGCCGATGGAAAGGGCCGTGTCGCGGCTTGGTACGGTCTTGAGACCCCTTTACATTTGGTTGCCGAACGCCTGGAAGCCGAATTGGAATTATTGTACAATATGTAATCATAGGTCATAATGAAAAAAAAAGCATTTGCTATTTTAACAGGTTAAGCAGAGCTTTTGTGCAACTATGCATCTATACTAGTCAATGATGCCGGGCATTGCTAACTATTGCAATCTTCACTAACATGCGCTGTCGCAACAGCATCGCACTAACTATGATGGCGCACAAGCTAATGGATTTTTTTTTTTTTTTTTTTGATTAAAACAGGTTTCCTCTGATTTTCTTCAGAGACCTTTTTTACGTTTGCTCATTAAAATCAATTTCTAGTTTGTTACATGTGAAATGGTTGTAACCATCCACGTTGTTGCCAATACTCTTATAGTACTGGGTAACTGCGGATCTTTGAATATTTATATTATAAAAGTAATTTTATTTTATTTATTCCTAAAGATGACCTTGCTTGTTACTTGTACGCAGAAGTCCAAAAATATGCCTCTTTTCTGTTTATTTTCTATGATGCTACATAATTTATTTTCTGTTATCTCCTCATCTATTTTCATTTCTGTCTCATATCTTTCTTTTCCAAAAACTGGACACTCCAGCAAAATGTGCAGTACCGACTCCTTGACTCCTGGCTCGCAGATGCACGATGGGTCCTCCTTGCACTTGAACCGGTGCAGGTACTCTGAGAACCCACCGTGCCCTGTCAACACCTGGGTTATCACCGGGGTGAGCTCTATCTTTTTAATAATTTTATAACAACGCACCGCATCCGGAAAGAATAACTTCGTGGTTGCCGCTGTCTCACCCGACCCGTACCTTTGGCTCCATACATCCAGCGCTTCCATACGGAGCTGTCGCTTAATGTACGAAGCCGGACACAAGTCGTAGTCGGGCTTTCTTTTTAGGTTAAGGGCCGCCTCTTTAGCCAACACATCGGCCCGTTCGTTGCCCTCCATTCCTGCGTGGGCTTTAATCCAGAATAAGGAGACATCTTTATTCTGGCTTCGACATACCTTCAGGTTGTCTCTTATTTGTACCACTAGCGGATGGAGGGACCCCCGGCCTACTACTGACTCGAGCGACGACCTCGAGTCCGTAAATATGCCAAAGGACTTTTCGGAGCTCTTGAGGATCAGAGAGGTTGCCCTGCACACGGCCAGCAGTTCCGCCTGATATACCGTACAGTACGTATCGAGCTTCAATTTGAGGGTTTTGGTTTCGACATTGCCCTCCCACAGAGAGAGCGCTGCCCCAACCCTGCCCTCAATTTTGCTTCCATCTGTAAAGATACGCACTGTCTGGTCACTGTGACGGCTCAGTTGTTCTGCGTCAGATATTTCCGTGAACTGCAAGGCCATGTTTTCCGCCGGATGGTTTAATTTGGCGAATCGTTCCTTCCTCTCTATCTGCCTGTCCCCGAGCACTGGCTGGACTACTCCCCTCTTCGCTTCAAACAAGGCGGCTGCCTCTCGAACTCTGAGGTCGAGAGGCAGCAGTCCAGCCAGCGCCAACGCAGAGTTCAGGGAGACAGTTCGATAGGCTTTCGTGATTTTTTGGGCAAATCCTCTCTGAATCGAATTGAGTTGGTTGCGTACCCCTAGTTTTTTGGCAGCAGGTGCCCACGCACTTGCAGCGTAGAGGACTACAGGTTCCACCACGGCTGTATAAATAATCCTAATAACATCGGGATGGAGGCCCCAACTGATCTTGGCGGCTCTAGACAACTGCTTATAGATGTTGTGGACCTTTTTGCATGTATTTGCAACGTGACTATTGAAGGTCAGCTTGTCGTCTATCGTGAGCCCCAGGATTTTCATTTCGCGAGACCTGCCAATGTCGGTCCCACCCATGGACAGGAGTGGCGAGTCGTACTTCATCTTATTGGTAATTACCATTGCCTTGGTCTTGTGTGGCGCGAATCGTAACTTGTTTCTGACTCCCCACTCCCGCACAAAGGAGAGCGCGGCATTGGCCTGTCTTTGTACCTCCATCCCCGTATCGCCGTCGAAGACGAGGACGACGTCGTCGGCGAATGCCTGACAGTAGTCGCCTCGCTTCTCGAGCCCTTTCAAGAGGGGATCTAATAAAAGATTCCAGAGAATCGGTCCGCCTATCGAGCCCTGCACACACCCCTTGGTGGTGCTCCTCACGTGCTCGGTTCCTGCGTACCGCACCCTCACCTTCCGATCCTGGAGGTAACTGTCGATGACACGTCGTATGTTAACTGGGCAGTTTTCCTCAGCCAGCCTAAGCTTAATGGCAGGCCACCATGCACTATCAAAAGCCCCCTCTATGTCCAGAGATATCACTGTAATCAGTTTTTTCAGTTTTAATTTGCTGTTGATATACTGCATCAGGACATAGAGGGAGTCCTCGGTGCTTTTTTGTGGCATGAAGCCGTACTGGCGAGTACTGAGCCCAGGTAACACGTGCCATTTCATTCGTGCGACGATCATCTTTTCCAGGGTCTTACCCAGGACCGGCAACAACCCGATTGGGCGGTAGGCTTTTGGGTTGGTATAATCGTCCCTTCCCGGTTTTTGGAGCACCACCACGGTCGCTTCTTTCCAAATCATCGGGAAGTGACCGATTTCCAAACATTTGTTTGCAAGAGCGAGAAACACTTCGGGGCTCTGGGCAATCGCGTGCAGGCAGATGTCCGACGTGAATCCATCAGAACCCGGGGCCTTTTTTGGGTTGAAGCTCTCAATCGCACTTTTCACTTCAAACGAGGTAAACGGTGGATCAAGTACCTCACCTTGAGACCAGTCGTTTACTTGCTTAGCTTCAACCCTCAGTTGTTGGTGTTCTGCATTGTCGTCGGCTTCCTGGTCTTCCGGGTAAAACGTCTCCGCCAGCATAGCGGCCGACTCATCAGGATCGTACGTAAGCTAATGGATTTAAATAATAGTAGATTAGTAGCCAAGGGCTGCAAGGCATCAATTGCAGCCCGAGATATTTAGGCGCAAAAGCACAGCGAGGGCGCCTATAGTTCGAGGGTGCAATTGATGCTTACACCCGAGCTAACTACTCTGCTTTACATCTCGATTGTGAGGTCAGTAGGTCCTTATTACCCCCAAATGGAGCTTGAAGGTGACCAATTAGCGCTCCAGGGTAATAATGTAGCTAGAAAAGTCCTAGGGCGGTAAGTAATTTAAAAAAAAACTCTTCACTCTTTCAAAAAGTTCGCGTACATCTAACCATCATACTTTTTTTAATTACTTACCGCCCGAGGGCTTTTCTAGCTACATTATTACCCTAGAGCGCTAATTGGTCACCTACAAGCTCCATTTGGGGGTAATAAGGACCTACTTACCGAATATGAGAAATGTAAATAATATTATTATACTTCAATACTAGCTCAGACTTTCACGAATCCTTACTGTTCTAAAAAAAATTTAAAGTGTTATTAGTACTGTTGACTTTTTACGGCCCAATAAATGACCCGATTGAAATTTGGCATTGAGGGGTCTAGCAGAACAGTGTTGTCCCGGAAAACCAAAAAATTGCTACAGTGTAAAAGCGCCTAAGAGATAACATCGCGATAGCGACAGCTCCGCTACTTTGTGTTAGGCATCAGACACGAATCTAGCTACGCGACAGCCGAGCGACGACGACAGCGGGGCGATGGGGTTCGAGAGCTGGCGACGAATTTCGGGAAGGTGTTTTTAGGCAATCTGAAATTGTGGAAAAATATAATTTCGTTCATTGACGAATCCAGTTCTGCCAGTCTGGTAGAGCGTTTGCGGTTATTTCGCTACTGCGCAGCATATAAAAAAAAATCCAAAAAAACATTTTTTTGGCAACTTGATTTTTTATCTTTAAATTTTATACTTATAGGATTCGAGAAAATAAATCCCAGACGTTTTTGTTTGTTATAAAGTATTACCAGACCTCTTTCAAATTGTTTCCGAAATTCGTCGCCAGCTCTCCGACTAATCGCATCGTACCGCCATCGCCCCGCTACCGCTTATTTCGTGCCCATACACTTTAATGTAAATGAAGGTTTCAATCGTGCATAGCGATTAGTGACAGTAAATAAAATGCGGACGCTTTTCGTAAAAAAGTTTATTTTCGGGTTTTTAAGAGAGCGGTTAAGTTCTATGTTTAATTTAGCTTTACTCGACGTCAAATATTGTATGTAAAATGCCTTGTATTATTCTATATAATGATTCTCTTTCTTAAGAAATAAAGATTTTCTTGCTTTCTTTCAGAACTCTGTGAAGGGCTGAATTATTTCTTTTCGACTAGATTACTACCATTGCTTAAAGCAGTATTATAGTATCAGTAGTAAGTACCTTGACGTCCCTAAAATAAAGATTGGAATTCTAAAACACAAAAGTCAACAATACTAAGACAATACGGCTTTATGCGATGTATGTAATATGCCCCCTGGTCTTAGATAAACGTGTACTCCATCCTTGACTGACTTTAGAAGAGATTAACTTAGTTACTTCCAGTACAATTCCAGTTTGACCTAGATAAATAAATTTGCATTTCTTTCTGTTGCAGGTACGTTTTTGGATGCAGTGGAGCTACTATTTTATTAATGAAGCAGTAGTGCGAACAAAAGTAAAGTAGGTACTTAGGTATTAACAAGTCAGCGTTGATATTTTTATCGCTTTTTCACTTGTATTTCCTTCTCCAAAAGTAACTTTGTACAGGTGACCTTGTTTCATCTGTATAAAAGCAGACTGTTGTAAGATTTGCAAACATTTCTTGTAAATTGTAATTGCTGAAGAATTTAATAGGGCCTGAATAAGTACCAGAAAGTTAAACAAAACGCGTGTTTCGCAGAATGAACGCTTTTTTATCGTTCCTTTGACCTTCTGACATAGGTACCTACCTAGGTAATAGGTATATACGCCGCGCGATCTGTTTTTTCAAGCTCTACTTGATTATATTTTATTATAGACTAAGAAATAACTGCACTTTTGGTAACCATCGCCTGAAAGGCTGATTCAGTGTTAGGTGGATGTAGGGCTCTCCACATGTCACCACATGTCGTCCCGTTGATTGCTGTTAAATTTTTTTAATAACGATCAACGACGACATAATAATTGCTAATATTTTTTTACAGGAACGCATAGTAAGTATCAAATATAATAAATATTATAAATGCGAAAGTTTGGATGGATGGATGTATGGATGTATGTTTGTTACTCAATCACGCTCCAACGGATGAACGGATCTGGATGAAATTTGGCACAGAGATAGATTATAGTCTGGAATAACACATAGGCTACTTTTTATCCCGGAAAATTAAGGAGTTCCCGCGGGAAACGAAAAACCTCGATCCACGCGGACGAAGTCGCGGGCATCAGCTAGTAGCTTATAACTTCTTTGAGAGTTGATAACTAGTAAAAGGTCCATCCACATGCGTCAGTTTTTATGCTGTTAACATAGGCACTGCGCATACTTTAATACTGTACAAGAAACAGCTTTCCTAATTATCGTTCATTTTTGGTAACAATAAACCGTCTTTGAGCGGCCATTTCTAGCGAAAGGCCCATCGGCATCCGGACAGACTGGCAGATTTCCCACCTGTGGAGAGCCTAGGACCCACCAAATACGAAATCAGCCTTTCTAGCGATAGTTACCAAAAGTGCAGTTATCTCCTATAATATTACCAGACAGTAACTAGCTCTGGAACAACAAGCTACGAATCTGTGCTTATAATATTATAAATGCGATAATGTGTCTATCTGGGTGTCTGTTTGTCTGTTACAATTCCACGACTTATCTGTTCAACCACGATTTGACGAAGTTTGGTAAACTCGTAGAAGTTTGGTAAACTCGTAGAAAGGGCTAAGGTTACTTTTTATCCCGGCAAATGAAAGAGTATCCACGGGATTCTTCAAATACAAAGTAAATTCACGTAGACGAAATCGCAAACAAAATCTAGTTTTGTTATGAAGAAGCCTCGAATAAGTAATATTTCAACTTTTTAATCGTTCTTTAAACATCGAGAAACTTCATGTAAGACATCTTTTTAAGAAATATTCATCTTTCGCATGAGATGTTTCGCACTAAAAGACTTTCACTTGCTAAACATAATGGATTAAGTTATGTAAAACCTGTTTTCTTATACTTATCTGAGCACCTACCTACTTAGAAGCAAAGGACATCTGTTACAAATTATTTTATACTACACCCGCTCGGAAAGTACCCTCTTGCTTTTGTCAAAACGAGGTAGAAAGTACGTCATTGCTACAAACCAATTAAGCGGGAGGAAAAGATGTATGAAATTTCATTTCTAACGTGCTAAGCGGGGAGAAAACTGTATGAAAATCCATTTCTAACGCGCTGTTGTTTTTTAATTTTAAGTAAATATGGTATGGACGTTGAGAATTTGGATGTCTTACCTTAAGGAAATATAATATTAGAAGCAGCTTCACCATATTTGACATAGAAAAGTCAAATAATATGGTGAATGTCGATTGTCGACATCGACGTCGATTATCGATATCGATATCCGATATTGATAGTCGATATCGATATCGATGTCGATTGTCGGTATCGATGTCGATTGTCGGTATCGATGTCGATTGTCGATATCGATGTCGATTGTCGATATCGAAATCTATATTGAAATAATCCTCAAAATGTAGTCTAGTTGTGATAGTGAAGCTTCGAATGAAGCGACTCATATAGTTATGATAGAACGTCATTTTTTTTTTAAATTTTTTTTTTAAATTTTTTGAAAACAATACATTAGAAATTAAAGCTAGCTAGCCTAACCTAATTAAGGACTATTAACTATTATTAACTATTAACCTAAACCTTTTTTTTTTTTTTTTCTTTTTTTTCTTTTTTTTTTTTTTTTTTTTTTTTTTTTTTAATGTTTCTGTATTTTGAATATGGGTTTGTAAAATTGCCTGAAACAAAAAATATTTATTTTATTTATTATTTTAAACCTTTGTAAGTTCGTTTAATCACTAATTATCGCTTATTTTCCTCGCAGGTGTAGTATAAAGCACTATGTATCACTCGGTAGAAAGTACGATTCCTACCTCGCGTGTATTGCGGCCCTTCGGCTACGCCTCGGGCCTCAAACTACACCCTCGATAGTAATCGGTCACTTTCTCCCCTCGGTGAACAATGTACTATTCGCGACTCAAGTTTATTTAAAGGATATTGCATCTGACCTCTATTACAACTATAACTGTTAAATGTTTGTGTTCATAGCAGTAAATTTTTCTAATGTAACATATGCTTTTTATAGACCCCTATTTTAGTTTCGAATCTAAATTAAGACCTATTCCTTAACGAGTCATTTTTTAAAGTTCCGCTTTCCTGTACACTTTATTCTGTAATATAAATAACCACACCAGCTGCCCCTAAAATAATTTTTAACAGCACATTAATCTGATAAGTGAGCACAATTGTCAACGGCACACGGGTTCCGTCGCCCAAAGTGCTCAAAATAGAATAACTGTCACGTGGGGCGTACGTGTTTATTTGCGCCCTAATTCAAGCCACGTCACGGGGTAGCCTGCCACCACCACACCCTGTATCACGGAGGGCTTTAAGGCTCGATTCCGAGACCGGCGCGGCGGTAAGCGGCAGCGACTATATAGCGACTTCTTTTGACGTAAATTTTATTGATCACTTAAAAAAATTAAAAACTGTTATATGTTTCTAATCTAATATAGGTTCATTACATACAGTATAGAGAATAAAAATAGGATTTTTCCATATTCATAAAGGCTCCTCTATTCATACAATTCAACAAACTACAGAAACAGGAAGGAGTTAGACGTTTAAACAACTTTAATTCAACTAACTATTGCCACCGTACAGTTCATAGATTATTTTCTGCGCAGACAATTCAGTTAGGCATGAAACTGTGCTGGGGCCTATGAAGTTAAGCTTGCAATATACAGCCGGTGCCTCTCGAGGCGACGAATTTCCTCGCATTTCCTTTATTTCTCGATTTATATTTTGTCATAGATTATGGACGATCTAAACCAGATTTGACAGTATGAGCGATGTATTTAACGTATTATCGGCAACTTAAAGGAAATCTTTACTCGTAATATTTTTTAAATCTATTCTTATATAATATGTAATTATATAAACCAGATACTCGCGGCTTTTAAGTGAGCAAACAGACATTTATAATATTAGTATGGATGCGAAAGTGTGTTTGTCTGTCTGTCTGTCTCCTACGCTATCTTGGCCCATCTGTTAAACCGCTTTTGACGAAATTTTCTACAGAGGTAGATTTTATCCCGGGGAATGACATAGGCTACTTTATATCCCTAAAATGTCCTAGTATTTTTTGTCAGGCCTCGAGTTATTGATGACCTCAGTTTTGCCTGTATCTAAAACCTAAACCAACTTTCAAAACACACGTATCCGAGTGAGTGGAGCCGGGTCAGGTAGCAGTAAATATTATAAGTAGGTAGCTAATATGCAATTTTTTTTAATTCTACCCACTCACTGGAAGAATACCACACTACGGAAATATAAGTAGCTTCTATGTTCAATATAAAATTGTATGTACCTATTATGATCACTTTACTATAACGGTCGAGTCTACTGAGTAAGCGTAGTAGCGCATTTTGCAATATCTACTTGCCTGCCTCGTTTTTCCGAGTGAATAACTTTGAGTCGACCGCAGTCATTTCCTTTCAATATTTTTCATTTCATATCCAATACATAATATCACGTAGTTGGTAGGCGCCTCCGGTAAGTTCGGTATGGAACTTTCAAGAAGTTAATACCAACGAAGTATATATACTTACTAAGTAGCGCATTTTGTGATTTGCATTTCCATCACTTCCTGGGACTCTGTTTTTTGAAGTGAAAGCTTCTTTAGCCGCATTGAGCACTTTTTGGTCGGGGGTAAATTTGTGGATTCGCGTCACCGTCACTAACATGCTCCCTCCGACATGCTCGCGAACACTGACATGCTCGCGTTGTTACGAAGACAAAAGGTCTCAAATATAAATACTATACTACATTCGTAATTAAACTTTAAGGTTTTAAATATTTTAATTTAAAAAAATATATTTTAAATATTCGTTTTCACTTCTATCGACAGTCCCTATGACTGCCAATTTTTTTTAAATCTACTACAAGTTAGCCCTTGACTGCGATCTGACCTCGATGGCAAGTGGCAGTCTAAGTTGGTAGCAGACTAATCTGATAGGGGTAGGTAGGCTAAGCTATACGCTTAGTCGTTATTATATTTACTTTAGGTGATAGTATATAGGTATAATTATGTGTTTTAGACACCCGACCGCCTAAACGGGGTCGCGCGGTCCGATCCCCGGGCATGCATGAATCGTTAACTCTTCGGAGTTCAAAGAATACATCGTGAGGAAACCTGCATGCCCGAGAGTTCTTCATAATGTTCTCGAAGGTGTGTGAAGTCTGACAATCCCCACTTGGCAAGCGTGGTGGACTATGACCAATACCCATTCCGACAGGAGAAAAATGAGAATCAATATGTTGTAGTATGTAAGTTAAGTCAGGCATGAAAGTTCGGAAGCTTACTATTTCTAAGTAGTTACCGCACTTCGCAATCGGCATTTGCCTTCGACTCTACTCCCGGCGACTAATTTCCGACTGCGGGAACTTCCTTAATTTGTTACATTTCTCATTTAATATTCTATATCTCTCGCTACCGATGTGTCTTATTAAGTTTTCTACGCGTAGGCGACGCGATACAAACGCGATTCTAACGCAAACAAAACGCGCGTCAGTCGCAGCTAGCAATCCTTTGCACTATGTCCACAAATCCAGGCGTTTGTATCGATACAATCGCGCAGATACTTGATACAATATACGCGCTGTGGACGCGCGTTTGACTCATTTTGGTACAAAGTATAAGAAGATTGTGTAACCATTATAAGTTAAAACGCGCATACATTGCGATTTAAATGCTCACCGCACGTTGTGCGAGCGTTTGTGTCTATACAAATGCAACAATCTGCTTTTGCGGGCTGAAATCACGCAGACAACAAACACGCTTTCGTGAAACGCGCGTTGTATGCGCGTAGAAAATACGCCGCGTGGCCGTCACGTACATGATCATTATTTCCAAGTCTTAACGTATCGCCCGCCCACTAGTAAAACTAATAAATGCTGCCCATGACTTCATCCGCACGGATTAATGTTTTATGATTCCCGCGGGAACATGCAATTGCTGTATCAAATTTCGTCAAAATTGGTTAAATAAAAGGGCCGCGAAAGCGTAGCAGAAAGACAGAGTACATATATCGAAATATAGACTTTCGCATTTATAATATTAGTATGGAATGGAATATGCATTTTTTTCGCCGTACGTAGTTTATTAAGTTTTTGACACATCGTTTTTAAAAACTCATTATTTTTAAAAGCTGCCTCGTCTCGAATCTTCACGCTTTATATAGAGCACACTTACGATAGGTATATTATTATTCCGGTCCGATCGTTCCACTTTTGGTGTGAACCATGCGAAAGTTTTTGTCGCACGGCTGGATTGGCGCGGAAAAGCTTATCGTTTACAATTATTCAGGCATTTAATTAATCGAGTCTGTACTCTGTAGACAGTAGACTGCGGTGTACACTACTTACATACATAATTACTTAAAATAAGAGATACTTATTATTTAGGTATGTACCTATATTTAAATGGCCACCGCCTTAACGCCTGTCTAGTCTCTTATTTTCAATACTGCCTAGAAAAACTGACGAGCTTTAGGTGGCGCTTCGACCTTCTAAAATTTTGTTTTTCAGTTTTCTAAGCGAAATAAGTACAAGTAGGTGCAATACTGTACCTAACTTTTCTGGAGCGGTAACCCAGTCATTAGTCATTATGTAGCGGGTGGTCTCCTCACCCTTTTCCTTTATTGTTTTACCCCGCTAATAGGGATCTTATTCCCGGAAATATTAAGATTAAACGATAACATTTGCGTCTAAGGACTATTCCAGGACTCACCCAGTTTGACCGAAATATCGCACTTATTTCAGTCAAACTGGGTCACCGTATGTCTTCTCTATGAGGTCCTCTCGGATGAGTCCTGGAATAATCCTTAAATGTTCTCGTTTAATCTTAATATTTCCGGGAATACCACCCTTCCTGGAAATCCGTAACGCATTCGACCCTAGTGTTACTTGGGGCAGCTGGAGAGGTAATCCAGTCATTACCTAGCGGGTACGCACTGGCCTCCTCCCCCGTCTTACTCTATTGGTTGTTTTACCGCGCTATTATGGATCGCAATTCGCAATCCCGGAAATATTAAGATTAAAGGATATTTGAATCTAAGGACTATTCTAAGCCTTATCCGGGAAATCCTTGACATATGGTGACCGAATTTGACCGTAATAAGCGGGACACTTCCGGGAAATCCGTGACATATGGCGACCCTACGTGACTTGGGACAGCTGGAGCGGTAATCCAGTCATTACCTAGCGGGTGGTCTCCCCCCTCTTCCTTTATTGTTTGTTTTACCGCGCTAATAGGGATCGCCATCCCGGTAATGTCAGGAGGAAACCGATAATTTCTGTTAGGTTTAGTTATTGATGCTAAATTTTGGTAACTATTACTTAGTGCGATTCGAGTTTAGATTTCGAGATTAGTTTAAGTGGCTAATTGTGGCCAATTCTGTATAACACAATCTCTAAGCTAAACTAAAATGACAGCTTTAAATCTAGTTCTGTCCCTTTCCGCAAGAAGTATTATGAAAGGGTTAGCAATATTTTTATTGCTGTCATTTTAGTTTAGAGATTGTGCACTACAAAATCAGCCCCAATGTACCCTAATTTTTAAATTCACAAAACAATGCGGTTAATTCTGTTTGTTATACTTAGGTACTTGTCTCTTGGCTAAATTGATTTAGTTTATAGTATTTACTAAATTTAGTTAAGGTGAATCAACTGGTTTTTTTCTGGTGATCTTGTCTTTCTTTATTCACATGATATTTACTTACTCATAGATTCGAAATAAAAATTTCCTAATTACTTAAAATAGTAATGTTCTTATAGATAAGTATTAAGTACCTACTTGAAATCATAGCTTAGTTTATAAGATTACTATCGCAATTCGCAACCTTGTATAAAACAAACGTGACATTTCTCGGATTAAAATATTAATTATTATCATTCATAACAGCTGAAGCATTAATAACAATGTTACTATTTATTATATGTTGTTATTTAACACGGCGGCTTCTGCTTTCAGTAACTATGCTATTACTTAAATCGATAATTAATTTAACTTAATAAAACTTTGTTACGTGGGTTTTTAAAATTTAACTATGGAACCGTATCGTTGCCACGAGACGCTAACGTGGCATAGTGCATACTTAATTCAAGTGCTCTATGGTTTACAATAATTCGCATATATACAAATCCGCGGTCTTTTAGAAACTAACAGTGGGTAGTAACTAGTAAGACGAAATAAACAATCGTGACTTAGCGCGCACATGTAAAAACTTTAATCAGCGAATATAGTAAACTTGGCTCATTGCATAAATTGCTTTACCCCGCAATGAAACAGACGATATCCCACAGCTGAGTCACGTACAGCTAGCCACACCACCTACCTATAACCTGTATTTCAATCGCTGTAGGGGCTATATTAGTTAGTATGATTTATGTACAAGTCTATGCATGGTCGACTGTATTGGCAGATGTTGTAATTTGACCCCGTCTCGATAACAATAACTACGGTGGACCCCACTCGTTCGTACTGAGACGTTTGATTTGAAAGGTTTCGTGCTAGAACTTTTATTTAAAAGGTTAAACATGATTTCGAGTACTAAAACCATTAAATGCAAAAGTCCGCTAAAAGGAAGAGGGTAGTGATAGTTGGTACTTGGTAGGTAAATTAATTATGGCAGAATTTCACTTAGTTTGAGTTCGTACCTAAGTATTGATGAGTTAGGTAGGTACTCGAATTCTGGAACAGTTAACAGATGACCATTGTGTTACCGCTTATCGCATTATCAGGTTAAAGAATTTATTTTTTTCAAATAATTGTTGCAAAATTCACTTACAGAGTAAACAATATTATTACAATACAAATATTCCGGCAATCAGATATGACTATGATTTTGCCTACTTTTGAATTTGTATATTATCGGGCTTTGCCACTAGCATATTACAAAATTTGTAAAAGTGGGAACACCCAAAAATTTTTATGCTCAAAGTCGTGCAGCGTGCTATTAGTTAGAACTAGGTATATAATTTTTTCACTGCTATCCATATAGGTCTCTTGTAGGGGTTTCCACATCTAATGTGATAATGTCTATAAATGTGATAATGTTGAGGACGACTATGGAATTTTCCGAAGGTTGTTTTTTATCCGAATTCTGACTGTGGTTAAGCGATTAAATATAAATAATTACAATTACGCCATTAGAATACCTACATCCCGGTATCGCGGTGTGAAAAAGTAAAATAAAATATGTATATAAGTAAGTAAGTAAATAAAAAACATACGAAGTAGGAATAAAATTATTCGACCTACGACGACGACAATAAATAAGTACAGCCTGCCGTCCCATCTTGTCCTTAGCCTAGAAACGATCCCAGTAATTTATTGCTAACACCTTGATACTATATCGCTGGGGAAGTAACACTTCTTATCGATAACGGAGCGGCAGTCTAATGGAGCATTGACGGGTTTATAATGAGCATGGGGACATGGGAATGAGATAAGGGCTGAAACAAATAAGACGCGCGGCGGGAGCCTCAAGTGACTACAAGTTGCAGCGTCTCTAATGCCGTCCCTAGAAGTCGGTAAAGCCCCCATACGCGGCGAGGCCAAACAAACCTTCATCATTTCGAGAGGTTTGTAAGCGCGCGTTGTAACCGCGCTTTCGTATTTTGCGTCGTCGACGTCACACGCTAAATTGTGATGTGCTTCATATTCATACAGTTCGTGTCACGTAAAAACTTACGCGCCGAATTGAGAACCTCCTCCTTTTTGGAAGTTTGTTGTTGTTTTTTGAAAGTTGTTTAAAATACCGCTGGGTGATAGCGGAAGGGATGTGTCTGCGCGTAGGTAAACTGTTCTCACAATATACTGTAACAAAAAGTTACCATCGAACCAATCCCGCACTACCATCAAAGGTCAGCGGTATTTTTATGCGAAACGAACTATACAGTAAGCTGCACTTTATTGAAATCGTACGGTACGCGCACCTTCAGTGTGCCGCTCCGCTGCAATATCCGTTACGCGTTATGTATGGCCAGCGTTGAAGCTTAAATTCATAAATACATAAGTCTACGTATTCTCGTTGCCTTCTTGTCTCGATAGCTCGATACATGATGCATAGGTCAATAGGTGTTTACATTGTCAAGGCTCTACGAGTCTATACATATATTGTATAGGTACATCGTGAGAAGCTGTTAAATTGTTGGTTACTCAAGTATCTTCTTGGCACCTTACGTCAGTTTACTTCGTAAGATATCGATTGTATATTATATCTATGTAGTATACCGGTAGGTAGTTCTCTCATTACCAATTGGTTTCTGCATATTATTCGGAGTCAGACAAAATGTCTATTTGCCTTTGATTTTCCGAGATAAAAAGCCTAGGTGTAATGTCCGTTTAAGGGATGCAAGTTTTCTCTGTAGTTGTACTTATTTTTGGGCAAATTGGGATGGGTCGTGAAAAAGTTACACACGGTTATACATACCTACTATCGCATTTTATATCGCATTTGTATTTAGGTCTAATCGTCCT
Source organism: Erebia ligea (assembly GCA_917051295.2). Classification (NCBI taxonomy): domain Eukaryota; kingdom Metazoa; phylum Arthropoda; class Insecta; order Lepidoptera; family Nymphalidae; genus Erebia; species Erebia ligea. Next base: position 8,783,426 of record OU785241.1, read on the forward strand.
TCTCTGAATAGAAATTGACCACTGAGCTAGACTAGTCTTTTCTACGAAATAAGTTAAATTACTAAATTCCAGTCTGGTCTAAGAAATATGGTACCGGTTTAAAAAGACCACCAACTATAAACATTTGTCCAAATCGCGTCATAAATCTCGTGAGCAGATTTTAAGCCATAACATCCACTCCATTTTGTATTAAGCCAATGGAACCGGCAATAAATTTATGTTATGACAATTCTTGCAAGTTTCTTGGCAGCATACGCCCCCAGCTACAATCGCACGATACTTGTTAAAAATTAAACTTACCACAATTTTACGTATTGTTGATGCTTTAAGTCCTTGGCGCAATTGTGAGCGCTGTGCTCTTATAGTGGGAGGTCCCGGGTTCAATTTCCTGCAGAGTCAATTTGGGAATTTATAATCTGGTCTGGTCTGATGGGAGGCTTCGGCCGTGGCTGGTTATCACCTTCCCGACAAAGACGTGCCGCCAAGCGATTTAGCGTTCCGGTACGATGCCGCGTAGAAACTGATTAGAGTTAAATAATTGCCGTACTCCAAACAGGTTAGCCCGCTTCCATCTTAGACTGCATCACCACTTACCGTCAGATGAGATCGCAGTCAAGGACTATCTTGTAGTGGAATAAAAAAAAGGAAAATGGGGCGCAATCTTTTGCCCGCGACTGTGTGGATTTAGGCTTTAAATACCTACCGTGGGAATCCTTTGTTTTGCCGGGACTCCTATGCGGTATGTCTACAGAATGCAAGCTGTATTGTCGTGCCTTGTGCCATATTTTTTTAAGATCCGTTCCGTGGTCTAATCGTGAAAAGGTAACACACACATTTCCGTATCCTACTTTAGTATTATATGGTAAGGTATACGCGAAAGTCTTTTTTTGTCCTTCAATAACGTCGCAACGGAGCAACGGATCAACGTGATTTTTTGCACGGATAAAGTTGAGGACCTGGAGAGTGACTTAGGCTACTTTTTATCACGGAAAGTAAAAGAGCAATCAGCTAGTGACCTATAATCGTACAGTTTTATTGCCAAACGTTTTCCAATATCGGAACCAGCCGATAATCAAGTGCCGTGCTGCGATTGCCGTGTCCCGCCTCGCAACTACACGTTAAGCGTACAAGCGACAAGCGACAAGTTGTCCACGCGTTCTGATAACGGTACCGTCGGTCGGCCGGATGTGCCATCCGGTCGGTTCGGCTGTTACCTCGGAGCTCAGTAGGTGCGTCTAGACTGAGTTTGCATGTCATCGCGACAACGTTGGCGGATTTCGAGTAGCAAAACTATAACGTCAAAGAGAACTTAAAGTCGATTTTTATGAAATTGTTATGGTAGTGCCCGTAAATCTTTTTGGCGATTACGTAAAGATGGTTGGTAATTGATTCCTGAGCGAACGAGTGATTTTAAGTACTAAAAGGGGATACTACGTAACTCACTACGTATTTGACGTAGTGAATCTCCTTTTACACGTAGAAAAAGACTGACAGAGATATGCAAACGATTTGTAATTACTATGTTCACTTAACCGCCCGAAAGATGAACAGGCCTTTCGGTTACAATCTTTACTTCTTTTAACGTCCTGACTTCCAATTTTCAAACCCAATTTTTATTGGTATTGAAGGGTATAGTTTTCAGAAAGTTTCCGTATTTGGTGGTTGGTGGATGTATTTTTTGGACGAACTCTAGCTATTCTCTGACTCTACACTGTATATACGAAATCCACCTACGATGTCGATTGTCGAGGTGTGCAAACACATGCTAAGTATATAGAGCTGGGAATCGGGTGTGGAGTGTGGACACATGATGACATGACATCTCGGCGATAACGCGTCGCGTGCGACGTGTGAAGTGTAAAGCCTATTTTTAATCTCGGAAAGAGGACTGATCTATTTTAAATAAATAAATATTTTTATTACTGGTCAAGTGCGCGTCAAAACGCAAATTTAATAGTTATTCATGACATACAAAACTTGTTATCGTTAACAAAAATCATACATTAAAGCCCCCTTTTACACATCGATTTAAATGCAAAGATTTTATCGCTGCTCCTAAAAGTTAACGAAAGATGGCGACGAACTACTGAGAAAAAAGTAATATCGTATTACAATTTAATTTGTTACGTTAACCGTCCGTCGTGTCCGTAAGTTAACATTTCTAGGCAATGTAGACGTGGGTACAAATATTATGTATGTATTAAGTATACTTTTTACTGGCTCTTCTTGGTAGGAACGGTATTCTGAACCAGTGGTAGATTCACTCGACGATTCAAAAAAGCACTTGTAAAAGTTTATTTGAGTAAAAAGATTTGAGTTTGAGTAGGTATAATATGAACTCGCACAACAAATCTTTATTATTATTCCAATATCAATTTAATTTCACACTAAAGGTCTATCAGCCTATCAAAATTTTAAACTGTGAAACGTTAAGACAGTTTAGTTAAAAAAGAAAGGTTTGAATACTCTTGTATACGCAGATTCAAAGGCGAAGCGAATTTGGGTGGTCGGGGCATGATACCAAGGTTGGCAGGTCGTTCACTCAGAACTCGGTTAGTGACGCCTAACCTAACCAGGTTCGTTGTATGATAAAATCAATTTGCGGTGTGATCACATAAAAAAATCGCTAATTGTTATTCCTATTTATGTGGAAATACCTAAGTAAGTATATTTTGTTTGATAAATTGCTGTACATAAAATAGTATCTCGAATCGAATTAATTAAGTAATTTGTCTAGAAACCAGTTCGAAAACAAAGTTCGAGTTTTATTGCTCTATGCATTTCTATACCTATTATTATCTACCTAAATATTTACAATTACAATACAATACCTAAGTACTTACTTACATTAATTAATTACATGATATGTTTGAAATAGAAAATCATCTGGAATCACCTATAAAATATACGTAGGCAGTAGGCACCTATAAAATATTAGGATTAGGATTCACTTCTAGAATATACGCAATTTATTGTGGTCCTCATAATATCTCTATACTCCACGAGAAAAATAAGTAAAGTACCTATTTTGATAAACGTTTTCGATATTGGCTCGTTTAGGGGGTACTTAATGGTACTCAATCTTGGAAGGTTCATCGTCCCTTTTCGGGAAGAATCGGGTTGAAGTACCAGGATTGTAGCGGGCATTAGGAGGTTGGCATCAGTTCGCGGGTCAAGGCGGTTCACGCATTGTCCCAGGTCGAGGACCGCGACGTACCCGCCCTCCCCGCACTTGAGGTAGGGTCCCGTTACATCTTGCTGGCCTATATGCCCCTGTTACTTGAAATCAAAGATAAACTGTTTTATTTTTTAATTTTTAATTTTTATAACCAACTTTGAGATTAAAAAGGGTTTACATAAATAAATTTCAGGTTTTTGTTTATCCTGGTGGTTTATTTGCAAGATTAATATTGTTCGTTGTATTAGTTGTTCAATTAACTAGAATAAAAACCAATAAATTCTGATGCTTAGCTCCAGCTTTGAATGTAAAAAGCGAAAAAAGTACGATTGCACGAATGAAAACACCGATGAAATCACAGATCAGAGAATCTGTGGAAAAATTGCACCTACCTCAATGCAATAGTAAAAGCTTGAAGACTTCGCATCCGTCTGATATACCCACCTTCCGGTTTATTTTCATATTTTTTTTTCATATAACCCAATTACCCAATATAATTAATTATCTTGAAATTGTTTTTGCCAAAAAGTAAAAGCAAATATCTTCAAGCAATCCGTAAAATGAAAGGAGCTTACGATTAGGTACTCGCAGGCCATTAATTCTAATTAATGTATAATTTTTCGTAGACCTTTGAAGTTTGAACCTATGGTTATTTTTAAGTTAACTCAGTCACGTACATACTTTATTAAATAACTCAATGAACCTTTACGGTTATAAAAAAACAATTTAAATGCAAGATTTGTAATTTTAATGGTAATAGGCAGACCTCGGTCACAAAAAATGGCTGGATGACAATCGTGAAAACGTGTGCCTTTAGTGTTAGAGAAGCTTAATTAATTAAATCTGTTAAAACTAGAAGACACCCGTGACTTCATCCGCGTTTAGTTTTTTGAAAAATCCCGGATTTTCCGTGATAGCGTATGTCCTTCCTTCCCCAGGATGCTATGTACGAGTATCTCTGTACCAAATTACTTAATGTCAAAATCAGTTGAATAGAAGTGCCGTTAAATCATAGCAGACAGACAGACAGACACATTTATAATTATTAATATAATTACTTTACTGTTAACATTCTTATTGAGTAATATATAATACTCACTATGAATGTTAACAGTAAAGTATCCAACTTTTCAAAATATTTTTTCTTAGATAATATCATTCTGTTTTGAAAAGATCTTAGTTTTAAACTTCTCGGCGAAACTGCAACGAAGCTTTAAGATTCGCAACTGAGGTATTTCAAATTCATGTAAGAAGAAAGTACGATCTCTTGCGGATGCAAAACTGCGCGTGGGAACTAACATATCGCATTCAGTGAAATGGCTTGTACGTGGTGTCGTTACATTTTATTGCATATCTTTATATTTACTTAATTACTTATAATATATAACACGCTAGTTTGTTTAATTATCGTAATATTTTCTTTTAATAACGGTTAGAAAATATGGTTATGGGAAGTTTTGTGCAGCGTGGTGTAGAGCCTTCATTTTTTTCTTTTCATGCCTCAGCGAGTAACGGAAGGCAAAATAAATATTCAATAACGTGATAAAGGCCACTCGTGGTGGTCTCTTGCAGACATCAGTTGGTTTTGTTATAATACATTTAAACAGCAGTGTTGAGGTGCAGGGATGACCTGCCTTTTTTAGGTAGGTATGCTTGTTTATGCACTATTTGGAAATAAATGTTTTTTCTTTCTTATACTACTATTAATACTAGTACTTAGAACAGAGTAAAGACGTTATGTGTTAATATCGTTCATTTATACCTACTGTATTTCTCGTGAAATCTTTAGTAATCTGTTTAATGATTTTTGGTGCAGATACGGTACAGAAAATTATATCAATGATCCAAAATAATATTGTACAACTAAACACAAGTACAAGAACAATAATTAGAAATATTTTTACATGTTGCCGGAGACTTCTGATATTACCCTAGTTTGGTAAGATTTTGGGGCTATGAATCCATAAATCGCTTTCTCTTTTAAAAGTTCTCATAACGAAGAATACCTACCAAAACCTTACAAACTTTTTAATGAGACTCAGTTGAGCGTCGAATCTTCCTACGATTTGCGGCTAATATAACGCTCACTGGATCACATGGATAATTCTGTCGTACACAATCTCTAAACTGACAGGTCAAAGTTTTCATCCCTTCCTAGATTCTCCTTTCGTAAAAGGACAACACTAGGTTAAAATGATTAGTAATGGTTATTAGCAACTGCATAGTCGCTCGCAGCGGGACCGCGCCCCGGTGCGTGGTAGCGTGGGAACGGAACACGGGAGCGTTCAGCGAATTGGCTTATCTTTGAAACATCGTCGCCGACGCGACCGCGACGGTCCGCCTCGGATTGTCCCCGCTATCGTTGCGCTTATTTTAACACTCGTTAATTCTGATGAACTACTCTTTCTTTCTGTTAAAAAAGCAGTGATAGCCTAGTGGTTTGGACGCCCGGCTTCGTATTCGGGTAGTTGGGGTTCCGATACCCGGATATACCTCTAATTTCTCGGAGTTCTGTGCATTTAAAAAAATTTAATATCGCTTGCTTTTACGGTGAAGGAAAACATCGTGAGAAAACCTGCATGCCCCAGAGTTCTTCATAGTGTTCTCAAAGGTGTGTGAAGTCTGCATTCCGCACTTGACCAGATTTCTTAATCTTCATATTACCTATGTCTCGTCATATACAGTATGCATGCACGGCATTATTTTCAGTATCAGCTAATCTTATTAAAATCTTCTCCGAAAATGTTCCCCATGATTACGCGTACAGTAAATAATTTAAATCAATAAGTCCATTCATATCAAAATATAACCAGTGACCAGGAGATAATAAAAACTTCAGCCTTGGCGTTTACATTTTAAAGCCTATAGTTGTCTATCCATTGGAGCGAACAGCAACCTAATCGTGGAAATGTCAGTTTATCTCTATATTACCTAGTCGTTGACAGCCTTTGTCGCGATTGCAGGGCTCCCTTGACGCTCAAGCCGTCGACGTTACTCCTCATTTACAGGATGAAAATGGGGTAATTTCTGTTTAGCTATCTTGATAATCTCAGTAACTGTGCGTAGGTATCTGTGTGCGTATTCGCTGAAAGGCTTTGTGGCAACTCTCATGATTTGCGTGTCGGCAGGAACTCTTTATATTCGTTTGAAGGTTTTTTCAAATTAGGCATACTGTACAATAACTAAATATTTTTCTTGTCACACATGTATGATATCTGTACTAATATAAAAAATGCGAATATTTGTTGGTTTGTTATCTGTGATAAGTAACCGCTACACTCCACTCGGTCTAGCTATGTCCAATCCCAGCCTTAATATGCCTTGCACCAGCATTCTTTTCTGCGTTATGCAAATATCAAGTCTTCCCGACACCAACACCATGGTCAATTTAGAAATTATTTCTTTATCGTGGAAATATTCTAAGGCCTTATTACAACAATATAATTGGTGCAGTGCAACGATCACAATCAGCTCTGAATGGCTTACACTCTTACGCTATTTGCCATAGTCCATTGTCGCAACAAGAATATCACCGTAGGATGAATTCAGCCAATCACAATAATTGATATGGTAACAATGACAGATGCTTTACGGAATAGCCCTGCGGCGCGTAGTCGTTGACAGGCTTTGTCGCAGCAACTCCCTTGACGCTAAGTTGTTTTGATTAACGCTCTTTATTTTACGACGGTTTTCCCGCTTAATTATTCGTTGTTATGTCTTAATGAATGTTAAAGTTGTCGAAAAACATTTAAGGTTTCTTCTTTGCCTTCGTAGCGGCACGTTTTTAGTATTTTTAAACCTCTAAGTACTTAACTACATTTACGTACGGTTTCTTTTTCGTTTGAGCATATTGTGATTAAAACAACCATAATATGAATAACGTACATATTTTAGAGATTAGGGGTATAGGTTTAATATAACAGGTAGGTAAGCCTGCTACCATCTTAGACTGCATCATCACTTAAACAGATGAGATCGAAATTCGCAGTCAATCTGTAGTGGATAAAAAATACATAAATCTAGCAACTTCTGCCGGTTGAAATAAAGTAAAATCGTACAAAAATAAAGGAGTAGGTAAATGATAAGATGTGAAGCGCTAAGGAAACGTTAATTGGCAATAAGTTACATTTATTAGAGTCGAGATAATCTCAAGAGGTGTATGAGTCAACACAAATATATTTTATTCCTAATCTGTGAGTCATCTACATTCTACAGTGAACGACCAGGCTAATCCAGCAAGAAACCCTACAATTTAGCTGACAATTATAGAGATGCGATGCTTAGCGGTTGTGGTCGGATTGCAATAATTATGCTTCAACGTTGCACGCTTCATACCTTGCTTTAGGTATGCCATCTAGATTACATCAATGCCATGTTTAACTGTTGATACTTTCGTCATTTTATCTCATCATCAGATTGTGTCTCTCATCATTACGTTTTAGCAGGAGTACTGTCTATCATGTGTTTGGCAGTTATGGGTGGTTAGGTTACTTACCTATTTATTGGTTGATTGATTGTCCCATAGATACCTAATTAATCTTACGATTTTGATAACTGAGGTGTCGCTTTAGTACGTTTAAGTAGCGGTAACCAAAGTTACGTCGAGTGTTGTCACTGACACCTGGTATATGGCATGGTGTCCAAAAAAAATAGACCAAGTTACGGGTGTTATATTCAAATGATAATTGGCATGATGTTAATTTCCAATTAACATCATGCCAATTGCCAATTAAATATAAACAAAATAAAAAATATAAAAACGTCGACTTTTTAGTATATCAATTCAGATTTCAGATTCTGAGAATATACCTAGGTACGTTTATAAATAATGAATGGTGCTTTTAAGATTGATCAGGTTTCTTTTTTACTTTATATTGTTTGACATCACCTTTTCAGAATCACGTTGTGATGCCCTAGTGTAAGGCCTGCCCTCTTTATACAGCCACTTTCCGCTACCCTCTGTAGGCTTCCTGTCCTTCGGGACTTTAATAAATATCTATGTCAAAATACCTTTCGAATTATTCGTTAACTTCCAGTTTTCGCAAGGTGGAACTGAAACATTAAATCACTTTTGACGTTCGCCAAACAGAATTCGATATCGAGGTCGAGGTCGGGGCCACGAAACTGGGCCCATATTTGCTGTTAAGTACATTCAAATTGTTGCTACTTGCGACGTCCAACTTGACGTGTCTTAGCTAGTGGTTGAGACGTTCGACCTCCGACCTCCTTCGACATACGCTTAAAATTTTCTGATATGTGCGTTTTAAATTAGCTTCAACTATGAAGGCAAACGTCGTGAGGAGGCATTTTTATGTAAAAAGGTTCCGTATCTCATCGAGCACGTCCCGTAGGGTGCAGTATTCAGGACCCGGTTATGCGAGAGCTATTGTTAAACTCTAAAGCCGTTAGCGTATTCTAACAGTTCCCAATAGAACCTGTACCAAACTAGGTTAATAATGTAATGGGTTATTAGTTACGACCCTCAGCAATGATAATAAGAGGGAGAGAGATACAATTTGATATTTAAAAAAAGCGATACACAATTTAACCTTTTAGAGTAATAACTTATGGCATTTTGTTGCACGCAAAGTTAGTTATTCACGGTTATCGAGAAATACCGAATGGAATTTTTGACCGCGGGCTGTAACAATATCGTAAAAAACTGTTTTAAATTTCAAAACAGCCGAATGTTTTTACAAGAGTTAGGTTAGGTTCTTCATTGTTATTTTTAGGTTCCAATAACAACCCCTAACATTTTGAGGTATTTTTATTTTTATTACTTACTTCTGCTGAATCGTCATGCTCAGATAGTTTCTTAAGATATACCTCACTACTAATAACAACTTACAGCTGTACCTAGTCTAGGTTATTGAAGATTACCTTAATTGATTTCAAATTTTCAGACCCAGCAGTTTGAGCTTTTTATGTTAGTTAGTAAAAAGTAGTCAGTTAATTTAATACTGGATATATTTTAGATATTCGTGTCTGTCCATCCATCCCCATTAGTCTGTGTTTATCCACTGCTGGACATAGGCTTTTTGGCTTTTTACGCCTTTCTCATCCATCCACTTTTTCTTTTTGATATTCATGTACCTACTACCTAATCACTAGACGATGCCCGCGACTTCGTCCACGTGGATTAAGATTTTTTGATTCCCGCGGGAACTCTTTAATTTTCCGGGCCTAAGGCTAAGCCTATGTCCGTCCCCGGGATACAACCTACCCCTGTACCAAATTTCATCAGAATTGTTTGAACGGATGAGCCGTGAAAGCGTAGCAGACCGACAGACAGACACACTTTCGCTTTTATAATATTAGTATGGATAATTAATTATTGATTTTATATTTACTCGTGTTCATGGTTATATTTAAACAATATACACAGTATTATCATTTAGCAAGTCAGCTTATTGATAATTCAAGACGGCGGTTAACCGAACTATGACCTTGGGCTGGCAGCTCACAAGGTCATAAATACGCCGACACATGCACGAAGGTAAGTGCCTTATTAATATGCACTTAATTGTGCATTCAATAGCGTAACTCCAACTCATGAATAAAAATATGATGCGATTCGTTTTCATACAGTGGTCTGCCTGCAACCCGTGCCTTGGTCTAGTTTCAGCTGTCGACCATGAAGCGTTGGAGTTTTTCTCGCATGAAATACTCGGTAGCTTGGAATTGGGAAGTTACATATAACATTAAAAAAAGCCAGCAACGCATTGGCGGTTCCTCTGGTGCATCAAATGTTCATGGGCGGCGGTAATCATTTACCATCAGGTGAGCCGCCTGCTCGTTTGCTCGCTATATTATATAATATATATGTATATATAAAATTTAAAAAAACATGACTACATCCCCGTGACTCAGAAATAGGGTAGCCAGGCTCTAAAATACAAAAGACGGACTCTGGTCTAAATATTTTAAAGTTTTTAAAAAATATTAAAAAAACTCGTTACGTATTTTAATAGGGATGATGCGACTGCCTCGTTGGTTTATTGGTTAGCATGTTCAACTGCGGCCGACAAGGTCCCGGGTCGGGCCATAATTAAGTATTGGGTTTTTCTGTCTAGAAATTCTCAGTACTAGCCCGGAATTAGGAAGTTGGCGGTGTTTCACCCCCGTGCCTCGGAGAACACGTTAAGCCGTCGGTCCCGGTTATTATCACTAACATGATAATAGTCGTTAAAGCCCGCCAACCCGCGTGGGCAGCATGGTGCAGCGTGGTGGGTCTAAGCTCTAATTCCCACTTTCCTATGAAAGTGGAGGCCTGTGCCCAGCAGTGGGACGTTAATGGGCTGTAGTGGTGGATGCCCATATCAAAAATAAATTATTTCCAACTGATTATTAAATAGAGTCTGCCAAAAGACCTCAAATTCACATCCTCGGTCAGTTTTAATTTTTATAACCATTTTAAAATCTAGATTAAAGAAAAAAAAGTGCGTTGAAATTTGGTGACGTCACAACTGTAAATTTCATACTTCCATGTATGAGTTGCTGATTTGATTGAGTTGTCATCATCCCTATTGTTTTAAAGACGTGCAATGGATCGGTAAACTCCGAACTGCTTCGCTCTTCCTTCAGGTGAAAAGCTAACCAAAGCCCGACACGTAAATATTTGTCCAACGACCAACCTATTCAGAGAGGATGTAAAGTCCTTGACTACTGTGCCGTTGGTATCGTGCCTGATCAGTGATCCCTCTTCGATTATGTCCGATTGTCGTTCCACAAACAGCAGAGTGTTGATTAGACAGAAAAATATTTTTTAATGTTTTTAATAATTTTAAATAAGTATTTTTGCTATTTTTATCAAATGTAATGTAATTTAATCGCAAATTTTATTTTTAATTCAATGATTTTATGAACTTATTTAATTTAAATACTTTAAAAACAAACAATTTGCACACCATCATATGGTAGAATATGTTAAGGGAATAACCACTTTAAGACCTATTTTGTACCCATATTCCTGCAAATAAATATTATTTATTTATTTATATTTAAGAGCTGATTAGAGAGAGCGTTTAGAGTTTAGATAATGGTTAACAATTAAGTTACCTATAATAAATTTAATTAATACTTATAAAAACAAACATATAAAACCAAAATACAATTAAAGACGTCAAACTAAATCTGTTTGTTAGTTTCTGATAATATCAGGAAAACAGTTAAAGCGACGTTTCCAAGTTGACTTAAACTTTGTTTAATTGCACTCCCTATTTGAAAATGCACTCCTTTGTGAAAACAAGAAGTTTTTCTCTTAAGTAAGCTTCAGTGGAAATTTTGAAATAATTGGGGAAATTGAATGTTGTTTAAATTGTTTATGCTCTTAATTACTCTTATGAACAGATAGAGATATTTTGTATAGCCACCCAAAACATTAAATACCTACTAATAATGATAGATTGACAAATAAAAAAAAGTGCGATAAGGCGGTCTAATAACTGAGATAATAAATTATACAAAAATATGTTCCTTCATGTGATTGGTTTTTCATAAACAACTGAATTTCTATTTACAATACCTAACCCACAAACAACAAAAAACAATAACAACAGTTTATCACTTAGGCTGGAGGTCAGAAATTGACATATTTACCTTTTGTGCCTCTAATAGAACTTAGGTACTGGTTATTATCACTCGTCAGGATAATAAAATCGTTAGGTATACCTTAGGCTTAGAGAAGTCAGAATCTAAGCTTAGGTGGTAAGGACCGTACCTACCATAAGTCGAGTCGTATGCAGAAGTACATGACATGACTATATGAGGGACGAGTGGCCTAGTTGCGACAACGCTTATCAGTCGATTGCGATTGTTAAGCAACGTTGACCCAAGTCAGTAACTGGATGGGGGACCGAAGTCCGGGATTTGCTAAGTCCGAATTTAGCCTTTTCGTGGCCTCCGTGCCTCGCAGAGCACATTAAGCGGTCGGTCCATTTATTATCACTAACATCTGATACTAATCGTTACCTAAGAGTTGAAATAGTACTCTTACGTAGTTGAGTCGTATGCGGAAGGACCTGGGAACCCACCGCATTATTATCCCAAGAAACCCCCTGCCATTATGTGATTAATGGAACGGGGTCACGACCGTCAGCAATGAGGAATACGACGCAGAGTGAGGTGCAGAAGTACCTGAGAGGTGGGAACCCACAGCATTATTATAATAAGAAAACTTACTAGACAGACAGAGAAAGCCTAATAGAGCTATAGAAATAATTAAGATAATATTTTTTGTAAATAGATATATATCGCACCCATAAACAGAGCAATAAACCTGTTATTAAACTATAAGTATGTATAGTTAAATATCGTGTGCCAGTTATGAAACAACCAAATGCTATGATTACTTGTAATTCGGAGCGCAACAACGTCTCGGCGTAACCCCGAGGCAACAATCTAGGTCACGCTTAGCGGCTAAACCGCTAATTGACTTGTGATAGCCCCCTGCTCCCCGAAACATCTGCATTAATGCCTAAATGGTATTATGTAACTGTGTAAGCGAATATCTGCCTCGTTGGTCTAGTGGTTGACATGTTCGACTGCGGCCGACGAGGTCCCGGGTCGGGCCATATTTGAGTATTGGGTTTTTCTGACTAGAAATTCTCAGTACTAGCCCGGAGTTAGGAAGTTGGCGGTGTCCCACCCCCGTGCCTCGGAGAGCACGTTAAGCCGTCGGTCCCGGCTATTATCACTAACATGATAATAGTCGTTAAAGCCCGCCAACCCGCATTGGAGCAGCGTGGTGGGTCTAAGCTCTAATTCCTTCTCTCTTATGAGGGTGGAGGCCTGTGCCCAGCAGTGGGACGTTAATGGGCTGTAGTGGTGGTGGTGGTGGTGGTAAGCGAATAGTGAGTCTGTTTCTAACCGACTTCAGAAATGATGTTCTGTAGGTACTCGACTCGTTTATATGTTGGTATGCGATTTTCTCGGAAACCAATGGACCGATTTTGACGATTTTATCAACAGTAAACGTTTTGATTTATTGTTCATTGAATTAATAAAAATTTAGATATTATAAATTCCCAAATTGACCCTGCCGGGGATCGAACCCGGCACCCCCGCACGTTAAGACAACAGCGCTCAACACTGCGCCACGGAGGCCGTTAAAACTCGGTTTAGCTATCTATGGTGCCAAGTTGCACTGGCAAGATTTCTTGCAGCAGCTGTCACCGTTATTTTAATGTTAACTAGATGATGCCCGCGACTTCGTCCGCGTGAATTAAGATTTTTTTATTCCCACGGAAACTCTTTAATTTTCCGGGGTAAAAAGGATGTCCTATGTCCTTCCCCAGGATACAAACTATCCCCATACCAAATTTCATCAAAATCGGTCGAACAGATGAGCCGTGAAAGCGTAGCAGACAGACAGACACACTTTCGCATTTATAATATTAGTATGGATATGGATTTCATAGAGAGAGAGAAGTGTATAGGTAGATAAAACGAAAGACGGTAAATTAATAATACCAACGTATCTCGGTTTTATTTTACACAGTAAATAAGTGTAAAATATAACCTAGTGCAGGGGCTTGGAATTTACATTTTGATTGGTATTAGTTTCTTACTTCTGTGACAGTTGTACGCCTCGTGCCAGGTGATAATGAGTTTAGAGTTTCAGACTGAACATGGAAAACATTGTTTTTGTTCGAAAGGGGAAATGGCAATATATGTTTTGTGTTAGTTATGTATATCGTAAAATACTCGTTAAATACAACCAAATCTTAGGCTTCGACTCGACGCTTCGGTTGTGTTTAGTGTATTTCTTCAGAACTGCTCTTTCCACTTTGTAACATCCTTCACCTTTCGGGTTTCTTTAACCAATGAGACAACAGGTTAACCTTTATGTACAAAAAAAAAGAGTGAATCATAGAGTAGGCTCTATTTTAAATTATTAAAAACTCATCCAACCACGCTTTGAAGTTTGAACAAGTCCATAAAAGCTTGTTTTATTTTACTATATACCGGGTACCAGGCTAACCTTGTAAGTTGTAGACTAGGTTTATGGCCAGTTATATTAAACTCTTACCGCTAATTGGTTTAAACACGGCAACGTACCGGAATGCTAAATCGCTTGGCGGTACGTCTTTGTTTAAGGGTGGTAACAAGCCACGGCTGAAGCTTCCTACCAGATGAGAGACAATTTAAAAATTGTAAAATTCCACCGGGATCGAACTCGGTACCTTCCACTTATTGAGACCACAACGCTCCCCACTGCGCCAAGGAAGTCGAGCTTAGGGAGGTAACGTTGATCTTATTACTCAATGCAAATTGCATAGATGCTGACAAGTAGATACTATCGATTATAACTTTTTTTTATTGAAGTCGTTATTCATTGTGGATTTTTGAAGTGGAACACTAAAGTGCTCGGCTTAGGCCTCTATTGAGAAATATAACTGAATAAACTGTGGCAAAGGAGCTCTTTGGACAAATATGAAAGCAAAAGTATGTATATAAAGAAGGCTCAATAATACGGTGTCGAAACGTATTCTTCGTAGGCCAAACATGACAAAGCACTATGTGACGAATGTAGGCTATAATACCAAAAAATTGTGCGTGTTGCACGCGCCTTCTTTCAAGTGGATTTGAGATTTTGAAATCCCGGAGAACTCTGAATTTCTGGGATATAAGATAAGCCTCACTCTTAACTTTATCCATGCAAAAGTTACGTAGATCCGTTGCTCTGTCGCGGCGTGATTGAAGAACAAAAAAAACCTTATAATAGGCTCTCACCTAAGATGCTCTTTGGTACTCTGAGTTTGATTGCATGCAATTGATGATGTATTCAGTTTTTAGTTTCTTTTAGAACGCGAAACTGTTGCGAGTTCTCCTGTTATCCATATTTTACACTCTCGTACCCAGTAATCAGTGTACAGTTATTGCTCATTATTATGTACGACTTTGGTATATGAATGTCAAATAATTATGCTGAATCAGGTTAAGGTGCAATGCAGCACGCGTGCTTGGTTACTGGACTCATAAATAAATGCCACAGTGTAAACTGAAGCTAGTCGTACATTATAGCAAGTGCCGCTGTATACGCGCAAAAACTTAACGCATCAATTGCAACGCATAATGTACATGTTGTATAAAATAACTCCTAAACTTGAACCTGCTCAATCGGCTATTCATCGATCTATTAGGTGGTACGAAGTGAAGTGTAGAGGTGTCTGCCACACGCGTAGTCTTTCCAATAGAATACTCCTACGGCCTACGCAATGCAGCAGTAAATAAGACATATACCAATTAACTTATTCATTCAGGCTAATAAAGTCATCCGCATTATTGGCGTAAACAGATTAGCAACTTAATTAATTAATTATTATTGTATCTACTGAAACTTACGTTGCTAGAGTCGCTGCACTCAACATATGCGCCCATTGCTGCCATTTTAGTGTGCGTTCATTATTATTAATCTCCGATTCTTATGTTGAGAGTCCACAGGCTCTGAAAATTATCGAGCGTTCAAGACTAGGGCACTGCTAGCTGGCGCGACGCCAAGTTCACCTACAACGATCATTAATGGAGACGACTACTTTATTTTGAGATACATCTTATATTTACTTACCAATTATCTTGTGTGATGATAACATTGTACAAGAAGCTTGTAGAATTTACCTGGATTTTTTTATAAAATCAACGTACCTAATTATTTTTAAGTTTTTTATTGTTATTTGTTACCTACCCTCGGAAGGAAGTGGTTTCCACGATACAGGGAATCCTATTGTGGAAACCACTGCCCTAATAGTTCAAACCGAAAATATTGTAATGTGTTTCAAAAAAATAAAATAAAAGAAATGAAATGAATGAAAATTAATTACCTATATTAATGAACCTATGCCTAATTGCCTACAGAGATCTGAAAAAAAAATAAGAATACTAAACAGATTTTTCGGTATTATGTTCATTTAAACTGTTCTATGTTTCTCTATATAGTCTATTCTTTACATAGCGCAACACTGTTTAGTTTGTTTAGAGGAAACGTTAATACTGATTACTGGTGTATCTGTTATAAAAATCTGTCTTGTTAATTAAGTAATATAAATGTGAAGCCTGATTGGAACTTATCTAGTTGGTTGGTTTAGAGTTCAGACTTTAGAATAATAAGCATACTAATTTTAAGCATTTATAAGCAGACTTACCAAGAAAAATTAGGACTAATAAATAACAATACAGGCTTCGTGAGAGTTTTGATCTTATTGATGACCAGCCTAGCTTAGGACCTAGGCCCTAGTATAAGTTAGCCCATCTCGAAATCGTTTATATGTTTCAAAACCAATTTAGATATGACCCTAATCGAAAGAAAAATAGATCAGACCGCGTATTATCTAACTCAGTGGCTATCAAAAATGTAAATAAAAATAACATGTTTGCTATGATTATGAAAATCATAGCAAACCTTCAATGGATAAAAAAATTATGTCAGTGGCTTTATCTTTTTGATAGCCACTGACATAGTTAATAGTGCTGTACAGTTTATCAATCGCAATAATCTAATTGGCTAACACTAAGTATTTCGCTGTAGGTTAAAAGCCCAAAATCCATGATTCATAAATTCAACCAAACAAATAATTGACTAATTGAGATTATAGCAATGATTGATGCATCTGTTTCGGAATAAGGCCTTGTGAAGTAGCATCTTTTGATTCGAGTTTTAGTGAATCGGGCTGCGGGACGTACCTAGTACTTAATAAGTATTATCTCCTTTCCAAAACACCGATCTTTCGGTATATTTTACTCAAACACTAAAACAGTGTTTCGATATTCGATATCTATTGTCGTCGAAACGTTGTCGAACTGTACAAGCCCGTACTAAGAGTGCAGATCAATTCTCTCACGAAGCCTTGGAGTAGTTCACACGCAAGATCGGAATTCCGTTCAGTGTTAGGAAAACATCAATACGCCTTAATCAAAGTTGTTTATTGGACGATTTTGATTTGATGACGAGATCGGTCACAGTCCACAGTGGCTTTGAGATACCGTGGGGCGCTCATTGGCGCTTGAAAACTAATTTCACCGTGAGATATCGGTCGTATTTCTTTTTCGTTTTTATTTCCCACTACAAGGTAGCCTTCGACTGCGATCTCACCTGATGGAAAGTGATGATGCAGTCTAAGATGGTAGCGGGCTAATCTGCTGGGTATATCGTATGACAGTTATTTATTTATTTATTTATTTCTCAACTTACATTACAACTAGCATTACAGGTTTCCCTAATACACTAGTGTAGCTAAAAATAATCTTTAACTATATCATAAGCTAATTAAATATAAATGAATTAAATATTATTATTATAACATATAGCCCACAGAGCAATCCTTGTGAGTTCACTCAGAGTACAACAAAACAGATCCGTTCTCTCAGCTATGACGTTAAGGGTGCGAATCGCGCGCGGCAGCGGCGCCTTGTTGAGCAAGTTTGTGCGACCGCGCGGCACCGCCAGCAGCGGTGGCCTGCGCCTGCGCCACACGTACCGGTCCGGGACACGGAGACTCACCTGTCCTAAAACGTCCGCATTATATAACTTGCCCCGTATTATTTTAAAAATGTACAATATAAGTGCTAATTCCCTCCTAACCCCTAGTTCGTTATACCCAACCATACCCAGAACAAATAATGTTGGGTACATTAACGGGTAGTATGGGTATACCCCATATAGCTTCATATATAGGTACCTAACAAATTTATTTTGTACCCGCTCTAACATAAGGCTATATTTAGCCTCATGTGGAGCCCAGATGACTGAGTTACTTTCTAAGTGGCTTCTGACCAAAGCATTGTATAATGCTATCACCGCCTTTATGTTACTGAAGCTCCTAACGGTACGAAGTATAAAGCCTAGATTTTTGTAAGCCTTCTTACAGCATTTTACAATGTGGTTACGAAACGTAAGTTCTGTGTTCAAACCAACCCCCAAGTCCCTAACTTCTGAAACTCTCACCATTGGTACCCCATCTATATTGTAATCATAACGGATGGGGGATTGTGCCTTAGAAAAGGTGATCACTGCACATTTTGAGGCGTTAAATTGCAAACGGTTGTCCTTACTCCATTTGACTGCTCGATCAATGTCCTGCTGCAGCCTCCCACAGTCACTCTCGCCATCTACAGCCAGAGAGAGCTTGAGATCGTCCGCGAACAGCAGACACTTGGCATCCTTGATCACCTGAGGTAGGTCGTTTATCATTAAAATAAACTGTAAGGGACCCAGGTTGCTACCCTGACTCACACCGGATCGAGTAAAATACGGTTCTGACCTATGACCCCTATAGTCTACGTATTGTTGCCTATCTCTCAAGTAACTTGCAAAAAAATTCAGTAAATGTGGAGTGAACCCGACCGATGCTAACTTTTTGAGCAAGACATCGTTGTCTACTAGATCGAATGCCTTCCGAAAGTCAAAGTATGCTGCATCAGCCTGCCCCCCACTGTCAACGGCTGGAACAATATGAGCCATGTAAGCGAGAAGGTTGCTCGTAGTACTCCTCGCTGGCCGGAATCCGTGCTGAGCGTCCGAAAGTTGCGCGCTCACCTGGTTATAAATTATTTTATGGATAGCCGACTCTAATACTTTTGCGGGTGTGGACAGCACCGCTACAGGCCTGTACCCCTCCAACTGTGTTCCCGATCCACCTTTAGGTACCGGTACGACTCGAGTTAATTTCCACGTCTCAGGAAACACAGCTTTCTTCAAACACAGATTATATATGTGAAGCAACGGTTCCGCCAGAACTAATCGACAGTCTCTAAACAGGTAAGGTGGGATGCAATCTGGTCCCGCAGACTTTTTTGGTTTAAGTTGTTTAAGTGCCTGCCTTACCTCGTCCAACGTCAATCGGTCGATATGGACCCGCGCCGCCCCGTTCTCTCCACCCGCCGCTGCTATGGCCGCGCTAACATTCAATTCGGCTCGGTCTGAGCTATAGACGGACTGGAAAAACTGAGCGAACTCAACAGCACACTGCTCTGCAGTCAACAGAACCCCGTTTTTTAAGATTTTCCGCGGAGCCCTACTACCTCTTTTTGATTTGGTATAGTTCCAGAACGATAGAGGATCCTTGAGGAGTTAGTTCTGAACTCTGCGCTGATAGTGTTGGTGAGCTGTTTCTATCATGTTTTTAACCTTTGCCCTACACTGCGAAAATGCCTCGTAATTACCTTTTGAGTTACAAGCTTTATACCGCCGGTGAAGATTCGCTTTCAATTCTATGTTGCGAATTATCTCAACCGTGTACCACTCGGGGTAATTGTACCCCGGGGTTACAGGACTTCGCTTTTTTCTCGGAACCCAGTCATCGATAATTGACGTAAGAATGTCATAAAAAAAATTTAAGCTTTCCTCCAACTCTAACTCATACATTGGAGTCCAGTCTGCGGCCGCAATTGCTGAGTACAGTGATATAAAATCAGCCTTATAAAAATTCCAACCTATTGGTGTTTGCGGGCTCGCTTCCGGTCCTAACGCCTGCGCCTGATGTCGGTGTGAACGCAATGTCACCGCGATTTCGAGCGGCGGGTGATGTGCATCAACCGGCACAAGCGGCGCCGCGGCTTCGCGCACGCTCACACTACCGTCCGCTGATAACGCACTCAGGACAAGGTCCAGACATCTGTCATTACAATTTCCTACTGTATTACTCTGAGTGAACTCACAATATGTTTGAAAATATTCAAAATAATTATTTATCGCTAAAGAACACGAATACAAGTTAAAATCTCCTACCACTACTACCTCGCTATAATTATTACAAAGTTGCTCAATAATCCTAAACAATAACATATATTCACTCTCACAACTATTAGGTGGTATGTAAACAACGCATAGCATAAACAAAAACCGCTCGCGCATGTGCACTGTCGCAGAAACCAGTTCAAACGAATGCGCGTTATATTAAACCTATAATCGGTATCTACACGACATCGTACCGGAACGCTAAATCGCTTGGCGTGGCGATACATTGCCGTCGGATGACGGCTGAAGAAAAAAGAAAAAGAAAGTATCACCTTTGACTGTGGTTTTGTACAGTTACTTGCACGTTAAAAACCCGCTGACAGGTACATAAAAAGCTACACAAACTATATAATTTTTCAAGTAGTCAGACAAATATAAATATTGTAATATACCCTGTGATTACTATAGGTATAGGTGCGGCTGGCGTCGCGCCAGCTCGCAAATCGCAATGCCCCAGTCTTCAACGCTCGATATTTTATACAGCTTTCTGTACGAGCATTTATTTAATTTGTACATTAATAATTATGAAGACAATTTTTCTATCGATTGATATTCGTCGTTGTTTCAACCAATGGACGTCCACTGCTGGATGAAGGTCACCTGCATGGATCTCCACAGAACTCGGTTTTGTGCCTCTTGCTTCTAGCGTCTCCTAGCTTGTAATCGTCCATCTACTTAGTGGGGGGTTGTCCAACGAACGCCATTCGAGCATCTTTGAACGACAATCGGTTCTTTGAACTACTGACTGATATTCTACTATATACTGAGGGGTCTCAAAATGCACGAGCGCCCGCGTACCGGAAAGCGCAGAATTGGCGAACTCTCTATATATATATATATACTCTACTAGCTGATGCCCGCGACTTCGTCCGCGTGGTTTAAGTTCTTTTGATTCCCGCGGGAACTCCTTAATTTTCCGGGATAAAAAGTAGCTTAAGTCACTCTCCAGGTCCTCAACTATACCCATGCCAAAAATCACGTCGATCCGTTGCTCCGTTGCGGCGTGATTGAAGGACAAACCAATAAACCAACAAACAAACACACTTTCGCATTTACAATATTAGTATGATGGGCGAACTCCTTAAGGTGGTCGGATGCATCAGGGACGACTAAGCTCTGAGCATTCAGTAGTAATACACTACGTCTCTATACGGTGTGTGAGCGATCTTTTTGATTCTATCGACTCTCGATAGCTTACAACATGACGTGCTTTCACCCTAATGATAGGAACCACTTGCGATGAAATTCAGCGTTCGTATAGTGATAGCCAAGGTCGCGGTAAACAGCTGACAGCGGCCCCGATATACCGCTGTATAATAACCGGATTTACTGGTAACGCCCTACGGCGGACCACTTTGGGATATTATTGCTTTAATATTAATAAACAGAGGAGGAAACTAATAGAAATATACTGCATATTACTGATTACAGTCCCACCAACTTACCTGGCATGGTGGCCAAAATTGGAACTAATTTTTATGCCTGTAAAGTTTTTTTAATAATTTTTTGAATATTTACTACCGACGCTGTCACCGGGTCAAGATAAGTTTGCGGGACTGTACTTAGCTTACACACATTAAGATAATCCAAAGGAACGTTTTAAAAGCCCTAAGTTATAATCAAGCGCAAAACCTGTAATCGATGACTTTACAACTCAACTCAATGACACCGGTTGTAGTCGCTTTAAGTACATGGCGTCAATGGAATCGTAGTTATTACACATGTAATACTAGTTGATACGCTTGGCGAGCGGAAAGCCCCACAAGATCATTACAGGCTGCAATCGGATCTGTCCAGCCCCCTATTGTCTCAGTGGCTATCAAAAAATGTATATCACTGACATACTTGTTATATTTTTTATCCATTGAAGGTTTCCTATGAAAATGTTATTTTTATTTCATAGCGAACCTTCAGTGGATGAAAAATATTATTATGTTAGTAACTTTCATTTTTTGATAGTCACCGAGTTAGAGAATAACCGGGCTAACAACTGTTACAGTTTCGTACGCTGTTAATACGTAGGCTGCATTTCTCCAAATAGTTTGCATTTTTTTCTCCAAAACAAGTTAGCCCTTGACTGCCGTCTGCGATCTCACCTGATGATGCAGTCTAAGATGGTAGCGGGCTAAGCTTATTGGGGTTTGACAGTTATTTAAACCCATATCCCTTATCGATTTCTACTCTATATACACGGCATCTTACCGTAACGCTTAATCGGTGATCTCCACAGAGATTAACGATATAATGGTGGTTGAGATTGGCCGCCATGGCCGAAATTCGATCGGGATGACATCTTTTTTTATTCATCACCGACTTATGTAAATTTTATTTGAATTTAGCCATATTTAAGTATAACATGTTTTGTAGTTTGGCCTTCTTTGGCGGTCAATGGTAATCTAGTAGGTACTTAATACTTATCTAGATCAGTACAATTCCCTTAGTCCGAGTAAGCATATATCGCAATTCGCAACCGTCGATAGATCGACTATCGAAGCACTAATATCAAAGTAAAATAAACCTAAATGTCGATGTTCTAAAACTGTTTATTCAGTTGAACCGATTTTATCAGCGGGGCGGGTCAACTACTAACAAATAAAGATTTCATTGGAAATGTTTGAAAAGGGTGCTCTTTGGAACTCTTGAAGGAATTACCTTTCTCGATAACGCTCGTGTACACTACGCCAGCCGACACGCTTCGCTTGGCCCCCATAGAAAGAGAGAGTCGACTCGCTTGAGGTTAGCACGTCGGCCGCACTAATTATATGAAACCACAAGTACACGACAATGACATAAAAATGTTAATAAACTACTTGTGAAATCATTCGGAGACGTCAGCTCAGCTACCTTCTATCGTTCTGTTCTATCGTATCGACTCTATATTCGAGAGTTGTCAAAAGATTAACGTTCTGGCTTCTGTGATTATCCGTAATAGAACCGTACGTAATAGAAACCATTTTTATTACCTGGATGCCTGGTACTCTAGTCCTGGTTTCCGCTTTTGACGTTTCATCCACGTATTAGACCGAAACCTGGCTATTCAAGAGGCGGATGACCGATGTCCTTAAAAGCCTGCAACGTATCGGTTTCTGTGGTCTGCAGATGTTCTCCAGCTATATTGTTATCACATAATTGATGACACGCACATTTGCTCCTTTGATAGTGACCCTAAAAATTACACGTATCACTTAGACCCACCCGTACATAGAATTTTGGCCTAAGATTTCTGAAGCTCTTTCAAGGCCTTGCAAATTTTTTAAACTTTGTTAATCAAGAAAATATTACCTAGGATGCCCAACTAGGCATTTCTCTTTTTACCACAGTGTCAAAACCAACACTGCGCGTATAAAACGCAGATATATTATTGTCCCAAAAATGCTGTACAAATTTATTCCTATGACTAGAAATAACTCAAAGTAACAAGCCTGGAATATGGAGAGCATAAATTCCATACGCACCCTAATCTAAATGTGATTTACGAGCATCGAACAGGTTTACTTTGTTAGCATGTTAGCGAAAGGCCAATTTATAGTTGATATTCTATTGAGAGCGGAGCTACAACGCATGAAACTGTGTTCGAAGATTATCTAAACGTATAATAACAGGGATATAAATTATCCGCGTATTACGTGACCTATTTGTGGCTAACTTTAAGCTTTTGCCTGTGACTTCGCCTGCGGCTAGGATCTTTTAAAACTCCCGTAAGTAAGTATTGTAGCGTATTATTTGCTTGTTTCTGGATAAAGAACTTTATCTACAGCAATCTGCAGTCTTTGTCGGTCCGTCTTGAACACAGCCGCGTTTCGATACGCAGAACGCAAATTTGAAGTAGCAGATGGGGCTACGTCCATCTGTTACTTGAAATTTGCGTTCTGCGTACCTACTCTCACTCTAACCTCAAACTATTTTTATGCGATATTTTAGTCAAAATCTATAAATCCTTTCCCAAAATTAGCCTGAATAAAAAGATAATCATATGAAAATTATAGGTAGAATTACTTCTATTATAACAGCTACAGACAGACAGTTCAATTATATTTATCGTGTATATATAGATGTTCGAAGCGATTGTGTTTGAGAAATATATGGTGATTCAAGACAGATGTCAGTCAATTGAATTTGCAAGTTGCGCACCTGGTATTTAAATTTAATGGCCTGTTTACATTAGTCAAGTGTTTTTATTCTTCCAATTCATTTTAGACCATTGCTTAAACACTAATCTCTATAATGACGTCGTGACTTGAATTTCACGTCGTTGGACTGGATTTAGTATGGGTAACAATCCATGGTCAATTAGACCAGAGAAGAGAAAACATAATTCGTACTGCAGCTTTGCCAGGATTTGACCAACAGGATACGGCGCTCACCAATGCGTCAGCAAATTCGTGTTTTATAATGATTTTGACATTAGGTATAGGAAGTATAAAGTATTGTTCCACATACAGTTAGTCGTTGTACTTGTGGCGTACATACTCCTTTAACACTGGCTGGTCATCGCTTCGAAAACTACGATTTGAAAATGTTCGAATTTCGAAGCATGCGTAGAACAGCCACGCAGAAATGGAGAGGCCATCATCATCATTATTAATATACAAGTCATCTCAGCACAATCATCTAGGAGCGCTTCATAGATTTTTCATACTTTCTATTTATTTACCAGTTTTATTATTAACGTTGTAATATGAAGTAATATACGAATTATCAGTGAACACGCGTTTATTCTTTATAAAGTGATAGCCTTAAACAAGGCTACGAGGTGGTCTATATAACCTCCTCATACTGTTTTCACATTCCTGCCGATTGGCCAAATTTTCATACTTGTTTTTTGTTTGTTTGTGTTTCACCATGTTCCCTGTCCAACTTGAACGTTTTTATAACCTCACAATTTAAAATGTCGTATTTTATGGAGGCACCCCCAGGCTTGTTGCGGTTCTCAAAAATCACCCCTTTTGCTCTAGCACCACTTGCCCCCCTTAGCTGCACTCCGGTTCGGCTAATGAGCTGATGCATCTCTATTTCACATCTACGGAACCCGGCTATGTTTTCATTAGCTGCATCTTAACACTTAAGTGCTCCTAGAGATTTTTCTTTTTCATTTTAATTGACATTCTCTGCGTGGGAAGCGACATTTTTTTCATGTTACATTTTATTGCATATAAATTTTACTTCAGCTTATTAAGTTGTGGTCCAAGATCCCGCGACGATCAGACCTACGTTATTTTATTTAAAGCTGTAATTTTTTGTATGTATGTCTCCAAAGAGGTATAAACGATCCCCGACTATGAAGTTTGGATCGCGGTTGATACCTTCCAAAGCAACCGAGATCCAAACTTCATAGTCGGGGATCGTTTATACCTCTATTAGAGATATATGTATATACAAAAAAAAAACAGCTTTAATAAAATAACGTAGGTCTGATCGTCGCGGGATCTTGCTCTATTATACATGCTACTCCACTCCTATTGTTTCTAAGAATAAGTTCTATCCAATCCCATAGCTATCAGAAAATATATCGTGGTTAAGGCTCATAGCATATTAGCCCAAAGTCAAAGCGACGTATAGCGTAACTATATCTCTTCGTTTTGTATTGAATTCACAGGGAGTTTGCTTCACATTTTATTGCGGGTTTTCTAACATTTTAGAAAAGAGGCGTCGAATTATGCTTCTCATCTGCTACGAAGTGCTTTGAGAACAATATTACGAGACCATTTATCATTATCGTCAAAACGTGGATGCCCTATTTTGGATATCCTCGACTTTCTGCATCCACCTACCCGTAAGTCCCAACACTTCTTTATATAGATAGCCCAAAGGGACCATTCCGAAGAAAATTTTCCATCGAATAAATAAATTCTAAAACATAATTGCAAACATTAATGTTAATTCCCCGTAGAACTGTTGGTGCATAAAGTTTAAAACGATAAACGCTAACTGCTAAGTCTTAAAAGTAATAAAGATTAGTTCTTGTTGTAAAGTGCCATTAAAAGGACATGCTAGATTATACAGAGAAGCGGCCGCGTCATGAAACGATTTTATAGGTATCTTAGTTTTATAGGTGAAGATCATGGCTGCGTGATGCGTTGAATAATACGATGCGGTACCTATTTCGACCTCGACATTTCTTTATGGTAGTAACTAGCTTCAGTTAGTGACTTTGTTCGCGTTGAATGCCGATTTTCCTGTGGGTTTAAGATAATTTTGCAATCAATGATGAAAACTTACATTCAAGTCATTCCCTAAATGTGCCCAATTCCAGCAAAATAATTTAAGCAGTTTTTGAGTGAAAGTTCATTACCTGAGCTAATGTCATCAACGTACCTACATTAGCTGAGGTCTAAATTAAAAGGTGGGGAGTGGGGACCCACCGCATTATTATCCCAAGAAAACTCCTACCATTATTAATTAATGGAAAGGGGTCACGACCCTCGGTAATGAGGAAAACGACGCAGAGAGAGAGAAAAATTAAAAGGTTACAAACAGACACAAATCTATTGACGTATTTGTATTAGTATGGATAATACTAACCATATAAAAATTATAATGACGTGTGTTGTTTTTAGTTAATTCAACGGTAATGTGTATGTTAAACAAATGACCTTGTTGAACAGGATTGTAGTTTGAACCTTTATACCATGAGCACGCATTTTAAATTTAGAAAATATCACGTCCTTTATCCGTTACATCCTTTTACACTGGCCTTGCGAAATACGTTCATTGTCGGCGTTTCAAAGAAGGTCGAACATCTCTCCTCGAAAATGAGCCGTATTAATGTTCCCTTTTTTATTTGATATCAAATTGTTAGTTTCCCGTCCTCTTGCTAATTCATCAAACGTAAATTATAAGGCATCATGCCGATTACCAAAAATTCGTATATATTCTTTTTTTTTGTATATGGAACTGTTTTACTTGTATGCTGAATGAACGAAGGAAACTTTCTTAGTGGGGATCTATTCTTTAAACCCAACTTGCAAATCTATAACCCAATGGTTTCTTCTTTTATTTATGTGAGTATTTAGATTTTAGACATACAAACATTTTTATTTTGCAGTTAAGATCTGAGTGAATAACTTGATTATTTATTTTTTGATAAAATACAGCATTCAAAATATTATTTCTCTCTAACTTAAGTAATTGCGACAGATGTAGTTCTTCGTATTGATTTTGCACCTAATTGTTACTTAAAAAATAATAATTTTCTTTCTTTCCTAGTCTTATTAAGTAAAATCTTCATTCAGAATCGTTCGTAGGTAAGCTTTACCTCTTTGAATAGAGCATATTTTTAATTGAACTGTTTAATAGCAACCTTGAAACAAAAATTACCTGACGCTCATAATATTTTATAGTTAGCCGTTGTATTTGTTCTTTTAATTGTCGTGCTCGTAACAACTATTATCTTAAAAGATTCAGCGCAAAAAAGGTAGGAACCATTCTTTCTTTGGAGCGGACGTTTCTTGTGACCGCGTTTTGTATTCCAAACGAAACTACGCCATCCTTTATCTGAATTTCTTTTGCCCATTCTAAATCTTCATTATTTTCAACACCGCATCGGCGTGGTTTGCCATTATAAATTCTTTTGCTTTGACCGTTGATAAAAGATGTTGTTTCTGTTTTATTCAGTATATAATATTAATGTTAACAAAAATGCCTAAACAGGTAGATTTTTAGACCTTTTTATGGATAACAATCTGCTTTAGGTACTAGTTAATAAGTATTCACGTCCATTATAATCCTTATTTCCAAATTGACTATCGTAATGACCATGATCGTGACTATCTTAATTTGTAACCAAAGCTTGAACTAAGCAAAAAAAGTATTAAAGAAAGTGGTACTTAATGAGTATTTGCGAAAAAAAATTGCACTACAAATAGAGCTTAGTGATTAAATTGTACAGTGTATACATATATTGGATCTGTCTAAGCTCCGGCTGGCTCGGAAAGCACTTAAAAAACACAGCCGATAGATTAGTCATCATAAATTTTATGCACGTTCCGGTCTGTTACATAAGCTTTTTTGTTTTCAATATAATATTATACACCTAGACTGAGATTTACATACCTAATGTTAAAGCGTAGGTACTTTGACTTTGCTTATACATACTTTACTTAAGAGACGACACAGATTTATGACACAGACTTATCTCGTTCTGACTTTAAGCACCGATTAAATAATAGTTTTTTCTTTATGTAAGGTCTGCGAAATGTTAAATTACGCTCTATAATAATTTAACCTTGAAGTACCTGAAGTGGAGCGAAGATGTGTTAAGACCAATTAGATTACTGATAAAATTATCACGTCATCTCTCAAGAATATGAGTGGTCGAGTTAACACAGTTTCTCTCCGACCCGCTTCAGTTGATAGACCACACGACATAAAAATGAATCGCGGAGGACAAGCGCCACGCGGGTACAACTCATAAGACCAAAAGAGCAAAAATACACTTTGGACAAAAATGCTTTTCTGGCGAACAAAAACTCCGCGTAACTCACATTTTTAAGGAACCAGACACACATGACATTAGCATGACAAACTTTATACACTGTAGTCTGTGATGACAAACTCTGATGCGGACAATTTGCGCAGAGGTTTTATTCCGCCTCTAATGTATTTTATCTCTTTACCGAACTAGAGTTAACGTTGATACAGGAGATCGGAGATCTATCAATTCCAGATGAGACTGCGACTCCTCTCTCGTAGCACGAAACTTTCCAACCCTTTATTTTCACCGCAGTGAAAAACAGAATTTGTCACTCACAAAACTAGCCGGGAGTGGACTGCGGAATGAAATAACAGTCTGCGGTCAAAGGCTTATAGTTGTTTCGTGAAATCAAACTGTCGCTCTCGCGTTGTCATCCGATTCAGAGATCGTATTGTTATCTGACATATTATGACAATCGTGATCGTTAAACGTTTACGACCGAATGCTGACCGAATGCTGACTGAAAAACTAATTTATTTTTGAGGCCATCTTAAACATCTCAGCTTTCGCGAAACTGCTCAGACTGATTTAGATAAATTTTGTGATGCTGTCACTCTTCCCACATTGTGGAAGTGGGACTATCTTGCTGTATTTATTTGACGTTTGCTGTAACGGTCAAAATCTTTGTTTCTAGGTCAAAATGTCACATCATGTAAGATCACGGAAAAATATTTACAAGCATGTGATGAATACTCGTATGCTTGCTTCGTTGCATAAAGTAATTTCCGTTCCCCACTAACCACTGATATCAGAAACACAAAAAAAAATCTATGGTATTTTGTTATCTAACTACTGTGGTATGCGATCACTAAATGTTATCGCGAAATACTGTAAACTCTTTTTTGGATCCTAACACCAAATTCTCTAACTCAATATTACAGTGCTTAAAAAAATGGGCCAAGAGTTTTCATGCCTGAAAAAAGGTTATTGCTTTCAGGAATATAATGTAAACCGCTTCAGTTTAAAAGTCCGTGAAATTCAATATTTTCTAAATAAGTCCTTTGTGTGTTTGGAATAATGCCACAGTATTTGCTTTTGAGAATTTCTTGTTACAGAATAAGTACTATTATTTACTTTTATTGACCTCATGATCGACAGCCGATAAATAAAGCCCCCTCTTGCTTGACCAAAGATCCTATGAGTTTGAATCAATCTAAACTAATAACTATTATAAATGTGCAAGTTTGTCTATGTCCATTATGTCTGTATGTTAACTTAACACAGCCTATCAATTTAACCGATTTGTCCGGTAGGTACATAGGCAGGTTGCAGGATTAACCTAGATTAATACATATCCATACTAATAATATAATTGCGAGAGTGTTTGTGTTTGTGTTTGTGAAATTGTCTCTCTATCTGTCTGTCTGCTTCGCTTTCATGGCCCATGAAGGATTATCTCTGGGAACCGTCTAGTATTAAATTCAAATTCAAATTCAAATAAACTTTTACAAGTATTTTTGAATCGTCAAGTGAATCTACCACTGGTTCGGAATGCCATTCCTACCGAGAAGAACCAGCAAGAAACTCGATGGTTGCTCTTTTTATGGTGATTATATAATAAATACTTACCTTATAACCAATGCCGACTGAAGTCCGATACCGATTGATGCGTTATATTTTCACAATTGCGCCGCGCCGGGCTGTTCATAAAAATGTCGGAGCGATTTGCGAAAGAGATATTTCATTCGCGACGTCCAACTGTTTTGGAGACGGAATTTTTTAAAACGTTTGCAGTCTGCAGATTTAGAAACTTTGCAAAGTCGTATAACCGGAGCGTTACGGACGGATTTAGATTCTGTTTGACTGTCTGTTCTGTTAGGATTTTAAATGTGTAGACATTTTTTTTTCAGTATTTGCCGACCTTTGAATTTCTTTGTTTTTGGTACGGCTAGTCAAACAGGTGTGTACAAAAAATAAGTAAGTACCTACTCAGATGAAAAACAAGACAATGTAGAAATGCAGTACAATAGTAGTTACCTTCGAACCTATTATCTATAATAAATATTTAAATACGAGTATAAACCATTCTATGTGAAGTAGTATTAAATACTTACTGTTGAATAAATAATATTGATTCATTATATCTTTCTAGGTTACAGTTGATTATATTTGTACCGAACTAATTCAAACAAATTCACACCAATTGTTTATCGCGAAGTTGCGAAAACTCGAGTCGGCGATAAGGGGAGTGATAAGGGGGTGATAAGGGGCTGATAAGCGTGATAAGACGCGCGGCCATGGAAAGTAACGTAATTAGATTCGTAGCGATGACCTGCGGGACCTTGGCGTGGTCTTGATAACGTATTGTGATAACAGAGCATAGGAAATAATGTTACTGTTACTGTATGTAAACAAAAACATTTAACGTTATGATGTGAAATTAGATATATGGCGAACTTCCTATCAAAAATGTTGGGGCTGATTCTTTAGTGCACAATCTCTAAACTAAACTAAAATAACAGCTTTAAATCTAGTTCTGTCCCTTTCTTCAGGGAGTATTATGAAAGGGTTAGCAATATTTCTAATATTTTAATTTTAGTTTAGTTTAGAGATTGTCCACTTAAAGTTCTGAGATCGAAATTATGACCAAGTTTTTAGCTAGACTTTTGTTATTGTTGGCTAGGAATCATGTTTTATACCTTTAAATAATATGAATTAAAAAATGTCGCGAATCCGAAAACTACAAAA
Source organism: Erebia ligea (assembly GCA_917051295.2). Classification (NCBI taxonomy): domain Eukaryota; kingdom Metazoa; phylum Arthropoda; class Insecta; order Lepidoptera; family Nymphalidae; genus Erebia; species Erebia ligea. Next base: position 8,814,497 of record OU785241.1, read on the forward strand.
GATCAGCAAAGGACTAGGTTATAATAGTTAATTGATTTCAACAATCTAGCTAACCTTTAATTGGCTAATATTTTGATAGGTAATTGACCTTAAAATGATTGATTATTATAATCATAGCAAGACCAATCTGCACCTGACATTCTCGTTATGTCAGCAGCGTTTGTTTCAGTAGATATCCTACCCTTTCATGTGGTCACCTTACCGTTATCTGTGATGATTTATAAACCGACCTCCTGTCAGTTTGCGGCTTCACACGGATAAACCTCCATGATAAACAACACTTAGTTACCTAGGTATCACACTAATATTATAAACTACCTAGCTGATGCCCGCGACTTCGTCCGCGTGGATTGAGGTTTTTCGGTTCCCGCGGGAACTCCTTAATTTTCCGGAATAAAAAGTAGCCTATGTGTTATTCCAGACTATAATCTATCTCTGTGCCAAATTTCATACAGATCCGTTCAGCCGTTGGAGCGTGATTGAGTAACAAACATCCTCAATCCACGCGGACGAAGTCGCGGGCATCAGCTAGTTTATAATATTTATTTGATGGGAAAGTGTGTTTGTTTGTTGGTTTATTCTTCAATCACGCCGCAACGGAGCAACGGATCGACGTGTTTTTTGGCATGGGTATAGTTGAGGACCTGGAGAGTGACATAGGCTACTTTTTATCCCGGAAAATTAAGGAGTTCCCTTGGGAATAAAAATAACCTAAACCTCGCGTACGAAGTCCCTTGCATCAGCTAGTTTTCCATATTACTTAGTACATACAAGATACATTTTGCCTGCGGATTCCTTGCAATATCTTGTATAACAGTTTACGTAATCTAGAGTGGGTGTTACCAATGGCAAGTTTTACGCTTGACTGAACACTTTCGATGACACTTCTTGGAGCAAAAAAGACTTATTGAGTTGCGTTTAAATGCGTTCCGATTAGGTACTGTTTTAATATATATTACGTTTAGCAAATACCTACCTCAGGCTTATTATGAATAAGCTATGGAATAGCATTAATTTTTTATGGTTTGTGGTGATTTCCACTGTGTTCTTAGATAACGCTAGTCGAATTTACGATAGACTCTAAGTTACCACACCACCACACTACTACCACACTATTACTACTACTATTAACTTCTTCCTACTATTTAAGTTAATTTGTTAAATTGTACATAATAAGGATTTATTTATTTACGATGTTTTGAAGTCAGAAAATCGCAATATCGGAGTTTTCTTTGATTAGCGCTATAACTATTTTAAAGAACCAATCAAATTACAACGGTTGTTGTAATTTGAAGTTACGGGTTAAAAGTTTACGGGTACAACACCAGCCCGGAGGGAAGATCTTCCTATTGTTGTAGTCTGTAGGCGAATGAATACCACCTACTTGTCCCACAGTATACAAAAGAATTAAAATTAAAATAGTAGGTATGAACAAGATGTTTTGTGAGCGATTTATAAAATAAAACATGGAATTAAACCGTTTATCTTACGTGGTAATTGTTTCTTTGTATCGAAGGTATCGGCTGGAGCGAAGTATCCCCCGGGGGCGAAATAACACGATAAATACATTCCCCGGGCACATCGATTAATACCCAATGGTGGATATTGGCTACATAGTTGCAACCACAAGATTAGGTATCATGATTGCTGTGTACATAAACAGATTCTTAGTTGTTACATAATCTCGTTAACCATTATAATATGTATTACTTTAAGGCACACTATGTTCTGTCAGGCGAGGACTTCAGGGAACGTCTGGTTCAAGGAACGTCCAACCATAGTTTACAAGCGCTTGTAGGTAAAGTTCTGAGAGGGCACTTGAGGATATTCAGTTTAGTTCTCGCAATTATTCACGAGAGTGCGTGAACTTTACCTGTAATTGTGCACATTGCGTAAGTGTGCGTGCTCTCGGAGCGGTCAGTCGTACGCGCAATCACGTACACGCACACATTTATTTACACGTATACAAATGTTACATACAGATAGGACTTTAACACATCCATGAGCCACGCGCACTCGTGAATTGCAAGAACTATACCACAAACATAGCCAACGGACTGAGTGAAATACAACATCCGTACTGGTTCTGAAAGTGTCAACTTTGTTCAAAAGAGAAGATATAGATAGGAAGAATAAAACATTAATTTATGGATTCAAGTAAATAATAATTTATTTATATAAATAAATCGGTGTTACATCCCAGCGCAGGGCAGTAGCGCAATAAAAAATATTCCCCGGTCATATCGATTAATTCCCAATAGTCGAATATCCGTTACAAGTACAACCAGCCAAAGATTATCGTGATTGCTTTCGTGTCTATCCAATGCGGTCCCAATCAGTTTTCTATTTTATACCGGATTTGCATATTCTCATTTTATTCTGATCTTCGATAGTGGCCTTGCATTATTATGATAGGTTTTTCCTCTTCAAATAGTTTTTTTTATTGACTGTTATTATTTTATTTTTTATTGACTGTGGTTTGTTTGGTTGTGAATTTTTTATATATTTTTACAAGAGTGGATTTCGGGTATAACGACGATGAAGGGACCACTCTATTTTCGTCGTTATATCCGGAAGTCGTTACAGGCAATGGTAAAGAGATACAGACACGTACTTACACATGTATAGTTTATATTCATTTATTATTGAAAATATTTGCACACATTAACTGGTACATTTAAAAAAATGTGTAATAATAGTTTGCTTCAATTTACCTCCGAAACGTACGCGCTTCCCTACCTACTTAGCTGATATCTATAAACAAAAGGTAAAGGTCTCCCATTGAATTATAATGTACCTATAATTCCTCAAAGAGGTCTCCACACTTGCTGACCATCTGTGTGGATGTAAACAAAAGATAAGAAATGTTTGTGAAAGAAAGAAATCTTTTGTGTCTTTGGCGGCCGACTCCGGTCGCAATATCTGCATGGGATTTCTAGGAATTTGTTACAAATGATTCATTAAAAACAGTCTCTACACCCGAACTCGGCGTTACATCCAAAGTTGCTATAGCCACATGAATTTTGTACTAAAGTATGCTTTAAATTCAAGGGACTTAGATTTAACGTCGCTATAGGTAAATGGTCGCTACAACCAAGGTCGTAATAAATGAAATCCACTGTACTTTATTGATGAAAACACCTTTTTTGCGTAGAAATGTTGACGTTTCTAAGTAATTTTCTGTTCACATTTATGATTTATACTATATAGCCAGATACGATGTGGAATATTTTTAAACAAACCATAAATAGTCCGTTATAGGGTTGTCATACTTTTGATAGTGGAAAATTTTAATTTTATGACCATTTCATGGAACTTTATGTAACCGCCAAATACGTAATACGTAAGAAAATTTGCTTTAATCACAAGTTAACAAATTACTAACTAAAATTACTAATTACTACTATACATCTAACAACCCTATATTTTAGTTCGAATGCGAACTAGTCGCAGACAAGTAACATTTGGATTTTTGAACTATAATCGGATTTTTATGCACAACATTAAATATTATAATTGCGAAATAATATTTATTCAACATAAGCAAAGTCGAATAAACGTGGCAGCATAATTTTGTTTCATTATTACGTAAATCCGCTTTGCTTACGATTTATTTCACATAACAATTGTTACCTCTTCATTGTAGATAAAAATATATAATATAAATATATCTAACCCTCTGAATTATTTAAATAGCTTGTAGGTGATGTGTACTAAGTAAATGCTAAAAGAATATATAAATTACATATTATAATTTTCCAATACGTTATTAACATCTGCCTGTTATTGGTTGCCAAGCAATGGTTTGTTGGTAAACATTCCACATCGAATTTGGCTTTAGAGCTATTAGTCCATTCATTTTAGATTTTTTCGCGGCAAAATTTATAATTTTTTGAAACCACTGTGGTTTTATACCTATGAGTGAGTACATTAAAAAACACAACTCTCCCCCCCCCTCCGGTGGTGGCTTCCCCCCTCCCCGCCTTGAAAAGTGTGCCATTTTGCAGATTTCCTAGATTTTCCAGAAAACTATACAAGCTAGGACAAAACCGTCAAAGAGAACATTGTTGTTTAATAAATTACCTACAAATAAGTTCATAACATTTATTATGATAGGAGTTATAGTTTACAAGCTATGGTGCGTTAAAGTTGACTAAAAATCGCAGCTCAGTAAAATAAGCCAATTTTCAACATTTTATATGTATTCTGTAATCTCTAGAAAACTATTAGAGTTAGGCAAAAACTGTCAGGAGTAAAAATAAACACCATTTAATGACCTATGAAAAAATATTTAGTTCATAAAGATAGGACTAATAATTTCGCATATATATCCACGTATTGTATACGAAGAAAAATAAAAAAATTGTTAGAATCCTGTGTTATTTGCAATTTGCACAAAACTATTAGAGCTAGGAAAAATCCTTCGAAGAGCAATTAATTTCATTAAATTACCTACAAAAAAATGTGATGGTTTATTTAGATAGGACCAATAGTTCGAAAAATATGACTACCTTTATTCCATGAATTTTTTTTTTTCAAAAACCATGTATATATTTTTTAATTTTCACAGAAACTATAAGAACTAGGAAAAAAAATATCAGAAGCAAAAATGAACTTCATTAAATTACCTCCAAAATAGTTTTTAGTTTATTTTGACAGAACTAATAGTTTCGGAAATATGGCTGTCTAACTTGCATAAAAAAAGAAACCCTTGTAAAATCCGTGAATGTTTTTTGTAATTTCAAGAAGAAGTATTAGAGCTAGGAAAAAAGCTGTCAGGACTTAGGACAAAGATAATTAATTTACCTATAAAATAGTGTTTAGTTTATTTTGATAGGACAAATAGTTTTTGAAATATACCTTGCTATTTTGTAAGAACCGGTGGTAGTCATCTTGACTTACATAATAGTATGGAATAAATAGAAATTAAATAACTTTTTTTTTAACGCATCATAGCTTGTAAACTATAACTCCTATCACCATAAATGTTATGAACTTGTTTGTAGGTAATTTATTAAGGAACAATGTTCTCTTTGACAGTTTTGTCCTAGCTTGTATAGTTTTCTTGAAAATCTAGGAAATCTGCAAAATGGCACACTTTTCAAGGCGGGGAGGGGGGAAGCCACCACCGGAGGGGGGGGGGGGGAGAGTTGTGTTTTTAATGTACTCACTCATAGGTATAAAACAACAGTAGTTTCAAACAATTATTAATTTTGCCGTTTTCCCCATACATTGAAATCTAGAATGAATGGATTATATGTTTATTTTTGTATTGAAATCCTGGGTTTCATTTTTGTTAAACCTTTATTTTTTTTCTATGTTTCAATTTTTTTTTTTTCAGGCCGCCCAAAATGATGTTGGAGTCGAGCCGGTAAGTTTTGAAAAAATCTATTTGTGAGCAACAGCTTTCGAATTATACACCCATGCCATATACCCTTAAAGTTATAGATACGCAGAACGAATAGAATACGCAAATAGCATTATCTATACAATTATGTATAGATAATGCCACTAACACTTTAAATCTCGTTTTCATAGAAACGGAAAGAGGAATTGCGGTAAAACAAATACCTATGCTGTGGACGGATATCCCTACATCTCTCTCTCTTTCTCCCTCTCTGATAAATGAACAAAGAAAAGTTACAAGAAAAACCGTGCTTCAATTTTTTTAAGATGTAAGTAAAATTATTGAAATAATGAAAATGAAAGTGCACTTTTCCGCTCGAATTTTTACGTCACATAGATAGACTCGCTAACCTTTACTTGGTATTGGCCAGATTCTGGACTAGCCAGATTTGCGATTAGTATACCTACCTTTTATTCAGCTCAAAATTCATCCTTACTAACTGTAAATGTAAAAGTGTGTTTGTTTGTCCTTCTATCACGCCGCAACGGAGCGAATCTTGCATGGTTACAATTACGTAACCAAGAAGTGATAAAGGCTACTTTATAAAAATTCCCACGGGTTAAAAACTAAATTCACGTCAAATAAAGTCGCGGTCATTAGCTAGTACGTATTGTTAGCTGTTACATTTTTTTTTTAAATTGGTTGGTAAGTAACAGTACATTATACATTAGTACCGAAATAAAACGACCCTGTCTCCAGACGCAATTAAACACCGAATGTACGAGTTTAAACACAGTTTATGTACCACGCATGTACACAGATGAAATAATAGTTACTTGGGTAGTAGGTAATAAGAGAAGCGTGCTCGGTTCACATAACGCCGCCGAGTCTGTTGCACTCTGCATAATTAGTTCGTCTATCCACTCGCACTCCATCAATTACGTGAAAGTACGTCATTTTCTAATTTCTATTTTAATTACTATTCGCGTTACACGCTGTAATGTGTGTACCTACGAACGCTTTTTATGCGCTGAGTTTGTCTTCGCGAAATGTTAACAGAATGAGCAAACTAGTACCTAATTCAACAGTGCAGTGGTCTGTTTATTTAGTAACTAGCAAAATCTAGCAAAGCAATAACTCGCTCGTACTTTTAAAATGACTTCGGAAGTCCTCGGCGTCGCCTCGTCCTTCCATTATTACTCTACCGTGAATTGCTTTATTTCTGGCCTGGAGAGTAATGTACTACCTATTCGACTAAGATACGGGTCCTCCTAGTTTAGGGGCCAGGAATTCACTGTATTTTTGTATTAAGTTAATTTGATAATAAAGATTTCTATTTCTATTTCTATTCCAGTATAGGTACGCAAGCGATACCATAGTAACAAGTTAACAACCCACTAATTTGTATTCATCGTATTTACTTTCATTAACAGTATAATTTATAACTTGTGAAGAAAACCAATAATTATTTTATAGCGTCTTAATTCTGATAGCCAAGCCAAGCGCGCTGTTCATTACCAAGTAGCGATAGCGATGTAACTCCTAGACTATAAATCACCGTGCGAAAGAGACCGAGCATATGACTCATATCATTTAAATACCGAGAAAGAAAGAGATAAATGGATATTGCACCAACACGTCGCCGGGTGGCCATGAACCGGCTTAACAACGTAAACACCGGGCGGTGTAAATGTAAACTAATTTATTTAACACTCTATTGTTCTAATTCTGTTTTATTTTGTAAGTCTGTGAGTAATTTGAGTTTTCAAACCCTTTATGTTAAAAATTTTCCACTATGGTCCGATATGGTCAGCTGACACGATCGATTTTTAATCATACTATCCAAATCCCATTGAGGTATTATGTACTTACCTACTATATAATTCAATGCCAAATCTATGCTAATATAAACTTACATGCTAAAGTGTGTCTTTAAGACTGTCTGATACGCTACCACGGCCCATCTTTTAAACCTACTTCGTGTGAGCGCCGCTAGATGACAGCGCCGCTCGGTGTTAGTGCCGCTTGCAGACTACAGATGGCGCTGAACCTGTGGCGCGGCAAAGTTGTCTATACGCGTGGTTTTCCGCCATTAATGGCGTGACGTCACAATACTGCTTTGGAAGTTACATTATAGCAACTTCAAAGTCTTTAACCATTCGATACTCAGAGTTGCCTTGAGTAGCAAGTGTTACAGAAAGTAGACCTATCTCTATACCTTGGTCGCGAGTGGTTATTGATCTAGTTGTTGTTATATTGTTACATTGCCATTAATTTAATATATCTTATATGTTATTGTGTTTCTTCCTTAATAAATGATCGAGTCTGTGTATTACATATTGTTAGTTTGCATCTTAAAACCCTATTCATCACCACACGCATGTAGGTCGATATCATCAGAAGTGTTGAAGAATGAAGACGCCCATAATTGGTTTGGTAATCAAAGGATAAACTGTAAGTTTTTGAACATTTCTTTACAAATTACAAATGTGGGTTAACGACATTAATATAGTTAACAGAAGTAAACGCATTGCACTGCGTCTTGGCAGTAATTTATTTATTTATTTTTCTTTTGAAAGTAGGTAGTTTACGTATGTACTTGTTTATAGTCAACGCTCGATGAGTATAATTTCCTTTGATAGAATTCGGTTAATTTATTTTTTTATTATTACCTTCATTTTTCTTTTACATCTTATTACGTATTTAACTAGAACCATAGGGAGAGTAGGTATATGGTTTCTTAGTGTGTTAATTGTCAGAGATGCCGAGCGGTACTTATTCAAGCTAAAAGTTTTATCTGTTTACTGTGCTTAAAAGTTACCTGAAAATAATTGCTTTTGATTTCAAAGTGACGTTAAAAACAAGCTCAAGTTTACATAGCGGCTTCCATGAATAAATATATTTTATTTTCTATTTCGAGAAGTAACAATAAATAGTAACGAATTTATTTCAAATTATACCTACAATGTTTAGTTTTATAACTTTAAAATATCGTTTTTCGAACTGAGTTTCCATTAATTACGAATCGTGTTGATACTTGAATCGATTCTTCTACATTGTATTAACAATCCACGTGCAAATAATATTTTTTCGGACTACCTACATTTCTAAAATATATAAACGGTGAGTAACGAAGGTACATAATAATTTACGGATTGTATTAGTTATGGGTTAAAATATTACTTTTGAAATGAAATTAATTTTTCACAAATTAAAGTTACACTTAACGAAATGATTCAACATATCCGAACTGAATCAATACTGAACAAATAATTACATTAACATTAAAGGTCATCAGTTAACTCTAATTTAGTTTACATTTATTGAATTTTCATTCGGAATGTTACTTCCGGTTTATGAACAAATTTGATTCTTTACATTTAACGAATTGAATATACTTACAATTTGGAACGTTACTTCCGGTTCACGAACAATTTTGATTCTTTACATTTAACGAATTGAATATACAATTTGGAATGTTACTTCCGTTTTACGAAAATTTTTGGACATTTTCAATTTGAATATTGAAAAATCAGTTTTTACAGTAATATAACGTTACGATTATTCATTTTACAATAATATCTCGTTACGGTTATTAACGCTTAACGCATTTTGAAACATTTTAATTTAAAACTTGGTAATTGAATTTACACATGAAATTTTAACTGTAGTTATTATACTAGACTTTTGAGAAATGAAATATTACGATAAATATACACGAAATATTGTGGCTAAAACTTTCGTAGCATTTTTGTAATCGAATTGTAAACTGTGTACAGCTTTTCACGTACCATGTGGTAGGTATGTCGTAAACCCACTTTACTTGACAATTAACTGTGACTATGTACATTACTATATTTACACCACAAAGTTACTTAGCAATTTCTATCAAATTGAGGTTTGCATGTACCATAAGGTCACGTGGTATGTAGTAAATCCACTTTGCACAATATACGGTACATTTTGATAAATTTTATTTTACGAGTCGATACCAAAGTTACTTAGCAATTTGTATCAAATGGTTTAATGATGTTTGCATGTACAATAAGGTCACGTGGTATGTAGTAAATCCACTTTGCACAATATACGGTACATTTGATAAAATTTACTTTACGAGTTGATACTTTCGCTTTGCGTATCGGTTGCATTGTGAGGGATGAGTAGTACTTACCCTAAGCGGAGATGAGAGTTTACAAATTACAACCGCTTGTTAACGATACAGGGTACATGGTGTACAAAACTAGTGATACTGTATGTGTACATCACTTGTTATAGAAACCATGATACACAAGTACAACGTGTAAGTGGATTATGCCAGCGATTCATCTTGCACGTATTGCGCATTAATCACATATGCAAGTCGAGAATGAAGCGAAAGGGATTGACATTAGTTATCGAATCATGAATACAATTTTATCATGCGTTGGACGGTGAGCAAAACAAAAGGCCGAGTGTGAGCGATAAATATTAAGTTTCATAGTAAAGTATCTGCGCCTTAACTTGTTTTGTTTCATTTGTCTAATGTATTTGCTTTCGAACATGAGATTTCAATATGGTTTCAATCATTAACATGTTTGACGACCTTTACTGGTCTTCAGATCTCAAGTGGTTTAATCCTCCTAATTGTGAATCTTACATTTGCGTTGTCACAAGTTAACCGTTTGTCCCGAATTCATTGTACACATCTGGGATGAACGGATGGTAAACAGAAATTGTAACATTTAGTTTTTTGTTCTCAGCAAATACACCAGACATGAACGCGTTCGGGACGCACGCGTGGTCAGATGGCCGAGTGTGAGCGCCGCTAGATGACAGCGCCGCTCGGTGTTAGTGCCGCTTGCAGACTACAGATGGCGCTGAACCTGTGGCGCGGCAAAGTTGTCTATACGCGTGGTTTTCCGCCATTAATGGCGTGACGTCACAATACTGCTTTGGAAGTTACATTATAGCAACTTCAAAGTCTTTAACCATTCGATACTCAGAGTTGCCTTGAGTAGCAAGTGTTACAGAAAGTAGACCTATCTCTATACCTTGGTCGCGAGTGGTTATTGATCTAGTTGTTGTTATATTGTTACATTGCCATTAATTTAATATATCTTATATGTTATTGTGTTTCTTCCTTAATAAATGATCGAGTCTGTGTATTACATATTGTTAGTTTGCATCTTAAAACCCTATCCATCACCACACGCATGTAGGTCGATATCACGATAAAATCTGGCACAGAGATATGGACATCATTTTTATCCCTGAAAAATAAGGTTTTCCCGGAGTTAAAAAAAAAAACAGTTTATCTATGCGGACGAAGTCGCGGGCATCATCTAGTTTAATAATATGTATTTATTTATTTCATTTAGTTATAAAATCTGGCACAGAGATATGGACATCATTTTTATCCTTGAAAAATAAGGTTTTCCCGTAGTTAAAAAAAAAACAGTCGATCTATGCGGACGAAGTCGCGGGTATCATCTAGTTGAATAATATTTATTTCATTTAGGTACGCCAACTACTGTAACCTTACCTACTTATACATTATGTCAATAACTCAAGGCTAGGAAAAAAATATTTACTGAGAAGAGGCGGCAAGATGCCGGTTAATTTTTAGTATTTATACAGACTGATTTCAGACTGATTCACCACCGTCAGCCCTAATATTTAAAAATGTACTTCCGTTTAATTCAAACGTCCACAAACCTGACCTGACCCTACCGATACGGGATGCCGGATGCCCAACACAAAAAGGTACTCATTAGCATTTAAAACACTGTTGCCAAGCGCATACCATTACCACAGTCTAAGAAGAGATGTACCTACGTTATTTCCTGTCCGTCGTTCGACGGAGGGGTTAGAGTCTAGACAGAACAACGCTGCGGGGTGACAGGGACGAAACGGAGGAAACTGGCAGAATTTTCAATGACATAATAGTATGCAGTTTCATACCTCTATATCCTTCTCAATCATAAGTTGAGATACCGTACGGCGTACCTCTAAGAAAGATGGTACAACTGCCACGGTAGCCGGTTCTGTCACTTGCATGAGCGTCTACTACAGCGTCGACCCACTGTATCACTATAGTTTTACTTACGTTGTGCTTATTTACAATTACATTATACTTGACGCTTTTCGCCCTTGTGCCTTCACAATTTACGAGCGACCATCCACTGTTTACGGTTACCGGCTATTTATTACTTTCCAGTTTTCTGTAAACGCCGGCCCATTGTCATCGGCAGAGCTTCGGGCAGACAATGGGCAGGCTCAGGCAGCGACAGAAAAAAAGGTGCATCTAATCAATCACGGTGCGGCAAGCGGCGGCCTAGTGGTCCAGATACCCAGCCACCTATTCAGGTGGTTGGGGGTTCCATTTCGCACGCACCTCCAACTTTTCCGAGTAAATTAAATGTCACTTGCTTTAGACGGTGTAGGAAAACATCGTAAGGAAGCCTACGTGCCCGAGAGTTCTTCATAATGTTTTCGATGGTGTGTAAAGTCTGCCGCGCTTGGTCAGCGTGTTGGACTATAGCCGAACCTTTCTCATCCCGAGAAGATACTCGTGTACAGTAGTGAGCCGAAAGTGAGTTGAAATGTTTATTGCTGGTTGTGCACTGCGTCCGAACTACGAGCTAAGAATTAATCTCCTAAAAGCTACGAAATTGTGATATAAATGTGAAAAATATAAAAACCGGCCAAGTGCGAGTCGGACTCGCGCACCGAGGGTTCCGTACAAACCTGTAGTAAGTTTTACGATTTATGACGTATTAAAAATAAAAATTACGTTTGTTGTATGGGAGCCCCCCTTTAATATTTACTTTATTGATATTTAATTATTTATTTTGAAAGGTAATATACAAGTTAATATTCTGTGAAAATTTGAACCGTCTACCTGTTACCGTTTTTAATATTGAGCAAAAAAATACGAAAAAAAACACGTTTATTGTATGGGGACATTAATATATATATTTTTTTAATTTTTAGTATTTGTTGTTATAGCGGCAACGGAAATACATCATTTGTGAAAATTTCAGCTTTCTAGCTATCACGGTTTATGAGATACAGCCTGGAGACAGACAGACAGACAGACAGCGGAGTCTTAGTAATAGGGTCCCGTTTTTACCCTTTGGGTACGGAACCCTAAAAATGGAATTAGATTAGGATGCAGTGCACAAACGCAAGTCAGATGCTCTGCTTTTTATCGTCTGTTCCGTTGTATATATCTGTGCGGTTGTCTTATTCTCTCAAGTTCACAAAACTATTTGAATAAAAGAGATGGATATTGTCGTGATGACCTTAGCCACAGTTGCGCGTGCGTCGATACCGTTTCACCCGTGAGAAGGTATTTTTGTTCGATTGTGATGTTATAATTTGATTTCATGGTTGTTAGGCTGTCGTAATTGGTGTGTGGCTTCACTAGCGACTTTTCGTTTTAAAACTATGGCTGTTTTAATATTAATCGACAAAGACAAAGCTTAGGAAAATATGCAACAATAGATGAATGACTATAAATTCGTTAGGTAGAAGCAATAGAGTCGATTTCTGGATGTAGAGTGATTCGACTGAATCGACTGACTGCGGTAGAGACAAAACGGGACGTAAGTGGCCTACACTTACACGGATTTCACACAACAAACACCTACTGCGGCACCTATATGAAATCGTTCACATTCATTATTTTCAGTTTGATTAATGAAGTTTTTTTTTTATCAACTACAAGTTAGCCCTTGACTGCGATCTCAGCTGATGGTAAGTGATGATGCAGTCTAAGATGGCAGCGGGCTAACCTGTTAGGGGCATGGCAGTTATATTATTAAACCCATACCCCTATATTCGGTTTCTACACGGCAATCGTACCGGAACGCTAAATCGCTTGGCGGCACGTCTTTGCCGGTAGGGTGGTAACTAGCCACGGCCGAAGCCTCCCACCAGGCCAGACCAGGGTAAATTCAGAAATTATAAATTTCGAAACCCTGCAAGCGAATCGAACCCGGGATCTCCGCACGTTAAGGCAACAGCGCTCAACACTGCGCCACGGAGATTGTCAAAAAAGTTCGTGAACAACAATGACTTTTAGTTTTGCAAGACGTCTGCAGTCCCTCATAAAGTTTGCTAGATTATAAAATGTATAAGCACTTTTTTATTATAAGTATAAATTATTTAGGTGCTTGAGGTAACTCGGTTTTTCTTTTGGACGAAACGATTGTTCAAACGTCACTTTTTTTCCTTGTGGTGAAGTTGGGTAAAACCCGGTTCTATGTAGACTAGAGACGTACGTTCAGTAGGTACTTGGTAGTACCAAATTAGTATTTAAATAAAAACGATTTTTTATCGATCAACTAGCTGATGCCCGCGACTTTATCTGCGCGGAATGAGGTTTTTTGGTTCCGCGGGAACCTTTTATTTTTTACGGGATATAAGAAGTAGCGTATGTGTTATTCCAGACTATAATCTATCCCTGTGCCATCCATGTCATTCCATTCAGTTCGTTCACCCGTTCTGGCTTGATTGAGTAACAAACATTCATCCATCCATACATAAATTCAAATTCAAATGTTTTTACTCAAATAAACTTTTACAAGTGCTTTCGAATCGTCGAATGAATCTACCACTGGTTCGGAATGACATTCCTACCGAGAAGAACCAGAAAGAAACTCGGCGGTTCCTCTTTTGAAAAAAAAATCATTTACAATTTAATTAATGTATTACTTACATAAGTAACCGCTGTCCTTAGCATTGCTGGAGCGAGTCGAATGCTCTTTTGTCATACATCTATCCATGCATCCATCCATCCAAACTTTCGCATTTATAACATTAGTATAGATAAGCCAAGCCGCCCGCGCCCCCGCGGCGTGATTGAAGGACAAACCAACAAACAAACACACTTTCGCATTTATAATATTATAAGTAATAATTGTAATAAGTATATAAGTAGATGGAACTCCTTAGTCTAAAACAAAATCAATAGTTACTACCTATTATGAGTTCCTAGGATTAACGAGTTCCTTAAGTACCTAATGAATAAGCGAATCTGAGTGCGGCAGTAAAAGTACCTAGCATACTCAAAAGGTCTTAAAGGTAAGACGATATACCTATACGACTCTTAAGATTGATTCCAAAACAAAATGTTTTACAATCGCGGCCGTATTCATCCACTCGCTCCTCCCCAGTAAGGGGCATTTTAAACCCACATTTTAAACCCGCACAAGCACATTAGCCTGCATGTCAGAGTGGGCGAGGGTTTATCAACGGCCTTGGGATTCTACATAATCCGATTTCACTAGCCTTTGGATACAGTTAAATCCGGAGCGTTCGGTAAATTGAGGATTTGTTTCTCCACTTTTATGTGTGTAATATACCTGTTGTACCTTTATTATCTGTGTTTTATACTTAATCATCTTTTTTTATCTTTTTAATGCTTCTCAATAAAATCTTATCCCATCGTACAATAAACCCAAATTAGAAACTTAAAAAAAAACATAGATACCTACCTACTAAGTACACCGAAATTATATGCCTATTGCCTATATAAAACAACACAAAATTATAATATTATATAAGTAAGAGTGGTCTAACTTGTCGATGTTTATTCAGGAATACGCACGCCTCTATGTAAGTTAAGTAGCAGATTCAGAGGCGGCGGAGGGCGTGGGCGACGTGGGCCACCGCCTACGGCCTCGCGGTCCAAGGGGCCTCGCGCCTCGAAGGCCCGCGATCGCAAATATAGATTACTAGCTGATGCCCGCGACTTCGTCCGCGTGGATTGAGGTTTTTCGGTTCCCGCGGGAACTCTTTAATTTTCCGGAATAAAAAGTAGCCTATGTGCTATTCCAGACTATAATCTATCTCTGTGCCAAATTTCATCCAGATCCGTTCATCCGTTGGAGCGTGATTGAGTAACAAACATACATCCATACATACATCCATCCATCCAAACTTTCGCATTTATAATACTAGCTGACTAGCTGATGCCCGCGACTTCGTCCGCGTGGATTGAGGTTTTTCGGTTCCCGCGGGAACTCTTTAATTTTCCGGGATAAAAAGTAGCCTATGTGCTATTCCAGACTATAATCTATCTCTGTGCCAAATTTCATCCAGATCCGTTCATCCGTTGGAGCGTGATTGAGTAACAAACATACATCCATACATACATCCATCCATCCAAACTTTCGCATTTATAATATTTATTTGATTTATATGGATATAAATATAATTACTCATCTAGCAATAAATAATAAAAACACCGGTTAGCAAGTATCTGGCAATACTAACCTACCACATTAGTTTTTTAAAAATCTACACTGAGAAAATTACAAAGTACTTTTTACTATGCAAACATAGGTAAAAAGTACTAAGTTTTTCTCGTAAAAAGTACCAAGTATGCTGTCTTGGTAAAAAATATTTATTTATTTTTCCAAACTGTATTTTATTGTAAATGATCACTCTGTGTACTATATAGTATTATGCGCAAATTAATATTATTTTATTTTAATTAAATTTATTCATTTATTTTTAAAATAAATAATCAATTAAATCAACATTGGATGGATTTGAAAGCCTTTATTTCATTTCACCATGTTATTATATAATATTTATTCTTTTAACATTTAAATTTAAAATAATCTTTAAAAACAAACATCGATTGCATGATTCTAAGAACTAAAAATGAATAGACAATCGAGTCGGCGTCGCCGACAACAGCCGGTAACGCATCGCAAGGCTCAGCACTTGTTTGTAAATATTGGGACGTGGATTCAAGCAAAAACAACGTATTTCTTTATTTTTTTTAAGAATACTTTTTTCTTGGTGGTGGTGGTTGGACAAGTCTCGACCACTTCAAATTATTTTAAAAATAATTTTACTTCTTCAATTACCCTTTTATGCATAATATATAATTGATCAGACGCCGATTTACCAATGTTTGGAATAGATAAACAATTTCAAAAATTGTAAATTTATTAATTTAAAAATTTGTTAACAAAAGATTTTTTTTTTCATCCTTTATACTTACTTTCTAAATTTTTTTCTTTTTATTTAGTCTTCTTCTTCTTGCCCTTGTCCCACGCTATGTGGGGTCGGCACAACATGTTTTCCTTTTCCACTCATTTCTGTTATTTGTCAACCTATCATTCACCCCTTTTATACGCATATCTTCTTTTACACAATCCATCCATCTTTTCTTTGGTCTCCCTCTACTCTTTTTTCCTTCCACATGCATATCTATCATTCTTCGCGTAATATGCCTTTCTTCCCTCCGCATAACATGCCCGTACCATGCTAGCCTATTACTCCTCATCTTTTCTATCACTGGTGCTACTTTCAAACTTCCCCTTATATATTCATTCCTAATCTTATCCATTCTAGTCACACCACACATCCATCTCAACATTCGCATTTCGGTCGCATGTACTTTTCTTTCATCCATCCCTTTAACCTGCCTGACGTCAACCCTCCTTGGGAATGCTTTCGTTGGTGGTATACTTGTATAACCGCCACCTTTCGGTTCGATAGAGTCCGATTTGGTTGGTATAGGAACCCTTTTTAATCGCAAAAATCCCGTCGCCTTCTACGACATCCCCGGGTAGATATGGAGCGGTCCTAATTCCTATTCTTACACCGGGACCGCACGGTATTAGTATACACGGTAAAAGTATCAAATTTTTAGAGTCCCTAAGTCTAATATATCAATAATGTCCCCTAAAGTCTTGGAACATTATTGTGAGAAATTGGACGTCAAAGGCGGTAAGGCGGAAAATTCTGAACTTACAATTTGATTCTTAAAAATGATTTTTGCGTATTTTTGACTATTTTATAGCTTATTGCTGTAGAAAATTTCTGAATTTAAGTATTTAGCACAAAAATCCATATTAATATTATAAATACGAAAGTGTGTCTGTCTGTCTGCTCGTCTGTCTGTCTGCTACGCTATTACGGCTCATCTGTTTTATGAAGTATAGTATTAGTACAAAGGACTTGTCCAAGATTGGGCCTTCAACATGAACCAAGATGATTTTAATACACGTGAATAGAGATCCTAAAATATGGCTTTTAGAATTATTTACACATTTTTAAAGGACCCCAATTTGGAGAAAAATATATTTTTATTTTGTGACTTTTTTAGATCTTTGTCTGAATTTTATCAACAGTAAAAAAAAAACTTGATGTTTTTTGTCACGTATGTCATTGGGTGATTGTCAAAATATGTCACTGTCAGTTTTGTTTATCTTAGGGTGTGTTCCGAAATACACTGCGAGCACTGTAAGTCCCTAGTAAAGAGCACTGCCAGTGCTCGCAGTGCTTATATCGGAACACCCACTTAGTTTATTGGTGATTTATTGTTGTCTAATAATTTTATTTTACGAATGTCTCAAATACTCAATTATTATTTATTAATCTTATAATGTTGTATGTACTACCTATGTAGTGGAAAATGGGTAGTTTATCGAAATGGAATATTAATAATCACAATTAATGCGCATTACCCAAGTTTTAGTGTTGCCATCCATCGAAAAATATTTTCTACAAACGATATTTTTCATAATTAATTTTAAAAAAAACGGGGTTTTCTAAAATTATTATATAAATGGCGTTTAATGTTATATTTTTTTCTCTTCCACGTGATGGCAGTTTGGTTCTGGTTCATTGACACTCAGAATAAAAAACCACCCTCCATACTGAACTGGGACATGTCCTTTAAGTATTTTTAATCTAAAGTTGAAATTTGGACTCAACCACTGTCGAACGTAAACTTTTCACTTACGACCAAAAATTTTCCGACTTATGTTAGTGTTAAGATAGTAATTATTTTATGCAAAGTAGGTATACACTTCATAGCAAGCATGTTCACAAAAAAAAAGTTCGGAAAAAAGCACTAAAGAAAAAGAAAATAAAATTTAACACTCACTGCCTCAGACATCACCTAAAAAAACTTTAAAAAATTATAACTCGAAAACTACCAAAAATCGCTGAAGCGAAGCGAGTAAAAAATTATAACGACGTGGAATACAAGCTTTGAAATTCATCTAATGTTGATCTAAGTGATTATTTATTTCAAAAAAAACTGAATTAATTGAATTAAAAATTAAATAATACTAATTTGCACATAATACACAAAGTGATTATTAATAATAAAATACGGTTTGGAATAAAAATTAATTTACTTGGTACTTTTTACCAAGTGTACTTTGTACTTTTTTTTTACTTTTTTAACTTAGTAATTTTTACCAACTATACTTGGTAATTTTTACCAGAAAAACTTAGTACTTTTTACCTATGTTTGCATAGTAAAAAGTACAATGTAATTTGCTCAGTGTAGCTGCAAAATTTTTCTTTCAACAAAATCCGTCCTCTTGCGTCATCCATCAGGGGGCCTCGCAAAATGTATCTTGCCCACATCAAATTTAGGTCTTGCCCCGCCACTGCAGATTCTATTCTATTCTAAAACTAACTAAGTAATAAAATTAAACTGCACATATACAGGTCTAATTGATTTTAGAATGACTGAGTGCGAGTTCTGATATGCATATTACACGTACAGACTACAGACGGACTCAACATAATAATATAGTATTAAGGGTTCCTTGTTTACCTACGGAACACTAAAACCTATTTATTTTTTCAATTTCAATATATTTATTGTTATTTCAAGCTTAAACAGACATGTACAAATCATAATATATAATATTATTTTCAACACACTTGCTCATAAAGTGGCTCTAATTTCACCGCAATTAGGCACATAATGACACCTATAATCAAACTGTGACTTTTTCATTGCTATTATTCACAAGTGAGATATAGAGTTTTTTTTTTATTTTATTTGTTGAGTTGCTTTGTTCTTGAAAAAGTTCCGATACAAAAAAGATCGTGTTCAATAGTAGATACAAAAATAATAATAATGTACCTATTGCTTGCTCATTTCATGCAACTTCGTATTTAAATAGATAATTTCAATTTGTACGTGTAATAAATAAATAAAACTTTCACTCATCTTTTCTTTTTTCTGTAATAAAGTAAACTTGAAATTCCCCATTTTGTACGTGGCTAAAACGCTAACCGCGAAAAGCCAAAAAAAATAAACCTCATTCTTTTAGTCTATGGCCGATCGCCATTGTAAGATGCGCGCGTAGGTATAGGAAAACTGATTAACTTTTCCCGCCATTGCGAAAAATTTTTCACTAACATACTAATTATGAAGAAAATGATTTATGTTGTACACTGCCCGATTAAGATGTGAAGCCCTTAACGTTATGGAAAGTTTACCGTCTGAAAAGTCCAAGGAAAAAATATTTTTTAGTAAGTATTATTTTCTTCACAAGTCTGTTGAAAAACGTCGTATGATACACGTGTGTATTGATGATTACCGTCCTCGCGGTAATCACCAACATTACACACTAGTACCATAATGTACTATTATGTGGTTAAAAGGGTAAATCTACTTTTAATCAAACAAATTCTAATGTATTAACAGTTAGGAATTTCCAACACACACGCACAAGTAAAAAAGCTATTCTTGTTTTCTTAAAATAGATTTCGCTATTGCCAACAATAAAAATAAATTGGTATCAATCTCGTAGTAGGTATAAAAACTATCGCACGCGCAGAAATATAAATTAGCATAATCGGCAGCGGGGCTTGACTATGAAATGAAAACTTTAAAAATTACTTGTAATATGAAAACCCTACTAGGTCGTGGACACTGTGGTTGTAGGCATTTTCTCTCTCTGACCCGTTGTCCTAGGTGAGCGACGAAAGAGACGCAACAGGACACGACTCCGCGACACCATAAAGAATGACATAACTGATGACTCTTATCTATGCGACAAAGTACCTCCGAGGCGCAGTTGAGCCCTGCGGAGGTCCCGGGTTCGATCCCCGGCAGGGTCATTTTGAAAATTTATAATTTCTGATTTTTCCCTGGTCTGGCTAGGTGGGAGGCTTCGGCCGTGGCTAGTTACCACCCTTTTACATAAGTATTTAGAAATAAAGTGGACATACAAAAATAAAAATAAAAAAAATTCTGCAAAAAAAAAAAATAGCACGAGGGCAGTAAATTTAACTTTCAAGCCCTGATAACCTCTGTAAGTGCATTTGTCAAACAACTGTATTGAATAAACTGAAAAATATTAAAAGCTAGTTTTTGAAAATGTTTTTTAATGATTTAAGACTTATTACTTTAAATAGTTTTCATATTTCTGAAAAATAAATAATAAATACATTCTGACACTCTGTTATTGTACTGCAGAAACAAGTTAGGCAGCTATCAATAGTTTGCACGTGTCACCGTCAAGGCAATCAACATTGTAGAAAGCCTATAACCGCTGCTGTCCCGGTAACGAGATAATATTTCACTCCATAATATTTTAATAGCTTTAATAATTTAACAGCTTATAGTTCGCAGCTTTTGCCGGCGGCTTCGCTCACGTTAAGTTCGATTTTAATTAGTAAATTTGAAACCCCTCTTAAGTACTCCCTTAGGGATTCAATTATCAATTTAAGAAGTACTCACTCTTATTTTAAGAGATTTTGTTCGAAAGTGTCATCCTTTAGTTCAGTGTCGGCCATTAGTGCTTTTACCTTAAATTCGAATTATTGTTAGACAAAATTATTATAATTTACGTACTCTTACTCTGGCTATGATGGATATACGGAATATTTATGTCATAATATTGCCTGTAATACAAGGAATGAGTCGATCTATATTGGACATTTTCACTTCTTCATAACTAAACACTAAACAAGCACAGAAAACAAAGAAAGCATTCACTAAATTACTTAACACAGTACCGTTAAGTTCACCATCAATTTACCGAAGTCGCACCCTAAAGAGTTGGCCAGACATAACGCGCGACGGCAGCAACTCGTGGCGAGAGCGTGTCCAACGCGATCGTAGAAGTTGTAATACATAAAATAAGAAGGGGTTCACACTTCACACTGCCGAGCATGCGATATGGCGAGTCACTGCTGAGTTTCCTTCCGGTTCTTGTCAGGAAAATCCGTTTCCCAAATCGGTGCAATAGTAGAATATTATTTATTAAAAAAAAAATAAGAGTCAAAAGCGAACGTGAAATAAACTATGAGGTCTTTTCAATGGAGTGGTTTCATTTTGAATCCTTAATTTTCCGGGATAGTAACTAGCAAGTATCCTACGTCCCTGTCCAGGATTTTAACCATCTCCGTGCAAAATTTCCTCAAAAGCGGTTGAAAACCTAGACAGATTGTCTAAGGAGAAAGTACCTCCTTAGACGGCAATGACGCGTCAATGCTCTGACGTTTTCAGTGTGACGTCTTTAAGTACTCTTTGTGATTACGTCGAGTGTTATTTTCATCACGCGTCCTGTCTGTTCAGGGGTTTATTGCGTAAATATTAATTCGCGCGAAACATGCACGGAGTATGCATCGCGCACCGATATATAGCCCGACCAGCCCCCTTATCATGTAAGAATGTCCGATCAAAACGTTAAAGTTCGTCG
Source organism: Erebia ligea (assembly GCA_917051295.2). NCBI lineage: Eukaryota > Metazoa > Arthropoda > Insecta > Lepidoptera > Nymphalidae > Erebia > Erebia ligea. The sequence continues at coordinate 8,836,304 of OU785241.1, forward strand.
TCAAAGTTTATAAACCATAACATCATTAAATTAGAGCTCAATTTCGTGTATCCATTCTTATACGTTCGAGTATCGTTCATACCTAAACGTATAAGAATGGGCAGACGAAATCTAGCTCTAATTTAATGCGATTATGGTTTATTTTACTTTGACAAAAATCTTTAACGTTTGATGAACAATTCTTACGTAATCGGGGGGCTGTTTCATTCCGCTCATTAAATTAATAATTGTATTATTAACGGCAATGGGCTGACAATGGGGCGATCACTCGTGGTAATTTACTCGTATTATTAAACTTGTGGCCATTCATGACGCCTTTTGCTTAATGATGTTGTATCCTTGATAATAAAAATACAATCAATAAATCCATCAACCCGTTTACATCCACTCTTGGACTTCACTTCTTCTCACTTCCATTCCAGTCAGCTGTTGATCTTCTAGTTCCACGCTGCGCTTTCTGGTACCTTACCCACTCTAGGGCACGTCTGCCCCTGCGCCCATCCGTTAATCCTTTGTTGATGTCATCCTTTGAAAATGAACGTTTCCCACTAAACTTTCGTATTGTATATACCCTAGTTAGCCAATTGTCGTCCAATTTGTATGTATTGCTTTACACCTACTTTATTTATACGAGGCACGTTCATTTTTAGATTACTCCAACAAAGTTTATAGTTTTCATATCTAAAAAGCCAGTGACTAAGCATTCATAACTGTCTAATTGTATTGTATTTCATTGTGTATTGTAATACACCAACTTTTTATGTGAGCGTAAAAGTGCAGGTAATTTTGTTTTTTCACTAAGTTTAATGCTTAGTAGTTATCTGTCTATCACCTATATGTAGTCATTTATTTACGACAGTCTGTATGTTTCTAGATGGCTAGTATTAAACTGGTTTTATTGTTTCGTAGCCGGAATCAAGACATTGAAGAACCTAATTTATCACCATCCTCAGGTTACCTATTTTATCGATAACAATGGGTCGAAAACGCGGTTAAACACTTATTCTCTGGATTTAATTACATTTTTGAAATCATTTCCGTATGAATATATTTGTCGCTTCAACGCTGTTCGCTGACACGTAGTCATTGTGTGATAATTAAGTTTTTATACACACTTAAATGTGAAGTCCCCTGACAAAGTATAAATTATGTTTACATTGAATTATAGCCTTTATTTCTGTAGTAAATAGAGTCATTGTAGGATTATGGTTGTGTGAGCTATGCGATCGGCTGTGCATATTAAAATTAATCGGTAGTAAAAATCGCTTACGTAAACACGTGTCAAACCTTTGCAGCTATAGTAGCGCTACTATCGAACACTGCTGTTGGAGGATTGTCAACGAATAGCCAGTAATTACGTAATCGCTTAGGCCTTATATAAACGACAGCATGAGTGAACCATGGCAATGGCTGTCGTTCAAGGGCTAAGGCTGGTGTTGGAACAGATACAATGCGTATAAACACACTAAACACTCGCGTATGTGTGTACGATTGGAATGCAAGGAACTGTAGCACGACACACTCGAGTGCGATGGCATGCTCGATAGTGTGAACTGTGAACGTCTTAATTCAGCTGTGCTACAACTTCTAGGAGCTGTGTTGGACACCCATTCGTATCTTGTGTGTTCTCACTTTAATCGCATGATCATACAAGGAACTGAAGTACCTACGTCACACTGAAACTGCAATAGCGTAGATCCCACGCATGATCGACAGTGCGAATGCCTGTGTATACTCGTAGTTATTAAAAGTTACAACTTCTAAGGACGGTGATGGACACGTTTTCGTCGCGCTTTCAGTTTGTCCACACCTTTAAAGCCCAAAATACTGACGAAGAGCGTTTGATAATTCATTCCAGTCACTAATTAACGACACGTAGGATTTTATATCCGACCTGTGTGTTTTCGGATAATGACTTAAAAAGTAGGTAAGTAAGTAAGTACATTTATGATAAAAAGACAATGTATAATTAATTAATTAATCCTCCCTACCGAATTTCAGCCACGGCGGTCAATCTTGTATCTATATGCTGTGGGGGAGATATTATAAATTATAGTACACCAGTGTGTTCTCACTTCTCATACACAGGTAAACTCTCCATTCTCTTACTCTCGTAGCCTGATGGGATTGAAAATACTACACGACCGGAGAGAGTTCAGGCACAGGACCGATGATTTCACAGGGATGAAACAACATGTTTTTACTATCGTCTCGTTTTATATATAAAACGTCATTATTGTGTTTATGTTTATCATCAGGCAGCACTTGGTACTTTACGTGAATCTAATTTAAGTAAATAGAAATAATTATTGACGTAATACGTAGAAGTAGGTTTTTATGACCACTAGTAAACATATTGATATTGAGATAGGTCTGATTTCTAGAACCGCTTGCCAGCTCGGGTAAACCTTGAGTATTGAATGGAATTATTTATAGGGTTGCCATCTCTAAAATCTGGCAACCAGGACAAGAAACATGAAAGACCGGATTTAGGAGCTTGGAAGTTAGAGCTCGGGCATAACATGTCTGGGTTCTAAGCTACAGTGTTACATACTTAGTAGTTAGTACCTAAATTATATAACGAATAGTTTTTAAAAATATAAGTAAGTATTTTTTATTTAATTTTTCGCACGCGCCGCCCGGCAGCTATCGGTGACTTGAAAACTTTTAAACCCGGACTGCAAATGAAATGGGCGCCCGGACGCTCCCCGGACGCCCTTTAAACTAGGATAAATCCGTGGAAACCCGAACGGATGGCAACCCTACTTATATAGTCATTGAAGATTCTAAATGCGGAGGTGGCAAAATGTGACGTAAGTAAAATTTGTCAGTGCTACCAAAGTACGAACGTGAAATACTTTTTCAGCCCGTGAAACATGGGCGCCAGTGATGTTACTTTTTCAATTATAAAGTATGAAAAAATACGACGACGCTAACAATATCCAAGAGCGGAAATAAACCCTACTTTATCCGTCCGTGTCGGAGGGGAACGACGCTTTGTCAGGTCGCGCTAGTGTATGCAGCTCCATATAAATGTGAATTACGCGGTCCTTTAACAAAACCTTTTTCGCTCTTATTTAGTCATTTATTGCGGTTTGATCTTGAAAAGGTGAAAGAGAAACTAAGATTTATAGATGGGCAGAAACGCGTCGGTGTTGTTCGTTGTGTATTCCTTGAATTGACGAATCGTCACTACGAATCTTCTATCGTGGGCGTCACTATCGAAAGCTTGAATCCAAAGCTTTGAACTTTAAGGAAAGGTTATACATAATAACAGACCTTATTGTTATTCCAATATTTTAATGGTTTCGTATCGATATTACTCGAAAACTTGCATGTCAGATTGCTGAAATCGAACTTGTGAAATCTAAAGGCAAAAGTAAAATAAAATATATTTAAGGGTATAATCGTCTAACGCGTTCCATTTTCATTGCATATATAAATTTTTCTTTCACTTTTAATTTTCCATTCATAATTTACTAGAAGTACTTATTTTATTATTATATTATACTATTGCGTCTTATGAAAAGCCTGAGCAAATAACAATACAATATTGTTTATCGAAACTAGAATAAAATATGTCATTAAATCATCTATTCGAACATAATGCTTAGAGAAAACTTTTAAAAGTAGATCGGGACCCCAAATATAAAAAGATTGATCGCTGCCTATTATTATCTGTCAGAAAAAGTTGGAGAATTTATAGGCAAAGCCTCTAATGGTTAGTTGGTCGTGGCTGCTAGGTATTCTAGAAAAATTTATATCGTTTATTTAGTCCGTTTTTGTCGCCGTGAAATATGCTCAAAGTGTCATCAACGAAAAAATATGTTTGGCCTTATTGAAAAATTTATATTGACCTGAGAAATATTGCACAGCATATTATTAGAAAGTCAAATAACGAAAAAAATGGTTCAATATTTATTAGCTTTCAGAACTGAAATCTATTGTGTTTTCAATCGTGATTTTTCAATATAGGTGGGTATAAAGCTAAAGCAAAATTGTGTCAATAAGAAGGCCCTCGTCGTGTCATAGAATAAGCAAACAAATTAGAACCTCCTCCTTTAACAGGTTTCGCAAAATAATTAAAAAAACAATTAAAATATATGTACTTCTATTGATTTTCTTGTGAATGCTGTGATAGCAATTTTTAATGACTAGTCAAATTAAAACATTGCGTTGAAAGGTTACTAACCTACCGCTAGAATTGTAAGATTGTTCAGTCGGCTGAATGGGTATGAAATATGAATTAGGAGTGGAAAATTTTGCGCGACGTCGACAAAATATTATGGTGTGTGTGTCCACGACATTGAGTAGCTGAATCGCTATTAAGCATTTTATTTAAATTCATCGCACATTTCACCAATGCCATTGACAACCATTTTGCATACTTAATTTGATTCGTTGCATTTCCTTGTTGTCTGATTGTTAGTGCAATTTCCTTATGCTGCAATAAAAAAAATTACACGAGGGTGGTGGAATTCCAGATACTTTATTTTGTTGTTTTTTAGGTTTTTTTTCACGACTATTTCACGTTTGTACTTGTAGTGACAGTTATCGTCATTATTATTGTCCACTACACCGCTGTGAAGTCTGATGAACTGACCTTGATGACGCCAAATGTCATCAAGATCAAGGCTTACTATCAGGTGAGATCGCAGTCAATGGCTAACTTGTAGTGAATTAAAAAAAAAAAGATCGATTCAGCGGTTCAATCGTAAAATGTAAACAAACCGACAGACTTTCGCAATTATAATATTAGACTGTATGAATGCTATTGAAAACCAGCTAGGCATAAATTGAATCGTTAACCTTGCCGGTTCTCATCTCTGCATCCTTTTTACAGACAGCAAAAATATAGAGAAGAAAACTCAGACACTAATGCGGGAGTGGTAATCAAAAATTATTTCATTACTGTGTCATTGAAATATGCTGCAGGGCCCCCATTATTCTGGCAAACTGTAAACACACTTCAGAGAAAGTCTAATATATTCGCAACGATCTGCCTTCAACCCAACATGCAGTTGACCTATATACTGGAAGTGCATGTTGTTTATTATGTATGGCAACGGAACCGACTTGAGACGAGCTGCCTTCAGACTGAGATAAAATATTACCCGCTGAAAATGCTCAAATGCTTGTGAACGCGCCGTATTTCACTCAATTCCTCGTTTTACACAGATTCGTTATATTAAAAATGTGTATATCTAAAAACTCGCTCGCTTGCGAAGTCGTATCGGATGTTTTCTTGCTATTTATTGGGATTGGAAGCTGACCAAGAGCATTGGTTGGAAATTTTGCTTTGATACCTAGGTGGATTTTATTTATACAAAACATTGTCCTCATAAAGAACTCTATCGACACTCATTGAGGGTTAAAAAGTTGGCTTTTTAATTGCAAGATTAATCAATATTATGTTTGCATGAGCAAATTGAGTTTTAATTTAGCAATTTTAAAAGTAGTTTTAGTTGTTTAATATTGTTGACGACGTATTTATACTTGAGTATTCGTCAGCAACTAATGCTGGATACAATATGTCTCTTGTTCCACACGCATTATAGCATCGCCTTGATCCAGTGGCTCGGTACTCTAGTTCTTTCACGCATCCTGGTATTTCTTTGTATCTTTTGGCTTTTCCTACCTAATTAATGCATATAAATGACTTCTCTAAAGTATATTATAGTATCTATAAGGAGCTCCCATTTTTTCTTCCTTTGCATACACGTAGAGCGTGCATAGTGCATACGCTGCAAACAAGTAGGCAGGTGGGTCAGCTCATTAAGTGGTTACCGACCATGACCGTGCAGCACTATATAAGCTTATTTATAATAATGATAGTGGTAAAAAAATATATAGATTCTTCATAATATTTTAATTTATTTATGAGTAAATTCACGTTTTCGAAAAGAAAAACACAAAATATATAAATAAAATGGAAAGGTTATATTTTAACCGTTTAAATTATACGGGTGCAAAAAAGTAGGTAAGTGCGCTAAAATGTTGTCACCCATTTATTAACCTTTCGCAGTCCGAAAATATGGCAGTGATAAAGCAACAAGTCCCTTTTTGCCACATTTGAGTTCGTATTTCGCTGCAATGTCTAGAGCAGGGATGGCTATTGACAACCCTGTATATTATGCCTACGTGCCATTTTAGGTCAAAGAAATGCCTAATGTGCGAAGTATCAGCTTTAAATACAGAGTATACAGAGATATTTAACAAACTCTATTTGTTAAATAAAAATTATAAAACACCGGCGGCTAGTTAAAACTGAAGTCCAACTGAAGTGCGTAGCACTTTACAGAAATACAACCAACATACCTAAAAGCCTAAAATACAGCTTATCAAAATAGTCTCAAGTGCATTTTTGCCCAAACGTAGATAGTAATACAAATAATTATGTTGTACAAAATTTCTAAAATACGTAAGTGCTATATTGCAAATTTTTTTTGTTCCAATGTTGTGCCATCCCTATTTCGTCTCTCTAAGGGGTGATAAGGGTAGGAAGGAGGCGAGGGGACATGTTGCGCGCTCTTACCGCCGTAATTATTTCATACTTTGCATTTCACGTTTCAAATAGAGAAACAATCGTATCCGAACGACGTCGTATTTTTCCGTCTGGCTGCACAGGGTGGAGAGTTTAGGGTTCTCCTTTCTGCTATGCAAGTACCTGCTTCTACCATCGACTTCGTCGTGGATTTGGATTTTTATTATTGTTTTTATTATTGATTTAACCTGCTTGCAAAATTTCAAACCAAATCTGTTGGGTCGTTTCGATCGACCAGTACAAATAGGAAGACAAACATAAATGGGTGTTTGGATTTGATAGAATCTGAAAATTACTATTTGATATTAATTAAGGGCAGTTACTTCGATCTTCGAAAGCACAGGCCACGGCTGGACGGTGAGGTCCATGGCGCAGACAAACACTTCAGTTTTGTTTATTTGTATATACTTACCAACATATAAATATTCAGGAAGTAAACGCCTTGTTTATTGATCAGTATTTTTACTTAATGGCTGTGAAAATGTACGCGAAATGTGTTTTCTCGGAACATTTATTTTTATTATTTCTGCTTCAGCTATAGTTCTGTTTTTATAACAGTCACAAAAATAGTCAGTTTAGTCTTATCTATTGTATAGCTGTTCAGATTATTTTTCTAGGCTTGAGCTGGTTTTAAATAGGTAGCATCTTGTTATCTTATCGCAGATTGGTTCTGTTATCATTCCTGATATATTGTTTTAAAGCAAAAAACATCGGAGTTATTATCCGAATATTTAAGTAATATTGTACGGAATCGTGTTTTCATACATCCATCCAATCATACTCTAGTTTATGCTATATTTCACGTTCTCAATAAACACAGGCTCTGTTTCAGATGTCTTTGTTCATGGTACGGTAGGCTACACATGCAATCTATTGCAACTTGTTTCCGCAGCATTGTCACCTTTATATTCAAAACAATAAGGATCATCTTCACATCTATTGTTTTACATATCCCCTGGTGGGTCGTTCGTAAATATACACGGTCTGCAATGAAAATGCGCTTCGTTTTGTGTATTTTTAGGCTGCAGTTAAAAGCTATTGTGTTCCACTGTCATTTTGTGTTGACAATTAATGTTTATCTATCTAGTTTTTTTCTATATCTATCAATGCGATTCTATGATATTTTCATCTAAGTACAATTATCTATAAGTGAATTATTATACCTACCTATCTACGAAGCACGATATGTAAGATAGTTTATGATGTAGTTACACGAAGAAGTATATAAATCAATAAGCAAGGAAATAAGTAGGAATAAATAACAATCTTATATTGATAATTTTTTTTTTAATAGAAATAGGTACAATCTCGCATGAAAAGTTAAAAACCTAACAGGCGGTATGAGAACATTTGTTAAAGCACTCGTATAACGTCCCATTCGTCAAAAAAAAACTCAAGAGTGAAAGGGTTACGGAATGATACCCCATCGCAGAAAATCTGCTGACTTTCCGCAAATTGCTAGGGTCACGAGATTGTCGAAACGTCGATTTTATTCCCTTTGTAAATAAACATCGCTCGGAACGCTATGTCGGCGTAATAGACAGACTTTTAAAAGATTGATCGTTTCATTTATGTGAAAGTGGAGTCGGAGGTGAGTTTGAAAGGATATAGGAAACTTTTCCGAAGCTGCTCTACACGTAAACAGTCCTCTTTTTAACAGTTAATAATTTAATTTTTTTTAAATTAAGAACATTCCTTTTCTTTTAAAAATATTCTTCCAATGATAACTTTTTAAACGTCAATGTTTTGCTTTGTTTCATTTAACAACTGGATAAGTACGTGCGTATATGGTGACAAATAATTACTTGCTAGTATGGATTCCACACTATTTTCGCGTTTCTTTTTCTATATATTCTTATATCTTAGTCTTATTTTATTATTAGTTATTTCTTGTACTTGTCTTGTATCCCCAAATAAAGATTTATTTATTTATTTCTTTCTTTCTTTCTTTCATACATCCATCCATCCATCCAAACTTTAACATTTATAATTTTAGTATAGAAGTATAGATGAGCATAACCTTGTCTTGTTCGTAATTTCATAATAATTGAGCTGTCCATGTGCATATTTAAGCCAGGAGCTCGGCCAGGTTGTTCCCGGGAAATGGGATTAGGTACTTCGCTCAACTGAATATAATTAACTAGCTAATGCCCGCGACTTCGCCCGCGTGGATTAAGGTTTTTCGGTTCCCGCGGGAACTCTTTAAATTTTCCGGGATAAAAAGTAGCCTTTGTGCTATTCCAGATAATCTATCTCCGTGCCAAATTTCATCCAGATCCATTCAGCCGTTCTGGCGTGATTGAGTAACAAACATCCATACATCCATCCAAACTTTCACATTTGTAATTTTAGTATAGAAGTATAGATGAGCATAACCTTGTCTTGTTCGTAATTTCATAATTATTGAGCTGTCCATGTGCATATTTAAGCCGGGAGCTCGGCCAGGTTGTTCCCGGGAAATGGGATTACTCCGCTCAACTGAATATAATTAATTGCGCCACTCCGTGTTAAATCGGTTTGGCCGTATTTGCTAGATGAACCATATTATTATGTCATAGGGATCAATTAATTACCACCATTACAACAATTAATGATCTCATTGCTTTATTGGTAGGAATTTTTGGAGTTTACCTCCTTTAGAATCGATTTGCATATATAGCCCGGGGTATGAACATTTATGGGGAGTAAAATCAAAACCGTTACGTTATTGACTTTATGTTTCCATGGTAGGTAACACTTGTTTATGTTTCCATGACTATGTAATGTATTTTGATGAATATAAATTATATAATTACTTAATATAACTAGTGGTTCGCCCCGAACTGAGACCTCGCGGTATCACAGAGCGCCATGTATTGACATCATTGTGAAGTTCAAGTACTGAAGCACATTAAAAATTAAATAATTTCGTTTCCTTATTATATTTATCTAATTTTAGTATTCGTTGTTCAAGTAGGTACAGGATATAATTCAAATAATTGATCAAGTTTCAGGCTCAGCCTTTCAGAAAATTGAGAGTTCTGAGGTCAACTTTGGACGTTAGAAAATCTCCACTTTGAAAGCCCCCCATTTTGTCAATTTTAGGGGAAAATTTAAAAATAAACTTTTGGACTCTATTCCTAATTATCTTTAAAATGATATACCGCAACCCTATGTAACGCTATAAAAATATTTTACTTCGCATTCGCTTCTATGAGAGCCCCCCTGAAATAAAGATTTTTATAACTTTTTAAGCCATATTCGGCGGGAGGCCATCGGTTTACATATTATATTTAAATTTGAAGTAATTACGTTCAGTAATTCAGAAGTTATAAGGCTCTGACAGACGGACGGACAGACGGACGGACAAGTGCCAATTTACTCAAGTAGACTCAGAGACCTTCGCTTCGCTCAGTCAATTAAATGTATCAAGCATGCTTTCAGTAATATAAAAAATGCGTTCATTTACCTTCATTTACTAATATCTACATATTAATTTATAATCGTTCGTAAAGAGTAAACTCCAGTCGTGCGTCGGAGCTGACACACACAATTTTTTTAATTGCTAAATTATTGGAATCGTTTCTTAGCTTAAAAGTAGGTGTTTCTGGCAATTAAACAAGGATTGGTTTCAAACAGTTTACTGTTTGAATATTAAAGCCATTTTAGAGTAATTCAATTTTGGGAGCATTGGTTAAGCAAGTTTAGTCTCTGGATTGGAAAATTAGAGACCATTATTTGGACTTTTAAAGTTTATTTGAATACAAAACATTTGAATTTGATTTTTGGTGGTGCTCAATTGTGGTTCAGTTTTAATTAATTTAATTCCTGAAACAGAAAACTTGAGAAAGATAATAAGTTTTTTTTATCAACTACAAGTTACCCTTGACTACGATCTCACGTGATGGTAAGTGATGATGCAGTTTAAGATGGTAGCGGGCTAACCTATTAGGGGTACATAGCAGTTATATTAAACCCATACCTCTAATCGGTTTCTACACGGCATCGTACCGGAACGCTAAATCGTTTGGCGGCACTCTTTGCCGGTAGGGTGGTAACAGCCACGGCCGAAGAAAATTCAGAAATTATAAATTCCCGAATTGACTCTGCCGGGGATCGGACCCAGGCAGTTGCATACAAAGTCAAACTGAAACTGTAGAGTCATCTTACATTACAATAAACAAAAATTACTTAATTGAAAAAAGGGTCCGGTAGGTACATCCAAGTAAATCCCGTGAGAAATTCCGAAATCTTGTTTTAACATCACTTGCACCTGCGTCGTGGAAGGGTGACGTTGAATAAAAAGATTCATTCAACAAAAGCTTTTCTGCAGCAATTTTAGAAGTAGGTGGGGATGTTGTACCTACATAGCTTTTAGTTTCCTACTGCTGAGTCTGATTAATTATCTGATAGAGAAAAAGATGTTCAATTCTTTAAAAAAATATTCGTTTATGTAATGTAATGTCTTCGCGTTTTAGGTGAGTACTTTGTCCCATAGCTTATACGTTTAAGACACTTTTCTTTGGAGGTTAGAATTTAGGTGTACCTATCCAGTCATTTTCAAATATCTCTCTTCTTATAATATTACAAGGTTTTACCCTTGTAATATTATATCCGTTAAGTACTTAAGTATAGATAACATCACCAAATGTTTTAAGTGTACCCTGCATATTTCGCACTTGTTTACTTTTAAATTTGACCTTCCTCAAAATGGCACCTGTAGAGCATGCCTACAATAATTATCATTTAGCTCCTCTCACCCTGATCAATGTCGTTTAATCTATAACGAATAGTAAAATAAAGCTACCGAGAGCGCTCGACTTCGTCCCCCGTTGGCCCTAAATTTCCCCTCACCACTCCCTCGGGATCATCCGCCTATTTCCGCTCCGGCCAACCGACCGTTCCACTTGTCATGAAATTTGGGTCACCATATATTACTTATCTATGTGGAATTCATTTAATGGCAAATAACGTGATTCTTTCACAAGGCCATACGATGTGGCACGTTAAATTTTTTAATGATACCTTCAACGCTTCAACGGCAGAATACACAGTAAAGTTCTGTTTATGTGTCTCAACACTTACTGCTCGTTGGTCTAGTCTAAAAAAAACAACTGTTTTTTGACAAGAAATTCTCAGTACTAGGCCGGAGATAGGAAGTTGGCGGCGTGTTACTCCCGTGCCTGGTCCTGCACCTGATCTCTCTCCGGTCGTGTCGGATAGTCCGTCCCATCGGGCTATGAGAGTAAAGGAACAGAGACTGCACCTGTGTATGCGCATTGCGCACACACTTGTGCACTATAATATCTCCCGCCACAGATGGTCATTCTCTCTGAAGATACCGTGAAGACCGTGGACGTTCGGGAGGACATTATTATTATGACACCTTTATGGTTATCATGAAGTTTCTAGTCTAAATTGAACATTGAAATTTGGTATTCAAAAGAATCAATGATTCATATTGGTATGTACATCAATCCAAAGGGAATATGAATCACGTTTTGTATTTTCCGAAAGCTTTTCCTTCCTTAAATATAAACACCTTCTGTATTGGTATAGTAACAAAACTTTAATAGAGCCTTGCAACTAACGTTATTCATCAGTTTACAGTTACACTATGCTAATTGATGTCGGAGTTTATTTTAATTGTCATATTTCGTACTGAATTTAGTGTAATAAACATGGAGTAGGTACGACCCGCCCGTGTGCTAATGAATTACATAAATGCTTTGATGTTTGTCCATTACATACAGCTCAGATTGTGTACGAGTTACGACTTTGCCGTAGTTCATTTACAGTTCGCACTACTCTAGTCTACGCCTAATAATGTTTATACTGTAACTCGAAGAGCAGAAAAAACATACTTTTCCACGCACACGTCACGGCTCTTTTATAAAGCTTGCCGCGAAATAACCAGCGAACTGATACATTCATCAAACGAGGAACGCTTCTTAATCCGACCAAAATACTGCGAGCCACACAACGTCTTGCTAAATTGAAATACGTAGCAACACCTTTACAAAGGGAAAGAAACAAAATCTTACTGCTTCAGGATACGGTCGGTTTTGAAAGAAACACGTAGGCCAATATTATTTAAGAACCCAAAACGTGCTATTCGCCTTTAAACGGACAATGCTTAAGCAACTCCAATACAGTAACGATAGAGTACATAATAAAAGGATCGTTAAAGTAACAACAATTTTCGATTTAACCGAGAAAGAGTGGGTTTACAAAATAGTGATCGAATTCGGAATCATGAGTCCTTGTGTTAAAGTTAATTTTTATTTGTCCTAAATGGCCATGGGACATCAAAATTATTTCGGTCTCCAAAAGCGGCGCCTGCCACATTTCAAGGAGCGATATCTTTTCTTTGTTTGTACACTTTTCTTACGTATCGAGTCACATTATCGGTGATGATATATGGCTTGTTACTGTTACGTTTTAATTTGTGCCACCTATATTACTGAACTTCTTATTGAAGTAATGGACAATGGGAACGCAATTAATGCGACGATAGAAGAAAATAATGAATAGAGTGCTATAAGTCATGGTAATTGATTTGATTATCAAGATAACGCCGTGTCATTCCTGTTGAACGATCGGCTTGAATGCGTAAGGAAGCGAGCGAGGCTGACGCTGCAACACCGGATTATTTGGAACGTTTACAACATAATAGAGAGCATTAGTCCGATCCACTTTTGACATCATTATCTGTGTAGTCGGCTCACGATAACCTGCGAGTGGCGTACGTCGCACCCGCCCCGCCTCGATCGGCAGTCGCGCACTACGTCGCATGCCGTTTGGACGTCTGCGGCGCCTTCCCCCCATTCTACTGATTAATCACCTCACTTTTGGCGGGTATTCGCACGGACGTGGGCAAACGTGACGTGAATCGGAATGCGCGCGTGTTGTCAACGCGCCCGAGCCGCCGTCGCAGTGAAATCTGTGACTCGGAACACTTGGATTGCAGTGTTGGATTGTTGTATGGAATAGTGCTCCGTGGCATTTTTTTGTAAGAACATGCGGATGGATGCGGTTGTCCATAATGTTGACTCATGCATGACGCGCTTGATCGCTGGAACTGGGAAACTTTTTCATCGCTGATTGGTCACTTGTTGCAATAAATTTACTTTTGATTACTTCAGATATAGATAACATCCTATTACGGATAGATAATATCAACTCTTAGTCATCTCAAGTTTATGATCGTCTTCATATTAGAATGCAAATTAAGATTACGAAACAGAAATTTAATAAAATTCTGACGCCTAATAACAAGGTGGCTTGCGTTCACCTTCTCACACAAACACAACGATGAATAGAGAAAGTATTGACAATACGGATTATTTTTCATTGTCTACCAATCCGGACAATCACTTAATTTACATTGTTATCAAAGAAAATGAAAATGCTTCTCTAGATATTGCCAAATTGAACTTTTTCAATAAGTGAGACAAATCTATGAAATTTGTCTTTGAACGTAATACAGACTTTATTAAAATTGCTTAAGTCTAATTACAGTAGCTAGTAGGTACGCTTTAACTTAAGGAAAACCATATTATTATGATAATTAAAGCGAAATGAGAAACGTGTTTGAGTAATGATAGTATCTGAATTCAATTACTCAGCTTTGAGGTAAATCTATGATTGTGATTTGTAGAAAAAGTGTCAACAATGCCTTCGCTTCCGACAAAATGACTTTTTGCGACAAATTCAAGGAATGGTTTTCGCCACACAAAGAACTCGTTATCAAGATTACGTAACTTATTCCAAAGGTCGTCACTTAATAAAAATCTGATTGTATTGTCTCTTTATTAGATTTTGATGTTATTGATAATTAGATTCTTGGTAAAGTTGTAAACGTAGTCTCTAAATATTTACTCTACAAACATGAAGGTAAAAATTTTAAGGTCTCACGGGACAATTTCTTTGAATTGAGTTTTGGTGGGCTTATCTTTTTACGATTGTTTATATTTCTGAGAGTTCCTTGATGGTTAATAATAATTTAACCTCGAGTTGGCTTTTCTGGCCCTGATCTTTGAAATCGTATACATGATGATGGTACACATAATTTAATAAACACAGAGTACTAGACGATATTTTATTTGGTCACTAAGACCCACTTGCTTAAGTTAAATTTTCTATACCTGTCTTTTTCATGTCAACCCCGGAATAAACTTGTGGCAGTGTTGTGCAAGTCGCCTAAAACTTCGAACTTTTCATGTTAACTAGTTAGCTGTGGATAATTGGCCTGGGTATATTATATACTATGAGAATTTTAAAACTCTCAAGGACAAGAACAATAAGCTTTGCGATGAAGATTTTAAGGTTTGATTGTCATAACAAATAAGGACTCAGTTGAGGAAAAGTTCTCTCAATAATAACAAATGTACTAACAACAGATTGTAGATCTAAACAAGATGGTATCGTCAAATCAAGTGACAAGGCGATCAGCTCGACCTCGGTTTAAAGTGGGTTAATGTATTTGAAATGTGGCACAAGCGAGATTTGGCTCCTATAGAAGTTTCCTCGTATAACACCGAGTATTTATCAACCTTGACTGACATTTTTTAATTACGACTTGTTTACACCCGCATTAATTTGAATACACTCTCCAGACTTGAAATGTTCATGATCGAGGGATGCCTTGGATGCCTCTATTGTAGATGTAGTTATTTCTGTAAAAGTACGTTTTCATTTAAACATTCTTATTTCCTTATCTTAGCCTATTTCTGTTAGTTCACCAGGGGCCTTACTGCCAATGCTTATGGCCATATTATTTCATTATTGTTGACTTTTTTGTTATAGAATTATAATCCTTATTTTAGGAACTTCAAGGTACGTACGTGGCATCAAACTGTCATTTAGAGTAATATTGATTAAGTATTGCTTTAAGCGTTGGCAGTAGGGCCCCTGGGCTGCTTGATCATCTAATATTCGAGATTAAGATCTCAATCAATCATCAAATCTTAAGCGTGACTACTTTCGATAGAGGTCGGATTTGATAAAGCAATTTAATATCACTAGTAGTTACTACTACTTAAGTAAGTAATTTAACTTTTTGTATTATTTTAGTTACGAATAAGATCACTGAATCTACAAAATATTCTATATCTTTTCCATAATAAAACAAGCCACTAGTATTTGCACTTAACATAAATAATCGTAAACATATTTATCACTAGCTGATGCCCGCGACTTCGTCCGCGTGGATTGAGGTTTTTGGTTCCCGCGGGAATTCTTTAATTTTCTGAGATAAAAAGCCTTTGTGTTATTCCAGACTAAAATCTATCAAATTTCAGCCAGATCCGTTCAGCCGTTCTGGCGTGATTGACTAACGTACATCCATCAAAACTTTCGCATTTATAATATTAGTGTAAAAGATTCGTTATCGTCTCTTAAATTAACTAGGACACGCCTAAAGATGAACTACGCATTTACTCTTCGTACGCAACCCCGTAAAATGTATTTCGACCACCAACAGCGATCAATCACGCGCGAAAACACCCGCGTAATGGTTCGTCATGACCCTTGTGAAAAACACCACATTCTATTTACCGCGTTTGTTCTTTAAGGTGAATAGACATTGGCCTTTTCGAGGGTTGGTGTGGTCTGACAGCGTATATTAGCGTTATGGATCACGTTTCTAACATTGATCCAAGTTGCAAGACGAATGTCTGGCTGGAGGTGTGGTGAAGCTAAATTCTGGAGGTCCTTATTTGAACATTCAGTCGCGGGATAATATGAGTAGGTTATGATCACATATATCTGAATCAAATTGCCTCAGTCTATGAGTTGAGTAGGTCCAATGGCAATTGCCCTTCTGATATTTTAGAATAATAAGCACACTCTGGTAAAATACCTGGAATACGCTTGGACAAAGGAGAAAATGGCCTTTTCATACCTTATTGTTGGGCAAATTGAATGCGCACTTAATATTTAACAGTGCATCTCTCGCCTTCACTCGTCGCTGGCATAGTTTTGTTGCAAATCTGGATCTCTGGACAATCAAGTAACAATCTTATTTAGACTTGAAACATTGTGATTTCTGACCTATTTCATATAGTCTCCATGTTTCTTTACTTTTGATATTCTTGTTATTTTTCTAAAAATTCTGATAGCGATTACTTATTATCTACAAAAAACAATGTGACTGATTACGCGTCGTAAAATGTTATTATAGTCCCATAAATAAATCAAAGTTGAGTATCGCAAACAAAGTTACGAAGTTCTGTTAGAGTTAGAGACTAATATAAAAGAAACAATTTTCATTGGAATAGAGACTGAAGAATCTCGTTATATTGCAAAAAGTATTCGTGCGAGAACTTTGCAATTAATCATCGACTGTTCCGAAAATCCAAGCACAATCATTGTGCCTTAAATTAGGATTACAACTTATCTTTTTGGAGCCTCGTTTCCATTCTTTTACCCTCGTAATCCGCTATCATAACCAACTTTGCAGAAACCTCTATAATATTTAACATCACAAATTCTATATAAACTGTAAATCAGGTATTTATAAGTGATTTCCTGATCAAGTAAATTTTTATGATGTTGCATCAGAACTGTTTTTTTCATTTGTCAATTGCCAAGACAACTTCTTCCATTATCCATTTAGTCAGGCCAATTAAGACGAGATACCTTAAAATTCAGTGAATTTAAAATTAATTAACATAAGATTTAATTGTATTAATATTCGCATTTCGCAATAATGTTAAGATGCGGGTGTTTAAAACAGCTTTAAAAAACCAAAAGTTTGAAAGTGTCATTTGCAAAAATATTTAATTATGACGGTTATAAGTACGCGTACAAAAAGGTGCCATTTCGAATGATAGTGGCTATCAATCTGTTGGAATCGCGGTGAAATATTTGGTAACCATAGCAATATTCGCATCGTATAGCAATTCGCGTCGCGTGATGCATGTGAGGGCGAATATTTCACGTTATTTCCTCTATCCGCAACGTTACAGATGATGACGCCACAATATGGCCGCCGGTTGATAATATTTCATCAAACTCGTAAAACGGCTCTCCGTTTACGAGACATCACGAGGAAAATTATACATCCATACTAATATTATAAATGCGAAAGTGTGTCTGTCTGTCTGCTACGCTTTCACGGCCCATCTGTTCAACCGATTTTGATGAAATTTGGTACAGGGATAGGTTGTATCCCGGGGAAGGACATAGACTTTTTATCCTGGAAAATTCAAGTGTTCCCGCGGTAAACAAAAAAATTAACTGTTCAACCGATTTTGATGAAATTTGGTACAGGGATTGGATAGGGATTTCCGGGAAACAAAAAAAGTTAACTGTTAACCGATTTTGATAAAATTTGGTACAGGGATAGGACAGGGAGTCCCGGGGAAGGACATGGGCTACTTTTCCCGGAAAATTCAAGAGTTCCCGCGGGAATCAAAAATCTTAATCCACGCGGACGAAGTCGGGGGCATCATCTAGTTTTTAAATAAGTAAGTAATTCCTTCCAAAGATACCCGATTCAAAATAAATTACTTTACAGATCCAAATTGATATAATTAATTTCGACCGAATCCCTAAGTTTCTGGGGAGTTTGATAGGGTATAAAAGCCGTCGGGTTTTACTGTAGACGTAAGAGTGTTTAATCGAAATCGATATGAATATAATTCGACTCCAGCGATAAAGCGAAGCATGACATGAATATTAACCGTTAACTGATTGGCTAACATCGATTTAAAAAGCCGCATCTAACCTTTTTATTCCGCTGTAGGTATTACTCGTCTAAACGGATTGTGTTTCGGTTGATGAATGTTACCATCCCGAGGAAAATGTTCGTACGTGGAGTAGATTAGAGTGACTGATACTAGGATTATGCGAATAGTGCTCAAAGTTGGATATTATAGTTTTGTGATTGTGTATTTAGACACTTCTTCAAGATTTCGTTCAGTGGTAACAAGTGTCCCAGGATAGACGGTGCAATAGCACGTAATATGCATATGTGCTATGAGAGGCCGGGCGTGGTCACCACCTTGAACGGGAGCGTTGGGTAAGCCTATTTTTGAATTTATTTATCGTATTTTTCTTACTACAAATCTAATACACCTTAGTCACTTTTATTAGCAATGTGCGCCTAGTGGAAATTTGTCTTTTTTTTATCCACTACAAGTTAGCCCTTGACTGCGATCTCAACCACAGGATGAACTGAAAGATGGTAGCGGGCTAACCTGTTAGGGGCATGGCAGTTATATTAAACCCATACCCCTAATCGGTTTTTACACGGCATCGTACCGGAACGCTAAATCGCTTGGCAGGCCACCACAAGGCCAGACCAGGGAAAATTCAGAATTTACAAATTCCCTAAATTGACTCTTCCGGGGATCGAACTCGGGGCCTCCGCTCCTTAAGACAACAGCGCTCAACACTGCGCCAGGGAGGTGGTCTGTAACAAATGAGGCCGCCTTTGCATATCTAGTTTGATGTTATCTATTATTTATTGTTCTCAGTATTATAAAAAACATACGCGCCGAATTGAGAACCTCCTCCTTTTTGGAAGTCGGTTAAAAATACAAGTTCTTTCAAAAAGGTTTAGGAGGAGAAAGGCTTACATCAACAAATATTATGCGGAGCTCTCAATAAAGGTTATAATAGTATAGCATAATATTATGTTTGTAAATAATTACACTACATTATATTATTATAAAAGGACTATGGTGAATAAATTATATTGTCTTTAAATTCTATTGCCATACCCTTATCTTAGCTCCTTTTCACCTATACGATTATTTTGACAGAGTTTTTCCAACTCAAAGATCCCGTGTCGAACTTAATTTATTATCTATATATATATATAAATCTCGTGTCACAATGTTTGTCCTCAATGGACTTCTAAACCACTTAACCGATTATAATAAAATTCGCACACCATGTGCAGTTCGATCTAACTTGAGAGATAGGATAGTTTATATTATATAGATTAGGATTATTAGTGCTACCCGTGCGAAGCCGGGGCGGATCGCTAGTCTTCTATAAAACTTTTATAATCCTAATTATGTTCTGAATACTTATTTAAATTTATTTTTTGGCTTAGCGGCTGATTTGATACTCTGAATTTTATGATTGCTTACCACTTAATAATGAGGCTATTTTTGTTGTACAGTCCCAAAACACAACAGTAATTATTTCTTTAAAAAATAAACTAAAAACTAACGAAAACTAAATTGTCAGGTCTAAATCATTTGCTATCTTTTTCTGTAGGGACCAGTATGCAATGCATAAAAATAAATTTAGAAATGTAATTAAGGTTCACTTTAAAGTTTGTATATAATCGACTGTATGTAAGTTGACCCAAAATGCTGGTCGTCTGCGCAGGTACATTGTACTACAGAGCCGAGCGGAGCATGCGCGGGAGCGAGGGGTATAGGCTCGCGGCACACCTCATACCGAACTTCGTTTGACACCCGAAATGTGTTTCTGCGCAGGGTACAACTTACGCTGTGGCTATTATACGTCGGGATTAACCACAATATAGTCAGTGTCACATTTCTGCGCGTGATTCGCAATGCTATTTTGCAATTCATAACAACCCGTCAACTGTCGAGTTCACCAACATTTCTGATAAGTAAGTGCTGTGTTTAGTACAAACAACGTCAGCCGTAATTATTATTAAACATCCATTAATGATTTAGTCGTTGCGGCGTAGGTAATGTATGACTCTTTTCGCATTGTCAACATCGTCTTACGACTTACCAGTTACGAGTAGGTCCGCTGTCATGCGTAAACGTGTTTACATTATGTTGTTTTGTTTTTTGAAACGGAAAAATACTTGTTCATTTTAGTTGGATACTATAGGAAAAGTAGTAGATACTAGATAACTGCCAGTGTTACCTTTCTTACTGAAAAAGCTTGCGTGTTATCTATTTGTTTTTTTTTTTCAAATTGTATTACTATGATGATCACTGTTGGTTGGATTTATTACCATCCTTGTTTATTCAAATTAACTCATTTGTTCTGGTCTTATTCTTAAGTATACTTTGAAAATAGGAAAAACTATAAAATTACACCTCCCGTTATTCCAGGTCATTTTAGCCACGTACCTGCAAATTATGGAACCAGCTTCCATCTTCTGTGTTCCCTCATGATTTTAATATGGGGCTCTTCAAAGGGCGGATAAACAAACATCTCAAAAGCCAGCAACACATTGGCGGTTCCTCTGGTGCTGCAAATGTTCATGGGCGGCGGTAATCACTTACCATAAGGTGACCCGCCTGCTCGTTTGCTTGCTATATGTATATAAAAAAATATAATTAATACTATTTCTATTTCTTTTGAGATACGTAAGCTTGTAGCAATATTTTATGGTATCTCATAGTATTCAGCAAACGGTACGTGCCGATAGCGTTTTTCTACGTGTTCCTCGAGTGAAACATAATCCAATAAGCTGAATTGGTAGCTAGAGTCAACCTTCTTACCCCGATTTGTAACTTGATGCTACGTAAATAGTTGTGATTTTGCTGGATTTTACCTTATAAATGTTTATTAATGAGAAAAAAAATGAGTAACACGAGTATGTACCTGTAAATTGTGGAACCAGCTTCCATCTTCGGAGTTCCCTAATGATTATAATATGGGGCTCTTCAAAGGGCGGATAAACAAATTTCTCAAAAGCCAGCAACGAATTGGCGGTTCCTCTGGTGCTGCAAATGTTCATGGGCGGCGGTAATCACTTACCATCAGGTGACCCGCCTGCTCGTTTGCTTGCTATATTTATATTAAAAAAAAATGTTATTTCTATATCTTTTGAGATACGTAAGCTTGTAGCAATATTTTTATGGTATCTCATAGCATTCAGCATACGGTACGTGCCGATGGCGTTTTTCTACGTGATCCCCGAGTGAAACATAATCCAATAAGCTGAATTGGTAGCTAGAGTCAACCTTCTTTCCGCGATTTGTAACTTGATGCTACGTAAATAGTTGTTATATTACTTACCTGGATTTTACCTTAGAAATGTTTATTACTGAGAAAAATATGAGTAACACTCGCCACACATAAAAGTTGACCTAGTTTATTTACCAACTCTGAAAACAGTTTTTATAAAACGTTAAAACACCCAAGCCGTGACCTTTAGAATAAAGTTATCTTAACAGCTTACTGAGTCATCAGCTCTACACGCATGCCTCTACCCGCATACGGAGATCAAACTATACATTATTCATCTGTATGGACGTCAAATTACACGCATAATTGGATATTCACACCTAATATGTAGAGGACAGTAATTAACTTGAACAAAACAACATCATCTGTTATGGAGAATATAGCAGGTGTATTATCTGTGAGAACTTCTTTTCGCATCGTATTCTCAGGACCGTTTCACTAATTGTTATTTAATACTATTGTAATTGTAGTGGAATTTTTGCAGCTTGATTACTCCATCGACATTGCATTACCCGCTTGCCATTAACAGAACGTGTTTTGCTAAAATTGAAATACCTCAAATGCTTTAAATATTGTACCAGTAGAGACAAGCCTTGAACTTAAAAATGACCTTTCATATTTTAATCAACAAATAGGTTTCCTCATGGTTGTGTTAATTTTCATAATTAACATAATTTACCGATCTAAATCAGATCAATCAAAAGGTAAACACAGTGACATCAACTTATTGAGTATCGGTATTTAAATCAATTTGCAGAAATGAATTAATTTTAAATTTTAATTAATTGAATGTAAAGTAGAAGCCATTGGAAGACCCAGCGTCCGCCCATACACGGCAATGGCCAAACAAAACGTGCAATTTAACCAATTACGACGCTAAACTGATTATAAAACGACTGGAATTAATGCATCCGGGCGAACCAGCCGGTATATAGTATTAAATAATATTCACCCTTGCACCTAATATCCATAAGGTTGAAAAGTGTTAATGGATCGTAGAAAAAGTCGAGCAAAAAAAGTTGCGAGCAGTGGGCGCTAGAATTGTTTACAGTGATCATATTTCAAAGAGAGAAGAACAAAAATTGCGAAAAGTCGCCTGTTAAACGTGATAGCTACAGGATGGCGTTATTATATTTTCTTATAATAGCAGCCTTTTCCTAGAGATATTTATAATCATTAATTCCTTTAACGTCCGCGTTTAACTTATTTCAACTGGAAATTCACTCACTATAATCTGTGCAATGAATAACTGTTTTACAAACAAAATATATTATATTCAGTTGGAGACCATTAATTACTGCGGACAGAATTGGACTGTGCTTTTGACGTGTCACTTTATGTTATAAATTACACAAACTTTGCGATTTTGTTAATTAGGTCATCTATATCCACGCTTCTGTCGAAATTGACGGTGTTGTTTTGATAAAATTAGACGCTTCATCAGACAAATACTTGAACTGTCTTAAGATTATGACGTCCCATTGCTAGTCAAGGCCTGGGATAAGGACAAGAAGGAGAATATTGTTAATAATCTTACTTTTTTTTTTTTTACTTCTTTTCTGGGCTGGAACGTTGATGTATATGACATTTGGTCCTTCACATTCCATACTTCTATATAATTATGATGAATCTCTAGTCTCTCGGGTATTATTATCATGGAATAGCAGGCGATCCTCGTTAACCCTAAATTGTAAATGGTTATGACCTATTTTGCACCTATTCTGCCTGTTAGTATACTGTCTGTAGGGTTCAGATCGTATTTACAGAAAACGTGTACCGTAAACCTACATAAAATATAACCTAAAAAGGTAATCAGGCATTTACCTTATCCAGGAAGTAAGTAGTCATGCACGCCAAAAATTAATTATATCAGTTACTCAGTTAATTGATTAAGGTGATTACAGTAGACTTTCAAAACGGTGGACGGTTGATAAATGGATGTTATAAATTGGTTGACGTTAGCCATTAGGCTTGCTTCAGCTACTAATGGATTGCTGGCGCGAACCACAGGCATTCTTGTTGTTTGGTTGCATTGTAGCCGAACTTATCGTTGCAGACCCTTCACGTGGCCTACGTTGTCGCGTAGACACGTCCGTCATTTTCTATGGCGTAGTGTCGCATCGCGTCGCATGGCGTCGCTTCTGTCGCTCAACGGGTTAAGCAACTTAACCTTTTTTTTATTTTATCCACTACATGTTTTAGCCCTTGACTGCGATCTCACTTGATGGTAAGTGAAGATGCAGTCTAGATGGTAGCGGGCTAACCTGTTAGGGGCATGGCAAGTTATATTTAACCCAAACCCCTATTCGGTTTCCACACGGCATCGTACCGGAACGCTAAATCGCTTGGCGGCACGTCTTTGCCGGTAGGGTAGTAACCTTTGCTCAAGCTACTGCTGTTTGATGTTTGTTATGTTTACCCCATAAAATCAAATGCTAAAGTGACTTTATCATCACACTGTATCTATTGCGAAGACTTCCGCAAGCAAACCGGAAGCCAAAACACAAACGCGTCTAAGCGTTCATGTGTGAAGCCAATACGAAATCAGCCCCACGATCATGTAAGAATGGCCGATCAAAACGTTAAGTTCGTTGTAAAAGTAAAATAAACCATAACTGCATTAAATTAGAGCTCAATTTCGTATGCCCATTCTTATACGTTTAGGTATTGTACGAAACTCTAACGTATAAGAATGGATACACGAAATTGAGCTCTAATTAAATGCAGTTATGGTTTATTTTACTTTGACGACGAACTTAACGTTTTGAATTTTGATCTGCCATTCTTACATGATTGGGGGGCAAGTACTTAAAGCAACTAGTTGCTCACGCGATAGCAGTCAATCTGAGGCTATCGTTAAGTAAAAACGCAGGCTGTGAAGGTTGATTTCTTGAAATGCATTGCGTTACTTCATAGTTGTTTTTAGAGAGTTTTCATATCACTAGAGCAGCATTGTCCCCGTAATATTAGGTACTCAAATAAATGTCTCATCATGTCCTGCATTATTACGTCAATGTCAGAATTTTACCTACCAATAAACTTATAATACACCACAATACTGCATCACCACTTGCAAGCAAGTCTGATTGCAGCTAAGCGCTAGCCTATATATTAAAAAACACACTTACCTTAGAATTAACTACAATACTGGGTTATTGAGAAAATTGACGCTGGATTAGATTTTATTCTCTATCTTTATCGTCAATGATAGACAAGATAATTCCCTCGACTCTGTTCGCGTGGGTTAAAGGTTTTTTGATTCACACGGGAACTCATATTTTTCCAGGATGCAACCTATTTCTGTATCAAGTTTCATCAAAATCGGTTGAAAAGATGGGCTTTGAAAGCGTAGCAGCCCGACAGACCACGCTATCGCAATAATAATATTAGTATAGATATCTTATTGCAGATTAACCTAGAAGATGAAGTTGCTATCTAATTTAGTCGCTTTTTCGTCTGATGTAAAACTTCTCCATTCTTAACTCAATGGTTGTTTCAAACCTCCGCGCCGCGCCGGGTTTATGTCTGGCTCGCTCGTTTTTGCCACGTCTTTTTTCTCCATTTCACGATGCAATGCATTATCTCTATTACTTATTATCCCTCGCGCTACTACATTCTTCTGTCTCTCGGCTTCTAGCTTAATTATTGTAACTCATACTCGCACGTCGAGATAACGTTTTGATTTAATAGCATCAGCTGCTCTCTCAACGTTAGTTGTTTATTGTTCTATAAGGTGGTTTACAGCTATAGATATTTATTCTACCGTTTTTTTTTTTACTTGGGTCTTTGCTATAATACCTTATAATCCACTACATAAACATTTGCGATACTGATAACATACTTAACTGATGATTTGCTTATAAATTTTAAGGACCACACTTCCACAAAGCCGCTAAATGAGTTTCACTAATAGGGAATATTATACGATTTAAAAAAAAGGGACAGAATCACAAAATATAACTAAATCAGTTTAAGCAGTGTTGTGCAAGTCGGCCTTAGTGTCTTTGAACGCAATTTTCACCATCAATTAACGCGGACGACCGTATACTTCCATGTACAATAAAAGGAAAAAACTAACTGACTGAAACATGTTTTTCTTGCATTACGTCATGTTTAAAGTATGACGATAAATACCACCTAACAAAGCCGGCCAGCTAGGTCTACTTTAATATTATAATTTTGAAAGTTCGGATGTTTCCAAGTTTGTATGTTTGTTACTCCTTCAATCCACAATGACTTTAGCAATTTGACTGAAATTTGGAATGGAGATAGCTTATAACCTGAATTGACAAATAGGCTGTAGTTTATTCCGGAAAATTAAAAGTTCCCGCCGGAATCAAAAACACTTAGGTCGAGCCCCTCCGTGCATCTGTAGTGGTTAACCTTTAATTGACGCGGACGAAGTCGCGGGCATCATCTAGGTTCTAGTACTTATAGAATAAACTCGTAACAGTGAGCTTGCACCATAATTTATATTATGAATCTCCATTTTACTCGCTAGTTTATGTATTAGCTTAAACTTATCTTATGTACTTTACTACTTACGATTTTATTGCCACTCATTAACATGAAGCCGAATGAGCCTCCGCTTCTCTTATTAATTTACTAAACTTACGATGTTATTAAATCTGGTGTACTTTGAGATTAATGATTAGTTCAACAAACACCTGTTTAAGTAAATCTAATTTATAGCTTCTTCGGCATCACTTAAAGTTGTAATTATTGCTTCTTGCGCATTGAGGATAAATGGGATATGAAGACTAAACAAGCAAATTTGGGTCCTAGAAGTTGAAATACAGACTCAATACATTGAATTTAATATTTCCTGCTTTTTAAGATGCATTTTATTAACAAATCAGACTTCTATCTTCTGTTTAGTGCGTCTTTATGACGTGCTTATTGTCCATCGAGCATTAACCAACGGGAGTGAAGACATGCCTAACAAATCTTAGACCATCGTTCTTTTTATTGTCATTTACAGAATTTGCAAAGAAATGTGTGCCCAACTCGACTCCTGTTGTGTAAATGCTCGAAATGTTAAAAATCATTAAAAATTATTCATAATTTCATTTCTGCGTACCTACTTACAGGTTCTTGATCAGTCCATTCCTTCAAGCGTCAGTGACGACTGATGGATCAGATAATATAGATGTTATCAACTAATCAAATCCGCCACTCTTTATCAATTACCTATAGTCAAAACGCGCGTAAGTATGTGTGTGTGTGCATAACTAGTAACTACAAGTAAAGTGAACGCGCGCTCCTGAATTGCAAGAACTATACGAAACTATGTGTAATGTATGGTGACACATACAAAAGCTCTGCATTCAACTCGCGCGCGTGCTGTACCTAAAGGATGACGTAGGAGCTATTTAGTACACACTTGTATAAAAAAATTGTTTATATTTGGCACATCATCCCTAATCTCCAAAAATTTGTCATGCAGTTAAACATCAGTCATCGCATAGACGGTAATGTCATGGTTCCGTGTATCAGTCTCAGTACTGACTGTGGCAAAACTGACAGCAAAAATCTATCGTGTGGACGGACATCTTTAAGCTATGGCAGGCTTCTCGGCGGGGTCGTTGACCCACAGCGCTCCCCCACGCAAACATTGTCACCCACGGTGTCGGAAGTGGGAAGTTTATTTCCATGTATCGCAATCTAAAGGTTTCGATCGTGACCTTTTACTTCGTACTCGATTGTAAATTGTAAACATGCCGCGCAATCGTGTTGTTACCGCAAATTAATGCTAAACTTGTAAACGCTGACTAATTAATTTGCTAAACATGTCAATGTTTTTAGCGTTTCGTATTTTCCTCAAAAAGTCGCGCATGGATGATTATTGCTAAGAGAGGTGTCATAGAGGACAATAGAGGTCGGAAAAACATTTACTAGTCTGTAGTTCTTGCTAGAACTTGTAATAAAGAGGACTATTCTCGCTTCTAACACTCAGTAATTTGACGCTATACCTGTATTTACTTCTGTTTGTCAATAATTAAGATTCAATACTAATGATATTACTACTTATTATATTTTCGTGGAGTTCTTTAAAGGATGTGAGCGGGCTTTATTATTTCAACGCTTCTGATGTCTGCATATCTATAATTATAACTAAATATGAATAGATAATGCTTGTCCTGGCAAATTCTCCACACGCTTTCATATTGCTATCGAGTGACATTGCGTTTATTATCGGTCCGATAAAATTCACGTCCTCGAAAAGATAGGAGTCAACGACCGAGTCAGTGGTAAGTGAACATCGGTGTATCATTTGTATTAAATTAATTTTTTATCTGAAGTACGAATTCGCCAATTAAGAGATTGCTTTTTATATGAATTTTATTTACAAGTGCAGACATTTTGAGTTAGGTGTTTTGTAAAAAATCGCGATTATCACATTTTTTGTACATGTCAAGTTTTTTAATCATTCTACGCTTTCTGGGAAATATGTTTACTTACAATAACATTTGCCACAGCGCGGCGTTTGCTTTTGTTATAAAAATATTAGCCTATAAATAGAAGTGTGGTGATATTCAGTATCGTACTGGTGCGGTAATGTAATGGCCACCATACAAAACAATAGCTGTTTCGATGCCGCCACTAGTTAAATAGTTACGACAGTCAAAATAATTAAAATTATGAAGGTACACTTTAGGCACCTTTGGCCAACGATCTTCTAACAATATTTTAATTGTAATTATAGATTTGTCTATTTCAAAAATGCAGTGTATTTAGAGCTTATAGATGATAGATTTATAGCGACTTCGTCCGTGTGGATTTTTTTTTTATTCCCGCTGGATCTCTTTCATTTACCGGGATAAAAAGCCTATGTCCTTCTCCGGTATACAGCCTATCCCTGTACCAAATTTCATCAAAATCGGTTGAACATCTGGGCAGTGACAGCGTGGCAGACAGAAACACTTTCGCATTTATAATATTTGTAGGTATGGATTTTTGCATTTTTTTTCATAAGTTCAACGTTCAAATATTTTCTAGGAGTAATATGATATATTGTTCGGGAACATTATCTTATTAAAAACGCGAATTGCTACTTTGTTTTCAACCCCCGACGCAACGGAGGGGTGTTATAAGTTTAAAACTCGTGTATTTGTGTAATCGCTTCCAAACGGATGAACCGACTTTGATTAAGTTTTCTTTTGTTTGAGTGGCTACTTGGTCGAGAACATTCTTAGCTATGATTCAAGAAAATCTGTTCAGCCGTTTGAAGATCTCTCTCGTTTGCTCTTTTCTAGTGTCTTTAAATTCTGAATTCATATCAAAATAGATCATGCTCGCGACTTCGTCCGCGTGGATTAAGTTTTTGTACTTATTGCCCCGGGAAATCCTTAATTTTCCGGGATAAAAGCCTACTTGTTATTCGAGACTATAATCTATCTCTGTGCCAAATTTCCGTCCAGCCACTCTGGCGTGATTGAGTAACAAACATCCATCCATCTATACATCCATTCATCCATCCAAATGTTCGCATTTATAATATTAGTGTAGATGTATTACGTTCTAAATAATATTATTATGTAGAGATATTAGTATCAGATTAAAAAACATTAACAGATAGTTAGGTTGTTTATGTTTGTTTCGAAGGGAGCGTATTATGTGACACCCTCTAGCCTCTTCAATTACGGTCGATGACCTGAAGAGGGCGACTTTAGGAGTACGCGAGGGATAAATAATATATATATATATATGTTAAATGTGTACAGCTTTTTCACGTTTGCAACTTTACTTTGAGTGGATAATAATTAATTTGCAATTTTTTTCCCTTTAACCATAAAGCACCATTTAACATGGCAGCTTTATTCTCTACTACGTTCTAGTCTAGCTTAAGGGCTTATTAGTAATATTACATTAAATTAACTACCTACTTGTGAGTATTTTCTACATCTAATTTACAGTCCAATAACTGTCCTTAGTTTATTCTAATACATAGCAATCAATTATGATTTGCCGCAAATTTACTTAAATGTTATTTTTTTTGTTTAACAGTCCGTAAACCAGTAAACCGACATTTTAAGAACTTTTGATGAGCTTTGTTTATGAGATATTAGTATTATAACAAAAAGAAAATTAAAACATTAAAGATTAATCCCTCCTTAGTAGACTGTTGCAAATAAAAATTTAATTTTATTGAAATATAATAGTGAAATTCTCATTCTTGCAGAATATGTTTACCATTTTTGCACTTTTGGGTGACACTTTTCACCCATATAAATCCACGAAAAATTATAATAAATGACTTATAAAAAATACAAATATGATAAACACGCTCTTAAAATTGGACTGTTGCAATTCGTTTTTATACGTTCTATACAAAATTAGTTAATAAAAAAATCAAATCAATGTGCACGATTTATCAAAATTTACGCGTCACAATAACCTGTATTTCTTAAAAGTTTGACGAAATTACTGATAAAATAAAATTTACCATGAATGTTTAGTATTTATATAATACAAATTGTGTAAAAATAAAGTTCTATAAAATACCTATATGATCAAAAAATATTATCAAAGTCTGATCAAATTCACGTGTAAAATGGTACTGCAGATCGTACGACCGCACGTACGTACGAACTTGACTACGCAAAGTATCAATGTATCTTTACTGGCCTATGTCGTCTATGTATGAGTGCAGCCTAACGGTATTCTGTGCGGTATACCTACAGATTCCAAAATTGACCGATGGCGAGTATACGGCCTCTTAAGTAATAAATTGTACATAAAAAACGCGTTAAAAGTTAAGACGAAGAAAATATTTTTCATTCATAACGATTTTTTTCTTCAGAGTGTTTACCATACTTCCTAGTCCTACATAGATTTAGTCATATAATATTAATAAAACTTTAACCATGTCTTATTACCTAAACAAAAATGAACAGGCCTGGGCCCCAATCATGTAAGAATGTCCGATCAATCGTTTAAGATTTTTGTCAAAGTAAAATAAAACATAACTGCATTGAATTAGAGCACAATTTCGTCTGCCCATTCTTATACGTTTAGGGTATCCTACATACCTAAACGTATAAGAATGGGCAGATGAAATTGAGCTCTAATTCAATGCAGTTATGGTTTATTTTACTTTGACAAAAATCTTAAACGTTTGATCGAACATTCTTACATGATTGGGGGGCTGAGTCCTGACTCACTCTCTCAATGTCTGTCTCACAATCGCCCTAAACCGTTGTTGGACCTAGAAAGCTGAAATTCTGCACAGAAGATCCCTTTATAATGTAGACAAGGGATAATATAGGATTTATATTTCCTCGGAAGCGAAGCCGCGGACGGTCGCTAGTCCATGCATATAAAATTAAGTAGATCCCTCGTTGCTCTGTTGCGGCGTTATTGAAGGACAAACCAACAAACGAGCAGGTAAACTTTCGCTAACTATTATATAAGTAGTAGGATTAGTCGTGTAACAATACAATACAATAGTTTATGAAAACGATTAAGTATATAATTTCAACAGTAAAGAGAAGTTTTAACTTTTTGTCAGTTTATACTTTATACCTGAGGACTGTTCGAAGGAGTTTTTGGTACAGCGAGCGTTCGTGCAAGGTCGTGCTGTTATTGTTAATATCAAGTATAGGTTATTTTTTGCAATTAATTTAAAACGTCGAATGACTTATCGTATCGTTCAAATGAGCGACGTGTTAGAACTTAGAAGCGAATAAGACTGTCGTAAGTCGTAACTTACGACAGTGTCTTACATCTACGACATGGTGAGAGAAATTTAAACGATACTAATACTTACATAAATATTATGTTTTTAAAATATACTTAGGTACCTACTGAAAACAACGACTCAGAATGTTGGTAGTTTTTACTAAGCAATTAAAAAAACCAAAATAACTATCTATAACCACAGACTTATCTGACCTATTAACGGCGTCGCTAGTAGATATGAAAAATAAAATAAAAACAATAATTAAACAGGCATAAAAATTAGTTCCAATTTTGGCCACTGGGCCAGATAAGTTTGTCGGACTATTATTACCTATTTTACACAAAAATATTGTTTGAATTTATTACTACCTACCTACCTCACAACTACGAAAGCAAAATAGAATTATGTATTAGTAAGTATTTAGTCAAATATTTATTAGGTTTCAAAAATGTTGATTGTTCATTATAATTCATAATATTCTACGGACTGCGGATCCCACGACATATTCGTATAAAGGGTTAATTTAAAAATACTAAATAACCTCTTTAAGGGTAGCTTCTGTACATTAATTAATTATTTACTTTACAATCGTGAATATGAACATTATTTTTCCTTATATTATCGATTTATATCATGTTTTAATAATTATACCAACATGCACTATGTGACTAATTTAAACATTTAATAACTATGGGCTGGCTAATAAAATTGATAGTGGCAAAATTATTTAATACAAACTTAATAAATTCCGGGAATGCGGCGCGTTATCAATCACCCTGATTGTTGGCGTACAACGTCCAGTATTACGAAAAAGCTTACAAAACACCCCGATTTATTGCCTTTTGACATGTTATACATTGACGCTCTTGTTGCTCGCCACTCTATACATGCTCTGAGTGAGCCAGCAATAATGTGAACGCATTCTATAAATTCCGATAATATTACACGACAAAATATTGCGATTGATGCCTATGGACATGTTACCACGTACATTGATCGTATCGCTTATAGACTGTCTAAGCTAAGTCTGCAGCAGTAAGAAAATGGTAGAATTTGAAAATCTGTTGATGACAACACAGAGTGTAATGCGAAAAAACGCACTTGATACTTGTGTTTTTTGTTTTTAATCTGCTTTCCTGGGAGTGTGGTCATTGTTCGTTTTAGTACATTTCAAAGAGTAAAATGTAAATTAGAGGGCACAATTTTGATAGCGTAATAATGTAGAGCATACATGATCCCCGTATTTATATAAATTTTATATATAATATTTGCCGTGAATTCGTCTGCGTGGATTTCGGCTATAAACTCAAGCAGAAACCATATGTTTTTGTTCAGGGGATGAGTCAAAAAAGGTAACAGACAAACGGTTACTTTCGCTAACTACTCTTCGCTGCTACTAATATTAGTATTAGTATGAATCTACTGACGCTAAAGATTAACAACAAATTATTACTTGATCAGGGGAGATCTTTTGAATTACTTAAGGAGAGCATAAAATGAATTAAAACATAAAATAAAATGAACGAAATATTCTTTATTGTACACCAAAGACATAACATTAATAATCAGAATCAATAAAACAAAAAATAAAATAAAACAATAAAAAATATCAATATTGACCAATATTTCAATATTTCCCGTGCTGCACGCTTTTTTCCGGGAGTCCTCCAGATTCCCTGATTAGTTTGGCCCTCATTTTTAATAACTCTTAAGGTTCGTTCGCTTACACCTGGAAATAAATGAAAATAATTTATTTTTTTCGCATTTTCGGCAAAAAATAATTATGTTGGGGGTTCCGTCTAGACTCTTTTGACCCCTCCTTAGACGCGACAGCTTATGATCAAGGCAGCACGTTTCTAAATCTAAAATCCCACCCCAAAAAAAACAAAATTTCAATTTGAGATGGATGGATTGACTTATTCCAAGTTTCTGAAGGACATCCTGGAGATGAGGCTTTAACTCTTCGCTTATTCCACCTTGAATTTATACAATAATTAATAAAAAGTATTAAAACTTGATAGGATTTTGCTGTCATTTCTTTTCGCATATTATCCATCATAATTATACGATATGAACAGGCGAATATAAACCGTTTAAACGTTTTATATAAATAATTTAGTATTGTATTCAAAGATCGAAAGGCAAAATATCAAAACCGTTTGGTCAACTTACTTGTCGACTCTTCAATTTCTTGTAAACATTGTTGTTTTTGGCTTAGGACAGCATCGTGATCTTCCTTTACTTCTTAGAATTAAGGAATCATGTTATAAAATAACTCGCACACATTATTTTGAATAGGTGTATCCATTATTTCACTATTTTCACTTTTATTTTCGAAATATTAAAACGAACTTAAACAACCTGATAGCTGAATTGACAAATCAGTGACAAATGTAAGAACACAGATTAGACGCATGTTTTTACTTTGTTTTAAGTGTTGCCCTTTTATTCCGTGGCAGAGTTAGCGTGGCCAGACTTTATCAGTATCACAAGTGATACAATAGTCGACTAAAGCGGTAAGGTAACCGCGTCACAGCTTAGCAATCGTATAATAGTCTGGCTGCCTTTGTATAAATCCTGGACGCTTAAAGATAAGTCAAATTACACTTATTCAGCTCGATTCAGCCCTTGTCCACACAAAAGTGACGTTTAAGTGTTTATCCTAATGTCTAGCCGCTTGAATAGTTCGATTAGGGACTTTCTGACAAACAGCTGCATAAAGCTTAATGTATGCGTATCTAAGCAAAATGTCCATTACCTAGAAATCGACAGTTTTTTTATAGTCAAAAGCTCAATCCAGCTTTATTAATTAACTAGCTGATGCCCGCGACTTCGTCCGCGTGGAATGAGGTTTTTTGGTTCCCGCGGGAACTCCTTAGTTTTCCGGGATAATAAGTAGCCTATGTGCTATTCCAGACCATAATCTATCTCTGTGCCAAAGAGCAACGGCGAACTTCCATACATCAATATTATTGAGAAAAAATAATTATGTACACGTGTGAAAAAAATATGTTTTATAAGCGTCGAATATGAAGCTCACATCAGCTAGAATTTTTTTTTATAAGCCTAGAAAAAAAAGATATTTCGTTTTAAAGTTTTGTAGGTTATGTGGTAATGTCCATAGAGGTAATATATCTCTATGGGTAATGTCACTTCTAAAAATGACAACCGGAAGAAAGCCACAAAAACAAAGACAGATGACAACCACAGACCAGTAAAACATTCGGCACAACCACAGACAATCAGCATCAGTGCTGCCATAATATTCTTTCAATTATTACCATTCTAATGCAAGAAAATTCACTTAGATAATATAAAATACACTAAAAAAAAGAGCAATACTATTATTTATGCAAACATTAATCAGACGAAATAATTACAATTTTTAAAACGATACAAAATAATCTACCAATTTAGATTTATTCTGATACTAGGTAGATTATACATAAAATGGTAACA
Organism: Erebia ligea; assembly: GCA_917051295.2. Lineage (NCBI taxonomy): Eukaryota > Metazoa > Arthropoda > Insecta > Lepidoptera > Nymphalidae > Erebia > Erebia ligea. Next base: position 8,870,884 of record OU785241.1, read on the forward strand.
CTAAACTGAGAAACGGGAACTAAATAATCAAAAAAGATTCCCTAAATATTTTATTTTTTTACCTAGGTTCAATTAATTAAGGTGAATACTTGATAAAATTTAATAAAATAAGCAAATTCCTTTCGTTTTTACCTTAATTGTGTACAATCAAGATTTAGTAAATTTGGTCAATAATAATTTCGCCGTTGCTCTTTCATCCAGATCCGTTCAGCCGTTGGAGCGTGATTGAGTAACAAACATACATCCATACATCCAAACTTTCGCATTTATAATATTTATTTGATTAATATTTAGACCTTTAAAGCCTTTATGCCTTTAAAGCCTTTGCAAGAACTTCCTATTGAATTACTCGACTTTGAAGAAAAATAAGCAGTTCATTATGTGTAGTAACCCAGAAGCTTGATGTTTATCAATTTAAAATAATGAAGTAGACGGATGAGTTTTAGACCATACGTATCCCGACTGTTTGTTAGTTAAACTATGGTGCAGTTATGTTTACAATCGACTAACAGGAAGTGGAGGACAGGTCCGCTAGGAAACAACTGACAAAATATCACGATTGATCGCTAGTGTCGTCCGACACTAGCGATCAATCGTGATAGAACAGAACAGAATCTAACCGTCAAAGTTTTGGTGTGGCAACACCCGGGTAAACAGCTGTTCAAATTTGTCCCGATTGAAATTTAACTTTTAAACTAAATATTACACGCATAATTTATACCCAATATAAAGTGAAATCAATTATTTAAGTTACAAAAAGTGTTTTAAAAGATATTTTAATGTAGTCCGAGTGCCATAAATTAAGTTTTTTTTACGTGTAAAATTAACAACGGTTATTGATTAGTACCTAGTTACCTACCTACAAATTTTGCGTAACTTTAATCCTGTGTTTTTAGTGTTTGTATTGCGTATTGCTGGATGATTTAATACTAAACATCTATGCAGTAGGTACATGCGAAATCGGTATAGGTGTTAGCAATTGTTCGTTAATACGACACGATTGCTAACTTAAATTCAAAGAATTTATAGATGAAAAAGTGTAATGAGTACGTATGTGTACGTGCATGTCAACAATGGTTATGAAGTCGTCTGCCAGCGTAAAAAAAAATAAAGATAAGCCGACCAACTGAACTATACACTACAAAAAATTCGGCTGCCGAGTGCCGACCTTCGGTAGTTAATATGTGTTTGTGTGTAGATGTGACGCTACCAAACACGTACACTCGCTTTGCAATTCCAAGACCGGTGTGAGCGTTTACGGGAAGCTATGTACATATGAACACGCTTGTGTGCGTTCTACATTGAACGAAGTCGATTTCGGGTTCAAGCGTGCAAGGGGTATGGTTGTGATAGTAATTCCTACGTCCGTGTGCGTATTCGGCATTGATCGGCATGACGGACTCCAACAGTCGTGATCCAACCGTTGTTTGAGCCACAAGTAACCACCACTCTTTGTGTTCACAGCTGACCGTGTTTTATTACTGAAGTAAAATGGAAACGGAAAAACATGAAAAGGGGGACATAAAAAAACAAACTAACCTCTCTCTGGTAACTAAATTCTTTAATATACCTACCTACCCTACCTACCTATGTTTTAAGGTAAAGATAGAATAATTGGTTTGTGCAGCCATACCGGAACTTCGTAGTCCATAAACGGGACCTTTAGCGAACGGGACCATTTGCAAACAGGACTTTTTGCAAACTTGACCTTTCGCAAAGGGGACCTTTTTACCATGCAATAAGACGTTATGCGACCTAATCCATTATTTTAACGTGTGAGTGTGAAACGAAGATAAGCAAAGAACTATATAACTGGTAGAGATTTTTGCCTCTCACAGTTTACCTCCCCTGCCCCCCTAGCATGGGCCGAGACTATTTTCTCCCCGAGGAAAGGATAAAATTTTTATTCCTAAATAAATAAATAAAAACTCTAAATAACTGTGGATAAATAGTCCCCCGAGTCCCCGTGAAATGTCAAACGGGTATAAACTTCTCCTCTCCCCTGTTGCCGTGCTCTGAGAAGTGGATAAGTTAATTTTATCTCTTGTTAGTGGATAAAATCGGGGGATAAAATTTTTATCCCCGGCCCATGCTAGCCCTGCTGATCAGGTGAAAAACCAACCTATATAATTAATTAATGTTTTTATGTTGCTCTAATTAAGCTCACCCATTTATACCACATTTTAAAGAGATATGGATTAATTACTTTAAAAACTACTTATCTTTAAATAGTCTTAATATTTTTATTTTCAAATTTATTTCTTTTCAGAAAAGGCAAATGATCATAAGAGTTTGTCGGTTTCTAAGTGAGGAATATAATTTTGTCAGATTGCATAATGTAGATAATTGCAAGTTAGCACCTCTCGTTGGTATAGGAAGCCGCGCTGCTCAAGCAACGGGTGTAACCCGTAGTCACATATCTCGCATCTGCGCACCATATAAAGAAAGAGATGCTGCATTGTCATCACATTCTGGTCTATCAACGAAACATGCAAGACAAAAAAGGAGAGTGACCAAAGAAGCAATTGACACAATCCCTGTGTTAAAAGATATAAAAACTGAACCTAATTCAGATTCAGACGAAGACAGGGCAACAAAGAAACCACTTTTATATAATGCTTACGCCATTAAACAAGAGTCAGCAGATAATGAACAAGAAATACCATGTATTGAACAAGAGATGCCAGACATCAAACAAGAAACATTAGATATTAAACATGAGTCATCAGATAATGAAAAAGAAATACCAAGTTTTGAACCAGAAATGCCAGACTTAAATCAACAAATACTACATATTAAACAAAAGCCATCAGATAATGAACAAGAGAGACCAATTATTGCACAAGAAATCAAACAAAACATACAAGATATTAACCAAGAGTCTTCAGACAATAAACAAGAAACCTCAAGTATTAAACAAGAAACACTATACATTAAACAAGAGATGACAGTCAATGAACTAGGAGAAGGGAATACAGAAATTGATTTTGAAAAAGAAATAGACGCTAAAATTTTGGTGATTGAAGAGCTTAAGATGGAAAAATTATTATCATCTGCCGGTAATTTGCGCAATGCTAAAGATGAAGTGAAAACAAATTTTATGCAACTACATCGACTATATGTAACTTCAAAAAATAACAAGAAGAATGCAATATTATTAGGTACAGCCCACAAAACAAAATTAATAGACCATGGAAGGTCTTCAAGTAATTCTATGGAGCAGGCAGAGTATAGAGTTCCACCTGTAACTAAACAATACGCCGCAAAAAACGGCAAAGGACAACGCATTCATTCAATTATACAACAAAATCTACAACTCGAGGATACAGAAAATACTCACCGAATAGAAATTGGTGCTGTAACAGATTTAAATCAGAAGGGGAGGTTGTCGTATACATTCATGGAACAAGAACATGAAATTCCACCAGGTTGTCCAAATCTACGTCAACCTCTACTTTTTGATAATGAAGTTAAAGGAGAAAACACTGAGTCAAATTTAGATCAATTTCTACAAGTTGATGACGATGCAGAACAACAGAAAAAAGAAAAGAATGATTTGCTGCCTTCTAATAAATTTGAAGCAAATGTGGTTGAAGTAGCTAAATTTGAGGACGAACAAGAATTCGGGGCTGTTTCATATATGGAACAAGATTGTTATAAGTTATTACCTAAACTAAAAAAGGTAAATGATTAAATATTATTTTTATTACTTTAGTTGGAAATTCACAAAAACAATATTTTGATAATCACGCTGACCCTTCATCACTGGCGGTCCCTGTTATAATGTAATGAATAACATTTAGCTATAATAGGTCATATTGGATAAAATCAGGCGTTACTTTGCGGAAGTTCATCATGATTTAGCAAGAAAAGAATCGAATTATTTACGAACGTCACTAGACAATCTTGCATTGTAAAGACATCTCATCTGCATCTCCTGAAGATGCTCCGGTATCGGGTCGAAACGTGCGTTGAGAGTAGTATAAAAGTCTTGTGTGGTGGTGCATGTGAGTGGTGGTGGCATTGCTTGCTTGGGAACTTGGCTTTCTTGCTTGGTTGGGAAGGTACCTAAACGGTGCTTCGCTTGTAAGTTGTAACTGCATGTTTGACCATACAGATTTGTTCTGTTTGCGGATTATAGCAAAATAATTGTAATCTTTTCTTGCTATATAATAGGTCGACTGAAATAGAATGTTTTTAGTGCATCGCTAAATTTTATGTCCTAAACAACTGCCCTCGCCGTTCACTATATGCTAGAGAACATCACCTCAGGTTATACCCTGGTTAATTAAGAATAGGATCAAGAGATTTACGTAAGATTGTTAAAAAATCCTTTTTGACATTGTGCCACTTTGCCCTCGCTCTAAACGAAGATTGAATGAAAATCTTACTTTGAAACCAATTTATCAAACTACATATTATTTTTATATCAGTTTGTAGAGCGTGTCTACAAAATTTCGTCAAGTTAGTTTTGTTTTTTTTGTAAGCGGCGCGGTCGAAGCACACTTCCTTTTAAATAAAATAATAATACATATATTATATAAATGGCATCAAATAAATATTATAAATGCGAAAGTTTGGATGTATGGATGTATGTTTGTTACTCAATCACGCTCCAACGGATGAACGGATCTGGATGAAATTTGGCACAGAGATAGATTATAGTCTGGAATAGCACATAGGCTACTTTTTATCCCGGAAAATTAAAGAGTTCCCGCGGGAACCGAAAAACCTCAATCCACGCGGACGAAGTCGCGGGCATCAGCTAGGACGAAGGCACAGGAACAAGACACTAAAGGTAGTCCTTACGGAACCGGTCAAGGTAGAATCTGAGTATCTATTCGACTGCGGAACCTCAACAACGCTATTCAAGATTAGAGTTCATGAGTAGATATAGAGCGCGGAGGGGGCGCGGCGGCAGCGAGGTGGGCCGATACTTTCTATGTGTGCGTTCCAGTTGCTTTACGCACACATGTATGCGCTCGTCGGGTTTGTACACGTTTACATACAGCGGTATCGCCACTCGCCGTCAACTGTCTGCTGTCAGTTGCGGGCGAACTTTCGCTCGTGTCAGAACTCCGAAGATAATTTTATAAAGTCGATCTTCAAATTGCTGAATTTAAGCAATAAACGACGGTATTATTATAACAAGAAGCATGCCGTTGAATCGCAGACAGAAAACGGTATGATACTTATCTTTAGTTTTAGAGTTTGTTTTATATTGATTATATTTTTTGTATGGGAGCGTTTCTATACAACCGTGTGTGTGCGTTTAGTGAGTATTTAGTAGTAGTAGTCGCGGGTGCGAGCACCGACGTAGGTACTTCATGCACTTCTTCATAACTCCATTCCTCCATGTTAGAAATAACACTAGTGGTCTAGTCACTATTAGGTAACTTTTCGGAGCCACTATTAATTAAGCGGATGACCGCTTAGTCGCGGGCATCACCTTAAAATCAAATAAGGAATTTCCAAGGTATTTTCTAAACCTTCCGATAGATCGAATTGAAAAAAATATTATTATTACAATAATATTGCAAATGGTGTAATTTTAAATAATTATAATAGCGTAATTTTATAGGAGGATTGCTTGATCAAGTGGTATATCATATTATGAAAGGGCATGATTTCTAGATTCATAAATACCTAGGTTTAGATTTAATAATTATATTTTTAAGCTTCTTAGTGTTTGAATTAATGAAGAACAACAAAAAGTATTAAATTTTTTTCAGGTCGACGCTATGATTGCAAGAGTTTATTTATTCATAAAAGATGAATATCAATTTATGAAAATGTACAATGCGGATAACTGCAATTTATCACCCCTACATAGTTGTACACAACGAGCTGCTAAAGCTACAGGCGTTTGTTTGAATTATGTAAAAAATGCTGTAGGCCGAACTAAAGCTCTGCAGCAAAAAACATATAAACCTTCAAAAAAGAGAAAACAAGATGATTGCAATATTATCACGGATAACAAAACAATTAAATTAAATATTAATCTTGACCATAAAGATTCAGACACAAACACGGCTGGTTCACACACATCTAATTCAACTATAATAGATATCAGTGACAAAGTAAACGTTGATAATGCAACAGATATCAATCGGGAGGCTGGATATCCTAAAACATCTACATGGACAGAAAAAGAAGAGCATAAAATGCTAACAGGTGTTTGTTCTGTAACAGATATTAATCAGAAGATGGGGTTGTCCACATTCACGGAACAAGAGCATGAAATGCCACCAGTTAGTCGAAATCTCCGCGAGCCTCTACAATTTGTGGATGAAATTAAAGAAGAAATTACTGAGACATTTAATAGAAATAATTCAACATATAATACTCAGGAAATAGACTTACCAAGTACATGTATAAAGCAAGAAGAGTACGAAATGCTTACTTTGTCAAATAGATACACAGAAAACGATGAAGATGAAGGACTTAACCTTAGTCCAAATAAATCTATAAAGCAAGAAGAAAATGAAATTACACCTTTATATAAAACATATGTAATACATGAGCAAGGAGTAGCCCATAGTCGACATTTAAATCAAATTCTGCAAGTTGATGCAGAACATTTAACATCAACGAAAAAAGTAGAGAATGATTCGCTTCCTTCTGATAAATTTGCAACAAATGTGATTGGAGTAGTAAAATTTGAGGAAGAGCAAGAAGTCGAGGCTGTTTCATATCTGGAACAAGATTGTTATAAGTTAGAACCTAAACTAGAAAAGGTAGATATTTCGGAAACATCTGTTTCTGAACAATTTATTTTCTATGATAATTTGCCATCTTCGTCTGGGACTAATAATGATATTATTGCTAAAGCCAATGAGACCGAAGATATTGAATTTGTTTGTATAAAAAATGAGATCCATTCGGATTCATCCCACGAATAATTATATTTATGTAATATCAAAAAATTCCAAAAAGAAAACAGACTATTAGTTGATGTAGATGAAGGATGATTTTTTATGATTATTTAGGTTCATTAAAAACAGTTCATAATTATTATTGTTTCATTGTTTTGAAATTCACAAAGAGCAACCTTCTACAGTATTTTAGCGATCATTTAACATGATCGCTTTTATGATAATCGCTTACTTGAAATAGAAAAAAAAACCGCTTTATTTTACAAAAACAAAAGGGTACGTTCTGTTAGTCCCATTAGCACTCGGTGGTTATAAAGGAAACACAACACGAGTAGGTACTTGAACTGTAGTTTATTATTGGAGATAATGTAAGTACTGAGAATTCCTAGTCAGAACCCAATACTTAAATAAGGCCCGACCCGGGACTCGAACCCGGGACCTCGTCGGGAACATCATACTAATATTATAAATGTGAAAGTGTGTTTGTTTGTTGGTTTATTAGTTTGTCCTTCAATCACGCTGCAACTGAGCAACGGATCGACGTGATTTTTTGCACGGGTTTAGTTGAGGACCTGGAGAGTGACATGCTACTTTTTATCCCGGAAAACCTGTCGAAGGAAGGTCCTTCCCTTAAAATAAAATAATGAAAAATCTTAAAACGATATAGGTAAATGAGAGACAAGGGACCCTATGTAATACGTAAATAGGTACATGCGTTATTCGCAGACGAATATAATATTCGTTGAATGATAAGAGAATAAATAGTTTAAATGGATTGCTAGGCGAATCTGCAGTGTAGCTTTCAAACGAATTGCAGGATATGTGAGTTTTATCGATTATATATCGGCGTGCTTATCACACACGTGGCTATGGGATCGACACTATTACTCTAATAGCTTCTATGCTCGCCGTGTTGGAGTGTATTAGTTGTTTGTCGACCGTTCTGCAAACGATTTGAATAAACACACACGTATGTTCATGTACCATGGTTATAACTTAGTGATATTTAACTAGATGATGCCCGTCACTTCGCGTGGATTGAGGTTTTTTGGATCCCGCGGAACTCATTTATTTTCCAGGATAAAAAGTAGGTAGCCTATTTGTTATTCCAGACAATAGTTTATCTTTGTGCCAAATTTCATTCAGATCCGTTCAGCCGTTCTGGTGTGATTGAGTTACACAAACTACAAACATCCATCCATACATCCATACATCCACCCATCCATCCTTACATCCATCCAAACTTTCGCATTTATAATATTAGGTAGTATAGATAACTTTAATATTATGGAAGAAAATACTTTTATTTACTTTTTGATAGTCGTGTATAAATCCAGCAGGAAATGCGATTACAATTATTGTTTTGTGAAACGATTCCTTAAAGGAACAGACCAAAAAAACTAAGACTAGCTACTAGAGGTCAGTTAGAAAAGCGCTGACCTAGACGAACTGCGAGTGTAGAGTATAGACCTAAAGGCGACGTCACCGTACCTACTCGGAATATATTATTTACATACAAAGTCATAGAAAAAGTACTTATAAGAACCGTAGTGTCGCTTTTCGTTGTTGCCACTCGCTGCCGCTCGGAATCAAGCCTTCAGAGTGAATTTTCCTTACAACATACATTTAGGCTGCCTTTCCACCAGAGATTTTTCCATTCTGTCTTGGGTTGACACCGTCGAACCTGAACCATTTAGGAAAAATTAACAACATCCTTTATATATCAAGACGTATATTTTAATAATTTATTATCATTAGCCTTATTTGACATACATTAAGGCCGGCGAGAGCCTGTCGGTGAGCGCTTACGCACACAATAACTCCGCTCTATGTGTGTGTTCAGCTACAGCAAGTCGGTTTGTATGTAGCTTCCACTCTGCTAGGATCTTCACCCATGTGTTTGAATGATCGTGTAGCCCGGATTTGGGTCACTCCACTGACCACTCCGTTATCGCACAATACGCGACCGATGAGTGATGACCATTAAGACGAGATGCAAGCGATTATGGCATAACAGATCTACTGTTTGACTGATCTGAATTCCGATGTGAGCATAAAGCCAGTTGTATGACATTGTCATTGATATTGAATTTTTGTGTGCCACACATTACTTTACTTTTATGTTATTACAGAAGCAGAGATACAGAGCTGTTAATTACATTGTATTACAGATCTGTTTACAAACGAACTTTTTATTCCTATTTGTCAAATCAAATTATTGGGACAGACCGGAATAATTGGAATGATCACTTTCGCGTCGTGACTTTTTACGTGAGCTTTGCAAAAACAGGTTTAAATATACTTTTATCTACACTAATGTTATAACATTCTACTTATGTTTCCAATACTTGACTTATAATTACTACTGTTATAGCGCAGATAACAAAACACTCAATTTAAGCAATTTCACATGATGGTATAATATCCACATCGATATCGTAAAATCTCATTATAACATCAATAAAACGCGACCAATTAACCTGGCGAGCCTTATGTCAAAATCCTCATACAAGTTGTACAAAATTTTGATATTAGGCTGGCTTTTGAAAACAGTTGGGTTATACGTGAAAACTTCGTCGAAACTACTAAACTTACATACACAAAACTCTTTGGTAAGATCTTGTGCCAATTAAATAAAAAACGAACAGCGCGCGCTCGCTCCTGATTGGCCCTGCGCGCGCAGCTGCGCTCTCATTGGTTAGATTTTAATGGCGGCAAGTTCACTGTGACAATACACGTACGCGATAAACTATTGTCAGCTTTTACTCTTGTTGTTTGATAAATTGCATTAGTGAAGATAAAGTAGTGTATGCAACTGCATATAACACGGGTATTAAAACACTCGTTACTATTATGAAACTCGCTGCGCTCGTTTCATAAACTCACACTCGTGTTTTAATACCCTTCATTATATGACAGTTGCATAAACTACTATTAAATAAACATAAAGGTATACGTATGTTTGGCTACTAAGGTTTAAAATAAACACTATTACCTACTTAAGAGTGGAAAAGAAAAATAAATAAAGATCAAAGAAGTTAGTTCCAACATATCGCTCGGAAGCATTCTGCTGGCGCCATACGAATGATATAATATAAGTAAGTAAGTATGCACTTTTTCAACACAGTTGCCTCCGAGCGATACGTGAATGTGGTTGTTGAACTCTGGAATGGTTCCGTACTACTTAGACCACCCATCAGGCGGCAACGGGCGAAACAATGTCCAGTACAAATAAACGATATGGACTAGGGCTGTCTTTTTTATTTATTACCAGCTGGTGCCCGCGACTTCGTACGCGTGGATTGAGGTTTTTGGTTCAGTGCGGGAACTCTTTAATTTTCCGTTATAAAAAGTAGCGTATAAGCGTTAAAATAACATACGTGTTATTCCAGACTATAATCTATTTCTGTGCCAAATTTCATCCAGATCCGTTCAGCCGTTCTGGCGTGATTGAGTAACAAACATCCATACATCCAAACTTTCACATTTATAATATTAGTATAGATAAGTAGTATAGACTATAGATTGCGATTTGCGACCTAGTCCGCGTAGTTTTTTTTTTAAATCTCGTGGGAACTCATTGAAAACTGATTTTTTCTACGAGGGATTTGTAAACCGTCTATCAGGTGCTTCGTTGCGAGTTGCAACGTGATCGAAGGACAAGCTACATAATATTTTGTATGACCCCCCCTAAAATAGAATTTTCAGAAATCACCTGGTAATCACCAGTAGATAGTAGATACTTCAGTATAAAATATGTCTTCTTTGGTTAAGCAATTACCAACGAACGAAAAACTATAAACACAGTATATTGTGTGCATAATTTATTCCATACCCTCCTTATGCATATTACATTATCATGATAGTGAGCACTCATTAGCGGTGTTCGATTATTATTAGCGACCCAATTCCGAAGTTGCAGCCGGCAGTTGTGGCAACCCTGCATAACTCGCACTGTGGCACTCGCAACAACTACATAGATAAGAAATACTAACATAACGCTTGCGTGCTTTTATCATTTAGGTATGTTTTTGATATTAGCTATGCTTCTATTCTAATATTATAAATGCGAAAGTTTGGAAGGATGTATGGATGGATGTTTGTTACTCAATTACGCCCCAAAAGCTGAACGGATCTGGTTGAAATTTGGCACAGAGATAGATTAGTCTGGAATAACACATAGGCTACTTTTTATCCCGGAAAATTAAAGAGTTCCCGCGGGAACCAAAAACCTCAATTCACTCGGACGAAGTCGCGGACATCAGCTAGTACTTTTAATAATTGTTAAGTTTCCTTTCGATTCTATAAACTTAGTACCTACCTATATTGTTTACATAAATAATATACTGTACCTCTTTATGAATATTGCATTAACATTATAGTGAGCTCTCATTAGCGGTGTGCTATAAGCGACACAATTCCGAAGTTGCAGCCGGCAGTTGTGGCAACCCTAACTAGATAAGAAATACTAACATACCGCTTGCTTGCTAGGTATTATCTTTTGGGTTTGTTTATGATAATATGATAACTTTACCTAATTGTTAAGTCATTTTTTGATTTTAAACACAGTCTCCTCTATGTTTTATTTATGGTTATTAATTATAAAGCTGAGTTTCAGTTGTTATCAAAACGCTTCGGCGTTACACCACCATAGATAAAGTAAACGTCGGTCCTACGTTGGTACATTAAACATTAACAACTGTAGTAGATAGATAGATAGATAGATAGATAGTCAAAGTAGAAGTCATGCGGGTCCGAGAGATAGCCGATCCCGCCAGGAGACGAAGGCGCCGGGGCGGTGCCGTTAACCGTCCAGCATAGTCCATCCAATAGTCCTGAAGTAAGGGACCTCGAGGTCACGACTAGCTGCGGTAGGGGCTTCAGTCGTTTCATCTTCCATTTCATAAGTGGCCTTGGGAAGATGCCAGCTAGCTGTGGCACAAGCTGCCATAGCTCATATCGAGTGCAGTTTGATGTGTGAGCACCGGGATGAGCGAAACGGGCATTGCGCAAGAGAGACACTGCGTTATTTATGAGATCTTGGAGGCATCGACATACTGTAAGAATATGTGTACCTACTTACGCTGTGTACTTTTTGTGCACGGCGCCCGATCTTGATACCTCCCAGTTTAACCACTAGGCTAGGTGACGCTTTACAATAGGCACCTAAATCTTTAGCTTATCATCGCACTGTATTGTTGCAGGTACGACAAGTGGGACCGGGGCGGGGGCGGGGGCGGGGGCGGCGCGGGGGGCACGTGGTCGGGGCGCGAGCAGCGCGACGGCCACGACGCGCGCGCCGCCGAGCCGCGCGAGGCGCGCGACCGCGAGCGCGAGCGAGACCGCGAGCGCGAGCGGCAAGCGCGCGCCCACCAGATGTCGAACGCGCGCCCCGCCGAGCCCGACGCCTCCTCACTCTTCCCTGCTCCTTTTAAGGTGAGTCTACTTATACTCTACTAGCTGATGCCCGCGACGTCGTCCGCGTGAAATAAGTTTTTAACTCCTTAATTTTCCAGGATAAAAAGTAGCCTATGTCACTCTCCAGGTCCTCGACTATACCCATGCAAAAAATCACGTCGATCCGTTGCTCCGTTACGGCGTGATTGAAGGACAAACCAACAAACAAACATTTGCATTTATAATATTAGTATGATTAATAATTGTTTATTTCATACAGGACATGCAGGTGTCTCTTATGCTACGTAATTTTTTTGGCTCTACTTCCGGCACCTACCGGTTCGTAAAGCAGCGTTCTAATGAGAAGAGCCGGCAAGAAACTCACCAGTTGCTCTTTTTAAAAAGCAAAATGCTACGTTAAGCAGAGATAAACATATGACAGTAGTGTTAGTTATTATACTATTGCTTAGTCTCTTTTTCATAGCAAGGCAATATAACGCCCGCGACTTCGTCCGCTTGGAAACGTTCGTTCAGGCTATTATTTCCAAATGCCAATATACATGAAGAAACCTGAATTATTCCGATATCACTTTAAATACAAAACACTTGATAAGTGTTACCTGCATAACACTAATGAAATCTCCAATCAAAATATGCTAAAACGAATATTTATTTTAAACGAATTCAATTTGTATATCTGCATTACTACTTGACCTAGAAATAGAAATATAAAGCAATAAAATTTAAGAGATCGCTCGATTGGTGTTGACGAAGGGTCTATTTAGACGGGCCACACAACTTCAGTGATCGATAGTAAATGGTTTCGCTGCTGCTTAATGGTAAAATGGTATCGCGATATTGCCAGCCGCTTGCTTGCGCATAAGGTACTACTAAGTGCTAACGACGCGACGACGTATCGGTGACAAATACAATAATCCAATCGCATTATTATACGGCTCTGTCGCGTGCACTGTTCCCTACATCGACCACACAACCAATAGACGCCTAATTACTATGCTTTCGTAATGCAAACAATTCAGTCAAATGACTCAAGTAAGCGGGCGCGGGGTACTATAAACGCTGATTGGTCTACTCAAGGTCAAAAAAATCATAAATCAAATGGGATGGGGTCCTAACTTCTAATAATTATTTATCGATAATTAACTATCGATATACTCTAATTAATATTTAAATAACTCGGTAGGTTTTGTTACAAGGGCGTGGAATTATATAAGACCTATTAAGTCTGATGTGTTGTCTGAAAGTGTTCGCCCTATATGAGGAGTCTATTAGTTGTATGGTCGATGGTTCCCTATTACAGAATAGCTAGAGCTGCACCAATTGGTTGTGATTTGAGTAATTTATGGTATTCTTGCGCCATGGATTTTAACCAATTGATTGCCATCGTGTTACAATGTAGCGATCATTTTATTGTAATAGGGCTGCTGTTTGCAAAAGCCGTTGAGGAAATGCCATTATAATATGTCGTACGTGAAAATGGAACTGCGCCTTGTTATAATTTATTTTGCCCATTGACATGTTTGCTGCGGTTATTGTCTTGGCCCGTCTGAAAGGACCGTATCGAAACCGGATTCTCTATTTGGCAACAACATCCGTAAATGATACTTGGTCTAGAAAACAAAACTGATATTAATTATACCATCAATTAAACACAAAATAAAGCAATTATTATTGAATCAGTATCAGCTGTTAGGAAACCTAATTGACCTATTACTATTAAATTGAGTACCTAACTCATAAACTAGTAGCACGTTCGCACGGAATTAATACAGGTGCGTTCGAATTCGGACTCACCAAATATTTACCATTTCTATTACAGCCCACTAACGTCCCACTAGGCACAGGCCTCCAATCTCATAGGAGAGAGGGAATTAGAGCGTAGACCCACCACCCTGCTCCAATGTGGGATGGTGGCTTTAACGACTATTATCATGTTAGTGATAATAACCGGGACCGACGGCTTAACGTGCTCTCCGAGGCACGGGGGTGAAACAAGCCAACTTCCTAACTCGGGGCTAGTGAGAATTTCTATTCAGAAAAATCCAATATTTAATTAACGTCCGACCCGGGATTCGAACCCAGGATCTCGTCGGCCGCAGTTGACCATGCTGACCACAAGACCAACGAGGCAGTTGGTACTAAATATTTATGTAGACGTATTAAAATAACTTCTATATCTCCTGCTTTATAAGTTGGTAGATCCGGACTTTTTTGAGGAAAACCAGGTAGTAGATTTTTGCAATATTTTTCTATGCTATCTCAGAAGCAGAAATCATTAAGTTCATGTTAAAGCAATCAAAGTTTTTTGTTGATTATAATAAGAAAAGTATTACAAAAAAGGTCGTGACTCGTGAGACATCGGAAACTTGACAAAGGTGATTATTCTTACGTATTTTGTATAATGTTTACATTTTCTAATAGCAAGTGTGTATTTTGTCTCATATTATGGGCAACAATATGCTGCCCATTCGAAGGTCCGTTTCAAATTTTGCGAGACAGATCTCTATCTCAAAAGTTCACGCTTTGAAATAATTTGGAATAGGAGTTTTCATCTACAAAGCTACAACCTTTTCAAATTTCAATCATAATAATATTATATTGAATAGTTTTTTGCAGAACCAGGGGGCTTACAACCATTGCTTAAATCAGTATTATTTTAACCTTATTGATGATCTTGTTTCAGAAGTATAATCCTTTTTTTAGGGACATCAAGGTACGTCATATGCGATGATAGCTATGACAGTAAGCTCAAAGTTCTTTACAATCTCTACTAAGTATTTTTAAACTTAGGTTAATTAATGATAGTAAAAACCAAGAAAATATCTTCGCTCTTGTATAATTTCGTAAGCTAATTAAACGTAAATAGCTATTTGCTTACCAAAGTTGGGGATTTGTTTTCGACCCCGTTTTCAATCTCCTGTTATTTGTATAATGTACCGTTTTTAACTTTTCATTTGCTAATTTGAATTATTAAACGCTATTTGACACGCGCATTACGTTACTCGTGTTTCTAATGAATATGATTATTGTGTATTAATTGTATGTACGATTGATGATGTGTGAATTTATGTGTTAATGAATCTCTTTTACTGCAGTTTACGTTATAGGTATGTCCATCAGAAAACGCTTTGATCCTAATTAACGTAACTTGAAATATTCTTTCGTTAAGCACACTGTATAACTTCTAAGAAAATGTTATTGTAACAATGCTTTCAAATCGCGTGACCGTGCTTGGTAAGTGTCCGTTTTGGCGGACCACATCACGACCACAAAATTATACAGCAACAAAAATTTCGCCATTCAATTTGAGTGAAGCTCTCGCTGTAGTTGCGTTGTCTCAGCCAACCACTTACTAATAGTGGAACGATGGTTGTTGCCACTTGCGATGTGATAGGCATCTTGCATGTGAACGCTGCTAGTGAGTGTTTATGCCTGCAATCAGCAATGCTTTCCATACGGCTCAGCTGAATGTGACTGCAAAAATTCGTAGGAGTTGAATTAAAAACTTAGCGAAATTTTTGCCGCTGCTGTGGTGTGTTTATGATTATGGCATGTCTGACAAGACTCCATGTATAAAGTGTGTGGTTGTATGAAACGTCCACGAGCCAACGACAAACAAAGATCGCTGCGATAACTGCTGCGCATTAACTTTAATGAGATAACTGGTTAGTGGGAGTTTACACGAGATACTTTTTGCTATAATAGGTATTTTTTATGGTAGAGATAATAAAGATGTGGCGGTCTTCGCAGTCCGCACATAATCCAAGAGATGACACTGCTAGTAGCGCACGAAGAACACGAAGAGCCCAAATCGCGATTACGAAGTTTTCTCTGAATACGCTATATATACGGACCTCCAAAGAATGGTTGGACCAGTGGTCCCCGAGCACAACACCCGCTCGGAGGATGATCATCCTTTGTTACGGTCGAGCCATATCAAATGGTGATTAATGATTATTGAGCAGTCAACTTGCATATTAACATGCACTTATAGGTAACATGTATTTTGTCAGGTCGATGTGAGTCTGATACGTCATAATTCAGGTGCATCTTTAGGGCAACTATTTCCAGCGGTTCAGCAGCGATCATTGTTGGCATCCAATAAAACTATTAATTCACTGATTTATTTCGTAAAGGTCGACAAAGTTACAAATTGATGCACAAGTTAGTCGTCAATCCGTTCTGAAGTCTAACGTAATATGGCCGAGCCCGCGATCCTCCTTCACACGGCCTCTCCAAATCTGATGGGGACCTAGTACCATGAATGAATGGATGGATGGATGGATACAGTGATTGAGAACTAGGTGGGTCACAAGTGTTCCGTCGCGTGCCTTGCCAAAGACCTGTGTCCTGTAAGGGCGTCTGAACGCGTACGGCGTAACGCGACAAATATACGTCGAGGATGTCGCGTGTGCTTCATTCGATGGTTTTCTTTGACGCATTGCACATCTGTGGTTCTTCAATACAATTTTTTTTTTAACGACGGATATCAGTCTCGTTCCGAGGTTTCGGTCGAGTGAATAAGTGGGTTCGAGGCCACAGTTGTTTACGCTTTGTCGCCGGTAATAAGTAATTACGCTCACGTTCCGTCGGATCTCTGAGGAAATTGTTGCCAAATGTTTTACTTGACTACTCGGCCAATATTTACCCAGGTGATAACGAGAGTGTTTCACTTAGCTATGACGCGTTTACATTTTGTCGGATCTATTTACCACTGCCGGCAAGCTCAAGCTATGCTGTTACGGGTAATGCTTTGTTTAATGCGTTCAGAGGATTTCCCTCGTGGAAGAAACTAGAAGTGGAAACACATTAGCAACACGCCATGTGCTGTGTTGCGACAAAATCGTGGTACCTAGCCGCTAACCTAACTGGTCTAACCCGCGAAAGGAATTGTTGACAGATATGCCAATGCGCCCACTAATTAATACCCCTGTATACAATAATTAATACCCCTGCAGTCGAAATTTACTTAGTAACACCAAATGGATCATAAACTGACCAGCTTGGAATTGGTTGATTCGGTCAGATCGAGACAATAGGCTATGCCGCCGCTTCCAGTCTTGATTGGTTCCTCAATCAATCTATCACTTCCTTTACTGTAGGACAGTACCCGTGCGCAGATAGGTACATCCCCTCCACAGCTGCCGTCCAGAGATATTTAACTGAGGCCAGCTCTATTTGGTATGACCATAGACGAGGGAATCCTGGTGGGGCAGACACTTTGGCATGCGCTATGCCGTTAACATAAATTGATAGCGTGGCTTAGTGTGACGTTGGATGTCGTAAGCACACGGAAATTGGAATACGGTGTGAAATGTGTATATACCTACCATTACCAGTTTCTATCTTTGAGGCTGAAAATTAAAACTAATTGGAATAACTCGTAAACCCACAATGTGGTTAAAATGACTGCGAAGGAACAAAGTGGAGATATAATAACGTTTTAAACGCGGTCGTATTAAGGTTCGTGCACACAAAATGCGTTACGGGAACGTATGCAACTCACAAGTTGAAATTCAAAGAAATACCGCTATTCTTCGCAGTGTGAGTTGTGAAGTGCTTCGTACTACAAATTCAAATACAAATTATAAAGTAGATACGCGTTTAGCGTTTAATGCGTGGCGCTTTGTTATGTTTATGTCTTTAAGCCATACCTATAACGCGCGACGGAAACTGCTCGGCAGGATGCAGACAAATGTAACATAAATTATACGCCTCGTTACATAACTGTCTTAAGTCAAACTTGACGTGCTTAAAAGACTGAAATCTATCTAGTCGCGCTCATGCGACTACAACGAACTCTTTGAAATGTGGACGCCTTCACTTAAGGAAATGTCCTTGTATTAAAGCATGGCGTATCCATCATGCCGCGCTGTCCTTCCGCTTTATGTATGACCAGGCCCTTACGCTGAGGCGGTGCGGTGCTGCCACGACCCAGTTCGCGTCGCATCGCAATCCTTCGAGCAAAAGCATATACACATGTGTAATTAAAACCCCAACTACGTCTTATCAAAGTGAATTCCACATCCTTGTTGGATCTTGACGCTCACACTCATGAATTTAAGTTTAACGTTTTGAAGGCATGAACCTGTTCAGAATTCTGTTTTGACTTATAGTATTAGAAGTTTTATTTAGAGTGGCGTAGAATTTACGAATCGCCGATTGCATTTGCCAAGGCCCAATCAATTGGACCAATCAGTGCAAGTCTATTAAGTAGGCAAGTATAATCACAATTCTCAAGTAGGTACAAGTGGCAACAATAATTTGATGTCAATTAAAAATTTAAATATTCTAAGTGAACAAGCTTATAAAATAAGCAATTTGTTGTGTTGTAAGTACCTAATAAAGTAAGTGTTTGGTTAATTCTAAATAGATTCCAATAAAATCGAGCATTATTTAAGCCTGACACACACACGATGCGCAACGACAGAAATTGTAGTTCATAGAAATTTTATACGTTAACACAGTTACGCGCGCATTGTAGCCGCCCTTTTGCTTTTGTCGTCACACTCCGCTACTGTGTGACAAAGTGTGTGACGTGTTTCATACGTAACTTACGTTGAGAATAATTTGGAAGATTTGTGTGGTGTGGTGAATATAGCAAGCTACAAGTGCAAGATACACACTGTACCTCATAGATTTACTGACTGTGGCGGATTATAGCGAATTAAAGTTACAGTTTCCTTGTTTTGCAAACGGGGGGGTTGGTTCGATTTCGCTTTTGTTCACACAAAAATGATATTGTCGTCCGTTGGTGTTTTCTCTGATGCTGTAAATTTGCATGGCCGGCGGCAATCATCTAATCCCTTATCATCAGGTGATCTAGCTGCTCGTTTGTTTGCTATTTTTTTTTTTAAAAAAGCATCGTAGCGCTTTGACTTTGATGTCCTGTCTCCTTGGACGAATTAACCACGGGACACTAGATATCGGCCATATTCGCCATATTCGACTTCTTCCCGTCTCATAATATTTCCTTGGCGCGTTGTTTGTATCAGCCTTTAATTAAATAGATGTTCTAGTTGCATATAAATTGCGCCTTAAACGCGACCGGTCTGTTGCCACACGTTGCGTTTGCGGAATCTTGGTCTTCTCCGCGGGTAACAAGACATTAAAAACACATGTCGACGTCGAAGATATCCGAGAGATTTATTTGTCACAGATAGGACAAATGGGACAAGGTTCTGTTTTTATCATTATTAATTATACCTATGTATATTTATGTAAACAACAATATCTGTTTACGAATACTAATTCGTTCGTTAGTTTGTAATTTCTATTGTGTCAAGTCCGTTATATTATTTTGACTGCTTTTGTACACACTTTTATTGGAGAGTGACTAGTTTGTATCAAATGGCTGTATAATTTTTATTCTGTAATGTCATAATGTTATGTGTGTGTGTAATAAATAATTAAATAAATTGTTTTATTTTATAATATGCTCAAAAATACATGCTTTTTCGTTTAGTTAAATATCTCTGATCTTAGTTAGTATGTAAATAATAAGCAGAAATTCTAAAATGCTGGGGCTGAACAAACTTGTTTTGGCTATGATCCTAAAATTAAGCATGCATAAAATTAGCTACAAGGATTTGCAAGGTGGCAGAAAAATTAAGATGTTGAGATAAATAAATAATTAATTATCTAAACATCGGCATTAAATTTGGGTTCATCCATAAGTAAGAAATATTGATTTATACTAGATGACGTACGTGACTTTGTCCACGTAGATTTGGATTGCAAAGATACCTAGATAACTCTTTGATTTACCGATATAAAAGTGGCTTAAGTTACTCTCCAAGTCCTTATCTATAGGTATCTATGTAAAATTCAAGTTCAAATGTAAAGAGATCCCGACACAGACTACTTTTTATTCCGGAAAATCAAAGAACCCCCACGGTATTTGAAAAAAAACTCCACTTCTCTCGAACCACGTCGCGGGCACCATTTAGGTACCTTATAGTACCTATACTATACATATAGTGATTGAATAAAATTGACTTTATAAATTGAAGATTAGATAGAGACGTTGTAATAAAGATATGTAACTATACCTACTTTAAACTTAATTCTTAAAGGTGTTCACTTGATAGGTAAGTAATACTAATTACCGACGTCAGTACAAGTTTTTTTTTATCTCGCTGTGAAGGTGCGCGATACCAGTTTTGAGTATCACCTTGGCAAGGCCATTCGGATCAATTCCGAGGTTTACGCGCTCAGTTACATCGTACTTATACTATTGTAACTTGTAAATGTAGGTACCAGATAATGCCCGCGACTTCGTAATTTTTATTTTTTATTTTTTTTGTACCTAAAAGTTATAAAAAATAGAAACATAGAGGAAAAGGAAGCACGTAACTCTGTAAGAGATCTCTACCAGTGACCCTTGGCAGTGAGAAAGCCACCTTCGTACCTAAACGCATAGATATAGGATTGGATATAGGATGAAATTCGTATGGGAACTTTTTGATTTTCCGAGGTAAAAAGTAAAAACTTATCTACATACCATGTTCGATCGAACACTACGATTGGCCGTGAAAGCGTAGCAAACAGACTGACTTTTGTATTCATAATATTACTTAGTATGGACTATAGATGACGATCGCCACTTCTTGCGAGTGGATTTTATAAATTCCGCGAGAACACTTTAATTTTTCGGGATAAGAGTAATCTATGTCCATTTAAGGGATGCACCCTTTCTCTGTCTGTCAAAATTGGTTGGACATGTAGGTCGTGAAAAGGTAACAGATCGAAAGATTGTTCCATGTTGTTCTAGATCTAGGACTAGCTTAGCGACGAAAGCTACGCGACGCAGCTGTTACTATAGTGAAGTTCATAAAATAAAGACTCTCATTATGGTGGTATGTAAACATAAAAAACAATGCACAGACAAAACAGAAAAAAAAGTAAACTAGTTAAGCTATAGGACACTTAAAGCAAAATTCCTGCGGCAAAGTTACCCGACGTTAATAAACAAACAATAAAAATAGACGAGCCAACAACACAAACAAAACGAGTTGTTAATTTATTCAAAAGAACCATCCCAACACGCCATAGCGTCGAGTGTCCGCGAAGCTCCTACGACTTATGGCATTTACACACGTACCAACTCCAAATTATATTCCAATTTAAGTGATGTATAATGTCGACGTTGCTATCGGAACCTAATATCTGTATTGCAAGAAGAACAAAATATAACTTTAATAAGATTACAAATTACGTCAAGTGACTCGAATTTAGTTACTTTTTATCAAAGACTAGCTGATGTTCGCAATTTCGTCCGAGTGATTTACGTTTTTTTGATTCCCCACGGGAAAATAGAAATAAAGTTGATCCGTTGCTTTGTTGTGGCGTGATTGAAGGACAAAACAACGAATAAACATACTTTCGCATTTATAATTTTATCAAAGATTTGAAGTGCGGAGATATATTATTTACTAGATGATGCCCGCGACTTCGTCCGCGTGGATATGAATAAGCTAAATACAAACTATATTCATTTAAATTCTTATTTAAATTTCATCATTAAATAATATTTGAAACATTTTACTTAATTAGAAGTCACTTTACCTAATGTTGTACCTAATGTTGTGCACAGTTTTTAAAGTTAAATAAATTGACAAGTCTAAATCTAGTGCTGACCTATTACGCGGGGCGCATTTTGAAGAGGATAAGAATAGGTACTTACCTACATTTAAACTGATTAATGTTTTGAGAATGTGTACAAGCAAACGATACTCGCTACTTGCAAGTGGTTAATTAACGAAACATGCGATGATGTTTTTTGACTAAACACCTTGGTTTTATGGCCTAAAATAAGTTGGAACGTAATTTGAAGTTGGTGCGTGTGTCTACGCGAAGCGGCCCGCGTTCGCGCGAACCTCTACAGTCTACGCCATAAATATGTCAATAGTGCGAGTAAAGTCGTCCACATGTTTCAGCGCGACGGTAATAAATCGCGGAGTCAACGCCCGCCGGAGTGGGCCACGCCGCAAACAGGCACCGCCGCCGAAACGCTCGTTGTTTATCTTTTCAATCATCTATACTTACAGAATTTGAATAATAGGGAAGATGACAACTGAATCATGAATAATAGGGATGATGACAACTGAATCAAATCAGCAAAAACTTAAAAACGCGCTTCTTGTATTGAAGTTTGTATGAAATACATGGTTGTAACGTCATCAAATTTCAACGAATTTAGGTCTTTCGGAAGACCTCTGTCTCTATTTAATAATCGGTAAGAAATAATTAATTTAGGCATCATCCCTATTAATGAAGCTTTACTCAATTTAGATGCCCCCTCCGGGCAACTTTTCGGAGTTATATACCTATGCGTTTTAAGAAAATAAATATCGTTTGTTTTAACGATGAGGAAAACTGTTGTTAGGAAACCTGCATGCTCGAGAGTAATTCATAATGTTTTCAAAGGTGTGTTAAGTCTGCCAATCTACACTTGGCCAGTGAGGTGGACTACGCCAAACCAAACTCTTCTCATTCTAAGAGGCGAGTCGTGCTCAGTGGGTAGGGATAGCTCCTATATCTTTTCTAAGATTAAATGACAATAATATTCCCTCAGAAGTCAAGAATACAAGCAACGTAAGTATACAGAATCCCATGTACAAGTAACTGAGACTCGGCTAAAGCGAAGTCGAACGAGCAAATAAATTTGTCAACAAGAATTATACGAACCATTGAGTGGATGGTATTTTCTACAATGTTGTTGCTCTTTTATTGCCCGTCTGAAGTGTGGAAATTCATGTTATTAATGTTCCAATACTCTGCCAAATTAGTTAATAGTAGATTGTTCATCAAGGGACTAAAATGAGCCATTTCATACGAGATGTTTAGCTTACCGAGCGTAGCGAGGTATGCTATAGTGTCGAGTAGAATGGCCGTTCGACAGAAGTAGAGACGAATTTTCAACTTAAGATAAAAAATACTTAAACCTTACTTACTTGGCCTGGTGGGAGGCTTCGGCCGTGGCTAGTTACCACCCTACCGGCAAAGACGTGCCGCCAAGCGATTTAGCGTTCCGGTATGATGCCGTGTAGAAACCGAATAGGGGTATGGGTTTAATATAACTGCCATGCCCCTAACAGGTTAGCCCGCTACCATCTTAGACTGCATCATCACTTACCATCAGGTGAGATCGCAGTCAAGGGCTAACTTGTAGTGGATAAAAAAAAAAAAAAACCTGTCAACGTCACTTCCGACTAATTTCAAAAACTTTTGGGGTTCCTAAGCTTCCCTTATTAGTTAAAAAAATTAGTAATTTAGGGGGCATTATTGTTAGAAATCGGACTTCAAATGTGGTAAGGCGGTAATTTTTGAACTTAAAAGATTCTTAATAAGCACGTGGAATCTAAATTTTTTGTTTGGACGTCACTATATGAGGACGGAATATACAAGGTACCATAAATCTAACCGCTTCATCCACTATTAACCAGGTGAGTGCCCGGGGAGCGAACCCCCGACCCCGTATGAGTTGCGGCCTGCGGGTCGGTTGGCTATCAGTTATCACCACTTCAAAATATTTACATTTATATTACCTACTAGATCATGCCCGCAAATTCGTCCTTAATACTTCGACTTTAATTTTCCGGGATAAAAAGTAGCAAATGTGTTATTCCAGACTATAGGTAATCTATCTCTGTGCCAAGTTTCATCTAGATCCGTTAAGTCGTTCTAGCGTGAGTGAGTGACAAACATCCATCCATCCGTCCGTCCATCCATCCATCCATCCATCCATCCAAACATTCGCATTTAAAATATTAGTAGATATAGAAGTTTAGATTTGAAAGATTTCCTAGTCCCTAAATTATGGATCTATCATAAAGTCTGAACGCTCGAAAAGTAACAAGTCACTCCAATCATACAAAACTGCAGTCAAGAAACTCCCCCCAAATAAAAGCATACAATAGGATTATAATATTATCGAGGAATATTTTTCTGCTCAACGTCGAGGGCAAGTGGAGGGGATGCAGCGGGGGGGTAGAGCGCAGGGGTGGTAGTAATGAGGCCGTCTAGACGCCCGTACAACACTACAATGCTATACATAAATATTGTATTTGTA
Source organism: Erebia ligea (assembly GCA_917051295.2). Classification (NCBI taxonomy): domain Eukaryota; kingdom Metazoa; phylum Arthropoda; class Insecta; order Lepidoptera; family Nymphalidae; genus Erebia; species Erebia ligea. The sequence continues at coordinate 8,895,250 of OU785241.1, forward strand.
TTATTCCCCATACTTATTCTTTGCGCTCAAACCCTAAAAATCTGTACTGTATTTTGCATGCCAATGTAAAGTTTAGAATGCCGATAAAATAATCGTAGCACACTGTAGGTACCTAATCTGTTTAAAATGAATGATGGTTTTTCGTCAACCTATTATATCGTACCTTTTAGTTTTTCCAATTTATGAAGGATTTATTTTTAAGGTCAACACTGCAATGCTTTTGTTTACTAGATAAGGCCCGCGACGTTTGCATTTTAATTTTTCAAAATCGTGATAGAGCTCTTTGATTTTCCGGATTTAACAGCCTCCCTAGATGCAAGCTCCTATCTCTGGACCAAATTGCATCAAAATCGGTTATTACCAAATGGCATAAAAATCGATTATCAAAATTATGAAATGATTTATTTCATGTAACAGACAGATAGACAGACGAACATACTTTCGCATTTATAATATACTAGCTGATGCCCGCGACTTCGTCCGCGTGGATTGAGGTTTTTCGGTTCCCGCGGGAACTCTTTAATTTTCCGGGATAAAAAGTAGCCTATTGCTATTCCAGACTATAATTTACCTCTGTGCCAAATTTCATCCAGATCCGTTCAGCCGTTGGAGCGTGATTGAGTAACAAACATCTATCCATACATCCATCCAAACTTTCGCATTTATAATATTTATTTGACTAGCTGATGCCCGCGACTTCGTCCGCGTGGTTAAAGATTTTTTGATTTCCGCGGGAACTCCTTAATTTTCTGGGATAAAAAGTAGCCTATGTCACTCTCCAAGTCCTCAACTATATCCATGCCAAAAATAACGTCAATCCGTTGCTCTGTAGCGGCGTGAATGAAGGACAACCAACAAACAAACACACTTTCGCATTTATAATATTAGGTATGATATGGTGGATGGATTCCACTGGACTGCATTCGCACGCTGTTTGTGGAAAATGATTTCCTTGATATTATCGTCATTGTTTACACTCGGCCTTTGTTTGCCGCTACCTAAATATCTTAGTGGAAATGAAACACGGGCCAGTTCATGAGCTAAGAGGAATCGCAACAATAAAACGTCACGTTTCGAGCACAAAGAATAATTCCACGGCGCGGCGTGGAGACAATGCCCTACAACTCATCGTAAAATATATTTTTGGCAGATGTAAAATTTTTTTAAATGACTCCTTTGAGAGTACACGTTTCACCCAGACAATCCTGCCGTAATAATTTTACTTTTTATGTACTATTACATATGTAGGTATATTGTGTAGTATTAATCATTTTGGTAAGCCCATAACTATCAAAAATACTATGCCGTGCGTTACAAGCTTATTAGATTATACAAGCGTCCAGTAGATGGACAGACATCTCTCGCAAGTCCTCATATTGAGGACCTCCTCCTTTTTTGGAAGTCGGTTAAAAAGTCATAGCTCGCACCAATCAAATAGTCGCATCTGAAGTTGACCGCAAGACGCGTCGCAATAGCAGTTTCGCGCGGAGTATGTACGTTGACTTGAGCTGTGCATGCATACAAGCACTCGCACTACAGCTCAGAGACGACTATTTGTTTGACTATTTGTCGCTACTGTATTCATCGAAAACGAATATTTTATGTTGTATATTTATATTTAAGACCTTTGTCTTCGTAACAACGCGAGCATGTCGGTGTTCGCGAGCATGTCGCTGTTCGCGAGCATGTCTCTGTTCGCGAGCATGTCGGGGCGAGCATTTCGGTGACGGTGACGCAAATCCACAAGTTTACCCCCTACCAAAAAGTGCTCAACGCGGCTAAAGAAGTTTTCACTACAAAAAAAAGAAAATCTTATAATGTAAAAACTGTGGTAGTGTAGTAGTGTGTAGTAGTGGGTAGTTACTAGTTACAGAACAGTATCTACTTTACAAGATATAATAATAATAACGAAACGAGATGCGAGACGAGTAGATCTTGTTATGACCGATATAGTGAATCACCTAATGCGTGGGTGGCGCTATCTTTACACCGAGTCGTGTGCCCAATGCTCTAAATAATATATTATTTATCGTTGAGTTCGTATGTACAGGTGACAAGTCCAACGTAAACACGACCAGCCTTGGATTTGCAGGTCCTTACTCAATTCTGTTGGTACCTATTGACGGTTTAGGTAAGAGGTGCTCATGTACACTAACTCTGCAGGGCGATCGGCTAAAAATGACAGCTAACGATCGCAATCACCTCTGATTAACCAATCAGAGGTGATTGCGATCGTTAGCTGTCATTTTTAGCCAACCAACACTCTTCCACTATTGGACAAAATCCATTGACGCAGCAAGAATACCATAAATTCAGCCAATTACAACAATTGATACTGTATAACAATGATTGATACAGTTTTAATACAATCGCCCTACTGAACTAAATTGACAAGTGCAATAGGTATAGTAAAACAGTATTGCTATACCTAACATTTTTTAATGATTTCTGTCTGCTTTTTGCAGTAGAATTTTCTTTCCAAACCAGTTGTTACCTATTATTTCAAACTAGACTAAGCCTGCGACTTTGTGTGAAAATCCTTGGAAACTCTTTTATTTTCCGGGATAAAAAGTAGCCTATAGACTTCCCCAGATAACTACAGTTCGCGCGCGAGTTGAATGCAGAGTAAATGTATGTGTCACCATACATTTTGGCTCTGCATTCAACTCGTGCCCGAACTATACCTGTCGTTTCCTTGTAAAATTTCATCGAAATCTGTTAAACGGGTAGACCGTGAAAGCGTACCAGACAGACAGACAGACACAGATATATTTATAATAATAGTATGGATTGCATAAATATTGCATTTTCTAAAGTCCTATGTACTTCTATTGGCCACAGAATTCTGTCCTTCGCCTTTGTAAAATTGTAATCCGATTCGGTGTTACAGGCTAAAGGTTATCTCACACTAGTTTACTCCAGAATACGCCAGTTACATGAGTATCACAGATAGTTGAAAATACAATCATCACTCACTAACCCGACATGACTCACTATAGTGAAATGACGGGAATTGGTCTGAGTACCTATAGGTAGACACTGCTTTAAAGGTGTGTCCAAACATAAAGCGCAAATAGTATGCGCGCCGATTGCCGCGCTGTTATTGGACGTCTGCCGCGCATATTATATCGTGGGTATAATAAAGTCCTAAAGTCCTTACTAGGACGCGGCAGAATTGGGACCTGCAAACGCTTGCGCACTTGTCGCTCTATGTTTGGACACACCTTAACAGTAGCGAATGAATAATACTCTATTTTCGCGGTGATGAGAAATCAACCGCAGTTGTTATAATCAGTGCCCGCTTATGTACATTTGCAATTACATGTACCTAATGACTCATAACATATTGTGTTTAGCTTGCAGTGAAGGGTCCTAGGGGAGAGGTTGGTTAGCTTTGTATTAATAGAGAGTGGATTCAACTTCTTAATGGAGTGGATCAAACTTGCCTTAGATATTTCTTAAAATAAAAAGATCACTCACTCACCGACTGATTCATCAACGTCCAGCCCAAGTCCTTGGACCTAGAAAGCTAAAATTTTGCATACAGGTTCCCTTTGAATATAGATAATGAAACTTTTATGAAAATTCCCAACGGAGTGAAATTGCGGGCAGTCACTAGCTTATTCATATTGCTAGTTTCCACCCCACCGGCAAAGACGTAACGCCAAGCGATTTAGCGTTCCGGTATGATGCCGTGTAGAAACCGATTGGCGGTATGGGTTTATTGTAACTGCAACTGCAATACCCCCAACAGGTTAGCCTGTTAGCATCTTAGACTGCATCATCACTTACCATCAGGTGAGATTGCAGTCAAGGGCTAACTTGTTCTGGCCTAAAAAAACTACATGTAACTGTCATATCAAGCTGCAGCTGGTCAAACTTTTGAGTGAAGAAACATGAGATTTTAGAACGATAAAGCTTGCTAGATAGATGATAGATAATCTAACTAACTAATTTCAATTAATTCAATTAAATTTTAAGCTAGGTAACTTGTAGTAGAATAAAAAAACAACGTAAACCTTCTCTAAGAATGGTTTAAAAAAATTCTACCTAGCGAAGCCAGGGCGACCATCCAGTTTCTTATAATGTCAAAATAATTCGTGCAACGCGAAACTATTACTTGGATTGCTTAGCATTCACGTTTATCATTTGCATACTCGCGATGATAAGGTTAAATGGGCGAAATAAATCCTCGTGTATACCTACTTCCTCAGTCGTGCTTACGGGTACTTATGTAAACCTTGAGAAGTTAATTTGAAGAGTTATAAAGTTAAAATTTATTACATCTGATTTAAAACATTATAGAGTTGAATGTAATCATTTAAACTGTAGGCCAAGTGGGAGCTCTTTACGTTTTCGATCGCGACAATCATAACTACCTTTTTTAAGGAATTTATCGAGCGCCAGCTGTCAAGCGCTTGACAATTCCATAGTTAACGTAGTCGCGATCGAATGGGAAGAAAATCTCCCACTAGGCACGAAACACTGTGTGAAAATGCAGCATTAGCAGAGTTAATGTTGGAACGCTACAAAAAATCTTGGCTATTCTTCTTCATAGCCAAGTGAAGAAACCCTTTAAATCTCGCTTATCCGCTAAAATGTTTATAAATCATCTGATTAATTATTTATCGAAGTTCACTAGCAAATACATTTTTTTGTAATATTTGCCTTGTTTTACGATCTAATAATCCCCTCTCTACTGCGACTAAACGTAGTCTGTGATAGGAATGAGGTATGACCAGTACGAAGGAAATTGGGAAATCTATTGGAGCCTGGAGGCCTCTCAATAAACTTCAAGTCTTTCTTTTTAGGGTTCCGTACCCAAAGGGTAAAAACGGGACCCTATTACTAAGACTCCGCTGTCTGTCTGTCTGTCTCCAGGCTGTATCTCATAAACCGTGATAGCTAGAAAGCTGAAATTTTCACAAATGATGTATTTCCGTTGCCGCTATAACAACAAATACTAAAAATTAAAAAAATATATATATTAAGGGGGGTCCCCATACAATAAACGTGTTATTTTCGTATTTTTTTGCTCAATATTAAAAACGGTAACAGGTAGACGGTTCAAATTTTCACAGAATATTAACTTGTATATTACCTTTCAAAATAAATAATTAAATATCAATAAAGTAAATATTAAAGGGGGGCTCCCATACAACAAACGTAATTTTTATTTTTAATACGTCATAAATCGTAAAACTTACTACAGGTTTGTACGGAACCCTCGGTGCGCGAGTCCGACTCGCACTTGGCCGGTTTTTTTTAAAACACAGTAACCACACAATTTGACGACCTCCTTGGCGCAGTGTTGAGCGCTGTTGTCTTTACGTGCGGAGGTCCCGGGTTTGATCCCCGGCTATTGGGGGCTCCCCTCACCTTCAATGGTCTTAAAATTTCCATAAGCGGCACGCATGCTAGCGTAGCGTTAGCACGGCATTTTTTTAAATAGTCTTAATGGACCCGTTATCTCTGTTCCAGGTGTCAGGTGACAGGGACCGCGTGAGCCAGCAGATCCAGACAAAGCTAGGTGACTACCGGCTAGCGCAAACGCTGATCGAGGACCCGAGCAAGTCGATCGGCATCTGCGCTGAGCCCGCCAGCCCCGCACCCTGTGAGTACACAGCTTTATCTTTACCGCTTACGTTAATAGACGAACACCTTTTTGTTAAGTAAAATTTCTTTAGGCATTTGACAGTAAAGTAGAGATTATGAGGAACGTAGTAACGTTAATACACCACACAGAACAGCTGTTTGAGGTCATCTTTGATTTTTACAATTTTAGTGCTGATTATAAGTTGTCTCACGGCAGTACAATTTTTACTATTTACTTGCTAAAAATGTTTAATTTTTATATCGCGCAATCAACAATTGAGCCCTCTAGCGTAAAGCTGTAATTCCCAGAATCCGTCAACAATACATTTATTTATTTATTTTAATTTTTAAGTAAATGTCTCTGACTGGTAAAAAAATCGACCATAATATTTAAAGATGATTGGCCTTTGTGCAACGCGTTTAAAAAACATCTCTAGTAAATGGTAACATGACTACGTCAATGATTATTTTATCGATTGATTTGAGTACAAGAAATCGGGTATTATTTTACGGTATCGACCAAACAAAGAGACGTAACAAATAAAGCGATGGCGCAACCGTAAGAGGCCAGATAAATAACACCCATTTCGATTTAGAATTATTGTTATAACCATTTTATAACGATCAAGTAATATAATTTAGCTCTTATACATAAAACGCGTAAGGGGAAGTGCAGACTTGAGGTATAAAGTGCATAATAATATTATGTATTATTATCTTTACCGAGTACTACCGTCTCCTTTAGGAAATAGCATCCGCACTAATATTATAAATGCGAAAGTGTGTCTGTCTGTCTGCTACGCTATCCCGGCCCATCTTTTCAACCGTTTTTGATGAAAATTGGTACAGAGGTAGGTAGGTTGCATCCTGGTGAAGGACATAGGCTACATTTCATCACGGAAAATTAATGATTTCCCGCGGGAATCGAAAAAGCTTAATCCACGCGGACGATGTCGCGGGCATCATCTAGTACAAAATACTTTTAGAATCGGAAGTCAGTGATTTGATAGTTTTTTGTAAGCTAGAAGTTGCAAAATTTGTACTTTTAGCTCTGGTCATTTGATAATCGAACGAAATTCCCGTCGCCGAACGAACGAGCGAAATACAAGATTCTTTCGCAGTTGGGCGATTTAATTCTATCTATTTTAATAAAACCTAACTATTTATTACCTAATAGTGGTGCTGATTTAGTCTTTAAATAACATTTTACAATATTCGCTTTTTTCCTCCAAAACGAAAAAGGGTGCGGTTATAACATCAGAATCGAGGCCGCTATGACATCACACGGTTTTGTGGAGCCACGGTGTGAACCCAGCTTAACTCGATTCGAGCACCGCATGTATCATCGCGCGCAATCATCGGTTGTATAAAGTGCTAAAATAATGGAAACTGTACGATTAATCCGTTTTAATGCATCTGATGCCGACCTCGCCTCCGCTCATATTAAGGTCACATTTCGTGACTGTCCACTACAGCCCATTAACGTCCCACTGCTGGGCACAGGCTTCCACTCTCATAGGAGAGTGGGAATTAGAGCTTAGACCCACCACGCTGCTCCAATGCGGGTTGGCGGGCTTTAACGACATGATAATTATCATGTTAGTGATAATAACCGGGACCGACGGCTTAACGTGCTCTCCGAGGCACAGGAGTGAAACACTATCAACTTCCTAACTCCGGGCTAGTACTGAGAATTTCTAGACATTAAAGGCCAAAACACACAGGGAGCGGGCGCGGGTCGGGCGCGGGTCGGGTCGGGTGCGCGGCGGGTTGAATTCCTTGTATTTTAAATATGGACGACATCACACAGCGTCACCCGCCACGCGCCCGACCCACGCCCGCATTCTGTGTGATGTCGTCCATGTAAACACAAGGAATTCAAACCGCCGCGCACCCGACCCGGCCCGCGCCCGACCCGCGCCCGCTCCCTGTGTGTTTTGGCCTTAAAACCCAATACTTAATTATGGCCCGACCCGGGACTCGAACCCGGGACCTCGTCGGTCGCAGTTGAACATGCTAATCACTAGACCAACGAGGCAGTCATGACTCGCATGAGTTCGTGACTGTACCTAATGCATGCTTATTTAGCGTGGTTCCTAGCTGTTGCATTGGGAGCATTAAAAATACCTAATACAAATTGATTAAGGTGAATTTTTACACGCCCAAAAAAAAGAGTGTAATGTTTTCAGGGTTCATGTACTGTATGTATGTGAGTTTGTTTATTCCACCATAACTTCTAAATGTCGAAACAGATTTGGATATACGGGATGGGGTGTCGTTAGAATCCTTACATCATCCCGAGTGCGACTATGGCAATGTTTTTTAAAAAATAAATCAATTTGGCAAGGCAATTTTTTAAGTTCGTTCTAAATGCAAATCTATATCTAAATGAAAATCAGCGGTGGTAGCAGAGTGGTTAAAAGTTTCGTCTCCTATTGTGGCGTTCCGGGTTTCTTATCCTGGGCCTTTTTCTTTCCAGAGTTAATGCGTTTATAGCAAGAAGGAAAACTGGATGCCTGAGCATAATAATGTAGTTTTTATGTGTGTGAAACCTGCCAGTCCGCAAGTGGCCAGCTTCATGGACTATGGCCTAAGCTAAGCCTTACTCATTCTGAGAGGATGGGTTGAAAATGCTAAAATGATAATGATGATGATGTAGATTAGGGTGGATCTAAGCGATTCAAGAAACAGAAAACAATATATATAGTCGGAAATCGACCTTGGAATGTCTTGTTTACGAAATAGTTCGTAAACAAACGATTTAATACTCGTAAGTCGTAATATAGGTAGTAGCTTCCGAATATTGTAGTTTTCAACTAGGTATTTACCTGTACTATCATTCTATACTTCTGGCAATTTATTTCCTGATAACTTGCCAAAAAGTGTTATCTAGTTTGGCGTAAAATTGCTGTATTCATTCTTTTTGGAAGGCGCATGTTCTCTGTTGCTAGAAATTGATAGACAGAATTATTTTCTAGTCCATGGACGAATATATCGCTGGTCCAATGACCTAAAGAAGGTGGCGGGAAGCGGGTGGATTAGGAAGGCGGAGGATCGAGTTTGGTGGCGCGCTCTCGAAATGGCCTATGACCAGCAGTGGATGCATACAGGCTGATGGATGGATGATGGATGGACGAATATAGGGGAATATCGCGAGCGGAAAAAGCGTGGGGTTTTGTTGATCGGCAGTTTCGCAATCCACGCAGATATTCCGCTTTCCTAACACTCGGCACGTCATTGTATTTACCTAGGTATAGGTAATTAATACCATGCGCGATAGTAAAAGGTAAAAAAATTAAGAATTTTCTGTAGTAAGTAACAAATTAAAAAGAACTCTGGTCTATTTATTACTTAATTTAAACGCCTGAACCGATTTTGATAGGACTACCTTAGCTCGTTTTAGAAATAATAAGGAGTTGATATATTTATGGTAGGTAAGTATTAAATCTTTTTAAAATCATGGATTAAAAATTCAAATAAGAATTCTTAATCCACGCGGTCAAAACCAAGTTACAAATATCTGGCTAGATATACATATCTATAGCTGTACCATCCTCTTCGACACACAAACAAACAACATAGACCAAAGTTTTATGTTTACCTTTTCACTTGTATTTAAACGTACAGGGACGGCCGTAAACATAACTACGCGTTTTATATTAGTTGTCTCTAACTCTCTAGGGCTATCATAACTTTAAATTAACCAATACCGATAGTTAATATGAACCCCTTTAAATATCATCAAGTTGTTTTGGTAGTTTACTGATTAATATGTGGCTTTACTTTAAGTTTGCTATCTAATCTAATTTGATAGGCAATACGACGTCCTATGCAAACAATTAATATTCACATGCTATTATAATATCTAAATGCGAACCCGTGCGAAAATTAAAGGCAGAAACAAACAAAACGCGCGACGGTAGCACGGCGTAACGCTAACGGCGGCAAGCCGAACCGGAGCACTTTCTATACTTTATTATAGTTCCGTTTTCAGTTCGCTCATTCAACAGTAATTAATCCCTTTTGCAGTGACTACGGTGGTAAGTGGTAACATATGCTTTGATAATGAGTAGTATTACTTTATTATCAAAAACTCAGTCATCATGGGCTTTCCACATATAACACAACCCTGTATGTGGAAAGCCACCCATAAGAGAGTAACTCAATGATGTTGAACCGAAATTCGGCCACGGCGGCCGATTTCCGCTAAGATTGGCTACCTGCGCGTATAATTTTATACCTAGTGCACAAGTCTGTGCGCAAACACAGGTGCACTCTCTATATTAACCTAAACCTAAGGGTGTTTACAAACGCGCGGCAGCAATACGTGACGTTTGCAGGACGTTTCTGCCGCCCGCTAGTAAGGACTTGAGTCGGCATTCGGCGCGCCGCAGCCGCGTACCATTGCCGCGTTATGTTTGGACACACCTTTACTCTCATAGCCCAATAGGAAGGAAAATAGAACATGACGTAGATCAGGCACAGAACTGACTGACGGCTTTACGTGGGCCTGGTGCGAGGCTTCGGCCGTGGCTAGTTACCACCCTACCGGCAAATACGTGCTGCCAAGCGATTTAGCGTTCCGGTACGATGCCGTGTAGAAACCGAATAGGGGTATGGGTTTAATTAACTGCCATGCCTCTAACAGGTTAGCCCGCTACCATCTTAGACTGCATCATCACTTACCATCAGGTGAGATCGCAGTCAAGGGCTAACTTGTAGTGGATTAAAAAAAAAAAAACGTACTTTTCTTAGTAATAATCACGTAATTAAATTGTCTTCCAATCGTCCACACAGTTGCTTATAGCTAGACTTAAGCCCGTTTGATCATTCGCAACGGACATTCTCTCAAAGGGTTCAAAGATTTCCCAACTTGTTCAAGGAGAAATTCGATTTAATTTTGTAGCAACTTCGACGAACAGAGCTGAACGTCTCGAAGTTTCGCTCTTGTCTATAAATAGTGTGGAACCTAGGTAGAGTTTTAACGTTATTTAATCATTGTAACTTTCTTGATATACTTACTTACCTATAAAACATGTTATTTGATTAATTATAGTATACTAGATGATTCCCGCGACTTCGTCTGCGTGGATTAAGTTTTTTTTAATTCCCGCGGGATATCTTTACATTTCCGGGATTAAAAAGTAGCCTATGTCCTTACCTGGGACACAAACTACCCGTATACCAAATTTCATCAAAATCGGGTAAACAGATGGGCCGTGAAAGCGTAGCAGACAGACACACTTTCGCATTTATAATATTAGTATGGATTCATAGCGTCGAGTTTACTAAGTAATTTAAAATCACAACATTCATTACACTTTTTCGATTAAATTACTTAGTTTAATCTTTGTTCTCCACTAAAAATGTTTTGTAAGTTTCGAATATACACAACTTATCCTAACTTTATGCTTATACTTAAATAGTTGAGCGGTGATTGTATTATGTCGACTATAAATGCTGCGTTTGAATTTTTATACACCTCGAGTTTATTCACTGGCGGTAATTCCCCCATTACCATGACAAAAGCCGAGGTATTTGACACTCCGACCCGGGATGCTTCGGGAATCTTCAATTTTTCACCTGAAATAAACCTAACGCAGGAATATTTTCAGGCCTGTCATACGAAAGAAAATCCTATTTGCGCAATGGTTGTTTGAGATATTTTTGTTTTGATATTTTGGTACCTGAGTCCTTACTTACATAGTCTTATTTAGCTCGTGATTGATGGAATCGGCCGAGCGATCGCGTAACTTCTGCATCAATCATTGTTACAGTATCAATTGTTGTAATTGGCTGAATTTATGGCATTCTTGCTGCGTCAATGGATTATGTCCAATAGTGGAAGAGTGTTAACCAATCAGAGGTGATTGCGATGTATCAATGATTGATGCAGAAGTTACGCGATCGCTCGGCGGGTCTCACCTTATGTATTTATGTGTCATATCCAGTGTTCGTCGTAAAGTTAGGGAATGTCTGTCGTAGAGCCTTTCTCCCGGGGATGATACGGTGGTGAAGTGAAACGTGAGCAGAGTTTATTACAGTCTTGGACGGAATTCAGCTTTGATATGTAAGCATCAACTAATTATTGTGGCTTTTTAGACTTAACTAGCTGATGCCTGCGACTTCGTCCGCGTGGACTAAAGTTTTTTCGATTCCCGCGGGAACTCATTAATTTTCCGGGATAAAAAGTAGCCTATGTATGTATGTATATTCTTTATAGCTGATGCCCGCGACTTCGTCCGCGTGGAATAAGTTTTTCAGTTAATTTTCCAGGGTAAAAAGTAGCCTATATTACTATCCCACGGTATAATCCCCCTATAATGGTGAAACACGTACTTCTTCATATTTTAACGAAAGCCCAAATGCTGTTTCATGGCTATAACTTAAGAAATTAAGGATTTTCATACAAACTCTCAACCCCTATTTCACCCCTTCGGGGGTGGAATTTTGAAAAACTGTGAAACACATATGTTTTCATTTTCAACCCGCAGCTCATATATCAAGTTTCATGGCTATAACTTGAGAAATTAAGGACTTTCATACAAACTTTCAACCCCTATTTCACCCCTTCGGGGGTAGAATTTCGGGATAAAAAGTATCCTATGTCCTACCTCGTAGTATGGGCTCAAATCGTGCCAAGTTTCGTTTGAATTCATTCAGTAGTTTCGGCGTGATGCGCGGCCAAGATACAGACAGACAGACAGACAGACAGACAGACAGACAGACAGACAAAAATGAAAAAAATTACAGATTTGGCTTCAGTATCGAATAATGAGTGCCCTCCAAAAAAATTTTTCAAAATATCTTTAATGTACAGAATTGGACCTGTTACAGTTTTATTATAAGTATAGATGTGCATAACGACACATAGCGGCTTGTATTAGATGATGCTGAGATTAAGTCAGCCCCGTAGAAACTCTTGATTTTCAGGGATAAAAAGTAGCCTTAATGGTTTAAGCTAATCTGCCATAAAGAGTTAACAGACAGGCAGACAAACAGACACCTTAAAATCGCAAAATGATTATTAAGAGAAAAAATATTTTTCCCTCATTCTCGAAACAATTATTCGTTGATGAAATTTTGAACGTGACACGACAAAAAATATCGTGCTCAGAGAACTCAGTTTATTTTCGTACCTTTAACTAAAATATTATGATGCACAAGAACCAAATAGAACACTTATAGTACTGTTTATAATTACTAAGCAGAATTCAACGTACAGTCGGATATAAAAGCTCTTTATGCAGCGTTGGAAACTTTTTATACCCCGAGATTATACACAGAGGGGGTAATTCCGGGCGGCATTACCATAACAAAGGCCGAGTTATTTGATAGGCGGCCGCGAGATGCTTCAGAAATCTTAAATTTTTCACCTGAGCTGAAACAAAAAAGGAACGTATATTTTTCGGCCCCCGTCTCGCGAACCCTATTTGCGTAATGGCTCATTTGAAATATTTGTTACGTTTTATGACTTTTTTGATTTTGTTTTGTAAAAATTGTTTCAGGCCCTGATTGTTATGGCAATACAATCATGCATTGTCAAGTTTGACGCTATCTGTGACGCTTTTAGCTTTTGGCTTCTGTTTCATTTTATTTGTTTTGTGGTTGCATTTTTTGGGACCTTGGCATTGCAGTCATCTCTAATTGGCTAATACTCTTTCGCTATTGGCCAAAATCCACAGTCGCAGCAAGAATATCATAAATTCAGCCAATCATTAGAATGATTGATAAAGCTTTTACGGAATAGAATTACACTACCCCTTTCTTGTATTAGCAATTTACATATTTTTTTATTGAAAATAAAAGTAGGTAAGTATCTACGATATCTTGTTTAATTTTATTTACTTTTATATGTACCTAGTCGGTATTATCGATAAACTCACACTCGAATGTTTTCGTTTTCCATTCCATGTCGCAATTCCGCTTTAAAAATGATATTGAAATTAACGTATTTTTACGTTACCGGCGAAAAAAATAAATTGTATTCAGTATCCGTCGCTGTTCCGTTAAATATTATAAATTATTTCTACAATAAAAGCCGTTTGTTATGTTTTTAATATTTTTTCTCAAAAATGATATGAAATGTGCACATTTCATACCCTGTAAATGAGTTCGAAAGTTAAACTTCCCGGCCTAGGCCAGTAAAGAATGTATGTATTTTCATTACATATCATAAGTTTGAATTTGGAAACTTTCTTCCTGAATATCTTGTAACTTGTTATAATGTTCTTTGGCCTAAATAGTTTAAATTTGGAACTCTACCGTATTTCGCGTTCAGCACTCACAGCGCAAAAAAAAATTATATTTCTTAAGTAGGTTGCTTTTTTATTTACTTTCTTTTAATTACATAATATAATATATTACAAAAAAGTCACTAGTTTCATTTTTTAGAAAAGCACTATACACACCTCGGCCGGGAGAGCATTTCTGGTCTCGTAATATATAGCTGGTCTAACTAACACTCGACCAGAAAACGCGTACTTCCCGGTCTCGCGATGTACAATAGTACATTAACTATTGTAATGTTTGAATGCCATTTATTTTAAAGAATGTTCTAAAGTTATTACCTTATCTATTAATTTATGTGGTATGTAGGTCTCCCTACTATAGTAATCTTTATTCTGTTCTGTTACATAGGAGGACTGTTAATGTTAGCTAAGTTAGGTATCACTAATCTCGATAAGATTTTTTATAGACCAAGTATATTCTCGATAATTTATATAATTGAGCATAATATACTAGTTCTTGTCACCAATTAAGCATGACTTAGTACATTCATTGTTATGTTATATTATTATCTCTTACTGGCAATACATCTGGGTTTTGTGTACGTCCAACAAGATAATGGAGCTGATTCTGAATAACACAATCTCTAAACTAAACTAAAATGGCAGCTTTAAATCTAGTTCTGTCCCTTTCCGTAGAGAGTATTATGAAAGGGTTAGCAATATTTGTAATGCTCTAATTTTAGTTTAGTTTAAAGATTGTGCACTACAGAATCAGCCCCTCTATGTCTACCGGTTTATTATGTATTTTTTGGCGTAATTAATGGAATAACATTAGATAATTTAGGCTTTGCGATCTTAACAATGTTTATTTACTGCGAACTTTAGCCAATGCAAGAAAGATTGCAAATGTCCACTTCTGTAATTCTGCACGTCACGCTGTCGTGGCCGTCGACGTCTTCCATTTACCGCTGACGTCAACGTCCACTAAAAATATTTTACGTGGACGTGCGCGTTACAATGTTATCGTGGATGGAGACTTTAAGGGTCTTCATATACTTCGATATATTTTCCTTCCCTGTGTTATCGTGATGCCACGGACTTCCACAGCAACACCTTAAAAATTATAAAGGCGCACTATAACCACAGTAAACAGATACAATACTGTGCTATAACTATGATAGTAAGTGATTATTGAATCCAACAATTTAGCTACAGTGGCATAGGAGCTTCTTATATTATACTCTCCTCACGTTTTACAAGTTTATCAGTCGAAGACAATATCGGTAAACTTATATGTTACGCAGCAACTGAAAATATTGTGCGATTTAAAGGCAGATGCGAACTCTGCAGGCCAATTAACTTGGATCGTAGTCGTACATACGCAATTTGTACGGCCTATATCGACTAAGTGCGATGAGGCGTCCCTATAAACAATTCAGGGTTATGCTACGAGCACATTGTCACGTCGATGCCACGTCGACGAATATTGGATTCGACAATACATATTATGAGTGATAAATAAAAATAATTATTACAACGTGAATTTTGTCAGTTGTTGTTTTTTTTTAAAAGGTATAGCTGCAAACCTGGAGAGTGACATATCAGGCTACTTCTATACCCGAAAATGAATTGCCTACGAAGTTGTAGCTGTCATTTTTTATTAGTTAAGTAGGTAAATAGAATAGAAAATTTTATTTTTAAATACACAGACACACTAAGCGACATTATAAAAGTTCCATATTTTACTACGAAACCCTGAAAACTAATAAAAGTTCTGGCAGCGAATTTTGGGATATCTTGAGTGAATAACAAATGATTCCGTGTTGTCGGCAACGGGTTGTCACGTCGATGACACGCGGACGCAGTGTCAACGTGATAAATACGTATATTGTAGCATTTTGAAAACAAAATAATATTGTTAAACAGTCACTCAACCGCAATATTTGTCTCGATGACGTGACAGATGTTACTATGTATGTCACTTTCGCTGTAATTATTTAACAAGTTTATAATTTTCCGAATTTTAAACATAGTCATTAATTATTCTTGTTTTTTTATTTAGTGTAGATTTGAAAATGTGTGTGTTTCTTAGTTACTTCATTAATTATTCTTGGTTTTTAATTTATTTTTATTAAGTAAGTGTCAATTTTAAAAAGTGTGTATTTCTTGGTTTATTAATTTTTCGTCAATCTCTCCACAGTTTTAAAGAGCAACTGATCGACGGTATATTTTTCTGGGGTATAAACTGAGGATCTGGAGAGTGACATAAGCTACTTTTTAGGGCCTGTCCCATAGACGGCACGGCACAGGATTTTCATGCAACGAATAGATATATAAAAGTAGTAAGACAGTAAAATTGTAATTTCAATGATGATCATCATAAGTACAATAGTACATTGTGTGCTTAGGGATGAAACAAGACGATTTCATACGAGGGTGAAGTTGCCTGCCTGAGCGAAGCGAGCGCTGGCATCACCCGAAATCTGAAATCGTGTTTCATCCCGTGGCGCACACACTACTTTTCATATAATCTGGATTAAAAGTGCGAGTTTTATTAAAATTGTATTTCTTATTTATTTTATTTGCTAGGTTGTTGTTAACAAATATCATATCTGTCAGTTTAGTTGATGGGTAAAATGACAATTAAAAAGGTATGAAATAAACAAAAGATACTCTGACAGGATTGAAAGGAGGGCTGCCGTATTCGTCTGAAATTGACCAGTTTCAGGTGGCTCAACAGGCATTGAAACTCGCATACTCAATGCAGGTTATATGCAAAAACACTTTAAGCACTAGCGGTATGATTTAAAGGCATTGCATTTTTTTTGGTATAGTATTAAAATATACCGTCGCGGAAAAATCCCCTGCCGCGCCGTGCGGTCTATATGGGCGCAGTCACCTATACGGGAAATTCAATTCAATTCCATTCATTTATTTAAAACGTGTAGGACATACAGGTGTCTCTTATGTTACGTCATGTTTTGACTCTACCACCGTAATAAAGATTAACAATTAAAGAGTAATCACGGGATTTTTAAAACCTTAATCCACGCGAACGAAATCACATAATATATAATAATATATCACCTAGTTATACAAGAAATTATACAAGAAATAGAGCTTGAGTGTATAGTAGATCTAAATTAAATTTATATGATTTGATTCATATCACGTTTAATTTATGTTAATTAAAAAATGCCAGCTCTACATTCTCTAGTGTTACGTGGTACAGAGCTTGCCTTTAAAACGATTAAGGC
Source organism: Erebia ligea (assembly GCA_917051295.2). NCBI lineage: Eukaryota > Metazoa > Arthropoda > Insecta > Lepidoptera > Nymphalidae > Erebia > Erebia ligea. Next base: position 8,912,333 of record OU785241.1, read on the forward strand.
TAACAAGCAACACATTCTTATCTCGAATGGCATGCCATAAATGAATATAAAAGCAATAACAACATTTTACCCCAAATTGCAACAGCTCGCGCATGCCTCGGGCACTTAAGTCATTATTAACTGATTTTTGTCGATACATACATAAGTAGCAAAACTAAATTGATTCAATGTGGCTAATTATATTGTACACAATCTCTAAATTAAACTAAAATGGTAGTTTTCAATATTTTGCTATCCCTTATATTTAGAGGTGTCATTTTATGTTATATAGAGGATGCTCGCGACTTCGTTCGCGTGGCATAAGTTTTTTTAATTCCCACAGGCACTCCTTAATTTTCCGGGATAAATCCTATATATCACTCTCCAGGTCCTCAACTATAACCATGCAAAAAATCACGTTGATCCGTTGCTCTGTTGCGGCGTGATTGAAGGTCAAACTCTCTACTTAACGTCCTTGGGGATAAAATTTTCATGAACTGTGAAACACGTATTTCTTTATTTTAAACCAGAAGCCCAAATACCAAATTTCATGTTTATAACTTGAAAAATGAAGGACTTTCATGCAAACTTTCAACCCCTGTTTAACGCCTTTGGGGGTGGAATTTTCAAAAACTGTGAAGCACCTATTTCTTTATTTTAAACCAGAAGCTCAAATACCAAGTTTCATAGATATAACTTGAGAAATGACGGACTTTCATATAAACTTTCACCCCCTATTTCACCCCCTTAGGGGTGAAATTTTGAAAAATCCTTCCTTAGTGAGCGCCTACGTCACAAAAGGAACCTACTGTCAAAATTTCAAGTTTCTAACCCCAGCGGTTTAGGCTGTGCGTTGATATATAAGTCAGTCAGTCAGGACTTTGAATTTTATATATATAGATTGGACTTTAGAGATTATAACAGAATTGTGCCAATTTTCAACTTGTGAAAAACTGTCTTTAAAACACTAATGGCGATAAAAAAGTTCCAAAAAAATTAAATATAACCAATTACATAAAACATCAGCAATCAGTAAAAACAAATAAATACACAATATTATTTGCGGTCGCGGTTTGACGTTGATCTGTAGCGCGGCTGTATTTCTAATATAATATGATTCAAAGAGCTTTATGCTACACACTGTCACGTCAGGATGTGTCACGATTTCTAATGATATTTAAGTTCTACTAGTAACTTGGAAAAATTCAATCATACTTATACTGTTTTTGTTATCCATCCATCAGCCTGCGCGTCCTCTGCTGGACACTAACCTTGCAGGAGCAAGTCGTCTAACAGTCTTTTGCCTTTCCCATTCATCCACATAAATATCCATCATCGTCTTTTGTCGGTCCAACGTGCTGGAGGTCCTCCTGCATTGTGCTTTTTGGTACATGGTCTCTATTCCAGAATATAAACCCCATCAGTTTTTAATATTCTTCATAAAATATTTTGTGCTTAATTTTTTTTTTATCAAAAGCTTCTTGTTCTTGTTGCTAGGTAAAAACATATTGTTTTTTAACAGTAAATTTTCTTAAAACCTTCCCTGAACGAATCATTCTTGGCTGTATTATTTTACTACATTCGACGTGACGTGACGTGCTTCGCTCCACAATATCCATACTTATTTAAAATCTGCTGCATACTCCTATGCCTCAACGATTTGCTGACGCGACGGTACCGCCTCAAGTTAAATCATAGAGAACCGTTCTAATAAATGATTCAGCGCGTCGCGTCGCCTCCAGTCCTTGTCACATCAGTCGGACGCTCGCAGTCGCAACAGCCGACGACAGCCGACGACAAGTGTGCAAAACGTGTCGTTACGTGGATTTAAATAGCCGTACTTCACTTTATTTTACTTGTCAAAGGTATTGTTAGGTGCAAAATTAAAACGAGGTGGTAGGTACAAGGCTTTATTGCCTCTTTGGTTGTCTAGTAGGTACCTACTACTATTCGATTTTCCACTAATAGTTTATACTTACTGGTGGATAAACAGTTTTCTTGGATTACTTATATTTTTCATCTGTAAAAGGTTGATTCAGCGTGTAAAGTGAATTCTAACCGTGGCGTTGTAATAAATTATTATTCGTATTTCGGACTAGAACCCTTCTTTCCAAAATAAATGTAGCTTTGATTTCTGTGTAGAAAGTCCTATATGTTAGCATGATTATTTAGACTATGGTAGCAAAAGATGATGAAGAATATTATGAATCTTAAAATTCATAAAAAGTCGCCTCTACACCACCACAAAATTACTTTGTATGTTGAACGCTGCATAAATATGGTAGATGCAAAGAATTGTTGGAAAATGTTGCCGTCGTTCAAAATTTATACTTTGATTTAGAAATCAAAGTATAAATTTTGAACGGCATTTTTTTTTGGTGTGGACTCAGCTTTATATTACGTTCTAGATCTATGATGATGCCCACGACTTTGTCTGTGTGGACGGAAAAATCTTTCCATGGGACCATGGGTTCCCATGACATGGGATGCAACCAAATCTCTATACCAAATTTCATCGAAAAAGATGGGACGAAAAGCGTAGCAGACAGACAAACACAGAGGCCCACTTTCCTATTTATAATATTATTACTGTATGGAGTATGGATATGGATTAACGTATCAAAAACACATTTGAATGTACAACACAAATCTATGATAGTAATAAAATGGAGTCACACGTGTAAAAGAAATGAGGCTAAGATAAATTAGCCATTAGAGACAATGCTACGTGCGAACAATAGCGAATGAACCGTACACATTATTAGCTTACGTTCCCACAATGAGCGGTCGGATACCGGCGCTCATACGTTTTGCATGTATAATTCAGGACCCGTCAAAGGACTCACGAAAACGGTCGAATTCGGGAGGTGTTTCGAAATTCTGAACCAATTTAATTGAGATCATGCCTGCCTATTCAAATAACATAATAAATAATAGGTGAAGATATACGTTACTAGATGATGCCCGCGACTTGGTCCGCGTGGATTACGGTTTTTTGATTCCCAAAAGTAGCCTATGTCCTTCCCCGGGATACAAACTATCCCTATACCAAATTTCATCAAAATCGGTTGAGCAGATGGGCCGTGAAAGCGTAGCAGACAGACAGACACACTTTCGCATTTATAATATAATATGGATTTTGTCGGTAAATTTTTATAGGACTATGAATTATGATGCATAAAAGCAAGGTTAGAAGCATACTTATTAATGGATAGTGGATACTTAAAGAAAATAAGTACATAAGTATTCAAAAAGTTTAGTATAAAATCAAGTTTAGTATTATCATAGATAGTTAGATATTATAATTGGTTTATCGACACGTCTATCTAAAGGACGTAGATCATCGAGAGACATCGGCGGCGAAGCGTTGAATTATTTATAGCGTCCGATGCAACTCAATGTGTTGTGCCATTTGTATAATACGACACGATGAATACGCGAATATGAATAACTTGTTTATGTACACCGTTTGTTTATCGCTTGAAGAATTTACTTTACTATATGAAGTTACACAAAATCAATGGTGATTAAAACCTTATTTAGGTCTAGCTGCAGGGTTTGGCCGTCAAAAGTAAAATGTGTTGGACTCACATACCTTTAACAGATGCAAGGTTCTGTTATCTGTTCCTTGGACTAGTCAGGGTTTGGTAACTGTCACCAAAATTTTACCTCAACCAGTTTTTGCTAGCGACTTGCTACTATGTATGGTGACACATACAAAAGCTCTGCATTCAACTCGCGCGCGTACTATAAGTTTATGAGATTCTCCTACGAACTCTTTGATATTCCGGCATCAAAAGTCTCCTTTGTCCTTCCCGGTGTGCAACTTCTAACAAACGACAAAATCGGTTAAACAGATGGGCCGTGAAAACGTAGCAGACAGACAGACACACTTAATATATTAAGAACTAGCTGATGCCCGTGACTTTGTCCGGTGGTGGTTTGAGGTTTTTAGGTTCCCGTGGGAACTCCTTAATTTGCCGGGATAAAAAGTAGCCTATGTGCTATTCCAGACTATTATCTATCTCTGTGCCAAATTTTATGCAGATCCGTTCAGCCGTTCTGACGTGATTGAGTAACAAACTTCCATCCATCCATCCATACTTTCACATTTATAATATTAGTATAGATGCTATGTTCTACAAAAGAATAATAAGGGTACGAAACGCGTATTTCCTATTTACATCTACCGTTGCGGCACGTTTAATTGGACGTTATTATTAACAAAACCTACCAAGGATTAGTGCGATTACCGAGTAAATAACGCCGCACCTAAAGCTGAACAGCGGTAGCTTTTGCAATATTGTAAACTTTGCTAATCCCTCAATTTACTACTGTCTGTTTGTTGCATGAATCATAATGCTATGTTGCTTTGTTGACTTAGTTAGGGTTTTCGCAGACGAATGATATAAATGAACTATGTTAGAGAAGTTAATCCGTATATTGACGTCCTTACCAATCAGCTGACTCAGTCACCGCATTAGTCACAGACTAAAAATATATTGGTTTTTTTTCTTCCTAAATTATTTGTCCCAACTTATTCCAGGTATGTTTCAAGTAACTATGACGAACCAAACCGGCGCGTGGAATTTTGCCAGTTGCATATCAGGCTATTTAATTCATGTTTCGGATAAAAAAAACCCGAAAACTCCCGAAATTAACTAGTATGTACTTTTTATAAATCGACAATCAATATTTACGATGTCTATAACTGGTATACTCTTTCAGAAATCGGCAATAACTAACAAACTTAGATATGCGGTCCCTAATAAAAGAGATTTTTTGAAACAGTAAATTAATTTTACCCAATTAACTACCTACTTAGGAGTAGGTATAATGTTTCTTTCTAAGCTACGGAACCCTTGATGGGTGAGTGTGACCTACACTTGGTCGGTTTTTTTTTCCTTTTATATACGGGTATGAGTATACACATAGATTCGTTTATGCAATAAAAACTCGTCAACAAACTACCTATGTAGTCTACCGAGTCGTAGTTTAGAAATAAATAGAGCAAAATTAGGAGTGAGTGTGAACGATTGGTCGATCATTTCGGTTGACTGAAATGCTCGGATGTTTACGGAATTTTCCGAACACGAGTATTTAAATAAACTACTGGAACGAGCTATCATCAAATTTCTCATTGTTTTTCGCAAACCAGCTTTTATATTTTACTGAAATAGTTTAATAGATTTGACAAATTCATACAAAAAACCATTTTTGGGTGGATTTTTAATTCAAAACATTAATCTGTAAGTATTCTCTTTTGTCTGTCAATCCTTAGTTGGCGTGGCGGACTATGGCCAATCGTAGATAATCCAAAATGAGAATCAGACGATGTTCCACTGAGATTGGATATTGAATGAATTCCAACGGAATTATTAAAAAGCCTTAATCTAAAATCTAGTCTTACTTACACAGAGTACCAACCTTGCTAAATAATTTTTACTAGATGATGCCCATTACCTGCGACTTCGTCCCCGTGAATTGTTTTTTATATTCCCGCGGGTAAAGAAATGGGCCGTTATTAAACCGTAGCTGACATACAGACAGGCAGACAGACGGACGGCAGACAGGCAGAAAGTCACACTTTCGCATTTATAATATCACTATGGATTCATTTCAGTTTCCCTAAGCTTCATTCATACGTTGATAGATAACGTACCTATTTGTCTAATTTCATTTTGGTAATAAACAGAGCAAACGAGAGTGTGAACGATTGAACGATCGTTTTGGTTGATTGAAATACATATTTGTGTTGCAATTGTTTAGGAAATTCGAACGGTGTTTTAGAGATTTAGATGGTCTCGTAGTTATCGAATATCGAGGTGCTTTTCTGCTATTTAAATGTCGATTTAATATTATCGGTCTTGTTGGTTATGTTTTCTTCCTTCGAATGCGTAGGTCGAATGTCAAAATACTGATAATAATAAAGAGAGAGAGAAATCGATTTTTAACTATTTACCGTTTATTTATACCAACGTTTATTTGCAAGGCCGTAAGACCATGCAGAATGCGGGAGAACCCAGCGCATTATTATCCCAAGAAAATCCCTACCATTGATTGGAAAAGGGGTCACAACCCGCAGCAATGATGCAATACGACGCAGATGGAGAATCCTTGATTTTAGTCTCATCTGAATGTCCTAAAAGAGGTCTATTCGTGAATTGTAACAATAGTTTTTCATATAACACGATTTAGAAATGAAACGCCAATTTCCCATCTTAAATCCTCACGTTCGATGTACGAGTAGGTACCTACCTATATTTCTATCCGCGCTTTTGATGTTCTAGTTTCACTAAGCCTTATTGATATCATCGCTTATAAAAAACCCAGTTTGTCGAAACGTGGCTTTGAAACATAGGTATAGCTTCACTACACGATAATAAGAGGGTGTTCTTATTTTTACATCACGTTCTGTCCGGATGATGTATGCGGTATTTTCTAGTAAACCTAGAAAATCAGATTTTTCCTTTGTAGAATTACTAAAGTCGTATCCTAGGCATTACTTTGGTGTAAGTAGTGATAAAAGATTCAGGGCAAAAGTGCGAGAGACGGACAACAAAGCGATCTTCTAAGTGATCAGATTTTCCGTTATAACGTACTTACGCCACTTCGACCCACTGTCGGTTTACTACAGAGCACGAGTGTCTTACTCAGAATTAGAGGGTTTGGCCATAGTCCACCAGGCTGGCATTGGCAGATTTCACACACCTTTGAGATCGTTATGAAGCTAACAGTTCTCCTCGATGTTTTCCTTCACCGTTGAAGCAAGTGATATTTAATTTCTTAGGGTTTCTTAGGGCGAAAAACATTCGCGCGAATTTTATTCGCAAGTGCGTATACCTACCTCCATATGATTCCTAGTGTTACAGAATAGCGAAAAAAAAATCGCGCTAGTGATTTTCGCAGTAACTCCGAAAAGTTAGAGGTGCCCGAGCACCGAACTCCCGACCACCCGAATAGGAATAAGCGTCTTAATCTACCTTCTAGTCTAAGGCTATCACCGCATTTATTATAACTTACAGAACCCCATAAACCATTTTCGGTCTGTCTGGATATTGAGTGTTCATTATAAACTGTCACAGTTCAGCAAATCCTAGTTTATACTTTAGAAGTGAATTAAATTGAGCAAACCGAGAGTGAATAGTGAATGATCGAACGGTAATCTTGGATCCACTGGCGATTGCAATTCGCTAAGCGGATTTCATTGGTTGTGAAATCGCTGTTGTCTTGCAAAATTCATTTGTAGTGGTGGTTTAATTGCTAATTCCGTTGAGCGATTTGTTATCTGCTAGTTTGTTTTCAAATAATTGTTTCTCGTTACTTAGAAATAAATATAATCTATACAAATATTATCAACTAGGTACCTAGATGATGTCCGCGACTTCGTCCGCGTGGATTAAGGTTTTTTGATTCCCGCGGGAACTCTTGAATTCTCCGGGATAAAAAGAGGCCTATGTCCTTCCCCGGGATACAACTACCCCTGAACCAAATTTCATCCAAATCGATTGAACAGATGGGCCGTGAAAGCGTAGCAGACAGACAAACTTTCGCATTTATAATATTAGTATGGATGCGAAAGTGTGTATGTCTGTTTATCCATCTGTTCAACGGATTTAGATCAAATTTGGTACAGAGATATAATATTGCATCTCGAGGAAGGACATAGTTTAGGCTTTTTATCCCTGAAAATCAAAGAGTTCCTACAGGATTTTCAAAAACATAAATCCAACAAGTCACGGGAATCATCTAGTTATTTTATATGTTCACATCAGCTGCACGTATTTCTTTGTTATTGTAATGTTCTAAACTGCTATTATACTTAGTGCATAATTGCACGTGTTGCAGTACACAATGAAGTCTTCCTCGTGAAAGTAACGTGCGCGTCGCATTGTTTGCACGATATCGGCAAAGCCCGGTTTTTGCACCTACCTTACTCGTGTAAACAATTAATGTTGGTGATACATTAGGTACTTACTTAGCTGCTAAAAGTATGGCGGCTAGGGTTGACACTCACTGCAACAGGGGTATTTCACAGTTAATTTTCTTTTAGTTGATTTTTGATCTTCAAAAAGAGGTATAATTCACATCGTCGTCGTTCGATAAAAACTTGCTGATTTTTCAAAAAATTCAAAATTCAAATGTTTTTTATTCAAATAAACTTTTACAAGTGCTTTTGAATCGTCGAGTTAATCTACCACTGGTTCGGAATGCCATTCTTTTTTGCTTCGTTGGCAAAGAAAAATACTCTGTTGGTTTATTAAAAAATAATGATTAACATTTAATATGTTAGTTTTGAACTGAATATGAACTTCAAATTAGGTACGTATTGACTTATGTATTTATGAATTATTGTTGTAGTGTTTTAGAATTATAATCCTTAATTTAGGGACGTCAAGGTACGTGACATTAAACTGTCCTTTTGAAGTAATACTATACTTTAAGCGATCGTAGTAAGCTCCCTGTCAAGAAACATGCATTATTTAATCAGTTCTGACTGGCCGAGTGTTGGCGTCCAACTCGGTAAAAAATTGGAAACACTTCTGTAAAAAACTGTAAATTATCTCGTCATAAAATATCTTTTTAACTATCTTGGAGCTAACTATATTAGGAACTAAGAGTATTTAATCAAATCGTGATTATTGAAAAGTTTTGGGTTCAGACTTAAAATAAAAATAAAGCTGAAACTCCCGAATTTTATACAACTACTAAGCAACGAAGTGTAGATATGATTTTACAATAGATTTTTTATATGGTCAGTCTGTGGCAACCCTAAAATTTTAGTATGACATTGTATGACGATAACGAAAGTAGGTACTTTCGCTTATCAGACTAACTCACTTATTTTACTCACTTTATAGGATCTGAGCATAATTATTTACCTAGTGAATTATAATTATAAAAGGAATCGATATTGTTGTTTTTAAGTGACATGCTTATACGTTATATAGAAGATATTTTGACTTTGATTATTTGATTTTGATATTTTGAAGATATATTCGTCAATTGACGGATAAAATAGCTCAAATTTTAGTGATATAGGCCAATATTTGCGATAGCACGTGACGTGGCTGTTCGACGCAGTTTAGCAAACATACAGTTTCAACAAACAATAAGAATAATGACCTGACGCTGCTAAGATTTAAACAAACATAGTGGGGCGACCAATCTGAAAGAAAACGCTTTTCTGAAAGCTTCTGGGTTCTGACAGATTCATAAATAGGTTTACCATGCGCCACCGTTATACTCGTAAATATATTATAAGGCGGATTTTTCGGTTATGATCTTTCCCGTGCGTAAATTGTCTCTATAGGAAGTGAAATGAAATGAAATGTTAATTTTATGTAGGACAACATGTGCCACTTATGATAAACCTATCAGGACTCTACCACCTGTTCGGATAGCAAACAAACTTCTTCGCGGTCATATACTAGTACATTACCCACCAACTTTTTTGGGAGACAAACAACAGCAATTAGTGGGGGAACTTTTATCATAACTTCAATTGTTTAAAGCTTCAACATCATCATATAGCCAACCACCATTAAGCAAAATAATTGCTGTAAGTTATCTACACTGTGGTGTGCAGTGTTCAGTGCCTAATTCCGTTAACGACCGTTGCCTCGTTACAGCAGCGTTTCACCACGAGATTGGTAGAGTTTAGTGCGTTTTAATTGAAAACACGAGTGCGACTATGTGTACGTAAGCCGCTTGCCTAATCACGAATCAAGATCTATTAGCTCTTTCTAACTACCTGCTCTGCTTACTTCTTCCCTATAAAGTTTATTATCCAGACTAGAATGCCCTAGCTAGACTATATTCCTTTCCCGGAATGCAAAATATCTCTGTGTCAAATTTATTCAACACTAGCTGATGCCCGTGACTTCGCCCGTGTGGTTTGAGGTTTTTTTGGTTCCCGCGGGAACTCGTTTATTTTCCGGGACAAAAATTAGTCTATGTGTTATTCCAGACTATAATCTAGCTCTGTGCCAAATGTCATCTAGATCCGTTCAGAGGTTCTGGCGTGATTTAATAACAAACATCTATCCATCCTGAAAACTTTCGCATTTATAAAATTAGTATAGATATAGATTTGTTGAACAAATGTGACGTGAAAGCGTAGCAAGCGGACAAACAGACAGTCACACTTTCTCAGCGGCGTGATATTTTTCATGGAATAGTTAAATACCTAGAGATTAATCATTAACATAATATGTTATTATGTTATGTTATTAACATTATTAATGTTATGTTATTAACATTATATTATAATGCCGGGAAAAGAATTTCATCCGGACGATGTAGCCTGTAGTCACGTTTACAATAGCTCGTTTGATTAGTTGCAGCTGACCGAGCGTAGTGTGCGTGCAGTTGCAATGGCTAATTCCGATAACGACCTCGCCCCGTATGTTTATTGCATACACCCGTTCACTCGCCGATAATAAATGGTTCGATGGAGGACGCATCTGCTTCTTACGCCCAGTAACCCTTTAGGTATATCCTATCAATTAGGTCCGTGTTAATAAACCGACATCAGCTAAGTACAGGTTCTTAAGTATCGGTCAATCTATGTTTAAGACCGGTCTTAAACATAGGTTGACCGATACTTGAGAACGCGTTCTTAGTTGATAGTGGTTTATTAATATGGGCCAGACTGAAATGAGTTGAGACTGAGATCTATAGACCGTACTTTGACTTTACGACATCTACCACAGCGTAATTATTATATCTAATGATGATGCCCGTGACTTCGTCCGCGTGGATTAAGTTTTTTGATTCCCGCGGGAACTCCTTAATTTTCCGGGATAAAATTACATCCTGGGGACCAAGTTTCATCAAAATGGGTAGAAAAAATGGGCCGTTAGCGTAGCAGACAGCAAGACCCTCAGATATAGGTATCACTCAGATATTCGTACAGTGGACCAGCCTCCACGCCTATACCTTCGTATACTCCATAGGTACTCTTTTTTGCTGCGAGTAGCTGGGAGCCGCTAGGAAAACTAGGCAGTGTTTTGTGTAAATCGTTGCATGAGACCTTCCACCAGCAGATAATTAGGTACGTCTGACGGTAAAACGAAGATCTCTACCACATAAAAGTAGTAGGTATCTGTAATTTAATCTGTGGTAGTAGACCACGAGCCCTAGTATCTATTTCAAACATCTTCTTCTCATAAAATAAAATGAAAATTCATGACTCACTGATTGATTCAAAAATGCCCAGCCTTAACCTTTGGACCTAGAAAGCTATTATTTTGCACAAAGACCTTTATAATATAGACTGGGGTTTTCAAAAACCCCAAACAAGCCGCGGGTGGTCGCTAGTAGTATTATCAAATTAAATGCAGACGCAAAATTTTGAATGCAGATCTCTTGACCGTTGTCAGTGGAATCGATACATTATCTGAACATAACTCCAAACAGTTGTAATATGAATGGAGTGCAAAAAACAAATTGCTTTCTGTAATTAATTCTGCACAAAGTTAAATAATAAATACATATTATCCCGTATATTTTCCGACGCGTTTAATTTCGTCTCGGTCGTCTCGGTTGGGTGGAATTTAAAGTTTAACATGACGGGATACTTTACAAATCAGCTTACTGGATCGATCCATTGAGGGATGAAAGGATTACTGGATGCCATAACGGTGAGCAAAAATGTATTCCGTATCAAATACATACACCGCTTCTAAATATTGTACGTTGAATTTGTTACATTTATATACTTTTTAAACGCGTTATTAAAGATTCCTTTCTGAAAATAGGTAGGTATCTACTGGATAAATCCTTTGGCTGTGTCAATTTTGAATATTAGCACGTGGAAAGCGTAAAATGGAAATTCCGTTCGGTTTTTTCGCGCATCTTTTGAAATGGACGATCGATTCTAACGCGTATTGAGGCAGCTATAGATGAAAGGATATAGTTAATTAATTTCGGATATTTTTAGAATTTTCTCGAGTTTCGAGTTAAAGTTTGCTAATTTAGGTAAGTATGTTTTTTTATCCACTACAAGATAGCCCTTGACTGCGATCTCACCCGATGGTAAGTGATGATGCAGTATAAGATGGTAGCGGGCTAACCTGTTAGAGGCATGGCAGTTATATTAAACCCATACCCCTATTCAGTTTCTACACGGCCGCGGCATCTTGGCTTAGCTTATAAATAAATAGCTTGGCGGCGTCTTTGCCGGTAGGGTAGTAACTAGCCACAGCCGAAGCCTCCCACCAGGCCAGACCATGGTAAATTTAGAAATTATAAATTCCCAAATTGACCCTGCCGGGGATCGAACCCGGGGCCTTCGCACGTTAAGACAACAGCGAAAATTGCTCCACGGAGGTCGTTAAAAATCAAAAATTGAAATGAAATTAAAGATGAAATTGGATACATAATATTATATCAGTAGACTAAAATAAAATATAACTAAATCGAATTTTATTATTGTATCTCTTACCCAAAGTAAGTATAAAAATGTTAATTTTAAAACGATTTGAAAGCGAAAACGCCAGCTGTTGATATAAAATAGATTTTACACGTCTAAAGTATTAGATATTAAATTCCCAGATGATCTAAATTAAATGTAAATACTCTCAGACATCTGTCTGTTAGCGTCAGAAAGTTATTGCCTTAGTTTTCAGCGCCCTACTTCAGTATTCACTGAAGACGGATAAAAATATCTTTAAAACCTCTAGTCTAGGAGTTTCTTTTATTACAGTTCAACGCGTCTGTAGTAGAGTATTTTTATTTAATACTAGATGATGCCCGCGACTTTGTCCGCGTGGATTAAGGTTTTTTGGTTCCCGCGGGAACTCTTTAATTTTCCGGGATAAAAAGTAGCCTATGTGTTATTTCAGACTAAAATCTATCTCTGTGCCAAATTTCATCCAGATCCGTTCAGCCGTTCTGGCGTGATTGAGTAACAAACGTCCATCCATCCATTCATCTATCCATCCATCCAAACTTTCGCATATGTAGGTAATATTAGTATTTTTATTCAATTTCAAATTATGTCAATTTCAATTCATTTTCAATTTCAACTACTACTACTACTAGTTTACTATTGCTTAGTAAGACGATGTGGTAAATTCGGTTTACTGAATACCTATTCAGTGATTCGATTGTACACGGTCTCTAAAAATGCCAGATCTAAATGTAATTGATATCTTCATAATGCTCCCTGCGGAAAGGATACCACACGATTTAAGTTTACCTAGATAACTTGTACAACTGAATCAGCCACAATGCAATCTTCCACTGTAGTCTAGCGTTCGACTCTGCTCTGACATTTTTATCGTTTCCTCCGTGCTTCGAAGAGCACGTTAAGCCGTCGATTATTATAGTTATTATCTCTAACATCTGGGGGTCTAGTGGGTGATTTTTTACCTATTCAATCGCGTTAAAGATAGCTACGATTAGAATGGAATTGTCAAGCACTTGATGACAAGACAGACATACAAATCGCAGTTGACTTTAACGCGATCGAATAGGAAAAAAATCTCCCACTAGGTTCGTAAGCACCTGTAACCAGAGGCGTATGCAAAAAAACTCCTACCATTATATGATCAATAGAAAGGGGTCAAGGGGGCAAAGCAAGAAGGAATAAGACATGTTAAAATCACAACATAATTAATTAACCCTTGACTTTTTCAAAGGAGCTCCTAATAATTGAACATTTGCATGAAATCAATACAAGGTTGTATCGAAGATTTCATGCAAAAACATGCAATGCGCGCCCGCAAATTGACATGTCACTTGATAATGGTGTCCCTAATGGTGTGTGTTGGCACGACTTTACTTACACATCACAGTCTTGCTTATTTTGTAAATAATTGCGTGATTAACGATGGAAGGAGGATGTTTGTACACGTACCACCATAACAAGAGTAAAGTAACAGCTATAATTAGATGTTCATTAGAAGGTAAATGTTGCATTAGTAAATTCCATCAATCAGCTGTGATGAATCCAAACTCCATACTATCTGTATGTCTGCTACGCTTTCCTGATCCATCTTTTCAACCAATTTTGACGAAATTTGGTACATACAATTCGCGCGCGAGTTGAATGCAGAGTAAATGTATGTGTCACCATACATTTGCTCTGCATTCAACTCGTGCGCGAACAATAGGTAGTTTGCATCCTGGGGAATGACATGGGATACTTTATAACGCGGAAAAATAAAGAGCTCCCGCGGGATTAAAAAATCTTAATCCACGCGGACGAAGTCGCGGAAATCATCTAGTGATTGATAATTCCTTCCGAGTTAAGCCTTGGTCAGCCAGTCGACGTCGTCATCGTGGTCAACCGAGTAAGTTCGTCCACTGGTGGACATAGGCTGCGAGAGAAACCTAGAAATCCAGCGGCTCCCAGTGACGCTTCCATGTCGTTAGTTCGCCTAGTTTGAGGATTGGGATGATGTCTATGTCAAAAATAAATTATTTCTTACTGATTATTAAATAGAGGGTGTTCCAAAATACCTAAAATTCACATCCTCGGTTAGTTTTAAGTTGTCTAACCATTCGAAACTATAGATTAAAGATAAAAAAGTGCATTGAAATTTGATGACGTCACAACTATGTACTTCATACAAACTTTCATATTAGAAGTGCGTTTTTAATTTGAGTTGCTGATTTGGTTGAGTTGTCATCATGCCTATTGCAAACGCCATGCCTTTCTGTGCTAGGTCTCTGTCCCAACACCTTAGTAGGACCCCAACACCAATACGTTCTTCGAACTTTATTTCCACTTCAGCTATATCCGTTGTCGTCAACCGATCGACGGACATTGCCTGGACATAGGTCTACTTAACGCGACTCGTTTGATGTCGTCCGTCCACCTAGTGGGGGGCGTCCGTTGCTATATAGATCGCCTTTACAGCACTTTGTAGGACTCCAAAGTTCTTTTCATTGCTACTATATATTAATATATGGTACGAGATACCCGACGCTACTTCAGCTAACAATTACATATTTTTACTATTTGGTACGATATCCAAAACAATAAACGTCATTCCGTAAAATTTAATGGCAATTCCGCCTGGCGATCTCGAAAACCGCTACAAAACGCAATAATAGAGCGCAATGTAAAAAGTCAGGGCGGTTATGAAACGCTTTAGCGGTTGTTTTATTTACTCTCATTAAATCGCGGTGGGCTGGGGGTTTGAGTGCGGTGGGGACACGGTCGACGGACGGTAGCGGTTGGTTTTTATCGACTATCGATACAGTTGTAAGACGATATATCGATATATTTAATTTTGCGGCGATTAAAACAATCGATGCTCAGTAACTTGAGACTGCAACTACTATAATATGTCTTTCCACGGAATGCAACCTATCTCTGTACCAAATTTCGACAAAATCGGCTGAACAGATGGGCCGTGAAAGCGTAGCAGACAGACAGACACTTTCGCATTTATAGATGAACTTTCAGGTATTTCACTTTAAAGGTCTAGCCCCACTTGAGATGCCTGCCAAATAATATTGGCCGACACGTTACGCCGCGCCTCTTTAGTGGGGTTAGACGTTAAAACTTGAGCATAACGTTATACCAAATGACAAATTATGATTTAACTTTGAAATGCACGGGTACCCTTAATGCTTCTATCCTATAGTTGAAGTATCACCGTCCGACCTATTTGCATAATCACTGTTCCACACTGCTCCAAGTTTATAGCAAACTAATTAACTGTATCTAAGCATAAATCGCAAACTTTGCTCGCTATTGTCTGATGTGGCTTACATAATCTTCACGATATTCTGTCCCTGGCCTTATCTCTATCTTCACAATACGACCTGGGGCCATACCGCCAACGCTTAAAGCAATACCTAAGCAATATTACTCAAAATGACAGTTTGATGTCGCATACCTTGACGCTTCTAAAATAAGGATTATAATTCTAAAACACGAAAGTCAACAATAATGAAGCAATGTGGCTTTAAGCGTTGACAGTATGTCCCCTGAACCCTAATAGGGCTTATTGTGATCGCATACGAGTAAATCCATAAGAGAATAACGAAACTAGTCCGGAATTTTCCGACATAACACGTGAGTTTATCCGGTAGTTATATACATAACTCAGAATGACGAATGTTTCACACTAATTAATTTTCTTTATTTTCATTATCTATATTTAATTGGACATATTAGTAAATTGACATTGCATGATAATAAGAATGATTTTTAGATTGAGGAAGATTGTAATATAATAATAATTAGTGGTTGAGTGAATGAATAATTCCTATCATAATAATATGTATAAGTGTTTTAATAAAATTGTATTGTATATTATGTAATAATTTGCACGCCATATGATTGGCAGATTGTGGCTCGGTGACTTTACTATTGTAACAACTTGCTATTAATATGTACTCACCTGCAATCAGCAAATAAATGATTATGATTATGGAAAACTAGACAGCCCCCAACTTCGTCCGCGTGGATTACCTACGTTTTTTTAATTCCCGGGCGAACTCCTTAATTTTCCGAGATAAACCTAACCCACCAACCTAACCTCTAACCTAACCTCTATACCAAATTTCATCAAATGAAATGAGAGGCCGTTAAAGCTCATCAGACCGACATACAGACACACTTCCGCATTTACTTATAATATTAGTATGGATACATGCTAACCTAAGATGCTTGCAACTTTTGTACCCATGCTAGGTAGTTATTTACTAAGATTAAGAAAATAATGACGTAATCGTAGTTTCTGGAAATTCAACTCATTTTTCCCATTTAAGACAAAACCTTCTAGAATAAGTAGGTATGAGTATGTCCTCAAAGTTTTTTTTTTTTAAATTAATGTAGATCTTTAGATGTAAACCGGTAAAATATTTATTAAATTCAGCAATATAATTAAAACAAAAGCAATATATTATTCCGAAAAAGCATTAGCAAGCGTAAACAGCTCGGTGTAAAAAGTCATGCTGTTATAAAGCGGTTGTTTTATTTAGTCTCATTATATCGCGTCGGACCCGACCCGGGGGATTAAGAGCAAGGGTAAGGACACATTGAAATAGGCGGAAGCGATTAAATATTAAATGTAAACAATCAAACATCCAAATATGGAGTACAAAGTAATGTTTGTTTCTGTGTTCAATTGTTTCGGAAAAACAAGAAGTTACACATAGGTAATGTACATAGATATTATTACTTATGTCAAATACATAAACATGTATCATATAATGCTTATATTACCTATAATTCTGAAGTTTACTATAGCTTTTTGTACATAACGATTGCCTCTATTCGATTCTTGTCACCTTAGTTTCATAGTTTATTGCTGTGAGTTTTTAATTAGTCAATTCTTAAAGACACGTTTAAACAGTTCATATCTGTTATGTAATATAATCAAGAGAATTTATGTTTCAATATAAATGCAGATCAACATGGTGCAGATATAAATTACGAACATTATAACGTTAGTTCCATCGTTGCATACAAAATGCGTATTGTGTGAATTTTTAACTAGCTCAAACTAATAATATGTAACACGAAGCAGCTGTATAAATCTAGCTTTAATGACACACTTAATGTCACTACGCGGCCTTGCTTTATTGTATTGAGGGTACGCCCCCCTCCCCGCGCAGCCACCGGCCCCGCTTCCGCCTCCTTAGGTTAAGGACAGAGTGAGGAGCTTTTCGCGGTTCGTCTCAATTCTCAATTAAAATCGGTGTCACTACATGGTTTAAAGTTTAATACTGATGTCCAACATATTGTATGTTATGTGGGTGAGAGAGGTTTATAATAATAATAATGTCCTCCCGACCGAATTTCGGCCACGGCGGCCAATCTCCAGAGAGATTAGCCATCTGCGCGGGAGATATTATAGTGCACAAGTGTGTGCGCAAACACAGGTGCACTCTCTGTTCCTTTACTCTCATAGCCCGATGGGACGGAAAATCCGACACGACCGGAGAGAGATCAGGCGCAGGACCGACGGCTTAACGTGCTCTCCGAGGCACGGGGGTGCAACACCGCCAACTTCCTAACTCCGGGCTAGCACTGAGAATTTCTTGTCAGAGAAACCCAGACTTGTTGTGACCCGACCCGGAACTCGAACCCGGGACCTCGTCGGCCGCAGTCGAACATGCTAACCACTAGACCAACGAGGCAGTTAGAGGAGTGAGAGAGGTTTAACGTTTGTTTAAATAGCGCCAAAAACCGATTAATTAATAGTTTTTGTGCTAAGACTAAATATGTTTATGAGCCATCAACTCATCACACCTAAGCGTCCTGCCCCTTAAGTAAAGTTGTAGCAACAAATAACCATTTCAGTTTGACTGCCCCACTGTAGCTGTCAAACAGCAAATAGCTTCTCCAAGTGGCATCCAGATACTCTTGCTGGTGCAACCGCTTTTTTATGTATATGTTTTGCTGGAAAACCTCCATGGTTATCGGAGACTTAGCTTTAACATTGCTTACCACACGCTGAATGCGCCTCACTCAGCCCTCACCCTTACACTTACTATGAACGTAGCCTTGATATCGTGCAGCAGTTGACATCTCTTTGTATAGCGTAAAGCAAGATTTTTGCAAGTAATTTCCAAGTTGTATGCTTATGTAATGTTTTAGGTAGGCAAAGCCTTTTTTTATGAGGCTTCATATTTCAAGCCTACGCTACGGTGCTTTGACAAATTGTTAACGCAAACTGGAAAGCCGGGGTTTAAAATGAGAAAATAATTTCCAACGTTCGCTGCTTATACTACTATGATTTTATTAGGTGAACTTCGTTCTGTGTTTCTTTAATAATAATGAAGTGTTTCTGACCTTAGTCACGGTAGGTAATGCCTTAGTAATACGAATTTTAAAAATGCATTTTTTTTTTTTATCCACTGCAAGTGATAATTATGACAATAATTATGATTATGAGATAATTGTGGTTATCATACTTTTACTTTTTCTACACGGATCGTACCGGAATGCTAATTAGGTGGGGTGGGCTAATCCGCCACGGCCGAATCCTCCCACCAGACCAGACAAAAAATAATTAAAATAAAGATTTGGTAATGAAATCAAGATTACAGAATATATGACGAAAAGCGCTGACAGACTACTTTCACTCAATAAGCAGAACCTTAAAAAATTTAAAACGTCCGCCTTCCGTTTTGTCTACTGGCTTTCAATGAAACTCGATTGGATAATAACGTTACGAGTTACGACATTTCCGCGCCGTGAATTGGATCCGGTTTTTATGATTCTCCAGTTTTCGCATACCTACGTACCATGGACGAGTTGAAAGGAAAGAGAGTGTATTTTTGTATAACTAGATGATGCCCGCGACTTCGTCCGCGTGGATTAAAAAAATGAAATTAACGTCACAAAATGTATGACGAAAAAAGCGCTGACGGACTACTTTCACTCAATAGACAGAACAGCTTGGCCCGATGCTGGTTTATTCAAGGATATGCCCGCTACCATCTTAGACTGCATTATCACTTACTATCAGGTGAGATCGGGGTCAAGGGCTACCATAAAGTGGGATAAAACAAAACTCATTTGAATAATAACGTTACGAGTTACGACATTTCCTCTCCATATTTCTATATAGAATATAGAAATTTTGTATATCTAGATAATGCCCGCGACTTCATCCGCTAGGATTAAGGTTTTTAATTTCCGGGGAAAATCTTCAATTTTCTGGGATAAATGTAGTAATTCAAGGTATAAGTTATATCCATTCCAAAATTCAGCCAAATTGGTTCAGTAGATAATTGTGGCGTGGAAAAGTAACAAACATCCAAACATAATATTATAAACACCCAAACGTTCACATTCATAATGTTTGTAGGATTGTTATTTTAGGTATATATTTTTTTTTGCCCCGCAATAACTACTGGACCATTAAGAGATCGGTCAGTACTAAAACACGAAATTCTACAATTTAGTCTAACTTACCTTTACGTATTGGTCGTTCCATCTCCTTAAGATACGAGAAGTATTGGTCGCTTAGGAAGAGTTTAGAGTAAATTGTTATTTAGTCAGATGTCAAACTTAGGAACAACGCACACCACCTGAGCCCAGCCTCGATGCACTTTAGAAGGCATGATCTATTCATCAGTCAGACGACTTAATTCGTGAACCAAATCTAGAAGTAAGTGAGTACTTTTAATATATTCTGTGGTTTAAGTGTGTCCAACATACGGAAGTAGCCTTGAGGTCGTATAATTGTTTCTTCTGACCTCTCCATCAGTAGGCGCCTACGTCACTCTCGTCACTTATAGTAATTTATTTCCCTCGCATTGTGACGCGCGCTCACCCTTGACATTCGTCCGTGCCGCCATTGCTTTAGAGGTCTCTTAATGTAATTGTGTCGTAATCGAAAACTGCAGTAATTAGTGTCCGAGTTGTTAACATTTTGTGTCGTTTACTTCTTGCCTCACTAGTCATTTAAATTCATTTATTTATGTCATTATCGTCTCAAAGCATTGCCGGCCCACTATTGAGCATGAGTTTCCTCTGAATGACAAGGCTTTAGGTCATGGGCCACGTTGGCCATGCGAGTTGGTACCTAAACTTACCAGTTCACACAGCTTTGAGATTTTTTTTTAATATATAGGCTAACGCTTGGCTGCAACCAGACTTGCTTGCAAGTGGTGATGCAGCCTAAGGTGGAGCTCGCTTGCCTAGAAGATGCCTATTCACTCTTGATTAAAAGGTACCTATACTAAAAGAGGAGGGGAAAACGGAAGCCGGAAGGGCATTCCATATCATATTTTACGGATACTCTCAGGCATGCAGGTTTCCTTACGATGTATTCCTTCGTCTATCGGTTCTCCGAACTATGTGCTCCGTCTATTACCTTTTTTACAAGCTTTTATTTGACTTGTAATATTTGTGGGCTTGTTTAGATCAAAACTTGCAACTGAATTTTAAAACAGTTGAGCCCAACCGAAGCTAAGCTGAAATTTTGCATTCCTGTTGAGTTTAGATGACAATGTATTGGTAACTAAGTGACGTCATTCTAAATCCAATATGGCGGACTCCTAAAGATGGCGGACTTAAGACAAGAATGATTGATTCTGTTATGTCAGGACTCTACCACTGAAACAGATTCTACTGCGAAAAGCCGACGAGAAAACCTCTTTTCAAAACGAAAATTTGTTGAGAAGTCATTTGAATAAGCAGACAAACAATAAAAAAGTTATATAGCCTTACAAATCCTACCAAGTAGTCGGCTCACGTATCTTCATAATAATATATCCGCATATTCGTGCTGCGAAATGATTGTCTATATTGGAGGCTTCCTTCATAACCGCATGTACTCGTGCCTATACTGTGTATCGCTGTAACTTGATTTCAGTATAATAAATGGAATCAGAAGTTGTTGTTGGCACGTGACATCGAATAAATAGGGACTTCCAGACCCCAGTGTAACCTGTTATGCTATCTGAAAAACTTGTGTATAAAGCAGTACATATAAAAACGAAAACCATGGCTCTTTTCATAACTATAACAATAGTTCGTTTTCAAAATGTGTACTAGGAGAATGCTCTACTTTTGAATGAAAATTTGTTTTTAGATAATGTTTTTCTTTCCTAGTGCATCTGAATACTGTATCAAATTTTAATCCCGAGTATCCGCGAGAATTCAGAGATAGCGCACATTAAATTGAAAGACACCCGTAAGGTATAAAAGGCTCTTATAAAAGTAGACGTTTAGTTTTTGGAATAATTAGTGCACTTTCAAAAACTATCCTACCCATAAATCAGAGACTACCATGCCAATCAACAGGAATAAAAAAATATAAATGAAAATCGCTTCAAAAGATGGGCCGTGAAAGCCTAGCACATAGACAGACACACTCGCATTTATAATACACTAGCTGATGCCCGCGAGTTCGTGGATCGAGGTTTTTTGGTTCCCTTCTTAATTTCCGGGATAAAAAGTAGCCTATGTGTTATTCCAGACTATAATCTATCTCTGTGCCAAATTTCATCCAGATCCGTTCAGCCGTTGGGGCGTGATTGAGTAACAAACATCCATACATCCACACATCCATACATCCATCCAAACTTTCGCATTTATAATATTTATTTGATTAGTATGGATGTCAAATGAAAATTTGTTGTATAAGTTGACGATATTCATTAAGACGTATTGCTGCTTTGAAGTTTTAGTATTATTAAGTACTAGATGATTCCCGCGACTTCGTCCGCGTGGATTAAGGTTTTTTGATTCCCGCGGGAACTCCTTAATTTTCCGGGATAAAAAGTAGCCTATGTCCTTCCCCGGGATATAACCTACCTCTATACCAAGCAAAATCGGTTGAAAAGATGGGCCGGGAAAGCGTAGCAGACAGACAGACAGACAGACATACAGACACACTTTCGCATTTATAATATTAGTATGGATGGGAACAACTGATCATCACTGAACAATGATATACCAGACAGAAATGTATAAACTAAATATTCAAATAAAAAATAAGTCGTAATTAAAATAATAAAGGACAGACAATAGTGGTATTTGATTAGGAAACGTGTCTCCCTAGAAATGAAACTTCTCATTTTAAATATTCTTGTCTCGTAACGTCGGAATTGTACGGTATTTAATTTCCACTGCTCAATGTAACTTTTACGATATTTAATGAGTCGATTCCCTATCGTTTTAATTCATGAACCTCGGGCGGACCACAGTCTACACTTGATCAGTCTTTCAATACGCTATCTGATTTGATATACTCGTAGTACTTAAATCTTTTTCAAAAAATTTATAGTAGCCTTTAAAATGTCAATTCCCAAAATTACATTTAGCAATCATGACTGATGTATTTATTCCCACAGAGTAATTTGATTCATTAAAACTATTATTAATAAATTGGTGGTGATTATTCGGGACAAAAAAATTGCTTATATAGGTATGTGATTCCAGCTTATATCTGTAATCTATTTCCATACAAAAATCACGTCGATCCTGCATGATACAAACCAACAAAATAAACCACACTTCCAAATTTTTTAATATTAGTAGGATTTGCTTGGTTTGTCTAATGTTTAGAAGTTTAGGTGTAAAGTAGTTGATTTTATTAGGCTGTGGTAATGAACAGAACATTGTACGATATTTAATGAGTCTCTCACGTTCGATGTAATGACGGCGCCTTGAGGGCTGAGCCTTTATTAAATGCCGTTTGAAGTCGACATGTCTACTCTTAGCAATCGCTTAATACGCTTTATAATGAGCTCTACAAGTATTGGCTATGGATTTAATATTTTTTTCAATTATTTATTTGTTTAATCATAGGTTACTTACATTACATACAGTGGCGTGCACGACATAATAATAGACATAGTCAGTATTGACAAAACCCCTAAAAAAAATAGAATAAAAGAAAAAAATACTAATATTATAAATGCGAATGTGTGTTTGTTTGTTGGTTTGTCCTTCAATCACGTCGCAACTGAGCGAGCTATGGATCAACGTATTTTTTTGCATGGGTATAGCTGAGGACCTGGAAAGTGACATAGGCTACTTTTTATCCCGGAAAATTGAGGAGTTCCGGAATCAATAAAACTTAAACCACGCGGACGAAGTCGCGGGCATCAGCTAGTCTCGCAATAAATGAAACCAAGCATTTCGCTTTATTTAAATAATAATCTTATACGATACAACATCTAGATAAACAGTGACTCAATTCTGATAGACATGTACTAGATACGTGAACCGACATTCGACATGATGGCGGAATGTAGTCTCTTTGAATACAATAAGACACTAGGGGGCATAAACAATAACGCAATTTGCGTATCGAACTATCGACATCGACTAGCGGGTAGCGATGTTTACGAGTCGACGGGTTACGACACTACGTCGCCGGGAGACTGGACATTTTCTCTGCAAAAGCACTGATTTACTAGTTTACAAATGTAACTATGACAATGTATTGGTTTTGGTATCAAACCGTAGATCTATAAAGTACAAGATGTGCATACGAATAACAAAAGCGAAAAATGTGTAAACGTTCGAGCTCATACTTAGTTATTTGTCTAAAGAAGAACCAAACACTCTCTATTATTTACTTATTTTGATACTTTTATATTATATTTTGGTACTTATTTAGTTGCTGTATAAATTTATATCACCAAATAACAATTATTATTTTCTTATCAGCCTTTGCTTTTTTAATGTTGGACATAAGCCTTCTCATGTGCACGCCATTCTTTCCGAAATCAGCCGAGTCCCCTCCAAATCTTCCAATGTTTCTCTTTCCGGTACGCGTACTCCTTTCAAATTGCTTACAGGTCCATCGAACTCCGATAAGCAAAGGCTGATAAAAGAAGATAATAATTGTTGTTTCTATTCAATAGTTCGTAATACATCTCATAAAGAGAAAATGATTTCGATTTCCAACGCGGTTTGAATACAATGCGACAGTGAGAGCATAAACAACAGGCAGATTTGCGTATCGACATCGACTAGCGACCAGCGATATTTATGAGCCGACAGCTACTACGTCCCAGGACGTTTATATGCAACTAGCTTTTACTGGCCTTTATTTGTGTTAAAAGAACCGGAGACTTTATCTTATTGTTTGTGCATAATATAGCTTATCAAAAAGTAGGCGGTTTTACCTTTTTTGGGGTGATAATATCGACTTCTATGAAAATTCTACGCCTGAAATCACCCGGACTTTACATATACTACAGCTATAATAGCTTATAATATATATATATTTTATAGGCCTTTGAAATATGAGGAAGAATGTTAATTATGTACCGGCTTAAAGAATGCAACAACAACAACTTTTTGAACTGAATACCTAATAAAAAAACATACTTGCAGCCATTGAAGTACTTAAATTATTACTTCAATGCTTGCAGCCCAACATTGTGTCAGTAATTTGTAATGTGTAGTCATGAATGAAGTATGATTTAATTTTATTATGAGATGCGCCGACGAGTTACGAGAGTTAAAACTTAAAAGTATATTTTTTAACTTGAAAAACTTGGAAAATCTAATTTCTATAAAAATATTAACTATATAGAATGCCATACACTCAAAATACTCGAAACGTATTACGTAAAAAAAACGAAACGTGCAAGCAAAAGTAATGAAGAAAAAAACGTAGGCACGCCACTCGTACCATACTTAGTAGGTACTTAGTCAATACAGATTTCGCAGTAAAATTTACGTTGCCATTTTGAAAAGCCTACTTGAGTTTTACATTACAGACGCAATAAACATGCCTCTGTATATGTAGAGTAAGAGATGGATGCAAAAATTTCTAAGTGACGAATACTGAATCCATACTACTATACTGATATTATAAATGGGAAAGTGCGTCTGTCTGTCTGTCTGCTACGCTTTCACGGCTCATCTGTTCAACCGATTTTGATGAAATTTGGTATAGGGATAGATTGTTACCCGGGGAAGGACATAGGCTACTTTTTATCCCGGAAAATTAAAGAGTTCCCGCGCGAATTAAAAAACCTAAATCCACGCGGACGAAGTCGCGGGCATCATGTAGTAAAATATAAAGGAAAATGTATGTGTATTATTGTCTCAATATTGGTTTTGATTGATATAGCTCGATACTCTTGACCATTTCTTAGAATTTTTTTCATGCAAGATGTTACACTATCTTTCGGTCCATTCAAGCATTCTCATTACAAACTTTTTCTCATTAAAAACGTTTTTACGTACCTACTTAACCAAAAACGTTACCTTTAAAATAGTTTGAGATAATAAGGTTAATTCTGTTGTACTCAATTTTTGAACTAAACTGTCATGTCTAAACTCTAAATCTAGTGCTATAGTTTTCTGAAATTTTAGACCTAGTATTTTGGTTAAGTTTAATTAGCCACATGAAGACCACTTACGTCTTACACGAACCCGTTGAGTTTGTTTCGGTTGAATTTCTTGTGTCCTTTTCATGTCAACCGTATAATAAACTTCCCAAAAACATAACTTTTAAGGAGACTGGTGCATATTTATTATGGTGTTACTAGATGATGCAACTTTGTCTGCGTAGATTAAGTTTTTTTTAATTACCGCGGGAACTCCTCAATTTTTCTTGTCTCTGAGTTGGAAGCCCTGTTTTCCGAGACACAGTTCCGAACTAGTTATAGTTCGGAAAACAGGTGCACAATAATATTTTGATTGATATTCTACTAAATTAGTTATATCCTAGATATGTTTTTTAAGTTTCCCATATTGTGTGATCATGAAATAAAGTTCCCGAAATCTTACCCGAATCTTTAATTTCCCGAAATAAAAAGTCTATCCCCGGTGTACTACCTACGTCTGTACCAAATTTCATCGAAATCAGTTAAAAAGATGGGCCATTAAAGCGTAACAGACAGACAGACACACTTTCCCATTTATAACATTAGTATGGAAGTATGGATTTTTGAGCGGCAAAGGCCGCCGCTATCTCTAGGTGTATACTCTTACTCGCTAGCTTATAATAACAGAGTGTAATATTGTACTGCTTATTTACCGGAGAGGATTATCGTCGGCCTACAAAGCGGTCCCGCGGCGCGTCTAGATCCTCCGGGGTACACTCCATGATGGAAAATCTTTTAACTTTAGTAAACTTTTAAGATATAATATGTAGGTAGGTATATGTTACAGTCCAAAGGAAAAACACGTTGTCTAGACAATCTTAAGAAAGACTAACACTACCTAATTATAAAAATATTGGTTTATAATGGGAAAGAAATTACCTCATAATGACCATAAAACACACGGCTTAATAAAAATTATGTATGTAGAGCAACTTTCCCGATGAGATGAAAAAAAGCTAGACGCGTGTTCGTGGATTCAACTATCTACTTATAGTTTTACTGGTCTGTGTACTCCACGGTGTGTCGTCGTCGTCCTGCAAGCTAAACGGTTGATTTTGGCATACGTAAAAAAAATCATGGCTGTAGTATAACCACATTAGGAGGTTTATTTACCCTGTGGTATAACGAAGTTAAAAGCAAAACTATCGCACCTAAGTTTACGAATTGGGTATTTGACAACAAGTCAAATCAGCTGCTTTTTGTCAAACGTCAGAACGCGTGCTTAGTATGGGATTAATGGATTATGTGTGAAATTTAGAATTGTGACGTCATCAAAGTTCGACGCACTTTTTTACTTTAATCGATAGTTTAAAATGGATATTCAACACAAAACTAGCAGGGGACGTGGATATAATGACTTTTGGGAGATCCTTTTTTTAATAATCACTAAAAAATAATTAATTTCACTAGTAGTCAAATACACAATGCGCGTGTGTCGGTTTGCTACTTGTACCTATAGGGCAGCTTGAAAAGCTTATAATAAGAAAATGATATTACGACTTTTGGGGGATCCTTTTTTTAATAATCACTAAAAAATAATTTATTTCACTAGTAGTCAAATACACAATGCGCGTGTGTCGGTTTGCTACTTGTACCTATAGGGCAGCTTGAAAAGCTTATAATAAGAAAATAATCTCTATATTCAAATATCTTTACAATATACATCAGGAAATGATTTTCCTTTTCGCTGTATGGACGTATTTGCGGGTTTTTTACGACTGTGCATTATCCTTCTAGCGAAGGGAGACCTCCAGGTATTTTTGCATTGACCTCCTTACATGATGAGACACGGGCCTTGCCAAACGAAACTGACGCGACGTACCGCGCATTCCTTTTTTGGGTTGTTTTTCTACTATATTTGTGATATTTGACCGTGGATTTTACGTCATTGAAAGTTATATGGCCATTTACTACCTAATATACAAATGGCAATATAACTTTAGAACTAAATCTCGTAAACTGGTAGTGTCTAAACTCGCATGTTGGATAGAAGAAATGATATTTCCGCCATGTTGTATTTGTCATGACGTCACAAACTCAGAACGCTGGCAAAATTGATGTCACCACGTCCATCAAAATCCAAGTAGTAGTTTACGATAGCAATGTTAAATGAACCGAATGAATCGATATAAACGTAATATACCTACTCTAAAACGCTATACCTTATGGTAGTCAGGTAAAAATACAAAGGAACAATACCAAAAGCATATTAGCTAATCCGATTAACTTAAATAGGTCAGATTCAAAGGGAAACCTTGGCTGGCATCAGGGACGAGGGATAGGTATATATCCATCAGTGGTTATTAAACCGGACCCAAACCACGTCTATCTGTATTCTGAGTTCATACGTCTTTAAAACAGGTACTAGGGGAGTTACTCGTATTAATAAGCAATGAGTTGTATAAAGGCACTAACATACACTACGGACAAAATAAATTGTTTGGCGGATAATGTAATCTCTTTTGTATGAAGCGCGCGAACTAGGCTAGAGGACAAAACATTCTTCTTCCGACGCGGACGATATATCCAGTTAGGTCCTTGTTTTCGCTCTTCAAGTTCCTCCTAGAGTCCAAGGGCAATTCACGAGGGATAGTCCTCGGCGAACTTTTTTATTTATGTGTAGGTGCTAATATTACACATACCTAGATATATATTAGAGATAGATTATAGTCTGGAATAACACATAGGCTACTTTTTATCCCGGAAAATCAAAGAGTTCCCGCGGGAACCAAAAACCTCAATCCACGCGGGCGAAGTCGCGGGCATCAGCTAGTAAAACATATATATTCTAGCTGTGGGCATGAATTAGAAACGAGGAAGTGCATCGCTTCGTACATTGTTAGATTCTTGGATTTGACTGCTTAGGGATTTCTCATCTCTTCCAACTAAGTACTAACTAGCAGACTTCAGAAAAGTGCTTATGAAGTTCTACTTGAATTAACGAATTATTTGAGTTTAACTTGTTGGTAATTTAGTTTTACTTGCAGTTTGAGCTTGAATCAGAGTTTAGGACCAAACCTTGGTACAGCAGCTACGGTTTCGCTATTGATATAAGTTAACTTGCAAACTTTAACTTAAGCCTGAACACACAGAGCGATAGGACATACCTAATACTGCAACGTACTATTACCTATTCTGTGCTAATACTACCTACTACGCTAAACTGCAGCGCGTCGCCAAAAAAAAAAGCAAATTAAAAGTAAGTAAGTAAAGTAGTAAAGACTCTGGGTAAAGCTTTTGATCTGTGTATTGGATGACGACTTTAACAAATTTATTACATTGATTCCATGAAGAATCGACTTTAAACTATCGACAGAAAAACATGACGCGTGAGACTTTGTCTTAGGTTTTTAAAATCCTGTCTGTATTTCCTAGATTATTTTTTTAATAGGTAGGTATCTACTTACCAATACCTACTTCAAAATATCAGGATTTTTCTAAAATCCTGAAACTCGTATTTCTTCATTATTAATCGAAAGCTTAAATATCAATTTTCATAACCGTAACTTGAAAACTTTTATATAAAAATCGGTTATTTATAACCATTGGGGGTGGAATTTCTAAAAACACTCAAAACACCTTATTTACATCAAGTTTTAAGCCCAAATACCAATTTTATGGATATACTCCTTTTTTTAAAAAAAATGTCGGAGTTTCTTATTATTATTGTATACTTTCATCTTCTATATGGACCTTGGAGATACCTAATATAATTTCCAAGACTTCTGAAACACGTATTTCTACACAAATAATCGCACTTCACTATCTAGACTGCAATAAATAATTATTTATCGGTTCGAAGTTGTACGAGCGAATAATAGATGGCGCTGTAAGAAGTTAAATCGCGCTAGAAGTTTGACGCATCCCAGATGGTAAGTACGAGGTAGAGTAGATGATCGTCCTCTCCTAAAGGTCCTCAACTAAACATGCAAAATCTCATGTTTTGTATTTTTGAAACTCATGCCACGCATAAAACGTATGGCAGAGTATTATATTACTTGTACTACTAATTACTATTAACCACGTCTGCTCTTTTATTATTGGATATTAATATGAAGATTCGTTAGTTCTGTTTGTGTGTTCTATCTCAACTTCTATCGTCTCTACAATGGGGAGTGCTCTGAGGAGTTATTTAATCTAATACCACCTTCTGTGTTCTCCAGTCGCACTCAGAAACAAATTTCATCCTCACCACCTGGATGCCTGGTCTTCTTCCACCTCCCGTTCTGGTTCCACAATTTGCATTAATTTGTTTCTGAACAATACCTACTCGTATATAAAGTGGTTTTCGTTTTATCGATCTGGCCAAGATTCTATTTAGTACTACTATCTAATCTATCTAGTATTATACTATATAAGTATTCTACTATCGCGCTGCGTCGCGTGATAAAACGCCACGCAACCGAATTGTCGCGTTGGACAATGCCTTAAAACGCTCCGTTACGCGTTGTGTGTGTCCCGTGTTCAACTAGCAAACTTAGTTACGGGGCGCTTTCAAACGAAGTTGTCCGGAGTTAGTCGTAAAATTTACCGCTCACTCGTACCTACTTGAAACTCGTTCCCAGTGAGACCAGTATTTTCAGATTTGGAAAATTTTAAATTAGGTCAAAAGTGTCGGTGTCCACTTCAATAGTTTGCGTTGTGTATATTTGCAGAAGTGAAGTTTAACTTTACGGGATGAGGTCGTTAATGGCTAAAAGTGACATGAACGCGGCACCTTTTTTGCTGGGCAGCGCCTAGTGCCGCTTACATGAAAAAACCGGCCAAGTGCGAGTCGGACTCGCGCACCGAGGGTTCCGTACAAACCTGTAGTAAGTTTTACGATTTATGACGTATTAAAAACAAGACGAAATGAACCGCAAATGAAAATGTGAAAATTTCAGCTTTCTAGCTATCACGGTTTATGAGATACAGCCTGGAGACAGACAGACAGACAGACAGACAGACAGACAGACAGACAGACAGACAGACAGACAGACAGACAGACAGACAGACAGACAGACAGACAGACAGACAGACAGACAGACAGACAGACAGACAGACAGACAGACAGACAGACAGACAGACAGACAGACAGACAGACAGACAGACAGACAGACAGACAGACAGACAGACAGACAGACAGACAGACAGACAGACAGACAGACAGACAGACAGACAGACAGACAGACAGACAGACAGACAGACAGACAGACAGACAGACAGACAGACAGACAGACAGACAGACAGACAGACAGACAGACAGACAGACAGACAGACAGACAGACAGACAGACAGACAGACAGACAGACAGACAGACAGACAGACAGACAGACAGACAGACAGACAGACAGACAGACAGACAGACAGACAGACAGACAGACAGACAGACAGACAGACAGACAGACAGACAGACAGACAGACAGACAGACAGACAGACAGACAGACAGACAGACAGACAGACAGACAGACAGACAGACAGACAGACAGACAGACAGACAGACAGACAGACAGACAGACAGACAGACAGACAGACAGACAGACAGACAGACAGACAGACAGACAGACAGACAGACAGACAGACAGACAGACAGACAGACAGACAGACAGACAGACAGACAGACAGACAGACAGACAGACAGACAGACAGACAGACAGACAGACAGACAGACAGACAGACAGACAGACAGACAGACAGACAGACAGACAGACAGACAGACAGACAGACAGACAGACAGACAGCGGAGTCTTAGTAATAGGGTCCCGTTTTTACCCTTTGGGTACGGAACCCTAAAAAGGGAGGAGTGCACAGTTTTTATTTGCATTTTTGTAAACAGAAATTGAATAGTATAGAAGAAAGCGTGACAAAATTTTATTAGTGCCTTCCAATCCATTATTGCCCTTCCAAGGGAGACTGATAATGAGATGTCTTATTTTAAAATTGCTTGCATTAGATATCGAGAAGAAAATAAATGTATGAACAATTTTTTCCTATGTCTGTAATCTGTATAGGTACTAAGTAGTAATAAGTATTAAGTAGATCTATACTAAGTAGTAAGGACTAAGGAGATACGCAAAGATTCGGATATCTGTTTTGGCATGAGCTTTTACATTGTGTACTCCGCCATCCGCATCAAGATGAGAGCGCAGTCAACGGCTAACTTGTAGTGAATAATAAAAAAAAATCAAGGTACACTAAACCACGTAGCATTGTTAGGTACTATAGAAAGCTAAACGTATAATATATAAAAACCGTTGTTTGTTTTGAACTGCTATCCTGAAAGAAGCGTCTCTGCTATGTAATGTATAACAGCGACATCTAGGATCTTAATGTAGAACTAACATTACTTAAACTAAGACATAACTTTACAGTTCTTATCTCATCAAATAAATATTATAAATGCGAAGGTTTGGATGGATGTATGGATGTATGGATGTATGGATGTGTGGATGTTTGTTACTCAATCACGCTTCAACGGCTGAACGGATCTGGATGAAATTTGGCACAGAGATAGATTATAGTCTGGAATAGCACAAAGGCTACTTTTTATCCCGGAAAATTAAAGAGTTCCTGCGGGAACCGGAAAACCTCAATCCACGCGGACGAAGTCGCGGGCATCAGCTAGTTAACTACTATGACACTATACGGAACAAATTAAAATATTTATAAAATGTAATAAACTAAGCTAAACAATCTCAACATACTTTGTAAAACATGAAAAAAAACTCGTAATAACATCGAGACTGTATCCAATTTTAAACAAGATCATAAATAAAACAAAACGTCGTAAAGACACAGAACAAAACAATATGACAAATATCGATCGTGGAGTGTTTAGTAAAGTTTCGTACACACTTGCGCAGATACCGACGAGCATAACGATCCTGAAAAAACGTGTAAAATAAACATAAACTTTAAAAAAATGAAATGAATGTGACAGAAATAGTGTTACTCGACTAGTCCCTGTTCACATTGCTGAAGGTCGTTACCCCTTATACTTATAAGAAAAATTTCAAGCCCCACCTTTGAGATTGTTTGGGATAAAGATATTTTTATCGTACCTATTATTTCAAAAGAACCCCACTTATTCTAGTTATATCTACCTGCGCACTGCCAACTTTATCACTACAGTGTAAAATTACAAAGAGGATAAAAATTACAAAAAATGTGGTATAAAAGAGCGCACGCAGTTTAACCGCAAAGCGCGTGAGCATATCAACGTCCGCAGGTGCTGGACGCTGGTGTCATTGGCCAGGGGACGGTAGGTATTGTCTGGGCACAGCCAACTTTATTGCTCATTTTCTACAGTGTAAAAAATATAACCGACATAATTCGTAGAGTCGCTTAGCTTAAGTAAGTTATGAGCGGGGCACCCATAGGCGTTGGGTCCCAAGGTGCTTGGATGTCGGCCTCGCACCGGAATGCGCAGCGTTGTTCCAGCTCCACTAGGTGGACGGACGATCTCAAGCGTGTAGCTTTCCAGCGCACAAGACGGTGTCCAGTCTAGAATATCTTCGTCCGGCAGTGTTACATGTCTATTGGTTGACACGTCGACGACGACAAAAATCAAGTAGGATTAAAAGGAAATTCGCATGCGGTAAGCAAGTGTGCGCACGCAGCTTAACCGCAAATGCGCGTGCGCATGTCAACGTCCGCAGGTGCTAGTGTCATTAGCCAGGGGACGGTATTGTCTGCGCCGTGTGCCACCCTGCGCATTGCCAACTTGATTGCTTTTTAATGCATTGCAAATTATATTGCGGTTTTACGTTCGTTTTAGAATTTTTATGTTGTACACTGTTGGGTACTTTAAGGCGGATTGCCTGATGTTTATTGAACAAAAGGCTCGGTGGACTGATGATTGTGATAAATGATGATTGCAGCCTGCTGTATCTCGCACACTTGCGCGGTTAAGGATCTAATGACTTTGTCAGCCACTTCGGTATAAACCGCGCTTAAGATTTAACGTGTTAATTTAAAAGAGACAGATAGAACCTTAATGCAAACAAAATAGAATTATATTTTGTAATATCTCTGTCTAATCAACCCATTGCCGGCTCACTACTGAGCACGAATCTCCTTTCGGAATGAGAAGGGGTTGGCCATAGTCCACAACGCTGCCAAGTCCAAGGGCGGGTTAGCAGCTTCATACACCTTCCCGAAAATCTCTCGGGCATGCAGGTTTCCTCACGATGTTTTCCTTCACCGTTTGAAGCAAGTGATATTTCATTTCTTTTTTAAAAACGTCATAACATCGAAAAGATGAAGATGCGTGCCCGGAAATCGAACCGGTGACCCGCACAAGAGGTCGGGTGTCTTAACCACTAAGCTGTCACTGCTTCAATCAATACCTACAGCAGTAAAATCTCTTCCCCACAGCATAATATAATCTCGCAGTCGGCATGCAACAGGCTACTTCGCGCGAGATTTATACCTACCTCAGTACCTAGCGATGCATTTCCAATACACTCAATACTTTCAGAGCGAACCGCCCTTTGTTCGAGAAGCGAGGCAATCCCGCAGAGTGCCGGGATATGTTGGAATGGTCCAGTACTGTGCCATTTTATTTCAATATCCGTAGATGGACAGCGGACTGTATTCATATTATTATTATTACTGCCTCGATGCTCTAGTCACTAGTGGTTAGCAAGTTGTTGTCGACGAGCTCCAGAATTCGATGCTCGGGTCGGGATAAAATTAGTTAAGTATTGGGTTCCTCTGTCCAGATATTCTTAATATTAACCCGGAGTTAGGAAGTTGGCGAGGTTTCAACCACGTTACTTAAAGGAGCATGTAAAGTCTTGTCGGATTGCAGTTGCATCAGACTATGAGAGTAAGTTAAGAGAAATTGCACCAGTGCTCTCACATTGGTAAACTTGCGCACAATAATATCTGCAAAATTTAAAAGTCTGCAAAACATTGATGTAGAATTTTAGTACCTACTGCAAAACCATTAACAAACGCAGAATATTGATTGTGGAATTCCCCACATGTTATGTATGACTGACAACTAAACAGGAAAATACCGATAAGTTAACTTTTAAGTGGTTTTTAGATAACCTATTTATTTGGTAAACACAAGCATTTGAAATCCATGCTTTAATACCTATTAAAAATGCGAAAGTCAGTCTGTCTGTCTGCTACGCTTTAACGGCCCATCTTTTCGGCCGATTTTGATAAAATTTGGTATAGTGGTAGGTTACATCCCGGGGAAGGACATAGTTTGTATCCCGGAAAATTAAAGGGTTCTCGCGGGAATAAAAAAAACTTAATCCACGCGGACGAAGTCGCCATCCAACCAAACTTAAATTAGTAAGATAAGAAGTAACTTTCGCATTTAAATTAGTAAGATGAGAAGTAATATAAACCAATATTACCGAAATGAAATTATTACTGAAGGTCTTAAATATCAACTTCATATATTCATATTGCTCCATACATAAAATATAAATATCGGAGTGACATAATCTGGAAAGGGAAATATAAAACGCGTGTAGGCGACAACTCAAGAGATAACCTCTCTGAACTAAGTGTGTAATAAAATTCCTTATCTGTATAGGTAGCTCCTTTATCATTGAGCCGAAATAACCATAAAAATAGACAAAATAATTCTGTTGGAATTTTGTACCTATAAGTAGGTATCTACTTTCTTTTTTGTAAATTACTAGCGGAATCACTTACACGAAAATTTAACAAAAACGGGCCTTATTTCTTGTCGATATCATAAAAGGAACCTCCGTGAAAAATTTCAGCTTTCAAGGGTGTTACCTGGTGGGAGACTTCGGCCGTGGCTAGTTATCACCCTACCGGCAAAGACGTGCTGCCAAGCGATTTTGCATCTCAGTTTTCTTTTTAAGCGTAATCTCTAGTTTATTCGAAATGTATACGCTAACATGTCATATACTTATACGTCTATAGAATCTAGATATTCAAACCTTACCTATCTGGACCTTACCCTTAGTCCACTTAATATTGGCTTAAATTCATAGGTTGTATTACAAATAGTTTCCTCGTATTATATGTTCAGCCAATAACGATGATCGCAATGCAATAATAACTCTAGGTACATGTTTCGTAATACCGGGCCGGTAGCTCTAGCTGGGGAATGTCATTATGATGAGATCCTGCCGTAACCCTACCCGTGCAATATACAAAGTAAAAATGTGACACATTCTCTTCTTGCTCCATTTATTCAACTTTAAAATCGTTAAGCAGGCACTACACTCGCGCCGCGATATCCTAAAAAACGAACGCCGTGAAAAACACGATCGCCACGGCATTCCGTCCGAAGTCGGTTTTCTATTGCCCGCCAATTAAGGACTCCGAACTAGACTGTGAAAAGTTGAGAGGTCACGGGCTGTGTCGAACGAATCAAACGCAAAATTCACGGCCACGAGTGTTTAGTGTAGAGCCGGCTTAATAAATACATCAGCAGTTGTCAGTACGTTGATTTTATGTCAACTATTGGATAAAAGCGCTATAATCCGCGACATATGTGGATAATTTGGAAGATTTCTTTGGTGTGGTGAATATCGCGGGCTATAAGTGCGGTATACACACTGTACCACATAGATTTACCTACTCGCGGATTATAGTCAACTTGACTATGTGTCTTCTTTGCTCGAGACCCTGCCATTTAATAATTTTGTTCTAGAATTACTGAATTTCGTAATGAAAATTCTGCTTGGTTGAGAATACCCTCCCTCGTCACCCCTGTCACCCCGCAGCGTATGTCTAAACTTCTCCATCAGATGACTGGTAGAAAAGGAAGAAGACTGTGCAATTAACAGGGACTTTGGCAAAACTAACAGCAAAAGCTATCGTCTAGCCAGGCTGAATTACGCTATCACCCCATTTGATACTCAACTTCTTGCACCATAATAATTTAGTGTTGTCTGCCCATAATATTATCTCGCTCGGTGTCTAGGAATGCATGCAAATCACCCACATAATATAACGAAACATAACCGAGCATACAGATTGCCTACATACGAGAAGCTCGGAGCCCATGACCTTATGATCCACATTCGACGATATTATAGGAGTTACAGAGTCATGTACTGTTTTTATTACAATCGTTGGCAACTCGTAAAGATGGTGATGTACAATATCGTAATCTTGAGGCTTGAGTGCGTTATTATCAGACGCGACGTTACCCGAAAATGTGTATGTAATTTTCCCCTTATTATTAGGGTTCCGTAATAAAACAAGGAACTGCCCATCTGTTCGTCTGGGTATCACACAACTATTTTTAAAATAACATATTCCTATTAGTTGTTTAGTTCAAATTTGGTAGATACAGTTGTAGAGACCAGCTACCATTACCATTACAATATTATCCACTACAATAGTAAGAACATAAGAGTTCCTATTAAATTGACCAAATGTATGAAATCTAATTAGACTCCCAGAGATGTGATACTGAAG
The DNA here is from genome assembly GCA_917051295.2 of Erebia ligea. Classification (NCBI taxonomy): domain Eukaryota; kingdom Metazoa; phylum Arthropoda; class Insecta; order Lepidoptera; family Nymphalidae; genus Erebia; species Erebia ligea. The sequence continues at coordinate 8,949,495 of OU785241.1, forward strand.
CGCCATCTTTTACATTTCTAACACCATCTTGTTTAATGCTTGTTTAGTAATTTCTGATGTAACGAGTTTACGCCGTTAATAAGCCAAATAAAGCTACGCAGACGAAGTTGCGGACAACAGCGTACTACATAATTTTCAAAATAATAATGGTTTGTAATCTTACTTCGTTAGACGTTAGAACTGACTTTAGAAATAACCTAACGCAACGTAAATTGTTTAAACATCAAATATTTTATTTCTCAGTAAAAGATTTATTGTGCGAATAAAAAATTGCCCTTTATGCATAACAGTGTTTTTATTTGTATGCAATTTAAAAAGTTTTAAAATTACACTTTTTCCTAGTATAAAATATTATGTTATTTCAATGTTATTTAGTATCACATGTAATGACTTTCCCGTGGGATCATGCTGTAAGGCGGAATGGGATTCAGTTATGAGCCGCTCATCCCTATATTATGATCCTGTCTTGTTAGGGGATCTCTACACTTATTCGTGACTTATACTTGGAACATTATTGTGATAATAATTATGTTGCCTTTTAAAAAGAGTTGGTAAGCACAAAGTTTATTGTAAGTTTTTTTCTCAATAGGTACTGCTATTTTGCTTTCCGTATCGGTCACAATGTAATAATTGTACCAAATAGATTTGACTTTTCATAAACGCCTGAAAAGTAAGTCTAAATATTTAGATTTTAGACTTTCAGTAAAACTTACCATTTTAAGTTTTACAGTTTTAGTCCCCAACAATAGTCATAACAAACAATTACCAAACGCAAATCATTACTACACGCTACTATAAATTAAGTTTGTATAATTACAAATGGAGCTGTACTACGCAGATATATATTGTTTAATGTTTCGTTTTCTGAGATGTTATCCATACTAATATTATAAATGCGAAAGTATGTCTGTCTGTCCGTCTGTCTGTCAGCCTGTCTGCTACGCTTTCACGGCCCACCTGTTTAACCAATTTTGATGAAATTTGAGGGATAGGTTGTATCCCGGGAAATTCAAGAGTTCCCGCGGGAAACGCGGGCATCATCTAGTTTTGAATAATTTTATTAATGTTTCATATTGTTTTGAAAAATAATTCTAGCCCGACTTGTCGTTCAATTGCCTCCAACCTGTTTACGATCAAGTGTAGTTTGTCTCTTAGCAACAGAAGTAAGCCAGTAGCTTGTAATAGAACATGGAAAATTGACCAATCACAGGCGACGTACATGAGTAATTGGACCGGGGAGTGCAATATCTGGTGCAATTCTCTAGCCGATAATATTTTTTATCTGATATGATACGGTCGTGATTAGTTTGGTATCATAGCTCATTGCAAATATACTGTTTCGTATTGCATTGATTTATTATTTAATGAGAAGGCCAAGGTGGTATTACGATACTTACGAGTTATGACTGATGATTTGTAACCGTCTCAAATTATCTCAGGAAATATTTAACCAATATGCAAGTCAACGAAACTAGATCAAAGGAATCAATTTGCTAATCTTGATTAGGACAAAGTTCCGGCATACAGATATTTATTTTATTCTGCTTTTACATAAATAAGTAAATGTTTGTATATATTATTATATAAAAGGGTATGGTACTTGGGTAGGTATGTTACAATTACTACCGCGACCGACATCATCGTTGAAGGAGTTTATACCTGAGTTTTATTTCTTGACCAAGTATACGATGTCCTGGACTCCGTCTGTTTGGATTTGGGTTTAGAGAATCTCGGAGTGCTTTTTGATATTCATAGATAAAAAGTAGCCTACGCCACTACCCAGGTCCTCAACTAAACCCATTCAATAAATCGCGTCGATCCGTTGCTCTGTTACGGCGTGATTGAAGTACAAACCAACAAACAAACATACTTTCGATGGATGATTTGGATTTGGAGATTTTAAAATGCCCGTGGGAACTCTTTGATTTTCCGGGATAATTTTTTTTTACAATAGCGGTTGAACGGATGGAGATGGGCCGTGAAAGCGTAGCTAGCAGGTAGACAGATAGATAGACAGTCAGATACAATTTCGAATTTATAATATAAGCATGGATTAATAGGAAAAGTTAACAATCATACTAATATTATAAATGCGATAAGTGTGTTTGTTTGTTGGTAATAAACCAACAAGGTTTGTTGGTTTGTCCTTCAATCACGCCGCAACGGAGCAACGGATTGACGTGATTTTTGGCATGGGTATAGTTGAGGACCTGGAGAGTGACATAGGCTACTTTTAATCCCGGAAAATTAAGGAGTTCCCGCGGGAATCAAAAAATCTTAAACCACGCGGATGAAGTCGCGGGCATCAGCTAGTTTACATATATAAATAACTAGCTGATGCCCGCGACTTCGTCCGCGTGGTTTAAGTTATCCTATATGTCCGTCTCCTGGTTCTAAGCTACTTCTCCACAAATTTTCAACGAAATCGGTTCAGCTGTTCTTGAGTTATAAATAGTGTAACTAACACGACTTTCTATTATATATATTATATAGATATATAATCGGTAAATCGGTAAACTATATTAGTGGTCAGATTTCCCAGTAACCTGATGCCGTTTATGTACTGTCTCATTACTGCTCTTTACTACATAAATAGCGTGCCTGTGTTTGCCCACAGATGCGTGCAATTGCAAGTAAATCAAGCTGACGGACCGCGTAATTCCGCACCTAATAACCCTTAACTATTCTAATATTACACGTTGGGTTAGAGCTAATCAGCTTACTTGTATAAAATTTATTTTATACAAGTAAGCTGATTACACAATTTTTATTTTCATCATTTATGATGAAAATAAAAATTGTGTGTGTCAGCTCCGACGGACGACTGGAGTTTACTCTTTACGAACGATTATAAATATATAGATTAGTAAATGAGGGTAAATGAACGCATTTTTAACCGAATTCCAAAAAAGGAGGAGGTTCTCATTTATATTACTGAAAGTATGCTTGATACATTTATTTATATTAATTATATAATTTATATTCATCAAAATACATTACATAGTCATGGAAACATATAGTCCATAAAGTAATGGAGAAAATTTGATAAATCCCCATAAATTTTCATACCCCGGGCTTATGCAAATCAATTCTAAAGGAGGTAAACTCCAATAAAAAATTATGGCGTAGTTTCGAAAGGTATCTTCCTTGTTATTTCTCTACTGGACGATCCCTGTACTTACAAGAAATATTTTTTCCACACTTTTGTTATTAATCCACGCGGTCAAACTCGCGAGCTTCATCTAGTAATTAATAATGTATGAGATGTACGAGTAGGTTACAGCTTATAACACGGAAAACAATGACATCTGTTAATCTGTATACAATGCTATAATAAATTATCTTCCATCAACAATCGATGGGTACATCGTATCGTACTCATGGTGCGTCTGGTCATTACCATAAATCAAATCAAATATCAAATAAATATTATAAATGCGAAAGTTTGGATGGATGTATGGATGGATGTTTGTTACTCAATCACGCCCCAACGGCTGAACGGATCTGGATGAAATTTGGCACAGAGATAGATTATAGTCTGGAATAACACATAGGCTATTTTTATTTTTATCCCGGAAAATTAAGGAGTTCCCGCGGGAAACGAAAAACCTCGATCCACGCGGACGAAGTCGCGGGCATCAGCTATTGTTTTCATATAATGGTTCCATATTTATCTGCAATCAAAAGCACGGTGAGTGGGTATCTAGATTTTGCATATTATCGCTCTACACATTAGCTCAGAAGCGATTCGTGCCGGGCTAACTTATCATACTTTCATACTTATAATATTATAAATGTGAAAGTGTGTTTGTTTGTTGGTTAGTCCTTCAATCACGTTGCAACAGAGCAACGGGTCGATATGATTTTTTGCATGGGTATAGTTGAGGACCTGGAGAGAAACATAGGCTACTTTTTATCCCGGAAAATTAAGGAGTTCCCGCGGGAATCAAAAAACCTTAATACACGCGGACGAAGTCGCGGCCATCATCTAGTAGATAATATAGCTAAAGTCTAGGCATATAAGTCTGACTACTTTGTCCTGTTTGCAATCTCCATAAACCAGCGAAACACCTAGCCGAGATTCCACCCCCATTCGAGGGTGGCACTCCCTATTCTTATACTGCGACCACATCAATGCAAAAACCAAAGCATAATTTTTTTCTCGAACGCAATTTTATTCATAGTTTGAATCTGATGATGCTGATTGAAAAACTCTCTAATATGTGCTATCACTTAACAGGAAAATTAATTAGTTAAATCATGATACTTAATAGGAAAATTTATAGAATTAATTTATAAATTAAATCATCTAGATGGGTTCAGCGAATAGGATAATATAACATGCCTAGATTACTGTTTATGTAGTTATAATGATATTATTGATAGATATGGTTAATTAATTAATTCGTCTGAAAATTATTTCCAATTAAAATCTTTATTAGGAAATTACCGGCGTATTCATTTCATATGAAACTACTGATGATATGAAATGATGAATGCTATTATTTTAAAAACCGGCCAAGTGCGAGTCGGACTCGCGCACCGAGGGTTCCGTACAAACCTGTAGTAAGTTTTACGATTTATGACGTATTAAAAATAAAAATTACGTTTGTTGTATGGGAGCCCCCCTTTAATATTTACTTTATTGATATTTAATTATTTATTTTGAAAGGTAATATACAAGTTAATATTCTGTGAAAATTTGAACCGTCTACCTGTTACCGTTTTTAATATTGAGCAAAAAAATACGAAAAAAACATGTTTATTGTATGGGGACCCCCCTTAATATATATATTTTTTTAATTTTTAGTATTTGTTGTTATAGCGGCAACGGAAATACATCATTTGTGAAAATTTCAGCTTTCTAGCTATCACGGTTTATGAGATAAAGCCTGGAGACAGACAGACAGACAGACAGACAGACAGACAGACAGACAGACAGACAGACAGACAGACAGACAGACAGACAGACAGACAGACAGACAGACAGACAGACAGACAGACAGACAGACAGACAGACAGACAGACAGACAGACAGACAGACAGACAGACAGACAGACAGACAGACAGACAGACAGACAGACAGACAGACAGACAGACAGACAGACAGACAGACAGACAGACAGACAGACAGACAGACAGACAGACAGACAGACAGACAGACAGACAGACAGACAGACAGACAGACAGACAGACAGACAGACAGACAGACAGACAGACAGACAGACAGACAGACAGACAGACAGACAGACAGACAGACAGACAGACAGACAGACAGACAGACAGACAGACAGACAGCGGAGTCTTAGTAATAGGGTCCCGTTTTTACCCTTTGGGTACGGAACCCTAATAATGAATGTTTGGTCGATTGAAAGCTACTGTTCATAATTTTAAAGTTTAACAGATCCATGGGCCCTATAAGGCAAAATTATTGTTTCAATGTAACGATCTAAATCACCTCTCATTGGCAATCGCTCTTTTGGTATTGGCCAAAAGAATGCCAATTTCGTATTCAATCGTATGGCGTTTAGTACATATAGGCGTTTTTATAAAAATAACGCTTATTTCGCCTGCAAGTTCGTCGCTCGTTTGGCGACACCCAGGGGACACGTGCAGGGAGGTAGAAGGTAGTTCCTGCGGACGTGAGCGACGGGACAAATGCCAATAATTCAACCAATCACAATAATTGAGATCTAAATTACACCTTATCAATGCTTTTCATAAGCATGATTGTTGTCAAGCACAAGCCTATCTTGCAAAAATAAAAAGTTTGGGAGATCAATTGAATGTTTCTTTATTTTGACGCTCGCTTGTCTTGCGCTGATATGGCTGCCGCTTAAAAATGTCTTTAGGGCGCTTTTACATAGCCGCATAAAGGCGATTTGAGGCTTAATGCGAACGCGGTGTATTAAAAGTGAACATCGTGCCTCTTTTTCAGTGCCGCTATTACATACTCGTATCTGCGGGGTTCTTTTCATTTTTAAGTGTTGCCATGATTCTGCCTATTAATGGAACGGGTCTTTATATCTATCAAGATTTCTTCTTCCACTTCAACTTAGCCCTTGACTGCGATCTCATCTGATGGTAAGAGATGGGTCTAAGATGGTCGTAAGCTAACCTGTTAGGGCTAATCGGTTTCTATGCGACATCGTACCGAAACTAAAATTTATCGTCCATGCAAAAGCAAGCGTAGAAAATCATACTTTAAGACCTTATAAATTTAGATAACCGCGATTTCTACTACTCGCTGAAAATAAGTTTATTTTGTGCTTTAGAGATGTATCTAGTTACTAAGATAGAGTTTTTAAAAATTCAGCGTTTGCAACTCGTTTTCTGGGTGGTGGAATGCTAGAATATAACATTATTTATTGCCACAGTAGCTTAGGGAAAACAGCAAGACATTAAAATCCTGAGATTTCCTGTTTTTTTTATGTATAGACTAGCGCTTGGCTGCAATCAGACTTGCTGGAGGTAGTGATGCAGCCTAAGGTGGAGCGTGCTTGCCTAGAAGATGCCTGTTCACTCTTGATTTGATTTGTTGAAACAGTATTGCAATTTCATAGGTTAGGTAGAACGGGAAGCGCTGATTGAATGCGGCTCGATCATTCGTATTACAATCTGGCTAAACGTTGAACAGCCGTATTAATTTGCATTTTGTTATAAGGCTAGCCGTTATGTAATACGGCGGATTCTACACTCCGACTGCGACATAATATGGTGTACTAGAATCTAGATAATGCCCGCGTTGATTAAGTTTATTTTACTTCCCGCTGTAACTTTTTAATTTTCCGGGATAAAAAGTAGCCTATGTCCTTCCCCGAGATGCATCATGCAACCTATCACCCATACAGAATTTCATCAAAATCAGTTGAAAAGATGGGCCGTTAAAGCGTAGCAGACAGACAGACAGACACTTTCGCATAAATTATAGTTTACCTTTTATAGTTTAAATTATTGTACCTTTGGATATGTTGCAGTCGGAGTGCGCCGTTCCGATTCTTGTCTATTAGACTAGAAATGCGGGAAAGTGTAATAAAACGTTAGGGTTTCATCCTTTCAGTTTAATGGCGTCCATCTGTGCCCTGCCGTCTAAGCTAAGTGATCGCATTGATTTTATTAATGTATAAAATCTTGCGGCAACACGGCCGCCCCGCCCCGCCTTCAATAGCCTTCTAGGCGTCACTTGGGAAGTAAGATGATTTCTTCGAGTTGAAGAATGTTTATGCTTTGATTCAGATTTTTTGCTATATAGTTAAGTTTTAAATCAGTTATTAGTTTTATCAATTCGTTTGTCAATCATCAGATTCATTGAAACTAGAGAGACAGGTCCGGCTCCGGGATTCGATTCATCTAAGTTTAGGGGGCTATTTATTTATTATTTAGTTATCTTTATTGCACACACATACAGTACTTAATACAATTTAAAAAGAAGCAGTTAAACTACAAAGAAACGTGCAAAGGCGGTCTTATTTCTAAAGCAATCTCTTACAGACAACCTTTGGTGTAACCTTTGGTTTGGTTATTAGGGTTTTGAACAGTTAAATATCACTTATTTTAACGGTGAAGGAAAAAATTGTGAGGAAACCTGACGACAATCATGCTTAATACAAAGCAATAATGAGGTCTAGGTTGACTGGAACGATAATCATGATGGTGACCATCCAGCATTATCCAACCGTCCAAAAGCTTTTCAGTTTATCTTTGTTACTACAGATGTTTATTCGTAGACGTATATATTTTGCTTCACACTATTAAAAACTAAAAGCGATTGCAATTAAGACAAACTCGCGACAAGGTTTTTGCTTATTTCACGAAAAAACTTTTAAACGTTTAAAAGAGAAACCCCCGTTTTAATTTACCCCCCGAAAAGTGGCGGCCGAGCGAAACGGGCTGCGGTGGCATGTTTTTTTTTGTTCAACGAAAACTCACGTGCATGTTAAAATAGTTTCAATTTGAAGGACATGACGGGTAGAGTTGGCTTTTTGCTGCTGACATTATGGTTTTCTATCGGGATTCAGCGCGATCGTGTTTTGTTTTATTGTACCTACCTACCTACCATACGTGGAGCTTTTCGCGTACATTTTGAACAGATTAACTTTGTTATCGCGAGGTTTTATTTGGATTTTAGAATGATTTATGAAGTTCGACTTGGAGATTGGATCGACCCTCACGATCAGGGCCGTAGTCAGGATTTTTTATGTGAGGGTATTCTTCTTCTTCATTAGTACTTAAATTGGGACCCCCTGATATTATGTGGGTGGTTACTATCTTGATCCCTACCCTTGTTACTACACTTGTGATCACAAAAAACTTGAATTTGTCTCTGGCTGGCTAATCAATCTATAGGAATTTTGTCGTCAAAATATTTTTAATGAAATATCTTGTTTTGTATTACGAGTATTTTCAATGTTAAATAAAATGGTTTTCGCTTGTTGCAGGTCACCCATCCAGGCGAGAGAACGAGTTCAAAAAACCCGCGCACGCGTTGAACGGTCGAGTACACCATCGACCGTATGCCTATAATAAGGTAAATTAGTTTTAAATACTTACAATATAATATAGAATAGCTTTTCCTGACTGACTGACTGATCTATCAACACACAGCCACTGATTGTAAAAACTTAAAATCTCAACAGGAAGTAGGTTTAAAGAAAATGTTTTTTGGAAAATCCACTCATAAGGGGAGGAAATTAGATTATGAAAGTTCGTCATTTTTCAAGTAATAACCGTGAAAATTGCATTTAGATTTTCGGTTAGAACTGGAGATACGTCTATTTCAGGTTTTTTTTAAATTCTGCCTCGCGCCAATTTTCAAAATTCCACACGAGCGAAGCCGCTCTGCTAGTGTTTACATAATGCGTGAATAAAATTGGTAGATCTTACTGCATCGCAGCGCGTATTGTTATACTTAATATTATCGTTGTCCATAATTGAGAGAACCAGACAAAGAGAGAGAGATTTGTCCTGCGGTTCCGGTTTAGTCAATTAAGGGAACAACGTGGTACCAAAACCTAAACATTTAAATCAAAATGTTTAGCTATAGTCTGTAGGTACAACAAAGTAAATAAGGACACCGGAAAGTGATTCTCCACCCCTGCCCTCCGGCCCTGGTCCTACACGTTCCGTGTGTCATTCGTCCCTCGTCACAGACACTCGTCTGTCTTCCGATTGTCAACAAGAGATGATAACCCTTTATTACTCTTCCGTAAACATTATGAGGGTAATTTGGAGAGTTTAGGACGGTAATTTTCATTAGGACGGTTTCGACCATGTATGGTCGATGGTTTCGACAGACAGCGGATGGGGCGTGCTTCCCGCCACGCTTACGCCCCGTCCGTTGTCTGTCGATACCTTTAGTAACTTGCATACTCAAATCTTGATTATGATTTTTGAATGCTTTCGTTGATATACATGTTAGGTGCATGTAGATAGCTACGGAAGCTGATATTAGGAAGATATTATTATTAGAGGTTTTCTTTATTATAATGGTTTAATAAAAAATATACGTTAGGTAAATATTGAAATGAGATGCAATCTCCAAAGAAGCTAAGAAAATATGAATGTTTCCACCAGAAATGTGCTGCGCAACTGAGTTACGGATGTCTGTCAAACCCAATAGAAGCGTTTGAATTACATAGTTTAGCTTAGCGTAAGTCTGTTGGAAAGGGCTTCACCGAAGTTTTTTGCACACCAGTTAAAGCGCGAATAGTGTAGCTATATGGGAAGTAAGAAGCTTGCCCCTCACCGCGCCCCGCCTTAGCTCGCTTTGTGGCTTGTGCATCTTCCTTGCACCTCAAAGCGCATCTTCATAGCACATCTTACCCGCTCCGCTACACCGCTTAGCTTTGTTGAAATAGACATTGTTTCGTAGCTTAGCTTTAGGCTGCCTTTCCAAGAGAGATGTGCTACGCTGTTTAGCTATGGATGTGTGCCAACCCCACTAATAGGAGCGCGTCTCCATCTAACATTTCACGATCATCAAGCTATGAAAATCAAGCGAAAATGAAAATCAATAGGTGGGTTTGACATACTTCCGTAGCTTAGCAACTTAGCACATCTCTGGAGGACACGCACCCTTAACCTCGCTAATCGTCCAATAGCTATCCAATCTCTGGTGGAGAGGCAGCCTTATCGTCCGTTAAGTTACCTTCCATTTAACACCGTCCATCAAGGCAGTTTTCGATTATCGAGATAAAAGTGCCGAATTACTTACCATAAACTTCGGTAAAGTTAAGTCGATCCATTATTCAGTGTCGATCTTAATTTTTTCCCGATATTATAACTTACTTCCTGCTTTCGTGACCCCCCGTAATGAGGTCGAGATCTGATGTTTTGAAGATCGTACAATTTGTTTGAGGACGGTGACTTGGTTGATTTAAAAAGTTTACATTTTATGTAATATCGTCTGCTAAAATTCACACTTTATTAGGTTCTCTGTAACATAAGCGAACTTAAGCGGTGATAGCACTGTGGTTTAGAATTTCGGCCTCCTATTGCGCGGTTCGACTCGGGAACGCAATTGTAACTTTACTAAACAACATGCGTTTTTAAGCTATTACATAATACTTGGTTTAACGGTGGAAGCAGCATGAGTTGAAAGTTCTCCGACCATAATATTCTCATGTTAGTGTAATTTGCAGTATGCACCTGTGTTTGTGCACATATTAAAATGATTAAATACTAGCTTTTGCTCACGTTATGTTCGATTTTCGTAAAAATATTAAACCCCTATAGGGTAACCCTAGGGTTGAATTTTCTAAAATCCTTTCTTAGCGGATACCTACGTCATAAAAGCTACCTGTATGCCCAGCCTGATCCGTCCAGTGGTTTGAGGTGTGGTTTGATAGATGAGTCAGTAAGTCGATCAACATTTTCCTTTAAATATTTATTGACCGAGCGAAGCGGAGTTCTCTGAGTCTACTTGGGTGAATTGGCACTTGTCCGTCCGTCCGTCCGTCTGTCAGAACCTTATAACTTCTGAATTGCTGAACGTAATTACTTCAAATTTAAATATAATATGTAAACCTATGGCCTCCCGCCGAATATGGCTTAAAAAGTTATAAAAATCTTTATTTCAGGGGGGCTCTCATAGAAGCGAATGCGAAGTAAAATATTTTTTATAGCGTTACATAGGGTTGCGGTATATCATTTTAAAGATAATTAGGAATAGAGTCCATAAATATTTTTTTTTAATTTTTCCCTTAAAATTGACGAAATGGGGGGCTTTCATAGTGGCGATTTTCTAACGTCCAAAGTTGACCTCAGAACTCTCAATTTTCTGAACTCTCAAGCCTGAAACTTGATCAATTATTTGAATTACATCCTGTACTTGAACAACAAATACTAAAATTAGATAAATATTATAAGGAAACGAAATTATTTAATTTTTAATGATGATGATATTTTTAACAGAACTTCACAATGATGTCAATAGATGGCGCTCTGTGATACCGCGAGGTCTCAGTTCGGGGCGACCCACTAGTACTAATTGTGCACCACAATATTTCCCGCACAGCTGGCTAATCTCTGAAGATTAACTGCCATTGCCGAAATTCATTCGGGAAGATAATATTCCAGAGCTTTAGTATAAAACTACTCCTTTCTTTTATTCCACTACAAGTTATCCCTTGACTTACCTCACCTGATATAATAGGTGATGCAGTTTAAACTGCGTTCCTAATCCGTTAGGAGTATGGCAGTTAAATTAAACCCCCACCCCTAATCGGTTTCTACACGGCATCGTATCGCTTTGCATACGTTTTATCCGGTAGGGTTGTAACTAGTCACGGCCGAAGCGTACCACCAAACCAGACCAGAAAAAATTCAGAAATATAACGTCTCAAGAATACTCAGTCATAATATATTCTCGTAGATCTCTACAGGTAATTGTAAAGAGTTCCAAAAAAATTGGCCGTAACAGATAATCCTAAATTGATTTGGAAAGAAAAATCTTTTGTTAATGGCGAAGAATAAATCGTTTTAATGGCGTCAGGTAATTCGATTAAAGAATATCGAGATCGACCGGGGCTTTGCATAACAATGGATGCTGAATTGCTTGGGCCTCATTTAATTTAATTTCAAATTTACCTGATGCATAGTATGATTTTTGGTTACAAAAGAATGTTAATATCATTTTCATCTTGAATTTACAGTATTTTTTAATTCAATCATCATTTAACTCTGTTTTTAAGGCGCCAGCGGAGGGCTAATTGCTCATACAAACGTAATACCAAAATAATTAGTAATTCGAGCATATTTCCTCCATATTATGCGATTATTAAGATTGAACTTGTATTTATCTAGGTCCCTGGATAATTATTTTTCCAAAATACTTTCCCAAAATCAAATGTAAGCACATTGCGTTTTGCATGTTTTTGCGACATAAACGACATGTTTTCTCCTTATTTGTTTCATATTAAAACCAACGATATCTCACGTACTAATTGATCAGGAACATAGCCTATATTGTCAAGTTACAGAATAACAACACGAAGTTAAAAACACAACAATTTTTCATTCATCTATTTTGGTATTCACGGAACAAGACTAAATGTATAACAAATTCTGTACGCTCATATTGCTATCGCGCTTGCACGCGATCATGTGTCTTCAGCCAAATAGGGATAGCAATATACCGGCAAATTTATATTTGCGGTTCGAGTAGAAGTTGCGAGCGGCGGTCGCCGGTCCCTTAAGGTTATTTGTGTGTTGTGTGTGTATTTGGGTGTTTGTGATTAGCGACAATTTTGACTGATTCGAAACCGAATTTGTCTTTTCACGGCACACTGATACTGGCAAAGCTTGCGTCCCATGCATTGTACTTCCGACTTCAAAAAGGACGTTCTGTGTTAGACCTACGTTTGTTAGCGATTTTCTTGAAAACCAATGGACCGATTTTGATAATTTTTTCATTATCTTGATTTACGTAGGTACCTTTAGGAAGCTTTAAGTAGGTATATAAAACATTTAGTATAAATCACAAATATTATTGACAATTTTATAAGATTATTAAGTAATAATAAATAAATATTATCATCAATTTTCCGGCCCACTACTGAGTACGGATATCCTTCGTGCATTTTCCTTCGTCGTTATAGCGAGTAATATCGTCATAAGTTTAGTATGATCATTATTTATATTCGGTGCATTACAAATCCAACTTATACATCGTTGTTCAAGGTTCAAATACAGTCAAACTCCAAACTTGTCAAAGATAAAACCTTTGTAGAACATATTTATGATTTCAAAGTAGGTATTGGGAAAGTTTTCACCAGCAGTCGTTAGTCCGCCAACTTGTAGATACAGCGACGTCGCGTCGCCGAGTCTGTGCGCCGCGGGCCACTTTGTTACCATTATAAACAAGACATCAAATTTAATATTTTGTACCTACTATTTTAATTAAAATGTTTATTCATAGAATAAACAAGTTCCAATTACAATCCATCATCGTCATCATCACTTCAACCCATTGCATTGCCGGCTCACTAGAGCACCAGTCGCCTCTCAGGATTAGAAGGGTTCGGCCATAGTCCACTACTCTAGCCAAATGCGATTTGGCAGACTTCACACATCTTTGAGAACATTATATTGTAAACAATACATGAAGTTTTAACGCTTATATCGCTATCTTTGATCTATTTTAATTAAAATGTATGTTAGTAATATTATAACAGTTTCAATTCCAATCCATACTATTGATATCCATACTACATAATATTATAAATGCGAAAGTGTGTCTGTCTTTAACGCCCTATCTTTTCAACCGCTATGCACAAAATTTAGCACAGACATAGGTTGTGCCCCGAGAAAGGACATAAGATTCAAAATTTCATAAAACCAAAGAGTTCCCACGGAATTTTAAAAAAAAATGTATCAACGCGGACCAATCTATTCTTGGTAAAAAACATTAATTTGGAAACCCAACAATAAGATAACACGCTGCAATCTTTTTTGCCGATTTCGCCAAATCGCAATGTTAAAATCCCGACCTTGATAACCCTTATCATTTTTAAGTGTCTGTTTTTCCGTTTTATCCGAGACTGGAAAGTGATTCGATAAAAATATACACTGGGTAATTATTATTTTGATAAGCGAGTGTTAATGTCTAGTTGCACAATGTAGTGCAATCATATTTACACAGTTTAGCAATCACACAGTCGGGAAAGAGATGAGATGCAAAAGAAACCCAAAGCAGTTCACATCTTAGCTGAATTAGGTATTGCAGTCATCAAATACCTGCAATACCTCTTGTTGTAAACTGTAACTTTTGTACCTAATCAAAAGTTTGAGAGACAATTGAGATATTTACTACAACCGTATTTTGGTGACCTTTAACGCGTATTGAAATTTGAATAGCAGACGAAGAATAATGGTGAATTAAGCCATTTTACTTAGAATAACTATATCATTGAATTCCTACGAAATTCTAATTTCTAGCTTACTGCTTCACAGCACAATGCATAATTTCTCTGGACTAATTTTCTAAAGTGTTATCAATAATTCTAGCTATGACAGGCTATCTGGAGGATACATTGTGATTTGTGATAATGAACGTTAAGCCTCATAAACGTCTTGGGTTAAATTCATACATAGGTACATTAAAAAGCCAGTATTCTGATAATTAGTTACTTCCGAATATTTTAATATTCAGATTTTTGTGGTTTATTAGTTTTTTAAAATTCAGAAGTTAGTACCCCGCCACACGAGTAGATAGAAACGCTGCGTTTGGGAGTCAAAAGCGCACTTGCCCGCGCGACCTTGTCTCATCTATATGCGGACGATATCGCAGGAATAAATAATATTATGTTACTAGTCGAATATTATGTACCTTTTGTAACGAACTAACCTAAGTATATTGATAACTTAATTATTAGGTTAGTAGTTCTGTAGTTAAGTTATTCATCTCAATTGGATGTTATTATTTTTTTCTTTTTTTGGCACAGAGCGAGGGAATCAGCTCTACAGGCACAACCGCGCACCGACCGCCTCCTTTACGGTTGCCGAATGGGGTCCAATCACAAGTAAGTATTACGTTGTTATAAGTAATATTTCCCAAACAAACAGCGAAATATTTTTCGTGCAGCGTTTGTCTCATTCACATGGTTAGGTATAATACGCAGTTAGTATTTTATTTACCAATGTGAAACAGCCTTATTTTATTTGCCTTCATTCATAATTCTATAGTTATAATTTTAAAGTTAAATAAATAATTTGGTTAAAATGCTAATAACCATAAGGTTAATGCAAATCTAAAGCTATTAGTTACCTAAAGTATCATATTCTTAATTCTAAAGGCGTCATAAAACTCGTAAATCACAGTTTCTCAAAGTCACGGATTAATATTTTATACGGGCTCTCGGGGTGACTTTAAGAAAGAAGGCGTAGCATTATTTTCTTATTAGATAACTGCGAGTTCGCCTTAAAAGATAAATAAAACATGAGACACCTATGAATTTTCCCCCTATCTTAATGGAAAACTGGGGAAAGCCTCCGCCGAGCGTTGACAAAGCAAAATATATTAGGGAGGGAAATGAAAGGAGCATCTTTTTTGTACTATAACCCTTAAAATATTAGAAAAACTATGTCATGTATGTCGAATTTTGATGACTATATCATGAATGAAAAATTTGTATTTAAGTTCACTAATGTTAAATTTGAATTATGAAATAGTCAGTCTATTAAAACATCTTACGAAAGTTTTTTTCTGTGTTTTTTTCTTGGTTTGATAAGTGAATAAAACGAAGAAAAAAAATTAGGAGAACCAAAAGAAGTACATTTCTATGGCATTTCTAAATCCCAATTGTACTGGAGTCTGGAACTGAAGTCTTAATTTTACTTTTATTAATTTAATTCTAAATGTAGGTTATTATAGAAGGAGGTACGGCATTAGCGCGGCTTGGCACGACTTGGTTCTGTATTTCAGAGACGCTAACTTCCGAACTTAGGCACCTAAAATTCGTTTTCAAGACGGGCGCAACCCTCGTGACCTAGAAACTGGCTTGTACAATGTTTTACAAACAATATTACTGTGTACTAAGTTACTGGGGCGCTACTACCATCTCATAGAGCAGTATTACTTCAAAATGTCAGTTTTATGTAAAGCACCTTGATGCCCCTAAAATAAGGATTATAATTATTCTAAAACACGAACGTTTAACAATATTGAAACAGTACGGCTTTGGGTGATGATAGTGTGCTCCCTGATCACGTAACACAGTTCTAGACATAAAGCTCTGGGCAAACACGACGCGTGAGGGCAGTGTCATTCACGTGTCATACGCGTCCTAGAAGTTGTACTAGAAGGAACTAATTATTATGTTTGTCAGCTCAATGGATTTCTCATGACTTCCAAAATATATCAATTGAGTTTAATAAATGGCAATTATGGTGGAAATGGCAAACATAATATATTATTATAGATTACTAGCTGATGCCCGCGACTTCGTCCGCGTGGTTTAAGTTTTTTTTATTCCCGCGGGAACTTCCTAATTTTCCGGGATATAAAGTAGCCTATGTCACTCTCCAGGTCCTGAACTTTGCGCAATACCCATGCCAAAAATTACGTCGATCCGTTGCTCCGTTGTAGCGTGACTGAACTACAAACAAACACACTTTCGCATTTATAACATTAGTATGATTATATAAAAAACTATATGATATTAACACATTCACTATAATAATAACTGTTCAGCCGTTCTGGTAATTTTAAGGTGATTTTAGTTTTTCATGAACTTAAGCTATTGTATAAATCGCTTAAAAATATTGTACCTATTGCCCGATAACAATCAGTGTACTGTAAAAATAAACTTAATTAGAACCGTAAAATTATAGTCACAAAGTCGTTTATCAAACGGCGAATGAATAATCGGATAAAAGCTTAATCGTTTGACATGCTAAGTAGCAATAATGTTACCGTAAAAATATATATTCACCCGGTTTTCTGCAAAATTGTTGAAATTTTACGATCAAGTGACGGCGTCTTATCGCGGTTTTATTTTTCCGTTTAGCGGTTGTAACTCTATTTTATGTCTGTAGTTTTATTGAATTTGGGTACATAAGGTGGTAATACATCCAAGGTTACCCTGAATGGTTAAGATAAAACAAATCCTGTTGTTTTACCTGCAACTTTTAAGAAAAAGTACAATACACGTTGTATTTTAATTTTTATCCACTACAAGTTAGCCCTTGACTGTTCTCACCTGATGGTAAGTGATGATGCAGTCTAAGATGGTACCGGGCTAACCTGTTTGGGGAATATTAAACCCATACGGTATGGGTTACGGTAAACCGATTAGGGGTATGATTACTCTCTTGATCGGTTTCTACACGGCATCGTACCGGAACGCTAAGTCACGTTTTACAGCCACGGCTGAAGCCTCCCACCAGGCCAGACCAGAGAAAATTTAGAAATTATAAATTTGACCCTGCCGGAGATCGAACCCGAGACCTCCCGCATATAAGGCAACAGCGCTCGCCACTGCGTCAAGCAGATCGTCGTCGTATTTCACCTAATGCACAGCTTAGTACCTGTACAGTTAAATCTCGGTAGATCTAGTTACAGTCTTAAATTTAAGCCTGAACATAATTTTTTTTCTTTTTTATAGAACGCCATCGACAGTAGTCAGCCTCCAATAGAAAGTATATTAAAGGTAAGACCCCTATCACGTTCTTCTAGGAGAGCGACAAAAGCGACACGACGCGTTACGACGCCATAGAAAATGACAAAATCGTCTGCGCGACAACGTAAGCCACGTGAAGGGTCAGCTACTATTTGATACTGACCTGTCGCGTCGTATAGAGTCGCGGTGTCGCGTTTGTCGCTCACATAGGACAACGGGTAAGTATTTAACATATAGATACTTATCGTAACTGCACTACTACACTGAGAAAAAAGACCTTCCGAAATACGGAAGGTATTACCGTCCCTTTTGACTCAGTAGGAAATTTACCTTTCAACTTGGAAGGATATTATTACCGTCCAAACAATGTCTGCCTTCTATTTTGGTGGGTAATACGTACCTTCCAAATTTCGGTCGGAAATTCCTACTGAGTCAAAAGGGAAGGTAATTTTTGGAAGGAAAATAAATGACGGTAAATACATACTTGGTCATATTTGTTCGGTAAATATAAATAACCTTCCAAATCTAGAAGGTAAAGACATAATATTACCTACCTAAGGCGAAGGCGAATACGGAGCGGGCTTTCCCCCCCCCTGGCGCATGCTCTGCTATGCGCTTTCAATGAATGTCCCAACTAGGTGCAGGAAGCACCATTTGCCACGATGCAGGTACCGATACAAGAGGACTTGGCGATATATATGTGTTTGACCGGCGCCACCCTACACCGCGAGTCAATATACGCGTAGCGACATCTAGTGGTCGGGTCGGGTACTACATTCGGTGTTACAATTTATATTTAATAAAACTTATTCGTTTTCCTTCCGATACCGAAATATTCCAATTTGTTTGGAGAGATATTATCATCTAATTTAGAAAGATGTTCCTTGTGTTATTTTCTCCATATGTGATCCATCTAATTTGGATGGTAATTCCTTCCAGCGAGCCTTTCGAATCCCTTCGTTTTTGATGGAATAGTAATGTCACTTCATTTCCTACTAAATAAGAGGGTAAATATCCTTTAATTTCGGAGGGTAAATATGCGTTTTCCTTCCGACACTGTTCCTACCGAAAAATTAAAATTGATTTAGAAGGATATTATCATCTAATTTAGAAGGATACTCATTGTGTTATTCCCTCCAAGTGTGATCCATCTAATTTGGATGGTAGTTCCTTCCAGCGAGCCTTTCTAATCCTTTCTTTTTTGATGGAATAGTAATGTCAATTTATTTCCCACTAGTTAAGAGGGTAAATATCCTTCAATATCAGAAGGTTAGCTGCGTTTTCCTTCCGACAACTTTGGATTTGAATTCAGAAGGACATTAACATCTAATTTGGAAGGATAAATTTGGGAGGAATTATTATAATGCATCCTTATTTAGTAGGAATATTTAGCTGGAAGGAAATTCCTTCTTGGTTAATTCCTTCCAACAAATTTCCTTCCTTTATGTTCTTCCGTATTAGACGGATAAAATTCATTACCTTCTAAATATCGGTAGGAATTTGGCAGTTCCCCAATTTTGGAAGGAATCGGTTTTAGAAGGTAAAAATCGGAAGGTAAACAAGGAAATTTTTCTCAGTGTACACCTAATATTATCGCGATATTCCCTCCACTAAAGTGACCGACATAGCTCTTAAGGAGGCCATACATGTAAGGTTTTGCATGATGGTTTTAGCCGTACATGCATAACCGACAGGCATAACCGAGTTTCATTTAAGGAGGCCATACACGTAAGGGTTTGCATGATGGTTTTAGCCGTACATGCATAACCAACAGGTATAACCGAGTTTCATATAACACATACACGTCAGGGTTTGCATGCACAGTTTTGCCATAAACTCTCAGTTGGAGCTACGTGACGAACTGTGAAGGACAGTTCTAAGTACTGTGTACCGTGTACGGTATACCAAACTTAACAATGGACGACGGCGATGTGATAGCTATACTTGGCATAACAGTTGTTCTACAGAACAGAAAAAGAAAAATCATCGTATTTTTTTTTCTCTCGTCTAACGTTACTTACCTACTACGTAACGTACTAGTGGTTCGCCCCGAACTGAGACCTCGCAGTATCCATAAGATAGTTTTAACTATATAATATTGTAATAGTTAACTTCCGAGCATGTCTAGATGCGCGCTCATATTTACGTTCATAGACATCATCAGTACTATCAGTAGGCTATTTTTTAATTCCACGTAAGATGGTGCTAACGTCTATATTATTTGTAAGCACAAACGAATAAACTTTAACAGAGCGCCATTTATTGACATCATTGTGAAGTTCTGTTAAAAATACTGAAGCTCATTAAAAATTAAATAATAATTAGTAATTTCGTTTTCTTATAATATTTATCTAATTTTATATACATTTTATATGGTACTATACAATTGTACAGGATATAATTCAAATAATTGATCAAGTTTCAGCCTCATCCTTTCAGAAAATTGAGAGTTCTAAGGTCAACTTTGGACGTTAGAAAATCTCCACTTTGAAAGCCCCCCATTTCGTCAATTTTACAACAACAAACTGAGAACTGTGCAGGCAAGCTCGCCGGACGCCACACACGCTCGGTCATGCTCGCGCGCAAACATAACCGAGCGGCAAAAAATATCAATTTTGATATTTGCTTGGTTGCATGTACATGCGCCGATGACTGTACAGTTTTATCACATACACGCTAGGGTTTGCCTGTCGGTTATGCATGTACGGCTAAAACCATCATGCAAACCCTTACGTGTATGGCCTCCTACACATACACGTTAGGGTATGCATGTACAGTCTTGCCATAAACTCTCAGTTGGAGCTACGTGACGATCTGTGTAGGACAGTTCTAAGTACCTACTGTGTACGGTATACCAAACTTAACAATGGACGACGACGATGTGATAGCTATACTTGGCTTAGCACTTGTTCTACAGAACAGAAAAAGAAAAAGAGATCGCACTGAATGGTGTAAACGCTGGTTATTGAAAAGAAAGCAATTCTCTCATGTAAATTTAATAAATGAATTGAGATTTACACCAACAGATTACAAAAATTATTTACGAATGGATGAAAAACTTTATTTGAAACTGTTATCATTGATCACTCCGTTTATACAAAGACAAGATACTGTTATGAGGAAAGCAATATCAGCACATGAGAGACTAGCAGTAACATTAAGATTTCTTGCAACAGGAAGAACATACGAGTGTCTTAAATATTCTGCTATTATATCACCTCAGGCTTTAGGCCGAATAATACCAGAAACATGTGATGTTATTTATGAAGCTCTGAAAGGGGAATACCTACAGGTGAGTTAATAATTAAAACCAAATTCTAATCGTTAGACATCTTTAATAATACTTGGCTTAATTAACCAATTACATATTTAAATCAATTCTGAATTAAAATTTGAATAAAATGTTGCTGTTGTTGCTTGTGTG
Organism: Erebia ligea; assembly: GCA_917051295.2. Taxonomy (NCBI): domain Eukaryota; kingdom Metazoa; phylum Arthropoda; class Insecta; order Lepidoptera; family Nymphalidae; genus Erebia; species Erebia ligea. Next base: position 8,970,537 of record OU785241.1, read on the forward strand.
TCAAATTCTTCATGTAGTTCTGGTGAGGGCTGACGTTGTGGTGCAGGCGAAGTAGTTTGTTGTGGAGTGTTATATTGTTGAATCGGAGATGCGCAGGGCTGACTTTGCGGTGCAGTAGAAATCACGTAACTTTGCTGTTGAGTGTTATATTGTTGAATCGGAGATGCACAGGGCTGACTTTGCGGTGCAGAAGAAATCACGTAACTTTGCTGTTGAGTGTTATATTGTTGAATCGGAGAAACGCAGGGTTGAATATGGGGCGCAACAGTAGCGGTGTGAGTATACGGTTGTGTATATTGTTGAATTAGTGAGGGCGATGGACTTGGAGTTCGTGAGAGACTAGGAGTTGGTGAAGAAACAGAAGTTAAACTTCGACGATTCAGAATTGCTTCGGTATTCAGATTGCCCATCTCGGCATCGAACAGGGTGTCATTAATTAACTTCTCCGCAATCAAGCGTTGACGCTTGTCTAAAGATCTTAATTTCATTGCGATAGATCTTCCCAAAAGATCGTACCGATCTTCTGGTGCTGAAGCAGGAGCAGGACGCTTAAAATGGTCTTTCACGGATAATAATATATCAGTGGTTAACTGATCTTGCTCTGTCGTTTTCTTTCTTCCCGGTCTAGTAGAAGGTAATCGAGTCTTCTCAGGTAACGTAATATCGTCTGTATTACCAGCATTAGCAGCAGCATTTTCTGTATTATCTATGGTATTTTCAACTGAGTTGTCGGCATCCTATAACAGTACAAAATAATATTTATTATTTAGTTTCCAGATTCATCGGATAAATGGAAGGAAATCGCACAACTTTTTGAAGAAAGATGGAATTTTCCTCACTGCTTGGGTGCCATCGACGGAAAACATATTGACATAGTTCCGCCATCTGATAGTGGATCTTACTACTACAATTACAAAGGACGACATAGCATGGTTCTTATGGCAATAGTTGATTCCAAATACCGATTTCTATTAGCAGATTTTGGTACAAATGGAAGAGTTTCCGACGGAGGTGTTTTGCTGAATACAACGTTTTTTGAAAAGCTACAAATGAAACATTTAAATATTCCAAACTCCGAACCGATTCAACACAGTTCAAAGTGTTTGCCATATGTATTTGTTGCTGATGATGCATTCCCGTTGAGACCTGACATGCTAAAACCATATCGACAAGCGGATTTGAGCAACTATGAAAAAAAAATTTTTAATTATAGATTATCTCGTGCAAGGAGAATAGTTGAAAATGCTTTTGGCATACTGGCATCAAGATTTCGCATTTACCATACACAAATTAATTTAGAACCAAACAATATAGAAAAAGTGGTGATGGCTACATGCGTTTTGCACAACTTTCTAATGGAGCACGCTCCTAATTCATATGCACCTCCAAGATGTTTTTATCGAGAAAATGTAGATGGTGGAACTGTTGTTACCATGGGCTACGATACCACACGTTCAAACATAGAAAATTTACAAGTACAAAATCGAGGAAATGTCCTGAATGATGCAAAAAAAGTCAGACTAGAATACCAATCTTACTTTGTCAATGAAGGCAAAGTACCTTGGCAGGACAGTTACATTGAAATGTAATATATTTCTTTTATTTTTATGTAGTGATATTGTTTGATGAATAAATGCAACCTCACCGCTTAAGAGTTGTTTATCTTATTCAATCTATGTAGGTAGGTACCTACAACTATGAACTACGTTGCAAAAAAAACATAGGTAGGTATAGATAGACGACCACACATCAAGCATAACAAATTGCCTTCGAGAGTACCCATACTTATCTCACTGTAACAGAAACCGAAACGGTATTGATAGGGCGTTTCTTCATTGGACGGCCCGGCCCGGCACCGGCACCGACACCGACAGTATTCAACGACACGACACCGGCACCTACATTCTTCATTGACCGACACCGACACCGACAAGCTGCGAGCCGCGTGAGCCAAGAGCGATGGCAGCGTATAACAAATTGACGACCTCCGTGGCGCAGTGTGTAGCGCTGTTGTCTTAACGTGCGGAGGTCCCGGGTTCGATCCCCGACAGGGTCAATTTGGGAATTTATAATTTCTGAATTTTCCCTGGTTTGGCCTGGTGGGACTGGGAGGCTTTGGCCGTGGCTAGTTACCATCCTACCGGCAAAGACGTGCCGCCAAGCGATTTAGCGTTCCGGTACGATGCCGTGTAGAATCCGATTAGGGGTATGGGTTTTAATAATAACTGCGTGGCCCTAACAGGTTAGCCCGCTACCATCTTAGACTGCATCGTCACTTACCATCAGGTGAGATCGCAGTCAAGGGCTAACTTGTAGTGGATAAAAAAAAAATATATTTCTTGTATTTATTATATTTGAGACGCAAAAAAAGAACTACCTATCAGTAAACGGTTTTGGGCGCATCCAATTATAAAAGTAAGATATATAGACGGCGTGTATTACAATTGAAAAACTAACCAATAACCTGGATAAGTTTTTCAATTATTTCCGTATTAGTAAAGCAGCTTTGATTATTTACTAATGAACTTGATCGAAAAATGCAAATGAATTGTGTACTAGAGCGACGCGGTCGCGGGGCGGGGTCACTGATCACGCCACTCGCACGCCCACATCGACGTTTGTATGCGTACACAACACATGCGCAACGATGCCGGCCCGACATGTCGGTGCCGGGCCGGCCCAGTGAGACAGCGTGCCATACAACTTCATACAGCGTCCACTAATGTCGGTGTCGGTGCCGGTCCGGGGCCGGGCCGTGCAATGAAGAAGCGCCCATAGTGTAATTGTTTGTGGTCGGCTGTACCTATACACTACAACATAAATAATTGACTAATTTATACTTACATTGGAATCATTCTCATTAATATCCGAAATGTTAGATCGCGAGCTGCGAGGAACATCTTGATCTCCATCTTGATAAAATCGAATAATTCAAAGTACCACAGTGTTGGTTTATAAATGTCATCAGATGATGCTCCCGACTTCACAGATTCATCGTATTTTTTTTTCTCTCGTCTAACGTTACTACGTAACGTATTAATTTTTTTTATTACATCTTCTTTTGTAGCAGTGGGCTCCAATTCCTTGTACTTAGTTATCAATTTCCCGTATGCAACCGATCGTTTGTCTCGGTCGTGATATTCTTTACACTTTACGTGCCAAAGACAAGGTTCCGACTTATAAATTTCTATGAATTCTTCTAATATGGCATTGCGCTTGCGACTCGCCATTTCCAAACGATGCGATGGTGCGCGCGCGCGTCTTTCCACCGTCGCAGATAATAACAAACTGAGAACTGTGCAGGCAAGCTCGCCGGACGCCACACACGCTCGGTTATGCTCGCGCGCAAACATAACCGAGCGGCAAAAAATATCAATTTTGATATTTGCTTGGTTGCATGTACATGCGCCGATAACTGTACAGTTTTATCACATACACGCTAGGGTTTGCCTGTCGGTTATGCATGTACGGCTAAAACCATCATGCAAACCCTTACGTGTATGGCCTCCTTTAGGGCCGGCACGCTGAAGTGGCAGTGGGCTGGTCACGTGTGTCGGAGGACCGATGGACGTTGGAGTCAAAAGGTCCTCGAGTGGAGACCGCGTCTTGGTAAGCGGAGCGTAGGGCGCCCCCCAGCAAGGTGGAGCGATGATATCCGGAGGGTTCTTATCTTAAATCTGGTGGAGTACAATCAGTCTCCATTTCACTCTCTGAACCGTTGGAAACCATTTTAATTATTATTAAATTTATATTTATTAAGTATGTAAATAACAAATCAAGACGAATTTTCAGCTTTGCCGCCAATTTTTTTTTATCATCTGTGCCGACAAGCAAACGCATTTAAGGCTATACAGCCACGTAAACGCAATTTGTACTAAGCAAAGAGACTATGGTATGCCAAGAATGACAAAAGAGATCCGATCAAATAGTATCTAATAACCCCAACGCTCCTGCAATGGATTTGATTTTCTTTGTCCGAAAATTCGATACTTCGCGTATTCTTTTTTCAAAATAATGACAATATTTCCATGCATGTTTGAGAAAACCTTATTATTTGTCATCCAGGAAATGAAGTCACTCCCCACACCACTGTCGGTGATTGCAGCCACGCCGAGGAAAGAACTGGAGAACAAGTTCATCTTCAACCACTTCACCAATAGGGTAAAAAATAGATTATTTATTACGACGTAAAATAATAATTATTACATCAGGGGGCATACTACCAATGCTTAAAGTCGTATTATTTTAATATTGGAGATTAATTCTGTAATCTACAATCTCTAAACTAAACCGAAATAATAAATAAATAAATAGTCATTTATTTCAGGCATTATTGTCACCCATTGCAAATTTAAATTACAAATACATTTAAAAAAAAAATAGTAAAAAATAGTTAAAATAAGGTATAAATAATGATATAAAACAAATAAAATGACAGCATTAAAAATATTGCTAACCCTTTTAATAATATTCCCTGCGGAAAGGGGCAGATCTAGATTAAAGCTGTCATTTTAGTTTAGTTAAGAGATTGTGTTATACAAAATTGGCTACACTGTTGACGTTCGTCTTTTAGAATCATAGTCCTTATTTTAGGGACGTCAAGGTACGTGACATAAAACTGTCATTTTGAAATAATATTGCTGTAAGCGATGGTAGTAACCCCCAAGTACTAGTTATAAAGTACATTTAAAAACCTCCTTGAGATCCTCCTCCTTTTTGGAAGTCAGTTAAGAATGAGGAACTTTCCAGCCTACGTTCCTTTAAAACATCATAGGTGGCGCTTTTATACACACTATATAAGACAAGTATATGAGAGTGCAAATGAGGTGGTATAGTACCTTAATCTAATGCTCTATGCTCTTTGCTCGGATTTTTACGAAGAAAACTAAGGCCAGTCACTCACGTTTTTCGTGTTTGCATCCAATAAATATTATAAGAAATATTTTTTCTCATCTCTGAAGCACATTTTGATGAGATAAAGTGATGAAGTCCATCCGCAGCCACTCGAAAAGTCATTAAAAAATATTCTTTATACATATTGGCCGCATGATAGTTATCTTCATGTTCTGCTATAGAACAGCCCCCGATTATGTAAGAAATAAGAATGGCCGATCAAGTCATGTAATTTAATAAGTCTATGGATCGAATCGTAAAAGTTCGGCGTCAAAGTAAAAGAAACCATAACAGCATTTAATTAGAGCTCAATTTCGTGTATCCATCTGTGTGTTTCGTGAATTCATCTTGAGTTTATTTTTTTATTTTTTATTCAGGGTATTATTAATTTAATTTTAGACACTTAATATTAAAGCATTCCCTGTTTTGATTTGATTGGTTATACGGGTAGTAGTGAAGGCTTAGTATAATAAACACTAATTTAAAGTTGGTTTTTTAAGCAAATTTATTTATTAAGATGATTTTATTTTTGTTTTTGATTTTAAATATTTTATTTAAGTATTTACTTGTACTACGAGTAGCTTGTAATATACAGTGACGGTCCGTGACGTCTCGGCCCCTCCTGAAAATCAGCGTTGCGGTATGTCCGGTGGGTACATACCTACCTTTCATGCTGTGGCACAGGCTGAAGAGGTGGCCCATTGACCACATTTACTTTTAAGTATGTACACAGTGCATAGGTACTGCATTTAATTAATTTTTTGTAGGTACTACTGATTAATTTTATGTAAACTGTTGGTCAATAAAAATTTATTTATTTATTTATTTATCCATTCTCATACGTTTAGGGTATCGTGTAAACCGATGACCTCCAGCCGAATATGGCTTATAAAGTTATAAAAATCTTTATTTCAGGGGGCTCTCAAAGAAGCAAATGCGAAGTAAAATATTTTTTATAGCGTTACATAGGGTTGCGGACATATCATTTTAAAGATAATTAGGAATAGAGTCCAAAAATATTTTTTTTTAATTTTTTTTCCTAAAATTGACGAAAATAGGGGTCTTTCAAATTAGAGATTTTCTAGCGTCCAAAGTTGACCTCAGAACTCTCAATTTTCTGATAGCCTGAGACTAAAACTTGATCAATTATTTGAATCCTGTACTTGAACAACAAATTCTAAAATTAGATAAATATTATAAGGAAACGAAATTATTTAATTTTTAATGAGCTTCAGTATTTTTAACAGAACTTTACAATGATGTCAATAGATGGCGCTGTGTAAAAGTTTATGGATACCGCGAGGTCTCAGTTCGGGGCGGACCACTAGTATTAGTCGTCTTCAATATCCAGGAGTATCGGTATCCAAATATCGTAGCCAGGTCTTCAATATGCAGGAGAATCGGTGTCCAAATATCGTAGCCAAGTCTTCAATCCGCAGGAGAATCGGTGTTCAAAAGTCGTAGCCCGCTGTCTTCAATATGCAGGAGAAACGGTATCCAAATGTTATAGCCAGGTCTTCATATACAGTGGTAATCGGAGTCCAAATTCGCGCAGTTCGATATAAAGCAGAAAGATATAAATTTAATTCGACGAATTCACACAACCGTATCGCAAAACGAAATAGCGAGTGCCTGGCCTAAAATTTCATAAATTGACTTGAGTAGTTATCTTCGTAAAAAATTCGAGCAAAGGGCGTCAGGCCATAGAGCATTAGATTAAGGTACATACCACCTCATTTGCACTCTCATATACTTATATAGTGTGCATAAAAGCGCCACCTATGATGTTTTAAAGGAACGTAGGCTGGAAAGTTCCTCATTGGTCAATATCTATTACTTAAACATATTGCATTCTACAGGTGCAAGAGAATCCTCAGCATGCGACCAACGATCTCAAACAACCCCTCACCAAACCTGGTAAGTATTTATTTAATTTTATCAATCGTATATTGTATGTATGAGCCAGCGCCAAAGCAACCTAAGTAATTATATAATTTATTCTACTAGTACGATAGTGACGTTGACAACCCTAAGCCACACGGCCTAATTGGCCACCTTAGCCGCGCGAAAAGCTTCGACTTGACTGTTAATGAACCCAAACGTACGTTAATGCCCGCCAATCCGCATTGGAGCTGCGTGGTGGGTCTAAGCTCTAATTCCCTCTCTCCTAAGAGAGTGGAGGCCTGTGCCCAGCCGTGGGACATTAATGGGCTGTAGTGGTGGTGGTACGTTAGTGGCGAAAGACTCATAATATTTTGATATATGTAAGTATACCTACTAAATTATTATCCTCGTGACTAAATTATAATCTATATATATAAAATTCAAAGTCCTGACTGACTGACTGACTGACTGACTTATATATCAACGCACAGCCTAAACCGCTGAGGCTAGAAACTTGAAATTTTGACAGTAGGTTCCTTTTGTGACGTAGGCGCTCACTAAGGAAGGATTTTTCAAAATTCCACCCCTAAGGAGGTGAAATAGGGGTTGAAAGTTTGTATGAAAGTCCTTCATTTCTCAAGTTATATCCATGAAACTTGGTATATGAGCTACCGGTTAAAAATTAAGAAATACGTATTTCACAGTTTTTGAAAATTCTACCCACAAAGGGCTGAAATAGGGGAGTAAAGTTTGTAAAAAAGTCCTTAATTTTACAAGATATTTTTCAAGTTATATCTACGAAACTCGATATTTTGGCTTTCGGTAAAAAATAAAAAAGCATGTGTGTCAAAACATTTAAAAATTTTACCCCCGAACGGGTTAAATAGGGGTTGAAAATTTGAATAAAAGCCCGTCGTTTTTCAAGTTATAGCCCTGAAACTTGGTATTTGGGCTTCCGAATTAAAATTATGAAATACGTATTCCACAATTTTGAAATTTCTATCCCCAAGGACGTTAAATAGAGAGTTTGTCCTTCAATCACGCCGCACCAGAGCAACGGATCGATGTGATTTTTTGCATGGGTAGGTATAGTTGAGGATCTGGAGAGTGACATAGGCTTCTTTTTATCCCGGAAATGAAGGAGTGCCCGTGGGAATTAAAAAACTTATGCCACGCGAACGAAGTCGCGGGCGTCCTCTAGTTAAGGGATAATTTGTGCTGGACAATAAAAATGATACCCCTGACATGAAGATTCGACTATAAAACTCAAAAGGCCCATTTATTTAGCCGCGGCCTAATTGGGCCACCATGACAGGGCCGTGAAAAACTTTCGAGTCGACGTTGAATAAACGTTTACCATACGAAGAAATACACACGTAGGTTTATACATTTACACACACTGTTATACACTTACCCGTACTGTGCTCTATTTTCTTTCATTAATTTCAAGATATAGTAATAGTATATGTAGTAATATAGTAAGATTTGACATCCCTAGCCCAAAGACACGGCGATAAAAATTCAAAAGTCCTATTTAGCCGCGGCGCCACCATCCGCGCCGCGAAAAACTTCGACTCGACTTTGAATGAACGTTTGCCCGCCGAAGAAACTTGTGTGATTTGGTTTCATTTTTATTGACAACTAGCTCATGTTGGATGGATGTTTGTTACTCAATCACGCCCCAACGGCTGAACGGATCTGGATGAAATTTGGCACAGAGATAGATTATAGTCTGGAATAACACATAGGCTACTTTTTATCCCGGAAAATCAAAGAGTTCCCGCGGGAACCAAAAAACCTCAATTCAAGCGGACGAAGGCGCGGGCATCATCTAGTAGGTACATAATAATGTTAAGTATAACTTCTAAAATTACAATTATGCATAAAATTTGATGTCTATCCTTTTTTGTTTGCAAAGTAATAAATATCTTATATCCCAATTAATATTTTGTATCATACAAAACGCATTCAGCATCTTTCGAAGCAGAAAATTCTTAAGAAAAGGAAGGCAAAAGAGTGAACTTTAGTTTTTGTTTTCTTTCTTCACTTTAAAGCTCTCGCAACTTTAAAACCGCTAAAGGCTGCCTTAAACTGCAAAAGTGCTACCTACTTTTGAATCTTTTTTAATGGAAAACTTTTCTGAACTGAATTTGAAACTTTTGTAAATGGTCTGTGTTACATTTTTACGCTCGATGCAATAATAATTATGATCTCTACATATAATTAATCAACTAGCGTATGCCTACGGCTTTGCCTGTTTCGTCTTTCTTACTGGAAATCAAAACGAAAACGAGTAATAACCTGCTTTAATTTATTTGTTCGTTTATGTTAAATTACTTAATTGTTTCTTTTTAAATGCCAATCACCAATCATTATTTTTAATTCGAAACCTATACAAACTATAAAAGTTGTATAAAAAAAAATTAACTTTGATTTAATATTTACTAACGTATAACCGGTATCGTTAATTATAGAAATAGTGAACTTTAAAATATGTACGAGTATTTTTAATGTTTTAAACGCTAATTAAGTTAGGTATAGTAGATCCAAGCAGTCAGAAAGGTATATAGATATTTCATTTGTGAAGTAGTATCTTTTTTAATAAATCAAACTAACCTTTATTTACATTTGCAAAGCATGGCGACTCAAAATAGCTCACGGCTTGTCCAACCAACTTCAACCTTATTACCAAAGAGCACAAAGTGGAGTTTAAATTGTTTTTAAAAAAAGACGATGCGCCTCGGCTCCCATTCGCTCTGCAAATATGCGCTCTATCTTACAAAAATAAATTTTGAAGGATTCCAAAACGTTAAAATAGTGAACGCATGCTGAGTAGGTATATCGCAATTTTTATCCGATATCGATAATATTCAAAAAATAAGGCAAAAAAAAAAACAATGATAAAAACAGAACACATTGCGTTACGGTCGAGTGCGCGAGGAAATAAAAGTTAGAATGAATTATTAAAGGCAGTTTACACGTATCGCGGGCACAGATCGCCAGCGCCACCTGTCGGCGACGCGTATAAATCGCAACAATAAAAAAGTACGAGTTGGACTTACGCCTAGAGGGTTCCGCCGCCTTAGGTACCATTACAGTTTCATTTTAAGCATAGTTTCTTGCTGTTAGAAAGGGCTTTTCGAATTTGTGGCAATAACTTACACGGTTGAAAGCACTGTAAAATTAAATTGGAATAAAAACTTTTCTATTCCATTCTATTATATTTTATTTTTTCTACGCTACATAATTAGTCCATTCTAAGTAATATATTTATGTTATTATATGACACAAGTCTTTTTCGAACTTGAATAGCGCCTGAGACAGTTAAACAGACAAACGCACGGACAAGTAATTGAAAATTAAATTATTTATTTCACGTAGGACAAATTGTGCCACTTATGATAAGTAGTAAGAATCTACCACCGATTCTGAAAGCAGAACAGCTTTCAGAATCGGTGGTAGATTCTTAGAAGAACCGAAGAAGAAGAAACTCAGCAGTTGCTCTTTTTCAGGGGTTCCGTTTTTAAGGTTAAGTAACTCATTACAGAAAAATGTAACCCTTAATATAGGAATACTTTGGTCCTTAGCGGGTCTACGGAACTCTAAAAAGACTTTTAAAAAAGGGGCCGCGGCTCCTGACGTCGCATCGCGCGATAAACTCATAAAACAAACTCTGCCGCAGAAATATTTGCTGCGCTAACTGAATAATAATGAATATCAACGCACCCCGGTACCCGATGCCGCCGCTGCCGGTCAGGGTTGGCCATTCTCATTTGATTTTGCAAATATTCATAGTAATGACTATTATTTTTAGAAAAAAGAGTAGAGGGAGGCCAAAGAAAAGATGGATGGATTGTGTGAAAGAATATGCGTATAAAAGGGGTGAATAGAAAAAGGTTGACGGATAACAGAAGTGAGTGGAAGAAGAAAACATGTTGTGCCGACCCCACGTAACGTGGGAAAAGGGCAAGAAGAAGATTCATAGTAATGTAAGTATATTATATTCTTTACTCCAAACATAGAACGGCAAGTGCACGGTACTGGTAGAATCACGCGCGTTTGCAGGTCACAATTATTCTGCCGCGTCCTAGTAAGGACTTGATGACTATCTATACCCACGAATATAATAATAATATGCGCGGCATTCGACGCGCGGCAGCCGCGCATAATAATTGCTGCTTTATGTTTGGACACAGCTTAACAGATGATTCTGATTGACGTCCATACATACCTACCTACCACCGGCTCTACCTTCGTAATTCGTATACATCGCGAGTAGGTACATACTACATGGTAGAGTCCTGACATATCATAAGTGGCATTAGTTGTTGTCACAGATAACGGACTACATGAAATAAACATTTCATTTCATTTCACATAATTTTTTATTTTACTTTGTCGAGTCCGATGACTCTATAATGTAAAGATATAGACGAAACGCTTCCAGAAAAGTTAGGTAGTGCCCCGTCGTCTTGGCGGAGGCGCTACTGTGCCCCCAGATATATGGCTTCCTAAGACGATTTTAACTTATTACGATTTACGATTACGAATAACGAGTTACGATTTTCGGCACTGACAACTTTTACTGTGAGAATTGATGGAGAATACAAAAGCCTAAAAAATAAACATTAAAAAAACCACCAAACAATAAATTACACCAAAATCATGGAAAATTTGGCACGTATTGACTATTTATACAGGTGTTCTGAAAGTATAATAGGTATGCTAATTTTACTCTTGTTGACAGTTTATTTTTATTTAACAACCCTAGGCACTGTGTGCAACGGCTTATCTGTATTCCAACAAGTTTAGCACGCGATTTCATGCCTTGGCTACTTGAAATAAAAACTAGATTCCTCTGTACTTGTAGGAGACACAAAACTCGTTTTACATGTGACATATCTAAGCGGTTAAGCGCTAATGGAATTTCTGCAAAGCTGACTGAAACTGCGTTAACTAGCCAGTAGCCCTGTGGATTGTTCTATATTTTTGGTTTTAACTTTTTATTATTATTTTTGAGTTTATGTTTGACAGTCGTATCCTATACGGCTTTGATATTACAAGTTCACCAAGGGTTCTGATTAGTGATTATGTCACAGTAAATGTGTTAAAACTAGGATTTATATACAATTCCTAGAAAATGTATTAGGTACCTTATTAGTGATTATACTTCATTCGCTTTAGACGATGAACTTAGCCATACTGTATGGATTTCTTGGTGCAATTTTGCACATATCCGAGAAAGTGATTTCTTTTAATCCTTAGTTAAGTTAGACCTAGACTGCGATGTGGTAAGTGATGATGGAGTCCTAGATGGTAGCGGGCTAACCTTTGGGGGTGTGGACTGTGGACTGTGCAGGTTATATTACCCCTATAATCAGTTTCTAGTTTCTACACGACATCGTACTGTAACGCTAAATCGCTTGGCGGCACGTTTTTGCCGTTAGGGATGGTAATTACCAACTGCTGAAGCCTCCCACCAATGTAATCCATACTAATATTATAAATGCGAAAGTGTCATTCTGTGATCTGTCTGTCTGCCTGCTACGCTTTCACGGCCCTGTTCGACCAATTTGATGAAATTTGGTACAGGGAGAGGTGGTATCCCGAGGAAGGACATAGGCTTTTCATCCCAGAAAATTAATGAGTTCCCGCGGGAGTCAAAAAACTTTAATCCACGCGGACGAAGTCGCGGGCATCATCTACGTAGTAGTCAATAACTTCCACAGTTGATATTCTAGCAAAAGCTTTTGTACAAAAATATGACACAACCGATGACAAATCGAATAGGAATGCAGTATGCGCTGGCGAAAGCTTCACTCCACGGGTGGAATTCGGAAAGAATAGCTGAAAATTGCCGATTGTAATATTGCACCGGTTTTATTTTACGACTGCGAATATATAGAGCCACTTGAAATAGGTTGGAATAACTTTGGTACCTGCATGTGACGCGACGCCGGGGTCCGATTCACGAATTGGGGTGTCTCCACACTTATCCGGAACTGATTTATCGAACAACTGAGCAATGATTGAAAAAATAAGTTAATTCAGCGCTCGTATCATTATCAGTCACGAAATGTTAGACGCCCGTGCCGATTAAAGAAAATCATAGAATGTCGACGAATTTTTGAGACCACTCGCACTCGAAGTTCAAACTTCAAACTCTTGCAGTGTTAAACGATTGTTTTAACATTGAGAACTATGTCGATAAAAATGTACCGTCTAATGAATTGTGAAAACATCAATTCATCAATGTGATGAATTGATGTTTGTACTGCTCATATATTTTACTAGCTGATGCCCGCGACTTCTTCCGCGTGGATTGAAGTTTTTTGGTTCCCGCGGGAACTCTTTAATTTTCCGAGATAAAAAGTAGCCTATGTGTGTTCCAGACTATAATCTATCTCTGTGCCAAATTTCATCCAGATCCGTTCAGGCGTCATGAGTAATAAACGTCCATCCATCCAAACTTTCGCATTTATAATATTAGGATAGAATAGATATTAGTATAGATTCTTCTGCGAAGATATTTTTCCTTCACAATAATGTTATTATGTTAATTAAAAGTTATTTTTATCTATACCTACTATTGCATCCCTAGAATCCCTAGAATCTAGATATTCATACACTGTCTCCAAAAAAGTTTACACCATATCACGTGTATTTTTGCATTCTTTTTGCAGTAACTAGTTTAATAAAAAGAAAGCATAAATGTATTTGATTACATGTCCGAATAAGTGTAGAAGCACCCTGGGATTCGTTTTAGGCGTAAAATCACTATTGTCCTTTTTTGGCTGCGAGGGCCTACCTTTGCTCTGATACGGTCGGGACATGGATGTGTTGGTATTGGATTGATTGGAGTCGTTTGTTCGTTAACTTGTAACTATGTTAACTCAGCGTACGTCTGGGAAATGTAAACTCTATGGGGCTGTCGATTGAACTCCGTTAAAGGATTGCAAAATCACAATTGTCTATTCGGAAGATGAATATAGAGATAGATAGAACTGCCTCATTGGTCTAGTCATCTAGTGGTTAGCATGTTCGACTGCGCCCGACGAGGTCCCGGGTTGGATTCCCGGGTCGGGCCACAATTAAGTATTGCTATTTTCTGACTAGAAATTCTCAGTACTAGCCCGGAGATAGGGAGTTGGCGGTGTTTCACCCCAGTGCCTCGGAGAGCACGTAAAGCCGTGATCTCTCTCCAGTCGTGTCGGGTTTTCCGTCCCATCGGGCTATGATAATAAAGGAACAGAGAGTGCACCCGTGTTTGCGCACAAATGCTTGTGCACTATATAATATCTCCCGCGCAGATGGCTAATTTCTCTAGACATTGGCCGCCGTGGCCGAAATTCGGTCTGGAGGACACTATTATTATAGAGATAGATAACAAAGTAAAGTATGTTAAGTAAAGTAAGTTAAGTAAGTATGTTATTTTATAAAATTGTTTACAAAATTTAAAACAAAGCGATAATAATATTATTCCTGTCTTTTCCGATTTTATTAAATGATTTCACTAGTTTGGCTCTGTCCTATCAAGAAGGTATATTAACGAGTACATCGTAAGTACTCGGCTGTATATTAACAAATAGGTATTTCATCGGCACTCACTTTACTCGAATAAAATGCATGCTTGCCTTACATAAAAATTAAATAATTTGTGTAAGCAATGTCAATGTTACAACAAGTACACCGATTAAGAGGATCGTCTAGTGACGAAACGCGACGCGAGTAGGTATTTTCAATAATGCTATCTGTTTCACAACGCTTCGCTGCCTTCTCCGTATCGTGCGATAGAGAGAGTTGCAAGTCCAGTAGGCATATGCCTACATTTTATTCTTGAAATATTGTTTCGGGTGATAACGTTTTTACCCGCCCAAACGTTTACGAAATTAGACAATTTTGGTATCATTAGATTCAGTACACCTTAATCTAGGCTCGTAAGTTTTATTTTTTTATTATTTTAGTTTAACTAAATTTTAAAAAATTTAAAATTCTCGAGGAAGTTTTTAGGTCACAAATATGGATATTTAGACGCTAATAACTTTTAACATATGCCATATTTCTTTAAAATTAAAACGTACGAGCATAGTTCTTCATTGTATCTGCAACATTTCTAAAAATTATGAAAATTGGACAACATTTACGGGAAGAAAAACGTTATCGCTTTTTGTATGGAGATTTACAACTAGTTGATCCTCTTAAGTCGGTCAAACGTGTATAAAGTAATTTAAATTCCTCGATGAAAGAACCTAAACACGCGACCGCAAATGTATTTTTAAGTACTGCTTGCCTTCAATACTAAGCTACATTAAGTGGAGCTTCTGTCTTCTTGGATTAAGCATTCAACTTGCCATTAGGTATCTCTCTTGTTTCCATATCCATCTTATTTACTATTTACCATACTATACATACTATTATAAATGCGAAAGTTTGGATGGATGATGGATGTTCGTTACTCAATCACGCCAGAACGGCTAAACGGATCTGCATAAAATTTGGCACAGATATAGATTACAGTCTGGTATAGCACATATGCTATCCAGGAAAATTAAGGAGTTCCCGCGGGAATCAAAAAAACCTCAATCCACGCGGATAAAGTCGCGGGCATCAGCTAGTATATTTTATTTCTGTACACTTTTATGCGTTCCGCTGTTGTAAGTAAATCGTTATGTATGGTCAACCTAATAATTGTCTTATTTCCGTACATAACACAATTATTACTTCCGGCTTCACAGACCTTTATGAAATTTTTTGGAGAACTCTTAGGCATGCAGCTGCAGGTTTTCTCAATATGTCTTCATTCAACATTAAAGCAAGTGATATTTATATTGCTTTAAAACACATACAATTGGGTATTGACAACTAGTAAAATAAATTTATTTTTTAATGATTAATTAAATAGAGGATCTCCCGAAACTCGGAATATCTACGTACGTCCCCTGTTAATTTTATGTTTGATAACTATTTTAAATTATCGATTAAAGTAAAAAAGTGCGTTTACTTTTGATGACGTCACAAGTATTTCATACAAAATCCCATACTATGCGCGCGTTTTGACTAGTTGTCAAATGCCAGATTCCGAACCTGGGCCTGGGATTCGAACCTCGGACCCTCCGAATCGGATACAAAAGGCTATCACCGATTCACGTCTGTACATAGCCGTACCTTAATTAAACTCTGTATCCAATACAAAGATTCTTTGCCCCAAAATGCCTACTGAAATGATAAAATGTAGGCAATTATGGAGTTTGTCTTCGGCGAAACTCGGCAAAGTAAAGCGCCTTATAGATGGTATCGTAAGCCTCGGAACCGTTCGACGTAATGAATAAGTCAGTTTCAGAGATTTATTGAGGGCCACGCGGTACGGAG
Organism: Erebia ligea; assembly: GCA_917051295.2. NCBI lineage: Eukaryota > Metazoa > Arthropoda > Insecta > Lepidoptera > Nymphalidae > Erebia > Erebia ligea. The sequence continues at coordinate 8,986,683 of OU785241.1, forward strand.
GCCGGGCCCTCTCGTAAACAATTGACATTTCGCACGCTCCGAGCTACTCTACTGACTACTGACTACTGAGTGGGTGCTACAGTACTACAGTTTAGTGATCATATTGCTAGATTAAGCGGATTCCAATTTCTATGGACGTTTGACGACCTCCCTGGCGCAGCGTTGAGCGCTGTTGTCTTAACTTGCGGTCCCAGGTTCGATCCCCGATGGGGTCAATTTGCGAATTTATAATTTCTGAATTTTCCCAAGCCTGGGCTTCGGCCTTGGCTAGTTACCACCCTATTGACAAAGACGTGCCGCCAAGCGATTTGGGGTTCCAGTACGATGCCGTGTAGAAAACGATTTTGGGTATGGGTTTAATATAACTGCCATACCCCTAACAGTTTAGCCCGCCATCATCTTAGACTGCATCACTTACCATCAGCTGAGATCGCAGTCAAGGGCTATCTTATTACTTGTAGTGGAATAAAAAAAAAGATGATACCCGCGACTTCGTGCTGCGAAGATTTACATCAGTAGGTCTATTATCTTTTCTGTTGATTTCAGTTCTAAAATTCCCGTCCGGACTCTTTGATTTTCTGGGATTTAAAATAAATAAATGTCAATCTAGTAGGTCATATACTAGGTAAGTATATCTATACAAAAAAATCACGTCATAGCAATTAAGAAACCATATCGCAAGAACTAGTGGCTTACCAAATCAATTAGATTCAAGAATTAACATGTTAAATATTTATTTACCACAAACACCACGAATTGAGATCCTACAATATTTAATGTTAAACATTACAAACTGCAACTCTGTTGATTCTATCAGGCGTCCAGTTCGCAAGTTACAAATGAAAATGTCCCCGGATCCCTCCGCCAAAGATGTCCCGTTCAGTTCTGTGTTAATTTCCTCAAAGGCTTTAAACGAAACTTGTGTTTATTGCGAAGTTCTCGGCCCAAGCCTCATCTTCGTTTAATTAATACGCGTAGTTAGCAACCGCAGGCGTTCCCATCTTGTGATTTACTCTAGCATGAGTGAGGCAGCGCTTTGGTTTGGGGTCTTTATTAGGGGCCGATTGTACCATAGGCGGTTATCGTTAACGTTTAATTTGACCACCTAAAAAACCACTTAAAGCTTTTACTAAAATTTGACTTAACCTTATGCCATTCTTTTCATACGTTTGGTGGCGTATTTCATTGTGCAACTGACCCTTTGTATCGCTTTGATTAATTATTTAGTGAAAGATTTGTCAAAGCTTCTGTAAAGTCTACACTTGACATATCGTCTTTTAAGCAGTAGGTAATTTTGTACGAGGTTTGAGTGAATCACTCCTAGATAGCTCCTTATTATTCAACGGATTCTTGGATTTGCATTAGGGGTCAGGATCTGAACCTAATTCACTATTTAATTATGCCAGCGATTTCGTTCGCCTGGATTTACGCTTTTAAAATCCCGTGGGAACTCTTTGATGTCACTCTCCGCGTCTTTGGCTACTTATATTCATGCAAAAAATCAGGTCTATCAATTGCTCCGCTGCGGCATGGTTGAAGGACATACCAACAAACAAAGGCACTTTCGCATTTATAATATGGAAAGTGGTTTACTTATATTTATCTTTTCAAAATTAAACCTAAACGTAAAAGCTATGCTTATTTTTATCAAACGCATAAAATAAAACTTGCGTTGAAGCAAACTATCCACTCCACCGGCGAATGGAGCTCATTTTCTCGTTTTCATTACATTGAATTGAGAAGTTTTTAATGAAAGTTATATTTTATTGCGAGCTCTGTTCACTCCTCGCTGGCCAAGCGTCGTCTTCATTTAGTTTAATTATTACGCGTGGTTGGATAGTTACTGCAGTCTTTCTCTGTTCCGATTTAGTTTTCATTGTTAGTATCTCTCTCTAGTTGTTCCTTCATGGCTAATATTGCGATGAGCTGTACAGTGTATTACACCCAGTGGCGGTCGTGTCATAGACTTAAAATGTTACATCAGTTCTATACTATCAACTCTCTCTACTCTCTCAACTCTATATCTTCATACTATCAGCTCTATATATATAGCTATAGACAAATATAGATAAATGTGTTTTGTTTTTAATAGTTACAATCGTTATCGATCTGCTTCGAAAGGATCAAATAATGGCTTCTATGGACTTTTAACGGTTAGTAAAACATTTTTTCTGAACTGGTCTACACAATTTACATTGATTGTAAATTGTGTAATTTCAGAAGATGTTACATGCTCGCAAACCTTTTTATTAGATTGAACGTTTATCGGTTATCACCTCGGCAATTATAATTAATTATTATTATCGGAAAACATTCATCAAACGTCACATAAGCAAACAGATAACGGTAATTTGCTTGACTGTAGACAATTTAGCTTTCAATCATCGTCCATTGTTTCTTTACAACATTCGAAAGAAGTATTTGATTAGGAACTCGTTATTTTACTACGTCGAACTAGGCCATTTATTTACTATCTTACAAGATCATACAATTATGAATTTCTAATTTCCTCCAAAATGTAGCACACAAAATATGTAATTTGTGGTTAATAAACTTCCCACTCTTGAGCGAATGAAGCTTATTTTCACTAAGTTGTACCTATTCAAAGGCTTGATGTGAAACTTCACGCTTTTCAGTGGTATACCGAATCATCTCTTTATCAACTTTAGTGTGTAGCGTTTTCTTTGCCACATTCTCAGCCTTTCGCATCCTTTCTGCCAAATGAATATGCAAAGCCGCTAAGTGTCTTTGTAAACTTGGTCTTTACATGTTGCCTGCTTGCTTGGATTTAGCTTTCTTCTTTTTCAATCATATGCTACGTTAATACGAAATTGTTTAAGCTAGTTCTCGTCAATATCTCTTATATTAATTTATTCTCTGTAATTGGTTGATTTGATAGGTATAAATTTTGAGCATCTATTTGCAAATGCATATAACTTGCTAAGTATTGAAAAGGACATTGTAAATATGTATTAGAATTTCTAACTTCTAACTTCTGTTCTGCTGAATTTGTAAACATAAATGTAACTATCTAAAACCTTTCTCCATAAATATTATTCAATATTATTATTGAAACATTTAGTCATTATGTGTAGTGACTGTTTTTGGATACGTTAAATAAACATTTAAGTAGGAATATGATATGTATCTCTCCTTTTTGTAATAGGCATAACTTTATCCGTTGTTTATGTTTCGCATAATTATAATTGGTTGCTACTCCAAACTTTCGGCACAGTTTCTAAAGAGACGGCGTTTTCAGTTTTGTGAAATTACTCAAATGATTAATCCTCCTCAATGGCAGAAACTTAATTACGTTTCTGCGGCGCCGAAGGTTTTCTGCCGTATGATTTACATTGCTAATGTTTGATAATTATTATGCTGGTATGATAATTATTATTGCAAAAGCATTCATTTCTTTTTAAAATTATTATTTTTAAAATTATTGGAGCTTATTCAAGTTAGTTATTTGTTGTTTATTTACTTTGAGCTTATAGTCTCATTTTTTTTGTATTTTTGTGGGAACTCTTTGATTTTCCGCGATAAAAAGCAGCTTATATGTCATTACTCGTTATTCAGGTTTTTTAGCTATATCTATACAAATAATCACATCACATAACCATGACATTTTATAATATTTGTAAGATAGTGATTCTATAAGATGCATAAAATATTATTTAACTTGTGATCTTTTTGATGATCATAAAATTAATTATCAATTATCAATGGTTAATTTACTATCAATGGTTTCGAAACTCATTAGTAAATTATACGCGTTCATTTCCTACTATTATTGGTTTAATTTATTAATAATGAAGTGCAAATGAAATGAAACAGCAACTTAATTTAATGATAAGCGTTGTTCAAATATAACCGAGGCTGTGTTGCGTTATTAATATTTGCTTTTATATAAATAGCTTCAGTGAACATTTCATATTTAAATTGCAGCAGTTCACACGTCTGCTCACTGTACATACAGGCTGCGTTCACACAAAGCCTTTATCCGGTAAATAATATGTTTGCTACGGAACAAGAGTGAGCTAACTCAGAATCTTCAAATTTTTATTTAATTAAGTAAACGTTTCATTTTATTTAAATTGCAGCAGTTTACACGTTACCTCATTGTTCATATATGCTGCGTTCGCACAAAGCCTTTATTGTCCGGTTATTTCTTATTTTATCTTAAGTTAAACTGACATTTCCTAACTCCGAAATCAATTTCTCGTGGGACTAATTATTATCCCGATCTTTTTTGTGGTGAAAATAGCTCCTAAAATATCTTTCATTAAAAAGAGTCACAAGTTAAATTTTACTGTGGGCTGTGGGTGTGTACTTGTAAGTTTATTTTTGTTATAAATAAAAAATTATCAAAATTTCAACTTGATATGACGATTTAATTAGCTAGATACGCATTCAAGGCCACGATATGAATGGAATTTGTCTTTGAACCGAATACGTTTAGGCATATCCATAATTTTAAATTAGGTCACATTTCTACGGTCGTCATAATTAAAATCCGAATCCTATCTCTAACATTTTTGAGATCCATGTAATGACAATAAGTATCAATTTGTAAGGTAAAAGTTAATAGCTTTGTTACCCAACATAAGAATTACGAATATCGAAAATTTTGAGTTAGGTCGCTTTACTCAGGAGTCCTGTTCAGAAATATATCGAAGCAATTGCAAATAGTTCGCATTCGAGACGGCATGCACCGGTTTAGAATAGAGAAGTTAAAGAAAGTGGGATTCCTAGACAGAGATTTGCTCCTTTTGCAGGGAAATGCATCGGATTGCGATCCCGAAAGACAAATCCATTACTGCAAAACCACGTTCCATCACTTGACGATTCTTTCTCTCTCTCACTGTCACTGGATGTTATATAGAAAGTGGCTGTTTGCGTCTTTCCTTTATTTTATGACTAGATGATGATCAGATTATATTTTTGTCTGTCTGTATGATAAACTTTGGCGATTCATTCATGTTATATTACGGATTGATTCTGCACAGCTATTAATATTAGCTGCCCGGCTATTAATCATATTTAGTCATTAGTAAATTTCTATGTTTAAACCACAAACTATGCGGTTCGATCCTTTTTATTTGGTATCTATGAATAGAAAATTTACTTATTTTTAAAAAAGTATGGGTTCTTACTGATGAAGAGATTTTTTATCTATCGTTATTTTTAAGAATCCATTTTAATCAATTATTTTACGGAAATTCCCAACAATATTACGAAATGAAGTGTGTACTTATACAATTATGTATGGCTCGGCAATATAGTGACGTTTCAATAGCCGCCGATGTAAATGCTCGTAGTTTCTCAATAAGCCAATATTAATCGTGAGGCGCCATCTATTGACCCGCACTCGCCGGCACGGAGAGTGGGAGGGGGTAGACGGTTCACCTCCCCGGCCCTCCCACCATCACGCTCGCATGTAGGGTTGCTACTTGTTGAGTGAAACATACTTAAAATATAATAGGTACTCTTATGATCATTATTAACACACGTAAAATATTTTTTTTCTACTACAAGTACCCTAAGCCTTTGACTATTACCAGGTGGATAGTGATGATGCAATGTAGCGGTCTAACCTGTGATGGGTATGGCAGTAATACCAAACCCATATCCTGGAAGACGGAACGCTTAATCGATTTGCGGCACGTCTTTGCCAGGAGGTTGGTAACAAAAACTAAACTAACCATAGCTGAACGCTCCGAAAAGAGCAGACAAAATTCAAAAATTATACTTAAATTTCCAAAGTTACTCTGCCGGTGATTGAACCCGGGACCACCTCTTGGCTCTTGTAAGACCGCATCGCTTACCACTGCGCCAGTTCGTCATACATAATAGAGAGCACGTAAAGCCGACGGTCTGTGTCTGATCTCTCTCCGGTAGGGCCCGATTGCCGACCAGACGGACTATGAGAGTGAGGAAATAGTAATAACTTACTATTTACGTATTTTGCGCAAACATATCGTACCTACTAACACACACACTTTTGCTCTTTAAAATCTCCTGCTTAGTTATTATACCCTTATGACAGTCAGCCTGGCAAAAGTCATTCTGCGTTTATTATATTTTCAAATCGGAGTCCACCCCGACGAGGACACATATCAACAAGTGATTTATTAAAAACTATCGACTATTGCCAGCCCTACCGCAGTTATACGTGAGCGTAGACTCGTACACCGTTCGTCTATCGTGAGGAGTTTACTACTGTTGTACAACTCTAGAGTACCTTACCACGTTAATTCATACCTCGAACTTGCGTCATCTAAAATCTAAATAACTAAAACACTTTGACTTTGGCATCTCTATTCTCTAGTATTGTTGAAACTCTCTCCTAGATTTAGTTGGTAGAGATAGTTGCCTTAATCCACGCGCGTCAAAACTCACAAAGATTTGATAATTGACCAACTATAATGATCGTTTAGAAGGTTTCTATATAAAACGTAGCCTTTATCCTAGATCTATTTTGAAATGATAGTTCTGTACCTAGTCCCCTTTGTGCGTTGAGGCAATTAGATTTAAATTATTCGTCGTTTCCTTCGAACGGTTTTGGTGCATCCAATTTTATGCTACCACGCTGAAGAGTCCAATCGGTATTGCAACATGATATTTATGACATTGGAGTTTGGGTTCATAACTCTTGCTCTAGTGATCCATCAGCCTGTATGCTTCCAATGCTGGACATAAGATATTCCAGAGCTTGTCACATAACACGGTCCTCCGCCTTCCTCATGCACCCGCTTACCGCTTTAGCGGTCCAGTGGACTGGTGGTGACTGGTGATCGTCCTACACTTTGCTTTGCGGTCGATCGCCACTCCAGTCCAGAATATCGGCCACCGGCCGTCGATTCTGCGTCAAATATGACCTACCGCCATTTCAGCTTACATTAGTATAAAAAAATATAATATAATCTTATATAAAAATATAATATAATAAGTATATAGATTTCATGTCTAGACTTAATGGTAGATACTAAGAACATGTATCGGGGTCGATCTCCACTCCAGAATAACGTCTGCCCCCTCAGCCGTCGGTTTTGCGACAAATATTACCTACCGCTACTTCAGCTTGCTAATATAAATTATAAAAACCTAGATTTTATGTCTAGACTTAATGGTAGATAGTAAGAATATGCATCGGCATTACTGCGTTGAACAGTCAGGATGATATCTGGCGCGAAAGGAATGTCAGTCTTTCTGTCAGAGAAACTAAAGGTCAGTAACAGGATGAGACCCCGCGGATTGAGCCCAAGACGTGGTCTTGCTAGATACGAGTATAAGAAGCTGTAGAAACATCCTTCATTTTCGCACCGCTTCCAATAAAAATAGCGCAGCACTGGGAAGAAAATGGTGGGAGCCATGTTGAAGAACTGTACTCTCAGCTACTCTGTCTTCTAGTCTAGCGCGTCGGTCACCTTGGCTTACCGGATACAGCTACTTCAGTCGCTGGTACATCTATAGCTATAATTAGCGTTGTAGCAGACATGTTCCATTATTCAGTGGAATTAAACTGGCAAGGTTTTTTAGTCCCCTCGAATTAGAGCCAGCGTTTACCGGGAGTTAAATCAACGTCAATTAAATTATAAAGGGTTAGAGGTACCAACCGGCTGCTCAACTGCGCACTTTCTGCGCAAATCTTTAGAGCTATAACAAAGGATAGGGTTTGTAAAAGGCTTTTATGGTCTGTGGAAAGTGAAATTATAAAAATCTTCTGTGAGATTTTTGTTACTTGGTCGTTAATTTTATGGAGCTAAGATTTTCAGCACGGTTCTTACTTTCATTTCTTTTGACTTTTTACTTGAAAGTTGTTTGTAGTATACCTGATTACCTATATAATTCCAGGTATTAAGAATTTAACTTGTAGCTAGCTAATGCCCTAGACTTCGCCCGCATGAATTTAGGTTTTTAAAAATCGTGTGAAAACTGTTTTTTCTTCGTTTTTTAACTCAGTAATATATCCATGCAAAAAAACTGTCGATCCGATTCTTCGTTGCAGCGTGATTAAAGGACAAACCAATCAAACAGTATATGCTGAGTTATTGCTGGCTCTTCTTGATAGAATCTGCTTTCCAAACCGGATGTAGTCCTTTTATAGCAAGTGGCATAAGTAGTCCTACGTGAAAAAAAAACCATTTCATTTGGTAGTATAAGCTGGTAAATTGGTAATTCATCGGGAGTACATTATACACTGTACAGTGTACACATATGTATACTGCTAGGAGCGGTCCATTGGCTGCGCCCCACTGCATCCTAATGCCGACCTATATTCCCGCTGCAGTGCATTCATGATTCAAGTGTATCGACGCTTTAGCTTCACACCGGGCTACGATTCGCTAAAGTGGATAGTTTGAATAGCCACTATTAGCTTGATGGTTCTAGTATAAGCTGCGAAGTTGTAGCCTTTCAAATCTCCATAGAACTTGAACTGTCGTTTTCTCCTGAGTGACGACCGGGTCAACATGACAGGGGCAAAGATAATCAAATAAAATGACAACAAATAAGCAAGATTTGAAGTACCATAACCAAATTATAGCCCAGTACCATCTTAGACTACATGATTAGTTGACCGACTTTAGCTTAAGACTATCTCCTCAAGCATAGGTTGTAAGATAATGAAGGCCTTGAGTACATATTCGTAGCTGATATCGGTTTATTAATTCGGACCTTACAACCTAGGGAAGTTTGCAGTTTCTACTACAAACACACGTATGAATCAAATACACGTAATCATTAAGGACCCTGAAAAACAAAACTATCGGATGGTAGTTATCCAAAGCAATATAACATGATGATGTGATAATTTCCAAAAAAAAGCTTTAATGTTATCTATCTATGCGAAGCATGATGGTAGACTTTGTCAGAGAGATCGTCAAAACTTCTGCGTATCACAAATAGTAAGAAAACACGTATTTTGATTTAAACAGGCATTTGCAAATGACACAAACATTCAAATGGATGTGAGAAATCCGTTGTAGACCCATATCCCATATCACGAGCTCTCCGCGCTCCGCAGTCGGCACGCTAAGACCCTGAGATGTGGCCTGCGGCGGAACGTAAGGTCGAGATCACGCTAGAGACTTTATGTTTCAAGACTCTCGAACGCTCGCTTTTCTGCCAACAATTTTCGCGAGGATTACTTATTTAGATTCTTCTCACATGTTGATATGATCCATTAGTTTTAAATGGATCAGTAGACCGAGTTTCTTGCTAGTTCTTCTCGTTAGGAATGTTATTCCGAACCAGTGGTAGATTCACTCGACGATTGAAAAAGCACTTTCTACTTGAATAAAAAATATTTGAATTTTGAATCGAAGCAGGCGTTACTTTGCGGAAGTCCATGATAATGAATGAACCAGAAGCTTAATCCACGCACCGGCACAGCACTACACCACACAAATCCTCGACAATGCACGATTTTATTATAATCGTGCATTGTCGAGTCAACATCTCGTGAGGATGCTCCGGTTTCGGAGTGAAACGTACGTAGATAGTGATTTGGAGGATTTGTGTGGTGTAGTGCTGTGCCGGTGCGAATTGCTGGGTGGAGGGTGTTCGCATGCTGTCGGTGGAAGACACGCACTGCACCACATAGATTTATCTACTGTGGCGGATTATAGCGAATTAAGCTTCTGGTTCATTCATATTTGAATTTTTCAATTCCTTAATCGCTAACATACAATTTGGATTGGTTGCTAACAATACGCTGGTCAATTCGAGCTTGTCGGATTGGACAGTCTCATAAATGATCGAAACTTCCAACCATGGCTTTACGGCAAATTATGATGGTTATGCAGATGATTATGCGCTGCCGACATATTTATCGGCAGCTGCATAATCTTCTGTCGTATCTACGATGTCTTTACCTGATGTCGTCACGTAGATTTTGTACTTTGAAGCAAATTAATCAGGTACAGCGATCTAGGAATGTACTCTTTTTGGAAGATAGAAAATTCAGCTTGGATAGCATTTGTGGCGTTGTTTTATTGTGGTCAAGCTTGTCCTGCATTACGATACGATCAATTGTCGTGCGTCACGTCGCAAGTTGGATCTCACGCTTAGACCCGAGCCCGTGGCTTGCGGCAATGGGTAATGGCGTTCGCATTCAACGGTAAACTATCACTCGCCTACCGTTGCCAAGAGAAATGCTTACGGGAAGTACCCACATGCGTATCTTCAATCCAGGCGTGCCTACATTCTGTTGTTTCATCTTGCCGGCCTGTGATTGCTTGGCACGTTTTTATGTGTTCTTGATAACGAGTAGCATCTGGTTCTGGAATCTAGACCATGTCAAACCATGACTAATAAATATTTCATGCATCTAATGATCTACTGTCATGTCAGCGTCAATTTTTCAGTTGCTATAATCTGCAATTTCCCTTTGCTATAACTTGCAAGTTCTAGCAACTCAACTTGCTGCTAGGCCTGGCTTTTAATATCACTATTCAAGTATTCACCACTCATAGATTAATTTTAATCGGACAATTCAGATCTCTATCTAAAATTTGAAGTACTTAACACAAGGATTTATATTCAATCAATATTTCAACAATAACATAAACAGTTGCTAATCGCACAACAAACACCCATTATTTCGATCAGGATTCAGAATAGTTCTTAAAGCATAAATTTTTATCAAAACCCTAAATCTCTTAGACTTTTTTAAATATAAGCTTTACTATAACTGGAGTATTGCAAAACTGAAAACCAGCGCTGAGCATTTTTTCAATGCTCAGTAATACTGAGTTTGCCTCCTATTGTATATTGTTAGATTATTTCATTTTATTTAGTCGTAGGATTTAGTCGATAAGTGTTTTATGTAACTCTAACTCTAAGAGACTATAGCTTTTATTTATTTATTTAAAAGATTGAAATAATTTCATTGATCACACCAATAACGCAATAGTTAACAGGATATGGTAATGTTTATGCGTACTCAAAGCTTGAATCCTTTAGAAAAACGCTGTTCTACTACAGAGATAACTAGCCAGGTGAAGCTACCAGGTATCTAAACCGGTGAATCAATTCAAGTGGCCTTACTCCTTACAGGCTTGCATGATACTCCAGAGAATTTGGCCGAATGCAAATTCCCGTAGCAATTCCATAACCAAAGCGGTTCCTTTGTTTAACCTCTCCAAGCTTTCAATATTAAAGACGTTTCGCCGCTACGAACGCTGTCGCCCCCGACCTCACCTTGACAAGGAAAAGTGACTTATCACACGCAATATCTTTGGAGCAAATTCGATCTTAATTTCCGCGATTAAGACCCATTTTGCAGTAATTCTAGCTCTGGATACTAATAGACGGGATAATAAAGGCGTTATTTACACGAAACGAAATTGAACTTTATCGGGTGGCTGGGGATGCCTGTGACTTGTTCATCGTAAATTTCTTATATTAACTATTACTGTAATAATTCTTTATCCAAATTTAGTGAAAGTCTCATCGAAAGCTGTTTATCTCGTACACTAATAATTTTGATTTCTACACACTATGTTGAAGTCGGGCGAGCCTGACGCGTCAACTTTGCCTATCTTTGTTATACTCGCCCGACTTCAACATAGTGTGTAGAAATCAAAATTATTTTTTACTTTACAGTGGCTTTGGAAGTCGGTTTTTTGGAAAGAATTTTTATTTTTAACTTTTCAGTGTACCTACTCTAAATCCGCACGGCTTAGGAGTGCAGTACCCTGCAGCATCAGAGTTGAGGAGTTGGGACTTGGGTTTAAGTATGAAGTCGTTGCTTGACACCTACAATATGAATTCAACATAAAAAATCCTAAATCGCTATTTTTCAGGAGTTATGTACCCTGAAGCATCAGGGTTGAGGAGTTGGGACTCACCTACTATATGAATTCACTATCGAAATTTCCTAACTCCCTAGTTTTGAGGATTTCATGTAGTATGGTACACTTACAGCATCAGGATTGAGGATTTGGAGTCAGAATTTTTTATGGGACCACCTCAGGAGCTTCCTCTAACCAATGAAAAAAAAAATTTTCAAATCGGTTAAGAAACCACGGAGATATGCACCGACATACTTACATTAAAAATACTTACAAAAAAAACATACGCGCCGAATTGAGAACCTCCTCCTTTTTTGGAAGTCGGTTAAAAATAAAAGTCCTAAGCTAACTCATTCACTGGCTGACTCAACAACGCCCAGATTTTCATTCAGCTTTCACCAATATATATACCTATATTAACTAATACTAATGGCTCATACAGTACTTTTAGGTTTATCTTCTTCTTCTTCTTCTTCTTCTTCTTCTTCAATCTTCTAAATATATAAGGAAAAGGTGACTGACTGACTGATCTATCAACCGCCAGCTGAAACCACTGGACGAATCGGACTGAAATTTGGCATGCAGATAAGTAGCTATTATAACGTAGACATCCGCTAATAAAGGATTTTTGAAAATTCAACCCCTAAGAGGTTAAAATAGGGGTTTGTTTAGTCCACGCGGACAAAGTCGCGCGTATGGTTTTAAAATTGGAAGTTCATTTTCACCTACTAATATCTAATATCCGGCGCGCCTGAATGGCGACCTACTTTAAGTTTCCGGTTTGGGAGCTGATTTTTTTCTTAATTTTTGCCACTATATCGCTTTAGAGTCGTATTATTTTCGACCACGTCCTATTTGTGCTCGGAGTTTGAACTTCGAATGCCACGGTACATTTCCTTTGACCTCGGACGGAATTTTAACGATTCCATTAACTAGGGAATGCGTGAAGCAATCTCGGCTGCGCAATGATGTTGTTCATCTTATTTATCGACAGGTGATAAATTCTTAACATACGAGTACATGTTCTGAGCTCCTTCCTTTTCCTTCTCTTATTAGATTCTGCCTTGTTCATCCGTCCCCGGATTTAAGTTCAAAATGACAAGATTGTAGACCCAAAAGTTTGAGCAGACAATATCACTATTCACCAAGATTGCAGGGCAAACTTGGAGAAGGCTTCCCCAACACTGGGAAGAGTGACGTGTACATGAGGACGCCTATAAATAAGAAGAAGAATAGATGTTATATTTAAGTTTAAAGTATAGCTCCGCGCCCCGCGGTAGATTTCTTTTGACCCCGAGCGGAATTTAAACAGCCCTATTAGGGACTGCGTGGAACAATCTCGACAACGCAATTATTTGATTCGTGTCCATTGTCATCAGGTGATTCGATCGGGAGGCTCTTTTTCGTATCGCGTGCCTACGGTATATGTCGTATCGTTAATTAAATTAATTAAGTCTGACCGTTTCGTGAAGCTATGCGTCAAAGCTTCGCGTCGCGATCGTTTACGAGTGCAAAACAAGATACGTTTAAAAATCGATTATACTGAATTATCTATGTTTTTACTTTCGCTAACTGTAGCTTGTTGGAGCGTGCGGTTGGAGTTGTCTTTTTTAATTATGTTTACCAATGTGATAATTATTAGTGTTGTGCGATGATTTTCATATTTATCGATGAAAATCTCGATTGATTTGATTGTAAGATTTTTCTCAAAACATTTATTATTTGGAACTTTCGTTATCACGTATCAAGCTTTTTTATGAGACTACAAGCCATCGCCAAAATGCTGCCTACCTAGCTCTACAGTACCTACAGGTACTGTTCTTCAAATTCAAAGTACAGTACCTGTAAAAATAATATTTTTCTACAGAAGAAAATATTATTTTTGAATTTTCAAAATGTATGGTATTACTAGCTGATGCCCGCGACCTCGTCCGCGTCGAATAAGTTTTTTTTAAATTCCTTCGGGAACTCCTCAATTTTCCGGGATAAAAAGTAGCCTATGTCACTCTCCAGGTCCTCAACTATACCCATGCAAAAAATCACGTCGATCCGTTGCTCCGTTGCTGCGTTGCTGCGTGATTGAAGGACAAACCAACAAACCAATAAACCAACTATCCAAAGACACTTTCGCATTTATAATATTAGTATGATAGTATATAGATATAGTATGATTGATTGAATGAATTGTGATACAGCTTATTCAGTTGCTTTCTTATCTCTTGTGGTAAGGATTATTTTTTAAAACTTTTTATCAACCTAATTGAAGTGCTGTTCTATAATTTTTCCGATTGTTATCGATCTTTTCAGTATACGTACCAAGTTCTTTTAACTAAAGCGTATCTATATTAAAAACCTACTTCTTTACCTGAATCTCATGAAACCTTATAAAAAGCGAAATGTGCCTTGTTTACCAACTTGTAAGTCATCGCCTTACTCGAATTTCTTTGATTACTACTGGACACACGCATGGCTGCTTGAATATAAACCTAAGAACGTGTTTTATTTTCTCGATTCTGTGAACATCGTATACCACGCATTTACCAATACGACATATACCTGATTTACTAATACGGAAATATACAATACATGACGTCAGAACCAAAATTCAGCCGCATCAAAGAAATGCTCGGCAAAGATTCTACCGCCAAGCGTTCCAGTACGATGCCGTGTTGAAACCAACTAGGGGTTATAGGTTCACTATATTATCTGCCCCTACCAGGTTTACCCGCTACCATCTTAGCCTGCATCATCACTTACGTACCATCGCGCCAGGGTTAACTTTTAGTTAAATAGTGGAATAAAAATAATGCAACGAAACTCGGCTTTCACCTGACCTATGTTCAAGCATTTAACGGCGTCTGGCGTCTCCGATTCTATTGACCTTTTGGAGAAGATCTTTTTTTATACACGTCAAATCCAAATTCTGATCAGAAGTTGTTATATTTTTGTTTTTTCCATAATTTAGGTACTGACTTATTGATTTTAAATGTAAAGTGTTTAGCATCTTTACTTGTTTGCGTTACTTTACCAATTATAGGGGGAACTCTAACCAACCAGTTTTAGAAGCCACCACGTAGATATTCTATACTAAGCAAGGCGTTAGCTTCAGCTTTGCGTTTGACGTACTATACTTGTTACTCGTAAACAACCTCTATTGTGTTTCACGGTAATACCAAAATTGCTTGCAGCGATTAAGCAAATTAATAAACGCTGTAAGCTTAGCTTTACACGACTAACCAATGTGTCACCGTGAAATACGTACGCGCGACGTACGATGGACGGGTCATTTAATTTAGCCGGGTGATATTAATTTTGGGGTAGTGATTTCAGCGTATTCATCTGTGAGCGACCCTCCGCAGACGCGGCGATGATAATGTGGGATCGCTTACTGTGTATAAATTGTTTGCCCAACAAAAATTGCTCGAATAAAAAACGATTAAAATCTCTTTTTCGCTTAAAATGTTGAATACGAAGCCCTTTTACAACAATCGGCGGTCATTGACGCGTGAAAAAAACCTATCATGGCGATTATGTTTTTAATCAACAGAACAAAGTCCTATCTTTTTTTAATTTACCAGTAGTAATTGATGACGATCATTAAGGTCGGCTTGCACCAGGACATTTGAATTGATTTACTTTAATTTTGTAATGCTGTCACTTTTTGGCAAGAGCTTATTTCGGTTGCCGAAAAGTGAGAGCATTAAAAAATTTAACTAAATCAATTATGAGTCCTTGTGCAAGTGGGCTTAAGTCCTTTTATCCCTTCATAGCGAGGCAGCAGTAGTTTTCCGTGCCGCCTTTCCTATATTTTACTTCTGCCTAGAATTAGTTCCACGAGAGTCCAGACCACTTCTCTTATCTGTGGTCCAGACCATGTCTAGGCCCCTTCAAGACCCGGCCGAGCGGTCAGTCAGACAGTTTTTTCTTTTATAATTTTGTAGATTGGGTAGTTTTCTAGCCCTGCGACATTTAACAAAAACGTTTCCAAAAAAGGCACCATCCAGTATTAAGCCCAAAATAAATGATATGTTTTATAACATTTTGTGACTTTACGGAAACGCTATCGATTTCAAATCGCATAATTAAACCAAACGCTTGCATCAACCATGGTTGAACATTACCCGTAAATCCAAAATAATTGAACAAAAATGAATATAGAGCTATGTGAAACCGATTATCTAGTTTCGATCGTTAATGCGTTTCTATATTTGGTACCTACTGACTACGGAATCGGTAGTTTATATTATATGCATTTGATATGCATGTATCGACTCCACGAGGGAATCGTATTCTATAGAACAAGGACTGAAATCTCGTAAGGTAGATACAGGACAAACATATAATGTCACCTCGTGCTAGTTTGTCAAAAAAAATCTCAGCAGTAAGCGTTGCATTAAATCGCGAAGCCACGAAACGTCCTATTTCGTGTAGTGTATTTGGTAAACCGCATAAAACATCCGTTTTTTTCAAGATCTCTTTGTCTCGACGTCACGCCTTACGTATGTCGTTTAAATCGTAGGTACAATCGGACCCGCTGCTCCGAACACACCTGTTGAGCACCTGTCTTAACTCGCGGCCTCCCGCATATGCTTTATACACGTGCTATGAAATGTGCTCGGACTATTTCAATCGGAAGTTTTTATTTAGTATATTTTAATGATAGGCTTGGGTCTGCATACAAAACCAAAAATGCGTAGAAGTTGTGTACATCTAAATAAGCACTTTTACCCTACTTCTTTCTTATAGGTTTAAGATCCAAGCGAACTTTCTGCGGGGCTGATTTACATAAAGTCTGATCCATTAAAAACATAATAATTATGACTAATTTTATTTTCTTTTTCTTCCATTTCTTCAAAAATTTTCGACAGTCGACTGGAAAAACTAAGTAACCAATTAATTAAATCAATCAAAAACTTAAATTAAATAAATTATTTTTGCATCCTTCATTTTATATTATTAGTAGATGATGGTGTACTAGTTCCTACTATTATAAGATTGCATGATAATGTTAAGTAGTTTTATTGTGGATATATCTATGTAAGTATGTAGGTATTTGGTTTCAAGAATATTCGATGAATACGTAGACCAATACAATTTGATCTAACATAACAGATGAATACATTTATTAAATCGAATAGCTTAAAGGATGCGGCAGTGGAGATACTAAAATAGAATAGAATGCTTTAACTAAAGTATATAAGTACGATGACGCCAAAGTCAACCGCGTTCAAGCCGCACGTTCACGATAATTATTCTGATGCATAATATTGTATTTAATTTCACATTGATCACATTTTCGAGAACGTTTATTTAATATAAATTGAGTTTTTATTGTATCAAATGAGAAATAAATATCTATAAACCAAAAAAAATATAAATAGAAACTACCATACTTAACTTGACATTTAATAATTTAAGAAATATTTTGCACTTATTGCAATTATTTATTTTTGCACCCCCTGGCAATACACTGCTGCGACTGCAATTTTATGTAACGTGTACTACGTATATTACGCAAATAAATATTGTTTTACTTACAATTCAAGTAATAATTGAAGACCAAATTTTAATAAATGTGAATGTGTGTGTATTAATTATGTGATGTGATGTGACTTTTTTGTAGTTTGTAGTACATATTTATTTTCTTTGCTTAAAATAATATGAGGAAATAATTAGTATTAAATCGGTTACTATTGAACAGTATATTCTTTTAATGTCGTTTATTTATACGGTAACTAAGTAAATCGGTATATTAGAACAGTTCGTTTAACTTAAGCATTTATGGTGGTAGAGAAACAAAAATAGCTTGGAGAAGAGGCGGCGGCGTGACGCCGACGTCGGCGCGCGTCGCCACCGCACGTTCACTTGAAATATTCCGATGCACATGCCTTTAATTGCTCGTTAATCGCACCGTAGATAAAATTAGGATTTACCGTCTCGGAATTGCAACGAGCTCGAGTTCCCAGTATGAACGGGTTCTTTGCTTTGTAATTGATGTGATGCGTATGGAATTTATCACCTCGGTCTGTTCCGTCTTCTGTACATTTGCGTTTGTTTTTACTTATTTACACTTTGCCTATCTGATCCTCTGCCTGATGCCTGGCTTCGCTCGCATGGAATTTTGGAAAATCCTGGGCCTAAATTATCGAGGAAAACTACATACATAATAATAATATATTAAGTACTAGCTGATGCCCGCGACTTCGTTCGCGTGGTTTAAGTTTTTTGTTATCCCCGCGGGAACTCCGTAATTTTCCGGGATAAAAAGTATTCTATGTCACTCTCCAGATCCTCAACTATAAAATCACGCCAAAAATCACGTCAATCCGTTGCTCCGTTGCGGCGTCATTGAAAAACAAACCAACAAACCAACAAACCAACAAACAAACACACTTTCGGATTTATAATATTAGTATGATAGACTAGACAGAGTCTAGCAGCGATTTGATCTGCACTTTATGTATGTTGTTATGTAACGTTGCTATGTTTTGGCACTACAAAGTAGGTACAACCCTCATTTTAAACTATTAACATACGAGTATAACTTGAAAATTTTGAGTTGATATAATAGAATAAGAATATAATGCAGTGTTTTAAAAATTATGTCGATTATTAAGTTTTCCTCTACTACGGCAATGCGCTGCCTGTTATTTTTACAAGTATTGAAAATGTGACTACCTACGATATATTTCACCATTCAAATTATTTGTATAAGCTTGTGCTTGTTTATTGTGACCCTTAATAGTCTCAAGAATTCTAACTACTACCACCCCACCCTGCAACGACTGTAAAATTTGCATATTGCCCATTCATCATCAAATCAACCCTTGTTTATTGAATTTCATCGTAACTTATCCCCACTATTCCAATGCATAGGAATAGTGCATACTGCATAGGAGGTGCGTTGCGTCCGAAAAGCGTGCGGTCAGTACATTCGTGCGCGTCGTCTCGCCGTGACGTCCGCCGCCGTGACGCTAGTGTTGCGCCTTCCCACGCGACTGTACCTTTATCGCGGCCCTGTGCTGCCACGTTTTACGCGACTGTACCTAATACAACGGCTTCAATAACGTTGCGTCGTAGTACGTACGTCACGTGTAAGCGGGACCGTCTCACGGTTATTATAATGTGGGCGCATTTTTATCACGTGTATTACAAATATGCAGCTGCTTATATTATATAGCAATAGCAAATATAGGTATCTGAAATATATTATATTCGTCTGTTTATAGTCGCAGAGCTGGCCGTAATATAATCAAATGAAACGATGCACCTTTTAGCGAATCATCATATTTTGTTAGACATTTTATCCTTTACGTATAGAAAAATTAGAAATGCTTCAATTTACATAAAATATCATACTTGCTAATTTTACAACCAATTACGTATAATGATTCATTCATTCATTCATTCATTCATAATCCTTTTATTCATTTGTGAATTAGTACAGTATTTTCTATGAACGTTGTGCGTACCTATGTTAGATGTTTGTAAAATATGTGTTCTAATTTCTACCAGTCCACTGTATAGTGTACAAATATTTTGCGTGAATCCTACTAATATTATTAATGTGAAAGTTTAGACGCTTGTATGTTTGATCTGATTTAGCTGTTTGGAATGTAGCCTGAATTAACATTTCATCCCGGAAAAGAAAAGAGTTCCTGTGGGAATCAAAAAACTAAATGCACGGTGACGAAGTTGCGGGCATCATCTAGTTGAAAATTTTGCAAATAATACAGTATGTTCGATTGTCAAAGACAAAAACTATCTTGCCATCTTTTTTGATTCAGCTGATGGACTGATCAGTTGAGTGAATAATGCACAGTTTAAAATAAATGTACAGTTCACAGTCACATTGCTGGCATACCTTTATAACTCGTCGTCTTGCTGCAAGAGACGACTGCGTGTATCGTTTTTTTTGTCATTTAGTGACTGCAGAAATTTATTTATTTTCTACTAAACTAATGATCGTTTTAATTAATAAAAATACTTGGTCGTATACTAAAGGATTAATTTAATTCATGACTTTAATGACCAACTCTGGGACTATAGCGTCAGCAAAATAATGCTTTGTTGTTGTTAGTATTGAAATATTTGAGCGCGGTAGGAATGTTGTTTTGAACCAAGTGTACATACTTGGAGTTCATTTTTCTTTTATATAATGTGAATTAAGGGATAAAAAGGGATATATATTAGATAGTGCATTTTGAAGAAATAATATTTCTGCAAAGATGGATTCTGGATGGAGAGGGATGAATGTAAATGTATTACCTACTGTTAATTTGGAGTCTTAAAGTCATTTTGTGTCTATTTAAGGGCATTAATGCGTACGTGACATGGCGGGCGCGTCGAAAATCGATGCAAAGCAAACATGTTGATGTGCGAATAACAATCAACGCGATTCAACCCTACGCGATTGGATGCGGAGTAATAATAGCGTCGGGAGGGACCGTTCCTCACAGAGGGCCGTACGTACAAGTGATTACAATTCCTAATTAGCAAGACCCAAAGTTCATTATGCAACGCCCCAAGCTCAGTCACGCTGGACCATGCGTGCGCGCGATATTAAAACCTGAGAAACATGGCATTAAGTTTATTCTGCAATGCGTGAAGCTTACGTGTAGCGTCGTACTTGCATTTGTGAATGGTTTATTACTCATCGATTTGAATAACCTCGTCTACTACGGTTGTAAAGAGGGCACTAAAAATATTGATTAGGTTTTTTGATAGATTTTGTAATTTGTAGTAACTATGTAATAACGCTTTAATATTTAGTTTAAACTGATCGAAAAGCCAAAGTCAGCTAGGTTGTAGTAAATAAGTCAACTAAATAGGTAAGTATGTTATTTAGGAATTTAATAGGATAATAATATTATAATAATTATAGCGGCCAAAGATAGACAACCTTATAGTTATGCCAAAATATCGAAACAAATACATAAAGACGCATTTTTTATCTAGCAAGCAATTCTCAATAGACTGCTTCGTTGTAAGATGAGAAGCACAGATGTAACATTAGAACAGAAAGATATAACGGTATTACTACTCCACATTTCTTTGAAAAGGGTCGTCGTAAATATAAGTTAACTTTGAATTAGATTGTTCAAGAAAGCGGTCCGGGAATACAATCGGGCGATCGATCGGCCGACCGGTCGAGGGACTTGTGCGCGGAATAAAGGGAAGTAGGGGCTCGTTGTCACCACCTGTCTGTTTTAATAGCTTTCGGAAGACGCATTCACGTCCGGACTCCGGACCGTCGTACGCGCATCTGCCGTGGCCTTCGCGCCAAATCTAACGTTTTATATGAACATTTCGATTGAGATATAAATGAAGCAGTAGGTAAAACTTTAGGTGTTTTGTTCAGGAAACTGGTAAACACTGGTAAAGTAAACCTAAGTGAAGTGTGATGTGAAAATGTTGGGATTGCTCTCCTCGGATTATGCTGGATATCAGAATCGGCTAACTTTGCTGCAGCAGCTCATCGAGTGTGGTGATGTGCTACTCGGTCGGGAATTCATTTGTGGTACGTTTAATTTGAATACGGAGATTTGTATCTATAGTCATTGCCGTGGACAGGATTTGAAACTAGGGAAGGCATTAGTCAGTTAAAATAACTTTTTACTGACTGTCATGACTTGCAGTGATAGCAGCATTCAGCATATATATGCATTTCCACTTGGGTAAGTGCTTTTATGCCTCTGAAGTGCATGCCACTGTCTATAGTATTAACTATAGTTGGGACAGCTTCGTTGGTCTAGTGTTCGGCTGCGGATCAAGAGGTTCCAGTTTCGAAGCTCGGGCCAGGAGAAAAATCCAAGGACTTCTTTGTCCTTGGATTTTTCTCTCAAGAAAATAGCCTGATGTAGTAAAAAAGCCGTTTCAACTTTCAACCTACAGTACCTAACTTAAATACCAAAAGCAAACTAAATATGTTTGAGAATATGTAAAATCAAAAAACAAACAGCATCCAAAACTCAGTTGGAATGGAAGTCGAACGTCCCTTGAGTAAGCGCCGTCGAATATCAGATCACTATCACTTTTATTTACTGCCGCATTGTCTTGTTCGACGTATCAATTCCGCTAATTAACATCGGAACTGGCGTAGACGTTCTGTTTGAAATTCGTAATATGAAAAGTTTTCAAGGAGCTTTTCTATAATTGTATTTATATTGTGTTACTTTCCTGACATGTTACGTTTGTGACCTGTTATAACTACATTACAAAAATGAGGAGCTGGCACGGAAATTGTGATGATCATAATCTGATAATCGCAATTGTTGTCGAACAGGAGTCAAATAAAAATAACTTTGACTTTGATAAATTTAGCAATGTTGGAATCATACAAAAACATCCTGGAATCATCATGGACATATTGCACTGTGATAGTTCAGAACATACTTTTCCGCCCGAACTTCATGGTACATGCCGTACATAATGGAACCTGAGAGTCTTATGCGATACGCTTTGAGAGTGAAGACCCATTACCTATCGCCCTTTTTTCCGGAAGCTTTTCCAAATCACCATTGATACGTTCCAGTCCAGTGATGTTACTGTAAATAGGGGCCCTATCGATCGTTATTGCACTTTTGTGGTCAAACTTGATAGACTTGACTCGTGGAGTCATATGACAGTCGACACTTTTTCGCGCATTGTAAGGTATTACATTTTTAAAAACCAGGCCACTGTATTACCTTCAACATCATGGTCACCATACGCGACTGTTACAATCTAAAACCATCACATCATCCATTGTTTTTTTCTTCAATCTCAATCCGATTTAGTTGAATGTATCGATTAAAAAAAACAGTAGCCGGAGGACTACTGGTTGAATTAATTAACTATTTGATCATGTCAGCGCAAGATGTGCAGTGGGTAATAATAGACGATTATTTCCTTGATGTGCCTATCTATTATTTCCCTTTGCATTGTCTAGTTTTATCACCATTTCAAATGATTAGCGTAATAAATGACAGGGTCTAAGTATTCATTTAATATGTGTTGTTCACCTCGCTTCTATTACTTGTCATATTAAAACTAATTAAAGCCATGTCGAACATCGAGGTCGAGTAGGTTACATGTATTTTGTGCGTATATATTTATCACTATTGTTTAGTGAGAAATGTCAATATTATTTGGGGAATTAAATTGTAATGTAATGATGTTCGGCAATTAATTTCCTTTTCAGGAAGGAAGGACATAGGGTACTTTTATCCCGAAAAATCAAAGAGTTCCCAACGAATTTTCAGAAACCTAGATCCACGCGGACGAAGTCGCGGGCGTCATCGGGTATAAAAAATACAGATGATCATATTCTTCAATTCTTCATAATATTAAAGTCAGACCTTGTACGTATATCGTTGCTAACATGGACTTCCGCAAAGTAACGTCTGCTGGTATCCGACATTGCGATTTGTTAGACCCATCTTCGCGTCACAATCTTGCATGATATACCTATACCTACAGTAATGGTACCTACCTGTTGAGTTACGAGTTACGACAAACTGCAACAAATATGCGGTTAGTTGACGTTTCCACTTATACAATTAGAGTGCACGGACGCTATTATTTCCCTATCTACCTCGAATACCCACCTACTCTGTTATTTGGCGACAATGCAGGTTCCTCATAATTATTTTGTCGCAATTCTGCTAATGTATGTGACATATAATTGATGCTCTTTTTGTTTGCACCAAAAGCACAGAATATAATGAATGGATCCCGGACTAAAATAAAAACGAGTACATCTTTATAATATGCAATTTTTGTCCATTAGCATCACTGAGTGTGAGTGAAAGGAAACATGGCTGTTTGTGTTTATTTGTTTATGAACTCGTTACTAAGTTCACATTACGGTTTCTTATACCAGAAGTTGCCTCTTTAGGGGTTGAATTTTCAAAAATCCTTTCCTAATTTTAGCCCGATCATTGTGTTGTATTGGTTTTAGTTGTGCGTTGATAGATTAGTCACTTATTTTCCTTTTATATATTTATAAGATTGGGCAATTAATTGTGCTTGTTATTTTCGAACGACTTGCTCCTGAAACCTTTCAGATCGTCACAGTTCCTTTTCACAACACCGTTTTCATTAAAACCAACACTTCTATTGTGGTCTATGATTAGAACATATTTTTTTCTGTACTCGTGCTTGTTGACGATGTCTTGACTTTTGGCATTTAAATACTTCGGAAATTTTTATGGAAAACTCCGAAGCGAAATCTAAAAACAGCGTATTATTTTGGCTTCTGCTGTTTCCTCAGAAACAAAGGGGCACATGTATCACAAATTTCTAAACCCCTTTGCGCAATCATGGTCATGCTCTTTATATTGTTTTAAGTTTTTGTTGTGTTTCCTTCTCACGTTTTGTCCTTGTAAATTTTAAACAATGGGGTATTATTTTGAATGTCAACTTCTCTTTAATTTATTTGTTTGACATGTATTGTTTAAGACCGTAAATTTTAAGATTGTTTCCAATACTATAACTGTCTTTATTTACTGAGTTTTACTGATATTAACTTAACACTAAAAGTGGCTCCACATGAGCTATAAACTACTTTTTGTTGTAAATTTTGTATACTTCAGAGTTACAATGAAACTGTGCAGCAGTAAAACAATCAATATTTATGACTTTCTATTTATCCCGCAGTGTGATATACAATAGCGAGGGCTGGCAGAAAATCTTGCAACTAGAAATTGTCACCATGGAAGTCAGAAGGTACTAGATACACAATGTCTGCGAATCACCTAAAGGCTAAGGGCTAATAAAGCCTTTATTTTAGTCGCGAAGAGACTATCGCCGGCGACTAGCTAATCGGCCATGCGTTGCTCAAAGTCTAAACTCTAAAGCCTCAATGTATGCAATATGCATTGGCCCAACGCATTTGGCAAATGCTCTGGCAAATAATTAAAAACGGGCCCCATGATTTTATTTATAGCGATGGTGTGATTGATTTCGGGGAATTCCGCCATTGAGGGGTGTCAAAGGATCTTGAGCGAATTCGCACATAGCTTTCACGCGTTGACCGCAACTCGTCGAACGCGTGGGGCCAATGTGAACTGGAGCTTTAAGTACAATCTTTTGTTAATGACATGTAGATTGTAGACTGCGGGGTCATTCAGTAACGTAATCATACGATCTCAGTTCGTCAAGCGTTACGGGTGACGTGATTATGCCACTTACATGTATGCCGTTCTGATACGTTCTCATGCTTTGCGTTTGCGTCATTATTTTGTAGAATTGGTACCGTTATCGCTAGTTCCAACTTCCAAGCCATATTCAAAGTGATTACGCATCATTATAATATATTTTGATAAAAATATTGAAGAACAAGATATATTAATGAAGAAGAAATAGATTAATGAGAATCTCCATATAAACATGCATTTTATAATTTTGTTATACTACAGTTATAAGTGCCAAATTTCCTTCTCCGGGATCCAAAATAAGATCTCTGTACAAACGTTGAAAATCGAAATGGGTCGTAGAGATTTGAAAGCGTAGCATACAGACACATTTTCACATTTATAATATTAGTATGGATTGTTTTATGCCAAATCTCTTCATATTTATAACTGTAAGCCTAACGTGGATATTGTATTATTAATATACTTAATCAATAATAGTTTTTTTCATTATGTTAAAATTAAAAACATCCATTGAAAAAAAATACTGCTTTTTGCAATGGTAGTAAGCCCGCATGCAGCACGATTTTTTTAAAAGCAATCTCAAATTAGTTTGGATCACGAAACGCCTCTGGAAAATGAGTATACCTAATTATTATTGGGCGATTGTGATACAGTGGGCGCGACGCCTTATCCCGTAGGTCGGTGACCCGCGGGAGAGCTGGGTCATTGCTATCTACGTGCCCCCTTTACGTTTCACGTGGCGTCTGCTTCGTAGAAGCACACTAACGACAGGCTCGAAAGAAAACTAAGTCTGTCCCTGGATTATCCGGTGACATTAATTATTATATTAATATTATCTGCGTATCACACTAAAATGTTCATTCGTTTAACATGTCTACCTAAGGGTCGATTCACATTGATAGGAAAATTCTAGAATTTAATGGAAATGTGTGATTTAATAAAAATAAATAATATAATATAAATAATTAATGGTATAATATTTAAAAATGTTAGAATTTTGCTTCGATTCTCTGCCCATGTTATTATAACTCTTCAGGTAATTATGATTAGATGATACACGCAACTGCCGATTTAGGTTTTGAAAAAAATCCATGGCAACTCTTTGATTTTCCGGGATAAGCAAGTGTAACTAACCCATTTCCGTCTCTGGAATGCAAGGTATCTCTAATAGGTTAACCAAATTGGACCGTGAAAAGGAAACAGATAGACAAACGTCAGACACACTTTTGCATATTTTATAATACTAGTATGTACTTACCTAGATAATAGATATCATTATATATAATGAATTTTTGTCGCCGTATATAATATACGGTTTAAAAAAAGTTTATAAAATTAAAAACTCTAGTAAGGTCTTGCGCTAAAGCCTAAGTCTAGATAATGGTTTCGGTCTAAATATAAGGTGTTTGCTCGTACTTGTGGGCTTTTAATATTAAGTATTATGAATTCGG
Source organism: Erebia ligea (assembly GCA_917051295.2). Lineage (NCBI taxonomy): Eukaryota > Metazoa > Arthropoda > Insecta > Lepidoptera > Nymphalidae > Erebia > Erebia ligea. Next base: position 9,013,068 of record OU785241.1, read on the forward strand.
ATCGACAGTCGGGGTGTATGAACCTCAAGTAAATTGGTTTTTCTAGACTTTGTGAAAAGTATTTAGGTATGCTCAGCTCAATATGTTTTTTTACACCAAAAATAAGCAATGAAATATGCCGCCTGAATATTTTTCATTTTTCATCTTTAAGTACATACAATAATAAATAATAATCCTACTTCATACTGATAAATTGCAAAAGTGTGTTTGTTTTTTTTTTGGTTGTTTCTTCAATCATGCCGCAATCGTGCAATATAATATATCTTGCTTAGAGGGCTAGTTTCCGTTGGGATTGGCCACCGCGCCCGAAATCCGGTCAGGAGGAGGTCGTTACATAATATAATAGCTTTTTAATAACTACACTTTCTTCACATGTAAAGTTCTATGCCCGTGTTTGAAAGTCGAAAGGGTATCGCCCGGGACTCGAACCCGCACAATGACTGTTTACATTACCGCTCAGCGCCTAAACAAACACTCGGCCCTTCCTCACAACACACTACAAGCTGTTACTGTAATCGAATTTACCTCTTAAGACCTATCACAATAACACTTCAATTTGCTTGTAACCATATCATGTATGTGTATAAGATGTTATTTGAAAACAGTCTTCGAGTGTGACCAAGGTATTTTACCGCTTAAGAGATTTTAAAGCTAATGTATGATAATATGTGCGCTGTATGCCTAGTGGTTAGAATGTATTGTTGCTGAGTTGGTACTTGTTGACCCAGGACGATGTTCAATCCCGATTCTGGACTGTATGTTTTTCATTTACTGAAAAAAAAGAAAAAAAAAGGAGCTTATTGCTGAAATGCCAGAGAAAACAGCCCTTAGCACGGCGCGGCGGTTAGGCTGTTGTTACCGCGAACGAACTCAATGCGATACGATACGTGATACGCGCAATTCCGATTCGATACGATACGTGATTCGCGGCGCTTCATCTCAAGGCGGTGTTTCCCTGATCATCAAAGAACACGGTCTTGAAGTTTCTTGACGTCATCGTCGCAGGAAAATTGGTAGCGTCCACATCTTTTATAGAACGTTACACCAATACGCTGACACGATACGCCTAAGCAGGATACGTCAAGACGACCAAATGTGGACTTAGCCTAAAACGCCGGTCCAAGCGCGTCGCTTACGCGTTTCGCTAACCCGTTGTTCTAAGAAAGTTTCTGCAATTTGTTAAACATTTCTCTACTCTAAGAAAAACTTAACTAGGTATAGCATGAAGGGCCCAGTATACTCTACAACTTTTGGATTTTTAATCGCATAATAAACAGGAAAAAGGCTACAAGAAGACATATGTTACTTTGTTAAAAGGTATCTAAATTCAAATGTATAACTACGTAACGTGAACGTATATCTATGACGTATTTATACCCCCTTTCCCCCCACTTTAGTTAATCTTGCGCTAGGAGTGACTGGCTATTACTTAGGCTGTAGAGGTTGGCTTACAGCTTACTATTTTACGATTACGACCTTTGGGATTTCGGTCCGCCTTTCATGGTGCTATTATTATATTTTATGACAATTCAATATATTGTATTGATGTACACAGAAATCTGAATACTCATAGAAGTTGTAAAGAAACGTTAGCTTCTCGCTGCGTTGATGGCCAAAGAATCATCAGGGCGCTTTTATTTAAAAATGGACTTAATTGCGTATTAATGCGTTAAAATTTTTATTCACGTTGCTTTGGATGCTAAAGATAATAGACTCTTGGACTTGAGAAATATTTCTGAAATTCTGAGTGAGCTGCTAAACGAGCTGCTTTTTTTTATTTAGTCGTAGGATTTAGTTGATAAGTGTTTTGTATAATTCTAGCAATATTCAATATTTATTTATTTAAATGACGCTCCGGCATTGACTATTTCTTTTATAGTTTAACTAGATGATGCGTGACTTCGTCCGCGTGGATTAAGTTTTTGTAATTCCCAGGGGAGCTCCTTAATTTTTTTAAATAGCCTATGTCCTACCCCGGGATGTAACCTATCTTCATACAAAATTTTATTAAAATCGGTTGAAAACGGGCCGTTAAAGCGTAGCAGACAGACAGATAGACAGACACACTTTCGCATTTATAACACATAATATTGGTATGGAAGTATGGATTGAGATTTTTTTGGTGTTGTTCCTACTAGAATAGTTAGTAGATAGTACAAACTTACATAGTATTAATGTAGTTATTTTCCTCTGTTCCAGGTTTAGACAACCGGATACCAAACTCAAGGAGTTCAGTCTCACCGTAAGTTGATTTTTTTTACTATAAATACTAACCCGGAGCATTTTTTTTATCCATTACAAGTTAGCCCTTGACTGCGATCTCACCTGATGGTAAGTGCTGATGCCGTGTAAGATGGTAGCGGGCTAATCTGTTAGGCGCATGGCAGTTATATTAAACCCATACCCCTATTCAATTTTACACGGCATCGTACGGGGACGCAACGAACTAAGACGCTTGGCGGCACGTCTTTGCCGGTAGGGTGGTAACTAGCCACGGCCGAAGCCTCCCACAAGACAAACAGTATTCTTGAGTCCCTTTTGGCGTCTCCCTAAATAATGTGTTACTATAAATGTTTTATTCCTTGTGATTACAGGGACGTGGTGAACAACCTAAGGCTCTCGGAGAGCGACGACGAGGTTGCTGCCACTACCACCAGGCTAGAACCGTAAGTTTACATTTCAATTAAGTACATAATTATAGTAAAGTCAGTGTTTAGGAATTAACTATTATTTTAACATGTGACAGTGTTCGAAAATTGGACTGGGGGCTTACGATCATCGATCGCTTAATTATTTTAATATTAGCTGATGTTGTGTGGGGCGAGTTTCTAGATCCCTCGGCAAAATCCACCTCCTCGTTATGTTAAACACTATCTCCTACACCCATATCTCAAGTAAGATGATGCACGCGACTCCGACCGCTTGGATTTCGGTTTTCAAAAATCCCGCACGAACTCTTGGATTTTCCGGGATAAATAAGTCCTTCTCCGGAACGCAACCTGTACCAAATTTTGTCAAGATAGGTTGAACAGATGAGAAAAGAAAGCTTGAAAGCGTATAACAGATAGACGGACTCGCTTTCGCATTTTATAAGTATAGATAATATGATCGTGTGACTGGTTAGTCTCAGGGGCGTGCACAACATAGAGGCATAAAAGCACTGCTTACTCTGGTTAAGAAAACACAATGCTTATTATTAGAAAATATGTATCTAACCTACCCTGGCCCCGAATATTATGCACGCCACCATTTGTCTCTCGAATAACTGATTTGTGTTACGTCTGTCGGAACAATACTACGTGGCCTCAATAGTACGAGTAAATCGATGGCAATCCAATGCATCGTGATTGTGCCTAGTTACGCGCACACCCGATGCGCTAAGCTATAGGTACAACCTACGTACTAGTTACTACCTACTGTATTGAAATCGCCATTGACCTTTGGTGTTACGTCACACATTACTCCGAATTATTGCACGGTTGAGAAATACGTACGTTGTGCTTACGTGTGTTTTGTTGACGATGAACAATCTGCGTGCTAGTAAATACACTGACTGTTGATTATTTTGGGGTTCAATATAACGTGTAGGATTTAAACCACTACGGTCTACCACTAAAGCGAGAAAACTAAAGGGTAAGGTTGACTGGAAGAGATCGCTATTTAAGCGATAAGGCCGCCCGTTGTGCCATATCCATTATGATTCTTTTTTGTGTTTGTACGAGTATTTCTTTTAATGGTGTACAATAAAGTATATTTTACTTTTACTTTACTTTTACTTTAAAGCGAGCCTTGGGTTCGCTTTAAAGTAAAAGTAAACTTCGAAGAAATGACAGCCAGATAAAATTAAGTTACGGTTACAGTTAAACTTTGGCCGTCATTAGAAGCAAAATGAGTTGCACTAGTAAGAATTTAGTTTTAAGAAACTTTTGCCCAAAAATAAAACTTTAACTTTGATCACGGATGCATGTATGTTGAATACTGGCATATTGTGCAATCAACTTTGCTATTTATTGTTATAAAGTTGACCGTTAACTTTAACCACCTGTGATCCAACTGCACCTTATACCTACACTAGCTGATGCCCGCGACTTCGTCCGCGTGGTTTAAGTTTTTTTGATTCCCGCGGGAACTCCTTAATTTTTCGGGATAAAAAGTAGCCTTTGTCACTATCCAGGTCCTCAACTATACCCATGCCAAAAATCACGTCGATCCGTTGCTCCGTTGCGGTGTGATTGAAGGACAAACCAACAAACCAATAAACCAACAAACAAACACACTTTCGCATTTATAATATTAGTATGATATGATGTACCAAAACATTTGCTACTGGGACTAATGTAGGGTAACTGAAATAGAACGCAAGTCGAGTCAATAAGGTACCAAACTTTTTTAATCTAGCAGTCCAATACTGCACCATAAAAACGCCGGAGTTGTGGCAAGTTCCTAAAAAACTATAATATAAGGTAACAAGTTGTACCATAGCTTTACCTATAAACTGCCGTAGGTATTATATTATCCATGCAATTCCATGCGTGATTGGGTTCGCAATTCACATACGAAGTTTCAGCACATAAAATCAATAAAAACAAATTATCCGATGACATGTTTTTTTAGAAATAAACCAGGTGGTTTATTTCAAAAAAAATCCATACCAATTTTATAAATACGAAAGTGTGTCTGTCTGTCTCCTATGCTTTCACGGCCCAACTACTCAACCGATTTTGATGAAATTTGGTACAGAGACAGGTTACATCCCGGGGAAGGACATAGGCTACGCGGACGAAGTTGCGGGCATCATCTAGTCTTCTATATATTTTTTATCTGTGACATTTTTGTCGTAGGATCTCTACGACAAAAAAATCTGTTTCGACTTAACAGACGTCAGCTGAGAACGTGTTCTAAGAATCGGTTAATCTATGCTTAAAGCCAGTCTTATTAATACGGGCTTAAGTTGTCCTTTTCTATCTATGTTTTACACCAAATGGCCTACAATTAATAAGATGACAATCTCCTTTCGCAGTATCCTTTCACCAATCGGCTCCGGTGGCAGTCCGAGTTCAGACAGCGAATCTTCCCCATCCGACTCAGGATCAGAGTCGTCATCAGAAACAGAGTCCACTACGGCGCCGGCCCCGCCCACGGCCCCCACGCCGCCCAGCCCCCAGCCCGCGGTGCCCCCCTGTCTGAGCTCGTGGGGGCTGAGGAACTTCGCGCCCCCGCCAGCGCATCCGCCGGACCATGCGGACCTTAGCAACGTCCTCGCTGATGCCAAGGGAAAGCCGGTGAGCTGATTTTTTAAAATTGACCCATAGTGACGACCTCCTTGGTACAGTGTTGAGCGCTGTTGCCTTAACTTGGAAGGTCCCGGGTTCGATTCCCGGGAATTTGGGAATTTATTATTTCTGAATTTTCTCTGCTCTAGTTTGGACCTGCCGCCAAGCCATTTAGCGTTCCAGTACGATGCCGCGTAGAAACCGTCTAGGGGTATGGGTTTAATATAACTGCCATACCCCTAACAGGTTAGCCCGCTACCATGTTAGACTGCATCATCACTTACCATCAGGTGAGATCGCAGTCAAGGGCTAACTTGTAGTGGAATAATTTTTTTTTAACAAATAGTCAAGTTTTCCTAAAGTGCCAGATCATAAAGCTACCAGATCATAAAGGCGTTCTTACGGACACGGCTATTATATAATCATCGAAAAACATTAAATATCAAACTAAAATGCTCTCTGATATATTCTTGATAAATTCTTGTATGGTCACTTTGTCTTAAAAAGTAAAATAACCTTGACGTATAATGTACTACCTAGTACACTTTACTTCAATGTAAAATAAATGAAGCCGTTCACACGGATAGTCTTCTATGCAGTTCTTTATACTCCAACGTCGCGACTTTTAAAAATAAATATTCGATAACAGTTCTTATTAAGTATAATACTTTGTAGTGATCAGTAAGTACTTTGTATGAACATTTTGATAGCGAGTCTAGTTGCCGGGTGTTGGGTTACTCGAGATAAACACTTCTCCGTACATGGGAGCCTGATTCAGCATTCGCGTAACATCGCCAAGTGACTCCCGTGGCCTGTCCTGACATTCATTCCGTATTCGACGTTTGGTGGGATAGTAACTATTATTTTTAGTAGATAGTATTTTTTTTTTTAACATTTTCAAGTGCTTTTAGTAAAGACAGGAAATTAAAACTGAACTATAAAATACTTAAATTAGAATCTAAATTGAAACTTAATTCATAATTAGTAAAACGTTAAAATTCTATCGCAGTGGAGAACACAAGATGTCGCCATTGCCCCTTTGGGTGGCCAAACTTAATCTTTGACCAAGGTAGCTGCCAGCTCTTGGATTCCCGATAGGCTCAATAACCCATGGCGCAATGTGATTTCCATTTCATGAAATTTTGGTGATATAAACTATTTGGCCGTGATCTGAGAAATGAGAGACGTTATATTCATGAAAACTAGCATACAATAAGTTTAGCAGTTTTTGAAATTGGAAATGACTTTTTTATTTTAAAGAATATGTGAAATGGCTTTCAAAGTGATGGTTTAAAACTTGATTCAATACTTCCAAAAATATTTGTTTAAAATGGACGACGATCTCTACCAATTTGTGATAAAACGTATGCATGACTTAGTCAATCGGGAGCAGAGCATTCATCAGAAATGGGTAGACCTTGCTATCCTGAAGTGCAACCTGAGGAATTGTCTGATCAACTTCGAGAACAGTATGAGAGATCTACCGCCGAGGGATAGGATGAAGATAATGCACAAGTATTACAGTCTCAAGGATATGCTGTGGAGAGTTGTTGGTGCCTTACATGGGAATATATCGGCTATGTCGAGGATGGTAGGGGGTTTTACATTAGTTGATACTTATACTATTATTTGTCGACTGAATATATTAGAAACGAATTTTAGATATCCTTAATTGATGCAATTATTAACTTGACACGAAATTTGAAAGTAGCTTTTAAAACTTTTATAGTCCCGTTGCTTCCCAGAAATGTTATAAGAATGAAATGGTAGTTTCAGCATTTTGTTTGTACTTCATGTTGTGGTACTTAGTGTCTCATGACCACCCATGTTGCAATGGCAATGACATTGATAAATACTTTATTCATTGGGGATCAATATTTTCTGACCTTTAAAACACATGAATATTAACGTACTTATAGGATATTTCGAAAAAGCTGGTATTATTTTAGTATAATCATAAGGAACAACCATGAGTCAGAATTTTTCCAGGCTCAAAGAGTGTGTGGAGTGTACCTAGTACCTACAGTACACCTACTTAGAAATAAGAACTGATTTAGGTTTAGGATTCAATTAATGGTCGTACAGCCAAATACTGAAACAAAAACGTATTTAGGTATGTAGAAGTTACAACCTCAATAGTATATATATAGGATTGGGCTGGGCATAGGTACAGATAGCAATTTGGTATTTACGTAGACATCTGCTAAGAGAGCATTTCTGAAAATTCAACCCCTAAGGCCCGTTTGCAGAGACGCTGGGTTACGTTTAACCCAGGAACGAATTCGAAATTTTGACAGAAGTTTTATACGAATTCTGTCAAAGTAGCAGCTAACCCTGGGTTAAAAGGATAACGCGGCATTTCTGTAAGGGGGCCTAAGGCGTCAGGCACAAAACTAGCGACGGCCGAGCGACGGCGACAGCGAGGCGATGTGGTCCGAGAGCTGGCGACGAATTTCGGGAAGGTCCTTTAGGCAAGCTGAACTTATGAATAAATATAATATCGTCAATTCGTGAATCCAGTCCGGCCAGTCTGGTAGAACTTTTGCGGTTATTTCGCTACTGCGCAGCACATAACATTTGCAAAAGAAAATCAAAAAACATTTTTTTGGCAACTTGATTTTTTTATCTTTAAATTTAGTAGTTATAGAATTCTAAAAAAAATCCGTTTTTATCGATTATAAAGTATTACCAGACCTCTTCAAAATTCTTCCCGAAATTCGTCGCCAGGTCTCCGACTAATCGCATCGCCCCGCTGTCGCCGTCGCTCCCCCGTCGCTAATTTCGTGCCCGTACACTAAGAGGGTCAAATAGGGGGTTAAAAGAGTTAATACATAAATACATGTATGTTTTTGTTCCAGAGCCCAATATCGGAGTTGTCGGACTCAGAGGCGTCGTCGCCGTCGCCGGGCGCGCGGAGGCGGCGGTCGCAGGCCAACCGCGTCATGTCTGCGGCCTCGAGCGACGATGAGGCCCCCAGGCCGGCCCCGGTGAGCACACAGCTTAATTTCCATTTTGCGCTTCAATAATTTCTGACGTGACCCTTTTTCCGTTTCCGTTCTTCTTCTTCTTCTTCTTCTTCTTCGAGTCCTGAGATTTTTTCCGCACTTGGGCGCAGGCGTCCGCTGTGCGTGAAACCGCTGGTGCGACTCCCCGCTGGATCACTCCAGCCAGCCGAGCTCATTCCAGAATCCAAGCAGGCCACCCAGGTCGGCGAGGACATCCGGTAGTGTTGCTGGGGAGCCAATGTAGGCTTCTCGTTGGGTGGAAACACCGCTGCACTCGAGCAGCACGTGTTTTGGTGTCTCGTCGCTCTCCATGCAGGCTCTGCATAGAGGGCTGTCGGTGATACCTAGAATAAATAGGTGTTTGTTCAGAGGGCAGTGTCCTGTTATCATACCTACAACTATCCTGGCTTTGGCTCGGTTGAGTTGCAGAAGTTTTTTAGTTAGTAGTTTATTGGGACTGGGTATCGCCTCTTTTGTTTGTCTACTGTCTGTAGAGTTTTCCCATAGTTCGGCATGTGTACTCCAGGTTTTGTATTCACTGAAGAGTATCCGTTTCCGTTATCTGTGAACGTAACAATATCACTGTGGACGTCCACGTCATCACGATAACACAGCGAACTAAAATGTTCCATACATTAATATATTTGAGGAGACGCTTTTAAATTTGCATCCACGATGACGTTGTAACGTGCACCGTCCACATAATAATTTAATTTTTACCTTGGACGTTAAAGTCAACGTTTAACAGTCCGTAAACCAGTAAACCGACATTTTAAGAACTTTTGATGAGCTTTGTGCATGAGATATTAGTATTATAACAAAAAGAAAATTAAAACATTAAAGATTAATCCCTCCTTAGTAGACTGTTGCAAATAAAAATTTAATTTTATTGAAATATAATAGTGAAATTCTCATTCTTGCAGAATACGTTTACCATTTTTGCACTTTTGGGTGACACTTTTCACCCATATAAATCCACGAAAAATTGTAATAAATGACATATAAAAAATACTAATATGATAAACACGCTCTTAAAATTGGACTGTTGCAATTCGTTTTTATACGTTCTATACAAAATTAGTTAATAAAAAAATCAAATCAATGTGCACGATTTATCAAAATTTACGCGTCACAATAACCTGTATTTCTTAAAAGTTTGACGAAATTACTGATAAAATAAAATTTACCATGAATGTTTAGTATTTAAATAACACAAATTGTGTAAAAATAAAGTTCTATAAAATACCTATATGACCAAAAAATATTATCAAAGTCTGATCAAATTCACGTGTAAAATGGTACTGCAGATCGTACGACCGCACGTATGTACGAACTTGACTACGCAAAGTATCAAAGTATCTTTACTGGCCTATGTCGTCTATGTATGAGTGCAGCCTAACGGTCTACTGTGCGGTATACCTACAGATTCCAAAATTGACCGATGGCGAGTATACGGCCTCTTAAAATCGAAGACGTCGACGCCCACGATAACGTGACGTGCAGAATTATAGAAGCGCATTGTACTTATAGTTTGATTAAATTTTTTTCAAATCAAGCTTCGAGCATCCAAAAAGCTGGTTAAGTATGAAAGAAAGTGATGAAAAAAGTACTCAGTGACCACAAATATGTTATTGCGATGCAACTTGCGCGTTGTTCCCAGCCATCAAAACGTTTGCATCGAAATATACTTACCATTAGCAGAGTCGAAAAAAAAATGGCGGCAAGGAAGTTCAAAGTAGCAAAATAAACTTTAGGAAAAAAGGGGTGTTAAACTTTGCCTTTTCATGTAGCGTTATATATATTTTGACGTGACAACGTCTTATAAATTGGTTTGCCGGGTGACACTTCAAGAAACTGCGTTACGCTCCGCTCACGTTATGCGCTCACAATGAGAGCGAGTGAGAGGCACGCGTCCCTTCCACTCGGGCATGGTTAGCCCGCCTAAGAGCGAGAGAGACAGACATAAAAAGTGAAAGGCACGCGTCCCTTCCACTCGAGCACAGTTAGCCCGCCTAAGAGCGAGAGAGACAGAGCGAGAGAGAGAGAGTGAGAGAGATTTCATCCTTCTTCCTACTATACGAATGAATATTCACATTAAAATTATTTTACCACTCAAAGTCGTTGTCACGTAAAACTTTCGCCTGTATACCGACTTTACAGGCAACCAATTTTTTTAATTAATAATGGTGGTTAGAAAAGGCTTTCAAATTGCAATCCGCTCTTTAAAAGATTCATATTCTCTGTTGATTTTGCATCTCACAGTAACAGCTAGCATAGCAAAAATATCATTACTTGATATGTGGTGTCATATTTACAACGGATGAGACGGAATTTGCTACCATTGCAGGTATAAGATCATTTATTTATCCTTGTAGTGATGGCCAGAACCACATTTATAAGCTTTAACAAAACATCTTCCAACTCCATATAGTGGTTTTTATTTTTGACTAGCTGACTCGATAGACGTTGTCCTGTCCAAATTTCAATAAATTGAGTTCATAGAAATATCCCATAGAAAAAAGGAAGTGCAGTTTTTCCTGATTTAATTTTTTTTCTGGGTAACTTTCAATAATTTTTTTCTAGACCACGCCAGTATTGACTCGAACAAAACAAAAAAGAAAATAGTCAATTCGGTTGAGCCGTTTTCGAGTATTTTCGAGACTTTTTGAGAGCAATTGATTTTTATTTATAATTTTGTATCTATCAGTGCGAGGCCACACGTGACTCGAGTATATTTTTTGAGGTGTCGCAATTTCAGCTCGATCTGTTTCATTTACAGGTCCGGAACTGCCACACGTGAGTTTAAGTCTTCGTGTGGTTTCAGTTTCGGATTACATAAATCAGAATGCAGCAGCTATAGGGCCCATTACGTGTTATTGATCCATTATATCAATGAAATCAATGTGCTATATGTCGTATGTCCTAAATTAAATCAGTTTGTATTCCTCTCATACAGGTCCGAACGCAACCCTCGCCCTCCGTAACGGCAACAGTACCAAACAGCTCCCAAAGCACTGGCGTCAAGCGCGGCAGGCCCCCTAAAGTCCGCACACCAGAAGAAAGGCCTGCTAAGAAGAAGCGCGGGAGGCCCCCAAAGACGAGGCCCCCTTCCCCCGCCCCCGAGAGCGACCCTGAGCCCGAACCCCCACAGCACAACCCTCTCCAAGGCACCAAGACACACATCTTTCGCAAGGTACATAATTTTTGTTTTAATTTATAGGCTAGTGCTTGGCTGTAAACAGATCTGCTTGCAAGTGATGATGCAACCTAAGATGGAGCGCGCTTGCCTAGAAGATGCCTATTCACTCTTGATATGAGGGCGTATTAAAATTCCCTAAATAGTACTTAGGTATTATTGTTCCATGCATTCATATGTGCAAGTAAAAAAATGCATTGCATGCATTAAAGTGACCAAATTATTCTTCTTCCAGGTATTCACACAAAGAAACAAGGATGAATGCGGTGGGAAAGGTGGCAAAGGTGGCAAGGGGAAAGGAGGAAAAGGCAAAGGCCAAGTGACCATCATCGAGGTGACAGCTCCAGAATCCGGCGTCGACGATGACGACCGTCGGGGTAGAGACCGCTCGGTTGAAAGGCGGAACGAGGAAGCCATCGCCCGGGTCTCGCCCCCGCAGGAACCGGAGACGCTCACGAGGAAACGGGAAGCGGAACGGATAGCTAACGAGAGGATACAGGAAAGAGTCTCCATCGAAAGGCCGGACCATCGCCGCTCCGCTGACAGAATTCCCGAACGACTCACAGAAAGAACCTCAAACGACCGGATACCGGACCGGACCGACCGATACCCAGACCGACAGTCCAGCGACAGACTACCGCCCGACCGAATGTCCACCGATCGCTTACAAGACAGATTGTCAAACGACCGCTTGTCATCCGACAGATCGTCGGATAGATCATCGGATCGGTCGTCGCTCTCGTCTTCGGAAAGAAAATCCAGCGACCGGCTATCAGTGGATAAATTGTTATTGGAAAGGATACAAAACGACAAATTATCGGTCGAGCGAATATCGAGTGAGAAGCTCGATCGGCTGTCGAGCGATAAATTATCACACGAACGGTTATCGAGTGATAAATTATCACACGATCGCTTGTCGAGCGATAAATTATCCCACGAGCGCTCATCGAGTCACGACCGGTTGTCGTTAGAGAAACTTTCGCACGAGCGGTTATCGAACGACAAAATTGGTCACGATCGGTTATCAGTTGACAAGATCGGCCACGATCGGCTATTGAGTGACAAGATCGGTCACGATCGGTTAACAAATGACAAAATCGGTCACGATCGGTTATCGAGTGACAAGACTGGTCACGACCGGTTATCGAATGACAAGATTGGTCACGCCCGGATATTGAGTGACAAACTCGGTCACGAGCGTTTAATAAGTGATAAAATCGGACACGAGCGGTTGTCAAATGACAAGCTCTCGATAGACCGGTTGCCGGTGGACAAGTTGCCTCTGGAAAGGGTGGAAAGGATCGCGCCGGAACGATATATCCGGGCCGAGGCAGATGTTGGTTTTGTGGCGACCTTATCGAATGGTAAGATAATTTATTATTTATTCTGCCACTATCGCTAATAGGGAACACAGATTTGGGTTCAGCTAAATCCTTGATTTTCTCAGATAATAAGTATGCTATTTCCGACTGCAGCATCTCTCAGCTAACTACTGTCGAACTACGTCGTAGGCGTGAAAAAGACGGGTAGAAAGATTACTTTCGCAATATTGATTGCGAAAGTAAAGACAGAGTGACTGGCCGACGCGACGCCTAGACATTTGCAAGCGAGGCTGTAGCAATTCAAATTAATTTTCATTTTGGGCGATTCTCAATGTCCTCGTTCTGAGGCTGTTATCATATTATAGTGAGCATATGTTACGTATCTACTACGTTACTATAATTTGGTCGTTATTTGAAACCTTTCAAACCGGGGGTGGGAAAATAAAATTCCAATATTTTTGTTTTTTATTCAAGTTAACTTTTACAACTGCTTTTGAAACGTCGAGTTAATCTTCCACTGGTTCAGACTCCAGAGTGCCATTCCTATTGAGCATAACCAGCAAGAAACTCGGCCTTATCTACACTAATATTATAAAGAGGAAAGATTTGTTTGTTTGGTTGTAATGGATAAACTCAAAAACTAGTCAACCGATATATTCTTTCACTTATAGAAAGCTACTTTATCAGCGAGTAACATAGGCTATATTTTATTTTCAAAAAAATTAGAGATCTCTACCAAATTTGCAATAATGTGAATTAAGTCGGAAAAAATCGTCTCATCTGAGAGCTTCCGTGGCGTGCGCTGCGTAAATATTTAAAGTTACACGAAAACAATGTATGGTGGAATTGTTCCTCTCAAAAAAGGTTTAAATAAAAATTCGAGTATATATCTATCTTTTAAGGTTATATTATAGTAAAATGAGTGTGTTTGTGTGAAGGTGGCGAGCGGGTGTCTCGCGGTCGAGCTTCCTACACAGTCCGCATCCCGCTGTCGCGCCTGCGCGCGGACACTTTGCGGCTGCTGCAGCGGCCGGCGCGCAGGGCCAAGCCGCCGCCGCCCACGCCGCCCACACCGCCCACAGACCATATCGTAAGTTTTTTTTTTAAACATATAGGCTAGCGGCTAGCGCTTGGCTGCAATCAGACTTGCTTGCAAGTGTTGATACAGCCTAAGGTGAAGCGCGCTTGCCTAGAAGATGCCTATTCACTCTTGATTTGAAGGTGCCTATATTAAAAGAGGAGGGGAAAATGGAAGCCGAAAGAGCATTCCATATCTTAGCGGTTCGAATTTTAGTTAGAATGACAGTGCATGGTTAGCTAAATTATCTAATTTTTAATCCAATCCGAGATACAAACTATCAAAACTGTACTAGTGGCGCCATCATCGAGCAAACTCTAACTTTGATAGCTTGTATCGGAAACATGACACTTTAGAAGATTTTGTATTTAAGTTGTATTGATTTTGAATTCGAATTTTAAGATATGAGCGTATACAAAATACGTATTAAAGTACACATTGAAAGTACTTTATTTACTATCCCTTTCGGTGACACGCTTGGTTGAGTTCTAGAGGATGGTAATTTTTTTTTTCTCCACTACAAGTTAGCCCTTGACTGCGATCTCACCTGATCGTAAGTGATGATGCAGTCTAAGATGGCAGCGGGCTAACCTGTTTGGGGCATGGCAGTTATATTCAACCGATACCCCTATTCGGTTTCTACTCGGCATCGTACCGGAACGCTAAATCACTTGGCGGCACGTCTTTGCCGGTAGGGTGGTAACTAACCACGGCCGAAACCAGGCCAGGCCAGGGAAAATTCAGAAATTATAAATTTCCAAACCCTGCCGGGGATCGAACCCGGGACCTCTGCACGTTAAGGTCAACGTTAACGTTTACGGTTTACGTACGTTTTGTTCCACAGTCGCTGGAGGGTAGCGCGTCATCGCTGGAGCGGCGCGAGGAGAGATCGCCCATCTATTACTCCTACTTCGAGCGGCTGCCGGCCGACGCTCTATCTGACGAGGCGAGAGACCACAAGTATGTACCATCATCGTCCTTTCAACCCACTGCCGGCTCACTACAGAGCACGAGTCCCTTCTCAGAATAGAAAGGATTTGGCCATAGTCTACCACGGTGCCCATGTGCGGATCGGCAGATTTCACACACCTTTCCGAACATTATGAAGAACTCTCGGGCATACAGGTTTCCTTACCATAATTTCCTTCACCGTGAAAGCAAGAGATGTTTTCGCACCATACTCTGAAAAGTTATGTGCTATTTTGTTGACGATTTGTATTTTCTATTTTACTTGATATACGATATATATTATATTTAAGGACGTTTTTACGCTCAGTTTACACATTCCGATATTTTCAAGACAGACCACCATTTGCATTCCATTGTCACCGGGTTTTCGACTGGGTTTCGAATTATGTGATCATACATACACATTATGATGATGCATGGATTAATCAGAACTCTTCCTCCAGATACTACCTCACAGAAGCCAAACGCCTCCGGACGGCAGCGGAAAGAGAACAGGAGCCTCTGGCTCGCGTCATGCTGTACCTGGAATCCGTGCTTTGTTTCGTGCTGACGGGCCGAGTGCTTGAGCTAGAGCACGACACCAAGCGCGCGTTCACCATATATCGCGAGACAATCGAGTACATCAAATCGATTCACTCGATGCCGCAGCGGTTCCGAGCGTCGCCTCATTCCACGTTCTGCAAGCTGGATATCCTCAGGTCAGTAGATCTACGATTAGGATCTTTTGTCTGAATTCAGTGCTTTGCGTGTTAACCGATACGAGCTCAACAAAGGCGTCTTTACAATCTATGTTGAGACAATCGAGTACATCAAATCGATTCACTCGATAATTCACTCGGTTTGGCGCTGAATATCCTCGGGGTCAGTATATAAAATATATGTCCGCTCAGGATTTTAAAAACATTCAATTTTCAGATCGTGACTAGATTTTGGATTTTTTTTTCAGAAGATTGTTAAGGCAAAATGAATACTCGATTTTACATTCGATACTTTATCAAAAAATAATAATATGAATTTATTATAATATGATAATAATAAATTAAGCCAATTGTTATGGTTCTGAATTCATAAAAATATTGCTATCTAAAAGAAATTGTCCAATCGTCCGATTATTTATAGTAATAGAATAATTTTGTTACAGCCTTCGTGTTCAAGCTCTTTTATATCGGCGGATGTTCAAAATGTACAATGGGGAAGTGACAGAGTACAACAAGATCGTTCAGGAATACCAACAAAAGGTTCGTTTATTTATTTAGATCTAGCTATGGCGCTATTTAATATCTTCACCTGGGGCTTAGGCATAAAAGTTTGCGCCTCGAGTGTAATTTTCATCGTCTGCATTAATTGTAGCTTAAATAGTATTCCTTTTCTTCTTCCAGTCCTTTTTCCACGCTATAATTATTGTAAGGTCGGCACAATATGTCAGTTTCTTCCACTCTCTTCTCTCATTTCTCTTTTGTCAACTCATTATTCAAACCTCTTACACGCATTACGTATATCCTCTTTCACGCAATCCATCCATCTTTTCTTTGGTTTTCCTCTTCCCTTTTGTCTGTTCACATGCATATTCAACATGTGTACAGTGCTACTCAATTTTAATTAATGACATTTGACTTTGACATGGTCTAATTTGGTTGGATCCAATTAGGTCCAGACTGATCTAGTCCAGTGCGGACCGATTCGGACTTCAGACCGTCCGATCCACCCACACCGCCTATACCACAATATTTTTAAATCACACTGATGTATGTATTCGACCGTTGAAACACTTTTGGCGTTAAAGTGAACGTTGCTGAATTGCAATCGGTGGTACTGAACTTGTGACTTTAAAGCAGTTGGGTTTAGGTTGATTTTAGACTGACGCCAATGCTTCAACGGTCGAATACGCTTGGTAACGTCGGTGTGATGTTGGGTGAGGGTGCTTGGTACTGACCGGTGGGTGTTGTGGTTACAGCCGGCGTGCGCGGAAGCGGCGGGCGGCGCGGCGGCGGTGGGCTCTGCGCGCTCGGCGTCGCCCATGTCGCCGTCGCCGTCGCCGGCCGGCTCCGTGGGCTCGGGCTCCGGCTCGTCGGGCTACGGCTCGCTGCCGCACGCGCCCGGCGCCGCGCCGCCCGCCGCCGCGCCCTACTGCGGCGTGACGCACGCGGTGCCGGCGCACGCGCACAACGCGCTGCTGCAGCTCACCAAGTACTACACGTTCCTGTACGTCGCGCACAACCTGTGGGAGCAGGCCGACTGCCTGTGCCGGCTGCGCGCCAACCTCGGTGAGTGCGCCGCACGCCCCCTCTGCAGCACGACAAGCTGCTGCAGCTCACCGAGAGCTACACGTTCCTGTATAGTCCCACAAACTTATCCGACCCGATAGCCAAAATTGGAACACACAGCCTGTGGTGAGTGAGTGGGCCGCCCTGCCGCACGAAAAGCTGCTGCAGCTCCAGTGTCGTCGGAGCATTCGAGCATCATTTTTGTGTTTTTTTGGAGTTCTGATCATAGACAATCAATGTTGGCCGACCTATTTTGTTAATTGACATGAAAATTATTTTCTTAATTTCTCTGACATCTTTAGGTGATATGACTGTAATGCCGATTATTCTGCAAACATCAATATTGTTAAGTATAGGTAGGTTAGGTGCAGTATATATGCATACCTATTAATTTTATAAATAATTTATTTAATGAAATGAAATGATTTATTTCATGTATCTAGGACAACTTGTGCCACTTATGATAAGTCGTAAGAATCTACCACCGGCTCGGAAAGCTAATTCTACTGAGAAGAACCGGCAAAGAAACTCAGCAGTTGCTCTTTTCAAAAACAGAAAAATGTAACAATTTGTATATAATATAAAATGCATACGCTACGTAACAAGTAGGTATTACACTGACTGGTTTATTCTATGCAATCCTAATAACACGGACTTCTTTCTTTTTTCAGATCTGTTCATCGCAGTGGATCGCAAGTGCGGGCCGCTCACGCTGTTCTCAACGTTCCGCCATCTTGTCCAATACGTGCGGCACGCAATCTCGCTGCTCAAGAACGCGCCGCGGGAGTGACCGCGCGCATAATGACGACGTTACCGCACGCGTGAGGTGACACGTACTTTGTGTATTTGTATAATCAGTGACACGGAAAGTGATTGATTGTGACCGGGTCTGGGGACCTGAGTGATTTAACTCATTTACTTGCAAGAGATAGGTATTGTGATTCTAACTAGATTTTTTGTATTTTAGACCTCTTCAAAACTGGTGCGAAATTCAGTGTCAGATTTTATGTTATACCTATAGGGTCTCGGCTATAGATTTTTATTGCCATATACAACGATTCTCGTGTAAGAGTAGCGTCATTTTATTTCATACACAATTGTCATGTTCTGACAGTTAAGTATGGGAATGACAGGACGCGAATTTTGTGCAACAATCACTAAATTTAAAACTATCCGAATTCATTTTGGTCGACAAATTAAAATTTATTGTGATAATTATTGCCGATACTAAGCAAACATTAATCCAAACGAAATATCTATAATGATCTGAATATCGCATCCATTTTGAAGAGGATTGATGTGAACACAAGGTTACGGAAAAGATGACTGCTACACACATTGGTCTGCGTGCTATGAATAGGGATGATGACAACTCAATCAAATCAGCAAATCTCTTTATCAAACTTAAAAACGCACTTCTAGTATGGAAGTTGTATGAAATTCACAGCTGTGACGTCATCAAATTTCAACACACTTTTTTTCTTTAATCTATATTTTAAAATGCTTATCAAACTTAAAACTAACCGAGGGTGTGAATTTTAGTTCTTTTAGAAGACCCTCTATTTGATAATCAGTTAGAAATAATTTATTTTTGATATAGGCATCATCCCTATTGATATGAGATTGTTTTTGTGAATTTATAAACAAAAGTATGGGCCTTACTTAAAACTTCGTATTCAATGCTTCCTAAGAAATGCTCCGTTACACACAGTACAACGTTTTACAATACATATTTTGTAATAGGCTTGTTGTTGTAGGATTATAACCCTGCGGTAATACTTTTGTCGCGCAAGGTTGGTTAATCTGCCTTATAATTATGTTTTAATAGCGGTGAAGTAACCACTTTACAAACAAATGTATTATATATTGTAAAAAAAAACTACAAATATATGTGTAGCTTGATTCAGTAAGATTAAATTTCAAATTTCGCCTAACTTCTAGGCGCAATGTGAAGTGACCCTCACGCAGTTTGAGAGTGTGAGTGTTACGTTCGTGTACATAGTCTAGGCAATAAAGCTAGTGGACCCCAACAATAATTCCTCAGACGACGACACTTTACAGTATGATAAAGTATCATGAGTTAAACGTATATTATAAATATCCAATAAAAAATCAGAAAGGAAGTAACGTTTTTTATGCTATACCCAATTGTTAAAGCAGGAAGGTAGATACGTCATCGCGTAAACGCAGTTTAGGTTTGATAATAAAATCGGTTTAAATATCCATGTTCTGCATGATTATTTCGTTTGATATTTCGGTTTTGATATCAAACTACTACTTACTACCTACTATTATTTTAAAAAGAAATCGAGAAAATTTTCAGTCATAAATATTAAGTTTTAGGTATAAATACCTAACTTCCGTATGGATTTTTTTTGATATTTTTGTATAAGTTTTGGTTCATACCATACTACAACCATGCCAAGTTTAAACGACTGAGGATTTAATGCGGGGGGTCTCCATACAACAAATCGCCCCGTTGCCTAGACTAACAGTACACGTACATCCTGAACAACTTACTTACGTGACGGCTTGTGACTAACTTGTGAGTTACTACTGCAGTTAATTTTAAAACGTTTTATCATCAAATACCATTCGTCGCTGAAGATATAGTTTATAAATCATACTAGACACTAAGTCATATTCAGCAAATAATTTACCAACTTTTTTCCATAAAAATGACTCGCAAATATACCACGGAACATACTCGCAATTAAACCATAGGATTTTACTATTTTAGGTATCGTTTTTAAAATCGGACTAATATAGCCTAAGGTTGTAACTTTAAAGCGCATTTCATTTGAACTAATCCCTTATTTTAACTACAAAATCATGTTTTTGTCATCATATTCGTCGATAAAAAATAGTTAGTATTTTTATCCTTTAGTAATAATAAAAAAGAACTTGTTGAATAATTTAAGCGGTCTATTATAGTATCCAGAAAGTTCTAATTTTACTTTTCTATAAACAAATTCGTATTTAATTCCTATCCCACATTTTTATCAAAGGTGAAGAAAAAACTCCCTAGTGAAGAAAGCTCTTAAAAAGCGTTGTTTTCTCGATTTAAAGGCGATAAATTCTGTGACATATTTTCGACAGTTATCTCGCGGTAGTCATGCTAGTTCCATATTTTACGATTGGGTCATACATATATTTATAACAATATAATATAGTTCATGCGATTTTTTTAAAATAAAACAATATGCCTTAATATTAAATGTTATATGAAACCAGAACTCTAGTAAGAGAGTTCCAAACACCTTGAACTAGGCCTAGCGTGGCCTAAAGTTTCTTTAACTTTGAATGAACAAAACGCAGCTAGGTGAAACTTAACAATATTTTCACTATTGATTAAAAGCAAATAAATAAAAAATCTCTCTTAAAATATGATCTTTAAATTATACAGTTTGTAATGAATTTACATTATTAGGAATATATATTTTATACAAATTTTTGCGGATTTTAATCTTAATAATGTGCGTATTAAATATGGTTTATAGCCAATTTTTGTGATAATTTGGTGATCAAATCAATTTAAATTGTGAATAAAATCATATTATGTTTTTTAATTGATTGCTGCGTTTGCTTAAAATACAAATACAGAAAGCGTTTTAGTGGCTTTGAAATATAAACAACAATTTATTTGACATATTATTATGACTACATTTTAAAGTTTTGTAACTACCCTAATTATAGGGTACCAAAACACAATCTTATATTATATTCATTCAAGAAATTCATTCATATATCCCATAAATTTATAACTTTGGAGGGATATCTAATAATCGGACAGGACAAACAATAACGCTTTACAATATACATATATGAAATAATATTATATTAAATGTATATATTTAAGGATACAAACAAACAGTATGATGGCACTCGCAACGTTTCAGAGTAAACAGTTTTCTATGTGTATTTAGTTTTAATTGGTTTAAAGTTTGATGTGATGTAATGTATAACACATTTTACTATAATACAATTAACGCATGGAAATATGATTATATTTTTGAAGTTTATTTGTTGGAGTTATTAAGTTCATAATATATACATCGATGTGTGTATAAATAAATGTGAGTAATAGTAGTGATAAACCGTATTTGGGCTCTTTTACACTGTGGCGTGTAATATAGGCTCAAACTATAAATAAAACGATATCTACTTTTTTAAATGTAATAACAGCCATTAGGCGCTGTATTTACATTTAAAAAGTACATATAGTCACACAAAAAGGGGCGGAGTCTTAAACTGAAATTAGTTATATGACCAAATAAATCGGATTTGTAATTAATATCAAGAAACCAATGTGCATCCAGGTACTTTATGCTACTTACAATTAATAATTTCATGCTAGATTTTGATACGCAATAATATTATAGTATGTATAAAAATAATTAAATGATTGACCTTCATATTTACTTCTCTCAGATAATAGATTGTGTGCAGTTCAAATAATATCCAATATATTTAGTCCAATATTCGTCGTGTATTTAACTCATATACAATAATTGCATTCTCGATGGAAATCCTCATATACAATATATTCCTCCAATGATTAATTCATTATTAATTGATTTAAATTTCTTTAAAGCTAATTGATGATTAAATATGGAATTTTATTTTCTTACCATGATATTATATTTTATTAGTTAATTTATTATCAATTCTAGTTTCAGTAACAATTTATCAATATCGCGAAATACCTTAGTTTAATTAGGTACCTAATTAATTATTTAAATACATAAATATTTAATGCAATTTTTTCTATTTGTTGGCTATTGTAAGATCGGAGTGTTTAATTTTAAATAAATAACAGTTGTTGTTTGTATATTTTCATCATTATTATAAAACAAAACAAATAAAATAATCTTAAAAGGGCGATACTTAAACAATTTCGGATGACCTTTGAGTAAACCAGTATCGACTGCCAAAAATGATGACGTAATCGTTTTCGCATTACGTTCACTTCCCAAGATATTGACCAAAAAAAGTGTATAAATTGTAAATAACCAGTCGCAAAGCGACGAACGAAAGAGTCAAATGGGAATCTCGTTCGCTATGACATCAAACTAGACAATTTCTGACTGCCAATTTGACGGTTAAAAGTGTCAAATTCGCGTAAAAATGCAATTTCAATGTCATAGAGGATCAGGGCCTAGATATATTCTCTCCATTGCATCGCATATTATAATAAGTGATAGAATAATCATATCTTAAGTGTTTTCGTTTGTTTTAATCTTTCTTAAGGGAATAACCGGGAGCACTGTGTGCGTACAGGCGATGTCAGAAGTCTACTCATACAAGGCTAAAATCGCGTGCGAGTAATCGGGGAATCACAACTTAAAACTGTCCATAAAATCAACTTTTCAATCAATAATATTAGGTTCGAACAATTTTTATTCAATACTACCCGCCAATTACCATAAACTGTGAATAACATCAACTTACAAGATGAATATTATTTTAACCTTGTTATCGACAAGCCATCTTGTTTGCATATTCTATATGGACTTTTGACGTCGACTGTACATGCGTACGACACACTCGCGCGGGCCAATCGAGTAATATCTCAATACTAAAGGGATCATGTAGTTGTTCTTCGTAAAAAACAGCACCTCTAGTACCAGTTTGCACGTTTCGAAAACTTTGATGGCTTCTTTTCTTGCTATCCAATCGTATAATAATACGATACGATACAACAAAATTGATTAACTTTGGTTGAAAGATCCGGAAATTAAAGACAACAATGATACTGCATGAATATGTTATAAGTTAATATGATTCAATTTTTTTGCATTATCCAAAACGAATGGCGGAATTTAACCGCGTT
This sequence comes from Erebia ligea, assembly GCA_917051295.2. Lineage (NCBI taxonomy): Eukaryota > Metazoa > Arthropoda > Insecta > Lepidoptera > Nymphalidae > Erebia > Erebia ligea. The sequence continues at coordinate 9,036,008 of OU785241.1, forward strand.
ATTAGTTACTTGTTTCAATATTATACATTCGGATTGAAATTGACAAAAACATTGTTTCAAAGTGGGACACTACTGATTTTTATCACACAATGTTTTAACTAACAATGCTGGTTATATTTTAAAGGTAGACGTATGGAGGAACATCTAAGTTAGTTTTCGAAAATGCAAACTCGTTCTATGGGTACAGTTAAATATCGCTTTAACGAAACGCATAGTTTGGGGTAAATTACTTATTTTTTATTACGATTTCTTCGAATCGGTTTAGGGGTAAGTACATAATTTGATGTGATTGAATGAGATCATGAACAAGTATGAAACGATTGAACACAAATTTTCGATGGATCAATAAATGAATAATTATGAGCAAACATCATGCCATACATTTTTCTTGTATGTACATATCAATCGAAGTTTTGGGTGGTGGTGATCGGTTTTAGTTTTTGTGAATATTCAGTAACCGATTTTCGTGATGCTATATGTTCGGACGACAATAATTAATTAATCGATTCCAATTTTTGCGAGTTAGTAAGGGTGGAAACAAATTGCTGTGTTGTTACTTGTCGCAAATCACTGGCGTGTCGAACGACCGCAGTACGCCGCGACAGAATAGTATACAGTATACACGGTCTTCATATTAAATGTCCTCCGATCACCATCTGTTGCAAATTTGCTTGTCTATAATTAATCAAAGCATGAAATAGAACGAGGCAACATGACGCAGACGTTTGGTCGGTAGAAACGAACACACAAACAGTCGTTTTAAATAAAATTGTGCAATAAATATCAAATTAGAATTACTGCTACTATAGGTCATCGAAAGGAGGAAAACAGTAGTAAGGAGTATCCTGAATAAGCTAATTCTGAAACGTTTCTTTAAAAAACTATGCAATTTAAGTTAAATGGAAATTTTTTGGTGTTCTGCAAAAGTCAAATAAAATCGTGACTATATTTAAGAGGCCCTCATATTACTAAGCGGTGTTTCGGTATTCGATAGTCAGGGAGTGAAATGACAAAAAAACAAAACAGTTTGTTTTCAACTCAACATCATCTCATCATCATCGTCGTCATGAGGTGATGGTGACTCATCACCATACACGTCGTACAACTAAGTATAACGGATTTGGTAATAACTAATGATAATTGATGACCTATAATTATAGTGCTACAAAATGAAATAACTGAACAATCAACACATGATTCAGAATCCATATAACACCAAAATATAAATATTCTTTTTTCTCTCCTAGGTTGTTTATTAAATTTATGTTGTGATTGTAAATACGATTAATATTATATTATATTATTATACATTTTGTAATGATATACATGTTAGTGCCAGATAGGTTTTTGTATGAACGTTTTTAATAAGATTGTAATTTGTTTTGCTATGTGTCGTGACAGCATTGCTGTGAAATTAAAGCTAAAATAATTTGAACTGAGGTTTGAGTACTTGAATAAAACGCATAATAATTGTACATAATATGCGATACAACAAATTGATATCAAATATTTATTGAAAATTGGGTCCATACATTTTATTAAGTAGCTAAAACAAAAAACTATGGAAGTTTCTCTCTTCAAGCTTAATAGTCTTTAATGTGTATACTTGATATACTTGATACTTGATATTTTTATTGGTCATGTTTTTTGTTCAAGCAAATTGTTTTTGATTATTATTGTATCATTCTTCCAAAAAAAGATTTCAAAGAAGTGTTATAACATAGTGTTGCTGTCACGACATATGACAACACAGTTTGCGCTCAGTTGCGAACACAAAACAATATGGACAAAACACAAAGCTTGTAACGAAGTTAAGCGAGATGCCTTGTACATAGTATGTTATAAGAAATGTGTAGTTTTCATTCAATATATTTTAATTTATAATGTAAACTATATTTGTAGATAAGCGGACAAGAAAATAATAATAAATATAATTAAATAATATAAGAAATTATTATGTAGGTGAGGCCTGACGTGATAGTGCGAGTATTTCATGGGAATTATTAATTATTATTATTACATAAACATGTATTTGGACGACTTCAATTGGAGACATACCTTAAACACGCAACCCAAAGTACACTATTTCCGGCACATCGCGTTGAGTATTGCTAGTGTGCTTCAGGTAATGTAACAGTTTAATTTCTATAGGTTTAATTGGCATCGTGTTAAAAGTATGTCTTCACCATTATTGTTGTGAATGTTAAAAACGTTCGATTTAGTGGAGCTTGCAGCGTTCGATTTAGTTTATTTTTAGTGTAGTGAGAGAGCGCGATTTTGAACAATTCCGTAAATAATTACCGTAAGCTAGTTACCTGTCGTGAGCATGCCGCCGCCGTAGACATTTCCCTACTTCTTTTTTTTATTGCGAGCTGTCCTGCTGTTGCAGGGACCGTCTGCGAAACCGATAGAGACCCAGTAAACTACTAAAACAAGATACTTGTCAGTGGAATTATCTGCCACTTAACAATTAACATAATATAACACAGGCGAAATGTTACAGCGTGTGTGACGCTTGTGAATCAAATCGTTGACCAGAATCAAACTACATACACTAAAAGCACCTAAGAGCGCATTAACATTTATGTTTCTGCAGAATAAATGTGTTAGAATTATGTCCTTTTCTATCTTGTAATCTCTGTCGGCAAAAGAGACGCACTACTATTGGACTGCTTTTGAACACAGCTAAAGGCGTTCATGCTATGCGGCATTCGTTAATTTTCTTTTCCATTCAACCTCGGTACTTACGATTCGCACAAATTATTTAATATTATAATTTTTAATTCGTTATTTATTATGACTTTGTTTAATTTATTGTACTGCGCACGACGCGAAGTTTACTTAAACTTTCGAATTGGATATACATTCGCGGGGTATAAATAGTGGTACAAACCTGATAGGAACACACCCCATGATAGTTCATCGTTAGAACGTGTGTTGTTGGGTGTTGTCCAGAAACACATTACAAACTGCTTAACGACACGGCAATTCGCTGGGAATCGCTTGTATTGGGTGGCGGCAGACGGTTGTCTTTACGTAGGATTGTTAGTGTGTTTCTGAGCATACCAGATATATATGGTGTTCTACCATATTACTCCTAAAGCTATGCCGTGTATAAGGCAACGGGCAAAACCCCGTGAATGTACTCCCGTTTTGTTTTATTTTGTCATGTTTTTGACTTTTGTATAATTTGGATAATTATTTATTTTTAATTAATCAAATTTTTTGTTGCATCTCGTTCGGAAACTCGCAAAAATGTACTTTGAATATTATTCTTTCTTTTTTTGTTAAAGTTCTTAGTTTTAAATGTCACGGTACATAATATAATGATTTGTTGCTTAATTAGTTATTATTTAAGCTGATAAATTTACGGCTTTGGTATTAGATTTTAATACGATCAAGTGTCCTTTGTAATCTGCAATACGAGAAGATGTCTTAGAGAAATATCTATTATACACATAATAATAAATGGTTTATGTAAAATAGATACATAGATTAAAAATGCAGCCTAAGTCGCGGACCTATGCGTTCCTTTGTATTGTAAAGTTACCTCACTATGTATTTCGCACGCGTTGTTTTTCGAAAAACTTCGGACCACGAAACTACTTATTACGCTAATCTCAAAAATGAATCCTAAAATTGACGCCAAATTCTTAACGACAAATTTTTATCTTAAGATTATGTTTGAACGCTGATCGGGGAAGCGTTATGGTGCAGATACATTATAGTGTTGTTTTGTGTTGTATGCAAGGCAATAATCGAACGATCAATTGGAGCCGTGTTAGCGCGCCGGAGTTTAAAGACGATTTTGTATCATGAGTTTGACTACGTTAACCTTCTGTAGCGTCACAACACACAACAACACTGTAATGTATTCGTACCTTTAGGCGATTGTTCTAGGAAATTGTAAAATACTGTTTTTTTTGTTTTCTTTCTCTTTAGTAACATCTTGTGTTGATAGCGTGTATAATTTGTTTTCTTTTTTTATATTTACGTTAAGAAATATGTATAAATTTTGTTTTCCTCTAATTTTATTATTTTGTGTAACTATACCCTATGTTATTGATGATAGAATACAATAATTTTTATGTATAGTAAATTTCCTTTTATTTTTTTCTTTTCCTTTTAGTTGCATCGCCTTAATTTTAAATAACGTATGGCTTTCATGAAGCAAATAGTCAATTTAGGTGGTAATATTAGGTATCATTTGATAGTATCAAAATATTATATACCTTTTAGGGCAACAATGATGGTTGCCTACGTTTAAGATGTTTTTTTTGATACGCACAAAAAGTTCAATTAAAGTACTTACTATTATTTTCAAAAGTAATAAATATCTTAAATCGGGCTTTTGCGGTATGAGTAATAGTGAGAAGAGGCTTCAGATCCAAAGATCGCTGCAAGCACACAATTAATGTTGTAAGATCATGGGACACTGCCTTAGGATTCATTGGGCTGCATTAGGATTCGGCTAGATTGAAAATGATGAGTACTAACGCTAATGCTGGTCACTTAGTGATGTATGCGACGGCCTTAGGCTAGGGACAGATACAGCGGAATCTCGCGAACGTATGGATAATGCGAGGATAATTTTGAGCGGCACCTTGCCACTCAAAATAATCTTGTCAATCGGCAATGAAGGTAATTGATACTAATCGGCAAAGAAGAAGTTATTTTTAAAGAAAACGCTTTTGGAAGGAGATCAGAGAGAATTTCTGGCTTTCAGATTGCGTGGATTTCCTCTATATTTGTTCCACTACCACCACCACTACAGCCCATTAACGTCCCACTGCTGGGCACAGGCCACATTTCACAGACCAACGAGGCAGTTATATTTGTTCGTAGTCATTATAATTTTATAAAACAATAGTTGAAAATTTCACTAGGTACTTTACAAGATTTCATGAGCTAGGAAGCTCAGAGAGCTGAAGAATGAAGCGCTTTAGCACTGCATAAGCTATTCGAGAGCTAAAATAGCGCTTACGCACTCAGTTTTCGCGTTTATCACATAACAAGTAAAACCGCGTGTGCAATCTAAAAATACCTCCAATACACGCTTTTTGTATACGATAGATAGGGTGTAGTTTTTTAAGATATTTGAAACCAATTTTACAAAAAGAGAACACCAAACCGATATAGGTACTTAGATATCGGTTAACTCCGCCACCCCCCAATTCAAATAGGCGCGGTTTAAGGCCTCCTGCTACGTGCTAACTTCCTCTCAACTTCCTTATAATAAGTTACCAAAAGAACAACAAATGCAGCAAATTCCTGAAAAGACGGTCATTTCTTCTCGTGCTACAAATTTGTGTACACCGGTGGCGTTACCTTGACTCGCATGCTTGTTTGCTTGCTATTTTTGTAGATAAAAAAAAGCGAGCAAACTAGAAAAATGAAATACTTATTGAAACAAATAAAAAAAAGTGAGTAGAGTCAAGCCGGTGCATGTTTGTTTGGTGCATTTGAATAGTTAATAATATGGTAGACAAGAACTGCAATGCCTACTCCAAGCGAAGCACAATCATGTAGGAATTGAAACGATTAGTGTATGGTCTCGTACATACTCGTTTCTCGACCGCCAAACTCGATTTTTATGTCTCGGACGTGAAAATAACCTGCGAACTGAGAACAGATGAGAATATATACCATCCATACTCGAGTTCTCAGTTTCTCGGCGTGTCTGGAGCCGACTTTATTACCAAGCTAAGCAGGCTCAACATTTTTGCAATTATTTTTCTTATTTTAATGACCACCTTGGTCCGACGTTTTTGCACTTTGGTAAATAAGGTATTGCAGTTTTATTTACTATATTCTTGAAATAATTGGATTACTTTTTCATTAGCTATTTGTTTTCAACAATTTAACGGCCTTTTAGTAAAATATTTGGATTAGGTAATAGGCAATTAGTTTTTGTTTAAAACTCGACCAAACTCAAATAAGTAGGTATTACCTACTTACCCAATAAAGCGAAATCATTTTGACGCCTGCTTATATAAAATGTAAATTACAAAATAAAATATTTTCGTAAAATCGTGGGTTGAATAAGCATTAGTTTATAAAAAAAACCTAGCTAACATAGTCAACAAGCCTCTATCTTCTAAGGCTCAAAACTCAATGAAAGTGCAATGGCAGCGGCCGGCAGCCCGGCAGCGTAGGTAGGTACCACTAGTAACTAGTAAGTAGTTGCGCATCGCCGATTTGACCGTACGCAAGACTGCTCGCGGCGCCGCCGCAGGCGATCGCATGACCCTTTCCAGCCATTCAAGAGACTTTATGTATTTTAAATGGAGATAAATTCAAGATGCTTTGAAACTGAAACTGCTCACCGATGCCCTGCCGTGCCATGCGTTACAGTGAGTTTTAAGCCTTAGTGTTTAATAATAGCAAGGTTCACACAAAGCGCGGCAGTTTCCTAAGGCTTTGTTTCTTTATAGACAGCGCGACGGTTGGTGCCGCACAGCACAGCCGAGTAAGGGTCTCACCACATCTTTCGACGCGGAACTGCCTTGAGCCGGTCAGAAAAAGCTTTATGTGTATGGCATTAAGCGTGAAAAAGACGCCGCCCGCCCCGGCCGACACGACACGACGCGACGGCTACCGCGTTACATAAAGCTTCTCTGAACGGCTCAAGCCGGTTTCGCGTCGATAGGTTTTGGCGAGACAACGAGGCGCGTCCATGTCTGTATACTGGTGCGCCAAGCCGTGCCTCGCGAGGCCGCCGTGTTTAGTATGCAACCAGCTTAAACGTTCAGCGATAAAATGTGTTATACTCGTAGTTAAGACTTAAGATGAATCGTATCAACAATATTAATCGTTAGTACTAAGATTTTGTGTCTGTGTTTTTTTAAACTGATCGCACATTACACGACGACGGAGTCGCAAACGTTATCTATGCTATACCTATTTCAGCGCTGAATAAACGAATAACGTCACCATACGTCAGCCGCATCTTAGCGCTATAGAAATAATAAGAATGACATTCTGTAGTATGCGATCAGAATTACGGAACAAAAAAATTTAGACAACAGCTAGAATTATACCTCAGGTCGAGGAAGGGAATTGACTTAATTTATTTTAGAATTAAATAAAGTTCAAAGTGTAGTTAAAATTGTGCCTTAAGTATCAACCAATTTTGGGTCAAAATAAAGGAACGCACGTTGTTACTAATTGTTACATTACAACATTGACTTGATATAAAAGTTACCTATTTAGTTTGATTGTAGAGCATTACCTAATAATAACTTTTATAATTGGTCAGTGCATTACCTACAGTCAAAGTTTCGATGTGGCTTCATAGTCTGTACCTACCCGTGATCTCAGAGCTAAAGACTAACTAGAAACCACAATCTGACAAAATCTGATGCTAAAATCTTTGAGCCACGTATAAGTTTCAAATCTGTTAGACATAGTTACACTAAACTTATAATCAAGAGATTAGACCATTTGGTGATCTTAACTGAAGTATTCATCTATGACATAAGACAAGATAAAGGACATAAGACATTATTGATACGTCTACTCAACAACCTGTTCCAAAGATAGGTTCTCCTGAGAAGAACCAGCATTAAACTCGGCAGATGTTCTTTTCAATAAGCCCCTTCTCGCGGATTGCTAAAGGCAAGCAAGCAAGTAAAATGTCCTATCGAAAATGCAGCACGCAGTCCAAGCATATCCAGTGCGACTTCTCGCGGGATTTTATTGACAGTGCGTGCAAAAGCCGTGAGAGATGTGTCGCACTGAATGTCGCCGGGCTGCAGCCGTATTTATGACACTAGAGTCTAGACTCTAAAGAGCCTACAGATAACGTAAAGCGGTTTCTAGTTAGTTCTTTACTCTGACCCCATATTCGATGTTGTATTTCTCGCACTTCACACGATCAAAAGATGCACGAAAATGCAGAACATAATATTGTGTTGAAATAAGCCCTTCTGATTTTAAGTCGAACTAAAAATAATGCAATAATAATATTTTGTTTTATTGGATGTTGTAATGGATTATTGATTATTATATTTACATCATTATTATATTATTATTATACTATAAAAAGTAGATCAGTCTGTACCTATATGTCGTAGCAATAATTTAAGAGTGGCAATAAGTCTAGTGGATTTGCTTTTGTGTCTTTGAATAAATTATTCTTAATGAGATGTATAGAATTCCCTTCTCCTCACTAGTCCACCCCAAATCCTTAAGCTATGTTGATGCAGCGATATTTTTTCCGTAAGTAGGTATACGACAGTATATCGAATATCTTGGCAGTAGAAATATTATGATTCAATGTTGTTAGTATTTCCATGTGCTTGATAAAATATTTCATACGGTAAGAATAACGCTGTCTGACCCTGGCCTCACGCTGTACACTGCTTACCAAACCCTTACAGTTAAGTTCGAATTATTGACGTTTAAAAAAAATATATTTTATGATAATATCGAAAATTAAGTACCTATCTAGAAACGATTTAAATTAAGTATTTAATATTTCATCGATGTGCGTGGTTTCAATAATAATTATTAACTAATTTTTTATCGCTTTAGCTGAATTATTCTGCTTCATACTTCGGCCTCTGCTATGTTATGCTAACTCCAGACATTATGAAAATACGCGATCATAAAAGTTCAATGAAACAATAATAATTTTGTTGCCGATTTGTAAGACTCGTATCTTAGTACGACGCTATAGGTGTTATATCTTCCCTCAGCTTTAATATTAAGTAATTTTCCATTTGTTTTCCAATTATACTGATTAGTTTAAATATAAGATAAAGTGCCAAGAGACGCAAACCTTTCCTAAGTGCAATTCCTTCTCAATTACTGTACCTCTGTGTTTTTATACGATGTACTCACCAAATCTTCTAAGATAGTGTTAAAATGAAGTATGTAATATTGCTTAAGACTAGCATTTCACAGGATACTTTGAAAATGATCGCGAGAATTTTTGGTACAAAAAGAAATCCAGTAAGTAAGTAATATTTCGGTTTTAGTGCTAATAATAAACAATTTTTCGGAGGTATCCTGTGAAGAAAAAGTGAGAAAATTTAATCGAACATTTGTATCAAGTAGATTAAAAAAATAATTGTAAAAGCCGATATTCTAAATTATGTTTTGTAGTCGATGTTTTTTCGAATATAGTCGATAGTGAACGGGATTGTGGGGACGTTTTGCGCAGAATTCGGCTTCGTATTGTATGTATGTGCGCTTAGCGTAAGTTCATTGTCATCTAAGGTTCATGTAGGCATTGCTGCGTAAATTCGCAAGGGATATTTTAAGCGTCGGGCCGTTTCGTTTAAGGTAGTGCGTGTTATATGTAAGTGACAAACTAATGATAGTATAAAATTGTTTACCACACGCCCCACAGCGGGCGTTAGACGAAAATATTATTTTTCTTAGATCACATTATATTGTAATAAAATGGTAAAGTCTAGCGTACGCGGGAGCAGGCGAGGCTGGGGCCGCTTCAGAAAAAGAGTATTTTTGTACGAGCCACGCCCCCCCTCCCGCCACATATTTGTTATGTTTAAGAGGAAATATCTATTGTCTATTCCAAGGGTTGAATAACTACCATCACTTTTTTATATTACAATAATTATAGAAATTATTATTGAAATCTGTTGTTTCTTTTTTACACACATGTGACCATAGCTTTATTTTTGAAAATAGCAACTATTGAGTTTCTTGCTCATTCTCCTCGGCAGGAACTAGGAAATTCAATCAATAGTACTTCACGATTCGAAAGTCCTTTGCATAAAAAACATTCTATTTATATACTTATTCAATATAGTTATTATTATTCTGTTGTTTAATAAGTAAATAACTACTTATTTAATAAAAAATATAAATTAACGCCAACTTGCGCAAGGTCGTTGTGCAAAACAAAAACAGGCATAAAAATTAGTTCCAATTTTGGCCACCGGATCAGAGAAGTTTGACGAACTATAGTAAGTTTAATTTTGCATACTTACCTGTCCTTTTAATGTCAACCCCGTAATAAACCATAGAGTTAGGAACGACTATAGGATTCTATAAAACGTAATAAACTTATCAAAAAAAAAAACATACCTACGCGCCGAATGGGGGCTATCGCGTATGAATTTGCCGCTAGGGGCGCTGGTGTCGCGTGAGGACCAATATCATTCACTTTTCACTGGTTTTGGCGGGCTTCGTGACATAAATTATAATTTCTATAATTTACATAGGCAGTCGTAATTCCTTCTTCCATGATAATTTACCTGTTGAAAAGTGATCTCCTTCGTGAAATTATCGCAAATATGGATTATTTGGCGATGAATGTGAACGCTTTGAAAGCGGAATTAAGAAAAAGAGGCGCAAAAATAGGCGGCCTCAAAGAGCAGCTTATTCAGAGGTTAGTTTGTTTACTGTTTCCAAACTTATTTTTTGCCAAAAGTATGCTTGTTTGCCGAGGTAACAGTTATGTTTTTTCTTTTTACATATATTTACCTAATATAGGTATTATATATATTTACTTACTAAGACTTCTGCATGAAAGGATAAGGGACATCAAGGACACACTTTTACTACATGATATTGAAATATACCTATGTCTCTGGTTATGTACCCACAGTAGGTATCACTAACGAGAACACACCTATCTTGGGATCAGATTACTATGTGTGAGATGACCAGAATTTAATAATAGTAGGTATTTCTCTTGATTAATATTAGAAGTTTCATTTCAGGTTTCTCCAGAAGGATTAATTGGAGAACTAACTAACAGTATTGGAAGTGAAATGTACTTTCTCTATAAAAGATGAGTTTATCAGTGTGATAATTATTATAAGCACATAAAAATGATCAATAATGAATACTTATTGCTTGAAAGAAAGTAGCCCCTACTATCATACATACATGATACCTGCTATTGCTAGAAAATTTTCCAGCTTAATCTAGTATCTACCATTGTTTAGTAGTTTCAACTAACAACTCAACCATCTTTCAGTATCATATCCATTGTATGGATTTAAGTACAATGTTTAATATTTTTTTGTATAGCAGTGTGTTTTAAAGAGAAAGGGAAGGATAAATATAAGTTTAATAAGTAATTAATTTATTTTATTTTATTTATTAAGTGCCTATATAATTAATTCCTCAGAATCCTGCGAATTCCTGCGAAACGCCACTAGCCACTGTTTTAGAACAGTTTTATCTTTTGGGAACATGTGTTCTCCTTTTTTTCCGAACAAAACGGAACTGCACAACATTGCGGAACTAGCTACTCGATATGATGATAGTTATAAATTAATAAACATAATGAGATTCAAGATTTAAAACTTTATTTCGGCGCCGATCTTATAAAGTCGCCTTTGACAGCTATACCTCTGGACCTTAGTCAACAGTGGCGCCAACTGGTGAGCAAAGAAACGATAGTCCCCATTGAGAACCTCCTCCTTTTTTGGAAGTCGATTAAAAAGAGAGAGCATCAAACTTTTGACTAAATCTGTTTAGGCAGTGTTGTGCAAGTCGGCCCACAACCAAATTCTTAACACATAAAGGAAAAGAGTAGGTAGTGTTAGTAAATTCATAAAAGATGTCCTGGATTCGATTCCTGGTATTTATCAAAACAGCACTATTTTATTCGAGGGAACTTTTCGGACGTGCGTTTTTAAATAATTAACTATACCTAATTTCTGCAGATTGAAATCCTGAGATTTCTCAAGGGTATGTGAAATCTGTCAGTACGTAATTGCCCGGCGTGGTGGACACTGGACTATAGTTTTAAACTTTTCTCATTGATCATTCTCCAGAGGTGACCCGTTCTCAGTAGTGTGCCAACGACGGTGGTGACATGTTACCTAAGGCGGCGTGGAAACCTGACTTTCCCATTTCTCTAGTATATTCAATTTATATATATATACTAGGACTAGCTGATGCTCGCGACTCCGTCTGCGTGGTTAAGTTTTTTTTTATTCCCGCGGGAACTCCTTAATTTTCCGGGATAAAAAGTAGCCTATGTCACACTCCATGTCCTCAACTATAACCATGCCAAAAATCACGTCAATCCGTTGCTCCGTTACGGCGTGATTGAAGGACAAACCAACAAACAAACACACTTTCGCATTTATAATATGAGTATGATGATATATTATATGGTAGGAGTTTTCTTGGGATAATATTGTGGTGGTTCCTACGTCTTGACTCGACTAAGAGTATTTAAACTCTTAGGTTTTTAACTTTTTAACGATTATCATCAGATGTTGGTGATAATAACCAAGATCAACGGCTTAACGTGCTCTCCGAGACACGGAGGAAACGAAAAGGCAAAATTTGAACCTCCGAATTCGGTCACCCATCCAGTTACCGTCTTGGTTCAACGTTGTTTAACGTTCGCAATCGACTGATATGCGTTGTCTAGGCACAACTAGGCCACTCGTCCCTCAATTAAAATTTCTATTTAAATGAACAATAGTGGTTTCGTATAGATAAAACACCCTTTGCAGTGTAACTCAAAGCAAGTTTATTGATTTCTGACGTGCTTTTTATTTTTCTTCTTGCTATTGGAGTGTGCTTCTATGAGCTCGTCGATCTCTTTGCTGTCGTCTCCCAAACGTTTCTCACCACTGGAATGAGAAAAATAACTGTCACAATTGGGTATTTGACAACAAGTCATACCAGCAACTTTTTTTCAAACGTCAAAATGCGAGCTTAGTATGGGATTTTGTATGAAATATTGAATAGTGACGACATCAAAGTTCGACGCACTTGTTTTACTTTAATCAATAGTTTAAAATGGTTATATAACATAAAACTAACAGGGGACGTGGATATTACGAATTTTGGGAGATCCTCTATATAAATAATTAACACTAAAAATAATTTATTTGAATAGTTGTCAAATACCCAATTTTGAAATTTCTCAGATGGCTCTTTAAACGACACTGGTGCTGATTCTGTATAACACAATCTCTAAACTAAACTAAAATGGCAGCTTTAAATCTAGTTCTGTCCCTTTCCGTAGGGAGTATTATGAAAGGGTTAGCAATATTTGTAATGCTCTAATTTTAGTTTAGTTTAGAGATTGTGCACTACAGAATCAGCCCCACTATGTTAGGTTTGTTAGTAGTCGAACTTCAAAAATATATAAAATACGGTCGGAATATTCAGAACTTCTTTTTTTCTCGAAGCTTAAAAAGAAGATTGAAGGCCCACTGAGGGTGAAAAATAGGGACGATATCAAAAATAAATTATTTCTAACTGATTATTAAATAGAGAGTCTTCCAAAAGACTTAAAATTCACATCCTCGGTTAGTTTTAAATTTGATAACCATTTCAAAATATAGATTAAAGAAAAAAAGTGTGTTGAAATTTTATGACGTCACAACTGTGAATTTCATACAACTTCCATACTAGAAGTGTGTTTTTAAGTTTGATAAAGAGTTGCTGATTCGATTGAGTTGTCATCATCCCTATTGTAGATAATTATTCTTTCGGTAACTTTGGACATGCACAGCCCGGTTTGAATATTTTAGTATGGAGCCTGACGTTATTATAAACGAGAAAGATTGGATGGATGGATGGATGTTTGTAAGTCAATCACGCCAGAACAGCTGAACGGATCTGGATGAAATTTAGCACAGGTTATAGATTATAGCGTGAACCAATTACCGCTCAATCCACGCGGACGAAGTCGCGAACATCCGCCACCACCACCCACCACTACAGCCCATTAACGTCCCACTGCTGGGCACAGGCCTACACTCTCATAGGAGCGAGGGAATTAGAGCTTAGACCAGTGGCGTAGCTAGGTGGACAAGGGCCTCGGTGCATAGAGGAAAAATCGGGCCCCCACCCCCTCTTTCCACGTAGCTTAAACTTATATTAGCCCTCAAACTTAGAGATAGGGGTAAGAAAATAATACAGTGACTTGCATTTATCCCTCGTAGAAAAATCGCGATAAAAAAATTTTGACCACGGATTATTGTTCATTCATCTATCCAGTAAAAATGAAAATGAAAATGAAAATGATTTATTTCATGTAGGACCACTAGTGTCACTTATGATAAGTCGTAAGAATCTACCACCGGTTCGGAAAGCTGATTCTACTGAGAAGAACCGGCAAGAAACTCAGCAGTTGCTCTTTTCAAAATCAGAAAAATGTAACAATTTGTATATACATACTTAATATAAAATGCATACGCTACGTTACAAGTAGGTATTACACTGACTTGTGGGTTGCTGGATGCGAAGCCGGTTGCTTCCATGCAACTTTGTCATCGAGAAAATCATCTATACTATAATACCCTCGACTTAACAGATGCTGTTTAACACAGTCTTTAAATTTATGTAATGGCAACTCCAGAAAGTCTTTTGGTACCATGTTATAAAAGCGTATACTCGACCCCACAAAGGATTTCTGCACCTTGCGCACGCGATATGACGCTGTTACAAGCTTATGGCGGTTTCTAGTACATCGATTGTGAGTATCACTTATTTGCTTATAAAGATTAATGTTCTGCCTTACAAAGATTATATTATTGTATATGTATTGTGAAGGCACCGTAAGAACACCAATCTCTTTGAATTTTTCACGAAGTGATACGCGGACTCTAGTAGATGCCTGAATTTTTACAATTCTAAATTTTCATATATAATAGGTTTAAATAATATTTATTTATTAAAGGTCCAACGTGGGCGAGGCTTACGCAAGCTAGAGTCCTCGTTTTTGGTCGTATTTTCAACCTTCTGGGAAATTATAAATATTGGTCCTACAGTTCCGGAAAGTAAGACTTTTTCTTGGGAAATTTCCTCCTCTTTCAAATTTGAAAAATGTCAAAAAGTTTTTGAGATATTTGCAAGAAACCAAACCCCATATTTTTTCAGTTAATTTTTAATAACTTTTGCAATTTTTGCAAGCGGGTCTTGAATTTTGTTCGAAAATCAGACGCTATTCCGAATCGAATGACACCTCGTTCATATTTTTCGGAGTCGGAGAAAAAAGTTTGACCCAAAAAGCACTTGTTGACTAGACTATTAGATCATTATGATAGGATATAAATAGTTTTGGAAATATGGCGGCTTATTTTGCGTACCTATTTGCTTTTTTTTTGAAAAATCGTATATGTTTCTTGTGATTTACACGAAAAGTATAAGAGCTAGGAAAAAAACGACAAAACAAAATGGAAGTTCATAAAATCATCTACAAAAGTCAAAATGCTTTTTATTTCATTTCAATAGACCTAAATACTTTCGGAAATATAACGATCGAAAACGTGCATGACAGAAACTGAACCAAATAACGGTAAAGAATAACAAATGCTTATCAAGGATGCTTGGCGCTTGTGTTGAAAGTCTTAAATTGGGAGTCCTGATAGTTAATGTTCATTCAATATCTTGAAAATAAAAACTTGTGAGCAGGCTCGAAGTTTTCCGGCTGCAGGAGCCCGCTGCTCCTCTCTTTTCAAAGCTTAAGGGGGAGGGGGCCCTCTGAGCTTCGGGGCCCCGGTGCACTGCACCACCTAGCCCTATGATAGCTACGCCACTGGCTTAGACCCACCACGCTGCTCCTATGCGGGTTGGCGGGCTTTAACGACTATTATCATGTTAGTGATAATAACTTCCTAACTTCGGGCTAGTACTGAGAATTTCTAGTCATAAAACCCCAACACTTGTCATGGCCCGACCCGGGACTCGAACCCGGTACCTCGCCGGCCGCAGTCGAACATGCTAACCACTAGACCGACGAGGCAGTCATCAACGCGGACATCAGCTAGTTTAAAATGTACTATACTGACCTCTTAACAGAGACGATATGTTTCTGATTAGAAGTGTTCAACGCTTGCCCCCAGTCCAGATCGCTTCCTTTGATCCGGTACTGTGCGAGGTCTTCGCCCATCAAACGGGACAGTTCTTTGCGTTGCTTGCGCTCAAGCTCCTGAAATAGTTGCAAGTAATATTTCAATTTAATTTCTCTGAAGTCTAATAGAATCTCGATGGGTATTGGCTGTCGATCAACTAAGTGTACGGGCACGAAATGAGCGGTAGCGGGGCGACGGCGGTAGCGGGGCGACGAATTTCGGGAACAATTTGAAAGAGGTCTAGTAATACTTTATAGCCGACAAAAACGTCTGGGAAGTAGTTTTTCGAATTCTATAGAATTCTCAAAAAAAAAAAAATTTTTTTATAAAAAAATACAAGTTGCCAAAAAATGTTTTTTCGGCAAATGTTATATGCTGCGCAGTAGCGAAATAACCGCAAACGCTCTATCAGACTGGCAGAACTGGATTCGCCAATGAACGTAATTATATTTATCCACAATTTCAGATTGCCTAAAGGACCTTCCCGAAATTCGTCGCTAGCTCTCGGACCACATCGCCCCGCTGTCCCCGTCGCTCGGCCGTCGCTAGTTTCGTGTCTGACGCCTAATAGTCAATGCTTACTGCCGTTGCAGTTTCCTACCTCTCTCAACTATTGACGACCTCCCTGGCGCAATGTTGAGCGCTGTTATCTTAACGTGCTGAGGTCCCGGGTTCGATCCCCGGCCGGTTCAATTTGGGAATTTATTATTTCCCTTTACCGCCACCCTACCGTTTGGTACCACTCTACCGGCAAAGACGTGCCACCAAGCGATTTAGCGTTCCGGTACGCTGCCGTGTAGAAACCGGTTAGGGTTAATATAACTGCCATGCCCCTAACAAGTTAGCCCGCTACCATCTTAGACTGCATCATCGCTTACCATCAGGTGAGATCGCAGTCAAGGGCTAACATGTAGTGGAATAAAAAAAAGGTGAGAGTACCGCACATCTAGGTGCTACAGCTGACATGGCAACCGGGTCTGACATTTGTATGGGCGTCGACCCACTGTATTAAACTTATGCCGTGGTATTACGTAAAACCGGGTAACATCAGTATATTAAGAAAATAACCCTTTATAGCATCATCGTTAAGTTAGAGTGATCCATCTAAGACTACAATAAATCTCAAACGAAAAAAACGAGTGTGCTATAAACCACACGACTGAAGTAAAACTTTTTGTAATATACGAAACTTAACTCTCTCTCTTTCTATCTTCACTAACTTATATTATCTCCCTCTCAACTTCCGTTCGCCTCGCCCGATCACACTTTTCGTAACGCTCTCGTCACGCATTCACCAGCTTACTCCCCAAGTCAAGCGTGCGTAAATAAGTTTTACTTCAAATATATTCCAAAGAAAATCAGAAATAAACAGAAACAACCTTATTTTTTCATAACCATAATTTATTCCTCATTTTCCATATTATACCTATAATAACACCACAGACTAATAATACCTTTGCAGCCTTCGTTAGTTCCTCATGAAGACTCTGTTTCATCGGCTCCTCAGTTGTTACTTCTGCTACTTTATCGTCTATGCCCATTTCTTTGGCCACGGTCACTTCTAGAACGGAGTTCAGTGCTGTGTTGATCTTCTTGCAAGCTTCGTAGAATTTGGCTAGGATTTGAGAGCCCGGGAGGCCTAGTTCACTCGCTATGTCATCTACGTCTTTCATTTGGAAACCCATTGCTACGAAGAGCGCCTATTAAATAAATAAAATGTCATTATCATTTCAACTCAGCATTCATTCATTGTGTTCATTTAAGTTTGATTTTTATAATATTATTAAAAAAATATTGTATAGGTAATATACCTTCTATTCGACTTACATAATTTGATACAAATTATTCGAGACGCCAAAAAAGATCACGCAGGTGTTAGTCTAACCTCACCACCAGGGCGGATACTAATAAACATCACGTGATATATACTAATAAACATCACGTGATATATACTAATAAACATCACGTGATATATACTAATAAACATCACGTGATATATACTAATAAACATCACGTGATATATACTAATAAACATCACGTGATATATACTAATAAACATCACGTGATATATACTAAAAACCATCACGTGATATGTACGACCCCCAAGTAGTGCTTACCTGTTGTATGGCGTCTAGTTTTAGCTTGACTTTGGTATGGAATATGATATTAGCTAGAGGCGCCAACAAGTCCGTGATAAGTCTATAGTCTGCTTGCTGTCTGCAGTACGACTCTATCCGGGATTGATCGTGCCCGGATAGATATTGTTCTATTTTTTGTTTTGTTAGTTCTGTAACAAAAATTCATTATATTATGTACTAGCTGATGCCCGCGTGGTTTAAGTTTTTATTGATTCCCGCGGGATGCCCTTAATTTTCCGGGATAAAAAGTAGCCTATGTCATCCTCCAGGTCCTCAACTATACCCATGCAAAAATCACGTCGATCCGTTGCTCCGTTGCGGTGTGATTGAAGGACAAACCAACAAACAAACAGACTTTCGCATTTATAATATTAGTATGATGTGGGCTGGAGTGTGGCTTAAACTTGTTAGGCTTCGATGGTTTAATGATATAATCACTAGATGATGCCCGCGACTTCGTCCGCGTGGATTAAGTTTTTTAATTCCCGCGGGAACTCCTTAATTACCCGGGATAAAAAGCCTATGTCTTTCCCCGAAATACAAACTATGCCTGTACCAAATTTCATCAAAATAGCTTGAACAGATGGGCCGTGAAAGCATAACAGGCAGACAGACAGACACATGGCACTTTCGCATTTATAATATTAGTATGGATTACAAGACTAAGATATGTATAGATTATTATTTGGCGTTACAAAAAAGTAAAATGGACGTTAGCCACCAAAAAGAAATATTGTATTTATTTTCTAGTACAGCTTAACTCTAAACAAGGTGATAGATTTTTTATTTTAACAAGTGAGGTTTGTTCGTACCATGCAGACGGACGGTATCAGGAAGGATTATATTAAGGGTGCCTTTCCACCAGAGATCCATTTGCTACACATCCGAAGCTTAGCAATGTAGCACATCACATGTCCCGTGGAAAGGCACCCCAATGTATGTAAGTCATGTATTTCAGGATTAAATTCCAGCATTTGAAAGTTATAGTTAAGGACATACCTGGTTTATTTATTTTCACACTATCATTCAGCAAAGTGGACAGCGCCAGAGACGCGGGTAGTTTCCTAAACGCCCGTCCCAGTAGCCGCGAGAACCTTTGTCTGAAGTCGGCGTTGTACGCTGCGAGCCACGTGGAGTCTTGAAGCGATCGCAACATTATGCACGAATGTTCACCCGTTAGTTCGTTAGCTTTTTGGCTGAAAAGGGTACAAAAGTTTAAAAAATATCTCGGGTCTTGAATTTTGTTCGAAAATCATCTACACGCTGTTCCGAATCGGATGACACCTCGTTCAGATTTTTCGGAGGCGGAAAAAAAGACCTGAGCTTTCTAAAATTAGAAGGTAAGTTCTAAAAGGATAGAACAGAACCTTAGTATCTATCAAGAAATTACATACACAGAACTTTCTGTTCTTTTAGAGTGGGACCGGAATTATCCTATTACATGTATTGTGGTGATAAAGTGGCCTGTCAGCAATTTTTAGAATTCAAGAACCTACAATTAGGCCGAACAGACCTAAGGATCTAATTAAGTTTTCACGTGAAACAATTCAGTGAAGCAATGGAGTTTTGAATGAAATTTTTAATATTACCTACCTGAGATAAACAGGCATGTATTTCTGAGATTTCCAAAATTTAAGAAGTTCCTCAGTCAGTCCGAAACTGGTTCCCAAGTAGTCCAAATGTTCCGGCCTCACCTCTGTTAGTCGTTTGAGGAGAGTTGGCGGTTTGGCTCTTAAAACAAAGAAACAAACGTTTTCATGATATGGTATTCAATCAGTTTGTGAGACTATACAATAATCAATATTGTATAGTCCCACCAACTTATCTAGATATGGTCGTCCTTCCATAAACAAATCGACAAATGTTGAACATTCATTGAAATAGCCAGTAATAGTTGACAATTTCATGAAACGCCTCCATTTCACAAAATCATTAATCAAATAAATATTATAAATGCGAAAGTTTGGATGGATGTATGGATGTATGGAAGTATGGATGTTTGTTACTCAATCACGCTCTAACGGCTGAACGGATCTGGATATACATCCATACACATAGGTAGATTGTAGTCTGGAATAGCACATAGGCTACTTTTTATCCCGGAAAATTAAAGAGTTCCCGCGGGAACCGAAAAACCTCAATCCACGCGGACGAAGTCGCGGGCATCAGTTAGTATACATATATGTAATCAAAATACTTAGATCAATTCTACGATTTGCGCATGTTGATGCCCAAACAACTATCGGAAATGCGGTCAAACGCATGGCACGCGTTTCCGGGATAAGAAGTAGCCTATCTTCCAGACTATAATCTACCGCTGTGCCAAATTTCATCCAGATCCGTTCAGCCGTTCTGGCGTGATAGTAACAAACATCCATCCAAGGTTTCACATATTTTATAATAATAGTATAATTAATAGAAAGACCTAACGAGGGACGAGTGGCCTAGTTGTGACAACGCATATCAGTCGATTGCGAAGGTTAAGCAACGTTTACCCAAGTCGGTAACTGGATGGGTGACCGAATTTGGAGGTTCAAATTTGGCCTCTTCGTTTCCTCCATGCCTCGGAGAGCACGTTAAGCCGTCGGTCCCGGTTATTATCATTTACATCTGACAATAAAACTCTTAGTCGAGTCGTATGCGGAAGGACGTGGGAATCCACCGCATTATTATCCCAAGAAAGCTCCTACCATTATTTGATTAATGGAAAGGGATCACGACCCTCTGTAATGAGGAATACGACGCGGAGAGAGAGAGAAAGACCTAAGAACCGGCCAGTGCCAGAACTGGCTCTAATTGTCTTACCTTGGGACTATGGTTTCAGTGTGCAGTGATGCAGCCTTGGCGTCAGTTTGCGCGCCCTCACCATCACTCGCCACTTCATCGAGGCACGGTATATCTCCTGAGTAGTACGCCGCGAGTTGCTGTAACGCACGCTTGCCGTATCCCATCTGTTTACAACGAACATGACTGGTTAAGTCTGTGTCTGAGAACGCATAGGGATCCGTGGTCATACTGGATGCTACAAACTCGGATGCTGCTAGCTCAAAATCCGTACAGTATTCCCAAATTAATAATGCACATGCAGATCTTCGCTAATTGTCGTATTACCGGAAACACCCGAATTATTGAATCGTAAGAGCCCTAAAGCATTTTACACCTTGTTCGAAAGAAATAGGAGTCAATATCATGTGTAAACAATCGAAAACAATTCGGGCTGTCGCCGGTCAGTCAGATCGTCTTTATATATTGGTGGTGACTGCACGTGTTCTCTCCGTGTGGAATTATATGGAGCTGCTATTACACACCCTTCAATCAATTCAAATCAATTCTACAAAGATTGTAGCATATTCGCAACCGTATGGTTTTCTTCGCTATTTACTTACATGGAATTATCGAATCAAATTTTGTTACTGATAAGTCAATATAAATCTCTTTTAGCACAAAACACATAATTCTACTAAATTATGCATGAAGAAAATGCTCTTACCACTCTTTATACATATCGTCTTCCGATGCTCGGGGAATACGACCGTTCCCGAACAGTGACGAAGATTTCTATGCGCATTATTAATTTGGGAGTACTGTACAAAATATTGTGATATACGAGAAACTGCCAGAACCTAGCAATCGCATCATATAGTGTACGCAATTGCAAAAATCCTTTGTCGGGGTACGATGGGGGTATGGGTTCGCATTATTGAAAATCTCGTAGGGATCTCTTTTTTTTTTGAAAGCTGGATCCAGGCGGCGCAAGACCGTGGCTTGTGGAGGACCCTACAGGAGACCTATGTCCAGCAGTGGACGTCCATCGGTTGACGACGACGAAGATAGTTAATACAAACATTCTCACCCTTTGATAGGAAGGATGTGTAGCTATCCTAACGACTCTTGCTCCGGATAGCTTTGGGAAGTCTTTATCGCCATACTGCTCACAGATGTTCCAGGGTATTAGGTCACCCGCGGCTTTTCTGCCTCTGCCTAGACTGTCTTTTACAGATCTAGAAAAAAAATTAGATATCCAAATTTTTTCTACACTTCAAATTGAAATTTCCTCCGTGTTTAGAATAAAATGTTAATCGGAATGCTGTTCCTGTTACTCAAAGAATTAGGTATTTTTTCAAATCATTCTTGCTGAATTCACGCACTTTAAATTTAAAAATATTTTTGGTTAAATATTGACAAATTTTGAACTGATATCTTGAGATATCTAAATTTGAAAGTTTTCATCAGAATTGAATCTTTAACTAAGTGTTAGCTTGAATCTAAACTCCATAGATGGCACTGTAATTTGCAGCTATATTCAAAACTAGCTGATGCCCGCGACTTCGTCCGCGTGGATCGAGGTTTTTCGGTTCCCGCGGGAACTCCTTAATTTTCCGGGATAAAAAGTAGCCTATGTGTTATTCCAGACTATAATCTATCTCTGTGCCAAATTTCATCCAGATCGGTTCAGCCGTTGGGGCGTGATTGAGTAACAAACATACATCCATACATACATACATCCATCCATCCAAACTTTCGCATTTATAATATTTATTTGATTCAAATGTTTTTTTACTCAAATTTTTACAAGTGCTTTTGAATCGTTGAGTGAATCTACCACTGGTTCGGAATACCATTCCTACCGAGAAGAACCAGAAAAAAATTCGGTGGTTGCTCTTTTAAAAAAATTAATTTACAATGTCATCAATGTGTATATTATATACATAAGTAACCGCTGTCCTTAGCATGGGAAATCGAAACGAAAACAAAATAAAAAAATTTTTTTTTACATTAGAATCAAAAATACCTGTCCGATAGGTTTCCTTCGAGGCACAGTTGTATGACGCACAGTATTTCCGGCATGGTCGTAGATTTGGGAGGTGTAGGTGCGAGCAAAACGAACAGACAGTGCGCCGGCGCGTCCGCTAACAGTTGAATGTCGTTGGGACTGTTCTGTAAGGAAATAGAATATTTTAAAAGTATGATACTTTATCATCATCTATGTAAACATATAATATATTCAATGATGTCGACCCATACATTAACCTTTGTCCTTCAATCACGCTGCAACAGATCAACGAATCGACGTGATTTTTTGCATGGGCATAGTTCAGGACCTGGAGAGTGACATAGACAACTTTTTATCCCGGAAAATTAAGGAGTTCCCGTGAGAATCAAAAAATTATTCCACGTGGACGAATTCGCGGGCATCAGCTAGTAAGTAATAATTATGGTGAATCAGTAAAACCGCGCAATAATTTCGTAACAAACTGCTGTACCCCTTTTTAGGTTCACTTCCATCTTTGCCTATATCGTCACTTAATTAGCACAGGGTCAATTGGCTAAACAAATTGTAATAATTTGACAGCCTAAAACGTAACTAAAACTCGAGCTGTTTATGGAGTTCTTACATGCTTTTTGACGTGCAGGCATCTATGATCACCTAAAACAGGTCAAGTTACTAGGACAATAAATATATAAATATATAGTTTATAATTATAACTGAACAAGTTAGCCCGCTACCATCTTAGACTTCATCATCACTTACCAACAGGTGAGATCGCAGTCAAGGGCTAACTTGTAGTGGATAAAAAAAAAGAAGAAAAATCAAGCACAAATCAAATCAAATCAAATCATCTTTATTCAAAATTGGTACCTACAAAGTACACCTTCTGAACGTCATGTTTATAAAGAATAAGAATTGATGGTGATAATTAACAACGGTATCTTAAGACTAAAGCTACGAGGGTTCCAAACGTGCCCTGATCTGAGAAGAGCCCACAACAAACTCAGCCGGGGTTTTTTTTTTTTAATATCACCATCTCACAAATATAGTAAATTACTAAATTATATTTTTAATATAACATAATTAGCCGCTGGAACAATTCATACCCATGGTTGCCTATCATTCAAATAATCCTTTACACTATAATATGACTTTTCAATTAGTTTCCGTTTTACAAAAACTTTGAACTTGTTGAGAGACATCTCCAATATGTCTTCTGGGAGTTTATTATAAAAACGTATACTGCTACCGACAAATGAATTACTAATTTTACAAAGTCTAGAAGAGGGCACAACAGTTTTATTCTTATTTCTTGTATTAACACATATAAACCTGTCATACCTTATAATGGCTGGCGACGTATATAGCGACGAGGCGATGTAGAAACGCCTCAGCAGCTCGATGGTAGCAGAACAATGCATCCCGGTTAACCCTCAACAGTTCACAGGACGCCGGCGGCGGGGATCCAACCCCTAGAGTCGGGGCTGGAGCTTCGAGACACAGGAAAGAGTTCAGCCAACTCTCTATTGGATCTCCAGCGCGATAACGTATTGGCTCCTCTAGTTTTATCTGCCAAAGAAATGGATTATAATAATTTTTTGCCTAAACTCCACAAAAGAGAGAAAATATTACACATGTGTATTGTTCTTACGGGTGGTAATATTATATTAATCAATCAATCAATCAATCGTTTATTTGCAAGAAACATTGTACAATAAAAGATGACAAACTAATATTAAAGAGCAAACATGTTTCGTCATTGCTGACGTGCAAATTTATAAAATAGGTAGGTACTTAGTCTCTAGATATTATCATCTTATCATATTTTATAACGGTTTGCGTACTCTTGTATGGTGTAAAATGCTTTGTCCAATTAATTGGAAACGATAGTGAAAACTAGGTATTTAAATAGGTAAGAGTTTATCTAGAAAATTAATTATAGAGACTCGACAAGACGCGGCTAAGGTGGTACAATAATGACAGTGACATTTGACACTGACCAGAAAATACTAAATAGAACAAAAATTTGCGAAATATCATCGATCTAAGTAACAAAGCTTCTAAATTCTTGTATTGAAAACAGTTTTCTAAGGATGGTTTTTAATAAAACAGTATTCAACTTTAACATTACTCAAGTTCCTATTTCCTACAATAATACAAGACTTAAAAAAAATTAAAACTAGAATTAATTAGACTTAGAATTAAAAAAACTTATTCCACGCGGGCGAAGTCGCGGGCAACAGCTAGTAACATTATAAATGCGAAGTCTGTCTGTCTGCTACGCTTTCCCGGCCTATGTTTCTACCGATTTTGACGTTTAGAACAGTGACAGGCCACTTTTCCGGAAAATTAATAAGTCCCGCGGAAATCAAAAAATCCTAATCCACGCTGACGAAGTCGCGACATCATAGTACGCAATAAAATTACCGGTGGTGGTGCGTTATTCTCGGTCTGCAGTTGGGCGAAGAGTTTCAAGGACAGAGCTCGTCCCGTCCCCTCATATCCTGACACAGTGGAGGATAGGAAGGCCAGCGGCGCTTTGGCAGCCGCCGCGGCCACGTGGACCAGCGGGATGGCCGCTGCTTCGTCCACTAGTACCAGGTCCGCAACAGAGAGAAGAGAGTGGTCGTCCGGGGTTATGTACTGTTTGGATGGAATTGGTTAGTTATTAGCTGCTTTTTGGTCAAAAAAGCATAACTTTGGTACCTCAAGCCAATTCTTAGTTGCCTAATATCTAATGCTAACCAGACTAGTACAAGAAACATAAATAAAGTATTCAAGTGTCGGCTTGGAGGAGGAAGTTTTGCAGCATAAAATGAAATGGGGATAAAACTAAGCTCTTGTGGCAATAATTCGAATGCCATGGTCGTTCCGTTCCCTCATATCCCGACACAGTGGAGGATAGGAAGGCCAGCGGCGCTTTGGCAGCCGCCGCGGCCACGTGGACCAGCGGGATGGCCGCTGCTTCGTCCACTAGTACCAGGTCCGCAACAGAGAGAAGAGAGTGGTCGTCCGGGGTTATGTACTGTTTGGATGGAATTGGTTAGTTATTAGCTGCTTTTTGGTCAAAAAAGCATAACTTTGGTACCTCAAGCCAATTCTTAGTTGCCTAATATCTAATGCTAACCAGACTAGTACAAGAAACATAAATAAAGTATTCAAGTGTCGGCTTGGAGGAGGAAGTTTTGCAGCATAAAATGAAATGGGGATAAAACTAAGCTCTTGTTAAAACGGGACCCTATTACTAAGACTCCGCTGTCTGTCTGTCTGTCTGTCTCCAGGCTGTATCTCATAAACCGTGATAGCTAGAAAGCTGAAATTTTCACAAATGATGTATTTCCGTTGCCGCTATAACAACAAATACTAAAAATTAAAAAAATATATATATTAAGGGGGGTCCCCAATAATCAATAAACGTGTTTTTTTCGTATTTTTTTGCTCAATATTAAAAACGGTAACAGGTAGATGGACGGTTCAAATTTTCACAGAATATTAACTTGTATATTACCTTTCAAAATAAATAATTAAATATCAATAAAGTAAATATTAAAGGGGGGCTCCCATACAACAAACGTAATTTTTATTTTTAATACGTCATAAATCGTAAAACTTACTACAGGTTTGTACGGAACCCTCGGTGCGCGAGTCCGACTCGCACTTGGCCGGTTTTTTATTTTTATTATTATTAATCTTATAAAATTGACATAAAATTGTGTTACAAACAGTGCCACAAATTACTTGAGCCTTTGGTATGATTAATGTTTTGAAGAACTTTTGGACTGAAAATGGAGTGGAGGTAAAACTATGTTCTTAAGGGAATTATTTCTATGCAAAAGCCTGGGCAAGAGTACGAGAGGCCCCTTTCCCAGTTCAGATAATGATATTAATGTGTTTGACTTTGCGATCCATTCTAACTAAAACCATAGACTAGTTGGTAACTACTACTTCATACTAACCTGTACAGTCTGCCTAGAATTCCTTGCAATATTAATCCTCACGATTGCCTTCTTAAAGTCCGGGTTAGTAGACCTCACGATGTTATAGTCTATATGCTCTTGATACAGACACGCATCCAACCCTTTTAGTACGAACTCGAATAATGTGATCAAGTTCTCAGGATGTGGGGATGTGACGTAGATGTTGACGTAGCCTAGAGCTACCGCGGCGGCTACCGCTAGGCCTAGACAGGCTGACTTGCCTCTACCTCTAGCCGCTGTGAGGCAGTGAGGCGGCCTGAAAGGAAAAGCCGCTTTGAGCAAAGCAAGAGGCATTTATTCAAAGTTGGAAGCATTTTGGAACAAGCTATTTCCTTTTCGATTCAAACAAAAATCTGATTGGCGTCAATGTAAAATGAATTTAATCAGCATTATTTTAGAGCTTAATTTCGTGTATGCATTCACAGCCAGTGCTCCAAACGTTGTTAAACAAAAATCAGTTGTACTGAATTTGTGACTTTAAATCAGGGGGTTTTGGGTTCATTTTACTTTGACGCCAATGTATACGATCAATCGAAATTGCAACGTTGCAACGTACTGCAATGTTTAGCTCGCTGTTACCTGGATTGTTTGTCCGCTAATGTATTGATGAGCGCCACTAGTGCTGTACTGTGCTAGTGCGAAAGGACCTGCGGGCGGGGTGTCTGACAGGGATGACACTAGTTCTGTCAGTTTTATTTACTTAGATTAATTTAATCGCAAGAATCGTATGGAGTCTTGTGATTAAATTAGTTTAATCAACACTTAAATTTTTAAAATAGTTTCGTGCAACTCAGCGATAGTCCCACAAACTTAACTGACCCGGTGGCCAAAATTGGAACTAATTTTTATGCCTGTTTAGTTTTTATTTTATTTTTCGTAAATACCAGCGACGCAGTCACTGGATCAGATAAGGTTGTGGGACTTTTTTTTCACGCTAGAAACGCTAAATCGCTTGGCAGCACGTCTTTGCCGGTAGGGTGGTAACTAGCCACGGCCGAAGCCTCCCACCAGGCCAGACCAGGGAAAATTCAGAAATTATAAATTCCCAAATTGACCCTGCCGGGGATCGAACCCGGGACTTCCGCACGTTAAGACAACAGCGCTACATACTGCGCCACAGAGGTCGTCACTATACTACGTGACTACGTACGTAACTATACGTGACGTGGATTGTTTAACTTACCTAGATTGTTTGTCAGCTAATGTATTGATGAGCGCGACTAGTGCTGTCGCCTGTTCGTACGTGCGACACAAAGCCACCAAAGGACCGGCAGGCGGGGCGTCTGACAGGGATGACACTAGTTCTGTCAGTTTTGGGTTTACGCGCTGAAAAAAATTAATTGATACAAATAACTAAAATTCTAATGTCTGTCTGCGGTCAGGAAAAAGCGCGTCAGATCGTAGCAATATTTTTACATGCCGCCTAGATTACTCCATATGAAATGGAGTGATGCAAACTTTTTCTCTGTTTTTTTGTTCTATAATATTTATTCAAACTAGCACTTCAATTTTTGATTGTCCCTTGATGAATTTATACAGCTAAATATTAACGCTCTTGTCATAAGCTCATATTATATTATCAAGGGTCTGTTTTACAAACGACAAGTAAACCTTATCTGACGAATAAACTTGATGTTTTGAAAGAAATACAACTTCTTTCAAAACATCAAGTTTATTCGTCAAATCCTGTCAAAATTTTCTAATTTATTTGTCAGTTTCAGTCACTTAGCCCTAAGTGCATCAACATCAACATACAATAACCTGGATACCTGCTGGATCTATAAACTTGAAATTTTGCATATCTATGTAGATTGTAGACCCTTTTAAGAAATTCCAACAGTAAAAAACAAGTATAGAAATTCCTTCAGACCAAGTGGGAACATAAAACTAGTTACCTCTGGAACAGCATCAACAGGTTCAATTTGAGCTGTTCTTGAAGATATGGGCAGAACTGTCAGCGAGTCATCTAAAACTAGGCATCTCGGGTTATCAGCTAGCGACAGTAGAAATCGCTCGTTGAAGCGATTCACCACTGTGTCGTATGCTTCTGTTTTAAATCTATAAGGAAAATATATGCAAGTTATTATGTTGGAATTCTTGCACAACATACAACCGAAAACTGGATATATATATTTTCAATACTTATGCTTATAAAGTTATGCTTGCTTGTAAAGTTGTGTTTATGCTTGTAAAGTTATGTTTATGCTTGCTTGTGAATTGTGTTTATGCTTGTAATGTTGCTCTTACTTCACTGCTATTAAAAATATAGTAGAAATTATGAAACTTTCCCACGCTTGGGCGATAAAAACATTACAGCACAGTTATTATCCTATATAGGAGTGCAGTGATATTAATTTTCGCACTAGTGTGGTTATACAAAGGACCGCATTTCGATGCTGCCATCTTTGTTGCGGTATTTTATAGTACCAAGCAGTTAGTACAATATATTACTAAACTTTTTATTATAATTCATCCATCCATCCATCCATCCATCAGCCTGTTCATCCACTGCTGGACATAGGCCTTTTCGAGAGCGCGCCACCAAACACGGTCCTCCGCCTTCCTCATCCACCCGCTTCCCGCCACCTTCTTTAGGTCATCGGACCAGCGAGCTGGAGGTCGTCCTACACTGCGCTTGCCGGTACGCGGTCTACACTCCATTATTATAATTACAACTATTTTTGCTAAATACATTTTTTTATTCACGCGTTTGTTTTTTGCATGTATGGAAAAAGGCATTTCTGAAATTTTTTAACACTACCTCGAATGTACATCCATAGTGATAGAGTGTAATTGCCTCAAGGAGTCCATAGTTTTGAGTAGGAAAATAATAAGACCACCACCTTCCACTGTTTCTATTGTTCGAGCCATCAAGTTTGGTGTCAGGGCTTCAAAGTCCTGTGGAATAAAAGTTTAATGGGAAAAAATATATTTTCACGTTTAAACTATTGATCTTCGATCCAGAGCATCTTCAGGAGATGTTGGCTCAACAATGCACGATTGTAAATGACTTTACAATCGTGCATTGATGCTCCGGTTTCGGAGTGAAACGTACATTGAGAGTGATTTGGAAGATTTGTGTGGTGTGGTGCTCTGCCGGTGCGAATTGCTGGGTGGTGGGTGTTTGCATGCTATTGGTGAAGGACACGCACTGTACCACATAGATTTGTCTACTGTGGCGGATTATAGCGAATTAAACTTCTCGTTCATGCATCACTCCAATATGGTATAGCCTAGTCAATAACATTGGTATAATGTTGTACTTAGTAATAGTATTTATTCAATTGTCAATTGTCAAATTATGTAGTAATATTTAAACAATCTGTCAAAATTAGAACAGTTTACAGGATATATTTCAGTCCTGAAGTAACATAGGCTAATTATTTGGAAAATCATCACAATCAGAAAATCAAACATTTAAAAATCTAAGTCCATGTAACTGAGATGCTAACATCATTTAGTTCTAGTACATAATATTATAAAATGTCACTGTGGCTGTTTACCAACAACCAAGGATTTGGAGTTCTAAGTAATATGTTGAACACTTTAATACCCAGTACTGAGAAACAGGATATAGATTCTGGTTTATCATAGAGAATAAGTGCGAGTCGGACTCGCGCACCGAGGGTTCCGTACAAACCTGTAGTAAGTTTTACGATTTATGACGTATTAAAAATAAAAATTACGTTTGTTGTATGGGAGCCCCCCTTTAATATTTACTTTATTGATATTTAATTATTTATTTTGAAAGGTAATATACAAGTTAATATTCTGTGAAAATTTGAACCGTCTACCTGTTACCGTTTTTAATATTGAGCAAAAAAATACGAAAAAAACACGTTTATTGTATGGGGACCCCCCTTAATATATATATTTTTTTAATTTTTAGTATTTGTTGTTATAGCGGCAACGGAAATACATCATTTGTGAAAATTTCAGCTTCCTAGCTATCACGGTTTATGAGATACAGCCTGGAGACAGACAGACAGACAGACAGCGGAGTCTTAGTAATAGGGTCCCGTTTTTACCCTTTGGGTACGGAACCCTAAAAATCATCTAATACACTAACTCACTTGTAAAACACAAACACCATATGTCTGTCCGAGCATGGCATGGCTCTCAGAGTAGTATCGTCCATGTATAGTTGTAGCTACCCTGAATGAGTCAAACAGAGATTCTTCTGACACTTCCAGTTTACCCGCTGCAATCTTCTTTGCTCTTTTACGTCCGTGACTAAAATGCATAAATACAGTTGAGAATCTGGTAGATACAGGTAAATTTTGTCCCAATAAATCTCCGAGCATTTATCCAACCAACAATGGAATTGCTCACTATTTTCTTTGCAATAAGCCTGTCACTTTCAGCAAAGAAGCAATGCACAATAAAATTAACAAATAATACATACTTTAAAGTATAACGTATTATTTGTTAATTTAAGTTAAGGCCTAAACTATACATACACAATCATAATATACACAGGGATATGCTATCAGTATACAATCTTCTAATCACATCTTGTCATTTAAATTATTATAACAAAAATTACAATAGATCAAAAGTTTGTCTTATACATTTGACAGAGGGGTAGGCTCATCTTCTTTACTCCTTAAATGTTTAAAGTAATAAATAGATTTTAACTTTCAGAGCAATCTGTCATAACTACTTAAATGAAATAAATAAATTTAAGCAGAGTTGAGTTGATTTGGGTGCAGTTGTGAGTGCACTGTGTCTTATAAATATAAACACAGTGTTTATGATAAGGAGGAGATAGTGGTTCTTTTTTTTTTTAATCCACTACAAGTTAGCCCTTGACTGCGATCTCACCTGATGGTAAGTGATGATGCAGTCTAAGACGGTAGCGGGCTAACCTGTTAGAGGCATGGCAGTTATTTAAACCCATACCCCTATTCGGTTTCCTGACTGGGGAAATTTGAACATTTATAATATCTAGATTAGCTCAGGCTTAGTTTAATTTAAAAAAATACTAGAGGCTAATAATTAATACCAATCAAAAAATTATAAGTATGGGGGTTCCAAATGATTTTGAGATAGGTTTTTTGATGCTGCCTATATTCTGGGTAAAATAAAACTGCCATACTCCTAACACGTAAGCACACTTTAATTTTAGACTACTATCTACACAGTGATTCGCTACTAGGTGAGATTCCAGCCAAACACAAACTTGATTTTTTTATAGATTGAATTAAAAAAACAAAAAGTTAAACTCACTTGCTGATAGCTTCATCCTTATTCTTATAGCACCATAGCACTGTAGGCCTTGCCTTTACTGTCGACTTTACAAGCATGTCATATAAAATAGGTACCTGAAACAACCAGAACCAGTAATAGTAACATAATATATTTAAAATTATTACACTCTAGGCTACGGCAACAGAAGAGCTAAATTAAAGCTAAGCAGATTGTTTTTAGACATATTCACTTTACAAGCTAGTGATAATGCAGATTTAGATGGAAGCCGGCTAGTGTGGAAGGGGTGTGACCATTTACTTAATTAAACTGTTGGGTTTAATTCTCTACTGGAATTCTACACAGCATCCAACTGACTTTTAATCTCTTCCCAATATTGCCATTGGGGTGATACACAGATACAACACAAGCTTCCCCCATTCCACCAGACCAGAATAGACTGAAATAATAAATTCCCGAATTGCTCCTGCCAGGAATCGAACCCGGGATCTCATACTTATAAAACACAGCATTCACTACTCGCCCAGGGAGGCTCACAAAAGCTCTCAGATTATGTGTAAGTATAAAAGTTTGTGATATGTGAATGAGAGGATAGAAACTACCATACACATTCTTTAAAGCCATCTAGCTTTTGCCAGCGTGTTAGTCGTAGCAAAGTTCTGAGATGTATTGATGATTTTCTTGTGCCTTAGCAGATTTTCAGATTTTTACTGAATCGACCATTAGGCACGGAGTTTTGGTACGCTACGTCGCCTGCTATCATAAAGTACTAGATATACCAACTTCTGGTAATATTTAGATTTCAAAGTAACATAGGAACTTACTTGATCTCTGCTTTTGTCTCCTACCAGGAGAAACATCGTTCTGTGGCCTAGCTTCACCCCATTTTCTATCATAACCCTTATGCGGTTGTCTATTTTTTTCTTCACCATGTTTTTAGGTACTGTATTTTAAAACTTTTAATAAATTATGTTTGTAGTTTAATCTTTGATTCTAACCTCAAACCGCATGTCTGTTTACCAGCTGTTTACAATTTCCATAGACAAAAACAGGACAAAAATCATGGAAAAATTGACACACTTGACAGTGACACAATGGACACAACACATCATAGAAATAGGAAGACCATAGAAATAGTATGTATATTCATACAACTAGAAGGATCACTTATGTGTTTTTGTTAAACAAATTCACACCTTTTCTGTTAAATAATAAAGTTCAATTTAGATTACCTTTCACTCATAAGGAATTTCGGTCTCGACAAGGACTCACTTTTTCTTCGCGTGTCTCGTTCACTCTCGTGTTCACTATTGTGTCTCGTTCAATTAATAATAATTATGGTGTCATGCCAGTGTAGCGGTAAGAAAGAGACAACGCCCCTTAATATTAGCTCTCTTTCGGCTCGCGTTTCGTGCGTTAGTGATCCTTCTAGTTGTAATACATACTATTTCTATGAGGAAGACTTCGTAATTATGCAACACATGCACCTTAGGGTTGCACACTTGCACCACGGTCCACGGATCCACCATACTATGGATCCACGGTTGTTGCACCTTAGTTGCACTTGGGTTGCACTACATATTGAATGGTTACACAGAGGAATTTGTGAAAAAAAGCTTTTTTATGGGCGCTGGGTCCCACTGTCGAGGATTACAGTCCGTGTCACAAAAGAAATCCTGCGGCAATTATGGATTATTTAATGTATTTTCAATAGTTACGCGACTGTTAGCCTCTCGGGAACTTCTTGGGTGTCATGGAAAACATATTATACATATATACAAGTAGCAACTAGACCAGACCGGATTTGATCAGACTGCATTAAGATTTAAATTTTAATATTAAAATCGGATCTTTCAGACAAGACGAAACAGGATCGGATCGGACAAGATGGGTGACCACACAGATGTAGTAAACAGATACCGCGCTCGGAAGTCGGAACACAGAAGTGCGGCCAAAATTTATTCGAGTGTGCGTGACAGCACTGTCTGAACACATGCATCAGTGTGCGTGAAATGTTGCCAGATTAATGAAAAAGTGCCAAATTAATGAAAGAAAATCTATTTGTTGGTTCTTTCTTTAGGCCTTCGATTTCAACGACTTATGGTAGGAGAATAGCTTGTATCCTGGAAAAGAAGATGCGCATATTACTGTGGTGGTACGCTGGCTACTTTGGAGCTACGCTGAGTACTTTAGCGGTACGACGAATACTTCCAAGATATGCCAGTTAAATTGGTGGTACGTAGACTACTTTAGAGGTAGGCCGACTACTTTAGAGGTACGCCGACTACTTTAGAGGTACGCAGACTACTTTTAAGGTACGCCAGCTACTTTAGCGGTACGCAGACTACTTTGGTGTTACGTAGGCTACTTTTAAGGTACGCCAGCTACTTTAGAGGTACGCAGGCTACTTTGAAGGTACGTAGGCTACTTTGGTGGTACGCAGGCTACTTTTAAGGTACGCCAGCTACTTTAGAGGTACGCAGACTACTTTGGTGTTACGTAGGCTACTTTTAAGGTACGCCAGCTACTTTAGAGGTACGCCGGCTACTTTAGAGGTACGCAGACTACTTTGGTGTTACGTAGGCTACTTTTAAGGTACGCCAGCTACTTTAGAGGTACGCAGGCTACTTTGGAGGTACGTAGGCTACTTTGGTGGTACGCAGGCTACTTTTAAGGTACGCCAGCTACTTTAGAGGTACGCAGACTACTTTGGTGTTACGTAGGCTACTTTTAAGGTACGCCAGCTACTTTAGAGGTACGCAGACTACTTTGGTGTTACGTAGGCTACTTTTAAGGTACGCCAGCTACTTTAGAGGTACGCCGGCTACTTTAGAGGTACGCAGACTACTTTGGTGTTACGTAGGCTACTTTTAAGGTACGCCAGCTACTTTAGAGGTACGCAGGCTACTTTGGAGGTACGTAGGCTACTTTGGTGGTACGCAGGCTACTTTTAAGGTACGCCAGCTACTTTAGAGGTACGCCGGCTACTTTAGAGGTACGCAGGCTACTTTTAAGGTACGTAGGCTACTTTTAAGGTACGCCAGCTACTTTAGAGGTACGCCGGCTACTTTAGAGGTACGCAGGCTACTTTTAAGGTACGTAGGCTACTTTTAAGGTACACCAGCTACTTTAGAGGTACGCCGGCTACTTTAGAGGTACGCAGGCTACTTTTAAGGTACGTAGGCTACTTTTAAGGTACGCCAGCTACTTTCGAGGTACGTAGGCTACTTTGGTGGTACGTAGGCTACTTTTAAAGTACGCCAGCTACTTAAGAGGTACGTACGTACCTCGTGCAGCTCTTCGTACCTCGAAAGTAGCTGGCGTACCTTAAAAGTAGCCTACGTACCTTGAAAGTAGCCTGCGTACCTCTAAAGTAGCCGGCGTACCTCTAAAGTAGCTGGCGTACCTTAAAAGTAGCCTGCGTACCACCAAAGTAGCCTACGTACCTCCAAAGTAGCTGGCGTACCTTAAAAGTAGCCTACGTACCTTAAAAGTAGCCTGCGTACCTCTAAAGTAGCCGGCGTACCTCTAAAGTAGCTGGCGTACCTTAAAAGTAGCCTGCGTACCACCAAAGTAGCCTACGTACCTCCAAAGTAGCCTGCGTACCTCTAAAGTAACTGGCGTACCTTAAAAGTAGCCTACGTAACACCAAAGTAGTCTGCGTACCTCTAAAGTAGCCGGCGTACCTCTAAAGTAGCTGGCGTACCTTAAAAGTAGCCTACGTAACACCAAAGTAGTCTGCGTACCTCTAAAGTAGCTGGCGTACCTTAAAAGTAGCCTGCGTACCACCAAAGTAGCCTACGTACCTCCAAAGTAGCTGGCGTACCTTAAAAGTAGCCTACGTACCTTAAAAGTAGCCTGCGTACCTCTAAAGTAGCCGGCGTACCTCTAAAGTAGCTGGCGTACCTTAAAAGTAGCCTACGTACCTCCAAAGTAGCCTGTGTACCATCTGCGTACCAAGCAGCTGGCGTACCTATAAATTAATCGGCGTACTTCGAAATAAGCCGGCAGCGTAGCTGTTTCACAAAAAAAAAACTATCTACTAACAGCCCATTTACACCTTTAATTTAAGGGAAAATATTTCAACGTAAATTAGCAACACTGATAGATATCGTTGAGGTTTTGTGTTTCAAGTCATCAGCAATTAATTATCATGGAAAAAAAATCTAACAGAATGAAAATACAAATTTTTGCCTATGAAACGAAACATCATCTTCCTTTTTTAATTTTTGGTAACAATTTTGACAGTGTTTCAAGACACAAGACGGCATTATTTTGAGAAACTTGTCTACACACACGTCACGTCAAAACTTCTCGACGCGTCGCATCCAACTAACTGAGAATTGTATTTGCTTTTCGTTTTGTATTCGCTTTGTTGGCGCGTCTGCCGTGTTCCGAGCGCGGTATCTGGTACTACATCTGTGGGTGACCATTCAACATTATTTTTACCGAAACTTTAATAATCGAATCGAATAAACTTCGTAGGCGTGCTCCAAATATCTCCTTACTAATAAACTAGGATAACTAAATACTAGGATATCAGTAACTTAAAGAGTATTGACAATTTTGTAGATTAATTATTGTAAGTACCTAATGGAACGTTCAGACGTTGGAGCCTCCTACCGTTACGACGACGACGATATCAATTCATTACTAATCTGTGGACGATATACTACGATAACGACATCCTCAGACATCCTACTCTATGGTACCCAAGGAATATACTACTTGATGGTACCTACTAGTTACTACCTAACCAGAGAGACGCGAACCGCGAACGCGATGTAAACGCGATAAAATAAAATTTTATTTTTGGGTTGAGTCCAGCCGAATCGAAACTCGAAAGCATTTTTCATATAAATTTTCTGAAAACAAATAAATGATTGTTTCGTGATATATTTGTTCATAATTCATATATATAGTGTTGCTTGCTTACTTGCACGCCAAAGTGTATGTGCATTGGTTTTAATTGGCTTGCATCTTCGGCGCTTTTAAAGTGTCAAAATGGCAAAAACCCAAATAAATACTAAATCGAGGAACTATTCTCGGGATAAGGAGACTTTTTTGAAGGATTTAAAGCAGTTCAACGAAAGTAAAAAGTAAGTAATACGTATAGCTTCCTATTTATGAGCTTTTACATTAGGGTTTAACTTAGTATGATGATGTATGGTGATATAAAAATTTACTGTTTATTTTCAGCATACCATATAAAATACCGGTAGTGAATGGAGTCGATATAGATTTGTGTCTACTTTATTCCCTTGTGCAACAGCGAGGTGGGCTAAGTAGGGTAAGTGTGTCAAGAAAATAAAACTAATAATTAAACCATGAATAAAATAGTAATTTACTTGACTGTTAACCTTACTAGACAAAGAGCAAATCAAGATGAAAGCCATCAGCATTGATACCAGGCATTGATATTATGTGGGTGTTCCGATTTAAGCACTGCGAGCACTGGCAGTGCTCTTTACTGGGGACTTACAGTGCTCGCAGTGTATTTCGGAACGCACCCTATATCTATATTTTATTGTAAAATTTTGCTTTTTTGAAATGAGCAACAGTTTCTCGTTGGTTATGTACGATCTGTTTTCCAAGTGGGTGAAAAAGTGGCATAAGTCCGACTAAAATAAAGCTATTAGACTGAGAAAGAAGAATGTGCTCTTGCACACCAAAAATTTATCCTGTTAAACGTAAATTTTATTTACAGGTCAATCAAAATGATACTTGGGAATCATTCTTACGTCAGTTGAGGTTACCACATCCTTGTATCAATGGATCTACCCTACTCAGAAGAATCTATGGTACTTATTTGGAAAAGTAAGTTTTTTTTTAATTTTGCTACAAGTTGTTAGCCTTTGTACTCACCAGGCCTTTGTTAACATGCCATGCAGTCTAAGATGGTAATAGGCTAGCCTATTAGGGTTGTGGTAGTCCATACTTCATACCCCTAATTATTGCTTTGTACTCAGCATCATACCGCAACGCTAAACCGCTTGGCAGCACTTCTTCGCTGTTAGGGTTGTAACTAGCCATGGCCAAAGCCTACCACCAGATTGAAAGGTTGCTGGTGTAGAAACTATGCAGCAGTGATTTACAAAGTTATATTGTAATAATATATTGTTTCTTAAAAAGAACAACTGCTGAGTTTCTTGCCGGCTCTTCTCAGCACAATCTGCTTTCTAAACTGGTGGTAGAGTAAAAACATGATGTAATATAAGAGACAATCTTGTGTCCTACATGTTATAAATAAATTGAGTTTATTGTTTGCTAGCTAATGCCCGCGACTTCGTCCGCGTGGTTTAAGTTTTTTTCCCCACAGGCACTCCTTAATTTTCTGGTTTAAAAAGTAACCTGTCACTCTCCAGGTCCTCAACTATACTCATGCAATCACGTTGATCCGTTGCTCTGTTGTGGCGTGATTGAAGGACAAACTTTATATTTCACCCCTTTGGGGGTCTAATTTTTAAAAATGGTGAAACACGTACTCTTGTATATCTAACTGAAATCCAAAATGCTAAGTTTCATGGCTATAACTTGAGAAATGAAGGAATTACATACAAACTTTCAACCCCTATTTTACCCCGTGGGGGTGGAATTTTGAAAAACTATGACACACATACTTCTTTATTTATTACTGTAAGCCAAAATACCAAGTTCCGTTTATATAACTTGAGAAATATCTTGAGAAATGAAGGACTTTCATACAAACTTACATCCCCTATTTCACTCCTTCGGGGGTAGAAATTTCAAAAACTGTGAAACACATATTTCTTAATTTTTTACCCGTAGCTTGTAAACCAAGTTTCATGGATATAACTTGAGAAATGACAGAGTTTCATACAAACTTTCAACCCCTATTTCACCCTCTTAGGGGTGGAATTTTCAGAAATCCTTTCTTAGCGGATGCCTACATTATAATAGCTATCTGACTGCAAAATTTCAGCCCGATCCAACCAGTGGTTAGAGCTGTGCGTTGATAGATCAGTCAGTCATTCAGTCACCTTTGCCTTTTATATATTTAGATTACAAACTTATTTACTTAGTGTGTTCTATTTTGTAACTACATGAGTGTTTGTTGATTGAAATAACCATTTTTTTATGTTTAAGGTATGAAAGAGCCAAAGGACCACCTCGCCTGGATGATGATAATGATATGGATGAAGATCTGTCCAGAAGGGGAAGGGGCAGCGGAATGCCGAGGATTTCTTTCGGTGGTGGCACTTACATATCAGGTTATTTTATACTTTGGCTATATTATCTGCTAACTGATGTTTGTGACTTTGTATAAAAATATAAGATCCTTTAGAAATGTTCTGTAGATAAAATGTCCTATGTTTATGTCTCCAGTATCCAGGTGTATGCTTTCATTCTACCAATTTTTGTTAAGAATCAATTCAACTTTAAAAGGTAACAGATAGGTAAGGTCTTATATTGCATCATCACTTACCATCAGGTGAGATCACAGTCAAGGGCTATCTTGTAGTGGAATTTAAAAAAAAGATAGGCTGATTGATAGACAGACAGATAGAGCTTGATTTACTTCATTGTTTTTGGAAGTGAATTATTGATAATTTTTTTACATTTTGCAGTTGTTAAACAAAATTTTAACTTCCTTACAGCATCAGGCGAGCCCCTTCGCACTGGCAATAGAGTGGCCGGCCCATCGGAAAGGTTGACTTTATCATTACTATCGCCAATGCCCAATGAACAGGATTTCGCAGTCAATGTGTGCACAGTTCTGGCGGCAGACCACTCCAATAGACTGCCTTTAAGCACTACTCCACACATATTGGACTTTTTACTGGCTCATGCAGGAGTCTATAACCATTGTAAGTATTTTTTGGTCAAGGATTTAATATTCAGGTTTTTTTGGTCATCAAATTTATGCAAATTTAGCCATAGGAACTGTGCAAATATGAAGTACAGTAGAAGACAGAGTTTGTTTAACTCACAAGAACTGAAAAACTAGTAAATTGTTTTCTCCCAAAAATCGACAGTAGTTTTAATGAAGTATTTGCTATTATTAGTCATCAGCTTGATGGGGAATTAAGCAAAAATTCATAGGAAGAATATTTTTGGTATCTATGACAATATTTTATCACAAGTTTTCCATCAGAATGAAAATAGTTTTTTAAAACATATTTCATAAAATCTTAAAATGGTCAAGATCAATCAAAGAGTCACTTCTAGTGACATCAATGTAAGATTGCGATATGGGTGGCGGGCTGTAAACACCAATTGCAAACCACAGATTGTGGCTGAAAACCATTAGACGCTACTGGTATGTATGAAATTAATTCCAAGTGCAATCTTTGCATTCACATGGTTTGCAGCCGCGATCTGCGGTTTGCGGTTGCAGTTTGCAGTCTGTCGCCAATCTCGAAAGAATCAGACTAGATTAAAAAAAAAATACCTTTTCAGCGAGTCTCAGAGACACAATCGGGCGATCATACTTCGAAGCCCGAGGTAGATATCCCCACGACTTCTGGCAGCTCAGAGCAGGCGGTGGTGGAGCTAAGGAGTTGGCTGATGAGACCAAGTTCATGCAGCCCGGTATAGAGCAGCCTGAGCTGATGGTGCAGGCGTTGGCTGCTCATAACACACTGACTGACTGTTTGATGCAGGATGGAGAACATGAAGATAGCTTGGAGAAGATTGTTGAGGAGGTAAGGAGTAGTGTTGTAAGGAGCAAATTTAGTCGCATTAGCGTTTTTATGAAACGTTTCTGATGCTAAGGTACAGAATATGTTTCCTGCCACATATAATTTATGTACGAACTTACTATTTTTGACTTGTAATCATTTTGTAATTGTATTAAATGTATATAAAATAGTTTGTGGTACAATATTATCAAACAATTATATTAATATTATAGGAGATAACTTCACTTTTGGTAACCATCGCCAGAAAAGCTGATTCAGTGTTACGTGGATGTAGAGCTCTCCACTGATCACAAAAGTTGCAG
Organism: Erebia ligea; assembly: GCA_917051295.2. Classification (NCBI taxonomy): domain Eukaryota; kingdom Metazoa; phylum Arthropoda; class Insecta; order Lepidoptera; family Nymphalidae; genus Erebia; species Erebia ligea. The sequence goes on from OU785241.1 coordinate 9,076,873, forward strand.
TCTGCCTGCATTTGGATGGCCCTTTCGCTAAATATGGCCGTTCAAAGACGGTTTATTGTTACCAAAAATGAACGATAATTAGAAAAGCTGATTCTTGTACAGTATTAAAGTATGCGCAGTACCTATGTAAACAGCGTAAAAACTGACGCATTTGGATGGGACTTTTTCTAGATATCAGCTTTCAAAGACGTTATAACCTATACTTACTATGCGTTCCTGTAAAAAAATATTAGCAATTATTATGTCGTCCCGTTGATTGCTGTTAATAATTTTTAATAGCGATCAACGGCGCGGATGGTATATTTTTTTTCATTTTCAACCACTAGAACCCAGGGCCAAAAACAATTGATTCATCTAGTATATAAACTTTTCCTTTGTTACTCATTGTAAAAACGTCATGCAAACAATAGTAACAACAATAAATAAAATACTGTAAATGTAACAAACTACATAAATTCGAAACTACACATCTTAAAGTGAACAGCTAGTATGTTCTTACAGGGTGTCAAATGACACCACGCAGCTTGTCGATCAACAGTTGTGTACCTACATCTGGTACAAATTGTCCATAGGATGTATGCGAAAATAATAACCATTTTGTTAATTTCACGCACCTCGTAACATTTTGGGGCATTATAAGAAGTTAAAAGTTTTAAGTATTAAATATCACTCAAAACATCGTGAGAAGACCAGGGAACGAACGTAATTAGTCAGTTATTAGACCCACACAAAATCGTTCAATCCAATCGGTCACGAAAATTGTCTATGGATCCGTACTTCGTCTGCGTGTACGAAAACGAAATAGAGAGGAGCATAGAGATAATATTATGTAGGAGAGGAGTTAACGAAATTTCGTTCGTTCGTTTTGCGAAGTTTCGTTTGAGAGAAACAGAGTAGACCCCCTGTGTACAGTGTATACCTAGCCATATAATTAATATGTAGCTTAGTAAATGCATGTATCTAGTAATAAGTCAATATTAATAAATCAGTCCAATACCAACTCTAGGATCGTTCTCTCATTTACATCGCCTAGTCCCAACCATAGACCTGCATTGTGTGGAAAATTCTTCATATTGGTCTCGAAGGTGTGAACACAGTAAACAGATACAACCAGTACTGAAACTACCTAGAAACGTTCGAAACAGCTCACTCACACAAACATGCGCATCCACGAGACCCCAAGCGCTCGTCGCAGTGCCGCGGTCAGTAGTGAGTCACTACTGAGGGTCTCGTGGATGCGCATGTTTGTTTTTATCTGTTTACTGTGGTGTGAAGTCTGCCAATCCGCAGGCAGCGTGGTAGATATGGACAAACTCCCTTCTCATTCCGAGAGGAAACTCGTGCTGAGAAGTGAGCTGGCGGAAGGGTCTTAGTGATAAGGTCACCTTAATAATAAGGGTTGAAATGATGATGATGTTCATTTCAAGGACTTGCTGGAAGATTGGGTGACGGAACCTTCGGAGGAAGACCAGCTCTTCGCGCCAGAGCTGTCCGGCGGAGCGAGCTGCGTGTATACACAGCGCGTGCTGCAAATTGCGTCTATTGTACGCTCACTCTCTTTCCACGAGGAAAACGTGCAGTATCTCGCCAGAAACACTACACTTATAAGGTAAGAAATGCAATGAATGAATCAGCTCGAATTTCATTCCATAGGGCATCTATCCTTGGTATTTTCATGGCAGGGCATCTATCTCTTTAAAAAGGCATCCCCACAAAATGGGTCTGCAAAAACTCACTTTCTGCAAAACCAGTAATATTTAGGTCAACAAAAACAAGTCGTACCGTTACATGAAAGATTAAACTAGCAATATTAATTCGAATCATTCAAATTAAAATTATAATTTAAAAATAAGAATGTTTTTTCCAAAAAGTAGGGTATCTATTCGGGCTTTACCCTAGTTATCCGTCACTGAAATTGACGAAATTTTCTTTATACTTAATAATATAATATTCAAATATCAAATATTTATTCAGTGTAAATTCTGTTGTTAATAAATTGTTCCATTTGTTATAGATTTTTGCTACTTTGCGCCAATTGCTGGGTCGGGACATTGCGGCAAAGTGGTTTGGACACCCTTGGGAATGTGTCTACGGAACTAATCATTAAGGTAAAGATAATATGGTTCAATTCACTTGTCCATAAGAAGTACCATAGGAACCTACTGCATTATTATCCCAACAAATCTGAAGTCGACAACGCATTGGCAGTCCGTCTGGTGTTTTAAGGGATAAAATATATTGGGGATCAAAGACAAAACGTTACCACGAAACGTCTGCGTTGGAGGGGAACGACGTTTTGTTCAGTCGCGCCATTCTGTGCAGCTCCACATTAAAGTGCTGACGCGGACGTTTCGCGTAGACGTTTTGTTTCGTCCCTTCCGTAGTGTTTTCGCCCTAAATAAAATTAATTAATTGGATTAATGGATTGGATCATGACCCTCAGCAATCTAACTCAGATTAATAAAAGGAATAGATCGAGGGTTGTCTATGTATTTTGTCACTAGTTTGGATCTTCCTAGCTCTATCAATAGGTGGGAGCAAGAAGGGAGATTTTCAGCTACCTTAAGTTTCAAGGTAACAAATATAATGAGACAAAATTAAGTTTATGGAATGTCACGTGCAGTTTGACCAGCAATAGGGTATTTTAAAAATTGACAGTATTAAAAGATAAAGGACCTGCAATGGAATCATTTGTTAATTTCTTCAATTCAATAAACAAAAACAGCCATGTTTCATTTCACTCACACTCAGTGATACTAATAGATAAAAATTGAATAAGATATAGGTAGATGTACTCAGTTTTTATTTTAGTCCTCGATCCATTTCCTACAACCATGCAATGTAATAATGCAGGTATATGACGCAGAGTGTTTGGTTTTGAAATGATTGATCGTATCATGAACACACATAATATATATAGGCACATATTAAGTGTTGGGTTTTTCTGATTAGAAATTCTCAGTACTAGCTCGGAGTTAAGAAGTTGGCGGTGTGTCACCCCCGTGCCTCGGAGAGCACGGTAAGCCGTCGGTCCCGGTTATTATCACTAACATGATAAATAGTCGTTAAAGCCCGACAACCCGCATTGGAGCAGCGTGGTGGGTCTAAGCTCCAATTCCCCTCTCTCCTATGAGGGTGGAGGTCTGTGCCCAGCAGTGGGACGTTAATGGGCTGTAGTGGGGGTGGTGGAGATACATACCAACATACAAATACAATAATATAAATATATACAATAATATAAAGGATGATTTTTTGCATTCTAGGACCCCGCAACATGTCTGATATCCAGACACGTGATATCAACGATCCAATCGGCGCTCGTGTCGCAAGACCGCGCGAGAGTGTTAGCGGCTTTAGAGCTTCTCAATAAACTGGCGCAAAACGAGGCCAATGAGGACGCTTTGCTTAAAGCGCTGGAAGCTAAGGTTTGGAATATTATATTTTAATTTTCGGTGCTAATCAATTAATTAATTTGTTTTCTAATCCAACCGATTTCACTCTTGACGTTTATCTAACGCTTTTGCAAAGGTTAACCTAAGATTTGCATTTGGTAAAACTAAAAATATACATATCTATAGTTCTATTTTATTTTATTATCATAGGAAAATCAACAGCGATTCTTATAAACAATAACTTAAACACTAAAAAACAGGATTAATATGGCCAATTACAGATTTTCTCAAAAAGACAAATTGCAATTAGTGAGAGTGAGTTTCCATAAAGTTACATAATACATAATTACATCAAAATATATTAGTCTAAGGCTACATACAAAGCAAAAGAAAGTAAACCAACAATGAGTTTGTGAAACAATGACTATTTGTCTAAGTAAGTATGTAGGTAGGTATATTATATTAAAGCAATGACGAAAGTATTCAAGAAATTTTAAGAAACAAAGTGTAACATAATGCACGACATGTTATATAACTTAAGTGTAATACTTTAGTCATAATACTTTGCGCGCGCGCGCGCGCGCGCGTGTGTGTGTGTGTGTGTGTGTGTGTGTGTGTGTGTGTGTGTGTGTGTGTGTGTGTGTGTGTGTGTGTGTGTGTGTGTGTGCGTGCTTTCGTGTGTGTGTGTTTACGTATGTATGTGTTTGTGTAATTTACTATACTATACTATAATATTATAAAAATGTGAAAGTTTGGATGTATGGATAAATGGATATTTGATACTCATTCACGCTAAAACGGCTGAACGGATCTGGATGAAATTTGGCACAAAGATAGATTATTCCCGCGGAAACCGAAATAGCTCAATCCACGCGGACGAAGTCGCTGGCATCAACTAGTGCTATAGACTGGCTAAGCTAACTCTGCAGCAGTAAGAAAATGGTAGAATTTGAAAATCTGTTGATGGAAACACAGACTGTAATGCGAAAAAACGCATTTGATACTTGTTTTTTGTTTTTAATCTGCTTTCCTGGGAGTGTGGTAATTGGTCGTTTTAGTACATTTCAAAGTGAAACTGTAAATATAGGGCACAGGTTTGACAGCGTAATAAGGTAGAGATCGAATAATAAGATACGATCTCCGTATTAACACTGACGCTAAAGAATAACAACAAATTATAACTTGATCAGTGCAGATCTTTTGAACTACCTACTTAAAGACAGTATAAATGAATTGAAACATAGTCAATAGTCAAAGCTGTTTTATTAAAAATATGTACCAACACTGTTCACTTTTTGAACGTCAGTAAAATATGAGACGTGATTGTGATAATTAACTGCAGTAAAGGGCTGAGAAAAGCACACAGTAAACTCAAGTCGGGTTTTTTATATTATCACCATTTCATATTTTTGTATTTTATTCATCAAAATCTGAATCTAAATATTCTTCAAATTGAGATTGTCAGTATTGACTTTCGTTTCCCGTGCTGCACGCAAAAATTGGTCCTCATTTTTAATAACTCTTAAGGTTCGTTCGCTTACACCTGGAAATAAATGAAAATAATTATTTTTTTTCGCATTTTCGGCAAAAAATAATTATGTTGGGGGTTCCGTCTAGACTCTCTTGACCCCTCCTTAGACGCGACAGCTTTTGATCAAGGCAGCACGTTTCTAAATCCCACCCCAAAAAAAAACAAAATTTCTATTTGAGATGGATAGATTGAGTTGTTCCAAATCTTTAAGTTTCTGAAGGACAGCCTGGAGATGAGGCTTTAACTCTTCGCTTATTCCACCTTGAATTTATACAATAATAATTAATAAAAAGTATTAAAACTTGATAGGATTTTGGTGGCAGTTTTTGTCGCATATTATCCATCATAATTATACGATATGAACATGCGAATATAAACCGTTTAAACGTTTTATATAAATAATCTAGTATTTTATGCAAAGATCGAAAGGCAAAATATCAAAACCGTTTGGTCAACTTACTTGTCGACTCTTCGATTTAATGTAAACATTGTTGTTTTTGGCTTAGGACAGCATCGTGTTCTTCCTTTACTTCTTAGAATTTAAGAATCATGTTATATAATAACTCGCACACATTACTTTGAATAGGTTTATCCATTATTTCACGATTTCACTTTTATTTTCGAAATATTAAAACGAACTTAAACAACCTGATAGCTGAATTGACAAATCAGTGACAAATGTAAGAACACAGATTAAACGAATGTTTTTATTTTGTTTTAAGTGTTGCCCTTTTATTCCGTGGCAGAGTTAGCGTGGCCAGACTCTATATAGTATATTTATGTATAGGAAAAACTGTCGAAAATATGTATAGTGTAAGTATATCTTTATTTTCAGGTGTATGAAGTTACAAATACATACATAGAATTTATAAAATTGATTAGCAAAATTACATTTATATTACATTACATTTCAGGTGTATGAAGTGTATGATTTATGAAGTTACAAATACATAGAATTTATTAAATTGATTAGCAATAACATTTCAGGTGTACAGTGACGTATGCGCATTGCTGACGCTACGCGACATCATGGTGCTAGTTTGCACGCTGGAATGCGTGTACGCACTGACGGCGTTGGGCGACCGTGCGTGCGAGGCGGTCGCTAGGGTACCCGGGCTGCTGCAAACGCTGGTCTCCTTAGTTACCGTCGAGGTAAGACTATACTAGGAAAAGATCGATTAATTTATGCAATAACTAGATGATTCCCGCGACTTCGTCCGAGCGGACTAAGTTTTTTCGATTCCCGCGCGAACTCCTTAATTTCCCTGGATAAAAAGTAGCATATGTCCTTCTCCGGGATATAATGTACCAAATTTCATCAAAATCGGTTGAATAGGTGGGCGGTGAAAGCGTAGCAGACACACTTTCGCATTTAAAATATTAGTGTGGACGACAATATTTGTTTTTCATGAATATAATATAAGCTGATGCCCGCGACTTCGTCCATGTGAGTGTTTTTTTGTTCTTTTTTTTCACTACAAGTTAGCCCTTGACTGCGATCTCACCTGATGGTAAGTGATGATGCAATCTAAGATGGTAGCGTGTTAACCTGTTAGGGGCATGGCAGTTATATTGAACCCATACCCCTATTTGGTTTCTACACGGCATCGTACCGGAACGCTAAATCGCTTGGCGGCACGTCTTTTCCGGTAGGGTGGAAACTAACCACAGCCGAAGCCTCCCACCAGGCCAGACCAGGGAAAATTCAGAAACTATAAATTTCTAAACCCTGCCGGGGATCGAACCCAGGACCGCGGGAAGTCTAATTTACCGGGATAAAAAGCCGCATTATCATCCCAAGAAAACTCCTACCATTATTTAATTAATGGTAAGGGGTCACGACCCTGAGTAATGTGGAATACGACGCAAAGAGAGAGAGAGAGAGAAATGTTTGTTAATCAGAAAATTAAATAATTTCCACAGGCACAAAGCTACGGCCCTCGCGCGTGCATACTGATGCGTGTAGTGGAGACCGTGAGCGGGCCGCAAGCCGTCGCGGCCGTTGCGTCCGCGGGCGAAGCCGCGCCGAACCAAACACCGACCACGCAAGTGAGATAATTTAATTTATTTAATACTTTATTGCGCACGAATACAGGAGATAGTTTACAAAGTAAAAAAAACATTATTGAGCACAAATACAGGAGATAGTTTACAAAGTACAAAAAAAATTATTGAGCACAAATACAGGAGATAGTTTAGAAAGTAAAAAAAACATTATTGAGCACAAATACAGGAGATAGTTTACAAAGTAAAAAAAAAAACATTATTGAGCACAAATACAGGGGATAGTTTACAAAGTAAAAAAAGAAACATTATTGAGCACAAATACAGGAGATAGTTTACAAAGTAAAAAAGAAACATTATTGAGCACAAATACAGGAGATAGTTTACAAAGTAAAAACAGAAACATTATTGAGCACAAATACAGGAGATAGTTTACAAAGTAAAAAAGAAACATTATTGAGCACAAATACAGGAGATAGTTTACAAAGTAAAAAAGAAACATTATTGAGCACAAATACAGGAGATAGTTTACAAAGTAAAAAAGAAACATTATTGAGCACAAATAAAGGAGATAGTTTACAAAGTAAAAAAGAAACATTATTGAGCACAAATACAGGAGATAGTTTACAAAGTAAAAAAGAAACATTATTGAGCACAAATACAGGAGATAGTTTACAAAGTAAAAAAGAAACATTATTGAGCACAAATACAGGAGATAGTTTACAAAGTAAAAAAGAAACATTATTGAGCACAAATACAGGAGATAGTTTACAAAGTAAAAAAGAAACATTATTGAGCACAAATACAGGAGATAGTTTACAAAGTAAAAAAGAAACATTATTGAGCACAAATACAGGAGATAGTTTACAAAGTAAAAAAGAAACATTATTGAGCACAAATACAGGAGATAGTTTACAAAGTAAAAAAGAAACATTATTGAGCACAAATACAGGAGATAGTTTACAAAGTAAAAAAGAAACATTATTGAGCACAAATACAGGGGATAGTATACAAAGTAAAAAAAGAAACATTATTGAGCACAAATACAGGAGATACTCGTAGTTTACAAAGTAAAAAAAAACTATAAAATTTTGCTCGATACAAATATATTTTGTGTTTTTGTTGTTTCTTGAAACGGTTAATTTATTTCTTTCTATTCTATTCTAGAGATAAATGGACAAATAATTTTTTTTATTGCCATACTAAATATTACATAAACAATAGAAAATGTGCGCAAACAGTAATCTCCTTCAGGCAATTTTTAAGACCTTTTCTGGGAGTTCATTACCAGTCTGGTAATATTATGTAATAATGGCTATATGCCCCGGTACAGTATTTGGCAGTTGTGCGTATGCGTGCAGGCGTGCGTGCGTGCGTGCGTGCTTGTCTGCCGCATTTTTTTATTCCACTACAAGTTAGCCCTCGACTGCGATCTCACCTGATGGCAAGTGACGATGCAGTCTAAAATGGTAAGATAGTAGCGGGCTAATCTGTTAGGCCCGTTAGGGGCATGGCATGGCATAAAAACAAAATTCATTACAAAATGTTCAAAAAAAACGTCAAAAATGCACGTTTCAGTCGCAACCCAGCACGCCCTCGAAGCCTTCGGCAGAGCCTCCGCCCCTGGCCGCAGCATCGAACCCCGCACCTTCCGCCGTGCCCGCCTCCGCGCCTATGTCCACACTGCAGCAGTCGCACATACAACAACGGACGGTACAGGTACAACTTAGCCCAAACTTCCATACCATACATACATTATATCCTTAAGTGCTGCCTCGTTGGTCTAGTTGGCGGCCGACGAGATCCCGGGTTCGAGTCCCGGATCGGGGCATAACAAGTATTGGGTTTTTCTGACAATAAAATTCTCAGTACTAGCCCGGAGTAACGAAGTTGACGGTGTTTCACCCCCGTGCCTCGGAGAGCTCGTAAAGCCGTCGGTCCTGCGCCTGATTTCTCTCCGGTCGTGTCGGATTTTGCGTCCCATCGGGCGATGAGAGTAAAGAAACAGAGTGCACCTGTGTGTATGCACACACACTTGCGCACTATAATACTCTAGAGATAATTAAACCAACGTTGGTTTTTTAAATAACGATATTATTCTGTGCTGTGCTAATATTCTCTCTCTTCTCAGATAATGATGATTCAGAGATGATGCAGGTACGCGTCGGTACTTTGATTTGGGAGCTAATATTAAATATGTAGATATGGAAAGTGTGTGTGTCCGTCCATCTGTCTGCGTCACACACAACTCAAAGTAATACAACACAACTCAAATGACGAGCAACACAAATCAAAGTGCATATATTTATAAACACGCGCGTCAGGATGAGTAGTCTAAGTATTTCCACTACGTTTTCAGGGTCCATCTGGTCCATTTGTCCGTTTTGACGACTTTTGGTACAGAGACAATCCCGGATCCCTCTGTCCTTCACATAGGGTACTTTTTATCCCGTAAAATATGAGATCCCACAGGATTAAAAAAAACCTCAATCCACGCGGAAGAAGTCAATAATTTTGTTCACAAATAGCTCGGGAAGGAATAATTAATCGTCTGTATTTTCTTTGTAAAGAGTAGCCTCATATATAAAAACCTGCATATGCATAAAACCTGTATCGATCATTGTAACAGTTTCAATAATGATTGCCTAAATTTATGGATATATTAATGCGTCAATGTATTTTGGCCAATAGCAGAAGAGTGTTAACCAATCAGAGGTGATTGCGATCATTTCACTGTATAGTCCCACAAACTTATCTGACCCGGTGACAGCGTCGCTAGTATCTATCTCTATATATAAAAATAAAATAAAATAAAATATATATTTATTGACAATAAGGTTTACAGTCATTTTTCCTTAACTTTGGTCTCCATACTAGGGAACCTGTATCGCGGAAATGAATCCCTATTTCCCTTAGTCACGGCATCACGCGTGAACGGCTGGACCAATTTCGCTAATTCTTTTTTTGTTGTGTTTGTTATTGTAAGGAGAAGGTTCTTATGAAAGAAAATGTTTGAAAAATAGTACGGAAAATTAAAAAAAATTGGGTTGAAAAACTCCAAATACAAAAGTAAATCAGACATAACACAGTAGAGAGATCTTCAAATATATTGTCAGACTGACGGTCATTTATTCAGTTTCATATAATATTATATACATTTATACTGGGAAAAAAACCAGTTCCCACGGGACTCCATAAGACCTAAAATCCACGCGGACGAAGTCGCGGGCATCAGCTAGTTAAAAATAAAATAAAAACAAAAACTGAACAGGCATAAAAATTAGTTCCAATTTTGGCCACCGGGTCAGAGAAGTTTGTGGGACTATAGCTGTTGCTATTAATATAATAAGGGATGTGTTCCAATATACACTGCAAGCACTTAGGTGTGACGTCAATTTAGTATACTGCGAAGCCATTCCTTTATAGTTAGGTATACTGGTTACTGTTTAAAACGGAACGCAGTCAGCAGTACGAGCACCTTACCTCGAAAACGCCAGTGCTCACAGTAAAAAAATGGGAAGATTTATGACGTCATATATTTCCGTAGGATGCTGCAGCAGTATACTGTCAGTCCATAACGGAACGAATTTCTCCCCAGTAAGAGCACTGAACAGTGCTCGCAGTGTATATCGGAACATACCCAAGCATGCAGTAATTTTTTATTTTGATGTGACAGTTGACAGATGGAGTTCATTGACTGTCTATTCTCAATTTGCACGCATTTTATCCGGGTTTCCAGGAAAATGAGCATTTCGCGCAAGCGTGGCTCCGCGCCACGTTCGAGGCGTTACCGGCGAACGACAACAGCGCGTGCGACGCGGCAGACGTGTACAGGCAATATCTAGCGTGCTGCACCAAACTCTCGCGCAAAGGCGTCATCGCGCCGGCGCACTTCCCACGACTCGTTAGGTGAGTTAACGATCTATTTCTCCTGCTATTACTTAGGCTGACCATTGACGATAAGTCATTTACCGGCCAATGACTACAGTACTTGCGCGGCGGCCTTCTTTCTTCCTTTCTTTCTTTCTTTCTATATGTTTAAGGTATTAAGGGTGAGAACGACGACGCTCGTCGGACGCGACGCGACTGTTACCGACGACTCGAAACGTTAAATAGGTACCAACTGTCATGGTTATAACGAAAATATAAAGAATATAATATAAAGAATTTGGGTATTTGACTACTAGTCAAATAAATTTTATTTAATAGCAATTATTATGTAGAGGATCTCCCAAAAGTCATAATATCCACGTTCCCTGTTAGTTTTAGACTTCGTCCGCGTGGACTACACAAGTTTCAAACCCCTATTTTACCCCCTTAGTTGAATTTTCAAAAATCCTTTCTTAGCGGATGTCTACGTCATAGTAGCTATCTGCATGTCAAATTTCAGCCCGATTCGTCCAGTGGTTTGAGCTGTGCGTTGATAGATCAGTCAGTCAGTCACCTTTTCCTTTTATGTATTTAGATAACCATTTTAAACTATCGATTGAAGTAAAAAAAGTGCGTCGAACTTTGGTGACGTCAAAATTCAATGTTTCATACAAAACCCATACTTAGCACGCGTTTTGACGTTTGAAAAAAGTTGATGATTTGACTAGTCAAGTACCCAATTACATGCCCTATTATTTGCCCCTATATTACATTTTTGGGGTTGAAGTATTGATAGATCAGTCTGTGTGCCTTAGCTGAGGCAAAACTATCGTATTTTTTTATAAGTAGTTATGTTTTTTTAACTCCAGGACTGTATTCGGAGGCACCGTAGGGCCTAACACCATAAGCACGTCGACCGGTGAGACTCAGCACGTGTACATCGGTATACGATTGAAGAATCCTCCCGGTAGGACCAACCCACCTGCTGGTAAGTGTCACTGAATCCGCACTTCCATACTAATATTATTAATGCGAAAGTGTGTCTGTATGCCGTAAGTATTGGGTTTTTCCGACTAGAAATTCTCAGTACTAGCCCGGAGTTAGGAAGTTGGCGGTGTTTCACCCCCGTGTCTCGGAGAGCACGCTAAGCCAACGGTCCCGGTTATTATCACTAACATGATAATAGTCGTCTAAGCTCTAATTCCCTGTCTCCTATGAGAGTGCTGTGCCCAGCAGTGGGACGTTAATGGGCTGTAGTGGTGGTCTGTATGTCTATTTGTCTGTGACGTTTTCACGGCCCATCTATTTGAGCGATTTTGAAGAAATTCGGTTATCGGTATAGGGATAGTTTGTATCCAGGGAAAGGACATAGGCTACTTTTTCTGGTTCCCGCGAGAATCAAAAAACCTTAATCTAGTTCAGTATTAAACTAATAAAATATGCCGTTTTTAGGGTTCCGTAGTCAACAAGGAACTTTTATAGTTTTATAGTATTTCGCCGTCTGTCTGTCTGATTTCTGTGTGTCACTCATGATAGTACATAGAAAGCTGTAATTTGGCATGGGTTTATATATTAAACCCATTTATAACGTGATAAGTCTAGAAAAAAAAATTTTTAGGGTATCCTTACCCGTTGTGTGAAAACCATTGCAGATCCGTTTACGATATACTTTGACCTGCTAACTTCTGTAAGAGTCGAGTGTCGTCTAGTTAATGAATATTTAAATCAAAATGTATCTCCTAAGCAGGACCATCGTCGCCCATCCTGAAAGCTCAACTGACAAATAAGCCAGCAGTTGCAGAGCCCAAGCCACCGCCGCCACAGCCACAGGTAAATATGCGAAGTAATCCTTTATGTTGCGGCCTAGTACATCATACTAATATTATAAATGTGAAAGTGTGCTTGTTTGTTGGTTTATTGGTTTTTCCTTCAATCACGCCGCAACATAGCAACGGATCTACGTGATTTTTTGCATTGTTGTAGTTGAATACCTGGAGAGTGACATATCTACTTTTTATCACGGGAAATTATGGGTTCCCATGGGAATCAAAAAAAACTTAGTGCACGCGTCATCATACCGATTTTTAGTTTTTGTTTTATTGTTTCTGATAATTATTTATGTTATGTCTTTGGTGTACAATCCATACTAATATTATAAATGCGAAAGTGTGTCTGTCTGTCTGTCTGCTACGCTTTCACGGCCCATCTGTTCAACCGATTTTGATGAAATTGGGTACAGTACAGGGTTAGTTTGTATCCCGGGGAAGGACATAGGCTACTTTTATCCCGGAAAATTCAAGAGTTCTCGCGGGAATAAAAAAAATTTTTTCAACCGATTTTGATGAAATTTGGTACAGGGATAGGTTGTATCCCGGGGAAAGACACATGCCTCTTTTTATCCCGGAAAATTTAAGAGATCCCGCGGAAATCAAAAAACCCTAATCAACGCAGACGAAGACACGGGCATCAATCTAGTAAATAATATTTCATTCATTCATGATGATGATCGCATCCCAAATCGGTGTAATTTCAGATCCAACAACAACCGCCCCACCCGGCGCTGTCGCAAGCGCTGGAGTCCACGCCGTCCAACACATCGCTCATCAAACACTTGCTCGCGCACAAAGTAAGCCCCGCACCCGCAACGCACGTGCAAGTAAGTCCACTAACACTACTAACTTACACACTTACACTGTACCGATGTACTTAGATCAGTTGGTTTTTATTTAAAAAAAAAATGTGTTAAAGGAGATTTTAGATGGGCACTTTAAAATCATTAATCGGGGCACAGTCTACCCTTAAAATCTTCTTAAAATAGTCGACTTATTATAGACTAGATGATGCCCGCGACTTCGTCCGCTTGGATTAAGATTTTTTGATGCCCGCGGGAACTCTTTAATTTTCCGGGAGATAAAAAGTAGCCTATGTCCTTCCCCGGGATGCAACCTCTACCAAATTTCATCAAAATCGGTTGATAAGGTGAGCCGTGAAAGCGTAGCAGACAGACAGACACACTTTCGCATTTATAATATTAGTATGGATTATTATGGATTTAGATTGATTGCGATGCTTTAAAATTATTCCTAGGGATTCAGTCGAATCCAGACTCCTTTTTTAAGATTGGGGGGGGGGGGGGGGTAACGGCTCAAGATTATCGACTTAAGGGGATAATCTTGATCTTGGCGATGTGAGATTTAACCAAGTGGCTGGCGGAGGGTCACAAAGGTTTCCTCTCTCTCGCAAATTCTAACATTTTCAAGTCTGTATACTCTTAACAAACGTGGCCAAACAAGTTGTGGATACTAAAATAACGGCAGAGGTTGTTAAATACATACTTGAAAATAACCGCATTATTGAGCAAAAACAATTGATAAATAATTATCTTTGATCAAATGATTATGTCTTGAGTGATTTTCATCCCTAGCACATGTGCGATACATGTCACATCTAATGTCTTATTAGTTTGCTTGAAGGTACAACACACACAAGTGTTAAAGTAGCACTGAATGATACCCTAGTCAAAGTGTGATTTTTTTTTTTAATAAAAGATAGGCCTGCGCTTGACGACAATCATGCTTATGAAAAGCGATGATGACCTCTAGATTGGAGCGCGCTTGCCTAAAAACTGCCTATTAATTCTTGCCTTGTACCTTATATCATACTAGATGATGCCCGCGATTTCGTCTGCGTGGATTACGTTTTTTTGATTCCCGGGGGAACTACTTAATTTTTCGGGATAAAAAGTAGCCTAGGGATGTAACCTACCGCTATACCAAATTTAATCAAAATCGGTGGAATAGATGGGCCGTGAAAACGTAGCAGACAGACACAGACACACTTTCGCATTTATAATATTAGTATGGATGTGGCAAGTTTCTAGACAAAACGTCCAGACCTGTGACAGTCTGATTTGATTTTAGATTATGTTTACATTGTATAGCCAGGTGAAAAAGTTGCAAGCTATTGACAACCTGACTATGTTGCCTATAACTGGTAAAAGATTCAAAAAAATTTAAAATTAACAAAATGCATGTACAAAAAGTACTTATTAAAACACTAAAAATAATTGATATGAAATATTAGATACGTAGTAGCGAAAATTAGTTAAGCATGCCTATAAAACTAACCTTAATTTTGGTAGCAATCAAAAGTACAGGCATGCACAAAATCAGCTTATTGCCAGCATGTTAAGGTTTTTAGTTTTTTTTTGGATGAATCGTTTTATTTCGAAAATATACTAAAACAAACATATAATATATAAATTATGTAGATTGGTTTATAAATAACTGCAACGTAATTTTTGGCATAATTTTTTGATAGATTCACCTAAAAGTATAATTGTATAAAATGAGTGGACTATGTCTGTCTATTCGAGCTATAGGTATATGAAAGACCAAGTGGAGCCTAGAGGAGCTAGTTTTTTTGGATGTACAGATACCGATTTCCCCAATATTTGCAATAGTAAAATGAAAATTTCGTTAATTTTGGCTCAGTAGTTTCGAAAATCTGTCAAATTTATGTTTCTAGTTAGTTTGTATTTTCTGATGAGTTTTGTTATGAAATTATTTCAATGGAGCTGTGTTTTTTTTAATGGACTTTTCTCGCGAAATTTTAAACAGCTGATATATATATATATATATATACATATATATATATATTTTAATTGTGCTAGAAAGATAATTAGTCATCTATAACCTGCAAGTTGTACGCTCGATAATATGAATTTTACGTATATTTCAATAAAGTATGACGTTCAAAAAGTAAACCAAAGAATAAAGAGGTTTTTATTGATTTATTGATCGAATTAAAATTAATATAGGTTGCGCAAAGACAACAAAGCCAGCAGAGAGTGGGGCCGCAAGCCGGGACCGTGGTCGTGCAACCAGGTGGTGCTTCGGTAAGTTTTAACTTGACGGATACAAGTTGTATTCGTCCAGGTACTTTATCCATAAATACAAATAATTGTAGTTCATTTGTTAGTTATTATAATAATAAAAATTGTAACGTAGCGTATGCATTTTATATTAAGTATGTATATACAAATTGTTACATTTTTCTGATTTTGAAAAGAGCAACTGCTGAGTTTCTTGCCGGTTCTTCTCAGTAAAATCATCTTTCCGAACCGGTGGTAGATTCTTACGACTTATCATAAGTGACACAAGTGGTCCTACATGAAATAAATCATTTCCATTTTCATTAATCAAAATATACAGGACTTATCTGGCAAGGAACTTGAGATTAATCTTTTTGTTAGAAACTATTATATTGATATTTTATGTCTAACCGAGCATTGGCTCAATAGTTATCAGTTAAATATCAATCTCAGGAATTGCTCTCAGTTAAGTGCGTTCTCCAGAAAGAAGGTTATACGTTGAGGATCTATACGTGGAGTTTCTGTTGATATTTTTCTATACTAATATTATAAATGCGAAAGTTTGGATGGATGGATGGATGGATGTTTGTTACTCAACGGCTTAACGGCTCTGGATGAAATTTGGCACAGAGATAGATCTGATTGGCAGAGTCTGGAATAGGCTACTTTTTATCCCGGAGAGTTCCCGCGGGAACCAAAAAACCTAAATCCACGCGGACGTAGTCGCAGGCATCAGCTAGCTATATAATGAATTAAATAGCAAATATTTTTGTTTTAAAATAAACTTTTACACGTATATATATTTTAATTTTAAAAAACAATATATTCACAAAAAAAATTAAACCTGTACAATATTGAGCTCTGTGTTTTGGCAGTTCCGCGTTTTCCGGGATATGTTCGTTAAAGGGATTCTAGCTATCCGGTACCCGTTAAAATCGGTTAAATATTTTAAATAAGTAATGAGGTTTCTAAAAAAAAAAAAACTTTTCTGTGAATAAATCAACTGTCTGAATTAAAAAAGTTTCTCAGTATTATGCAGAAAAGTGATCGTTCGAAGTTTTTTAGTACATATTTTTAAATTAAGCCTTTAGTAGCCTTTAAGTACGGTTTCCTATACTTTACTCGTATGAATTTCAGAGTATGGAAGTGGACCCAGAATCCCTGATCAAGTGTACAACAATAATTCCGGGTGGAGTCACTACCAGTCAAAATGGGCAAGGGGAAAAGGTAATATGCATTCAACTTGTTAAATTCTGTCCAATCATTTATTTTACTTTTGGCAGATAGAGTCAATGATGTTCTTACGCGTTACTGATTCGATTTTTTATAACAATCGACTTTCTCTATGAACAAGTTTTAATCGATTTGCCACATTAACACACACACACACACACACACACATTAACACATTTTGCTCAACATTTTTTATTGTTTTATAAACATACCCAAGCGTTCAAAAGACTATTTATGTATTAAAAGAAATCATTTATATACAGTACACTAAAATATGTAGGTACATGAATCCGTCAGGTCATAGAAACCATCCATCGCCAAAGATGTAAGACTATCAAGAAAGCTAGTGTTGAAGCTCCGTGATATTTTGAAAAGGAAAGTCATGCTTGTAATTACTAGATGAGTAGGTATACGAGTTACGCAATATCGGATAAAAAGCAACCTCGCTTCACTATTGGAAAACACGATACGCGTCTATGGAGTAATGCATTTTTTTGTCGATGGTTGTTTTTTTTTCTTTTTTTTTATCCACTACAAGTTAGCCCTTGACTGCGATCTCATCTGATGGTAAGTGATGATGCAGTCTAAGATGGTAGCGGGCTAACCTGTTAGGGGCATGGCAGTTATATTAAACCCATACCCCTATTCGGTTGTCTGTCAATAATTATGCCAAAAGTAAACGTTTGAACAAGGCATAGTAATATAATGCCTCAGCGTAAGTATAGTCTCAACAACTTATCTGGCCCGGTGGCCTAAATAGGAACTCATTTTTATGCCTGTTTTATTTTTTTTTTTTTTAATTATTTACTAGCTTCGGCTCGCTTCCTCGTTTCTAATTCGAACCGCTAGAATATGGAACGCTACCGTTTTTCCATCCGCTTATAATATTGGTATCTTCAAATCAAGAGTGAATAGGCATCTTTTGGCAAGCGCGCTCCACCTTAGGCTGCATCACTAGTTCCAGCAAGTCTGTAGTTAAATTAATTAATATTATAAATGCGAAAGTGTGTCTGTCTGTCTGCCTATCTGTCTGTCTGCTACGCTTTCACGGCCCATCTGTTCAACCGATTTTGATGAAATTTTGTACAGGGATAGTTTGTATCTCGGGGAAGGACATAATATGCTACTTTTTATCCCGAAAAATTAAAGAGTTCTCGCGGGAACCAAAAAACCTCAATTGCATATTTTTGTAAATCTCTTCTAATGAAGGAGGAGAATGCTGTTTGAATATTGGT
Organism: Erebia ligea; assembly: GCA_917051295.2. Taxonomy (NCBI): domain Eukaryota; kingdom Metazoa; phylum Arthropoda; class Insecta; order Lepidoptera; family Nymphalidae; genus Erebia; species Erebia ligea. The sequence continues at coordinate 9,095,011 of OU785241.1, forward strand.
AAAATAATTAAAATTTTATTATAATAATTTGTCTCACTCTATATTATGCACAGAATACTAAAGAGGAAAGGAAGTACTTGGAATATAGAAGTCGGATCTAACAAAACCGACTAGACTGAAAGTGCAGTTATTTATGTAGAAACTTAATACGCTTACGTATAGATTATATTAAATCGGTAAGTGGATCAAACACAGCAGGATAGGCGTTTTATTTAGTGCAATCGCTTCGGTTTTGTTTAGTTTAGACTTTAGTACCAATAATAAAGTTCACTGTGAGTGTACTAGATGGCGCTGTACGTTATTACATCGCGCTAAGGCTTCGATGCCATTTTATGTACATAGCTGTGCGATTCTGTTCAGCTCTTTACAGACACACTTTCGTTATTGTCTAAAAACTAGATGATGCCCGCGGTATTTTCCGCGTATTTTTGAAGACCTCACCATTCTGTTGAATGATGTAGGTTTATAATAATTATATTCATAATATATTGGATAGAAGCAGGCGTTACTTTGCGGAAGTCCATGATATTGAAAAAACTAGAAGTTTAATTCGCTATAATCCGCCACAGAATTCTGTGGCGGATTATAGCGAATTAAACTTCTAGTTTTTTCAATTATATTCATCTCTTCACTTCTTTAATCTCTTATATCATTATCGGTCAAGTTTAAGTATTAATTAACATAAGATCACGTTAAGTTATCAGTTCAAATCAAAAATGATAATGTTATTTATTTTGTTACTAGCTGATGCCCGCGACTTCGTCCGCGTGGTTTAAGTTTTTTTGCATCTCGCGGGCATTTCTTAATTTTCCGGGATAAAAAGTACCCTATGTCACTCACCAGGTTCTCAACTATACCCATGCTAAACATCACGTCGATCCGATGCTCCGTTGCGGCGTGATTGAAAGAAAAACCAACCAATCAACAAACAAACACACTTTCGCATTTATAATACATATTAGTATGTTATTAGTAGTGATAGTCCGAAATGCGGGTGCATCGCGATTGGCCTAGGTAATCCTCAGAAATGGCCAGAGCGCTTGGTCCATAGCTAAAATTTTGGCTTTTGCCTAGCGAGTTTTCAGGCCAACCTTGACATGCCATTTCTAGTCAAAAGCCGAAACTCCGTTTTGCCGATTCGGTTTTGGACTGACAATCTTACAAGATGTAATGTCCCACCCTGGCTTACCACGGGTACCTTATGTACTAAAGCTTTAGTTTATATTTTTCATGTATGGTTACATCTAGTATTTGAATATTGGATAGAAGCAGGCGTTACTTTGCTTTACACGATTGTAAAGTCGTGCAATCGTGCATTATCGAGTCAACATCTCCTGATGATGCTCCGGTGTCGGAGTGAAACGTACGTTGAGAATTATTCGGAAGATTTATGTGGTGTGGTGAATATCGCATGCTACAAGTACAAGATACACACTGTACCACATAGATTTACCTGCTGTGACGGATTATAGCAAAAGACGTGCCGCCTGCAAGCGATTTAGCGTTCCGGTACAATGCCGTGTAAAAACCGAATAGGGGTATGGGTTTTAATATAACTGCCATGCCTCTTATAGGTTAGCCCGCTACCATCTTAGACTGCATCATCACTTGCCTTGCATTCGGGTTGTTAAGAAAATAGAAAATTAACTTTGTTAAGAAAATAGTACTCAGTTTGTGATATAAGAACGGTAAGTAGATTTTTACATACGAGTTGACTCATGTCAGCCTGATGCGGCCAGGTGACCAGCGCGCACACGAGTTTGTTAAAACCTTAACGCCCGTGTATTACACAATATTTTTCAACACAATATAAAACTCGAGTAGTAGGCACTAGATACTCCCTAGAAAATGGTTTCTGACGCCCATACTTATTTCGAGATTTCGATTTTTTCTCACATCTAAAATACCTAATTGTTGATTTAATATTATTATTCCTAATCACTCTAACCACTCATATTAATTAATAATTTATAAAATAAACTCAATGAAACTTTTAAAAATAGTGCCCACAGATTAAAGATTTGTATCTAGGGCGCGTTGTTGTAATTGCGTTTTTTTAAATTGGCTTCATGAACTTCGAGTCCCGACTATTCAGCCTTTAGGTTTTTGATTTATAAAAGTAAAGTACGTTTAGAATCTTATCATAATTACATTTTTAATTTCAAGAATTAATATCATCAACTCGCATTTAAGGCTTATCATTTTTTAAATTTTCATACAAAGCCATATGAACCAATCGTCAATATCATCATCATCAGAACTATATCATTTTGAACCTGCTTGCACGAAAAATTTTATTTGGAAATAAAGTGGACCTACAAAAATTTAAAACAAAACTGCAAAAAAATAGCACGAGGGCAGTAAATTTACTGCCTTTGTAAGTGCATTTTTCGAGCAACTGTATTGAAATATAATTGTCTAAATTGGTTCAGAACTGACGGTGCAGTAAAATAAAATACAATACTTTACATTTCGTAAGTTACTTACGTAATCGAATTACGTGAGTAAAAATTACACCTGTAATTACGGCAGAGCGATCTTACAAGTTTGGTTCTTTCCAAAGTTCCAACATTAAAGTTTACACTGTCTGAACTAGATGGCGCTGTACGCTATTGCATCGCGCTACAGTTTGGCCATCTTCTAACATAGAAAGGTGTGTGAAGCTTTGTCGTTAGTTACAGACAGACAGCTTTCGCTATTAATTTAAATAGATGATGCCCGCGGTTTTTATCCGCGTATTTTTGAAAACCTCTAATAAATGAGGTTATAATAATTCAAAGTTCAAAACTTGGTGGTAGCGATGGGCGATTACGAATGATCTGAATAATCGAATAATCTACCACTACTAACCAACACTTTCGAATGGAATATTAGTAATATACTAATGCTCATAATCGAATGACGACTACTAATTAGTAATTACTAATCGCGTTTCGACTGCATTGTTCGCGACTCGGAATCATTCGCCGCTCGGGTTTGACTGCACTACTAATATTAGTAATTACTAATTAGTAGAGGTGTTTCGCTTTCGATTGGATTGTTGGCGACTCAATTCTCGGAATCTTTCGCCGCTATGTTAGAAGTGGGTAACTTAGCTTATGCTTTCAGTTGTACGATTGAAATTTTAACCTTATTTTCTTAACTGTAAGACTCAATTTCAAAATTGTCAGGTGGATTAATAAGGTTTAAATTATTTTAATAGTATTATCGAAAATTGAAATGTAACCTTATGTCTTTGCATATAAGACTCAATTTCAAAATTGACACGTGGCTACTAATTTAATAATCGAACCAAATTAGTAGCTATCAATAATCGAATGAAATTAGTAGTGGAGCAAGTTAGTTACTAATTTTGGTAAATCGTTCGAATGATTCGAACGATTTGTATAATCGAATAGTTCGAACGAAATCACTCATAATCGCCCATCGCTACTTGGTGGCAAGGGGCCACATACAGCGTGCTTTAGTGGTGGGTCGTTGTCGTATTTTTGACGGACGAAACGCAACCGTTATCCCGACGACGAAAACGGTTGCAGAAAACGGTCGTCGTTGCAACTGGTTTGAAGATGGCTTATAAGCCGTCCGGTTGCGACGACAACCGTTCTTTAGAACGAAACTTAGGTATTTGATATGGAATAGAATAGCGTTCTTTTTAGTTAAACGGTTGCAGTTTCTTACAACTGTTAGGTAACAATTTATTGTAAGAACTATTTTGAGAACGAACGTGGAACGATAAGGACGACGTTCGCGACGACGACGTGTGTCGTTGCATCAATTGACTCTCGACTGTATTTTCTTAGGCGTAAAATAAAAAATCGCACTAAGTTATTCGAAGACTGGTTTGTGCAACGAAGACTGCTTTACCCAGGACGTAAAAACGGTTTCACCGTCGCAGAACAGAAAACGGTCTTTTGAAACGGTTCGTCGTCGCAACGCCCACCGCTAGCGTGCTTGCCTAAAAGATGCCCAGTGCTGAGTGCACTCTTGATTTGAAGACGCTAATATAGCTAGCCACGGCAGAAGCCGTGGCTAGTTACCACTTACCACCCTACCGGCAAAGACGTGCCGCCAAGCGATTTAGCGTTCCGGTACGATGCCGTGTAGAAACCGAGAAGGGGTTTGGGTTTAATATAACTGCCATGCTCCTAACAGGTTAGCCCGCTACCATCTTAGACTGCACCATCACTTGCCATCAGGTCAGATCGCAGTCAAGGGCTAACTTGTAGTGAATAAAAAAAAAAATATATTAAAAGCGGAGGGGTAAATTAATTATCAATATTATGCTCGTTCAGAATTTTTCAGCAGGCCGAGTGGCAGCTATTGATCTCATTTGAAATCTGTTAGAAATTAATAATTCGTTTTCAATTATTTCAGATGATTGTGAGCGCAGTGGAAGAGGTCCTAGGTAAGAATTCAGATTTTAACGAAAAATGCAACTGTTTTTCTTTTACCTTATAAATAAATAAAAATAAAAAGCTTTTAATTTTCACATCCGGTAAGTCGTTAAAGTTTTTAGAGGATGGCTAGTGTATTTATATATTATTTTTTGTTTTTTTTTTTTATCTTGAACAATAAATGCAAAAAAGTAAAAAAAGTTACAGCTTAAATGTTGTTAGATGTGTGTACATTTCCCTTATTTCCTAAATTAGTATACCTATCCTACCTATATAGTATGGTCTGTTGTGCCATATCCAATAAGATTGTTTTTGTGTTTGTATTTCTTTTAATGGTGTACAATAAAGTATATTTTACTTTACTTTATTATAGTTAGTGATGCTTGATTTGCTAGGCGTCCCACAACCTCTTTTACCGTAGTTCTTAATATTTCTTTTTCTTTTTAGTTCCAAAAGAGGAGCCGGTACAAATACAGATCGACGAACAGACACAGTTGACTATCGTACGTATTATATACAATTTATATTAAACTAGCTGATGCCCGCGACTTTGTTTGTGTACATTTAAGTTTTAGATAATTCTGTGGTATATAACTCTTTGATTTTTCTAGCCTTTGTCCGGAATGTAATCTACCTCTGTACCATCGTAATCTTTTGACCAGATAGGCAGATAGACAGACGGACACACTTTCGCATTTATAATCATATGGAACTGTAGGCACTAGCCTATTTCGGTCGTCGTTTAAAGAACTTAAATACTACTACATCTTACTACATCTTAGACTGCATCATCACTTACCATCAGGTGAGATCGCAGTCAAGGGCTAACTTGTAGTCGATAAAAAATAAAACTTCCTTTAAACGGTGAAGGAATACATGGTGATGAATCATGCATATCTGAAGTACTACATTGTGTTATCTAAAGGCTGTGAAGTCTGCTAATCCGCAATTGGCCAGCGTGGTGGACTATGGTCGAAACATTCTCATTTTGAGAGGAGACTCGTGCTCATTAAAGGGCCGGAGACGGGTTGATTTTGACGATCTCCGTGGCGCAAATTGACCCTCCCGGGTACGGGTTCGATTCCCGGTCAATTTGGGAATTTATATTTTCTGAATTTTCCCTGGTCTAGTCTGGTGGGAGGCTTCGGCCGTGGCTAGTTACCACCCTGTCAGCAAAGCGATTTAGCGTTCCAGTACGATGCCGTGTAGAAACAGAATAGGGGTATGGGTTTAATATAACTGCCATGCCCCTAACAGGTTATCCCGCTACAATTTTAGACTGCATCATCACTTACCATCAGGTGAGATCGCAGTCAAGGGCTAACTTGTAGTGGATAAAAAAATAAATAAAAAAAGAAGAGTTGATAATGATGATTTGTTTTGGTCCACAGAAAACGGCACAAAACAAAATGCTAGCGGACCTCCTAGAGAAAAAGTCCAATCCGCCGGTACAAGTTGTACCCATGGGCCAACAGATCAACGCGCCGACCATACAAATAACGGAAACCGGCCAAATAGTACAAGTCAAATCGGAAAATCCGCTCATGCAAATCAATACAGAGAACCTACCGAGCGCGCCCTTCTTCCAAATTAAAAACGAACAAGGCCAATTGATACAGATTAAAAATGACCAAGGACAGATAATACAGCTCAAGAATGACCAAATACAAGGTTTACTCCAATTCAAGAATGATCAGGGTCAAATAGTGCAGATCAAAAATGAGCTAATCCCACAAATAGTTCATCAAAGTGTAATACAAAGTGTTAAATCGGAAAAGGAGCAAATGATTGAAGCGGTTGTTACTGATCATTCGTATACTGAACCGCCGAGTAAGAAGATGAAGGTTGAAGATAAATCTGAGGTATGTATAGTCCCACCAACTTATATGGCCCGGTGGCCAGTATTGGAACAAATTTTTATGCCTTTTTGCTTTATGTTTTTATTTAATTTTTAATAGTCACCGGGTCAGATTAGTTTGTGGGGGAAACTATGATAATGGTATTATCAATATAATTATTATAGTTATTAAAATTATAGTTTGACTAGCTGATGCCCGCGACTACGTCCGCGTGTTTTAAGATTTGATTCCCGCGGGAACTCCTTAATTTTCCGGGATAAAAAGTAGTGGGTTGCATCCCGGGAAAGGACATAGGCTAATTAAGGAGTTCCCGCGGGAATCAAAAAACTTAATCCACGCCGACGAAGTCGCGGGTATCATCTAGTATTTTTTAACAATGAAAGTAACGTATGGAAGTATTGATTATAGTAAGATAAACTATTAATAATTTGATTATTAGAGCAATTCTCCCCAAGAGAGCGTGTCTAAAACCGCAGCCAATCTGTACGCGGCAATAGCGGCGTCTGCACTCGAGGATGAGGACGATTTGGTGAGTACTCCCCTCCTTTGAAGACGGCTTATGAGCTACTGGCATGATATTAAACTTGAATCGGTTGCGTTACCTACAGTTGATTAAGAAACATTTGATTCTGTTGCATTACCGGTTCACAGAACTAAATTATCGTTAACATATAATTATAGCAGTGATATCTTAGTGGTTAAAACGTGATCGGGACCAATAATTCATAACAGTTTTCTGATCGTTTTATGCAACATTACTTGCTTTATCGGTGAAGGAAAACCTCTTGAGGAAACCTATGCTAAGCTACAGATATGTGTCTAACCCACCCATAGGCGACCGCTTGATTTTCATAGCTTCGATCGCTATATATTAGACCAAGAGCTCCTATTGGTGGGTTTGACACACATCCGTAGCTTAGCAACGTACAGTCCGCACGCGAGGTCCGAGGAATCATAAGGATTGTTGACGTAATGAGATAGAGTTGTGATTTAGTCGATATTACGTTATCGATACTAACACATCTTTAGTATCTGTGCGCGTGCATTGAATTAATTATGAAATAATAATTATATGAGGATAGTGTGTGCAATAAGGAAGAAAAAACACATTGTATCATAAAAACTTATAATGAACTGTACAAAATTTACGTAAAATCTTATTAATCACTATCGCAATCAGTACTTTAAAGAATTTAAAAATTAAACAGCTATTCGCACACACAAATAAATACTGCTATCGCAAAATTAAAAACAGGAGTCGATGAGCGTACTCTCAGGTCGAGGTCGGCGCTAGTACTGGAAGCGTGCGGGGTTTGAAGCGACGGTCGGGCGTGGTGCGCACCTATTTTTTTTTTGTCCACTACAAGTTAGCCCTTGACTGCGATCTCACCTGATGGTAAGCGATGATGCAGTCTAAGATGGTAGCGGGCTAACCTGTTAGGGGTATGGCAGTTGTTATATTAAACCCATACCCCTATTCGGTGTCTACACGGCATCGTACCGGAACGCTAAATCGCTTGGCGGCACGTCTTTGCCGGTAGGGTGGTAACTAGCCACGGCCGAAGCCTCCCACCAGGCCAGACCAGGGAAAATTCAGAAATTATAAATTCTCATATTCACCCTGCCGGGGATCGAACCCGGGACCTCCGCACAGCGCGCTACAAAGTGTCGTCAAAACCCGTCCGCTACCTCAGCCCCCGATTCCTCGGACCTCGCGCGCGGACTGTAGTCTGTAGTAAATCTCTGTTGGGAACGCACCGTGTATTGTAGTAACATGTCAGTAGCTCAATATACATAAGTTTGCAGTATTTACGTCGCAATAAAGTAATCGGTTGTATTTTTTCATGTCTGTACCTAACAGCGACCCCGAGGGATCATACGGGCTGGTGCTATGGCTAAGGTGTTTAGAATGACAGATTATATTTTGCACTTTTTTGACTAAATCTGAAGATTGTTTTATGTTAAGATTTTAATTTGAGTAAAAATACACATTAAATATCTAGTAGATTTTCATTTTATAGGGGTAGGTTAGTGGTAGTTATAAAATAAATGTTTTTTTTTTAAAAAGCTGTATTTGTATCGCCATTTTTAGACAGTAATAAGTATAAGATTTTAAATTTATTTATTAAGAAATATCTATCACAAGATAAAATGGTGTATATCTGTCCTAATATTTTTAGATAGATCCTGGTGCTAATTTAGTTATACACAATCTCTAATATCTAAAACTAAATTAACAATAATTTATAATACTTTTAAAGTCAAACGTATTCTATAAATAGTGCCCGCCTTTTCACATTGTTCCCTTTGGAAAATGATAGCATGATTTTTAGTTCTGTTACTTTATAGTTATATAGAGGTTGTGTACGGTTGAATTGTCATTGTTCTAGTTTTTTAAGTTACTAGCTGATTGCCGCGATTTCGTCCGCGTGGGTTGAGGTTATTCGGTTCCCGCGGGAACTCTTTTATTTTCCGGGATAAAAAACCTGTTTTATTCCAGTCTATATAATTTTTTTTTTATTTTTTTTTGTACCAAAACTTATGAAATACTTAGAACAGAAACATAGTGGACAAGGAAGCACTTATCTCTGTAAGATATCTCTACCAGTGGCCCTTGGCAGTGGGAAAGGATGTAAAGGAATATAATCTATCTCTGTGCCAAATTTCATCCAGATCCGTTCAGCTGTTCTGGCGTGATTCAGTAACAAACATCCATCCATCCATCCATGCATACGTCCATCCAAACTTTCGCATTTATAATATTAGTATAGAAGTATAGATACGCAGGCAGGCTTATCTGTGCGTGTATTAATTATAATTGTAAATATTTTTAAGGTGCAACAACCGACCATGCAAGTGCAACAACCCTCGATGCAGGTGCAACAACCAACTCTGCAAGTGCAACAACCGGCTTTGCAAGTACACCAGGCTTCTGGTTTACAGGTACAATAACAATAAACGAGCAATAATTATCCTATTAGAAGCATCTGGGAGGCAAGAATTAATGAATGAATGAAATATTCTTTACTAGATGATGCCCGCGACTTCGTCCGCGTGGATTAAGGTTTTGGTTCCTGCGGGAACTCTTTAATTTTCCAGGATAAAAAGTAGCCTATGTGTTATTCCAGACTATAATCTATCTCTGTGCCAAATTTCATCCAGATCCGTTCAGCCGTTGGGGCGTGATTGAGTAACAAACATCCATCCATACATCCATACATCCATCCAAACTTTCGCATTTATAATATTTATTTGATAATATTAAGTATAGGTTGTACACCATAAACAAGAGAAATATATTTTAAACAACAACATTAAAATTAAAAATTAAAAATCGGTACAAATGGCGGCCTTATCGCTTTGAAGCGATCTCTTCCATAATCTCAAGCAAGGAAGCTATCTCTGTACCCCAAAATAGGTTAAGCAGTTGGGACGTGAAAGCGTATCAGACAGACAGACCTGCTTTCGAATTTTAAATATTAGTAGTGATTGACTGAGAATTGAGAGTTGAACCCCAAAAGACTTTTCACTCAAAACAGAAAGATACCTATATTTTTAACTTTAAATCCCGGCATGGCTGAGGCATGTCGTTCCAACATTTGACTGCTTTGATTTTAAAACTTTCCCGAAAACCAAAGAAAGAAAACCTAAAATAATTTAAAATATGGGATAGAAGCCGGCATTGCTTTGTGGAAGTCCATGATGATAATGAAAGAACTGGAAGTTTATATTAATATGTAAATCTACGTGGTACAGTGTGTATCTTGCGATGTTCACCACACCACACAAATCTTGCAAATTCTTCTCAACGCACGTTTCACTCCGACACCGGAGCATCTTAAAGAAATGTTAAATCGTGCATTGTAGAGTCAACATCTCCAGTTCTTTCATGAAAATAATTTAACCGAATGGGTCGTGAAAAGATTTCTTATTCATATTATTACACTTGAATACTACTCGTACATACGTGATACACTTTCTCATTTATAATATTTTTTTAGTCTGGATAATATTCTTTACAGGTCCAACAACAAGGTCTACAAGTACAACAACCGATGCTCCAAGTACAACCGATGGACGTCCAAAACATCCTCACTTCACAATCTGGACAGATTATATTACAAGGTATTTCTTCCTCTACTTTTAGCTATTAAACCGATCGATTTTTTGTCGGCCAAAATGATACATACAGATTGCAATATTGAAACGAACACGTCTTGAAAAAAGTCGCTCAAAAATAATAAAAGTAAAAGTAAAGTAAAATATACTTTATTGTACACCTTTAAAATAAATACACAAAAAAATAATAATATAATGGACATGGCACAACAGGCGGCCTTATCGCTTAAATAGCGATCTCTTCCAGGCAACCTTAGGGCAAAGGACACATCAAAAAAAGAAAGCGGAAGGGGTGTACTAAAAGATAAGAAATTAAATAATATACAAAGAGAGATACAGTAATGAATAATATAAAAATATAATATAATCATAAGTATCTAGATAGATAATAGAAAGAAAAAAAAAATAAAAAATTGTAGTAATGAAAGTTATAGACGACAAATAGATAAATATATTAAGAGGATAAATAATGCTGTTTCAGCTTAGTTTTAAAGATAGGTAGTGATTGAGATAGTCTAATATCCAAGGGGAGAGAATTCCAAAGCCGTATAGCAGTAACAGTAAAAGAGTTTTTATAGAAGGAAGAAGAGTGTCTAGGAGTACTTAGCAATAGATTATTTTGGGAACGGAGAGAAAAAGCGTATGAATTAAATATTATATACTTAAATCTATCTTTGAAATAATGAGGAGTGGTGGGATTGAACAGAATGCAGTAAAGAAGATGAAGAATATGAGTATTCCTGCGAAGGCGAATAAAGCTAGAATAATAAGTTTTCTAGTTTAATTTTAACCTAAATTTTTAATCACTTTTATTTTTTATATTTTTAATGTTTTATATTATATTATTATACTGTGGATTATATCATATGGTATCAGTATCATACAAAGGACGAACAAAAAAGAAAAAAAAATTAGAATCGTTGGTAGAAAATGAAAGGTTCAGACGTTGAGCCGATCACGAATTCGGTGAAATTCGGAAAGTCTGACGTAGGCGGAGGCCCAAATGCAGATAAACTGATCCATTCGCATACGACTCTACTAAGAATGCGATTTCGAAACGAAAATGTATTGATTATTATGATATGTATTGATTTCGGTCAGTGTTTCTTAACCGGTTCACACGTTGGTCATAACTATAGTGTACTAATAGGTAAAATAAAATAATCGTATTTTTTTTTTCAGAGAAGCAGATGCCATCACAAACGACACAGTACATGCAGCAGCCGATGCAAATAATCACAACACCAAGCACTTCACAGGGTAAATAATACTAATAAAAATACATGTCTATGTAGTCTATTGTATGATCATAAGTTGTTGCACTATCCCGCTCCTTTTAACGATTCATAATGGATGGGATGAGGTCTCATTTGGATAAACTCTCGTGTTATGTCGGAAAATGCCCGACTAGTTTCGAACCCGTTCGGGGCCCTTATTCATGAGACTGCTCGCGCGACGCGGTCGCCGTCTGACTGCGGGCAGCGTACCGTAAAGCAGTAACCGTAAGTACTTAAAACGTTCAAATAAATCCTATCGTATCTTGCAGGTGGTCTTAGCTACATTACCGGCAACATTCCCGGCAACATGATGCAGAAAACGATCATTATCGTACAGGGCACCGGCGGTGGACCGCTTACTTTAACCGTATGTACCTTTTCTAATATAACACACGAAACTAAGAATCCTATAAAGTATTTGAACTAAGAATCCTATGAAGTATTTGTATATTACATACAAATACTTAGGATTAATTGTTAAAATAAACTTAGGTAATTTTTTATTATCCGATTGATGCATTATCAATTAATATTTAAAATCTGTCGATTTTTTTATCATCCGATATAAATTATCAATCTATCTATAGTAATCTAACGATATGTTACTTAACAAGGTTTATTAGCAAAAAATCCCATCGAACAACGTTGTAAAGTAACTTATCGACTGATTAAAGATGGATTGATAACTAATTTCAGGATTCATTAAATACAATAATTATTTCTTAAATTATAACAAAAAGAAATAGTAGAAGCATAGTTGGGATGAGAACTCAACATTTGCTATTTCATTAGTATGAATATGAATAGGAATAGGATTTCTAAACATATTTTAAATATGTTAAGAAATCCTATGCATTACACTAGGCACTTTTTGACAACGTTAATTGTATACTTCACCCTATTATAATTAATGATTAAACGAACTTACCTGTAAGTGAAGTTCGATCATAATTATACGAGTATTCGTCCGAAGAGATTAGCAAGATATACTTGTAGTACCGTGTACGTACGGCCACTTTCACACGTTAGTTGAGGTAACTGAAAATAAAAACAAACGCTCCCTCCTAGCGGCCGATAGCTGGCCACTATATATAGGCCCCACTCCTGCACAACTAGTCATTTAGTTCGGAGCTTGACCTTTTGTTTTTTTTTTTTTTTTTGTTTTTGTTTTACACTTTCATAAACACATATATATTACAATTTTAACCTTGAATTTGAAATGTGACCTTTTCATGACACTGGGGTAACCCGTGGGAGGGTGGGATGCTAATCTCTTCGGACGAATACTCGTATAATTATGATCGAACTTCACTTACAGGTAAGTTCGTTTAATCATTAATTACACTTCGTATTCGTCCTCCGAGATTAGCAAGATATACTTGTAGATATTGAGAGACTTGTCATGAAAACAGGTCTTACTCGTAGTTATTATGCGAAAAACGCACTTTAACCATCAGGTATATCATATTTAATACATAATAATGATTATGTTCTTATTTAATGAACAATCTTATTTATTTTGATAGATATTTACGAGGTACTGTATAACTTTGTTTTTTATAATGCTCGATTTTATTATTACAGGATCATAGTATTTGTAAGAAATGAGTCAACTCAACAATCTGAATTTTCGATAAGGAAAATTATAATTTCAAAAGTATTCGAGCAACTACTTAGTGTCGTGTACTTTGGGCAAAAACAAGGACCAGTCTGTGGATATGCCAAGTGACTGTAACTAAAATATTCTTGTGGATATGGCGGGCTCTTGAGGCCGCGCTGTATTGAGGAACAGATAAGTCCGATATTGTGTCGAAGGTGTTTAATTTTGTCAAGATAACTATTGAGTTACACTTACGATAATGTAAAAATTGTATTATATACGGAAAAAACCTGTTCAGAAAGTTTTAATTAAAAATTAAAAATTTTGATTGACGAGAAATTTCGAAGGAAAGTTCTATGTTATATATTATTATTATTACAATTTTGAAAAACTTTTGCATTCTATGTAATGTTCTTGAAGCTCATAAAATTATTTAATGCTTCAAAAGTTCTTTTATAGTTGAAATTTCATCAGATCATTGATTGAGAAAAACAAAACACAAAAAAAAAATTAATGCATTCCAAGGATCTCAAGTGATGTTACATTTTAGCATAGAAAGTCAGTATGAATTTGAAAAAAAAATTTAGAAAATCTATTTATAGTACCTATGTTCAATTTTTTCAATGAAACTGCATATTATACTTAGAGATCACTTATCTCTAATATTATGAGATCTACAACTATTGGTAAAGTTGTGATAAATTTCAACAACTCAAATTCAATTGAATTAATGCTTGCTGAAGACATCCATGGAAGAGATGTATAGTATTGATTGCCGAATTGAAATAACTTAATTGATCAACCATCGTGTTGTTTAAATGAATTTATAGAAGGACAGAAATAAAACTGACTGAAAGGTATTCATCATTTCTATAGATGAGAGTGGGAAATCTCATATCAATAAGGACTACTGGCGAGCAGCCAGCAGTAGTTCCAACCAGGGTATGTGAGGTGTAATTTGCGGCTGCAGGAACGAGAGAGAAAGAAAAAAAAAACAATTAAATAAATAAAAATATATATATACTTATGTATATATATAACCACGTCAGATGGTTCAAAGACCAGTGGACCAGTGGGTTCGAAGACAAATTACAGCAAGTAAACCATTAAATATGCGATATGATGGTAGGCTATAAAGGAACAAAAATTATGAACTTTACTTGTGTTTTCTTGATAATACCGAAGAGTGGAAACCCAAGAGATTGAAACCCATGAAAGCATTAATGACGTACGCATCGGAGTCATTCTTACACGAAATATATTAATTTTTATAATTGGTATAACATTGGGACGCAAAAAGGAGAATTTTCGAGTTATTTAGACAGTTCCCACTAAATACCTTTGAACGGATTCGTCTTGATTCTCTAATAGCTTTAGTATCGTGACTAGAGCGTTTATATGTAATACAAACATCTTTGTAATCGCATCTATTCAATATATATCTCGTGGGCTCATCTCAAGAGGGGAAATACCTACCAGCCATGCAGGTTATGAAACCAACTGCAATGGTATTGGCGATCTTGAAAAGATTTTGAAAAGATGTGTAAGTATTCAACAAATACTTGAAACCGAAGAAAGCTGGCAGAATTTCCAACTGGTTAATGTGAAATGCCTCATTTCGTAGGGTGCTAGCAGTTTCCTCACCACAAGCGGCCCCCAACCCCGCAGTTGAGAATCCTATGACCAATTTTGTTTACAGAATTAAGCCGCTCAAAATCTGAAGGACAACAGGATATAGATGCGTTGTTTCTTAATTACCATTTTTTAAATTTAAAACATTTACACCTTCTAAAACTTGGTTGTTTTAGCCGGCCACGATGAAGTAATAAGGCCAACTAATGTAGCAAAGTTCAAAAAAAAAAAATAGTATTATGTATATAAGAATAAATTACGTATTCAAAAAAAAAAAGTTGCAGGAGCTCGGTGGCAACTTATTGTTTCTTTTCATTGAAATATTATGTTATAGAGACGTTCGTTTTGTGATTTCTTTTTAAAAAGAGAATCAATCATCATCGAACAATAATTATAGGTAGTGTCGGAACTCCTTATACGGAAGTTATTTACTTGTTTTAAAATTAATTATAAAATAAAACTGTTAAGTTGCCAAACTGTAAAGATTATTAAAGAATTATTATGATTAACAGGAGTAACATTAATTTCTTAGCCTCGAGGAAATTTTTAGATAGGTTCCACGAGCGAAAAAATACAAAAAATATTGCAGTTTGGTTTAAATAAACCAAATAACTGTGGAACGTATATTTGGAAAACTATTTTCAAACAAAAGCGCAATTAATTTAGTTGCCTTTCTGGTCTGCATGTATTAGGACCGAAAACTAAGCATATTTTTGATTGGTTGTGGTCATATAGCAGTTCTCACTAATACAATTATTGTTCTAAATTCTTCAAATAAAGAAAAAATATTGAAATGTATTTCATTGTTTTATATTAAAGTAAATAGTATGTTCTTGCCGTATGACTCGGAAAAAGAGTACTGCAGTCAAAAATTAATGTACTGCAGGTTCACTTTGTGATATAGCTCCTATAGCTAAGGGACCATCGACTGCCTTTTGAATGAATTTCGAGGCAAAACAAGAAACACTTAAAATAGGAATACTATAGGAAAAAACAACTAACCACTGTAGGGTCATCGGTTATGGATGACCACTGCTTTTTTAAAAATTTTGCCAATTTTTTAAAAAAAATTACCAGTGTTCCTAATCTCGGACAACGATGGCTGCGATGAGAAGTCCTTAGCCGAAATGCTCGCATAACAGGTCTGTTGATTTAAAACTTCCTTTGCGGTTTGGGCTTGAGGCTGTTTCGACTCTGCGCTCTATTTAATTATCGCCTTAGCATCTTTGTAAGTTTCTGAAAGATTCTTGCTAAATAATAAGAATTAGTTTTAATATGCAATAACTAATCCTGAGGACAATTAAACGTCTTGTTAAAGAATCGCTGTATGTCGTAATTAAAGCGTCGTGCGTCCATTAATAGATGCTGTATCCGACGATCCGTATCGTTTTATAAAGCTCTGCTGTAGTAGCTATGCTCAAAACATCATAACAAAAAACTCGAAGGCGTCTTGCTGTCGGGATTCGGCAGTGAAGGCGGGACTTGCGCCTGCGTCATCATGACTTCTCCCAGGGCAGGTAAGATCGTTGGTCTTGATGACATTAGTCATTCATTATTGTTCATTAGAACGCAGTCCCAATAGTGAAGCATATTATAGCAACATGAATGCTTGGATAAGTTTTCGCACCTGATCGAAGATGCTTTGAGATTCAAGCACGTGCGCGCACACTTTCGTCGTATGAAAAAAGGTGTGCCAATAAAGTGCGTAAAAGGACGCACTTCTCAAAAAATAGATTTTGCAATAGTTAGTTCAAACAATCAACGCAATACAGGCATAATTTCATAGGCATGAAATCGTGTACGAAAAAAAACACTTCAAAATTGAACAACGCCTGAGAGCCCCCGCTCATGACCCATTGCCAGTCCATTACTTTGTAGGCATGAGATTGCACGCAAAAATATACTTCAAAATTGAGCAATGCCTGAGGGCTTTCGCCCACGACTCATTGCAAGTCTATTACTTTGTAGGCATGAGATTGCACGCGAAAACGTACTCCAAATTGAAACGTACTTCAAATTTGAGAAATGCCTGAGGGCTTTCGCCCACGACTCATTGCAAGTCTATTACTTTGAAGGCATGAGATTGCACGCGAAAACGTACTCCAAATTGAAACGTACTTCAATTTGAGCAATGCCTGAGGGCCCCCGCCTACGACTCATTGTAAGTCTATCATTTTGTAGGCATGAGATTGCACGCGAAAACGTACTCCGACTTATTGTAAGTCTATTAGGCATGAGTTTGCACGCGAAAACGTACTTCAAATTGAGCAATGCCTGAGGGCTTTCGCCCATGACTTATTGTAAGTCTATTATTTTGTAGGCATGAGATTGCACGCGAAAACGTACTTCCAATTTGAGCAATGCCTGGGGGGCCTCGCCTACGACTTATTGTAAGTCTATTATTTTTGTAGGCAAGAGATTGCATGCGAAAACACACTTCAATAGGTAGCCATAGGCAATCCGATTTGCTAAGATTTCATAATATCCACGTCTAGACAGGTAGATTTTAACAGACTTTCTTGCTGATTCTTTTCTGTAGGAATGTTATTCCGAACCAGTGAAAGATTCCACTCGACAACTCAAAAAGGACTTGTAAAAGTCTATTTGAGTAAGAAACATTAATTGAATTTCGGTTTGAGTTTAGGTATATATCTGAAAAAAAAAAAAAAAAAAATCCTATGCGCAAACACACATTATTAGAAAGTTGGCTGACGAGCAATGTTGCGACTCGACGGTGGCAGTGTTGACGATTGCAGTGACTCCAAAGAACTCGATGACAAGCAGTGTAGAAGACTTCAAAAACAAAAGCTCGATGACAAAACAGTGTAGAAGACTCCAAAAAACTCGATGACAAACTTATTCGGTGATAACGTTTACGTGATCGGTTTAATTTCAAATTTCCGAAATCACTTTTACGTTTTTATCACAAAAATAAATAATAAAAATATTAATTTTTAATTTAATAATTTAAAAATAAAAATAAAAATAAAAACTCACCGAATTTGCGGACGTGCGAAGTGGCTGAGCACGAAAACACGAATGACTAGTTGTGCAGGAGTGGGGCCTATATATAGTGGCCAGCTATCGGCCGCTAGGAGGGAGCGTTTGTTTTTATTTTCAGTTACCTCAACTAACGTGTGAAAGTGGCCGTACGTACACGGTACTACAAGTATATCTTGCTAATCTCGGAGGACGAATACGAAGTGTAATAAAATGTGTCATGTTCCATTATTATAATTTACACGCAAGGTGAACAACCCAGCTGGTTTGGACGAGGCGACGTTAAACAGCCTTATTGCGCAGGCCACAGAGGCGATAACCCAGCAGCAAATCATTCAGGTTAAACACTTGAAGATTTAGCTACTGCACTAACCTGTACCTTTCATTTCTGCCTAGACTAATCACCTTACTAAACTCATTAACAAACATTCTGTTCTCTTTTTCGTTGCATATTTAATATTAAAGATTCACTGGATGATGTCCGCGGCTTCATCTATAGTAGGAGAGCCCAAGAGGGGATTTTTTGATTTACTCCGGCGCGTCCGATATTGATAGCGTATACGGCCTCACGTGTCTCTGTTATTGGATGTATGTTAATCTGCCAGTTTGCATGGTGGGGTTGGCCGTATGGAAGGGTAGAAACAAATAAATTGGTAAAAAAAATAATAATATTCGACCGCGTCAGATGTTAAGTGGACCTAAAGGAAGCCCTATTCAAAAGATAGATAAAAAACGATTCTGACGTAACGCAAAGTCACTGTGTTTTTTGGAAATGCAAAAAAGCCATTTTGAAATACTCGAGCGCGTCAGATTATCATACAGACGGTTCAGCTTCATGTCCCAAACGTGCTGACGACGACTATCTCGGGGAATTTTCTTAATCCGATGATTTGAAAAAAAATTGTCATCAATTATAAAATAAAACATCATACTTACTATAACCTTTTTTCTTTCTACCATCTAATCTTCAAAATCCAAAAGGTCTCCACGACGCTCGAGTAAATCCACATTTAGCATCATGGGCTCCCCTACTACTAGCGATGGTGTCAATTTAGTTTTAAACACTAAATTATATTGACAGCCCGAAGGCTCCATCCAGAAAATAATAAAAAATAATAGGTGGTGCGTTTATAAATAGTTTTTTTTTTGTAATTTTTTTATTATCCACAGAGAAAACAGAATAATACGTTTTTACGTATAAACGGTCGCACATTATCTCTTAAGTTTAGAATTTGTGTACAGCAGATATAAGCATCAATAGTTTTGCTTTTAGATATTCACATTTTTTTTCGAAATTCTCAATGTAGCTTTTCTATTTTTATTTGTACTAAAAACTAAGCTATCAATTGATATGGTCAATCATGTCACAAAATGCTCTATTTAATATTTATAGACTTGGTAGCACAATGCTTACTAATAAAATGCACTTTTTAACTAAATCTTCTTTTACTAACTATTTTGTATATTACTAATTATTGTGGTGTTAATAGCTGTCTTCTCGTGAGCGTTTTTGTTATATAACCATTTTTTTCTTTCTGGTAAACATGAAGGTAAGAGGGTGAATATAAACATGTTTTATGTAGTCGTATATTTTCACAGGCGATTCAACATTAAAAACGTTGAGACTGAATGAATGAATGAAAAATTCTTTATTGTACACCAAGAAAAATACTTACTTTAAAATTACTTAACTTTAATTACTTGACTTTTAAATTAAGCAAGTTAAACTAAATGATATTATTGTTAATTAAAAGTGTATCGTATATTCTGTAGAAAATAAAATAACTGTATTATATATGTGAACGATCTATTACAGGTAAAAAATCTGTTACATAATTATATCACAAAAGGGTTTGCGTTAAGTTATATGAATAATTTCATTAATTTAGGACATCTACTACTTCCACACAAATTGAAAGACAAAATGTAATGTAGAGAATACAAATCATGAACCTTTTAAATTATGACAAACTTTATTAATAGTGTTTGTGGCACATGTTAGTAAAATTTTACATTATAGTTTTGATAGCGGTGTAATAAAAGCCACATTATGAGCAAATGTTTCCATTTAAAAAGTACTTGTTGCATACAGAATTCGGGAGTGATACAGTCGACGCAAAGGGTCATAGTGAGTCAACCGACCCTAGTCAGCACCTCACAGCCCATATCCGTGGTGAAAACCACCTTTACACAGGTCCATACTGCACGGCTTTAGTCTAATGTATCATACATGCATCACTTGCATGACCATGGAATTCGAAATAAGTTGATAATCTATAATAATATGGTATTGCTATCTCACAATTAGTGTCATTATAGACCGTTCATTATAGATTTAAATAAATAGCCATGTTGCGGGAAAAAAATGAACTAATTTGTGTATGACTGTACTTAGGCTTACTTACTGTTATCTATAGTGCGTACTTTGACTTGCGCTCAGACTTTACTAAGAGTTAAAACGAGATGGACTTATGTGAGTAACATAAATCTGTCTCGCTTTAACCATGTCTTAAGTCTAAGCAAAGTCAAAGTTGTAACAATGAAGGATGCAACAGTGGCGCCCCCAGAAGTTTTGTATTTTTCTAAAAAATGAGAACCCTTTAAATCTCTATTGACAGCTGTAACATCCAAAACAAAGTTAATCAAATAAAGAATGTAAAGGTATGCAAATAGGATTTTATTTACTTCAACACGCTAGACCTTTCTCTAGACATGAGCGGAGATAAGATCACGCTCCTTTACTACCTAATACCTTTATACTTATTTCGAATTCTAGGTGCATGGCGGAGTATTAGTGTTTTACGGGCTTTCTTAGTGTTTGGGGCTGAAGTATAGATGATAAAGTTTGAATTGTAGTTTAAAATGTAAGATTAAGTAGTAGGTAAATTATTTTACCTCCATTTTAAGTAGTAAGATAGTAAAACGTAAATTGATTTGAAGTTGTACTGCAGTATCATAGACCCGAAAATGTCCATGTTATCGTTCCTATAATGTATCAAAAGCTATTTAAATTCTTCTTCTTTAATAGTAGTGTATAGTGTAATATAAATAAATTATTAGTTTTGAACATTTTAGTAGATTTTGTAGTTAGCGAAATACATAAAATATGAATTTCAAAAATTTATCTCGCATAAAATATTTGAGAGCTTGGTTTCTTATTAATATACATAATAACATATATATTCGGTAATGGGTATTTATAAATTATATTATGTTTGCACCGCTAGTTATTAATGTTTAAAGGTAAAAGTAGTTAGAAGTTGAAGAATTTTCTTAGCAGTGTTATAATAAAAGTAAAACATATACTAATTTATCTTTTCGTTATCTAGAATGCACCACAGATAACGCCGAGTCAGCAACCAATAATAACATCTCAACCGCAACCTCACAAAGCGCAAATTGTCAACCAAACGTCAACGCAACAGATGATTGTAACCCAAAAACAACCACCCGCCCTAATAAGTACGTCAACCGGTAACCAAATGATCGGCAACCAGCAGATAATTCAAGGTATATGAGCATATTTTTTTGCAAAAATATAACACTCAACTTTCTATTTTGTCACTAGCTGTTTTCGGGCAGTTAAATTTATGACAAATCCTTATACTTAATATAAAAGTATATCTATCTATCTGTCTGTTACCTTTTCATGACCCAGCAGTGCAAAAGATTTAAAAGAAATTAATATAATTATAATTTAAATACAGAGACAGCTACCATTCCGGAGTTTTATCCCTCACAAGATTTAAAAATTTCATACTGTTTTGAATAAAGAACCGCTTGAATTTATTTGGCTTAGCTCCGTTTCGGACTCAACGACCAAATATTACTCGCGAATGCTTAAATTCTAACATTACTTTTTATTTTTTTAGGAAACCAGCAGTTATTACAAGGCAACCAGCAGATAATAGCAGTGTCGAACAACCAGCAGATCATAGTTAACGCGCCAATGAAGCAAGGCGTACACAGAGTGGTGCAGCAATCACAAAGAAGCCAGGTTGCGACTACAACGGTAACCAGCACTGCGTCAATTGGCGACATTAAGAGTGGTGCTATACAGAGTACGGTGAGATTTTTTTTTTTTACTTTGGTAACCTAATCTGCTCAAGATAACCTATAACACACCGATAATGCAAGGTGTACACAGAGTGGTGCAGCAACCACAAAGATAATATTAATATGCCAAATTTCAGTCAAATCGGTACAGTTATTGGCGTGTAGGAGTCTCAAATCTAAACTTTCACATTTATAATGTTAGTAGAATTTATTATTAAGTAGTTCTAAAAATGTCGGAGCAATTTTGTGAGCGATTAGGTACATATTGATATCATTGCCACACTAAAAAGTATACTTATTTTATAGAAGAGCCAGCAACCAGTTATGCGGCAAGTTATATCGCGGCAACCGGTCATGGTGGGCAATACGAAGATTGGCGACAAAGAGATGGTCATCACGCAACCTGTTACAGAGGTAACTTGCAATGGTTTTTCAATCTTTTATTTTCCAGGATAAATCATACTAATATTATAAATGCGAAAGTGTCTTTGTTTGTTCTTCAATCACGCCACAACGGAGCAACGCATCGACGTGATTTTTGGCATGGGTATAGTTGAGGACCTGGAGGGTGACATATACATAGTCTAATTTAAAATGCAACAATGTAACGCAATAGAGGCTTTATTTATTTATTTATAATGAAATTGGAATTTGATTGAACGAAAATCCATCCAATTTCATTGAAAAAAAGTTGCTAGAAAAAAAAACTCAATTCAGATATTTTTAATTTCTAAATTGTCTGGTCTGGTGGAAGTCTGAGGCAGTTACAATCCTGCAACCAAGCCGTGCAGCTAAGCGATTAGGGTTCCGGTGCAGTGTTGCGTATACACCGATTAGGGGTCTAAATATAACTGACATCCTTTTAAAGCTACCCCGCTTCCATTATTACACTCCATCGGCACCATACATGGTAAATCCTGACGTATCATAAGTGATCGTCGTCTCAACCTGTAGACTTCCGCTGCTGGGCGAAGGTCTCCTGCATGGATCGCCACAGAGCACGGTTTAGTGCGGCTTGCTTCCAGCGGCTCCCAGCTGCACGCTTGAGATCGTCCGTCCACCTAGTGGGAGGTCGTCCAACGCTGCGCTTCCCAGCTTGCGCTTGCGCTTTATTGTATCATAAGTGATACAAAATTAATAAAAAAAGGTGTGTGTGTGCAATTCACACACGGCAGAAGTGAAACTTCAGAAAAGTAGCCTACAAGAGAATGAGATAAATATCCAAATATAACTTGTATTCTCTCGCAGGCTAAATCCTATTTATGAACATGTTTGTCTCTTTGGTGTCGCTTTTTCGTTTCGATAGAAGTTTCACTTCAAAAATGAAATTACAGACCAAACCGCCGCCCCTCAAGAAAACGGTCACTCCCCCTCCTCAAGCTTTGCCCGCTGGAGCTGAAGATACACCTTGGATTTGTCACTGGCGGGGATGTGGAAAGTAAGTCATGATCATATCTTCTACTACAGCCCCGAAGAATTGTTGAGTTACCCACATCTCAATCACGATCACAATTATTATTGGTTTTCCTCGCCCAAGTGGCACACAAGCCAATATAAGCAGACACTGTATCGCTTCCTTGCTGTTGCTGTTTACGGAAGTTTGTGTCTGTGTGAGATTCTTATATCTCTTTAAAACAAGGTGATATGGTAGCGGTTCGTACTAACGTTGGATACAAAACCGATCTATCTCTCTTCTCTCTTTGCGTTGTATTCCGCATTACTGAGGGTCGTGAGCCCTTTCCATTAATCACATAATGGTTGGAGTTTTCTTGGGATAATAATGCGGTGGGTTCCCACGTCTTTCCGCATGATGACTCGTCTATGAGTATTAAACTATTAAGGTTTTTGTAACGATTATTATCAGATGTTAGTGATAACCGGGACCGACGGCTTAACGTGCTCTCCGAGGCACGGAGGAACGAAAAGGAGAAATTTGAACCACCAAAGTCGGTCACCCATCCAGTTACCGACTTAGGTCAACGTTGCTTAACAATCGCAATCGACTGATATGCGTTGTCACAGCTAGGCCACTCGTCCTTCCTACTATTACTACTAAGTACTACTTTACATATTGGATAGAAGCAGGCGTTACTTTGCGGAAGTCCATGATAATGGAGGCACTAGAAATTTAAGTCGCTATAATCCGCAACAGTAGGCAAATCTATGTGGTACAGTGTATCTTGCACTTGCATGTTGAAGTCGTCACTTTACAATCGTGCATTGTCGAGTCAACATCTCCTGAAGATGCTCCGGTGTCGGAGTGAAACGTACGTTGAGAATAATTTGGAAGATTTATGTGGTGTGGTGAATATAGCAAGCTGCAAGTGCAAGTTACACTGTACCACATAGATTTGCCTACTGTTGCGGATTATAGCGAATTAAATTTCTAGTTCCTTCATTACTACTTTACAGTTTAAAATTATATCGGCAATATTATTTTTCTGTCCCTCAGGATATTCTCGAGCGCGTCTGAGGTGTTCAGCCACGCGGCGCGCACGCATTGCCCCAACACAGCGGGGGGCGAAGCCCCTTGCATGTGGTTGGACTGTGATCGGGTGCCGCGGAAGACCTTTGCTCTGCTAAACCACCTCACCGACAAACACTGCAGCCCTCAAGTGAGTATTAATAAATAACTCCGACGACCTCCGTGGCGCAGTGTGTAGCGCTGTTGTCTTAAAGTGCGGGGGTCCTGGTTCGATCCCCGGCAGGGTCAATTTGGAAATTTATAATTTCTGAATTTTCCCTGGTCTGGCCTGGTGGGAGGCTTCGGCCGTGGCTAGTTACCACCCTACCGGCAAAGACGTGCCGCCAAGCGATTTAGCGTTAGCTCGCTACCATCTTAGACTGCATCATCACTTACCATCAGGTGAGATCGCAGTCAAGGGCTAACTTGTAGTGGATAAAAAATAAAAATAAACTGACTTGGCCATCGATATATATACGTAGGTACTAGATGGGCCATTTCATAGAAAAAGTTGGGCGTCCGGCTTGTAGGGCGTGTCCCTCACCTGTATAAGCCTGTCCTTGTCCCCGCCATAGCGCTGTCCCGCTTTTCAGACTAAATGGCGTTAGTAAAATAAGTCTACATTCCTTGTTTGACAGGGCCCGTCTATGTAAATTGAGGTCGTTGGACTTGGCCTCGTTAGTCTATTCTCTGTCCAATCATTTATTTTACTTTTGTCATAAGCACGCCAATGAAGTCTCATAATTATTTACAGGCAACCATCAACAAAAAAAGGTACTTAAACTTCATAGACGCAGATATTTTTTAATACAATAATAGTGTGCGACGCACCCTTTTATCCGATATTTCGTATCTCATACACTCATCTAGTAATTACCAGTACGAATTTCCTTTTCAAAATAGTCAAGAAGCTGCAACGCGAGCTCTCTTGATTTATCTCTGATAAGACACAACACATCTTTGGCGATGGATGGTTTCTATGACCTGACCCATACCATACCTGAACCTACCATACATGACCTGAACTATAGAAATATGGTTGAAATAAAAAGATCTGAACTCACACAGTTCTTCTTTTTTTGAGGCTTCCGTGATAAAACTACAAATAAAATTTTATCATGTGGGACGAGTGAGTGATATGTACTCGTCCGCACCAATAGGAAGATCTTCCTCCGGGCTGGTATTGTACCCGGGGACCTTTCTGGTCCAACCGTTGTAAGTTGGAACGGTTTATATATAGCGCTATTCTCAGAAAACTTCGATAGCGTGATTTAGGATTTGTATGTAACTTATGAGTTTTCAGTCGAGTATCTTTATTCTGTGGTGTCGATACAATTAGCGCCATCTAGTTCACACTGTGGTAACCGCTACAATCACGTGATTAGTTTGCCAGTCAACCTTTTCACTTGCAATAATCGATTTAATTGTGTTGCAGGCACTAAAAGCGATATTCAACTCGCGGCGCCACATAGCGGCGGAGGCTGAGGCCAACAAGCCAGTTTCCGTCGGTTACCCTCCCAACGCTGCGCTAGCGGCCCTCAATAAACACTCCACCGACACAATGAACCCACGGGAACTCATGGTAAGATCCTTTTCACTAATAGTTAATAGTTAGTTTTCACAATTAGCGCAAAGTATCAGGGAACCATATAAGTAGGTCGACCATAAAACTGCTTCACCATTTCTGACTACAACTTGCAGTACTAATTTTCATTTTATTACTACATTTTCATGTAGGCTCAGACTTTTTTTTTATTCCCACGGTCATTTCTAATTTTCCAAGATAAAAGTCTGTCTATACATCTAAGTATGTCTGTACATCGTTTCATCATCATTCCATCTAATAATATTAGTATAGATGGACCGCTCAAACAGTAATAGAGAAATTGAAACAAAATTGATAGGTCTATTTTTTTCCGAAACAAGTTATGTTCTTACTAATATTATAAATGCGAAAGTTTGGGTTGATGAATGTATGTATGGATGGGTGTATGTTTGTTACTCAATCACGCCAGAACGGCTGAACGGATCACGCTGAAATTTGGCACAGAGATAGATTATAATATGGTCTTGAATAGCACATAGGCTACTTTTTATCCCGGAAAATTAAAGAGTTCCCGCGGGAACCAAAAAACCTCAAACCACGCAGACGAAGTCGCGGGCATCAGCTAGTGATCACAGATAATGATCATCATTATCATCACTGTCATCTTTACCATCATTATCATCACCATCTATAAGACTTCTAGACGCCTATATGCGCCTTGCTGCACATACACCATTTCCATTTTGAGACCTGTCAATTTAGTTAAGAGATTTGATTTTTAATTGAAATAGGTCAAGGTAAGGTAGTGTTATTCCAAGCTTGTGTAGTGTTTTCAGTTTGCTTAGCTTAAATAAGTAAAAACGGTTTAAGGACCGTGTTTCACTAAGACTTTTTTTGGTGGATATAAAAGATTATCTATATCGCACATAGATTTTGCTTGGCAAATATAATATATTATGCGTATAATATATATGCCTATTCTATATTATGCGTAGGCGTTAATTTGAATAAAATTAAACACCGGTGCTGATTCGGTTGTACAAATTCTCTAAGTCTAAACTAAACATAATTGGATGGGACTATAAGGTGGAAATCTATAGAAATTTTTCATACTTACTTAAATGTTTCAGTTATGTATTTATGCCTCCTCCATAAATCTTTCTCGTTAATTTAAGACTACCTAAGTTTCTGAAAAATAAGAGCATCCGAAACAAAACATTACGGAGGTTTTCCAAATAACATAATCGACTTTTGAAGAAACTGGTAGACCTGTCAATTTAGATTATGAAGGTCTAATCTAAAAATGAACGTGGCTTCAATATGTTGACGTTTACATGCATGATCTGTAGCAATACAGATGAAATAATAGTAACTGCACAATACACAAATTGAACATTCAATCATTTGCTGTAAAGACATGTATTCTACAACCGGATTTGTTGGTGAGCTAGTGTTTAAATGACGTGAATGTTTTATTTTTAGATGAGAAACTACATTCGAATCAGCACTAATTTCTATTGAATTTTATTTATTGTTTTGTACATAATATTAGATGGATTTATAGTGAAAAAAAAAACACTAGCCAAATATTTAAAGAAAATGTTGGAAATTTTGGTTGGATACATTTGAATGGCACCCTTTGCCATTCAAATGTATCCGCGCAATATTTTTAACCGACTTCCAAAAAAAGGAGGAGTTTCTCAATTCGACGCGTATGTTTTTTTTTAATGATCAGATTAATGGAGCATACTGAAAACCAGCGCCGAGCATTGTTGTCGATGCTCGGTAATGCTGAGTTTGCTACCTATTGTTTATTGTTAGGTTTTAACTCAGTATTAAGATAAGTGCATTCATTGTATATAATAGTCACGTAACAATAATTTAAACAATAAAGTTTTTATTTATTTAAAAAACCTGTGGGTAGCAAAGATATAAATGAAATGAAATGAAGTTTATTTGCTAAATATGGGTGGTTTACAAAGTTCTTAAATTAAAAGAGGCCCTGCTTTGGAATAATATGAGAAACAACGTTGTCCCCTGTCAGACACCCTGTTGTTTTATAATTTAAGAGTGTCTGACAATGGACAACGTGGTTTCTAATATTATAAAACTAATTTAAAAAACGGAGCTTATTACTTTAACGAATTTGAGGTGCCACCCTTTCTACCTAATACTTACCTTCCACAGCAACCGCGATCCAAACTTCTTAGTCGGGGATCGTTTATACCTACCTCTTTTAGAGACATACATAGAAAAACTTTCAGCTTTAATAAAATAACGAAGGTCGCGGGTCTGATCGTCGCGGGATCTTGCTCTATTAGGTAATCTGAAACAGAGCAAAATGACAACCACTTAAAAAGATATTTGTCGGAAGCTTTTTTATATTTATGTCCAGTTTATTATAAATTTGAATGCTCATTGCGTAAGGCGATTTTAGAGTTTGTCTGAGACGGTATTGTATATTATTAACGTGAATCACTGGTGCCCACTAGTCACTAACACGCGCGCGCGCGCAGCACCGGGACGATGTGAGTTGCACGCCGGATCAATTGGTGAGATTCGTTTGCATTGCTTCGTGACGGGGCTTAGGATGTACAACAACACAATACAACATAGTATGATTCGATGAGGTCTTAGATGAGGAGGAGATTAGGTCTTAGAGGAGGAGGAAAGGAGGTCTTAGAGGAGGAGGAGAGGAGAAGGAGCAGGTCTTGGCTATCGTAACTTAGTTCATTAAAATTTAACACACGTAAAGTATAGTCCGACAAACTTATCTTACCCGGTGACAGCGTCGCTAGCATCTATGAAATATAATATAAAAACAAAAACTAAACAGACATAAAAATTAGTTCCAATAGGGATGATGACAACTCAATCAAGTCAGCAACTCTTTATCAAACTTAAAAGCGCACTTCTAGTATGGAAGTTGTATGAAATTCACAGTTGTGACGTCATAAAATTTCGACACACTTAAAATGGTTATCAAACTTAAAACTAACCGAGCATGTGAATTTTAGGTCTTTTGGAAGACCTCTATTTAATAATCAGTTAGAAATAATTTATTTTTGATATAGGCATCATCCCTATTTTGACCACCGGGCCATATAGGTCTGTGGGACTATACTTTAACTGTTAATTTATTATCATGATAATAAGTGAATCCAACACTTTGTATGACTAACGTTAGTTAGCGCCATATTTAAAGGTTCGTGTCCGTCAAAATGTGTTGATGCAACCAAGTATGCACATAATAGATATGCAGTGGGTCGGCTCTATTCTAAAAACGGAGAGTTGCGATCGTATGGCCATCTTAAACAAAGTTTGCCTGGTGACGATGCCGTGTAGAGACCGATAAGGGGTATGGGTTTCATTTAACTGTCCTGCCCCTAACAGGTAAGCCCGCTACCATCTTAGTCTGCGTCATCACTTAACATCAGGTAAGATCGCAGTCAAGGGCTAACTTGTAGTTGATAAAAAAAATTGCGAGTGGAATGTCAGAATGTTCTACGGGTGGAATGATTGACGGGTTCAATAACTTTACGTACTTTGATACCTGGTAGGAACTTTTTGTTACCGACACGGAACACCGTCACAGAAAATCGTGGTTTTATGTGACGTGGTATAGACTCCAATATCCTTGAAACGTCTCCTCATTGCTGTACGGCAAACAAACTTTTTTTTAAAATCAAAGTTTAGAAGTAGTTACGTCCTCAAGCCCCGTTACGCATGTTGTCACCGCGCACTAGCTGTTATTTTTGTCTATGTTGTCCGTCGTTTGTTTTTTTTTTTCAGCTTACTGTGTCGTTTGTATTTATGTTCTACTAATTATTTTCACGAATAATACATACCTATTATCATTGTGTTCATTTCATTTGGTGTTTGTCCCCATTGTAGTTTAAGGTAAAACTAATAGAAGTCAGATTGTTCGTCGTAAATGAGTGGCTATATACGGTCGGTTTGAGCAGTTGATCATTCAAAACTGTACAGTCCCACAAACTTAACTGACCCTGTGGCCAAAATTGGAACTAAAGTTTATGCTTGTTTAGTTTTTGTTTGACACTTGGACAAACAAAAACAAAACAACCTACTACAAACTAGGGTATCGTACATACCTAAACGTATAAGAATGGGCAGACGAAATTGAGCTCTAATTCAATGCAGTTATGATTTATTTTACTTTGATGAAAATCTTTAACGTTTAATCGGCCATTCTTACATGATTGGGGGGCTGTTGGCCAACTAGTGCACAACGGCCGAAATCTATATGCAATCTGTCGATATGTTACTTAGCAACGTTGTTGTTTGTCAAAAGTTGCATTGTTCCTTGTCAAACAACAACGTTGCTAAGCAACTAATCGACAGATTACAGATAAATTCGCGAACGTTCAGTGAGGCGTGCTCATTTTTAGATTAAACGATCTGTAATAAGCTTTCAAGTAGCAACTTTAACGGTCAGCCATTTCTGCTTCAAGCTGTCGGTGTATGGCTGCTCATAAGCTAAATGTTCTGCCATAACTATGTGTGAATCATTCCTAATATTTAATACATGCTTATTTTTACTTTTTGTTTCATTATTTAAATGACCTTTTGATTCAAAAGATGTATGTGATGCATTTAAACATTATTATTTTGTCAGTTACTATTGAATTGGAAGATTCATCAGAAATTTCAACGAGCATTTAAAACGGTCACAAAAATTTTATCTTTCTATTATCATATTACAGTTTTAAAGTAATCAAAAGTTCCTCATATTGTCAGCTAGTTTTTTAAATTGCACTTATAATATTGATTTTTGAAATGAACGTTGCAGCGTACTAACATTATTTGCGTACGGCGGATTTTTTGCCATGTGATTTTTAGATACCTACTGATTACTCAAATTAGTAGTTTTTGCTTTTATGTGCTTAAGTGTGAGTCCTTGTAATGAACTTTAAGTAATAATATGATCTGTTATTATGATCTTTATTCTTTGCCTTAGGATGAAAACGAAGGACCGGTCACGAAGAGTATAAGACTCACAGCAGCGCTTATATTGAGGAATATCGTCATTTACTCCAATACGGGTCGAAGGTAAGGGATTTTATATGTGCATCATCATTATAAACTTCATCGTCGAGCTCCAAAAACAAAGAAAGCCTATAAACTGCTAGACACTACCTATTTCAGCCGCACAAGAAAGGAATGCATATTCGTTTATTATGTGTGAAAGAATGAGACAGAATTACAAGTATATGATTTTTTGTTCCTCATCGCGTGCCGCCTAATTTTGATATGAGCTCGTACTTAGAGCTAAGCAAATGCGAGATAGTCAATTGGGTATTTGACAACTAGTCGAATAAATTATTTTTTATAATAATAATAATAATAATAATAAATATTATTATAATTATTTTTTAGTGATTATTAAATAGAGCACCTGCCAAAAGACGTTATAACCACGTCTACTCTTAATTTTATGTTTGGCAACCATTTTTAAATTATGGATTAAAGTAAAAAAGTGCGTTGCATATTGCGTTGACTTTGATGACGTCACAATTCAGTAAGTATTTCATACAAAGTACTTTATTTACTATCCCTTTCGGTACACGCTTAGTATGGTTCTAGAGGAATTCTGTTTTTATGTCGTGTTTTATGGTTTCGAGCTTTTGAAAACAATGCAGGTTTCCTCACTGTTGATGTTTTCTTTCATCTGAATAGTTGTTACTGTATAGTTTTTGAAGTGAAAACTTCTTTAGCCGCGTTGAGCACTTTTTGGTAGGGGGTAAACTTGTGGATTCGCATGACCGACATGCTCGCGAACAGCGACATGCTCGCGTTGTTACGAAGACAAAAGGTCTTAAATATAAATATACTACATTCGTATTTAAACTTTAATGCCTTAGTGTTAAGGTTTATATTTCAATTATTGTTTTTGATTGTTTTTGATATTTACCTACGAGCGAACCGGGTTAGAAGTTTGTGGGGCTGTAAGAGGTTCGTGCCAGTGATTCAGATCCAGAACCCCTATATTTTAAACAGATCTTAGCCACTATAGGCTTCCGCACCCTCAACTTAAGTCGCAATCATTTTATAATTTCAGCCTGCGGACGTCCACTGCTGAACATAGGGCCTTTCCCAAAGAGCGCCATGGTTTGGGAAAGGCCTAAAGTCTTAAAAAATTTATTTAAATATATTTATCTCTCACAGATTGCTCCGTTCCTTCGAAGCCCACCTAGCGGTGATAGCTCTAAGCAACGTGGAAGCTTCCCGAACGATCGCCCAGGTCCTGTACGACATGAACAATATTTGAGAATCGGTCATCGGACTGCGGTCCGGTAATAACTGACTGTTGACTGACAGTAATTGAGTGATTAGTTGTATTAAGTTTTACAGTGATAAACAAATTCAGTTTTTATTTTATTTAAAATATTGATTAGAAAGCAGGGACTATCTTACTTTCTCTGACTACTATTGAATTATCTCTAACTACCCTCAATTGTTTTAACGTTTAAACTATCGTGAGTGATATTCATTATAACTGTACATAATATCCGGATAAACTCACGTGTTCTGTCGGAAAAATGCCCGACTAGTTTCGACTCGACCTGGGTCGAGTAGCGGCCGCGTCGCGCGAACAGGCTCATGAATAAGGGCCCCGAACGGGTTCGAAACTAGTCTGACTAGTAGAACTAGACAGAACACGTGAGTTTATCCGGATATTATATTGTATAGTTACCCTCAAATGGTTATTTGCCAACAATTTAAATAAATTATTTCCTCCTTACGGACTAAGTTTAAATCGCAGAGGAAAACTGTATACGATCACTTTCACCAACAAAGGAGTGCGTGATCAAAAAGAGTTCAAAAAGTGTCAAAATGAGATCTCTTTGACAGCGGAAGTGTAAAACCCATAAAAATAAATAATTTATATTAAAAATTGTGTGGTATTATGATTATTTATTATACCAGTATAACATCAAATACCGTGAAAACGGTGTAATAATAATATAATAATAATAAATAATAATAGGTGTAGCATTTATCGCATCGTCCGTGTCTATATTATAGTGCATAAAATATAGCTTGACTAGCTACGACTTTAAGGTATCTTAGGCCCTTAATTTTACGGGATAAAAAGTAGCATAGGTACGTCCTTCCTAGGGAATAAAATTTCATCGAAATCGGTTGAAATGATGAGCCATGAAAGCGTAAGAAACAAACTCACATTCGCAATAAATACAATATTAAGTTAGTATTATAATGACAGCTGTGACTAGTAACTTCTTTCTCTTTCTCAGCTCTCATTTTGCCTGGCAGCTTCGGCCGTGGTTAGATACCACCTTAACGGCAAAGACGTGCCGCCAAGCGATTAAGCATTCCGGTACGATGCCGAACCGATTAGGGGTATGGGTTTTAATTTATAACTCCCATACCCCTAAAAAGTTATCCCGCTACCGAGGTGAGATCGCAGTCAATGGCTAACTTGTAGTGGATAAAAAATCTGGAGTTACATTATTTTGACAGCTGTCATACTAGTCAAGCTATATTTTAAGGACTAATTAGGACGTTGCAAATTATTTTTACACTATTTAACATAATGGTCGTAATGTGGAAAAACAAACCATTTTTGTATGTACTTAGTACTTACTGATTAATATTGTAGTATTTCCTACTCGATAGATTCCTGTATCTATAAAAATCCTACTTAACTACTGATTAATATTGTATTGTAGTATTTTCCTACTATATTTCTGTATGTATAAAAATAAAGGTTTACTAGAAGACCGGTGTCTAGCCTAGTTGACCCTAGCTTTAGTGTAATGAACAGAGCTACTGTTCTGTGTTAAAAATTTCATCAAAATCCGTCCAGTATAACTAGTAAAATGACCAAAACTTGATCACCAACTCGTTAGAGATATAAGTATAAAACATGACCTTTATTCTTTCTAATGAAACAGACTGTAACAAAGTTGATCTGATGAATTTGCCTGTATAATATGTCCAGCACGCAATAATCTAATCATTGATGTATCATGTACACTGTACATGTTTTATTTTATCATATTTATCATATGATGAGATTTTATCATATCGTCGCTGTAGTTGGAAAAATGAATAACTAACAAAACCAATATCGCGAGTAAAACGCGATTTACTGTTTTTTTGCGTTAAAAATGGGGATAACTTTTTTTCCATAATTTAACTGTCCATGTTTTTATATGTTATAGATTGTTGCTGTATCTATTTTAGAATCTACTTGTCATACATTTTTATTCATTTGTTTGTTAGAAAAAAAATAAAAAGCAACTATTTAATTTTCCCTCGCCGAACTTTTGAATATTTGATGCAGTTATTTATTTGTGTATGTTAGTTATTTAGTTCTTCTTCGTCAATATTGCGTTGAAGTTCGAAAAATTTACGATATAAGTACCTTTATTTAATTTTTCCCCTGTAGTGAAATGATTAAATGACCTATTATTTACTTATTTTACTATGACTATCCTATTCATGGAACTAAAAATAGGAAGTTTTTTAAAGGGAAACCAACAAATAAACATTTATTTTTATAAGAACTGTGAAAAGTAATCAACAAAACTACTGAAACACTTAGATTCTTCTATCAGACGTACAAAATTAAATATAAAAAAAATAAAACCACTTATCAATCTATTAATCAACTCTACTCATGAATTCAACAAAATTTCACTTTTAATAAATAACAATAATTATACTTATCAAAAACTTTGTATCAAGTGAAATGATAACTATCAACATTTCTTCAGTTAACAATTGAGATCAGCCTTTTCAAACCAAATAGCTTAATAATTTATGAGTAACGTACAGTATAATCAAAACTATGTATTTAAAGATTATTATTAACTAAGAATTAACTAAGAATGGTTTAATCGAACTAGGATTATGTAAGTGAAGCTAGTAATAGTTATAATAATGACTCTATTCATAAAATAATAACAATTTACACAGTTTGTAGAACACAACGATTAAAGACTAGCTGATGATTGATTCCCGCGGAAGTTCTCTTAATTTCCGGGATAAAATATTGTTTATGTGCTATTCTGATGTATAAGCTATTACATCATGAAGTTTTATCAAAATCCGTCGTGTAGTTTTTGCGTGAAAGTGTAATAAACATTCATCCATCCACTCTCACAAACTTTCGCATTTATAATAGGTAATTATTACTAGTAGGCATAGACTTATTATATTAGTAGGACATCAAAATCAAAAAGGTACACACGTCCATTAAAATTTAAACTAAGTAGTTATCTATTGAAATTATAACAGCTATCAACTTTCCTTTAGTTTTACATATCTCTATCTCTATAAATTTTACATTTTAAATCAGATCAGTTCAAACGAACTAAGCTTAAGTAACGTTCACTAAAATCAAAACTATCAATTATTATAAAATACTAGCTGATGCCCGCGACTTCGTCCGCGTGGATTGAGGTTTTTCGGTTCCCGCGGGAACTCTTTAATTTTCCGGGATAAAAAGTAGCCTATGTGCTATTCCAGACTATAATCTATCTCTGTGCCAAATTTCATCCAGATCCGTTCATCCGTTGGAGCGTGATTGAGTAACAAACATACATCCATACATCCAAACTTTCGCATTTATAATATTTAATTTGATATTTGATTGATAATTAAGTAACTGAGAAAGGTTTAATTATAAAACTAGTACGATTGAACTTATTTAAATGTAGATAGGTATGCTAAAAAATTACTATGCCTGTAAGATTTAGCCTAATTATTCACGTACAGTTCTATAAACCATTCTTAAGCAGTCCAATCATTTATTATCAACTTTTTAGTTAACTACGAATTATTAATTGGCTATTGGGAATTATTTCCGGGTTGCTTATAAAATGTTTATAGTACGTATGTCTTTGCAATCATGGGATGAATAATTAAATAACTGACTTTGTTTAATTATTCCGAACTGAATTGCCCCTGTAAAGAATATACGCGTCGAGGGAAAACTAAATAACGAACTTTATGCATTTTATTCGCTCTCGAAGTGATGCATGAGAGAACTTGTTTATTATTTGATAAGTTATTCAATTTTCATTCGCTACTTTTTTATCAATTTTTCAATATTTATTTTTCCACCTTTGCCGCCTTGCGAGATTAATTTCATATTATCTTTTTAATTTAAACTAGCTAAGAAAAATTAGAAATACAGAAAGATGCGGCTTTAATTGGACTTTCAGGAAATGCAATAAAGTCGATTTCGCAAAAAGAGTAATTATTCATTTTTCCAACTACAGCGACGATATGTTGGTTAAAATAGGTACATAATATATTATGTGAGGCGAATTCAAATAGAAGTAAGACAAAATTTTAAATAAGTAAAGCTAACAAATATAATTTGGATTTTATTTTTTACTTTCCTTATTTCCAAGCAGCGGTTAGCAGTGTCCATAGAGTTAGGATATGTCTTACTGACGTACAATCTTTGGCTGTGTCAGTCCTTATCTATACTAATATTATAAATGCGAAAGTTTGGATGGCTGGACGACTGCCTCGTTGGTCTAGTGGTTGGCATGTTCGACTGCGGCCGACGAGGTCCCGGGTTCGAGTCCCGGGTCGGGCCATAATTGAGTATTGGGTTTTTCTGACTAGAAATTCTCAGTACTAACCCGGAGTTAGGAACTTGGCGGCGGTATTTCACTGGTTTTTCTGACTAGAAATTTTCAGTAGCCCGGAGTTAGGCAGTTGGGGGTGTTTCACCCCCGTGCCTCGGAGAGCACGTTAAGCTGTCGGTTCCGGTTATTATCACTGACATGATAACAGTCGTTAAAGCCCGCCAAGTGCCAACCCTCATTGGAGCAGCGTGGTGGGTCTAAGCTCTAATTCCCACTCTCCTATGAGAGTGGAGGCCTGTGCCCAGCAGTGGGACGTTAATGGGCTGAAGTGGCAGTGGTGGAATTCTTGTTGCAATGAAAGAAGGAAATTCAATACTAGCGTATTCTCAGTTCAGATCTGTACAGTTGAGATTAAATCTAGGAACTTACGAAGTTGGAACGAGTTACGAAGTTGGAGCAAACAGTAGCGATGTCTTCGTTTGTTTTATTCAATAGAACTTGGCAAGAAAGACAGATTGAATAAGTTTTATCTGGCGAGTTAAGAACTACTTAAAACTGATGGAATAGGCCACTGGGCTCTTTTACTACTTATCCACGACTTAACACCTTGGCTACGGTGCTCTTACTATACCTACGCCATACGTGTAGGCTTACGCTCAACTAGAACTAATATAAGTATTTATTCAGAACTAGCTGATGGCCGCGACTTCGTCCGCGTGGATTGAGGTATTTCGGTTCCCGCGGGAACTCTTTAATTTTCCGGGATAAAAAGTAGCCTATGTGCTATTCCAGACTATATTCTATCTCTGTGCCAAATTTCATCCAGATCCGTTCAGCCGTTGAAGCGTGATTGAGTAACAAACATCCATACATCCATACATCCATTCAAACTTTCGCATTTATAATATTTATTTGATACGAGTAGGTAGGTACTTACCTACAGTTAAAAAATCTGAACATCACGTTTACAAAGCATAAGACGTGATGGTGATAATTAACCACAATATCTTAAAACTAAAGCTACGAGTGATCCAAACGCGCCGGTCTGAGAAAGCCTACTCCAAACTCAGTAGAGTTTTTTATCACCATTTCACAAATATATTTCATTTATTTACATACTTAATTAGCCGCTGGAACAATTCATATCTACCCATGCTTTTTTATCATTTAAATAATCCTTTACACTGTAATAGGATTTTATCTACTCCCATGCTATAAATCCTCTATAACAGGTTCTGAAACAGTTAGCTAATTGCCAACATTAAAACACCCAATGTCCTAATAACCATTACATCATCCAAACGGGTGATGTAATGTTGTACTGAATTTCATTACAACACCTCTTTTTTTTTTCGATCCCCTCTGCGCAAAGGGTTTACTCAACAGACAGCCACATCTGCTCGATGCGTGGTATCTGTATGAATTACAAAAAAAGAACATCTGTACGAATTTCAAAAAAAGAACATTGTCATACACGCGCGTTTCACTACCAGAACGCCGCGCGCTGTAAAAAAAAGTAGGTTATTAGAATTTTCCCCGCCATTTATCTTCGTTTTTTTTATTGTTTTGTTAACAAAAAAAAAATATATATAAAAAAAAAATTAAAATAATATTAAAAAAAAAAAATTAAAAAAAAAAAAAAAATTAAAATAATATTTTAAAAAAAAAATTAAAAAAAATGGTTTACAAAAAAAAAATAAAAAAAATTAAAAAAAAAAATTAAAAAAATTAAAAAAAAAAATTAAAAAAAAAAAATTTGAGCGATTCAAGTTTTGAGTTTTGATGATATTAGGTTACTAGGACTGGATGTTTTAATGTTAGCAGTAAGCTAACTATTTCAGAATCTGTTATAGAGGATTCATAATATGAGTGTAGATAGTCTTGTATGCAACAGTTGATAATTAGGTATTAAAACACTCATATGATACTATTATCACACTCCGCTACGCGTCGTGTGATAAACCCACATTCGTGTTTTAATACAAGGGGTATTACACAACTGTTGCATAAATAACTATTTCAATTAGTTTACGTTTTACAACTCTGTAGCGTAAGAATATTATTAGAACTTACCTACTGGAAACAACCGCCGAGTTTCTTGCTTGTTTTTGTCCTTATGGATGGCATTCCGAACCAGTGGTAGATTAACTTGACTTGACTGTTCAGAAGCACTTCGGGCCGGGTCAACTAGTTAAAAATATTATTTTCAAGTTGATTTGCGCTTATTCATTATTTTTAGCATGTCAACCCCCGCGCCTTTACCAGATGTTAGGTACTGTGGGTGATTTTTTCAATTCAATTCAATTTCGTTTATTTGCGTAAACATGTTTACAATAGGTGTTAAACAGAATGTCGTGTAACAATGTTTCGCCATAATAGGCATGCAAAAATAATAAGTTAGTAATCGTAATATTATCATCAGTCTTAATCATAGACAATTAGATTACAATGAAAATAGGCAATTACATTAAAAACATTAATCAATATAGTCAATAAAAATCAAGAAATAAATTAAAATACTAATGTCAATCTTCCCAACTATTTATGTCAACCACAGATGTCAACACGGTTGATTTTTTTAATGGTTCAAGAGTTCTTGGACCGAGTAAAAAGTTTTCTGTAAGAGCCACTTCTTTAATGTTATTTGAAACTTTTTTACTGTCAGCTCTTTTATATCTTTTGGCAATGCATTAAAGATTTTTACACACATAGCACCACAATTCTTTAGGTACAGAGCTGTCTTTGGCGGTTTTTGAAAAACGAATCTGTTTTTATTCCTTGTACCTCGTGGGAATACTTCATAAGCTTTTCTGAAATAGTATGGGTTCAGCTTCACAAATGTAGCGAGCTCAAATATATACCTACATACAAGGAAGTGTTAGGATTCCTAATTCTTTGAACAGTGGCCTGCATGATTCATATGGTCTTTTACCGCACATCGCACGTATGCATTTTTTTTGGGCAATAAATGCTCTTTGTATATTAGTTGAGTTGCCCCTTAATAGAAGTCCGTATTTTAAAATTGAGTATACGTAGCCAAAATAAGCTGTGCGTAATGTTTCTACAGACGACGTTTGCCTTAATTTACTGAGCACATATCTGAATTTATTTACTTTATTACATACCTTTCCGATCTGTGGTTTCCAATTACAATATTTGTCTAGGGTTATGCCCAAGAAGGTAGTTTCGTCTACCTCTTTAATTGGTTGACCATTATAGCTAAGTAATAGTTTCGTATTGATTTTACTATTATAGTTGCGAAATTGTATAAAGTTTGTTTTTGATATATTAACCGTTAAGTTATTGTCGGTCAGCCATTTTATAATTAATTGTATTTTATTATTTATGTCATTTTGAGATTCAATATCATTGTTTGGGTATTTAACACCCACCTAACTTTAATTTCAAAAAGTTCTGGTATTTACATGATAATGAAAACAAACAATGTTCTAAGCAATGGTTTTTTAATTGGTAAACAAAATAATAACGCCTTATAATGAGTTTTACTCTTATTACACATGTCTATCCAGCTTTTTAAAAAACTCTATTTTGGGCGTTATTAAAAGATATGTGTCTATTGACGCCCGTTTCATAAACTAGGCTTTTATTTCAAAAATAAGCTCACAATAATAAAAAATAATCTCACAATCGAAATCCCACTTCACGTTATCATAATTACACTAAAAATAAAGAGATAAAATCAAAATTAAAGACCAACTTTGTTCAATTTAACAATACACCTAACATCACATGGTATATTTGTATTTAGTCATATATATGGCAATTTTTGAGATTTTTCATATAACATATCAAGAGCACTTTGCATATTAACCGTTTTAAGGCTGAATTATAAGTATTTTACAGGGAATTATGAATAAGTCATTTTACAGGGCGTTATTAACCAGCCGGGCGTTATTATCTGACACTGACAAAAATGACACGTTTTTTGATAAAAACATAGACAGTCGACACAAAACATTCAAGCAATAGTTAAATAACTTCATTTTGAACCATTTCTAACCATAAAGTATACACAAAACGCAAAAAAATACATGTTAAACTTACGATTTCGTCGTGGCACTTATTATAAAAGCTTGGGACGTGACCAACCTTGCTGGAACGCGGCATCACACTGCCACTGCCACTGTCACGAGCCGCCGTTCGCCCTGCGCTTTCTTATTGGTTCATTAATATATATATAGCTGCTCGTGCTGATTCACTGATTGATCACCTCTCCTGTAAAATTTTGTATGAACTTTTTTTTTTTCACTCATCGTTTCGTATAGAAGACAAAAATTCATTAAGAGGAAAAATACAGAGAGAGCTGATGATTGAGGATTTCGAAGACGGATGAAGAGCACCAGCCAGGGTATCGAAGATAGGTGGGGGGTGCTCGACCAAATGTCATTCGAAACTTCATGCAATTGACAGTGAGCTGAAAAAAAATTCAAAATGGCAGATTTAAGATGGCCGCCATACAAATTTCGTCGTTGTCTATCTCGGAGAGTATAAAAGATGGAAGAGTGGTTTCTTGGCAAAAGATGATCAGGACATGAGGGTCTACCTGATGAACAGGAAAAAAGTTCAAGATGGCGGAATTCATTTTTCCATAGAAAAGGGTATTGAAGATAGGTGGGGGGTGCTCGACCAAATGTCACTCGAAACTTCATCCAATTGACAGTGAGCTGAAAAAAAATTCAAAATGGCGGATTTAAGATGGCCGCCATACAAATTTCGACGGTGTCTATCTCGGAGAGTATAAAAGATGGAAGAGTGGTTTCTTGGCAAAAGATGATCAGGACATGAGGGTCTACTTGATGAACAGGAAAAAAATTCAAGATGGCGGAATTTATTTTTCCATAGAAAATGTATGGCGAATATGTGTAGAACTATGCAAGACTTTGATGCGGTTCCTTTTCAAAATTTGTTTTTAAAGAAGAAAATATATGGAGAGCGAAGATGATTGAGGGTGTGAAAGATGGGTGAGGAGCACGGCCAGGGTATTAAAGATAGGTGGGGGCTCCACAAATAAAAAATACTCGAAACCTCATCCGATTTGCAGTGAGCTGAAAAAAATCCAAAATGGTGGAGCCAAGATGGCGGCCATACAAATTTCATAGGTGTCTATTTCAGAAAGTATACTAGATAGAAGGGTGGAAGTAGGAAATATGCATGACTTTGATATGGTTTTTTTACAAGATTTGTTCTGTATGGAAGAATTGTCGGTTTGCCGTTAGGAAGCCAAGATGGCGAAGCAATGGCATCCAAAGGTACCCGATCGTCAGCGGTATAATATTGATATTAATCAACTAAGGAAGATTTATTTGTGTTTTTACTTCAACGGTCTCTTACACTGTGTTCATGTCTGGAAAGTTTTTTACATTTTAAGGCCCTTTTAGATTCTTAGGGGGGTCTCTGTTTTATGTTTTCTTTTTACGTCTGTCGGACGCTTGGCACGCTGGCGCTTTCACTGTGCTCGCTAGCATAGCAGTGTGTTATTTACTTCAGAACACGTATGCAGTAAACACTAGGATAGAAGGAGAGCAAGTAAGTACACAGTGGGCCGGGCGGTCTACTACGCGGTCCGCTAGCGGGCCGCGCAGCCACGCGCCCTACTAGTTTATATATATATAGCTGCTCGTGCTGACTGACTGACTCATTGATCACCTCTCCTGTAAAATTTTGTATGAAAAAATTTTTTTTTACTCATCGTTTCGTATAGAAGGCAAAAATTCATTCGGAGGAAAAATACGGAGAGAGCTGATGATTGAGCATTTCGAAGACGGATGAAGAGCACCAGCCAGGGTATCGAAGATAGGTGGGGGGTGCTCGACCAAATGTCACTCGAAACTTCATCCAATTGACAGTGAGCTGAAAAAAAATTCAAAATGGCGGATTTAAGATGGCCGCCATACAAATTTCGTCGGTGTCTATCTCAGAGAGTATAAAAGATGTAAGAGTGGTTTCTTGGCGAAAGATGATCAGGACATGAAGGTCTACTTGATGAACAGGAAAAAAATTCAAGATGGCGGAATTTATTTTTCCATAGAAAAGGGTATTGAAGATAGGTGGGGGGTGCTCGACCAAATGTCACTCAAAACTTCATCCAATTGACAGTGAGCTGAAAAAAAATTCAAAATGGCGGATTTAAGATGGCCGCCATACAAATTTCGACGGTGTCTATCTCGGAGAGTATAAAAGATGGAAGAGTGGTTTCTTGGCAAAAGATGATCAGAACATGAGGGTCTACTTGATGAACAGGAAAAAAATTCAAGATGGCGGAATTTATTTTTCCATAGAAAATATATGGCGGATATATCTTTTTCAAAGTTTGTTTTAATGGAAAAATTCTCATTTTGACGAATGGTTCGGAGAAAAAAAAATGGAGAGAGATGATGGTCGAAGGTTCGGATGATGTGTGAGGAGCACGGTCAGGGTATTAAAGATAGGTAGGGGCTGCTCAAACAAAAAATACCTCGAAACTTCATACAATTGGCAGTGAGCTGAAAAAAAAATCCAAAATGGCGGATTCAAGATGGCGGCTATCTCAGACATTATTTAAAAGATGGAAGAGTGGTTTTTGGGTAGAAAATTATCAGGGCCTGAAAGTCTACTTGATGAGCAGAAAAAATTAAGATGGCAGAATCTACGAACATTGAAGAGAGTACAAGAAGTTAAGAAATATGCATGATTTTGATATGGTTTTTTTACAAGATTCGTTCTTTATTTCTTTATGGAAGAGTTATTGTCGGTTTGCCATTAAGAAAGCCAGCTTTGTTTTATGTTTTTTCCTTTATGAGAATTTTCTTTTACGTCGGACGCTTGGCGTGCTCACTAGCATAGCAGTGTTGTTCAGTTTTTTATTTTTTATCCACTATAAGTTAGCCCTTGACCTGTC
This sequence comes from Erebia ligea, assembly GCA_917051295.2. Classification (NCBI taxonomy): domain Eukaryota; kingdom Metazoa; phylum Arthropoda; class Insecta; order Lepidoptera; family Nymphalidae; genus Erebia; species Erebia ligea. The sequence goes on from OU785241.1 coordinate 9,138,445, forward strand.
TTACCTGATGGTAAGTGATGATGCAGTCTAAGATGGTAGCGGGCTAACCTGTTAGGGGCATGGCAGTTTTAGTAAACCCATACCCCTCTTCGGTTTCTACACGGCATCGTACCGGAACGCTAAATCGCTTGGCGGCACGTCTTTGCCGGTAGGGTGGTAACTAGCCATGGCTGAAGCCTCCCACCAGGCCAGACCAGGGAAATTCAGAAATTATAAATTTTCCAAACCCTGCCGGGGATCGAACCCGGGACCTCCGCACGTTAATTCAACAGAGCTCAACGCTGCGCCACAGAGGTCGTCAAACACGTAGACAGTAAACCAGGATATTAGGACAGCGAGTAAGTAGACAGTGGATCACAGTGGGCCACGCGGTCCACCACGCGGTCCGCTAGCGGGCCGCGCACCCACGCGCCATACTAGTTAATATATATATAGCTGCTCGTGCTGACTGACTGACTCATTGATCACCTCTCCTGTAAAATTTTGTATGAAAAATTTTTTTTTCACTCATCGTTTCGTACAGAAGACAAAAATTCATGACAGTGAGCTGAAAAAAATTTCAAAATGGCGGATTTAAGATGGCCGCCATACAAATTTCGACGGTGTCTATCTCGGAGAGTATAAAAGATGGAAGAGTGGTTTCTTGGCAAAAGATGATCAGGACATGAGGGTCTACTTGATGAACAGGAAAAAAATTCAAGATGGCGGAATTTATTTTTCCATAGAAAATGTATGGCGAATATTGAAGAGGCTACAAGTGAAGAACTATGCAAGACTGCGGTTCCTTTTCAAGATTTGTTTTTATGGAAGAAATCTCATTTTGACGAATGATTCGGAGAATAAAATATGGAGAGTGATGATGATCGAAGGTTCGGATGATGGGTGAGGAGCACGGTCAGGGTATTAAAGATAGGTACCTACTTAGGGGCTGCTCAAACAAAAAGGGAGGGGCGAGGGTTGGTGGTCTTTGTTTTATGTTTTTCCTTTATGAGAATTTTCTTTTACGTCGGACGCTTGGCGTGCTGGCGCTTCCACTGTGCTCACTAGCATAGCAGTGTTGTTCAGATCAGAACACGTAAACAGTAAAGCAGCTGCCAAATTATGTAAGAATTGTCGATCAAATCGTAAAAGTTCGGCACAGCATTGAATTAGAGCTCAATTTCGTGTAACGAAATTGAGCTCTAATTTAATGCTGTTATGGTTTATTTTACTTTGACGCCGAACCTTTACGATTTGATCGGCCATTCTTACATAATCGGGGGGCAGGATAGTAGGACAGCGAGTAAGTAGACAGGGGACCACGCGGTCCACTACGCGGTCCGCTGTAGCGGGCCGCGCAACCACGCGCCATACTAGTTCTATATAAGCGTGGAGTATTATCAGACTCACAATATATTTAGTGTGTTTTTTGCTACCCGGGCGTAGATAGACAGCGGGCGTTAATCACCCACCCTTTTTCATTATTTCGGAATGCGAAATTCCTACCAACTCATAATAAATAGGTAACTAGATACCTACAACAATGAGAATAATTTGAATCAACGTCTTATTCAGAAGTTTCAACCTCTGAAGTTTGAATGTTCTGAATGCAACAACATTTCAATGTTTGTAACTTAATTTGCTTCAAGAAGTTCACGTGTCAAGGAGTTACACGCACAGGCTACCTACTAATGTAGAAATTACTTTTTTTTCGAGGTGGAAATCTTCCTAAGGTACCTACTGTTGAAATCCTAGTACTTACCTAAGTATTTATAACTCTACGATCTTTACTCATGTGATCCTACTGTGGCGTTTTTTGAATGATCCATGAAAGCGTAGCAGATAGACAAACAGACAGACGGGCAGACAGACACACTTACGCATTTATAGGGATATAATAAAACGCATAATAGGGATCCGAAAGTGTACTTGCCTGTCTGCTACGCTTTCACAGCTCATATATTTTCAACCGATTTTGACGAAAGGCTTACAGGGATAGGCTGCATCCCGGGCAAGGTTGTGGGCTACGTTTTATCCCGGAAAATAAGAGTCCCCGGTGGAATTAAAATCCTTTATCCACGCGGACGAAATAGCGGGCACACTTTCGCATAATAACAATTTTTAGTATGGATTTCTATGACCTATCTAGGTTGTAGCTAGGTAAGTACTCCATTACTGCACACTCACTCGCACTTACCTACGACGTTTTAATTAGCTTGCACTGCTCCAACATAATTACATTTGCTGTTTCCTACGACTAGGTACAATTTAATTAGGTATTACATTTTGCACTTTACATTCGCTCTATTATGAATACACTCGAGACTCGAGTAGGTACATTATTATAATAATAAACCATAATTTCTAGGCCCTCTTTTAATTAGAGCATAGTGCATTTTGGCACGATAAAACGCGGGGACCTAGGCGAGAAAAATCCTACGTATCCAAAAAGCGTTAACACCTGTCATTCTGAACACTTCCACGTAGGTATAGTTGACCGAGCGAAGCGAAGGTCTCTGATCTACTTGAGTGAATTTGCACTTGTCCGTCCGTCCGTCCGTCTGTCAGCGCCTTATAACTTCTGAATTACTGAACGTACTTACTTCAAATTTAAATTTAGTATGTAAACCGATGGCCTCTAGCCGAATATGGCTTAGAAAGATATAATAGTACATTGTTCACCGAGGGGAGAAAGTGACCGATTACTATCGAGGGTGTAGTTTGAGGCCCGAGGCGTAGCCGAAGGGCCGCAATACACGCGAGGTAGGAATCGTACTTTCTACCGAGTGATACATAGTGCTTTATACTACACCTGCGAGGAAAATAAGCGATAATTAGTGATTAAACGAACTTACAAAGGTTTAAAATAATACATAAAATAAATATTTTTTATTTCAGGCAATTTTACAAACCCATATTCAAAATACAGAAACATTAAAAAAAAAAAAGAAAAAAAAAAAAAAAAAAAAAAAAAAAAGAAAAAAAAACAAAAAAAAAAAATCACAACTAGACTACATTTTGAGGATTATTTCAATATAGATTTCGATATCGACAATCGACATCGATATCGACAATCGACATCGATACCGACAATCGACATCGATACCGACAATCGACATCGATATCAATATCGACTATCAATATCGACTATCGATATCGATAATCGACGTCGATGTCGACAATCGACATTCACCATATTATTTGACTTTTCTATGTCAAATATGGTGAAGCTGCTTCTAATATTATATTTCCTTATGGTAAGACATCCAAATTCTCAACGTCCATACCATATTTACTTAAAATTAAAAAACAACAGCGCGTTAGAAATGGATTTTCATACAGTTTTCTCCCCGCTTAGCACGTTAGAAATGAAATTTCATACATCTTTTCCTCCCGCTTAATTGGTTTGTAGCAATGACGTACTTTCTACCTCGTTTTGACAAAAGCAAGAGGGTACTTTCCGAGCGGGTGTAGTATAAAAATCTTTATTTCAGGGGGGCTCTCATAGAAGCGAATGCGAAGTAATAGTACATTGTTACCCTAGGGATGAAAGTAACTTATTTAGTCCCGAGACGGGGTTTGGCGCCCGAGCGTAGCGAGGGGGCCTATAGTTCGAGGGACTAAATAAGTCTTTCATCCCGAGGTAAACACTGTGCTTTTCATTACGAATATAAGGAAAGTCAAAATAAAAAGTCTATGAATCAGTTGTCTTTACTTTATGAATAAAGTCTATCTTTCTTCTTGTCTATGGATGCACTCGGGTATAAAAAAAAAAAAAAAAAAAAAAAAAAAAAAAAAAAAAAAAAAAAAAAAAAAAAAAAAAAAAAGAAAAAAAAAGTCGTGTTTCATTTGAACTCCAATAAAAATTCAGTTGAAAACGATTCTCCCTAGGGCTGAAAAGTATTACTTTCAACCCGCTTCTCAGGCAACTTCAAACCTACTTTCCGTGTATGAGTAATGAAAAATATTTTTTATAGCGTTACATAGGGTTGCGGTATATCATTTTAAAGATAATTAGGATTAGAGAATTTTCGTAGTAGGTACTATTTTATATGAGGGGCTGCTCACTACCTTCTGGATTTTAAAGTCGTCATCTGAACCAATCAAGCAACCAATAGACGTCCACTGCTGGACAAGGGTCTCCTGCATGGCTTTCCACAGAACGGTCTTGTGCCGCTTGCTTCTAGCGGCTACCAGCTACCTAAAGCACCTAGAAACAATACATTATAAGTGGTAATTCTGAGATTGTATTTACTTATACTCCACGCACTTTTGTTCTGGACACTATTGACGTGAAATCGATTGAGTCTATCCGAGAGAGCAAGGGAAATGGATCACAGCATGTCACGTAGACAGCTACGCGTGACATGGGATTACACACATCGCTAGAAAGCCACTGTGCGTGACTCTGCTGTACTGAGATAAGGAATTATTCAAGTGCGAAAGTCCCAGCAACCTAAAATACCTAAAAATAATACATTATATTAGTGGTAATTCTGAGATTGTATTTACTTATACTACACGCACTTTTGTTCTGGATACTATTGACGTGAAATCGATTGCGTCTATCCGAGAGGGCAAGGGAAATGGGTCACAGCATGTCACGTAGACAGCTACGCGTGACATGTTACACACATCGCTAGAAAGCCACTGTGCGTGACTCTGCTATACTGAGTTAAGGAATTACTTATTCAAGTGCGAAATAATAAGTGTGTATTACTTATCTATCAGCAGCATTGATTTACAATAATAATAGTTGGACAATCGATGATCAGCAGGATGATCGTGTCAATCTATGCTTCTAAGACCGGTCTTAAAAATAGACTGACAGATACTTGAAAACCTGTTCTTAGCTGATGTTGGTTTATTGATATGGGCCTCAGTTGCACGAATAGTAGAAATTATTAAGGCCAATATTTATCTACTAGCTGATGCCCGCGACTTCGTCCGCGTGGATTGAGGTTTTTTGGTTCCCGCGGGAACTCTGTAATTTTCCGGGATAAAAAGTAGTATATGTGCTATTCCAGACTATAATCTATCTCTGTGCCAAATTTCATCCAGATCCGTTCAGCCGTTTTGGCGTGATTGAGTAACAAACATCCATCCATACATCCATACATCCATCCAAACTTTCGCATTTATAATATTAGTAGAAGTAGAAGTCTGAAGTAGATAATGTCTACCTTTGACTACGATGTCATCTGCTAAATAGTAGAATATCACCAATACACTACCTACACGTGTATTTGAAACTCCTTTCCTCAAAGAAAACTCAAGCAGGTAAAAGTATTAAGACGAAAGGCGGATAACTCCTCAGCAAGAACGCAATAACTCTCAAAACTAATATAAACTTGCGAGGAAGTCCCGCAAACTTCGTAAAAGCTCAATTACATTGTATAAGTTATGTTGTTATTCCTTGAGTGGAGTTGTGGAGGTTCGATAGACGTGAGTGCCGACAGACAAAATAAAAAACCGGCCTAGGTAGGTACAGTGCGTGTCGAGGCACGCGCATTGTAGAGTTCCGTAGTTGCCCGTCGCAATTAACGGACATATTTTTATATCATACTTGCTCAGTAACTAGGGATTACTATGGTGGAAAGTCTCCTTGTAAGTTGGTGTTTGCAATTCAAGGCAACATTACGTCGCACTATGCTTGAATTGTAATGTTCACATTACAGTTCAAGCTATGCAAAACTCCTTGGTAAACAATCTCTTTTCTTATAAAATGGTAAGAAAACTTTTTTCTGAAAAAAAAACACTGAACATGGCGGCATTTAATTTCCATACATTTCAAACTATGCAAAACTCCTTGGAACTCAGAGCCGTAAAAAAAAAAATGGAAAACTATTTACGAAAAAAAAATGGAAATGGCGGCATTTCATTTGATCTGAAAGTTTGTGAAGTTTGTTCGTAAAGTGATTTTGCATTACCAATGTTTTATTTACCTCGCAAGAATGATATAAAGTAGAATGCTTACCTCGGTTGCAAGTAGCTATTACACCCTCCAACTATATTCACCCTCGCTCGCTGCGCTCGCTCGTGTGACTAAATATCTCGGGTGCACGCGATCCATTAGCGCCCTATGCGAGCTGCGCTCGCACTGGCGCCAAATTGGATCTTGTTCTGTAATAGCTTACTTACGTCCCTTGTGTAACAATCTACTATTATAAGTTGGTCGACTACTCGTTAACTTGTAAAGTAGGCTTTACAATAGATACATTGAACAGTAGGCTGTTAGGCTCCATGTATCGATAGTCTATAACGGGCATTATTTGTTTGATCTACGCAACGCCCTGCAGTGTCGAAGGTGGCAATACCTACTGGTCTATGGTAGGACTTAGGAACTCTTTTTTTTATCCACTACAAGTTAGCCCTTGACTGCGATCTCACCTAATGATAAGTGACGATGCAGTCTAAAATGGTAGCGGTACTCGATGGTGAAGGTACTCGGTAATGGAGTCCGGCTGTGATTTGTGTGAATTGCTAAATTAAAGTAGGTATAATTAAATGAATAGCTAAATGTTTCCTTCTAATACTACTTAGCCGTAATAGTTTTCCCTTAACTTCGTTTAAATAGTATAAAGTATTAGGTAATGTTTTCATATACTTATCCAAAAACAATTGTTAAGCTGCCATGGACACTTGACTCTAACAAAAATTAGCACTTTAATAGGTATTTCCAATATTTCGCAAACGGATCCGTGATTCGAAAAATGGTATTCCCGCAGAGACTCTAAAAAAATTAAAAAAAAAATTTTTTTTTTTACCTTTTTGTCGGCGTAATTAATATGTATACCCATGCCAAATTACAGCTTTCTAGCACTAACAGCCTCTGAGCTAAGCCGCGGATATGACGGACATGACGAAACTAGGGTTCCTTGTTGACGACGGAACCCTAAAAAGGCATCGCTGAGGTAGCTTCAGCTCTGATTTTATTTTCTTTGAAACTGTTACATTGATTTATTTTCTTAAAAATCAATAGCGAGCAGTGTAAAATCTTAAAAAGGTAGATTTTTTTTTGTTTTTGGTAGAACATAAGGTAAAACCACCCGTGCGAAACGGGGTCGGGTCATCTAGTCTGGCAATACATAATTATTTCAATGGTTGCGTCTGAGATAGGCCGAACTTAACTTTAGGATATTTTCAAAGAGGTTACGGCAATGTAAGAACTAAGATAGGTACTAAGTAAGAGCACCAAAGTTTATAGAACTTGTAATAGATTTAAGACATCCATTACTCTAATGTTTGCTAGTTGGAAGCGTTTAAGGCTCTTAAGGCTACCACTAACCCTTTCGCTGCAATAACACTTAAGCTGTGCACACTCTGTAATGCACGGTCAAACAGACCGACAGTAAATTTATGCTAGCATTTGAATTGGTAATATTATGTTAGGACAGCGTTATGGCATCTTAAGTAGTGGTCCAAGAGCTGGCGACGAGTTTCGGGAAGGTCCTTTTGGCAAGCTGAAATTGGGAAAAATTCTGTCTGGGAATTGTGTAAAACCGCAAAATTTGTCTGGCGATTTGCAGGTATTATTGAAGTTACTCAATAAATTCGTGATTAAAATTTCAGATTGCCAAAAGTATCTATAGTTTACTTTATAACCGACAAAAACGTCTGGGATTTTCTTTTCGAATTCTATAAGTACTAAATTAAAAGATTAAAAAAAAACAATTTGTGGGAGGTGCCGGGTTCGATCCCCGGCAGTGTCTATTTGGAAATTTTTAATTACTGAATTTTCTCTGGTTTGGTCTGGTGGGACGCTTCGCCCGTGGCTAGTACCACCCTACCGGCAAAGACGTGCCGCTAAGCGATTTAACGTTCCCTACCTAAGTCATGGCGTTTCAATTATTTTTTTAAATTATTAAAGTGCAACGGTGACACGGACACTGATTGCTATTACGCGCTGAACAGCCGGGATGGTTCTTTGCGGAAAAAATTATATAGCTCAATAGTAGTCCAATATTTTAAAGTATATATCTAGCAGTAGACGCGATACAAGATTGATGGATGGAAATTGGGATGGACCGACAAAAATTCTATAAAGTGATTGTGCAATAAATTATCTTACCTTTCACGATAAGGCTGAAAGTCGCATATTTAAAAAAAAAAACCACCTTTATCCCGCGCATATTTTTTTTTCACTGACGAATCTCCGACGATTTGTACACTTTTATCAGAGACTATTTTTAAGACATGGCCGTTCATTTCCGTTCATTTTCACGTTGAATGGAGATAATATGGAGATTTTTGTCAGTTTTTATCTTTTTTTAACATGATAGGAAATTGTACTTTCAGGCATTGTCCTACGTGAGCGACAAACGCGACAACGCGACTCGGAACGACGTGATGCGACAATATCAAACAGTAGCTGACCCTTCACGTGGTCTATGTTGTCTAAGTTTGCCATTTTCTATGGAGTCGTATCGCGTCGCTTTCGTCGCTCACGTTCACGCGAATGAAGTGGCGGTCATCATCTAGTTCATTATCATCTCAGTTCTCAACCCATAGCCCCGACCACTGAGTGTTTGCTCTCAGAATAGGTATGAAAGATTTACGCCACAGTCCACCAAGCTGGCCAAGTGCAGATTAGCAGACTCTAAAAAATCTCAATTGGAAAATTCTCAATTGTATGTAGGTTTTCTCAAGTTTTTTCTTCATTGTCTAAACAAGTGGTACGTGTAAGTAAATAAAGTTATTTTACACTAGCTGATGCCCGCGACTTCGTCCGCGTGGTTTAAAGTTTTTTTTATTCCTATACGGGAACTCTTTAATTTTCCGGGATAAAAAGCCTATGTCACTCTCCAGGTCCTAAACTATACCCATGCCCAAAATCACGTTGATCCGTTGCTCCGTTGCGGCCGGCGGCGTGATTGAAGGGCAAACCAATAAACAAACACACTTTCGCAATTATAATATTACTAGCTGATGCCCGCGACTTCGTCCGCGTGGATCGAGGTTTTTCGTTTCCCGCAGGAACTCCTTAATTTTCCGGGATAAAAAGTAGCCTATGTGTTATTCCAGACTATAATCTATCTCTGTGCCAAATTTCATCCAGATCCGTTCAGCCGTTGGGGCGTGATTGAGTAACAAACATACATCCATACATCCATCCAAACTTTCGCATTTATAATATTTATTTGATTAGTATGATGCATCACTGCTATAGCATAGCGTAATTAATAGTATGCTAAAAATTTATAGTTTATAGTCTGTAGCGTGCTATGGATTTATAGCAGTTTTAAACAACTCTATGCATCACTGGCGTAAAAAAGCAGTGATTGCCTGTGGTTAAGCTATTTACTACCTCATGGTTATTTTATAATTTGCATGTAGGTATATGATGTATGTGCACAAACATTTTAGGTCTCTATGGAAAAAGGAAATGGCGGTTAAGTGGCTGAAAGTGTTTTATGGTGATTATGTTTGGGCTGCCTACCCTCATAAACCATGGAGTATTTGACATGACCACTTTATATGCGTGAATTTTACATAAAAGAAAATCCCATCTGTGGGTGCTATTTAGCTTATCAAGGAACACATAAAATAGAAAGTAGGTACGTCTAAATCAAAACAAGCCGAGTCATTGCACGCACCGTAAGAACAAATTTAATTTCGCTATTCTATCCATATTAATAATATTATAATGCGAAAGTGTGTCTGTCTGTCTGTCTGCTACGCTTTCATGGTCCATCTGTACAACCGATTTTTATGAAATTTGGTATATGGGTAATTTGTATCCCGGGGAAGGACAATATGCAATTTTTTATCCCGGAAAACTAAAGAGTTCCTGCAGGAATCAAAAAACCGTAATCCACGCGGACGAAGTCGCGGGCATCACCTAGTTAAAATAAAAAAGGAATCATGGACTTCCGCAAAGTAACGCCTGCTTCTATCCAATATTTAAAAAAGGAATAAAAAAACAAATTTCCCGAGCGTGATCTGAACCTTCGAAAGCATGTTCAGGTACCTACTTACTCCTTTTTTCCCGAATACCTACCAACGGCAAAGCCCAAACGAACAACCCGTTTTTAAAACTGATAATAATTAATATTCAATGCAAACACCTATAAAGACTGTATTGAATTTCAAATAAAATCGTGGAATGTGGAAAATATTGCATATTGATAAAATATTCATAGTTCGTCGGCAGGTATTTGAAGTAGGTTTTACAAAGGGGCATTTTCAGTTGTATGTACTTACTCGTAGTACGAGTATCTACCAATCAACGCCGTACCTAACCTTTTCGTTCCTCTTCCATGTATCTACCTACCTATGTACGTAGTATAGAAGTTACTATTATTTCATCTGTCGTGGTATGTACTAGTAGTACTTACTTAGATGTCGAAAAACAAATGCCCGTGGGAACTGTTTGATTTTTCGAGATAAGTAGCCTATGCCCGTCTCTCAGATAATAGAGATCAGTCCAAAAATTTTGTCTGAATCGGTTGAATGAACGGATGGGCTGTTGAACTTATAGGTAGGTACCTATTATATATGTTGGATAAAAACTTCTAGGAGGTAGATAGGTAGGTAACCAATGCACTTAATAATGCGAATGATTTTCCAATACAGTTCCAATTATCATAGTAACCAGTAAAATAAAAATTCTCCACTTATTCTTCAGGCCACTTGACATTGTAATGGTGTAAGTTAAGCAGTTAACCAAGTTAACGACCACTTTCTAGGGTACACTCTTTATAGGCCACTTAAGTTTTTAACTTATGCTCCTTTTACTTTGTTAGCGGCGCATAAAATATGATTTGTAGCATTGACCCCTGGCTTTTTGCAAATTGTGGTAGTCTCGGTTAGAAAAAAAAACCTTAAATAGCTGATGCCCGCGACTTCGTCCGCGTGGTTTGAGTTTTTATGATTCCCGCGGGAACTTCTCAATTTTCCAAGATAAAAAAAAGAATGTCCCTCTCCAGGTGCTCAACTATAAAATATATTAAAGATGTGCCGTGAAAAGCAAACGGACAGACGGACAAAATTTCATATTCATAGTAAGTATTGGTATGGATACTGGCTGTGAAGGCTGCATTTTATGAAATCTGAATATAGTTTTCTAGAGAAGATCTAGCTAGGTACATGATAGAGAGAAACTTTCTTGCAAATTATTAAGTTTCTATTCCAGACTGGCTGATTTGAATTGATGTGTCAGTCAGTCAGTTCACTTTTTGAAGTGAAAATTCTTTAGAATCGTTGTGATTTGCAAATTCGATGAAACGATAAAGCTACACTAAAAAGAGACAAACATATTCATAATATGATTTAGCCTGCGAGAGAATGAGATAGAATACAAGTTATATTTATTTCATTCTCTCGTAGGATACTTTTCTGAAGTTTCACTTCTGCCGCGTGTGAATGCACACACACACATTTGTTTTCACTCTAAAGTTTTTTAGAAACGCCCTTCATTGGGTCCCCTACTCATATTTAAACCGGCTAATACAGCAAATTCTTCTGAAAAGAAACGAGCATTTTACTCAACAATTAAAAAAAAAAATTGAAGCAATGTCTTTACAAGACCATTCCATTATTGCTCTGTACTTTGCAGTACAAAGTACGAGGGCCATTCAATTATTCGCTAGACGGCTAAAGCTAAATTGCAAGCGTCGATCTTATAACAGCTTAGCAACAGAGATAAGTGGTATTAACTCGTCGTTCCCTGTTTTTGTTGTTATCCTCGTTCAGTTAGATTTATAAAATACTAGTTGATGCCCGCGACTTCGTCCGCGTGGTTTACGTTTTTTTTTTTCGATTCCCGCAATTTTCCGGGATAAAAAGTAGCCTATGTCACTCTCCAGGACCTCAACTATAGCCATGCCAAAAATCACGTCGATCCGTTGCTCCGTTGCGGCGTGATTGAAGGACAAACCAACAAACAAACACACTTTCGCATTTATAATATTAATAGTATGAAGTATGAAGTATGACTAGATTATGCCCGCAAACTCTTTAATTTTCAGGGATCAAAAGTAGCCTATGTCCAACCTCCCAGATACCAAATTTCATCAAATTCGATCGAACGGTTAGGCCGTGAAAGCGTAGCAGACAGACAGACACATTTTTGCATTTATAATAATATTACTTAGTATGGATTATAAAACTCCAAAATTAAAAGTGTCCACTTTGTTTCCAATATACATAAGCTTAAAAAATTATTACGGTGCATGTTCTGAATGTAGCAGGGTGCTTTCCCTATAAATCATAAAATACATGTTAAAAGTTCAATAAATTAAGGCCGACTTGAGGCCAAATGATAATAATTGGCGATCAATCACTTACGCAGGCGAAATTGCTTAGTTTACAACACCGACGCAATGTCGCCTGCTTATCGGTTTTTATCGGATATACGAGTACCATGGAGAGTGTGCTCAGGAACTTCACAACCTTGTTCCTCCTTCTCCGTTCTACCGCAGAACAGCGAAAAGTTGCCGTAGTACTATTTGTACTTTGTACTATGCACTAGATCCGAATTTCGTTTTCCGAATTCGAGAATATCTCCAATTAGGAGCGATAATCATGGACCGAATTAACCACAATATTACTTGTAAACACTTGCGCATTGCGCATTGCATTGATTGGATTTCTATCTGAATAGAAATCCAATCAAGAATGTTTCATTCTTCCGTTCATTTCGAATACTGTGCCACGCATACAAATTCGTACGCCACGCATTATTGTTCATTTGGTTATAGTTATACACAAAATATATAAACTAATATTATAAAGAAGTAAAGTGTGTGAGTTTGTGAGGTTGTAGGGGTTGTAATCTCTGGATCTAAACTAAACCGATTTTGAAAATTCTGGTACCATTGAATCGAAGCAGCTGTGTTACTTTGCGGAAGTCCATGACAATGAATGAACCAGAAGTTTAATTCGCTATAATCCGCCACAGCAGACAAATCCATGCGGTACAGTGCGTGTCCTTCACCAATAGCATGCGAACAACAATTTTGTTGATTGAATTTACAATCGTGCATTGTCGAGTCGACGTCTCCTGGGGATTCTCCGGTTTCGGAGTGAAGCGTGCGTTGGGGGTGATTTGGAGGATTTGTGTGGTGTGGTGCTGTGCCGGTGCGAATTGCTGGGTGGTGGGTGTTCGCATGCTATTGGTGAAGGACACGCACTGTACCGCATGGATTTGTCTGCTGTGGCGGATTATAGCGAATTAAACTTCTGGTTCATTCATTTTTAATTCTGGACTCGGGTACCAATAGAAAGCCACATTATTTGTGAGTGTCATAGGCTTTAAATTAACACGAAAAATTAGGGAATTCCCGTGGGAATTTAAAAAACTTATTTCACGCGGACGAAGTCGCGGGCATCTGCATTCTGCTAGTATAACTTATATAGAAAAGACATATAATACTTAATATACTTTGTACAATATTAGATATAAGTTCGAAAGCTTTTAATTAAGCTAATTGTGACCGTTCCTGAGCGAAGAACGTTATTTGTCGGTCCGTATCCATTCATTATTCAGTGTTCCCGAACGTACCTACGAGTACGCCCTGACCCCTGACCACGGGAGATACGCGACAGCTTCACAAAGACCGGTCTTATCTGTGGTTTTGCCTGTGTTGCGAATGAATAAATTGTTTATTTCTTACATCATACTTCCAATCGATACTAATATTAAAAATGCGAAAGTGTGTCTGTCAGTCTGTTTGCTGCGCTTTCACGGCTCATCTTTTCAACCGATTTTCATGAAATTTATATAGGTATGTACTTAGGTTTGAAATTTATAAAGGTATAGAGATAGGTTACATCCCGGGGAAGGAAGGGAAACAAAGACTCTTTTTTTCATTTCAAACATTTTCCCTCGTTAAAAAAAGTTGGGAACATTTTGACTGGGCCTTTGATTTCGTTACTCAGTTGTCGTTTTTGGGGTGTTCTTAATTACGTATACCCAAGCGTGACTAAGCGGTGCGGTGGTGAAGGCAAAGAAGGTAATTACCCCAGTTTTAACACCTCTCTTTACTGACAAGCCTTTTATGGCGACCCCAACATGTTTTTTAGGCTATGACTGTTTATAGGCGGAAGCGATTTAGTTTTTATTTTCTATATAATTTAAGTGAGCAAGAGTCAGATTGGGTTGGTACGTGAGTTGTGACTACCAGTCAGACAGTCAAACATCATGAGAAGCTCTCAATCGCTTAATTAATTATTATGTTAATTGATGCTCTACAGCGTGTAAAAAGTAATTTAATAAAACAAAAAACCCGACTGCTTGGATACCAAAAAGTATAAAACAAGACATGTATTGAAGTATTTCATTATTATCAATTTACATCGTATAATAATATTAATAAAATTTATCAAGGCGCAGTCGCACGTTAAGGTAAATGTTAGCTATTGGACGTGCGACTGCGCCGTGATAAATTTTATTAATATTATTATACGATGTAAATTGATAATAATGAAATACTTCAATACATGTCTTGTTTTATACTTTTTGGTATCCAAGCAGTCGGGTTTTTTGTTTTATTAAATTACTTTTTTATTTCAAACTTTTTAGTTCAGTATTTATTGTAAACAGGCGACGTTTTTTCTGCCCGAAGTTGTACCAAAGGTACTATTATAGATTTTGTGGTAGCATTTTAGAGCATGTGAATAAGCAGCGGATTCATTTATTCGTAATGACTACCATGGTGATCACCATAACCATCATCAAATTTGCATAATATGTTATAATGCTAATATAAATTTGGTTTGGTAAAGTTCGTGAATCTGCTATTTTTTCGACAGAGAGAGTGAATTAATTTTCGAGAGTCCTATCGCAGCGACGCGACGTCACGAGACCTCGGCATTTACCGCGTCCAATCGCTTTCGTAAGCCAATGAACGTCGGCCACTTACGAAAATGCCCGTGAACAATGCAAAAAAAGTATTTTCAAAAACACAATTTGTACGTATTTAGTACGTAGCAAAGTCGGAACCAATATTTTAATAGACATTAAAAATTTTAGTCGTAAGTTATGTAAGTCGAATATGCGCTGCATGTGGCATTGATGAATTTATTGATTTTTTGACTGATCGATCGAAGGAGTACAAATCATCAAGTTTTTTGAGACTGGTTATGTCGTCACATTAAGCTTTTACAATGATATTAAATTACTACCGTAATATTATATTGTGAGAGTAGGTACGCGCCCCACCTTCACCCTTTTCTATCCGCTGCCGGCCGCGTCATTTTCTGTTGAACGTTACTGTATTTCTATGATATCTCATAAAATATTCATCTAAATTAAATGGTGTACAGAGCAATTTTTATCTTAATTAAATACTGAAGATGACGAACATATTTATTTTGATAAGGATTAATACTATGTCGGTAAAAACACCTTCACAAGTAAAGCATAGTTTTAAACCAAGTTTGAAAATCATAAAAATGTTTATTGTTAGTCAGCCTTAAAAGTTAGATATATGCTATCGCGGACTTTTTTATAGAACTTTTTAAGAGGAACTATTCCACCATACATTATTTTCGTGTAACTTTAACTATTTACTCAGCGCACGCAACGAAGCTCTCAGATGAGACGATTCTTTCCGACTGAATTCACATTATTGCAATTTTCGTAGGGATCTCTTATTTTTTTTAAAATGAAATATGGCCTATTTTACATGTTAATAATGTAGCTTTCTATAAGTGATATAATTTTTAAAATCGGTTGAGTAGTTTTTGAGATAATCCAAATCTTTTCTCTTTATAATAGGTATCATACCTAGTTTGATAGATAGATGATTTATGTAGGAACTTTAAACATTTCCTTTGAAACCTCGTAAATCCTAAATTATCATTTAAACGGAAAAATGGTTTAAGGAACCTAGGTGTGATTTTAAAAGACCTATCTAACGATACCCCACTTGCCTATAGCCTATCGACTTTCATTTATTAATTGGCTTCTAGTGGACGCCATTTTGTTTTTCTCAAATTCGGCCTCCATAGTGACACTCGGAAGATTAAAACAAATCTAGTGGTGAAGTACTATCAAAATCGGTTCAGCCGTTTTTTCTGTAGTGCGACACAAAGGATTACAACCTTTGAAACCTCGTAAATCCTGAATGATCATTAAAATGAAAAAATGTTCATAGAAACCTAACTCTGATTTTACAAGATCTATTCATCGATACCCCACTTGCCATAGTTTATTGACTTTCATTTTTAAATTTGTTACAATATGGCTTCTAGTGGGCGCCATTTTGTTTTTTCTCAAATTCGGCTTCCGTTATAACACTCGGAAAATTAAGACAAATCTAGTGGTGCAAGTATCATCAAAATCGGTTCAGCCGTTTTGTCTGTAGTGCGACACAAAGGAATACACTAAAAATGAACCTTTGAAACCTCGTAAATCCTAAATGATCGTTAAAATGAAAAAATGGTCTAGGGAACCTAACTCTGATTTTACAAGACCTATTCATCGATACCCCACTTGCCATAGTTTATTGACTTTCATTTTTAAATTTGTTACAATATGGCTTCTAGTGGGCGCCATTTTGTTTTTTCTCAAATTCGGCTTCCGTTATGACACTCGGAAAATTAAGACAAATCTAGTGGTGCAAGTATCATCAAAATCGGTTCAGCCGTTTTGTCTGTAGTGCGACACAAAGGAATACACTAAAAATGAACCTTTGAAACCTCGTAAATCCTAAATGATCGTTAAAATGAAAAAATGGTCTAGGGAACCTAACTCTGATTTTACAAGACCTATTCATCGATACCCCACTTGCCATAGTTTATTGACTTTCATTTTTAAATTTGTTACAATATGGCTTCTAGTGGGCGCCATTTTGTTTTTTCTCAAATTCGGCTTCCGTTATGACACTCGGAAAATTAAGACAAATCTAGTGGTGCAAGTATCATCAAAATCGGTTCAGCCGTTTTGTCTGTAGTGCGACACAAAGGAATACACTAAAAATGAACCTTTGAAACCTCGTAAATCCTAAATGATCGTTAAAATGAAAAAATGGTCTAGGGAACCTAACTCTGATTTTACAAGACCTATTCATCGATACCCCACTTGCCATAGTTTATTGACTTTCATTTTTAAATTTGTTACAATATGGCTTCTAGTGGGCGCCATTTTGTTTTTTCTCAAATTCGGCTTCCGTTATGACACTCGGAAAATTAAGACAAATCTAGTGGTGCAAGTATCATCAAAATCGGTTCAGCCGTTTTGTCTGTAGTGCGACACAAAGGAATACACTAAAAATGAACCTTTGAAACCTCGTAAATCCTAAATGATCGTTAAAATGAAAAAATGGTCTAGGGAACCTAACTCTGATTTTACAAGACCTATTCATCGATACCCCACTTGCCATAGTTTATTGACTTTCATTTTTAAATTTGTTACAATATGGCTTCTAGTGGGCGCCATTTTGTTTTTTCTCAAATTCGGCTTCCGTTATGACACTCGGAAAATTAAGACAAATCTAGTGGTGCAAGTATCATCAAAATCGGTTCAGCCGTTTTGTCTGTAGTGCGACACAAAGGAAATATACATATATAGACTGATGAACACATAACCCTGTGCGTTCCGCAGTCGGGTAAAAAGAGGGTTTAATCATGCCCGCGTGAAATGGTGACAAGAATTTTGGCTCCATTACCGCTTTTAAGTATGCTCCTGAAAAAAGCTTATTATATTGTTATATTATGTAAATGATAAAAGAGCATAAATTTGACTCGCTCCAGCAATGCCTAGGACTGCGGTTTATATGTATGTACATATTGATGTGACTTTATATTAATTATTCTTTTCAAAATAAAAACCGAGTGTCTTGCTGGTACTTCTTGGTAGGAATGTCATTCCGAACCAGTCGTAGATTCGCTCCACGATTCAAAAGCATTTTTAAAAGTTTATTTGGAAAAAAAACATTTGATTTTTGAGTTTTTGAGCTTCCGCTTGTCTACGTTTAATGTATACGTGTACTAATGTAGGCGTAGCACATGCGGGCCATAATTACAGAAATGTTTATTCGATTTGTGACACGACAGTTCCTGCCTGTGACGTGTTTAGTGTGCAGTTTGCGGCTCGCTGTATATTACCATATTGCACATTATAGTCGCGGGTAGGATTAGCTTAAAACCGAAAAGACAGTACAGATCAGCCGGTTAAGCCGAAATTTTCGATAAAAAGACCGGACATCCTAAATTATTAAGGATAAGAACTTCGTAGTAATAAATATTAATGCAACAATTTTTTTTAAATGTTAAACCAGGCTAATTTAATCTCAAATTATTCTGAAATGACAAGAAAAAAGAATGAATCAGTCTTATGTTAAAATTCTAATTTATTAATGGGACTTTTTTCTGACACGGCTTTGTGACGATTTCGTTACTGGCCAAAATGTAAAAAGCCTGACAAATCACAATAACTGGCAAGCTGGAAACGCATTCAAAAAGAAAGACTATGTCCGGGTTTATCCGGACGCCTGGCTACCTTAGTCGCGGGCATGGTTAGGCAACAATAACAACAAATAGGCATTTATGCATAGAAATTGCTCATCAATAATGCCTCGGTGGCCGCGCTGTTTGATTACTGCCTAATTGAAGCCTGAATATCTCAATCACTGACGCCTCTATTCCAAATTTAGATAAGTATCTAATTAGCCAGTGAGCCACTACTTATTGAAGTCGAAGTAGGTAGTTCCACAACAATTTTTGATGACCTCCCTGGCGCAGTGTTGAGCGCTGTTTTTTTACAGCCACTGAGTTAGAGAATAGGGGGCTGCAGGGCCTACGCAGGAAACTCGAAACAAACGCCGGAAACAAAATGTCATAGCGTAAGACGTGTATATAGAAATTATCTCCGACTGAGGTTGTATCGTGTATTATCATCTATTTCCACATACTTTTCTATGGTGGCAGACCTCTCCTCTTCAGTACGTAGATACGTTCGTATAGTACGTTCTACGCGGGATGTTGTTTACGATAAGGCTCCCTTCCTGTGCGGTTCTTATGGCTCCAGTACACATTAGCCAAGCGTCCAAAGGCTGTTTTAATTTCGGAACTCCTCAACAGGTAATAAGAAATCAACCGTGATAGGTACACAGGTTAGAAGTAGATTGTTAACCATACATACTACTTATGTAAAGACTGTAGGACAAGCACAGAAAAAACGTTTTTCCGTGGCCATAAGGTGAACCCGTATGAACACGTTTGAAATCGGGGCGGGTCAGTTTCGTGAATATATTGACCGAATTTGTTGGGTTAATGTGTGCAGGGATCTTTATAAGAGGAACAAACAGTTTGTTAGCTTAATACGAATTTACAAGACTTTTAGCGTCCATTTCCACGGGAAATACGCTCATTTGTAGGGAGTATTCACGTTTTTTATTTCTTGGTAGGCCTGTAGAGCCTTTTAAGATAGATATAGAGAGATAAAAGAAAGCTCTTTTCTATGAAACATTCAACAAATAGATAACAAGATTAAAATTTCTAGGAAGATCTTGATAACTAAACACAGCTTTTTTGAAGAAATATTTGATAATATCCAGAATTTATAATTAGTAATTTAGTCATTTATTTATTGATAGCTTTCAAAAATTAAAAAAAAAAAAAAAAAAAATGTTTTACATACTAATACAATGTTCTTAATATGAGCAGTTAGCATATGGACATGAGGCCCTGTCAGGGCGTTGCTAAATGTTAACATTATTATTTGTTATATCTAATTATTATCATTAATTTATTTAGCACATAATAGATGACATATACAATATACCTAATTAAGAATATGTTAAAACATGTGATAATAATTTACATATTTTTATATTTAATTTAATTTAATTTAATGGATCGTTTATTATTTTGTGAATAAGTTGTGAATGGAACATTTTGTATGAAAAGCTTAAAGCTAACTAACTATTTAGGTAGGTAATAGTAGGTACTTACTTACCAAGATTAAGAGACCATTGGTTTTAGACTTAAAAAATTAAAACATGATTCCTCTGACCATTTTTTTCAAGAAAGGCGCCACTCGCGTCTGTTTGTAGAGTTATTAAGTTTACTAAATGTCATTGGTTTGTGACCTTATGCCAAATAAGAACAACCGTTAGGTACTTTTTGGCACGATGAAAGCTGGCCTGGAAAAATCGTACGTGACAAAAACGCGTTAAACTCTATCTCTGTTCTACTAGTAAGTATAGATCATGCAGGAGAGACGGAGAGTACCTGTTTGTAAATATTTTAACGCTTTCAAGAAGCTCTGTAGCTCATCGAGAAAGAGCCGCGTTATGGGAAATATGTCGCAGGTTCAAATCCGACTCACGACATCTATTACTTTTCTAGTATATTATAGTTTATTTTAAATTGAATACTTTTTTTTAAGTTATAATTCTTTCGGAGTGTCTACCAACAAACGTCGTCGTGTCGTCGATAAACAAAGTGCTATGAAATAAATAAAAGGTCTGTTGTAAAATGGAAAATAGTTAGTGAACGAAAAGCAATTGTTTTCGAAAAAATATAAATGCCGCTAATTAAAAATCCATTAAGTGGATGCTTCAGCATTGCAATATTGAATTTTGCGAAACCGTTGACGATGCTTTTAAATGGCTCGAACAGCGACATAAAATTTCAATGCAGTAAATCCTAAGATGGTAAATGGATTGGTAGTGCGAAAATAAAGTTTATATTTTCTGGAAAGACCAAATTTTATATTTAGACACCCATAGGCCATAGGAACATACGTAAGTAGTTGCTTTCGATTCTTTATTAAATGTTTTTATAAAGTGAATCGACTTTAAAAGCAGACTTTTTGAACGCGGTTAAGGAAAGGTACTAAGGAAATTCACGATATTAATATAAGCCTCATATTTAGGTATTTAGTAGGTATATATCCGTATTTCCCAGTCGTATCCAAGATTTGGGACCCTGAGACGGTTCATGCTCGTCGCGGACTGTGCCGCTGGTTTTTAGTGGGTATTCTGGACGCGAGTTACATAACCGCTTATTAGTGAGTCCCACATAACCGCCTAGTGCGGTATGCGTAAAAGCATTTTTCCAGCGATAAAAAAAGGTATATATCCGTATGGTTTGGCACCGTCTTAGAAAACTATCTATGATGTAAGTTTTGGTATATTGTCATGGCAGGGTCGGGGCACAGGCCCCGTATAAAATAAATATTGGTGTTAGCTTTACCTTAAGGTTGAAAGTAAAAATGAAATGTTTTATTTTATGCTCTTATTTTTCGTAATTTTTGACTAGTTTAAGCAGGCGGCTTCCCTCAATCCACTAGGATCCACTTTTTGGATCCACCAGTGGATCGAATAGGACTCTGGTATCTAGTCTTGGGTTTCGTATATCATTGGCGAAGAGGATAATTTCAAAAGCATTTTTAAAAAACTCAATTAGGTAAGTGTGGCAGTTAAATGCAAATTGGCACGTAAAAAAATTTAAACCAACTCTCTAGTCAGTCAAATCCAACCCAATCCAACCAGAGTCGAACTCTAGAACGCAAATTAGCCCTCTAGGGTTATATTTCTTACTACCATCTTTTAGAGCAGTATTATATTGAAGTGTCAGTTTTATATAAGGAAACCTTGACGTCCCTAAAATAAGGATTATATAATTCTGAAACAAGAGCGTTAATAATATTAAAATAATTACAGTTTGCTGGGTCAGTCTGGAAAATAAGGATATAATTTTATAAATCCTCTGAGATTTTTGTCACATAATTAAAAATAGAGTTATAAAAGTAGTAAAATGGCGTTGCCTATTCTATCGACTTATTTTTGTATACGAAGTAGGTAGGTAAACGTGTCTTTTAATTTCAAATGGTAATTATGTCAGAGAATTTTCAGAGGTATTTTCAGCTTATCTTTTGAATGTTTATTTTATGTCAGGTGGGCAACTAGCTTTACGCCTGCACTAATGAAAGTTTCCTAAAACAATACTTTACCAATGCAAACTATAAAATAATATTATTTTTATCCCATAATACCTACCTAACAAAATTAGGTAAGTATTAAGGGATAACGTTATATTAAGTTTATCATAATATTATTATGAATGAAAATCTGTGTTCATATTAATCGCGAAAGTCTATCTATCTGTCCATTAGTCTATCTGTCCCTATTTCCAGGGTCCATCCATTTGACGACGGATAAAGGCTATTTTTTAAAGATTTTTCAAAAACCAAGTCACGTGAATCCTCTTATTCATCTTTAAACTAGATATCAGCTATTTTCCGTGGTGTCACATTATGCTGAGCCTGGACCGGTTTTCGGTTTGTGCCTTAAGAGGATCGTCTAGTTGTAAATAATAGGGGGGGGGGGGGGGGGGATCTAGATTCTAGATCTTGTTTAGATCGTTGAGGTGCAGCAGGTGTGATTTACCTCTTTAGGTAGATATGCTTGTTTATGCGTGGCACGGCGTGCGTTGGAAATAAATGTATTTTCTTTCTTTTCTTTCAAATGAGAATAAAATCAGTGGGACAAAACTGAGTCGTTTCTTAGAATTTAAGCCCATTACTTTTTATTTAACTACTGAATCCCAGCGTTTTCCCATTTGTTATGGGA
Organism: Erebia ligea; assembly: GCA_917051295.2. NCBI lineage: Eukaryota > Metazoa > Arthropoda > Insecta > Lepidoptera > Nymphalidae > Erebia > Erebia ligea. Next base: position 9,160,947 of record OU785241.1, read on the forward strand.
CAACGAACGGTGGGTCAGGCCCTTTTCATGCATTATGAGGGTCTCTCAAACAAATGCCGCCAGTATAATTCTCTCATTGGCCCGTTTAGTTGTGTGTTCCACTATTTCGGCAATGGGTACATTTATTGTGACATTTTAGGGACAAAGGGCATTCAATACAAAAGGGTTGGTGCGAAAAATAGACTGAGGTTAACGAGTTTAAGGTATTATACCGTTGACTGTATGGCTCCATTGCTACGTTAGATAATAGAAACACTAAAACAAGGGTAAAAAAGGTACTATATAAAAGATATAGATATATAAGAACACTATTTTGCCACGCATATAATTTTAATAAGGCTCTGTCATAGCGTAAAATCGGAGTTAGATATAGCAGTGTATCTATTAAAATCTTTATATCTAAGGTTGAAATCTTCTCGTATGGAGCGTTATACTTATTTTGACTTTACTTAGGGTTAATAGCGTGACATAAATCTGTCTCGTTTTAACTTAAAGTATATCCGACCGTAGTCTAAGCCTAGTCTAATGCCTAGATAGAAATCCTCCCAAATCTAGGATCTAGCATAGCTAGATCTTAGCTATGCAGTGACGTTAATATGATAACATTTTACCTGTTTCACTGTATCCAGTCTTACCTACGGTTGATTGGATATAGTGACAAACATTGGATCAACTAGTCCCACGTAACACTGTATCCTGATTCTTACCAAAGGATAACCAAGTAATCCGGGGTTCAGTCAACAAAAACAAATGTGGCCCAATGGGTTTATGACTCAATAATAATATTTCTTGGGGTGCGATAGATAAACTGATTATTCTATTCGGGCTGTCTTTAGGGTTGCCACATTGCTAAAAGTTTTGGTGGAGATTTTTTATTTCATATTTTTGGCGCCGAGCGAGCGAGGCGGTTTCGGGAGCGTCTCGAAGCTGCCAAGGCACGCTTAGTCAACGACGCCAACTCCGCTAGGACCTTTACTGATGCCGATGACTCCGGTAGCACCTCTACCGCTGCTGTATAAAAGAATTTTAAACAAAATCGTTATCAAATATAATCGAAATAAGTTATACTAGATTAAATCCGCAATGTAATCAAATATCCAAATTTACAAACTTTTAAACGTCCAAACTTTCACATCATACTTAATATTATAAATGTGAAAATGTGTTTGTTTGTTGGTTGGTTTATTGGTTTGTCCTTCAATCACACCGCAACAGAAACGGGTCGACGTGATTTTTTGCATAGGTATAGTTGAGGACATAGAGAGTGACATAGGCTATTATCCCGAAAAATTGAGGAGACAGAGAAATTGAGAGAACGAAGTCGCGGGCATCAGCTAGTTTATAATATTAGTACCTATTCAGTGTCAGTATTGTATTAAAAAAGTTAGAACGAAGTCAATCTTGTTTTCATTTCAATCTTGAATACTATATACGACTCGCTGACATAGACGTTTCACGTTAAAACCAATGGCCGTGTGCCCAAACAGACACACCTTATCTGTACTATACATATTGTAAAGATAAATTTTCAAGTTGAGCTCGTGTGGCGCAAGCCTACCTGTGTAAATTCTTACAGCAATAGGAGCGTAATTTTGATTATGGCACTGAATAAGACTTTAAGATTTATTTTTGAATTTGGGCAGGTGGTTTGAAATGAAGACCTAAGTGAAACGAATGAACAAATGCAGCGATAAACAGCTATAGCATTTTGGCCAACGACTCATATAATTTTTTTTTCAAACAAACAGGGACATTTTTATTAGAGGTGACAACCCTAAATATGTGAAAACAAAGGGAAAAGTTTTATTTGTTTTGACGACCTTGTAGAAGGAAATGGGAAACTACAAAGTCACGAGGCACCTATATATTTTTCTTACAAAAAATAGTAGCTTCCCTTCAATTTTGTTTTGTAAACAAAGTTGAAGTAAACTGAAATAATGAATGATTTTATTCATCATATCATACTAATATTATAAATGCGAAAGTGTGTTTGTTTGTTGGGTTGTTGGTTTGTCCTTCAATCGCCGCAACGGAGCAACGGATCGACGTGATTTTTGGCATGGGTATAGTTGAGGACCTGGAGAGTGACATAGGCTACTTTTTATCCCGGAAAATTAAGGAGTTTCCGCGGGAATCAAAAAAACGTAAACCACGCGCACGAAGTTGCGGGCATCAGCTAGTAGACAATTATACGTAAAAATAATTACTAAAGAAAAGAAAAGAAAAAATATTTATTTTCCAATTTTGCCACACATGCCCTTACCTAAAGTGGAAATCACCTCTGGTTAACATTCTTCCGCTATTGTGTAGTTCTCTATAAAGTTCGCGAAGGTGTGTGAATCCGCATTTGGCCAGCATGGTGGACCATTGGCAAACCCTTCTCATTCTCAGAGGAAAAGCGTGCTTGGTATCTAATAGGTTGAAATAGTGATGATAACGTCTTTTTACAAGTGAATGACGCAGACTTAATATTCAAGTAAACTTTTAAAAGCGCTTTTGAGTCGAGTTAATCTAACTTATTGACAGACAGACAATTATTCTTTGTCCGTAGTGTGTTTTCGCTATAAAAAGTCTAGAACGTAAAAACGTTATCTACCTAAAAGGATTTTAAATAAATCCACGTGAATTCCGGTGAATTTGGGGCAGGTCAAATAAGTTATTTGAACATAGAAGTAACTTGGACTGAACTATTATTTCAGTACAAGTTCATACACGCATACATTCTAATTAACATGCACTCGCTCCATCGTAATTTCCTTAACATTCTATTGCCTTGAAACGTGTAGTAATTAAGACTACTCGTATGTTACCTCCGAGAATTGTGTTATAGTGTAGCTCCTGCTTAGTTTGTTTCGATAAGCTGGACAAAATGTTCATACGATATTATAAAATTAACCACCACTATCACCAAATCCCCCTATCCGATATCCTTCTTTGCCGATATCCCTATATCGGCAAAGACGTATTGGCAAGCGATTTAGCGTTGCGGCACGATGCCGTGTAGAAACCGATGGGTATGAGTATAATATAACTGCCGTACCTCTTACCCGTTAGCCCGCTACCATCTTAGACTGCATCATTACTTACCATCAGGTGAGATCGCAGTCGAAGGTTAAAAGCTCTTTATTTGTGAAATATTACTATTCATAGTTTTAACGTACTATATGATGCCCGCGACTTCATCCGCGTGGATTAAGGTTTTTTAATTCCCGCGGGAACTCCTTAATTTTCGGGGATGAAAAGTAGTAGCCTGTGTCATTTCCCAGAATGCAACTTATCTCTATACCAAATTTCACCAAAATCGGTTGAAAAGATGGACCGTTAAAGCGTAGCAGACAGACACACTTTCGCATTTATAATATTAGCATGGATTTCTTGCCTGACCTTTTTTACATAATATCGTATACACGAAGACCGCAACAATGCTTATTGTATTACAGAAACACAAAACTTGGTCTTTAGGGTTCTGTAGTAGCACAAGGAATCTTTTATATAGTACATTGGTCCAGCCCGTCTGTCTGTAACATCCATTTAAAAAAAAAATGTAAAATTTTAAATTTAGCACAGAGAAGTAGCTATATCCATTACATAGGCGGATATTTAACTGAATGTACTAAATGTACTGAACATTGAAAGCTATAATCGAAAAACTAAGATACGTAAAAGTATAGTCTCACAAACTTATCTAACCCGCTGACAGCGTCGCTAGTTTATATCTTTCTTTCTAATATATATAAATCTCGTGTCACAATGTTTGTCCTCAATGGACTTCTAAACCACTTAACCGATTATAATAAAATTCGCACACCATGTGCAGTTCGATCTAACTTGAGAGATAGGATAGTTTAATATTATATAGATTAGGATTATTAGTGCTACCCGTGCGAAGCCGGGGCGGATCGCTAGTGAAATATAAAATTTAAAAAAGAACATAACAGGCATAAAAATTAAATCCAATTTTGGCCACTGGGTCAGATAAGTTTGACGAACTGTATGTTACGTTTAGTTTATCCCGTAACGTTATCACTGAAGACATGCCTCAGACAACTTTTGTTAAAAAACAACCGTTGACATAATAATGATTGTTAAATAAAATGTTTATATTTGATTTTAATGTTATACTTTTTTTTAAAAAGAGCAACCTCCAAGTTTCTTGCTAGTTCTTCTCGGTGGGAATGTCATTCTGAACTAATAGTATAGATTCATTTGAAGATTCAAAGGCTATTTGAATAAAGAACACAACTACTACAGAACACTACCTTATATAGGTACCATAGGTCGGTACTTGCCCAGTTTCTGTTAATAAAAAGTGTTCATTCCATACCTTTACGATGTTTTCGGGTAAAATGTAGCTAGACGGGTTCTGTGTTTGCTCTATTTTCTGGAAAGGTCGGAATTATAAAGACCGAACTATATGGAGCGAACTGTGGCGAGGCGAAAATAGCTTGGTACAAAAAGGTTGGCTTGCAATTTGCAGGGAATTCGGCTTCCTGCTACATTTGTCTAATGTTGCATATGAAATGAAATGAAATTAATAAAAGAATTTTATTTAGGACAACTTGTGTCACTTATGATAAGGCGGGACTCTACCACTCTGCTTCAGAAAGAACATTCTACTGAGAAGAGCCGCCAAGAAACTTAACATATGCCAACTATTTTCACAGCTGTATACAAAAAACAACAACAATATATAGCACATAATATATTATAAAAGATCATTGATATTGTAAGCATTATTCTAATATGGCGTTCCCGCCAATGAACTGACTGAGTGAAATACATCGAATGGGTCAATCAACAGTTTAATTAAACTTTCATAAATAAATAAATTAACAATCCTTTATCTTTTCTTAAAATTCAATTCAATTGTAAAAGCAAAGCTGACAATATATACCTACGGTTATTTTAAAAATATCTACAACTATAGTTAGTATAAATATTTTAAAAATATTGTATTGTAAAAGTTTTCAAAAGTATTTCTAAAAAGGTAAGTATCGAGGAAGAAAAGTACGACACTTTTATGCAAGTAATTTAAAAATGTATTGACAGTCGATGCCTTTTTTTTTTGTTGACGGGGGGGGGGGAAATCTCCTTGAGATACCCAATCTCCGGGGAAGAGATCAGGTTATGTGGGATTTTTACCCACTAAAACCCCCCCGGTGGCCACCTTCTGCACATTATGAGAAGCTCCGGGAACTCTTAAGAACATGCGCCGGAGCTTCGCTTGCGCGACGCCTATTGAGCTCGTCCTTGGGGATATAATCCCCTTGACAGTCGATGCCTGCTTGGTTTAAAAGTTTCTACAGTTGTAGGTTTAAATCCGTTCCGGTTCTGACCTAGTTTCTGCTAAAATCTATGAATGTTTATACAGGGAGGGCACACTATTTACAAATAGATATCCGTTAGCGTAACTATAGTATAGAAACAACTAATTTATCTACACAGTACTAGCAGACAAACAAAAAACTCTAGTAAGTGTTGTATTTGACGACTTAGAAGAAGATTAAAATATAACTTTTGTAACGACTCCCTAGATGATCTTGTTAACACTAATCCCGTTTGAACGTCTATTTGGATGTCTAGACTGAAAAACGATCTCATTTCTGTTATTGAGATACAAAACAACATCAAGGTTATATCGTCGATGTGCATTGGTTTGACTTTGAAATGCTGGAGGGTTACTACCATTGCTTAGAGCCGTATTGTTTTAACATTGTTGATGTTCGTGTTTTAGAATTATAATACTTACTAGATGATGCCCGCGACTTCGTCCGCGTGGATTAAGGTTTTTTTATTCCCGCGGGAACTCCTTAATTTTCCGGGATAAAAAGTGTCTAAAGTCTATGTCCTTCCCCGGGATATAACCTACCTCTATGCCAAATTTCAGCAAAATCGGTTGAAAAGGTGGGCCGGGAAAGCGTAGCAGACAGACATACAGACAGACACACTTTCGCATTTATAATATTGGTATGGATTTTATGGACGTCAAGGTATCGTACTAATATTATAAATGCGAAAGTGTGTTTGTTTGTTGGTTTCTTGGTTTGTCCTTCAATCACGCCGCAACGGAGCAACGGATCCCCTAGGGTACGAGTGACCCCCTAGGGTAACCTAGCATGATATATCTAAATACCTTTAATAATAAGGTGACCTAGCCTATGTTATGGACTATGTCGTAGCTTATTCAAGCATATAATTTCATGACGAAATCTATGCATTAAATATCCTTTTCTCTCCTGAATAATTCACCAGTCTTTAATGATTTCGGCATATACGAATGAAAAGGCGTTATTATGTTAATATGTGGGAGTCTGTACCACAGAATTTAGAATAGGTACAGAAGTATTATAGGGTGTTACATTGTCGCAGTGAAACATCAGTAGGTACGTTTTATTGTAGAGATTACTTCCGTTCCGTTGCTTCCGTTTTCCCCTCCTCTTTGAATATAGGTCTACCTTCAAATCAAGAGTGAATAGGCTGTAGGCATCTTCTAACCACCACTTGCAAGCAGGTCTGTTTGTAGCCAAGCGCTAGCCTATAAGTACGAGTAAATTCAAAAACAAAGAGACGAATATTTGCCTAGCGTAGGTACACGTTTAACTTTTTGGGTGCTAGAGACACGACGGCTTTTTTTGCATGGGTGAGTTTATACACGTAAAGGGAAGACATGCGGTTGGGTTGAATTCGTTAAAACTTGTGAGAGCATCAAATAAATATTATAAATGCGAAAGTTTGGATGGATGTATGGATGTGTGGATGTTTGTTACTCAATCACGCTCCAACGGCTGAACGGATCTGGATGAAATTTGGCACAGAGATAGATTATAGACTGGAATAGCACATAGGCTACTTTTTATCCCGGAAAATTAAAGAGTTCCCGCGGGAACCGAAAAACCTCTATCCACGCGGACGAAGTCGCGGGCATCAGCTAGTAATATATAAAACGGTCACGCTGGTAATGTAATGCTGAGCCCGTTAGAAAACTAGATGAACCCAACTTTAGGGGTCCAAATCGAATCTTTTTGTTTTCTCTATGCTTAGGTAGTCGAAGAGCACGTATTGATCCTAGTTATTATCTAGCATCAGATAATAGGCATTCAATTTAAGATTCATATACGTACTCGTTTTCGTAGAATGACTCGAATGCTTAAGGATCTGGTAACCCACCGCATTAGCGTCCCAAGAACACGCGCTACCAATCCTACAAATATATTATATAACTAGATGATACCCGCGACTTCGTCCGCGTGGATTCAGGTTTTTAGATTCCCGCGGGAACTCCTTAATTTTGCGGGATAAAAAGTAGCCTATGTCCTTCCCCGGCCTTCTCTATACCAAATTTCAGCAAAATCGGTTGAAAAGATGGGCTGGGAAAGCGTAGCAGACAGACAGACAGACACACTTTCGCATTTATAATATTAGTATGGATAAAATTTGAAAATTTGGATGCTTGTAAGATTGTAAGTTTGGATGTTTGCTACTCCTTCACGCATCAACGATGGAACCGCTTTGGCTGTTTGGAATGGAGATAGCTTATTACCTGAATTAACATAATACAGGATACTTTTTATCCCGGAAAATACGAAGTAGTGGGCATTAGCTAGTATGTGTATACTTAATGGAAATGTGTCCCGAGTCTTTGCCATGGGCGATGCAAAATGCAGAGAGGAAAAGCTTAAAACCGTGGTTTCGATAATATTAAATACAGCGGATACTGCTTCTATCATACTAAATAATTCTTTATATTTTATTTTGAATTCTGTGTTCCCTACTTTCGTGTGCGTTTCAATAAAAATACAATTTGCTCACGTATTAAGTAAACTCTGTTACTTTCCACGAACAATTTTTCTGTGGAAAATGTGCGTGGAGAGGTCATTACGTTTCAATGAATACGTTGATAACGATTTTATATTTTATAAGCAATATTAGGTACAATTTGGGTTGAGTCGATCGGCCGAAATTAATAGTAACCCATATATTATAGAAGGCAGTTATTTTGTTACACGATTTATGAGGAGGTTCCTCTCTACGGAGCCATGACTATAACGGCTTGGGTACTTCATTGTATTATTTTTAAGGATGTTTTAAATCATATTCTAATACAAACAAATACTTTATACTCAATTTATTTATTACATGCAGGACATATTATAGGTGTCTCTTATGTGTTGACTCTACCGTCACCGTTCGGAAAGAAGATTCTACTGAGAAGAACCTTCAAGAAACCCAGCAGTTGCTCTTATTAAAAAGCAAGGTGCCTCTTATGAGTTGACTCTACCGTATGTATGTATGTATGTATATACTTTATTGTACACCACAGATATATACAATGAAACACGTTACAAATCAGAAAACAACAATGAGTAGGTACAATAAGGCGGTCTTATCGCTAAATAGCGATCTCTTCCAGACAACGCTAGGGAGAAAATGAAGAAGGGGATAAAGGGAGGTGGTGTAAAAAAAATAATAATAATAATATACTTAAATACTAATAGCTAAATAAACTAACCAATACCATATATATCATATTATGATAAACTAATATATACAAAATATAATAGACATAGGTACATAAGACTAAATAAACATACCAATAATTAATATATAAATAAATATAAGAAAGAAAACAATAAATATGTCGCTATTAATGATAACAAAGAGATAGGTAATGATTTTTAACGTCAATTTTAAACCTATTAAGGGTTTTAGCACGATGAATATGTGAGGGAAGTTCATTCCATAGACTGGCGGCCCTGAGTGCAAATGAACTTTGGAAATATTTAGTCCGACGCATAGGCACCTCAAGAATAAGTTTATCGGGCGAGCGAAGAACCCTATCTGGTCTATTATGTCCTAGATATTTAAACTTATCCTTTAAATAACCAGGAGTCATGGGATTGAACACTACACAGTACAGAAGAGAAACAATATGCAGATTCCGGCGAAATCGAATGGGTAACCACTTGAGCTTTGAACGAAATTCGGAGACGTGGTCATATTTGCGCAAACCAAATATAAACCTAATAGCTAAATTTTGAATTCGCTCAAGTTTATTTAGTTGGTCCTCGGTTAAATCAAGATAGCTTGCGTCCGCATAATCGAGAATAGAGAGCAGTAGGGATTGTGCTAACATAATTTTAGTAGGAATAGGAAGAAAAGAACGCAGACGCCTGAGTGAACCCATGGCTGCAAAAGTTTTCCTACTGACTTCCTTTAAATGATGAGACCAAGAGAGAGTAGTATCGAAATGTACACCAAGATTTTTGACGGTAGTACTCTATGGAATAATAACATTATTTAATGTAACAGGCGGAAGATTATCCCAGTCAACTCTTGAAATCATACCAGAGCCACCAATAATAATAGCCTGGGACTTAGAAGGATTTACCTTTAGACCATAACGCTTACTCCATTCATTGATAGCCGCCAGGTCACCATTAATAGTAGAAATAGCAATAGGTAGATCATCAAGATTTGACTGTGAATACACTTGGAGATCATCTGCATACATGTGATAGAGAGAAGTAATTTTCTGGGAAATTGAATTAATGAAAATTGCAAATAGTAAAGGCGACAACACACCACCTTGAGGTACGCCAGCCGTTATTTCACACCAAGAAGAAAACTTATCTTCAATGCGAATACGCTGCCGACGACCCCTAAGATAACTCTGAAACCATCCAACCACTGATGGAGATATGTTAATAGAACGCAACAAGATGTCAAATTCTACGGTATTGATACCGTCACCGTTCGGAAAGAAGATTCTACTGAGAAAAACCGGCAAGAAACTCAGCAGTTGCTCTTATTAAAAAGCAAAACCATTTAATTCCCCAAAAGCAAAATCTAAGAAATAATCTCGCATCCAAAAGTTTCGATAGAAACTTCAGTACAGCATCGTTCAACCTGACAGTACTCACAAAAGTATTCATATTTTATTACAACATCGTTCCCTACTTCGAAACTGTCAAACTTTTAATATTGTTACGAAACTGTTTTATTGTTTGGCGAGCCATTTAAATATTCGGACCAACAGGGATTGTTTCGTAATTCGAAAGTGACAGGTCCGGGGTTCGATCTCCGGTGGGGAAAATCAAGGAAATTATGGTTTCAGATTTGATAGGGACTTAGTTTTCTCTCTATCTCGGGATGCGTGGCCTAGATGTGTTGGTAAGCAACGTTGACATAAGGTTTTAACTGGATACCCCTAACAGATTAGCCCGTATATCTTAGACTGCATCATCACTTACCATAAGGTGAGATTGCAGTCAAGGGCTAACTTGTAGTGGATAAAAAAAGGTGGTAGCTAGCCACTGTCAAAGCCCCACCAGACCATACTCAGAGACAATTTAGAAATTATGAGTTCCCAAATTGCCACTGCTGGGGATCGAACCCGGGACCTCCCACTTGTAAGACCATAGCGCTAGGGAGGTCGTCAGGAACCGAGTTGAAAAGGAGAGTAGAGGACCGTATTTGGTTGCGCGTTTTCGAAAAGACCTTTGCCCACTGAAATGAACGCATGCAGGCAGGCATGCCATTACAATCCATCAGCCTGCATGCGTTCACTTCAGTGGGCAAAGGTCTTTTCGAAAACGCGCAACCAAATACGGTCCTCTACTCTCCTTTTCAACTCGGTTCCTGACGACCTCCCTAGCGCTATGGTCTTACAAGTGGGAGGTCCCGGGTTCGATCCCCAGCAGTGGCAATTTGGGAACTCATAATTTCTAAATTGTCTCTGAGTATGGTCTGGTGGGGCTTTGACCGTGGCTATATAGCTACCACCTTTTTTTATCCACTGCAAGTTAGCCCTTGACTGCGATCTCACCTGATGGTAAGTGATGATGCAATCTAAGATGGTAGCGGGCTAACCTGTTAGGGGCATGGCAGTTATATTAAACCCATACCCCAATTAATCTAATCTGGCCAAGGTAAGTAGTTGTATTGTTAAATAATTTCGATTCACCAGTTTTTTGTCCTTAATGCTTTTTCGCTGTAAAAGTAAACCATGATGCATTTCCTAAGTTTAGTGGTTTAGGGATTATTTGTATAACGCTATAACCGAATTCGTAACATTATTTTCTATTTTATTCAAAGTAAATCAGTTGTTGCATGTGTCACTGGAACACTCACAAAAGGTTGAAAGTCCTGAACCAAGAAGCAAGGAGTGTACGCAACACGTGTCTAGTTGACTACGCAACAAAGGCATATCAGAGAAAACAAAGGAACACTAAGCACAATCTAACGAGATACGCGTACAGTCGCTCAATGGAGACGACTAGACAAAGCAACTCTTTTTTTTTATCCACTATAAGTTAGCCCTTGACTGTGATCTCACCTGATGGTAAGTGATGATGCAGTCTAAGATGGTAGCGGGCTAACCTGCTAGGGGCATGGCAGTTATATTAAACCCATACCCCTATTCGGTTTCTACACGGCATCGTAGCGGAACGCTAAATCGCTTGGCGGCACGTCTTTACCGGTAGGGTGGTAACTAGCCACGGCCGAAGCCAGGGAAAATTCAGCAATTATTAATTTCCAAACCCTAACGGGGCAACAGCGCTCAACACTGCGCCACGGAGGTCGTCAAACTGTCAACTCTGCGGGTTAACAGAGGCGTGACGCAAGAGTAACTGCCTGAACAAACCAAAATGACTTTTATATGGAAATATTGAATTTTAGTCTGTACTGAAGATTATCGGTAATGTCGGTTCTTCTACAAATGTGAAAGGTATTGAGTCACTGTATTATATTTAAACTGCGCACTAAGACTAGTTTCAACTAGCTTTTGCCTTTTTATTTAGTTTTACGCCCTTTATACTTTGAAAGGGTAAAACAACGCGCGTATAAATAAAAGATTTCTTCACAAACTGTGAAACTGACTTCATGAAATTGTAAATAAAAGTTGTTAACAGTTTTATACCTTCAGTTGAAGCTTAAAAGAAAATTAGCATTGTGAGGAGCGTCTTTCATAATTTTAATTTCGCATTTTACGTTCTTAAATTCTTTGTAGAAAAAATATTTTATTCATTTCACTTTTTTATACGGTCCAATCATAAAAAAATTGCGTATTCAAAATCATACGACTGTGTTGCTAATAATAAAATTAGACTGTATAGAAATTGCTCGAATGCTTTTTGCTAGAATTTCTAGTAACTTAAGTATTGTACATAAGTCGTAAGATTCGTTCGTCGAGGATATGTAACTGGTATCTAGATATAGTTTTGAATTCTTTAATTTTCAATAAGGTTAGGCAAACATGATTTAAAACCGTAGAGCATTAGTAGTTACTGAAATATAAAATAATAATGTCCTCCCGACCGAATTTCGGCCACGGCGCGGTGGCCTATCTCCAGAGAGATAAGCCATATGCGCGGGAGATATTATAGTGCACAAGTGTGTGCGCATACACAGGTGCATTTTTTGTTCCATTACTCTCATAGCCCGATGGGACGAAAAATCCGACACGACCGGAGATAAATCAGGCGCAGGACCGACGACTTTACATGCTCTCCAAGGCACGGGGGTCTAAAACCGCCAACTTCCTAACTCCGGGCTAGTGCTGAGCATTTCTTGTCAAAAACCCAACATTATTATGGCCCGACCCGGGACTCGAACCCGGGACCTCGTCGGCCGCAATCGAACGTGCTAACCACTAGACCAATGAGGCAGTCAACCTGAAAAATAAAAGACAGACTGGCCGACAAACGAACACAGTCGGAACATAAGGCGTGGAACGCTAAAAATTATATTCAGCATTATAATATGGGAAAACTTGTTAGTATTAAATTGTAGGTATATACAATTGAAGAAAATGTCTTCCAAAATAATACAACTTCCTAATAATAGAAACTAATACCAAAATAGTACGAAAAAAAAAACCGGCCAAGTGCGTGTCGGGCCACGCGCAGTGTAGGGTTCTGTTGTTACGCGGACATTTACAAGTTGATCGACTATAACCATCGTACTATTCTGTGCTATAACTCTTAAACTTGTAAAGCCTACTTAGCTGTGAAAGTTTGCCTACAAACTTCGTTAATAGTAGATTAGTAGCCAAGGGCTGTAAGGCATCAATTGCAGCCCGAGATAGGCAGCGACGAGCGCAGGGAGGGCGCCTATAGTTCGAGGGTGCAATTGATGCTTACACCCGAGCTAACTACTCTGCTTTACATCTCGATTGTGAGGTAAAGTAGGTCCTTATTACCCCCAAATGGAGCTTGTAGGTGACCAATTAGCGTTCGAGGGTAATAATGTAGCTAGAAAAGCCCGAGGGCGGTAAGTAATTAAAAAAAAACTCTTCACTCTTTCAAAAAGTTCGCGTACATCTAAACATCATACTTTTTTTAATTACTTACCGCCCTAGGGCTTTTCTAGCTACATTATTACCCTAGAGCGCTAATTGGTCACCTACAAGCTCCATTTGGGGGTAATAAGGACCTACTTACCGAATATGAGAGATGTAAATATATATTACTGTCCTGAATTTTTTACACATCCAAAAACAACTGTTTAGCTGGAAGAGGGGGGGACACTTGACTCGAATAAAAAATTGCACTTTAAAGCCTGATATTTCGTAAACGTACTCCTGAATCGAAAAACGGCTTTCACACACCCTATATATTTTTAGGCGACCTATACAACTACACCCCACATGGGATAGACGAGAATAAAATCCTTCCCACTTTACTTGCAAGGAAGGTATCAAGGAAGGTACCCTAAAAATATTTTTTTCTACATTTTATTCTACCACTTTGTTGACTTGATTAATTAATATATACCCATGCCCAGCTTTCTAGTACATAGTGTCTTTGAGCTAAGCCGCGGACAGACAGCCAGACGAACGGATATGGCGAAACTATAAGGGTTCCTTGTTGAGTACGGAACCCTTAAAAGTATCTGGGATTAAAAACGTCTCTCAGTCCGGGATATTATCGTGAGTGCTCTTTTCTTTAGGCGCGAAGATATTGTCGATCGTGACACGAATGTGGAGCATGGCATGTGGCTTCGTGAGCTAGGAATTGACCTTGGCGAATTCTGAGTTGCTTTGAATGTAAAAAGCCGTACGAGTATGTATGGTAGCGCTGACATCCGGTAAGAATATTTAAGTTCTTTAAACCAGGGATGTTACGGAGCTTCGATTCCGATTCCGATAAGTCGGAACTTCCGATTATTATTACACTTTCGGTTCCGATTTCGGTTCCGAAACTTTTTAATCGGAGGTTTTAATCGGAGGTCGAATAGCAAATAGAAATTTAAACGATAAAAGGTTATTTTATAATTAAAATGAAAAAAGGTTGACTGAATGTTGTTTTTATGTGTCCTTACTTAAATGAAAAATATCTCTCTTATGACCACTTCTGACTCTGCCTCTGACTCCGACTCTGCCTCCGACTCTGGTTCCGATTCCGGTTCCGATTCCGATAAATCAAATTTAAAAACTCCGATTCCGACTTCGGTTCCGATAAAGTTACCTCCGTTACATCCCTGCTTTAAACAATAATAATTATTTATTATTAAGCCCCATGGCTTAGCCATGCTATTCAACGAGGTAATAGCGCCAGTGTTTTGGGTTTATCAGGTTTATCAATTCTTTCAAGCATTCATGGAAACACTAATAAGTATTCTTCTATTGTATATTACTACTTCCCTAGTTATTTTACAATAAAATAGGAACAAATTCTATGGTGTTCTAAAAATAGGACTCCAGAAATTAAATGGCCAAGAATTGTCGTTTCCTCAATCATGCAGCGTTAAGAGCTTTTGAGCGCTTTTAAGATCGGGTATTTCTATCTATTAGCTAGTAATATATTATAACCGGCCTCGGGCCATAGAATAAAGATGTAACAGAAGGTCCTCTCAATAAGAACTACCACGTACCACCACCCCACCTACCACCCATTAACGTCCCAGTGCTGGGCACAGGCCTCCACTCTCATAGGAGAAAGGGAATTAGAGCTTAGACCCACCACGCCGCTCCAATGCGGATTGGCGGGCTTTAACGACTATTATCATGTTAGTGATAATAACCGGGACCGACGGCTTAACGTGCTCTCCGAGGCACGGGGTGAAACACCGCCAACTTCCTAACTCCGGGCTAGCACCAACTATTCCTACCTATTATTTCCTAGTTATTATAACTAGTACATATAATAGGATTGGATACCTATTCAGTGCTAGTACTGAGAATTCCTAGTCAGGAAGACCCAACACTTAAATAAGGCCCGACCCGGACTCGAACCCGGGACCTCGTCGGCCGCAGTCGAACATGCTAACCACTAGAGACCTACGCGGATACCACGTACAATAATTATTACAATCCATTTTTCCTTAGCTAACTAAGATCTATAGAGCATAATATGTTTAACTTTGCTTAGACTTGAGGAAAAATTAACAATAAATAAAGTCTGATTTACATATAATACGATCTCAAAGTTAGGCCGAACGTGTAGGTATAGACAGCGTATAGTGAGTGGACCTTCTGTTATTTCTCTATTTTGTGCTCGGGCTTTGTTCGTTTTTCAATGAAGGCAATTCTAGATAATAGGCGCATGCCTGCTAAGACCCCTATTGTTTAGACTAAGTCCAGTTTCTGCCAGTTCAGTTGTGGTCTGCTTTGCTGGACTTTTCAGCTTTATTATATATATTCGTCCGCGTGGATTGATGTGTTTTGGTTTCCACGAGAACTCTTTAATTGTCCGCGATAAAAGTAGCCTATGTGCTATTCCAGACTAAAATCTATCTCTGTGCTAAATTTCATTCAGAGCCGTTCAGCCGTTCTGGCGTGATTGAGTAACAAACATCCATCCATCCATTCATCCACCTAACCATCTATCCAACCAAACTTTCGCATTTATAATATACTAGCTGATGCCCGCGACATCGTCCGCGTGGATTGACGTTTTTTGGTTTCCACGAGAACTCTTTAATTTTCCGCGATAAAAAGTAGCCTATGTGTTATTCCAGACTAAAATCTATCTCTGTGCTAAATTTCATTCGACCCGTTCAGCCGTTCTGGCGTGATTGAGTAACAAACATCCATCCATCCATTCATCCACCGATCCATCTATCCAACCAAACTTTCGCATTTATAATATACTAGTTGATTCCCGCGACTTCATCCGCGTGGATTAAGATTTTTTGATTCCCGCGGGAACTCTTCAATTTTCCGGGATAAAAAGTAGCCTATGTTCTTCCCCGGGTCTACCCCTGTACCAAATTTCATTGAAATCGGTTGAGCAGATGGGCCGTGAAAGCGTAGCAGACAGACAGACGGACAGAAAGACACACTTTCGCATTTATAATATTAGTATGGATGTACAGTACATATAGATTTAAAATAAATAAAATAAATAATCTTATAATATTAACGACTAGCTGATGCCCGCGACTTCGTCCGCGTGGATCGAGGTTTTTCGGTTCCCGCGGGAACTCCTTAATTTTCCGGGATAAAATGTAGCCTATGTGTTATTCCAGACTATAATCTATCTCTATGCCACATTTCATCCAGATCCGTTCAGCCGTTGGGGCGTGATTGAGTAACAAACATCCATACATCCATCCAAACTTTCGCATTTATAATATTTATTTGATTTAACGATAACGAATGATAGGAAATAAGGAAACTATAATAATCAACATCATGATCATCGTGTGCCCTCTTTCAAATGGTGTAGGTATGGCGGTAAAATCGCTAATACCCTTCATTATTTAAATGATAAATGATTTATTTATTTGTAGGACAACTTGTGCCAGTTATCATAATATGTCAAGACTCTACCACCAGTTCGAAATGAAGATTCTACTGAGAAGAACCGGCAAGAAACTCGGCAGTTGCTTTTTTTTAAAGGAAAAACTACTTCCTTGTCAAAGTCGTTTTTTTTCAGTTCCAGGTAAATTATAACGAAGTCGTGTCCACTCAGGGCCCGAATGCATACAATTCGCTCGCGTACTGATTCGCTCTTAATTTAGGTTGTAGGTACCTTTTTAAAAACATTAAGTTTTTAAGTACAACCTAAATTACGAATTATTTAATTTCTGACAGCTCATTAAATCGTAAATTCGACGTCAATCGCGCCGAAACGGGTTTTCCCATTTCCAAATTAGCTTTCATAGAAACCTTGTCACGAAACTTAACGAGAAAATTAATCTCGCTAAGTGAAAATAAATTACAAAGCCCTTTATTCCAATCCTTATGATTATAATTAGAGGCTAGAACTAAAATAGAAAATATTATTATTACACACTATTACGTTCTGGGCCCCAATCATGTAAGAATGGCCGATCAAACGTTAAAGATTTTCGTCAAAGTAAAATAAACCATAACTGGATTGAATTAGAGCTCAATTTCGTCTGCCCATTCTTATACGCTTAGGTATGTACGATACCCTAAACGTATAAGAATGGGCAGACGAAATTGAGCTCTAATTCAATGCTGTCATGGTTTATTTTACTTTGACGAAAATCTTTAACGTTTGATCGACAATTCTTACGTAATCGGGGGGCTGAATTACTATTTTTACAAGTCGCCGTTTTCAATATTGGTTGTAAAATCGCCCTCAGTTTCTCGCACACTTAGTATTTCAGTAAGTCATTTTCAGTATTTTTTTAACCTTATATTTGAATTTATATTGGCTCGTTTAAATACTGCCCTTTTTTAAATAAAAACTAAATATATATTTCAGTGTATATTACACACATTAATCTTAGCAAGCATTTTCATAAGACGCCGAGTCACTCACTGTAATGACGTATATAGGATTACCTAATGCTTTATTTATGGAAACTAATGACCATAACCATATACCATGAAGTATACCTACAAATACGTATGACCTTAATTACTATTCAACGCCTACTTATTATGTAGCAACATAATTTCATTATCTATACCCCCGAAGGGGTGAAATAGGGGTTGAAAGTTTGTATGAAAGTCCTTAATTTCTCAAGATATAGCCATGAAACTTGATATATGAGTTGCGGGTTGAAAATGAAAACATATGTGTTTCACAGTTTTTCAAAATTCCACCCCCGAAGAGGTGAAATAGGGGTTGAGAGTTTGTATGAAAATCCTTAATTTCTCAAGTTATAGCCATGAAACTTCATATATGAGCTGCGGGTTGAAAATGAAAACATATGTGTTTCACAGTTTTTCAAAATTCCACCCCCGAAGGGGTGAAATAGGGGTTGAGATTTTGTATGAAAATCCTTAATTTCTCAAGTTATAGCCATGAAACTTGATATATGAGCTGCGGGTTGAAAATAAAAATATATGTGTTTCACAGTTTTCAAAATTCCACCCCCGAAGGGGTGAAATAGGGGTTGAGAGTTTGTATGAAAGTCCTTAATTTCTCAAGTTATAGCCATGAAACTTGATATATGAGCTGCGGGTTGAAAATGAAAACATAGGTATGTGTTTCACAGTTTTTCAAAATTCCACCCCCGAAGGGGTGAAATAGGGGTTGAGAGTTTGTATGAAAATCCTTAATTTCTCAAGTTATAGCCATGAAACAGCATTTGGGCTTTCGTTAAAATATGAAGAAGTACGTGTTTCACCATTATAGGGGGATTATACCGTGGGATAGTAATATAGGCTACTTTTTATACTGGAAAATTAACTGAAAAACTTATTCCACGCGGACGAAGTCGCGGGCATCAGCTAGTTAAGAATAAAGTCACAAGTACACTTAATCAGAAGTGCGTATAATACTATTCGTTTGGAACAGTTTTAAAAGCAATAAAATTGAATACAGTCCACTCCAATGAATACATTTGCATATTTTTAATGTCCCACAGAAATTGTATCGTATAAAATGCAGTCGTAACGAATTTCAACGAAAATTTTATTTGAACGCATCGTCAGCGTCACCGTGAAATGTAATATTGTATTGGTAAAGTGCAGGGGGTTTAAACAGTGATATGATAACCAGAGATACGCAGAAATTACGGTATAAGTCAATAGCTAAACTTCTAGTAACTTACCAACCCTTCTACTTACCTAATAAAGTATGTGAAGTACTACCGTGGAAATAATGAGCTTTTTGGCAAGCGGTTTAAAAGTAAATGCTACCAACATTTTCTGTTCATGACGAAACGATGTTACTAATCATGTTACCTACAGAGGTAAGTACTATTTTTTTTCTTTTTTTAAATACACGACAAGTTTAGCCCTTGACTTCGATCTCACCTGATGGTAAGTGATCATGCAGTCTAAGATGGTAGCGGGCTAACCTGTTAGGGGCATGGCAGTTGTATTAAACCCATACCCCTATTCGGTTTCTACACGGAACACTAAATCGCTTGGTGGCACGTCTTTGCTGGTAGGGTGGTAACTAGCCACGGCCACTAGCCAGACCAGGGAAAATTCAGAAATTATGAATTATAAATTGACTCTGCCGGGAATCGAACCCGGGTCCTCCGCACGTTAAGACAACAGCGCTACACACTGCGCCACGGAGGTCGTCATACTAGGTACTATTGATGTCGTTAAACATCGGCTAAAGGTTTCCAATATCCGTATACGCTATTTCTCTCCATCAATCAGCTACGTTCAAAGGTAGTTTAAAATCACATTATGGTAGCGTTATACCAAAGCTTCGCATACCTTAAACTAGCTAGAACCGTTCCATTTTATAACGTTATTAGGCAGCATACTCGTGCCATTAGCTAAACTTATCAAGTCTTTAGAGCACAAATAGCAGGTGCCCGCGACTTTGTCCGCGTGGATTTAGGTTTTGATAATCTTGTTGGACCTTTTAAATATTCTCATAGAATCATAGCTTGTCACTCTCCAAATCCTCAAGAAACTCACGTTTATTCGTCAATCTGCAACCTGATTCAAGGACAAACTAACAAACAAAGTTACTCTTGCATATTTATATGGTTATAGACTAGAGAATATAACTTCACCTGTGATAGTTTTAGGCATTGACTTACCAATTCATTAGACGCACCATCGAAACGCAAAAAACGGCACGGTCAAATTGTGCACAAATAGGTATTCTGAACAATTTTCGCCTCAGTCGCGCATGAGTACACTAGGCGACAAAATGTCGTATGTGTCGAATTGTTATTACAAAATTGAACCCTAAATATAAAGCTATATGGTTGGTTTTTGTGAACCGTTTGGTGTCTCAGTCTATATTATCTATAGCTGTGTTTGTATAAGCGATTGTGGACGCTTTTTGAGTATTAATTTGTAGGTAATGTTGTATCCTTAGTTGGTAAATCGATGGTTTTAGGCATTTTGAATAATTATTATTATACTTACTCATCCTGTTTTAATTTCTCAAAATCTTTGGAAATCTGGAAAATATAATGTTTCTAGATCCAGTGCGTTGAGCTAGAGTCTAGATGTTCATTATGTAGGCAGTCTGTCAATCAGTCAGTTTCTAAAATATTATAGGATAATTTTTCATAAAAAAATAGAATAGGGGTATGGGTTTAATATAACTGCCATGCCCCTAACAGGTTAGCCCGCTACCATCTTAGACTGCATCATCACTTACTTACCATCAGGTGAGATCGCAGTCAAGGGCTAACTTGTAATGGATAAAAAAAAAAAAAAGATACGCGGCGAATTAAGAACCTCCTCCTTTATTAGAAATCGGTTAAGGAGTTGTGTTTATCCAGGCCTTCAAACAGGTCATACCGGCCCAGTCTATGAATAAACAAAATGCCATATGAAGTAGGTAGCTCGAAATATTTCAGCCGCTCGCAAATTCGTTGGCAAAAATTGGATTCTTCATCGTGTCGTTATAAAACCAATTTAGAAGTGATAGCCACTCCGGGCGGTGATGCTTCCGAGGGCCCTTACAAGTAATTTAGATTCAAAAATACTTTGTATGAGGGTAAAAATAAAATTTATATTAGGTAAACGATGTCCTCTGACATCGTCCTTGAAATAATTTTGTACTGTGACATTGACATGACACTTTTACGGGCATCGTCTACGACGTAAGTCAAGTGCGGGTTGGCAGACTTTACATTATTATTGGTCGCCTCACGATATTTCCGATTAAAATGCATAGATATGTTATAGACCTACATGCGTGTGGTGATGGATAGGGTTTTAAGATGCAAACTAACAATATGTAATTCACAGACTCGATCATTTATTAAGGAAGAAACACAATAACATATAAGATATATTAAATTAATTGAAATGTAACAATATAACAACAACTAGATCCATAACCACTCGCGACCAAGGTATAGATAGGTCTACTTTCTGGAACACTTGCTACTCAAGGCAAATCTGAGTATCGAATGGTTAAAGACTTTGAAGTTGCTATAATGTCAATTCTAAAGCAGTATTGTGACGTCACGCCATTAATGGCGGAAAACCACGCGTATAGACTGCCTTGCCGCGCCACAGGTTCAGCGCCATCTGTAGTCATCAAGCGGCACTAACATCGAGCGGCGCTGTCATCGAGCAGCGCTCACAGATATAACTTCGAAAAGTTTGAATTTAGGAGGATAGGATTAGGAGGATTAGAAGTTAGAAGCCCCGACCATACAAATATGAGACATCTTGTAACTTTTACAGCTGATTTATCCAATTCCTTGTAACGTTTAACCTACGAATTAATTTGACATTTTAACGTTGGATAGGAGTTCCGTCAAAATTTCAAATTTATTCTTATTTGGAAAATTGGTTCGTTATTCGGAGTTGGAAAAATAAGCCCTTAATCAACTTCTAAAAAGGATTGGATAAAAGCAGTCGTTACTTTGCGGAAGTCCATGATAAATGAAAAAAACTAGAAGTTTGATCCCTATAATCCGCTACTGTAGGTAAATCTTTGTGGTACAGTGTGTATCTTGCGCTTGTAGCTTGCGTTACCACATAAATCTTCCAAAGTACTCTCAGATAAGTAAATGATTTATTTATTAATGTAGGACAACTTCTGCCACTTATGATAAGTCAAGACTCTACACCGGTTCGGAAAGTTGTTCGACTGAGAAGAGCTGGCAAGAAACTCAGCAGTTGCTCTTTTCATAAGATAATCTAATCTCTTTACTGAATTTCGTCATAATTGGTCATATAAAGGCCATGAAACTGCGGGATACTGTAACTCGCTTGATATCGCCGGATGACTTATTGAGTGGTCTGCCACAGTGTGGGGTTGCTATTACAAGGACTTACTAATTGTAAAACAAGTGAAATACATCATGGCGATTATGTCAAACCTGCATCAATCATTGTTACGGTCACAAAAATGTAGTGGTAGTCATAAATTAGGGACAGTTATCAAATAAATATTATTATAAATGCGAAAGTTTGGATGGATGTATGGATGTATGGATGTATGGATGTTTGTTACTCAATCACGCTCCAATGGCTGAACGGATCTGGATGAAATTTGGCACAGAGATAGATTATAGTCTGGAATAGCACTTAGGCTACTTTTTATCCCGGAAAATTAAAGAGTTCCCGCGGGAACCGTAAAACCTCAATCCACGCGGACGAAGTCGCGGGCATCAGCTAGTTGGACTATAAATTAGATGTAGAAATTAATTATAAGTAGAAGTTTAAGCTAAATTAATATTACTTACTAGCTGTGTCTAGATGGTAGTAGGCAAACAATAAAGGTGCCATTACAATATTTTAATGGAACTGGTAAGGAAAAAAAATTATTGTTACAATCTCAATTATTTTGCTGAATTTATGATTGATGATGCCCGCGACTTCGTCCACGTGGATTAAAGTTTTTTGATTCCCGCGGGAACTCTTTAATTTTCCGGGATAAAATTTCTCGCGGGCTTTCTCGGGATTCAATCTATTCCTATACCAAATTTCATCAAAATCGGTTGAACAGATGGGGCGCGAAAGCTTAGCAGACAGACAGACACACTGGCGCATTTATAATATTAGTATGGAAGTATGGATTTGCTGCGTCAATGGATTTTGCCCAATATAGGCAGAATGTAAATCAATCAGGGTTCATACTGAGCAATACTTAAGTAATATTACTCAAAATGACACGAAAGTCAACAATAATGAAACAGTATGGCCCCAGCAGGGCTAGCATGGGCCGGAGATAAAATTTATCCCCCGATTTTATCCACTGATAAGAGATAAAATTAACTTATCCACTTCTCAGAGCACGGCAACAGGGGACAGGAGAAGTTTATCCCCGTTTGACATTTCACGGGGACTCGGGGGACTATTAAATTTATCCACCGTTATTTGGCGTTTTTATTTATTTATTTAGGAATAAAAATTTTATCCTTTCCTCGGGGAGAAAATTGTCTCGGCCCATGCTGCAGGGCTAGCATGGGCCGGAGATAAAAATTTTATCCCCCGATTTTATCCACTGACAAGAGATAAAATTAACTTATCCACTTCTCAGAGCACGGCAACAGTGGAGAGGAGAAGTTTATCCCCGTTTGTCATTTCACGAGGACTCGGGGGACTATTTATCCACCGTTATTTATCGTTTTTATTTATTTATTTAGGAATAAAATTTTTATCCTTTCCTCGGGGAGAAAATAGTCTCGGCCCATGCTAGGAGGGCTGGGGGACAGAGGTGATAACTGAGATTGGAGAAGAGGAGATTGCGATCGTTACACTGCAGCTGTCATTTTTAGCCAATCGCCCTCCATGTTTCATTCAAAAAATACCAGGGCATTTTCAATGGCTTCCTGTTTAAAATAAGGCACAGCGAGCTAACATTTTTTAAAAATAGATATTCCTCTCAAAGCTCCAAAACCAATTCCCTTTTGTTCCGAAAAGGCCATATTTTGTGCGCGTCCGGACCGTCACGGACACCGTATCCGATACATGACATATCTATTTAGAGTAAAATAATGTCCGGAAATCGAACCCCGCTGGGAACGGCTCTACCCTTACCACTTGATTATAAATCTCACCGACGCGACGGTGAGCATATTCGAGCGTCTAAACACTTTGACGTCAGAGTAAAATGGATCCAAACGTTTTTAGAACATAAATTATTATACTTCTTTTTGGCATAATAAAACGCTAGGACCCAGGTCCCAGGTCAAACTAGCTGATGCCCGCTACTCCGTCCGCGTGGTTTAAGATTGATTGATATTTTTGATTCCCGCGGGAACTCCATAATTTTCCGGGATAAAAAGTAGCCTATGTCACTCTCCAGGTCCTCAACTATACCCATGCCAAAAATCACGTCGATCCGTTGCTCTGTCGCGGCGTGATTGAAGGACAAACCAACAAACCAATAAACCAACAAACAAACACACTTTCGCATCAAATATATAATAAATATTATAAATGCGAAAGTTTGGATGGATGTATGCATGTATGGATGTATGGATGTATGGATGTATGGATGTTTGTTACTCAATCACGCTCTAACGGCTGAACGGATCTGGATGAAATATGGCACAGAGATAGATTGTAGTCTGGAATAGCACATAGGCTACTTTTTATCCCGGAAAATTAAAGAGTTCCCGCGGGAACCGAAAAACCTCAATCCACGTGGACGAAGTCGCGGGCATCAGCTAGTTTATAATAGTAGTATGATGTGAAAGTTTGGATGGAGGTATGTATGGATGTATGGATGTTTGTTACTCAATCACGCCCTAACGGCTGAACGGATCTGGATGAAATTTGGCACAGAGATAGATTGTAGTCTGGAATAACACATAGGCTACTTTTTATCCTGGAAAATTAAAGAGTTCCCGCGGGAACCGAAAAACCTTAATCCATGCGGACGAAGTCGCGGGCATCAGCTAGTATTGTATAAAACTTGCAGTAAGGGTTGTGGTAGATAGAATTTTGTTCTTTGAAGCCAGAACAGATGGGGAATGCAAAAGTTTTGTATAAAAGTTGATTAAGTGCGCCAGAGCCTTTTGTAAAGATTAAAAAAACAAACTAACAGAACTAAGTATAACCACTAGACCAATGAGGCAGTTAAAATAAATAAAATAAAATACCTTTATAACCTACTAACGCTGTGGTTTTACTATGACCATTTAGAACCATCCTTACAGTTTAGCCGCATAGCTAAGGCTTTTCTTCCTATAAGAAGACACTACAATACTGTGCAACTATTTCATTACATTTTTAATAATCATTTTTCTCATTTGCCTGTTTACCAAAGCTCATAAAGCGAGGCGGAGGCAAATATTGCGAAGTTAGTTATTTTCTTATCTCTTTTATGCTCCGTTGGACTTACGATCTGTTCCTCGTTTTATTTCTTTGCATAATGAAAGTCAGCGTTGTGCCATCTATATAAGACCTATTGAATGGGTTACTGATTAAAATGGTTTATCTTTTGCGAAAATTACAAAAAGTTTCGAAGATTAGGTGGTAGTTCTGCCGTAATCTTACGTTTTCAACAGCAATGTTGTAGCCTAAAACCAATTTACATCGATACAGTATAATATTATCTAGAAAATCAAGAAAATATGTTGGATAGTGACCGAATTTTAGGTTTTGCTCCCGGGAATACCCTTTCCGGGAAAATTGCCTTGATCAGTCATGGAACCGGATTGCTTTATAGTTATTTAATCAATCGAACTTCCTCAGAAACATTTCACAACAACGCAAAACAACATTTTGACGACCTCCCTGGCAGGCCTTATAAGTGGAAGGTCCCAGGTTCGGTCCCCGGTAGGGTCAATTCGGGAATTCATAATTTCTGAATTATCTCTGGTTTGACCTGGTGGGAGGCTTCAGTTGTGGTTATTTACCACTCCACCAGCTAATAAGACGTTCAGCCAAGCGCTTTAGCTTCCCACTACGATGCCATGTAGAAACAGGATGATTGATTGATTGATGAACGATCAGATGAGATTGTAGTCAAGGGCGAACTTGTAGTTCTAACTCATAAAAAAAACAGTTTCAATTCCTGTTTACCCCTGCACCCACAGCATCATTATGCCTTTAAGTAGCATGTACATTATTCTAGCGCAAAATACAAGAGGGCAAAAGTGAAAAAAAAATCAACCTTTTTAATTCTCATTTACATAAAGGATTTCTAATATATTTCTTATGCGTAATCCGAAGAGGAAAATAAAGTCTCCCCGGCAAGGTTCAGGTAGCTTCAAAGGTAGGTAAATATTTGTCAACGTATATATATCTCTACCACACGGGAAAATAATCCGTTAAATCTCACAACGACGTCGCCTTTGAGCAACGTTTAGATTATGTAACGCGGATTTCACGTCTTATTACCTCCTTATTCGTACTGTTACTTTGATGACCGCTTTGGCGCAGTGGTTAGCGCTGTTGTCTTATTAACGGAAGGTTACATCATACATTTTTGGGGTTCCGTACCTCAAGAGGAAAAAGGAACCCTTATACTTTATAGGATCTCTTCGTTGTCTGTCTGTCTGTCTGTCAACGCTCTTATTCTCAGGAACGCGTGGAGGTATCAAGTTTAAATTAATATCAAATAGGTACTTAGGTCTACTGTAAAGCTGTACAGCTTTAAAATAATCAAGCTTCTAAGTCAACGCAATCAAAAAGATACAACCATTTATGCCGCATATTTTGTATATTTTGACGACGTAGTCGTAATTCCTAATTCCATGATTTTGACACTCGCCAATAAATCAAAACCTATAGGGTCCCGATGACCTAGTATTATGAAATTAGACAAGAAACAAGGTCTCACACAAGTATAAGAAAAAATCGTAAATTAGGGATCCGTATTCTTAAGGTGTCGAATTGTTTGTGAGACGCTACCCATTTAACGCCTAAATTACAAGCCAGTTATTTCACAGTTGATTGCGTGTTAATTTTTAGGGTTCCGTACCCAAAGGGTAAAAACGGGACCCTATTACTAAGACTCCGCTGTCTGTCTGTCTGTCTGTCTGTCTGTCTGTCTGTCTGTCTGTCTGTCTGTCTGTCTGTCTGTCTGTCTGTCTGTCTGTCTGTCTGTCTGTCTGTCTGTCTGTCTGTCTGTCTGTCTGTCTCCAGGCTGTATCTCATAAACCGTGATAGCTAGAAAGCTGAAATTTTCACAAATGATGTATTTCCGTTGCCGCTATAACAACAAATACTAAAAATTAAAAAAATATATATATTAAGGGGGGTCCCCATACAATAAACGTGTTTTTTTCGTATTTTTTTGCTCAATATTAAAAACGGTAACAGGTAGACGGTTCAAATTTTCACAGAATATTAACTTGTATATTACCTTTCAAAATAAATAATTAAATATCAATAAAGTAAATATTAAAGGGGGGCTCCCATACAACAAACGTAATTTTTAAGCAATTTTTTTTAATAATTTAAAACTTACTACAGGTTTGTACGGAACCCTCGGTGCGTGAGTCCGACTCGCACTTGGCCGGTTTTTACATTTTTACGTTAAAATAATTGTGTGGTGGTACGGAACCCTTTGTGCGCGTGTCTGACTCGCATTTGACCAGTTTTTAGTATCTACTCTCATAGTTTCTCAACTCTAGTTTGCAAATTCAAGAAATTCGGTCTTATTATGTTCAGTTCTTTCTCCAGCTAATGTACTTGTTTATCCAGTATGAAACTAAAACTTGGCTACGACAGTTCGACCAACTGATAAATAAGTTTGATGCGTAAAGTTTGCGGTCCCGTCGACTTTGATAACGGGTGCGGGTGTCGGGTTATATATTTTATACTGAATTTATCTATTATTTTTAAAGAAATACAAGGTATTTTTTATTTATGACGTAGAAAAAGAAAAGTTTGATTGTGTTTTCGTATTTTAAACTTTTATTTAGCCATTGTCGATCTTAGTAGGTATTGAACCTTTGAAAGTGTAAGATTTCTTGTAATTTTGAAGACCTAAAAGCCCAAAGGTTTCTACCGTTCCCAGCACTATTGTTGTACCTGCTCCTAGGAACCCAAAAGGGTTCTTTGTTTAATTACGGAATCCTAATCAACTACTTTTTTTTTAATTCCACTATTAGTTGGTCCTTGACTGCGATCTCGGTGGTGAATGATGATGCGGCTTAAGATGGTAGTGGACTAACATACTATTGGATTATATTGGGTAATTTTCATAGTCGGTATCTACATGGTATTAGATCGTAACGCTAAATCGGTTGGCAACGCGACTTTGCCGGTAATTTGGTAACTAGCCACGACATAAGCATCCCACCAAACTAAGACACCAGACATTTTTATCACCAAAGTATAAAGAAGAATACCTTCTTCACTAACAATGTGATCTTTTAATAAACTTTAAACACAATTATTATCATCACTTTCTTTACATATCAATATCTAATTAATAATTGGAAATCATGACAAAAGGGGATGTTTTATAAATTTTATTCTATTATAAAAAGATAGGAAAACCATTTAGGTAAATAAGAAAATAAACGGTAGGTATCTATTCAATTCATGAATCGGATGTTATTCGATATCTCAATATATGCAAAACTCAGAGTGAGATATTTCCACACTTTGTGTAGCTATTGCATATTATCAGATGTGAAAGGAATGAAAAATGAGCATAGGGATTTAATATCAATGTAAATTTATATGAATGTGTGGGTATGGACTAGCTAGTAAGATAGGTCAAAGGAATCCGTGGAGGTTTCTTTATTTATAAGTTTGCGTTGGATTGACTTATTGGAATTGGCAAAGACCCTTTGACGGGCGGTCACGACTTCCGGTATGAGGGGAAGCTAGATGATGTTCAAGTTGCTGTTTATTCTTGGTAGGAATGGCATTCCGAACCAGTGGTAGAATCACTCGACGATTCAAAAGTATTGTCAATAAGTTTATTTGAATAAAAAAATATGAGTTTTGAGGTTTTTTTTGATGCCCGAGACTCCATCCGCTTGAATGAATGATTGAATGAAATATACTTACTTACACCGCGTGGATACAGGTTTAGAAAACTCCCGGATCACTTTGATTTCTTGATAAAATGTAGCTTATGCCACTCTCAGGTGTTCGACTATGTCCATGAAAAATATCACGTCATTCTGTAGCTCTGTTGCGGCGTGATTGAAGGTCACACCACCAAACAAACACTTACGCATCATACTTATATTATAAATGCGAAAGTGTATTTGTTTGTCCTTCAATCACGCTGCAACAGAGTTAAGTTTGATAATTGAGGACCTGCAGGAGAGTGACAAAAGCTACTTTTGGAGTTCCCGTGGGAATCAAAAGAACGTTATTCCACGCGGATGAAGTCGCGGACATCAGCTAGTTTATAATATTAAGGTAGGTCTATTAGCGCAAATACAATTAATACGTGATCTGAAAACAGAAAGATGAACTAAGTTGGTGAAAAAATGGGTCTAGAGTCTAGACAAATATAATTAACATGAATCGTGTAATTAAGCCGAAAGATCTGAAATCCAACATTTAAAAAGTGTAGAGGTAATTTGGCACTGTCATTTTTATTCGCAGATAAAAAAATAATCAAGACAGTCAGTGGAATTGAAAATTGTACAATTTTCTCTCCTTATTATAAAACTTTTAAAATGAACTTCTTTGATATAAGACTCGTAACATTTTTTTTATTGTGCTAAGTTACTCTCTAGTTACCTTCTGCGACAACGTTAATTGGTCTCACACATAGAGCAACACATCTAAGGGAGGTAATATTATAGCTTTCTTCTCTACATCTGACATTTTCATACAGTCGTAAGAAAGTAGTGCGATCTTACATACAACTTAAAAAATATGGCATATAATATCATGGTTTTAACAAGATATTCATTGCTTATGCAAAGCACGGCCGATACTATAGCGTACTAACGAACCAACCTACCGACAAAAACCCGCCATCAGACAGCTCAATGTTGCGTAGAAATCAGTTAGCGGTGTGCGTTTAATTTAACTGCCTTACTCCTTCCAAGTTAGCCCGCCTCCATTATAAACTTCATTTTAGTGACCCATATGTGAGATCATAGTCTAGGGCTAGTCTGGAATAGATTAAATAATAACAGGTACGTAGTTTAGTCGGGTGTCTAAAAGTGTGAAAAACTTAAGTGGGTAAATTGGCCTGTTTAATATTATTTAAATATTTCACCGTCATTCCACTGTTGACCTATTGTTTGGTAGACACATAGAACATACGTGACATTATTTGACCCAGTGGTCAGGTACAGTAGAAAAATAATGTAGCGCATATCGTCTCCCTTGGGATAATATGGGCAGCTTTTTGTGCTTAAACTTATCTGGAAAACTTATCTTGTTAAAGTTTACTCAGACTAGACGAAGTAGATTGTTTTATACTATCTGAAAATTGAATCTAAATTGCACTTGGAGTGATTTGTCCGTTCTAATACATATTGTAATCTTATTAAGGAATTTCTTAAACTTACTTATTAATAAAAAATCCATATCCATACTAATATTATAAATGCGAAAGTTTGTCTGTCTGTATATCTGTCTGCTACGCTTTCCCGGCCCATCTTTTAAACCGATTTTGATGAAATTTGGTACAAAGGTAAGTTGCATCCTGGGGAAGGACATAGGCCATTTTTATCCCGGAAAATTAAAGAGTTTCCGCGGGAATCAAAAAACCTTAATCTACGCGGACGAAGTCGCGGGCATTATCTAGTCATCTAGTAATTAATAAATGTGGCGTAGTAGATACATCCATAAATTGTACAGCACTCTTGGTGAGCCTTTAGGTGTAAAACACATAAAATCCTAGACTTCAATAGGCTGGGCATGCCCAGGGCCTGGGCCATCAAAGAAATTGATATTGTCACAGCCCGATAGACGGTGATCAGACGGGCCATAGTACTTCCATAGACCCAGTTCACCAGTCAACCCAAACCCAAACCCGAAGACCCATACCTATCATTTGTTTCCAAGTTTTACAATAGTCCTGCACTAACCGGGGATGGTCCTTGGGTGCACTCGTATAGTGCACTGGAGTAAAGGGTACAGATGAATGCTAAGAATGGATTTTGTATGAAATACTTACTTATTACGTCATAAAAAGTCAACGCACATTTTACTTTAATCTAT
Source organism: Erebia ligea (assembly GCA_917051295.2). Classification (NCBI taxonomy): domain Eukaryota; kingdom Metazoa; phylum Arthropoda; class Insecta; order Lepidoptera; family Nymphalidae; genus Erebia; species Erebia ligea. The sequence goes on from OU785241.1 coordinate 9,191,854, forward strand.
ACCCAGTGTAAAATAGTACAACCATAAAATTAACTGGGACGTAATAGGACGTCTTTTGGCAGGTTCTCTATTGAATAATCACTAAATAATAATTTATATTATTACTTATTTTATTATTATTATTAATATAATTTTTTTTGACATAGTCAACATCCCAACTGCAGTAGCGCACATTGAAATAGAAAGGTACAATAATTCTAGCGTACGAAATCCACTCGAATTTCACGCGCGAAAATCTGCTTCCCTATCCTTTTATATATATAAACTATTCGTTTCAGTCAAAATAGGACTGCAATTCAAGACCACTATAAAATGTCTAGGCAAGCAGCAAGTTGCGCTGGCATTTGTGAAATAGCTAAAATTAGATTTGTAAGCTATCTCTGGGAGCCAGCGCTCCAGATACTATGGCTACAAACAACGCCGCTCTCAAATACTGGATTTCTACTCTCCGTGTTGCAACTTAGTTTATACCTAGCTCTTTGCAACTGTAAATAGCTTGTACATTGTACAAGACACAATCATACTTATCATACTTACTATATACTATAGTATACTATGTATACATATAATACTATCATACTTTAATATTATAAATACGAAAGTGTTTGTTTGTTGGTTTGTCCTTCAATCACGCCGCAACGGAGAAACGGATCGACGTGATTTTTGGCATGGGTATAGTTGAGGACCTGGACAGTGACATAGGAAATTTTTTTTCCCGGAATATTAAGAAGTTCCCGCAGGAATGAAAAAAACTTAAACCACGCGGACTAAGTCGGGGGCATCAGCTAGTATATTATAAATGCGAAAGTGTGTTTGTTGGTTTGTCCTTCAATCACGCCGCAACGGAGCAATGGATTGACTTGAGTTTTGGCATGGATATAGATGAGGACCTGGAGAATGACATAGGTTACTTTTATTCCGGAAAATTAAGGAGGAGGGAATTTATTCCCGCTCCTTAAATTTTTACAAGGATGAAGTTGCGGGCATCAGCTGGTTTGTAGATATACTTTCTACAATCTTAATTTTAACTCAAGAAATCAATAAGCCTATTATGTTATAATCCATATAATGAATACATATTTTTTAAAGCGATAATTAGATGCACAGAATATTAACTATTGACCTCTTTTGCACTAAGGTTAGCGTATAGAAATACTTCCTGTTATTTTTAATTCCAAATTTTAGCCAAATCGGTTTAGTTATTGTGGCGCGAAAGAGAACAAACATCCTTTATTATAAATACGTAGCTATAGTAAGATTAATAACAGTGAATTATTATTTGTGCACTTAATGAAGTATCGGATGACATGATTAATTAATTAATTATTTATTGGTAATTTTATGCTCCATTTATTCATGTGATTGGTCATTTAATCTATATTCGACTGGGGTCTATATTAATTTTATCGGCGGCCATTTTCTCAAAATTAATATACGTAGGTACGTACTAAGTACCTACTTATTAACTACCTGTATTAACACCTGTTCAGACGAGCGTTTTTGTACACCGGGCGTTATTTTTTGCATTTCAAAATAGGGTAAAGTCCGATAGATGCCTCGGTCACAAAAACAATTCGTTATGTTACATGAAAGATTAAACTATAAAATGTATTAATTTAAGTGATGCAAATCAAATTATTAATTTTAAAATTAGAACGCCTTTTTTAAAAGTTGGGCATCTGGGGATAGGGTAAAGTCCGACCCTAGAACTTATGATTACATGTCGGCGGCGCTTTGATATGCCGCGCCGCGCACTTTCGATCACGCAAGGGAACACCCTCTTGTGACTACGTTCCACGGATAAATGTTTTCGATTCCCGCGGGAACTCAAATTTTCCGGGATAGGTAAATTCTATAGCCAGTATGTTAATTCATGTATTGAAGCTATCTGCATTCCACATTTGAGCCAAATCGGTTCTGTCATTGTGGCGTAAAGCGTATCAAACATCCAAACATACAAACTTAGAAACATTCAAACTTTTACATGTGGGTAATTTGTTTATTTGTTTATTCACACCAACAACTTCTTCCATACACTATAGTTATAACTAAATATTTCTAACTTTTCCCGTATGGTTGCCCATTACAGTGTGTCTACTTACTAACATGCACCAGTTGACAATATTATTAAGATCCTATTATTACAGACTAGTTAACACAAAGGAGATCAGTATAATATTAGTAGGGCTTATTTATGTAGGTCTGAAACTATACGCCTTTAAGGATAGAATTTAGATAAACCTTCATATACTCGTATTTCTTGGTTAAATAGTTCGACAGTGCGATCATCCGGACCTTTTCAGGTTTATTGTAACGTATATAAGGGCCACTAAAATAAATGTCGCCTCTGTAAAATATCTCGTCGGTTCCTAAACACACCTATGTGAGTCACCTTATGTATGGGGCATGGGTTTAATGTAACTGCCATGCCCCTAACAGGTTAGCCCGCTACCATCTTAGACTACATCATCACTTACCATCAGGTGAGATCGCAATCAAGGGCTAACTTGTAGTGGATAAAAAAAAAACCTACGAAAATGGGTGGATATATTACCATGTTATTAGTTACGTATATTTGAACTTATACCTTCCTAACCTAGTGGTTACAGACTGCAGTACCTAGTCGGAAAGCGCAGGTTCGATCCCCGGGCACGCACCTCGACTCATACTCATATTTTTAAAATTCAAATAAACTTATTAAAAGTACTTTTGAATCGTCCAGTAAATCTACCACTGGTTCGGAATACCATTCCTACCGAGAAGGACCAGCAAGAAACTCAGTGGTTGCTCTTTTGAAAAAAATCATTTACATCAATGTGGTAGATACATACTGTATAGGAGTCCTGCGTTAAGTGCAATTAAATATCACTTGCTATAAAGGTGAAGGAAATGCCTGAGCGTTCTCTTATAATGTTCTGAAAGGTGTCTAAAGTCTACCAACCCGAACTTGGCCAGCTTGGTGGACTATCCTTTCCTCGTCGTTCTCACCTATCACAAAGAATAGGTTGAATGCGTGACTCTGTTCACGTATTCCATGCGGCGCGGAGTGCGGACCCAAATCTTTTACGAGTTACAAAACAACACCAGATTCAAATATCTTAGCGACAGACGGCAGTAAAGCGAATATTAAATCGGCCATTCTGTTCTGTTCGATTGTTCTGTATCAACGTTATATTTCATTTTTATTGTTAGCGCCCATTTCCAAATAATTTTCTACTTCAGTCGAAGGAACATAAATAAAGTTATAGGTTTTATTGGATCCGTTTTGTATTTACGACTGTCATTGTCTTCGTCAAAAGTTATAGTCCCACAAACTTATTTGTTACACGGTTACAGCGTCGCTAGTGAATATTATTATAAATTAAATGAAAACAAAACTAAACCTAGTCTTTTTTTTAAAATTCTATCTACAAGTTAGCCCTTGACTGCGTTCTCACCTGATGGTAAGTGATGATGCAGTCTAAGATTGTAGCGGGCTAATCTGTTGTCAGTCGTTAGGGGTACGGCTGTTATAATAAACCCATACCATACCCCCAATTGGTTTTTACACGGCATCGTACCGGAACACTAAATCGCTTGGCGTTTGCCAGTAGAGTGGTAACTACGACCTACTGGTAGCCACGACCGAAGCCTTCCACCACACCTCGTGGAAAGGTATAGTGTGAATACAATGGTTTGCTTTCGCTAACAGTTCCACCCTTATGAGCTTAAAATCGACTTTCTCTACTACTACAGTTTTCACTTTCTTGTCTTACTGACGCTGTCTGAAGCTATACCATACGAAAATGACTTAAACTAAGCAATTTTTTTTTTTTTTTATCCACTACAAGTTAACCCTTGACTGCGATCTCACCTGATGGTAAGTGATGATACAGTCTAAGATGGTAGCGGGCTAACCTGTTAGGGGCATGGCAGTTATATTAAACCCATACCCCTATTCGGTTTCTACACGGCATCGTACCGGAACGCTAAATCGCTTGGCGGCACGTCTTTACCGGTAGGGTGGTAACTAGCCACGGCCGAAGCCTCCCACCAGGCCAGACCAGGGAAAATTCAGAAATTATAAATTTCCAAACCCTGCCGGGGATCGAACCCGGGACCTCCGCACGTTAAGGCAACAGCGCTCAACACTGCGCCACGGAGGTCGTCTAATTTAGACAAAGTTGGTTGAACTAACTCAACCATAAATCTAACACCCTTTTGCTTGCACCTGGAAACTACACCTGGTATAATAGTTTAGAACTTTTAACCAGATCTACCAACTTTACTAGTTCCAAGACTTAGTTTGAAAATATCTTAGTTCGTGTAAAAGTTTAATAGTTACCGCAGTAGGTAGGTACTTTAACTTGACACACTTACTTGTTAGCGTGAAAATTTTTGGTTGAGCATACCTACTCTACAATCAATATGTTATGAAAGTTTTAGAAGCTATACCTAGGTTGATCCGAAAGTTTTAAGCCAATGAGCTTTTGATATTTTTTTTGCAAGGTTGTTTCTAATTAGTTTCAGATGATTTGTGAGACGGTGATATTGAAAAGAAAAATCCCGGCTGAATTTGTTATGGGCTCTTCTCAGACCGGGCGTGTTTGGAACCCTACGAGGTTATTAAGGTACCTTTAGTTTTAAGAGCGCTCGCAGACAAAGCGCGTTTCACAAAAGCTCAGTGTCATCGCGTGTCATAAAAAGCAGATTGTAGCATTAATTATTTGTATCGATAGGTACAAAGTACAAACGTGCCCAATATGCGCATTGACAGCGCGTTTGTATTATCTACTTTAGTTCGCACCTACATGGGTCATACTGATATACGCGCGTCTACAACGCATCTGTATTGTTGTGTCTGCGCTGCGCGTTTGTATCGATACAAATGCTGGTCTGAATTTGTGGACGTGTGCAAAGGTTTCTAGCTGCGATGACACGCGTATTTTCTTTAAACTCGCGTTTATATCGCGTCATTTGCGCGTAGTAAACACGCCGTGTGCATAGGCTCTAAGACACTTACCGTAATTGATTATCACGTCTTATACTATGTTATTTTATGTCAGTGTACCGATTAAGATGTATTCTGATTCTGATTTTCTAATAATAGAGGTAATTTCAATGTTAAAATTGAAACCGCATTGAATAAAATGTCTGGCCATCTGCAATATCTTTATTTAAAGGACCATAAAATATAGTTCACGAACAAAAAGTCTGTAGAACACGTCCAAGTAAATTGAATTGTCTTTAACCCTATAATGGTTCGCGAAGATAAGTTTCCGGCGAGACCTAGCTTGCAGCTGGCTGGGGGTGATCAACGTAATTCAAAAGTTTAATTGTTGCCGCAAAGTTTAGTTCTTTGACAATCGTTACCATAATGAACCCTTTTCGTCATGTTCTATCTATTATTTTAATTATAATATGAATTCAATGAACGTCTTACGCTTGGGTTTGGGGATCGTTCCAGAATTAAAACTGTTTGACCAAAAATATGTACTTTCGAGAGCTTCGTAAAAATCTGTATATAAAAGACCAGAAATGTTTCTACCTACTTATGTCCGTTAGAGATTTTGAAACCATCCAGCCGATGTGCCCCAAACCGGTTTCATTAGAAAGGCAATAATGCGAAGATGGTTTCTTTTTTTCTTTCTTTTTGGAGCGTAGTAGCACGCGCCGGGTAGGTATCCACTATAAAGATTAAAAGTTAGAAAAGTTATTCTAATACCTTCGTAAAAATCTATCTGAGGACCAAAAGAAAATATATGGTAGAACCCCTCGGCTCACTATGATGACATCATACACCGAAATTGATTGAGCACTGATATGAAGCACTGGCTACCGCTTAGTTTAAAGTGAGCAAGAGCAAGTAATTTAAATTACTTGAAAAGGGATTTTAAATACTAAAGTGCAGATTCTTCTGCCCGCGAATGGTTTGCGAAGATCCGGCGATGAGCTTATTTGCTGGGACTGATCAACGTAATTCAAAAGTTTAATTGTTTCCGCAAAGTTTGGTACTTTGCCAATCGTTACCATTATGCACCCTCTCAGTTCATATTCTGTTTTCACTTTGATTTTGATAAAAGATTATGGCTTCGATTTCTATCCATGCAAAAAATCACGTCGATCCGTTGCTCTGTTGCGGCATAATTGAAGGACAAACCATCAAACAGGCCCACTTTGGCATTTATAATTTTAGTAAGTATTACAAATTTTAAAAGTTTTTACAGCTTTCTATACTAAACAAATTAGCGAACTAACTTAATTATTAACTACGAATAAACTTTCTATCATTTTAGAGCCAAGGGTTTGGGCTTGGTGTTTATATCGAACAGTGTTATGAAATTGTTCCTTTAATTATTTTTTATCTACCGAATAAAATTATACCTAGTAAGTAGATAGAAGTTTGTTTAACTGCAATTCTAGTTTCTGAAACGTGTGTGTTACGTTACACCCCATAATGCCCACAGTTAGTTGCTGAATTTCACCAAAGTTTCAAACTTTTGACAAGTTTTCGTATCCAGACGAGGGTAGAGCGCAATATATCGCAATATATCGGTGTAAAGGAAGACTCCATGAAAATGCTTCTCGAAATTCGAGTGAACAACCATGTAAAAATTTAAAAAATGTAAAAATAAAAAAATAAAAAATTAGAATAGGAAATTGGTCGTTAAGAATGGAGATAAAACTACAAATCATCGCTTAAGTTCTATCACCGCGTAACTCAAAATGAGAAAATAGTGCAAACGGTACATGTGCATTTAATGCACCATTAATGTGTACCGTAGTGAAAAATCCCCACTGCAGTATTATTTTTTTTTTCTATATTATATTGTATTTATACCTATTTACAGTATTTTAAGATTGTTTTTTATAAAGCACCTTGTTGCCTGAGATATAAATATAATTAAATTAATAAATAAATAAAGACATTTATTCATTATAAATAAATTAATGGTGCAGATCAATGGTGCAAACGTAACCTCGCAAATTCTACAGTAGAGAATAAACTGTTGTTATTTTTTTACTCCTTTAACAGTCCGTAAACCAGTAAACCGACATTTTAAGAACTTTTGATGAGCTTTGTGTATGAGATATTAGTATTATAACAAAAAGAAAATTAAAACATTAAATATTAATCCCTCCTTAGTAGACTGTTGCAAATAAAAATTTAATTTTATTGAAATATAATAGTGAAATTCTCATTCTTGCAGAATACGTTTACCATTTTTGCACTTTTGGGTGACACTTTTCACCCATATAAATCCACGAAAAATTATAATAAATGACTTATAAAAAATACAAATATGATAAACACGCTCTTAAAATTGGACTGTTGCAATTCGTTTTTATACGTTCTATACAAAATTAGTTAATAAAAAAATCAAATCAATGTGCACGATTTATCAAAATTTACGCGTCACAATAACCTGTATTTCTTAAAAGTTTGACGAAATTACTGATAAAATAAAATTTACCATGAATGTTTAGTATTTATATAATACAAATTGTGTAAAAATAAAGTTCTATAAAATACCTATATGACCAAAAAATATTATCAAAGTCTGATCAAATTCACGTGTAAAATGGTACTGCAGATCGTACGACCGCACGTACGTACGAACTTGACTACGCCAAGTATCAAAGTATCTTTACTGGCCTATGTCGTCTATGTATGAGTGCAGCCTAACGGTCTACTGTGCGGTATACCTACAGATTCCAAAATTGACCGATGGCGAGTATACGGCCTCCGAGTTTCCGTTGGACGTTTTACTGTTTCTGATTGGCTGATCCTGCCATTGGAAATTTGCATTAGTCCGGTCAACCAGACTAACAACCGAACTGCTGCTACTAAGAGAAAAATGCTAATGATATAAATTTGATAAAAAGTGTATTGGAGTTAGAACTTAAGGTGATTTTCTGAAAGTTATTCTCGCGCATAACTTAGACAGAAGTTTTTATGTAGTTATGTACTACTTCTTTATATTTTGTGTGTGCAATAAAGATAGATAAATAAATATAGATATATAAATAATAATTCTTTTTAAAGTTCCTTACGAAATGGGTTGTCTGGAGGAGATCACTTTTAGTAATAAGACCGCCCTTGCGCACGCGTTGTTTTCTGTTTTTTGTTTATAATTAAATTATTTCTATGCTATGTGTGGCAATAAAGAATTTTCAATACAGTTGTCAAACATGGCGCACTTTCAGAGGCTGTAGTTATGATTCGAAAATTGAATCTTTCGCATAGGCATCTTACTTTTACACGGTCGTGACTTACCTTTACAAGCTCGACACTTACTTTTGCAGTTTCGTTTTAAATTTTCCAAGTCAATTAAAAAAGTTTAGTAGCAAGGAGTTTTCATACATAGAATATAATCGGATAGGCTTTTTACGAGGAAAAATGAATGAATCCGTACGTTTTAGCATTGAATTTCCAAAATTCTTTTAAATGGTTGTTGATTATATTTAATTATTATTTTAATTTTATTATTTAATTATTAATATTTAATTTAATTATTTTCAACATTTGACAAAAATCGAATAGGCTGTATACGCGTAGGTATGAAGCCGTAGCCTAAAAAAAAAATATGTCCAGGTGTAAATACGCGCCATTTGCTGAAATTTTTTATTTTTTATGTGATAAATTGATTATATTTTTGTTAATATGAGTTCTAGTACTAATGATGAAATGGAATTAACTCCACCAGATATTTTATCTGAGGCGAAAACTGCGCAAGATGGAATTTTGCCCCCAAAATCTCGAGAAAGATATATGATGGCTTACAATAATTTTATTTCATGGAAAAAACATAAAAAAACTAAGTCATTCTCAGAAAATGTTTTGTTAGCTTATTTTCATGAATTGAGTGGAAAATATAAACCATCTACATTGTGGTCAAGTTATTCCATGTTAAAAACTATCTCAATTTTCAGAATTAATTACTATGTACGTATGTATGTTGAAATAAACTTGTAATTCTTTGATTTGTTTATTACTATTTCCCACAACTGTTTTGAAAAACGTCGTGTGATACACGGGTGTGAAGGTTATTGCAAACTCGTGACATTAAAAACCCTCACCTTCGGCTCGGGCTTATTAATGACAGCTCGTTTGCAATAACCTACTTTCCACCCTTGTATCACAATATACTATTATCTATCTATCTATCTAATAAATAAAGAAGTGGCCGAGTGTTTACATACGTAGGTAAAGAGCTCCCACTCGAATACTCGAGCGCGACAACTACCATTTATTTTATACTAGCTGATGCCCGCGACTTCGTCTGCGTGGTTTAATTTTTTTTATTCCCGTGGGAACTCATTAATTTTCCGGGATAAAACCTATGTCACTCTCCAGGTTCTCAACTATACCCGTGCCAAAAATCACGTCGATCTTTTGCTCCATTGCGGCGTGATTGAAGACAAACCAACAAACCAACAAAGAAACACACTTTCGCATTTATAATATTAGTATGAAGTACGAGTATGATGGAATTGATCGAGCGTCAGCTGTCAAGCGCTTGACAATTCCATACAAATCGTAGTTAACGTTGTCGCGATCGAATGAGAAGAAAATCTCCCACTAGGCTATGTTCTAGCAAATCTCCCAGAAGGCCGAACGTCTTAGGCTATCACCGCATTATGTAGTGTACTAAAATTATAATCTATATATATAAAATTCAAAGTCCTGACTGACTGACTGACTGACTGACTTATATATCAACGCACAGCCTAAACCGCTGGGGTTAGAGACTTGAAATTTTGGCAGTAGGTTCCTTTTGTGACGTAGACACTCACTAAGGAAGGATTTTTCAAAATTCCGCCCCTAAGGGGGTGAAATAGGGGTTGAAAGTTTGTATGAAAGTCCGTCATTTCTCAAGTTATATCCATGAAACTTGGTATATGAGCTACCGGTTAAAAATAAAGAAGTTCGTGTTTCATAGTTTTTGAAAATTCTACCCCCGAAGTGGTGAAATAGGGGATGAAAGTTTGTATGAAAGTCCTTCATTTCTCAAGTTATAGCCATGAAACTTAGAAGCTTTTGGTTAAATAAGAAGAAGTATGCGTTTCAACATTTTTGAAAATTATAATATATATAAAATTCAAAGTCCTGACTGACTGACTGACTGACTGACTGACTGACTGACTTATATATCAACGCACAGCCTAAACCGCTGGGGTTAGAGACTTGAAATTTTGGCAGTAGGTTCCTTTTGTGACGTAGGCACTCACTAAGGAAGGATTTTTCAAAATTCCGCCCCTAAGGGGGTGAAATAGGGGTTGAAAGTTTGTATGAAAGTCCGTCATTTCTCAAGTTATATCCATGAAACTTGGTATATGAGCTACCGGTTAAAAATAAAGAAGTTTGCGTTTCATAGTTTTTGAAAATTCTACCCCCGAAGTGGTGAAATAGGGGATGAAAGTTTGTATGAAAGTCCTTCATTTCTCAAGTTATAGCCATGAAACTTAGAAGCTTTTGGTTAAATAAGAAGAAGTATGTGTTTCAACATTTTTGAAAATTCGACCCCCAAAGGGGTGAAATAGGGTAGTCTTTTATTTAACAATTTTTTGTTAAGTTAGATCTACGAAACTTGGTATTTTGGCTTTTGGTAAAAATATAGAAGGATGTGTGTCACATTTTTAAAAATTCCACCCTCAATGGGGTTAAATAGGGGTTGAAAGTTTGTAAGAAAGTCCGTCGTTTTTCAGTATGCTATAGCCATGAAACTTGGTATTTGGGCTTCCGCTAATGATGAAATAAGGATTTTAAAGTTTTTGAAATTTCTATCCCCAAGGACGTCAAATAGAGAGTTAGTCCTTCACTCACGCCGCAACAGAGCAACGGATCGACGTGATTTTTTGCATGGGTATAGCTGGGTACTTGGAGAGTGACACAGTCTTTTTAGCCCGGAAAGTTAAGGCGTGCCTGTGGGAATTAAAAATCTTAAGCCACGCGAACGAAGTCGCGGGCGTCCTCTAGTATTATATATATTAATATTATATATTACTATTATAATACTTCACGGTGTTTATTATTCTCAAGGTTAACGACACCAGCCCTTTAGAAGCCTTAATAGCGCTCTTATAAATTTCCCTACGGTGTACTAAGAAAGGAATTTTTGCGACATTATATTATGGCCACGTAATTGGTTTCAAAGTTATCTTGTTAAAGTTTGCTGATGGCATAGGTTGTAAATTGTAATAAGTTCCTACTCATATATTATTATATATCATTTTAATATATAAGAAAGAAACAAACAAAGAAAGAAAGGAAATAAATTAATTCAGTATTAATATTATATGAATATTTTATGTAATCGTATCTTAAAATGTTGTAAAGAATATTATTTTCGTGAAGTTTATATTTTGTTTAAAATATACCATTATACTAGACTACATGAGGCCCGCGACTTCGTTTGCGTGAATTTAGGTTTTGGAATATCCCGTGGTAACTTTTTTACGTTCCGGGATGATTTCCTGTGACCACCTTCCTGCTCCATCTACTCACAGTAAATCAGCTGAACCACGGGTCTTGTAATGGGGTCATGGTCTAATTAAAATAATAATGGGACCACTCCCCCTACCGCACGTGGTCGAACTGGTTGGACAGAGTAGTAGACCCACGAACTCTGAACTATAAAAAGGAACCTATGTCCTTCCCCGTATCAGACAGACAGACACACTATCGCGTTAGAAAATAAATAATATGAATAATACATCTATACTAATATTATAAATGCGAAAGTTTGGATGGATGTATGGACGGATGGATAGATATTTTTTACTCAATCACGCCAGAACGGCTGAGCGGATCTCACAGGGATAGATTAATTATAGTCTGGAATAACATATAAGGCTACTTTTTATCCCGGGAATTTTTTAGTTCCCGCGAGAACCAAAAAATCTCTATAAACACCGACGAAGTTGCGGGCATCAGCTAGTAATATAATACGATAGCCTAGGTATATGGATTTATGATAGATATTGTGAATGAAATATATTTCACGCATCGACTGAGATAAAAGCCAGTGATTTATCTGAAGTACGTGACTAGAATGCATTACTTAGTATACCTAGAAAGCTAGGCGATATTCGTAACGTGGGCGGGCCATTTTTCAGACTTCGCCTGAGAGCGATGCAATATCCATTGGCTTCCTGGCTGAAATAAATTACATACCTACTGCTAGTGATCATGTGTGAATTTAAAGTAAACTACATTGATATAAGTAAGTAAAATTAATCCAGCATTAATAGTAGATTGTTCATCAAGGGACTAAAATGAGCCATTTTATACGAGATGTTTAGCTTACCGAGCGTAGCGAGGTATGCTATAGAATCGAGTAGAATGGCTTTTAGTCCCGTGGTAGATACTCTACTATAAAATAAATAACGATTTTTAATTATTTCTTTGCCCCTCTGTTACATTTTCATATTAAGAAGGAGTAAGATTGTTATTTTCACTTCATAGGTTCACTCGGTAGGAATGGCATTCCGAACCAGCGGTAGATTCATATTATAACGATTCAAAAGCGCTTGTAAAAGCTTATTTGAATAAAAAACATTTTGAATTTTGAATTTCATAATAACAAATAAATAGTCACTCCACCTTGCCTCCACCTTGTATTACGTATTGCGCATCGAAATTCGAAGTGGATGAATTAAACATCCATTTAAATAAATGTATTAATTACAACATAAATTCTATAATTTCGTGCGAAAACACACTTTCGCATTTATAATATATAATATGATGTATATGTATGATGCGAAAGTGTGTTTGTTTGTTGGTTTGTTGTTTTATTGGTTTGTTGGTTTGTTGGTTTGTCCTTCAATCACGCCGCAACGGAGCAACGGATCGACGTGATTTTTGGCATGGGATAGTTGAGGACCTGGAGAGTGACATAGGCTATTTTTTATCCCGGAAAATTAATTAATTCCCGCGGCCATCTAAAAAACTTCAACCACGCGGACGAAGTCGCGGGCATCAGCTAGTATGAGAATAATTTAGAAAGTTTCTGTGGTGTGGTGAATATCGCAAGATACACACTGCACCACATATACATTTACCTATTGTGGCGGATTATAGCGAATTAAACTTCTAGTTCCTTCATTAATCCAAGCGGACGGAGTCGCGGTCAAAAGCGATTGCTTCGTTTTATAAGACCAAGGGTTCCAGTAAAAGGACAGAGCCGGGTAATTGAATATTGAAGTCTTCTGAGACACAACTTTGTTGTTGTAAACAAAACTCCTAACTTCGTAAAGGAGGCGTCAATCCCAGAGATAATCCAGTTTATGCTTTAATTAAACACGCTCAATAGGCGATTAATTTGACTGTGATTGTTTCCGGGTAGATTAATCTTTACTTTATCATAACTTTTAAATCTTTAAACAAAATTAAACACGAGCGTATATCTAGTAATTAGCTAGTTACCTAGCTTTTTAATTCTATTGTATTGTTTAAAGATTTAAAAAAAACAAGACCGAACGTCTTGGGGCAAAAGGACGACAAGAGCCAACCACAAATTTTGGAAATAAGGCCTTAGAAAATAAAGAAAGTTTTTCTTAATTTAATCATTAATATTTTAAATTAAAAAAAATTTTTTTTTTACGTTTTTCCTACATTCGACGTCGCCGTCGTCGTGTAGAGTTACATGTATTAATTTTGAGGATGTCACTTGCTTCAACGGTGAAGGAAAACATCCTGAGGCAACCTGCATCCTTTAAAGTTCCTCAAACTGCTCTCAAAGGTGTGCGAAGTATGCCAATTCGCACTTCGTCAGCGTGGTGGACTATGGTCAAACCCTTTCTAATTCTGAGAGGATACTCGTGCCACCGGAGAACAGAATCGTTCATCTAGTACCCTGCTTTGGTTTTCCTATCCAATAGGGATGATGACAACTCAATCAAATCAGCAACTCTTTACCAAACTTAAAAACGCGCTTCTAGTATGGAAGTGGTATAAAATTCACAGCTGTGACGTCATCAAATTTCAACGTACTTTTTTTCTTTAATCTATATTTTAAACTGGTTATCAAACTTAAAACTAACCGAGGATGTGAATTTTAGGTCTTTTGGAAGACCCTCTATTTAATAATCAGTTAGAAATAATTTATTTTTGATATCTAAGGCATCAACCCTATTCGTTAAGGAAGTGTCAATTCCAAAGTTAAGTTCTCGCTTTGATCAAACCCGCTTAATAGGCAATTAACAATTTAAATGACCTCGTTTCCGCGTTATAAAAGCGTTTTTCTTTCCAAATAACTTTTCTAGATAATAGTACTCATATGATTTGTATGATATCTTTTATGTCACTAAAAGAAATGTCCCAAGTCCTAAGAATGTTAGAGTATATTTTTCAAGAAAGAAGAAGAAAAGAATCTTGGAAAGCCTACCCCAAGGGATTTTCTGAAATTCCACCGAGTAGTCCGAAACTGTTATGAAAGTAAAAAATGTAATAAAAGAAGCACTGAATAGGAGAAATATCCGAACTACAATACTGTAAAAGTTTTCTTTATCGATAAAACCCATATGATGTCTCAATAATAGAACCGGGAGAAATCCAGTGATATGAGGCGCAAACTTTGTTCGAGAGATCGACCACACTAGCGACTTTTTATCGTGTCGCCTTTATTACGCCATCGTCGCCATCGTGTCGCTTTATTTATTTGTAATGAATGAACCAGAAGCTTAATTCGCTATAATCTGCCACAGTAGACAAATCTATGTGGTGCAGTGCGTGTCTTCCACCGACAACATGCGAACACCCACCACCCAGCAATTCGCACCGGCACAGCACTACACTACACAAACACTTGCTGGGTGGTGGGTGTTCGCATGTTGTCGGTGGAAGACACGCACTGCACCACATAGATTTGTCTACTGTGGCGGATTATAGCGAATTATGCTTCTGGTTCATTCATTATCATGGACTTCCGCAAAGTAACGCCTGCTTCGATTCAATTATTTATTTGTCTTTATACCCCATAGCACAAGTATTGCGATACAACTCTCACACAGCCTTTGTAGAAAATGCTGCAATATGGATTTTGCTTATAAGCTCTCAGATAAACCGACATTATTTAGACGCTTTATTTGGCAGATAGGTACTTACCCGTTGTCCTAGGTGAGCGGCAGCGATGCTATACGATGCCATAGAAAATGACAAACGCGACAACGTAGGCCACGTGAACGGTCAGCTACTGTTTGATACTGTTGGGACGCGTCGCATCGAGTCGCGTTGCCGCGTTTTTCACTCACGTAGGATAACGGGTTAGCAACATCTTGTCGTGCGACATGTCGCATCTCAGGAATAAAATGATATAGCGCGCAAACTTCGTTCATTACGGGCATTAGTGAAAGTAATCATAACGGAATCTCGGCCGCAACTCTGATGTAGACTCCTAGGCACGTGACTGACATACTCGTAACACGACGGTAATAGACATAACAGGTAGATAACAAGCTCATATTACAATTCATTTGTATCTGTCTTAATTCGTAAGACGTGGGTGACAATTTCAGATAATACCTTTATAATTATTCAACTATTACAACATTTTAATCTGTATTTTTAATGTTTTTTTTTATGTAAGTATGTGCAATTCAAATGTAATATTGTAGCCCGTTAAGACGTATTGGGAAACTGTAATGTCTTATCGGGTATTTCCAATCAATAAATATAAATATAAATATATAAATATAAATATAAATTTTGACAGAAATGTATGTAACGTGAATCGTGTCGTTGTTCGGGAGTTCTGCCTGTGTCTCTCTGTCTGTCTGCTACGCTTTCACGATCCGTCAGTAAAACCGATTTTGATGATATTTGGTACAGGTATGTATCCCGGGGAAGGACATAAGCTACTTTTTATCCCGGAAAATTAAAGAGTTCCTGAAAAAAACGTATAAAATATATTTATACGTATACGTATAAATTTAAAAATGACAACCCTTAATAATATGTGCACACAACATTATAAAATTCATGCATTAAGTAAGTAGATGGGAATGATAATAATACAGTTAAAAAATACAAGACATACAATATAATACAGAGAAAAATTTTTATTGTACGACTTTATCTCCGTGTGTTCTCTCACGCTCACCGGATATTGAAGGATAAGCTGTGAACCGGAAATTGATCATTACTATCTTAGACTCGTGATTTTAGTGCAGGAACACGGTTCACGGGACAGGTGCCGATTTGCGATGAAATACGTTCGACACCGTCGCGTAGCTGGTCCATGTCTACGCGATAGAAATGTATGTAGCTGAAATTCACTCTTTATTTGAAGTTGAATCGGGAGGGCATTAAAAAAATCAAAATAAATTTATTTGTTGAATAAGGTAAAAATGGTACAATTTTATTCGAAACACTATTTCATGCCGCTAGGCGGTAACTAGCCACGGCTGAAGCTTCCCACCAGGCCAGACCAGAGAAAATTCAGAAATTATAAATTCCCAAATTGACTCTGCCGGGGATCGAACCTGGGACCTCCTACGTTAAGGCAACAGCACTCAACACTGCGCCAGGGATGTCGTCAAACAAAAGCCAACGGTTTATGCATCAGTTTGAATAAAGATCTAGTCACACTACAGAGGCGCGGCTCGTAGCGGCCAGTAGTCTTTGTATGAGGTTGTATGGGGCTGGGTCCACTTAAGCAACGCGGCACGGAGATGCACTGCGCGACGCGGCTCCGTACAAACTCATACAAACACCGAAACGTGCCGCGCCGCTCCGCGCATCTCAAGTGAAGCTAACCCTAAAACTTAGAAAAGGTATTCTTGAAATGTTCAAACTCCATTTGAAAGACAAGTGCTCAGGCGACTAAATTCGACAGGCCGTCGTGTGTCGTCGCAAAAGTTTCCCGCGAGAAGCTTTTTTGTACATTTTGAAGTAACACTGTTGGAGTGTTTGAAAGATACTATCGATTGAAAACTTTTTCTGTCGACCAACCGTGCCCTATAGGGTTTATATAAGTTTAAACATTTATGCCGCTACTGGTGACCTAGTGAGATAGTGCCCTTAAATGAATGCCCTAATTTCCATTTTGTCTGTTAGTCATGCCTGTAATGACTGACAGGTAATAAAACGCTCTTTTGCATTTCCTGAAAGCTTGCCCATATATCTTGTAAGCAAACTGCGCATAATATACCCATGTAACGTATACTCATAATATCTTGCTTGATATCTTAATCCTAACATTTTTACCAACATAATAATATTATGTAGTTGTGTTCACGACTGTACCATCTGTCAAGCAACTTGAAATTTTATGCCGCTAAAGTAGAGTCTAAATTTGAACAACATGTGTGTTACATTATTAGATATATTAGTCTGGGACAAACTTTGCCTCGTCACTTAGTATCAATTCAGCATCAAGATTGATGTAGGGACATAGATTACATGAGATAAAGACTTTGAGGACCTCTGACGTGATTCGAAAGCACGAAGTCCTGGGTTAGACTCTCGGGGGGCTAGCACGGATTTCGTCACTATCGCATTCTGACAATGTCCGGGGATTGAACTACCAACCACCCATTGCGGTGATAGCTTAGTGATAATAATGTCCTCCCGACCGAGTTTAGGCCACGGCGGCCTATCTCCAGAGAGATTAGCCATCTGCGCGGGAGTCATTACAGTGCACAAGTGGGTGCGCAAAAACAGGCACTCTCTGTTCCTTTACTCTCATAGCCCGATGGGACGGAAAATCAGACACGACCGGTGAGACGGCGCAGCACCGACGGCTTAACGTGCTCTCCGAGGCACGAGGGTGAAACACCGCCAACTTCCTAACTCCGGGCTAATATTGAGAACTAGCTGATGCCCGCGACTTCGTCCGCGTGGATCGAGGTTTTTCGTTTCCCGCGGGAACTCCTTAATTTTCCGGGATAAAAAGTAGCCTATGTGTTATTCCAGACTATAATCTATCTCGGTGCCAAATTTCATTCAGATCCGTTCAGCCGTTGGGGCGTGATTGAGTAACAAACATCCATCCATACATCCATCCAAACTTTCGCATCAAATAAATATTATAAATGCGAAAGTTTGGATGGATGGATGTATGTATGTATGGATGTATGTTTGTTACTCAATCACGCTCCAACGGATGAACGGATCTGGATGAAATTTGGCACAGAGATAGATTATAGTCTGGAATAGCACATAGGCTACTTTTTATCCCGGAAAATTAAAGAGTTCCCGCGGGAACCGAAAAACCTCAATCCACGCGGACGAAGTCGCGGGCATCAGCTAGTTTATAATATTTATTTGATTTCTTGTCAGAAAAACCCAATACTTGTTATGGCCCGATCCAAGACTCGAACCCGGGAGCTCGTCGGTCGCAGTCGAACATGCTAACCACTAAACCAACGAGGCAGTATAGTTTAGTGGTAAGATACCTAGCGTCCTTATTGCCCACGATACTAAAATGTAACACACAGAAAAATTTTAGTTACCATCTATTCCCATTTTCGTTGGAGCAAAAAACATAAAAAGGATATGGGAAAAATCTAACCTGTCTACGTAAACTGAAAACAAGGTTCAATATGGTTCATATTGAACGAATAGACCTGCCCGTGGGCAGTACGCTGTATGATGGAGTGGATCCCGATAACGTCTACAGCGAATAGCCGAAAACTTGAATAAAATACTCGTAGGTAGTCAAAAATCGAAATGTCTGTACTACGAACAAACTTTTGTAGATAAATTGTGGGTGAAAAATATGCATTCCGATATGTCTACGGTTTAAAGGGATAGACTTATCTATAAAAGGGTTTTTTTAATAATTTTTATCTTTAATTTAGACATTAAGTTAAAGACCTTGACTGCGATCACACTAGGGTTTTTTTTATCCACTACAAGTTAGCCCTTGACTGCGATCGGATCGGAATGCTTAATCGCTTGGCGGAGGACGCCACGGACGCCACGTAGGTCGTCAATGGTAAAGTAATGATGCAGTGTAAGTTGGTAGCAGGCTAATCACCAGGTATGGCAGGGGTATGGCAGTTAATAACAAAGTAATGCGTTGAATATACCATATAACTACCAGTTATAATGAACGCATTAATTCGTTACCCTGATCTCTTACCGCTAAATCGCAAGGGAATAGGTAGGTACGAGTATATCTTTGCCGTTAGTGTTGCAACTAGCCACGGCCGAAGCTTCACACCACACCAAACCATACAAAACATTAAATTTACCTGTAACCTAAACTTAACACCATCCACCACCACCACCACCACCACAGCCCATTAACGTCCCACTGCTGGGCACAGGCCTCCACTCTCATAGGAGAGAGGGATTTAGAGCTTAGACCCACCACGCTGCTCCAATGCGGGTTGGCGGGCTTTGACGACTATTATCATGTTAGTGATGATAACCGGGACCGACGGCTTAACGTTCTCTCCGAGGCACCGGGGTGAAACACCGCCAACTTCCAACTCCGGGCTGGCACTGAGAATCTCTTTACTGAAAAACCCAGTACCTAACAATTTTTATGCCCGGCCGGGAATCGAATCCAGGACCTCGAGATCCGCAGTCGAGTATGCTAACCGCTAGACCAACGAGGCAGTACACTTATCGTATTAATTCAATTTCAAGAGAACTTCTTTCTTCGTGCCAAGAATACGAGAATTGATTTGGGTCTACCAATGTCATCCCTATTTTAGTTACATATAAATCTACTGAGTACCAGATATGGCAAACATGTTTATTCGAGCGTTCCCCAAAAATTTGTTCAAGGAAACCGAAGCCCTTTGAGGGTGTAATAAGCAAGATTTAGTACAAACTAGATGATGCCCGCGACCTCGCCCGCGTGGATGTTTTTTTAAAGTTTTTTGTGGGAGGTTCGATTCCCGGCAGGGTCAATTTGGGAATTTATAATTTCTGAATTTGCTCTGATCTGAGGCCCAATTGTCTAAGGCTCTAAGCCAATCGTAATCATTTGACAGCCCATAACGTATAAATCAAACTGTTTAAGGAGTTCATACATGTTTTTGACGTGCAGGCATCTATAAACTCCATAAACAGGCCGGATTATATGTTTGACAAACGATTACGTATACGATTTCCTTACACAATTGGGGGGCTGCAGCTGGTCTGTTGGAAGGCTTTGGCCGTGGCAAGTTACCACCCTACTGGCAAAGACGTACCACCAAGCGATTTAGCGTTCCGGTACGATGCCGTGTAGAAACCGATTGGGAGCATGATTTTGACGTAACTGCCATACCACCAACAGGTTAGTCCGCTACCAACTTAGACTGCATTATACCACTTACCATCAAGTGAGATCGCAGTCAAGGGCTAACTTGTACCTATAGTAGAAAAAAATAAAATAAAACTTTGTCAAATGCCGTGACGGCTTCATTTCAATATTAAAATGTTTTTGCTTCATTCACTATCTCCCGTCCACTCCATTCTCTTACACGTGCCCTCGCAATCGAAATTAACTCTGCCGGCAATCGAATTCCGGACCTCCAATTTAAGACCAACGCCTTTCGTCTAAGCACAGCGCTCATGGCTGCGCTAGTGAGGTCAACTTTTGTGTAGCGAAAATAACGTTCCAATTAATATAGTTTTCCCAAAAAAAGTTGTTCACAGCAATTACGTGGGCTTTAGACCCAATATCCAATACGAACCTTTCAGGCCAAAACGGCTTACTCATGATATGAACAATCGGCACATTCCGTGATGAACACCGTTCGTATTGTAGGCCCTTTTTTTAGGGTTCCGTACCCAAAGGGTAAAAGCGGGACCCTATTACTAAGACTCCGCTGTCTGTCTGTCTGTCTGTCTGTCTGTCTGTCTGTCTGTCTGTCTGTCTGTCTGTCTGTCTGTCTGTCTGTCTGTCTGTCTGTCTGTCTGTCTGTCTGTCTCCAGGCTGTATCTCATAAACCGTGATAGCTAGAAAGCTGAAATTTTTACAAATGATTTATTTCCGTTGCCGCTATAACAACAAACACTAAAAATTAAAAAAATATATATATTAAGGGGGGTCCCCATACAATAAACGTGTTTTTTTCGTATTTTTTTGCTCAATATTAAAAACGGTAACAGGTAGACGGTTCAAATTTTCACAGAACATTAACTTGTATTATTATTACCTTTCAAAATAAATAATTAAATATCAATAAAGTAAATATTAAAGGGGGGCTCCCATACAACAAACGTAATTTTTATTTTTAATACGTCATAAATCGTAAAACTTACTACAGGTTTGTACGGAACCCTCGGTGCGCGAGTCCGACTCGCACTTGGCCGGTTTTTTAGTATTTCCTACACGAGTGGATCGTAATCGGGTCAGTATGAGAAAGTGTTAGGTTTCTAGTCATTTGTGATTCATTTCATTAATTATTTGGTTAAAAGTAGAATTAACAACTTGGAATCCGGGTCGTAGTTTTGTTTTAAAAAAAAAAAAATGAAAGATTCGATGTTCTGCACGCGTCAGCTGTCAGGGGATGACATATGTCATGTTCGGCGGGGATTTTTGGAGGGATAACCGATCTGTGAGAGAAAAGCTAACTTTGGGAATTCTGGTATTGAGGAATGGGCTGTGAATGTTATACCTAATACATAAGAAGATAATACAATTTTGGAGAAACGATATAGCCGTTTGATTGCCGAGGGAAAATTCCTTACAAATCAGAAGTGGTAAGAACACGTCTACATTTAGACATTTTCTATTGTGGCTATTGTGTCCCTGATCTGGTGCAAAACTGCCTTTCAATTATTGACTCGCATTTCCTCGCGAGTCCTCGTGATTAGTTTGGGATAGTTATTCCTGCAGTGTGTGTCTAAACAAGTTTATTTGTGAGCTGAAAGATGTTGTTACTCACAGGACACATTTATGTGTTCTGTGTTGTTACTTATTAGCATTGCGCCATAGATCCAATCGTATATGGGATACATTTAGAGGGAAATATGTAGTGGGCAGCTGTTTAAATAGGTTAAATAGCAGTAGGTACCTCATTATTGCCCTAGTCCTCGACATTACTTATGGGTCAAAAATAATAGAAAAGATTATTGTGTCAAATTGTAAACTAACAATTGCTGCACCTATTCAATGTAATAATGCATAATACTAAATATTATCCAGTCATTGTTTAAGTATCTTCATTTAGTACACATATAAACTGTATTCCCCCTTACTTTTCATCGGTAACTAGGTGTACCGTTATGTACAGAATACATATATAGAATAACACATTCAAGCACACTTTTGTAATGGTTGACGTTGCAAGTTGGTCAGTTTGAGATGTAATTAATTATCATCATTGAGCCCATATAAGTTAAAATATACAACCATTAGTGACATTCAAAATTTTACAACTGTAAGCGAGACAATCATGAAGTAGGTACTTACTACTTATTAATAAAACAATATATTTGTACTCCCAATTGAACTTGCACGAGTGGATGTTTGAACTTGTGGGGGGTTAGTGTAGTCGAATAGGAGTTGGCTGAACTTAAGGGGACTCCAGCCGGTACCTTCTTCATACAAAGTAAACTCGTAATTACTACATTATTTGATATTGTACGCTCAAAACTAAGTATTATTTTGTTTTGTCTCATCATTATCTAGGTTTATTGATACTTAAAATATTGGGAAAAATATTTATTTTAAAGTTACTAGCCTTGAAAGATTCCTATTTTCACATTAAACTTTGGGCGAAAATAAATAAGATTAAGAATATGGAAATTATAAAACAATTTATCAAGAAACAAGGTTTATTTATTTTTAGTGAAATAACTTTACTTTGTAAATATACACATAGTAGCTGTTACAAACAAACAGGTTTCTCAAACGACTGTACAACCCTTTTCGCGCGCTTGATTTCGGTGCACATCATCGTGCCTCGCACCCGACACGTACATTCTCACACTCACTCACTCACTCACTCAATGTTAGGTGAAATAGCAAACAGGTTACCCATGTGCGCGGGCAACTTCGGTCGCGCGTACTGAGCAGTCCTATAGACAATGTTCATTTGATCCGGCCGCAGTGGCTGTCGTTGAGCTCTGAGTCAAATTGACAGACATTATACCTCATGTTGTGTGAGATTTAATAAAAATAGTAATAATGCTAACACAGTGCTATCCATTTTAACTAAATGATTTAACTAATCTTATTCATCACTGAAAGACTAATGTCTAATTCTTGTTGTACTAGGCCGTTACAAAGGCAATAAATATCATTGCTTTTGAGTTCGGATTTAGTTTTGTTCCTTTTGTTTCTACATATTGTGAATTCTTATTTCTACTCTTGTTAACATATTTGTTTTTCCTTTCCATGAGCTCTGGAGCATGCCCCGTGAGAGTGAGACTACATGCAGGCGGCTGACAACACCTGATCGACTGGACGTAGGTCCCAGTCGAGAGTCAGCCAGCCGCAGTCGCAGCCGTTTTCGCAGCTCCAGGCGGGAGCGAGCACGAAGCCGGGACATCAACAGAAGGGAACAAGAACTAGTGCGGCAGCGCGAGCTGCTACGCGCGCTTGAAGATGCACTACCAAAAGATTGCAGTCAAACTCGACGTAGCGCGACTGGAAGACAGTCTCAAGCGCAAGACCAAGATGAACATCGTGAGGAATTTCATCGCAGGCGCAGTTTGAGCAATGGGAGCAGACGCGAGAGAAGCGGTCATCGCAGAGGCAGTCCAGAGGTACGACGTTCACGGGGCGAGTGTCGCAAAAGGAAGCGCACACCGGTAACACAGCAGCATGACCGGAGCGGTAGCCAAGTATTTACTTCTGACGATACTGCTAACATAATTAATTCCCTTAGTAAGTCTCGGTCCCAGCCAGCGACAATCACTCCCTCGACACATGCTGATGGTCATCATAAAATGAACCACAAAAATATTCTTCCCGAATTTGACCCATCTTCAAAAAATCAAAAAATTGATGTCTGGATTAGGAAAGTAAACGAGTGTGCTACTGTTTATGGCTGGGATGAGAAGACAATCATACACTTTTCTATGCAGAAACTCCAGGGATTGGCCAAGGTTTGGTATGAAAGTTTGAATTCGATATTGTTTAGCTGGGCTGAATGGCAACAAAAATTGATGAGTGCTTTTCCTTTTGAGCAAAACTATGGCCAATTGCTGGAGGATATGCTCAGGCGAAAGAGTAGATATAACGAACCTCTAGAGGCTTATTATTACGAGAAATTAGCTATGTTGAACCGTTGTGACATAGAAGGCAAAAAGGCTGTCGAATGCGTTATCCATGGTCTGCACGATAAGACCTTGAGGTCAAGCGCCAATGCGTTGCGTTGTACTCAGCCTGATCAACTTCTTTCTTTCCTAATGAGTAGTAAAGAAACGCTGCAACCTTTCGATCGTAATCAATATAAAAATAAATCTTCATATGAAACAAACTCTTATAGGGGTAGTCTGATACGTAGGCCTGTTAGATCCACAGATACTAATATTCTTTGTTATAACTGTCAGGAAAAAGGGCACCCGTACCTTAAATGTCCTAAGCCCCTCGTGATGTGCACAAAGTGCCGTAGGTACGGGCATAAAACAGAAAATTGCAATGTGAAGCAAGATAATATTCATAAAGTTGATAATAGAAGTAACAATATTTCTAAGACAATGCGCATTTTAGCTTCTGTTTCGAATTCGAAATTTACCAAAGAGATCCAGGTGAATGGTAGCATGGTGGCATCTTTCATAGATTTTGGCAGTGAGGTTTCTCTTATGAAGCGAACGACAGCTTCGTCGCTAGGACTAATTTGTGATCAACCCCCCACGCCGTTAAAGGGTTTCGGTAATGATATTATTAGTTCCATTGGTGGAGTTAAGGTGAACGTAACTGTTGATGATGTTTGTGCAGACATAGTTTGCCATGTAGTAGAAGATAAATTTCTTGATTCACCGCTACTGATAGGGCAGTCCTTTACTGAGCAGGCTCATGTGTTAGTATTTAAAAATGCTGATGTGTTAAGATTTTATAATATATTGATATTATAAAATCTTAGCTTCCTTTCTCACAGTGTGATAATACCGACCATATGGATGTTACTGTGATGAATGTCCTAGACACTACTTTACATGGACCGGCCATGGTCAAGTCCCGCATTAGTGGCAATATTAACGGCGATATTTTGCTAAGTGGAAAAGTCATGGGAAAACCTAATCGGGAGTTTACAATCACTGGTGGGGTATATCATGTTATGGGCGGCTTAGTCTACGTTTAAATTGTCCCTCTATCAGAGTTTTGTCAGCTTTTGGAAGGCGATATTATTTGCCGAGGCACGAGGGTTCAGGTGATCAATAGCATATCATGTACCGATACTACTGACGTTTGTACAGCCAAATCCACCGATATTGACCTAAGTCAAATAAAATTGGGTGGAAAAGTTGATGAATCTCAAAAACAACAACTAACAGAAGTCTTAAAGAAGTATAAACACTGTTTTGCAGGGTCTTTAAAGGACTTAGGATGTACCAACATGGCCGAAATGAGCATAGAACTGAATAGCAAGAAGCCCGTCGTTTATCGACCGTACAGGCTATCGCACAAAGAGAGGGAGCAAGTCAGGGATATGGTAGGAGAGATGAAGGATGCTGGGATTGTGAGGGATTCAACGTCTGAATATGCAAGTCCTATAATCTTGGTACGCAAAAAGGATGGCAAACAGAGATTGTGCGTTGACTATAGGCTGCTGAACTCTATAACGGTGAAGGAGCGGTATCCGATGCCGGTCATTGAGGATGAGATCGCTCGTCTCTCGGGTCAAGCGTATTTCATCACTCTTGATCTGGCATCTGGGTACTATCAAGTACCTATCTCAGAGGCGTCAAAGCCTCTAACGGCCTTCGTCACTCCGGACGGCCAATACGAATTTAATCGTATGCCGTTCGGGCTAGCCAACGCACCTGCTGTGTTCCAGCGGCTCATGAACAAAGTTTTAGGGTCTGCTAGGTTTACGGAAGCAACAGCATATATTGATGATGTTCTCATTTATGGCAAGAGCGTGAATGAGTGTTTAGAAAGATTAGAAAAGGTAATGGGGTTAATAGAAAAAGCAAATTTAACCCTCAACATGTCCAAATGCGCTTTCCTCCTAACTCAAATCAATTATTTGGGGTATGAAATCAGCGCGGCTGGGGTGCGCCCTGGAGATAAGAAGGTTCAGTGTGTTCTTAATTTTCCGCGCCCGACCAATCCACATGCTGTCCGCCAATTTTTGGGATTGGTAGGCTATTTCAGGAAATTTATAAGGAATTTTGCAGCGTTATCTCACCCATTAAGTAAACTACTAAAAAAGGACGTGGATTGGACGTGGGCGGACGAACAGGAGTCGGCATTTAACGATCTTAAGAATCGGTTGGTCGACAGACCGATATTGGCAATCTACGACCCGACTGCCGAAACGGAGTTGCATACAGACGCCAGCAAAATTGGCATCGGGGGAATATTAATGCAACGCCGTCACGGGGATGATACCTTCCGCCCAGTGGCATACTACAGCCGCCAAACTTCGCCAGAAGAGAAAAATTTTCACGCATTTGAGCTGGAAACTCTGGCCGTGGTTTGCGCCCTCAAGAAGTTCAGGGTATATTTGTTGGGCCAGAACTTTAAGATCGTCATAGATTGCAGCGCACTGCGTGCGACATTTACGAAACGTGACTTAATCGCACGTATAGCCCGATGGTGGTTACTTCTACAAGAGTTTCAATGTACCGTGGAATATCGTGCCGGTTCGAAAATGTCTCACGTAGACGCTCTTTCACGGAATCCCGACAAAAATGACGAGACGGTAGAACTTGATATTGACCAGTTCCCAAAAATCATGATAATTAGCGGGGATGACTGGCTACATACTTTGCAGCTGGGAGATGATGAACTCTGCCGAATCCGCGATATTCTGACTTCTGACATGGATGAGAACGGGCTTAGATACATTAAAGATAATTATCTCATCAAAGACAACAAACTATACAGGTGTATGAATGGAGACAAAACCGATTTGCGTTGGGTAGTGCCAAAGGGAGCAAGGTGGCAGATTTGCCGTATGAATCATGATGAAATTGGTCATCTCGGTGTGGAAAAGACTCTGGAGCGGTTAAAGAAAATGTATTGGTTCTCGAAAATGTCGAGATTTGTTAAAAAGTACGTCCAGGCCTGTCTGGAGTGTGCTTACTCAAAAAAGGTTGCCACAAACGAGACGTGCCTTTCCACACTTTACATGTTGACCACCATGGCCCCTTTGTGCGTTCAAAGAGAGGGAATTCTTACCTTTTGGTAGTAGTTGACTCCTTCACTAAATTCATTTTCATCAAACCGGTTCGTAATACTAAATCACAAACGACAATACGAGTATTAGACGAGATCTTTTCTACATTTAGGAACCCCGACCGTATCATCAGTGACCGTGGTACCAGCTTTACGTCTTATACGTTCAAAAACTTTTGTTCGAATAGAGGCATATGTCATGTTTTGAACGCGGTGGCCAGTCCAAGGGCGAATGGACAAGTCGAGCGCTATAATCGCACTATCCTTAGCTCTTTGACAGCCCAAAATCTAAATTGCAATGAGAAGGATTGGGACGATAAGGTAGGTAGGGTACAGTGGGGTTTGAATAATACTCTGCAAAGGACTACGGGGAGGACGCCGGCAGAATTGATGTTTGGGACTAAAATGAACGCCGAAATCAACCCAAAGCTTAACGAAGTTGTACGCAAGACTCAAGAGAACATAGATTTAGTAACTTTACGAGAAACAGTCAAAGACAAGATCGACGAAGAACAGGAAAAAC
This sequence comes from Erebia ligea, assembly GCA_917051295.2. Taxonomy (NCBI): domain Eukaryota; kingdom Metazoa; phylum Arthropoda; class Insecta; order Lepidoptera; family Nymphalidae; genus Erebia; species Erebia ligea. The sequence continues at coordinate 9,219,601 of OU785241.1, forward strand.
AAAAGCAAGCTTACGACAAAAACCGGCGTCCTGCTCACGTCTACCGTGAAGGGGAGCTTGTTAAAATCACGAGGACTTCGTATAATAATGACGGGAAAAGCAGGAAGCTCATGCCACCATATATAGGTCCCTATCGTGTAGTCGCAGTTTTAGGAAATGATCGTTATAGGGTAGCTGCTATTCCTGGCCTAAGCCAAACAAAAAACAAGCGCAAAACAACCGTAGCTTCTGACCGCATGCGGCCATGGGTTCACGTAGCTGCTCTTAGCGTTAACGAGGTAAACGAAGAAGTTGATGAGGATGGGTCGACCAGTAATAGTGACAATGACGCAATGTAAAGAATAGTGATATTATGTTATAAGTAACTCATAATACATTCTTGCATATATTTAATTTTATTGTGGTTCTGTTTGTCTGTTTAGTACAAAGTTAGCTTACCAAAAGTTGTATCCGTAAAATACAAGATATAGGTTACATAGTTAAATCTGTTGATTAAAAAGTATACACCTTAGTAGTGATTAGAGCTAGGGCGTTTATATTATTTGAAAGTATTTTATTATTAAAATTGCATATGGCGTTAGAAGGAATTAGTTATCACAAAACGTACATGTGATTTCGGCGCAATACGGCTGACTGTTGTGTCCGGGATTAATGTGTAGTTTATGTGAAAGGGAAGTACAGGGTTATCACAGAACGTACATGTGATTTCGGCGCAATACGGCTGACTGTTGTGTCCGGGATTAATGTGTAGTTTATGTGAAAGGTAAGTACAGGGGTATCACAAAACGTACATGTGATTTCGGCGCAATACGGCTGACTGTTGTGTCCGGGATTAATGTGTAGTTTATGTGAAAGGTAAGTACAGGGTTATCACAGAACGTACATGTGATTTCGGCGCAATACGGCTGACTGTTGTGTCCGGGATTAGTGTGTAGTTTATGTGAAACGCATTAGTTATCACAAATGTACATATGATTTTGACGCAATACGGCCGACTGTTGTGACCAAGATTAATGTGTAGTTTGTGTCAGAAGGAATTAGTTATTACAAAATGTAGGTGCAACATATGATTTCGACGCAATACGGCTGACTATTGCTACCGATCCTAATGTTTTATGTCGTATGAATAGATTACGTATGTTTAGATTTCCAAAATAAGTATTACAAATGTATGTCCTACATAATTATAATTAATAAATTGAGTATTAGAATAATAATGTACAGCGAAAATAATAATGTCATTGAATGTAAATCTGTAACTTGATGTTGTAATGATTGTGGAATCTTTGTCAATGATGCGTGCAAACAGCTTTACCGGCCGAATGTTAGGTTTAGGAGACCAACTGACTGCGTGCATGGGGACATGCACGAGGTCAGGATGGTCGAATGTTAGGTTTCTAGTCATTTGTGATTCATTTCATTAATTATTTGGTTAAAAGTAGAATTAACAACTTGGAATCCGGGTCGTAGTTTTGTTTTAAAAAAAAAAAAATGAATGTTTCGATGTTCTGCACGCGTCAGCTGTCAGGGGATGACATATGTCATGTTCGGCGGGGATTTTTGGAGGGATAACCGATCTGTGAGAGAAAAGCTAACTTTGGGAATTCTGGTATTGAGGAATGGGCTGTGAATGTTATACCTAATACATAAGAAGATAATACAATTTTGGAGAAACGATATAGCCGTTTGATTGCCGAGGGAAAATTCCTTACAAAAGGAATATAACAACATATTGTAAGGATAACACCATATTCATGCTTAGTTTATTTTATTTATCCTCTCTCTGCGCCGTATTCCTCATTGCTGAGGGTCGGGACCCCATTCCATTAATCGCATAATGGCAGGCCTTTTCTTGGGATAATAATGCGGTGGGTTCCCAGGTCCTTCTGCATACGACTCAACTAAGAGTACTATTTCATCTCTTAGATTCCTAACGATTATTATCAGACTAGATGATGCCCGCGACTTCGTCCGCGTGGATTAAGGTTTTTTGATTCCCGCGGGAACTCCTTAATTTTCCGGGATATTCAAATTTCAGCAAAATCGGTTGAAAAGATGGGCCGGGAAAGCGTAGCAGACAGACAGACAGACAGACAGACAGACAGACAGACACACTTTCGCATTTATAATATTAGTATGGATGTTGTTGATAATACCCGGGAGCGGCGGTTTAACGTGCAGTTTTTTAAAGGCAAGGCTTAGAATAACTACCTATAGAAACCTTAGTACACTCGCGAAATGTAAGCCGTTCAATTGGTGCCATAAATGGCATCGTACGACGCTCGCGCAGTCCGAAAAAAACCGGCCAAGTGCGAGTCGGACTCGCGCACCGAGGGTTCCGTACAAACCTGTAGTAAGTTTTACGATTTATGACGTATTAAAAACAAGACGAAATGAACCGCAAAACTAACTTTGTTTGTAGAGGTTTACTGTTAATATCAAAAAAACTATGCTAGTTAGAGCATTGGCTATAGTTTTCCTGTAAATTATACATAAATTCCTATTGACCATAATTATTTCAGATTTTTCGATTGGTAAACTCCGGAGATAAGTCAAAAAAGATAAATCAAAAACTATCATGACTAAAAATAATTAAAAATCTGTTTTAGAATGTACAAAGTAAACCCTTTCATATGATACCCCACACAGTACAGTTATCTCACTTTTAAATTTCAACCCTCCGATTTTCCCCCCTTTTTAAATAAATAAGAACAAAAATAATTTCCAATTTTTTTTAATTCCAGTGTCTTTGGGCCACTAATATACACAACTATTCCAAATTTCATGTCGATACCTTCGGTAGTTACTGAAATAATCGAGTGTGACGGACGGACAGACGGACAGACAGACGGAGAAAGTCGCACCATAAGGGTTCCATTTTACCATTTTGGTACGGAACCCTAAAAAGCTGGTTAACTTAGTTTTAGAAGCTACAATGCTACAAACAAACTAACCAATTACTTACCCAGCTTTTAGGTGGAAAACATTTAAACTGGCAACATTATGTTTGCGTTTACGAGGCAAGTAAATACAGCACACATAGCGAATTTGTAGCTTGCGTTTTGAGAAGGCGTTGTTTGGAAACATGTACCTTCTATAGGTAGTTATTCTAAGAGGCAAGGAAATAAAATTGGCAAGTCTGCTCTGGGGGTTTTGTTAGTCATTTTTCAATACAACAGTGTCTGTATGATTGTTCCGTTTCTACGCCGATTTTTATGAAATTTGGTGGAGATAGCTTGCTAGCTTGAACCATAAGAAAACGGACGTAGATTTTTATTCTGGAAAATCAACAAAAGTCGCAAAGGAATAAAAGCAACATCGTCTGCACCATCTAGTAACTACTTAGTTGAATTTACACTCATCTGCTTACATTCGGCTGGGGAAAAATTTAACGGGATTTTTCTTTTTCTCATAAAGAGACCAGGATCTCCGGAAAAGATAAATCCAGCCAAGTGCAAGTTGGACTCGCGCAGGAAGGGTTCCGTACCATTAGCGTACAAGATTTGTACTTTGTAATACTTTTAAAAGTCTTTCATATACAAGAGAACCACTCAAAAATCATGTTTCTTATTTTACCCCCTCCCCCCTTTATTTTTATTATTTGTTATTAAAGCGGCAATAGAAATACACACTCAGTCAAAATTCCAACTGTCTATCCATTACGGTTGGGGCTTGCGTGTCCGTATCGGAATAAAAGTCCCATAAAATTTAAGATTAAAAAAATAACTATTACAGCTCATGAGATACAGCCCGCTGACAGACAGACAGACGGACGGACGGACAGCTTCGTAATAGGGTTACGTTGGCACTTGGCATCCTTTGGGTACGGAACTTTAAAAAGAGTTGTTAATCCTTTAACCACTGAATAAACTTTCATCAAACATAATAATATTATGTAGCTAAAGAACAATCCCAGATATATATCCCACCACACCAAAAATCCCACCTTCGAATAAAAAAACGCATCGGTGGAATTCCACGATGATACATACACACACACACACACACACAAATACACACATCAGTCAAACAATTATTATTATTATTTTAGATCCCCATTTGCGTCGGTGGTTCAATATAAAAGAACCGCTAAATGTCGGAGCTCCCTAAAGTTTATTACTCGACCTTCGAGCTTAAATGAATTTTCTAGATCAATTCAAGATTTATTAACTTACGTGATACGAGTATGTTTACGGTCTTTTGTATTTCAGTGAACTGGAATGCTCACTTTCCGCCTCGCGTGTATTTTTGCCCGCGACTCCGTCGCGTCCGCGTGGCTAAGTATTTTTTGATTCCCGCGGGAACTCCTTGATTTTCCGGGATAAAAAGCCTATATCACTCTCCAGGTCCACAACTAAAACCATGCCAAAAATCACGACAATCCGTTGCTTCGTTGCGGCGTGATTGAAGGACAAACCAACAAACCAACAAACAAACACACTTTCGCATTTATAATCAAATAAATATTATAAATGCGAAAGTTTGGATGGATGTATGGATGTATGGATGGATGTTTGTTACTCAATCACGCCCCAACGGCTGAACGGATCTGGATGAAATTTGGCACAGAGATAGATTATAGTCTGGAATAACACATAGGCTACTTTTTATCCCGGAAAATTAAGGAGTTCCCGCGGGAAACGAAAAACCTCGATCCACGCGGACGAAGTCGCTGGCATCAGCTAGTATTAGTATGTAGTATGATTACAGATTGTTCCCATACAGGTTCTTAAAGTTATAAGGTGTAAAGCCACAAGGCAGCGCTGTAGTTTTTCGACTCGACGGGTTTTGGTAAAAATTTGGATATTTATAAGTCTTAGTTGTATCACGTTATTTTGTCGGTCTTGAATAGAAAATCAACGATTTTTTAATAAATAAGTACCTACTTGTCCTGACTGATTGGCCTATCACTTTTTACTTCGAAAAAATATGCAATCCAGCCATAAGAAGAATGCAAATTTATATGAAAGTCAACCAGATACATTGGTCAACTTTAATCTATACTTTTTCTACTATAAATGCGAAACTGGATGGATGGATGTATGGATGGATGGATGAATATATGTTTGTTACTCAATCACGCCACAACGGCTGAACGGATCTGGATGAAATTTGCCACAGAGACAGATTATAGTCTGGAATAGCACATAGGCTACTTTTTATCCCGGAAAATTAAAGAGTTCCCGCGGGAACAAAAACCTCAATCCACGCGGACAAAGTCGCAGGCATCAGCTAGTTTTTAATAAATTAAAGTTGTTAACATTTTTGTAAACTTTCTCCGGCATAAAATGGCACCAAATAGATATAAAAATTAATCGCTTGATTCTTCCAAGGATAACAAAAATAATCAGCTCTCATAAAAATAACTTTTGCCATATAGCATGCACAGAGTAAAGTAAAAACAGATAAGAAACAGACGGGTTGCCATTAGATGAAACATACTTGGAGAAGCCAATTGGGTATTTGACAACTAGTCAAACCAGCCGCTTTTTTTTCAAACGTCAAAATGCGCGCTTGGTATGGGATGTTGTATGAAATACTAAACTGTGACGTCACCAAAATTCAACGCACTTTTTTAAGTACTTCAATCGATGCTTTAAAATGGTTTTCAAACATAAAAATAACAGGGAACGCGGATATTACGACTTTTGGGAGATCCTCTATTTAATAATAACTAAAGAACAATTATTTATGTAAATAGTTGTCTAATACCCAATTACATAGGTACGGTGTACCACGCTATATTATTATACGCACACTATTTTGTACCTTCAAGTGTATGTGACCTAAAAATATTAGTGAAACCATTTAGAAATGGTTACTCTAGAGTTGGAGGACTCTATTTCATTAATTCGTCGTAAAAAAGTCAATATTAGGACTGCAAAAAAATCCTAATTTTCACCTACAGCTGCGCCAACAGTGTTTGTTTAGAAAAGTGAAATCGTCCGCGCAAAACGTCCATGTCTGATGAGAACAACGTTTTGACCTGTCTTCTAGAGTGCGTGCTGCATATATGTATAAGTGAATGATGCAGATTTTTGTTCGCAAGAAATTTTGTTAAGCCCGTAGTGAGTTTTCGCCCTTACCTACTTTTAAACTCACGCGAGCGCACCACGCGATGCTCCGTCTATCATGTTCTTTATGTCTATGCCATGTCTATATACCAGTGCCAATTTTATGCCAAAAATATAATAAAAAAAAACATTTTCGATGAAAGTATACTTTCCTCGTAACCTTATAAGGCGTCCATTATTCGTACAGATTTGGCGAATAACTGGCACTCAAGCCTCTTGACGTTATTTTTTTACAACTGCTACTAGCTTCGCCGCTGGGCTTCATAATATTAATATTATACCTACTTATAATAAATCACTTTTATAGGGGAGAGCAAAGTTAAACACTGGTGACATATATAATTGTGTATTCAACTGTTCTAAGTACGTCTACATAACCTTCAGGTAACTTAGGTCTTAGATCGCGGTCTAGATCTCAGCGCACGCAGGCGCGTCCGCAGACATGGGATAACGTTTTAGGACTCACTCAGGAGCTTTCGCGTCACAAGACGCGAGTCGGGCTCGCGCGAGTTCTTTCGTTCCGCGTCGGCTATCATCGGCTGCGGGGGTTGTACGCGGGGCGCTCACAGGAGTCACGGACATGAATATGCGATATACCTATATTGGTAGAGTTCGTGCTATACTTTACTTTTATAGTTTTACTAGCTGATGCCCGGGACTTCGTCTGCGTGGAATAAAGTTTTTTTTTTATTCCCACGGGAACTCCTTAATTTTCCAGGATAAAAAGTAGCCTATGTCACTCTCTAGGTCCTCAACTATACCCGTGCAAAAAAATCCCGTCGATCCGTTTCTCTGTTGCAGCGTGATTGAAGGACAAACCAACAAACCAATAAACCAACAAACAAACACACTTTCGCATTTATAATATTAGTATGAAATATATGATACCTACTTCCAATAAAATATCACTTTACTTTAACTGTTTTGAAGCAATGTAAGTCGATGTTTAATCACAAAGCAGTCATACACTAAATTATTTGCCCTATTTTTACGTTATTCTTTAAAAAAAAATACGTTGGACCGTTGCGCGTCTGTGGCGTGATTTTTTCCCAACCTCCTCAGACATTATATTAGCTTATTTAATGGCCTGGTAGCCACATATCGCCAGGGCATGTATAAAGAAGACCTGTAAAAAGAGGCGCTGCGCTGTGATAACAAATCACCCACAAATGCTGTTAGTTGACAGCTAGTTACGTCATATTTCAATCATCCTCCGTGTTTACCCTCAGTTTCCACCAAACGGAAATTAAATCTTCTTCTTCATGTGCCTCTCCATTACTGAATGTTAGCAGTCAGTTTTCTAAATTTCTCCTCGTCGGCTAGGTGGTATGGTTCTCCGACTGTTTTTATACCAGTCCACTCCCTGTTACGTAGCCGTAATTTCTTTCTTCTTCCCACTCCTCTTTTGCCAGCGATTTTACTCATACTACGTGTGTAGTTTGGCGAAAACAAAATTTTGTATTTGTTTGTGCATATTATAAAATAAATAATAAAAAAAACCCATCAATATAGTCCGCAGCAGGCGGTACCTATCGTGTCGTAAAATATGGCGTAGGTACGAAAATTATATACTCGCGCACTTATCACTGAATAAATAACTGTGTCAGTATTGCCAGTAGTATATGATTTGTAATATACAGCGATGGTCCGTGACGTCTCGGCCCTTGGGCCCCTCCTGAAAATCAGCGTTGCGGTATGTCAGGTGGGTACATACCTACCTTTCGTGCTGTGGCACAGGCTGAGGAGGTGGCCCATTGACCACATTTACTTTTTAAGTATGTACACAGTACATATGTACTGCATTTAATTAATGTGTTGTACTACTGATTAATTTGTAAACTGTTGGTCAATAAAAAAATATTTATTTATTTATTTATTTATTTATTTATTTATTTGTAGAAAAATCGACGCAAACAAAAAGAAAAATAAGTTAGCTATAGAAAAATGCGGTTGCCATCTTACATCTTAAGTCCAAAATCGTGAGCGGAATTCCGCGTGAGGAAATCCTTTTCGGTGTTTTATCCGCGCTGTAATGGAGCTGTCTGATTGATGACGTCGACATGTTCTGATTTTTGCATTTTCCGCACCTACAGGGTGCACAGGATGGGTATTTTGTAATAAGGGATACCTTGCTCTTATACGGCTCTTTTACCTCTGGCGGCTGCGGTTTACTGTCTCGTTGGTCTAGTGCTTAGCATGTTCGACTGCGGTTGACGAGGCCCAGGGTTCAAGTCCCGGGTCGGGCCATAATAATAAGTTTTGGGGTTTTCTGACTAGAATTTCGCAGCACTAGCCTGGAGTTCGGAAAGCGGTGTTCCACCCGTGTGCCTCGGGAGCACGTAAAGCCGTCGGTCCTGCGCCTGATCTCTCTCCGGTCGTGTCAGATTTTCCGTCCCATCGGGTTATGAGAGTAAAGGAACAGAGAGTGCACCTGTGTTTGCGCACACACTTTTGAGCACTATAATATCTTCCACGTAAATGGATAATATCGCTGAAAATTGGCCGCCGTAGCCGAAATTCGGTCGGGAGGATTTTTTTATTTACTAGCAGATGCCCGCGACTTCTTCCGCGTGAAAAAAGTTTTCTAAATTCCCTATGAAGCCTGACACTCACAAATAACGTGGCTTTCTATTGCTCTATTCTATACAAACTTTACCTCTTTATAATATTAGTATAGATTAATTAGTACCGCGGATTCAATCGCTTCAGTCTTTATTCTTTATTCTTTATTTGTGAAACATGCCTGGGGAGACATTACAGTTGCCCAATTCGTCTGCCCAGGCTACAAATACCTTAAAATTAAAAATAAAAATAGACACAAAATAAAACAAACTAAACTAACACTAGACATATTAGTATATAAAAAACTCAAATAAAAAAAAACAACATTAAAAACACTAAAATAAACTACATATCACTTACTTTCTAGCAAAGGTTTTATTTTATTTACGAGTTGGAGCGGTGGGGTGTTAAAAAAGTCCAGTTCCCAATTATTTTGCGCTAAATCATTGAGCCTTGTGGTCTCATGTGTTACGGCAATCTGCAATCTACTTTACGTAGTTAAACATGAGTGTAGTTACAGTTAACAGTAGGTAATCAAGTAAAACAAAGTAGTTGAAGAAACAAATAGACAAAAAAGAAAAAAACCTAGACAAAAAAGGACTCCGATTCTCATCGGGTGCAGCTGTCACCAAATAAAGGAGATAATTTAAAAAAAAAAAAAAAACAAGTAAATGGTGACCGTTCATCGCCTAGCCCTAGCCTATTTGAAGGCATAAGGTAACCAGGTCACGCGAGGGACCGTGCTACAAAGTAGACATTTTCTACGAAGATGGAACGAAGCGCTGTTAATTAGAACAAATCGCCCACTGATGCTGTTAGTTAGAACCTAACTACATATTTCAGCTGAGGCCTTGACAATTCTTTTTTTCTTTAAATAGTTTAGTTAGTTTGTGACGACCTCCCTGGCGCAGTGTTAAACGCTGTTGTCCCGTGCGGAGGTCCCGGGTTCGATCCCCGGCAGGGTCAATTTGGGAATTTATAATTTCTGAATTTTCACAGGTCTGGCCTGGTGCGAGGCTTCGGCCGTGGCTAGTGACCACTCTACCGGCAAAGACGTATCGCCAAGCGATTTAGCGTTACGGTACGATTCCGTGTAGAAATCGATTAGGGATATGGGTTAATTATAACTGCCATGCTCCTAACAGGTTAGTCCGCTACCATCTTAGACTGCATCGTCACTTACCATCAGGTGAGATCACAGTCAAGGGCTAGCTTTTAGTGAAATAAAAAAAAATTCTTTTAGATTTGTCAGATGTAAATTTTATGAAGATCTGAGGAATAGTTTGGAGATGAAAGGTGGAACTCCTGAACAGTAAACCAACCGTGATCAGTAAAAAGTAGCATTTTTATCGTTATAAGTAATTGATGGTTCTATATGTATTATGGTATTATAAAAAGTTATAGGTAAGCCACCACCCGTGCGAGGCTGAGTCAACTAGTTTATTATCAGTTGTGAAAAATGTTGATCCCCATTCCCCACTTAGAAATCGTTTTGAGAAATCTCAACAGGACGCTGACGAAAGGCAAATACTGTATTTCATACCACGACCACTACAGCCCATTAACGTCCTTCTGCTGGGCACAAGCCTCCATTCTCATAGGAGAGAGGGAATTAGAGCTTAGACCTACCTTATTTCATACGCCGACAGCTAATGACAGTCGCTCGATGCAAAATCTGAGAGACTTAAAAGGTCGCAGTCCATTTGCATGTATGAAACAGAAATGAGTTTCATTGTTCAAGGTGATGGTATCAGAAACTATTTTCTTTCTGTAAAAGCATTCTGTCGACCACAATGGACGACGATAAATCAAATGTCTTGACTCTGTTGCAGTTTTATTATCAACGCTGGGTTCGCCGTTGAGATCGTCTTTGAAACACATTTTTAATACTGAAAACTCAATTTATTTATTCCATGTAGGGCATACAAGTGTCTCTTATGTTACGTCGTGATTTGACTCTACTACTTTTGCCAATAATTTAAGGGGCCATCAGTAAAATTATGTCACATGCTAAGGGGAAAGGAGGGGGTCTACAAAGTGTGACATGTGGAAGGGAGGAAGGAGAGAATGACGGTCGGAGGATTCATAAGCTTCGTGACGTCACATGTCAAAATCTAAAGAATGCGCGAAACTCAAAACGTGACGTAACGTACGTGTAACGTAATTTATAGATGGCCCTTAATTATCTGTTTGCATCGTATTCCTTATTGTTGAAAGAACTGCTTCCATTACCATTACCTCTTTCTATTAAACATAAAAATAGAAGTTCCTTGGATAATAATGTAGTGTGCCCTCAGATCCTTTCGTATATAACTCGACTGAGAAATCGACGTTGTATACTCTTCTGATAATGGTTTTCAGAATGTGACATTAAGTCAGGACTGGTGGCTTAACGTGCTCTTGGGTATACGAAGGAAATGAAAAGACCGAGTTCAGACCTCCAAAGGTCAGCCAATCCAATTGCTGACTTGAGTCAACTTTGTTAAACTACTAACAGATTGGTACTGATCGAACTGTGAATTGATTGATATACGCTGCCATTACTAGGCAACTACTAACCAACTACTACCAACTCGACTGATGTACCTATTTCAAACTGGGCTAAGCAGTGACTTAATCTGGGTGTATCTTGGTAAATTTCATCGCTTCATCAGCGTTGAACGCGAGGCTGTGCATTTAGAGAATAGCTACTGATGAGAATGACTGCCGGAAGTTTTCTTTCCATTATGGTTATTGATAGTTTTTCTATACTTAGCTACTGCTGCTATAAGCGTAGAAATTGTGAATGGGATTTTTATCGATGACACGATCGCCCTTGACCACGTTATCAACTTACATCAATCAATCAGCCCCCCGATTATGTGTTGAATTGTCGATCAAATGGTAAAGGTTCAGCGTCAAAGTAATATAAACCATAACTACATTGAATTAGAGCTCAATTTCGTGTATCCATTCTTATACGTTAGAGTATCGTACATACCTAAACGTATAAGAATGGGTACACGAAATTGAGCTCTAATTTAATGATGTTATGGTTTATTTACTTTGCCGCAGAACTTTAACGATTTCATCGGCCATTCTTACATGATTGGGGGGCTGGAAATTTTTCCAAGCTCTTACAAGCTATTTTAGTAGGCTTTAAAAAAAGGGTTCATGTATGAATGTATGGTTGTATGTATTTATTTGAGTTTCTTTTAAATACCACCATAACTTCTATAAATGCCAGAACGGATTTTGATGTATGGGGTATCGTTAGAATCCTCCCAAGTGACACTAGGAATAATTTTTTTAATTAATTATATTTAAATTTAAATAAGGCAAGCATTCGTGTTTTTTATTTTTTTTAATTATGTTCACTCGTTTTCTAAATCGTTAACGTTTACCGACTTCGCTTAGATTTAGGTAAGTATTTATTTTCATAAGATTTTTTCTGCCTAGCATTTCGAAAGGTTTTCGTTAGCAAAAACTCGTCTATCTAAAAATCGTCATATTATTTGTAATGTATTCATAGCCATGTAAAAACATTATGTATTTTTATTAAATACCTCATCGTGTTATTAGTTACTTACAAGTACATAATCATAACATATCAAACATTCTTTATATCTTTATTTCCTAAAATAATGGCGTAGACTGTATTTCGTAAGAGAATATGAGTTAACTTTATTAGTTCTAGATATGGTAAAACAATTTTACTTGGCAACAACTTAGAAATCTGAATTTGTATTGAGTCCTTGACTTAGTGCCAAGCGCCTCTGCAGTGCTTAACTGAGAACCAGTTGTAGTTTTATTTTATTACTATAAAAGTACTTGTAGACCACTCCCACTCTGACCAAATTTTGGCCACGTCAACCTATCTCCACAGAGATCAGCCATCTGCGCGGGAAATACGAAAACAGAGGTGCACTGTCTATTTCCTTCTCACAGCCCGATGGTACGGAAAATCCGACACGACTGGAGAGAGATCATACGTAGGCACAATCCAGCGCAATTACTCATAGCTATGAGTTTAAGTTAGCGTTATATTACTTATTACCAAATGGGCTAGTAGAAAATATAGATATCATACTTCATACTTAATATTATAAGTGCGAAAGTGTGTTTTTTTGTTGGTTTATTGGTTTGTCCTTTAATCACGCCGCAATGGAGCAACAGATCGACGTTATTTTTGACATAGGTATAGTTGAGGACCTGGAGAGTGACATAGGCTACTCTTTATCCCGGAAAATTAAGGAGTTCCCGCGGGAATAACAAAAAACTTAAACCACGCGGACGAAGTCGCGGGCATCCGCTAGTGTTTAATAAACTAAGATATTCTATCCGAAATTGCATAAAGTCACTCCTTGTAACAGAAAAAAAATTATCATCCAAATTTGACGCAAGCTCGACAAAATAAAGCCGGACCTTGCTCGTTTCCCAGTACCCTGTTCCATTCATTCGTGAATAAAATCCGAATAGGACCCGCACAATACGTGAGCAATGCTCAAGTATATAATACGATTGCCTGCTCAATCAAAATACGACGGCCCGGGCGGTCTCACGATGAAAGTTCTATTATAAACGAAATCATGCCCGCGGATTTATTTGCGTGGATCATTTTTTCTCCTCCTTAAACTCCTTGATTTTCCCGAATAAACAATAGCTTATGTCCTTCTCCGGGATGTAACCTACCTCTATACCAAATTTCAACAAAATCGGTTGAAAAGATGGGCCGTTAAAGCGTAGCGGACAGACACTCTTTCGCATTTATATAATACTAGACTAGACTAGATGATGCCCGCGACTTCGTCCGCGTGGATTGAGATTTTTTTATTCCCGCGGGAACTCTTTAATTTTCCGGAATAAAAAGTAGCCTATGCCCTTCCCCGGGATACAACCTATCCCTGTATCAAATTTCATCAAAATTGGTTGAACGGTTGGGCCGTGAAAGCGTAGCAGACAGACAGACGCACTTTCGCATTTATAATATTAACTAGCTGATGCCCGCGACTTCATCCGCGTGGATATACCAAGTTTCATCGAAATAACTTGAGAAATGACGGACTTTTATACAAAATTTCAACCCCTATTTCACCCCTTTGGGGGTGAAATTTTGAAAAAGTGTGAAACACGTATGTTTTAATTTTTAACCCGCAGCTCATAAACCAAGTTTTATGGATATAAGTAACTTGAGAAATGAAGGACTTTCATACAAACTTTCAACCCCTATTTCACCCCTTCGGGGGTAAAATTTACGAAAACTGTGAAACACGTATTTCTTCATTTTTAACCGGTAGCTTGTATACCAAGTTTCATCGATATAACTTGAGAAATGAAGGACTTTCATACAAACTTTCAACCCGTATTTCACCCCTTCGGGGGTAGAATTTCGGGATAAAAAGTATCCTATATCCTACCTCGTAGTATGGGCTCAAATCGTGCCAAGTTTCGTTTGAATTCATTCAGTAGTTTCGGCGTGATGCGCGGCCAAGATACAGACAGACAGACAGACAGACAGACAGACAGACAAAAATGAAAAAAATTACAGATTTGGCTTCAGTATCGAATAATGAGTGCCCTCCAAAAAAAAATTTCAAAATATCTTCAATGTACAGAATTGGACCTGTTACAGTTTTATTATAAGTATAGAAGATATGGATAGTATGGATGCGAAAGTGTGTCTGTCTGTATGTCTGTCTGCTACGCTTTTACGGCCCATCCTTTCAACCGATTTTGATGAAATTTCGTATATAGGTAGATTGTATCCCGGGGAAGGGTATAGGCTACTTTTTATCCCGGAAAATTAAGGAGTTCCCGCGGGAATAAAAAACTTGATCCACGCGGACGAGTCGCGGGTATCATCTAGTTTTACAAAATAAGTATTGGATAGAAGCAGGTGTTACTTTGCGGAAGTCCATAATAATGAAAGAACTGGAAGTTTAATTCGCTAGAATCCGCCACAATAGGGAAACGTAAATGTAGGATGTTGACTCAACAATGCAGGATTGTAAATATTAATTTACAATCGTGCATAGTCGAGTCAACATCTCCTAAAGATGCTCTGGTGTCGGAGTGAAACGTACGTTGAGAATAATTTGGAAGATTTGTGTGGTGTGGTGAATATCGCAAGCTACACACTGTACCACATAGATTTACCTACTGTGGCGGATTATAGCAAATTAAACTTCCAGTTCTTTCATTACAAAATAACTATATTTTTTTTATCCACTACAAGTTAGCCCTTGACTGCGATCTCACCTGATGATAAGTGATGATGCAGTCTAAGATGGTAGCGGGCTAACCTGTTAGGGGCATGGCAGTTATATTAAACCCATACCCCTATTCGGTTTCTACACGGCAACATCGCTTGGCGGCACGTCTTTGCCGGTAGGTAGGTGGTAACTAGCCACGGCTGAAACCTCCCACCAGGCCGACCAGGGAAAATTCAGAAATTATAAATTCCCAAATTGACCCTGCCGGGGATCGAACCCGGGACCTCCGCACGTTAAGACAACAGCGCTACACACTACGCCACGGAGGTCGGTTTGCAGTTTTCACATGATATAAAATTGTCTTTCCCTGTTTTTAAGCCTGTGCTGTAATTTCGCTGTCTGCAGCCTCTTCAAGCCGCTTAACGTTTTGCAATTTAGCTCGGAACATCGCTTGTAATTAACTACAGTATACTTCAACAGCTATATACCTAGCTGAAAATACGTCCAGTTCTGCACAACAAAGAAATTTTGTTGCATGTCAAAATTTAAACATGAAAAGTATGGGGAAACTGAAATAAAAAAGGTATTTGTTTTTATTTAGAGAATTCTCTAGAAGGGTCATTCTCAAACGGCTCAAAAAAGCGTGTCCGGGTCGAAAACCTGTATGAAATAGATTGCTAGCCACTTGTTAATTTTTGTATGGTAGATATGATCAAAATATTAGGGGGGGCCTATGTCCTTTTTTAGGTAAACATTATGTAAGTTAAGTTAAAAAAAGAAAACCGCGGAAATATTGACCTCGGTGCCGTGTCCCGCACCCCATATTGCGTTGAAAATTATTTTTTTTCTTTTTTTCTATAAAATATGCCACTATTTTGCAGGTGCTTACAAGAAACTAGTTAGTTACTAGCTCAAATTATAATATTTATAATCAATAATAGGCCTTAGTTGACAACTTACAACAAATCGTTTTCGCGTCCGACGTTTACAATTGATACCGGTGGCGCGCTCCAATTCTCTTATAACTTCTGTACTTTAATAACTGCGAGAATAGTAGTAAGAGTAACACAAACTATCCGTCAAGCAGCATCAGTGGTTAAAGGCAACACGTCTGTGCCTCTCTGTGCGTCCCTTTTATTAAGGTAAGTAATCGCTTTCGGTGGCTTGGTATACCCATAAACTTGATTTCGGTGGAACTGTTCTATCCATATCTATATAAACTACTATTTATGTGACGAAGCTGTCACAGTACCTACCAAGTCCGACGCACGCATGACTCAGCGCACAAACACGCGAGAACATTCTAGAAGCCCGTCGCGCCGCATCGTACGAGGATGGCGTGAGGGAAACCGACCAATCAGCGAGCAGCAGCGCACACGCCGGCCCCCACCGCAAATCACCACACGCCGGCCTATATAACGCACCCGGCCGGCGTCCGCCGAGAGTTCGCCTGTGCCTATTGTCGCTTCACGACGTCGTCTCGTGGTAATTCGGGTACGACGGCGGCAATAGTCACAGGAGGGCGCTGGAGGTGTTGGTCATATCAGGGCTTTGAGCCGAAGTTGCCCAGCACCGCCGAAACCTTCGCATCCCCCCGCACTTCTCCCTCCCGCGCACGCGCCTCACGCGTGTACGGTCCGTAAGGCCTCCCGTCGACGGCCGATTTAAACCCGCGAGTGATTTAGATAAGTATTAGTGTCCTTTCAGCCGGCTCCTTCGGAGCCGTCCGGTCAGTGTGTAGATATAAGAGGTAGATTGTATTTTAGTGTTCTAGTATTATAGGAAATAAAGGCCACAGGCCAAGTCCAAAGTCATCCGTGTTTGATTGTCGAGGAATCCCTGATCCCCGATGTACGTGGTCTCCAGCCAGTGACCCCGCCGGCTCGTGACCACGTTACATTGGCGCCCAACCGAAAAACCCACCCGGCTGTCCCGGGTTCGCGTCGCGGAAAAAAATAAAACCGTTCATCCGTCCGTCCGCCGTCTGCGTCGCGTCCGTTAAAGTGGTACACCCCGCCAAACCGCGGGGAAGACCATCCGCTTAGTCGTAAAAAGAAAAAAAAAAGGGGATAGGAAAACTCACAACTCAAACAGTAAGTAAGAAACTTTTTCCGTAAATACCGTCATTGTTATTTTTTATTTTTTTTCCGTTTTTCTCTTTTAAATCATAACAGATACAAGTTCTTTCTGTAAAGTCGACTCGTGGAACTCCGGGTTGACTGGAAGAACGACTATCTGAACGGGAACAGTAAGAACGAGAAAGATAAAACAGGATTAAAACGCGAAATTGCATGTTAATTCTAAATCAGTCGACTCGTGGTAATTCGGGTTGATAGATTCAAGAATAAACATACAACGAAAAACCACACTAGATAGCAAAAATCACACACACACACACATACAAAAAAAAAAAAGCAAAGAAAGGGAAGTTATCATCGCGAATCGCATGCTTGTTTTCAATCAGTCGACTCGTGGAAATTCGGGTTGATAGATATAAAAACAAGCATCGGAACGAAAAACACTCATTATTAAAAACACGCGAAAAATTACATTCGCGAACCGCATGCCAACTCTAAATCAGTCGACTCGTGGAAATTCGGGTCGATAGATTTTAGAACAGGCATCCGACCGAAAACCGTTACCAGAATTACTAAATAAAGAACACTCACATAGAAACCGAGGGAAAACAAAGGGGAACCGCGAAAAAAAAAACCACTTAGAGGATAGACCGAAAATCTTAAGTACCATTAAATAAATAACCGTGTCATAGACAAATATATAGAAAAAACCGTAGGAAGTCCGTAGTAAATAAAAATAAATAAATCATTACTAACCTGTAACTAAACAGTATAGAGATATATTATATAGTATAGAAATATAAAAATAGGCCGCAAACGTCTAATTAGACCCCGTAACCGCAATTATATAGTTATAAGTAAATAAATACAAATACCACTAAATAAGCCGAGACTCATAATTAGATTCAAAAGTCGGGAGCAGAATAAAATAAAATGCCAACAGCCTGGATATACGCGTTAAGTAAACAAAAATTAATCGAAGAACTCGAAAAAAGGGAAATCGAAGTATCGCAGACAAACACAGTAGAAGAACTACGAAAACAACTATCGCAATTAGTGAAAAATGAAGACGAAATGGACCAGGAGAATATCAAGGGGAAGGAAAACAACACAAACCAATTCGACAAGGCCGTATCCCGCTGGAAAATTCAATTCGACACCACCGGGGATGCTGTGGAATTCCTGGAGAGAATAGAGGAACTAGCGGACACACTGAATGTCAACAAAGACAGAATTATACAAGTGATACCGAGATGCCTCAATGGAGCAGCATCGCTGTGGTATAGAAACAATAGTCCACAATGGAAAACATGGGAGGACTTCACAGAGAACTTCAAGTTGTTCTACTATCCCAGAAATTACGAGAAAAACCTTTTAGAATCAATCATAAACAGACGTCAAAAAGTCAGAGAAAACTTTGTACCATATCTAACAGAAATACAAACACTAATGAGAAGATATAGAAAACTAACAACAGAAGAACAACTAGACAGAATATATGATAATATGAGATATAACTATCATTATTACATAAAAAGGAAAGATTTCAAAACAGTATCGGAACTCATTCAATTGGCAGGTGACTACGAGAAGATAAACATAGATCGAAGCAAAGACACCTACAAAAAACCAATTTACCAACATAAAGAAAACCAAACAGGCCGACCATGGAACAAACAGGAAAACTGGAAAACGGAGGAAAACAAAACTGAGAGAAAACCAGTAAGCACGCACTACGACCCAGAATCCTGCTGTTGGAAGTGCGGAAAGAAAAACCACTCGGCCAAAGAATGTCGAAGCAAACAAGTCATCTTCTGCAGCCGATGTGGCCTACTTGGAAAGCTCACGAGGGACTGCTGTAATGGAAACAGGAATCCTAATAAAACGAAGCAAGCATATACAGCAAAATCACAGGTGGAAAAAGATAACAGAATATTTGCCGAGGTAAAAATACACGGAAAACCATTCAGAGCCCTCATAGACACAAGTTCAACGAACTCTTACATCAACAAGGACATCGTGGACCAAATAAAAGAGCACAACAATGTCAGAATACGTAAAAAAACCACAATTAAACTGGCAGATGGCTCGAGGATACAGACGGACACAGCCATAAACCTCAATCTGGAAATAAACGGAAGGAAGTTAACGCACCAATTCATTTACCTGCCATCCACAACCATAATGATAATGGGTATGGACTTGCTGTCAAGAATTGGAGTCACTGTCAAATGGACAGAGACAACATGCGAACAAACGGGCACCGAAAAACAAAAAGAGACTACAAACAACGAGGAAACCCTATCCGTAGAACAAACGGACACCGAAAAACAAAAAGAGGCTACAAACAACGAGGAAATAATATCCGTAGAACAAAGGGCAACATTGAAAACCACTCTGGAAGAGGAATTCAAAAAATCCGAAGAATGCCCAAAAGGAAATACGAGGGCCAAACACATCGTAAAATTAAAACATACAAAACCAGTAAAACAAAACGTAATAGAGGACGAACTGTCAAGGAACACACTATGTACTACGACGGTGGAGGAAAATGACTGGTACTCAAAAAAATACAGCAGTGTAACCAAACAACCAGAACTAAACACCGACTACTGTATACGCGAGGGAAAATTATATAGAAGACTAGTCAACCCACGTTATGGAGGAAAACTAGACCCATCAACAGAATGGAAATTATGTGTCAAAAAAGAGGACAAAGAAAAAATATTAAACCAGAATCACAACGAACCCGACGCAGGTCATTTAGGAACCTCAAAAACATTTAACAAAATCGCAACGCGATATTATTGGCCAGGAATATTCAAGGACGTGTCAAAATACGTCAACCGGTGCGAAAAATGTCAAAAACATAAGTCTACACAAGAAAAAAAATCCGGTTTAATGCACATCAATAACGCAGAAGAACCATGGCAAATCGTCACCACGGACCTCATAGGACCTCTCCCGCGAACATCAAAAGGATTCCAGTGGATCATCGTATTTCACGATAAATTCACCAAATGGTCAGAAATAAAACCACTAAGAACCGCAACCGCAACCGCCGTCACAAACGCTCTAAAAGAATTAATCATGAGATACGGGGGAATGAAAACGTTACTAAGTGACAACGCAAGAATTTTCGTTAGTAAACAATTCCAGGAAACCCTAAAACGGTATGGTATACAGCAAAGACTAACCGCGCCATACACACCACAATGCAACCCAACCGAACGGGTAAACAGAACACTCGAAACAATGATAGCGTCATTCATCGAGAAAAACCACAAAAAATGGGACGAATACCTAAATGAATTTAATTTCGCACTAAACACGTCCATCCAGGAATCCACGAAGTACTCTCCGGCCTTTCTTTTGTTTGGTAGGGAACTAAGGAACGTCCACGACGAAAACCAATTCCCCACACCGGCATTAAAGGAAAAACAAAAATTACAAGAAATTTATGAGATAGTCAAAAATCACCAGAGTCAAGCATCGAACCTGCAAAAGAAGTACTTCGACAAAACGAGACGCGAGTGGGCTCCCAAAATCCAAGATCTGGTACTAAAACGGGATTATCCACTATCAAACGCGAATAAACAATTCTGTGCAAAGCTAGCGCCAAAATTTTCAGGCCCTTACACAGTAATCGAACAAAAATCCCCGGTAATATTCCTATTAAAAGCAAACCAAGGACGAAAAGTATGTACGGCACATATAAAGGACATAAAAAAGTTCAATACCTAGAACTAATAAAAATGTTGTGGTAAGATCCTAGGAGTCAGGGATCTCTTGTTGCCAACAGTGACTAATACGGTGATTTTTACAGGTAAAAATCTTCTCTGGCGGGAGGGGAATGTGACGAAGCTGTCACAGTACCTACCAAGTCCGACGCACGCATGACTCAGCGCACAAACACGCGAGAACATTCTAGAAGCCCGTCGCGCCGCATCGTACGAGGATGGCGTGAGGGAAACCGACCAATCAGCGAGCAGCAGCGCACACGCCGGCCCCCACCGCAAATCACCACACGCCGGCCTATATAACGCACCCGGCCGGCGTCCGCCGAGAGTTCGCCTGTGCCTATTGTCGCTTCACGACGTCGTCTCGTGGTAATTCGGGTACGACGGCGGCAATAGTCACAGGAGGGCGCTGGAGGTGTTGGTCATATCAGGGCTTTGAGCCGAAGTTGCCCAGCACCGCCGAAACCTTCGCATCCCCCCGCACTTCTCCCTCCCGCGCACGCGCCTCACGCGTGTACGGTCCGTAAGGCCTCCCGTCGACGGCCGATTTAAACCCGCGAGTGATTTAGATAAGTATTAGTGTCCTTTCAGCCGGCTCCTTCGGAGCCGTCCGGTCAGTGTGTAGATATAAGAGGTAGATTGTATTTTAGTGTTCTAGTATTATAGGAAATAAAGGCCACAGGCCAAGTCCAAAGTCATCCGTGTTTGATTGTCGAGGAATCCCTGATCCCCTATGTACGTGGTCTCCAGCCAGTGACCCCGCCGGCTCGTGACCACGTTACAATTTAATTTATACAAACGTATATCGTATGAGTGATAGATTGCAATTAAGGAGGTTATTATTTTAAATTTAGGATACTTTTGTAAAAATCTGGGATATTGCTCATTATTTTGATTTCAGTGGGATTGATCTCAGTGTTTTCGGTGGAAATAGTTAATATATTTAGTAAAAAAAAGATAGTTGCAAAATTCATTTTTTGATTTTTCCAATTTTTGAGCATGTTTCTAAATGGGGGCTGTATTTTTTTATTATTTCACAAGAAAGTATAACTCAAAACGAAAAAATTGCGACCTGAAAGAAGTCTCTACGACAATTTTCCAAAGGAGAATTTTAATTTGAAAAATATTTTTTTGGGCCGAAAAACGTGATTATCTCGGAAGTCTCTTAACTTTTTTATCTGAAAAAATTTGTGAATATTTTAAATACAAAAATGTATACTTTCACCAAGTTTCGTCAACATAAAATTATTTTTGTGTAAATGAAAAATAAAAAACGATAAAAGCGGTTTTTTGCATTTTACTCGGAGATTTTTAGGTTATGTGAAAAAACCATTTATACAAAAGTGGTAGATCTTTTTATGATCTACAACTTTTTTATTGTACACTTTTCTCTCCGAAGTCAACTTTCGCCGGAAATCACAATAATCCCAAATTCCACCCCTTATCATCCCCCAAATATATCTGGAAAAACCCCTGCTCACGCATTTTTTTTACGTTTATTATATGCCACTTTACCATTTCCAACTGTTCCCATCCTGTTCACAATTTTGTTTTTTTTCGCTTCAAAATGAGCGACTGGACTATGTGTGTTATGATAGATCTAAATAGAGACTGTTTTAAGTTCCTACTTTGTTATGGTTACTATTTTTAATTTCATTTAGTGTGTCATTTATTTAAATCAAATATGGCATCATCTTCTGGGGCAATTCGGTTGACATCAAACGAACAATTATATTGCAAAAACGGGCTATAAGAATAATATAACGCAAAAAACAAGATGAATCACTTCGTTTAATATTTAAAGAAAAGAAACTGTTAACCTTAACTGGGATTTACTTACTAGAGCTGTGTTTACTTGTCAAAAATTATGAAGATCTATTTATAAATAAGTCATGCTATAGAACTAGGCAGGTAGCATCAAGACAAAAAGATCACTATGACTTAAAATTACCAATATCAACATCTAAAATGCATTATAACAGTACGTATGTGAGTGCAATACGGGTATTTAATAATTTACCTTTGGAAATAAAAGCGCTTCAAAACCTTAATAAATATAGAAGAATCTTTAAATTATGGCTCAATAACATGACATTTTATAGTTTAAATGACTTTTTTAATCGTGACAAAACTAAGGACTTTCCAAATTTAAAAATTAACTTGTTCAAATAATTTTTACAAATAATAATAACCATATTCTGTTTTTACTAATTAATAATCTGTACCAATTATTATAAATTGTCTGAATCAAATGTTATAAATAATTGACTTTATGTTAAATTTAAGCATAATGTTATATCGTATGCCTGTTAGAGGTAGACTGTTCCTACTATGTAAAATTATTTTAAGATCTTCAACTATTAAACAGTCAAACGATTTAATAGATGAAATGAAATGAATGAAATGAAATAAAATACATACATAAGTACAAAGTAGATTTTCGTAAATTTTCCTAAATCTAAGTTAAGTAATTAAAGTAGGTAGGTTTATGTTATGTTATAAGTAAATATGTTGATAAAATAAAATATTTTATTGTAAAATTAACCTGAAATTCTTTACGTTTAGTCTTCAAAATATTAAATACCTCCATAAATAATTTTATTTTGATTTCGGTGACTAAAATATTGATTTCGGTGGACACCATTTTTTGAAAATCGAATTACAATGTAACTGCTGGGCCTATGAAGTTCCCTTTACTACCAATATTAACTAAATTAAATCTAGATTTGATATTCCCAGCTAGTATGTCTCAAATACAAAAAAAAAATTGTGCCACCGAAGTCAATCAAATAATGAGGCGCCTGAGAAGTACCCAGAAGCTCATTTAATTACAAAGCTTATTATTTTTGTATACATTTTGAGTTTTTACATAATCCTAATGTGTTTTTATAGAAAGTCAAGTTTAGCGAGTAAATACCATGATACGTCCATGATTAATACAGCATTCACAAGCTTTTATTTAACTTGTATATTTGTGTGTACTTTATTTAGGCGAAATCTTGCAACAGAACTTTAAAACAGTTATCGCCAACCGATTGATCTGAAATGCATAGGTACACATTTAGTTTGGATCACTGCATGGTTGGGTTAGGTTAAGTGATGTCGTTCTAAATCCAATATGGCGGACTCGCGGACTTGTGTTAATATAAAAATAAAAATAAACTAGTCAAATCAGCAACTTTTTTACAAACGTCAAAACGCGTGCTTAGTATGGGATTTTGTATGAAATATTGAATAGTGCCGTCATCAAAGTTCGACGAATTTTTTACTTCGTTTTTTTTTTTAATCGATGGTTTAAAATAGTTTTTTTAACAAAAAACTAACAGGGGACGTGGATATTACGACTTTTGGGAGATCCTCTATTTAATAATCTAAATAAATAATAATTTATTTCAATAGTTGTCAAAAGTAAAAGTAAAAGTAAAATATACTTTATTGTACACCATTAAAATAAATACAAACACAAAAACAATCTTATTGGATATGGCACAACAGGCGGCCTTATCGCTTAAATAGCGATCTCTTCCAGGCAACCTTAGGGCAGAGGAAACTTAAAAGAAAGCGGGAGGGGTGTATACCGAATTAAAATGTTTTTCTGATATACGAAATTTAATATGACTACGTAGGTACACAATAAAAATAAAAATAAAATAAAAATAAAATAAAATACTTTTTTTAACGATTTAAGACTTATTATTTATTAATAACGTAGATACATCATACAATTCATCTGAATTAGTTGATAGTAAAAAGAGCTTCGTTATTCTTTATTAAAATCATGAAGCATATTTTTGTAGCAGTACTTTTACGTTAGTAGACGTTTACTATGTTTCTTTTTAGAGTAATGGAAAATCCCTATGTTGAACATTATAATATAAGGGCTAAAACACACTAATGACAGGACAGGATAAAACCAATCGTGTGGTAACATTATGTATCCATATTAAATAATTGAGCGCGCGCGAAATATCTGTCTCCCAGGTTTTTTATCCATAGTGCGTTTTCGCCCTTAGCTTATTAGTTATCTTTACTTGACGGTTTTGAAAGATTCCTCAGCATTAATATATATATAGCTACTCGTGCTGACTGACATATTGATCACCTCTCCTGGACAATTTTGTATGAACTTTTTTTTTTTCACTTATCGTTTCGTATAGAAAACAAAAATTCATCCGGAGGAAAAATACGGAGAGAGCTGATGATTGAGGATTTCGAAGACGGATGAAGAGCACCAGCCAGGTTATCGAAGATAGGTGGGGGGTGCTCGACCAAATGTCACTCGAAACTTCATCCGATTGACAGTGAGCTGAAAAAAATTTCAAAATGGCGGATTTAAGATGGCCGCCATACAAATTTCGACGGTGTCTATCTCGGAGAGTATAAAAGATGGAAGAGTGGTTTCTTGGCAAAAGATGATCAGGACATGAGGGTCTACTTGATGAACAGGAAAAAAATTCAAGATGGCGGAATTTATTTTTCCATAGAAAAGGGTATTGAAGATAGGTGGGGGGTGCTCGACCAAATGTCACTCGAAACTTCATCCAATTGACAGTGAGCTGAAAAAAAATTTCAAAATGGCGGATTTAAGATGGCCGCCATACAAATTCCGTCGGTGTCTATCTCGGAGAGCATTAAAGATGGAAGAGTGGTTTCTTGGCAAAAGATGATCAGAACATGAAGGTCTACTTGATGAACAGGAAAAAAATTCAAGATGGCGGAATTTATTTTCCATAGAAAAAATGTATGGCGAATATTGAAGAGGCTACAAGTGTAGAACTATGCAAGACTACGGTTCCTTTTCAAGATTTGTTTTTATGGAAGAAATCTCATTTTGACGAATGGTTCGGAGAAAAAAATATGGAGAGAGATGATGATCGAAGGTTCGGATGATGGGTGAGGAGCACGGTCAGGGTATTCAAGATAGGTACCTACTTAGGGGCTGCTCAAACAAAAAGGGAGGGGTGGGGGTTTGGTGGTCTTTGTTTTATGTTTTTCTGAGAATTTTCTTTTACGTCGGACGCTTGGCGTGCTGGCGCTTCCGCTGTGCTCACTAGCATAGCAGTGTGTTGATCAGATCAGAACACGTAGACAGTAAACCAGCTGCCCGATTATGTAAGAATTGTCGATCAAATCGTTAAAGTTCGGCGTCAAAGTAAAATAAACCATAACATCATTCAATTAGAGCTCAATTTCGTGTTTCGAAATTGAGCTCTAATTTAATGCTGTTATGGTTTATTTTAATTTGACGCCGAACTTTGACGATTTGATCGGCCATTCTTACATAATCGGGGGGCAGGATAGTAGGACAGCGAGTAAGTAGACAGTGGACCACGCGGTCCACTACGCGGTCCGCTTTAGCGGGCCGCGCAGCCACGCGCCATACTAGTTTATATATATATAGCTGCTCGTGCTGATTCACTGATTGATCACCTCTCCTGTAAAATTTTGTATGAATATTTTTTTTTTCACTCATCGTTTCGTATAGAAGACAAAAATTCATTAAGAGGAAAAATACAGAGAGAGCTGATGATTGAGGATTTCGAAGACGGATGAAGAGCACCAGCCAGGGTATCGAAGATAGGTGGGGGGTGCTCGACCAAATGTCATTCGAAACCTCATCCAATTGGCGGTAGTTGAAAAAAAAATTCAAAATGGCGGATTTAAGATGGCCGCCATACAAATTTCGACGGTGTCTATCTCAGAGAGTATAAAAGATGGAAGAGTGGTTTCTTGGCAAAAGATGATCAGGACATGAGGGTCTACTTGATGAACAGGAAAAAAATTCAAGATGGCGGATTTTATTTTTCCATAGAAAAGGGTATTGAAGATAGGTGGGGTGTGCTCGACCAAATGTCACTCGAAACTTCATCCAATTGACAGTGAGCTGAAAAAAATTCAAAATGGCGGATTTAAGATGGCCGCCATACAAATTTCGACGGTGTCTATCTTAGAGAGTATAAAAGATGGAAGAGTGGTTTCTTGGCAAAAGATGATCAGGACATGAGGGTCTACTTAATGAACAGGAAAAAAATTCAAGATGGCGGAATTTATTTTTCCATAGTTAATGTATGGCGAATATTGAAGAGGCTACAAGTGTAGAACTATGCAAGACTACGGTTTCTTTTCAAGATTTGTTTTTATGGAAGAAATCTCATTTTGACGAATGGAGAGAGATGATGATCGAAGGTTCGGATGATGGGTGAGGAGCACGGTCAGGGTATTAAAGACAGGTACCTACTTAGGGGCTGCTCAAACAAAAAGGGAGGGGCGGGGGGTTGGTGGTCTTTGTTTTATGTTTTTCCTTTATGAGAATTTTCTTTTACGTCGGACGCTTGGCGTGCTGGCGCTTCCACTGTGCTCACTAGCATAGCAGTGTGTTGTTCAGATCAGAACACGTAGACAGTAAACCAGCTGCCCGATTATGTAAGAATTGTCGATGAAATCGTAAAAGTTCGGCGTCAAAGTAAATTAAACCATAACAGCATTGATTTAGAGCTCAATTTCGTGTTTCGAAATTGAGCTCTAATTTAATGCTGTTGTGGTTTATTTAACTTTGACGCCGAACTTTGACGATTTGATCGGCCATTCTTACATAATCGGGGGGCAGGAGAGTAGGACAGCGAGTAAGTAGACAGTGGACCACGCGGTCCACTACGCGGTCCGCTAGCGGGCCGCGCACCCACGCGCCATACTAGTTAATATATATATAGCTGCTCGTGCTGACTGACTGACTGATTGATCACCTCTCCTGTAAAATTTTGTATGAAAAATTTTTTTTTCACTCATCGTTTCGTATAGAAGACAAAAATTCATTAAGAGGAAAAATACAGAGAGAGCTGATGATTGAGGATTTCGAAGACGGATGAAGAGCACCAGCCAGGGTATCGAAGATAGGTGGGGGGTGCTCGACCAAATGTCACTCGAAACTTCATCCAATTGACAGTGAGCTGAAAAAAATTTCAAAATGGCGGATTTAAGATGGCCGCCATACAAATTTCGTCGGTGTCTATCTCGGAGAGTATAAAAGATGGAAGAGTGGTTTCTTGGCAAAAGATGATCAGAACATGAAGGTCTACTTGATGAACAGGAAAAAAATTCAAGATGGCGGAATTTATTTTTCCATAGAAAAACTATGCAAGATTACGGTTTCTTTTCAAGATTTGTTTTTATGGAAGAATTCTCATTTTGACAAATGGTTCGGAGAAAAAAGTATGGAGAGAGATGATGATCGAAGGTTCGGATGATGGGTGAGGAGCACGGTCAGGGTATTAAAGATAGACCTACTTAGGGGCTGCTCAAACAAAAAGGGAGGGGCGGGGGGTTGGTGGTCTTTGTTTTATGTTTTTCCTTTATGAGAATTTTCTTTTACGTCGGACGCTTGGCGTGCTGGCGCTTCCACTGTGCTCACTAGCATATCAGTGTGTTGTTCAGATCAGAACACGTAGACAGTAAACCAGCTGCCCGATTATGTAAGAATTGTCGATCAAATCGAAAAAGTTCGGCGTCAAAGTAAAATAAACCATAACAGCATTGAATTAGAGCTCAATTTCGTGTATCGAAATGGAGCTCTAATTTAATGCTGTTATGGTTTATTTTACTTTGACGCCGAACTTTGACGATTTGATCGGCCATTCTTACATAACCGGGGGGCAGGATAGTAGGACAGCGAGTAAGTAGACAGTGGACCACGCGGTCCACTACGCGGTCCGCTGTAGCGGGCCGCGCAACCACGCGCCATACTAGTTATTACTTTTATTATGTATATAAACGACATACATACTAATGTTGATGGCGAAATAGTTTGTTATGCAGATGATACAGCAATAATTTATGAAGGATCTACCTGGCCAGAAGTGTTTAGTAAGGCTGAATTTGGAATGAGACGTGTATCCGCATGGCTGCGTCATAATCTCCTTACGCTTAACTCATTAAAAACAAACTTCATTTGTTTCCATAAAACAGCTATTTCTGCCCCTAGCCCAACATTACAATTGAGTTTGCATACCTGTGAATATGACCGAAAGCAATGTAACTGTGTGGCGTTGACCAAAACTGATGTTGTAAAATACCTGGGAATCCTAATTGATCAAAATTTAAACTTTAAAGCACACATAAAGTCTCTTTCAGGTCGCGTACGCAAAATTATAAACATTATAAAACTTCTTCGGCATTCAGCTTCACCAGAAACCTTGCGATCCGTTTACATTGCCCTCTGTCAGTCTCTTATCACTTACTGTATAACTTCTTGGGGTAGTGCCGCGAAAACACATATCATTCAGCTTGAACGAGCTCAACGCTCAGTACTTAAAACCATGCTAAAGAAACCGTTCAAATATCCTACAGACCAACTTTATCAGGAATGCAAAGTCCTTACGGTGCGTCAATTATATATTTTAAAACTAGCTCTTAAAGTCCATCGGTCAGTAATTTCGTCAAAAGAATACAATATGTTACTAAAACGTCGTGTATTTAAGATTCCTTTACCCAAAATTAAATCCTGTTTCGCTAGACGATTTAGTCCTTACGCAGAATCATTTATTTACAATAAAGTAGTTAGCGCATGCGACATTAAGCACTGTTCCGTAAAACAAGCAAAAGCAAAAATTTTACCTTGGCTCGCTTCACTGGATTACGACGCAACGGAAAAACTTTTCTTACACTTATCATAAGGGCATTCATCATTTTTCATTCATCATTATTTATTGTTAGTTAGATATGTATTATGTTATTTTAAAAATGCAACAAAAATCTCAATGTTAAAATACCGAGCGACAATTTCGTACTGTGAATCTTTCTTTGTTTAATGCGACATAGGTACCCTCGATACAGGATTACCTAGTGTGGGTACCATAGGACATAAGGATAAATTGTCACAGTTGTTTTTGGAAAATAAACATTTTTCATTTTTTTTTCATTTTTTTTTCATTATTATATTTTTCGTATAAAAGTCGATATTTAAGAACTCATTCCTAGAAAAGTCCATTTCAAACACGGCTTTCTTTTAGTGTAATAGTATTGGGGATAGAATAGGAATGGTCTTACGAAAATAAATTGTCCGTGAGTCAATATGTTCGGAAATGGTTCTTTTTTTATACCCTCCGGTCCCTTCATTCATTATTCAGTCGTTTAGTACTGCGACCCACAAAGTCATATTGGGTTTCGGTGCTTTGTTTTGTACACAATGTAGGTAAGCCGGTTGTATCATCAGCGGTAAAAATACCCGTGGGACCTATTGGAATGGACTCATATTCTGTTATGGAATTTAATTATGTCACGGGGCGGGGTAAATGAGTATCCTATAGTATCGATGTGTGTCGTATTAGATGTAATTTAAAGTAACAATGACCTCCTGGCAACCCGACAATTTAAGATATTATCTGATGGAACTCTTCACTAGTGGTAGGTTCTAAGGAGTTCGCGTAACTCACTTTTTTAAGGAGCTGCATACACTAATGCTTTTTTGATTTTTTAATTATTATCCACTACAAGTTCGCCCTTGACTGCGATCTCATCTGATGGGAAATTGTAGCGGGCTAACCTGTTAGGGGCATGGCAGTTATATTTAACCCATTCCTCTATTCGGTTTCTACACATACTGACTGACAGACACACTTTCGCATTTATGAAGAAAATGAAAATGAAATATTAGTATGGATATGAAGCCGCACACTCTAGTGACTCTAGCGCGACAGGCTAGAACGTCCTTCCGCTCCATCAGTGACGCATTACGCAGACGTTTTATTCTGCCCGGTCCTAATCTGTCGCTCTTAAAATGTTGAATGTCTTATAGTATTTATAACTTTAACCCAGCGCAGCGGCGTCAAACATCCAGTACAAAGTGCAATATAGTACACGAGTTGGTATACGCGATAGTGCGGCAAATTGTCTACCAGTAGGCCAAGCACAATTGCTGCGACAAACCTTCTCGCGGCTTTTACATTAACAAAGCTTTTACATTAGCAAGCTTTTCTTTCATGTTTGGAAGCGAAAGAAAAGCAAGCAAGAAAAACTTGCTTGCTTTTCTTTGAATAGCATACAAATCTCTCAAAAAACGTACGTTTCACTTTGACAACGAAGCATCCTCAGGAGGTATACCTACGGATAAAATTGAGCATTGAGTAACATTTTGCTTTACTAATAAAGTGTCTTCGCTTGAGTTTTATCTACAACATTTAGATGTAAATTCTTGAATTTACCTTGCTGATTGTGCTTGGGCTGTAGCGACATGGTAAAGGAATTTGTTCGAAGCGGCAAGATTTGGCAAGGAAAACTGTTTTGTATTGAATAAAATAAACCAAAATTTTTGGCTACAGACAAAAATGAATAAAATTTGCTTTCATCCGTCTTTTTATTTTACTTTGCAGATATTATTTAGCAGCCATTGCAGTTTGCAAGATTGACTTACTTGGTTGGTTTTATTTTATTCTACCGTTCAACCACAGCCTCGATCTAGAGTGGAATTTAAAATATTTTTGGACTTACACTTTTTGAACACTCAACTTGGAAGCATATTATCATCTAATATATCATATAACTGCCTCGTTGGTCTAGTGGTTAGCATCTTTGACTGCGGCCAACGAGGTCCCGGGTTCGAGTCTCGGGTCGGGCAATAAATTAAATGTTGGGTGTTTCTGGCTAGAAATTCTCGGTACTAGCCCGGAGTTAGGAAGTTGGCAGTGTTTCACCCCCGTGCCTCGGAGAGCACGTTAAGCCGTCGGTCCCGGTTAAAATCACTAACATGATAATAGTCGTTAAAGCAATCGAAACCGAAAGTCCAACCCGCATTGGAGCAGCGTTGTGGGTCTAAGCTCTAATCCCCTCTCTCCTCTGAGAGTGGAGGCCCGTGCCCAGCTGTGGGACGTCAATGGGCTGTAGTGGTGGTGGTGGGTGGATATCATATAACTAAGAACTTCTGCTCTTGTATGTTCTAGCATTATTCATATAAGTATTAGTATATATCGAAGCGAAAACTAAATAAAGATACCCTAGATAGAGGGTTTTACCGGCAGTGACACGCGCCCATCAATAAATCGTAAATCGCGGAGTGGAAGAGTGCCCACCCTTATCACACTGTGAACTGCCCGCGCTAATTTATTACACGTGTCGTAAAAACGACCCGTGTTTAGATTTTCCAAGTCTGAGCAGTTTCGAAAAAATACTTTCCAGTGGGGTAGATAAATGTAAATGATAGTACGGAATTTTAGTTTTAGGTGATTTTATTTTCTCAATCTTCTGATATTTACCTAAGTCCTAAAGCTAGTAGAAGCCCTTTGTTTCGTTCACGTGGATTTTCCTAGATAAAATGAAACTATTTCTGGTAGAGCCGAGAAAACGTAACCGACACATCCATTATTTTTTTACGCCATTAAAAGATGCAACTGCGTTCTTACCTGATGGTAAATGATGATGCAGTCTAAGATGGTAGCGGGTGGTATGACAGTTATGTTAAACCCATAACCCCAATCGGTTTCTACACGGTCTCGTACCAGTACGCTAAATCGCTTGGCGGTACGTCTATACAGTACGTATGGTAAATAAAAATAAATTTTTATTGACCAACAGTTTACAAATTAATCAGTAGTACAACAAATTAATTAAATGCAGTACATATGTACTGTGTACATACTTAAAAAGTGGTCAATGGGCCACCTCCTCAGCCTGTGCCACAGCACGAAAGGTAGGTATGTACCCACCTGACATACCGCAACGCTGATTTTCAGGAGGGGCCCAAGGGCCGAGACGTCACGGACCATCGCTGTATATTACAAGCTAGTAAATGTAAACAAATAAAATATTTAAAATCAAAAAGAAAAATAAAAAAAAATATCTAATTGGTAGGGTGGTAACTAGCCACACCGAAGCCTGACCACCAGGCCAAACCAGAAAAAAAAACTGAAATTAAAAATTCCCAGATTGACCCTGCCAGGGATCGAAACCGAGACCTTTCACTTCTCACTCGACACACACCAAAGACCATATTGCTCAACACTGCGCCAGCAAGGTTATCATAGTCTTAATTTGCTTAGGTCTGGTTAAGGAACCAAATCTGGGACTTCATGGGTATAAGACTACATCACTCGCATTGCACAAGGAATACTGTCATTTGTGATCCATGTTTATCTTGATTCCCATTCAAATTCCCGTCATTTTAAGTGAAATTCATACAGCATTAGAGGTAGTTGCATTCAAATGCATTACCAATTCAAATTGGGTATGTGAGCCGATAAATTCACTCGCTTTTACACTGTTTGCTTATTTGCTTGCTGTTAGCATGAATGTGTAAATTGCTAAGGTTTACTTTAAAATGTTTTATCTATCCTACTAATCTAAATACTTATATTATAAATGCGAAACTTTGGATGGATGTATGGATGGATGTTTGTTACTCAATCACGCCCCAACGGCTGAACGGATCTGGAAGAAATTTGGCACACAGATATTTTTATCCCGGAAAATTAAGGAGTTCTCGCGGGAACCAAAAAAACCTCAATTTACGCGGACGAAGTCGCGGGCATTAGCTAGTCTAAATATATAAAAGGAAAAAGTGACTGACTGACTGATCTAGCATCGCACAGCTCAAACCAATGGACGTATCGGGCTGAAAGGCATACAGTTAGCTATTATCATGTAGACCACCGCTAAGAAAGGATTTTTGAAAATTTAACCCATTCGAGGGTAAAAAAAATCTTGTTAAGGGGTTTAAAATTTGTGTCGTCGACGAGGACGAAGTTAGCCCGCTATTATTATAAATAATTTAGATAGACTCGGCGACCTTGTTTCGTTCGGTCAACAAATAATAATCCATCATCTTAGACTATTACCATATTTAAATCATACATAAGTACCTATATTGTCCTACCCATACTAATAGTCTAAGTATGTAAGAAAGAAGAAAGAAAGAAAAATCATCTATTCACCTTGTGCCTCGTACATAAAATCAAACTTTAAAATTAAGCTATGGCTTTTGCACCCACATGGCACAAGATGAAATGATATGTGTTGTTTTTATTCCGGAAAAATAAAGAGTTTTCGTGGGAATCCAAAAATTCCCTTAATAATAAGTGAAATTTGTATTATGGTAACACATTTACGCTACGCATGAACGACGTAAAAGCCTACTTATATTTATGAAGGTAATAATAATGTATAAGCCATAAGCCCTTTTCAATTTTTACATTTCAAAGAAGAAAATATTATGTGTTGTTTTTGTTCCGGAAAATTAAAAGGTTGCCGAAAAGGGTGACGAAGTCGCGGGCATCATCTAGTTCCAAATAATAATGGATTGAAAGTTAGGAGTTCTAAATTACAAATAAATGAAAATGAAATGTATGAACGACGTAAAGACTTCTTATATTTGTGAAGTTTCTTATAAGGATTTTCTCGATGACAAAGTTGCATGGAAGCAACCGGCTTCGCATCCAGCAACCCACAAGTCAGTGTAATACCTACTTGTTACGTAGCGTATGCATTTTATATTATATACAAATTGTGACATTTTTCTGTTTTTGAAAAGAGCAACTGCTGAGTTTCTTGCCGGTTCTTCTCAGTAGAATCAGCTTTCCGAACCGGTGGTAGATTCTTACGACTTATCATAAGTGGCACAAGTTGTCCTACATGAAATAAATCATTTCTATTTCTATTTCTAATGTATAAGCCATAAGCCCTTTTCAATTTTTTCCTTTTCAAAGAAGAAAACATGTGATTCGCGACAGGGGTCCAAAAATATCAAATAATATTGTTTTTTCTCGTTTTCTCCCACCCGCCAAATATATTATGTAAACGACGATCAAGAGGCTTCAGATCGGCAGGATTTTGAATTGTGCTATTATTGGCACATGTTTGGTAACGTAAGTACCAACTTTATTGGAAAAAATAGACCTACCTCTATTATTTTTATACTAACGCTGTTGTTATCGTTCTAAAGTTTTTAAGGCTTCTATGTAACTGAGAAAATGAATAAAATTAATAAATTAAAATGCCAGTGTATGTCTGTCTGTCCTAAGTACATACTAGATGATACACACGACAAATCCACTGGGAAATCTTTAACTTCACTGGATACAAAGAAGTCTATGTGATTCTCCAGGTCTTAAACTATATGTTATAATATATACTTAAAATATATAACTGCTGCTCCTTTGTAGCGTGATTGAAGAAAGAACCAACCAACCAACAAACAAAAACACTTTCTTTTTTATAATATTAATAGTGATGAGTAGGTTAATATATCACAGTATTTACCCAAATGACCATAATATGGCCTAGCTACCTCTAATGTTTCTCTGTATTTGGTTTCAATGGTTTTAATATTTTCATCCGTAACGGCATTCCGAACCTGTGGTAGATTCTCTCAATTATTCAAAAGCACTTGTTAAAAGTCTACTTGAATCAAAAATATTTGATTTGATTTGATTTTAAGTCAAATTTAATAAAGACGATGTCCCTCGTCCACACCGGTATTCATACAGAGCGTTGCGAAAACCATTCCAAACGTTTCGTGCCTAGACAGAAGTGCTGTATATTTAGGGTGTGTTCCGAAATACACTGCGAGCACTGGAAGTCCCCAGTAAAGAGCACTGCCAGTGCTCGCAGTGCTTATAACGGAACGCACACTTACGGCCGAAATTAATAATCAATCTCTCTGTAATCTGTCGATAAGTTGCTAAGCAACGTTGTTTTTTGAAGAAAAGTACAATACAACTCTGGACAAATAACAACGTTGCTTGGTAACAAATCGACAGATTACAGATAGATTGATTATTAATTTCGGCCGTTAATGGACAAGTAAAGTCTGATTGACACTCAGCGCAGGTGGAACGGATTCACAATGCATTTTTCAGTCGGCGGGCTACCGTGACAGGTGACACGTGTCAAAATCTACGCTGCTCCCTACATGGCCCCTATATTGAAAACGCTTGTACTAGTTCCAGGCGTTTAAATACTTAAAGTTGCTTCCTAAATGGGATCTGATTTAAATCTTTCAAACAAAATAGTCTTAGTTGGTCTTTCACCACTCTTCGAAGACGTTTCGTCCTGTTGAGCTAGTGTGTGCAGCTCCATATAAAAGAAACGCTGGACAGTAATAGATGAAGGGGCCACCTAAAGAGTTCTTTTTTTTTGTTTTTTTTTATCCACTACAAGTTAGCCCTTGACTGCGATCTCACCTGATGGTAAGTGATGATGCAGCCTAAGATGGTAGCGGGCTAACCTGTTAGGGGCATGGCAGTTATATTAAACCCATACCCCTATTCGGTTTCTACACGGCATCGTACCGGAACGCTAAATCGCTTGGCGGCACGTCTTTGCCATCGCTTGGCGTAACTAGCCACGGCCGAAGCCTCCCACCAGGCCAGACCAGGGAAAATTCGGAAATTATAAATTCTCAAATTGACCCTGCCGGGGATCGAACCCGGGACCTCCGCACGTTAAGACAACAGCGCTCAACACTGCGCCACGGAGGTCGTCAACAAGTTCAACGAGTTTCCGCGGAAACCAAAAAACCTCAATCCACGCGGACGAAGTCGCGGGCATCAGCTAGTAATATCATATATGAAAGTAATGTAGGTAGGTACATTGGAGGTGTAATTTTCAACACTATCCGAAATAATTTATTATTCGCTTTAGCCATTGCCACAAAACTAAAACGGAAATAAAGCGATTTTCTTACAAAGGCAAATGAGGACGTAATATTAAAGCTAATAATACTCGCTATAAAAAGCTTTAATAATTAAAAACTAGGATTTTAATGTGACTTCGTCTGCGTACGTTTATTTAATGTTTTTTTCGATCAATTTATTTCAATTGTTCCTTGATTATTGCGAAATACATAGAACAAAATATAAGAGTAAATATCCGAGTATCAGATATTCTACAAGCCATTGTGTTTTTGAAATAATGGTTTCTAGGAAATTAGATTTCAGTTATCGTGAACAAAAATGGTTTATAGTTTTCAATTTTGCTCTGTCCTGTTCCAAGCCGTGCCAACTGGGTTCAATTTATTTTTAACGATTTTGTTACAATATTAGAAATATCTAGCCAAAATATGGCTGTGGTTCAAAAAGTAAACAGTGCCTTTCTTAAAAAATATTTTGAGCTTGTTATAAACATTATTATAATTTTGTTATGTGTTATGTTATTAAGTTTGTTATGTTGTTGTTGTTATGAAATCTGTGAAATATAGTTTTGTTTCTTTTTGAATTTCAGTATATTAGGCAGCAAAGACCAACCATTCCATATTGTATCATCAGACCTATAAGTCTTACTTTTGTAAACTAAGACATTAATAAAAAAAATATATAAGGAATTATGAGGACGAAGTTGCGGCCATCAATAAAATAAACTTCTTGCATAAAACTATGAGCGAGTGTTAGAAATGGCGATTGATGATGATTATAGTCGCCATTATGGCCGACCGTCTTTAAAGTTCCTATGGTCTAGAATAGATTTACGAGAGGTGGCGACGGCGGTTAGAGTTCCCCACCACTAAGAGCGCATAACAATGCCTTCTCACAGAAGGAAAGATTCACAGTAGTCTTCAGGCATTTCACAGTAGTCTTCGAGTATTTAACCTTAAAGGTCCCACTACTGAGGTGCAACATGGCGCGGTACGTAGCAGCAAGTATTCTTTGCATGAGGTTGTATGGAGCTGGGCCCACTTAAGCGACGCGGAACAGAGATGCACTGCGACATAATTGTACAAAGAATACCTACTTGCCGCTACGTGCCACGCCACGTGTACTGGGGCTAGACCTTATGAGCTCAAAATACTACCTTTGTAGTGTACCAGACTAGGAATACTTTATTGCCATAAGCATAAAGCAAAGCTGGCCGCGATGGGAACACAAATCAAAATTATAGCATAAAAAAAAACCGGCCAAGTGCGAGTCGGACTCGCGCACCGAGGGTTCCGTACAAACCTGTAGTAAGTTTTACGATTTATGACGTATTAAAAATAAAAATTACGTTTGTTGTATGGGAGCCCCCCTTTAATATTTACTTTATTGATATTTAATTATTTATTTTGAAAGGTAATATACAAGTTAATATTCTGTGAAAATTTGAACCGTCTACCTGTTACCGTTTTTAATATTGAGCAAAAAAATACGAAAAAAACACGTTTATTGTATGGGAACCCCCCTTAATATATATATATTTTTAATTTTTAGTATTTGTTGTTATAGCGGCAACGGAAATACATCATTTCTGAAAATTTCAGCTTTCTAGCTATCACGGTTTATGAGATACAGCCTGGAGACAGACAGACAGACAGACAGACAGACAGACAGACAGACAGACAGACAGACAGACAGACAGCGGAGTCTTAGTAATAGGGTCCCGTTTTTACCCTTTGGGTACGGAACCCTAAAAACTATGGTACTCGTAATTGAAAAGGTTATAAATTATGATTTTGGGCATAGAAAAATTTCAAATATTAAAAGAAATATGTACTTACAGAAAATTTTACCACCTTTTCTGGCAAAAAATATTTTTTTGAGCAATTTCCGAATTTTTTTATCTAACGATGGAATTTCATCTAATCGTGTTTCTATGTCATGATGTACCTGGAGTTTACAACGCCTACGCCATATTGAAATTTTAAAGTACTTTTGGTCAATAGTTCAAAATTCAATGTAAGCCCTTGATGCGGCCAACGGAAAACTTGTCATCGAATATTAAAAGAAAAAACGTGAGGTGTCGTGGGACACCTAGGAACGAAGTTCCTTTTTACATAAATATTAATTTCAAGTTCTAGTCGAGGTAAAAAGAAAATAATTATTCAGGTATAAATTTTTTATTATGATTTTTTTTACCCTTACCCTCCGCATCATCCCATAAGGAACTTCGTTCCAAAAAACTCCGTCGTAAACGCTCCGCTTTGTTGTTGAAACACAGGCCTGATATTTGCATGGCAATCAAGCTCTTGTTTTCATGACACCCTTGCGCAGGGAAGTTTTTATAGCTGACCTGTTCTGAAAATTGTCTATTTTACGTCTTCGTAGTAAAAGTGACGCGACCGTGTTAGAGCAATAGACGCCAAATATACGAGGCATAAAATCAGTCCTATCTTTGGAGGAGATAAAAATTATTTTCGTGTTTGCCTTGCTAATGGACGATATTGTTTTATGAAGGTCAAAGTCGTAATATTGAGAAGATACTTAATACTTACGTTTTCTATAAGAATCCTACAGACTTTGTGTGCGCGGATTTATTTTATTTTATATGATTTATTTTATAGTGAGATAAAATATACCTTTTTTCGAAGGCATTTTGTGGAAATAGGCCAATACATACAAACCACTGCCAACAAATGATCCAAAACGTATCACGTAACTCAATATATCTTGATTTCATTTAATATATCTCGTAAATTCATTCGGGCTTAAAGGTCATGCAATCGAATTGTAAAGGTATCATCCACAACTAGCGGGACCAAGATGAATATTTATTTAGTAAGGGTTTAAAATATCCGTAATATGAAAACGTTTTAATCCATTCCTTCCTTATTCATACTAATTGTTAACGACGTTGGCGGTCATCATTTGTCTGGTGGGAGGCTTCGGCCGTGGCTAGTTACCACCCTACGGCAAAGACGTACCGCCAAGCGATTTAGCCTTCCGTTGCGATGCCGTGTAGAAACCGACTAGGGGTATGGGTTTAATATAACTGCCACACCGTTAACAGGTTAGCTCGCTGCCATCTTAGACTGCATTATCACTTACCATCAGGTAGGATCGCAGTCAAGGGCTAACTTGAACAGGAATAAAAAAATTAAACGGTAGCTTTTTCTCGTACATACTGTCTCAGAACCTAGACTATGAATTGTAGTTAAGTGAGGTTGGGACTCGGGTGATGAAAGCGAAGGATCTTAGGTACATGATGGCGCTCTCTGAAAAATGCAAAAAAAAACCATATTTTAAAACTTTAAAAAAGAAAAAAAACAAGTAATATTACGTGAACATTTCTGGCTAAAACAGCTAGGTAAGTGCTATTGCTGAGTTAAAAGAACAGTGGCGAGCTGGCTGACCGCTGAC
Organism: Erebia ligea; assembly: GCA_917051295.2. Taxonomy (NCBI): domain Eukaryota; kingdom Metazoa; phylum Arthropoda; class Insecta; order Lepidoptera; family Nymphalidae; genus Erebia; species Erebia ligea. The sequence goes on from OU785241.1 coordinate 9,259,277, forward strand.
GTGACGACCATAACCGATGACAGCTCTGACCCCCCCAACCCCGCCTCGCCTGCGCGCGCGCATGACAAGTGCCAACCAACGTGAAGTCCACCGCAAAAACTATCAGCTGTAGGTATTTATGTAGCAGTCAGTTACTACATTGTTCCTTTATTACACTTGTTTTATTCTTGTTGGAGTTTGGAGGAGGTACATTGTATATTGCCGTAAGATTTTCACCTGCTACCTAAGTGGTTACACTTTTATATCCAAAGCCAAATGAAAATATACCTAAATGCGAAAATGTGTCTGTTTGTCTGTGAAAACTGAAAACCGATTTAATAGCAAATTGATAGGTAGGTACAAGGATCTGTAACCTCATATGAACCTATCAATTGTGTTGTGTATAGGTACTTCTGTGAGTATCTTCCATTTCAGAGATGAACAAAGGCTAAGAATTAAATAATATCGCTGAAAATCGAGAGCGTTCGTGAAAGTGCAGTTGAAAGAAACTAATCTAACTAATGTTTCGACGTTGCAAATATATCAAACTGTAACAAATTAGAAATAGTTAAGTAGTTTTCTGACTATTATTTCATAAAAGATTACGAGAAGTCAAATTGATTTTGGTGCATCTGCAATTTAAAAAATTGCAGACAGCTAATAAAAAAAAATTTTAAAACGTTACTAACGTACTAATATTAAAACTGCGGAAGTGTGTCTGTCTGTCTGTCTGCTACGCTTTCACGGCTCATCTATTCAACCGATTTTGATGAAGTTTTGTACAGGATTAGATTGTATCCCGAGGAAAGACATAAGGGCTTCTTCTTATCCCGGGAAATTTAAAGAGTTCCCGCGGGAATCAAAAAACCTTAAACCACGCGGACGAGGTCGCGGGCATCATCTACGAATAAGTTTGACGACGGAGTGTGTCTGTGTGACACCGTAGACAACATTTACTACCGTTTAGAGCTCGTAATATGAGTAGATCAATTTAAATGTACCTATTGGTTTAAAGGTTTGTTTATCTGGAACCAACGTGTTTCAGTTAAGTCTGATGAAAATCTGTTTAGCGTGCTATTAGCTCTTTTCATGCCCGTGGGCGTGTCTAGATCTCACTCATATATTTGTAATTTTTGAGAGTTCATTTTAAAGTTTCGTGGGTTTTCACTTTCCTAACTGAATTTTTTCCTACTAATGTGACGCTTGCCTTACTTAACAGGATTTATCCACTAAGCTGACCCGATTACAAATCATTCGTGAAGAAAATAGTGAAAAGGACCCTTCACAATCGATCCTATGTTTATCATGAAACATATTATCCCGGATAGATGATATAAGGGGGTATTTTATTAATCATCCTAATTGGGTATAGGGAGAATCCAATTGTCTTTGGTATTCCAGTCTGCGTTTCGTAAATTGGAGATATAAGGTTACTCGATAGACAAACAGACATTATTTAGGCTTTGTGTGATCGGATATTTTACTGGAAACCCAATCGCCTGGGCTCCGCATCACCTATAATTTGACAAATACATCGCATGACCTATAATTTGACAAATACATCGTTTGGTAAAGGTAGTCATTCATAAACATTTAGTACGTAGAGTAACTTATAATTTTTAAACAAACGTGCTTCGCTGGCGTACGAGATTTCTCATATACGAGAATCACGTATTTCTTCACTTTTGATCAAAAGCATAGGTACCATTTGTGCATTTATATCGATTAAACTTACGGACTTTTATACAAACTTTCAATCCCTAACCTCTTTAGGGGAAAAAGCCTGTTTTACGCAATACTTATTATTACCCTGTTTTACTTATTATTGACTAAATGTTATATTTTAAAGAATAAGTGTACCCATGGAATTGAAATTAATAAAGAAATTGAAATTGAAATACAAAAAAAAATCTTTCCAAAAAACCGACTTCCAAAGCCACTGTAAAGTAAAAAATAATTTTGATTTTTACACACTATGTTGAAGTCGGGCGAGTAGGTATAACAAAGATAGGCAAAGTTGACGCATCAGGCTCGCCCTCGCCCGACTTCAACATAGTGTGTAGAAATCAAAATTATTTTTTACTTATCAGTTGGCTTTGGAAGTCGGTTTTTTGGAAAGAATTTTTATTTTAAACTTTTTAGTGTACTCTAAATCCCCACGGCTTAGGAGTGCAGTACCCTGCAGCATCAGAGTTGAGGAGTTGGGACTTCTTGGGTTTGGGAAAAATCCTAAATCGCTATTGTTAAGGAGTTCTGTACCCTGCAGCATCAGGGTTGAGGAGTTGAGACTCAGAGTTGAATCGTATACACGTGACTTGATACCTACTAGGTATATGAATTTACCATCGAAAGAGCAACGGCGAAATTATTATTGACCACATTTACTAAATCTTGATTGTACACAAGTAAGGTAAAGACGAAAGTAATTTGCTTATTTTTTTAAATTTTATCAAGTATTCACCTTAATTAATTGAACCTAGGTAAAAAAATAAAATAATTAGGGTATTTTTTTGATTATTTAGTTCCCGTTTCTCAGTTTAGTGTTACCATTTTATGTATAATCTACCTAGTAGCTAGAATAAATCTGAATTAGTAGATTAAAGTATCGTTTTAAAAATTGGAATTATTTCGTCTGATTAATTTGTACATAAATAATAGTAATGCTCTTTTTTTTAGTGTATTTTGTGAATTTTCTTGCATACATTATTTAATAATCTCTAACAGAATGGTAATAATTGAAAGAATATTATGGAAGCACTGATGCTGATTGTCTGTGGTTGTGCCGAATGTTTTACTGGTCTGTGGTTGTCATCTGTCTTTGTTTTTGTGGCTTTCTTCCGGTTGTCATTTTTAGAAGTGACATTACCACATAACCTACAAAACTTTAAAACGAAATATCATTTTTTTCTAGGTCCATAAAAACAAAATTCTATTGCTGTGAGCTTTATATCCGACGCTTTTAAAAACATATTTTTTTCACACGTGTACATAATTATTTTTTCTCAATAATATTGATGTATGGAAGTTCGCCGTTGCTCTAACTCCCTAGTTTTGAGGATTTCATGTAGTACGGTACACCTACAGCATCAGGATTGAGGATTTGGAGTCAGAATTTTTTATGGGACCATCTCGCGAGGTTCCTCTAACCACTGAAAAAAAAAAATTCAAATCGGTTTAGAAACCACGGAGATATGCACCGACATACATTAAAAAAAAAAACATACCCGCCGAATTAAGAACCTCCTCCTTTTTTGGAAGTCGTAGTGAATGTTTACGTCATAAAAGTGTGTTCCTTTTGCCAAAGTTTTTTTAACCTTAGTGGCACAGATGTAGTAAACAGATACCGCGCTCGGAACATGGAAGTGCGGCCAAAATTTATTCGAGTGTGCGTGACAGCACTGTCTGAACACATGCATCAGTGTGCGTGAAATGTTGCCAGATTAATGAAAAAGTGCCAAATTAATGAAAGAAAATCTATTTGTTGGTTCTTTCTTTAGGCCTTCGATTTCAACGACTTATGGTAGGAGAATAGCTTGTATCCTGGAAAAGGAGATGCGCATATTACTGTGGTGGTACGCTGGCTACTTTGGAGCTACGCTGAGTACTTTAGCGGTACGACGAATACTTCCAAGATATGCCAGTTAAATTGGTGGTACGTAGACTACTTTAGAGGTAGGCCGACTACTTTAGAGGTACGCCGACTACTTTAGAGGTACGCAGACTACTTTTAAGGTACGCCAGCTACTTTAGCGGTACGCAGACTACTTTGGTGTTACGTAGGCTACTTTTAAGGTACGCCAGCTACTTTAGAGGTACGCAGGCTACTTTGGAGGTACGTAGGCTACTTTGGTGGTACGCAGGCTACTTTTAAGGTACGCCAGCTACTTTAGAGGTACGCAGACTACTTTGGTGTTACGTAGGCTACTTTTAAGGTACGCCAGCTACTTTAGAGGTACGCAGGCTACTTTGGAGGTACGTAGGCTACTTTGGTGGTACGCAGGCTACTTTTAAGGTACGCCAGCTACTTTAGAGGTACGCCGGCTACTTTAGAGGTACGCAGGCTACTTTTAAGGTACGTAGGCTACTTTTAAGGTACGCCAGCTACTTTGGAGGTACGTAGGCTACTTTGGTGGTACGCAGGCTACTTTTAAGGTACGCCAGCTACTTAAGAGGTACGTACGTACCTCGTACAGCTCTTCGTACCTCGAAAGTAGCTGGCGTACCTTAAAAGTAGCCTACGTACCTTAAAAGTAGCCTGCGTACCTCTAAAGTAGCCGGCGTACCTCTAAAGTAGCTGGCGTACCTTAAAAGTAGCCTGCGTACCACCAAAGTAGCCTACGTACCTCCAAAGTAGCTGGCGTACCCTAAAAGTACCCTACGTACCACCAAAGTAGCCTGCGTACCTCGAAAGTAGCTGGCGTACCTTAAAAGTAGCCTACGAACCTTAAAAGTAGCCTGCGTACCTCTAAAGTAGCCGGCGTACCTCTAAAGTAGCTGGCGTACCTTAAAAGTAGCCTGCGTACCACCAAAGTAGCCTACGTACCTCCAAAGTAGCTGGCGTACCTTAAAAGTACCCTACGTACCACCTAAGTAGCCTGCGTACCTCGAAAGTAGCTGGCGTACCTTAAAAGTAGCCTGCGTACTACCAAAGTACCCTACGTACCACCAGAGTAGCCTGCGTACCTCGAAAGTAGCTGGCGTACCTTAAAAGTAGCCTACGTACCACCAAAGTAGCCTGCGTACCATCTGCGTACCAAGCAGCTGGCGTACCTATAAATTAATCGGCGTACTTCGAAATAAGCCGGCAGCGTAGCTGTTTCACAAAAAAAAAACTATCTACTAACAGCCCATTTACACCTTTAATTTAAGGGAAAATATTTCAACGTAAATAAGCAACACTGATAGATATCGTTGAGGTTTTGTGTTTCAAGTCATCAGCAATTAATTATCATGGAAAAAAAATCTAACAGAATGAAAATATAAATTTTTGCCTATGAAACGAAACATCATCTTCCTTTTTTAATTTTTGGTAACAATTTTGACAGTGTTTCAAGACACAAGACGGCATTATTTTGAGAAACTTGTCTACACACACGTCACGTCAAAACTTCTCGACGCGTCGCATCCAACTAACTGAGAATTGTATTTGCTTTTCGTTTTGTATTCGCTTTGTTGGCGCGTCTGCCGTGTTCCGAGCGCGGTATCTGGTACTACATCTGTGCTTAGTGGTTTAAGCTGTGAATTGATAGTTCAGTTATTCAGGACAAGTCTGTTTTCACCCGACTGGGCAGCAAGGAAAAGAAATAAGATTATTTAGGTTATAGATTTTACTATAACGTTCTGAACTATCAGTTTTCAAAACGAGCAAGCCCGTACTAGAGTGAATGACCCGTACTAAGGCTACCTTTGTTTATACTGCGTTTGTAAATACAAAATAAAAAATGTTTGTTTCATTATTTTTGTTTAATTTAAACCCTCGAAACAAGCTCAAAACGCTCATGGGAAGTTTGCTTTTGTTCTCAATAGTTACAGAATTACCTATTTTGTGGTAATAGGTACCTACGTACAGCTTTAATGAAAAACAAAGGTGAATATATTCGGATGTTTTTTTTGTTATGATATTGAAATTATCGGAAACTAAATGATGCCCGTAAATTCGTCTGCATCGATTTAGGTTTTTGAGAAATTCCGTGGGAACTGTTTGATTTCCTATCTGTGTCCTAGCTAGCTACGCCAAGTTGTACGTCCAGCGAAAAGGAAAAATAAAATGAAATGAAAATACACTTTATTGTACACCAAACTAGATAACAAAACAGAAGAATATAGACACATACACAAAGGGAAGAAGCTGTACAATAGGCGGAAAAATAATATTGTGAAAGAAGATAATTAATTTGCGTCCTACAGCACTCTGGCGTCCATGAGAGTTGTCTAATACTCCTGGTAATAGTATCTGTTGAGGTCCTACATCATTCAGTTCAATGATTGATGAAGCAAATAAAATGAATTAAATATTTGATTTATTTAAGCGCTGGCCAAGGGTTTCAATTCCCGGCAGGGTCAATTTGGGTATTATTGAATCGAAGCAGGCGTTACTTTGCGGAAGTCCATGATAATGATAAACCATGATAAACCACACAAATCCTCCAAATCACTCTCATAGTGAGAGTGATTTGGAGGATTTGTGTGGTGTGGTGCGGTGCCGGTGCGAATTGCTGGGTGGTGGTTGTTCGCATGCTATTGGTGAAGGACACGCACTGTACCACATAGATTGGTCTGCTGTGGCGGATTATAGCGAATTAAACTTCTCGTTCATTCATTAATTTGGGTATTTATAATTTCTGTATTTTCCCTGGTCTGGCCTGGGCTTCGGCCGTGGCTAGTAACCACCCTACCGGCAAAGACGTGCCGCCAAGCGATTTAGAGTTCCGGGACGATGCCGTGTACAAACCGAATAGGGGTATGGGTTTAATATAACTGCCATGCCCCTAACAGGTTAGCCTACTACCATATTAGAGTGCATCATCACTTACCATCAGGTGATCGCAGTCAAGGGCTAACTTGTAGTGTATTAAAAAAAATTGCAGTCGGTGTGCAGTCCTTTAAATGCAGTCCGTCTGTATAGACACAAAACCCATTAATGTCGGAAGCCTTGGAAATCACTTTCAATTAATTATTCCTCAATGTTTTAACAGCATTCGTTTATAATACGGAATTAATTCACATTCATTTCGGATCTGTTTCATTCATTTGCCTGTCAATTTTCTGATTAATGCTTTTCGTTATTACGAAGAAGAATACTTGATAAGGATGATTGATTTTAAATTAATTACACTTTTAAGAATTGTATTTTATTTGGAAGATTAAGTTTTGTACTTAATCATAATTAATTACCGTTTAATATCCATACTTCCATAAGAATATTATAAATACGAAAGTGTCTGTCTGTCTGCTACGCTTTTACGGCCCATCTTTTCAACCGATTTTGATGAAATTTGGTACAGAGATAGGTTGCATCCCGAGGAAGGATACTGGAATTTTTTATTCCGGAAAATGGAATTATAAAACATCAATCCACGCGGACGAAGTCGCGGGCACCATCTAGTAATTAATATTACGTTAACTTAAACTCATAATTAAGTGTTGGGTTTTTCTAATTAGAAATTTTCAGTACTATCCCGGAGTTAGGAAGTTCACGGTGTATCACCTCCGTGCCTCGGAGAGCACGTTATGCCGTCGGTCCCGGTTATTATCACTAACATGATAATAGTCGTTAAAGCCCGCCAATCCGCATTGGAGCAGCGTGGTGGGTCTAAGCTCTAATTCCCTCTCTCCTATGAGAGTGGAGGCCAGTGCCCAGCAGTGGGACGTTAATAGGCTGTAGTGGTAACTTAAACTTCTAATGAGTAATTTCTACATCTAATTTACAGTCCAATAACTGTCCTTATAGTTAATTCTAATATACTTAGTGTTCAGTATGATAATGTGACCTACGACGGGATATGCAAATTTCTTGTCAGAAAAATCCAAAGCTCAAATATAGCCTGACCCAGAAATCGAACCCAGGACTTTGTCATCCGCAGTCAAACATGCTAACCACTAGACCAACGAAGAAGTTGAACAAGTACCTCGTAATATAATAAGGTACTCGGAAACCAAAACATCCTATATCGTTTACCATATAATTCAGCTAAATATCCCCCTCGACGGAAGGCCATCAATATTCAACGATATCCCTTTCTCATATTTTCGGCTTATCATTTATGAACTGGAGAGCCTTGCCCGTTGAATAATTTATTTTGTCCGAATTGCTAGTGAAATTTAATTTAACTATAATCTGTATGGATATTTTTAACAGTATTAATTCAGTATTAATTAAGTAAAACTCAATTTTATTTAAAACAAGATGATGCCCGCGACTTCGTCCTCGTGGATTAAGGTTTTTTGATTCTCGCGGGAATTCTTTAACTATCCAGGATAAAAAGTAGCCTATGTCCTTCCTCGGGATACAAACTATCCTCACACCAAATTTCATCAAAATAGGTTGAACAGATGAGCCGTGATAGCGTAGCAGACAGACGGACAGACCGACATACACACTTTCGCATTTATAATATTATGAGTATGGATAACGATAATTTGTATGAATATTTTTAACAGTATTAATAACGATACTGTCCCAAACTCAATTTTATTTAATACGTTATTTTTGACGACCTCCGTGGCGCAGTGTTGAGCACTGTTGCCTTAACGTGCGGAGGTCCCGGGTTCGATCCCCGGCAGAGTCAATTTGGGAATTTATAATTTCTAAATTTTCTCTGGTCTGGCCTGGTGGGAGGCTTCGGCCGTGGCTAGTTACCACCCTACCGGCAAAGAGGTACCGCCAAGCGATTTATCGTTCCGGTACGATGCCGTGTAGAAACCGAATAGGGCTATGGGTTTAATATAACTGCCATGCCCCTAACAGGTTAGCCCGCTACTATCTTAGACTGCATCATCACTTACCATCAGGTGAGATCGCAGTCAAGGGCTAACTTGGACGTAGTTAAGCAGAAAGGACTCAACCCACAAAAAGTTAGTTTTGAGTTATCGAGGTTTAAAGTTTGGACGATAATTCCTGCAATGATATTGTGTTTAGAATATTTTAAAATATTGTCACATATGGGCAAATATACTAGTTTTTTTGTGAGTAAAGGTATATTACGATAATATGCATATTTTTCGAGTTATTTTGAAAAATGTGGGTTTGAGTCCTTTTTGCTAAATTGGTTTTATCATTATGAAGTGTTTTTTTTTAATTTCTCAGAAAGGAACCAAGTAACAAAAAAATGTGAAGAAACTGATATTTTATATAAAAATTATTTATTATTTTACAAAATACGTAGGTATCTATATAATATATAAAATTCAAAGTCCAGACTGACTTATATATCAACGCACAGCCTAAACCACGGGCCTAGAAACTTGAAATTTTGACAGTATGTTCCTTTTGTGACGTACGCACACCAAGAATGGATTTTTCAAAATTCCACCCCTAAGGGGGTGAAATTGGGTTGAGAGTTTGTATGAAAGTCCGTCATTTCTCAAGTTATATCCATGAAACTTGGTATATGAGCTAACGGTAAAAAATTCCGAAATAAATGTTTTAGTTTTTGAAAATTCTACTCCCGAAGGGATGAAATAGGTGAGGAAAGTTTGTAAAAAAGTATGTACTTAATTTTTAAGATATTTCTCAAGTTATATCAACGAAACTTGGTATTTTGGCTTTCGATAAAAAATAAAGAATTACGTGTGTCACAAAGTTTCAAAATTCCACCCATAAGGGGGTGAAATAGGGGTTAAAATATTGTATGAAAATTCGTCATTTCTCAAGTTATATCCATGAAACTTGGTATATGAGCTACCGGTAAAAAATTAAGAAACACGTTTTTCACAGTTTTTTAAAATTCTACACCCGAAGGGGTGAAATAGGGGATGAAAGTTTGTACGAAAGTCCTTAATTTCTTAAGTTATAGCCATAAAACTTAGAATTCTGGCTTTCAGTGAGATATGCAGAAGTAGGCGTTTCACCATTTTTGAAAAATCAACCCCCAAAAAGGGTGAAATAGGGGATGAAAGTTTGTATAAAAGTCCTTCATTTCTCAAGATATTTCTAAAGTTGGTATTTCGACTTTCGTTAAAAATTAAAGAAGTATGTATGTCACAGTTTTTCAAAATTCCACCCCAAAGGGGTTAAATAGGGATTGGAAGTTTGTATGAAAGTCCTTCATTTCTCAAGTTATATCAACAAAACTTAGTATTTTGGCTTATGATAATAAATGACGAAGTGCATATGTCACAGTTTTTCAAAATTTCACCCCCAATAGGGTAAAATAGGGGTAGAAAGTTGTATGAAAGTCCTTCATTTCGCAAGTTATAGCCATGAAACTTAGCATTTGGGATTTCAGTAAGATATGCAGAAGTACCTGCGTGTTTCACCATTTTTGAAAATTCGTCCCCCAAAGGGGTGAAATAGGGGATGAAAGTTTGTGCGAAAATCCTTCATTTCTCAAGTTATAGCCATGAAACTTACATTTGGGCTTTCAGTGAGATATGCAGACGTTCGCGTTTCACCATTTTTGAAAATTCGATCCCCGAAGGGGTGAAATAAGGGATGAAAGTTTGTATATAAGTCCTTAATTTCTCAAGATATTTCTCAAGTTATATCAACGAAACTTGGTATTTGAGTTTTCGGTTAAATATGAAGAACTAGCTGATGCCCGCGACTTCGTCCGCGTGGATTGAGGTTTTTCGGTTCCCGTGGGAACTCTTTAATTTTCCGGGATAAAAAGTAGCCTATGTGCTATTCCAGACTATAATCTATCTCTGTGCCAAATTTCATCCAAATCCGTTCAGCCGTTAGAGCGTGATTGAGTAACAAACATCCATCCATACATCCATACATCCATCCAAACTTTCGCATTTATAATATAGATTACGTGCTTCACCATTTTTGAAAATTCTCAAGATGTTTTTCAAGTTATATTAAACTTGGTATTTTGGCTTTCAGTAAAAAATTAAGAAGTAGGTATAGTATGTCACAGTTTTTCAAAATTTTACCCCCATAGGATAAAAATAGGGGTTGAAACTTTGTATGATAGTGTGTAATTTTTCAAGATGTAGCCATGAAACTTTGTATTTGGAATTTCGGGTTGAAATAAAGAAATAAATAATTCACAGTTTTTGAAAATTTTATCCCCAAGGATGTTAAATAGAGAGTTTGTCCTTTAATCACGCCACAACAGAGCAACGAATCAACGTGATTTTTTGCATGAGTATAGTTGAGGACCTGGAGAGTGACATAGGCTACTTTTTATAGGAGTGCTTGTGGGGAAAAAAACTTAAACCACGCGGACGAAGTCGCGGGCATCTGCTAGTTGTAGCTAAATCCAAAATCGTCTTGTTCTGATTTACACACTGATCCACATTGTTTGAGTCGTTTTAGTTGAATAAAAAAATATACTAATTTCTATGAAGGTAATTTAACTGAAACGATTTACATCGTTTGGGTTGTTTTAGCTGAATGCAACATCGGCTTGTTTCTTCGTAAATCAGTTTAAACAGAAATGATCCACACAGTTTGAGCCGTTTTAGTTTAATGAAAAAATGTACTGGTTGAAATGACGGTAATTTAACTGAAACAATTCAAGTGTTTTGAGTCAATTCTGTTATATTAAATATAGACCACCTTCTTTCTAGTTGGATTTATTAAAAACGACCCAAGAAGTATGGGTTGTTACAGTGGTTTGTAAAAAAATACCCGTCTTTATGTGGGTTGGTTCTCATCATTAAAAAAACTAACTTATCGTTGTAGTATCACAGATCTTTTTTGCTGAGTGATAGAACCAACCGTTAGGACCTCTTTGGTATAAATAACTCATTTTTGACCAAAGTGTGGGTTGAGTCCTTTCTGCTTAACTACGTCCACTTGTAGTGGATAGAAAAAAAAAAAAAAAAAACGTACGAGTCTCGTACCTAAATAAAACGTGGTAGAAGTTGTCTAATCTAAAAATGAATTCGGCTCCAATGTGTTTACGTGCATGTAATTGTGATTGGCTGTTTAGACATTAATTCTAAAGCCAGATCAGTTGGCTAACATAAAGTGCATAAGTGACGCGGACGTTTAATAAGGCGTGTTCATTTTTAGATTAAAGGACCTCTAAAAACTAAAATGGATTGGCGGACTGCTCTTTGGCGTTCATCAAAAACATCATGAATAACATAGAGAACATCACGAATAAGGCATGCAGGTTCCCTTACGATGTTTTGCTTGACTGTTATACCATAATGGTTATACTCCGGTGTTTATGAGTCAATTGCCTGAAACACACTTAACTCAGAGAAGTTAGAAGTACTCGGATCGAACCTGCAACAATCTGATCAGACAAGGAACCAAAAGTTTAATTCGCTATAATCCGCGACAATAGGTTAATCTATGTGGTACTGTGTAAGCCCGCGATATTCACCACACCACAGAAATCCTCCAAATTACTCTCAACGTATGTTTCACTCCGATACCGGAGCATCTTCAGGAGATGTTGACTCGACAATGCACGATTGTAAAGACTTTACAATCGTGCATTGTCGAGTCAACATCTTCTATTGTCCTATTGTCGCGGATTATAGCGAATTAAACTTCTGGTTCCTTCATTATCATGGACTTCCGCTTAATAACGCCTGCTTCTATGCAAAATCTGTACAGGGGCCATACTGCCAACACTAAAAGCAATAATAATAAATAAATAATAGCTTAAGCAATATTACTCAAAATGATAGTTAAATGTACGTACCTTGACGTTCCTAACATAAGGATTATAATTCTAAAACACGAAAGTCAACAATAATGAAACAAGCTTTATGCGATGGTAGTATGGCCCCAGAGGGGTTACTACCATCGCATAAAGCAGTATTACTTCAAAATGACAGTTTTATGTCACGTACCTTAACGCCCCTAAAATAAGGAGTATAATTCTAAAACACGAACGTGAACAATATTAAAACAATACGGATTCAAGCGATGGTAGTATAGCCACAGGTAGCCAAACGTCTGAGCCACTAGGTTTTTTTTAATGTGAGATAGGCTTGCACTTGACGACAATCATGCAAAGCAATGATGAGGTCTAGTTTGGAACGCGCTTGCCTTGAAGATACCCAAGTTGTATGTGGCAGGAAACACGTGCGCTGGGAAGGTGTTCCACACCCTAGCGGTTCGGATAAGAAACGTTATCACCGATTCCGGTAATAAAAAAAAGGCAGTCATAGGGACTGCCGATAGAAGTGAAAACGAATATTTAAGTAATTTTTTTTTTATTATTTTACTTTTTTTATATTTAAAAAATAAATTAAAATATAAACCTTAAAACTACGGCATTCAAGTTTAATTACGAATGTAGTATATTTATATTTAAGACCTTTTGTCTTCGTAACAACGCGAGCATATAGGTGACATGCATGTCGGTGACGGTGACGCGAATCCACAAGTTTACCCCCAACCAAAAAAGTGCTCAACGCGGCTAAAGAAGTTTTCACTTCAATAATGCGTTTTTGTTTGAATTAAATTACCATTCAGCAGATAAAGCTAGCAATACATCAGCGTAAATAACGGCCGAAAAACCAACCGCCGGCGTACCGTTAATCACGGCAATGTGGCGGCACTCAAGTGCCGCCACATTGGTGCAGTACACTTTTAATGGTGCATTTAAAGTGTACTCGTATCTGGATGTAGCCGCTTATAAGAAAATTCATTGAAACGTGCAATCCTAAAGTGATGTCATTATATTATATCATATCATACTTAATATTATAAATGCGAAAGTGTGTTTGTTTGTTGGTTTATTGGTTTGTTGGTTTGTTGGTTTATCCTTCAATCACGCCGCAACGGAGCAACGGATTGACGTGATTTTTGGCATGGGTATAGTTGAGGACCTTGAGAGTGACATAGGCTACTATTTATCCCGGAAAATTAAGGAGTTCCCGCGGGAATCAAAAAAACTTAAATCACGCGGACGAAGTCGCGGGCATCAGCTAGTTGCAAATAAAATGTTCACCCAGAGATTAAAAGATGCCGCGTAAAAACCGAATAAGCTTAGGATTAGGTTTAATATAATTGCCACACTCCTATTAGCCTGCTATCATCTTGTATTACCTATCATATAATATTAGTGAGACTTCTGAAGATTAAAAAAAACCTTTTTTTTTTTGATAAAAGTCGGTTATAAATGTAATAGCATAACCCGTTGTCCTACGTGAGTGACAATATCAAACAGTAGCTGACCCTTCATGTGGCCTTACGTTGTCGCGTAGACATACTATTACCTCTGTGGCGTAGACAAGTTAATCACTTTCTATGGCATGTGTCGAGTCCCGTCGTTTCTATCGACACCTAGGACAACGGGTTAGCTTATTAATAAGTAAACTCCATAGTGATGGTTTTAATTTATCGATATGGCCAAGATTAATCGAATTGTAATCCCTTAATTACACGTGTCAATGGGTCAAATCAATGGGACCACGGGTAAACACTCGGAATGGATGGCTTTGTTCTGCTTCTGAGTGATGTAGGATACGTACCTGAAGATACCTAAAGAAAGTATAGACAATAGACAATATGTATTTTGGATCACCAAAGCCCAAAGTAACGTCTTGGTTTTCTACCCATATTGCGCTTTCGCAAATAGGCTTATGAGGGCGACGTTTTCTCCTCTCACCTAGTGAGGTGAGAGGAGAAAACGTCATAAACAGCATGCACGCTCCATACAACAGTGAATGACGCGGACTTTTTGATCGCCGGTCATTTTTTTTGTCCATGGTGTATTTTCCCTATAACAGATTGAGACTCTTTTGTACTTAATACAAAACAAAAATAATCCCGCAGAACTAGGTCACATTAAAATTTTGTCCTAAGTTCCTAAAATATCAAATTCCGGAGCACACGTCCCAATTTCCACCAGCTTGGGGGATTAACATCTAATCGGCTTACTCTTTAGGCAGTGTTGCATCCACCGTGGTCACGAACAGACTGGTTCTCCGTGCCTCGTTACTAAAGTATTAATTATGGGTGACCTTGGTTATCTTGATCTACCCTTATTTTATTCAAATACCACACTGATATTATCTACATGCGATGTTGTTTACATTTACCTACCTTTGTATTCAGGTAATTGTGTTCTCCTGACCTTATTTGGCCACAAAGGAAATAATAGAGTAAGAATGGGTTAGGAAATTAAGTATAATTATTAGGGATTACTATAAAGGGTTTTATGGTGATTTTATTTTATCCACTACAAGTTAGCCCTTGACTGCGATTTCACCTGATGGTCAGTGATGAAGCAGTCTAAGATGGTAGCGGGCTAACATGTTAGTGGCATGGCAGTAATATTAAACCCGGCACGTCCTTTCCGGAATTTTTCACGGCCGAATTTCACGGCTGAAGCCGTTGCCAGATCAAAGAAAATTCAGAAATTATAAATTCCTAATCTGACCCTGCCGGGAATCGAACCCGGGACCTCCGCACGTAAAGACAACAGCGCTCTACACTGCGCCAGGGAGGTCGTTCGTGTTATCAAATAAATATTATCAATGCGAATGTTTGGATGGATGGATGTATGGATGAATGGATGTATGGATGTATGGATGTATGGATGTATGGATGTATGGATGTATGGATGTATGGATGTTTGTTACTCAATCACGCTCCAACAGCTGAACGGATCTGGATGAAAGGAGGATGGCGAGAATGCGTGTATTTTGGGACCCACTGAAAGGGATAGCGTGCATCATGGAAACTTATTAATAATTGTAGAACATTTCAAAACTAAGAAAAAAGCAAATAGTAAGTAAGTCTAAAAAAGTGGGAGAAAAAAGATATGACCTACTTAAAAGTAAATATAACCTAAAAAATATTAATCAAAAACGATCTACCTACGTAAGGGCTATTGTTACTCGTGTTACTATCAAAAGCCGATAATAACGTGAATACCACTCATTTAGTCATTTGAGTAGGATCGATGTGGTATCGATCATTCGATGGTGTCGGACATAGAAATAGGAAGCAGTCGTAATTCCTAATTCTATGGTGACGGAACATCCATGGAATTAGGAATGACGACTATAGTCTTCCTATTTATATGGGAAAATCCCTATAAAAATAATGACACGTGCTGTCATGTCAGCAAAATGTCTATGGTGGTATATGTCAATGGGGGCTATCGCGTATGAATTTGCCGCTAGAGGCGCTGGTGTCGCGTGAGGTCCAATATCATTCACTTTTCACTGGTTTTGGCGGGCTTCGTGACATAAATTATAATTTCTTTAATTTACCTGTTGAAAAGTGATCTCCTTCGTGAAATTATCGCAAATATGGATTATTTGGCGATGAATGTGAACGCTTTGAAAGCGGAATTAAGAAAAAGAGGCGCAAAAATAGGCGGCCTCAAAGAGCAGCTAATTCAGAGGTTAGTTTGTTTACTGTTTCCAAACTTATTTTTTGCCAAAAGTATGCTTGTTTGCCGAGGTAACAGCTATGTTTTTTTCTTTTTACATATATTTACCTAATATAGGTATTATATATATTTACTTACTAAGACTTCTGCATGAAAGGTTATGGGTTTCATGCACATCAAGGACACACTTACTACATGATATTGAAATATACCTATGTCTCTGGTTATGTACCCACAGTAGGTATCACTAACGAGAACACACCTATCTTGGGATCAGATTACTATGTGTGAGATGACCAGAATTTAATAATAGTAGGTATTTCTCTTGATTAATATTAGATGTTTCATTTCAGGTTTCTCCAGAAGGATTAATTGGAGAACTAACTGACAGTATTGGAAGTGAAATGTACTTTCTCTTTATAAGATGAGTTTATCAGTGTGATAATTATTATAAGCACATAAAAATGATCAATAATGAATACTTATTGCTTGAAAGAAAGTAGCCCCTACTATCATACATACATGATACCTGCTATTGCTAGAAAATTTTCCAGCTTAATCTAGTATCTACCATTATTTAGTAGTTTCAACTAACAACTCAACCATCTTTCAGTATCATATCCATTGTATGGATTTAAGTACAATGTTTAATATTTTTTTGTATAGCAGTGTGTTTTAAAGGGAAAGGGAAGGATAAATATAAGTTTAATAAGTAATTAATTTATTTTTATTTTATTTATTAAGTGCCTATATAATTAATTCCTCAGAATCCTGCGAATTCCTGCGAAACGCCACTAGCCACTGTTTTAGAACAGTTTTATCTTTTGGAAACATGTGTTCTCCTTTTTTTCCGAACAAAACGGAACTGCACAACATTGCGGAACTAGCTACTCGATATTATGATGATAGTTATAAATTATTAAACATAATGAGATTCAAGATTTAAAACTTTGTTTCGGCGCCGATCTTATAAAGTCGCCTTTGACAGCTATACCTCTGGGCCTTAGTCAACAGTGGCGCCAACTGGTGAGCAAAGAAACGATAGTCCCCATTGCGCATAACGTTCCGTTAGTGCAAGATGATTTATTTTTTTAATAATTATAATAATTTCTTTCTTTTGACTCCTACGTCTGAGAGCCTTAATATTTTTTATATAAACATCGTATGAACTTGTGATTATAATTAATATAAACTTGTACTTGAACGATGCTTCCATAATTTTTAAATTATGTGGGTCCAATTTCACCGTTCTCCTTTGGCACAGAGATAGATTATAGTCTGGAATAGCACATAGACTACTTTTTATCCCGGAAAATTAAAGAGTTCCCACGGGAACCGAAAAACCTCAATCCACGCGGACGAAGTCGCGGGCATCAGCTAGTTATACTATAAGGCTGTAAACTTCACACATTTCGCTTATCGCGCATCTCTCTCTTTAGCATCATCCTTTAATTATTACTATTTAAGTAAAATGATACCACATATGAATATAACACTCTTCTCATTTGACATATTAAGACCTGTGCTTATAAAATTTTGATAAAATTTCGTGCTCAGATAAATAGGGGTAAGACATTAAGCTACTTCTTATCCCATAGAATTTAATATTTCAGGGGTATCTTTGTTTTATTTTTCATGCTGAAAGGCAAGATTTCACCATACTGCCTTAGCACAGCCCTAGGCAACTCACAAGACAGCCATGATCGGATTTGTTAGCTATCACCTACCTGCAGTAGTCTACAAATCTACTAACAAACAATTCGTAGCTCGGCAACATACATTACCTAAGTCGTAGTTTAAAAGCTACTGCTGCCTTTGGCCTAGTCGACTTTAAGTTGTTCTGTATGTGTTACGTGTAGTTTACTGAGACTGATTCTTACACCGTACACGAGAATAATGCATTTGGGAGCGCTTATGCAAAGCTTGTGAGTGGTATCCTTGAAATTTGAATTTTCACAAGCTCAAGCATAAATTCAAAATTCAAATGTTTTTTATTCGAATAAACTTTTACAAGTGCTTTTGAATCGTTAAGTCAATCTACCACTGGTTTGGAATGCCATTCCTACTGAGAAGAACCAGCAAGAAACTCGGTGGTTGCTCTTTTGAAAAATAATCCATATAAATATTATAAATGCGAAAGTTTGGATGGATGGATGTATGTATGGATGTATGTTTGTTACTCAATCACGCTCCAACGGATGAACGGATCTGGATGAAATTTGGCACAGAGATAGATTACCTATAGTCTGGAATAGCACATAGGCCACTTTTTATCCCGGAAAATTAAAGAGTTCCCGCGGGAACCGAAAAACCTCAATCCACGCGGACGAAGTCGCGGGCATCAGCTAGTAATACAATATACATAGGTAACCGCTGTCCTTGGCATTGCTGGAGCGAGTCAAATCCATGCTCTTTTATCATTTACCTAATCTTCAACAGTTAAAAAACCTTTTTGCAGTATAATACTGCAAGCCAGCATAATACCTTCTGCTTTAATCGATGATAATAACCGCCCTGTTTACTACCATCGGTTAAAGCAGTATTATCAACTACCAGCTGATGCCCGCGACTTCGTCCGCGTGGTTTAAGTTTTTTTGATTCCCGCGGGAACTCCTGAATTTTCCGGGGAAAAAGAAGCCTATATCACTCTCCAGGTCCTAACTATACCCATGCCAAAAATCACGTCCATAAGCCATAGCGATAAAGTCGCCACTTGTACCATAGCTTTGTTTTATTTTTATTGTTTATAAGTATGTATTTCTTGGTGTACAATAAAGAATTTTTCATTCATTCATTCACGTCGATCCGTTGCTCCGTTGCGGCGTGATTGAAGGACAAACCAACAAACCACTAAACCAACAAACAAACACACTTTCGCATTTATAATTTATAATATTAATAAAATATGATTACCTATTCTGTGGTATTAATTCAAAATGTAAGTTTTATGTCACGTACCTTGGTCCCCCTAAAATAAGGATTATAATTCTAAAACACGAACCTCAACAATATTAAAACATGGCTTTAGCCATGGTGGTATTAAGCCTACACAGCCGCGTCCGTTCTGCTTAATTTCCCGCTCATTAACCTCCCGCAGTGGAAACTTCACTTTATGTCAGTCAGTTACGCTACTGTTTAATAAGTTTCAGCAAAAAAGTGGACGACATAAAATAAGCGGGTTTCTGAAGAATAACTTTTCAAGACTTATCCTATAGTCCAAGGAAGTTATGAGATAATGTTAAATAGAATTTTCCAACAATTCCAGCACGTCTAAGCGAACCCCAACAAAAGGCAGGAAGGTGTCCGTTTAAGAGCAAAATTTTATAAAACTTCCTCCTCCGCCGGGCTATCGTACTCGTAAAACTAGAACTTGTTATATTTTTAAAAGTTTCCCGTAAAAGAATTTGTTCCTAGATAAAATAATGGGATTAGTTTTTAGCAACGTCTTTTACGTGTTTTAAGAGCGCTTTTAGAGATCTTGTTTCACGAAAAGTAAAGTTTAATGGTTTGTTTACTTTGATATTTATACAAAAATCTTATTTATCATTGTGGAAAATGATCGTGGGAGAATTTTAACAAACACTACCGGTTACATTGCCTACAAAAATCAGACGTCAAGTGGCAACAGGTCTTTTACGCAGGGCCTGCCCCCCGATTACGTAAGAATTGTCGATCAAACGTTAAAGGTTTTCGTCAAAGTAAAATAAACCATGACAGCATTGAATTAGAGCTCAATTTCGTCTGCCCATTCTTATACGTTTAGGGTATCGTACATACCTAAACGTATAAGAATGGGCAGACGAAATTCAGCTCTAATTCAATGCAGTTATGGTTTATTTTACTTTGACGAAAATCTTTATCGTTTGATCGGCCATTCTTACATGATTGGGGCCGGTCCTCGTATAGGCGAATCCTTCGACGGCGCGGCGTGGCAATCGGTGGCATCGAAAGTAATAAGTCAGTTAATATTTTTAACAACCATGAGCCACACGTGCTCGTCAATTGCAAGAATTATTCCTTTTGCAAACGAGGTATGTGTACGCAAAATCTTACACCCACGGCCATGAAGGTAATTTTTTGAACGGCTTCTGTTTAGCTGACAAACAGTATTTCTTGTTTACGACGTCGTTTATAAGCTAAATTTAAGCATAAAACAACAGTACAAAAATGGGAAATTCTGTCTCCAAAACTACAAGGTTTTCGTATTGTTGCAAGATTTATTTTTCTCTCAACCAAAGGTCGCTTTCATTCGACACATTTCTTGAATAGAAGTCTAAAGAAAAAAGGAGCGAAGGTTGAGAACAGATTGTAGGCAAGGAATCTAGATTTATTAGGCTCGTCATGAATAAAATAATTGAAAATAGTTTTGTATATTTCATGCCTCTCTTTGCTAATATTTTATTGAAGTTTTGTGAATACTGCATTGTGGGATTGTGTTACAAGAACTGATGTGCTAGAAAACTAAATACAACTTGTTATAGTGAAGAATTAAAGTTTTGTACGAATATTGTTTTTACGAGGTTATTACGTCAATCACAGCAATAAATTTATTGGTGTCAGCTTTGTCACGGCTACTGTGGCAACGTCTCACTGTTGGGCACAGGCCTCCACTCTCGTAGGAGAGAGGAAATTAGAACTTAGACCCACCACGCTGCTCCAATGCGGGTTGGCGGGCTTTAACGACTATTATCATGTTAGTGATAATAACCGGGACTCACCGCCAACTTTCAACTCCGGGCTGGCACTGAGAATTTCTTAACTGAAAAATCGAATAGGTACTGTACCTAACAATTTTTATGCCCGACCGGGAATCGAATACAGGACCTCGTGATCCTTAACCATGCTAACTGCTAGACCAACGAGGCAGTTAAACCCGACAACAACAACAGCCGAAAAGCTGTGGCAAAGCCGACACCAAAATATACTTATTGCCTCTATAGTCTAAACTCTAAACATCTATAGTCCCACCAATTTATCTGGCTCATCATTGGAACTAATTGGATATTTTATGACTATTTAGTTTTTGTTTTATTTTTAATATTTCGCTGTCACCGGATCTGATAAGTATACAGTGGGACTATCAAAGTTACCCTTTTATTGGGTATTTGACAACAAGTCTAATCAGCAACTATTTTTCAAACGTCAAAACGCACGCTTAGTATGGGATGTAGTATGGAATACTGAAAAGTGACGTCATCAAGATTGACGCACCTTTTTACTTCAATCGTTAGTTTAAAATGGTTTTCGAACATAAAATAACAGTGGATGTGGATATTACGACTTTTGGGAGATCCTCTAAAGTCTGTTCGTTTTCATACGGTCGCCTTTGACCGCACCGCCGCCGTGCCGCCGCGGCACGTGCCTCAATTTGTCAAAGGCACCGCCATGACATCAAGCTCACCGCTTTCCGCCGTACAGGTACAGGAGAATTTCGCATATTACTTACTACTATTACCTATTCTGTGATATTACATCGAGCCGCCGCGCCGCGGTGAAAGGTGGTTTTTATTGACTCTGCTATCTGCTATATACTCGTATAATATACCTATTGTTTATGTATACTTTTTACCTTTTTCATTAAAATTCTTTTTTCTACCTAACTTGTGTTTATTATTTATATTCGTATTTTATTACAATAACCATCAGAATAAACAAAATAGTATTATTTTTTTATTTTTAGAATAGAAAAACATTTAGTTAACAAACACAGTAGGTACACAAAAGCAGAATAATAAAATAAAAGCAAAATAATAAGTGTCTGCAGCCCCTGCGGGTGTACCGACACTATGATACCGAACGCACTATATTTAATAATCACTAAAAAATAATTTATTTAAATAGTAATTGTCAAATACCCAATCATTTATTATTACAATGCGGATTTACATAAGGAATCTTAAAATTAATTCAATGCAACTTGGGAATAGCAATTGGACTTTAGAACAAATTCAATTTCGCTTATCCCTTCCACTTTGAGTGAACCGATATGAGTTCAGAAGGTTTGAAGCTTAATTAATTTGTGTTGATAACCTATCCGGATTAAGAACCAAATTGCCTACTCTATTTAATCTGGGGGTCAAATTTGAATGGTGAAGTTTTCGCGCCGAAATTTGTTTTGGGCTTTGCTAACCCCGATTATTATAAGCTGGGGAATTTTCATGTAATATACCTATCTAGTTGTTTTCAATCAAAAATATTAATGAGTTTACTTCAGAAATCAGTAGGAAAGTTATTTCATTCATCGGTTTTATGATGAAGCTATTTTTCACAAATCTATTTACTACGAGTATGTACCTAAATAATATATGTCGAACGCCATTTGTGTTAACTGCAATTTACACTTCTATACTAGTGGTTCGCCCCGAACTGAGACCTCGCGGTATCCATAAACAGAGCGCCATCTATTGACATCGTTGTAAAGTTCTGTTAAAAATAGTAAAGCTAATTAAAAATTAAATAATTTCGTTTCCTTATAATATTTATCCAATTTTAGTATTTGTTGTTCAAGTACAGGATATAATTCAAATAATTAATCAAGTTTCAGGCTCAGCCTTTCAGAAAATTGGGAGTTCTGAGGTCATCTTTGGACGTCAGAAAATCTCCACTTTGAAAGCCCCCCATTTCGTCAATTTTAGGGGAAAAATTAAAAAAAAAATATTTTTGGACTCTGTTCCTCATTATCTTTAAAATGATATACCGCAATCCTATGTAACGCTATAAAAAATATTTTACTCCGCATTCGCTTCTATGAGAGCCCCCCTGAAATAAAGATTTTTATAATTTTTTAAACCATATTCGGCGGGAGGCCATCGGTTTACATATTATATTTAAACTTGAAGTAATGACGTTCATTAATTCAGAAGTTATAAGGCTCTGACAGACGGACAGACGGACGGACGGACGGACGGATGGACGGACGGACAAGTGCCAATTCTCTCAAGTAGACTCAGAGACCTTCGCTTCGCTCGGTCAATAAAGACGGTGATTGTTAATCTACAAAAAATATTTACAGGTTCTCTCCCTAATCTAATATGTTATCCAAAAGGTCTTTAAAACGGTCACTTTTCTTTCAGTTTGGAAATGAAAAGCATGGTAAGTTGTATTTTATTAATTACCAATTTAACATAACTCATCTTTAGATAAAGTATCTTATATTTATCTAAATAACGACGTACTTTCTCAATACCCGATAACGATATTCCGGTGTCATACAAAGTTTCCTAACGAGTATTATCGAGCTATAGCCTATTAAGCACTATCAATGCGATAACGCTTTCTCGCGCCTTTGCAACCCTTTGTCGACGTAAAATCCGCGAAAAAGCTTTGTCGTGCTGGTACCTACGAAATGTACAATTTATGTTATCTGAAGTCTGGAGTAGCATATTGCTTATGCTTAAGAAAACTTTGAAAGAGAGAGATTTACAAACGTGAGAAAAGATATAAATATGGTTTCAACGTCTTTATGAAAAGCTTTTTTATTTATTTCTATGTAATGTAAGATCTCTCTCAAATCTTTTAAACATTGCTACGAGAAAAGGTTTTACCCACAAGTATACACACTTATGAACTTACCTAACTCATAATTTACAATAAAATTTAAAGTTATCTTCGAAACTATTACTTCTTATTCGAATCTAGTTAGAAGAAATATTAAGTTCCGAAAGCGCCAATATTAAAGTTACACTTTATACAAAAAGTTGAACTTTCTGCATGTAAGGGAAGGGGTGCCAACGGCGCGGTGAAATAAATATTTCAATCAGATGGAAGATTTTTGAGGCAGGTCTGTCTCTAGGTACCTATCATTGTACCAAACTTCGTGAACCCGTAGCTTACGTAAACTTTCGCATTTATTATAGTAATCAGTATGGATTTTTATACCAAAAATAAAACGAAATGGCATTTATTTAATGATTTACTAGCTGATGCCCGCGACTTCGTCCGTGTGAATTGAGGTTCTATGGTTCAAGCGGGAACTCTTTAATTTTCCGGGATAAAAAGCTTATGTATTATTCCAGACTATAATCTAAATCTGTGCCAAATTTCGTCCAGATCCGTTCGTTCTGGCGTGATTGAGTAACAAACATTCAACCATCCATCCATGCGAAAGTTTCGTATTTATAGAGAGGTAAAGTTATAGAGATCCAGCTGGGACCCCTTTATTGAGTTTTGGTAACATTTTCGCTAGCCTGGCGCGCTGTGTAGAATATTTGTATGCCGCATTTTGCTGTAGACCGCTCTTCGCGGTTACGTCGGGAATTCACAATATGCATGTCCAAACATTTCAGTAAACGTTTGTTAACTTTTAGCTCTACATAGTATATTTTTTGTTTAATTAATTTATTAATAATTGTAAATCAATCTTTATTTCAAGGTAAGCCCCGAACTAACTATTATTATAAAATATAAACCATACACCAAATTTAACTCACTAAAACTAATATACTATAATATCTTTTTCCTTAATTAAAGTTAGTGAATTCTGTTACAGTAAATGCATTCAGTTTGTAACCTCTCTCAAACATAGGTGAGAGTATCGTACCTACCTCTAGGAGTCTAGATGCTACTGTATACCCTAAAAATGAATCCTAGCTAGATCGATTTATCGCCCCCGAAACTCCCTGCTTACTAAATTTTATGAAAAACGTTGGAGCCGTTTCCGAGATTCAGATTAAACAACAATTGCTCGTTTATAGGTATTAATATTATATAGATATGCTTACGCTGTGGTCTGACTATGGATGAAAAGGTCTTCATGTGCAAATGCACTTTGTCTAATTGAAACTTAATATGATGCATCCAGTGGCATGCAGCTATAAAGACACAAAAGCACTGTTCACACCTAAGTGCATATCCTAGTTTAAATAGCTGAATGCTTATATTTTCATGGTTCTGGTACAGAAAATATAATAATACTTCCGGGTTTGTTAGTTAAGTAAGGAGCCCTTTATTATTAACTAGCTGATGCCCGCGACTTCGTCCGCGAGGAATAAGTTAGTTTTTAAATTCCCACGGGAACTCCTCAATTAATTTTCCGGCATAAAAAGCCTATGTCACTCTCCAGGTCCTCAATTATACTCATGCAAAAAATCACGTCGATCCGTTGCTCCGTTGCAGCGTGATTGAAGGACAAACCAACAAACAAACACACTTTCGCATTTATAATATTAGTATGAAGTATGATAGATGACAGTTGAAATTCTAATTCAGTCTTTCATATTAGACTTCTTGAATGAATAGTCTGTCAGTCCGTCTGTCTGCTACGCTTTCTCGGCCCATCTGTGCAACCGATTTTGACGAAATTCAGTAAAGAGATAGACTACATCCCGGAAGGACATGGAATACTTTTTATCCAGAAAAATTAAACAGTTCCCGTGGGAAACGTAAAATCTTAATCTACGCGGATGAAGTCACGAGCATCATCTAGTTTTATATATTATTTGTACTATCATATTTGGTTTTATATAAAATTAGTAGGTAAATGTAATTTAATGTCAGACTATGTCCAACGTTTCACTAAACTTTACGCATGGTTAATCACGCGGTGTGACCTGCATGAATACAACTCTTTTGATGAATTTACTTTGTACGTGGTAAAATTAACACAGACCCAAAGAACATATTTCATAGAACACGACCTTTCTGGTGTCAGTATCCTTAATTTGAAATTTCATTCATGTTAGGGTTATGGTGCCTTTTTAAAATACAGGACTTTATTTTAAAGTAAAACAGGTAAGTATAATGGTAATTATCCGAAGAATTGATAAAAAAAAAGCGTGGATTTGATTCGCTCCAGCTATGCGTGGGACTGCAGTTACTTGTATCATTATGATGATTGTAAGTTTTGATGGAAAAGAGCAACCACCGAGTTTCTTGCTGGCTCTTCTCGGTAGGAATGGCATTCCGAACCAGCGGTAGATTCATATTATAACGATTCAAAAGCGCTTGTAAAAGCTTATTTGAATAAAAAACATTTGAATTTGAATTTGAATTTGAATTGAAGTACTTGAGTCTTGCAAAAAAAGGTTTGAGGCAGCGCTCCTCAATCTATCGTTTGAAAACTAAATTTTAATTCAAGGAACTAGAAACTTAATTCGCTATAATCCGCCAAAGCAGACAAATCTTTGTGGTACAACGTGTAGCTTGCACGTGTAGCTTGCGATATTCACCGCCCATTATGCCAGTAATTCGCACCGCCACAACACAACACAAATTAAATTTGACTTCTGATGGGAGGCTTCGGCCGTGGCTAGTTACCATCCTACCGGCAAAGACGTGCCGCCAAGCGATTTAGCGTTCCGGTGCGATGCCGTGTAGAAACCGAATAGGGGTATGGGTTTAATATAACTGCCATGCCCTTAACAGGTTAGCCCGCTACCATCTTAGACTGCATCATCACTTACCATCAGGTGAGATCGCAGTCAAGGGCTAACTTGTAGTGGATAAAAAAAAAAAAAAAACTTCAGTTAATCAAGAATTTCTAACACAGAAAAGACATGTAGGAATTCCAACCGATAAAAGATGGGTTAGATGATTTTTCCAATAAATTCTAAAAAAATTCTACATAATGTCTATAAATAAATTATGTTTAAAATCCATTACCTACTTGCTCTACATTTTACCATCCAAACAAATATTATTAATGAGAAAGTGTGCCTGTGTACCTACTACGTTTTCTGTTCATCTGTTATGACGATTTTTACGAAATTTGGTAGAGAAAACGTAGAATAAGTCGCGGGCATCATTTAGTTTATCATAATGCTCGACAAATCATTTCAGTAGATCCCTTACTATTCACACTTGTGTATAACAAAGGCAAACAGAGTTTACGTCGGTAACCAAACTTAGTGTAAACACGGTCGTTAGTTCCACAACTGGTTGGGACTGCTTAAATGGCTTTGAAATTGCTTTGTTTGTCTCCCTGAAGCGCTATCACTGGCCATCACTACCCATATTATCATTACTGCTAGATAGACATGATTTTTGCATGGATTTAGATATTTTTTTCCAAAAAAAGTTAGCCCTTAACTGCGATATCACCTGGTGTCATATGATGCTGTCTTATTAAATAACTAGAGGACGCCTGCGACTTCGTTCGCGTGGCATAAGTTTTTTAATTCCCACAGGCACTCCTTCATTTCCAGGATAAAAAGA
The DNA here is from genome assembly GCA_917051295.2 of Erebia ligea. Classification (NCBI taxonomy): domain Eukaryota; kingdom Metazoa; phylum Arthropoda; class Insecta; order Lepidoptera; family Nymphalidae; genus Erebia; species Erebia ligea. Next base: position 9,286,387 of record OU785241.1, read on the forward strand.
AGCCTATGTCACTCTCCAGGTCCTCAACTATACCTACCCATGCAAAAAATCACATCAATCTTTTGCTCTGTTGCGGCGTGATTGAAGGACAAACTCTCTATTTAACGTCCTTGGGGATAGAAATTTCAAGACTGTGGAATAGGTATTTCATAATTTTAAATCGGAAGCCCAAATACCAAGTTTCAGGGCTATAACTTGGAAAACGACGGACTTTCATTCAAATTTTCAACCCCTATTTAACTCCTTTGGGGGTGAAATTTTTAAACACGTGCGTCTTTATTTTTTACCGAAAGCCAAAATATCGAATTTCGTAGATATAACTTAAAAAATATCTTGTAAAATTGAGGACTTTTTTACAAACTTTAGTCCCCTATTTCAGCCCTTTGGGGGTAGAATTATCAAAAACTGTGAAACACCTATTTCTTAATTTTTAACCGGTTGCTCATATATACCAAGTTTCATGGATATAACTTGAGAAATGACGGACTTTCATACAAACTTTCAAACCTTATTTCACTCCCTTAGGGGTAGAATTTTGAAAAATCCTTCCTTAGTGAGCGCTTACGTCACAAACGGAACCTACTGTCAAAATTTCAAGTTTCTAACCCCAGCGGTTTATAGTGCGTTGATATATAAGTCAGTCACTCAGTCAGTCAGGACTTTGAATTTTATTTATATAGATAATGTCCTCCCGACCGAATTTCGGCCACGGCGGCCTATCTCCAGAGTGATTAGCCATCTGCGCGGGAGATATTATAGTGCACACGTATGTGCGAGACACAGGTGCACTCTCTGTTCCTTTACTCTCATAGCCCGATGGAACGGAAAATCCGATACGACCGAAGAGAGATCAGGCGCAGGACCGACGGTTTTACGTGCTCTTGGGGGTACTGGGGTTAACACCGCCAACTTCCTAACTTCAGGCTAGTTCTGAGAATTTCTTGCCAGAAAATACTTGTGTTGATGCTGTCTATAAGATGTTATGACAGTAATATTGAACCCATATCCCTAATCGATTTGCTGTTAGCACCTTATGAATCCGAGGGAACAGATTAAGATGCAATAGGGAACGAAAATCTGTGCTTGTTATCAAAAGGATAGGTAAGAAATATATGAAACAACGTACAGTCCTGTACGTAAATGCTAAAGAAATGTGTGACGGGGTTCCCTAGAGTGTTGTTCTATTAACTTGAATGGATCAGCCTTTACGTGAGGGCCAGCTCGGAACCGTAAGCGATTACTCGGCTTGCTTTTCTAAGGGATCGGGATGATATCAACCTATGACAAAAATAAATTTGTACTTATTATTAAATAGATAGGTCTTCCAAAAAGATCTTAAATTCACATCTTCTGTTAGTTTTAAGTTTGATAATCATTTTAAACTATCGATTAGAATTTGATGACGTCACAACTATGTATTTTCAATCCTCTATTTTACCCCTTTGAGGGTTGAATTTTTTAATAATCCTTCTTTACCTGTATGCCAAATGTTAGCTCGATGCTTCCAGTGGTTTAAGTTTTGCGTTGATAGATCAGTCATCTTTTCCTGTTTTAATATACTAGATGATGCCCGCGACTTCGTTCGTGTTAGTTAAGTTTCTTTTTATTCCCGCGGGGACTCCATATTTGTCCAGGATAAAAAGTAGCCTACGTCCCCAAATTTCATAAAAGAAAAAAATTGCATCCCAGAAAGGTTCCTTTTGCTATTTTTAACCTGGATAATCAAAAAGATCCCAAAGTATTCTGATAAAACCTTAATCCACGTGGAAGAAGTCTAGGGCAAGTCTAATATTTTATAAATTGTAGAAAGGTATAGGATTTTACATAAATAGCTGAAATTCGTGAACATAATATAATTTAAATAATAGACTTAACAGAATGAAATTATCATTAAACATTTAACTAAGTCCCCTAATGTCTCGCGCCATTAACTTAATTGTCGCTAACTCACTGTGGTGCTACATGACTGACGGCTTCACGCTCCAAACAATTTGTATTTATCCACAGAAATTATACTCATTTGCATGACTTACCTGTACCGAAAATATAAAGTCAATAATGTCAAAGCTCACTTAGTGCCGTAATAGTACATTATGGTACAAGTGTGTAATGTTGGTGATTGCCGCTGAGGCGCCATTGAGACACGAGCCGTTAGGTGAGGGTCTTAAGATAGCCGAGGACGGTAATCATCAATACACACGTGTATCATACGACGTTTTTCAACACACTTGTGAAGAAAATAATGCTAAAAAATAATTTTATTTAGTAGATAAAAAGTTTATTTAGAGAAACAATTCTTAGCAATCTCATAGAATGGACCGTGTATAGTGAATGACCTCGGTATTTTATTTTTCGTGATAGGTATCTTCACTAAAAGCATCGGGCCATGGTTCTTTACGTCTTTTACAGTTATATTTGTTAATTCTTATATCCTACTAGCACCAGTTACACTAAATATTAAAGCAACCTGGAAAAAAGAAACAATAATTAAGTTCAACACACAACACAGGCTGAAGTCGCGTAGATATTTAAAATTATTTTAACTAACCTTAGTAGCCAGATATTGGTTATCTGGAGCATCTTTTATAAATTTTTCAATATCGTCAGACAATAAAACCTTTGATTTCTTGCTTCTAAATCCATCGGATAATCTCTTTAGATATAAGCTGACAAATTAGAGTATGTTTTTAAGTCCACTCCATTCTTTGTTCGGCCTTTACTTTTTAACATTGAGTATATACACCACAAAGAGCTATTTTGAACTTAGAAGATAATTCTTTAAAGTACGCCATGAACACATTTTCTGAAAAAGACTGCGTATTCTTGTTGTTTTGCCATTGTATGAAATTTTGGTACGCTAATAGATATTTTTCCTTGGAGTTTTCAGGTAGTAATCACATCAGCTTATATCGGGCGGTGTACAACTTAAATAATTTTCTTCATAAATAATTAAAAAGTTTTCCTATGCGCGCGCATCTTACAATGGCGATCGGCCATAGACTAAAAGATGAGGTTTCTTTTTTTTTGGGTTTTCGCGGATAGCGTTTTAGCCACGTACAATAAGGGGAATTTTAAGTTTTCTTTAGATATTACAGAAAAAACAAAAGTTATATTTGAGTGAAAGTTTTATTTAGTAAACACGTACAAGTTGAAATTATCTATTTAAATACGAAGTTGCATGAAATGAGCAAGCAATAGGTAGGTACATTAATTTATTTGTACTATTGAACGATCTTTTTTGTATCGAAACTTTTTTAAGAACAAAGCAACTCAACCAATAAAATAAAAAAAAACTCTATAACTCACTCTGTGAATAATAGTAATGAAAAAGTCACAGTTTGATTATAGGTGTCATTATGTGCCTAATTGCGGTGAACTTAGAGCCACTTTATGAGCAAGTGTGTTGAAAATAATATTATGTTATCTTGCAGAATAATTATGCCGTGATAACCTAGTGGTTTAGACGCCCGGCATACTATACGGGTGGTCATCATATCCTATATTATAGATTAATTAGTATTAAATCATTAAAAACAAGCTTTTATCGTCCGACATATTGAATTTAGTGTTAACGTCATTTTATTTTTATATTCGTCTCAGAGAACCCTTATCATGGGGCATAAAAAATAACTAGTCCGCCATCTTTGAGAATCTGGCATATTGGATGTAGATTGACGTCACTTATGCATTGTTTTTTAAAATAAACATGTATGCAAAATTTCAGCTCAATCGGTTGGGGATTACCTCAGGGGATAACTGTTTTAAACATTCAGTTGCAAGATTTGATCTAAACAAACACACTTACATTGCAAGTTAAATAAAAGCTTGTAATAAAATAATTCCATTAAATGAATGAAACGACATTGAATATGAAAAAAAAAATGGTGGAATTAATGAAATTTCCCGTTGTCCTCCACCGATACGGCTCTCAATCAATCATCGTCCGCGCTCAAATAAGTTTCATTTATTCCAATTTGCATTCATTCTGTCCTTATTCCGTGAAAGCATTCGATCCAATTCCAATTTCATATTAATTTTCCAGTTTATTGTGTTTTGTGTTTACAGCTGACCTGATGAGTGATTACTGATTATCAGCGTCCCCCATGAACGTTTTCAGCATCAGAGGAACTGCCAATGCGTGGTCGGATTTGCCTGTTTAAATATTAAAGTTTTATGGGACACACAGGTGGAAGTTGGCTCCTGCAATATTAGCAAGTTGGTATGTGGCAGAAAAACCTTTCTGGTATTTTTGGACCTAGTTTTTTTGGAGAAAATATTCAACAATTTACAGCTTGATTGGTTTAGAAGGGGAACTTAAATATCTGAAGAGACTGGGTCATTTTTTTTCATATCCCTTACATTTATTTGTATTTGGGTTAGAGGCCCCCCTAGGCCGAAAGCTTGTCCCAAGTCCACCACTGACTGTAGGTCTTGAAGCTCATATCTCTGTTCCGTTCATAACTTTCAGGATTGCAAGTGTAAGATGAAGCCGTTAGTGTTTTGACATGGACTGACCGGCGGCTAGATCGGCCACGTTGTATTTTGTTATCCACCTTGTTGACTATAAGTTTGAATATAAGTTTCCAATTTACCAAAGCAACTGAGAGTAATTTAACAGGCGATGTTCATTTAACTAACGATTCTCTTTTGACCTTGCAATCCCGTGTAGAATTTGCAAAAACAGAGACATAAATCTGATTTTTGTTAGTCACGTTTAAGGAAAGCGTACTGGGATTTAAGTTACGATCTCTTTTATTACCTACTCTGTTAATGAACTAAGTTTTGGCAGTATGCCAATTCGTACCTAAATATCTACTGATTATAATGCACATTTATTAAATTTTATAAAAATGTTGCCCATTTTACAATAATTATGTATTCACATTGTCTCTCTGTCTACGTTGTATTCCCCATTACTGAGGGTCGTGACCTCTTACACCAATCATCTTTTTATGAGGTTCAGTTTTTTGCGGCATGCACGGCTTTGTGGGTCTAGCTGTCGAGAGCGCAGACATTTTCATATTGTATTTATTTGAAAAGTAATTATTATGTCTAACGAGTATTTAAAGGCACAATACCCACTAGGATGCCAATAGCGGAGTGGAGTCGAGGCGTGGCATTCTTTTGTGGATAAAGACTGAAGCTAAGCTTTGTTTACTTCGGTTAAGCGACAGTAGACTCGAAGCGACACCACGCGAGCGCTACCCTTTAGTCTGCTCAATTTTTTTATTAAATCAAAATTAATACAACCAATAATGGTTGTATTAAGCGTACTCTTTCATATAAATGAAAGAGTACACTTGATTAGAACTGTTCTCAAAAAAGACGATGAGCTTCAAACCACTCCTTTCGGTGTGCGTTGCGCGTTAGCATCTAATGGTTTTAGATTTCTACGAGGAAGGGACTGGGTTATTCTATTAAAGCAAATAAATTGTTTATAATTAATTACTTTGGCCGCTATAAATATTCAAAAGTAACTCTTTAGCAATTCTCAGTTGGTAGGTATATTATTTTAGCTTCGGACGGCAAAGCTATTAATTGAATTATTCATTCAGTTGGTTTCACGATTTCATGAAATTAAAAGTGCTTTTTGAGTTGAGGTCTTTTCCCACTACTGTTTCCATTTGTTGCTAATAATGTGTATTGTCTTATAGCAAAGTAACACACTTTAAATACTGTATTATTATTAAAGTAACTTTGATAATAATTATTTGTCTAATAATCTAGTGATAGGGTCTTCTTTTTCTACTTTTCTTGGTTTATGGCTTTCAGTAGTGCCAAGACAGCACAATGCACTTCGGCCAGTGTCAAGTAATAGTGATAGGGTCGCCGTACCCTACTCTGAATATATCTCCATACAAAGTGAGTGACAGTGACTGTGCTGTCACAGTCACTGTCACTGTCAGTCTGTGTCTGTCAGTTAAATGACAGCGACTGGTGATAGTGACAAGATCGCCAGTCGCTGCCGCTTGTCGCCGGTCTTGGAATCAAGCTGCTTTTAAGATTTGGCATCTTTTTGCATGAAACTGAACGATAGCGTTTCCGTACTGATAATGCATAAATAACTGATTCAAAAATCCATCAATATTAGAAAGCAATCACAAAAAAATACGTATGTTGACTAAATATCGAACTTTTTTTGGGGTAACAGATTTGAGTAACTATAATATTTTATGCGTTTTTTGATAACATAATCATAATAATAATTATAAAATTAGAGGAAATATTGTAAGTCGAAAGTTGTATCCAAAACGGAACTGTTTTAAGTTCCATCATCATCTTCGATCCTCTAAACTAAATTAATAATTAAGATTTAATTTATTAATTTGCTTTATAAAAGAAAACTACAGTGCGTACAAACCATTCGCCTTAGCTGCACGAAAAAGATTACTTTTGCGTTGCGAAATTTGTCTTTTCTTACCTCATTAAGGCTCCTGTTTCAAGATTTGCTTATAACAGCGTTTGTATTAAATTCATTGGGATCGGATTTTATAAAAGGATAATATTCCGCAAGTTCTAAATGATTTAAATCCAAATTGATTTGATTTGTTTGAATAGACTCCTTTAAGGATAAACAATTTATTGGAAACGTTTAACAATTTGTATTGAATCATCTCTTCTATAATTTTAAGCTAAGATTTTAGTCCCTCATAATGTTATTATAAGATTATGAGATAGATTGTAGAAGAAGATAAGGATGTCCAGAAATGTTTTAGCGACTCTTTAATTTTCAGGGACAAAGACAAAGCGTTCCGGTACAATGCCGTCTATAAAACGATTTGGTTTTTTAAAAAGTTCATTATAGGCTTACGCTTAATCACAATCACACCCGATTGATGATGCGGCCTAAGATGGGACGCGCTTGCCTAGATGCTTATTCACTCTTGATTTAAACATACCCGGATTGTAATCGGAGGTAGCAAAAAGTGTCCATACGTTTGCGCAGCGCCTTACCAACTACTTCAATTTGAAATTTAGTGTAAGGGTTATATGGTATTTTATTTGTATTATATCTTACAGACGATTAAAACAAAATGAAAAATTACATTGGGCGTATTGTGCATGGTATGTTTAAAATCTTCCAATCATCGCGCCGCTCGAACTGAATGGGGCGGAATATTGAATATCGATTCTTCAATATTTAATATTCTGCGTGTAATATTCAGCAGTTTGTATATTATTGCTGATTTACGTGCCGCAAATGAAAAATGAACGCTTCAGATCTTCGTATATCTGACAAATACAATGCAGCTTACTGCATTGTATTTTTGCTTTATCTTTGTTTGATGACCGATTTTTTTGATATCTCAACCAAACCCATCCATCCTTTTGCCAATAACTTATCGCTGGACCTGATTCTGGGCACAGGTCTCCCCTTAGAATTTCCATTTCTTGAAATGATGATTGATTGATCTAAATTCTAAATGATGATCAGCTGTTGAATGATTAATAATAACTAAATGCCCGCGAATTGCGGTTTTTGGTACCCGCGGGAACTCTTTAATTTTCCGGGATAAAATGTAGCTTATGTGTTAAGTCACGTTATAAGCTATCTCCATTCCAAATTCCAGCTAAATCGGTTCAATTGTTGCGGCGTGTAACGTGTAGGGGAGTAACAAACATATAAACTTTCACATTGGTAGGATTTTCTTTAAGTACCTACGAGTACCTACGTAATCATCAAAGACTGGTGATTTTCACCTATCCCTAAGAACTTATTATTACTCATATTCAGCAAATAAATTTCTTTCTTTCTTTCTTATTAGGGCTCGGACAGGATTACATCCGCTTCAAAATATGCCGGAAAAGCAAGGTTTTGACGGCCTCCCTGGCGCAGTGACGAGTGCTTTAGTCTTATAGTGGGGTCCTGGGTTCGATTTCCGGCAGGGTAAATTTGGGAATTTTGAATTTTCTCTGGTCTGGTCTAGTGGGTGGCTTCGTCCAAGCGATTTAGCGTTCCGGTATACGATGCAGTGTAGAAACCGATTAGGGGTATGGGTTTAATATAACTGCCGCACCCCTAACAAGTTAGCCCGCTGCCATCTTAGACTGCATCATCATTTACCATCAGGTGAGATCGCAGTCAAATGCAACACTTTTTCAAACTTAGTGGAATAAAAAAAAGTAACCAAGCAAGGAATACGCACTGCCATGCTATTTGTCAGTCACCAGGACTAGCAAAGTAACGCCTGCTTATATCCAACATTTAAATATAAATACATAAATAGATGTGCAATGAGGTTAACGATTCCAGTAAAATATTAATTAACAACAAGTTAAGAATTGTTTTCCATAGGATTTGTCTAAATATTTTAAAGAGTAATTAAGAGTGCGAGAAGTCGGGGTTGAAATTGTTGGGGAATTTTTAATTAAAATGTTACAATTTTGGGGGAAAAGTTGGACGTAATTTAGACGCAACATCGTTAACATCTCTAATGTCCAAATTTCCTTCGTCCTTCAATTTAATATTAGTCTGGTTAATTTACGAAGTACTTTTTGGTACCTACTGTTCATTTGATAATAATAATATGATCTTAATTTGCAGACACTACATCCATACATTTACACTACGCGAGACTACTAGGTATAGTTAACCTAATGTTGGTTATGTTAGTAAAAAAGAAAACAGAACTATATAAGTGGTGTTAATAAACAAAGTATCTACCACTTGTGAAACAATGGGAGTGTATGTTCATGCCTACCCAGTGCCTCACGAAAGGATTTTCAAATTTTTCTACAAGTGTATTAATTAATTATTTTGATCTTCATTTAATTTCGATCTGTTCGGATTCGGACAATAGGTAAAAAAAATTAATAGTAGATTAGTAGCCAAGGGTTGTAAGGCATCAATTGCAGCCCGAGATATTTAGGCGCACGAGCGCAGGGAGGGCGCCTATAGTTCGAGGGTGCAATTGATGCTTACACCCGAGCTAACTACTCTGCTTTACATCTCGATTGTGAGGTAAAGTAGGTCCTTATTACCCCCAAATGGAGCTTGTAGGTGACCAATTAGCGCTCTAGGGTAATAATGTAGCTAGAAAAGCCCTAGGGCGGTAAGTAATTAAAAAAAAAACTCTTCACTCTTTCAAAAAGTTCGCGTACATCTAACCATCATACTTTTTTTAATTACTTACCGCCCTAGGGCTTTTCTAGCTACATTATTACCCCAGAGAGCTAATTGGTCACCTACAAGCTCCATTTGGCGGTAATAAGGACCTTCTTACCGAATATGAGAGATGTAAAAACTATATAATATACGAATGTGGTGGTGATAATGAATTACGGTAAGTATCTTAAAACTATACAGCTACTCATAATAGCTGGCAGCTTCTATGAGAAAGGGAATTAGAGGTTAGATCCATCACGCTGTTCCAATGCGGATTGGCGGGCTATTATTATGTTAGTGATAATAACCGGGACCAACGGCTTAACGTGGGCATAAATAAGTGTAATTTAAAACCTCACGAAATAACGTTCTTATAATAACTTCTAATATAACTATAAACAGTAACTCTTCTAACTCCGGGCTAGTACCTACTTAGAATTTCTAGTCAGAAAAAACCCAATACTTTAATTATGGCTCGACCCAGGACTCGATCCCGGGACCTCGTCGGCCGCAGTCGAACATGCCAACCACTAGACCAACGGGGCAGTTATAATAGAATAGTTTGAAGTTTCTACACCACCTGAAATCTTGTAACAGCAGTTCGCTTTTCCGAGCCTGCTGGCTATCACGATCAGGATTTGATTGGCGCTGGCCCAAAAACCTTTTCCCTTTCGAAAAGCATTCCCTCTCGAAATGAAATAACCGTTTACGTAAATAAGATAAATAAAAAAAGAACGAAACAAATGAAAAGAGCGCCATAAGAATGACAATTTTTACACTCGCTTCGCGCGACCCGAATACGTTATGTTTTGTTTTTGTACATTTATGTTATGACGAGGAACTGCGGTGAAAAGAAAATTAGGGCTGCCACATAAAATAGAGGTTTATAAACCCAATAGTGCCCGGTGGGGCAATTATTATAATACTAGCTGATGCCCGCGACTTCGTTCGCGTGGTTTAAGTTTTTTTTTAATTCCCTTGGGAACTCCTTAATTTTCTGGGATAAAAAGCTAATGTCACTCTCCAGGTCCTCAACTATACCCATGCCGAAAATCACATCGATCCGTTGCTCCGTTGCGGCGTGATTGAAGGACAAACCAATAAACCAACAAATCAACAAACAAAAACACTTTCGAATTTATAATATTAGTATGGTGATGTTCAAGCCTGTAGATAAAAAGTTCGTTTCGGACTGCAAGTCCCACTGTTTTTTCTCTCTAGTGGGTCCCACTAAATGATGGGTGGGTTGCAGGTAAGCTATCTCTCCCAAGCTTTTACCATACAATTTCATCATTAAGTGCTTTCGGAAAATGGATTTTGTGCAGTCTCTCTGTTGTGGATACTATAAGTTTAATTATATACACCCGATACAGAGAGTGTTAGTTATGGGTATTAATTTTCCGAAAATATAGCTATAAATGTATAAATTAGCAGAGTTTCTTGCTGGCTCTTCTCGGTAGGAACGGATTCCGAACCAGTGGTAGATTCATTCGACTATTCATAAGCACTTGTAAAAAGTCTATTTGTATAAAAACTTTTGAATTTGAATTATTGATTAGATAATAGATCTTATTAAATTAAATAAATAAAAATATTGGATAGAAGCAGGCGTTACTTTTCGGAAGTCCATTATCATGGATGGATGTATGGTATTTGATTATCATCAAAGATATCATCGCATATCGCAAGCTGCGCGTTGTACCACATAGATATCTTGTCTGTTTTGGCGGTTGATAGCGAATTAAGCTTGGTTAATTAAGAAAAAAGCTTTACGCTAACGCGTTCCTTATTAGTCATGGTAGACAATTAGTATTTACCCAATATTCATATTTTCTAATGACCTTTTTCTTTACTTTAAAATAGTTATACTCTTTTAGAAAACTCAGGCTTTAAGGAATACTTGCAACATAATATGCACATAATAATTTTTCACTTACCTCTGGTGCTTTTCCTATCGCTTGGACTAAAGCTTATATTATTCCTGTTCCTAAAGTTCAAAATCCTTTAACACCTTCTCATTTTCGACCTATTTCCATCCTCCCTTTCTTATCCAAAGTGCTCGAGCGTATTGTGCATCAACAATTAAGCATCTATCTAACTAGGTATGATATTTTGTCAAGTTTTCAATCAGGCTTTCGGCGGGGTCATAGCACAGCAACAGCCCTTATCAAGGTCTGTGATGATATTCGGTGCGCGGTTGATAATAAGCTCCTTACAGTAATTGTATTATTAGACTTCAGTAATGCATTTAATACCGTAGACTTTGATTTGCTCTTAGCTATGTTAAGGGCTGTTAATATGTCTCCTACTGTCATCAGTTGGTTTCGATCTTATCTCTGTGATCGTCAGCAGTGTGTTCGTTTGGGTGATAAGTTTTCTTCATTTATTTCTCTGCAAGCTGGTGTTCCGCAGGGTGGTGTTCTGTCTCCTCTTCTCTTCTCCATTTATATCAACTCTGTTACCTCAGTTATTTCTTCTTCTTTTCATTTGTATGCGGATGACCTGCAGATTTATGTATCGGCAACCATTGATGATCTAGCTGTTGCTATTGATACTGTCAATGCGGATTTAAATAAAATTAGTGCTTGGTGTCGTTCTTATGGTCTTTTGATAAATCCAAATAAGTCTCAGGTAACTATTATTGGCAGCAATTATTACATTTCCTTACTTTCCCATAATAGTGTACCACCTGTTCTCTTAGATGGCACTGTCATACCCCTAAGTAGTGTGGTTAAGGATCTTGGCCTTATCTTAGATAATTCTTTGTCTTGGGTTCCGCAAGTGTCAGAGCTGAGTCGGAAGATATTTGCTGCTCTTGGGTATTTAAGACGGTGGAAACATTTTTTGCCCGTAAAAACTAAAATACTTTTGGCAAATACTCTTCTTTTACCCATTTTGGACTATGCTGATGTTAGTTATTTGGATTTATCGGAGACCATGCTTAACAAATTGGATAGATTGCAGAATGTATGTATTCGCTTCGTCTATGGCCTGCGCAAATATGATCATGTGTCGGAGTTTCGGGCTCAGTTGAAGTGGCTGCCAATTCGATCCCGTAGAAACTTACACGCTCTTTCGCTTCTATACACTATTTTATATTACCCACAAACGCCACCCTATTTGAAAGAGCGATTCACCTTTCTTGGCAGCAAAGACATACAAATTTATTTGCGGTCTAGGGACGACAACAAGTTAGAAATACCGTTAAGTCGGGCTGAGGTGTATGCAAATTCATTTACGGTAAAGACAGCTAAGTTATGGAATGCACTGCCAAGTGACATTAGACAGTCAAAATCTTTGAGTATTTTTAAGGATCGTTTGAAGGATTTTTATCTTACTAATATGCTATAAATTATTTATGTATTTGTTTACTTTTTGTTATGTAGGTCTAAATTATATATATATTTATATGTATTGGTATATATTTTAGTATTTTTTTTATTTGTGTAATTGTTTATGTATTTTTAGAATGTATAGTTTATGTAGTATATTATATGTACTAGTGTTGTTGCACTATCCCGCTTCATTGCGTTTGTTTCTTTATTTAAAGGTTGTCTGGAGGAGATCACTTTTAGTGATAAGACCGCCTTTGCGCACTTATTTGTTTTTGTTTGTTCTCTTTTTTGTTTCTTTTTAATGTTTTGTGTGGCAATAAAGTATTTATCTATCTATCTATCTATCTAATATGCTTCAAGAATTCAAATCAACAAAGTTTTAGAAAATGTGTGCCGAAATGCAAATTATTGCCACTAAGAGCTCTATCATTAGTTAGAGTACAGCATTGTGCAGTTCAAACTATTGTTTGTTGTCTCGCCATAAATTAGAGCTCGCGGTGCAATGAACGTTCATTTTCAGCTTGTAACAGCGTCATATCGTGTGCGCAAGGTGCAGAAATCCTTTGTGGGGTCGAGTGTGCGCTCTTATAACATGGTACCAAAAGAGTTTCTGGATTTGCCATTGCATAAATTTAAAGAGTGTGTTAAACAGCATCTGTTAAGTCGAAGTTATCATACTATTGATGATTTTCTCAATTACAAAGTTGCATGGAAGCAACCGGCTTCGCATTCCGGCAACCCACAAGTCAGTGTAATAATGTTACGTAACGTATGCATTGTATATTATTATTTACAAAGTGTAACATTTTTCTGTTTATGGAAAGAGCAACTGCTGAGTTTCTTGCCGGTTCTTCTCAGTAGAATCATTTTTCCGAACCGGTGGTAGATTCTTACGACTTATCATAAGTTGCACAAGTTGTCCTACATGAAATAAATCATTTCATTTCATCGCGTTGCCAACCCTGTCATACTTGGCGCAAGGCCAACATGATTGGTACGGGAATTAGGTTCTCTCCACACAACATTTGCAGCCCTATTACTTCGAAAGACCAACATTATTAACTCCACTAGCAAAGCATTTTCCTGCGTTCTATTCTTTATTCATACAATCTAAATAGCTCAATTACCTATCTTTATCGTCATCTTTATCACCATCATCATCAACCTGTCGCCATCTTACTGCTGAGTCTTCTCGGCAGAATCTTCTTTCCGAACCGGTGGTAGAGTCAAAACATGACTTAACATAAGAGACACCTGTATGTCCTACATTTTATAAATAAATAAAGTTTATTGAGTAATGGTAATCGAGTATGGGTCTCCAAATGAGAATGGTTTCGGCCATAGTGCCATTTGACGACCTCCCTGGCGCATTGTTGAGCGCTGTCGTCTTAACATGGCAGTGTCAATTTGGGATTTGATGGCTAGGGTACGACCATACCGGCAGAGACGTGCCGCCAAGCGATTTAGCGTTCCGGTACGATGCCGTGCAGAAACCGATGAGGGGTAAGGGGTTAGTATGGCTTATCTATCCCCGGAAATTAAAGAGTTCCTGTGGGAATCAAAATACCTTAAACCACGCAAACGAAGTTACGGGCATCATTTTATTGTAGAAATTTTTAAGTCTAGGTTAAAGTAAAATTACCAACTCAAGTTCAAAGCTCATAAATAGTTCGTAGACGGTGTAAAGGCACAAAAAACTTTTGCAGAAATAAATAAATAATCCATATCCATACTACCATACTAATAATATAAATGCGAAAGTGTGTCTGTCTGCTCAACCTATTTTGATGAAATTTGGTACAGGGGTAGATTGTATCCCGGGGAAGGACATATACTACTTTTTATCCCGAAATATTAAAGAGTTCCCGCGGGAATCAAAAAATCTTAACCCACACGGACGAACTCGCGGGAATCATCTAGTAATAAATAAATAGTTCGTAGACGGTGCAAAGGCACAAAAAGCTTTTCCAGCAATAAATAACAAGAAGGTTGATATATTCCAGACACGGCGGGCGCTCGATAGTTCTCAATTACTTCTAGTTGATTTATTTATCGTTATTTTACATAGCATCGAGCCCAAGCATATTGCGTCGGAGTATCTAGGTAAGCTGGAGGATATGAAAGTCAAATGCGGTTCTACTGCATGCATTATTTATCACGCTTTCACACTAACATTGTGTCTTACAGCCAAGGGGTACATAATTGAGTTTTCTTAACGCTTCGTATTCATTTGAGCCTTCTCGAGCAGCTTCGACTTAAAGTAAATATAGTTAGTTGACTGCGATTTCACCTGGGCATCATCATCGTTAATCATAAACATTTATTTGTTGGTTTGTCTTTCAATCACGCCGCAACGGAGCAACGGATTGACGTGATTTTTGGCATGGATCTAGTTGAGGACCTGGAGAGTGACATAGGCTACTTTTTATCCCGGAAAACCCGCGGGAATTAAAAAAAAACTTAAATTACGCGGACGAAGTCGCAGGCATTATCTAGTATTCAAGAAATATATTTTTCGTACCACTTGCTCAAAAAAGTGACATTCTATGCCACAAAAAGCGAACATAACAATAGTCATTTTTAATCTGTTAAAAACAGGGAAAGAAAATTGTACTGAATTTCATTCATCCTCTAGGGGGAGAATGTGATTTAAATTTGGAATATCTACTTACCGAATACTGAACTACATCTGTGTTTACACCGTTTGTATATAAAGCATTATACATCTTTTTGAAAAAGGAATACATACGCATTTATTATGCAGTTATGATTATTAAATAAAATGACGAAAACCGACGAGGCCGTATGAGCTTGATACCTTTGCTTTTCCGACAAAAAAATATTAGTCTAGGAATTTGCCGCATTTTTGTTTTCTTCAAATACATAAACGTTAAGTTTATTTTAATTTATTTTTATAAATAAGTTAATGTTCTAAAAATACGTTACGATGTTAAATCAAAGCGACAGTGACAGTGAATTGTCGGATTCCATCAGTGCAAATGCTGCCGCAATTATAAATAATTTGCTTCCAACAAAATCCAAGAAAAATTATTTAAAAACTTATGAAGAATTTTCAACGTGGAGAAGTGCGAAATGCCTAATCTCATATTATTATTGTGTTAATTTTTTCACAAATGGTACGAAAAGTAGAGTATTTTCCTCGGTGATAAAGCTGTCTTAGTCTTGGGTGAACTTAAATCCCTCGCTACACTCAGGACTCGTCTTAAATCCCTCGCTTCGCTCGTGATTTAAGTTTTTAACACCCTCGCTACGCTCGGGAGTAAACCTCGAGTCCTTCGTTACGCTCGCGATTTAAATCGTTACCCGCGACAGAAGACACTGCTTTATCCCCTTGGTTAATAATCTACTATTGTGCACCATACCTGCGCGAGGCTTGAAAGGAAAATTAATAACCTTCAGGGTTTCCACCAAAACTCATAATTCCTGGTGGCGAAAAGTGTCCACCAATCAAAGGTGTGACGAGGGTACGAATAAACTGACGTTTTTACCAACATTGGAACAGGTGTGTAAATTTCTGTGATAATAATGCTATTTTGGGGAAAAACATCCTTTGGTAGGTTGGTAGGTATCTACTTTAATGTTTTTTTATTTCATTTGATTAAGTAACCTACAACTTTACCTATTGAAATTAATTATTATTGACTTGCCGGCTCCTTGCAGTAGAATTTCTTTCCGAACCGGCGGTAGAATCTTGACTAATTATAGGTGGCACAAGTTGTATTAATTCCCGCGGGAACTCCTTAATTTTCCAGAATAAATAGTAGCATATGTCCTTTCCCGGGGTACAACCTATTTTGTACCAAATTAATAAAAATCTGTTAAAGCGTACTTAGCAGACAGACAGACACACATAAGCATCTGTAATATCATAAAGTTAAAAGTAGATTAGTAAATTAGTAATTCGCACGGATAATGTTTCAGCCATTTTGTCTAAGCTTTTGGAATATCCATTTTTAATAATCATGGTGTAAGACTACGAAGTGAAATTGTACTTTGTTTCATCAACCTAGAGCTTTTATTATCTGATATTGAAAAGTCTGCCGCTAAATAATAACATGGTTTTGACAGTCTGGGTGGTGATGAGTCATATTCTAGAGACATGATTGATGATCAAAGGAACATGATTGTGATTAAATTTTAATGCAACGCTAACAAGCAAGGATCAATAACACTTTAACCCCCCACGCTCAAAGAGGGGTGTTTGTATGTGATGCTTATTTTGTGATTCAAACTAATCTTGCACACCTAATATTTTTATTATACGACTGCCTGAAAAAAGGAGTATATTGTTTTCAGGGTTCATGTATGTATGCATGTATGTATGTATGTATGTGAGTTTGTATATTCCACCATAACTTCTATACGCATGAACGGATTTTGATGAATGAGGTATCGTTAGAATCCTTAGCTTATTCCGGGTGACATAGGCTAGTAAAATTTTAAAAACAATTGATAGGGTGACCATGGTCCCGCATCAAGACTAAAGTTGAATTTTTTATTTCCAAAATGAGATTAACTATGTTGTCATCATCAAGTGATGAGTAGATATAGATTAACTATGGCAGTCGTATTTTTTAATTTTTTGAGTTATATTCAATTGTTTCATTTCGGTTTTTTAGTTTTGCAAAAATTTTGGCTGTTGCCTTCCATATATAGCGAGAAAAAAGGAAGAGACCGGAGTGACAGGTGACAGATTGAATTTAATTGTCAAGCGTTGCGCTTGGAAACTTACTTCCCTCTCTCCTATGAGAGTGGAGGCCTGTGCCCAGCAGTGGGACGTAATGGGCTGTAGTGGTTATAAGTTTATCTGTGTCGGGTATTTTTTTCTATTTACTAGCTGATGTCCGCGACTTTGTCCGCGTGGATTGAGGTTTTTGGTTCCCGCGGGAATTCTTTAATTTTCCGAGATAAATGTAGCATATGTGGTTAGCCAGGTTATAAGCCTGCCTGTGCCTGTGTTTTGCCTGGTGGGAGGCTTCGGCCGTGGCTAGTTACCACCCTACCGGCAAAGACGTGTCGCCAAGCGATTGAGCGTTCCAGTACGATGCCGTGTAGAAACCGATTAGGGGTATGGGTTTAATATAACTGCCATGCCCCTAACAGGTTAGCCCGATACCATCTTACACTGTATCGTCACTTACCATGAGGTGAGATAGCAGTCAAAGGCTAACGTGTAGTGAAAAAAAAAAAAACTTTATAATACAAGTTTATTTAATATATATAAATCTCGTGTCACAATGTTTGTCCTCAATGGACTTCTAAACCACTTAACCGATTATAATAAAATTCGCACACCATGTGCAGTTCGATCTAACTTGAGAGATAGGATAGTTTAATATTATATAGATTAGGATTATTAGTGCTACCCGTGCGAAGCCGGGGCGGATCGCTAGTTTTTTATATAGTATGGGGGCACCTTTAATTTATAGCTTTATATTATTTTCTTTATAAATCGTTATTGAAAATTTCATGTGTCTCTACCTATTGCGGTTCAAAAGATACAGCAGAAACGCTGATTTTACTCAAACACCTAGAAAGTGCTCAAAACAAAATCGCAACAAAGCAACAAAAGGTCACGAAGTAAAGTAATTTAAGATTTGTTATCGTTCATTTTACAATTCGCGTCTGGAGTTCTGATTTCAAACAGTAATTAAGGGCTCGAAAAGTCTGATAAAGTTACCGGGAATTTTAATTAAAACGTAGCCGCTTAGGACTTTGCTTAGGTATTCTCATTGTCACTCCCTTCAACTCATTGATAATCATCATCACATCATGCATCCACTGTTACCCACAGGCCTCTTTAAAGTAGCGCCATCGTGCAATTTCATCCAATTATATAATCATCCATCCACTAGCGAGCTCTCTTGCCTATTGACGTCCGAAACTTATAAATCACTAGCTGATGCCTGCAACTTCGTCCGCGTGATTTGGCGGGACCCTCGAACCCGATTGCAGCGCCCTCTACAGGGTCCAATTGTGAATATAAACCATCCCGGGGTCCAGACAATCGCAACAAAAAAAGAATTAGCGAAATTGGTCCAGCCGTGTCCCGCCCTGAACCTCGAACCCGATTGCAGCGCCCCTTACCGGGTCCCTACCCCTACTAATTTGTGTAAACTAAGTGTAATTGTATTGTAGGGTTGGTCAATAAACTTTTATTTATTTATTTATTTAATACTAGCTGATGCTCGCGACTTCGTCCGCGTGGATTTAGGTATTTCGGTTCCCGCGGGAACTCTTTAATTTTCCGGGATAAAAAGTAGCCTATGTGCTATTCCAGACTATAATCTATCTCTGTGCCAAATTTCATCCAGATCCGTTCAGCCGTTGGTGCGTGATTGAGTAACAAACATCCATACATCCATACATCTATACATCCACACATCCATACATCCATACATCCATACATCCATCCAAACTTTCGCATTTATAATATTTATTTGATTTAATACTAGCTGATGCTCGCGACTTCGTCCGCTCGGATCGAGGTTTTTCGGTTCCCGCGGGAACTCCTTAATTTTCCGGGATTAAAAGTACTTAGCCTATGTGTTATTCCAGACTATAATCTATCTCTGTGCCAAATTTCATCCAGATCCATTCAGCCGTTGGGGCGTGATTGAGTAACAAACATCACACATCCATACATCCATACATCCATACATCCATACGTCCATCCAAACTTTCGTATTTATAATATTTATTAATTGATTGTTATTGGTGCTGCAAAGTATGAGTTTATCTACCACACTCTTGTTTGATTACATATCGCATTTCGCCGCCCATAACAAGTTGGTATCATAATCAATCATCCCCTAATAAGATTCCCTGTATGACGTGACTCATCATGCCGCGGTCTGCCAAAAACACGAAATGCGTTCAAAAACCGGCCAAGGGTTCCGTAACAACATACAAGATTTAGCACTGTAATCATACTAATATTCTAAATGCGAAAGTGTCTTTGTTTCTTGGTTTGTAGATTTGTCCTTCAATCACGCCGTAACGGAGCAACGGATTGACGTGATTTTTGGCATGGGTATAGTTGAGGGCTTGGAGAATGGCTTATGCTACTTTGTATCCCGTAAAATTAAGGGAAATAAAAAAACTTAAACCATGCGCACAAAGTCGCGGGTAACAGCTAGTTTATAATTTTTTTTTTATAAAAACATGAGAAACTGTGTATGTCATTTTTAAATACTTTTGTGAAAGAAACAATTGATGTAGAATTTTAGTACCCTAAAAATCGCGATTTCTGTACTAAAAAGAATAAAAAAATAGCCTTATGGACACACAAAATATAGTTTAATTTAAATTGAACGAGGATTTTATTAATAAAAAACGTGGATTTCGATTCGATTAGGTCGCTGCAAATGATTAATAGCTGTAACCTTTTTTAACTCTATTGGAATTTGGAGGTAATTGACTCTTTTTCAGGGAGCGATGATGTAAATACGAGCCTTTTGTAGGTATTAGGTGCTTGAAAAACTAGATACCTCAAGGCTCAATATTAATTGACAGATAACCCCTAACGGTTTTGGGCTAAAAAATTAAGGGCGAAAACATACTAGACGAACAGGACAGGGCAAAATATACGCGCATAATATCGCCCGCGTCGTATGGGAAACACGTTTCGTCTTGCCGCGGTATTAAAGAAAGAAAGAAAGAAAAACAATTTATTCGACAATGGTGTCACAGACAAAACATAGTATACCTACTACTCTGTCAAGAAAGTACCGGGAAAAGGTCTATAATATACAAAATGTTAATTATTATTCCAAATTTATTGTATCTCCTTCAAAGTAGGCCCCTTCGGAAATAATACACTTACGCCAACGAATAATCCAATTTTCAAAATATTTTTTAAAGGCATTTTTCGGAATCGACCTCAGTTCTTGCCGCGAATTCTCTTCTACATGTCATCTATCGATCGAAAACGGGTGCCAATTTGAGTTTTGGAAAGAGAAAAAAGTCGGCCGGAGCCATATCCGGTGAATACGGTAGTTGTTGAGTTTTTGGTCAAAAATTCATTCACAATGATGGCCTTGTGCCGTTTAGTTGAAGACGTTGATGGCCGACCAGAGCGAGGCAAATCTTCCACCACATCGCGACCACTTTTGAATGCATGGTACCACTCGTATGCACGTGTTTTTGATAAAGTCGATTCCCCGTAAGCTTTCTGCAACATTTTCAGCGACTCTGGACACGAAATTCCATTTGCGATGCAAAATTTGAGACAAACTCTTTGTTCGATATTTTCATTCATTGTAAAAATCGCAAAACACTATTGAGATGAACTGACAAAATGGCGCACTGTAGACAAAGTAAATTATAACAATTGACGCTCAAACTTCGCGGCAATATAGACGACAGTTGTGTCAACTTAACGACAAAAAATAATTTTTGAATTGAATTTGGAATTAGAAACAAATGATGAATTCCTGGTACTTTTTTGACAGAATGTACACTATGTAACAATTTCGTCTGTGACACCACCCGGATTATGTGCATCTATATTATATAGGTAAAAGAGCGCGTGCGGACTTTAAGCCTCACAATTTTACCATTGAAAATGGTTATCAGATGCAAATCGCCTAAGACGTATTTTTGGCCATAGCTCCGAGGATTTTGAGAGGATCGAGATGAGAATAGTACCAAGAGTTGAGGAATTTATCGAGTCACGTGTGAGCATTTGAATATTGAAAATCGGCTGGTAACTTTTTTGGAATTTTGAAAAATGTAAAAAAAGTCGGGTTTTGCGGGTGTTATATACTTATACTAATACTAGCTGATGCCCGCGACTTCGTCCGCGTGGATATACCAAGTTTCATCGAAATAACTTGAGAAATGACGGACTTTTATACAAACTTTCAACCTCTATTTCACCCCTTTGGGGGTGGAATTTTGAAAAATTGTGAAATACGTATGTTTTCATTTCTAACCCGCTGCTCATATACCAAGTTTCATGGATATAACTTGAGAAATGAAGGACTTTCATACAAACTTTCAACCCCTATTTCACCCCTTCGGGGGTAAAATTTACGAAAACTGTGAAACACGTATTTCTTCATTTTTAACCGGTAGGTTGTATACCAAGTTTCATCGATATAACTTGAGAAATGAAGGACTTTCATACAAACTTTCAACCCCTATTTCACCCCTTTGAGGGTGAAATTTTGAAAAACTGTGAAACACGTGTGTCTTCATTTTTAACCCGCAGCTCATATACCAAGTTTCATGGCTATAACTTGAGAAATGAAGGACTTTCATACAAACTTTCAACCCCTATTTCACCCCTTCGGGGGTAAAATTTACAAAAACTGTGAAACTTTTATTTCTTCATTTTCAACCAGTAGCTTGTATATCAAGTTTAATCGATATAACTTGAGAAATTACGGACTTTCATACAAACTTTCACCCCCTATTTCACCCCCTTAGGGTGGAATTTTGAAAAACTGTGACACACGTACTTCTTTATTTTTTACCGTAAGCCAAAATAAAAAGTTTCGTTGATATAACTTGTAAAACCATCTTGAGAAACGAAGGACTTTCATACCAACTTTCATCCCCTATTTCACCCTTTTGGGGGTCGAATTTTCAAAAACTGTGAAACACGTATGTCTCCATTTTCAACCCGCAGCTCATATATCAAGTTTCATGGCTATAACTTGAGAAATTAAGGACTTTCATACAAACTTTCAACCCCTATTTCACCCCTTCGGGGGTAGAATTTCGGGATAAAAAGTATCCTATGTCCTATCTCGTAGTATGGGCTCAAATGGTGCCAAGTTTCGTTTGAATTCATTCAGTAGTTTCGGCGTGATGCGCGGCCAAGATACAGACAGACAGACAGACAGACAGACAGACAGACAGACAGACAGACAGACAGACAGACAAAAATTAAAAAAATTACAGATTTGGCTTCAGTATCGAATAATGAGTGCCCTCTAAAAAAATTTTCAAAATATCTTCAATGTACAGAATTGGACCTGTTACAGTTTTATTATAAGTAAAGTATAGATTATAAATGCGAAAGTTTGGATGGATGTATGGATGGATGTTTGTTACTCAATCACGCCCGAACGGCTAAACGGATCTAGGTGGTATTTGGCACAGAGATAGATTATAGTCTGGAATAACACATAGGCTACTTTTCATCCCGGAAAACTAAGGAGTTCCCGCGGGAACCAAAAAACCTTAATCCACGCGGACGAAGTCGCGGGCATTAGCTAGTTGTAAATATTTCGGAAAAAACCGACTTAAAAATGAAGAAATGAAAAAAAATGTCCTAGGGTAAGTTAAAAATGTCTTAGTTTAACTTTAAAATGGGGAAAAAATTTTGAAAATCGGTTAATAATTATTGTGACCTTTAGGTGGTCCCTTTAGATTTGGAAATGTAGAAAAACGGGTATTTCCGTATTATATAAAGAGTGCAATGTAGCTTCTATGATTATTGACTGATCGTTATGGTAATGGTGTCAGAAGACGCGGATGCAGGCGAGAAGTGCATTCGAGTTGGAATTTTAAAATATTGTAAAAGAAAAGAAAATTTTATTCTCTGTATTGTGCAGTGTTATACATTCGTATGTTATAATTTGACTTGTAAGAAATGTAGTTGCGTAATTTAAGGGAAGTAAATCTCAATAAAACTTCCTTATTATTCAACTTGTAATGTGTTATTCAATATAAAATAATTTATTTTTTCGTAAATTTTTGTATTCATTTTCAAAGCTCTTATTCTTGCGGGGACTGCGAAATCTGTGATTTTTTTTTGTTATTACGAGTATGTATTAGCGCCCTAAGAGGACATTTATTAATTTTTTTGTAAGATTGAGAACTTCATAATAATGAAGGCTCCATTGAACTAATAAGTAGTTTATTAGGTCCATAGACGGCACTTATAGTACGTCAGCATTTGTGTAACAGGTAGGTAGGTTACTAAGAATTTTAAATTACTGAGGAAGTAGCAAAGCAATAACAGTAGCTATTATATAAGAGAGTGGAAAGTAAGTTGCAGCTGTTTGATATAAAACCTTGAAATGCAACTAAGATTGTAGCAACGTGATCGTAAAGAACGTGACTCGGTATTCTCGGTAAATGGAAAATTAATAATGAGCAGTGATATTAAATTCAAATAAGTTATTTAAAGTTACTTGTCGAATTTTTAAATCGCTTTTATTAGATTCAGCTGTAACTAGCCTAGCTTTGTGCGTAAAAAATCCTTGTAACAGTGATCTCCCTGGCGCAGTTAACGCTGTCGTCTTAACGTGGGATGTCCCGGGTTCGATCCCCAGCAGAGTAGGGCCTCTGCTGAGGATCGAATCCGGGACATCTAGGGATAGAGATGGACAAAAACCCGTAAAACTTTAGACCTTTTCTCTCGAGATTTCGCAATTCTATTAAAATTGCCATGAGTGGGACTCGAACCTGCAATATCATGCTGACGACATGGCTCCTGACCAACTCTCCATGTCTATATGGTCTAAGATCCGAATCTAAATCGAAACGTACCGGTTTGATAAGAGAATCAAATTTATTTTATAATAAATTTCATATATTAGAAAATAAATTAAAAATGGGTAGACAACAGAAATCCTGGACAGAATATTTTTAATTATTTTTTGAAAAATGATTTTTCATAAAATGTTGCAAAATGAAGATAATAATAAAATTTTATACTGGACTTAAAGTATAGAGCATATAGAATGTGCAATCGTAGGGTAGACTATTATTTACCTGGATAAATAATGGAAATAATAGTCTACCCTATTATTTACCTGGATAAATAATGGAAATAATAGTCTACCCTACGATTGCACATTCTATAGGCTCTATACTTTAAGTCCAGTATAAAATTTTATTATTATCTTCATTTTGCAACATTTTATGAAAAATCATTTTTCGAAAAGTAATTAAAAATATTCTGTCCAGGATTTCTGTTGTCTACCCATTTTTAATTTATTTTCTAATATATGAAATTTATTATAAAATAAATTTGATTCTCTTATCAAACCGGTACGTCTCGACTTAGATTCGGATCTTCTACTAATACTAGAGGGACAGCGATATGTATAGCTTTTTTTAATTTTTTTTTTGGGTTTTCAATGTACTCGAATGGCGGTCTCGCACCGGAAAAAAACACAGTGATTTAAAACTTCAGTATCAGAGTCCACTAAAAATTGTAGATTCAACTTAATTTCTCATGGGTCTGAAAATACCGACAAAGTAAATATAAATATATATATAACGACAAATATCGTTTGGTCTGAGTAACCTCGTTATTTTTGTGTCAATTTACTCCAAGTCGATCAATCATACCGTCGCGTCAGCTTGTCTGTAATAGACCCCTGGTAAAAATATTCCTTACAAAAAATCAATCTCGGTTTTCTTTAGTAAACATCAACGTAAAATCTACTAACGTAGACTTTAGGATCAAAAAATTGATAAAGAATACTCTTGGATTGATGTTTGGTTTTTTTAAAAGCGGTATCTGTACAAAGTCTCTTAAAAAAAATCGCAAGTTTGAATTTTAGAGAGCACCAATCGTTTTAAATACTAATTATTTAATATCTCATACCTTAAGGTTATTAGATACCAATTACGGATAGGACAAGACAAAACTAGACCGCACGAAACGCTAATGGAAAACACGTTTGGTCGTGTCACGGTACTCTGTGCAGCTCTTGACTACACGGCCAGACATTTTTTTTGTGCGTAGTGGCTGTTGTGCATATCCATACTAACATTATAAATGCGAAAGTGTGTCTTTCTGTCTGTCTGCTACGCTTTCACGGCCACTCTGTTCATCCGATTTTGATGAAATTTGGTACAGGGATAGGTTGTAAGTAAGTATCCCAGGGAAGGACATAGGCAACTTTTTATCCCGCGAGCATCAAGTAAGTAATAAGGACAGACTTAATAGGTTAAACGCGTGATGAGGGTGTGCTCGAAAGTGATGACCGATACAAATAAAAACGTAAGTTTTTTTAAAAAAAATTATATTAATTAAGTAAACTAATAATTAAGTAAATTAATATTCATCAAAATAATTAAATAGTAGAAGTTTAAGCTACAATTTGGAAATCAGGTAATTGTACAATGAAGAAATGATAAATTAAAAAAAAAAACTATTAATATACTAATTATTATATTCAAAACGTATTTACCTAAATTATTATTAATTAAGGCTTGATTGGTTTTAAAGCTTTAATAATGATTTGAGACAGTTTGTTGTTGATTAAACAAGTATGGTGTCGAGTTTCCGTAAATGCCTACTAATTAATTTACTTCGAAAATAATTCACGGAAAATTTAATGTTCTCTGAAAGCTCGCGTAGCTAACTTCATTACGTGTTGGGTTCCAAATGAACACATACTTAACATTTTTTGGCGACAACGGCTATATTAAATTCCGCCGGCCATGTAGAGTGTGACCTTATAGTCGTAGAGCTTTATACAATGTTTTCAAGACCTTTTTGAATATTTTTGTTACTATGGTTGCTATGTCTTGGAGCCGCACATGGGCCGTTAATAATACCAGACTAATCAATATCTATGAGAGTGCCATCATTCTATCATAAATCAACATTCATAAATATTATAAATGCGAAAGTTGTGATGTGTGGAAAAGTTGTGATGTGTCGATGTATGGATGTTTGTTACTCAATCACGCCCCAACGGCTGAACGGATCTGGATGAAATTTGGCACAGCGATAGATTAATAACACATAGGCTACTTTTTATCCCGGAAAATTAAATTCGTTCGTGGATCGAGGTTTTTCGATTCCCGCGGGAACCGAAAAACCTCGATCCACGAACGAAGGACGAAGTCGCGGGCATCAGCTAGTTCTATCATAAGCTTAAAATCGGCATAACTGAGTTTTTTAAAGTAGTGTATCTATCAAACGGTGTCATAATATTATGAACGTATGTATTTGGAAAAATAATGTTGTTTTCAAGGCAGTCATTTACGCAACTCAAAACAATTTAAAAAGTTCTCTGCATAGTAAAAATCTTAAAACAAACCCTAGCTTATTCCCCAATTTTTCTCCTTATTGAAACTAATAATTAGCTCTAAATTTTGTATAAGCATACAAAATTTCAATTTCTAACTCAAATACATTGTCCGATAAATTTTTATTGAACAGTAAATATTTATTTTTGTACAAATTATTTCTTCCATTATTTGCGACATGCGCTTGCTAGATTTCACCCCCGCACGCCTGTATTTTGATTTAATAATAATTAGTAATTACTATAATCTTGGTGCTGTTCTGTTCCTTCAGGCATGCATCACGAAATGAAGCGTTTCTTCAAAATAACCCATCTGCTTTTAGTTACCACCCCTTACTTAATATAAAATATAAAAGTTACGATAAGGTAAACAAAGCATCCCCTTTTATGAAGGTAGGTAGCCACAATCAGCGTAAAGTGCGTTGGGAAAATGAGCCCGCTTTATTTTTTGGGGTGGGTTTATTTGATGAACCCATTGTCATCAGTGCTATCATTTGCTAAAAGCGTGGACCTACGAACGCGAGACTAGGGCCCGTATCCATACTAATATTATAAATGCGAAAGTGTGTCTGTCTGTCTGCTACGCTTTCCCGGCCCATCTTTTCAACCGATTTTGCTGAAATTTGGTATAGAGGTAGGTTATATCCCGAGGAAGGAGGCTACTTTTTATCCCGGAAAATTAAAGAGTTCCCGCGGGAATCAAAAAATCTTAATCCACGCGGACGAAGTCGCGGGCATCATCTAGTTTTTTATAAACCGACTTCAACGAAGAACAGCCCCCCCTAGCCAAGTTACATACGTTGCGTGATGGTTGCGTGTCTATTTTCTTTCAATAA
This sequence comes from Erebia ligea, assembly GCA_917051295.2. Taxonomy (NCBI): domain Eukaryota; kingdom Metazoa; phylum Arthropoda; class Insecta; order Lepidoptera; family Nymphalidae; genus Erebia; species Erebia ligea. Next base: position 9,313,691 of record OU785241.1, read on the forward strand.
TCGTTATCGCTTTAGCTAAAGCGATTAAAAACGCAAACCATAGACTATAATATATTCACTTATTTTTCTCTCTCGTAAAACGTAAAGATTATAAGAAATAAATTAGGCACGAAACATGTGAAAATTAGCTTGGTTATCAAATATCAGTCAATCTATGCTCAAGACCGGTCTTTACCATAGATTTGAACGTGCTACCTACCCGTGCTAGAACTTAAAAACTTGTTCTTAGCTGATGTCGGTTTATTAATATCGGGACTAGATCATGCTTTGCTTAAATCTGAAAAATAAAATTACAAATTATTTATTACTACAAATTATTTATTTCGTCCGCGTGAATTCAGGGTTTTGTTCTGCGGGAACTCTTTGATTTTCCAAGATAAAAAGTAGCATATGTCCTTCCATCCTTGCACCAAATTTAGTCAAAATCGGTGGAAAAGATGGGCAGTGAAAGCGAAGCAGACAGATAGACAAATGGAATGGCTAACAAACACACTTTCGCATTTTAAACATTTTATTTATTATCCTAAACAAATCTTACAAATGTAATGAAACAATAAAATTATAGCTTAAATTTTAAATAATTTTGTTTTATGAACAACGAACGTAGACAAAGTAGTTTTAATATTTTAGTTTAGGGATGATACTTTTATGGAAATCACTTTGCATTTAGCTCTGTCCGGTCCCTGGCGTGTTTTTGCCAAAATCCTTCCATTATAAAACATTGCATCCTGTCTAATTATGAATTTATACGGTATACAGAAGGTGCAGGTGTTGTAAAAGTCTGGTAGGTAAAGTAAATTAGGATTAAGGTTTTTTAACGATGCTTCGCATTATAAGGGACTAGAATAAATTATAACAGGGCCTAATAATTATGCCTCGGGGTATAATTATTCACTTTTATAAGTATATACTTGAAATTGCTTTTGTTTCCAATGTTGCTTTATATTTCTTTGTACTATATTAATGTCCTCCCGACCGAATTTCGGCCACGGCGGCCAATCTCCAGAGAGATTAGCCATCTGCGCGGGAGATATTATAGTGCACAAGTGTGCGCGCAAACACAGGTGCACTCTCTGTTCCTTTACTCTCATAGCCCGATGGGACGGAAAATCTGACACGACCGGAGAGAGATCAGGCGCAGCACCGACGGCTTAACGTGCTCTCCGAGGCACGGGGGTGAAACACCGCCAACTTCCTAACTCCGGGCTAGTACTGCGAATTTCTTGTCAGAAAAACCCAGTACTTGTTGTGACCCGACCCGGGACTCGAACCCGGGACCTCGTCGGCCGCAGTCGAACATGCTAACCACTAGACCAACGAGGCAGTTTATGCTATGTACTATATTATGCTATATATATTATATATATATATATATATATATATAATATATATATATATATATAATATATATATATATTTTGTAAATGCCAAAAAACGGTCAATTCTATCCTACTTATTTCATAAATAAACAAGTGTGTACTTTTGTTTGTCCTTCACTCATGTAGCAAAGGAGCTAGGAATTGGCGTTATTTCTGATTTTTGCATGGATATAGTTGAGCCATGGAGTACATTTTCTCCCGGAAAATCAAAGAATTCCTACGATATTTTTAAAACTGTCGCGTTGCGAAGTGTGGAAGTAACCACCAATTTAAAAATGGTTCTAACGGTAAAACGAATCGCCGTTGATAAGCAGTTTTATTTAGATTTTTTATTTATTTAACCAATACAAGTTAGCCCTTGACTGCGATCTCAGTTGATGGTAAGTGATGATGCAGTCTAAGATGACAGCGGGCTAACCTGTCAGGGGCATGGCAGTTATATTAAACCCATACCCCTATTCGGTTTCTACACGGCATCGTACCGGAACGCTAAATATCTTGGCGGCACGTCTTTGCCGGTAGGGTGGTAACTAGCCACGGCCGAAACCTCCCACCAGGCCAGACCAGAGAAAATTCAGGAAATTTATAAATTCCCATATTGACCCTGCCGGGGATCGAACTCGGGACCTCTGCACGTTAAGACAACAGCGCTACACACTGCGCCACAGTGGTCGTCAAAAGATTTGCTCCGTTCATCATACTATAATATTATAAATGCGAAAGTGTGTTGGTTTGTTGGTTTGTCCTTCAATCACGCCGCAACGGAGCAACGGATCGACGTGATTTTTGGCATGGGTATAGTTGAGGACCTGGAGAGTGACATAGGCTACTTTTTATCCCGGAAAATTAAGAAGTTCCCGAGTGAATCAAAAAAACTTAAACCACGCGGACGAAGTCGCGGGCATCAGCTAGTGTTCGTATAATTCTAGAGACATGTCTGTTTAATACAATAAATACAGACACGTCAGTTAACTAACAACCCTCGGAACTAAGCCTAGAGAGAGCTTAACAATCGCACATCCACCAATCATGCTGGCTTTGCGCCAACTATGACAGGGTTGTCACTGGAATGAAAATGTATGTTCGTAGGTGCTCGTAAGTTTGCTCGAGTAACGAAGATTTACATTTAGTTTTCGGGAAAGTGACAAAAATGTTTTACGCGCAATTCGCGAGGTATATGCTGAATCTATTACACGGTATAATTTTAAAGATGGGGAGCAGTTTCAGACCAAAAAAAAGAAAAATTAATACAAATATTATTTAGTGGTTTAATCAGCTTCAACCTTCTACGTAACAAAACACACAATAGTTGAAAAAATGTGTAACTTTAGTAAGGCACAATCCACTGATGAATTCTCTTCAACATGTATGATGACAGGCCGATTCAAAATCACCATGAAAGGCTAGGTAGGTTTAATGGATTTTTTTCCAAAGACAACCCACGACTCGTGAAACTACGCGTATGATTTTTTTTTTTTTTTATTCTATATTTTTTTTTAGGGGTTTTGTCAATGCTGACTATGTCACCCCCATAGGATCAACAACATGAAATTACAGAGAAAACAAAAACTTAAACATTAACAAAAAAACAGAGAAAATAACGATCAGCACATTCTTGTGAGTGACCGCGCCTCCTTTGACAGTGGGGCAGCCAGAAGGCTATTGCACATACCCACACTGTAATTGTTCTTAAGGAGACGCGGACGCTCCGACTCGTTCCGTACACATTCCATCAAAAGATGGAATACATCGTCTACGCGTATATTACCACAGTCTACACAATTCTGTGTTGGCGATCGTCTCATCATGTATTTAAATTTATTGGATGGAATGTGCCGGAACCCTCCTTAATTTTCTTTGACAACCCTAACTTTTTCAGGGCTGCGCCACAATATAAATGTTACGAATTCGAGGCGCTTGGAGCGAGTGTTAAAATTGCCACTCTTATTGCTTTTTTTTCTTTCATCTCGTTAACGGAAAATGGGTATTTTAATTCGACAATTTGGTCAACGCGGTATAATAATTCGCTTGCTGTTACATTATTACGATAATGATCAAAAACTGTGTAATAAAATTACCTTTATGACGTTATTTGTTTTTTTTTACCGAACAGCAGCAAAATCGGTTGAAAAGGTGGGCCGGGAAAGCGTAGCAGACAAACAGACACACTTTCGCATTTATAATATTAGTATGGATTTTATTTGTGGGCGCACAATATCTGTGACAAGAGTTTCCCCTACCCGGCTCGGGTGTTGGTTAAGGAATAAATTGGGCCTAATATACAGTTTGCTTTGGCTATAAGTTTTACCTTTGAGCAATTTATTTCCTTTTAGTATCCTTTAAATTACTTACGTCCCTTACCTAACCATACTTTATTGAGTTACCTTTACCAAATAGCATTAGTCTATGGGCTTTACCATGCACATTAGGCTGGCTCCACATGTATGACATTACTTATTTGATTACTCTCCTAGGCGTGGAGGAAGCTTTTAAACCCATTATTTTTAAAATTGGCATACAGATAGCTGTTATGACGTAGGCATCCGCTAAGAAAGGATATTTGAAAATTCAACCCCTAAGGGGGGTTGAAATTTGTATAAAAATCGAATCTAACGTGAGCGAAAAGCTAGTTAAATATTGCTAAAATTTTAATACGTAACACTGCGAACACCTAAGTAGGTATCTTTATGAGCTTAGGTTTTTTTCGTCATAGAACGTACCGGAACGCTAAATCGCTTGGCAGCACGTTTTTACCGGTAGGGTGGTAACTAGCAACAGTCAAAGCCTCCCACCGGACAAAAAGTGTGCGCCCTGTTATAGGCTCCTGGAAATACCTTGGATGGCTTGCGTGATGACTTGAATCCTGCACAGAAGCATACTAATATTATAAATGCAAAAGTGTTTGTTTGTTGGTTTGTCCTTTAATTACGCCGTAACAGAGCAACGGGTTAACTTGTTTTTTTTTGCACGGGTATAGTTGATATCCTGGAGAGTGACATAGGATACTTTTTATCCTGGAAATTAAAGGAGTTCCCGCGGGAATCGACGATACGAAGTTGCGGTCATCAGCTTGTAAATTAATGAAAGCAAAGACACGAACAGACGACAGACACGAAAGTGTTAACGTGGAGTCAGCCTTAGAGCCCGTGTCTTTTATAGCCCAAGAGAGCGTCACGAGTCAATCCGCGTGACAATTTCATTAAATAGACTTGCCACCCGGGGATTGGAGTCAAAGTTAGCGCGCAAATCCGATTGAATGAACACATTGGAATTGGCTGCCATAAAGACAGCTATATTGGCATTATATTGGGATCTATTCCGTCTATATTACATGTATGATGCTAGTGTATGATTTGATTTGGTCGTGTGAAGATAGTTTGTAAATACCTACCAAAGTTGTGTGAAATGAGTTGAGGTTTTTCCGAACTAAGACGTCGCCTCCTATTTTAAGGGTTCCGTACCAAAATGGTAAAAATGGAACCCTTATGGTGCGACTATCTCCGTCCGTCTGTCACAGTCGATTATTTCAGTAACTATTAAAGCTATCGACATGAAACTTGGAATAGTTGTGTATAATAGTGGCCTAACATCATTAAAATAAAAATTAAATCGAAAATTATTTTGAGTTTAATTAAAAAAGGGGGAAAATCGGGGTTTTGAAATTTCAAAGTATGATAACTATACTGAGTGGGATATCATATGAAAGGCTATACTTCTACATTCTAAAAGAGATTTTTATTTATTTTTATGCATAATAGTTTTTGATTTATCGGGCAAAATGTCGAAAAAATGGGGGTCTCTATTTGACTCACATTTTGTGAATATCTCGTGATGAGCTCGCCATAGAAATGATCCTATGACGTGGGGTTTTTCCCAGAGGATTGAGCAAGTTTAATCAGATTCAGCTTTAACTGAAACCACGAACGTGTTTATTCTGCACTTTATTGAAATTATAGTTCAATGCGAAAATACAAATTGAACTTGTAAAGCTTGAGTCTCTTCGCACTATTACAAAATATTTCTACCACAAGCAAATTTAAACCTTACCGTAAAAATCACAAAGCTGGTTTAGGAATGAGTAAAAGGAGAAAATTTTCATTTTCCTCGCGGTATATTGAATTGCATCGCTTTGTACAAAATATAGGGAAGTTTACTTTTATTATCTGCCTGTCTTATTAAAATGTTTTATGGTAAAACTAATTGCAAAATTCTTAGCGAAATAAATTAAAAAATAATTTAACAAGCTATGTAGTGTCGTTAGATTCCCCGTTCTTAGGGGTAAACCATAGGTTAATCTAAAAAAAAACTGCAAATTTCACTATCGTACTTGCAAACATCTTTATCTAAGGGATACTGCACATATCAGGTTCTCGTATCAGGTTCCCTCATATGGTTACCACGGATACAGATCAGGTCACCAAAAGATGTCAATTCCATCCAATAGAACAGTTCCATACAATAGTACGGTTATAAACCCGATGTCCGGTCAAAATGCACGATTTCTTTTCAACCCTTATTATATTGCACATTAGACCACGTTAGATAAGTAAAGTAAGAAATTGGAACGTACGTTATGGCTCCCAACCTTCCTATTTTGCAGCACGTAATTACTTTTACGTCTATTTATTTTGCTGTTCTCGTAACAAGAAGAACCGCCGACCAATTACACTAATTAAAGATTACACACAGTATTTTCTTTAAAGGAAATGATGATAACATTATTTCCTCTAAAGAGAAGTTTGACGACCTCCCTGGCGCAGTGTTGAGCGATGTTGTCTTAACGTTGGAGGTCCCAGGTTTGATCCCCGGCAGGCTTTCTCTGGTTTGGCCTGGTGTGAGGTTTCGGCCGTGGCTAGTTACCACCCTACCGGCAAAGACGTGCCGCCAAGCGATTAAGCATTCCGGTACGATGCCGTGTAGAAACCAATTAAGGCTATGGGTTTAATATAACTGCCATACCCCTAACAAGTTAGCCCGCTTCCATCATAGACTGCATCATCACTTACCATCAGGTGAGATCGCAGTCAAGGGCTAACTTGTAGTAATCGATGAATAATGATAACATCTTTCATTAGATCCGTTAGCTAAGCACTCAATAGTACAATGGTTTAGGTCAATTTAAATCATAAAAGTTCTAGGTTCACAAATTAACAGTTGGGCTATTTTTAACAAGCTTTTATTTAACTTGAATTGTTTGTTGGTTTGTTTAGGTCAAATCTTGCTACTGAATTTTGAACCAGTTATCCCCTACCGATTGAGCTAAAATTTTGCCTTTAAAGGTACGTTTAGTTTGGATGACAATGCATAATTAACTAAGTGACGTCATTCCGAATCCAATATGGCGTATTCTCAAAGATGGCACGGACTAGTTATTTTTTATGGATCCCCATAATATGGGCATCAATTAAAAGGCTTTCCTGAGAAAAATATAATGACGTCATACTAATACAATATAGCGGACGATAAACACTTGTTTTTTTCCTTTTATTGAATACTAGCTGATGCCCGCGACTTCGTCCGCGTGGATTGAGGTTTTTCGGTTCCCGCGGGAACTCTTTAATTTTCTGGGATAAAAAGTAGCCTATGTGCTATTTCAGACTATAATCTATCTCTGTGCCAAATTTCATCCAGATCCGTTCATCCGTTGGAGCGTGATTGAGTAACAAACATACATCCATACATACATCCATCCATCCAAACTTTCGCATTTATAATATTTATTTGACTTACTGTTACGATACTACTGTTGTGATACGTCACTATACTCTCAGTTGTTCCAGTATAAGCTTTTAAACTCAGATTGAGAGGTAAAAGGGGTATAAAAATGTAACTATTAGTTGAAAAAAAAAATTCAAAATTTTCACATCCCCTAAAATATGATGCCTGATCAAGCTGATAATACTATGATTCCGGTATGAAAAAGTGTACTTTGTAGATAAACATTTGAAATAAATATACTTTGACTTTGACGTTCTTTATTGTCTAGGTGAGATCGCAGTCAAGGGGTAGTTTATCGTGAAATAAAAAACTTACCTGTTCCATTTCTACATTTTAGAAAATAAAGCAGGCACTTAAAAGCCTTCACAGGTAGAGAGGACATCATTGTGTAGGTACTGACACTCGAAGCTTAAACTTTATAAACTAAAGCCTCAGTTGAAATGTATGACAGTTTGAAAACTGCAAACAGTTTTATTTAGTTTCAATTCTGAACGAGTGGCAGATGGTAGTTCCCAGATTTTCTACGCGGGAGTGTATATGTATATGTGTATGAAATGTCGCTAAAGTGTATTTAGATTGGCTTGTTTTGCGCAATTCAATCAGAAAATAAAACTACTTCAAATGAAAAATCATCATATTCGGGTGACATCTTTAAATTGAAGTTTGGCGGTCAGCAGGTGATATGCCTTTCGATCTTGAGCAATCTTTTTCAATTGCGCGTAATTATGACTGGTCCACTCCTTAATGTCGTCAATCCACTTCCTCCTCTGTCCTCCATGAAAAAGGAAGAATGCATTATACCACTTTATTGCTAAAATATTATTAGTCCACATAAAGAGTGTGCGTAAGCCTAGACAACTTTCATCACAGGGACGGATATAGGTAGATAAGAAGATAACCAATGGGATTTTTAAAATCATCAGTTAATCAACATGTACAATGATTAAAGTTGTTCATTAAAAAATCTTTATTATCTGTATACCTATGTATGCTGTATTTTCAATTTTCGATGACGTCACAACCAAATATTTCATACAAAATCCCATACCAAGTAAGCGTTTTGATTGAAAAAAATTTTGATTTGACAAGTTGTCAAATACTCTATTTAACTATAACAATAATTTAAACCGCACATCGATATAAATAAGCTTAGTTTAAGTTCATGAACACACAGAAACCACGATTCATCTCCACTCCATTCCATCAGTGGGATTTGTGCCTTATGTTGCTCGCCGTTCACGAACTTTCCCGCCGCGTTTCGCATACTAGTGAAGAACGGAAATTGCGGTCCTGTGTGACCTTCTTTAGATATAAGAGATATTAAAATACGTGACGACCTTACACGAATGGTGACGCAGCTCTACTGTCTTATAATAGCCAGGCAAAGGCACATTCCAGTAATGTCAAGGCATGTCAAGTTCTCGATTATAATATCCTGTCTTCTGTTATGAATATTACGAATAAAGAGCATACCAATCTAAGAATGGGAGTTTAATGAATGTAAAGCCTTAATAAATTAAGATTAACAATCCATACTGGTGTCAGTACAAGTCTGTTTCAATAGGGACGATCTTTTTCAACTTCTAAATCGTCTGATCACGTCATCTTATCTGCTACTTATTTTGAATCGAGTATTGAAAAATGATAAGTTTGTAGATATTCTCATCTTATATTTTGTCCAACCATATATTTTACTTTTGACATATGCACGCATATGAAGTGTCATAATTATTGACAGGCAACCATCGATAAAAAAAAATGAAATACTTCGTAGACGCATATTGTTTTTTACAAGAGTTTTATCCGATATTTCATAACTCGTATACTCATTTAGTAATTACAAGTACGACATTCCTTTTCAAAATAGTCACGGAGCTTCAACACTAGTTTTCTTGATAGTCCTTTAAGCACCATACATCTTGGTGATGGATGGTTTTGATGATCTGACGAATTCATGTACATTTACTGTACTGTTGTATAAAAATGATTTATTTTAATACATTCGTCATTAGTATACTTAGTCATTTAAACGCTTGGGTATGTTTATAAAACAATGAAAAAAGTTGAGCAAATATAAATATCAATGTGTCAAATCGATTAAAACTTCTACATAAAGAAAGTCGATTGTTATCAAAAATCGAATCAGTAACGCATTAGAACGTCATTGAATCGAGCTGTCCAAAGCTGTGTCCAAAGTAAAATAAATGGATGGACAAATAATAATTGGTCGAATGGCAGATGAGATTATGTGATCAAACGTCAAAGAAGTTGCAAAACAGACCATCTCTATTGGAACAGACTATGTATTTCATTTATTCCAGATTAATTCTAATTCTGGCCACCGCAATGAGCGCAGGAAATCAATGGTGACCATGGGCTTGGATCGTACCTATCAGTTAATAATTTTGAGAATCCTTTTCTGTTAAGTTTATCTATACTTCTATACCAATATTATAAATGCGAAAGTATGGATGGATGGATGTATGGATAGATGGATGGATGGATGTTTGTTACTCAATCACGCAAAAACGGCTGAACGGATCTGGATGAAATTTTGCACAGAGATAGATTATAGTCTGGAATAACACATAGGCTACTTTTTATCCCGGAAAATACAAGAATTCCCGCGGGAACTAAAAACCTCAATCCACGCAGATGAAGTCGCGGGCACCAGCTAGTAACGTATAAAAGCGAAAACACACGATAGGAACTAGATAGGTCAGAACGTCTGCGCGAATTGTTCGCGTTAGACAGGAATGACGTTTTGTCCTGTCGCCTGGTTTGCACATTCAATATAAAAGTAAATGAGGTAGACTCCGCCCAACAAAAAAATAATTTGACCTCAACGATCTCGGTCTAAAAATGTCTGTAAAGTTTAGTTTAAAAAAATATTATTAAATTAGAGAACGCCACTCTAAAGCGCTTCAAGCCGCTTTAAGAGCTGCAAAGTGTTGGTAAATACAAAATATACGATTTTAGGCCGTAATGAATTGACAATAAGATCAGTCGACTTCGCCGATCCGGAGCAAGCGTGCGCACCGCGGAACCAACCGCTTCAGCGTAGCAGTGTCGCGTAGACTCTACTACGAACGCTACGTGTCGCGATAGAGCCTTCCGTTCCGTACAAACAGTGTCGAATTATTACGTCGTGTATTTTTTTCTAATTACGTATTTACGTTGCGGATTTTTTTCTTTTTACGTATTTACGCCGTGGACTTTTTCGTGAAGTGCTGGAGTGTTTTTTTTGTTTTGTAAAGATCGGGACTTCGATAAAGGTTGGTAAATCTATTTCTAAGTTTAGTTCGTAATTAGATTGCTGATATAAATAATAATTATTTTTTAAGTAACTTCCGGCTTACGGTATTTTTTACATAATTGCTTTTTAATAATTACCTACTTATTATAGGTATTTATGCTTCAGCTTATTACGTATTTGCCTGTAGGGAATTTTCGTGGAGAGCTTTTGTTTTTGGTATGTAAAGATGCTGAGGCTTTGAGAAACTTGGCAATTTCAGGAATTTTGTAATATTTCATGAAGTATTTTGTATATCGTCAAGTTTGCGTCAAGATTTTTGGTTGTAATTTTACGTTTATTTAGTATTTTAATAAGCAAATTATATTAGCTTGGCCTAATAGTATTTATAGATCACATAACTGCTATGTTTCTACATGAGTTGCAGAACATAATTTTAGTTTGCTATTGCTATTGCATTTATTTATGTTTATACATAAACATGTTTAATTTTTAATGATTTTTATAAATATTCACTATTGTTATGGCAGATTGATTCTATTAATGTGAATTTTGTACGTACACAGCTATCTTAGTGAAATTTCTAAATTTTGGTGGGTATACCGCATAATGTTGAAATGCTCCAAGAATTTTAAGTTAAAATAGATTACTACACAAAAAATACAAATTGCGACTTTATGAGCACACTAATTTGGAAGAATCATACTAATATTATAAATGCGAAAGTGTGTTTGTTTGTTGATTTGTTGGTTTGTTGGTTTATGGGTTTGTTGGTTTGTCCTTCGATCATGCCGCAACGGAGCAACGGATCGACGTGATTTTTGGCATGGGTATAGTTGAGGACCTGGAGAGTGACATATACTACTTTTTATCCCGGAAAATTAAGGTGTTACCGCGGGAATCAAAAAAACTTTAACCACGCGAACGGAGTCGCGGGCATCAGCTATTTTTGGATAAAACAATAAAAATATTACCTGTTCTGCTATTTTTACAAGATCAGATTTTTTCTCAGAACATGAAAAGGCCCGGCCCTTACGGGATCGGACCCTAATCCGTCGCTGTCAACACAAGTAGCTACTTAAAATATAAATTAAACAAACAATCTTAACATAAAAAGGCAGTTTGTATTTGGTCTAGAGGTAATCTACAAAGAAAGGTCGGAATACCTGGGTAAAATAACGAAAGATTAAAATAGTTTCCTCTTCAAAATTCTGGGTGCAAAAGACAAGCATTAAGAATTTTGAAATTCATTTAATTTCATTTATTTATTTGAAAAATCATCACAATAGTGTCGTTTAGAACGTGGGCCAGTGATTTCCATACTAGAATTCTTTGTATCGTGCAATTTTAATTATTAATCAAATAAATATTATAAATGCGAAAGTTTGGATGGATGTATGGATGTATGGATGTATGGATGTGTGGATGTATGGATGTTTGTTACTCAATCACGCTCCAACGGCTGAATGGATCTGGATGAAATTTGGCACAGAGATAAATTATTGTCTGGAATAGCACATAGGCTACTTTTTATCCCGGAAAATTAAAGAGTTCCCGCGGGAACCGAAAAACCTCAATCCACGCGGACGAAGTCGCGGGCATCAGCTAGTTTAATTATAAATTAATTTAGAAGTTGATGGTGTCTGTCCGTCGTCTGTCTGTCTGTTCGTTACATTGATATATTATTATACTCAAAGGTTCGTTACGGGCGACATGAATATTTTTGCAATTTTTGAAATCTGTTTCAATAATTGAAAACTATAATAAGTTAATGCAATAACTTCGGCTACAATTTTCTCGATACAAATATTTACCATAAAATGCTTCTTAATCTTGGCTATCCTAAATCTTGATTATCTTGATTATTAAGTTTAATTCGGATTTTCTTCTTCTTTCTTTTTCCTGTATTTTTATTAAATTACGCAGATCAATTAAATTGTTAAAAATATTATGAGAATGTGAGAGAAATAACTGCAGTATATTTTGAAAACTATACATAGTTTGATTTTTAGTCCCGTTTTGCAGCCATTGCTTTCTTGCTATCTCTTTCCCGGTACACTACGTTGAATAAAATATTATGTCTTCTTACGCTCTTTACTCTTATCCGTGTCTTTAAGGCTTGTTTTCCATACTAATATTATAAATGCGAAAGTGTGTCTGTCTGTCGGTCGGTCTATCTGCTACGCTTTCACGGCCCATCTGATCAACCGATTTTGATGAAATTTGGTACATGGGTTGATTGTATATATTATGTCTAAAAAAAAAGACATAGGCTACTTTTTATCCCGGAAAATTAAATAGATCCCACGGGAATCAAAAAATCTTAATAGACGAAGTCGTGGGAATCATCTAGTAATAAAAATAATAAAAATAATACACGGCCACATCAGACTCCGTCATCGAGGTTTCCGTAGCTTGGAAAGAAACATTATCACGTATCGAAAATGTAACCAAAATCTGATAATGAAATAGCAATGTAAAGGAAATGAAGATATAGATAAAGACGATGTGCACGTAAAATACACAGTAATAAATAGAATACATACCTAGTAATAAAATGAAAGCATAATGCGGATGAATAAGATGGTTCTTAGCTGTTACGTCATTTTATAGGTATTTTGATGGCGCAAATATTTTCTCTGCAATGTCATCAATTTCGGAATGAGTTGACTATAAAAGGTTTATGATGTTGGTTTTTTTTGCGATACAGCCTTTATTTTTAATTGGAGTTTTTTTCTTTCCGGTTTATTTCAACTATAATACCTACTAAGGTCAAATAAATTTCCAAAGATTATTATTTTTTCAACTAGCTGATGCCCGCGACTACGTCCGCGTGGATTGAGGTTTTTTGGTTACCGCGGGAATGTATAAAAAGTAGCCTATGTGTTATTCAAGATCTATCTCTGTGCCAAATTTCATCCAGATCCTATCAGCCGTTCGGACGTGATTGAGTAACAAACATCCATCCATCCATACATCCATCCAAACTTTCGCATTTATATTATTAGTATAGATATCATGCACTTCATTGCTTTTGCACGATTTACACGCTTTGTTCAACAGAAATTAAAAATTTTGGTAAGTGGCTATTATATGGCCCAAAAGAATAAGTACATACACATTTTTGGCTTAGTTTTGAGTCACTCCCACATGCTGAGTTTCATGCCGCTTTTCTCAGTAGAAATCACTTTTCCGAACGGATGGTAGAGTCTTGACTTATGATAATTGGCCCAAGAACTACCTACCTACGTGAAATGAATTAATCAAACTCAAGTTTTTTTCTCTAATAAACTTTAAAAAGTGCTTTTGATACGTCGAGCGAATCTTTGAAGTAAATGAATGAATCTTTAATGAAATGGTTAGACCATTTCATTAAAGAATTCCCCCGCAATTTTTAAAACGTAAATCCACGCAAACTAAGCCACTGGAATCTTATGAAAAGAATTCTTAGATCATTTTTTAATTATTAATACAAATAGAACAGAGCAATCGCATTGTACTAAATAAAGTTTATATAAGGCCATTTCCTCCAGCGTAAACAAATGAATACGTAAATGTATTAATTTGTTTGATAAAGTCGCAAAATAATTAGGTAAATGTTATTAACAAAATCAACTTTGAACATACCTGCTTAATTAAAATACGAATGGCTTCTTACCGTTAGTGATTAAGGCCTATGCTTGATTCAATGCGAGAAAGCGGATAATGTGGCAAAGTATCTAATCAAGTCTTAAATTAAAATAAGTCTTAAATCATTAATAGGAAGGTAGGAATGGCATTCCGAACCAGGGGTAGATTCATTCGACGATTCAAAAGCACTTGTAAAAGTTTATTTGAATAAAAAAACATTTGAATTTTGAATTAAAAAGCATTTTTAGAAACATGCTTTTATTGTCCGCTATATTATAGGTAGTTTTCGTATTCTTTTCAGCAAACCCTTTTAGTTGATACCTACTCATAATACCATGGGAGTGCATTATAAATAACTAGTCCGCTAGATTTTTGGGAGTCCGCCATATTGTATTTAGAATGACGTCACATAGCTAACCATACTGTCATCCAAACTAAACGTGTATGCACAGCCCAATCGGTTGGGGATAACTGTTTCAAAATTCAGTTGCAAAATTCGACTTAAAATAAACTCACAAACATTGCATGTTAAATAAAAGCTTCTAAAAATAAACAGGTCAGGTGTAGTGCCATGTTCTTCCACTGGGAGCCGTTTTGAACCTTTTGAAACATCTCTACACGTTAAAAAGAAAGTTTTTAACGTGTAGAGATTGTGTACCAATTAGCCATTTTAGACCATTAAAAGCGATTCATTAATTTATTGAAGATTTAAGGAGCATATTGAAAGGAAACCAGAATAAAAAAAAATTAGGCAATTATACACAGTTAAGAGGCTAGTTGACTACGAATGACTTACTAACACCGAAAGAGTTATAATACAAAAAATCTCGTTACCTACTGAAAAACTACTCATTAGTCTAAATATTTCGTTAAACGAGATATCAATTAATGCTAACTCATAGTATTTTTCGTGTCATAGGCTTTATATATATCATTATAAATTCTTTAATATGGGCGAGTTATGATCATTAGGAGTCTAGTTTTTAAGACGCCAAGTATTTATCACTCCGTAACATTAACGTTTTTTTTAAACCTACGTGGTTTTTCGCAGTGCTACCAATCAAAACTGTAACAATTTCTATTTTGATAATTTTAAAAAAAACTACCATTTACCATAATAATAAAAACTGAAATAAATTTAACAGCCGTGTAGAGCCGTAGGCGTATAATACAGAAATTATACGCTCTGTTTTTCGTGTGTAATGTGCACTAGGCTTGCTAATACCCTGCGTGACCCAGTCGCATGTCCACAGTGCTCCGCAATATGTGGTGTGGTGTATTCAAATATATGAAGTGCCATTATTCCAAGCTTTTAATTGCACCCTATTGTTCGTTTTTAAGGCCGAAACAAACAGAACGCAGCGCGATAGCAACTCGTCTGACATGACTCCTAGGAACTATAAATAAGGAACTCTATGAAGGCTACACTGCAAAGTGCGCGGCCGCGATTTCGTCTCGCGTTTCATGCTGGCCGAGTTTGTTGCAAGCTTCAGCAGGCAGAGCTTAGCACTTTAGTTTTAAGATACCATTATTAATTATCACCATCAAGTCCCGTTAAACAATAATTATTGATTTTCCAAAGTGCTAATGTTAATGCGCTTATCCATCAGTAACTGCGGTAACTGTGGCTTACGTCAGGCTTCAATACCTATTAAATTTATTTATAATAGGTGTTAGGCGGTAAGTTACTAATTAGAAACGAATCATTGACTAACCCTGACTTTACTGTTGCACAGTCGAATAAAAATACCGATAGTCGAATATTGAAACCGGGCGAGAAAAAACTTTAAATCTATCGTCTACCAGACACCTACTAACAGCAGTTCCTTGTGTCACAACTATACATTATCTTACATAATATGTAACTATGTGCCTTCAGTGTATCTTAAAGATTCTGCTGAGCGGCTATCGTCACGCTTTTTGTATTATTCAGGGTTTAAAAACATGTTTGGACGTTCGTCGTCATAAAGCTATTGTACTGCGGTAGAATGCAGGCTTTCTTTATTTGAATACTTTTTAATGAATAGTTTGGATGGAAATACTCCTTTCAACTACGTGATATTGTAGCCAAATTAGGTCGTTTCGAAGTTGATCGCGTGTGCTTTAAAAAACTTAGTGGATTTTTTAAAGATAATTTCATATTTATTTCATTAACTTGAGAAAAATTAACAGCGATTTGTTTGTAATCTACACTTAATATTATAAAAAGGTAAAGTTTGTGAGTTTGTGAGTTTGTGACAGTGTAATCTCTGGATCTACTAAACCGATTTCGAAAATTCTGTTACCAATAGAAAGCCACATTATTTGTGAGTGTCACAGGCTACTACCCGAATATATATTAACCCGAAAAATTAAGGAGTTCCCGTGGGAATTTAAAAAACTTATTTCACGCGGACGAAGTCACGGGCATCTGCTTGTTTATAATAATTTACAAAATAGAGTAACAATAAGTACAGAAGTAAATGGATGGCCCTTTTAAAAGTTTCGATAATTGTTACAATCTTTAATCAATCCAATCCAAAACCAATCAAACAATTGTCAGAAATTCTCGTATAAACATAGTAATTCTATGGATAAATACACTGTAAGGCCGAGTGAAACGTTACCCCCAACGTAACCAAAGATTACTTTAAAGAAACACCGATTTAAATGTTTAAATCCAAATAGTTTTTATTCTAATCATCAACTGAAACATTATTAAAACTACTAAATCAAACTAAAACCTAGCCAAACCTGGGCACATTATTTTAGGTGGAAAATCAAGTAAATACCTTACAATCTTGCGCTTACCAGGGCTCGAACATTAATCTTAAACTCAATTATTACGACACTTTTTAGAACTCAACCTTTCGGTTACAATGCTAAAAGAGAACTGCCCTTAAAACTAGTCAGACCGAACGTCACGATTCTACCTCCATACCTACTCACATTCGTTCAAACTTCAATACTGTTGCAAAATGTATGTGAATGAATGTGTTTTGACTCTAACGATAAATCGTTTAAGTCAAATCAGACACCTCTAATTTTTAAAGAATCAAAACAATGTCTTATTAATAATTGAAAATCATGACATTCGGCCATCCGACACTGTGGTGCCTCCTGGCCCACAAATTCATAAATCGCAAATTTACATAAATCATGACATTCGGTGAAGTGTTACATTTAGTAGATCCAATGAAGTCTAATTTTTAATTAACAAACATTAATTAATTAACAATTAAAACAAAAAGACAACCCTTATAAGAAAATTGAGACACTGGTTAAAACAAAAATGCTTTTATAATATTCAAGAATTTCTAACTAGACCTCAATAGCACGACAGATGCATAAACAAATTGTGTATTAAATTATAACTATTCATATATTATTAAAATAAATTTTCAATATTATTTTCAGACTACGATTTCCGGATTTAATTACTTGTTGACATTATCTAATTATCCAATGTTGGTAGTAGCTTCAATGAATTTGATTTGTATAACTTTTATTTTTATTTTTATTTAATTACTGGATGACTACTCATTTTATGTTTATTATTATGTTCAATGTTCATTGCAACAAAGTGTTATTAACTTAAAAATTTGCAATGCCCTCACAGGGCCTCATGCCAATGTAAACATGAACGCAAATAAATGAAATAAATAAATTTATGTACGATCTGTGCTTTTCCACAATAAAAATAAAAATCTGACTGAAAACCAAACCAAATTGGATTTTAGGGGGAATAAAGTTGTCTTGCTCCAAAAAGAAGTATATTGTGGAACTTTGGGTTAATTCCAAACAAGAGCACTAATAAAATAGGGACAGACTATTTAATAAAGCACCCAAAATGGCTACGTATTTGAAACTGCGCTGCTATGTGTGTAAAAGTATATAATGCTATTCCCAAATCAATAGGTCTATTACCAGTCACTAAATTCAAGAAGGCATTAAAAAAAAATGGCTGCCACAAAAATAATTCTATTGAAGAATTTTTGCAATTAAGAAAAAACAAAAAATGATTTTGATTAAATTGTGCAACAAATGCTTACTATAATTATTATTAATTAAACTATTGACTTAGTTAATCATAGACTATATTTGACATTTTAACTGATAAAGCCATGGATAAAGCATTACATAATGACATAAATAGTATGACATTAAAGCCATCCATTGTATACATAGACTTATTGTAAGAGTAGGCAATTTGAATGTTACTTGGTCTATAAAACCTGACGTTATTTGTAATTAATTATTCAAGACATTATTTATTTACTCAAGATGTTATTCCTGCGAAATGTTATCCTAATACTAGAACATACTTGTACTATATTACTTAAATACTTAAAAATGTGTACGTCAGGGTTGCCCGACTGGTTATGCTGCGCCTTTTCATACTTTAACCATCATTGTAACACATAATCAGACAAAAAAAAATCATTCTATTCTATTCTATAATAAATTGTATGCTAAGTCGTATTGAACGCGCACTGATGCACGACTCCGAGGTACCACTCCGAGGCACCGCTCTAGAGCACCACACCAGGGCGCGTCTCTAGGGCACCACTGCAGGGCCCCGCTCTAGGGCGCCACTTCAGGGCGCCACACATGTAATAGAAAATAAAACCAAATCGTTAAACTATCATCATTCGGTACATAAGAGTTATGCATATAAACACCTGTCAAGGTACGAGTACCTATATAATAACCTAGAGTAACCTATAATATACGAGTAAGTACCTATGTGTTCACGTTCATCGTGATTCATAAATTATAAATAATATCATATATTTAAATAGGTAACACTTTAACAAAGTTGAATTATCAAATTCGTTATTTAACTTCTTATTCACAAACGCCCACGGCTTCATATTAACTGTCTCAATCAATCGTAGCTACGACTAATACATTAAAAACTTAACATTGTCTGGACTACAACTGCAGTGATACTCATGAAAAGAGAAAGAGAAACAGGATCACAGGTCCACCGTAAACAAACCTTCCACCCATGAGGGTAGAACGGTAGTTCTTTCCCAATTAAGACAGAAAACACAATCTAAATTACATAACCGGGTTCGGTAAAATCAAGGAAACCGACCTGAAAAACCCAAGTTAGGTTTAACGTTAATCAAATCTTCAAAATATTTCCGCTCGTCCATACTTGAATATAATAATTTTTATCAAAATCGTAGAACTATACGTATTTTTTTTTTTTTTTTTTGTTTTCAATCGTCTATCGTATAATCATGACTGCTTTACTTTTAGGTCACTAGATAACGGTCTTTAAAAGTAGAAGACGTACAAAATTATGTTTGTACCAGGTATGAATCCATCTACTCAGTTTACAGTGAATTACTCGTTCATTTATTTTGTAGGCAAAGTGCGTCATGCTTATATGGAAAAATCTCACCGGCGTCATATAGCTTCGGCATCAGAGTCTCGACGGTTGCATCACCGTATCAGCGTGCCAGGCACGCAGCGAGTTACACAGTAAAGCGGACATCACCGTCACGCCTTTCTGAAAAATGTACATAACTTGGGACAAAATCCATTCACGGTCATATCTGACGTATGGGATCGAGCTTGTTTTTAAATGTCTTTAGATGTCTTAGTAAATAACCATTAAACATTTTGAGAGAAAGATATCGGACGACCAGTGACCCACCTTACATCCAGTGGGATACATACCCCCGTAATATCCAGTGTAGTCACATGGTACGCCCACTAACATTATTCATCGACTGGTGACTCACTTTACATCCAGTGGGATACATACCCCCGTAATATCCAGTGTAGTCGCATAATAAATCAATAAAATCAATTATTTCTCCGACGACTAAAGACATCTAAAGGGAAATATAAATATACCTGACGGACAGGGACTCGCTTTACATCCAGTGGGACACATACCCCTGTAATATCCAGTGTAGCCACATAATAAATAATTAAAATCAATTATTCCTCCGACGACTAAAGACTTTTATGGCGAAAAATATAAATATATCCGACGACCACGGACTCACTTTACATCCAGTGAGACACATACCCCTGTAATATCCAGTGTAGTCAAATGGTATGCCTACTAATATTATCCGACGACTAGTGACTCACTTTACACATAATAAATAATTAAAATCAATTATTCCTCCGACGACTAAAGACTTTTATGGCGAAAAATATAAATATATCCGACCACCAGGGACTCACTTTACATCCAGTGAGACACATACCCCTGTAATATCCAGTGTAGTCACATGGTATGCCTACTAATATTATCCGACGACTAGTGACTCACTTTACATCCAGTGGGACAACATACCTACCCCTGTAATATCCGGTGTAGTCACATAATAAATCAATAAAATCCAGTAGTAATAATCAATAAATTTCAATAGCCAATTGAAACAAAATATCTAAAATAATCATAGTTCACTCTTCATAATAAAAATCCCTCATCATAAAAATCAATACAAATCAAAAACTTTCAATAGTCAGTAAAAATGAAATATTATATCAATAAATGAGAATCAATATCAATATAAATAAAAACAATACACCTCGTGCTGCTTTAAAATCATCTAATACTCTAGAATAAATAAAATGAGTGAGTTACATTTAAAGTTAGAACACTTTAGATTAAAATCCTTTAAGAAGCTTTAATAAAATATCAATAATCAGTAAAATATCAATATTCTGTAAAAAAAATGAGATATACCAATAAATGATATAATCAATATCAATATGAATAAAAACAATATACCTCGTGTTGCTTGTAAATCATCTTACCCTTGAATAAGTAAAATGAGTTAGTTACATTTAAAGTTAGATTAAAATCCTATAAGAAGCTATAATAAAATATAAATAATCAATAAAATTTCAATAGTCGGCAAAAATGAAATATATCAATAAATGATAATCGATATCAATATGAATAAAAACAATATACCTCGTGTTGCTTGTAAATCATCTTACTCTTGAATAAATAAAATGAGTGAGTTAGATTAAAATCCTTTAAGAAGCTTTAATAAAATATCAATAATTAATCAGTAAAATTTCAATAGTCAGTAAAAATGAAATATATCAATAAATGATAATCAATATCAATATGAATAAAAACAATATACCTCGTGTTGCTTGTAAATCATCTTACTCTTGAATAAATAAAATGAGTGAGTTAGATTAAAATCCTTTAAGAAGCTTTAATAAAATATCAATAATTAATCAGTAAAATATCAATAGTCTGTAAAAATGAAATATATCAATAAATGATAATCAATATCAATATGGATAAAAACAATATACCTCGTGTTGCTTGTAAATCATCTTACTCTTGAATAAATAAAATGAGGGAGTTAGATTAAAATCCTTTAAGAAGCTTTAATAAAATATCAATAATTAATCAGTAAAATATCAATAGTCTGTAAAAATGAAATATATCAATAACTGATAAACAATATCAATAAAAGCAATATACGTCGTGTTGCTTGTAAATCATCTTACTCTTGAATAAATAAAATGAGTGAGATAGATTAAAATCCTTTAAGAAGCTTTAATAGATTTTCAAGATTCAAGATTCAATTCATTTATTCAATATAGGTACACTGTACACTTATTGACGTAAAAAATTACTTACTTATAAAACATGATGGTGATAATCAGTTACGGTATCTTAAAACTAAAGCTACGAGGGTTCCAAACGCGCCCTGGTCTGAGAATATAAAAAAAATATCAATATAATCAGTAAAATATCAATAGTCTTTGAATAAATAAAATGAGTGAGTTTTAGTTAGATTAAAATCCTTTATGAAGTGTCCAAAATAGTAACACACTCGTTCACATGGTTATCATTCAATATCTATATTGTCAATCCCATAATACCGGCTCCGGTAATTAGACAACTTCAACTTGAAATCTAAGATATTCTAACACCTCTGTCTTATATTCTTTCAAAATTATATTATTTTATTATCAACCTCAATCACAGATTCAATCTATTATGAGACTAAGGCTTCCCGCACATGAAAGCGGAACCCTAGATGTCAATCAACCAGTAAAACGACAGAACTGAGTACATAAAAACCATAAAGCATATATCCTGTGCTTATAGCAACTATAAATTGCAAATGAAAACAGTCTGTAAAACCGTCCTTTCAGCATGAATTAAGCAAGTGCTTAAATAGACTTGTCATAAGTTACATAACTGGCCAATATACTTTACTAATGTAATGTAAGTTCACTTGCGGCACCAAACTTGCTTTTATCGAGTCTGCTGATACGAGATTAAACCATCTTGCATCCTAGTATTGATACGAGGGTATCTCTTTCACTTATTCACTTCTTTTTTATGAATTCACTTTGTGAATAATCCGAAATCTATTTCATGTCTCGAAGAGTGCCTCGGGTCAACCAGTAGTAATAAGCAAGCAGTAAGCTATTGCATTTAATCATCTGAAATGGCTGCTCAGACAGCCAGTGCTAGCGAAACCCATTCCAGTCTGTCAACTCACATACCAGCAAAACCCTCGTATTACGATATTCATCGATTGTAGCTAAATAATACAAAAATTTCCTGGACTCATGTCCAGGAAATATATGTATATGTATGTATATGTAATGTGCCATTCTATCATAATAATTTAATATGGACACCTGGATATTCAAAAACTCACTGAAATTTCTTCAAACGTGCATTTAAAATAAATATCTACTGTTTGTAATGATAAGCTTGTCTAAACTAAAGTAATTAGAATCAGCACTGCTTCGACACAACAATAAACTGATTATAATTAACCAGCTTTTTCACTATTTTCTAATTCATGGGAACCTAAAGTCTATAGCTTGAAATATAAAAGTAATTCAAATATTAATTACTTGGGTACAATGTTAATTATTATCGCACGAGATCATTACCAAACACTTGATTTAACCGCTACTCAAATTGAATAAAACTTAATGTTATAGCCAAAATCATTTAAGTATAATGTACTATACTTGTACATATAACTCAATGGCCAAAATAGCAAAACCAAAAAGTAACCCAGAACAAATGTTAATCAATGTACCCACACATTAGGTATCAAAACAGATTTAGCAATATCAAAATTTCTCTGTTACACGTTATAACACTATCTTTAGAGCATGGCGAGAATGAATCTCAACTACATGCTAACCTTGATTAAAGTAGTCAATCTCTTTTGAACTTAGTAAACGGAATACTATCTACTTAAACTTTTTGAAGGTACGACACAGAAAATTGTGTTTAAAATATAACTACTCAGTGGAATTCTCATTTTAAACAACTTTCTTGGGTTCATTTTCACTTCTGAATTGTCAGAAATTCTCGTATAAACATAGTAATTCTATGGATAAATACACTGTAAGGCCGAGTGAAACGTTACCCCCAACGTAACCAAAGATTACTTTAAAGAAACACCGATTTAAATGTTTAAATCCAAATAGTTTTTATTCTAATCATCAACTGAAACATTATTAAAACTACTAAATCAAACTAAAACCTAGCCAAACCTGGGCACATTATTTTAGGTGGAAAATCAAGTAAATACCTTACAATCTTGCGCTTACCAGGGCTCGAACATTAATCTTAAACTCAATTATTACGACACTTTTTAGAACTCAACCTTTCGGTTACAATGCTAAAAGAGAACTGCCCTTAAAACTAGTCAGACCGAACGTCACGATTCTACCTCCATACCTACTCACATTCGTTCAAACTTCAATACTGTTGCAAAATGTATGTGAATGAATGTGTTTTGACTCTAACGATAAATCGTTTAAGTCAAATCAGACACCTCTAATTTTTAAAGAATCAAAACAATGTCTTATTAATAATTGAAAATCATGACACAATTGATTGGCTAAATTTCTAGTATTCTTGCTGTAATAATAGATTTTGGCCAATAGCGCAATCCAATCAAAGTTGACGATTGTATCGTTACAATTTGAAGTAAGTAAATTATGAACAGAAAAATAAATCAATGGGCATCTCTCCACTACAAATTTTACCGCAACAGGATGATACATAATATTATGTACATTTATTTATTTATTTTATTTAAATCTTTATTGCACACAAGTACACGGAAATAAAAAAGGCAATAAAACTACGAATAAGACCATACAGTATGCAAAGGCGGTCTTATCGCCTAAGGCGATATCTTCCTGACATCCTTTGGAGACAGGAGAAGAGAATACAAACGGGATGGTGCGAAAACTACAAATACAATATAATAATAAATGTATATATCAACTACATACAATACTACCTACATACAAAACATACATACGTACATGAGTTTAAATATATACGTTAGAAATAAATATCATACTAATATTATAAATGCGAAAGTGTGTTTGTTTGTTGGTTTATTGGTTTGTTGGTTTGTCCTTCAATCACGCCGCAACGGAGTAACGGAATGTCGTGATTTTTCGCATGGATATAGTTGAGAACTTGGAGAGTGACATAGGCTAATTTTTATCCCGGAAAATTAAGGAGTTCCCGCGGGAATCAAAAAAACTTAAACCACGCGGACGAAGTCGCGGGCATCAGCTAGTTATACTATAAAATATGATGATATTATGTGCATTAATTTAGCGTCACGTCATGCAAACTGCAGATTATCAAATTGCATCAGCTATTGTGCTGTAAATATGATCCATATTCCTTTAACATAATTTCTTGATTAAATAACTGTGTATTAACAAACTGAGCTTGCAACACAAACAATTGCAGGAAAACAGTGGAGTGGCGGAAATATTGCCGAGTTGGCGAACAGTTAGTTAGTGATATTTACGCGCGTGTTTAATTAATAACAATTTTCCATTTACGGTATTTAAATTTTTTGGTATATATTTTTTTGGTTACACAGTTTTAAATTTTCATTATAAACTTCTTGAACATATTTCATGCTTATTCCTATTATAAAGAGAATGTACTTAACAGAATTTCAATGTTTTTATAACAGTGTAGAATAGGGGTATGGGTTTAATATAACTGCCATGCCCCAAACAGGTTATCCCGCTACCATCTTAGACTGCATCGTCACTTACCATAAGGTGATATCGCAGTCAAGGGCTAACTTGTAGTGGATTTAAAAAAAAAGTTTTCGATCGGACGTTCAGTTTTTTCTAAAGATATAATTTACTAGCTGATGCCCGCGACTTCGTCCGCGTGGATTGAGGTTTTTCGGTCCCGAAGAGAAGAAAACGTTCGTATCGGAGGGGACATGATGCTAATGGGTAGAGTTTGAAACGACGACCATCCGGATTTAAGACTCTCGCACTATTGAGCTACTGAGGTTTTTTAAAATATTCCAAGTGTACTATACATAATATATATACTAACTAGCTGATGCCCGCGGCCACTACCGCGTGGCAGCCTGTCTAATTCCAGACTATAATCTATCTCTGTGCCAAGTTTCATCCAGATCCGTTCAGCCGTTCTGGCGCGATTGAGTAACAAACATACATTCATCCATCCATCCAAACTTTCGCATTAATAATATTAGTATAAATATATAGAGAAATAATAAAATGCTAGAACCTAGCAAAATTGATATAATATACATAATAGAAATAGAAAACTTCTAATAGAAAAGTTCCATAATATTTCGCACAAAAATAATATGGAAAACAATAAAACTGTTCTGCGAAACAGAAATAGGAATCAGTCAAACCGTCGTAAATAAACTTTCGCAGTGATTCGGAAAAGAATCAGTCGAGAGTGAAATAAAAAACACAAATTGTCCTCATAGTGAAATATAATAAACTAGCTAATGCCAGCGACTTCGTCCGCGTGGATTAAGGTTTTTGGTTCCCGCGGGAACTCTTTAATTTTCCGGGATAAAAAGTAGCGTTATTCCAGACTATTATCTATCTCTACCTATGCCAAATTTAATCCAGATCCGTTCGACTGTTCTGGCGTGATTGAGTATCAAACATCCATCCATCCATCTATCCATCCATCCAAACTTACGCATTTATAATATTATTATAGAATAATTTATAGATGCTGTAAGAGCTGTTTTACACTGGAACTACTAAATGCCACAATGTGGCATGGTAGAAATGGAAAAATTAATATTTTCGGCCATAATGTCCTCTCGCCAGAATTTCGGCCTCGGCGGCCAATCTCCAGAGAGATATAAGCCATCGGCGCGGGAGATATTATAGTGCACAAGCGTGTGCGCAAGCATAGGCGCACTCTCTGTTTCTTTACTCTCAAAGCCCGACGGCTTTACGGGCTTTCCGAGGCACGGGAACGTGTCCTTAACAACAAGCTCCTAGCATACCTAGAAGAAAACGATCTTCTGTCAGACCGTCAGTACGGCTTTCGGAAAAATCGGTCTACTGGGGATCTTCTAGTGTATGCCACACATACTTGGGGCGAAGCCATCGAGAAGCACGGCGAGGCACTTGCTGTCTCTCTCGATATATCGAAGGCTTTTGACCGGGTCTGGCACGGCAGTCTTCTCAGCAAGCTCCCCGCGTACGGAATTCCCACTGGTTTCTGCAACTGGATATCTGATTTCCTGAGTGACAGGTCATTCCGGGTGGTCGTCGACGGCTGTTCCTCTGACCTAATGGCTGTCAATGCTGGTGTTCCTCAGGGGTCTGTTCTCTCCGCAACACTTTTCCTGCTGCACATCAACGATCTCCTAAAACCCGGTATCTTTGGGTACGCTGATGACAGCACTGTTACGGAGAGATACATGTCCAGTTCTAGAGCCAGTGCTTCTGAGATACTTGAGCAAAGAGAGGCCTTGGTGGATCGCGTTAACTTGACACTTAAGGAGGTGTCCGATTGGGGTGACGCCAACCTAGTCAAGTTTAATGCCACCAAAACACAAGCGTGTTTATTTACCGCAAAGAGGAGCCCCTTCACCTTGACTCCTACTTTCCATGGTATATCCGTACCGCTTAGTGATCACATTGAGCTCTTGGGTATTGACATCTCTCCCAACCTCAATTTCGGGAAATGCATCGAGTCACAGGCCAAAACAGCTGCCAAAAAACTTGGTATCCTGAACAAGGTGAAGCGGTACTTCACGCCGGAACAGCGCCTCACTCTTTATCAGGCACAAGTTCGTTCTGGCATGGAGTATTGCTGCCACCTTTGGGATGGATCCGCCAGGTACCAACTCGATGCATTAGACTCGATAGATCGCCGGGCCCGAAGAATAATAGGCGATCAATCACTTACGCAGGCGAAATTGCTCAGTTTACAACACCGACGCAGTGTCGCCTGCTTATCGGTTTTTTATCGGATATACCATGGGGAGTGTGCTCTGGAACTTCACAACCTTGTTCCTCCTTCTCCGTTCTACCACAGAACAGCAAGAAACCGTCAGCGTTGGCACCCCTATGTGGTTGATGTTCAATTTGCTCGCACGAAACGTTTCTGCTCGACGTTTCTGATACGAACCGCTAGGGTGTGGAACACCCTCCCAGCGCACGTGTTTCCTGCCACTTACAACTTAAGTACCTTCAAGGCAAGAGTGAATAGGCATCTTCTAGGCAAGCGCGTTCCAACCTAGACCTCATCATTGCTTTGCACTAAGCATGATTGTCGTCAAGCGCAAGCCTATCAACAATAAAAAAAAAAAAAAAAAACGGGGGTGAAACGCTGTTAAATTCTTAACTAAGAATTTCTTGTCAGAGAAACCCAACACTTTATTATGATTGAATGTCGGCCATAGTACGCTCCATATAGCACACAATTGGGATGTTTCCTATGTCAAAAATACATTATTTTTAAATAAATATTAAATAGAAAGTGATTCAGTAGACGTAAATTCAACGTCTTCCGTTAGTTTCATTTTTAGTAACCATTTCAGACGGACGAAGTTGCGGGCATCAGCCAGTAAAAAAGAAAAAAGGGGAAAGTTTTGGACACGCTGCACTGGATTGGAATTGGAAAAATTCGAAATTTTTCATGTGGGTTTTCTTTCAGCCGAGTTAAACCGAGCGAGTTAGCCAGTGCTGAATAAATCAAAATAAATGAATCTGAATACCTATAACGCTTTTTGTGTGACATAAAAAAGAAATATATAAAAGCACCTTCGTCAAATAGTACCATAACATATTGAAGGTGCCATAAAATATACGGCCCTTTGAATTGAAATCGAACCCTCCAAACTAACTTCCGGGATACATCCGATAAATATTTGAGCGTGATATACAACGTATGGAAATCCAAATTGAACAGTGGTGCAGAAATAACAAGTTGCTAGATAAAAAATACAAAAAATAAAGGTTAGGTACTGCATCTTAAATTTATCATCACATTACAGCCCAAGAATCTTTTAAAGGTCCTTGTTACCGCCAGATAGATTCACAGCCAAGTTTTAATTATTTAGAACTAGCTGATGCCGCCACATACTTTAACCACGCGGACAAAGTCCACGTGGTTAAAGTTTTTTTGATTCCCGCGGAAACTCCTACATTTTCCGGGATAAAAGTACCCAATGTCCGTCCTCGGGATACAACCTATCCCTGTACTAAATTTCATCAAAATTGGTTGAACAGGTGGGCCGGGAAAGCGTAGCAGTCAGACAGACAGACACACTTCCGCATTTATAATATTAGTATGGACTAGATGATGCCCGCGACTTTAACCGCATAGATTGAGTTTTTTCATTCCCACGGGAATACCTCAATTTTGTCTGTGTTTTTGCTAAGCTTTCACGGCTCATCTGTTCAACGGATTGTGATGAAATTTCTTATAGAGGTAGGTTATATGTAGGGGAAAGACTTCTGCTACTTTTATCTAATTACGGAATTAGGTTTGTGTATTAAAAATCTCATGGTAACTCCACAGGATAGGTAATAGTACGTAACTCTTTGATTACCCAGGGTAAATGCATTCACCAGGCCCTCAACTAATACCAATGCACAAAAATTACGTCGATCCGTCATTGCTACTATTAAATGGAAACACTCTATATCCACTTATTCATCCATCATTTTTTATAAGTTTCGGACGTCAATTAGTGTACAGTATAGGTACCTAAATTGAATAAACAAATATTGATTGAAAAATAAAATAAAAACAAAAACTAAACAGGCATTAAAGCCAGTTCCAATGGCCATCGGGTCAGATAAGTTTGTGACAATTGACTTTGTGCCAATATCGTAGATACTAAATCTTTCATCTGTGATTACAAGATACTAAATCTTTTATCTGTGACTACCATCGAGGATCTAGACCAGCGTGGCCAAGTCTAGACTAGATTAAAAGATAATAAAGCCTTGTAGGTACTACATACTCCAATTTTTTTCGCCTAACACTACGTAGCAGCGTGACTGATTCAGGCAAATTGATGAAGTACTAATGATTATGACAATGGTTGCATTGATGTATTTTTACGGCGCGTCCCATGCCGACGACCTCCCTTGCAGTAGTGAGCTCTGTTGTCTTAAAGCGGAAGGTCCCTAATTCGATCCCTAATTCAACCGGCAGAGTAAATTTGGAAATTTATAGTTTCTGAATTTTCCTTAGTCTGATATGGCCGTGGCCGTTACCACCCCGACCGACAAAGACGTGCCGTTAAGCGATTAAGCGTCCAGTACAATGCCGTGTAAAAATAAGGGCTTAATATAACAGGTTAGCCTGCTACCATCTTCGACTGCATCATCATTTACCAACAGGTGAAATCGCAGTCGAAGGTCAACTTGTAGTAAATAAAAAAATACATAATTGTCTAAGAAATAGGAAAATCTTTTTTCGCAAGTAGTATTTTATATTTCCAACCAACAAAAAATTGTTGTTCTTATATTCTTTAACATTATTATTCTTGTTGTTACCGCACAATTACTTTGTTCGCTCACGAAAAAATTAAACCCTACTTAGGAAACACTCCCGCAAGCTTTGCGCAAAGCTTAATAAGCGTCAAATCTTAATTACTCTTGTAAAATAATAGTCGGCAATTAATCCGGCGCGTGTAATGACGTGAAACTTGCGAATAAGGCATGGGAAGATACGTCGCGACACGAAACGACGTGCGATGGCAACCTGATCAATACAGATGTTTGGAAGTTCAATATGATATGGCCCTGGAAAATTAGTTAATCTTACAAGATCGAGAATTGATAAACGATTGTGACCAGACATTAAAGCTTCGATACAACGCAACGGTAGCTTACAATTTAACCATGGGTGGGTGCTTGACTGATGGAATGGCTCAAAAAGGCTGGAACCTAGAGCCGTAGAGCCAGTTAATAATAAAAAGACTGATGGTTAAATGTCACGTAAGTCAAATAAATGACTATCGATACATATTAAACAAATCAGCGCGCACCAACTTGTTGCAGCAGTTAAACGAACTGTTGAGCTCACGTATTTAGGAGCCGCGGTGATGAAAAGTCGCTGCGTTGTGCCAAGTCTAACTGCTTTCGCGAGTATTTGCCATCACGCGTCGTGTTTGTCAAAGCCTTAACTCGATGTACACGTACCTAGTAATGAGACTTTGAGAAGCTGAAATGGAGGCAATTTGTTTATCGCCTGAGTTCAAGTGGTGTGGCAACATTCTTTGGAAGCGGTTTCATAGGAAAACTTTAGTATATGTGGCAGAAAGGGCTTAGATGAAATCTTATGCAAAGTAGGTTGGCGAACGTAATAAGGCTTCAGTAAACATTGGCGTTTGGCAAATGTCGGCCAAAATGTGCATAGTGTTTACGCATTGTGGCAAGTTTTTTTTTGTCAACTACAAGTTAGCCCTTGACTGCGATCACACCTGATGGTAAGTGATGATGCAGTCTAAGACGGTAGCGGGCTAACCTGTTTGAGGTATGGCAGTTATATTAAATCCATACCCCTAATCGGTTTCTATACGGCATAGTCGGAACGCTAAGCCGCTTGCCGGCACGTCTTTGCCGGTAGGGTGGTAACTAGCCACGGCCGAAGCCTCCCACCAGGCCAGACCAGAGAAAATTCAGAAATTACAAATTCCCAAATTGACTCTGCCGGGGATCGAACCCAGGACTTCCCAGGTTAAGACAACAGCGCTCATCACTGCGCCAGGGAGGTCGTCAAATCATCCGTTGATATTAAAAGCTGGTCAGCACAAGTCACAAGTTGGGCTAAAGTTTTTTTAGGATTTTGAAATAATAGTTTAATCTCAACTTTCTCACTTCCTTGTCCTCCATTCACGCCGTACAGAGCTGCTGATCTAACGTGATTTTTTTGCATGGGTAGGTATAGAAGAGAAACTTAATCCGCGCGGACGAAGTAGCAGGCCTATATTACACTTATAGATTTTTTTATGTCAATTAAATACCTATATGTTGCTCTTTTAATTGTCTCCCTATCATACCTACACACAACACACAATACATAACGTATTCTACTTCTTACACTTACTAACTAAACAGTACCTCAAGAAATATTTTATTAAATAGTGACTTTTATTTTTTTAATCTAAACCGTTTTGCAACGTTTTCACTTCCGACTTCAATTTAATGTTTTTCCAAAAAAATAATCTTCTTGAAATATTCATACACAAAATAGCAGTAATAATAGTAAAAGCCTTCACTATGGCACGGAAATCTTACCTACATTTTACCATCTGCTAATGGAATAACACTTTTGGGATTACTTTTGACGTGGTTTACGGAGAGATATTACTTGTTATGTTGAAAATTATACCTACCTTGTACCCCCATTATTCATATTTAAGATAAATGCGAAAGTGTGTCTATTTATCTGTTAGCTTTTCAGTGCTCAATTGCTGAACCTGCTTTACTTTGTACAAAATCATATCATTGAGTAATTTCAAGTTTCAAGTATTTGTAGAGTTTACATTTTCCAACGATTTGCTTACGTATAGAATTGTCTTATTTTTTATTAACTCCAGATGGAAATCATGTGCTGACAAGCCGTTGCATTTGTAGTAATAATCAAATAAAATATATTATAAATGCGAAAGTTTGGATGGATGTATGGATGTATGAATGTTTGTTACTCAGTCACGCCCGAACGGCTGAACGGATCTGGATGAAATTTGGCACAGAGATAGATTATAGTCTGGAATAACAGACAGGCTACTTTTTATCCCGGAAAACTAAGGAGTTCCCGTGGGAACAAAAAAACCTCAATCCACGCGGACGAAGTCGCGGGCATCAGCTAGTAGGTAATAATCATATCGTTTGTATGGAGTGTCAGGGGTGTGCCAACAGTCTGTAGACATTCAAGGTTCAGTGTTGAAAGCTAACTGGGACTTCTAGGTTCTAGGACCCCAGAAAGGGTAGTTTGAAATTTAAAATTTCTGAAAACTGCCGTAGCCTGTTTCCAGAGTGTGTTTTAGACTGCATCACCTCTCACCAACCACTAGTAGAGGACGCAGATAAACATGTATCGAAATAAAATAGTGAGTTATTTCTGATATATTTTCGCCAGCTTTTTAGCTAATCAGTAAACAGCTACAATGACATTTCCACTCAGCCGTTTTGTCACTAATACAAGGAAAAGTCTCGGTTTCCGACTTTTTTCCCCAAACAGTTGGCATCGTAAAAACTATTCGGAGGACGCACTTAATTACGCTGGAAGCTATCCGTCCCTTTCCTTGAACCTTGACCAATCAAGCGTAATAAATGACTATTTCTTTTCCTTGGAAGAATAGTCAGTAGACAGTAGACAACAGACAAAAAATGTTAGGAAGAAATCCATTATGTAGTATCTTGGCACGATTTAATTAGACGATTTATTATTTGTGACTAATGTTTGCCAGTTGTGACAGTGATAAGTGATGAAAAAACCGTGTTTATCGTGGGACATCTGAAGGGAGCAAAGCTTTATTTTGTCCCGCATATTTATGGGCACAATAATAAATCGCACTGCCCAGGCAAAAAGTTATGACTGCATTAATTTGTTCGTTCATTTCACTTTTTGAATTTCCAAACCAACATACTCGTAGATTTGGGGATGTTAAATGAAGCTTTGTTTGGTTTCAACTAATTAAATTCTCATTAAAACAAGTGGAACCATTGTTAAGGTGGCAGGTATGGTACGCGCGCGAGTTGAATGCAGTCGGGGCCTGAAGTGACACATACATAAGACACATACAAACATTTATATAATTTAGACGAACTAAAATATGAAATAATTCCACAATCTTGAATTTTTAGGCTATTTTAAAGAACTACACAAGACAGAAAACAAAAAAAATACTTACCATTTTATTAGATAAAGTGTTTTAAATTTTCTATATACATATAGTCCGTCAAACTTATCTGACCCGGAGACGGAGACGTCGCTAGAATATAGGTATCATACTAATATTATAAATGCGAAAGTGTGTTTGTTTGTTGGTTTGTCCTTCAATCACGCCGCAACGGAGCAACAGATCGACGTGATTTTTGGCATGGGTATAGTTTAAGACCTGGAGAGTGACATAGGTTACTATTTATCCCGGAAAATTAAGGAGATCCCGTGGGAATTAAACAGAACTTATATCACGCGAACGAAGTCGCGGGCATCTGCTAGTTAGGTATATATTGAAAATCAAATAAAAATAAAAAATTGGCAGTCATAGGGACTGCCGATAGAAGTGAAAACGAATATAAACCTTAAAACTAAGGCATTAAAGTTTAATTACGAATGTAGTATATTTATATTTAAGACCTTTTGTCTTCGTAACAACGCGAGCATTTTGGTGTTCGCGAGCATGTCGGAGCGAGGTGTCGGTGTCTTTGACGCGAATCCACAAGTTTAGCCCCTACCAAAAAGTGCTCAATGCGGCTAAAGACGTTTTCACTTCAAAACAGAAACCACATTTTGACCACCGGGTCAGATGAGTTTGACGGACTGTACAAACTAAAACGTACACTGACAGTGGACACGAAGGTACTTTTTTACACTGACATCACAACGCTGTGCGACTGTCTTGTCGCATATCTGCATTAGATCTAAGTATTTGGTATATTTATTACACTTTCTTTGTTATAACCCGAAATTGTGGTTGTTACGCAGAATTTCCTTTTAGCCGTTTACATCCGGCCCTGGTTTATTTGATTAAAAAAGTATACAAATAATATCCCAACCTAAACTAACGATTTAAAGTGAAATTTCTTGCGTGTTTGCTTTCCTAATAAAAGCCTTTTACTTTTTAGGTTGATGCTTTACAGAATTCGGCAAATAAAATCATTACTATTAACAGAACAAAGTTGCTTTGGCAAGATACGGTATATCTGGTAGAGTCAAAATATGACGTAACATAAGAAAAACTTGTATGTCCTACATGGAAAAAATAAATTGAGATTGAGAATAGAGTATTGATAAAACACGGGGACCAGTCCTGGAAAAGTCGTGCATGAAAAAAAAAGCGTTAAACTCTATCTTTCTCCCTTTAGTATAGAGACAGAGTACCTGTATATTTTTATTTTATCTAGTGTTGGGACATTTCGAATACTTCCAAGCTATGAGTATCCTCACTACTACTTACTAGCTAGCTCTCAGTATTTCAACCGGAGAGCAGCGCCGTGAGCAGTTGTGAGAGTTTTGCCTGGTGGGAGGCTTCGGCCGTGGCTAGTTACCACCCTACCGGCAAAGACGTGCCGCCAAGCGATTTAGCGTTCCGGTACGATGCCGTATAGAAACCGAATAGGGGTATGGGTTTAATATAACTGCCATGCCCCTAACAGGTTAGCCCGCTACCATCTTAGACTGCATCATCACTTACCATCAGGTGAGATCGCAGTCAAGGGCTGACTTGTAGTGGATTAAAAAAAAAAAAAAAAAAGCAAGAAGAGCAAGATATCGTAGGTTCAAATCCCACTCACGATAATCACAAATATGTATTTTTTCGCCTGGTACTACGATCTACCGGTAGGAATTTTATTTTCTTTTTAAATTATTTTTTAATCCATTAACGAGAATAACTTGTCTTACGAGGTGTCCAACGCAACCACATGGCTTGTTTTCGAGTGTAATCAATGATGTTTTATACGTAATTCCCACAGTTTACAAACGAGTTCTTTCATTATAATTATTTTATCTTGTATTACGTAAAAAGTGTAATCGTGATTCCCACGGTTTACAAAAGAACTAGTCAGTTTCTTCTATAATAATGATATTATCTTGTATTGCGTAAAAAAGTGTAATATTAACTAGAACAGTAATTTCTCGTGTGTAACAACACAACAGCGGTTACTTTAAACATACGTTAGTTAATCTAATAGAGTTCTATGACGCATTCTGTCCATTATGGAATAGGTAGTGAATATATCTAAATAAACACATTCTAAATTTAAACTCACGGTCACTCGCTTCATTTTAGTGAAGCTATTAACAGAATGGACGTTTGATTGACTACCATCCATAAATTAAAAAAAAGTATTAAGTTTTTCGGTCGCACTCTAAAATGAAATAGACTAATTGTCAAAACTAAGATTAAAGTAAAAGTCCTAAATTCACGCAGATGACGTCACGGGCATCAACCACCTGTCTTCAGAGGATCCTTGATTATTTCAGCCACATTTCCACTGGCATTGCCAGAAGGGCACACAATCTTGAAAAGATTATCATTACTGTACGCTTACTCCCAGTTTTAACATTGCAAATACGATTGATCGACGTGAGCCTTCGATCGCATTGGCGTCAAACTAAAATGAACCTTAACTGCATTGATTTAGAGCTCAATTTCGTGTATTCACAGTGAGCGCTCCAAACGGTACGTTTCGAAATTTAAATCTTTTGCACTGGATTTGTGGCTCTAAATCAATGCAATTAAGGTTCATTTTAGTTTGACGCAAATGTGATCGAACGCTCACGTCGATCAATCGTATCTGCAATGTTAAAACTGGGAGTAAGCGTACTGGAGTGGACGGCAAGAGACCTCGGGGACGTAGCCCGATGCGTTGGTCAGATCAAATGCGCACCGCTCTCGATAGCAAGGTCCACGAAGCCCTGCATGTCGCAAAAAACAGAGCAACATGGCGCGACATCGTCCACAGAAGAATCATTGGTGGAAGGGGTCACTACTCTCAGTAATGGGGAATACGACGCAAGGAGGAGAAATTAATATAGCAATAAAATATTGTATTTATTTCGAGCAGAGGTGATTGAACTAAAAACAAATAGGATTTATAGAGATTATTACTAGCCATAACTTCTATTTGTATTGGTTCTGTCTACATCAAACAATCCTTATTTATGACCGTTTATCATAGTAGCTAAATTATTTGTGATATTATATTGGTTCGAATATAAGTAAAGGCCGTTGCACACTACATCGCATCTATTAGACAATATGGAGCGATTCATCTCCAATTTTTGTTTTTTTTTGTAAAATTATTATTAATTATAATTTTAGTAGGAGGCTTCGGCCGTGGCTAATAACCACTCAACCGGCGAAGATGTGCCGCTAAGCGATATAGCGTTCCGGTACGATGCCGTGTAGAAACCAATAACTGTCCTAACAGGTTAGCCCGCTACCATCTTAGACTGCATCATTACTTACCATCAGGTGAGATCGCAGTCAAGGGCTAACTTGTAGTAGATAAAATAAAACACAAAACGCAGTTTTAGGGCGTATAAATACTACGGACTGGGGGCATACTGCTAATCGCTTAGAACAGTATTGTATTAATATTGTTGATGCTTTTGTTTCAGAATTATAGTCCTTATTTTCAAAACTGACCTGTTAACATACTATTACATATTCTGTGAAGCATTGGCCTCTGGGAAACACGTTTTTTCGACGAATAACTTTTAGACGACTTAAGTCGACGATACCGTTACAATTTTTTTCGTAAAACATAGTTTTGGCTTAAGTTTACGTCTACTTCGCAAGTCAAAGGTGCAGTAATATGACAATGTAAAGGTAAAGTCTACTACATGACACAATTTTATGACTCATCACACAATTCACCTACAAATTAGGTAAGTATACCTATTGTAAAGGTCACCTATTGTTTCCAATCAGTCATGCAGACATGATGTCATTCAATGAACCAATTTGGAAGGAAATCTATTTGGAAGTGTGTAATAATTGTCCATTAAATTATTATTAGGGATATCACACACTCAGCCGCTGGGTTCACTGCAAGAAGGACTTTTTTAGAGCACTTAGGGCAAAAACACACAACGGACAGGACATGACGAAGCGTCCGCCGCGTCCCTGAGACCATGCTTCTTGCCAAATTTCATTTGATTTATTAGCGATTGTCAAAAACTATGCCTCTTAAACAGTATCTTTTAACTGCGTGGACTTAGAAGCTTGAATTTTCACAGCTCCAAGGGGCCGTAGACCTAAGTATTTTAGAACCTTTTTAGTAGAACCTCTATGCAATTTTTTTGCTTTCTATAGGTCCAAATGAGTCAGTCAGTGAGTTAGTGAGTTAGTCAGGGCGTTTATTTTTATATTAAACAGATTGCTCTCGAAGGAAATTTGGTTTAACTTTAGTTCGTTCGAATCGAGGCCAATACGCACTAAAAGCGAACTTTTGTGACCTCGTTTATATTATGTACGCTAAAGTATGAAATGGCTTCCCAACTTTCATGTTTCCTGCAGACATGTACTGAGATTTACCGCAGACCGCCTGACCAAACATTGCCGTTTACTACGTTTTTAATTTAATTGCCTCGTTGGTATAGTGGGTAGCATGTTCGACTGTGGCCAACGAGGTCCCGGTTTCGAGTCCTGGTTTGGGCTATAACAAGGGGTTTTTCTGTCAATTTTCTGTTCCTTCGCCAGTAAGAGTAGGGGAACAGAGAGGGCACCTGTGTTTGCGCACATTCTTGTGCACTTAGTACGTCCCGTGCAGATGGCGAATCTTGGATCTTGATGTATATATATATGTAGGTATAATAGGTCTATTAAGTTTTATCTAATGCACTTACTTCCTTTTAATCTTTTCCTGTATTGTGCCATACAACCCCATACACCTTGTTCAATCCTCTCACCAAAGGCTGTCTCGTGGAGATTGCTCTGTAAGCAATAAGGCCGCCTTTTCACGCATAACTGACCTCCAACTGAGGGTTTAAGTGCGGAAACCTGCCCTGCCCAGTAGAAAGAAGAAGGCCGCCTTTGCATACTTGCGTAGTTTTTAGTTAACTGTACTTTTTGTATTCTTTCATGAGTGCAATAAAGTATTCATCTATCTATCTACCTTGGGAGAACATTCCATTATTATTCGTTTTTAGTCCTAACTCCAGGCTAGTCAGAATTTCATGACAAAAATACCCAATACATCATTTCTCAGGACCACGTCATCCGCAATAGAATTTGCTAACCACTAGCACTAGCCAATACCAACGAGACATTAAAAATGAACTAGGCCTGTCAATCGTATTGAATTGAATACGTGCTCAGTAGGTTAGTCACGTGTGACGTAGGAGTACGTTATTGAAAAAGTACGGTCACGTACCACGTACGCAAAGACTGTTCATTAAGATGGTATTGTAATATAATATTTATTTGATATTAATCTAATCTATGTGATCTCTAATCAGGTTTTTTGGTTCATATGATAATTTTATTGGAATTCTATAATTTATTTATATATTTTTATTTTGATTTAGCCTTCAGGACGAATAGCACGAAGCTACGAATAGCTACGATGCACTAAAAATACTAATAAGCTAAAAAAGAAGCTAACGGAATCTTTACAATCTATATGACTTTAACTAACGTCAATAATATGCCGTATATTTTTGTAATTTTTTGTAAATAATATTATTAGCGATAGTTTAGTTTTAAATATGCAATATTAGTTTATGCGTATTAAAATTTGTTAAATTGTGACTGAGATAAATTTAGAATTTGCTAATGGTATTTTAAGTTTAAGTTTACAAATCTAGGCATTAACTGTTTGCTAAACTCACTATGTTTTACCACTTTAATCAACATGGAAAAAGGCTTAAATCCAAAATGCTTTAGTAAATTCGTAGTTTTTCTCATAGTGTAAAAGGAGCATTAAGATTGAATCAAACTCCTAATAGTTTAAATAGGAGTTCTACATATCTGTACGTATTGCATGTATTAAATTATACCTATGACTATAATATTATACATAATATGATTTTGCCTTTAATAGTAGAGAGAATAGTAGAGTAATATGATTTATTTTCCTCGTACAAAATTAAATACGGAATTCATCTCATTCAAATGCTCTTTTCTGTCATAAATAAAATTATAATTAACAGAGCATAAATTAAATATAATCTAATAATTTTATATGGAAATGAATATGTTGAAAATAAATGAATATCATATTATAATGAAAACGTTCAAAATAACATTTGGGAAGAAGATTCCATCTAAAATTATTATGTTTCAAACATTATGAAATGCGAATTTATCTTATACATACCATAATATGGCTTCGTATACCTTTTTAACCACCGACGCAAACATCATCAGCTCTTTTCTAGTTAATGGAGGGATGTACCTATCAAGTATAGATTCAAAATAACCACTGTCATAGTGAAGTAACAGGATACCAAACGATCTGGGGGTCTACTCTCTTTCTCTCAAACGAAACTTCGCAAACGAACGAACGAAACGTTAACTCCTCTCCTACATAATATTAATTATCTCTATGCTCCTCTCTACTTCGTTTTCAGACGAAGTACGGATCCATTGACAATTTTCGTGACCGATTGGATTGAACGATTTTGTGTGGGTCTAATAACCGACTAAGTAATTACGTTCGTTTGCGAAGTTTCGTTTGAGAGAAAGAGAGTAGACCCCAGGTCCTGATCAATTCTGTCACTGTAATGACTTTGTATGTAGTTTCATATCTCTCTCAACCATGGTTGATATTACCGTACCACTTATAGGTACTAACAACTGTCATGTTAGCTGAGTCATTTTATGGGCGTCGAACCACTGTATGAATTTAAACGTTGTGATATTAGTATGGGTATTGTGTGACGTGATTAAAATTAATGATAATTTAAGCACATTAATTCAGAAGTTAAGTCAAATATAATTTGTTGATTAATTGCCCGGCGCCGTTCCGTTTCTTCAATGATGCTAATTTAATTCTGTATCTCATCTCGGTTTCTTGCCTACATCGTGAGTTTATGACAGAAATCGCACATCATATTATACGGGACGTGATTGTATTAAATATTCAGATACTTCAGTCACAGCTTCAGGGGGCTTACCGTCGCTTAAAGCCATATTGTTTTAGTATTATTTTCATTTGTGTTCTAGAATTATATTTCGTACGTTTCATTCTTCAGATATAATCCACAACGTAGTCCTTTTATTGAAGGTACTGCAACTCGCACTTATTTTAATGGTAGGGTAGATCAAAAACTCTCCAGTATCCGATGCTCCGGCCGCGTACAACGCATTCCTCATTCTTTT
Organism: Erebia ligea; assembly: GCA_917051295.2. Classification (NCBI taxonomy): domain Eukaryota; kingdom Metazoa; phylum Arthropoda; class Insecta; order Lepidoptera; family Nymphalidae; genus Erebia; species Erebia ligea. Next base: position 9,353,983 of record OU785241.1, read on the forward strand.
ATTGTGCGCAGCAACGAGCACTCACTTGTCAATATTTAAAGAAATTCAATAGGAATAACTTATTAAGCATACCTAAACGTATCGCTTAAAGTAATATTTGCGTGTCACTTAAAGTAATTTCGAATGTTTTTTATTCAAATAAACTTTTACAAGTGTTTTTGAATCATTAAGTGAATCTACCACTGGTTCGGTAGGAAAGGTCGGTAAAGTAGAAAAATAAAAGTTAAAACGATGAAATCATATTCATCTTCGAAGGAATCTCGAAAAAAATTAGGGTAAGTTTACATAAATATACTTTATTTGTGTACGGAATTCAATCAAATAACCTAGAAATGGACTTGAACGGGTACCACCTCTTTTATATATCAACTTTAAAAAAAGGATAAATATGTGAATCAATAGCATCTCTAAGCTAGCCTGGAGGGTATCACGCTGAGAGTATCACGAAGGTATAGCATGATGCTTGAAATAAGCCTGGAAGTTGACTGCGGGTACTTATTTATACTTATATCAAGTTTTAAAAGGATACATAATATGAGAATCAATAGCATCTCTAAGCTAGCCTGGAGGGTATCACGTTGAGGATATCACGAAGGTATAGCATGATGTTCAAAATAGCCTGGAGGTTGACTGCGGGTTAACACGAGGGTTCAAAACAAAACGTTAAAGTTTGTTGGATTAGAAACGTTACAATTACTATTTTAGACGACGAAACCACACAGGGTTATACCAATATGATACAATTTTCTCTTCCGGTGAAATTTCGTGATGACGTCCAGGACTTTCAGCGCTGGGTGACGGTTGGCGGCGAAGATATTCGCCACACCTTACGACAACGTTGGATCAATTTGTTAAAAACATACAGTTAAAACAAAACGAACTAGGTCTTGGAATAACTATCTACCATCAACAAAACCCTGCCTCCTACATTACACGGAAAATCATGTGAGCATAAAACTCCTAGCTCCCTGTCTTAGTGAATCATTTATGCTACTGCTAAAAGATCTCGAGACGAGACGTTTTTCGGAGAAAAACTCTCAGATACTGTAAAACCTTCAAAGACTATTGACCGTCACGGATTGCAAATCGGAAATCCCGTCCTAGGGCGACCTTCCCATAGCTGGTACATCGACAACGCGGACTATATTATATTCGGGAAAGGAGACAGGCCCTCCTCGTCTCGCCTCGGGGAGCAGCGGGGGGGCGAAGAGGACATCCGCGAGCAGCGACGGCGTATCGGCGGCCAGCGGCAACGACCACGTGACCTCCAGCCAGAGCAAGTATCTTGCATACACACAGCGAGAGATTAAGGTTCCTACAATCTAAATGCTGGTCGTATACAATATTATTTTAATAAACCAAAAATTTTGGCTGAGTGTCCGCTAGATAAGAAGTCTCGGATTGGATTTATAAATCCTAATCACCATGAGGTGATACTATTTAAAGTTATCAACTTTATGTACCTACCGTCAATGCATCTTTCATTAACATCGACCATTTAATAGCCCGCCAACCCGCATTGGAGCAGCGTGGTGGGTCAATGCTCTAATTCCCTCTCTGCTATGAGAGTGGAGGCCTGTGCCCAGCAGTGGGATGCTAATGGGCTGTAGTGGACCATTTAATATTACATTTACTTAGCTCGATTTGTGAGTTTGAGCCACAGCTAGATCAATTGATTTCTAGAATATTCTAAATCAATATAAGACTCAAAATCTAATGATATTTTAAATTTGCATTTGCAATCATTAAATAAATTTGTTACTCAAAATCATTATAAGTTTTAAGAATTATATGACAGCTTGCAAATCAATACTTTATAGCGGCTTTATGTCTACGCTATATTTGAAGAAGTCTAATTTATTTAGATACCGATCAACCCATCTCAAAGAAAATTTCGAAATAGTAATTAGATACTTACTTATGGTGAAAATTTAACTTAATGAATTTATACCAATGCCTTTACGGCTTATTATGAGCTCCGAGAATTTTCACAAAAATTATAACATAGGTATCTACTTATGTTAATAAGTATATAATACATATATATATCATATATCTTATATTTATCGTTGTACAAACAACGATATTGTTCTTAATGGTTGTACTGTGTACTGAAGGTTTACGTAACGTAACCGAGAATATTTACGTCAAACTGTTACAGTGCTGTAGGTACCTAATAAATTTTGAAAAGAACTTTTTACTATCTTTGGAACAACCCAAGTTCAGGTTATTATTATTAAGCATTAGCGTGAATCCCGCGCGGGTGCCGGCGCCAAGTCGAGCAAATTAAAACTATATCGACACGGCGGTACCATCTTTTTCTCGGAGCAACTTACGGTGAATATTATTATGTCTGCATCCTTGATTCATGGAAAAAAGAGAAGTACCTACATAATATTATTACAATTTTAAAAATAGTTACGAAGTTGGAAGGTTGGACTTGTACCGTTGAGTTTATACCAAAATCAAATATCTCGATGGTCAGAAATACCCACCTAGCATTCAAGATACATAATATAAGTATAAATCATATGAAGCTAAATTTCGGCTTTCGTTTTTAATTCTATCGGATCTTGAAGGTTGGTCACTAAGTAATAAACTAATAAGTTTCAACTAGAGTTTTTTTAGAGACGCTACTGGGTCTGGCTCGGGTACATTTTGTGATAAATGAATAACTGTAAAATGAAATCAATTACTGAGTTTTAATTTCATACTAACTTAGACCTGATGGTGGTATTTTATACATATAGGTACATATAAAATATTTCAATAAAACTGGTTATTATTAAAGTAATAATTATTAATACTAAGAAGAATTAAGCTAAGGTAAGATAGATAAATCGAATGAATGGCATTCAATACCCAATGATTTGACGTCAGAAATTCGGCAATGGTTGTAAAATATAATACTATGGTTCACTGCTTCTTATATTAAAAGTAAAGAAATTTAAGAAGCTGATGAAGAATGAGAAATTTAACAAAGATGTAGAAATAAAATAGTCTGATAAATTATACTAAATTATCTGTCAATAAGATTATAGACAAGTTAGGCAAGTTATGGTTCTATTAGCATTACACGCCAATGCCAAACGTAATTAAAACGTAATTAATATAAAGATCAAACCCAATTTCATTCAATAGCATCTTATTTTGTGCTGTTCCACTAATCTTCTAATATGTGAATGTTTAGAAAAGATAATAATATAATAGTGGCCATAACAGCCTTGGTTCCCTCTATAACAAAAAATGCTTACTTTAGATTTAATAGTTATACATTCCAAAAATAATATGATATTATGATTTTTCTCAAGGAACTCACAATGGTTTAAATAATTTGAAGAATTTTGTAAACCTGGATGCAACGTATCGAACGCGTTCATAAAATGAGGAGTACCTACCTACCCTGTACCTTTAAGACCTCTTTGGAATTTAAATGGTGGCATTACTGCCTAAACAATGATAGAGATTCATCTCAATCTTATATTGTACACTCAGTCTTATAATCTCTAATGAAATAATTTGTTATAGGTGCAGTTTAGCGTACGTAGTTATCGTTCGGTTTTTTAAGTTTACCTGGTGATGAGTTTGTAAGCATATAAACAGATTAAAAGTTTGTCGTTAAAGGAAATGTTATATAAATTAAGGCCAAACATCCCAAAGTATCTACACAGGATTCTCAGATAGTGTTATACAACACATCACTCAATGCTCGGATTACAGAGTTAATTATCTTTACAAAAGAATTTCAGAAAAGTTTTATTTTGTTAGTCTTATGTACAGAAATATTAATACCTATCGAAATATTAATATACAAACGGAAACAGTATTTTATTCTTCGATATCATTAAAGCATCTGCAGAGTGTAGGTACCAGTCAACATGATACAGTTCAACGATAGTGTAAATAGTACCTAATGTAAAATGTATAGCAACATCATGATCTGCCAAATTCGTTTAGAGACCTCCTGATAGCGTATAAATCTATTAAACCTGCACACAAACCATCAGCCAATAGGTGCTGCCACATCCCACATAGCGGCGTGGATGTGTCTAAGTTCGGCGCGTGCACCCGACACGTCGCCACCAACACGGTACCTACACGAGCTGTGCGTCTTGCTGCTCGCTTTACGTCATCAAGAAGACCGTTGGTTGGTCACTGGCTAAATTTTATAACCTTCCTAAGCGAACGAGGAACGATTGTTTTGCATAACCAGAGTGTAATGAAAAGTATCCAAATTATACTTGATTTTCATTACATCCATATTATAATATATTACTTATTATAAATAATAATTATCAAAATGATTGTAGTTTTCAATGAGGGTTAACAAATAATTAATAATATGTTTATTAATCCAAGTTACGAAATGATTCCTAGTTTTTATATTAGAACACTAAGTAATTGTTATAATACTATTCAATTAATATCCCTAATTACAAATTTTCATCTCTAAACATCTACGTTGTGGATTATATCTGAAGAATGAAACGTACGAAATATAATTGATGATTAAACGAACTTACCTGTAAGTGAAGTTCTATCCCAATTATATGAGTACGTTTCATTCGAAGATATTATATGGTCCCTCCCATCCCATAGCCCATTTCAGAAAATTTGGTAATAGGTACCGAGTACCGACTCTAAAGAATGAGGAATGCGTTGTACGCGGCCGGAGCATCGGATACTGGAGAGTTTTTGATCTACCCTACCATTAAAATAAGTGCGAGTTGCAGTACCTTCAATAAAAGGACTACGTTGTGGATTATATCTTCGAATGAAACGTACTCATATAATTGGGATAGAACTTCACTTACAGGTAAGTTCGTTTAATCATCAATTATAATCCTTATTTAAGGGACGCCAAGGTACGTGACATAGAACTTTCTTTCATTTCGAAATAATACTGCTTTGAGCGATGGTAGTAACGCCCCAGTCTTTTTTCTTTTGTTTATACTCGTACTTTTTCATCGCGTTTTGCACCTCGCACGTACTATGTGGTAATTTTCACGTAATATCATAAATTATGTAGCTTTGGAAGTTTGGATTAGCGGCTAACCTAGTGGTTTAAAGGTTGGCATACAATTCAAGAGGTTGAGGGTTCGAATCTCGGATACAATTCTAACATTTCGGAATTATGTGCGTTGCCGCGAGAACTCTTTAATTTTCCGGAATAAAAAGTAGTCTTGTCACTCTCCTACAACTATACCCATGCAAAGCAGCGGATCCAGTTGCTCTGTTCCAGCGTGATTTAGGACAAACCACCAAACAAACACACTTTCGCATTAATGATATAAGTAATTAGCATGAAGTAGGATATATGATGCTTTTATACACATTTTAGCATTACACATTTAGCTTGCATAAAAGTCCATGAAAAACGGGAAAGCAACGAGTGTTTCAGAAACATCACATAAAATCTCTTCGTATGAAACAGAAACGCTTGGCTCTGCGGATACCGCGGTATCTAAAGTAGACGATGTAGAACCGAAACGGGGTTATATGCTTTTAAAATTGGCTCCGTAAACTTTCTGAGCTGTAAAATTTTTGCTGTTTCTGTATCTTCTTTTTACCCGACTAGGGAAAAGCCAAAACGAAGGGTTATGGTTTTAGCAGTTTATGTATGTATGTATGTATGTATGTATGTATGTATGTATGTATGTTTGTATTGAATGTATGCTCGGCTGTAGCTCCTAAACCACAGACCCGATTTTGATAAATGAGGTGTCAATCGATTCGTTATAATTATTATGGTCCTGGTAAGATTACTTTTTCAGTCAAAAGTACTGTTAGGTACCCTCTATACTCATAACAAGAACGATAGACCTCACACCACAAGTATAGAAAAAAAACCGAAATCGTAAATTAGGGTTCCGTACTCATAGGGTGTCGAAATGTTTGTCAGGTGCTACCAGTTTATTTCGTGTTGTTATGACAACTTTCTTGTTATTCACTAAAATAATTTGTATTTTGTAGCGGTGCGGAACTCTTGGTACCCCTTTTCTTACTGCCATACCCCCAACAGGTTAGCCCGCTACCATCTTAGATTGCATCATTAGTTAGGTACCATCATGAGATTGCAGTCAAGGGATAACTTGCAGTGGCATAAAAAATCTAGTTACAAATGAATTTTGTGTAGAAATATATTATTACCCTTATTCATTTCATTTAACCTCAATGTATATGAATGCTAACCCTATAATATAATTTTAGTACGCAATTACAATGAAAGTTTAGTTGCATAACTTTTATCGCATCGTTTGGAATAATTTATAGAGCTAATGGCACTGGAGCAATTCCGTTAATGTTGAAGTTTTCATATCTCAAGGGTATTACCTACCATTGAATTAAATTATACGTATAGAATGCAATGATATTTATTATTTACTAGTTGAATCGTAGTTAGATATCCACGCTTACCTAAATAATCATCTCTAGTAAGCAAAGCAACTTAAATTGAACCGTAACATAATGCAAATAGGTCTACTTTTCTAATAACGCACACTGATACTTCATTACTATACTTCGCCACATGTCTTAAATAATTTATCTATCTAACTATCTATTCCTTCGAATCTGTTTTGAGGATCACATTTTAGGGTTAGGGTTTCCACCGCGAGCAGAGTAAGCTTCGTGCGGACTCCGTTTTACTTGCAGAGGAGAGCTTTCACCAACAAAGATCAAGTGGAAAGGACAAAGCGTGCAAACAGAATTTAAAAAGAGTCCAAATGAGCTCGCTCATTAAGGCAACTGTCAAAAATCTTTGTTAGTGGAAATGTAAACCTATGTTATTTAGGTACACATTCCGTTTCGGTTAGCCATTTTCCGCTTATTATTTGACCGAGCGAAGCGAAGGTCTCTGAGTCTACTTGAGTGAATTGGCACTTGTCCGTCCGTCCGTCCGTCTGTCAGAGCCTTATAACTTCTGAATTACTGTACGTAATTACTTTAAATTTACATATAATATGTAAACCGATGGCCTCCAGCCGAATATGGCTTAAAAAGTAAAAAAATCTTTATTTCAGGGGGGCTCTCATGGAAGCGAATGCGAAGTAAAATGTTTTTTATAGCGTTACATATTGCGTCATATCATTTTAAAGATAATTAGGAATAAAGACCAAAAATTTTTTTTTTTAAATTTTTACCCTAAAATTGACGTTCAATGATGTCAATAGATGGCGCTCTGTGATACCGCGAGGTCTTAGTTCAGGGCGAACCACTAGTTATATTACATTGTAATGAAAATCCCACCCGTGCGAAGCCGGGTAAGTTGGTCAGTTATTTAGTAATAGAAAACTCTTTATTAGGATCATAAGCCTATAGCGCCTGTATATATAAGCCTATTTTGTCTACACATTACGCTTAGCCATTTTCAGATTATTTCCCTTTTGTAGTGGAAACCCCGTTCAAGTCTGTAGAAATAGGTGATCCCACCCGTGCGAAGCCGGGGTAAGTTGGCCAGTTATTTAATAATAGAAGGCGGGCTATTCCAACAGAAGTGCTATTGCGTACTAAAGCGTCGACAAAGGAAATCTATTATGACCCCTGTCTGTACAGGGAATGTGCTCGAGACATAGAGCTGTTACTACTAGAGCCGTAGTATTTTACCAAACCAGCGATAATAACGTAAATGAGAAATAGTGTCTGCCTGTCTGCCTATCTGCCAGTTTGTGTGCTACGCTCTCGCATCGTCCATCAATTTTGACATTTGGTTATGTTATGTTGCATACTGGGGAAGGAATTAAGCTACTTTTTAACTTGTATACGTTTTTTTCTTCCACCTCTATGAATTCAACGGGTAAGGTAATTTTTTGACACCTGACGGCGAAAACGCACTGTGGACTGGATAGGAGAAAGCATCCGCACGAAAAATCCGCATCATTAACTTTAATATAGCTACTTTAATATAGTGAACGAAACTAGACTGAACAAAACGTCGTTCCCTTCCGACGTGGACGTTTTGCCCGGGCGGAGGAGAACGACGGTCCACAGTTTGTTTCGATCTGATGTTCCCAGTTTGCTGCTCCACAGTCTTACTCGATGTATCGGGATATTTGTACACGTAATCGACGTAAATAATATCGCGCATTAATGTCATTCCTTCAAAACGAACGTACACGAAACAACACGTGCAAAATAGTGCTTTTGGTATGATTTACGTTTAACTTGCAGCTTTTACTTACGATCTACAAATCTTTTAAACTCTCCGTTTTGAAAATTGTAAGTACTCGTACCTACATTCAATTCGTTTCTTCGGCACCTATAACTCATGCAAGAAGTTACAAGTTATTATAATTCAACAGTTAATCAATTAGTTTAGTTTTAATTTTTTTCGAGATATTTCGCCGCGGTTAATTGCCTCATCTGGTGACAGAAGGGCCGCCTCATTATTTGCGCAAAGGATCAGTCTGGCTGTCCAACGCGGAAATGCAGACACAATTTTTGTCACCATCCCACGAGGGCATGATTTATATTGTAATTAGGTTAGGCTAGCTTTAAGTTCTATTGTATTGTTTTTAATAATATAAAATAAAAATTAAACAGTCGACTCGCCCGTCTTCATAGTCATTTTATATACGGTAAGCCAACCTTATAAATAAGCAATAGCGCACGCCCGCGACTTCGTTCGCGTGGCATAAGTTTTTGATTCCCACAGGCACTCCCTAATTTTCCGGGATACAAAGAAGCCTATATGTCACTCTCCAAGTCCTCAACTATACCCATGCAAAAAATCACGTTGATCCGTTGCTCTATTTCAGCGTGATTGAAGGATAAACACTCTATTTGACGTCCTTGGGGATAGAATTTTCAAAAACTGTGAATTACGAAATTAGTGAATTTTTTCATTTCAAACCGAAATCCCAAACCCCAAGTTTCATGGCTACAGCTTGAAAAATGACGGACTTTCCTACAAACTTTCAAACCCTGTTTCAGCCCTATGGGGGTAGAATTTTCGAAAATGGCAAAACTCGTATTTCTTCATTTTGAACCGGTAGCTCAAATACCAAGTTGCATGGATATAACTTGAAAAATGACGGACTTTCATACAAACTTTCAACCCCTATTTTACCCCTTTGGGGGTGGAATTTCGAAAAATCCTTTCTTAGTGGATACCTACTCTTTACAAAGAACACACCCTCCAAATTTCATGTCTCTAGGACCAGCGGTTTAGGCTGTGCGTTGATATATAAGTCAGTCAGTCAGTCAGTCAGTGAGGACTTTGAATTTTATATATATAGATTACTAGACTAGAATATGATGGCCACAACTTCGTCCGCGAGGATTAAGGTTTATTGTTATAACTTTTTAATTTTCCGGGATAAAAAGTTGTCTTCGGATGCAACCTACTTTTGTACCAAATAACGTCAAAATCGTTTAAACAGATGGGCCGTGAAAGCGTATCAGATAGACGGATACAGACACACTCTCGCATTGAGTATAAAATGATAACTCTGTGTGTAGTATGGATTTATGGTTGTAAAGACCCATACCCATAGCGATAACAATACTGTGAAGAGGTTTTATTGAAAGAATTATTAAAATTCCCTTTTGCTTAACGTTTGTGAAATGTTAATGGGATTACGCGTAGCTATATAATCATATTAATGAAATTTATTAATGAGCACACACGCCACGTCTATATTGACTGTATAAACATCCATTATGTTAAGTAACTTTAGCGTGAAATTAATAAATTTAATGCTGTAGCACAATTGGTTATATCCTTTCATTATTTGATCAAGTGGGTATTTGACAACTAGTCAAATCAGCAAGTTTTATTCAAACGTCAAAACGCGTGCTTATTGTGGGATTTTGTATAAAATACTGAATTGTGCGTCAGAGTTCGACGCACTTTTTACTTTAATCGATAATTTAATGGTAATCCTGTGAGCGCCACTTGACGACAGCGCCGCTCGATGTTAGTGCCGCTTGCTGACTACAGATGGCGCTGAACCTGTGGCGCGGCAAAGTTGTCTATACGCGTGGTTTTCTGCCATTAATGGCGTGACGTCACAATACTGCTTTGGAATTTACATTATAGCAACTTCAAAGTCTTTAACCATTCGATACTCAGATTTGCCTTGAGTAGCAAGTGTTACAGAAAGTAGACTTATCTTTATACCTTGGTCGCGAGTGGTTATGGATCTAGTTGTTGTTATATTGTTACATTGCAATTAATTTATTATATCTTATTTGTTATTGTGTTTCTTCCTTAATAAATGGTCGAGTCTGTGTATTACATATTGTTAGTTTGCATCTTAAAACCCTATCCATCACCACACGCATGTAGGTCTATAATAATCCATACTTAATATTATAAATGCGAAAGTGTTTCTGTCTGTCTGTCCGCCTGACGCCTGTCTGACTGTCTGCTACGCTTTAACGGCGCAACTTTTCAGCCGATTTTGATAAAAGGTATAGAGATAGGTGGCATCCCGGGGAAAGAAATAGACTACTTTTTATCCCGGATAATTAAGGAGTTCCTGCGGATATAAAAAACCTTATCAACGCGGAAAATGTCACGGGCATCGACTACTTTATAAAATTAGTGTACATGAGTTGATTACCACTATCTATTTTGTTAAAACGGGTTAAATCATACACTTATTATGGTTCAATCCGTTGACCCAATCTATATTTATTAGACTTAAGGTATTAAGAGCTATTGCCTCCTGACCTTTCCCTATCAAGGGCAGACCAGAAATTAATTATCTCTGTGTAATCAACTCCCCGAGGAAAGGTTATTAACGCAAGATGTGTTTTCACCTTCTGCTAAAGATTTCAGTGACCTGATACTAATCCGAACCCGCATTTAGTAAAGGCTTGTATATACGCTAACGTGTATGTAACTCGTACGCTAATGTATCTATCAAATCGTAGAATTTGTTTTAACAACTAATCAAATCAGCAACCATTTTCAACCGACTTCAAACAAGGAGGAGGTTCTCAATTTAGCGCGTATCTTTTTTCAAACGTGAAAACGTGCGCAGAATATGATAGTATGTAAATAGAATAGGATGACATTATGACATAGAAAGACGTTCCCAACTGTATAAAACGTCGTGCTAGTGACGTCATCCAAATTCAATGCACTTTAAAATGGTTATCAAACATTAAACTAACAGGGGACGTGGATATTTTGTCTTTTGGAATATCCTCTGTTTAATATCCCTTAAAAATAATGTATTTGTGGCGTTTTATGAAATTGTGAACTGGTCAATATCATTAAATGTTTAATGTCCTAAATATAAAAAAAATAGATGGGCTACGCCCACAAATGTATTCGTGGCTGCGCCAGAACACTTTTTTCTTTCGTTTCGGCTGGGATGTGCTGATTCGGTTTTTTTTGTCATAATAATATTTAAATTCATTTATTATTTATTTCGATTTTGGCTTGCATAAAGCTTTTACGAATGTCATATAAAATTACAAATAACTCAAATAAGATTAAAAAATTACAAAAAAAAACATGACAAAAGATCATAAAAATAAAAAAAAATTAAACTTTTAAACAAGATCAAAGTAATAATATACATAATGCCATAAAATAAATAAGTTAATAGTCATGAGAAACAATCGTCAATTTGTGTTTATAATATCTACATAATATTTACATAATTTTATGTAAATATCTAAGCTTTTCTATCATCTACATACTTAGTCATCGACTCTATAATATGCCTTACTTATTAACTTATTTTTAATATACTTACTCTTTAAATTTACGATCTGGTTTTAGGACTTTCATTTTTTAGGATTCACATTTTTGGAAAATTTTCAAAGGTTTGCAAATTGAAACCCCTTTGAAAGTTTGCAAATTTTTGGTTAATAGAATTTTAATGCGTGCGCTGCCTGCGTCGGTAATTGACGAGGTTTATGTTTTTTCAAGTGTTAGGTAAATAGTAAAAGTTTGTACCAGTTCACGGGTGCGTAGATACCATAGACTTATAATATTAATGATCCATCACACAAAAGCCATCGCACTAAAACTGATAGGAAACGTTTTCATAAAACGCAGAAATAGTTGCCACTCCAATTTTGCAATTGAAATGCAGTTTTAGATAAAATCCGCTTTTATTTTTCAGCATAACTTTTAAAAACGTGCAAGCGGGAATTTTGAAAACACCTCTATATTATTATAGAGGCACACAAGAATGACAATATTCGTAGCCTTATCTACATTTAGCTGATAATAGTTAGTATACAATGCTTAAGCGTTAGTAGGTACTTAGTAGGTATTCACGACTCAACAAACTCTAAATGAACCCAAAGATTTATTACATCCAGCGGACAGATATATTTGCATATTCTGGTCAATAAAAAAATATTTTCATCCCACCATCTCGGAAAGAGTATTTTTATTCTTCGATATCTGATGGTAAAAGCCGTTATTATCCTCTAGAGGATAAAGTAAATTGAATTTAGAACATCGTGTGCACGTTAGTAAATATCACTCGTCTATGAAGTTTGTGAATTCAAAACATCATTAAAACCTATTTACTTGTACCTCTATGGTGCCGAATTTCCATACAATCGTTTTTAATTTGTTAAAAACTCACACTCGTAACCTTCTTGGTGTACTTCTTTAATTTGCTTTGCGCGCACCATTTTCTTTCACGTCTGTTTAAAATTAAGACCGATTAAAAACAAGAAAATTGAAAATAAGTGAAAAACCTAAAATGAGTGATTCTAGTGACGAAGAAATTAACAGAATTGAATTTAATCTTGTGTTTTTTTTTTGCATTTAGTCATTTCCTCGCTGAGATGGGATGAAAAGTTACCTTGTGATTTTTTTTGCATTTAGTCATTTCCTCGCTGAGGTGGGATGAAAAGTTACGTGTTGCACTCGAGTGAAAAGATTTTTCACCTCGTGCTCTTTTGATTCCCTCGCTGACGCTCAGGATTCTAATTTTTGAATCACTCGCTCCGCTCGTGATTCAATTTTAGAATCCTTCGCTTGCTCGGTCATCAAAATTGAGCACGCGGTTAAAAAACAACTTTTCACTCTTGTATAACAAATAACTATTAAACCAGCCAACTATTAATTGAATAATGAAACTAAAGTGTATTTTTCTTCTTTGCAGACTAAAAACTCGGAGTGAAAACAAACTTGGTGATAACAAAACAGTACTATGACTTGACAATCACGTACACAAAGTTTTACCGAACATGACGTGTCCTTTCCGCCGCGCCTCGTCGCAGCACCAATTTGCAAATGGCGGCAGTTCCGGCAAAAAGCCGGAGTTTCGGTCCCGGCAATCGTCAGTCCACCTTCCGGGCCCGGAAGAGGAGGATGGGGAGAATAGCGCCCTCACGCTGAAACACCTGAGTGAGGCGTTAAAACTCCTCACGGCACCGTCGGTGAGTATTTGTAGAAATAATATTACTATCTATGTAAGGATTATTATCCTGTCGTCGTAAATGGAAAGCGGAACAACGTTAGGAGAGATAAATGTACGGGTTTCCTACGTTCCTCAAAGACTTTCTAATTTACGACATTTTTGCGTGCGATGTTATAGTTATTTATGCAACAGTTGTGTAATAAGGGGTATTAAAACACAAATACGCGTCGTGTGATAATAGTATCATATGAGTGTTTTAATACCTAATTATCTAATTATCAACTGTTGCATACAAGACTTTATCTACACTCATAATATGAATCCTCTTTAACAGATTCTGAAATAGTTAGCTTACTGCAGTCCTAGTAACCTAATATCATCAAAACTCAAAACTTGAATCGCTCATTTTTTTGTTAATTTTTAATTTTTTTAATTTTTTTTTAATTTTTTTTTTAAATTTTTTTTAAATTTTTTTTTAAATTCATTTTTTTTTTTTTTAATTTTTTTTTTGTTAACAAAACAAAAAAAAACGAAGAAAAATGGCGGGGAAAATTCTAATAACCTACTTTTTTTTACAGCGCGCGGCGTTCTGGTAGTGAAACGCGCGTGTATGACAATGTTCTTTTTTTGAAATTCGTACAGATGTTCTTTTTTTGTAATTCATACAGATACCACGCATCGAGCAGATGTGGCTGTCTGTTGAGTAAACCCTTTGCGCAGAGGGGATCGAAAAAAAAAGGGGATGTTGTAATGAAATTCAGTACAACATTACATCACCCGTTTGGATGATGTAATGGTTATTAGGACATTGGGTGTTTTAATGTTGGCAATTAGCTAACTGTTTCAGAACCTGTTAAAGAGGATTTACATCTCTCATATTCGGTAAGTAGGTCCTTATTACCCCCAAATGGAGCTTGTAGGTGACCAATTAGCGCTCTGGGGTAATAATGTAGCTAGAAAAGCCCTAGGGCGGTAAGTAATTAAAAAAAGTATGATGGTTAGATGTACGCGAACTTTTTGAAAGAGTGAAGAGTTTTTTTTTAATTACTTACCGCCCTAGGGCTTTTCTAGCTACATTATTACCCTAGAGCGCTAATTGGTCACCTACAAGCTCCATTTGGGGGTAATAAGGACCTACTTTACCTCACAATCGAGATGTAAAGCAGAGTAGTTAGCTCGGGTGTAAGCATCAATTGCACCCTCGAACTATAGGCGCCCTCCCTGCGCTTGTGCGCCTAAATATCTCGGGCTGCAATTGATGCCTTACAACCCTTGGCTACTAATCTACTATTACATCTCTCATATTCGGTAAGTAGGTCCTTATTACCCCCAAATGGAGCTTGTAGGTGACCAATTAGCGCTCTAGGGTAATAATGTAGCTAGAAAAACCCTAGGGCGGTAAGTAATTAAAAAAAGTATGATGGTTAGATGTACGCGAACTTTTTGAAAGAGTGAAGAGTTTTTTTTTAAATTACTTACCGCCCTTGGGCTTTTCTAGCTACATTATTACCCTAGAGCGCTAATTGGTCACCTACAAGCTCCATTTGGGGGTAATAAGGACCTACTTTACCTCACAATCGAGATGTAAAGCAGAGTAGTTAGCTCGGGTGTAAGCATCAATTGCACCCTCGAACTATAGGCGCCCTCCCTGCGCTCGTGCGCCTAAATATCTCGGGCTGCAATTGATGCCTTACAGCCCTTGGCTACTAATCTACTATTATAGCATGGGAGTAGATAAAAAAAATTACTATATTGCCGGCAACTTACCGGAGTATCAGTCCCGGCAATCGTCAGTCCACCAACAAGCATTCATAAAAATTGCAAAGTCTATTGTGTGTTAAGGCTCTTATACTTACGTACGTTTACGAAGTTATCTAGTGTTGGTAAAAGATAAGACGATCTTTGTGGGAAATGGAAGAATCCCCAGAGATGTGTATCTTTGAGTCCTACCTCAAGATAACTTATCTTTTGTTTTTCAAAGAGTCAAAGAAAAATAAATTCAAGGTGCCCTAACTCCCCTAGCGGTTCCGTCGTGGACTTAACAATGATCCTTCATATTAGAAGGAAAAACACTATGGACAATTTTTTTGACGGCCGGAGAAAACGTCCGCGTGTGCTCTTTTAAATGAAGCTGCATTGACTACTGTGACAGGACTAAACGTGTATCTCATACGAAGCAGGTGTTTTGTGCGGATGATTTGTCAATCCTGTGTACGATACTCGCGAGCGTACGAGGCGGACGTGTCGCATAATATTTTTATAACGTTTATTACCGAAATCAATGTAATTTCATCCTAACTACCATCGCACAAGTTCGTAAAGTGAATATAAAAACTGTGTGAGTTAAGTCCATCCTGTTCTACGCTTAATCAATCTGGACACCGGTAAGCCCTCCTCACCCCCTCGGGTAAAAGAGACGGGCTCTGATTTTTCGTCCCGTACCGATAGCGGCTATCGGAACTCACTGAAGTAAACATGGACTTAGTACGCTCACCTACTGGAAGTGGCAAGAACATGGAACGCAGTGGATCTCAACCGAATTTAACATCTATAAATGTCCCAGGTATGGCCACTTTAGACTTACCCTCAATTACGGTCCGCAATAAGCGTAAATATTGCCCTGACACTGAAGTTACCAATCAGCTATCAGAGATACAGACAAAAATGGCCGAGATGATGGCACTTTTGTCCTCATCAATAAATGAACAAAAAGAAAGCTCAAACAAAATTAAAAATGATATTGCAACCATAAAAGATGAAATGTCCGAAATAAAAAGCAGTATATGCAAAACTGAAAATACATTAATAACCATAACCACAGAGCATGAAAAAATTAAAACTGACTTCCAAAACATCACTAGTGCTGCTCATACAATGGAAATGAAAATCGCCTCCCTAGAATGTGATCTGCGAAAATTAAAAACTTCACCGGAATTATCTAGAACTGATGCAGCATCATATGAAAATATGTTGGCCGAAATCACCGATCAAACACTAAGGAAGAAAAATATAATATTCACTGGCATACCAGAACCACAATCCACAGACTTCAGAGAGCGACAGAATCAGGACAAAGATGAAGTATCAAAAATTATTAAAACTATATTCAAAAAATGCCCTGAACCCACTAAAATCATAAGAATCGGAAAATATAAACCTAATCAAAATCGAGCGATTAAAGCATGCTTTGAATCAGAGCAATCGGTACAGTTAATACTACGAAGCCGAAATAAATTGAAGAGTGATACAGTCACAATCTTTTCGGATCAAACACCATTCCAGCAAGCGCGATTTAAAAATCTTAAAGAAGAGCTTAAACATCGGACTGCAAACGGGGAGGACAACCTAAAAATCAAATATGTCAAAGGCGTACCTAAAATTGTTAGCTCTCTTCCAAAAAACTTCATGTCATAAGTAACTACAAAGTAAAAAAAGATCATAGTACCACCTACCAGGTTCTTAACAATTATAACAGTATTACAACGAATAACAAATCACTCAAGTGTCTATATGCTAATGCGCGAAGCATAGTTAAGCCTGGGAAAATTGACGAGTTACGGTGTGTGGTGAGCTCCTTTAAAACAGTCTTGCATCTTATAATACTAACAGAAACTTGGATTAAAAGTGATGAAGAGGCCAAAAGATTATGCATACCAGGTTACACTCACTACTATCAATATAGACAAAATACCATTGGCGGAGGAGTCTCGATTTTTGCCAATAATAACTTAAAACATAATTTTATTGAAGAACTCTCACAAGATGATAATCACTACCTATGGATTCACTTGGATAAATTATCTGTAGACATCGGAGTTATATATAAACCTGGGCGGACAAATGTAAAAAACTTCCTGGATACTTTCTCAACACAACTGAATCGCAGAAAACGAGCAGTGGTATTTGGAGACTTTAACCTAGATTTATTGGTCCCCGACAGTTTAGTGGAAGAATACAGAGATACACTTAAAGAAAACGGTTTCAAAATAATCAACAAAATTGATACTGAACACTGTACTCGCGAAACATCACAAAAAAAGAGCTTACTAGACCATGTTTCTACTAATCTTAAGGGACACCGATTTCATATGGCTGTCATTGAATCCTCAATGTCAGACCATAAACAGATTTATTTCGAAATAGACCAATATCAACCGGAACTAAAACAAAAAATACAATATGAAGCTACTGACTACTCTAAACTCAATGAATTGGTACAAAAGAAAGATAGCGATAACGACGACTACGTAAAATTTGAAAGAAGAATTATAAAGACTATACAACAGTGTAAAGTTAACAAGACAAAAATATTAAATCCCCCGAAGCAAGACTGGGTAAACAAAAGCATACTGAATAAAATTAACCAAAAGAATATCCTCTGGAACAAACACAAAGCCAATCCAAAAGATGAAGAAATAGAGAAGAAGTTTGTAAAGGAAAGAAATAAGGTACTAGAAGAAATACAGACTATGAAAAGTGGCTACTATCTCAAGCGATTTTCTGAATGTAACAACAAACCTAGAAAAATGTGGAACCTTATAGACAGTCTGAGTAACAATAAGATAAAAGATGTCTCGATACCAGCTAAACTAAAAAAAGGGGACAAGGAATTGAACGATGTAAAGGAAATTGCTGAATATTTCAATGAATTTTTCTCTACTGTGGGTTCACTACTAGCGGAAAATATAGATGTAAAGTACCATAATGACAAAATCTATACCAATGCAACACCTAACGTCAGTCACCCTAATTTTGGTCTTAATAAACTAAATTTAACAACACCAAAGGAAATTATTAAAATAATAGATAATCTCGACAGCAATACTAGTGCAGGCATTGATAACATCAATACTAAGATAATTAAATGCATTAAATTTTCCGTAGCTGATGAACTAACTCGATGCGTAAATACGTGTATGGAAAATGGTAGTTTTCCTACGTCCCTTAAAATAGCCAAAGTGACCCCTATATATAAGTCTGGAACAAAATCTGATCCTGGCAATTATCGCCCTATTTCCGTGCTGCCGGTAATGTCAAAAATTTTCGAGAAAATTATATACAATCGTCTAGAATCTTACTTGACTTCCATTAACTTTTTGTATCCTAAGCAATATGGATTTAGAGCTATGTCTAATACATTATCTGCCACTGTTGATCTAGTAACCAAAATAAAAAACAATATAGATGAAAAGAAAATAGCGCTTGGTATATTTATAGATCTTAAAAAAGCATTTGACACGGTCAGCCATCAAATTCTTCTCAACAAATTAAAGGATATAGGCATCACCGATACAGCGTACAAAATTTTTGAATCATATTTAAATGATCGCTCCCAAGTTGTTAAGATTGGGTCATATCAAAGCTCTCAAAGACTTATAAATTATGGAGTTCCTCAAGGCTCTATCCTTGGATCTATATTGTTTTTGATATATATAAATAATATAAGTAAACTACAACTTAAAGGCGAATTGTTGCTTTACGCCGATGACACCACTCTTTTTTACTACGGCAATAAAATTGAAAGCTTAATCCACGATGCACAAAATGACTTAAATTTACTTAATATCTGGTTTCAATGTAACCTTCTGACTCTCAATGTCAGCAAAACTCATTATGTAATATTCGCAGCTAAAAACAAAAAAATTAACGACTTTGAACCACTAAAAATCAATAATACAATTATCAATAGATCAGATTGTGAAAAATATTTAGGTCTAACTTTAGACAATAAACTTACGTGGAAACCACATATTAAAAATATAAAAAAGAAATTAACATCTCTTACTGGAGTCCTCCGCTCCATAGTACGCTGCTTGCCCCGTAAAGTCCGCTACATAATCTACAACTCACTTGTCAAGCCACACATAGATTACCTAATCCAAGTCTGGGGCTCAGCAGCTAATACTAATCTTAAAATCTTACAAATCGCACAAAATAAATTAATAAAAGTACTATTTAATTACGACTTTTTAAGCTCAACAGAGAAAATATATAAAGAAACAAAATTAATGAACATAACGAATACTTACAAATACTACACATGCATTTTAATAAGAAAAATTTTGTCAAAAGAAATACATACAAGCATTACTTTCAATACTAAAAATAAATACCCACAATTAAAACGTTTAAGAAGCGCAAACAACATAATATTAAGACCACCAAGAACTAAATATGGCCAAAGAAATATTACATTTGAAAGTGCACAGTTATATAACAAACTGCCTAAGGATATTAAAGAATGTAAAAGCATGCACACTTTCAAAAAATTACTTAAAATTTACCTATCCAACAAAACTTAAATAAAAATAAAATTTAACAATTTTTTACGTAAGTCACTTCTAGTTCAGATTTATCTACGTTCACACAGCTCCGTGGCAAACTATCCGTGTATGCGTTGGTATGTTTTTTGTTAGGATCGTAGGCTACCCTCACTATAAATTGATTATTATAATATATAGAAAGAAACCAATATTTTGCATGGAATTGTCCTCTAAAAGCTAATTAATATTATTCCTTACCTTGTACGCTCAAAATGTTATTTAATCTAGTTAGCCTGTAAGTTTCATATAAGTGAATTGTGAATTCTTTTGAAACAATAAACATCTTAAACCAGAAACCAGTTATAAAGCATCAAAGTGCTCGAATTTATTTGAGTTTAATTTAATAAACAAGCAGCACGTATTAATTAAAAAACTGTAACCTTGACTACGGAATAATTTCAGAGACGTCTTCTTTTTTGGATGTGAGATTCTTCTTGTAATATCGATTTTAATCTTGTAGTTGGCGCTGCTAGACGTAACAAATAAAAGTTTTGCTAAACATTGTGAGTGAAAATTTCAACAACATTCTACCCTGCAATAAACTACTTACTTACACTGTCTAAGCCGAACAAACATAATGCTGTACTTTATTGCACTGCTATTGTGTCGTGGTTTTTTATTGGACTAGTTAGCTGATGCCCGCGACTTCGTCCGCGTGGATTGAGGTTTATTTGTTCCCGTGGAATTATTTTCCGGAATAAAAAGTAGCCTATGTGTTATGCCAGGCTATAATCAATCTCTATGCCAAATTCCGTCCATTGCGAGTTCTGGCATGATTGAGTAACAAACATACATCGCATCCTTTCGCATTTATATTATTAGTATACCTAGATGTTGTCAAGTCTGCATGCAATTCCTACGGATTTTCAGGGTGCCTTTTTGTAAAGCGAAGCTGAGCGGACCTGTATAAAACAGAGTAATAAGATTATTGGTAGAAAATCGTGTTTTTATTTATTCTGATCTTGATCTTCACGCGGGCATGATTTATATAGTAGGTAATTAGGTTAAGGCTAGCTAGCTTTGTTCTGTTGTATTATTTTCAATTAAAAAAAAAACTTGTGGGTCGCAATGAATTTAGATAAAGGTCCAAAAGTATAAAGGTAAGTGTAACGGCTTACCTTAACTGTTATTGGCGTTGAACGTATAGTTTTAAATGGCGGCTAAATAGTCAGATAAAGTTGATTTTTCAACTCTCACAGCGAAATCACATTAGGGACAGGGCAATACGTCTGCGGGAAATATCCGCGTCGGTGAGAACGATGTTTTATGCTGCCGCGTTAGTGTGTGCAGCTACATATAAAAGTGAGTTGCGCTGACTTCTTGTTTGCCAGATTTATAGTTTTCGTCCCTGTAGTGAATTTTTTGCTCTTATTAAAACTGATCCGTGCCCACTCATTTAATAGAATTGTATTTCTAGGAAGAGAAACACTAAGCCTTTTGCACACTCGTGGCGGTTTGTTTATAAGCTTCCCTCATATAGGAGCTACAAAACTAACTTTATTAAAGTTTTTAACAATAGATACAGCCGTTTAAAATCAAATAACTTGGTGACCATTGTTTCTGGCTGTTAGAGTTAGGTATACTTGTGTTTTATAAAGTCTGTTGCATGGTAGAATGTCATCAACAATTTCGCGAGCTGTGTTTTAATTCGAATGATCCTCTGCTTATATTATTGTTATCTTCAAATCAAGAGTGAATAGGTATCTTCTATAGGCAAGCGCGCTCTACCTAAGGCTGCATCACTACGTACGTACGTGTGTAGTTTGGCGAGAAACAAAATTTTGTATTTTGTTTGTGCATTTCATAAAATAAATAAATTAAAAAAAACTACTTGCCAGCAAGTTTGATTGCAGACAAGCGCTAGTCTATATCTAAGGAGACGCGATGCGACTTGGTTGGTCCACTCCACTCTTTAGGTGGGCAATGTGCCTAAATCTAAGGCTAGGTACTGGAAACAGTGGGTTAGAGCTGAGTCTCCAAGTCAATTTTACGTATGTACTGTAGTGCACAAGCGTGTGTACACACACAAGATTCCGTAAGGCCCACTTACCTCATCGATTTGCATATTATACAGGCTGGCCAAATTAGTGACGTCCAAAGAAAAAATTTAGTATCCTCGTACTTAGACCTATCAGAAAATACCCCCTATATTATGTTTTGTTACGATTTTTGGTAGTTTTCGAGTTATAATCTTTTTAAGTTTTCTTGTACTTATTATTGTATGCAAAGTAGCACACTTTATAGCAAGCATGTTTACAAAAAAAAAATTCGGAAAAAAATACTAAATAAAAAGAAAAAAATTTAACACTCCCTCCCTCAGAAATCTCACGAAAAAAATTATAACTCGAAAGAGTTATAATTTTTTTTACTTACTTACTTACTTATTTACAATTTGCACTACTTGCATACAATAATAACTTGGTACTTTGCATACAATAATAAGTACAAGAAAAGTAGTTTTCACTACCAAAAATCGCTGAACATACATAGGGTATTTTCTAATAGGTCTAGGTACGAGGAATCTAAATTTTTTGTTTGGACGTCACTAAATAGTGACGTACAAATAAATAATTTAACCCCCCGGGGGCCCAAACCCGGCTATACAGGATGGCCCGTATAAGCCCAGGGTTTGGAAATTTATGGGGAGTAAAATCAAACTTTCTCCGTTACGTTATTGGCTTTATGTTTCCATGGTGACACTTGTTTATGTTTCCATGACTATGTAATGTATTTTGATGAATATAAATTATATAAATAAATGTATCAAGCATGCTTTCAGTAATATAAAAAATGCGTTCATTTAATAATCTATATATTTTATAATCGTTCGTATAGAGTATCAGTAGTCCAGTCGTATGTCGGAGGTCAGCACAAACAATTTTTTTTTTGATAAGTTTACTATGGGCTTGACATTAATAGAACAGGTACCTATACAAAATGTGACTTAAACATGTTTAACAGCTCGATGGTACAGCTCCACCAACTTATCAGGCCAAAATTGGAACAATTTTTTATGGCTGTTTAGTTTTGTTTTTATTTCATTTTTAAATTTATTAGGAACTAGATGATGCCCGCGACTTCGTCCGCGTGGATTAAGGTTTTTTGATTCCCGCGGGAACTCCTTAATTTTCCGGGATAAAAAGCCTATGTCCTTCCCCGGGATATAAACTACCTCTGTACACAATTTCAGCAAAATCGGTTGAAAAGATGGGCCGGGAAAGCGTAGCAGACAGACAGACAGACAGACAGACGGACAGACAGACAGACACACTTTCGCATTTATAATATTAGTATGGACACATAATGTGATAACAGCGACGCTTTCGCCGGGTCAAATAAGTTTCTGGGGCTATACGGTAAATCCAACACGACCATAAACAAATCAGGTGCAGGAACAACGGTTTTATGTGGGGTTAAATATCACCAATTACCTAAGTCCGGTCTAAGACTGAGAATTTTTTGCCAGAGAAGCCTAATGCTGAATTATATTCAATTCAAACCCGGGTACTCCGGTACTCGTCATCTAATGTTAGACAGATGACGAGTTGGTCCAGTGAGACCAACGAGGCAGTTAAACATACAAGGACCGACGACCTCCCTGGCGCAGTGTTGAGCGCTATTGTCATAACGTGCGGAGGTCCGGGGTTCGATCTCCGGCAGGGCCAATTTGGGAATTTATAATTTCTGAATTTGCCCTGGTCTGACCTGGTGGGAGGCTGCGGCCGTGGCTAGTTATCACCCTACAGGCAAAGACGTGCCGCATAGCTATTTAGCGTTCCTGTACGATGTCTTGTAGAAACCGATTAGGGGTATGGGTTAATTATAACTGCCATGCCCCTACCAGGTTAGTCCGCTATACTATCTTATACTGCATCATCACTTACCATCAGGTGATATCGCAGTCCAGGGCTAGCTTTTAGTGGATAAAAAAAGGTACTTATTACTCAGTCTATAGTAATTACAGATACGGTAGACGCAGAAGCGGTAGTTACTATGAAACATTAACATTAATGGGTATCAATATACTCGTAGATAGGTAGCTGGCAGGTTTTATGTTTATTTTTATTGTTATGTCCGTAAACGTAGCCGGATATCCGCTTCCATTGTGCTATAAATGGTTCCAATGGCGTAGCGTTCCGAAACTTTCATGTCGGCAAAAATATTAATATTTTAATTTTATTTTCTCATGCAAAATAGGAATTACTATTACTCTGTTTATTTGATATCAACAATAATAATTGAAATATTTACGAAAAATAACCTACTACAAAAAATCTATAACATTTATGTATACAAAAATTAAACATAAATACAAAAACGAGCCAAGAGCAAGACTTTATTGCGCCGTTAAAATTTTGTAAAGGAATCCTGTCAAAATATCAAATTGATTTGTCAGTTAAGGTTTTATTGATTTTTGTTAAATTATGATGTTAAATCGATCGATTTATTGTCCCTAAATCGATTGTTAAACAGGCCATTAATCTAAGAAAGTAATTGACTCAGCACGGAATTTTCGAAAAACCTAAAACCACAAGGACGGAATCGCAGTCAGGAAGTATTCTGTAATAGAATATTTAGATCGATTCAATAAGCCATCACCTAGCTTCACGTAGCGTGCTAGTGCTATACGCGAGATTGGAAATCGGTTTTGTCGTTCCGTGTCCGTAAAACGAGCCAAGAGTGCCAAGAGCAAGACTTTATTGGGCCGTTAAAAATATAAGGCGGCCCGTAAAACCTTTGTCGCGTTTAATATCGTTCGGAATGAAACATGAATCAATTGGGTACACGACATTTTTTCATTGCTAATAGATTTTTAATTCTAGGTCCGAGTATACTTAAATACTTTTAGTAAATTTTTGATTTGAATCACGTTGCCGTGTAGAAACCGACTGAGGGTTTGGGTTTAATTTAGGTAACTGATATACCTACCATACCCCTAACAGGCTAGCCCGCTACCATCTTAGACTGCATCGTCACTTACCATCAGGTGAGATCGCAGTCAAGGGCTAACTTGTAGTAGAATAAAAAAAAACATTAAGTAATTAAACATCACTTGCTTTAACGGTGATGGAAAACTTCGCGAGGAAATCTGCATATTCAAGAATGTTCTCAAAGATGTATAAACTCTGCCAATCTTTCTCATTTTGAGAGGAGATTCAGTGATGTGGACGGCAACGGTCGGCTGAAATGATGATGATGATGACGATAATATGTCACTTTTACTAGAAGTCATGGTAATTGTGAAGTAATACTAGAGAATAGCATAGCTCTTTCCCCTAATTTCAAATTTGTTTATTTGTCTCATTTCGAAATGCATTCAATCTAATAAATAGTTTTGGTATTTCAACCGTTATTTCAACGTACAGTCGACGTCAAAATTGCATATAGAATAAGCAAATAAGTTGCTTTGCATGCGGTCAGACACCCACACACTTGCAGTAGTATAATATAAGTCGTTCAGCTTGTAGGTATTGTAATAGCCGAGTAATATCGATAATTTCACACCTCAAGTAAGTGAGCTCAATGGCGAGGTGTGGAACTACTTGGATTGCACACCGCAACTGTTGCTGGTTCAAACCTCGACCCCGTGTAAGTTTTTTTTACTTTTTTTATTTGATGACTGATATTTTTATACCAGCAATAGCATATGCGGGTAGTTTAAAAAATCTCTGAACAGATATGGCCACTGAGTACTGACGGAGACGGAAGATTTGACACTTGTTAGTCGTTATTAGCAAATACTACAAAATTATTATAATTTACTAAGTTTTGCTGTTTCTTATCTTCAACAATAATGCAGGCTTATATTAATATGCAGAAGAGGATGCATATTATTGAGCTAAATAATATCGGATACAATATACTTAGCTCAAATTTGCAATGAAACTGGTTTCACTGTGAGTATTGTTTTTATTGTTAAAAAATGTGTGTTCATAAACTTAGGATTAGTTACATAACGTTTTATTAGTAAATATCTAGACAAGATACTTAGTAGTTTCAAAAGTGTTTATTTTAATCTCGCTGTTTGGTTTTTAGTGGACAACCAAGTGTTGGGTGTCGCATCCTGACGAAGAGAGTAATGCTTCACAACGAAGACATAATATTATAGATGAACAATATGAGAAAAATATCTGCATACCAACTGTCGAGTTCGCGAACATGTTCGATACTTAAACACCAGCGCCAAAGCTGCGCATTATAACACATGGAAGTGATGTCCAGCTGTTGATGTGCCACAACTATCATTTGTGCATGATAATTGTTGTCCTGTGCATCGATCACATATAGTGCGTAATTGGTTTAATCAAAACCCAGACAACAGTTATTCCCTGGCCAGTAAGATCACCAAACTTAAATCATAGAGAATATTATGAGGTTTGATGGTGCAAACTGGTGGGTTATGTGAAATGAAAAGACTGCAGAGGAAACGAAGGCTCACTGTATGGAATTATGGGAGAATATATTTAGAATAACGGATATCTATCCTAATATTACAAACGGATTCACCCGGCGGCGCTTGCTTGATGTTATTGAAAAAAGTGGAGGTTTTATTGAATAGTAATACTTTTAAAGCTACATAAAATTTAATTTTTAAGGCTTTAAATATGAAACATAACGTTTATTCTTTTCCTAACTTGTAATAATTATTATTAGTATATCTTATCAAAATTAACAGACAAAAAAGCAGCGCCGCCCTTTGCTTACTAGATTTTTAAGGTTTAGCTTCAATTTTCTTTTCTTTATGAAAACGATTACTTAAGCTATAACCTTAAAAAATGATAGAAAAAGTAGCTGAAGTTATTTATTACTTTTGAGAAAATGTAACATGATAACAATGAAAATAAATGAAAATAAAGTCGATTATCTAATAAAAAGTGTTTCTTCCAATTTATTTTGTTTGTTTTATTACTTATTGACTCATAATAAGCAATAATTGACACCACTAACATAGTTATAGCTTTCCTCCCAAAATAACTAACTTTGTCCTTAAGTATTATCTTGTTATAATTAATGTTTGCGTTTATAAATGGAAATAAAGATATATTATAATAAAGAATAACAAACAGACACAAAACACATAAACAAAACATAAATTTTGTTTGTATTCAAAACAAAATAAAAACTGCTGTAAGAGATTCGAACCTAGGTCATATGATGCGTCGTAACTCGTATACCAACTATATTATCACGACACTGGGAGTGGTTACTGTAAAGTGATGAAATAAACAATCAGAATAGACAAGGTGATTGAATAGGAATATTTAGAACCTAATGCTAATGACATAAGGTTGATATTGTTGACAGTTTATGGTAATGCAGGTAGTATTGAACTGAAATCGTTTGAACCTTACGGTGTTGATTTAAGGTTGATAATATTATTGACAGTTTATGTTTATCAGTGTGAGTGAGCACGGAGTTATTCACAGCATTGCTTGCAAGCGGTTTTAGCCTTAGAGCTATGTATGGACTTTTGCAGTCGACTGTACATTAACCTATTTGACTTATTGTAGACCAAGGCAATCATACAACGAGACTTCCTTTATAAGCTTACGATATTGTACCTACGGTGTATTTGCCAACTTTTGATTGTTAAACCTTGTTCACATAGAAGGTAAATGTTGGTACACGCTTAACCTACAGGTAAGCCATGTAAGTACGTCTTTTGTAATTGGTTGTAGGTACTAAAAGGCTTAAGGGTAATATGGGTTACATCGGAACGTACGTACTTACTTATAATCATAACAGTAACAATTTAGTAGGAACTTTCGTGCCGTAATCATGAGTACTCATTAGACTTTAGGCGGGTAGGAAATTTTAAAGATGACATAATAATAATTAAGTTTGTTTAAATGCGAAAATATTCTAAGTATTATTACCATACAATACTTAAATTAGAAGTTTTCTCAGAATGGTAGTAGGTATATTTGTATACAGTCTCGACATGAAATTAACTGTGTTGTAACCATGTTTTCTTTGTTTAAAGTGCTCTAGCTCTAACTCTATAGTTGAAAGGCTGATGGATGACTCACAAAGCGGTATGGTCTATTAGGAGCAGACGCTGAAGTGAATTGTGAGCAAGAATTGTTGTATATACGCCACCATTTGTTTTTACATTCTTTTATGATCTTTGTTTTAAGTATGTTGTGTTCTTGGAGTCGAATGTCTGTGATGTCAGAGATTAACCATTTAGGTTTTATAGAGTGTGCGCAAACACATATGCACAGAAAATCCGACATCATCGGAGAAAGATCTGACGCAGAACCGACGGATTAACGTGCTCTCCGAGACACGGGGAGGTGACCGCTAACTTCGGGTTCTAGCCTACTGAGAATTTCTAAGATTTGGCAGACGAAATAAAATCAACAATAATTGATACATTTCAGTTTGCTTTATTTTTATAGGAACATATTTTTATTTTTATTTAAAATTAATTTTTATTTCTATTTAAAATTCATTTTTTTGAGTAAAAATGATACCTACGCACGCAAACAGATCAAGCAATTTTGGGTTTTACAACTCATGCATTACGTATTTCTTATAAAGTTTTAAGAAAAGGAAGATTGATTTTTAAATCGCCTGCTACTATCAATCATTCGTGAAATTAGCTACCTACGTTTTATGGTTGGAAATCAAAAGCGCTTTCTAAAATAGATGTCTATTAATAGAAGGGCCCTTTGCGTAAAAAGTTTACCATTAGTAAAGTTTGTTTGTTTAAACTGAACGAGATGAAAGGATGATGGATTAGCCGAACTTACATAAAAGAGAATGGGAAAGTTTTAGGCGTGTTGGCGAAAAGTACAAAGGGCTACGTTTAACCCATAAAATCACGTAGGTAGAAAATAAAAATATCTCTAAACTTTAGTTAATAATAACCAGCATATATTTTGCTAATCCCCTTTTAAAATTATTAAATAAATACCTAAAGTAATTTTCAGTTTTCACGTCGTCGCGTCGATAAATTAAAAAAAAAAATATGGTAAGCATTCATCATGGTCTCCTAACCATTGCTTTTATTAATTTCTTGGTCTTTTTAATTTTTGAAGGGAGACATGGTTTCAAAATTTAATGTGAATGTCTTATCTATCTGTCTTTGCATTCTGTATCAAATTTCGTCAAAATTTGTTGCACCGATGGACCGTGAAAGCGTAAGCAGACAGACACACTTTCGCATTTAAACTATTATTGGTACAGATTATAGAGCCCAAGCACTATATAGATTACTTATCTCTACGACAGATTTTGAAAAAGCTGCGTGAAAGCATAATATTTCTAAATAGGGATACTGGATAGATAAGCTTGATGGTGTACCTACCATTATTTTATAGTAAATTGAAATAAAGTCTTATGTTCATTAAAGACCGGTTAACATGCAAGCCAGGAAATAAAATGTACATTTTAAAATGCAGCCTCGTATGTTTGGAACGTATGTGAAGGAATCTCTCAAATATGCATGTACTTACCCGGGTGCTATAAAGTAGTTTACGAATGCAGTTCCCCGCTTCCAAAGTGCTGTGTTACAAAATTCAATAGCCCCGATATCTGCTTGGTTTACATGGAGTTCCTTTTCGATGAACAAATTTTTATTGATAACTTTTCGATGGGTATACTTTTATGTACACTATTGAACACCTTCAAGATATTTACAGGCTTAATAAATCTTGAGTGAAGATAAAATTTTATTTAGTACAAATTTAAAATTATATCGCTTATAATATTATGCATAGTAGATACACGATACAAATTAAACTCGAAAGAGTCACCTTAATATTATGTACGTGATGTAAGGTGGCTCTTCAGAGATTATTTTTTATGATTAGAGTAGAAATTTATAAGATCTACATTAAAAATATATTTAAAAAAAATATTTTATAACGATCTGTGACAAATACGTAGTCACGCAAAATAATATTATTCAGTCAGAAATGTCCATTCTACTTTAATTAATTATGGCAGAACCATTAAAAATAAAACGTAAGTGATTTTAAAAGTACAGTCAGATAAATTTAAATTGTAAATCGCCTAATAGTCCATTCATTCTAGATTTCAGTGTATGGGCAAAACGGCAAAATTTATAACTTTTTGAAACCACTGTGGTTTTATACCTATGTACTTTTTTCATCCGTAAGCTAATTCATTAATCATTCTAAGTGAATTTCCACAAAAACTTTTCTATTAAGACACGCTTCATCAAATGACATGACATGTCCGTAACAGCGATTCGAAGAAAATCCAAATCCTGGGTGCATGTAATCCCATCGTAACAGGGTTGAAAGTGTATTCCACACTTGTTCCGATAAATCTTTTGGAGTTCACGCCATTGTTAACTATTAAACATCGACAGAGCTCAGTGAATCCGGAACCTTATGTACTTATCTTTTTATCTTATACTAGGTATAATATTAGGTATAAATGCGAAAGTTTGGATGAATGGATCGATGAATGGATGGATGGATATTTGTTACTCAATCACGCCAGAAGGGCTTAACGGATCTGCATGGAATTTGGCACAGAGATAGATTATGGTCTGGAATAGCACATTTTATCTCGGAAAATTAAGGAGTTCCCGCGGGAACCAAAAAACCTTAATCCACGCGGTCAAAGTCCTCTAAGTTCTATCAGCTAGTAATTTATATTCGTCGTCTCAACTTAATAACGTCCACTGCTGGACCACGAAGATCTCATAAGTGATATTTTTTTTTAAACGCACATAAATCCGATAAGTTATAACAGCTGTTAATTGACCGAGCGAAGCGAAGGTCTCTGAGTCTACTTGAGTGAATTTGCACTTGTCCGTCCGTCCGTCCGTCTGTCAGAGCCTTATAACTTCTGAATTACTGAACGTAATTACTTCAAAGGAGACGGTCCAGATTTGTATGGAGCGTCGGTCCGGTCCTTTAACAAGTAGAGAAACGAAAGATAATAGAAATAGAAATAGAAATATAATTCAGTGGTGTAATTATTAATTAATCTTTCCACGATAAGCAACACTAAACACGAGTGGGTAACAATGGCGGATTCATATTTTTTGACGTTTTCTGTCAAGTGTCAACACAACACCGGAATAACCGTAGGGAAAAACGTTATTTTGACAGTGACTGTCAGAAATGACATTTGATACATTTCGTGCCTACTGCCATCTCTATGGCTAAAGGTTGCCATCTTGGAAACGTATCGAAAACTTGAAATACATTTTATTTTATTTCTCGTTATTTATTTTAATATTCTAAATTATTATATTTTTAATACAATCTATGTATTTTCCTCTATTCATGGTAGAGTGTACAAAGAGTACATCCTTCCTTTAAATATAATATGTAAACCGATGGCCTCCAGCCGAATATAACTTAAAAAGTTATAAAAATCTTTATTTCAGGGGGGCTCTCATTGAAGCGAATGCGAAGTAAAATATTTTTTATAGCGTTACATAGGGTTGCGGTATATCATTTTAAAGATAATGGGGTATATGCATGTGATTTAGAAATGGACAAAAAAAATTATATGTAATCTTTATTGCTAAAGAAATATATGCAGATGATTATTTTTACAAATTATCATGTTTCTATTAATAAATTTAATTATACTTCGTATTCGTCCTCCGAGATTAGCATGATATACTTGTAGTACCGTGTACGTACGGCCACTTTCACACGTTAGTTGAGGTAGCTGGAAATAAAAACAAACGCTCCCTCTTACCGGCCGATAGCAGGCCGCTATATATAGGCCCCACTCCTGCACAACTAGTCATTCGTGTTTTCGTGCTCAGCCACTTCGCACGTCCGCAAATTCGGTGAGTTTTTATTTTATTTTTAAATTATTAAATTAAAAATTAATATTTTTATTATTTATTTTTGTGATAAAAACGTAAAAGTGATTTCGGAAAATTAAAATTAAACCGATCACGTAAACGTTATCACCGAATAAGTTTGTCATCGAGTTTTTTGGAGTCTTCTACACTGTTTTGTCATCGAGCTTTTGTTTTTGAAGTCTTCTACACTGCTTGTCATCGAGTTCTTTGGAGTCACTGCAATCGCCAACACTGCCACCGTCGAGTCGCAACATTGCTCGTCAGCCAACTTTCTAATAATGTGCGTTTGCGCATAGGATTTTTTTTTTAGATATATACCTAAACTCAAACCGAAATTCAATTAATGTTTCTTACTCAAATAGACTTTTACAAGTCCTTTTTGAGTCGTCGAGTGGAATCTTTCACTGGTTCGGAATAACATTCCTACAGAAAAGAATCAGCAAGAAAGTCTGTTAAAATCTACCTGTCTAGACGTGGATATTATGAAATCTTAGCAAATCGGATTGCCTATGGCTACCTATTGAAGTGTGTTTTCGCATGCAATCTCTTGCCTACAAAATAATAGACTTACAATAAGTCGTAGGCGAGGCCCCCCAGGCATTGCTCAAATTTGAAGTACGTTTTCGCGTGCAATTTAATGCCTACAAAATAATAGACTTACAATAAGTCGTGGGCGAAAGCCCTCAGGCATTGCTCAATTTGAAGTACGTTTTCGCGTGCAATCTCATGCCTACAAAATGATAGACTTACAATGAGTCGTGGGCGAAAGCCCTCAGGCATTGCTCAATTTGAAGTACGTTTTCGCGTGCAATCTCATGCCTAATAGACTTACAATAAGTCGGAGTACGTTTTCGCGTGCAAACTCATGCCTACAAAATGATAGACTTACAATGAGTCGTAGGCGGGGGCCCTCAGGCATTGCTCAATTTGAAGTACGTTTCAATTTGGAGTACGTTTTCGCGTGCAATCTCATGCCTTCAAAGTAATAGACTTGCAATGAGTCGTGGGCGAAAGCCCTCAGGCATTTCTCAAATTTGAAGTACGTTTCAATTTGGAGTACGTTTTCGCGTGCAATCACATGCCTACAAAGTAATAGACTTGCAATGAGTCGTGGGCGAAAGCCCTCAGGCATTGCTCAATTTTGAAGTATATTTTCGCGTGCAATCTCATGCCTACAAAGTAATGGACTGGCAATGGGTCATGAGCGGGGGCTCTCAGGCGTTGTTCAATTTTGAAGTGTTTTTTTTTCGTACACGATTTCATGCCTATGAAATTATGCCTGTATTGCGTTGATTGTTTGAACTAACTATTGCAAAATCTATTTTTGAGAAGTGCGTCCTTTTACGCACTTTATTGGCACACCTTTTTTCGTACGACGAAAGTGCGCGCGCACTTGCTTGAATCTCAAAGCATCTTCGATCAGGTGCGAAAACTTATCCAAGCATTCATGTTGCCATAATATGCTTCACTATTGGGACTGCGTTCTAATGAACAATAATGAATGACTAATGTCATGAAGACCAACGATCTTACCTGCCCTGGGAGAAGTCATGATGACGCAGGCGCAAGTCCCGCCTTCACTACGCCTTCGAGTTTTTGTTATGATGTTTTGAGCATAGCTACTACAGCAGAGCTTTATAAAACTATACGGATCGTCGGATACAGCATCTATTAATGGACGCACGACGCTTTAATTACGACATACAACGTTTCTTTAACAAGACGTTTAATTGTCCTCAGGATTAGTTATTGCATATTAAAACTAATTCTTATTATTTAGCAAGAATCTTTCAGAAACTTACAAAGATGCTAAGGCGATAATTAAATAGAGCGCAGAGTCGAAACAGCCTCAAGCCCAAACCGCAAAGGAAGTTTTAAATCAACAGACCTGTTATGCGAGCATTTCGGCTAAGGACTTCTCATCGCAGCCATCGTTGTCCGAGATTAGGAACACTGGTAATTTTTTTTAAAAATTTGGCAAAATTTTTAAAAAAAGCAGTGGTCATCCATAACCGATGACCCTACAGTGGTTAGTTGTTTTTTCCTATAGTATTCCTATTTTAAGTGTTTCTTGTTTTGCCTCGAAATTCATTCAAAAGGCAGTCGATGGTCCCTTAGCTATAGGAGCTATATCACAAAGTGAACCTGCAGTACATTAATTTTTGACTGCAGTACTCTTTTTCCGAGTCATACGGCAAGAACATATTTACTTTAGTATAAAACAATGAAAAACATTTCAATATTTTTTCTTTATTTGAAGAATTTAGAACAATAATTGTATTAGTGAGAACTGCTATATGACCACAACCAATCAAAAAGATGCTTAGTTTTCGGTCCTAATACATGCAGACCAGAAAGGCAACTAAATTAATTGCGCTTTTGTTTGAATATAGTTTTCCAAATATACGTTCCACAGTTATTTGGTTTATTTAAACCAAACTGCAATATTTTTTTCTAAAAATTTCCTCGAGGCTAAGAAATTAATGTTACTCCTTTTAATCATAATAATTCTTTAATAATCTTTACAGTTTGGCAACTTAACAGTTTTATTTTATAATTAATTTTAAAACAAGTAAATAACTTCCGTATAAGGAGTTCCGACACTACCTATAGTTATTGTTCGATGATAATTGATTCTCTTTTTAAAAAGAAATCACAATACGAACGTCTCTATAACATAATATTTCAATGAAAAGAAACAATAAGTTGCCACCGAGCTCCTGCAACTTTATTTTTTGGAATACGTAATTTATTCTTATATACATAATAATATTTTTTTTTTGAACTTTGCTACATTAGTTGGCCTTATTACTTCATCGTGGCCGGCTAAAACAACCAAGTTTTAGAAGGTGTAAATGTTTTAAATTTAAAAAATGGTAATTAAGAAACAACGCATCTATATCCTGTTGTCCTTCAGATTTTGAGCGGCTTAATTCTGTAAACAAAATTGAAATGATGTAGAAATTGTCATAGGATTCTCAACTGCGGGGTTGGGGGCCGCTTGTGGTGAGGAAACTGCTAGCACCCAACGAAATGAGGCATTTCACATTAACCAGTTGGAAATTCTGCCAGCTTACTTCGGTTTCAAGTATTTGTTGAATACTTACACATTTTTTCAAAATCTTTTCAAGATCGCCAATACCATTGCAGTTGGTTTCATAACCTGCATGGCTGGTAGGTATTTCCCCTCTTAAGATGAGCCCACGAGATATATATTGAATAGATGCGATTACAAAGATGTTTGTATTACATATAAACGCTCTAGTCACGATACTAAAGCTATTAGAGAATCAAGACGAATCCGTTCAAAGGTATTTAGTGGGAACTGTCCAAATAATTCGAAAATTCTCCTTTTTGCGTCCCAATGTTATACCAATTATAAAAATTAATATATTTCGTGTAAGAATGACTCAGATGCGTACGCCATTAATGCGTTCATGGGTTTCAATCTCTTGGGTTTCCACTCTTCGGTATTATCAAGAAAACACAAGTAAAGTTCATAATTTTTGTTCCTTTATAGCCTACCATCATATCGCATATTTAATGGTTTACTTGCTGTAATTTGTCTTCGGACCCACTGGTCCACTGGTCTTTGAACCATCTGACGTGGTTATATATATACATAAGTATATATTATATATTTTTATTTTTTATTTTTTTTTCTTTCTCTCTCGTTCCTGCAGCCGCAAATTACACCTCACATACCCTGGTTGGAACTACTGCTGGCTGCTCGCCGGTAGTCCTTATTGATAAGAGATTTCCCACTCTCACCTATAGAAATGATGAATACCTTTCAGTCAGTTTTATTTCTGTCCTTCTGTAAATTCATTTAAACAACACGATAGTTGATCAATTAAGTTGTTTCAATTCTATACTAATACTATACTAATACTATACATCTCTTCCATGGATGTCTTCAGCAAGCATTAATTCAATTGAATTTGAGTTGTTGAAATTTATCACAACTTTACCAATAGTTGTAGATCTCGTAATATTAGAGATAAGTGATCTCTAAGTATAATATGCAGTTTCATTGAAAAAATTGAACATAGGTACTATAAATAGATTTTCTAAATTTTTTTTTTTCAAATTCATACTGACTTTCTATGCTAAAATGTAACATCACTTGAGATCCTTGAAATGCATTAATTTTTTTTTTGTGTTTTGTTTTTTCTCAATCAATGATCTGATGAAATTTCAACTATAAAAGAACTTTTGAAGCATTAAATAATTTTATGAGCTTCAAGAACATTACATAGAATGCAAAAGTTTTTCAAAATTGTAATAATAATAATATATAACATAGAACTTTCCTTCGAAATTTCTCGTCAATCAAAATTTTTAATTTTTAATTAAAACTTTCTGAACAGGTTTTTCCCGTATATAATACAATTTTTACATTATCGTAAGTGTAACCCTCAATAGTTATCTTGACAAAATTAAACACCTTCGACACAATATCGGACTTATCTGTTCCTCAATACAGCGCGGCCTCAAGAGCCCGCCATATCCACAAGAATATTTTAGTTGCAGTCACTTGGCATATCCACAGACTGGTCCTTGTTTTTGCCCAAAGTACACGACACTAAGTAGTTGCTCGAATACTTTTGAAATTATAATTTTCCTTATCGAAAATTCAGATTGTTGAGTTGACTCATTTCTTACAAATACTATGATCCTGTAATAATAAAATCGAGCATTATAAAAAACAAAGTTATACAGTACCTCGTAAATCTATCAAAATAAATAAAATTGTTTAAATTAAATAAGAACATAATCATTATTATGTATTAAATATGATATACCTGATGGTTAAAGTGCGTTTTTCGCATAATAACTACGAGTAAGACCTGTTTTCATGACAAGTCTCTCAATATCTACAAGTATATCATGCTAATCTCGGAGGACGAATACGAAGTATAATTAATGATTAAACGAACTTACCTGTAAGTGAAGTTCGATCATAATTATACGAGGATTCGTCCGAAGAGATTAGCATCCCACCCTCCCACGGGTTACCCCAGTGTCATGAAAAGGTCAAATTTCAAATTCAAGGTTAAATTTGTAATATATATGTGTTTATGAAAGTGTAAAAAAAAAAAAAAAAAAACAGGTCAAGCTTCGAACTAAATGACTAGTTGTGCAGGAGTGGGGCCTATATATAGCGGCCTGCTATCGGCCGGTAAGAGGGAGCGTTTGTTTTTATTTCCAGCTACCTCAACTAACGTGTGAAAGTGGCCGTACGTACACGGTACTACAAGTATATCATGCTAATCTCTTCGGACGAATCCTCGTATAATTATGATCGAACTTCACTTACAGGTAAGTTCGTTTAATCATTAATTATTTAAAAGTAGTATTTTTCGAATTCCCGCTCAAATTTCTAAAACGCAACGCTATTGGCGGAACGAAACATGACGTCACCGTCCACTCTGTAGCCTGTCGACTGTTAACAGGTCGTTTGTTTTGTATGATTATTGAAAGTTATTCGCATTGTTTTGCCGCTGTTTATGATAAATCATTAGTGTTTTTGGGAATTATTAACTGAAAGCAGTAATTCCTTGTGAAAAATTTTCAAAAAAAAATAAAAACCGACTTCAAAAACCACAAACACTAAAAAGTAAAAAATAATTTAATTTAATATGTATACAAGAGTTAATTTAGTTCTATAATAACATTTTTTGGAGTCGGTACCAATTAGCCGCATGAACCGTCTACCTACTCTTCATTATTGTTGACGTGACTCCACATTGGCACCGACTCCAAAGAATGTTATTATAGAACTAAATTAACTCTTGTATACATATTAAATTAAATTATTTTTTACTTTTTAGTGTTTGTGGTTTTTGAAGTCGGTTTTTTTTTTTTTTTTGAAATTTTTTTATTTCACAATTTTTAGTGGCCCCACTGTTTTAAAATACAGGATGTAACCAGAACGAGATATGCTATGCATGGTTAAAAGTAAAACATACTGTTTACAAGACTATCACACTGATCGCGAGCAATTTACTCTTATCCATGAGGAGTTCCGTTCTCCATCTCCGGAGATATTCATCAGATCTTCACCAAATTGAATTGGGACTACACGGGAAGCACCAGCTTTCAAATAAAAAAAGAATCATCCAAATCGGTCCACCCAGTCAAAAGTTCTGAGGTAACAAACATAAAAAAAAAAAAAAAAAAAAATACAGTCGAATTGGGAACCTCCTCCTTTTTTTGAAGTCGGTTAAAAAAGACTCGCCACAATGACTGAAAGCGGTTTTGTCAAGGCACAGTCGGATAATCTGCCTAAAACTGATGTGTTCATGATGACTACGTACTTCGCAAATAATTTTGACTTTAAGTCCGCTGAACTAAGAGGAGTAAAAACTGCAAGGTATGTAAATAACCTTGCAGCAAGGATAATAATAAGGTGGGACGACCTCCGTGGCGCAGTGTGCAGCGCTGTTGTCTTAACGTGCGGCCGGGGTTCGATCCCCGGTAGGGTCAATTTGGGAATTTATAATTTCTGAATTTTCTCTGGTCTGGCCCGGTGGGAGGCTTCGGCCGTGGCTACTTACCAACCTACCGGCAAAGACGTGCCGCCAAGCGATTTAGCGTTCCGGTACGATGTCGTGTAGAAACCGAATAGGGGTATGGGTTTAATATAACTGCCATGCAGGCATGCACCTAACAGGTTAGCCCGCTACCATCTTAGACTGCATCATCACTTACCATCAGGTGAGATCGCAGTCAAGTGCTAACTTGTAGTGGATCAAAAAAAAGTTACAGTTACCTACATATTCGATTTTTCATATTCCTTATTGTTATACGTGAGATGAGTCAATCAAATTATTATAACCTGAAAGATAATACCGCTAATTTTTTAATTTTTTTTTATTTATTTCCTTATAATATTTATATCTTTCGGCATCAAATAAATATTATAAATGCGAAAGTTTGGATGGATGTATGGAATATGGATGTATGGATGTATGGATGTTTGTTACTCAATCACGCTCCAGCGGCTGAACGGATATGGATGAAATTTGGCACAGAGATAGATTATAGTCTGGAATAGCACATAAGCTACTTTTTATCCCGGAAAATTAAAGAGTTCCCGTGGGAACCGAAAAACCTCAATCCACGCGGACGAAGTCGCGGGCATCAGCTAGTATGAAAATATATCTTGTCAGGTGCAGTTTTAATATTGTTTTACTGCACATAGGGACAATACAATATTTATAAGCTTTTGGGCGCTCTTCCATCACAATAAGTTAATCTTTTACGCTTTACTTCACTCACTTTTATTAAAACTGTGAATCAAACACTTCGTTGGTGTGCACGGTGACGTCACAGAACGAGCACGCCAAAATGGTGGCGTTTAAATCGTCCGAAAATGATAGTAGTTTTAATTAATTTTTTTTAGCTTATTTAATAAAATTGTGCAAGTGTTATATTTTTTTTCGGTTATATAATCACATAAAGAATAGTTTAAAAACATAAAAAAAATACATGCATATTCCCTATTAGGAATAGAGTCCAAAAATATTTTTTTTTAATTTTTCCTCTAAAATTGACGAAATGGGGAGCTTTCAAAGTGGAGATTTTCTAACGTCCAAAGTTGACCTCAGAACTCTCAATATTCTGAAAGGCTGAGCCTGAAACTTGATCAATTATTTGAATTATATCCTGTACTTGAACAACAAATACTAAATTTAGATAAATATTATAAGGAAACGAAATTATTTAATTTTTAATGAGCTTCAGTATTTTTAACAGGACTTCAAAATGATGTCAATAGATGGCGCTCTGTAAAAGTTTATGGATACCGCGAGGTCTCAGTTCGGGGCGAACCACTAGTAGTTGTAGCAGCGAACGAGCTTTACCGTTTCTACACAAATTGCTAATTAGTGTGCATTGTTAGGCCGTTGTAGCCAAACAGAATTGCGTTATAATAATAACATTCAGAATTGCTGAAGCATTTAATCACTAATAATTGTGTATCTATTACCTACCTTATTAACTTGCATAATGTTGTACTAGATGATACCCGCGAATTCGTCCGCGTGGATTAAGTTTTGTTTTATACCCATCCAGTGTTTTTAAATAAGGAACCAGCCTTTTTTCTTCTGTGTTCCCTCATGATTATAATATGGGGCTTATCAAAGGGCGGATAACATAGACTTATTTAAACAAATTTCTCAAAAGCCGGCATTGGCGGTTCCTCTGGCGCTACAAATGTTCATGGGCGGCGGTAATCACTTAACATCAGGACCCGCCTGCACGTTTGCTCGCTATATATATTTAAGAAAAAACCTCTTTAAGATCTATTCTCTTTAAGATTTCATCAATTAGAGAATTTCATCAAAATCGGTTGAAAATATGGGCCGTAAAAGTATAGCAGACAGACAGACACACTTTCGCATTTATAATATTAGTATGTGTTTTGACCTCATTTCTACCGAAATTCAAATTTATGAAAAGTAGGCGGGCCTTGGCTCGAAGCTTTTAAATGGCATTCCCTAAAGCCCTGTCATTAAACTCTGAAAGCATTTAATACAATACAATCCTCATCAATGATTAAAATCAATTGCGGTGGGAATTCGCGGCCATTATTATGACAGATGGGCCATTTGGTTGGGGCCATTATTGCCGGTTGGAACTTGGAGTAAAGTGGTCATTTGTACAAATGTGTAATTAAATACAATTATTTATCGAAGGGCGTTTGATTTTTCACGACTGTGTAAAAAAAGGAGGTGCTGATGAAAACGTAGTGGAATAGACCGATTTGGGTTTATTATGTTTTTATTAGGTTTGTATTATGGGTTTATTAAAACTGCCATGCCCCTAACAGGTTAGTCCGCTACCATCTTAGCTATCATCATCACTTACCATCTGGTGAGATCGCAGTAATATGAATGTAAGAGTAAGTCTTTCTGTGTGTTACGTTTCACGAAATTGCTGCTGAACCAATTTTGATGTGTCAATAGATACGGCATATATAGTGTAAGAAGTCGGTTAAAAAAGTAGGCTTCTTTTAATTCAGGGGAAGACGAGGTGATTTTTTCAAAGCCTTTTAAAATCATGAAGTTGTGGGTAAAATCAATGAGAAAAAAATCTAATTCCCAGAATTTATAGTCCTGAATAATTCAATCTCATAGATCATAATATTTGTATTGTAAGCACCGACCAAAGAAAATTCAAATCTCAGTAAACTTTTTCATCTGGTTTTTTCTATTTTATAACCAACTAGCTGATGCCCGCGACTTCGTCCGCGTGGTTTGAGGTTTTTTGGTTCCCGCGAGAACTCTTTAATTTTCCCGGATAAAAAGTAGCCTATGTGCTATCTATCTCTGTGCCAAATTTCATCCAGAACCGTTCAGCCGTGATCTGGCGTGATTGAGTAACAAACATCCATCTAACCAAACTTTCGCATTTATAATATTAGTTTAAGTAGGTATAGATTAGTAAGATGTACAAAATATATAGGAAGATATCCAGAATTTAGATCTAACTAAGATAATATAATATTAGTATGTAATTAAGCGTGCACCATCCAACGTTTGAGGGAAGCAGTAAATCACGATGGTACAGCAATAAATCAATTGGCCAAAATAATTGAATTGCAGGCCTAGTGCGGCCCATTTGTCAATAGTATGACAGATTGAACTGGTTGCTCGAGACCATTGTATTACAAAGACGTACATACATAAAGCACAGTCTAGATACGTTGTTTACTACCCTTCTAGTACCTAGTGGTTTATTACTAGACTACCTGATGTCTCATATTCGTCCGCGTGGTTTCAGTTTTTTTGATTCCCGCGGGAACTCCTTAATTTTCTGGGATAAAAAGTAGCCTATATCATTCTCCAGGTCATCAACTATACCCATGTTAAAAATCACGCCGATTCGTTGCTCTGTTGCGGCGTGATTGAAGGACAAACTAACAAACAAACACACTTTCGCATTAATAATATTAGTATGATGTTCGACGGAGATGTCTAGACAGAGCAACCCTGCGGGGAGACTGGGACGTGATCCGTCACTTCTCTGTCGCCCCGGAAATTGGCAGAATTTGCAATACAGAATTATTCTGTCACTCTCATTAGAATACAGTGGCCTTTTTTTACCTCTCTCATCCAATGTTAGAAGTAAGCTAGTTTACATAATATAAAAGATCATTGGAAGTAAGTCCTCATCATCATCATCATCATCCTCAACCGATAGACGTCCACTGCTGGACATAGGTCTCTTGCAGGGATTTCCACACGCCGCGGTCTTGCGCCGCCTGGATCCAGCGGCTCCCTGCGACTCTCCTGATGTCGTCCGTCCAGCGAGTAGGGGGTCTGCCAACGCTGCGCTTTCCAGTGCGTGGTCGCCACTCCAGCACTTTGGGACCCCAACGTCTATCGGTTCTTCTAACTATGTGCCCCGTCCATTGCCACTTCAGCTTCGCAACACGTCGAGCAATGTCGGTTACTTTAGTTCTTCTGCGGATCTCCTCATTTCTGATTTGATCGCGCAAAGAAACCCCGAGCATTGCTCTCTCCATCGCCCGCTGAGTGACCCTGAGCTTTCTTATGAGGCCCATAGTTAGCGACCAAGTCTCGCAACCGTATGTCATCACTGGCAACACGCACTGTTCGAAGACTTTGGTCTTCAGGCACTGAGGAATCTTGGACGAGAAGACATCTCGAAGCTTCCCGAACGCTGCCCAGCCGAGTTGGATTCGGCGGCTCACCTCTTTCTCGAAATTGGACCTACCTAGCTGGACCATGTGTCCCAGGTATATATACTCGTCTACAATTTCGAGTGCAGAGCTCCCAACGATTACTGGGTGGAGCGGAACATGAGCATTAGACATGATTTTCGTCTTACTCATGTTCATTTTAAGGCCCACCTGTTGGGAAACTCTGCTGAGGTCATTGAGCATTGCATTAAGGTCACCCAGAGTCTCTGCCATGATGACTATATCATCGGCAAACCGAAGGTGAGTGATGTACTCGCCATTGACGTTGATGCCAAATCCGTTCCATTCCAG
This sequence comes from Erebia ligea, assembly GCA_917051295.2. NCBI lineage: Eukaryota > Metazoa > Arthropoda > Insecta > Lepidoptera > Nymphalidae > Erebia > Erebia ligea. The sequence goes on from OU785241.1 coordinate 9,396,475, forward strand.
AAGCTTAAAGACGTCTTCCAACGCAGCGGTAAAGAGCTTTGGGGAGATTACATCTCCCTGCCGCACCCCCCGCTGCAGTTGGATTGGCCTCGTAGTCTGGTCCTGTATCCGAACTGACATTGTGGCGTTTTCGTACAAACACTTCAACACTTGGATATACCGGTAGTCTATCCGGCATCTCTGCAGCGACCTCAACACAGCCCAAGTTTCCACCGAATCGAAGGCTTTCTCATAGTCCACAAACGTCTCGAGAACAACTTATAGACATGGCTGAGCAGCGAGATGGGTCTATAATTCTTCAACAAGGTATTGTCTCCCTTCTTGAAGAACAGAACCACCACGCCCCTGTGCCATGCCTGTGGCGTTAAGCCCTCGTGAATGACGGAATTGAACAATCGCTGAAGGACCTTAAGTATCGGTTTTCCACCCGCTTTCAGGAGTTCTGCTGTAATTCCGTCCTCACCTGGCGCCTTGTTGTTCTTTAGTTGCTTGAGAGCCATACTAATCTCGTAAAGGCTGACGTCCGGGATATCTTCGGTATAGTGTCGGGTCAATTTGGCTCTGGGATCTCTAGCCAAATCCTCAACAGGCTTTTGTGTTGTGGTGTATAACTGTCCATAGAACTTCTCCACCTCTCCCAAGATCTCAGGTTTGGATGAGATGAGACTACCATCATCAGTTTTCAGTCGCGTCAGCTGGCTCTGTCCGAGAAAAAGTAAAAGTGTTGGAAGTAAGTAATAGTGACTATTCTGTACTGTAGTGTCATTTTGCCTAATTTTATTTAATGGTTTACTTATGGTCCGGGAGCCGGATACTCCACGACCTTCACCGATAATAAATAAATGCCTAAGATAACTTGCCTCAAAATCCTGACCAGGCAATTTTTAAAATAATTAAATAATTTTTTTTTTTACAGGTTTATTGTAGGCAATGCTATACCATCGCGTTTGTTATAAAATTACCTATATTTTGATTTAAATAACTCAAGATCCGTGAAGTTACCTATGGACTATGGTAACTTACCTGTTTATACCCGCTTGCCAGGTAGTGTGTTCAAGAAATGAGTAGGCAAGGCTACCTCGGCATATTCTTTATGTTATTTACTGTCGGTTAGAATAAAATTCGGCTGGTTAACAGAACGGTGAAAAAAAAATTAAATTAATTAATTTAAAAATAGCTGGTCAGGATTTTGATAGGCAAGCTATTTTAGGCGTATTTATCTATTAATAAATAAAAATAAAAAATATGTTTCATCTGGTTAACAGATCGGTGAATGTCGTGGTATATCCGGCTCATAGACCATTAGGGTCTATCATTTGCATGGGCGTCAACTCACTATTTGAATATTATAATACCTACGATGTGCTTATAGCTAGATGTACAGGAAGACATTCGTTGAGTATAAATTGATACTTTACCTCGAACGAGGGTCTGTTAGTGGTTTATGGGTGGTTTAAGTGCCTCATTATATTTAAATGAGTGCTTTGATTATACTTTTGTGTCAAGAGCAAATTCAGATTACAAAGGGATACTGCCTAATGAATAGGCAGGTTTTTAAGTCTAATGCTAACATTAACTTTTAACATTAACTTAGTTGCCAGCTTACCAAATAAGAAAGGTTTTAACCTACGAGTATGTAACTCCGATCAAAAACAACAACTGTATAAACACGTAAGAACGTTTGTATGTTCGTTTAAATTTGGCTTCAAGTGACTCTACATGGTTACCAATCTACATAATATTTTTTTTACAAAATATTATGATGACTTTCGTTAAGTTTCACGTTTTGTAAGTGATTATATTAATCCATAATATTATGTTTATTTATGTATGTACTAGCTGATGCCTGCGACTTTGTCCACGGGGACACCTTATTTTTCCGGGATTAATGACGTTATGATAAGTCCAGCGGTTGAAATTAAGAGCTATAATTATCTCTTTTTTCTGTTTCTCGCTGTGTCCTAGGTAATTCTTGTTGCTGTGGGTCATTGCCTGTACTTTTGGCGCATGACGGTATAGTGTCTTTAATGGCACAGTAAAGCGATAGCCTCCAAGAAAACGAAAAAAAGTTGCTACTTAAAAATTTATACTAATATAGCCCAAAGCGCCCTGGCATCAGTTCCAAAACTTTCATGAAAAATTCTGCTGCTTAATTATCATGCATGAAATAAAGCTCTACTTTCGCAACTTTTGGTTATTCGGAAAGGAGTACCTGATACCTACTTTTAAAGTAACCTAGTTTCCTCCGTAGGTTATAGGAATACCGCCGTAAACCGAGTCGCCGTCAAAGTTCAGTTATTTATTTCAGCCAGGAATTTTCCCATTGAAATAGTTGAGGCTCATCAATTGTCTTCCTTCAAGGAATAAAACGGGGGCCTTAGAACGAAAAATCCTTTGTCATAAAATGTAAATTGGAGTATTAGGAAACGAAGTTCATAATTTATTGCAGGGATTTGCGGGCGAATGGAAGCATTGCAAAGCGATATTAATTAATGCCCATTGTTTTTGTTAGTTGCTATTGAAAATTTTAGACATTTTTGGATACTAACTTCAATATTGACTATTCAATTTAATATTGAATTTGATAGTAATTTTTGCCAATCCACCACTGGCCAGCGTGGTAGACTATGGCAAAAACTAAAAACTCAGTAGTGAACCGGCAATGGGTTGAAATGATAGTATTTCTACTTTTTTCTAAAATAACTAGTAATTCCTCACTCTTTTTGAACTATGGTGGAAAACTTCATGCTATACGCTAAAATGTTAGATGCTGCAGAACGTAATTGCGAAACAAGACCATGTGCTCTACAAAACTCTCATCTATAGACTGGTGGGTATAGATCACATCCATATCTCTACTAATCTCTACTGATAATATAAATGCGAAAGTTTCGATTGATGGATGTATGGATGGATGGATGGATGTTTGTTACTCAATCACGCCAGAACAGCTGAACGAATCTGGATGAAATTTCACACAGAGATAGATTATAGTTTGGAATAAAACTTAGCCTACTTTTTATCCCGGAAAAGTAAAGAGTTCCCACGGAAACGGAATAACCTCAATTCACGCGGATGAAGTCGCGGGCATTAGCTAGTAGATAATATTTAACTTCTAAACTTTAGTCTATGGATTGATACTTTGGGGTCGATGACCAACTTGTAACATATAAAGGCTAGGCGCTATCGAAAAAAAAAAAACGGCATCAAATTTTCAGAACTGCCACTCAATTCAAATCGTGTTACTTTTCTCGGACTAATCTAATCTTCTAAAAGAAATATCCCTCAAATAGCTCCACAACGCTCCCAAGTCCCAGCACTCTCAAAGAAAATCATGATTGATTTGAATATTGATTTGATTATATTCTAATCTTTATATTACTAGCTGATGCCCGCGACTTCGTCCGCGTCAATTGAGGTTATTCTGTTTCCGCGGGAGCTCTTTAATTTTCCGGGATAAAGGCCCTATTAGACCAGGGTCGATAATTTTTAAAACCAAAAAAAATAATAGTAGGATGAAACCCATTAGAAAAGGAGGGGAATATTATAAAAATGAAAGGAAAAATAATTTACGGGCGATCTGAGGTCGGGAAGGGGATGGGGGGGGGTTTTAAGGGTAAAAAACGGTTTTTCTCGATTTCCGGCAAAACTAAAAGTCCTATCGAAAAAAGTCAAATGGCAAAGTTGTAGGTAATAAAAAGATCTAAAACTTTTGTATTTACACTTTTTTCACATAACCTCAAAATTTATGTGAAAAATTCAAAAAACCAAGTTTTTGATTTTTTATTTTTATCTTTTACAAAAATTTGTTTTTTTTTAACGAAATTTGGTGAAAACTTACCTTTTTATGTCCCAAATACGCTGTAATTTATTTGAGTAAAAATATTTATTTTTTCACCTTATTTTGAATTAATATCGAAAAAGCACCCTAATTTTCAATCGAAAATTCACCCGTCAAAATATCAGCTTTTTTCAAAAAGTTGGTATGTTTTCTGTTCGTTGAAATCTCTACTTTCCGATGGTGAAAAAAAATATATATGTTACTATAGTAAATCTTCTCAGAAAATGCAAAAATCGAAAATCGAAAACTCGAATTCGAAATTTTTTTTTAAATTATTATAAATAATTTTGAGCTATTTATTAAAATTTACACTTTAATTACTCGAAAAACGTTAGATTACATAAATATTAATTTTATTAACTTATTTGTTTGTTAATTATAGTAGTATATTTTGATTTGCAATTTTTTTTTATCAATTTAACATGTAATCTAACGTTTTTCGAGTAATTAAAGTGTAAATTTTAATAAATAGCTCAAAATGATTTATTATAATTAAAAAAAAAAATTCGAATTCGAGTTTTCGATTTTCGATTTTTGCATTTTCTGAGAAGATTTACTACAGTAACATATATATTTTTTTTCACCATCGGAAAGAAGAGATTTCAACGAACAGAAAACATACCAACTTTTTGAAAAAAGCTGATATTTTGACGGGTGAATTTTCGATTGAAAATTAGGGTGCTTTTTCGATATTAATTCAAAATAAGGTGAAAAAATAAATCTTTTTACTCAAATAAATTACAGCGTATTTGGGACATAAAAAGGTAAGTTTTCACCAAATTTCGTTAAAAAAAACAAATTTTTGTAAAAGATAAAAATAAAAAATCAAAAACTTGGTTTTTTGAATTTTTCACATAAATTTTGAGGTTATGTGAAAAAAGTGTAAATACAAAAGTTTTAGATCTTTTTATTACCTACAACTTTGCCATTTGACTTTTTTCGATAGGACTTTTAGTTTTGCCGGAAATCGAGAAAAACCGTTTTTTACCCTTAAAACCCCCCCCCCATCCCCTTCCCGAACTCAGATCGCCCGTAAATTATTTTTCCTTTCATTTTTATAATATTCCCCTCCTTTTCTAATGGGTTTCATCCTACTATTATTTTTTTTCACTTTTTATTATTTTTCAAGGCTTCTACCCTGGTCTATATGTGTTATTCCAGACTATAATCTATCTCAGTGCCAATTTCATCTGAATTTCTTTTATGACTATCATTGGGACTCATATCGCCATGGCAATGATTGTGCCACTGGTCCAGTAGACTACGAGTACTTTAACAATAAAGTAGTTTACTAAAAAGTCTTTATTTAAAAAAAGCAGCTATAACACAACTTAAATAAAACTATATCGAATTCAAATTCAAATTCAAAACATTATTTATTCAAAGTACACCTTCTGAACGTCACGTTTACAAAGTATAAGACGTGATGGTGATAATTAACTACGGTATCTTAAAACTAAAGCTACGAGGGTTCCAAACGGGCCCTGGTCTGAGAAGAGCCCACAACAAACGCAGCCGGGTTTTTTTTTATTATCACCATCTCACAAATATCGGAAATTACTTAATGAGATTTATAAATATAACAATTACATAATCAGCCGCTGGAACAATTCATACCCATACTTTCCTATCATTCAAATAATCCTTGATTTGATTGATTGATGTCTTCTGGGAGTTTATTATAAAAACTGTTACCAACAAATGAATTACTAATTTTACAAAGTCTACAAGCGGGCACTACAATTTTATATATTCTTTCCCGCATTTGTACGATCACAGGTGAAAGCCAATCTCGGCAAACTGCGTCGCTGTCAAAGTTCAGTTATTTATTACATCCAGAAATTTTCCCCGCTGAAGCACCAATTGTTTCTGGGATAAAACGGAAACCTTTGATTTTTAAACTGATCTCACATTAAGTATACATAAGTATTTTGTTAGCCGCATCAAACGCAACTTAATGAAATTTTTAAACTGTGGGTGATTCTATGAAATAAAATAAGTTAACCTTAGCATTCTGTTGTGATATTGAAGTTAAAATAATAATAAATAATTGAAGTTCGGGACACAGTATTATTATCTACTAGATGATGCCCGCGACTTCGTCCGCGTGGATTAAGGTTTTTTATTCCCGCGGGAACTCCTTAATTTTCCGGGATAAAAAGTAACCTATGTCCTTCCCCGGGACATAACCTACTTCTATACCAAATTTCAGTAAAATCGGTTCAAAAGATGGGCCGGGAAAGCGTAGCAGACAGACACACTTTCGCATTTATAATATTAGTATGGATTCATATATCAGTCTTTATGCGTTCACGTGTAGATATTCTTTTCGAGATGACGCCAACACACACAGTCTTATTGTATTTGTTATATGTTAATGCTGCAAAAGATATGATAATGTGTTATACAGACAGTAGCCTAGCATATACTCGTAAGCGTATTTTTCCTAATTAAATTTTTGAGGTAGGTACTTTATCAAGAGTTTGCATCGAACTTGCAAAAAATAAAAAAAAGCTTTTAATTAAGTAGGTAATTTTATTTTATTTGAATAAAATGCATACAAATTCAATTTAGCAAATTCTTACAATGCGGCACGCGCGATTTCTTCAAATGTGCGAAGTGTTGCAAGAACAAAGTTATGATTTGTTTAATTTGTTAAAGGAATGTGAAACAGACGGCCAAATGATTAAAACTTTGCCAAACAAAATTTATATTTAATTTTTGTTGATAAACAAAGTTCCCGTTTCGTTTAATAAATTATAATTACCTTTTCAAATTAAAATAGGTATTTTGTTTCTTCATCATTTGAAAATATTTACTTCACACATTGCCATATTATGTTAATAATGCTTTCAGCGATGTATTGGGGCTTATATATCTTGCTAAAACAAGAACACGACGAAGTACTTACTGTAGAAATGAGAATGCAGCTATGTGAGTCTTTGGTGCTATCAAAGTTGAATTATGCAGATGCAGTTTATGGACCTTGCCTGCTAGGTCGATCGAAAAAACTGATACAGCGGGTACAAAATGCGTGTATGCGGTTCTGTTTTCCTATAGCACCGAGATCGCATATCAGCCCTCATATTAACCTAGCTAAGTTATTAAATATGACCTCTCGACGTGAGTTGCATTTTGCTTCCCTTCTATTTGGTATTGTATTGACAGGGAAGCCAAAATATTTGTATACAAAACTCAAGTGGCTAGGGGATCAAAATCCATTTAACACGCGGGCAACATTTCGGCGTATGGCTATGCGGCATTATAGGACTGCTGCTTTCAGGGGGAGTTTCAGATTTGCAGCGAGTAAATTCTGGAACTCTGTACCGCCGCCATTACGTAGTCTGAAGACAGTAAATGCTTTTAATTCAAGATATAAAGCACATATTCTTGCAACACAAATAGCGTAAACATATTATCTGCAAATCATAATTACATCTTGAGTTTATTTGTTTTTTATTTTTATTTTCTATTTCATTCAATGTATTATCAATTTAATTTTAGACACTTAATTTTAAAGCATTCCCTGTTTTGATTTGATTGGTTATACGGATAGTAGTAGTGAAGGTTTAGTATGATAAGCACTAATTCAGTTGGTTTTTTAAGCAAATCTATTTATTAAGATAATTTTTTTTTTCTTTTTGATTTTAAATATATTATTTGTTTACATTTACTAGCTTGTTATATACAGCGATGGTTCGTGACGTCTCGGCCCTTGGGCCCCTCCTGAAAACCAGCGTTGCGGTATGTCAGGTGGGTACATACCTACCTTTCGTGCTGTGGCACAGGCTGAGGAGGTGGCCTATTGACCACATTTACTTTTTAAGTATGTACACAGTACATATGTACTGCATTTAATTAATTTGTTGTACTACTGATTAATTTGTAAACTGTTGGTCAATAAAAATTTATTTATTTTATTTATTTATTTACAATAACTTGCGAATAGATACTAGATATATGCACGACTTACTATGACCATACAATACCACAATAATAACTTGGCGTGGATGTGCCACTGTGCACTAAACGGATGTTATACGGATACAATTAATATAATCTACTCTAACTATTATAAAATTTAAAAATCTCTACTCTAACTATTTCTCTAGCACTACTTTCTATCACTTTAAGCGTGATTATTGTTTATCATTTTACAAATTATACGCAACGATGTCCGTCAAGAACTTTCAAGTATCAAACTATCAAGTATTTTCGTTTTAGTACCTACGCCACCGCCAACTTAGGTATACTTGGAGAACGTAATAGTTCTATGCATTTAGCGCGCCTATTACAAGTATTAGATACTGCCCGCGACTTCGTCCGCGTGATTTAGGTATTTAAAAACCCTGTGAGAACTCTTTGATTTTCAGGGATAAAAAGATAGCCTATGTACTACTACGGGAAGCAACTGTTCTCTGCATTTCGTCAAAATTGGTTGAACGGATGAGTTGTGAAAGCGAAACAGACAGACAGAAAGACGGACGGACAGACACACTTTCGCATTAGTAGGGATTAAAGTAAATAAGATAAATTCCTAGTGTGTCTACCTACATTCGTTAGGTTTATTTTACAAAATACTTATCAAGCGACAATAGAAAACACGGATTTAAAAGCTGCATAGAAATCAAAACTCAAACTCAAACCCAAAGTATATTAATTATTCAAAATATATTATTGGTACCTACAAACCTTATGAGCGTCACGTTTAAAAAAATAATTGTTTCAATATATACCGTTTTAAAAATAAACTGTATCAGTTCCGGTTCAGAACACAGCGGTACGTTATAATACGTTTGTGATCGGTTTTGAGCCAATTCAATTTCAAAAACCTAATAACAATGTACGTACAACTGTGGCTTTATTCTGATATCGAATAGTTTTCCTTTGTTCATAAATTTATACGTGTTAACTGTTAAATAAGCACTTAAAAGTAATATGTATGGTCATAATAGCACTTTTATGGTCTAATGTCCATCAGGTGAGATCGCAGTCAAGGGCTAACTTGAAGTGGAAAAAAATTGGTTGTCTGTAAAGTCGGTTTACGGACGATAGTTTTACGTGATAACTAGAAGTTCTCGAAGAAGCTCACGTGGCAGCGTTCCAGTAGCAGAACTATTCGAACTGCTAGCTCTGACGTCACGCGAGAAGAGAGATAAATGTGTCACAAGCATGTCACAAGCCAACGCTTGGGCCATTGTGCCTCTCTATCGCTTGTCCTGCGCTCTAACTTGCACGCTTAGGCTCAGACGGAATGTGACACTTTTTCATGCGTGCAGCCGGTGCTCATCGATTTATAAGACGTTATCACGTCAAAAAAAATAGAATTTCTAGAGGAAAAGTCTTAGGTACCTATTTAAATAATTCTCAGAAAAACTTTTCAAGTATTCTAGCTCTCAGATTTGGGTCACCAGTAGCGTGGACCAACTTCTGGGAACTACCCCATAATTTCTATTCCACCTGAATTTAAATTAAAGCCTCGAGTGATGAGGTACTACCGCACGAGTGCGTAAAGTGAAAGAAAAGTGGGGAAAATACTAATTGCTTTCGGGTCTGAATCAACCGAATTCCGAATCACGTCGTAATATTTGTTTGACATGCCTTCCAATATCAAAAATAATAAGCCCATTTGCTAATTCAATACCAATTAACGAGACTTATTCGGTGGAGTACGCCAACTTTTGTACCTTATACTTTGGTTACAATTATCATAATTTTACTAAAATACGTGTAGTATTTCATTGCAATATTATGAATATTGTCACAAAACATAACAACAGGTTATGTGATTATTATTAACGGCCTTTTACACGATTTTGCCTTTGCTACTCTAAGATTTTCCAGGATAAAGGCCAAGTAAAATAAAATATATATGGTAAAATAAGGTAAAATAGCGTGTTGGTTTAAATTGATTTGTTGGTTTGCCCTTCAATCTCGCTGCGGCGGAGCACTGGATCAACGTGATTTTTTCCATGGGTATACGAGTAGTTGGGAAATGACATAAGCTACTATTTATCCCGGAAAATCAAAAAGTTCCCCTGTGAATTAATAACAATTTAAACCACACGGACAAAGTCGCGGGCATCAGCTAGGTAATTAAAATTATTAAATGGATAATTATGGAAGTTTTTTTTTGTTCATTATATAGGCTTACGCTTGATCACCATCACACCTGGTGGGAAGTGATGATGCAGCCTAAAATGGGGCGCGCTTGCCTAGAAGATGCCTATTCACTCTTAAGTATAAAGTTAGGAAGTATAGATTTAGAAAATTCATTCAAAATTAATCATGGGTTTTCCAATCCCAGTGAACTCCAGATTTCAATTCGATCCACTGGTGGATCCAAAAAGTGGATCCTAGTGGATTGAGGGGTAAAACTTGAGACGACTCAACGTCATTTTAATTGGAGAATTTCGTAAAAGAATTTACAAACCATTGTACTTCGTATCTTTTGACAACGGCCGAAAAGCAATACACAGTCGAGCTTATTTCGTTCAATTATAACGAGCTTATGAAAGCAGCACAAAGAGAATGAGTCTCAAAGGTCTCAAAGCCTCCTTTTTTTTTAAAAAAAAATATCTTATTTAGATATCACGTTGGTTTTTGCAAAAGCATACTTAAATAAGTGAAAAATCCTCTTTGTTACTGCTTTTTAGGGATCTAGTTCAGACACAAGTAGGTTCGCGTGAAAAAATATGTTTACTTTATATGTTACATAACTATTTTATTTTAAATTTCATGTTACTATGAAAATGATGGAGATAGTGTTGAAAATATTATTTTTGGTTATTAATTATTATTCCTTAGGATAATAAAAATAAGCCAATACCAAGTTTCTTCCAAAACATACAGGAATTGTTGACCTAAAGTATTATAACTCTGATCTTTTAAAAGTTCCTTAAGAAACGGGTGGTCTGGAGGAGACACTTTTAGTGATAAGACCGCCCTTGCGCACGCGTTGTTTTCTGTTTTTTGTTTATAAGTTATTTCTATGCTATGTGTGGCCATAAATAATTTATCTATCTATCTATCTATCTATCTATTTGTCCACATTTTTCCCGGCTTGGTCAAAGGGCGAGCGTGCGTAATGGGAAACCTTAAGTAAGTAAGCGATCGGCCACAGATCGGATTGCGAAGGCTAGCGGAAGGATACGGTGAAAGGGCGTGTGATGCGGAATCAGTAATGGATGTCGTTTTCGGCTTCCATCTTGATTTATATTTTTTGTCCAATGCTATTTCCCTAAGCTGCAATATTTTTTCAAAATGTGACTTAGTACCCTCCGTCACTTCATTATTTACTAGATTCTATGATGTCGCGACTTTGGATTTAGGCGTATAAAATACCGTGGAAATTCTTTAATTTTTCGGGATAAAAATTATCCTATGAATTAATTCAGGTTATAAGCTATCTCCATTCCGAATTTCAGACAAATCGGTTTATTGTTGCGGCGTGAAGGAGTAACAGACATCTAAACTTTCACATTTTTTATATTAGTAGGAAAGGATTACAAGTTAGCCCTAGACAGCGATCTCACTTGGTGGCAAGTAATGATGCATCATCTCTGGCTGAACCATCATACTAATATTATAAATGTGAAAGTGTGTTTTTTTGTTGGTTTATCCTTCAATTACGCTGCAACAGAGCAACGGATCGACGTGATTTTTTGCTTGGGCATAGTTGACGAACTGGGAAGTGTCATAGGCTACTTTTTATCCCGGAAAATTAAGGAGTTCCCGTGGGAATCCAAAAAGCGGACGAAGTCGCGGGCGTCAGCTTGTAATATATAAAGTTTTTCAAATAATGTCGTTACCTTTATAAGGTGACACTCCATAATATCACCTAAACGCTTCATATTTTGGTGACAAAAAATCTTGTCCATTAGTAACTCGATACCGGCACGCAGTTTCACGCCATTTTGCCCGGCCTTCACTTAAGGTTTCCTATTACTCGGAGCGATGTCCTTGCCCTATGATCTTAGGAAAAATTCAAAAAAAATAAATCGCCTTTTTTGGGTCCCATAGTAACAAGGGACCCACTTTCATCTAATCCTGTACGTCTGTCTGTGTGTACCTAATAGCCATTTTTAAATCAACTATGACCTAACAATTGGGTATTTGACAACTAGACAAATAATTTTTTTTTTTTTAAACTAGTCGGGCACATTTTCGCCAGAACACGTGAGTTTATGCCGGTGTTATGTATAATCATAAAATTTTTTTTGGTAATTATTAAATAGAGGATCTATTTAATAATTACCAAAAAAAATTTTCTGTAATTATTAAATAGATCGATCTGTGGCCGATCGCTTACTTACTTAAGGTTTCCCATTACGCACGCTCGCCCTTTGACCAAGCCGGGAAAAATGTGGACAAATAGATAGATAGATAGATAGATAGATAAATTATTTATGGCCACACATAGCATAGAAATAACTTATAAACAAAAAACAGAAAACAACGCGTGCGCAAGGGCGGTCTTATCACTAAAAGTGTCTCCTCCAGACCACCCGTTTCTTAAGGAACTTTTAAAAGATCAGAGTTATAATACTTTAGGTCAACAATTCCTGTATGTTTTGGAAGAAACTTGGTGTTGGCTTATTTTTATTATCCTAAGGAATAATAATTAATAACCAAAAATAATATTTTCAACACTATCTCCATCATTTTCATAGTAACATGAAATTTAAAATAAAATAGTTATGTAACATATAAAGTAAACATATTTTTTCACGCGAACCTACTTGTGTCTGAACTAGATCCCTAAAAAGCAGTAACAAAGAGGATTTTTCACTTATTTAAGTATGCTTTTGCAAAAACCAACGTGATATCTAAATAAGATATTTTTTTTAAAAAAAAAAGGAGGCTTTGAGACCTTTGAGACTCATTCTCTTTGTGCTGCTTTCATAAGCTCGTTATAATTGAACGAAATAAGCTCGACTGTGTATTGCTTTTCGGCCGTTGTCAAAAGATACGAAGTACAATGGTTTGTAAATTCTTTTACGAAATTCTCCAATTAAAATGACGTTGAGTCGTCTCAAGTTTTACCCCTCAATCCACTAGGATCCACTTTTTGGATCCACCAGTGGATCGAATTGAAATCTGGAGTTCACTGGGATTGGAAAACCCATGATTAATTTTGAATGAATTTTCTAAATCTATACTTCCTAACTTTATACTTAAGAGTGAATAGGCATCTTCTAGGCAAGCGCGCCCCATTTTAGGCTGCATCATCACTTCCCACCAGGTGTGATGGTGATCAAGCGTAAGCCTATATAATGAACAAAAAAAAACTTCCATAATTATCCATTTAATAATTTTAATTACCTAGCTGATGCCCGCGACTTTGTCCGTGTGGTTTAAATTGTTATTAATTCACAGGGGAACTTTTTGATTTTCCGGGATAAATAGTAGCTTATGTCATTTCCCAACTACTCGTATACCCATGGAAAAAATCACGTTGATCCAGTGCTCCGCCGCAGCGAGATTGAAGGGCAAACCAACAAATCAATTTAAACCAACACGCTATTTTACCTTATTTTACCATATATATTTTATTTTACTTGGCCTTTATCCTGGAAAATCTTAGAGTAGCAAAGGCAAAATCGTGTAAAAGGCCGTTAATAATAATCACATAACCTGTTGTTATGTTTTGTGACAATATTCATAATATTGCAATGAAATACTACACGTATTTTAGTAAAATTATGATAATTGTAACCAAAGTATAAGGTACAAAAGTTGGCGTACTCCACCGAATAAGTCTCGTTAATTGGTATTGAATTAGCAAATGGGCTTATTATTTTTGATATTGGAAGGCATGTCAAACAAATATTACGACGTGATTCGGAATTCGGTTGATTCAGACCCGAAAGCAATTAGTATTTTCCCCACTTTTCTTTCACTTTACGCACTCGTGCGGTAGTACCTCATCACTCGAGGCTTTAATTTAAATTCAGGTGGAATAGAAATTATGGGGTAGTTCCCAGAAGTTGGTCCACGCTACTGGTGACCCAAATCTGAGAGCTAGAATACTTGAAAAGTTTTTCTGAGAATTATTTAAATAGGTACCTAAGACTTTTCCTCTAGAAATTCTATTTTTTTTGACGTGATAACGTCTTATAAATCGATGAGCACCGGCTGCACGCATGAAAAAGTGTCACATTCCGTCTGAGCCTAAGCGTGCAAGTTAGAGCGCAGGACAAGCGATAGAGAGGCACAATGGCCCAAGCGTTGGCTTGTGACATGCTTGTGACACATTTATCTCTCTTCTCGCGTGACGTCAGAGCTAGCAGTTCGAATAGTTCTGCTACTGGAACGCTGCCACGTGAGCTTCTTCGAGAACTTCTAGTTATCACGTAAAACTATCGTCCGTAAACCGACTTTACAGACAACCAATTTTTTTCCACTTCAAGTTAGCCCTTGACTGCGATCTCACCTGATGGACATTAGACCATAAAAGTGCTATTATGACCATACATATTACTTTTAAGTGCTTAGTTAACAGTTAACACGTATAAATTTATGAACAAAGGAAAAATATTCGATATCAGAATAAAGCCACAGTTGTACGTACATTGTTATTAGGTTTTTGAAATTGAATTGGCTCAAAACCGATCACAAACGTATTATTACCTCTGTGTTCTGAACCGGAACTGATACAGTTTATTTTTAAAACGGTATATATTGAAACAATTAGTTTTTTTAACGTGACGCTCATAAGGTTTGTAGGTACCAACAATATATTTTGAATAAATATACTTTGAGTTTGAGTTTGAGTTTTGATTTCTATGCAGCTTTTAAATCCGTGTTTTCTATTATCGCTTGTTATGTATTTTGTAAAATAAACCTAACGAATTCAATTAAAATTGTAGACACACTAGGAATTTATCTTATTTACTTTAATCCCTACTAATGCGAAAGTGTGTCTGTCCGTCCGTCTTTCTGTCTGTCTGTTTCGCTTTCACAACTCATCTGTTCAACCAATTTTGACGAAATACAGAGAACAGTTGCTCCCGTTGTAGGACATAAGCTATCTTTTTATCCCTGAAAATCAAAGAGTTCTCACAGGGTTTTCAAATACCTAAATCACGCGGACGAAGTCGCGGGCAGTATCTAATACTTGTAATAGGCGCGCTAAATGCACAGAACTATTACGTTCTACAAGTATACCTAAGTTGGCGGTGGCGTAGGTACTAAAACGAAAATACTTGATAGTATGATACTTGAAAGTTCTTGACGGACATCGTTGCGTTACATAATTTGTAAAATGATAAACAATAATCACGCTTAAAGTGATAGAAAGTAGTGCTAGAGAGATAGTTAGAGTAGAGATTATTAAAATTGTATCCGTATAACATCCGTTTAGTGCACAGTGGCGCACATCCACGCCAAGTTATTCTTGTGGTATTGTATGGTCATAGTAAGTCGTGCATAATTCTAGTATCTATTCGCAAGTTATTGTACTTCGTCGTGTTCTTGTTTTAGCAAGATATAAGCCCCAATACATCGCTGAAAGCATTATTAACATAATAATATGGCAATGTGTGAAGTAAATATTTTCAAATGATGAACAAACAAAATATTTTAATTTAAAAAGGTAATTATAATTTATTAAACGAAACGGGAACTTTTTTTATCAACAAAAATTAAATAGAAATTTTGTTTGGCAAAGTTTTAATCATTTGGCCGTCTGTTTCACATTCCTTTAACAAATGAAACAAACCATAACTTTGTTCTTGCAACACTTCGCACATTTGAAGAAATCGCGCGTGCCGCATTGTAAGAATTTGCTAAATTGAATTTGTATGCATTTTATTCAAATAAAATAAAATAACCTACTTTCTAAAATGCTTTTTTTATTTTTTGCAAGTTCGATGCAAACTCATGATAAAGGACCTCAAAAATTTAATTAGGAAAAATACGCTTACCTGGAAGGAGTATATGCTAGGCTACTGTCTGTATAACACATTATCATATCTTTTGCAGCATTATCATATAACAAATACAATAAGACTGTGTGTGTTGGCGTAATCTCGAAAAGAATATCTCCACGTGAACGCATAAAGACTGATATATGAATAGATAATAATACTGTGTCCCGAACTTCAATTATTTATTATTATTTTAACTTCAATATCACAACAGAATGCTAAGGTTAACATACTTATAATAACTACCTATAGAAACCTAGTACACTCGCGAAATGTAAGCCGTTTAATTGGTGCCATCTGGTATATATAGGTATTATCTATGGGTGCCATAAATGGCACCAAATGACTCTCGTGCAGTCCGAAAAAAGCTGGTTAACTTAGTTTTAGAAGCTACAATGCTGCAAACAAACTAACCAATTACTTACCCAACTATTAGGGGGAAAACATTTAAACTGGCAACATTATGTTTGCGTTTACGAGGCAAGTAAACACAGCACACATAGCGAATTTGTAGCTTACGTTTTGAGAAGGCGTTGTTTGGAAACATACCTTCTATAGGTAGTTATTCTAAGTTAACATAATTATTTTATTTCATAGAATCACCCACAGTTTAAAAATTTCATTACGTTGCGTTTGATGCGGCTAACAAAATACTTATGTATACTTAATGTGAGATCCATCTGACTGGCTGAACCATCATACTAATATTATAAATGTGAAAGTGTGTTTTTTTGTTGGTTTATCCTTCAATTACGCTGCAACAGAGCAACGGATCGACGTGATTTTTTGCTTGGGCATAGTTGACGAACTGGGAAGTGTCATAGGCTACTTTTTATCCCGGAAAATTAAGGAGTTCCCGTGGGAATCCAAAAAGCGGACGAAGTCGCGGGCGTCAGCTTGTAATATATAAAGTTTTTCAAATAATGTCGTTACCTTTATAAGGTGACACTCCATAATATCACCTAAACGCTTCATATTTTGGTGACAATAGTACATTGTTCACCGAGGGGAGAAAGTGACCGATTACTATCGAGGGTGTAGTTTGAGGCCCGAGGCGTAGCCGAAGGGCCGCAATACACGCGAGGTAGGAATCGTACTTTCTACCGAGTGATACATAGTGCTTTATACTACACCTGCGAGGAAAATAAGCGATAATTAGTGATTAAACGAACTTACAAAGGTTTAAAATAATAAATAAAATAAATATTTTTTATTTCAGGTAATTTTACAAACTCATATTCAAAATACAGAAACATAAAAAAAAAAAAACAAAAAAAAAAAATAAAAAAAAAAAAATAAAAAAAAATAATAATAAAAAAAAAAAAAAAAAAAAGGTTTAGGTTAATAGTTAATAATAGTTAATAGTCCTTAATTAGGTTAGGCTAGCTAGCTTTAATTTCTAATGTATTGTTTTCAAAAAATTTAAAAAAAAAATTTAAAAAAAAAAATGACGTTCTATCATAACTATATGAGTCGCTTCATTCGAAGCTTCACTATGAGGATTATTTCAATATAGATTTCGATATCGACAATCGACATCGATATCGACAATCGACATCGATACCGACAATCGACATCGATACCGACAATCGACATCGATATCGATATCGACTATCAATATCGGATATCGATATCGACTATCGATATCGATAATCGACGTCGATGTCGACAATCGACATTCACCATATTATTTGACTTTTCTATGTCAAATATGGTGAAGCTGCTTCTAATATTATATTTCCTTAAGGTAAGACATCCAAATTCTCAACGTCCATACCATATTTACTTAAAATTAAAAAACAACAGCGCGTTAGAAATGGATTTTCATACAGTTTTCTCCCCGCTTAGCACGTTAGAAATGAAATTTCATACATCTTTTCCTCCCGCTTAATTGGTTCAAGTAGCAATGACGTACTTTCTACCTCGTTTTGACAAAAGCAAGAGGGTACTTTCCGAGCGGGTGTAGTATAAAAAATCTTGTCCATTAGTAACTCGATACCGGCACGCAGTTTCACGCCATTTTGCCCAGCCTTCACTTAAGGTTTCCTATTACTCGGAGCGATGTCCTTGCCCTATGATCTTAGGAAAAATTCAAAAAAAATAAATCACCTTTTTTGGGTCCCATAGTAACAAGGGACCCACTTTCATCTAATCCTGTACGTCTGTCTGTGTGTACCTAATAGCCATTTTTAAATCAACTATAAGACCTAACAATTGGGTATTTGACAACTAGACAAATAATATATTTTTTTTTAAACTAGTCGGGCACTTTTTCGACAGAACACGTGAGTTTATCCCGGTGTTATGTATAATCAAAAAAAATTTTAAAATCCCAAAAGACGTAATTATACACGTCCCCTGTTAGTTTTATGTTGAATAACCATTTTTAAGTATCGATTAAGTAAAGTTAAAAAGTGCGGCGAACTTTGATAACGTTACAATTTAGTATTTCATACAAAATCCCATAATAAGTCACGTTTTGACGTTTGAAAAAAAGCTCCTGATTTGACTAGTTTTCAAATATCCAAGACGTACAGTCTTAAAAACGCAGATGATTATTATGCAACCTGGATCGACCTAGCCTATTTAATGGCATTTTAGTCTAAACATGTTGACCAAAAACGTTTCGTTCGAGTAGATTTTACCGTAGAACTTCCGAAAAGTTTTTTTTTTAAATTCGATAATAAGTTACCTACTGCGAAGCCAGTTAGTGGTTAAGAGACCATGTAGTATAAGATGGAAGTGGGCTTACTTGAAAGAAGGCAAGTAAGTGTTGTTATCTATACCTAGTAATATTATAAAGAGGGAAAGTTTGTGAGGTTGTAGGGGGTAATCTCTGGATCTACTGAACCGATTTTGAAAATTCTGGTACCAATAGAAAGCCACATTATTTGTTAGTGTCATAGGCTTTATATTAAACCGAAAAATTAGGGAGTACCCGTGGGAATTTAAAAAACTTATTTCACGCGGACGAAGTCGCGGGCATCTGCTAGTCAAATAAATAAAACAACACAGACGTCACAGCTAACGTTACGTTTAAATAATAGTTTTTAAATTTTGACTGTACTATTTTATTGCTTACATAAAAATATAATATTACTAGCTGATTCCCGCGACTTCGTCCGCGTGGATTGAGGTTTTTCGGTTCCTATCTCTCAAGTTAGATCGAACTGCACATGGTGTGCGAATTTTATTATAATCGGTTAAGTGGTTTAGAAGTCCATTGAGGACAAACATTGTGACACGAGATTTATATATATTAAGATGAGGATTCTTCCGTTCATTCAAGGTAAATATTCCTAGAATAAAAGGGGATATTGGTATCTACAAATTCTTCTACCATTCTCATATCTCGCCTTGCGTACATAAAGTATGAGGAAGCCCTGAGACGTTTTCCCGTACGTAAGAGCGTGTTTCCATTACACAGAGCCGTCTTTTTGACGCAAACTAGTGCAAACAATAGTCATAATATGAATATATGTATATTGCTTAGTCCAATTTGATAGCCGTAATTGTAGATATTATCATCAATTTATTTTTATTCAAATAAACTTAAATGAAAGCATAGCAAACAACTTGGCCATAATTTTTATCTCAGTAGGTACTTTAATTGGCCAACATTTTTGATAGGAAGTTGGCCGTATAACCACATCTGTGGTATAACTTCACATTATAATGTTTTTGTGGGATCTCTCTCTCTGCGTCGTATTCTTCATTTCTGGGGGTCGTGACCCCTTGCCATTAATCACATAATGGCAGGGGTAACTGAGGTTTCTGGGATAGTGGTGACGTAATTATGGTAGCCGAGTCTGTCATTTGTGTGGGCGTCGATCCACTGTATTGTTACTTACGTTGGATGTTACTATACTAGCTGATACCCGCGACTTCGTCCACGTGGATTAAGGTTTTTTAGTTCCGTGTTATGCAGACATGCTAGCCTATGTGTTATTCAAGACTATAATTAATCTATCTCTGTGCCAAATTTCATCCAGATCCGTAGGTACAGCCGTTCTGGCGTGATTAAGTAACAAACATCCATCCATCCAAACTTTCGAATTTATAATATTAGTATAGACTAGCTGATGCCCGCGACTTCGTCCGCGTGGATATACCAAGTTTCATCGGAATAACTTGAGAAATGACGGACTTTTATACAAACTTTCAACCTCTATTTCACCCCTTTGGGGGTGAAATTTTGAAAAACTGTGAAACACGTATGTCTTCATTTTTAACCCGCAGCTCATATACCAAGTTTCATGGCTATAACTTGAGAAATGAAGGACTTTCATACAAACTTTCAACCCCTATTTCACCCCTTCGGGGGTAAAATTTACAAAAACTGTGAAACATTTATTTCTTCATTTTCAACCAGTAGCTTGTATACCAAGTTTAATCGATATAACTTGAGAAATGACGGACTTTCATACAAACTTTCACCTCCTATTTCACCCCCTTAGGGGTGGAATTTTGAAAAACTGTGACACACGTACTTCTTTATTTTTTACCATAAGCCAAAATAAAAAGTTCCGTTGTTATAACTTGTAAAACATCTTGAGAAACGAAGGACTTTCATACCAACTTTCATCCCCTATTTCACCCTTTTGGGGGTCGAATTTTCAAAAACTGTGAAACACGTATGTCTCCATTTTCAACCCGCAGCTTATATATCAAGTTTCATGGGTATAACTTGAGAAATTAAGGACTTTCATACAAACTTTCAACCCCTATTTCACCCCTTCGGGGGTAGAATTTCGGGATAAAAAGTATCCTATGTCCTACCTCGTAGTATAGGCTCAAATCGTGCCAAGTTTCGTTTGAATTTATTCAGTAGTTTCGGCGTGATGCGCGGCCAAGATACAGACAGACAGACAGACAGACAGACAGACAGACAGACAGACAGACAGACAAAAATGAAAAAAATTACAGATTTGGCTTCAGTATCGAATAATGAGTGCCCTCCAAAAAAAATTTTCAAAATATCTTCAATGTACAGAATTGGACCTGTTACAGTTTTATTATAAGTATAGATTCCGTCCGGAACTGGCAGAAAAAGACGTCGTAATACAATGGCAACTCGGTATAATTCAGTTTGAGCTATTCATAGAAAGGCATTTGTCGAGGAGCTGGGCGTGCGAATATGCGGGGCTTCACGGCCTTACGGAGGCTTATGTGGTAGAGCATACTCGCTGCGTTCTGACCGGTGCCCGCTTTATCCGGCTTAGGAGATCTGAACTTGAACTTGAGGTTTTACGTTGATATATAACCCATCCATCCATCAGTCTGCATTCGTCTACTGCTGGACATATGCATTTTGGAGAGCGCGCCACCACACGGTCCTCCGCTTTGTTTTCTTTTATCCACTACAAGTTAGCCCTTGACTGCGATCTCACTTGATGGTAAGTGATGATGCAGTCTAAGATGGTAGCGGGCTAACCTGTTAGGGGCATGGCAGTTATTTTAAACCCATACCCCTATTCGGTTTCTACACGGCAACTTACCGGAATGCTAAATCGCTTGACGGCACGTCTTTACCGGTAGGGTGGTAACTAGCCACGGCCGAAGCCTCTCACCAGGCCAGACCAGGGAAAATTCAGAAATTATAAATTTCCAAACCCTGCCGGGGATCGAACCCGGGACCTCCGCACGTTAAGGCAACAGCGCTCAACACTGCGCCACGGAGGCTTTCTTATGATGAACGTTGATCTAATAATGAAAAAAAATAATGTCCTCCCAACCGAATATCGGCGACGGCGGCCAATCTCCAGAGAGATTATCCATCTGCTCGGGAGATATTATAGTGCACAAGTGTGCGCAAACAGGTGCACTCTTGTTCCTTTGCTCTCATAGCCCGATGGGACGGAAAATACGACACGACCGGAAAGAGATCAGGCGCAGGACCGACGGCTTTACGTGCTCCCCGATGCACGGGGGTGAATCACCGCCAACTTCCTGACTCCGAGCTAGTGCCTAGTACTGAGAATTTCTTGTCAGAAAAATAACTTTACTTAATAATGACCCGACCCAGGATTCGAACCCGGGACTTCGACAGCCGCAGTTTACGTTGATATACTTAATAAACTATTCAGAAATACAGATTCCCCACAGTCCCACAAACTTACTCGTATCTGGCCAGGTGGCCAAAATTGAAACTAAACTTTTATGCCTGTTTAGTTGTTGTTTTTATTTTATTTTTCACTAGCTGATGCCCGCAACTTCGTCCGCGTGGTAAAAGTTTTTTTGATTTCCGCGGGAACTCTTTAATTTTCTGGGATAAAAAATAGCCTATATGTTATTGCAGACTATAATCTATATCTGTGCCAAATTTCTTCCACATCCGTTGAGCCGTTCTGGCGTGATTGAGTAACAAACATCTATCCATCCTTCCATCCATACCATCCAATCCATCTAAACTTTCGCATTTATAATATTAAGTAAATAAGTAAAGATACACTGGCGAAGCGATAAAAAAAAGAAAAATCCAAACTCTTCATGGTAACCCACCTGTCAAGCCAAATATAATAAAAGAAGACAGTCTTCGTCAACATTTTCAGGCGACCAGACGGATAAGGAGTGTTTTAATCTATCATTTTGTGTTTGACATATCGGAGTGATACATGTTGTTTTTATGGCGCGCTATCAATAAATCATTTGGCACGGCTCCCTGACGCCTCGGGGAAATATTCTGAATAGATCAGCCATTTATGGTTTCTGTATGGTAATCATAGTATGCAAAATAGACAGGAATATGTAGGTACGGTCTCCTACCAGCCTACTAGTAAAAGTGATATGCGTGTAATGGAGGAAAGGTTTTTTTTTTAATCTTCTACAATTTAGCCCTTGACTGCGATCTCACCTGATGGTAAGTGACGTACAGTCTAAGAAGGTTATGGTTAAAAGGACTTTCAATATTTTTTGAAGCGCAAAATGTGCCGCGCGTGTATGCGCGTAAGCCGATACGAACTTGTGCGCGGAAAAAATACGTTTGTCTGTAACCGCCCTCACCCATCACAACCAGAACTAGGTCATACTAACCTGAATGAAAATGATAATCACGTATTATATCACTCAATCATCATCAGGGTATGCATCCCTATTCCCGGCTCAAAGCAAGTAATTACAATAAAATTTGTTGTTCCAGAACGAGTGCCTCCACGCCGCAGTGACGTCATTAACGAAGAACCAGGCCGAGCATTACGACAAATACAATTGCCTGTGAGTACCAATAAAACTGTAATTCCTTTCGCGCCATTAACCCCACCCTTAATTAACTTTTGACGCCCAGATTACATTGCTTTAACGGTATAATTTAGACGGATTTCGTCCAATGGATCAAGTAGGTGACAAATGCTTATAAGCCCACAAACTTATTAGTTCCAATTTTGGCCACCGCGCCGGGTCAAGTAAGTTTGACGGACTGTTTAGTCCCACAAACTTATTAGTTCCAATTTTGGCCACCGCGCCGGGTCAAGTAAGTTTGACGGACTGTATAGTCCCACAAACTTATTCGTTCCAATTTTGGCCACCGCGCCGGGTCAAGTAAGTTTGACGGACTGTTTAGTCCCACAAACTTATTAGTTCCAATTTTGGCCACCGCGCCGGGTCAAGTAAGTTTGACGGACTGTATAGTCCCACAAACTTATTCGTTCCAATTTTGGCCACCGCGCCGGGTCAAGTAAGTTTGACGGACTGTTTAGTCCCACAAACTTATTAGTTCCAATTTTGGCCACCGCGCCGGGTCAAGTAAGTTTGACGGACTGTATAGTCCCACAAACTTATTAGTTCCAATTTTGGCCACCGCGCCGGGTCAAGTAAGTTTGACGGACTGTATAGTCCCACAAACTTATTAGTTCCAATTTTGGCCACCGCGCCGGGTCAAGTAAGTTTGACGGACTGTATAGTCCCACAAACTTGTCTGACCCGGTGGCCAAAATTGGAACAAATTTTTATGCCTGTTTAGTTTT
Source organism: Erebia ligea (assembly GCA_917051295.2). Classification (NCBI taxonomy): domain Eukaryota; kingdom Metazoa; phylum Arthropoda; class Insecta; order Lepidoptera; family Nymphalidae; genus Erebia; species Erebia ligea. The sequence goes on from OU785241.1 coordinate 9,420,207, forward strand.
TGTTTTTATTTTATCACACTAATATTATAAATGCGAAAGTATGTTTGTTTGTTGGTTTGTTGGTTTGTCCTTCAATCACGCCGCAACGGAGCAACGGATCGACGTGATTTTTGGCATGGGTATAGTTGAGGATCTGGAGAGTGAACCAGGCTACTTTTTATCCCGGAAAATTAAGGAGTTCCCGCGGAAATCAAAAAAACTTAAGCCACGCGGACGAAGCCGCGGGTATCAGCTAGTTCTTCATATATACTAGCGACGCTGTCACCGGGTCAGATAAGTATGTGGGGCTATAATTGGGTAGGTATTTGACAACTAGTCAAATCATATACTTTTATTCAAACTTCAGAACGCGCTTATAATATAGGAATTTTGTATGAAATACTGAATGGTGACGTCATCAAAAGTCGATGCACGTTTTACATTAATCGATAAATTAATATGGTTGTCAAACATAAAATTAACAGGAGACGTAGATTTAACGTCTTTTCAGGTCCTCTATTTAATATTTATCACTACAAAATAATAATTTATTTGACTAGTGGTCGAATACCCAATTATCATACAAACACATACAAAAAAGTTCATTTTTATAAGACCGTAAACACACTACTGACGAAAAGCGTTGTTCACACATGGAGAGGACACACTAGGCGACAAGTCAAAATGTCGTTTCGCTTCGACAGGGATGCTTTATTACCTGCTTCTAAGAGGGAAAACACTAGAATAAAAAATTATTTGTCTGGTGGGCCCATGTAGGTAACCTATTTCACATGGAGCCGCACACGCTAGCAGGACAGAACAAAACGTGTTTCCCCTCCGATGCAGACGTTTTCCCCTCCTTAGTGTGTTTTCGCTCCAAGTCAAAACGTGATAATTTTTTCGTAGCAGGTACTTATTACGACGTGATATTTTTTATGTAGCAGGTGCTACGACGTGATATGTTTTTCGTAGCAGGTGCTACGTATCCTAAAATGTGTTCTTAACGTGACGACATCGAAACCATTTCATTGGAAAGGAAGCCACATAAGACGAGCGAAACCTTCACGATTGTTACCTCGCATAATATATTTCAAATGCTCCTCAAGTTCACACGGGATTTGAGCCACTTATATATTCACATTTTATATACAGGGTAACAGGAAACGCGATATATTCCGTGCGTGGGGTTAAAGTAGAGCACATTACATACCACTACAGCCCATTAACGTCCCACTGCTGGGCACAAGCCTCCACTTTCATAGGAGAGAGGGAATTAGACTTTAGACCCTCCACGCGGCTCCAATGCGAGTTGGCGGGACTATTATCATGTTAGTGATAATAACCGGGACCGACGGCTTAACGTGCTCTCCAAGGCACGGGTAAAACACCGCCAACTTTCTAACTCCGGGCTAGTACTGAGAATGTCTAGTCAGAAAAACCTAATACTTAATTATGGCCCGACCCGGGACTCGAACCCGGGACCTTGAAGGCCGCAGTCAAACAAGCTAACCACTAGACCAACGAGGCAGTTACATAATTGCAGGTAATTTAGTAATATGATACCACATCCAAAACTTGGTTATTTCTAAAAGACATTCAAAATTTAAGATTTTTATCCAAATTCCCCAGTTTTCAAGTTAAAATGTACCCTTGTAGTGAATTGTACGGAATTTTGTTGTTTTCTGATAGACAAAAAAGTTATGAAAATGGTTTTTTTTTATCCACTACAAGTTAGCTCTTGACTGGTATCTCACCTGATGGTAAGTGATGATGTAGTCTAAGAAGGAAGCGGGCTAACCTGTGAGGGACATGGCAGTTAGGTATATTAAACCCATACCCCTATTCGGTTTCTACACAGCATCGTACCGGAACGCTAAATCGCTTGGCGGCACGTCTTTGCCGGTAGGATGGTAACTAGCCACGGCTGAAGCCTCCCACCAGGCCAAACCAGGCAAAATTCAGAAATTATAAGTTCCTTAATTGACCCTGCCGGGAATCGATCTCGGGACCTTTGCATGTTAAGACAACAGCGCTCAACACTGTGCCACGGAGGTCGTCAGATAATGTTATCATACATCGATCATTATAATTTTTTGTAATGTTAAAGCATGTTACCATCGATTTACCAACTAAGGATACAACATTACCTACAAATTAATACTCAAAAAGCGTCCACAATTGCTTATACAAACACAGCTATAGATAATATAGAATGAGACACCAAACGGTTCACAAAAACCAACCATATGTTTTTATATTTAGGGTTCAATTTTGTAATAACAATTCGACACATACGACATTTTGTCTCCTAGTGTACTCATGCGCGACTGAGGCGAAAATTGTTCAGAATACCTATTTGTGCACAATTTGACCGTGCCGTTTTTTGCGTTTCGATGGTGCGTCTAATGTATTGGTAAGTCAATGCATGTTACGCATAATATTTGTACGCCACACTGTGGTAGAATACAAGAAACTTTTAAAATAATTGTAACACCTTTTGTACCTACTGGATTCACTAATGAATAAATTAATTGAATTGTATTGAATTGAATGTATGTCATAATATTATGAATGAGGCGCTGTACTAATTACAGCATGGCATTCACGTACACGTGCTAACGTTGATACAGTCATGTACGTGGAACAACAATTCTGCTTAGTCATCTATACCTTAGAATGCTAATGAGACTCTTAAAATATTCATACTATACTCAGTGATACTAATATTAGTATAGCGAAAGCAAGTCTGTCTGTCTGTCTGTCTGCTACGCTTTAAAGGTACATTATTTCAACCAATTTTGATGAAACTTCGTATAAAGGTAGGTTACCTACTTCCCGGGGACGGAAAATTAAGGATTTCCCGCGGGAATCAAAAATACCTTAAATTAAGGAGTTCCTCCGGGAATTAAAAACTTAATCCACTCGGACGAAGTCACCTTGAAAATCTTATCTTCTTCACCAAAGCTAAGCGAATAGGAGATGTTGAAATTTCTTCTCCTCTCTGCTCTTCTTCGCTTTGGTAGAAACCGCCCTAATATGCGTTTTACTTAATAATGATATTTCTTTACAGACGCAGATTACCAGATGACGTCAGAACATGTAGAAATTATGCATATTTACAAGAAATATACGACGCAGTTCGAGCTACTGATAGTAAGTATTATTTCTTTTTTTCTTAAGTTTTTTTAAGACTTGGACTGACCAAACGCGTGTCGGAACTACACGAAGCTCTTTAAGTTGTACGAGGTACAAAAAACTGTAAATTCTTTACTTTATTGAATGATCCGACAGGATCGTGGTTATAGCGGTCTGTTGATGTAGATTTATTTGGTCCCTTGCATTTTTAAAAATGTAAATACAAGTTAGATTTCTGTGATAAATAATGATACAGTTCAAGATATCAGCACGATAGCTTGGAAGGGCAATTGAACTCTACTTCTTATAGATTTCTTCATGACATTGGGGAACTTCACGGGAACGCTTCATCGCATGTACGAGTTTCTAGGAGGGTGGTAATTCCTATCAGTTTAGACCAGGGACATTAATACTAATAACAATGAAATCCCAATTAGCCTCTGCTGATAATCAACCTAATGGGCCTAAAGTGCTCCCCACTGCGTCAGGAAGGTCGTAGTGCAGAAGAATGTATGTTATATTGATCTCTAAGATGATAGAACATCGCACGATTACCAAGTTTTGTAGGTCATACGAACATCAAGAACCTACAGAATGTCTTGTCATGTCATGTCTTGACGCTATCCGCACCCGCGTTCAGTATGACTTTTTGTCGTGTCACTTCCGTCCCGGAACGCTGCCGTCACGCGTTGTGTATGTCCAGGAGTTTTTTCCACAAGTTCCATTAATTTAAGCTTTTTCGGTTCTGTTTATTATTCTATAAACCCCAAAAAGTTTTTTTTACCGTAAAGCTTTATTTTATCAAGAAAAGATTGGTCTAAATGGATCAAGGAAATTCTTGTTTCCGCCGATTAAGTTCATAAATACGTTTTGGTTCGAAGTTAAACTTCCAGTTAAGGTAAACAATTCTTTCGCCTTCCATTTCCGAGAAAACAATGGAAACGATTTAGAAAGAACAAAAAGTAGTGACAACTTTTTTCATTTAAACTTGTTTAATTTTATTTCATTGGCGGTATTTTGTGCTAGTCCGCTTTAACAGTCCGTAAACCCGTAAACCGACATTTTAAGAACTTTTGATGAGCTTTGTGCATGAGATATTAGTATTATAACAAAAAGAAAATTGAAACATTAAAGATTAATCCCTCCTTAGTAGACTGTTGCAAATAAAAATTTAATTTTATTGAAATATAATAGTGAAATTCTCATTCTTGCAGAATACGTTTACCATTTTTGCACTTTTGGGTGACACTTTTCACCCATATAAATCCACGAAAAATTATAATAAATGACTTATAAAAAATACTTATATGATAAACACGCTCTTAAAATTGGACTGTTGTAATTCGTTTTTATACGATCTATACAAAATTAGTTAATAAAAAAATCAAATCAATGTGCACGATTTATCAAAATTTACGCGTCACAATAACCTGTATTTCTTAAAAGTTTGACGAAATTACTGATAAAATAAAATTTACCATGAATGTTTAGTATTTATATAACACAAATTGTGTAAAAATAAAGTTCTATAAAATACCTATATGACCAAAAAATATTATCAAAGTCTGATCAAATTCACGTGTAAAATGGTACTGCAGATCGTACAACCGCACGTACGTACGAATTAGACTACGCTAAGTATCAAAGTATCTTTATTGGCCTATGTCGTCTATGTATGAGTGCAGCCAAACGGTCTACTGAGCGGTATACCTACAGATTCCAAAATTGACCGATGGCGAGTATACGGCCTCTAGTTCAATTACATAAGTTGATTATCTTGCCTTTATCTGTACTAGTGTTTTAATGATATAATATCTAATACGTTAAGTGAATCAGGTCACGAGAAAACTAATTAAATATGCTTTTTTAAACTGTAGAAACTAATATAATATTGCAGAACAAATTGCTGTAAAAATTTATTATAGACAACAAAATAACTAAATAATTTTTTGTTTTTATAACTTGCTAGAAAGCTGAGAGGGCTTCCAAGATTGCTCATAAGTACTGTTATTTTTAAAATATTTTGCCTTGAAATAATTGCCATTAAAAATTAATAAGTTAATAAGTTGAAAAGTAGGTTGTATAAATTACCGCAATATATTTTGTATATAGCAGTAATTGGAAAATTCCGTGTCTCTGCTATTACCCATCGTAAGCTATGCTGTTTTATTGGCTTTAGAGCTAGCTAGGCCAAAACATTTTTTTTTTCTGTATATGTCCGTCTGTCAGTCTGTCCGTCAGTCCGACTGTCTAAATGCCTCTCTATCTTTCTGTCTACCACTATAGCCCATTAACGTCCCACTGCTGGGCACATGCCTCCACTCTCATAGGAGAGAGGGAATTAGAGCTTAGACTCACCGCTGCTCCAATGCGGGTTGGCGGGCTTTTACGACTATTATCATATTAATGATAATAACCGGGACTGACGGCTTAACGTGCTCTCCCAGGCCCGGGGGTGAAACACCACCTAACTCCGGGCTACTACTGAGAATTTCTAGTCAGAAGAACCCAATACTTAACTATGGCCCGACCCGGGACAAGAACCCGGGAACTCGTCGGCCGCAGTCGAACGTGCTAACCACTAGACCAACGAGGCAGTTATCTTTCTGTCTATCTGTTATTAAGTAACGTTGAAATTATAGCATTTAATATGGATTTAAAATTAAATGCAACTTGGGTCGGGTCATCTACATAATATCTCCTACACCTCCACCACCTACGCCTCTATCACCTACATAATATTATAGCGTTTTAGGGTCTAGTAAAATGCACTATACTCACGTCGCTATCCAAGGCAGTTGTAAAAAGCAGCGAAAACTTTATATCTTGGTTTATATCTAAACTTTATCAGAGCTCTCGAGGGGCTTATTCAAATTTTCAGCTTCGTTACTCATTATTTTTTTGCTCGAGGCTTTGTTTTTTATGACAAGATTGATGAGATTGTTAATGACTCAAAGACGTTCGGGGTCTTTATTTAGGGATTTATATTTATTTTAATAATAAACATCTCCTTAAGAAGCGGTTTTTATTAAGTAAATTTAGTTATTATTAGAATCCGATATATATTATAGTGATAAAAATATTTCTAACATAGTTAAAAGTAATATGACATGCAGAATATATAATAATATTAAAAGTGTGTCTTCTAGCTTCCTGTCTATCTGCCTAAGCTTTCACGATCAATTTGTCAAACATCAGGAAGGATATAGCTACATATTGTGCCGGAGAGTTAAGACTATACATTCGAGCTGAGCTTGAGCTGCAAGGGTAGACCCTTATATTTAGCTTTTTTGCCCCCTGATATTTTGTTACTCCCTGCATTAAACCAAAACTTATTCATACCAAATTGTAGGGAATTCTCTGATCTACTATAATGACTGACAACATTTTGAAATTAATTAATAGATTGTTCCTTATTACGAAAATACCAAGAAGCTGTTATTTAATCTTGATTTTTGTGTAAAGTTTGACGTTAGCGAACATCCAAATTTACTCGTTGTGGTCACACAAAGAGATACTTTTATTGAGTATAAGGTCCTGAACTACTATAGTTGAAGATAAAAATTATTAATTTGCTATCCTTTGTATTATAAAATTCAAAACAAAGAAGATTTAATTTGACGAAATTAAGGACACATATAACCGTCATTTTAGGAGGTTATTTGGCTTAATTTGTAAAAATAAATTAGTACTCCTAAAAGAAAGACATATTTTCAATTATATTAAGCAAAAAAAAAAATATAATTAACAATAATTTACATCCAAAAATAAGTTTGTAACACACTACAAAACTGCGTGATCAAGCACTAGGAAAACTAGTCGTAGCCGAGGCTTCTCAGAGGGTGGACGTAACGCCTTTTGTCTCCGCAACTCAAAATGATATACGTAGCATATACCTGAGATTGTAGTGTGATTGTCACTTCTCAATAGTAGGCATTTTTAATACTGGCTGCTTTTTCTTATTGATGGTTGAAAATTATTTTGTTTTAAACAGTTTATTTGTATATTATACTTTATATTAAACGTGTATGATATTTATATTACTTAATTATTTACTCGTAAATAAGAATTTGAATATTCAATTCAGACAAGGTCGTGTGTTTCAGACAGTTATAAAATAATTTACTTTACTAAACTTGCCTTATAAAGCTTGTGGTTAAATTAACTATTATTTAAAGGCTGACCAACAATCTCTACCTAGACTGGCAACTCCGTCCCTTATAAATATTAATGCGATGTCATGTACTGAAATGATAATCACTCGTTGGTAAAATTTATTGAAAACAATACAATAGAAACAATAAACCTAGCTAGTCTAACCTAATAATGCCATGCCCGCGTGGAATGGTGGCGAGAATGCTGGCTGCATTTCTGCGCTGGACAGCCAGGCTGATCCTTTGCGCAAAAATGAGCCAGCACTTCAAAAAAAAAAGTTACGTGTTTATTGTCTTTCATGGCATATTAGCGCGGTATCTTGTGTTTGGTTGTGAAATTCTCTTTCCTTATGACGACTTGGCATTTTATTGGTGTGATTTGCATTATGATTTGGTTATTGTATCCCTTTGGATCGTTTACCTCCGGCTTGAATTGCTTCTGAATGATACTGCCCGCGATTAGATATTGTGTTATATTTATTAAATAAATAAGTTTATATAAATTTTGAATTTGTAATCCTTACTAATATTAAACATGCGAGTGTGTTACTTTGTCGGTCTGTCAGCTGTCTACATGCAAGGTTTATCTACCAATTTTTCCCGAAATTCGGTACAGAGATAGCTACTTTCTTGGAGACAAACATAGGTATTTTATCCCGGAAAATAAGAATGCCCATGAGATATTTAAAAATCATGAATCACGCAGATGAAGTTGCGGGAGTCACCTAGTGAAGCGACTCGTATCGAGACACACGATTGGACGTTAGTAAACTTATGCAATAAGCTTTCGAATAGTCAAATTTACAATAATATAGAAATTAGAATTTTATTTGTTTGGCTCGCATGTTTGCTTGTTTTTACACTTGGATAGATATTATTTATGGCCATGAAAATACAATCGTCACGATAGCAAAAGCAGGTAGCTATGCAAACAATTGGGTAGTTATTATTATTTACCACGCTTACGGACCTTTTTGATGAATAGGTTTTGTTTTATGTTTTGAACTGAACCTTTCTTTGCCCGACTTGGGGAAGGCTTGGTCGTTAGCAATCATGTATGTATATGTGCTTTTCTTTGTTGGTTCCCTCTTTATTGCAAACCTACATATTTTGAGTACTGAGATATTATAAGACCATAGTATGACGTCACGGCAAATCCAATATGGGATATTTCACTGACAAAAAAGCCATGTTTTTTTGTCTGTTTGTCAACTCAAAATACTTCATCAGTGCACACCTAGACTACTCAAGGAATAAAATATTTAGGTTCATCGATTTTGGCTGAGCGTTGGTCAGCCAAATGACCTCATTTCGCGCTTTATTGGCATTGCGTGTTTTATTTTACTGTCAGGCAAAGTTACTTATTCCAAACAATGCACTCATCACGTCAACAAAAAGTTATGTAAAGTGCAGCTTGTACTTTATATAACTAGTAAATTCTATTGTTATTTTGGTAAACCGAATATACATACTAGCGCAACTGTAATTATGTATTTTTTGCCTTTTACAAGTGTATTTCGTTTACAGAGCGTCATTAGATTATTGTTTTTTACGAGTATGGTTGTCGACCAGACTTTTCTTTTTGTTATTGTATCACTATTGACCCGTGATCGCTATTGTTATTATAATAAACAAAACCCTACATTAGTGCAATACTTGCAATTTGCAAGTGCTTATCAGTTTTATTGCCTGGTTTGGAATTTGAAAAGGCATTGTCTGATGTGCATCAGTATTTCTATAACTTATTTATGTTGCACATTTGATAAAGCCTATCAGCCTTTTCCTACTTCCTCAGTTCACACCTAGACTACTCAATGAATCAAATATTTAGTTCATCGATTTTGGCTGTGCGTTGTCGGTCAGTCAATCACGAAAAAAGTTGAATTAGGTTTTCATGGTATTTTTATGCGCTTTTTGGCATCGCGTTTTTATTTTACTGTCAGGGGAAATTATTAATTTCTTACAAATAACCATACACTCATTAGCACGGCAAAAAGTTATTTGAAAAATTGGTAGCTAAGCTGTATTTTAGTACTACCACGCAGTAAATTTCTATTGTTATTTTGGTAAGCTGACTACACTACCGCAACACCTGCAGGATTACATAGTTTTATTACCTTTTGATAATCGTTTACAGAGCGGCACTTGATGATTGTGTTTTATATTTTCCGAACCGGACCTTTTTTATTATTGTATCGCTATTGACCCGCGAGTCTATTGTTAGGTACCTACCATGATAAACAAAAACCTATGTTGGTGAAACACCTGCATCTGCACGTGCTTATCAGTTTTATTGCACTGTTTTGTCTTTAGGATTCATTGCGTGCGAATTAAAATAAGTTATTTTTTTTCAGAAATGGGTTCTAAAACTCCGATTTTCTAAAAAAAAAGAAATATTTACGTAGTGAACAATTAGCGAAGGCAAGGAATCAAAAAGGTTCAAAATCAAAATCAAAATTTGTCTTCTTGCGGTTTGAACCGGAAAAAATTTAATTTGAAAATTGAAAAGATTATAAAGGACGATCAATTTTGGAAAAAAAATATGGAACAAAAACTAATAAGTTTTTATTACAAATGTATTTTGCCTGAAATAGTAGATCCCCGTAAATGGAGATCAGTGCCAATAAGAGACACCCGTTTTTAGTTTGTTTTTACATTGAAAATTCGGTTGATCGTAATCGAGCGTTCGATCACATTGGAGTCAGGGTAAAATGTGCCCAAAGGTGCTTGATTTAAAGTCACAAATTCCAACCGATTTTAATTTTGAAACGTTTCCATTTGGAGCAGTGTGAATGCAAACACGAATTTGAGCTCTAAATCAATACTATTAAGATTCATTTTACTTTAACGCTAATATGATCGAACGGTTACGGTCAATCGATGCATGGTAAAAACTAAGACCTGGCGTAGTGATATGTATATAAATACTAGCTGATTCCCGCGACTTCGGCCGCGTGGATTTGAGTTTTTTGACTCCCGCGGGAACTCCTTAATTTTCCGGGATAAAAAGTCCTATGTCCTTCCCCGGGATATAACCTACCTCTATACCAAATTTCAGCAAAATTGGTTGAAAAGAAGGGCCGGGAAAGCGTAGCAGACAGGCAGACATACAGACAGACACACTTTCGCATTTAAAATATTAGTATGGATAGTAGCATTTACTATATAAATTCTAATAATTTTACATTGTAAATATTGTTAAGTAAAAATCAAAATAATACTAATATTTTATTTTACTATTTTGTTTATTTTTGTACAAAATGTGTCTTATAAGTAACTAACAGAAAATAAGCAAACAAAGATAATGTTAGTATGGATGTACCTACTTAAAAACATCTATACTTACAATCATGCAACCTTCTCTTTATATGAATACACCTATATTTAAAAAAGTTTTATATGAAACGTATGTTAAGCGAATTAAAAACATTTCTTTTAAATATTGAAAAAATAATTGCCCGTTTGAAAATGGGATTAGGATCAAAACGGTTTGTCAAACTACTTTGCACCCGACGCCTTCTGTTCACTCGCTCAAACAAAGGACTATCCGAGACAAAGGATTTTATATACCTAAACCCGAGATAAATACCTAAACTTCAAAAGAGGCTCAGGGAATATACGCTCTTAAAGAATTCCCACGGGATTTTAAAAACCTAAATCCACGCGGACGAAGTCGCGGGCATCAACTAGATAATGTACAACTCAGTTGGATCACGAATATTTTGTAAGCGGGTTTTTACTGTGACGTCGACCTCCACTTCCGCCGAGCCAAACTGAATTGAAACAATGGTAAAATACTGCAAGCAATTTTCAATACTCTATGGCCTATGCCATAGAGTATGTCATAGAGTAGAGTCATAGTAGACGTAGAGTCTTATCGTTAGACGGTTAGACCCCTTAAGCGGTCTTTAACTGTATACAATTTAGGAATGCTTTGTAAATTGCAATCCATACTAATATTACATTGCATTACATCTATACTAATATCATAAATGCGAAAGCTTGGATGTATGGATGTATGGATGGATGGATGTATGGATGGATGGATGGATGGATGTTTGTTACTCAATCACGCCATAACGGCTAAACGGATCTGGATGAAATTTAGCACAGAGATACATTATAATCTGGAATAACACATAGGCTACTTTTTATTCCGGAAATTAAAGAATTCCCGCGGGAACCAAGAAAACATCAATCTACGCGGACGAAGTCACGGGCATCAGCTAGTAACATATGTATTTTTTAGGTATATTTACGAAGTTTTAATGCCGAATTAGTATTTATACAACTTAACTAATTATATAAATTAAATTAAAAGACTAAAATTCCATTTTTTTTTGCACGCCCGCTCTTTGTTCCATGCTAGAATTTAGCACTGCACGATCGCCTTAATTTTCCCCAACGACTTTTTAAATAAGGTTTCGTAGCACACTTTGCTTTACTTATTATAATGAGTCTACGTGGGACCACAGATTAGCTAATAGGGTAGAGAATTAACTTAATAATGTTATTTCTCCGCACTAGCCTGTGCTATCCAAAAGGCTAAGGTCTGTTATTTTGTGACCCAATTTTTTTCATAGGCGGATGCGATCTCTCCTCTGACCCATTATATCTTTAACATTGCCATACCAGGGCTGCAGCATCATTTCATAAAACTGTAATTTGTATAAATAATTTAGAATAAGACCACTCTTTGGTGAGCAACGGGGCATCCCCCAATGCAAATAAAATAAAGTTATAAATTCAAGGAGGTCCCCATACAATAAACTTGTATATTTAAAAAGAACATGGTGTTAAATCTAAACTAGAAATACTATATTAATATTTTTTCCGGACAATAAATGCTTTTTTATCTTATACGTATGTACGTCCCGTACGTACGTATGTACGAACCCGTCGTGTGTCCGACTCGCATTTGGCCGGTTTATTTTTATTTAATATTTATTCAAATATTTTTTGTTGCAGGTGTATCAACTAAGGACTTTATGGCTAAATTAGGGGAATATTTAATATTAACAGCTTTTTCCCACAACTGCCGGTTAGAGAGAGCATTTAAATGTTTAGGGACTAATTTAATAGAATTTTTAACAACATTGGATAGCGTTCATGATGTTTTGCATGATCAGGTAAGATTTTTTTATTTCAATTTTTATATTAGCTTTATACCTAGATTTTCCTTCTAATAGCTACATAATAATATTTTCTATACCAGTTTAGAAATGGTTGCTGATTGTCGTGTGTCATAGTAAGTAGGTACATAATATCGTTATAAGTCGTCTACGTTGACTTCTTAAAAAGCGCAAAATGTTGAATTCCTAAAAAATGACTATTCCTAAAATGATGTTTTTTTTTAAAGTTTGATTTTCAAAAATATTTAGGGGGATAAGTATGTTACAAAGAGTGAAAAAATCGAACCGGATATGAAGGAAAATTACATTGAAGCTATAAAATTTCAATCAAAGGAAGCATTGTTGTGTTTTTAAAAATTAGCATTCAAACATTTTTTTTAAAAGCTTATTTGGACAGGGAGTCCAACCTATACAAGGCAAAATTCAGACAGCCACTATTTTATTAAACCAATCGGATACTTAATAAGCAAACAAACATTGCATTTTTAAATTGATAAAGTTGTATCAGGAATATTAAGTTGATTTTGTTTTGAGATACTTACCGTAAATAATAATTTTCACCGTTCACGTACCTGCCTACTAGATTTTAAATTCAATAATTTAATATAATCATCTACGTTCTCAAAGTGTACAGTGCTGCCCTCTTTGAATAAATGATTTTCGATTGAAAACTGATTTCTTTTTTAACAGGACGATGGCCTTAACAAAGATGAGTCAACGGAGAACGAAGCGGCGTTTGTGTGCACGACGTCCCACGCGGGAAGAATACAGCTACACCTGACTACAGAGAGCGAACCCGTTGCGTATTTACTAGTCGGAAGTCTCAAGGCGATAGCTATGAGGCTGTACGATACTCAGACGGATATTAGACTGATGAGCTACTCCAACGATCCTCGGAGATTTAGGTTGGTTTAATACTGGGCCAAATATTGCCAATACTATGACGTCTTCAGTTCAAACACACTAGGTACAAAGATTCGTTACGTTATTACTGGGCCAAATATAGCCTTTAATTTGACGTCTTAAAACTAGGGACAAAAAATCGTTATGTGAAGGGCTTTTTGTCCGCAAAATAAAACAAGCTAGCGCGGTAGGACAGGTACAAGTGACCCTTCGACGCGGATGTTTCGTGCAGAATTTTTATCCTGTCCGGTCCTTATGTCGGAGCTCTTATCATGAGTTTCACTCACAGGGTAGAGTTTATTAGAGCTACCAAGCTGAAGCTAAAGACAGTAGAATAAGCACTTTCCAGCTATGCCATTGTAAAATGTTTTCTCTCTCTATTAAGCTGGGTCTAAGCTAAGCGCGTCCACTTCGCTGGTAGGAATGCTTCAAATACGCGAGGCAATATCGGTTGAGGCAGCGAGGTGGTACGGACTGCGCTAAGTATGGACCCTGCTAAAGGCCTGTTATTATCAAAAAACTTGTTAAATATCCAACTTATTGATACAACATAATGAAAAATAGCTAATGCCGCAGGTCCTTAAGTATACCCAATACCCATGCAAAAAATCACGTCCATCCGTTGCTTTGTTGCAGCGTGATTGAAGGACAAACAAAGAAACCAACAAAAAAAACACACTTTCGCATTTATAATATTAGTACGATAGGCTTGCATTTGACGACAATCATGCTCCGTGAAAAGCAATGATGAGGTCTAGGTTGGAACGCCCGAGGCAGGAAAGTAGAAGAGTATTCCACACCATAGCGGTTTGTATCAGAAACGTAGACCAAAACCGTTTCGTGTTGGTAGCTTGAGAATAATTACCCAGAATTATGACTTGCTATTATTAAAGTAAAATGAGCTTTTCCATTTGCAGATACGACATAAGCGTAGTGCCCCTACACCAGAGGTCGAAAGAGGATAATTGCGAGGCCGCGAGTGCCGCAGTGACTCTGGCCTCGTCGAACAATGTGAATGATTTAAGGATCGGCGTAGCCAGCTTCTGCAAAGCGTTCCCTTGGCACTTTATCACTGACAAGCGCTTGGAACTCGTTCAGCTTGGTATGTGTTTTTATTTAAGGCCGGTACAGACTTTCGAAATGTAGCATGCAATGTAACACGCGATGAAAGAATTTGCCGTCCACATTGTCGCAATGTATCATGCAATTTAACAGAATTCCTCCAGTGTGGACGCCTTGAGTGCACGAACCGTGCACACTACGCGCACGAACAGATCATTTTTTTTTTAAATTTATTTATTTCAAATCGATACAACCATTTTTTACAAAAATATAAATCTCGCCATACTGGTGAGCCAGTTTGTTGGCGAGTTGGCGCTCTAAACATAATATTCAAGTAGCATCGAAAAAACTTAAACCACGCGGACGGAATCGCGGGCATCAGCTAGTATAATATATTATATATGGTAAATATTATGACGTTGTCTCTGTGACAGGTGGAAAGTTATTGTTTTGGTAATCTGCATGCTAAATTATCGAAGCGTAAACAGATAACCATTACGCTTTAATTTAAATATGGATACGCTGACCTTATTCTACTCTTTAGATATCCGAGAATGAATGTCTTGAAATAGTTGCTAAAGGTAAATTAAATATTATACTAGTGATTCGCCCCGAACTGAGAATTCGCGGTATCGATAAGACAGTTTTAATACTTACCTATTATAATATTATTTGTAAGCACTAACGAATAAACTTTTACAGAACGCCATCTATTGACATAATTGTGAAGTTCTGTTAAAAATACTGAAGCTCATTAAAAATTAAATAATTTCGTTTCCTTGTAATATTAATTATCTATTTTTAGTATTTGTTGTTCAAGTACAGGATATAATTCAAATAATTAATCAAGTTTCAGGCTCAGCCTTTTATTTGTAAGCACAAACGAATAAACTTTTACAGAACGCCATCTACTGACATCATTGTGAAGTTCTGTTAAAAATACTGAAGCTCATTAAAAATTAAATAATTTCATTTCCTTATAATCTAATAATATTTAACTAATTTTAGTATTTGTTATTCAATTACAGGATATAATTCAAATGATTGATCAAGTTTCAGGCTCAGCCTTTCAGAAAATTGAGAGTTCTGAGGTCAACTTTGGACGTTAAAAAATCTCCACTTTGAAAGCCCCCCATTTCGTCAATTTTAGGGGAAAAATTAAAAAAAAATATTTTTGGACTTTGTTCCTAATTATCTTTAAAATGATATACAGCAACCCTATGTTACGTTATAAAAAATATTATTCTTCGCATTCGCTTCTATGAGAGCCCCCCTGAAATAATGATATTTATAACGGACGGACGTACGGACGGACGGACAGACAAGTGCAAATTCACTCAAGTAGACTCAGAGACCTTCGTTTCGTTCGGTCAACTTAGCAAGAAATATAAAACTATATTTGAAACCACAATCAAATCCGTCTGCAATCCGTGTCGTTATCACAGGTTTTCTCGCAATCTAAATTAAATTATTAGCACTAAAATTATTAAAAGCATAATAATTTTAAAATTTAATGAAGGGAAGTTCGAAATTATATCTAAAATCAAACTTGTAACAAATTTGTATCAAAACCGCGTTTGTATCAAAAACGCGTTGAACAGTTTTAAATATTAACTCGTAAGTTATACGATGCCGTGCCATGATAAAGTCCACCCAAATATTGTAAATTGGATACTGACGCTATTTTATGCTCTTTGTTAGTGTTAAATTCCCTCGGCACTGGATTATTTATTGCAGGCTATATTAAAGCCTCGTAATTTGGCCACGAGAATAAATAGTTGGGAATAAAGTAAATAACTTAAAATTTAAATTATGTCCCATCGTGGGTAAAAATACTAAAAAGATAAATTTAGCCTATGTCAAGGCATCGATTCAACCAATCTAAGTATCAAAATAATTTCGACAAAATTGGTTGAAAATACGGGGCATAAAAACTTAAAAAATGAATTTTTTAAACTAGCCGACTAACTTCGATATGGCTCATGCGGAATTCCTCACCTTATTTAAAACTAGCTGATGCCCGCGACTTCGTCCGCGTGAATTGTTGTTTTTTGGTTCCATTATTCTCATTAATTTTCCGGGATAAAAAGTAGCCTTTGTGTTATTCCAGACAATAATCTATTGCTGTGCCAAATTTCATCTAGATTCGTTTAGCCGTTCTGGCGTGATGGAGTAACAAACATCCCTCCATCCATACATCTACCCATCCATCCAAATTTTCGCATGTATAATATTAGTATTCATTAAGGATGCACAATATCTATAACTGGAAATATATGCAGACAAAGTTTCTAGTAAAAGTTATTCTAAGTTCTATCTAACTAGGAAACTGAAATCTATTTCCTTTCATTGGAAGTGTAGTATCAGATTGAATCATTTATAACTATGATTTAAAGCGCCGATAGCGGCAGAATTTAATCAATTCAGGATATAACTAGAACTCTATTTTCGTACCAGCAGCATACTGCCGCTTGACCTAGAAACTCAGATGCGGATCTATTATGTAACGCTTTCTTTATACAAGGCTCCAAACGGGAAGTTCCAAACCAAAAAAAAATGGTTACGCGGAAAAATGGAGCCAATTAGGAAAGCTTTTGAGGTATTGAAGTTTTCAATACTTTGGTATTTTTAGAATTATTTCTAGACTAATTACTTATACTGTCGTAATCTATTTGGTTAGATTCCATTTTACGCAAAGACGAAACACTGGATATCCATTTTATCATACTTTATTTAGCCATTCACACGATTATTACAGTCGGCGCCATTTCAGCGTGAACCATAGATACATCTGTCACACAGTACAGAGTACAATACAATAATAGTCGAGCCACAGACTCGACTAGTCAGAGCAGTACAGCTATAATATTATTGTCTCTCTCAGACTAGGCCTAACAATAGTAATTTGTAAGGAATGACACAGTTTGGTGAAATACTTCCTGTTAAGGTTCTAAGCATCATTAACAGAAGGAACATTTATTTAACCTGTTTTTTTGATGTTTTCTAATTCTCAATAGCTCATTTGGTTCTTATGAAGAAATCGTCCCCTTGCCAAATGCGTGCATGAGCTCTGGTCGTGCAAGAAATCGTCTGGCATAGTAATAATTCTTCTACACATCTTTGCCAGCAGCCGTCGTCGGTTCTGCATTAAAAATAATAAGAATAAAATATGACTTACTTACTACCAACTTATTCAAGTCAATTCAACCCTTTTGGCATCAATTCCAGTAATCTCTCTGAAGCCTTAAAAAATTTGAATACAAAATATCCACAGTTGAAGGTCTAGCCCCACTACAGAGATGCGGCGCGGCGTGGCACGTAGCAGCAAGTATTCTTGGTATGAGTTTGTTTATAGCTGGGCCCACTTAAGCGACGCGGCACAGAGATGCATTGCGCGACGCAGCCTTATACAAATAATATTTGCCGCTACGTGCCGCGCCACTCCGTGCATCATGCATTGTGCGACGCTGCCTTATACAAATAATATTTGCCGCTACGTGCCGCGCCGCTCCGTGCCTCTCAAGTGGGGCTAGACTTTTACGCTGGCCCTGAAAGCCTTAATTTAACTAATTACAAAAGGGTCGGTGTCAGATCGCAGTGGGCCGCCGATATGAGGTTCCCTCTATTAGCTTATTTAGGTGTTCCCTTTGCTTTTATGTAACGAAATTGTATTAAACAAAAATGTTTTCTTTAGGTTAGTCAAAAGACATTTCTCATTCTAATAATTTGATACCAGTTTATATTAGTTTAGTTTTCCCGACCGAATTTCGGCCACGGCGACCAATCTCCAGAGAGATTAGCCATCTGCGCGGGAGATATTATAGTGCACAAGTGTGTGTGCATACACAGGTGCACTCTCTGTTCCTTTACTCTCATAGCCCGATGGGACGGAAAATCCGACACGACCGGAGAGAGATCAGGCGCAGGACCGACGGCTTAACGTAATTAACGTCAGTTTATATTAGCAAGTGGTATCAATCACAAGACCTTAGACCTTTACATATTTTAATTTATTTAATTACAAGTTAGCCCTTGACTGCGATCCCACCTTGTGGTAAGTGATGGTGCAGTCTAAGATGGTGTGATAACTAGCCACGACCGAAGCCTCTCACCAGGCAATATTACTTATTTGATTGAAACATGGAAACACTTTTGATAGAAAGTAGCCTATAATACTTTGTCTGTTCAAGGGATACTAGTTATTTCTGCATAATATTTCGTCTGATATCAGTTGAACAGATTGGCTAATCTGTTCAACTGTTAACAGATGAAAACATAGCAGACAGATGGACACACTTCGACACTTTTGACAATTTGATTATTCTAATTTTATTATTATTATCTTTACAATCGTGCATTGTCGAGTCAACATCTCCTGAAGATGCTCCGGTGTCGGAGTGAAACGTACGTTGAGAATAATTTGGAAGATTTATGTGGTGTGGTGAATATTGCAAGCTGCAAGTGGAAGATAAGCTGCAAGAGCAAGATACACTGTACCACATATATTTGCCTATTGTTGCGGATTATAGCGAATTAAATTTCAAGTTCCTTCATAATTTGATTATTATTTTTTGGCACTTTGATATTATTGGAAGTTCTATTTGAGAGATCAGGTTTACCTTTGTCCACTTATTTATAAGACAAAAAAGAACTAAAAAATCTAATACATATTATAATAATGTTTTTGATCCAATTATGGAACTCGAGGATTTCCGCAAAGTTCTTATAGTGCTCTTTTTCTTTACTCGAGCGATAGTAGAGCGAATAATTTTATCAATATCACGACTTTATTTCCAGCTGAAAGCTAATAGTGCTGAAATTCAAATGAAATGTAGTCAATGTAGTGATTGAAACCACCGCAATAAGATGATTCGTAATACCTACAAAGGTATCTGAAGTGATGTGTAGAACATAAAAGTAACATTTCGCTCCTAAGAAACAATAAAAAAAAACACAATTTCGCACGTCCCTACTTACGATCTGGAAAAGGCGCCGTTAAACTCGCGTTTATGTCGGTTGTGGTGAATATATTCATATGACAAGTATTTTTAAAGCTGTTAATGTTCTACTTACGTCCTTCTAGCCTTCGCTTGTGATTTGGCACGCGTTCTTTCACTTTGCTATCGATTTTCCTTTTACTAAATAGACCGTCTGGCGGTTTTTCTGACAGTGTAATTACATCCGGAACAGCTAGAGGTATTGAGGCTATAATCAAATAATTATTATAAATGCGAAAGTTTGGATGGATGTATGGATGTATGGATGTATGGATGTTTGTTACTCAATCACGCTCCAACGGCTGAACGGATCTGGATGAAATTTGGCACAGAGATAGATTATAGTCTAGAATAGCACATAGGCTACTTTTTATCCCGGAAAATTAAAGAGTTCCCGCGGGAACCGAAAAACCTCAACCCACGCGGACGAAGTCGCGGGCATCATCTAGTTAGGTAATAACTAGATAATGCCCGAGACTTGTACGTGTGGATAAAAGTTTATCAAATTCCCGTGGGAACTTTGACTTTCCGGGATAGAAAGAGTTTTCCCGGGATGCTACCTATTTGTGTTCCAATTTTCGTAGATATCAGTTGAGGAGATGCAGTAAAATGTAGCACACAATATACAGACAGATATACAGACACACTATCGCATATTTTATAATAGTCGTTTGGATTTGTTTTTATCGTACCTACGAGTACCAATTACCATCCAGGTGGGAGCTACAGCCAAGCGTAAATCCAATATCAAAGGAAAACTAAACTTACCACGAACGGAATTCGCTTTATATTATCTTGATAAATGATCACAGAAATACCTGACGAAGGTAATTTCGTTGAATGATGCTAAGCTTAGCCCTATTAAGGGGCGGCCTGTAAATCATCTGGCGTTGAAATATTTTATCACCGCATGGATGAATCGATGGAAGTGCGATTTGAAATATAGGGGCGATTGCCGTGGGCATAAGGACCCCAAGTTCAAAAGATCTTTACAAGATCGGCAAAGATAAAATTACAAATCGCGTGTAATAAATAAATGATGGCGCTCGTAAATCAAAGTATGAAAATGTTATAGTAAAGTAAAAACACTTTGTTACACACAAACAGAAATGATACACATTTCGTGGCACAATTTACAAGTAGTTATGGTGTAAAGGCGGCCTTATCACTACGAGTGATCTCTTCCAGGCATCTTAAATTAAAGGAGATAGATAGACGAAAAGAAAAAAAGGAGATGTTACACACGTGTTAATTTTAAAAATGTTTTCAATATTTTAATTTCGAAGTTCAAAAAAATTGATGTAATAAAATAATAGGGGGCAAGGATTTTAGAGCTTGGCATTTGCTTTACATGCCTGAAACTTTGTTGTAATGGGATCATCTTCTTCAAAAGATTCCTTCTAGTCCTTCATTACGAAATAATGCAACTTTTTTGCTCGCAACTAGGCTTGATTGACGATAATCATGCGTGCAATGAAAAAAAAAATGAAAAATGAAAATTATCGGTTGGAATGCGCTTGCCTGGAAGATTCACTCTCAGATATTATGGATTTTCCAAAAAGTAAGAAACACAAGGATTTGAATTGTTTAGACGTGCTTAAAACATTCTCTACTTATTATATGCTATTACAGACTCTACTATTCACAAAAAATAGACTCTACTGATCTTATCCTTAGTTTAGATTTTCTTTATCCATTGCTTTAGGTCTCCTAGGTGTCGTATATCAAAAGGAATCGGGTCGGTCTACAGGCATCTAATACACGCATTTCTACGCACAATAGAACGGATGATTCGCCTTTTTTGTTATCCAGTTCTATTCTCGTATGAAAGGGCGTACTAGTTCAATAAATTACCAGTTATAGTGAAATAAAATATTACAGAAGAGTAAACCGCAAAATTAACAGCTGGTTTTTCGTTTTACATGTAACATGAAAAATCTAAAACTACAGATCTGATTTTAAAAGTTTTAAAGGTATAATTAATTATCAATTAGATTAATTTGCCGCTGGAACCATGCTTCTTTATCATTTAAATAATTCATTCCCATGCTTTTTTATCATTTAAATAATCCCTTACATTGTAAATAGTCAAATAAACCTTAATTAGCCGATGCCCGCGACTTCGTCAGCGTGGGTTGAAAATTTATTGGTTTGCGCGGGAACTCCTCAATTTTCTGGGATTAAAAGTAGCCTATGTGTTAATCTATCTCTGTGCCAAATTTCATCCAGATCCGTTCATCCGTTCTGGCGTCATTGAGTAACAAACATCTATCCATAATCCATCCATCCATCCATCCAAACTTTCACATTTATAATATTCGTTTTCTTTTTATCATTTAAATAATCCTCTAAATTGTAAATAGTCAATTAGACCTGCAAACCTGCACACAGTTTTAAACTTCATGGAGCTCTACCACTACAGCCCATTAACGTCCCACTGCTGGGCACAGGCCTCCACTCTCATAGGAAAGAGGGAATTAGAGCTTAGACCCACCACGCTGCTCAAATGCGGGTTGGCGGGCTTTTAACAACTTTTCATGGAGCTCTAAAAAGGGTAAATTATTTCAGGTGGTGGTTTTATGCGTCTATTCGGCACATATCTTTCAACGCACGGCTCATCGCTTGGCACCTACTTCAGACTCCTCAGGCCTAGGGGGGTGACGCTGGACTTTCGCGAGATCCTGAAGAGATTGAACACGCCTTTCATGTTCTGCCTCAAGATCCCTGGCTCCACTTCGCTGGCTGAGGTATGTTGGAAATAACTCTTAGGCCGGCCATACACGGACAGCTTGAAGCAGTCAGGACGGACTGCTTCAAGCTGCGACTGCATAGTGAACTACAGTGTTCTACGTACACACAATGGAACCGCTCGAGCAGTTGCGACTGCTTCGGGCGGTTGGCAGCAGTTATCAATGGTAGCTTCAAGCTTTTGACTATGACTGCAAGAGCGGCGGCGATTGAAGGACAAACCAGCAAACCAGTAAACCAACAAATAAACACACTTTCGCATTAATAATATTATAAGTATGATAATATAATAATTCGAATATAATAATTATAATTCTATAATATAATTAATAATATAATAAGTATGATAATAGCAGTGGGTGCTTCGATCCCCCGGAGCCAAGGTTGGCTTAAATCTACTTATGTTGCCTCCTTGGTTCCTTGGGAGCTGGGGCACTCCTTTTTTTGTGTTTGTTTAGTTTTGTGTTACTGTATATTTTGGCTGAATAATAGTAGATTAGTAGCCAAGGGCTGTAAGGCATCAATTGCAGCCCGAGATATTTAGGCGCACGAGCACAGCGAGGGCGCCTATAGTTCGAGGGTGCAATTGATGCTTACACCCGAGCTAACTACTCTGCTTTACATCTCGATTGTGAGGTCAGTAGGTCCTTATTACCCCCAAATGGAGCTTGAAGGTGACCAATTAGCGCTCCAGGGTAATAATGTAGCTAGAAAAGCCCTAGGGCGGTAAGTAATTTAAAAAAAAACTCTTCACTCTTTCAAAAAGTTCGCGTACATCTAACCATCATACTTTTTTTAATTACTTACCGCCCGAGGGCTTTTCTAGCTACATTATTACCCTAGAGCGCTAATTGGTCACCTACAAGCTCCATTTGGGGGTAATAAGGACCTACTTACCAAATATGAGAGATGTAATAGTTATTTGTTATACAAGAGTGAAAAGTTGTTTTTTAACCGCGTGCTCAATTTTGATGACCGAGCAAGAGAAGGATTCTAAAATTGAATCACGAGCGGAGCGAGTGATTCAAAAATTAGAATCCTGAGCGTCAGCGAGGGAATCAAAAGAGCACGAGGTGAAAAATCTTTTCACTCGAGTGCAACACGTAACTTTTCATCCCACCTCAGCGAGGAAATGACTAAATGCAAAAAAATCACAAGATTAAATTCAATTCTGTTAATTACTTCGTCACTAGAATCACTCATTTTAGGTTTTTCACTTATTTTCAATTTTCTTGTTTTTAATCGGTTTTAATTTTAAACAATATGACGTGAAAGAAAATGGTGCGCGCAAAGCAAATTAAAAAAGTACACCAAGAAGGTTACGAGTGTGAGTTTTTAACAAATTAAAAACGATTGTATGGAAATTCGGCACCATAGAGGTACAAGTAAATAGGTTATAATGATGTTTTGAATTCACAAACTTCATAGACGAGTGATATTTACTAACGTGCACACGATGTTCTAAATTTAATTTACTTTATCCTCTAGAGGATAATAACGGCTTTTACCATCAGATATCGAAGAATAAAAATACTCTTTCCGAGATGGTGGGATGAAAAGGATATTTATTTATTTATTTATTTATTAATATGATTTGGCGCATAAATAATTTTGTGTCGAATCTGTTTTACTTTGATAATAATATTATTATCATTCATTCATGAGAGTATAAATAAATTATAATTACCATTTTGTGGTGACTAACGTGATTTATGGTGTTGGACCTGTCAACGTATTAATGAATATTCGGTTTGCGTGTACTTAATTTAAATTAGTGCGGTTTCAAATTGGCTGGGAATTAATTCTAGCAAAGAGGGCAAAACCAAAATTCACGGCTTTTAATAGGCACGTACTCAAAGTCGATTAGAGAATGAGGCTCGAATAAATAATTAACGTAGGTACCTGAAACCTTTTTCGCAATTTCCGTTGAGTATTTAGATATTTTAACACTCCCTGGCGTAGTGGTGACCGTTGTGGTCTTAGTTTTATGGTTAGAATAAAAAAAATATCTATTGGTACAGACTTATATTTAGGTATTTTAATTTTACACCGGTACATCTCTCAGGACGCTAGCCAGCCCTTTTAAGGTTCCTTGGATGGCCTTAAGATTCAACTACGGAGTCGGCTTTAATGAGATATACTTACTATATTTCCAAATATTCCGATTTTTATTCCGACAAAATGTGTTTATTCGATTCCTTATTAATAACTCAGAATCAAACATCTGGTATTAATTCATAGGTACCTACATTTACGCGTAGACCATAAAAGTAGGTTGAATAAATAATTAATATAATAAATATTGACATTATTATGTTATTGTAATTCTCTATAAGTAGTGAGTAAAATATTGTGCTTGAAAATGTTCAGAGAATTTAGAAGGCAAAATGTATTCTATAGAATAAACATTTTACCCTACAAAAGTGCCGTAATAATACTTAGGCGCATAGCTTAAGTATTTGACTGTTATTCCCGAGAATGATGCCGTATTTGCACAGAATAGGTAATAGTAGGTATTTGTTTGATTTATCATACTGTGTACGATCAAATTAGGCTGCTCAGTAAATTTAATGGCCTTATTGCGTGATGCCCTATTTTCTCTTCTAATAGTTATATTTACATACCTATTTTTAACGTGATTACCTATCAGCAATATCAGTTTCTTGCAATATGTCTCTGCGTTACTGTCGTCGTCGTCGCGTCATTGCTGAGGGTCGTTACCTTTCCAATAATAAGATAATGGTAGAGGGTTTTCTTGGGATAATAATGTGGCGGGTTCTCAGCTCCTTCCGCACCGTGAAATAATGGATAAGTTTATTGTTTTTTATTTAAAGCTTATCGTTCGCTTATCTTTTAAACAACTGATTTTTCATCAGCCAATGTAATGAAAAATTTCACAGAGCAGAAATGTTATTAAGAAATTCTCTCTGGTAAAAATATAGGCCCAAAAGTAATAATGCCCTCCTGCGAAGCAATCATAATGGTTCACGCCCCAAAATCCCATTAAACCGAGGCCTCTGACCTTTAAATGAATTGAGATTACCCGATATTATTCCTATAGCCCCAAAGACAGCCGTAAAATTTTCCATAATACGAATGAATTGTTGCATTTGAATGAAAATTTATTAAAATCTTAAACCATATTTTGTAATAAGCAAAAATAAATAAAATTTCTCATAGCTTAGGGAAAAATAAGATTTAATATTGTTACAAAACGGGCAATGTATTGTAGCTAAACGAAATGTACACAATACATTACCTATATTTTAATACATATTATTAAAAATTAAGCTACTTAACGCAAAAAAGTTACTTCATTACCAAGAAAAAAAACACCAGACGGTATTATTCAATAGTCATAAGTAATAATCTGAAATTCTATGAAAGTGAATAATCTGAAATTCTACGAAAGCGACAAAGTTTTGCGACAATTAATAGAATTGAAATGTGATAGCAATCGAAATTATTTGAACGGATACAAATTAAAAACACTTTAAAATTAAACCGCAATTATAAAACAACAAAGAGCAAACCGCCAGCAAATAGATTAAAGCCCGTTTCACACAATATATGCATTTAAATAAATTAGTAGCCATTCTGTCCGTAAACAGAATGATAAAGTGAGTGGCACACGTGACGTAATATTTGGGAAACATTATGAAGTGTATCACAAAGGACTGGCCTGAATAAAGGCGTTTCGAAGCCCACTCAGACCACAAAGGAGATACTTAAGTGGACGCCACAGGTCCCACACTTGGGACAATAGACGACCGAAGTAAGATCTCCTTTGGTAACGTTTGCAGGTGTCTGTAAATATTTTGTTTCAATTACTTCAAGGAATATCGGTGTTTCGCAATTTCAGTTGAAAATGGACCTTTGTGTACAGAATGAATTCCGAGTGCGTCTGAGTCTCTAGAATTAAATTGTATCTGCAGCAGTAGGTATATTTGCTCAATATGTAAAGTGTTAAATAAATGAAGGGCAGCGAAGTAGAAAGTGAGAATGTGTATATAAAGTTGAGTAAAGTGCAAATCATATTATTATATTGTCATTTACGTGATCATTATTTAAATTAAACAATTACTTGTACCTACTATCAGTGTCTTCATTTGACCCTTCCAGCCTGAGATATTTTTTGTGTCAGTATTTAGGGTAACTAATTTTCGGTAGCACTGTAATTGGTTAGAAAAACATTGTAATATCATTAAACGTCTATTGTAAGGGTTAAGATTAAGCCACTGCCCAGAAAATCAGTAATCACCAAAATTCACAGACGGCATATCCATACTAATATTATAAATGCGAAAGTGTGTCTGTCCGTCTGTCTGCTACGCTTTTATGGCCCATCTGTTCAACTGACTTTGATGAAATTTGGTACAGACATAAGCTACTTTTTATCCCGGAAAATTTAAAGGTTCCTGCGGGCATCGAAAAATTTATCTGTTCAACCGATTTTAATCAAAATTTGGTACAGGGATAAGTAGTATCCCGGGGAAGGATCTATATAGACTGCTTTTTATCCCGGAAAATTCAAGAGTTCCCGCTGGAATCAAAAACCTTAATCCACGCGGATGAAGTCACGGGCATCGTCTAGTTAATAATATCGATTCAGATTAAGTATTGGAGGTCTCCCAGTTTTGTTCTGAAGATAACAATAGCCTCTGTCTGTAGTTATTAACGTATTGTGCCGATATGTATAGTCGGAGATTTCGATATTATCAGAGAAAATACCATAAACCGAAATGTGTGATCGGATTGAGCTCGTTACATGGGATTTGGGGGAGGACAAACAGGACGGCCCCGCTGTTTGCTGGACCTTTAACTGTGTTTACCATGTCGGACTACGGTACAAGAGATATTACGAAACCTAGCTGATGCTGGTGACTTCGTCCGCGTGGTTTAAGTTTGATTTAATTTCCGCGGGAACTCCTTAATTTTCTGGGATAAAGTAGTAGCCTATGTCACTCTCCAGGTCCTCAATTATATCCATGAAAAAAATCACGTCGATCCGTTGCTCTCTTGCGGCGTGATTGAAGGACAAACCAAGAAATCAACAAACAAAGAATCCAGAATCTGTTCATTAGATTTATCTTCGGGCTTCGTAAGTATGACCATGTGTCAGAATACCGAGCCCGCTTGAAGTGGCTACCAATCAGGCTCCGTCGTAATCTACACCTGCTCTCTCTTCTCTACTCCATTCTTTACAACCCACAAACTTCTTCGTACTTAAAGCAGCGCTTTTCCTACCTTGGCTCGAACAATGTGCGCCAACATCTGCGGTCGTGCAAGGACAACCGCTTGTACATTCCCGCTCATCACACGCGGTATTATGGCGACTCCTTTACGTTTAGGTCTGTGGTACTGTGGAATAGTCTGCCATCTGAAATCCGCCATTCCAAATCGCTCTCAATTTTCAAAAGTCGATTGTATAATCATTATTTATCTCTCTGTAATTATTAGTGTACATACTTTATTCTATTATTGAGTATATAATATTATAGGTAGGTATATATTTATTTATATATATATTTAGGTATATTTATATATTATATATTTATATATTATATATATATATATATATATATATTTGCATGTGTAGGTATATATATTTATAGCTATTAATTTATGTACTTTATCATGCATGTATGCATTACTTATTTATTTATTTCTATACAGCACCATCCCGCGCTCAGGTTTATTTATCCTTTCACCAAAGGTTGTCTGTAAGAGATTGCTTTAGCAATAAGACCGCCTTTGCACATTTCTATGTAGTCTTACTACTGCTTTTTAACTGTATACTGTATATTTTGTGTGTGCAATAAAGATATCTAAATAAACAAACACACTTTCGCATTTCATTTTATTTTTAGTATTCTTCTCAGCAAACCCATTTAAATGATACCTACCCATATGATAGGGGTGCATAAGAAATTATTACTAGTCCGCCATCCGGAATCCGCTATATATTGGATAAGTGATAAGACGACATTTAGCTAACCATGTATTGTCACCCAAACTAAACGTGTATGTAAAATCCCAGCTCAATCAGTTTAAAATTATGTTGCAAGATGTGACCTGAACTAACCCACAAACATTGCAACTTAAATAAAAGCTTTTAAAAACTTTCATACAAAATGAATAGATATCCTGACATCCATTCAACTGATTTGACATGCAAAAATAATAAAGATTTCCATCCAACCGACATTTGACCAGCGTTTATGTTTACAATAACTCAAGTCAAAATATCATTAAAACTTAATGTCACAACCACCAAACTTGATTAGTTTTCAAGGGTAGGTCACATTTATTATTCTGTCAACGCACCATGAATTACCACACAGAATAGGTCCCTTGGGCGGTCTTGCTTAGATTGGGTTTCGGAACGTGCTTTAAGTTGGTTTCAAGAGTTTTGAATTTACGAAACCGCGCTTTAATTTGTTGATTAGATTACTAGTTGCAAAGGAGATTTTATGTGAATTTTTTGCTTGAACGTTTCTTTAGTAGTTTTGAATCACTACGCGTGGTTTGTTTGATTTTATCTATGGTACGAGTACGCCATGTTGAAATTATTCGATTAGTTAAGAGTATTTTGAAGTTTGCAAGGCAGTCTTGTACACGGAACAGGGAATCTGCTTGTGGTCTTGTGCGAGATTATTGAATACTTTCAGTGTTCAGGTTTTGATTCAGAGTTCGCAATTGTGCCCTTTTACCTCTGTGCTTTTACCATTAGGCTTTTAACCAAGTACGATAATTAATTAGTTACATGGCCTCCACGCATTGTGACTGTTTTGCCACACGGTTTTGCGTAAGTATAAGAAAGATGATAAATATCAAAAAGTATCATCTGTAACGTTTAGATACAGTAGATTCCCTTCTAAAAAAGATTTTCCGAAACCGCTAGTAGTAGCTTAGTTCCACATAGGTATAATATTTCTAAAACACATGAAAAGCCTTTGTACGGGACCATGTTTAAACAATTCTGATTCACACACGCACTTTAAGTAATTGAATCGCCAAGTTCATGCGTGATAGTTTCAAAGTGGATGTCAACCTTAGACGCCAAGCTGGCTGGAAGTTGGGACTCACCTAGAATACGTAATAGTTACCAAGCCGGTCGGAAAGGTGATACAACATGCGTTGGTAGAATGATAAGTAGAAATTCTACTTATGCAGTAAATACTGAGACGTGCAGAGTTGTATTATTTTCTAAAGTACTGTATTCGTCGCTGAGTTTGCCGTCGAACAAGTAATATTTGCAAAGCTAAATAAATGATAATATTATAATGTGGTCAATGCTATTTATCACAATCTCTAAACGATATTTAAACTAAAATGACACCTCTAGTTCCGTCCTATTCTGTAGAGAGTATTATGACTGCATAAAACTGTCATTTTGAAATAATACTGCTTTAGTGGAACGAGAGCCGGATACACTTCGACCTTCGCCGATCTGTTAACCAGATGAAACATATTTTTTATTTTTATTTCATAATAGACTAGTGGTTCGCCCCGAACTGAGACCTCGCGGTATCCATAAACTTACAGAGCGCCATCTTTGTGAAGTTCTGTTAAAAATAGTGAAGCTCATTAAAAATTAAATAATTTCGTTTCCTTAGAATATTTATCTAATTTTAGTATTTGTTGTTCAAGTACAGGATATAATTCAAATAAGTGATCAAGTTTCAGGCTCAGCCTTTTCTTTTTAAGCACAAATGAATAAACTTGTTCAGAGCGCCATCTATTGACATAATTGTGAAGTTTGTTAAAAATAATGAAGCTCATTAAAAATTAAATAATTTCGTTTCCTTATAATATTTATCTAATTTTAGTATTTGTTGTTCAAGTACAGGATATAATTCAAATAATTAATCAAGTTTCAGGCTCAGCCTTTCAGAAAATTGGGAGTTCTGAGGTCATCTTTGGACGTCAGAAAATCTCTACTTTGAAAGCCTCCCATTTCGTCAATTTTAGGGGAAAAATTAAAAAAAATATATTTTTGGACTCTGTTCCTCATTATCTTTAAAATGATATACCGCAACCCTATGTAACGCTATAAAAAATATTTTACTCCGCATTCGCTTCTATGAGAGCCCCCCTGAAATAAAGATTTTTATAACTTTTTAAGCCATATTCGGCGGGAGGCCATTGGTTTACATATTATATTTAAATTTGAAGTAATTACGTTCAGTAATTCAGAAGTTTTAGGGCTCTGACTGACGGACGGACGGACGGACGGACGGACGGACAAGTGCCAATTCACTCAAGTAGACTCAGAGACCTTCGCTTCGCTCGGTCAATAAAAATAAAGAATATGTTTCATCTGGTTAACAGATCGGTGAAGGTCGTGGTGTATCCGGCTCTTA
The DNA here is from genome assembly GCA_917051295.2 of Erebia ligea. Classification (NCBI taxonomy): domain Eukaryota; kingdom Metazoa; phylum Arthropoda; class Insecta; order Lepidoptera; family Nymphalidae; genus Erebia; species Erebia ligea. The sequence continues at coordinate 9,450,683 of OU785241.1, forward strand.
CACCATAAGCGAATGCAGTAACCCCTGGGGAGTTGAAGCCCCTAAAATAAGCATTATAATACTAAAACACGAACAAAATTAAAACAATACTGCTGTAAGTGATGGTAGTGTACTATTACCTATTCTTTGGTAGGCACTATGTCCCCTGATCCGTGCAACAAGGTGCATCACAAACACACTTCCGATACTGCATTTTCACGTGCAGGGTGGTGCGAACTTATGAACATTTTAGGACCCCAGTGCATCGGTTCTCCGTGATTATGAGGGTGCCTATCGCCACTTTAGTTAATGACCCTTTAGGCTAGTTTTAGACTCAAATTACTTGACTTTATTCTTTAGAATAATACAATTTAATCCCAAAATAAACAAATGTTATACATGAATATACTTACTTAAATCTAAATATTTAACTAACTATAAAATAAATTTAAAATAAATCGTTAAATACCTACTAACAACAAATAAACAAAAAATAAAAATAAACCCTAATCACAAATAAATGGGAGAAAAAAAAAACCCTAATCAAAAATACCACCCGGTTGCCCCAATAAGCAAAATTAGGTTAAGTTAGTTTCTCTGGTTCTTCTAATTTCTGATTCACGACTAAAAAACTAAAGGAAAAGAAACACGGTCCGCCAGTATGTTCTAATGGATAAAATTGGATTAATGTCATGTGAAACGCGAGTTTTTCTTTTAGAGAGCTCTGATTTATCGAAGTTCTGTCTGTAACCATTTTTTATTTACTTAGTTTCTTTTGCGGACTATTGGACAAGAAAATGTCCAAATTGAAGATCGAAAAATAAATCTTGTTCAGTAAAGATACGGGCTTCTGCCTAAGTACAAGTTCATTTGCGTGATTTTTTTTTCAAATACACTTAATTTTCTCAGTATGAATAAGAATGGTGATCTTCAGGAAACAAGCTTCTTTATGTCTTACTTCAAGATCAGTTTAGCAGATGAGCCTTGAAAAGTTAACACATAGATAGACAGACAAACTTTTGCATTTATTAGATCAGTATGGGTTAAAAAGTTTATAATATCAACCTAGCAAAATACTTCAAAAGGGGGAAACAGTGATAGGACATGACAAAGAGTCAGCGCTATACGCAGACAACGTAATGGGATACTCTTTTCTTCGGGTCGGGCAGGTATGTGCAGCGTCTGTCCTGTTCAGTCAGTTGTATTATTATTATCGCTATATAATTTACTCTCACTATTATTATTTATTATTATTATTATATACTTTATTTTTACCACTACAAGTAAAAATAACAAAAACAATAAAAAAATCACGTCGATCCGTTGCTCTCTTGCGGCGTGATTGAAGGACAAACCAAGAAATCAACAAACAAACACACTTTCGCATTTCATTTTATTTTTAGTATTCTTCTCAGCAAACCCATTTAAATGATACCCATATGATAGGGGTGCATAAGAAATTATAACTAGTCCGCCATCCGGAATCCGCTATATATTGGATAAATGATAAGACGACACTTAGCTAACCATGCATTGTCACCCAAACTAAACGTGTATGTAAAATCCCAGCTCAATCAGTTGGGTTTAAAATTCTGTTGCAAGATGTGACCTGAACTAACCCACAAACATTGCAACTTAAATAAAAGCTTTTAAAAACTTTCATACAAAATGAATAGATATCCTGACATCCATTCAACTGATTTGACATGCAAAAATAATAAAGATTTCCATCCAACCGACATTTGACCAGCGTTTAAGTTTACAATAACTCAAGTCAAAATATCATTAAAACTTAATGTCACAACCACCAAACTTGATTAGTTTTCAAGGGTAGGTCACATTTATTATTCTGTCAACGCACCATGAATTACCACACAGAATAGGTCCCTTGGGCGGTCTTGCTTAGATTGGGTTTCGGAACGTGCTTTAAGTTGGTTTCAAGAGTTTTGAATTTACGAAACCGCGCTTTAATTTGTTGATTAGATTACTAGTTGCAAAGGAGATTTTATGTGAATTTTTTGCTTGAACGTTTCTTTAGTAGTTTTGAATCACTACGCGTGGTTTGTTTGATTTTATCTATGGTACGAGTACGCCATGTTGAAATTATTCGATTAGTTAAGAGTATTTTGAAGTTTGCAAGGCAGTCTTGTACACGGAACAGGGAATCTGCTTGTGGTCTTGTGCGAGATTATTGAATACTTTCAGTGTTCAGGTTTTGATTCAGAGTTCGCAATTGTGCCCTTTTACCTCTGTGCTTTTACCATTAGGCTTTTAACCAAGTACGATAATTAATTAGTTACATGGCCTCCACGCATTGTGACTGTTTTGCCACACGGTTTTGCGTAAGTATAAGAAAGATGATAAATATCAAAAAGTATCATCTGTAACGTTTAGATACAGTAGATTCCCTTCTAAAAAAGATTTTCCGAAACCGCTAGTAGTAGCTTAGTTCCACATAGGTATAATATTTCTAAAACACATGAAAAGCCTTTGTACGGGACCATGTTTAAACAATTCTGATTCACACACGCACTTTAAGTAATTGAATCGCCAAGTTCATGCGTGATAGTTTCAAAGTGGATGTCAACCCTAGACGCCAAGCTGGCTGGAAGTTGGGACTCACCTAGAATACGTAATAGTTACCAAGCCGGTCGGAAAGGTGATACAACATGCGTTGGTAGAATGATAAGTAGAAATTCTACTTATGCAGTAAATACTGAGACGTGCAGAGTTGTATTATTTTCTAAAGTACTGTATTCGTCGCTGAGTTTGCCGTCGAACAAGTAATATTTGCAAAGCTAAATAAATGATAATATTATAATGTGGTCAATGCTATTTATCACAATCTCTAAACGATATTTAAACTAAAATGACACCTCTAGTTCCGTCCTATTCTGTAGAGAGTATTATGACTGCATAAAACTGTCATTTTGAAATAATACTGCTTTAGAGGAACGAGAGCCGGATACACTTCGACCTTCGCCGATCTGTTAACCAGATGAAACATATTTTTTATTTTTATTTCATAATAGACTAGTGGTTCGCCCCGAACTGAGACCTCGCGGTATCCATAAACTTACAGAGCGCCATCTTTGTGAAGTTGTGTTAAAAATAGTGAAGCTCATTAAAAATTAAATAATTTCGTTTCCTTAGAATATTTATCTAATTTTAGTATTTGTTGTTCAAGTACAGGATATAATTCAAATAAGTGATCAAGTTTCAGGCTCAGCCTTTTCTTTTTAAGCACAAATGAATAAACTTGTTCAGAGCGCCATCTATTGACATAATTGTGAAGTTTGTTAAAAATAATGAAGCTCATTAAAAATTAAATAATTTCGTTTCCTTATAATATTTATCTAATTTTAGTATTTGTTGTTCAAGTACAGGATATAATTCAAATAATTAATCAAGTTTCAGGCTCAGCCTTTCAGAAAATTGGGAGTTCTGAGGTCATCTTTGGACGTCAGAAAATCTCTAATTTGAAAGCCTCCCATTTCGTCAATTTTAGGGGAAAAATTAAAAAAAATATATTTTTGGACTCTGTTCCTCATTATCTTTAAAATGATATACCGCAACCCTATGTAACGCTATAAAAAATATTTTACTCCGCATTCGCTTCTATGAGAGCCCCCCTGAAATAAAGATTTTTATAACTTTTTAAGCCATATTCGGCGGGAGGCCATTGGTTTACATATTATATTTAAATTTGAAGTAATAACGTTCAGTAATTCAGAAGTTATAAGGCTCTGACAGACGGACAGACGGACGGACGGACGGACGGACGGACGGACGGACGGACGGACGGACGGACGGACGGACGGACGGACGGACAAGTGCCAATTCACTCAAGTAGACTCAGAGACCTTCGCTTCGCTCGGTCAATAAATACTACCTGAAAACTGGCAAGCGGGTATAAACACGGATGTGTTGAGTTATATATCAAAATATAGGTAATTATATAGCAAAAGCGATGGTATAGCATTGCCTACAATAAACGTGTCAAAAAAAAAATTAAAAATAGCCTGGTCAGGATTTAGATAGGTAAGCTATTTTAGGCGTATTTATCTATTATACAACTAGTGGTTCGCCCCAAACTGAGACCTCGCGGTATTACATCGAGCGTCATCTATTGACATCATTGTGAAGTTCTGTTAAAAGTACTGAAGCTCATTAAAAATTAAATAATTTCGTTTCCTTATTATATTTATCTAATTTTAGTATTTGTTGTTCAAGTACAGGATATAATTCAAATAATTGATTAAGTTTCAGGCTCAGCCTTTCAGAAAATTGAGAGTTCTGAGGTCAACTTTGGACGTTAGAAAATCTCCACTTTGAAAGCCCCCCATTTCATAAATTTTAGGGAAAAAATTAAAAAAAAAAAAAATTTTTGAACTCTATTCCTAATTATCTTTAAAATGATATACCGCAACCCTATGTAACGCTATAAAAAATATTTTACTTCGCATTCGCTTCTATGAGAGCCCCCTGAAATAAAGATTTTTATAACTTTTTAAGCCATATTCGGCGGGAAGCCATCGGTTTACATATTATATTTAAATTTGAAGTAATTACGTTCAGTAATTCAGAAGTTTTAGGGCTCTGACTGACGGACGGACGGACGGACAAGTGCCAATTCACTCAAGTAGACTCAGAGACCTTCGCTTCGCTCGGTCAATAAAAATAAAGAATATGTTTCATCTGGTTAACAGATCGGTGAAGGTCGTGGTGTATCCGGCTCTTACACCATAAGCGAATGCAGTAACCCCTGGGGAGTTGAAGCCCCTAAAATAAGCATTATAATACTAAAACACGAACAAAATTAAAACAATACTGCTGTAAGTGATGGTAGTGTACTATTACCTATTCTTTGGTAGGCACTATGTCCCCTGATCCGTGCAACAAGGTGCATCACAAACATACTTCCGATACTGCATTTTCACGTGCAGGGTGGTGCGAACTTATGAACATTTTAGGACCCCAGTGCATCGGTTCTCCGTGATTATGAGGGTGCCTATCGCCACTTTAGTTAATGACCCTTTAGGCTAGTTTTAGACTCAAATTACTTGACTTTATTCTTTAGAATAATACAATTTAATCCCAAAATAAACAAATGTTATACATGAATATACTTACTTAAATCTAAATATTTAACTAACTATAAAATAAATTTAAAATAAATCGTTAAATACCTACTAACAACAAATAAACAAAAAATAAAAATAAACCCTAATCACAAATAAATGGGAGAAAAAAAAACCCTAATCAAAAATACCACCCGGTTGCCCCAATAAGCAAAATTAGGTTAAGTTAGTTTCTCTGGTTCTTCTAATTTCTGATTCACGACTAAAAAACTAAAGGAAAAGAAACACGGTCCGCCAGTATGTTCTAATGGATAAAATTGGATTAATGTCATGTGAAACGCGAGTTTTTCTTTTAGAGAGCTCTGATTTATCGAAGTTCTGTCTGTAACCATTTTTTATTTACTTAGTTTCTTTTGCGGACTATTGGACAAGAAAATGTCCAAATTGAAGATCGAAAAATAAATCTTGTTCAGTAAAGATACGGGCTTCTGCCTAAGTACAAGTTCATTTGCGTGATTTTTTTTTCAAATACACTTAATTTTCTCAGTATGAATAAGAATGGTGATCTTCAGGAAACAAGCTTCTTTATGTCTTACTTCAAGATCAGTTTAGCAGATGAGCCTTGAAAAGTTAACACATAGATAGACAGACAAACTTTTGCATTTATTAGATCAGTATGGGTTAAAAAGTTTATAATATCAACCTAGCAAAATACTTCAAAAGGGGGAAACAGTGATAGGACATGACAAAGAGTCAGCGCTATACGCAGACAACGTAATGGGATACTCTTTTCTTCGGGTCGGGCAGGTATGTGCAGCGTCTGTCCTGTTCAGTCAGTTGTATTATTATTATCGCTATATAATTTACTCTCACTATTATTATTTATTATTATTATTATATACTTTATTTTTACCACTACAAGTAAAAATAACAAAAACAATAAAAAAATCACGTCGATCCGTTGCTCTCTTGCGGCGTGATTGAAGGACAAACCAAGAAATCAACAAACAAACACACTTTCGCATTTCATTTTATTTTTAGTATTCTTCTCAGCAAACCCATTTAAATGATACCCATATGATAGGGGTGCATAAGAAATTATAACTAGTCCGCCATCCGGAATCCGCTATATATTGGATAAATGATAAGACGACACTTAGCTAACCATGCATTGTCACCCAAACTAAACGTGTATGTAAAATCCCAGCTCAATCAGTTGGGTTTAAAATTCTGTTGCAAGATGTGACCTGAACTAACCCACAAACATTGCAACTTAAATAAAAGCTTTTAAAAACTTTCATACAAAATGAATAGATATCCTGACATCCATTCAACTGATTTGACATGCAAAAATAATAAAGATTTCCATCCAACCGACATTTGACCAGCGTTTAAGTTTACAATAACTCAAGTCAAAATATCATTAAAACTTAATGTCACAACCACCAAACTTGATTAGTTTTCAAGGGTAGGTCACATTTATTATTCTGTCAACGCACCATGAATTACCACACAGAATAGGTCCCTTGGGCGGTCTTGCTTAGATTGGGTTTCGGAACGTGCTTTAAGTTGGTTTCAAGAGTTTTGAATTTACGAAACCGCGCTTTAATTTGTTGATTAGATTACTAGTTGCAAAGGAGATTTTATGTGAATTTTTTGCTTGAACGTTTCTTTAGTAGTTTTGAATCACTACGCGTGGTTTGTTTGATTTTATCTATGGTACGAGTACGCCATGTTGAAATTATTCGATTAGTTAAGAGTATTTTGAAGTTTGCAAGGCAGTCTTGTACACGGAACAGGGAATCTGCTTGTGGTCTTGTGCGAGATTATTGAATACTTTCAGTGTTCAGGTTTTGATTCAGAGTTCGCAATTGTGCCCTTTTACCTCTGTGCTTTTACCATTAGGCTTTTAACCAAGTACGATAATTAATTAGTTACATGGCCTCCACGCATTGTGACTGTTTTGCCACACGGTTTTGCGTAAGTATAAGAAAGATGATAAATATCAAAAAGTATCATCTGTAACGTTTAGATACAGTAGATTCCCTTCTAAAAAAGATTTTCCGAAACCGCTAGTAGTAGCTTAGTTCCACATAGGTATAATATTTCTAAAACACATGAAAAGCCTTTGTACGGGACCATGTTTAAACAATTCTGATTCACACACGCACTTTAAGTAATTGAATCGCCAAGTTCATGCGTGATAGTTTCAAAGTGGATGTCAACCCTAGACGCCAAGCTGGCTGGAAGTTGGGACTCACCTAGAATACGTAATAGTTACCAAGCCGGTCGGAAAGGTGATACAACATGCGTTGGTAGAATGATAAGTAGAAATTCTACTTATGCAGTAAATACTGAGACGTGCAGAGTTGTATTATTTTCTAAAGTACTGTATTCGTCGCTGAGTTTGCCGTCGAACAAGTAATATTTGCAAAGCTAAATAAATGATAATATTATAATGTGGTCAATGCTATTTATCACAATCTCTAAACGATATTTAAACTAAAATGACACCTCTAGTTCCGTCCTATCCTGTAGAGAGTATTATGACTGCATAAAACTGTCATTTTGAAATAATACTGCTTTAGAGGAACGAGAGCCGGATACACTTCGACCTTCGCCGATCTGTTAACCAGATGAAACATATTTTTTATTTTTATTTCATAATAGACTAGTGGTTCGCCCCGAACTGAGACCTCGCGGTATCCATAAACTTACAGAGCGCCATCTTTGTGAAGTTGTGTTAAAAATAGTGAAGCTCATTAAAAATTAAATAATTTCGTTTCCTTAGAATATTTATCTAATTTTAGTATTTGTTGTTCAAGTACAGGATATAATTCAAATAAGTGATCAAGTTTCAGGCTCAGCCTTTTCTTTTTAAGCACAAATGAATAAACTTGTTCAGAGCGCCATCTATTGACATAATTGTGAAGTTTGTTAAAAATAATGAAGCTCATTAAAAATTAAATAATTTCGTTTCCTTATAATATTTATCTAATTTTAGTATTTGTTGTTCAAGTACAGGATATAATTCAAATAATTAATCAAGTTTCAGGCTCAGCCTTTCAGAAAATTGGGAGTTCTGAGGTCATCTTTGGACGTCAGAAAATCTCTAATTTGAAAGCCTCCCATTTCGTCAATTTTAGGGGAAAAATTAAAAAAAATATATTTTTGGACTCTGTTCCTCATTATCTTTAAAATGATATACCGCAACCCTATGTAACGCTATAAAAAATATTTTACTCCGCATTCGCTTCTATGAGAGCCCCCCTGAAATAAAGATTTTTATAACTTTTTAAGCCATATTCGGCGGGAGGCCATTGGTTTACATATTATATTTAAATTTGAAGTAATAACGTTCAGTAATTCAGAAGTTATAAGGCTCTGACAGACGGACAGACGGACGGACGGACGGACGGACGGACGGACGGACGGACGGACGGACGGACGGACGGACGGACGGACGGACAAGTGCCAATTCACTCAAGTAGACTCAGAGACCTTCGCTTCGCTCGGTCAATAAATACTACCTGAAAACTGGCAAGCGGGTATAAACACGGATGTGTTGAGTTATATATCAAAATATAGGTAATTATATAGCAAAAGCGATGGTATAGCATTGCCTACAATAAACGTGTCAAAAAAAAAATTAAAAATAGCCTGGTCAGGATTTAGATAGGTAAGCTATTTTAGGCGTATTTATCTATTATACAACTAGTGGTTCGCCCCAAACTGAGACCTCGCGGTATTACATCGAGCGTCATCTATTGACATCATTGTGAAGTTCTGTTAAAAGTACTGAAGCTCATTAAAAATTAAATAATTTCGTTTCCTTATTATATTTATCTAATTTTAGTATTTGTTGTTCAAGTACAGGATATAATTCAAATAATTGATTAAGTTTCAGGCTCAGCCTTTCAGAAAATTGAGAGTTCTGAGGTCAACTTTGGACGTTAGAAAATCTCCACTTTGAAAGCCCCCCATTTCATAAATTTTAGGGAAAAAATTAAAAAAAAAAAAAATTTTTGAACTCTATTCCTAATTATCTTTAAAATGATATACCGCAACCCTATGTAACGCTATAAAAAATATTTTACTTCGCATTCGCTTCTATGAGAGCCCCCTGAAATAAAGATTTTTATAACTTTTTAAGCCATATTCGGCGGGAAGCCATCGGTTTACATATTATATTTAAATTTGAAGTAATTACGTTCAGTAATTCAGAAGTTTTAGGGCTCTGACTGACGGACGGACGGACGGACAAGTGCCAATTCACTCAAGTAGACTCAGAGACCTTCGCTTCGCTCGGTCAATAAAAATAAAGAATATGTTTCATCTGGTTAACAGATCGGTGAAGGTCGTGGTGTATCCGGCTCTTACACCATAAGCGAATGCAGTAACCCCTGGGGAGTTGAAGCCCCTAAAATAAGCATTATAATACTAAAACACGAACAAAATTAAAACAATACTGCTGTAAGTGATGGTAGTGTACTATTACCTATTCTTTGGTAGGCACTATGTCCCCTGATCCGTGCAACAAGGTGCATCACAAACATACTTCCGATACTGCATTTTCACGTGCAGGGTGGTGCGAACTTATGAACATTTTAGGACCCCAGTGCATCGGTTCTCCGTGATTATGAGGGTGCCTATCGCCACTTTAGTTAATGACCCTTTAGGCTAGTTTTAGACTCAAATTACTTGACTTTATTCTTTAGAATAATACAATTTAATCCCAAAATAAACAAATGTTATACATGAATATACTTACTTAAATCTAAATATTTAACTAACTATAAAATAAATTTAAAATAAATCGTTAAATACCTACTAACAACAAATAAACAAAAAATAAAAATAAACCCTAATCACAAATAAATGGGAGAAAAAAAAACCCTAATCAAAAATACCACCCGGTTGCCCCAATAAGCAAAATTAGGTTAAGTTAGTTTCTCTGGTTCTTCTAATTTCTGATTCACGACTAAAAAACTAAAGGAAAAGAAACACGGTCCGCCAGTATGTTCTAATGGATAAAATTGGATTAATGTCATGTGAAACGCGAGTTTTTCTTTTAGAGAGCTCTGATTTATCGAAGTTCTGTCTGTAACCATTTTTTATTTACTTAGTTTCTTTTGCGGACTATTGGACAAGAAAATGTCCAAATTGAAGATCGAAAAATAAATCTTGTTCAGTAAAGATACGGGCTTCTGCCTAAGTACAAGTTCATTTGCGTGATTTTTTTTTCAAATACACTTAATTTTCTCAGTATGAATAAGAATGGTGATCTTCAGGAAACAAGCTTCTTTATGTCTTACTTCAAGATCAGTTTAGCAGATGAGCCTTGAAAAGTTAACACATAGATAGACAGACAAACTTTTGCATTTATTAGATCAGTATGGGTTAAAAAGTTTATAATATCAACCTAGCAAAATACTTCAAAAGGGGGAAACAGTGATAGGACATGACAAAGAGTCAGCGTATACGCAGACAACGTAATGGGATACTCTTTTCTTCGTGTCGGGCAGGTATGTGCAGCGTCTGTCCTGTTCAGTCAGTTGTATTATTATTATCGCTATATAATTTACTCTCACTATTATTATTTATTATTATTATTATATACTTTATTTTTACCACTACAAGTAAAAATAACAAAAACAAAGAAAAAAAATAAACACAGACAGAAGTAGGATACAAAAGGCGGCCTTATCGCTTAAGTAGCGATCTCTACCAGCCCCCCTAGCATGGGCCGAGACAATCTTCTCCCCGAGGAAAGGATAAAAACTTTATTCCTAAATAAATAAATAAAAACGCTAAATAACGGTGGATAAATAGTCCCCCGAGTCCCCGTGAAATGTCAAACGGGGATAAACTTCTCCTCTCCCCTGTTGCTGTGCTCTGAGAAGTGGATAAGTTTATTTTATCCCTTGTTAGTGGATAAAATCGGGGGATAAAATTTTTATCTCCGGCCCATGCTAGCCCTGCTGGCAACCTTAGGAGAAGGAGAAAATAAGGGAAAATAGGCTGCAGGTGGATCTATAATACCTATACTTACATTCAAATAACTACATACTAATACATAAACCAATAATAAACATATAATCAAAATATAAATTATATAAAATATAGCTAAGTGTTTCAACTAATTATAAAGAATATTTTTTTCTGTCGTCTTTAGTTTCCAAGATAATGATTCTTAACAGCATTTTTTAATATGTCTAGTGATTTAGATTGGCGTATGGTCAGTGGAAGTGCATTCCATAGTTGAACTGCTCGAACACTGAACGAACTTTTAAAGAACTTCGTTTTATGAGTTGGGGTTTTCAGCGTTAAGGTTCGACATGGTCTTAAATCGGATTGCACTCCAAGAAAACTGAATTTCTCCTTGAGGTAGGAGGGAGTTTTTAAATGAAATAGCACACAGTACAGAAGAGAAAGTACATGCAGATCCCGACGACGACGTATAGGGAGCCACTTGAGCTCACTTGAGTTGTAGTGTGTTTTCGTCCTAAAAATCCACTAACTTATGAAATTTCATTCTACAACATTTCAGATTTTAACTTTATTTTATAAATAGTAATTTAGCTATCATAATGTAACAATGCAATGCGGTAACCGCATTCGAATTTCTGAGTTGACGTAAATGTCACCAACGTTCGTAGATTTATTACGTATCGGCATTGAAATAGAATTAGTAATAGAAACAGGGTCACGAACAAAAATTATCGCAAAAATGTCCCAATTTGACAACACATAAACATTTGAGTATCTGACTGTTAAATGTAGAAAAAGGTAAGTATTATATTAGCAACTGATTGACTAATGGTTAACTGATTATTAAATAGAGGGTCTTCCAAAAGACCTAAAACTCACATCCTCGGTTAGTTTTAAGTTTGATAACCATTTTAAAATATAGATTTTAAATAAAAGTGCGTTGAAATTTGATGATGTCACAACTGTGAATTTCATACAACTTCCATACTTACTAGAAGTGCGTTTTCAAGTTTGTTAAAGATTTGCTGATTTGATTTGATTTATTTAATAAAAAAAATCATAAAATTTGCGAGCTATATTCATATTATATAAACTTATTATCCATACTCATATTATAAATGCGAAAGTGTGTCTATCTGCCACGCTTTCACTGCTTATCTTTTCAACCGATTTTGATGAAATTTGGTATAGAAATAGGTTGAATGATGCATCCCGGGGAAGGACATTTACGTTTTATTCCGGAAAATTACTGAGTTCCCGCGGGAATCAAAAAATATGTATCCACGCGGACGAAGTCGCGGACTTTATATAGTTTATGATAAATCCCTGAAATTTGGGAACTGCTGTTCTTAGTAATCGACGCCTTTGAGTGTTTTTCAGTAATATCAAATTTATCAAAATGTATTGAACATATATATATGTACTTTTGGATGGATGAAAAAACTCTACTCCTCTTTCTTTCGCGACTATAGCTTGCCATTCTGCACAACTAAATGGATTGCTAGGGAATCTACAAACAACAAAACTTTTAAAGTACCAATATTACTCCATGCATCCCCTGTTTGCCGAAAAATCAATATTTGTTACAATATTTGACACGTTGTCACAAACATTGGCCAAACAATAACAATAACATTTCCTAATAGTTTTTTACTGTTTGAATCTATTTATCTACATGAAAAACATTTATTGATATAAACTTACCGAAAAAAAGATATTCCCTCCGAAGTTTTAGTGTTCCGGTGGAAATTAGAACAATTTTTAAAGGAACACTGCAGCATTTTGACACCTCGTTATGTTGGCTATGGTTGGACCATACTAATGTCACATAAGAGCACTCTCGGATTATGTGCTGTTACTTCTCGGGCCCAATTTTAAGCGCTAATCGGAAATCTAGTATAGGTACTAAAATTCTACATCAATGCGTATCGGCGAGAATTTGTTCTGTAAAATGTGAGTTGTGAATGAAGTATGGTCACTACTAATGAAAAGAGCTAAAGGTCATTATGAATTATTGGGATTTAGGTCTTTGAAACATTTTTTTTATTCCACTACAAGTTAGCAATCTCACCACACTCACTGGTGGTAATTGATGATGCAGTCCAAAATGGCGGCGATGCAGTCTAAATTGGCGGCATTTCTTTGCCAGTAGGAGTCGTGTTTTTACCCGTCGACGACAAAGCCAAATGGAAGGGTTATGATTTAGCATGTAGGTTTGTGTTTATGTATGTTCAACCGTAACGCCTAAACTACTGAGCCGATTTTGATAAATGGTGTCAATCGATCCTTTATGATAGTCCGGGCTTCATTTTACTCCAATAAAATCGATATGACAGATGTAACATCCAAAAAGGTGATCCCTCTAAAAATAAAAATTTCCGTAGTCAGGTTAGTTTTTTAATTAGTAGGTACTTACAGCTTGTTGATTTTTTTTTTTTGGATTAAAATGATTCCACTTGTTTCCTTTCTCGAGGTGCAACCTATATTTGTACTAAATCATACTTACTAGTAATATTAGAAATGCGAAAGTGTGTTTGTTTGTTGGGTTGTTGGTTTGTTGGGTTGTTGGTTTATTGGTTTGTTCGTTTCAAGTCCTTCAATCACGCCACAACGGAGCAACGGATCAACGTGATTTTTTGCATAGACCGTTGAGGACCTGGAAAGTGACATAGGCTTTTATCCCGGAAAATTAAGGAGTTCCCGCGGGGATCAAAAAAACTTAAACCATGCGGACGAAGTCGCGGGCATCAGCTAGTTTCTGATAAATCGGTTAAAAAGATGGACATATACACCTACTTTCGAATTGATAGGTACCCAATGTTATTATGGATATACGAACGTCACATCCATGACGTCAATGTAAAGGAAGCCGCTGGTAAAATCTAGAAGTAGGTATATATTATTATATCGTCATAAACATTGAGATAATCCGTAATGTCCACTAAGGATTATTCATAATGTGTGCCAACCAACCCTTCGTCTCAGCCCATATTTACCCTACTGAAGGGACAAGATGATCCCACTGTTTGTTATGCCATTTGTACCCGGAAAGTTTATCTTTGCGAGTCCGTGATATTACGTTAAACTGTATCTGCTATACTACGTCGTAGGTATACAGTATATATGTATACTGGCCGCGACTTCGTCCGCGTGGAATATTTTCTTCAAATTCCCGAATAAAATGTAGGTATAGTAAGCGCGCGAGTTGAATGCAGTCGGTGCCTGAGGTGACATACATAAGATCTGCATTCAACTCGCGCGCGAACTAATGTGTCATTGTCCTTCCCCGGGATGCAAGTTATATCTGAACATCAAAATCGGTTGAAAAGATGGACCGTGAAAGCGTAGCAGACGGACAGCCAGATAGATAGACTTTCGCATTTATAATACTAGCTAATGCCCACGACTTCATCCGCGTGGATTGTGGTTTTTTGGTTTCCACGGGAACTCTTTTTTTCCGGCATAAAAGTAACAAGTGTTATTCCAGACTATAAAATATAATCTATCTCTGTGCCGATTTCATGCAGGTCCGTGCCGTTCTGGCCATCCATCCATACTTTCGCATTTACAATATTATAGTATTTAAAGTATTCATAATATTAATAAGGATAGTGTGAATTATTATAAGTACCTTTATACAGAGGGATCGACGCCTAAACAAATAGCAGACCACCGGTTCACTTAATACTTACCTACACCTTCGTATAAACATCCAAACTGCATACTAATTTTGTACTAGATTGACTGAATTATGTATTGAAAATTCTGCGGGTATGGAAATCCGCTCCCCTGTCTTGCCCTTGTCACTCCGAAGCGTTGCTTTGCCTAGCCGTTTCCTTTACGTTACATAACTGGTAGAAAAAAACGTATCTTCTTAGATTGTGGTTTGTGGTTATAAGTAATCAAATAAATATTATAAACTAGCTGATGCCCGCGACTTCGTCCGCGTGGATATACCAAGTTTCATCGAAATAACTTGAGAAATGACGGACTTTTATACAAACTTTCAACCCCTATTTCACCCCTTTGGGGGTGGAATTTTGAAAAACTGTGAAACACGTATGTTTTCGTTTTTAACCCGCAGCTCATATACCAAGTTTCATGGATATAACTTGAGAAATGAAGGACTTTCATACAAACTTTCAACCCCTATTTCATCCCTTCGGGGGTAAAATTTACGAAAACTGTGAAACACGTATTTCTTCATTTTTAACCGGTAGCTTGTATACCAAGTTTCATCGATATAACTTGAGAAATGAAGGACTTTCATACAAACTTTCAACCCCTATTTCACCCCTTTGAGGGTGAAATTTTGAAAAACTGTGAAACAGGTATGTCTTCATTTTTAACCCGCAGCTCATATATCAAGTTTCATGGCTATAACTTGAGAAATGAAGGACTTTCATACAAACTTTCAACCCCTGTTTCACCCCTTCGGGGGTAAAATTTGCAAAAACTGTGAAATAGGTATTTCTTCATTTTCAACCAGTAGCTTGTATACCAAGCTTAATCGATATAACTTGAGAAATGACGGACTTTCATACAAACTTTCACCCCCTATTTCACCCCCTTAAGGGTGGAATTTCGGGATAAAAAGTATCCTATGTCCTACCTCGTAGTATGGGCTCAAATCGTGCCAAGTTTCGTTTGAATTCATTCAGTAGTTTCGGCGTGATGCGCGGCCAAGATACAGACAGACAGACAGACAGACAGACAGACAGACAGACAGACAGACAAAAATGAAAAAAATTACAGATTTGGCTTCAGTATCGAATAATGAGTGCCCTCCAAAAAAAATTTTCAAAATATCTTCAATGTACAGAATTGGACCTGTTACAGTTTTATTATAAGTATAGATGCGAAAGTTTGGATGGATGTATGGATGGATGTTTGTTACTCAATCAGGCCCGAACGGCTGAACGGATCTGGATGAAATTTGGCACAGAGATAGATTATAGTCCGGAATAATACATAGGCTACTTTTTATCCCGGAAAACTAAGGAGTTCCCGCGGTAACCAAAAAACCTCAATCCACGCGGACGAAGTCGCGGGCATCAGCTAGTAGTATATATAGCTATACTGTGTCTGTAATATAATGTTTGCAATCATTATGGTCATAATCTCTGTCTGGCATCTCTATCCTAAAAAAGCACGAGCCTGTCAACAAAGTTACCCGAATATTCCGGGTTACTTAGGTCACATTGCCCGACGCTAACCTAGTAATCTGGATAAACTCATAGTCGCAGGAAATATGCCGTAGGAGGGCAAAAGACCACCTGACCAATGGTCTGGTTGGCGAGCGCAGCGGATACCAATCCTAAATCTATGTATTGGAAATATTCTTCTAAGGAGTAAAAGTTTTCCCTTGTAACCATTTCTTACCTTTATGCGAAAAGTATTTTTCAAAGATATCAAAAATACTGGCACGAGAAAAGCAGCTTTAAATTATGTAAAATTTATCAGATACATGAGAGACTTTTTTAGAGAGTTTATCTACAAGGTGATCAGTTATCTAGTATTTATGGATCAGCCAACCATCAATAGCCCCTATTCCACAGGAATAAAGTAAGTTTTACCTAAACCAGTCATCTCATTAATTTTTCAAACGAACTATATTAGGTATCGCTTTCTGCATCGCCTAGCAGGGGCGATACGCTTCTCATAGATAATATAGCTTTATGCAGTGAGTATTCACGAGCAATAAAATGTGCAGAGGCTAGCTTTGCGAAGTTACTAGCACTGTGTAAAAAAACCTTCAAGAAATTGCAGAATTTACATTTCAATGGGAAAACTTGCAGAAATCGACACTGAAATGAAAAGAGCGCCAATTTTTTTTAAAACTTGCCAAAGTGTAATGGATACTTGACTCTTAAGCTTAAGGCTCTGTCATAGCGTAAAATCGGCAAAACGGAGTTTTTAAAGCAGTGTAGTGTATCCATCAAACGGTGACATAATGTATGCTTGTAAAAATAATTTGCTGTTTTCAAGACTTTTAGGCAGCCATTGACGCATCTCAAAACACATGTAAAAAAATCTCTGCATTGAAATTTATTATAAACATACCTCTTATATTAACTGTTCCATACAAACTAATCCGACAATGTGTTTGATTTAGAAATATGAATTTCATCTCATATTTCTAGAGCAAATTATAAGTTTATATAAGGAGAAAAATTGTTTTAAAAGGTTAACTAAGAGGTATGTTTATAATAAATTTCAATGCAGAGATTTTTTTTAAATGTGTTTTGAGATGCGTCAATGGCTGCCTAAAAGTCTTGAAAACAGAAAATTATTTTTACAAGCATACATTATGTCACCGTTTGATGGATACACTGCTTTAAAAACTCCGTTTTGCCGATTTTACGCTATGACAGAGCCTTAAGCTTAAGAGTCAAGTATCCATTACACTTTGGCAAGTTTTTAAAAAAATTGGCGCTCATTTTCATTTCAGTGTCGATTTCTGCAAGTTTTCCCATTGAAATGTAAATTCTGCAATTTCTTGAAGGTTTTTTTATAAGTTTTTTCGTAAGAATAAAAAACAAATATTTAAAAAAAAACATTTGGAATTAATTGATTGCCATTTTTGTTAAGCCTTCTTAAGCCAGGTCTATTGACCCTTCTGGTAATATAATCTGATGAAATATCGAAACATTATTGTGACCTCGTATTTTTATTATTAACGGACTACAAAACAAAATAAGAAGAATAAAAATTATGAAAATGCATTCATTTTAATTACGTGTCCAAAAGTAAAATGTTCTTTGAAATAAACGTCCGGAAAAGTTTTAAATTCTGTGCAAAAACGTTAACTTTATGTAAAATGGAGGTTCATTCTTTGTTAAAATCTGAAATCGTGGAATATGTAATAGGTAGGTATGTTGAATTCACTTAATTAGAAAATGTTCATATCCAGTTTAAAAAATTTCAACACAAATAACACGAGACGAAAGTATGTTTTGTCCCGCGTTCTTTTTTTCAGGCTTCAAGCACTTTTGAATCGACACAAATGAGTCTCAAATCACATAGTAATTGCGGTTGGTTAAACCACACACGTCCAGCACTTAACGGGTTTGATTCAGCAACCGCACATAATTTCTAATCAATCTGATAGACAGGGACTGTCCTTTAACATTGAGTAGGTACTATAATAATTCGTGCGCGAAATAGTAAACGAAGAATTTTATTCGTTTTTAGGGTTCCGTAGCCAAATTTGGAAAAAACGGAACCCTTATAGATTCGTCATGTCTGTCTGTCTGTCTGTCTGTCTGTCTGTCTGTCTGTCTGTCTGTCTGTCCGTCCGTATGTCACAGCCACTTTTTTCCGAAACTATAAGAACTATACTGTTGAAACTTGGTAAGTAGATGTATTCTGTGAACCGCATTAAGATTTTCACACAAAAATAGAAAAAAAACAATAAATTTTGGGGGTCCCCATACTTAGCACTGAAACTCAAAAATTTTTTTTTCATCAAACCCATGACGTGTTTTGTACCCTATCTATGGATAGGTCTTCAAAAATGATATTGAGGTTTCTAACATCATTTTTTTCTAAACTGAATAGTTTGCGCGAGAGACACTTCCAAACTGGTAAAATGTGTGTCGTCCGTCCCCCCCCCCCCCCCCCGTAACTTTTAAAATAAGAGAATGATAAAACTTAAAAAAATATATTATGATGTACATTACCATGCAAACTTCCACCGAAAATTGGTTTGAACGAGATCCTAGTAAGTAGTTTTTTTTTAATAATTTAAAACTTACTACAGGTTTGTACGGAACCCTCGGTGCGCGAGTCCGACTCGCACTTGGCCGTTTTTTTTTGGTTTTTTTAATTCCACTAAAAGTTAAAATGGTATGAAGGTTTCGGTACGCAGTATCGAAAGTTAATCAATATTGGAAAATGGAAACGATATCGACTAGTTAAGGCAGATGCAAAATAATATGATCGCACCAATTCTGTAGCGTACGATTGCTTTCCAAAACCATTTCTGTATGTCTGTATACCTGACGTAGAATATCTAGTGAAGGGCGTGTTAGAACACGCTTTTAAAGGGTAAGGGTAATCAATATTCTATAATATGTGGTTTTCGTAAACGGTAGTTTTTTTGTTGCAAACTGTGTAAAAACCTCATTTTAATTAAGTAATTTGAAAAAAAAATACGTACTTAAATCCATTGTTTTGAAGTCGAAAACTACAGTAACATCGATATTGATTTAGCATGCTTGTAACGCTAGCTGGAGATGTCTTTACGATATTAAGCCATATTTTTTTATATTTTAAGGTCCATTTTACTTTAACGAGTTATAAGATAATATAGTAACGATACAGTCTATCGATTATTAAGGACTCACACAATGAGCTCATCATTGGAGATTATATCAGCCTAATCCTGACGTTGACTTACGATATCATTAATATTCAACGTAATCAAAAGCGGCTTCAGTCTCCAAAGTAATTAGTAAACCACGTAAATTCGTAATTAACTAAATCTGCAATGCTCCACATTGTTGAATGGATGAATGAGTGAAAAAACTTCAATGCAATTATTAATTGTCTACAGACTATTATCAAGCCTGTCCCCCGTTTCAACCTGACTATAATGTAGACTGTTTACAAGCTTTTTTAAATTGTATAAAACAACATAACTTTAATGTGCTTACCCAAGAATATTAAAAAAAAAAAATTGGCATTCACAGGGACTGCCGATAGAAGTGAAAACTAAATATTATGTAATATAAAATTTTCAAACGATAATATACTTAAATACGAATATTTATAGTAATTTTAAAAAAAAACTTCGTTTTTTGTTATCTGTATAGCTACATATATACTGCTATTACGCATGTCGGTGACGCAAACTCACAAGATTTCACCCATCCAAAAAGCGTCTAACGTGCACAGCACACTACACGTACAGGTATATACGATGTGATAAATACGTCATTATACGTCACAATGTCGGTGTCGCGATCCTATAAGATTTTCCCCTGCCAAAAAGTGTTCGACGCAGCTAAAGAAGTTTTCTCTTCGAAAGCCTAAGATAAATTATACAACTGTTTAAAACTAATAATGCGAGCCTTATTTAAAATTCTGGAAAGAATTAATACCTAATACATATAGCTGCACTCAAGGTATATACTCCTTAGTTTTGCATACAAAAACGAATATACTAAAGAGTTCCTAAAGTTGACTTAAATGACTCTGCGTGTGGCAGTTTGTAAAAAATATGGCATTTAATTTCCGTTAATTTGCCACAGAAGCTGGAGTATTTTTAAAGAAATCATTAAATACGCCAAATCTATTAAACTATTTAGATATACTTACCTGTGGCCAAATCATACCATGTTAACTTTGTGAACCTACTTGTCTACTGCAAATGCATGGATTACCTTACCAAACCTTCTAAAACTTTGTAACGACAACATAATAGTACCAATATAGGACAAAATCTCAGCCTAATGGTTAAGCAATAATCGTTACCCTAAGTGAAATGTTTTTATAGCTCAACAAGGATCATTATAGTTTCGGTAACTTTGTTAGTTCTTATTTCTTGTCCATTATACACAGGTTACACGAATAGAAGTTTTTCAAATTATTTACTAACCAAATGTTCGAACAGTTATTAGCACATGATAACATTTTTTATATAATTCCTGGACACTAATTTGTCGAAATTGAAATCTTTTTAGACAATACTAGACTAGATGACGCCCGAGAATTCGTCCGCATGGATTACTTATGGTTTATTAATTCCCGCGGGTACGTACTCTTCAATATTGCGGGATACCTAAATGTTGCTTATGTGTTTATTGATAATTCTATTATAAGCTTCTGTCTATAAAAGAATAAGGTAAAAGAAAGATAAACGGAGTGACTATTTTATCCAAACCTTTGGATCTTGGAATTCGAGATTTTACATGTCGATTAGCTCTATAACGTAGAAAGGATTTTCAGAAGATCCACGTGGGACAGCTAGAACTGAATAAAGGACCTGTAGGTACCTAACCTTTAACTAATTGAATCCTCCCACTATTCATACAAATCGCCTCGACCCATCAATCCAATTGTGTAACAAACATTTCTTTCCACAGGGTCTCGAGATAAAAGGACAGATGGTTTTCTGCTCGGAGTCCGATTCCCTACTTTTTGTTGGGTCGCCCTTTCTCGACGGCCTCGAGGGGCTGACTGGCAGGGGGCTATTTATTTCCGACATTCCATTACATGATGCGACGAGAGATGTCATCTTAGTCAGCGAGCAGACGAGGGCTCAGGTTCGTATTTTCAACGCCATTTTCTTGATTCGTTTAACCCTTTGACACCTTCCTGATGCAGTCTAAGATGGTAGCTTTTTTTAATTCCCACGGGAATTTTCGGTCGAAACGGTCAGCGGTCAACAAATCTTTTTACCAACTTTTTTTTTATCCACTACAAGTTAGAAGTTAGAATTAGAAGTTCAGAAATTATAAATTCCCAAATTGACCCTGCCGGGGATCGAACCCGGGTCCTTCGCACGTTACGACAACAGCGCTTTACACTGCGCCAGGGAGGTCATTAAAATACATATTCAATTAGGTACATTATCATGTTACCCGCTACTGAGTGAACTTAATAAGGTCGGTTACTCAGACAAGATTTTGACTGAGCACGTAGCATTATGTAATTTGTTGGAATAAGTTTGCATAATAATATTATTTTCATTACCATGTTAATTAAGTTTCCAATTAATTACCTGTAAGAGCAAGTAGAGGTTTAATACGAGATAATATTGTGTTTGTTATAATATTACTAGCTAATGCCCGCGACTTCGTCCGCGTGGATTGAGGTTTTTCGGTTCCCGCGGGAACTCTAACTTCCCGGGATAAAAAGTAGCCTATGTGTTATTCCAGACTATAATCTATCTCTGTTTACAA
Organism: Erebia ligea; assembly: GCA_917051295.2. Taxonomy (NCBI): domain Eukaryota; kingdom Metazoa; phylum Arthropoda; class Insecta; order Lepidoptera; family Nymphalidae; genus Erebia; species Erebia ligea. The sequence continues at coordinate 9,472,641 of OU785241.1, forward strand.
TTTCATCCAGATCCGTTCAGCCGTTGGGGCATGATTGTTGCCGCCACGGTACAAGTGGCGCCACCGGACGTACGTTAGCAATATAAGTTATGAAACAGAAAGTATAATACCTGTCAATTTGACTTGTTTCATGTCAGTTGATTTAATCGGCGGATACGAACGCCATGTTGAAAATGGTTAGCATAAAATATGAGTGTTAGCACCTCTGGATGACTACAGATGGCGCTGTACCTGTGAGGCGGCAAAGCGGTCAGTACGCGAGGTTTCCGCCAATCAGAAACGTTTCCGCTCATGTTACAGCTATGTTTAATGACGTGACGTCATAATATTGTTTAGAATATTACATCATAGCAACTTCAGAGCCTGTAACCATTCGATACTCAGATTTGCCTCGAGTAGCAAGTGTTCTAGAAAGTACGACCTATCTATACCTTAGTTGCGAGTGGTTATGGATCTATCTGTTGTTATAATATTGTTACATTGCAATTAATTTAATATACCTGATGTGTTTAATTGTTCAAATATTTAATTGATGTGTTTAATTGTTCAAAGATTTAATTAATGTGTTTAAATAGATCAATGATTTAATTGATTGATGTTAAGAATGGTCGGCGCCATATTTGTAGTTTTCTGTTGATATTATTTAAATTGAGAAGTATAAAGTACGATTTATTAATTGTTTTCATGTTTTATTATAATCCGCCTCTGGTTGATAACATCAGAAGCGGGATCATGAACCAGTTTTGCCCACTAAAATTGTTTTTTGTTTACATGTGAATTGTGAACGTGAGGTGCCTTGCTGCGCGCCTCGGTGTCGCGCTGTGTGCGCTTTGCTGCGCAGTTTGCTGCGTGCCTGATGACATGCTGGTGCAGTGATGAAACCGTCGAGACTTTGGTGAAACGATGCTTTTCAAAACGCTGGTGAGAATTTTCCATGTATGCATGATGTACTTTGACGTACAAAGTAAATGAACGAGTAAACATCACTTCACGTGACCTAAAAAGTAAAAGCAAAGCCGTTAATCAGAAAATGTTTATTGAATATAAAATTTTGTGAGTTATAGTGATAAAAAAGGGAAACGGTTCACTTAAGAATATTGCAAAAAAATAATTGTTTTACGGAATGGTTAATTTTGGTTGTTTAAATTTTGAGTCCCTCAAATGCCGTGACTGTTAGTTTCCGAATAGTATAAAGTGTCTAGCTGAACCATCTTGTTGAAAAGTAGAACCTCGTGGTATAAAAAGAGGTTCGGTGGCTCCGTAAATAGTGTAGGTACCGACCGGGTACAAAAATATTTTTGTGATAAAAAGTCACTCATACCCTAAGTTTGAATACGTAACTTGAAGCGTTTAAGTTTGCATAATATTCGAATTGTTTACTAAAGAATGCTGTAAAAATAATTAATTGTTTTTACATGATTTTAATTTTCGTTGTTTAAATGAGGGTTGTCATTTAAAAACCATGACCTAGTTACAATACTGTACAAATCAACCGCGAGACGTTAAAATTGTTGAGGTCAGGTATGGACGAGCGGATATTTGAAGTTCTGATTAACGTTAAACATAAAATGGGTTTTGCAGATTGGTTTCTTTAATGTTACCATACCTGGTTATCTAATTTTGACTTTTGTCTGCTTGATTGGAGAAGTTTTATGGATAGAAAGTTTGTTTTCGTTTGACCTGTACTCCTGACAAAGTTGAGTTGTTCATGCAATAAGGTATAGATAAAATAGCCAAAATGGTTTTGTTTTGAGAAAATTTAAATAATGCTGGTGTACATCTTAGTGATGACTGGCCGGCGATGGAATAGTCCACTGGGATGTACATAAGTTTGACCTTACTTTAAATGTCTAGTGAAGAGTGAAATATGCTTCGAACTTGTATATTGGTGCTTGGATAATAAATATCTTTGTGACGGTATTTATTCGTGTAAAATAAATCCGTTATAATTATTGAAGTTAAGATTTATAGTGATATGCAACTAGGGTTGGCCAAAGGCATCGCCTAGTGTCAGCTTTGTGTTTAAAATTGAATTGAATTTTTAGAAAAAGATAAAAGATTGTTAATTTAAATATTGATGAAGGTTTAATTAAACTGATTTTGACTCATTCAATGTAGGTATTTCTCTTAGTTCGTTGGCGGGATCGCCATATTGGAATAACTTGTATAAATAAATAATAATACTTAATATACTTATAATAATAATACTTTGGCGTTTGAAAGTTAGTCTCCTACCGGAAGACTAAGCGATTATTGAATCCTTTTGTCTTTGGATCACAATTTGGCTTAGAGCTTAGCAGTAGCAACTGCAGCCTGATCAAATGATTAATTCCTTTTTGTTGTGATGTTTTGGCCAAGTTTTTATAATTAACTGTTCCATTACATCTCCGTGAAACCGCTACACGTTGTGAACATTCACTCGTGCAAGTTTTAGAAAGAGTATAAATATATTTTTAAAGCAAATTTATTTATTTACCCACTTCTGGAATTATGCTTACACTAGGGAAAGCTATGAGTCTTAACAATTAACTGACCGTTGATGGAACAATTTGGAATAAATCTAAGCATCAGTTATGCAAGTAGCTCATGAATGTTTGATGGGTGGACCTCCAGTTGCTGGCCGGTGATGGGATAGTAGACTGGAGGCCACTTAAGTTTTTGATAGGTGGACCCCCGGTTGCTGGCCGGCGATGGGATAGTAGACTGGAGGCCACTTGAGTCTTTGATAGGTGGACTTCCAATTGCTGGCCGTTGATGGGATAGTAGATTGGAGGCCACTTGTTGGAATTTTGGTAGTTATACAAGTAGCTCATGTGTCCTTGATAGGTGGACCTCCGGTTGCTGGCCGTTGATGGGATAGTAGATTGGAGGCCACTTGTTAGAATTCTGAAAATGGTTAACGAATTCTTGAATAAAACGTTCTAATTGTTGCTGTTTTTGTTCTCAGCAACTGTACCAGACGGCATCCAGGGACGGATGCGTGCGCAGGAGGGCCGTGTTGCCGCCACGGTACAAGTGGCGCCACCGGACGTACGTTAGCAATATAAGTTATGAAACAGAAAGTATAATACCTGTCAATTTGACTTGTTTCATGTCAGTTGATTTAATCGGCGGATACGAACGCCATGTTGAAAATGGTTAGCATAAAATATGAGTGTTAGCACCTCTGGATGACTACAGATGGCGCTGTACCTGTGAGGCGGCAAAGCGGTCAGTACGCGAGGTTTCCGCCAATCAGAAACGTTTCCGCTCATGTTACAGCTATGTTTAATGACGTGACGTCATAATATTGTTTAGAATATTACATCATAGCAACTTCAGAGCCTGTAACCATTCGATACTCAGATTTGCCTCGAGTAGCAAGTGTTCTAGAAAGTACAACCTATCTATACCTTAGTTGCGAGTGGTTATGGATCTATCTGTTGTTATAATATTGTTACATTGCAATTAATTTAATATACCTGATGTGTTTAATTGTTCAAATATTTAATTGATGTGTTTAATTGTTCAAAGATTTAATTAATGTGTTTAAATAGATCAATGATTTAATTGATTGATGTTAAGAATGGTCGGCGCCATATTTGTAGTTTTCTGTTGATATTATTTAAATTGAGAAGTATAAAGTACGATTTATTAATTGTTTTCATGTTTTATTATAATCCGCCTCTGGTTGATAACATGATTGAGTTACAAACATCCATCCATCCATACATCCATCCATCAATCCAAACTTTCTCATTTATAATATTAGTATAGATTATTACAACTCTCAAACGGTGGCAGAATAATCACAATACATCACAAAATTTTATCTGTTTATTTCTATTAACGGCAAAGCCAGGTTGTGATTTTTGCATGAAAATAACACCGCAATAATACAGCCTTTTTTTTTATCCTCTACAAGTTAGCCCTTTACAGCGATCTCACCTGATGGTAAGTGACGATGCAGTCTAAGATGGTAGCGGGCTAACCTGTTAGGGGCACGGCGCGGCGGTTATATGAAACCCATACCCCTATTCAGTTTCTACACGGCATCGTACCGGAACGCTAAATCGCTTGGCGGCACGTCTTTTCCGGTAGGGTGGTAACTACGAGTAGCTACGGCCGAAACCTCTCACCAGGTTAAAATAGCAAAATGGTAATTAAATAAAATATCTCTCGCAATGAAAATAATTAAAATGATAAAACGCTCAAACTCCGTGTAAGCGCCGGAAAATTGGCTTGTTAACTCAAGCTTAATTTAAATAATAAAATATTAATTTATCTCGTACACAATTTTGGAAAACGGAAAATTTTTTTTGAATTAAAATTGGAACAAAGTGTATTACAACTGGAAAACTGTATTTATTTCTGGTTCACTTATTCAATCGTTTTTTTAAAGCGAGTATTATTATGAAAAAAAAACACAAATGTTATTATAATTTCGATTATATCTTTGCTGTAGCTGTTGAATTGATTTATATGAAAAGCAAGAAGGCATCATAATCATAATCCTATCCTAAAACAACACAAAGTAAGTACCTACACGCAAGCGGTTTGGGCACTTTTGCACCAGGAACGTCCCGGGGCGGGATTTTTGACTAATAATTTTTTTATTTCAAAATAATAATTGTAATGTCAGTTTTAATTTAGATTTTATTTTTAGCTTTGATATATTAATTAAGTACATGAATGTTTTCGATTTTATTTTTAGGTTTGATATATTAATTACATGAATGTTTAATCGTAATAATATTCTAAAACCAGAAATAAACAAACGTTAGCGAAATACGCTACTTTATTTTTAAATGGTACAAAACAAGATGGTGACCTTGTGATACAATATTCTCTCTAAAAATAAAATGTTTATGTGACCTTTGGTATTCGAGTATCATGACACCTTTCCAAAATGGAATAAGCTCAGACATAAAGGTCTATTATTAAATAGAACCTCTTCAAAAGGAGCAGTTATAGCGAACATTAATCAATAACTACAATCGATACATATTTTATCTGAAAGGAGGGCCCGATGAATCAAGAAAGCCTTTGGAATTTCGGTGAAGCCATAATTCTTGCGATTAAATATTTCGTTAATGAGAATTTTCAGACGTGATCCGACTATGATAATCGCTTATAAACTAAGCAACTGTTTGGCTACTAAGCTGAGTTTGATTTTTTATTTTGATACCGTATTTAGTTAATTTTAAAAATGTACCTAGTATTATTTTTCAGATTGCTTTTTATTAGCATAAAACCTTCTAAAACCTAATTTAAATGTTTATAACTCAAGTTTTTGTGGTTTCAAGATATTATGAAACCACGAACATTATTCTTCTTCTTTTTTCTGTCCTTATCCCACGCTATGTGTGCGATATTCTTTGTTTCTTTCTTTTCATGGTCTTTTTCCACTTTTGTCATCCGTCAACGTATTATTCAACGTATATTATTACCCTCTTTCACATAATCCATGCATCTTTCCTTTAATCTTGCTCTACTTTTTTCTACAAATGAGCATTATTTATTAAATAAATAACTAGATAAAGGCCCACTAACACAAGGGCGTTAAAAATGGTAAAGTTAAATTTTCTATGACTGTCCTTTTCATGTCAAGCTTGGAATAAACTTATAAAACAGTAACAGCATCAAGAAATTTAACTAAATCGGTGTGTTCAAGTCAGCCCAACTTTCCAAATAATTGTAGATTGCATTTCTCATTTTCGACGATCAGTAAGGTTAAGTTTAGAGAGACCAAGTATTGAACCGAGTGTGAACCGGAATTCCTCGCATGAGATACCTCACTAGACCTAGATTCCTAGATCTAGCCTACTTGAAATTCAAACGGTTAGACTTAACTGAGAATTAACAGCTTCACTTGAAACTGTTTACATACACAGATGTAAATAATTTACATAAAATAATTTCACACTATTAGAACATAAGTTCTGTATGGCAGGATGAAGCGCGGGGATCTGAGCTGAAAAAATCGTACGTGACCGAAAAGCGTCGATGTCTGTCTGTCTGCCCTCTAGATCTCTAGATCTCTGTTTGACGACCTCCGTGGTGCAGTGTTGAGGGCTGTTGCCCTAACGTGCGGAGGACCCGGATTCGATCCCCGGCAGGGTTTGGAAATTTATAATTTTTGAATTTTCCCTGGTCTGGCCTGGTGGGAGGCTTCGGCCGTGGCTAGTTACCACCCTACCGGTAAAGACGTGCCGCCAAGCCATTGAGCATTCCGGTACGATGCCGTATAGACACCGAATAGGTGTTATGGGTTTATAATAACTGCCCTGCCCCTCACAGGTTAGCCCGCTACCAACTTAGACTGCATTATCACTTACCATCAGGTGAGATCGCAGTCAAGGGCTAACTTGTAGTGGATAAAAAAAAAGATTCATGCGCAGATTCAATGGGTTGAAATTATAATGATGATTATGAATAACATTATCTATACTTACTTTATTTACTGATATTATAAATGCGAAAGTTTGGATGGATGTTTGTTAGTCAATCACGGCCGAACGGCTGAACGGAACTGGATGAAATTTGGCACAGAGATAGGTTATAGTCTGGAATAACACATAGGTTACTTTTTATTCCGGAAAATTAAAGAGTTTCCGCGGGAACCAAAAAACCTCAATCCACGCGGACAAACGACGACTGGGCGGCGACTTCGTCCGCGTGGCGTAGCCATAACCTATGTCACTCTCCAGGTCCTCAACTATACCCATGCCAAAAACCACGTCAACCAAATCCGTTGCTATATTGCAGCGCTATTGAAGGACAAACCAACAAAAAAACACACTTTTGCATTTATTATACAAGTATGATTTTCTTACAGGATGGACTACGGAAACGGATGGACAAACTGAAGAACTCAATAATGGAAACCAGCAAATCGGTGGACAAGGAACGAGAGAAAAATGTCAGTTTACTGCATTTAATATTCCCGCCGCACATCGCTAAGCGACTTTGGCTCGGTGAGTTGATACGACGCTCGTGTCTTGAAAATTCCTGCAAAGTAGATTTTTATATTGCTGTTACGAAATTCAACCACAAAATGATACTTCGTGTTTTTCCAAATAGTTTTCAATTTCAAATTCAATATTTATTTATTAAAATTAGGTACACTGTACTCTTATTGACGTCCAATAACTTATAAAACATGATGCTGATAACCAATTGCGGTATCTTAAAACTAAAGCTACGAGGGTTCCACCCGCGCCCTGGCCTGAGAAGAGCCCACAACAAACTCAGCCTATTTTGTACATTTGTAACATTAAATGGATACCCAAAACAGGATAGTAATTTAGACGTGAATTTGTAGCTGAAAGCTTTATTTTATATGAACATAGCAGTGTCAAAATCTATGTTGAATTAAGGGTGTTTAAAACCCATAACCCTAATAAGTTTCTGGTTGAAGGTTTTCTTGGTTTTATGTGATAAATTTAACATTGCAAAGCCTGCTAAAGGACGTTAGCAAGCATAATCTACAAACTCCTAAATTTATCTTTGGGAAGGTGGAATTGAGTCAGTCGCCTTTACTAACCTTGCATACCTCTGAGTCAGTTTTTTTTTAAAGTTCTTAGAATAACAAACCGATAAAATTGAGCAACATACTCTGTTATTACTATAGCTATTTACGTACTCCTTTTGTTGTAAAGGTGAAGAAATTGAAGCCAAGAGTCACGATGACGTCACGATGCTGTTCAGTGACATAGTTGGTTTCACGTCGATCTGTGCGACCGCCACGCCGATGATGGTTATAGCTATGCTAGAGGACTTGTACAGCGTGTTTGATATATTCTGTGAAGAACTTGACGTTTATAAGGTAAGTTATAACCTATTAAAGATCTAGCTCCACTACAGAGGCGCAGCGTGGCGCGGCACTTAGGGGCAAGCATTCTTTGTGTGAGGTTGTATGGAGCTGGGCCCACTTTAGCGACGTAGCACGTAGATGCACTGCGCGAAGCGGCCCCATACAAACTCATTCAAATAATATTTGTCGCTACGTGCCGCGCCGTTCCATGCATCTTAATTGGGAATAGATCTTTACACAAACATTTTTAAAGATTTCAATTCACGCAACATTAATTAGGATTCCGGGTTACTTCCATAAAAAATTGTTATTATAGGTATATTAACTTACCACGTTAGAGCTAAAAAGTTTCATCGATCTGTGATAATAATAATATTGTCCCATTTTCAATCACAACAATTTTTATACCTACTCTAGAGTATGTGACTGCATTAGTTTGTTCTCAAGTACAGTTACTTTTTAAAAGGTGCATTAGGATGCACTCGTATAATATCTAGACGTCTAGATAACCTCGTTTGCATTTTTAAAGAAAATAATTCTCTTCTTCCGTTAACTTTTGTTTGTTGCCAATCAACCAGTTTATAAGACCCAAGTAAAATAAGATAATATTTTAGGTGGAAACAATCGGCGATGCGTACTGTGTAGCGAGTGGGTTACATCGCAAGATAGACACACACGCGCCCCAAATAGCTTGGATGGCGCTACGAATGGTTGAGACGTGTGCACAGCATCTCACGCACGAGGGGAATCCTATAAAGGTATACCATTATGTAGTAAGATAAAATACCTGTCACGGAATGCTAAGGCATTTTATCGTTGTTCCCGTACCTCGAAGAGTAGGTACAACGTAAAGCCGTCAGTTCTGTACCTGATCTCCTTCCGATCGTGTCGGATTATCCATTCAATTCGGCTCGTGAGAGTAAGGGCGTGCACATAAACTTGCGCATACCCTGTGCACTATGATATTATCTCCCACGCAGATGGCTAATCTCTGTGGAGATTGGCCGCCGTAACTGAAATTTGGTCGGGAGGACATTAAGTACCTATATTATTTACTATTTATCGGATCTTGGTTCTAAAAATATAGTTTGTATCTACATGATATTGCACCCAAAGTAACTCGATTGGTGGTGTATTTTTGCCAGCTGGACAAGCGGAAGTTAAAAACTACAACCCTATCTGGTAACCCTATTTACCAATCTTCATCAAAATTGGTTGAAAATATGGGCCGTTAAAGCGTAGCAGATAGACAGACAAGACATATTGGCTGCCTGCGCAAATATTGGCGTTAACTGGCCTTTTTGGCAAACCCTGGATTATTTTCGATTTTTTTTTGTATACAGATGAGAATAGGCCTCCACACGGGAACGGTGCTGGCTGGAGTAGTCGGCAAGACGATGTTGAAGTACTGCCTCTTTGGACACAACGTCACCCTGGCCAACAAGTTCGAGTCCGGCTCTGAACCTCTTATGATCAACGTCAGCCCTACCACTTATGAGTAAGATCATCATCATTATATTATTTATCACCATTACATCACCACAACTATCACCATCAACATGAACGACAGCACAGACTACGAGGTCGACATCGTCAACCGATAGACGTCCATTGCTGGTCATGGGCAATGGACGTCTATCGGTTGACGATGTCGACCTCGTAGAGGAGGACAGAGGCGTGTGGTTCTTACCAACACGCCTCGGTCTTACGCCAATGTAATCGCCATTACGCCAATGAAAATTATGTATTTCGAGCCCACAAAAAATGTTACTGGGACTCTATATATCTGCCACACCTACATATTATGATATAATGTTATTGATGTTCATTTCGAAGAAAAGTATTTCCGTACCTATTTTCCTCAAACCTCGGTACCGCAAGCCAATTAAGCAATTACCATATAGCCCCCACCAAATTCCATAGAATTGTGGCAGGCTAATTTTGTTTGCTTCAAAGGCAAAGTGATAATATTAAAATTAGGGAATGTATAATATAAACGGTCTATTTAAATGAGTTTTGAAAGCGTTTCTATTTCCAATGTAATATTCAAAATGTTAGAGATAAGTTTATATTCAAAGTATCTAATTAGGAACTTAAGCCGGGTATAGGTAATCTCTGATTTTTTGGCCACTAAGCCATACTACACTAACCACTAGGTTAGTATGTTCGACTATGGATGACGAGGTCCAGGTTTTGATTTCCGGCCGGGTTTTTTTATCTCGGGTAGCCGCGTGTCATAAGGGCAATATGATAAAATGTCAATTACTATTTTATTAGAACCAAAACACCAAACCGGACCTGTCCGGTTGTTTGTCCTGGCCAATGGTAGCGCCAAACGTCCATGTCAAATAGTAATGAAAGTCCGGCTGCCTATAAGATAACGCACTTCTTATAGAAGTTATTGCTTTTATAAAAAAAAATATGGGGCTTTATGTTCGGTCAGGTCTGATGTTTGTTTTCGCCCTTAGGATTCTGTGGTTCCAGCATTACTCTTGGTCACCAAGACAAGTGTATAAAAAAACAATTACATGATACTAGCTGATGCCCGCGACTTCACGTGGTTTTAATTTTTTTGATTCCACTATGTCACTCTTCCACTCTCTTACTCTTATCTATACTCATGCCAATAACACGTCGATCCGTTGCTCCTTTGCGGCGTGATCGGAGGACAAAATATAAGCAAACCAACTAACAAACAAATACACTTTTGCATGATAATATGAAATAATATGATTTAATTACCCCTTTATAACCTTTTTGACGTAGATAAAGTCCAACGCACACACGCCCTTTCTAGATTCTTATAAAGCTTAAAGCATAGTAGTTCCCACGCATCAGTATATTATAATATCTGTCAATAAAGTCTGTAATAACATTTATATAGCTCCAGGATATGGGTACAAGATGGTCCGATAGTAAATTAGGTCGGCCCATTAATTTTCATATCCATTGTGCCCGCCGTAAAACTTTATTGCGTATACAAATTGATGGATTTTATCCCAAAAACGATATTGACATTGTGAGTACATAGTTTTCGAGTCCACAACAGATATTAGCAAATAATATTTCTTTTTAGATTATTGGGGAATCAAAAAATTTTAATATTCCGGTATAAAAAGAAGCCTGTGTCCTTTCCCGGAATACCAATTTGGTTCTGTACCAAATTTCATCAAAATCGGTTCAAATGATAGGCCGTGCCGTTAAAACATAGAAGACAGGCATACAGATAGAACTTCGCATTTATAATATTAGTATGGATTGTACTACAAGTACCTAAGTTATAGAATGCGATATTTACCCATTGATGGTAGCGGGCCAACCAGGCTATGAGCATTTTATCAAGCCTTACCCCTAATCGGTTTCTACACGGCATCGTTCTAGAACGCTCAATTACTTGGCAGTACATCTTTGCTGGTAAGGTGTAAACAGCCCCAGCCGAAGCCTCAAGAAAAAAATTACAATTCGCACTAAGTCAGCAACGTTACCCAAGCCAAGTACTAGAACGGTCAAAATTTAGTATTTTCTGTCTCTCCGTTCCTCAGAGAGCACGATTAATAGTACATTACATCGCGAGACCGGGAAGTACGCGTTTTCTGGTCGAGTGTTAGTTAGGCTATATACGAGACCAGAAATGCTCTCCCGGTCGAGGTGTGTATAGTGCTTTTCTAAAAAATGAAACAAGTGACTTTTTTTTTAATATATTATATTATGTAATTAAAAGAAAGTAAATTAAAAAGCAACCTACTTAAGAAATATAATTTTTTTTTTTGCGCTGTGAGTGTTTATCTACCGCGTAATACGGTAGAGTTCCAAATTTAAACTATTTAGGCCAAAGAACATTATAACAAGTTGCAAGATATTCAGGAAGAAAGATTCCAAATTCAAACTTATGATATGACGTAATGAAAATACATACATTCTTTACTGGCCTAGGCCGGGAAGTTTAACTTTCGAACTCATTTACAGGGTATGAAATGTGCAAATTTCATATCATTTTTTAGAAATATCAATTTAATATCAAGACAAGGATCTCAGAAAGCTGTTATTTCACGTAGCACTACTTGTGCCACTTATGAAATGTCATGACTCTACCACCGGAAAGAAGACTCTACTGGGAAGAACCGGCAAGAAACTCAGCTATATTACCACTGATGTTTCAGTACACAATATCTGTGAAGCGATCAAGCTAACTTAACTCCCTAACCCGTACACCGTAACGCTATGCACCATTTAAATTCAGTGAGATTGATTTCCAGCCACAACTTAGATTCAAATTTAAAAAAAAAAGTACGATGTGCATAAAAGAACGAACAATTTTACATTAATCTACAATTCACACATGACCGACTATGCTCGCGTGGACGGAAGTGCAACCTTTTGAACATCACAAAACCAACGACTAATGGCGTCCGCGCTATGTAATTTTGAACCTTCAGCTTTTATGCGGTACGTTTGTATTTTGTTTGTGTTACACTAGCATGTGCTTCAGTCTACGCCAAAAAGCTACGTCACAATCTGCTGGAATTCACGAGCTGCAGCTAGTGGATAATTATTATACTATTGTTTACGAATGCAATTAAAACCTCTAATTGGTATGTTGCATATGTCAAAAATGAATTATTTTTTAGTGATTATTAAATACATGACCTCAAAAAAGACGTAATATCTCTTTCCTCTATTAGTTTTATGTTGAATAACCATTTTAAAATATCGATTTAAGTAAAAAAGTGCGTCGAATTTTAATTTATTTCATACAAAATCCCTTAGAGAGTGCGTTTTAACGTATGAAAAAAAGTTGCTGACTTGACTAATCTCAAATACCCTTTTCAAAGCCGCACGTTTGAATTCCTTTTGTATCTTTGGTCTACGATAAAACGGAGTCTCGATATTACTGGTACTCGATGGTAAAACGCGTAGCCAAAGTCTACGTTAATGTGCTACGCATGTTGCTACAGAGCTGCTTCGGTTGGCCTACCGTTCCGCCATTTTTTTTTCAAAATAACGACCACTCATAAAACCGGTATTAGTCAACAGCTGGTATTAATACAAGCAAGTATTATTTGAGACAAAATCTTCTAAAGCGTCAGGTTTCAGAGATAGGGGCGGGACGGTAGGTAGGCCAGGCTCCAAACAAAAATATTCAAACCCCTTTATAATTAAAAAAATGGTCTTAACATCAAACAAATCACTTCTAAGTAAGTTATATTCCTCGGCTAATCGTGATGTATTGAGGGTAAAAGGGTATCTAAGGTATTCAATTTTATCAAACAAATGGGCGATCTTTACCCGTGTGGATAGGTGTAAATAAAGATTTAGATGCTTTATTTAAACACGCAAGAGGCGGTGGTATATTCTCGACCAGGGCCATAAATATTGAGCTAAATCTCGACTCGGATGGCTTTAGAGGCTTACGCTGACGTGGATGAATCAATCAGTCAGGCATCGTTCACTTCACTTGTTTATTTACTGGCTTCACATTTTTGTCAATGGCGATAGCTTAAATTATGCTAGTGTTATATCGTGTGAACTCAATTTCTGAAAATCTTTCTCATTAATATTTGAAGATGAAAAACCCCGTAGTTTAAAAATTAGAAAACAAATTATTGAAAATATTTATATGAATAGTAAGTTAGAGAAAAACCGTAACTGCAATAGAGTTCTCATGTTTTCTTAAGGAAAAAGTGAGTTGCAAAAATTACTAATCAAATTTTCACAGAATTGTGCTCTAAGGAATCTAAGGGCGAGGTGAAATCACACGGAAGTGCGTGCACAGATACTTTGTTACCTGTGCACGCACTTTTATTTGGAACTACGAGGTCTGTCCGGAAAGTATTGGGCCTACCTTTATATCTCTGCGCTGGGCAGAGTTATTCTTCATCATCGGGCGGGTGGCATCCTTCAAAGTAATCCCCTTTTGATTGAATAACACGGTTCCAGCGATGTTTTCACTTCTCGAAACAGTCCTGGAACTCACTTTTAGGGATGGCCTTGAGTACGCTCGTCGCATTATTTTCAACCGTCGTTTTATCATCGAATCGCTGTCCTTTGGGTGGTTTTTTGAGTTTTGGAAACAGCCAAAACTCACAGGGGGCTATGTCGGGACTGTACGGAGGTTGTCGAAGCAATGCGATACTGTGTTTACTCAGAAACTGCTGCACAAGATTCGATGAATGCGCTGGCGCATTATCGTGATGGAGAAGCCAGTCACCATTTGATCAAAAGTGCGGGCGTTTTCTTTGATCAAAAGTGCGGGCGTTTTCTTCTCACTGCTTCACGCAAACGTTTCAAAATTTGAACGTAATATTCTTTATTGATTGTCTGACCTGTCTGTGCATATTCGTGGTGCACACAACAAAAAAATTTGATGCAAATTCGTTGATCTTGTTTTTCAGTTATTTTTAACAATCACAAAAAATAGCTTTGTAAACAAAGAGACGCTGCGCATGAACTATACGTCCGGCAGGTATCAGCAAGGAACCGATAGGTTCGTGAGGCTTTACTGTTGACGTTCATGCCCCGCAGAGGTCACTCGAACACTATGGCGCGGAGATATAAAGGTAGGCCCGATACTTTCCGGACAGACTACGACTGCAGAGGCTACCGCGACACGGCGAAACGTGTTTTTTTACGACGCTTTGCGCGGACGTTTGGTCATGTTCGGTCCCCAATGTGTTTTCGCTTTTTCAGTAAAAAAACCAAAACCTTATGAATCCCATACAAATAAAATTACACAAACCTCCCAAATACACACATTACCCACTAGGGAAAAGTTTGAGTAACATGCATAATTTACTCGCAGGTGGCTAATAAAGTTCCCGGGATTCGAAATGGAGCCGCGCGACCGATCCTGCCTACCCAACTCGTTCCCTGAGGACATACCCGGGACCTGTCACTTTCTACACAGGTACTTGCATCCTGGGACGGATCCGAATGAGACTCAGGTGAGTCAGTGATAACCTGGGATGATTCCCTGGTACCGTGTAGTATCCTGATTTTATAGTTGATAACCTTATGGCGATAGGGCTTATGATTTCCTGGTACCGTGTAGTATCCTCATTTAATAGTTGATAACCTTATGGCGATAGGGCTTATGGTTTCCTGGTACCGTGTAGTATCCTCATTTTATAGTTGATAACCTTATGGCAATAGGGCTTATGATTCCCTGGTACCGTGTAGTATCCTCATTTTAGGAACGTATAACTTAAGTACCATCAAGGCAAGAGTGAATAGACATTTCCAGATATGTAACTTATCGTATAACGTATTTAGTTTAAGTACCTTGAAGGCAAGACATAATAGGAATATTCTAGGCAAGCGCGTTCCAACCTAGCGTAGCAACCTCATCATAGCTTTTCACTAAGCATGATTGTGAAGCGTAAGCCTATTTTGCAACAAAAAAGTAAAATCGCTAAAAAGTATATCGATGAGCTTCTGGACTTAAATTCCCTGTTGGATGATGAAAATTTGTACCACCTGATATAAAGTCTGTTTTTCTTAATAAAAAAAAAAGTAAACAAGTAGATCTCGTTGACAAAGGAAAAAAGTATATTCCATTTAATTCGAAAAATACAGATTGCACGGTAAAAATTTGAAAACAAAAGTTGGAGATGATTAAAACCACAACTCAATAACCCTTTCAAAGTTTGTTGAAAAGTTGAAAATAGACAAAATATTTTTCCACCTGCCTTAAAAACGGACTCTAGAAAGTGTGCTTTCTACTGTTTTTGCCACACCTCTAGTTTACTATAGTTGATATGAGTAGGTCCTATATTATGAGCCCACATAGTCCACACGCAATCGCCCACAAGCGTTTATAGTAGTGAATCACTTTGGGTTCGGTCTGTATTATATGGGTTGGGTAACCTTCATTAGCAAATTACGTTAGTTGTAAAAATATGTGGTGTGTAATTTTGAAATGGCTTTCAGGTGTATTTATACACCATTTACTTGGTTTATACCGCATTAAGGAGCAAAACAACAGAATTTTTTACGAGTAGAGAGATCACAAATACTTGCATAAAATAAGTTATAACAACTCCCGATATAGTTTTCCGACAGAACACGTGAGTTTATCCGGATATTATGTATGTGTATAAGTTATAACAACTATTTATTTTTAAATATTCATCAGCATATACATAGACAGCTTTTTTAATTTACCTACCCCTATTTATAGGATGTCATTTTTTGCCTGACTTAAATCAATTATGTTATTGAAAAGTATAAATTTTAAAAGCAAAAAATAATAATTTTCCATGTTGGCCATCTCAGCTGCTTTGATAATGTATCGAGACTCTACCTCCGGTTTAGAAAGGAAGTCTACTGAGAAGAGCTGATAAAAACGCAGCATTCACATTTTTGTAAAATTTTATTAGGAGCAGTTAAAAATTTGGTTCAATATTTGCATAAAAAGTCATAAACAAAGTAAAAAAATCTGTGTTAGAAATTCGTAACTTTTTAACTAGGTATGTTCAAATTCAAACATTATGTAGTCAATTAAATTTTATAGGTATTTAAATGAAATCTTTTTTAAACAGGTAAAACATATAGAAGACGCACTTAAAGAATTCGGCATTGGACAAGGAAAGACTAGTGACGTGGATAGTAAAGAACCAACATAGTGTCAAAACGATTGATGATTTCGTAAACTCCAAGCTACTTCCTAACTCACATTCCAATGTAATAATACACCAGTTGTAATGTTTTTGCAATAGAATATGCAATTATGTATTACAGATACTTTAAACTTTATAAGAATTACTTTGTAAAGTTTTTTCAATAAAATATGTAATTATTTATTACACATAATTTTATAAGAAAAACGTACTGCTAAACATTGCAACGATTTTATGGAATAGAAGTACATTACTAGTAATGTACTTCTATTACACTAGACCTAGAGTATAGTGCGTTACTATTATAGTAATGTACTTCTATTCCATTGGGTACTCAACTTCACTGGGTACATAATAGTTTAATGTCTCATCTGACATATCTTTGCATGGGTGACCTTAACGTTATGTAGTAAATTTCAGCATGCATACCTATTACTAGTTTCTCAGGGTACCCCCCTCTATAGTAAAATTATTTGGAAAGTTACTATAGACACTATAGATCTTCCAGCTACACAGGCTCTACACTTACAAACTACACTTTCAAACACACAAGCGTAGTACGCTAACTTTACAAAACTATTGGTCGTAATCAGTTATTTACACAAGTAGTAGAACACGTCGTCTAATCTAAAAATGAACGCGCCTTCAAACGCTCACATGCAAAGTATAAGTATCTAGCAATCATACAATACAAATTGCGTTCAACTTATAACTTGACAACCTTTACAATCACTGCAAAAATATACTTTTTTCGCAAATTTCACAAAAGCCTTGAGAAAGCGTTTCACATTGTGTTTAGACTACTGCAAACACGAAACAAAACACAGCATACAAACAAAGCTTGCCGTAAAAACTCAGTTGATTTAAAAACTTTGTCTATTCCAAGCAAAGCTATTCAATTTGAAAGCAATTATACTGTCTGCCTTGGAAACGTTTTTTTACATTTCCGATCATTTTGTGTTTTCTTTGTTGTCAAGTTTATAGAGTAAGATCCCAGAGCGATCAGACATAACTTATCTTCACATAGATGAAACCTTGGGTTCTCAGTAGCGTCTCATGTTCTTTGAATACCTGCGTGCTTGTGGAGCTCGCCTTGTGACACCTGGGCAGGTACCACGTAAGAAAGGTAACTAAAAATAAGAGTAACTTAACTTAAATTTACATGGCTGATTTTTATATATGTTTTGTAGAATATTCTTGAATAGATCTTGGACTATTATGATAATCTCCTATAATTGTAACTGAGTCATTAATTGTAACTGAGTTTTTACACCATTTCTGTCATTGTTCCACTTCGTAAATACGAAAATAAACCCAATTTCTTAAACGACTTATTTATGCAACGTTGTGGTACATACACTAATGATTTGAAACAATAAATTCCGAAGAAATTTTTAATTACTTCCTAAAATACTTTCTATTATTCTGTATAAGTATTTTATTTATTTTGTGCAAATTAATCCTAGTACAGTCATAAGCCTCGGCAATCGTACTTAAATTTAAGACCACAATAGTAGTAGTCGCACCATCAATATCTGTAATACACTATAGTAGAGAGAATTACTATATAAGCAAAAATATTTCATGATAAAAATAAAAATTATGTGTTAAATATAATATTATTAATGACATCAATGTCGGAAACGTAGTTCCTTTAATGAAACAGCATTTTCATTAGCTTATAATATGGAAAGGCCATCGTTCATAATAATAATATTTTATTCACTTGGTTAATTTCCAGGTAAATAATGAAATATTATGTCGTGCGTTTACTACCAATTTTAATATTAAATTTTATTCAGATTAATGTAACGTATATTCGCAAACATCAAAATCATTATAATAATATGTGTGTGATTGTGATTACAATATGGCTTAGACGTAACTTTATCGATTTATGTAAAGCTTTACATACACATTAAGGAAATGTAAATAAGAAACCTGGGATAATTACGACTTATATTTAATGATATAACGCATTATGCCGTTGCTGTATATAGAGATTATGTATTCATCGGCTTGTGTAATATGCTACGAATTAATGTAGGTAATAGAATAATATTACAATTTAACTTAATCGAATAACTTTTAGCATGTTAAGACTTAAATTGCTGTAATACTAATTATAAATAAGTACGGTGCGAAATTATTTCAGACTATAACTGCTTAACAAAATTCAATACAACGTTTAAAACAATTTCTTCTGTGCCATTGTTACTTAAACTGGTGAATTAAGTATATTAACTTTTATTTTGTTTGTATTTTTATAAATTCATAACAAAATAATAAATAACAAATCTATATTTTGTTCATAATTTAAACATAATATTATTATCTATCTATTTTTTTAAATCCAGATATTATTTTGTATTTAAATTTCGTTCCTGAACTGTATTATATAAAATAGAAATTATATAAAATATTTAAGATACCTATAATTTCTACAGTTCTTTTCATAGAACGCATTTTACCAAATAAATTGTAATTAATATTTATTCCTGAAATTATACCCTCATATTTAAAAAATCACACTTGAATATGCTGACTACTATAAATTAATATTATCACATCGAACAATTATTATAAAATTAAATTTATTTTAAATTTGATTATTTATTATTGGTCTATATTAATAATTATTTATCGGATAGTAAATTATCTACATAAATTAAAATTGTACATAGTTATTATTAAGAAATTTGGTACATACTAACGAAAAAGCGAATGTTCTAAAGTAGTTAAAAGCTTTACTGCGATAACTTGTATTTGAATTTAGGCTATAATGTATATAAGATTATAATAAAACTGTAACATGTCCAATTCTGTACATTGAAGATATTTTGAAAATTTTTTTTGGAGGTCACTCATTATTCGATACTGAAGCCAAATCTATAATTTTTTTCATTTTTGTCTGTCTGTCTGTCTGTCTGTCTGTCTGTCTGTCTGTCTGTCTGTATCTTGGCCGCGCATCACGCCGAAACTACTGAATGAATTCAAACAAAACTTGGCACGATTTGAGCCTATACTACGAGGTAGGACATAGGATACTTTTTATCCCGAAATTCTACCCCCGAAGGGGTGAAATAGGGGTTGAAAGTTTGTATGAAAGTCCTTAATTTCTCAAGTTATAGCCATGAAACTTGATATTTGAGCTGCGGGTTGAAAATGGAGACATACGTGTTTTACAGTTTTTGAAAATTCGACCCCCAAAAGGGTGAAATAGGAGATGAAATTGGTATGAAAGTCCTTCGTTTCTCAAGATGTTTTACAAGTTATATCAACGAAACTTTTTATTTTGGCTTACGGTAAAAAATAATGAAGTACGTGTGTCACAGTTTTTCAAAATTTCACCCCTAAGGGGGTGAAATAGGGGGTGAAAGTTTGTATGAAAGTCCGTCATTTCTCAAGTTATAGCCATGAAACTTGGTATATGAGCTGCGGGTTAAAAATAAAGACATACGTGTTTCACAGTTTTTCAAAATTTCACCCTCAAAGGGGTGAAATAGGGGTTGAAAGTTTGTATGAAAGTCCTTCATTTCTCAAGTTATATCGATGAAACTTGGTATACAAGCTACCGGTAAAAAATGAAAAAATACGTGTTTCACAGTTTTTGTAAATTTTACCCCCGAAGGGGTGAAATAGGGGTTGAAAGTTTGTATGAAAGTCCTTCATTTCTCAAGTTATAGCCATGAAACTTGGTATATGAGCTGCGGGTTAAAAATGAAGACATACGTGTTTGACAGTTTTTCAAAATTTCACCCTCAAAGGGGTGAAATAGGGGTTGAAAGTTTGTATGAAAGTCCTTCATTTCTCAAGTTATATCAATGAAACTTGGTATACAAGCTACCGGTTAAAAATGAAGAAATACGTGTTTCACAGTTTTCGTAAATTTTACCCCCGAAGGGGTGAAATAGGGGTTGAAAGTTTGTATGAAAGTCCTTCATTTCTCAAGTTATAGCCATGAAACTTGGTATATGAGCTGCGGGTTAAAAATGAAGACATACGTGTTTGACAGTTTTCCAAAATTTCACCCTCAAAGGGGTGAAATATGGGTTGAAAGTTTGTATGAAAGTCCTTCATTTCTCAAGTTATATCAATGAAACTTGGTATACAAGCTACCGGTTAAAAATGAAGAAATACGTGTTTCACAGTTTTCGTAAATTTTACCCCCGAAGGGGTGAAATAGGGGTTGAAAGTTTGTATGAAAGTCCTTCATTTCTCAAGTTATATCCATGAAACTTGGTATATGAGCAGCGGGTTAGAAATGAAAACATACGTGTTTCACAGTTTTTCAAAATTCCAAAATAGAGGTTGAAAGTTTGTATAAAAGTCCGTCATTTCTCAAGTTATTTCGATGAAACTTGGTATATCCACGCGGACGAAGTCGCGGGCATCAGCTAGTATAATATATTATAATTGGTATTTAATATTATGATTCCTTATAATAACTAAGTTTATTATAATGTAAAACCAAAGTACATATTTTACTAAACTGTCTCATAGCATAATTAAAATGGTAAAAAAATTCTATAGCTTAATTAAAATTAACGACGAAACCTTACTCTTTTTCTACAAATCTGTACTTTTTAATAGCTTTGCTTTAATTAAAATAGCGTTGAAATCTCTTAGGCAAGTTTCAGACGACCAATGAATTCCTCGAGATTTTTGACCCATCACAATTTGTATGAAAACATTACAATAAAACTTGGATTGTAATATAGTTATCTCGATATTGTGGCTATTTCTGTTGTTAACTCTAAAGCAAACTTAACTGAGAGGCCTTCATCGTTTTCTGCAGAAAAATTATGAAAGGCAGAAGCAATTCAATCATTTTAATTCAGAGATTATGTATTACAGAATTAACCGCATTTTTTCTGTACTTTATTGAATATTTGTCTTAAAGTTGATATTTTTTCTCATCACGGTGATTTTCGTACATTAAGTGTAACATTTATACTCAATACTCAATTCATTTATTCCATGTAAGTCATACAAGTGTCTCATAAGTAACGTCATGTTTTGACTCTACCGCCGCCGGTAGAGCACCGATATTATTGATATATTTATTTCTCATGATGATTGTCATATGATAAATCTATTAAATAATATTTACTGATCATATATTGTAAGTATAGTAGATTCGTCAATAATTGTAATAGCTAAGAACGTGTCTACATAAGACATTTTTATGCGCAACCAAAGTGCATCTAAACAGTGCTGTATTCTTATTACAAGTTGTCAAATCTTTATTCACCTCGACACGTTGATCGATTTCGAGTTGATTTAATTGTATTTTGAGAAACAAAAATTCTTGAAAGGGGAACCTTGCGAAATTAGGATTCGATGGTAATGTTAAATATTATAACTTTGAATCAAGTACCTACCGTATTTAGAACCACTATAATTTACGCTGACGTCGTGTTGTTTAGTTTCGATGTTTGAGTTCACCAAAGGTTACAATGTCACCACATGTAACCTATATATTATGTACTTTATATGCACGTATACTAATCTCACTGTATTTTTTTAAAGTGTGCATATTATATCGGCATAGGTTGCGATTTTACACCGAGCGTTTAGGTTGCAACTGACGCGATTACACCGCGCGTTAAATATCGTCATAATATGTAAAGGCTCTTATTGTTATGCTTTAACATTATCGTCACATATCGCGTAGGATTGTTAGTGAAACATCTAGTCAACATATAGAGATATTATATTAATTAAATATAAATATTTGGAATTGTAATTTTGTAGACAATAACGCGTATGTAGTCTATTTTATGTAGTTTAGGACTTTATCATAATCTACGTTAGTAGTACTTACGCATGTTATGTTTTTATTATAATAAATATAATAATAATAATTATTCTAGTTTCTATTAAATTGTTGATGCGTTAAAAAAGATCTTTAGAACAAAAAAAAATTCTATCTCTCTATAATTCTCTTCTTCTATAAATTATTTTTATTATTTAAAAAATTAATTTAATATTTACTACCGAAATCAAAATTGCTTCGATAAATTATTTGAAAGAGAAAACTCATTATGCACCCAGAAAATCTAGGTTATTAAGTAATCTTTAAACTCAGAATAGTAGACATTGTTAGCTCATTGTAGTATTTATTCAACTACGTTTCCTAGATGTACAATGAATGTTTAATATAAGTATATTATTAATTGGTATTTATTAAATAGCGTTTTAGATAATGCAAATGTGTCATGACACTCTTTAAAGAAACTTTGTAATCGAAAACACAAAATGTAAATAAATTTAATGTAGACGACTCTGTTATCTAATTATTGTTTAATGTAGGTAATAATATAATTATAATTTTTAGGCCTAAGTACATAGTTGTTAATTCTGTTGTACGCAATCTCTAAACTAATTAAAATTGACAAAACTAACCTAAAGCTGTCCCTTTGACGCAGGGAGAATTATGAAATATTTTAAACTAAGCAATAAAATTAGTGCTGCCATATTAGTTAAGTTTAGATTTCGTGTGCAATAGAATTAGCCACTTAATTTATTCTTTACACTTATACATACCTAAACTAAACCAAAGTTTCTTTATTTAAAGCTGTACTATTAAGTATTCTGTGTTTAAAGTACGATTCACATCAATTCCGGGTCATTTCTGCCACGTGCCTGCAAATTATGGAACCAGCTTCCATCTTCTGTGTTCCCTCATGATTACAATATGGGGCTCTCCAAAGGGCGGATAAACAAACATCTCAAAAGTCAGCAACGCATTAGCGGTTCCTCTGGTGCTGCAAATGTTCATGGGCGGCGGTAATCACGTACCATCAGGTGACCCGCCTGCTCCTTTGCTCGCTATATTATGTATTTAAAAAAAACGCGCCGCAGCGAATGGCATCGCACCACAGCGCGCAGCGCATTTTACACCAGCTAAAGGAAATTAAAGTGTCTACACATACGTATTAAAGTCCATATTTGCATGGAACTTGCATACCAAGGAATCTGTTCGGCGGCTATCGTAAACCGCCGCATTTCCATGCAATTATAGACTTTAATACGAATTTAAATTTTGCCGCATGTAAAATGCACTGCGGTGCAATTCGATGCGGCGCGTTTGATGTAATTCGTACTTTATGTGAGCCATGTAATTTATTTACACTACTATGTACTAACCTAACATTCAGAGAGTCCCGAATTCTCAGAGTTCATACAATACTTTCTTGTATATGTACTTAACTTTGAACAAATGCTCGAGCAGATAATATTGCTGTAAGATGCACGATAGAGACTGCATTTACTTTTGCTCACTTTGGTTTACAATGAAGTAAGGAAATCGATACTTTTTCTGTAGTATAAAATAAATAGTGATAATGTAATAATAAGTAAAGCTATCTGTTTCTTCTGTCGCCTAATATCACGGCCTTCTTTTAGATTTAGAATAATCGTTTACAGGTCTTGCACGAAAATTACATGTCGAAAACTATGTAAAGAGTATGAGAAGGATAGATTTATACTGTTATATTTAACCAAGAACGAGATAGCGATAAAGAAAAATTAGCCGCAACGGGAAAAATCTAACTATAGAGCTATATCAATAAAAACTTAAAAAATGACAGAAAAAAAGCTCTTTACTGTTTCCTAATAAAACTGAAAAAATCATTTTTTTTAGCAATTTTGGAAAACATTTATATCGAGAAAATTGTAGCCAATCAAGTAGTTTTCATTTAAACAAAACAAAATTATTTCGAAGTCTAAATGAGTCTAAATTGATAAAAGTAATGATATAATATCTGGATAAAAGGAAAAGGTGACTGACAACCACTCCACAGAAAGGGTTGAGCATATAGATGTAATAATATTATTATTAACATAGGAATGACGTAGTCATCCGGTAATAAATAAAAGGACTTTTGAAAATTGAAGCCTTATGGGGATAAAATTGGTGTTGCCACCAATAAATTTGCCAATCAAAATCAAACGTTACGTGAGCCATGCCGCGGGCAAAAAGCGTGCTATTTCGATTAGTTGCCTCCGATAGATATTCGAAACCTAATTATATGTTTGTGTATAATGTGTAGGTATAGACAAAACTACTAGTAGACGTGGTTAATACTGAGAATAGGGGACCGTAGCCTACAAGGCAGGCCTTAGCCGGTTCTTGGGTTCAAGATATTCACCGGGGCACAATGTTGCCCCGCACCCGACCCGGGTAAGGAGGCTCTGCCTCGAAGCCCGCACCCCCGCTTGGCCTCACGGGCCAAACACAACCCAACACAATACTGAGAATTCGAGTATGTTGAATCGATGAAGAATTTCCAAACGAAGATAATGTTCGTCGGATATGTTTAAATATTACGAACTAGCTGATGCCCGCGACTTCGTCCGCGTGGATTGAGGTTTTTCGGTTCCCGCGGGAACTATTTAATTTTCCGGGATAAAAAGTATCCTATTATTTAATCCGGACTTCTAACTTTACGTCTGCAAAATTTCAAAGCAATCGGTTCAGTAGTTACGGCGTGAAAGCGGAACAAACATACAAACAAACTCACTTTTCCATTTATAATAGTAAGGATATTACAAATAATTTTGTCCAAGACCTGTAATCAGAGTATAGAAAAGACATCACTATTTAATGTAATTGTAAGGCGTAAGCTATTTATACTTCACACTAAATTTATAAATAACGCGGTGTTTATTTCTTATAGGATCTTGCCGTAAGAGAAGTGTAACTGTGAATGCACTATTAGAGGAAAAAACTATTAAATAAAAATGTTTCTTTCATAACATTGTGTTTTATTTAATCATATGGTGTGTCCAAACATGATTGTACGCTGTTAATGGACTTCGGTCGCGCACATTATATTCGTCAATATAGTATTCAAGTCCTTACTTAGCGCGCGTCTTATGTTTTGACGCAGCTGTAACTCCCCTTTAAAGTCTAGCCCCACTAAGGAGTCGCGGCGGTGCGCCGCACGTAGTGGCAAATATTCTTTGTATGAGTTTCTATGGAGCCGTGCCCACTTAAGCGACGCGGCACCGAGATGCACTGCGACATAATTGTACAAAGAATACTTGCCGCTGCGTGCCGCGCCTCTGTCGTGAGCCTTAATAAAGGCCAACGCTGACCGAGCGTGGCGAGTGCAGGGATGCGCGACAACTCGAGTGGCGCAGCGAGTGATGGCGAGAACACTGTAGACATAGGTAGGTAAATATCAGATGCAAGTAAGTTTAGAAACTTTCCTAGTGTGTGAAGCAGTGTAATGAAATATAAAATTAGTAAAACGCAAAATGTTCTATTGATAGTAGTTTCGATACTGCAATTTATATCGCTACTAGATGGAATAAACAGTCGCGTCAAAAGTCTGGATTAAAAAGATGCAAGATCTCAAGTTTCGGCACTGATAGGCAAGTGAACCGTGGCCTAGCGGTCAAAGGCGCGCTTCCCAGAGAGACGCAGGTTCATATCCAGTCGGTTTCACAATTTTTGATATGTATTTAAGTAAGTTTAGAGGATGAGCTGACTCCTGATGTTGGTTCTCTATATCTATAAGGCTGCCTGTCCACTGGAGCGGAGCGGAGATGTGTTGAATGGACCAATCGGATTCCTGACAGGTGGCGCGATAAAATTGCTCTTTAATCTTTATAGCTCTCTGTCGCAACACGACACGATACTGGATTTAATTTTCTCCTTAATGTTATGGCTTACCTTTTAGATATTACGGAAGTCCCAAGGCAGTCGCAAAATTTTACGCCAGTTAAGTTTAACGTCCGGTCTACGTCCAGCGTCATGAATATTTTTATTAGGCTCGGCGCAATTTTAGCCTCTATCGGCAAAGACGACAAACACGAAGGCGAAGCGAATAAGTATTCCAGTACAATGCCGTGTAGAATCCTATTGATGGTCTGATTAAGGGGCTTAATACATCTGGCATATCCCTACAGATTAGCCGGCTACCATCTTAGACTGCATCATCACTTAGCACCAGGTGAGATCGTAGGCCAAGGCTAATTTGTAGTGGTATAAAAAATTCTCAACAAAAATACTATATTAAACTTACAGTGTTTCATTTGGACGATCTGTAATTATTGAATTTAAGATTTAGAGATCGTCATAAATGTACCTACATTTTGAATAATGAATCATAAATCATGGTAGTTTTAAAGTTATAGCCATTAGAAGGTTTCCCACAAAAAATCTTATGCATAAAACCGCATGGACATAGGAGGCTACTTTATCCCGGAAAACTAAGAAGTACCCCCGAGAATTGGGTATTTGACTATTAATCAAATAAATAATTTTTTAGTGATTATTAAATAGAGGATCTTCCAAAAGTCGCAATATCCACGTGCCCTGATAGTTTTATATTGAATAACCATTTTAAACAATCGATTAAAGTAAAAAAGTGCGCCAAACTTTGATGACGTCACATTTTAGGATTTCATATAAATCCCATACAGACGCGTTTTGACGTTTGGAAAAAAGTTGTTGATTTGACTATTTGTCA
Source organism: Erebia ligea (assembly GCA_917051295.2). Lineage (NCBI taxonomy): Eukaryota > Metazoa > Arthropoda > Insecta > Lepidoptera > Nymphalidae > Erebia > Erebia ligea. Next base: position 9,499,535 of record OU785241.1, read on the forward strand.
AATACCCAATTAGAAAACGCTATCCTCGCGGACGAAGTCTCGAACATCATCTAGTCTGTAATAAATAAATTCTATGTTCGACCCTTATGAAAACACAGTTTAATAAACCTAATTATAAATAAAAAATCACGGTTAATTTGACCCAATTTAATTTCGATCAACATTAAACATCAATAAACGCAACCGATATTGGATTTCGATCAAATGAGCCATAAAAGTGAGGTGCTACGCTCACCCATAACTTTAACCACTCATCCGCTTGAGTTTACGACCAAAACAGGTCATTAAGGAGGTATTAAACCCTACAAATACGAGATGGGAATATAACTTTTAAATTGAATTTCGTCAACTTTTGACGACCTCCGTGGCGCAGTGTTGAGCGCTGTTGTCTTAACGTGCGGAGGTCCCGGGTTCGATCCCCGGCAGGGTCAATTTGGGAATTTATAATTTCTGAATTTTATCTGGTCTGGTCTGGTGGGAGGCTTCGGCCGTGACTAGTTACCACCCTACCGGCAAAGACGTACCTATACCGCCAAGCGAATTAGCGTTCCGGTGTGATGCCGTGTAGAAACCGACTAGGGTTATGGGTTTAATATAACTGCCATACCCCTAACAGGTTAGCCTGACCATCTTAGACTGCATCATCACTTAAAATCAGGTGAGATCGCAGTCAAGGGCTACCTTGTATAGTGGAATAAAAAAAAACTTTTCCAATAAATTAACTTCCCCTTGAATATTTTGAAAATCAATTGAATTTTTTGTTTAAAAAAACACGTCATTATGGAGTTATTAAACCCAACAAATACGAGATGGAAATAATATAACTTTTAAATTGATTTTCGTCAACTTTTCCAATAAATTTACTTCCCTTTGTATATTTTGAATGAAAATCAATTGAAGTTTTTAATGGTTGTTGTTGTGAGTAGTTTTAGTAGAGTTTTGATTTTACTACGACTTCACAGTAGGTACCTATATTATATGTTTAGCTCCACGTACTATTATGTATTCTATGGCCTCACATGAATTCATCGAATTAAACGGAAGCATATTATAGTAAGTAGAAGCCCAAATCAATTTAAATTCATAGTATCTTGCTTACTATTATAAACTAGCTAATGCCCGCGACTTCGTCCGCGTTGAAAATCTTTACAATATTTCAAATGCGAAATTTTGGATGGATGGATGGATGGATGTTTGTTACTCAATCACGCCAGAACGGCTGAACGGATCTGGATAAAATTTGGCCTCGAATAACACATAGGTCATTTTTTATACCGGAAAATTAAAGAGTTGCCGCGGGAACCAAAAAACCTCAGTCCACATGGACGAAGTCGCGGGCATCAGCTAGTGCTTTCATAATAAAGTGACTACAGTCATGGCATGTCGCTCTAATAACATATTCCGTACGTAAATGCAGTTAAAATTTTCCCCCCGAGACGTAACTACCTTTACAAAAGGTTTAATACGAACGACCTAGTTCTGTCTGAAAGGGGAGACGCCTATCATTATCTTGGAGGCGGTAAAGGTTACACAAAGGGGTTAAAGAGATATGCTCTAAAATGCAGAGCATTTACTTTTTTAAATGACTCAGGTTTTATAAAAGGGAATTTAGGTATTTTTGTGACTGGTTTGTTCTCGACTGCGATATCTCGTAATGTCATTTGCCGTCTTCATCATCGTCATAAACTGATAGACGTCCCCACTCAGGCATTTGCCTGAATGTCAAACGTGACAACGCAACTCGTTACGACGCGACGTGACAGTACCTATCATTAGCTCATCCTTCGTTCGTTTTTACTAACCCAATCCTAGGTGAGCGACGAAAGCGTCCCGACGCGACCATAGAAAATGACAAAATATTTATGCGACAACGTAGGCCATGTCAGGGATGAGCTCATGATAGGTTCGCTCGAACCCTTGGGTCAGTACCCAAGGGTTCGAGCGAACACGCTGGAATAAGCGCGTGCACGCGCGTTCGGTTTTTTGAAGCGCAAAAAGTGGCGCCCGTGTAGACTGATACTAGCTTATACGCGCAAAAAAATACGCTATTCTGAAACCGCCCTAAGTGTGATTTCGATGATTTCTAATTGCTATTTAAACTTTGCATGTGAGAATAAACACATTGCGGAGGCGCCACTCATTTTTAAATAAGATGACTTGAAAATCAGGTCAAGGTCAAGGCCTTTTCATTTAGATGGGTCAAGGTCGACCCTATACGAGATTTTGGTCAATCCGATAATGACGGTAATGAACTATAGGAAGATTCTACTATTTTCACTATGGATCGATATAAATTAAGTAGAGTGAAAATTCAAAATGGCCGGGAAATTAATTAACCATAGTGTATCGCTCCTAATAGATGCGTGTGTTAATTCTGTCCCTAATGGAATTGTCCGTTAATTATAACACGTTGTATAGCAATTAGACTAATGAAATTGCGACAAAATTGTCTTTATATACGGAATCAATAAAAACATTCCTTTATAATAACTGATAGGAGGATGGGCGTAGGTGTATATCAATCGATTGTGGTATTACTGAACTAACACTAAGTCAACTCAACTGAAAGTGTGTCTGTATGTCTGTCTCTCTGTCTGTCCGCGTCGAAGGGTTACTACATTTTGTCATGTCCCGACCAAGTGATTCTGTTTTTTCAAGTGAAAGACGTGGACTTTTTATTCGCCGGACATTTTTTTTGTTCTTAGAGTATTTTCACTCTGAAGTTATAGCAATAAGGGTGATAACACTACGGATAGGACATGACAAAACGTCGCGTCGTATGGGATACATGTTTCATCGTGTCGTGCAGATCTGCGCAGCTCTATATAAAAGTGCGCGCGCCGACGTTATTAGGTCTAGCGCTGACGTTATGTGCTGTCCTGGGGACATAGTATAATCGCTTAAATCCGTATTGTATTGATATTGTTGACGTTCGTGTTTTAGAATTATAATCCTTATTTTAGGGACGTCAGGGTACGTGACATAAAACTGTCATTTTTAAATAATACTTCTTGCGATGGCATTAAACCCCCTGTCTGTAATGTGTTAACGGCCTTATTCTACTACAAACAAAAAAAAAATCGGTGGACATAATATAGTCTGTGTTTTCGCCCTAGATAACTTTCATGTTACTATAACATGGTTATTCTATGAAATGACCCGTAATACTGAGCGATGTATACTACCATAAAAACCACTTAATCGTCTGATTAAACGACCGTATACGCCATTAAGAAGATATTCAAGTTCTCAGAATGCAAATACGATTAGGTAAACCAAATGGGGTAGAAATACGCAAATGCGTAAAATGGTGGTTATTTATTTAGTAGGTATAGTTCGCGCCCGAGTTGAGTGCAGAGCTTTTGTATGTGTCGCCATACATAAGCTCTGCATTCAACTCGCGCGCGAACTATAGGTACTATTTCTATAGTCGTTAATTTTTGCGACCTCTCGAGCTTAGCACAGTGATAGAGCTCTTAGATGCAAAGTACCGGGGTGGATTCCCGGCCTACCGGGAATCCCATCCTAGGCAATGTTTGGTTTTATAATTTAAAAATTTGCTTCAGTATACTTTGGTGTTAGGACACGGACCACGGCAACTGTTGTTACCTCTTATCAATTTACCGACTAATGACGCAGGAGATTCCATCGTTTTAAATTAATCAATTATAATCTAGCATAGATCATTCTGGGAATCAAACCCGGTACTTTTCATGTCTGGCGGATCAATCTGGCGGATTGGACATAGTGGTCCAATCTGGCGCAGTGATAGTGCCATCTAAACTCACGTAATCTTGAACCAATCAATTTACTTGACGCTAATCAAAGTAAATTGGACTTTGATTGATGGAAATTAGAATTCTTATACGATGAATCGAATTAAAACTTATAAGGGTACGGCGCGGGACGTTTAACGTTCTAGCTTAAGCAACTTTTTGGCCCGACCTGGGAGTCAAACCTGGGACCTCATGAGCTACAGCCAAATAAATAATCCACTACAACACCGAGGCGAGTACACAGTGAAGACCCTGAATAGGGAAAAAACCAGAATCTTTTTTTTACTAAAATTAATTATAACTTATCGAAAGCTGCTTTCTTTGAAATACTCTAAATAAGCACCTTTTAATTAAAATTGTTCGAATCATCTACTTTGATTTATTAGAAACTTTTGAATGTTTAAAACATTTCAATATTTTATTACTTTTAGCTGACCTATTCGTTGTTTTTGTAGGCGGAATTTCTCTGAATCCTATTTTATAGCGGACAAATACTACGGTACTGACAATGCCGAATGTCTACGCAAAATCGGTCATTTTCAGACATCAGAGGGAACTCCTGCGTCATATGGGAAGCACGATTCGTCCTGTCACGATACTCTGTGCAGCTCCATATAAAAGTGCGCGCACGGATTTTTTGTCCGCAAGCCAATAAAATTGTTCGTAGTGTGTTTTCGCCTTAGCAGAGAGGCATACTTTCGCATTTATTATATTGGTACGGATGTACGGGCTAGTACAAAGCGATTTGCTTCCTCGTTTCTAATTCGAACCGCTAGGATATGGAATGCCCTTCCGGCTTCCGTTTTCCCCTCCTCGTTTAATATAGGTACCTTCAAATCAAGAGTGAATAGGCATCTTCTAGGCAAGCACGCTCCACCTTAGGCTGCATCACGACTTGCAAGCAAGTCTGATTGCAGCCAAGCGCTAGCAAATATATTTTTTTCAGAAAATGTCACTTGTTAACTTTATATAAAAGCTACGTATCTAAAGCACTCAAATCAAATAAATATACTAAAGAGAAGTATCCCATCCTTCTTAGGACGACAAGAATCGTCCCATTTAAGCGGATGTCTCATCACTTAGCCTAATTTATTTGATAGGTACAAACTTCTAACTTATTTGCCCGCCCTGGCGCCAACGTTACACTCACCCTACGAATTTAGCATTTTTATACGATTTAGGATGTCTAGCGAATGCGTTTTACGAAATATATTGTGACTTTTACGAATTCATTTTAAATCCTAGAAATTCTTATGCGTAAGCTATACAAATTCGACTAAATTACTCATACGTTGGATCTTTGTAAATATTTTTGTGAACGATGTTTGTTACTCTTTTACGCAATATCTGAACTGATTTGGCTGTAGAATGGGGGTAGCTTATACCCCAAATTAGCGTTAATTAATTACCAAAGGCTATTTTATCTGGGAAAATTAAGGAGTTTTTATAAGTATTAAATCAACACTATAATAAACACAGCTATAATAGTTTACTTCGGAAAATTATATAGTTACCGCGGGAATCTTAATCCACGTGGACGAGGTCGTTTCTATCAGCTAGTATACCTATAACCTGCTATACGAGATAAATCTGTAGGTGCAGTATGCGCTACGTAGCTACCGCCCGCCCTTCCTCTTCTATACCTATTATAAAAAAAATATTAAAATTAAATTGAGCGAATTTATTGAGCAAACGCCAATTTTACTTAGGTAGACCTACTTTAAAAAACTTAAAATTATATATTTCACTAGCTGATGTTCACGACTTCGTTCGCGTGGCTTTAGGTTTATAAAAATCCCGTGCAAACTGTGTTTTTCCGGGATAAAAGTAGCCTATATCACTCTAAAGATCCTCAACTATACACATGCAAAAAATCACGTCGATCCATTGCTCTGTTGCAGCGTGATTCAAGGACAAAGCAACAAACAAACACACGTCTGGATTTATAGTATTAATTATTAGTAAACATAATATGATATGATATGATATGATATGATATGATATGATATGATATGATATGATATGATATGATATGATATGATATGATATGATATGATATGATATGATATTATATTATATTATAATGTCAGCACTCAGCACTTACCTACCTATTATCTAAAACACAAACTGAATATTATCTCAAAACGTGATTAAGAAAAGTAAGAGTGTTAATAAGGTTTATAAAAGTACACTCAAAATCTGAAGGTTCAACATCCAAGTCTATTAGGCTTAAGCCTCAAATTATCTGACATGAATATTAATCCGCAAGGCTGGGTGACCTCAACGCGTCGCGGATCATTTTCATCCCCTATTATGCTAATCCACGACTGCTAGCAAAAAGGTACCTATTTTTAGGTAAACAAAGTTCTTTAGTATCACATTTTATAGTGTAGGTACTAGACAACGCTAATGATGTCGTCCGCATTACCTATTTAGATTTTCGAAATATCTCGTGGGAACGCTTTGATGTTCCGGGATAAAAAGTAGCCTTTTCCCGGGATGCAACCTATCTCTGTACCAAATTTAATACTTAGTCAAGTTACATAGTAGTTTTATTTACTTCACTTTATGTACCTACTTTAATCTCTTTTGACTAAATCTATGAAAGATTAAGCCAAAAGTTAAATAACTCTTAGCTAGAATGTGTCTATCACATTAAATATAGCCACCCTGCAACCTGATTCTATGTAGATTTATTTAGATCAGGGTTTCCCAAAGTGGTCGAACTGATATATCGACCCCCTGGGGTCGATATCAGTTTCTCAGGGGTCGGACTAGGTCTAAAAATCGACTGTCCGAAACATCGAAAAACCAAAAAATCTTGAATGCTTCTTTCAAAAAATAACTATCTACTTAAGTATTTTTACGTAATTTGTATTAATAATTATTAATTACACTTGATATTTACTGAATTTAATGTTTATTTATTTTGTTAAATTGTGATGAGAAAATGAAGTCAAGTTTATTCACTAAACCAACCGCAAAGTTTTTAAATTGGGTACCTAAGTATTTTGTATCAACAGGAAAAAAACTAGAGATATGATTTATTTAAAGTATAATTATTTGACTATGGGGGTCTGAGGTATCAGTTCATTTTGGCAAGGGGGTCTCTTGCCCAAAATAGTTTGGGAATCCCTGATTTAGATGATAGGATTTGCGGTAGGCAAATTAGCCTAACCTGAAGCCGGAAATCAAATCTGGATCTTTATAGACCACAGCTTTGCACAATTGGGTATTTGACAACTAGTCAAAACAGGTACCTACTTACTTTTGTGCAAACTTCAAAACGCGCGCTTAGTAGGTAGGTATAGGATTTTGTATAAAACTGAATTGTGACGTAATCAAAAGTAAACGCACTATTTTACTTTTATCGATAATTAGAGGTCGCCCGCGACTTGTCCGCGTACAATTTCTGATTTCCTATGAGATTTTACCGCTGCATAAGGCCGACTTATAGCGGCTATATAGCTTCGGCAGGTTTTTATTATTTAAAACTACCTTAATGCCGACTTCAAAAAACTTAGAACCTTCATGCAAGCTTCGAACCCCAATTTCACCCCCTTTAGGTTGGATTTTCGTAAAACTGCTTACACAGGGTATTATTTTATAGAACTAATAACCTAAATCCCGATTTTCAAGTTTTTAAATTAACAGGAGACATGGATATAACGTCTTCTGGTAGGTTCTCTATTAATTAATAATCACTAAAAAATAATTTATTTGACTAGTTGTCAAATACCCAATTGTTTGAAATGCTCATAACTCCGAAAAGTTAGAGGTTATTTATTGATATTGATTCCTAGAAAAGAGATACAGCTGTGTATTTACGACTTTATCCTAACTTACCAATTCGAGACAATCTTGTTTTACGCCTGATAAACGTGTTAAGTATACAGTTTTATTTTTCTTGACACCTCCACGCAAGAGTATATAAAATGCCTACACGGAATTCGTTTCTTTATTATTATTCCTTTATTTATTTACGGAACAATTTCATACGTTATGAAAACGATCATAGAAATGACTGCGTGGTAAAAATACATGCGTGGTATCATATCATACTAATACTCGTATTATAAATGCGAAAGTGTGTTTGTTTGTTGGTTTGTTGGTTTGTCCTTCAATCACGCCGCAACAGAGCAATGGATCGACGTGATTTTTAGCATGGGTATAGTTGAAGACCTGGAGAGTGGCATAGGCTATACTTTGTATCCCGGAAAATTAAGAAGTTCCCGCGGGAATCAAAAAAACTTAAACCACGCGGACGAAGTCGCGGGCATCAGCTAGTGTGTAATATTGATAATTATGCTGAGAACTATTCATAATCAATTTTGTATTTCTTCTTTTATATATTTAAAGCGAGCAAATGAGCAGTCGGGTCAACCGCCACCCATATACATTTGCAGCACCAGAGGAACTGGAAATGCGTTTCCGGCTTCCGAGAAATTTGTTTATCCGCCCTTCGAAGAGCCCCATAATATTATCATGATTCAACACTTAATATTATCACAGTAAACAGATATTATTTTACTGAATGTTGCTTGCGAGTTCATATGCATGGTTTTTGGTTTAAAACACCCAAGAGATCTTATTGATTTTCCGGGATAAAAAGTAGCTTTTGTCACTCTCTAGGTCCTCCACCGTGTCCGTGCTAGAAATCCCTGATTTCTGAATTGACCATTGATCATTGACCATTGATTGATACTTGATCCATTGCGGCGTGATTGAAAGACAATCTATCAGACAAACTATCACACTTTCATTTTTATTATATTGGTGGAACTTATCTGAAAAATGTCTACTATGAATTAGAATTTGTTGTAAATGTGACAGCATAATAACATTATGGACAAAATAAATTCGTTCACTTAATTTAGCAGTAGGTACTAAGAGGGTAGATACTTATACTAAAGAGGGCCCGCCATAAATTAGCCTTTAAGAACATGTCTTTAGAGTTTAGTAAATGGTTCGCTCTGTTTACTCGCTTATTACAAATCTACCTAGTAAAGCCGACCCTTGAGTCTAATATTATTATTTAAAACTATTATTAACTAGATGATGCCCGCGACTTCGTCCGCATGGGTTAAGGTTTTATGATTCCTTCGGGAATTCCTTAAATTTCCGGGATTAAAAGCCTATATCCTTCCCCGGGACGCAACCTACCTCTGCACCAAATTTCGTCAAAATCGGTGGAAAAAATAGACCGGGAAAGAGTAGCGGACAGACAGACACACTTTCGCATTTTTTATATTAGTATGAATTATTACACCTAATTACTGTACTAACTAGGATTTGTAGACACAAAATATGGTTTTATTTTTGTCTATGAACGGGTTTCATACAACTTATAGGTAACACCACTCTGTTTGCGTCAGGGGTTAAAAAAAATACGCTTTCATCTTCAACTTGCAAAAATCGCGAGAGAGATATGAGACACTGCTTGTACTTGGACTGGAGGTCACTTTGTCCTCAAATAGGATCATAACGTAAAAATAAATCACGTTTATATAACCAACAAGCCCCAGGGGAGTGATATACCTACTTTATTCCACACCTTCCTGCAATACGAGCTATTATCTGAGAAAGAAATGTATCATTGGTCTGATATATTTATGGGCCCGACAATTTATTTTATACAATCTCAAATAATGCTAATTTCAATAAAGATTTGCGGGTTTTTTAAGCTAAGTATTATAAATAAATAAATATCCTTTATTCAGCCAAAATATACAGTAACACAAAATTATACAAACAAAAAAAATGGAGTGCCACAGCTCCCGAGGAACCAAGGAGCCAACCTTGGTCCCAGAATCCAGAGGATCAAAGCTCCATAAACCTAGCTGAAAAACTATGTCTGCTGGTGCTGCCTCAGCTTAATGCTGCAGTCCGAAGGCTGCAGCGCTGATTTTCAGGCATGCCCCCTGGTGAGGTCACGGGCTGATCGGACGCTTTTAAAATCTCCTTTACTATGTATATTATGCATACTATGTACTATTATGACGTATTTTCTCGAGGGTTGTACCATGTGTTTCTACTTAAATAAGATAGCGCATATTAGTTGGGTGTCCGATTTTGGTCGTCCGTACTTGGACCGTAACTTTGTTGTAGTTTGAAGCAAAAAGGCAAATAGATCCGAAAAGTCAGAGTTACGTGCTCGGGGATCAAACCCGCGACCCAATATAGGAAATTGGGCAATATAAGCTAATTGGAGGTAGAATAAAAAAATCCAAAATGGGTGTTCAGACTCATAATTTCGATCACGTAACGTATAACTCTCAATAGGGCTCTAACGATATTTGGGAGCATTCGTGCGAAAAGTAAAGTCCCTTTATAAAAAGTAGTCAGGATTCCGAGAGAGGTTGTTTCTTGACCGTTTTTTTATGTCACAGCCAAATCTTCAAACCCGCTGCATTACAAAACGGCTAGCCGTACTACAAAATGGCGCCGTTTTGTAATGTAAGCTTGGAGACTGTGGACACTTTAAAGATACTGTGAGACATTTGGCAGGATTACATTAAAAGTGCGCATAAATGTGTTTGTTGCAATATTTCAAGAAATGGCAGCACGTTACATCACATCACAGCAAGAGAGCGAATACACAATAGATAGATAGACCGGATAGAACAGAGCGTGAAATTTCCACATCATAGGGAACAGATGTTTTTAATGTCGCTTTGTGTTTGCAACTTCATGTAAAACTACACAACCTTGTTGACTTGTTCCTCTTTCTCCGTTCTACCACAGAACTGCGAGAAACCGTCAGCGTTGGCATCCTTATGTGGTTTACGTCCAATCGCCCGAAAAGCTTTTGTTGCTCGACGTTTCTGATGATCCAAACCGCTAGGGTGTGGTACACCCACCCAGCGCACATGTTGCCCGCCACATATAACTTAGGTACCTTCAAGGCAAGAGTGAATAGGCATCTTCTAGGCAAGCGCGTTCCAACCTAGACCTCATCATTGCTTTGCACTAAGCATGATTGTCGTCAAGCGCAAGCCTATTCTTTGATTAAAAAAAACTGAGTCTCGTGGACCTTATGTCGCAGACGTTATGTGTAGATTTTTTCCCCTCAGTGTTTCCGCTCTAGTACTATTTAAAACTGCCGTTATTATAATACAAAACGATTTCAGAACTTTTCATAAACTTATCGTTAGATAGATAACATTGTTCGCAGTACAAACTTAGTTAACATGCTATTATAATGTTCCAACGGGTCGCATCCTAGTAACGTTCGCCTTGAATCGCTAAACTATATTCCTAAGTTCGGAAACACATTGGCCTTAATACCGGACAAGTTTATACGTCTAACTTTAGAAAGGAAAGTAACATTTATTATATAAGGCTTCAGCTTCGCACGGGTGGGTTAATATAACGTCCCCCTAACCGTACTATGTTTTTATACTATTTTTTTCATTTTTTTATTTTCACGGCCAGCTGTTCATACACCACATAAGATTTTTATTGTTATTTTAGACGCATGCAATCCATACTATCCAATATTATAAATGCGAAAGTATCTGCCTGTCTGTCTATCTGTCTGTCTGTCTGCTACGCTTTCACGGCCCATCTGTTCAACCGATTTGAATGAAATTCGCTATAGTGGTTACATCCCGGGAAAAGACATAGGCTACTTTTTATCCTGGAAAATCCCGGAAGTTGCCGCGGGAATTAAAAAAACTTAATCCACGCGGACGAAGTCGCGGGCATCATCTAGTACATAATAAATGATCAACTTATTTATAGGCTATCACAACAACAATATTATTATACGAACCAAGGAGGCAGATATTAGTCACTTCTATTATTTATTTAGCTCTACATAAAACCCGCAACACAGATGTAATTAATCTCAGGTCGTATTTCTCTCCAGAGCTACGAGTTAGAAAACTAGTAACAGATTATGACCAGCCACGGTTTACCCTTGTTTAACTGTATACAGCCGAGTTCAACCGTGTTCAACTACATTAGTTCCCATTTCCTTTGACCGTGCCACACTTTAACTACGGATAAGACGGATCAACCCGTTTGAAAGAAACATTGCTTGTAACATGCTACATTAAAAAAAACCCTGAGGTGTCCAGCGACATCCGCAGATGTAAAGATTTAAAAAAATATATATAGGCTAACGCTAGGCTGCAATCAAACCTGCTTGCAAGTGGTGATGCAGCCTAAAGTGGAGCGCGCTTGCCTAGAAGATGCCTATTCACTCTTGAATTGAAGGTACCCGTAATAAAAGAGGAGGGGAAGAGAGAAGAAACGGAAGCCGGCATTCCATATCCGGCATTAGGGACGAGGAAGTCTAAGCATTGTTAGGTTATCTTGTACTTTATCTTGTCAATTTATGAGGGTAACTTAATATGCTCTGATCAGTTAATGCAGTGTGTTTCACCGTCGCGGTTATTCGTTTTAAGTTATCTTGCAAAGATCATATCCCAAAATTCAATAATTTTGTACAAAATCCCCATTTTGAGTCCATAATTTATCATTTACGCTGTCAGCAAAATAATGCATATATATATATATATATATATATATTATTATACTATATATAGCTCGATTACCACTCACTCACTCACTCACTGACTGACTCATTGACATAATTGTTCTCCTAGAAAGAGACAGAAAACGATATAATGATGTAGAGGAGATGTGTTCGGGTGCGGGATTCGAGTGGGGAAAAATTATGACATTTCGGAAAAACAAGATGGCGGCCGACGTGATTCTTGTAATTCTTTTGTTTTCCAACCGATTTTGTTACAACTCGCAATTATTGAAGAAATTAGGAAACGATCAATAGAAAAAGTGGAAAAAATTGGAAAAACAAGATGGCGGCCGAGCTGTAGTGCATTAAAATTTTTGATTTTTCGACCCCGAACCGCGGCGCCACAGATCCGAAACGGCGTGGTCGAGCATGATAATTTTTTTCTTTTTTCGACTACAATTATCCTGTATTTTGACAGAATGGAAGTGGTTTTTAAAAATTCAAGATGGCGGCTGTCGCGGTGGCCATTTTGTTTGAGGTACGAAAAAACGCAATTTTAAAATTTAAATTTCTCACAGTTGGCAACGTCGGAGCGTTTCGACTTCTACGGGGCGATTGTGTGTACAGACTCGAGTTATGGATTGGTGAAAAAAAAATACCCCATTTCTCGGGACATTTTCAAGATTTACCCCAAAAATAAAAAAATCGAAATACGGACTTTTTGCAAAATTCGAGTACGAGCAACCACGTGTCCCACTTGTACAAATGACATTTGGGTATTTTCGCCGCCGAGGTCTGGCAACACTGGAATTTATCAAAGTAAAAGTGATTTTCGACATGGTCTTTTTTCAGGGGCGATCATTTCGGCTGGGTGCGAGCGAGATGAAAAATTTAAACGTCATCAGGAGCGGTATATCCTGTAGTTTACGGGAAAATAATAAAACTATGTAAAATGTTTCTGTGGAACGAGGTGGCGGCCACTTTGTATTCTTTTTGTGTTTTTGAAAATTTCGAACACGTTTTTGAGGCAGTTGGCAACATTTGGGAAAGTTGACATGTATAAATCGATTGTGTAACTCAACCAGCGGTATCGAGATATCTAAACAGTGTTGCCACATTTGGGGTAGTTTTCGAGATTTTCCCAAAAATGTCCTCCTGTAAAATTTTGTATGAAATTTTTTTTTTTCACAGATGGCTTCGTATACACGTCAGAAAATTAAACTTGAACAAAAATATGGAGACAGCTGATGATTGAGGATTTCGGAGACGGGTAAAGAGCACGGCCGAGGTATTGAAGATAGGTGGGGGGTGCTCGACCAAATGTCATTCGAAACTTCACCCAAAAGTCAATGAGCTGAAAAAAAATTCAAAATGGCGGATTTAAGATGGCCGCCATACAAATTTATTTGGTGTCCATCTCAGAAAGTATAAAAGATGAAAGAGTGAGTTTCTCGGCCAAAGATGATCAGGACGAGAAGATCTATTTAGCGAAAAGAAAAAAAATTCAAGATGGCGCAATATTTTTTTTCATACCAAATTATATGGCGATTAGGACTCGTTGACATAATTTATTGTTCTCCTAGAAAGAGACAGAAAACGATACAATGATGTATGGGAGATGTGTTCGGGTGCGGGATCCGAATAGGGAAAAATTATGAAATTTCGGAAAAACAAGATGGCGGCCGACGTGATTCTTGCAACTCTTTTGTTTTTTAACCGATTTCGTTACAACTCGCAATTATTGAAGAAATTAGTAAACGATAAATAGAAAAAGTGGAAAAAATTGGAAAAACAAGATAGCGGCTTAGCCGTAGTGTTTTCAAATTTTTTATTTTTCGACCCCGAACCGCGGCGCCACAGTTTCGAAACGGCGTGGTCGAGCATAGTATTTTTTTCTTTTTTCACCTACAATTATCCTGTATTTTGACAGAATGGGAGTGGTTTTAAGAATTCAAGATGGCGGCTGTTGCGACGGCCGTTCGGTTTGAGGTACGAACAAACGCCATTTTAAAATTCAAATTTCTTACAGTTCACAACGTCGGATCGTTTCGACTTCTACGGGGCGATTGTGTGTACAGACTCGAGGTATGGATTGGAGAAAAAATTTACCCCATTTCTCGAGAAATTTTCAAGATTTACCTAAAAAAATAGAAATACGTATTTTTGCAAAATTCGTGTACGAGCAACCACGCGTCTTACTTGTACGAATGACATTTGGGTATTTTCGCCGCCGAGGTCTAGCAACACTGGAATTTACTAACGTAAAAGTGATTTTCGACATGGCCTATTTTCAGGGGCGATCGTTTCGGCTGGGTGCGAGCGAGATGAAAAATTGAAACGTCATCAGGAGCGGTATATCCTGTAGTTTACGGGAAAATTATAAAACTATGTGAAACGAGGTGGTGGCCATTTTGTATTATTTTTGTGTTTTTCAAAATTTCGATCACATTTTTGAGGCATTTGACAACATTTGGGAAAGTTGACGTGTATGGATCGATTGTGTGACTGGACCGGCAGTATCGAGATATCTAACCAGGGTTGCCACATTTGGGGTAGTTTTCGAGATTTTCCCCACAAATTTCCGTAAAATTTTGTATGAATAATTTTTTTTTCACTGATGGCTTCGTATACAAGTCAGAAAATTAAATTTAAAGAAAAATATGGAGACAGCTGATGATTGAGGATTTCGTAGACGGATGAAGAGCACCAGCCAGGTTATCGAAGATAGGTGGGGGGTGCTCGACCAAATGTCACTCGAAACTTCATCCAATTGACAGTTAGCTGAAAAAAAATTCAAAATGGCGGATTTAAGATGGCCGCCATACAAATTTCTTCGGTGTCTATCTCGGAGAGTATAAGAGATGGAAGTGTGGTTTCTTGGCACGAGATGATCAGAGCAAGGAGGTCTATTTAGCGAAATGAAAACAATTTCAAGATGGCGGAATATTTTTTTTCATACCAAATTATATTATTATGGCGATTAGGACTCAATGACATGATTTATTGTTCTCCTAGAAAGAGCCAGAAAACGATACAATGATGTGAGGCAGATGTGTTCGGGTGCGGGATTCGAGTAAGGAAAAATTATGACATTTCGGAAAAACAAGATGGCGGCCGACGTGTTTCTTGCAACTCTTTTGTTTTCCAACCGATTTTGTTACAACTCGCAATTATTGAAGAAATTATTAAACCATCAATAGAAAAAGTATAAAAAATTGGAATAACAAGATGACGGCCGAGCTGTAGTATTTTCAAATTTTTGATTTTTCGAAATTTTTTGAAATTTTTGATAATCGCGGCGCCACAGATCCGAAACGGTGTAGTTCATGTTCAGGCTGCCATACAAATTTATATTTTGGTGTCTGTCTATCTCAGAAAGTAAGATGGATGAGTGGTTTCTTGGCAAAAGATGATGAACCTGAAGGTCTAATTGATGAACAGGAAAAAATTCAAGATAGCGGAATTTATTTTTCCAAGATTTTTCAAGATTTTGATACGGTTCCGTTTTACCCACGACGGGGCTCCTTGAGAGTACAAAACAGGAAACTGCTAACAAAGTTTTAAAAAATCAGCGCCATTTTGAAATTATTTGTTAATTCACCGATTTCGTTCAAAACCGATATCTGAGGATCCCTGGGATTACAAAACAGGAAACTGATACCAAAGCTTTAAAAAATCTGCGCCATTTTGAAATCCTTTGTTTATTGACCGATTTCGTTCAAAATCGATATTTAGGGCTCCCTGGGATTACAAAACAGGAAACTGGTACCAAAATTTTAAAAAATCAGCGCCATTTTGAAATTATTTGTTAATTTACCGATTTCGTTCAAAATCGATATTAAGGGCTTTCTTGGATCACGATACAGGAAACTGATACCAAAGTTTTAAAAAATCAGAGTCATTTTGAAATTATTTATCAATGTACCGATTTCCTTCAAAGTCGATATCTGAGGATCCCTAGGATAACAAAACAGGAAACTGATACCAGAATTATAAAAAATCAGCGCCATTTTGAAATTATTTGTTAATTGACTGATTTCGTTCAAAATCGATATTTAGGACTCCCTGGGATCACAAAACAGAAACCTGATACCAAAGTTTTAAAAAATCAGTGCCATTTTGAAATTCTTGGTTAATTTACCGATTTCGTTCAAAAGTGATATTGAGGACTCCCTGGGATCACAAAACAGGAACCTGATACCAAAGTTTTAAAAAATCTGCGCCATTTTGAAATTCTTGGTTAATTTACCGATTTCGTTCAAAAGCGATATTGAGGACTCCCTGGGATCACAAAACAGGAAACTGATACCAAAGTTTTAAAAAATCAGCGCCATTTTGAAATTCTTTGTTAATTGACCGATTTCGTTCAAAAGCGATATTGAGGACTCCCTGGGATCACAAAACAGGAAACTGATACCAAAGTTTTAAAAAATCAGCGCCATTTTGAAATTCTTTGTTAATTGACCGATTTCGTTCAAAATCGATATTAAGGGCTAACCACATCTCGTGAGCTGCTTTAGCAGCTCGCGCACAGAGCGAAACACTAGTTATACTATATATAGCTCGATTACCACTCACTCACTCACTGACTGACTGACTGACTCATTGACATAATTGTTCTCCTAGAAAGAGACAGAAAACAATACAATGATGTACGGGAGATGTGTTCGGGTGTCGGATGGGAGTAGGGAAAAATTATGACATTTCGGAAAAACAAGATGGCGGCCGACGTGATTCTTGCAACTCTTTTGTTTTCCAACCGATTTCGTTAAAACTCGCAACTATTGAAGAAATTAGTAAACGATCAATAGAAAAAGTGGAAAAAATTGGAAAACCAAGATGGCGGCCGAGCTGTAGTGTTTTCAAATTTTTGATTTTTTGACCCCGAACCGCGGCGCCACAGATCCGAAACGGCGTGGTCGAGCATGATATTTTTTTCTTTTTTCGCCTACAATTATCCTGTATTTTGAAAGAATGGAAGTGGTTTTTAAAAATTCAAGATGGCGGCTGTCGCGGCGGCCGTTCAGTTTGAGGTACGAAAAAACGCATTTTTAAAATTCAAATTTCTCACAGTTGGCAACGTCCGAGCGTTTCAACTTCTACTATGCGATTGTGCGTACCGACTCGAGGTATAGATTGGGGAAATAAAATTACCCCATTTCTCGGGAAATTTTCAAGATTTACCCCAAAAATTAAAAAATCGATATACGAACTTTTTTCAAAATTCGAGTACGAGCAACCACGTGTCTCACTCGTACAAATGACATTTGGGTATTTTCGTCGCCGAGGTCTGGCAACACTGGCATTTATCAAAGTAAAAGTGATTTTCGACATGGTCTTTTTTCAGGGGCGATCATTTCGGCTGGGTGCGAGCGAGATGAAAAATTGAAACGTCATCAGGAGCGGTATACCCTGTAGTTTACGGGAAAATTATGAAACTATGTAAAATGTTTCTGTGCAAAGCGGTGGCGGTCATTTTGTATTCTTTTTGTGTTTTTGAAAATTTCGAACACGTTTTTGAGGCAGTTGGCAACATTTGGGAAAGTTGACATGTATAAGTCGATTGTGTAACTCAACCAGCGGTATCGAGATATCTAAACAGTGTTGCCACATTTGGGGTAGTTTTCGAGATTTTCCCAAAAATGTCCTCCTGTAAAATTTTGTATGAAAAATTTTTATTTCACTGATGGCTTCGTATACACGTCAGAAAATTAAACTTGAACAAAAATATGGAGACAGCTGATGATTGAGGATTTCGGAGACGGGTAAAGGCACGGCCGAGGTATTGAAGATAGGTGGGGGGTGCTCGACCAAATGTCATTCGGAACTTCATCCAAAAGACAATGAGCTGAAAAAAAATTCAAAATGGCGGATTTAAGATGGCAGCCATACAAATTTATTTGGTTTCCATCTCAGAAAGTATAAAAGATGAAAGAGTGGTTTCTCGGCCAAAGATGATAAGGACGAGAAGATCTATTTAGCGAAAAGAAAAAAAATTCAAGATGGCGGAATATTTTTTTTCATACCAAATTATATGGCGATTAGGACATACATAATTGTTCTCATAGAAAGAGACAGAAAACCATACAATGATGAACGGGAAATGTGTTCGGGTGTAGGATTCGAGTAGGGAAAAATTATGACATTTCGGAAAAACAAGATGGCGGCCGACGTGATTCTTGCAACTCTTTTGTTTTCCAACCGATTTTGTTAAAACTCGCAACGATTGAAGAAATTAAGAAATGATCAATAGAAAAAGTGGAAAAAATTGGAAAAACAAGATGGCGGCCGAGCTGTAGTGTTTTCAAATTTTTGATTTTTCGACCCCGAACCGCGGCGCCACATATCCGAAACGGCGTGGTCGAGCATGATAATTTTTTCTTTTTTCGCCTGCAATTATCCTGTATTTTTACAGAATGGGAGTGGTTTTTAAAAATTCAAGATGGCAGCTGTCGCGGCGGCCTTTTTGTTTAAGGTACGAAAAAACGCAATTTTAAAATTCAAATTTCTCACAGTTGGCAACGTCGGAGCGTTTCGACTTTAAGGGGGCGATTGTGTGTACAGACTCGAGATATGGATTGGGGAAAAAAAATTACCCCATTTCTCGGGAAATTTTCAAGATTTACCCAAAAAATAAAAAAATCTGCATACGGACTTTTTGCAAAATTTGAGTACGAGCAACCACGTGTCTCACTTGTGCGAATGACATTTGGGTATTTTCGTCGCCGAGGTCTGGCAACACTGGAATTTATCAAAGTAAAAGTGATTTTCTTTTCTTTCTGAAATGGTCTTTTTTCAGGGGCGATCATTTCGGCTGGGTGCGAGCGAGATGAAAAATTGAAACGTCATCAGAAGCGGTATGTCCTGTAGTTCACGGGAACATTATAAAACTATGTAAAATGTTTCTGTGAAACCAGGTGGCGGCCATTTTGTATTCTTTTTGTGTTTTTGAAAACTTCGATCACGTTTTTGAGGCAATCGGCAACATTTGGGAAAGTTGACATGTATGGATCGATTGTGTAACTCGACCGGCAGTATCGAGATATCTAAACAGTGTTGCCACATTTGGGGTAGTTTTCGAGATTTTCCCCAAAAACTCCCTCCTGTAAAATTTTGCATGACAATTTTTTTTTCCATTGATGGCTTCGTATATAAATCAGAAAATATAACTTGAAGAAAAATATGGAGACAGCTGATGATTGAGGATTTCCGAGACGGGTAAAGAGCACGGCCAAGGTATTGAAGATAGGTGGGGGGTTCTCAAACAAATGTCCTCGAAACCTCATCCAATTGGCGGTGAGTTGAAAAATCTCCAAAATGGCGGATTCAAGATGGCCGCCATACAAATTTCATCAGTCTGTCTCGGAGAGTATTAGAGATGGAATTGTGGTTTCTCGGCAAGAGATGATCAGGACGAGGAGGTCTATTTAGCTAAATGAAAAAATTTCAAGATGGCGGAATATTTTTTTTCATACCAAATTAAATGGCGATTAGGAACTATAAAAGACGTCATTGTTTTCTTAGAAAGAGACAAAAAACCGGCCAAGTGCGAGTCGGGCTCGCGCACCGAGGGTTCCGTACAAACCTGTAGTAAGTAAGTTTTACGATTTATGACGTATTAAAAATAAAAATTACGTTTGTTGTATGGGAGCCCCCCTTTAATATTTACTTTATTGATATTTAATTATTTATTTTGAAAGGTAATATACAAGTTAATATTCTGTGAAAATTTGAACCGTCTACCTGTTACCGTTTTTAATATTGAGCAAAAAAATACGAAAAAAACACGTTTATTGTATGGGGACCCCCCTTAATATATATATTTTTTTAATTTTTAGTATTTGTTGTTATAGCGGCAACGGAAATACATCATTTGTGAAAATTTCAGCTTTCTAGCTATCACGGTTTATGAGATACAGCCTGGAGACAGACAGACAGACAGACAGACAGACAGACAGACAGACAGACAGACAGACAGACAGACAGACAGACAGACAGACAGACAGACAGACAGACAGACAGACAGACAGACAGACAGACAGACAGACAGACAGACAGACAGACAGACAGACAGACAGACAGACAGACAGACAGACAGACAGACAGACAGACAGACAGACAGACAGACAGACAGACAGACAGACAGACAGACAGACAGACAGACAGACAGACAGACAGACAGACAGACAGACAGACAGACAGACAGACAGCGGAGTCTTAGTAATAGGGTCCCGTTTTTACCCTTTGGGTACGGAACCCTAAAAACGATACAATGATGTAGGGGAGATGTGTTCGGGTGCGGGATTCGAGTTGGGAAAAATTATGACATTTCGGAAAAACAAAATGGCGGCCGACGTGATTCTTGCAACTCTTTTGTTTTCCAACCAATTTCGTTACAACTCGCAATTATTTAACAAATTAATAAAATAATGATCAATAAAAAAAATAAAAAAAATTCGAAAAATAAGATGGTGGCCGAGCTGTATTGTTTTCAAATTTTTGATTTTTCGACCTCGAACCCCGGCACCACAGATCCGAAACGAGGTAGTTCATGTCTAAGAGATATTATGTTTGGGTGTGGGATGGGAGTAGGGAAAAATTATGACATTTCGGGAAAACAAGATGGCGGCTGATTTGCCGAAATGAACCGATCGAAGCATAGAAGATAGGTGGGGGTGCTCGACCAAATGTCATTCCAAACTTCATCTAATAGACAATGAGCTGAAAAAAAATTCAAAATGGCGGATTTAAGATGGCTGCCATACCAATTTATTTGGCGTCTATCTCAGAAAGTATAAAAGATGGAAGAGTGGTTTCTTGGCAAAAGATGATCAGGGTATGTACGATACACTAAACATATAAGAATGGGCAGACGAAATTGAGCTCTAATTCAATGCTGTCATGGTTTATTTCACTTTGACGAAAATCTTTAATGTTTGATCGACCATTCTTACATGATTGGGGCCCAGGACGAGGAGGTCTATTTAACGAAATGAAAAAAAATCAAGATGGCGGAATATTTTTTTTCATACCAAATTATATGGCGATTAGGAACTATAAAAGACGTCATTGTTTTCTTAGAAAGAGACAGAAAACGATGTGGACAGGAACAGAACAGGTACGGGAGATGTGTTCGGGTGCGGGATTCGAGTGGGGATAAATTATGACATTTTGGAAAAACAAGAAGGCGGCCGACGTGATTCTTGCAACTCTTTTGTTTTTTAACCGATTTCGTTACAACTCGCAATTATTGAAGAAATTAGTAAGCGATCAATAGAAAAAGTGAAAAAAATTGGAAAAACAAGATGGCGGCCGAGCTGTAGTGTTTTAAAATTTTTGATTTTTCAACCTCGAACCGCGGCGCCACAGATCCGAAACGGGGTGGTTCATGTCTAAGAGATAGTATGTTTGGGTGTGGGATGGGAGTAGGGAAAAATTATGACATTTCGGAAAATATCCATATTTAGGGCTCCCTGGGATTACAAAACAGGAAACTGATACCTACCAAAGTTTTAAAAAATCAGCGCCATTTTGAAATTCTTTGTTAATTGACCGATTTCGTTCAAAATCGATATTTAGGACTCCCTGGGATCACAAAACAGGAAACAGATACCAACGTTTTAACAAATCAGCGCCATTTTGAAATTATTTGTTAATGGACCGATTTCGTTCAAAATCGATATTTATGGCTTACCACATCCCGTGAGCTGCTTTAGCAGCTCGCGCACAGAGCGAAACACTAGTTTAATATATATATAGCTGCTCGTGCTGACTCATTGATCACCTCTCCTATAAAATTTTGTATGAAAAAATTTTTTTTTACTCATCGTTTCGTATAGAAGGCAAAAATTCATTCGGAGGAAAAATACGGAGAGAGCTGATGATTGAGGATTTCGAAGACGGATGAAGAGCACCAGCCAGGTTATCGAAGATAGGTGGGGGGTGCTCGACCAAATGTCACTCGAAACTTCATCCAATTGACAGTTAGCTGAAAAAAAATTCAAAATGGCGGATTTAAGATGGCCGCCATACAAATTTCTTCGGTGTCTATCTCGGAGAGTATAAAAGATGGAAGAGTGGTTTCTTGGCAAAAGATGATCAGGACATGAGGGTATACTTGATGAACAGGAAAAAAATTCAAGATGGCGGAATTTATTTTTCCATAGAAAAGGGTATTGAAGATAGGTGGGGGGTGCTCGACCAAATGTCACTCGAAACTTCATCCAATTGACAGTGAGCTGAAAAAAAATTCAAAATGGCGAATTTAAGATGGCCGCCATACAAATTTCGTCGGTGTCTATCACGGAGAGTATAAAAGATGGAAGAGTGGTTTCTTGGCAAAAGATGATCGGGACATGAAGGTCTACTTGATGAACAGGAAAAAAATTCAAGATGGCGGAATTTATTTTTCGAATATTGAAGAGGCTACAAGTGTAGAACTATGCAAGACTACGGTTCCTTTTCATGATTTGTTTTTGTGGAAGAAATCTCATTTTGACGAATGGTTCGGAGAAAAAAATATGGAGAGAGATGATGATCGAAGGTTCGGATGATGGGTGAGGAGCACGGTCAGGGTATAAAAGATAGGTACCTACTTAGGGGCTGCTCAAGCAAAACAGGAGGGGCGGGGGGTTGGTGGTCTTTGTTTTATGTTTTTCCTTTATGAGAATTTTCTTTTACGTCGGACGCTTGGCGTGCTGGCGCTTCCACTGTGCTCACAAGCATAGCAGTGTGTTGTTCAGATCAGAACACGTAGACAGTAAACCAGCTGCCCGATTATGTAAGAATGGCCGATCAAATCGTCAAAGTTCGGCGTCAAAGTAAAATAAACCATAACAGCATTAAATTAGAGCTCAATTTCGAAACACGAAATTGAGCTCTAATTCAATGCTGTTATGGTTTATTTTACTTTGACGCCGAACTTTTACGATTTGATCGGCCATTCTTACATAATCGGGGGGCAGGATAGTATAGGACAGCGAGTAAGTAGACAGTGGACCACGCGGTCCACTACGCGGTCCGCTGTAGCGGGCCGCGCAACCACGCGCCATACTAGTTTATATATACAGTAGAATCTCGATTATCCGAACATCGATTATCCGAATATCCGATTATCCGGAATTCCGGACTCATCCTTCACGGCTCTAATTACCGACAGAAATGATTTGACGGCGCAACGAGACATGAGTTTTTTCCCGCCTCCGACGTGTAAGTACGACAGTGTAGGTACTCCGGCTCTCATTTGTTTGCGCGATAGTGTTTGTTATTGTTTCATTTTTATATTTGATAACGTTCAACTGATAGGTTGTATTTTTGCTGTTTACGTTTTGCGTTAGAAATCTATAATGCCTTAGCGAAAAAGAGTAGTGTTATCTCTTAAGGACAAAGTAAAGATAATTGAGAGCTTAAAAATGGTGAATCTGGCAGTAAATTGGAGCAAATGTATGGTGTAGGAACTTCTACGATATCATAAGAGCTTTTGAAGCTCTAGATGCCCCTTATAAATGGTTGGAAAGACAGGACGAATCGGATCCCATACAGTTATTACAACTGAAGCGCATCAGGGACTTGGCCGCAATGAAAAGATGTGATTCATTACGTCAAAGTTTGATTAAAAAAAATATTTCCAACCAAAATTTTAAATTAAGTACATAGGTTAATCGATTTTTTTTATATCGTAGTGTATATTATGACGTATGTACTATGTAAAACCCTTTCTATAGTAAAAAAGTTATTTTTGACTTTGAACTCGATTATCCGGATTTTCGATTAAACGGAATACCCCTGGTTTTAATTGATTCGGATAATCGGGATTCTACTGTATATATTTATATTTAAATTGATCACTTGATCCATTTTCCATATGAATTGGCTATTTCAGTACCTACTCGTACAACTGTCAGTTTTCGTTCTGTAGGACGATCTCGTCCGTCTATGGTAGTTCGCCGTCGTTTGTTTTCATTTTGCCTGCTATACGGGCTGGTAGTTACTAATGGTTAGGCTAGCATACGACTTTGACTTTATAAACTTCAGGGGATTTAGTGTACTCTGGCAAGTTTTTGACTGACGCACTTATTTTATGTACTGAATACAAAATAAAATACCAATTTACTATAACAAATAATTATGCTGCTTTAACAATGTTTATTTTATGTAATAATCTTTGTCGTGTACAATAAAAGTGTACATTCATTCATTAATTAAGTAACAATTTATTCAGTTTTTATGAAGCACCTCCCCAAAATAGACTACCATTTACACACAATTTTGTTACCTTTGTTGTTGGTTGTTCTATCCGTTTAACAGTAACAAAGGTAACATTGTTATGTTGTGCAGACGTTACTTTGCCGAAGTCCATGATACACACAAGTATCGAACGGAGTGAATTGTTTTTTAGTTGTGTTGTGAATGTATTATGGTGGAGTATTGTTTGTGTTTTTGTGCGAAAACCTACCATACAACTAAACTGCGTTTTGCGTAGACACAGGAACTTCACAACCTCGTTCCTCCTTCACCATTTTACTACAGAACTGCGAGAAACCGTGAGCGTTGGCATCCTTATGTTGTCGATGTTCAATCAAGTCGTACGAAACATTTTTGTTCCACATTATTATTACGAACCGCTAGGGGCGGAACGCCTGGGGACCGTCTGGGGACCGTGTTTTCTGTAAATTCAAGGCAAGAGTGAACACGCATTTTCTAGGCAAGCGCGCTCCAACCTAGACCTCATCATTGTTTTTCATAAGCTCATGATTGTCGTTAAGCGCAAGCCTATCTTGCAATACAAAAAAACCTTATTTCATGTCCTTTCCGTAGAGTGTTTTCGCCCTTAGTAATGTTGGGATGTGATTTATTTCGCATGCTGAACGTTGTAATCTGCTTAAATTTGTCTGTTTTGACGTTTTTAGGGCTCCGTACCAAAATGGTAAAAATGGAACCCTTATGGTGCGACTTTCTCCGTCCGTCCGTCCGTCCGTCCGTCTGTCCGTCCGTCCGTCTGTCACAGTCGATTATTTCAGTAACTATTAAAGCTATCGACATGAGATTTGGAATAGTTGTGTATAATAATGGCCTAACATCATTAAAATAAAAAAAAATCGAAAATTATTTTTAGTTTAATTAAAAAAGGGGGAAAATCGGGGGTTTGAAATTTCAAAGTATGATAACTATACTGAGTGGAATATCATATGAAAGGGCTATACTTCTACATTCTAAAACAGATTTTTATTTATTTTTATGCATTTATTAGTTTTTAATCTATCGGGCAAAATGTCGAAAAAAAATACGGTTCCCCCCCCCCCCCCCCCTTATATCCGAAGTTTACCAATTGAAAAATCTGACATAATTATGGTCAATAGAAGCTTATGTATATTTTACAGGAAAAATAAAACCAACGCTCTAACTAGCATAGTTTTTTTGATAATAACAATAAACCTCTACAAAGAAAGTTAGTTTTGCGGTTCATTTCGTTTTGTTTTTAATACGTCATAAATCGTCAAACTTACTACAGGTTTGTACGGAATCCTCGGTGCGCGAGTCCGACTCGCACTTGGCCGGTTTATTTCTTTTTACTTATGGCTATGGTTGGTTACTATAGTCAAAGTTCGTTTCTATAAAACGCGCTCGGGGGCGCTCGATAGAGAATCATCTTAACAGCAATAAGTATTATACCTAATCTTCTAGCTGTTGATTAGAAGAAGGAAATAAAGAAAAATATTCTTTGAATGAAATTATTCTACTTACATGTGAGAATTGCATACGAAATCAGGTTTTCTAAAATTTGCTTTGACGCTAAAGTTGAATTATGGAAGACCTCTATTTTGTGGAGATATTTTTATTTTCACCTTTTGCCATTGTAAAAATATGAAAAGAAACCGCTCTTATACCGCTGCATTATGTTTTTATCTCGACCTAGTCCCAACTCTATTATAATGAGCGTCTATCTATTCAGAGGAAATAAGAAAAGGTGGCATTTCTTCGCTTGGCAAACCTCAGCAGGGCTAGCATGGGCCGGAGATAAAAATTTTATCCCCCGATTTTATCCACTAACAAGGGATAAAATAAACTTATCCACTTCTCAGAGCACAACAGGGGAGAGGAGAAGTTTATCCCCGTTTGACATTTCACGGGGACTCGGGGGACTATTTATCCACCGTTATTTAGCGTTTTTATTTATTTATTTAGGAATAAAGTTTTTATCCTTTCCTCGGGGAGAAGATTGTCTCGGCCCATGCTAGGGGGGCAGCTTTGAATAAAATCTTGATATCTCTATAAAAGGATGATTAAGGAGCCGGTGCTAATTAAAGTTTAAAAATAGTATGTCTAAATGTAAAAATACACAGCGAACAAAACAAAAAAAATGTGTCAGCTCCGATGCAAGACTGGAGTTTACTCTTTACGAACGATTTATAAAATAAATAGATTAGTAAATGAGGGTAAATGAGCGCGTATTTTTATATTGCTGAAAGCATGCTTGATACATTTATTTATATTAATTATATAATTTATGTTCATCAAAATACATTACATAGTCATGGAAACATAAACAAGTGTTACCATAGAAACATGTACATAACGTAACGGAGAAAGTTTGATTTTACTCCCCATACATTTTCATACCCCCGGCGTATAATATTATATGAAAATCTGGTGGAAAAAAGGATACATCATTCACTTTTGCGTTTTCGTGTTATTTTCCGTGGAAACTATTCGTGTTTTTCTGGGATCAAAAGTTATCTGTGTCCGTCCTTGATATGCAAACTATTTCTATACCAAGTTTCGTCAAAATAGGTCAAGCGGAGAAACCGTGAAAGGTAACTTTCGCATTCACAATATAATTAGTAAAAATAGCTCCATCTCTTTTCCTCTTATGACTAAAGTCATTCGAGAATAAAAGTATAGAAGGCTAACTATAATCCTAATAGCATCTGGATATGATATAGGTAAATTTTTTTTAACTATTCACGCTCCATTTCACGCTAAGTGCCAGATAATCTCTGTAATTGAGTCTCAGACATCTTGTCGGGCGGCAATTAGGAGTTGTTGTATAAACATACATCAAGGCTGCGTTTTCGGTGGGCAACGAGGCGGTAGCGGATCTGCGGTTGCGATACGCTCACACCATGCATTTTGTATGAAATGTTTTCAGTAGCGAGCGGAAATCGCGGCGGGAGTAGCGAGCGTCATTAGCGGATCACGACATCGCGAACAAGTTAGCGGAAACCAATCATGTAGGGTTAGTAGTTGATATGAGCATACTAATATTATAAATACGAAAGTGTGTCTGTCTGTCTGTTTTGCTTTCACGACCCATCTATTCAATCGATTTTGATGAAATTTGGTATAGGGATAGTTTGTATCCTGGGGAAGGACATAAGCTACATTTTATCTCAGAAAATTAACGAGTTCCCGCGGGTATCGAAAACCTCAATCCACGTGAACGAAGTCGAGGGCATCATCTAGTATATCATAATAGGGTATCTTATCCTAGTTTATTATGTTTATTAAATAATAAAATTATTAAAAAATCTAATCAAATTAAAATTTCACTTCTTAATTTAATATTTATTTTAATTAATATTTTATTTATAAACGTATCAGCTATCGATCCTCAAAAACAGCTGCAGAATGCTCTCTCTTTTTTGCGTTTCCGCTCACCGCGTCCACCGTAAATGCAGCCACAGAGCCGTACCTACTTACAACCTTATCACATCTAATTAGCGCTTTTTTGCGTGCCCCGCAAAATAAACGAAGTTACAGAGAAAAGAAAAAAATGCCTCTTTCTTTACCGTAATTACCTATTTAATATTATACTTAGGTCTAATTTTTCGAAGATTCTATTTCAAATAGAAGTTTTTGCCTTAAAATAATTACCTAACATTAAACTGCGACCTTTGTTGACCCCATTTGAGATTTGAAGACCATCCTGGCGCAGTAAACCTGCATGTCCGAGAGTTATCAGAGGAGGAGGAGGAGGAGGAGGACAAAATGTCCGCCTCAGAGAGCAAGGACTTTATTTTTTTCTTGTCGCCTAATTTGCGTGCTCCATATAAAAGTGGATGACTCATGACGCGGACTTTTTGTCCATAGTGTGTTTTTACCCTTAATGATTTCTAATATTTAGTTTAGGCTGGTGAAATGCCGTGGCACGGCATGGCAAAGATGTAGCAAATAGACCAAATTAAAACTAACATTAGGTACATATTTTTTAAATATAAATTATTCATAAAAATTCGCTAAGTTTTAAAAGCCAATGAGCCATACTTCCAAGTTTCATGCTAATTCATCTTAGTTTTCATCATAGAGT
Organism: Erebia ligea; assembly: GCA_917051295.2. Taxonomy (NCBI): domain Eukaryota; kingdom Metazoa; phylum Arthropoda; class Insecta; order Lepidoptera; family Nymphalidae; genus Erebia; species Erebia ligea. The sequence continues at coordinate 9,528,099 of OU785241.1, forward strand.
CATTACATTTACCACCGTAATAAAGTTATTATATTTCCTATTGCTACCGTCATAGAGTTATTATAATATTTACTACGTTTTCATCGTCCCTTGACAGCCATGAAAAAATAACTTCCGTAAAAACAGGTAAAAACAATGCTCAATATAAAACTGTGACAGCACCGATAAAATGGAGCTCGAGCGAAAAATCTAATTGTGAAAGTTAAATTGCTTTACGAGCCTCCTGGAGTTAGATTCTCGCATCATACGACTTTAATTAAAATCGTCGACATATTATTGAGTTATCGGAAAGCTGGATAAATCGAGTTTTAATAGAGTCAAGTCAAATCACATGAATATTCTGGGACGCAATATCAGTAGTTAATTAAGATATTTTAGTAATTCCCTACCCATAGGGCAAAAGGGATAATATTGTAACTCTACTGTATATGTCAGTCAAAAAGTACTCTACGAACCCTAGATAGAGCGAAGCCTGACTCGAACTTGACCTGTTTATCATGAAGCTAGCTGGTGCCTGGCGACTTCGTTCGCGTGGAATAAAGTTTTTTAATTCCCACGGGAATTCCGGGATAGTAGCTTAAGTCACTCTCCAGCTCAATTATAGCCATGCAAAAAATCAAGTCGATCCGTTGCTTTATTACGGCGTGATTGAAGGACAAACCAAAAAACCAACAAACAAACACACTTTCGCATTTATAATAATATTAAGTATGAAATATGATAGAAAGAAAGATGATGATAGTCTCGAAATTGAGCTCCTCTGTGGATTGCGTTGTTCTTCAGGTTATGCTGAGAGGATATTTGAATGGCTGCTAATTATTTAACTTTACATCTCTCATATTCGGTAAGTAGGTCCTTATTACCCCCAAATGGAGCTTGTAGGTGACCAATTAGCGCTCTAGGGTAATAATGTAGCTAGAAAAGCCCTAGGGCGGTAAGTAATTAAAAAAAGTATGATGGTTAGATGTACGCGAACTTTTTGAAAGAGTGAAGAGTTTTTTTTTTAATTACTTACCGCCCTAGGGCTTTTCTAGCTCTACATTATTACCCTCGAGCGCTAATTGGTCACCTACAAGCTCCATTTGGGGGTAATAAGGACCTACTTTACCTCACTATCGAGATGTAAAGCAGAGTAGTTAGCTCGGGTGTAAGCATCAATTGCACCCTCGAACTATAGGCGCCCTCCCTGCGCTCGTGCGCCTAAATATCTCGGGCTGCAATTGATGCCTTACAACCCTTGGCTACTAATCTACTATTACATCTCTCATATTCGGTAAGTAGGTCCTTATTACCCCCAAATGGAGCTTGTAGGTGACCAATTAGCGCTCTGGGGTAATAATGTAGCTAGAAAAGCCCTAGGGCGGTAAGTAATTAAAAAAAGTATGATGGTTAGATGTACGCGAACTTTTTGAAAGAGTGAAGAGTTTTTTTTTAAATTACTTACCGCCCTAGGGCTTTTCTAGCTACATTATTACCCTGGAGCGCTAATTGGTCACCTTCAAGCTCCATTTGGGGGTAATAAGGACCAACTGACCTCACAATCGAGATGTAAAGCAGAGTAGTTAGCTCGGGTGTAAGCATCAATTGCACCCTCGAACTATAGGCGCCCTCCCTGCGCTCGTGCGCCTAAATATCTCGGGCTGCAATTGATGCCTTACAGCCCTTGGCTACTAATCTACTATTTCTGTAAGTTTCGTGTAAAAAAGAACATTGACGGAATGATATTTAGACACATGATATGACAGCCAAAGATGACATCCAGAGTGTGAAAAATGGCACGACTAATATGCGTACGTTAAGTATAATATGTGTACGTTAGTACCCGCTACTAACGTACACATAATATTACTTAACTACCTACTAACTTAGTAGGTACATTATACCTCAATGACGCTAACCCGAAAATTCCGTGCCCACCATTATCCACAGCCTTAAGTTATTTGGGGCGTTTGTGTGTTTGTTGTGAATTAATTACACCATCACGTAAAAGCTTCTTATTATTATTGACGTTCATTATGTCTACAGTACCTTGAATAAACTATACTCTGATTCTAATGTAACGTAGAATATCTAGGGACTTACTTTTTGACAAATCTTCGAGCCATACTTATTCTAAAGTCGTTTGGTTACTTTGTCACAATTTTGTCGCGATGCTGTCGCCCTCATTTCGGCGGCATTACATTTTGATCGTATGGCGCTTCTGTTTCTGTTACAAGATGGTTAAAGATAGCGAAACTATTTGCTAGGAGTGGGTGGGCACGACAGTTCTCCAAAGTATTGAATTTCATCCTGCAATCTTTCATATTTTAGACCCTCCCTACACCGTTTAGTTATTAACCAATGGACTGAATTTAAAATAATAGTAGGATGAGGAAATAACGAAAAGAATATTTAGGGACTTACTTTTTACGTAAGCCATACTTATTCTAAAGTCGTTTGGTTACTTTGTCACAACTTTGTCGTGAGGCTGTCGCCGTCGTTTCGGCGGGATTACATGGAGCTTACGTGATTGGATTGTGATCGTATGGCGCTTTTATTTCCTTTAAGGCGTTGTGTTTTTTTCGTTAAACAAGATTCGATCTAACGCATGTCTTTTACGGCCCATCTTGATAAAACAAGATACCCTAAGCTTATTTAATGAGGGAGGAAAACCTTTTACGGCGAATCGGTAAAGAAATATTTTGTAAATTTTTTGTATCTTCAGAAAACATTATTATCACAGAATAGGTAATAGTACTAAGTATTATTTTCAAATGTCAGATTTATATGACTAACCTTCACGTCCTATAGTACCTATAGGACTTATAATTCTGAAACAAGAGTGTCAACAATAATTATTATATAAATACTGTTTTAAGCGATAGTAGTAAGCCCTCTGGTGGGTACCCATTGAATAATACATGTATATTATCTATATTATATGTGGCTATATTATCTGATCTCTTGCACACTTTGCATCCAACATTTCATAAAATTCAAAATTAGAACTTTTTAAGAATACGAAAGCTTTGAAAGCAACAATAGCAGTATCGAGAATCGAGTCTGAACTTTCCTAACTCAATGTATGGTTACATAAGCCGTAAAGTCCCTGATAGAAACAGGTTTCAGGGTTTAATATGCGCAATACGTCTTTCCACTTGAGAACTCTCTGCTATTGCTTCCTTTTGTCATTCTTACGTGCTTAACCAGCGCTAATAATGTAATAAAACAATAATTTTATTTTACATCTCTCATATTCGGTAAGTAGGTCCTTATTACCCCCAAATGGAGCTTGTAGGTGACCAATTAGCGCTCTAGGGTAATAATGTAGCTAGAAAAGCCCTCGGGCGGTAAGTAATTAAAAAAAGTATGATGGTTAGATGTACGCGAACTTTTTGAAAGAGTTAAGAGTTTTTTTTTTTAATTACTTACCGCCCTAGGGCTTTTCTAGCTACATTATTACCCTGGAGCGCTAATGGGTCACCTTCAAGCTCCATTTGGGGGTAATAAGGACCTACTGACCTCACAATCGAGATGTAAAGCAGAGTAGTTAGCTCGGGTGTAAGCATCAATTGCACCCTCGAATTATAGGCGCCCTCGCTGTGCTCGTGCGCCTAAATATCTCTATTGATGCCTTACAGCCCTTGGCTACTAATCTACTATTACAAATAGATCTCTTCCATCCTTTGCATCAAACATTTAATATTAATATTAAATACTAGCTGATGCCCGCGACTTCGTCCGCGTGGATTGAGGTTTTTCGGTTCCCGTGGGAACTCTTTAATTTTCCGGGATAAAAAGTAGCCTATGTGCTATTCCAGACTATAATCTATCTCTGTGCCAAATTTCATCCAGATCCGTTCAGCCGTTGGAGCGTGATTGAGTAACAAACATACATCCATACATCCATCCATCCAAACTTTCGCATTTATAATATTTATATGATGATATATGATATGATTATTTATTATTAATTATTAATTAATTATTAATTTATTATTTATTAATAATTATTGATTATTTTATTATTAAGTAATTTAAAATAAGAACCTATTAAGAATACGACAGTTTAGTCATACTGAAAGCAATAACGGTAGTTTAATATAATCGAGAATCGTGTCTGAACTTTCTTATCTCAATGTATTATAATATGGTTATGGTTAACTATATGGTTACATAAGCCGTAAAGTCCCTGATAGAAACAGGTTTCAGAAGGTTTCAGGGTTTAATATGCGCAATACGTCTTTCCACTTGGAGCTCTCTGCTATGGCTTCCTTTTGTTATTCCTACTTGCAGAACTAGTGTTCAGCGATTGTGTTCAAATCCGAGCAACCAAGAGGTTTAAACTTTGACTTAAAAGACGTAATAGTACTTTGTGATATAAGAGCAGTAAGTAGGTTTTTACATACGAGTTACTCATATCAGACAATCCAATAAACCAACAAACAAACACATTTATAGATATTATATGTTTATATAAAGATTATCAATATAAATAATCTACTTAATCCCGTTCCTCATAAGCTTATTTGTGCGAGCGGAGTTATAATTTACATGAGTATTAAACCTATTTCGTTAATTATGTTCTGCTAATTAATCCATTTGGGTAATTTGCTTTTCCACGTAGGTTTCATTAGCGCCAATCTGCTTAATTAATGAAATTTAATGAACTGTTATTTAACGACCTCCCTGACGCAGCCGTGAGCGCTGTTTGAGCCAGGTTTTGGCTAGGAATTGATTACGAATCCAAACTAGCTGATGCCCGCGACTTCGTCCGCGTGGTTTAGGTTTTTTTTGATTCCCGCGGGAATTCCTTAGGTAATTTTCTGGGATAAAAAGTAGAAGCAGCTGAAAAGTAGCCTATGTCAATTTCTAGGTCCTCAACTACGAGTATACCCATGCCAAAAATCACGTCGATCCATTGCTCCGTAAAGGCGTGATTAAAGGACAAACCAACAAACAAACACACATTCGCATTTATAATATTAGTATGATGTGAAATTGCATCTGTCCGTCTTCTACAGCATAATTATGTTACCACTTACCCGTGTGCTAATAATATGGATTAAGGTATTAAGTACCATTGACAAACCAATAGGATTAACTTACTAGGATTCGTGACAAAGGATTTGGTATGTAAAGCAAGCCAGCGAATTTAATACTAAACCAAAACGTCAGAGCGGGATGTTAGAAGTAATTAAAGCTTGTATATTACACGCACGTGAAATTAATATCTAGTTTATACAACTCAGCGGGTGGCACTTCTTCGAAAATAGGCCATGGTTGTTTACATTACCTATTACAAAATGGTACACCAAATAATATTATGGTAGGTAGGTACGTGTATTAAATACTAGTAATTAATGTTAATGTCCTTCCGACCGAATTTTGGCCACTATTTTGGATAGTATAGTGAACATTTGCACAAGTGTGTGCAAACATAGGTGAACTCTCTGTTCCTTTACTCTCATCTAGCTTAAAGGGGTATAAAATCCGACACGACCAGAGATAGATCGGGTGCAGGACCGGTTTTACGTGCTCTCCGAGGCACGGTGGTGAAACGCCAACTTCTTAACTCTTGGCTAGTAACACAGAATAGGTAATCTAGTACTGAGAATTTGGTGCCCAAAAAAACCCATTAAGTATTAATGACCTGACCCGGGACTCAAACCCGGGACTTCGTCAGCCGCAATCCAACATGTTAAACACTAGACCAACGGAATATGATATTAAAACTATGAAGTACATTAAAAACTAAACATTATCCTTACTTTACTTACTAATATTATAAATGGGAAAGTGAGTTTGTTTGTTCCGCTTTCACGCCGTAACTACTGAACGGATCTGGATGAAATTTGGCACAGAGATAGATTATAGTCTGGAATAACACATAGGCTACTTTTTATCCCGGAAAATTAAGGAGTTCCCGCGGGAAACGAAAAACCTCGATCCACGCGGACGAAGTCGCGGGCATCAGCTAGTAATATTATAATATAACCAGCGTTCTTCCTCTGAATAGCCAAACGTATAATATGTTGGCCCAGTAACTGCCAGCCCTCCGGTCACCTAATATGGAAGTTTATATTACTTCTTATACCCTAGTATCATATTATCATTTTGTGTGAAGTGCACTCGATCGTCATAGTAGTTTGTGATATAAGGGCGGTAAATAGGTTTTTACATACGAGTTGACTAATGTCAGCCCGATGACGCCAGTCGAGGGCTGACCATCGTCACGAGTTAGTTAAAACCTTAACGCCCGTGTATCACACAATATTTTTCAATACATTTGTGAGAAAACTTGAAAATAAAACTCGAGTAGGTAGCTACAAGGTACCTACTCACTAGAAAATGGTTTCTCACGCCCGTACTTATTTCGAGATTTTTGGCGGTTATTATTAGCGCGATTTTTTTCTTTCATCTAAAATACCTAATTGTTGATTTAATTTTATTATTCCACATCACATAAACCACTCATATTATTTAATAATTTATAATGAAAACTCAATGAAACTTTTAAAAATAGCGCGCACAGATTAAAGATTTAGTATCTACGGCGCGTTGTTGTAATTGCGTTTTTTTTAATTGGCTTCATGGCTCCAGGTTCTAGCTCTTAACTCCCAGCCTGGACTATTCAGCCTTTAATTTTTTGATTTATAAAACTTAAAACAATTTTAATTAATTATATTAAAGACAAATTTTTATTTCATGAAATAATTTCATTAATTCACATCTAAATGTCATTATTTTTTAGGTTTTCTACATACAAAGTCAATATCATTATGAACCTTCTTGCGAGAAAACTTTTTATTTAGAAGTAAAGTGGTCTTAGAAAAATTAAAAAAAACTGCAAATTTACTGCACGAGGGCAGTAAATTCTGCAAAAAAAAGCACGAGGGCAGTAAATTTAACTTACAAGCCCTGTTTACTGCCTCTGTAAGTGCATTTTTCGAGCAAGTGTATTGAAAAACATATTTCATCACACATCATACCGCAACACAATAATTAATTACACTAACTTCATCGCATAAGGCTGCTTGGTTGCAGTATAATAAAACTAAGATGTTGCTGGAAATATCAAAATAATGGTTTAAGTTTGCTATGTAGAATGTTTACTATTACCATTTACCATAGAATACCAACTAAGTAGGTATATTTTACTACACTTTTGCATTGTAACAGAAATGTCCAACTTTTCCCCTGCCGGTATTAAGCCCAGAAAGTTCAATTTTTAATAAAACTAGCTTTTGCCCGCAGCTTCGCTTACGTTAAGTTGGACTTTCATACAAATTTCAAATCCAAATGACACAAATTTTGATGACACCCAATTGATACAAAATTCAAATAGTATTAATAGTTAAGGGGGTTGAATTTTCAAAAATCGTTTCTTGCCTACGTCATAAAAGCTATCTGTATGACAAATTTCAGCCCAATCCACTGTCCAGTGGTTTGAGATATGTGTTGATAGTCAGTCAGTCAGTCAGATATATAAAAGTAAAAGCATTTCAGGCTATAATCTACGAGCATCTCTGTGCCAAATTTCCAAACATCCAGATCCGTTCAGCCGTTTTGGCGTAATTGAGTAACAAACATCCATCCATCCATCCGAACTTTCGTTTTTATAATATTAAGTACAGATTATTATTTTGTTCTTTAATTCAATTTACAAAAAATATAACATCCCTTTGTTTGCGTCGGGGGTTAAAAACCACAGCGCTCGCCACTACACAACGGAAGTCATATAAGTTTTAACAGTGTAGCAGTTATAATTATTTATTTGAGTTACATACCTCTCTCTGCGTCGTATTCCTCAACACTGAAGGTCGTGACCCCTTTCCATTAATCAAATAATGGTAGGAGTTTTCTTGGGATAATAATGCGGTGGGTTCCCACGTCCTTCCGCATACGACTCTACTAAGAGTATTAATTAAACTCTTAGGTTTTTGTTACGATTATTATCAGATGTTAGTGATCATATTCGGGAACGACGGCTTATCGTGCTCTCTGAGGTACGGATGAAACGAAAAGGCCAAATTTGAACCTCCAAATTCGGTGACCCATCCAGTTACCGACTTGGGTCAACATTGCTTAACATTCGCAATCGAATGATAGGCGTTGTCACAACTAGGCCACTCGTCCCTCAATCCCCCTGCCTCGAGTTAAATGAACACATTATTTTATTTTTCTTTAATTAAACAAAGTATTCGATAGTTTGAATCCCCTGGAAATGCAAAAACAAAATCTGTTGGCTATGAATTTGAAGCTAAACTTGGCTGAGCAATTATAAACAGTTGCCAAAAATACAACGAAATAATATCGTTTGATATCTAGCTTACAATTTAGGTATTAAATAAAAGTCTTAGGGTGCGGACACATACAACAAACGCGCCGCGTCAAGTCGATTTTTTTATTTACTTGTAGGCTAAATCTTGGCTGCAATCAGTTATCAGACCTGCTTGCAAGTGGAGCAAAGCCCTCTTGACAGAAAAATCCAATACTTACAATCCAATACTTTCATTTCATTTTCAAATTTCAGCTCAATCCGTCGAGTGGTTTAAGCTGGGCGTTGATAGATCCGTCAGCCAGCCACCTTTTACTTTTATATATTTAGATAGTAAGTACTGTTGAGATATTTTTATTAATAATATTTGAAATTATATAATAACTAGCTGATGCCCGCGACTTCGTCCGCGTGTTTTAAGTCTTTTTGATTCCCGCGGGAACTCTTTAATTTTCCGGGATAAAAAGTAGCCTATGTCACTCTCCTGCATGTTCTCAACTATACCCATGCCAAAAATCACGTCGATTCGTTGCTTCATTGCGGCGTGATTGAAGGACAAACCAACAAACAAACACACTGTCGCATTTATAATATTTGTATGATTTATTTCTATTGGTATTAAAAAATATATATTTGTCTAACACCACAAAGGAGTGTTTAGACACTCTTACTAAGGTATAATATGAGTGTCTAAACATTATGTCTAGATTTTTAAGGAGTATATGAAGTATCAGTTTGACGACCTCCGTGGCGCAGTGTAAAGCGCTGTTATCTTAAAGTGCGGAGGTCCCGGGTTCGATCCCCGGCAGGGTCAATTTGGGAATTTATAGTTTCTGAATTTTCCCTGGTCTGGCCTGGTGGGAGGCTTCGGCCGTGGCTAGTTACATTAAACCCATACCTTTATTCGGTTTCTACACGGCATCGTACCTGAACGCTAAATCACTTGGCGGCACGTCTTTGCCGGTAGGGTGGTAAAACTGCCATGCCCCTAACAGGTTAGCCCGCTATCATCTTAGACTGCATCATCACTTACCATCAGGTGAGATCGCAGTCAAGGGCTAACTTGTAGTGGATAAAAAAAAAGTGTAAGTATATTTTTGTTAACATAAATAAATAAAAATAAAACATCAGAAGAATCTTATTAGGTACTTACTCTTGTAGTCGAGCCCCGCTGTAACGGGTATTATAAAATAAAAACCTCTTTATCTTGTCACATTAAAGAGATGGGTCCTCAAAGGCACAGATTGTTTTGAATTTATAAGCTTTGAAAATAAAGAAATTTTACATCTCTCATATTCGGTAAGTAGGTCCTTATTACCCCCAAATGGAGCTTGTAGGTGACCAATTAGCGCTCTAGGGTAATAATGTAGCTAGAAAAGCCCTAGGGCGGTAAGTAATTAAAAAAAGTATGATGGTTAGATGTACGCGAACTTTTTGAAAGAGTGAAGAGTTTTTTTTTTAATTACTTACCGCCCTTGGGCTTTTCTAGCTACATATTACCCTAGAGCGCTAATTGGTCACCTACAAGCTCCATTTGGGGGTAATAAGGACCTACTTTACCTCACAATCGAGATGTAAAGCAGAGTAGTTAGCTCGGGTGTAAGCATCAATTGCACCCTCGAACTATAGGCGCCCTCCCTGCGCTCGTGCGCCTAAATATCTCGGGCTGCAATTGATGCCTTACAACCCTTGGCTACTAATCTACTATTATAAAAGTACCGAGCAAAAGATGCTTGGAGCTCTTGAAGTTTAAGAGCTTTCATTCGTCCGTAATATAGTGAACTAGCTGATGCCCGGGATTTCGTTCGCGTAGAATAAGTTTTTTTTAAATTCCACGAGAACTCTTTTCCGGGATAAAATACCTATGTCTATAAAAGGCCATTGGCAATCTCCAAGTCCTCAACTATTTACTGCATGCAAGAAATTACGTCGATCCGTTGCTCTGTTGCGACGTGATTGAAGGACAAACCAACAAACAAACACACTTTCGCATTTATAATATTAGTACCTATTAAGTATGATATGATGCGAAAGCTTTTTTTGCTGGTTTGTCCGTCAATCACGCTGCAACAGAGTAACAGAGTAACGGATCGATCTGACTTTCATGCATGGGTTTAGTTGAGGACCTTTATGAGTTATAGGTTATACTTCAGTTTCCCGAATTTATCGAAACTTGAATCCACGCGGACGAATTCGCGGGCATCATCTAGTTTGTTAATAAAACATAATAAGTATAGGTCTATTCATTTTATTTTACAAAATTATGCTTGATACTTAGAATAACTACCTATAGAAAGCAAGTACACTCGCGAAATGTAAGCCGTTCAATTGGTGCCATAAATGGCATCGTACGACGCTCGCGCAGTCCGAAAAGCTGGTTAACTTAGTTTTAGAAGCTACAATGCAACAAACAAACTAACCAATTACTTACCCAACTTTTAGGGGGAAAACATTCAAACTGGCAACATTATTTTTGCGTCTGTGTGCGTGACGAGGCAAGTAAACACAGCACACATAGCGAATTTGCAGCTTGCGTTTTGAGAAGGCGTTATTTGAAAACACACCTTCTATAGGTAGTTATTCTAAGGCTTGATATTAGTATTACTACCTATACCTTTTCAATATAAATATTGTACTAACACAGGGTAAGTATATAATTATATTCATACAGTGGGTCGACGCCCATCCAAATGATAGACCTCTCTATTCTATAGGTATATTATTATCTCTCGGCCTCGCACGCAACCAGTCTAACGAGATCCATTGAGAGGCATAGATATTATTATATAGGGGTAGGAAATACGAATTAAAACTTAGATTGACTGAATTATTTTGTATTGAAAATTCTGTTCAGTTTCCTTCGTCACTTTAGACTCTACACCAAACCCCTCCGTCCAACGGCTTATAGGAAAGAACGTATCTTCTTAGGCAATGGTATTAATAATGATGAAATGTCCGCCCGACCGAATTTTAGTCACGGTGGCCAATCTCCAGAGAGATTAACCATCTGCGCGGGAGATATTTTAGTGCACAAGTGCACTCTCTGTTCCTTTACTCTCATAGCCCGATGGGAAGGAAAATACGACACGACCGGAGAGAGTACAGGCGCACGACCGTCGGCTTAACGTGCTCTCCGAGGCACGGGGGTGAAACACCGCCAACTTCCTAACTCCGGGCTAGTACTGATAATTTCTTGTCAGAAAAACCCAATACTTGTTATGGCCCGACCCGGGACTCGAACCCGAGACCGCCGCAGTCGAACATGCTAACCACTAGACCAACGAGGCAGTCATGGTATTAATATCGTAACTACAAGCATCCGTCAATGCAAAAAACTTCGAGAATTTTTATTTTATCTTTATTTAGCATAAAAAAAGAAACCTTATCGTGAGAATTGGTGCTATTATCTTTAGCATAAACAAGGAAACCTTATCAAGAGTAATCGTGCATCTGCATAATAAAAGGAAATGATCCGGCGCTTGTAGACTCTTGCGCGGTCCCCCTCCGATTGAATTAATATTCATGTCAGATATTTTTCACGATTTCAGCTGTTGATATTTCTTTCTAAGGACTTTTTCTTACAAATACTTCGTGACTAGATTGCCAAATCTTTTACATACTATGTACACAATTATGAGAAACAGTGGTAGCGTAGTGGTTAAGACACCCAAACTCCTGTACGAGGTCGGGGGTTCGAACCCCGGGCACGCACCTCCAACTTTTCGAAGTTACGAGTACATAAGTGCGTTTTAAGAAATTAAATATAACTTGCTTCAAACGGTGAAGGAATTTTTTTGAAAATATAAGTATTTTAAAATAGATCAAGATCGAAGTAAACGTGAGCAAAGCCGCAGGCAAAAGCTAGTAATGTAAGTATATTTACTCAGGTCTATATTATTGGTCATATATGAGCATGCAGAAACATAAATCGTAGGTCATTGTCAGTGTTATGAAAATGAAAATGAAAATGAAAATGATTTATTTCATGTAGGACCACTAGTGTCACTTATGATAAGTCGTAAGAATCTACCACCGGTTCGGAAAGCTGATTCTACTGAGAAGAACCGGCAAGAAACTCAGCAGTTGCTCTTTTCAAAATCAGAAAAATGTAACAATTTGTATATACATACTTAATATAAAATGCATACGCTACGTTACTTACAAGTAGGTATTACACTGACTTGTGGGTTGCTGGATGCGAAGCCGGTTGCTTCCATGCAACTTTGTCATCGAGAAAATCATCTATACTATAATACCCTCGACTTAACAGATGCTGTTTAACACAGTCTTTAAATTTATGTAATGGCAACTCCAGAAACTCTTTTGGTACCATGTTATAAAAGCGTATACTCGACCCCACAAAGGATTTCTGCACCTTGCGCACGCGATATGACGCTGTTACAAGCTTATGGCGGTTTCTAGTACATCGATTGTGAGTATCACTTATTTGCTTATAAAGATTAATGTTCTGCCTAACAAAGATTATATTATTGTATATGTATTGTGAAGGCACCGTAAGAACACCAATCTCTTTGAATTTTTCACGAAGTGATACGCGTGATCCGAGTTTATAAATAGAACGGATGGCTCTTTTCTGCAATACAAAAATTGATTGGATATCAGCTGCTCTGCCCCACAATAAAATGCCGTACGACATAACACTGTGGAAGTAAGCAAAGTAGACAAGCCTAGCCGTTTCAATATCGGTAAACTGTCTAATTTTCCTGACAGCAAAAGCAGCTGAGCTAAGTTTTCGCGCTAGTGTCTCTATATGAGCGCCCCATTGAAGCTTATTATCCAAGGTCACCCCCAAAAAAACTGTGGAGTTCTCCATTTTTAGTGTTTCTCCATTTATCATTATAGTTTTATCAATATTCTTTACATTAGGTAGAACAAACTCTAAGCACTTGGTTTTCTTAGCATTCAATAACAAATTATTGACAGTAAACCAGTGTGATACGTGTGATATTGCATTGTTTACATCGTCAAAATTGTCCTTGCTTCTATCCACTTTAAAAATAAGTGATGTGTCGTCAGCAAACAATACAATGTCACATACATTGTTGGCATGGTATGGTAAATCATTTATATACACCAAAAATAGAAAAGGACCCAAGATCGAGCCTTGTGGGACACCCATTAATGCAGTTGAGCCCTCTGACTTCACGTGGTTTACGCATACCCTCTGAGTTCTATCGTTTAGGTAAGAAGCAATGAGATCGAGTGCAACATTTCTGATGCCATAGTGGCTTAATTTCAACAATAAAGTTTTGTGATCAACACAATCAAATGCCTTGGACAGATCACAGAAGACACCAATAGCATTCTGTGAATGCTCCCAGGCATCGTATATATGTTTTAAAAGTTTAGCGCCCGCATCGGTTGTATTACGACCTTTAGTGAAGCCGTACTGCTCGGGATGCAGTAAGTTATTTGTGTTAAAATGATTTATTAGTTGGCTTAAAATAATTTTTTCAAAAACCTTACTCAGAGTTGGTAAAATTGAAATAGGTCTGTAATTATTAAGGTCGTTTTTATTTCCTGATTTAAATAAAGGAACGAGTTTACCATGTTTCATTAAACTCGGGAAGGTGCCTAAGTCTACACAATCGTTAAAAATTATAGCTAAGTAAGGGGCAATGTCGCTTATTATGTTAGATATGACTTTCACAGACATACCCCATAGGTCACCAGTATTTTTTAATTTTAATAACTTAAAGTTTTTCAAAATATCTATAGCAGTGATGTGTCTAAATTCAAATGAAACATTGCACTCTTTTACATTGTCTTTTAATATACTCTGAGCGGCGGTGGGTGAGGAATTTAGTGAGTCGGTCAACAAAATAGGAACATCCTGGAAAAACTTTTCGAAAGCTTTGGCAACCTCTTTATCAGATGTTATTTTATTATTATCAATAACAATCTCGTAGTTGACATCACGAGATTTAGTTTTACCAGATTCGTCATTTACTATGTTCCAAGTGGTTTTTATTTTGTTATCCGACTTCACAATTCTCTCTTTAATATGTAGTGCCTTAGCATGAATACAAACATTTTTGAAAGTCTTTGAGTAGGTTTTCACGCGTTCAACAAAACTGGGGGACCGGTTGTATTGTTTTTCATCGTATAACTCGTACAACTTGTCCCTACTTTTGTAAATACCTACAGTAGCCCAATCACTGAACTTTAATTTGCCACTTATTTCTATTTGCTTAAAATTGAATACTTTATTAAATTCATTGTCTATTGTCTTGAAGAGACTAGTATAGATGCTGTCTGGGTGACCCTTTTTATAGGTGAGTGCAGGAAGTTTGGCGGAAATTTGAGCTTTAAACCGCGTCAATTTATGTTTAGTTATTGGTCTGCACTTGATGATTTGTTTACTTTTATTGGCACTACTTAAAACAGTTATCTGTTGCCCGCAATGATCCGACCTTAGCTTGTTTATAACAGCTTTTTCCAAAATTATATCGCCACTGTAAAAAATATTATCTAAGCAAGTGGCTGAAGTTTCTGTTATCCGAGTAGGTTCACTAAAAGCATGTTTCAAGTTAAAACATTTAAATAAGTTTAGCAACCTACCAGTAAAAGCATTTTCTAATAAAATATTTACATTAAAATCGCCGCATACTATAATCTTCTTAGTGGACACACACAATCGTTTTAACACATCTTCCATTATATCCTCAAAATTGGTGAAATCACCTGAGGGGGGCCGGTAAACACAGACTATAATAAAACGCTCCAGCTCCACACAAGACAGTTCAGCAATGCGCTCAACAGAAAGACCCACTATGTCTTTTCGCTCTTTACTATTAATTTCTTTATGGACCAGGATTAATGATCCACCATGAATAGCAGATTTTCTGGAGAACGCACTTGACAATGCAAAGTTATGTATTTTAGTTATTGGCAATTGTTCACTGTTAAGCCAGTGCTCAGTGAAACACAGAATATGTATGTTGCATTTTTCTACAAACAATTCTATCTCTAATTCTTTGCCGGAGAGACTCTGTATGTTTTGATGTACAATGTTTATTTTACAGAGCTTCTCCGTTGTCTTGCTGCCTAGTTTAAACACGGAACAGGGTTTCTGGTAGTACTACCACTGTAGCTTGTGTTATTAACTGACTTGGCAGCACCACCAGCATTGCCTGAGTCAATGTTAACACAAAAATTAGTACAATTTGTACAATATTTATCCAATTCCAAAATACTGGGATTGGTACTAGTGTTCCTAGTTATATCAATATTATGGGTACAACATGTACCTTTCTCAGTTACATCCAAGCTAAAAATAGCTGGGTCTTGTATATTACAAGCTACTAATGTAGCTATTTGTTTCTTATATCTATGTGGCAGATACATAGTATCTTTTGTCAGAGTAAAACTCTTAACAAACTTATTTGTATCTAGTACATGGAAATGGTCTCTATGACCATAGCTTAAATTATGTAAAAGCCTGTTAAGTTTATAAACATACCTATTTTGTGCTGGGGTCAAAGAGGATGAGTATGGAAACGCACAAAGCACAAATTTACATTCAGAAGTTAGTTCCTAATGTCAAAACAACTTGATTTACGCACTTGTTTGTTAAGCAATTCTGATATTTTTCATGATAATATGCCGTAGGAATTTGCGTGTGAATAATATTTCTTGTATCATACTAATATTATAAATGCGAAAGTGTGTTTGTTTGTTGGTTTGTCTTTCAATCACGCCGCAACAGAGCAACGCATCGACGTGACTTTTTGCATGGGTATAGTTGAGGACTTTTTGTCCCTTATCATAGGAAAATTAAATAGTTCCCGCGGGAATCAAATAAATCTTAAACCACGCGGACGAAGTCGCGGGAATCAGCTAGTCTATGTATATATTTTTATTCCGCTTTATAATAATTTAGATAACTAACTGACTAACCTGATAATAAAGTAGAATAAACTTGATTTTGCTTTTTATATATAATATATATGCTTAAAAATAAATAAATTAATTTTAATTCATTTAACTCTTGAACATTCAAAAATACTTATCCACGCGAATCGAGTCAGCAGAAAAAGCTTGTCTAGAAATTGCAAAAAATAGACTAACCGAATGTGTGCAATTTTTATTAATAAGGTTTTAATTAGGTACCTGTTAATAGACTACATAATGCCCGGGACTGTGTCCTTTTGGATTAAGGCTTTTAATTAACACGTGGGAGCTCTTTGATTTTCCGATATAAAAGGAAGCATATTCCACTCTTTGACTATAACACTGTGAAAAATCGTGTCGATCCGTTACTACGTTGCGGCTTAGTTTAAAGACAAACAAACACACTTTCGCATTTGTATGGGTAGTAATTTAGTAGATAACCATAATTTTAATAAATTAGTATTGACGTGATATTAGGGATAGTGAGCTTCTACAGTGGATGTATAGTCTCGATAACTAACAGAGGATAATAGGAAGGTACACTGAAAAAAAAAATTAGTAAAACTAATTGCTTTTTCGGTAATATACATTGCTTTGGCCAGTAAAAATGGAGCCTATTGTCCAAACAAGTTCAAGTAACCGAAAAAAAAACAGTTGAGTTATAACAGTAGATATTACCGGTTGACTATTCTTACTGTTTGTAAGACAGTAAGTAAGAAAGTAATAGTTAGTATGAACTGTTTGTTTCAGTAAACTTTAAAGTTCAAACAATTAAAATAGCTCGTTAGCTCCTAACTATATTCTAAAAAAACTGTTCTGAAGCAGTAAAAATAACTGCTACAAAATCAGTAAAGCTCTGAAAACGGCAATACTTAAAAATAACCGTTTGCTTCAGTAAACATTAATGTACAAACAATTGAAACAACTGATTAGCTTCTTACTGTTTTTTGCCCATTTCGACGAACTGTCAGTAATCAATTACTTTTACAAAAAATCAGTTTTTTTAACCGAATTAAATTTTACTGTGCCAAAATAGTAAAAAGTCTCGTGCTATTTTTTTCAGTGTAATTAATAGGTACTAAATTATTCTACATCAATGTAAATAATAATTAGTTTGCCAGTAATTGGAAGGAAGTTAGTTCCGGGTCTTTGAACATTCAGATGGATAGAAGGAAAGATCATACATCTAAATATATAAAAGGAAAAGGTGACTGACTGACTGATTGACTGACTAATCTATCAACGCACAGCTGAAACCACTGTGCGGATCGGACTGAAATTGGGCGTTTGGAAATTTACAAATAGCTAATAAGACGTGAAAATTCACCCCTAAGCGACAATAGGCCTTTGTTTGTATCAAAATCGAACTTAACGTAAGCGAAGCTGCGGGTAAAAGCTAGTTTAGTATTATTATACTTATTCAGTACGCGCGAGAGTTGAATGCAGAGCTTTTGTATGTATTTGTATGTGCATTATTATATTTGTATGTCACCATACATTCGCTCTGCATTCAACTCGCGCGCGAACTAAAGATACACTCTGACGCGTAGTGTCGTGACACCTTGTGTCTTCTCTCTCTTATCATAATAAATTAATGAAACCGATTTGCTTCTGACGCGTCACGACACGACACGTTTCTGTTTACGACACGACACGTCGGAGTAGTGTTTCTAGCATTACGTAGGTAGCACTTTTTGTAGCGGGGCAGCACTACTTTCAATTAGGTTAAAATAACAGCAAACGCTGTAGAGACCACCACTCTGTATAAAAAATAACAAATCTCAAAGAGAATACCAAATCAAAGAGCTATCCAATCCAATATCAATTAAGAGCAATTAAGTGAATTTATCATAGAAATCTTTTTTTTATAGTACTGAAATTATATTGTATTGTAAATAAAATAATACCTCTGTTATTTTATACCTCTGTTATTTTATTTTAAATATTTCTTGACCTACTTTCATACTTTATCCAGTGATAATAATATTATGTTTCTAATTACTACGATCTAGTAAACTTACTAAGCATTACAAATGAAACAATTTTTATATCATACTTGCTCAGTAACTAGGGATTACTATGGTGGAAAGTCTCCTTGTAAGTTGGTGTTTGCAATTCAAGGCAACATTACGTCGCACTATGCTTGAATTGTAATGTTCACATTACAGTTCAAGCTATGCAAAACTCCTTGGTAAACAATCTCTTTTCTTATAAAATGGTAAGAAAACTTTTTACTGAAAAAAAAACACTGAACATGGCGGCATTTAATTTCCATACATTTCAAACTATGCAAAACTCCTTGGAACTCAGAGCCGTAAAAAAAAATGGAAAACTATTTACGAAAAAAAAATGGAAATGGCGGCATTTCATTTGATCTGAAAGTTTGTGAAGTTTGTTCGTAAAGTGATTTAAATTTCATTTTGCATTACCAATGTTTTATTTACCTCGCAAGAATGATATAAAGTAGAATGCTTACCTCGGTTGCAAGTAGCTATTACACCCTCGAACTATATTCACCCTCGCTCGCTGCGCTCGCTCGTGTGACTAAATATCTCGGGTGCACGCGATCCATTAGCGCCCTATGCGAGCTGCGCTCGCACTGGCGCCAAATTGGATCTTGTTCTGTAATAGCTTACTTACGTCCCTTGTGTAACAATCTACTATTATTTAAACTGCGTACCTATTTACTTCCATAATAATAGTACATTACTGCCCAGGCTGGAAATAAAGCAATTCAGGGCTGAGCATTAATAAAACCTTTTAAAGTAAACAAGGCCGTAAATTGCTATTTCGGCCGAAACTTGTATAGTAGGTACTTTTCTCTAAATTTCGAGGAAACGATAAACTTACCTATTTAAACAGGAACATGTGAGTCCATATTAAAAGTTCCATTGCAGTTAAAAGTTAAAACAACGATTATATCGAGTAAATTTTAACCTCTTTCTTCATTACTGAATCTCTAGAATCAAGATCTTCCAAGCATATTTTGGGGTTATTTTCATATCATAGTGTAATTTCAATTGGCTGCAACTTAGTCCCCGATATTATCCCTTATTTAATATCAGGAAGCTCAGACGCCGGTTTGTAGATCTTAATTAAAAGCCGAACAGCTGCGAAACTAGACTTTCCAAGCATTCCGATAACCTCTCTGATAGTTTGAGAGCTAGACATAGTTATTTAAAAACTAAATGATGCCCCCGACTTCGTTCGAATATACTTAAGGTTTTTAATTCCCGCAGGAACTCTTTAATTTTCCTGGTTTAAATGACGCTTAATGTGTTAATTCAGATTATAAACTATTAAAACATATGCTATACTAGCTGATGAACTCTTCAATTTTCCGGGTTAAAAATTAGCCTGTGCGTTATTCCAAACTATAATCTATCTCTGTGCCAAATTTCGTCCAGATGAGTTCAGCCGTTCTGGCGTGATTGAGTAAAAAACATCCATTGAAACTTCCGCATTTATAATATTAGTATAGATTTAACATATGCAATATGAAGGATTGGCAGACCACATATACCTTTGAGAACATTATGAAGACCTCTCCGCTATTCGGTTTCCTTACCAGGTTTTCCTGCACCTTCAATGCAGCTCCTAACTAGCTTCAAAAAGTTAAAGCCCACGACCATCCGAATAAATGGGTAGTCGGGTATGTCACACTCTCTTTAACGTTTCTGTGGTGGTGTCGTGTGGTGCGGGTTGTTACGTTCCCTCAAATATGGTTGAGCGAAGCAATGGCTGGATCATGCGTCATGCTCGTGAACGGGTGCCACCGTCGGAAATGGGGCTGCCTCTGTCTGCCAGTCTTGGCGTGTATTGAGTATTGTATGCTCGTGAAAAAAGCTTACTATACAATCGAAGATTACGTAAATGATAAAAAAATATGGTTGAGCGAAGCAATGGCTGGATCATGCGTCATGCTCGTGAACGGGTGCCACCGTCGGAAATGGGGCTGCCTCTGTCTGCCAGTCTTGGCGTGTATTGAGTATTGTATGCTCGTGAAAAAAGCTTACTATACAATCGAAGATTACGTAAATGATAAAAAAAAAGCGTGGATTTGATTCGCTCCAGCTATGCGTGGGACTGCAGTTACTTGTATCATTATGATGATTGTAAGTTTTGATGGAAAAGAGCAACCACCGAGTTTCTTGCTGGCTCTTCTCGGTAGGAATGGCATTCCGAACCAGCGGTAGATTCATATTATAACGATTCAAAAGCGCTTGTAAAAGCTTATTTGAATAAAAAACATTTGAATTTGAATTTGAATTTAAAAAGCCTGGCCTCTTCACAACTAAAGGCTATCGCCGTTTATAATAATAATGTCCTCCCGACGTGACCGAATTTCGGGCTAGTACTAAGAATTTCTTGTCAGAAAAACCCAATGCTTGTTATGGCCTGACCCGGGAATCGAACCCGGGACCTCGTCGGCCGCAGTCGAACATGCTAGCCACTAGACCAACGAGGCAGCCACCGTTTATATCAAGTACTTATTACACAATGAATGAAATGAAATGAAATTATTTATTTCACGTAGGACAACTTGTGCCACTTATGATAAGTCGTAAGAATATACCACCGGTTCGGAAAGATACTATTGATAGGAACCGGCAAGAAACTCATTATAAATGGTTAAATGCCGGGAACTTGTGTGGACGAAGAAAGATAATATACGTCATAATACACGTATCTATCTATCAGCATGTCTATCTATGACTCACATAGACCAACGCTGCCTCCGGCTCCCTAACTATCTGAGCATTTAGTTATAACTCAAAGTGAACATAAATCACTGGAAACGTCACGGCATCTTCCCAGCTACTAATGCACCTACAATTTTTCCACTCATTTTCAAAGAAAACCAAGAAAATTCTCGGTACTAGTAGTTTATTCTCTTGTACATTCTAGATTTTTTTTTTGTTTCTTTATGGAGAGATCAACTTTTTCATTACAGTTACCTTCATATTATTTTCTTGTTTAAAATTTGCTTAGTAGAGTGTTTTTGTTGTTTTACAACTGCAATTAGTGTGAATTGGGATTTATTAAACTACAGTGTGAATTGGGATTTATTAAACTACAAGATGATGCCCGCGGATTCGTTTGCATTAAATAAATCGTTCTTAAAAATTTCAAAATGAAATCCAAACAAATATTTTTGTGATAAACTGTTTTAATATTTGTAGATCTATGATATTTTCTCCCATACAATCCATATATCCAACATTGTGAAACAAGTAAAAACACAGTAGATAAAAGGTTTCGTTTGAAGAATAAAGGAGTTTCCGTGAACAAAAGATCCTGTCAGTCTGTCGTAAAACTTAGTTTAGCGGTAAAAGCTTTTCAATCGAACACTTCTTCGACGATCGACAGGCCAATTGAGAGCAACACTAACAGAAGCCACTTGTAAAATAATGCTCTACTTTGTTGTAACTTGGATGGAGTTTAAAAACTATTTTATCTTGTCAGTCAACACGAAAATCACGGTATTTAAACAGTCGTCCAGAGTCCAGAGCGTCTATTACAGGACCTTTAGAAATAAACGATAAGAGCTATAAAGTTGAAATTTGGTACATTTATAGAAAGGCTAGGTGAAAAAGTAGGTGTAAGTTAGAGATACACAGAGATATATTAAAATTTAAAAAAAATTTACTCTTATAGCCAGATGGGACGGAAAATCCAGTGAAAAGTGACGACCAGTGAGAGGTCAGTACCCTTACTCTGAGATTGATCGAATTTAAAATACGGTCTCACTAAGTGAGGTGAATTACATATGCATCAAACTAAAATGAATCTTAATCTTATTAATTTAGAGCTCAATTTCGTGTATGCATTCACAGCTAGCGCTCCAAACGATACGTTTCGAAATTTGAATCGGTTGCACTGAATTTGTTTGGTCCATTTTAGTTTGACTCAAATGTGATTCACCTCACTTAGTGAGACCGTATTTTAAATTCGATCAATCTCAGAGTAAGGGTACAGGCGCAGGACCGACGGCTTTACGAGCTATCCGAGGCACGGGGGTGAAACACAGCCGACTTCCTAACACCGGGCCAGTACTGAGAATTTCTTTCCATAAAAATCCAATACTTTCCAAAGAACCCGGGACCTCGTCGGTCGCAGTCGAACATGCTAAGTAACCACTAGACCAACGAGGCAATCAATTAAATCTATACTTTTATACTATTAGAATATTATAAATGCGAAAGCTTGGATGTATGGATGTATGGATGGATGTTTGTTACTCGATCACGCCCCAACGCGACGGCTGAACGGATCTGGATAAAATTTGGCACAGAGATAGATTATATTCTGGAATAACACATAGGCATATTATAGGTATTAAATATGTAGCAAATCGCATGACTTATGAAACCCTACCTTATCCGTGTTCTAACAAGCAATTGTCCAATTTTATTAATCCACGAAGATGTTTGCGTAATTTGTGAATCAGCTAGGAGGAAACTAAGGAAGGTAGGCTTACGGAAACATTTGTACCTTAAAAGTTGTAAGTGTACTGTGTAGACCTTATCGTTAAAATGCAAGGTTCTACATTTTTAAAGCTTACTATGCGAGAAAATGAAAATCCTCATGGCTTTCGCGGATTATGTTAAAATGAGCTTGCTTAGGGTTAATTTGAAATTATAGTTTAATATTATGCATGGAATCTAGCGATGAGCTATGAAAAAAGTTGTTAATCGAAGTTTACTGTAAAAGGTTCTGCTATTCCTGGCGGATTCATTAGGTGCTAAAAAAATGTACCTACTATAACACAATATCTGGAACTCAGTTACAAATTGAGGTCGTTTACGAGGGTGAGTAAATCTTCTACATTTGTAATTTCTAATAGGTAATACATAAGTTAAGTTAAGCTAGATTAGATTGTAACTATTATCGTATTAGGTATCCCTGTAAAGATAATGTAAGAAGTAAAAAAAATAATTTAGTGTAGTCTAGGCAACGGGGCGGTTCGTTGTATGGAGACCCCCGCATTAAATCCTCAGTCGTTGAAACTTGGCAGGATTGTAGTATGGCATGAACCAAAACATAAACAAAAATATCCAAAAAAAAATCCATGCGGAAGTTAGGTATTTATACCTAAAACTTAATATTTATGACTGAATATTTTCTCGATTTCTTTTTTAAAATAATATTAGGTAGTATATTTACACTCAAAACCGTAATATCAAACGAAATAATCATGCAGAACATCGATATTTAAACCGATTTTACAATCAAACCTAAACTGCATTTACGCGATAATGTACCTTCCTGCTTTAACAATTGGGTATAGCATAAAAACCTTACTTCCTTTTTGATTTTTTATTGAATATGGGGCTAGACCAAAACTCGTCTAATGTCTAAGTTCATTTCAGCTATGGGAAAATAAATAACTGTCCGGAAGATCGTAAAATCGCTCGCTTTATTTTTAATCTATTTTTAAGCTTACAGTGTACACTGTACTCACTTGAAAAATAAATACTGACAATCCTTGACAATGCAACTTCATACAATAGCTCCTGTATTTGAACACTAAGCTAACCTCCGGTTGAAGCGTAGTTTGTAGAAGCCAGTTTTGTATTTATTTTGTACACGGAATCTCTGGAAACATCTAGTTTATAAGATTATATTAATTATCTAATAATCATATTTTTTTTAATTTTCATTATTTTATCAAATTAGCTGTCTAATTAAGTCGAATATATTGTACTAGCTATTACCCGCGGCTTCGCTCGCGTGGCTCAAGGGAACAATAACTGAGTTTTATGTGAAAGATTGTCAATTATCAACTTAACTGTGACTGCCTGTTTGAGACATTTCACTCAGCGCTCTGAACTCTTCACTCTGAACTCTGAACCCTGCACTCTGAACTCTGAACTCTATACTCTGAACTCTGAACTCTGCACTCTGAACTCTAAACTCTGCACTCTGAACTCTGCACTCTGAACTCAGCACTCTGAACTCTGCACTCTGAACTATGCACTCTGAACTCTGTACTCTGAACTCTGCACTCTAAACTGTGACCTCTGCACTCTGAACTCTACACTCTGAAGTCTGAACTCTCCATTCTGAACTCTGAACTCTGAACTCTGCACTCTGAACTCTGAACTCTGCACTCTGAACTCTGCACTCTGAACTCTGAACTCTGAACTCTGAACTATGCACTCTGAACTCTGACCTCTGCACTCTGAAGTCTGAACTCTGCACTCTTAACTATGCACTCTGAACTCTGCACTCTAAACTCTGACCTCTGCACTCTGAACTCTGAAGTCTGAACTCTGCATTCTGAACTCTGAACTCTGAACTCTGCACTCTGAACTCTGCACTCTGAACTCTGCACTCTGAACCCTGCACTCTGAAGTCTGAACTCTGCACTCTGAATTTTTAACTCTGCACTTTGAACTCTGAACTCTGATTTCTGAACTCTGCACTCTGAACTCTTCACTCTGAACTCTGCACTCTGTACTCTGAACTCTGAACTATGCACTCTGAACTCTGACCTCTGCACTCTGAACTCTGCACTCTGAAGTCTGAACTCTGCACTCTTAACTATGCACTCTGAACTTTGCACTCTGAACTCTGAACTCTGCACTCTGAACTCTGACCTCTGCACTCTGAACTCTGCACTCTGAACTCTGAACTCTGCATTCTGAACTCTGAACTCTGCACTCTGCACTCTGAACTCTGCACTCTGCACTCTGAACTCTGCACTCTGAAGTCTGAACTCTGCACTCTGAACTCTGAACTCGGAACTCGGAACTTTGCACTTTGAACTCTGAACTCTGCACTCTGAATTCTGAACCCGAATATCTCTTCTATTCTATTTCTATTTTTTTTAGTCATTCTTATACTTACTATTTACCCCCCAAAAAGAAAATTTTTGTTTTTTTTTCGTCTGCAAACTAAAAAACTACTGCCTTTGTTTTAAGGTTTATATTTAAAAGTGATGTGTAACCGTGACTGACACCATGCGTTGTTACGAAGACAAAAGGTCTTAAATATAAATTATTGGTCTTATTATTAAAGGTCTTAAATATAGTTAAACTGTAATGCCTTAGTTTTACGTTTTATATTTTAATATTAGTTTTCACTTCTGTTGGCAGTCCTGACTGCCAATTTTTTTTACTTTAATGAGAACAACTTCCAAGAACACTTTCGCATTTATAATATTATTAGTATGACACGATGTTACTAAGGTAGCACATGTTACTTTCCTTGTCCTTAAATAAATCTTAACGTCGGCTAACCTGAACGTGGGCTAACCTGAACGTGGGCTAACTTGAATGTCAGGTAACTTGGAAGTCGGCTAACTTGAACGTCGGCTTACTTGAACGACGGCTAACCTGACCGACAACTAACCTGAACTTGTGCTAACCTGAACGTCGGCTAACCTGAACGTGGGCTAACCGGACGGGTATGATAACCTGAACGTGGGCTAACCTAAATGTCGGCTGACCTGAACGTGGGCTAACCGGAAGGTTATGATAACCTGAACGTGGGCTAATCTGAACGTGTGAACGTGGTAACGGTGAAACAAATGCATGAAAAAGAGCATACTATCCCACAGGGACTGTTAGTTTTTCCAGGATGAAAAGTGGCCTGTGTCACTCTCCAGGTTCTCAAATATACCCATGCAAAAAATCACGTCGATTCGTTGCGCCGTTGCCACCTAATTGAAGAAAAATGCGAGAAAAAGAGCATGTTATCCCACAGGAACTGTTTGTTTTTCCGAGATAAAAAGTGGCCTATGTCACTCTCCAGGTCCTCAAATATACCCATGCAAAAAACCACGTCGATCCGTTGCGCCGTTGAAGCGTGATTGAAGAAAAATGCGAGAAAAAGAGCATGTTATCCCACAGGAACTGTTTGTTTTTCCGGGATAAAAAGTGGCCTATGTCACTCTCCAGGTCCTCAAATATACCCATGCAAAAAATCACGTCGATCCGTTGCGCCGTTGAAGCGTGATTGAAGAAAAATGCGAGAAAAAGAGCATGTTATCCCACAGGAACTGTTTGTTTTTCCGGGATAAAAAGTAGCCTATGTCCTTCCCCGGGATGCAACCTATCCCTGTACCAAATTTCATCAAAATCGGTTGAACGGTTGGGCCGTGAAAGCGTAGCAGACAGACAGACAGACAGACAGACACACTTTCGCATTTATAATATTAGTATGGATTCAAAATTCAAATAATAGCTTTGCTACCGAATAGTATTACACTACCGCAAGTATCAATGAAAGGTCGATAATGTGCAATAGTAAAGTCAATAATAAAACCTGCAATTCCTTAAAAAAGCCTCATAGAAAAGTTTGAGAAAGACATTATTATGAGGGTCAGCTTCTATAATGCTATAGGCGAAGACTCTCTTTGTATATTATGTTTGTGTAAAATACCTATACCTGTGGTATGAAATTCATTCCTATATAGTGGGTCTTTCCTAACTTAAATTTAAAATGTTAAATCATTTTTCTTCAAAAAGTATTTCAGTAGGTACTCAGAGAATCCTGTGAATAACTTCTCCGACAAGAATAAAAGAGACTAGAAGAGAGTCCGTCCGTGAAATTACCTGTCTTATAAAACTGACGCATTTCAAAGTAGCTTTTGCGATAAAAATCTATAATTGAAATGATTTTAGCGCAATGGCATAGACTGTTTTAGATTTAGACATTAGAAAATTAATTTACCTCAGTATTTTAATATGAATATAAAAAAGTACCTAATACTTTTAGTGCAAGAACTGCATTAACAGGTTATTATGTTTGATAGTGCTATTAATAAGGCTCAGTAATTTACATTCAAAAGTTTTGTTTTATATTTTATAGCAAAGTAGCTAAGCGCTTTATTTTATAACTTATTTTGTATAGTAAGAATTCGACTGCAAAAAAATAATTCTTTATTCTTTATTTGTGAAACATGCCTGGGGAGACATTACAGTTGCCCAATTCGTCTGCCCAGGCTACAAATACCTTAAAATAAAAAATAAAAATAGACACAAAATAACACAAACTAAACTAACACTAGACATATTATTTTATATAGAAAAACTCAAATAAAAATAAATTAGTTTAATATAGGTCATAGATGAACGTTAACGTGGGGACAGAATGTTGTGACTGACAGAAAACACTACGTTTAACGAGTAATCCTAACTTAATATTAGCTGATGCCCGCGACTTCGTCCTCGTAGTTTAGGATTTTTTTTATTCCCGCGGGAATTCCGTTAAAATAAGTTGAAAAGATAAGCCGTAAAAGCTTAAAAACAAATAAACTAACTCACATTCGCATTAATTATATTATGGATAAGTAAGAATGCGAATGTAAGTTTGTTTGTATGTTCTGTTTTAAATTATTTTTATATCTGCGAAAAATCTATATCATAAAAATGTACATTTAACAATAAATTGTGAAAGTAACGTTAAACCTTACACCGTAAAAGCCTTTATACAAAGGCGAGGCTCCAGAAAGCGTTTCATCGCCAAATAAAACTATGTATTGTTAACAATTTTACGGCCTTATTGTATTTATGAACTCGATGCGAGGTTCAAATCTTTATTCAGTTCAAGGTAAAGAAAATAGCGCAGTTTTCCGTATGCTTTATTCAGAACGAAAGAAACCCCAAGGGTTTTTGCCACTTCAACGGGTGACAAAAGGGGCTTCCCCAATTTTTGTGCAAAGAATCAGCTTAGCTGTTCAGGGCGAAAAATATGCTATCAGGATCGTTGGGACCATTCTACAAGAAGATGATTTGCATAGTAATTAAGACAGGTTCAGTAGGTTTAATTATAATAATATTTTAATTTTTTTGAATAAAAGAAGTGTTTCTATTATCCTTAAAATATAAATAATCAATCTATAATGGATCTATTGGTATGGTATTGGATGAACTTCGAAACGTCTCAATTTTTTTTTCTAAAAGTTAAGCTAAGTTTTTGTTTAACTTTCAAAAATAAATTGTACTTTAGTACAATAATAATTATTCTGACTTGACTAAAAACAATCATGTTTTTTAAAATAAATATTATGTAGTTAATGTAAATAAATCACAACCTTAAGGAATACGATGCATATGTATATACAAACTGAGAGAACCTCACTTAGTTTGCTACAGGTATTTAATTCAAATTAGGCTTTTGCTTTAATTGCTTAGGAAAGCTGCCCCCTTTCTATTCACATTCTAATGAATCCGAGTGTCAACGTAGTCGTACACTTTTCAAAGTGCATTTCTATTGAGGGGGACTTTAATCAAACGCAATGTGGAGTGTTTTCCAACAGCGATCACTGTGTTTTTTCAAACAAACATTTCTATGGAAGTTGTGTACACAGAACTGATACACAGTGTCCTCGTGTCGTAGGATTAGTGACACTTTACGAGTGCCACTGAGAATACTCGGCGCTGTAATTAAACCGCAGTTTGTGGAAATGTCGTGTCATAAATGGAAAATGTTGGTGCTCTTACGATAATGAAGAGTTTGAGTTTTCACCTAAGTGTATTAAGTGTAGTGTGTAGTGTGTAAGTGTGTAGTGTGTGTGTATTGTGTGCAGTGTGTAAGTGTAAGTGTATCACAGAAATCATACTAATATTATAAACTAGCTAATGCCCGCGACTTCGTCCGCGTGTATTAGCCGTAATCCATAACAGAATGGATATTATTAGTATGGATAATGTGCTTATAATTAAAATTTGCTACCTACATGTTGAATCAAGAACTGGCTATCCTATTTCATTTCATTTCATTTATTTATTTATTGCATCATTGTAAGTAACACAAAGATGTTACATAAAGATGGTACATATTACAATCCTAGCTAGATTAAATTAAATTAGATATAAATAATGTAATGTCCTCCCGACCGAATTTCGGCCACGGCGGCCAATCTCCAGAGAGATTAGCCATCTTTGCGGGAGATATTATCACACGAGTATATATCCGATCAGAGGGGAAGCTTCCTAATAAAGTCGAAAATGTATACCTATTCTGCTAGGGTTGTCACCTGATGCATGTCAACAATTTAAGGAAAAATAAAAATATTATACATCGACTTAGACATCGACAATCGACAATCGACATCGATATCGACAATCGACATCGATATCGACAATCGACATCGATATCGACATCTACAACGACATCGATATAGACAATCGACATCGATATCGACAATTGACATCGATATCGACATTTGTATCGACCATCGACATCGATATCGTCAATCGATATGAGTATCAACATCGATATCAACAATCGACATCGATATCGTCAATCGATATGAGTATCAACATCGATATCAACAATCGACATCGATATCGACAAACGACATCGACATCGATATCGTCAATCGATATGAGTATCAAAATCGATATCAACAATCGACAACGATATCGACCATCAAAATCGGCATTAATATCGATATCGACAATCGACATCGATGTCGACAATCGACATTCACCATATTATTTGACTTTTCTATGTCAAATATGGTGAAGCTGCTTTTAATATTCAAATTCTTTTGATTTATTGGTGTATTTAAATATATTCTTCCCGAACCCAACCTAACCTAAACCTTCCCGAAAGTAGGTAGGTACGTTAATTACACAAGTGAAAAAATCATAAAAATAGGTTCATTGGTTTCCGAGAAAATCGTTAACAAACCTACATACATACCTACATACGGGTCAAATCCTTTTGAAGTCGGTTAAAAATGTTGGTGGAGCCAGGGGTAAATAGGAAACCCCTGCCCGACGTTTACCCTATTTATCCCTGGGGTCGCAACTCGCAACTAGCAAAAAGTTCCTCCTACCTCTATACAAAGTTTTTCAAAATCGGTTGAAAAACTGGGCTGTTAAAGCGTAACAGACAGACAGACTGACACATTTTCGCATTTATAATTTGAGGGGTGGACAAAGTCACACATTTTAGCCATATTAGGTACTTCGGGTACCTATTCTACTATCTGAGCACTGTCTTCAAGTAGGTGAGACCGACAGGCTACATAGTACATACCTACCTGTCTAGCACGTCATTCTCACTTGAAGATCAATGTTATTACCTAGTTTTATTGTACAGGTACGCTAGGTACGTGTAAAAAGGTACTTACTTCTCTTTATCTCTCGGGTATGAAAAATAGGAAACATCCTTATTGTCTTTAGAGCTTTTCAAGCAAACTGTGCAAGTATTCGGCATTTTTGTTGAAACAGAACACTATATTTACATAAATAAATCTAAATAGTTTTATTTTTAATACAAAATCAGTAAAATTGTTCCTCAATTTATTTTCATTACTATTAATGAAAATAAATTGAGGAACAATTTCGTGATTGAACACGAAATTGTTTCTCAATTGTTGTGTATTTTCATTAAACGCACGACCGTCAGCCCTTGCGTTCTGACCCAGACATTGGTCTCGCTAACCCGGACATCGTGTCGGTGAATGTGTCGGTGAGAGCTCACGCACACATCGTTGCGCTATGTATGGGTGAAGTCGCCGCGAGCAGTTTGTATGAAGCTTCCTCTCTGTTCAGTTCTCTGTGATATTATAGTGCACAAGTGTGTGCGCATACACAGGTGCACTCTCTGTTCCTTTACTCTAATAGCCCGATGGGACGAAAAATCCGACACGACCTGAGAGAGATCAGGCGCAGTACCGACGGCTTAACGTGCTCTTCGAGGCACGGGGGTGAAACACCGCCAACTTCCTAAGTCTGGGCTAGTACTGAGAATTTCTTGTCAGAAAAACCCAATGCTTATTATGGGCTGACCCGGGACTCGAACCCGGGACCTCGTCGGCCGCAGTCGAACATAATAACCACTAGACCAACGAGGCAGTCAAATTAAATTAGATAAGAAGAGCATGAGATACTTAAATAAGTAAAATCCGAGCAGAATTTCGAGTAGAGTTATTAGCGCCGTTGAATTCGAAACAAAAATGGACTAGATACGTCGAGTCATTCGTTCAAAATGACAGACATTGTTCATACATCCTATACAATGGCCATTCATCTAGTTTTATTGTTTGTTTTCGTACGACGTATTAAAAACGACCAAATAAAAGTGTCACAATAAAAATCATACCTCCTGAGAGAGCCTCCTTCGGCAGCCAGATTTCGGCCTCGGCGGCCAATCTCAACGTAGATTAGCGATCTCTCTTTCTTATCAACCAATTGCGACTCACTACTGAGCTCGAATCTCCTCTCGGAATGAAAAGGGTTTGGCCATAGTCCACCACGCTGGCCAAGTGCGGATTTGCTGACTTCACACACCTTCAAGAACATTATGAAGAACTCTCGGGCGTGCTGGTTTCCTAACGATGTATTTTTTCACCGTTTGAAGCAAGTGATATTTAAATACTTAAAACGCACATAACTTCGAAAAGTTGGAGGTGCGTGTCCTGAGATCGAACCCGTGACCCCGTACTACCATTATACTCGTATATTAGCCATCTGCGCGGGAGATAGCACAAGATTAACACAAGTTTTTTTTTTTTTATCCACTACAAGTTAGCCCTTGACTGCGATCTCACCTGATGGTAAGTGATGATGCAGTCTAAGATGGTAGCGGGCTAACCTGTTAGGGGCATGGCAGTTAAATTAAACCAATACCCCTATTCGGTTTCTACACAGCATCGTACCGGAACGCTAAATCGCTTGGCGGCACGTCTTTGCCGGTAGGGTGGTAACTAGCCACGGCCGAAGCCTCCCACCAGGCCAGACCAGGAAAAATTCAGAAATTATAAATTCCCAAATTGACCCTGCCGGGGATCGAACCCGGGACCTCCGCACGTTAAGACAACAGCGCTACACACTGCGCCACGGAGGTCGTCAAAACAAGTGTTTGAGTAAACATACGTGCACTGTCTATTTCCTTACTCCATTAGCCCGATTGGATGGAAAATCCGACACGACCGGAGATAGATCAAGTGCAGGAGTCAGTACCGACAGTTTTATGGCCTCTACGAGCCACTAATACACTGCAAACATCCTGACTCCGGGCTAGTGCTGAGAATTTCTTGTCAGAAAAACCCAATATAGGTACTTAATTATTGATGTTGCACTTACTTAATGCGCAGTTATTATTTCATGTAGGACATTACTTGTGTCACATTAAGATAGTCAAGACTCAAGACTCTACCGACGGTTTGCGTTGGCATCCTTATGTGGTTGACGTCCAGTCAGCTCGAACGAAACGGTTCTGCTCTACGTTTCTGATTCGAACCGCCAGGATGTGGAATGCTCTTCCAGCACATGTATTCCCTGCCACGTATAACTTAAGTACCTTCAAGGCAAGAGTGAATAGGCATCTTCTAGGCGCGCGCGCTTCAACCTAGACCTCATCATTGCTTTGTATTCAGCGTGATTGTCGTCAATCGCAAGCCTATCTTGCAATAAAAAAAAACGGTTCGGAAAGGTGATTTGACTGAGAAGAGCCGGCAAGAAACTCAGTAGTTGCTCGTTTCATAAAAAGAAAAATGTTACAATATATAAACAATACACAACACATACGTTACGTAACAAGTATTAAAACGTTAACGTTAAACATGCTAACCATGCATGCATGCATACAGCATGGCGGGAAATTTTTGATAGGCTGAGGAAGAAACGAATCGATGCATGGCCGCATAGACGCAGCGTCCGTCGTCCTTATGTACCATTAAAATCCATATTATATAAATGCTGAATTGTCTGTCAGTTTGTCTGTCGGTCTGCCTATCTGTCTATCTGCTACGCTTTCACGGCTCATCTTTTCAACCGATTTTGATGAAATTTGGTATTTGGTAGAGAAAAGTTGTATTCCGGGAAAAAAAAACTCACGCCGGCAAAGTCGTGAGCATTATCTAGTCCTTGATAAATCGTCTTCTGCGCAGGTATGAAGTCCACGATCTATTAACGTGAAACGTACTATAAAATAAAGCGCGTGGTGTCGGCGGTAAAATGAAACGTAATGCCATCATAAACCCGATTGGGCGATAATAATTACTTTATGGACTCACTGGATATGGCGCTATGAATGTGTAGTGTCACGATATGCTGAGAATAATAGCGTAATAAACATTCATTGGCATCTCGATCCGTAGATTGTTTTTTTTTCTTGTCATTAGTATACCAAGTACCCATGCCCATAACAGGTTAGCCCGCTACCATCTTAGACTGCATCTTCTCTTAACATCAAGTGTGATCGCAGTCAAGGGCTAACTTGTAGTGGATAAAAAAAAGAAAAGTATGATAGCAAATACTATTCCATCGGTTCTTAGTCCGTTTTCCTTTAAGACAATGACAGCGAGGGAATGTAACGCAATTAGGAGATTTTTGGTGTGGCAACACCCGGGTGAACAGCTGTTTAAATTTGTCCCGATTTAAATTTATCTTTTATTTATTATTTAGACGCTTAATTTACAGCCTATTTTTAATAAAAATTAATTATTTATGTTACAAAAAGTGTTTTTGAAAGATATTTTAATAGTTCGAGTGCCTAATATGTTTTCTATTACGTGTAAAATTAACAACGGTTATAGGTTAGTACCTACAAACTTGGCGTAACTTTAATCCTGTGTTTTTTGTGTTTGTATTGCGTATTGCTGGATGTTTTAATATTAAACATCTAAGCAGTATATGCGTAATCGGTATTTGTGTTTGCAATTGTTCGTTAATCCCACAATACGACACAATTGCAATCTCAAGATACAACTGTCATCTCGCATTCTGGGGTCATTGCTCTTTACTGTAATTACTTATTTTGCATTTGATCTGCAATATGATGACCCGCAGAGCTTTGGCACGCCAGGAAGAATCTAAACTTCAGCTGGCTTTAAAGGAATTAAAGGTTAGTAAAGAGTTATGTGCCCAATTGAATAGCGAAAGACATGACAATGAAAAAGAACTATTAGGTATGTTAAAAAGTAATGAAAAGTTGAAATCTGAGTTATCGGCGTTACATATACGGTACGACGACGTAGTCGAACAGCGTGACCGCCTTCAGGAGCTCGTGGATAGGTTTGATGAGTGCCGGGCTGAGTACGAGGCCACACTTAACCAGATCTCTGCACTGCACCAGCAGCTGGATGAGGCTCACGACAAGATCTCCGAGTTGGAAACAGCTGCACAGAACACCACAGCACAGCACACCCAGAGTCTCTTCGAGGAATTAGTTGGTAGCGCCCCACAGTTGGTTACTGCTACAACGGATGAGCCCACTTTCTGTACTGACCATCCAATACCACAGGTCAATTATACAAACCCTTCAAAGGTTTATCCCTGTAGCAGTAAAAAACTAAAGAAATATGTAAAAATAAACCGATATATTAGGAAAACTCAAAAGTTAATAAATAAACATAATTATTCATTTAAAACATTGAAGCCAAAAAAGGATAGGTTAGAATTACTAGGCAAAATTAAGATGTGTACAGATGAACTAAAAATTTGTAAATTAAACTATGAATCAGACACACACATCCTAGAGGTTCAAATAGCCAGATTGCAGGCTTCTTTACGTTCACTTTCTGCTAAGTATGTCTCATGTCAAAAAAATATGATGTCTGAGTATACACAGACTACAGATGAGCTTGACCAGCTAACTGGTATTAAGAGTAATAACTCCTCTCAAAAAAAGTGTACTGATGATGGTGCCGGTCATCCACAGTCTGTGTCTACAGCGTCATCACCCTCAAAGTTGAGGAAGGTGTGTGTCGGGTTCCCTAAACAAAATACCAATAGTTCCTTTACTCACACAAAACCAAGCACATGCAATACAAAAACATTTATGTATAGCGATGGAATTGGTAGTAGTATGGGCATTCTACTTCATTCACATCTACAGGGACATACGGTTTTGAATTGCTGTTCACCTAACGCCGGACTAATTTCTATAGTCAGGTCAATTTATAGAAATAGAAATAGTTTTGATCAGAACACAAACTTAGTCATCTTTGTCGCTAGCAGAGGGACAGTTAACGAATATGAATTGAAAAAATGTTATCAAACTTTGGAAAAATTAAATGTTAATAATATTGTAATATATACCTTCCCTTACTGCGACACTTTGCCACACCAAGAGAATACCTATAGATATAAGTTAAATATGACATTGTACAATTTATGTACCTATAATAATAAATTTAAAGTTGTTGACATAAGTACCCAGTGTGGTAAAGTTTATTATGACTTGGATCAAGATAGGTATAAACTATCTTGTTATTCTAAAAGACAGATAGCTATTTCGCTATCATATTTTTTTCAAACATTAGCCAAAAATGTGGCTAAACAAGCTGCTTCTATTGAGCAGTGTTTTATTTCTGACATTTTGGATGTAAATCCAAGTAACCTTAGTTTAAACTAGATAAGAAGACAATGGAGGATTCCTCTTGCTTGAAAATCTCAAGTTGTAATAAGGCTTTGCACACACTAAACGCAAAGCAAACAAAAAATAAAAAATCTAATAACATCAACCTGGTTCACCAAAACATTCAATGTATTAAAGGGAAGGATTTAGAGATTGAATTGTTTTTAAATAATTTCAATATTGATATTTTATGTGTAACTGAACATTGGTTAAAAAACCATGAGTACATGTTCAATTTTAGTGATCACCAGGTTGGTAGTTCGTTCACCAGATCTAATGCTATCCATGGTGGCTCGTTAATTTTGTTAAATAAAAAACTTAAATTTAAAAACCGAATTGATATTGTGAGCCTGTCTGTTGAGCGAACAATAGAACTATCCTCAGTCGAATTGGAACAATTCATCGTTGTGTCTGTATACAGACCACCCTTGTCTAACTTTGAACTTTTTGAAAAGGTAATGGATGAAGTACTTTTTAAACTCTCAAAATCAAACAAAAAGCTTATTGTGTGCGGAGACTTTAATGTAAATATTTTGGAAAACAGCCCTGTAAGTGGCAAGTTATTGAATCTGTTCAAATCCTATAACTTATCCAATATGTTTATGGAGCCAACTAGAATAACTGCAACTAGTGCCACATGCATAGACAATATTTTTACAAATATTACACCTGTTTATAAAAACATTATTAGTAAATTAGATTCAGATCACTGTGGACAATTAATTCAGTTTGAAAATTTGAAGAAAAATGTTTTAAAGCGTAGAATAACTTTTGTGCCAGTAACGTTGGACCGCATTGAAAAAATGCGAACAAGTCTTACAAAGGAACTCCCTTTTTTACCAAATGGGTTGAGTCCTAATGAAATGTACACCATATTCTTTAACACTTTCAGTGAAATATTCAAGTCAATATTCACCAGCAGAACGGTCTTAACTACTGATGCAAACGTTTTTAGTGAATGGGCAACAAATGAATTACACAGAAATAGGCAAAAATTATATGAATTGTATGCAGAGCGACAGTATGATACTAGTGATGAGTTCAAGGAGCATGTTCAACTATTTTCCAGGAAGTTTAAAAGAGATTGCATTGTGGCTAAATCTAAACATATTCAAACTAAGATAAAAAATAGCTCCAACGTAATCAAAACTACTTGGAACATAGTGAATGAAGAAACAGGAAGAGCAACACCGAAAAATTTTGAATTTAAACTTAATGTCGGTAATACATCTGTGACTTCGGACTCCGAAGTTGCTTCAGTTTTTGAAGGCTTCTTTACGGATATTCCTGTTTCTACCACAGAATCGTTGAACTCCTCACCAAATGCAGCTCTTACTTTACTGGAGGATAACGTGCCTGAATGTAATAACGTTTTTAAATTCTGTCACGTTAACTGCTCTGACGTTATTAAAGCATTCAAATTAATTAACATTAAGAAAACAAATGATTTGTGGGGCATTTCCGTTAACGTTGTAAAATCATTGATTGATATCGTTGCACCCGAGTTAGCATTAATATTTAATAATTGTATTGATAGTGGCGAGTTTCCTGACTTAATGAAGCATAGCAAAATAATTCCTCTATTCAAATCAGGTAGTACCAGTGACCCCACTAACTTTAGACCTATATCTGTACTACCCACTTTCAGTAAAATATTTGAAAAATTAATACTAATTCAATTGCTTAAACATTTTGGTAACAATGACTTATTACATAGTAAACAGTTTGGATTTACACGCGGTCGCTCAACAATCGACGCTGGTGTTGAGTTAATTCAAAACATATTCGAAGCCTGGGAGGAGTCACGTGATGCACTTGGCGTTTTCTGTGATTTATCCAAGGCTTTTGATTGTGTTGATCACGAAACATTAGTCAGGAAATTGCACCATTATGGAATTAGGGGTGTAGCACTGGATATGATGAAATCCTACTTAAAAAACAGGATACAAAAGGTAGAGGTCAATGGAAAGCGGTCTTCCGGATCGATTGTAAAAATGGGGGTTCCGCAAGGTTCAATTTTAGGGCCTTTTCTGTTCCTCATTTACATCAATGATCTTCCTTATCTCGCTAAGGATAATCATGGGATAGTATTGTTTGCTGATGATACATCACTTTTGTTTAAAATTAATCGTTACGAAGCAACTCCTGACGAAGTAAACAATTCTCTCACTAAAGTGGTACAGTGGTTTGAAGCGAATAACCTACTTCTTAATGGAAAAAAGACAAAGTGTATTAAATTTACATTACCTAATGTCAAACAGGTAAAAACCACTGTACAACTTGATCATGAGGAATTAGATTTAGTGGATACCGCTGTTTTTCTCGGAATAACGTTGGATGCTAAACTCCAATGGGGCCCTCATATAGATGACTTGTCGAACAGACTCAGTTCTGCTGCATATGCGGTTAAAAAGATTCGCCAGTTGACAGACTTAGAAACTGCGAGATTAGTATATTTTGGTTACTTTCACAGCATTATGTCATATGGCATATTATTATGGGGTAATGCTGCTGATATTCATTCTGTTTTCGTGCTGCAGAAAAGGGCTGTTCGTGCCATTTACAACATGGGACCTAGAGAGTCCCTAAGAACTAAATTCAAAGAAGTTAAAATTATGACAGTCCACAACCAATACATATTTGAAAATTTAGTATATGTGCATAAAAACATGCATAAATTCAAGAAAAAAAGTGACTGTCATAATGTTAATACAAGAAATAAGAATAAAATTGTTGTGCCCTCTTCTAGACTTTGTAAAATTAGTAATTCATTTGTCGGTAGCAGTATACGTTTTTATAATAAACTCCCAGAAGACATATTGGAGATGTCTCTCAACAAGTTCAAAGTTTTTGTAAAACGGAAACTAATTGAAAAGTCATATTATAGTGTAAAGGATTATTTGAATGATAGGCAACCATGGGTATGAATTGTTCCAGCGGCTAATTATGTTATATTAAAAATATAATTTAGTAATTTACTATATTTGTGAGATGGTGATAATAAAAAAAAAAAAACCCCCGGCTGAGTTTGTTGTGGGCTCTTCTCAGATCAGGGCGCGTTTGGAACCCTCGTAGCTTTAGTCTTAAGATACCGTTGTTAATTATCACCATCAATTCTTATTCTTTATAAACATGACGTTCAGAAGGTGTACTTTGTAGGTACCAATTTTGAATAAAGATGATTTGATTTGATTTGATTTGATTTGATTAGTTGTTTATTATTTTATAGGTACGTTGGATTCCTTATGTGGTTGACTTCCAATCTGCTCGAACGGTTTTGCTCTATATTTCTGATACGAACCGCTAAGGTGTGGAATGCCCTTCCAGCGGATGTATATTCCGCCACGTATAACTTAAGTGCATCATAGCTCAAGCAGTGAAGCTCGCTCGAACCCAGACCTTATTTTTGCTTAGAATTAAGCATGATTATCGTACAGCGCCAGCTCATTCTGCAATTTAAAAAAAAATTACCGAGAGTGAAGACAGACATGTATCTGAAAATAAAGAAAAAAGCACATTACGTAACATTTTCCTGCGATAACTTTCTCACGTTTCCAAAAGGAAAAATAGGTTCATATTTGTAAAGGCAGCTCTTTAAAAAAACAACAGAACGCCAGGTGAGGAAAATACAAACCGCTCCTGAGAGCTTTTCATAAAAACGGTGCCATTAAAAAAAGAAATCTTTGTATCAATTTAGAACAAAGGGGTTCAAAAGGTTTTTTATATTATTTTGTAAGACAAGGGACTTTTATGGTACTTAGTTAAATACTTGACACGGCTTAATTATTTATGAGAACCCAAGCTTTTTATGCTAAGCTTTTTTAAATCTTTTGGTAGGCTGCCGTATAGAAACCGAAATTGGGATGTTTGCCGCGTCAAAAATTAATTCTTTTTTTAAGGTTAAATTATTGGGTTTTCCAAGAGTCTTCCTTTTGGCTTCGCTGTAGTCGGATGAAAATAACGGACTTTAATAAAACTTTTATGACCTCCTTCAGGGGTGGATATTCCAAAAATCATTGGAAGTGCGTGCCTACGTAACGGTTTTCCAAGAGACTTCTTTTTGGTTTCGATGTAGTTGGATAAAAATGTTGAACTTTTATGACCTCGTTTTGGGGTGTATGTTTCAAAAATCACTGGAAGTGCGTGCCTACGTAACGGGTTTTCCAAGAGACTTCCTTCGCTGTAGTCGGATAAAAATGACGGACTTTTATAAAACTTTTATGACCTCCTTTAGGGCCACCCCTAAACACATCCACATGTTCCGAAAATCCATTGTAAGTGCCTACGTCATAATAAAAGGAACCTACTATCAAAATTTTATGTTCCTAACCCCAGCTTTGTATCGATACTAAAGTTTCAAATTATAATTTTCAAAAAATATTCAATGTACAAGACTAATTATGTATAGTAATATTAAATAAGTATAATATAAGTACTTATATTATAAAGGTGTGGATTGGCGAAAGCTTCGATGGATGGATGTATGGATGGATGTATGTTACTCAATCACGAAAGAACGGCTGAACGGATCTGGATGAAATTTTGCACAGAGATGTATTATTGTCTGGCATAACACAAAGGCTACTTTAACTTTCCCAGAAAATTAAAAAGTTCCCGCTATAACCATAAAACCTCAATCCACGCGGAAGAAGTCGCGGACATCAGCTAGTGTATTATATTATTATTGTCTAGTTTATTATTTTAATATAATTATGACGTAGGTATAGACTGTAGGTAGAAGACGCAGGAAAGTGATTTCTTACAAGTTACTCATTTAGCAAATACCTCAATTATGAGTCTTTATAATAATATAGTCGACTATTTCTAAGCTAGCTTAGTCTTTAGCAGAGTCTAGAACTCACAAAATGTTAGAAACTTGGGAAGTTTGCACAAGTAACTGTGTATCGAAGTACTCAGCTCGAGTAAGCAACTGCAAGTGGCTCTTCCACGTGAAATTAGTTGCAAACACTGGAAAAGTTTAATGCACTTGACAATCTTGAAGTGAAATTAGTGGCATGGAAAGGAAATAGTTATTTGTGTTACATGGGGCCAAAGAAAATTTTTGTTCCCCGAGGGCGCTATTTTGAATTCAGAGCGTAGCGAGGAATTCAATATACGCCGCCCGAGAACAAAAAATTTGGCCCCGAGTGACACACACTATTTTTCATCATTACGTATGAGAAAAAGCTAGGAGTATCAACCTACTATGTATGGACATTACCTATACGCTTAAGCACCAATCAGAAGATACTCCTATCAACCTTCTATGTAATTGTATAGACATTATTTAGACGTATATTTAAAGTTTAAATAAAATGTAAAGACGTATATCCGATCAACAAATTGATCATGTGACTTCGGACCAATCAGAACAGAGAAATGCAAAGTCGTATATCCGATCAACAAATTGATGACGTGACTTTAGACCAATCAGAAGAGAGAAATGAGAAGTCCTATGGACCTACAAGTTACACATTGCTCCCGCTATCCTCTGAAGCCAATATGCGTTTTTCGAATAGGTATGATGAAAAAGATTTTCTTTGGTTGTCTTGATTCGAAATTATTTGTTTTAATTGGCTATAGATTAATTAATATGGCTGCGATTAATAATGAGAAATCTGTCGATAAGTTGCGTAGCAAAGTTGTTACAATATGTCGAATATTTGACACTTAACAACTTTGCTGAGTAGGTACCTACTGATCGACAGATTACAGATAGATTGTTTTTATTTTAATTTAAGTCGTACATTGATGTCGTTCATTGATTATAGTGGCTGTTATATTAGTTTAACTAACCCTAATCGCCTTCTACACGGCATTGCATCGTAACGCTAAACCGCTTGGCGGTAATCTTTGGCGGATGGGGTGGTAACTAGCCACGGC
Source organism: Erebia ligea (assembly GCA_917051295.2). Taxonomy (NCBI): domain Eukaryota; kingdom Metazoa; phylum Arthropoda; class Insecta; order Lepidoptera; family Nymphalidae; genus Erebia; species Erebia ligea. Next base: position 9,569,482 of record OU785241.1, read on the forward strand.
CGAAGCCTCCCAGGCCTGACCGCAGAAATTATAAATTACCAAGTTAACCCTGCCGGGGATCTAACCAGGCACCTCCCACTTGTAAGACCACAGCGATCAACACTGCGCCAGCGAGGTTATCAGAAAGTAATCAATTACGCTTAATATAGATCTTACTCGTATTCTCAAGTACGGTTTAAAAGAATGCTAGGAACTCGAGCCAAGGACAATAAAACGACTAGAGAGCTATCCTTGGGCCCATCGATTGACATCGCATCGCATCGTTGCAGGCTCGAAGAAATTTCATTACGCGGCGTTCCACATAGCAAGCAATATTTTCCCTTCTAAGTTATACCACAGAATAGATCATAATAGTACGTTAAGTTATACTTACCACATAATAGGTATTAAGTCATAGATTTAAGATTGGTCTCCGCTGCACTACGGAGACCAATCCTAAATCTATGGTAATAGTATGGTCATAGGCTATATCTATTTTCAGGACTAACTGACCCGCCCCGGCTTTGCTTGGGTAGAATTTTTGACCATAGACTGCATGTGCATACACGAGAATAGCATGACATACAATGTGACATTTTGTTTTAATTAATGTATAAGTATATTTAGTAATGTATAAGTCTATGCCTTTTACGTTTATTTTAATTTATATTCTAATTTTTTATTTATTAAAAGTAGCAAGTTTAAGAAGTAGCAAGTAAAGTAACGGCGTAAAGTTATTACGCCGTTTTTAGTGCAATGATGTTCGCGTATGCCGCGTCTATTTGTAATAAGTTGTTGATGGTAGTAGGGCCACAGTACCTACCTAACAAATAGAGTAACATTTTCACCGTCCGCCTACAAAGGAACCTTCTACAAATAATGTGGGGAAACACCATTAGGGGTTTATGACGTCATAAAAATTCTACATTGTGTGAAAAGTATGGCGCGTAAAAAGTTGGCTTGCGCTATTTGAAGGTAGAGTGGGCGAGTTATACCTACACTAGATTCTGACCGCTGACGACCTCCCTGGTGCAGTGATGAGCGCTGTGGTCTTAAAAGTAGGATGCCCCGGGTTTGATCCCGGCAGGGTCAATTTGGGAATTTACCAGCTTTTAAGTTGCATCATTACTTACCACCGGATAAGATCGCAGCGAAGGGATAACTTGTAGAGGAATAAAATGGATGGTTCCATTACTATTCTTAACAAATATCTTTTTTTACAAACAACAAAATGTAAAAAAACATCTGCAAATATTATATTATTATTATATTATAGACATAATCATTACTATTGCCGATATGTCTTGTTTTTGGAAAAATTTAAATTTCGAGCGATTTCCTTAATTTTATTTAAAAATTTTGTTTTATTACATTGTATTATATTGTCAGTTTCTAAAAGAACATGTCCAACATAGTGTTTATTAGGTATGCCATATTCTTTACACCTGTGTATTTATGTAGCAAGCGTAGGATTAGCCTGATTAATTACAGTATCAATTTCATTGTTTCCCACAAAAAAGATTTATTATTCAATTTACTCAGTCTCCCCCATAAAACGTTAGTAATTAGAGCCGAGGCGGAAATGTTTTGGCGGCAACTTTGAGTCGCCGGCAAAGTAGGCCAGTACCATTACCACAAGTTTTAAAATCACACTTACGTTGATCGTTGAGCCCTTGTCAAGGTTTGCGATGATATCCGTTATGCTGTTGATAATAAACTTCTTACTGTAATTGTACTTTTAGATTTCAGTAACGCCTTTAACACCGTAGACCTTGATTTACTTTTGGCTATATTGAAATCAATTAATATTTCATCAATTGCTACTAACTGGTTTCAGTCATATTTGTGTCATCGTCAGCAGTGCGTTCGTTCAGATGATAAGTTATCGTCGCTTATTCCTCTCAAATCTGGTGTGCCGCAGGGTGGTGTTCTCTCTCCTCTTCTCTTCTCTATTTATATAAACTCTATTTCTTCAGTAATTTCTTCATCTTATCATTTATATGCTGATGATTTACAGGTTTATGTATCAGCACCCTATGATGACCTTGCTGTAGTTATTGATTCCCTTAATGCTGATTTGAATAAGATTAGCGCTTGGTGTCGATCTTATGGTCTCTTGATAAATCCGAGTAAGTCACAGGTAACTATTATGGGTAGCAAATATTACCTATCCTTACTTTCTTATAATAGTATACCACCTGTTGTCTTAGATGGAACAGCTATACCTTATACTAGTACAGTCAAGAATCTTGGCCTTATTCTTGATAGTACTTTATCTTGGGTTCCACAAGTTACGGAGCTAAGTCGCAAAATCTTTGCTGCTATTGGGTGCTTACGACGGTGGAAACATTTTTTACCGATTAGAACTAAAATCCTTTTAGCTAGTACTCTGCTTTTACCCATTTTAGATTATGCGGAAGTTTGTTACTTGGATTTATCTGAGACCATGCTCAATAAACTTGACAGGCTGCAAAATGTTTGTATACGTTTTATTTTTGGCTTACGTAAGTATGACCATGTATCTGCCTTTCGTGCTCAGTTAAAGTGGCTGCCAATTCGTTCACGTAGAAACTTACATGCTCTTTCTCTCTTGTACTCGATATTATATTATCCTCAAACTCCACCTTACTTAAAAGAGCGGTTCCAATTTCTTGGCAGCAACGACTTGTCTATTTATTTGCGGTCTAAAGATGACAACAGGTTGAGAATACCATCTAGTCATACGGAGGTATATGGGAATTCCTTTACAGTAAAGACGGTTAAGCTTTGGAATGTCCTACCGAATGACATTAGACAATCGAAATCTATAAATATATTCAAGAATCGTTTAAAAGATTATTACTTATCTAGTACTAGTATGCTATAGAATATTTAAGTATTGTATATGTAGGTTTATAGGTATAATATATTTATGTTTATATGTATTTATTAAATTATTTATGTATTATTGGTATGTAAAGTTTATGTAGTATATTGTATAGCAGTCTATATTGTTGCACTATCCCGCTCCTGTCATAAAGGTTCTTAATTAGTGGGTTGTCTGGAGGAGATCACTTTTAGTGATAAGACCGCCCTTGCGCACTTTGTTTTGTTTTGTTTTATTTTTAATGTGTTTTTTATGTCTTGTGTAGCAATAAAGAGTTTATCTATCTATCTATCTATCTATCGTTTTCGAGCCTTCGAACACATTAGCGTCAAAGTAACATGGTTCAAAAGCTCTTGATTTAAATGTCACAAATTCAGTACAACCGATTAAATTTCGACACGTTTCCGTTTGGAGCGCTGGCTGTGAATGCAATACCAAAACTCTTAAAGATTGTTGGTTTAAAAGAAGTCTTTTTTTAAATTTCAAAATAGGCTTGCGCTTGACGACAGTCGTGCTTAGTGCAAAGCAATGATAAGGTCTAGGTTCGAACACGCTTGCCTAGATGCCTATTAACTCTTTCCTTGAAGGTACTTAAGTTATAAGTTGCAGGGATCACGTGCGCTGTAAAGGAGTTCCATTTTACTTTGACGCCAGTGCGTTCGAACGTCGAATGCGATCAAAGTCGGTGTGATTTAAAAACTTGTGGTAAGGGTGCTGTTCAAATAACCCATCAAAGGGCCACCTCATTAACTGTAACAATATTTACCTATTTATTTCGGAGGTAAATTTCGATAGGAAAATACGTACTTAAATGTCTATTTTATGTAGGTAATAAAAACAGTCGTTCACTCTAATTATTTAATTTTCCATTTAGCATACACTTTTGTTCCCGTTACAGAAGACTCATTAAACTTTTTAAAGGGAAATCTGATAGTCAAATTGTATACCTACGTAGCTCTGGACTTGGGGCTCTACATAAAAATAATCTTCCAAGATTCAAGATTCAAGCTTCATTTATTGCGAATTTGGGTTTTCATTAGGTTTTAATGTGTACATACAAATACCTTAAATATACGGCATGCAATATTATAAAGCAGATACATAATGTTTCTTTAATACAGCGTTATTTTAATCTATCTTGCAACAAAACAGTTCAAAATAGATGATGCGCGCGACTTTGTCCGTGTTGATAAGGTTTTTTATGCCGACGGGAACCCCTTAATTTTCCGTGTTAAAAAAGCCTATGTCCTTCACCGGGATGCAACCTATCTCTATACCAAAGGACTTGTCCAAAATTGGGCCTTGAACATGAACCAAGATGATTTTAATACACGTGAATAGAGATCCTAAAATATGGCTTTTAGAATTATTTACACATTTTTAAAGGACCCCAATTTGGAGAAAAATATATTTTTATTTTGTGGCTTTTTTAGATCTTTGTCTGAATTTTATCAACAGTAAAAAAAAAACTTGTTTTTTTTTGTCACGTATGTCATTGGGTGATTGTCAAATGTCACTGTCAGTTTTGTTTATCCTAATTTATTGGTGATTTATTGTTGTCTAATAATTATTTTACGAATGTCTCAAATACTAAATTATTATTTATTAATCTTATAATGTTGTATGTACTACCTATGTAGTGGAAAATGGGTAGTTTATCGAAATGGAATGTTAATAATCACAATTAATGCGCATTACCCAAGTTTTAGTGTTGCCATCCATCGAAAAATATTTTCTACAAACGATATTTTTCATAATTAATTTTTAAAAAAACGGGGTTTTCTAAAATTATTATTTAAATGGCGTTTAATGTTATATTTTTTTCTCTTTCACGTGATGGCAGTTTGGTTCTGGTTCATTGACACTCAGAATAAAAAACCACCCTCCATACTGAACTGGGACATGTCCTTTGATCAAAATCGGTTTAAAAGATGTGCCGTCAAAGCATAGCAGACGGACAGACAGACAGACACACTTTCGTTTTTATAATTTTAGTATGGATAAACAAAACGGTTGGATTTAATAAACCCATGAAAGATTTAATCAAGTGAAAATTTAATAAGGACCTGAGTGAAATTCGTTACGCGAAACGCCGGAATGTACAAATTAATTTAATAAATATTTTAACAACAAAAAGATGGAAACAAATTCATAAAAAAATGGTTGTCTGGCAAATTTTGCAGCTACAATTCTTAAGCATAATTCTGAGTATCTAAGCGTAGAACGAAGCTATCATTCTTAGCGTTCCGTATGGAAATGGATGCACGCGTACTTTTTGTCTGCCTATTAAAAGTTTTTTACCCGTAGTGTGTTTTCGCCTTAAGCAACTAATTTTGCGCGCAAGTTTTATGTCAGAATCGTTGCTACAATCTATACTAATATGATAAATGCGAAAGTTTGGATGGATGGATGTATGGATGGATGGATGGCTGGATGGATGGATGGATGTTTGTTACTAAATCACGTCAGACCGGCTGAACGGATCTGGATAACATTTGGTACAGTTTTAGTCTGGAATAGCACATAGGCTACCCTTTATCCTGGAAAATGAAAGAGTTCCCGCGGGACCCAAAAAACCACGCGGACGAAGTCGCGAGCATCAGCTAGTACGATATCAAAACGACTAAGTGAGGTCAAATTTATTTTTTTGTAAGACTTACGTACCGAATGTAATATTGTAAATTACATTCATTAATTACCTATTCTATATTTTATTCCCGTAGGAACTAAATTGAAGTAAATTTATTTTTTTGTAAGACTTACGTACCGAATGTAATATTGTAAATTACATTCATTAATTACCTATTCTATATTTTATTCCCGTAGGAACTAAATTGAAGTAAATTTATTTTTTTGTAAGACTTACGTACCGAATGTAATATTGTAAATTACATTCATTAATTACCTATTCTATATTTTATTCCCGTAGGAACTAAATTGAAGTACATACAAGTATCATATTATGTTCTTCCCTGGGATACAAGTTTACAACCTATCTCTATAACTAATTTCATCTAAATCGAATAAAAGGATAGGCCGCGAAAGCTTAGCAGATAGACAGACACACTTTCGTATTTATAATATTAGTATGGATTTCAGTACACTCTAACATTTTAAAACATCGCAGTGTTCTCTAATGAATACTAAAGTATGAATTAATATAAATAATCAAATAATCTCGTTTTTATGTACGAAATTATAAGACCAGAGCATCGATTTACCAACTAAGGATACAAGTGATACAACATTACCTACAAATTAATACTCAAAAAGCGTCCACAATCGCTTATACAAACACAGCTATAGATAATATAGACTGAGACACCACAAACGGTTCACAAAAACCAACCATATATCTTAATATTTAGGGTTCAATTTTGTAATAACAATTCGACACATACGACATTTTGTCGCCTAGTGTACTCATGCGCGACTGAGGCGAAAATTGTTCACAATATCTATTTGTGCACAATTTGACCGTGCCGTTTTTTGCGTTTCGATGGTGCGTCTAAGGTATTGGTAAGTCAATGGACCAGAGTCTTAATTATTGTCTAAGCAAATCGTAACCATTTGACGGCTTAGAACGTAGATATTACTCGAACTGTTCAGGCAGTTCACACATGCTTTTGGACATGCAGGCATCTATGAACTCCTTAAACAGGTCGAATTATCCGTTCGACAAACGATTACGATTCCGATTTCCTTACACAATCGGGGGGCTGTACTTAGTTGAACCGCAAATTGCTTTTTCGCATGTCCCCGAGCAATATTACGAGTGCTAAAAACTTCGGATTTACGTTCAATGTTGTTGTCTTAAGGATAATAAGTGTGTATAATGTAATTTTGCTCGTCATTTTGGTTATTATGTTTCACAGTTTTTTTTTTATCCACCACAATTTAGCCCTTGACAGGACTGGCTAACCTGTTATGGGCATGGCAGTTATATATTAAACCCGTACCCCTATTCGGTTTCTACACGGCATCGTACCGGAACGCTAAATCGCTTGGCGGCACGTCTTTGCCGGTAGGGTGGTAACTAGCCACGGCCGAAGCCTCCCAATAGGCCAGACCAGGGAAAATTCAGAAATTATAAATTCCCAAATTGACCCTGCCGGTGATCGCACCCGGGACCTCCGCACGTTAAGACAACAGCGCTACACTCTGCGCCACTGAGGTCGTCAGTTCACTAAACATTCATTTTTAGATTAGCTTTTACCCATACCTTTCCGCGTGGATTCAGGTTTTTTAAAGATCCTATTGGAATGTCTTGGATAAAAGAGAGTACACCTACAATATGCATACCGCTGCTAACTGTAGCATCGTAGCGCTCAAACGGATGGACCGATTTCGTGTTTTAGAATAATTATAATCCTTATTTTAGGAACGTCTTCGTGACATTGAACTGTCATTTTGAGTAATATTGAGTAAAGACGTATTGCTTTAAGCGTTGGCACTTGCCAGTATGACCCAAGATTGCAATACGCAACGCGTCGCGCCTGTCTGTTTGTCTGCTACGCTTTAACGGCCTATCTTTTCAATCAATTTTGACCAAATTTGGTAAAGAGATAGGTTGTATCCCGGGAAAAGACTTAGGCTTTTTATCCCGGAAAATTAAAGAGCTCTCGAATCAATAAATCAAAAAACTGTAATTCACGCGGGCAAAGTCATCTATAGTAAGATATTAAAACCTTTGTTTGTCGGTTGCCGAATTGACATACAAAGCCAATATTCTTCTTCTTTTTTGGTTTTTGGCTTTTATAAAGCCAATATTAAAATCCACAAAACAAATGAAAATCAGATTCATAACTCCGTGACACAGACAGACAGACAAATATCAATTAATTCAACCAATTAATCACTACTTACTCTTTTCTTGACTGAAAAATAGTTTCTGACTCACAACTTCTAATACTTAATATTAATTTATGGCCGCAACTTTTTATTCTTGAAAAAGTGTCACGAGGAAGTTCACTTCATGAATTTTAATGAAGCTCCATATTTCATCCGCGCGAAGTAAGTATTCATCCTTAATGGATCGGCCGCACCTACAAACTGTCTCTGCTAACTTTAATGGACTTTGCGATGTTCACAAAAATATATTAAACGAGTTAGATTTTCCATTCGAAAATTCTGTAGGTAATCTCCCTAAAAAGTAAAAGAGAAATTGAACTGATGAAATCGGTGCGTGGGCTGTTTCTCAAAATAATCAATGTAAGATTTTTTTTTACTGAGATTCAAAATATTTCTCTACTGCCTTATACATTCACATATTTAAACTAAAATCATTAAAATAATTTTGCGGAATGTTGAAAAACAAATTGTCTCAAAAAATCAACGGTCTCATCAAAAGTCTTTCTTCTAGAGCATCTAATTAAATGGTGGGAAAAAGAAAAAATCACATATAGCCGAAGCCACTGTGTAATAGCACAGTGGGTAACATACATACACACACACACTCAAATAACTCCCCCCTTTCAAAAGACCAGTGCATCATATTATTATCTACTTACGTTGATGCAAAAAAAAAAAATTGTTTTGGAATTTTATTATTGTTTTGGAAATAGGTAAACATTCGTAAGGCACTTTCCGCCCTGCATCCGATCCGAATCCAAGAATTCTCGATCCGAAGTAGCTGTATGAAGGTAGGTAGTTACTATTTGTATGAAGCGTTACGCACCAGGGGGTCTACTCTCTTGCTCTAAAACGAAACTTCGCAAACAAACGAACGAAATTTCGTTAACTCCTCTCCTACATAATATTATTATCTCTATGCTCCTCTCTATTTCGTTTTCGTACACGCAGACGAAGTACGGATCCATTGAAAATTTTCGTGACCGATTGGATTGAACGATTTTGTGTGGGTCTATTAACCGACTAATTACGTTCGTTTGCGAAGTTTCGTTTGAGAGAAAGAGAGTAGACCACCAGAACCGATTCCGAAAATCCGGATTCAGAGTGCAACCCCTCTCCTACAAATAGTAGGTATTCCGGATCGAGTATTCTCGGATTCGGACTGGATGCAGTGCGAAAAGAGCTTAAGTCTTTAACAACTTGTAATACAATTACAAACATATTAATTGTAATTGTATACCTAACCGTTATTTACAAGTAATTTTCTTAATTTCCTGTTTGTTATTTGTCTTATTTATCGTCTTTACACAAATCAAATTCCGTTTCTAAATATTTACTTTGATACTTGATACTTTAATTGTTTTGCGTCGTCATTAATCAGTTGCTTTTCTCTGAAAGTGTCCTTTTGTAAGGCTGAAAACTGAAAAGTAAAAACATACAGCGACATCTAGTGAGGGATAGCGCATTATTGCGGTTATGGAAAACCCTTCTAGATGTCGCCACTTGTTCGAAGATTTAGAAAATTGTACACATAATATTATAAATATTAAAATACTAAAATATTATCAGACTATTGCGTATTTAATGCGTTATTCTTAAATTAATTATAAAAGTTATGTTATTTTATTGAAAATGTTTTGTACGTGAAAATTGTAAGGTTTTAATCTGTGAAAATTCAGGATTGGTACGGCAGTTTGCGCTAAACTGCTGGCGCGTACAGTTACGTACAGGGAGCGTATTTCACGGGCTAATCAAAAACAAACACAACGTAACCATAAATATATGGCTTCAGTGCGGAAAATTGTGAAAATTTCAAAATCGTTTCACTTAAAGTGAAAAACATAAGGCAGGTAAGAACTTGTTTCCGTCTGTGTTTTAAACTCTTCTTTCTTTGAGTTTTAGCAAACTTTATAGTTTTTAGAAAACATAACTTGAAATTCACTGTTTGGATGATTTAAAAATAGTTTACTCAATAGGGATTACACCAATTCCATTTAGGAATATATAATAATTTTGCTATTAATTAATTTTAATACCGATATTTAAAAACAATATTACTGCCTATTTATACTTGCTTACTTACCTACCTCTTTATCTTTTACTAATTCATACAGTTCATTACGTTGCTTTTTTTTATTATTTAAAAAATGACTTAAATTTTTTAAAATCTGTTTAAAAAGATGAAACTGCGACTTTTGAAATTTTCACGCCAAAGTGCAGGTAACGCCATCTGTTGTCAAATAGACTGTCGAGTTTTCACTTCCATGCGAACCACAGCGTTACGAATGTGTGGTGCAAACTACCTAGTTGCGAACCTTTACAAGCCAGTACAACCTTATTATAATATTTCCACATTTCCAAAGATGGAGCGCGGCGGTATTTTTTAAATAATAAAATTACAAAAAAAATGGGTAGCTAAATTAGAAATTGAGATCAAGATAATATGCTCAAAGGTGTATTATAATAATTATTCCACAAAACGGCTAAAACCTATAGGTTTACTAGGTACCTGATTTTGATTAACCTTTGAAATAATAATTATCCCCGCTAAATTGAAACAGTGGCGTTTCTTTAAATAAAAGGAAAATAATTCTAAATCTTTGGTATTTAAAATGACTATTCAGAGAAAAACTAGTTTGACTACGAAATATCACAAAGCTTTTTCCGCTTCTCATATTAATGACACTATAAAGGCCTGAACAGATGTATTGCGCGACGGCAGCGATACGCGATGCCAGCTGCAGAAAACCTAACGGCCTTATCACGTCTCCTACGCGCGTTTCGTAGTTCAAACGCCTTCATTAATTTCTTAGGACAATTCGTGTCATATAAAAGAAAGCTTATTTTGAAGTTACTTTCTCACCAGGCGATCTATATTATGTTAGTAAGAACTTAGAAGGGGCGATTGCTACAGCTAAAGCGTCTATTCTATCATCGCCCGCATATTATATGGTAAACACGTTTAGTCGTGACAGGTAGGTATGTGCAGCTCCATATAAAGTGCGCGTGCTGACGTTTTGTCCTGTTCTCTTAGTAGGTGCTTTCGCCCTTGCTAATGATTCTAGTGTCTTTACAGATAAGTTAATCGTTCGCCTGGAAAACCGGTTCCCTCGGGAACATTGTTACAATGAAAATATAGCAATATTGCCACTACAAAGTTATTGCAAGAAGGAAAATATTACCTGCTCTACGTAAAACAAAGACAGGATCATAATATTATTAGTTACCTGTACTTCCCTATTGTTTTTACCTGACAATATTAAAAACAATGTATCATGATGAAAACTTTTTATTTTCCTACTGTAAAAGTATAATATGTTCCTAATAATTTATAGTTTATACCAGCTGCTCTGGCTTTGATAAAATAAATGCAAGTATAATTAGTTCCGCAAACCTATCTGACCTGGTGGCCAAAACTGGAACTAATTTTTATGCCTGGTTGGTTTTTGTTTTTATTTTATTTTTCATAGATACTAGCGACCGGCGATGTTTCAGGGTCAGCTAAGTTTGTCGGACTTTATGTAGGTACCTACTGAGTTTTGGAAGTCAGTCCATTTCCAAACCTACTCGTAAATAAGGCTCCTAAATCTCAGGTAATTCAAAATCACACTAATATTCACTTTTTTTTGCAGAGTAGACGGATCTCCAAATATCTCAAAATGGTAAGAAATTACAGTAAAATAATAGCAAGAGTTGTATCAACATAGAAATGTTTTTAAATACAATACTTTTATTACAGTACGGATTTGTCAACTACGCTTTGGAATTACTGGTGACTAAAACCTATGGCGAAGAAATATGGGAGAAAATCAAGTAAGTCAAAACAACAATCGTAAAGTATGTATTTATGAAAATACTAGATAATGCCCGCGACTTCGTCTGCGTGGGTTAAAGTTTTTGACTCCCGCGGGACTCTTGAATTTTCCGGGATAAAAAGTAGCCTATGTCCTTCCCCGGGATACAACCTATCCCTGTACCAAATTTCATTAAAATCGGTTGAACAGTTTTTTTTTCTATTTCCGCGGGAACCTTTAAATTTTCCGGGATAATAAGTAGCCTATGTCCTTCCCCGGGATAAAACCGGACCAGATGGGCCGTGAAAGCGTAGCAGACAGACACACTTTCGCATTTTAGTATTAGTATGGATTTTTTATTTTTTTGTGTTCCTTCCTTTTTTTCTCCGACATGACGATACTATGAGTGGCAATTTTTTACCGTTTTATTTTTGCTGTAAATTGTTATTGCTAACTGCATGCTAACTTATGATAATATTAGGTAATAATTCCCTCACCTAGAGTAGCTAAAATAGCTGAATCCACCAGACTGGTATGCGGGTCCACATCTAGACAGGGCAATTCGAACCACCATACGGCCATACACTTTCATGAGGTGGTCGGTCCATTCGTCTGGTAAGCAGCAGCAGAAACAAAGTGATGGAAACAACATGGCTCAAAATCTAATTTTAAAGCGGAAATGTTTAGTGCACCTGTCATGACTATCCTAGAAGCGACGACCAACGGGACAGATTCTGGAGTGAAGATTGTAGGCGCAGACTCAGGGGCGGACTTAGCCATTGCGCGGTTCTGGGCGGTAGATATTTGCGAGGCGCGAGATTCGAATACACATTAGTACCTAATGACTTTTTCTACTTGGGCTGTAGCGCTGTTGGGCAAGAGCGCGAGGTCCCTGCAAGAGCGAGGCCCCGGGCGGTTGCCCTGCTTGCCACCCCCTAAGGCCACCACTGGGCGCAGTAGGGTAGGGCCATCATTCCATTCGAAAAAGAACACGATTCAGAGGGTCTACTCTCTTTCTCTAAAACGAAACTTCGCAAACAAACGAACGAAATTTCGTTAACTCCTCTCCGACATAATATTATCTCTATGCTCCTCTCTATTTCGTTTTCGTACACGCAGACGAAGTACGGATCCATAGAAAATTTTCGTGACCGATTGGATTGAACGATTTTGTGTGGGTCTATTAACCGACTAATTACGTTCGTTTGCGAAGTTTCGTTTGAGAGAAAGAGAGTAGACCCCCTGGCCACCCTCTCCAAAATTCAGTCGTAGGCCTGAATAAGTAAGTTAAGTTTTCTAAAAAAACGCCTGTTACATTATTTCAGGAAAAAGGCAGAAGTGGCTATGGAGGGATCTTTTCTTGTACGACAGATTTATGAGGACGAAATAACGTACAATCTTATAACAGCTGCTGTCGAAATTTTGGGTGAGTGTATTTCCACTCAATCAGGTATTAACCAATCATCTTCTTGCTATCTCTCGTAAGCTTATGACACGCAAAATCGGAAAGCGTTCCACATTTTTATGTGTTGTATTGTTTACTTATTGTAACCTTTTTCTTTTTGAAGAAAAGAGTAACTGCTGGGTTTCTTGCTGGCTCTTCTCAGTAGAATCAGCTTTCCGAACCGGTGGTAGAGTCTTAACGTATCATAAGTGGCACAAGTTGTCCTACATGAAATAAATAAATCATTTATCATATTTTATCTTAATAATTACGTTTTCATGAAATTTTACTCTAACTAATATAACTCTTATGAGTCAAAATAACTATTTTGCAGAAAAGCCAGCTGACGCTATCTTGGAGCTCTTTGGCATGACTTTCTTTGAATTTTGTCAAGACTCCGGATACGATAAGATTCTTCAAGTTCTAGGAGCCACGCCACGTGATTTCTTACAGGTAGAGTTCATCAACTAATACTAATTTCATTTATAGTGTTAATACCTACTCTAGATATTTGCTACTTCATCTGTTCTTTTTTAAATCCTAATTCCAGATCTTTTTATTTAGTTACTAGCTGCCCCCCAATCATGTAAGAATGGCCGATCAAACGTTAAAGATTTTCGTCAAAGTAAAATAAACAATAACTGAATTGAATTAGAGCTCAATTTCGTCTGCCTATTCTTATACGTTTAGGTATGTACGATACCCTAAATGTATAAGAATGGGCAGACGAAATTGAGCTCTAATTCAATGCCGTCATGGTTTATTTTACTTTGACGCCGAACCTTTACCATTTGATCGACAATTCTTACGTAATCGGGGGGCTGATGCCCGCGACTTCGTCCGCGTGGTTTAAGTTTTTTAATTCCCGGGGGAATTCTATTATTTTCCAGGATAATAAAGTAACCTATGTCACTCTCCAGGTCTTCAACTATATCCATGTAAAAAATCAACCAATAAACCAACAAACAAACACACTTTCGCATTTATCTGCATATAAGTATGATTTTCCCCATGGATTTATCTTTTTTGATAGCGTTACTTGCTATAATAAACCGGCCAAGTGCGAGTCGGACTCGCGCACCGAGGGTTCCGTACAAACCTGTAGTAAGTTTTACGATTTATGACGTATTTCAAACCCCCGATTTTCCCCCTTTTTTAATTAAACTTAATAAAAACGATTTTTCGATTTGTCGATCGATTCGACGGACGGACGGAGAAAGTCGCACCATAAGGGTTCCATTTTTACCATTTTGGTACGGAACCCTAAAAATGATAACATTATGATTGAAAAATATAATTTACAAATACAGCTAACAAAAATTCTATAGAATTTGGATGGACTCCATGATCATCTCGGTACTCTGTATCCTGGTATGCGTGCGCCGTCATTCCGCTGCACCGAGAGACCTGAAGATGGAGCTCTGGTCTTGCATTACTATTCTGACAGGCCCGGCTTGGAGCATATTGTTATTGGGATTGTGAAGGTTAGTGCAAATATTTTTCTTCCTGAAGTTTAACTACTCACTAAGTAGTACTTAGTATTTTAAATAATTAAAAAATATACATAAAGGCCAACCACTAGACAACACGCAAGATACCCAATAACATAGTATGTAGGTAATCGGAGTTAATATAATACATACTTCCATCTTACTACTTAAATCCGTGTTAATAGGTGTTTAAAAAACCGGCCAAGTGCGAGTCGGACTCGCGCACCGAGGGTTCCGTACAAACCTGTAGTAAGTTTTACGATTTATGACGTATTAAAAATAAAAATTACGTTTGTTGTATGGGAGTCCCTCTTTAATATTTACTTTATTGATATTTAATTATTTATTTTGAAAGGTAATATACAAGTTAATATTCTGTGAAAATTTGAACCGTCTACCTGTTACCGTTTTTAATATTGAGCAAAAAAATACGAAAAAAACACGTTTATTGTATGGGGACCCCCCTTAATATATATATTTTTTTAATTTTTAGTATTTGTTGTTATAGCGGCAACGGAAATACAATATCATTTGTGAAAATTTCAGCTTTCTAGCTATCACGGTTTATGAGATACAGCCTGGAGACAGACAGACAGACAGACAGACAGACAGCGGAGTCTTAGTAATAGGGTCCCGTTTTTACCCTTTGGGTACGGTACCCTAAAAAAGAACTGTAGTTATTTAATGGATCAGTGTTCAGGATCTAAAATATAATTTTAATATAATTTGCTAGACGGTGACCAGTAAGCTTCACAAGACAGAAGTAAAGGTAGACATCTTGAAGACGAAGGAGGAGTGTGATCATGTCCAGTTCCTCATCACGGAGACATCCAATCCTGGACGTGTGACCGTACCAGAGATTGCAGAGATTGAAACCTTGTCACTTGGTAAGGCATACGTACAGTCCTACAAACTTATCTTGTGGCCAAAATTGGAATTAATTTTTATGCCCGTTTAGTCTTTGTTTTATTTTTAATATTCATTAGCTACTTTAAAATAATAATATGTGATAACAGCGACACTGAATTTTTATGACTGTTTAGTTTTTGTTTTTATTTTATTTTTAACTAGGTTTTGCACCTTAAGTTAATTAACAAAGAAAGCCCTAATTTACCCCTCATTATCAAAAATTATCAAAAATCCTTTCTTAGTGGATGCACGTTATGATAGCTATCTGTATGCCAAATCTCAGCCCGATCCGTCGAGTGGTTTGAGCTGTGCGTTGATAGATCAGTCAGTCGGTCACCTTTACTTTTATATACTATACTTTCCTTTTATATTTATTAGCAACTTGGCTATGCCAAAATGTAAGCTTACTTTTAGCTAATCATAAAGCTTCCATCGAAATCAGTTTTTTTTTAAATTTTAAATTTAGTCGATAATTTGTGGTTGTTCCGCTTTTTAGAACCGAAGGTCAGCCCGTCAACATTCTGCCGAGTGTTTCCATTCCACCTGATGTTCGATCGTCAGCTGAACATAGTGCAGGCCAGCCGCACTGTCTCCCGCCTGCTTCCCAGGGTGACGCGCCCTGGGTGTCAGTTTTTTTTTTAATTTTTTTAGTTGATAATTAATTGTGGTTGTTCCGCTTTTTAGAACCGAAGGTCAGCCCGTCAACATTCTGCCGAGTGTTTCCATTCCACCTGATGTTCGATCGGCAGCTGAACATAGTGCAGGCCGGCCGCACTGTCTCCCGTCTGCTTCCCAGGGTGACGCGCCCTGGGTGTCAGTTTTTTTTTTAATTTTTTTAGTTGATAATTAATTGTGGTTGTTCCGCTTTTTAGAACCGAAGGTCAGCCCGTCAACATTCTGCCGAGTGTTTCCATTCCACCTGATGTTCGATCGGCAGCTGAACATAGTGCAGGCCGGCCGCACTGTCTCCCGTCTGCTTCCCAGGGTGACGCGCCCTGGGTGTCAGTTTTTTTTTTAATTTTTTTAGTTGATAATTAATTGTGGTTGTTCCGCTTTTTAGAACCGAAGGTCAGCCCGTCAACATTCTGCCGAGTGTTTCCATTCCACCTGATGTTCGATCGGCAGCTGAACATAGTGCAGGCCGGCCGCACTGTCTCCCGTCTGCTTCCCAGGGTGACGCGCCCTGGGTGTCAGTTTTTTTTTTTAATTATTTTAGTTGATAATTAATTGTGGTTGTTCCGCTTTTTAGAACCGAAGGTCAGCCCGTCAACATTCTGCCGAGTGTTTCCATTCCACCTGATGTTCGATCGGCAGCTGAACATAGTGCAGGCCGGCCGCACTGTCTCCCGTCTGCTTCCCAGGGTGACGCGCCCTGGGTGTCAGTTTTTTTTTAATTTTTTTAGTTGATAATTAATTGTGGTTGTTCCGCTTTTTAGAACCGAAGGTCAGCCCGTCAACATTCTGCCGAGTGTTTCCATTCCACCTGATGTTCGATCGGCAGCTGAACATAGTGCAGGCCGGCCGCACTGTCTCCCGTCTGCTTCCCAGGGTGACGCGCCCTGGGTGTCAGTTTTTTTTTTTAATTATTTTAGTTGATAATTAATTGTGGTTGTTCCGCTTTTTAGAACCGAAGGTCAGCCCGTCAACATTCTGCCGAGTGTTTCCATTCCACCTGATGTTCGATCGGCAGCTGAACATAGTGCAGGCCGGCCGCACTGTCTCCCGTCTGCTTCCCAGGGTGACGCGCCCTGGGTGTCAGTTTTTTTTTTTTAATTATTTTAGTTGATAATTAATTGTGGTTGTTCCGCTTTTTAGAACCGAAGGTCAGCCCGTCAACATTCTGCCGAGTGTTTCCATTCCACCTGATGTTCGATCGGCAGCTGAACATAGTGCAGGCCGAACGCACTGTCTCCCGTCTGCTTCCCAGGGTGACGCGCCCTGGGTGTCAGTTTTTTTTTTTTAATTATTTTAGTTGATAATTAATTGTGGTTGTTCCGCTTTTTAGAACCGAAGGTCAGCCCGTCAACATTCTGCCGAGTGTTTCCATTCCACCTGATGTTCGATCGGCAGCTGAACATAGTGCAGGCCGGCCGCACTGTCTCCCGTCTGCTTCCCAGGGTGACGCGCCCTGGGTGTCAGTTTTTTTTTTTAATTATTTTAGTTGATAATTAATTGTGGTTGTTCCGCTTTTTAGAACCGAAGGTCAGCCCGTCAACATTCTGCCGAGTGTTTCCATTCCACCTGATGTTCGATCGGCAGCTGAACATAGTGCAGGCCGGCCGCACTGTCTCCCGTCTGCTTCCCAGGGTGACGCGCCCTGGGTGTCAGTTTTTTTTTTAATTTTTTTAGTTGATAATTAATTGTGGTTGTTCCGCTTTTTAGAACCGAAGGTCAGCCCGTCAACATTCTGCCGAGTGTTTCCATTCCACCTGATGTTCGATCGGCAGCTGAACATAGTGCAGGCCGGCCGCACTGTCTCCCGTCTGCTTCCCAGGGTGACGCGCCCTGGGTGCAAGATCACCGATGTGTTGGAGACGGTAAGATTTTTTTATTTTAAATATTTATTAAGGTTTAAAGATATTTTCTTTTAATTAAATGACTAATATATTTTTATAATATTAAGTAAAACAATTAAATACATTAAAATCACCATTAAATTAAAACTAAAATAAATTAAATTAAATCTAAAACCTCATCGAGACCACGGCAGCGAGGCATTGTACCCAAGATGCTGGCAGCATTATCCCTTTGGATGGCTACTAATTCTTTGACCAAGCTGCCAGCTCTCGGGTCTCCGGTTGACTCAATAACCCTTTTCGAAATTTCCTCAAAAAGAGCTCGAGCCCCCGGGCCCCACGGCCCCAAGGTCTCCACACCAAAAGGCACGAATATGAAGCCCCCATCGAGGTTTTCATATTTGATTTTTTATTTTATTTTAGATATTTTATTTTCTCAAGGAAGAACAAAGTTCACATATATGAAAACAATAATAATACTTAATTAAACTATGCATACAGTAAAAAAGGTGACCTTATACTAATATCTATCTACAAACTAAACTTATTATTAAACTTCGCTTTGGAAAATGTTTGTATCTTTAAAATGTGATTCAGCGAAAATTAAAGAACTGGAAGTTTAATTCGCTATAATCCGCCAAAATAAGTAAATATTAGAGTAGTACAGTGTGTATCCTGCACTTGCAGCCTGCAATATTCACCATATCACACAAATCTTCCAAATTATTTGAAACTTCTTTAGCACCGTTGTGATTTGAAAATTCGTTGAAACGAAAAAGCGACACCAAATTAGAGACAAACATATTCATAAATAGGATTTAGCCTGCGAGAGAATGAGATATAATACAAGTTATATTTATCTCATTCTCTCGTAGGCTACTTTTCCGAAGTTTCACTTCTGCCGTGTGTGAATTGGACACACAAACTTTTTTTAATTGCGAGATAGGCTTGCGCTTGATGACAATCATGCTTAGTGAAAAGCAAATGCCCTTCAATCACGCCGCAACAGAGCAACGGATTGACGTGATTTTGGCATGGGTATAGCTGTATAGTTGAGGACCTGGAGAGTTACATAGGCTACTTTTTATCCCGGAAAATCAAGGAGTCCCCGCGGGAATCAAAAGAACTTAAACCACGCGGATGAAGTCGCGGGCATCAGCTAGTTTATAATAATTATCAGTATGACGACGTTGTTTTATTAAATGTTTTTACTACTTTCCAGGTTCGCCCCCATTTGGAGATGACATTCGCGAATGTTCTCGCACATATCAACACTGTATACGTGTTGAAGACTAAAGCAGAGGAAATGACTGTCACAGACCCTCATGAAGAAATTGCTTCATTGCGCTTGAAGGTAATAAAGAAATTGGGACCACTCCGTTACCCCACATGAGCCCAATATGCTAGCCATGCATGATTTTTTTTTACTGAGCAGTTGCCTCGTACCCGTATTATTTAAAATCACCTACCAAATATGACAAAAGAAACGCAAATATTCTTCGAGTATCTTTCATCGAGAATTGCAGAATAAATATATTTTTTGCACTAAGACTCCAACCGCGGGTAATCAGATATTGCCTCTTCGTTGATAGAAGGGCAGGCTCATTTTTCGCGCAAAGGATCAGCCAGCCTGTTCAGCGCTGAAATGCAGCCAGTATGCAGTCAATATTCTTGCCAGCAGTATAATTTTACTTTGCTACCTTACTCTGACTGTATCAAGATAATTATTATGTATCCCCCTTTTTCAGGGTCAAATGCTTTACATACCAGATACAGACGTGGTAGTCTTCCAGTGCTACCCCAGTGTTACTAATCTTGATGATTTAACGCGGTAAGAACCTAGTTTCATCATTCAAGATATTATTGACAAGATTAAAAAGTTTCTAAAAGTTAGTTATAAACTGTAATAGTAACTGCCTCGTTGGTCTTGTAGCATGTTCGACTGCGGCCGACGAGCCATAATTAAGTGTTGGGTTTTTCTGACTAGAAATTCTCAGTACTACCCCGGACTTAGGAAGTTAGGAAGAAGGGGTGTCACCCCTGTGCCTCGGAGAGTACGTTAAGCCGTCGGTCCCGGTTATTATCACTAACATGATAATAATCGTTAAAGCCCTCCAACCCGCATTGAAGCAGCGAGGTGGGTTTAGACCCACCCTAATTCTCTATCTCTTATGAGAGTGGAGGCCTTTGCCCAGCAGTGGGACGTTAATGGGCTGTACTTAGTGGTGGTGGTGGTCGAGGTAAATACATATTTTTGAAATAAAAGTGCCATTTTTGTTTGCAGTCGTGGACTGTGCATCTCAGATATTCCACTCCATGATGCTACAAGGGACCTAGTATTGATGTCTGAGCAGTTCGAAGCGGATTATAAGCTGACTCAAAATCTTGAAGTTCTTACTGATAAGCTTCAGCAGACCTTCCGAGAGTTGGAGGCGGAGAAGCAGAAAACCGATAGGTGAGTTGAGTTACTTCTTCATAAGACTAAAACTGTTAGAGCTTTGGTTGCTTACAATTACAAAACTTATTTTAAAAAATTGTGTGTCACGTCCGACGCACGACTGGAGTTTACTCTTTACGAACGATTATAAAATACTAGCGATCCGCCCCGGCTTCGCACGGGTAGCACTAATAATCCTAATCTATATAATATAAACTATCCTATCTCTCAAGTTAGATCGAACTGCACATGGTGTGCGAATTTTATTATAATCGGTTAAGTGGTTTAGAAGTCCATTGAGGACAAACATTGTGACACGAGATTTATATATATATAGATATAGATTAATAAATGAGGGTAAATGAACGCATTTTTTATATTACTGAAAGCATGCTTGATACATGAAGCATGATGATTTATTTATATTAATTATATAATTTATATTCATCAAAATACATTACATATATAGTCATGGAAACATAAACAAGTGTTACCATGGAGACATAAAGTCAATAACGTATCGGAGAAAGTTTAATTTTACTCCCCATACATTTTCATACCCCGGGCTTATAAATGAAAATTGATTCTAAAGGAGGTAAACTCCAAAAATTTACTGATTGATTAGGAGAATGATTAGCTTACCTGTTCTTTAGATAGATATCGGTAACCTTCACTCTTATTTCTTTGAATTGCATCAACAGTTTTGACATTTCAGGTCATAGTTCAGGGCAAGCTTTAAAAAGAACATATCTACCAACATAATTTAAAGAGTTCACGTTGATACGGGGCCATATTTTATGTGAAACGGAATTAACATTTTTCTCATATTAAAGAAATATTAATAAAGAATTGATTAGCTTTTTGTGGTGTTAACATCATAAAAATTAATTTAATGACCCATTCCATCCATCCATCCATCAGCCTGTATGCATCCACTGCTGGACATAATAGCCTTTTCGAGAGCGCGCCACCAAACACGTTTCTTCACCTTCCTTATCCACCCGCTTCCCACCACCTTCTTTAGATCATCGGACCAGCGACCCATTATTGACCCATTAATGTGACACTAAAAAAATATCTTCCGACGTCAAAAAATTTCAAGTGACGAAAATTAATTCCAGATTGTTGTACTCAGTTCTACCAATAAGCGTGGCCACAGAACTACGTCATCGTCGTCCCGTCCCCGCACGTCGCTACGACCCCGTCACTTTACTCTTCAGCGGCATTGTGGGCTTTGCCAACTACTGTGCGAGGAACATCGACCACAAAGGCGCCATGAAGATCGTCAAGATGCTCAATGATCTGTATACGGCTTTCGATGTCCTTACTGATCCGAAGCGGAACCCTGATGTCTATAAGGTAGGTTGCATTACCGTTGCCTCAACGGATAGGCTTCAAATTTTTTTTGAAGTGAAAACTTCTTTAACCACGTTGAGCACCTTTTGGTAGGGGATAAACTTGTGGATTCGCGTCACCGACACCGTCACCAACATGCTCGCGTTGTTACGAAGACAAAAGGTCTTAAATAGAAATATATGTACTACATTCGTAATTAAACTTTAAAATGCCTTAGTTTTAAGGTTTATATTTTAACTATTTTAATTTTGGTGGAAACTGGACTGCAATAAAACCTGACTGAAGATGCCTATTTACTCTTTTTTCACTTCATTCACACTTGATTATTTGATGGTACCAATATTAAAAGAGGAGGGGAAAACGGAAGCCGGAAGGGCAAATCGCTTCGTACGAGTCCGCGGAATTTCGACTGCGTAAGGAGGCAGAACTTGTCTATGCCTTGCGTTTCGATGATAAAAAGGTGACGGGAATAGTTCTTGAGCACACTCTCCGAAATAATATATCCGTACCGTATAAAATTCCAAAAACAGATTAGAGTCAATTTACTTACATTCTTACTTACTTACATACTTACATTCAATCTATTTAAGTCAAGACATCTATTTGGCTTACGGAAAGGTGCTTCTACACAATAGATGAACTTTTAAATTTTTATCAATAGATATAAACAATTATTGTGTAATTTTGCATGCCTGATTATATAAGGTGAAACATTTATACTGGAAAATTAATAAATAAACTTCTCATTGAAAAAATGTTTCTGCAAATAAAGAATTTTGTTATTTTCATATTGACGTTTAATGAGGATTTAATGAAGTTATTGAATATTCATATCTTATCTTGTAGTTATTTTCCCCTTAATGATTATGAGCCGCTTGCGTCTAGCTGCTCCTTCGGACTTATTTGCTATATATTTGCATATTTTTTGATGCATATTGCTATATTTTTTGATGCAATCTCTTTTCAGGCCAGGCTACAAAACAACTTCAGGACTTAGACTATACGGAACTAAATAAACTTTAGCACTTTTTACATTTCCCCCAGCATACTTACTTACTTCCTCCGGATACAACCCTTTGTGGATCTTGGCTTTCTCTCCACCTAGCTCTGTCCTTGGCCTCCTTCATCCATGAAGGGAGCTTTTTTGAGGAAAAATATTCCTGGTTCAGTTGTATTAGGTTATGCTGGTGGAAGACCTCGAAAAAAAAGATCCATTGTGTAGAAGAAAGACCTGCAGAAACTTGAAGCGATCTTGCGAAAAAATAGCTCGCTAGAAGAATTGCAAATCTTCAAAACGAAGTTACTATGTCAAATCTGTAATAATATATAAAACACAAAAATTGTTTCTACCTGTGTCTGTTGACTTTGAAACCATCCAACCGATGTGCCCCAAACCGGTTTCATTAGAAAGGCAATAATGCGAAGATGGTTTTTTTTTTCGTTTCTTTCTTTAGCGTAGTAGCACACGCCGGATATCCACCAGTAGATAATATTTCTCATGACAATATTTTTCAGGTTGAGACAGTTGGTGACAAATACATGGCGGTGTCTGGTCTTCCAGAATATAAAGTTGCACACGCAAAGCACATTTCCTTACTCGCTCTTGAAATGATGGACCTCTCTCGGACGGTTACTGTAGATGGTGAACCCGTGGTAAGTTAAAATCCATATACAAAATCCAAGCAATCATAATATTATATCATTGTATTTATTTTATTTTATCAATTAGTAAAAATAAAAATAATACACTCATGAGATAAAAACTAGTCACTCTCCAATAAAAGTGTGTATAGAAGCAACCATAATAATGTAAGTACTTAATAATGGACGTGCCACAATAGAAAAAACTTGGGAAATTAAACTGAACGCTATTTCCTAATAGTTCCTAGATTAGTTAATCATATAATCATAATACCAAAACTGATAAAACTTATGGACTGAAATGAATTTTAAATACATAAAAAAACCACTTCATATGATACAAATTCAACAGCTGGAAAAAGTCCAAATAAGGAACTTTTTTATTAATATTTTTTTTTATCTTACAGGGTATTACCATTGGTATACACTCTGGAGAAGTGGTAACTGGTGTGATTGGTCACCGAATGCCGCGTTATTGTCTCTTTGGCAACACAGTGAACCTTACCAGCCGCTGTGAGACTACTGGAGTTCCTGGGACCATCAATGTTAGCGAAGATACTTACAGGTAAGATAACAAATCAAATTATTAACATCATGAATTATCATGGCAGTTCATGGTTATTTGCTGGGAGTAACGAAATAATGATAAGAAGCGGAACATGTTAACCCTACCCGTGACCTTCTTTAACTCTTTGATCTTCCTAAGAAACCAAGGAATAATATAACTCTAGCTGATGCCTGCGCCTTAGTCCGTGTGGAATAAGATTTTTAACATTGTAGCCTAGGTCCTCAACTATCATAAACCATAAATCATTTATTTTGCAAAATTGTGGGCAATAACAGCTGTATAAGTAGAAACTTCCCGTCCACAATCTACTGTCACAGACAGAGTGCAAAAATTATATTACTCTAAATTTAATTTATTTTATTATTTATTATTTAAACTATATCTACCTATGCAAAAAATCACGTCGACACACTTTCGCATGTATAATATTAGTATGATATTTGTAAAATTCATAAAATATTTCAAAAGCTTACCGGTTAATGCTACGAATTAACTCTTCTGTTTTCTTTTGGGCCCTTTCACGCAATATTTTTTTCTATAGTGAGGCCTATTCTATTGTACACTATCTCTTAGATTTAGAGCTGTCATTTTAGTTTAGTTTGAAGATTGTGTAAAACTGAATTGGCCACTGCATCATTGTTAAACGATAACTCTTAATTTTTTTCAGCTACTTGATGCGAGAGGACAACTATGATGAGCAATTTGAGCTAACATACCGCGGCCATGTCTCCATGAAGGGAAAGGCTGAACCAATGCAGACATGGTTCTTAACTAGGAAGAACGCTTAAAATACACGTAGATCAGTATATTGCATTTTAAAAAAAGCATTTGTAATTGAACTATCTCAAATTCTGTTTAATTCATGCGAAATTTATAGCAAAAATCCCAATAATATACATAACGCTTTAAATCTCTCTTTGATTGAGGTATTTCTTGATAGAGCATAATTACCTAATTGTGTATTTTAATTTTACGAATTTTAAAATTTAATTAATTACGTTTTAGTAGTCACAATAAGATTTTAAGTATGAGGCTATGCAGTAGGTATATGGTCGTTAGTGATGTATTTACTTCTCGTTAATAACTTATACAGTATTTCTTGTAGGCCTATCTCACGAAACTATAAAAGAACTCGCCTATCTATAAAAGGGCCTTAATCATTATTAATGATATGAGCCAGTTAGAATATGGATTTAATTATTATTTATTGATGTTATTGTTTTTCTAGTCATTTATCACTCATATTAAATTAATCATATTATCTGGTACAAAATAAAATATTTTATTATAATAATTATTCTTATATTTTGTCTCCAGTCAAACTGAGATTGTTATCGAATTTCAAACATTGGAAATAAATAAAATATAATTAAATGTCGTATTTGAAATTGTTTTTTTCTCTTCTCTTCTGTGGTAACTCTTTGTAGTATTTTACGCCTTTTTTTGGCTAATGTCGTGTACGGTCTATAAACTTAATTGACAGCACTTACTAAATACCTATACAATGCTGTAATTTTCCGCAAACGCATTATGAATATGATAGCAATTAGATCTGTCATTAGGATCTATCCCAAGGTGTGGGGATATCGTTGGATAGGTCATTCAAAAATATTGTGGATGTTGAAAACCATTTTTCGATTTAGGGATCCATTTGCGAAATATTTAGCTTTATAGTGCTAATTTTCAAGAGTCAAGAGTCCCTGCAAGCTAAACGGTTGTTTTTGGATACGTGAAAAAATTGTAGTTTAGGCTTTAGAAGTTAACGAGTAATAGTCGACCAACTTACAAAATGTCCGTTAATTGTGAGGGGCAACTACACGGAACCCTACACTGCGCGTGGCCCGACACGCACTTGGCGCGGGTTTTTATTTTTAGTTTAGTTTAGAGATTGTGTAAAACAGAATTAGCTATAATTTCTGCTTGAAACCAAAATAGCCTACATCTTTAGAGGGGGAAAGTTTAAAATTATTAGAGTAAGAAGAATTTGGTTTCATGAACCAAGGCGTCAATTAAAAAGCTATTAAACTCCGCATTAAAACTATTTACAAAAATCTCATGCAGTCGGAAAGCAATGTACCCCACCCAGACTTTTAAAATCATGGTTATAAAATTAAAGATTTTTTAAATCTTATATTTCTACTACTATGATTGAAAGAGTGTCATCGATTACAAAATTTTAAACCGATTTTTTTCTTATATAGGCTAGCGCTTAGCTGCAACCAGACCTGCTTGTTGCAAGTGGTGATGAAGCCTAAGGTGGAGCGCGCTTGCCTAGAAGATGCCTATTCACTCTTGATTTGAAGGTACCTATATTAAAAGAGGAGGGGAAAACGGATGCCAGAAGGGCATTCCATATACTAGCGGTTCGAATGAGGAACGAGGAAACGAATCGTTTCGTACGAGTCCGCGGGATTTTTTGACTGCGTAAGGGTTACCTTAGTCTTAAAAAATACAAATCGTTTTGATACGCGTATTAAGTACCTACTCAAATTGATTGGAAATTCAGAAGATGGCGTTAAAAATCCTTACAGAGAATATCATTTCCATGTACCTGTTACGTTAAGAGAAAGGCATTTTAGATAAATCTCGTATAAGTAGTTCCAATCTTGATTTTGGCGGTTTCTTGGAACGGTTTGTATCAACTTAACCGGATGGTTGAGGTCGGCCGTCGACATTCCTTGCCGCTTATTTTTAGGAGTTTTATTTCCAATGGGCCTTTGGAGGTTTACTTATGTGTGATTTTTAAAAGACTAAAGTTCTGATAGGTTCATGAACTAGGGAACCGAAATATGGAGATTTTAATCATAATTAGTTAAAAAAAGACACTCTATAACTAGAAAGCTGTAATTTTGCCTTTATAGACACGGAATATTATCTAATGATCCGAGAGCCGGATATACTACGACCTTCACCGATCTGTTAACCAGATGAAATATATGGAATAGCATTGCCTACAATAAACCTGTCTAAAAGATTTAATTTAAATTAATTAATTTAAAAATAGCCTGGTCAGGATTTTGATAGGCAAGCTATTTTAGGGGTATATGTCTATTATTAAATAAAAATAAAAAATAATATGTTTCTCTTAGACCATAATTTTAGAGAAATATAGTTTTCTAAGTCCAAGGGTTCAGGCTGGGCTGGGTTTATTTTAAAAAGAGAAGTTTATGTGTGAACTGAATGTTACACTTAGGTATGTTACATTATTACGAGTAGGTAGGTACGTTCACTTTTCTGGTTTAATTATTTTTTAGTTAACTTTAATATTTTTAGGTACAAGTAAGTAATCAGAACGTAAATTTTAATGGCTTATATATTATACTTATTCAAAAGTATACGGAAACCATCTCAAAGTTAAAATATACATGGCACAGATAAATACATGGACAGAGAATCATAACAACGTACAGTTATGCAAACCATAGACGAACTGCGCAAATAAGTATTTAGTATTCACGTTACTTACTTAAGTATTTGAGGTGTATTCTGGTTTTAAAGCTATTCTTAAAATAGGTGATTAGATCATTTGGTTTATAGGACCTGCGTTCCATCAATGCGGCCGGGAAGCTTTTGTTACGGCTATGTAATAGTATATTGTGTGCCTAGGGGTGAAACAAGACGATTTCACCTCCTCCAATGAATTAATTACTCTCTAGGACAATAGAACCATTATTCGCTGCAGTTGACCATCTAAACTGCATCATGCGAAACCTCCAATACACGGAGATTAGAACAGCGCTCCGTTAACACTGATCAACTGTGTAGACACGGACTCCCCCAGGCGAGGGTGAGGGTGAAGGCTGACATCACCCTAAATCATCGTTTTCTGCCCTAGGGCACCCGCTGAATGACGTATAAAATCTATACGTATACGTACGTTTTATACGCTCATCACTCAGCGGGCGATAGAAAGAGCAATGCTCGGGGTTTCTTTGCGTGATCAAATCACTAATGAGGAGATTAGCAGAAGAACGAATGTAACCGACCTAGCTCGACGCGTTGCGAAGCTGAAGTGGCAATGGGCGGGTCACATAGTTCGAAGAACCGACAGACGTTGGGGTCCCAAAGTTGGGGGCGCAAGACCGCGGCGTGTGGAAATCCTTGCAAGAGACCTTGTCTGTCGGTTGACGATGATGATGATGAATGACGTATTCGTCTGAAATTGACTAGTTTCGGGTGGCTCGTGCAGTTTATATGAAATATTATTACTATAAATAATATTAATAGTCAATAGGTAGAAGTATTGGTAGTAGTTAATTCAAATCATTTATTTCATTTAGGTATAGATATGCTTTAGAAGAACTTAGATTTAAGATTCCAATAATAAAATACTCGTAGGTAAATTAATTGTTCTATGAAATGTTCTACAGAATTTTAAAATTATTGATATTAATTATTATAATGAAAAAAAAGTGTGTGTACAAACAATCGAACTTTAATCCATAATAGCTTAAGTTATATGTTAGTGTTGTGGTACGGCCATCCGACATAATCGGAGAGGTATCAACTGCAGAACCAACGGCTTTGCATGTAACACCTGAAACTCATACAGAGTTTTAGGTGTTACTCTTTTCGATAAATGTAAGTGCATTCTACTCGACTCTTGAAGGATAATATATAGGTCTTAACAAAGCGTAAATAAAATAGTAAAATATATCATACCAAATCAATTATTCTTGACGAAGATGGACATAAAAAAACCATCAAACCTGTAACGAGTCAAGTTCCACTCGTTCGACCACTTTTTTCTTCTTATTAACAGTAATTCGGACTGCGGTCAAAGTTCTTGTCGCCTCTCTTGTACCAATATAAAGCTTTTTTCATATTTTAAACATTCATTGCCATTTTATTGCTACCCGCACACGTATCTGACTGTATATCGGTTCGATGTACAGTAAATAAAAATGTGTGTCTTCAGGTTCTGAGTTTTTATATCTAATTAGTACATGGCTGTTTAAGCTACATGACATCATCATGCTTTTGGAATCGTTCACGCTTATCTCATTATAATTTGCATGATGCTTTACAGATTTTGTTTTATTGTTGTTGATTTTATATTTCGCCGAAGGTTCGAGATTGTTTTTTAACTAAATAAAAAAGTAATTCTATTTCGGAATTTCGGATTGCGGTTTGTCCTGTGTCCATCATAATATACTATTATTATCTACCTATACTATAATAAAAGTATAAAGAGGTAGAGTTTGTAAGTTTGTCAGGTTGTAGGGGGTAATCTCTGGATCTACTGAACCGATTTTGCCAATTCCGGTACCAATAGAAAGCCACATTATTTGTGAGTGTCATAGGCTAAAATTATAATAACTGAAAAATTAGGGAGTTCCCGTGGGAATTTAAAAAAATTATTTCACGCGGACGAAGTCGCGGGCATCTGCTAGTATATTATTAATGTGAAAGTGTGTTTGTTTGTTTGTTTGTCCTTCAATCACGCCGCAACAGAGCAACGTGAACGGATCAACGTGATTTTTTGCATGAGTATAGTTGAGGATTTGGAAAGTGACATAGGCTACTTTTTATCCTGGAAAATTAAAGAGTTCCCGTGGGAATTAAAGAAAACCTATTCTAAGCGGACGAAGTTGCGGGCATTAGCTAGTCATTTATAAATATTTGAATGAAATTTTCGATCTTGCTAACACAAAACTGATTCAGAAGATGAGTTCAAAATTTATCCAATTTCAAAGATCAAAACTTGGAAAATTTCAATAATTGTATTTGGTGATTGATCCCACGATGGTGGTCTTGTTGATCAAAAATACTAAGTATAATAACTATAAAATTGTACCTTGGCATAATAAGTAGTCTAGCCGAGAGACGAAGGCATTGAATCTGTAGTCTGATCTAAACCATATTGCAAAATGAATATTTAATTCCACTTTACAGTAGATTAAGTAATTACATCATTATCAAAGCAAATTTATGCCATTATTCATATCTCTCGTCATGTACTGATTAACTAATGCATTCTTAAAATGTAGCTATCTCTTATTTAAATACATTGGCTTAGGCTGAATTGCTAAATTTATTCTTCGGGCCTTTCAGCTCTGGGTTCCTATCTATCATTGAAAAAATAAAACTACACGTTTACCGCAAAAAATTCAACTCGTGCGCATACGAAGGCGACCCAGGTGGCACTTATTTTGCATGATTGAACGGCTCAAGGAACAATTTTATGCTCTGTATAGTTGCGTGTTGTCACGACGCACGAAGGTCGATAATTGGCTGTCACTTCATTGAGTCACTTGTCGATTTGAATGGAGAAGGCACAACGTTTCAACTTAATCGTCACTTATAGAAACTACCTCAACCAGTCAGTTTGCGTCCGTCACCTGTGCATGACGCACGCGCAGCGCTTCTATTGGTGGATTCGAAATTTCATTACGTTAAAAACGAGCCGAGGCGGCCAATTGCGTTCGATTTCTTATTCGCGACTTTTACATTACATATACAGAGTGTCCCGTTAGTGTTGTGTATGTGACATTGAAAACTGTTTATGACAGTTGATTGTGGTTTGAATATTCCATCAGGAGGTTGGATGTTTTCTTTTTTAAGTTAATTGGTAAGCCATTTATGAGTAACTTTTTAGTAATTATTGTAAGTGAAAATTAAAATTAATTAATTATTGATTTCTGTAATTATTGTTACTATAAATTAACAGATTATAAATAAGTACAACAATAAAATCACGGAATACTGTCATCGATATTTTAATTTATGTATCTACGCTTAAGATTCATGGACTCAAGGTGTATCCGGTTACTGACATTTGCAAAAAATAATTTAAGAACACAGACGCATTATTTACCATAATGAGGAGAATATTGATGAAGGAATTAACTTAAGCAGCTTGTTTTTAAAAATCTTCAATTAAGTGATCACAATATAAAAGAATGCAAACATGTAAATTGCTTAAATTCCGAGAGAATCTTTGCATTTCTAAGTAGGCCTTACTTGAGTGGCACAAACATTTAACATAAACTCGGCATGTTCTACTTCCAGTTATTTTCACTACCTGCCAACAAGCCACGCTCTGTTAGACACCAAAGATTCAATTTCATTATGGGGAATCGTTATTCAATCATAACAAACAAGACTATGCTAGATCAAGTGTGAAGGAATCTATTATGATCGTATCGACGATTTATGGATTAATAATTCATCGTTTCAAATTTCTTATATTCTGCTTTTTTGTTAACACGGCTTAAAAAATTATTATCGTTCCCAGCAGCATCATAAAAATAATCTTCATAGAAAGTGATGCTTGGATTTAGACTGATTTTAATATCTGTTGTAGTGAAAGTTCAGAATCTCTCTCTAAAAAGATGCTTTCGGCTGGCAAGGTCGCAGGTTTGATCATATTATTTTATCGGTAACATTGGTCCAACTCATAACCGAAAGCAGCGATATACTCGTAGGTACATACGTATACTTTTATAATGGAATAGACATAGTAGAAAACAAAGTAGTTATTGTAAAGTTAAAAAACTTGGAAACTTTTCACTAGGTACATATTGTAATACTAGCTGATGCCCGCGACTTCGTCCGCGTGGTTTAAGTTTTTTTGATTCCCGCGGGAATTCCTTAATTGTTCGGGATAAAAAGTAGCCTATGTCAGGTCTCCAGGGTCACAACTATACCCATGCCAAAAATCACGTCGATCCGTTGCTTGCGTGATTGAAGGACAAACCAACAAACCAACAAACAAACACACTTTCGCGTTTATAATATGTATTAGTATGATAATGGTGTGTAATGTATAGTAGGTATATACGCCAGAATGTCTGTAAATATTAAAAACCTAGTAGCTACTGTGACAAGTGGCAATTATCACGTTTTGTTGTGACATTATCACATATTCAATACATTGACACCAATACACATGGTCATTTTACTTGTAAGCAATTGTGATTCCATAAAAACACGTAGCAGGTAAGTATATATTATTATAACTACTCCTTAGTCTGTACCAATCACAATAATTGTAAAACAATGAAAATTTTTATCTATACTGGCTACGGCCAAGGAAATACAAATCATCCTATTTTCCTTTTCATGTGGCAACTAGCTGATGCCTGCGACTTTGTCCGCGTGGATTGAGGTTCTTTGGTTCCGGCGAAAACTCTTTAATTTTCCGGGATAAAATGTGTTATTTCATCCAGATCCGTTCAGCCGGCGTGATTGAGTAACAAATATCCATCCATCCATATACATCCATCCATCTAAACTTTCGAATTTATAATATTAGAATAGATTCCTCAATGAGAGCGTGATTGTCAGTTTTTGAATACACCTGAAGCGTAAACTTCAAATAAGTAATTGGTTTTAACCAATTCCAACAAACCACCAAAATATGTGGTTTTAGGTCACAGACCATAATTAAGAAATTAGAAATCAAACGAGATTGAGATAAGGAGATAGATAAACCAAGATGGTTTCCTAACGAGTGCAGTGGTGAATTGCATAATTTCGGAGAAGTGACTTCAGGATTTTCCTTAACCAATGGTGACAACCAAAATGCCTTTCACAGAAAAAATCTCTAAGGTCACACCAATGAAGTAGATAGGTATGTAAGTATTTCATGAATATTTCTAATATAATCTGTCGAGTTGAGGACTTGAGGTACAACGACGAAGAAAATGAAGTTATTGTTAGTAATAAAACATAAATAATGTATGAAAATCTATATCCGTACTCCGTATGCATGAGGTCACTCATACACAACTCTCACACTTAAGTTGAGGTGTGCGGACGCATACTCGAGTGGAAAGTATTATATCCGCAATTTGAATAAACTTATGAATAATATTATTTTTAAAAACATCAAAACCGTCTTCTATGTACCTATTCTCGCCGCAAATTTAAAGTCAGCCTGCCGAACCGCGACCAGTTTTTTTTTATCTCAAAAAGTAATAAAAACATATTAAGCATGTTTTCTCTATAAGTATTCTTCAAAGATCCCATAGTCATGTTAATACCTAAGAATAAATGTGCAAAGCCGTTGCAAGCCAGCTCGTGTTTCAAATACTTCTAATGATTAGTAAATTAGGTATATTATAATGGTTACAAGATTTATTTTCTGTCTTCGAAGATTTTAGGTCGTAGGTTTCAGGTTTTAGGTTTTGACGACCTCCGTGGCGCAGTGTTGAGCGCTGTTGTCTTAACGTGCGGAGGGCCCGGGTTTGATCCCCGGTAGGGTCCATTTCGGAATTTATAATTTCTGAATTTTACCTGGTCTGGCCTGGTGGGAGGCTTCGGCCGTGGCTAATTACCGGCAAAAATGTGCCGCCAAATGATTCCGCGTTCCGGTACGACGCCGTGTAGAAACCGAATAGAGCTATGGGTTTAATATAACTGGCATGCCCCTAACAGGCTAACCCACTACCATCTTGACTGCACCATCACTTACCATCAGGTGAGATCGCAGTCAAGGGCTAACTTGTGGTGGATAAAAAAAAAGGTGAATAGTACCAGAAGTAGTAGCGTGGTACAAACGAAATAGTATGTTTATTTGTGTCTGTTTATTACATTGTCATATAGTCAAAACACTGGTAATTGAATTTGACCAATGGAGGAAAATATCGCGAGGGAAACTGCATGCTTGTGAGTTCTTCATAATGTTCTCAAATGTGTGTGAAGACGTCCAATCCACACTTGGCTAGACCCTTATCATTCTCAGAGGAGATTTGTGCTAAGTAGAGCAATGGATTGAAACTATGATGATGAACTTGATCAAAGGCACACAGATGCATTCGTTATAATATTCAGAGATTACTATGCCATCATTTCAGTTTTCTTCTAGTCCAACTATCTATTTACTCTTAGTAGAAAAAAGTATCGATAAATTAATAGAGACATGGACGAAGCACGGATGAAGTCACAAGTGACAGCTCGTTTAAATCAAGAAGGTAATCTTCAAAGTTTTGTTCCGATTTGTCACCAATAATGTGGACTAATATTTCAAAATCATACTATTATAAATGCGAAAGTGTGTTTGTTTGTTGGTTTGTCCTTCAATCACGCCGCAACGGAGCAACGGATCGAAGTGATTTTTAGTAAGGGTATAGTTGAGGACCTGGAGAGTGACATAGGCTACTTTTTATCCCGGAAAATTAAGGAGTTCCCGCGGGAATCAAAAAAAAAACTTAAACCACGCGGACGAAGTCGCGGGCATCAGCTAGTAGCTAATAATACTGACGCTATTAATCGTCAGTAATTTTGGCATACGAGTAAATCTCTTCTATTTTACAGTTCGGTTAAAATAACATAAACTTTAGATGATAGCATCTACGTTTATGATTATAAATGTGGAACACACCTCGCTTTCAGTTAGCAGTTTCGTTTTATTATTCTAGTTATAGTAGTGAAATTTTACACTATCGCGGTAAACTTTTTAACTGATTTTGCGAAAGTGTTTTAATGCTTATTACGGAGTTCAGACTTCTGCGAAATGTTATGCAAATGTGGATATGATACTGATATTATTCACATGTTTTACAAAAGTATTTCAGATATGATTAATTTAGTAAACTTATTTCTATTTTAAGTATTAATAATTGTCTTATTGCGTTACATAACCACTTTTGACGCAAAAACAACGTGGTGTATGTTACTTTCACTATTATTTTCTATTTAAAAAACTGAGAAGAATCTGAAGTCTTCAAGATTTTTGACGCTAACTTCTACAGTAACGACACACGACTTTGACACTACAAGTTACAACTTCACAACAATAAAGCGCAAAACACACAGGAAGCGGGCGCGGGTCGGGCGCGGGCCGGGTCGGGTGCGCGGCTGTTGAATTCCTTGTATTTGTATGGACGACATCACACAGCGTCACCCGCCACGCGCCCGACCCGCGGCCGCGTTCTGTGTGATGCCGTCTGTATTAATACAAGGAATTCAACCCGCCGCGCACCCGACCCGGCCCGCGCCCGCTCCCTGTGTGTTTTAAACTTTATAAGTCAATAGGTACAGGTGATCCGTCTCTCTCCGTGTATAGTGTATACTATAGGGAGAAAGAGACACAGTTTAACGCATTTTTGTTACTTACTATTTTTCCAAGCAAGATAACCTCATTTTATCGTGCCAAAAATAATTATGTTCCACCAAGAAAAGAAAAGAGGAATATCATAAATTTAGCATATTACTACAATAAATAATGATTTCTGTATGATAATCACAACTTTCGAGGTAAAAGGAGGCAGTTTCCACCGAGCAACCACAAACCCAATATTTCAACATTCCTGGTTTGATAGAATAACTTATTACGTGCTAGATACAGGTGGTTAAGTAAATCCTAGTAAGTATATAACTACAACAATTTATAAAGTAGGCTACTATCTCACCTAGTTTTGAAATACTAGTCATTAACTATAGCTTAGCCTAACTGGAATATTGACAAGGTGCTATTAAGTATAAGATGACACGTTGTTCTACAGGACGTCCCGATTTTCCCCTGTCATCATGACTGAAGATCATGACTGTCATCATACATTCTTGACCGTTAGTAAGGAACCAATTTTTTATTCCACTACATAATATTATTATAAGAAAACATTTTCAAACTGGGACTGTAAATCGGCTCTTCGTTAATTTCCATTTCAAATATTCAAAATTGTCATCTTATAAAGTTGATCATTTTGATTTTTGCTATACCTAATAATTTATTACTACCAAGTAATTCATTTATGTCCTCATTTCAAAAGCAATAAAAATTATATTGTTTAGAAAATAAATGCTTTTAAAAATAATCCTAAAAGTTTTGAGGTATCCAAAGTAGGTAAGAATATGAGCGGTAAAAGGCATTTGACTTTTATGAGTTCAACTATTTACGTATTGTAAGTAGTAAGTACCTACTATGGACAGCGATTTGCTTCCTCGTTTCTAATTCGAACCGCTAGGATATGGAATGCCCTTCCGGCTTCCGTTTTCCCCTCCTCTTTTAATATATAGGTACCTTCAGATCAAGAGTGAATAGGCATCTTCTAGGCAAGCGCGCTCCAACTTAGGCTGCATCACCACTTGCAAGCAAGTCTGATTGCAGCCAAGCGCTAGACTATATATATATAAAAAAAACTTACTTGGCTGTTTACAGTTCGAAATGCAGATTATATAGATAAGTTTCTTGTAATGGATCAAATATACAATTCTTTATGAATATTTATATGCATTTGCACGTCCTAACCATTATTCTATGGATAATAAAAAAGAAATAACCACTCGTGCGTAGTATAATTCCGAAAAAAAATAAAACTAATAAAAACATACATAGATTTTAGAATTTAAATTCTAAGTGTAAAAACGCCCATAATTTTACATTCCACACCATTGAATTATGGGTTTAAAAGCTATAGCAGTCTCGCTTCAGCCATTACGTGTAAGGTTTCGATGGGAACCAAAGGCAAAATAAAAGAAAGAAGGGAAAATAAAAGAAAGAAAGGATACGCGTCACCGGCCTTACTTGTTCCTGAGCAGTGAGTTAATAAAAGTTGACGGTGGATATGGCACTAACTAATTTGTATAATATTATATCCATGACATTCAAAATACGACAAACATTACACACTTGGTCTGGTTGGAGGCTTCGGCCGTGGCTTGTTACCGGCAAAGACGTACCGCCAAGCAATTTAGCATTCCGGTACGATGCCGTGTAGAAACCGACTAGGGGCATGGTTTTATTATAACTGCCTATCCCCTAACAGGTTAGCCCGCTACCGTCTTAGACTGCATCATCACTTACCATCAGGTGAGATTGCAGTCAAGGGCTAACTTACAGCTGATAAAAAAAAACATCACAAAAAAAATTTAATTATTGCGTTGTTTTTCGCAAATTCAACGAAAAAATACATATCATTATTTTGTATGCCTGTGTATCTAAACTGTGAATAGCAACAACATAGTATTCTAAGAAAATTAAAAAGATGCCATTTTGTTTCTAGTGCTAAGTTTGATCGAAATCAGTTAAGTAGAGCCTGAGAAAATACAGTTTGACCCAAATATCCTGCAAGCGAAGCCTAGGTCAAAGCTAGCACATAGATAAATCGACGATTAACAGTCATAATATGCACATGCAGAAGATAATTTCAATGCACTTGCAATGTACCATTTGCATTCCTCTAAATGCAGGGTGCATCGTGTAATCAAGATGTCAGATAGAGATTATACTTGCGAGACAAGCTGCGTGTCAACAACCTGAGTGTTTGAATATGATTATAGGATTACTAGTCCTAGCTCTTTACTGAGTGAGGGTCCACATCAGGCGGACTAGACTAGGCTAGAAAAACCACAGATATCAACATATCCATATCCATACTTCCATACTTTTTTTTTTTGGTGATAGGCTTGCGCTTGACGACAATCATGCCCAGTGCAAAGCAATGATGATATTATATTATAAATATTATAAATAAATTATTATAATATAAATATTATGAATATTCATACTAATATTATTATAAATGCGAGAGTTTGTCTGTCTGTCTATCTGTCTGTCTGTCTGCTACGCTTTCACGGCCCAACGACTCAACCGATTTTGGTACAGAGACAGATTAGATCCCGGGGAATGGAAGGACATAGGCTACTGTTTATCCCGGAAAATTAAAGATTTCCCGCTGGAGTCAGAAAAATCCACGTGGAAGAAGTCGCAGGCATCATCTAGTAACTTTTTAAACGTAAAATATATCGATTTAATTATTATATTTACACGTTTCTTTCGAGTTTTTTTTATGAGTTTCCGCGATAAAAAAAACCAATCCACGCGATCGAAGCCGCGGGCATCATCTAGTATTATATAAGATCCGGTGCTCTTTCGGTTATCTGTCCGTAGTGCAAAATATCATTCTAAAACTTTAAATAATATAAAATACATTTTAGGATTTTTTTGTTATCAATAAATCATTTGACTAATGTTAAATGTTAGCAAGAAAGTCATATTTGGCGAAAAAAAATGAAAAATGAACAAAACCAAGAATGAATTAGGAGTATTTCGGCTTTATACTGGTAAAATATTGTAATATAGTAACTTTTACCTACTATTACCTATTCTGTGCTTTTACTCTATTACTATTATATCACTTAAGCATACATACCTACCTAAGTCAAGTTCTGTATTTTGGTAGAACGCACCAGCGCGCGAGCTATGCAATTATCATATCCATCTTGGGCGGCAAATTTATGCATCGATGGAGGTTTAAAGTTATGACTTTGGAACCTGTTTCTGGCTCCAGGGTCCAGCGGAATCAAGGACAGCCATTTATTCCAACATTTCTCGAAGTAATTTGCAAGAATCTGGTTTTGTTGTACATATTTAACATATTGAATACTTTATATTCATTCCAAAGTGGGAAATTCGTATTATTAGAGGCTATTTAAAGGTTGATTCGCCTATTAAATAACTTCAATAAAAATATTAGGCATTTATGTTCAATATATTTAAATTTTTGACTCAAACTAATCAAAAACCCTTATTCATTGGTTAACCATATTAAAATTTCTTTGAATAATTATTTATGTTCTATGTCAAGTATGTTTTTCTATATATATTATGTCATTCTTCCATCGTTAATTTTAGTATATTTTTTTTTTGTTTTGCAGATACTTATATTTTTATTTTATGACATTGATAACAGTTACACTAAACTAAACCAGATTACAGTCTACAAAATTGTAAAAAGTACAAAATATGGAAAATAAACAATAAAATCAAATGATAAGCTGGGGTTCTACGCGTACATCATAAGTTTTAAGCTCCAGACAATAATATTATCACTTACGTCTGCACAGACATGGTTTATGTTTAACCTGAACCCTTCATTTAAACAATGGATATTAAAACCTTCCATTATTCATACAACAGTGACAGTGATAGTGGAAATTTGATGAAGGTGTACTGGATAATAATACCTATGCTTAAGCTTACTTTTGAAACAAACACTTCCCATAAAATATCCCTTTTTTAGTTCGAATAGAAGTCGGTTAAAAAGCACAAAACTTTTTATTTGTAATTTTATAGTAAAAATATGATCCTTAAATTAATATTTTAAAGTTTTATTTTAAAAAATATCGAATAATCGAATTGAAAACAATCTTAAAAATTGTTTATTATCGATTTAGAGGATATTGGTCGATGCTAATGAAAAAATAATAAATTTACAATGATTTTACAATTTCTTTGGAAATCATTCAAATGTGGGGAGAAAGTTCGAAATCAGATCCTTTTATAAGAATGTTTACGAAAATCTCATTATAATAACTTTTAAAATATTACTTGTTACAAATGTTACAACTTACAAGAGCTTTTTCCAAATTTCAAGAATGCTTATTTTGCTTCAAAATTCAAATATTTGTAAGCAAAAAGATTTACTCACTATTTTTTCACTAAATAACGCAAACAATAGGAAGAGAACACCATAGAAAATTTCACTCGCTCCGGTCGATCGAGCGTGCGATTGTCGAAATTTTCCGATTCGACCACACCTTTACCTCTAACTATTGTATGTGTTTCCCAAACCATTGCGTGTACGCTATGTTTTGTAATAAAAGAACGTATTGTTGCCTTTAGTTCACAATATTTAGTAAAAGCAGGGGCCAAACTACTAACGCGCGCTTGAAGTAATATTTTTATGCAATATTATTCAAAATTACAGTTTGATGTCACGTAAGGTACTTGACGTTCCTAAAATTATACTAATATTATAAATGCGAAAGTGTGTGTTTGTTTGTTGGTTTATTGGTTTGTTGGTTTGTCCTTCAATCACGCCGCAACGGAGCAACGGATCGACTTGATTTTTTCCATGGGTATAGTTGAGGACCTGGAGAGTGACATAGGCTACTTTTTATCCCGGAAAATTAAGGAGTTCCCGTGGGAATTGAAAAAACTTATTCCACGCGGACGAAGTCGCGGGCATCAGCTAGTAATATTATAAATGCGAAAGTGTGTTTCTTTGTTGGTTTATTGGTTTGTTGGGTTGTCCTTCAATCACGCTGCAACGGAGCAACGGATCGACTTGATTTTTTCCATGGGTATAGTTGAGGACCTGGAGAGTGACATAGGCTACTTTTTATCCCGGAAAATTAAGGAGTTGCCGTGGGAATTTAAGAAACTTATTCCACGCGGACGAAGTCGCGGGCATCAGCTAGTAAGGATTATAATTATAAAACACGAAAGTCGACAATCATGAAACAATATGGCTTTAAGCAAACAGTTTCATTTAATTGAAACTTTGAATTCTCTGGTAATATTATTATTGAATTCTTTATTACCCACAGCTACATAAAAAACATGAAAACAGATACAAAAACAGAAGCTTAACCTGATAGTGAAGCGCTCAAAGGCGGCCTTATCGCTTGAGCGATCTCTCCCATACAACCTGTGCTCTCAGTGTTAGAACCATTTTCTCATCATACTATGCATCCATGACTTCTATATACTTAGTTTACTGTTCGTCTGTTAAATTTTTAAGGCTCAATAAGTTATGAAGGTTAACGCTTCGGGTGATAAGATAGTTTTTATCACGGAAAATCAAAGAATTCCCATTTTTTTGTATATCCTGCGAGTTAAAATTTAAAATATTCACGAAGACTCTTTAAATGTAAAAAATTACAATTGAAAGTTATTAGTAAAAGTAAAGTTTGTAGTATTTTCTTGATTGAAAATCAAAAAGAAATCCACCAGAACAAGCAAAAAGAAATCCACCACACTTCGCGTTCTTTTACAAAATACTACCTAAGTCGATGTAGGTAGTTCAACCTTCAAAAACACCATACAGGTTTTAACACTTTATTACAGCATATTGTATAAAAGCTGGACTGTGGCTCCAACAGGTTCCCAGGTTATTGACCTTAGGCATCCTGGACTTTCTTTTGCCTCCGTAACTTTAAATTAAGGGTCCGATAATAAAAACTGGTCATGTAACGATCTACCAACGACACGCAAGCTATTGGATGCGGTATTACTTTGGTGTGCCAATAGTGTATGGTGGTGGGCCCATTTATTTTTGACTTCCTACTGTTTTTAAGAGGTCCAATACCGATTTATAAAAAGAAAACTAAGGTTAGTTTTCTGAATGACTGACTTACGTCCCTATGTTAACAATGTAAAATTCATATCGCTGCGCTCATAGCGAAGTCCGAAGTTAAGAAGTCCGAGCGAAGTTAAGAAAATATGTCCACGCGGGTGAAGTCGTGGGAAAAGCTAGTTAAAGATTGATTCCAGACTTCACTTAG
Organism: Erebia ligea; assembly: GCA_917051295.2. Classification (NCBI taxonomy): domain Eukaryota; kingdom Metazoa; phylum Arthropoda; class Insecta; order Lepidoptera; family Nymphalidae; genus Erebia; species Erebia ligea. The sequence goes on from OU785241.1 coordinate 9,610,568, forward strand.
CTCATTTACAGAATAACTATTGTTCGTCCACGCAAATTCTCAAACTAATTATTATGTTAACCATGTCCGCGTGGAATGGTGCCAGGAATGCTGTATTTCGACGCTATCGGTAATCGCTAAATCTTCCGAAATGGCTTTATTAGAGCACTGCTCCTGTACCTATAAAACCTGTCACACGACATTATTTACTGAATCTTTGAGTGGTCATTAGTTTGATACCATAGGAGTTTGAAAATTTACCGGTTTTTTATAGGAAATTCGGCCCCACAAACAATGCATACAGGACAATCCAACTGACTGACATATCAACGTTTAGTTAAAACTGTGAGTCTAGAAAGTTTTATCTAAGTTCTCACTCTAACTTAGACCAAGAAAATTGGCAGAATTTGGGTTCCGGCAGAATACCAGCGCTCAGGTTTTGCTTTCAAAACCTGCAGCATTAATGCTGAGTCGGGGCCTTTTCATCTTGTGCCATGTGGGTGCAAAAGCCATGGTTAATTTTAAAGTTTGATTTTATGTACGAGGCACAAGATGAATAAATGAATTTTCTTTCTTTCTCTCTTTCAAAATACTTGGAGAATTTCCTAAAGGACTTTTTACTCTACAGGGTTTTTAACTTTTGAACAAACACCTGTTTTATTCTTTTGACATTAAAGATATATGGATACTTACCACATCATTCTTTACTTTTGTACATCAAAGTCAAAATAAATTAAGGACAACGTAAGAATTATTTTTATATCTTGTTACATTCATGATTCTGATGATAACATTGAAATAGATAGGTACTAAAATTCTACATCAATGGATGATAATCAAATTTTTAGACTGCCGCTAGCGTTAAAAAATATTGAATTATAAATACCAATCGGTATACTTAATCAAAAAAATACGTGAATTGTTATGTCTACAAAAGATTTTACCAGTAACAGACGTTTTCATTGAACTCCAAAACAAAACATTTATTAAATCTGTGTTTTATTATGACATCCGTATTATGTATCTGTGAAACAATAAATCTATTTCTTCTTTATCATGGCTATTACTAACATAATACTTCGGCAGTTATTACATGGTACGTTCACAATATTCGCTGCTTGTTTGATGTCTATGCAGTTAGGCTGAGTACACATAGTGGATTACAAAATGGTATGTAAAGTATATATTTCAACTTAGCCAATTACCAAGACAAGCCTAGTTTGAATAGGCAACATTATGGTTCTTTTAGACTTACACATTTAAAGTTTTTTTTATCCACTACTAGATAGCCCTTGACTGCGATCTCACCTGATGGCAGGTGAAGAGGCAGTCTAAGATGGTAGCGGGCTAGCCTGTTAGGGGTATGGCACTTATATAAGAGCCATACCCCTAATCGGATTCTACACGGCATTATACCGGAACGCTAAACGCTTGGCGGCACGTTTTTTGCCAGTAGGGGGGTAACTAGCAATGGCAGAAGCCTCCAACCAGACCTGACCAGAAACTTTAAGTGCGTTAGTTTAAAAGAACTTTCATTATAGAAATATTTTTTATTAGCTGATGCCCGCGACTTCGTCCGCGTGGTTAAAGTTTTTTTGATTCCCGCGGGAACTCCTTAATTTTCCTTAAATTAGTCTATGTCACTCTCCAGGTCCTCAACTATACCAAAAATCACGTCGATCCGTTGCTCTGTTGCGGCGTGATTGAACGACAAACCAACAAACCAATAAACCAATAAACCAACAAACAAACACACTTTCGCATTTATAATATTAGTATGAAGTATGATGCTGTAAAGCTACGGTAACTTTATACAATCTTAGTACGATGCTATAAAGCTTTTTATTTTTAACTACGGTAACTTTTTAACAATTTTACTCTCTTTGATTTATCTTTAAACGTAAGAGGTAATACTTGCACTAGAATTATTCATATCGTAGGTAGAAAGTCACAAGTGAATGCTCATCCTAAGCCGCACAGTTACGCACTGGCGAGCTCAAAATTCTCTATTATTATTCGTTTCTTCAGTGAAAGTGCCCCGTATGTCATTTCAAAACATTGTATAAGTATGTGTACGAAACGAGCGGTCACTACTTGTCACCACAATTACCTCATGAATATTAAATTATTGAGGTTTTTCTTTGGATTCTTGTCCGTGTAACGTATCCGTTGCAACTTTTTTTATCTACAATACCCTACCTAATTTATCTGTGGACTCAGTACTTACCCCATTATTAGAAAAATCCTACCATTATGTGAATAATGAAAACAATGAGGAAAACTGAGCGGAGTTTAATAGAGAGGATAGAGCTGATAACATATAGCAGCAGCTAATATACATACGAAAGACGAGCATTTATTGCAATACCTACCTATAGTTAAACTCAAGTTTACACGCATTTACCTTACCTAACTCTTTGTTTACATGCACATAAAAAGTCAACAAGATGTGAACAGCGCCCGTTTCCTTATTACTCATACTTAAGCATATTTTTTTGCTGACTAGCACTAATTATAGCATTCATATATTAAATATGCCAAGCCAAGTTATAGATTAATGCCAAGTTTTGACGACCTCCCTGGCGCAGTGTCGAGCGCTGTTGTCTTAACTTGCGGAGGTCCCGGGTTCGATTCCTGGCACGGGTCAATTTGGGAATTTATTTGAATTTTCCCTGGTCTGGCCTGGTGGGAGGCTTCGGCCGTGGCTAGTAGACCCTACCGGCAAAGACGTGCCGCCAAGCGATTTAGCGTTCCGGTACGATGCCGTGTAGAAACCGATTAGGGGTGAATGAGTTTAATATAACTGCCAACCCTAACAGGTTAGCCCGCCACCACCATATTAGACTGCATCATCACTTACCATCAGGTGAAATCGCAGTCAAGGGCTAACTTGTAGTTGATTAAAAAAAAGCTATTTGTTATTTGCAGAAGATGCTCGTAGTCATGTATCTTTTTAAAAGCTTCAAAGAATTGGGTATTTGACAACTAGTCAAATCAGCAACTTTTTTTCAAACGTCAAAACGCATTATGTATAAAACATTGCATCGTGACGTCATCAAAGTTCGACGCACTTTTTTACTTTAATCGAAAGTTTTAAAATATGTAGTTATTCAACATAAAACTAACAGGGGACGTGGATATTACGACTTTTGGGAGATCCTCTATTTAATAATCTCTGCAATAATAACTGTTGTCAAATATCCAATTAAAGCTAGGTAGGTATCATTCCTCCGCCAAAGTCACCCAAACCGTTGAGTGACTCATATCCAACTCATATCCGTTTTTAGATCAAATAACAAGAAATTGACGAATCGTGTACCTAATTCGCATTTCCGTTGCCTATCTAAAACAGGTAAATATATTAATTACTTATTGATGTATATTTATTGTAATTTGAAGACTAATATATTTACTTATTATGCTCCAATTTCCGGTCACTTTCTTTTGATTGCAACTTCCTCTATGGAACGATTCAAAAGGACTTGTAAAAGTTTATTCGAATAAAAACAATTCAATTTTAATCGAAAGTATTGATTTTATAAAATAGTAGGGAAATTTTAGTAATTGGCTTTAGGAGAAGATTTTAGGAAGTGCTTGTGGGAGATTTTCTTCACATTTGATCGCGTCAACGTCTAAAATTTCTAAGGAATTGTCACGTGAATAATTGTCAAGCGCTGTAACATCTGGCGCTCGATCAATTACATACAAATAATTGTAGAACGCGTAAGTAAAAAGCTCACACTCTTACCACGTTGTCATAAGAAAGCTCAGAGGGCTTACTGCCATCGCTTAAAGCAATATTACTTTAAGGTTGTTCACGCTTTTGTCTTGAATTATAATCCTTATATTAGGAACGTCAAGGTACGTCATATTATAAGAGGTCAATTTTAAAATAATACTGCATAAAGTCAGCCCACATAAGAGTCACTCAGCGGACGGTGGACATAGCTATGCTAAATCAACGCGAATGAAGTTGCGGTCATCATCTATTATTTTCTTGTCCGAGGATCGAACTCCGGAGCACCTAAAAGGAGGCCATACTTCTATATCATTAAGCTGTTAGTTACTGCTTGAAGTTACTTTGCATAATACTTAAGCCTTCTCCGCCCCACCGCCTTTTAGAATTTCGGCTGGTTACTAAAATGTCACAAAAGAAACAATGAGATTGTAACGACGTGACAAAGAGGCATTCATTTTCACAGACTGAGTCGGGCAACGGCAGGTCGTTCACACCTTTTCGCAAACAATATTGGCACATAATTTTGGCACTTTTTTCAGCGTAACAGTAAGATCTTATCCCACTAATATTATAAATGCGGACGCGAATGTGTTTATTTTGTTTTTTTTTTTTAATTTATTTGCAAGAATGTGGTACAATTCTTAGGTCTGTTGGTTTTTTTTTATTGTGAGATAGGCTTGCGCTTGACGACAATCATGCTTATTGCAAAGCAATAATGAGGTCTATAGGTTGGAGCGCGCTTGCCTAGAAGATGCCTATTCACTCTTGCCTTGAAGGTACCTAAGTTATATGTGGCAGGAAACACGTGCGCTGGGAGGGTGTTTCGGATAAGAAACGTCGAGCAAAAACGTTTCGTCCTTCAATTACCCTGCAACTCAACGGAACGACTTGAATTTTTGCATTGATAGAGTTATAGATATTCTTATACTCTGAGGTTATAGACCTGAAGAGTGACTGAGGCTAGTTCTTATCCCAGAAAATCAAGCATTCTCACAGGATTAAAAAAATCTATTCAAACAGATAAAAATGCAGGTATCATCTACTCGTAGTTGGCAAGCACCAACAGTGTGACAATATTTTTATCATCAATAGTGCTCGCAAAAAACGCGAGATAGATTTTTTGATCAGGTTGTGCTAAGGCTGCTTGTCTTGCATTGCATCATTGATTAGCCGCTGTATTGCGAAACTTGTGATCTGCAGAGCAATCGGCTAAAAATGACAGCTACAGTGTAACGATCGCAATCACCTCTGATTGGTTAACACTCTTCCACTATTGGACAAAATCCATTGACGCAGCAAGAATACCATAAATTCAGCTAATCACAACAATTGATACTGTAACAATGATTGATGCAGGAATTACACAATCGCCATACAGGACTGTTATTGTGACATAATGACCACCCTATTTGTCTCAATGGCTGGTTTATGGTAAGTTTCGTCTAATAGGAATGTTAGGAATGAGTTGCTCTAACAAGCTCTAACAAAAACTAGCCAATTGCGTGTCGGGCTTATGTTCTTCCTTGGGATACAACCTTTCCTTGCACCAAATGTCATTAAAATCGGTTGAACAGATGTACCGTGACAGCGTAGCAGACAGACAGAAACACTTTCGCATTTATGATATTAGGACGGTTAAGTAGGGCAGCTACTTGTAGCTTACCTATGCAAATGCCTCTGTGCTTGGTAGGTATAATGCTTTGGAATTCCAACCATTTTTTTGTTGAATGGCTGTTGAATTTGTTAGTAATTAAGTAGTAGATATTATTGTTTCAATAGTTCTCAGAACGAGCAACTACAATAATGCATATCACAAACGATATACCTACACCTCGTTTTTTTTTTTGCTGACTCGCGATCATGATAACATATCCGCAAATCGGTTACGTTTGATCACCCGTCGCAGCTCACGACTCTCGAAGGCCACCGATAAATAATAATCGTGCATGTATATAATAAAAAATCAATTAAATGCTTATAATATTTTCCATACAATGTCCTTTTTTATTAACGTAAGTAACACGTCGATCAGTTGATCGGCTGATGTGACCTTTTAAAGTTAAACTTCCTTAGTTTAATTGATGAAATTAAAAAAAAGTGTGTGTGTGCAATTCACACGCGTCAGAAGTGAAACTTCAGAAAAGTAGCCTACGAGAGAAGGAGATAAATATAACTTGTAGCATGGAGGAAAGAATAACGACTGATACCTATCTCATTCTCTCGCTAAATCTTATATTTATGCACAGATCAGAGAATCAATATGAATATGTTTGTCACTTTTTGGTGCCGCTTTTCGTTTCGTTTCATCGAATTTTCAAATCACAGCGATTCTACACAAGTTTTCAATAATGTCCTTTTTGGGTTTCGTAGTCAACATACCCTTAATAGTTTCGTCATGTCCGTCCGTCCGTCCGCGGCTTAGACTGTTAGTACTAGAAAACTGTAATTCGGCATGGGTATAGGTACCTACTTAATCACGCCAAAAAAGGGTGGGTTCCCAACGTATTCCCGTCACACTGTGACTAGTTGGACTTGTTGCGAATCTTTCGGATTTTTTCTCGTCACACTCTTGGTTGCAACAAATTTTTTAGTAGCCATTTCCAACGAGCCACACCCACAGCAACAGTGTGACTCGGGACGAAAAATTCCGATAGATTCCCAAGTCCCAACCCTGTCACTCTTATTTATTAGAGTGACTTACTTTTTTTTCGAGGGAATAAAGGGTCTCTCTCTCTATCTGTCTGCCTGTCTGCTACGCTTTCCCGGCCCACCTTTTCAACCGATTTTGATGAAATTTGTTACAGAGGTGGGTTGCATTCCGGGGATGGACATAGTCTATATAGGAATTCCCACGGGAACCAAAAAACTTAATCCACGCGGATGAAGTCGCGGGCATTATCTTGTCACATATAAATAAATCACAGTCAATCACACTCGTTAGTCTGGTTTAGTTTGTAAATTCACACTTTGTACATTTTACAAAATCCATACTAATATTATAAATGCGAAAGTGTGTATGTCTGTCTGTCTGTCTGTCTGCTACGCTTTCACGGTTCATCCGTTCAACCGATTTTGATGAAATTTGGTACAGGGGAAGGACATAGGCTACTTTTTATCACGGAAAATTATAGAGTTCCCGCGGGAATCAAAAAAATCTAATGCACGCGTACGAAGTCGCGGGAATCATCTAGTATTTTATAAATGCTTGGACGTGTACCTATCACTAATTGGGGATTTCATCATCATTACAACAACAAATCCGATACTGCAACAGCATTTACCAATCATAGCTGGCTGCCTGACTGTCTGACGGTAACACACAACTTCCATTGAGCAATACGTAACATAATAAGGTATAATTACGAACTATGTCATTAATGGCTCCCCGTACTGGATTTCGATGTTATATAATCGATTTTTGTATCGAATATTCGGGTTTTGGAGAGAAAGCATACTTGTGATATGCGGTTCATTGGGGCATGGCACGCAAGGTTTTGTGCATGGCGATTTTTAATAACTTTTCCATAGAAGAATTTTATGGTAACTCTTTCTTACATGAACGTAACTATTCCGTATAACTCAGCATAATGATTGGTCTCCATTCTCCAATTAAAGATCTAGCCCCACTACAGAGGCGCGGCGCGGCACGTAGCGACAAGTATTCCTGTACAATTATGTAGCAGTGCATCTCCGTGCCGCATCGCTTATGTGGACCCAGCTCCATACAAACTCCTACAAAGAATATTTGCCGCTACGTGCCGCCCCGCTTCATGCATCTGTAGTGAGGCTAGACCTTAGCTTTTACTTACACGAACGTAACTTTTATTTAGAACTCAGCATTATGATTGATCTCCACTCTCCAATTAAGAGGATATGGGAGGAACGGGAAACTTTGAGAATAGGTATTGAACATTTATATTGCCGTCGCGCTGCTTATCGAATAGAATACCATAACACCCGATAGGGACAACTGCATCTTGGACCGATAATACCTATGAAAAACAGCCGAATTCTTACTCTCGTATTTTTCTGTTTCCTCCTCCAAAACAGAACCGATTTTAATTTTTTTTTCAAGAATAATTTAAGAAGGACTCAGGCTATGTCGGTATGTTTTTCTTTTTTTGATTAAATTCGTCAAATTTATTTGCGGGATATCTGATAATGACGCGAAAACTGGGCCATTTTTTGCAATTTTTGAAGGTTCCATATTCTTAAAATTATTACTTTATTGAAAAAAGCAAAACACAGGGACATGGCACGGACATATATAGATTTTATGGTGCAAAAATATTTTTTCTATTGTGATTATACACGGAGAAAACAGACTAATACGATTGTATGGGGAAAACCGCCCTCCCGTATCGTCTTAAGTCCGTTTGACGTCTTCAAGTCCATCCAATGTAATATCGGATGTGTAGACCACAGATTGCAGCTGCTGAGCAATGTCGACCCAAGTCGTTTACTGGATGTGTAACCGAATTTGGAGCTCTTTTGGCCTTTTCGTTTCATCCTCCCCTCGGAGGTGTCTGCCCATTCTTATACGTTTAGGTATGTACGATACCCTAAACGTATAAGAATGGGCAGAGGAAATTGAGCTCTAATTCAATGCATATATGGTTTTATTTTACTTTGACAAAAATCTTAAACGTTTGATCGAACATTCTTACATGATTGGGGCCCAGGTTATACCGCCTTGTGTCACTTTCAGCTTGCTTATCCTTTGAGATATGTCTACTACGAATTTCTTATTTACAGATTTTAACATACTACGAACGCTACCATTCATTTCCAATTTTCATAGCAGATACAAAGCAAAAAGTTTCGTAAAGCTCACGTACCAAATGATAAAATGTATATAAAAATTCTAAACCTTTGTGTTCCCGGCGCATTAAATATCGATGATTCAAACCTTGGTCCCGCGTTTTTGTTGGATACGCACAACTGTCACAAAAGAGATGCCAGTGCTAATGTAGACAGGCAATTTTGGTATCTCTATTCAACTCGATAAGGACGTTATTGGCTTACTAGTTTTTTTATATTGTGAGGTTGTATCGTGCTGTTATTCATAACATTGTCCTGGAAAGCATGGATGGGCTCAGTACCCTTACTCTGAGATTGATCGAATTTAAAATACGGTCTCACTAAGTGAGGTGAATCACATTTGAGTCATACTAAAATGGACCCAAAAACTCTTGATTTAAAGCCACAAATTCAGTGCAACCGATTCAAATTTCGAAACGTATCGTTTGGAGCGCTAGCTGTGAATGCATACACGAAATTGAGCTCTAAATTAATAAGATTAAGATTCATTTTAGTTTGATGCATATGTAATTCACCTCACTTAGTGAGACCGTATTTTAAATTCGATCAATCTCAGAGTAAGGGTACAGGTAGCATTTCCGGTCGATTAGTCACTGCTTTGAATACACCTTTTGAGCGATGCAAGCGCTTTTTAGGGTTCCGTACCTCAAGAGGAAAAAAGGAACCCTTATACTATTATAGGATCATTTCGTTGTCCGTATGTTTGTCTGTCAACCACCTTTTTCTCGGGAACGCGTGGAGGTATCAAGTTGAAATTAATATAAAATACTTAGGTATACGGTCCTTTGGCACTGTAAAAACTAACTTCTAAGTCAACGCAATCCGTTTAATCAATAAATCAAAACCTAAAGGGTACTTCCAGTTAACCTAGAATCATGAAATTTGGCAAGAAGCATGGTCTCACAGCACAAGTACCTAAAGGAAAAAATCCGAAAATTCTTAATTAGGGTTCCGTATTCATAAGGTGTAGAATTGTTTATCAGGCGCTACCAACATAAGAACGCCAGTTATTTCATAGCTGATTACGTGTTATGTGTTGATCTTTCTTGTTATTTACTAAAAGAACCCTTTGTGCGCAAGTCTGACTCGCACTTGACCGGTTTTTTTCCGGATATCAGTCAGTAGGTAGTAGGTACAAGCTGTTACCTTTTCACATACAACAGACTTTTAGCAAGAAGTGTAAGTGCGGAAACCTGCCTATAGTAGGCAGAAAGAAAGATCTTAATCGTGAGCCCGTTACCTGTTTTATAAGTCCGTTTTGAGTTCTCCCGTGGGACTTTTAGGAACTTTACTCATAAATAATATTACATTCTAATTTCAAAGCTTTCTCTCCTGTGGGAATTTTGAAAAATCCGACCTCCTTCTCTACAATTATATGAGTGAAATTCATGACTTTTCTTTTTTTATTGTATGAAGTTTTTTACGTTTTTGCTGCCGTGACTGAATAAGTACCTAAGTTTTAATTAAAAGCAAACAACTTGTAACAGTTTGTTAATCAACTATCATACTTCATACTTAATATTATAAATGCGAAAGTATTGTTTGTTGGTTTGTTGGTTTGTTGGTTTGGTCCTTCAATCACGCCGCAACGAATCAACAGATTGACGTGATTTTTGGCATGGATATATTTGAGGACCTGGAGAGTGACATACGCTACTCTTTATCCCGGAAAATTAAGGAGTTCCCGCGGGAATCAAAAAAACTTGAACCACGCGGACGAAGTCACGAGCATCAGCTAGTATTGCTTTATTAGCATCCATACTTCCATACTTATATTATAAGTGCGAAAGTGTGTCTGTCTGTCTGTCTGTCTGTCTGTCTGTCTGTCTGTCTGTCTGTCTGCTACGATTTCCCGGCCCATCTTTTCAACCGATTTTGCTGAAATTTGGTATAGAGGTAGGTTATATACCGGGGAAGGACATAGGCTACTTTTTATCCCGGAAAATTAAGGAGTTCCCGCGGGAATCAAAAAACCTGAATCCACGCGGACGAAGTCGCGGGCATCATCTAGTATTGCTATAATAGAGTAACAAGCGAATAATAGACATAAGCCACAAATCGGTCATAGTTTATGAAAGCAATACGTGATGCCTTTTTTGATGGCGACTGCTAGCGACTTGTCAATGGACGCACGTTACTTTCGAGTTCCAAGCCAAGGTAGGCTGTTGTAACACAGTTTAATAACATACAGTTGGCAATGGACTGGTTGGTCGACGATAATGCTAGTATATATATAATTTATTTATGTATTTAATATTTTATAATTTATTTTGAATGAAATCTGATATTTTAATGCTCTAATTTTAATGAATATGCTGCTATGTAATGTAGAAGTAAGATAAGGTAACTTATTGTAATGCATTTTAATTATTGTAATCTATTTAATGTACATGTACTTGCTTTGCCCTAACAGGGCTGAAATACAAATAAATAAATATGAAAAAATTATAATTACTCGCTAATGCCCGCGACTTCGTCCGTGTGAATTGAGGTTTTTTGGTTCCCGCGGGAACTCTTTAATTTTCCGGGATAAACAGTAGCCTATGTGTTATTCTAGACTATACCTAATCTATCTCTGGGCCGAATTTCATCCAGATCCGTTCAGCCATTGCGGCGTGATTGAGTTACAAACATCCATCCATCCATCCATACTTTCACCTAATATTGGTATAGTTTCACTCCCAGAGCGATTAACATCTTAACTCATTTGCATAACCAGAAAAATACTTAATATTATATTTATAACTAGATGATGCCCGCGACTTCGTCCGCGTGGATTAAGATTTTTTGATTCCCGCGGGAACTCTTTAATTTTCCAGGATAAAAAGTAACCTATATCCTTCCCCGGGATACAAACTATCCCCATACCAAATTTCATCAAAATCGGTTGAAAAGATGGGCCGGGAAAGCGTAGCAGACAGACAGACAGACAGACAGACAGACAGACAGACACACTTTCGCATTTATAATATTAGTATGGATATCTATCGTAACCCCGCCTTTCGTTAACTTATCGCTGCTTCTCAGCTGTCGTGCTGTAGGTACCTACTGTAGTTTTGCCCAACAGTGTTATTTAGATGTGTGAGTAGGCTTTGTCTGTGAATGGTGGATCAAGTCGGTTCTATTTTTAAATGTTCAAACGAGGACTGTTTTCGATTAAGTTTTTAATGATACCCGCTTATGGTAAGCTTTGGAATCAAGTTTTGATTTAGTTGAGGTTTTTATATAATATGTGTTACGTACCCATAATATGAAAATTACAATATTATTCCTAATTACAATTTTAGTATTGTAAAGATTGTGAAGATTGTACAATAGTGCAATAGAGTCAACATCTCCTGAAAATGCTCCGGTATCGGAGTGAAACGTACGTTGAGAATAATTTGGAAGTTTTCTGTGGTATGGTGAATATCACAAGCTATAAGTGCAAGATAATACACACTGTACCACATAGATTCACCTATTGTGGCGAATTATAGCGAATTAGACTTCTATTCCGCAAAATTACGTCTGCTTCTATCCAATATACGAAATCATTAGTTATGTTCCATTAAATTCGAAAAATATGACCAAAGTTGTAATATAAACAAAACAACTACTTTATACCCATAACAGAGTTGGTTGAAAAGTCAAAAATAACTGAGTTGTTGACCAAAAACTATCGTCCGTTTATCCAACTGCCCGGTAGAAACTGATACCAAAGCTATAGAATCAGGAGCTCGTTTGAAAACAAAGGATTCATTTTGAAAGGTAGGTACAAAATACAATGTTATTTTTAAGTCACAAGTGCCGAAAAATGAATGTAGACGAAAAATAACCTTTTTACTAAACGAGTTTGTCGTGTCCAATGACGTTAAACCCTGTTAAAAGTAAAATAATTTTGTTGTTATTGTTAAACTCACAGGTTAAACTGGAGACCATGTCACATGCTATACAATAGTAGCATGCTATACTAAGGTTACATGGAATGATTAACGATTTTACTTGGTATATATTATAATTAGTTATTCTTTTTTAGCTGTCTTATCCTAAAATATTAAATAATTGGTAATGAGTAATGACTGAGTTGATATTTGATCAAGCTTTGATCATTACTAGAATTTAATTAATTTTGTACCCCTAAGGATCGTTTAAAAAAAGTGGGAATGAGTTTTAAAAAAAACTCGGCAACTCAGCTTAAATGAACATCCCCTTTAAAAATAGAAGTTCAGATTTTGAAGTAGCTGCCAATATTTTTATAGGTACTAGACTAGTGGGCCCGGTAGACTTTGTCCTGCCCTAAACCTCGAACCCGATTTCAGCGCCCACTACCGGGTCCAATTGGGAATATTAACCATCCCGGGGTTCAAACAAACACAACAAAAAAAGAATTAGCGAAATTGGTCCAGTGACCAGTCGTTCACGCGTGATGCCGTGAGCAAGGGAAATAGGGATTCATTTTTATATTTACCTACTACTATAGATATAAATTTAATAATAACAGAGAATTGAACTAGTTTTCAATACTTAATTCATTAAACAGCTTATTAATAAATAAAACAGAGAACTAAATAAGTAGCCTCTATTTCTCGCAGCAAAAAAACGTAAAAAACCTGATATGGCAGAGTCCGTAAGCGTAAACTAGTGAACAGCAAGCTGATTAATTTTCTTAAAACTGGTCGAAAGCCTTGTTAATAGCCTTCACAGGGTAAACTTGTTCTGTCACTTGTTGTAAAGATATTATACCTAGGCCGTAGCGCAAAATATATACTTATATACCTATCTATGAATAGAAATAGAATGATTAAATTATTATTTTTTACGCGCAAATGCCTATAATATTTTGACGCGTAGATGAGCATTCGAAGAATACGTAATTTGTTAAATTATTTTGCGTTATATTTTATGGAAGTTTTAAATAACGCTATATACAGAGTAATTTTATAGGTAGGTACTTCTAAACTATCTATACTAATTTTATAAATGCAAAAGTTTGGATGGATGGATGGATGTATGGACGGATGGATGGGTGTTTGTTGCTTAATCACCTCAGTCTACGCGGCATCAGCTAGTATTATCAATTACCTATTCTGTGGTATTATCTTATGAAATACTGATAGATTATAGTCTGGAATAACACAAAGAATACTTTAACTTTCCCTAAAAATTAAACAGTACCCGCGGGAACCGAAAAAACTCAAACCACTCTGACGAATTCGCGGGCATCAGCTAGTTTAATAACACATAATATAAACCTCAGGATACTTTCTGTACGAACCTAATACTGGTCAACTTTTGTTCTACCACAGTTCTACGACTTTTCAAAATTCTGGTTTTTTTCATTCATACCTACAGAAATAAAAATATTTGATTTGGCTGCTTCAAGGCTGTATTAAGCACTACGCTACTTATACAGGAAGTCACCGATTGAGCACTGCCTACAAAAAATACAGATCTGAAGTGTATAGAGTGTACAGGGAAAACAAAGACCTACTAAAATAATTATAGGTACATCAATGGGGAAAACTATAAAATACTTCGTGGATATAATTAAGTTTTTTTAAAGATGTGGAGTTTTTTTGTATTATTTAGGATGTTATTAGAATTTCAAACATAATATTTTCTCAGAATGTTAATTCAGAGAATTATCACTAAACAAATTCATTTCAATAACTATTCTTTACAAAAGGAATAGATGTATATGTATATGTATATAGTACCTACTTGTAGGTATAATATGAGTTATGACGAAAGTGCTCATGCGACTACAGTTTCGTATTTCTGTGTATGTAGGTACTATGTACGTCCAATTAATGAATAGTTCAATCGAACCCATAGATACATACACATGCAGAACTAAATGATTAAACGAAAGCGACACACGGACAAATTGATTGCCAATCACAGTTAATATGAGATTCGATTCAATCAGTAGTCACTAGTCACGACTTCATAAGTAACGACCGCTTTTTGGTTCAACCGCTTTTAACCTTATGAGTAAATTAATAAGTTCTAAACTCCAATGTTTATAAAAATTAAGAACTTGTCGGATTACGTGTAACATTGTAAGCGAACTCATAACGTTGTTACTTACATCATATTAGGTTTTAACTGAATGAGATAAGACTGGTTAGTATTTCTCCTATTGATATTAGGTATTACTTTCCAAAATAATTTTGAAGTCGGGCGAAACAAATCAAAATACTCATCAAGAATTAATGATCAATTCCAATTCCTGTTATTTTATAAACTAACTTAGGTAAGTATATAATTATTTAGACTTTTAAAAGATTACCTAATTTTATATTGGATTTTTTATAACATAAAAATACTTTGTGTTACTTAAAATATATTATAAAGACATATAATCCAATTTTGTTTAAATATTTCATTATAGGTGTTTATGTAAGTATTCTACGAATACAATAGGACTGTTCTCAATGTACAACCGTCAACCACAGACCATGTTTAGGTTTACTACTCGGTGGATACTTGAGGCATACAAGTAGGTACAAGGGCCATACTACGAGTACCAACGCTTAAAGCCATATTGTTTCATTATTGTTGACTTTCGTGTTTCAGAATTATAATCCTTATTTTAGAAACCTCAAGGTACCTGACATCAAACTGTCATTTTGAGTAATATTGCTTAGGTATTACTTTAAGCGTTGGCAGTATGGCCCCTTAGTCTTTTGATGTCTATCATTTACTTTTCTATCATCTTGTTTTTCCTATTCCATGACGTATTCTACGTAAATTTATAAAATACTAGCTGATGCCCGCGACTTCGTCCGCGTGGATTGAGGTTTTTCGGTTCCCGCGGGAACTCTTTAATTTTCCGGGATAAAAAGTAGCCTATGTGCTATTCCAGACTATAATCTATCTCTGTGCCAAATTTCATCCAGATCCGTTCATCCGTTGGAGCGTGATTGAGTAACAAACATACATCCATACATCCATCCATCCAAACTTTCGCATTTATAATATTTATTTGAATAAGCTCTACCTATCTAACTCTGAACTCTATCACAGACGATCGTAAACGTAATCTTTCTCTTACCCGTAGAGGTGAATAAACTATCGTCCATTACTATCATTGATTACATAACCGATGCTAGAAGTCATATATAGAAATATATTAGCCTATTAATTTTTCATAATAACATTGGTGATTTGATATGTCTTTAATTTAGTCGACTAGCTTAGATTAAGTCTATCGCAGACTAACGATAGTAATAATCAGTAACTTGGTAAAATAATTATAACACAGGATATTTAGTAGGTAAGTACTCAATTAATTTCAAACTCCCTACAAAACTCAAAGTAATAATTACTTATCTCGCCTCGCTTCGATTTTTGACGAAAAAAAATATAAAACGCTCTAATGTAGTCGAAACTCGATACTTGCATTGTGTACATCGCCTTTCATCCTCGGAAATTGATCGTTGTTAGTTATTAAAATCTTATCCGACTAAAATCGGTTGTTTGCGTTAGCTCTAATGGAAAAACACATCGAAGAATAATACACTAGGTAGGTAAAAATTCTTTCGACCAGTTTATTTATGACTATAAGCTACACAATAAATTATTCCTTTACTGCGTATTTTATTTTAATCAGAAACAAGTTACCTATTGACTGCGATCTTACCTGATGTTATTGACTCGTACGGCGTACCGATATCGTCGTCGTATACCAATGGACGTCCACAGCTGGGCATAGATCTCTTAAAGGGACTTCCAAATGCCACGGTTTTCCGCGGGATACTGCGACACAATGGATGTTATCCATTCTATCCTACCTATTGACTGCCTCGTTGGTCTAGTGGTTAGCATGTTTGACTACGGCTGACGAGGTCCCGGGTTAAGACTATGAAGATAAGAATTTATGCAAAAGCGGTGCGTCGTTTTATTATTATTCTACACTGTGGCCATACGCGACAGGTAACAGACGTTGGAGTGAGATAGCTGTTACTTCTCTCTCAAGCTGAAATTTCGGCTCGGGTAGCCTTAAGCACTGGGTTTTTCTGACAAGACATTCTCAGAAGTCAGTACTAGCCCGGACTCGGGAGTTAGGAAGTTGGCGGTGTTTCACCCCGCGTGCCTGGCCGGGGCTGGGAATCTCTCTGGACATTGGCCGCCGTTGCGGAAATTCGGTCGGGAGGACACTATCCTATTAGCACTGACCTATTAGCTATTTACTGCTGTTCTTTGAGTCTACCTGCTGAGTCAATCGCAGATATAAAACTTAAGCAATTTCACAACATTAACGATTTTTAGATTTCTTCGTTGGACCGAGGGGGGTTTGAGGAGATTTTTACTGTACGAGGGCAAAATATGGTCATAATCATAATCATAATATTTATTTGCTGTTTATTTATCACAAAGGAAGTTCTTACAATAAAGTCGTAGTATCGAACCACAATCTACCAATCATATGTGCAAATTATCATAAAATACAATTATTAATATGCACTTAATAAATTCAAGAAATTTAACACAATTTACCTCTATAATTTATCTAAGTACCTCAATAACAATCATTATTATGGAATCTATCACTAAAATTTAAGTCAGAATATATTCTTTACCAGCTCAGATATTTTCTGTGAAATCATAAAAATATAAAATTAGTTATGCAAATTACTGCACACCTAAATGAAAAGACACGGAATGTCATCCGTGTGAACTGGCCTTTATTCTAGAATTGATATAATGATGCCATTTATACCCATCGCGTGTCAAAGGATATGTTAGGTATGTCCTTGGCGTGCTTCTGAGATTCATAATCAACGACCTTCTCGAAATACTTGAAACTACAAAATAATTAGAAATGATTTTATATTAGGTATAGGTACAATATACCTACATCTACTCGACTCTTATAAAATCATGAGGTTTTTTAAATATAACCTATTTTCTACATCAAGCAAATGACTTTCCATCGACTTTGTTTCTAATAGGTACTCCATATAAATAAAAGCAGCTATAATAGAAACTAGTCTAGTTGTTCGGTCCGTCCGCAGCGGTATGTTAAGGTCGACGCACATATTAGTAAAGTTGTATTTTTATAAAACAAGCAACCCACCCAGGCTGCGCCTGGGTTGCACAAAGAAATCACTGATTTAGATTTACAGGTGGAATTTATAATTATATTTTTGAATCGATCATCGTCATTGTCAAGCGATAGACTTCCACTGTTGGGCATGAGTTTTAGCGACCTTTCTAGTATCGTAACGCAAGGCATCGTCAGGGTCTGCAGTCTGCATCCGTATATTGTTGAAATTCCATGGACGCCTACGAAGCGATTTACTTCCTCGTTTCTAATTCGAGCCGCTAGGATATGGAATGCCCTTCCGGCTTCCGTTTTTCCCCCCGATTATAATATTGGTATCGTCAAATCAAGAGTGAATAGGCATCTTCTATGAAGACGTGTTCCACCTTAGGCTGCTTCACTACTTGCTTACTTACTAGTCTGATTGCAGCCAAGCGCTAGTCTATAAATTATTTTAAATAAAGTTTTAGGGAATCCCACATGTCACTAGCACCGCGCCGCCTGGATATAGCCTGCTAAGCGATTTAGCGTTCCGATACGATACCATGTGGATAGGAGTAGGTATGGGTTTATACCTAATAGGCAGTTAAGGGCTACCTTGTAATGGAATAAAATAAAGAATATGGATAAGGTTATTGTTTTTTGCGTAATAATAATTAATGACACTGAGTAATGACGGTTTCTATCCACCATTGTTATTTTATTTGTAACAGGAACTAAATCATATAATAATATAAATGCGAAAATGTGTTTTTGGTTTGTCCTTCAATAGCAATGCAACAGAACAACCGATCGACGTGATTTTTTGGACCTGGAGAGTGACATAGGCTACTTTATCCTGAAAAATTAAGGAGCTGCCATTGAAATTTAAAAAACTTATTCTACGCGGGCAAAGTCGCGGGCATCAGCTAGTATAGTATAGTGGTAAAGGTCACTAAAGCACTAGATCAACTTGCCTTTGCATTATCATGCGCTGGCGTATCTTCGGCCTTGACTCCGTGACTTTTGACGCACCAAAATGTCGGTTTGGAGCATAATTGGAAAGGCCACGGTGATTATCATCTCATCTCAATAATCATATGGCTGATGATCTTGGACTAGATGCGACCACTGTAATTGGACACCTGTTTTTAGTATCATACTTCGTAGTAACAATGCTGTGTTTTATAGATTTAGTATCATACTTCGTAGTACCTAACAATGCTGTGTTTTATAGATTTTGTACGTGATCTCTAAAGTGGTCAATTCTGTTTAACACAATCTGTTAACTATGTAAAATGGCAGTTCTAAAATTAGTGTTGTCCCTTACTAGAGGGATTATTATGAAAGGGATAGCAATATATTTAGAGCTGTAATTTTAATTTAGTTAAGACTAGCTGATGCCCGCGACTTCGTCCGCGTGGTTTATGTTTATTTTTATTCCTGCGGGAACTCCTTAATTTTCCGGGACAAAAAGTAGCCTATGTTACTCTCTAGGTCCTCAACTATACCCATGCCAAAAATCACGTCGATCTGTTGCTCCGTTGCGGCGTGATTGAAGGACAAACCAACAAACCTACAAAGCAACAAACAAACAGACGATGTCTGTTTTTCCATTGGAAATATGATATCAATTTTCGTTTAGTCTAATAGTAGTTAGCAGTTAAAAACCATGTCACCAGATTCCGCTAAACCATATTGAGGAGAGATAATATCTTTAATTTAGGGAATGTAGATAAACTTAATAATTTACAAACAATAATTGTCACGTACGTAGAAGTATTATTATTTCATCTGTGCCAGAGGGAAGAATGAAAGAAAGAAACCAAAATAATCTAAATATATAAAAGGAAAAGGTGACTGACTGACTGATCTATCAACGCACAGCTCAAACCACTGGACGGATCGCGCTGGAAAACATGCAGATAGCTACTATGACGTACACATCCGCTAAGAAAGGATTTTTGAAAATTCAACCCCTAAGGGGGTAAAATGGGGGTTTGAAATTTGTGAAAGTCCACGCGGACGAAGTCGCGGGCATAAGCTAGTTGTTTATAAGTAAGTAGAACTTCGATGGGAGTCTTCGTCAAAGTTAGCTGTTTTTTTTTAATAAGCGTGAGTTCTAATGGAACAATTTATATTTCACGGCCATTAGGTACATACATGAGCATTGAATGTGAACAAAAAAACGTGTCTGTTTTGCATTAGATCAGTGTTTATTTCTGGTCATTATAGGTCTGACCTCTACAATCGGAATTTGTGGCTTTGTATTAAACAGATAGGTATCATACTTAATAATTTTATCGCGCCTAATTTGTATTAAATATATGCCTTCTATGCATAATCACAATTACATGCTTTTTTGGTGCCCAAGGATTTATTTTGGTGATTCCTGCAACTTCATGTACACATACCTACGTGGCTTCTCGTTTTTGAAAATCACATGGAACACATGGAAATCAAATGGATTTTTCAAATTCAAATACAATTATTTATTATAGAAGTGGAACTTCTTTAGAGTCGTTGTGAGTTAAAAATTCAACGGAAAGAAAAACTGAAACGAAAAAGTGACACCAAAAAGAGACAAACATAATCATAAAATAGGATTTAACCTGCGAGAGAATTAGATAGAATACAACTACACTTTTTTCAAATTAACTTTTAAAAGTGCTTTTTGGGATAAACAGTTGCTTATGTCCCTCCTGGCCAGTTACATACCCTATCTATTTACCCAATTTCGTCAAAATTGGTGGAACCTTGGAAAGGTAGCCTGAGGCAGGCATACTTAAGAGATTAAGAAGTCACGGACGTCATATTATATACCATATACCATAACATTCTTATTTTGATAGCTGAAACAGAAATACAATAACAATGAATGATGTGTACTGGTAAAATTATACCGTGTGAAAATAGTCTTAGATTAAAGAACATATTGTACGTTATATTTATCAAAGTAACAATTTTCCTGACGCAACTAACCAAACAATATAATATTGAGGTTACCTCATGGATTATCTCATCTATATGACCTACATTTCTCCAAGATAAGGATCCAGTGAAAATATCTTATCAAAATTAGCACATTCTCAACAAACACGTTAAGATTACGATAGTATTAGATATCAGATGAAAAGATTGAATGTTCATAAAATAACTACAAAATCAACCATCTATAGATAATTATATCGTTACTAGATGATGCCAGCGACTTCGTCCGCGTGGATATTGGTTTTTTTAATTCCCGCGGAAACTCCTTAATTTTACGGGATGTAAAGCCTATGTCCTTCCCCGGAATACACCCTACCACTGTACCAAATTTCATCAAAATCGGTTGAACAGATGGGCCGTGAAAGCGTAGCAAACATACAGACACACTATCGCATTTATCATATTAGTATGGATTTATTGGCATGAAAAAGATAACATTTACATGCGTTCTTAAAACTATTCTCAAATACCTATTTAGATACTAGCTGATGCCCGCGACTTCGTCCGCGTGGATTGAGGTTTTTCGGTTCCCGCGGGAACTCTTTAATTTTCCGGGATAAAAAGTAGCCTATGTGCTATTCCAGACTATAATCTATCTCTGTGCCAAATTTCATCCAGATCCGTTCATCCGTTGGAGCGTGATTGAGTAACAAACATACATCCATACATCCAAACTTTCGCATTTATAATAACTAACTACCCTATGATACCCTATATACTAGATGATTCCCGCGACTTCGTCCGCGTGGACTAAGTTTTTTTCGATTCCCGCGGGAACTCCTTAATTTTCCGGGATAAAAAGTAGCCTATGTCCTTCCCCGGGATATAACCTACCTCTATACCAAATTTCAGCAAAATCGGTTGAAAAGATGGGCTGGGAAAGCGTAGCAGACAGACAGACAGACAGACAGACACACTTTCGCATTTATAATATTAGTATGGATTTGATAAATGATATATGCAGATTTATCAAAATTACTATCTACTAATAATTATTTATGCAAAGAAAACAAAAGACAACTAACAAAATTAAACATTTTGTATTACATACTTACATCAAGGCTAATTTAACCTTCATTAAATTGTAATTTATCGCTAGAATAATCTAGTGTTTCAAGCTCTACATGATTTACTGTAACTAGAATTTTATTTCAAAATAGGACTTTTTCTATTAAAGTAGACTTGATTAATACAATAATATCATTGGACTAACAACCTTATACAGCTTTAACTGACCTTAAAATTCTAAACAACATTCCTTTTGCTATGCATGATAATTATTACAGGCTATTAGTTGCTAATGCAACAGATCGATTAGGATGATTATTGCATTTTTAAATGATTCACGAAAGACCAATGTATGTATAAAATGAAGCATAAAAATAAATTCGTTTACAGAAAAATAATTTTGTACGAATAAAATATAGGTATGTACGAGTATTTTACCAAATAATTTAGTAACGGATTGACGTGATTTAAATAGGGGTAAATTTTAAGACTTGGATATGGACATAGGATACTCGTCACGGAAAAACATAGAGGTCACGCTGATTCTTAAAAAAAAACCCTACATCCACGTAGGCGTAGTCGAGGATATCACCAAGTTACTAGTAGTTTAAATCTTTTCATGAACGATATCGTTTGTATCGTGATCCGTGATGATCGTTATAATATCAATCTTTGAATACTTAATGTGCATTCGTTATTGAGTCATGGGCATGTTCATGTACCTATGTTAATGGAAACGTTTTATCGTCATTTTGCATGTCCGTCGGTTGATTTCCCTTAGAGTATTTTTATTATTCAGTCGACTTCCACTGTATAATCGGTTTCTGCACTGAATCTTACCGAAACTAAATCGCTACTACACTTTTTTGCCGGTAATGTGGTAACTAGCCACGACCGGGGCATCCCAAACCCAGGATCTGATGCATACTAATATTATAAATGCGGGAGTGTGTCTGTCTGTCTATCTACTACGCTTTCACGTCCCATCTGTTCAACCGATTCTGATGAAATTTGGTACAGGGGTAGGTTGTAACTTATATCCCGGTAAGGACATAGTTTCCACGCGGACGAAGTTGCGGGAGTCATCAGTATGTTTATAAGACCACAACGCTCACCACTGTCCTTAATATAATTACTTATTTACAACATTAATTTATCTTTAATGTATTTATCTACCATAGAGTTAATAGAAAATTTCCCTTTTTGACTTCGGGTTTTGTGCGGCAGTAAATTTTCTAAAATTAACGATTCTCTCACAATTCAGATGATTTACGACTAGATAGTCTGACACTTCACATAAGACACTAGAAATCGCATTACTCGTCTGTGTTGTTACAAAGTCGCTTCGACCTACGCCCAGTGAAAGTGCTGCAATTGTCAACAAACCCCTATCCTATGTGTAAACAAAACTATCAGACATTTAGACTATGTATAGTGTATTTCAGGAAAATGAACTCCATAAACACAGGCGATAAAAATCAAAATTTAACCACGCGATAGTATTTAATTTTAAATTCTCAATAATAATCGGACTTTTTACAGGTTTGTTTTAAATTAACTCGTTACATAAAGATTAAAGCGATTAATTAGAACTATTTTGATAGCCATCATTTAGAACTTCAATGCAATCCATTACAAATTTTATCTGAAATTGCGTCCGTAAAAATGTGTCGCAGTACCATCATGCACACAAGTTTTAGTATTTTTTTTTGATAAGCATTTTGGTAATACCATCAAAAAATAAAGTTTTAATCCTAATTAAGTAAGTCTTCTAAAATTATGATAATATATTTCGTGTCACATTCAGAGATACTTATATAATTACTTTTATAATACTAGCTTCAATTATGGCACGTTAATTATTATGGTAGACTGTTTTTTATTCAAATAATAACTTTTACAAGTACTTTTGAATCGAATTTTAGCGCTAGTTCAGAATGCCATTTCTATCGAAAATAACCAGCAAAAAAAAAACTCGGCAAGAAACAGCATGTAAGAGTAAAAATCTCGTGTTAAAATTAGAATTTTATAGATAGTAATTATTAGAATAGAATAGAAAAATCTTTATTGGCAGCTATAAACACAAAATGTACAAAATAAATCAAAATTTAAAACATACATATCAGAAATTATAAGTTTGTACAGCAGTGCAACGCTACCAACAGGTGAGTCACTCAGCTTGTGTTGGGGCCAGGACCTCTCCTGGCTAATCCATCAGCTTGTATTCGTCCACTGCTGGACACCTACTTTCTAAAATAACTTTAAGATGTCCGCGGATTAACTCTCGACATCCAAAACTGTTTAGCATTGCTCCAAGCAAGACAAAGTATGGTTCTAATACATTTATAAAAAGATGTTGTAACCAATATAATGAGTCGTTTTCTGTCAATGACATATTTCATCTCTCTCTCCCTAAGTATAAGTCTAGTATTAAAGATAGTTTGGCAAAAACCAACTAGGTTATTATTTGTCAGTGTGTATGTTTTTGTATGTTTTTCTTCTTTTCTGTTTTAGTTTAAAGTATTTTCATAAGTTTATGTTTCTTTTAGCGGTTATACCCAACTATTTCTTTTGTAAAAATGTCTAAAAATATGTGCAAAATTATTCTTTGGAAACTGTTTTGGTTTAAGTGCTATTATTTCTGTATCTCCTATTGTATGTTTTATAACTGTATGTTTCCATAATAAAATAAAAAATAAAAAAATAAAATAAAATATTATGCCTTTTGGAGAAAGCGCAACCACACACGGTCCTCCGCTTTCCTCATCCACCCACTTCCCGCTACCTTTTTAAGGTCGTCGGTCCAGCGGGCTGGAGGTCGTCCCACACTGCGTTTACCGGTACGCGGTCTCCACTCCAGAACGCGTCTGCCCCAATGCCCATCGGTTCTGCGACAGACATGACCTGCCCACTGCCACTTCAGCTGACTAATTCTCTGGGCTATGTCAGTTACCTTTGTTCTCCGGCGGATTTCCTCGTTACGGATTCTATCCCTCAGAGAAACACCCAACATAGCCCGCTCCATAGCCCGCTGGCTAATAAATGGTTAAAATTCTGCACGCGACGATACAACGGTTACAAATTTGGTAATTCAGTTTGGGCGTATCGTTACGATTTATTGCATATTTCGGCAGCTCGGCAATTCATTATAGCTTAAGGCGAATCTTCACAGTTTCTGTTGCGTAACGTACGCACCTGTGTAAGGTTAAAGTATTGTCGTCAATGGTAACGTAACGTGCTGTTTTAAGTCCCATTTCTTGTGGGAACTTTGAATTTATATACACAAATATATAAATTACAAGTTAGTTAGCTGAAATGTTACTGAGTAGTAACTTTTCACAATTATTTCGTAATATTTTTGTACTTTGTACACTCTTTATTTTTTTCTTTATTTAAAACGTAATATCTAATTTCACCTGAACTAAATTTCGAAATATTTATTTAGCTTTGCCTTACATTAGGTACTTATTATTTAAATAACGATCAAAATACTATCATGTTTCTTGATTATATCTGTCTATTTTTAACAAAAATATTTTATTTGCAGGTAAATAAATAGCGCTCAAGAGAAACGGGGCAGGCGTGCGGATTGTTGACCTACACTCGAGCCAACCGGCCACCGGAACCATTATGCCTTATACATCCACAACAATCTAAACCGATAGACCTGACTCAAATAACAACCGGAAGAACCGTTACTTAATTATGCCAATTTATTAACCTGTAACATGATGGAGGAGGTGACGACTCGCCCGAATGTCGAGTACATTCCCCCGCTCACGCCCAAGGCGAAGCAGAGGACTGGATCGACCACTTTTACGCAGATAACAAGCGATGACGCTGGTCTCCGAGTGAATGGATTCACCGATAGCCGGTCGGATATGGACTCTCTAAGTTCGATGCACTCTCTTGTCCTTAATTCAACGACACCAACAACAACGGTATTCATAGCGGCGACCCAGCCAGAGCGATCTGCGAACACGCCTAGCGCAGACGCACCCACAACAAACGGTCCACACGTGGTCACGATCAGAATCAACACAGATGCCGATAAACCGAAGGCTCCGAAAATCTCTAGCGTCCATCTCAAAAGTGACGTCGACATCGATACTTTCAAACTGACGGAATCGACCAAGAAAAGCAGTTTAGTCAGAATAAACGTCGATGAAACCGACGGACAAGCAAAAATCCTAGATAATGAGGACTTATCTAAAGTGGATAAGCCTCCGTACATTTACTGTAACTCGTACGTGAACACAATATCGAGTATGGTAATGTCGAGCGGCCAGTGCTCGCCGAGCGATACTTTAGATTCAGGGACGTGTAGCGACCTCGATGGCACTCCACCGCCGCTCCCAAAAAAGAAGACGTCAAAATCAAGCTCCGCGAAGAAAGCCGTCTCCGTCACGGTAATTAGCTCGACACGAAATCAAAGCGAGGTCGATTTCGAAGATAACGACTCTAACATATCGTGTGACTCGCTAAATAGTAGCGAGCTAAATGGAAGCGTGCACGCCGACGAAAGTCACAGCGACGACGCGAGCAAAAAAGAAAAGAAACAGTCTTCCGAGGCGACGCTTGAAGCGTTACCCAAAGCGAACAATAAAGACGGCAGCTTTCTACCTCAAGGTCTGCTGCAAGACATTAGAGATCGCTCAGCGAAACTGACTACCGTTGAAACTGAGAGTGAGTTACAGATCGAGCGGACTGAGGAAGTAAGCCCGGGTATCAATGAGAATGCTTTATCGAAAGAAAGCACACAACTAACATCGTTCCGTTTAGTTTCTCAGCTCAATAGTGAGGTGAAGAAAAATAGCGCGGAATGTTTGAAGAGCAGTGTGGAATCTGTGAAAAATAGTACGGAATATTTGAAGAGCAGTGTGGAATCTATGAAAAACAATGCGGAATGTTTGAAGAGAAGTGTGGATTCTACAAAACATAGCGTGGAAACTTACAAAAGCGGCTCGGTATCTCTTCCAGGAACTCTTACCAAAACGCCCCTTATTAGTGAGAGTACTTATGAGGACCGAAAGCAATTGGACAAAATGAAAGCAGAACAGTTATGTTACAGCAGTCATTATTTCGATACGGACAAATTTTACGATTTCCATTTGAACGAGAAACAGTTTGATGATGTGCCAGTGAAAAGTGTAAGTGAAACCAAAAGTGTGTGCAATGACCTCTCGGAAATGGAGTATTTCGCCGGTATCAAAGACTACAAAAACGAGGAGTTGCCGTCTACGATAAGAAGTTCGAAAGGGACAATTCGCGGTGTGAAAAACCGCGTTCGAGCCGGCATTGCGACATTCCTGCAAATACAGAGCACGACAAAGGTATTTATAATATATTTTTCTTTTTTCCATACTTTTAGTGAGAATGTTTAGCAATTGTTTGAAAACTACAATGTGAAAATCGCAATATACATGAACGGAGAAACATCGGAGGCTCACTAAATCACTGCAAAGTTCCAAACTCTAGACTAGTGATGAGAATTTCTTTAGAAAAAACCCCAACAAATTATCTTTATTCAGACCCTTGAATCCAACAATCAATCTATTCATAGGGCCATCGATACTTGAACATGATAGGCCAATGAGGCAGTTCTAAATTTCCTAATAATCAAATAATTTTTTATCCATTCATTTATCAATCATTTGCAATATCTGGAAACATCTAAAATCCAAATCATTAATTCGTTCCACAGATGTTAAAAGACATGATTACAATGCAAAAAGCATGACAACAAGTCATCCGTTCAAATCTCTTTCAACTTGTGGAGCAAGTAACGATTTCAGGTTTACTAACAAAAGATTACGAATCTGAAAGTTAGCGCCAGCTGTCATAGCTCATTAACTTGATCGCATATTAGACGCAAGCCGCACGCGTCGCGAAAACCATGACCGGCGAATCTAAACGCTTTATGTAGTAAATCGAAATGCGAAAGTGTGTCTATCTGTTTGCCTGTCCACAGCGCGTGACAGCGCTTAGTGGGGACTGGGGACTCAGCATACTAACTCTGTGGTATCAGTGGACCACAGATAATTTCACAAAGAAATACCTAAGACGCTAGCAAAAGAAGCCGCATTTAGGACTTAATTCGTGTTTTTATTGTTGAAAAACCATCGCTTAAAGCAGTATTATTTTGAAACGACAGTCTTAATATGTCACGTACCTTGACGTCAATAAAATAAAGATTATATTTCTAAAACAAGAGCATCAACAATATTAAAACAATACTGCTTTAAGCGACTATAGTATGCCTCCCGGTGTAGTGTGTAAACACCTTCAATTCACGTACTGATTTTAGAGGTCACAGTCAAGCCTTTGAAAGCTTTGCACGTACCAAAGTGTTTATTATTAACATTTTAATAACTTTCAGGTACAATAACATTGTGGCTGACAGTAATTTGTGTATAAAAGCTAGACATAATAATGATCCACTTTTGGACAAAAGACAAAATTCTACTTAGTACTTAGTAGTAGTAGTAGTGTTAACTTTCATTCCCAAGAAATAAGAAAGAAAAGAAAAGAAGAAGTCTCCTGATTATTCCAATTACAAATCTATACTATCTATACTAATATTATAAATGCGAAAGTTTGGATGGATGGATGTTCAAGCCAGAACGGTTGAACGGATCTGGGTGCAATTTGGCAGAGAGATAGATTATATATACCTATATACTTTTAAAATTAAAGAGTTCCCGGGAACCAAAAATCGTCAATCCACGCGGACCAAGTCGCGGGCATCAGCTAGCTGCTAGTCCTTTATAATTATTTATAAAAGGTCAAGACAATCACATTGATCAGTTCGATTTCAAATAATATTCGTTTTAAATGATGAAAGTATGTAACTTTAATTCTGCGTAACTATTAAAGTTTGATTTGGTTATTTTCAGATTATAAGCATAGATTTTATAAGCAGACTAGATGATGCCCGTGAATTCATCCGCGTGTATTGATGTTTTTTCATTCCCGCGGGAAGTCTTAAATTTTCCGGGATAAAAAGCCTATTGTCCTTACCCGGGATGTAAACTATCTCTGTACCAAATTTCATCAAAATCGGTTGAGTAGTTGGGCCGTGAAAGCGTAGCATACAGACAGACAGACACTTTGGCATTTATAATACTAGCTGATGCCCGCGACTTCGTCCGCGTGGATCGAGGTTTTTCTGTTCCCGCGGGATTTCCTTAATTTTCCGGGATAAAAAGTAGCCTATGTGTTATTCCAGACTATAATCTATCTCTGTGCCAAATTTCATCCAGATCCGTTCAGCCGTTGGGGCGTGATTGAGTAACAAACATCCATACATCCATACAGCCATACATCCATACATCCATCGAAACTTTCGCATTTATAATATTTATTTGATTAGTATGGATAGTATGGATTTAGAACATTAGCATCACTTAGCAACTTTGCTCTTAATTAAGCTATGCGGACACTTTCATAAACATGTAGGTAAGTATTCAGTTCTACCTGACGAAACGTGTAAAGCCTTATTGAAGCCAGAAGTAACTTAACCTTGTATTCTGTTGCTCCCAGTTTGGAAACTACATTTTAAACCTTCATAGTTCATCCAAAACAATAGTGCAAACAATGTACTAATGACAAGAATACAACAGCAAAATTACATTTATAATAATTATGAACAGGTGATCTGGATATAACTATAGGCGGCAGAACAAAGGCCGATTGTCATTATAAGGGCTTATACAGACTGACGACTTTGTAACCGAGCGAGGGATCCGATTCTTTAAGGCTACTTTTGCATATGTCCGCCCTTCAGTCAGAGCCTTATAATTTCAGAACACAGAACAGATTAGATTCCTATTTCTGTGAAGTCTATATGAAAAAACTATTATTATCATTTCCAGATGCTATTTGGACAATAATTTAAATAGGTCTATACTAAATCTCTTTCCTCTTATGATATTTCCTCATATAGTATTTGGATCTGATAATTTAAACTGTCTACTAAGACTGTTAATATGGATATGAAGTATGTAAGTGCGTCTAGGTTTAAATTAGTAGTAGTGGTAGTAGTCTGATTTTTAGACTTCTGCATGCGTAACATAATTTTACTTAGCATTACGCACAGAAAATCTAGTATGTAAAATCTGAAAACCAGTAATGTCAGTTTAAGTTACAGACGGATAAATAAATAACTGAATGAAATAGATAACTTGGTATAACAAATACCACGTAACGTACTTACGTCGCATTGTTTGAATAACGTTACTAATTTATGCAAATGTGCCGAAATGTATAACAATATCGGTATTTTACGCTTGTTATTGTTATCCAAATGCTAATTCAACATTGCCATTGTGAGGTCATCAACTGATCAAAGCTTTAGTTAGTGGGTGGTAACTGGTATCCAGATTGGTCTCCGTACCTACTTAACTTTTATAGTTTTAACGTTACTAATAACCGTTGCTAATTTATGCAAATGTACCGAAATGTATAATAATATCGGTATTTTAAGATTGTTATTGTTATCCAAATGCTAATTCAACATTGACATTGTGAGGTCGTCAACTGATCAAAGCTTTAGTTAGTGGGTGGTAACTGGTATCCATTGGTCTCCGTACCTACTTAACTTTTATAGTTTTACGCATAGTTGGTGTAAAAAGTAAATCCAGTCGATTCAGTCCAAAAAAAAGTAGATTCAGTCGACTATTCAAAAGCACGTCTTGTAGAAGTATATTTAAATAAAAATATTAAAGTTTGAAGTTTGGAGTTTAAAGTGGTAAGTAGATTGACGGACGATCTCGAGCAAATATTATACTTTAATGTTTGCAAAGCGAAAATACTGTTCAAGTATTTCGCAATACCTATTTATTAAGTTTATAGTATTTTAAATAAGCTCACTATCGAAAATGTAACATGTTATTTCCCCTTCTTCTGTCTGTCAACTTTAATAGGCGTAATAAGTATCACTATATTTATGTTAAACTTTTGTATGAATTTTACAAAATGTTTGTTACATAGTTATTTGATAATAAAGAATTTATAAAATCAATCAAAATCAATCGAGCAAGTCGCTGGTCTGGGCATATGTTCATCCTCATCATAAAATATCATCATCCAGCAGCGATCGTGTGAAGAAACCTTTGTCAGTTATAGGCGTTTATCGATTTACACGAAAAATACAATAATATTCATGAACAACATGCCCAAATTTTCTTGTAAGAATCCGAAGAAAACTCTATAAATTATCAAGGCTATACTCGATTATAGATCTATCTTCGGAGTAGTAATATAAACAGGGTTATTTTATTATTACTATTCCAATACGGCATTTTAAGTATTTAAGAGTATACCTACAGCTGGGTCCCCTGTATAAAGGCTACGGAAAAATAGCATCATACTACTACGATGTAGATAGTCATATTAATCGTTAGTTTCTCCAGACAAATAGACTACGATCTCTAATTAATAACACCCTTTTTGCGAAAAGAAGTGATTGAATAATTGAGCAATTAACAGGTGTTAGATTAATTGCGGAAATCAATTTTCTTTCTTTCAACAGTCTTTCTAAGACACACTTGATACTTCATTCTCATAATACATCCTGTAATCTGGAAAGCTTATAATCACTCTAATTATGGACCACGTCGAAGGAAGCTTGATTTTTCTCATTTCCAAGTGCTCTTAAAGAGCAATTAAAGTAAAAGTGCCACTTCCTTAACTGAAGGTCCCACGGCGCGAGTCGGAACAGACATCCAATGATTCAATAGAACTTGTACTTCTACTTGAGAAAGTTGTTATAAAAATATTTGTCTTAGAAACCGTAGGGTATAATTAGATTGCTCTATTTATAGACCGGGAGATGGTCGTAGGTGATAGTCTCCCATTTTCTACTGCATGCCTTTTTAAGAGTTGATAACTAACCCTAAAATATGAAAGATAGAGGGGTTACTAGCCCTTGCGCGCTTGCACGTCATAAACAAAATGGCTTCTCTTTGTGACAGAATTTTAGTTTTTGCCGTGACATTATACTGCATGCCTTTGTAATATAACGTAGTTGGAACAAATTTAAGCTATAATAATTGATGGCATGCAATTCGCAACTGCCGACGGGGCTCAAACGGTTACGTAGAAATGTAAAAAAAAATAGAACATTTCCGTGTTTACAAATTGCATGCCGTTGTAAAAAATTACTTTTTTTATCTCAAATATACTCTACGAAAATTGGCATGCACCCCTCGTATGACCAAGGGTGGAAAATATTAGGAAAATGTTGTGAAAATTCAATACAGCTTTTCCGTGATTTCAAACTGCATGCCATTTGAACAATACTTAGTTTTTATAATTACTTGACGTTAGCAAATTTGGCATGCACAACAGAAAGTTGTAAATTAGTGGCATGCATGACGAAAATTGCAAAAAACGCTGATATAATTTCCGTGACTTTATTTTGCATGCCATTCAATATTTCATTAAAAAACATTATTTTAAGTTGATAAAAAAATGGCATGCATATTACACAAGCCTGACATAAAAAATGTGCAAAAATAAAATTAAAAAAAGGTTTTTTAACGAAAATTAAAAATAAAGAACATTTCCCTGTTTTTTTTTGCGCCCATTTGAGCCCATACTACGAGGTAGGAGGAGGATACTTTTTATTCCGAAATTCTACCCCCGAAGGGGTGAAATAGGGGTTGAAAGTTTGTATGAAAGTCCTTAATTTCTCAAGTTATAGCCATGAAACTTGATATATGAGCTGCGAGTTGAAAATGGAGACATATGTGTTTCACAGTTTTTGAAAATTCGACCCCCAAAAGGGTGAAATAGGGGATGAAAGTTGGTGTGAAAGTCCTTCGTTTCTCAAGATGTTTACCAAGTTATATCAACGAAACTTTTTATTTTGGCTTACAGTAAAAAATAAAGAAATACGTGTGTCACAGTTTTTCAAAATTCCACCCCTAAGGGGGTGAAATAGGGGGTGAAAGTTTGTATGGAAGTCCGTCATTTCTCAAGTGATATCGATTAAACTTGCTATACAAGCTACCGGTTAAAAATAAAGAAATAAATGTTTCACAGTTTTTCAAAATTTTACCCTCAAAGGGGTGAAATAGGGGTTGAAAGTTTGTATGAAAGTCCTTCATTTCTCAAGGTATATCGATGAAACTTGGTATACAAGCTACCGGTTAAAAATGAAGAAATACGTGTTTCACAGTTCTCCCAAATTTTACCCCCGAAGGGGTGAAATAGGGGTTGAAAGTTTATATGAAAGTCCTTCATTTCTCAAGTTATATCCATGAAACTTGGTATATGAGCTGCGGGTTAAAAATGAAAACATACGTGTTTCACAGTTTTTCAAAATTCCACCCCGAAAGGGGTGAAATAGGGGTTGAAAGTTTGTATAAAAGTCCATAATTTCTCAAGTTATTTCGATGAATCTTGGTATATCCACGCGGACGAAGTCGCGGGCATCAGCTAGTTATATTATAAATGCGAAAGTTTTGCTGGATGTATGTATGGATGGATGGATGGATGTTTGTTACTCAATCACGGCTGAACGGATCTGCATGAAATTTGGCACAGATATAGATTATAGTTTGCTAAGTATATAGAATAGCATAAAGGCTACTTTTATCCCTGAATATTAAGGAGTTCCCGCGGAAACGTGGCTAGGTAGGTGATGGGTTAGCGCCAAAATCCAAATCTCTGATCTCTGTTTCACACTGGAAATGGTTCACATATTTTATGAAACTTTCATTATTATTAAAAATACGATGGTGTTATTTAATACGCATGCCATTTTCGATATATACTTAAAACTAGCTGACGCTCGCGACTTCGTCCACGTGGATCGAGGTTTTTCGGTTCCGTTCTTCGGTTCCCGCGGGAACTCCTTAATTTTCCGGGATAAAAAGTAGCCTATGTGTTATTCCAGACACATAGGCTACTTTTTATCCCGGTAAATATATTAATATATCCCGGCATAGATATAATCTATATCTATGCCAAATTCCATCCAGATCCGTTCATCCGTTGGAGCGTGATTGAGTAACAAACATACATCCATACATCCAAACTTTCGCATTTATAATATTTATTTGATAATATGTTTTTATGAAATGCAAAACGGCATGCAAATTAAAAACACGGAAATTTTTATTAAATTTTTGCAACTTTTGTTATTATTTAAAATATGACGGTGTTATTTAATACGCATGCCATTTTCGGTATATACTTAAAATAATATGTTTTTATGAAATACAAAACGGCATGCAAATTAAAAACACGGAATGTTTATTAAATTTTTTGCAACTTTCATTATTATTTAAAATATGATGGTATTATTTAATACGCATGCCATTTTCGGTATATACTTAAAATAATACGTTTTTATGAAATACAAAACGACATGCAAATAAAAAACACGGAAATGTTTATTAAATTTTTGCAACTTTTGTTATTATTTATAATATAATGATCATGAGCAACATGCATGCCATTTGTATTTCAGAATTATTTGGTCATTAAATTAATGTTTATCTTTATTAGAAGTAGTTTGAAATCACGGAAAAGCTGTATTGAATTTTCACAACATTTTCCTAATATTTTCCACCCTTGGTCATACGAGGGGTGCATGCCAATTTTCGTAGAGTATATTTGAGATAAAAAAAGTAATTTTTTACAACGGCATGCAATTTGTAAACACGGAAATGTTCTATTTTTTTTTACATTTCTACGTAACCGTTTGAGCCCCGTCGGCAGTTGCGAATTGCATGCCATCAATTATTATAGCTTAAATTTGTTCCAACTACGTTATATTACAAAGGCATGCAGTATAATGTCACGGCAAAAACTAAAATTCTGTCACAAAGAGAAGCCATTTTGTTTATGACGTGCAAGCGCGCAAGGGCTAGTAACCCCTCTATCTTTCATATTTTAGGGTTAGTTATCAACTCTTAAAAAGGCATGCAGTAGAAAATGGGAGACTATCACCTACGACCATCTCCCGGTCTATTATGGGCATTGGATTGTGTCAGCAATCGATTTGAATGGAGCAAGAACTCAATGACAATGCTTTTTATTCGTTCGTTTGATTTGGTTTACTGCCAGAGTCATATTCCAAAGTATTCCGAAATGGAGTATTGTGTAAATTTCTTGTTCCTAAAGACGTACTTATATGTAAAATCTGTAATAGTCTAGAAAGATCTGAAATCACATGTATAATTCTTTTAACTTCTGATTTTCTATGATAAATAAAGATGGCAGTGGGCAATGCTCTAAGGACTTAGAGATGTTGGTATCCTTATTAGATTGAATTGTAGCCCCGAACCCAAAAACATAGCATTGAAAATCTTTCACTGAGTAGAAGACAATCAAGCGAGTAGCTAGAAGCAGCCTACACAGTAAACGGCGCAAAACTGTGGCGAAACGGTGTAATGTGTTATGTGGAGATTACTAGGACTAGTTATAAAAAACTATACCTAAGCATGAGCTCAAAATGAAAGTTTGATCTAGTTAGGTCAGTTTATGATAGCATCTGATGGGAAGTTGATAGGAGGACTCGATTTCAGCTCATTAAGATAATACAGCCAAGATAAGTCTATTTCCTATAAGCTTTCAAGCGTAAACATTTTATAACTTAATAAATGTGAATGATTCGATTTCGATGTATCGATTATAATCAAGTACCAATATCAAGGTTGATGAGTATCGAGAAATCGTCTCCGTGAAACGTCGTTAGTGCAATCGAGTTTCTACCACTTTGAAAGTATCTACACACTGAGCCGACTTCGTTTCCAATCGATGTAGTAAGTACCAACCTAGTAGATAAATTGCCGTGATGTGAACCAACTCAGGCTAAGATGAGCTTAAACAGTACGATGTTTGCTATGATTGCTGTGCACTTGATAAATAAGCTCAGAGACAATGAAACTAATTCGGTTTTACACAATCTCTAAACTTAACTACAGTAACAGCATTAAAATACACAGCTAACCCTTAATATTCACTGTGGTAAGCGACAGAACTAAAATAGATGTATAGCTGTAATTTTAGTTTAGTTTAGAGAATGATACAGAATTGGCCACAATATCTTAATATATATATATATTATGTACTTATAAATAATCTATAATATATAAAAAATTAAATTATTCAAGTAACAAAATGAGGTGTCATACCCGTAGAGATATCTACGGGATCTATTTATATATTATTTGTTTTTTTTGTATGAAGAAAGATTATATGGTTTTTAAACAAAGCGCTAGTCCATTTGATATGAGAAGATCTATTAGAGGAAAACTAAAACCAAAGTTGCTTGATGAGACAAGAAAGTAGATATTCTATCAGTAAACTAAACTAAAATGACAGACTCTAAACTCTAAAACTAGTGCTGCCCCTTTCTGCAGGTAGTAGTACGAATGGGATAGCAATATAAATAGAGCTGTTATTTAAGTTTAGTTTAGTGATGGTGTATAACAGAATTGGCCACAATGGCTTACTATGGAAAATGGTTTTTTTTAAATATATAGTCCTCCCAATTTATGAGGTTACAAGTTACGACTTACAAGGTTCTGAAATCGCAAATGGCGACCCAACTCCGGAAAGCGCCGCGTTGGATTCGATATCAGCTAAGTGTGTATGAGGCTTTATGACTTAATCTGTAACAAATGACTAGCTTTTTGCTTGTGACTTCGCTTATTATTGGCAATTTGCTATGTTTCGAGTTGATTGATGATGTTCCATCTATTTTCTAAAGCACCGTTATTATACTTTGTTTGTCAAAATGCATACTTACTTTTGTTTCATTTTGTTTGTCGTAAATAAATTGCTTACTCCTGTATTGTAAACATTAATCGTCTATGAAAACTATGCTTTAGCTTTTTTGTCTTCATTTTCATACGTAACCTGTTCTTTAAAACTCCTTACAAACTATTCTTATTTTTTTATTTTATTCTACTACAAGTTAGCCCTTGACTGCGATCTCACCTGATGGTAAGTGATGATACAGTCTAAGATGGTAGCGGGCTAACCCAGGGTGGTAACTAGCCACGGTCAAAGCCTCCCACCAGAACAGACCAGAAAAAAATCAGAAATTATACCAAATTGACCCTGCTGGGAGTCGAACCCGGCACCTCCCGCGTTAAGACAACAGCACTCAACACTGCGCCAGGGAGGTCGTCAAACTGCCGCACTCAGAATCGCTTAATGATTAACTCCTTAGTCCTTAGTATAGATTTTGTATTGAAATCTATACTAAGGAGTTATGACTAAGCTACTCTATGTGCGGCAGTAAGGGAATGATCTCTGTAATTACTAATTAGAGATTGATTTCGAAATTCAATTATTATTTACTAGCTGATGCCCGCGACGTCGTCCGCGTGGATTGAGATTTCTTGGTTCCCGCGGAATTTCTTCAATTTTCCAAACTAAAAAGTAGCCTATGTGTTATTCCAGACTATAATCTATCTCTGTGCCAAATTTCATCCAGATCCGTTCAACCTTTCTGGCGTGATAGAGTTACAAACATGCATTTGAGGTTTTTTTAGTTCCCGCGGGATCTCTTCAATTTTCCGGGATAAAAAGTAGCCTATGTGTTATTCTAGCCTATAATCTATCTTTGTGCCAAATTTCATTTGGATCCGTTCAGACGTTCCGGCGTGAAAGAGTAACAAACATCCATACATCCATACATCCATACATCCATACATCATACATAATATTAGTAAGGATTGTATTGTTTTACACGTTTACCATTTAAGATTTACCAGGATTTTTTATAGCCCATTTTAACCATCAATTATTATTGTTTGGTTATAAATAAAACCTCCAAGGGCAAAACGTCCTTACTCGTCGCGCTAGCGTGTGCTTCTCCATATAATGAATATTAATGAATGTTTCAAATATAGTAATTTTCTACTTTATGCAGATGATCTTAAAATTTTTAAAACAATTGAATCGTTAGATGATCATGACCATCTTCAAGATGACTTAAATAGATTTACTATATATTGTATGGAAAATAAACTTAAATTAAGCCTAAAAAAATGTAAGCATATTACTTTTACTAAAAAGAAAAATGTTAGTAACTATACATATTCACTTTGTGGAGAAAGTCTTGAAAAAGTTGATAGTATTAAAGATCTAGGAATAACGTTGGATTGTAAGTTACATTTGGACACCCACATACAGAATATTGTAAACAAAGCATATAAAATGTATGGTTTCATAATGCGAACTAGCGCTAATTTTGGGAGGGTTACTACATATTTACACTTGTACAAGTCACTGGTGCGCTCTCAACTTGAATACGCTGTTTGTATTTGGAATCCATATTATGAAAAGTACAGTGAAAGCTTAGAAAATGTCCAGAAAAAATTCTTACGTAGGATGCATTACAAATTTACGCGTAGTTACCTTTCTTACGGCCAGCTCCTTGAAAAGTATAATATACTTGACTTGCGGTCGAGGCGAAAACAATTAGAAGCTATGCTCTTATTCGATTTGTGTCATAATAAATATGATTGTATTCCCTTAACCCGTAAACTATGTTATAAAGTACCAGTTAGGAGTCATGTGCGCAGTAGTCAAACGCACAAACTGTTTGCTACAATAAAATGTCGAACAAATGCTGGTAAGCGCTCACCATTATGCAGAATGACTAAGTGTTATAACGAATGTTTTGGCAATATTGACATATTTTCTACTCGTGTAGGCTCTTTCAGGAGGTTGCTTATTGATTATCTTGAAAGGAATATGAAACTGGAGTAAATTTAGATCATAGAACTGCTATTGTTATCTTCAAAATTTAAATATTTCAAAAAGTATATTAAAGGTTTAAAATTACAAATATTGTATTAAGGTCAGAAAATAATAAGTAGGTAATAATAATTTGGCATGTGTAACTTTTATTGTATTTTATAATTATTAAGTAATCTGTGGTTAACGCAGTTGGTGGCATGTTTACCAAATATTTACTGCATAAGTAACTAGCTATATTCGGTTTGTTTAATGCACTGCGTGCTACTGTTTGTTAACCCAAATAAATAAAAAAAAAAAAAAAAAAAAAAAAAAAAAAAAAAAAAAAAAAAAAAATATAAAAGTGAGTTACGTAGACTTTTTGTTTGTTTTTCGCTCATAAAAGGTTTGAGAATATTTCAGAGTCACTTTCATAACTTTTTAAAGTTTAAATGCTGAAATTTTAATTGGTCAAAATAATTTCCTGTGAATTTCATATATTTTAACACTTAATTTTTGATTGAACACGTACCAATTAATATTAATTACTTACGATAAATAAATTAGCAATATTTCTTTTTACACGAATGTGCACTTAATATGACTCAAAAACTACGATGCAATGTTACTGCCCCCCGATTACGTAAGAATTGTTCATCAAACGTTAAAGATTTTTGTCAAAGTAAAATAAACCATAATCACATTGAATTAGAGCTCAATTTCGTCTGCCCATTCTTATACGTTTAGGTATGAACGATACTCGAACGTATAAGAATGGATACACGAAATTGAGCTCTAATTTAATGCTGTTAAGGTTTATAAACTTTGATGACGAACTTTAACGTTTTGATCGGACATTCTTACATGATAAGGGGGCAGATTGTAATCGGTCAAGGCGCCGATTTGCGCATGATTGCGAAAATTATTGCGCTTCCAATAAAAGTCATGTTTAAAATGATTTATTTTAGCGTTTATATGTCGTGAGTGATATTCAATAGAAACACAAGTGCTTTTTGGGTCAAACTTTTTCTCCGCCTCCGAAAAATATGAACGAGGTGTCATTCGATTCGGAATAGCGTGTAGATGATTTTTGAACAAAATTCAAGACCTGCTTGCCAAAATTGCAAAAGTTATTAACAATTAACTGAAAAAAAATGGGGTTTGGTTTCTTGCAAATATCTCAAAAACTATTTGACATTTTTCAAATTTGAAAAAATATTCAAAAAGAAGAGAAAATTTTCCAAAAAAAAGTTCTGGAACTTGCGGAAATGTGGGACCAATATTTATAATTTTTCCAGAGGGTTGAAAATACGGCCGAAAACGGGGACTCTGGCTTGCGTAAGCCTCGCTCACGTTGGACTGAATAAATATTATTTAAACCTATTAAATATGAAAATTAAGAACTGAAAATATTCAGGCATCTACTGGATAGATAAATGAACAATAATACACGGTCAAAAATTTTTTATCGCGATTTTTCTATTAATTATGCATTAGGTAATAAATATTTTTTTCCTACTTGAACATGAACATTGCAAGTGCGATAATTGTTAAATAACAAATCTGAGATTTTTTTCCTTTTTTGTAGTAATCTTTGAAACGCTTCAGAAGAACAATTAAAATATTGTTTTTTTTTAATTTGTTATCAACAATTTGCTTAGGTTAAAAATTAACACTAGTAAGCTGAAATTTTCCACAGAGGTTCCCTTTATAATGTAAATTCAAGGGAAAATGCTGGATCTTTTGAAATTCACGATTCACGGGCGGTCGCTATACTTTTGTATACAAAAATCGTTTCTATTGACTGCCTCGTTGGTCTAGTGGTGGATGTTTGACTTCGATCGACGAGGACCCGAGCTCGAGGGGTTTCTGACAAGAAATTCTCAGTACTATCACGGAATTAGGAGGTTCGCGGTGTTCTTTATGATCTCTCTCTCCGGTCGTGTTGGATTTTCTCTCTATTTCTGTGGCTATGAGAGTAAAGGAACAGAAAGCGCACCTGTGTAGTATGTATGCGCACACACTTATTGTGCACTATAATATCTCCCGCGTAGATGGCCAATCTCTTTGGAGATAGGCCGCAGTGGCCGAAATTCGGTCGGGTGAACATTATTATTATACAAAAATCGAGTATAAATCCTAGACATGATAACAAATATATTCTACTTCACCACTTTCCACCAGAAAGCTATTAGCATAAAATTTAAAAAATTCCTAAAAACATTGTACTTCTTCATAAGGTAAATAACAATGTTATATCACTTTAAAAAGCTGAATTTCACTTTCTACTCAAACACAGGCTTCATTATAATGTTTTAGACATTAGCTCTGAAGACAGTATTAAATTTAATGACCCGCGCAAGCTTGTTAGGCATTATAATAAGTGCTTTCGATATAAGTTTTTTATTTATTTTAATGAACATAAGCCCAGTGGTTAACTTTGGCTTCCATTTAAGACCGGGTTCGAACCCAGGCACGCACCTGAAACTATGCGTTAGCTACGACAGTGGAGGAAAAAGTATCGTAAGGAAACTTGCAATCCTAAGGGTTCTTCAAGGTATGAAGATTGCCAATCCGTAGCGTGGTGGATTTTGGCCTAAATCTTCAAAGCATATTGAACGACAAATCAGAATCAAAATCAGAATTAATAACTGCCTAGTTCTACAGCGTAGCCTGTTTAGATCCCTGATGACATCGAAATGCATAGAGGAAGGATTTCGGAAGTCGGGTTGTTGAGCAAGTTTTATTAATTATAATTTTAATTAGAAACAGCATAAATAACTAGGTGATGCCCGCGATTTCGTCTCGGTGGATTCTTTAGCCTATGTATTATTTCAGACTATAATCTCTGTACCAAATTTCATCCAGATCTGTTCAGCCGTTCTGGTGTGATTGAGTAAACATCATCATTCCATTCATACAAACTTTCACATATATAATATAGTATAGATTATGTATACTTTTTCGTAAAGTAAGAGCGTAAGAAGAGAACAAGACAAAACGTCCGCAAGAAATTTTCGGGTCGGTTTGTCTTGTCGCCTAGTGTGCGCGCCCCATTTAGAACGAATGGCGCGGACGTTTTATTAAATCCATAGTGTGTTTTCTAAGTTGCCTGAAGCCACGAGAATGGTCCAATAGGTTTATTTAAAACTCTGTCCACATTACATGATATTTGCGGAACTTCAAAATCGGCCTTGATATTTGCGCGCACTTTCGTATACCGCGAACAAAAAATGTCAATTTGCATAATCTTTGTATAATTTGCGTCTTGGCTTGCCTGTAAATAACCAACTGTCTGTACGTTTTCTCTGCTACCTACGAGTACGAGTTTATTCACGATGACACTGGATTAGACACAAATGGGCTTATGAATACCATTTGTTCTTGTTAAATTGAATTGTCTAGCATAAAGAGTAAGCTCCTAAATAACCTAGGTAGCTGAACCCAGTACCATCTAAATCAGTCTTCGACCCCCACTTCAACATAAATAAGGGAGGAACTTAAATCTCTACACGTATAAATTATTATATTACCTAAGTTTTTAAA
The DNA here is from genome assembly GCA_917051295.2 of Erebia ligea. Taxonomy (NCBI): domain Eukaryota; kingdom Metazoa; phylum Arthropoda; class Insecta; order Lepidoptera; family Nymphalidae; genus Erebia; species Erebia ligea. The sequence continues at coordinate 9,652,366 of OU785241.1, forward strand.
AAGCGTCAGGGGCTTTTTCAATTTAAACGCTCTCTTGAAATACCAAACGTTTAACTGAGACCTCAAAACCGGCTGGGAAAAGAGCTGAACAGTATTTCATTAAACATAGCTAAGAACCACAGACTTCTAAATCCGAATAAAACCATTACTGAAATTCTACATCAATGAATGAAACAAAACTCATTTTAAATCGATCTAGCCTTTCGAGCTACTAAAGTTTGAATAAACTATTTCATAGTAAGTTTCATAGTAAGCATTCAAACTATCTTCAAAATATCTACTGAATACTAACTAACTAGTGTGAATTTCTATATTCACTGAAAAGGATTAAGTAGGTATACATTTCTTGGGTGTTCAACCCGAAAACCCAACTAAGTTTAATCTAAGACTACGTCATCACTACCTATAGGATCTGATGCTGCTAGTCAAGCGTAAAACTAGTGATAAATTTTAAAAATCACTCTCACTACAACCACAAAAACTAAAGCCTATCCACACACTTCTAATGAATATGGACAAGACAAATTTATTAACAGTAAGTTAACCAAAGTTAATAAAAAAATGTGTTTACACACTTCATAAATTACAGAAAGCAAATGGCGTGACTATCCTACAATGATTCTACACCTGTTAATAATTCGAGAATGGCATTAATAAGGTGACTATAATTTTGGAAATTAAAGCGGAACTATCGCCTAATGGCAGAGCACGAGCTACTTAAAGGGCTTTACAGTGCCCTGAAGAATCGTATGCAAGCGATTAAATTCGATAAGAACTGTGACAACATTTTCTCGAACTGATTGTATAAAAAATGGTGATGACGACAACACTTCTTATGCCATCTCCCGAACTAGCTTAAAGGAACGAACATGTAGTGTAGCAAAATATTTAAAACTTTAAAACGTGCTTGCATCAAAACAGCTCTGGAAAGCAATAATAATTGCCACAATTTTTGTTTATCACTATAATTTATCTTGTACAGAAATGACAAAAGCGAACAACTATATTATTTATATTATATCAAACCGGGACAGTCCCGCTTAAATCAAGACTGTTGGTCAGCTTGAGTATAAGTATTTTCCCCACATACGCCGGAACAAATATGCATATATTAGCAATATGTATAGGCTAAAAAACGTTATAAAGTAATGGATTTAATTAATGCGGAATTTAAACAATTGCTTACTAATTGAAATCAGTGCAGATCTGATGAATAAATACGAACAATTAGGTAACACTGATTTTTACATGACATACCGATCGTCATCTCTTGATCAAATACTCAATTTATAAAATAGTATTAAACTTAGAAATTATATTAATATTTATATCTTTTTTGTATTCGATTGCGATACAATGCTTACTTTTTAAATTATACAATAGTATTTTAAAAACCATTTTAAAAATGTCTTAAACATAGATAACTTGCCAACCGTGACATTAAACTTGTACATTTCTACATAAATCAAGAAGATTACATAAATATTTACATAAAACTTAACAATATTAGTAGCAGTTTGTTATTTTATTTATACGAACAAAAAGTGCTTGAGATAGAAAAGCTTTAATTGATGAATATTGCAAGCTGCAAGTGCAAGATACACTGTACCACATATATTTGCCTACTGTTGCGGATTATAGCAAATTAAATTTCTAGTTCCTTCATAATTACATATTATGTATAATTGAATAAAAATGTTTGATTTTGAGTTTTAAGTTTATAAAACAATTCTTTGGCCGACTTTCAAAACACGAAACCAATGGAACCTAGATATTATTATATTCGAAAAGAGGACATATTTTATACGTAGGTATAGGTAGGTAATGAGTACGCTAAGAAAGAATTTTAAAACGTTTCTGTAAAAATGCATAACCACAGGGTAATACCACAAAATAGGTAAAAGTAGTAATACGCAAAATAAAACTATATTTAAACTAGCTAATGCCCGCAAATTCGTCCGCGTGGATTGAGGTTTTTCGGTTCCTTGAGTGTTATACCAGACTATAATCTATCTCTGTGCCAAATTTCATCCAGATCCGTTCAGCCGTGATTGAGTAACAAACATCCATCCAAACTTTCGCATTTATAACATTAGTATAGAAAATAATAATTTTATATACTTTCATAGCCAAGAACTTCGATATATCTAAATGTATGAAGTCAGATAAATAGGGCTAAACATTAAAAAGCTTGTCAGAACTAACTTAGTTATTTCACAAGACATCTAATGTGCCCAATAAGTTAATTCGGATGACACGACAATAGAATATTGTTTAAGCTATTTCATCGTATCTTATCTAGGCATTCAAGCATACCTACTCGTAATGCTATCATCACTTTTTTGTTCCAATCGGAAGAATTAACATCATCCACCACACTTCCTGTCATCGATTGTTCCATTGATCTTCTGATTGACATTATTACACACTAGACCGGTTGTAACTCGATTAAACTTTCACCAATGCAATGGTTTCTTTTGGTATTGTGACAGTAAACAGGAAAGCCGACTGGTTACACGTTAACCTATAATTTGTCTGGTTAATTGTCTACCGATAACCTATTAATTTGCAATTAGAAGGCTTGATTTATTAATCTTTTGTGATTAACCTTTGATTAATAATTAAGGTTAATTATTTTTTTGTTTGTTTAGTTTCTAGAGTCAACCATACCTTTCTGGGCATTTTTTTTAATTCCACAACAAGGCAGTTATTAATAAGCCCAAAACCCCTTGTCGGTTTCTACACGGCATCACACTGTAACGCAAATTTCTTGCATGGTCGTGCACGTCACAATTCAGTATTTCATACATCGTCCCACACTAATATCCAAATCGCCCCGGAACAAATTTGCTGATTTGGCTAATTTCCCAATACCCAATTAGTACTCTCCTTTACCTATTATGAATTCTGTGGATCTAACTATAAGAAGCAACCTAGATGGGAACAAAATGCAGATTTGAACTAACGGTAGTGTGATGGGATTTCCATTGGTTTTCTAGCAAATTGTCAGGGCTGGCTCTTTGAATTTTAATAAGATACTTTTCAAATTTTCTTCAGAGCAATATACTTCATTATATCACTGCAACTTCACCTGATAATTGAGATTATTAATCTAATAATTGATATTATTAATGAGATGAAGTTGGAGAGAATTTGATATTTGGTTTTCACTGATAATGATGTATACTACTTACTTAATATTTTTAAAATATATCAGCTATAGATAGATTTTATTGATTAGATTTCGATAGACATTTTCTAAATCCATTTTAATTTTTTGGACTACCTAGTACCTGCCAACTAACTTGTTATAATATTTTATTCCATGAATTTTTCATGGCATCAACCCTAAAATCTGTATACGTTTGGAAGTCACATACTAAACCGCAGTATCGATTTTTGATTCAGATTTAGTTATACCACAACCACATTTATTTATTGATAAAAATGGGTAAATATCCAAAACACCTTCGCCCGCATTTAAATTGAGGTTATAAAAAATATACACAATTAATCCGAAAAAATGTCTGCTATAGGTACGTTACATTGTAAATTATTTTAACACTAGGTGATACCCGCGACTTCGTCCGCGTGGATTAGGTAAGTTTTTTCAATTCCCGCGGGCACTCCTTAATTTTCCGGGATAATAGCCTTTGTCCTTCCCCGGGATACCAACTATCCCTGTACCAAATTTCATCAAAATCGGTTGAACAGGTGGGCTGTGAAAGCGTAGCAGACAGACAGACAGACAGACACACTTTCGCATTTATAATATTAGTATGGAAGTAATGGATTATAACTATTGTGAGTGATATTCATCATACTTCTAATACCTATTATAAATGCGACAGTGTGTTTGTCTGTTGGTAAATTGGTTTGTTTGTTTGTCCTTCGATCACGCCATAACCGACCAACGGAACGAAGTGATTTTTTGCATGGGTTATTGATGAGAACCTTGGAGTTTAAAGATTATCAGCTCTTTCCCCAGCTCTCATGATCTCATATATAAATAAAGTGTAATATATCAAATTGAAATTTTTAGGAGTTTTATAAATTCTTAATTTCATTTATCGTAATGTAGCTAGGTATTTTTGCAATAATAACATTTCAAATCATATTATTTTAGACTACCAGACACCAAATGGGTGCTAGTAGTTAGTACCCATTAAATACTAATACATCAGCTCTTACCTACTTCAAACAAATTTCAAAATTACCACAAAGAAAACAGTGTCAAAGCAACAATGACTGTGGTTTTGTGAAAGCTTACCTAAAATTAGGTAGTATTTACTTGAAATTTCACTAGTAATATTTGAAGTACCTCGGTAAGTATTCATTTGTTCCTTCCTACGCTAGTTATCTGCGCAATGTACATGTCTGTACCTATTTTTAACCGACTTTCAAAAAAAGGAGGGTTTTCAATTCAGCGTGTATTTTTTTTTTTTAATTCTGTGGATATCGTACATGTAACATTATTAACAATCCCCCTGCCTGGCTTATAGCTCTCACCTCTATTATTATCATAGGTAGTAGGTATAGTCGAAATATGGATATTATGTCTATTAAAATTTGAATTCTTCAGTCTTAATTTTTTTTTTAATTCTTTTATTTTTTTTTACAAAAATGAACAGTGGCAATGCCATATTAAAACTATAAATGAATAAAAATTTTACGACTTACTTGAAAGTACTAGTTTTTATTTAAAAACATCTCCTTAGGTAGTGCTATAGCGATTATCTCGCTACCAGGCGATCATAACTTTAAAGGAAGTGGTCACATTAATCGAATATCTGAATATTCAGCAAGGACAAGAAATGTATTGCAATACATTAACTTGAAGGCAATATCTTTGTAATGTTATATTGCTTAACGGTAATGCATTTTGTAATTAGCGGTGGTAATTTCCGATAATAAGCTTATGGTACAGCTGTATACTTATTGTTTATTAGTGGTGGAATTTTAATTCGCGTCTTGCCTTAAGTATAAACTTTATGGAGACTAGCTGATTCGCCTCAGCTTTGTACTGGAGAGCTTAACCAGTACATACTACAGTATAATTTACCTATTTACTTTACAGTAGGTATGGTGAAATATTTACGTTTTATTTCTATTAGGTAAGTATATATTGATAGCGATTGATTTGCTAGTACCCGTTGAGGAGTTCCTTCGAACTATTCCTCAGTTCTGCACTAAAATTACGAGGGACCAACCTAATAGCATAAACAACTAACAAGGTTTCAACAAGAAAGACTAAAATAATTATTATTATAAAATATTTTATAAGCTTAGGTTAAAGTAAAATTACTTATTAGCCAAATAGTCTGGCTAGATTGTATTGATTGTATTGAATATTGATGATTATTGAGCACCTTTTATTGGTACTCATAAGCTTTCTTTGGGGATAATATTTATGGGGATGAATATTTATATCGGTTAGCGTAACTCTGTCCAATCTAAAACAATCAGAACAAGAATCAGTAAAAAATAAGTAACTTGTATAATCTTAGCATACTAATATTATAAATGCGAAAGTTTGTTTGTTTGTTGGTTTATTGCTTTGTTGGTTTGTCCTTCAATCACGCCACAACGGAGCAATGGATCAACGTGATTTTTGGCATGGATATAGTTGATGACCGGGAGAGTGACATAGGCTACTTTTCCCGGAAAATTAAGGAGTTACCGCGGGAATCAATAAAACTTAAACCACGTGGACGACGTCACGGGCATCAGCTAGTATTATTAGTAAATACTAGCTGATGCCCGCGACTTCGTCCGCGTGGATATACCAAGTTTCATCGAAATAACTTGAGAAATGACGGACTTTTATACAAACTTTCAACCCCTATTTCACCCCTTTGGGGGTGGAATTTTGAAAAACTGTGAAACACGTATGTTTTCATTTTTAACCCGCAGCTCATATACCAAGTTTCATGGATATAACTTGAGAAATTAAGGACTTTCATACAAACTTTCAACCCCTATTTCACCCCTTCGGGGGTAAAATTTACGAAAACTGTGAAACACGTATTTCTTCATTTTTAACCGGTAGCTTGTATACCAAGTTTCATCGATATAACTTGAGAAATGAAGGACTTTCATACAAACTTTCAACCCCTATTTCACCCCTTTGAGGGTAAAATTTTGAAAAACTGTGAAACACGTATGTCTTCATTTTTAACCCGCAGCTCATATACCAAGTTTCATGGCTATAACTTGAGAAATGAAGGACTTTCATACAAACTTTCAACCCATATTTCACCCTTTTGGGGGTCGAATTTTCAAAAACTGTGAAACACGTATGTCTCCATTTTCAACCCGCAGCTCATATATCAAGTTTCATGGCTATAACTTGAGAAATTAAGGACTTTCATACAAACTTTCAACCCCTATTTCACCCCTTCGGAGGTAGAATTTCGGGATAAAAAGTATCCTATGTCCTACCTCGTAGTATGGGCTCAAATCGTGCCAAGTTTCGTTTGAATTCATTCAGTAGTTTCGGCGTGATGCGCGGCCAAGATACAGACAGACAGACAGACAGACAGACAGACAGACAGACAGACAAAAATGAAAAAAATTACAGATTTGGCTTCAGTATCGAATAATGAGTGCCCTCCAAAAAAAATTTTCAAAATATCTTCAATGTACAGAATTGGACCTGTTACAGTTTTATTATAAGTATAAATCAGTAAGTATATCAATCGCATACCAATTGTGATTCAACAGATCGGCAATGGTTGCAAACCAATAAATTGCCGCTAAGTAATGGGTCTAGCGACCAAACAATGATCTAAGGCCAGCCTTCCCACGCTTTCTGCCCGCCTTCCTTCGTTAGCATACGTTATTGACGAGTAGCCGTGATTATAATATTGATATCCATATTTAATATTATAAATGCGAAAGTGTATCTGTCTGTCGGTCTGCAACGCTTTCACGGCCCATCTGTTCAACCGATTTTGACATATTTTTGGTACAGCGATAGGTTACATCACGGGGAAGGACATACTATTATCTATCATCTCATCTCAACACAAGAGCCCTATGAAAGAGAGTTTCCAATGAAATTTTTCGCATTGTTCAATCATTAGGTACCTAGATAAAGTATGGCAACGTTGTGAAAAGATAGTCACATAAAAATACTGTCTGAAGACGTGTCATTTCGACTTATCACACACACTAACAGACACCGAAATCACAATTATAATATACTTGGTTGAAGTAATAATCAAATCAAATCCATATAAATATTATAAATGCGAAAGTTTGGATGGATGGATGTATGTATGTATGGATGTATGTTTGTTACTCAATCACGCTCCAACGGATGAACGGATCTGGATGAAATTTGGCACAGAGATAGATTATAGTCTGGAATAGCACATAGGCTACTTTTTATCCCGGAAAATTAAGAAGTTCCCGCGGGAATCAAAAAAACCTCAACCACGCGGACGAAGTCGCGGGCATCAGCTAGTAAATATTATAAATGCGAAAGTTTGGATGTATGGATGTATGTTTGTTACTCAATCACGCTCCAACGGATGAACGGATCTGGATGAAATTTGGCACAGAGATAGATTATAGTCTGGAATAGCACATAGGCTACTTTTTATCCCGGAAAATTAAAGAGTTCCCGCGGGAACCGAAAACCTCAATCCACGCGGACGAAGTCGCGGGCATCAGCTAGTTTTACATATAGCTTTGAACCTGTTCTTATTTGTCAAAGGTACATCAATACTACAGTACTTAGTGATAACAATTAGCAAAGTGTGTGAAAGAATATGCTTACTTTACTTTATATTGTATGTATATACATACTAGATGATGCCCGCGACTTCGTCCGCGTGGATTAAGGTTTTTTGATTCCCGCGGGAACTCCTTAATTTTCCGGGATAAAAAGTAGCCTATGTCCTTCCCCGGGATGTAACCTACCTTCATACCAAATTTCAGCAAAGTCGGTTGAAAAGATGGACCGGGAAAGCGTATCAGACAGACAGACAGACAGACAGACAGACAGACAGACAGACAGACACACTTTCGCATTTATAATATTAGTATGGATTATGTATGTATCTTTGTATGTATATTTATTATATATGTTAGTGTTTAGATGTTGCACTATCCCGCGCTCTTGTTTGTGAATCTCCTCTCCCCAAAGGTTGTCTGGAAGAGATTGCTTTAGCAATAAGACCGCCTTTGCACCCTTCTGTTTAATCTTTTTGTTTATTGTCCTTGTTCTAAGTGTGTGCAATAAAGAGTTTATCTATCTACCTATCTATCTATCTATCTTACCTACAATGTCAGTAAGACCTATGTGGCAAACATCTGAGATAATTAAAGACCCGGTGGCGGATTACTTAACGGTGACCATTCCATCTACGGAATGTTATCATTGGTAGCACCATCGCGCTGTAGGCGACCAAGGTGACTTACATAACCAGCTGGGCATTCTAGTTCAAGTTACATGTCATGTTATATTGTAAAGAAAAAAATCCATACTAGTACCTATTATAAATGCGAAAGTCTGTCTGTCTGCTACGCTATCACGGCCCAACTACCCAACCAATTTATTTTCTACTTTTGTCCTTATCCTTGTCCTTCCGCGGGATGTAACCTATCTCTGTACCAAAGGACATTGTCCAAATTCGCCTAAGAATCAACATACGTTTGAAATATACAGTAATTCTTAGCTTATTTTTTAACCTTTATTCCAAATATTAGAATTCAACGGACACTTCAAATTAATTAAAAATAAATAAATGGGTTTAAATTGACTACCATACTTTTCAGCCTCTCGATTATTATCCACAGATCAATAACTTACATGTTAAAATAATAAACATTACCACCGCTTGAGCGCTGGTTCCGTTACTAAAGAAATAAGATAAAAGCAGCTTGAAGCGCTGAGTGCGCTAGCAGTCTGAATATCGCAACGCCATCTATTGAAAGTACAATAAATTAATATTTGTAACGCCATCTGTAACGTTTTAGGTGAACTACGACGAAACTTGTATTTTCTACATACTGTTTACAGCTCTATTACAATTGGATAAAGATGATATTTATTTTTCAAGCAGATTGAGTCGAAATAACCTCAAAATTGAAAATATATTTGGTAATAAATAAATTCTCAGAAGTATCCGTTGTTTCAATCTGCTCTCAAGTATTAAAAGGTTATTATTTTGAACCCAGTATTCAATGTGGTTTGACGGTTGGTTTTTAGGCGAACTTTGTATGGGGACAGGGCAATGCCCTTTTTGGTACAAAAAAAATTAAAAAAAAAAAATGTTTGGGTAGTTGGGCCGTGATAGCGTAGCAGACAGACAGACAGACACACTTTCGCATTTATAATATTAGTAGGGAAGTATGGATTTAGTCCTTCCCTGGGATCTCCTGAGTAACTAGCTATCAGTAAGTAGACAGACAGAGAGACACACATTTACAATATTACTTAGTATGCATTAAACCGATTTCATACATAAACAAATGACAAGGAACCGATTCAATTAAGCGCTTGTGATATTTATTTCTTTATTAAACATATAACAATTGCCGGTGTTCTGCCGTTGTCTGGTCACGACGCGCGTCGACCTTGTAAGGCGAGCAAGGCGCCCCGACCGGTTCCGTAGAGCCTGAATCGATGTATAGACAGGGCAGTTCACATACGTATACCAATATACATACATATTATATGGTTTTACTACATATTTATAAAACCGTTCCAAGACAAAAAGCTCATCCGGACTTAGCTTTAAGATCACTCTGTGTATCTGCTGCCGTTATTCTTTGAACTTCATACAAGCGCAAATGCACTGCCCACCTCAACCCTCCATGGATTCAGATTTTTTTTAATTCCCGTGGGTACTAACTAATTAATTATCCTGGATAAAAAGGCTGACAACTCCCATCGGAGGGAAAATTCGGAAATTATAAATTCCCAACTTGCCTCTGGCGGGGATCGTACCTATACCCTGTGAGTTAACATAAAATATTTTGATGGTAACTAACAGGATCGCCTCTACGTCCTAAATACCTAGAGCTTGCAGACTGCAGTAGTGAGCTACGAGTATATTAATGACTTCCCAACCGAATTTCGGCTAGATTAAACCATCTGTTCGGGAGATATTACAGTAGGTACACGAGTGTGATCTAATTTGGACACAAGACACGACCGGAGAGTGACCAGGGCAGGATGGCTTTACGAGCTCTCCAAAGTACGGGAGGGTGAAACATCGCCATTTTCCAACGGGTTTGTACTGAAAATTTCTTGTCAGAAAATCCCAAAACTTAATTATGGCCCCATCCGGGAATCGCACCCAGGACATCGAAATCCGCAGTCGAACATCGCAGAGTGTTATTATTTGCATTGATATGTATTTGAATGGACATCATACATGTATTATTGTCTCATTAAAATTGAGAACTGTTGTTGTGATAGACATGTTATCCGATCTTTAACGACTTTTATGAAAAGTCTACGTTTATTATCAATCATCTACCGATACCGTGTAATTTGTGAATAACAAAGCGGTACATAAGCGTGGATTTGAATAGCTGTACCTTTGAGTACCACGCAAGCGATTTGCGAGCCTCTGTACAACCTACGACACGATCTAGTAAAAGTTATCTTTAACTAGAAATCATAAAATCTGACGACTCTTTTTCAACACTAATTTGGAACTCTTTAATTAGAGACTTTGAACGCGCCTTAATAAATGAAGGCGGCCAGATAGACGTGATGTTATCCAAGTTCATTTTTACCTCATCCAGATAATATTAAAATTATGATATCCTTACAAAATGACTAGGAGGTATTTCATTTATTGCAACGAATTCTGAGAAAACAAGATAGCGCTGAAATCCCCTATGAAAGTTTAACTCACAATGTTTTAAGTTTATAAGCTGAATCAGTTTGAAATATTTCCATTTACCACAACTTAACTAACGAAAAGAAATATAGCTATAAAGCTATAGCTTGTGCAAGAAGTAAGCGCGATAATATAACGGAAAAGCTTTGCATCTACTTTTTAACTGCAGTCTGCCACGTTACCGTAAGTTATTGAGCTTCAAAGAAGGAATAAGTAGATCCGCTATATGCATACTTGCGAGAAACTACGACACGATATCTTTGACAACTTCGTCGCATAATATGAATGACCTATTCCCTAATGACATAGTCACCTCCGTAGTCGTACCTACATTGATTAGGAATAACTGGACTAGGCACGTTTTACGGTTAAGTGGTACCAGTCATCGGTAATCAACCACACAGGTGGGTAAGGAGTGGTGACCGTACTTTAAAGTACCATAATAAACATACACGTAACATAGATATTAGATAAGTAGCATGTAGCTTATAGCTAACCTACCTGTGTTATATAATGTATGAACCTAGAATATTGCAGAATTTACGGAAAGACAATCACGAAGTTTCGTATTGATTATTTAAGTTTAAAAAAAAATACGCGCCGAATTGTGAACCTCCTCCTTTTTTGGAAGTCTGTTAACAGGAGAAACCATGTGGTAGAGAAATGCCTTGAAATCGAATGCAATCTTTTTTTCATCTTTATTGATGACGAGTTAGATTATGGCTTTGTAACTTGGAAGTGTACTTGAATTCTGAATTGTATCAATACAGTTTTGTTTAACATAACATTTATGGACTCCTGTATTCTGAGATATAAAAAAAAAACATACAGTCGAATTGAGAACCTCCTCCTTTTTTTGAAGTCGGTTAAAAATTAAATCTTAAAAAGGAGACAAAATATGAATAAATAAATTTGTAAATCAATACTACATTATTCATACTTCATGCAATAAAACGCAATAGTCCAAAGTATACAAAGTTAGTAAGATCAAATAGGAAATTACGCAAACGTGTACACTAAAGTACTACGCAAGAGGTGCGAATTTGTGGTCTTGCTTTGACGACAAACGCGTTTTAACCAACTGACCCACTAAATAACATTGCTGTTACTGCAAGTATGTAAGAACCATGTTTGCATACATTATATTTACCTTTTTGTTTTTCGAAAAATGCGTGAAAAATCACCAGAATCAATGAAATGAAATGATTTATTTATTTCATATAGGACAACTTGTGTCACTTATGATACGTTAAGACTAGATTCTACTGAGAAGAGCCGGCAAGAAACTCAGCCGTTGATCTTTTCTTAAAAAAGAAAAAGGTTACAATAAGTAGACAATACAACACATACAATACGTTACAAGTATTACACTGACTTGTTGGTCTCTGGATGCGATTCATCATCATCATCATCATCTTATCCTTCATCACGATCATCTTATTCTTACCTCATTGCGGACCTACTAGTTACTACTGAGCGCGAGATTTTTTTAAAAGGAGGAAGGTTTTATTCCTTAGTCCACCACGCTGGCCTAGTGATCAAAAAACATTTTGTCTTCGGAAAATATCAGTCATCCTATTAGACGGTAGTTTATCCAACAGTCACCAACTGTGGCAAAACTGACTGCAAAATCCAAACTAACAATTATTGGACCCACAGAAACAAAATAATATATTGGATTCCAATAAATAAATAAATGAATGGTACATTCTATTACCGTAGTTTAAGCTTATAAAGTTTACAGATTGAGAAATAATCTTATTAACGCCATCTAGGATATGAATTTAAACAATGATAAAGGAAGTGGCCCCTAGGCTATGCGAGGTACCCACTCGAAATCGCATGAGGAATATCTTGCTAGAACTTGGCCTATTTCATAGATGGCGCTACAATATTCAGTGAGTTTTTGTTTAAAAAAAAAAAGATACGCGCCGAATTGAGAACCTCCTCCTTTTTTGGAAGTTGGTTAAAAATATCACTAGATTCGGCCAATCATAATAATAATTACTATTTTCCTGTTAAAGTTTTGCCTGCATTGGTAAGAAATCTACTACTGTTTATAGGTTTCTATAATCAGTAGTCTTGTCCTATAACCTGTCGCGCTAGTATGTGCAGCTCAATATTAAAATGAGTAAAGAAAAAAGCTCTCTGTGTTTTTCACTTTAATGGGACCCGGTTTCCTCTTATTCGTTTCTACACCGTACACGGCATCGTACCGGAGCGCTAAATCTATTGGTGGCGCAGCTTTGCCGGTAAGGTAACTGGTAACTAACCACGGCTGAAAATTCCCCTCAGTGACTTATCTACGTAAATAATGCCTTATGATATAAAATTACAATTTACCAGCGTTACGTACAATTAGCCGTGTGCGGTTAGACTTTGCTATCGCCTTACATCTAGCTTAATGGCCAATAAACCTGCAAATTGACATAGTTTCATAGTCCTGAATGTGGAACGGCTAGACGGCACGGAAATCTGCCCTTGAATTTGCATACTTAATGGGGTACTTGTCTGTCTGTAACTGAAGGCTTCGTATGCAATAAAGGTTATGAAATGCTTGAATAATGTTTTGGATATTAAAATCCTAGGAAAATTACGAAATATTTGTTGAAATTATAATAATAATATTAATTGGTTGATGTAGGATAATCAATAAGTATAATTTACTTACGGTAGATTTAAAGGCTGTATTAAATTGGTTGCGTACAAACCATCAAACCACTGTTCCATGTCAAAAGATATGTCAGCAACATCCTACCTCAATGGTACATGTTGAAAATGTAAATTTTCGTTTTTTTTTCTATTTTACTACAACTTAGCGGTTGACTGCATTTCACCTGGTGGAAAGTGATGATGCAGTCTAAGATGTTAGCGGGCTAACCTGGTAGTGGTGTAGCAGTTACATGCTAAACTTATACCCATTCGTTTTGGACATGGCATCATACCGGAAAATTAAATCGCTTGGCGGCACATCTTTGCCGGTAAGGTGCAAATCATGTACTCATGGTTCTTCAAACTATAACTTGTTAATTAGGCAAATTCATTGACTAGGTAATAAGAGCAAAAAATATTTTTATCTATTAGCATACAAAACCTTATGAATATTATCTTTTACAGAGCTACAAAGAAAAAGATGCGGGCAAAGTGGTCCTTTACACCACAACGATGGGAGTCGTACGCAACACGTACCAGAGGTGCCTTTTAGTGAAGAAGATCCTCAGAAACCTGTTGGTGAAGTATGAAGAACGGGACGTCTTCATGAGCACGGAATACCAGGATGAGATCAGGGACAGAATGAGAAGCGATGAGATCTTGGTTCCGCAACTGTTTATTGATGGACAGCATGTTGGGGTAAGTTTAACCTCATTAGATTGAATTTAGAATACTAAACATACATTGTACAAAGAACTTCCTCTGGTCCTTACTATTTATATTTCTTCGCGTTTCAGACTAAATAGTTATTTGGATGGTAGACTTTAAATAGTAGAATGTCATTGAAATTTTCGGTTTCACACTTTTGTAGAAATGTGCAATAAAAAGTTAAACTTTTAATCACGTTGAAAATACCATAGGCAAGAAACATTGAAAATAAATGTTTGTTTTTTACAATTTGTTGGCGAAATTACAAAAAATTCGGAGTTCAGATGGTAAAAGAAAAATCTTTATTTGTTTCAAAAACCAATAATAGGTAGTTTTAAGAAACTTTGTACTATTCAAACCAGCCCGTGTCTTGGGGGTCAGTCTCTTCCCAGTGCAATGTAAAATAATATTAGAAAAAGGGACTGAAGTAAGATGTCTGGAAATGGTAAAATGGTATTGAAAGATTCCATTCGTTCCGGTTCCATTCGGTTCGGTTCCACTCGTACGTTTATACTTAGTATTTAGGGGTTTGTCATCTTAACTGTACAATGTTTCTTGCAAATAAACGATTGATTTGATTTGATTTGATTTGGAACATACATAATGGTAAAGTTAATAAAAGCAAGAATGTTGGTATGTCTGATATTCGTTATTGACTGAAGATCAGTTTTAAGTTCGTGCTAAATAATTTATTGACCTACCAAGTATTTATGGCAAAATTCCAGCTAGCTCAAATGAATATTTCATGGAAATTCAGGAAATTGGAAATGTATTTCGAATCAGTTTGCATTATGGCGTAATTGTTACATTTTCCCTGAAACTATCGGACGCTTCCACGTGTAAAGGTGTGGTTGCATGATCTATTGAGCAGCACGCCTGCGAGGAGACATACAGATTAGAACTTGACGTTTTTAAATAAAATAATAGCATGTGCCTCTTTAATAGTACATAGAAAATCATGGTATCTGTAAAATTCTGAGTGAAAAATGGCGAGATAAAAAAATGCTGTGCTGTATTTATTACCGATTACACTATTTAAACATAATGGTTTAATTAATATTTTTTCACGGTATTTGCACTTTATTGAAATTAATGTCTATAAATTGCAAATGAAAAGTATGAGTAATTACTCATACTCGACATGAAATGTATTACGATACTCGGGAAGGTCCTATAATACCCTGAAACTCTGTATGCCCTCATTTCGCCCGCGGCCTGTTATAGAGGATTGCTTTATCCCGTGTTTAACCAAGTACCTACTACTATTATACAATATACATATCAGCTAGAAATGAAATGATTTATCTTTTGGTGACTGGTCTAATTCCTTCATTATGAGATTTTTATCAAATCTATCTATACTTAATATTAAAAATGTGTAAGTTTGGATGGATGGATGTATGTTACTCGATCACGCCAGAACGGCTGAACTGATCTGGATGAAATTTGGCACAGAGATAGATTATTATTATAGTCTGGAATAACACATAGGATACTTTTATCCCAGAAAATTAAAGAGTTCCCGCGGAAACCAAAAAAACCCTTAATCCGCGCGGATGAAGTCGCGGGCATCAGCTAGTTCGGCATAATTATTACACCCCAAGTTTCGTTTTGCAACTCTCTCTTGAAAGAGAGGATGAATATTAGTTAGAAATAATATTATGCTTTTCGGACAGTATTAAATCAAATAAGTTTGATGATTGCTATGCTAAAATCACATCTGTTACATTGGTTATACGATCCTATTTAGTATATGATGATAAGATAGTAATTTACATAATAATCAGCTGTGCACTACATGACCTATTAATTTCCTAATGATGTTGACGGAACGTGGAAAGCTTATTTGCTAGATTTTCCGAACACGTGTACCATAATTAGTTATATAATAAGTAATTTTAAACAAATACTTGGTTCCATATAATGATATCAATTTATATTAATTTGATCTAGCAGACTATTCTCTATCCAATAATTTATTTTACTTTTGACAATGATGTTCTGATGCGTTACTGATTCGATTTTTGTTAACAATCGACTTTCTTTATGAAGAAGTTTTAATTGATCTATTTTGAAAAGGAAATTCGTACTGGTAAAATTACTAGATGAGTATACGAGTTATAAATATCGGATTTATGGAATCGTCGCTTCAAAAATCTGCGTCTACGAAGTATTGCCTTTTTTGTCGATGGTTGCCTGTCAATAATTATGAAATTTCATAGGCGTGCTTATGTCAAAACTTAAATTAATGGTTGGACAGATTTTAATGAAAAAGAATTCATAGAATTAGTTACTTCGCGGTATCAACGTCCTATCCGTCGTTCAAGGCGCGTCTCTTACACGTTTCAGCGAAATCAAGTTTATTTTGCCTCCCTACGAACCTTCCCTATTATTTATTGTATCCCTACCTACCTACATCTTTGTGAAAGCCTGTAGGGTAGTAACTAGCTACGGCCTGACTTCTATTTGCAGCTTTTTAATAATATCTAATTGCTTTCGGAATATTTCTGCAAATTAGATACTTCTTGCTAGTAATGTATCACTCTACATTTATGTTTACTACTATGAACGTAAAAATATATTGCAAGGAAGTTTGCAGTCACATAGAGAAAATGTAGATACACGGGGAATCCACTTATACCTACTACACTTATATTATCCACTATACAGAGTGGTGCTGTGCGTTTGGAACTAGAACTTACTTGGCTTTAACTTAATTTGGAAGATGGATATGCTGTACTGCAAAACTTTTCGTACATAAATCAGCATCGGTGTCCGCATTCCTCCGATGCTTTCGGCGCTATGCGGCGTTTTTAACATTTTGAGCATTGAATCATTAAATATATTATAATGTTGGAAGGCCAACATTATAAATGCGAATGTGTATCTTGGAAGACCCAACATTATAAATGCGAATGTGTATATTATATTTGTTTGTTGATTATAATTGAATGGCGAAACGTCAAACGACATGAATCCGATTTTAGCCGATTTTAAAAATGGCGCGTTTATTTTAGGTAGGTTTGTATACCTGTAATTCTGAATCGATATTTTTATAAATTCAGGAACTCTCCGAAAATTTAAATCAAATCCAATTATTTCCATCCTTTATCAAATCCCTTATGTGTTAAGCTTAATGCTAAATTGCGGGTTTATTTCTTTAATCAGAGCACAACCTATATAATAGAACACTAACTATTATTACGTAAGTAAGTACATACCTATAATTATTACCATAAAATATAATTCATAAAATAAATTAAATTTCACGAAGTAACTATTATATAACCAGTAATATGACTAGCTATTTCTCATTACAAGAGGTAACTAATGAAATTCCTCAGAATATGCTTCCATTTTCTAATTTTCATAGACGACCTCCGTGGCGCAGTGTTGAGCGCTGTTGTCTTACCGTGTGGAGGTCCCGGGTTCAATCCCCGACAGGGTCAATTTGGGAATTTATAATTTCTGAATTTTCCCTGGTCTGGACTGGTGGGAGGCTTCGGCTGTGGCTTGTTACCACCCTACCGGCAAAGACGAGCCGCCAAGCTATTTAGCGTTCCGGTACGATGCCGTGTAGAAACCGATATTGACCGATATTGTTTGATATAACTGCCATGCCCCTAACAGGTTAGCCCGCTACCATCATCACTTACCATCAGGTGAGATCGCATTCAAGGGCTAACTTGTAGTGGATAAAAAAAAACAGTAGAGTACGGCAAATATTGTTACAATATTTTAGAATTGTAGGACAAAGGAATGTCTAGACTGTACAGTGTACACTGCAAAGACAACTTTATTTTTCTTATTCTCAAACTTTTATAACCTTAGTACCAGCATGTACCATTTACGATGGTCAGGTTATGTGTGCGGGATTATTATCCTTATATTTAAGGAATAAAGATTGAAATAGGTTAACTGTTTCAATACTCACTTGACATTTAAAATGCCTTTCTACATTCGTCAGGTTTTAATCTCGTTTGTTTCCTATTTTAAAAAGTGCTTACGATAAAAAACTACCTGTACTGAATTGTTCTATGGCACGATCACGAACCATCTATAGTTTTTATAATTTTCACAAGGTTTTTTCCCGGTGGAAATCCTTAATTTTCCAGAACTAAAATCAGCAGGGGACATTATAACTGCATACACCTAACAGCACTGGTTGTCTGGAAGAGATTGCTTTAGCAATAAGACCGCCTTTGCACCCTTCTGTTTTATCTTTTAACCTTTTTGTTTATTGTCTGAGTTTTATCTATCTATCTATCATAGCCCCTACCGCTTAGACGTACATAACTTACCACCAGGCGAGATATTACAGTTAAGGGCTAACTCGTAAAAAAAACAGCTGTTAGCAGCCTAGCTTTATGTAAACAAAATATAAAACAGATAAATAAACCAATAAAAGTTTATAAATAAAATAGGCAATACAACAGGTCGGTACGAGCTACGTAATATGTCCAAAGCAAAATTGAAAGACAATAATGGGAATATTAATACCATGCAATTATCTCGGTATTAGGACTCCTGTTATTTTATACCTACCGGCGACCGCGGTATTGTCTTGTCGAGCAAATAAACTAGGGCTGCCGACTATCTATATTATTAATCTAAACTAATATTTTATAGAGGAAAGATTTGTTTGTTTGTTGGTTTGTAACGGATAAACTCGAAAACTACTCAACCGATTTTAAAAATTCTTTCACTCATAGAAAGCTACACTATCAGCGAGTAACATAGGCTATAATATTTTATTTTCAAAAAAATTAGAGATCCTTACGAAAATTGCAATAATGCTAAGTAAGTAGTAATTGTAATAATTGCTAAGTCGGACAAAATCGTGTCTTTTGAGAGCTTACATGGCGTGCGCTGAGTAAATAGTTAAAGTTACACGAAAACAATGTATAAGATGGAATTGTTCCTCTCAAAAAGTTCTAAAAAATAGTCCGCAATAGCATATATTATTATCTATCTTTTAAGGTTGACTTACAATAACCATTTTTATGATTTTCAAATTTGGTCTAAACCAATGCTTTACTTGCGAAGGTGTTTTTACCGACATAGTATTATAATCCTTATCAAAATAAACATGTTATTCATCTCAAGTATCTAATTAAGATAAAAACTGTCATTTACATCATGGCGGGCTGGCGGCTGTGGCAGGTGTGGTGACTGGTGACGACGGGGTGTACTCTTACAATGTAATATTAAAATGTAAAACCTGCCCACTGGCTATATTGGGTATAAACTATTAGGATTATTAGTGCTACCCGTGAGAAGCCGGGGCCGATCGCTAGTACTATTATAATCATCATAATATCGTCAACCATCGCAGGCCCACTTCTGACCATGAGTATCCTCTCAGGATAAGAAAGTTTTGCAATAGTCCACCACGCCGACCCAGTGCAGATTGGTACACTTTGTACACAAATATCCGATGTGCACTAAACTTGGCCAGCTGGGTGGACTATGGCCCAAATTTTCTCATTGCGAGAGGAGCCTTGTGCTCAGTTGTGAACCGGCAATTTGTGTTTTAAATGATGACACACGTTAAACGAAACTATTTAACCCATCCCTGCTTTGCTTGGTTGGAAGTTATGAAAATACCGTGGTGGCGGAATTTCCTTATATTCTGAAACATCTTTCACAGCCGATACGAATTTGCTTTGATTAGGTACCTAGGAACTCTATACCCGCTCACTTTAATCAGATCAGTTACTTATAGAAATAATAATAGTTTTAGTAATCAGGACTTTACTCGGTCCACACTAACTAAATACACTTTTTTGGAAGTCGGTAACAAAATTCGCATTCTCTTAACAAGTTTTTAACATGATAATATAATTTGGTAACAATCATTTTGTACAACCCTATTTAATTCTTTGCGGTAAGGCACCCGGGTAACATTCCACGGACGACTAACGCTTCACAGCAATTTATAGGACGGCTAAGCTAGGCTTTGTACAGATATCCTTTGACAATATTTACGATCTTAGTCTAATATCTTTAAAACCTGTTCCATCAATAAATCTATGTACGGTTCCATTAATATATCTAAGGTATGATGCAATCTATGTGACGACCTCCGTGGCGCATTGTTGAGCGCTGTTGTCTTAACGTGCGAAAGTCCCGGGTTCGATCCCCGGCAGGGTCAATTTGGGACTTTATAATTTCTGAATTTTCCCTGAACTGGCCTGGTGGGAGGCTTCGGCCGTGGCTTTTTACCACCCTACCGGCAAAGATGTGCCGCCAAGCGATTTAGCATTCCGGTAGGATGCCGTGTAGAAACAGAATAGGCTTATGGGTTTAATATAACTGCCATGCCCCTAACAGGTTGGCCCGCTACCATCTTAGACTGCATCATCACTTACCATAAGGTTAGATCGCAGTCAAGGACTAACCTGTAGTGAATAAAAAAAACTTACTAACATTGCGTGAAAGCCTTATTCTATTGGTACAGCGCAAATAACTCTTAAAAAGGCTGTCCGATGATTCTGTAGCATCCAGTGCGCTCAATTGCAAATTCGATTGATGGTAATCGAGAATTCGATTACATTAGCGTCAAAGTAAAATGAACCTTACGGCATTGATTATATTTTAGACCTGAATTTTGTGTTTGCATGCACAGCCAGCGATCCAAAAGGAATCGTTTCGAAATCAAAATCGTTGTGCTAAATTTGTGTCTTTAAATCAAGGGCATTTGTAAATTAAATACATACATAGGGGTGTAATATAATTTTCAGGGTTCAGGTGCCTACTACATGAACCCTGACAACATTACACTCCTCTTTTAGGCACTTACTTTTAGTCCCCGGTGTGTTTTTCTGCAAATCCTCCATAAAAGTCAGAGATAAGAATACCTAGCATAGAAGCTCAACCAGGATTCAGTGGTAATACTGACTCCCGAAAAAGTTTAAAATAATAATCTAACAGCTAAATACCTACCTACAATTTGAATGTTATTTCATCTAGGTTATCATGACCTAGACGTAATAATAAAATGCAAATTTCCATTGATTATTGATACAAATAAGATAGCCAGTTTACGCTTTGCGGTTGATGATGTGCCGTGGGTATTTGCGGTGCCTATAGCTAAGTGATGGCCGCGACTTTGTTCGCATGGATTTAGGTTTTAAAAATCCCTTCAGAGCTGCTTAATTTTCCAGATCCTTATGTATTTAATGTAGCCTATAGGTATAATTGGCATTTGCCTAGCTCTGGGATGATATATAAGTCATCGTAAAAAAAGGACTGAAATAACACGAAATACAGTAGGTATATTTTCCTAGTTGATAATCTCTCTCTCTCTCTCTCTCTCTCTCTCTCTGCCAAACACCAAATTTCGTCCAAATCAGTCTACAAATGAACTGTGAAAACAGCAGACAGACGGATAGAAAATGGCATTTATAATATTAGTCTGGATATACTATAGGTAAGGCAAGATACAGATCAGTTGTTTACGACAAACATGCAAAAGCTTCCAGACTGTTCTAGAAAGTACAGTAACACTGCATCAGTGCGAACGTAGCTTAAACTGTTACGACTAATCGATAAACCCCACCTGTTGATCCGAGCACGCGTCTACCCACACAAAGTCACCTCACCAACACAATCTAATAAACGTTTTAATGTATAGTCATGATAGCGGCTTGCAGACGGGCTATAGATATTGCAGCTATCTTAGTTACCTTATTTACCTTTAGTCCATCAACTGCAAGTGTGTGATACATAGATAGATAAATTCTTTACATCTCTCATATTCGGTAAGTAGGTCCTTATTACCCCCAAATGGAGCTTGTAGGTGACCAATTAGCGTTCTAGGGTAATAATGTAGCTAGAAAAGCCCTAGGGCGGTAAGTAATTAAAAAAAGTATGATGGTTAGATGTACGCGAACTTTTTGAGAGTGAAGAGTTTTTTTTTAATTGCTTACCGCCCTAGGGCTTTTCTAGCTACATTATTACCCTAGAGCGCTAATTGGTCACCTTCAAGCTCCATTTGGGGGTAATAAGGACCTACTTACCTCACAATCGAGATGTAAAGCAGAGTAGTTAGCTCGGGTGTAAGCATCAATTGCACCCTCGAACTATAGGCGCCCTCGCTGTGCTCGTGCGCCTAAATATCTCGGCCTGCAATTGATGCCTTACAGCCCTTGGCTATTAATCTACTATTATTGCCACACAAACATAAAGATATGAAGTAAACAAAGTGCGCAAGGACGGTCTTATCAATAAAAGTGATCTCCTCCAGACAACCCATCCATTAGGAATCGTCGAAAGGAGCGGGATAGTGCAACAACTTATGATCATACAATAGATTACATAAACATTACATACTAATAATTACATAAATAGTGTGTCTTGCTGGGTAGGCACCACCCTTCTGATTTTTATATGGCTCTTTTTACGCTCACAATTTTCCACGCTGAAAATTGTAAGAAGTAAAACCTGTCATCTTTCAGAAGTTCTTAGTTGCACCAATTTATATTTGGATTCAAGTAACATTGTTTGTAAATACAAAAAAGTAATAAAAGTCTTCATTCCTTATTGGCAAGGTCTGAAATACTCTACCAAAAACTGTATTTCCCACCAATTACAATCCGGGTATCTTTAAATCAAGAGTCAATGGGCATCTTCTAGGCAAACGCGTCCCATCTTAGGCCGCATCATCACTTCCCATCAGGTGTGATTGTGGTCAAGCCTAAGCTTATAATGAATTTTAAAAAATTACACAAAGTTATAAAATAAATAGGCAGAGAGACAATTTAGTTCTAAATAGAAAGAGTTAAGAGACTGCAACAGTACAACATGTCAGCTATATAATTGCATCTACATATTACCAAAATAACTAGCTCGTTCATGATAGTTTTGATATATCTAGAGAACTAGCCAATGTGACCGGACGTTAGACAATTGAACTAGAATGTGACTGGAATACGGAAGATGAAGCTAAAATGTAGAGACCTAGCAAAATAAGACCTAAAAGTCTTGATTTAAGGGTCATCTTTCTTAGGTACCTATTTTTCCTCATTGAGTAGGCAGAGTCTAAATTAAGTAGACCACTTCTTCACCTAGTTTTCAATCGACTAAGATAGGTATAGTAGTGAGCTTATGTATGGTGACACATACATAAGTTCTGCATTCAACTCGCGTGCGAACTATACTCTAAAACTGAAGAAGGAAAAACTTAAAAAAGTAACGACAACCACCTATTAGATCTAGTGATTTAGATCCGTCCTAGCTTTCGATGCCATAAGCCATTATTAATTTTATCTCCATTATATTGACGTTAAAAAAGTGTACAGTGTACCAATTTTGGATGAAGTAAGTTTGAACTTGATAGTGTTATCAGAGTGGTGTTAATCATAGAGGGGATTGCGTATTTGGTGCATTTCGTGGGGATTGGGATCGTTACACTGTAGCAGTCATTTTACTGTATCATTCAGGGCCACAGATTTCCAAGTATTAGCACATAAAACTATTTCTAGTAGGTATTATCAAGTAGATAATACATTTTTAATTCATACACATGGCCTTCCTGTAACGGAAGTCTACCTTTAATTAGGATCTGACAACTTTTTTGCAATGAAAGCTCTTTTCGAAACCATTCCACGATGTCTTAATAAATGCACATCTGTCTAATGAAGAACGGAAAAGATGCAAGATTAGCTATGGATCCCACACTGAGTTTTAAATCTTAATACCCACGTTATAAGAACTACTTTAGTGCAATATTATATTTGCTTTGCAATAGTCAGTTATTGCAATATGAAAGTTATTATAGACGTCATCAAACGTGGATCGCATCTCAAAGTGAAAAGAGCAAAAACCGATAGCCATTTCCTACTTGAAGCTTTTTTATTTTATACGTTTAAGATACGATTAATAATTGTTCGTGTTTATTCTAAATCTGCAAATTATTTTGCCGCATTCATAATTTATATTAATTCACGTCTTTCTTCGTCGATTACTATAATATTGTTTTCTATTTTGCTTATAGTGTAGTGAAAAGTAAAACGCACTGTCTATAGTCTGCTCAATCTCTCTTTTACTGCAACTTTAAATTACACTTATGCATAGGTACGATCGAGGAAAAGCACAGTTTGGTTATCATCGTAACAATCAAATATAAAGGCTCTATGTAAGCTGTCAAAATTAGTAAGACACTGGTCATCAATATTTTTAAGGAAAAGCGAGTTGCAAATAGTTATTTTTTGTCCAGAATGACACGCCTTGAGCGTGACACAGAGGTCCCGTTGTTGTTAGTCGTTACGACATCGTACCTGTTTGTCTTGTAGTGTAAAGGCGATTTTTAATCTGAGCACGCTTCACCTAGACACTTGGCGCATTGAATACGAATAACGAGCGATGGTAATGTCTATAATTTTACAGAGGAATTTAGTATCTTACCTGTAATTGACTACAATAAAAATGGTTGCATAATAAATTGACAGTAATCTTTATTCAAAGTCACTGTAATTGTAGCGAGTTTTATCACCAAATCACGTCATGGTAGTCTTGCAAGTTGCAATTACACATTTGTGCGGTTTTTTAAATTTTATTTTTATTGTGAGATAGGCAAAGCCATGAGTGCAAAGCAGTGCAAAGCAATGATGAGGTCTAGGCCTATGATTAATTTTCTGGATGTCTACTATATCAACAACGTATGAAAATTTTTAGTGCACGCAAGTGGTTCAAAAACCCAGGTGCACCCTTCTGATTAAATTTTAGTGTACAGTTTTATACTAGCATTTTTAGTTAAAATCCATCTACGAGTAAGATTTTTTTTATCCACTACAAGTTAGCCCTTGACTGGTAAGTGATGATGCAGTCTAAGATGGTAGCGGGCTAACCTGTTAGGGGCATGGCAGTTATGTTAAACACATAGCCCTATTCGGTATCTACACGGCATCGTACCGGAACGCTAAATCGCTTGGCGGCACGTCTTTGACGGTATGGTGGTAACTAGCCACAGCCGAAGCTTCCCACCAGGCCAGACCAGGGAAAAATTCAGAGATTATAAATTCCCAAATTGACCCTGCCGGGGATCGAACCCGGGACCTCCGCACGTTAAGACAACAGCGCTCAACACTGCGCCACGGAGGTCGTCGAAAAAGTAAATTTTATAAATGCGAAAGATATAATATAATCTGTCTATCAGTTAGTTTTTTTCTCGGCCAATCGATTAAACCAGAGATATAGTTAGCATTTTTAAGAACCACGGAATTTTGAAAAAACTATATAGAATCGCATGCATCTTAATATGTTAGGTATATTATAATATTATGAAACCCTCAGTAATTAATTATTGAAGTGCGCAGTTTATAATTAGAACTACGATATTTCAAGTAAACAAGTTATTTAGGTACCTATTATTAACTCAGAGGCGCTAAAATCATCTAATCTTTGCCATAGGCTGTAATTAACGCGAAGGTGTTTATTTGGAAGTCGTTAGATGGCTTCGAGGCTTCAACGGTTCCTATTAATTAGGCGCTTATGGTTAACAGCTAGAGTTAATAGGTGCTCGCATACATAATTAGAAATTATTTTAAACTCCATGGTGCCGACGTTCATGCCCACATGGAAAACCTTCGATTTTCAGGTTTAAAAGTAGTATCAATTTAAAGGGTTTGCTGAGAATAATCAAAATACGACGTCCCACTAATAAAAGCTGTTTAAAAAAAGTCTATTGATGATTTATGACTTATTTTTATTTTATACTAGCTGATGCCCGCGACTTCGTCCGCGTGGATTGAGGTTTTTCGGTTCCCGCGGGAACTCTTTAATTTTCCGGGATAAAAAGTAGCCTATGTGCCATTCCAGACTATAATCTATCTCTGTGCCAAATATCATCCAGATCCGTTCAGCCGTTGGAGCGTGATTGAGTAACAAACATCCACACATCCATACATCCATACATCCATACATCTATCCAAACTTTCGCATTTATAATATTTATTTGACTAGCTGATGCCCGCGACTTCGTCTGCATGGATTGAGGTTTTTAGGTTCTAACAGCCGCGGGAACTCTTTAATTATACTCGTACGGGATAAAAAGTAGCCTATGTCACTCTCCAAGTCCTCAACTATACCCATGCCAAAAAGCACGTCGATCCGTTGCTCCGTTGCGGCGTGATTGAAGGACTAACCAACAAACTTAGTATGAAGCTAGCGCTTGGCTAAAATCAGGCCTGCTTGCAAGTGATGATGCAGTCTGAGGTAGAGCTCATTTGCCCAGAAGATCTTTATTCACTATTGATTGATTGAAAAACGGAAGCCGGAAGGGCATTTCAAATCCAAGTGGCTCGAATTAGAAACGTCGAGCAAACAGCTGCGTACGTGACCGTTCGTTTTAGTTTCATACAAACTGGGAAAAGGAGTACTCTATAAACAGTGGCGTGCACGACATATAGGCATAAAGGCATTGCTTACCCTAGTTAAGAAAGCTCAATACTTATTTTTCATCATGCCCTGCCTGAAAATAGGTATCTAACTATCAACCTAACCATTGCCTACCCTGGCCCCGAATACTGTGCACGCCACTTCCTATAAATGTAGGTTCAGAATCTATAATGTAGTGAAAACTCTAGAATCTAGCTAAAGATAAACCCTAAGAAATTATTGATCGAGCGAAGTGAAGATCTCTGAGTCTACTTGAGTGAATTTGCACTTGTCCGTCCGTCCGTCCGTCCGTCCGTCCGTCCGTCCGTCCGTCTGTCAGAGCCTTATAACTACTGAATTACTGAACGTAATTACTTGAAATTTAAATATTATAATAGTATTATGTAAACCGATGGCCTCCAGCCGAATATGGCTTAAAAAGTTATAAAAATCTTTATTTCAGGGGGGCTCTCATAGAATTATAATATTTTTATAGCGTTACATAGGGTTGCGGTATATTATTTTAAAGATAATTAGGAAGAGTCCAAAAATATATTTTTTTTAATTTTTCCCCTAAAATTGACGAAATGGGGGGCTTTCAAAGTGGCGATTTTCTAACGTCCAAAGTTGACCTCAGAACTCTCAATTTTCTGAAAGGCTGAGCCTCAAACTTGATCAATTATTTGAATTATATCCTGTACTTGAACAACAAATACTAAAATTAGATAAATATTATAAGGAAACGAAATTATTTAATTTGTAATGAGCTTCAGTATTTTTAACAGAACTTCACAATGATGTCAATAGATGGCGCTCTGTAAAAACTTATGGATACCGCGAGGTCTCAGTTCGGGGCGAACCACTAGTTACTAGAACCAAGTCTAGACGCTTTTTAAATTCTGTAACGCAGCGATGCGATTAATTGACGGGCTCGATTATCTGTTGTTAAAATAGAATAGGTTTTTTAAGATCCCGTAGGAATGTCTCGAATTGCTTTTTGAGGAAAAGACTCGTGTTCAGTGGAGATTATAGGTTTGAGAATAGCTCGATTCCGCCTATATCTAAACTTAAAACAAATTCTACACTAATATAAAAAATGCGAAATGGATTATTAATGTTTGCTACTCAATCACGCCAGAACGGCTGAACGGATCTGGGTGAAATTTGGCATAGAGATAGTTTATAGTTTGGAATAACACAAAGGCTACGTTTTATCCCGGGAAATTAAAGAGTTACCGCGGGAACCAAAAAAACCTCAATCCATTCAGACGAAGTCGCGGGCGTCAGCTAGTATGTCTGTTACCTTTAACCATGCCCTTTAACCTTGCCCATTTGTTTAACCATTTTGACGAAATTATGATTCAAAGATAGCAGATATCCCGGAGGCCTACTAGGCCAGGATATGCCCGGAGGATAGCCTACTTCCGGAAAATCAAAGAGTACCTCCGGAATTTTCAAAACCTAAATCCATGCGGACGTACTCACTGGCAGCATCTAGTTTTTTAATAAAGAAAGAGAATAGAACAGTTTCCGATCGCCATGTAGGAGGAAAAAAGTAAGGAAAAAAATAGGAAAAGAGAACCAATCAATTTTTATTCAGTTAATTGCTCGTATGTCACTTAACCCAATTATAATAACTGTGCCCATTCCATGGTAAACAACACGAAAGCGTTCACCACGTGGACGGTCGTAGACACCTTGACCGTCAAAACCCGTGCATTATCCTTATGAACCCACCATACACACCGCAAGAACTTTTTATTGCTGCAAACGAAAAAATACCATATGGGTTTCAAATAAAGTCTATTATAACCGCTGACCATTTAACATTGAGACACGTAGGGGTAACTCTACAAATGTTCGGACTAGTACATTCTATTTGGCCTGTATTGATTTCATTCGATCAATCCCGGTGGATTTCTGATCACGTATTGTACTCAACTCACGTCCGGCATAGCCGATGCCTTCTGAGCCTCAATTGTATATTTTTGTATCAGAAAATTGATAGAGAGTTTATCCATACTAATATCCATATTCCATACTTACTAATTTTATTAATGCGAAAGTGTGTCTGTCTGTCTATTACGCTTTAACGGCCCATCTTTTCAACCGATTTTGATGAAATTTGGTACATAGATAGGTTGTATCCTGGGTAAAGAGTAAAGACATAGATTACTCTTTATCCGGAAACGTTAAGCAGTTCTCGCGGGAATAACAAAAAATTTAACGAAGTTGAGTTTCGTTCAACCAATCAGCCGAGCGATCGCGTAACTTCTGCATCAATCATTGATACATCGCAATCACCTCTGATTGGTTAACACTCTTCCACTATTGGACATAATCCATTGACGCAGCAAGAATGCCATAAATTCAGCCAATTACAACAATTGATACTGTAACCTTTATTTAAACGTTTGGAAGTTTTGACTTTGCCATGCATGTACATATTCCAAATAGCTGTTTATGTTAAAAATAATATACATCAATTTAAAAAAGCCAAAGATGTTTATTTCAGAAATACAAGGAATCCCGACAGATTGGTTCTGGGCAGAACTCCTAGAACTGCTTCTTATTTAAAAAGTTGTCATGCCATGTGTATTAAAATATTTAACCAGTTGCCTTGTGATATTCAGACCTTGCCTATTAAGCGATTTAAGCCTGCCCTCAGTAAATGGCTCTTGAATTATTCATTCTACTCAATAAAAGATTTTTTTTGATTATAAATCATTAAAACAATAACTTACCTAAGAATTATTTATTGACATGTGTAGCCTATTTAATTTGTATTTAAATATTTTTTGTAACATTTGATAATTATGTATTATATACCTAATTTGTCCGTTATTGAGTGTAATAATAATTAGGTATTCAGAATTTAACTTGTTAATAATTTAATTAGGTAGTAAAATAATAATGTAAAATGTTAGTTAATTCTAAATGTTGTACGCCAGAAATGGCAGAATGCATGTTAATATTGTGTTCACAACGAATAAATCAATAAATCAATAAATCAATAAACAATGATTGATGCAGAAGTTACGCGATCGCTCGGCAGTTTAACCAATTATGTCAAATTTTGGTACAGGGATAAAGCTTGCATCCCAAAGAAGGACATATGCTTTTTCATCCAAAACATCAAATAATTCCTCATGAGAATTTATAAAAACCTAAAATCCTTGCGGACGAAATCGCAGGCATCATCCAGTTTAAAAATAATAAGTGGAAAAATATGACTAATAAGTACCCATCCTGTCTAAAAACTAGCGCACATATATGAACGGGCAAGATCCCGATTTTCACTATACCCACATCATTTAAGGATTTATGTCGCAAAAGCATGTCATATTAAGTCCGAATTTGTGTGTTGACGCCCTTACTGTTTGAAACTATGTAGATTGTATGTAGACTCAGAAGGAATATAACTTTATTTACTCGTAAAGGGTAAAGGATTTTTCTGTTCGGAAGGGTAAATATTTTCGGAACATACCTACTCCTTACATGGTAAATAAAATACCTATGTTCCCAACGCCAACGCGAATAGCCAACAAAGAACTTGGTTATAATTTACTCGGTAGATACTTTAGATGGCCAATATTTTTGTAGAAAGTAGGCCATTTAATTTCACATTATAATGTTTTTTTGTGATAATATTATAAAGTATAGCTACTTTAGGAAAAACAATGTAAGCACATTTCAGATTTAGAAATAGCATGAAAGTATTACAAATGTGGGAAATTAGGTACACTTCAGGGAACAGATGGGCTGGAAAAGCGTAGCAGACAGACAGACAGACACACTTTCTCATTTATAATAGAAAATTTGGATAAAGCTCAATCAAAAGAAAAAGTACTATAATAAGAATATATTTTATACAAGACTAGCGATCCGCCCCGGCTTCGCACGGGCAGCACTAATAATCCTAATAGTCTATACCTATTATAGCCAGTGGGCAGTGGGCAGGTTTTACATTTCAATATTACATTGTAAGAGTGTACGCCCCTTCCTCACCACAGCCGCCAGCCCTCAGATTATTATATTCCATTTTCCCTTGCACGTTACATTATTTCTATGATATCTCATAAGATATTCATCTAAATTAAATGATGTACAGGACAATTTTTATCTTAATTAGATACTTGAGATGAATAACCTATTTATTTTGATAAGGATTCATACTATGTCGGTAAAAACACCTTCGCAAGTAAAGCATTAGTAAAGACCAAATTTGAAAATCACAGAAATGGTTATTGTGAGTCAACCTTAAAAGATAGATACATGCTGTCGCGGACTTTTTTTTAGAACTTTTTGAGAGGAACAATTTCCCCATACATTGTTTTCGTGTAACTTTAACTATTTACGCAGCGCACGCCACGTAAGCTCTCAAAAGAGACGATTTTTTCCGACTTGGTTCACAATATTGCAATTTTCGGAAGGATCTCTAATTTTTTTGAAAATAAAATATAGCCTATGTTACTCAGTGATAATGTAGCTTTCTAATGAAAAAAGAATTATTAAAATCGGTCCAGTACTTTTTGAGTTTATTCGTTACATACAAAAATACAAAAATACAAATCTTTCCTCTTTATAATATTAAGTAGTGAAGATGTAGATGTAGATAACTTATTTTATCTACACTAATGTTATAACATTCTACTTATGTTTCCAATACTTGACTTATAATTACTACTGTTATAGCGCAGATAACAAAACACTCAATTTAAGCAATTTCACATGATGGTATAATATCCACATCGATATCGTAAAATCTCATTATAACATCAATAAAACGCGACCAATTAACCTGGCGAGCCTTATGTCAAAATCCTCATACAAGTATAAAATTTTGATATTAGGCTGGCTTTTGAAAACAGTTGGGTTATACGTGAAAACTTCCTCGAAACTACTAAACTTACATACACAAAACTCTTTGGTAAGATCTTGTGCCAATTAAATAAAAAACGAACAGCGCGCGCTCGCTCCTGATTGGCCCTGCGCGCGCAGCTGCGCTCTCATTGGTTAGATTTTAATGGCGGCAAGTTCACTGTGACAATACACGTACGCGATAAACTATTGTCAGCTTTTACTCTTGTTGTTTGATAAATTGCATTAGTGAAGATAAAGTAGTGTATGCAAATGCATATAACACGGGTATTAAAACACTCGTTACTATTATGAAACTCGCTGCGCTCGTTTCATAAACTCACACTCGTGTTTTAATACCCTTCATTATATGACAGTTGCATAAACTACTATTTACAGATTTGCTAGAAATTAGAATCATTGCAAGACCTCAAATGACCTCAAGGCACAAGATGAATAAATGATTTTTCTTTCTTCTTTCAAATGTTTCTCGCTTTAATAGCTGTATTGAACAAAAAATCACTTCTAATTTACTATTGCGACCAAAACAATCTTTACTTACAAAATCTCTGCAAATTAAAAACCATTGAGCAGAAACTAAGTACGCACGAAAAGTATTTACCAAAATTCGGCACGCCTAAAAGTTCCCAGCTAATGTTTGGAAATCAGGAGACAAGTACAATTACCATTCGAAAAAGATCCTTCATGCTCATCTCAGGTGTTGTGTCATCAGAGGTCATTTATAATTGGTCGTTTGTTATAACTATGTTGACTGTACATTACGACATTACCAGTATTACTTACTGATTGTGCAATTATGTGCTTTATTGCTACGTAATAAAAATGTTGGTGTAATTTTTTTTTGGTTAATAATAACTTGGTATTTATGATGTCATACCTTTTGTATGGGAACGGAATTTCACGTGTTAAGTTTGAAAGGAGTGTCTCACAATTTCGCGGTTAATGTCACAGTTTAGCAATCAGACTATTTGGCAACGAATTTGATAATGGACGACTTAATCTTGTGAAGTCATAATTAAACCAGGTGGTTTAATTATGCTACAGAAAGTAACTGCTGCAGGTGCAGCAGGTATTTTTAGCAGTACCCTCTTTTGGCCTTTATCTATTTCATAAATGATTTTTTCCAAAGGAAAGAGCGCTAAGAAAGGGTTACAGATTAATTTTGCCCGAAACGGCTATGGTTTCCAAGCAGTTATGTACCGGAAGCAAATTTTCTTGGCAGTAAGATGGTATGTACCTTTAAGTGAAGTTATGAACCTAAGCCAAACTAGGGCCATTAAATTACCCTGATATTGATTGATTGTAGCAATTTTTCCACAAGCGAAGCCACATGTCAGAGGTGGCGTTAAAGAAGCTCAACGCACACATTTTTGTTGAAAAACTGTATAATTTGCCACTTTGTGGTCAATAATAATAATTTAAAAAATTACCTCCCGACCGAATTTCGGAGGTGTGTACGCAATCACAGGTGCACTCTCTGTTCCTTTATTATCATAGCCTGATGGGACGGAAAATCTGACACGGCCAAAGAGATCAGGCGTAGAAAGAAAGAAAGAAAGAAAGAAAGAAAAGAAAGAAAATGTGTTTTTATTTGATCACTACATGTGGTTTTAGACTAATTATAATTAATATTATGTGACCAAATAAAGGTTTCCATCTCAGCATCATGCTGCAGCAGACTGCAGCGCTGGTTTTCAGTGGAAACCTTGATTATAGGTGAAGTCACGGACGGAACTATGAATACATATGCGTGCAATACCTTAACTTATAATATTGTTGTTACGTATAAATATTACATTATCTAAAATGAAAGATACAGTTTGGTACTTGAAGAAAAATATAGCGTAGGACCACTAACGTGCTAACCACTAGACCAACGAGCCAGTCCACCATGATGAATGTTTCTTTCTTTAAATCTACTACAAGTTAGCCCTTGACTGCGACCTCAACTGATGGTAAGTGATGATGCTGTCTAAGATGGTAGCGGACTAACCTGTTAGGGGCATGGCAGTTATATTATAATTAAACCCATACCTTATTCGGTTTCTACACGGCGACGTACCGGAACGCTAAATCGCTTGGCTTTGCTAGTAGGGTGGTAACTAGCTACGGCCGAAGCCTCCAGGCCAGAGCAGGGAAAATTCAGAAATTACAAATTCCCAAATTGACCCTGCCGGGGATCGAACCCGGGACCTCCGCACGTTAAGACAACAGCGCTCAACACTGCGCCACGGAGGACGTCAGAATAATAATAAAAAGTTAGCAATTTTTTGAGCATGCAGTGTACACATTCGGGGTATTTAACTTTTCCAGGCTTGTTTCACTGTTGTGTGCTTAGCAAACTACAGAATAGTGCAAATACACCTTCGCACAATAACCTGGCAGTGCTAGTGTTTGTTTTTAACCCAGTTTTGCATTCTTAATGGACTCTGGCATTACACTGTTTATGCTTTAAATATATGTACAGACCTCTCTGGTCTTTCAGACTAACACTCAACAGGTCCATGTTGAGTGTTAGTCTGAAAGACCTTAGCATGGTATTTGAAATTGTTTCTAGTTTATATTTTAATAATCTATACTAATTTACTAATATTAATAATTGGATGGATGTATGGATGGATGGGTGGTTGTTACTCAATCACGCCAGAAAGGGTGAACGGATCTGGATGAAATTTGGCACAGAGATAGATTATAGCCTGGAATAACACATAGGCAACTTCTTATCCCGAAAAATTAAAGGAACAACAAAAACTCAATCCACGCGGACGAAGTCGCGGCTCTCAGCTAGTATTCTATAAAAATTTTAATGGGATAGTCAAACAACATTTATTAGGTACTAGTTATTTAACATGACCTTTACAATAAAAGTTATTCCAGTTAGGCTTTCGTCAAACGATTTTGTTCCCTTTAGCCAAGTTTAATTGGTTGATCCCGTCAAAGGTTAGGGTTAATCCTGTGTCGGTACCTCCGACCGCGAAAGAGATAATTAACGATATTTTAACAGCTAGAAATGATACCTAATATCACAGCGTAAGCATAAATTCCCAAAGATGCTTTGCGCCTAAGCACAGGCTTCTGCTGTATTAAGCGCAAGTTCGGCCCCACATGGAGTACCTATTGCTCTCACCTCTGGGCCGGAGCACCCCAGTACCACCTCCTTCCATTTGACCGGATACAAAAGCGGGCAGTTCGACTTGTAGACAATCCCAAAATGACTTGCACGCTGGAGCCCCTAGAGCACCGAAGAGACGTTAGTTCTCATTGTGTGTTCTATCGTCTCTACAACGAGGAGTGCTCTGAAGAGTTATTAAATCTAATACCACCTTCAGTGTTCTCCAGTCGCACCCTTCGTCGCAGAAACAAATTTCATTAATATGGGGCTTTTCAAAGGGCGCATAAACAAATTTCTCAAAAGCCTGCAATGCATTGGCGGTTCCTCTGGTGCTGCAAAATATGTTCATGGGCGGCGACAACCACTTCACATCAGGTGACCCGCGTGCTCGTTGGCTCGCTATATACATTTTAAAAAAAATTAAGTACTGTTGCGCACAAAAACGTAGTGACAAATTTCTACGTATCACAACAATAGAGTCGTCGTCATGTGAGAAAGTTACGAGTTTTTTTCCCCTAACATAAATACTAGAACCTTTATTATCACTTGAGCGTCGGTATTAAGATAATTGCGCATTGTTAAATTGTATCAGAGGCATTAAAATAACAGTGATTTTGTAATGACACTGTGCACATTAAAATGAGTTGTCTTTTCAGGATTCCGCATTAAAATAACAAACCCTTATAGTTTCATCCAGTCCGTCTGTCCCTGTGTTAGTACAATTTAAATATTATGCTTTAGGAGCTGTAAAGTGGAAAAGCACATTAAGTTGGACCTTTTTACCGCTAAGTACGAAAAAAGAAAACTAAAATTATACTTGTAGGTGAAATTTTGGATGTTTATAAGTTTGTTACTTTTTCACATCGCAATAATTGAACTGATTAGATTAAAACCTGGATAAACACAAAAGCTACAATTTATTCCGGAAAAAAGAGTTCCCGCGGGTATCAAAAGACCTTAATCCACGCGAACAAACTCGCGTGCATCATCTAGTACCTAATGTAAAAAATATTTTATCGATTCTTAAACATAAAAAAACGGCTTCTTTAAAACCGGCCAAGTGCGAGTCGGACTCGCGCACCGAGGGTTCCGTACAAACCTGTAGTAAGATAAACGATTTATGACGTATTAAAAATAAAAATTACGTTTGTTGTATGGGAGCCCCCCTTTAATATTTACTTTATTGATATTTAATTATTTATTTTGAAAGGTAATATACAAGTTAATATTCTGTGAAAATTTGAACCGTCTACCTGTTACCGTTTTTAATATTGAGCAAAAAAATACGAAAAAAACACGTTTATTGTATGGGGACCCCCCTTAGTATATATATTTTTTTAATTTTTAGTATTTGTTGTTATAGCGGCAACGGAAATACATCATTTGTGAAAATTTCAGCTTTCTAGCTATCACGGTTTATGAGATACAGCCTGGAGACAGACAGACAGACAGACAGACAGACAGACAGACAGACAGACAGACAGACAGACAGACAGACAGACAGACAGCGGAGTCTTAGTAATAGGGTCCCGTTTTTACCCTTTGGGTACGGAACCCTAAAAACGTGAGTTTATTAAAATAATATAATTTGATTTACTCCTCGGTGTAAGTAATTTTAAAACAATATGAGGTATCTCAGGCGATTTTTGCAAACCAAAAAATAATAATAATGATAGCAGACTACTTGCGGAACCCTACCGTATGCCTGTTTTGATGCACACTACGCACACATATAATCTGTCTTTTTAGTGTAACTTATAATTGATGTGACAAGATAATGCATTTTACATAGGTAGATACCATGCTACCATGCCAATTGCCAGCCCAAGCACAATCAGTGCGAAAACCCTTTCTCGCGGTTTTTGCAACATTTGTTCGGTGTAAAATCTGCGACAAAGATGTATCACACTTATTGTGCTAGCGCTGCTCATCTTGCGTGCGGTTGAACTTCAATACCACACGCTCATTATTGAAATACGGGATATGGATTGGATACAAGCTGATGCCCGCAATCTCGTCCGCGTGGTGTTTTTTTGTTTCCCGCGGGAACTTTTTAATTTTCCGGGATAAAAAGTAGCCTTTGTGTTATTCGAGACTATAATCTATCTATGTGATAAATTTCATCCAGATCCGTTCAGCTGTTCTGGCGTGATTGAGTAACAAACACATCCATCCAAACTTTCGCATTTATAATATCAGTATAAATATAAAATAAAATATATTATTATTATTATATTAATATTAGGTATTATATAATGCCTGCCTCTTTTAGATTTTTTATTCTCACGGGAACTCTTTAATTTTCCGTAATTACTTACTAAGGGAAAAGTAGAAAACATAATGATCCAAACATTTATACAATTTTAATAAATGGGGCAGAGACCTTCGAAGGATAAACTTGGCAATGATAATGAAATCCTATATCTTACCCAATAAATAGGTACATCCTATCTCAAAGGACAAGAACACGGTCACAAGAGAAAGCGTTAATACCTACATATAGCACAAGATTAAGCGATAAAGTCCTGTGTTTGATTTTCAATTTGAGAATTATAAGCGTTTCTTCTTTAGGAAAAAAGATTAATCGATAAAGATAATATTATATTGTTATTATTATAGTCGTAATTTACAGTGTTAAGCTCTATATGATATTATAGGAGGTTTTGATATTTTTCATTCCTGGTAGGTTCAGTTATTTATCTGGTCTGGTATGGTGGCAATGAAAACTTGAGCCGTGGCTAGTTACCTGCCAACCTATTATCAAAGCCTTGCCGAAAAGTGATTTATCGTTCGGGCACGATACTGTTTAAAAGACATGAGATTATAGTCAAGCCATATAAATAATTATTATCGAATAAAAGAGCTTGGATTTTTTCTGCGCGGGACTACAGTAGGTACTGTCATAGTACAATAAGAATAGTAGGTTAACTTCATACAAAGTGGCCGCCGCCGGTTTGAATGTATGCGTGAGCAGCGGGCGCAGTGTACGCACGGAAGTTTCACGCACACATTCGCATAGTCGTAACCGGCTTAAATCGGCCGCAGTACGGGATGGTACGGGCCGCGCCGCCGTGCTAATCGCGCGCAATTGCGTATTACATGGTATTACGTCGCACGCTCGTTTTTTTTTTGTTTGTTTAATTTTTCAATAAAAGTAGTAACCTACCTATTAATAACAATTATGACTTCAAAAAAAGCCAAAATTTATTGTGGTGTCTTCGGGTGTCTCAATAAAGACTCCAACAAACCGGACTTATCATTCTTCAATATACCTACTGAACAAGAAACGTAAGTACCTAAAAATTTTTGTAATATAAAATTATGTGTCGGTAGGTTCCTATGTGTGCTAGCCCAGGATCCGTGTCTGGATGTACTAAGGTACCTATTAATATATTTAATAACTAGATGATGCCCGCGACTTCGTCCGCGTGGATTAGGATTTCTTTAATCCTGGGGGAACTCCTTAATTTTCCTGGATAAAAAGTAGCCTATGTCCTTCCCCGGGATGTAACCTACCGCTATACTTACCAAATTTAATCAAAATCGGTTGAATAGATGGGCCGTGAAAGCGTAGCAGACAGACAGACAGACAGACAGACACACTTTCGCATTTATAATATTAGTATGGATTTAAATAGTATGGATTTAGATTTTGGAGAATAATATCAATTTTTACAGAGAAATCTTTTACTTATTTAAGTTATGGAGTAGGGGAGACCGGGTTAGTTGACCAAGTTTTCATTTGAATATAAAAATAATACTTATACTTCAGGGGTGTTATGTGAGATGTTTTGTACGTAATACGTATGTAATTCGCCGTACTACTTAGACTACGCTGAAAGTGACAACCCTAGGCGTCAACGCAGGAGTAGGTAATTAACTCGCCGATCGGCCTTAGTTAGCCTACTATTCTTATTGTACTATGGTACTGTGCAATAAATTGTAATTAAAAGTTTTTAAAAAGTAGCCGCCGAGTTATTTCCTGGTTCATCTCGATTCCGAAGGGCATCCCGAACCAGTAGATCCACCTGACCATTCTAAAGCCCTTGTGTATGTTGTGTGTGTAGACGAGTGAAATTTTTTGAGTTGTGAATCACGAAATTACATGACTTACGCTCGTCTAGCCTCACCCTAAGAGTTTATTTAAATATAGAATTTCCATTTCATTCTATACAAGCCTGTAGCACAATCGCTATATCTTCATCAATAATATGATCCTAGTGTAAGCCACTCTAGTGCCACCTTCCCACGCACCTTACTGAATAAACCTCCATGTTTTTTTCCTTACGTCACTCATCCTCTCGCGTTTCGTATTGAATTGGGACTTTTATGATTATATCGGCGCGCTAAAATTGAGAAGGGTCTTTGTACGGCGTACGTGGTCTATTAAAGAAGTTAACCATCCGAGTGAAATACAAATCCATACAAACGAAGTTTGATTTGTGCGTAAACTTGTAGGTACCTAAATGTAACTTTGAAAGTAAAACATAATATATTTTAAACGTAAGACGTGTCTTCAGGTTTTTCGTTGGCTCGCCCTCTACAAGTTAGCTCTGGACTGCAATCTCATTTAGTGGCAAGTGATGATGCAGTCTAAGATGTTAGCAGGCAAACCTGTCCGTTGGACGGCAGTAATATTAACCCTATACCTACCCCTAATCGGTTTTAAGCCGAAGCCTTCCACCAGACCAGACCAATGCAGAAAAAAATTCTCTAAGTAATTATAAATTTCCAAATTGACCCTGCCGGGGATCGAACCAGGGACCTCCCATTTATTTAAAAAAACACAGGAAAAAAGTGTGTGTGTGTGCAATTCACACACGGCAGAAGTGAAACTTCAGAAAATTAGCCTACGAGATAATGAGATAAATATAACTTGTATTCTATCTCATTCTTTCGCAGGCTAAATCCTATTATAAATATTATGTTTGTCTTTTTTTGATATCGCTTTTTCGTTTCATCGAATTTTCAAATCAAGGATTCTAAAGAAGTTTCACTTGAAAATGCTGTGGTAATTAATATAATACTAGCTGATGCCCGCGACTTCGTCCGCGTGGATTGAGGTTTTTCGGTTCCCGCGGGAACTCTTTAATTTTCCGGGATAAAAAGTAGCCTATGTGCTATTCCAGACTATAATCTATCTCTGTGCCAAATTTCATCCAGATCCGTTCATCCGTTGTAGCGTGATTGAGTAACAAACATACATCCATACATCCAAACTTTCGCATTTATAATATTTATATATTTGATGTACCTCTTAGAATAGAACCTATAGAAACCAAGTACACTCGCGAAATGTAAGCCGTTCAATTGGTGCCATAAATGGCATCGTACGACGCTCGCGCAGTCCGAAAAAAGCTGGTTAACTAAGTTTTAGAAGCTACAATGCTACAAACAAACTAACCAATTACCCAACTTTTGGGGGGAAAACATTTAAACTGGCAACATTATGTTTGCGTCTGTGTGCGTGACGAGGCAAGTAAACACAGCACACATAGCGAATTTGTAGCTTGCGTTTTGAGAAGGCGTTGTTTGGAAACACACCTTCTATAGGTAGTTATTCTAAGATGTACCTACTTACTTGTTGATTGGTGATGATGATTGGTTTTTAAAGAAAGTAATTTCCACTTTTCAGGATGCGGAAACCGTGGAAAAGCTGAACGAGAGCGGAGATCTGAGAAAGATGCTGAAACCGTACAAGGTACCGCATTAATTTTTTAATTAAGTGAAATTGAAGGAAAATTTCCTGTGCGTGTAATTAAGTCGTTCTTCCGAACCGAATTTCGGCTTTGGCTGCTAATATCAATAGATGCGTAACGATGTCGCAGATTATCATTGTGCACCAAACAATAAATCAATGAACACAAGCAACACAACTTTACTGCACGCAAAGAAGTCAAGCTGAAAACAGCTCACAATAATACTAATATTATAAATGCGAAAGTGTGTTTGTTTCTTGGTTTGTTGGTTTGTCCTTCAATCACGCCGCAACTAAGCAACGGATCGTCGTGATTTTTTGTATGGGTATAGTTGAGGACCTGTAAAGTGACAGTGACTACTTTATATCCCGGAAAATTAAGGAGTTCCCGCGGGAATCAAAAATTTATTCTACGCAGACGAAATTGCGCGCATCAGCTAGTTTAAAATAGTATAAAGGTTGCCGCCACATCAAAAGCGGCAACTTCTCACTAGAATTTAAAAAAATGAGCGCAACGCCAGCACGGGTGCAATTTAAGAGTTAAACTATAAGAGTGAGAGAATAGATTCCCTCTCTCCAATAGTCTGATAAAGCTTCTTGACTGATAAACTTACCTACTATGATAAACAGCGTAACTAAACATCCGATAGATCGACGGTCATACAAACTGAAGACATGAGGCCCAATTGTCTAAGAAAATTGTATTCATTTGAGAGCTTAAAACGTATTAATCAAACTGTTTAAGGAGTTCATACGTGCTTTTTGATCTGTGAACACCTTATAAAACAGGTCGAATTATCCGTTTGACAAACGATTACGATTACGATTTCCTTACACAATCGGGCTGATCTACACTTTCGTATAGATACACCATCAAACTACATGTATTAACTGGCTAAGTACAACATTGTTCACCAACTACAGAAGTTGGGTACAAATTAGGTTCAAAATCCCCTCGTTGCCTAGTTGGTCAACTAAAAACCAAAAAACTCCCTCGTTGGTAAAAACTGCCTCGTTGTTCTAGTGGTTAGCATGTTTGACTGCGGCCGACGAGGTCCCGGGTTCGAGTCCCGGGTCGGGACATAATTAAGTATTGGATTTTTCCGACTAGAAATTCTCAGTACTATATCCCGAAGTTAGGAAGTCGGCGGTGTTTCACCCCCGTGCCTCGGAGAGCACGTTAAGCTGTCGGTCCCGGTTATTTTCACTAACATGATAATAGTCGTTAAAGCCCGCCAACCCGCATTAGAGCAGCGTGGTGGGTCTAAGCTCTAATTCCCTCTCACCTATGAGAGTGGAGGCCTGTGCCCAGCAGTGGGACGTTAATGGGCTGTAGTAGTAGTAGTAGGTTCAAAATCAATGTTTACCGTTAATCTATGTTTGATATTTCAGTAATTGTTTAATCTGTTCACCAACACGACTAATTGTTACATATTGATAGACGATTATCTTCAAACATGAAATTAATTGATTGATAGACGATAGATGAAGTTATATGAACTAAGACCCCTTAGTTCACTTTACGTAATTGTTTGGTGTTTCACCGGTCAATCCATCACTGTAACACTAAACTGTTGGTGTAAGGTCGGCCACGTCTGTACTGTCATGTAATGTTTAGCCTTTTTTTTGTATACCTGGAAGAGGAAATCCTTGTCAGAGGCCCAATTATTGTCTAAGCAAATCGTAATCATTCGACAGCTTAAGAACCCGTAAACCCGCTAACCGACATTTTAAGAACTTTTCATGAGCGTTGTGCATGAGATATTAGTATTATAACAAAAAAAAATTCAAACATTAAAGATTAATCCCTCCTTAGTAGACTGTTGCAAAAAAAATATAAATTTTAACTATTAATATTAACTATTTATAAACGTTAGTTAGTTAATATTAATATATTATAAATATATTAATATTAACTATTTATAAACGTTTAACTCGAACTGTTTATGGAGTTCATACATGTTTTTGACGTGCAGGCATCTATGAGCTCCTTAAACAGGTCGGATTATCCGTTTGACAAACAATTACGATTACTATTTTTTAGGGTTCCGTAGCCAAATTTGGCAAAAACGGAACCCTTATAGATTCGTCATGTCTGTCTGTCTGTCTGTCTGTCTGTCCGTCCGTATGTCACAGCCACTTTTTTCCGAAACTATAAGAACTATACTGTTGAAACTTAGTAAGTAGATGTATTCTGTGAACCGCATTAAGATTTTCACACAAAAATAGAAAAAAAACAATAAATTTTGGGGGTCCCCATACTTAGAACTGAAACTCAAAAATTTTTTTTTCATCAAACCCATACGTGTGGGGTATCTATGGATAGGTCTTCAAAAATGATATTGAGGTTTCTAATATCATTTTTTTCTAAACTGAATAGTTTGCGCGAGAGACACTTCCAAAGTGGTAAAATGTTGGTCCCCCCCCCCCCGTAACTTCTAAAATAAGAGAATGATAAAACTAAAAGAAATATATGATGTACATTACCATGCAAACTTCCACCGAAAATTGGTTTGAACGAGATCTAGTAAGTAGTTTTTTTTTAATAATTTAAAACTTACTACAGGTTTGTACGGAACCCTCGGTGCGCGAGTCCGACTCGCACTTGGCCGGTTTTTTACACAATCGGGGGACAGAACTAGTTAATAAAAGTTTTATCTTTCAAAAGCTAATGCCCGCGACTTCGTCCGCGAGGGTAAAGTTTTTTATTCCCGCGGGTACTCCTTAATTTTAATAAAAATTAGCCTATGTCACTCTCCAGGTCCTCAACTTTACCCATGCCAAAAATCACGTCAATCCGTTGCTCCATTGCGGCGTGATTGAAGGACAAACCAACAAACAAACACACTTTCTCTAATTAATTTTCCGGGATAAAAATAGCTTATATGTTAATCCAGGGTTTAATCAATCTCCATTCCAAGTTTCAGCCAAATCCGTAAAGTGGTTTTTGCGTGAAAGAGTAACAACATGCACACATACAAACCTTCGCCTGTATAATATTAGTGTGATTTCTTTCTTTCTCATACCCAGAGAGTTTTTTAAATCTACGTATTAAGTTCAAGTAAGCGCGCTCTACTAACTTTTCTGTTAAACTTGCGTTTTAAATACCACTTTCTTAATAACGGTGAATGTAAAATTAAAAATATTGTGAGGAAACCTGCTCAGAAAGTTCTTCATAATATTCTCAAAGCGTGTGTACTACTAATCTGAAATCTGAATTTAGCCAGGGTGGTGGACTATGACCAAATCCTTTTTCATTCTGAAAGGAGACTCATGCTCATTAGTGGGCTGGTATAATGATTTCTTTTTCCTGTTAAAAATTACGAAACAAATTACCAAGAAAAAGAAGTAAAAGTTCATACAATTGATATTCACAAATATTTACTTGTTCACCATAACTTTACCTCATTATTTACTTTCTTTTTTTTTTGTATTTAAACTTAGTGAAAGTGAAAATTTCAACGATGATCATTATAATAATAATATTATGCATAACTAAAATAATACATCAATGTAATTAGGCTTGCAATCAATCATATTATGATATCCACGAGATTAAAATGTAAAAGCTGATTGAATAACGTTTAAATTAATAAAATT
This sequence comes from Erebia ligea, assembly GCA_917051295.2. NCBI lineage: Eukaryota > Metazoa > Arthropoda > Insecta > Lepidoptera > Nymphalidae > Erebia > Erebia ligea. The sequence goes on from OU785241.1 coordinate 9,696,257, forward strand.
AAACAAATTACAGATTTTCCACAATTATTTAGGTTACAGATTGAAATATTATGTGACCAATTATAATATTATAATTTCATCGCCTGATACCTACAGCAGGGCGATTGTGGGTATGTTCCGATATACACTGCGAGCACTGTAAGGTGTGACGTCAATTTGTCGACGTCTTTGTTCGTGTTTGTTTGACGTCTTTATAGTTACTATACTGGGGGATGCCCCGTCGCTCACGTCTGCAGGAACTACCTTCTACCTCCCTGCACGTGTCCCCTGGGCGGTGCTAAACGAGCGACGAACTTGCAGGCGAAATAAGCATTCTTTATAATATTATAAAAACGCTTAAGTATATACAATAAACGCCATACGATTAAATAAATAGTTACTATACTGGTTACTGTTTAAAACGGAACGCAGTCAGCACTGCGAGCACCTTTCCTCGAAAACGCCAGTGCTCACAGTACAAAAATGGCGATGATTTATGACGTCATATATTTCCCTAGGATACTGCGGCAGTATACTGTCAGTCCATAACGGAACGAATTTCTATCCAGTAAGAGCACTGTTCAGTGTATATCGGAGCAAACCCTATGTAAATCCTGCATCAATCATTGTTAATGATTGATTGGCTGAATTTATGGTATCTTTGCTGCGTCAATGGAGATTGGCCAATAGTGGAAGAAGAAGTAACCAATCAGAGGTGATTGCGATCGTAGCTGTAATTTTTAGACAATCGCCCTCCAGTGACAAAAGGCTGACACTTGGCTTAATTTTACAAATTGGAAACAGCCAGTATTCTATAAACCATTCCAACCCACGCATGATTTGTACAGTAGTTCGATATTTAAATTTATATACTCTTAATACAGTTAATTGATTAGGCACTAAAAATTAATTGCAACATCTAGGTATCTATCTATTTAAATAAAAATGAATCCCTATTTCAATGTCATGGCATCACGAGTGAACGGCTGGACCAATTTCGCTAATTCTTTTTTTTTGTGTTTGTTATTGTAAGGAGAAGGTTCTTAAAAAAGAAAAAGCTAAGAAAGTTGCGTGGAACATTAGAAAATTTAAGAAAACTTAACGACCATAATATTAACTTCGCGCGTTTGACAGTTCGCGCGTTTGGTGAATGTGAATTTAGCAGACAGCTGTTTTTATTGTATTCAGTAGTATAGTTTTTATCCCGGAAAATTAAAGAGTTCCCGCGGGTACCAAAAAACCTCAATCCACGCGGACGAAGTCGCGGGTATCAGCTAGTTTTCAATAAAAAAACTACACAATATTTTCTTAAGTAAAAAGAAATCATGTTCTAAAAAGTCATAAATACATAAAATAAAAATTTATAGTGTAATTTTATATTGTAATAACTTTTTGTGTGAATTAAGGGCGCCTTCAAATTTGCCGCAAAGCGTAGCGCGGCCGCAGCGCGGCTGCAGCGCTGCGGCCGCGCTCCTGTCGCGAGGTTCGAACATCATAGGGTTGTACCTATATTTATTTTCACGATGGACTCTGACGAAGAAACACTGCTCTGTGTTACTATTAATACGAAAAAACGAAAATATAAAGTAGTTGTGTTAACAATACATAATATTATACTTGCATGCTTCATTTTTTTCACTTGGAGTCTTGTTTGTGAAATTGTCAATAAATTTAATGCATATTTCTTCCCAAGCCTTTTTCTTTTCGATTTTATTGCTGTACTTGTCGGACTTCGAATCCCATATTGCTGGACGACTCTCAACCTCATCGATAAATTCTTCTACCTGATTTTCGTTCATGTTTAGACTTGAACAAAAATACGTGTGCAGTCCCGTCACTAGTCGATGGATGAACTGATGCGCGGCCGCAGCGCGGGTGCAGCGCTGCAGTCGCGTGTTTTTTATTTATATGGATTTACAAAGCAGCGCGACCGCAGCGCTGCAGCCGCGCTGCTTCCGCGCGGCACTTTGCGGCAAATTTGAAGGCGCCCTAAGTTTTGTAAAAATTGAAAATAATTTTTACACTTCTCATTTCAGAGTCCCGACGCCTGCCACACGTGTCAAATGTGCGGCGGTTTCCGCCTGCTACCCTGCCGTATTTGCAATGGATCGAAGAAGAGTCTACACAGAAACCACTTCACAGCTGAATTCGTCGCCCTCAAATGCATGAATTGCGACGAAGTTGGCCTCGTCAGATGTGAAGCATGCTCTTGAAAATTCGAAAACTACTTTTACACACTATTATGCAACTGAAATCAAAGAAATATTGAAAGAAATTGAAGATTGTATTTGAATTGGGCGTTTGGTAGAATTGTAAACTTGCTCATTTAATGCTTCTTTAGATCTTACCGCTTACGGACAGGATAAAAAACGTCCGCGTCATTCGCTTTTATATGAAGTATCTCCCTTGGCGTCGGACAAAACCCTCTGACGTGGACGTTAAATGCAAACGTTTTGTCCTGTCCGGTTTGGATTTTTACTACTTGCTCATACTTATTGATTTATTGATTTAATTACGAACGTTATATTATTTAAAAGACGTTATCGTTATTCGTCGGTGTTCCATATAGCATTTATAAGACCTATGAGGTGCTATGAGTTTCAGTAATTTAATCGTACGAAAATAAATAAGTTTTTTTTTTGTTTTGTCCCAAGTGGAATTGTCATTCACATAATATTTTTGGCACTTTCAGATATTACCTATATTATGTTCTTACATTTTATTTGAAAGTGTTATTTCTATATACTGGAATTAAAATTGATGAGATGTGGCACGCTTATGTAAGATGAAGAAAAAACGTTCACAAAATTTTCAATACCCTTAATGTATAAGCGAAAAATGTTAAAATAAAGTATTTTCACATCCTTGTTATTTCATGTTACACATCTTTCATCAAAATGTCCACTACGATATTAATGATCTATTTTCGAAGGTGGTTAAATATTTTTTGTCATGCTCCTAAAATAGAGAAACAAAAATTTTGCTCAAAATATTATGTAAAATGTATAATACGCTAGAAATTTCTTATTGCAAGGAAATTATTGATACAAAAACATACGCGCCGAATTGAGAACCTCCTCCTTTTTTGGAAGTCGGTTAAAAATCGTTAAAAATACATAAAATCCCGTAATGGTTGGATGTCACAAGAAAGTCCCTTTTTCCCCAATTCTTACTCGTTATTCGTAATTTATTCGCACTCTTAGGTTCTATTCAAGCGCATTAAAATATTTGTAGAACCCTAAAGGTGCTAAAAATATTCCCTCTGTCTGAACCTTTCATAGTTCATTGGATTGGAACATTATTTTAACATAATGATGAAAATAATAAAAATATTTTCTATTCAGCTGTGTTAAAATATATCTGAGACAAATATTAAATTCACTTCACGTGTGAATTATGTAGTATTGTAAAGTGACAACGTTTGTCACACACCATTCGTTTTTTAAGGGTGCATTATGTACAATTTAAAAATTTGTGCTTTTATAAGTTTTTAGTTTAGATACATTTAGAGTGTGAATCTTGTTTTTAATGTGATTGTAGATATTTTAAGTGCTCAGACGAAGAAATAAGTTTGTTTTTTAGTTATATGTTCTAGTTCTAGTAGTTAAAACAATATAATATGAAGAGCTTGTACAATACAATCAATCAATACAATGTGCATCTTTAATGAAATATAAAGTATGGGACATAGAAATGCCTATGCCGTTTTATTAAAAAACTGGATAACGCACATGATTAAAATAATTCAATTTCTCTTATTTACCAATCTGTATTAATATAACAGATACCTAAAAATGCCTTACCTTATACCTTTTACCTTTTTTAATTGACAAATGTACATCTTATCAGTATGTCTTGAGGTAAACTGATATAATAATATTATGTTATTGTATTTTTTGTTAAGACTTATCGAAAATAGTATGCCATAAATTAGATGCAATACTTTACGTTTATTTACGTTAAGAAATCATTTTTGTAAGTTTAAATGTTGATGTTGATTTTAATGTAAGGATTATCTACACGCTGCATAAGAAATTTAGCGGTGTAGTGAGCGGGGATAGCAAAATAATGTAAAGGCGATAGAGTCGTCTACAAATCCCACAACTAGAAAGGCACGAATTTCTTAAGCTGGCTGTTAATCCCGCGGCAGCCCGTGAATCTTCGAAATAGTAGTTAGTGTAGACAGTTTCAAGATGACCCGGCAGTTTTGTGGTCTAACACATATATAGGGACTGACTGAGAAGAACGACAAAAAGTCGCGAGTGTAGCACGCTCATTTTATCATGTCAGAGCATACGCGACTGTCAGCCCGACAATTTGTTTTGTCCTTATAGTGTGTTATTATGTTAAGGGTGAAAACACGCTACGGACATCTCGTCACTTATGCACTACTTGTCCAAGAGGGCCAATGAACTGAACATAAGGAAGGTACATAAGGACGTCTAATTTGTGTGTATTGTTATACACCTACCGTGCATGAGAGCGTTCATTTTAAGATTAGACGACCTCTAAAATATTAAATAAAGTCGGTGATGAGCACAAATGATACGCCAGAAAGTTACTACAAGATACTGATGCTATGGTGCTATTTCATGTTTGACTAGGATTAATAAAGCTCAATATTTAGTATTCGATATCGATAATAATATTATACTTGGTTTAAAGTCTATTTTATACTTTAAAATAGTGATTTAAAATTATACTTTTTGAATATTTTTTACAATAGACGATAATTATGTTTTTTACATAGTCGTGTTAAATAAAATGTGATACAAATTAAAAACTGTAAGCGATTAATGCATAGGTAATGTGAATAATTAGATTAAAATTAAATTTAAACTTAAAATTATTAAGGAATTTAAACTTAAAAAATAGTTTTTTTACAATTTTAGATTTGTTTTAATCCTTTTTTTACATTTCGTACACTATGTTTAAGTAACTTTCATTTTTGTGTAACGATTTGTGCTTAGGGCATTTTGTAAATAAAATGAAATAACAACAATATCACAAAAATATTTTGAGTATTTTATTTAACTCTTCCTACGTCGTATTAAATAAATTAATAAAGTAATAGGGATGATGCCTATATCAAAAATAAGTTATTTATATCTGGTTATTAAAAAGAGGGTCTCCCAAAAGACCTAAAATTTACATCCTCGGTTAGTTTTAAGTTTGATAACCATTTTAAAATATAGATTAAAGAAAAAAAGTGCGTTGAAATTTTATGACGTCACAACTGTGAATTTCATACAACTTCCATACTAGAAGTACGTTTTTAAGTTTGATAAAGAGTTGCTGATTTGATTGAGTTGTCGTCATCCCTATTATGGATGAAATTAGTATACTTATTAAAGATTTTTGAATAATAAGTTTTTTTTACAAAAACCTAGTAAGTATTTCAAGTAAATGCGTTTTTACAGAAAAAAGTCACTCAGATTGCTGTGCAAATTGAATTTGATGCACGGAGTTTGTCGGATTTTATTCAACCGCATATTTCCTTCAACTTGTTTTTTTTTGTCCTAAGCTAAAGCACCCGTTAAACAAAAAAACCCGTTTCTTTATTAAAATAAAGAAACGGGTGTCACATTATTTGTAGAAACATTAATGCAAAACCTGAATCTTAAAAGATTAGCCATTAAAAACGAAAGTGGAAAAGTACTTACGCATAAAATGTTTTTAGATGTCAAATAAAAGGCATGTCTTGAACTTGAGTGTTGCTTGAAGGCTATTAAAACGTAACGACTTTTTGTGTCATAAATAAGAGAAAAATTTGGTGAAAGACTTCGGCCGTTACTAGTTACCACCCTACCGGCAAAGATGCAATGCTAAGAAATTCAGCGTTCCGATACGATGCAGTGTAAGAAACCAATTAGGGTTATGGGTATTATATAACTGTTATACCCATAACAGGTTAGCCCGCTACCTTCCTAGACCTCGTCAAAACTTACTAGCGTCGAAATTACAGTCAAGGGATAACTCGTGGTGGAATAAAAATTCCAAGTTCCATAACTTCCAAAAAAATTCCAAGTTAGGGAACTCCCTTGACTGTAATTTCCAAAATTAGAGTCAAGGGATTTCCTTCGCCATTAAAGGGTTTCATCTACTTATATTATATTGCATCCAATATCTTTAGTTCGTTCAGACTATGGTTTGCATAATAATCTTTTTTTACCATACCCAACAAAATGCAGGTTTGAATCCTGCCAGCTTCTCAAATTTTTAATGAATTCTAAAATATAGTATATCAATTACTTAGTCTCTAGAAATAGTATAATAATGTAAATAATTATGTAATTATGTGTAATGTAGTAGTAGTATAATGTCACTATCACTACAACCCATTAACGTCCCACTGCTGGGCACAGGCCTCCAATCTCATAGGAGAGAGGGAATTAGAGCTTAGACTCACCACGCTGCTCCAATGCGGGTTGGTGGACTTTAAAGGCTACTGATAATAACCGGGACCGACGGCTTAACGTGCTCTCCGAGGCACGGGGGTGAAACATAACCAACTACCTAACTCCGGGCTAGTACTGAGAATTTCTAGTCAGAAAAGCCAACACATAATTATGGCCCGACCCGGGACTCGAACCCGGGACCTCGTCGGTCGCAGTCGAACATGCTAACCACTAGACCAACGAGGCAGTTAATGTAAATAAATAATAATGTAGTATAATGTAATACTCTTTATTTACAAAAAAGCCAAACGTAAACAATGTTACTTCCGTTATCTGTGGTTACACCAAACGCCTGTTGCTATACGAGAAATCAATGTTGCAACACACACAAAGCTGCCTGTTGCATGCTATCCATACGATTCCTGTAAAGACGTTCACCCACACATAAACACTTTAATGTTCGGGAAAACGGAACTCCAACACATTGATATAAAATACCATAGATATTTACAAAACTGTGTTTGGTAGAGGTGTAACATTGTCCACAACTGGACATCTATCAATTGAGATGACGTAGATGACCAATTAAACTATGTATGTAACTAAAATTACACTTCGGATCGAAATCTATCAAACGTCCTTATTTAAAAAATGGTGAATGAAAAGTCCCCTGAATAAATAAACGAGCGTGTAGTTTCTGATGCAATTAGTGACTGAGACAAATGCCGCGCTTGCCAGACAAATAAAGTTTGATTTCAAACCACAAGCGCACCAAACCAATATGTAGATACTAATTTATCTGTGTCTGTTGTTTCAGCAGAAAACACAAATTAGTCAGAGGTAATATTAGTTGCTAGGTAGGACGTGTTTATAAAATAACATTGAGTTTGGTTGATTGTAAATTCTAATATTCAATGACACTTAAAATTTTTTTGTATGAGGCACGCTCGAGGTAAAAAAACTTTAGAAGTCGGAGAACGCTTAAAACACGGACTAATCGAGGTCTTCCTACAGTACGTGAAACCTATCTCGGCGTCAGCATAATATCAATACCGCACGCACACCGACACATTTCAGGGTCTGGATCACGCACTCACGCAAAGGGATGGAAGCTGCAGCTAGGTCGCGAATGACGTCACCACGCGCAAGGTCAATATCACCTATCTATCCCGCTTTAACCCACGGGCGTCTATTGTGCGTCCCTTTCTCACTGGCTCGCTACTGTCTGGGCCGGGCTGCATGTTTTACGTTAGTGTGCGTTTCACGTGTACAGATGGCGCTATAACGTGGACTATGAAAACTTCCTAGTAAAGTTTCGCATCTGGCGAAAAGGTTTTGTGTGGATTTTGAATTGATATTCCATTAGGGTTGTATTGACATGAGAGAAGGTACAGAAACTATTTCAATAAAATATTCTTGTGCACTTACATTGAAAAGGTAAAGTTTCAATAATAAAAACTTTATTGATTAAGTATGGCCAATTTAATAACATAACTACCTATTCAAACAGAGGTTCTGGGTACGACTCTGGCGTACAATAAAAGATGTACAGTGCATTAGGTACCTACTTACCTATCTAATATTCTGCGACAAAAAAGTTAAATGGTGGAAAAGCTCAGGTGCGAAAAAGTTACTTATCTAATTGAAATAATTGTTTATAGTGGCCGTCTACTTCTCATCATCAAATAATGAGAAGTGGACCAAAAAAGTTTTAAGAGTGGTACCCCAGGAACAAAAAACGAAGAAGAGGCAGACAATTTAAAAGATGGGAGGACGATATAAAGGACTTGATTGGTAGTATGTGGACTAGGCTAGCCAAGAATATAATCTCATTTGACCAAATAAAATATTATATTACTTAAATTACTAATTTGACTAAATAACTGACATGACATGACCCATGACATAATATCTATTAAAATTTGACTTTTATACCCGTAATAGTTAAAATTACTAATTAATATTTAATTCAAAATAACTTGTGAGATTGATAATTAGACATTATTTTTAATTTTATTGTAATTAGATTAGTACACGTAGGTAGATAAATTGAAATGTAATGTGTTATAAAAAGTAGACTTACTGAAATTGTTAATTTGTAATTGTTTAATTGTTAGCTATTATAATACTAATATAAAATTGCAATGCCCTGACGGGGTGTCATGTCATTATAATTAATTCAATATATTGTATGTACTCGTACGGTACATGAATGCAATGAACAAATAAAATGAAATGAAATGAAAAAGATTTAGAGGAAGAGCCTATGACGAAGGACATAATTAATTAAGCGTTGTAAAAAAAACTGTACTAGCGCTGCAACAAAGGCTCATTTTATTTTTTTAGTGGTCGTATAGTGCAGCAGTGATAGCCTATTAGTGGTTTTGATGTTTGGCCTCTTTTACTATGTCAGGGGTTCGATCCTCGGGCACGCAGTTCTGACTATTATGAGCATGTGCATTTTAACAATTAATATATTTATTTTAGTGAATTTATTAAAAATAAGATTAATTAACAATGTTCCAAAACAGGAAAAACGACAAAAGAGTCAGCTAAAAGATACTATAAGGACAGAAAAAACCGGAAAGATGAAGTCGCGGGCATCAACTAGTTAAGTAAATAAAACGGAGACTTATCTGCCGCCAGACGAGCATCGATCCACGTGGCTCGAGCTATACCTAGCTACGAGCTGTGACAGTGTGGGGGAAACAAGGCGGAAACACAATCTTATTCCCGTTAGGACAAAAACACATTACGGAGAGGATAGTAAGAAGTCGACGAGAGCCGAGTGACAACGCATATCAGTCGATTGCGAACGTTGCCCAAGTCGGTAACTGGATGGGTGACCGAATTTGGAGGTTCAAATTTTTCCTTTTCGTTTCCTCCATGTTTCGGAGAGCACGTTAAGCCGTCGGTCCCGGTTATTATCACTAACATCTGATAATAATCGTTACAAAAACCTAAGAGTTTAAACATTCTTAGTAGAGTTGTATGCGGAAGGACGTGGGAACTGGGAACCCACCGCATTATTATCCCAAGAAAACTCCATTATTTGATTAATGGAAAGGGGTCACGAGTCACGACCCTCAGTAATAGTGGAATACGACGCAGAGAGTGAGAGAGAAAGAAGCATCCGCGCGTAACATCGGTGTCTGGCCCGTTGTCCTAAGTGAGCGACAGAAGCGACGCCACGCGACGCGACGCGATACGACAGCATAGAAAATGACAGACGTATCTACGCGACAATGTAGGCCATGGGAAGGGTCAGCTTACAGCTACTGTTTGATACTGTTGCGTCGCATAGCGTCGCGTTACCGCGTGTCTCGCACGCCTTGGACAGCGGGTCAGGGCGGTTACAGATTAGCGTTTTTTTGGCGCTTATAAGCTCGTTTTTGCAAGCGCGTGTAATCGTGTGAAGGCGCTTCCTATGCCACACGCGTAACTCTTACGAGCATTGACGGGCTTAAAAGTCTTAGGTATACTACTGACTACACACCACAGAATAGGTAATAGCACAGGTAATAGTACATGCTACTACTGACCCACGGGTCCAAGCTAACACGCCGGAATAACGCGTGTACGCGCGTTCAGTTTTTTGAAGCGCAAAATGTGGCGCGCGTGTATGCACATAAGCCGATACGAGCTTATTTATACGTGCAAAAAAAACCGACTTTATAGGAAACGTGCTGTAATGTTGTTGTACAGCCCTATATGTATAGAAGTGCGCGGACTTTTTGAGACAGTCAGACTTTTTTTGGTTCATAGTGTGTTTTCACCCTTACAGGCAACAAGACCGCGCCATTATAACATTTGTGTTACTGGTTACATCTGAAACTATACTCTAAGGGACCATCAATCATTTTTGAATAGATGACGTACGAGATGCGTTTTTTGTACATGGGATTCTGTACTCGTGTACTCCTTGATTATACGGGACTAAATTTCACCAAAATCGGTCGTGATTACGTAACGGAAATACAGACGGATATCGCATATTTATAATATTAGTACGAATATTGGTAAAGTGATTTTCATTTTTATTTCATTTCATTTTCCTATTTTTCCTCCAGTGTCAAGTGGGAGATTTTCTTCCCAGTCGATCGGTTAAACGCACGGTAAACGTTAACTAAGATTTGTAAATTGTCAAGCGCTTGACAGCTGGCACACAGATAAATTCCATATAAATCGTAGGTACCTACTTAGTACACTGACATCAATGTATATATTTTTTCGTACCACTTGCTCAAAAAAGTGACATTCTATGCCACAAAAAGCGAACATAACAATAGTCATTTTTAATCTGTTAAAAACAGGGAAAGAAAATTGTACTGAATTTCATTCATCCTCTAGGGGGAGAATGTGATTTAAATTTGGAATACTTACCGAATACTGAACTACATCTGTGTTTACACCATTGAGTTTGTATTGACGACGTTTTTGAAGACCTCCGTGGCGCAGTGTTGAGCTCTGTTGCCTTAACGTGCGGAGGTCCCGGGTTCGATCCCCGGCAGGGTTTGGAAATTTATAATTTCTGAATTTCCCTGGTCTGGCCTGGTGGCAGGCTTCGGCCGTGGCTAGTTACCACCCTACCGGTAAAGACGATTAGCAAAAACGACGAAAGCGATTTAGCGTTCCGGTACGATGCCGTGTAGAAACCGAATAGGGGTATTGGTTTAATATAACTGCCATGCCCCTAACAGGTTAGCCCGCTACCATCTTAGATTGCATCATCACTTACCATCAGGTGAGATCGCAGTCAAGGGCTAACTTGTAGTGGATAAAAAAAATAAAAAAAAGTATATAAAGCATTATAAGTACATCTTTTTGAAAAAGGAATACGCATTTATTATGCAGTTATGATTATTAAATAAAATGACGAAAACCGACGAGGCCGTATGAGCTTGATGCCTTTGCTTTTCCGACAAAAAAATATTAGTCTAGGAATTTGACGCGTTTTTGTTTTCTTCAAATACATAAACGTTAATGTAACTCTCTCTATCAATAATTGGACCAATGTTTCGAATGTTAACTTTTACTTTTAATTGTCATTATTTTTAATAAATGCTTATCTCATATTATTATTGTGTTAATTTTTTCGCAAATGGTACGAAAAGTAGAGTATTTTCCTCGGTGATAAAGCTGTCTTAGTCTTGGGTGAACTTAAATCCCTCGCTACACTCGCGATTTAAATCGTCACCCGCGACAGAAGACACTGCTTTATCCCCTTGGTTAATAATCTACTATTATCTACTCCCATGCTATAAATCCTCTATAACAGGTTCTGAAACAGTTAGCTAATTGCCAACATTAAAACACCCAATGTTGTTGTACTGGATTTCATTACAACACCCCTGCCACATCTGCTCGATGCGTGGTATCTGTATGAATTACAAAAAAAGAACATCTGTACGAATTTCAAAAAAAGAATATTGTCATACACGCGCGTTTCACTACCAGAACGCCGCGCGCTGTAAAAAAAAGTTAACAAAAAAAAATTAAAAAAAAAAATTAAAAAATATAAAAAAAAAAAAAAAAGAAAATAAAAAAAAAATTAAAAAAAAAAAAAAATTAAAAACAAAAAAAAAATAAAAAAAAACAATTAAAAATTAAAAAAAAAAAAAAAGTAAAATAAAAAATTTAAAAAAAATTAAAAAAAATTAAAAAAAAAAATGAGCGATTCAAGTTTTGAGTTTTGATGATATTAGGTTACTAGGACTGGATGTTTTAATGTTAGCAGTAAGCTAACTATTTCAGAATCTGTTATAGAGGATTCATATTAAGAGTGTAGATAAAGTCTTGTATGCAACAGTTGATAATTAGGTATTAAAACACTCATATGATACTATTATCACACTCCGCTACGCGTCGTGTGATAAACCCAAATTCGTGTGTGTGCATAAATAACTATAACATATCGCTTCAACATGAATATTACCAATAATAATTAAAATATTTTCAAAAAAAATATACCCTACTACAAAAAATACGTACAAAATCTCCCACTCGGCCTGCAGAGCTCTTAAAGCAATTCCCCTTGTGAGTTTGTTTAAAAATCATTTAATTATATTATACTAGCTAATGCCCGCGACTCCGTCCGCGTGGTTTAAGTTTTTGATTCCCGCGGGAACTCCTTAATTTTCCGGGATAAAAAGTAGCCTATGTCACTCTACAGGTCCTCAACTACCCATGCCAAAAATCACGTCGATCCGTTGCTCCGTTGCGGCGTGATTGAAGGACAAACCAACAAACCAACAAATAAACACACTTTCGCATTTATAATATTAGTAGGTATGATTCTAAAATTCAAGTCATTGTCTCTCAGACTAGATCCTTTGTTTTCGAATGGAAAACGTGGAGAGCATTCTCAATGTTGCAACTAACAATGTTAGTGTTGGATTACTTTTGAGCAGAGTTGAAAATTAAAGGTTCATACTTCATACCACAGCTTCATACGTTCAGTTTGAACTTCTTGAAGGGGACTTGCAGCGATTTGATTGCGCGGCAGCAAAGGCAGGTTAATGTTCTTTACGCGTTTTTGGATTTTTTTGAAAAAAGAGAAAAAATGTATACATTTAACTTTGTATTCGGTGTGGTCACCTATACTGGAGCTACCTCTACCTTGATTCTTATCGTGCACAGGATAAGTGGGAGCCCCAATCAAGGAAGGGTAATCTCTTAGTGTCGTTGACTGTACATCTACCAAGGAATACTGTAGTGATAGATGTACTTACATGCTGTATGCAGAGCTTTAAACTTAATGACATTAGCAGGCAGTGTTGCCACGATTACAGTGATGCCGTGTTAAAAATAATATTTTTTTTTTCTTTCAAAACCGTGTTCTCATAGGTATGTCTAGACATAAACTATACATATACATATATATACATGTATGTAGGTATATTGTGTTTATGTCCGGGAGGGAGTTGTCGTGTTTTCGGTTTCGGTTTCGGTAGGGTGGTAACTAGCCACGGCCGAAGCCTCCTACACTAGGCCAGACCAGAGAAAGTTCAGAAATCATAAATTCCCAAACTGACCCTGCCGGGGATCGAACCCGGACCTCCCACGTTAAGACAACAGCGCTCAACACTGCGCCAGGGAGGTCGTCAAAAGAGAGAGGGATTTCGGAATGAATATAATGATATTTATTTATGAATTTAATGATATTTATTTCTGAAAACGCACGTAACTCCGAAAAGTTGGACGTACCCGGGAATCAAACCCCCGACCACCCAAATAGAAAGCCGGGCATCTAAACCACTAGGCTATCACCGCTTTTAACTGATCAATACTGCCATACAATAATCATACAATAAACAGAACAGGTACTTGTCTAACTCAACAAAGAAAGAGGTGAATTCTATGAAATGAAATTCATACATCCAAATATCATAATATCATTAGACGGACGATTTTCGATTAATTGGAAATTGTGCCGAAAAATGGCAGGCCGAGTGGAAGATTTTTTTTACGGATTCGATCGCGACTACGTCATCTACCATTTATATGGAACTAGCTGATGCCCGCGACTTCATCTCCGTGGAATCAGTTTTTTTAATTCCCACAGGAATTCCTTAATTTTCCGCCCATGGTACACTTCAGGACCGTAAATATACCCATGGAAAAATCAAGTCGATCCGTTGCTTTGTTGCAACGTGATTAGTATGAAGTATAACCCCAGGTATAACTAGCTATTATTAACATGTCCTATTGTTTAAATGCGAAAACACATTTTAACAAATCAAATAAATATTATAAATGCGAAAGTTTGGATGAATGTATGGATGTATGGATGTATGAATGTGTGGATGTATGGATGTATGGATGTTTGTTACTCAATCACGCTCCAACGGCTGAACGGATCTGGATGAAATTTGGCACAGAGATATATTATAGTCTGGAATAGCACATAGGCTACTTTTTATCCCGGAAAATTAAAGAGTTCCCGCGGGAACCGAAAAATCTCAATCCACGCGGACGAAGTCGCGGGCATCAGCTAGTTTATAATAATACTAGCTTAGGCCCGCGACTTCGTCCGCGTGGACTACACAAATTTCAAACCCCTATTTTACCCCCTTAGGGGTTGAATTTTCAAAAATCCTTTATTAGCGGATGTCTACGTCATAGTAGCTACCTGCATGCCAAATTTCAACCCGATTCGTCCAGTGGTTTGAGCTGTGCGTTGATAGATCAGTCAGTCAGTCAGTCAATCAGTCAGTCACCTTTTCCTTTTATATATTTAGAAGATTAGTACCTATGATTGATCGAGCACCAGCTGTCAAGCGCTAAACAAGCCCTTTATAATTATCGTAGTTAAAGTTGTCCCAATCGAATGCGAAGAAAATCTCCCACTAGGCACTCAGAATAGCTTGTGATTTGGCTCTGTGGAGTTTTCCATAGAAAATGTTTTGAATTGTTGGCTAATTTATAAATAACTTAGATATTAATTAATAATTCTTAATTCGAGCCGATTTCTCCTACTCCGAGTAATGTTTGAACTTTAAATAAATTTTGAGCAGAATTCAAAATTCAAATTTTCTGTTATTATTTCCTTTACTAGGTTGCCTGGAAGAGATCGCTTCTCAGCGATAAGGCCGCCTATTGTACAGTTTTTCATAATTTCTTGTTTTGTTTAAATGTGTTTTTTTAATGTATGGTGTACAATAAAGTATATTTTCATTTCATTTCATTTCAATTCCTATACAACATCTTCCAAAACACCAAAATTATTCATAGGTTAAAGTTTTAAACGCATTTAAAACGTATTCGAATTTAAAGAGACATCTAGGCTCTTAGTACAATTGTTTGGATCAATTATAATTATTCTTCCAAGTACGCGTAGGTATCATTGTCATTTTTATGTTCTTCGAAAGTTTTTTTTGTAAACTGATTTAATTGGGGGCATTTCTTTCCATAAAATTTGAGACTGATATTTGAGAGAGATAACTTTCGACAGCGGCCATAATATGCGGCCCAGCACCACAAAGAGATAAATACTTTCTGTTCTACGAGTCATATACGACGGAGACGTCTAGACAGACAGACAGACAACGTCTGCGGGGTGACAACGGCAATGAGCAGGGTATCTCTAAGCTGGTAGAATTTTCAGCACAAAGTTGACACTCCTTCTTCCATGGTAATATTATGCAGCCATTTTCGGTGGGCAGCGCGGCAGGCGGCGGCGGATCCGCGGATACGATACTCTCGCATTATTTCATACATTTTGTATGTAATGTTTTCAGTGGCGAGCGGAAAACGCGGCGGAAGAGGCGAGTTTCATTAGCGAATCTGCAACATCGCAAACAAGTTTAGCGTTTATCGTTCTTGTAGAGTTGGCATGGGCGGGTCAGCACTCAGCGTATACCGCTACCGGTCACCGAAAACATAACATGGAACTTAGTCAAATCAGCGACTCTTTATCAAACTTAAAAATGCGCTTCTGGCATGGATGTTTGTATGAATTACATAGTTTTGACGTCATCAAATTCTAGTTTAAAATGGTTATCAAACTTAAAACTAACCGAGGATGTGAATTTTTTGTATTTTGAATAATTTACTATTTAATAGATAGATAGATAGATAGACAGATAGATAGATAGATAGATAGATAAACTCTTTATTGCACACACTTAGAACAAGGACAATAAACAGAACGATTAAAAGATACAACAGAAGGGTGCAAAGGTAGTCTTATTGCTAAAGCAATCTCTTCCAGACAACCTTTGGGGAGAGGAGATTAACAAACAAAAGCGCGGGATAGTGCAACGCAGTGGCGATTCCTCTAAGATTGCGCAGCTTGCGCCGCAATACCAATAATTATGAATAAGTTACTTACCAATTATTATACTAGATCTACCTATATATAAGTACTAATATTTTATAACATGAAATAGGTACCATTCACAAAACATAAGTTTATCAATTAAATGATTGCGTTAATCGATAATTATTTAAAATCACGCACGCTCCATGACCACCTCGCACCTTGGTTGTGAGTTGTGACGTGCGCCGCCTCGCCACGTGGCTCGTACTGCGAGAATCTTCGAACTCCGTCGGCCCGCTTACTCCCGCTCACTACGGGCCGAAGGCGTGCACTATAAGTTGCGCATGTGCCGTGTAGTATTATTTTCGAAACTCAAAAACTACTCAACCGATTTTAAAAATTCTTTCACCTATAGAAAGCTACATTATCGGCGAGTAACATAGGCTCTATTTTATTTTCAAAAACATTAAAGATCCCTACGAATATTGCAATAATGTGAGTGAAGTTGGAAAAATTGTCTCATCTGAGAGCTTCCGTGGCGTGCGCTGGGTAAAGGGTAAAAGTTACACGAAAACAATGTATGGTGGTATTGTTCCTCTCAAAAAGTTCTAAAAAAAAGTCCGCGACAGCATATAGCTATCTTTTAAGATCGTCTCACAATAACCGTCATTATGATTTTCAAATTTGGTCTAAAACAATGCTTTACTCGCGAACGTGTTTTTACCAACATAGTATTAATCCTTATCAAAATAAAATGGTTGTTCATCTCAAGTATTTAATATTATATTCGCCCTTACACCATTTAATTCAGATTCAGAATATCTTAGAAGATATCATAGTAATAATGTAACGCGCACTATACTAATATTATAAAGAGGTAAAGTTTGTGAGGTTGTAGGGGGTAATCTCTGGATATACTTAACCGATTTTGAAAATTCTGGTACCAACAGAAAGCCACATTATTTGTGAGTGTCATAGGCTTGGTACAAGAACCGAGCTTAACCCGAAAAATTAGGGAGGTCCGAGCTTAACCCGAAATAGTATTCTTTATTCTAGTAAGTGTAACTTGTAAGTTACCCCTTGACTGCAATGTCACCAGGTGGTGGGTGATGTAAGTTGTGGGAGGTGAAGGTGGTGTAAGTACCTACTCTAAGATGGCGGGCAAACCTGTTAGGGATATACCTATCAGTTATATTAAACCTTTACCCCTAATCAGTGATATATGAGGTAAATGTGTTTTATTGAGAAAATACCTAACCATCAGCTAGCGCAAACCCAAGATTGACCACCAGGAATCGCCACTGGTGCAACGTCTAAAATACAAAAAACGGGGGAACGCCCCGTCGCTCAAGTCCGCAGGAACTACCTTCTACCTCCCTGCACGTGTCCCCTGGGTGGTGCTAAGCGAGCGACGAACTTACAGGCTAAATAAGCGTTTTTTTAATAAAAACGCTTAAATGTACTAAACGCCATACGATTAAATAAATAAATAAATATACATACAAAGATACATATGGTATGTATGTATCTTATATGTATATATATATATGTATATATTATTACAGGCATGCATACATACATATTGATATATACATAAATACTAAATAATTCTATTAATTTTAATAGTAGTTATTAGGTATTTAATAGACTATTTAATAGTCAGTAAGAAATAATTTATTCTTGACATCCCTATTGGCGAAACGCTGCGTATTTTATTCCGCTTGCGCTCACTGCCTGCCCACCAAAAATGCAGCCGTCATTGTACACGTCATGTCATTAATATGTGGACCTATCTCATGTAATGTAAATAGAGCGTCACAAATTAGCTGTTTACTATTTTCGGAGCGCGTAATACATGGTAGCGTGGCCGAGCGGTCTAAGGCGCTGGTTTAAGGCACCAGTCTCTTCGGAGGCGTGGGTTCGAATCCCACCGCTGCCAAACTTTTTTTTTTCAATAATTAATAATTTTTTTGTGAAAACTATTTTTTTTTGGTTGTTGGTTTGTTGGTTTATTCTTCAATCACGTTGCAACAAAGCAACGAATCGACTAGATTTTTCGCATTTAAAGACCGAGAGTGAGATTGGCTACCTTTTAACCCGGAAAAATAAGGAGTTCCCATGGGAATTAAAAAACTTATTTCACACGGACGAATTTGCAGGCATCAGCTAGTAATTTCTAAATAGTATCAAGACCAGATCTGGTCTTGTAGGTGGCTTCGGTACCTAATGGCTAGATAGTTTAGTAAGTCGTGGCAGTTTGGAGTCATAATTGTTGTTTCAAACGTTTCTCAATAATAGTCAGTTTATTATAATCTATAGCATAATAAGAATTGATAATGTTATCATCTAATACAATAATTATAAAGTACATCCCACCCCCAGGTTCAATATTGTTCCGGTTAATTGGTTACCTAATTGGCTCGTAGCACAATAATTTAAGGGACCGGCGACCGCCGCTCGCAACTTCTACTCGAACCGCAAATATAAATTTGCCGGTATATTGCTATCCCTATTTGGCTGAAGACACATGATCGCGTGCAAGCGCGATAGCAATATGAGCGAACAGAATTTGTTATACATTTAGTCTTGTTCCGTGAATACCAAAAATGATGAATGAAAAATTGTTGTGTTTTTAACTTCGTGTTGTTATTCTGTAACCTGACAATATAGGCTATGTTCCTGATCAATTAGTACGTGAGATATCGTTGGTTTTAATATGAAACAAATAAGGAGAAAACATGTCGTATATGTCGCAAAAACATGCAAAACGCAATGTGCTTACATTTAATTTTGGGAAAGTATTTTGGAAAAATAATTATCCAGGGACCTAGATAAATACAAGTTCAATCTTAATAATCGCATAATATGGAGGAAATATGCTCGAATTACTAATTATTTTGGTATTACGTTTGTATGAGCAATTAGCCCTCCGCTGGCGCCTTAATTGCCATCGAATTGTACCACGTGAGAATACTGCCGAGTTAGACAAACCGCACGCGCGGTAAAATTGCTTTTTATACAGACTAATATGAACATAGAGCCTTAACTCTTTACATTTAAAACATGGTTGCAAAACATTTTCTGGATTTGCCTTTGGATAAATTTAAATGATGTGTTAAACAGCATTTGTTAAGTAGGTTATTATACTATCGATGATTTTCTAAATGACCAGCCCCCCAATCATGTAAGGATGACCGATGAAATCGTTAAAAATCTGCGACAAAGTAAATAAACCATAACAGCATTAAATTAGAGCTCAATTTCGTGTACCCATTCTTATACGTTTAGGTATGTACGATACTCAAACGTATAAGAACGGACACGCGAAATTGAGCTCTAATTCAACGCAGTTATGGTTTATTTTACTTTGACGAAAATCTTAAACGTTTGATCGGACATTTTTACATGATTGGGGCCAAGGTTGCATGGAAGCAAACAGCCTCGCATCCAGTAGCCCACAAGGCATTGTACCTAATACTCGTAACGTAACGTATTTAGGTGTTGTATTGTTTACTTATTGTAACATTTTTCTTTTTAACAAAAGAGAAGCTGCTGAGTTTCTTGCCGGCTCTTCTCTGTAGCTTTCCGAACCGGTGGTAGAGTCTTGAACTATCATAAGTGACACAAGTTGCCCTACGTGAAATAAATGTATCATTTATCATAAAAAAAACAAACGACATGCGGTCGAAAACTCCACGCAAGCACTTTTATGTAGAGCTGCACGGTCTAGCGCGATAAGAAAAACGCGTTTCTCCTACAACGCGGACGTTTTGCCCTGTCAAGGAGCTCAATAGGAATAGAAAAAAATCACCAATCCCAAATTGGTGGGGATTGTCAGTGAGGTTTACTGACAATACCCCCTTTTCGACCACATAAACTCAACTTTAAAATATCTCAGCAGGGCGATTATGTAAAGGTTATGTTATGCACCAATCATTGTTACAGTCTCAATTGTTTTGATTGGCTGAATTTATGGTATTTTTGCTGCATCAATGGATTTTGGCCAATAGTGGAAGAATGCTTACCAATCACAGGTGATTGCGATCGTTACATTGTAGCTGTAATTTTTAGGCAATCGCCCTGCTGGTCTTTTTTCAGAACGATGTTATAGAATGAACTCGATACAATAATTAATTATTATTCTTTGAAAATGCGTGTTAGAAACTACAACACAAACAAACAAAGACGGTTTTACGTTAGGTTAGGTAACAAAGTTTACCTACAGGTCGCTGATTAAAATGAACACATATCCTTTTCTTGAAATAGAAATAGAAAGAAAGTAAAGAAATCCATACTTCCATACTTATATTATAAATGCGAAAGTGTGTCTGTCTGTCTGTCTGTCTGTCTGTCTGTCTGTCTGTCTGCTACGCTTTCCCGGCCCATCTTTTCAACCGATTTTGCTGAAATTTGGTATAGAGGTAGGTTATATCCCGGGGAAGGACATAGGCTACTTTTTATCCCGGAAAATTAAGGAGTTCCCGCGGGAATCAAAAAACCTTAATCCACGCGGACGAAGTCGCGGGAATCATCTAGTAAAATATATTTATTCAATGATGGTGTCACAAACAAACAATCATATAATATTGTACTTACCTAATAATATGATTGTCTGTGACGCCACCCAGCATGGTTGTACAGCTTAGCCTTTTGCCCTGCTTATATAGTTGCATTTACACGTTTTGTGCAGGGCGCCGATTTTCAGCTGTGACCCGGGTTACGTCACATCCAGCGGAAGATTCAAGATTCAATTCATTTAATCAATATAGGTACACTGTTGTAGGTACACTTATTGACGTTAACAATTACTTATAAAACACGTTGGTGATAATCAGTTACGGTATCTTAAAACTAAAGCTACGAGGGTTCCAAACGCGCCCTGGTCTGAGAAGAGCCCACAACAAACTCAGCCGGGTTTTTTTTAATATCACCATCTCACAAATCATCTTAACTAAGGAACTATCAGAGCCATTAGAGCAAATTATTGCCAAAGCTATCTAAATTATTCTAGCTAAATTATTGCAAAAGAAAGAAATCGTTTACGTAACTGTTTTACTAAAATAAATATTAACAAATGCTTTTGAATCGTTGAGTAAATCTACTATTGTTACGGAATGTCCTTCCTACCGACTTATTCTTTTTCCTACTTTTTCATTCTTTTTTCTACTTTTAGTTTTTTCATGATGTAGGAGCCTTTATATTAATTTAAGGCCCCTGGGTGGTTACTATACTATTGCTTAAAGCAGTACTATTTCACGTACCTTGACGCCCCTAAAATAAGGGTTAGACCTAAGGCTTTAGGCGAAGGTAGTATGACCCCTGTACATATTGGGTCATCGCGTTAGGCAAATACACTAGGCCTAGGTTTGATAGACGTTAGTTTTACATAACAATATGGAATACTACAGAATGTACCTACTATTTCGCCAGCTAATCTGTATTTTCCTTTTCCCACCTACGCTATCATTTGACATCTAAAATAGCACGACATGTGTACCAATACAAATAGAACTTCGGTTGACCCTTAGATCTAAAGAAATACGGTACATAATGAACTATCAAGTGATGTAAATAACTTTGCAAAACCACGTGGAGACAATAATTCAAATGCAGTCTTACTAAGTTTTATGAGTTATCTTTAGAGTTCATTTTCACTTGACCGAGTGTTAAGATGGTTTTGATAGGTTTCCCCATGTTTCCCTCATTTGCCCGCTAGAGCAAATGTCATTATCAGTCCATGTCAAATTCATAGTAGGTATGGATGAATCACGTGACGGTCACGTGCTTACGTGATTCGTGAAACGGATTCGAATATCGAATACTTAAATATAGAATTCTATTTTCGAATATAGTTTGAATCACGTTGATTGAACTTTAAATTGAACGAATCAACCAAGCTGTGTGGGCATCTGCGTGTTTGAGCGCTATGGTTATTTTTATTTGATGGCTAAATTGGCCCTATTGAGGCGCTCTCAGTTCTCGAGATCAAAATGAAGAGGCGTGGGGATGAAATCAATGCCCATGCAACGAATCACGTCGATCCGTTGCTCTGTTGCGGCGTGATTGAATGACAAACCACAAACTAACAAACCCTCAAACCAATAAATCAACAAATAAATAAACTTTCGCATTTGTATTTTTAGTATGATACTCAATACTGAATTTGTTAATAATTGTTTAAAGGATATACCTACAGGTGTCTCTATGATGCGTCTCGTTTTAACTCTATACTATCTTAAACGACCCAGCCTGGATTTGAACAAAATACCTCCTCTCTCTCTCTCTGCGTCGTTCTCCTCATTACTGAGGGTCGTGACCTCTTTCCATTAATAAAATAATCATAAGAGCTTTCTTGGGATAATAATGCGGCGGGTTCCCACGTCCTTCCGCATACGACTCGACTAAGTGTATTTAAACTCTGCTCTCCGAGACACGGAGGAAATGAAAAGGCCAAATTCGGTCACCCATCCAGTTACCAACTTGGGTCAACGTTGCTTAACAATCGCAATCGACTGATAATGCGTTGTCACAACTAGGCCACTCGTCCCTCAAAGGCCTTCTACCACAACCATAACTACCATCTTATAACCACAGCGCTAACCACTGCGCCTAAGAGGTCGGCAGGGGTTGAAACGAACTGTATTAGGTGTTAACAGACAGACCTTTTCACCCCCAGGTCCCTTAGGTTTTAAATCTGATATCCCATTATGCGGATCCACTTTCCCCGTCAAATAACGAGGGAGCGTGAGCGCCCTACGAATTACATTTTCTAAGGTTGTAACTTTACAATATAGATTCATTTTAGGGTTCCGTACCTACGTTATATTTTGTTCTTCAGGTTCCTTAAATTTGAAGTGTCTTTGATGCAGTTGTAAGCGATTGGTTTTATAATTATTAAGGATTATTAAGATCCCCGAAAGAGGCAATTTAGTGGCAAAGGCTACTTTTATACTGAAAAGTTAAAGAGTTCCCGCAGTAAGTAGCAGATTCACACAGAGACAGACAGACGGACAGACCTTCGCATTTTTATTATTAGTATAGATTATACGGATAATAACCGGGACATATGGATTAGCGTGCAAAGTCCGGAAGCGATGCTCATACAAAATGCAATAGATGTATCATGTAGATTGTACTGCATCAAGGCTGAACGTTGCAGAAATTGAAATGCCAGGAGAATCCGGTATTCGCCGTTCCGACGATACATTTCAATTTCCTTTATTACGCTCTAAAACGTCCATCATTTCCCCGCGTCGACGCGCCCTGCCAGCTGAAGGTCAAAACATATTGACTTAGAGCCGGGAGCCTATCTACGAGTATCTGTCTGTCTGTCTACGCTCTGTGCTACGCTTTCACGGCCCATCTGCTCAACCAATTTTGATGAAATTTGGTACAGAGACTGGTTGTATCCCGAGGAAGGATATAGGCTACTTGTATCCCGGAAAATCCCGCGGGAATCTAAAAACTTAATCCACGCAGACGAAGTCGCGAATATCATCTAGTCAAGAAATAAAGAAGAATTCAAGCAGTTAATACTTGAATTTTGTTATTTTATGATTTTATCCAAAAAAAATAAGCAATAACTCCGAGCCAATAGAATGTAAAGGAAAACAATTTTATCAAGGACGTTTTGTAATTATGTCTAGTACAGATATATTGAAAATAAATAAACATATTAATTTATGTATTATTTCAAAAACCATAAGCTTAAATTATTTACTGTCTTGGTATGTAATGGTTGGTTAGTATAACTGGATTGACGATAACATTCTTACTATAAAAACATAGTTTTAAACAGGCGTTTAACCATACACGTCATATTATAACAATAAACAAGCCACGCTTCAAGTGTTTGAGACCTTAGTTTTTTATATTAAGAGTAATAAACCGCGTCACTGCGCCTCTTTATTGATTTGCCTTAACCCTAAGGATTGTACATTAAACATTTTCACCTTCCTTGCCCTTTTCCCGATTGATCGATTACTGAAAGTTCGTCTTTCAGCATCGTTTCGAGGTTATTGTTTACCGCAGATTTTAATTTGACCTCACTGAAAATGTAACTCTCTAAACCTATGACGAGATATTTTAGAAATCTTTTTTTTATTTTTTAGTGACACATATTTTAAATAACACAAGAACACATAAAGTTTTGTCTAGCTCCTCTGTTTGTGTCTATCTGTGAGTCACAGTCATTTTAAAAATCTTAGAGCTATACACTAATGTATAGAAACCTATAACCGCATGGCTTAGGAGTGCAGTATCCTGCAGCATCAGGATCTAGGAGGTTCTGGAACTTGGAGTGCAATCATAGTGTGGTTTTTTGTAGGTTTTTTGGTACTGCATATCAGATAGGTATGTCAATTCACCATCAATAGTTCCTATTTAGGTACCATAAGAAATTTCTTATGGTTTAGGAGTACTGTACCTATCCTCAAAGCTACATACTGGATCAGGATTTGGGAAGTAGGACTTGCCAGTTTAATCATGAAGTCGTTTCTTGATAGGTACCTAAGCACCTACGAGTACACTATCAATCCAACACTAATAGTTATTTACAGGAGTGTTTTATTCTGTAACAGCATGTGTGAGGACTTAAGACTTATGAATAAAATTAATATTAATTCATCATGAACTGTCCCTTAATTTAGGCTTAAGTAGATAAAAATTCTGCAGCATATACTTGAAAGAAGATTAATTAATTATTTCCAAATAGATTAAAAAGCTGTAGTAACCATAATACATTGAAAGCAAAAACGTCGGCGACAAAAGAGTTAAAAGCTTTCCCATATAAAACGATGGTATGTGTCATTGTGAAAGTTCCATCGTACAAAGTTTAACCGTTAAACTTTAACGGACGCTCCACGAATTAAAGTCTAGCCCCACTACAAATTCACGGCGCGGCGCGGCACATAGCGGCCAATATTCTTTGCTTGAGTTTGTATGGAGCTTGGCCCACTTAAGCGACGGGGCACGGAGATGCACTGCGACATAATTGTACAAAGAATGCATGCCGCTACGTGCCGCTCCGCGCCGCGCCTCTGTAGTGGGACTAGACCCTTATTGTTTCAGGCTCCGACGTGGCTATTTGTTCCATTAGATTTCTAGAATGTTCATTACATTTTTTGTTTTGATTGAAAACAGTTCTAACGTTTGGGGACGGATAAAATAATGTTTGTTTCGTATTTTCATCTCATATTATTATTTGTTATTGTATGATGTTTGGTGACTGTGGCAGCTGGAAAAATTGCGCCCAGAAATACTATATTTTTGTCCGTAGTGCGTTTCCACACTAGTTAAATATAGGCTGACCATCCATTAGTTATCTACCTACTATCGTCCGAGCGATCCAGCATTTAGCGTCTTATTTATGGTAGCATTAGGTTTCCATCACAGGTTTTTAAGTGATAGCCTAGCAGTGGATTAACCTGGGACGTGCAGGGTCCAATCCCAAGCACCCACCTCTATCTTTTCGAAGATTATAATGTTTTTTAAAATTATAGACTAGCGCTTGACAGCAATTAGACTTGCTGGCAAGTAGTTATGCAGCCTAAGGTGGAGCGTGCTTGCTTTTAGGCAATTTTAATGTGCGTTTTAAAATATATCACTTGGTTGCTTCAACGGTGAAGGAAAACTGCGTGATGAAACTTGCATGACATCGAATATTAACTTACAATTATTTTTTTCTTAATTAATTAATTAACTATCACAGACAAAAGCTTTTCAAACTATATTAAACGTCAAAAGCTTTTAACGAAAAAGAATTCAGAGCAGAAAAAATAAAACCAGTAGTAATGTACTTTATGGCGGACATATTGTTTGCGGAACAAAGGCCCGATTGTCGGGATAAAGGAGCTCCCTATTGTACATCCCGTCTTGTGATCCAACGGAAACTTCCTGCGGGGATACGGCGCTTTTTACGTAAATACCCCATGTTCCGTTACAATCAATAAAATCCATCGGTTTCTACGTCCCTGGAACTTTGATCAAAGCTTCTTGCGTTTTAAATGTTTTGCGGAAGATTTGAATTGGGTCAAAACTATTTTATTTATATTATTATCAAAAATCACTTCCTACCAACTTATCTGACCCGATGGATATCAATGGGACTAATTTTAATGCGTTTTTTAAAAATTAAACAACAACAAAATATAGATTTTTTGGAACAAAAAAAAATTATGCCTGTTTAGTTTTTTTTAAATTTTATTTTTAATCTATTATTATACCGGGTCAGATAAGTTTGTGGGACTATACTTGATACGTGATTTTTCAGACTTTATTATTGCCTGCCTCTGAACTTAACGAAGAAAAAGAATAAACGGAAGAAATAAAAATGTTCCGTTACAATCAATACTATTAGTTTCCACCTCATCCTTGGAACTATGTTGGAACTTTGATCAAGGTTTCTTGTACCTACTATTTTGCGAAGAATTATTTCTATAATATTTTATTTTTGTTTTCTCAAGGTGATGTCACGAATAACAGCAAGAACAGTGTTCCATTACAGTGGATGAGAGTGAAAATACATGACGGCAGTTTTTTTCTGTCAAGCGGAGAAAAAATCTGCGTGCGATGAAAGTCTGATGAAAATTCAATTGAATTTGCACTTTCAAATGCACTTTCAACAGAGTTCAAAGTAGAAATCAGGGTTCAAAGCACGACACGAGTTCAAACTTCAAAACCAGCGTTTTGCAAAAAACTTTTGCCAGTTCTGCATTTTATATTGTCAAAAAAAAAATGTAATAAACCTATTAAAATCTAAACATTTGGAGTTTATTTAGTTAAACCGGCTCATAAAACTTTTCAAATCAATTGACAGTCGCCATGCTTGCCGGCGGCGCTTTCTTCGATAGCAATTCAATCTAAATAAAGCGCCATGGCGCACCCTTTAAGTCTTGGTATTACACTAGGTATACCAATTTGAACCGCATTTCAAAGTAAATAAGGCTGAGATTAAGCTGTAGTCAAAACGAATCGACTCCACTATCACTTCACTCCGACACCAGAGCATCCTCAGGAGATGTAACAACAATTCTCAATTAAAACTTTAAAATAATAGCGAAATAGCTATGCCTGCGACATTTTTTAAGTTTTTTAATTTCCATGGGAACTCCTTAATTTTCCGGGATAAAACGTATAGCCTTTGTAGCTCTCAAGGTCCTCAACTATACCCAAGCAAAAAACCACGTCGATCCGTTGCTCTTTTGAGGCGTGATTGAAGGACAAACCAACAAACAACACACACTTTCGCATTTATACTAGTGGTTCGCCCCGAACTGAGACCTCGCGGTATCCATAAGATAGTTTTAACTATATTATATTGTAATAGTTAACTTTTAGTGAGCAGGTGTTACGTAGCATACGATTTCTTGGACTTACTTTTATTTTTGGACTCTATTCCTAATTATCTTTAAAATGATATACCGCAACCTTATGTAACGCCTTAAAAAATAATTTAAGTCGCATTCGCTTCTATGAGAGCCCCCCTGAAATAAAGATTTTTATAACTTTTTAAGCCATATTCGGCTGGAGGCCATCGGTTTACATATTATATTTAAATTTGAAGTAATTACGTTCAGTAATTCAGAAGTTATAAGGCTCTGACAGACAAACGGACGGACGGATGGACGGACAAGTGCAAATTCACTCAAGTAGACTCAGAGACCTTCGCTTCGCTGTCAAATACAATGAAGTATGATTAAACTTCTTGTTTCTTTATAGCCCCTACAAGGCTACAAGAGACATAATAGTCCAGCAGTTGATAAGTGCGACGTTTCGTATAGCTAAGTTATACCAAATTAAGTCACGTCCGCCGTTATACTAAGATTTAACGATATTCCCGCCCATTTAATTAGGCGAGAACCTCTTACCTGTGTTTTCAGTTCTGGTAATCTGAAGCGTATCGGCCCTTCGCGTCTTTGTAATGAGTTCACGCGCCCGTTCAAGGTTGCGGTCGAGACCATGTTACATAAGAAAGCGATTTTTTAAGATCCGTTTAGATTGTAAGGGAGCAGGTGATATGGCTCAACCGTAAAAATAGGAGCCGAGCGGTGCTCGCCTTAACGTGCGGAGGTCCCGGGTTCGATCCCCGGCAGGGTTTGGAAATTTATAATTTCTGAATTTCCCTGGTCTGGCCTGGTGGGAGGCTTCGGCCGTGGCTAGTTACCACCCTACGAGCAAAGACGTGCCGCCAAGCGATTTGGCGTTCCGGTACGATGCCGTGTAGAAACCGAATAGGGATATGGGTTTAATATAACTGCAATGCCCCTAATAGGTTAGCCCGCTACCATCTTAGACTGCATCATCACTTACCATCAGGTGAGATCGCAGTCAAGGGCTAACTTGTAGTGAATAAAAAAAAACGATGCTGTGCTCGGGGACCACTGGTCCGACTATTTATCTTTGGAAGTCGTATATTTATAGCGTAATTCAGAGAAAACTTCGCTATCGCGATGTAGGCTCATCGTGTTATTTGTGCGGTACTAGTAGTGCCATCTATTGGTTTTTGCGCGGAGTGCAAGACAGTCACACATAATGTTTTGAAAATACTGTTAGAACTCTTCGGTTTTCCGTGATAAAAACTGTATGCCTTCTTCACCCGGGAAGGGTCATTCTGTTTTTATCCCGATAAAGATAGGATCTTTGTACCAAATTGTGTCATTTATTTAATCGTATGGCGTTTAGTACATATTATAAGCGTTTTTGAAAAAAAAACGCTAATCTCGCCTGTAAGTTCGCCTGTAAGTAATTGCGTCATAATCGGACCGATGGACTCTGAAAATGTAGCCGACAGACAGATATACAAACTTTCGCATTTATAATATTAGTATGGATACCATCTCGTGGTACTGCTTTAGAATTGCAATACCCGCAATTGGTACTCGTTAAATCGATAAACGGCCTGTTCCACTAGCGAGGTGGCGTAAGAAAGAAAGACATAAAGAATGAAAGAAAAGTCTGCATTAAGGCTACACAAAAAATACCTTTAAAACGTACATAATTTTGTCTTGGAGACTGACAGATTATAACTAGTATTAGATTACAATGGGGCTGACATAATATTATAATACTTATTAATATACAAATCACAAATCCGCTGCCTCTAGATCTATATAGTCTCTACCTTATCTCTTAACGCTTTAATATAATCCGGAAGTTGGTTTCTAAGTTCAAGATATTATAATGTGCTTTTAATCCTCTTTGCTTTATTATGATCAAAAGTTATTTGAGAGGGATAGGAAATTAAAAATTTTATTGGAATTTTTCAATTAAAGATCTCGTAATTCTTTGAATTTGATCTGGAATATTTCCCTAACCAAATTTCACCGTAGCCTCGTCTTTACAGTCCATACTCCATTCATGAAATGAATCTACGTGACTTTTTTTTGCAGGTTCTATCCTACCAGTATTAGGTTTGCCTATTATCATACTTCATACTAATATTATAAATGCGAAAGTATGTTTGTTTGTTGGTATGTTGGTTTGTCCTTCAATCACGCCGATACAGAGCAACGGATCGACGTGATTTTTTGCATGGGTATAGCTGGAGACGTGAAGAGTGACATAGGTTTTTATCCCGGAAAATTAAGAAGTTCACGTGGGAATTAAATAAATTATTCCACGAGGACGAAATCGCGGGCATCAGCTAGTAATATTATGGTTTGCCAGATTTAAGATGATAATTTTGACAGATGAGAGGTGTATAGCAATAGTGAAGGACTAGAGTGAGACAGACCGAAGACTAAGCAAACGGTATCGATTGATAAATGATTTATTTGCCCACGAAAACAATTGGAATACGAAATCTCGTAGGTATCTAATGGTTTTCTGTAAGCAAATCTGCTTACAGAAATAAGTAAATCTATTGCCTATTAGATTTACTATGTTCGTGATGTTCGTGAACAAGTAAGGCTCCTCACTCAGCACAAAGCCGAATAATATGACACAATGGCACTACAAGCTTTACCGATGAATCTCCAAAGCCGCAGTCAAGTTCACCACCACGCTTCGAGAGCTCGTCAAAATGTATTGATTTTGGTTCAAAAATAAAGAACAAAAAAGTATTTGTGTACAATTCACATATGGCAGCAGTGAAACTTCAGAAAAGTAGCCTACGAGAGAATGAGATAAATACAACTTGTATTCTATCTCATTCTCTCGCAGGCAAATCCTATAAGTATATTATGTTTGTCTCTTTTTTCGTTTCGTTACAACAATTACAACGATTCTAAAGAAGTTTCACTTCAATAATTAATTATCAAAAAGGGCGTTGACCTTTATTCCCAAGGGTCACTGGTCAGCGCACTGGCATTGACCTTACAGATTATCGAATTGACCCTTCACGCGACATTAATTATACTGCTCAACATTGTTTTATCGATAAGCACTTGAACTCTTTATCGATACGCACAATAAAATGTTGAACACAACATTATTGTGATTTAAGTGATATATACCTTCTTATGCTTTTTTTTTAATCCACTACAAGTTAGCCTTTAACTACGTTCTCACCTGATGGTAAGTGATGATGTCTAAGATGATAGCGGGCTTACCTGTTTGGGGCATGGTAGTTATATTAAACCCTTAACCCATACCCTTAATCGGTTTCTACATATCATATCATGCCTCGTCATATTATGATGATGTTGATTATGACGCGGTCCTGGGTTCGATTCCCGGGTCATGTTAAAAATAGTGATATCTGTCAAGGAATTCTTAGTAAGTACTTTTAACGTAAAGTTAAGCAGTTGACAGCGTTACACTACTGTGATTCGGAGATATTAAATGTACCTGATCTCTCTCCGGTCGTGTCATATTGCCGTCCCATTGACTGTGAGAGGGCCTGGAGACTGCACCTGATTGTATACACACTATTGGTCTGGTGGCGATATTAGCCTTCGTATACCTCGACTCGACTAAGACAAACTGAGGAACTCGTATGGGATACCTTCTCCTTTTAACAACAGCTCATATGACAAAATACGACAGGGCATCCACCACTACAGTCCATTAACGTCCCACTGCTGGGCACAGGCCTCCACTGTCATAGGAGAGAGGGAATTAGAGCTTAGACCCACCACGCTGCTCCAATGCGGGTTGGTTGTATGGTCTGTGGTTGTGCGGCAGGGTATAGTGTGCCTCAAATTGAGGCAGAACTGTACGTACGCAGCGTTCTAAGCATTTATTTGCACCCTGTGGATAGTAGGTACCCTGTAATAATAGGTATATTTGTACCTATAAATCATACTAATATTATAAATGCGAAAGTGTGTTTGTTTGTTGGTTTATTGGTTTGTTGGTTTGTCCCTCAATCACGCTGCAACGGAGCAACGAATCGACGTGATTTTTTGCATGGTTATAGTTGAGGACCTGGAGCGTGACATAGGCTACTTTTTATCCCGGAAAATTGAGAAATTAAAAAAAAACTTATTCCACGCGGACGAAGTCGCGGACATCAGCTAGTTCATAATATGTAGATTCATAGTCTTAAATTTGCAGTATGAAGACCTAGTAAAAGCTTTTTTTAGGGTTCCGTACCAAAATGGTAAAATGGAACCCTTATGGTGCGACTTTCTCCGTCTGTCTGTCTGTCTGTCTGTCTGTCTGTCCGTCCGTCACACTCGATTATTTCAGTAACTACCGAAGCTATCGACATGAAATTTGGAATAGTTGTGTATATTAGTGGCCCAAAGACACTGGAATTAAAAAAAATTGGAAATTATTTTTGTTCTTATTTAAAAAGGGGGGAAAATCGGAGGGTTAAAATTTAAAAGTGAGATAACTGTACTGTGTGGGGTATCATATGAAAGGGTTTACTTTGTACATTCTAAAACAGATTTTTAATTATTTTTAGTCATGATAGTTTTTGATTTATTGGGCAAAATGTCGAAAAAAATACCGTTCCCCCCCCCTTATCTCCGGAGTTTACCAATCGAAAAATCTGAAATAATTATGGTCAATAGGAATTTATGTATATTTTACAGGAAAACTATAGCCAATGCTCTAACTATCATAGTTTTTTTGATATTAACAGTAAACCTCTACAAACAAAGTTAGTTTTGCGGTTCATTTCGTCTTGTTTTTAATACGTCATAAATCGTAAAACATACTACAGGTTTGTACGGAACCCTCGGTGCGCGAGTCCGACTCGCACTTGGCCGGTTTTTTTTTTTTTTTTATTCACTACAAGTTAGCCCTTGACGCAATCTCACCTGATGTAAAGTGACGATGCAGTCTAAGATGGTAGCGGGCTAACATGTTAGGGGCATGGCAGTTATATTAAACCCATACCCCTATTCGGTTTCTACAC
This sequence comes from Erebia ligea, assembly GCA_917051295.2. NCBI lineage: Eukaryota > Metazoa > Arthropoda > Insecta > Lepidoptera > Nymphalidae > Erebia > Erebia ligea. The sequence continues at coordinate 9,728,700 of OU785241.1, forward strand.
GGCATCGTACCGGAACGCTAAATCGCTTGGCGGCACGTCTTTGCCGGTAGGGTGGTAACTAACCACGGCCAAAGCCTCCCACCAGGCCAGACCAGGGAAAATTCAGAAATTATAAATTCTCAAATTGACCCTGCCGGGGATCGAACCCGGGACCTCCGCACGTTAAGGCAACAGCGCTGCACACTGCGCCACGGAGGTCGTCGATTATCCGCTATTAGCCAGAATACTCGGAAGTGCCTTATATGTAACAACTGCCAAGTTCAATAGCAACCCAGCAAGCGTCGAGTGACCCACTTCCGTCCAAGGTCGCTTCCTTGCCCTATTTATAGATACGTGAACACCGTATAAATAGATGAGAGAACATATTCAAAGACAATATTCGTAGATGCCGCGTAGGTGGTAATTGGATGAGGCAAAGCAGGCTGTTTTATTCATAGAAGTTAATTACAATGTTGAAGTACTTTGTTTTGTTTGTTTGGAAATTAGATGTTGGAGGGATTTTTCTAAAAGAAATCTGCATCGATCGTATTTTGGTTGATGAATCGTAATGTTAGTCGCATTTCTTTGCCAAATTGAAGTTGGAGGTTCAAAAATAGCCTGCAAAATGTACCATAAGCATGCTAGGAACATTTATATAAGATCTACAAAAAGTTCTGCAAAAAATCCTCCGCCATCAAAATATTCGTAAAAGTACTTTATCTGTTGACTGCCTCGTTGGTCTAGTGGTTGGCATGTTCGACTGCGGCCGACGAGGTCCCGGGTTCGAGTCCCGGGTCGGGCCATATTTGAGTATTGGGTTTTTCTGACTAGAAATTCTCAGTACTAGCCCGGAGTTAGGAAGTTGGCGGTGTTTCACCCCCTTGCCTCGGAGAGCACGTTAAGCCGTCGGTCCCGGTTCTTATCACTAACATGATAATAGTCGTTAAAGCCCGCCAACCAGCATTGGAGCAGCGTGGTGGGTCTAAGTTCTAATTCACTCTCTCCTACGAGAGTGGAGATGTGTGCCCAGCAGTGCGACGTTAATGGGTTGTAGTGGTGGTGGTGGTGGTACGTACGTATTAAAAAGACTTGCATACTCGCTTGTTTGCTGGCCTGCTTGCTTTATTATGCGTTTCTGTATAAGATTCCATTAGATTGCATTGAAACTCTGTACAGTTAATGTTTGGACTGTTATAACTATAGAAATAAATATAGAATATATATATATTATATGGGAAGGTTTTTTTTTATCCACTACAAGTTAGCCCTTGACTGCGATCTCACCTGATGGTAAGTGATGATGCAGTCTAAGATGGTAGCGGGCTAACCTGTTAGGGGCATGGCAGTTATATTAAACCCATACCCCTATTCAATTTCTACACGGCATCGTACCGGAACGCTAAATCGCTTGGCGACACGTCTTTGCCGGTAGGGTGGTAACTAGCCACGGCCGAAGACTCCCACCAGGCCAGACCAGGGAAAATTCAGAAATTATAAATTTCCAAGTTGACCCTGCCGGGGATCGAACCTCCGCACGTTAAAACAACAGAGTTACAAACTGCGCCACGGAGGTCGTCGAAAAAAAATCAGTCATAAAATAGAGCAGTAATTTCGTTTCGAATCCGATTTCAAAGGTGTAGTTTTTCTTTAAAAAAAACATTTCTAGTCAGAACCTCGTCAACAAAACTCTCTTAACTGCTATGTATCGGGTGTCCTAAGTAACGAGAAACTTTGGGTCCTAGTTTAGTTCAGAGGCGACGAAACTTTGGCACGTATATGAAATTATACCTTTAAAATTATACCTTTTATTAATTTAAAAACCTTAAATTTAGCGACTGGGCTACTGTTGGCATTTATAAAAGTAGGAATAAGTTGTTTGATTTGTATGCTGAAAAGCAGTATAATTACACTCCTAGATTTGTCCAATATGTAAGAAATTATTCAAAATTATTTAGAAATGTCTGCATACAAGCAAAATCACTTTATATAAAACAAAAAATCATTAATTCTGATAGTAAAATAAAAGCAGTTTGGGATATTATCTCAGAAGAAACTGGGAAACATAAAGTGGAGAAGCCTAAATTAGAGCTAAAAATTAATGACCGTATTACTGACTGCGATACGGAAATTGCAAATACATTTGAGAATTTTTTCCGAAATATTCCGGTAACCACTACTAGCTCCCTTAATTCCTCGCCAACAGAAGCCTTTAAGCTTCTTAAGGGTAATGTCACCGAGTGCAGTGTGCTGTTTAAGTTTGAACATGTGACCCCATATGATATTATTAAAATATTCAAATCTTTGCAATGCAAAAAAACCGGGGATCTATGGGGGATATCAGTAAAAATAATCAGCAATGTTATTGATATAATTGCACCATATCTTGCTCTAATATTTAATGAGTCTGTAGATTCAGGATCCTTTCCAGACCTTATGAAATGCAGTAAATTGATTCCACTTTTTAAATCTGGCAGTAGAAGTGACCCTAATAATTACAGACCAATTTCTATTTTACCAGCACTCAGCAAGATATTTGAAAAAATTATGCTCAACCAACTGCTTCTGCACTTTAACTCAAATAAACTACTTCACTCTGAGCAGTATGGTTTTACTAAAGGCCGATCAACAACCGATGCGGGCGCAATGCTGCTAAAGCATATATTCGATGCATGGGAGAAATCACAGAATGCTATTGGTATTTTCTGTGATTTGTCTAAGGCATTCGATTGCGTTGAGCACGAGACGCTTTTAGTTAAGTTGAACCACTATGGAGTCAAAGACACTGCACTTGGCCTCATTGCGTCTTATCTCAGTGATCGCATTCAAACGGTATGTGTTAACGATGTGAAGTCATCCGGATCAGCCTCACTAATGGGTGTTCCTCAAGGCTCCATTCTGGGCCCCTTCATGTTCTTGGTGTATATAAATGATTTACCATATTACGTCCAAAACACTTGTGATATTGTGCTATTTGCTGACGATACGTCCTTGATTTTTAAAGTCGATAGAAATAAGGACAATTATGACGACGTAAATAATGCAATTTCTCAAGTCACTAACTGGTTTACTGTAAACAATTTACTTTTAAATGCAAAGAAAACCAAGTGTGTTGAATTCGCATTGCCAAATACCAAGTCCACAGGAAACATGAATTTAACTGTAAATAATGATATTTTAAAAATAGAAGAGACCACTGTGTTCCTGGGGGTGACCTTAGATTCAAAGCTTCAATGGGGCACCCATATATCAACTCTGGCTGGCAAACTCAGCTCTGCTGCTTACGCTGTTAGAAAGATTCGACAATTTACTGACGTAGAAACTGCAAAAATTGTATATTTTGCTTACTTTCATAGTATTATGTCTTACGGAATCTTGCTATGGGGTAAAGCAGCAGATATTCAAAAAATTTTTGTATTACAAAAAAGGGCAATACGTGCAATTTATAATTTAAAACCGCGCGAATCCCTTAGAGAGAAATTCAAGGAAATAGGTATTCTTACAGTAGCCTCGCAATACATTTACAGTAATTTAATCTTTGTGAAACAGCGCCTTCAGAATTACAAAAGAATTTGCGATCTGCACGATAGGCCAACTAGAAACTGCCATAAGCTCGTGACACCATCGCTCCGCCTCAAAAAAGTCCGAAGGTCGTTCGTGGGAATGAGCATTCTATTTTATAACAAAATTCCACAATCTATTTTAAACTTGCCTTTACACAAGTTTAAGAAATCCATTAAAAGTATGCTTTTGAAAAAAGCTTATTATACTGTGGAAGATTACGTAAATGACAAAAGAGCATTTCTATGATAATATATTCATTTAAACGATAAACTAAAACATAAAGATCAATATTTTTTTTACAATTTTTTCCGACTAGCTGTTGCCCGCGGCTCCGCTCGCGTGAATTTTGGTTTTCACAAATTGTGTAAAGTTAATGATCCATGGATTTTTCCACGATAAAGAGTAGCCTATGTGTTAATCTAGGGTATAATCTACATCCATTCCAAATTTCAGCCAAATCGGTTAAGTAGTTGCCGCGTGAAGGAGTAACAAACATACACACATACAAACTTTAATATTATTATTGCCGATAGGTGGCGATTTGCACCCTTAAACAGTATTCAATTCTATGCCTTGATATGGGTAGTCGGGTATGTCACACTCTCTTTAACGTTTCTGTGGTGGTGTCGTGTGGTGCGGGTTGTTACGTTCCCTCAAATATGGTTGAGCGAAGCAATGGCTGGATCATGCGTCATGCTCGTGAACGGGTGCCACCGTCGGAAATGGGCTGCCTCTGTCTGCCAGTCTTGGCGTGTATTGAGTATTGTAGGTATGCTCGTGAAAAAAGCTTACTATACAATCGAAGATTACGTAAATGATAAAAAAAAAACAGCGTGGATTTGATTCGCTCCAGCTATGCGTGGGACTGCAGTTACTTGTATCATTATGATGATTGTAAGTTTTGATGGAAAAGAGCAACCACCGAGTTTCTTGCTGGCTCTTCTCGGTAGGAATGGCATTCCGAACCAGCGGTAGATTCATATTATAACGATTCAAAAGCGCTTGTAAAAGCTTATTTGAATAAAAAACATTTTGAATTTTGAATTTTTTTTGAATTTTGAATTTTGAATTTATATGAATAGGTTTTTTACTGTTTTAATAATAGGGGAAAATAATAATTTTCCTTTGTTTTTTTTTTATTAACGTGCTTGTGTGTGTGTTTGTATGTGGGTCCTTTAATCACGCCTTAACGAAGCAATTTGGATTGCTATTATAGTTATAAGGGTAAGGGGGATGGGTCTCTTTTTATTACGGAAAATCAATGAGTTGCCACGGGATATATCATCATCTAGAACATAATATAATTATGTAGGAGAATAATATTCTAATAATTAATACTTATGCCCTCACTTAAAACTTACCTATAGCCGTTTTCTTTTCCAAAATGATCCATTTAATTTACAAAAATATTGTAACCACTGGCATTAAAACTACGGGTTTTCGAAATCACGTAACATTTTCCTCTTCTCTCTCTATCTCTAGGATTTCTTTTTGTACCGAAATAAAAAGGCTCGCGAGTTACTTAATTTAAATTACAAATCTTGAGCCACGTTTAAAATTCAAACCACGCAAGCAAAAGGTTTGGTATCCCTGTTTTAATCAGTTTTCTAAATACAAACCAGAATCCAACGTTTTAAAGAAAATTACACAAAAACAGGATAAGACGTTTTTATTGGAAACTTAAAGAGTTTAATAATGGGTTTTTATTGTGTATTATAAATATGTACCTAGGTAGTAGGTATCTACCTATACTCGGATTTTTAATTGCGTGGAATTCTGACGTTTGTGACGTTCAGTTGACACAAACATTTTTTACGCCTTTTTTATTTCAAGACTCAGGTTTTTTAAGGTTAAAAATTACTGTATGAAGCAAATTGATCACATGCACCTATTACAAGAAATAAATAGTTTATCATTTGTCACAAGCAAAATCCAAATAAGTACTTATGAATTAATAACTTTGCTAAGAAAGGATAAAAGATAAAATAAAGAAACAACAACCAATAATAATAAACTTTATCCATACTTACTAATATTACAAACTAGATTCCGCGTGGATTAAGGATTTTTGATTTCCACGGGAACTTCTTAATTTCCCGGGATAGTGCCTATGGCCTTCCCCGGGATACAACCTACCTCTATACTAAATTTCGTCAAAATCGGTTGAAAAGATGGGCCGGAAAAGCGTAGCAGACAGATAGACAGACACACTTTCGCATTGATAATATTAGTATGGAAGTATGGATCCTTTTTGAAGGCAATGAACAAAACTTATTCCACGCGGACGAAGCCGCGAGCATCAGCTAGTTAATAATTAAGTATTGTAGGGTAGAAGTAAAAGAAACGCCAATGACAGTAACTTGTATGTATTGTACGGCTATCGATCTCCTAGACCTAGCTTATAATAAGTAACGGAATCTAGCTAAAGCCTAGGTTCCCTAGATTTAGACGTGAGAATCGATTGCAGCGACTTCTGATAGTACGGTCGCTAACTAGCGAATGGAGTTAATATCTTCGTCGCGCTCGGGCTTATATAGGGCTCCGCCGCGCCGCTTTGTTCTTCGCAGAGACACGTTGGTCGAAGCGCTCCGAGCGAGAAGTTTAGTCGATGTGTAAGCAGGAAAGTATTCGAGGCCGAGCCGCGCGTGCAATGCTTGTTACAGTATTAAATAAAATCATCATGATCATCGTTGTCGTCGTCATCCTCATCATCCTCGTCATCCACAGACACTGTCAATCAAGTGGGTAATACGACAAATTATTCTTTAATTACATGTTCTATGCACTCTAGCCATTTGTTTGAGGTGACGTTAGCTCCCTCAACCAAAAGCTCTTTCACTTCAACCATTTTGTTTTTTGCAACATCCAAATTGCAATCCAAGTTTGAGCCCAAATCACAATGGTAAGGGGGCGATTGGAGTACCTACAGTAATCCCTTGTTCTGCTGCCAACTCGTCCACGACATTTCTATTAGGTACATTTATGCTTTACTTTGCTAGTTATGCCCAATAAATTTATCCACTTAAATTTATTTATCCACCTTAGGCTGCATCACCACTTGCAAGCAAGTCAGATTGCAGCCCAGCGCTAGCCTATATATTTAAAAAAAAAATTACCTTCAACTACAAATTGACTCAAAACTTAATGAACATAAAAGTGTCGAAAATAATAATTTCTAATTTTCAGTTCAAAAGGTTTGTTACTCATGTCTGGTGTGACCAGTTGTTTTGCTTTTTTCTCCCACATTAATTGTTTCAATATTGATATTTAATAACATTTAACAGATCAGCCTGGCAAACGAAAGAGGGAATAGCTTTTTCACTAAAAACATAATTGTGTTTGTCAGTCCAACGCATGACTGGAGTTTACTCTTTACGAAAGATTATCTATACTAATATGTATTATAAATGCGAAAGTTTGGATGGATGGATGTTTGTTACTCAATCACGCCAGAATGGCTGATCGGATCTGAATGAAATTTGGCACAGAGATAGATTATTGTCTGGAATAACACACTTTTTATCCTCGAAAATTAAAGAGTTCCCGCGGGAACCATAAAACCTCAATCCACGCGCTCGAAGTCGCGGGCATCAGCTAGTAAAATATATAAATTAGTAAAGGAGGGTAAATGAACGCATTTTTTATATTACTGAAATCATACTTGATACATTTATTTATATTAATTATATAATTTATATATACTCATCAAAATATATTACATAGTCATGGAAACATAAACAAGTGTTACCATGGAAACATAAAGTCAATAACGTGACGGAGAAAATTTGATTTTACTTCCTATTTTTCATACCCCGGGCTTAGATATGAAAATCGATTCTAAAGGAGGTAAACTCCAAAAAAAAAAAAGTTTTTTCCAGGCGTCTGTCGGCCGTCATCCTGATGATCATGTCATTCGACATTCAGCTTGAATGTTCAAATGTGCTGTTGTTGCTAATTGCTATTGCCACTACGAAAAGTTGAACGAATACCAACAACCGGCTGGAAAAAGAATGATATTCAAGCATGGTTAACGTCAAAGAATTTAAATTATGATGAAACTATGTTGAAGGTAAACTTATTGGACATAGTTAGCAAAGAAATGCATAAATATAATAAATATGTTGTGGACTAGATGGCAGCGGAACGAGGGATCACTGTGCTCCGATTACCCCCTTACCATTGAGAGCTCAATCCGATTGAGTTGGCTTGGGCTCAAGCCAAGGGGCATGTGGCAAAAAACAATAAAACTTATAAAATGGTGGAAGTGAAAGAGCTTTTGGTCGAGGGAGTGAACAATGTCACCCCAAACAAATGGCAAGAGTGCATAGCACATGTTATTAAAAAAGAGGACAAACTATGCCGTTTTGACCATTTGATTGACAGTGTCTGTGATACTTTCATTATAAATGTCAGTGACGATGACGAGGATGATGATTATTTTAATAATAAATTATTTACAAAATGTTTACTGTTATTAGTTGTTGGATTTTTCTTTATCCTTTCATAGCAAAATTGTTCTTTCTAATTACTTTAAGACTCTTTCAGTCTTCAGTCGGTAATAAGTGTTTAATTTCTACTAATGCATGTAATTACATATTGTGTGCACAATATTATGTATGCTAATATAAAATATTTGTAACGTTTGTCACTTGAAATTAAAATAGTGCTCTATTAAGTAATTAACAATTTAATGTAAACTAACACTGTTATAGATTTAATCTTTAGAATCCATTAGCATTACTTATATTTTATTAGAATTTGTTACCCTTTTTTTGGGGAAAATCTTTTAACCAAGAAACGTCAAGGAACGTCAGAATTCCACGCAAATAAAAATCCGAAAATTGGGACGGCTGGGTTTGCTATTTTACCTTTAATATGAGAACACAGTTCAAAGATGCAAAGATTTAAACTCAAATAAAATTAAGTTAAATAAGCGTAACATATTGTGATTCAAGTTTATTTTCTTTGAAGCTAATGTTTTATCTAGATTATTGCTATCAAAGCACTCTCTAGCTAAAAAAAAAGCTAAAGCTCTAGTCTAGGATACCTAAGTATTAGGAATTACACCGCTTCATTACACACGGCCGGTTCGGTATACAAACTCGCCTGCAAAGATATTGCAAAAGTAATAAGGTAGGGACACATTACTAAAATGTACCGCTAGGTACATACTCAAAACTTAATGCAGTACCTTAGTAATCCAATGGAAATCTTTTGAAGACCGTATTGCATTTCAATAATATACAGACAGCACTTTTCGAAATTAGGTCAAAATACATATATAAATAAGTCTTGTACATATTTATTAGAATTGTGCCAATTGTATACCTTTTTTTTACCCTCGTAGCTTTAGTTTTAAGATACCGTAACTGATTATCGCCATCATATTTTTATTTTTATGTAACTGGACGTCAATAAGTGTAGCTAACCTACCTACATTGAATACCTAAATTGAATAAATATTTATGACTATGACTATGACTATAAACATTTATTGAAAATCAAACAATATAACTAAAAGCTAGCTAGCCTAACCTAATTACTATGTATACCTAATGTAAGCTTTACATGTAATTATTTCACGATAGATTTGGGTTTTTAAAAATCACTTTTTTAATTCTTCGATTTTCCAGGCTAAATAGTAGCCAATGTCATTGCTGGGATACAACCAAATTTCTCTCTGTACCCGCCAAAACCGGTAAAACGGACGAAAGAAAAGGTAATAGACAGACAGGTAGACTGATTTATATCTACTTTCACATCATACTTCATACTTCATACTATTTACTAATATTATAAATGCGAAAGTGTGTTTGTTTGTTGGTTTGTCCTTCAATCGCACCGAAACGGAGCAACGGATCGAGGTGATTTTTCGCATGGGTAATGGGTATAGTCAACTGGAGAGTGACATAGGCCACTTTTTATCCCGGAAATTAAGGAGTTCCCGTGGGAATTGAAAAAACTTATTCCACGCGGACGAAGTTGCGGGCATCAGCTAGTTTATAATAAGTATCTATTAGTATAGAGTTTTAACTTTTACAAAAAGCAATAGCCGAACTCTGTTTTTCTCATTTGTTAGTCCGACTCTACCTTTAAACATCATAACTGCTAGGAACCTAACAAGTTCGAGTGCCTTTGATACTCGATACTAGTTATTTCCCTGCTAGTTGGATGTTATGCGCTCTAGCTGCGTTCCTTTGCAAGCAAAACTCAGTCAGCCAGTAATTAGGAAGCCCGTGCCTGCAGGCTTAGCATATGCGCACAACGAGATATCTCGCAACGAGAGACAGAGATGTTGTCGATGCCGGCTAATTTCTCCTTTACCCTAAAGATACAATGGTATATAATTACAAGAAAAAAATAGTCGGCATAGTAAGGATTCGTAGAGAAAAACACACAGATAAGAAATATTACTTTTATCTCTACTTTTACCGTAACGAGACAAGTAACCATGTTAGCTTCGGTAGACAAATAGAGATAACGGCTAGACATAATTTTATCCGTTGTGCGCATGCTAGCCCTTCTGGTAATCGTTTGCACGTAAATTCAGGGCACTGACTGTAAAGTTCATCGAAGTGCATCGATTTTAATATAACTTAATGTTAAGTTAAGTTAAAGTTAAGTTAAGTTAAGTTCAAGGTTGCAATAAGCACTTAAAGTGCAACCTTGAACTAATTTTGATCTAAAAATCAAACTGATTGACATTTTAATGTTTAACTTAAACCAATGTTGATTAAAATCTTGAGATATTATTCATGTATAGTTCGCGCGCGAGTTGAGTGCAGAGTAAATGAATGGTGACACATACCAGTACATTTACTCTGCATTCAACTCGCGTGCGAACTGCTAGGTTTTCTCTAAAACATGACCCCTAAAGGTCCAGCCCCACTGCAGAGGCACGGAGCGGCGCGGCACGTAGCGGTTAATATTATTTGTATGAGTTTGTAAGGGACTGCGTCTGCTTGCCACGCCGCTCCGGGCTCTGTAACAGTGGGGCTAGACCTTCACTCAGCGAAAACAACTAAGAGGACGAGGTTTGGGTGACGAAAAGTTCTTGTAACTCACTTTTATATGTGCATAGAACGACAGGGCTAAAATTTAATCACATCCGAACACACAAAGAAAAACATAAACGTTGTAGACTGAAGAACCTAATAAGTCTGTAAATGGGAGCTCCCGAGTTCGATCCCCGGATGGGTCAATTTGGATATTTATAATTTCTGTAAAGGGAGGCTTTAGCCGTGGCTAGGCATTACTAAAATTATACATCATTGGTGGCTAGTTACCGCTCTACCGGCAAAGACTTATAACCACCAAGTGATTTAGCTTTCCGGTACGAGGCCGTGCTGAAACCCAATAGGGGTACTTTAACAAGTTTAATGTACCTGCCGTACACCTAACAGGTTAACCCGCTACCATCTTTGACTGCAGCATCAGTGAGATCCCAGGCAAAGGCTAACTTGTAGTAGAATAAAAAAGGGTCATGCGCTGTACGCTTACAAGAAATCCAAATCAAATAAATAGACATATTTAATTACTACAACACGTGTAAATGTGTCATATGACAGAACACACATATTATGTCTGCCTGAGGCAAAAGCAAACATTGGTGATGAACACTGTTATGTTTTAGTTACAGAGATAGTGTATCTACCTACCATATTTCGGAGGAAATTTGTAGTGACTATGACCGGTCTACATTAGTCCAGCTCAGCAATCCTGTAAACCGCATTTTGACAGCGTAGACTACTAAATTCGAATCCATGCTAATATTATAAATGCGAGTGTGTCTGCTTGGCTGTCTTTCTGTCTGGGGGACGCATTTTTACAGCCTATCCACTAAACGAATTTTGACGAAATGTAACATAGCTTGCTTCCCTGAGATTGACATAGGCCCGGAAAATAAGAGAGTTCCTCACACAGACGCCGCGGGTATTATCTTGTACTTACTAATTAGGTACTTATTAATTTAAGATTCTGTTTGTGAAAGACGCTAACCATCCCTATCTTGCTGCAAATATGAAGTAAGATGTTGTTTCCTTCCGATTACTTACTAAAAAATAGTCCGTCAAACTAATGTGACCCGGTGTCAGCGTCGCTAGTTTATATGAAAAAGAAAAATAAAAGTGCAACTAAACAGGCATAAAAATTAATTCAAAAGTTGGCCACCGGGTCAGATAAGTTTGTGGGACTGTACATGACTGTAATATTCTTGCTGGTCGCTTGACACATTTATTACTCGTATAGTCCGCCTTAACGCTTTACCACATGTAAACCGGCCATAAATAGTAATTATTTCGACGGATTGCCTAGTGCACTCGTCATGTTTAATGCATTTCACATAACCAATTATATATTCACATTTACACAGTGTCGAATTTAAATTTACTTTTACAGAATATTGCAATTACATTAATGCTGAATAATTTATTTCGTATTTTGAACACAATGAAAATATTACATCAGTTTTTTGTCGAAATTTTTTCCTGGACTAGACAATCCCCCCGAATTCAACCCCGTGGCTTGAGGCTTTTTGGTTTCCGCGGGAACTTTTTAATTTTCCAGGATAAAGAGTAGCCTATGTGTTAATCCAGGGTATAATCTATCTCTGTTACAAATTTCAGCTAAATCCATCCAGTAGTTTTAGCGTGAAAGAATAACAAACCTTCGCCTTTATAATATTAGTGTGATGTGATAAGCTCAGAGTCGCTCAGAGTCACTCAACGGGTGATGCAATAGACAGAACTCCATTGACTACCTTCCTGGCGCAGCGGTGAGCATCCCGGATTTGATCCCCGGCAGGTTTAATTTGGGAATTTATAATTTCGGAATTTTCTCTGTTCTGGTCTGCTGCGTGGCTTTATAGTTACCATATCAGCAAAAACGTAGTAGAATGACTTGTAGAAACTGATTAGGGGTATAATTTGAATTAAATATAGCTGAGATACCCATAATAGGTTAGCTCCTTACCATCTTAGACTGCATCACCACTAATTACCACCAGATGAGACCGGAGTCAAGGGCTAACTTGTATTTGATAAAAAAAATACTATCTCTCTCATCAAATCGAAAATAAGGAGATCCAAGAAGAAGACAAAAGAAGAAGATAGAGTTATCGATATAGATCAACGGGTTCTGGGGTCAAAGTGGCGTTGGGATGAGTAACAACTACAAATTACAATATAAAGCGAAGTGGGTCGCATAGACCATCAATATTCATACCTACATGATTAAGGGTAAAGCTATATTTCACGTCGTATCTATGAATAGGCTCATGAATAAGGGCCCTAGTCGGAAGGAAAGTAGTCAGGCATATTCCGACATAATACGTGATTTCAACCATGTTATAGTAGACCTATGTTTTAAGGTTCAAGATATTACATAACTATTGGTCTATAGTCCTTAAAATATAGCTTTACTAGATTGAGGTTATTTGGTTCCCGCGGGAACTCTTTAATTTTCCGGGATAAAAAGTAGCCTGTGTGTTATTCCAGCCCGCCAACCCGCATTGGAGCAGCGTGGTGGGTCTAAGCTCTAACTACTTGGGCTACTTTTTTATCCCTCTCTCCTTTGAGAGTGGAGGCCTGTGCCCAGCAGTGGGACGTTAGTGGGCTGTGTAGTGGTGGTGGGTGGTGGGGGTGTTATTCCAGACTATTATTATACCTCTGTGCCAAATTTCATCCAGATCATCAGATCATTCATCAGATCCGTTCACCTGTTCTGCTGAGATTGTGTAACAAACATCCATCCATCCAAACTTTCGCATTTAGTATAGATAGTATAGATTAGAATGACAGATGTTGTATAACTAATGTGACTACATTAAGAAAGAAAGAGTCAAGAAAAACTACAGTCACAGATGTCATTTTAATCAAGCTTTAAATTTTTTGTCCAAAGTTAACGCTTGTTCAACTCATTTTGCTTTTAATCATGGTTAAGGTTAACGCTTACTGTAACGTAACTTTAACAGTTTCGTATAATTGGGAAGGGCGAAAACATTCCGGACAAAAAAATATTGTCTGGCGGACAAAGTTTTTCCGCGTCATTCATTTTTGTATGAAGCGCGCACACTAGGCGACAGAACAAACAGTCGTTTCCCTCCAAAGCGGACTTTTTGCCCTGACATTTTGTACTGTCTGTTCCGTAGTGAGTTATCGCTGTAAATTTTTTCGTGCTTCAGACGAGACAAACTACAATGGCTTAGTTATAGATTACTTTGTTTTCAATTACGTAATATTATGTCCCAGAGAGAGTTTGCTGTCCGTTGTTTGACTGATTACCGTCGCCTTAATCAAGCTAATAGCTGCTAAGCATAATTTTCATCAACTTGTTACATAATATCTTAGTGGCATTGTTCAGTAGGTAGATTATATCATGTTTGTGACAGAACTGGTGGCCTAATGGGGCAGACTCATTATGGAGTGGAGACCAGGGATGTTAGGGAAGTGGTTTTATGAGTTTGTCGGAGTCGGTGGTTGTGGCAGGAGAATGATGTGTCACCTTTAATTGAAATGCCGCACAAAACAATACAAACCTTCCAATTATTGCGTAACAACAAGTGAAAGATTAAAACCTCCGATTTAAAAGTTTCGGAGCCAAAGTCGAAGTCCGTAACACCCCAAGTGGGGACCGTGTATCGGTATGCGCAGCGTTGGACGAATTTCAGCCCGCTGGACATACTGGAGTGATGATATTATAGAGAAGCGGGAAGATGAGGACTTCAGGCGGATGACCATGTAACCTCCCTAAAAGCTGCATTACAATCACAATATTCTCGCGACAATGCATTTTGTCCAACATAGCGAAAGAGTGTGAGCCTATCAGAGGTGCTTGCGACCGTTATGGGGTAGCAATCATAGATATCTAGGTACGTAATTAGGCTCCTGTTATCCCGTAGTAAGTTTGCCGTATGTTATTTGACCAGCGAAGCGTCTTAATCGAGTTAACAGGCTTACACCTGCTATGTCAGCAAGCGTATGTTAGCTTAGAATAGTTATATCGGGGTATTATTTTAACCTTTCTTATTTGTTATGTTAATTTACATATAGAGTGGGTAAATCGTGAAACTTTGATTGGTAAACTCGAACCTTTCATAGTATATATTATAGTTTATCAACTACATGTCTTCCTTTTACTATAATATTATAAATGCGAAAGTTTGGATGGATAGACATTTATTACTCAATCACGCCAGAACGGTTAAACGGATCTTGGTGTTTGGCACAGAGATATTATATCAGATAGATTATATTTGCTTTATCGGTGAAGTACGAGTAGGTCGCGACGAACCTGCTTACCCTAGAGTTCTTCATAATGTTCTCAAAGGTGTATTAATTATACCCAAACCCTTGGAGTGGATTATGGCCAAACCCTTCTTATTATGTGAGAAATTTCGTGCTCCAGTAGTGAGCAATAGGATGGGTTAAACTTGTGTAGATTATGTGACCTGGAGACTCATTTTAGTTATTTTTTAATGTCTCTGCAATTTTTTCGGATTTTATGCCGAAGCAATTATGTATTCTGTGGCAGTAGTGACTTTAAATTTTTCCAAGCGGACAAAGTCGTGGGCATCGTCTAGTTTGATTAGGTGTTGATCAAAATGAAAATTCGATATAAAAATGTCAACATTTTATTCATAAACCAGTACAAGTACTTACATTAGCATAGATTTACAGTATAAAGACTAAGTAATAAGTACGAAGTTATCATACAAAAATAATCTCTCATCCATGCAATTGTACTCTCAATACTTCAACTTCAATATAATATTTATAAAACGAGGAGAAATATTATGTATTCCATTAACTTGATTCAAATTTAAATAAAATGCGAATCCTAATACATCTTTTGTCCCTTTGTGATCCATCCATCTTGTTTCTAACTTACATACCTCAGAAGATTATGATAGGTATACTTTTTTACATAGCCACATATAAGCGGCATACAATTCTTAATATAATATCAGATGACAAAACCATCTTTCATATTCGTCTTATTAGATGTTTTTAACACGATATTGTTTTATCAACAACAATGTCTACATTAATTCTTTCATAGCTGAGTAAAATTACGTTTGTATTTCTGAATAATATTTTAGAAGGTAAATATATCAAAGGCGTTTCTACATTTAAGGTTTTGCAGGCATTCTATTGGCTCAATGCGATCAAAGCAAGAACAAGGAAGATATTGACCTCTTTATGACAATTGTCAACTATCACTAGAAAAGAACATAATATTATATGATTTTAACAAAGAAAATACTTCGTAGGTCGCTACACAAAAACTTAATGTTGAAATTCAAAAATGTACAAACAACTCTAATAAATATTTTTTAGGCTCTACGCTTGGCAATCAGATAGTTGCAAGTGGCGATGTACTTGCCTATAAGATGCCTATTCACTCTTGCTTTGAAGTTACAGTAATAAGTTAGAAAATCGGTCCAGCTTCAGCTATTTTTAGTCAACTAAATGATTTTTTGTGCTAAGTATTTATTAACATTAAAACAATGATTATTACTTAATTTTATTAACTGTAAACGTATTTTTCATGAAGTAAAAAAATTCTTAGCGTTATGGCCATAAAATTCCGTCTCGCAAAAAATATGTTGCCATTAAATACGACATTATCTTCTATGTTACACTTTTATGTCCGGACATAAATTTCCTTCGCCCAAATTCCTTATCACAAAACCAGTAAAGTGACTTGATACAATATTTTAAAATTAAGATTTCCTTTTTTCGAAATATTGATAGAACCAGAGACCTCAATCATCAGGGTGCAATGAGATTAAAATAATTCCACTTTTAACAACGTTTCCTTAAAATTGCAAACATTTAATTAATTACATTATATTAAAAATGCGATAGTGTGTATGTCCGTCTGTTTATCTTTCACGCATTTGTTAAACCGATTTTGGCGAAATTTTGTAGAGATACCTACAGGATAAATCTCGGGGAAGGATTATTTATCCCGAAAAATCAAAGATGAAATATTTAATTTTTAATTTTACGAAGTCGCAGGCATCGTCTAGTTGCATATTGTAATTTCAATGGATATAATAGTTATTTGTTATACAAGAGTGAAAAGTTGTTTTTTAACCGCGTGCTCAATTTTGATGACCGAGCAAGCGAAGGATTCTAAAATTGAATCACGAGCGGAGCGAGTGATTCAAAAATTAGAATCCTGAGCGTTAGCGAGGGAATCAAAAGAGCACGAGGTGAAAAATCTTTTCACTCGAGTGCAACACGTAACTTTTCATCCCACCTCAGCGAGGAAATGACTAAATGCAAAAAAAATCACAAGATTAAATTCAATTCTGTTAATTTCTTCGTCACTAGAATCACTCATTTTAGGTTTTTCACTTATTTTCAATTTTCTTGTTTTTAATCGGTTTTAATTTTAAACAATATTATGACGTGAAAGAAAATGGTGCGCGCAAAGCAAATTAAAAAAGTACACCAAGAAGGTTACGAGTGTGAGTTTTTAACAAATTAAAAACGATTGTATGGAAATTCGGCACCATAGAGGTACAAGTAAATAGGTTTTAATGATGTTTTGAATTCAAAAACTTCTTAAACGAGTGATATTTACTAACGTGCATACGATGTTCTAAATTCAATTTACTTTATCCTCTAGAGGATAATAACGGATTTTACCTTCAGATATCGAAGAGTAAAAATACTCTTTCCGAGATGGTGGGATGAAATAGTTATTTGTTATACAAGAGTGAAAAGTTGTTTTTTAACCGCGTGCTCAATTTTGATGACCGAGCAAGCGAAGGATTCTAAAATTGAATCACGAGCGGAGCGAGTGATTCAAAAATTAGAATCCTGAGCGTCAGCGAGGGAATCAAAAGAGCACGAGGTGAAAAATCTTTTCACTCGAGTGCAACACGTAACTTTTCATCCCACCTCAGCGAGGAAATGACTAAATGCAAAAAAAATCACAAGGTAACTTTTCATCCCACCTCAGCGAGGAAATGACTAAATGCAAAAAAAATCACAAGATTAATTTTTTCGTCACTAGAATCACTCATTTTAGGTTTTTCACTTATTTTCAATTTTCTTGTTTTTATTCAGTTTTAATTTTAAACAATATGACGTGAAAGAAAATGGTGCGCGCAAAGCAAATTAAAAAAGTACACCAAGAAGGTTACGAGTGTGAGTTTTTAACAAATTAAAAACGATTGTATGGAAATTCGGCACCATAGAGGTACAAGTAAATAGGTTTTAATGATGTTTTGAATTCACAAACTTCATAGACGAGTGATATTTACTAACGTGCACACGATGTTCTAAATTCAATTTACTTTATCCTCTAGAGGATAATAACGGCTTTTACCATCAGATATCGAAGAATAAAAATACTCTTTCCGAGATGGTGGGATGAAAAATATATTATGCTAGTGGCTTTTATTTTTTGAAAGCCAGTCAAAGAAAAGGGGCAGGATACGGACATTTCAAATAACATCGATGCAATAAAATAAAAATAATTCAAAAATACATGTAATATGACCTTTTTATTGATTTCTGTATTTTTTTTATCAATAGGTTTGGAATAAATTAATAAAAGGTACCTAAGCCCAGTTTATTTAACCATTCCAATATTTGTCCATTAAGGTCGCAACTAAAATGTATTGTTTTCGCGAAACTGTTAAAATATTCACTTACTCTGCTAATGGATAGCAAATATATGATCGGTACTGGGAAGTTTTATTGAATTTTACTGTCCAGGTATTTTCGAATATAGTTAACCAACCGTTTTCGTAACAGAACTTGGAACAACACAACATAGAAGCTTATTGAACTGAAGCTATATACGAACTGAGATTTCATGTTGTTATCAGTACTTTAGCCAATATTCACGTAGTAAAATTGTCTAATTTTCGTAACAGAACGACAACATAGAAGCCTATTTTCTCGCAAAATATCACCTTCTAACTGAGATTTCACCTTGTTATGGTACTGTAGCCGATATTCGCTATGTAAAATTGTCAACACATACATGAAAAATTCTTCGAATACTTCGTTAAAATTGTATAATTTCACTGAGCATTAGTTCATTTAATCAGCTTCATTCGAACATATATTATATAGCTGATGCCCGCGACTTTGTCCGCGTAGATCGAGGTTTTTCGGTTCCCGCGGGAACCGAAAAGCCGTTGGAGCGTGATTGAGTAACAAACATCCATACATCCTTACATCCATACATCCATACATCCATCCAAACTTTCGCATTTATAATATTTATTTGATTACATGTATACAGTATTGGTAATATGTCACATATATTTTGTTGTATTTGATATACGCTCAAAAAGAGAAATGTCATGAGGATCAATCAATAGCATGACGATAAAATTACACGCTGAATAATTGAGAACCTCCTCTCTTTTGGAATTCATTTACAAATGACGAGTGAATGGCAATATGAGCAATTATTATTACTGTTGGTTCAATCAGATTAATTGATATAGCTCCTTTCTATGCTACTGTATCTACGTAAAGGATAATTAGTAACTCATTGCACGGATAAAGACAAACATAACCAATGAAATATAATATGCTACACAGATAAACAAGATATAGATAGATAAATCTGACTTTTTAACAACAAAAAATAACGCATTGTACGGGAGGGGACATTATATTATAAATTCTTATTTCCATTTAAGATAGAACCTGCATTTTTGTTTAGATAAGAGAGACGAATCTTATTTTTATATAATATATTCTACGATAAGCAGACACATTATAAACAGGTTTATATTTTTATACATACTTAACATATATTGAGTATTGATCAATATATATTTTTTAAATATAATATTATTTTTTTACTTTAACACGATTTAAAGCTTCAATTTCACCTTAAATAGATAAAGAACTATGTAAACGACATAATTTGTGAATGTTAGGTAAAATAAAAATCTTTCATATTTTATTTTGTGCAAAATCCAACTACTTATTGTCAGACACTAAAAGAATGTTTGTAACATTCGACATTTTTAACAAACCCTCCACGCCTTGCAATACATACCTGTACATTCTTGATAAATTTTGTAAAATCTCATTTTATTTTAGAATAAATTCTTTTACATTTTTTTATGTCGACGACATTTGATATGAGATTAGATAAATTGCAAGTTCGGTACAATATTATATATTTAAAAGTTTCTATTTTTGTAAAAGACAACAACTTTACAACATTTATTTTATTTAATGATAGCTTACAATTATTATGTACATGATACGATCAAGTCTTGAATTTGAAATGTGCGTTTTCGTATAAAAATAATTATAATATTTTATAATATTTTGATATAATATTATATAAGTGTATAGGATTCAAAAGGGTCGTGTCATAAAACCAAAAATTCAATATACAATTTTAATAATATTATTAACAAGTGGATAGGACTAAAGGGGTTTAGAAAAATGGCGATGATTTTTTTAATCTACTAAGTAAATCTCCATTAAATGCAATCACTAATTCTACTTTAAATTATACGGATATTCAACTTATGTTAAAGTTAAGAAATCAGATTCTAAGGGAATATTTATTAATATCTATTTCTTATTTGAAGTTTTACTTGCAAGAAACATGGGTTATGTCGCAATCAATAACTGGAATCTTGTTAATATTTAGCAATTTCACAAAAGAGGGCATACATAAATAGAATTATGAGGGATAAACCCACGTCACTACTTCAACAGATAGATACGTCTAATGTTTATAAATATCGTCTACGTTTTGATATCACTTAATATTCATTATAATATCTCCTCTACAATAAATGGACATGCAACCATTAACCCCTAATCACATTTACCTACTGCTATATCTTTGGCATCTTGAGAAAATCCGAAAGTTTCTCCTAAACTTAACCTTTGATGTGCAATTCGGTCATTTGCAGATGGTAATCATCTTCAGCCTTCTCTTCATCTGCGAAACAGTAAAAAAAAACTTATAATCTCATAAGAATTTTAATAAATAAAATATAATAGACGTATATTACCTTGAGTTCAAGCAGTTCAACGCAGAGTTCTGTTGGTCGTTCGTCTTGCTGGTAACGCTGGCGTTGGTGGGCGCGCTCTTGTTGAGTGGATACCACTGCGCCACGGGTTTCCTTGCGTTGTCCAGCATCTCTAGCCAGTGGTCGCGGCCGATGCCGATCAGCGTGGAGCCTATAGCTGTGCAGCCGATCAGCTCGTTTGGCCCAATCCTGGTAAGAATAATTGGGTATTAGAAAACTATTCTATTTTATATGTAACTACTAGCTGATGCCCGCGACTTCGTCCGCGTGGATTGAGTTTTTTCGGTTCCCGCGGGAACTCTTTAATTTTCCAGACTATAATCTATGTCTGTGCCAAATTACATCCAGATCCGTTCAGCCGTTGGAGCGTGATTGAGTAACAAACATCCATACATGCATACATCCATACATCCATACATCCATACATCCATACATCCATACATCCATCCAAACTTTCGCATTTATAATATTTATTAGATTCTATTGATGAACTGCCTCGTTTGTCTAGACCTAGAGCTTAGACGTTTGAAAAAAAGTTGCTGATTTGACTTGTCAAATACCAAATTGCGATTATAATTTATCAATTTTTTAAATTGCAAGGAAACGAGCTGGTGTTTGACGCTGTTAATGAACATCGACAGCACTACAGAAATTATTTTACCCGTTCACTAATTCTCGTTTGAAATAAAACACTAATTGATGAGCTAGCTATCTGTCGAGCGTTTTTCATAACCCACCACTACCACCACTACAGCCCAATAACGTCCCACTGCTGGGCATAGGCCTCCACTCTCATAGTAGAGAGGGATTTAGAGCTTAGACCCACCACGCTGCTCCAATGCGGGTTGGCGTGCTTTAACGAGCTAGTGATAATAACAGGGGCCGACGGCATAACGTGCACTCCGAGGCACGGGGGTGAAACACCGCCAGCTTCCTAACGGGCTAGTACTTACTGAGAATTTCTAGTCAGAAAAACCCAATACTTAATTATGGCCCGACCCGGGACTCGACCCCGGGACCTCGTCGACCGCAGTCGAACATGCCAACCACTAGACCAACGAGGCAGTTATGTTTTTCGTAACACAAAATGGTAAACATTAAAGGGTGATTTTTCAGTTTAGATTTCATCACGATTCACCAGCTTGTAAATTGTTTATACTCATAAAAATACCGGTATTTTATGTTCAAACTTAAATGAATGAATGAATGAATGAAATATTTTTTATTATACTTGATTTTTATAGAATTATAGTAACTGTAATTTGTCGACATGCACAATAGATGTAGTTTTATACAAAATCCACGCCTCAGGCCTCACGCCTAAATTTATAAGGTCACCTTCAAAGGAACCTTCTGTACCTCTACCTACGTAAAATAATAGATCTTTCATGAACTTTCTAGAACTTACAGATCGTAATCGATGACTTTGACTAGTAGCGTGACGTCAAACACGTTTTCTGCTGGCAGGTCGAAGACCAAAGCTTCGTTATAGACAGGGCTTAGCGTGTTCTTCTTGACCGTTGTCTTTTTCTTCTTTATCCGCTTGCCTTGGCAGATCAGGCAGATTTTCACATAGGGATCTGTAAAAAACGGTTTTGTTAATGTACTAATCCAACAATGGTGTGTTGTGTGAGTAACGAAATATGAAAGAGGACATAAAGAGGATTTAAATTTTAAAATAAAGCTTTGAAGATTGAGAAAATGAAGATGAAGAAGATGAGATTGGATCCGTACTCATATTATAAATGTGATACTGTGTCTGCCTGTCTGTCTGTGCAACGCTTTAACGGCCCCTAGGTATAATCGATTTTGATGAAATTTGGTCAGATATAGGCGGGGAAAGACTACTTTTTATCAAAAAATACAACGAAGTCGCAAGCATAAATTAGTAGTAAGTAGTAGGGGTATGGGTTTAATATAACTGCCATGCCCCTAACAGGTTATCCCGCTACCATCTTAGACTGCTAACTTGTAGTGGATAAACAAAAAAAAAGTAGTTTAATAAACGTAAGACACCGAGGACTTACCTGAGGATCCATTAATATCCATCGCTTTGAGATTCCTTCCCTTGATGACGGTCACGGTTAGTCGCCCAGCCGTGGGCAGATAGCAGAGCGACAGCATCAGCTCTCCTAGGTCTTTCTTCTCCTGGACGAAGGAAAAACGGTTAGGGCGAAAACACACTAGGGGGCGGATGGGAACAACGTGAGTGAGGGAGTGGCAAGCGCTGTGGTCTGTTAAAGAGTTAGTTATCAATTGGGTACTAGTTATAGGTCTACGTTTCAGTCAGATAATAATAACTAGGTGATGCCCGCGACTTCGTCCACGTGGATTGATGTTTTTTGATTCCCGCGGGAGCTCTTCAATTTTCCGGGATAAAAAGTAGAGCTATGTCCTTCCCCAGGATGTAATCTATCTCTGTACCAAATTTCACCAAAAACCGGTTGAGTAGTTGGGCCGTGAAAGCGTAGCAGACAGAGAGACAGACAGATACACTTTCGTATTTATAATATTAGTATGGATTCCTTGTTTGTATATTGATTCAGAGGCATTTTAGTTTTTACAGAGGGATGGGATCGTAAACCTTGGAAAGCTGGAAGCATGGCTAGTTGTAGCTTGTTAAATAGATTGGATTCTTCCCAAATCCCAAGAGTCACGGGTCAAGCTCCGGACTGTCTCCTCTGGGCTTAAAATTAAAGGTAAGGATAATATATTCATACAAGTTCGTCACACATGTTTTAGAGGTGAATAGAGAAAGGTTTTTATGCGAATAAACATTATTCGAAGTGTTATCGAATCGCCAAATTTACTCCACCGAAATGCCATTGCTATGCCCGAAGAAAAGCGGCATTAAACTCGGCAGTCGTTTTCGCAAAAATAAATTCAAAGAAGGAAAACCGCCCTTCTTCTACTCACCCTATGTCAGATCTGCGGTATCTATAAGCACAGAATAAGTAATAGTACTGCTTTATGGAAGTACTAAAGCACAAAAATTCATAAAAGTCAAAGAGCATCCGAATATGCGGGTTCATTAGAAAAACAAACACAGAAAAACTACGATTTGTCTAGAAAAAACACATAGAACAATAGTGTCAGAATAATCTCGAATGAAATTTAGTTTTATGTCTCGCCCAGAGATGTAACATGTGCGATGTCACCAGTCTAAATAAGATAAAGGCTGAGATATGTGACAGGCCTACGTGTATACAGATGGTATACAAAATTGGTGATCCAATCTACAGAGCCTAGCTTTGCAACTTGGCACAAGCGTCGTGACCTTGACTAAGTTGAGTGCCAATCAACGGATAAAGGTGTACCAACCAAATGGGTTCCATTTTGCTATAAAAAATCTTGAAATGTTTTCAGAAATGTCAAAAAATACTATACTACTTATTTATAATTTAAATAAATGTTTTCATAATGTCATAGCTTTGAGCACAATCACCCTTTAAACGCTCACCTTCTAGTTCAACTAGGACCTTTTTGACGACCTCCCTGGCGCAGTATTGAGCGCTGTTGTCTTAACGTGGGAGCTCCCTGGGATCGATCCCCGGCAGGGTCAATTTGGAAATTTATAGTTTTATAGTAATTTATAGCATTGTCTTGTCGTATTTGTCTCGCGTAAAACGCGAGCTAGAGTATAAGTGGTGCCATCTAGGTGGCACAACGTAAACTAAATTACTTAGACGCAAACAATTATTTTAATTAAAAATACTAGCGGCCACTTTTTGATTGGCACCCTGGCAAATATATATTCCCCCATTTATACATAACAATTAGTTTTTGATCACGTACTCGATTCATGTAACAATCCTGCAGCGGGATATCGGGCTATAGTGTTCACTAGTCATAAAACCGGGCTGTTCCACTAGTCCCTACCAAGGTATCCCCCCTGGGGGGGAAGAGTGGATTTTTTTTCCACCTATCCCTACGGTAGGGATGAGTGGAAAAAATATTTACACTTATCCCTACCGAATTGAACGTGGTCCGTTTTTGTTAACAAGTACATGTCTGTACATTTAAAGTATATAACCTTTATGTTTCCAGGTAAATATGAATTATGAACCTACTTAGTAATAACAACAGTAAGTAAAAATTTTTTTTTGGATGCGTATATTATTTGACGAATTTTAAATTACAACTTATTAAAAATGTAAAGACGTTCAAAAATCATAATATTTTTTTAACACTTTGCCTTTTACTCAGTGCTAAATGCTAATAATAAAATAATTCCGTCAAGTGCGAGTCGGACTCGCACACGAAGGGTGTACCATCATACAAAATTTAATCTTATGTACTTTTAAATACAAGTTTATTGTATAATTAATTTAATTTAAGTATCATTTTATTTTATTTTCATTATATTTTGTTGGTTAAGCAGCTATAGTACAACTCGCTCTTTGAAAATTTCATATATCGTCCTATAACGGTTCAAGAGATACAGCCAAAATCACGTTTGTTGTATGAATTATTAAATTTTTATTATAACATATTATAATAAAAATTAAATTAAGGCGGTAATTAAAACACATCCACTGTGAAAATTTCAACTGTCTAACTACGGTTCATGAGATAAAGCCTGCTGACAGACAGACGGACTGGACAAAGGGATCGAATTTCTTCTGTGTTTCGTAGTGAAATTAGAACCATCGTTACTTAAGAGATGCAAGTTGAAGGTTCGTATTCCTAGGAGACAATTAATGTTCTTCAACGCGTGTTGCTAGAGAAGTCATATTTTATTGAATGGAAAATCATGCAAATTTGAAATGTCAAATTATCTCGAATTAAAAAACAGACTATATTTTATTTTATTCTAATAAATTGCTTGCCATAATAGCAATGAAGTATTTTTCTTCTCTACACTCTTAAAATACTAAAATCACTCGGTAGGGATAAGTGTAAATATTTTTTCCACTCATCCCTACCGTAGGGATAGGTGGAAAAAAATTCCACTCTTCCCCCCCAGGGGGGATACGTTGGTAGGGACTAGTGGAACAGCCCATAAAACCTACAATGACAAATTAATTCCGTCAATGTCTGTTTTAATAATATATAAGTATCCACGCACATTTACGTGAAGCTACAATGCCTGTCAACGCTGAATTTCCGCTCGGATATATCTTGCTCAAGCGAAATTCCGTACGCGATTTCCTTGCGCCAGATTTTGGTATGATTTACCTTTAACTAAGGATATCGATCGTCTTACAACCCACCCCAGGGCTACTTGGATAATAATATGACAGAATAGTTCAAAGCAAAAGGTGCTTAATATTCACGTAATGATATTCCAGATTTTTACGATAAAGGTTTTAAGATCGAGATTCGAGGCCCGGGTCAGCCTTATTGAGCCAATGATTAATGATATGATCCTGTTAGCATTACGATGAGATTTGCAAATTTTTATGAGCTCAAAATAAGAAGAAAAATATGGCAAAAAAGCACCTATTTAAGACTTCATAAACCACGTTTAATGTGTATTGCATCAAATTATATTTTTAGTGTTCCTTAGTGATAGATTCACTCGACGCGACGATTCAAAAGCACTTTTAATAAGTTTATTTGAATAAAATAATATGAGTTTGAGTTTGAAAGAACTGAGTGTTCTTAGCTGAGATTCAACAAAATCGGGTCAGCCGATGAAGATCATCAGCTTTTTTATAGTTGATGAAATTGTACTTCAAATATTTCGGGGGTAATTTTAAGTTTTTCATTTAAACTAGTGATTATTTTCAATTTGAAAACATTAAAAAAGTATTGTCAATATCCAAGTCCTCAGCCATACCCACGCAAAAAATCACGTCGTTCCGTTACTCCGTTGGAGCGTGATTAAGGACAAACCAACAAACAAGCACATCTGCGTACTTATAATATTAGATAGTATAATAAGTATATACTTTTTTATTATTATAATTATTTACTTTGAGTTTGAAAGTAGGTAGGTGAGGTAGGTAGGAGATCTCTACTACAGAATACTTACTACTAACTACATGTCTCTATGGTCAAATATAGCTTACAACTTGTAGTATTTGTGTTTGGACTTTTAAGTGATAAAATTGCCTACAAGACTTGGGGGGGATAGAAAAAACATATAAAATGTTTGAGTACGATATCTCGTAAAGGGGGTCTAACAGGCCCCCATCTAAAATGTCCCTCAATTGATGCCCCAAGGGTAAACGAAAAGTCCTCTCTCCTAGATGGCAAAGATGTGATACGAGTAAATAGATAGAGGTGGATGACCTTTTTTGCCCACTAACTGACTGCGGCAAAATTCGTCCTTTTCCTGTTATCCGTCGCCGAATATTGATGTTACTTTTACCATCAACGTTAATGTACACTAGGTACAAAAAATCTACGTAAAAATTTCTTTTCCATGGATCCACACACAACAAAACGCCTTTCTCCTCCGATGCGCATGTTTTGTCATGTCCGATCTATGTTGTGTTTTTTTACTCTAAGCAAGGGGCAAAGTGAAAATTGCAAAATAAAAAACTCTCTCTTGTACTCTGCATCGCTCACTCACTACTCACTCACTGGCCAGCCAATAAGGAGAGTTTCATGGATGTGGTCGTGACGTTTACTTCCCGTGAATTAAAGTAAAGTAAAGTAAAGTAAATATTTATTTGGTAAAATATGGTACAGACAAGATGTTATAACGTTATTACGTACAAGCATATTTTATCGTTACCGACGTCCAAATATTGAATTAATTATAATAATATTAGCTATACAATACAAGCTTCTGTGTAATTAACTACTAAACATAAGTTTCAATCTCTTGATAACAGAAATAAATATCTTTAAAACGAATATGATATCTTTACTTAAGAATTCAAGAATTCTTGTATTGAATAAAAACAATGATCCAGAAGATATTCAAAAAGTCCTTTTTTAAATAAGGGTAGATTTAGTTCTTTTAGTTTATTTGGTAATTTATTAAAGATCCTTATGACCATACAATAACAGTTTTTACTAAACAGACTTAGCCTTTGTTGAGGCAACGAAATATTGTTTTTGTATCTTTTGCTTGTGTATGGTTGTGAGTATGTACTTAGAAATAAATTAATATTTTTAAACACAAATAATGCAGATTCATAAATGTATAGGCACGGAACTGGTAAAATCTTTTTAGATTTAAATAACGGTTTGCAAGTTTGAAGATAGTAAGCATTGCATAAAATTCTTATACATTTTTTTTGGGTTCTAAATACTGTAATCATATCGCTTGAGTTGCCCCATATAATGATACCATACCTCAATAGTGAGGAAACGTATCCATGATAGGCAGTTAATGCTGCCTCTAGAGAAACAGTTTTTCTTAATCTAGATAGCACAAATATAAATTTATTAATTTTGGTACATAACTGTAATATGTGTTCTTTCCAGTTGCACATTCTATCTATAGTTATTCCCAAAAATTTTGTTGTATTTACTTCTTCTAGTGTAAATGATTTATGGTCAATTTTCATAATTTTCTGTTTTGAATCTTTGGTTAAAAACTGCATGATGTTTGTTTTAGTTAGATTTATATTTAAATTATTTTCTTCTAACCAGTTTATTGCTTTATTTAGGGTATTAATTATTTCATTTTCAAACTCTTTATCACTTTTCTTTCCACCTTCTATAATGAGGGTGGTGTCGTCTGCAAATAAAATGCACTTTTGTTTCATGTAGTTTGGAAAGTCATTAATGTATACTAAAAATAGTAGAGGACCGAGGATAGAACCTTGCGGTACGCCATACTTATTTATTTTGAAATTTGATCGATAGGTTTTTTTTAATGTACCCTCTAAAACTTCTATTTCGACACACTGTTGCCTTGAAGATAGATAGCATTTTAACCAATCATTAGCTGTGCCTCTAATACCGTACCTCTGTAGCTTATCTAATAATATTTCATGTGACACTGAATCGAAAGCTTTAGTCATATCTAGGAAAATAGATGCAGTTGGGATTTTGTTATTTAGATTTTCTGTTATTATTTTTACAAGATTAAAGCAAGCTAAGGATGTGGAACTATTTTTTCTAAATCCAAATTGATGAGGTTCTAATAGATTGTATTTTATTAAGAAGTCATAAATTTTGTTATACATTACGCGTTCGAATATCTTTGATATAACTGGTATTAATGTGATTGGCCTATAATTATTTATGTCTAATTTATTCCCTTTTTTGTATAAAGGCTTAACTAGTGAAAATTTTAAAGAAGTCGGAAAAATGCCTTGTTCTAGTGATAAATTTATGATGTGGCATAGCGGAGTTGCTATATCTGCCGCACATATTTTCAAAACCATAGTTGTAATTTCGTCATAACCAAAAGAAGTGGTGTTTTTTAGTTTTAAAATAATTTTGTAAATATCAATAACATTGACCGGAGTTAAAAAAATGGAATGATCAAAATTAGACAAGCTATTAGTACTTTTATTATGTATTTTTTTACCATTAGATGCTAGTGGTATATTTGAAGGCAAATTTATAAAATAGTTGTTAAAGGTTTCTACAATTTCTTCAGGTTTATTAAAATTTGTATTGTTATGTTGAATTTCAACTATTTGTTGTATATTTTGGTCAGTGTTGGTTATTTGTTTTGTTATATTCCATGACGCTTTACACACATTTTTTGATTTAGAAATATATTTTGTATTGTTTATTTTATGTGAATCATCAATACATTTTTTTAAAATTTTTGTATATTTAGTATACTTTGCCTTATTATTTTTTTTATTAGTAGAACTAAAGCGGTATTGTAAGTATAATTTCCTTTTTACGATGCAACATCTTCTTATTCCTTTAGTCAACCAATTATTTTTTAAAAAGTTTTTTTTTACTTTCTTTATTCTTATTATAGGGAAACATTGATCATAAAACAATTTAAATGTGTCATAAAACAATGAAAATGCTTCATTTGTGTTTTGTTCTTCTAATACTTCGCTAAATGAAAGACATGAAATGTATTGTTTAAATTTTTTTATATTTTCTATGCTGAAGTCACGTCTTTTTTCGAACCAGAATTTTGATTTAGATCTATTAGTAATATTAATGGTACTCTGAAATGAAATTATTTGAGCTGTTTCATGATCCGACAGAGCTAAATAAAGTAAATTAGAATTTACTGCTGGTATATTGCTACATATTACGTCTAATAGAGCCATGTTACGAGTTGGTTTATCAATATGGTTTGTAATTTTATAATTTAAAAGAATAGATTGTAATTCTTGAGAATCTTTAGTGTTTTTAAGTAAATTAATATTCCAGTCTCCACATAATATGACTCTTTTGCTTCCTTTATTTGTTACTTTATTTAATAAGCTCCTTAAGTTAGCTAAAAATATACTGGTATTAGAATTTGGTGTCCTATAAATGCATATAACAATTATATTGATTGAAGTGATGTTTATCGCACAATATTCGAAGTTATAAGGTATTGGCTTCACATTCGGTTTTATAACAATGAACTCAAGATCTTTTTTTAGGAGTATGCAGACGCCACCTCTCTTTTGCTTTTCGCGGCAATAACATGTGGCAAGTCTGTAATTTTTCATGTTTAGATTAGTTGCACAACCATTTTTAATAAATGTTTCTGTTAAACAAATTATGTCAATACTGCCTACATATTGTTCTTGCTCTTCTAATGTACATTCAAGGAAGTCTTTTTTGCTTAGTACACCAGCTATATTTTGATGTAATAGAGTTATTTGTGTATTATTATTAGGCTCGAAAAAAATCAGTGTTAATATTTAAAGTGTCTGTGTTTTTTATATTTTTCGAGATTTTAGAATTCATTTTTTCAAAGAAATAGGGTATCGTACCTTGTTTTAATGTTTTTGAGTTAGTATCCGGCTGTTTTTTTGGATTTGTGGCTATTGCATTTTCTTGTAATTGCATTGATTTTTTTACGCTTTTACGAATGAAATAACTTTTATGTTTATCAATGAAGTCTTTTTTATAATTTATGTTGTCAATTTCAACATTCAGTTTGAAACAAAGGTAGTCTAAATACGAGTCAAAATGTTCATTGTATGGCCATAAACGATCTATGTCTATGTATGTACAATTTTCGTAGTTTTTACTCAATAAATTTATGTGTTGATTAAGTAAATTTACATTCAAATAATCATTATTACTGACATTAATCAAAAATACATGGAGATGCTTTAACTTAAACAACGTGTTACAAAGCTCAGACAGTAAAGTGAAGGGATTTTTATCATGCTTTCCAAATCTGAAAATAACAATATCATTTTCATTTAGGTCCTTTGTAAAATCATCACTAGTTGACAATATGGAGGAAGCTGTTGCGGAGGGTTTAGTTATTAATGTTACAGTGTAGATATCATTCCACTTATTTTTTCTCGCAGTTTTCATAGTAATAGCTAGATTTCTAATCTGTTCGTCTCCCATAATTAATATTTTCGAATTAGGTTTAGAGTAATAATTGTTCGATTTTTTGTTCGTTGTTGGACTGGTCGCGACATCTGTTGTCGATCCTTGAGCATTATATGAAATATTTTCTGTCAAATTTCTGGGTTGAGGTTCGGAGTTAGAAGTGGGCGATATTTTGGTAGTTTTCGTACTGCTAGTGACATCTATTGTCGATCTATGAGGTTTAGATGAAATATTTTTTTCAATACACTTGTTTAATACCTCTGGTTCATTTCTTGGTTGAGGTGTTTGTATTATTGTGTTATATTCAGAGTGCTTGTTTGTAGAAAATTCCTGTGTTAGTTTGTTACCTTTCTTGGTTTCTTGTAGGGAAAAATCCAGTCTTTTTTTGTAAGAACTCTTAGTTTTTTCTTTTAAATTGTTTGACGAAGAACTACTTATGTTTTTCAAGTTCATATTACTATTTAGTTCATATTTCGAGAGTAATTTTTTTAAATTGTTGTTTTCGTTCGTAATCTTTTCGATTTTAATTTCAGCTGATTCAAACTTTATTTGTAATCTTTTAAGCTCATTTTCTAGCTCATTTATTCTATCACAGTTTTTTATATTCAGTTTAGGACAGCTTCTGGTGATTTTGGTGTTTGGAGATGAAATGTATGAGTCCTCACTCATCAGCGATTGAAAAGAGTTATCAGTTGATACATTTACTGTAAATTTATTTCTTAAAGTTACATTTCCAATACTTGTCGGTGATAAAACGAACGATGATGGCAGCGATGGAGTAACATCAGTGGTTGAACATAGTAGTTCTCCTGTTTGTGGGGTTGGCGTCATACAATTTTCTTGTTTATGCATGCAGTTTTTGCATTTCCAGCTGGATTTTTTTTCATTACTCATAATAAGATATTTTTGAGGTGGCAAGTCCGTGCATGGGAGATGATATGATGCCTTACATGGCGAACATGTTATATTTTCTTTTAGACCAGGGTAGAAGCCTTTAAAAATAATAAAAAGTGAAAAAAAATAATAGTAGGATGAAACCCATTAGAAAAGGAGGGGAATATTATAAAAATGAAAGGAAAAATAATTTACGGGCGATCCGAGGTCGGGAAGGGGATGGGGGGGGGGGTTTAAGGGTAAAAAACGGTTTTTCTCGATTTCCGGCAAAACTAAAAGTCCTATCGAAAAAAGTCAAATGGCAAAGTTGTAGGTAATAAAAAGATCTAAAACTTTTGTATTTACACTTTTTTCACATAACCTCAAAATTTATGTGAAAAATTCAAAAAACCAAGTTTTTGATTTTTTATTTTTATCTTATACAAATAATTTTTTTTTTCAACGAAATTTGGTGAAAACTTACCTTTTTATGTCCCAAATACGCTGTAATTTATTTGAGTAAAAATATTTATTATTTCACCTTATTTTGAATTAATATCGAAAAAACAACCTAATTTTCAATCGAAAATTCACCCGTCAAAATATCAGCTTTTTTCAAAAAGTTGGTATGTTTTCTGTTCGTTGAAATCTCTACTTTCTGATGGTGAAAAAAAAAATATATGTTACTATAGTAAATCTTCTCAGAAAATGCAAAAATCGAAAATCGAAAACTCGAATTCGAAATTTTTTTTTTTATTATTATAAATCATTTTGAGCTATTTATTAAAATTTACACTTTAATTACTCGCAAAACGTTAGATTACATGTTAAATTGATAAAAAAAAATTGCAAATCAAAATATACTACTATAATTAACAAACAAATAAGTTAATAAAATTAATATTTATGTAATCTAACGTTTCTCGAGTAATTAAAGTGTAAATTTTAATAAATAGCTCAAAATTATTTATAATAATTTAAAAAAAAATTTCGAATTCGAGTTTTCGATTTTCGATTTTTGCATTTTCTGAGAAGATTTACTACAGTAACATATATTTTTTTTTTCACCATCGGAAAGTAGAGATTTCAACGAACAGAAAACATACCAACTTTTTGAAAAAAGCTGATATTTTGACGGGTGAATTTTCGATTGAAAATTAGGGTGCTTTTTCGATATTAATTCAAAATAAGGTGAAAAAGTAAATATTTTTACTCAAATAAATTACAGCGTATTTGGGACATAAAAAGCTAAGTTTTCACCAAATTTCGTTAAAAAAAAAAAATTATTTGTAAAAGATAAAAATAAAAAATCAAAAACTTGGTTTTTTGAATTTTTCACATAAATTTTGAGGTTATGTGAAAAAAGTGTAAATACAAAAGTTTTAGATCTTTTTATTACCTACAACTTTGCCATTTGACTTATTTCGATAGGACTTTTAGTTTTGCCGGAAATCGAGAAAAACCGTTTTTTTACCCTTAAAACCCCCCCCCCCATCCCCTTCCCGACCTCAGATCGCCCGTAAATTATTTTTCCTTTCATTTTTATAATATTCCCCTCCTTTTCTAATGGGTTTCATCCTACTATTATTTTTTTTGGTTTTAAAAATTATCGACCCTGGTCTATTTGTCGAGTATTTTATTTAAACATTTTTTACAGTTTGGCGCCATCTTACCAAAGTTAATTTCTTAAACAATTAAATACTAGTAGGTACTCATAAAAGCTTCATAAATTATAGGTACATTATTCTGAGTCAAACTGAGATTCGAACCCGGTGAGAAGATAGTCCACCATGCGTAGAAAGTTGGTCTCTAATCCAACTGCGCCATGGACGCTGTTTTAAGTCCGCTTGAATTTGTCGTAGGTATGGTATTTGTTATTGTGACGTCACATCAAATATAGTGTTTTGTCCACTTAAAATCACTTAAAATCACTTTTAATATTTTTTATATATTAATTTTACACTTTCACATTGTTATTTGTTTTGTTTCGTATTTTTGTTGACTATTAATTATTAATGTGCTCGAAGTATGACATGGATGTTTACAAGTTTATAGGTTAGCGATCAAGTGTAGCTGAATGTCAATAGATGGCGTAGAATAAACTAATTTTAATGCAGTTATGTAGATGGCGATAATTTTCCTATTAATCGTTAATTTTTAAATCATTTTTTAAGCGTCACTATTTCACATAATTTTAATGTTTCAGTAATAAATTTAACTTATCACAATAAATTCTTAAATATAGTATTTATAACACTTATTTACTTATCTTTAAACACTGTTATTGTATTTTATTAATTTGTTTTGAAAGTTTTAAATGTTTATGTTAGCATTTTTGACACTGATCACTTTTTTATGAATTTATACACATTTACTTGTTTTTACTCGAAGATAACAATCATGCACAAAGTTTAAACTATAAAGTATCTAAGAAAATTGGATTTACTTAGAAAAGCTCACTTAAACTATTTTTTTGAATTTAATAATGCGGAGCTATACGCGACGGTAGCGCCACCAAACGCCGCAGTCTTTAAGACTAGTCCGTCAAAAAAAAAAACTTAACTGGCGCGCTGGCCGAAATTGGAACTAATTTTTATCCCTACTAAATTTTTGTTATTATTTTATTTTTAATTATGAACTCCATAAACAGATCGAATTATTTGTTTGATTTCCTTACACAATCAGGGGGCACGTCTTTAACTATATAGGTATTCATTCATTCATTCATTCATTCATTCACGTGGCTTCACTGCAATGTAATTCAACGACAGACCAACAAACAAATAATACCAAGTGCAGACACTTATAAACACTTTTCCTTCTTGAAGGACACTTTAAAGTTAAACAAAATTTTCACAAAATGTATTCAGTCGCTTATGATCGTTTTCAATAGCGAATGTTGAAAAATGCAAGTCAATTTTATTCATTTTATTATTCTATTCTTCGTCCTTGGTCGCGTTTCCGTCGTGTACCTTAAACGATTGTATAAATATGATAATTTGAAATGCAATAGAGCGCTCTCGAATGTCGGGACAAAGGATTTAGTAGCATCTGCTACTTTGTATATAAAAAAGTATTATTCATAGGCAACGGTCCAGACGATCAATAAATATCGTGGTATTTGTGATCCCGTCGATATAAACACTAGGTAATAGGACAAAACATCT
Organism: Erebia ligea; assembly: GCA_917051295.2. Taxonomy (NCBI): domain Eukaryota; kingdom Metazoa; phylum Arthropoda; class Insecta; order Lepidoptera; family Nymphalidae; genus Erebia; species Erebia ligea. Next base: position 9,763,698 of record OU785241.1, read on the forward strand.
TATTACTACTATATTCCATACTAATATTATAAAAGTGAAACTGTGTCTGTCTGCTACGCTTTCACGGCCCATCTATTCAACCGATTTTAATAAAATTTGGTATAACGGTAGGTTACATTCCGGGGAAGCACATTGGCTACTTTTTATCCCGGAAAATTAAGGAGTTCCCCCAGGAATAAAAAAACTAAATCCACGCGGACGAAGTCGCAGGCATAATCTAGTATATGTTTACCTCAGAGAACAAAGGTTATCATTGTTTTTTACTCCTACGCGTAAATTCAAATGGGCAAAAGCTAGTGTTATATTTTATTTTTGTCGATCTTCATTTCCACTGTTCTGTCGTGTGATAGTGAATTTAAGCTATGAAATAATTTTTTCATCATACCTATTCGAAAAACGCATATTGGCTTCAGAGGATAGCGGGAGCAAAGTGTAACTTGTAGGGCCATAGGACTTTTCATTCCTCTCTTCTGATTGGTCCGAAGTCACGTCATCAATTTGTTGATCGGATATACGACTTTGCATTTCTCTGTTCTGATTGGTCCGAAGTCACGTGATCAATTTGTTGATCGGATATACGTCTTTACATTTTATTTAAACTTTAAATATACGTCTAAATAATGTCTATACAATTACATAGAAGGTTGATAGGAGTATCTTCTGATTGGTGCTTAAACGTATAGGTAATGTCCATACATAGTAGGTTGATACTCCTAGCTTTTTCTCATACGTAATGATGAAAAATAGTGTGTGTCACTCGGGGCCAAATTTTTTGTTCTCGGTCGGCGTATTTTGAATTCCTCGCTACGCTCAGGATTCTACTTTAGAACCCCTCGCTACGCTCGGGATTCTACTATAGAATCCTTCACTTCGCTCTGAATTCAAAATAGCGCCCTCGGGGAACAAAAATTTTCTTTGGCCCCATGTAACACAAATAACTATATTAGAGCAAAAGAGTTTTACAACAAATATCCATTTTCATTAATCTGTTACTGATTACTGACAGTCACAAAATTTTAGACATGGAATAATTTTATACGATTAACCCAGCAACAAAAAGTCCCTAGTTTATTCTTCCTACTAATTGCGAAAGATATTATAATAGGTATATATAAGAAAACAGTTTGATACCGAATAATAAAAGAATCTTGTCCGTAGCTAAAGTTTGTAAAAGGCCCTTATGAAACTTATCGCGAAACTTGGAAACACTTTTTCACTGCCAATTTCCAACAGATAGATTTTCTTTGAAAGTAAGTGAGACATAAATTGCCTGTTGTTTTTCTGTTACACGTTGTATGAAATTTGTTCTATAAAATTTTTAGTTATTTTGTAAAAGTTTGTTGTTCGTGACATAACACTCAGCTCAAATAGGAGTACTACGAAATCCTGAATCCAGAAAGATGTTAAGGAAACATTGATTCTAATAGTGCTAGTAATAAGCTTTTATTATTGTCATCGGCCGTCCTCGTGACGAAGTTATGTTTGTTCCATGGAACTAATGATGCACCCAGTAGAAGCTTATTACTACAATGGTTTAATGATATCAACCATTTTCATGGTCTCCTATAAAAGTTAGGTAAAACACAATTTTTCTAAAAAAAAAACTGTTTACCCGACCTCGGAAAAGTCCTAGTTTATATTTCAGATTGGCTGACGGACCGTTGGCTAGAGTGGTCGCACTGTGGCGAGCGAGTACGCGATGCCGACCTAATTTTTCTGTTTATTTTGTAAAAATAAAAAGTAATAATGGCGCAATCAAAGCGCTCAGATACTGTTGTTGTGAACGAGTGTCTTGCTTTCGTGCAAAACAAGATCGACGTAATGGATGAGGTGAGCCTGGGGCAAATCTGTACGTCGAGTTTCACGGAGGCTGATATTTCAACAGCAAAGAAGATTTTGGCCGAAACCGCCGTGACCACCATACGCTTGGCAACAAGGCAGAAGGATGGACGTGGCCTAAAGGACCTTCAGGACATCATTAGAGTGCTGAAGCAAACTGATCCAGACGATGTTCCGACGTATGTGGTGCAGGATCTCAACAAGCTGCCGCCTGTGACATTCGACCATGTGGATGTTACCCGGCTGCTTAAGGACATCCAATTGTTGAGAGCTGACATGGCTAGTGTTAAGAATCAGTTGCAAATTTCAGAGCAAACTGTTTCGACGCTAAGCAAGGAATTGGCCGACTTACGCCAGAAAGTTGCTGACAAGAACAATACGCCGTCGCCGTCACAAAATGTGAACACGAGGCGCGGCGGTAATTTACACATGGATCCAATTTCGCCACTCTGCAGTGAGGCATTTAATTCACCTAAGGAATCGCTTAAGGTTGTTGACCGCGCTAATAAACCAGTTTGTGTGGAAACAATAGCGAAGCCTACGACAACAACTGCTATTATTTCGAAACAGCAGCAAAGAACGTATGCTGACGCATCCCGAAAGCAGACGGTTCGAGAAAACTCTTCACATCCATCAGCTGCACCGACCGCTACTCAAATCTCAGCGGATAAAAAATGCGACGCAGATGGTTTTACACTAGTGGAGAAGAAAAAGCGAAGACCGACGCGAACTCGAAATATTCGTGGTACAGCGCCAACGACAAATACCATCTTGAAAGCGGCGGTACCTAACATTATGATTTATGTTTCCCGCATAAATTCAGAGACGTCCAAGGCTGATATTATACGGTACATTCTGGACACGTATAAAACTCGCCATGGAGCAGCTGCAGAAGGTTCACGAGGATCGCAGATGACAGAAGTGCAGCTGACCCTGGACAAACTGAAGTCCAGTAGGACAACCTACTTCAGCTCGTATGTCCTTACTGTTCCGGCTTCGTGCAAAGACGTGTTCCTCAGTTCAGACTTTTGGCCTGAGGGCATAGTTTACCGTCGCTTCAGGGAAGCCAGATCCAGAATCCCTACAGTTTTATAATTATATTTTCATATTTATGTATTTAGTTTATGTTAAGAATTTTTTATTTTGTATGTTATATTATGTTTATATTTCTATGGGCCTAGATGCCTGATTTAAACAAATAAATAAATAAAAAAAAAATATTAATTCTGGTAGTCACCCAAACATTCGATTAAATGTGATGCCCTTCCACTAAGGTTGTTACATTGATATAGGATTTTAGTAATGGGGTGTTACCACCTTTTGCAGACAGTGCCCGTATTCAGTAGGCAAGAAATGTCCCGCGACACATGCACCTAGAGATATCGGGTGACGTTGAGCGATTTTGTTTTGTCTGACGTCGCTTAGATTCATCTTGCTTATTGTTGCCTGTTGCCAGACTTATCGTGCGATGTCGGGCGAAGATGTTTGACGTCGCCAGACATCTCTACACGTTGTCTTTGGTGAGCGACAGAAGCGACGCGATACGACGCCATAGGAAATGACAAACTTGTCTACGCAACAACGTAGGCCACGTGAATGGTCAGCTACTGTTTGATACTGTCGCGTCGCGTCGTATCAAGTCGCGGAGTCGCGTTTGTCGCTCACATAGGACAACGGAATACAACACGTGTTGCGGGACATTTGTTACGAATACGAGGCTTTACAAGCTTAATCTGTAATTTGGCCATGAGGAACAGAACTTCAGTAGAAGCGCTTTTTGGGAAATGCTTCTGAAAATAATGCCTAACGATTAAAGAATTTAAGTTCACCTGTGGCGGCGCAAGGATATTCATAGTGTACTCGATCTCTTGGTGAAGATCAGCGGATTCCAGGAGGCCCTTCAACACCACGTGGCCGATGAGGTCGTGCCGACTGAAGCGGTCGAAGTCATACACCGAGAACTGTAGGTAACGCTGCCGTAGCTCTTCGTATGGGACACTAAAGAAATAGACAAAATTGATTATTTTCTATTAGAAAAGTTAATAGGTATGCACGTACTTTACCTAAATTAAGGCCCGATTGCAGTTACGCCAGATTATCCTTTAAACCCAGAGTTAGCTACTACTCTGACAGACTTTGTATAAAACTTCTGTCAAAATTTCAAATTTATTCCACGGTAGTAATCAATCAGTCGTTTATTTGCAAGAATAAGTAAATGTAATAAGTCAATGTTTATTCCTGGGCGTATTTGCAAGCGGGGCTAAGTAATTTAAGATACGTAAAGCCGTTTCTGCGATAAAGGGCGTTGACAGACAGACAACAAAGTGATTCTTTAGAGCCTAGGCCAAATAGGGATTCCGTTTTTCCACTATGTGGTTCGGAACCCTGAAAAATTATTATACTATCTTTGATTACAGCATTCATAAAAAATAGCCTACCATAAAGGTTTGATTTAGTGGCGAGTGTAAAAAAATATGCGGCATAAAGGGCCGTATCTTTTGCAGCTACAAGGGACCGTAGACCTAAGTCATTCATATTAATTTCAACTTGATACCTCCATGTGTTCCCGAGAAAAAATAAGACAGACGAGGTTGACAGACGGACAGACAGATGGACAACGAAGTGATCCTATCAGGGTTCCTTTTCTCATATTGGGGTACGGAACCTTTAAAAAAACAAATATCTCACAGCTAAATAGCGAAGTGCAAATCTTTCGACGAACGACGAGTATTAACTTCGACATTTCATACTTAAGATTTTAATTGAAGGTAATTTCATTTGTCTTGATTATTCTAGAAAATATGCTGCATCTTGATTGCGGAACTTTGAACAGTTGCTTAGTGTAACTGTTCAAAGTTCCGAGTGCAAGTTGAAGTGCAAAGTTCAAACTTCGAAAATGATGTCATTCATTATCTTTTGAACCCCCGACGCCGAAAGAAGGGTGTTATAAATTTTACGTTTTTATCCATCTGTGTGTCTGTCTCTGTCAATGGCATCGTAGCTCCTAAACGGATGAACCGATTTTAATTTGTTTTTGGAACGAAGTTCCTTATGGGACGATGCGGAAGGGTATCCTAGCCGGCAAATGCGATGTCATTTTAGTTTAGTTTAGATAATAATATGATGTACAATAGAATTGCCCTGATTGACATCCAAACTAAACGTGTATGCACAGCTCAATCGGTTGGGCATAACTGTTTTAAAATTCAGTTGCAAGATTTGTCCTAAACAGACATTGCAAGTTAAATAAAAGCTTGTAAGAGGGACGAGTGGCCAAGTTGCGAAGACGCATATCAGTCGATTGCGATTGTTAAGCTACGTTGACCCGAGTCGGTAACTGGATGGGTCACCGCATTTGGTAGTCTGAATTTGGCCCTTTCGTTTCCTGCGTGCCGCAGAGAGCACGTTAAGCCGTCGGTCCCGGTTATTATCACTAACATCTGATAATAATCGCTATTAACCTAAGAGTTGATGGAGTCGTATGCGGATGGACCTGAGAACCCACCGCATAATTATCCCAAGAAAACCGCTCCTATTATGTGATTAATGGAATGGGGTCACGACCCTCAGCAATGAGGAAAACGAAAGCTTGTAAAAATGAACGAATGCGACGCAAAGAGAGCTGATATATAACTAACTACCTGAACAAGAAGGTTTCATTGAACACAGGGTTGAGATTCTTGCGGTGCACCTTGGTCTGGAACTTCTTCTTGCGATCTGGTAGAAGGAAGACCTTGATGTAAGGGTCGCTGCTGCCAGATACATCCTTGATGGGTAAGTCGCGGGCTTCAAATATCTGGTTAACAAAAGAAAATGTAGATATAGTAGACACATTTTACTGAAAATAAAAAGTTGTTAGGCTTTAGCCTATTTTCAGTAAAATTTTCAGTAAAATTCAGTAACTCAACTCATGCTGGGGTCATACTTACATCGCTTAAGGCCGTATTATTTTAATATTGTTGACATTCGTATTTTAGAATTATAATCCTTATTTGAGGGTCGTCAAGGTACATGACATAAATCTGTCATTTTGGAATAACACTGCTTCAAGCGATTGTAGTTACCCCCTTTAGAGAGTGTGGCATTCTATTAAATGTAGTACGCAAATGGTCCGTGGCGCCTCACTCACACTCTCGATCTCTCATCGGTGGCGAGCAGACGTTACCGTCAATTTGTGTACCTACTTACTGATAAACAAGTGTTTTTATTTAAAACCTAAAGCTTAGATAAGTGGACATCACATTGGCGACGAGTAAAAGCGCAGTAAGTAAATTTCGCTCTAACTATCACATGGATAAAAAAATACCTGCTAGCAGAAATTGGTCAGCAACAATTTGAAATTTCGCAAAATCTTATGAAAAGAAGAGGAATAGATAAGTTACGGTATACATGCCAAAACCTGTGAATTTACGTTTCCTTTCTTCTAAATTTTATTAAACTTTATTGTTTTTTTAGTATTTGAGTGTATTGTTTGCCGGTACCTAACTATGGGCGAACAGCACCGGCGATTGGTCGGTGGATGTGCCGCGTAGTTAAATAAATGTAATTACATCGATAATTACATTAACTCGTAAACAATACCGTGTATTGGTATCTAGTTACGAAATTTTACTTTAATCTAATACAGTACTCAGAAATGCATCGTTGACCAAATCTGTTTGCAAAATTATTCTACGTAGGTAGGTATGCCACGTACTAACCTACCTATCGAAATACAATTCGATACATAAACAAAAGTTCCAACGTACATAATATTATGTATTATTAATACTATCGTTAATTACCCGTTTTAACAAAGTACCACTTCAATAACTTTGAAGCCATTTAATTATGTTATTGTTAAAACTGAATAATAATTCAGGTATACCTGTCGAAATATATTCAATTAATAAACAAAAGTTCCAACGAACATAACATTATTGTTAATACTATCGTTAATTACCTGTTTTAACGAAGTACCACTTCAATAACCTTGAAGTCATGTAATTATGTTATCGTTAAAACTAAATAATAATGTGGGTACATCATAAAATATGAGTCGAATTTCGGCGGATCGAATGTACTTTGCACTGTCTATCGTTATCCATGAAAATTCATCGGGAATAAAATATCCTATGATTGTGACTCATTGACTGACTGCTCAGACTGTTTTAATACCAAGTGACATGGAACACATTTCACGTGCAGCAAACATTTTCATAAGGAACAACTGCTATTTTCACCAAAGTAGCAGTGAATGATATGAAATTAACAATGAAATTATTCACCATTAATTCATGGCAATGAATTCATGTGAATTAAGAAGTATCGCATTCATAAATAACAATAGTTGATTTTAATCATAATAGAGTGATAATCAATTCAATATTACTTGTACTTACAACTATTTTCTCAAAATTTAGATATATATTGTTATTATTAACCCTTAATTATTTTGGTATTTGACAAATTAATTAAATTAGTTAATTTAATGAATGCTATTTAATGAATCGATCTAGAAATTCCCTCTCCCTTATTTGGAGATCGTCCAACATGTTCCAATCACAAGTCCCAACACTAGCACCATTCCACTGTGAGGGTGATCCAATCTTTGTGTTTTAGGGCTGATTTTTCAATCGTCAGATAAAGTTTATCGAAGGAATAAATTTGCCGTTTTGACAGGTTTTGTATTGAAAATCTGCTAAAACGTCAAATTTATTCCTTCGATAAAATTTATCTGACGATTGAAAAATTAGCCCTTAGAAATATACTTCATAGCAAGAAGTATATTCCGGAGGTAAGTCACTACAAGATATATGTATATATATATTTAAATATATATATTACAAGATATATATATATATATTTCAACATCCCCGGAACTTACGTGATTAATTCTGACACGACTGACGTTTATAATATCGCAATAAAAATTGGACGAGTATTTTTCCCCTAAGCAAATTTATTTAAGTGACCGGCATCGGTCGATGAAACAAGAATCAGACGAAAGGTTTAATAAAGTCTTGATTCGTCTGCTAAGACGACAAAGCTCAAAGTGCAACTTTGTTTAGGAAGATGAACAATCTAAAATATAATCATAACAGATACTTACCCTCTAGAAACTGTTGAACAAGGGTAAACGAGTTCCACGATAGACAGAGCACAAACACAACTAGTTACCAGCCTTGATAAAATTGAGGTTAAACCCACCAAATTACATACCCAAAAAGAGGTTGATCTCTGAAGCCGATGTGGTAGTAAAAATCATAAAAGTAATAGTAGTTTCTGCCCTGCAATTAGTGCTTTTTGCCTTAAATGTGGTTTCAGAAGACACTAACACTGTTTCCACAAACACTGAAAACAAGGGCCAATAAAAGACAAAGTTCCAACCTCTTGGTCAAGAAAATTATAGAACTCAAAACCGGAGTGGAGACACTCTAAAACGACCCCCAAAAAATAAAGAGCCTACATCTGTTGATTATATTTTCCTCATCGATGACGATGCAACAATAGATTGTCAGGTAGGTGGAGTTGACATCAAGTGATCATTGATTCTGGTGGTATCAATGATACAACTTGGCAACGCATGAAACAATCTGAAGTTATTGTCCAACCAACAAATAGCTTCAGACAAAACTTCCATGGCTTATAAGGCTAAAGATCCTCTAAGCGTGGTAGGTTCATTTGACGCTGAAGTCAAATGAACCTGAGGTTCGGTTTGGTTTTAAGTCATAAATACAAAGTTTATACCATTGATAATACGTTGAGAAATATTTTTGGCAAAGAGACTTCCATTTTCCTCAATGTGCAAAAACTAGGTTTTGTTGTCAAATCAATGGAAAAACAATTTCCCAAATTAAAAATAATATTTAATTGGTGATTTTTATAGACAAGACAGTTTTTCCAGTCTGTTAACTTTATAGGCGAGTCTTAAATAGGTAAATAAATAATAAAATAGACGAACATGTAAAATGGACGTCATTGAACCAGTAAATAAGCCATCTTCTTGAGTTTATACGATGGTACCGGTTCTAAAGCCCGAAGTTGACATTCGTATTTGTTTAGTTATGCGTGCTGCTAACAAAGCCATTAGAGAAAATCATCCCTTGCCCACCATGGAGCAACTGAGATACCCAAGGATCATTTTGGGCGTAGTCTTGTACCACCACCACCAACCACCACTACAGCCCATTAACGTCCCACAGCTGGGCACAGGCTTCCACTCTCATAGGAGAGAAGGAATTAGAGCTTAGACCCACCATGCTGCAGTCTTGTACACTTTATCATAAAAAGAGGAAAATACATAGATTTTATAAAAATAAATAAATAACTTGCAAAAATAAAATCTATTTTAAGTTTATGATATGTTTCCAAGATGGCGGTTTTCAACCGTAGGGGAGGCAGCAGTACCTGGCGCGAAATGTGTCAAATGTCATTTCTGAAAAGCCGTAGCATAGTGTGTGTTCCGTTATAAGCACTGCGAGCACTGGCAGTGCTCTTTACTGGGGACTTTCAGTGCTCTCAGTGTATTTCGGAACGCACCCGTAATACCGTGATATTTTTCTTTCATTCAACATCAGCAGGGCGATTATGTAGCCTGCAACAAACATTGCTACAGTATCAATTGTTGTGGTTGACTGAATTTATGGTATTCTTGCTGCGTCAATGGATTATGTCCAATAGTGGAAGAGTGTTAACCAATCAGAGGTGATTGCGATCGTTACACTGTGGCTGTCATTTTAGCCGATCGCCAAGCAGTGCCGATTAAGGACATTCATTATATTTGACACTTGACAGAAAACGTCAAAAATATGAATCCGCCATTGTCACACACTCATGTTTAGTGTTGCTAATCGTTTAAAAATTAAACTGAAATTAGGACGAATTGGGGGATTTAAACAATCAAAGCTGGTTTAATATTCTATTTTCTTAAATTTCACTACTGGTAGCTACCAGACCAGTCCCACGGCCATACAAATCTGGACCGTCTCATTTTTCTCATAATTGGATATTTCGAACCACAGTTTCGAACGATTTATTTAGAACGGTTTTCATCAAGTTGGTCTTGAAGGAATATAAGATACATAACTTACAACGGTCTTAACTAGCAAAGGGCTTTACCGCTACAAAAAGTTATTGTTCGGAATATCGTATAAATCGCATTTATATTTGCTGATTGTGGGTAAGTAAATAATAAGTTGTTACAAATAAAATGTAGTATAGTTCCGAGCCACAATCTGCCAATCACATGGCGTGCAAATTAATTATTAAATTATGTACGTCCTATCAAAATATGAATAGTACATGCTTAACAATCCTCATCGATCTAGAAATCATTATTGTCCAAATAATAAAAAAATATATATAATAAAAATAAATAATTTGTAAAGCTGTTTGTCAAATTATAAAAAATTACAATTAAAATAAACATTACTGAACCTAAGAAATAAATGTTATATTACTGCCTCAGGTCTCAGGAATAATGTTAGCGGGTTAGTAACCAATCTGTTGTCGTAGTTTTGAATTTTGCAATGGTAAGTCAATTAGATCTTTTGACAACTTATTATAAATTTCAATTGCCATACTATTAACATTCTTCTTATACAGTGCCAACCTACCATTAGCTAAACCAATGTATTTCCCCGCCTGCTGTCTTTCTCGTGTTTAAAAAGTGTTCGTGTCTCCAAAAGTTTTAATGTAATGGTTGTATGTTTTTACAAATATGCAGATTTCTTTAATATAATATATACAAGGTAGATTCGGGATATTAAATCAAATCAAATATTTATTTTAAAGTAGACTTTTAGCTGTCTTTAAAGTGGTTTTGAATAGTCGAGTGAATCTACAATTGGATAAATGGGGTTTGCACTATCCACTCCACTTATTGCTTTAACACACTTTTTGTGAGATTTAAATGCTTTCTCGAAATCTGTCGAGTTACCCCACAGTATAAGATCATAGTACAGATTACAGATGACCATAGATTTATCAATCCGCTGTTAAGCGCAAGCGAGACCAATACAGATGACATACCCATGATAGTCAGTAAAGCTGACACATGCTCATGATAGGCACTCAATGATGCATGCCTCTCGCAATGAGATCGGACTTATCCGTGGTTAGGTAAAAATAATTTTTACAAATTGCATCTAAGTATGTGCGGTTTCCAATTTAATTCTATATGGTCCTTAAAATTTAATATTTTCAAATTTCTATTGGACAGTGATCATAAAATTTTGTATTCAGAGAAGGATGTTTTGAGTTGGTTGTTTCATATTGTATAAATTAAGTTTTGTCAATATAAATATGTAAGTTATTTTCATTTAATCATGCAATTATATTATTAATGTCTGTTTCAAATTTGGATTTGTCATTGCATTTTATTGTAATCGTCGTATCGTGAGCAAATAAAATGACAAAATACCTCTTTTGAGAAACTGAAATACTTAATAACGATGGTTCAGAAATAAGACACAGATATAAAATCTAAAAAAAAAAAAAAGGAAATAGGAATTGGAGATTGGCAACAAGATCTGTGTAAAGTACATGGTACAAGAAATAAATTAGTTTCAGAATTTAACCCATCAGAGATAATTATAAAGAATGACGAAATTGGTCAAAAGTACAGGAGGAATATTGTACACCTGAAAAAGTTGAAGGTAAAGGGAAGGTCGTCGACCATGAAGAAGGATCAGATAAAGAAGTTAGTTTGACATATTGATTTCGGTTTAAATATTATTTGGTGTATATAAATATTGTATTTAAATATAATTTAATTTTTATAAAAGGAAAGAGATGTGGCATTCTATTAAATGTAGTACGCAAATGGTCCGTGGCGCCTCACTCACACTCTCGATCTCTCATCGGTGGCGAGCAGACGTTACCGTCAATTTGTGTACCTACTTACTGATAAACAAGTGTTTTTATTTAAAACCTAAAGCTTAGATAAGTGGACATCACAGAGAGTAAAATATTTTTTCATCCCATGTATTCGAAAAGGACGACTTGGTTCGCCTTTATGTGCGCCCAAAGGTGGTGTTTTCTATAAGAAACTTTTAGCGGGCAGTAATGAGTTTTTAATCCTCTTTATACTCGTAAGTGCGCCGCAATTATCTTTGCCGCGCACTTATTGAATTTGGAACATCAGTGTTCAGCGCCAACGCAAATTGACGACCTCCGTGGCGCAGTGTTGAGCGCTGCTGTCTTAACGTGCGGAGGTCCAGGGTTCGATCCCCGGCAGGGTCAATTTAGGAATTTATAATTTCTGAATTTTAACTAACGAAAGGGCTATATGGATATATATATTTAAAAAAAAAAAAAAAAAAAAAAAAAAAAAAAAAAAAAAAAAAAAAATATATATATATATATATATATAATTATAATTAAATAAATATTATTATAAAGGCGAAAGTTTGGATGGATGATGATCCGAAAAGATTATAGTCTGGAAATAGCACATATGCTTTTTATCCCGGGAAATTAGAGTTCCCGCGGGAACCAAATTTTCTCATACAGGGTGATGAAAAGTAGAGTGTATCATTCGGGCGCAAATATATTTTTGGCTCGGGCGACGTACTTTGAATCCCTCGCTACGTTCAGGATTCTACTAAAGAATCCCTCGCTACGCTCAGGATTCTACTCTAGAATCCCTCACTTCGTTCTGGATTCAAAAAAGCGCCCTCGCCGTAAAAATATTATTTTGCTCCCTTATAATACAATCTACTATTTCATCCCATGTATTCGAAAAGGACGACTTGGTTCGCCTTTATGTGCGCCCAAAGATGGTGTTTTCTATAAGAAACTTTTAGCGGGCAGTAATGAGTTTTGAATCCTCTTTATACTCGTAAGTGCGCCGCAATTATCTTTGCCGCGCACTTATTGAATTTGGAACATCTTAGTGTTCAGCGCCGAACAAATTGACGACCTCCGTGGCGCAGTGTTGAGCGCTGTTGTCTTAACGTGCGGAGGTCCCGGGTTCGATCCCCGGCACGGTCAATTTAGGAATTTATAATTTCTGAATTTTAACTAACGAAAGGGCTATATGGATGTATATATTTAAAAAAAAAAAAAAAAAAAAATTATAATTAATAATTAATTATTAAATATTATTATAAAGGCGAAAGTTTGGATGGATGTGTGGATGTATGGATGTATGGATGTGTGTTACTCAATTACGCCCGAACGGCTGAACGGATCTGTATAAAATTTGGCACAGAGATAGATTTTAAAAAAAAAAAAAATTATAGTCTGGAAATAGCACATATGCTTTTTATCCCGGGAAATTAAAGAGTTCCCGCGGGAACCAAATTTTCTCATACAGGGTGATGAAAAGTAGAGTGTATCATTCGGGCGCAAATATATTTTTGGCTCGGGCGACGTACTTTGAATCCCTCGCTACGTTCAGGATTCTACTAAAGAATCCCTCCCTACGCTCGGGATTCTACTCTAGAATCCCTCACTTCGTTCTGGATTCAAAAAAGCGCCCTCGCCGTAAAAATATTATTTTGCTCCCTTATAATACAATCTACTATTCAAACCTTAAACCGGTCGATTAGAATCACGAAATTTTGGAAATTAGTTTTCTTTATTATAACGTACTCGTAGCCGTGAGCATCTAAAAGGGATTTATACCATTTAAATAGTTATTATTGGTTTATTTTTATTATTGGTAGCAAGCTTAAAGTTAAGATCATTAAATAACTGTTTCCTGAATAAACTGGACAAGATAGAATAAATCTGGCGAGTCTATTATGTGGTGGTTGGTAAATCTTCAGCTTATTTTTGTCCATCTAGTTTATCCTGACAAAGTGAGGCAAAACTGAATAATTCAGAAGAGAACAAGTCATAAAAAACATAAATAATTCCGCTATATCATTTTATGGTCCCTTTCAATCTATTTGATACCTAGACTCCAAACGTAGAAGATAATAAATGTCTATTCGGGCCAAGCCACCAATGCACTGTTATTTAAACTTCAATAAAAGTTACTTGAATAAATACTTCTTGCTTTGTGGCATCAGTCTTTGAAAGTAAGTATAATCTATAATATAACATTAAGTTATACAAAGCTAATATCTATGATCATAAATCCGTTTATAGTATAGACTAGGGGCCGACACACACAGATGGAGACGAAGTCTAGTTATTTTGATATCTCTTAAACTGAGAAGAAGAGAGACGCCGAATCAAACCGTAGTTTAGCTTGTTATCAATAAATTCGGTGCAAGCCTAACCTCCGCTTTTATCTGCAGGTATGTTTTACGCTAACTTAAGGAGCATAACCCACTACGGACAAAAGAAAAAATCTGACATAAATCCGCGCGTAACTTTTTATGGAACTACACAGAACGGGAAGGTCGAAACGTGATTCCTATACAACGCCCTTTGCGCGGACGTTTTGTCGTGCCCCGTCCGTAGTGTGTTGTTGCCTTTAGGAATTTATTAAATAGAATAATAAAGTAACTTTTTACCTTCACAACGAGAGCTTCAACTTCTTGGTCGTACTTCAAGGAAAAGTGCAGCTTTCCACAGAACTCCAAGTCGCCGCTGTCGGTGGAAGACTGTCGGACCAGCTCGTTCTTGTAGAGCTCCGGCTAAACAAATAACGATTACAAATTAATTATTATTAACAAGATTATGCATCAGAGTCACCGACACAGTTCGACGTGTTGTGAAGCTGAAGTGGCAATGGGCGGGGCACATAGTTCGAAGAATATATTATGGATGCAGAATTTTGTTGCCGCAGTGCTACCGCTCTGCCGCAACCTTCCTGCCGTAGTGTTGAACGCTGTTCTCTACGTGGGAGGTCCCAGGTTCGATCCCCGGCAGAGAAAATTAAGAAATTATAAATTCCCAAATAGACCCAATGACCTGGGGCTTGACCTGGTGAGGGGGGGGTGGGATGCTTTGGCCGTGGCTAGTTATCACCCTACCGGCAACGATGTACCCCCAAGTGATTTAGCGTTCAGGTACGATGCCGTATAGAAACCGACTTGGGGTATGGGTTTAATATACGAGTACCTAACTGTCGTCTGTCATGCCCCTAATAGGTACAGGTGTAGTGAAATTAAAAAAACAATATATTTTCTATAAATATAAAAAGCGCGGATGTCTATACATCAATACACGAACGAGACATCCAAAGTGTTTTTTACGATAAAAAGGCCCCTGGCAACCCCCTATAACCTTGTTAAAGGCTTATTAGAGAACATGTTTCCCTGCTATATCACATTTAACAAGCTTGTCGTTATATTAATGTTCATTTGTGACTTTATGTAGAGAGACAGAAACAACTTGGTTTTATTGAATATTTATTTTGATGTTTTTATTATAATGAGCGGCAATTTATATTCTGTTCCACAAGCTACTCGGACCGCTTTAGAGATCGGTGGATAAACCGAGGAATAAGCTTTATTCGCTATAATCCCCTAAAACCATTGATGTAGAATTTTAGTATGCCTAAAACAGACAATTGGGTATTTGACAACAAGTCAAATCAACAATTTTTATCAAACATCAAAACGCGCGCTTAGTAACGGATGTTGTATGAAATACAACTTTTTACCCCTTAACCCTTTTCACTTCAATCGATAGTTTATATGGTTTTGAAAACCATTTAAACTATCGATGTAATCGACATAAAACTAACAGGGGACGTGGATATTACGACTTTTGGGAGATACTCTATTTAATAATCACTACAAAATAATTTATTTGAATAGTTGTCAAATACCCAATTCTAGCAGTAAAAAAAATTTGCCCGTGATTTGTCTAATATTTGACACACAAAAGTTGCATGAATAAATTTAGATTTTAATGTTATTAGTAAATTTAGGAGCAGGATCTGAAGAACAAAGTTAAGTACCTAATTTCGTTAATTAAGCAACGTTAACTAAATTCCACAAAATTGATGATAGATGCTATCCGTTCGGGTACCTACCTATAGTTTTCAACCCTATTATGATGGCCAATTTTACTATTTAGTAACGCTGATCATGGAATATTCTCTCAAGTTAGGGTTATGTGATATCTCAGATTATGGTTAGATCATCATCATCATCATGTTAGATCAGCTCAGAAAAAATACAAAAGTTTAAGATTATTTGAAATTGAAAAAAAAACACACACTATGGTACAGAGGTAGATTGCATCCCGGAGAAGGACATGGGCTTTTTATCCCGGAAAATTAAAGAGTTTCCGCGAGAATCGAAAAAAACTCAATCCACGCGGACGAAGTCGCGGGCATTATCTAATTCCATACAAAGCGAACTTTTTGACCATTTTTCTCACTCTGAACCCTGAACTTAAGATCTTCGTACCTTATTGATCTGTAATAAGCCTGTTTTCCAATTTTAAAAAAACCCTACAGCGAATCGAAGATAGAATCGACTTCGAGAAGCTTGTTACGGGCTTATTATATTAGATGGATCCCTATTATGCCTTCGGAAAATGTTTTTCGATAAAGTCTGGCTTTATTTTGTTAGGTAAGAAAAAATATGTCCTTAAGAAAGTAGATAAAACTTTTACTGATGACAAAAGTGATAATGGTACCCCGTAAATCTCTAAATTAAATTGACAGATCTGGAGCACATCCTTGTCACTATATGTAGTATGTACCCTGCGGATTAGGAAAACACAATTTTAAGTCCGCTCGACTTAGTTCCTTTATTCTATGCGCAGATATTCATTAGATCTTCGGATTTTTCTGTCTCTCTTTCCTACCCATTGCCGGCTCACTCTCCTCCTCCTGCTCTCGGAATGAGAAGGGTTTGGCCATAGTTCACCACATTGGCCAAGTGCGGTTTGGCAGACTTCACACACCTTCGAATGAATTTATGAAGAACTCTCGGGCGTGCAGGTCTCGTCACGATGTTTTCCTTCACTGTTTGAAGCAAGTGATAGGTATTTAATCTTTTTAAACGCACATAACTTTGAAAAGTTGGAGGTGCGTGCCGGGGATCGAATCCCTGATCACCCGAATTGGAAGCCAGGTGTCTCAACTCCTGGTATTCTGGTAAATCTGGTAATTCTGGTATATTTAGTTTTTTTTTATCATTTTCATATTATTTGGTCGTTTCTTTGAAACTACATTTCTTCTGAATTTCAAATATTCAGGCATCTTCAATATCATTACGAGTACTTAACAAATATGTAAGTACATTAACAAAAGAAAAATACTATAGGATTGAAGGTAGAAAATATATTCTCTGTTAAAATAACAACAAAGGATACTTCGAAAGGGATTAAAATTTATATATTTTATATTCTAAAGAGAAAACATGCTGAAATAATGTTTATCTTATATCTGTTGCATGATAATTTTTAATTTTAATAAAACAGAGGAATTTTTAAATAAACTTCAGGTAAAATATGCAAAATTAAAGCAATAATACCGTATAATGAAAATTTCGCTTGAACTCCACCAGTTTTACACGAGTAAAAGTCCTTTTAGATGGTTTACGATTGGTCTAATTGGGATGTTGCCTATGTCAATAATTATTTTACCATAGAAAATGGTAATATCAGATGCAAATCACCTGACACGTATTTTTGGCCATAGCTCCGAGGATTTTGGGAGGATCGAGATGGGAATAGTACCTACCAAGAGTTGAGGAATTTATCGAGACAGGTGGTTAAATTTTGAAAACCGGCTGGTAACTTTTTGGAAATTTGAAAAATGTAGAAAAGTCGGGTTTTTGGGGGGTATTTGTTTATGTAAATATTTCGGAAAAAAAAACAGATTTAAAAAATGAAAAAAAGGTCCTAGGGTATTAGTTTAGCTACAAAGTGGCGAAATTTTTTTGAAAATAAGTATGTGTAATAATTGTGGTCCCTTTAGATTTGGAATTCTAGAAAAACGGGTATTTCCGTATATAAAAAGTGATGTAGCTTTTATGATTATTGACCGATCGTCATGGTAATGGTGTTAAAAGATGCGGATGCAGGCCAGAATTGCATTCGAGTTGGAATTTTGATAATTGGTTAATACATTTTTTTTAATTTGGAGGAAGAGATTTTTATTTCAGAATTTTTATTCCGTAAATTTTTAAATTCATTTTCAATGCTCCGATTCTTGCGGGGACTGCGAAATCTGTGATTTTTTAATAATAGAGGACTATTTAATAATCACTAAAAAAGTGGTACGGCAATTGCCGATTTGCCGGCTTCCAGGCATTTGGCTATCTGTGTCAAACATTACAGGTCTGTGATATCCTTAATCCTGACATTTAAAACGGAATAAGTAAAAAATAAAAATCAGTCCCAATTTGGATACTGGACATCATCGTATCTTTGATGTGGACACGAGGTATTTAAAGCAGCTTAACGATTCGCTGGAGCATTACCTTTGTTACGAGTGGATTATAGCTTATACACAAAAGGTGGCTCATTGACAAAGGATTAACATTTAACAGAGCTTTACATTTGTGTATTTTCATCAACTTAACGACAACGACCGGTTTGCGACCGTTAACCGATAATTATATTATACTAGTAGATGCCCGCGTCTTCGTCCACGTGGATTGAGGTTTTTTGGTTCCCGCGGGAACTCTTTAATTTTCCGGAATAGAAGTAGCCTAGGTATGTGTTTTCCTAGACTATAATCTATTTCTGTGCCAAATTTCATCCAGATCCGATCAGCCGCTCTGGCGTGATTGAGTAACAAACATCCATCCATCTATCCATACATCCAAACTACTGTCTGCTACGCTTTAACGGCCCATCTTTTCAACCGATTTTGATTAAATTTGGTATATAGAGGTAGTTTACATCCCGGGGAAGGACATTGGCTACTTTTTATTCCGGGAATATATGGAGTTCCCGCGGAAATAAATTTAATCCACGCGGACGAAGTCGCGGGCATCATCTAGTATTTTAATAAATATGCAGTTTCGTAAATTAATTCTCAATATCAAAGGGAAAGTTTTAGTTTTTATAATCATAAAAGAAAGTATACTTGTAACGATTAAGTTGAATGTAACTGAAACGGTATTGGTAACACAATCAAATGAAAATTAAGCTTGAACTAAGTTGTGAAGTTATGCACAATTAAGAAATAAGAGCCCTTTGAACCGCTGAAGACTAATTATATTGGCAAAGTCTCTCAAGTAGGACGAGAGCAAAGGTACCACAGTATACATAAAGATCTAGCCCCACTACAGATATTCTTTGTATGGACTTTGTAGGGGGCTAGGCTGATAATGATAATTTTTTTTTTGCCAAATTGTGGCGCAACAGTTGTTTTCATAGACATAGTCCCGTTCACAATTGACTGCCAGTGGAAGTGTGCAAAAATATACAATTATACAGCCTTAAATTATTTTTAATAAATTATTAGATACCCAACATAATTATTCACATATGCCCAAAAATTTTAAATGTGTTAATGTCAAGTTCAATTAGTATATAAATTAGAAAAATTTAATTAATAAATTATGTAAAAGTAAATGTCAAAATTATGTCAAATCAATAATAAGTAAATGCAAGCAGATGCAATACGCGACGCGGCCCTATACAAACTCATACAAATAATATTTGCCACAACATGCCGCGTTGCTCCATGCATCTCAAGTGGGACCAGACCTTAATAGTACAGGTAGTACGGCTATCTTTATTTTAACAAATAACAGGTAAAATACAAAACACGAGGGTCTATGAACAATATCAATACTACATTAACCCCTATCTAAGTATTTACATACAAATAACAAATATTATAAATGCGTAAGTGTGTCTGTCTGGCTGTTTGTCCGTCTGCTACATTTTCACGGTCTATCTGTTTAACCGATTTTAAAGGGTACAGGCAAATAACTTTAAGCGGTAGAATTATATCAGACGCTAAGTTGTGACGGTCGCAAACTCAATCTATAGTTCTATATCTATACTTCTATATCTATACTTCTATACTAATTTATAAATGCGAAAGTTTGGATGGATAGATGGATGTGTGTTACTCAATCACACCAGAATGGCTGAATGGATCTGGATGAAATTTGACACACAGATAGATTATAGTCTGGAATACACATATGCTACTTTTTATCCCGGAAAATCACCTCAATCTTCGCGGACGAAGTCGCGGGTATCAGCTAGTAGTTTGATAAAGTCCTCGACACAGAACCCAGAAAACATGGATCATGCTTGGACGAATAAGAAGTATAACGTACTTTGATAAGTCCAATGGAGGAATCGGCTCGTTCCAGGCTGCAAATGCTGAACTGTATCGACGGCAGGTCCAAGCGGTGGGATAGCTGACGCTGGAAGGTCTGGTGGCGGTCGGGCACTATTGGTAGTGTTGTTTGACGGAGAACCTGCACAGAAACGAAAATGGTAAGGATTTTTTGAAGTGAAACTTTCTTCTTTCACTTTCACTTTTTGGTAGGGGGTAAACTTGTAGATTCGCGTCACCGACACCTCGCTCCGACATGCTCGCGAGCACCGACATGCTCGCAAACACCCACATGCTCGCGTTGTTACGAAAACAAAAGGTCTTAAATATAAAAATATACTAAATTCGTAATTATACTTCAATACCTTAGTTTTAAGGTTTATTAGTAGATTGTTACACAAGGGACGTAAGTAAGCTATTACAGAACAAGATCCAATTTGGCGCCAGTGCGAGCGCAGCTCGCATAGGGCGCTAATGGATAGCGTGCACCCGAGATATTTAGTCACACGAGCGAGCGCAGCGAGCGAGGGTGAATATAGTTCGAGGGTGTAATAGCTACTTGCAACCGAGGTAAGCATTCTACTTTATATCATTCTTGCGAGGTAAATAAAA
Source organism: Erebia ligea (assembly GCA_917051295.2). Classification (NCBI taxonomy): domain Eukaryota; kingdom Metazoa; phylum Arthropoda; class Insecta; order Lepidoptera; family Nymphalidae; genus Erebia; species Erebia ligea. Next base: position 9,784,294 of record OU785241.1, read on the forward strand.
CATTGGTAATGCAAAATCACTACGAACAAACTTCACAAACTTTCAGATCAAATGAAATGCCGCCATTTCCATTTTTTTTTCGTAAATAGTTTTCCATTTTTTTTTTTACGGCTCTGAGTTCCAAGGAGTTTTGCATAGTTTGAAATGTATGGAAATTAAATGCCGCCATGTTCAGTGTTTTTTTTTCAGTAAAAAGTTTTCTTTCCATTTTATAAGAAAAGAGATTGTTTACCAAGGAGTTTTGCATAGCTTGAACTGTAATGTGAACATTACAATTCAAGCATAGTGCGACGTAATGTTGCCTTGAATTGCAAACACCAACTTACAAGGAGACTTTCCACCATAGTAATCCCTAGTTACTGAGCAAGTATGATATAAATTTTAATTATTTTTTTTCACTTCTATCGGCATTCCCTATGACTGCCAATTTTTTGATAGATAGACGACGTAGGTACGTAATACTTCCGCAATTCTGAAATATATATCAAAAATTGCGGAAACAGCAGTAGTTGTTGAACTGCGTCCGGGGCACGAATCCCAGTGAGACGCAGGTTTTTTTTTTAATTTACTACAAGTTAGCCCTTGACTGCAATCTCAACCTGATGGTAAGTGATCACGCAGTCTAAGATGGTAGCGGGCTAACCAGTTAGGGGTATGGCAAATATAATAAACCAATACCCCTATAATCGGTTTCTACTCGGCATGGTATCGGCACGTCTTTGCCGGTAGGGTGGTAACTAGCCACGGCCGAAGCTTCCCACCAGGCCAGACCAGGGAAAGTTCAGAAATTATAAATTCTCGAATTGACCCTGCCGGGAATCGAACCCGGGATCTCCGCACGTTAAGACATCAGCGCTCAACACCCAGGGAGGACGTCAAAGGAGGGTTGTTGACAGAGAGACGCAGGTGTGACGCAGAACTGTTTAAGAACTTTCCTAAGTGTGGGTAAACACTATAAAGGGGTAATGAGCTGGAAATGACTCAGTGTAAACCATTGATGTAGAATTTTAGTAATGGTGTAGACTATATAATATGTTTACTCTTCCACTAACAAAGAGTTTAATCGATGTAATTTTGACTCCTTTTGAACTCTTTTGCTCGCTCAGTCCTTTCCACAAGCAGATTCCTAGTTCCATGGTCCTTTTCACTAAGTGAAGTCATGAAGTGCTTGTATGCAGTTTTTCTCTGCAAGTTAAACGGGTCCGTACGGACCTCGCTCGGATTGCGGTGGAAACCCCGCTAAAAAGCATAGTTCAGTTTCCAGTGAGCTTAATAGTCATCATACTAATACTAATTTTATAAATGCGAAAGTGTGTTTTTTTGTTGGTTTATTGACTGTTGGTTTGTTGGTTTGTCCTTCGTTGTTGGTTTGAGGACTTTTCGTTTACCCTTGGGGCATCGATTGAGGGACATTTTAGATGGGGCCTGTTAGACCCCCTTTAGGATACATTACGAGATATCGTACTCTAACATACTAATATTATAAATGTGAAAGTGTGTTTGTTAGTTGGTTTGTACTTCGATCACGCCACAACGGAGCAAGGACCTGGAGAGTGACTTAAGCTACTTTTTATCCCGGAAAATTAAGAAGTTCTCGCGGGAACCAAAAAATAAACCACGCGGACGAAGTCGCGGGCATTAGCTAGTCTTCAATATTCTTCAAAAATATTTCCATACTGCAGGACGAATAATTAAAACAAGTGCCTTTAATTTAATAAACGTGTGCTTTAGATTTGTGATCATTATTATTTTAAGCCAGCGCGGGTCATAATCAGAAGGGTTAGGCCATAGCCCATCACGCTGGCAAAGTGCGGATTGGTAGATACTAGACACACGATGGTACATGATCTCGTTATTTATTGGCATTTATAACTAGCCTGGACCAATTCTTGAGTTATACAAAAAAAAAAGATTTTTCCTTTTGTTACAAGACAATGTAAATTGCCTATCATTAATTATTAAAGTACCTAAACTTACTACTTAATGGCACTCCTACGCCTAAATAGCAGAACCTTAATATTTCAAACAAATCGTCTAATCAAAACTTATTTAACTAAACGAGCCACCTAAAAAACTGTAATAGAAAAATAATTCGTTTCAAGAACAATTTTTCGTAATTTAAAAAGGCTTAATTTAAGCTGTACTAAATTAGGCTTAAAATTAAGTAGAGACCGACTATTACGAAAAACTGTTGGTAAGCAGGCAAACCACATAGAGTTAGAAACAGCACTGGATATGATTTATTTTTATTGTTTTGAATAGAAACTCATTTTTACTAGCAATTTATTTTTATTTGAGGTCGCGTATTTCGGGGTTATTAGGTGAAACCACACAAAAGTTTTAACTCTTTTTTAACCGCAAATTCGTCCGCGTAGAACTAGGTTTTTGAAAATGGGAACTCTTTAATTTTCCTGTTATTAAGTGTACTCATTACTGATATAAAAGTTTATTGGTAGCGTTGCATCGTCTTGTTTTGCAATTTTCAACCTTCACTTCAAAAACTTCAAAAAAGGAGGAGGTTCGACTGTATGTTTTTTTTGTATGTACGAATGTTACGTATGTACGCGATCATTCCACCAATGATGAATCAATTTTGATGATTCTTTGGTAGATCATACTTCAGAAGTAGTCCCATATAAATTTTATCAGCGCTTTTTGAGAAAATCAACAAAAAACAAAATAATATACCCAAATAATGTTTAAAATACTTAGTTATGAAGTCAGTTTTTGTTTTAGATGAAAGTGAATTATTATACACTTTACGAGTATATAACGTACACTATTGATATCTCGTCTATGCAGACATATGCATCGTCTAGTTATATTTGTTTACATTAAATGCTGCTGATCCTATATATTTGACCTCAGTAATATAATATTCCGTCATCATCGCCCATACTCTTGTGCCGTCACGTCTCCGTGTCTAGAGTAAATATTTATTGCCAAAGTTCATTGGTAGCGTCGCCTCATCTCGTTTTGCAATTTTATACTATTACGCTAAGAACATATATGTTATGTTATGTTATTATGTTGTTTTTATTATATTATGTGAAAACCAGCGCATTTATGAGCATACTAGCTGATGTCCGCGACTTCGTCCGCGTGGGTTGAGGTTTTATAGTTCCCGCGGCAACTCTTTAATGCTCCGGGATAAAAATTATGCCTATGTGTTATTCCAGACTATAATCTATCTCTGTGCAAATCTTCATCCCGATTCGTTCACAGCGCATACACAGGTGCACCTGTGGTGCTCCGCTAGCTGGCCTCTTTGCTTCGCACCGGCCAGTGCATACGTCTGCGAGCTATGTACTGAAGTTCGAATATCGAATCGCTGATTGGCAGAAAGCAACGTCGAATGGCCGGTGGCTTATTCACCCGAGAGACGCGAACAAGCGTGGTCGTCTAGCAGCGCTGCTAGGCCCACCTTTCTTTTACCATATTATATCTATACAGTGTTATTATACAATATGTCGTTATTATAATATACTATCGTGATAGTCATTATCGAGTGTATCATTTCAACGCCTACACTTAGGAAGTGAATCCTAACTAGGTAGTTGGTTGTAGCAGGCGAGGAAGTCCATAACGCCCTACACACCCTCTGATCCTTTACTCTCATAGCCCGATGGGACGGAAAATCCGACATGACCGGAGGAAGATCAGACGCAAAACCGACGACTTAACATGCTTTCCGAGGCACGGGGGTGAAACACCGCCAACTTCCTAACTCCGGGCTAGTACTGAGAATTTCTTGTCAGAAAACCCCAATAGGTACTTGTTAAAGTAACATAATAACAGTCGAACATGCTAACCACTAGAGTCTAGACCAACGAGGCAGTAAAAATACCTAGCAACGAACTCCATTAAATATAATTTTGCCCCTTTGGTTTCGTATTAAGAAAACATTTTCTCGCGCTGCGTGTTGGTTTACTGGATTTAGCTCCTCAAAAGGAGTTAAGATGAACACAGAACAAGCAGGTATAATGAATTTTAATATGAAAACGTCGCTCGTTAGCACTGCTTACGGTGTTACTACGTGATAGGTATAAGCTGGCAATACACGTGCATAAACTCGAACTAGCTTTTCCCACGGCTCCGCTCACGTCAAGATCGATTTTCATATAAATTTAATTTATTTATTTAATCGTATGGCGTTTACATATATTGGCGTTTTTATAAAAAGAATGCTTATTTCGTCTGCAAGTTCGTCGTTCGTTTAGCACCACCCAGGGGACACGTGCAGGGAGGTAGAAGGTAGTTCCTGCGGACGTGAGCGACGGGGCGTCCCCCCATTTTTTGTATTTTAGACGTTGCACTATCCCGCGCTTTTGTTTGTTAATCTCCTCTCCCCAAAGGTTGTCTGAAAGAGATTGCTTTAGCAATAAGACCGCCTTTGCACCCTTCTGTTGTATCTTTTAATCGTTTTGTTTATTGTCCTTGTTCTAAGTGTGTGCAATAAAGAGTTTATCTATCTATCTATCTATCTATCTATCTATCTATCTATCTATCTATAGAGGCACGACTCACGTCAAGTTCGATTCTCATACAAATTTAAAACTTCTATTTACCCCTTTCGTGATGGAATTTTCAAAAAATCCTGTATTATCCCAGCTCGAACGCTTAAATCTATAATTACTTTTAAAACGCATATAAAAAATATATTTTAGAAAAGCAAAAAGCACGACCGTAAAGGATAGATCCAAGTCTTACAGGCGGTATATGGTTATATGGTTATATATTGTGTGTTGTGGACTGTGGTATCAATCTTATCTAGTATATCTGATGTTTTGTTTTACCTAACCTATTTTTTTTCCAATTTTTTGGTGCCTATCTTGAAAAATATCGTATCTAAGTAAAGTGTGCGCTAGTCGCATCCGGGTCGTGACGCCACATAAGGCTCTGCCTGAATATCAGCGCTGCAGTTATCACACACTGCAGCAACATGCTGAGGCAGCAGCCTTTTTAGCTGACATACGGGACAATTTATATTTGTAGGTATCTAGTTAAATACATCTTGTATTTTAGTAAGTAAGCCTAGTTAGTAATTATCTTGTAGTTATAATTTTTCATTTTTGTATCTTTAGTTAGCCGTGTAAAGCTAAATAAACATTTATTTATTTATTTATTTTATTAATTAGCGGATACTTTTAAGCTACGACAACGCGGTCAAAAATGGACGACATACGTTCATTTGTGACCGCGTTGTCTGTATCGAAGTAATTTTAATCCATATCCATACTAATATTATAAATGCGAAAGTGTGTCTGTCTGTCTGTCTGCTACGCTTTCACGGCCCATCTATTCAACCGATTTTGATGAAATTTGGTGCAGGGATAGATTATATCGCGGGGAAGGATATTATCTAGAGAATAGAGGATACAAGCTACTTTTTATCCCGGAAAATTAAGGACTTCCCGCTGAAATCGGATAAACTTGACTTGGACTAAAGTCCACGCGGTTCATCGCGGTTCATCGCAAGTCGCGGGAATCATCTAGTCCATAATAATATTATAAAAGCGAAAGTGTGTTTGTCTGTCTGTATATACCTATGTCAGTCCTTCACGGTCCATCTGTTCAGCCAATTTTGATGAAATTTGGCACAGATATAGATTGCATACCGGGGAAGGATGACTTAATCCTGAAACCATGCGGACGAAGTCACTGGCATCGTCTTGTTGATAGTTATGAGAGATCGTGTGTTAACAATAATATTTGCCAAATATACCTAAGTATCGCTTGTATGACGACTTTGTCAACAATCCAACGTTATCCAATCACAAGCACCATGTTTAGAGAGCAATATATAACGGCTATCAATCTGTCTGGACCATTGTAACAGATCCGAACTTTGTTTTGCTCGGGCACCTTCGTTACTTGGGTCAATTTCTTTGGCTTATTACTATAAGAATTGGGTAGCCATTAAGGTGGACTACACAGGTCTGCCCGCGAAATTCAAATTTAAATTGGTTTTTTGCAATTTATTAACTAATACGACAAAGTAGGCTTATGGCATTCTAATTCCGCCAATGGCAGTATCATCTTCACAGGGTTATATAAAAATCTTTATTTGAAAGTGTCCAGTTTAAGTAATTAATCAGATTATCGACTAATTTGTGAGTAACTCACATCCAACTCGATAGTCTAACTAATTTCTTAAACTGGACACTTTCAAGTAAAGATTTTTATATAACCCTGTGAAGATGATACTGCCATTGGCGCAATTGGAATGCCATAAGCCTACTTTGTCGTATTAGTTAATAAATTGCAAAAAACCAATTTAAATTTGAATTTCGCGGGCAGACCTGTGTAGTCCACCTTAACCAAAAGAAGAAGAAGAATTGGGTATTTCACAACTAGTCAAATCAGCAACTTTTTTTCAAACGTCAAAACGCGTGCTTAGTATGGGATTTTGTATGAAACATTGCATAGTGACGTCATGAAAGTTCGACGCACTTTTTTTACTTCAATCGACAGTTTAAAATAGTTATTCAACATAAAACTAACAGGGGACGTGGATATTACGACTTTTGGGAGATCCTCTATTTATTAATCTTTAAAAAATAATATAATTGAATTAAATAGTTGTCAAATAACCAAATTTGCCGGCCCCAGTTTTGTTTGGATAGAGTTCTTCCTTAGTTTAGTTTAAATCCAGTCGCAGTTCAAATTAGTTTCAAATTAGATTATTATCAAATTAGATATATTAGATGACGCGATTATATATCCATATTTAATATTATAAATGCAAAAGTGTGTCTGTCTGTCTGCTACGCTTTCACGGCCCATCTGTTCAGTCGATTTTAAAGAAAATTGATACAGGAATGGGTTGTATATGTACATGTTACATAGATGTACCCCGGGAAGTACATCTATTTTTTCAGGATAAAAAGTAGCCTACTTTTTATCCTGAAAAATTAAACAGTTTCCGCGGAAATCAAAAAAGATATCCACGCGGACGAAGTCGCGGGCATCATCTAGTATAGGTATATTTGAGTAATTGTTACCGCTCCGCGTGAAATTTGTTGTTGTTGTTGTGAAACCACAGTTTTTTTTTTCCTGCGAATTATTATCGCAAATGCGTATGTACTATGTACCTTCTTAAGATAACTAGTGTTACAGCATGGCGAAATTTTCGAATCAAATCGCGAGGTTTTCTTTCGCAATGCGGGCCTAACTTAAACTTAGTTACAAATAATATAAATCAAATAATAAAATAACAGACGTTACAGGCGCTTTAGACTGTAATAAAAAGGAAACTTAATAAAAAGAAAACAAATATTGTGAAACTCTCTACACAGTTTTAAACGATGTAGTTTTCTGCGCATATTCGTATTTGGGACCTAATAAATTTTTTGTTGTATCCAAAGAAAAGTTATAAAAAACTAGCTGATGCCCGCGACTTCGTCCGCGTGGATTATGGATTTTTGGTTCCCGCGGGAACTCTTGAATTTTCCGGGATAAAAGACACAAAGAATGTGGACTTATTCTACTAACGCCATCTAGTCCGAATAGCGGGACAGTGCTATGGCGGGGACAAAGACAGGCTTATACAGGTGTGGAGCGCGCTCTACAGATCGGACGCCCAATTTTTTTCTATGAAAAGGCCCATCTAGTACCTACATATTATTTAACGATGATTAGTATATATTAGTTAAGATATAATTTCACTAATAGTTAAGCTTGAAGAGAAGCAATTAAGACAAGCAGACGTAAACGGTTATTGTTTGAATAGTTTTTCTAAGCAGCACCGGCGAAGTTTTTTAATTAAAAGATATTAAGCCCTTCTATGAAACTTTCTGAAGCTGCCTGATTAGAGAAAGTGCCTATTCAAAGGGGACAGTGAAGTGAATACAAAACAAAACAAAATTATCGAACATTTTCTTCGGAGAAATTTCCACTGATTGTCTTGGTTTTCACAATAAAGGTGTTATTTTTTTAATTGTCCGCTTTTCCAATTGTATTTTTCGCAGTTAATTATTAATGAGCGAAATCCTATCCCTTTTTTCAATCACCAGAGCATAACAGAGCATACATCTTCTTTTTCTTCTTCAACCAATAGAGACCTATGTCCACTGCTGGACACAGATCTCTTGTATTATATGTTATCGAACATGTATGTAATCCATCATTGTAACTGTCTCATTGGTCTAAGTCACTAGACCATGCTAACCACTAGACTCACTAGACTAGACTAGGTTAGCATATTCGATTGCGGCTGACGAGGTCCCGAGTTCGAGTTCCGGGTCGGGCCATAATTAAGTAAGTCTTGGGTTTTTCTGAAAATAAATTCTCAGTACTAGCCCGGAGTTAGGAAGTTGGCGGTGCTTTCACCCCATGCCTCGGAGAGCACGTAAAGCCGTCGGTCCTCCGCCTGATCTCTCTCTGGCAATGCCAGATTTTCTGTCCCATCAAGCTATGAGAGTAAACGAACAGAGAGTGCACATGTGTTTGCGCACACACTTGAGCACTATGCGCAAATGGCTAATCTCTGGAGTCTGGAGATTGGCCGCCGTGGTCGAAAATAGAAATTCGGTTATTTATTATTATTTAATCCATCACTGTACACATTTCATTTGTTTGTAAAAAATAAATAAAACTGTAAAAATTTACACATCCTAGAGAGAGAATTAAATAGTTCTATACTTTTCCTAAATTGACTCGTCATATCATACATTACCTATACATTATTCCTAGAGTTTTCACACAAATCCGGTAACACAATATATAATCTATACGACATACATTACAAATTGTAAAATAAATAAAATACGAGCGGTTTTTATGTAAAAGCGAGTTTGTAACTCGATGACTACTGATCAGGTATAACTTAAGCTGAAAATCCTAAAAGCGGGGATTGAAAGAGTCCCATTACAGAGAAATATATTCTACAACTAGACGATGCCTGCGACTTCGTCCCCGTGAGGTTTTTTTTTATTCCTGCGGAAACTCCTTAATTTTCCGGGATAAAAATGAGCCCTCCCCAGTATGCAACCTAAATATATAACCAACCTATATATTGTATCTTAACTAAATTTCATGAAAATCAGTTGAAAAGATGGGGAATGGGGATGTAAGGTAAAATATGGAAAAGTTACATACTTTTGGTTTTTTGCATATTTACAGAGAGGTTATTTAGTTTCAGCCATTCTATTACATTAGCTTCATCATACTAATCAAATATCAAATAAATATTATAAATGTAAAAGTTTGGATGGATGTATGGATGTATGGATGTATGGATGTTTGTTACTCAATCACGCTCCAACGGCTGAACGGATCTGGATGAAATTTGGCACAGAGATAGATTATAGTCTGGAATAGCACATAGGCTACTTTTTATCCCGGAAAATTAAAGAGTTCCCGCGGGAACCAAAAAACCTCAATCCACGCGGACGGAGTCGCGGGCATCAGCTAGTATTATAAATGCGAAAGTGTGTTTTTTAGTCGGTTTGTTGGTTTGTCCTTCAATCACGCCGCAACGGAGCAACGGATCGACGTGATTTTTGGCATGGGTATAGTTGAGGACCTGGAGAGTGATATAGGCTGCTTTTTATCCCGGAAAATTAAGAAGTTCCCGAGGGAATCAAAAAAACTTAAACCACGCGTACGAAGTCGCGGGCATTAGCTAGTTAAGTAGTATTTATTTTATTTTTTACTAAGATAGTCGTGTCATCCGCATACATTATAGACTGTTGCTTAATAAAGTTCGGAAGGTCATTAATAAAAGGAGAAATAATAATAAGTACCTATAGTACGCGCGCGAGTTGAATGCAGAGCTTTTGTATGTGTCACCATACATAAGCCTGCATTCAACTCGCGCGCGAACTTTATCTATAATATGAAGAGAAAAGATTTTCTCAAACTTAATACGGTAATAAACAATATCTTGAGTGAAAAAAACATCATAACCGGGCTAATCCTAATTCATTTTATTAATAATCCTAATTCCCCTTAATAACGGAAATTTTGGTAGTAACTGAGATAATATTTATTTTTATACTCACTATGGAATATTTTACTGAATTATAGCATAAGCAGTCTCAGAGCGTAAACAAAATACTTTCGGACAAAGAGCCCACGCTTTAATCCTCCTGATAGCGTCGTGGATAATAAAACCTGGGGGTCTACTCTCTTTCTCTCAAACGAAACTTCGCAAACGAACGTAATTAATCTGTTAATAGACCCACTCAAAATCGTTTAATCCAATCGGTCACGAAAATTTTCTATGGATCCGTACTTCGTCTGCGTGTACGAAAACGAAATAGAGAGGAGCATAGAGATAATAATATATAGGAGAGGAGTTAACGAAATTTCGTTCGTTTGTTTGCGAAGTTTCGTTTTAGAGAAAGAGTAGACCCCCAGTTTCCCCTACGTAGCGGACGTTTCGCACGATCGTTGCGTCCTCTCTGGTCCCTAGTTTAGACATATTTTATTTCCGCCAGACATTTTTTTTTATTCCACTACAAGTTAGCCTTTGACTACTATCTCACCTGATGGTTAGTGATGATGCAGGCTAAGATGGTAACGGGATGACCTGTTAGGGGTATGACAGTTATATTAAACCCATACCCCTAGTAGTTTTCTACACGGCATCGTACCAGTACACTTAATCGCTTGGCGGTACGTCTTTGCCAGTAGGGTGGTACCTAGCCACGACCGACGCCTCCCACCAGACCAGACCAAAGAAAATTCAGACATTATAAATTCCCAAAATGACCCTGCCTTTTAATAAATAATCAGCGAGTCGTAAGCAGCGCTTATGAAAATGGCGCATACTAAGCGCGCGATTTGACGTTTAAAAAAAATATTCTGATTTTTAACTGTATACTGTATATTTTGTGTGTGCAATAAAGATATCCAAAAAAAAAAAAAAATAGGATAAGCCTGGTACTAACACTGTTGGGTACACGTGTTAGTGTACGAACACTTAAATGAACCTCTGTAGTCTGGGCAATAAAAATTCATTCATTCATACACATTTCCAATTGCCATAGTGAATGTTAAGTGATCGTGAACTGTTCCCACGTACTCGTATGTGCTGTTAAGTGTTATATTTGTCATAAAAGCTTTTTGTTGTACCGCCGTTCGCTTTGCCGCTAAGTGGTCTAATGTTTTTCTTTCATAAATGTTTCTACACGGTCTACACTGACGCACGTGTTTAGTGCTATATGGTGGTACTTTTTGTTATTTATTCTATCCCTCACTTTCACTTTTCTTCGACTTTCGATACTAAAAAGATTACCTTATCGAATTCATAGCTTCACTAGATAATGTCCGTGACTTCGACCGTGTGGATTTATGTTTATGTAGGTATTTATAGATTCTACTCTGGAATAACACATAGGCTAATTTTATCCAGGAAAATTAAAAAGTTCCCGCGGGAACCGAAAAACCTCAAACCACGCCGACGAAGTCGCTGGCATCAGCTAGTAGATGAATCTCTCTCTGCGTCGTATTCCTCATTACTGAGGATCGTGACCCTTCTCCATTAATCAAATAATGGTTGGATTTTTCTTGGGATAATAATGCGGTGGGTTCCCACGTCCTTTCGCATACAACTCGACTAAGAGTATTTAAACTCTTAGGTTTTTGTAACGATTATTATCAGGTGTTAGTGATAATAACCGGGACCGACGGCTTTACGTGCTCTCCGAGACACGGAGGAAACGAAAAGGCCAAATTTGAACCTCCAAATTCGGTTACCCATCCAGTTACCGACTTGAGTCAACGTGGCTTAACAATCGCAATCGACTGATATGCGTTGTCACTAGGCCACTCGCCCCTCATAGTAGTAGATGAATATAAGCTACCTTTTTGCCAGCGTCCTTGTGTTCCTGCACATACTCCTGCTTCAAAGGCTCTGTCTGCAGGTCGGGCAGAGAGTGACTGATGCGGATCGCAGCTTGACGGGAGAGAGAATCACAATTGCTGTCTTCGGAATCACGCCGCGTCCTGGTAACAAAAAGATTTAGGTAAAGCACTAATAATTAGTGGATTGTATAGTACATAGTTTGAGCAAAGTGTATACTTATATTACGCTTGTATAGTGGATCGACGCCCTTACAAATTGCATCACACTGGTTCAACACTATTATAAACTGTGAAAATATAACAAACAGACCGATGGACACAATATTTTCGCGTTTATAATATTAGTTCAGATTATTTTAGATATTGGAATCTTATAGATTATACTAGCTGATGCCTGCGACTTCGTCCGCGTGAATTGAGGGTCTTTGGTTCCCGCGGGAACTCTTTAATTTTTCGGGATAAAAACCTACGCGCTAGCTTATGTGTTATTCCACACTATAATCTATCTTTGTGCTAAATTTCATCCAGATCCGTTCAGCCGTTGGCGCGTGATTGAGTAACAAACATCCATCCATACATCCATCCATCCAAACTTTCGCATTTTTAATGTTAGTACCTATAGATAGATAGATATATCAGAGATTTCATGACTAAATTATAAAATGGGCCTCTTATTCCTTAGGGAAGAACTGTTAAACATCCGACTTCTGAACAAAATTGAAGCAACAGATATACGAGTAAAACGAAAACCTTCATAAATATTGTAGTTGCACTCGCGACATTTCCGTATGTCACCAAATAAATCCGGGGCAAAAACCGCTAAGATCGGCTAAAACATGCAAAGCGGGTTATCCAGTTCGGTACAGCCAGCTTATCTGAGGAATAGAGAAAAGTCGAAAACTCGGATGCTGTCTACTCTGACATTAAAATTTTCCTGTCATAAAAACCAATCTCCTGTATACATACGAGTACTTCCATAATATAATATTATAAATTCGAAAGTGTGTCTGTCTGTGAAAGTGGCCCATCTGCTTGCTGCTTGTTTATGACTATTTTATAAACTTTAAATTTGTTGTGATTAAATTTTTGTTACTGTGACGTCACCCGGGTCACAGCTGAAAACCAGCGCCTTGCTTTGTATGCAATGTATTGGCGTACAAAGCAGGGCTTAACGCTGAGCTGTACACCCATTCCGGGTGGTGTCACAGACGAAATTGTTACATCTGTATACTATGTTTTGTCTGTGACACCATTGTCGAATAAATTGTTTTTCTTTCTTCTTTCTTTCTTTATCTGTTCAACCGATTTTGATGAAATTTTGGTATAGGGATAGTTTGTATCCCAGGGAAAGACATAGGCTACTTTTTATCCCGGAAAATTAAAGAGTTCCCGCGGGAATCAAAACCCACGCGGAAGAAGTCGCGGGCATCATCTAGTTATGTATATAAAAATGAGTTCTAAAACCCAGAAACGGCTTAACCGATTTAGAGGATTTTTTTTCTGTGTTTAGTGGGTCCAGGGATGTTTTATACTCATAATTGGACTCTTAAAGGGACGATGCAATCGGGTTCTAGGTTCAGGGCAGAACATCGTCTGCTGGGCCTTATAATGTTTCAAATAAGAAATATAATTAATCTTCTTCAACTTAATAAAATTCTATCACTAACTGACGTACGGTCAATCTAACCTAAGCTAGAAAAAATGTATTTAACACAGAAGTTCGTTATAAAGGTAGTTATTAAGAAATATATTTTTTTTTAAATATCCTCTGATTCACATAGCATCGTGCATTAATATCTGTATGCTACGCTTTCACGACCCATCTGCTGATAATGATGTTCGGTACAGAGATAGGTTGGTATCCCGGGGAAGGACGTATGCTATTTTCTCCCGGAAAATTATAGATTTCTCACGGGAGTTTTCAAAAACCAAAATGCACGCGGACAAAGACGTGAACATTATCCATACATAAATAGCAATAAATATGAAGGAACTTGAAATTTAATTTGCTATAATCCGCAACACTAGGCAAATACTCGTATATGTGGTATAGTGTATCTTGCACTTGCAGCTTATCTTGCACTTGCAGTTGTAAGCTGCAAGTGCAAGATACACTATACCACATAATATATTTGCCTACTGTTGCGGATTATAGCAAATTAAATTTCAAGTTCCTTCATAATCATGGACTTCCGAAAAGTAACGCCTGCTTCTATCCAATATTAGCAATAATAGTACATTGTTCACCGAGGGGAGAAAGTGACCGATTACTATCGAGGGTGTAGTTTGAGGCCCGAGGCGTAGCCGAAGGGCCGCAATACACGCGAGGTAGGAATCGTACTTTCTACCGAGTGATACATAGTGCTTTATATTACACCTGCGAGGAAAATAAGCGATAATTAGTGATTACTTGTACTTACAAAGGTTTAAAATAATAAATAAAATAAATATTTTTTATTTCAGGCAATTTTACAAACCCATATTCAAAATACAGAAACATAAAAAAAAAAACGAAAAAAACAACAAAAAAAAAATGAAAAAAAAAATGAAAAAAAAAGGGAAAAAAAAAAGAAAAAAAAAAAAAGGTTTAGGTTAATAGTTAATAATAGTTAATAGTCCTTAATTAGGTTAGGCTAGCTAGCTTTAATTTCTAATGTATTGTTTTCAAAAAATTAAAAAAAAAAATGACGTTCTATCATAACTATATGAGTCGCTTCATTCGAAGCTTCACTATTACAACTAGACTACATTTTGAGGATTATTTCAATATAGATTTCGATATCGACAATCGACATCGATATCGACAATCGACATCGATACCGACAATCGACATCGATACCGACAATCGACATCGATATCGATATCGACTATCAATATCGGATATCGATATCGACTATCGATATCGATAATCGACGTCGATGTCGACAATCGACATTCACCATATTATTTGACTTTTCTTTGTCAAATATGGTGAAGCTGCTTCTAATATTATATTTCCTTAAGGTAAGACATCCAAATTCTCAACGTCCATACCATATTTACTTAAAATTAAAAAACAACAGCGCGTTAGAAATGGATTTTCATACAGTTTTCTCCCCGCTTAGCACGTTAGAAATGAAATTTCATACATCTTTTCCTCCCGCTTAATTGGTTTGTAGCAATGACGTACTTTCTACCTCGTTTTGACAAAAGCAAGAGGGTACTTTCCGAGCGGGTGTAGTATAAATATTTTTTCTATGTAGGAATTTGTACTTAGGTGGATATAGAGGTTACAAGGTAGAAATTGGGAATTTCTCTAAGATTCGCAAGCAAGCAAACCCTGAACCGTAATAAATTCAAATATAGAGCCTTAAATGAGAATAGGCGACCACGCAAACGCTATTTAATTTCCAACGTAGTTTGCCAATAAAGCGTCTATTGTTCCCAGTGGAATGTAATCCGACTTAGACCCTCGTAGGGTTTTATCGAAACTGTCTTAGTATGCCTTACCCATTGCGCCTTTATAAGCGTAACCCGTTGGAACCAAAAAAGCGACTGAAAGTCCGAGTAGCTGACTATTATATCGACCTGCACATACGAGCGCGACAGTGCAAAACATTGTGGGCGTTTTCGTGATTATTTGCATGAGTATAATAAAGGACCAGGAGAGTGACATAGGCAACTTTTTTCTGGAAAATTAAGCCGTTCTAGTGGGAATTTTAATAGTAGTTTATGCAACTGTCATATAATGAAGGGTATTAAAACACGAGTGTGAGTTTATGAAACGAGCGCAGCGAGTTTCATAATAGTAACGAGTGTTTTAATACCCGTGTTATATGCAGTTGCATACACTACTTTATCTTCACTAATGCAATTTATCAAACAACAAGAGTAAAAGCTGACAATAGTTTATCGCGTACGTGTATTGTCCATGGAGGAAGGAAATGGTATTGTCACAGTGAACTTGCCGCCATTAAAATCTAACCAATGAGAGCGCAGCTGCGCGCGCAGGGCCAATCAGGAGCGAGCGCGCGCTGTTCGTTTTTTATTTAATTGGCACAAGATCTTACCAAAGAGTTTTGTGTATGTAAGTTTAGTAGTTTCGACGAAGTTTTCACGTATAACCCAACTGTTTTCAAAAGCCAGCCTAATATCAAAATTTTATACAACTTGTATGAGGATTTTGACATAAGGCTCGCCAGGTTAATTGGTCGCGTTTTATTGATGTTATAATGAGATTTTACGATATCGATGTGGATATTATACCATCATGTGAAATTGCTTAAATTGAGTGTTTTGTTATCTGCGCTATAACAGTAGTAATTATAAGTCAAGTATTGGAAACATAAGTAGAATGTTATAACATTAGTGTAGATAAAAAACTTTTTCCACGCGAATGAAGTCGCGAGCATCAGCTAGTTAACAGATAAGTAATGTATAAGCCTGCGAATTCGTCCGCTTACCGGAATAAAAATGTAGCCATTAGGTAAATCCTTCCCCGGGATGCATAGTATCTCTGTACCAAACATCAAAATCGGTTTACCAGATGGGCAAAATCGGTAAAACGTTGCACACTTTCGCATTTATAATTTTGAAAATACTAACTGTTACTACGATATTATTAATTATTATGGAATATGGATTACTAAACTTAAGTACCTAATGAATTGTGTACGGCCCTTGCCTACCTTGCCTTGAAATACGACGTCGCACCTCGCCCTCTGGCCCTATTATTTGAAGGTCATTTCCTTTAAATAGTTGAATAAGGCTTAAATCCGTAGGACCTTGTTAGCGTCCTTGTCTACAATAACAAGATTAAGCGGATTTGATTTTGGGGCTTTAGTGGCTAAGATTGCTCATTAGTAGTCACGACAACCCTTATCTTTTGGAAGACCCCTGGCATCTTGATAAAGTACCTACCGGATGCTACTATGATACTTATCGATAAGTCTCCCTTTTTAACCTGATGAGTTACTTATCTGGTATTATTCGTTCTACATTAAACAATGGTATAGGTCAATGGCATGGGTCAGGGTAAAAGTTTCATAGTTCACAAAGATAGAACGCACATGGCTAGAATTAAATCTTGATTTGACACCGCAATGCCTTGACAGTGGTGCGAATGCGAGTGAATGAAAGAAAGCTATTCGCAATTCGTGCGTGTTCATGAAATGTCGACATAACTTAGAGGTACAGTTTTTTTTCGTTGCCATCAGGGATCTTTTCCGGTTGGCCCATGAGGGCCAAGCGGGGGTACGGGCCTCGAGGCCTGGCCTCATTACCCGGGTGGGGCGCGAGGTAACTTCGTACCCCGGTGAATATCTTTTAGCCTTCAGATAGCCTTTTTCGTTGCCATACTACATGTGGCGGTCTCCATATACATGTTGCTAGATGGCGCTGATCGTAGCAAACGAAGAAATCCCAATAAAGTAACAGGGTCTGACTCGCGCTAGCGAAGTTTTCGCCACAGAGGAAGTTATAGCACCTACCACGCTGCAACATGTGGCAACTGGCAGCTTACTAGTAGCCCACTGCTGCCATCGCTGCCAGCATCAACGCTGCTGCGTAGTCCCATGAGCTGCTGAACACTCGCTGTATACTGTACCAACCTGCCCATTATCCAGCGCCATGTGGCAGCGCACTGGTAGCCCACAGCAGCCAGCAGCACGGCAGCCATTGCTGCCAGCATCAACGCTGCTGCGTAGTCCACTGAGCTGCCTCGAACACTGGTCGTCGCTTCCAACCCTTCTGGAGGCCACACTGCTGTAAACAAAATTTAAGATGTGAAACACTGCATTTAATACTTTTAACTATCGTTAATTAAATATATGTCGTTAGAGAAACCAGACTGAGTTAGTTCTTCTCAGACCAGAGCGAGTTTGGAACCCTCGTATCTTTATGAGATACCTACCATAATAATTAATTATCATTTATGACCATCATGTCTTATAAGTTATTGACGTTCAAAAGTGTTACAGTATACCAAATTGGAATAATAGTACATTACTGCCCAGGCTGGGAAATAAAGCATAAATTCACAGCTGAGTAATATTGAAAGGACGAGGCGAAGCCGAGGACCTCCAACGTGATTTTAAAACGACGAAGCGTCAGCCGAGGCCTTTCTAGTAAACAAGGCCGTGAATTACTATTTCGGCCGAGACTATATACCTAGTAGACTTTATAGTAGGCAGTAGTATGCTACTTTTTGACCCGGAAAACCAAAGAGTTTCAATGGGATTTTACTTGTGGGAATCCACGCCGACGAAGTCGCAAGTGTCATGTAGTTCTTTTATAAGGTTATCAACCAAAACAAGTACCTAGAAAATTTTATACCATGTACCTAACAAGTAATAACAATAATACATAATATCGCCTGCCAATCAAGTACGTGTTCCGGAGGATTTTTTCTTGATATGACGTAATAAAATCTGACTAGCTTATAGCTATACAAATAAATGATTTTGTCAATAAAACAAGATACAAGATATTATGTTACACGGTCTACTTTCATTTCATTTATATTGAAATAGCCATCTATACTTAATATTATAAATGTGAAAGTTTGGATGGATGGTTGGATGGATGGATGGATATTTGTTACTCAATCACGCCAGAACGGCTGAACGGATCTGCATTAAATTTGGCACAGAGATAGATTATAGTCTGGAATAACACATAGGCTACTTTTTATCCCGGAAAATTAAAGAGTTCCCGCGGGAACCAAAAAACTCAATCCACGCGGACGAAGTTGCGAGTATCAGCTAGTTTAGTATAAAGAGAACGTCAGCTGAGCATTTCTGTTTCGAAGTCCAATGGTTTGAGCTTAGCGTAGCCCGCCAACCCGCGGTCTAAGCTCTAATTCCCTCTCTCCTATGAGAGTGGAGGCCTGTGCCCAGCAGTGGGACGATAATGGGCTGTAGTGGTGGGGGTGGTGGGGTTTGACCGCTGAGTAGGTAATTTACCTGTTCATTGGCGTTGATAAGTCAGTCCAGTAGGGAGCCAGGACTTTTCTATGTTAGTTGTATTTTTTTTATTCCACTACAAGTTGACTGCGATCTCACCTGATGTTAAATGATGATAAGTCTAAGATGGCATAGGGCATAGGGGTATGGCAGTTATATTATACTCATACCCCCTAATCGGTTTCTACACGGAATCGTACCGAAACGCTAAATCGCTTGACGTTATGTCTTTTCCGGGAAATTAGTAACTAGCCACGGCCGAAACCAAATTAAACTACAATTTTGATTTTGACCCGGCAGGCCATTTTAATTAATTATTTTATTATCTAACAATTGAATTAATAACCTGATCTTAAGTCGAGAAAGCTATATTTAAAAATCGCTACTTTTATAAACTGGATGAATCTATACCTAGTAATTAAAAACCGGCCAAGTGCGAGTCGGACTCGCGCACCGAGGGTTCCGTACAAACCTGTAGTAAGTTTTACGATTTATGACGTATTAAAAATAAAAATTAGGTTTGTTGTATGGGAGCCCCTCTTTAATATTTACTTTATTGATATTTAATTATTTATTTTGAAAGGTAATATACAAGTTAATATTCTGTGAAAATTTGAACCGTCTACCTGTTACCGTTTTTAATATTGAGCAAAAAAATACGAAAAAAACACGTTTATTGTATGGGGACCCCCCTTAATATATATATTTTTTTAATTTTTAGTATTTGTTGTTATAGCGGCAACGGAAATACATCATTTGTGAAAATTTCAGCTTTCTAGCTATCACGGTTTATGAGATACAGCCTGGAGACAGACAGACAGACAGACAGACAGACAGACAGACAGACAGACAGACAGAAAGACAGCGGAGTCTTAGTAATAGGGTCCCGTTTTTACCCTTTGGGTACGGAACCCTAAAAATGGAAGGTATTTAATTTGCGATCAGGGACCCTTCGGCATTCAATTAATCTTTCTTCATAAATAATTCTCTTCCGTTAACGTTGTCTTTAGCTAACAATCGTTAATCAATAACCTGTCGTTAGCCGCGTTAAGCCGAGAAACTTCATCAATAGGTACTTAAGTGGATATGCTCCTACAGAATCGCTAGCTTCATATTTTAATTTATGAAATAAACTCACCTATCAGTATCACTAAAATGATAAATTTGAATCATTTTGTGTGCTCATTATGCATCCATACACGCAACATTTTTTAACGCTTTATCATTTTTTACTGGATATTTATCTATATATATAAAATTCAAAGTCCTGACTGACTGACTGACTGACTGACTGACTGACTGACTGACTTATATATCAACGCACAGCCTAAACCGCTGGGGTTGAAAACTTGAAATTTTGACAGTAGGTTCATTTTGTGACGTAGGCGCTCACTAAGGAAGGATTCTTTAAAATTCCATGCCTAAGGGGGTAAAATAGGGGGTGAAAGTTTGTATGAAAGTCCGTTATTTCTCAAGTTATATCCATGAAACTTGGTATATGAGCTACCTGTTAAAAATGAAGAATATCGTGTTTTACAGTTTTTGAAAATTCTACCCCCGAAGTGGTGAAATAGGGGATGAAAGATTGTATGAAAGTCCTTCATTTCTCAAGTTATAGCCATGAAACTAAAATTAATAAGCTAAGCTAATAAGCTTTTGATTAAATATGAAGAAGTATGTGTTTCAACATTTTTGAAAATTCGACCCCCACAGGGGTGAAATAGGGTAATCTTTTATTTAACAAGAAATTTTTCAAGTTAAATCTACGAAACTTGGTATTTTGGCTTTTGGTAAAAATACAGAAGGATGTGTGTCACATTTTTAAAAATTCCACCCTCAATGGGGTTAAATAGGGGTTGAAAGTTTTTATGAAAGGCCGTCGTTTTTCAAGCTGCTATAGCCATAAAACTTGGTATTTGGGCTTCCGCTAATGATGAAATACGGATTTTAAAGTTTTTGAAATTTCTTTCCCCAAGGACGTCAAATAGAGAGTTTGTACTTCAATCACGCCGCAACAGAGCAATGGATCGACGTGATTTTTTGCATGGGTATAGCTGGGTACTTGGGGAGTGACACAGGCTTCTTTTTATACCCCAAAATTAAGGAGCACCTGTTGGGAAAAAAACTTAAACCACGCGGACGAAGTCGCGGGCATCAGCTAGTAATACAATATTAACTCATGATACTTTATCATACTGTAACGTTTCGTCGCCTGAGAAATTATTGTTGGGGTCCACCTAGGTTTATTGCCTATACTGCGTAAGCACAAGTTGCGCGCGATTGTAGGTAATGAAAGAACTTGAAATTTAATTAGCTATAATCCGCCAAAGTAGCAAATTAAACTTCTAATTAAGTTCTTTCATTATCATGGACTTCCGCTAAATAAGGCCTGCTTCTATCCAATATTCGACTGTAGTTATTTACGTCGCGCAGATACAGGGGCCATACTGGCAACGCATAAAGCCATTATAACTATACATAATATCCGGATAAACTCACGTGTTCTGTCGGAAAAATGCCCGACTAGTTTCGAACCCGTTCGGGCCCTTATTCATGAGCCCTGTTCGCGCGACGCGGCCGCTACTCGACTGAACACGTGAGTTTATCCGGATATTATGTATAGTTATAATGAATATTACTCACGATAGTTTAAACCTTAAAGCCATATTGTTGACTTTAGAATAATTATAATCCTTATTTTAGGAACGCCAAGGTACGTGACATCAAACTGTCATTTTGAGTAATATTGCTTAAGTATTTCTTTAAGCGTTTGCAGTTTGGCCCCAGGCGTGTCCATGTCAAATTACAGCTTTCTAGTACTAAGGGCCTCTGAGCTAAGCCGCGGACAGACAGACGGACATAACGAAACTATAAGGGTTCCTTGTTGACTACGGAACCCTACAAAAGGTGCTAACCAAGTGGATAAGACTTCGGCCCTCTGTTGATGGGTGCAAGATTTGAATTCTAATCGTTTTAATATCACTTGCTTTAACGGTGAAGGAAAACATAGTGAAGAATCCTGTATCATAATGTTCTGAACATTTTGAGCCGAGGCCCGTGCTCTGTAATGGACCGGCGCGGATGGGAGTGGAAGTGAGAGTCGGACTCGCGAACCGAGGGTTCCGTACCTGGGTAGGATATGGTTTTATTATTCGACTTCTGAATAATGAATACGGCGCGCTTTACAATTTAAGAATTTAAACAATCTATGATATAAATACAAACTAACGATTTTCGGATTTTACCTTTTATATTATTATTATTATTTATTATTTTATAATATGTAAGGTCTTGCTTCTTGCCAAATTTTATGATTCTAGGTCAACGGGAAGTACCCTATAGGTTTTGATTTATTAGCGAGTGTTAAAATATGCAAATTATTGAAATAGCCATAATAACTTTTTATTTCGATGACTTAGAAGCTTGATATTTTTCGAGTCTAAGGGACCGTAGACCTTAGTATTTGGTGTTAATTTCGACTTGATTACCTCCACGCGTTCCCGAGAAAAAGGGTGTTTAAAGACGTACAACGAAGGGATCCTACCTATATGGGTTCCTTTTTTCCTTTTAAGGAACGGAACCCTAAAAACACCTTTGAACAGCTAAAATATAATGAATGTACCTAATTTTTCCAAACAAAGGTTATCCGTGTAAGACAAAGAAGGTCTATTTATTTTCATGAACCATAAAGCTTTGTAACCATTTGGGCGTCTCAGCTGTATAACAACGAATCCATGTGGATAAAAATAAATAAAAATAGTTTCTTTTCACCGGCTAAATTATTTTTAACACAAAAGGCTGGAGCCTTTTTTTAAGAGTACAAGTAACCCCTGTGCAGAAGAATCCGCTCTTCCTTAAAATTAACAAAACAATATGTGGGTACAAAGAAAAAAAAAGCGAGTAACAGCTGTACATTATGATAATAATTAAATAATTAAAAGATAAATATCCACCTGACATTGGCAAAGTGCATTGTGCTGGTGTAGCACTAATAAAAGCCACAGAACAAAATAAGAAGAAGAAGAAGATAAATAATTTTGACGACCTCCGTGGCCCAGTGTTGAGCTCTGTTGTCTTAACGTGCGGAGGTTCAGGGTTCGATCCCCGGCAGGGTCAATTTGGGAATTTATAACTTCTGAAAAATTCAGAAATTGTAAGTAGTACCTAAGTAGTTCATTTATTTAATTCATTTATTTAATTCATTTAATTCATTTATTTAAAAAACATGTAGGACATACAGGTGTCTCTTATGTTACGTCATGTTTTGACTCTACCACCGGTTCGGAAAGCAGATTCTGCTGAGAAGAGCCGGCAAGAAACTCAGCAGTTGCTCTTTTTTTTTTTCATACAATAGTCAATAATATAATACATTACGTAGCTTAGTGTAATAAGTATGTAAATTAAAATACAATATTGTATGTTATTATACTGTCCTGTGGGGAGCTTGACCCAGAGTCGGTTGCTTCCATACAACTTTGTCATTAAGAAATTCGTCAATTGTATAATAGCCCCGACTCAACAAGTGTTCTTTTACGGTTTTTTTAAATTTGTGTAGCGGCAAGTCCAATAGTTCTTTTGGAACCATATTATAAAAGGTAATACTCGACCCCACAAAGGATTTCTGCACCTTACGTAGACGACCTTGCGGCATTACTAGTTTATGCCGGTTTCTAGTAAGTCGATTGTGTGTATCCCCTCTTTGCCTATGGAGATGAATATTTTGTTTCACAAACATTATGTTATCGTATATGTACTGCGATGCAACCGTAAGGACGCCAATTTCTTTAAATTTTTCACGAAGGGACTCGCGTGATCCGAGTTTATATATTGATCGAATCGCCCTCTTTTGCAAAACAAAAATTGTTTGTATATCAGCAGCTCTGCCCCACAATAAGATGCCGTACGACATAACACTATGAAAATAGGCAAAATATACAAGCCTAGCCGTCTCAATATCGGTAAGCTGTCTAATTTTCCTGATAGCAAAAGCAGCTGAGCTGAGTTTCCCTGCTAGTGTATCTATATGAGCGCCCCACTGAAGCTTATTATCCAAGGTCACCCCCAAAAAAACCGTGGAGTTCTCCATTTTCAGTGTTTCACCATTCATCACTATTTCCTTGTCGATTTTCTTCACATTAGGAAGTACAAACTCTAAACACTTAGTTTAGAGTTTGTACTTCCTAGTAGTATAAAGTAGAAAGTAAATAGAAAGTAAATAGTATAAAGTAAATAGTAGTTATAAAGTGGTAAATAGCCACGGCCGAAGCCTCCCACCATGGTGGGAGGCTTCGGCCGTGGCTACTTACCACTTTACCGGCAAAGACGTGCCGCCAAGCGATTTAGCGTTCCGGCACAGAATAGGTAATAGTAGTAAGTTCCGGTACGATGCCGTGTAGAAACCGAATACCGAATATCGAATAGAATATGGGTTTACTATAACTGCCATGCCCCTAACAGGTTAGCCCGCTACTATCTTGGACTGCATCATCACTTACCATCAGGTGAGATCGCGGTCAAGAGCTAACTTGTAGTTGATAAAAAAAATGCTGTTTGGGTAATAACATATTATGTGCAAGCGTCATGTGAAGTGTATGTGTGTGTGTGTGTGTGTGTAGTGTCCTAGTGTATGAGTTTGTAGATAGTTTGTAATAGATATTAGAATAGAATAGAATTCTAGTAAGTTCTTGTTGTAAGTTCTAGCCCGACTATGATTTCCCCAAGGCACCATGTCTGGTAGTTTATATTATGAACTAGCTGATGCCCGCGACTTCGTCCGCGTGGATCGAGGTTTTTCGTTTCCCGCGGGAACTCCTTAATTTTCCGGGATAAAAAGTAGCCTATGTGTTATTCCAGACTATAATCTATCTCTGTGCCAAATTTCATCCAGATCCGTTCAGCCGTTGGGGCGTGATTGAGTAACAAACATCCATCCATACATCCATACATCCATCCAAACTTTCGCATTTATAATATTTATTTTATTACTTCCACCATTTTCTCGAATATATACTTAAATGGAAAATGTGACTGACTGACTGTCTAATCTATTAACGCACAGCTCAAACCACTGGACGGATCGGGCTGAAATTTGGCATGCAGATAGCCATTAGACGACCTCCGTGGCGCAGTGTTGAGTGCTGTTGCCTTAAAGTGCGGAGGTTCCGGGTTCGATCCCCGGCAGGGTCAATGTGGGAATTTATAATTTCTGAATTTTCCCTGGTCTGGCCTGGTGGGAGGCTTCGGCCGTGGCTGGTTACCACCCTACCGGCAAAGACGTGCCGCCAAGCGATTTAGCGTTCCGGTACGATGCCGTGTAGAAACCGAATAGAGGTATGGGTTTAATATAACCATGCCCCTAACAGGTTAGCCCGCTACCATCTTAGACTGCATCATCACTTACCATCAGGTGAGATCGCAGTCAAGGGCTAACTTGTAGTGGAAAAAAAAAAAAAAAAAAAGACATGCGCTAAGAAAGGATTTGTGAAAACTCAACCCCCAAGAGAGTAAAATAGGGGTTTAAAATTTGTATAGTCCACGCGGACGAAGCCGCGGTCAATAGGTAGTCTTTTAATAAAACCAAAACAATCGCACGACTTTCAATTTTAAAAACAAATAAAACCTTAAAACCTTAAAACCGGAAAATGTAAAAAGAAATTATGCTAAAAATTATACTAATTAGAAGAAGAGATGTTAACATTCTATAGTCTACAAAAAACAACTTTTTATAATTCCGTTAAAAACATTCAACATCCCTGACCTGAATCTGCCGAAATAAGTTTCGTATCGAAAGACCCTTTTCCGTCAAAATATTATCAAAACGGTCGAGCGCAAAAGACCGTTTTCGCTTCAAAAACACCTATTATTCAAACAACTTTCCAAACCGCTTCATAAATTACAGTGCGAAATAAAAATCGAAGGACAATAAACGTCCCGTTTACATTATCCCGCGAAATTATTCTCATTTATAACCGAATACGTCTGAGACTTTGAATTACGATGGCCAAGCAAGAACATTCAGCTTAAAGTTTGGGTTTAGAGGCCGGTGTACTCGTACACTAATCGGTTAAACGTTTACTGCTTAACCACAAAAAATCAAGCGAGTTTAACTGATGTCTTAGATTTTACAGCCTATGCACATGGCGTATTATTTACGCACGGACGACTCAATACAAACGCGATTCGTTACGCCTAGTCTAAGTTTTTACAGTGTAAATTCGATTAATCGTATTGAGCGTTCGATCACATTAGCGTTAAAGTAAAATGAACCGTAATTTCATTAAATTAGAGCTACATTTTCTTGTATGCATCAAACGCGATTCGTTACGCCTAGTCTAAGTTTTTACAGTGTAAATTCGATTAATCGTATTGAGCGTTCGATCACATTAGCGTTAAAGTAAAATGAACCGTAATTTCATTAAATTAGAGCTACATTTTCTTGTATGCATTCACAGCCAGAACTCCAAACGATACGTTTCGATATTAAAATCGGTTGTACCGAATTCGTGACTTTAAATCGAAAGCTTTTGGTTCCATTTTACTTTAACTTTACTTGGTTGCATCGTCACTTACCATCAGGTGAGATCGCAGTCAAGGGCAACTTGTACTGGATAAAAAAAAAACTTTGTCGCTAATGTAATCAAACGGTCGATACGATCAATCGAATTTACAATGTAAAAACTTAGACAAACGCGAACAATATAGTCGGAATTAGTCGTAGCCAGAAGCCTTTTCAGGCATATTATGTTTTGATGCAGAACTTCTGCAACGGAACGGCACAGAATCGGAACTTACATTCAAATAACCTGTGTAAAAGCAACAAAAGGTCGTAGAAGGCGCATTCAACCTAAACTTGGACAGTTTAACACAAAGTACTGTTTGTTTTGATACTTAACAAGAGTAGTAATATTTGTCTTGGGATTTGTCTTAGGATTCATGTTGCTGGCGTAAGTGACAAGAGATTCCAAAGTGATTTGACTGGCTTTAAATACTGGAGTGCCACATGGTGCCAGAACGTTAAATCCTTTGTGGTTTTGATTGTACTGTAAATTCATAGATAATATTATCTAAGTTCATTATTACAATATAATTTTCATTATTGATTTATTTGTATCTCTTTCTCTGACGCGTCAGTTGAATAAATTGATTTCAAAGGCGCCGCATATTATGCCAACAAACAAAAGCCTATCCTCCAGCTTGTACCTTAGGTTCAAATATGAATACTAAAATTAATATCGTTAGCTAAAAGGTAATCTTCAAAGCCTTCAGTATTATCATATTTCAGATAAATCCGTCATTTAATTATTTTACGCCGAATATACCATGAAATAACCATACAATGATATTGTGTCAGCTATGCCTCAAAGTCTAATCCCCTTTAAAATTTTGCCAAGCCAGAACAGGTGTGTGTCAAACTTACCTTTAGCACAGAATACTAGTAATTAATCCTCCTACACTTAGTACCTTTTAGGTACTATAGAAGCGCTTGAATTACATAGCTAAGATCGCTAGATGTAAGGGATGCTACACATGTAGGTATACATTAAGGAAAAGGCCGCTTGTGGCTTAGCCGCATGTATATACATACATATACATACATACATATACTATATACACATTTTTTTTTTTTTTAATCCAGTACAAGTTAGCCCTTGACTGCAATCTCACCTGATGGTAAGTGATGATGCAGTCTAAGATGGTAGCGGGCTAACCTGTTAGAGGCATGGCAGTTAATTAAACCCATACCCCTATTTGGTTTCTACACGGCATCGTACCGGAACGCTAAATCGCTTGGCGGCACGTCTTTGCCGGTAGGGTGGTAACTAGCCACGGCCGAAGCCTCCCACCAGGCCAGACCAGGGAAATTTCAGAAATTATAAATTTCCAAACCCTGCCGGGGATCGAACCCGGGACCTCCGCACGTTAAGGCAACAGCCCTCAACACTACGCCACGGAGGTCGTCAAAAACATAGGTGTACATACATATATGTATATACATGCCCCTAACAGGTTAGCCCACTACCATCTTAGACTGCATCGTCACTTACCATCAGGTGAGATAGCAGTCAAGGGCTAACATGTAGTAGATAAAAAAAAAAAAAAACATAGTACATACCATACAAGTCGAGCCGGACGTTAAAAATAAACTGACAACTCATGCTGGTCTGGTTGCCGATCGAATTCAGCCGAATTTGTGAAGTAATTATTTCAGGTTGGCTTTGTTTTCCAACAACCACTGCCGAATCGAATGTGCCGACCCACCTAAATGTGTAGCAAGCCTAAGATCGAGCGCTCCTATTGGTGGGTCTGACACACAACCGTAGCACATCTCTGGTGGAAATGCACTTTTATACTTTTGTATGACTAAGAAACTGCAGTCTACTGGGTGCTTTCATAGCTCCTCACTAGATTGTAATGTCCAGACAGAAGGACTGACGGACCGGATGGAACTAAAAGGGTTCGCTATTTTGCTACGGATCCCTAATAATCATCAATACGTATCAATATACATGTTCCAATTATGTTTGGTCTATGTTTGCTATGTATAAATACTGGATGACGCCCGCGCTTCGTCCGCGTCAAATAAGGTTTTTTTAGTTCTCTCTAATTTTACAGGACAAAATGTAGCCTTTGTGTTATTCGAGAGTATAATCTAACTCTGTGCCAAGTTCTGGCGTGATTGAGTAACGGACATCCATCCAAACTTTCGCATCTATATGTAAAATAATAGATTTTCCAAATAAAAATTCTGCCCTTGAAGAAAGAGTTTTTGAATTAAGCCGTCAGATACAGGCAGAAGTGTCAGAAACATTCAGAGTAGAGTTTGTTGACACCAGCGCGGCTGTGACCCGATTTCCGGCGGAGTTATAAAGCCTGCAAACTTTTCTGCCTAAGGAGAATACTTTATGGCCCTCCAGGTGCTCTTTTGCGAGCACAGTTTAATATTTTTCGGTATTTCCATTTTTGTGTTTTATGTTTAGCTCGCAAGAAGAATATTAAAATTGTAAGTACATGACGCCTAGTATAATAATGTACCTAATACAAACTGATTAACTCTGTTAAAGGGGTCATCCATAAAGTACGTCACACGTACGTAGGGGGTCGATGAAGTGTGACATTGTGTGACAAGTACAGGGGTCAAAAAATCACGAAATTAATGTGACGTACTTTATGGATGACCCCTTACGAATTAGCGCTAAAACGTACTAGGGACCGGACAGGAACCAAAACGTCCGCGTCGGAGAACGACGTTTTGTCCTGTCTCCATAATATGTAAGTATTTACTTACATATACAGACACACAGCAAGAACAGTTCTAGACCTTTAGAGTTCTACATGAATATATTAGTCGATCAGTTTTTAACGGTTTAGCTAAAAAGACTACTACATATTATTATAGTAGACTTTATTTTGAAAGAAAGAAGTTTATTTTGAAAGAAAGAAAGAAATCTTTATTTAGGGATACAAGTATAAGACAAAACAGACTTTATAAAGAAGAAAAATGGCGAAATGAGACTGGATCCCCAAAATGGTCTTCACTCAGCATGTGCATAATATGTATGTATTTATAGTCACCATCATATTTTATAAGTTTCGGACGTCAATAAGTGTGCAATGTACCCTAGACTTTATTTTATATGCTCTAGTTATTTTAGTGTTTTGCCATTTATTATTATTTATTTTCGTGTGTGTGCCAAAAAGAACTATGGTCTAAAAGTAATTTGCAAAAGCCAGGATGAGAGTACGGTCTACTATGTAAAGGTAAGCTGTTAAAAAAATGTCATTGCAATTACCGGTTTCTGTCACTCGCCGATTTTATGCTGACTACCGTAAATGGGTATTTGACTGTGGTATTTGACTACTATTCAAATAAATTATTTTTTAGTTATTATTAAAAAGAGAATCTCCCAAAAGTCGTAATATCCACGTCCCCTGATAGTTTTATGTTGAATAACCATTTTAAACAATCGATTAAAGGAAAAAGTGCGTCGAACTTTAATATTATAAATGCGAAAGTGTGTTTGTTTGTTGGTTTGTCCTTCAATCACGCCGCAACGGAGCAACGGATTGACGTGATTTTTGGCATGGATAAAGTTAAGGACCTGGAGAGTGGCATAGGCTACTTGTTATCCCGGAAAATTAAGGACTTCCCGCGAGAATAAATAAAACTTAAACCACGCGGACGAAGTCGCGGGCATCAGCTAGTTTCATATAAATCCGCAAATAAAAAAGTTGCTGATTTGACTATTTGTCAAATACCCAATTATTATAATGAAAGGGAAATAGGGAAGATTGAGTAGCCTGTCAGGCAGTCCTTGCCTCTGCTAACAGATTACTGTCAGCGCTGACCTGACATGAAATCTGTTACCAACATTATGAATCTACAAACTGGTGACGGCAAAGCGGGGTTGCCACGGCAAAAGGGCAATGGCTAATAAACGGACTCTGTGTAGACAAAATAGGTTTTCACTTTCACTAATCAAGAATTTTGACGGTTGCCAGTTCATTTTGACTTATTCATGTAGAATTTTAGTACCTATTTTTGACTCTTTGATCTTTTCGTGTAAAGAGCGCCTGACATAGAGATAATCGTTATAAAATGCATATTTTATTAGTACACTCTGATTTATTACTTTCGAATATTATCACCATGTGAGCGGTTAATTAATGCGTGAATTAAATTAATGAATTTCAATTCAACAGCCGTCTCAATGTAAACAGGGCTTTATATAAAGAGAATTTAAATTGGTTTCATATTTTCATTACGCCCTGCATCATAATTATTATTTTCATATCTCTTCATATTATACCTTGGGACGGTAAATAAAATGTTAATGAGACATCGAAAGAGCCGTTTTATGTTAATAATTTGAACTTTAATATGTTAATTTTACCGGTAATTATATTCACATTGTAATAACATTAAAATCTCGCGACAATGTATTGAAAATTGCAAATTATCATTATTATTATTAAGCTTAAAAATGTCCTCCCGATTGAATTTCGGCCACGGTGGTCAATCTCCATAGAGATTAGCTATGTAGGAGAAATATTACAGAGCACAAGTGTGTGCTCTCTATTCCCTTAGTCTTAGCCCGATGCAATGGGACGAAAAATCCGACACGACCACAAAAGGATCAGGTGCAAAATAGATGGCTTTACATGCTCTCCGAGCCACGTGGTTGATACACCGCCAACTTCCTAAAAACGGGCTAGTAGGTACTAAGAATATCTCAAAATTCTAAATATCCTATCACGTTATGAAGAATCGAGAAGAGTGGCGTTATAAAAAGTATGTTTCTAACATTTAATTTCCCAGTCTGTGAAAGTTTCATGGACCGTAAATGTATTCATAAATATTTACCAGTAGGTAACCATTAACTTGATTTATTATGATCCTACTCCAAGTTACACTGCGCCTGGTGGCCACGCCTTCACAAAAAGCTTTTTAATTAGCAGAGTATCATGTTAGATTAGGTTAGTTCATACAGAATAGATAATAATTATTTAACATAAAAAGAAATTCTAATATACCTACCTATATTTTATCATTTTTAACCTTTATTGAAAACAATACAAAAGAAATTAAAGCTAGCTAGCCTAACCTAATTACTATATAAATCATGCCCGCGTGGAATGGTGGCGAGAATAATGGCTGTATTCCCGCGCTGGACAGCCAGGCTGATCATTTGCGCAAAAAATGAGCCAGCCCTTCTGTCACCAGATGAGGCAATCAACCGCGGTGAAATATCTCGTAAAAATTTTTTGGCACTAAGACTCCACGGCCCCAGGGTCTCCACGGCAAACGGAACAAATATGTAACTCTCCGTAATATATATGTAAATATGTAACCGGCAAACGGCGAAAGTATGCCTCTCATAAGAGAGGCATACTTCCGCCGTTTGCCGGTTTCAGCCTTTTCTGCTGCGGCTCCCGGCCTTGATGCTGTCTCCCTGATATGACACGGGGCCAATGTGTCTACGCATGTTGCGTCCCACATTAGCGCCCGTCCCCGTTCCCAGGGAACCAGCGTCAATCCATCAGGTCTCTTGCCATCATTCCGACTAATCTCTGCCGGCTCAATGAGCGTATTTTTATATATTTTTATATTTCATCATTTTATATGTATCTAGATTTTTATTTTAATAAGCCTTATAAGACCCGGATGTAGAGAAATAATTCGCATAGTTTCAGTAGTATGATGAGTAGTAGTATGATGGCAAAGAGTTTATACCTACAAACCTATAATATAATTTATTAGGCATAATAGGATAATTTCGAGTCTTCAACAAAATCTCTCCAAAAATCAGAATTCAAATCCAAATCTACGTACGAACACCCCTAAAGTAACATAAAGTAAGCCTACGTTGAATCAATTCGAAATGTAACAATACAGAGCCATAAAGAAAACCCGGATATAGAGATATAACACGTGCACATTGTACCCGGCTGCCGGGATGACCGTGACACAAAATCAGGTCAAACCCAACACCCGGCCCACAGAGTAATAAAGATAGAATAGAATTTAATATAACCAAAGACAAGCCTATGTAATTAGACACAATAGGGTAATTTCAGGCGTACCAAAAATACTTTGTGTTTCATTATGAAAAGGATGGATGCAATTTAGTCACAGGTCGAGCTGTATGATAGTCGTTTAAAATTATGTTACCGTTAAACTGTATCCGTCAATAAAGGTTTCAAATATCAGTGTTTGTTAACATTGAACCAAACAATTAACATAATCATGATTTGTTCAACCTAGTTTGTTTTTATTGGTAGTCAAAATTTCATTGTAATTGTAACGTAACTGTAACCACCTGGCATGAAATTGGACCTAAGTCCTGTTAACTGAGCTATGTTAAAGTAAAGTATTTGACAAGCTCCGATTCTCCGAATGATGAAATTGGGTATATAGAGTAGAGACAAAGCACTCGTAGTTGGAAAGCAAATACTCAGACTGCAACTTTACTCCTCCAACTTTGATTAAACCCGATCTGCAAAGTCTACACTATCTAGTTTTTTTCTAACAGAATGAGGGTCGAAAACTGTTCTAGTTTGGTGCTTAGATTTGTTACCTAAGTTTCTTGCTGTTTACTCTATTTTCATTTCGTGTTACTACTACATTAGAAGTAGAGTCCATGATATACCTATTTAGGATCCACCCACAGGATCCACCCTTATACAGTCTGACCTGAATTCCATACGAGTGAAGGCGAGAACAAAAGCTTTTATTAAATAGACGGTATTTATTCCAAAAGACCTAAAATTCACATCCTCAGTTAGCTTTAAGTTTGATAAAGATTAAAAAAAAAATGTGCGTTGAAATTGGATGACGTCATAACTCATAACTGTGTATATCATACAAGCTAAGCGCAACGTTTTTAAGTTTTATAAAGAGTTGCCGATTTGATTAAGTTGTCGTCCATCCCTATTCTTTCTTAGTGGACCTTATAAAAAAACCTAATGCTCGAATTTCTAAGTCCGTCCGTTTCTCTTTGTATATATAAAAGGAAGGAGGAAGAAAATATATAAAAGGAAAAGGTGACTGACTGACTGACTGACTGATCTATCAACGCGCAGTTCAAACTACTGGACGGATCTGGCTGAAATTTGACACACAGCAATTATGACGTAGGCATCCGCTAAGAAATGTTTTTTGTAAATTCAACCTCTTAGGGGGTAAAATAGGGCTTTCAAATATAATATGAAAATCGAACCTAACGTGACCGAACCACGGGTAAAAGCGTCAGCCGTCAGTTTTTCCTTGTACAGTATAAGCATGACAAAAGTATAGCCACGGATTTATTTATTAGGCTAACAGCAAAAGGAGCAATGTAAGTTACTAAAAAAGTAGAGCGCATACACCAACTATTATAATGACGTGGGTAATATCTTTTTCCCCGGATAAAAAGTCTTGCTCTGAATCCTTACGAAATTTCAAGGGCTTGCGATTGACCCTGACAGCTCACTCTGACCCGGATATTCAGGGTCAGTGTGACCCGGTCGCACCTAGATCTTGACCTGGTAAGCACCTTCAATAAATGTTCGCGATTCTCGAAATGTGGGAAACTTTTGTCCATTTTAAGAACATAAATGTAATTGAATGTATTTTGCAGTTGTAAAGTGGATAGTTTATTCAGAAAAGGCGATGTCTGTAGTGCTAGCATGCGCACAACGAGTAAAATTACGTTTACCCGTTATCTCTATTTGTCTACCATTTAATTGTCGAGAATAATTAAATATTTAAGCAGCTATATATAGATTATCTAGTGACTTACTGATGAGACTAAAGAACTTGGTCATAATTTTGAACTCAGTACTTAATGGCCAATATTTTTGATAAGAAATTGGCTATATAATTTCACATCCTTACATCATCACTTACCATCAGGTGAGATCGCAGTCAAGGGCTAACTTGTAGTGGGATAAAAACCATTATAATATTTTGTTATTGGGATGAAAAACCTCCCGGAGAGTGAATAACCCAGTTAAAATATACATGAAATTCGTGCGCAACGGTAAACAGATAAGAAATGTTTTAAAGATGTAACGAGAATTCCAGAAACATTAGAAGAAAAGGGTCTAAAACGGCCTGTACTTCTCTCTCAACCAAAAGAGCGTCTCGAACAACAAAAAGTACTTTAAGGGTGCCTTTCCACCAGAGATGTGCTACGTTGCTAAGCTACGGATGTGTGTCAAACCCAGCCATAGGAGCGCTTCACCTAACATCTAGCGATCAAACTGCAGCACTCAGAGTTGCTAATCATTACGTAAGTAACTACTCAAGTTTTTTTTTCCACTACAAGTTAGCCCTTGACTGCGATCTCACCTGATGGTAAGTGATGATGCAGTCTAAGATGGTAGCGGGCTAACCTGTTAGAGGCATGGCAGTTATATTAAACCCCTATTCAGTTTCTACACGACATCGTACCGGAACTCCTGAAGTGTCGCTTAATCATTGCTTAGGGAACTTCTAAGTATAGATTTCAATAAAAAATCTATACTAAGGAGTTCCTTATGTAATGATTAGCGACTCTGAGTGCGGCAGTTAGGAATAAAAATTAAGCGCTCCTAATGGCGGGTAGAGTAAGATACGTTGCCAAACTCAAGATGTGTATCAAACACATCTTGAGTTTAGCAACGTATCTTACTCTGGTGGAAAGCCACCTTCATACTCCTTAGTAACTTCGCTGTAAGATGTTTGTTACAAGGTTAGAAATAAAAACTGTACCGACACAAATATCGCAACTAGAAATTGCCCCTTTACAGCTAAGAGCCTTTACAGTAATGAGGTTTACGCTCTTTATACATACGTACGTACTTAGGTATCGATCGTAAGTAAACGATACGTAGGTATGTACGCTTGTATTAAATAGTACCAGCCTGCACCAAGTGTTAGGGTGTACTGCACCAAGTGTACTTTGGGTTTCGTTCCGTATCTCGTTACGTACGGTTTGACGACATCCCTGGCGCAGTGTTGAGCGCTGTTGTCTTAACGTGGGAGGTCCCGGGTTTAGTTTGGGAATTTATAATTTCTGAATTTTCTCTGGTCTGACCTGCTGGGAGGTTTCGGTCGTGGCTAGTTACCACCCTACCGGCAAAGACGTGCCGCCAAGCGATTAAGCGTTCCAGTACGATGCCGTTTAGAAATCGTTTAGGGGTATGGGTTTAATATAACTGTCATACCTCTAACAGAAATTCAGAAATTCAGAAATTATAAATTCCCAAATTGACCCTGCCGGGGATTGAACCCGGGACCTCCCACGTTAAGGCAACAGCGCTCAACACTGCGCCAGGGAGGTCGTCAAAACCTAGAGGGGAGGTTGTCCAACGCTGCGCTTTCAGATGAAAGGCTGCTATTCAAGCACCTTAGGACCGCAAAACCTATAAGCTCTTCAAAGAACGATGGTGGTTACACAAACGACTACACACAAATAACAAAAAAAAATATTTTTTGTTCTTAGAAGTGAAAACGAATATTAAAATTATTTTTTTTGATTATTAAAAATTTTTTTTCCACCAACCACCACCCAAAAGATTTATTTTTATTATACATACGGAACTCTAAAAATATTATTATGAAGTATACTATTTTCTTAATACTCTGCGGTTCGTGCATCGTTAACTCTGTAAAGCAAAATCATAATGTCTTTCGAGATAAAGTGGGGTTTTTGAAAAGTACTCTTACGAAGCTATTTACAAAGATTGTCTTTTAGATGATTACTTTACTAAAATAACCTTGTTATGCGACTACACTTATTATCCATGTAGCCGTATTTTCACAAGCTGACCTATGTGCTTACCAAAGTAAATATAATAAGTCTATGGTTCTTACTACCACCGCTTAAATCAGGATTCTATACTAATCATCAAATAAATATTATAAATGCGAAAGTTTGGATGGATGTATGGATGTATGGATGGATGTTTGTTACTCAATCACGCTCGAACAGCTGAACGGATCTGGATGAAATTTGGCACAGAGATAGATTATAGTCTGGAATAACACATAGAATACTTTTTATCTCGGAAAACTAAGGAGTTCCCGCGGGAACCCGGGAACCTCAATCCACGCGGACGTAGTCGCGGGCATCAGCTAGTATAATCAAATAAATATTATAAATGCGAAAGTTTGGATGGATGGATGTATGGATGTATGTTTGTTACTCAATCACGCTCCAACGGATGAACGGATCTGGATGAAATTTGGCACAGAGATAGATTATAGTCTGGAATAGCACATAGGCTACTTTTTATCCCGGAAAGTTAAAGAGTTCCCGCGGAAACCAAAAAAAAATTCAACCCATGCAGATTTAATTTGTGTTTGTGATTTTAATATTGACGTTTTATATGACTTAATATCTCGACGTTCCTAAAATAAAGATAATAATTCTGAAACAAGAGTGTCAACAAGAGAAGAAACTAATACAGCCATAAGCGATGGTAGTTATCCCCCTGGGTAGAAAGACTTGGGTAGTTTGACCACAGAATAGGTAATAGTAGGTTTGACGCGGAAGTCGTTCTACAAAATTCGTTTGCACGTCTCAACGAAATCGCAGTCAAAATCAACATATTATGGGTGCGTTCCGAAATACACTGAGAGCACTGGAAGTCCCCAGTAAAGAGCACTGCCAGTGCTCGCAGTGCTTATAACGGAACACACACTATATTATGCGGAAATATGGCGCCGAATATGAATCACGTTTTATAACGGAAAATCAAGAAGTTTTCCTACGAGATATTTCAAAACCCTAAGTTCACGTGGTCGAACTTGCGGGCGACATCAGCTAGTTTTAGGCTCTCTCTGCGTCGTATTCCTCATTACTGAGGGTCGTACCCTTACCCCTTTCCATTAATCAAATAATGGTAGGAGTTTTCTTGGGATAATAATGCGGTGGGTTCCTACGTCCTTCCGCAAGCGACTCGACTAAGTATTTAAACTCTCAGGTTTTTATAACGATTATAGACCGAGCGAAGCGAAGGTCTCTACTTGAGTGAATTTGCACTTGTCCGTCCGTCTGTCAGAGCCTTATAGCTTCTGAATTACTGAACGTAATTACTTCAAATTTATATATAATATGTAAACCGATGGCCTCCCGCCGAATATGGCTTAAAAAGTTATAAAAATCTTAATTTCAGAGGGGATCTCATAGAAGCGAATGCGAAGTAAAATATTTTTATAGCGTTAAATAGAGTTGCGGTATATCATTTTAAAGATAATTAGGAATAGAGTCCAAAAATATATTTTTTTTTAATTTTTTCCCTAAAATTGACGAAATGGGGGGCTTTCAAAGTGGCGATTTTCTAACGTCCAAAGTTGACCTCAGAACTCTCAATTTTCTGAAAGGCTGAGCCTGAAACTTATCAATTATTTGAATTATATCCTGTATTTGAACAACAAATACTAAAATTAGCTAAATATTATAAGGAAACGAAATTATTTAATTTTTAATGAGCTTCAATATTTTTAACAGAACTTCACAATGATATCAATAGATGGCGCTCTGTACAAGTTTATGTATACCGCGAGGTCTCAGTTCGGGGCGAACCACTAGTTATCAGATGTTAGTGATTATAATAACCGGGACTGACTGCTTAACGTGCTTTTCGAGGCACAGAGGAAACGAAAAGGCCGCATTTGGACCTCCACTTTCGTTCACCCATCCAGTTACCGACTTGGGTCAACGTTGCTTAACATTCGCAATCGACTGATATGCGTTGTCACAACTAGACCACTCGTCCCTCATTTAGCAGTTTTAGGCTAATATTATAAAATTGTATGTGAAAGTGTGTTTGTTTGTTGTTTTGATGGTTTATACTAATTACGCCATAACAGAGCATTGGATTGACGCGATTTTTTGCATATGTATAGTTGAGCACCTGGAGAGTGACATACCCTACGATTTACCCCGGAAAATTAACAAACTCACGGAATTAAAAAAATATTTCACGCGGACGAAGGCGCGGCCATCAGCTAGTTTTAGAATTTCATCACAGCCGACCATCGGGTCTATTGATCCATTGTCACAAACCAACGGGTCGTGAGATCGTAGTAACATTCATCACTGTCAATAAAATCTCCCAGACTCCCCAAAGTACGAAGAATTGAATATATTAAATGATAAATTATCTTGGACCATACAAAATGATATTACAAATTCAATGGATATTTTCACTTGAATATAAAGATTAATAGGGAATAGGGATCTATAAATTGTAAAAAACAAGTTTGTTTTCCGTGCCGCATTATAAAGATACTTTTTTAATACTTAGTTCAACTAGGTCTAAAACGAGCCATTCCATGCAAGCTGTTTCGCCTGCAATAGAATCGAGTAGAATGGTTTACTGTTTTGCATTACACGTGGTTGATACTGATATATAAGATATGTTTTAGTGTAACATTTTAACACCGTTGTTCCCTTAGTAATAAGCAGATTCCTATTTCTGTTGTTGTTCCCCTTAGAGAAATCCTATAGAAAGCAGCATTCTATTCAAACTGACGCTTTGATGTCTATAAATGTAACATCAAGTCTAAACACTTTACACGGATGCTTACACGTGACACGTTTAAGCTGACAATCCGATTGTTTGTTCAACATTCGAAATATAATACCTGGGGGGCTACTACCATAGTTTAAAGCAGTATTATTTCAAAATGACAGTTTTATGTCATGTACCTTAACTTCTCTACAATAAGGGTTATAATTGCAAAACAAAAACGTCAACAATTTTAAAACAATACGGCTTTATGCGATGGTAGTATACGCCCTGTAGTGTACATACACTACAACGACGACAATGATCTAGCGACTAGGGATTAATATAACTGCCATACCCCCAACAGGTTAGCCAGTTACCATCTAAGACTGCATCATCACTTACCATCAGGTAAGATCGCAGTCAAGGATAACTTGTATTGGAAAAAAAACCCAATCGGCTTCAGGCCAATACAAATAATTATTTGTTGTAATAATTATAATTATTATTGGCTTGAAGAATAAATTCCCCATCGAAACGACTTCAAACAGTACAAGGTAAGTAGTTCCCCCGTCGGCGACCCGTAAGCAAATAACCTGAAAAAATTGCGGCTACGTTATAAGCGACCTGTTGCTACGTCAACTCGACTCAAGGCTTTCCTCGTTGTCGTTTGCCGTTATATAACACTACGAGAAGCTCGCTTTACTTTTTTTTATGATTTACTTACTTACGAGTATGTCTAAAACTTCTACCGTCTTTTTTGCGTTTTTTTAAGATCATATTTCTTTTTTTTATACGCTACAAGTTTACTGCAATCTCACCTGGTTAATTGGTGGGTGATGCAGTATAAGATGGTAGCGGGCTAATTTTTTAGGGGTATAATAGCAGTTGTATTAAGCTTACACTTAATCGCTTTCAACTCGGCAGCGTACCGGAATGCTAAATTGCTTGGCGGCGCACGACTTTGCCGGATGGGTGATCACTAGCCACGGCCGAAGCCTCCAGAC
Organism: Erebia ligea; assembly: GCA_917051295.2. NCBI lineage: Eukaryota > Metazoa > Arthropoda > Insecta > Lepidoptera > Nymphalidae > Erebia > Erebia ligea. The sequence continues at coordinate 9,824,030 of OU785241.1, forward strand.
AGAGATGATTCAGAAATTATTTTAAACTTATAGATGTTGCCCGCGACTTCGTCCGCGTGAATTGATTTTTTTATTCAATCCACACGGGAACTTTTCAATTTTCCGGGATAAAAAGTAGCCTATGTCCTTCCCCGAGATGTAAACTATCTCTGTACCAAATTTCATCCGGTTCAAATCGGTTGAGTAATTGGGCCGTGAAAGCGTAGCAGACAGACAGACACACTTTCGCATGTATAATATTAGTATGGATGGATTAGTATGGAATAATGGATCCTACCGGGGATCAAACCCGGTACCTCCCACTTTTAAGACCACAATGCTTACCACCGCGGCTAATAAAATAAGATCTAGAACTGGCGTATACCAGTATCGTTCTAGCCAGATACTGTCTTAATCAATATTAAGAAAAAAAAATGCTGTTGCCCTTTTCTTCGGAACGGCAATAAATGAGATATTCGTCAAAATCTGACCTTTCCCGGGAAAAGTTCAGGTATGAAATACCGGGTAATATATTATTTTCCCTATTGTCCCGTGGTTTTATTGTGAAACTGCCACGTTCAGCTATCCCTCCCGAAGGTTTTGTATAAACGACGTAATATTTTATGACGTAGCAATAAATATAAAAAAAAATTACGATTTTTTACGCAAAATAAAATGCAATGTACCGGGAAAACTCCAATATAAAACAACAATTTGGCAAATACTTATATTAAACCAAAAAAGTGAAAATGTAACAAGAAATAAGATATAGGTACTATTCATAGTCCATACTTTCGCATAAGTATATGGACTAATCAAATATCAAATAATCAAATAAATATTATAAATGCGAAAGTTTGGATGTATGGATGTATGTTTGTTACTCAATCACGCTCCAACGGATTAACGGATCTGGATGAAATTTGGCACAGAGATAGATTATAGTCTGGAATAGCACATAGGCTACTTTTTATCCCGGAAAATTAAAGAGTTCCCGCGGGAACCGAAAAACCTCAATCCACGCGGACGAAGTCGCGGGCATCAGCTAGTGGTATTATATAATCATACTAATATTATAAATGCGAAAGTGTGTTTGTTTGTTGGTTTGTCTTTCAATCACGCCGCAACGGAGTAACGGATCGACGTGGTTTTTGGCATGGGTATAGTTGAGCACCTGGAGAGTGACATAGGCTACTTTTTATCCCGGAAAATTAAGGAGTTCCCGCAGCAATCAAAAAACTTAAACCACGCGGACGAAGTCGCGGGCATCAGCTAGTAACTAATAAGTCAAATATTATAGCAGGTATTATATTGTTAATTAAAATATTAAAGTAGATCAGTGATAGCCTGGTGATTGAGATGAAATTAATTATCATTTGCTTAAACGGCTTTAAAAGGTAAAGGCCCGAGAGTTCAAACAGGTTAGCCCGCTACCATCTTAGACCGCATCATCACTTACCATCAGGTGAGATCGCAGTCAAGGGCAAATTTGTAGTGGATAAAAAAATTTAATAAAATACTGTTGGCATGCCATATTGTTGTCAAAGGTGTATGAAGCCTGCCAATCAGCAATTGGCCAGCGTGGTGGACTATGGCCAAACCGTTCTCAGGCTTTCCCTATCTCCTATGAGAGTGGAGGCCTTTGCCCAGCAGTGGGACGTTAATGGGCTGTAGTGGTAGTGGTGGTTCTCAGGCTGAATACCACAGCACTGTTTAAAACCACTATTCGGACGTCCCTGAGGGCTATACTAAGTGAATATTAATGAATTTGAACTCGTTAAGAATTCATAAAGAAACGCAAACTTACCTACTATTTGAGATAAATTAACGTTTCTTGAGAAACGATCTGTCTCCCAGAGCCAGACGTATTATTTTACGATTATTTACTTACATCTACTATACACTGAGTAGTGAGTACTCTATTTTGCTATCTATCTATAATACTTGTAATAAAACTTTAACTGGACTATTCCTGTGCGTTAAATATAGTTTTACATACAAACATAAACATATTTTTCCTTATTTTATTTCATGATTTCTGTTATTTATTTTTCTTAGATGTAGATTCTTGTGGTAGATTCTTACGACGTATCATAAGTGGCTCAAGTTGTCCTGCATGAAATGAAATATTTCATTTCACTTAAGTGAAGAAAGAGTTTAATAAAAAAAAATTTCAATATAAACAAATACGTTTTGCTGTTACACTATACTAATAGCAATTTCAATTAGGTACCTATGAAACGTTTTTAATAAAAAGTTTAGATTTACAAAATAACGTTTTTCAAAGGTCATAATAGTAGATTGTTACACAAGGGACGTAAGTAAGCTATTACAGAACAAGATCCAATTTGACGCCAGTGCGAGCGCAGCTCGCATAGGGCGCTAATGGATCGCGTGCACCCGAGATATTTAGTCACACGAGCGAGCGCAGCGAGCGAGGGTGAATATAGTTCGAGGGTGTAATAGCTACTTGCAACCGAGGTAAGCATTCTACTTTATATCATTCTTGCGAGGTAAATAAATCACTTTACGAACAAACTTCACAAACTTTCAGATCAAATGAAATGCCGCCATTTCCATTTTTTTTTCGTAAATAGTTTTCCATTTTTTTTTTACGGCTCTGAGTTCCAAGGAGTTTTGCATAGTTTGAAATGTATGGAAATTAAATGCCGCCATGTTCAGTGTTTTTTTTTTCAGTAAAAAGTTTTCTTACCATTTTATAAGAAAAGAGATTGTTTACCAAGGAGTTTTGCATAGCTTGAACTGTAATGTGAACATTACAATTCAAGCAGAGTGCGACGTAATGTTGCCTTGAATTGCAAACACCAACTTACAAGGAGGCTTTCCACCATAGTAATCCCTAGTTACTGAGCAAGTATGATATAAAATAGGATTCCAATTTCAATCTTTTCAGAGAATAAGTTGTACCTATACATAAGTTGTACCTAAAATACCTATACTCTGGTACCTGACCAAGAAAATTGGATTTTTTATGAAAACTGTCAAGCTTAGCTCTACCTTTCTATAGTGTTATATGTCAAATATTTCACTTCAATTTTAGTAAAGCACCGCTTGAACATGGCATAAAAGTCTTGGAATTGCCTATTATGGTTTTTATCTTCTGCTCAAATCCAATTTTTAATATTTCAACTTACCTAACCATTAAAAAGGATTATTTTTATCTCAGAATATATTGTTCAAAAATCTAAAACGATTTCTTTATTTTATTTCTTGCATTTTTGAGTCTCGTAAAGTAAAGCGGTAATTTAATGCAAAAAAACCCTCTTCTTATTCATATAAGGTGAAAGTTACCCTCGTGTCGAGAAAATTACTGTCAAATGAAATACTTTAATTAAGTTGATTTGCGATTATTTTTCAAACGTTATTTCAATTCAATTCTTGAATTTACAAACGCAAGCCATAAATTAAAGATTCGAATTGAAATAGCGTTTGAAAAATAATCACAAATCAACCCCCGAATTTTAACCGAATCGTTATCCTCATTCTACAAGAAATTATATTGTCTTTTTACTGCCGAATTTGCACATAAAAGATTCCGAAGTCTCGAGAACACGGAAAAGAATTGTATAATGAAACCGGTATGTAGAGAATTCGTTATGTCTTTCTCCGGCCTTGACAATTGCTTTTTACCGACCTTGTTTGGAAAAAGGAAATAATACATTTTCAGGACTAAAAGAATATAATATAAAGTTCAATTTTTACGACGTAATTTGGCTTATTAAGATATGTAATTTTCCATACATATTTATTTGCTCTCTCTGCGTTGAAGTTCTACTGAGGGTCGTAAGCCCATCCATAAACCATATTGAGGTTTCGTTACACTGGATTATGCTGGCGATTAAATTCAAAATCTTATTACAATGTCTACAGAACAAAGGAATAAGCAGATTCCTATTTCTGTGATAATATCGGAAACACATTAGGTACAAGACATGACTGATAAAACACAACTAATGAGCATAATTCTATCAATTTATAATTAACTAGATTAAAGGTTTTAAAATCCCGTAGGAAGTTTTCTGGAAAGACACTCAAGACACTCTCGAGGTCTCCAGGTACTATATATCCATCCAAAAATCACGTCGATCCGTTGCTCCGTACATTCAACATACATACTACACACATACAGTCCCAGCAACTTATCTGGCCCAGTGGGCAAAACTGGAACTAGTTTTTATGTCTATTTTATGCCTAGCGCTGAGATAACAGGAGTAAACACGGGTCCCGCGCGCGACGGTGATTACGTCACCCGCAGCGCGGATCAGTTCTCTGGAAACGACAACTGGCCCAGGGGCCTACAAGGCAGGCCCTTGCCGAGTAACAGGGCTAAAATACATTTACCGGGGTACAGAGTTACCACGCGCCCCGCCCGGGTAAGGAGGTCCCATGCCTCGAGGCCCGAACCCGCGCTTGGCCCTGATGAGCCAAACGGAGGAGACCCGTGCTGCTAGTATGCCTTTTTAGTTTTTGTTTTTATTTCATTTATAATATTTCCTAGCGACGCTCTCACCGGGTCACATAACTTTGTAGGACTATAATAATAATTATATCAGTATGATAGTTTGTGATTACAATTACAGAAGTAGGTACCCTACTTGTAACACACAATTTTATAGTTAATCACTGATTTTCAAACAAAAACAAACACTGTTATTTGAAGTCAAAAGGTCTTGAAATAACCAAACCAATAGTGAAATAACAGAAGGAAATTCTTGCGAAGTCCTGTACCTATTCCTTCAAAGTCAATTTTATATAATAATTTCCAGTCAACGATATCAGAATTTTATATGAACAAAGGCTGACGATCGGAAAAATTTCAGCATGAATTTCACTGAACGTGAATATTAAATACCTATTGTAAAAACACTGATGGGGTAAAATTTGGTGTAATAAAAATTTGCGACGTTTTTTATATTATACTCTTTGTAGATACTCGGAGCTTTAATTGGAGGTATACGACCTCCCTGGCGCAGTGTTGAGCGCCGTGGGAAGTCCCGGGTTCGATCCCCGGCAGGGTCAATTTGGGAATTTATAATTACTGAATTTTCTCTTGTCTAGCCTGGTCTGAGGCCTCGGCCGTGGCTAGTTACCACCATACCGGCAAAGACGTGCCACCAAGCGATTTAGCGTTCCGGTACGATGCCGTGTAGAAACCGATTAGGGGTGTGGGTTGAATATAACTGTCATGCCCCTAACATGTTAGCCCGCCGTTTGACGGACTTAGTAAAGAGAGGGCTTGCATCCCGGAAACGGATATAGGCAATGTTTTATGTCCAACGAGAATTTCAAAATCTAAATCCACGCGGAGGAAATCGCAGGGCATCACCTAGTTCATTGCAATAGTAATTATTCACGAATGTAATAATCGGGGCTATTCATTATTATATTCAAGGAATTTTCGCGCGAAAGTATTTGCTCTATTTTAATCACCCTTTCGTTTCGCAATCGAGCAAAAGTATGGCATGCCAATTATATTTTATATGGAAGTTTTTCGATGAATATTCGAACGCGATGCATACAACAATTTGAGATATTTTTTGTAATTATCGACCCGGCCCGACCCGACCCGGGTTCCGGGCTGGTGGGCTTCTTTACCCTATATATGGTAAAGGTTGGCTGTATAGTGATAATAAGAATTTAAATACGTTTTTACTACTTAACTAAATTAGTTTTTGTTTAGATTTTTAAATTTCTATTGTATGCCACTTTTTTATATTAAAGTCTTTTAAATCAAAAGTACCTAATTCAATTTTATCTTCTTTTTAAGATTTTTTTTATTTTAATCACTATATTACTCTATATCACGAATTTGCCAACCTTTATTTATACCACAGCATTTACCCATGTATTTTCTGAGATAACGTAGAGTACCTAGCCTCCTAAGTGTGACAATTGCCAAATTGCATTCAAATCCGCGCAAGTCAAGTAGTTTCACGCTGAAACTGCCGTGACAGACAGACAGACAAAAATTAAAAAAAAAAAATTGGACTCTGCATCAATAATTAAGCTACTTAAATGTACAAGAAACATCCAGTTACAGTTTTTTTGTTATAAGAATCGATTAAGTTATTGCTACGTACCACACCTTAGTTGCGGCTCGTGTGGTTACGGCACAGAGTTTGCGGCGTGGCGGGTAGCATGAAGGTTAACTTAATAATAATTAATTGAAGAAATGCATACGAGAGATAACTACGAACAAAAAATCCGTATCATTCACTTTTGGAGCGCGCGCGCAAGGGCACAAGACAATTTTTTTTTAGTCACTACAAGTTAGCTACAACTTGACTGCGATCTCACCTGATGGTAAGTGATGATGCAGTGTAAGATGGTAGCGGGCTAACCTGTTAGGGGCATGACAAATATATTAAACCCATTCCCCCATTCGGTTTATACACAGAATCATACCGGAACGCTTAATCTGCCGGTAGGGTGGTAACTAGCCACGGCCGAAGCCTCCCACCAGGCCAGGCTGGGGAAAATTCAGAAATTATAAATTCCCAAATTGACCCTGCCGGGGATCGAACCCGGGACCTCCGCACATTAATACAACAGCGCTCAACACTGCGCCACGGAGGTCGTCAATTCCGCCCTCGTGCAACGCAGACATTTCGCACGAACTTTAGGAGCTGTTCATATCCTAGTGTGTTTCTAAATTACATTAGCAATAGACCGTGCTGGCGTGAACCCTTCAAACAGGCCATAATGCGGTCATCAGATCTTCTATACTAATATTATAAATGCGAAAGTTTGGATGGATGAATGGACGTTTTTTACTCAATCACCCCAGAACGGCTGATCGGATATGGATGAAATTTTACACAGAGATAGATGATGAGTCAGAATAACACTCGTAGTATAAGTAGAACTCATAGGCATGCAAGTTTCCTCACGCTATTTTACTTCACCATTATAGCGGTGATATTTTACTCTTTAGATTTTTAAACTAGTGACTTGGACGTTCGTATTTGTAGGGTTTGATGCCCCTAACTTTTCGGAATTGTGTGAGTTTTAAGAAATTAAAAGTTAATAATATTTTCTGTAAACAACTCTCCTTAAATATAACCTCAAATATAACAGCTTAAAGCCAAATGAAGTTTCGAAACTCGATGTAATCAAGATTGCGGTAAGTATGAAAGACAAGTGAAAGTCACTTTTTAAATTAAAGTCTGCAATCATGATTTTCCAAAATAGCTGAAATTAATATTTGAAAAAGATTTCAGGCAAAGCAATGAAATATGAAAAGTAATTCACAAATTTTTATTCTTATTGCAGGATCTTATTATTAGTTATTTAATAACGGAATTACGAATTATGAGTAAACTAGCTGATGCCCACGAGTTTTTTTGGTTATCGCTAGAACTCTTTAATTTTTCGAGATATAAAGTAGCCTATGTGTTATTCCAGACTATAATCTATCCCTGTGCCAAATTTCATCCAGATCCGTTCAGCCATTCTGGCGTGATTGAGTAACAAAGATCCATCTATACATCCATCCATCCAAACTTAAAAAAAAAACTGACAGAATTCTAAATTTTTTTTAATTAAACCGACTTGCGCCTATATTGCTCACTTCAAAATTTAACACAACAACCTGGTCTGATCAATCATTTATTTATGGACCAGACTCATTCATTGCAACGTCATCGTTCATAAAATCCATTGAACCAGTGCTGATAGTGATGAGTACGCATGCGTATGACGTCACTTCCTAGTGATCTTGACACGGAAGTGGGTCACGATCGAGTCCCGCGCAGCCTGGCGACCTTGGACCGGTAGCTGGAACATTCTGGTCTTCGGTTCGCAGTAGAATAACAAAATTAAGGTTACCTTTGTCTTACTGTCGGGGATTTTGTACTCCGTTTTTTGTTGGGAAGGTTGTTTACGACGCTCAAGTAATTTAATTCAGCGGCAACCTTGTTGTGTATAATAAGCTTCCTCTAGACTGGCTTTTGTAATTTCTTGATATTACCGTTAAGTAAATTTATACGAATACAGACAAATACTCGTAGGTGGAGAGCTTTTAAAAGCCTATTTTTGATATTATAGGTAAAACCTTGAGTGTTAGTTTACATAATACACAGACATTCTAAAATCAGAAACTTTGTCAAATTATGGGAGCTTGTACTATAAAATTAAATTGTGACGTCATTACATGGTTCTGTAGTCAACAAGGAACCCTTAGGGCCTCCACTCATAGACGGCAAAATCCTCACACCTAATGTGACGGGCAACTTCGGAACCCTACACTGCGCGTCACGCACTTGGCTGATTTTGGTTTATCAATTTAATCGATAGTTTACGATGGTTAGCAAACTATAAACTTTATATGAAAAGTAAAATCATAGATTTAAAATGGTCTCGCCGCGCCCTACTAGATACCGCCCTTCCTAAAAACAATAGCTGCAAAAATGAGGCAACTAATTATTGTAGTGTGTATTCCTATATGAAAAGATACGAGTGTGCGTGAGCGTAAAACTAAGCGTCAAACTTGTCAGCTTCAAACATCTGTTGCTATGTGTGTGCTACGGAGACTAACACATAGACAAATCATGTGCCAATCTGGCTACAAGTCAATTGGCTGCATTTTGCTAGTACGCCGGCGGTATCTAGTAGAGCGCGGCGAGACCATTTTAAATCTATGAGTAAAATATAAAAAAAACTAAACAGGCAAAAAAATAGTTCCAATTTTGGCCACCGGGCCAGATAAGTTATAACAGTCGTGGATTTTAAGTCTTTTGGAAGACCATCTATTTAACATTAAAAAGTACTAGTTATTGATATAGGAAACATCCCTTTTATAGAGGTATACAGTTAAAACAATGAATTTGACACTTAAGAGCTGTTTATCCCATTTTTTTTTTATCCACTACCAGTTAGCCCTGGACTGCGATCTCACCTGAGGTAAGTGATGATGCAGTCTAAGATGGTAGCGGGCTAACCTGTTATATTAAACACATATCCCTATTCGGTTTTACCGTTCCGGAACGCTAAATCGCTTGGCGGCACGTTTTTGCCGTTAGGGTGGTAACTAGCCACGGAATCAAGGAAAAGTCAGAAATTACAAATTCCCAAATTTACCCTGCCGGGGATCGAACCCGGGACTCCGCACGTTAAGACAACAGCGCTACACACTGCGCCACGGAGGTCGTCAGAACGTCACGTTTAGACCTGACTGAGCAACAATTTTCGAATAGAGTAGATTGGAAACTTTTAAGTATCAAATGCTTGACCGTTGTCCTAATGGGGTTACCTGGGGCAAAGCACCTTTTAACTTATATTTAAACAAAACCTTTCAATTTTCCATTTAAACACCCAATTTTTAAAAAAGGTATGTGTCAAAAATAGTATACGACTCATCAAAAGAATTACTTTTTTCCGACGCAGTAATAAGAATACTTAGTATTAGAAAAGGTACATTATTCACCTGTCAGCTGGAATATTATAGCGAAAGGGGATTGTTTGAGAGATTACTTTGAAAAGAAGGTCTTTGAAACGAACGAAAGTAATAAAAAGCTTTTGTGGATATTTTAATAGCTGGAAGCTGTGAATGCCAAGTGGTGTAAATTATCTTTAGAAAGAAGTCTATCTTGGGTGAATAATTCAATTTTTAATCAACTTTTACATCGTTGTCATCGTCGTTTTCGTCGTCAACTGACAGACGTTACAAAATTGGGACAAAATAAAAACGAGCTATAGAAATCTGTACAATCAGAGTACCGATTTTGTGGAAGAATCGTTATCGTATCGTATCCATAGATTAAATTTGGTCTCGTTGAGCGCAGCGGATGATAAATCTATGATCGTATCGTACGATTAGGGGTAGGTATAGGAGTAACAGCCCTACCGGATTAGCCCACTACCATTTTAAATTGCTTCATCACATACCATCAAAGTGAGATCGCAGTCAAAAGCTTTGTTAAAATTAATAAAATATTGACAGGGATAGAAGTGAAAAAGAATATTTAAAATATTTTTTTTAAATTATTTTAACTTTTTTTTTAATTTAAAAAAAATATATTAAAATATAAACCTTAAATCTAAGGCATTAAAGTTTAATTACGAATGTAGTATATTTATATTTAAGACCTTTTGTCTTCGTAACAACGCGAGCATGTTGGCACGGAACATGTCGCGTGTCGGTGACGCGAAACCACAAGTTTACCCCTACCAAAAAGGGCTCAACGCGGCTAAAGAAGTTTTCACTTCAAAAATAGTACAATGTACTCAGCTGCTAACCAAAATAAGGTAAATGAGATTAAAGACTGAACAGATTTTAAGCAAAGTCTCTTTCACATGAACGAAGCAACAAAAAGCTTTTTATATTTACGGCTGATGAAGTGGCAATTCTTCTTTTCTCAAGGAACGAAGGGCTTTCAGACACACGGACTGTCTGCATCGGATAATTTCACGAAGAGATCTTTACCGCTTCGCCAAATAACGTGTTAAAATTTAATCCGGTCTTAGAAAATGCTTGAATAAACTCGTGTTTTGGTTTTGTTCGGTCTAGGACCGTTGGAAATGGAATGATAGAAATGATTGATTATAATTTATTAAAACACTAGCGATCCGCCCCGGCTTCGCACGGGTAGCACTAATAATCCTAATCTATATAATATAAACTATCCTATCTCTCAAGTTAGATCGAACTGCACATGGTGTGCGAATTTTATTATAATCGGTTAAGTGGTTTAGAAGTCCATTGAGGACAAACATTGTGACACGAGATTTATATATATACTAGTATGGCGCGTGGCTGCGCGGCCCGCTAAAGCGGACCGCGTTGTGGACCGCGCGGTCCACTGTCTACTTACTCGCTATCCTACTATCCTGGTTTGCTATGCTAGTGAGCACAGTGGAAGCGCCAGCACGCCAAGCGTCCGACGTAAAAGAAAATTCTCATAAAGGAAAAAACATAAAACAAAGACCGCCAACCCCCCCCCCCCCCCCCTTCCCCCACATCCCCCCCCCCCCCCCTCCCTGCCCCCCTCCTCACCCCTTGTATCAATACCTTTGGGTGCCATTGAACTTGGGCAACTTGGCTTTCCTAATGGCAAACCGACAATAATTCTTCCATAAAGAACAAATCTTGTAAAAAAACCATATCAAAATCATGCATATTTCCTAACTTCTTCAACTCTCTTCAATGTTCGTAGATTCTGCCATCTTAATTTTTTCTGCTCATCAAGTGGACTTTCAGGCCCTGATAATTTTCTACCCAAAAACCACTCTTCCATCTTTTAAATACTGTCTGAGATAGCCGCCATCTTGAATCCGCCATTTTGGATTTTATCTTCAGTTTACTGCCAATTGTATGAAGTTTCGAATATTTTTTGTTTGAGCAGCCCCTACCTATCTTTAATACCCTGACCGTGCTCCTCACCCATCATCCGAACCTTCGATCATCATCTCTCTCCATATTTTTTCTCCGAACCATTCGCCAAAATGAGAATTCTTCCATAAAAACAAATCTTGAAAAGAAACCGTACCTAATCTTGCATAGTTTTTCTATGAAAAATAAATTCCGCCATCTTGAATTTTTTTCCTGTTCATCAAGTAGACCTTCGTGTCCTGATCATCTTTTGCCAAGAAACCACTCTTCCATCTCTGATACTCTCCGAGATAGACACCGACGAAATTTGTATGGAGGCCATCTTAAATCCGCCATTTTGAATTTTTTTTTCACTCACTGTCAATTGGATGAAGTTTCGAGTGACATTTGGTCGAGCACTCCCCACATATCTTCAATACTCTTTTCTATGGAAAAATAAATTCCGCCATCTTGATTTTTTTTCCTATTCATCAAGTAGATCCTCATGTCCTGATCATCTTTTGCCAAGAAACCACTCTTCCATCTTTTATACTCTCCGAGATAGACACCGTCGAAATTTGTATGGCGGCCATCTTAAATCCGCCATTTTGAAATTTTTTTCAGCTCACTGTCAATCGGATGAAGTTTCGAGTGACATTTGGTCGAGCACCCCCCACCTATCTTCGATACCCTGGCTGGTGCTCTTCATCCGTCTTCGAAATCCTCAATCATCAACTCTCTCTGTATTTTTCCTCTTAATGAATTTTTGTCTTCTATACGAAACGATGAGTGAAAAAAAAATGTTCATACAAAATTTTACAGGAGAGGTGATCGATCAATCAGTGAATCAGCACGAGCAGCTATATATATATTAACTAGTATGGCGCGTGGCTGCGCGGCCCGCTAAAGCGGACCGCGTATAGGGGCGCGTGGCCCACTGTCTACTTACTCGCTGTCCTACTATCCTGCCCCCCGATTATGTAAGAATGGCCGATCAAATCGTCAAAGTTCGGCGTCAAAGTAAAATAAACCATAACAGCATTAAATTAGAGCTCCATTTCGAAACACGAAATTGAGCTCTAATTCAATGCTGTTATGGTTTATTTTACTTTGACGCCGAACTTTTACGATTTTATCGACAATTCTTACATAATCGGGCAGCTGGTTTACTGTCTACGTGTTCTGATCTGAACAACACACTGCTATGCTAGTGAGCACAGTGGAAGCGCCAGCACGCCAAGCGTCCGACGTAAAAGAAAATTCTCATAAAGGAAAAACATAAAACAAAGACCACCAACCCCCCGCCCCTCCCTTTTTGTTTGAGCAGCCGCTAAGTACCTATCTTTAATACCCTGACCGTGCTCCTCACCCATCATTGGAAACTTCGATCATCATCTCTCTCCATATTTTTTTCTCCGAACCATTCGTCAAAATGAGAATTCTTCCATAAAAACAAATCTTGAAAAGGAACCGTAGTCTTGCATAGTTCTACACTTGTAGCCTCTTCAATATTCGCCATACATTTTCTATGGAAAAATGAATTCCGCCATCTTGATTTTTTTTCCTGTTCATCAAGTAGACCTTCATGTCCCGATCATCTTTTGCCGAGAAACAACTCTTCCATCTTTTATACTCTCCGTGATAGACACCGACGAAATTTGTATGGCGGCCATCTTAAATCCGCCATTTTGATTTTTTTTTTCAGCTCACTGTCAATTTGATGAAGTTTCGAGTGACATTTGATCGAGCACCCCCACCTAATTCAATGCTGTTATGGCTTACTTTATTTTGACGCCGAACTTTTACGATTTGATCGACAATTCTTACATAATCGGGGGCTGGTTTACTGTCTACGTTATCTGAACTGACTTCGGCAACTTGGCTTTCCTAATGGCAAACAGACAATAATTCTTCCAAAAAGAACAAATCTTGTAAAAAAACCATATCAAAATCATGCATATTTCCTAACTTCTTCTACTCTCTTCAATGTTCGTAGATCCTGCCATCTAATTTTTACTGCTCATAAAGTAGACTTTCAGGCCCTGATAATTTTCTACCCAAAAACCACTCTTCCATCTTTGAAATACTGACTGAGATAGCCGCCATCTTGAATCCGCCATTTTGGATTTTTTTTCAGCTCACTGCCAATTGAATGAAGTTTCGAGTATTTTTTGTTTGAGGAGCCCCCACTTATCTTTAATACCCTGGCCGTGCTCCTCACCCATCTTTCAAACCCTCGATCATCATCGCTCCCCATACAATTTCTTCTTTAAAAACAATTTTTGAAAAGGAACCGCATCAAAGTCTTGCATAGTTCTACACTTGTAGCCTCTTTAATGTTCGCCATACATTTTCTATGGAAAAATAAATTCCGCCATCTTGAATTTTTTTCCTGTTCATCAAGTAGACCCTCATGTCCTGATCATCTTTTGCCAAGAAACCACTCTTCCATCTTTTATACTCTCCGAGATAGACACCGAAGAAATTTGTATGGCGGCCATCTTAAATCCGCCATTTTGAATTTTTTTTTCAACTACCTCCAATTGGATGAGGTTTCGAATGACATTTGGTCGAGCACCCCCCACCTATCTTCGATACCCTGGCTGGTGCTCTTCATCCGTCTTCGAAATCCTCAATCATCAGCTCTCTCCGTATTTTTCCTCCGGATGAATTTTTGTCTTTTATACGAAACGATAAGTGAAAAAAAAAAAGTTCATACAAAATTTTACAGGAGAGGTGATCAATCAGTCAATCAGCACGAGCAGCTATATATATATTAACTAGTATGGCGCGTGGGTGCGCGGCCCGCTAGCGGACCGCGTGGTGGACCGCGTGGCCCACTGTGATCCCACTGTGGTCTACTAACTCGCTGTCCTAATATCCTGGTTTACTGTCTACGTGTTTGACGACCTCCGTGGCGCAGTGTTGAGCGCTATTGAATTAACGTGCGGAGGTCGCGGGTTCGATCCCCGGCAGGGTTTGGAAAATTTATAATTTCTGAATTTCCCTGGTCTGGCCTGGTGGGAGGCTTCAGCCATGGCTAGTTACCACCCTACCGGCAAAGACGTGCCGCCAAGCGATTTAGCGTTCCGGTACGATACCTTGTAGAAACCGAATAGGGGTATGGGTTTAATAAAACTGTCATGCCCCTAACAGGTTAGCCCGCTACCATCTTAGACTGCATCATCACTTACCATCAGGTAAGATCGCAGTCAAGGGCTAACTTGTAGTGGATAAAAAAAATCTGAACAACACTGCTATGCTAGTGAGCACAGTGGAAACGTCAGCACGCCAAGCGTCCGACGTAAAAGAAAATTCTTATAAAGGATAAAACATAAAGCTGGCTTTCCTAATGGCAAACCGACAATAATTCTTCCATAAAGAAATAAAGAACAAAATATCTTGTAAAAAAACCATATCAAAATCATGCATATTTCCTAACTTCTTGTACTCTCTTCAATGTTCGTAGATTCTGCCATCTTAATTTTTTCTGCTCATCAAGTAGACTTTCAGGCCCTGATAGTTTTACCCAAAAACCACTCTTCCATCTTTTAAATAATGTCTGAGATAGCCGCCATCTTGAATCCGCCATTTTGGTTTTTTTTTCAGCTCACTGCCAATTGTATGAAGGTTCGAGTATTTTTTGTTTGAGCAGCCCCTATCTATCTTTAATACCCTGACCGTGCTCCTCACTTATCATCCGAACCTTCGATTATCATCTCTCTCCATATTTTTTTCTCCGTAGCATTCGTCAAAATGAGAATTCTTCCATAAAAACAAATTTTTAAAAGGAACCGTACACTTGTAGCCTCTTCAATATTCGCCATGTACATTTTCTATGGAAAAATAAATTCCGCCATCTTGAATTTTTTTCCTGTTCATCATGTAGACCTTTATGTTCTGATCATCTTTTGCCAAGAAACCACTCTTCCATCTTTTATACTCTCCGAGATAGACACCGACGGAATTTGTATGGCGGCCATCTTAAACCCGCCATTACGAAATTTTTTTCAGCTCACTGTCAATTGGATGAAGTTTCGAGTGACATTTGGTCGAGCACCCCCCACCTATCTTCAATACCCTTTTCTATGGAAAAATAAATTCCGCCATCTTGAATTTTTTTCCTGTTCATCAAGTAGACCCTCATGACCTGATCATCTTTTGCCAAGAAACCACACTTCCATCTTTTATACTCTCCGAGATAGACACCGTCGAAATTTGTATGGCGGCCATCTTAAATCCGCCATTTTGAATTTTTTTTTCAACTACCGCCAATTGGATGAGGTTTCGAATGACATTTGGTCGAGCACCCCCCACCTATCTTCAATACCCTGGCTGGTGCTCTTCATCCGTCTTCGAAATCCTCAATCATCAGCTCTCTCCGTATTTTTCCTCCGGATGAATTTTTGTCTTCTATACGAAACGATGAGTGAAAAAAAAAATGTTCATACAAAATTTTACAGGAGAGGTGATCAATCAGTCAATCAGCACGAGCAGCTATATATATATTAACTAGTATGGCGCGTGGCTGCGCGGCCCGCTGAAGCGGACCGCGTAATGGACCGCGCGGACCACTGTCTACTTACTCGCTGTCCTACTATCCTGGCCCCCGATTATGTAAGAATGGCCGAACAAATCGTCAAAGCTCGGCGTCAAAGTAAAATAAACCATAACAGCATTAAATTAGAGCTCAATTTTTTTCGAAATTGAGCTCTAATTTAATGCTGTTATGGTTTATTTTACTTTGACGCCGAACTTTTACGATTTGATCGACAATTCTTACATAATCGGGCAGCTGGTTTACTGTCTACGTGTTCTGATCTGAACAACACACTGCTATGCTAGTGAGCACAGTGGAAACGCCAGCACGCCAAGCGTCCGACGTAAAAGAAAATTTCATACAGGAAAAACATAAAACAAAGACCACCAACCCCCCGCCCCTCCCTTTTTGTTTGAGCAGCCCCTAAGTAGGTACCTTGACCTGACCGTGCTCCTCACCCATCATCCGAACCTTCGATCATCATCTCTGTCCATATTTTTTTCTCCGAACCATTCGTCAAAATGAGATTTCTTCCATAAAAACAAATCTTGAAAAGGAACCGTAGTCTTGCATAGTTCTACACTTGTAGCCTCTTCAATATTCGCCATACATTTTCTATGGAAAATAAATTCCGCCATCTTGAATTTTTTCCTGTTCATCAAGTAGACCCTCATGCCCTGATCATCTTTTGCCAAGAAACCACTCTTCCATCTTTTATACTCTCCGAGATAGACACCGTCGAAATTTGTATGGCGGCCATCTTAAATCCGCCATTTTGAATTTTTTTTCAGCTCACTGTCAATTGGATGAAGTTTCGAGTGACATTTGGTCGAGCACCCCCCACCTATCTTCAATACCCTTTTCTATGGAAAAATAAATTCCGCCATCTTAAATTTTTTTCCTGTTCATCAAGTAGACCCTCATGTCCTGATCATCTTTTGCCAAGAAACCACTCTTCCATCTTTTATACTCTCTGTGATAGACACCGTCGAAATTTGTATGGCGGCCATCTTAAATCCGCCATTTTGAAATTTTTTTCAGCTCACTGACAATTGGATGAAGTTTCGAGTGACATTTGGTCGAGCACCCCCCACCTATCTTCAATACCCTGGCTGTGCTCTTCATGCGTCTTCGAAATCCTCAATCATCAGCTCTCTCCGTATTTTTCCTCTGAATGAATTTTTGACTTCTATACGAAACGATAGGTAAAAAAAAAAATTTTCATACAAAATTTTACAGGAGAGGTGATCAATGAGTCAGCACGAGCAGCTATATATATATTAATAATAATTAACTAGTATGGCGCGTGGCTGCGCGGCCCGCTAAAGCGGACCGCGTATAGGGGCGCGTGGTCCACTGTCTACTTACTCGCTGTCCTACTATCCTGCCCCCCGATTATGTAAGAATGGCCGATCAAATCGTCAAAGTTCGGCGTCAAAGTAAAATAAACCATAACAGCATTAAATTAGAGCTCAATTTCGAAACACGAAATTGAGCTCTAATTCAATGCTGTTATGGTTTATTTTACTTTGACGCCGAACTTTTACGATTTGATCGACAATTCTTACATAATCGGGCAGCTGGTTTACTGTCTACGTGTTCTGATCTGAACAACACACTGCTATGCTTGTGAGTACAGTGGAAGCGCCAGCACGCCAAGCGTCCGACGTAAAAGAAAATTCTCATCAAGGAAAAACATAAAACAAAGACCACCAACCCCCCGCCCCTCCCTTTTTGTTTGAGCAGCGCTCCTCACCCATCATCCGAACCTTCGATCATCATCTCTCTCCATATTTTATTCTCCGTACCATTCGTCAAAATGAGAATACTTCCATAAAAACAAATTTTTAAAAGGAACCGTACACTTGTAGCCTCTTCAATATTCGCCATACATTTTCTATGGAAAATAAATTCCGCCATCTTGAATTTTTTTCCTGCTCATCAAGTAGACCTTCATGTTCCGATCATCTTTTGCCAAGAAACCACTCTTCCATCTTTTATACTCTCCGAGATAGACACCGACGAAATTTGTATGGCGGCCATCTTAAATCCGCCATTTTGAAATTTTTTTTCAGCTCACTGTCAATCGGATGAAGTTTCGAGTGACATTTGGTCGAACACCCCCCCCCCCCCCCACCTATCTTCAATACCCTTTTCTATGGAAAAATAAATTCCGCCATCTTGAATTTTTTTCCTGTTCATCAAGTAGACCCTCATGTCCTGATCATCTTTTGCCGAAAAACCACTCTTCCATCTTTTATACTCTCCGAGATAGACACCGAAGAAATTTGTTTGGCGGCCATCTTAAATCCGCCATTTTGAATTTTTTTTTCAACTACCGCCAATTGGATGAGGTTTCGAATGACATTTGGTCGAGCACCCCCCACCTATCTTCGATACCCTGGCTGGTGCTCTTCATCCGTCTTCGAAATCCTCAATCATCAGCTCTCTCTGTATTTTTCCTCTTAATGAATTTTTGTCTTTTATACGAAACGATGAGTGAAAAAAAAAATGTTCATACAAAATTTTACAGGAGAGGTGATCAATCAGTGAATCAGCACGAGCAGCTATATATATATTAACTAGTATGGCGCGTGGTTGCGCGGCCCGCTACAGCGGACCGCGTAGTGGACCGCGTGATCCACTGTCTCGCTCGCTGTCCTACTATCCTGCCCCCCGATTATGTAAGAATGGCCGATCAAATCGTCAAAGTTCGGCGTCAAAGTAAAATAAACCATAACAGCATTAAATTAGAGCTCAATTTCGAAACACGAAATTGAGCTCTAATTCAATGCTGTTATGGTTTATTTTACTTTGACGCCGAACTTTTACGATTTGATCGACAATTCTTACATAATCGGGCAGCTGGTTTACTGTCTACGTGTTCTGATCTGAACAACATACTGCTATGCTAGTGAGCACAGTGGAAGCGCCAGCACGCCAAGCGTCCGATGTAAAAGAAAATTCTCATAAAGGAAAAACATAAAACAAAGACCACCAACCCCCCGCCCCTCCCTTTTTGTTTGAGCAGCCCCTGAGTAGGTACCTATCTTTAATACCCTGACCGTGCTCCTCACCCATCATCCGAACCTTCGATCATCATCTCTCTCCATATTTTTTTCTCCGAACCATTCGTCAAAATGAGATTTCTTCCATAAAAACAAATCTTGAAAAGGAACCGTAGTCTTGCATAGTTCTACACTTGTAGCCTCTTCAATATTCGCCATACATTTTCGATGGAAAATAAATTCCGCCATCTTGAATTTTTTTTCCTGTTCATCAAGTAGACCTTCATGTTCTGATCATCTTTTGCCAAGAAACCACTCTTCCATCTTTTATACTCTCCTAGATAGACTTCGACGGAATTTGTATGGCGGCCATCTTAAATCCGCCATTTTGAAATTTTTTTTCAGCTCACTGTCAATTAGATGAAGTTTCGAGTGACATTTGGTCGAGCACCCCCCACCTATCTTCAATACCCTTTTCTATGGAAAAATAAATTCCGCTATCTTGAATTTTTTTCCTGTTCATCAAGTAGACCCTCATGTCCTGATCATCTTTTGCCACGAAACCACTCTTCCATCTTTTATACTCTCCGAGATAGACACCGAAGAAATTTGTATGGCGGCCATCTTAAATCCGCCATTTTGAATTTTTTTTCAGCTCACTGTCAATTGGATGAAGTTTCGAGTGACATTTGGTCGAGCACCCCCCACCTATCTTCGATACCCTGGCTGGTGCTCTTCATCCGTCTTCGAAATCCTCAATCATCAGCTCTCTCCGTATTTTTCCTCCGGATGAATTTTTGTCTTCTATACGAAACGATGAGTGAAAAAAAAAATGTTCATACAAAATTTTACAGGAGAGGTGATCAATCAGTCAATCAGCACGAGCAGCTATATATATATTAATAGATTTTATTTGCATTTATTATATTTCTTATTTATATTTTATTTGCAGATCCAACACATAGTACCTAAACGTAAAATACAAAAAGTACATATTATACAATATAAAATCTAACGTAATTCTGTGCCGTGCCAACAAAAGTGCCAAAATAGTAGATTATTAACCAAGGGGATAAAGCAGTGTCTTCTGTCGCGGGTGACGATTTAAATCGCGAGCGTAACGAAGGACTCGAGGTTTACTCCCGAGCGTAGCGAGGGTGTTAAAAACTTAAATCACGAGCGAAGCGAGGGATTTAAGACGAGTCCTGAGTGTAGCGAGGGATTTAAGTTCACCCAAGACTAAGACAGCTTTATCACCGAGGAAAATACTCTACTTTTCGTACCATTTGCGAAAAAATTAACACAATAATAATATGAGATAAGCATTTATTAAAAATAATGACAATTTTTTTTTTATCCACTACAAGTTAGCCCTTGACTGCGATCTCACCTGATGGTAAGTGATGATGCAGTCTAAGATGGTAGCGGGCTACCATCTTAGACTGCCATGCCTGTGGGCATGGCAGTTATATTAAACCCATCCCCCTATTCGGTTTCTACACGGCATCGTACCGGAACGCTAAATCGCTTGGCGGCACGTTTTTGCCGGTAGGGTGGTAACTAGCCACGGCCGAATCCTCACACCAGGCCAGACCAGGGAAAATTCAGAAATTATAAATTCCCAAATTGACCCTGCCGGGGATCGAACCCGGGACCTCCGCACGTTAAGACAACAGCGCTACACACTGCGCCACGGAGGTCGTCAAAAAGTAAAAAGTCAAAAGCAAATTAATTACTTTATTAATTATTTATTTATTTATTAATTATTTATTAATTACTTTACATGGGCTTTGGAAGTCGGTTTTTTGGAAAGAATTTTTATTTTTAACTTTTTAGTATACTCATTATTTCAAACTTCAATGATGAAGTCCATGTTCGGTGCCTTTAATAATTTTTTAATTCCTCTAACCACTGAAAAAAAATTAAAATCGGTTCAGAAACCACGAAGATATGCACCGACATACATTAAAAAAAAAGATACACGCCGAATAATTGAGAACCTCCTCCTTTTTTGGAAGTCGGTTGAAAATTTAGATGGTTAAGTATACAGTTTTACAAGTCTAGACCTCTGAACTCTATCCTGTATAGAGTCATCGTACTGTGTAGAAAGTGAACCATACCAATCTCTTACAAGTAGAATTCGTAGAAGGGAATCCCCTGTACGCTAGTCACGCCCAGTTTATTTTTTATTTGTTTAAATGCTACACAAAACAGGTAATAACTAAAACATTTCAGGTAAGTATACAATGATAGGATCAGTTTTAAGTTATAGCCCAAAACATGCATAGGCACGAGTACATCATAAGTGAAAAAAGTTTGGAACCCTCTTAGCTTTAGTTTTAAGATATCGTAGTTAATTATCACCATCACGTCTTATGCTTTGTAAGCATGACGTTCAGAAGGTGTACTTTGTAGGTACCTATTTTGAATAAATATGTTTTGAGTTGAGTTGAACTTATTACTAGGAACCGTGATACTTTTGCAGTCTGTATAATTGATAGGAAGCAGGATTTACTTGTCTATTTTTATTAAAATCGCTTTGTTTAAGTATACCTAATGCGCTTGTGTGTTTTCTAATCTATTTTTTTTATCTACTACTATTACCTATTCTGTGCTACTACAAGTTAGCCCTTGACTGCGATCTCACCTGATGGTAAGTGATAATGCAGTCTAAGATGGTAGCGGGCTAACCTGTTAGGGGCATGGCAGTTAAATTAAACCCATACCCCTATTCGGTTTTTACACGGCGTCGTATACCGGAACGCTAAATCGCTTGGCGGCACGTCTTTGCCGATAGGGTGGTAACTAGCGACGGCCGAAGCCTCCCACCAGGCCAGACCAGGGAAAATTCGGAAATTATTAATTCCCACACTGATCCTGCCGGGGATCGAACCTGGGACCTCCGCACATTAAGACAACAGCCCAACTCGACACTGCGCCGCGGAGGTCGTCAAATCTAATTTTCATTTGAAATTAAACAAAACATCCTTTACCATTCGTATAAAATCGCATGCATCTATAAACTGGATTAAAGAAAATATTTCTTTAGTATTATACGGGATATCAAATCATTCATATGATATACGTATTCATAATTCATAAAACAAGCCTGAATTCTCTACACAATACTGTGTGAAAATCTACCCTTGTATAGGTTTTAGTGAAAGTCTATAATCCATCACGTCGTAAAGCCTTCATCACTGCTCACTCGAGTGGATAGGGGGCTCGTCCTAAAGGTGTATTCATATTGTACAATGGCCTTTACAATTTTCAGAACTTCTAGGCAAGCACGTTCCAACGTAGACAATCATGCTTTATATTAAACGTGATAACAGCCAAGTGCAAGCGTGTAAAAATCACTAACAAAATATCAACAAAAGAAAGATACGCCAATCCTGGCATTTTCTCTGAGGGTATCTGTTTGTCTCTAAAGCTTGCAAAAAATGTTTGTTCATACATACTTGTGGTAATGGAGAACTTTCCATATTTTTTGTGTAATAAAAACTAAGGTCAAAACATATAACAAAAATATGAAAGAAGCATTAAAAATATCTCAACAAAAAATAATTATTATGGATCTTTAAAGTTGCGCTTGCAAGAATAATTTTGTTAAGGTAGTGTGACGTCACCCTACCATAACTACCGACGATATAATATAAAACCGAATAAATGGTGTAAGGTAACGAGGTGTGACTTAATTGGACCTTAATAAAGCACTTTTATGTGTGTGAAGATCATGTTGATTTAAGTATATAAGTACTTTGTATCTCGGCTAGGTTACACTAGAGTAAGAGATCACAATCGTTGCGCGTTAAAACACTTAAATAACTAATTTCTCAGTCATTTATTGACGGATTTTAAAAAATACACTGATTTATTAGTTTCGATATATATTATAATTCTAAATTGAGTTAAATATGATATTAAACTACATTAAAATTAAAGTTAATGATGCTCACGACTTTATTTTTTGTGTTCTAAAAATTCCGTGGGAACTCGCTGTTTTTTTGGCACATATGAATTTACATAAAATGGCACGTCCCCAAAAATCATCGGCAGAAGATTATTCAGAATATTATATGGTTACTAGTTGATGCCCGCGACTTCATCCGCGCGGATTGAGGTTTTTTGGTTCCCGCGGGAACTCTTTAATTTTCTGGGTTAAAAAGTAGCCTATGTGTTATTCCAGACTATATCTCTGTGCTAAATTTCAACCACATCCGTTCAGCTGTTCTGGCGTGATTGAGTAACAAACATACATCCATCCATACATACATCCTTCCATCCAAACTTTCGCATTTATAATATTAGTAAGTATAGATTATATTATGGCCACATCAATAACTATTAATTATTGTGAACGAATGTTTACAATGTCACATCTGTCCAACAGGATCTATAGCCATTTGTCAGGGCAGTTGGGGCTGGCAGGCGTTATTTATATCCTTTAAATAGGTTTGTAGGTTGAGTTACTGTGTTGTACACCAAAGGGATTACAGCAGGGTGTACGGAATACTTACCGAGGAAACCACAGTTCAACACTTGGATAGAGTGAACGACTTGGGTGTGAAGGATTTAACCACAGAGATTTAAGGGTTGAGTAGTCGGTATGTGATAATGAAATTAAGACATTGTAATGGGGTTTTTAATTAAACCTGCACTGACTTTTGACTTTAATAACTATATACCGGCTATCAACTCACGTGCTTTGTCGGAAACTGCCCGACCAGTTTTGAACCCGCCCGGGGCCCTTATTCATGAGCCTATTCGCACCACAAACTTTTTGTAAACGATATTAGCTTGGTGGTTAAGACGTTCAACCCCCTGTTCAGGTGATCGGGGATTCGATCATGGGGCATGAACTCCTGAATTGATATTACGGTGAAGGAAAATACCCTACCAGAATGGATGCCA
The DNA here is from genome assembly GCA_917051295.2 of Erebia ligea. Lineage (NCBI taxonomy): Eukaryota > Metazoa > Arthropoda > Insecta > Lepidoptera > Nymphalidae > Erebia > Erebia ligea. Next base: position 9,847,800 of record OU785241.1, read on the forward strand.
GTAAACTTTAAAGTGGTATGGCTCTTTTATTACAGCTGTCCATATCCGTACTAATATTATAATGCGAAACTGTGTCTGTCTGTCGCTACACTTTAACGGCCCATGCTTTCAAAATTTTTTGATGAAATTTGGTAGGTTACATTGCAGAGAAATACACTTTTATACCGAAAAATTAAAGAGTTCACCCGAGAATTTAAAAACCTTTATTCCATGCGTACGAAGTCGCGGGCATCGTGTAATACCTGATACATCACTTGGTGACACGTCTTTACTAGTAGAATAGGTAACCGAAGATTTTCTCCAGACAAAGTTTAAAACGATTGCTCTTAAATAGTATGAAACGCACCCTAACGATTTTCCCGGCTGATTCTGTAATCGATAAGACAGGTGGGTTGCTCCAACGCGCATTCTATGAATAAGGTAAATACAGATGATATCTGATACAAGGACGTGGGCGTGGCTGGCGTACTGGGGGTTCCCTACCATTCTGCTACATAATATTCAAATACAGCTCTAAATTAATTTGAAGTTTACAGAGGATTAATTCTTTGAAGGGAATTTTACCAGCACTTACTCTAAATTATTGTAAACTAAATGATGTTCGAGACTTGGTTTTAAATTTTCCGGGATAAAATGTAGCCCATTTATGTTAATTCAGGATAAAACTTATTGATCTCTTATCTCTTTTCACAGCCAAATCGGTTTAGTTGTTGCATGGAAGAGTAACGCATATCCAAACGTACAAACTTTCACATTAATAGTATTAGCAGGATATCCATCCATCACAGCTTTTTTTTTCGAGGGGGAAAAAAAGGCCATCACCGCTCTTAAGTACCTATGCTTAGCATTAAAACCTCACTTACCTACCTGCACAAAACACTATTCTCTACACCAATAAGCACTAAAGTTCAAAAACAACAATCATAAACGTCTAACTTATACAAGATTTGCAATAAAAGTAAATAATACTAGTATTTCATATTATACGAAGGTTATTAAACGAAGGAAGTTCATATCCGTTGGATAAACGCTATCATGCGACGAGGTTGACTTTATAAACTGACAATATGAATAGCTTTGTATTATTGTTTGTCTATATCTCTACCAATATTATGAGGTTGTTCTGTCTAGTCTGTTTATTATTCGTTTAAAAAAACAAAAGGACCAAGAGTCGCAGTGTCTGAGAAAATGGTTAAATACAAGCGAAGTATCGCATTGGAATACCTATATCAGGATGTCTAGTATGAGGTCCACAGTCAAACATAAAAAGGATATGAACCTAATGGGTAACCGCCAAACCGATAAAGTAAATTAGTTTTAAGATTACTCTTACTTACTTGTTAATTATTAATTTGTAGTTTTATGTCAATTGCTTAGAATAAGTTACAATATTTGTTACGCATGCCCTTCTTCTGTTTTATTTCAGTCCAAGTCATTTGAAATCATCAGGTAAGTGTCATTTATTTATACAGAAGCGTAGGCAACGATTTACCAGTGCTGTTACTTTCTTGTTAATATAAATCAACATCTTGAAACCTTTTTGTAAACATTTTGGAAATAAGGCATTTGTATTGTACTATAATGAAGTCATGGGCCAAAACTAGGCAATGGGTCAAAGTCACGGTAGTCAAAATAGTCAAAGTTATTTTTACTCCACTACAAGTTAAACCTAGACTGCAATCTCACCTGGTAGTAACTGGTGAGTGCTGATGCAGTCTAAGATGATAGCGGGTTAAATCTGTTAGGGGTATGACAGTTATTATGAACCCCCTATCGGTTTATACGGTATTTTATCTGAACGCTAAATCACATGGCGTCACAAATTTGCTGGTTGGGACACAGCCGAAGCCACCAGACCAGACCAGGAAAAAAGTTAGTCTATTGGCGTCTCCAAAAAATTGTAAAGTTTTAAGTCCCAAATTGAATTAGTACGCGATAAATTTACCACTTTAATACGAAAACGTATAATATTCTAAAGGACCGGCAACAAACTCAATTTTCCTTCAGACATTTCGAAACTCTCAGACGGGTAGCCATTGCAACTGAGTTCTCAAACTTATAAACTAAATTCACAAAAGTTTAAGTTACTACTAGTATAGCTGCTATCGAGAGAAGTTACCGACATTCTTTTATTAGGGTTCCTGACTATCAGTATAATCTTACTTTTTTTATTAAATTTCAAATTGGAGATTTATTCAATCAGGCATTCGAAAACTTCGATCTTATAACAGTCTCTACACCTGTGCCCTTAGTCTACGTTTTAACATTGCAAATTAAAATACATCAAAGTAAAATAAACCCTAACTGTATCATACCTACACTATCACACAGGAACGACAAATCACTTGTCAGCATGTCTTTGCTGTTCTGGAACGAGCCACGGCCCAAGCTTCCCACGAGACCAAACTAGAGAAGATACAGAAATTATAAATTCCCAGTTTGATCCTACCGAGTATCGAACCCGGGACCTTCCACGTGTACGACAAGTACCTTGTTCTGTGTGTACGATACAGTCACTTGTCAAAAACTGCCTAAAAAACCCTATCAGGGGTTTAAGCAGTAAATGATAATTTTATATCCCGTACCTTGAGGTCCCTAAAATAAGGATTATAATTCTTAGACACGAACATCAACAATATTAAAACAATACGGCTTTAAGCGATGGTAGTATACTCCCTGTCCTCTAGAGAAATGCCGTGCCGTGCATGCCGTGCAATGCCGTGTTATACTGAAATCGCAATCAAGCACGAATTTATCATCAAACGAAAAGCGACTTTCGGCGTGACCAAATTAAAATCCTTTTCATATTTTGACCTACCAGCCACTACTGACTACAGATACACATAATCAAGTTAAGTTAGTTTATTCACATCCGATAGAGTTTGTACGTTGAGTGTTAAATAAACTGTAAACTATCACTAACAAAATATGTGCAGCGAATTTACTAAACAGTAGGTCCGAATTAATTTGGTTTTCCTGTATTTCTAGAACTACGTTCCATACACTCATTGCTATCGCCACAATATTTATTTGTTTGCTAATTATTAGTTTTGTTATGATTACACTAACCTGTTTTTTTTTATTTATTACGAGCTCACTTGTATATAACAAGTGAGCTCGTAAATATAATCTCTTGCTAACCTTGAAAGGCATATGGCATATATATTTTTTTTAAAATTGGCCTATCATACCTACACAATCATACAGGAACGACAAATCAATTGACGGCATGTCTTTGCTGTTCTAGCCACGGCCCAAGCTTCCCACGAGACCAAAATAGAGAAAAAAAAACAGAAAAAATTGGCAGTCATAGGGACTGCCGATAGAAGTGAAAATTTATTATTAAGAATTTTATTATTAAAATTTGAAAAATAAAATTAAAATATAAACCTTAAGGTTTATATTTTAATTTTTTTTTATAATTAATTTTAACTTAGTAAACGCCTCAGGGAGGCAACAGGCGACCCTCAGGCAGGCAGCTTTCAGAATTTCTATAGCTATTCAGCGAGGGAATGCTGCCTGCGTGTTGGGCTAGGTAGTTCTAGGGCAAAAAATTTAGATTTATTCTAATTCTTAGTTTTAGTTAGTAACAACATATATTTTTATATTTTATTATTATTAATTTAATATAATTAATTAATATATTTTTTTAATTTAAGTATAATTACGAATGTACTATATTTATATTTAAGACTTTTTGTCTTCGTAACAACGCGAGCATGTCGGTGACGCGAATCCACAAGTTGGCCCTACCAAAAAGTGCTCAACGCGCCTAAAGAAGTTTTCACTTCAAACACCCTCATTGATACTACGCGGCATCGTACCGTAACGCTAAATCGCTTAGCGGCTCAGCTGGTAGCATAGTGACTAGCCACAGTTAAAGCCTTGCACCAAACAAGACCAGTAAGTACCCTCTTAGAAATTATTAACAAAATAATATTTTTGTAATCCTACTAATATCAAAAATGTGAAAGTTTGGATGTTTGTTACTCCTTTAATGACAATGATTGAAACGATTTGGAAAAAAAAAATATGGTTGGAGATAGCTTATAACCTGAATTCTAAATTAAGAGTCTTCGCGGGAACCCACATACCTTAATCCATGCAGACGAAGTCGCAGACATCATGTAGTAACAAATAACTATCATTATTCATACGACAGATGTAATTATAAACCCACGGAATTTTCTCAAATCCTTTATATCTAAGGCCGCAATAACTATACTTATTACGTACCTAAGTTACATGTAACGTAACTTAAGCTACGTATAAGTTTTACGTAAGTAACTCTAAAGTAACTAACATTTGCAAACGATACGACTTAGCCCGTAAAGCAATCTAGTCGTCTGTTTCAATTAATTTCAGTTCTACATACTAATGTATCTACATTAGAAAGTCGCTTATGTGTAAATACCTTCCTACGGTAAGTGCTACGACGTTGCTACGCAATCTACGTAGCCACTTCGTAGCTCTTCCAGGTAATACAATAAACCCCTGAGTTACCCATGTATTGAAAATTACATCAAATTAAAGGTATCGATCTAGTCGTCTGTTTCAATTAATTTCAGTTAGACACATTAGAAAGTCTCTTATGTATCTGAAAATACCTACGAGTGGCTACGGTAAGTACAGCACGCCACGTAGTTAATGACAATTATATCAATTTAAAGATATCGGTTAGTACAGGAATTTCTATAATAGGGATGATGCCTATGTCAAAAATAATTTATTTCCAAAAGACCTTAAACTCAAATCCTCGGTTAGTTTTTTTTTTTTAATTAATTTTGTACCTAAAAGTTATAAAATATGTAGAAAAACAGAAACATAGTGGACAAGGAAGTTAGTTTTAAGTTTGTTAACCATTTTAAACTATAGATTAATGAAAAAAAGTGCGTTGAATTTGATGACGTGACAACTATGTATTTTGTTTTGTTTTTAAGTTTTATAAAGAGTTGCTGATTTGAGTTGGCATCATCCCTATTATGACTGACAGTCAGTAAGTATTTCATATCACTGGATCTGGAAACGTAAGATTTTCCTCGTGGTTTCTATCTTTGACATAAGGTCTACTTGAGAATGGTGCAAGTGGAAAATTACGAAGGGTGAATTTATTTTTTGGTTTTGGTTAGCGTTTTTTCCCACTTTAAAGAGCCAATTTGGGTTTTTATTAACATTTTTTTTAAATTGACTTATGTAAGCATTGGCTTGTGCCAGCTTAGGTGGGCAAGTTAAACTTGCTAACTATAATTCTTATAACTTTCAGTGGTGTAAGAAAGGATTTGATTTTAATAGACTTCCAAAAACCTTAATCCAGGCGGTTGATAATTCAATCTCTGATTCAACATCTGATAATAAAGTTATAAACTTTGAATCTGTAGTATAAATTGCAATTGTGTAAGAAAATCCAGTTCAGTTACGTTCATCAAACGACCAATTCGAACTGTTTAAGGAGTTCATCCTAGGAAGATAAGGCAAAACAACATCCCTGTAAAATGCTTACAATTCAAAGACCGTTCGAGTAATAAGTTGTAAGCTCTCTAATGATTGCGATTGTTTTAGACAATCAGACTTCTGAATCCATACTAATATACATACTAATATTATATGTGTTTGTATGTCTGCTACGTTTTCAAGGCCCAACCTGTTTTTTAACCGATTTTGATAAAATTTAGTTAGGGAAGGGCATAGGCTACTTTTTATCCCGCAAAACTAAGGAATTGCCGCGGGAATTGAAAAAACATTATCCATGTGGACCAAGTCGCGGGCATTATCTAGTATAATAATAATAATCAGAATATTATTTAACAATTTAACATAAAATAACATTGTAGTTTTCGGAGTGACGGGAAAGCAAAAGCCAAAGCCTAGACAGGCTGGTTGCCGACTCGAAGAAAAACAAGTTTCTAGACTGAAATAATATAATATAATTATTGGTAAATAATGGCGACCTCCATCGTCCTTGGACTCGTCCAATAGGATTTTTAAATTTATAGGAAAACTATATGGTACGGTACGGTAGGGTCAATTTGGGAATTTATAATTTCTGAATTTTCCCTGGTCTGGCCTGGTGGGAGGCTTCGGCCGTGGCTAGTTACCACCCTACCGGCAAAGACGTGCCGCCAAGCGATTTAGCGTTCCGGTACGATGCCGTGTAGAAACCGAATAGGGGCAGGGGTTTAATATAACTGCCATGCCCCTAACAGGTTAGCCCGCTACCATCTTAGACTGCATCATCACTTACCATCAGGTGAGATGGCAGTCAAGGGCTAAACTGTAGTAATTAAAAAAAAAAAAAAAACTAATATAATGCCCACGACTTCGTTCGAGGATTAAGTTTTTTTGATTCTAGGGGAACTCCTTAATTTTCCGAGATAAAAGTAGCATATTATGTCTATGCCTATGAATATTATATTAGTATGGACGCCCATTATAAATTTTTTATATGACCAAAATTACTGACGCAGGCAGCATGCTGAAGTAGCATTGGGCAGATCTTTTTTTATGTACTTACTTCTTACCTACTTCTAACTTCTCTTGACTGCGCGATCTTACCTGGTAGTAAGTCATTATAGTCTTTTTAGGGTTCCGTACCCAAAGGGTAAAAACGGGACCCTATTACTAAGACTCCGCTGTCTGTCTGTCTGTCTGTCTGTCTGTCTGTCTGTCTGTCTGTCTCCAGGCTGTATCTCATAAACCGTGATAGCTAGAAAGCTGAAATTTTCACAAATGATGTATTTCCGTTGCCGCTATAACAACAAATACTAAAAATTAAAAAAATATATATATTAAGGGGGGTCCCCATACAATAAACGTGTTTTTTTCGTATTTTTTTGCTCAATATTAAAAACGGTAACAGGTAGACGGTTCAAATTTTCACAGAATATTAAATTGTATATTACCTTTCAAAATAAATAAATAAATATCAATAAAGTAAATATTAATGGGGGGCTCCCATACAACAAACGTAATTTTTATTTTTAATACGTCATAAATCGTAAAACTTACTACAGGTTTGTACGGAACCCTCGGTGCGCGAGTCCGACTCGCACTTGGCCGGTTTTTTTATTGCGAGATAGGCCTGTGCTTGACGACAATCATGCAAAGTAAGCTTAAGCGATACTAATACAAAGCGATGATGAGGTCTAGGTTATAGCGCGCTGGCCTAGAAGATGCCTATTCACTCTTGCCTTGAAAGTAGTTAAGTTGTATGTCTATGATGTTAGAGGACTAAACTCTTAAAGGGTATGGACTATGGTAGTCACAGACCTCTAGTTTTATATAAAAGATCGTTGGGTATGGTATATGAAACCCATACCTACCCCTTATCCATCCCTACACGGCATCGTACCGGAACGCTAAATCACTTGGCGGCACGACCAGACCAAACCAGAGAAAATTCAGAAATCATGAAGTCCGGGACCTCCCACTTTTACGACCACAGCGCTCACCGCTGAACCAGAGGGGTCGTCAGGGAAATTAATTAGTTATAGTTATTTGTGTTACATGGGGCCAAAGAAAATTTTTGTTCCCCGAGGGCGCTATTTTGAATTCAGAGCGAAGTGAAGGATTCTATAGTAGAATCCCGAGCGTAGCGAGGGGTTCTAAATTAGAATCCTGAACGTAGCGAGGAATTCAATATACGCCGCCCGAGAACAAAAAATTTGGCCCCGAGTGACACACACTATTTTTCATCATTACCTATGAGAAAAAGCTAGGAGTATCAACCTACTATGTATGGACATTACCTACACGTTTAAGCACCAATCAGAAGATACTCCTATCAACCTTCTATGTAATTGTATAGACATTATTTAGACGTATATTTAAAGTTTAAATAAAATGTAAAGACGTATATCCGATCAACAAATTGATCACGTGACTTCGGACCAATCAGAAGAGAGAAATGAAAAGTCCCATGGGCCTACAAGTTACACTTTGCTCCCGCTATCCTCTGAAGGCAATATGCGTTTTTCGAATAGGTATGATGAAAAAGAAATTTCTTACCATTCATTGGGATTGTAATGGCAAGGGATCACTACAGGTTAGCCCGCTACCATCTTAGACTGCATCATCACTTACCATCAGGTGTGATCGCAGTCAAGGGCTAACTTGTAGTTGATAAAAACAAAAAAAAACCGGCCAAGTGCGAGTCGGACTCGCGCACCGAGGGTTCCGTACAAACCTGTAGTAAGTTTTACGATTTATGACGTATTAAAAATAAAAATCACGTTTGTTGTATGGGAGCCCCCCTTTAATATTTACTTTATTGATATTTAATTATTTATTTTGAAAGGTAATATACAAGTTAATATTCTGTGAAAATTTGAACCGTCTATCTGTTACCGTTTTTAATATTGAGCAAAAAAATACGAAAAAAACACGTTTATTGTATGGGGACCCCCCTTAATATATATATATATTTTAATTTTTAGTATTTGTTGTTATAGCGGCAACGGAAATACATCATTTGTGAAAATTTCAGCTTTCTAGCTATCACGGTTTACGAGATACAGCCTGGAGACAGACAGACAGACAGACAGCGGAGTCTTAGTAATAGGGTCCCGTTTTTACCCTTTGGGTACGGAACCCTAAAAAAACACTTGGGAGAGAGAGATATATACAGAGAGTGAGAATGTAGTTCACACCCTATTATGTTAATCAAACTATTTACAATCATAATTATTATGTTTGATAAATAAGCATAATGTTATCATATGAATATTTAATTAAGCGTACTAATAGTTAATTGAATATTAATTATTCCCGTGGGATTTGTAAAAATAAGTCCTCGCGGATGAATTCACGGGCAGTATCTAGTATATCATAACTAACGCAGACGACAGCAGTTGGCATAAAAAATTTAATAAAGCATCTCGCAATCTGTCGGATAAAAATCGGTCTTAAAGCAAACAAAGTTTGACGACCTCCACGGCTTTGTGTGGAGCTTTGTTGTTGATTTATAAAATATGGGATGTTTTGGGTTTAAATACCTGCAATTAGTGATTTTATGATTTTTATATAGGTTCAGGTTTTGTTATGAGACTAGCATTCGCTTTGGTGGTAGGTTAGTAACAACTAACCTACCACCAAAGCCGTGCCAGCCAAAGATTTTAAGCTTGTTAATAGGTAATATTAGGCATTACCATGCCGCGTTGAAACCTATTTACTAGCGGTCTATACGCGGCATGGTAACGGTATGAGTTTCATAGGTTTCATATATAAGCGAAAGTAGTACCTATTTACAAAAGTGACGACAGAAAAGATGTTCGCAACTACGAGTATATACGAGTATATCTATTTTGCAAAGTTTACTTTCAGTTTTTGCAAAGGTCTTGGAATCTTTAGTGTGTAATTCAAATGCATTTCAAACAGTTTGTTACTGAACACCAACACGGATTTGTGCCTGGTAGGTCCACGTCTTCTAACTTAGTAAGTTTTACGACCTCATTATCAGAGGCTATAGATTCACAAAAGCAAATGGACACGATATACACAGATTTTAAGAGGGCATTCGACAAAGTATAACACGGAATCCTAATTGAAAAACTTGTGTATTATGGCTATTCAGGTCCACTATTGCAATTCAAAAAATTCAAAATTCAAATGTTTTTATTCAAATAAACTTTTACAAGTACTTTTGAATCGTCAAGTGAATCTACCATCAACGGCTATCTATCATCATCATCTAAAAGACCGATCTTTTTATGTTGTTGTTAACGGATTTAGCTCCACGCTGCACTCCATAACATCAGGAATACCCCAAGGATCTCATCTTGGTCCAATACTATTTAATATCTTTGTTAATGATATCGTCTTTTGTTTTAAACACTCGCGGCGGCGTGATTGAAGGTCAAACCAATAAACCAACAAACAAACATACTTTCGCATTATAATATTAGTATGATAACCATATATAATAAATGATATAATAAACTTACATAAATGTTAGTGAAATACAGACAAACTGCCTAAACGAAACTATGAGAATTCTTGGTTTTACAGCTAAGGAACCCTAAAAAAGTCACCTGTGTTAACCCGTCAGGGTTAACACAGGTGACTTTTTTAGGGTTCACTATTCACCTAAAATTAGGAACCACCTTTTGCTTAGCAACGTTCCGGACCAATGACTTTAAAACCATCAGCTTTTTGACGTCTCAGTAGACTTTGTAAGTATTTGAATAAACCGCACTTTGAATTTTAAATTTGAAAGGTCACAATAAATCTTGATAAAGCTGGCTTGATTCAGAAATTTATCCTAAAAAGTTTGCCAAAATATTTGGACGATATTTTGTTTAATTTATTCAATACCTACCTACATTTTCAGTCACGATAAATTAATCAAGTTACCTGTATCAATTTTAAAAAAATTGCGAGATATTTCACCACGGTTAATTGCCTCTTCTGGTGACAGAAGGGCTGGTTCATTTTTTGCGCAAAGGATCAGCCTGGCTGTCCAGCGCGGAAATGCAGCCAGCATTCTTGCCACTAATTCACGCGGGCATGATTTAAATAGTAATTAGGTTAGGCTAGCTCGTCTGGAATAACACAGAGGCTTCTTTTTATCCCGGAAAATTAAAGAGTTCCCGTGTGATTAAAGAGTTCCCGCGGGAACCAAAAAACCTCAATCCACGCGGACGAAGTCGCGGGCATCAGCCAGTAATACATAAAATAAGCACAAGTACGTCAGTCAGTACATTTTCACGGCTGATCGGTTTAATCGATTTAGTCCAGAGATACACGTAGACTGCATTACGGGGATCAACCTAGGTCTCTTTTATATCCCGGAAAGTTAAAGAGTTCCGGATGATTTATAAAAAACTTAAATTCACGCAGACGATGTCGCGGACATCATTTAAAATTGTAATATCATCATAGTAATGTATGGGTCGCGGGTTCGATCCCCGGACACGCACTTCCAACTTTTTGAAATTAAATATCACTTGCTTCAAACGATGAAAGAAAACATCACGAGGAAACCTGCACGCCCGAGAGTTCTTCATAATATTATTGAAGGTGTGTGAAGTTTGCCAATCCGAACTTGGCCAGCGTGGTGGTCTATGGCTAAATTCATCTCGTTCCGAGAGGTGACTCGTGCTCAGTAGTGAGCTGGCAATGGGTTGATAAAAGAGGGTTACATAAAAAATCTCGTGATTATAAATTAATTAATCAGAGGAACCGTCAATGCCTTGCTGGCTCTTGAGATATTTGTCTATCCGCCCTTTGAAGAGCCCTTTATTATAATCATGAGGGAACACAGAATATGAAAGCTGGTTCCACAATTTCCAGGTACTTGGCAGAAATGACCAGGAAGAACGACAATAAGGTACAGTACATTCTCAACACATACTGAAACATTAATAAAATACTACATCAATGTACTGAAATTAATGATCAAGCCAAGCATGTCTCTTCAGACCAACCGCTCGATAATGAAACCTCTATGCGAAACCATTCTGCTATGGAGACTGGAGAGGCGACTTATTACATTCCAGAGAACTTCAATCCAAATTATTAGTAAACTGCTTATTAACTATAAGCTGTATAGTAAAGCTCGACTAAATTACTCAGTTCAGAAAAAAGCAAAACTAAAAATTTAAAATAATTATTAAATATTCTAACGAATTTTTTTTGGCCATTCTTGATAATTTTTGTATTGAGAATCGGTCATTTGTCATCTTGGCGATAGATTTAAATCGAGCTTCAATAAAATGAATTAAATTATTTTCTTATAGTATTATTGATTTTATTTACCAACAGAGGAAAAACTCTGCTACTAATTTTAAACATTGAAAATCTTCAGCCGAAGTAATTTAACACTTTATTTATGTTAAAAACCTAAAATTTTTCTCATAACGCCACTGTAAGAGTAAACTCCAAATACAATTAAAATGTGAGGCTGCTAAAATTTAAAACCAATTAATATTCAAACAAAGAACACGCTCCATTAATTACTACGGACACAAAGTCAACCGTTAGCACATTTTCGAGTTGGTTAGTAAAATGCAAATTTGTTTACTTATTGTTACGATGAGTTAAAATGTAATTGTCAGCTGATATTTTAGGTATAAATAAAATATATTTTTTTAACACAAATCAACACCCGTAATAAGGAAATGTTTTTAAAAAACACAATTAAAATATTTTATTTTTTTACTTTATTTCACTCTTATTTCACAACGCTCCGTTTATTCGGAAAAAAATCTTTTTTTTAAATTATTTTTGTTAAAAATCTGTTTGAAAACCGAAAGTGAAAAAGAACGCTTTCATATTTTACATTTTGTAGGATACGTTAAAAATTAAACACAAAATTTTAAAAAAGAACGCCGCCACCGATGTAGTTTCTTTAAAAAACCAGGGAAGGGAAACAATTCGCGAATGTACGAGTTTTAATTCAATTTGAAGATGGAACGCATATAAAAGGGGCACTAACCTTCGCTCGCGCGCGCCTCTCTCGAGTCGTCGACGATCAACAGGTGGTTGCTCGCTCGCCCGAGCTCGAGCTCGGCTGGCGCGGTGCTACTGATTCGCGGTACGCCCATCGCTGCCGGCGGTCAGGGCGCGAATGAAAACTACGCACCCCCGTACCGGCAGGTAGGACCTTGGATGGGAAAATTATTATTCCTTGCGCTAGGTGCATCATTACAAAAAGAAAATATTGTCTATTCTGATGCGTCATAGTTCAAATTGTCAGAATAAAATGGATAAATAATAGAATTAAATTCAGCTCTACTTTTGAAACATTGATTGTTTGGTAATAAATATTTGCGGGCAGGCTTACAGAAGAGTTCTGGACTCTACAAAAAAAATTAAGTTCTACTCTGAAGCTTTCAGGAGTAAGTAGTTTAAAAAAAAGCTCTTTTCTTTATTTTTTACCAGATTGTAGTCTCTGGCTTCCAACCTATATAAACAATTTGTATGATTTAATAGAGCATCCAATCCATGAACGATAAAACTTAAATTCTAAACTGCATTTTTCGAAGTTAATTTTGAAAATCTAATGCATTATTAATTTAATGAAACCGTTATTAGAATCCTTCCTTGAAACCATAAAAGCCTCTTGAAGCGTGTAATGGAGTCGGTTTGGTAATAAAGCGCCGGAATGAGGACATTTTGGCTTGACTCTCATTTTTTATTTTTTGTACTATTTGCGGATAAAACTCGTTACTTTAAAATTGAATTTCTAAATATTATGATCTTTCAAAAAATATAATAAGAATCTTCATATTTATTTAAGTCGTTATTTGTCTCATTTCATTAGAAAAAATTGGAGTAAGTAGAGAGATTTGCAGAAATACCTAAGTTGGAAATTGCAGGCTTTCTTAATCTCTTTCTAAATCTCAATCGCTTTCGAAGCCCAACTTTTCAAGCGATTTTAACGAAATTCGCTACAGAGATAGATTGTACTGATGTAACACTGCACACTGTAACATAGACTGCTTTATATCCCGGAAATCAAAGGTTTTTTCAAGAACCTTAATCCACGTGAATGAAGTCGTAGTATCTAGTAAAAGTTATCACCTTAGGTACCTACATCTCTGTTTTGTAATTTGTGTTTATCACAATTTTATAGAATAAATAGAGGTAAGTTAGTGTAAGCATAAATAATAGTGAAACGTTTTAGTTTTTAACGATGTTTTATTTATTCTCAACTAGCTGATGCCCACGACTACGCCCGCGTGGATTGAGGTTTTTGGATTCCCGCGGGAACTCTTTAATTTTCCGTGATAAAAGCCTGTGTGTTATTCCAGGCTATAATCTATCTCTGTGCCAAATTTCATCAAGATCCGTTGAGCCGTTCGGGCGTGATTGAGTAACAAACATTCATCCATCCATCCATCCATCCAAATTGTCCTATTTATAATATTAGTATAGATTGATATCAAAATCACGATTCTCGCCAGCGTCGTCGCTCGTGACAGAAGGTCACAAACCACGTCACAAAACCTAGCCTTGGCCTTACTCTCTCTGTTATAGGCATCTCGCAATAAATCAATTGAGTAAGTATTATAAGCCGCAACATATTGAATTCGCATGAAAGCACTTACAACTTAATATTAGAAAAAGTTCAGAAGGTCTACCATATTATGTACCTTTATAAGCTCACTTATAAGAAACTAGCTGATGCCCGCGACTTCTTCCTCGTGGAACAAGATTTTTTAATTCCCACGGGAACTGTTTAATTTTCCGGTATAAAAAGTAGCCTATGTCACTCCCCAGATTTTCATCTATACCCATGCAAAAAATCACGTTTGGCTGAAATTTAGAATGATGAGAGCTTAAAACCTGAATTAACACAATATAGGCTGCACTTAATACCGGAAAATTAAAAAGTTCCCTTGAGAATCATAAAACGTTAATTCACGCGGACGAATCTTTCTTATCTTTTAGTTCCCCCTCTTCCCCCTTTTCCACCGAGTTAACATATTCTACCACAAAAAGCCTCATACCGGTCCACAGTCCAACCGTACAATTTGCTCCATCAGCACTAACCTATACTTTTCATTACACATTCAATCTAACAATAAATCAGTGCGCAAATCATTATCGCGACCGTCACGCGTGCCACTCCTTTTTCATATTAGCCTTTAGCATTAATCATAATTATTATTATCATATATTTATTATCAATCAATCAAATATAAATATTATAAATGCGAAAGTTTGGATGGATGTATGGATGGATGTTTGTTACTCAATCACGCTCCAACGGCTGAACGGATCTGGATGAAATTTGGCACAGAGATAGATTATAGTCTGGAATAGCACATAGGATACTTTTCATCCCGGAAAATTAAAGAGTTCCCGCGGGAACCGAAAAACCTCAATCCACGCGGACGAAGTCGCGGGCATCAGCTAGTAAATTATATTTGTCTCATCAATCCATCATTCCAACGGTCCTAGACCGAACACATTCTGTTATACTCGTATTTTATTGTAGGCGTTAAAGCGGTTATATCCCGATCCCGCGCTCCACACCTACGGAAACCTATAGACAGGTGCCGGCGAACGACCTAGATCTGTCTACTTCAAATAACAGCGCTGAGAGGTTTCGCTATGATATATTGTGAATTTTAGATAATATATTGTTCATATACAATTGTGACACACGACACTTGATAAGTTAATGAACTACGGAATAACTGAGAAGATATGTATTACAATATGAAGTTGCGACACTTCAAGGACTTCAAGAAATTCCAGGACTTCATTACATGTAATAATATTATTACAACACTACTTTTCTCATATTAATAACATTCAGACTTCAGGAAAGAATCTATGATATTGTTTCGTGATAAAACCGTCGTTAAGCAAGTTAAACCATAAACTTATTGTTTTAATTAAGTTTATTTTGAGTTAAACTTAAACAAAGGTAACTTATTGTTTTAGTTTATTTTATTTTGAGTTTAACTTAATCAAAGGTATACGGCAAAATGCTTAACAGTTCATACTCTGCATTGCGAAAGTTGATTTAACTGGGATTATTTTTTCCCCCAGATACTCGATAATATATATTTAATGTATGGTTCCTTTCTATAAAGTACCTAAAGATTTTTGACCCAGTGGTTTGCGCCATACGTACATATTATGACAGTCAATCAGTTTCTCCTTTAACATTAGTACTGCCCCCTTATTTTCTAACTTGAAACTTAAACTAACTTAAAGTGGCTATCAAAAAATTAAAGGCACAAACAAATACATATTATATATTTTTAACCATTAAAAGGTTAGCTATGGAAACGTTATTTTTATTTCATAGCAAACTTACTATAAATTAAAGTTGTATGTTAGTTGCTTTCATTTTATGATGGCCACTGAGACAGAATAGGGCTACTAATGACCCCACAGACATATTATGACAATACAACCACAGTTCACGATACACGCCATTAGAAATTGCGTCTCCAGCAATAATAATATATCACAATTACTGTCTTGCCTATGACAAGAGTATTTAGTACCGAAATCTATAAAGCCATGAACACACTCGACGCGTGTCGGCAGCAGGGAAAAGGACAGATTATAGTGTACAGTAGTATGTCGGCAAACTAATATGCATGCTCTATACCCGCACTGTATAGTCCGCTGGGGGATGCCCCGTCGCTCACGTCCGCAGGAATTACCTTTGCCTCCCTGCACGTGTCCCCCGGGTGGTGCTAAGCGAGCGACGAACCAGGCGGCGTATCAATAAGCGTGTTTTCGTTAACATGCTTATTATGAATCAAATGCCATACGATTAAAAAAAAATATTTCGCTGGAATGGAAATCCGACACCTGAAAGAGATCAGGCGCAGTACCAGCGCGGCGGCTTAACGTGTTCTCCAAAGTACAAAATGGTTTAACACAACTTTCTTGATTTCAGGTTGTTTAAAATTATGACCCTTTTATCCCTGTGATCCCTTTTATGTCGTAGGCACTCACTTAGAGATGATTTTTAGAAAATCCTTAATTTTGGTGGACCAGCATATTATGAGTAGTAGGATGCAGTGAAAAGTTAAAAACGCTGCCATCGCACGTCTCGTCTGACCAGCCCTTACATCCACAAATGTCATTTCTCATTATTTTACCGAATTAATCTTCTTCTAATAGACCTTGATGACAGATATTCTATTGTAAGGTATCTTCGTACATTCAACCCTTAGTAGGCATCTTTTGGCATTGTATTTTAAATATTATTTTAATAAAAGATGCTCAGCTAATTATAATATGCAATTTTTAATAGCGACAAAATCGCCATCAATTTGTCTTAGATATAATTCAACTCAGTGATAAAAAAATGATTAAGAAAATTCATGTGGTTGCATAATTAACAGAAGGCTATGGGGGTCAGAGGGGGTTCATTTTGGAGGAGGGGTCTCTTGCCCCAAATAGTTTGGAAATCCCTGTACTAGATGATACCGACGAATTCATCCCCGTGTATTTTGGGATAAAAAGACCTATTGTGACTATCCAGATACTCAACTATGCACATAATCACGTCGATCCGTAGATTGATTTAAAATCAAACCAAAAACCAGTAATCAACGGCAGTGGGACATAGTGGCATCAAGATTATCTCGCAATCGACAATAAGCAATTAGGTAATTCAAGAATATACTCCGGTAGAACATTACCGCCAATCGACTAAGCTTCCCGGTACAATGATGTAATAGACGCCGATTAGGCCTATAGGTCTCTACAAATTGGCAGACATCGCTACGCCTCTCCATTAGGGATTTGAGATTTCCAATTAATTAAAAGCAAGACATGATATTTTTAAGATTCTATCGATAGGTTAATATTAGAAATATCGTTGTGTAAACCCCTACAATAATAAGAACGTAAAAGTATGAAAACTAATAATAGTCTAAAAATAGTCAAAGACGTGATACTGAAGCGCAATATTGTATAGTGGCTAGTAGTAAATTTAGTACTTTCCGATGTAAAGAGTCAATGCCAACGGAAAATGTGTGGCTTTGCTGATAAATACTGCAAGAATCGGTGTTTCAACTGACGTAGATTTTGTAGTTTTTTAATTAACTATTCTGTTAAAATTGAGTAAACAAATCCAACTTTGAAACGTCACTTGACAAGAAGAAGTATGGCTTAATTAATTCAACACAGATAGACGGAAGGACGGACGGACAAACAAACAAACAAACATGATCTTAATGTGATCTAAGTATCTATTTTGTATTTTAATATCGGTCAATCATAAGACCGTTATTTACTTGAAAATCTGTTCTTAGCTGATGTCCATTCTGGTTAATGATTCCATTCCTAAGCAAGCGAATTGAGGACAGACATAATTGAGTTATTATTCCTCCTTCATAACTTCTGTCTGGAATACCTTTTTCTTTGTTAAAAACTCCGCCGTAAAAAATGCAATTATGACTAAAATCTTTCCTCTGCTCTTTTCTTGGTCTATTACGAGTAGTCACAAAAAATATACCTGTTACAATGAACAAATTAGGACTTTCAGAAATTCCACTCAAGCAAAGCTGTCTATAAATAAACAGACAAACAATTTTAAGCTAAAATTGAATAATACTTTAGGATAATATTTTTATACTGAAAGAGAAAAAGAAAAGCTCGTGAAAACCATCATCAAAAACCACTTAATCATTATTTTCTGCGCCGCAAAATGTAATTAAGAAAACAATCAGAAATCACTCTAGTTCGCGGCGTTATGGCAACAATATAAGCCTACGTGAAACCACACTCCTACACTCTGATCATTCAGAAATGTCCAAATATTTCAACTCAGAATAAATTCTTTTAGGGTTATAGTTTCGCTATGTCCATCCATCTGTCCGTCCGACCGCGTACCTATTAGCTCAAAGGTTTTTAGCACTAGAAAGTTATAATTTGGAATTGGTATACATATTAATGTCACCGACAAAGTGGTAAAATTTGGTATAGAGATAGTTTGTATCCCGGGGAAGGATATAAGCTATTATATTTATCCCAAAAAATTGAGGAGTTTATACCGCATTCGCGCACGCACCCGAGTTCGCGCATCAAAAAAAAAATTCTATAATTTTATTACAGTGCTTCACACACGAGGAAAGTTCATCTAGTTCATTATAAAAACATACATCATAAGCTTCAAATTTCAAATATTACTATTCGATCTTGAACCACTATTCTTCTAAAAATATTATTATATTCTTTCAATATTTATTTTCTACTAGCTGATGCCCGCGACTTCGTCCGCGTGGTTTGGCGGGACCCTCGAACCCGATTGCAGCGCCCCCTACCGGGTCCAATTGTGAATAAAAACCATCCCGGGGTCCAGACAAACCCAACAAAAAAAGAATTAGCGAAATTGGTCCAGCCGTGTCCCGCCCTGAACCTCGAACCCGATTGCAGCGCCCCCTACCGGGTCCAATTGTGAGTATAAACCATCCCGGCGTCCAGACAAACCCAACAAAAAAAGAATTAGCGATATTGGTCCGGCCGTTCACGCGTGATGCCGTGACCAAGGGAAATAGAGATTCATTTTTATATTATACCCCTATTTCACCCCTTCGGGCGTGGAATTTTGAAAAACTGTGAGACACATATGTTTTCATTTTCTACCCGCAGCTCATATATCAAGTTTCATGACTATAACTTGAGAAATTAAGGACTTTCATACAAACTTTCAACCCCTATTTCACCCCTTCGGGGGTAGAATTTCGGGATAAAAAGTATCCCATGTCCTACCTCGTAGTATGGGCTCAAATCGTGCCAAGTTTCGTTTGAATTCATTCAGTAGTTTCGGCGTGATGCGCGGCCAAGATACAGACAGACAGACAGACAGACAGACAGACAGACAGACAGACAGACAAAAATGAAAAAAATTACAGATTTGGCTTCAGTATCGAATAATGAGTGCCCTCCAAAAAAAAATTTCAAAATATCTTCAATGTACAGAATTGGACCTGTTACAGTTTTATTATAAGTATAGATAGATTATAATACAAAGTAACTAAAAATCCAACGACAAACATAACATTTGATTGAAGGTTTCCAAGCGATTAGGGTATGGTACCTAATATTAATGTCACCAATGGAACTTTCTTTTCATTAGACATACCTTATTAAATACAATTCAAATATTGACCTCCGAAATTAAGTGTGAGTCATGGCCAACTGCGCGGTATATTTTATCCGACAAGAAATACGTGGGATGTAAACATACCCCGATGTTAATTAGCAAACTTGAACTACTAGAGTTTCTTATCAATTTTATAACTATACATAATTTTTTATTCAAGTTCAACATCTGCCTGAGGTGTGAAGTCTACCAATTCGCACTTGGCTAGCGTGGTGCACTATGGCTTAAAAAAAATCTCAATCTGAGAGGATAGCCGTGTTTAGCAGCCCTATTCTCTAACTTAGATAGTGGCTATCAGAAAAATTAAAGCCATCATATCATACTAATATTATAAATGCGAAAGTGTGTTTATTTGTTGGTTTGTTGGTTTATTGGTTTGTTGGTTTGTCTTTCAATCACGCCGCAACGGAGCAACGGATCGACGTGATTTTTTGCAGGGGTATAGTTGGGGACCTGGAGAGTGACCGGAAAATTAAGGAGTTCCCGTGGGAATTAAAAAATCTTATTCCACGCGGACGAAGTCGCGGGCATCAGCTAGTTGACATATATTTTTTATCCATTGCTACGACATAAAAATAATACTTTCATAGATAAAATTCCTTCAATGGATAAACAAATTATGACAGTGGCTTTAATTTTTTCATAGCCACTGAGAGAGAGATTTCATGGGCATTAGTGGACCGGTGATGGGTGGAGATGATGGTAATGTTGTTTCTTTTCATTGCGATCCCAGAACCTTGACTATCGACAATGATAGATTCTCTTTGCTGGGTTCTTCTCAGTATAACTGATTTCTGAACCGGTGGTACAGACAAACAAGGCATATCATACGAGTAAGAGACTCCTGTATGCTCTATATCCTACTAATATATCGAATGTGAGTTTGTTTGTTACGCTTCACACCCATGTTTTTCAACCAATTTGGTACAGAGACATACACAGGTTGTGTCTCACGGAAAGAGGCTTTTTATCTCGTAATATAATTTATCCAAATTCCGGGATAAAAAGCCTGGAATATATATTTTTCTAATTCCCGCGGGAATAAAACAAGACTCAAACCACGCGGACTAAGTCGCAAGCATCCGCTTGTATGAAATAGATGAAATTAGTATTGAATATTGAGTGTAGATCAATGGCGTGCACAGGGTTTAAAGCTAGGGTAAGCATTGGTAAGCCAGAATACCTATTTACTGACCGTCTTGATAAAAAATGAGCATTTGCAATGAGCCTAACGTATTTCCACTTGGGTAAGCGGTGCTTTTATGCCTCTATGAACTGCACGCCACTACTGTAGATACCCATCAAAAATCGACAATCTTTTAATTTTGCATCACAATAAAAATTGTACAACAAAACGATTACAATAATCGTAATATTTTACGTTACGATAACGTTCTGGCTACGAAAGCCGATATTGGGGAAATTTCTATGTGTTCATTAACCAGTTTAACTTGAACCATGTAAAAGTCATTTTCATGTGAGAATGCAGTTCATCGAAGGGTGGTGTGTACTTTGTACCTATTTGGTTTTCACTGATTGCAATGTTACAACTTAGTATTTGTGTTACTAAAAGTTTTCACCGCTGAATTTTCATTTCATTGCCGTTTTGTGCATTTTCAGGGTTCCGTAGTTAATCACGAAACCCTTACAGCTATACGTCCAGTCTATCCCCTAGAGCAGGGATTCCCAAAGTGGTCGATATCGACCCCAAGGGGTCGACATAAACGATAACTGATTTTGGGGGTCGACGAGGTCTAAAAAGTCAAGTTTACTCACTTATCCAACCGTAAAGTTTTTAAATTAGTAAGTATTTTGTAGCAATGGGGAAAAAACTAGAGATAGGTTTTTTAAAGTAATTTGGCTAATGGGGGTCTGAGGTATCAGTTCATTTTGGAAAAAGGGTCTTTTGCCCAAAATAGTTTGGGAATCCCTGCCCTAAAGTCATCATAATGACGAGTTTTTATCAGAATGTAATATGCTCAGAGTTTCCTTACGTGATCAAATCAGAAATGAGGAGATCCGTAGAAGAATTACTAAGGTAACCGAAATAGCTCGCCGTGTTGCGAAGCTGAAGTGGCCATGGGCCGGCACATAGATTGAAGAACTTGACTGTTGGAATTTAGCCTTAAGTTATTTAATCATCTAGTACAAGTAGTCTATTAGTAGTCGTTTTGACGACCTCCGTGGCGCAGTGTTGAGTGCTATTGTCTTAACGTGCGGAGGTCCCGGGTTCGATCCCCGGCAGGGTCAATTTGGGAATTTATAATTTCTGAATTTTCCCTGGTCTGGCCTGGTGGGAGGCTTCGGCCGTGGCTAGTTACCACCCTACCAAAGACGTGCCGCCAAGCGATTGCACTTTAGCGTTCCGGTACGATGCCGTGTAGAAACCGAATAGGGGTATGGGTTTAATTACCTGCCATGCCCCTAACAGGTTAGCCCGCTACCATCTTAGACTTTTTTTTTTTAATACAGCAGGGGAAGTCCTCATGGACACCCGTTGGGTAGTGCCGGACTTTTACCGGCTAAAACCCCTGCTGTCACCTTGTTGACCGTGTACCCGCCTTACAGCCTACAACACGGCAACACTCTTGCCTTTTCACCCACTTTTTCCTCTACGTCTTTCCTCTTCTTCCTTCTCCTTCATTATTTTTTCTACATAATTTGCGACAGCAATCCAGATTTCCTCCTTTTCTAGCATTTTTGGCATTATGTTTTCTACTGTTATGCTTCCTACTTTGCTCACTATTTCTTCTCCCTCCTTCTCCCAGTTAGTACAGGCAAATACGGTGTGCATTGCGTCATCGATTTCGCCACCATCCATACCATCTTAGCATCATCACTTACCAGGTGAGATCGCAGTCAAGGGATAACTTGTAGTGGATAAAAAAACTAGAACTAAAAAACTAGAATAGACGATACTGCTACGAAAGTGCTACGCAGCTACGAACGCCTACGATGCTCTACTACGTTGTGTACAGTGATGACATTGTGTGGGGTTTGCATGTAACGACGTGTACCCATTGTAAACAAACCGTGATTGAACCCGATTAAACGTTTACATAAATACACTAGATAATGCACGCGGATTCGCTCACTTTTAGTTCAAGTGTGATTGGTTTTGTTACAAATAAATAACGAACCCCTATTTTTCAATACGGTTGCTCGAGAAATGCCCTTACAAAGGCAGTAAATAGGGTGTGTCAGTAAAATTTACTGCACTCATGATAGTTTTTGCAGAATTAACTGCCTCCGTGCTATTATTAAATACTAGATGATTCCCGCGACTTCGTCCGCATGGATTAAGATTTTTTTAATTCCCGCGTTAAAAAGTAGCCTATGTCCTTCCCCGTGATACAACCTATCCCTGTACAAAATCTCATCAAAATCGGTTGAGCAGATGGGCCGTGAAAGCGTAACAGACAAACAGACAGACAAATTTTCGCATTTATAATATTAGTATGGATCTAATCTAATAAGTGCCCAGAAAAATTTTCAAAAAAAAATCAGGTTATCTCAATTCCTTAGCCATAAGACCATAAGACCTTGAGCGGAGTGTATAAGATAATATACGAGGTAACGGCGTCCGTGACTAGGTTAACGAGTTCCGACTCGCCGAGAACATCGTAATATATGGGACACCTGCCACTACCATGTGTATAGAAGTCATGAAATAGAACACATTTATCAACCGCTAATGAAAATATACTATTGAAATAATATGGATGTCTCAGAAAGACAGCGAAGTCGGTTGCTCCAAGAAAGAATTCCTTCTATCTCCACCACCACCACCACTACAGCCCATTACGTCCCACTGCTGGGCACAGGCCTCCACTCTTATGGGAGAGAGGGAATTAGAGCTTAGACCCACCACGCTGCTCCAATGCGGGTTGGCGGGCTTTAAAGACTATAATCATGTTAGTAACAATAACCGGGGCCGACAGCTTAACGTGCTATCCGAGTCACGGGGGTGAAACACCGCCTTGACTTCCTAACTCCGGGCTAGTAGAAAAACCCAATACTTAATTATGGCCCGACCCGGGACTCGAACTCGGGACCTCGTCGGCCGCAGTTGAACGTGCTAACCACTAAACCAACGAGGCGAGTCCTTCTATCTATCTATCCGTAATCTATCTGTCTTAAAACTATAACTAAAGGTTTCCTGATACGCTAGATATATTTTGAAATAATGTTTATTTTCAATACAAATAATATTTTCGTATTTTTGTCTATTGCGGCATCACTGAAACTATTGAGGCCATACTGCCACTACTACTACTACTACTGATACTATTTGGCAAATGGCACAATTTTGGTATAATATATTACTATAGGATATTTTTATCCATATATTACCTATGGGATATTAGTAACCATCTCAAACCACAGAATAGGTAATAGTAGCTCAAACTATCGATTAAAGTGAAAAAGTCCGTCGAACCTTAATTTAATTTAATTTATATCAGATACATGATCCATATACAATATATCTAATAAATATTATAAATGCGAAAGTTTGGATGGATGTATGGATGTATGGATGTTTGTTACTCAATCACGCTCCAACGGCTGAACGGATCTGGATGAAATTTGGCACAGAGATAGATTATAGTCTGGAATAGCACATAGGCTACTTTTTATCCCGGAAAATTAAAGAGTTCCCGCGGGAACCGAAAAACCTCAATCTACGCGGACGAAGTCGCGGGCATTAGCTAGTATAATATATATTTCATTTTTTTTTTAAGAACTTGATATCGTTACAAGTCAGTATTTCATACAACTAGCGTGATTTTTGACGTTTGATAGAGAGTTGCTGATTTGACTAGTTGACAAAATACCCAATTGGATTCTTTCGGGATAAGGAATGAAAGATTTTATTGATGTTACTCCTTAACTCCGTAAAATCTGAACCATTTTATACGGTACCCTATAAATGGGACTTCACGCACAGTAAACGTTTTTTTTAATTCTTTTTTCACAGCTGGGTGGTTTTTAAATGTCAGGTTAGTTGATTGTAGTTGTAGTTAGAAGATTTTATAGGGGTCAACTGAAAATCAGCGCTGATATGGTGCATCTACACCATATCAGCATACGCTGAGTTTGATACCCTTTTAGGATTTTCTACAACACAGATTGTTAGTCTATAAGTTTTATTTTCTTTTTGTCACTATTTTGTAATTTGTTTTTTGTGTTACTTGAAATCCTAAATAAAGATTTATTTATTTATTTATTTAAGATAATATTATTTTGTATTTAAATTGATTCGATATTTTATTAAATAAATTTTCGAAATACGGCATACATTGGACCCCGAAACATAAATATCGGAGGGATTTAGTGAAAAAATTGCTGGGTGGTAATAATGGCAGTAGTAGTATGGTATTAAGATATTCTGGTAGTAGTAGGTACACTCATTCTCCGTCTATATGCTACCCTAGGAAGACGGCGGCGTAGTTGTGGCAGAAGCTGCCGTATCATCATGCATGCAACTAGGAAATATATCACCAGGGCATCGCGCAGGCTCCGGCGCATGTTCTCTGAGAGTTCCCGGAACTTCCCATTATGCTCAGAGGATGGCCACCGAGAGGGTTTTAGTGGGTAGAACAAAACGAAAAAAAAGGAGTAGGTACACTGAAAAGTAAAAATAATTATTAACTAAGTATTAAATTTCTCTTTGAAAATGTTAATTCTGATTTAAAACGTGTATGAGAACAGTGGTAGTGGTCAAGTTTATAGTTGTAATAAGTAACTATAATACCTTGGTAGAAGTTGCTCTATATGACCACGTATGTGCCATATTTTGTCGTGCTTATGACTTCAAATTAGCTGATATCAAGTAGCCAGACGGCAAGCTCCCTCATTTAAAATATTACCTAAATCTTTACATTTTAATCGTGAACACTGAAGACGAGAATTTTAAGGGTTGGAACACGCAATTAATACCTAGTGTTATCCCGATTTAACTTCGGGCACGGAGGCCAATCTCCACAAGGACTAGCCATATTATAGCCATAAGCTAGTAACAGAGTTATAAATCGAGGTTATTATACTATTGATGATTTTCTTAATGACAAAGTTGCATGAAACCAGCCCACAAATCAGTGTAATACTTATTACATACCGTAGGTATGTATTGTATATTATTTACAAAGTGTAACATATAATTTGTCTTTTTACGAAAATAGCAACTGCTGAGTTTCTTGGCGGCTCTCTCAGTAGACAGCTTTCCGAACCGCTGGTAGAGTTGTGACTTATCATAACTGGCACAAGTTGTCCTACGTGAAATAAATACATCATTTATCATTCGCGGGAGATATTATAGTGCACAAGTTTGTGTAACTTCGTGTACATTTCCAAGATGCATACCTACTTATTTGTGCTAGAATGACTGAATTTTTTACTGAAAGTTCTACTGCTTTGTCGATACCCTCCTCGTCTCGCACCTGTCACGTCTAAATTACTTCTTCGTTTAACTGGTAGCAAAAACCTATCACATTAGACTGTGGTATTACTTACGTGGCTGAAATTCGATCAATTTAAAAAAAATTGGCAGTCATAGGGACTGCCGATTGAAGGAAAAACGAATATTTTTTTTTTTTAATTACTATTATAAACCTTAAAACTAAGGTATTAAAGTTTAATTATGAATGTAGTATTTATATTTAAGACTTTTTGTCTTGGTAACAACGCGAGCATGTCGGTGTTCGCGAATCCACAAGTTGGCCCTACCAAAAAGTGCTCAACGCGGCTAAAGAAGTTTTCACTTCGAACACCCTGATTGATACTACGCGGCATCGTACCGTAACGCTAAATCGCTTAGCGGCTCAGCTGGTAGCATAGTGACTAGCCACAGCTAAAGCCTTGCACCAAACAAGACCAGTAAGTACCCTCTTAGAAATTATTAACAAAATAATATTTTTGTAATCCTACTAATATCAAAAATGTGAAAGTTTGGATGTTTCCCGAACACGCGAATCCACAAGTCCCTACCAAAATGTGCTCAACGCGGCTAAAGAAGTTTTCACTTCAAAAAAACTTTTACCTACGAAATGTAAATTCATTAATAGTTCATCGGCTATCGACCTGTAGGTACGATGTAATGTAGCGTATGAGTGAGTGGAAGTAAAGAGCCATATTATCAACAGCAGATTGAATCTTGCCGCACCAATACCCCGGCCTGACCGGGGGAAATAGAACCTGTACCACAGCGTGGATATATTATCCTTACAGTGGATCGACGCCCATACAAATTGCAGACCACAGGCTCACCTACTACAGCTAATACAAAAAAATTATATCCTCCCGACCACGGAATGAATTTCGGCCACGGCGGCCTATCTCCAGAGAGTTTAGCCCTCTGCGCGGGAGATAGCTCTAGTGATGCTCTAGTGGGTGTGCATACACAAGTGCACTCTATGTTCCTTTATGGGATCTTCTCAAATCAGGGCGCGTTTGGAACCCTCGTAGCTTTAGTTTTAAGATACCGTAACTGATTATCAAAATCATGTTTGATAAGTAAGTAATTTTTAACGTCAATAAGTGTACCTATATTGAATAAATGATTTGATTGTTTGGTTGATTAATTGATTTACTCTCATAGCCCGATGGGACGGAAAATCCGAAACGACCGGAGAGAGGTCAAGTGCAGCACCGACGGCTTAATGTGCCCTCCGAGGCACGGGGGTGAAACACCGCCAACTTCCTAACTCCGGGCTAGTACTGAAAATTTCTTGTTCGTAAAACCCAATACTTGTTGCACCACCACGTTGGTCTGCCTAGACGTGTCCGTCGTATGACCGTTACAAAAGAACGTATTTAATTAGACTGTGGTTGATCCAACCATGGCTAAAATCCGTACAGGAGAACACTTTTAAGAAATAAAAACTAAACCATACAACACTTTACTTACAAACTGCAAACACAAGAAACCTTCGTACAAGCTGCATACTAACTTGGTGCTAGAATGACTGAATTTTGTACTGAAAATTCTGCCAGCTTGATGATACTCTCCCTGTCACCCCACAGCGTTGAAAGAAAAGAAATAAAAAACATTTCTTCACACCATTGTGCCACAAAATTAATTATTGTTGGTCTATATTAGACGCCTCCGTTGGATGACTGGTAGGAAAGAACGTATCTCCATAAGCTGTGGTCTGTGCACTGTCCACAAGATACGAACTAGTCATACCTAGGTAATATTGTATAGGAAGATTTCTAGATACGAATTGTATTTGCTATTTTCAGGCAATTTGTCACCTTCGATGCACGTCAAACTCAGTGTTGGATCCATTCATACCGAACAAAGCACGTAAAAGCATTAAACGCACAACGCACGAGGGGAAATTCATTGCGGGCATCATTCTTGAGGCGCACGTGTATGTGTACGATTTATATTGCAAGAAATTGTAAAAAGCACGTTAGCACGCGAAGCTATAGTGTATAGCTATAGTGTGTTAGCTTTCATGCAGCTGGTCTTTTTAATAACAATTAAGTAAGTAATTTTCAACATCTAGAAACCGCATGATTGGAAATAATAATTACTAGCTGATGCCCGCGACTTCGTCCGCGTGGTTTAAGTTTTTTTCATTCCCGGGGGAACTCCTTAATTTTCCGGGATAAAAGGAGCCTATGTCACTCTCTAGGTCCTCAACTATACCCATGCCAAAAATCACGTCGATCCGTTGCCCCGTTGCGGCGTGATTGAAGGACAAACCAATAAACCAACAAACAAACACACTTTCATTTACAATATTAAGTACTAGCTGATGCCCGCGACTTCGTCCGCGTGGAATAAGTTTTTTGATTCCCGCGGGAACTCCTTAATTTTCCGGGATAAAAAGTAGCCTATGTGCTATTCCAGACTATAAGCTATCTCTGTGCTAAATTTCATCCAGATCCGTTCAGCCGTTCCGGCGTGATTGAGTAACAAACATCCATCCATACATCCATCCAAACTTTCGCATTTATAATATTTATTTGATGATCCTATGGCTTCTTCCACGTTGATTTGGTTTGTACTTTTTAGATCCTATTGGAATTTCCTAAAATTCTTTCTTAGGGCGAAAATACACCCGTCTTTTTTTTCACCACAAGTTAGCCCAGACACTTTCGCATTGTTAATATTAGTATTATGATATAGTATAGTAGATTCGTATGGATAAAGTGTAGTCGTGCACATCATTAAAATTATAGTCATCCATAAAATCTTCCTTGCTTGTCTACAGCCTTCAGAGCTATCAATTCGCAGAGAGCGGTAGATATTGTTTCTATTCGCATTGTCTATACTTGATACCTACCTGAGATTGCTTCTATTGTTCCCAGCATTTACAATGCTAAAGGCTTTATTGGTATCTTAATCAATGGAAGCTATCATTACTTTATTGTGCAGGCTAGATGCAGTGCCCGCGATTTCAGCCGCGTGGTTATAGGTTCTAAAAATTCCGTTGGAACTATTTGATTTACGAGGATAAAAATTATTTTATATCCTACCTATTTTTGGCCGTCAGTTCGATCGTAAAAGTGCTCATATGCAAGTTTTTACAGAAACTTAGTTTCATGGTAACGCTCGGTAAATATAAGCTGTGCTGAAACTATCGATCGAGTAGCTATAATATATACAGCATGGTATCATAACTTTGTACAATAGGCAACATAAGTTGCCGAAAAACTAAATTCATACTTCTAGTAGTACCTTTTTTTTTTACGGGGAAATCTTCTTCAGATACCCGATCTCCTGAGGGAGAGTGCGGGTGATGTTGGATTTTTACCCACTAAAACCCCCTCGGTGGCCATCCTGTGAGCATAATGTACCTAACATACAATGAATAATACCTACATCTCAGAGCTTAGAGCTTTCTCTGTCATACTGAGAGCAGGAAATGCATGCCCGAGAGTTCTGCATAAAGTTTTCAAAGGTGTGTGAAGTTTGCCAGTACTTTTTTTTTTTTATCCACTACAAGTTAGCCCTTGACTGCGATCTCACCTGATGGTAAGTGATGATGCAGTCTAAGATGGTAGCGGGCTAACCTGTTAGGGGCATGGCAGTTATATAAAACCCAAACCCCTATTCGGTTTCTACACGGCATCGTACCGGAACGCTAAATCGCTTGGCGGCACGTCTTTGCCGGTATGGTGGTAACTAGCCACGGCCGAAGCCTCCTACCAGGCCAGACCAGGGAAAATTCAGAAATTATAAATTCCCAAATTGACCCTGCCGGGGATCGAACCCGGGATCTCTGCACGTTAAGACAACAGCGCTCAACACTGTGCCACGGAGGTCGTCAAAGTAACAAACGTAATTACACGGAGGTCGTCAGTCCGCACTTGGCCAGCGTGGTGGACTACGGCCAAACGCTTCGCATTCTGAGAGGAGACTCGTGCTCAGTAGTGGGCCGGGGATAAAACACTATGATTATGAGATGAAACAAATTGATGGAAATCGACTAAATTCGTCTGATCCATTTTCCTCTTGGTGTGCAAAATAGCGATGATGACAACTCAATTAAATCAGCAAGTCTTTATCAAACTTAAAAACGCGCTTTTAGTATGGAAGTTTGTATAAAATAATACCTAGTTGCATGACTTGTGACGTCATAAAATATCAACTCACTTTTTTCTTTAGTCTATAGTTTAAAATGGTTAATAAACTGAAAACTAACCGAGGATGTGAATTTTAGGTCTTTTGAAAGACCCTCTATTTATTAGTCAGAAAAAATATATATATTAGGTACTAGCTGTTGCCCGCGACTTCGTCCACGTGGATTGAGGTTTTTTCGGTTCCCGCAGGAACTCTTTGATTTTCCGGGATAAAAAGTAGCCTATGTGTTATTCCAGACTATATTCTACTCTATGCCAAATTTCACCCAGATCCGTTCAGCGTGATTGAGTAACAAACGTCCATCCATACATCCATACATCCATCCAAACTTTCACATTTATAATATTAGTATAGATTTTGACATTGGCATCATCCCTATTGGCAGTAGAGCTTCAAGTGGTATTTTCTGTATGGTCACAAGACTCATAACTAACGGACAAGCTGTGTCGTCGACTGTACACAGCCACACCTGTTTTTGGCTGCCAGGGTAACAGGCGACCAACGTTCATTATTGCAAACAAACTTCAGACTTTATCGGCACGAGGAAACTGTAGAGACTCCTTAGTTCTACAGTCTACAATAATTAACATGTCCGTCGACCAGCATATTAGGTGGTATCATACTTTATCATACTAATTTATAATATTTATAATATTACTAGCTGATGCCCGCGACTTCGTCCGCGTGGATCGAGGTTTTTCGGTTCCCGCGGGAACTCCTTAATTTTCCGGGATAAAAAGTAGCCTATGTGTTATTCCAGACTATAATCTATCTCTGTGCCAAATTTCATCCAGATCCATTCAGCCGTTGGGGCGTGATTGAGTAACAAACATCCATCCATACATCCATACATCCATCCAAACTTTCGCATTTATAATATTAATATTATAAAATATGCAAAAGTGTGTTTGTTGGTTTGTCCTTCAATCACGTAGCAACGTATCGACGTGATTTTTGGCATGGGTATAGTTGAGGACCTGGAGAGAGACATATCTAGGCTACTTTTTATCCCGGAAAATTAAGGAGTTTCTGCGGAATCAAAAAAACTTAAACCACGCGGACCGGCATCAGCTAGTTGTTAATAATGTATTTATTTCTTTCTATAATAGATAGAAAAACCCGTGGAGAAATCACAAATGCTATGAGTCAGATAATCCATACTAAAATTATAAATGCGAAAGTGTATCAGGCTGTCTGTCTGCTACGCCTTAACGGCCCATCTTTTCAACAGATTCTGATGAAATCTGGTACACTACAGAGATAGGTCTTGGGAAGGGTAAAAAAAACAATCCACGCGGACGAAGTTGTGAGTCTGATTAGATAAGTACTTAAATAATAGGTTTAAATTAAGTAATTGTAGAAACTCAGCAGTAGGTAGAGATGAACCGGGCAAGTGCAGTGTCCAACATTATCTAATAGACCTTGAAATAATACCTACCATATAAAAATGTAGCATTAAACGACTCTATTTATTTTGGTATTCCAGCGACGAAAACAATACAGCCATAGTTATCGGTAAAGAATAAGCTGCCACTAATGAGAACCTAAAAACTTTTTGAAGTGAAAACTTTTTTAGCCGCGTTGAGCACTTTTTGGTAGGGGGTAAACTTGTGGATTCGCGTGACCGACATGCTCGCGAACACCGTCATGCTCGCGTTGTTACGAAGACAAAGGTCTTAAATATAAATATAATTTTAAAAAAAACGGTTTCACTTCTATCAGCAGTCCCTATGACTGTCAATTTTTTTTTAAAGTAGAACGAAGTCGGCATCATAGGTTAGGTACTCCACAATTTTCCTACTTGTCTATTAGATCATCATTGGTACAACATTATCTTAAAGAGTTTCATAAAGCTCGTCTAACCTGAAAATGAACGCTCTACCCTAATCGGTTTCTACGCGGCATCGTACCAGAACGCTAAATAGCTTGGCGGCACGTCTTTGCCGGTAGGGTGGTAACTAGCCACGGTCGACGCCTCCCACCTGGCCTGACCAGGAAAAATTCAGAAAATATAAAATCCTAAATTGACCCTGGCCGGGAACGAACCCGGGACCTCCGCACGTTAAGACAACAGCGCTCAACACTGCGCCAGGGAGGTCGTCAGATACGGTTAATGCAGTAGCAAAGTCTCTGAATGTCGAATGCTTATGTGCTAATAACACATGAGTATTTAAGGTTTATCTACTCATGTGCTAATAATATCATGCCTTTTTAACCGACTTCAAAAAAAGGAGGAGGTTCTCAATTCGACTGTATTTTTTTTTTTTTTATGTTTGTTACCTCAGAACTTTTGACTGGGTGGACCGATTTGGATGATTCTTTTTTTATTTGAAAGCTGATGCTTCCTGTGTGGTCCCAAGTCAATTTGGTGAAGATCTGATGAATATCTCCGGAGATGGAGAACGGAACTCCTCATGGATAAGAGTAAATTGCTCGCGATCAGTGTGATAGTCTTGTAAACAGTATGTTTTAACCATGCATAGCATAATATCTCGTTCTGGTTACATCCTGTATTTTAAAACAGTGGGGCCACTAAAAATTGTGAAATAAAAAAAATTTCAAAAAAAAAAAAAAAACCGACTTCAAAAACCACAAACACTAAAAAGTAAAAAATAATTTAATTTATTATGTATACAAGAGTTAATTTAGTTCTATAATAACATTCTTTGGAGTCGGTGCCAATGTGGAGTCACGTCAACAATAATGAAGAGTAGGTAGACGGTTCATGCGGCTAATTGGTACCGACTCCAAAAAATGTTATTATAGAACTAAATTAACTCTTGTATACATAATAAATTAAATTATTTTTTACTTTTTAGTGTTTGTGGTTTTTGAAGTCGGTTTTTATTTATTTTTTTGAAAATTTTTTATTGTCACAGCGTAGGTCACAAGATCAATACATAATAATAATAATATAGAGTTTCAGAACTTTCACTTATATTATATTAATAAGATTAAAAAGTAAGTAGGTACGTAGATTGATATATATTTCTCACAATAAGCCTATAGGTACTTATGTACAAAACCAGACAAAACTATTTATTTATCTGAGTGGCTGGATTCATTCAATTTGCGTGGATTTTACATTAGTTCTATTTCGCCCGAGGCTTTAGTTAATATCACAGAATACGTAATACATAGTAAAGGACCACTCGTCCTAAATGAGCTATTGAGCTCCAATGTCAGAACATTGATAGATAGAGGTCGAAACTATGTCTCGTATTGGCTATACAATAAGGTCCATACTACGATAGCAACTTGATATACGAGTACATACCAATGCTAATAATTTAGGTTTTTGAAATCACATTGAGGTTCTGTTGTACACAAGCTAAAATTACAGCATTAAATATATTGCTAACCCTTTCTTAACACTCCTTGTGGAAAGGGACAAAACTTCTACTTAGATTTGGAGCTGTCATTTTAGTTTTGTTTAGAATTGGCCACATTGTCTGCAGAACGGTCATAATCTGATGTCTGAGACATAAACAAATAGGTTAATAGGTACTTAGCTCCTTTTACTCACCTAGTCTGAGAGGGTACTACCGATAATCCATACTAATATTATAAATGCGAAAGTGTGTCTGTCTGTCTGCTATGCTTTCACGGCCCAACTACTCAACCGATATTGATGAAATTTGTTACAAAGATAGTTTACATCCCGAGGAAGGACATAGGCTACTTTTAATCCCAGAAAATTAAAGAGTTCCCGCGGGAACTAAAAACCCTCAATCCACGCGGACGAAGTCTCGGGCATCAGCTAGTATGTTATACATTTCATTAGGACTTAACTAGGATAGATGTTTGTTATTCAATCACGGAAGAACGGCTCAACGGATCTGGATGAAATTTGGCACAGAGATAGATTATAGTCTGGAATATCACATAAGCTACTTTTAATCCCAGAAAATTAAAGAGTTCCCGCGGGAACCAAAAAACCTCAATCCACGCGGACGAAGTCGCGGGCATCAACTAGTAATGTTCTTAAGGCGCAACGCTCACCTACATAGTGAAGTGTAGCCGAGAAATATCAACTTTTTTTTCGAACAACAGAGCTTTGTTTACCTACTATTTCACATCGGTGGCGATTTTAAGGGTGCCTTGCCAACAGAGATGTGCTATACGTTGCTAAGCTACGGATGTGTGTCAAAACTTACCAGTAAGATCGCTTGCTCTAACATCTATATCATTAGTAGCTCTTATATTAAGTAAGTAATTTAAGTAAAGATAGATAAAGGTAAATTCGTAAGTAATTTTTTACGTCAATAATTAGTGTACAGTGTACCTATATTGAATAAATGAATTGAATCTTGAATCTTGAATCTTTTCAGTGCTTAAGCTCTGTGCAGTTTGCTCTATATCTCGAGGGAGAATTTTTGAAAATCAGTAAGGACTAGGAGGGTGGAATTTCCTAACATCCTGAACACTTATTTTATTCATTTTAAACCAATAACTGACAGAGCTAATTTTCATCAATATATTTCTTGAAAAGTAACGAACATTCATATAAACTTTCATCCCCTATTTAACTTCCGTCTTGTGGAAACATACAAAAACGTGAAACACGTATTTTTTTACAAATAAGTAGTTAAATCTTGTAAATAAATGAAACACTTCTTCTGACCTTCAAACTAAACCCAGCCGACTTTCAGGCTTAATTTTATTGTCCCATTCCGAATTCACAAACAAGTGTAAAATAGCAATCAAAGTAACGGATATTGACGTGCCGAAATAGAACAATAAAAGTTTTTCAGTCGGAATGGCGTAAACCTGTGTATTGGGCTTCAACGAGCCGTGAATGCGGGCGAGTACAACGTTTAAATTGGTCAGAGCTTTTACAATTGACAATTTTAGTGTAGGTAGAAACATTGTGTAAGTAAGGGCGAAAACACGCCACGGATGAAAAAAAATTGTCTGGTGGAGTCTTGCGGTTACAGCAACACCTGATCACTTTTTCTTTTTATTGCGTGATAGGCTTGGGCTTAACGACAATCATGCTTAGTGCAAAGCAATGATGAGGTCTAGGTTGGAACGCGCTTGTCTAGAAGATGCCTATTCACTCTTGCCTTGAAGGCACATGAAGGTACTTAAGTTATAAGTGGCAGGAAACACGTGCGCTGGGAGGGTGTTCCACACCCTAGCGGTTCGTATCAGAAACGTCGAGCAAAAGCGTCTCTCTCCGGTCATGTCGGATTTTCCGTCCCATCGGCCCATTAGAGTAGAAGAAACAGGGAATGTACACACCTGTGTATGCGCACGCAAATATGCACTAAGTATAGCTAATGATTCTCCCGTGCAGAAGCCTATGGAGATTGGCCGCCGTGACCTAAATTCGGCTGGGAGGTCATTATTCTATTATTATTATTAACTCAAGTTATAGTTCTCAAAAGAGAACTGTAGATACACTTCTATACCTAGGCACCTACAGTTATAGTCTAGAGTAGGTAAGAAGACGCTTTATTGATGCCTACTTCGCTTTGTTAATGATATGGAAAAGATCATTTTTATACTTATGACTTTTATTTTAAACTAAATAAAGTGCCTATCATGAAATCCAATTACTAGATAAATTATATAGATATTTTACTGCGAATAAGTAAGTCAGTAAAGATCGTAAAATTAAAAGGGCGGAGATATCTATCTAGAGATTTTAATGTTTCACGGGTCATGGCAGACAGTAAATGAAGGCAATAGCTAAGTAAGTACTTACCTACTAAGTTGATTGACTCATTGGTCTAGTGGTTATCATGTTCGACTGCAGCTGATGAGGTCCCGGGTTCGAGTTCCGAGTCTGGCCATATTAAGTATTGGCCCCCGTGCCTCGGAGAACATGTAAAGCCGACGGTCCTGCGCCTGAACTCTCTCTAGTCGGGTCGAATTTTCCGTACCATCGGGCTTTGAGATTGAGAGTAAAGGAACAGAGTGCACCTGTGTTTGCGCACACAGTTGTGCACTAAAATATTATCATCTGCCGCGCAGATGGCTAATCTCTAATGGAGATTAGCTGCCGTGGGCGAAATTCGGTCGGGAGGATTATTATTATGATTACCTATAGGTACTAAGTTACTTAAGTAGGTACCTATAATGTGGGTTCTCGACGGTTAATTTTCAGACGAGTAGGCGGAAAAACGATTAACTAAGTACGGAAAAGTTTCTCGCTAACAGATTTCCAGTTTGTTTACGTTACGACTTTCCTTTTTATTGTAGGCATAAGGGCCTGTGCAGACATTGTTTAATAGCACTCGGGGACGTACTTACCTACTTTTCTTGCATGTCAATCGTACGGTATTAAAAGACGACGGGCTTTCATTATCCTCCGCGACAATAATCCCTATTTTGCCCAGGCCCAGTAATTTTGCGAGAGTAGGTAAATGATTGATGATGATAATGATGTTCTTGTATGTATGTTAATAAATTGTGTTTTTCCTTTGGGACTAAAATCTACATATATAAATAAACAAATAAAAATATTACTTTAATGACAAGGAAGCTTGGCAATAATTTACTCAAATGGCTCTGATAGCTTAGTTTTGTTGAATAAAAACTCCTTTGACCTTTGACCATAGTGTGTAGACCGTAGATTTTAGAAAAAATATGTAACCTAGGAAACGTTATTATAATAATAAAAAATATGTTCCTAATTTAATATAATATAAAAATGTCTGAATATAAAATTATATTACTACTTAAAATATAAAAGATGTTTCCATAAAATAAATCCACTACCTATAGAAAACCACTCTGCACAAGAGGTTATGGGCCCAGTGGACGCGAGAAAAATAGAAATCGCATAAAATAAAAAACTGTAAGTACATTACACATAAAAATTAAAAATGGCGAAAGCTTCGAATGAAATTGAAATTGAAAAATTGAATGGACCCGAGAGCTTTCAGATGTGGAAGTTTGAGATAAATATTTATTTGAAAGCACAAGGGTTATTGCACACTTTAATAAAGAGTGAAGAAAAGATTGATGAACTAAAAGATGCCAAGTCACAAAAGTTAATAATTTCATCAATTGATAAAAAATTCAAATATCATTTGTTAACTTGTAATTCAGCATATGAAATGTATAACAAAATCTGTACCATTTTTGAGGGGTCAGAAAATAGAAACAAATCTAATTTACTACAAGAATTTTTTAATTTCAAGTACAATAATAATCTGTCTATGAACGAAAATTTAGTAAATATAGAGAATTTGTCATTACGATTAAAAAATCTTGGTCATGAGATTAGTGAAGACCTTGTAATGACAAAGATACTAACATGTCTCCCAGATTCATACAAATTTTTCACAACCGCATGGGAAAGTACCTCAGATAATGAAAAAACTTTACTTAATCTTAAAAATCGACTGCTGCTCGAGGAAACGCGAGTAAGTAATGAAAAATGTGTTAATGTAGCACTAAAGGTAGAAAAATATAAACAAAAACAGTTCAAATGCAGATCATGTAAAATGAATAACCACCTAGAAAAGGATTGCTGGTATAAAAATAAAGGCTGTAATATATGTAAGAAAAACAATCACAAAGCAGAAAATTGTTTTTTCCGCAATAAAAATAATAAAATTAATAACAATAACGTAGCCTTGGTAACAACCAGTAATACTTACAAAGAAAACGAAATAATAAAACTTGTGGTTGATTCCGGAAGTACGTCACACATGACAAATAATATTAATAATTTAAGTAATTTTGAAGAAATTCAGTCGCAAATATCAGTGGCAAATGATGAAACGATTAAATCTCAAGGAATTGGAACAATTCAAGGTATAAACTGTACATTGAATAAAACATTATATGTTCCTGATCTAACACACAACTTAATGTCAGTTACTGCTGTAACAGATAATAATGGTTCTGTTTTGTTTACAAAAGAAAGTGTAAAAATATTTAAAAATAAAAAATTGATACTAAAAGGTAAAAAAGAAAATGGTTTATATTATATTAATATAAATAAAGAAAATTGTGAAGAGCATACACTATTAGCAAAAGAGAAAGATACAGCTTTGGAGTGGCATAAGAGACTAGGACATCCCGGAAAAGATATTTTGCGATTCCTACCCAATGTAGCTCAAGGTATAAAAATAGAAGGAGTTAATAGTAAAGAAGAACCGTGTGAAATATGCATAAAAGCAAAGCAAAGCAGACTACCCTTTAAAACAGAGAGGCAGAGAGCAGGAAGAATTCTAGAAATAATGCATACAGATGTTTGTGGACCAATAGAAACAGAAACTCATGATGGAAAGAGATATTTTGTCACAATTTTAGATGATTATAGTCATTTAATTAAAACTAATCTTATAAAACATAAAAGTGAAGTTTCAGAAGTAATTAAGAATTATATAGAAGAAGTAGAACGAGAAAAGAAAGAAAAAGTGTCTTGTATACGATGTGACAACGGAGGAGAATATACAAGCAATGAATTTAAAACATGGTGTTTAAAGAAAGGTATAAAATTAGACTATACAATTCCATACACACCTCAACATAATGGGAAAGCCGAACGATTAAATCGAACAATATTAGAAAAAGTCAGAGCATTGTTATTTGAGTCAAAATTGAATAATGAAATGTGGGGTGAAGCTGTTTACTATGCTACTTACCTTCTTAACAGATTACCCAGTCAAACAGTTAATAACAAAACACCTCATGAAATATGGAATGGAAAACAACCAAATCTTTCCAACATACATATATTTGGATGTACTGTATATGCTAAACAACTAGGACAAATAAAAAAGCTAGACTCAAGAAGTAAGAAACTAATAATGATAGGATATACTAACAATGGATATAGACTGTGGAATGAAGAAAGTCGTAGAGTAGAATACCATAGAGATATAGTAATTCTCAATAAAAAAGAAAGTAACATAGAAATTAATGAAGAAAAAAATGAAAGAGATAATATATTACAAATAGAAGATACACAAATGGACGAAATAGAAAATGTTATACAAACAGAAGAAGACGTAACTAATATTGAATCAGAAATACATGAAGAAGAAGAAGAAGATGTTCAATATTATGATACAGAAGAAATATACTCTCAAGTACTGGGAAGTTCTCAAGAAAATGAAGAAGTTACTGAAGAGTTAAGAAGATCTCAGAGAAAGAGAACTCAACCAATCAAATTTGATGACTATGTACTTCTTACATATAATGAGGCCATTACAGGTAACGAAAAGGAAAATTGGGAGAAGGCCATAAATTTAGAGAAGGAATCTCTGTATAAAAATAATACATGGAAATTAGTTGACAGACAAGAAGCACAAGGACATAAAGTATTAAGTAACAAATGGGTATTTCGTGTGAAGGAAGATGGTATGTATAAAGCACGTCTCGTAGTGAGAGGTTTTGAGCAAAAAGGTATTGACTTCAACGAGATATACAGTCCAGTGGTAAGTCAGTCATCACTCAAATCTTTATTTGCTATAGCTGCTAAATGTGAAATTGTCACATTTGACGTAAAAACTGCATTTTTATATGGAGAGCTTAGTGAAGATATTTATATGAATATCCCAGAAGGTTTTAAAAAAGAACCAAATAAAGTTTGTATATTAATAAAATCATTATATGGGCTCAAACAAGGTCCAATAACATGGAATAAGAAATTTACTCAAACTATGTTAAAACTAGGTTTATTTTCTACAAAAACTGATCGTTGTGTATTTACAAATGTTAATAAAAGTATTATAATAGCACTTTATGTAGATGATGGACTTGCAATTGCTAAAAATAAAACTGATTTAGATAGAATTCTGAATTGTTTGCAAAAGGAATTTGAAATAAGAGTATTTAAAAATCCTAAAAATTATATTGGTTTAGAAATTCATAAAGATAGTTCAGGAATAACATTAAAACAAGAACTTTATACAGAAAAGTTGCTTAAAACTTATAATATGATTGATTCAAAACCCACTAGCACACCATGTAGTGAACAGACTGTTAAAGACGAGACATTGGAAACAAATTTTCCCTACAGAGAGTGTGTGGGTGGATTATTGTATCTATCTACTAGGACAAGGCCTGATATAGCTCAAGCAGTTAATCATGCCAGTCGAAAAATAGAAAACCCTAGTAAAAATGATGTCATAGCTATTAAAAAGATTTTGAAATATTTAAAGGGTACAAAAGATAAGGGCATAAAATATTTTAAAAATGAAAATTTGTCTGTTATAGATGCATATTGTGACGCAGATTATGCAAATGACTTAGAAACTAGACGGAGCACAACTGGTTACATAATATTCTTAGCAGGTGGACCCATTGCATGGTGTTCCAAAAGGCAACCAATTGTTGCTTTATCCTCAACTGAAGCTGAATACATTGCAGCTGCGGATTGTTGCAAGGAAACATTGTATTTAAGATCATTATTGTGTGAACTTGTAGATTTTAATATAAAAATATTGTTAAATATTGACAATCAAAGTTCAATTCAGTTAATTAAAACAGGTTCATTCAATAAGAGATCAAAACATATTGATGTTAGATATTATTTTATACATGAACATTATTTAAAAGGTAATATTACTGTAAAATACTGTTCTACAGATGAGCAAACAGCTGACATATTAACAAAACCGTTAGGTAAAATTAAATTTGGAAAACATTGTTCGAAAATTCTAATGTAAGTTAAAAGTTAAAAGTTAGTATTTTAGATAAGATAAGATTTTATTTTGTTTTAAAAAGTTAGTTTTTATTTTAACGGTATAGATATAAAAATTAAAAAACGAGTAAAGATAATAATTTTTATTTTAAGTTTATTTTTAAATTTGTAAACGTACAAATTTTAAAAAATAGGAGAAGGTGTTGAATAAAAACTCCTTTGACCTTTGACCATAGTGTGTAGACCGTAGATTTTAGAAAAAATATGTAACCTAGGAAACGTTATTATAATAATAAAAAATATGTTCCTAATTTAATATAGTATAAAAATGTCTGAATATAAAATTATATTACTACTTAAAATATAAAAGATGTTTCCATAAAATAAATCCACTACCTATAGAAAACCACTCTGCACAAGAAGTTTAAGATAATTTGTTAGATGGTGATAAGTAAAAAAACCCCCCGGCTGAGTTTGTTGTGGGCTCTTCTCAGATCAGGGCGCGTTTGGAACCCTCGTAACTTTAGTTTTAATATACCGTAACTGATTATCACCATCATGTTTTGATAAGTAATTGGACGTCAATTAGTGTATATTGTACTTAATTTGAATAAATATTGATAGATTGATTGTGAGTCGCGTATTTTCACTCACGTAATTTCGGTTCAGCTGAAATTCTACTGACCTGCCAGACGGCCGGGCG
This sequence comes from Erebia ligea, assembly GCA_917051295.2. Taxonomy (NCBI): domain Eukaryota; kingdom Metazoa; phylum Arthropoda; class Insecta; order Lepidoptera; family Nymphalidae; genus Erebia; species Erebia ligea. The sequence goes on from OU785241.1 coordinate 9,889,288, forward strand.
GACAGAAAATACGCGCACATTCAGTAACGAACTGACTACTGAGTACTGAACTAAGTACTGACGGTCCTTTCTCACCTCATCCCGGTCCCCGACCGAAATTCGGTTCGGAAAAACGCGTAAGTTCCAACTCATTCTGAGTCGGCGTATGAGCCGGCCATACATGGCAGTTTCGGACTCTAATAACTCATAGGTACTCACTATATGGACGTAATGCAGCAGAAATCACGCAACTCACAACTCAAAAATTACGCTCGTCTGTCTCAACCCTAAGATGTTTTACCTTCTTGTTGGTAGACATCATTATAAAATCAGAGAAACTGTTCCGTGGGTACATTTATTGTCCGGTACGATGTCGCGTAAATCCATTATAAGTGAGGATTGACCAGAATTAAAAAAATCAAATTTGCTCACAACAAAAATAATAAATGTCGTGAAAAGAGTAGGACTTACAACCAAGAGCTAGGTTGTCTTCCCAAGGGCTAGTATAGACTCATAGAAAAACTAAAATTCAAAATTCAAACGTTTTTTATTCAAATAAACTTTTACAAGTGCTTTCGAATCGTCGAATGAATCTAGGTACCACTGGTTCGGAATGCCATTCCTACCGAGAAGAACCAGCAAGAAACACGGCGGTTGCTCTTTTGAAAAAATAATCATTAATCTTACAATTTAATTAATGTATGTATTACTATACGTACTTACATAAGTACCTAACCGTTGTCCTTCTTAGCATTGCTGGAGCGAGTCAAATGCTCTTTTGTCATTTAGGTACGTAATCTTCAACAGTACTTAGGTATAATAAGCTTTTTTCAAAAGCATACTTTTAATGGATGTCTTAAACTTGTGTAAAGGCAAGTTTAAAATAGATTGTGGAATTTTGTTATTAAATAGAATGCTCATTCCCACGAACTACCTTCGGACTTTCTTGAGGCGGAGCGATGGAGTCACGAGCTTATGGCAGTTTCTAGTTGGCCTATCGTGCAGATCGCATATTCTTTTGTAATTCTGAAGGTGCTGTTTCACAAAGATTAAATTACTGTAAATATATTGCTAGGTACTGTAAGAATACCTATTTCCTTGAATTTCTCTCTAAGGGATTCGCGCGGATTTAAATTATAAATTGCACGTATTGCCCTTTTTTGTAATACAAATTTTTTTTGAATATCTGCCGCTTTACCCCATAGCAAGATTCCGTAAGACATAATATTATGAAAGTAAGTACTTAAGTAAAATCCTGACCATAGGTAGGTACTTAGAAACATAGAGTTGAACTTGTGATCTCGAGTTAAGCACTTAGTCACGCTATACCTATTGCAGTCGTATTTACTTACGGAGTAAATAATTAGTTATTCGGCCACTTTTTTTTTGAAATAATAAAATAATAGGTTTAAGTTATAACCAGTCAATTGCGTGTCTGAATAAAGTAGAGATCCGTATTCATGCTATTTGCTCAAATCTTTGACGGTATGTAGGTATATTTTGTTTTTCGTAAACGGTAGATGGTATTTTCCAAAAACTGTCTAAAAACGAGGTACCTACCTATCAACAAGGTATCACTCAAGGGGGTAAACGAATTTTTTTCGGTTCTCGCTTTTCATGTTCAAAGGGTACCCTGGGCAGTGAAGATACCAATAATTAGTTTTCTATACCTAACTGTAAAAAGTGACCCTGACATAGTTAGATAGGTATCTACTTACAAACGAACTGAACGAAATTATAAGGATCATTTTACCACGGAACCCTAAAATAGTACCTACGTCACGGCTTATTTTATTTCTTTAATGTCCTTGCGTTTTTACAAGACCATTAATTATTCCATATTACTACTAAAAGAAATCTGTAGGTGTATTACCCTGGTATGTACCTCCTCATGGTCATGTCAAAGCCCATATCCATTGACCCAAACGAAACCAAAAAGATGTGAGATTCAACCGCAAGCTTCTCTAAACATTAATTTTAAAGCGATTAGGGTTAGTTCTTATCAATCGACTTTACAATCCCGAAAGCTGCTGCACAAATACCTAAGTACCTAAAAAGAAAATGCATAAAGTGCAAAATGAATAGACATTAGCGACTCATAATAAATTTACTCAGGGTGCTTTGGGTTACTTACGAAAATGGGGTAATATTTGGTATGTAATTACGATAGGTACTAACAAATTACTTCTAAAACAAGGCAATATTTTTGGTTATGGCAACATTATCCTACAAGTCGTGGTGACATCGAGGCGTAGGTAGAGAAGACGTCATAATCTGAGCATCGTGATGATATGGGTGTGATACTGTTGCCACTTGCCATAACCAAAAATATGGCCTGGTTTAGTAGTAATTTGTAAATATCGTAACTATAATTTTCGAAGCTAATGGCACAATTCAGTATTCTTACAGTTACTTACAGGTTTGTCAAACCAGCGAAAGCCAAGAGCGTGGCGGGTAAATTAAACATAGAGCTCTGTAGTATGTATAGAATTAGGAATTGTTTTGCTTTGAGTTTTGTATAGCACTGCTGTTGTGCCAGTATCTAAAACACTACCTCTCACAAGTTAAATTTTGTAAAAAAGTTACAGAACCCCGAGTTTTGCAACCGCTTTTAACCATAACCACAGAATATTTAATAGTGTGGCCGATTCTGTAAAACACAATCGCTAAACTAAACTAAAATGACAGCTTTAAATCTAGTTCTGTCCCTTTCCGTAGGGAGTATTATGAAAGGGTTAGCAATATTTGTGATGCTCTAATTTTAGTTTAGTTTCGAGATTGTGCACTACAGAATCAGCCCCATTACCTTTCAGCCATAACCATCGATTGTGCAACTGACCCTAAAATTACTAAATTAATAAAATAAAACAACAATGATACATCCATATTTTTATTAAAGAAGGTAAACCGATCAGTGTCAATGCGTATGGAACATATCCATACGAAAATTTTCTTAAACACTAGCAAAAACTAATATCTACCTACTTATCAAATATCTATGAAATACCAAACTATTCTGAAATAGAAACTTCTATGTTTCTAAGAAATTATATAAAGTTATTTTCAACACAACTAATAATATTAAAGATTTGGTGTTAAGGTAAAGTTAATGTTAAAATTAACCTCAAAAAGTTGGAATGTTGACCATCCATTCATTATAATAATATTTATTGTTAAATTATGTATGAAAGTAAAGTATTAGATCAAGTGCGCATAAAATACCTTAAATCGAATGATTTTATGATATTATTGGGAAAATAAATATGTATACATATATAATACTCCATACGCACATGTTCCAATACTCAAAATAATGTCACAAAAATTATGTCATACACGTCTTTCTGGCTAAAACTATAGGTTAACAAATTTGTTCCAAGAAAAATATAACAACATAATTACTTACTTTGGTGCCTATCCTTTGATCATAATTTTATGAATATTTTTTTCTATAATAATGCTACGTTTTTTTTTCAGAAAATTATTGAGCATATTACTTCTATTATAGTTATATTTCTGTCAATTATTAAGTTTTATGAGTTTATAAATTGATTAGGCACCAAAGCTTAATTTACATCGTAAGATTCTATGATATGAAATAACAGCTTTGCAATCCCTTCTAAAAACTAACACAAACATTATTGCAATTGTTGTACATTCTCATCTAGACTTAACTTTAAAACCCGATAGTTCCAACTTTCAGTTATAAGCAGAGTAGGTATAAAATAAAATCATTTTTATGTAATAAACCAAAATTCGCAGAATTCAGACTTCAAAAATAGGTGCAGGTTCTCAAGTAGACGCATAATTATACGGTGTTACTCCATTGCTCAAACAAATCTGAACCGATTTCAATCATTATTCTTAGAGTTGATTTTACGTTCCATCATCTAGAAAGTATTTTGGTAGTTGGACGTAATCTAAAAGCAAGTAAAAACACCACCACAACTATGTTAGCCATAATTGTTATAGGCTATTTTTGTGGAATTGGGATGTGTATAGTTTGCTTAGTTTTTTTTTGGTGCTGCATAAATTACTCAAACGAATAAGGGCCCCGGACCGGTGCGAAATTAGTCGGGCACTTTTCCGACAAAACACGTGAGTTTAAAGTTTAACTACCGTTTAAAGTTTAAACGGTGGTTATTTATAGTCAAAACGGATGCTTTACATTGTGGCATACATAGGCCCGATTGTGTATACTCATACCTATTGCTGTGTTTGTGAAACGGCTAAATTGTACTGTTGAAGGAGTTCATGCATGCTTTTCGATTTGTCAGTCAATCGAACTCTTAAAACAGTGCAAATTAGCCACTTATAAAAAGTTTGTATCACGGACTTCCAAAAATAAATGCTGACTTGTATCTATCAGTGTAAAATTGTAAATACCGTTAGATAATGGATTATAATCTATCTTCGCGAGATTGTAAACTGACGAAAGATTGTGAACCGTAACATACTGCTTACAATTTAACGCATTCTTTTTCGGTAGATTATAATCTATTAGGTATATTAAGCCGATAAAACCTAAATATGAATACTACCTGAATATTTGTCTAACCCTAACCTAACCTAAAAGATCAAGAAGAGAAAGAACAAGAAAACGTAAATACAATAAATATTAATTTTTGACGACCTCCGTGACGCAGTTTGTAGCGCTGTTGTCTTAACGTGAGAACAGCGCTCTGGGTTCGATCCCCGGCAGGGTCAATTTGGGAATTTATAATTTCTGAATTATCCCTGATCTGGCCTGGTGGGAGGCTTCGGCCGTGGCTAGTTACCACCCTACCGGCAAAGACGTGCCGCCAAGCGATTTAGGGTTCCGGTACGATGCCGTGTAAAAACCGAATAGGGGTATGGGTTTAATATAACTGCCATGCCCCTAACAGGTTAGCCCGCTACCATCTTAGACTGCATCATCACATACCAGCAGGTGAGATCGCAGTCAAGGGCTAACTTGTTGTTAAAAAAAAAAAAAATTGATACTGAAAATTAAACGGTTCACAATCTTTCGACAGTTCACAATCTCGCGAGATAGATTATAATCTAACGGTATTTACAACTTTACGATGACATATCCACCAAATCAAAGCTGTTATTACACTATTGGCTTTGTAGCTTAATGTCTGGCGTCCCGGCGGTGGTCGCGCTCGCGGTCGCGCTCGCGGTCCGCGGCGGGCGGGTCGCGTTCGCGGCGTTCGCGGTAACGCTCGTCGTAGTAGGGCGCCGCGGCCGTGCGGCTCTTACTCGTGCTGGTGTCTCCCGCGCCGCTCTCCACCACCGGCTCTACGGGCGACTTGCGAGGCCTAAAACAAACGAGTGAACATAATTAAAAAAAAAAACGAGTGTGCTTTAGACCACACTGCTGAAGTAAAACTTCTTTAGCTCCATCTATATGTATGTATATTTAAATATATATATATATATATGTTTAATATGTGTATACTGAAACACACAGAATATACGAAACGTAACTATGAGAGAAAGAGAGAAAGAAAATGTGTGCTCGCACCTCTCTCTCTTGCCCCTACAGTAATATACGAAACGTAATTCTCTCTCTTTCTATCTTCACTAACTTATATCTCCCTCTCAAATTCTGTTCGCCTCGCCCGATCACACTTTTCGTAACGCTCTCGTCACGCATTCACCAGCTTACTCCCCAAGTCAAACGTGCGTAAAGAAGTTTTACTTCAAAAGTGTGTGTGCAATTCACATACGGTAGAAGTGAAACTTCAGAAAAGTATTAAGTAGTCTACGAGAGAATGAGATAAATATATCCTTTTGAGCACAATGGACTCAATATCGTACAGCGCAATCTATTGGTCGTGAACATAATATAGCTTGTATTCTATCTCATTCTCTCGCAGGCTATCCTATTTTAAATATGTTTGTCTCTTTTTAGTATCGCTATTTCGTTTCATCGAATTTTCAAATCACAACGATTCTAAAGAAGTTTCACTTCAAAAAAAATATGACTGTCCAGTGTCACTCGAGATGTAGTAAGGATCCTAACGTTATAAAAGAGTATGCTCATTATCATAAATTACCTTTGGAGTTTATTGAGGCGGAGCGATGGAGTCGCCTATTGCGGTTTCTAGTTGGCCTATCGTGCAGATCGCATACTTTTTTGTAATTATGAAAACGTTGTTGTGTGTGTGTGTGTGTGTGTGTGTATAACATACCTCTCTTCCGTCCGGCTGTGTCCCCTATTGTAGTGTTCTGCACGCTCGCGGTCCCTAGACCTGGAGCGGTCACGTTCCCTCTCACGATAGTCCCTGTAATACCTGCAAATAAAAATATTATCATTATTATTACAAAACTACTATAATACACATTAAATCGAGTAAATAAGATTTTACATATCACAAACGTCGATAGAATCCGCGCGTCGAAACACTTGTGTTTGAGTAAAATTGACCTTAATTGTCTTCTTTTAGAACACAAGTTCGACCATGCAGCCAGAGCTCCAAGCGAAAACCTTGCGACCCCAGTACTTTATTATTGACACTAAATCCTCAACCTTTAAAGCCATAGTACTTTACGATATTGTGTTACGATGTATGAATTTTCAAACGCCCGCGTCGATGAGATGTAAAATCTTACACTAACCATGCTGATATTATGTTAAATCACACCAAACTATCGATTTTTCAACCGGAAGGAGGTTTAAAGACAGACGCGTAAAAACTAAAAACGGAGTAGACAAGGACCGAGATTTTTTTAATAACAGCTCAAACTGGTTTTATTCAATTGACATTAAGGTCTATAGTAAACCGAAACAACAAAACACGGAACAAACTCTAAAGACGCCCATTTTAATGCAAAAAAAAAATGCTTAGTTTTGAGTTGTTATCACGACTCCACTTTGCAGGTGTACGTTGCGACTGAGTTCATACTAATTATTATCTGTTCTACATGCTTTAATATGTCGTGATTAGAGCCTTTTACGTTAATTAAACTTAATAAACAAATCTATATGAAATAATATAAAAATTCAAAATTTAAAGGGAAGAAGGATCGGAGGGGTTTGTATGTTACAACTAGATATCGATAAAATATATTTTAATTATTTATAGTACATAATATTAAAAATAATTAAACTCATGTGTTTTAGAAATAAGGCATTGATTGATCATAATACCTGCCGTTCTAGTTTAATAAAACTAAAAAAAGCACAGTCAAGCCATTTTCGCAAGACTTAATAATATCTATCACTAATTATTATGTTTATTTGCAAGAAACATTGTACATTTAATATACTACAAACGCCATCTATTTTATGAAATTTGTTTAGTTGCAAATCAAGTGTTGCAACTGGTTTTTAATTTATTGCTAACCAAAACATTTTAAGCTAAGCAAATGATTTACTGCAATTTTTTTCTTTTGCTTACCAAGGAGGTTAATCGCAAATCATTTAATTTACTCCCTTTTAAAACGTTTCATCTGTTGAACTCAACCGCAATGTGTTTAGAGCAGGTTTTTTTTTATCCACTACAAGTTAGCCCTTGACTGCGATCTCACCTGATGGTAAGTGACGATGCAGTCTAAGATGGTAGCGGGCTAACCTGTTAGGGGCATGGCAGTTATATTAAACCCATATCCCTATTCGGTTTCTACACCGTAAGAATACCGTAATGTGATGCATTTTTTTAAATTATTAGCGTACATAAATAATTTATCGTTTCTAGGCGTAACATACAGGTAGGTAATACATGATATGAGGCCTATTTATGTAAATAAGGCTTACGTATCACCACGTTCGCGTTCACGATCGCGCTCCCTCGACCTTTCCCTGTACCTGTAATCAAAGTGATTACATTTCAATTCGATAATTAGTGTCTTTGGACACGGCGACATTTTTACGTGCAGTTGAAGCCTGTTACGACGCGATTTAAATGCGCTGCGAGTTCATCAGGCTATTGAACTTTGAATACACTTGCAATGTGGTTTAAAAGTACTGACAACTCGCGTTCGTAAAACGCGTGAATATATCGCCGTATGGTAATGGCACTTACATGTACAGGAAGAATTATTTTGCTGTGCACAATTTTTTCTGGTTGGGTGGTTCTGTATCGTTAATAGAACATAATATATATTTCCATTAATAGTTCAGTACTTTTTGATATATTTTTTTTACCATATCTGACCCAAGCAAATCATGGACACACTATTTTCCCAAAGCCCAATAAAGTATTAAGGGAAAAAGGAAGGTATTCAGCACGAAAGTTAAATGCTCCTTTAATTAAAAAAAAATTAATCCCATCTTAAACTAAATTAAAATGAAACGGTCAGAGTTCAACGGCCGGTTAACGACCGCGAGCCGATGGCCTTGTACTGTATGATTGTAGAGTTTATACATATATTTTTATATATGGTAATATCTGATGGTAAGTGATTACCGCCGCCCATGAACATTTGCAGCACCAGAGGAACCGCCAATGCGTTGCTGGCTTTTGAGAATTTTTTTTATCCGCCCTTTGAAGAGCCACATATTATAATCATTAAGGAACACAGAAGGTGGAAGCTGGTTCCACAATTTGCAGGTACGTCGCAGAAAGTGGGTGGACTGTGGAGGGACAAGTGGAGTGGACATAATCATGTGTTTAAGGTAGATATCTTTGGTAAGCGATAACTTCGGTATTCTTGAGTAAAATAAAAAATACGTGTTTACTAAATTTCGTTGTTATATCGCATAATATAAAAATTTGTGCACAACAAAAAAATCCCTGTATAGGCATATCATATTGTATTGACTGATCAGAATTTTACATCTTACAGATTAAATTAATAATAATAATTATATATATAACTAATAATAATGTTAACATTTAGCAACGCCCTGACAGGGCCTCATGTCCATGCATGCTAACTGTTAATTATATTAAGAATATTGTATTAGTCTAAAAAACATGAAAGCTATCAATAAATAAATGACTCAAGATAAATTAAACTGTACTTACCTGAACTTTCTTCCCCGGACGACTTGGTATCTACGTCTTACAAGTACATACTATTTCTATGGGTCTCACTCACCTATCGCGCTCCTCCCTATCCCGCGATCTGTCCCTGTAGCGCGACGCGGATCGCTCCCTGCGCCGCGGCGCGCGGTGGTGCGCACGCGCATCCCTCTCTCTAGACCGCGAGCGCCGTCTCTCTCCCCCGTACGACTTGGTCTCTACGCCGTGCAATGTATCTTGGAGTGATGAGATGAGAATCTTGCATCTGTCATCGTGTGCGACCTATGAACCAACAATTTTTTTTTTAAACATGTTAAGTATGCTTAGTCAGGTAACAGGTCAGGTTAGGTCGTTTTAGCGCTAATGACGAGAAGACAAGGAAAAATAAAGAAAGAAGAGAAAACAATTTGAGTCCGCTTTCTCTGTTCGAAGAAACTGTCCGAATCTCCGCGCAGTTGTGATCTCCGCGACCGCTGACCTTCGCACGCGGAATCGCTAACCCGTTGTCCTACGTCAGCGGCAAAGACACCGCGACGCGATACGACTCGACGCGACAATATCAAACAGTAGCTGACCCTTCACTTGGCCTACGTTGTCGCGTAGATACGTCTGTCATTTTCTATGGCGTCGCTTCTATAGCTCACATAGGACAACGGGTCATACACGCGGCCTACGTTGTAAAAGACAGACGTATCTACGCGACAACTTAGAAATAACGTCATTTCCTATTTCGTCGCATAGTGGGTTAGCGACCAATCAATCTTTTATTTGCAAGAAACATTGTACAATAATTAAGATGACAAACAGAAGCAACGCCACGTGACGCGACGCGATACGACGCCACAGAATATGACAGACGTTGTCACTTAGATACGTCTGTCATTTTCTAGTGTCTTATCACGTCGCGTCACGTAGCTTCGCTTCTATCGCTCACCTAGGACAACGGGTGAGGTCGATTGCGTGCCGCTCTTGCGGTGGCGATCGTAGGAGCTCCTGGGGTCCACCACCACCACTACAGCCCATTAACGTCCCACTGCTGGGCACACTTGGGTTTGGGAAACTTCGCAAACGAACGAACGAAATTTCGTTAACTCCTCTCTTACATAATATTATCTCTATGCTCCTCTCTATTTCGTTTTCGTACACGCAGACGAAGTACGGATCCATAGACAATTTTCGTGACCGATTGGATTGAACGATTTTGTGTGGGTCTAATAACCGACTAATTACGTTCGTTTGCGAAGTTTCGTTTGAGAGAAAGAGGGTAGACCCCCAGGCCTCCACTTTCATAGGAGAGAGGGAATTAGAGCTTAGACCCACCACGCTGCTCCAATGCGGGTTGGAGGGCCCAATGCGGGTAGGCGGGCACTAAGTTTTAATGCCCAAAAAATAACACTGCTAAATTAAAAGCTAACCTTGCTTTGCTTGATGAGCGAGATGGCGGTGACCAGCGTCTCGATGGCGGACGCGTACTCGCCCGCGGCCGCGTCGCTGACCGCGCGGGCGATGGCGCTCGACGACACGGTGCGGTTGCGGCCCATTACCTAGAAAAAGCACGACTATATATATTACGACTATATATTGAGTTATGACTATAGAATACCGAGCGACAATTACGTACTGTAAGGTGCCGTCCTATTGTCATCGCTCGCGCGATAAGAAATCGTGTGTCCTATTTTGGAGCGATGCGATCACACTCGAAATGGCTCTTAACAGAGATGCACAGTTTTTGCTGTCGGGCAATATTTCTTTAATCATAAACAGCATTAAAAAAAGAAAAGTGGACCACATAACCCCTTCACCGCAACTGTGTCCTACGTGGTCACGCGAGCGCCATTTGGGCATTCAGTACTGATCAATATGTTTGATTGGCGATCGTCCGTGCGTCGATGGTCGCGCGACGAAAACTAGACAATTTGATCGCATGGCATGATCGCGCGATCTTCAATAGGACATTCAGTAGAACACAGTATGTTTGAACGCACGGGCGCGCAATCATTTTCGTCAGACGCACGCATCATCGCACGAGCGATGACAATAGGACGGCGCCTAAATCTTTCTTGTATAATGCGACATAGTTACCCACGATACAGGATTACCTAGTGTGGGTACCATAGGACATAAGAAAAATTATTGTCTAGAATAGAATAGAGCTAAAAGCCCTTGATTTAAACGGACGAACGGATCTGGATGAAATTTGCCACAGAGATAGATTATAGTCTGGAATAACGCATAGGCTACTTTTTATCCCGGAAAATTAAAGATTTCTCGCGGGAACAAAAAAACCTCAATCCACTGAATAGTGAATAATAAATGAGAAAAAGTTTCCGTTTGGAGCGCTGGCTGTGAATGCATACACGAAATTGAACAACGAAAAAAAACTTAATCCACACTGACGAAGTCACGGGCATCATTTAGTAGTACGAGTATATAAATGTATATCGAACCTCGGGGTTTCTTTGCGCGATCAAATCAGAAATGACGAGATCCGCAGAAGAACTAAAGTAAACGACATTGCTTGACGTGTTGCGAAGCTGAAGTGGCAATGGGCGGGGCACATAGTTAGAAGAACCGATAGACGTTGGGGTCCCAAAGTGCTGGAGTAGCGACCACGCACTGGAAAGCGCAGCATTGGCAGACCCCCTGGCCCCTACTCGCTGGACGGACGACATCAGGAGAGTCGCAGGAAGCCGCTGGATCCAGGCGGCGCAAGACCGCGGCGTGTGGAAATCCTTGCAAGAGGCTTATGTCCAGCAGTGGAGGTCTATCGGCTGAGTATGATGATGAAAATGATCTTACCTCCTCAAACTCCGCCTCGCTGATGACGGGGTGCGGCGGGTGCGTGGGGTGCGCGGGGTGCGGGGGCGCGTGCGGGCCGAGCGGCGCGGGGTGGTGGGCGGGGCGCGCTTCTGCGCCGCCCGGGTAGCTCTGTAACGAAACCAACCTTAATACTACGCTCTTTGGGGCCCACTTGCATAAGGACTCCTTGACTTGACGACCTCCGTGGCGCAGTGTGTAGCGCTGTTGTCTTAACGTGCGAGGTCCCGGGTTCGATCCCCGGCAGGGTCAATTTGGGAATTTATAATTTCTGAATTTTCCCTGGTCTGGCCTGGTGGGAGGCTTCGGCCGTGGCTAGGTACCACCCTACCGGTAAAGACGTGCCGCCAAGCGATTTAGCGTTCCGGTACGATGCCGTGTAGAAACCGAATAGGAGTATGGGTTTAATATAACTGCCATGCCCCTAACAGGTTAGCCCGCTACCATCTTAGACTGTATCATCACTTATCATCAGGTGAGATCGCAGTCAAGGGCTAACTTGTAGTGGCTAAAAAAAAAAAAAAAAAAACCCTACCGGCAAAGACGTGCCGCCAAGCGATTTAGCGTTCCGGTACGATGCCGTGTAGAAACCGAATAGGGGTATGGGTTTAATATAACTGGCATGCCCCTAACAGGTTAGCCCGCTACCATCTTAGACTGCATCGTCACTTACTATCAGGTGAGATCGCAGTCAAGGGCTAACTTGTAGTGGATAAAAAAAGGACTCTTAAATCGATTTTCTACTCTCGACTCTTTAATCTCTTAAATCGATGACAAAAACATTTATACTCAAATTCAATCCATACTAATATTATAAATGCGAAAGTGTGTCTGTCTGTCTGTCTGCTACGCTGTCACGGCTCATCCATTCAATTGAATTTGATGTGGTACAGGGTCTAGGTTAGGTTGTATGGGGAAGGACATAGGCTACTTTTTATCACGGAAAATCTAAATCTTTAATCCACGCGGACGAAGTCGCGGGCATCATCTAGTAAATAAATAAATATCCTTTATTCAGCCAAAATATACAATCACACAAAATTAAACAAAAAGTGGAGTGCCACAGCTCCCTGCCACCCTAGCATGGGCCGGGACAATTTTTTCCCCGAGGAAAGGATAAAGTTTTTATTCCTAAATAAATAAATAAAAACGCTAAATAACGGTGGATAAATAGTCCCCCGAGTCCCCGTGAAATGTCAAACGGGGATAAACTTCTCCTCTCCCCTGTTGCCGTGCTCTGAGAAGTGGATAAGTTAATTTTATCTCTTGTCAGTGGATAAAATCGGGGGATAAATTTTTTATCTCCGGCCCATGCTAGCCCTGCAGGGAAACAAGGAACCAACGTCGATTTAAGCCAATCTTGGTTCCAGGGGATCGAAGTTAGTTAGTTGTTTAGGAGGAATGTGCAACGTCCACATAATCTCTTGCGAGTTTCAGGACTTGAAGTTATTAATAATATGTAAAAGTTATTTTGTAAAAAAAAAAAAAAAATATAAAATAAAAAATAAGCACCCACTCCTTAAATCTAGCTGAAAAACTATTTCGGCTAAAAAAACTTATTGGTAAACACATATATCATAAGAAACAAGTATACATACAGCTGGTGGTCTTCCGTATGGCTGTCGGGCGCCTGGCGGAGGCCCCTGCGCTGGCGGCGGGCCACCGTGTGCCGGGTGACCATAGGGCGCGCCTGGTCCTGGCAAACAACCAGTTGAGTTTAAAAAACAAAAAACCGGCCAAGTGCGAGTCGGACTCGCGCACCGAGGGTTCCGTACAAACCTGTAGTAAGTTTTACGATTTATGACGTATTAAAAATAAAAATTACGTTTGTTGTATGGGAGCCCCCCTTTAATATTTACTTTATTGATATTTAATTATTTATTTTGAAAGGTAATATACAAGTTAATATTCTGTGAAAATTTGAACCGTCTACCTGTTACCGTTTTTAATATTGAGCAAAAAAATACGAAAAAAACACGTTTATTGTATGGGGACCCCCCTTAATATATATATTTTTTTAATTTTTAGTATTTGTTGTTATAGCGGCAACGGAAATACATCATTTGTGAAAATTTCAGCTTTCTAGCTATCACGGTTTATGAGATACAGCCTGGAGACAGACAGACAGACAGACAGACAGACAGACAGACAGACAGACAGACAGACAGACAGACAGACAGACAGACAGACAGACAGACAGACAGACAGACAGACAGACAGACAGACAGACAGACAGACAGACAGACAGACAGACAGACAGACAGACAGACAGACAGACAGACAGACAGACAGACAGACAGACAGACAGACAGACAGACAGACAGACAGACAGACAGACAGACAGACAGACAGACAGACAGACAGACAGACAGACAGACAGACAGACAGACAGACAGACAGACAGACAGACAGACAGACAGACAGACAGACAGACAGACAGACAGACAGACAGACAGACAGACAGACAGACAGACAGACAGACAGACAGACAGACAGACAGACAGACAGACAGACAGACAGACAGACAGACAGACAGACAGACAGACAGACAGACAGACAGCGGAGTCTTAGTAATAGGGTCCCGTTTTTACCCTTTGGGTACGGAACCCTAAAAACGAAGGATTGTCTAGTACTTCGAACAACTGTTGTAGATAGATAGATAGATACTTTAACTATACTACCGGTTAAACTCACGTGTTATGTCGGAAAAGTACCCGACTAGTTTCGAACCCGTTCGGGGGGTTATGTATAGTTAAAATGAATATCACTCACGATAGTTTAAACATTATCATCACAAAACGTGTATTGTGCCTCACCAAAGGTTGCCTGGTAGAAATTGCTCTGTAAACAATAAGGCCGCCTTTGCATACGTAGTTTTTAGTTAACTGTACTTTTTATATTCTTTCTTGTGTGCAATAAAGTATTTATCTGTCTATCTTTCAATCTGAGACAAAGAGGCCGTGCTAATGATGATAGTGATAATGATGATAAGTTGATGATGATAATGGTAATGTTGTTGATGATGATGATGATGATGATGATGTTTTCTTTGTACTCTTATGTTTTGTGTGGCAATAAAGAATTTCTCAGCTATCTTTCAATCTGAGACAAAGAGGCCGTGCTGATGATCATAGTAATAATGATGATAAGTTTGATGTTGATGATGATAATGATAAGGTCGTTGATGATGTTGACGAATTGTTACCGGGCGGCGCGGGCTGCGGCGGCGGCTGCACGGCCGGCGCGGGCTGAACTGGCGGCTGCTGGCTGAAGAACGCCGGGTTCACGTGCGGCGCTGGAGCCCCACCTGTATAGAGTGAAAGTATTAGATTCAGATTCATACTTGGCATTTTATTAGATTCAGATTCATTTATTTGCATTTAACATGAACAATTGGGTATTTGACTACTAGTCAAATAAATTATTTTTTTAGTGATTATTAAAATAGAGAATCTCCCAAAAGTCGTATTAAAAATAATGCTAAAAAATAAATACTTTTATTTTTTAGCATTATTTATAAAAGTCTTATTATCTGAGAATATTAGAACATGCTAAAAGCTTTGGAATTACAACATTCGTTAAAACCATTTATGAGACGGTTCATACCGTTTCGTCCCATAGTGTGACGGCTTAACGTGCTCTCCGAGGCAATCTCCGGGGTGAAACACCGCCAACTTCCTAACTCTGGGCTAGTACTGAGAATTCCTAGTCAGAAAAACCCAATCCAACCCAAAACCCAAAAAACCCGACCCGGGAACCAAAATGGCCCGACGCGGGACCTCGTCGGCCCCAGTCGAACATGCTAACCACTAGACCAACGAGGTCAGCTAGTACACTAACCTGGATGCTGTGGCATCGGCGCGGGTCCTCTGGGCGGGCCCTGCTGGTGCGGCGGCATCTGGTGGTGAGGCGGTGGCATGCCTTGCCCGGGCGGCTACAAACAAGAACCACGCTTACAAACCAGAACTTTCCACTAACTATTCCTCGATAATCTTAATAATAAAGCTCTATCCACACAACCGTGCAAAGTTAGGGAGACGGACGGGCCTTGTTCTGCGACACGCGCAAAATAGATTCAGATTCAGATTCATTTATTTGCATTTAACTTGAACAATACAATAATTGACAAGTCACCCCGTTAGGGCATATGCAAATATTATATGGGTTCGTTCCATTTTAATGACGGGTAAGTTTGCAAACCATAACACAAAGATTAAGTTTTTAAGTTAACTTAGGTACCTTCAAGGCAAGCGTGAATAGGCATCTTCTAGACAAGCAAATCGTGGTTTACCTTTTTATTCTGAACTGAATCCAGGGTGGCATCGCGTCACGTCGCGTGGCGTCGCTTTTGTCGCTCACCTCACCCGTTGTCCTAAGTGAGCGACAGAAGCAACGCCACGCGACGCGATACGACGCCATAAATTACAGACGTATCTACGCAACGTAGGCCACGTTTTTTTTTAGACTAGCGCTTGGCTGCAATCAGACTTGCTGGAAGTAGTGATGCAGCCTAAGGTGGAGCGCGCTTGTCTAGAAGATGCCTATTGACTCTTAATTGACGTGAAGGGTCAGCTACTGTTTGATCGAGTCGCGGTGTCGCTCACGTAGAGGACAACGAGTGATACAGAAAACACACACACTCGGGACTTCTCGAGTCAGTTCAGATATCAGGTACCGGTTTCGAGGCCAGGCCTCCTCCAGGCCAGGGTGGGATGCAGGGTAACATTGACAACATCGTCGCTCACGTAAAGAACAACGGGTGACACAGAAAACGTATGTTATGTAAGAAGGGCTCAGTACAGTCGCGTCGTATCAATACTGTCACTTCGTATCGATCCAATCGCGTCGTATCGATACAATCGCGTCTTATCGGTACAGTCGCGTCGTATCGATACAATCGCGTCGTATCGATACTGTCGCGTGGTATAAGTACAGTCGTGTCGTATTGATACTGTCGCGTCGTATAGGTACTGTCGCGTCGTATCGATACTGTCGCGTGGTGTCCGCGTGGCGGGGCTTACCGCGCGCGGCGACAGCGGCGGCATGTGGTGCGGCAGGTGGTGCGGCGGCGGGCCGTGCGGCAGGTGCGGCCCGCGCCCCATCTCGTCCCACTCGCCGGGCCCGCCGCGGCCGCCCGCGCTCTGTTTGCAATCACCCTAAGTGTCAGTCTCGAGGAACAACTACTACCTGGATTGAGCTTGTTTGCACTTTGCAACAGGGATGATGACAACTCAATCAAATCAGCAACTCTTTATCAAACTTAAAAACGCACTTCTAGTATGGAAGTTGTATGAAATTCACAGTTGTGAGTTGCGACGTCATCAAATTTCACTTTTTTTCTTTAATCTATTTTTTTTTAAATGTTTATGAAACTTAAAACTAACCGAGGTTGTGAATTTTAGGTCTTTAGAAAGAGCCTCTATTTAATAATTAGTTAGAAAGCATTATTGGAGCGAGTCCAATCCAAATTCTTTAATAATTTTCATTACTTAACAGGGTGAGGCACCAACGCCATTTTGAGGGTGTTATGTGATAAGCCTGACTGCCCTATGCTGAGGCACTGGATACATACGCCATGTCTATGTACCTGGTGCTCCAGTATACAACTGCAGGTATTTAAATTAGTTATTTCTTGATTAGGTTTTATTTTTAGTGTACTAACATAGTTTTTTAAGTTAATTTTGTACTAACATTAATATGGACTGGGTCTGAAAAAAAACAAAATTGTTTTTTTTTTATATATATATATATAATATAAAAGAAAAGGGTGACTGACTGACTGATCTATCAATGCACAACTCAAACTACTGAACCGATCGGGCTGAAATTTGGCATACAGATAGCTATTATGACGTAGGCATCCGCTAAGAAAGGATTTTTGAAAATTCACCCCCTAAGGGGGTAAAACAGGGTTTTGAAATTTGTATGAAAATCGAACCTAGCGTGAGCGAAATCGCGGCCAAAAGCTAGTATTAATCAATATTAATAAACATTACATATATTTTACATGTTATCAGTATGATTGTTTGGTCTTTTAATGATTAAAATCAAAGTGATTTAAATTTTATTAAAAAAAATATTGACACGCGTTTTCAAGCTCTCCGTGCGTCCAGGTATTAGTTGGTCCAAGATGACCCTACACTCACGAAAAAACAATCGAAGAAAAATTTTATACGAGATTTCCCCTTTTAAGTACGAATGGTGGCTCTACTGCCTGGAGTTACCATGGTTCGATGGTGTCTCCAGGAACATACCAAAAACCCCATAAAAAGGGGTTCCCCCGCCGCACACATGCGTATCTGTCAGAATTTGTAGACTAAACTGATTTAATTTGACAGGTCTAAACATATTGTATATCGGCTATCATGTAGTGGTAGTATCATATGCGTTTAGGAACATTGCTTATTTGTGTTACTATACAGAGTATACGAGTACATACCCCATGCGGAGACGGCGGGGGCATTTGGTGCGGCATCTGGTGTTGTGGGGGACCGTATTGCGGAGCGGGGGCCTGCATGTGATGAGGCCTTGGCCAGTCAGGGCCCCCTCGCGGACCTCCCGGGGGACCTCCGGGGGCGCGTTGCATTTGCGGTGGCCCTTGGAACTGGAGGGGAATTTCACTGTTATTGAAGTCTCGCACACGTATTTATAAATGAAATAATTAAAATATAACAAATGGCACTACATCGGCAATTTTCAATTCTTGTGGCTTTTTTGGACCAGAAATAGTCAATCATGCCAGGACGGCTGAACGGATCTGGTTGAAATATTGCACAAAGATAGATTATAGTCTGGGAAAACAGATACGCTACTTTTCTTGAAAAGAACCAAAAAAGCTCAATCCACGCGGACGAAGTCACGGGCATTAGCTAGTTAAATATAAAAGAGATCATAAATTAAAATATCACTAGATGTGAAAAAATATTTTATATTATAGTAATATACTAGCGATCCGCCCCGGCTTCGCACGGGTAGCACTAATAATCCTAATCTATATAATATAAACTATCCTATCTCTCAAGTTAGATCGAACTGCACATGGTGTGCGAATTTTATTATAATCGGTTAAGTGGTTTAGAAGTCCATTGAGGACAAACATTGTGACACGAGATTTATATATATTAAGATTATTTAAGGTCTACTAAGTCTTTGTAAGTACGAACTCATACTAGTTACTTAAATTCGTCTACAGATCTCACCTGCATTGGTGGCCTATGTTGTGGGGGCCCCTGGTGCGGGGGAGGACCCTGATGCGGCGGCATATGGTGCGGCGGGGGACCCTGGTGTTGCGGCATGTGGTGCGGTGGGGGACCATGAGGTCCTGGCGGGGGGCCTCGCAGCTGGTGATGGGGGCCTGGCCCAGGCATCATCATGCGCGGGCCATTCGGTCCTGGTCCGTTTGGTCCACCACCAAAGAATTCTATGAATGAATAGAAAGTTATCTCTCTCCGTACTTGATTGTAAACTCAATTGACAATTACCTACCTATGCAACTAATCGAATTTCTCTTGGCTTAGTAACGTAACTCAAAAACTGTCTCTCCACATACTTAGGGCTTATTAATTCGTCCTATTAGTGTGAGCACAAGGAGTTAATATTATCTGTTTTCGATGAACATTCAGAGGTGCCGTAGCACCTTACCAATAGGTAAAATTAATTATTTTGATTCATAGTGCTGTGTGAAGAATGATCTAACATTCATCAGTGACCCAAAGATTAGGCGACAAGGGCAATTTTAATTCAATTTTACAGGGATGTTTGTCATTTTTTGCCATCCTAAGGTCACGGATCTCGGATTGATATGCTGGAAAACGTTCCACGAAACGACGGACTAGAATCCGTCGTTTTACGAGAGGTTACAGGGGTTTCCTTTTCTACATCGAATATTGACGTACCTACCTACTTACAGCCCGTCAAACTAATCTAGTCCGGTGGCCAAAATTAGAACTAATTTTTATGCCTGCTACGTTTTTGTTTTTATTTTATCTTTAATAGATACTAGCGGCGCTGAAACCGGGCCAGATAAGTTTGATGGACTATAATACGTTTGACGTATAGGGTGACCCCTGTAGGCGTTTTGGGTTGAAGGAATTTGTTGATCCAAAAATCGCCTTATCGCGCCTTTACATCTATACGACAAGGAGAGAGACAGAGATCAACGCTTTTCTATCGTACATTTTTCCAAGCCTATGGACCCTACCATAAAGAATTCCCTGAAAGAATGTCCTGGCGGGAGGCTTCGGCGTGGCTAGTTACCACCACCCTACCGGCAAAGACGTGCCGCCAAGCGATTTAGCGTTCCGGTACGATGCCGTGTAGAAACCGAATAGGGGTATGGGTTTAATATAACTGTCATGCCCCTAACAGGTTAGCCCGCTACCATCTTAGACTGCATCATCACTTACCATCAGGTGAGATCGCTAACTTGTAGTGGATAAAAAAAATAAAAAAACACATTCTAAAAAAGAGTATAAGTATCTACCTCCAGGATGCGGGCCTGGCATGCCGCCAGGGTGCGGGCCTCTCATGCCGGGGTTGTTGGGCCCCGGGGGTGTAGACCTCGTCTTCGACTGGCTCTCAAACTGATTCAACGCCTGTGGAACGCACACCGCAGAATGTTACCCCTGAATAACCCAACTATAAGGTACCAACCTCTTCCTAATAATATTATTAAAATCGAAACTTTACCAATTTTCTGGATTTGCCATTGCATAAATTTAAAGACTGTGTTAAACAGCATCTGTTAAGTTGAGGTTATTATTACTATAAATTGATGATTTTCTCAATGACAAAGTTGCATGGAAGCAACGGGCTTCGCATCCGGCAACCCACAAGTCATTGTAACACTTGTTACTTAACAAAACGTATGCATTGTATATTTTTTATACATTTTTCTGTTTATGAAAAGAGCAACTGCCGAGTTTCTCGCCGGTTCTTCTCAGTAGAATCACCTTTCCGAACCGGTGGTAGATTATTGCGACTTATCATATTATTATAGTGGCATAAGTTGTCTCTATTGAGTTTCTGTGTTATATTAAGTCAAGATATATATAAGATAAGATAAGTCCTTACCAACGAATCCCCCCTGTAGGTAAAAGATCACTAATTCCTAGCGAGCATAGGTAGCGCCAAGTGACAGGGCCTATACCATAGCGTTACGAGTTCGTGTTAATAAGAGAGCTGCGCTATCTTTCACTCGCACCTTAGTTCACAGTTCGACTATGATGATACATACGTGTTCTTAACCTTAACTGTAACATTTGAACACCAGTGGCTTCTATTCAATTTTGGCGGTTGAGAACTTTCATTTTTATTACATATAGTTTTATATTTATTTACCTGTTTAGTGGGCAGCGTTACAACGGGGTGCTGACCGTGGATCTCCTTCTTGGACAGTCGATCGAGGACCATCCTGGTGGATTGGTCAGAACCCAGCGAAATGACGCAGAATCCCTTCGACTGTCCATTTGCCCTGTTCTCGAAGAACTTCACGTCTTGAAAATCCGTTACTCCAATATCGGCGACTGCGTTAGCTATGTCTTGATCGGTCGCCCACTGCAAAACATATGCATCCAAAACTCAGGGAAATGCAGGCTCACGGAACGCGAAGTAAAATAGTAAAAACATACTTCACTGTGCCTTGATTTTTTTTCTAATGTGTCACGAGTACCCCAAATATTTTGAAATGTACCTACCCTTAGAAACCCTACATTATGACAGAACATGAACGTCCCGAGTATATTAATTTCGACCGCGGCCAACTTGTTTTATTATTTTTGAAGTCCCTCACTAGAAAATAAGAACGTAACTAACATTCATCCTTTGCATCTCATTCAAACTTTTCATCTCACATCTGACACTAACTTTTACATCTATTACCTACTATACCCTAGACGCAAAAATATGCCTATTTAGATTTTTCTTTGATATGAAATATTGGGTGGAAAGGAAACAGTTTTTAGTTTAACCATTCTTTTATTTCTTTTATCAGTTATCACATGGATGTTGCTATTTTAATTATATTATTTCGCAGAGGAATATGGCAGTGAACATACTGCGATTAAGTAATTTAAGCAAAATGTACGGTTCAATTGCATTCAACAATATCAAAGGATGAAAAAATTTACAAAACTACAAAAAGACAACGGCCTTACATTTACACTTTAAAAATTATTTATAAGCATAAATTAATTAATTCAACCATTTAACCTTCAACTAAGTAAATAAGTAAAAGTTTGAATTTAATATTTTCAAGATCAACAATATAATTTATGAGTTATTTTACAAGAACATTCCAAATAAGATATTAATACCCAAGCACCAAGTATAAGCCATCTCCAATACAATGAATTTCTGATTTAAACAATGTAATATTCTTTAGACCCAATTGTTACTATGCATATATGCAATATGCATACATATACAGTAATTTATAACTTTCTGTTATATTTTTAACATTATAAATGGATTATTTCTTGACACAGTAAAGATTTGCGCGAAACACAAGCCAAATACGCTATAAAATAATAATATATGTCTCATTTCAAGACGGAAACAAGATAGGTTTGATCTAAATTTAACTTAACTGACATGTTCCGTAGTAACGAAAACTTACAGATCTTATTTCGCTAGTCCAGTAATTTTAAACTAGCCCCTTAGTACACTGACAGTCATGGCGACACAGAAAACAATTTAATAAAAAACTACAACTAATTCAGTCAGTTGCAATTTGAAGAGTACACAACATAAAACAAAATCAATCCATACACAAGATATAATAAAACACTACAAAAAGGTACAAGCGTTTTCTTACCTTGTTGATAACCTGATAAAGGAAAGTATTAAGTATGTTAAAGTAAATTTTATAATGTCAGAATTTTGGTTGCCAGTAAACGGCACCAACCAATATTCTGATTTAAAACTAAAGCATATTTAAAAAATAAAGCACATAATCTACTTTAAAATAGATCTTTGTCTTGACAAAGATATGCTTATTTTATATACCAGATCCGAGTAATATATTATATTTTTAATATATAATATGTTGTATTTGAAAAAAGTTTAAATAGTTTCACTCTAGATAAACTGTAGCCGTAATACAATGATAATATGTATTATGTAAACCTTTCAGTTACGTTTCTGTAATATTAAAAACAGCACATTTTCGCTAACGCGAGTAGATTCATGATTAACTGTAAAGTTAATTTTTTTTCTATATAATATATTCATCATCAGTATGATATGCATACTTGACGGTTACAAAACCTAACAGCTATTAATTTTAGAATTTAGTAACTATGCATAAAATAAAATTTGTAATAAATAAGTTACTATTTAACGAATATATATAAAGTTAAATAAATTAAGCTTTCTTCACCTTACTCTCATTTGCACACAAATCCACAAGCATTCAAAATATTTTTACTATAAGTACCCTCATGAGACCAAGACTGTTATTTACAAATTCCTGTCCTGTATTGTATACAATGGAACAACAGACACTTCGGAAACAATGTACATAATACTAAGAAAATTAAGTATACAGAAAACAATGAAGTCTGACATAATTTTTCTCGAAAAAAATCTAACAAATAACTTGTATTCTTAGGAAACTGCATTGCATTTTATGTTGAATCCATCATAAATAATATCAGAGGAATGTGTAAATATCTTTCTGTCAAAATCAGAACCAAAATTTGCAATAGTATGATAATTAATCTACGAAAATGACAACTTCAAATTCTGGATTTTGATATCATATCAAAATTTCACTACACAAACCACTACAACGTGGTAAATAAAACTTCATAATTATGTCCAATACCTTACCAATCAGTAAGAAAACACAACATTGTGTACTTTCTCACTAATTATGAGCAATATTGCATCAAGTGATAATTTGACTAATTTTTATCTTTTTATATTTATAGTAGCAAAAATAAGTTCAGTTATTCAAAAAAAGCGTTTTGCAAATAAACTAAATATTCTGGCTTAATCTGTTGTACATTACTAAAGTGACAAGTCTATATCAAGTGTTCTGTTCAACATCATCAAAGGGATATTATGTGTTTAGACATGTCATTTTAGTTAGAGTTTGTGTACATAAGAAAACTTGGCCAAATTGAACCCATAGTGTGACAAGACCATTATTTTAATCTGTACACTTAAACAACACTCCTTGTTTCCTGGCTACAGACAATATAAGCTGTAAATGAATGATACCTATCGCATCACTGCTGATACTGTTTATAAAACATAATATTGTTATGCTAATATATCAAAAATTCAAGGACAAAAACTGATGCCTACTTATTTGGGATAGTATTATAAACCAATCTATTCACAAGTAGTGTCAAAATTCACCCCTTTAAATAATTAATGTACCTACCTAGTGTTAAATACTAATTACTTTTGCAGTTTTATCATATAACCGGGACAGTGATAAAAATTTGACAATTGTAATAAATTAATATAAAAATATAACATTTAGTTATATTTGATTTATATACTTCTTGATTTAGTAAGTATATGGATAATGCAACAATAATATTGTTACATTTTATTTTATCCTTTTAACTTGTTTTTGCTTTTTAATTGATATGGCAACATTAAATTTTTAAGATTCTTTTTTGTAAAGAGAACAGGAAATTTTTGAATTCCAATTAAGGAAGTTAATGTTATTTTACATAATATGATATATTACACATATTTTGGTCACATATAAGATGCTATTTCAGTATACAATCATACTCATTATTTTAATCTTACAATAATGTTACAAACATACAAAAAACAATATGAAAGAAATTGGAATAAAAAATTACAAAAACTTCCTGATGCAAAATGTTGCTATATCAATAAAAGTAGGATATGTCATTTTGAGCACATTATATGTAAATATATAAATGCAAACATAATAGAAATTTTTATTTTTGGTCCAATACATTTCATCTCATGCTGTGTCATCTATCAGAAATCAATAGAAGCAAAAGCGACAAACCAGTTATGTTAAATGGAAGGCAACAATTTTAGTTTTTTATGGACACTGCAGCAATTAATAAAATGTAAAGGCAATTAAATTTCAGTAATAAATAACCAAATGAATCAAAATCATAGTGTTAACTTTTTATATGCTGTCTTGTAACAATTTTTTGAAGCTTTGTTGAACGTACGTGCATGTACATTGTACATAGTATGCTATATTATTTTTATACATATAAAAGCAATGTTACTTAAAATAAAGTTGCGACTGTCCGAATTATTTTAAATATTTGTGAACAAATTTTAATTAGTTGGTAAAGAAAACGAAAATAAGTGCAGATAAAGTTAATGGGTATTAAGTAAATTAAATCTTATAAAATTTTATATCAAAATGAGTCAAGAGGGATCTATTCAACATTTTAATCAAGCTTGATATTATGGTTGATAACATTACAAATGCTACACTTTTACAACCTACCATTTCATGAAAAAATCTTTTTGCAAACTCTTACATGATTTTGTATTTTTATTTGTGTCTATAATTCTACGGTTTAACATCACTGTTGATATTTTTTAATACAGGATGTGGATGTAAGACAAGTGTAATAGATATTTATTTTAGGCTGATATATACATGAATGAAACTTAAGCTAAATTGAGCCGACTGGACCTTCCTCTTACAAAGTTCTGAGTAAAAAAGTATGATTAGACGGTTTTAAGTCTTTCAATTTAGATAAGTTGATTTATATGACAGAATAATTAGTGACACTGGGCTTAAGCTTCATTGACATGGCACATGGACGTTCAGACCAATTATACTCTGATTGGTACTTGGATACTACTTGTATCATGGCAATTAGCTATACATTAGCAATTTGCTAGTTGCCACTATGTGATAAGACGTCCGAATTACAATCAGAGTATACCTACTTGGTCCAATTAGTGTCCTCATGCTGTATCAATGTAACTTTACATTGTGCTAATATTTCATTATTTATAACTACATATATTTATAAATAATGTCCGCAATTCTTTTGTTAATTGGATACAAGGATTTTGTCACTTTAATTTTTCTTTACTGGCATTAAAAATACAAACAAAAAGTAAATTAACATGGTGTACCTACAATCTATATAAAAAAAAATGTTACATGGCAATTTGTAGTAAATGCAGTATGCAGAGGTTTTTATTTAAAAAATTATGAGTCTGTAATAATAATTATATGAATAAGTTCATTTGGTTACTTCATCATAGGATTACCATCTTTTGTTTTGCATGAGCTAAATTTAGATTCATTTCAATTTTCAGAAGACGTTAATTTGTGACTAGCGGTGTGATTCAAATCAAAAACCTGTTCAGTTAAAGAATGTGGTTGGCAAATTAAACGGTAAGAACTAAAAAAAGTCCTTTCCTAACAAACTACGCCTTTTAAATTCCTAAAAATCGATAAATAGAACAAAGTGGTGTTCTCATGAAACAAAGGTGGCAATCCCAATAAAAATCGTGTCAACGCAACAGACGTTTGAAAAATAATAATTAATGTAACGTCCTATATTTACATATTATTATGTCTAAAGATAAAAATCAGGTACAAACCCAGGTGAGGTTGCCGATGTAAAGTTGGAAGCGGCGGCCATGATGGCCGTGGCTTGAAACGTGATGGTAGGGAACTGAACCGTTGGTTTCCTCCGGTGGATGCTGGTGCTGCGGTGGTCCGGAGTTAGGTGGCCCGTCGCCATCTTCGGGCTTCGACGACGGCGCAGCGATTACGTCGTCGTATAAATCGACATTTTCACCTCCGAAGTCATCCTGTAACCCACGCCGTTATTCGTGTTATACATTAGGCCGATCGTATTTCATAAGATAAACATGACCGACGACTCAAAATACGAATTTTTAAGCTTTTAATTAACTCACCTGTCTATTAAAATCAGATTCAATATCGTCGGCGTACAAATCTATATCCACGCCTCCATCCGCCATTTTGCGAATTGAGTACTTTCGGAGTTTTGCTTGCTTGGGGCTTGGGCCCGCTTCGTTTCAATCACAGTTTCAATAGTGGCTTCCACTTCTCGATTTTTGATGTTGTCGATTCACCTTAATCGATTTAGACAAACAAGTTTATTATTTCAGAGAAGGAAAAATAATTATTACAATCTCACAACATTATTAGTGTTAAATTTTTTATCATAATATCTTTATTTTTGTGTGTCAGATCATGCATGGCAGGGTTCTAAAGTAAATTTATACTAGTAAAAAAATACAGAACTTCATATTCATCTTTCATAATTCTTAACGAAAAACTAGAATACAAAACGCCATATTCATTTTGGAAATGTGAAAGTGTGCCTGTTTGTCTGCCTGTCTGCTACGCTTTCATCGTCCATCTTTTTAAGAGATTTTTATAACTACGTTGATTTACAATTTACAATTTACATCATCTAGTTTTATAAAAGCGAAAGCTCTCTCTGCCTATCTACTACATTTTCACAGCCCTCTGTGGCATTCGGGGTTGCATATCTCGCTGGCCGTTTGTCAACGCGGACAGCTTGGATGGTTCAAAATATTTTGAATAAAGTTAAATTAAGAACAAAATTTAATTCGGAGACGTTCTGCTACTGCTCTAAAATCAGCCTGGTTACGGCAAGCAGTGGAGCACAAACCGAACTTTAGTGCAAGAATCGAGAGGCAGTAGTTATATTTCTGCTTTACGGGAAGTGGATCACGTATTATTTATCTATTTTGAAATTTTTACTTTTACCGAGTTTTTAAAACCGAGTTTCTAAAATCGATGTTTCATGTTGCTGGTCTTGAGATCCATCTCTACAAGATAACCACAGACAACTTTTATTTTTCTTAAACTGGTGAATATTTGAATGACTTGAATTCTTGTGTTTTGACCATCGAGAAAAACACAAGATCAAATACTACATCTGTGTTCACAAAAATAATACTTACTTACCTGAAAAACCTTATTAAAAAATTATTTTTGTAATTACAATTATTACAGTTACCTATTTATAAATAATTTTTTCATTACCATAATACGTTTAGTGCCATCTATATCATATAGCAATCATTTTCTCATCAAACTATATTCATTCGTACTGCCATCTTGTATGTTACGGAGGAATATGCACTTCCGAACTGGCATGCGCGGGTCGAGAGGGGCGACAGCAACCATCCCTCGCCATTTTCCGTCAAACTCAATCAAGTTAGCTTCTGTCAGTCGCTGTGTGTTTGTGTGTTGTGATATGAAAAATTATTAGTACCGATGAATCTCAATGGGAAATCGTGTTGATTACGACGCCAGACGATGGCTCGTTTATTGTGTTTGTGGCTCTAATGCAACGTTCGGTCAGTGATGATGGCCAAGTGATTGCTAAAGTGAAGTGATTTGTGTCGTATGCTGGGTTACCGCAGCATTGAGCTCCTTTCTTTGGATAAATCGTCCTCACGACGACGTCGGGCAAAGAGACTGGAAGGTGACGCACCATGTCGGCTAAAAACATTCCAGGAGACAAGGTAGGTGTAATGTTGTAGCCCGATAACGCAACGTTCAACAAAAGGTCACTTTATGTTTGTTACTCTATAGTCTCCTTTCTCTTACCGAGGCGTGGACGGTCGCCAAAAAACTAGAGAGTTAACTTATAATAAAATGTATACATGGAATGTAGTAAATTCTTGAGAGTGCTCAGTAAATTAAATGGATATCATTTCTTTTGTGTAGACAAGACAAGTAAAAACAAGTAGGTAATTACTTAGGTAATTTAAAATTTATATATAGCAAAACAAGAAGTTTAATCTGAAAAATTAAGCTGCTTAGTCTAAATGTATTGTTTTGATACTGTTATTGTTGATACAGTTTTTGACTATGATCACACTCCCCTTGATAATAGACCTTGTGAAAAAGATTGAAATATAAACCCACTAAGTAGTTACTTCAGTAGTAATTTCCTGATATATAGGTACCTAACTACTATGAAAAATTTCAAGAAAGTTGAAACTATCAGCTAAAAATAAAATGAAATAAGTAACAAGATTAAAGGACTACTGAATTGGGTCAAAGTTAAGAGACTGGATGATGGTATATTAAGATTTTAAAAAACCAGGAAAACTTCAGTTTTCTGATATGAAAAAAAGGAAAGCTTTGGAACCACAAAAGTTTTTAAAGGTAAGTAATTTAGAGTGTGTTCCGTTATATATATATACACTGTGCGCACTGTTCAGTGCTCTTAATGGGGACTTACAGTGCTCGCAGTGTATTTCGGAACGCATCCTTTGTCTGTTAGTCAGAAGTGACATAGACAGGTTTAAGTATTTTTATCTAAAGCTGAAAATTCGACTCTACCCCTGTCAAACACAAATTTTTCACTCGCAAGCAATTAAATTGTGTTAGTTCTAAGATAGTACTTAATAATAATAATAAAGCTTCATTTAATCCATCTGTTACCATTTTCTTTGCAATGCTTTCAATATAATTATATGTTAGTTTTGTTAGTTGATTAGTAAACATAATGAGATTTAAAGGTAAGTAAGTGCTAGTTAGTTAGTAATTTTAGCTTGAGATGGATCCCATATCCTGGGTGAAAGCCTCCTCCATTGTTTGCCATATTTTTTGGTCTTTTGCCACCTGCATCCAATTTTCCCCGGCCAATTTTTTGATTTAAGATGGTACTTACTTAAGTAATTATTTTATGCATAGTACTTAAGTAGTACACTTCATAAAAAGCATGTTCACAAAATAAATGCTTGGCAAAATACACTAAAAAAAAATTAGAAAAGAACTCAGAAATCTCACGATAAAACTAAAAACAGAACTCGAAAATTACCAATAATCACTGAACATAAGTATATTATAAACTTAACTATGGGGTATTTTCTGATAGGTCTAGGTATAAGAAACATTTTTTTCTTTTGGATGTCACTATTTGGATCACCGTGTCATTGTCATCATCATCAGCTCTACAGCCCTTTACGGGCCCGGGCCTGCTCCAGTAGATTTTTCCATCTATCTTTATCATTTGTGCTCGTTCTTAAACTAATCAACCTGTATGACCTATTCTTATATAGGGCCGATTTACACAGGACATTTAGGACGCCTTCAAATTTGCCGCAAAGCGTAGCGCGGCCGCAGCGCGGCTGCAGCGCTACGGCCGCGCTCCTGTCGCGAGGTTCGAACATCATAGGGTTGTACCTATATTTATTTTCACGATGGACTCTGACGAAGAAACACTGCGCTGTGTTACTATTACTTAATACGAAACAACGAAAATATAAAGTAGTTGTGTTAACAATACATAATATTATACTTACATGCTTCATTTTTTTTCACTTGGAGTCTTGTTTGTGAAATTGTCAATAAATTTAATGCATATTTCTTTCCAAGCCTTTTTCTTTTCGATTTTATTGCTGTACTTGTCGGACTTCGAATCCCATATTGCTGGACGACTCTCAACCTCATCGATAAATTCTTCTACCTGATTTTCGTTCATATTTAGACTTGAACAAAAATACGTG
Source organism: Erebia ligea (assembly GCA_917051295.2). Lineage (NCBI taxonomy): Eukaryota > Metazoa > Arthropoda > Insecta > Lepidoptera > Nymphalidae > Erebia > Erebia ligea. The sequence continues at coordinate 9,919,539 of OU785241.1, forward strand.
CGCAGTCCCGTCACTAGTCGATCGATGAACTGATGCATTGATGCGCGGCCGCAGCGCGGGTGCAGCGCTGCAGTCGCGTGTTTTTTATTTATATGGATTTACAAAGCAGCGCGACCGCAGAGCGCTGCAGCCGCGCTGCTTCCGCGCGGCACTTTGCGGCAAAGGGGTTGTTTCATCTTGGGCCAGGTACTTGTACAGTATTCCAAAAAATAGTATAAAATCATAGAAAACAAAATAAAATATGGTTTTTGGCAGTTTTACAGTGATTAAGAGGTACAAAAATAAAATGTTTAATTAGGTACATTTGTAGAATAGCAACTCTCGCAGCGCATCCATCCATCAATCTGACTGCTGTTGGATATTTTAAGGTTAATTCACATTTCCCAGGTAATTTTATGTCAAATGTCATCATGACATGTGTAATATACGTCAATGTCAAAATGGACGCATGTTGTTGCGCATTTATTTTGCAAAATAATTTCGCATTGTACCTCGTAAATTGAACTTTTTAGTAAAAAATAAAGAAAAAAATGTTACTATTTTATGACCCCGAACATTTTGAAATACCGTACAAATACCTGGCCCAGGCTCCATATAAATTTGAAACAACCCCTTTGAAGGCGCCCTTAAACTGATTTACTTCAGTACATAAGTAGTTACTTTTTGTAATGCTGTCACTTTTTAGCAAAATAGTATTGCAGTTACTTACTTACCAAAATATGACAGCATTAAAAAATGAATTGAAGAGTCTGTGTGCAAGTGGACCTTAACTTGCAATAATATTGTGTTTAAATGTTATGTACACGTATAAAGTTACCTAGTACCTATAAGTATACAGTTGACTCTCGTTAATTCGAAACTCGAGCGACTTAAAATATTACGAATTATCGAGTGTTTGAAATATCAAATGGTTCGAAATTTTTGAGAAAAAATAAATAGAACTTCAAATTATTAAGTGTTGATCAATTATTATTATTTATTAACTGCTATTCTTTAACAATGACAAAAGTTTAGAGGTACATTCGTGTACATATTCATAATGTGAATTAATTAATCTTTCGAAAGAACTCCGTTATACGCTGAACTTGTCTCAAAATGTACTTACAATCTTTCTGTCTATTTCTCTCTGCAACTTTGAATTGTCGAGTGTTTGACGCCGATGAGTTCGAATTAACGCGTTGTTACGTATTTATTCGTTCAAATTACCAAGTGCCTAAAAATGTATTGATTTAGTTCGAAATACAAAGAGATTTTGTGGTGAACTCTTTCTTTCTGCTGGGCAAGTTTGCTGTACCTAAATTAACTTCTAAAGGCTGAACTGAAATATATATTACTAGATGATGCCCGCGACTTCGTTCGCGTTGACTAAGGTTTTTTTGATTCCCGCGGGAACTCCTTAATTTTCCGGGATGAAAAGTAGCCTATGTCCTTCTCCGGGATATTACCTACCTCTATACCAAATTTCAGCAAAATCGGTTGAAAAGATGGACCGGGAAAGCGTAGCAGACAGACAGACAGACAGACACACTTTCGCATTTATAATATATTTAGTATGGAAGTATGGATATAACCTTATTACTTACTTACCAAAGAGTGTTTCAAATGGAAAATGCCAAATTTTTTCACACTGGTTGCATGAATATTACATGATTACTTAACTATAAGTACTAAAGTACTTAAGAACTTTATATTTTTATTCAACCATCTAGTAAGTTTTTTACTTACTCTAAGAAAGGCACTCCGAATCAAGGGCAGATTTGGAGGATTTGATACTTTTGGGCACTCAAAAGTACTTTGTGCCATCCTTAACTTTGGTACACAAGTACTTAAATATTCAACTTAATCAACGCTTTTCCTTAACTGCAGACCTACTGACTAGTTAGTAATTTAATGTGCTTATAAAAGCTGTGTGAAACAGTGATAGAGATATATGGAAAAACGCATTGCTATTTGTGTGGGTGCCGAGGTACGCGCCACCTTTTCTCTAATGTCAATGTGTAATTCGAGGTTGTAGATTTGATCCTCGAAATATAATATATCGATAATTTGAAATAGTCAGGAATTGGAATTTTTAGAAGTTACTTACTAGCCGGGCTAGTACTTAAGTAACTACTGAAAACTCGAATTACAATTCCAATAAGTTAGAGGAAGTTGGAGCGGTTTTACCACTGTGGAAGGGAGAGCACGTAAAGCCGTCGCTCCTGCGTCTGATCTCTCCGGTGGTGTCGGATTGCCGACCCATCTCACTATGAAGGTAAGGGGCTTGACAGCCTCTCCCGCGCAGATGCGTAATTTCTGTAGTTTCTTTTTAATATTGTTGACGTTCGTGTTTTAGAATTATTTATACCTACCTAATCCTTACTAGATGATGCCCGCGAATTTCATCAATATCGGTTGAACAGATGGGCCGTGAAAGCGTAGCAGACAGACAGACACACTTTCGCATTTATAATATAGTACCTACCTATGGATTTTAGGGACGTCAAGGTAAGTACGTGAAATAAATCTGTCATTTTAAAATAACACTGCTAGTAACTCCCCAGTACCTTTTTAACCTACCACACTTGCTTGAAAGCTGATAATTTAAATGATATTATGCATTACTACCGACGTATTTATTTTGATGACGTATTTATGCATTACTTGTAGGTGTAGGTACTTACCTACCTACTATCCTAGACAAAGTGTCGCCAAAACATAACGTGCGAATTAGTAATAAGTAATAACGTGCCACTAAAGTAAGGTCATCGAGAGGTCACAGACAGCGGTATAGTATATGCAGGCATGTTTTTGATATTCGATTAACATTATGACTACCTACTTAGTTCGATAATAACATACTTACATTAGTAACTATTAAGTACGAAGGTACCTATTCAAATTTGCGTGAGCGGTGAGCATTAAGTAATTCACTTGAAATTATTAAAAAATTGTTCTAGAAATTCGTGTCAAAAACTAATCTAGTCTAACGAACTAGTCATGAGTCATGACAAAAAATTCGGTTATGTGCGTGAACTGGTCATATTATAACAACAAAACTCATTAACTAATTAAGTATGAAATAAGTCAAGTTTAGTTCTTTAATAAAAATATGTATTTTTTGTATGGTGTTGTAACTTGTTTCTAAGTATTTACTTAGTATAATTCATAGAAATCGAAAGTTGTTTCACATAATTCACTTGTTATAGCGTTTTTAATAAAATGTAGTAGGTACCTACTAAGTGAAGCCGTGACCTTTAGCTTGGCCGCATACCGTCTACCTATTTTCCGCGCATAGTTTCTTAATTTTTTGCAGTTTACTTAGCTCAGTCAGAGGTATCTGTACTCACCAAGTCACTAGGTATATCACGGACGGAAACCGACATCGGAAGAGGAAGCCGCCAAACCATCCTCGTCGTCGTCATCCGATAGATGTCTAGACTCTACGCCGGAAATACCTAGATCTCTTGCAAGGACTTCACACGGACAGGGACACGCCGCGCCGTCGGAATTTGGCGACTCCCTGCAACTTGTATGGGGTCTGCTAACGCTGCATATTTTTTTTATTGCAAGATAGGCTTGTGCTTGACGACAATCATGCTTATGAAAAGCAACCTAGACCTCAGGTTGGAGAGCGCTTGCCTAAAAAATGCCTATTCACTCTTGCTTTGAAGGTACTCAAGTCATAGTTATGGCTTTCCAATACGTGGTCGCCTTTCCAGCACCTTGAAATCCCAATGTCTATCGGTTTTTCGAACTTTGACCAACCTTATTAATTAAATTGAACTTTCGCTAATTATTGTGTGTGGCGCTTGCAGGCTTGCTCGATGCGATTTTCTCCTTCCAAAAGAGTTTTCTTTAAAAAGGGAGAACTCTTTCTTCATCTGTTATGTACCTATACCTTATTGAAAACAGAATTGGAAAACTGCGATATTCGTACCGAAATCGGTAGTTATAGGTAAATTAATTCTACTTGAAACAGGAATACATTGTTCATTTAAATTTATGTACCTTAGTATTTCCACCTGGTTGTGATTAACAAGATTAATAATTGCCGTAACATATTTTTAACAGCGCTAACCAGGCCAAGGCATTCCAAGCTGACAGATTTATAACTTAGTATTCCGAATGTAAAGCTGAAGTTAAAATTAAAACGTAAGAATACGTTGGAAAATTTTAGTTATTCACATAACTGGTTACCGTATATTTTTTGTAAGTAAGTAAGTAGGTACTAAACTAACTACTTAAGTAAGTAGGTACTATGATATTATGATGATGATACCAAACAAAAGCATCTTAATTAGCTTGGCAAGCATTGCGTTTAACCTACCTTCCTACCTACGTACGGCGTACGTACTTTGTATTGTTATCATGTTTTGTTGTTACATTAATTATCTAACTATGACTGCGATACTTCGGCATAATATCAGAGAATAGGTTTGGACCTGCGTGAGGATATAAAGGAACCAGAAAAGTCGACATAACTTGATGAGTCGCGACTGAAGTGGCAATGGGCATAGTTAGTTCAAAGAATCAATAGGCATTGGGGTCTGAAGGTGCTTGAATGGCGGCCTCGCACCGGGATTCGCAGTGTTGTAAGGCCCCTTCACCAGATGAACAGATGATCTCAACTCTCAAGTAAGTTGCTAAAAGCCGCTGGAAGGAAAAGCCATTGGTCCTACGCCTGATCTCTCTTTAGTTGTGTCTAATTACCGTCCCCTCCAACTATTAGAGGGAAAGAGTGCACCTGTGCTTGCGCATACACTTGTGCAGCATATCTTTTGCATAGTTGGGAAGTCTCCGTTGATATTGGCTGCGTTGGCCGAAATTCAGTCAGAACATTATCTAAGTAGGTATTCCGTTTCCGCGGTCATCCACCACATTACACAATCAAGCGAATGTTTGGCAATTAAGGACCGCTCATTAGTCCGCACCGGCGCTGAGGTTAACGATCTTCAATGGGATTGTCTCAATCCATTCAAACGGGCTCCACCGCGCCGCAACGCAGACGTTTTGTGATTTGTCCCCCAGCTTGCGGGTTGATATCCTAGGATTGAATGGAAATCCTTTATTTTCGTAACTCAGGAGATAACTATGCACGGTGAAATAATTTTTACTTTATTTCATGCAGACTTCTAGAATCTATATGTCGAATCGGCGCGGTAGTGGTAACATTTTTACGTTTAAAAAAACCTGAGAATCAGTCATAAATTGTTACAAGTACATAAAAACCTACCTGCTGTAATAGTTTAGTGTGGATGGGGTTCGTACAGTTTACTGATTAACTAGTTATAAGTAATCAATATAATTTTTGATAGAACTTGTTAAACCTAAGAGACTTATTTGAGTCGTGCGTAAAGATTTGGGAACCCACCGCATTTCTGTCTGAAAAAAGCTCGCTACCATTAGGTATGTATTGGTTGCCTGGCAGAGATCGCTTAAAAGCGATAAAGCCGCCAATGGAGAACACAAAAGGGGCAAAATATTATTTTGATTTTTACTGCGCAGCGACTAGGATTCTGACGTCGTCGTCGGCTGTTTAAAAACCTTCGGACGAAATACGCACTTTGATCGTAAATATCTCAGCCATTTTTTAAGATATGAAAAAAGTAAAAACACAGTTTTTCTCGTAATTATTTGTAGATTTATTTGGCATGTAAAGTAAAAAACCGGCCAAGTGCGAGTCGGACTCGCGCACCGAGGGTTCCGTACAAACCTGTAGTAAGTTTTACGATTTATGACGTATTAAAAACAAGACGAAATGAACCGCAAAACTAACTTTGTTTGTAGAGGTTTATTGTTAATATCCAAAAATTACGTTTGTTGTATGGGAGCCCCCCTTTAATATTTACTTTATTGATATTTAATTATTTATTTTGAAAGGTAATATACAAGTTAATATTCTGTGAAAATTTGAACCATCTACCTGTTACCGTTTTTAATATTGAGCAAAAAAATACGAAAAAAACACGTTTATTGTATGGGGACCCCCCTTAATATATATATTTTTTTAATTTTTAGTATTTGTTGTTATAGCGGCAACGGAAATACATCATTTGTGAAAATTTCAGCTTTCTAGCTATCACGGTTTATGAGATACAGCCTGGAGACAGACAGACAGACAGACAGACAGACAGCGGAGTCTTAGTAATAGGGTCCCGTTTTTACCCTTTGGGTACGGAACCCTAAAAACGTTTGTCAGACCCATTGTACCGATTTGTATTTGTTTTATTGTTTCTGAGATCTTTGGTGTACAATAAAGAATATTTCATTGAATGAATATATTATATTTTATATATGTAGGTAATCTTAAATAGAATGGGCCTGAGCAACGAGGAATGTAGGACTCCTCAAAGTCCAAAAAGCGTTATTAAGTTTTTACTTTATTTTATCGTAATTTCGGAAGCGGTAGTAACTAGTAACTAAACTACACTTTAAATACAGGAGTTAAATTATTAACTAATTAATTAGGAGTTAATTATTAAATTATTAGTTATGTTATTATGATTATTAAATAATAATCATAATAACATAACAATTAACATCAACTACATAAGTAAATAATATGATAAGCCCTCAACACGAAAACCAGTGGAAACATTAAATTAAAACAGAAAATGGCGCAGACCGGTTTTCGAATACAACCTTGACCTAATTCCTTAGATAAGCAATGAATTGTTTTTCATTTTCATATAATATCAATGTAAGTCAAAATTATCATTTTCATATAAATTCAATAATATCTTGAAAGTATAAACTTTTAAAGCCTGAAATACAACCATCCGTCGAGTTATTATTCTTTATACCTAACTGTTTTTTATGAGCCTTACACACCTTGGCCCAACGCACTTGGCGGACTAATTCACGGCTTCAGACACAAGTCCCCAAACAGAACTTTTTGACGACCTCCGTGGCGCAGTGTTGAGCGCTGTTGCCTTAATGTGCGGAGGTCCCGGGTTCGATCCCCGGCAGGGTTCGGAAATTTATAATCTCTGAATTTCCCTGGTCTGGCCTGGTGGGAGGCTTCGGCCGTGGCTAGTTACCACCCTACCGGCAAAGACGTGCCGCCAAGCGATTTAGCGTTCCGGTACGATGCCGTGTAGAAACCGAATAGGGGTATGGGTTTAATATAACTGCCATGCCCCTAACAGGTTAGCCCGCTACCATCTTAGACTGCATCATCACTTACCATCAGGTGAGATCGCAGTCAAGATCTGACTTGTAGTGGATAAAAAAAAAAAAAAAAATTTAAAACTAAACATAAAAATTTAAAGGACATGTACAAGGACAACTTATCTCTTATTCTTATTTACTTACCTTATTTCTTAACTAGCTGATGCCCGCGACTTCGTCCGCGCGGTTTAAGTTTTTTTCGATTTCCACGGGAACTCCTTAATTTTCCGGGATAAAAAATAGCCTATGTCACTCTATGGGTACTCAACTATACCCATGCCAAAAATCACGTCGATCCGTTGCTCCGTTGCGGCATGATTGAAGGACAAACCAACAAACAAACACGCTTTCGCATTTATAATACTTACCTATTAGTATGATTATCTTATTTACTTACTTACTTACTTTGAAATATGGTCAAAATAGCTATAACTAATGGTGCAACTCTCTTCTATTCAAGCATTAGCCGCCTTTAGCTGCACTCTGTCTCCGCCGGCCCTTTGTAATATAGCCCTGCGATTGGCCATTTTGCTTGCTTGTGGATTTTCACTCTACAAAAGTCAAGATTACTGAGCGAACAGTGGTATTTCTGTGATCTGTGTATTTAGGCGACACTTGCCGAATGGCATTGGTCTAATGTGTACAGGACCCTTTACAGCAAACATTATATCAAACAAAAAACAAGAACTTTTAGACAGAGGTTACAGACATTAGATAATTAATAACGTTTAAACATATCTCATAAAACTCCGAAACGTTACAGCTGCGTGCGAGAGATTCTAATCCTGGACCAACCGAATATGAGGACGATGTCTTTACCACTAGGCTATAACCGCTTTACAGTAGTTGACTACAATATATGCAAATTGCATTCGCCTAGCTAGCCAACTAAGTGAAGCATAAGATTATAACGACCTCTGTCAAGAACCAACAACTCGGTCTTTCTATTCGCCATTCGGTAGTCGGTACCGTTTGACCTCCTTCCTTTGTTCCAACGCTTCGTCCTTTGTTTCTTTGCCGGCTTCCATTTCCTTTAAAAAAAGTTGGCCGCAAGAGAGCACTGCGGCTTTAAATTAAAACAAAGTTTGGAAGTAGCCTTGGCCTATGACGCTTTGCAGCGACAATTTTATGGAATAGAGTCGTTATAAAAAATTCGTGCCAAGAACCTCTTATTTTTCTTTTTTAATTAATTTTTAAAAAAAAATTTTTTTTTTTTTTTTTCAATGAAGTCGGCTAACTACGCAAGTCGGCTAAATAAGCAATTAACAAGGTGTCATCTTGGTCGAAAGTGTCATCCACACCTTGTTAATTTCTAACTAAGTAAGCCTCCTTCCTTGTATAACTGTGTCTAGTTTTGCTTACAGTTTGAAAAACGTAACTACATTAGGTACAGTTTGAAAAACTTTAACGAAACGATTTTTCATTCATAACACGATTTCTCGATTTAGAGTGCTATAATAAGTAGCTAAGTATGTAAAAGTCTTGCTCGGGACAATTTAGGAATTTAAAACCGAATACGCACATCGTCTCTTTTGTAGGGAAAATATTCAGGATTCAGGCAATTTGTCACCTTCGATGCACGTCAAACTCAGTGTTGGATCCATTCATACCGAACAAAGCACGTAAAAGCATTAAACGCACAACGCACGAGGGGAAATTCATTGCGGGCATTATTCTTGAGGCGCACGTGTATGTGTACGATTTATATTGCAAGAAATTGTAAAAAGCACGTTAGCACGCGAAGCTCTGTTAGTGTGTTAGCTTTCATGCAGCTGGTCTTTTTAATAACAATTAAGTAAGTAATTTTCAACATCTAGAAACCGCATGATTGGAAATAATAATTACTAGCTGATGCCCCGCAACTTCGTCCGCGTGGTATAAGTTTTTTTTATTCCCGCGGGAAATCCTTAATTTTCCGGGATAAAAGTAGCATATGTCACTCTCCAGGTCCTCAACTATACCCATGCCAAAAATCACGTCGATCCGTTGCTCCGTTGCGGCGTGATTGAAGGACAAACAAACAAACACACTTTCGCATTTATAGTATCACTTAGTATGATTTAGTAAAAACACAAAAACTAAGTTTCAGAATAGTAATTAATACCTATGAGTATTTATTTTAAACAACTAGGTACCTAATCGGAAAAATCGGGTATAACTAGAAGACCTCGTCTTGCCCCTTTATCTACAAACTGGCGGAAATTTTATTAATTCTTGCACAAAATTAGTATGCACCATAGTATGCACCATGGAGGTGTCTGCGCAGGTGTAGGTAAGTGTAGTAGGTGACCAGATGAGCATGTGGTCTGCAATTTGGGTGGGCGTCGATCCACTGTAAGGATTATAATATAGTCATAATATTTACGCTGTGTTATTAAAGTCATATAGATTGACTGTTCGAGCGTGCTCATAGGTACCTACGGTATTTATCCAGGATAAACACAGACGCAATTTGTCTCCCTCAATTCACGTCAAACCCAGCGTTGGATCCATTCATGGGAACAATGCCACGATAAGAGAAAAACTCGTCAATTTTTAGACGGCTAGACAACCGAAATTGCGATATTTCATTGTTTGATCTATAACTATTTATGACGTTATCCTGCTGGGGCGCAAAAACGCTTAATATTCTTCAAATTAGCGTTGGTTCAATTTCCTGCATAGGTACCTGAGTAGTTATTGGTTATGCCATTATCTATTAGTTAGTAGTTTACCTTTTAGTAATTGACAGTAACTACTTAGTAAGAAACATACTAAATACACGCGTTCGTCATCGTCTGACGTCTCCAAGTAGGATAAAAATAACCATTAAATAACTAAGTAGGTATTTAAATAAGTAGTTTATTTTGTGGTAACTAATTTTTACCCTACTAATAGTTTTGTTATCGTCTCTACATAGTAGGTAGGTAAGTATGTAGTTACGTTCATTTTTAGGGTTCCGTACCAAAATGGTAAAAATGGAACCCTTATGGTGCGACTTTCTCCGTCCGTCCGTCCGTCCGTCCGTCTGTCACAGTCGATTATTTCAGTAACTATTAAAGCTATCGACATGAAATTTGGAATAGTTGTGTATAATAGTGGCCTAACATCATTAAAATAAAAAAAATCGAAAATTATTTTTAGTTTAATTAATAAAGGGGGAAAATCGGGGGTTTGAAATTTCAAAGTATGATAACTATACTGAGTGGGATATCATATGAAAGGACTATACTTCTACATTCTAAAACAGATTTTTATTTATTTTTATGAATAATAGTTTTTGATTTATCGGGCAAAAAAATACCGTCCCCCCCCCCCCCCCCCCCCTTATCTCCGAAGTTTACCAATTGAAAAATCTGAAATAATTATGGTCAATACAAGCTTATGTATATTTTACAGGAAAAATAAAACCAACGCTCTAACTAGCATAGTTTTTTTGATATTAACAATAAACCTCTACAAACAAAGTAAGTTTTGCGGTTCATTAAAAAGGGATATTTGTGTCTTGTCGGTAGCGGTACTACAGGTTTATACGGAACCCTCGGTGCGCGAGTCCGACTCGCACTTGACCGGTTGTATTTTAATTATAGTACCGGGACTTTTCCTTTAAACTATGTAAGTATATAGTTAAAGGAAATTGCCTTACTGTGAGTAAGGAATTTCCTAAATAACTATGTCTTTTGGCAGTTGGCTAATAGCCTAATACCAATTAATAAAATTAACCCGAAGTATCTTATCTTTATTGTGGTTTACCTACTATTCAGACAAGAATCATTATTTTCAATATCCAGTTTTTAAAAAGCTTAAGTACAGAAAAATCTATACAGGTAAATCTGCGAAGACATTCATTAAACTTCACACTTTCTTAGCCGTCTTAACATTTATTTTAAATACATAGGAAGTCTGGACCCGACAAGTTTGTATTTCAAAATTACTTAAATAAGTACAAAGTTTCTTAATCACAATACCTAAAGGAAGGGGTTACTTTACTTTATCGAAGTTAACGAAAATTTCCGGGAACTCCTAAGTTTGTATAATGAACCTAAGACTTGAAAGAATTTGGAATTTAGCTGTACCCATCTAACTTGTAAATTATTTGTTTGAACTAAATAGGAAGTACTTTTAACTATTTCGAATACCTAACTAAGTATGTCGCTCAAAACATAAAATAGAGAGAAATAGAGAAGAATATGAAGAGAGAGGTAAGAATATAACTATATTCTTACCTACAATCAGCAAATAAATGATTATGATTAAGTATGATTATGAAAGGATAGCGACATAGCCAAAGTACTGCTATTTATCTCATATACCTACTTATTTATTTACAGTCACGAAAAATTGCTTTGGTATAATTGAACCTGCTCAATGGGGTTTTTCGATATAATAAGTAAGTAAGTACTTGGTGGTAGAAAATAAGGCGTGATGGCTCACGACGGGGAAGTCAATTCCACAGCGCAATTGGTTCTTTGATGAAATCATACTAATATTAAGTATAAATGCGAAAGTGTGTTTGTTTGTCCTTCAATCACGCCGCAATGGATCGACGTGATTTTTGGCATTTTTATAGTTGAGTAGGTACCTGGAGAGTGACATAGGGTACTTTTTATCCCGGAAAATTAAGGAGTTCCCGCGGGAATAAAAAAAAATTAAAACACGCGGACGAAGTCGCGGGCATCGGCTAGTATGAAATATGAAAGCAGTATGAAAGAACTAGGGAACTAAGTCTCCTTCATTAACCAGAATTGAGAGTGCCAATGTATTAGCAGCTTGTAAGAAGCTTATAATTAACTAGCTTATGCCCGCGACTTCGTCCGCATGGACTTTCACAAATTTCAAATCCCCATTTTACCCCCTTATGCGTTGAATTTTCAAAAATCCTTTCTTAGCGGATGTCTACGTCATAGTAGCTATCTGCATGTTAAATTTCAGCGCGATCCGTCTAGTGGTTTGAGCTGTGCGTTGATAGATCAGTCAGTCAGTCACCTTTTCCTTTTATATATTTAGACTTTACTAAGTAGTAAGTACCTATTGGTTACTAGTGGGGCCCGGCAGACGTTGACCTTCCCTGCATCTATTCCAGCGCCACCTACCGAGTCCAATTATTGTGAATTCAAACCATCCCGGGACCCACACAAAAAAACATCAAAATCGGTCCAGCCATTTTTTAGTTTTTGCGAGACCAACGCACGACAATAATTGATTTTTATATAAAGATATTTCTACTTTCGAAAGCCTTACGACCTTTTAGTTATCATTAATCAAAGAGAAGTTACTTTAAATACCTAACAGAAAAGCAACTACTTAAGTAATTAGTAAGCAAACTATTTTACTATTTAACGTTAGGAATCTACTCAGCTAATTAAATATTTATTAGTTATCTATATAAAGCCCTGGCCGTACAGCGCGATGGAAAATGCGTTGTCAGTTGCAAAAAACGTTTTGACATTCTAATACAATACTTAATTAAGATCTGTACCAATATACTAACCATGATAGAATCGCGTGCATTAATTAATATAAAGCTGAGTAAAACGGAGTTATACTTAGATTGTTACGTAACTACTCGGGTTCGTGATATTGTGCGACTACCCGTTGTCCTAGGACGCCTAGGTGAGCGACAGTAGCGACACGACGCGACGCGTTACGACACCATAGAAAATTACAATGTTGTCTACGCGACAACGTAGGCCACGTGAAGGGTCAGCTGTCGCGTCGCGTCGTATCAAGTCGCGGTGTCGCGTTCGTCGCTCACGTAGGACAACGGGTTAGGTCGCAGCGACTTCCAGCGCCGAATCACAGCGCGTCGTTGATTTCTAGTAACTCCACCGCAAACTGCACTGTGATGTGTGTGAAAAGTAAGTAGTTAAGTATTACTGCAATTCGTCGCATGGGACGCGCAACGGCGTCAGCGCGTTAATCCAGTTCCTTGTAATATTGACAGTTGACACCGGACACGCATCGCCGCCGTCACGCGTTGTATCTGACCTGAGCTGAACCACGCTACAAAATGCCCTTTGTCGTGATGCCGTTATCTTGAACAAAGCGAGCGTCATTAGTTTTAGTTATTACCAGTAATTGCATAGTTACTCATTTCAAGTGCAATGTCAAGGCGTAAATAAACAACGGTTTAATATTAAAGCCTGGGGACACACCTCGCGACGTAAGTTAACGTGTCTCGTGTTCACGCTGTTATATGAATCAAATCTTATTCCGAACCAGTGGTAGATTCACTCGACTATTCAAAAGCACTTGTCAAAGTCTACTAGATAATTTTTTTTCTGTTTTGTATTGTGTTGCTGGTAGCGAAACAGCGACGGTAGATAACTAGATGAGGATAATACTTTAATAATTCTATCAAAACACTTTAAATCTATCTTATACATATAAGTACTTAAGTACACAATATCCAATGTACTAAACATCGCGATTTGCAGTCTTTGTCTTTCAAAAAGCAGCCAATTTATAGCTTTGCCACAAGGTGAAGGAAGCGCATCCCCCTCTCTAGGGAGAAAACTCCATTCTGTTGAAGGTTTCCCTTAGCAAACACTTTAATATAGCAACGAGCAATTCGTCCGTCGTCTATCCGAGAAAAAAGGATGCGAACAAACATGAGGCATTTGAAGAAACTCTTTCTCTACGTCGAAATGTAAAATGAGCTATTTTTAAAGAGCAAATGTTGACTTAGTTTTATGTTAAATATGCTTTTAAAACATTCGAGTATGTTCTTTCAACATGGGATAAAATCCGCTATGGTTTTTTTATATGTATTATGAAAGAAAAACTGGCTTTGTGAAATTCGGCACATTTCGATAAGTGAAATCTTTAAGTAGAGCTTATAAATAGCGTTTTGTAAGTAGTAAGAAATACTAAGAAGTGTATATATAATTAAAAAACACCTCATTCAAAACATGCTGAACAATCTAATAGGTAAGTAACTAGGGTTAGGTGACAAAGAATTTCCCGATCTCGAATCCGACGTAGTCACTAGTCAGCAAATGGGTTCCAACTTCCAATGTTCGATAGCATTAGAGAAAACATAACTTAGGCTTAGGGGGTAACGTTTTTGACAGGCCGTTAATACGAGCATTGCACCCCTGTTAGTTTGCACCCACCCCTCCATAGCACGAACGTGTATATAAGGTCCGTATCGTGCTTACCACAGATGTAGTAAACAGATACCGCGCTCGGAACACAGAAGTGCGGCCAAAATTTATTCGAGTGTGCGTGACAGCACTGTCTGAACACATGCATCAGTGTGCGTGAAATGTTGCCAGATTAATGAAAAAGTGCCAAATTAATGAAAGAAAATCTATTTGTTGGTTCTTTCTTTAGGCCTTCGATTTCAACGACATATGGTAGGAGAATAGCTTGTATCCTGGAAAAGGAGATGCGCATATTACTGTGGTGGTACGCTGGCTACTTTGGAGCTACGCTGAGTAGGTACTTTAGCGGTACGACGAATACTTCCAAGATATGCCAGTTAAATTGGTGGTACGTAGACTACTTTAGAGCTAGACCGACTACTTTAGAGGTACGCAGGCTACTTTTAAGGTACGTAGGATACTTTTAAGGTACGCCAGCTACTTTCGAGGTACGCAGGCTACTTTGGTGGTACGCAGGCTACTTTTAAGGTACGTAGGCTACTTTTAAGGTACGCCAGCTACTTTCGAGGTACGTAGGCTACTTTGGTGGTACGTAGGCTACTTTTAAAGTACGCCAGCTACTTTAGAGGTACGTACGTACCTCGTACAGCTCTTCGTACCTCGAAAGTAGCTGGCGTACCTTAAAAGTAGCCTACATACCTTAAAAGTAGCCTGCGTACCTCTAAAACAGCCGGCGTACCTCTAAAGTAGCTGGCGTACCTTAAAAGTAGCCTGCGTACCACCAAAGTAGCCTACGTACCTCCAAAGTGGCTGGCGTACCTTAAAAGTACCCTACGTACCACCAAAGTAGCCTGCGTACCTCGAAAGTCGAAAGTAGCTGGCGTACCTTAAAAGTAGCCTACGTACCTTAAAAGTAGCCTGCGTACCTCTAAAGTAGCCGGCGTACCTCTAAAGTAGCTGGCGTACCTTAAAAGTAGCCTGCGTACCACCAAAGTAGCCTACGTACCTCCAAAGTAGCTGGCGTACCTTAAAAGTACCCTACGTACCACCAAAGTAGCCTGCGTACCTCGAAAGTAGCTGGCGTACCTTAAAAGTAGCCTACGTACCTTAAAAGTAGCCTGCGTACCTCTAAAGTAGCCGGCGTACCTCTAAAGTAGCTGGCGTACCTTAAAAGTAGCCTGCGTACCACCAAAGTAGCCTACGTACCTCCAAAGTAGCCTGCGTACCATCTGCGTACCAAGCAGCTGGCGTACCTATAAATTAATCGGCGTACTTCGAAATAAGCCGGCAGCGTAGCTGTTTCACAAAAAAAAACTATCTACTAACAGCCCATTTACACCTTTAATTTAAGGGAAAATATTTGAACGTAAATTAGCAACACTGATAGATATCGTTGAGGTTTTGTGTTTCAAGTCATCAGCAATTAATTATCATGGAAAAAAAATCTAACAGAATGAAAATATAAATTTTTGCCTATGAAACGAAACATCATCTTCCTTTTTTAATTTTTGGTAACAATTTTGACAGTGTTTCAAGACACAAGACGGCATTATTTTGAGAAACTTGTCTACACACACGTCACGTCAAAACTTCTCGACGCGTCGCATCCAACTAACTGAGAATTGTATTTGCTTTTCGTTTTGTATTCGCTTTGTTGGCGCGTCTGCCGTGTTCCGAGCGCGGTATCTGGTACTACATCTGTGGTGCTTACATAATACCTTGATAATAATATACTCGCCGGATTGGAAATACTAGCCGGCAGTTATTCGTACAATAATTGTAAAAATCTAACTCGATACCATTATTTTAAAGTAACTATCACCATGTAAATATAGCAACCAGTGTTTTCTGTAATAGTTAATGGCTCTAATATCAAAACATAAACACTGCTTCTTCTGCAAAATTCTTCCGCTTAGGCTAAACTAATTAAGTACTTATTTGAGTATGTAATCTCATAAAATAAATAGAAAATTTCTGACTCTCTTATGACTGACTGAACTGACTCGTCATTGCCAAACCCAAACCCCTGAATTTTGAAATCGGAAATAGTGCTCAGAGTTGCCCTATATAATGTTGACAAGGCATTTATATATAGATTTATAGATAGATTGCGAAATTGACAAGAATAATAATATTAAGTACACGTGGAATTATGAATGTCCTCGTTTGTTTTAAGTCGGTTAAGAATTTCATACAACTCGATAAACAAAGGAGCTGATGACATTGAGGCGAAGTCTTTCAAAGCTAACCTTGTTCTAAATCTAAATAATACATAACTAAGTAATGCGTATTGGAATCGTAAGAGACCACTAGTTACAGAAATCTCGTGAGCTCGTGAAGTGCCTAGTATGCTTAATTAGGCCTTTGTTAAACTAAACGATCATGAATAATTTCTCATAGTACGAGTATATTAAGTAAGTACTAGACAATGCCCGTGACTTCGGCCGCGTGGATTAAGTTTTTTTGATTCCCGCAGGGGCGCGGGCGGCGGGATCTCTTTAATTTTTCGTGATAGCATAATTATGCCCTTTGGTACAGATATAGGTACCAAAGTTCGCCAAACCGGTTGAAAATTTGGGCCATTAAAGCGTAGCAGACAGACATACACTTTCGCATTTATAATCCATACTGATATTATAAAAATGTGAAAGTGTGTGTCTGGCTGCAACGCATTCAAGGCCCATTATTTCAACCGATTTTGATGAAATTTGGCATAGATAATTTATATCTCGGGGAAGGACATGAGCTACTTTTATCCCGGAAAATTATGGAAAGAAAATTATCCACGCGGAGCATCAATGGATTTGTGCTAAGTAGTTCGATATTGAACAAAATCTTCCGCGAAGTCGTTGCTTTGATATTTTCAGTACCTTTTATTTAGGAGTTCGCCAAAAAGATGTTCGTACAATTCCGTATAGATATTTCTTACTAGCTATTACCCGCGGCTTCGCTCGCGTGGCTCAAGGAAACAATAACTGAGTTTTATGTGAAAGATTGTCAACTTAACTGTGACTGCCTGTTTGAGACATTTCACTCAGCGCTCTGAACTCTGAACCCTGCACCCTGCACTCTAAACTCTGAACTCTATACTCTGAACTCTGCACCCTGAACTCTAAACTCTGAACTCTGAACTCTGCACTCTGAACTCTGCACTCTGAACTCTGCACTCTGAACTCTGCACTCTGAACTATGCACTCTGAACTCTGTACTCTGAACTCTGCACTCTGAACTGTGACCTCTGCACTCTGAACTCTGCACTCTGCACTCTGAACTATGCACTCTGAACTCTGTACTCTGAACTCTGCACTCTGAACTGTGACCTCTGCACTCTGAACTCTGCACTCTGAACTCTAAACTCTGCACTCTGAACTCTGAACTCTCTTAACTATGCACTCTGAACTCTGCACTCTGAACTCTGAACTCTGAACTCTGCACTCTGAAGTCTGACCTCTGCACTCTGAACTCTGCACTCTGAACTCTGCACTCTGAACTCCGCACTCTGAACTCTGCACTCTAAAGTCTGAACTCTGCATTCTGAACTCTGAACTCTGAACTCTGCACTCTGCACTCTGAACTCTAAACTCTGCACTCTGAACTCTGAACTCTGAACCCTGCACTCTGAAGTCTGAACTCTGCACTCTGGACTCTGCACTCTGAAGTCTGAACTCTGCACTCTGAACTCTGAACTCGGAACTCGGAACTTTGCACTTTGAACTCTGAACTCTGCACTCTGAATTCTGAACCCGAATATCTCTTCTATTCTATTTCTATTTTTTTTTGTCATTCTTATACTCACTATTTACCCCCCAAAAAGAAAATTTTTGTTTTTTTTTCGTCTGCAAACTAAAAAACTACTGCCTTTGTTTTAAGGTTTATATTAATTAAAAGTGATATGTAACCGTGACTGACACCATGCGTTGTTACGAAGACAAAAGGTCTTAAATATAAATTATTGGTCTTATTATTAAAGGTCTTAAATATAATTAAACTGTAATGCCTTAGTTTTACGGTTTATATTTTAATATTAGTTTTCACTTCTATCGGCAGTCCTGACTGCCAATTTTTTTTACTTTAATGAGAACAACTTCCAAGAACACTTTCGCATTTATAATATTATTTGTATGACACGATGTTACTAAGGTAGCACATGTTACTTTCCTTGTCCTAAAATAAATCTTAACGTCGGCTCACCTGAACGTGGGCTAACCTGAACGTGGGCTAACTTGAATGTCAGGTAACTTGGACGTCGGCTAACTTGAACGTCGGCTAACTTGAACGACGGCTAACCTGACCGACAACTAACCTGAACTTGTGCTAACCTGAACGTCGGCTAACCTGAACGTGGGCTAACCGGACGGGTACGATAACCTGAACGTGGGCTAACCTAAACGTCGGCTGACCTGAACGTGGGCTAACCGGAAGGTTATGATAACCTGAACGTGGGCTAATCTGAACGTGTGAACGTGGTAACGGTGAAACAAATGCAAGAAAAAGAGCATACTATCCCACAGGGACTGTTAGTTTTTCCAGGATGAAAAGTGGCCTGTGTCACTCTCCAGGTTCTCAAATATACCCATGCAAAAAATCACGTCGATCCGTTGCGCCGTTGCCACCTAATTGAAGAAAAATGCGAGAAAAAGAGCATGTTATCCCACAGGAACTGTTTGTTTTCCGGGATAAAAAGTGGCCTATGTCACTCTCCAGGTCCTCAAATATACCCATGCAAAAAATCACGTCGATCCGTTGCGCCGTTGAAGCGTGATTGAAGAAAAATGCGAGAAAAAGAGCATGTTATCCCACAGGAACTGTTTGTTTTTCCGGGATAAAAAGTAGCCTATGTCCTTCCCCGGGATGCAACCTATCCCTGTACCAAATTTCATCAAAATCGGTTGAACGGTTGGGCCGTGAAAGCGTAGCAGACAGACAGACAGACAGACAGACAGACAGACAGACAGACACACTTTCGCATTTATAATATTAGTATGGATGTTTTGACTCATGCGGTTATCGTTATGGAACCTTCCATTTCATATTTAATTTTCTTCTAGATTACTTACTAGTCTTTACCGCATAATTCGTCAATAAATAAAAGAGTTAAACGACGTTTAAAGTGAGTGTTTTCCGACTCAACCTTGTACTAAATTTGGAATGCGTAACTGAATCTCGTGACACATTTACACAACAAAAAATCTAATGATATCCTCTACAGAAGGCTTTGTTGGGACCGTTTATCTCTCTCAAACATGCTTTCACGTCAGAAACTCAATAAAATTGTAGGACGTAACTAAGTATATGTCGAATATAAGTAATATATATACTGAAACGCAATAGAAAACGAAATAGCATTTTAGGACATCAAGGCCTTTTTATTTGGCTGGTTTTGGCCGAAGTAGACGAATTTGAAGGTGAGAGTGATTAACTAGTTACTTATTATTATTTTTGTTGCCCTCGCAGTGCTATATGCGTCGTGGTCTTAACATTCTCATATTCGATGAGAATTTATACATTGGTTCAAGTCTGGTCTTGTGGGTTACCGGAAAAGGTTTTCCAAGCGATTTATCGTTGCTGGACACCGCTGGAAATCGATCAAACTAATGTTATAAGTGGGAAAGCATGTTTGTTTGTTGGTTTTTCCTTCAATCAAGCCGCAACAGACCGATGTGATTTCACGGTGATTCAGGCATCAGCTAACTAGTTTAGTATAAATTGCAAAACGCCTTACAGGCTAGCCCGTTTTCATCTGAGTGCGATCTCATAAACAGTCGTTGCAGACATTTGTAGTGGAATTTTTTTTTTTTGGGTCAAATATAGAATTTTTACTGAAATTGAAATTGAAATTTTTCGCTTCTCATGACCGGCCCCAGCGATCGTCTCTCGGCGTATTTGGCGTGATCCCTATGGTTTTGTAAAGCGGGCGAGCGTTTCATTGTAGAGGGGTAATCGGCTTACACCATATTACTTATTGGGAACCGTATTTTCCAACATGATCCTACCGTTAGTAAGTAGTTATAGTGTCCTTTGTTATGAACTATGAGCAATATTAGATTACTGCCTACTGAAGTAGCAGGTAGGTACTTACGATTAAGGTGGATTTATCTTAGACCGGGGTTTGGTGTTGGACCATCTTACTGCTGCTTTAGACCACAGACAAATAGCTCTACTACTGGTAGTTCGTGTTGGCGACCGGTCGCCAAACTGCCTAAGCCTTAAATCCTCAACCAATTGATTTTGAGTCGCGATAGTTAATATTTTGTCCACCCCTCAAATTTTATCCTGAACTTTTTTTCAAGTAAGTAGTTACTTAAGTACTTACTTAATCTGTAAAATTTATAAACAGCGATAAATTGCATTTGATGTCAAATGCAAAATTGGACAATTGGAGACATCAAATGCAAAATTATTTGAACCTCTCTGAAAAATTTACTCGATTTACTCGTACAATGAGGCCAATTCTGTATAACACAATCTTTAAACAAAACTAAAATGACAGCTTTAAATCTAGTTCTGTCCCTTTCCGCAGGGAGTATTATGAAAGGGTAAGCAATAATGCTATCATTTTACTTAGTTAAGTTTAGAGATTGGGCACTACAGAATCAGCCCCAATGTCTAATAACACAAACATATTGAAACAACGAACATATTGAAAATTGACCGCCGAACCGTCCGTCTGAGCATGAAATCCGACATTGAAACTAATGGGCATGGGGCCACGACGTCATGCAAAGTCATTTGTCTATTCTGGTGACTCATCGAAAAGCGAGGGCTGTGCCATAATTTATGAACACCAGATGACCGTGACTGACTGGACAGTTCTACATCGAAATTTGAAACAATTTGTCTTGCAAGTTATGAGTGATGTCAGATGTGTGTTGTTCTAGCAATGTTGCTTTGTATGCCAAAATATGGCGGTGTAAACTCTTGTTTGAGACAATGAGAGAGATGAGAGATGAGACCATCAATCTAGAATCTAGATCATCACTATGACAAAATAAAAATTGGCAGACTCTACAGTGGATTTGTCTGTCATGTTTTGTTCAAAATTAATTTCGCATGTTTCGTTTCGTTCCTCGTAACAATAAGTAAGAGCCAAGATGGCACAATGTCGCTAATTTGGCCACACTGTTAGGGTTAAGCCGTAAACACGATATTATGTTAATATCGCATACTTATAGTTATTCCTTGAAAAGTATTTCAACTAAACGTACCTAGAAAGCACTGAAAAAGATTTTCTGTGAAGTCTCTTGACTCGTACCGTACATACTCGTATACGTAATAAGATGTGTAGGTACTAGGTATTTACTTAACTTACTATCACAAACAGGATAAAACTGCTAACATTTACAGATAAAAAATAAGGTACTTAAGTAAGTACTTAATAATCAATGTAATTAATATTAATTACTTATAGCATGGATATATGTAAGCCCAAATAATTAACTTTAATCTATTGAGCTTATCAAATTAATCGTCAAATAGATTGCTTGATCAAATAGAACAAATCCATATATGCCATTAACGAAAAACACAATAAGAGTCGTAAAGATTATGGCGGCTTATCAGGAAACCTAACGCTTTGTAAAGAGATATACCAATAATCCTCAGCGATACCAAGGGGTTTCGCGTCCCCTTTTTCAACGTTTGCCTTCTTTCAAACTTATTGATAACTTTTTAAAATCTCAACTCTGTTTTCATAGTCGTAAGGTAAATATTTCCATGGGTTTGAAGTGAGCAAGGGTGCATTTTCAAGTGCAGGCACAATAATCCTTTATAACTAGACAGTCTTGGGCCTTACGCGGTCTTGCGTAATTTTATTTGTATCGCCTTCGGGATTTTTACCTTTGTCACTGCCTATTTTTATTATCATTGAAACTAAAAGTAGTTTATACTCAAGCATCAATGATATTTTGCTTGAGCAAATATGATAAAATTCCGCTATGAAAGTATGCGCTGATAACATTGCATTCAACCAACTAGAATATACTACCTACCAATAAAATCCAAGCCACTGCAAATTGAATCGAACAATGGGTTAGCGGAATTTTATCAGATCCACAGTATATCGTCCCTCGGGCGTAATGGCTACATAATTCGCGTCCGGCGTGCACCGCTGACGGCGTAAGACTACGGCAGAGATGGGCCGATAGTGATCGACGATAAAATGCGGGTAGTTTTATGACCTGGTAGGAACCAGTTTCCCGTTATCGCCGGCAGGGGGGCATTAAATCAGGTGCCTCTATTCTTTCAGGGGTTTTAGCCTAGAGGCGTGCTGATACGAGCTTTTGTTACGTCGGGTATTTTGAATAAAAAGATTGTTCTTTCACAAAGAGGGATTCGTTTTCAGTTTTAATACGACTTCAAAGATTGTTAATTTTTATCATCTCAATACTTATCTCAATATACTTAGGTATATTTGTTCAATAATTAAATTTGTTCAAATAAGTAGTTCCATTACTTAATAAATTGGAAGAGTCTTGTGTGTAAATAGTGACTTTTCCTACCGTCTAATCAACCATATAAGAAATATTTTATACAGTCTCGTTTACCAACTATGCTATCCATCCAAGTAAGTACTACTTAAATGGTTTGTGGTGGCGGATTGAAATATTTCCAAAATCCTTTACGAAGAGTCCGCGGTTTGCCAAGCCTTTTGATATCAGGATTCCTTTGAGATCCGAACGAAATTACAAGTATCTACCTTTGTGTCAGCGTTCACTTCGTTAAACTTACTTAAATGGAAAGTGACTTCTACTTACTATAAGAAATTAGATGAATAATGCAAGGAAACTATGCTGTACCATAGTATTATTGTTTTATAAATTTTGGCAAGTAATAAACTTAAAAACTACCGAGGTCCTAGTTATCTAAATGTAAATCTATATCTATACTTATAATAAAACTGTAACATGTCCAATTCTGTACATTGAGGATATTTTGAAAATTTTTTTTGGAGGGCACTCATTATTCGATACTGAAGCCAAATCTGTAATTTTTTTCAATTTTGTCTGTCTGTCTGTCTGTCTGTCTGTCTGTCTGTCTGTCTGTCTGTCTGTCTGTATCTTGGCCGCGCATCACGCCGAAACTACTGAATGAATTCAAACGAAACTTGGCACGATTTGAGCCCATACTACGAGGTAGGATATAGGATACTTTTTATCCCGAAATTCTACCCCCAAAGGGGTGAAATAGGGGTTGAAAGTTTGTATGAAAGTCCTTAATTTCTCAAGCTATAGCCATGAAATTTGATATATGAGCTGCGGGTTGAAAATGAAGACATACGTGTTTCACAGTTTTTGAAAATTCGACCCCCAAAAGGGTGAAATAGGGGATGAAAGTTGGTATGAAAGTCCTTCGTTTCTCAAGATGTTTTACAAGTTATATCAACGAAACTTTTTATTTTGGCTGACGGTAAAAAATAAAGAAGTACGTGTGTCACAGTTTTTCAAAATTCTACCCATAAGGGGGTGAAATAGGGGGTGAAAGTTTGTATGAAAGTCCGTCATTTCTCAAGTTATATCGATTAAACTTGGTATACAAGCTACCAGTTGAAAATGAAGAAATTAGTGTTTCACAGTTTTTGTAAATTTTACCCCCGAAGGGGTGAAATAGGGGTTGAAAGTTTGTATGAATGTCCTTCATTTCTCAAGTTATAGCCATGAAACTTGGTATATGAGCTGCGGGTTAAGTATGAAGACATACGTGTTTCACAGTTTTTCAAAATTTCACCCTCAAAGGGGTGAAATAGGGGTTGAAAGTTTGTATGAAAGTCCTTCATTTCTCAAGTTATATCGATGAAACTTGGTATACAAGCTACCGGTTAAAAATGAAGAAATATGTGTTTCACAGTTTTCGTAAATTTTACTTCCAAAGGGGTGAAATAGGGGTTGAAAGTTTGTATGAAAGTCCTTTATTTCTCAAGTTATATCCATGAAACTTGGTATATGAGCTGCGGGTTAAAAATGAAAACATACGTGTTTCATAGTTTTTCAAAATTCCACCCCCAAAGGGGTGAAATAGGGGTTGAAAGTTTGTATAAAAGTCCGTCATTTCTCAAGTTATTTCGATGAAACTTGGTATATCCACGCGGACGAAGTCGCGGGCATCAGCTATTTATACATAAAATAAGTAATTCTATCTTTCATTATTAGACTGAACTTTTATATAAACCACTTGCCACTTGCCACCTCCTCGATGTTAAATGAATTTGTGTATAATTTTTAGTCTTAGATCTGAATATTTCCTGATAAGCAAAGATAAATTATTGACAAAGACTGTCTGGCTCAATAAAAAGTACGTCGCTGCATTTATTGTAAATTTTTACGTCGTCAAAAGTAATCTTATCTCTTTACTACCCAAGTAAGTGCTAAACAAAGCTATTAAATACAGCGCCGTGTATGTAGAGAATGCAGAAAAAGTTAATTAAGAAGCTGAGGTTGGGACCGGTTGAGAGGGAGCCACCGAGGGGACTCTGATTTCACCCGGGATTATGTTAATGTTCTGATTTGAGCTGATTCATGTTCACCTAATCTTACGGGCGATGCGCTTGCAGAGTTCAAAGAACCTATTATGAGGCGAAACTGACTGACTGACATATCCATACGTATAGCTCAAACCACTAGGCCAAGTGTTTTGAGACTTTTCATGTAGGTTCTCTTCTCTGTATTATGTAGATCCATCTCTATTATCTGAGAAAAGGTTTAAATTTTTTTAATATTTTTTAATTAAAGTAATCAGACGTACTTAATTACAGTTGCAATTTATTCCACAGGGCTTTGTAAAACACGTGCTAAATATCGCAATTCGAAAGTAACTATTCTGAGAAAATAACGCTTGCCTCTAAAAGACGGAAGAGCCGAAAACACAAAAGCTTTTAATCTATTTTAGCGGCACTTTAACAGCATTCTCAGAATTAGACGGTTACTATTACAACTTTTCAGTGGTCCTACTCGTATCTTGTCGCGTCGTCGTATAGAGTTACAAATCTCTACGATATTTCACATACGGCCATTGTAAATCTTTATCCATCTGTCTTGCATCGTTTTACTTTTAAATGTGATTTGTGTTTGTTTCATAAATAATTCCAATAAAGTTCGAAATGTCATTAAGATACCCGCGACTTTTTCCATGTTGACTGGATTTTCAAAATCTCGCGAGGACTCATTGATTTACCGGAATAAAAAGTAGCCAATGTTACTCTTCAGGTCTTATAATCAGATAACTAAGTGCATCCATGCAAAAAAATCACGTCGATCCGTTGCCCAGATGCGGCATGATCGAATGACAAACAAACAAACACACTTTCACATTCATAATATAGGTATTTACTATTTAGTCAATTTTGCCCCCCTATTGTGTAAGGAAATCGTAATCGTAATCGTTTGTCAAAAAGATAATTCGACCTGTGCGCGTCAAAAAGCATGTATGAACTCCTTAAACAGTACCCCTCTTACTAATAAACGTGGAATAGCGGTGGAATAGTTATAACCTGTTTTGTCTTTGTTTGTCAACAGTAATTTGACATTCGAAGGAAAAAGACAGAACAGGTTATAACTATTCCACCGCTATTCCACGTTTATTAGTAAGGCCGTACGTGTTTATACGTTTTAAGCTGTCAAATGATTACGATTTGCTTAGACAATTGGGCCTCTGCTTGTTATATTATTATCAATCATTACTTACAGTTAACGGCTAGAAGAACGCTGATAAGATTGTAGGCATTAATCCAATTAATTAGATCGAGAAATCGATTAAGTAATAAAAAAGTCAATTTAGTATGTAAATGAAAGCTTTCCTTTTCTAAAGTCAATGTTCTTCGTAAGTAAAAAGATGGAAAAGTTGTAGAAAAAGCCGTTCCCCCTGTGAACGTGATCTATCTGAAGCCGGGAGAGACTGCATGTGGGTTTATGAACGATAAAACGTCCAGGGGCGTCTATTTATGGTGTTTTTTCTACATTATAATGGGGGACATGTGTTGATAATGTATGTAACGATGAATGGAAATTGGAATACGCTAACTATTGACACCTGTGCCGCAATAACTATGAAAAAAATCGTCGGTTACCGTACCTAATACTTTTATTCTTGGATTTCGTTTGACCATTAACTTAATTTAATTAAAGACCTATGCCTCCTTTATTCTAAAAGTAACGAGTTTTAAGATTTTAACCACTTCGTTATTACATATATCACTTTTCTTGCATCATTTTTTGTGTTAGTTACGAGATGGCTACCAGTTTTAAAGTTTTTTTTTGAATAATTTATTATTTATTTAAGTAGGTACTTAAGTAAGTAAGCTTCAAACACAACAGGTTCGAAATTTATATTTAAAACGAATTTATTACACGATCTCAATGAATAAAGACTAAGTAATTTGGATAGTCCTTTATTTTTACCCGTCACTTCA
Organism: Erebia ligea; assembly: GCA_917051295.2. Classification (NCBI taxonomy): domain Eukaryota; kingdom Metazoa; phylum Arthropoda; class Insecta; order Lepidoptera; family Nymphalidae; genus Erebia; species Erebia ligea. The sequence goes on from OU785241.1 coordinate 9,946,176, forward strand.
AGTAAAGATAACAGTTCACACATGTGTCCCTCATTACTTGTGTTAATACTGACACTCCCTTTCCCTGAGTCCCTTTACTTCTAACTTTTATTTTATTTAACTTGTTAGTTTAATGAGTGTATTTTTAGAAATCTTTATTCTCTTCGTTACACTATCAGAGTTTGCTCTAGCTTTGTAATTATTTTACCAACGGAATTTTAACTAAAAATGACGTAACTTTTAGAAAGTACATAGACTTTATGTACTTCATTATGTTTCATTAAATATTTAAATTACTTGAGTATGTAGGTACTAAACCATCATGTTGAACTTTGTTAACTATATCTATATTGCAAGAAAGTGTCCTGAAATTCAGTTTTCAATTTGTTTAAGTATGTACTTACTTTAGCTCTATTATACATTATTGTGAAAGTACCCAAGTTGTGTGCTACTGTGAATTTTTGCAAGTTTCGTTGACCGCTTCATGTCCGTATCGAATAATGTAAACTGTAGCAGTTTAAAATTCATTCTGCGTTTGAATGGTGTAAGTAATAATTATCAGAATTGTTCCAGACTGAGCTACTTACTTAGACTTAATAAAGAATCAGTTTCCAACGAGATGGCTATTGAATACGGAGTGAATAACACAAAACAATGTAATATTATCCTTTAAAAGGTCCTTGCCCGGAGCCACTTGCAAGTGATATCGAGATTCTAAATAACAAATCTCAGAGAAAGCGAAGACGAAACGAGATCAGAAGATTTCTCTGAATAAGATTGCTAGTGTCTGCATTGAAAATTGTCTTCGCAAAATTAGCTCTTTGGCTTTCGTGTTTTTTTTAATTCCGTAAATTGACATTTATAAAAGTAACAAACCATTTAAAAGCATTTTATAATTTGAATTACTTACTTGAATGAAAAAATCTGAGGAACAATAATTGAGACAGCAGGTCCCAAAAATAAGTTAAAAGAAGTTTATCACATAATGACCGGTAAACTTCGCTTAGACTTAGAGGATGGCATGGCATCGTCTGCTGCTTAGTTTTTACGTGCCGTGGGAACGAGGTCTTGCATTTACTTACTATTATAGTTCTAGCTGATTACGCAACAGAGATCTCCGAACATCTTCCTGCTTCTAATCTAGGAAGATTGAGATTCATCATTCTTAGATTGTGGTCTAGCTAATGACCATCTTTATTGTACTGAACTAGCTGATGCCCGCGACTTCGTCCGCGTGGACTAAGTTTTTTCGATTCCCGCGGGAACTCATTAATTTTCCGGGATAAAAGGTAGCCTATGTATGTATGTATGTATGTATGTATGTATATTCTTTATAGCTGATGCCCGCGACTTGGTCCGCGTGGAATAAGTTTTTCAGTTAATTTTCCAGGATAAAAAAAATTTTCAAAAAAAAATAAAAACCGACTTCAAAAATCACAAACACTAAAAAGTAAAAAATAATTTAATTTATTATGTATACACAAGAGTTAATTTAGTTCTATAATAACATTTTTTGGAGTCGGTACCAATTAGCCGCATGAACCGTCTACCTACTCTTCATTATTGTTGACGTGACTCCACATTGGCACCGACTCCAAAGAATGTTATTATAGAACTAAATTAACTCTTGTGTATACATAATAAATTAAATTATTTTTTACTTTTTAGTGTTTGTGATTTTTGAAGTCGGTTTTTATTTTTTTTTGAAAATTTTTTATTTCACAATTTTTAGTGGCCCCACTGTTTTAAAATACAGGATGTAACCAGAACGAGATATGCTATGCATGGTTAAAACATACTGTTTACAAGACTATCACACAGATCGCGAGCAATTTACTCTTATCCGTTGAAGAGTTCCATTATCTATCTTCGAAGATATTCATCAGATCTTCACCAAATTTATATGGGACCACTTCGAAAGTATACCCTTTCAAACAAAAAAAGAATTTTCAAAATCGGTCCAGGCGTCTTCGAGTAATCGGGGAACATACATAAAAAATAAAAAAATAAAAAGATTCCGACGAATTGAGAACCTCCTCCTTTTTTGAAGTCGGTTAAAAAGTAGCCTATATTACTACCCCACGGTATAATCCCCCTATAATGGTGAAACACGTACTTCTTCATATTTTAACGAAAGCCCAAATGCTGTTTCATGGCTATAACTTGAGAAATTAAGGATTTTCATACGAACTCTCAACCCCTACTTCACCCCTTCGGGGGTGGAATTTTGGATAACTGTGAAACACATATGTTTTCATTTTCAACCCGCAGCTCATATATCAAGTTTCATGGCTATAACTTGAGAAATTAAGGACTTTCATACAAACTTTCAACTCCTATTTCACCCCTTCGGGGGTAGAATTTCGGGATAAAAAGTATCCTATGTCCTACCTCGTAGTATGGGCTCAAATCGTGCCAAGTTTCGTTTGAATTCATTCAGTAGTTTCGGCGTGATGCGCGGCCAAGATACAGACAGACAGACAGACAGACAGACAGACAGACAGACAAAAATGAAAAAAATTACAGATTTGGCTTCAGTATCGAATAATGAGTGCCCTCCAAAAAAAATTTTCAAAATATCTTCAATGTACAGAATTGGACCTGTTACAGTTTTATTATAAGTATAGATAGAAGATTACTGACTGACGTACTCTGACGACCTCAAATCTTATATGAAAGATATCTGTATAACCTAGATCTCTAGCGTCCATTCCTTCAATAAGATTCCCAAAAATCTCAACCAAAGAAAGCCGGTGCGGGTCAGGCAGCATAAAAAAGTGTCAACCCGCAAGCATCCGCTACATAATAAAGAATGCCACAATATCCTGCTGTATCCGAATGTTTGTTATATATCGAGACATTCCCTCGTCGTTTGTCGGGCAGTCTCAATTGTTTTGAATTCTCCTTAATTCGGTTATAGTTTATTGTTTTGCCCTTTGAGTCGGGAGTTTTAATGGTGACCGTTAAGATTTGTAAACATCCAGCGCCAACAGCGAACGCGTCGGAAATGCCGCAGATTGTATAAGTAATATTGGTTTACGTCGAACGAACACAATATTTCCTACCAGCAGGCAGATGTGAATTAAAAAAAAAGTGTGTGTTTGTGCAATTCACACACGGCAGAAGTGAAACTTCAGACAAGTAGCCTAGGAGAAAATGAGATAAATATAACTTGTATCATTCTCTCGCAGGCTAAATCCTATTATGAATATATGTTTGTCTCTTTTTGGTGTCGCTTTTTCGTTTCATCGAATTTTCAAATCACAACGATTCTTTGGCGTCAGACACGAAACTAGCGACGGCCGAGCGACGGCGACAGCGGGGCAATGGGGTTCGAGAGCTGGCGACGAATTTCGGGAAGGTCCTTTAGGCAAGCTGAAATTGTGGAAAAATAAAATTTCGTTCATTGGCGAATCCAGGGGGTCTACTCTCTTTCTCTAAAACGAAACTTCGCAAACAAACGAACGAAATTTCGTTAACTCCTCTCCTACATAATATTATCTCTATGCTCTTCTCTATTTCGTTTTCGTACACACAGACGAAGTACGGATCCATAGAAAATTTTCGTGACCGGTTGGATTGAACGATTTTGTGTGGGTCTAATAACCGACTAATTACGTTCGTTTGCGAAGTTTCGTTTTAGAGAAAGAGAGTAGACCCCCAGTTCTGCCAGTCTGGTAGAGCGTTTGCGGTTATTTCGCTACTGCGCAGAATATAACATTGGCAACTTGATTTTTTTATCTTTAAATTTTATATTTGTAGAAATCGAAAAAATAAATCCCAGACGTTTTTGTCGGTTATAAAGTATTACCAGACTTCTTTCAAATTGTTCCCGAAATTCGTCGCCAGCTCTCCGACTAATTGCATCGCCCCGCTACCGCTACCGCTAATTTCGTGCCCGTACACTAAAGAAGTTTCACTTCACAAATAGTTGTCCTTTGTGTCAAAATAATATTTTGAGCTTAAAAATGTGTATCATTATTCAATAATCACGCACGCGGGATTGTTAGGCCAAATTCAGTTTTCCTTATAGAGCTGTTCCGCCTCGGTGGAATTACTGAAAAAATATTTTAATAACACAGTATACACATATACCCGGTCGTTCGTTTTTAGGGTTCCGTACCCAAAGGGTAAAAACGGGACCCTATTACTAAGACTCCGCTGTCTGTCTGTCTGTCTGTCTGTCTGTCTGTCTGTCTGTCTGTCTGTCTGTCTGTCTGTCTGTCTGTCTGTCTGTCTGTCTGTCTGTCTGTCTCCAGGCTGTATCTCATAAACCGTGATAGCTAGAAAGCTGAAATTTTCACAAATGATGTATTTCTGTTGCCGCTATAACAACAAATACTAAAAATTAAAAAAATATATATATTAAGGGGGGTCCCCATACAATAAACGTGTTTTTTTCGTATTTTTTTGCTCAATATTAAAAACGGTAACAGGTAGACGGTTCAAATTTTCACAGAATATTAACTTGTATATTACCTTTCAAAATAAATAATTAAATATCAATAAAGTAAATATTAAAGGGGGGCTCCCATACAACAAACGTAATTTTTAAGCAATTTTTTTTAATAAGTCATAAATCGTAAAACTTACTACAGGTTTGTACGGAACCCTCGGTGCGCGAGTCCGACTCGCACTTGGCCGGTTTTTTAAAACAGCTAAGACTGAATTTAGACTCTAAACATAGATAAGTTGATGAAATACGCAGTAAGATTCAGACAGAAAAAATAACGACTAAACGTTAGGTATTAATCCTAATGGGGTGGGGAGGCGTACAGCATGATTTAAATCCCCGCCGCCCTAGATTAAGGTAGCCTACTTAAATAACTCACGGAAACTATTCACACTATATATCTTACCCCAACACGTACCTACCTACTCGTACAAGTGCCATATTGTCGGCTTGAATTATATCTCTGACGGGATCGTATGCCGTGGTCTATTTTTGGAACACGGCAACTTTGAGAGAGTCGATTTCATATCCACTCTCATATGAAAAAATCTTAGTAAGTAACTAGGTAAGTAACTACTAAAAATGTATTAGGTAACTATATTGTTCTTAAGCGTTCTTTTAAGACGATTTAAAAAGATTGTATTTTGTACTCGACAAGTTAATGACATAATTTTCTCCTAATTATTAGTTCTACATTCAGCTAAAGCTGATGTGTTATGCATATATATATATATATATATAAATATGACCCTCATAAATAAACTAAATATAGCGTTCAATTCATTATCAAAACCAAACCAATAAGTTATTTCGGCATTGATATAAACCATTGAGATCCAACAAACATGCCCTAGACGCCGGAATTAAATTCACAAAAGTGTTGGTTATTTGTTAATTGTTACATCAATTATACAACTATGTATCATGTTTGTGTCCACGTTCTACTTTGCCTCTCTTTTAATATAATACGTTACAAAATTACGCTTTTGTTTACATAAGATAAACTCGCACACTAGTTGATTGTCGACGATCGCACGCATACTATTGTTGGCCTGAGAAAGTATGCAATTTCGCAGCGATGTGATGAGGCGCGCACTTTGTTATCAACGTTGCATAAATCATTTGACATCTGCTAAAGTATTTCATAACATTCTTAATTGCTATTTGCTTATTGTCTTACAAGTGTACCTGTATCAATTGGACAATTTCTACGTTATGTCTACTTCTCAAGATCAATTGCTAATTGATCTGAATTTAAGAAGAACACTGAAAATTTAATTTACATATATTTCAGGCAGGTAAACCCAATTTTCCTTAAATATAAAACCCAGGCCACGGGTTGAAAGCCGCTTGAAAGCCTTTCAATATGCTTCAGAATTTGGCGTTAAGATGAGGACTCACATGAACCGAACAAATTAGGTGGGTTTATCATCACAAAACAAGACGAAGAACACAACATCAGTTGTCAAGGCATTAAAAAAAAGAATTAAATGGCAAGCTGCGTTACGCTACGCAATAGATTCAAACGTAAAAGTAAATTTTTCACGAACACACGACTTCGTGGTAAATGTTAATGTAGAATTATTTACATAACACACAATGAGTACCTACCTCTGAACTGGAAAGTTGAAAGTTAAACGAGCATAATGAAAGAATTGCTTCGTTTTGCATATTTAACGATATGGTCGACGTGAAACGAACGGAACGTTTCGGTAGAAACATGCGGCCTTTGGCGGAAACTCCAGCGATTGGAACAGAAACAATCAAGGTGAATCAAACAATTTGTACGACCTCTCTAGCGCAACGGTGCGTTTAGTCGCCTTGCAAGCAGAGATTCTAATTGTATTTGGTACAAAGATAGAGATCATCCTATTACTATACAATACCAGCTGATGCCCGCGACTTCGTCCGGACCATAATCCATCTTTGTGCCAAATTTCGTTTTTTCGCGCGATTGAGTAACAAACATCCATCCATACATCCATCCAAACGTTCGCATTTATGATATTAGTATATGTATTTCAACCTAGAAATAGAAGCGATATCTGAGCTCAAAAGCGAACGCGAGACGAATAAGGATAGTTCTAATTTCCTTATGAAATACAGGAGTTGAGTTTAGTTTTAGATAATTTGGTAACTACTTCTTCTCTCCTCGCGACTTAGCTGTGAACGAAACGAAACGTTAATCAACGAATAACCACTTAAATAATTATCCAGGAATTATAACCACTAACAGAATGGTTCATCAACCATCATAATCATTTCATTCATAATAATCCTTTTTTATTTCTTTAAAGATATAAAAAAATCGGTTGGGGTTGTCTTAATTTCCATGTGATGTGTTGAAAATGAACTTCTGAAAATTCATGCAAATTGCATGCATTCAATGCTCAGAATTTAAAAAAACCTAACAATCCACAAATTGATTGTCTGTCGTAAACTCACGGTGCATGTTGTCGGTTTTACCAAATCGGCAGATTCTCGAAACCTACGAATACTTTCTATCACCTGACATGGCAACTTGGTCGGACGAAATCTCTCGGCCGTGTAAATGAGATTTAAGTTTCTGCGTTGCTTGGAGCGAAAAGCCCTTTCCTAAAACCGGTCCACTTGTTCATAACAGGTTTCATGTTTGTAACATTATTTTACTTTACTTTTATGGTTGCGTTAGTTTTTTGAAGCGTTGAACTTACCGAACAGGTTTTTAGAATGTAGGTGTGCTTTTAAATGGCTAGGGAAGCCATGAAAAATACGTGAATATGATCAGGTACAGGTTACAGGATACAGTAACTTTCATACTAATAAAGGGGTTTAGGGAATAAGAATTTAAAAAAAAATATCGTCTACTTTGACGTTACTTTTTGTCGACCTCCCTGGCGCAGTGTTGAGCGCTGTTGTCTTAACGTGCGGAGGTCCCAGATTCGATCCCCGGCAGGGTCAATTTGGGAATTTATAATTTCTGACTTTTCCCTGGTCTGGCCTGGTGGGAGGCTTCGGCCGTGGCTAGTAACCACACTACCGGCAAAGACGTGCCAAGTAATTTAACGTTCCGATACGATGCCGTGTAGAAACAATTAGGGGTATGTGTTAAATTTTAAAACTTTAAAAGCGACTCTGCCACCACCAGTTCTAAATGCAGGTATGTTTATACGGCTAAATGCGCTTTCCATGTGTAATAGATTACAATATTACAGATATTATTGATGCAAGTTAACTTCTTGTGGCTACAATATAAATTTAACAGCTTTAATGTAATTTCGAAGTCATTAATTGCAGGATGCATCAAAACCGAGCTACAAATAGCCAAGATCTTAATGATCACTAACTCATATCGTATGGCCGGTCGAGCTGTAAAATTAGAAGCAGCAATTGATATTAGTTGCGTAATTGTAGCTGCAGTTATGGTCTTTATCTACTCTACCTAGTACGTACTAGCTAGAGTATGACCGTTATGAGACGAACGGTAGAATTTCATTGGATAATATACAAAATATGTACTATATTTTAAGAATGCTGTGGTTGTAGAGTTTTGGAATCATTTTGGAATGCTTTAGAATGAAACAGTATGATTTCGATTTCATTGATTATTATTGTAAGAAGTATAAAGAGTAATAATAGGCTAGCAGATTATATTGGCATGTAGTCCAGAGGTAAGAAAATCACATTTCCAGAAGGACGTCAAATATTAATGTGAAAAGACAAAAAGTAGAGAATGACCAAAAAATAAATGGATGGATTGTGTGAAAAAGGATATTCGTAATGCGTATTCGTATTCGTAGTTCGTACATGGATAATAATTATCATACAAGCTTGTTGTATATACCATTGAATGGCCTGAATTATATTTTATTCCAATAGGTAAAACCGAATATCTCGACTATCTCTTGGATATATTCGCAATGCTCCAACATCCGCCATGTCTGTTAGGTACATGCATGGGAATATCCGTTGCTGCAATATAATCAAATGAAACAAAAACAAAGATAAAAATGTTATGTTCTTAGTACTTACGTATTGGGTATTTTACATTGTATGCATGATGCAGTATGATTGTATTTACTTTAGTTCATATTTTCTTTCTTTGATTTCAGGTAACTAAAACAATCAAGACGTCTGAGAAACTTATCTTCTTACTCCCACTCCGTAAGTAAACTAAGGAAGCTAACTATAAACAATTCAAAGTAAATAAAAGATGGATCCATAAACACCCTATTTTTCTACCGAAAGACTGAGATACTAGCTCACCACAGCTCCGAGATATTATATGCAAGTTGACTTAGGTACCTACCTACGTACCTTGTTTGACTTTATCTATAAAAACGAGATCTATTGCCTTATGATTAATTAGGTATGAAACGAACGGGACATGGAGGAAAAGAACATAAAATATTGAAGCTATCAAACACTCAAAGAATACATTATTTTGTTTTTAACATTAGACTAACAACATATGGTAATCTTTTCCACTCCACCCTGTATGTTATGTACAGCAAGCGTTAAAAAAACGAGTGCTTCGTAGTAGTGCGATTAGTTGAGTTATGATTTGATGAAACGTTTACAAAACTTGTGAATAGCAACATATTCCCATTAATACTCGTATGTGAGTATGTCTCCAGCTCATCACGGTTAAAATAAGTCAATCGTACCTAATAGAAACCAAACAATAGGGTACACGCTGCACATTTACTAGAGCGACAAATTGCGTATCTTGGTTGTAGTAATTGCCTGAGGTCGTCCGTTGACCCGTTGACAGATTAACCGTTAGTTCAGCCTCATCTCTTTCCATTCTATACGAATGATATACCTATACTGCACCTATTTGTGTTTGTTATGTAAATGACTTATTATTACGTAACATTGTACCTCATGTTACCTCTTAAACTGTTATTACGCGGTGATTTATCTAGATTGCGATTTGCGATCATCGTTATTCGTAATCGCTTTTGGCTAAGTTTATAGTTAGTAACCTTAGCTGCTACAACTGTGTTCTTCATTTATAGTTTATACCAATATAAGAACTAGTGATTGCTAAAATGATTGCGATAGTAGTCACCATAAAATGTAGCTTTCATGCTCTATGTAGTTCTAGCTCCCATAACACAGTTTTTACTTTTTTGGGAGATAGAGGCCAAATTATTAATGTGAAGCTATGTAATTTTTGCAAATAAAGAGATTTTTTTATTATTTTATTCATACTTTAGTGATAAGTTAGGATTTAGGTACAACACCGACAGTAAGCTTAATTTATTTAATAAGCTTTTTGTTGATAAAAACAAAAATGAATTACCTACTTAATTAAGTTTTATTTTTTACTAGCTGATGCCCGCGACTTCGTCCGCGTGGATCGAGGTTTTTCGGTTCCCGCTGGAACTCCTTAATTTTCCGGGATAAAAAGTAGCCTATGTGTTATTCCAGACTATAATCTATCTATGTACCAAATTTCATCCAGATCCGTTCAGCCGTTGGGGCGTGATTGAGTAACAAACATCCATACATCCATATATCCATACATCCATACATCCATACATCCATCCAAACTTTCGCATTTATAATATTTATTTGATGATTGAGTCCAATTTGACTAGGTACCTTTGACGTAAGTATAATTTGTTTACGAGTTTGCTGTGAACCTTTTAAATTGAGTCCTTGATGTCCCTCAGTTCAAAGATAAACAAATAGAAAAATGAAGACTTCTTAAAGGAGCTATGAAAATAAAGAAAATGCGCATGGCTTTACCAGCGACGCTGTTTAACTTCACAAATATAAGTATGTACCGGGACGAAGCAAGGTTTGCTACGTCTCTATACATTTTCAGCTTTTTACTTCTATCAGCTGTTTTCTACAAAGTAGATACGAAAAAACAATCATTTTTTTTAATCCACTACTAGTTAGCCCTTGACTGCGATCTCACCTGATGGTAAGTGACGATGCAGTCTTAAAGATGGCAGCGGGCTAACCTGTTAGGGGCATGGCAGTTATATTAAACCCATACCCCTATTCGGTTTCTAGTTCTACACGGCATCATACCGGAACGCTAAATCGCTTGGCGGCACGTCTTTGCCGGTAGGGTGGTAACCAGCCACGGCCGAAGCCTCCCACCGGGCCAGACCAGAGAAAATCCAGAAATTATAAATTCCCAAATTGACTCCGCTGGGGATCGAAACCGGGACCTCCGACGTTAAGACAACAGTACTCAACACTGCGCCAGCGAGGTCGTCAAATTATATTTTGTTTAACTTGTTGAATCTTACACTGATTTAAACAAAGACGTATACTAAATTGGAAAACATTAATTGAATCCAAGTAACGTTTCCACTTCATACATTTAATTTAATTCAGAGTTCGGGAATCTGTAAGGGCAAAGAAATAATTGATTAACTTGAACCCTCTCCCCACACGTTTTGAGGTCATCCCCATGACACAACCGCCTACATCATTCTTCATTAGGCACAGTCGTATATATTGCGCAATGTACTTAGAAAAATTCCTTATGTTATGTAACTTTATTTCATATACGTATTATTAAATTATTCGTCCCGAAAATAATATTACCTAATGCCTCAAGGAACTCAGGTTCTGAATCCTGACAGGATATAATATTACGTTTACAATGACTCAGATATTTACATTGCCGATGTAGAATAAACCTCCGAACTTTTTGGAAATAGCTTTATTTAGGTTATATCCCTACTTTATGACCCTCGCGTAATCGTAAAGGTGGATTTAGTTTTTTTAAAACTGGAACTGTTTGTGATTTTTTCGCGATAAAAATTAGCCTATCCCACTCTCCAGATCTTTAATTATTGTTATCCATGCAAAATAACTATAATGAATCGTGATTAAAGGAAAACACTTCAGCATTTAGAACATAAATGAAATGATTTAATAATTTCACATATTATGACAACTTGTGCCACTTGTGATAAGTCACAAGACTCTACTACCATGTGAATAGGGCAACCGCGTTCCAACCTAGAACTCATCATTGCTTTGCACTAAGCATGATTGTCGTCAAGCGCAAGCCTATCTCACAATAAAAAAATAAAAACAAACTTTTTCAATTCAAGAATTAAGGATTTCCAATGGTTCCATGTGCGCCATGTACGAGGTAAGGGGTCGTAAATAGAGCCACAAATTAAGAAACGAAAGGGCATGACGCGGTTGACTAAAGTAATAGATAGTAAATACGCTTGCTTCCTCTGATAGACGACCGCTGATGGGCATAGTTCTTTTGCCTTACAGAACACTAAATTGTATCTCTTAAGTTCAGCGACATACTCAACGTTCGTCCACTTTTTTAATATTCTCCCAAAGCTTAGGTTTCCATCGCATCTTACTTAGTTAATATCTACATTTTTAGGAGGTTGATGGTAAACTTTTAATTTAACTTTGTTTCAATTATATTTATCCCGAGCGATGGCATTATAGCAATCTTCGTCGCGCAAATTAAATGAATTACCAATGCTAGTCGTTACTCGTGCATTTTCCACTCGATTACACCCTGAGTGGTTCCCGATGAAAAATTACCGCTGAACGCAAGTCACGTCGTCTCGTCTGCATCGCTACATGGGCAGAGTTTAAAAACATAGCAACCAACATATTATTTAGAAGTGAAATTGTATTGGGCCATTTGGAGAATAGTTTATTAATAAAAGGTCACCTCCATGTTCGATTCTGCAGTCATTAATTTTCCTATCCAGTCTTTTTGCAAACTTAAATGCATTATGCAACCAATGCAATTAAAGGCTTGGACGATTATTGGATCAAGCTTCAAGTCTTATGCAAATTGGATGCATCATGTGTGCGCATAATTATTCCGATTGATTGACCCCTTTCTAATATTAGATTAACGCAGTTAAAGAGTGAATGCCGAGAAACCACTGAAACCTATGTTTTTTACCAATGCATTTTCTTTATGAATCTTTCTAATCTGAATACAAAATAAATTAGTTAAGTAATATGGAAAAAATGAAAATAGACTAACGAACTAGCTGGCTAAGAATCAATCAAAAGTATTGCAATACAACTGCAGTTTTTTTTTTTTTTTTTTTTTATCCACTACAAGCTAGCCCTTGACTGCGATCTCACCTGATGGTAAGTGATGATGCAGTCTAAGATGGTAGCGGGCTAACCTGTTAGGGGCATGGCAGTTATATTAAACCCATACCCCTATTCGGTTTAGCTTTGACATCGGTGATTATACTAAGTAATACGGAAAATTAGGTACCTATATAAAATTATCTAATACAATAAGAAAAATAGGATACAAAATGAATTAGTTATAGTTAGTTAATAATTCGTTATTAGTTCGATTTTGTATCCAATTTTTCTTTATTACTTACATTATTCAATATTAATTTATTAGATTATGTAGCATCACTAAGATATTTGTGACGAAACAATATCCTCGAAACAACAATATTATGATTGCGTCGCCGCAGCTTTATGATTTTTAAATGACCAAATTACCCACCAGAAATGAAAGTGTCAGTAAAATCAACTGTTGCGAAACAAGCTCGTTATGCGACGGCGTTAATAAAACATAGACTACGGAGCCACCGGTCCGGCAAAATGATTGGTTTGTCGACGACAATAACATAGGCCCAAACCGAGCTGGGGGCATACTTGATACTACTATCGCTTAAAGTAATATTGTTTTAATATTGTTGACGTTCGTGTTCTAGAATTAGATTCTTTATTTTAATATTTATAAAACTGTCATTTTGAAATAATACTGCTTTGAGCAATGGTAGTAACTTCCCAGCTCTGTGTTTCACTTCGGTTGGCAATTTTTTACGCTACACGTAACGTAATCGTGGACTTTCTAACGGTGTCTTTTCGAATTTCCATAACTGTTCGACACCGCTTTTAAGTATTAGATTTTGATAATTAGACAATGGGGCTGATTCTGTAGTGCACAATCTCTAAACTAAACTAAAATTAGAGCATTACAAATAATGCTAACCCTTTCATCATACTTCCTACGGAAAGGGACAGAACTAGATTTAAAGCTGCCATTTTAGTTTAGTTTAGAGATTGTGCACTACAGAATCAGCCCCACAGTCTCAATTTTTTATGTAACAAATAGCCATTACTTTTTGAAATATACATAAAATTTCAAGTTACTGTATGCCCCTAATAATTCTAAATTCATCAATGAATTTTACTTGAGTAATTTCTAGTTTCTTCTGCCAGTATTGCCTAATTAAGTAAATTCAATTGGCCTCTGTTAAAGCCTCTGTTCATTCATTGTCCTCTATCAATGAAAGTCCTAGACCTGTAAATGCATTTCGTTCCAAGGTTATAAATTGTTTGAATGAATTGGTCACAGCTCTAATGTCCAATGATAAAGTCACAGGAAATCTGCTTCCAAGAAAAGAAACTGACAAAGTATCTCTATCTCCCATGAACCAAAAACGAGATAAAGCAAACAAGCAACGCGTCGAACAATACCATCAGTTGAATGCGCGCCAAGCGTCCGTAGCCGAGCTGATAATAATTTCATGATCAATCCCGACCTCTCGCAGCGCACTCGACATTGACAGATCATCAGCCTCCTCCACATAAGTCGCAGCTAATTGCGTGATGGATGGACCGTGAGGAATTGGCTTTTGTTTGTCTTTGATTTTTCGGGTCCTGGAACGGGTTACTGTTTTGTTAACTTGTGCTAGTAACATCACGTCAATCCCGCTGTCAGACATCTACAAAGTTAAATCTCTAAAGTTTAGAGTTGTATGTTCCACGTGAAGGGGTCTATCGAAACTTGCCAGGCTTCGATCACTACATACACAAAATTAGTCCCAGAAAAGCGATTATATTTGTTTTTAGCTTTGAATGGTGACGTCAGTGGGATTCCTAAGCCTGTAAGCCTAGTTTAATGTTTAAAATCTTTATTCTTCTCTAATCTAGTTTAATGTTTAAAATCTTTATTCTTCTCTAATCTAGTTTAATGTCTAAAATCTTTAATCTTCAGGTTGCGTCATTTTCTTATCCTTTCATTAGAATCAACCTTAATCACGTAATAATGTCTTGCCCCATGTTGAAGTCGTTGGTTATCAAAATAGGAATGTGCATATGCGATAAAATTGAAAGCTTAACATTTTCAGAAATTTTACTATAGTCACGCGTATTTTGTTATAATAAAAGCAAAAAATCTTCAATTTCCGTGAAAGCCGGTTTTAGCCCAGAAAATTATGCGCGAAATGCGGCCTCCCGATAATAGGCGGGGCAAAATTAGGCCAGTGATTTAATATTTATGTTATTGGGAATTCGGGTCAATTTGTTTTGTATCTTAAATGTCGCCAGCTTGCCCCGATTATCAATTTTACTGTTTTCCTTTGACAGCGGGGAATGGATCGCCCGACTGGGATAGTTTATATTTAAATGTTTCATTTCATGTCGAGTAGCTTTTTACCACGAGTTTTGCTATTGAAATTCTCTCTTTACCAGGCCTTTGGTGCACGTGTACCGATGTAATCCTGCAAAGTTAGCGCGTTTCTTAATTTAAATCATCTAGTTAAATGGCTTTTGCCATGGTAACGGCCGACACCTGGTTTTTATTGATGGTCAGGCATCCGTCGAGGGGGACATGAAAAATTAGCATACTAATGTAAAGAGCTAGGGAGGGGGATTGTTTGTAATGAAAGCCTTTTGAGGTCAAGGCTCATTTGCAAGTCATAGTGTTCGCTTTTTTGTACCTACTCTGTGTAATGAATGAGCTAACATTTACGCTCATCTGATGTACATCACTCATCTCACTCGATGAGGTCGATTCATATAAAAAAACTCACTCACTCATCAAAATAATAATGAAGCACTTCCCGTGTACGTAGGTAGAAAGTTGGAATTTCGTAGGATGATGGGTTTCAGTGTGTAAATGAAGGGAAAATACGAAACAGGTCCAAAAGTTGAACTCAGGTTCAGTTAAAAGTAAATTAACCTGTCTGGTCTTGACAGATTTTAATTTACTTTATAAAAGTGTATTCCGGATATTCAAAGCTATATCTGGTCGTTGTTGCTAAGCTTTTGTTGGCTTGGCGAAATTTTGAATCCACATTGTTTAAAGGCCTAAAAACATTATACTAAAATTATACATCAATGCCTAAAAATGACGGAAAGCTTAAGGCGCAAGGCGAGAGTGGCTACACGAGAGGCGAAAGGCGCGGGCGAGGTGCAGGCGCGGCACCGCATCTATCATATTTCATAGAAAATCGACAGGACGCCAGGTATACAGAGGCGGCGAGGCGCGGACGCCGCTTATTTCATAGAAAATGTATGCAAGCGACGGGACACCAGGTAAACAGAGGCGGCGAGGCGCGAACGCCGCTTATTTCATAGAAAATGTATGCAAGCGACGGGACGCCAGGTATACAGAGGCGGCGAGGCGCGGACGCCGCTTATTTCATAGAAATTGTATGCAAGCGGCGGGACGCCAGGTATACAGAGGCGGCGAGGCGCGGACGTCGTGTCGCTTGGACGCCGCTTTCATACTTCCAAGGCCACACCTCCGCCGCGCCTCTGCGCCTCTCGTATAAATATCCAGCGCCTAAGTGGAAAGTGAGAAGAGGTATCGAACCGTCAACACGTTCGAGATTCATAGACTATTCATTGACATGGCCGCTCATGAATATTGATGCGACTTTCGCGATCACGTAATCCCCCTTGTCGCATCGAATTCGTTCACTGATTGGGTTTTGAGACCTTGTATTTGAATAACAGACCGTATGGCATGAACGTCTCAACGTCTCTATAATTATTATAGGAACAAGCAACAACAGATTATTGCATAACCAGCTGCGAGCTGGTATCCACGATTTTGTCAGCGTGAAATTATTTTTAAATGGCTAGATCGTAATATTCTTAATGTTTGTTTTTATAACTTTTTTTCATATCTGTATAAATAACGTCTAAAATTAGGTGTTGTGCCCTGCAAGGAAATTAAATTGAAGGAAAGGGGAAACAGAAGATGTGCTTACGCATTTCTGTTTTTTTTTTTTTTAAATTATAGCTGCTTCTAGATGTTATTTCAAGATTTCTCAATATATTATTGTATCCTACTATACTCTTTTAGCTGTTATATTGTTATAAACTCGTAGTAAGTTGCTTTCGCACTTAATTGTAAGAGGGTAACAGAACCTCGGAAGTTTCTTATGGGATCCGCTTACATAAGCGAATTCTTGAGTACGGGTGTTGCCTAATCCGAAACTACTCTCGGGAAGATCAGGGTAATGGGGAACTATGCAGCCTCTCATGAATACTAAACGGATACGTTTCCTTTGGCGCCCACGAAACTAATTTTTAACGTTAGTACATGATACATTAGATATGTTAGACATTTAATTGAATATGTCGATAGAATAATTGCGAAATTTGCTGAAGCCCACGAACATCGGCTTCACCATCACGTCAACGTTGAAGCGATCCAGCTGCTCGACGTTACGCAGTTAGTAAGGAGACTTAAAAGGACAAAACCCTTTGAGCTAGTTCTCAGGAGTGATTAGTGATTAGTGAAAGTGTAGTTTAAGTGCTGCCTTATAGAACACAAGAACATAGTGTCTTTAAATTGAATAAAGAAAGACTAAGATGCGTCAATGGACTACTTCTTAGTATATAAGATAATTATAAGTTTAGGTTAAAGTAAAATTACTCATTAGTCTAATTTTAAGGCTAGATTGTAATTTTAGTGAGTGTAGGTTGTTAGTACATGAAACATAAACAGATTTACTTCCTCGTGTGGAGCTATTTAATTGGCATTGTAGTTTTCATACCATACTTAGCATTTTAGTAATTAAGTAATTTCCATATTATACAAAATACTAATTAAATTAATTAAGTAAGTACGTACAGGTACTGAGTCCCTACATCATCTACATTAGAGGAAGAGAGACATCGTTTTACGGTTTTTTGTAACGTACTATTTTTCCAGGCCAGGGGGTCTACTCTCTTTCTCTAAAAAGAAACTTCGCAAACAAACGAACGAAATTTCGTTAACTCCTCTCCTACATAATATTATCTCTATGCTTCTCTCTATTTCGTTTTCGTACACGCAGACGAAGTACGGATCCATAGAAAATTTTCGTGACCGATTGGATTGAACGATTTTGTGTGGGTCTATTAACCGACTAATTACGTTCGTTTGCGAAGTTTCGTTTGAGAGAAAGAGAGTCCCCAGGTCCTCGCGTTTTATCGTCCCAAAAAAAACTATGTTCTAAAAAATTTACTGTCAGCTCCGACGCACGACTGGAGTTTACTCTTTACGAACGATTAAACAATATATAGATTAGTAAATGAACGCATTTTTTATATTATGAAAGAATGCTTGATACATTTACTTATTTAAGTATATTAATTATACAATTTATATTCATCAAAATACATTACATAGTCGTGGAAACATAAACAAGTGTTACCATGGAATAATAAAGTCAATAACGTAACGGGGAAAATTTTATTTTACTCCCCATAAATTTTCAAATATTATATATGCAAATCGATTCTAAAAGAGGTAAACTCCGAAAACAGACTCCATTCGACTCCGTGTGTATGAATCGGCCTTAAAAGCAAATATCGCACGGGTGCGGTGTATTAAATCCAAATATGCGGAACGTGTTCGTTCCCTTGACCTGTGTCACGGGCTCTTGAGCGGGAGGGGGTTGCGCATGATCCATTTAGTTTGCAAAATCTTTTCAATTATTTTTCCGGGCCATGTTACAACCGTCTTGAAATTTTATGACGTTCTTCGACCTTCTTAAACCACTGCCAGCCCATTTACGTCCCACTGCTGGGCACAGGCCTCCACTCTCACAGGAGAGAGGGAATTAGAGCTTAGACCCACTACGCTGCTCCAATGCGGATTGGCGGACTTTGTCGTCGTCGTTACATTATCATGTACCTAAGTGATAATAACCAGGACCGACGACTTAACGTGCTCTCCGAGGTACGGGGGTGAAACACCGCCAACTTCCTAACTCCGGGCTAGTACCTACTGGGGATATCTAGTCAGAAAAACCCAATACTTAATTATGGCCCGACCCGGGACTCGAACCCGGGACCTCGTCGGCCGCAGTCGAACATGCTAAGTGCTAACCACTAGACCAACGAGGCAGTTACCTTCTTAAAGGTCCTATTTTAATCAGTGTCACGTTTTTCTTCGTAATGTACAGGCTTGCGCAAGATAATATATTATCAACCCTAGTTAACTATTCCTTAAAATTAAGTGATGCGGTCAAAGATTTTAAATAAGACGGTACCTAGGTCTAATGACGTCAGGCGGCACAGTGCCAAACTTTCCACCTGAGTGTAATAAAATTAAGCTACATCAAATTTTGATTCACTTACTTCACTGCCTGAACGACGAATAAGACTCTTGGCCTATCATTCTGAGATTTTAAGCTGACACAAATTCTTTATTTCGCCGCATAGACGACAAAACTTCTAAGCCATCTTCATAACTTCAACGCATACTGGCTGTCCCTCTTTCATGCGCAGCTAGGATACTCTCGGATTTTAATTAAACATAGGAATAAGTAGTGTATAAGATGGGGTTGAATAAAGTTAGAAAAATAATCATTAAAACTGGTCATCAGGGATGATATCAACCAATAAATTAAAAATACAGAGCAATTGTTGGATTGAAACAAAACTTCTTAAAACTCTACGTTATAAACTTCGTCGTCGTCGTCGTCAACCGATGGACATCCACTGCTGGACATAGGTCTCCTGTAGGGTCCTCCACAAGCCAAGGTCTTGCGTTGCCTGGATCCAGCGACTCGCTTGATGTCGTCCGTCCACCGTGTAGTGGGTCTGCCGACCCACGCTTTCCAGTGCGGGGTCGCCATTCCAGCAACTTGGGACCCCAACGTCCATCGGTTCTCCGAACTATGTCCCCGCCCATTGCCACTTCAGCTCCGCAACTCTTCGGGCTATATCGGTGACTGGTTCTCCTACGGATCTCTTCATTTCTGATTTTATCACGTAGGGACACTCCCAGCATAGCCCTCTCCATCGCCCGTTGAGTGACCCTGACCCTGCTTATCAGGCCCATAGTCAGCGACCATGTCTAGGATCCGTTATGAACTTATAATATCTCAAACCAATTGTAAATTTTGGTGGGACGGTTCTGGAAATTGTGTCATGAGAACTAATTTCAATGCAGTTTCGAAAACCGGCCGACTATATCGCGAACAAACATCGAGTAGGTCCCGTTAAGTGTAACAATCGGTGTGAGTAACCTTGAGTGCAACAACGATATCGTGATTGGCAGTACAATCTCAGGTTAGATTCGCCATTCGACCTGTTTTACTTCGGACATTGAAAGTCCCTAGACTACTAGAGAATTTAAAATTATGATAAGTAAATAGGTAATTGAGGCTATTTCAGGGCTAGCTGATGCCCTCGACTTCGTCCGCGTGGATTGAGGTTTTGGTTTCCGCGGGAACTCTTTGATTTTCCGGGATAAAAAGTAGCCTGTGTGTTATTCCAGACTATAATCTATCTCTGTGCCAAATTTCATCCAGATATCCGTTCAGCCGTTCTGGCGTGATTGAGTAACAAACATCCATCCATCCATCCAAACTTTCGCATTTATAACATTAGTAAGTAAGTATAGTAAGTATAATAAACGGAAACCCTGTAGTTACTGCACTTTTCTTTTTATACGCTACAAGTTTCAATCATTTACTTTCTCACCATGGTTTGTAAGTCTGCCAATCCGCAAGTGACCAGCGTGGTTGACGATTGCCTTAAACCTTCTCATGAGAAAACATCCGTGTTTAGCAATGGGCCAGCGCGGCGATAGGTTGACAAAAGTTGTAGAGATTTTATGGTTCATTCCACTGCTTTACTATAAAATTAATTATATATTATGTTTTGTACTATTTACCTTCCCTTGATTTGGAATGCTAAGCATAAACTGATAAATGGAATGAGTTTCTAGCATACAATAGCATATGGCTACCCTAGATGCTATTATGTAATTTGTAGTGGACTAGTGGTAAAATTGCGCAACGGTCGGCCGTATCGTTCTCTATTACAGCTGCGATCATCGTTATATGTGTTATTGCACAAGTAATCAAAGCAATTTCGACCTTTTATCTAAGGAGTGGTTAGGCTGTTATTGGCAATTTGTCCTTGGAGATTAGTTACTGTTAGGTCTTTAGTGGTAGATTCAATCGACTATTCATAAGCACTTGTAAAAAGTCTATTTGAACAAAAACCTTTTGAATTGAATTGAATTTACTCTAGTATTTGATTTCCAGTGATTTTGGAATAATAGTTAGATCTTCAAGAGACTCAGACGTTGTAGTGCCATCCAAAAGACTTAATATCCAATTGGAACCATCTACAACTAGCGTCAATTGGGTATTTGACAAATAGTCAAATCCAGGTCAAATCAGCAATTTTTTTTCAAATGTCAAAACGCGTCCTAAGTATGGAATTTATATGAAATTTTAAAACGTGACGTCATTAAAGTTCGACGAACTTTAATCTTTAATCGATTGTTTAAAATTGTTATTCAACATAAAAAAATTATTGTACGTGGATATTACGACTTTTGGGTGATCATCTATTTAATAATCACTAAAAAATAATTTATTTGAATAGTAGTCAAATACCCAATTATAAAACTGGAGGCGTTGGTATGAGTAAATTCCTAATATTTAGGAGATCATCTATATAAATAAAGATCAATTGCTGAAATAGATGTTCTCGCATCACTTTAGAACGTCTGAACCAATTCTGATGGAATTTTTTGTGTGTTTAAGTTGGTCCCGGGATGCTTCATATTCACAATTGGACCTAGTAGGTGGCGTTGCAATCGGGTTCTAGATTCAAGGCAGGACAACGTCTGCCGGGCCCAGTAGTTTATAATAAATGCAGCTGTAACTTATCTGACTGGTTAATCTTAAATTAAGCCTATATGTAACGTCATAAACTAATGCTATTAATCGTTCATAATATGACGGTAACACTTCATTAGATAAGAAACTGTGACATGACTTATCTACTATCGATAGCATCTGATCTAATTAAGTGAGGAAGTCGTAATAACTATCGTCTTTTAATAATTAATCATTAAATTACTCAGATAAAGTACATAACTTCCAGTGTTACTACACTGTACACTCTACAATGCAAATATTAATAAAATGCTCAACTCTGTAGTAACTTTTCTTATCTTGGGAAGTGTTTTAAGATTTGCCAATAAAAAGTTTATATTAAGTAAGTACCTGTACCTACTGAAGACTCGTACTTGAGTATTGGAATTGGCAAGTTATATTGCTCTCTTAGCCATAACGGTTGCCCTAACCACAGACTTAGTATTTTCATCAAGGTTATTAACGATTCATGACTCTACATTACGTCTTGTTACTCGATATTTACCACTGATCTTATCACTTCCACGTAAATGAGCTAGGCAGCAGCTGACTTACATGGATTCGCGCATTTTCGTAACGGTTCCCTCGTTCGGCACCTTAAAGATTTTTTTGCGAATCTTGGACGATTATTAAACCCCAATAGTGCCTTTCTTTGCCAACTTTGTAAAGAAATTTTCTGCCAAGATTAAACAGTTATCTCCCCGGGAAGCCGTTTGTTCCAACTTATGAATTTAATACGCAAAGAAACTTCGGTATAAGCACTCCCTAAAAAGAGAGTACACACTTTTATTTGAATAACAATGTGCTGCAAAACAAGCACATTCATTTGTCTAGCCATTTTGGCAAGATTTCCATTTCAGTTGCGAGAACTAGTTTGTGTCATATCAAGTAACGTTATTACAATAATTAATTATTATTGTAAGCATTTCGTAGGTAATGAATTGTAAACTTGTTTCCCTTACCACTTCAAGGATGAAGTTAAAATTAAAAACCTTCTAGTTTATTTGCTTGGTCTTCCGTACCGCTGCATCGTATCGATTGGATAGAGGTCGTGTCGCAAGGTCGGTAAAATGTTTCTAGTTGGTACCACAACAGCCCTAAGTACTTGACTGAAATATATTAACGTCAGAACCTGCATCATCAATTTTGTAGACACGAAGCCAAAATTAATTAAAGTCGTCAAATGTTTACCAGCTGCGTTTGGAGACAACATTTACTGTTACAATACGAATAGGTTCTACACACTGACTAGATGATGTCTGCGTGGATAAGTTCTTGAATAATTCCGCGAGAACCTTGGATTCTCCGGGATAAAAAGTATCCAATATCTATCTCCGGGATCTATTTCCGGGATAAAAAGTATCCAGTATCTTCTCAGCAGAATCTGTTTTCCGAACTGGTGGAAGATTCAAAACATAACAAAAGAGACACACATGTCCCACATGTAAAAACAAATATATTGTGTATAATTAATTGACTATAATAATTAAATACCTCTTCCCCGAAATGCTATCAATCTCTGTACAAAATATTTACTTAGTAATAAACAGGATCATTTTCATATTTAAAGATAAAATAATATATTCCCATTTTTCAAGACGAACGCAAAATTAATTAAGTGCTCTAACGGTGAGCAGATGGTTTATATTGAGACTTTCAAACCGGGCTTCTCACTTTCCTTTCTTCAAGTTGCCTTTGTCTTTAGTATAGAGCCTGTTATATCGCAGTATCGATTGGACACGGGTCGTGTCACAAGGTCGCTACTCGGTAGTCGGTACCGACCACTAACATGCTGAAGTTATCGTCGGCCTTACATTTCCCTGAAGTAAAACTACAATTTCTGCTACAACTTCGAAGTTCTTGAGATTTGGGGCGTAATTTGTAAAGGTCGGGGCTGCTTATCTAAAGTGTTTTGTAACTTCGGAGTATCACGAAACTACAGATCTCGATCATGTTATCTTTTTTAGGTTTTATATTTTAGTACTAAGTATTTACTTATGTAGTGCGTATGTGTTACAAACACCTCGATGCCTAACTGATGTGTGGCAGGAAATATATCGCAAAAACACAGTCGTAATTATGCTTTATTAGCAAAACTTAAATATTAATGAACAAAATACGATTTAACATAAGATTTCTGTTGTAGGAGTCTGTAAACTGTAACGCATGAATTATAATTTTCTAATCAGTTACTGTGTAATCAGAATAAACTTTTTGGGACGATATACAATTATTATATTTCGATGACCTCCCTGGAGCAGTGTTGATCACTGTTGTCTTAACGTGCGGATACGATTCCCGGCAGGGCCAATTGAGGAATTAATAATTTCTGGATTTTACCCTGGTCTGGCCTGGTGGGTGGCTACGCCCATGGCTAGTTACCACCCTATTGGCAACGATTTAGCGTTCCGGTAAGATGCCTTGTAGAAACCGAATAGGGCTATGGGTTTAATATAACTTCCATGCCTCTAACAGGTTTGTCCGCTACCATCTTGCCGCGTCCTCACGCTTGGCACTTGCCGCAAACTCCAAACCTCTACAAACGTTTGGCTTGATTTTGGGAATCAAACTCCGCCATCCACACGCTTGCGAGCGCGTTAGTATGTTCTGAACAGGCAAGCATGACGGACGTCGAGCTTGTGTCGGCTTTAACATTCGGCTTAAGTTATTTTTATTATAAAAAGGAGAAACTAAATAAAAGAAAACGAAAAATACGACAAAAAAGATGGTGGATGTTAAAAATTCATAGAAACCTTCTAACTAACGTTGATTAGAGGTATTTTATGATTTCATGTGTGTATTTAATTCAATGTATTATTCTTGTACCAGCTGGGTGCCCGAGCTTTGCTCGGTATTTTTTTTTTTTTACTTTTTCTAAGAATTAATCTTAGCTAGATCGATTTATCGCCCCCGAAACCTCCTGCATACTAAATTTCATGAAAATCGTTGGAGCCGTTTCCGAGATTCAGATTATAACTCATTTTTTACACACGTCACACAGACGTCTGTTCGCCGCCAGTGCACGAACGCGACTGAGGTCCGCGCAAACGTGTGGACTCGTCGCAAGCGCTTGCGGCAAATTCCCTTTGATTTGTGAACAAAAAACCTACACTCGCCGGATCGGCTACAAGCGCTTGCAAACCTACACAAACCAAGTCAAACACTCTATCCACACGTTTGAATTTGTGATGGTTTGTTGAGGTTTGCCAAGCGTGTGGACGCGGCATTAGACTGCATCATCAATTACCATCAGGTGAGATCGCAGTCAAAGGCTAACTTGTAGTGGATAAAAAAAATTATGTTAACTCCCCCGTACACAAAAAACATTTAATCAATGCACTCGCGATTTTGCCTCAATAAATTAATATTTACTTACTTAATATCAATCAAAGCAGACGCACAAAAGTTTAACCATCGTTAATTGAATTCGAGCGTAATGAGAGAGTATTGATGCATAATACCAATTAACAAATAAATATTATTCGGGAACCAGCCGGGTTGAATAAACATTTTGTAATTTTCATTGTATTTTCATAGTCTGAACAATCAGGAACGATTGTTTGCCTAAAAACTTTTGCCAATTTCCATTTGAATTGGTTCTCATGTGGATTGAACTGGTAGGGGTGTAGACGTTGAGTATAATACTTAAGTGCGTAATTCTGGAATCTGGATGGAATCGACTGGATGGTCGAATGTCTATCACTAAATGTTTTCTTGCAGTTTTGAACTTTTGACTTAAGGTCAAAAGTTCAAAACGGACTTTGGTAAACCTGAAAAAATGTTAGAGAATTTCTTTGATGGTTTCGTTGCAATGAACATTTCAGGTTTACAGGTTTTATTTGTTTCGAAAACCTTGGAATTTCAGAACGACCGTTTGTCGAACTCAGGGGTCATTTGGCGATGAAAATAAAAATGTTTGTAGTTAACAATCAATGAAAAACAGAAGTTCTGTATTTTAGCCCACGGATTAATGAAATATTAAAAGCAATAATACCACAAAAATACCTAAAAAGTGAAAAGTAGGATCTTTAGTAATTTTAGGACACAAAAATAATATATTCGACTTTTCCGCGTAATTGAATTCTTACTTTTACCTACTATGTCATACTATGTATCATTGCAATGCATCCTAATAAAAAATCATCACTAAGTAATTACTTAGGCACTTAAATATTTACAAAACTTCAAACGATATCTTTTACTTAGTTTAATTGTTTCAAGAATCTAGATCCTGTTTCTGAAGTCTGCAAAATGATCTCCGATTGCATAATGTTAATTGTTCTGATTTCCATTTACACAAACTGTTATCCAATCTACAGATGTTTTACAAACAATGAGAAAATCCATTAAAGCAGTGCTAATTGGATACATTGAGCTATTTACATTTCAAAAAAAACTTAAGTATATATTATGTATACTTAATGTAATGTTTCGACATCAAGTTTTGTTTCAAATTTGCACAACGCTGATAGATGAGTTTCAATTATTTAATGTCTATCTAGACTTGTCAAAAAGTGGCAGCATCACAAAATGTTATTAGTGTTATTAAGTCATTTTTAGTAGTTATAGTAGGTACCTATAATATGTGCAAGACGGCCTTAATATGCCGTAATATTAAAAAGTATTTTAACAGGCTAAGAAAATAATATACTTAATATTTACAGTTCTCGAAATCTTTTTAATATCCTATCATACTAATATTATAAATGCGAAAGTGTGTTTGTTTGTTGGTTTGTCCTTCAATCACGCCGCTACGGTGCAACGGATCGACGTGATTTTTGGCATGGGTAAGTGTAGTTGAGGACCTGGAGAGTGACATAGGCTACTTTTTATCCCGGAAAATTTAGGAGTTCCCGTGGGAATTAAAAAAAACTTAAACCACGCGGACGGAGTCGCGGGCATCAGCTAGTAAATGAATAACTAAATACATATGTGAGTTTAGAAAACGTGGCTCAAAACTCCTTCAACTTTAAACTTATATTGTAGGAGATAACTGCACTTTTGGTAACCATCGCCAGAAAGGCTGATTCAGTGTTAGGTGGATGTAGTGCTCTCCACTGATCACAAAAAATACAGTCTGCCTGCATGTGGATGGGTCTTTCGCTAGTTATGGCCGTTCAAAGACGGTTTATTGTTACCAAAAATGAACGATACTTAGAAAAGCTGATTCTTGTACAGTATTAAAGTATGCACAGTACCTATGTAAACAGCATAAAAACTGACGCATGTGGATGGGCCTTTAAATTTTTACAGCAATCAACGGGACGACATAATAATTGCTAATATTTTTTTACAGGAACGCATAGTAAGTATAGCTTATAACGTCTTTGAGAGGTGATATCTAGTAAATCTGTTGTTGTTACATAGGTACTGTGCAAACTTTAATACTGTACAAGAATCAGCTTTTCTAATTATCGTTCATTTTTGGTAACAATAAACCGTATTTGAACGGCCATAACTAGCGAAAGACCCATCCACATGCAGGCAGACTGTATTTTTTGTGATCAATGGAGAGCACTACATCCACCTAACACTGAATCAGCCTTTCTGGCGATGATTACCAAAAGTGCAGTTATCTCTTAGTTTATTATATTCATAAGCAAATACAACAACGCGGACTAACCTTTGAATGTTGTCTTTCAATTCGAATTCGTGAGTGACAGTATCGTGGGCTATACAATAAAATACCCACTTTATTTGGCAACGTTTGGTAAAAAATCGTTTTAAGACCTTGTACCTAGTCTTTGTTCTCCCGATCGCGTTATGGTTGCGTAATAGTTTATGACAATCTAATTCCTGCGACTCTTTCGCATGGATATTAGGTTTAGATAAAGATAGATTTGGAATTTTATAAAATTCTTCTACATTTCAGTTATAATCTACATGCAAAGGTTCACTCGCAAATTACCGCTAGATCTAGCGATTGAGGCTGTAATTTCTCAAACTGAATGTCACTCTTTCAGTTTCTCCTTTACTAAAAATAATACAATAACTACTTTACAATAGATCCCGCCACTTTGTGTTATGTATTTTGTAAAATACCTTTACCTTGCAGTTGATATATGAATATCAGACTTCCTGCTAGTATTTTATAATATGTTGAATTGAGTTATGCAAATAGTTTGTTTGCAATACACACATGGCAATAATAAACACATAAATATTATGTGACAGATCGTTTAGTAGCAAAATGATATGATTTAGTTTGAACGACCGTCTACGATCTACAACTTCATAAAGGCATGGGCATACACCACGCGACGGAAAACGTACGACAGGACGTCCTAAAAGCACGTGTACTGATTTGTAATAAAAGGGATTGTATGGAGAACGATGGGAGAACGACACTGCAGAGTGCAGACCCTGACGGCAATAGCGCACGACTTCAGCAATGGCGTTTTTTAAAAATTGAGAATACATTTCAATTTCCAAGATCCTTGTACAGAGGCCACCAAACGACTTGAGCAAAAAAAGAATAAAAATTAGCCACAGTTAAACAAGAAGGGACTGATCAATAAATTGCGTGCTCCCACGCGGTAGAAATCTCCTTCGGTCTGCCAATGAGACTTTAATGGTCATAATTGGACGGGACAACTGCAACTTTTAGGAGCCGCGTTGATTTTTTTCAGTCGTGCGTCGCTGCTGCCAGTTGCCACGCACTATGTCTGTCCAGGTCTTAATATAATGCCTGCTGTGATAACATCTCTTATTACGCGATGTGATTTGTAGCGATATAAATCATCACGCACATTAGTTATTTTAGACATCCAACATGTCGTTTCTCAAATGAGTACATAATATTAACCTTGATAACATCTTGTCCAAGCTTACGGGCGTTAAAGACGCGACTCTATCATAATAACATTATAAGTGCGAAAGTGAGTTTGTTAGTTGGTTTGTCGATCACGTGATCGACGTGATTTTGCATGGGTATAGTTAAGGACCTGGAGAGTCTTTAGAGCTACTTTTTATCCCGGATAATTAAAGAATACCCGCGGGAATAAAAAAAACAGTACAGAATAAATTATTATTATCTACAATCAGTACAGACTAGAACAAGATACTTATTGCTTGAATAAGCAAATTTGTTAGTAATGCATGTAGGGCTGACTATTGAAGTTTTTAGTGTAAATGGCGTCGTTTCGACTTGTAGAAGTTAACTTCTGGACATCGATCTATTGTAAGAATCCCCACAGTAGGTATCTACAATCTACATCTTGTGCAAGCAACACAAGCTGCCCTCAGCTACACGCTTTCTTATTCAAGCACCATGGGCATTAGGCTGTATCACCACTTGCAAGCAGGTCTGATTGCAGCCAAGCGCTAGCCTATTATATATGTATTTTTAAAAAAATGGCAGTCATAGGAACTGCCGATAGAAGTGAAAACGAATATCGTCATATCGTAACAACGCGAGCATGTCGGCGCGGAGCATGTCGCATGACGGTGACGCGAATCCACAAGTTTACGCACTACCAAAAAGTGCTCGACGCGGCTAAAGAAGTTTTCACTTCAAAAATGGGACCGTAATGTATATAACTATATAAGTTCTTCGAAGTATGCCCCTAGTTAGTTCAGCATCACGACTCGTTGAGCTGTGTTATATTCTATTGCAGTCCTAACACGATTTCCTCATTTCTGAGTTTGTCGATATGTAGACCATTATGACATAATTTAAGCAATGTTGATGACCTTGAATTAATTTAAAATTCCTAGCAAGCATGCTGAATTTGCATAAAAGTTAGATCCTGTATTACCTACTACATATACCTACATATATCTGATATTATGTATATATATTAGTATCTAATATGTATATATATTAGATACCATAGAATCAATATAATTGCCAGTAAATACCGTTTGTGTTCCAAATGAAATCCGATTATGAAATGAACCTTGTCACGTATTAAATTCATCTATTTAATAAAACTTCACTAGATATAGTTTTTATCGTACCACAGCAGGGACATTTTCAGAATACGGATAGGTACACGAGCGACCTCTTTCGAAAATAGGTCACAGTGTCACTATACAGGTTCGCTTTGTTTGCGGATTGATCCGCAGACTTGTCGAGTGGTTTTGCTCTACCTTTTGGGTGATCTTTATAAAAGTTTGAAACTAAATTATAACCAGCAAAGCTTTTGTGTTATTTTTTTTATTAAGAATTTGTAGTAACTCTAAGATGAATGTAATTATACAAGCTTTCGAATAAATAAAGAGTTTAATAAATTAAGAATAAAGTTCATTACAAAGGAAGCTCTGATTTGATTGACTGGGTAGAAAGAAGCATAAAACAAGTAATATCATTGATTGATTCTGTACAATATTTCAAACGTAACCATATATTTCTACGCTTTCGGATGAGTTGGCAATATGATTTGAAAAACGAAATTGGATGAAAATGGAAATTGTTCATGAAATATAATAACAACAAATGGAAAATTTCTGTAACACCATCACAACAATATCATTCTCAGTAGTAGTTAGCGAGCGGAAATGATGGCCTACGATCGAATGCTGGGAGCCGTTTCGACGTAACAACGAGATTTCGGGCAATCCGATAGTTTTGATTGCTTTTAGCCGAAGAGTAAGATCACACTAGGGAAATGTCGCTCGATAAAATGGGGTACATGCAACTTCACTTGCATTAAACGTGTGAAGATAAACATCGTAAAGAAACCGCCTGAGGTACCCGTACGCCCTAATGTTATCAAAGGTTAAAGTCTACCAATATTACTACTAGATTGATGCCTGCGACTTCCGTCCGCGTGGATTAAGTTTTTTGATTCCCGCGGGAACTCTAATTTTCCGGGATAATAAGTAGGTCTTGGTCTGAATGTCCTTCCCTGGGATACAACCTATCCCTGTACCAAATTTCATCAAAATCGGTTGAACAGATGGACTTTGAAAGCGTAGCAGACAGACAGACAGGTAGACTTTCGCAATAGTATGGATATGTTAGCTAGTGTAGTCGACTGTGGCCTACACTCTACAGCCTTTTTATGAGCAGACTAGTGCTCAGTAAGTAGTCTACCGATAAACAGTGGCGTGTAGTTCATAGAGGCACAAAAGCACTGCTTACCCAAAAAGATATGGGATGATGCTCATTTTCCATCATAACAGCTAGTATTAGGTATTCTGCCTAACTAATGCCTACCCTAGCTTCAAAACCTGTGCATGCCACTGCGGCGATGAATGATGGATTGTAATAATTATGATGATGCCGTGGCCCGTGACATCGTGCATTTGTCGGTAGAGCAACAAAAAATCCCTAGTGTGATTGCACGCGAACATTTCACTGTTTATTTTCTTTTGTTTCGCCAATTCTTTATTATTTTTATCATAGCTAATAAATACCTACCTCCTATATATTTTATTGTATACAGACAACAAAAACAGATAAGTATTTTCGTTGTCGCCGTACAACTTTCATAAATATTGGTTTCGTATCCGAGATAATCTTCAATTTTCTTTGATGTCAGACTTAAACGGAACATCGGCGAACGAGTTCACGGAAATGTTAACTAAAAGGAGAGCTTCTACAGTTATTAATAGAACGAAACCAAAACAATTTTAGCCTTGTTCCGTATGTAAAGGCATCATATGAAATATTATTGCAATGATTTTATTAGGTCATCTTTTAAGAAGCAGATAAAAAAGCTAGGAAATGTTTTGTTTCGGTTGATCCAATGAAACCGGATAGAAATCAGAGAGATCAGATACTTTTCTAAGTTTATCTTCAACTTCTTGTCTTAACTGGGGCAGCTGCAGCGGCATACAAGATTACGGAAACATAATATAACTATAAGAGGCGATGTTTAGTTAACGGTTATTGGTACTAGTCTAAAAGCGTTCTGATGTTAATAGTTACTTTGTGTCGTTGTTATTATTAGAATTGAGTTTTCATGTGTTAAGAGGATCAGGAGAATATTGCTTATGTTAAAGTTATTAGCGTCTAAATATCCGTATTTTTGACCTAAAATCTTCCTCGAGTATTTTAATTTTTTAAAAACTAAAATAAACTACTTAAAATACTAAAAAAATAAAACGTACGAGCCTTGATTAAGGTGTAAAGGGGGGGGGGGGGGGTAAAAACGTTATCACCCGAAACAATTTTTCAAGAATAAAATGTAGGCATGTCTCTCTATCGCACGATACGGAGAAGGCAGCGAAGCGTTGTGCAACAGATAGCATTATTGAAAATACCTACTCGCGTCGCGTTTCGTCACTAGACGATCCTCTTAAGATATCGAAGCCAGTGGGTCAATGAGGCTGTTCATACCTACATAGTTAATAGCTTGTCGTAGTTTCAAGTTGTTAGTTTTCATTTGATTTGATATCAGATACTAAATATTTTGAGTGAGAACAGTTTTTATGTATCGGGCTATCAATGTTCAGTTGCTAGTAAAATAGTAGATTGTATTATAAGGGAGCAAAATAATATTTTTACGGCGAGGGCGCTTTTTTGAATCCAGAACGAAGTGAGGGATTCTAGAGTAGAATCCTGAGCGTAGCGAGGGATTCTTTAGTAGAATCCTGAACGAAGCGAGGGATTCAAAGTACGTCGCCCGAGCCAAAAATATATTTGCGCCCGAATGATACACTCTACTTTTCATCACCCTGTATGAGAAAATTTGGTTCCCGCGGGAACTCTTTAATTTCCCGGGATAAAAAGCATATGTGCTATTTCCAGACTATAATCTTTTTTTTTTTTTTTGAAATCTATCTCTGTGCCAAATTTTATCCAGATCCGTTCAGCCGTTCGGGCGTAATTAAGTAACACTCATCCATACCACCATACATCCACACATCCATCCAAACTTTCGCCTTTATAATAATATTTATTTAATTATAATTTTTTTTTTTTTTTTTTTTTTTTTTTTTTTTTTTTTTTTTTTTTTTTTTTTTTTAAATATATATCCATATAGCCCTTTCGTTAGTTAAAATTCAGAAATTATAAATTCCTAAATTGACCCTGCCGGGGATCGAACCCTGGACCTCCGCACGTTAAGACGGCAGCGCTCAACACTGCGCCACGGAGGTCGTCAATTTGCGTTGGCGCTGAACACTAAGATGTTCCAAATTCAATAAGTGCGCGGCAAAGATAATTGCGGCGCACTTACGAGTATAAAGAGGATTAAAAACTCATTCCTGCCCGCTAAAAGTTTCTTATAGAAAACACCACCTTTGGGCGCACATAAAGGCGAACCAAGTCGTCCTTTTCGAATACATGGGATGAAAATCTCATTTGCTGTCCTGCTTAGGGAAATGGGATCTACAATAAGCTTCGTAAGGGCGTACATCTAATTGTGAGGTGTAAATACGCCTAAAATACGTGGCTGTAATAACTAATAACTCAGTCGTTAACCTCGGTAAGATTAAGGGAGCTCTATAGAATGGATATTTTTGTTTGACAGCTATAATAATTGACCGAGCGAAGCGAAGGTCTCTGAGTCTACTTGAGTGAATTTGCACTTGTCCGTCCGTCCGTCCGTCCGTCCGTCCGTCCGTCTGTCAGAGCCTTATAACTTCTGAATTACTGAACGTAATTACTTCAAATTTAAATATAATATGTAAACCGATGGCCTCCCGCTAAATATGGCTTAAAAAGTTATAAAAATCTTTATTTCAGGGGGGCTCTCATAGAAGCGAATGCGAAGTAAAATATTTTTAGGGTTCCGTAGCCAAATTTGGCAAAACGGAACCCTTATAGATTCGTCATGTCTGTCTGTCTGTCTGTCTGTCCGTCCGTCCGTATGTCACAGCCACTTTTTTCCGAAACTATAAGAACTATACTGTTGAAACTTGGTAAGTAGATGTATTCTGTGAACCGCATTAAGATTTTCACACAAAAATAGAAAAAAAAACAATAAATTTTGGGGGTCCCCATACTTAGAACTGAAACTCAAAAATTTTTTTTTCATCAAACCCATATGTGTGGGGTATCTATGGATAGGTCTTCAAAAATGATATTTAAAACTTACTACAGGTGTGTACGGAACGGAACCCTCGGTGCGCGACTCCGACTCGCACTTGGCCGGTTTTTTATAGCGTTACATAGGGTTGCGGTATATCAAGATAATTAGGAATAGAGTCCAAAAATATTTATTTTATAATTTTTTCCCCTAAAATTGACGAAATTTGGGGGGGCTTTCAAAGTGGCGATTTTCTAACGTCCAAAGCTGACCTCAGAACTGTCAATTTTCTGAAAGGCTGAGCCTGAAACTTATCAATTATTTTAGTTATATCCTGTACATGAACAACAAATACTAAAATTAGATAAATATTATAAAGAAACGAAATTTTTATTATTATATTTTATTTTTATTAAAAATTAAATTTTTATTTAATTTTTAATGTGCTTCAGTATTATTAACAGAACTTCACAATTATGTCAATAGATGGCGCTCTGTACAAGTTTATGGATACCGCGAAGTCTCAGTTCGGGGCGAACCACTAGTTTACAACAAAAGACAATCTTTCTCTGTTTTTAAATTTCTTGCAATTCCTTTATTCCAAACTTACGTGTAATTCAATTTTACATGTAATTACCTACCTATTCCACTTGTAATTCAATTTCCATTTTTTTTTCAACGATTTTTATTCAAATATCTTCTAGGCAAGCGCGTTACAACCTAGACCTCATCATTGCTTTGCACTAGGCATGATTGTCATGTCAAGCGCGAGCCGGTCTCGCAATAAAAAATAAAATAAAAATAAATAAAAACCTTTTAAAGTGCTTTGAATCCTGAGATATATTTACCTTTTATTAAATTGTATCTTTCTGTTCCAGGTACGGAAATATGTCGGATATCGCTTCATTGCTAAGACGGTATGGCGCTTGTTATTGTTAATGAATACTAATGCCTCCTAAAAAGGAAATCATGATGCCTTTTATCGCCGAACAAGCGTTATGAGGAAACGTTTTGCTGCTAAGCGGGCCTCAGAATAAGTTATGAGCGAACTATTTATGCAAATGAGGATAATGATCTTTTGTCAATTGTCACTTTGATTCCATGTCATGAATGTTTCATTTAATAATAATTAATTGTTTATGACCATATTAATTGTGCATCATGCTTTTGTTCAACTTCTTTGCTTTCACACGCTTCTATTCAAAGAATTGAGTGTAAAAAAAGACAAAGTTACATATTCTCTCCTTCTCAAAATTACTTGTTTTTTACCGGTTAGCTCTATGTTAGAAACGAGTAGATTTCTAGATGTTAGTTATTTGTTTTTTCAATCTCTTTTCTCTACTCACAGTTGTCGAATTCTTATGTTTCGCTGTGAATTTAATGTTTAACTGATTAGCGGTGACTCTACTGGTGTTAGGTGGCAATAGTATCTAGACGTGGCCGAAGTTTCATTATTTATTCAGGTTAACAAAATTAAATTTTAAAATAACCGCACATACCTAGATATCATAATAATCCGAATAGTAGTGATTTTTACAAACATGCAGATAACATTATGAATAAGTAAGGAGGAAGTTTTGTAAATAAACTCGATCAGGTAGAGTGAGGTTCGGGTGGAATTAGTTAGAAGGCCTAAACCACCTCAGTGGCCACCCGAGCATATATTAAGGGACTTGGCAATCCTCTTAAAATCGATATGAGCAAACAACCTACCTCCAAAATACATATTAGGAAGTATTGTATACCACTGAGGCATAGTCACAGAATATGGTATAGAATTTATTGTTCCAATGTACTTGCATCCTGTTTACACCGTCCAGTTTTTAATTACTACGGGGATTGCGGTCGCCTGCGGTTCTTTACCGCGGTTACACAAACGTGTCCCCCGCTTATTATATCTACCCCTGTACTAATAACGACCAGATTATTTACCTGTAGCTACGTTTATAAGTATGGTTTTTATCAAATAAATATTATAAATGCGAAAGTTTGGATGGATGTATAGATGTGTGGATGTGTGTAGGGGAGACCGGGGATGGTTGCCAATAGGGGCAGGTAGACTAAGTAACAATAACTCGCCACTATCACGTGTTTTTCATCAACTAATCACGAGTGACGATGCCTCCCCGCGACCCGCTAACTTGTGCGAAGTGAGCCGCCGCAGTCACGCGGCGTTCTTGAGAGGCATCACATTTTGTATTTTTGGTCTCGGTAAGTAACTTTTTTCGTTCGTACTTTTTTTGTTATTGTGTTTATGGATCTGTTAGAAACAATGTTGTTGTTATGCCTAATGTGAATATGATAGTTTTGTTCTATATTACACAGTATTGCTTCCATGTAAGTGCCAGATTTTGCATATGTTACGCAGGTAAAATTCAAAATGGCGTCAGGGGTTGGTTGACCAATTTTTTTCGGGGTAGGTAGACTTATTAGTCAACCAACACCTTTAAAATAAGTATAAAATTTTATACTTATTTTAAAGAATTGTGTGGGCTAATGGTTAATGTGCATCATCAATGTAAACACTATTATGGTATTCTCTCACATACTAAATTACAGTAGTATTTTTACAGAAAATGAGGACGTTCATAAGAAAATCTGAAAGGGGTGATGTACCAAAAGATATCCTAGAAGGGCTTTCAACGCAGTAATCTTCGATAATAATAGCATAAACGCCACATCAAAGAAATATCATATTCCATACAAAACGTTGCATCGTAATATAACTAAACTTAAACAAAAGCTAGAAAGTAATTCGAACCTCAGGAGAGCAGATTTGACCCTGGACACGGCGCGGCGGGGTACATAAAAATAAAAGTTTATGATAATCACTAATTCAAAGATGATAATATTTTGTTAGTAGATATATATACTTTAAAACTCTAATAAGAGACTGATTGTTCTATTTTCATCATTAAGTTAATTTTTAGAAAAGAAGTTTTCTGTTTTAATTGTTTATCTATACTTTATAATAATAGATACTCACAAGTTTATGTATGTTAAATAATATTTGCATAAAATCAATTTGATCTGTGATTAGCGATTTATTAGAATAATTACAATTAAGTTTGAAACAGAAAGTACAAAAATTAATCATACCTACTTATTGTTAATTTAAGTTTTTTTTTAATTGTTTAAAAAGTGACTGTTACCTTTAGTAAGTTTCTTTATTAACCGAGAATGGATCTCAAATTTAAGTTTGTTTATAATTAAATAAAAAGTTTCTATCATTTAGTACATTTTAATGTTTTATTTTATACTTATCCTCTTTATTTACACTAATTACTGCTTAGGTCAACCTATCCCATGCTTATGGTCAACTTACCCCGGATATGGGGTAGGTTGACCAAGCGTCAGGGGTTTAGAAAATCGACTAAATAAGTATTATAATGAAAAATATAAAGGTTATAGATTAGTATTTTAGGTACCTGAATAGTTCTTCTATCTGTATCTACTGTTGTTTTTGTTATATTAAGTTAAGGTGCCTTATACGGATTTCATGATGTGTCATCCTTTTCCAGGTACACTTTAAAGAATCGGGAGTCACAGCTGTGGGGATGTCATGGTATCAAATTAAAGGTCATTTCTTCATCTCTCGTTTGACCTTATAAAAATGCACACTCCAATACAAATTTTCTGCATAAATACGTTTCTCCGAACGCAAGATCTGCTGAAAATGACGAAAAATGGGGTCCGGATAGGTACCCATAAAGCTAGATCCGCTGCATATTTTAACTTGAATATTAACAATAAAGTGGGGCTTATATAGTCCTCTATCCATGGTGCAAAGCATTAAGCATACAAATAAATATGTTTATAGTTTATGTGGCAAAAAAAAAATGTTTCATACATTTTTCTATGAAAAGAAGCCGAGCGCTAGGCGTTTGGCGCTCAGTACGCGCTGAGACGCGCTCGTGGACGGGTGGGTGTATCGCTTTTTTGCACGAAATTTATTACGACAAAATGAACACCGTGTTGTGTTCTGCCATAGAGATATAATATTCTCTATGTGTACTGCGCTTAGAAAAACTTGATACCGACATCCACAAAGAAGGAAGTTCTCAAGTGTAGGCGTATTTTTTTTACCCGATTACGGCAAAGCCACAAGGAAAGGGTATGTTAGGAATATATATGTATGTATGCATGTATGTATGTATGTATTAAAAAAAAGTGAGCGCCATTTTGAAATTCTTTGTTATCGTACCGATTTCGTTCAAAATCGATATCTGGGGTTCCCTGGGATCACAAAACAGGAAACTGTTACCAAAATTTTAAAAAAGTCAGCGCCATTTTGAATTTTTTTGTTATCGTACCGATTTCGTTCAAAATCGATATCCGGGGTTCCCTGGGATCACAAAACAGGAAACTGTTACCAAAATTTTAAAAAAGTCAGCGCCATTTTGAAATTTTTTGTTATCGTACCGATTTCGTTCAAAATCGATATCCGGGGTTCCCTGGGATCACAAAACAGGAAACTGTTACCAAAATTTTAAAAAACAGCGCCATTTTGAATTTTTTTGTTATCGACCCGATTTCGTTCAAAATCGATATCTGGGGTTCCCTGGGATCACAAAACAGGAAACGGTTACCAAAATTTTAAAAAAGTCAGCGCCATTTTGAAATTCTTTGTTATCGTACCGATTTCGTTCAAAATCGATATCTGGGGTTCCCTGGGATCACAAAACAGGAAACTGTTACCAAAATTTTAAAAAAGTCAGCGCCATTTTGAAATTTTTTGTTATCGTACCGATTTCGTTCAAAATCGATATCCGGGGTTCCCTGGGATCACAAAACAGGAAACTGTTACCAAAATTTTAAAAAAGTCAGTCATCCCAGAGAACCCCAGATATCGATTTTGAACGAAATCGGTATGATAACAAAGAATTTCAAAATGGCGCTGCCGTTTTTTAAATTTTGGTAACAGTTTCCTGTTTTGTGATCCCAGGGAACCCCAGATATCGATTTTGAACGAAATTTGTACGATAACAAAGAATTTCAAAATGGCGCTGACTTTTTTAAAATTTTGTTCATAGTTTCCTGTTTTGTGATCCCAGGGAACCCCAGATATCGATTTTGAACGAAATCGGTACGATAACAAAGAATTTCAAAATGGCGCTGACTTTTTTAAAATATTGGTAACAGTTTCCTATTTTGTGATCCTACGGAACCCCAGATATCGATTTTGAACGAAATCGGTAAGATAATCTTTTATACATTATTTTACAATCTCAAAAACTGAGTATTATTGTAGCCGCGAGTATTGTTTCGGCGCATAAATAGGTACATAATATTTACTGCGGCCAACAGCGTAAACAAGTACCTAGTAAATAAATAATCGTCTAATATTTTCAAGTAACAAAATTGGTTAGTTGGCAATAAAATCGAGCGTCTCTACGCTCTATAGCTCTACGCTCTCGTAAAGCGTGCATATATATGCTGTAGTGTGACGAGTTTTATACCTATAGTTGAGTTTTTTACCTATAGTTGGTCGCGGGGTAAATGTTTAAAGGGCCTTAAACATCTGAGATATACGAGCTTAAGTGAAAAGTTAGTCTACCAACCCCGGTCTCCCCTATGTATGGATGTATGGATGTTTGTTACTCAATCACGCTCCAACGGCTGAATGGATCTGGATGAAATTTGGCACAGAGATAGATTATAGTCTGGAATAGCACATAGGCTACTTTTTATCCCGGAAAATTAAAGAGTTCCCACGGGAACCTAAAAACATCAATCCACGCGGACGAAGTCGCGGGCATCAGCTAGTGGATTATATTTTAATCCATACATCCATACAAATCCAGTAACATGCATATAATTATATCTAAGCTCCCATTGTGAGAGTCTGCCATGGCCCATGATGCTCCCGCAGCCGCCACGCTTTATGTCTGTCTTATTTTCTCGTGTAATGTTACAATGAGGAAGCCTGTTTCTTCATAGAAACCAATTGAAAATAATTAGTTATTAGCTAAATTGAGGTTTTATGAGCACGCCACATTCGACCTTTGCATATAATAGCCGAGGATAGGACATAAAACATATGTGTTCCTTATTGTTTTGCCTTGTTGTAGTAAGTATAATATCTTTCTACTTGATTGGGGTTTCTAATCTATGCAGGAAAAGTTAAATACTTACCTTTGAAGATTTGCACTTCAACTGGCTCCTTGTGTCTAGTAAGCTTCAAAATAATACTCAATTATTTTGAAGTTTACTAGACGAAAAATTCTCACTGCAACAACAGTTCCCAAAAAATCTTAGGATGCCTATGGCCTACGCAGTCCTTCATTGTAAGTAGTTATGGAGTAGGTACACACATAAAGGAAGTAGGAACCCCTATATCTATCCATATTCCATACGTATTGTTTTTCCCTGCCTATAAGTATGTATATATGTTTTCCTCAATTATCATCTCGTTTCCGGATCGTCACAATTCGCAAACGGAATTCAGGGCAAAATGTCTGGGAAACAAATAAAAATGTATCCTATGAGTCGACATTTTACGTCGTATCCGGACTGTAACGTTGTCCACAGAATTCAATACAGGTAAAGAAGTGTTAAAGGAACATAATGAGTTTTTCGCCTCGCAGATGTCTAGAGATACAAATGTCGAATTATTGCAAAAACAAACGTAATTTCACGACGTTACCTACTTAAGTTTTTTTGCTTTGGATGCTATAGATAATATTATTATATTAAACTTTCCAATTACTTATATCTAAGTCGCTTAAAGCCGTGAAGTCTCATGAGACACCTGAGAGAAGCAAAGCTGACTTCTGTGTCGTTCACACACCACCACCCCTACATTTACGCAGTCAAATGGTTTGTATAACTTTTGTCATGTACAGTACAGTACTATCGTAAACGTTTGTGAAGCCTTAAAAATTTTATAAATCAACGCGTCGCTGTTTCGGCATTGAAGACGGCAGATAGGTACCATTTCTATTATCTTACATTTCTGTGGCTCTCCCGTCGCGTATACGCGTCACGTATACAGAGTGACGAGTGACGACTGCGAGACGAGGTGACATAGGTTTTATTGATTCACCACTGAGCGTCGCCCCCGATAGAACCTCCGCTGAATTCTAAACCCTCTCCCGATTACTCGCGAAAATATCAATTTCTTACTTCGAAACTTTACTTTGTAGCTAGCTGATACCCGCGATTTCTTGCGCTTGGAGTTCGGTTTTTAAAAATCCTGTAGGCACTATTGGATCAGCCACCCAGCAGTGGCTTTAGTAACAAACGATTCAGTAATTGGTTGCACCGTTGGAAAGGTTAGTTAGCTTGTAGTTTTAGTTTTACTAAAGCTGCGACGTTTCTGAACAGTCCATAGTCTAAGAAGAAGCCTGCAATAGACTTACTGTCGCACTCAAAGTCGCTTAATCATACTCGTAACTTAAGGGACTCCTTATATTATTTCAATACAAAACTATAGTATCCGTTCCTCAAGTACTTAATGATTAAGAGGAACTCTGAGTGCGGCATTTAGCCGGGTATTCTGTTAGTTAACGTAATGTTTTCTCTATCTAAGCAAATATTTTTCAATAGTGCCAATTTTTCAAGTATCCTATTGCGATTAGGACAAGAACAGTAGAAGCAGAGTGGTAGAAGATAGATAATTCATTTATTTGCCCACGAAAACAAAAACAAAATTACAATATTTACATACATAAGTAAATAAATCCATTTTTTAAATCGTGAACAAATAAGGCTCCTCACTCAGCACTAAGCCTCAGCAAGCTGCCGCGCTGGTTTTCAGGAGGAGCCTTAAAGTGACCATAGACGTGTTTTCGACTTGATTTACAACTAAAATACATAAATTAAGTAATGTGGCCTACTAACAACAATTCATTCCGATCATACTAATTGCAATTTAACTGATATCATATCGCTATCACCTACACTTAACCATTTTTAAACTATACCTACCTTAAAACTACTTATAGCTAACCTAAGAAAAACTTTACAGACAAATTATTATAACCCAAATTCTCGTTTTCTATTCAGAACTACCTATCTAAATAAATGTGCCTACTTACTTTCTACCTACCTTATACCTACCTACTGTTTTAATTTAAACATCTACTTGCATCTAAGTTAACAAGTTACTGCAGCAAATTAGGGAGGAATATTTTCATTCAGCCTAATGATTTATTAATAATAGGTAAGTTGTAAACCGGAACTGACGTTTAGAGCCATTTCACTTGCAAATCGAACATTATGGAGCAATTCACGCTTCATAACTTTCATTCTCATTACCGCGAACGATGACCGATTTGCTGACTTCCTCTCGTAGGAATATCATTCTTATGTAACTTTAAAAGAGGGCGCACTTTAAGTTTGCTCTTATTTTTATCACGACAAATGCGTTGCGGTTTGAAAGTTACACTTTATGGTGCATGCGAAATTTTACTACTCCAAATAGTGTGCTAAAGATTTGAAATGTAATAGATTAAGGTATATTATTTTTAAAAAAGTGTTTTGAAATACCATTTTGAATATGGTATCGTAACAGACAAAACGATCTCATTAATTGCTGCACCACCTAAGCTGAAAGAGTCACACTTAGTTTAAGAACAGTATAAAAATGATCTCCAATGCTTAGACGAATCGATAAACGCCTTATTAAGTAATAAAAATCTATCCAGCCGTTAGAGGTCTGAGGTATAAAAAAATCGTACTAAACGAGACAAAATTTAACAAAAATTAAGTAATATTGTGATACACAATAAAATTCTCATGAAATCCCGAAATTCTTGTCCTTCAAGTTTTATTAAAATTCTAACAAACATATAACGGTTATCAATATTTCCATGGAATCTACATTACTGTGGCTAAAAGATTCACTTATCATTTTGGATCCATATGTCTAAATAAAAAAAATACATACTATATAATGTCTCTAAAATCATTCCCTCACTATGTCCCAAGCTCCGATTTCAATAACTATTATATCATCAAACAACCAAAAAAATGTTATAAAAGACTTGCAAGTATGACCGATTGATTAAAAATATAATAGATTAATAAAAAAAAACTTAATTTGTTTTATAAAGTAATAAATGAATTTAAAAAAAATATATATACACGTGTCTCATAAAAATAAATCATTCCCTCACATTTTACTGGCAATCGATTTATGAACGCATTTTTAATCAAACATGAACGCTACCATTATTTTTTGAAAGTTGGCAGTACTGACAATTTAAGAATATGGCGAATTGAACGTGAGCGTGTTGGAGTTTGTGTTACAAAAAGATTTATTTATTTTTTTGTGTGATTACATTTTTGATCGTCATTCCATCACAACCTAAAAAAACAAAAGGTAAAATACTTTAACCATTATTAACCGCATAGAGAAGTAGGGTTTTGGGAGTAATAAACTTAAGCAAAATTACTTTTGTAAAAGTAAGGTTATGTCACGAGTTTTTTTTGAATATTCTTTATTTCGTCATTCCTTCACCGTCATTCCCTCATATAAATTTGTAGTGAGGGAATGATGATTTATGAGGGAATGATTTTTAACTGGGTCAGCTTGCTGTTTTGATTGTTTGCTTTATCTAACTCTTGAATTCACTGCTTCGATCTTGTTGTAGGGTCAAATAATGCCAAGAAAAAAGAAGATAAGCGAAGAAGCAAAATTAAATCAGACCATTTCAGAACTTAAAAAGCAATTGACTGACAATGAAATTATTTATGTAG
Organism: Erebia ligea; assembly: GCA_917051295.2. NCBI lineage: Eukaryota > Metazoa > Arthropoda > Insecta > Lepidoptera > Nymphalidae > Erebia > Erebia ligea. The sequence continues at coordinate 9,989,105 of OU785241.1, forward strand.
ACTTCCACCACTACAGCCCATTAACGTCCCACTGCTGGGCACAGGCCTCTACTCTCATAGGAGAGAGGGAATTAGAGCTTAGACCCACAACACTGCTCCAATGCGGGTTGGCGGGCTTTAAGGACTATTATCATGTTAGTGATAATAACCGGGACCGACGGCTTAACGTGCTCTCCGAGGCACGGGGGTGAAACACCACCAATTTCCTAACTCCGGGCTAGTACTGAGAATTTCTAATCAGAAAAACCCAACACTTAATTATGGCCCGACCCGGGACTCGAACCCGGGACCTCGTCAGCCGCAGTCGATCATGATAACCACTAGACCAACGAGGCAGTCATATAGTCAGTATATAGACTTCAGTGAAAACTATTGTTGCAAATACAATGAAGAGATTCAGGCAGTTCACTTTGGGGGTGCAACCATACAGGAGTGTCATATTTACGTGACAATGATACTGTTAGACCCCAAAGTTTTTGTTCTCTTTCTGACAATAACAGACATGATACTATGGCGGTACAAGTAAGTCAAGAAATGGGTCTCTCCGTAAACAGATCCAAAACGAAGGTAATGGTGGTAGACCGTGCCAAACAGTTGGAACTCACTGGCTCACTCAACCTCGAGACTGTGGAGAACTTTATATACCTGGGTACCAACATAAATAACACCGGGTCATGTGAGGTGGAAATTAGGAGGCGGATTGGAATGGCCAAAAGTGCCATGTCACAGCTGCATAAGACTTGGATTGACAAACAGATATCAATCAACACCAAAATACGTCTTGTTCGCACACTTATATTCCCGATATTTATGTATGCTGTATGTAGCTGAGACATGGACAGTAAAAGCTGCTGACCGACATCGTATTGACGCTTTCGAGATGTGGTGCTGGAGGAGAATGCTTAGGATACCTTGGACAGCGCACAGAACCAACGCGTCGTTCCTCAAACGGCTGAAAATCACGAAAAGGCTATCAGCCACCTGTCTCCAGAGGATCCTTGATTATTTCGGCCACATTGCCAGAAGGGAGGGGCACAATCTTGAAAAGATTGTCATTACTGGCAAAGTGGACGGAAAGAGGCCTCGGGGACGTAGCCCGATGCGTTGGTCTGATCAAATCCGCACCGCTCTCGATAGCAAGGTCCACGAAGCCCTGCATGTCGCAAAAAACAGAGCAACATGGCGCGACATCGTTCATGTCATAGAAGGATTATTGGTGGAAGGGGTCACGGCCCTCAGTAATGGGGAATACGACGCAAGTAGGAGGACTATGGCGGTATGGGCACACTTAGTACCAGGGGAAATACCATCAGTTTCTGATGAAGGCACTTTAGTAAGTTTAGTAAAGTGTATGAAAAGAGGAACCAAATCTTGTGATTTTCAGTGTAATAGTTCCTACTGATGTAAGAAAATAACATTTGATTTACTAAATAAATAGATTATATAAAAATAAACATAATTTCCTTAGAATTAAGCATAATTTCATTTTCCATGGTTCATGAATTGCTCGTATTGGTCATTCCCTCACCTAGGTCGTCATTTCCTCACCTTCATTTTTTTAAATATCCACATAATTCTCATAAAACACGTTTATTCTGGGGACCACTATATAATTAAAATCTAGTATCATCAGTTCTACGAAATCCATAGAAAATAAATACAAATTCATTTCAATATTATTTGTCAGTTTATCATGATCGAATTTCGGTATTTCATGAGAATTACCATACTTTTACATCTCTCATATTCGGTAAGTAGGTCCGTATTACCCCCAAATGGAGCTTGTAGGTGACCAATTAGCGCTCTAGGGTAATAATGTTGCTAGAAAAGCCCTAGGGCGGTAAGTAATTAAAAAAAGTATGATGGTTAGATGTACGCGAACTTTTTGAAAGAGTGAAGAGTTTTTTTTTTTTAATTACTTACCGCCCTTAGGCTTTTCTAGCTACATTATTACCCTAGAGCGCTAATTGGTCACCTACAAGCTCCATTTGGGGGTAATAAGGACCTACTTTACCTCACAATCGAGATGTAAAGCAGAGTAGTTAGCTCGGGTGTAAGCATCAATTGCACCCTCGAACTATAGGCGCCCTCCCTGCGCTCGTGCGCCTAAATATCTCGGGCTGCAATTGATGCCTTACAGCCCTTGGCTACTAATCTACTATTACATCTCTCATATTCGGTAAGTAGGTCCTTATTACCCCCAAATGGAGCTTGTAGGTGACCAATTAGCGCTCTAGGGTAATAATGTAGCTAGAAAAGCCCTAGGGCGGTAAGTAATTAAAAAAAATATGATGGTTAGATGTACGCGAACTTTTTGAAAGAGTGAAGAGTTTTTTTTTAAATTACTTACCGCCCTTGGGCTTTTCTAGCTACATTATTACCCTAGAGCGCTAATCGGTCACCTACAAGCTCCATTTGGGGATAATAAGGACCAACTTTACCTCCCAATCGAGATGTAAAGCAGAGTAGTTAGCTCGGGTGTAAGCATCAATTGCACCCTCGAACTATAGGCGCCCTCCCTGCGCTCGTGCGCCTAAATATCTCGGGCTGCAATTGATGCCTTACAACCCTTGGCTACTAATCTACTATACTGAAAAATTGCCATGTCTACTATTGAGCGTTGTATCATTATTAAAAATGTTAATTGTGGTGAAGCTCCAAGTCTGACTTATACCAACTCTACGAACACCACCCTATGATAATTACTGTGACCGGAATCTACAGGTGATATATGAACAGGTAGGTATTCTATGTCAAACGCAATCGCTGTAATTATTCTAATTTGACAAAGTGCATCGCGATCTATTTTCCACTATAATTATCGCTTTATCTAACACAAATTACTATAGGCTGTAATTTGATTTTGCGCAGATAACATTCGCTAATTACGTGGGTGATATATGGTCCAGTGCCACCGCCACCGATTTGTGGTTGGTATTTCCTTTCCCTAATTTTTCGCGCTTCGCTTGGGATGTAATTTAAGAAATTTAAAAGTTTTCAAAACAAAAATCTTCGAAGCAATCTTCAAATATCACAAAAAGTATAACGTGTAAAATCCTACAGCAAAAACTGTAATAACATGATTTGATATTATGATATAATACATATTTAGTTAGTGTATAAATAGAGAGTAGAGACCCAATTTCCTTGAAGACCCAAGACCGTGTCCATTATTAAAATTAAACGGACGGGACAAATTCCTCGTTAGACCCGATGTGCTCCGAGCAATCAAAATTCTTGAACTTGTTTTACTGCCGCCCGGTGATACTAATAAATTAATATGGCCGGCCATTATTGTAGAATTCGTATAGGAAATTCTCAGCTATTATCAGTGGGATGAGAATTCGAAAGGACATTCCGCATCCCTCCTTCATATGAACCCTTGGCTAGTTATATAACCGGTTGTTTAATTATGGTTATTAAAATGGAACTGTGTTATTTGCAATTAGTTCGCTACCATCTTAAACTACATCATCATTTACCACCAGTTAAGATCGCAGTCAAGGGCTAACTTGGCAAGGGTCAAAGGATAGAATCAAAAAAATGGCAATTATTAGTTCAATGCAAATAATGGATGAAGCATGCCGCAAAATAATCAGAATCAGTCTTTGTCGGAATTATGAAAGATTTCAAAACACACAGGGAACGGGCGCGGGCCGGGTCGGGTGCGCGGCGGGTTGAATTCCTTGTATTTATATGGACGACATCACACAGAACGCGGGTGCGGGTCGGGCGCGTGGCGGGTGACGCTGTGATGTCGTCCATATAAATACAAGGAATACAACCCGCCGCGCACCCGACCCGGCCCGCACCCGACTCGCGCCCGCGTCCTGTGTGTTTTGATCTTTATATTGTGTAGTATTATCTATATGGCATAAGTGGCTTATTTATTTATTAGTATTATCATAATATCAGTAGTCTGCCTAAATATCAACTAAGTAAGTTAAATATAGTTAAATGCTATATTATTTACCTTGTGAGGTGTTAGTACTTAGTATGGAGTAAATTTATCTCTCTATTTAGATTACTTCACCACCTACCTACTGACTAAATCATAATCAAGTGTAAAAATTCATAAATCGGTTTGTTTTAATCAAAAAAAGGGGTATGGTTATCTCTAACTTTTAGGCAATATGGAACTACTCTCAAGGGTCCTTTACTCACCAATTTAAGTTGAGCACGAAGGGATGGGCCGTATATAAAGGGTCCAAGAGGGTCGAAATGCATCCGCTTTGGTGGTTTCCATTATAAGATAAGACACCAATATTATAGTACTCCCAAACCAACCCAAACCCAGAAATATAACTACGAGCATAAATTAAATGTGAATGTGGAATACGGTTTGAAAAGAGCTTATAACAATAAATTAAAGACCTTGCGCTCAATTAGGTCATGGTCAGGTAGTAGTATCATTAAAACTAAGGTAGTCAGTATATGTACTATTTATTAATTAATTCACACATGATATGGCTACCGTTATTGTATCGTCATACAAACTTAAAAATAAGTGTCCTCTTGATGAGACGTCCACGTTCCATTGCCTTGTGCAGCTGCTCTCAGCGACTGGTTTGATTTTGTCAGTTAGATACCACTTAAATTACAATTAACAGGCAAAGTTTTAAGTTACTTAAAATATTTCAAGGCTCTAGTTATTAAAAAAGTGGTAAATTGCCTTGCAAGAGCCGACCGACCCAAATTAGCAGACTAACTTACGTTGTAAGTAAAATAAAAGCTTGTAATAAACCAGCACTCGGCGGGAAATAAAAGAGCAGAAATTAATATCCGGAGTCGTCTTTCTGAAGAACTGTCGTTTCTCACAACTTATGTAATCCTATAGTGGGTATATAAAGTTACGTAGGTACTTTGTAACGTCTGATTACATAGATGTTTATGTTTGATTCCTTTTTTTATCCTAATCGTGGGAATACGAGTTCCAATAGATTCAATTTAGACCTTTCGTCAGACACCTCTGATTCTACCATAAAAAACGCGATATCAAGTAACCACATAGCATTTCCTTAAAAAGGTAAACAAATCGTCACCAGCTACAAACCTGCATACCAATGAGTATCTATGGGAAAATTCTAGAGTTTACATTTAAGGAGACACTACGGTAAGTATCTTCCGTGATTTTAACTACTTAGCTAGAGACTGGGGGTGAGTTTGAATTCTCGAGGCTTCTTTGACTTCTTCTCCTACTAATTGCGTCAAGCCGATTAGGACATCAGTGTCAACCTTATTATCATCCTTTGTTGTGTTTCAAGCTCATTGACTTTCAGGTAGGACATTAATTATCCAGGAAGCGCATCGTTGTCTTTCTTTCTCTACTAATTCCTTCAGCGTGTTCTACTTTATTAACCTCCAATTTGAAAAAACTGCAATAGCTTAACGGTTCCGGGGTGAAAGGAAAAGATAGCGGAATTGTCGTACTTACGAGTACCTACTCTTAGTGCAAACTTTACTTATTTGAGATGAAATATATATGCACTTATGTACATCCCGCTTAAAATATATACCTCCGTGGTATTCAAAATGTTAGTAACACGTTTAAACTATAAATCTATGCACGAGCCCATCCACATCTGCATACGACACGCCTATTTGGCCTCCGCATTATAATCAATTCCGAAAAGCCAATAGTTTACCGCGCTAATCCTAAATGCGGAACTCTATTGAATAGGTAAGTACGTAATACTATCATCAATATTGTAAACGTGACCTAATATTCCCATTTCTCCTAAGTAATGCTACAAGCCTAGTATAATGTTGCTTGGGGCTGAGGTCTTACCGTAAATATTCGACATTTCGATATTATATCATGCTTTACGTATGTATATATATATATATATATATATATATATATATAATATATTTTATTTGATACTTTGCTGCCTCTTTTATGCATTTCTATTTAGACTCAAACTAGAAGCACATAATACCACCACTATTACGCCAGATGGCTGCTTTTCTATAAGGAAAATGTAAGGTGGATGGGTAACTTCAATTTCATAGGTCAACTCATTAGTCTCTTTTCAAATAGAGCTAACTTAAACGGTCCTTTCACATATTTATATCCGTTGCAACATATCCGCACACACTCCTATTTGAAAGGCAGTGTTAACAACCTTAAGTTGAGTTCCTGTCAAGTACCTAAATACAGTCTAGTCTATGTTATGACCAAACTATAAATCGACCGTTTCCATTAAACTATTTAAACTTAAACGGTTTTGTGCATTCGCAATCTGAAATCCCACAAATGTAATGTGCACTGGCGAATTTGCATAAAAGTCGATTGTTACACATAAACAACGTTATTTATCCTGTGCCGTTGACACATTAGTGATTTAATGGCCACATAATCTGATGCGTCGATTTAATTCGCGTTAAGCTGCTATATATACTTAAATACAAAAACAATAGTGAAATGTGCGAAGCTTTTATCTAAATACATAAAAGGAAAGGTGGCTGTCTGACTGATTTATCAACGCACAGCTCAAACCACTGGACGGATCGGGCTGAAATTTGACATAGATATAGCTATTATGACGTAGGCATACGGTAACAAAGGATTTTCGAAAAATATAACCGCAGTTAAATAGGGGTATGAAAATGTTGTTCACGCGGTCGAAGTCGCGGGCAAAAGCTAGTCTATACTACCCAACTAGCAAAGTTGTCCTATAAAATAAAGCCTAAATGACATTTGGTCGTATAGAAGTCATATAGATGTAACTCAAACTTCCATTAATCGTGTAACAATATATTAAACGAACAATAAGTCGTATAAGATTTTAGTCATTTAATTTAGTCCTGTAATCGTTTACACGACCAAATTATATGATCATCTTATAAATATCGCAGCTGTGACCTTTAAAATACATACTTGATGTTGTATAACATTAATTTATATAACAATAATAATATGGTTATAATGCCGACCATAACACTACTTTTTAACAGTAATAAGATTTCTACATGACAATCATGTAAAGTCCATATATTTAACTCTTATTAAACGTACATCTGTATAAACGTTTCTTATATGATTTTTGACTATCTTTACACGACTATTATATAATGTTTATAAGCCCAATATTCATATTTATATGCCCTAAATAACTAACTTAAGTTATGAGTTTGAACTGCTTTTAAAAGTTATAGTTATAAACATTTTAGTTATTTAATGATTTCACGTGGTACTCTTTTACGAACTGAACTTGTATATTTTATCTTGTTGGTGACTTATACTAAACAAGTTTTTTGTTTAATATAGTTCGATTCTCGGATTTTGTTAAACTCTGCTTTTATCATCAAAACAGTTGAAATAATGGATTTAAAACAGTAGAAGAAATGTAAACCAGCGGTAATTTTAGGCGCAAAGTAAGAAAAACATACTTAGAGCTCAACAAAAGTTTTAGACAAGGCAGTGTCAAAGAATCGGAAGATGGTTCCGTAGACCCCTATTTCACCCCTTCGGGGGTAGAATTTCGGGATAAAAAGTATCCTATGTCCTACCTCGTAGTATGGGCTCAAAATGCCAAGTTTCGTTTAAATTCATTCAGTAGTTTCGGCGTGATGCGCGGCCAAGATACAGACAGACAGACAGACAGACAGACAAAAATGAAAAAAAATACAGATTTGGCTTCAGTATCGAATAATGAGTGCCCTTCAAAAAAAATTTTCAAAATATCTTCAATGTACAGAATTGGACATGTTACAGTTTTATTATAAGTATAGAAGATGTCCTACCGCACGAAGCCTACGAGCATTTTATGTGTTTCTTTTGCGCAGTGACAATAATGTCCAATGAGAAACATTTTACTCTTCTCCGTGTTGCTGAAGAGTTGATGAAAATATTTGTCCAAAATTATGCTCAATTTTATGGCAAGGATTATATTACAAGCAACGTTCATAATCTTATACACGTAATTGATGAGGTCAAAAGGTTCGGCAAACTACAAAACTTTAACGCATACCCTTTTGAAAATAAATTATATTCAATTAAGAAATTACTTAGACAAGGAAATAACCCACTTGCACAAATTGCCAGAAGGTTATCTGAAAGAACTGATATTGAAGCACAATCCTTTAACGACAGTAATACTAAGAGTGTATAATATCTTAAACAACAGACTGCTAACAATGAGCGTATCTTGATCTTACATCTTGAAACATGCGTTCTGTCAAAGCAAGAAAGAAACAAATGGTTTTTGAGTACTAGAGACCAAGTTGTTGAAATACAATCAGTAATGGAAGCCAATAACAAAGTAACGCTCGTCGGCAAATGTTTGCAAAATGTAATAGCGGCCTTTGACATACCGATTGAATCGACATTTTTAAATATATACAAATGCTATGAAATGGATTTAATTAAGTCTGAGTCAATATTATTCACCATAAAAGATGTTAAATGTAAACTAGTGGCTAATACTTATAAATCATATACATATTTTGTACCTCTTCTCCATACCTTGTAATGTATTAAATAAAACAGCACCTTAAATCACTAGTTTTATTGAAACATGTTTATTTCCAAAACAATACAAGCATTCTCAAAATAATCACATAAAAATATCAATCAAATGTCATGAAATTCTTATTATACTTATTCATCTTAGATTTTGTTGAGATTGTCGATAATTCTTAAACTAGGATACGAATCAAATTATTATATATGTAAATGATCATTCATGAATTCATGAATTTGGAATTATAAATTATCTATCATATAGGTACATTTATATCTTTGATACAGTAACCATTCAGACTTCTATAAAAAGGACTATAATTTAAACTATCTATCCTATATATTTATATCTTTGATACAGTAACTATTCAGACTTCTATAAAAAGGAACATATATATATATATATACATATATGTTCCTTTATATATATATATATATATAAATAAAAGATATATATAAAAATATCAAAGATATATATATATATATATATATATATATATATATATATATCTTTGATACAGTAACTATTCAGACTTCTATAAAAAGGAACATAACTTAAACCTCAGGAGATGTTGACTCGACAATGCACGATTGCGAAGCAACCGCCACATATATATATGATAGATGCTCCGGTTTCAGAGTGAAACGTACGTAGAGAGTGATTTGGAGGATTTGTGTGGTGTGGTGCTGTGCCGGTGCGAATTGCTGGGTGGTGGGTGTTCGCATGCTGTTGGTGGAAGACACGCACTGCACCACATAGATTTGTCTACTGTAGCGGATTATAGCGAATTAAGCTTCTGGTTCATTCATTGAGTTGTTATCCATGGCCATGTAGAACTTTTCAATAACTTCAAATCGTTTTTAGTTAAAAATTTGTCGACATCAGCAATTATCACCATAATGAGAATTCAATAAAATATTACCTCACGGGTTTTCACTTTTTTACGGTACCCTGAAAATGGATGATAAAATAAATAAAATGGTAAGATATGCGACTTAAAGTCATAATGACATCATATAATAGTCATCATCATTACCTAAAATCGTATAAATGTAAAAGTACTAGAAATCTTAAATTAAATTAAATTAATTAATATAATTTTGCAATTATTCGAAGGGGGCATTAAATATTTGTAAAAAAACGTACATACAATCGTCGAGAAATTTAACTTCCCTTAGAAAAGTATATACTGTTACCTACTAACACCAAATACATAATAGTGAATATTCAATAATAAATATGGCAGACAAACTTTTACCTGATGGTTGCAATTTGTAAACAGTTATTTTTTTTTTTTTTTTTGATCCCACTTGCGCACTGTAAATAACTAGTATCCGCAAAAAGATAATGCTGATGACTACTTCCCAATGTTTAAACAACGTCTACTGGATAACAACACGACAAAACGGTTATAAAATTAATCACTTTTACGACTGCTATACGAATATTAGTCGTATATCGCATATTAATATGACTATTTCTTACCAAGTAGCCACTAAAACGACCATGACACGATCGCTATACGAATAAAAGTTTTATAATTTGCGCCTATTTCGCGTCATATATACGTTAATACGACAGCTACATAACCAAAACGGTCCGACCTCAAGTTATAGCCAAAACGTTGTCTCGAAAACTATACGACCAAATTTTGTTAGTTGGGTATACTTAATATACGTAATATTATAAAAGCGAAAGTTGGGATGGGTAGGGATGGATGGGTGTTTGTTACAGCAGACCAGAACGGCTGAACGGATCTGGATGATATTTGGCACTCAGATATATTATAGTCTGAAATAACACATAGGCTTTAACGGAAAATTAAGGAGTTCCCGTGGAAACCAAAAAATCTTGATCCACGCAGACGAAGTCGTGGGCATCAGCTAGTAATCCATAAAATTACAGCATCTTTAATCTATACCTACCTATTTACCTAGTTCGATAAAAAACAAAATAGGTCATTGGGCAATGATCGAAATATCGCAAGGTTGCTTGGCATTCTTCCACTTCCCATTTTACCCGATCATGGCTTCCGTAAACGTGCTTAATGTGGTATCAATTTCCTCCTTCGTTATTTTCAAAAGAGCCGTAATATTTATAAGGAATACTGATACACGAACTCCTTTATTTTGAAATGCAAGGGCAATTTCTTTGGATCTAGTGCTGCAAAAATCAACGATCTCTTATCGATCTCGATTCTGTAATCGCTGATTATTATATGCGAGTATATTCCAAAACTATATTTTGTCTGGTGGGAGGCCGTGGCTAGTTACCACCCTACCGGCAAAGACGTACCGCCAAGCGATTGAGCGTTGCGGTACGATGCCGTGTAGAAACCGAATAGGGGTATGGATTTAATATAACTGCCATACCCCTGACAGGTTAGCCCGCTACCATCTTAGACTGCATCATCACTTATATCAGGTGAGATCGCAGTCAAGGTCTAACTTGTAGGGGAATAAAATAAAATTTAAAAAAAAACACAGCACTTAAGGTCCCTCTTGTATTCTTCATCATTAACAGTTCTTCAGCATCAACTGCGGCAGCTGATGGCATAAAGTCGATAGATAATATTTTCCCCATTCTTGTCACTGCAAGCCAGCAAAACCTGGCTGCTTTAATTATGATTGTGCGTACAAAATTAAATTTCGAGTGCATTGTCGCACTGATTTGGAGTCAGCATTGGAGCACTGCAGTCGCCTTCAATTAGAATAATCCCGAGCATTTCATCAACGCGATCCGCGTCGTCCCCCTGAATTTAATTATGCGTCGGGCAATGCTTGCACGGGCAACACGGCTGATACTAAATTATATTATAGGTGTGATATCTGGCAGCCATTGAAATATTTATGTGTTAAAATACGGTTTATTCTTGTAGTTGATGACATTTCTTCTAGAACCAATCCTTAAGTCTTTGACATCTTTTAGATCTTGACGATGCGACAGACAAAATACGGACGTCAGTTTTAAATGTGCTGATCGATTCAAAATACAAATACTTACAATTAATTCACAAGTATATAATACGAGTTGATCGTCATTATAATTATTAATGACTTCAATTTCCATACCTCTTTTGAGGCACTCCGCGCAAAACGGTCACACTTCTTATTTGAAGTGCCAGAAAAATGTGCATTTGAGCATTCAACTTCAATGGAAAACTCATTTATTGATACCGGTCTACAAAGAAGAGTATTTTGATCAACACTAATCTCCTCACTAACAATTAGTTATTACAGTATTGTATAGCGTAGGTTCTAATATTGATGTGTTCTGAAATAAAAACATTTCAATTGCTCTCAGATCCAGATCTTTGATTCCAAACAACAAACTATGAACTCAGTGGAGGCCCCACACAAGTTGTATGTCGTTTTGCTGGTAGTTTGTAGCAGCTGAACTAAAAGTGTACCCAGCGATGTAAGTTCGTTGTCCGCGCTTCTATTCAGCTAGTTCAAACCGACCGCACACCGGGTGCAGATAAAGTTGTCACCGCTTGCTGACGTGACACCATGCCGCCTGAGGCATGAGCGACCAGCGATTTTCCATAAATTGTATAGTATATCCTCTCTGCGTCGTATTCCCCATTGCTGAGGGTCGTGATTAATGTCATCATGTCATCACGTCTCATTTAATGACTAATTATCGTGAGCATCAAAATGTTACTGAAATCGACTGCTTGGTCTTCATGAGATTATTGGGAACCTTAATTTGTGAATTCTATATGGGCTATGGTAACTTGTTACCTGGAGTTACACAAATCGCTTGATTTTGTTCCTTGGGGCTGAATATAAAATTTCTCCGCAGGTTCCATGCAACTGGAATCGTAAATGAATAGAATATCCTTTCTGTTCCCGTTCCACCCTCCGAGTTTCAATAGTGTCAGGCTTTCATACAAAACACGCTGAAGTTGGTGAGGCCTGCCATGAGAGCCTTTGTAAACTCGTGTGTAGCTCGGTGAATAACTTGCGCCAAGTTTGTTTACAATAATACGTACTCGTATGTAATGTACTTATCACAATCACTTATATGAATCGGCTTAAGTAAACAAAAAGCTTAATTTTACTGAAAGTAAAGTAAGTTGCTAAGCTGCAGCATTGTGGATTCCACCGACAAACATTTTGTTTTCAGCTTGTAGTTATCTATACTTAATATTATAAATGCGAAAGTTTGTATTAATGGATGGATGCATGGATGGATGGATGTTTGTTACTCAATCACGCCGCAACGGCTGAACGGATCTGGATGAAATTTGGCACAGGCACAGAGATAGATTATAGTCTGAACACATAGGCTACTTTTTATCCCGGAAAACTAAAGAGTTCCCGCGGGACCCAAAAACCTCAATCCACGCGGACGAAGTTGCAGGCATCAGCTAGTGTTAATATAGATTTGTATGGATATATTTTTTATTTTTTTTTATTTATTCTGTAAGTACCGAAAAGTTATAAAATATGAAGAAAAAAAGAAACAGTAGACAAGGAAGCGCTTATCTCTTTAAGAGATCTCTACCAGTGATTCTTAATTAATGAAAAAAAAAAATTGATTAATGGTTATGAGTGATTTAATGATGCAACCATACACAACCTACAGTGCTAAGCTGGATCTTTAGAGCTTTTGAATTAAAACAAATTGAAATTCCGCTTTATTGAATCAAAATCTATGGGAAATCGAATCTGAAGGCTGTTTGTAATAAATAGAATTTCATGCGTATTTCCAACTAGCTGATGCCCGCGACTTCGTCCGCGTGGATATACCAAGTTTCATCGAAATAACTTGAGAAATGTCGGACTTTTATACAAACTTTCAACCCCTATTTCACCCCTTTGGGGGTGGAATTTAGAAAAACCGTGAAACACGTATGTTTTCATTTTTAACCCGCAGCTCATATACCAAGTTTCATGGACATAACTTGAGAAATGAAGGACTTTCAT